>OW388084.2:37037643-47037643 GCA_936449025.2 Sarcophaga subvicina
TAATCAAAATCAATGTGCTCTCCGAGAATTCCCACTTGGGTTCTACAGCAGAGCATAACCTTATTTTCAATAACCAGACAGTACCAAACTGTCTTCGATTCAGCCTCATAAGAGTCTAATGATCGAATGGCGACATCACATAGCAGCTTGTTATGAAATCACATGAAACAATACCCAAATGCTAACTGACAAGTCCTGAGTAACCGGATACGACAATTAGCAAAAAGGCTTCGTATTAAAGTATTGCTCCCTTATATGTACATACATACATACATACATAATTGGTTATTACAATCTTTCAGTCAGGATTACGACCTAGTTTCTCACACCACTTATGTTGTGTGTGTTAATTTTATGCATGAGTGCCGGGACCTACAGTTTAAAGTCGATTTCGAATAACAAATCTTTGAGACAGTATTTGCTTATAATCAAGCTCAAACACAGACTGAAAGTATAATAAGTCTAGGGCATCTATTTGTTATAAAGTAACGATAACTTTCTTATATTTTTGAAGGATCTTGTTTCGTGATAGAAGGGAACATTGGAAATTAAGTAAGCAGTACTATCTTCCCCTTCAATTGCAGATGTCATTAGCAGGAAAGGGAATGCAAATGTGTACCCGTGAGATACATTTTAAATTGATTAATATATTTTCTATAGAACTTAGACCAGGTGAGTTTGGCAAAGAGGCAAGATTATTCTTCCTCTGCCGAGAATTTTTCAGCAGCCAATACGTTTCCCTAACTTGCGGCCTAATGTAGGTAAGAGGCATACTTAGTTTCACATGTGGATTTATATTTCGTAGAAATATGCCTGCTATAGCAATATTATCAGGACCTGTGGTGGATGGAGGATGAGGAAGTTTGATAAGAATTTAGACTAAGAAGTCGCTTAACATTTCCACATAATTCGCAAAATAAACTACAAATTGATGCCTCTGGACGTATGCGTTCCTCGAAGGATATAAAATTTTTCATATGACTTTGAGGCATTTGTTAATGTTGAATGTTTCAGCTACTTCAGTAGGGTTCAATGATTTAAATCCGAAAGAACGCCTACAAATAAGGGAAATTCAACAAATCAAAGACCATTTCGCCTATTTTATGTTTGGGTTATCGGCCTAGTAAGCAAGCAATTCGTGCAGTTAGTAATCGTTTTCGCACTCATATTCTCTTTCGATTCAAAATAACAAAACATAGAAAAGAAAAGGATATTGCTGATGCAGTGTGAAGTCTTGAAGAACAAGTCGATTTTGTGACAATTTTTTTTATCTCTTGTTCACCTGCCCGTGAACGCCTCTGGATTAGTTTTTATGAGCCCATGTTCAGTCATTAATCTATGCCGACAAACCGGTAACTATTGAAGCACTGACATACGGTCAGATTTATCGAAAAATTTTTAAAAAAATTAAACTAATGAAATGGACCACAAAGCTTTTAAAATGCGTCATATAGGTTTGGATCTTTATGCAGCAGTTTTTGATGCCAGTCAAGCTACTCTTTCTCACAATGGAGTTGACTTCAAAATGCGTTGAATAAACTATGTTTTTTGCTTCTTCTAGCGGTGTCTCTTCACTGCATGAATTATGAAATTTTCCAAAACTTTTTCACGGAGATGTGGTTCTATCTCGTCGATAGCACGAAGTATATATCTCAGATTTGAGTTCAGAAATTTTTTCTGCTTCACAAAACCAAGATCGTCATTATTATGCTTCTGTACGGAATGCCGTTTACAGTCACAGCAATTTTGATCTCGTCTTCAAAAAGGTAAGCCACTAATCACCTCTCCTGACCGAAATCTGCAGCAGACAGTTGCTCGTTGTGGGATTGTGTTGTGCTCTTTTACAGGGATTCCATGAGGAATATATAAGCCTCAATATCCATAATTTTGTGTATTTACTAAGCGAAGAATGGGCTTCATCGAAGAAGATCATTTTTTTTATCGAAAAATTAACAAAGTTATAAAATTAACTAGTATAACGCATTTTATTTTCCCAAACCGCTACATTTTTAATAATCGAAATAGAGTTTCAAAGTTGCCAATTGCACAAAAAAGAAAATGACGCTTAATTGAAAAAGGTGCACGCTTATTGAAACACCCAGTATATTTGTAATTTTTTTATTTAAATTTAAATTTTTAACAACTAATTGTTACTTGCATAATTGCATTTATTTCTGTTGATATTGTTGTTTCATAAAAAATAAGGCAATAAATATTTGACTGTATTTAAAAAACTTTAATAGTCAGTGTCGTAGGGTTGGCTAAAACTATTGAAGCCTGTAGACCTTAGTGGATCCATACATATATCGTACAATTATGAAATTATGACTTCAATAAATTTTGTTAATACGACAAAATAGTGACGAAAAAAACGTTTTTTTGCAAACGCGTTTATATGCTTAAAAATATCACAATCCTGATTAGGTTTTCTAATGAAACTATAATCTTTTAACGCTTCACTATTGTATACCTAGATTTCTAATGAAGTTCAGATTACAAAAGCTTTCAGCTTACAAATAATCGATCAAACCGTTTCCATGGAATTAAGTTTTTCCAAAAGTGGTCACAGAAATCTGTGCAGTACAGCAATTTGAAAAGTAGGACTTCTCACGCATATACTCGTATTACTGATGGTATGATATAAATCGATTTTTTAAAAACACTTGATGCAATTTATCGATACATCGAAACAATTCGATTTTTCTTTTTTAATGGTCAACATCGATTAAACATCGATGTATTTTATTTCATGCATCGAAATTAAAAGTTTAATACAACAGGACATATATATTCAACCCATAAATGTGAAGTTGCTTAAGATACAGAGACGGGCTTGCGTTGGTTTAACCGTGTGAATGAACATCAATTCCATAATGGCTTTGTTAGACTTAGGCCCGTTGCATGCGGTAAATCTGGCAAATCAATTAGCTGACACTACCCTCATTAACCCTTTGCGACCGTATGTTTGCTGTCAGCCGCCAAAGCTTTTTTACCATTCCAGTCGTATGTCTGCTCTCAGCCACCATAGCTTTATTACCGATTAATTCCGACCAGCATGACACCCATATATACTTACTACGGTCGCAAAGGGTTAATTGTATTCTGCACAGTTCCACTGAACTCGATGAGTTTTGAAAATGCTTCACAACGAGAATAAGTATAAAGGGTGAAAGGAATAATTTGGGTACTCGTGCTAGATGGACTATTCTGTGATATGCCTGTATGTCAAGAACATGTAGTGGGCTAGAAACGAAGTGTTCGGCACCAGAGTGAAAAATTCGTGTGCTGTGCTCCAAGCGAAACTTTAAGCCATCGAAAGATGTGTTCAATTGAACAGGTCAAATACTCCTAAAATGTTGGCTCAATATTAGAATAGAAGTCGTGGCAATGAGCAGACAAAACAGCTTGAAGCTGATGAAATCAGAACCTTTCAGTGGAGTGTAAAAGTACACCCAGTGAATGGAAGACAGTCATCTGAAATCAAAATTATTTGATTGGATAATTACAATGAGAATCGCTTTGATTTATGCATCATACTATTGAGTAGAACAACTTACTGAAGTTTTCCCAGGGCAACAGTATTGTGGGATACAGGGATATCCTATATAGCTCAGGGGTGGTACAATGAATCATCTGCTCGCTGTACCCCAATACCTTTACGCATCAATTCTGCGACATTCTGTTTTCTTTACTTTCATTTCTTATGAAAATCATTCGATGCTGAAACATTGATGCATTTTGCGACAAATCGATATAAAATAATAAAATCGAAAAAAACATCGATGTTTTGTTTCAATTTCTATCATTAACATGCAGGCAAATGGACTATGAATCCAAAAACTCTCAAGATTCGAAAAGCTTTTCGTGCAAAAAATCATTTGAGCCGTTTCCTTGCAAAACTGAGTGCAAAAATAGCAACGAATTTGACAGATGTGGTTTCAACAAGATTGCCGTTATCAATTGTCAAATTTCAGTTGGAAGTCCCAGTTGGAAGACTTCGTATAATTCAGTTTATAAACTCCTTTCTGTAGGGTGACCATATATTTATTTATTTTTTTCTTATGTTCGCCCATTAAAATGTTGCATTTGCCAGGCAAATAAAATTAAAAAAAAACAACGAATTGCTATTGTTTTAACAGATACAATATTTGTTTTCTAATGATTTTTAAATAGTTGTTACCGGCTTAAATAAATAAAATAAATAATCGCTTGAATTTAATTGCAATAAATAATCCAAAAAAAATAAAATTATGATTCAATAAATATTTTGCGGTTTCCTACAGCTAATTGTGAGTGGTATTTGGAAACATAATAAATTGCAAAAGTTTTATTGAAAATTATTTTTTTTTCCAATTGGGGGTTTTTATCATCGATATCATACCATTAAGAACTTATCAATTTCATGTGGAGATAAAAAACAGTTATGTCAGACTTACGTCAGGAGGTTTTGAAACGAATGTTTTGCTGTCTTACTTCGTTGAGCTACAAGTTCCCGAATGGCTAGCATGTGTTGGTATAACAGGGACAATGAGAGCCTATTTCGGCGCTAAAGATTCTGTGAGATTTAAGTCCGCTGCACTTGATAGTACAGATAAATGGGAGACAAGTTTAACATGAAATTCATTATTCATGATTTCGTAGGCTAAGTAATCATATGGCTGACAAGTACCTTCTTAACTGCCCCCCGGGACAGAATCTGTACATTATATGATCTTAGGAAGTAATTTACAACGAAACTTAATAACAAAAATTAATGAAGAAATCTGGAGGGGACTATTTTGTGGTTTACGACTAATTCAAGAACCGTTCTTGGAATAGAAGTAAGAGTATTTTGTACCAGAATGAAATATACCGAGTACATGTCGTCGCCGTAGTAGTAGTTTGTTGGCTTATTAGACGTAAAGCCCAGATTCGTATCCCATGTCAGACATAAAAACGAAATATGAAAAAAAAAATATTTCTTCGGCGACTTGCTCTCAGCAGATTTCTGGCAAAAACTCTGAGAATAAATAAAATGAAAAGTTTCTCAAAAATGAAAAGTTTCTCAAAAATCTGTCGTTCGGAGTAGGCGTTAAACTGTAAGTCCCGCCACTCACGTATAAAATTAACGCACACAACATGAGAAGCTAGGCCATAATCCTGACTGAAGGGTTGTAGTGGCCAATTATGTATTATACATGGCGAAACGCTAGGATATCTTTCAAGCGGCAATCGAAGATGTACTCAATTCAACATGAACAGAAAGTACAATTAATAGGACACAGCAATACTACTATGACAGCTTGGCAGTCATTTGAATACTCGACTATTAAAGGCTTAACTCGAAAACATTATGGCGAAACTTTATTAACGGCGGTAGGGTCACGCGGCAATCAGCAAACTGGTAAGGCTAGTGCACTTATGTCAAGAGAGAAGAGATGTTTGTTAGAGTATACTTTGCGGAACTCTAGGATCGTTAGGGACTGTAGCCGCTGTCTCGACCTTCTTTCTGGGCGTTTCCCCAGTGTCTCACTGGTGTGGGTCCCCGGGCACAGACACATTCCGGGAAACTGTAGAGCCGACGAGCTCGCCAGAGCTAGTGCGCTCCTTCCGGAATACTCTTCAATTGAATTGGGTATGCCACTTGCCTCGGTCAAGTTGGATATTGCGCGGAAATTCTTTCGGGACGCCAACCTATCCTGGATCAATGAGGAGTCCTGCTCCACCGCTAGACTCACCTGGCCCTTGATGGATAGAAGACGTACCAACCAATTACTTGGTCTTGGTCGTGACGTCATCTCAACCACAGTGGCCATGCTTACAGGTCATTGCGCTATGGGTAGACACGCGGAAAGAATGAGGCTCCCATTTAACGACTTCTTGCTAGGTGCAGGTATAGATTATTTGGCTCTCCATTTCTTGTCAGCTTGACGGAGCTATCATCTATTGATTTCAGGGATATAGCTTCGTTCATCAAACTTTCTGGCTTGTTTTCCAGAGCAGGTAGTCGTGCTTTTGATGTGCAGACCTTGCGCTGACCAACTTCTTTCTCTTCCCTGATTTTGGTGGAACTTGGTCAGTACACGGACTGCGTTCACCCCAGGTATCACAACGGACCGCTATGCGTGCTCAAGTGAGCTTTGTGATATCAGAGCTACCACTCCGACCTATCTACCTATACTTTGCGGAAATGAAGAGTGAGGACTAGTATCTATTCGAGCCAATCGAATTAAATCAATCTTAATTTTGGTTGGATAATTACAATTAAAAAAGATTTGGGTCGTGAACCAGAGTGTCGTGAAATGAACATGAGATGCTCAAAATGGGCATCATCGCGTTTCCAACATACAGGCGATGCAATGATGGGAAGGAATATGCGATCACATGATTGTAGCTTGTGAATCATTAAAGTATTTCAGGAGGAAGCACCTGAGAGCATATCAGTTGTTCACATTCTCGCCGAGCAGCATTCTAAAGTGCAATCCTATTGCAGGACACAATATGGCGATACCGACTCTATAAAGTACAAGAGGAGTATAATGGATCGTATGGTCGCAGTAATAGAATTAGAATTTTAGCAACAGCAAGTGATTGAAGCATTACTTCAGACATTGTATTGTTTATACGGCAAGCAGAATTAACTCATGACCACCATGGTTTTCATAAAACTACACTTGTTCCACAAATGGAAAATATAAAAAGCAAGAGGACAACTTTAAGAAAATTGTGGAAAAATTTAAAAGATTCCATAGACAATTCTAGCGTTGCCTTCAAGTGAGTTTTAACCGGCCCCGGCTTAGTGCTCGTTATACCATTGGAGTGTTTTATGATAGTATGGCCGCGCCATTTTCATTTTCTTCGTTTTAATTATCCATAAGACAACCCGTTGGAACGATTACAAGAATCCACGTCGCTCATATTATTATGCCAAAATGTAATCCTTTTCATAAAGCGCCCTGGTAGTCTAGGGGGTAGTGTGCTAGACTATTAGCGTGAGGGTCGTGGGTTCGATTCCCACCAGAGGCTCTTGTCTGTGACACTACACCGAGCATGTGGTCAAGTTACGCCGCTCGCATATAATTAGAATATAATTTGTAATTGTATTGTAATTAATAAATAAATATATAATCCTTTTCATAAAGTTCAAGAAAACATTTGTGATAGTGAAGCTCATATCTACCTGGTATGCTCACAAATGGGAAAAGTATTTCTCCCGTGCAGTTATGCTCAAATCCGTATTAAAGCAAAAATTATGAAAACTATTTCTTCGGTGACTTTCTCTCAGCAGATTTCTGGCAATAAATCTGGGAGAAAATAAAATTGGCGTGAAAACTTTTCCAAAAAAAATATGTCGTTCAGAGTCAACTTTAAACTGTAGGTCTCACCACTTATGTACGAAATTAACACAGATAACATAAGTGTTGTGAGAAGCTAGGTCGTAATACTGACTGAAGGGTTGTAAAGACCAATTAAGTGTGTATCAGAGATCAGCAATGAGTATTCAAAAAGATGAGTAGATTCGAATCATACTCATAATTTCTGATACTTATACGCACTTATACATATTCAAAGTTCGAAATACTCATGGTACTCATACTTAACAATACGTATGATGTTGTTGATTTCGTCTGTCCTTTACTCAACATTTACAAGAATCACTAAATAAGTGTGATTCGCGTACGAACACTACAATACTCACAATAATGTTGTGTGTTTGCTCTGCTTGCTGTCTTTTTCTTTTTTTATGTGTCTTTCTTCTTTCTCTGTAAATGCAACAACAACTAAGACTATAAATTTTGATGAATGATTCGATTCATACGAATCATTTATGAGTATTATAAGTATTTTTTCTAAATTTATGAATCTGAATGAGTAGGCGTATGAATCAAACATATTTCGAATGTTATGAGTTTGATATCAACGTTGTACTCATACTTATAAATCAATGTTGTTCGAATGTTATGAGTTTGATGTCAATGTTGTACTCATTCTCAATTGTACTTATAAATCAATGTTGTACAGAGTGCGAGAGTTGAATTTCAATACTGTTGACTTACTCAAAATTTCATGATTACTTATGAGTAGCGAAAAAGCGATTCATTGCTGATCTCTGGTGTGTATGTACACTCAACTCGTCTCGCTGTTGTTTGTTGTTATTCATGATGAAATAAAGCGCAGAACAGCCTTCCAAGAGCAATAACTTAGAGGTTCGACGTATTATCGCGAAAACTTAAATTTTGCAGGCGATATCATTCTAGTCTCGTCAATGTCTCCGCATCTCCGTTAAAGGCAGCCAGCATTTTCGAATAGCCACTTTAGTTTGGAAAAACCTCTTTAATTTTTTTTTCTTCTTCAAAGACCTTTTTATTTGAAGATCACAATTTAAAAACGATTGCTTTTTCTCTCTAAAATTCTGATAAAACATGTTATTGGCCTTCACCTAATAGAATTCCTTTTTGTTGTCTTAAGCCTAAAAATTTTCATTTTATGATTTCCTTCCGGCTGTTTACTTGCAATGCTAGCAGGATTTTCTTATTTTTTTTATAATTTTATTCTAACATTTAGTTAAGCAGATCACTCAAAATTTCCTTTAATATTGAGACTTTAAAAGATGGACAAATTTTAAAGAAATTTTAAAAAAAATGTTCCCATGATTTTCTTCTTTAATTTTTTCTTGGAGTTTAAACATGATTTTTTATTTTCCTAAAAAGAAAAATAAATTAAAGCTTAATAAAACAAAACAAAACAAAAAACAATTACGGAAAATATGGAGAAAAATTCTATTTTTGTTCTCCATTCTATTCTGCTTTGAGAAATTTGAGATTTTTTTCCTTTATTAAGCTGAGATGACAATTCTTCGCTTCTTTGAGAACAGAAAAGGATGTTGAAATCCATTTAAGAAATTTTTTCTTTATTTTGTTTTCAAATTCACGATACATTCACAATGGGTAACGGGAATACAAATACAGGCAGGACTTGCTTTGCTTTTGTTTTGCCGTGTTTTCCGTCGTCAGTTCGTGGAATTCTTTTTCGTAGAATTTTAATTTACAAAAAACAACAACAAACACAACAAAAAACGTTCCATTACAAAATCTAACATTAAATTTACTGTTACTTTTACTTTCGCTCGTTTATTTTAAATGTGAAACCAACCAAACCCTACCCTCCCCAGGTTTCCTTCATTTAATAGCCTGTGAAAGAGTCGTGCAACGTGATTTGGCATAAATTAATAATAAAAACTGTGGCATTAAGACAAGCCGAAATAAAAAAGGGGCATTCGCTGTTTTACCTACTTTTTTTGATGTTCTGTTTTTTAAATATAAGGTGTAGTAAAAAATTCTCCACGATATCATAAGAATCTTTGCATTGAAATTTAGTGGTAATTCCATTATGAAAATCTAGAAATTAATGCAAAAACCTTGGTCCGAAGATAGTCACTTGGTATAAGGTCATGACTAGAAGGTGTATGCCAAAAAGTCGTTATAAACTAGGCTATCCTAAGACTCTCATCACTATCGATTTAGACTAACATAGCTTTAATAGTATCCTATTAGGTTTATGTTTAGGTCGGATGGTCTGATATCACAAAGCTGACTTGAGCACGCATAGCGGCCCGTTGTGATGCCACGGGTGAACTCAGTCCCTGTACTGAACAAGTTCCACCAAAATCAGGAAAGAGGAAGAAGTTGGTCAGCGCAAGGGCTGCACATCAAAAGCACGATTATCCTACACTGGAAAACCAGCCAGAAAGTTTGCTGAACGAAACTATATCCTTGATATCAATAGATGATAGCTCCGTCAAGCTGACAAGAACTGGAGAGCCGAATAACCTATATCTACACCTAGCAAGATACGGGCACTGACAAAGAAAGTGGATAACAGTCTCCTCTTCGTCAGCGGATCTGCATCCACGGCAGGAGTCGTTAAATGGGAGCCTCATTCTCTGTGCCTGTCTAACAAATAACGCAATGACCTGTAAGCACGTCCACTGTGGTTGAGATGATGTCACGACCAAGACCAAGTAATTGGTTGGTACGCCTTCTATCCATCAAGGGCCAGGTGAATCTAGCGGTGGAGCAGGACTCCTCATTGACCCAGGATAGGTTGTCGTCCCGAAAGAATTTCCGCGCAATGTCTAACTTAACCGAGGCAAGTGGTATACCGAGTTCAATTGAGGAGGATTCCGGAAGGAGTGCACCAGCTCTAGCGTGCTCGTCGGCCCTACAGTTTCTCGGAATATTACTGTGCCCGGAGACCCACACCAGTGAGACACTGGTGAAGCGCCCAGAAAGAAGGTCGAGACAGCGGCGACATTCCATAACGATCCTAGAGTTGTTCACGAAACACGATAGAGATCTTGACTATCAAAAAAGACCAAGACGCGAGTGAAAGTAGCACCGTTGACGATTATCCATTGAGTAGCCCGGTAAATTGCCGTCACCTCCGCCTGATGGTATCCTATTAGTCTTCTATTAGCCAAAGACGCAGCAAAACCTCCCAGATAAACAATTCCGACTAGACCACTGACAACAGCTTCTCCAAAAGATCTGAATATATTGGCTGTATGGATGAAACTTTTTCTCTCATGATACACGACCAGTCACTGTACTTACGCAATAAAACCAAATCACTTTTCGATGGTAATCATACGTTTTAGGAATACGGTTCATAAAGTTATTCGTTGTTATGGAAAAAAACTCTATGGGAAGTGAAGTGCAGTTTTAGCTATCCAAAGGACTTATGGTACGCTGTTGTGACTAAAGATATGCTTGCGATATGTTTTTCCCTGGAAACTGCCCCGTTAAGTTATTTTCCTTAAACACAGTATTTTAAAGTAATTGTGTTCCTGATATAATCGGAAATGGACTACACGGTTCGCATGATCAGCTTCGTAGGTGGCATTATTACTTACTTACTTAACTGCTCATTGGAACCGTTTAGTCAGGATCACAACTTAGCTTCTCACAACACTTATGTTGCGTGTGTTAATTTTATACATGAGTGGTTTGAAGTCAACTTCAAAGGCCAGATTTTTAAGAAACTTTTCATGGCAAATTTATGTTCCTCTAAGAATTTTTACCAAACATCTGCTGTGAGGAAGTTGCCAAAGAAATATTCAAATCTGACCTGAAGTTTGACCCGAGTTCTCACGACTACTAAGCCAACACACTGCCTACTAGACTACGGCGGCTTCAAACGTTTGCATTAAAAACAGTTCGTTGTAACAGCCTGTTAATACTTTTTGTTCTTAAAAGTATAAACGAAAATGAAGATATAAATGGTTAATAGCCTTCGCTGAAGTCCTTCAAGGAAAACAAAGTCAGGGAATTATAAACCCCATCTCTATAATGTCACTTAACCCTGAATCAATCTACTAGGTATCTAATCTGCCAGCCCATTTCATCAAATCTAAATGTTGCAGTACAGTCCAATATACCATAATCAGAATCTTACTGGGATCAATTCTGATGCCCAAGTGATCAGGCTCCTAGCGTCGACATCCTCCGAAATCGCATGCATATGCACGCCGATCCGCAATTCCCACGGTGTTACCGCGAGACCACGGTAGTTTAATGCTTTGAGCGGGATTGTTCGCTTTGGAACATCGGTGTCATTGGGTATACGCCAGACTTTTCATCCCCACCCTCTACCTCTGCCATCCCATTTAGTCGCCTTTTACGACAAGCAAGGAACCACTGTGGTAGAATTCTAATCCGCTAGCACACGGGTCGGATTTTACCTTTTTATTACACCGCTAATGCGTAAGAATGTGTCTGGTAAACGCACAAAATGCTAATAAGACTTCACGGCAGTGGCAATATTATGATTACGGTATTGTGTTGTTGGTTTATTATTATTTTTTTTTTTCAAAAATGTTTAAATATGTTCGTGCGTTTGCCTGTTTCTTTTAATTTTCCTCAGTTTCGTAGATTAAATGGAAATCCTTAAAGAAAGTTACAAAATACCAAAACAGCAACCGTCTTCCATTGAAAATCTTATTCTTTGGCATCAGTTTACGCCATTTCATTAGCGTCTCGCGTAATATTACGTGTTGGATTTACATTTTATTTACGTTGCTGTTGGTATGTTTTCACTTGAATATGCACAGATTACATTACATGGCTATAAAACTGGGTTGTCTTTCTGAGATTTGTTTTGGTTTTCATTTTCTTGTGTTTTGAAATTTCAAGGAAATCCGTTTAATTGTCTAAAAACTTTCTTAACATGATGATATTGTGTGCTTTAATTTTATCCATTAGCGGCAGGACCTACGGTTTTATTGTGACTCCGAACGGCTGGATTTTGAGAAACTTTTTCGTGGCAATTTTATTTATTCACAGAATTTTTGCCAGAAATCTAATGAGAGGAAGTCGCCGTTTTATTCGCGATCTCTGAACTGATATTTGATTCCGGGACTATCGTCTAGTAAGCCACAATACCGACAATACCCACTAGACTACTGCGTCTTTTACAAACGAATTACGTTTGAGTAAAAACCAATGAGTCTGGCCATAGTCTACAGTACCATAATCACCAACCTACACCATTGCCATGGTATATACATACATACATACATAATTGGTCATCACAACCCTTCAGTCAGGATTACGACCTAATTTCTCACACCACTTATGTTGTGTGTTAATTTTATACATCAGCGGCGGGACCTACAGTTTAAAGTCGACTCCTAACGACCGATTTTTGAGAAACTTTTCATGGCAATTTTATTTCACTCACAGAATTTTTGCCAGAAATCTGCTGACAGGAAGACGCCGTAGAAAATTTTTTTCGTATTTCATTTTTTTTTATTTACAGGGAAGCTTAATCTCGTTAGCATTAGGAGGGTGTGTGCAAACTTGCTAAACTGTGCTGGACACGTATGAATAATAAGAACACCGACCCTCTTACTTACTTATTCACTTAATTGGCCATAACAACCCGATTAACGGATTTCGGCCTGCCGCAACACATCCTTCCAGGCGCCTTTACTACTTGCGCGACTACGCCAGTTGGTCACACTAAACGATGACAGGGCTTCTTCGATTTGGTCCTTCCAATGGATACAAGCTAGTCTTCTCCGCCGATTTCCGCAGATCCCCCCTTTAAATACCCGTTTCGCCGGAGCATCCTCGAACGACATGCACAACGTCTCTGTCGTTGAGGAGCTTATACAGCTCACTGTTGGATCGGATGCGGAAATCATCGCCAACTCGTACTGGACCAAAGATCTTACGCAGTACTTTTCTCTCGAACACTCTCAAGACTGCTGCATCAGCGCTTAATAGGGTACATGCCTCCGACTCACTTCTGTTTTTAAATCGTATGGCCATCCACCGCTCAGTAGCAATTTTTATAGGCCACTGTCCTTTTGGTAAGCATGCCAAAAGCCTGAGCATACCAATAAATGATGTGTATTTCAACTTTAAGCATGAAACTCATTTTCCTCTTGGGTGGGTACGTTAATGAGCAAAATTACTGTATTTGGGGGTCATTAAACTTAAGCGTGGTTTTACAGAATTTAATGCATCCATTAGAAGTCACCGTTTGGTGCAGCTTGTGGAGTGAAGGCATCATTGGAGACACCTATTGTACCATAATAACCAATTACGAGTAACTATTTGGTGTGGCTTATGGAGCGATGGGACCATTGGCCCATATTTCTTCGAAAATGAGGACAGCGCAACTACTACGGTCAATGGAAACACCAATCGCACCATGATAACCGATTTTTTTGTACACGCTCTTCATGGTATTGATGTGAACGATGTTTGGTTTCAACAGGATGATGAAACCACACATCTCATGCCCCAATCGATTTATTGCGTCAAACGTTTGATGACCGTTTAATTAGCCGAAATGGTGGTGTCAATTGGCCATCTAGAAGCTGCGATTTGACACCGTTGGACTATTTTCTGTGAGTCGCTGTTAAAGAAAAGTGTTATGCTGACAAACTAGAGATAATTGAGCATTTGAAGGCCAACATTCGTGATACCATTGTCGACATACGACCCTATCTATACACTTGAAAATATGTACGAAAATTAGAGTGATCCAATGAGTTACTGTGAAGCCAGCTGTCGGTACAATTGTTCTTCACAATACAAAATAAATTTGCAAAATTTCAAACCGTTTATGTGTTGTTTGCATTTTTAAATTTAAACTTTTAAATGACCCACCCTTTATAAAGATTACTGCAAGAGCATGATTTATTTTGGACACCAGTTAGTTTTCTCTAGGAAATGTTCTATGCCTGGTTAGAATTGATTGTGATATCGCAATGGGTTTAAATGCTGACTTAAATACGATATCTTAACTTAAGGGCAATAACGTACAACTTCTAGTCAAACTATTCAATTACATATAGACACGGGGCTCTATCCAGAAGAGTGGTTAATATCAACATTCATCGCCATACCCAAGAAAAATAATGCAAAGAAATGCAATGAATAAAGACTAAGTAGTCTGAGTCATGTGTTAAAAATATTTCTAAAAATTATACACAAGAGCATTTATATCGAATGTGAAATTGCCATGGGAGAGTTGCAATTTGGTTTCAGAGAAAGTATGGGTACACGAGAAGGTTTATTCTGTGTTCAAATATTAATTCAGAACTGTCGTGATGCCCAAAAATATGTCTTTATGTGTTTTTGTCGATTATGAGAAGGCATTCGATACGGTCAAACATGACAAACTAATTGAAATTCTGACCTCTATCGGAATACAAGATAAAGAACTACGCTGTATTAAAAACCTATATTGGAATCAGACGGCAAATATTGATGTCTGTGGGGAAGAAACTGACGAAATTGAAATGATATATCAAGAGGAGTCAGACAGGGGTGCATATTATCCCCATTATTATTTAACATATATTCGGAGAAAATATTCCAAGAAACGCTTGAAAGGGAAATATAGAGATAAAGGCAAATGCGGAATTCATCAGTAATATAAGATATGCTGATGATACCACAATTGTGGTATCGACCTACAAAAACTAATGGAAAAGCTTGCATGTATAAGTGAGATGTATGGATTAAGAATCAATATGTTAAAGACTAAATACATGGTTATTAATAAAAAAAATTACCATCATAACGCAACTTTAAATACACAAAATATAGAAATCGAAAGAGTGCGAAGTTTTAAATATCTGGGAGTCTTAATAAACAACCAGTGGGACCCATCAAACGAAATTAAATGCCGCGTTATTTTTTAAATATAACAAAGTGTTGACTAGTCATGACATCAACGTAGCAATAAAAACACGCTTCATAAAATGCTACATTTGGTCTGTCCTATTATACGGAGTAGAAGTTTGGACAATCAAAAATTCTGATGAAAGAAAATTGGAGGCCTTCGAAATGTGGATATACCGTCGAGTTCTGAAAATACCATGGACGGCCAGAGTCTCCAATGATGAAGTATTAAGAAGGATGAATGTCAACCGACAAGTAATATTAATGATAAAAAACGGAAAACTTCACACCTAGGACACGTATTGAGAAACAACAAATAAAAAATTTTACAACGAATCCTTAAATACAAAATTGAAGAAAGACGTGGTAGAGGCAGAAGGGAAACATCATGGCTGAAAAACATACAAGACTGGACAGGATATACTGATGAAAATAACCTCCTTTACGCCGCTAGCAACCGAGAGCTGACCATTTTAATATAAAATGAATATATATACATATTTATAAACATATAATTGTACGATCACTTATATCTGAATAGCGGATGAGTAAATAAAGAAGAAGAAGAACTTAAGGGAAGAACCACCATACCCCACCAGCTTATCTAACCTAATCTAACCTAACCTTGTTTTATTAAACGCTTCACGAAAGACCTTAAAATAACTTGGTAGTACTACGGGCTTAAAGTACATATTTTGCATAAAATACTTGCCTTAAACATTTGAATTGACCATTTGTTAGACATCATTTGCCACGTAAATTATTTATTTTCTCATTTCTTTCTTTCTAACTTAAAAAGGACGAACGGAAAAATTCCGATTATTTTCCTGTTCAGGCAATATTTTCACGACAAATTCCAATTTTATTTGAATACACTGTACACAGTAAAGAGTAACTATTTTAAATCAACTAGAAGAAGAGAAAAGCATAGAAAACAGCACTCATATAACAGAATTCTACTTGTAAATTGACAAGGACGAACAGATAGCAGAAGGAAAAAAAAGCAAAATAAAATTTTATTTACGCATTCCCTACAATAAAAACAAAAAATAAAAAAGATTTGTATTTGAAAAGTACTTTTTCAAACAAAAAACAGAATGAAAAAAAGGAAACAAATTGCCAAACAACTCAAAAACAGCCGCCAAATGTTGAGTTAAAATTGTCATTTGAATGGAATTCTCATTTTTCCCTCTTTTTTTCCTCCAACCAAAAGGAAAAAAAAAAAAGAAAAAAAAAGATGGGAAAATGTAATACGATAATGGAAAATGGTTACTAGACAATCAGAACAACAAAAAAGGACATTTTTTATCCTCTTTTTTTTGCTTTTTGTATACAAACAATATTTACCACAGTTTATTTGATTTTGTAGTTATTTGTGTGTGTGTGTATGAATAAGTTTAGCCTCCTTGACAATTATTTGATTTTGTGATTTCGTATGCAGATGAATTTTTAAAGTGTTTTTCACTTTACAAAGCGATTTTGCCAACTCTTTAGTTTTCTTTCCTTTATTTGCCAATACTTTTAAGCACTGAACAACAACAACAATAAAAAAATGTAAGAGAGAAAAACAGTTTACGAAAGCGACAACTAAAAAAGAGAAAAAAAATATTCTGAAAATAAATAAAAAATAACGGTTTCAAAAGGATTCAACATGTTTGCCGTTATTTTATTCCATTCAACTTGCCTAGTGTACTAGTGTTTGAGTTTATTTTTATGCCTCCTGCATAGACGTATACAAGCACACAAGTAGAACGAAAGAGAAGATTGCTGCTGTTGATATGCATTCAGAGAGACTAGAAGTTGACGAAAATATAAAAAAATTCAAATAAATGAATATAGAAATACATGCTGGTGACAATGACAGAGTGACAGTCAGATAAATAATATGGAAGCCATCGCCACAAAAATATGTCCATCAACTTGGATAGAATAAAACAAAAACTAAACCTAAGAGTTTGAAAAGGAAGAAAAACGTTTAATTCACATTTTATTTATTTTTTTTCATATTCGAAGAGAAAAACTTTTGAATGCATCACATGCCAAGCGAAGAGAAATAGTTTTAAATGACACTCACTTAACAGCACTACAGTGATTTTGAAGTACCGCTTAGAAACAAAGGAAATATTTTGCAAAAGGATTACGTTAGTTTAGATTTAATTGGAAAACATAAAAGTTTACTGCAGTCCTTTAATTGATTTCATCAACTCCATCATATTTCTTAACCATGCTGCATGAAAATTATCTGCATTGATAAACATGGCAGGACAGCTGACAATGTTCAGTTCAGTAAGATTTCACAAGCCACACTGAATCGCTTTCAAGTTGTATTAATTTTCGAACAAAAAATCTCTTTGCGAAGTTCATAGATTACTTCGTTCACATTAATCGGTCTAATTAGCAAGCTTTCGCATTAATTTTTTTCTTCTCAATTGAAAATCATCAAGATGTATCGATGTATCGATTCATCGTCATTCTTAACTTGTAGGTTTTTGCCCATTGACTAAGCTCAATATTGTAAGCGGATATTTTAGCTTACGTGTCTATAAAATTCAGGGAAATGACCATCATTTGTATCACGTATGTAATTGGCCATTACAACCCTTTAGTCAGGATTTCGACCTAGCTTCTCACATCACTTATGTTGTATGTATTAATTTTATATATGAGTTGCGGGACCTACAATTTAAAATTGACTCCGAAAGTGCGTTTTGAGAAACTTTTTCATGGCAATTTTATTGAGAGTTTTTGCCAGAAATCTGCTGTGAGAAAGTCGACAAAGAAATTTTTTTGGCAATATTTATTTACGGAGTATTTGTCAGAATTCTGGCGACTGCCGAAGAAATATTTTTTCTTGTTTCGCTTTTTTGGAAATGTTTGACCTGAAGTCTGAACCGTATCCTCCCGTCACTGCAACGAGTGCAATGCTAAAAGTGACATTACATACATCCAACTGGATGTTGCACGTGCGATTTAACATCTCAGGATTAGCATTGAAGGCCACTATAGATGTCTGTACGGCCAGTTTTATTTTAAAAAGTACATACATACATAACATAGTTGGTCATTACAACCCTTCAGTCAGGATTTCGACCTAGCTTCTCACAGCACTTATGTTTTGTGTATTAATTTTATATATGAGTGGCGAGACCTACAATTTAAAATTGACTCTGAACGACAGATCTTTAAGAAACTTTTTCATGGCAATTTTATTTACTCTCAGAGATTTTGCTAGAGAGGAAATCGCCGAAGAAATATTTTTTCATATTTCGTTTTGTTGGAAATGTCTGACTTGAAGTTTCAACACAGTACCTACTAGACTACGGCGACTTCATTTTGTTGGAAAAAGTAGCCAAATTCATATTTAAAAAATAAATTCCGTGGCTTTAAGTTCTTAAGTTTTCTTTAAAGTAAACACGCTATAGGTGGGGTGTTTTCTTTAAAGAAAACACCCTGCAGATGGGGTTGAGTTTAAGCTAATTTCGCACTTACCATGGGTCATAGAAATAATATTCCTGTGTAATTGTGAGTGTAAGACAAAAGTGAAGTACTTTCTATAAAATTCAAGTGGCCTGGGTATTCTTGTAGTGATCGTACAATTGGTCAAAGAGATGACTTCAGTGAATGCCAATTAAACAGAGATCAGTTAATTTGAATGATAATGACTGCCTTCCTTCGACTTAATTATCTACCTACCTAACTAACTATTTGAAATTTTATTGCTTTTTACAAGCAAAACTCATGCGTTGGATGTAGTTCATATATCGTTCCCTGAGTACTTGAATAAAATTTTTAGATCATCAATCAATCAATCTTCTAGAGCATCAATCTTCTGCTACGGATAGTTTTCATTGCTTTAATGACATATTCTCCTGTCTGGACAGCATATGAATGGCGACAAACGAACGGACGTAAATAACAGGATCAATAAAGTGAGACTCGCATTTGTACTTCCACAATCTCTACAAACTTATTAGACGAAGACGTGTGATTCAAATATCATCAAATATTTTTTGGGCGATTTTATCTTCCCAGTCTTCTGGCAAAAACTCTGAGAAAAACTAAAATTAATATGATAAGTTTCTCAAATCTGTCATTCAGAGTCGACGTTAAACTGTAGATCCCACCATTCATGGATAAAATTTACACATACAAGATAGATGGTTTGAGATACTAGGTGGTATGTATGTATGTATGTATAAATATTAAAAAATAGTTTACGAAATATTAAAGAATAGCTCATCGTTGGAAATTGCATTGCTGATAAGCTGGCCAGGGCCGGTACGGAGCTAGCAATCTCCAACGTGTTACAGAGCATAGGTATTCCCATTTCTTCCGTTAATTTGAATATTGTCCACCGTTTTACGAGGAGGCTCATTCTCATTGGCAGCACGGAGTTACATGCAATATTGCCAGAGTCTGCCTGTAAGAACAAGAAGAGGACTCACTCATTTCTGTCGTTAAATCGTGTGGCCATCGATCGCACAATAGCGATTCTTACGGACCATTATGCTTTTGATAGGCATGCCTAAAGAATTGCCATTCCAACCAATGACTTATGTATGTGCTGTGCAGGTCTGAGGAGGAGAAAGAGACTGTCTATCACCTCATGTGTCAGAGTTCTGCTCTTATCGTGGAGAGACGTAAGTTTGTGACAACGTTAACCGACCTCTCTAGTACAAAGATTGCTGAAAGAGGAAGATTTATTTTTGATTGGGGGCTGTTTTTCTCTAAAGAATGGTTGACTGGGCAGAATTAATTCTGGTTGCACAATAGACCTAAAGACTGGCCTAAGTGGGACCTCTTCCTTCGAGCTTGAGATCACAATATTAGGGTATAAATGGCAACGTACATGTATTGTCAGATATAAGTCACCAGAGTAGAGCCATCTCTGGGAGTAGCTAAGAAGATTGGTAGAATATACTGAAGATTGGTTGCTCTCACAACATGACATCATGGCTTAGGTGTATGCTGATAAGCATAAGCTCTAACAGCTCTTATGGTTGATTACCTTACCTTCAATCTACGTGTTTAACTAATACCATATAGTGTTTCGTCATCCGTCGTGTGCAGATGTAATCGCACTGTCCGTCTATTTTGTGTCGTCCGTCTATTTTTGTTTTTAAACAACAACATCAAACGAAGTATTTATTTATTAAAAATAACCTATTACATACATACATACCTAACACATACACTTAACCGCAAAAATTTAAATATTTGAACTCAAATAACTCTAAGATGCGGGCTTCTTGGCCATTATATAGTCACCTAGCAGCAACTCGTTTCCTTGCCGCTCGCATCTTGAGTTTAAATCAAATGTCCACAAACACTACTCCCTCTTTCCACCTTCCTGTAACCTATTTTCCTAAACCTGCACAATGTACTGCATGAGTAGGGGCCATCCCCTGAGTGCTGGTTTTACAAAAAAAAAAATACCGTAGTAAGGTTTCTTTCGAAATCGTAAACAGAATAACCTGTTATTTTGTAATTATTTTTTGCCGTTGTGTGGATTAATTTTGTGTTTAATTTAATTGTTAATTTTTTGTTTGTTTCGAGTTTAATTAACTCATGTTAATTGATACTGTGTTACCACAACTCAATTAATATCGTCTTATTTAAGTCTGCTACGTGCATGTTTATAACACAATTTTATAAACAAAATAAATCGAAAAAACATACCAAAAGTATACACACATACACTTAGACATGACAAATACAATGAAATATAAATAAAAAAATCAAGAATATTTGATTTATTTTTAACGAAAAACAATACAAAAAAAATTGTATTTTTAAATCCTTACATCTTTTTGTTAAGTAGTCTAGACGGAATACAAAAATCAGAAAAAGAAAAAAGAGTAAAACATATGCAGGTATAAAGAAGGTGAATACACACACACACACAGTTAAAAATATTTACATAATAAAATTGTAAATAGAAAGTATTCTATGTATATATGTAATCGTATAGAATAAAAGGTATTTTCTGTTAATAATAAACGAAAAAAAGAAATTTAAAGAAAACGAAAAAAAAATCAGAGAAGTCAGATGAGTCAGTAATTTTACAATCAATAATTCTCTTAACACAGTTAGATATGTACATGCCTAGGCATTCATACATACATATGCATATATAAAAGTTAGTATATCATTTTCAATCATCTTACCTACACACATACATTCACATACATGTACCATAAGTTTTTTTGATTACTTTCTTAAATACTCTCTTAAATTTGTCTATTTATGCTTAAAGTCTTTAAAACTTAAAGTATCTCTTTAAATACAAAACACAAATAAAATTTATTTCTTTTATATCTCAACATGCCGTACATACATACATACATACATACATACATACATACATACATACATACATACATACATATTTACAGTGGGCAATATAAGTACTATGGTAACTTTGAAAAGTTTTAAGATGGTTTCCATTAAAATTTTTTTTATTGAAATCCTACAAAGAAATTCTGAAAGAAAGAAGAAAATGTATTGCAAAGGAAGAAGAAGCAGACCTAAAACCCAAAGGTAAGCCGTCTTTTAATAATTGTAATGCCTTTAAAGAGAAAATAATTTTAATAAGCAGAGAAATTTTAAAAAATTTTTTTTTTGGGTTTTGAGTCTGTTTTACATACAGTAACGATACGGAGGGAAAGCCTTTGAAAGGAAAGAGGCAGACCTTAATTGGCTTCCAGGCTGTACCAGGCATACGGGTATAAAATGAGCATCAACATAAAAATAACTTCATAGGGAACCTTTACTTCGAACAAGTCTTAATTTCTTTCTTGTTTTAAAGATGACAATGCCTTCTGTCAAGTTAGTAGTCTAGTAGACAGAATGTTGGACATTTCCAACAAAACGAAATACATATGAAATAAATTTTATTCAGCGGCATCTCAGCAAATTTCTGGGAAAGGGAAAATTGCCATTGAAAAGTTTTTCAAAAACTCTGTCATTCGAGACTTTAAAGTCTAGGTTTCGCCACTCATGTATAAAATTAACACACACAACATATGTAAGTGCTGTGAGAAACTAAGTCATAATCCTGACTAGAGGGCTGTAATGAACAATTATGTATGTATGTATGTATATATGTATGTATGTATGAGTAATAATTTAGACCTCAGCAGGTTTCACAAATAGATCTAAAATTTTTGCTGATAGACTTAGGGTCTGCATGATTTCGCTTGTGTATGGTATTTTTCAGGATAAGGAACCTGTAACCCTCCATTCTTGAGGTCGATACTGAAGACATTTTATAAAATTGAAAATAAAAGCAAGAATTCTCATGACAACAAGTTTGAGATTATCATTTAGGTTAGAAATAGAGAAGCTAATACTCTCTTGAGGTACATAATATTCAAAGCAATTTCATTTACTTTGCAGGATTTTTGCTAGCGACCGGCTCAGATGAAGTCGCCGAAGAAATGTTTTTTGTCATATTTCGTTTTGTTTGAGATATCTGACCTAGGATATCAACCGTGGCCTCAGCTCTAATAAGCCAACACACCACTTACTACACTCCGGCAACTATTGCCAATTTTAAATGAGAGTAGATATTTACAGGACCGTCAGTTAGAAGTGTATTCGGGAAGAAGCATTCTCCAGAGGTTTTCACGTAGAGTTTAGTATATTTTTCTGTTTTATATTTAATATAGAGTGCCATGGTAGTCTAGCGGCTAGTGTGCTAGACTATTAGCGTGAGGGTCGTGGGTTCGATTCCCACTAGAGACTCTGGTCTGTGACACTACACCGAGCATATGGACAAGTTACTCCGCATGTATATAATTAGAATATAATTAGTAATTGTATTGTGATTAATAAATAAATAAATAAATAAATAATATTTAATATACACATTTGGCCGATTCACACGACTTTGTTGTAAAGGGTGTTTTTTATAGAGGTATAGAACTTTAAGTTGCAATTAAACAACGATGAATTATTCGATTGACATGCATTTTATTTATCCGAAAGATAATCTTGTGGCATTACATTTTAAATATGATTTCTGGCATATGACCGCCACGGTTGGCGCGGATGTAGTCCAATTTTCGATGACTTTTTCCAACATTTGTGGCCGTATATCGGCAATAATACGGCGAATGTTGTCTTCCAAATGGTCAAGCGTTTGTGGCTTTACCGCATAGACCAATGACTTTACATAGCCCCACAGAAAGTAGTCTAGCGGTGTTAAATCACAAGATCTTGGAGGCCAATTCACAGGTCCAAAACGTGAAATTAGGCGGTCACCAAACGTGTCTTTCAATAAATCTATTGTGGCACGAGCTGTGTGACATGTTGCGCCGTCTTGTTGAAACCACATCTCCTGGACATCATGGTTATTCAATTCAGGAATGAAAAAGTTAGTAATCATGACTCTATACCGATCACCATTGACTGTAACGTTCTGGCCACCATCGTTTTTGAAAAAGTGCGGACCAATGATTCCACCAGCCCATAAAGCGCACCAAACAGTCAGTTTTTCTGGATGTAACGGGTTTTCCACATACACTTGAGGATTACCTTCACTCCAAATCGCTAAACAAAATTCGCTTATGAAAATCGGGAACAACGGTAATCTCGTTTTGGGCCCATTCGACGAATCTACGCCTTACTTGATGATCGTTTTACTTCAAATCTTGCACGAGTTGGATTTTGTAAGTACGCAAACCAAGATCCTTCCGCAAAATCTTCTATGAAGTGGATGGACACAGATCCAATTCCTGTGCTCGATGGCGGATGGACTCATTCGGGTCTTCCTCAATGCTACGCTCTACAGCAGCAATATCTTCTTCTGTAAACACCGTACAGCGTCTCTGGGGATGCGAGTTATCAATAAGAGTAAACGTGGTGCGAAAACGTTCCATGGTTAATCGAATTAACTGCTCTGATGGACGATTTTGTCGACGATAAAATGGACGTAGTGCGCGTAGTGCGTTTTCCGCACAGAACCATTATTTTCGAAATAAAATTGCACTATTTGCAAGCGTTGTTCAGGCGTGAGTCTATTCATGATGAATTGCCAAACCAAACTGAGAATAAATCACTTGACAGCTGTTACATCGGTCGCCATTTTGAAAAGTAATGCCAACTTAAAGTTCTATACCTCTATAAAAAACACCCTTTATTAAATACACTTGGTTGTTTGTGAACGCTCAGTGCTATGGTGTATTGTGTATGTCGTATTCTTTTTCATAATTTTTGGCATTCAAACAATTTGATAGCACGAAACCAACACAACTTATTAAAAACATATGAAAAAAATGTGTATAAGTGTATCGAATTTTGACATGAAAATTATCAACAACAAGCATACACTGTTGTATAGTCGTCCAACAATACAATGAATACAATGATACATCGGCTTGTGTGAATTGACCAATTGCCATTGAACCTATCTACTCACACTTATACCTTCACTGATGAAACTGATTTTCTTTGCAACTAGTTTTACTTAACGTATACATTCGACTGGATAATAGCACGGATCGAATAGGTGTTCACTAAAGGATCATATTGAAATTACCTATTATCGGAAATATTGATTCCATAAAACCACACAATGACTTCTAATCGAAGTTCAGGATGTTTAATCCGAATAAAGGGAATGCATAATGATGTGCGCACCAACTAAACGAATTCGTACAGAACTTCAGGGATCGTTAGAATTAGGAGCCAGAGATGGAGGCTTCTTTTCATAGTATTTGTGTATCAGCTATGCGGGTTACGAAGCTGATTTCTAAAGAATAGAATATCCTTACGATGGACATAGCATACTTGATGATAGCCAAGTGGCTATCAACACCCTGAGTTCTAATGGAATGTGATGGTGAGAGTATTCAAAATGCATATCATATGTGACACAGTATTACACTATGAAGCCATTAATTGGCTAGATAAGACAACACTAAGAAAGTTTCGAGAGAATGGAAGACAGTATTGGATTCCGACAGCGTCGTTTTGATAGCTTCGTATATTGGTAACATTCAGCAATGATGCGCAAATGAAAATTTTGTCCTTAAATATCTTTGTCTAAATTCCCACAAGAGTTCTCTAGGTAGAGCGTTCACAGCCGAGTTCACCCGATAACCATATGGCCCATTGTGTTACACAGCGTGAGAAAAGTCCCCTTGTCATAATCCATTAGTAGTGGGTTAGTGACACGTTCGCCACCATGCACAGATCTTCTGCCGAAGATGTCTGTTCTGAAGGTCAGGGCACTCGCATAAACGGTGTTGAAATGATTCCGTTTCCTCTACATCATAGCAGCTTCTGAGGTAATCCTGGTGGGACAGACCGAGCTTGTCAGCGAAATTGCCAACAGTGCAGTTAGAATTTCTGTTAAAGCGCGAACCGTTCTCTTGGAGAATTCAAGTAGTCCCTTGATTTGGCATATAAATCAGTATGAATGTTACTAATGTTGGCTTTGAGGGCCGCAGTGATTTGTCGCATATTCACATACACTTGCGACTTAAGAAATTTCTACAAGAAACTGTCTAAATCATGTCGATTGCTATCGTCCCAAATTCGACAATTCACCAAGAAATGGACTTCAACGTTGAAGTTGACTTTTCGATGAAGGCGACCTCTGTCCCCGTTGCTATTTTGTGTAACATTTTTCAATAATTCTGCATGAATTAAAAAGTATTATTTTTGTGCATTTTCTTTTTGCACACAGTGTATCTGGCAACTAATTATTAACCCAACATGTTAACTGTATACATACTCGTACATAGTATATGTATGTCAATATGTTACTAAGGTCCACTTACTTTTTATGCCCTTAAATCTCTTTCGTTTACGTATGTTTATAGTTTCTTCCGTTTCTCTCTTCTTTTTTATTATTATTAATGTCTAGAGATATACTTGAAAAAGAGAAAAAAAAGAAAAACAAAACAAAACAAAATCCATGTAATGGGTTCGGTAATCAGACTGTCAGTTTGGCATAAAAAGCAATTAAGCAGATACAAAACTATACATTTTATATGGGGGCCAGCCAGCCATTGTCTCTGGCGTTTTATTTTTCTTCTCTAAAGTCAGTTTGTCCATATGTATGCCTGCATGCGTGTGGTTGGGGGAGTGCGTGTATGTAACAAATGACTTTAATATGGTATACACCGTGTATATTTATATTTAATTGTGAATGTAGTGGGGGAGATCCTAAATAGTAGGTATGTATGTATGTTAGTGTGCTTGTATGTTAGACATTTGAGTTGTTTAATGAAAATCCAAAGTAATGTTAGCAAATGAATTAAAGTTAACATGAATGCTTACATACTTACTTAGTGCTTAATGTTTAAAAGGGAAAAATTACAAAAATCCCAGAAGGCCTTTTTAAAAAGGCCTTTTTCTAGTAGACTACTCATTTAGAATACAATAAACAGACAGATAACTAGCATAATGGCATATGTAGACAAAACTAAAAGCGTGAGATAACAAGAACACTTTTTGCTAATAAGAAGAAACATGCTTAAGAGGCCATTGGCAACTGAACTATGTAGCAATAGGTAGATAGGTGTATATGGTATATACTACACATGATTGATTGACATTACAACTCTTTACGATAATGAAGATTTATGGCTTGGCTTTTTGCACAGTCCATTTTGTGTGTTTTCAAACAATATTTGATTTTTTGAAGTGTTGCTGCAACACTCTAAGAGTGAGCCAGCGCAAGAGCTCAAAAATAATGTTTGAACTCATGAGCTCTCTTCAAGGAAGTCAATACACTGCTTACTGGACTATCAGGTTGCTGACTTGGCTATGAAGCTGTGACTATCAAGCTTCGACTATCAACCTCCGACTATCAAGCTGCGACTATCATGCTGCGGCTATTAAGCTGCGACTACCAATTTCTGATTATAAAGCTGCGACTACCAAGCTACGACTATCAAGCTGCGACTATTCAGCTGCGACTATCTAGCTGCGACTCTTATTCTACGACTCTTATTCTGCGACAATTAAACTGCGACTATCTAGATGCTACTATCAAACTGCGATTATCAAGCTGCGGCTATCAACTTCCGACTATCAAGTTATGACTATCAAACTGCGTCTATCAAGCTGCGACTATCAAGCTGCGATTATCAAGCTGCGATTATCAAGCTGCGGCTATCAAGCTGTGACTATCAAGCTGCGACTATCAAGCTGCGGCTCCCAATTTGTGACTATCGAGCTGCGACTACCCAGCTGCGACTACTCAGCTGCGACTACTCAGCTGCGACTATTAAGCTGCGACTATTAGGCTGCGACTATCAAGCTGTGACTATAAAACTGCGATTATCAAGCTGCGACTACCAAGCTTATACTATCATGCTGCGACTATCAAGCTGCGACTATCCAGCCGCGACTATCAAGCTACGACTATAAAGCTGCGGCTACCAGGTTGTGACTGCCATGCTGCGACTATTATGCTGCGACAATTAAGCTGCGACTATCAAGATACGACTATCAAGCTGCTATCATCAAGCTGCGACTACCAAGCTGCGACTATCATGCTGTGAATATCAAACTGCGATTATCAAGCTGCGACTATCAGGCTTCGATTATCAAGCTGCGACTACAAAGCTGCGATTATCAAGCTGCTACTATCAAGCTGCGACTATCAAACTGCGACTATCAAGCTACGACTATCAAGCTGTGACTATTATAGCGGCAGCACTCACAATAGCAAATACAAACCATCCGGTGGCCACAGCAGCAAATATAAAACGCTCTTGGGCCTTGAAGAGGGAAAGAAAGGAATTAAAGAATTGCGATAGAGAGAGTGAAGGTAAAACTGAAACAAAAAGAGAGTAGGATCAGCGAGCGTTAACCTCTAACAAATCGCTGGATAACCGCTTAAAAGATCCGCCATCCATTTCCCACATTATTAACCCTTCTTCCGCCAAGTGCTGTACATCTTCATCCAAGATCGTTGCCAAGATCTCCTTATTTGTGCAAATCCTTCATAATTCAGCTGAAATCTATTCTATACCTTCAGTAGAGATCGAGTTCTACTACCGTCTATTGATAGTTAAGGTCTCCCAGCCGTGTAACATCCTTCTAGTACTGGTGAACAACTGGTGAAGAACATGCATGACTTGCTAAACCTCTATTCGAATTTTGCACCAGAAAAGTCAGCCGTTGAGAAGTGATTTGCTGCAAAGAAGCTGTTACGTAAACACTATTAAAAAAATCACAAAATAATTTTGATTGACCGCAAAGTGAAGTTGATCGAGATAGATGTGGAATGTCCAGCATATATCGTGCAGGAATTTCGGGATCGAAAGCTCTGTTCAAAATGGCTACCGCACGAGCTCATAATCCATCAAAAACAATAACAAATGGCTGATTCGAATCAGTGTTCGAAGCTGTTCTATTGAAGCAGTGCAGCAATGAATGAATTATGTCGCACCACTTCACACCAGATTCAAAAGTATTGTCATCTGAGTGGACTGCACTTGTTGAACCCGTCTCAAAAGAATATGCACTCTTTGTGCCTCAACAATTGGCGCACAATTGTGATGAAAACAATCGGCTGACAACGAATGGTCTGTTATCTTGAAAAGGAAAAGCTTAATAACTTTCCCTTCAGTTAGGATTACGCCCTAGCTTCTCACAGCACTTAAGATGTGTGTATAAATTTTATACATGAGTGGCGGGACCTACAATTTAAATGCGACTTCGGAAGATAGATTTCTGAGAGATTTTGCATGGAAATTTTATTTTACTACTTAGAGTTTTTGCCAAAAATCTGCTGAG
The DNA here is from genome assembly GCA_936449025.2 of Sarcophaga subvicina. Lineage (NCBI taxonomy): Eukaryota > Metazoa > Arthropoda > Insecta > Diptera > Sarcophagidae > Sarcophaga > Sarcophaga subvicina. The sequence goes on from OW388084.2 coordinate 37,066,578, forward strand.
AGGAAGTCGACTAAGAAGTATTTTTTGTTGGAGAAGTCTGGGCTAGGGCCTCACGCCTACTGCCTACTAGACAATATAATAACTTTCATACCAACTGTTAATAGTCAAAATAACCTAAAAGTTTCGAATTTTTAGTTCCACGACCCTGTTAAAATTCCTAAGATCTCTCAATGAATAATTGTGCAGATTTTTTTTTCAAGTAAAATACTCATCTTGCAGCTGTACTATAAGAGAATGACGCATATCCGTTTACTGACAATTGCTTTTTGTTACTACGAATTCGAAATGTTTTTGCGTTTATCTTTTTTTTCTTGTTCATCTTCAATTCTTGTTGTATTTATATTCAGCTGGCATTACCTAGATATGCACAAACACGTACATACATATACACGGGGTCTATTAAAAAACTTTCACGTATAAAAACTTATTTTATTATTCCCACAGCTCTACATATCATATACATACGTACACGCGATACAGAGATATAGAGAGAGAGATTCAGTCATTTCTTATACACACGCATACATATGCATTATAATATTATTTGTTGCTTCATGTGTCCTTCTTAGCCGGAACTAAGTACAGTTAAAAGCTTACACACACACACAAGCATTATTCTGATTCATATTTTTCAAAGCATACAAGCATAGGTAAACAAATGTAATAAAATCATGTTTTTTCTTTGCCTTTCTTTCTTTTCATTCTTCCTTCTGAATTTATTTGCACACATATGTGTACATATGTATGTATGTGTACTTGTTTAGGTATGTATTTATGTATGTTTGTGTACGAGTATTGTATGCGTGCTTTTGTTTTAATATAATTGTACAGGTAAATAATAACTTTTTTCTTTTTGTTTTTATTTTTATTTTCCAGTTATATATTGCTTGTTGTTGTTGTTGTTGTTATTTTATTTATTCATTATGTTTTTATACTCTTCTAAAGCCATTATCGTACTTTAGTTTTATTTTCTATATTTCTTCCGCACTTATCAGCACTCTATAGCACGCACACACTCTCAATATTTGAGAGTCTTTTGTTTTTCCAATATTTGTAAAGAGAGAGAGACTGTAATGGTTAGTATTTGTTGTCTTTGGAATTTTATTAAAAAAAAATTCTTTTAAATAGATTAGGTAGGTAGGCAGATAGGTTTCAAGCCCCCACACCATACATATTGACATACGCCGAAGCCTTTATGTTGTCTTGTTTAGCTCTCGTTATTAAGAGATACCGTCTATATGCTGTATAGGTAATCTGTAGACAAATCTCATAGACAAACTTTCTTAACTTCTTCCAGTCCAATATTTTAAGATGAGTTATGTCTGGAAACGAGGACTTGCAGTAGCATAAGCTCTGTTTCATCTTTCCAATGTCTTCTCAATATGACGTGTGTTCATTATCCACCCATGTACTTAGTCTAAATACACTCATGATTTTCTTCACGACCATCCTTGGAGTTAACCCCGTTGTGCCATTTCTCTAATGATAGTCAAAGAGATATGTGCTCCCAATTTTATGGCACGGCTTTTACAGCTTTAAAAGCCATTGGGTTATCTAATCTATTTTCTCTACTCCTCTACCTATATCAGCTAAATTACTACTTATCTACTCACTGCATTAGTCATTACAAGTATTTGGTCAGGACTACAACATAGCTTCTCACACCGCCCATGTTGCTTGTGGTAATTTGTATTCATGTGTGGCCAGACCTACAGTTTAATGTGGACTTCGAACAACAGATTTGACAATACTTTCACGGCAATTTTATCAAACTTCACTGTTTTTCCAGCATACTGCTAAGAGAGAGTCGCCGAAAGGAATATTTTTTTCATATTTCGTTTTGATCGCTTGGATTTAAACTAAAGGTTATCGTCTACTAAGCCAACACAATACGTACTCGTAATAGACTACCGTTTGCTTTCTCATTTCTGATCACTATTTAATAACAAAGTATCCAGGCCAGGAGACGTTTAGAATCATATTTTTACACTCCAGGCTAGTCTTTGATTCCATGTCCATGTATGCCATTGCTCTAATTGCCATTTGACTATCACTGATAATATTCAAATCCCTCTAGTTTTTATTTTGGTAACTTGTACAGGCTTTGATCATACACACCTAGATCGCGCGTACATTAGTTTAAAGCAAACCGTGATCGAATATTATAGTCGATGATGCTATTAGTCGAGATTAATACGTTGAAAATTCTGCCGTATTGTGGTCGCCGTAGTCTAGTAGGTAGTGTGTTGGCTTATTAGACGTAAAGCCAGGGTTCAAACCCCAGGCCAGACATCAAGCAAAATACAAAAAGTATTTCTATGGCGAGTTCCTCTCAGCAGATTTCTGGCTAAAATTCTGAGAGTAAATAAAATGGCGATGAAAAGTTTCTCAAAAATCTGTCGTTCAGAGTAGACTTTAAACTGTAGGTCCAGCCACTCATGTATAAAATTAACACACACAACAAAAGTGGAGTGAGATGGTAGGTTGTAATACTGACTGAAGGGTGGTAATGACCAATTATGTATGTATATATGTATGTGATCGAATGTATAATTTGATTTCTAGTTTCCCTATAGAGAACCCAATCCCATTCTATCTTCATGCTCAGAGCCATCATTAAAGCAACAAATCGCCATGAGCATTTAGGCCATGGTCCGTTTGACCTAGAACATCAATTTGGTAACTCAGCGAAGCTGATTGACGAGATTGACACGATGAGCATTTATCGTATAATTCTGCGTTAAGCAAATAAAGCTCCAGTGACCCAATTATATTCTGGTGACGCGGTTTGTCGTCATGAGTAATGCATACCCCTGTAATCTGGAAACGATATCGCACTTATGTTTCAATCGTTTGGATAAAGAGCGCTTTTTCAATGCCCTTGTAGGTGTTGTACTCACTGCACCATTAACTCCTAATCAATGTTTAAACGTCCTGAATTATTCTTAAACAGCATTTACCAGTCATCGAGATCGATCAAAGTACTAAAGCATAGGTTAGTAAAGGCATATACTAGTCATTTACAATACGTCATTAGTTGTACTTTGACTTTTTCAGCTGACAGCAAACTAATAACGGAATCAATACTTTGACGCTTACGCATAACAAAAAATCCAAACAAAACAGCTGTCAAACTACTTAACTCAAGTCAAAATTTCAAAGTTGTTCAAATTTATCCGTTGCGTGAACGGAGAAGTATCGAATGACACAGAGGACATAAGAAAACTTACAGATACGATAATGGTTTTCACCTTCCAGGAAACGTCATTCAAGTTTTCACTGATGGACAGGAGATAGCGCAAAAAATCGAATGTGAGCTAAGATTACCCAAGAACGCCGGGTGGAGGACGTCTGGAGAAGATAGCGGGACATTTGACTGTTACCCTGATTTGAGTTCTTAACCCATGGACATCGAAGTAACAACAAGGCCGCCGTACTTGCTAAACATGAAAAATTGAAATGAATGCCTACATAAGATTGCCATTTCTCTGCAGAGAGACAATCAAATGGTCGCACAAACACTCCATTCATTGGATGGAGTAAGATGGTATAATGAAGCCACTTTTAAAGATACTAGGCAAGTCTGGCCCGTCATGGATATATGTATGTATAATAGAATTTGCGTTAGGCCTATCATGATTCGATCTAAAGAACCACTAAGCAGTGACACTGACCTTCAATACCCGCCTAAAGACAGGGAATACCTCATAATGACTACTGCTACTACTGCTAAAGCTGCAACGTTGAGGCAGAAGAGGAGACCTCAAAACACCTTCTCTGTTATTGTCCGGCATTTGGGAAACTAAGAAGAAGATTTCTTGAACACCCAGAATATATTGACAAAACATGTCAAGCCAAAGGCGATTTGAGAAAAATGTATACCGGAATGGCTGTGAATCTCGGAATAGTTGAGAGATGCCAAGCAGGAGCTACAATTATGTATCGGAATAGGTAATATTAGAGTGACAACAGGACCTTAGAGGCCCCAAGTAAGCTGTGTGCCCATTGAAGCGGCTACCAATTTAACCTAACCTACCCTCTTTTCTTGGGTTTCACTTTTATAATAGTTTTAAAATTGTTGTTATTGTTCTTATTGTGTTCTTATTGTGCTATTATTTTATTGTAGTATTCTAATGTAAAGCCTTTTTAAACATTTTATATGTTTAATGTTTAACGAGAGTATTCTAAAAAGGCTTAAAGATTCCATAAGTGATTTGAAATAGTGATGTATATAGCCTTAGAACATCTTCAATATTTCTCGTGCGACTCTCGTCTCATAAATACAATCCTATTAAAGCAACATTCATTGTTAAATACATATTAATATTGTATGGTATCTGCTGGCCATTGTTTAAATATTTAAATATTTATTTCATATTATATGTGGTAGACAAGCTTATCATGTACACATGTGCTTAAATACGAGGGCGGTAATAAAATTACAAAAATTACCCTTTAAAAAAATAGTTGCTTTAAGTTACACTTTTAATTTATTTTTTCTCACATTTGGTTGGACTTCAAGACAGATACTGCTCCTGGGAAGTGGAATTAAAACGACGTAGTAGTCGCCGCAGTCTACTACGTAGTGTGTTGGCTTATTAGACTAGAGCCCATGATTCAACCTCCTGCTCAGATATCTCAAACAGAATAATAAAAAAAAAAACAAATTAAAAATAAAAAATAGTTCCTGGGGTCACTTTCTCCACCTTTTTACATCACCCATGTTGTGTGTGTCTACAGTTTTAAGTCGAATCTGAACGTGTCCAATCTATCTTCATTTTTATAGTCTTCATAATCGACAAAGAATTACCAAAAGTATAAAGAAATTAGAAGAGACTGCACATCATCGCTGTATATGTACTGCCGAGAATATCGCTTCTTTGATAGAATGTGTGACAGATAATCCGAACTTGTTGATTCCAAGCATTCACGACAATTGGGTCCATCATACTTCTTTGAATTTTGGTTTTGAATTTGCATTTTGATTCACATAAAATCCAGGTTAGGTTAGGTTAGCGGGTAGCTTGCCATTCACTGGCAATTTCACTCAGTGGCCATATGTCCCATTGTGTTACCCAATGTGAGTTAAGCCCCCTTGAAATGATCCGTTAGTGATGAGTTTAAACCGCCCAGAGCTTCGGATGAAACCGGACTGTTCTCTTAGTGGCACGTTCGCCACCATGGCCAGATATTCAAACATTCAATAACCCACAAACCGATGACGTCTGTTCTGAAGTGCAGGTCACTCACATAAAAGGGGCTATACAGATTTCGTTTCCTCTACACTATGACAGCTTCTGCAGTAATCCTAATTGGGCAGCAAAGAGCCTTGTCAGCAAAACTGTAAATAGCGCTGTATCCCATTAGAATTCCTGTCAGAGTGCGAACCGTTCTCTTGCGAACTCAATTGAAATAAAATATAATCCAACTCACACAACAATCTAAGCCGACTGACCATTAACTACGCCGAACATATTGGTTGGTAGAGCCAACCTTTTTTTGCAAAAAGTTGTCTTCAAACCCCACGAATAACGTCAACAAGCAAATATTAACGCATGTGGTACTTCAAGAACCCATAACTAATTGCGTGAAAACTTTAAAGTCTGAAGGTGTCATTGTAAACTACTTTTTTGAAAATGACTTTAAGAACACCGTTTCCCATCAGTTCAGAGAACTGTGGACGTATGATGACAATTTTTTCAACAAGTTAGTGTAATGAGCCATACAACTCAAACGATTTTACTTATTCGGTCATATAATTGCAGCTCATGGTTGGCACCTGTCAATAATTCCGAGAGTCTAAGCCATTCCGGTGTGAATTTTTATCAAACTTTGGCTAAACATGTTTTATCATTAAATCCTGAGTGTTCAAGTATTTTTGTTTTCAGGTTCCCAAACGGCGGACAATGGCAGAGAAGATGTTCTGTGATCTCCTCTTCTTCCTCGTCCTTACAGCTTCTGCAGAAGTCGTTATAAGATATTCCCAGTCTCCTGGCGTGAACACTCAGAAGCCAATGTTCCGTTATCACTGTTATAAGGTTCCTAAAAAGGAATCGTATAAATTTAATGCAAATTTTGTTCTATCGTACAAATATCCGTGTTGCACCAGATCTGTGTGGTATCTCTGTAACTGAGTTCATTATCCCATCTTATCTTTGCCGATGAATGGAGATTTTGTGAAACAATTTGATCAGGATTAGATTATCACATCACTTATGTTGGGTGTGTTAATATCATCCTTGAGTAGCGAGATCCACCGTTTAATGTGGACCCCGAATGACAGACTTTTTAGAAAACTTTTTCATGACAATTTTTTATTTACTTTCAGAATTTTTGGCAAAAATCCGCTGAGAGGAAGTCGCCAAGAAATATTTCTTTATACTTCGTTTCGTTGGAGATTTCTGATCTGGGGTTTGAACCGTGGCCTCACTACTTACTAGACTACAGCGACTTACAAATTTTGAGTTCTGAAAAAAATCAGGGGATAAAGTTTAAAAAGCTGGACAATTTCTTTCATAAATAGAGAATCAAATTCATTGTATTACGCTAGAATAAATGTATCACGCTTGAAGGTGATTTTACGGCAATTTTTCCGTTTCAAAATTAAGCTTGTTTTGCCATCTGAGTTAATTTTACCACTACCCTCCTATATATCACATGCACATAGCATGTGTATCTACGTATTCAAATAACATATCATGCAACATATATTGTATTGTACATGTATTTGCACATCATCTTTATTATTATTATCCTTTCATATTTTCTTATTCTTTTTTTCCATTTTAGCCATAAACAAACTTTCATAGCCTAAAACTTTCTTTCAAGTTTTGGTTTTCCTCTTCCGCTCAACAGTTTTCTCTTTAAGCCAACAGAAAATATTTATTTTATGAGAAAAACAACAACAACAACAACAGAAATATTATTTAATTTATGCATAAATATTACACTTTAATATATGCACATACATACATACATAGACATAACATAATAATAACAACAAAAGACTGAAGAAGATTTAAGCTAACAAATATGAAAACAGGTATTAAAGTCAGAGAAACGAAGGTTAAATCACTTCAAATTTAAATATTTATGATATAAAGAGAGGACAGCATGTATGTATTTGGTGTATGGCCAATATGTTGTGAATTTAAGTTTAAAGATTAAAGTCGAAGACCTAGCTATCCTAGCTCTAGGTATTGTTCCTTGGTCTAGACATTGTTGAGTCTACAAAGCTATAAAGAAGATACTAAAACTTTAACAATAGAACACTCACGTATTTAAATTCAACAACAGTTTTTAAATGATTCCACAGCGCTATCAATTTTAATATACGATCCTTACGCTACAAAGATCAAATTACACAATTTTAACGCCTCACAGTGTGCTCACACCATGCGTTTTACTTTGAACATTTAATTTGTTTTCAAGTTCTAGAACTTTACTGTTGATTTGTTGTTGTAACTGATTATAGGTTTTTAACGTTCTTTCCATGTAGTTTTGTTCTTAGAATTTAATTTTTAATACTCATTCCTACTCACATAATTTCACTCTTTTCTTCGTTTTTCTTGCTCTTGTTTGGTCTTGGGTTTCACAAGTACATTGTATTTGTTGAGCACATGAGTTCTTTAGGGGATATTGTGAAATCAGAACGCTAGCAGGTATTAGGGGGTACATATCTAAATTATGATGGTAAGTAGAGGTCAGCAATGAGTATTCAAAACGATGAGTAGATTCGAATCATACTTATAATTTCTGATACTTATACGCATTCATACTTATTTTAATGTCATACTCATACTACTCATACTCAAAGTTTGAAATACTCATGGTACTCATACTCATACAATACGCATGATGTTATTAATTCCGAGTCTCCATGACTCATCGTATACACGAATCACAAAATAAGTATGATTCGCGTACGAACACAACATACTCACAAGAAGGTTGTGTGTTTGTCTTTCTTCTTTTTTTGTAAATGCAACAACAACTAAGACTGTAAATTTTGACGAATGATTCGAATCGTACGAATCATTTATGAGTATTATAAGTATTTTTCTAAATTTATGAATCTAAATGAGTAGGCGTATGAATCAAACACAGTTCGAATGTTATGAGTTTAATGTCAACGTTGTACTCATACTCATTGCAACCTGTACTTATAAATCAATGTTGTACTGAGTACGAATGAATCAGAGTAGTTGGATTTCAATACTGTTGACTCACTCATACTCAAAATTTCATGAGTACTTATGAGTAGCGAAAAAGCGATTCATTGCTGATCTCTGATGGTAAGCCTTTAATCCGGCTTACGACCTACCCCTATTACCCCCATTTGTGGGTAGCAGTCAGCTTACATATGTATATTTCAGTGTCATATGTCAGCGTACATATATGGAAATGGCTCTTGGCAAAAGAAGAATGAATATTTTGGTGAAAGTTGTTTTTTAGGGTCTAAATTCTAAGACAATTGTGAGGTTTATTATAGGCATACGTTCACTGAGAGGTGAGCATCTATTCTCGTATCCCATTTTGCTTCTGTTTAACCTTTACACTGTCTATAGCACTTCCTTAATTTTATTTATTTATTTATTAATTGCAATGCAATTACAAATTATATTCTAATTATATACGAGCGGAGTAAGTTGACCATATGCTCGTTGTAGTATAACAGAGTAGAGTCTCTGGTGGGAATCGAACCCACGACCCTCACGCTAATAGTCTAGCACACTATCCACTGGACTATCAGGGCACCCTCCTTAATTTTAACTTTTCCTTTATCGTGGAAGAACACAATGATTTTTCTAAACCTTTTGATCTTGTAGAACACAAAATCCTCATAGAGAAACTTGCTTACTATGGAGTGGAGAGAGAGGCGATAAAACTATTGGAAAGTTATTTGACAAATAGAAAGCAGTATGTTGAGATAAACAATCAGAAGAGTTCTGTTGGAACTGTTGAGAATGGACTTCCGCAAGGAAGTATATTGGGCGCTCTACTTTTTAGCGTTTATATCAACGATATTAAAAACCTACAGCTTTTTGGAAAATTGATAATGTTTACTGATGATATATATATATGTATACAAATGTGAAACTGTTTTAAAAGCTCATATGGAAAACGTGGCTGCAATGATTACGGAATATGCGAGAATTAACAGGCTAAGCTTGAATGCGGAAAAAACAAAAATATTAAGGTTGAGACCTAACACTGTCATTAACAAAAATTTTAGTGCATATGTACTATAGATGGAAAAGTTGTGGAGGAGAATTTTGATATAAAATACATGGGTATTAATCTACAAAGTAATCTCTCGTGGGATAAACACATAGGAAACATTAAGCAAAAGGTCTCTTCTGCAACAGGTGTGATTTATAAATTCAGGAATAAATTTAACACACAAACTATACTATTAATATACAAATCGTTGGTTCAAAGTCATTTTAATTATTTAACTATTTAACAAAGGCAATGAACTCAGATCTCTCCAACGCTCCCAAAATAAGGCACTGAAAGCTGTTTTTAATCTCCCATTGTCTACTTCAACTTCAGTTTTATACAGAGACATAACAAAAACAATATTGCCCATAAAGGGTTTATATAAACTTCAGCTTCTGCTTTATGTATACAAGTCTTTGCAAAACATCGGACACCGTTCTGTTTCATTTGCCACAAATCAAAATGCTTTCAATACACGGAATGCAAATAACTTGAGAATAGCACTGTGTAGAGTACAGAAAACAAAGCAAAGAGTTCAGCACGTTGGTAGTTTAGAATATAACAACTTACCGGAAAATTTGAGAAACATTCCTATATTCTCAATCTTTAAAAATGCTCTTAAAGAACATTTAGTTAATAACATTGAAATGCTTCTTATGTAGTAAAACTGAACAGAATATGTAAATTGATTACAATATTTATTGTTATTAAAATAACGCTTTAAAGTTTTATTAAACATACATTTTATTTATATACATATATTGTAAAATTAAATTTATAAAATATATACATATATGTATGTTCTAAAATGAATTATTTGATATATTTACTTTGCCAAATGGCCCTCAATAATGTCCACTGCACGCTGAGGCAAAAAAATTATATTGTTCTTGTACATATTTTGAAATAATAAAAAAAAAATATATTCCGAATGTTTATGTGTCTGGTATTATGACAATACATGCCCCCTAATCTTCTTAGGTCAAAGGTTAAGGTGTTTCTTACACGATAACCAACTAACCAATCCAAAAAACAATCAATCCCTGTAGGAAACAAAACTCTTCTAAAATCAGTATCTTTTTTGCGGTAATTTTTATCGTGGAAAGATCAATCAAAGACAACATTAAGTCAGAGCTTAAGAATCTACGTGTGTTCATACTAAAAGCCGAAAAGAGCTGAGAGGGAGCTTCTACTCCTCCTCAAATTCATACCTCATATTCATACATAAGTACAACACTTTAGTCAGCATTACAACCTAGCTTCTCTCACCACCCATATTATGTGTGCTAATTTTATACATGAGAGGCGGGACTTATAATTTAAAGTCAGGTTTGAACGACACATTTTTTGAAAAACATTTCATGGCAATTTTATTTACTCTTAGAGTTTTTGCCAGAAATCTGCTGAGTGAAAATCGAAGAAGAAATATTTTTTATATTCGTTTATTGGGACCGTGACCGCACGTCTAATGAGCTAACACACTACCTACTGGGCTATAAAGACTTCATAGCTCGTATGGCTACTGAACAATTCAAGAGAATTCCCGAGTCTATCGGTAAGCACTCCAATATGGCAGTGACCTGTGGAAATCACAATAATGTGACAAATTTCCATGCATTTTAAAATATCTACAAGAAAGCCAATAATTCCTATTCTTATCCAGATCAGTTCCGAAAGGCCTAGCAATAGTGTATGCGCTTTTTTACTGCCAACTAAGCCTACAACGACTGGAAAATATCCAATTTAAGTGAGGCACTTGGCAATCTCATGCCTTGCAATATGTCGAACAAATTTGTGTTCTGTAGCCAGCTCTAGCCAATTCATCAGCTATGCAAATTTCGTTCAGTACAACCCTTCAGTCAGGATTACTAGCTACATGCTTACAAAACTTATGTGTGTGTGTTAATTTTTATCCATGAGTGGCGGACAGATTTTTGAGATATTTCATTCAAATCTGCTGAGAGGAAGTCGCCGAATAATTGTGTTTTCATATTTCTGTTTGTTCGAGAAGTCTGACCTGGGGTTTGAACCGAGGCCATACGTCTAATCAGCCAAAATACTACTTAGTAGACTTCGGCTGCTACGGTGATGTCCGTAGACGAGGACTGATACCAAGATGACGTTTGTGAGTGACTTGCTTGTAGTCTGGCTATCTGAGGGAATATCAGAAATTCATTTGTCAACAGATCTACAGGGAAAATATACTCATTTATCAAGTACTGCGGCGCTTTCATTATGATCATAACTTTCGGTTGGAAAACACCACAGTGCACAGAAAGCTTATATGAAAGTCTAATATAAAAACATTCTTGTTATCGGAGCATATTTCTTTCAAAATGGCTTTCGCATGATCATCACAACGATATGTGTCTCCAATAAGACTGCGCTACGTGTCCTACAACTCATGCCATATTGTATATATTGCATAAGCAATTTGAGGGCATGGTCGTCACCTCATGTGGAGGTGATGTGAGCTGGACACCGATATCGTACGATTTGATACGATTTGATCCCATTTGGCTTTTTCTTATGGGGTTTTCCTAGGACGCAGGTATATGCAAAGAGGCCACAAACCACAGCGTTTCGTAACATACATACATAATTGGTTATTACAACCCTTAAGTCAGGATTACGACTTAGTTGCTCACACCACTTATGTTGTGTGTGTTAATTTTATACATGAGTCTTTTGAGAAACTTTTCATGGCAATTTTTATTTACTCTCAGAGTTATTGCCAGAAATCTGCTGAGAGGAAGACGCCGACAAAATATTTTTTTATATTTTCATTTTGATATCTGACCTGGGGCCCGAACCCTTGCCTTAAGTCTAATAAGCCATCACACTACCTACTAGACTACGACGACTTCAGCGTTTCTTAAAGCCAATATAACTCTTGCCATCGGTTTAATTCCTGGAAAAAAGACATTTTAGAATGAGCGGTGCCCAAAGAAACCCTGGCCCATTGTGTTTGAACGATGATATATTGCACACACAATGGCATCGATAAGCATTTCAAAAGAATACAACATTTTGATAATATCACACAAACACTGCTTTATTTTAATCTAAATATAGGAAGCGCTTAATGAAAGACCCCATAGTTAAACAAGAATCTAGGGCTTCGAGCTAATATCAAGAAGAACGCATTTCGTTGTAGACGAGTATTATGATGAGCTAATGTTTCCAATCGAAACTTTGCTTACTAGGGTATCATTTAAACGGCCTTGACTGACTGCAATGGTTGCAAATGCCATGCAATACAACAAAAACAACAATTTATTTTTTTTATCATCGATTATATTTGCTGAAACAATTAATCGCATTAAAAAATGGTTTCGTTTTTTTTTTTCAAAAAGCACTTCAATTTGTTCACAATTTTTAAAAACCCATTGAGGGTCTGTGTTTTTTTTCATTTTTTCTACTGACACTGTAGCATAAAAAAATGCTTTGCGGGATTATTTAAATTGTTGTTTATGGAAAAAACAACAATTCAAGCGTTCAATTAAAAAACTATGCGAAGCCATCATAGAAAAAAATCAGCATTTTAAATGCCACAAAGGCTCATCATTCATCACACAAAAGCCATTCTCGTATTAATTTCAGAGGAAGATTTTTCAATTTCGTTTCGTTTTTTTTTTTTTGGTTTATTTGTGGTTTGGTTGTTGAATTTTTTAGCTTTGTTTTATAAACTTGGAATAAATTAAATTATTGTTGTTTTTGTTATTAATAGCATTGCAATTGCAACTTGCAACACACAGCTTGAATTTAAAATTTATTTTCGTTTGAATTTCTTCCCATTTTCTGTTGTTGTTGTTGTTGTTGAATATTCTAAGAACATTTGGCAAATATTTATGAAAAAAAAACATCACCAGCATGTGCCATACACCCACACAAACATGCACAGAGAGAGAGAGAGAGAGACAGCGAGAGAGAGGGAGAGTATAAGAGAAACACAAATGTTATGCTCACCAATACTCTCTCACCACTATATAGCGTTTAACGCTTCAAAACTATTTCCGTTAAAGGCATTGTGGTTTATAGAGCAAGTGTGTGTGTGTTTATGTTCGTATTTGTTTCAGTGTTGAATGACAATAAATTCATCAACGAGTGTTTCAAGAAAATTTGAATTTTAAAAAGAATTTTAAATTCAAAATTTCTAAAGAATTTTGTTTGTTTTTTGTAAAATTTGTTTTTCTTTTTGTTAGATTTTCTTTTGTTTTTGTTTTTTTGGTTTCATTTTTCTAATGAAAATGCATTTGAAATTGAGGAAATGCGTTGCGGTTTCTATTTGTTATTCTGTTATTACGTTATGAAAGCTATTAGAATGACATTGTAATTCAAATTCGAAATGGAAAGGTTTCTTAGTCGTAATGAAACTTGATAGTTTTCGTAATGGAATACAGAATCTATTAAGTTTGAGTTTTATCTTTAGTTTGATTTTTTTTAAATGCAGCGCGAAGTATCTCTCGAAAGAGTAATAATAATTGCTTTTCTTAAAAACATTAAAGTTCGTATGATATTTTTGAATTGTATGTATTCGTATGAATCCAAAATCCTCCTCAAAAAGGCTTCAACATATTTTTCTATTTACTCTCTAACCGGCAACAAGTTTATGTCTTATGGCGGGCGCATTACAACACCTTAGTCAGGATTATAACCCAGCTTCTGACGCCACGCATGTTTCGTGTATCAATTTTAGCCATGAGTGGTGGGAATTAAAGTTGAACGTCAAATCCGAAAGACAGATTTGAGAAGCATTTCGTAGCAACTTCATTTATTTACTTGCAGAAATTTTGCCAGAAGAGAAAGTCACCGAAATAATTTTTTTTTCCAAATGTCTAAGCTTAGCTGTGAATCATGGGTTCCCACTAATAAGCCAACACAGTATGTATAAGACTACCGCGATTTCTATGATATACTTTTAAATTTATTTTGTTTCAAATTTTCCGTCTATAGTTGTCGACAGTTGAAGCAGCTGTAGTCTGATAGGTAGTGTGTTGTCTTATTAGACGAAAAGCCAGGGTTCAAACCCCAGGCCAGACATCAAAGCAAAATACAAAAAGTATTTCTTCGGCGATTTCCTCTCAGCAGATTTCTGCTTATGAATTGCTGTCAGCTGAGTCGTAGCTGATCTAACCAGGAGTTCTATCATATTTTTGGCATACATACGGTATCTCACCAATGACGGCTGCAACGTTACGTTCCATTGTAGATCACTTGTCACGCAAACCTTCATATTTGCTTAGAAAAAATAGTCTAGTGAGGTCAAATTACATGTATTTGGAGGCTAATAAACTTCCCCAAAATATTAAATACTCGTATGTCAGCCATGACCAATTCTTTCAATTTTGAAAAAAAAACAAAGAAAAAGTGGCAAGGTACCGGACCTTGTTCCACACAATATAATGCTACGATTATTATCCGTGCTAACGAAGTACGATATACGACCAATGATGCCTACGGTACACAAACTGCGCCAACAGAAATTCCTATAGTGCTTACAGAGCTTAAAAATCTTTGGAAAATCTAGTAGTTGACGCAAAAACTGATCCCAAAAAACTGTTTTTAAAAATAATTTTTCGGTAGAAACACATTTCTAGCAAAGCACGAATTTTGATATTAACTATATCAATAGTGACATTACCACATGTCACGAATCTCTTTTTTTACATTAAACTGAATAGCTAAAATTCATCCGTTACAATGGCTGATTTATGCCTGTTGTTGATCGATCATAAATAATTAATTTTTCTTAAATATCACCGTTGTCTAGTAGGTAGTGTGTTGCTTATTAGACGTAGAGCCACAAAACGAAAAATATGAAAAAAAAACAGTTTTATTCAGCGACATCTACACGGCAGATTTCTGACAAAAACTCTGAGTTAATAAAATTGCCATGAAAAAAGTTTCTCAAAAAATTTAACTTACGAAGTAGAAGGGCATTACACAGTGTAGTAGCTTCTTTTTTTTGATAATTTGGGGAAAGATCTTCTTTTAGTAGTCGTCGGAGTATAGTAGGTAGTGTGTTGGCTTATTAGACATAAAGCCAGGCTTTAAACCCCAGGCCAGACATCAAAACAAAAATATAAAAAGTATTTCTTCGGCGACTTCCTCTCAACAGATTTCTGGCAAAAACTCGGAGAGTAAATAAAAATTGCCATGAAAAGTTTCAAAAATCTGTCGTTCGGAGTCGATTCTGTAGGTCACGCAACTTATGGATAAAATTAAAATACACAACATAAGTGGTGTTGAGAAGCTAGGTCGTAATCCTGACTGGAGGGTTGTAATGACTAATTAAAATCAAAATGTCAGCTAGAACTGTTTGTACTACGTGGTTTGAAGAGCAAAATTGAGAAATAAGAGATATTGGTGTGCTCATTAAGTTTAATAATATCATAATATTATGGGAACTCTGTGCCATAAGTGTTTCACTGAATTTCATTGCAACGATACCAGCAAGAAAGATGTCCAATGCTATTGAAGTTTCAAAAAAAAAAAAAAAACGGTTGAAAAACAAAAATTATATTCTTGCCTGATATCTGAGATTGAATGCGAAGCAATATGCTCTCATCGTTATAAGAAAACCTTCCATAGGATTGTTGCAGTATGTGATCATAATCGACCGCAAAGCAAACTACTGAAAACTTAACAGACATATTTGGTATAGTTTAACTGCAACATTGTCGAGTTTTTTTTCCCCAACCATGGGAGAACGTAAATCTATTAAAAAGCCCCAGGAAAGCAAATATCAGTTTTCTACAAGATTTTTCAGTCAATAAAATTAAGGTGATTTTTTTTGCAGTTCGATTTTCATTATAATTTTTTTAGTTCATAGTAAACAAAAAAAATGGAGAGATGGAATGCATGCAAACAAGGTAAAGTTTCTGATTGTGGTCAACTTGGCGGCCACCAGGACGATTATTGTCTTGCTGTATTCAAGTTGACACGCTGCCTCCTCGTGGCCTCTCCTTGATGGCATTTCAGCACCCGCTAGATATTAACTAATGCGTGCAGTGAAGTCCAATCCCCTGGATGTTAAATTTGGGTTCTGCGTAGGGCTTAAATATCGTCTCCAATAAAAACCAAAAATAATAGCCTTATAAAGATCACCTCAAAAGTTGAGGGTATTTGATGCGGGGATCTGCGGAAGTCAGCAAAGAGGACGACCTTGTATCCGGTGGAAGGACCAAATCGAGGGAGCCCTGTCATCGATTGGTGTGACCAACTGGCGTAGGCGCGCAATAAGCAGAGACGCCTGGAAGGATGTGTTGCGCCAGGCCGAAATCCGTTAATCGGGTTGTTATGGCCAGTTAAGTAAGTTAAGTAAGTAAGTAAAAAACGCTTACAAATAATTGAATTTTATTATGAAGATTCGTGCTGTGTGAGTGTCTTAGTAGAAAAATTAGGAATGAAACTCATATTTGTCTCAAAGAATACACTAGCAGATAGTGTGTTAATTTATTAGACCAGACATCTGGAACAAAACAAAAATCGAAAGAACAAATTACTTTGGCGACTTCCTCTCAGCAGATTTCTGGCAAAAACTCTGCGAGTAAATAAAATTGTCATGAAAAAGTTTCTTAAAAATCTGTCTTTCGGAGGCGACTTTAAACTGCAGATCGCGCTACTAATTTATAAAATTAACACACAAGAGATTAATGATCTGAAAATCTAAGTCGTAAACCTGACTGAAGTCTTGTAATCACCAAGTAAGTTAATTAAGTAAATAAGCAAAGTAGTTTCAGAGATGTAAATACATCAAGAAGATACATACTTTGGTGTGGTTCATGGAATGACTGCACAATTTATATGATTACAGAATTTTTTAATATTTGATTTCAATTGTAATATAACGCACGACCAACTACATATTAATGGACAAGTTTGATGAGAACTAATGTCACATTAAGAAATCATCGCGATCAATCGATTTGACCCCCACAATATAGTTTTTTTTGAGAAAATATGTATACATTCCTGCTATTGATAGTACATACATAACTACATAATTGGCAATTACAACCCTTCAGTCAGGATTACGACCTAGTTTCTCATACCACTTATGTTGTGTGTGTTCATTTTACACAGGAGTGGCGGGACCTACAGTCTAAAGCCGACTCCGAACAACTGATTTTTCATATACATGCCATGAAGGCGGAGAAAAAATATTTTTTTTTTCATATTTCGTTTTTGTTGAGATGTCTGACGTGGGGTTTGAACCATGGCCTAACGTCTAGTAACACAACGACGACTTCTTTGATGAAATACCGTTCCTGTATCTCCCTTTGTTTTTTTTTTATTTTGTGTTTTTTTTATTTAACTTTTCAAACCCAAACAGTTAACAAATCACACGTATAATCCAAATTGACTGATTGATTAGATTTATTGAGTAGTTTTAGAAAACTTATGGCAAATGAGATATTGAGACAATAAAATCCACAGAATTTTTACCAAAAAGAAAGGCAGTTGGTACCAGGAAAAGGTAGGGATCCATTCATATGTAGTTTCCATGGCAAAAATGTATGAAGAGCTTAAACTGAAAAAGCATCTCACAAGTAGAAACCTAGTTTAACGACCTCGACAAAACTGAGTTTTTGGAAGAAACAAATAATTGAAGAACCGTAGGGCCAAGTGCATACAGTCCAAAGTCTATGATAAAAAAGAAAATATTTCTCTCCCAAAATCTGTGTTTTATACAAAACTTAATGGATTTAATGATTTATGTGGTTATTGCATAAACTTTATGGACAAATTCATTGTCAGATAAGATATTTATTTTGCCACAATTTAATACAAGAATAATTTTTTTAATGATTTTTTCTGGTAACCAAATTTCTTAAATTAAATTATTTTTTGTTTGGATATTTTTTATTGGATTTTTTTTTCTTTAAATATTTTTTAATGTTTAGCTGTAATACAGCACTTCACTGTAATGCATGTTAACACTAGAAATTGTGATCATCTAAAAATAATTTTTTTAAATTTAATTTAAAAAATAATTTCAAATTAAAATTAAATTCAATTACCATTTAATTTTATTCTTTATTTCATTTCACGATTTATTTTCATATTTTTTTTTTGTTTATACAACAGCACTTTTGATTAAGCAACTACAATTTATTTTTGATTTTTATTTTCTTTTAATTTTTTCATTAGAAATTTAATTTTTTTTTAATTATTTTTTTTTCCATTTCTTTTAGCAAAATTTCAAAGAATTTTTTTATTAAAAAAAAAAAAATTTTTATACACACACACACACGTTTACACCAGATGAAGTAGATGAAAAAAAAAATTCAAAATGTATACCAAAGGAATGTATTGTGAAAAAGCTGGGAAATTAACGTAAATACCCGGAGTTCCCTTAATACGAGGGAAATATACGTCTAAATACGCGTAAAGCATTCGGCAAACTGATGTGAAACTCTAAATGTTTGACAGGCACAAGCTAGAACTCCGTTACAGTGGCAATATGTTGAGCAAAAAACACACACAAAAAATGAACACAATGCACACACTCTCAACAAAATTCGACTAACGATTAATCGTATTGTTGTTGTGGTAATTCGTTTTTTTTTTGTTTTTTTTTTTGTTTCGTTTTATGTCTCAAATTCGCAAAGTTTCTTTTGTATTTCCTTTTGCCTGTTATTTCATGCTCCTTATAATTTTTGTCCTTTTCTTGTTCTTCTTTTAATTTTTTTTAGCTCTTTTACTCTCAAAGATGTTTTATTCCTGGCAAGCTGTGTGTTCCTTTTGTGTACATGTGCATGTGCATACATACGTATGAGTATTTTCGAATGTATTGTTGTTGTATTGAATGTGTATCGAATTAAGAAAAGCAAGTCCACTCTACTCTTAACATATTCATGAGAGAGCGGGAGAGCCAAAGTGTATAAACAAATTCGTATTAAATAAACTCCCAGTTTATTTTCTCTATTCCCTCTTTTCTAACTCTTGCTCTTATCTTTTTTGTTGTTATTCTTCTTGTTGTTTTTGTTTCCATTTCAAATACTCTTGGGAACTTGCTACTGTTTTTCAGCCCAGTCATTAACAGCAGTGTTTTGTTGTCCTTTTGCTCTGGAAGCTGTTGTTTATGTTTTTTCTTCTTCTTCTCCTTGTTCGTCTTCTTCTTGTTATTCGAATGTCGAGAGTGTATGTATTTTTAAATTCCCTTTCGTTTGTTGTGATTTTACATGAGTGTGCATATGTGTGTGTGTGTAACTGGTAGATATTTAAAAAGCTTTCCTATTCGTTTGTTTAAATGAAAGCTTTCCCTCTCTCTCTCTTATTTTTTCGTACAAAGTACAGTAAGAGCATTCGTTTAATTTCGAAAACTACAACAAGTCTACATAGTAAGAGCATCTGCTCTTTCATATGAATCTGTATCTTCTGTACATGAATGGTGAATTATTTGTTACGTATACGCCCAGTGGCCTAATGAGTTATTATTTTTACGTGTTTGTTTTGCTTATGAAAAAGTAAAAACGAAATGAATTCACCACTATTAACCGTTTAATTTGAAATATTTAAAGGAAATTTCAAACGGAAATCGAAAAATAGATTATTTCCAAATAATTTTTATATTTATCGTCATGTAAGGGCACTATCCAACGTTACACCTCCAACCTCTTTGCCATCATGAACGGCAGTATATTATCAGTAAAGGTAGCCGTTCAAATGTTTCCTTTCGACGTGTACTAAGCTTCAACAAGTTTCGAGTATGTGTTCTTGTAATTCATTCCCATTATCACGGGATCAACGCATTAGAGTTGTACTAGTTCCCATTCTGTATCAAAATTTCTTAGGTCTAGCCTGCTCAATTAGAAGATAAGTTGCTATCCGCAAACTGTTCCTATATGCTCAGACACAAGATTAAAGTCTTTATCAACTATTTATAGCAAAAGTTCAGATTGACTCAATATTATCCGCCTCTCTCTCTATATTACCGTTCGGTATGTATACTTTTCTAGACTGCTGCTCCCAATCTTCTGAAAGTTGTTGCCATACTTCCATACATATATGCATATTTGGTGTTTATAACCCTTCAGTCAGGATTACAATTACGACTTCACACCACTTATGTATGTGTGTGCGTGTTAATTTTATACATGAGTGGAGGGACCTAGAGTTGAAAGTCGACTGCGAAAGACAGATTTTTGAGGAACACTGATGGTAATTTAATTTTATTCTCAGAGTTTTCGCATTAATCTGATGAGAGGCAATCGCCGAAGAAATATTTAAATTTCATTTTGCTGGAGATGTCTGACCTGGGGTTTGAAACGTGGCCTAATAAGCCAACACACTACCTACTAGACTATGGCAACTAGTACTACTCCAAGTGGAGTAAAATTCAGCAAAGACCATTCTATGCTTTTTAGCGCTTTTTAATTACATGAGATGTTTCGCTATCGATAGCTATGACAGTTGAGAGTGTCAAATTATGTTCACATTTCTATTCAGCAAGGTTTTGCAAGTAATCGCATCGGTTAACACCAGAACACAACGCAACAACAAATTGTTGGTATTTACTTTGAAGCTGTTTGCCAAGTTTATTCACCACTTGCATGTACATTTTACAGTCAACGTAATCAATTTAGTCAGCAAACAATTCGTACAATTATTGAAGTTATTGCACTAATTGTGCAGAATCTGCATTGGCCAACTTCTTCGGTGAGTTCGGTGGAATTCGCTCAGTACAGGGACTGCTCTTATTTGTGCCATTACAACCCAATGCATGGTTTGGTTTTGGTGTCACAGCTACCACTCAAACCTAAACCACTAATATTACTCTTGGCGGCAAAGCCAAAGTCAACAAGACAAAGTAATTTAGATACCGAAGAGTATATTGCTGTTGTAGCACAAAGTTTTTAGGAGACGCTGAAATACTGATTCGTCGTTATTCTATACGTGTAGGACTTTGTACTTTGACTTCGACTTCGAGGAACATCTTACATAAAGATCATGACCGGTACAAGAATCGAAATGAAACGACTATCGGTTGCATTGCATTTTTAATCAATGTGTTCAATTTCAAATTTTGTACAACGAATTGTGTTAAAAAATGAAACTCATTTGCTGGTTGAATCACCACAAAATAGGTTATGTGGCGGACCCCCTCTCAGGAAGAGGTCCCACTTAGACCAGCATTTAGACCCATTGTGATATCGTAATTAATTCTAAATGGGTGTCAATCATTCCCTAGAGTAAACTATTCTGAGTCCAAAATAAATCTTGCTATGGCAGTAATCTTTATATTAGAGAACTCAAAAACATCAGTCTCTTCATGACAAGAGCACTACACTCACACATAAGCTGAAAGACAGCCTCTTCCTTCTCCTCAACCCCACAGCTCCTTCAGAAATCTACGGTTGAAATGCCGAGTCTTTCTTCATTCCTACCAAGAGGACAATGGCCCGTAAGTGTCGCTATTGTGCGATGGATGGTCATAACATTTAAGGACAGAAGTGAGTCAATCCTCTTCTTGTTAATGCAAGTTCAGCATAATCTGGCAATATTGGACGTATCTTCTTGCTGCCAAACGAGATTGGCATTCCTCGTAAAATAAGTGAATAATATCCAAATGAACCGAAGCAATGGGAATACCTACTGCCTGTACTCTCTCTGTCGGAGACTACTAGCTCCGTACCGGCCCTGGCCACCATATCAGAAATGCAATTTATCCCTGTGGGAGGGATGGATGCATGCAAACAAGGTAAAGTTTCTGATTGTGGTCAACGTGGCGACCATCAGGAGGATCCTTGTCTTGCTGTATTCAAGTTGACACGCAGCCTCCTCGTGGCCCCTCCTGGATGGCATTCTAGCACCCGCTAGATGTTAACTAATGCGTGCAAAGAAAGTGTCCAATCTCCTGAACGTTAAATTTGGGTTGTGTGGAACTTGGAACCCACCACGTAAAAACAAATACTTACTTACTTACTTAACTGGCCATAACAACCCGATTAACGGATTTTGGCCTGCCGCAACACATCCTTCCAGGCGCCTCTGCTTCTTGCGCACCTACGCCTGTTGGTCACACCAATCGATGACAGGGCTCCCTCGATTTGGTCCTTCCAACGGATACAAGGTCGTCCTCTTCGCCGATTTCCGCAGATCCCCGCATCAAATACCCGTCTCGCTGGAGCATCCTCCTCCATTCGAACGACATGGCCGAGCCAGTGCAGCCGCAGGATATTAATACGCTGTACAACGTCCATGTCGTTGAGGAGCTCATACAGCTCACTATTGTATCGAATGCGGAAATCATTGCCAACACGTACTGGACCGAAGATCTTACGCAGTACTTTTCTCTCGAGCACTCTCAAGGCTGCTGCATCAGTACTTAATAGGATGAGTGTCTTGTAAAGTGTTAGTTTTGTCGCACGAGAGAGGTCTCTGCTACTCAATTGTCTATTGAGGCAATAGTAGCACCTGTTCGCAAGAGTGATCCTGCGCTTGATCTACATACTGACATCATTTCTGATGGTACCAGCGGAGCCAAGATAAATAAATTCGTTGACCGTATCAAAAGTATAGTTATCGGCCGTAATCTGAGAATCAATACGCCGCACGTCTCTACTTGTCGATAACATATACTTTGTTTTGCCCTCATTTACTGCCAAACCCATCTTAGTAGACTCGCGTTCAATAGCACTAAAAGCAGCAGTAACATCTCGCTTCGTACGCCCTATTATGTCAATATCGTCAGCGTACGCAAGCAACTGGACACTTTTTTGAAATATAGTGCCACTGCGATGCACTCCTGCCTTTCGCAGAACACTCTCCATGACGAAGTTGAAGAGGTCGCATGATAAGGGGTCGCCTTGTCTGAAACCTCGCACGGTATCAAAAGGCTCGGAGAGGTCCATTCCTACCTTGACGGAGCTACAGGAATTGCTCAACGTCATTCTGCATAGCCTTATTAGCTTCGCAGGTATACCGAGCTCAGACATTGCGGCAAAAACACGATCCCTTATGGGGCTATCAAAGGCAGCCTTATAGTCGACAAAAAGATGGTGTGTGTCGACTTGTTTCTCGTGGGTCTTTTCCAGGATTTGGCGTAGTGTGAAGATCTGGTCGATGGTGGACTTACCAGGTCTGAAGCCGCACTGATAAGGTCCAATCAGTGTTTTGACAAGTGGCTTCAGTTGTTCACACAATACGCCTGTAAGAACCTTATATGCGATAGGGAGAAGGCTTATACCCATATAGTTGGCGCATATAGTAGGGTCTCCCTTTTTCAGGACAGGACAGAGGACACTGAGGTTCCAATCGTTGGGCATACTTTCCTCTAGCCATATTTTGTAAATAAGCTGGTGCATGCGCCCTACCAACTCATTACATCCGGTCTTAAACAATTCAGCGAGGAGGCCATCAGGACCTGACCTCTTCATAGCTAGGCGGCGGAATCTCCACGCCGTCATCATCGATCGGGTTCGGAACATCATCTCTAAAGGCGGTATTGGTGTCGTCATCGCCTTGTAGCAGAGTAGAGAAGCGTTTCCTCCATAACCTCAGTACTCCCTGCGGATCTGTTACTAAGTTTCCATTTTCGTCCTTGCAGGAAGACGCTCCGGGTTTATAACCCTCGGTTAGACGCTTAACCTTTTGATAGAATTTTCGAGCGTCATTCCTACATCTATACATCTCGACTTCCTCGTAGAAACAAATATCCAATGAAAACCAAAACAGAATCCTGTGAAAAGATCACCTCAAAAGTTGATGACCACGGCAAACGTATAAAGGACTATGATTTACGAATTGGCACATGGAATGTCCGCACCCTTTACACGGTAGGCGCTTCCGCCCAGCTGGCGAATGCCCTCATTAAATGTAGGACTGACATCACTGCTATACAGGAAATGCGATGGATAGGACACGGATGCAAAAGGCTTGCATCTTGCGATGTATACTACAGCTGCCATGAAGACAAGCACGAATTTGGATGCGGATTTGTGGTTAATAAGAGACTTCGTCACCTTGCCTCTGGGTTCACACCTGTAAACGAAAGAATAGCCACAATCCGCATCAAGGCAAAATTCTACAACATCAGCCTAATATGTGCTCACGCCCCGACGGAAGAAAAGGACGATGGACCATCCAATCTCAGCGACATTGGTGAACTGTGGGCCAACATTTCCCACTCTTTGCGCACTACTGCGGAAACAGTCCTTGGTTTTTAGCGCCCACCCCAACTGATAACAGATTCGCAAGGGGTGGTGAGGTTGTGGAGGAAATACTTCTCTACTCTGCTACAATGTGATGACGACAACAAAGCCGCCTTTAGAGATGAAGTTCCGAACCCCATTGACGATGACGGCGTGGAGATTCTGCCGCCTAACCATGAAGAGGTTAAAGTCGCGATTGTGCGCCTTAAAAACAATAAAGCGGGGGCTCCTGATGGCCTCCCCGCATCAAAACAAAATACAAAAAGTATTTCTTCAGCGACTTCATCTCAGCAGATTTCTGGCAAAGACTATGAGAGTAAATAAAAATTGCCATGAAAAGTTTCTCAAAAGTCAACTTTAAACTGTAGATCCCACTAGTCATGTATACAATTAAAGCATACAACATAAGTGGTATGCGAAACTAGATTGTAAACCTGACTAAAGGGTTGTTATGACCAATTATGTTTGAAAGTTCTTAAGCTCTTGAAAAACTGCCTGTTTAACTTCCATTCGTTTATGGAAATATAGTTTGCAAAAGCTTAACAATACCCAGAGACTACAAAGTTCCATTGTGGTTGCGTGCGACTTGAAATGAAACTGAGAAAGTGAAATTAGTGACAGAAGTAAAAAAAGAGAAGGTAGATGCGGAGGAGTAGTACAAAATTAGCTCACCAGTCAACTAATTTACGAAATGGAATTCTCAAATTCAGTAATTTTTACACTCATAAAAGAGATAACGGCCAATTATCCATGCCAGGGCAGAGGCATAGAGTGCGCTCAGCACACAAATCTCCACAAATATGACACTCAAAACGCTATTTCAAGTCAAAAACCTTATAAAAATTTTAATAGATTATCTAGCCAAGTTGAAGTCGCCGTAGTTTAGTAGGTAGTTTGTTGGCTTATTAGACGTAAAGCCAGGGTTCGAAACCCAGTCCAGACATCAAAAAAAAAAATACAAAAAGTATTTCTTCTGCGATTTCCTCTCAGCAGATTTTTGGCAAAAACTCTGAAAGTAAATAAAAATGGCCATGAAAAAGTTTCTCAAAAATCTGTCGTTCGGAGTCGACTTTAAACTGTAGGTTCCATCACTCATGTATAAAATTAACACACACAACATAAGTGGTGTGAGAAACTAGGACGTTGTACAATTCGACCTCCGGGTACTGTACTTGTCTTAATTGACAAGTACACGTCCTCTAACCTAACCTAACCTACCGAGCCAAGTTCACCACCCACTCATAACAGCTTGTAGATTCTACAATCCCCTCTACTCCACCATAACTCAAGTTTATCTGAACAACAACAACAATAATAAAAACAAAATCAATTTGAAATTGAAATTAAAAATATTGGTTTTTGATCGATTATAAACATTTCATCACTTGAATTTGACAAATAAATAAACAACAACAATGTCTATTACAAGAACGGAAGAAAAAAAATATTTTAAAATTATTGCCAAAAATAATAAATAAATATATGTCTGTATGTGTGGTTTTATAATGTGTGGGTATATATGGTATGTATGTACACATGTATGGTATGATATGAGTGGCAATTTTCTATTTTTATTGGCACTTAATTTCGTTGATTATTTGTTAGACAATAAAATTGAAATTGAAATAGAAATTGTTTTCATATTCATATTCAATTTCGTTTACAAATTCCAATTCAAATAAAAATTTTAAATATGAAATCAAAATTGATTTACTCTCACATGGCTATTTTGTTTTTATTTTTATTTTTATTTTTATTTTTATTTGATTGTTGTTTTCTAAATGAATGAAAAAAATAGCTTCATATCTGCTAATTATATTATATTTATATTTGTCTGTTGTTAGCATTGAAAAAATTGTTTTCATCAGAAAAGGATAACAGCGTGGGTGAGGGATGAATATTAAAATCATTATCATCGTCAATAAAAATTAAAAACCCAGAACAAATACTTTAAAAGTGTGGCTAAAAAATTAAATGAAAACACCAGGCAATTTGCCAGCAAATTGCATGAGAACCACTAACCGGTAGCTATGGCAGCAGCAGCAGCTTCATTCCATTTCGCGCCAGTGTGTGTGTGCGGTTATTTTGCACACATGCGTGCACACAAGTTTAGCATGTGAATTCTTGATTTTTCTCTTCTCTCTTCTCTTTAATATGGAAATAAAACAAAAGTGAACGTTTAAATATAATCAAGTGAAATTAATGGTTACAGTTATTTCAACATTAGCGATGAGGGGAGGATGAGGAGGGGAAGGAAGGAAATAATATTTTATAATAATGAGTGCCAGTTAAGCTAATTATTAAGGATATTCTAGTTTTAGAATTCTATTGTTAAAGACTAACGTGAATTAGAGAAGTTCCTCTAATACATATGTACATAATTGGATTACGACCTAGCTTCTTACATCACATATGTTGTGTGTGTTAATTTTGTACATTAGTAGCGGGACCTACAGTTTAAATTAGATTCCGAACGACAAATTTTTTGAGAAACTTTTCGTGGCAATTTCAGAATTTCTCAGAGTTTTTCCAGAAATCTGCTGACATAAAGTTGCCGAAGAAGTGCTATTGTAATTGCCCAAAAAAGTTTAGATTGCCTTTTGGCAATAGAGTCTTCACTTCACTCTTCACTTTCGGAACATATACTTTGCACACACATCTTTCGACTCCACAGAAAGGTTCTGTATACATCAATGATGTAAAAGCCCCCTTCCTTGCAAGCTTATCTGTATGTTAATTACCGCGAATATCCACATGATTTAAAATTCAGTAGAAGGTAATCCTACTTCGCCTAATAGGCTTCCCCATACTATTTTCGAATTAAATCCTTTAGAACAGACCGCTCAAATGGCAGCCTAAGCCTACTATTAATAAGTCCGGTCCTTTGTACTCTCTGCCCTAGTCGAATTGAGTACATTTATCAACGGCATAGACTTTCGCTTGGAAGACACCCGTGCGGTCGTTCGTGCGCTCAAAATATTTAATTTTGGAACCAAACACCCCGACTTTAGTCCTAACATATGCCTTTCACTTGGACGATATCCGCGAGTTACTTCGTTTGCTTTAATCATTTAATTCTAGAATTCAAAACCTCAACTCCGGTCTTATTATCCGTCCTCGACCCACTCGTACTCCATACAACGTTCCCTCTTTTAAAAGGTGGCTCCATTCAGTTTCGTTACTAAGTCGGGGTTTGAAGCAGGTCTTGAAATCATAGAGTTTACTGATTTTATCTAAGGGGAGACAGGGAGGAAGCTGTCATCCAATACTTTGCTGCCAATAGTATCAGTGAAGTTACTCTAACTCAATTAAATAATGCTAAATAGCTAGGAAACAGAGCAGTTGCTGACCGTTTTCGTATAAATTTTACTCTTCTCGATTTAAAACGATCAAGAAGACTAAGCAATATGCGAAGAAGAATTGCTAAGTTCTCTACTCTGTCCTTCGACTAGCGAAATGGATGACGTGCCTGTAAATTAGAACTCACGCAGAAATTGAAGACAAAGGGCAATCGTCTTTATCACATTTTTGCTGGTGTGAGCATTCTTATTAAAGAGTTGTGTTTACCGGTGAATTTCATTTCTGATTAAATTGGTACGTAAATAAGCAAAATTGTCGTCCTTGCTGTGAAGACAATGAGCACAACATTAACGAGTCACGTTTACATTCACTAAAATTTTATAAATGCTGCGTTTTACTTATTTGGTCCTAATTTCTCTTGAAATAGGCATGGGGAACATTCGGTTTTAGAAGTTCATTTAGAGGCTTCAGCGTAAGAAACTTAACAGGGTGGCTGAGTTCATTAAAGGCTCTGACATTAAACATTTTTTAGGCTGCCTGACCAGTGCAGTATTTTCCAGACAGCTGCGCAATGCTTGTTAGGTGGAATTTGGGAGATTTTCTCTAAAAATCTCTTGATTTGCTCGGACAGCCAGTCACCGATTTAGTCCCTAACGAATGTAGTTTCAATGTGAATCCTTTTTCATAAATGCCGAAGATTTCTCATTTTCTGTTCATTCAAAGTTAACCGAGACACAGGGATATCATTAAAAATTCCATTGCTGATGAGCTGGCCAGAGCTGGTATGGTGCTAGCAATCTGCGACATATTACATTGCAAGCTAATCCAATTGCCTCAATTTATTTCAATATTAACCACTCGCTTTACACGGAGCTCAACTTCATAGGCAGCAGGAGGATACGTGCAATATAGCTAGAGAAAGAGGAACGATTCACTTCTGTCCTTAAATCGCGAGGCCATCCATTGCACAATAGCGATTCTTACAAACACTGTCCATTTTGTAGGCATACCAAAAGACTTGGAAATCCGGCAAATTACATCTGTAGTAGTTGTGGGTCTGAGGACTAGCAACAGATGGTCTTTCAACTCATATGTGTCCTACATATGTACATACATAATAGCTCGTTACAACCCTTCAATCAGGATCACAACCTAGTTTATCACACCACTTATGTTGCGTGTGTTAATTTTATCCAGAAGTGGCAGGAGAACCTACACTTTAAAGTCCACTCCGAACGACTAATTTTTGAGAAACTTTTCATGGCAATTTTTTTTACTCTCGGAGTTTTTGCCAGAAATCTGCTGAGGGATAGTTGCCAAAGAAATATTTTTTTACATTTCGTTATGTTGGAGACGTCTGATCTGGGGTTTGAACCGTTGACTTATGTCTAATAAGCTAGCACATTACCTACTAGACTACGGCGTGTCTTATTCTTTTCTTAAACAGGAGGAGGTTTCTGAAACCCTCACTTTTTTCTCGTATATAAATCTTGCTGCAACAGCAAGTTTTATTTTGAGCTCGAATTGATTTTCTTGAAGTCGCCGTGGTAGTAGTAGGTCGTGTGTTGGCTTATTAGACGAAAAGCCAGGGTTCGATTCCCAGGCTACCTCTCAGCAGATTTTTGGCAAAAACTCTGAGAGTAAATAAAATTGCCATGAAAAGTTTCTCAAAAATCTGTCGTTCGGAGTCGACTGGTCCCGTCACTCATGTATAAAATTAACACACACAACATAAGTGGTGTGAGAAACTAGGTCGTAATCCTGACTGAAGGGTTGTAATGACCAATTGTGTTGTGTGTGTGTGTTTTAATTTTATACATGAGAGACGGGAACTACAGTCTAAAGTCCACTAAGAACGATTAATTTTTGAGAAACTTTTCATGGCAATTTTATTTGCTCTCACATTTTTTGCCAGAAATCTGATGAGAAGTTACCGAAGAAATATTTGTCTATATTTCGTTATGTTCTAGACGTCTGATCTGGTTCTAACCATTGACTTACGTCTATTAAACCGACACACTGCCTACTAGACTACGGCGTGTCTTATTCCTTTCTTAAACAGGCCGAAGTTGCTGATCCCTTCACTTTCTCTCTCGAATATAAAGGTTGCCTGCAAAAATAATATTTAATTTGAGTTCTGGTTGATTTTCTTTAAGGAATGTTTGATCTGAAGTCGCCGTAGTCTAGTAGGTAGTGTGTTGGCTTATTAGACGTAAAGACAGGGTTAGAGCCCCAGGCCAGACATCGAAAAAAAGCATTTCTTCGGCGACTTCCTCTTAGCAGACTTCTGGCAAAAACTCTGAGAGTGATTTAAAATTGCTCAAAAATCTGTCGTTCGGAGTCGATTTTAACCTGTAGGTCCCACCACTCATGGATAAAATTAACGCACACAACATAAGTGGTGTGAGAAACTAGGTCGTAAACCTGACTGAAGGGTTGTAATGACCAATTATTATGAATTATGAATGTTTGATCCCCGTGTAGAATACATTGTGTAACACAATGGGATCCGTTCCATTAAGGACTCTTCTTACCTTCAAGACAGTAGAACGTTTCTCAGTTTTGCCCTGATTTATGCCAATTAAACCACTCTAAGGTACACATGTGTATGGATTTTGTAGTAATATTCTACGCGTCTATGTTGTTAATTTGCATAGCCCAACTTCTTTGTCTGACTGCGTTCACCTGTGACAAGTGAGCTTTTTTGATATCAGATGCTACCACTCCACCTAAACCTAAACGTATTTTGTTAATATACAAACCAATCTTAACAGGTTATTAACATCCTATATTGGACTTAAATTTCTCAACATCGCCGTTAAATTCTTTCGTATATTTAAGCACAGTTTTCATGTATCATTTCTTATAAATTTGAGAGGAAGTGACATAGAACAGCGTGTGTCTTTCTTTCAATTACGCTGCATTTAAAAAAGTATTAGAAACCGAAAACACAAAAAAAATCGTATAAAACAAGTGGCAAAAAGGATACAGAAGGATATAGAAAGTTGCTGGGAAAAACATTAAAATCTCATAAATTTCATAATAAAATATTAAATGACATGGCATCATGATGCAGTGGCAGCAAACAGAAAATCTGAAAGAAAAAAAGAAAAAAAACTCCGTGAAAACAAACTAAAGCGCAGCAAGCAATAAGGACATGACAATCATAAGAATATAAAGAAGAATAGAAAAAAAAGTGGAATAAAAAAGAAAATTGTAATGAAAAGAAAAGAAAAGAAATGTCATCCAATAACCGCATAGAAAATCTGAAACACTAAAACGATTGCAGTTAAAGACACACACAAAAAACGAAAAATTGTTTAAAGAACCCACACTTTGTAGTAGAAACTGAGAGGGCTGAGTGTCTGCCATAAACTGCATAGGGATTAATGTGATGCATGTTGCGATTTTTATTAATTGCCCCTAAAATGCTGCATAATAAAGACTAAGTGCTCTAGAAATGGATTTCATTGATTCTGTAATTCTATGGAACTTTTTAAATTCTTTTTTCTATTTTACATACCCTTGTAGAAATTGTTTAAATACAGCCAAGCATTTGTTGCAAGGTGGTAAGGCGGTAATAATAGAGAAGCCTTACTGTATTTTGTTTAAAACATTTAAAAAGGAAAACCAAAAATACAATAACACTGTAAAACCAGATGAAATAAAAAGATTTTAAAAATGAGCAGAGCGAACTTTAATGCACAGTTAAATGGCAGACAGTCCGCTGTAATTATATGTACGTGGTTGGTTTGAAAAGTTTTCCAGTTGGCAGTAAAGTGTTATAAAAATATTTCTTTTATTTCTATAGCGTGCCCACAATGTCATTTTAGGCCGAAGTCATTATGAATGAGGCAACAGAGTATTTGAAAAACATAAAGGGCTATCCATTTCGTGGTTTCAAAAATATGCGACTGGAATTCGACATTTGTCAAACTAAGTAGTGAAACCAATTTTTTTCTTTTCAGTTGAAAGTCTGACATTGACGAAAATGGATCGCTTAACTATCACACAACGTATAAAAATTATCAAAACCTACTACAAAAATGGTGATTCTGCCACAGCCACGTATCGTGCTTTAAGAAGAGATTATGGTTTACATAATCGTCTAACTACGCAAGCAATTGGCAAAATTGTGAAGAAATTTGAAGTGATTGGAGTGGTTACAAATATTGAAACTCCTCTGCGTCATCGTTTCGCTCGTTCCGCTGAAAATATCGCTATTGTAAGTGAAACAGTTGCCGAAGGCCGGAATGTGTCGATTCCTCGACGTTCTCAGGAATTAGGACTGCCTTACGGCACATTATGGCGTATTTTGCATTTAGATCTACACCTACATCCATATAAAGTCCAGCTCACGGAACAACTGAAGCCAGCTGACCATTCACAACGTTGTACATACGTGGAATGGGTGCTTGAACAACAGGCGGTGAACGGCAATTTTTCGAACAAAATTTTCTTCAGCGATGAAGCACATTTCATACTCGGTGGGTATGTTAATAAACAAAATTGTCGTATTTGGGGTTCTGAGAATCCACAAGTAATTGAAGAGAGGCCATTACATCCAGATAAAGTCACTTTTTGGTGCGCTCTTTGGCCCGAAGGTGTGATTAGACCTTACCTCTTCGAAAACGACGATAGAACGACTGTCACCGTCAATTCGGAGCGTTATGGTCATATGATAACCGACTTTTTTGCCTGCTATTGAAGAATACGACTTGGAGAATACGTGGTTTCAACAAGACGGTGCCACCTGCCACACAACTCGAGCTAATATGGCTTTATTGCAAGATAAATTTCCTGGCCGCGTAATATCTCGTCGTTGCGATATCAACTGGCCACCAAGATCATGCGATTTGACACCATTAGACGTTTTTTTGTGGGGCTACGCGAAAGACCGTGTTTATGCAGATAAACCTTCAACTCTTGAGCACATAAAAACCAACATTCGTCAAGTTATGGCTGAGATACCGCCCAATATGTGTCAAAAAGTGATCGAAAATTACCTCAAAAGAATCAATGCTGGCAACACTTCGCATGGAGGTCATTTAAGTGACGTAGTGTTTCACACATAATGTCAACGTTCAAACTTTACAATAAAAAAAAAATATCATGAAAAATATTTTATATGTGTTTTATTTACGTTTACGTTTATACAAAACAGTGGCTCTCTCAGAATGCATTGGATGTCCTTAGGTCCGACATGGATTTATATCGTCCCAAATTCGTGAATTTGTTTGATCACCTACCGTTTGGGAAACGAAAACGCAGATGAACTGGCACGAAAAGGATCAGAGATGTCTGAGGAGGAGACAGTAGAGATGATATATGCAGGCCTGCAAGAATACTTTTCCAAATTGGAAAAATCAGCAGGGAATAGCCGTAGGTGGTCCAACATACCAGGTTGCTGAATTTCAAAACTGCTGTATCCAGCAGTGGACAGCACGAAAACCCAGGAATTACATGAGCTCGCGAAGAGAACGGTTTGCTCTCTAATAGGAATTCTAATGGGAAACTACGATATTAGTAATTTCGCTGACAAACTCTGTCTGCCCCGTCAGGATTAGGAAGAAATGGAATCAGCCACATCACCTTTTGTCTGAGTGCTCTGTAGTTCAAAGCAGACATCATCGGTTTTTGGGTGACAGAACGCTTGAAAACCTGGGCATGGTAACTACTGGCCGTTTCATCCGGAGTTCGGTGTGGTTCAAACCCATCACTAACGGATGATGACAAGAGGTATTACCTCACCCTGGGTAACACTATGGGCCATATTGGTCACCATGTGAACTTGCCATGTGAACGGCAACCACCCAACTCATCGCTGAAGGTGATTTTCAGAGTCCGTAACTCATTAGTGAAGAGATGTAATTGTCTATTGTCGTTTAAATTCAGTTCCTGTGCCTGTTGTATTTTTTACACCTGCAGGCTTCTTGTTGACGCCATCAAATCGCCCAACTCAGATTCTTCTGCATACTTTCAAGGACACATGTAATATTTGTAGTCAACGTGCGAATGTTGGTAAGCCGTTTACTTGACCAGGACTGGAATTTGTCCATTATATTGTGAGTAGGTCGTTGTCGCCGTAGTCTAGTTAGAGTCTATTAAAGGTGAGGCTACGGTTCAAACCCCAGGCCAGAAATCTCCAACAAAACTAAATGTTTAGAAATTTTTTTTCCGTGACTGGGAGTAAATAAAGTTCCCATGAAAAATTCTCAAAAATCTGTCGTCCGGAGTCGACTTTAAACTGTAGATCCCGCCTCTGATGAGAAGCTAGGTTGTAATCCTGACAGAATAGTATGTGAATAGTCCTCTTGATAGGACGATTATGGCGAAGGTAAAATGGGAGAAGACCCATGACTGAATAGAACACCTATTTTGACAAAAATAAAAAATTATTCATTGCACGTGTTGTTGAGTCCTATACACTTCCATGGTGATTTGGCAAAAGGAGGCTGTATAAATGACAACTGATTTGAAAGATGATGCTTCAACAAGATGGCCGTTGTCGAGTGTGAATGTTCAAAAGTCTCTGTTGGAAGACTGGATATAAGTACTGTTCCTAACCGATACCAATTGATTTGTAGATCTTCAATCTTAATTAAAGAGCCTTAGGAAAAGAAGAATTATTTTACAAACTACGTATCATTATGCAGTACATACATACATACATAAACTATTCTGCCGCATAGCAATTAGAGAACAATAAAGGAGTTTAATTTGTTAAATGTTAGAAAGAGCCTCTGACGGTCATTATGTTGTGCACAAAAGAGCCAAGAAAATGAACGTTATTGTGTCCTTTTAATTACAAGAATTTTTTTTTTGTTAAATTAACAAAAACCTTAAAAAATTAAAATGATTATAAAACTTAGAGAAACTCTTTAAAATTTGCCCATGGACGTTGATCTTTATAGCTTTACAGAGGTGTAGTTCTATTAAGCAATTATTTTTTATCTGGTGGTTTATTGTAATATCTCGTCCTCGCGTTTTATACTACTTTGCAGTGATTGCATTTTTAAATTTTCTTTCGTCTTCATTTTCATTTGAATTTTTTTCTTTTTTTTTATGGTGCATTTGATAAAACTCAACTTTTACTAGCATTTCACTGCGCATACTGCATACGAGTATCCACAGGCAATTTGCGCGTCATGCACACACACACTTAGAATTTGCAAGAGCAGTTCAGTTACTTTCCTTTGTATGTGTGTGTGCCAAAATTGAATCCTCCAAAATAGTACTAAAGTATGTGTGGGTGTGTGTCTTGGCCATAATTAAGACAGAAATGGAAAATATTTGAAATAATTTTCCATTTAAATTTCATGAAAATATGGTCGCATTCAGCAATCCTCCCGTGTTCCAATTTTTACGAGAACACACCACATATGGAGCCAGTGCAACTAACTGTCAGAGTAACAGTTTCAAAACTTTTCAACCAATTATCTGCTCTTGTTATTGTTGTAAAAACTTAAATTGTTGTAAGAAAAATTTCCATTTTTGTGGTATGAAATGCTTACAACTGGAGGGGTTTGGATTAGTTTTGCAACAGAAATTTGTGCACAATGCGCTGAGGTCTTTTGATATAAATTGAGGAGAGAATTTTGTCTCAACACTTTAGTGGTTCGCTAATTGACAGAAAAAAGGGTACAGGCTAGCAATTAAAACGTAAAATTTAAACTTCCAGTCCAATACACGGAGACGATCGTGAGAAGCACCAAGACAGCAAAATATATCTTGAGAGTACATGTATAGGGTGGGCCACCTATCGGGTTAAATTTGAATCATCGGTAATTCGAAACTAATACAGCGACTGCAGAGATCTGCCTGTATTATCATTAGTGGTGCCTTGCGCACTACACCTACATCGATACTGGAGATAATTTTGGGCCTCTCTCCGCTTGACCTTTTCTGTAGGGGAGTGGCAGCTAAAATAAGTAAACGTCTCTGGGCGACTAGACAATGGCATGACTCGGATGTAGGCCACTTCCTGAGGGAAGTTGGAGTTGTCGGGAGCAGTGACTACATGACACCGCGGTACGACTTCACGAAGAGATTCAGGACATCGGTTCCGGACAACGGGGCCTGGAAGGGTGGTGTAACCCACCTGTTTAGAGACTCCGTACAAATCTACACCGATGGCTCTAAGCTGAACGGAGCGGTTGGCAGTGGAATTTTTTCGCAATCGGTTGGAATAGCTCAGTCTATAAGACTGCCAGACCACTGCAGTGTCTTTCAGGCAGGAAGGGTCTCCAAGCAGAGCGTTACCATACTTTCTGATAGCCAGGCGGCTATCAAGGCTTTGAGTTCTAATGTGATGAACTCCAAGACGGTGTACGGCTGTCGCAGATATCTCGACGAGATAGCGGAACGATATGACATCCAAATCGTATGGGTACCGGGGCACAGAGGTATTCCGGGTAACTGTAGAGCTGATGAACTTGCCAGGCGGGGCACGACCATCGAACTCACCGCTGAGTTCTCGAATCTGGGCATACCAATGTGGACCTGCAAGCTCATAATTGATAATGCGATCGTCGATTCCATCAACGACAGGCAGGTAGCCTCGGACACGGGTAGAACGGCTCGTAAAATCTGGCCAAGGCTGGATGAGGGGCGCACAGTGAGTCTACTTAAACTCCAAAGAGGCGCGCTCAGGGTAGTTGTCGGTGTCATTACGAGGCATGGCATTATGGGTACGCATGAGAGGCGCATTGGACTTGGACACCTTGCTAACGACTTCTGCAGAAGCTGCAGAGATGAGGAAGAAGAGGAGACTGACCCTCATCTGCTGGGTACATGCCCGGCACTATGCCAAAGGAGAAGGAAGTACTTGGGTACTTACTACATGGATGATCTGCAGGAACTGTCAGGGATTGACATTGGCAGCCTAAATCGCTTCATCGGGAGCTCCGAATGGTTTCGAGACTAGGGGATAACGGATGACTGTGGTAGCACAATGGGCCCCATGCAGCCTAAGTGTGAATTTTTCTTGGATGGGCAGCCACCTCTACCTACCTACCTACCTACCTACCTATTTCGAATCTGGCAATACTTATGTCATTCCATTCTGTCCCAAAATTCAGTATACACTCTTCACTGAACGTAATGAATTGATTTACGCTTGAGCAACGTTGGAATTTATTGGGAATTTATTTCCATATCGAAGACAATTGGTCGGAAATTGCACGAAAATGTTGTACAAAATCTGGTCGCAGAGAAGTACCAACAGTGCCCGGCATATGCAAGCTTATTGCTAAAGTTAGTGAAACTGGTTTCATTGTTGATGCGCCAAGACGTGAGCTTGCTCGTACTCACTGTACACCCAAAATATCCCAAATATATTGAAGCTGTGGCTGAGAGAGTGGATGAGAATACATCAACATCAACTCGTCTTCGTTCTCAATTGAACATTTCACGCACAAGTTTACGTCGAATTTTGCGTAGAAATCTAGGTATTTCGCCTTATAAGGTTCAATTAGTTCAAAAGTTGAAGCCGTATAACCATCCGCTACGTTTTCGAATCGCTAGATTGGCCAACTGCATGATGTAGATTTTGCAAAAAAAGATCATTTCTTCGGATGAAACTCGTTTTCACCTCGGTGGGTACGTTAATAAGCAAAATTGGTCTTACAGAAGCACCCATTATGAGTGACTGTTTGGTGCGGCTTGTGGGCTGTAGTTTTCACTCATTTCACGCATCACTTTAGGTCGAAATTTGCTAAAAGATCTCGGTATGACAAACCCCATTGCACCCATTACGATTGACTGTTTGGTGCGGCTGATGATGATGTCGCCGTAGTCTAGTAGGTAGTATGTTATTAGTTATTAGACGTAAAGACAAGGTTCAAATCAGAGGCCAGACATCAAACAAAATACATAAAATATTTCTTCGGCTACTTCCTTCCTCTCAGCAGATTTCTTGCAAAAACTTTGAGAGTCAAATAAAATTGCCGTGAAAAGTTTCTCAAAAAATCTGTCGCTCGGAGTGAGAAGCTAGGTCGTAATCCCGACTGAAGGGTTGTAATGACCAATTATGTATGTATGTATGTTTGGTGCGGCTTGTGGAACGGAGGCGTCATTGGCCCATATTTCTTTGAAAATGAAAACGGCGCAATAATTACGATCAATGGAGACCACATATCGCACCATAATAACCGATTATTTTCTACCCATTCTTAATGATAATGATGTAAAGGATTTTCGTTTTCAGCTGGATGGCGCAGCTTGCCACATATCTCATGCCGCAATCGATTTATTGCGTCAAACGTTTAATTACCGGTTTAATTAGCCTAAATGGTGAGGTGTCAATGGGTTGCCAAGAACTACGATTTGACACCGTTGAACTCTTTTCTGTGGGGCGCCGTTAAAGATAAATGTTCTGCCTACAAACCAGAGACAATTGAGCATTTAAAGGCCAACATTTGTTATGTCCTTGTCTGGATACGATCCCATACCACTCGAAAAAGTGAACGAAAATTGGTCCGAATGAGGTAATATGAGGCCAGCCGCGGCAGCCCTATGAATGAAATAATATTCTAATAAATAGTTGCTCCGGTTAAAGCAATTGTACTTCACAGCAAAAAAATAAATAAAATTGGCAAAATTTCAAAACCCTTTTTGTTTTAATGCTTTTTTCAATTTAAACTTTTAAGTGGCCCACCCTATATAAAGCATTTAAACGGCATATAACTTTAAACGGCATATGAAATATTCATGACTAATCGCCAAAACACAGTCAATGCATTGAACTCTTTAACTAGAATGATGTCCAATATATCCGACGATATCTAGAAGGCTGCATTCAAAGTAAGTATGTCTTGGAGGCACATAATGTCAAGGCATATGATGGTCATTTGCAATCAGAAGCAAAATGCAGAATATGGTTTCGACGCTTCAAAGATAATGATTTTGATGTAAGAAATGAAGAGCGTGGAAGACTTCCAATAAAGTTTGAAAGACAGCGAATTGCAACCAGTATTGGATGAAAATGAATCCTTGAGTCAGAAACAAATGGCAGAAAAATGTTAAAAGTTACACAACAAACCATATCTGACCATTGAAAACCCATGGGAAAGATCCAAAAGTCTACGAAATAGGTGCCACATGAATTGTGTGGCAGACAGATGGAAAACCGACTAAAATTTTGGATCAAGGATACGAAAGAGAAACAGTGTTGTTTCGAATTGTTACTGGCCATAGGAAATGGATTCATTTTCAGTAGCATAAATGGTAAAAACGTAGGTTATTCAGGGACAACCATCAACTTTTGCTGCAAAATCAGATCAATTCGGAAAGATGAGAATGCTGAGGGTCTGGTAGGGCCTGAAAAGTATGGTACAACCGTGAATATACACATCGATCGTTATCCACAACAAGCGATTAATTTAAATGATGCATTGAATGTAAAATAACCGAAATAGTAAGTTTATTTTGCAACATGACAATGCACCTGCACGTGAAGCAAAATAGGTTCAGGGTACAATCAAAGCATTCGGCTGGGATTTAGCTCGATCCGACTACTATTTGTTTTCATTGATGAAGCACTCAGTGGTTGAACAGCACTTCGTTTCCTACTAGGAAGTCGCAAATTGTGTGACTAATTAGTTTGATTGGAAGTCGCCGTAGTCTAGTAGGTAGTGTGTTGGCTTATTAGACGTGCAGATCAGAACCTGGATCTTTAATATACTTTTAGACGGCGGCTATTCAAAACACTGTAAGAGCGATTAGTAGTGACCTTAACTTGGCTTCATTCAAACTAAAAATAATTCCTAAGTATATCGCTGTGGCAAACAGTATGAGAAGCGACCTGATATTTTCAAAGCACGAACAACATATGCTACTAGAGACGCTTACACGTAGCTTAAGTGAATAAAGAGATGTTCTGCACAGACACACATAACCTTTTCAAAAGTTTTAACACTTCAAAGTATTTCCTTTTGTGGCACAACGCAAGTTGTGAAACGAAGAGGAAGACGAAACAGTCAGTCAGACATTGATAGCATGCGTTGCAATAAAAGGAAGTACAAATAATATTTGAATATTGAATGTAAGAATAATAATAATAACGGTATTGTATTGAAAGAATGAAAGGCTGACGGACAATTTGTATAGATAAATGGGCCAAACACAAGAAACGAAAGAGTGAATGAATGAATGAATGACTGAACTGAACTGTGGGAGTGACTGAATGAATGAAGATGAAATGAAAATACAAGAGTAAGAATGAGAATAAGAATGAGATGAGAATTTTATGCGGTAAAACCTGTTTAACATGATTTTTGCATAATGAAGTCATTTAGGATTATCATCCACACTCTCTCACACACATACACACTTTCAAGTAGAGTTAAAGACATTCAAGGATTACGGATTTAAAGGTTGGTGTGTGTCATTCATGCAAATTTGTTCGCTTTATTAAGATGAGGGTTATTTTGTGTTGCTTATTTGATTTTCATTCTGATTTAAATTATTTAAATGTCTTATGCACACACATACAGACATACCTATTCAGAAAATTATGGAAATTTAATATTTTCTTCATTCTTTCTTTCTCTTTTCTTTTCCATTTTCACTCAGCTTTGATGTTGCAAATTATAATCGCATGGGTTGTCCAATTACCAAAACATTTCAGTACCATTTTACCGTGCATAAAATGGTCATTTAATGGAATTTGAAAAATTCTATTATTTATGTGTAAGTGTGTGTGCTCTATAATCCTTTATAAGTAATAAAATTATTGTCAAATAATTTAACACAATTTCATGTAAGCATGCACAAAATTTGAATAAAAAAATGGGAAATAATAAACGAAATAAATGAAATTATTTTTTGATTGAAATTGATTCAATTGATTGAAATTGGTTTTTGATACTTTGTAGGCATTAATCGCTTGAGGGATAAATAAACGATCAAAACGAAAACAAAATGTCTAAGGGCCATTATTACAACTTGGCGTTAACTAACGTGGCGATTTTAAAGGGCAGATAAATTGTTTTTCATTATTGAAAGTGGACAATATTGTAGATGTGAACGTTAAGCTAAAGGGAGGATCATCCTACCTCTAACTTTTAAAGTTAAGTTTATGTTTGAACTTGCCATATTATATATTATTTTTAATATACAGACATAATTGGTCATTACAACCATAGCTGCCAGATAAATGAGGCACCAAATTGTCAAATATTTGAGAAAAAATCGTCAAAATCGTCAAAGACGTTTATTAAAATCGTCAAAAAATCATCAGAAAAAATAAATAAATTAATTAAAATTATTTAAGAACCAAAATTATTTCTATTGTAGTAAAACATATAAAGTCAATATATGACATATCTGAGTTCAAAAATAAAACATTTAACAAAAAATTTATTGGAAATTAAAAGCTAGCGTCCCTCATCTTCATTTAATATTTTTTTTTCAAAAAAAATGGAGAAATTTTTTATCATTTTCAAGAAAAAATTGTTTAAAGTTTAAACAATCTATCTCAGCTTTGTTTATTGACACATAAGTGCAGAAATAATATTACATCATCTATATCTATGGGCGGTGTTGGTATTAGGGAATCAGAAGCTTTTCATGTTCTGATCATGAAAAATCAGTGCAATGCTGACACATTTTTCAGTTCCTTTTTAAGTTCTTATCATCTGATCTTACTATTTACACCGTTTATAACTGACAGAGAATGAAATACAACTCTCATGTGTGGGTTGGTGCCTCAACGTCGATTTTGCGGTTTCTCGACCGTGTGCAGGAGAGGCAATAGTACCTCGTTAATGACGGTAGTGTATCCAACTCCATTTACTTATTGGAGCATTGTTGCATAAGGTGGCTTTTTCTCGGAAATCATGTATTCCTACATAACGCAAGCCTTTTTTGGCCAGAACAACCGCATGTGGTCGATTGGCCAGTGGATCGCACAGTTCATTACAGTAAAAATGCGGTTTTTAGTCGGACTATCCGTATGTGGAACTCAATTCCTGCAGAGCTCTATCCTCTTACTTATGGTATAGAAATATACAAGCCTAGTGTCCATAATTTATTATTATTTTATTAGGTTATTCGGGAGTTGTGATTTTTCAGCTTTTAAGGGATTAAAAAGGAATCAAATACAGAAAAATCATCACAGCTATTCGAAAGTAACTTAACTAACTCCTTGTTTTTACTAACTAGCATAAATTTCCAATAGAAAACAATTGCAAAGTAAATACAAAGTTTAAAAGTGGATTTTAATGTATTAAAGTAAAGAATATGATGTAAGTTTTTAATTTTTAGAAATCGTCAGAATAAGGGCATAAATCTGGGAGCTATGATTGTAAGGCCAACCGCGGCAGCCAAATTATTGAAATAAAAATCCATTTCCAACCGGAGCAGTTGTAGTTCACAGCGAAACAATAAATTTATGAAAATTTTAAACTATTTGTGCTTTATTACATTTTTAAATTTAAACTTTTTGATCGCCAACCTATTATATTTTCTCACATTATGCTCATATATAATTTGTATGTAAAATACATAATGCAGAGAACATACATATGTGACGCATGAGTTATATTTAATTACATTAGTTTCATACATGACAAAATTGAAATTTTTTTTATTGCATACTTTTCAGGGTAAGTATTCCAGTACATGTAATATGATGCGTATGAGTAATATATTTCACATACAATTAAAAAGAAAGTATAGCCCATAAATTTGGAATTAAGCTACATACTATAGATGATTTTTCGATTCTATGCAATTCTAGGCTATATTCTAGATTCCAAGAATATTACAGGGAGAACAAAGTAGGATTCAAATACTTGCTGAATGTGTTGATGGAAAATTTGATTAGTAACAATTGCAAAGTAAATGCAAAGCTAAATTGGCTTTTAATATACTAAAATAAAGAATATGATGTAAATTCTTAATTTTTAAATATCGTTAAAATAAGGGCATAAATCGTCAAATCGTCAATGTGATATTTTTGGTGCTCAAAATCGCCAAAATGACGATAAATCGTCAAATCTGGCAGCTATGATTACAACCCTTTAGTCAGGATTACGACCTAGTTTCTCACACCACTTATGTTGTGAGCATTAATTTTTATACATGACTGCCGGGGCCTGCAGTTTAAAGTCGACTCCAAACGAGAGATTTTTGAGAAACTTTTCATGATAATTTTTATTTACTCTCTGAGTTTTTGCCCGAAATCTACTGAGAGGAAGTTGCCGAAGAAATATTATTAATATTTCGTTCAGTTGGAGATGCCTGACCTGGAGTTTGAACCGTGGCTTCGCGTCTAATAAGCCAGTACACTACCTACTAGACCATGGCGTCTTCGGTAACAATATGATAACTTCAAATATATTACTTACTTACTTACTTAATTGGCCATAACAACCCGTTTATCGGATTTCGGCCTGCCGCAACACATCCTTCCAGACGCCTCCCGCTTCGTGCGCGCCTACGCCAGTTGGTCACACCAATCGATGACAGGGCTTCCTCGATTTGGTCCTTCCAACGGATGCAAGGTCGTCCTCTTCGCCGACTTCCGCAGATTCCCGCATCAAATACCCGTCTTGCCGGCACATCCTCCTCCATTCGAACGACATGGCCGAGCCAGCGCAGCCGCTGGATATTAATACGCTGTACAACGTCCATGTCGTTGAGGAGCTCATACAGCTCACTGTTGTATCGGATACGGAAATCATCGCCAACTCGCACTGGACCGAAGATCTTGCGCAGTACTTTTCTCTCGAACACTCTCAAGGCCGCTGCATCTGTACTTAATAGGGTCCATGCCTCTGCGCCATAAAGCAGCACGGGTAGGATGAGTGTCTTGTAGAGTGTTAGTTTTGTCGTACGAGAGAGGTCTCTGCTACTCAATTGCCTATTGAGTCCATAGTAGCACCTGTTGGCAAGAGTGATTCTGCGCTTGATCTCCAGACTGACATCATTTCTGGTGGTAACGGCGGAGCCAAGATAGATGAATTCCTTGACCGTATCAAAAGTATAGTTATCGGCCGTAATCTGAGAATCAATACGCCGCGCGTCTCGACTCGTCGATAACATATACTTTGTTTTGCCCTCATTTACTGCCAAACCCATCTTGGTAGACTCGCGTTCAATAGCACTAAAGGCAGCAGTAACATCTCGCTTCGTACGCCCTATGATGTCAATGTCGTCAGCGTACGCAAGCAACTGGACATTTTTTTGAAAAATAGTGCCACTGCGATGCACTCCTGCCTTTCGCAGAACACTCTCCATGACGAAGTTGAAGAGGTCGCATGATAAGGGGTCGCCTTGTCTGAAACCTCGCACGGTATCAAAAGGCTCGGAGAGGTCCATTCCTACCTTGACGGAGCTACAGGAATTGCTCAACGTCATTCTGCAAAGCCTTATCAGCTTCGCAGGTATACCGAGCTCAGACATTGCGGCAAAAACACGATCCCTTATGGGGCTATCAAAGGCAGCCTTATAGTCGACAAAAAGATGGTGTGTGTCGACTTGTTTCTCGTGGGTCTTTTCCAGGATTTGACGTAGTGTGAAGATCTGGTCGATGGTGGGCTTGCCAGGTCTGAAGCCGCACTGATAAGGTCCAATCAGTGTTTTGACGAGTGGCTTCAGTCGTTTACACAATACGCCTGTAAGAACCTTATATGCGATAGGGAGAAGGCTTATCCCCCTATAGTTGGCGCATATAGTAGGGTCTCCCTTTTTCAGGACAGGACAGAGGACACTGAGGTTCCAATCGTTGGGCATACTTTCCTCTAGCCATATTTTGTAAATAAGCTGGTGCATGCGCCCTTCAAATATATGCATATGAGAATATACAACAAAAAACCCTAGCCCGTCGTTTCCACTGCGTTTAAAAAAACTTGTTTAATTGAGCAGTATTATCGACATTGTTCCAGCACTGCCATATTTTGGAAAAAGTTAAATTTATTTTATCATTAGGTTGTAATAACGAAAAGAAGTTAAAAGTGACTTTAAAGTTCACTTTAACCGTAGCTTTGTATCAAAAATGATACTTATCAATTTTTGAGACGATATATGTTTAGTACAGGAAAAGTTAGATGCCTGATATTGTTTGAATTAGTTAGTATTGTGATTGTCGTTATTTTAAACCAAATAAAAAAAGAAAATTTTGAGCAGGACCTAAAAAATTCCAAAACTTCATAATTCTATCTTCTGTATCATTTACGACTTTCCTAGGAATTCTTTGGTGTTGTGTATGTAATTTTATTAAGTTTTCAAAATATTTTGTGAAGTTTTATCGGAAATAATACATT
The DNA here is from genome assembly GCA_936449025.2 of Sarcophaga subvicina. Taxonomy (NCBI): domain Eukaryota; kingdom Metazoa; phylum Arthropoda; class Insecta; order Diptera; family Sarcophagidae; genus Sarcophaga; species Sarcophaga subvicina. The sequence continues at coordinate 37,111,528 of OW388084.2, forward strand.
ATTTATGATATTTCATAAGGAACTGAAAGTTAAGTATTTGATGAAAGTGAAAAAGTTGAATTTTGTGTTCTTGATATTGAGTGAAGTAGTGGTACTAAACTTATTGAAATGTCACATGAAATGTTGTAGAGTCTTTATTACTGCTCTTTTCATATTTATCTTCCGTGACAGACAAACATTAGAAAAAAGTGTTTCGTCCTATGTTTTATTTCATAGATATTACAGACGATAATATTTCGGTAAACTGCGCACGTATGAGATAACAAAATTATTCGCTTTAATAACGTGCTACTCGGGAGTGATGATAAATTTACACCTATTACGCCTCTTCGAAAACTGAGCAGAAAGTCTTTCAGCTTTTAATAGTTCCAATAATTTTGACGCTATACATTAGTAACTAATTGAATTTTAAGGTCGTTATGAATTTCGTGGTTCACCGGAATCGAATTGGCAGTTTTAGATTTTAGTACATGCTACGTGAGTAACAACTACTTAACCCGTATTTGGGGAAATTTGTATCCGGGACACCAGAAAGGAATGAAAAAGAAAATATTGTCATTGACATAATCGATGTTCTATTGCAACAGGAAACTTTTTTACTTCACATGACGTCGACAACATATGTTTCTAGCGAAATATAACAATGGTTTGTGTTATCAGGTTACAGCTAGCCCTCGATTGGAGCTACTACTACTGATGGGAGTGACAATAGCTGCCCCATCTAAACATTTGGAAACTTATAAATCCCCACAAAGCAAGGGTGCTAGATGTCAAATTGTTACCATTTAGAAAAAAATAAAACCAAGCTCACATGAAGTGTTTAATTTTTACTTAAAAACCCATGCTACAACGTACATCATGTCAAAAATGTTGGCGTAAATAGTCAAATAGTTTTATTAAAATGAATTAAAATAAATAAAAATATTTAAGTCTTGTAACAAAATCTATCAATAATTGCGAAAATTCTATGAAATACAAGTATGTATCAAAAGTGATACATAGCTAGAATTATGAAGTTTTTTAAGGCTCGATCTACGGTTAAGTTAAGTTTAAGTTTAAAGTTCACTTTAAGTTACCTTTAACTAAACCCAACTTTAACGGGAAGTTGTAATAATAGCCCTAAATAGCAAATCCGGTTTTTCTTGAAAAGATGTTGAAACCATTTTGTCATCACGCAACTGAAATACATAGAGGAAAAAAATAAACAGCAAATATTCCTTCCATATAAAACACGTTAATAATCATCGTTGTGCGATAGATGGCCTTCGTACGTATACCACGGCGTCTAGCAATACTGCACTTATAGTCTTGCTGTCAACGACATTGAGCCTTCATGTAAAACGAGTGTTTAATATCCAATTTAAATAAAGCAATACATGTGGTAGTCCTCGGAGTCTAGTAGGTAGTGTGTTCAAACAAACAAACTGTTCAAACACCAGGTCAGACATCTGCAACAAAACGTATATTTCTTCGCCGACTTACTCTTAGCAGATTTCTGGCAAAAACTCAGAGAGTTTATCAGATATCAAAGTCTCGGGGTAGACTTCAAACTGTAGATCCCGCCACTCACGTATAAAATTAACACGCACAACATATGTGGTTTGAGAAGCTATGGCATAATTCCGACGGAAGGTTTGTAATGCACAATTATCTATATATGTATGTATGTATGTAATACCTATGGCGTGCATCATGTCAGAACTCATCAGTAATTTCCAATATATAAGGAATGTTCCAAAATTTCCTTGAGAAATTGTCAACATTCATGGGCAAGGATTAACTTTTAAAATACTGTTACGAAAATGGAAATGGTGTTTTGCTTTTACATCGTTTAACATTAAAATTATAAACAAAACCTACAAAGACAAAAACAATAAACTTGTTTACATGATAAACAAGTAAACAAAAATATACTAACGAACACCAGTATAGAAAAAGGATAAACAAGTAAACAAAAATGCAACAGCAAACACTGCAAGAATAAATGTAAACAAAAATACACAAACAACAATAATGAAACAACGATGTTTACATTTATAGAGATCTTGAGAAGGCGAAGCGCAAACAATCGCCTTCAAGAACATTCATCTGACTGTTTACGTTGCCATATAAAAGGCAACGCTAAGCAGGCAACGAAGTCAGTCAAAGTTCAGTCAGTCTTGTGTGAAGACGCGGTGTGTTTGAAGAGAGCAATCGTGGTTTGAAGATATCCGTTACAAATAGCTTTCGAATAATTGTCTAGTAATTGTTATTGTTTATGTAAAGGATGTAAACAGAGGGATAACAAACAAAGCAATTGTTGTTGTTTACATAAAGTTGTGAATAGTGGCACACAGAATTGTGACAATTATTAAAGAATTTTAATTAAAACTAAACACAAATTTATTTTTATTTCATCTGCAATCTACGAGCTCCTCGTTTTTAAAAGGTAACAATACCGTATTGCTTACCTGGAATAGTATTTTGTTGGTCCTTAGCGTCAAATGCGAAAACTATTCTGGATGTAAACGATTTAACCTTCTCAGTGTTCATTGCATTCCTTTCATCCTCATAGTGTTTATGAAAGAAAATATTCCGCGTTAAAAAATAATGAAATGGGCATAGAAAACGAAGGCAATAAATTTCTTAATTTAGAATGAGTTTCTGGTGATGCGTTCGATTTCATTATTCATTATTAATTAAGAAATTTATTAATGCTCTCGATATCTAATGCCAAACTTATCCGCCAAATAATTCGTTAAAAATCAATTTATCACTGAAAATAAAAGAAAACACTCAACAGACATCATCAATAAACATATTGGAGGCCGTCTATAAATATTTTTCTTTAATTTTTCATTTTTATTTTTATTTTCTTTTGGATGCCCCATTAATTTACGCATAAGATATTTGGCCACTTGTACACTCTGTCATATAATTTTGACGCAAGAATGGTACTCGAAAATGACAGCCTGAATAAGTAGTTCTCGATTTCATTTCATTCATATCATTTGAAGAATATTAATTTGAGTGTGTTTCTTTGCATTTAAGTTCTCATGATGGGCTTCATTTTATTGAAGAGTTCTTTGGCTTTTCGACAAAAGTTCATTGAAAAATTATTGTCCATAATTTGGTTAAAACAACAACAATTCTGTTTTATTCTTCATCATCAAATTGGCCACAGCACAACACAAGTATTCACAAACAGTAGGATTGACATGTGAATGCATTAATCTTTGCCGACTGGAGTGTTCTGCAAATGAGGCCAATTTAAAGAAAATATTTTTCTAATCATTCTCAATGCAAATGACGTATAGACACAGTATATGTATTTGCTAGACGCTAGGCAGTAGCAGATTAACATGAAAAATTTCTATCAATAAACATACAGGGTGAATGACCAGACATCAAGAAGTTATCTCCATACACACTCCCTATATTCAGAAACGCAATGGAAAAGGATTTTTGAAAACAAAAATCCGTATTAAATTCAAAACCAAAGGCGCACGCAAAGAGAATAATATAAAAACAAAGAATTTTCTTTTTCATTTACAAAGTATACCGGTATGAAATGAGCTTTTTTTTGAAAATAATTTTCAACGGCAAAGTAAAAACAAATTGTATTCAAACTATTGACCATTGCTGTCTACACATTTTTTCCATCTCTTAGACAATTTGTGAATTCCGACGTCAATAACACTGTTTGTCTTCTGAATCGCAATTCTGCCTAGCGAATGTGAGCCCCATCAATGAAAACAAATAGCAGTTGGATGAATGCTGGTGGGATAGCAGCTCCCACCCTAATGCTCAATTGTACGCTGAACCGATTTTGCTTCGTGTCATGTCGCCAATTCTGGTCGTTTAACATTCAATGCATGTGGTTCAAATTAATCCTTTGTTGCCGGTACACGATCTATATTAGCGGCCTTACCACACATTTCTGATCTCATCAGACACAGAGCATTGTCTACCTGACGAATCGATCTGATTTTGCATACAAATTTGATGGTTGTCTCTGATTAACTCAGATTTTTCAGTTTAGGTTTCAGAATCTTAAACGACAATTTTATCACCTCTTTGGTTCCACCAGACAATCAGCATTGTCTCCCTGACGAATAGATCTGATTTGGCAGCCAAAGATGATAGATGTGCCGAATTTTTTCGAAATTCTGAAAATATGGAGTCGCCGTAGCTTAGTAGGTAGTATGTTGGCTTATTAGATGCAAGGCCACGGTTCAAACCCCAGGTGAGACATCAAAACGAAATATGAAAATTATGTCTTCGGCGACTACATCTCAGCAGATTTCTGGCAAAAACTCTGAGAGTAAATAAAATTGCCATGAAAAAGTTTCTTAAAAATCTGTCGTTCGGAGTCGACTTAAAACTAGGTCCCACCACTCATGTATTAAAATTAACACACACAACATAAGTGGTTATAGAAGCTAGCCCGTAATACTGACTAAAAGGTTGTAATGCCCAATTATGTATGCATGTACTGGTATGTATATAATTCTGAAAATAAATCCATTTTTAATCGCCTGTAACAACTCAACGTAACACAGATTTTCTATCGTGTCTTTGAAGCAAAATCTCACAAGTGGCTTTTCGGTTATCCGTCTGCCACTCAATTCATGTGTCATCCCTTTTGGGTCTTTTCTATGGCTTGATAATGGTCAGATATTGTTTGTTTTGCAACATTTAATATTTTTTCTTGCTTTTTCATCCAATACTGTATGCAATTCAAAGTCTTCAAACTTTTTTGGTGGACTTCCACGTTCCTTATTTCTCACATCAAAATCGTTGCATATTGTTTCCAGATAACAAATGACCGCCACATGAATCGATTTTATGTGCCTCGAAGATATATTTTTAATGCACCATTCTAGAGAAGCAATTCATGAAGGAGTATAGAATTTGCAATTCGTTAGCGCAGACTTTTCCTTGGTCATCTATACATACATAACCCTTCAGTCAGGATTACGACCTAGGTTCTCATTACGACCTGGTCTACGTACATTGCAGGTCATTCTAGTCAACGAGTTATATTTAGACGATTTGTCATGAGTATCCATTATGGTGATTAAAGGTATTCATGGCTTCGTTCGAGGCAATATCCCTCCTTTCTATAGGGTGCCCCATTTAAAAGTTTAAATTTAAAAATGCAATAAAACAAAAAGGGTTTTGGCATTTTGCCCAAATTTATTTTATTATGGGGTCGTATCTCGGCAATGGCATCACGAATGTTGGCCTTCAAATGTTCAATTGTCTCTAGATATAGTCTCGCAGAAAATGGTCGCAGTTTCTTGGCGGCCATCAAACGTTTGACGCAATAAATCGATTGTGGCATGAGATGTGTGGTAAGGTGCATCATCCTGTTGAAACTAAACATCGTTCACGTCGATACCATGAAGAGCGGGTACAAAAAAATCGAATATCATGGTGTCTCCATTGACCATAATGGTTGCGTCTTCTTCATTTTCAAAGAAATATGCGCCAATGATGCCTCCGCTCCACAATCTGCACCAAACAGTATCTTGTAATGGATGCATTGGCTTCTGTAAGACCATGTGCGGGTATTCTGAGACTCAAATACGGCAATTTTGCTTATTGAAGTACCCACCAAGATGAAAATGAGTTTTTTGCATAATCTACATCATCGTGCGGTTTCTCGCTGGCCATTCTGGCGAATCGGGTGGTCATACGACTTCAACTCATGAACCAATTGAATTTTGTAGGGCGTCACAACGAGATCTTTTTGCAAAATTCAACGTAGGTTAGGTTAGGTTAGACGACGTGTACTTGTCAATTAAGACAGGTACAGTACCCGGAGGTCGAATTGACCCATTGTACAACGTCCTAGTTTCTCACACCACTTATGTTGTGTGTGTTAATTGTATGCATGACTGGTGGGACCTACAGTTTAAAGTCGACTCCGAACGACAGTATTTTAAGAAACTTTTCATGGCAATTTTTATTTATTCTCAGGGTTTTTGCCAGAAATCTGCTGATAGGAAGTGGCCGAAGAAATATTTTTTTTTTCATATTGCGTTTTGACGCCTGACCTGGGATACGAACCCGGCCTTTACGTCTAATAAGCCTACTAGACTACCTACTAGACTACGGCGACTTCAATTCAATACACAGTCAATTCAAGATGGTACTGAACAACTGAGCTTCGTTTAGCTTTCAGTAAGACAGGGGTAAACGCCGCACGGCAAGCGCACCAAGCCATGAACCTAAAGTTGGGCTGAAATGTTGGTTACACAACACATGCTGCAATTCTAAAATATTGCTGTGTGATAGCCGCTGTCAATGGTTTTTCTGTTTTTAATGTAGTTCAAGAGCATCCAAAGACATTGTCATCCGAATGCTTTGCAGTTAGTTCATCAAGTGCTGTTCACTAAAATTACTCTATCACTGGCCCTGAACCAGTCAGTATTTTCTCACCATACTGGAAGGTGGCTAATATAATGCCAATTTCCAAACAGGGCAAGCTATGTTAACATACAAAAACTGATGGTATGAGGGTTGTATCCAGCAGTTAAGAACGGAAGTAAGATTCCAAAAAATCACAGAATGTTATGTAATGGGCCCGCCACCTTTTTTTTTCAACTAGTGCTTATTTCGTGAATGGTAACACTTTTTTCATGTCTCATTTGACAGATAATTAGTTTTATCATTCCGCTGAACGAATATGGTTGTGTATACGCTTGAACAACGCTGGGAAATATTGTGACATTACTTTGAAAATCATGGTAATGTTGCAGAATGTGTGCAACAATTGCGTACGGATTTTGGAAGAAGAGAAGCAGCGTCAGCTCCGTATGTTTGTTATCTTGTAAAAAAAACTGAAAGAAACTGGCATCCTCATCGATAAACCAAAGCGTGAAAAGCCAAAAACAGTGCGTACACCCGAGAATATTGCTGCTGTGGCAGAAAGCGTGCGTGAAGCGCCATCAACATCAATTCAACATCGTCCTCAACAATTGAACATTTCGGAGACATCATTGAGACGAATTTTGCATAAAGACCTTGGTATGACGCCATACAAAGTCCAATTGGTTCAGGAGTTGAAGCCAATTGACCATCCAATGCGTTTTCGCTTCGCTAAGTGGGCCTGCGATCGACTTACAGAAGATGCCGATTTTGGCAAAAAAATCATCTTTTCAGATTAAGCTCATTTTGATCTTGGCGGGTATGTAAACAAGCAAAATTGTCGCATTTGGGGCACAGAAAACCTGCACACATACATTGAAAAGCCGAAGCACTCAAAACGAGTCACTGTTTGGTGCGGATTGTGGTCCACAGGCATAATTGGGCCATTTTTGTTCGAAAATGAGCAAGGAGTGGCCGTTACAGTCAATGGCGATCGTTATCGGGTTATTTTTGTTCACAAAAATTGAAGAGGAGTATATTAGCAACATTTGGTTTCAACAGGACCGCGCTACGTGCCACACAACCGAAGCTACACTCTATGTTTTTCGCCCTGTTTTTGAAGATCGCATTATCAGCCGCAGAGCTGATGTCGTTTGGCCACCTCGGAGCTGCGACTTGACACCGTTGGACTATTATTTGTGGGTGCCGTCAAAGATAAGTGATACGCCGACAAGCCAGAGACAATTGACGTTTTAAAGGACAATATTCGTGAAGCCATTGGTGAAATACTGCCGCACACAATCGATAATGTGCTTAAAAATTGGACCGATCGTGTAGGCTACTGCATGTCCAGCCGAGGCAGCCATTTGAATGAAGTTATTTTCCATTATTAGCCGGAAGGATTGTACTTTCAAATAAAAAAGAAATTTGAGAAAATATTCAGTAGTTTTTTTTTTTAAAGCATTTTCAAAAAAAAAGTTATTTGGCGGACCCTTTAGTAAACGTGAGCTTTTCTTGAAAATCTAACAAAGCTAGCAATCTTTACTTACTAACCAAACGATAAAACAAACTAAAAGCCAAGCCATTCAGCTTGTTTTTAAAAAAGTCATGCTTAAGTGCGAAGCTCTGATGCTGACTGAGGAGAGCAATTAATCAGCACTTTGGATTGCATAATGTGTTATCCCACAAGGTCGCTAAATGTCCTCCAGTGAGCATTGATTACAACTCAGCTGCCTGTCCCTCCTATCCCTCCTATCCTCTTAAAGAAATGTGTTCAGTTTGTATTTGGTGGAAAAGAAAATTCGAACTGAACAAATCCTGTATGATGTTAATCAAATATTAGAAATTAATGCTGACTCAAGCAAAAATTATTTCAAATTCAAGTGATTGCTGCTGTTATTATTTAAAAAAAATTTTAATATTTTAAAAATCCGTAGAGATTTTATATGTTTTTGTTTTTTTAATAAAAGAAGAAGAAATCTACCCAGTCATGTTTGAGATTTTTTTGAAAAGATGGTTCGTTCGTCTTGTCTGCAGTAAAACTTTGGCATTGTGAAACAGTCTGCCTGTATTTTATAAGGAAAACGTTCTTTAAGTATGTGAATAGGTCTTGTGTCTTGTGAATGAATTGTTAAGATTTCAATAATAAAAGAATGTGAAAATCATTTTTCATACAATATTTACACGAACAAAACTAAAAAAAAATATTTTTTTCCTGCTGCTGTTATCCTTATCAGACAATCATGAGATAAACTTCCATTTTACACTTACACTTACGGCAATTATTTCTACAGTTAAGCGCTGTTTTTATTTTTCTAAGAATTTTTTTTTTTATTTTAGATTTCTCAACATGACTAAGCATTTAAATTTTGATATTTTAATGCGAATGATAACGCTGGCATGCATGTGAGAGTATGAGGGTGTAGAGTGCAATCATGATTTATGCCTTCAATATCGATGATTAATGACAATATCTTGCAACTTGAAATTATTGTTCTTCTTGTTGTTGTTGTTTTATTATTGTAGTATGCATGTAATCTTGGGTTTGTGTGTGTGTGGATATGATTATGATGATGACTTTTTTTCTTCCAGGCTTCCTAAATGCTTTTAGCGACACTACTTATCCAAACATCATGTGCACAAAGAAACACACAAAAAATATTTATTAAACAACAGTCGTGGTTAAATAAAAAGCACTAAAGAAAATATGTTGAAAGGAGATTTGAAATGGATGCCTGCAAGTTTCCTTTAAAAGTAATTTGTAAAGGCCGGACAACATGCCTGCAGGTCCCGACTAACATGTACAAAAAATTAACACACACAACATAAGTGGTGTGAGAAGATAGGTCGTATTCCTTACTGAGCATATGTTATGTTATGTGGAAAAAGACACCTAATATATCAATAGCGACCAACTGCTTCAACTCTGATACCAGATCGACTTTCTTGTTCAAGCAGAATCAAAGTAAAGATATCGGTGGGGACTTGTAGCTCCGCAAGCTGTTCTAAATATGGAGAAAAGAAGGGAGTGGTAATCTAACGGGTATTCCAGCAACAACTTCCAAACTTTAACAGCTGATAACGGCCATTTTGTTGAAGTCACTTCTCTCAAATTAGTTGTCATTTATTCAGGCAGTACTTTATCAGAATGGGTGTACTGTCTGGCCCTAATTTTCTTAGAAAAATCAACGTCAGAGATGTTGCCCATTACTAGATGAATGGATATATGACATCAAAGAGCATCCAGTGCATACTGAAAAAATCACTGTTTGGTGTAAATATTGCGCTGACGGTGTCAGCAGCCCTTATATCTTTAAGAACGATGTTGCTGACCGACTTCTTTTGGCCTAAATTGGATAATTTGGATACCAAACACCATATGTTTTCAACAGGATGGCACTATGTACCACACCCTTCACGCGAGATTGGATATTCTGCACCAATAATTTGAGAGCATGGTCATCTTATGTAGAGGTGACGCGAACTAGCATCGGAGGTCATACGATTTGAGCCCGTTAGACTTTTTGTAGGGTTTCCTTTAGTCGTAGGCGCATGCGAATAAGCCAAAAACCCCTGCGGTCCTCAAACCAACATTATCCCTACCATCGATCAAATTCAGTTTGATTTATATGCCAGAGTCATGGATTATTGGGCATTTCGGATACGCTCCACCCAGAGAAGTTGTGGCGGATATTTAAACGATGTTCTATTCCACACATAATGGCATCAATAGGTATTTCAAGAATAAAAAGATTCGATGATATCTCACACTTAGACATCATCACATTGGCCAGTCTCGGAAGTGTATTCATTCTTGAATCATTGGCTTATAGAATTCTCTCTTGGTAGAGTAAAGACATTTACGAATATTAGGAGCACAAATTGGCATTTCTGCGATAGTCTGATCAATGGGGCTTCGATCTCAATATAAGATGTTACACAGTTTGTGACTATGGTAGCTAAGTACACTAGTTACGTAGTAATGCCATTTGAAAGGACATGACCAAACTGAGTAAGAAGGGGGAAGTATAAAACTCCTTGGTGGAAGCAAGATTTGGAAAAATTTGAAAATCCCAAAATGCGGGACATTTTGGACGCTATAAACTTTCCCTAGGTGCTGGAAAAAGACTCTCGAGACGAGCGAATAAAAACTACTATTGAAGTTATTGTGTCAAACTGATAACGATTTTCTCAATACCAAAAGCTTTTTGTAATGTAATGGCTTTCTGCATTTCTCGAAACTCAAAATTTATGGGTATTCGATTAACAAACAATTTGCATACGCTCTCACCCAACAGTTTCATAAAAGCTTGTTTAAGATTCCTAACGAATGATATGCCTCTGGTGCAGCATCGATACCTTCCAAACATTTTGTAAGTAATTCCATTGGTTTTGGGGCCAGGAATACCTAGAGCCGTTTTGTGTATTCCTTACGTCTTAAAAGGTTCTTACGAATCTCAATATAAACAAGTCTTCTGAGCCTGATTGTAATCAAGAACTGGTCCTGAAGCAGTATTTTTCGACGCTCGCTCGTACATTGGACAGCCATTTCGTGCGTCATATCGTAGCAGTGTTTTCCATCTTGATGGAAGGTTGCTAAGGTAATGTCAATCCCCAAAAAGGTAGCCCAGTAGCAATATGTTCCGCACTTTTCTTTACATAAACGCAGCAATAATATTACGTCATATGTACCTATGGGTGGTGTAAATAGTAAGGAGTCAGAAGCCCTTGATGTTCTGGACATGAAAATTCAGTGTGTAAATCGCTGGAACCAGCACATTTTTCAAGTGTCGAAAGAAGTATTCAAATGCCTCTCTTTCTTAAGGCGATACAAGAAATACTTTACTTCATCTGATTGCTTTCCTATTTCCACCACTGCTGTCTGACCCAGAAGGGAACACAACTCTCATGTATGCTCCGGTGCTTCAAAGTCTATTTTACGGCTTCTCGACCGCGTAAAGGGGTAACATTCGTCTTTCTCGGCAAGCACAACTGTTTGTGGTCAAAACTGTACTACAGCAGCGCTAGAAGACGTGTTGGATTAAAATGCGTTGCACATCCTATTCAAAACAAAGGCTTTGAAGAAGAGTGTACGATTTCGTGACCAGATAAACTTAGAGAGTGGAAGTTCCCTTTATTAACTGTTTCCTGGCCAGAATCACAAGACTCTATAATTTTGGTCAATTAGCCAGTGGATCGAACACTGTTTTAAAGGCAAAATTCGTTCTTTAGCCAGACTATTCGTATGTAGAATTCCCTTCCAGCAGAGGTATTTCTTGTTGCTTATGATGTAAAGAGATTCAAATCTTTTGTCCGCAAACTCTACACGATTTTTCCTCCTTCCCAACACATATTTTCCTAGTTCCAACACATGCACTGTATGAGTAAGGGCCATTCCCTCCACTACATTTCAGATCTAGGCTTCTCCGAAACATATTTTTCTACATCTGCGGAATACATACATAAATACTTGGTCATTACAACCCTTTAGTAAGAATTACGACCAAGTTTCTCACACAACTTATGTTGTGTGCGTAAATTTTTTTTGTGTTTCACTGTTCTATCGTTACTGCAACAGTTTTTTTTCAAGCGAAGTAAGGGGACCTAGCTTCTCGCGCCATTTATGTTGTGTGTGTTAATTTTATCCCTAAGTGGCCAGACCTACAGTTTAAAGTCGACTACGAACGACAGATTTTTGAGAAACTTTTCATGGCAATTTTATTTACCCTCAGAGTTTTTGCCAGAAATCTGCTGAGAGGAAGTCGCCGAAGAAATATTTTTCCATATTTCGTTCAGATGGAGATGCCTCACCTGGGGTTTGAACTGAGGCCTCACGTCTAATAAGTCAACACACTACCTACTAGACCACGCCGACTTTACATCTGCGGAATATATTTTCTTAAATGAATTATAATTGATGCTTTGAATTATAATTGATTTCTTTTTTTCTTTGGGTGCAGGAACATTGTTAATATTTTTTTATCCGCTACTGTTGCTATAATTTTGTTCGTTTGCATGTATTTGTTATACTTTAAATCATCACATACATACACTTACTATGGTACAACGTCAAAATAGTACAAGACTTTTATGGTATACCGTATGTATATATGTATGTATGTACATCACGCTGTTTCATTTAAAACGTTAATACATTGAAATGTTTTTAAAGAGCAAAAATTAATGGAAAAAAATCACATATTAAAATATGATAAGCCTCTCGCTCTCTCTCTGTTCAATTTTCAATAGAATATAATGATAAATTATTTGACATCATAATGATGATGATAATGATGATGCTGAAACTGTAACAGCAAAGCTGCTACTCCACTACACTACAACTGATTACCAGAAGAATGACGAGGGCAATATTGTAATATTTTTTACGATTGCCAAAAGGTCTATTCGGCAACAAAAACAAACAAAAAACGGAGAATTAAATCTCGTAAATAAAAATATTATTTTTGTTTATTATACCATTTATAAATTTAAACACAATATATATGGTGACCTGTAATGGAATATGTTCAAATAATATGTTCAAATAATTTTATCAGTACTTTACACATTTCCCAGGATTCCGTTCAATCGCTTGGTGGGTGTAAGCAAATCATTATTCACTGGATATGTACTGTGAGTGGCAATCTATTATTTGGGTAGGCGGAACACATCTGACAACAGCTCACATGGAGCATAGAGACTAGCATGGCCATGCATGAGTAATAAAAAACTGTACTACAGCAGCGCTGAAAGACCTGTTGGATTTAAATGCATTCCACATCCCATTGACAACAAAGGCTTTGGAGAAGAGTTTACGATTTCGTGACCAGATAAACTTAGAGGTTGAAAGTTCCCTTTATTAACTGTATCCTGGCTAGAATCACAAGACTCTATAATTTTGGAAAACTTTTAGCAACCACACTTAGTAACAAACGTGAATGAAGTAACCTGAAGCCAACAAATTCTTTTAAGAAAAACCATTCTGTGGTATACGATATCATTGAGGACAGACGTTGAGCATTAAACAAGGTTCTTGGACAAGAGTTTTATACTCAAACCTCATTGGAAAACCCGTGGGAATCTCAAAAAAAAATGTGTTCAATTCAAATTGGACAGAAAGTAAAGAGGACAAACCATTGGACTCTTATGGACTTGTCTGTCTGTCCAATTAGGCATATGCAACAGGTTTATCAAGTATATTGTGTACCTCACCAGCAAAAGTCTACGCCATTGAAAGATTTACTCAATTCAAATTGGAAAGAGACAAAAAAGCACGAAGCATTTGACTTGTGGACTTGTCAGTTACGTAGATGCAATAGGTTTGTCCTATCCTGTATCTCGGGTCATGTAGAAATTGAACGTAATGAGAAGAGCAACAACCTTTATATTACAGAGCTCAATCATCAATGTGAGAAAGAGATCACAAACCTTCATTTTGTATGACAAGAGCAGGACTAGTCCCCTCCGCCTCCTCTTCAGACCCACAACTCCTGCGAAAGTCATTTGCCAGAATGGACATTTGCTAAAAGGTCTGGGCCATCGGAATCACTATTGCACGAAAGGTGGCCATAAGATTTAAAGATAGAAGTGAGTCGTTCATCTTCTTATCCATACGTGTCCAGCGGAGTCTAACAATATTGCATGTACTCTTTTGCTGCCAAGGAAATTAAGCTTCCCAGTAAAACAAGTGAAAATATGTAATTTAACTGAGGTATTCGGAACACCTATGGTCTGTAACATGTCGGATATTACGAGCTTCGTATCGGCTCTGGCCAGCTTATCAGCAAAAGGAATCTTCAGCGATAACTCATTGTCACAGAATTCTTATAAGAGTTGCCCTTAAATAACCAAAAACTTCCTTGAGAAACCCACTGCATTAATGCAAAGGAATTAACGATGCAAAATATGTTCGTTAGCGACTAAATCGCAGCCTGGCTGTCGTTTTCTAGAAAAAGCGTTGCGCCTTGGCTATGACTTCCGTCAGGCTGCCTATACATCCATACATAATTGGTAATTCCAACCCTTCAGTCAGAATTACGACCCAGCTTCTCAAACCACTTAAGTTGTGTGTGTTAATTTTATACATGAGCGGCGGGAGCCTACAGTTCAAAGTCGACTCCGAACGACAGATTTTTGAGAAACTTTTCGAGCTAATTTTATTTACTCCCAAAGTTTTCGCCAGAAGGCTGTTGAGAGAAAGACCCCGAAGAAATATTTCTTCATATTTCGTTTCATTTAAGATCTCTGACCTGCGGTTTGAACCGTGACCTCTAATGACATCTAATAACCCAACACACTAGCTACCAGACTACGGTGACTCTAGTAGAATACTGCGACTCTTTTAGACTACGGTGACTCTTTTAGACAACGGCGACTCTACTAGAATACGGCGACTCTTTTAGACTACGGCGACTCTATTAGACTACGACGACTCTACTAGACTACGGCCACTCTACTAGACTACGGCGACTTTACTAGACTACGGCGACTCTTCTAGACTACGGTGACTCTACTAGCCTACGGCGGCTTTACTAGACAACGGCGACTCTACTAGATTACGGCGATTCTAATAGATTACGGCCACTCTACAAGACTACGGCGACTTAACAACTTAATATAAGAACCCATAAAAAATATACCACAGTCAAACCAGTCATCTTTGAGCATTCAGTGTAAGCCTCAAAGGTCCTATTGGAAATCTTCAGATGAAATGAAGATAACTTTTCACAGAATAATAAAGGCTTCATTCAACTTTCAAACAAGCTGTAATGCTCCCTGATCGAATTAATATTCCTAGATCCACTCTACCGACAATTTGTTGACGAATTTTTTGAACATCCAATATAAGAAAAATGCTTTTTCCTTCACACAATAGTAGGCCATCTCAGTACATTTCCTATAGCAAATATGTATACGTCCAGAAGACAAATTGGCCTACAATGCTAAATATTTTGCCCCAATTTTGAAACTACTGGAGACCTTGAAAAGTAATATTACATCTCTTGCTGAATAAAACGTTATTACAGCTCCAAACCTCAACTAAATTTTCTTACGAAACATAGGTAAACGAATGGAATGATGTGATTACTGCCGGTGCTTTTATACCTTTTAGATTCTAGGTGACCATATATAAAACACTCGCAGGCAATGAAATAAATATGACATGAGCTTAAATACCATACCATATATATACATACAGCCTGGGTATAATTTATTATGCATCGTTGTTTTAAAGTCATCATCATTATTAAGACTATTAACCGTATTACCATTAATTTTACTTCTGAGTATTTCTGGAGTATTTCTGTGTGTATTTCTGTTTGTATTTATTACTCCGAAATCATCATATTTTATTGGAACTCAAACCCGAAAAACACAATTTAATTCATTTAATACAAGTGATGATGATCTATGACTGTGTGTGATATGTATACACTTTTGATTTGCCGAGAAGATAATGCTTTTCAATGATACTTTATTAAAAAATAAAATAATGATGAGAATCTCATCCCGTAATACAATCGTATTCCCCACCCATGATATTAATTCCAACAAAATAATTCATATTTTATTTTGTATTTATTTTGATTCAAATTTCATTTCGTTTAATTTATTATTAAAATTTCTCTTTCTCACTTTCGGTATTATTTGTTTGGCCTGCATTTGATTTATGGTCAATTCTCTCTTTTTGTTTTTACTCTGTATTACCGAGACTTTATGCCACAAAACCAATTTGATATGAGAGAAGTTTTTGTATTTATTTTTTGGCTTAAAATAATTGCACAAGTTATTTGGGCAGTCAAGTGATTTGTTAGCAAATCACCAAACAGTAGATTAAGTAGGCATTAGACTTATGCTACGCAAAGGAGCAATCAATTGGTCGCACACAAACTGCATTCATAGAAAGATGGAATAATGAACTGACTTAGGAAAATCTAGCCTTTGGTTTCATACATATGTATGTCCGGAGACTAGGAGTTTCTCATAACCACTTCTGCAGAAGCTGTAATAACGAGAAAGAAGAATAGACCACAGAAGAAAAATAGACAGTTTTTACGTCGATAGATTTGAGAAACTTTATTTACTTACAGAGTTTTTGCCAGAAGACTTCTGAAAAAAGATGCTGAATGAAATATTGTTTATTATTTTATAGGGTGGGCCAGTTATCGGTGTAAATGTGAACCATCGGTTATTTCCTATCTGGCAGTACTTATGTCATTCTTTTCTGTCACAAAATTCGGTATATTATCTCCACACAACGTAATAAATCGATTTACTCTTGAGCAACGTTATTTCCAAAACAAAGACAATTTCGAAAATTTTGTTGCAAAAAAAAATCACATTTTCAGATGAAGCTCATTTTCATCTTGGTACTTTAATAAGCAAAATTGCCATATATGGGACTCAGAAAACCCACACCTGGTCTTACATAAGCCAAAGCACCCCTTACGAGTGATTGTTTGTTGCCGCTTATAGAGTGGAGGCATCATTGACCCATATTTCGTTGAAAATAAGGACGGCATAACCATTATGGTCAATGAAGATACTTATCGCATCATGTTAACCGATTATTTTGTAGCCGCTTTTCATGGTATTGATGTGAACGATGTTTAGTTTCAACAGGATGGTGCAACTTGCCACACATTTCATGCCACAATCGATCTATTGCGTCAAACGTTTGATGGTCGTTCAATTAGCCGAAATTGTGATGTCAATTGGCCGCCAAGAAGCTGCGATCTGACACCGTTGGACTATTTTTGGTGAGGTGCCGTTAAAGAAAAGTGTTATGCCGCCAAATCAGAGACAATTGAGCATTTGAAGGCCGAGATATGACCCCATACACTCGAAAAAGTGCACGATAATTAGTCCATTGGAATGAGGTATTTTGAGACCAGCCGTGGCAGCCTTATGAATGAAATAATATTCCATATCTAACCGGAACAATTGTACTTCACAACAAGAAAATATATTCGGTTAAAACCGTTTTTGTTTTTATATATTTTGTTCGAATTGTCAGAGCTGGAGTTTGAACAACGGACGCTCATTTAAAAAGCCAACACAGTATTTACTGGGCTACGGCGACTCCTGAGAAATTAGTGACATTCATGAAGAAACTTGGATGTCTATATGACCTTCGAAAGGGACTTAATGCAGCCTGTTTACTTTAGTATATCAGGAAATTCTCCTGGAACATTGCTGAGCTACTAAACACTTATTTAATTTTAGGAAGGCCCTGACTTCCGCCTGGACGGCACTGCATTGATCTGAGAATCTCTATATAGTCCTGATATTTAAGTTTGCTATACAAGATACTGATTTTGCATTCCAGAAATTTCTATTTGGATTGAAAGTATCTTAAGGACCTGGTAAGAATCATATAATCAATCGGTGCCCAGGAATAAGGGTCTATGACTCTAGCATATCCATGCTGCTAGTAAGACCAGCAATTGACCGAGTTTCATCAGATTGCCACAAATGATGCCTGTTGCTCCAGGAGAAGACCGGTAGAAAGGCAATTTAGCATTTCTTAAAGTGTTATCTCCAGAGTTCTTGTAATAAGAATAACAGATTATCATTTAACGTTGTATACAATTCAGCAGTTACTTCGTTTTACACATGGTACCCACCGGATGGTTGATGCATATAGCATTACTAGCCTAGCCAGTAGGTAACAAAGGAATAAGCACCTATCCTTTATGAATGTTCCGTTCTTTCGGGGTTACCCTTCCTCTATAAGAGTTTAAAATCAGGAATTGTCTCCATCTCTTTAAAATAATCTGCTTACAAGCGAAGTGAGCCACGCAAGCTTTGCCAACACAAATAATTACTAAGTGGATCTGTGCAGCAAGAATCAGAACTATATGAACGTACGGAACAAGGTTAACTATAGGTAACTTGTGTACCACATCTATGTTGACGCTGTAGATAATCTTATGCTTCTTAATAAACTAGAGCTTTGTTGTAAGGACTTAGCACCTAAAAGGAATCAACAAGTCTAGGCAACTTTTCAGTGACACGGATCAGTGAGATGGCAGAGCGTTATGACATTCACATCGTGTGGGTAATGGGACTTATTGGAATTTTGACAAACTGCGTAGCAGATGAACTGGTCAGGCGTAGCACAATTATCAAACTCTATGGTGAGTTCCATACATGGGGAAGTACATAGAAAACGCGCGAGTGTATAAATAACAATGCCGTAATATATTCAGTTAAGGAAACACGAAAAGCTTTGAGCACGCGGAAAGACTTTTCAAACTCCAAAATATCCTACTCAGCATAGTTGTTGATCACGAACATTACTTTACCTCACATTACGGTCACTCATGTGAAATGCATTGGACTCGAGCATACGGCAAATGATTTCTGTGGTAGCTGCAGAGTCGCTGAAGAAGGGGAAATTGTTTTTCGATTGTTTGGTACATGGTACTACAGCTCAATGTTGAAAAAAGTATTTGGTTTCTACTACATAGGCGATCTCACAAATTTATTGCGAGTACACATTAGAAAGTAGAAGTAGCCGTAGTCTAGCAGGTAGTGTGTTGGCTTATCAGGCGCGAGGGCTCGGTTTAAGCCCCAGGCTAGACATCTCGAACAAAACGAAATATAAAACCATATTACTTAGGCGACTTCCTCTCAGCAGAATTCTGGAAAAAAATGCAAGAGAAAGTAAATTCGCAATGAAAAGTTTTTCAAAAACCTGTCGCTCGGAGTTGAATTTAAATTATAAGTCCCTCCACTTATGTATAAAATTAACACACATAGCATATGTGAGAAAATAGGTCGTTATCTTAACTGAAGGGTTGAAATGCCCAATTATGTGTGTATGTACACAAAGGAGTCTAAGTGGCTTCATCTTAAGCTATATGTTCCGGGACTAGATGAAATGGAAACTGGGTGAAAATGAACCATGTATGGCCGCATGAATGTGACTGTCAATCTTTTGCGCCTTACTTCGTTACTTACTTACTGGGCCTTTCGAGCGAAATGAAGTTCTAGTTGGCAGTTGGAAGAGTTTGACTGTGTAGACTATGATTCGATTCGTTTCACAAGCAGCTTTTAAATGATTTGTCGTCCAGAAATAATCATTTTAATTAGATGAAGGGATTGTATATGCACTTCGGTTTTAGACGTCTTGTCTAGTTTATCAAATAATATTTTTCATTTAATACATACATACATACATAATTGGTCATTGCAAACCTCTAGTCTACTATAGATTACGACATTGCTTCTTAAAGCATTTATATCGCGGGTGTTAATTTTATACATGACTGGCGGGACCTACAGTTTAAAGTCGACAGCGAAAGACAGATTTTTTGAGAAACTTTTCATGGCTATTTTATTTTACTCTGAGAGTTTTTTTGGCCAGAAATCTGCTGACAGGAAGTCGCCGAAGAATAATTTTCTTCACATTTCATTTTGTTGGAGGTGTTTGATCTGGGGTTTGAACCGAGGCCTTACGTCTAAAGAGCCAACACACTACCTACTTGAATACGATGACTATTTCATTTAAAAGTGTGCCAAATGGCTAAGGTTTTTAGTAAACAGCTGATCTCAGTATTGTCTAGAATCAAGCCTCATGAGGTCTTACATTTTCTTAAGGTAGCATTTGAAACACGCTATCGAATATGCTTTATCCAGCAAACTTTCTTTTTTATTTATGAACCCAAATATGCTAAAATAAGTTTCAAATGCCAGTTTAAACACTTGCATACATATTACAATTGTTTATACGACTAACTGATATGCTTTTTTGTGCACGTATCATATTTATAAAATGTTTTTGCCTTCTATTTTTCTTTCTTATTTTCATTTCCATTTCCATTTTTTTTTTGTTGTTTATGCTGCCATTTGTTGTCCATAATAATTCTTGTTTTTTTTTTTGCAATTTGAAACTGGAAAATTTTTTTGCCAGTCAATGCTTTTGGTTTTGTTTTTTCTGGTTTTCATTTTTGTTGATGTGCAACAAATTTTCTGTTTATTTTTGGCATTTTTCTTCTGTTCTTTCTTTCTTTCCTTCATTCACTTATTTATAGAATTTTAGCATTTCTTCTTCTGATATTTTATAAATATTTGCCAACAAATATTTTCTTTATATGTTGGATTGGTTTTGTTCGATGGGAGGAGGGAGGAAGGGCGGTTTATTTTTATTTTCATTTCTTGTGGTTTTCTACACCAGCTGGTCATGTTCTCGGGTTCTTGGGTTGTGGTTTGTTTTTCTTTCTTTTTTGTGGCATCTAAGTATTCAAGCCAACCAAATTAAATTCTTAAATTTTACTTCGAACTGTATTTGTTTGATGTGTTTTGTGTTTTCCATTTTCTCGTTTTCTTTTTTTAATAATAATTGTGACCCGATTATTAACTCAAGTGGAAAATGAAATTTTAATGATTAAATATGCAAAAATAAATTGCATATGCAGCTAAACAAACACTTGTTTATAACCACACACATACGCAATATACACTTGTGTATATAAATATGAAATTAATAGAAACACTTAGGCCACCTTATAAGAAATGTTTCATCGTTGTTGTTGCTGTTGTAATTCATATTTTAATTTGAAACAAATTATTACTTCAGACACAAATAGACCATAAATGATTGTAATTAAGATTTAATAATTAATTCCATTCAATATTTATAATTAACTAACTGTACCCTGTGCGTTTTGCTGCGCCACCAACTAAAATAAATTTGAAGGAAAGACATTACACAAATGTCCAATTAATTTTGAATCATTTTATTGATTTTCCTTTCCGTTGTCCTGATGATTCAGATGAACGGGCCTGAGTAGTACGCATTCGATTAGTTTCCAATCTAACTTCTCGTTGTTCAAGTGATTCAAGCAAACGGGTCTCAGCGGCATATACTCGAAGATTTTCCCAGTCTCAATGGTCGTCTGATTCTTAGGCTCGTAATGCTCTTTTCTTCCGTGCTTGAGGTGTAGGTCGACCAATTTGTTGGGTCAACGTATAAATATTATTTAATTCACTTATTTTTTTATTTACTTAATTTTTCTTTATTCTTTTAATTCAATTTCATTACATTTTTCTTATTTTGTACCACTGTATTTTCATCATATTTTATTACAAAGTGGCCCACTGTTCATATTCTTGTTGCATATCCCGTTGGTAATCATATATTATATTTTTGCTTATTTCTTCAAATCATATTGTTGTTGTTTTAAAAAATTTTAAATATTTCAAATTTATCTAAATGTATTTGTTTTTGTAAGAAAATGAACCAATGTAAAAAAAATTAAATGAAAACCAACAACAGTGGCTCTTTGGTAAAGAATATATAAATTTGCTCAAATACATAAGTAATGTTATTTTAAGTAGAAAATAATACTTTTAAAATTAATGAAGCATTGTTAATCTTGAAGTGAAACAAATCGGGTCTTTTATTTTACACGGTCGCAAATTTTATTACAGCAACTTAGTTTTTTGTAGTGCCTAAAAATATAAGTTTAGCAGCTTATAGATAACAACTTTAAATTACCAAGTTGCTCTATATTGCTGCCGGTAAGGAAAACGCTCTTTATCGTACATTTTGGCGCCCAACGTGGGGCACTTTCCTAATTGTTCGTTGATCTTTCGTTGTGCGGTCCGTAATAATAATAAAAAAAAACAACAAGTGGACAAATAAACGCTAAATATTCGTGGAAAAAAAAAGGAATAAATTCAGTTCGACAAGACTAAATAAAATTAAAAATAAAAGAAAACGATAAGTGACTCAATTGTGACGCAATAATATAATAATAGAAACAATATTTTTCTGTTCGGGAAACAAATATTAAAAATTAAATTAAGACAGTTTTTGTGCGCTCTTTGTGGTACAACAAATTTTATACAAATTTTATTGGTTCCATTAAACCCCTAAATTCGTAATGTCTTTGGAGGAAGTTAAACAACAACGGGCTAATACAAAGAAGAGTATTAGCCGCATAAAAAATCAAATTGAGACCAACGGTAGGGGTGAAGGACGAACGCTATCTCCTGCTGAACTCAAATGTCGCATGGGAATTTTGGAGTCCTACTTTAAGCAGATTTTAACTTTTCAAACCCAGATAGAGAAATATGATCCAGAAGACAACGGTCGGCCCGAAATTGAGGATTTGTATATAGCAGCTAAATTGAGTATTCAGGCACAGCTTGGTGAAGATGTTCAAAATACAACAATGTCAGATTCCACAATTTGTTTCCCTGTTTCCAACCATAAATTGCCCCAACTTAAATTGCCCACATTTAGTGGTAAGTACAGTGAGTACAAAAATTTTATAACGTCGTTCAACCAAGTTGTTGATCGTGAGTTTGGTCTTTCAAATATTGAAAAATTTAACCATTTGCTAAATTGCCTTCATGGCCAAGCTCTCGAAACGGTCAAAGCGTTCCAAATTACAAACGAAAACTACCCAAAGGCCCTGGGACGACTTAAGGCGCGCTATGATAATAGTTCATTAATTTTTATGGAAAATATCACAACTCTTTTCGAACTTCCTGCCATGTCCAAATACAATTGTGCTCAATTACGTAGTCTTGTTGATAACGTTTCCGCTTTGTATAGTTCCCTGCAATCTTTGGGCTCACCAAGTGACATCGCTAACTCCATGCTTATCCACATTGTAATGGAGAAGGTGGATGAGGATACCCGTAGAAAATGGAAAGATTCTTTGGATTTCACTAAGCTACCCTCATGGGACGATTGCTCCAAGGTCCTGGAAAGGCGTTGTCAATTTTTGGAGTCGATTGATAGCAGCCACACCCATTCAGAAGCTCGTAAGAATGATGTTCAAGCTGGTAAGCCTAAATCTAAAAATTCTAAACCTGGATACACTTTTTCGGTCTCAAAACACTTTTGTCCACTTTGCTCAAAACCCGATCATACCATTAATCGGTGTTCTCGCTTCAAAGATATGGATGTAGCTTCTCGGTTCGAAAATATTAAACGACTTGGTCTTTGTATAAATTGCTTGTCGAAAGGGCATCAAGTTAATAGCTGTTCATCCTCATTTAAATGCAAAATTTGTTCTCGGTCTCATCATAGTTTACTTCACCGCCCTCAGCCGCCAAGGCCCTCGTCTCCTGCCGCTGAACCAACTCCTAATACTTCTCGCTCTGCCGTGAACGAAATTTCTGCCTCGGTCCACAGCCATATGGAAAAATCCTCACCTGAACAGGTATTGCTTGCTACTGCCATGGTTTTAGTTCGCGATTCTACTGGTCGTTATCAATTGGGACGCGCTTTGTTGGATTCTTGCTCCCAATTGAATTTCATTACTGATGAATTTTCTCAGAAATTGCATCTGCCTCGTACCAAACAAACTACTGAAGTCGCTGGTATAGGAAACAGTTTCACTAAAACCAAATACAAGTCGTCCACAAATGTAAAATCTCGTTGCACTGAATTTGACGTCTCGCTCTCGTTTTGCATTACTCCTCACATTTCGTACCAACCCGATCCCGAACTTGATATCTCATCCTGGAATTTGCCACCGAACACCCAGCTCGCAGATGAAGAGTTCTTTAAATCCAAACGGATTGATTTGCTCATTGGTACAGAAACCTTTTTTGATATATTGTCGGTAGGTCAAATTAAACTTGGCCCTAACTTACCTAGATTACAGAAAACATTATTTGGATGGATTGTTGCTGGTAGATACAACTCGAATCAACCCAAGACGTTCGGCTCCTGCATGCTGTCACTAGAAGAAGAAATTGATGTTAAACTACAGCGTTTGTGGGAAATTGAAGAAGTTGATAATGGCTCAAATGTTCTAACACAAGAACAATCCGAGTGTGAAACGTTTTTCGATGATACCGTGTACCGTGAATCCACTGGTAGGATTGTTGTTAAGCTGCCCTTTAAAGATTCTCCCGACTCTTTAGGTCTATCGAAAAATATGGCTCTTAAAAGATTTGCTTCTCAAGAAAGAAGATTTGCTCGCGACAAAGATTTAAAGAAGCAATACGTGGCTTTCATGGAAGAGTATGAAAAATGTGATCACATGAGTTTAGTTCGCAACCCTCGGTTACATGAGCCCCATTATTTCATCCCTCACCACTGTGTCTTCAAGCTCAATAGCACTTCAACAAAGTTAAGAGTGGTCTTTGACGCTTCATGTGCAACATCTTCCCATAAATCGCTTAATGATATTTTAATGATTGGCCCAACAATACAGGATGAGTTGTACAACATACTGCTTCGTTTTCGTCTCTATCGTTTCGCAATCACGGCTGATATTGTTAAAATGTACCGTCAGGTTCTTATCGCTCCATGTGACAGAAAGTTTCAATATATTTTGTGGAGAAATTCTGAAGAAGAGGAAGTTCAAGTATACCAACTCAATACTGTTACTTATGGAATGTCAGCTGCACCTTATCTCGCCATTAGAAGCCTTCATTACCTCGCAGATCAATATTCAGAAGAATTTGAACTTGGCTCTAAAACCATCAAATCATCGTTTTATGTAGATGATTTTTTGGGTGGCGCAGATACTTTGAAAGAACTCACTCAGATGAAAAATGAAGTTACTGAAGTGTTATGCCGAGGTTGTTTCCAGCTTGATAAGTGGCACTCAAACCATCAAGATTTTCGAAATGACTCAACTGTTAAAGATTTAAATATTGATGAATCATCCATAACGAATGCTCTTGGTATCACTTGGGATCAAAATAAGGATGTTTTTCTCTTTTCGTTTTCACCTAAGTCTCAGTTGAATGACAAAATCACAAAACGATCAATTCTTTCGCTTTCATCATCACTCTTTGATCCGCTTGGACTCTTGGCTCCGCTCATTATCAAAGCAAAAATAATTATGCAGGAATTGTGGATTTTAAAAATTGGTTGGGATGAGTCTATTCCTCAAGAAATACATACAGCTTGGAAAAATTTTGTCTCAGATCTTCAACTGTTGTCTTCACTTAAAATTCCTCGCTATTGCCTTGCTGCCTCTGCTCAATCTATTCAACTTCATGGTTTTTGCGACTCATCAAGTCGCGCTTATGGTTGTTGTTTTTACCTTCGTGTCACCGATTCTTTTGGAAATATTTCTGTTCGCCTTCTCACCGCAAAATCTAGAGTTGCTCCTACAAGACGAAAATCTTTGCCCAAATTAGAATTGTGTGGAGCTCAACTTCTTGCGAAGCTGTATTCAAAAATTAAAAGACTGTTCGTTTTCAAAATTCCCGTGGTAATCCTCTGGACAGATTCGCAAATTGTTCTCCATTGGCTCAAGCAGCACTCATCAACTTTATCCGTTTTTGTCGGCAACAGAGTATCTGAAATTCAAGATCTAACGAATGGATGTATTTGGCGACATGTACCGACGCATTGTAATCCAGCAGATATCGTTTCTCGCGGCTCAACATTACAAGAACTTGCTTCATCTATCTGGTTCAATGGCCCTTCGTTTCTCTCTTCGAATTCGTCCCAATGGCCAGCTAATAAGTTTCCTGAAGTTTCAAAAGAAGCTCAAGACGAAATAAATAAAGAGAAACGTAAAACGGCGCTTTGTCTAGAGGTTAAATCTAATTACATCTTGAAATCAATTGAAAAATACAGCTCATATTTGAAAATTATTCGTGTTGTTGCGTGGATGCTTCGTTTTTCACAAAAATACAAAACTAATCTTTTAAATACTGACTCTTTACAACCCCAAGAACTCCAAGATGCCTTACTTCGCATAGTTTTCAACATACAGAAGCTCTATTTTCAAGATGACATAACACGAGCCGTAAAGAAAAAAGATCCGCAAGGTGCTCTCAAGTGTCTCAACCCCTTTGTAGATGCTTCAAGTGGCTTTAACTTGCTCAAGGTCGGTGGTCGATTAGAGTATGCTGCAATTTCTGAAGGTCAGAAACACCCTATCATACTGCCCGCCAAAAATCATTTCGTCAATTGCTATATACGTCATATCCATATTAGTAACTATCACGCTGGACCAAAGGCTCTAATGTCGCTTATTCGTCAACAATTTTGGATCATCAATTCCCGAAACCTTTGTCGTCAAATTGTCAACTCATGCGTCCAATGCATTCGTTATAGGCCAAAATTGCTCCAACAAATGATGGGAAACTTACCAGTAGAACGGCTCAACCCTGGTAGACCATTCGCCCGATGTGCCGTAGATTTTTGTGGTCCAGTCAACACATATTATCGTATACGAGGGAAGATTCCGTATAAAACCTACATTGCCGTTTTTGTTTGTCTTGCAACCAAGGCGGTACACATTGAAGTGGTTTCGGATCTGTCAACAGATGCCTTTATTGCTGCTCTGAAAAGGCTAATTGGTCGAAGAGGTCTCCCCACAGATATTTTCTGCGACAACGCAACAAATTTTGTCGGTGCAAACTCGAAGTTGGCAGAATTAAAATCGTTTTTATTTAATCCCATCAACTCAAATGCCATTATAAAGTTTTGTTGTAATGAATTTATTAATTTTCGTTTTATTCCCCCCAGAGCTCCTCATTTTGGCGGATTGTGGGAAGCAGCTGTTAAATCGGCAAAAGGTCATCTCTCGAAAACACTGGCCAACACACGGCTCACTTACGAAGAGCTCGCAACTGCAATGGTTGGCATTGAAGCTATCCTGAACTCGAGGCCCATTTCACCCTTATCATCCGATCCAAGTGACTTTGAGGCTCTCACACCAGGCCATTTCCTCATTGGGTCAGCTCTTCGTGCATTGCCAGAACGAGATGTTTCATCAAAGCCAATCGACCATTTAGAGCATTGGGCTCGAATAAGTGCCATCAAGCAACGATTTTGGAAGAAGTGGTCCCATGACTATATAAATGAGCTCCAGACCCGAAATAAGTGGACAGTCTCCAATAAAAACATCACTACTGGTGCGCTGGTTCTCATTTATGAAGATAACTTACCTCCACAAAAATGGCTCATGGGCAAGATCATCAACGTGGTACATGGCAGAGATGAACGTGTAAGAGTGGTAGACATCAAAACAGCTAAAGGAGTTATACGTCGCCCTATCCACAAACTGGCTCTATTAATTTCATCTTGAAAGTGTCCTTTCAATGGGGCCGGCATGTTGGGTCAACGTATAAATATTATTTAATTCACTTATTTTTTTATTTACTTAATTTTTCTTTATTCTTTTAATTCAATTTCATTACATTTTTCTTATTTTGTACCACTGTATTTTCATCATATTTTATTACAAAGTGGCCCACTGTTCATATTCTTGTTGCATATCCCGTTGGTAATCATATATTATATTTTTGCTTATTTCTTCAAATCATATTGTTGTTGTTTTAAAAAATTTTAAATATTTCAAATTTATCTAAATGTATTTGTTTTTGTAAGAAAATGAACCAATGTAAAAAAAATTAAATGAAAACCAACAACAGTGGCTCTTTGGTAAAGAATATATAAATTTGCTCAAATACATAAGTAATGTTATTTTAAGTAGAAAATAATACTTTTAAAATTAATGAAGCATTGTTAATCTTGAAGTGAAACAAATCGGGTCTTTTATTTTACACGGTCGCAAATTTTATTACAGCAACTTAGTTTTTTGTAGTGCCTAAAAATATAAGTTTAGCAGCTTATAGATAACAACTTTAAATTACCAAGTTGCTCTATATTGCTGCCGGTAAGGAAAACGCTCTTTATCGTACACAATTGTTTGTCATTAATTTTGTATAATTTTTAGTGACGCCATCCCTCAGAAATTAATCATACCAACCTCTGTCGACTCATGCGCAACAACTTTATTAAAGAATGCACAGTTTACGATTTAATTGATTTTAAGTAATTTTCAGTGGCGCCGTCTGCCGCAAATTAGTCATTTCAATTTAGAAACCCCGGCTCATACGCAATAACTTTGCTAAAGATCGTAACATGATCAAATACATAGTTTACGATTCTATAAGGTACATAAAAACAAACATTCATTTTTATATATATAGACTATGTGAGTTGACACGAACACTATAGCCAATTCGCCCATTTTGTTCTTATATACGTCAAAGTCGTCCATACAAAATTTGAGGACTCTAGCTGTTGCAGTTTATGAGATATGCGACATTAAATACTTATTGGGTATGTGGGCGTGGCACCTCGCCTACTTGAAATTTTGAAATAAAAAGTAGTCTATAGTTCTTTCCAGACATACGGGAAGGAACCGTCTATAGATTTCAAACAAACAAACCAATCCACAAACAAATCAACACACATTCACTTTCCACAAAACTCATATTCAGATATTTCCCAGAACGTTAGCAATTGTTTCAAGGAAAATAAAACACAAATTTTTAATGAAAAAGTAAAAGCAGATTTTTTTCTAATGTATTGGTCCTTGCTAGCTGCACATATTTTCCATCTTTCAAAGACCTATCCAATGCCACCTGCGTTTTCAGTTTCCGATTTTCAGAAAAATTTTATACGTAAAATTCAGAACGTCTTAATGCTAATGCCAAAATATTAAGATAAGTCTGAGAAGGCAATAATTCATGTCTATTTTTCATAAATGGTTTACGGTATGCTTAGGAACTTATGGGCTGTTATAGAATCGACTCCTTTTGCTATACGCCTGCAACTGGCAAAAACGTTTTTGATTCCTGTTCTTTTATACGGATCGGAAATTTTCGCAAACTGTGATGCGGATGATAGGCGGAAACTCAACTTGGCTTATAATAACATAGCCAGATATGTATTTATTAAGGGACGTCGGGACCATATATGACAATTTTCTTACCAGATATGTGGTATTCATTTTGATAATCTATTGAATATTAAGTGCCTAATTCTCCTCCATAAAATTATTACTTTGAAACAGCCAATATACTTATTTAGCAGGATTAGATTTGCTAGATCCAACCGCGGTAGGAAAATTATCCAATTAAGGCATAGGACTCTTTTGTCGAAACGACAGTTCTTTATACACACCATCAGTCTTTGGAATACACTACCTCATTATATTCAGAACATAGGCAATGCAACTAAGTTCAAAAAGGAGCTATACATTCTGTTTAAGTAATTTGTAATATATTTTGATTGTTTTATACGTTTTTACTCTTCATTTTTATTAGTAATTAATTATTTTCATTTTTCTAATTTATTATTTAATTTTCATTGTATCTCATTAAATGAATATATTTCTTTGTTTTACATATACTCATTCTCTTATCCTAATTTTTTTGTATCGATTGCTATTTCCTGAGGTTAAATCATGTTCTTATTCTTATTCATTTTTATTTATACTGTACTTCAAACAATTCATTACTCATATAATGAGCGATTTGTTAT
This sequence comes from Sarcophaga subvicina, assembly GCA_936449025.2. Lineage (NCBI taxonomy): Eukaryota > Metazoa > Arthropoda > Insecta > Diptera > Sarcophagidae > Sarcophaga > Sarcophaga subvicina. The sequence continues at coordinate 37,141,154 of OW388084.2, forward strand.
TACTTTTTCCTCTTTGATGTACTCCCATAGCACTTTCATTTATAAGATTATTATCTTGTTGTGCTATGATTAATAATAAATAAAATAAATAAATAAAATAAATAATGTTGAATATTTTCAAAATTAAAATTGTCACAATCAAATGCAGAATTCATTAATGATATTTAGTGCTTGGACGAACACAATAACTCGTTAAAAATCTCATATACCGGTGTACCAGTATGGAATGAGAATTTTTTTATTGGAAAAATATTGGCAATTTCTGGCTACACATCTTTGCCATAAATAAGGAAATTTGTACATTCCATGACAATAAAACAGTTAGTCTTCTGAAGCAAACCAAATAGTAACATAATTTTCAACATCATCATAGAAATCGAAGTGCTGTTTGCCAATGCGTATCCCATCGATGAATACAAATAGTATTCGGGTAGTAGCTCATATCGTAATACTATCATTGTATCCTGAACCGGTTTTACTTTGTGTGCTGTAGCCTAGATTGTTGCGAAATTGTCTCACTACATCGTGTGGCCCGTTCAATTCGTTTTTTGATCAAATAAGTCGCCGTATAGTCTAGTATGTAGCGTGTACTGGCTCACTAGACGTGAGGTCACGGTTCAAACCGCAGTTCAAATATATCCAACAAAGCGAAATACGTAAAAGTATTTTCTCGTTGACTTCGTCTCAGCAGATTCCTGGCAAAAACTCCGAGAGTAAATAAACCTGCCATGAAAAAGTTTCTCAAAAGTCTGTCGTTCGGAGTCGACGTTAAACTGTAGGTCCCGCAACTCACGTATAAAATTAACGCACACAACATAAGTGGTGTGAGAAACTAGGTCGTAATCCTGACTGGAGGTATGTGTAACTGGCAACCTTACACTTTATTTATACATCAATTATTTTCTGTCTCGGAACTTTTAGAATTTTATTGTTGATTTGGTATTGTTATTTTCTCCTTTTTCGAAATCGAAAGAGATTTTAAACAAATCCTCTTTATTTCACTAGTACGATATCTTTGTGTACGATACTGCTCACTGCCAAAAGTACTGTAACCCATGAGGATCGCTTTCGTACAGAAGATGGCTATACGATTCAAAGATAGAAGTGAGTCGCTCTTCTTTATATCCATACTTGTCCAGCGGAGTATAGCAATATTGCTTGCACTCTTTTGCTGCCGAGAAAATTGAACCTTCTGTAAAACGAGTGGATAATATACAATTTAACTGAGGCAATCGGAATACCTATGCTCTGTGATATGTCAGATATTAAGAGCTCCATATCGACTCTGATCAGCAAATGGAACTTTCAACGATATCTCAATGACACAGAACGCTAATAAGAGTTATCTTTGAATGATACGAAAATGTGCTGAGCGAGCTAACGCATTAATAAACACTGGTGGACGTTATTTTCGTTAGGGACTTCTTCGCTGGAAATTAAGACGTTTTCAACAAAAAATCCCGCCACCCAAAAAGCGTTGCGCGTTGGCTATGACCTCCGCCTGGAAAACAATACAGCAGTCAGCTGCCTAAATTTGTAATTACAACCCTTAAGTCAGAATTACAACCCTTCAGTCAAAATTACTACCCAACTTATCAAACCACTTAAGTTGTGTGTGTTAATTTTTTGCATGAGCGGCGTGAGCCTACCGTTTAAAGTCGACTCCGAACGACAGATTTTTGAGAAACTTTTTATGCAATTTTTTATTTACTCTCACAGTGTTGTTGCCAGAAATCTGCTGAGAGGAAGTCGCAGAAGAAACATTTTTTCATGTTTCGTTTCGTTCAAGATCTCTGAACAGGGGTTTGAACCGTGACCTCTTATAACGTCTAATAACCCAACACACTAGCTACCAGACTACGACGACTCTACTAGACTACGGCGACTCTTCTAGACTACGGTGACTCAACTTGCCTACGGCGGCTTTACTAGACAACGGCGATTCTACTAGGCTACGGCGACTCTAATAGACTACGGCCACTCTACTAGACTACGGCCACTCTACTAGACTACGGTGACCCTACTAGACTAAGGCCACTTAACAACTTAATATAAGAACCCATAAAAAAATATACCACAGTCCAACCTGTCATGTGCCTTTGAGCCTTCAGTGTAAGCCTCAAAGGTCCTATTGGAAGTCTCCAGATGAAATGAAGATAACTTTTCACGGAATAATTAGGGCATCATTCAACTTTCAAAAAAGCTGTAATGCTCCCTGATAGAATTAATATTCCTAGATCCACTCTACCGGAAATTTGTTGGCAACAATTTTTTTGAACATCCAATATAAGAAAAATACTTTTTCCTTCACACAATAGTACGTCATCTCATTACATTTCCTATAGCAAATATGCATGCGTCCAGAAGACAAATAGGCCCATAATGCTAATGGTTTTACCACAAATTGGAAAACAGTGGAGACCTTGAAAAGTACTACATCTCTTGCTGAAACTCAACTGAATTTTCTTATGAAACTAAGGTAAACAAATCGAATGATGTGATTACTGCCAGTGCCTTTATACCTTTTAGATTCTAGGTGACCATATATAAAACACTAGCAGGCAATGAAATAAATACGACATGAGCTTATATACCATACCATATACATACATACATCTTCGGTATAATTTATTATGCATCGTTGTTTTAAAGTCATCATCATTATTAAGACTATTAACCGTATTACCAATAATTTTACTTCTGAGTATTTCTGGAGTATTTCTGTGTGTATTTCTGTTTGTATTTATTACTCCGAAATCATCATATTTTATTGGAACTCAAACACGAAAAACACAATTTAATTCATTTAATACGAGTGATGATGATCTATGACTGTGTGTGATATGTATACACTTTTGATTTGCCAAGATGATAATGCTTTTCAATGATACTTTAATAAAAATTAAAATGATGATGAGAATTTCATCCCGTAATGCAATCGTATTCCACATCCGAACAGCCTTCGGATGCCACAGAACTATTTTGTTTTAATATTGAACTTATATTCGTGCAACTTATTTTCTCTTGGAAAATTTATTTTAAATTTTTTGATACACGTTACTGATTTCATTTAAAGGCAAGCCTTTATGAACTCTTCACAATAAAAACAGTTGTTCTGCTTAATTTCTGCTGAAAAGAAAGTCAACAGAGTTTTCCCTTAACCCTATTACGGTTGTTTTAATTTTGATTTCATTTTTTTGTTCCCCTTTTTTTTTAAATCAAAAATGTCCAAGTAACTGTGCTTCGATTTAATCTGAAGAAAAAAGAAAATAAAAACTTACTGAAGCATATTTCATAATAAACCAGCATCCGTAGCATTCAAAAACCATTTCTGGTGGCACAATATTTTCCAACAAGTCAAGCAGCATCAGGCCATTGTTGCCAACCGTAATAACAGTCCAATGGGTGTGTGTGTTATGTAACCATGACATTATTTTTCATTTTTTTCATTTTTTTTTTTGGTGGTAGAAAAATATGTCTCAAACAGATTTTCATAATTTTAAAGAAAGTTACGGGCTTGCTATTGGCAAATATTGTAATAAAAAACGGAAAATAAAAACAAAAATGGTTATTAAAACCGAAATAAACATTTATTTTATAAATCCTGCAGAATATACAAAAAGAAACATAATATTTTTAATTTTTATCCTGTTGATACAACAACAACAGGTCATTTGAAGTGTAAATGATTTCTGTTACGTGCTTAAGCATTTAATGTCCTACGATTGTATGAGGTTTTGGTCCAAGCTAAAGACTGTGACTGAAGGTCTTCAATCAGATTGAAGGTCTCCAATCAGATTGAAGGTCTTCTTGTCTGACCTGTGGTTTGAACTGTGGCCTCACGTCTAATAAGCCAACGCACTACCTACTAGACTACTACTAAAACTCCTATAAGCACCAAAAAATTTTCCTTTTTTAAAAACAATATGCAGCTTTCTGATTACTCTATTCATTTTTGCTACACAGTCACGTTCCTAAACCAATCAGACTTGTACTTGTCTTCCATCACCGTAACCATAGCCTGAAAATCTATACCATATGCATATAGCGAATCTCCAGCGTTGCTATAGGACGGGTTCTTTTTGCTATTGTCATGTCAAATGTCTCTATCTTATCCAACTCCATTTGAACTGTTTTTAGATTTGTGCCATCTTTCTAACCAACAACCTCATAGGTGACTGACCATCATTGTATACATCCCAGTTTTCCGTCGTAATGTGAATGTATCGTGAATTCATTTGTGTTAATGAACTTTAATTTTCTACAGCTTTTTCCTCTTATTCAAAAGGGAGATATGTTTCTGGAGCTAACAAAACACAACCTGTAAATTCTCATGCTTTCAAACAGCAAGGGATGGAGTATATGCACGCATTGTAAACTTATTGACTTGTAAGAACCGCCTTTTGCATCACACTTAGCAGGTTAAGGTGTCATTTTAACTCAAGCCAGCTGCCACTTTTGAGAACAGGATTCAGGTCATAAAATCATTGAAGATGGAAAGTAGAACCCACACGGCTATACAAACTCGCTGTTGCATCTTGTTGATGATTTTATCAATTCCAGGAAATTTTTTGGGATTGAGTTGAGCAATATTTCAATAAATTTCTCGAAACTGGAATCTAGCAGCCACAAGTGGCAGATCGGTTGCATTATTGTACAAAATTTATTTTCATATCGACATAGTTATTAATATCAAACATCATTATCATGCACATATGTACATCATTATCATACTTATACAGCATGGTAAATCTCACACATAATCATCAATCTCATACATCATCATCATACTCATTCGCAGAAGAGATAATCTTTCTTGTCAGCATTTTTTGCCCAACTTCCGATGGATTTCTGTAAATCTAACAGCGATTTTAGGACTCATAGTCTTGTGTTTCAATGAATACTTTCTATCTCGTGTAGTACCAAGGATTTTCAAACTGTTTTTAAGAGATCACGTTTAATTCTTCCGAGAAGGGAAGCCTAAAGACATTTATAAGGAAATGGAAAATGAAGATTGTCAAAAACTCTTCTCAAATCAAGTGGGTTTCAGGCAATCGAAACTTTGTTGAGAAACCTTCTACAAAAAGAGGAAATCTAAGTTGTGCATCAGACTGTCCAGTAATAGCTTGAGGACAGTCTGCTTTTGACAGGGCATTATTCAGAATAGCAGTTGCCTTAAGCCCAACATGTAGATTCTGTGGCAAATTATTGGATCCTTAAGAGGCATATCAAGTGCTAGACAGAAAACGAAATTGCAAGAAGAGGAGATCTAAGCCAGTAATAGCTTGGGGTTGGTAACCATGCTTTTGGCAGCGCATTGTACACTCAGTGTATAAGTATGCAGAATGGTGGTTGTCTCGAGCACAACATGTAGATTCTGTGACATATTTTGGGAACTTAAAGAGGCATCAACACTTACTAGAAAACAACACCTGGGTCCTAATAAAGTGGTAGGCAGCAAATTGTCATTGTTAACATCGAGCAGCTTCCTGAAATTTGTTAGAGAAATAGAGGCTTACAGGAGACATTACACGGGTACATACATACATACTAGCTTCTGACACCACTTATGTTGTGTGTGTTAATTTTACACATGAGTGGAGGGTGTTTACAGTTTACAGTCTACTCCGAATGATTGATTTTTGAGAAACTTTTCCTGGCAATTTTATTTTACTCTCAGAGTTCTTGCCAGAAAGCTGTTGAGAGGAAGTCGCAGGAGAAATATGTGTTCATATTTCGTTTCTGTTCTAGATTTTTGACCTGGGATTTGAACCCTGGCCTCACTTTTAATGAGCCAAAACACTAGCGACTAGACTATGACGACTGGGGATGCCCTATAAAGATTGAGTGGAGTAAAATAGATCGTATGGTCGTAGTACTAAGGCACTTATTCATGACAATGAATGGCAATGAAGGCACATACTTAAATAAGCTGGAGATTCTGTCTTAGCATGACATGTGATGTTTCACTGAATCATGACTTAAAAGAATAAAAACTTAAAAAATTTCATATTTTAATAATTTGTTCCTGTTTAAATGGTAAACAAATGTTTCAGTTTACTTGAAGAAAATCGATTCTGTTCCCCAATTAATTTTATTTCGTTTAATTCGTTCCAAAAACTATTAAATTTTCCCCAACCCATGCCCATTCTAGTACAGCTCAGCATCCCGCTTGTTTATTCTTAATTCAGACAAATGAAATCCGATTAATTTCTCCACAGGCTGTGGAATAAAAACTTTAAATTACACCAGCAAGATGGTAAGAAAAGTTACTAATTTTAATTCAATTTGGATTGTGGTGGTAGAAAAATAGTTTTTTTTTCATTTTTGTTTGGAAAACTACGCCGTAACATATTTGTTATAACAACGTATGCTTAAATAGTAGAAATAGGTCACAGGCAAATGATGATGATTCTATACAACGATTGCCAATGATGACTTGATTTATCACTTTCACAACAAAAAAAAAAAAATGAAGGAAATGAAATCTACAAATACTAAACGAAATGACGTACTTCCTGTAATTACAAACAAAGACAGAGGAAAAGAATGGAAGACGATTAAGTTAAAGATTAACATGTTATTCAGGGAAGACATCATTTGTAGTACGAGTATGATGTCATATTTTTTAGGCATTAGGCATACGAATTAGATGTCAGAAGTATTTTCAAATTTTGTTAAGAACACATTGATTATGTTAAAATTTTAGTTTTTTATTCTTTTCTTAAGAGTTTAAGACAAAGAAATATAATGGGAGAGAGAATTATGAAAGGATTGTTTTAAAGAAAGCAGCAATATGGTGTTTAAAAGTATTTATACAACTGTGGTCAACTAATTAGAAACAAAAAAACATAAACGGTTGGAAAATTTTTAAAAATTTGAAGTACAATTCATTCCGATGGCAGCTGCGGCTAGCCTGACAGTACCTCATTCGATCGTAGCAGTTTTCGTCCACTTCTTCGAGTGTAAGGGGTCGAAATGGCATCTCGAATGTTGGCCTTCAAATGCTCAATTGTCACTGAATTGGCGGCATAAAACTTTTCTTTCGATTGTGACATGAGATGTGCGGCAAGTCGCACCATCCTGTTGAAACCAAATATCGTTCACATTAATACCATGAAAAGCAGATATAAAAAAACGGTTATTAAGGTGTGATATGCGTCTCCATTGACCATAATGGTTGCGCCGTCCTCATTTTCAAAGAAATATGGGCCAATAATTCCTCCGCTCCACATGCTGCACTAAACAGTCTCTCGTATTGGGTGAATTGGCTTCTGCAAGACCGCGTGTAGGTTTTCTGAGCCCCAATTGAGGCAATTTTGTTTATTAACGTACCCACCAAGATGGAAATAAACTCCATCCGAAAACATGATTTTTTTGCAAAAATCGACATCATCGTACAGTGTCTTGTTGGGCTATCTAGCGAAGAGAAAACGAAGCGGATGGTCATACGGCTTCAACTCTTGAACCAATTGAACTTTGTAAAGCGTCATACCGAGATCTTTTCGCAAAATTCGACGTAAAATGGTGCCTGAAATGTTCAATTTTTGAAAACGATGACGAGTTGATATTGATGGAAAATCAGTCACAGCCACAGTTTCGATATTCTCGGGTGTACGCACTGTACGAGCACGCTAAATTTCTTGGCCCATGAACAATAAAATTAGTTTCACGAACTTTAGCAATTAACTTGCATTTGCCGGGCACTGTTAGTACTTCTCTGCGACCAAATTTTGTACCACTCTCTTGTGCAATTTCCCAAGAATTGTCTTTGTTTTGGAAATAATTTCCTAATAAATTTCACCATTGCTCAAGCGTAAGTCGGTTCATCACGTCCAATGGAGATAATAAACTGAATTTTGTGACAGAATAGATAAACAAACGTATTGTCAGATGAGAAATAACCGATGGTCCAAATTTAAACCGATAGATAGTTCACCCTATATTACCAAGCTCTCGTTTTCGATCTGGTAGTCACCAATAAGTTGCTGAAATTGTGATAAGAAACATAGAAAGACCACTTCATAAGCAGTTAGAAGAGTTTAAAGACAAATGAGAATAAAGACACTCTCACTACTCATTCTTCAGAGAAGAAGAGTAACACCCTTTATCCTACAGTCTCCCTTTAAATAGCTCTGAAGCTCCTTTTACTTTTTAGAATTATGCCTATCAAATTCAAATATTTCCAACTGTTGAATGAGAATGTCCCTCTTCTCCAGAATACATTCTTTGGTAAATAAAGGTCTTCGATATTCAGTGGCCACTTGCAGTTGGTAGTGTACTTTGATGCTTCGGGAATAACGCCAAACTTATAATTTTCGTCGCCTCGAAGAGAAAATAGTATTCGGATCGGTTAATCCGCTCAGGTCTACAAAGGAGAAATTATAAGCCGCTTCAAGCCAAGACTTCCAAAAACTATCGGGTCCGCCATCTAACGCTTTTTTTCAACTAGTGCTTATTTCGTGAATGGTAACACTTAGCTCATGTCTGATTTGACAGATAATTAGTTTTATCCTTCAGCTAAACGAATATAGTTGCGTATACGCTTGAACAACGTTGGGAAATATTGCGACATTACTTTGAAAATCATGGTGATGTTGTAGAATGTTGCGAAAATCGCGTACGGATTTTGGAAGAAGAGAAGCACCGTCAGCTCCGTATGTTCGTTATCCTGTGAAAAAAGTGAAAGAAACTGGCATCCTCATCGATAAACCAAAGTGTGAAAGAAAGGGGCAGAAAGTGTGCGTGAAGCGTCATCAACATCAATTCACCGTCGTTCTCAACAATTGAACATTTCGGAGACATCATTGAGACGAATTTTGCATAAAGACCTTCGTATGACGCCATACAAAGTCCAATTGGTTCAGGAGTTGAAGCCAATTGACCTTCCAATGCGTTTTCGCTTCGCTAAGGGGGCCTGCGATCGACTTACAAAAGATGCCGATTTTGTCAAAAAATCGTCTTTTCAGACCAAGCTCATTTTGATCTTGGCGGGTATGTAAACAAGCAAAATTGTCGCATTTGGGGCACAGAAAACCCGCACGCATATATTGAAAAGCCGACGCACCCAAAACGAGTCAAAGTTTGGTGCGGATTTTGGTCCAGAGGCATAATTGGGCCATTTTTCTTCGAAAATCAGCAAGGAGTGGCCGTTACAGTCAATGGCGATCGTTATCGGGCCATGTTGAACGAATTTTTGTTCACAAAAATTGAAGAGGAGGATATTGGCAACATTTGGTTTCAACAGGATGGCGCTACGTGCCATACAGCTGAAGCTACACTCGATGTTTTGTGCCCTGTTTTTATGATCGCATTATCAGCCGCAAAGCTGATGTCGTTTGACCACATCGGAGCTGCGATTTGACACCGTTGGACTATTATTTGTGGGGTGACGTCAAAGATAAGTGTTACGCCGACAATCCGGAGACAATTGACGCTTTAAAGGACAATATTCGTGAAGCCATTGGTGAAATACAGCTGCACACAATCGATAATGTGCTTAAAAATTGGACCGATTGTGTAGGCTACTGCATGGCCAGTCGAGGCAGCCATTTGAATGGAATTATTTTCCATTATTAACCGGAAAGATTGTACTTTCAAATAAAAAAAGAAATTTGAGAAAATGTTCATTAGTTTTCTTTTAAAGCATTTAAAAAAAAAGTTATTTGGCGGACCCTTTATAACAGTATAGTCTCGGATGACAGCACCAGCAATTCATTTATCTCTGAAAACCAAATATTTTCATCGTAACGACTTTTATCATCCATTGTCACCAGAGGGCCAGTCCCACCAAAATTTCCCCAATACGATTCTATTTCTGAACTCATTATTCACAGCACAAATATTATTAATTTGCTGATCCTTTAGTCAGGATGAGAACCTAGTTTCTTACATCGTTCATATTGTGTGCGTTAATTTTTTCCATGAGCGCCAAGACCTCCACTTTAAAAGTCGACTTCGAACGACAGATTTTTGAGAAACTTTTCATGGCAATTTGATTTACTCTCAAAGTTTTTTCTAAGAAATCTGCTGAGAGGAATTCGCCCAAAAGAAATATTTTTTTTTTAATTTCGGTGGATTCGAGATGTCTGAGTTGTGGTTTAAAACCATTGGCTCAGTCTACGGCCTCGTCATATTTCTTCTACCTGTTACAAGTCAGTTTTCCACCACTGTATTCTATCATAATATATTCCCTTTAGTATTCAATCATTCAGTGTTTAAAATTCAAATATTGTATCATGACATACATTTATAGAGAGACAGTAAAAATGAAAATATGGAAAATGTGTGTGTTGAAGAGAAAGTGAATGTGAAAATTTTGAGAAAAAAAGAAAACCTCGAAAAACTTTTGATTTGTGGCACAAACAGTTGTAAATTCAATTTGAAATTGGTTTGATGAAAAGTTGTTTTGAATTCGATACACACACATACACACAAAAAAATATAATGCAAATGTAACACGGGGTAACATCATGACATGTTGAAACAGCCTGATAAAAAACATTTATTCTCGCATTATAATAAACAGTTTGTGTGTGAGAGAGAGGGAGAGAGATTTCTTTTTAATAGAAATTAAATTTCAGAAAACATCACTCACATGTATGTACCTAAGTATTGGAAATTGATGGGTGATAATTTAATTGAAACCTTAAATGCTCAACACGGTTTGCTTGTGGGTTGGCTTTGTTTTAACACGCATTCAGGGAGTTGTAATCTACACACAAATAAAAGCCATGGGAATCAAAGAGGAGATAATTTTCTATGCAGCATTTGAAATTTACAACCACGTGTTTACTTCTGAGATGCTTTAATAACTCACAGATTCCACGTATGTGTCCCGAAGTGTCCAAAATCTACATATTGGGTGAGATACAATCCTTATACTCAGTAAGTGTTCTTTGAATTTACATTAAGTTATCAAAAAGCCTTCTAATAACCTCAAATTATTTTTAAAAAGCCTGGTGCGTGGCTCATAATTCTTCCGGTTGTAATACCAAGCTTAGATTGCCACAAGTCAATTTGGTTTGTTATGACCTTTTTTCCCTGAGTATACACTTCCATACATCTCTTGTCAATACACTCCCAGAGGCGGAGTGTAAGCTCCCCTTCTCTCAAGCTCATCTACCTGCTCATTACAGCAACTTTCCACATAACCTGGCACCTACCAGAGCGAGAGCGTATTTCCCTTACCTAGATGGTTCAGTTTCCCCAGACACTTAAATACTGTTTGCCTGTAGTTTCCACGTCACCTGCATAAGCGATATTCCAGCAGCTTGTTCTCTTCGTGGCTTTTAGTAGATCGTTAGGGTCTCTTAGGAAAGAAACTTAATGTTCCACCACAGAGAAATTCGAGTTCCTTTGGGTTTCATAGGATAGAAACTAAGGGTTTCACCACAAGGACGTTCGAGTTCCTTTGCTACGGACCATACACCTCCTTCTGGTGCTCCCCAATGCGATACTCCTGTAAGATATGTTTCTACCAAATGCAGCGACCGTAATGTTAGTATCAAGTGGCCTCTGGCATTAATAAACGATTCCAGTATTTTCCGATATTTTTGTTTGTAGTACAGGAACTTTTCTACATGACTAACTAATTAGTGTGTGGATTCCATATGTGGCCCTTGATTATACTGATGTTTCAAAGGTTTATGGCACGGATGACTGTGTGGTATTAATTAACTGCTCTGATATTAAACTTCCTGACAACTGTATTGAATTCCAGACGGATATAATGACCATTTTGAAAGCGGCGCAATGTTTGTTGGGTGGCGAGATTTTCCCTGAAAATCTCTTGATTTACTCAGACAGCCAGACTGCAATGAAATCCCCAACGAATGTATTTTCAACGTTCGTCCCTTTTAATGCAAGACTCAAATCATTTTCCTCTATAACCTCGACCTTAGTTTCAACGTACGTCCTTTCTCGTGAATCACGAGAATTTCTCATGAAAATTAGTAACAGTGCTGGCCAAGTTCGCTGCAGTGCTCACAATCTGCTACATGTTATAGAGCAACGCCTTACTTAAATTGGATATTATCCACTAGTTTTACGAGGATGCTCAATCTCATTGGCAGCAAAAGCGTACGTGCAGTATTGCTAGACTCTGCAAGACACATATGGATAAGAAGGGGACCGAATGAATTCTAGTATTAAATGGATAGCATGGCCATCCAGTACGTATTCGCAATTATCATGGGCCCCTAGCCTTGTGGTAGGCATGCCGAAAAACATGAAATTCCATCATATGACTATAACAAGAGCTGTGGTCATGAGAAGGATTAAGAGACTGTCATTCAGCTCGTACGGCAGTGCCCTGCTTTTGTTATAAAAACACGGATTTTTCTACCTTTCCCAGTTTGATATCATTGACCGAACTCTCTAATATAAGAATTGCTGCAAAAGCAAAATTTTCAGTCACGGGTTGAATATTTATTGTCGTACCACTCAATAGGCCTCAACCAATTTAAACTCGCATTTATGTCTTCATATTCGTAAATAATCCCTTCATTTAATAATCATTGCATTCGTGTAATAATTGTTTCCATTTAATGATTGTGTGGTTAAATGTGATTTAAAAACAATGGAATTATAAACATAAGGTTACACGGCCCTTCTTACTCACCCTTCTTATTCAGTAAGACAACGTATGCTGTCACGGTTTGATAATGAAATTACAATGAAGAGAGAAATGTTAACAAAACATTCAATTAACGTTGCCATTCTCTTAAAAATAATTGAATTAAAGATAAAAACCACAGGGAATTTGTGCACATATGATAAGCCTGTAAGAAGCCTTCAGATAAAATTCGTAGAAATTTTGAAGAGAAATTTAAATATGTAGTTGAGATCCTAAAATAAACACGGAAAACAAAATCAGAATAATTTAATCGATTACACAGTCCTGCAAATTTAGACTTTTTATGCAAATAAGATGGCTCCAGGTGTTTTCGAAGGCATTTTGCGCGCTGAACACGAATCTGGGTTCAAAATCCATCACGTCAGGTTTTCGAGAAAAAGTAAATCTGATTAATTTTTATAAACCTCGACCGCCATATTGAATACGCCATTTTTTAAATCTGAAGATCTGTAATCAGCGACCCCAAAAATCCCTGAGTAAAAATTTTCAAGTAAATCTGATTAATTTTTAATGACCTCCGTAATGTGTTTCTTTTTCTCTTGCACCCCTTGACATAAACCCACTCCCTACTTTAAGGGTGCATTCAAACAATTTGGCCTTGGGCTCATTTCAAAGAGCAAAGATCAATTGTCAATTTCCGACAATAGCGATGGTTATAGAATGTCAGTGTTTAGGTCTAAAATTATTCAAAAATGGCCAAAAACGCTATTTTTAGGGGTTTCAACCCCCTTTTGCTCAAAAACCTGACGTGAGGGACCAGATTTATGTTCAGCCCGCAAAATGCCTTCGGAAACACCTGGAGCCATTTTATTTGCAAAACCCATGCAGGGCTGCGTTATTCATTAAATAATTTTCTTTATCGTTTTCCTGAGAGATGAAGCTAAAAATTTAAATACGGAACGTTTTCTTCAGAGTCATTTTTTGAACGGAAGTGTCGGCCATACCGGCTTCGGTACGGATTATTCCGATAAAACACCATTGAAACCACCATAGTTTCTGATAGTCAAGCAGTTGTCAGAGCATTGATACCTAATGTAACGAAATCTAAGATGTCTAGAAGTCGCACTCTAAGTTTATAAGAGCCGCCCTATAATAATGCAGGGGTATCCTTTTTAATATCCCTTACTTTGTATAATTTTGCACAACTTTCTCAAGTGTTTTCAACATGAAAGATGTAAGACTAATTTTTAAGTATGCAGTGCCATTTTTCCCACTTTTGAGTATGTACACTAACATACTCGCCCTTCGCCAGACTGTTGTTATATATTCAACAGTCAACCAGCATGGAGCTTCAGCATATTTTTCGCTAGAATATGAACTAAATGATAGTACATGCGGACTTATGGTCCATAGGTCCTGCGTTCCTAGGTTGGCGGATAGCTTGCTGTTCACAGGCAAATTCACTCTGTAGCCCATATGGCACATTATATTACCAAGTATGAAGTTGGCCCCTTATCATGATCCGTTAGTGATGGGTTTGAACCAGAGATCAGCAACGAGTATTCAAAAAGATGAGTAGAATCGAATCATACTCATAATTTCTGATACTTATACGCATTCATACTTATTTTAATATCATACTCATACTACACATATTCAAAGACTGAAGTACTCATCGTATTCATACTTAACAATACGCATGATGTTGTTGATTTCGACTCTCTTTACTCAACATTTACAAGAATCACCAAATAAGTATGATTCGCGTACGAAACCTACAATACTCAATAGAAGGCTGTGTGTTTGCTTTGCTTGCTGTCTTTGTCTTTCTCTTTTTCTTCTTCTTTTTTTGTAAATGCAACAACAACTAAGACTGTAAATTTTGATGAATGATTCGAATCACTCGAATCATTTATGAGAATTGTAAGTATTTATCTAAAGTTATGAATCTGAATGAGTAGGCGTATGAATCAAACATTTTTCGAATGTTATAAGTTTGATGTCAACGTTGTACTCATACTCATTGCAACCTGTACTTATAAATCAATGTTGTGGTGAGTACGAATGAATCAGAGTAGTTGAATTTCAATGCTGTTGACTCACTCATACTCAAAATATCATGAGTACTTATGAGTAGCGAGAAAACGATTTATTGCTAATCTCTGGTTTGAACCACCCCGAGCTTTGGATGAAATCGGTCAGTTCTGTTGGTCGCATGTTTGCCACCATGCCCAGATCGTCAAAAGTTCTGTCACCCAAAAACCGACATTAACAGACGTTAGAAGTGCAGGGCACTCACATAAAAAGTTTTGCACCAAATCTGTTTTCTCTACATCATGGCAGCTTCTGCAGTAATTCTGGTGAGGCATACCAAGCTTGTCAGCGAAATTGCTAATTGTGGCCCGTTACAATTCCGTTCTCTCATCGAGCTCATGTAATTCCTTGGTTGCCTTTCTGTCCGCTGCTGGACAGAGCAATTTTGAAATTCGACAACCAGGTATGTCGGACTACCTACAGTTTGTTGAATTCCATGTTGTTTTTTTCCAATTTGGAAAGGTATTCTTGAAGGGGCGCTTATATCCCCTCTATCGTCTGCTCATCAGACATATCCGATCCCTTTTCGCCCGCCTTTACGTTTCTCAAGGAGTAGGTGAACAAACAAAATTTGCAAATTTTGACAATTCAAAGCCACGAGAGATCTATGAGCATCCAATTCATTCCGAAAGAGCCACTGTTTCGTGTATGTTTTCGTTTGGAGGACATTGAAAATGAAATTGGCCAGGGCATCAGTGTCAACATCGAGCACTATAGTTCGGTGATTATTAATTTCTTCTGCTTCTCATGTGACGCATTGCATATTCTGCATGAGCAGTAGGAGGGCATTGCCATTTCAAGGAAAGATGATGTGAACAGCCCATGCAATTAGGCAACGTTGCCCCAGAACTCAATAGAGGCGCGGGTGTTGTGTTTATGTATACAGTGTAAAGACTCCATGTTACTTCTGACACTCTTTGATTTGACGAGGTAGGATTCGAATGCTTTGCTTGCTGCTTGACTGTCCACACATATGATGAATTTCGAAGGAGGTTGGTCCCCAGTTTCAACCATGCATGCAGCTTGTTCAATAGCAAAATTCTCCGTCTAAAATACGCAGGCTAGTTTAGGTAATCTGTATGACCCGTTCAGTGTCAGTTTATCGAATATGCGAATCCAGTTCCGCACTCCATTTTTGATCCATCGATGAGTACCGTTATATCAACTTGTTTTCCATAACTTAAATAAAAATTAACACACACATCTAGAAACAATATGGATGGTGGTAGAAGTTAGGTTGTAATCCTAGCTAAAATGTAGTCGTGGATAATTAAGTATGGTAAGTGAATAATGCTTCTGTTCATGCTTTATAAAAACTAATCCCTACTTAACGGGGCTGCTGCTCTAAAAAAACCATCCAGAAGTGTTGGAACGTATTATTTTGTTAAAAATTAATATTTCGTACAAAATTTGTCTCCAAAAGCTAAAAAAAATCTTAATGTTGCCATAACTATTATCGAAAGCCGTAACTTGTATTTATTTGGCTCTCTTAATAAGTCACGTTTTTAACGCATTTTAAGCAAAGAATTTTTTTAAACCAGATTATGTTTCTACTTCTTCTTCTTCTGCTTTTATTTTGCCATTCAAATACAATTTTATCGTATTCAAATTAAATTTCTTGCAAAGAAAAGAAAAAAAAATCAATTTCTAGAATGTGGAATACGCAATTACACGTACACCATAGAATAAGTACGTGTTCAATGGATAGGCATTGATTTGATCTGCATTTTGTTCTCTCTCACTCTCTCTCTCTCTCACCCACTGGCAGAGAGACTTTGGCATCCAGGCATAACGGAATGTAAATTTAGCGGTGACATTTTCAAAATGGACAGACTTCGTGTCATTGTAGGGCAGACAGAGAAAGCGAAAATATGAAATGACAGGCTGATAGACAAACGAATAATATTGACAGGCCATCAAAAAATTCAGAAAAAAAATTCAGAAAAAATTTTAAAAAAATTGAGCGAATCATCAATAAAAATTTTATTTATTTGGAATATAAAATTAAATAAACAATTCTCATTAAGATGCATGCAATTTCATTTTGAATAAATCAAGCATATACAATACATACATATGTATGTACATACATACCGCTTTACATACATATGTTTTTTCGATTTCCATTCAAATTCCATTCATTTACAGGCATGCCGTGCATATGGTTGCTTCTACATCCATACAATACATAACATACATAACATTAATAAATTAAAGATTCTTTTCAAATCCTCATAAGCTGAGGAAGAAGACTCCAATTTAACAAAATTAATAAAATGCCATCGTATTTCCGTATTTGCATAACCTATTACGCTTGAGTTAAAATTGTAATGAAGGGAAACAGAAATATTTGTGTTTTCTTACGTTTGCTTAACCAATATAACTGTAATACCCTAAATGGAACGATGGTGCGGCAGACTCATACCAAGCTACTTCACGCCATGTTGAATTGCTTGCCATAATGAGCTTCTCTTGGATGTAATAAGAAACTCTTGCCGCGATAATGCCAAAATCAGCAAACAGCCTTAGTATGTAATGAAGTCGCCGTAGTCTAGTAGGTAGTGTGTTGGCTTATTAGACGTAAAGCCAGGGTTCGAAACTCAAGCCAGACATCGAAACAAAATACAAAAAGTATTTCTTCGGCGACTTCCTCTCAGCAGATTTTTGGCAAAAACTCTGAGAGTAAATAAAATTGCCATGAAAAGTTACTCAAAAATCTGTCGTTCGGAGTCAACTTTAAACTGTAGGTCCCACCACTCATGATAAAATTAACACACACAACATAAGTGGTGTTTGAAACTAGTTCGTAATCCTGACTGAAGGGTTGTAATGACCAATTATGTATGTATGTATCAAGAAACTCTTGCCGCGATAATGCTACTGAAGAGGTGTCTTAGTATTGCGACCATAGGATCTGTGGTACTCCCCTCATACTTTATAGTGTTTCCCTATAACATTTCCTTCAATCCTATTGACAAACTTTCGGGTGTTTCCTTTTGCAATGCATTAATGGCATTAACTCCTTACAAATTTCATTCTCTGTTAAGGAATGCATTTCTATGATTGATTCTCATCATCACAGAATTTACATGTTGGACTTGAGATAATTTCCTGTTTCGAATAAGTTTACTTTGAGTCTACAGAGCCCTGTCAAAAGATCGCTTATCATGCATATAATACTTCAATCAGGATTGCAACCAGCTTCTCACACCACTTATGGTGGCATCTACAGTTTAAAGTCGATTTCGAACGACAGATTTTTGAGAAACTTTTTAATGGCAATGTTATTTACTCTCAGAATTTTTGCCAGAAATCTGCTGGGAGTATGTCGCCAAAAAAATAGTTTTTTTATATTTTCATTTTTATATCTGACCTGGGGTTTTAAGCGAGGCCTCATGTCTAAGAAGCCAACCCACTATCTACTACACTATGGCGACTATTTTATTCTGGGATACATTAATATACTACAGGCTCCCAGAATGTGTTACCATGACTCATTTTCATCGTCGCAAAATTCACATGTTGGACCTGAGACAACCTCCAATGGGTGCACTCTGCGTCTACAGTGGCCTGTCGGAAGATCTGATATCAATCTCAGCCTATTTCTTAATAATCTGTTGTATGACTCAGATTTCTTCTTCTTATAATTTTCGAACAACAGTTTTGATTGTCTCAAATCAATTTGGTTTGAGAGCAGTCTTTGCTTCTATTTATCTTCCCTTTCGCTGATCATACCTTTCCTAACAATCCGCCTTCATTCGACAGAAGGTTTCTGGGCCAATTAACCACATGTAAATCCCCTCCTAGCAAGCTCGCTTGGTTCCTCATTTCCGGGAATTCGTACATGACCTGGAACCCAGCAGAGATTAACTTTATTTTCGCTACCCTCATTCAGCTTGCTCAACCTGTGCCACAGTATCTTCCATTAAATCATAAGAACCGAGTACTTAATTGGTGGCCTGGCTGTATTGTATTGCTTTTGCGAGTTTCCCTCTGAGCTCGAAATATTTCATTAGGGGACAAAGAACTCCCGCTCCATGTGAATCAGAGAAAGTATAGCAGAATCACTTCCATTCACAGTTTGGGTATATAAGAGGTCTATCATTAATAACGGAATTTCCAGTATCTCCAGCCAATGGATTACATTAAGGATACGGTGGAATGATAACCTTCTCTTCAAACTTTCCTTCCGTTTTAATAGACGCAGCTTGTCCTGGGTCCTAAAGATGGTGAAAGTACATCTATCGACACTGTGTTTGCCAATACCGGTGCAGCTTCAACAGATATTGTCCTGAAACTAGCAGTATAATCGAGCTTAGACAATATACCGACGATTATTTCATTTTTGCCCTCTTCATATTAGGCAACGACGTTATGAGTCTTGATATTCTCCTCCTCTTCAATGGATTTGAACCTCAAATATTTGGCATTATCCTCGCTAGTGCTATCTGGGACACAGATGCCTTTTTGCTGATGAATTGCAAATTGTCCTTGAAGCTCAACCTGTCAAGCACTGCCAGGTTCTGTCCAATCTTTCGTTGGCATAAATTTCAGTTTGGCGAGTTCGCGAGTTTTTCGAACTAAGTTGGTTCTGCCAAGTAAGCAGTTAATTGAGAGACTGCAGTTTTAATGTCACTATGCCTTCTGAAGTCACCGTAGTCTAGTAGGTAGTGTGTTGACTTATTAGACGTAAAGCCAGGGCTCAAACCCCAGGCCAGACATCAAACAAAATGCATAAAGTACTTCTTCCTCGACTTCCTCTCAGCAGATTTCTGGCAAAAACTCTGAGAATTTTTGAGTTTATCAAAAATCTGTCGTTCGGAGTCGACTTTAAACTGTAGGTCCTGCTACTTATGTATAAAAATAACACACACAGCATAAGTAGTGCGAGAAACTAGGTCGTAATCCTGACTGAAGGGTTGTAAAAACATCGTGCTAGATTTGTTTGCCTGATAAGATTATCTAGCTACTCTACTGTTCTCATAGACCAGGTTATACCGACGTTTGCCACTCTCTGCTCCTGATCCAACCCACCTATGTTGTTTTGAAATTTGTCCTGCCTGCCAATGACATGCCTGCCAATGACCACATAGATCACAATTGACATGGCTATCGTGGTCTGCATCTACTTTACATTTGAGCTTAGCAAGCCCAAGAATTTCCTGAAAGCTACACGAATAATATTGTGACGTATTCGTACCCTTCTTGAGAAATTCCCTAAAGGGACCTCTTTGTTATTTGTATGAGGACGAGAGCTGTGTAATATCGCTTACTGACTTATTGATCGCCAAGCATATGCGATTTAAATCGACTATATTCTGGTATTTTCTGTAAAAATACATGAAGCCAATCGGGAACATGAACAAGTCGACTGCAATGCGAGTCCCGGAGGACAACATTATGCAACCCAAACAAATATTTCGTTTACTTGGATAAAAATTTGTTTTTTTTTCAATACTTAAAATCCAAATGGGTAAAAAACTCACCCGTTACTATGCATTATTAATTATGCAATAAAATTTAAAATAATTCTCTCTGTGCATCAACGACTCATTCACCGCTATTATGCTGATTACACAACCACATTATAAGTGATGAGTTCATTTCCGATATGCGACCACAAATGCTTATGCATACGTACTGAGAAGTAATTGAAGAGATATAAAATTAATTACTTCATATACATGTTCCTTCAAGTTCAGCTTTTTTCTTACTTTTAATTGTGGCAAGTGTGGCTAGGAAAATGTATAAAATATATGGGCGTGGGTGTTCACAAATGTTCGATTACAAATTGAACCAAAAATAAAACACCAATTAAAACAGACAAGTAAACTTTACTTAATTGGTCATTACAACCGTTTAGTCAGGATTTCAACTTAGTTCCTCACACCACATATGTTATGTGTGCTAATTGTATTCATGAATGGTGGGGCCTAATAATTATACGGTGCGACAGTGAAAATACACCCGAGTAACTAAAGGGTCCGCCAAATAACTTTTTTTTTGAAAATGCTTTAAAAAAAACTATTGAAAATTTTCTCAATTTTTTTTTTTTTATTTGAAAGTACAATCCTTCCGGTTAATAATGGTAAATAATTTCATTCAAATGGCTGCCTCGGCTGGCCATGCAGTAGCCTACACGATCTGTCCAATTTTTAAGCACATTATCGATTGTGTGCAGCTGTATTTCACCATAGCTTCACGAATGTTGTCCTTTAAAGCGTCAATTGTCCCTGGCTTGTCGGCGTAACACTTATCTTTGACGGCACCCCACAAATAATAGTCCAACGGTGTCAAATCGCAGCTCCGAGGTAGCCAAACGATATCAGCTCTGCGGCTGATAATGCGATCTTCAAAAACAGGGCGCAAAACATCGAGTGTAGCTTCGGCTGTGTGGCACATAGCACCGTCTGTTGAAACCAAATGTTGCCAATATCCTCCTCTTCAATTTTTGTGAACAAAAATTCGTTCAACATGACCCGATAACGATCGCCATTGACTGTAACAGCCGCTCCTTGCTCATTTTCGAAGAAAAATTGCCCAATTATGTCGCTTGGCCAAAATCCGCATCAAACAGTGACTCGTTTTGGGTGCGTCGGCTTTTCAATGTATGCGTGCGGGTTTTCTGTGCCCCAAATGCGACAATTTTGCTTGTTTACATACCCGCCAAGATCAAAATGAGCTTCATCTGAAAAGATGATTTTTTTTGCCAAAATCGGCATCTTCTGTAAGTCGTTCGCAGGCTCACTTAGCAAAGTGAAAACGCATTGGATGGTCAAATGGCTTCAACTCCTAAACCAATTGGCTTTGTATGGTGTCATACCAAGTCTTTATGCAAAATTCATCTCAATGATGTCTCCGAAATGTTCAATTGTTGAGAACGACGGTGAATTGATGTTGATGGCGCTTCACGCACACTTTCTGCCACAGCAGCAATATTCTCGGGTGTACGCACTGTTTTTGGCTTTTCACGCTTTGGTTTTAGATGAGGATGCCAGTTTCTTTCACTTTTTTCACAAGATAACGAACATACGGAGCTGACGGTGCTTCTCTTCTTCCAAAATCCGTATGCAATTTTCGCACACATTCTGCAAAACTACCATGATTTTCGAAGTAATGTCGCAATATTTCCCAGCGTTGTTTAAGCGAATACATAACCATATTCGTTCAGCGGAAGGACAAAACTAATTATCTGTCAAATCAGACATGAGCTAAGTGTTACCATTCACGAAATAAGCACTAGTTGAAAAAAAACGTTAGATGGCGGACCAGATACATGAGTGGTGGGACCTACAGTATAAAGTCGACTCCGAATGAAAGATTTTTAAGAAAATTTTCATGGCATTTTATTTACTTCCAGAGTTTTTTCCAGGAATCTGCTGAGAGGAAGTCGCCGAAGAAATACTTTTTGTATTTTGTTTTGATGTCTGGCCTGGGGCTCGTACATCTAAGAAGCCAACCCACTACCTACTAGACTACGGCGACTTCCATGCAATTTGATTAATTTGATGAAATTTAAAGCCGCAGCTAAGGCCTGCCGTGAATTTTTGTACAGTTTTTCTGTTTCATGTGAATTTGAAGGAGAAACTCCAACTTGAATGACCTTCTTTCAATGATTTCTTTTATTTGTTGGTTTTTATTAGTGTTATTGTTGTTGTTGTTGTTTATAATTATTTTATACTTTAACAAACAGTTGCCATTTTAATTTCTTAATTAACTTTACGCCATGTTACACCTGAAAGGCATTTATTAATTACAGTTCTTTGCACAAATTCAATTTCTTTGTATTTCAAAAAGAAAATAAAAAATACATCCGTTCTTAAGCATTTCGTTTGCTTTTTATTTCACTGGCCGCATAGGAAATTTTTTATATCGAAATGCCAATTTATTGAAATTGCTAAGAAAAATAAATTTTTCAAACATCAATCCAGCAGCCAAACTGAAATTTAACATTTTATTTCAACATCCTGGCGAATATTGTAAAAATCTATTCCTATTGGGTCTTGGCATTACAACCTAACCAATTGCAGCCAATTCATGTTGTACTATTTAATACAGTAGTATTGGCTGCATGTTTATCAGTGTGTGTGTCAACCAACTAGTTCGAGTTTGAGTTCATTAATGTAACTCAAGTGAAAGAGTTCAAAGGGTTTTGTTTGTTGTAAGGACTTTTGTGTAATTTTTCTCATTCTCTCTCTCTCTCTTTGTATATGATTTTATTGAAATGAATTGTTTACTCTTTAAACAAATACTTACTAATTAAACTGAAGAAAATAAAAAAGAACAACAAAAAGAAAAAGTAAAACATTTTATAGGTGAGGAGTTGTAAGTTCGTTAATATAAATCCAAACGGGAAGTGCTATTCCAATGATAAATTATATTGAATGTGATGTCCTCCATCGAGATACTATTTGTGCCCGCATAAAAACATTCCTGTTGCCTTTTGTGGTTAGAAATACAAGTAAGTGTAAGGGTGAGGTCAGATAACTACTGTGCATCAGAAAAAATTGTCATCCTCTTGTGCTATAATTAACCTGAATGCAATTCATCTTTATGAGGACTTGAGAACGAAAACATTCAGGAAGGAAATTCAAATTCAAAAAATCAAAATGTTCATGAAAAAATATTATCAGCCTCCACCTTTTGTGCTTCAACAGTTTAAAGTCAACTCCGAACGACAGATTTTTGAGAGAGATTTTCCAGAAATCTGCTGAGAGGAAGTCGCCGAAGAAATATTTTTTCATATTTCGTTCTGATCGAGATGTCTGACATGAGGTTTGAGCCGTGGCTTCAAGTCTAATAAGACAACACATTACCCACTAGAATACGGCGTGTTTCGATTGTCTCAATTAATATCGATAGTACGTACTCGCTTTACAGGGAAGCTCAATCTCATTGGCACCAGGAGGATACGCGCAATATTCCATATGAATATAAAGAGGCCTGATTCACTTTTGCCCTTACATCACATGGCCATCTATCATGCAACTGCGATTTTTACAAACCATTGCCCTTTTGGTAGACATGCCAAAAGATTTAGCTTTGCGGCAAATGACTTCTGCAGAAACTATGGGATTGAGGGAGACAAATAGAACGTATTTCTTGTCATGTTCCAGTGCCCCGTTCTTGTCATAAAGAGACGGAGGTTTTAAACCTTTCTGATTCTCTAATATATTGGTTGCTGCACCAGCAAAATTTATTTTGAATTATTTTGGTTTTCACTACAGAAGAGAAATTACGTAATCTGATCTGTAATCTCCGAGTAGAAATTTAGATTTCCTTACACTCGTCAGACTTTGAAGAGCCTCAGGTAAGAGATGAATTGATAATTTTTTCGGTGGCATAAAGTTTACCAATGAGTCCCAAATACTTCGCTGAAGAAATATGTTTTCATACTCGTTTATTTGAAGATGTCTGAGCCGGGGTTTGAACCGAGGCCTCACGTCTAATAGGCCAACATACTACCTACCAGACTACGGTGTATTTATATTAGAGTATGGTAATATCTGAAGTAGCCTAGAGCAAACACATGCAATTTCATGGAAAACATAACTGGTAGCATTCACACGAAAACCAAATTTATTAAACGAAAAGCAGTAGAACGAAGCTTTACACGTTTACTGAGTGTGTGAGATCCATTCTGGTGTAGCATGCATTAGTATGGTAGGTAGCGGTAGATAAAAAATGCATCCTTATATGCATTAGAGTCAGAGAGATGGTGGTGCCGCATATTCCACTACTCTGAGAGTGCGCCAGCTATGGCTGTGGATTACATCTCTTCTTTTATAACCTTCGAATTCCTTTTAGTGCACTTCTGGACTCCAGAAAAAGTTTGTTTTAATGACTGTTTTCAGAGAAAACGTAGTATTAGTCTACAGGTCGATTATTGAATCAAACAATCTATAAGACTAGGATGCATTATACGTCATTAAAATACGTGTCTGGCCTGGAATACTCTCTTGATTTATCTTAAACGTTTTGGCTGGTTAACGCGATATTCGTGCATTCTGGATGCAAAAAAAGGGGTGAATTTATTTTTTAAGGTTTTCGAAATGCCATCCAAATAGACTAACAACACATTGTCAGTGAGTCTACCAATACTTAAAAGATTAAAGAGAACGAGATTATGCTTTTTAACTAACTTTAAGGCCAACACTTACATTAAATACATTTTTCTTAAGGCTATCTCACCATTTAATACATTATCTTTCTCTGTGTATTTATTTCTTTTAGCATTTAAGGATTAACTTGAGCTATTACACGACTATGGCTCTTGGGCTGTCATTAAATGTCTCATAAAATGAAAATAGAAATCCATTGCCCAACTACTACAAAAAATACGAAGAAACGAAGATAATGTAGACGCGTGAACGAAATCTAATGCTCTGACACCCATTGCGAATATTTTCAAAACACACCCGGCAATGTTAACGCTGCTGTCGCATTACGTTTTGTTATTTCTTCAAGCGTATATTGTGTTTGTGTTTTTCTTCTATTGTAAGATTACAACGGGACATGTTATACTTCATATTTCGATAATCTTATCGGGAAAAAGAAATGAAAATAAAGAAAAAAAACTAAGAAAATATGACAAAATAACACAAACAATATTGCCCAAACCATTGCCCAGAGAGTGCTATTTTATTTCATTTCAAGACATTTTTTTCTCTTGTTTTTTAAAGGAAGACTGAAATCCATTGGCCCCTTAGGTGGTCATATACTGTTTCCTACTACATTCATATGCCAAACAATTCTCGTATATAAGGACTTTCTTAAATTGCAAGAATGTTTCAATTGGTTCTCTCACTGTGTGCGTGGAGTATTTATTTATTGAATTGAAGTTTGTTCTTCAACAGAAAATTTGTTAAATTTTTTCTCTTGGTTTTGTTTAAAAATGTTTCAAACGAAAGTTCCCGTATTAAAGATTATGAAATTTTATAATTTTAATCAGTACGAGAACTGTCTTTATATCTATTTACTCTCTTAAGAGATCGAAACGTAATTCAACTTTTTTACCAATAAATTCTTAAGAACACAGGTTTCTCGCAAACAACGGCCTGAAGTGAGCGTCAAAATTCAAAATCCTCCATCAAGAACATTTATTGTCAAACCGTCTAAAATTTTTTCTGTGTTGGCGATAACGTCCGTCATACATATTCAGTATACATCGAATCAGTAAACAAACATCACCATCGTATTAAAGGTGTCGCAACTTGTACCAGAAAATGGTGACTTGCGGAATCAATTAATTTCTTCTTTTCATTTGAAGAAAAGTGCTGAAGAATATATCGTCACAGTTTATGTCTGATATCAGCTGATATTACACGTGAATTTATAGCGCTCGCAAATAAAAATTAAATCTTTTTCAATTAAAGTTACCAATTGCTTTTTTTAACTATTATATTGACGTTATCTTGTTGTAATGAAAAGAAAAAAGATCTTTGGTAATAATCCTAAGTTTAAGATACAAAAACCTTCGGATCGACCCTCAATAAGTCGTGCGGCTATGGCTAACCGGTTTCAATACCTCGACGACGATACGGATGGTATTAGCGATTGCGAAGAGGAGATTAAAACTCCTTATGAAAAGATTCCTCCAATAGTGGTGGATGTTTCCACTAGTTTTTCAACTGTCCATAAACTTATGGGGCCTCAGTATAAGTTTCAAAGAATGTCAATCGGAACTAAAGTTATATCAAGCTCACTTTCTCTTTATGAAGATGCCTTGAAATTACTGAAAATCTCAGGAGTTCTACACTCACCAACTTAAGGATCATAAAAAATTTAAACTTGTGTTATTTGGCCTCCCCCAACTTGATTTAAAAACTATTACTGATGAGTTAAAATTTGCCCACAATATTGAATTATTAAGCATAAAAGAAATAAAAACAAAGTTCTCTAGCTATGATGATGCAGTATATATGATTGAATTTAATAGAGATCAAGTGTCAAAAAAGGAAATTCAAAAAATTAGATTCTTCTATAACATCGCTGTTAAATGGAGAAACCCATATAAAGGCAATAAAGGGCCCACTCAATGCGGCAAATGTTCTATGTTTGGCCACGGCGCTAGTAACTGCTTCCGGTCTCCTGTTTGTCCGGCTTGTGCTGGTAGTCACGATCTCTCGGTATGTACCCTTAGTAAATGTCCTAACGAGGGACCTGTAATACATAAATGTTTTAATTGTGTAAGCAAAAACTATAAAAATGTTAACCACAAAGCGGATGATATTAGATGCCCTTGCAGACAAGATTACCTTGATGTTCGCAAAAGGATTACTTCAATTTCAGCTCGCAAACCAGCAAATCGAAGAAATGTTCCAATTGATTTTAATTTACAACAAGAAAATTTTCCCCAATTAACTTCAACTTCTATACCATATGGTCAGTCAGCTGGTCATCAAAAAGTGTTATACTCGAACATGTCAAAGTATAACAGCCAAGAAGAAAATAGTGATGATATATCAAACGATAAATTATTAGATATTTATTTTGAAGCAATCGATGCTCTCCAAAATTGTAAGAATAAATATGATAAATTAAGAGTGTTAGGAAATATGTTAAGACATGCCATATAATATCACTAACTTAAGTAAGATTCGTGTTATGCACTGGAACGCCCAAGGCATAACGACAAATTTAGCCATAGCTGAATTAGAGATTTTTGTTCAAAAGAATGATGTAGATATAATTTTGTTAAATGAAACTTTTCTCAAAAATAATCATAAATTTTATATAAATCGATTTAAAGTTTATAGAAGGGACCGCATATCACATGGCGGAGGTATATTGATTGCTGTACGAGATTGTATAAGACATAAGATCTTAGATCCAGATGAAACGTCTTTAATTGAAAATCTGTTAATATCTTTGGATTTAAATGGTAGATCAATAACAATATCATCTGTATATGCTCCAAAATATTCTGACCAATTTAGATATGACCTTGACATCTTAACTAATAAACCAAACGATTTTTTCATATTTGGAGATTTAAATGCTCAACATTTAAGTTGGAACTGTTATTCCAATAATATTGCCGGAAATGTACTATTTAACCACCAAAATCAATCCAACTACTATGTCTATTATCCATTTAATTTTACACGTTATAGCCAATCCTCCACTCCTTCTTTGCCATCTACCATTGATGTTCTTCTCTCAAACTCTAATTTGCCGTTCTCGAATTTGGAAACTTATCCAAATGTATTACAATCGGATCATGTTCCCATTATATGTAATATATATGGGAATGTGCAATGTTCACATTCTAAAATCCCGCTATATCACAAAGCGAATTGGACTCAGATTGGAAGATGGGTTAAAAGAGAGATTATGTCTCATAATCTCCTTGCTGTTCAAGTAACTTTTGATAACATAGAATTATACTTGAACCAAATAATGGTTATTATTAGAGATGCTACAGATCAGATTCCAATGGGAGAACACAAAGGGTGGCAAAGACGCTTATCTGTTCTAACATTAAGGCTGATTAAAGAGCGTAGAAAATATCAACGTAAATTGCAAAGATGTAGTAATAATCTTGCAAGGCAGTCATTTATAGCGATTATAAGACAATTGAGGTTGCTGATTGATCATCATCTTACTAAAGATAGAAATGTCCAATGGGGCACTTTCTTATCGAAATTACCTCCGGGAAACAAGAAATTTTGGATGATAACAAAATCACTTAGGAATAAAAGGTCCACAATACCAAATCTGACTGTTGACAATAGAGAAATTAGTAATACTGATTCCAAAGTAAGTGCAATCGCAAACGTATTTGAACAATGTCATAAATTAACTTTAAATAATACATCCACAATGGATAACAAAGTTCAGAACTACATTAATATTATTAATATTCATAATATAAGACCAGAAGAAGTATTTTTGACTGATAGCAACGAACTAATTAATATCACGAACAAATTTAGGAATAATAAATTTCCGGGTTTAGATATGTTGCAAACTGTAGTTCTGAAAAATATGCCTCGAATTATTTTTGAAGTCCTTGCAAAAGTGTTCAATTTTTGTCTGTTAAATGGCTATTTCCCAAAAATATTTAAAAAAGCTAAAATAATCCCAGTTCCCAAAAAGGGAAAGAATCCTAAATTACCGAATAGCTATAGGCCTATTAGCATTCTTAGTGTCTTGGATAAACTGTTCGAAAAGGTAATACTTCATCGCTTACTATCCCATTCTGAGATAAATAACATTATAAACAAGGAACAATTTGGATTCAGGAAAGAACATTCGACTGTTCATCAAATAAAAAGAGTTATGAATTTTATAGAAATTAACAAATCCAACAGAAAAAGCACTGGCGTGGTATTCCTGGATATCGAAAAGGCGTTTGATACCGTTTGGCACGACGGATTAATATTCAAGCTCAATAATTTTAGATTTCCATTGTACATTCAGAAAATCATTAAACATTTTCTATCAGATAGATCATTTGTAGTCTGTATTGATAAAAGTTGCTCTTCACCTAGAAAAATTCCAGCAGGTTTACCACAAGGCTCGGTACTTTCTCCAACGTTATATGCTATTTACACTTCAGATATTGTTATCAAAAGAAATAACGAAGCTGCATTTTATGCTGACGATAGTGCTTTCGTTTGCAGCGGAAAGCTCTCTAATGCGATCATTAAAAGACTAAAAGAGTCATTATCATGCGCTGAAAAGTATTTTCTAAAATGGAAAATCAAGATTAATCAGGAAAAGACTCAGGCAATAATTTTTCCATTTAATAAATCCCCAAAGAGAATTCCCAGTCTTCCTCTCACAGTAAATGATACTACAATTGAAATTCGGGACTCAATCAAATACTTAGGAGTACACTTGGACAAAAAGTTGACTTTTAAAAACCACGTTGATCACGTAGTTGAAAAAGCCATAAAGTGTGGTAGAGCTTTATTCCCTCTATTAAACAGGAAATCCATTTTGAACCTACAGAACAAACTGTTACTTTATAAAATATGTATAAGGCCAATTATGACTTACGGTTGCCAAGCTTGGTCCC
Organism: Sarcophaga subvicina; assembly: GCA_936449025.2. NCBI lineage: Eukaryota > Metazoa > Arthropoda > Insecta > Diptera > Sarcophagidae > Sarcophaga > Sarcophaga subvicina. Next base: position 37,170,850 of record OW388084.2, read on the forward strand.
CTAAGACAGCTAAGACGCATATTAGAAAACTACAGATTATACAAAATAAAAACCTTAAGATTATACATAATTTAAAGTTTAGATACTCCACAAATAGATTACATGTCAACTATGGTCATAAGAAGATCAGTGATGTAATGAGAAACCAGACATTGGCATTCGTCACTCGATGTCAGCAGTCAAATTATGATATAATTAGAAATTTATCTTAAGGACAACACCTTCAACTTTTAGTTTAAAAGTTCGTTTGTGTGCTGTTTTTATTATCTAATAAATTTTGTAAAATGAACATTTAATACATTCATATATGGATTAATTAATCATTCATAGGGTTTTTTAAATCCTCACTTTTCATCCCTAATCTGTGATATACTTACATATTTAACTAAGAATAATATACCTAAAACAAATGATACAATTGTTGTAATACTAATGTAAAATCTCAAAAAATGTTATCTAACTCTAAATAAGTAAATAAGTAAGAAATTAAAAAAAAAAAAAAAAAAAAAAAAGAATATATCGTCATCGTTCTCAAGAATTGAATATTTCTCGCATCAGTTTCGAATCGATTTTTGAGAAAAGATCTCGTTATAAGGCTTTAAAGAAGTTTAATCGGTTCAAGAGTTGGAGCCCTATGGCCACCCGCTACAAAGAAATGCATGCACAATGATGTCGTTTTTTATTTTTATCTTGGTGGGCACATTAATAAGCAAAATAGCAGTATTTGGAGTACAGAAAATCCACACGTGGCCTTACAGAAGCCAATGCATCCATTACGAATGAAGCTTTTGTGCGGGTTGTGGATCGGAGACATTATTGGCCAATATTTCCTTGGAAATGAAGACGATGTAATCATTACGGTCAATGGAGACACCTATCGTGCCGTGATAACCAATTTTTTGTACCCACTCTTCATGGAATAAATGTGAACGATGTTTGGTTTCAACAAGATGGTGCAACTTGCCACCCATATCATGCCACAATCGATTTATTGCGTCAAACGTTTGATGGCCTTTTAATTAGCCGAAATGGTGATGTCAATTGGCCGTCAAAAAGCTGCGATTTGACACGTTGGACTATTTTCTGTAGGGCGCCGTTAAAGAAAAGTGTTATGCCGACAAACCAGATATAATTGAGCATTTGAAGGCCAATATTCGTGATATCGCTGCACTCAAAAAGTGCACGAAAATTGGTCCGATCGAATGAGGTATTGTGAGGTCAGCCGCAGCAGCCATATGAATCCAATAATATTGTATTTCAAATCGGAACAATTGTACTTCACAACAAAAGAATATATTTTCCAAAATTTGTTTGCATTTTTAAATTTAAACTATTAAACCCACCCTTTATTTATATTGTGCTTATTTTTTTTTTTTTTTGATTCGACAAGTTCTAGAATCTCACTGTTTACTTTTTATTGTATAATTATGCAGAAGATATACCAATAGCAACTACGGACCAACGGAAGAACAACAAATGTGGACTTGGTGTAAACCCAACCAAGACAGAGTTATTATTAGTACTCTGAAAAGGGAAAACAAAAGGTTTTTTATATTCTATCCATAGTATATCTCTCTATCCATATCTTCAAATCGTATTGGACTGCAAACTAAATCGGAATATGATGCACGACCCACAAGCACTAAGGCGATAATTACATATACACATACATAATTAGTCATTACAACCCTTCAGTTAGGAGTACGACATAGCTTCTCACACCACTTATGTTGTGTGTGTTAATTTTATACATGAGTGGAGCCGAACGATTGATTTTTTGAGGCACTTTACATGGCAATTTTATTTACTCTCAGAGCTTTTGCCAGAAATCTGCTGGGAGAAAACCACCGAGGAAATATTTTTTCACATTTTCTTTTTAAACCTGACCTGGGTTTTGAAGCGTGGCCTTTGTGTCTAATAATCCAACACACTGTCTACTAGACTAAGGCGATCATTGCTCTTTATTGTTAAAGGAGAGCAATAAGTTATTAACTGGGGTATTAAGCCTTAAAATGTTTGCTATCTGAAGTACATGAAATATTCTGAAGCCTTCCAAGTAAAGTAAGAAAGGTGTTGGCATATTGCATTAGAGCCCGTGGTTCAACGTCAGCTCAGACACGTCCACCAAAACCGAATGCAAAAAAATTTATACGACCATTTCTTTCAAAAACTGTGAGTGTAAATAAAATTGGCATAAAAAGTTTCTCAAATCTGTCGTTCAGAATCGATATTAAACTGTAGATTCTATTCATGGATAACATTAACACATACAACATGGGTGGTGTTGAAAGCTCTACAGATAATTTTAAGTTTGAGAATAAGTTGCGGTATCCAGAATATTGTAGAGTGTATCAGGTCGCAGTAGAGGCCATTAATTACGTTGAGAAATTTATCCTGATGATTTATTTATCGGATGTCTTTTGCACACGTCCTTCAGATCTAAACTGGTTGATTGATTTTCCCTGAAGTTCTTTGATATAGAAGGGCACGTTAGAAAATTAAGAATTATCTCTCGAATATGGAATGTGCTTCTGTTTGGCAATCTATTAGGTGGAGGTATTTATTGGCTGTTCAAAAATTCTGGGATACAGATGGAACTTGCTTCACTGCTCAGGTTAAATTAAATAGAAAGCGTACCAGTCAATTTTTTTTACTGAAACATTGATACGTTTTTGTCAATTTGTTTATCATCTCGGGCCATTAAATAATGCGGTGATATGTGCAAAGACTATCCTTACGATGGACGTTACACTTACTTGCTTACCTGGACACTAACAACCCATTTCGACCTGCCTTAACACATCCTCCCAGGCGTCTCTGCTTTTTGCGAGCCTATGCCAGTAGTGCACATCAATCGATGACAGAGCTTCCTCGATCGGGTTCTTCCAAAGCAAACAAGGTCGTCCTCTTCGCCAGCTTTCGCAAATCTCCGCATCATATACTTGTATAGCCGGAGCGTTCTCCTCCATTCGAACGACATGGCCAATACAATGTTAATACGCTGCACGACGGCCATGTCGTTGAGGAGCTCATAAAGCTCACTGTTGAATCGAATGCGGAAATTATCGATAACTCACACTGGACCGAAGATCTTACGCTGGACTTTTCTCTCGAAGACGGACGTTACAGAATGCTCAAAGGCGAAGAAGATATTGGCCACTTACCAATGTTTGTCTTCAGTTCGACTTAGATTTCTAACATTTGACTCATCCTTTCTAGAAATTCTAAGGAATATACCGTTAGATGTCACCAAATTGATAAGATACAACGAAGGTCTCTCTCTCATAGATAAACTTAACATATACAATATGGGTGGTGTGCGATTCGACATCGTAATCACAACGAAAGGCAGTAAGGCCATGCACATCTTCACTAAGTTAGAGGAGTGGGCAATATATATTCTTTCAAGTGCAGACTGCATACATGGTTTTAACTTAACTTACATTAAAGTCACTCAGTTCCTTAAAATCGATTGAAAATATATGAAATGCTCAGTTTAAAGTACAAAAACAATCGATTGTAATGCGTTGACAAAGAGAATTTGAAAAGTCTTTTGGACTGCATTTAGCAATTTTGAGTTTTGTTCGAAACAAAGCAAAGAAAAATACAATAAGAAACTAAAAAGTCTTTAAAATAAGGGGGAACGGCAATCGAATTGAATCGCAATAGTGAGCATAAAAAAACAGAAGCAAATCTTGCTCACAGTGTAAGTAAAAACTAAAGGAGTTAAACAGAAACACACTGGGGAACGACAATAGCCTGAAGCTAGCTGCGCTAGAGTAGTAAGAGTAAGAGAAACGTTTCACTTTAAGTGGTTTAATAATGTTAAAATAACGTATTCGTATTGGAAATAAACACAAGAAAAATATGTTAAAAATAAGTATATCGTAGAAGGAAAGCAGAAAAACAAAAACAGAAAAAAACTTAAAAAAAGAAACAAAAAAAAGGGAGAGGGAGAAAATAAAATTATATACTGCTGTAGCAATTGAAGGACTAATTTCTGTTCACAACTAAAAAATGCTTCAAGCAGATGTGTGTAGAAAAAGAGCACCAAGAATACCAAGAGTTTGAAATGATTTCAATTTTCTTTCCTAACAACACTGTACTTACAGATTGAAATTCAATTCCAAGTCAATCCAGCTGGTTCTCGTTAGGCAATTATTTTTCCGTCTACGAGGTATACCGGTACAAAGAGAAATGCAAATGTTTCCATAGAGAACGTTTCTTGTGAACGAGCTTTAATTTTTTTTGAGTTGGTGATAACATCTGCTAAACATAACCAGTATATGATGCAACATATCAGTAAACAAACAACATCATCGTGTTAAAAATGTAGAATTTTTTAGCAGAAAATGGTGATTTGCGGAAAACCTTTTCTTTTTGTATATCGTTTCATCAAATGTTTGTCGAGGTATATGGTTATCACGCTCTATTGGAAGCAACATGCAGAAGATGATTTCGGGGGTTTAGAGACAGTAATTTAGATGTGAGAATTGTGAGAAGAGTCGCAAAGAATGCTAGTTGAAGCATGTCGTGTTCATGTGGTATCAGCAGCAACATGCAGAAGTTGATTTCGATGGTTCACAGGCAAAGGTTTTGATATGCGAAATAAAGAACATGGAAAGCCACCAAAAAAGTTTGAAGACGCCGAATTGCAAACAATATCGGATGAAGGTGACACTTTGCTTCAAGCACAAGAGGCAGAAATATTAAATATTGCGCAACAAAGAATTTCTGAACGCTTAAAACCCATGGGAAAGATCCAAAAGTTTGGCAAATGAGTGCCACATGTATTGAATGACAGCGATGGACAAAGGCAAAATCAATAGTGATCAAATCAATGTTGCTTACTTTAAGTAATGAATTTGTTTTCTGAATCCGAAACGCAAAAAATCATGGGTAAATTCAGGATAACCATCTGCTTCATCTGCAAAACCAGATCGATTCGACAGGGTGGGATCAGACACATGTGCCACGAGATCTTAAAACCAGTTGAAACCGTTAATACATGTTACTTTGGACAACAAATGATCATTTTGAACCATACATTTATCGAATAGGCCATCTGGATTCAGTATACAATCAAAGCATTAGGCTAGGCACTGCTACACTTCGTGCCGTGTTTATCAGACATGGCTTCTTCCGACAACCATATATTTTCATCAATGGCACATACATTGGCTTAGCAGCACTTCGATTCCTACAAGGAAGTCGAAAATTCGATTGACCAATTGGTTTGCTTCAAAAGACGAACAGTTTTATTGGCATGGAATCCATAAATTGCCTGAAGAATGGAAAAAATGTGTGGCCAGCAGTGGCCAATACTTTGAATGAAATGTGTTTTTACCTTACCATGAAACATTAAATGTTTTTTTATCCTAAAATAATGCTGATTTCATAAAACTATTTGAAGAAGCTTCAAATTTTGAAAAATGGAAAGCGTTCGCATGCAAGAAATATTATGAACAAGGTAGTAGGTAGTGTGTTGGTTTATTAGACCTCAGACCACAAATCAAGCCCCAGGTCTGACATCTCCAGTAAATCGAAATATGAAAAAATATTTCTTCGACGACTTTCTCTCAGCAGATTTTTGGCAAAAACTCTGAAAGTAAATAAAAATTGCCATGAAAAGTTTCTTAAAAAAATCTATCGTTCGGAGTCGACTGCCGCCACTTATAGATTTTGCTTTGGTGGCGTCATCAATCCGTATTTCTTTGAGACCAACAGTGGCCAAGCAATCTCTGTCAAAGACGAGCTTTACAGTTTGACGACTACAAATATATTTTTGTCTTGTTTGATGTGCACACGATTCTGTCATTACGAGTGGACTTTAAACTGTATGTCCCGCCACTCATGTATAAAATTAACACACAAAACATAAGTGATGTGAGAAGGTAGGTTGTAATCCTGACAGAAAGTTTGTAATGACCAATTATGTACGTATGTTATGTATGAAGATGGTGCAGATGGTGACAAAGCCAGTTTGTAGCTGGTGAAATGGGAAGGAAATTGTTGAATATCGGATATTACAAAAACTTGGTCAAACAACCAATTTTGATCTCAACTGACAACATTTGATAGAAGTATGGGATAGAAGCATGAGGTTCATGGCCAGAATTAATTTAAAGATACAAGCAAGCTGTTGCATATTGATGGCGTGACTGAAACTGAGAACGATTGCATCTATCAAACCTTGTGACTGTGGTTTGTGAGGATCTTACCAGGACTCTTTTAATGGCGGAAATATCAATTCGAGAGAGTCTTTTGGCTAAACAACGCAATCATTTACACTGAGAGCGTAATGGTTTAAACCCAGCCATGTCAGAATGTTTTCGATCAAAACGGTACATGTTTGATTCAGTAAAACTCGCTTCATTGTTACACAATATGTAAACAAACTCTTTCGAACATCATTTTGTAGACGACCTCTTTCGCTCGCCAAACCCTTGAAGATTCTTTTAAAAAACTCTCTTTACATACTGTTACGTACAGGCATACATAATTGGTCTTTACAACCTTTCAGTCAGGATTACGACCTAGTTTCTCACACCACTTATGTTGTGTGTGTTACTTTTATACATGAGTGGCGGTACCTGTAGTTTAAAGTCGACTCCGAACGACAGATTTTTAAGAAACTTTTTATGACAATTTTATTTACTCTCAGAGTTTTTGCCAGAAATCTGCTGAGAGGAAGTCACCGAAGAAATATTTCTTCATATTTTTGTTTTAATGTCTGACTTGGGGTTTGATCCGTGGCCTTACGTCTAATAAGACTACACACTGCCTACTAGACTACGTCGACTATATTCTGTTATGCGCTTAACTTTAATGGCATATACACGTAGTAAATCCTGTTGTTTCTAATTTAAATATGAATTCTTATGAAAATATTTCATAGAAAAGAAAATCCATTTAAATTTCCTTAAAATACCAACACATCATTGCCATTTCCTATGATTTCTTCACTATTTTAACGCACCCATCTGCATGAATGAAAGAAACTTGTCCTTGAGATGTCTTTGTCAAGTTAAATGGCAACTACAGGAGATGGAGATGGTTATTCCTGGCAGGTGTTTAAATGAATGTTTGTTTGTGCGTTGACTTTCTGAAAGAAAAGTGTAAACGATTCTATAAAAAAAGAAAAAGAAAAACGAAAGAAATATACTCACAAGAAGCAGGATACGCATCCTCTACTGTTATCCTGCATATCCTGCGTCAACTGTATAAGAATTTATTTGATGGAGAAGCAGAACAAAAAAAGAAACAGCAACAGAAGCAGAAATAAAAGTTTAAAAACTTTAAAAAGAAACATTTTTCATTGAAAGTTTCATAAAATGAATGGAAAATAATTTCTGCAATTAAAGGAATAATCGTCGGTTTGTTGTAATAAACAAAATGATTGAAGGCTGTAATGCCAAACAAGGGGACGTACATATAACAGAAGGAGTGTAAATACCAATACTAAGGAAATATGTTTCCAAAAGTAAAGGATATTCAAATAAATCCGAATCATAGAGAACTGTTAAGGATAAAGGATTTCATTTAAATTGAATTTAAGCAGGTAAACATTTTCCTTCCTTCCCCTAAGCCCATTGCAAATAATTGAAATGAAGCTTTAAAAACGCATTCCTTTTCTTCTTATTTTTTGTTAAAAACATTAAAAGTTATCGATGCATAAAATAAAGTGTGTGTTAAATATTTGTTAACATTTTTAATATTTTTCACTTATCAACCCATCCACCCACACTGCCAATCAAAATTTTTAAATTTCTCTTCTCTTCTGTACTGTATTGTAATGTTTATTACAATTCTTGATGTGGTTGCCACATACATGTTTAACTGGATTTTAATGTCTAAAGAATTGAAAATAAAAAATATAACAAGTGTCGGCTAGCATGACTTCAATTAGTCCCTTAAAGACCGCTGGCTAAATATACTTGCCATTTTTTTATACACACATAAACGACACTAAGTTACGCAGCATGTTTTGGTACAATAGGTCAATCTGACCTCAGGGTACTGTACCTGTCTTGACTGACTGGTACACGTCCTCTAACCTAACCTACGCAGAATGGATATCATCAAACTGGATGCATATGCTCTTAAAGGGTGATTTTTTTAAGTTTGAGAAATTAAAATAGTACTGACAGGTTATCCTATGTATAAATTTAAATAAAACAAAGTTCATGTGATATATCGGGTCCGCCTCTAGCGTTTTTTTCCAACTAGTGCTTATTTCGTGAATGGTAACACTTAGCTCATGTCTGATTAGACAGATAATTAGTTTTATCCTTCCCCTGAACGAATATGATTGTGTATACGCTTGAACAACGCTGGAAAATATTGCGACATTACTTTGAAAATCGTGGTAATGTTGCAGAATGTGTGCGTAAATTGCGTACGAGGCCTACGCTAGTGGGCCTGCGGATTTTGGTCCAGAGGCATAATTTTGCCATTCTTCTTCGAAAATGAGCAAGGAGTAGCCGTTACAGTCAATGGCGATCGTTAGCGGGCCACGTTGAACGAATTTTTGTTTACAAAAATTGAAGAGGAGGATATTGGCAACATTTGGTTTCAACAGGACGGCGCTACGTGCCACACAGCCGAAGCTACAATCGATGTTTTGCGCCCTGTTTTTGAAGATCGCATTATCAGCCGCAAAGCTGATGTCGTTTGGCCACCTCGGAGCTGCGATTTGACACCGTTGGACTATTATTTGTGGGATGCCGTCAAAGACAAGTGTTACGCCGACAAGCCAGAGACAATTAACGCTTTAAAGGACAATATTCGTGAAGCCATTGGTGAAATACAGCTGCACACAATCGATAATGAGATTAAAAATTGAACCGATCGTGTAGGCTACTGCATGACCAGCCGAGGCAGCCATTTGAATGAAATTCTTTTCCATTATTAACCGGAAGGATTGTACTTTCAAATAAAAAAAGAAATTTGAGAAAATATTCAGTAGTTTTTTTTTTAAATCATTTTCAAAAAAAAAGTTATTTGGCGGACACTTTAGTATGCTTTCGAGCGCTGATAGTGGTTGATTGCTTTCTAGCAGTTTGACATTTTTAGTGTGTAGTGTGGTTAGCCTTATCAACTGGACTAGTGAATGGATAGTCATTCAATACGAGAGTATGTTTTGAACCATATTAGACATGATTCCACGGTTCAAACCCCAGTTCAATATATCTCCAATAAAACGAAATACGAAAAATACGAAATACTCTGAGCGTAGAATAGAATTGCCATGAAAAGTTTCTCAAAAATCACACGTTAGGAGCCGACTTTAAACTGTAGGTCTTGCCGCCAGGTCGTATTTCTGACTAAATGCTTATAATGACCAATTATGTATGTATGTATGTGATATATAATCGAAATTCTTTATTCGTTTGAAACATCTTTTTTATAGCTTTACGGGCTAAAGGCTGGGAATCTTCAAAGACTTTGGTAGCCCGCACGATTCGCTGCAAGATTTACTCTAGGCTTGCTGAGCGCCTGCGTACTAAACCCAACCTCGTTCGTCACACTTCCAACCATTTGCCCACCCAGCTATACCAGCTATACCAGCTATACCACATCCAAAATTCTTAATTTGTTTGTTCGTCCAATCAGTCGTTTGCAAAGTAATACAAATAAAATGAACATGTACAATCCTGTTTCTATTTAGGTATACGATGTTATTTATTATCAAAAAAAATTACACAGGTGTTCATCCCTTTTCTATTTCTTCAACATTTGAACATGACCAACACGTGACAAGTCTTTATTATCAAAAAAAAAAAAAAAACAATGTGCACACACTCATTCTGTCCGTCCACTCATTCGTTTGAAAAGAAATACAAATAAAAGGAAGAAGAAGCAATCATGCATCAAATTTTGTATGGAGAAACTGGTCCAGAACATACATACAGTTTCACATTACATGTTACAAACTTATCGGCTAACCGACCATCACCAGATGTAGTGTAGGTATGCACCAAATTTTGTATAAAAAAAGTGAGCCAGAACCATCACAAAAATATTACTTCGGGCATTACCTGGTATCCTATTATCCGCTCCAGGCAATTTCATTGATCATCGTATCGCGGGCAGGTAAAGAAAACATGCTCCGCCGTCTCCTTTTCACTACGGCATTCTGGGTATGCTTCATCTACGTCGTGACCATAGTTATAGAGATATACCCTATAACATCCATGGCCTATTAGCAACTGTGTCAGATGGAAGTTCACCTGGCCGTGTTTTCTTTTGGTCCATTCGCCCATACTCGGTATGAGACTGTAGGTCCATCTTCCCTTATTGGGATTGGACCAGTCTTACTGCCATCTATCCATGGCATTGTCAACCAATTGGACAGGGTTCGAATGATCTGTTCCACTCCTTGCATTACGTTTCCTGCTCTTTACGTCCACTACTAGTTTTAGGGGCCTCATTCCCGCAATCACCAATGCTGCATCAGTAGACGCTGTGCGGAAGGCAGAAATTACCCTGAGGGCCTCATCTATTCCTGCTCTATAGGTCCTCCTACCCATAGCCTTGGCGCATATAGGGGCTGCATATATAGCGTATCACTACCTTCATCAGTAACCATCTCTTCTCCTGTTTTGGGCCCCCTAGGTTAAGCATTATTTGGGCAAGTGCACATGTCGTCGCCGTACATTTTCCACCGATGTACCTAAAATTTTCTCTAAACGTAAGACTGTTATCAATCATTACTCCCAGATATTTAATCTTCTGCTTTGATGTTATGCGCTGGTCGCCACCGTTATGGTAATAAATTCAATCCTCTTTCTATTGCTTACAAGTAGAACATCCGTTTTAGGGTAAGCAAGTTTGAGACCTATTTCCGTTATCCAGCTTCTGACCGTGTCAACCGCAGTGTTACACTTTCTTACCAATTCATCTTAATGTTTTCCTCTTATCAGCAGGGCCATAACGTCCGCAAATCCAATGATATGCGTACCTCTACAGAGTTTAAGCCTCAGTACACCATCATACATGACGTTCCATTGTGCCATTATTTGTGGAATGTAACATATGTAAAGCACAACCGAAATTTCCAATTTTTCCTAAATAAATCAGTATAAATCAGACTGCATTTGACTGATGGCTTTTTCGCATACACCTTTGACTTAAGAAAAGCCCACAAGAAAAAGCCTAACGTGTTCAAATCTCACAATGTCTGTAGGCAGATCACTTTAGTTCCACGTAAGATCATCATCCACTCAAATCTCTTGTTGCAGTTGGTGGTGTGTTGTCTGATTTGACGTTAGGCCACGGTTCAACACTCAGGTCATATATCTCCAATAAAACGAAATATTACTTCGGTGACTTTCTCTCAGCAGATTTCTGCCAAAAACTCTGAAGATAAAATAAAATTGCAATGAAAAGTTTTTCAAAAGATTTTCATTTAGAGTCGGCATTAAACTGTATGTCAGGACACTTATGGATAAAGTGAACACACACAACATGGGTGATGTTAAACGCTAGGTTGTAATCTTGACTGAAGTGTTGTAATGATCAATAATGCATGCATGTATGTATGTAATCGTCGACCTGTAGTGCTTGCCATTGACAGTGATTGCTTGGCCACCGTTGTTCTCAAAAAAATGTGGATCGATAATGCCGCCAGACCTAAACCCACTCTAAATAGTGATTGATTGTAGATGCATTGGATACTCTTAGATCTCATGTGGATTTTTATTGCCCCATATTTAATCATTTTATTTCTTCACGTACCCATTCATCTGAAAATAGTCCTCATCACAAAAGATGATTTTTCGATGAAAATAAGGCTCAGTTTGTCATCAGTACCATGGTCCATTTAGCAAACACACGTCGTTACAAGATGTTGTTTGCCTTCAGTTCTTGCATCAGTAGAATTTTGCATGGATGTGGGCCCATGTTATGAGGCTAAATTCGCCAGGTTGTGGTCCTTGAAGGGACAAGTTCATGCAAGCTACACAAGTTCGATTTCCTCAAATTCTGTAGCATACTCTTAAGGACAGCGGCGATGTTTGATACTGAATTTCGTCAACGTAAAAGTATTGGTTCAACTCTGACTTAACCAGTGGTTTCAAAATTAATTACCACATGCGAATATTCCTCTCGGTAACGCAATTAAGGCGATCGCTGTTCGTTAGCCGAGCAGAAGACATATTTTCTTATTTGCACGTCTTCTTGAATACTCTTTCCAACCACAAAGGTTTGACAAAAAAGACTGAATAAATGGCAACTAATTTGACAGAAGTAGACTCAACACGATGGCCATTAATTGTCAAAATTTGTAAGTGTGTAAAGTTGGTTCCAACCAGAGATCAGCAATGAAACGCTTTTTCGCTACTCATAAGTACTCATGAAATTTTGAGTATGAGTGAGTCAACAGTATTCAAATCCAACTACTCTGATTCATTGACAGCATTGATTTATAAGTACAGGTTGCAATACAACGTTGACATCAAACTCATAACATTCGAAATATGTTTGATTCATACGCCTACTCATTCAGATTCATAAAAAATACTTATAATACTCATAAATTATTCGAGTGATTCGAATCATTCGTCAAACTTTGCAGTCTTATTTGTTGTTGCATTTACAAAGAAAGAAGAAAGACACATGAACAAAAAAGACAAAGACAGCAAGCAGTGCAAACACACAACCTTCATGTGAGTATTGTAGTATTCGTACGCGAATCATACTTAATTTGTGATTCGTGTATACGATGAGTCATGGAGAGTCAAAATCAATAACATCATGCGTATTGTTAAGTATGAGTACCATGAGTATTTCAAATTTTGAATATGAGTAGTGACATTAAAATAAGTATGAATGCGTATAAGTATCAGAAATTATGAATATGATTCGAATCTACTCATCGTTTTGAATACTCATTGCTGACCTCTAGTTCCAACTTATCGCACAATCCGCTTAACAATTTACTTCTTTCGAAATTAATCTGTTTACTAGGCCTCTCTTTTGTACGATTTAAGGCCTTTAATGGGGTAATGTTAAGTCCTTGGTTATTGTCAAAACGTAAACAATTTAGGTCACCATTGACGGTGAGAGTTATTGAAAACAGTAGACGAATATATGCCTGATCGAATGGGCCAGCCGCCGATCTTACACCGGAAAACATGTTTTAAAAATTAAACGCCAGGAACCCTGGAAACAGAACATCTAAGTTTGAGGCCCCAGTTTCTCACCTTTGCTCCCTTATAAGAATAAATAATGAAAGACAAAAAGATATTGCTGGCATCACGGTTCCCAAAGTGTTAAAAAGCATCTGAAGGTATTAAAAGTTAAAAAGAATAAAAGAAAAAATACGAAATAAACATGGCAGGAGAACAGACATGTTGTGTGTATATTTTGGTAATATAACACGCCATAATGTCATTTTGACAGAAATTCTTAACGCTTTTTAACATGTTAACTGTAGAATGTTTAAAATTAGCAACAAAAGCAAATACAAACAGTACACGTGCAACTCACTCACTCGCACACTCACTCACTGATACCTGCACAAAGTGAAAGTAAGAAAAAAATACAAACTTTTGAAATGTGAAAAGTATTAAATGTTCAAAAAACAACAATAACAACAACAACAACAACAGAAAACTTTTAATTTATGGTTTATTATCTGCAAAAGAAAAAAATTACGAACGAAAAAAAGTCCAAAAAATTTTTTAATATACACATGGACCTTAGTATTCTACACTGCAAAGAAAGCAATATTAGTGCCAAGATGTTAGTGGCCTATTCACTCAAAAGTGTAGATGAAAAATTAATTTTTTTAGGTAGAGTTGACCGACCCGCCAAGGTATTCGGATGAGCCCACTTAATCCACATGAGGCACATCGATTATTCCCTAGCTCTGCAGCCACTTAGAGCTTCCAATGAAGGGACTCAAACTGCCGATGACTATGTTCGACAAATCACCAAGGTCTTCGATGCAGTAGGCATTTATCTTCTTTGACATAGTGCCGCACATGTTCCGTGGTTCTTTTTCAAAGAAACTTTCAATCCTAAATTAGTAAATAATTCGAAAATAGCCGGGAAACCTTTGGTTCAAAACGTTGGTTCTAGTAATTATTACACTGTGATGTGATCATAGTTTACCGCCATTAAAGGTAGGAAAATTGATGTTGACAACGATGCCAAACTACCACTGAACAATTTTAAATTCTGAAAAACCAGTACAGCCTGTCAAAGGTTCTTTATACCTACACAACTACAGTCCGCTTAACTACAGTTTTAATCACTTAGACTCATACTTTTCTACGTCATTGCAACTTCTTAAAATAGCAGAGACCATTATTTTTAACCCATTCTGTTATCTTTTTTTATGAAGTCTAAAGCAGTTGAAAGCCTTTGTTAGTGAAGGACTGCCCTCTATCCCTTTGTACTACGGAGCAATCATTCCCGACCCAGTGATTAATATTGCATGTAATATCTTAAGTCATCGCAGTATAGTAGGTAGTGTGTTGTGTTATTAGACGTGAAGCCACGGTTCACACCCCAAGTCAGACATCTCCAATAAAGCGGAATATTGCTTCGGCGACTGCCACGCAGCAGATTTCTGGCAAAACTCTAACAGAAGATAAAATTTCCATGAAAAATGTCTCTAAAAATCTGTCTGCCGGGTCGACTTTAAGCTGGAAGTTGCACAAGTCATGGATAAAATAACACACACAACATAAGTGGTGTGGGAAGCTAGGTCATAATATTGACTGAAGAATCGTAATGACCAATTATGTATGTATAATCCTAAACGTCTTCTACGTTACAGTTCATTTGTGTCTGTACGAATACATGTTAACAACGCAGTAAGATGCTGTAAAGGAGCTGTTTTCAGGCGTGCTTGCTCAAAACTCGTTGACTTAAAGTTTGTCGGCACAATATTGTCTAGTGAATTTGGCATTCGAACGTTAAGTTTTCCGTTTTCAATCGAAACGTTATATGTTTGCTTCAATAAAGCTCACTTGGTTTTTACTCCATATGTCAACGAAGAACTATTGAAGATTCTTTTACGAAACTCTCTTTACATTCTGTTATGCTCTTAACTTTAACGGCATATGCACGTAGAAAAATCCTGTTGTTTCTAATTTAAATATGAATTCTTATGAAAATATTTCACAAAAAAGAAAATTCATTTAAATGTCCTTATAATACCAACACACTGCATTGTCATTTCCTTATGATTTCCTCACTATTTTAACGCACCCATCTGCATGAATGAAAGAAACTTGTCCTTGAGATGTCTTTGTCAAGTTAAATGGCATCTACAAGAGATGGAGATGGTTATTCCTGGCAGGTGTTTAAATGTTAAGTTTTCCGCTATTTCGAGCTCCTCAGGGCAGTTAGAACACCTACGATTATCGGCTAGCTTAACTTGGCGAAGATAATGCAGGGAACAGACAGGATCTGTTTGAAATAGTAATACTTCAATAGTAATAATGTATTATCCTAATGTGCTAGAACCTTCTATAGTCGACTGAATACAAGTTTAGCTACAAAAGCTTGAAGTAATAAAGTGCTAGAGAAAATGCTTTGTAACAGCTTTAGTTCTTTAAATTCATAAGAAAGTATAGACAAATAACGGTTGCTTTCGATAAAGGAGACTTTAACTATACCTGATCTTAAAACACGGCTCCCATTTTGAAAGCGGCGCAATGCTTATTGCGTGGTGAGACTTGCGCTAAAAATCTCTTAATCAATGCGGAAAATCACGCTGCAATACTTGAAATCCTCACAAGGTATCCTGCAGTCGCTTGCGACAGGATTTTACGTGAAGTTTGACAGGCTCTATTGTATGGCCTTAAATCGCACAGCCATAGATAAGACAGTAATCTAGTAGATAGTGTGTTGGCTATGTGTAGTTCAAACCCCAAATCTCTAAGAGTAAATGAAATTGCAATAAAAAGATTCTTAAAAAATCTGTTCTTCGAAGTCGACTTTAAGCTGTAGGTCCTACATACATATATTATTGGTCCTTATAACCCTTTAGTCAGGATTACGACCTAGTTTCTCACACCATTATTATATATTATTATTATATTGCGTTCAGTTGGAGATGCCTGACCTGGGGTTTTGACCCGTCTAATAAGCCAACACACTACCTACTAGACCACGGCGACTTCACGTACTACCAGTCAAGTATAAAAATAATGCACACAATATAAGTATTGTGAGAAGCTTAATCCCAACCGAAGTCTTGTAAGGGCACAATTACGATTTTGCCTTTAGAATAAGTATTCACTGAAATAATTTCTGCATCATGTTTGTGACCTACTCTTACCAAAAGTCCTACAGTATCTGTCATCCCTGATTAAACTCTCTAATAAAAGATTACTGCCATAGCAAGATTTATGATGGAGTAGAATTTGTTTGTTTGTTGGGAATATTTTAAGCAAGATTGTAAGACCCGCCATCTAACCCAAGTATATATGACCTCCTTTAATTATTGCAATTATTGCGACACTCACAATTGCCAAGAGAAGCTTACCGTGCCTACCCTGCCTGCGTCCATTGCTACAAGGCAGATCTTTTAGAAGTGGCATTCGGTAGGTCATGTGCTAATTGAAGTTCAAATCTGTTACAAAATAAGGCCGAAGCACTGGGGCCTTGCGACTAGTTGCAGTTCTATTCTCTTAGACCTAGTGAAAGATACGTTAGGGATATCTTTTCTGTCTTAGTCATCTTACATACGTTTCGCTTTGTCAGTAAACGTTCGATTCGATTGTATGCCATAAAGCACACTTAATACCTATGTATGGTCATTTGAATGTCGTTCACTCCTCGACTTTTGTTCTAATCTTGAACATGATGATCTTTCCAGTAAATATACCTCAAATTGTCTAACTGTCCTAAAACTTCTAACGGTTACAGTTACACTTAACAGTCATGGCTGTGTAAGCATAAGCTGCTCCATGCGTATTAACAAAGAATTAAATTCAAACACCATTAACTTGGCAACAAAGAATACAAAATGACAAACAAATCTAATAAACTCTCACTCACACACACTCACTCTCATTCACACACACTCATTCACACGTGTCATACATACGAAAAGTTATCAATATAACTGTCTCACATACAGTGTTACAATTGCAGTCGTTTTGAAATTCATACATTCCAGCGAACAGTGAAATGTCCAAACTCCCGGGTGTTTAGATGTTCTAAGCAATGCTTACACTCGCATGCAATACGTGAAATGGTCACGGGGGTTTAGTGTTCACAAAAAAAATTTTTTTTTTAATTTTTTTTAGGGGTGCAGTAAACGTGAGCACTTTCATAAAAATATTTGGAAACGACAAATATTCCCTGCGCCAATTTTGTTTTTCTCTTTCTATTATTGTCGACAGAAATTGTTCGAAAGCAAATGTATTTTTTTTAGAAAAAATTTTCGTTTTTTTTTTTGGTGAAACCATGGAACAATGAACAACAGAAGGTCAAGATTTTTCTTTTCACTTACGTAGGGGATGTTATGAAATTGGGTCGTGGATATTAAAATGATTTTAAAACAATTGTCGCGAAAAAGAGGGAAAGAAAATATTGGATTTGGTTTCAATTTCATTTTTTAAGAGATTAAAACATCGCTGACTACAGTCCTGCAGTGGTAGAAATGAATTTCCAAATTTTGTTGCCCCCTAACCCTTTGACGGCTATAGGCAAGTATACTTGCCCGGGGGTTTTTGGCTGGTATATTTGCCCAGGTTACAGATAGAGCAAATATGTCAGAGAATGTTTTAGAGAAGAAGATTGGGGCAACAAAAGTGTAGTTGAGTGCAAACCTCTAACTGGCTACACTTGTACTCTACGAGGCTCCAAATTTGGCCAAATAATGGTCTTTATACCAAGGGCTACTACAGGGTAAATATAGGGCACAAGTGATGGGAGTCAATTATGTTTTGTATTTAGCCTTTGTCTATCAAAAAAATATGATGAACAGTTTTGGATAAACCCCAAACTGCTTAAAAATAGTCATTTTATGTTTGGCAATTATGTTTGCCTATGGGTTGAAACGAAAATTGTCATTCCTAAAAACTCTAGAATTAAAACCTCTAAATTGTCATTTAATTTGGGCTTTTTTAAGCGCGCCTGTGTCTCATGATAGTGGAGCAGTTCAACCTATATGCTTTACAAAAAGGGCGTATGTTCACTTTAACCGTATCCGAGTTTAAGGCTTATATGGGTATTATCATACGTATGAGCTTAGTGAAACTCCCATCAACACGTCTGTATTGGTGAACTGATCCAACATTCCACCAAGCTCAGATTGCAGGAGTCATGCCACGGAACCGATTTGAGGAAATTACAGCCAATCTTCACTTTTGCGACAGGGCTGATGTTACTGATCGTGGCTACAAATTCCGTCCAATTATAGAGCACATTAACAAGGCTATGCCTGACGCATATACATTTTCCAAAAAACTCTCAATTAATGAATATATCGTAAAGTTTAAGGGACATAATGCCATGAAACAGTATATGAAGGACAAACCTATTTCATAGGGATTCAAACTATGGTGTTTATGTTAGTCAGAAACTGGATACTTGTACAATATTGACATTTACATAGGAAAAAACCATTTGTTGAACACAGTCTTGGGGAAGCTGTCGTCCTGCAGTTATGTAAGCCACTGGCAAAAAAAGGGATTGAAGTTTACTTTGATAATTTCTTTACAAGTCTAAACTTAATGCATATTCTTCAGCAAAAAGAAATAATGGCATGTGGAACTATTCGATGTAGTAGAAAGCACATACCGAAGAATTTTCCGGCGGATAAAAAAATGAAAAGAGTGGACATAAGTTACATCATGTCAGGAAGCATTTCCGTCGTCAAATGGATGGACAATCGTGGTGTCCACCTCGCCTCAAATTTTATTGACCCAACAGAGGTAATCAAGGTCAAGCGACGTGTTGCTGGACAAGCTAATAAAATAGATATTGATATAGAAATTGATTGTCCTCTGATTACACAGCATTACAACAAAGCAATGGCAGGCGCTCATCTAATGGACCAAAAGAAAGTTTATTATGAGTACGATCGCAGAAGTAAGTGGCGTTTTTATTGACGATTATTCTTCGACCTATTTCAAAGAAAGAAAGAAAGAAACTCATATTGACTAACAGTTCCTCAATCAATGTGACTTCAATTGAATTTCGAGCAGCTTTAGCCAAAGAACTGATAAGTTGCTTCAATTCAAGCAGACGTGCCTTTTCAGCGTCAACCAAATTTGGAACTAATTTTATAGAGCACATTAACAAGGCTATGCCTGGCGCAAATACATTTTCCAAAAAACTCTCAATTGATGAATATATCGTAAAGTTTAAGGGACATAATGCCATGAAACAGTATATGAAGGACAAACCTATTTCATAGGGATTCAAACTATGGTGTTTATGTTAGTCAGAAACTGGATACTTGTACAATATTGACATTTACATAGGAAAAAACCATTTGTTGAACACAGTCTTGGGGAAGCTGTCGTCCTGCAGTTATGTAAGCCACTGGCAAAAAAAGGGATTGAAGTTTACTTTGATAATTTCTTTACAAGTCTAAACTTAATGCATATTCTTCAGCAAAAAGAAATAATGGCATGTGGAACTATTCGATGTAGTAGAAAGCACATACCGAAGAATTTTCCGGCGGATAAAAAAATGAAAAGAGTGGACATAAGTTACATCATGTCAGGAAGCATTTCCGTCGTCAAATGGATGGACAATCGTGGTGTCCACCTCGCCTCAAATTTTATTGACCCAACAGAGGTAATCAAGGTCAAGCGACGTGTTGCTGGACAAGCTAATAAAATAGATATTGATATAGAAATTGATTGTCCTCTGATTACACAGCATTACAACAAAGCAATGGCAGGCGCTCATCTAATGGACCAAAAGAAAGTTTATTATGAGTACGATCGCAGAAGTAAGTGGCGTTTTTATTGACGATTATTCTTCGACCTATTTCAAAGAAAGAAAGAAAGAAACTCATATTGACTAACAGTTCCTCAATCAATGTGACTTCAATTGAATTTCGAGCAGCTTTAGCCAAAGAACTGATAAGTTGCTTCAATTCAAGCAGACGTGCCTTTTCAGCGTCAACCAAATTTGGAACTAATTTTATAAGTAAGTCCAAATCTCTTCATAAAATGGAAACGAGTGAATGTTGGAAACGCTGCTTTCATTGTGCTTCCTTTAAAAAATAGAATCGCACAAATGGTTTTTGCGTTCAATGCAATGTGTTCCTTTGTTTCACTACATCCCGTGATTGCTTTGGAAACTATCACGAACAACACTAATTATAAATTTTTTGAGATTTATTGTATTTTACTTTATATTTTTAATAAAAAAACTGTACTTAAATCATGTCTAAAAATTAACAATTTGGGATAAAAAGATTGCTTTCAACCCATAGGCAATTATATTTGCCAAGCGAAATGGGGGACTTAGAGGCTACGCAGAAGGGCAATTTTTTTTTCGTCACTACTATTAGGCCACAGATTATTAAAATAAAACAAAAGGTTAAATCGCTTCAGCAGAAAATGTTTGGTCGTCAAAGGGCTAAGGCGGACATAAGTGGCAATAACAATTCTATTCTAATTGACAGCTCGGCGTTGTGGTCAAAACTAGACAAACTGTTCGGATACGAATCTCAATGGAGTTAAAAAAAATCATGGTTTTCGAATTTCAAATTAAGTGGCTACACTCCCTCCTACACAATTCATCTAAGAAGGGCTCTTGCCCTCTGAAAATACAAAATGGGAGATCAGGTTGCCTAGGGGGAATAGGTAGGAACAAATGGTTAGCAAGGTTCGCCACCACTACCGCACATACTCGGAGAGCGGTGTTTCTAAGCAACGATAGATGGCAACACAAAAATCCTAGGACCTGCTACAGCAGACCAGCTGGAACTTAGCTTAGCTGGAATAACAACAGATTACATAGATATGTACATACATACATAATTGGCCATTGCAACCCTACAGCCAGGATTACGACCTAGCTTCGCACACCACTTATGTTATGTGTTTTAATCTTCATATTATATATAAAAATTAATCACAGACTCTTCCTGAAGGTCTGATAGGAGTTATAGGCTATTTCCTATTTTAAAATTTCAAGTAGGCGAGGTGTCACGCCCACATACCCAATAAGTATTTAATGTCGCATATCTCATAAACTGCAACAGCTAGAGTCCTCAAATTTTGTATGGACGACTTTGACGTATGTATGAACAAAATGGGCGGATTGGCTATAGTGGGCGTGTCACGTCCCATAGCCTATAAATATAAAAATGAAAGTTTGTTTGTATGTACCTTATAGAATCGTAAACTATGCATTTGATCATGTTATGATCTTTAGCAAAGTTGTTGCGCATGAGCCATGGAAGGTTTCCAAACTGATATGACCAATATCCGATAGGTGGCGCCACTGAAAATTACTTAAAATGAATTTAATCGTAAAGAGTACATTCTTTAACAAAATTGTTGCGCGTGAGTCGACGGAGGTTGGTGCGATTAATTTCCGATGGATGGCGTCACTGAAAATTATTAAAAATGAATGACAAGCAATTGGTCGACCTACACCTCAAGTACGGAAGAAAAGAGAAATCTTCGAGTATATGCCGCTGAGACCCGTTCGATTGAACAACTTGAACAACAAGAAGTGAGATTAGCAACTGATCGAATGCGTACTACTCAGGCCCGTTCATCTGAATCATCAGGACAACGGGAAACAAAATCAATAAAATGATTCAAAATTAATTCGATATTTGTGTAATGTCTTCTTTCCTTAAAATTTACAGTACAGCTAGTTTTATATATAAGTTGCGGATGGCAATTTTATTTACTCAGAGTTTTTGCCAGAAATCTGCTGAGAGGAAATCGCCGAAGAAATATTTTTTATATTTTCGTCTAATAAGCCAACACACTACCTACTAGACTACGGAGAATTTGAAGGCCTCTCATTCTCGGGAAATGCAAAAAGCATAGCACCACAGGGGAAAAAGTATGTATCAACGGTTAGCAAGGTTCTCCACCACTACAGCACATATTCGGAGGGCGTTGTTTCTAGACAATGATAGGACCTGCAGACTAATCACCTGCTTAGCTGCAAAAACAATAGACTAACGAAACGGAAACAAGGCAGAACGACATCAGCAGCCAACCGGATAGAATGGAAAATTCTTCCATGCACCCAAGAAGGGTAATGGAAAAAATTTCTTTCAAAAGTGTCTGTTTTAATCACTTCCTTTCAATCTATTCATATACAGTGGTGGCCTTATAATTAGAAACGACTTAGCAATGTATGTATGTATGTTTGTTAATTTGTTTTACAGTTTTCATTGTGTACCTGGGATCAAAGGCTTTGTTTGGAGGACGCCTTACATACGTTTTTCCATCAGGTTGGGACAAACTAAACTTATATTCGTCACTCCAGAGAACTCTGTTCCAGAAACATGGTTTCTAATTGTAAAGCCACCACTGTAGATTATTCGTCTGTGCGGAATATAATACCGTTCAAAAGTTTGCCATGGCTTTTCTGGGAGGAGTGTATCCGAAATGTTCAATTCTTCACTACGCAGAAACATAAATCAGGCTGAATGGCTGATGGCATGGGTTATCATGGCTTTGAGAACTGCTGTGGTTAGCATACATCTAAGGATGAAGAAAACCCTGCGAGAAAAAGTGCAACTTGTCGCACAATTCCTGATAGTGCGATCACTACTGGTAGTGAGTTCACAATTGCTTCACGTGGGCTAATCATGCCCTCAAATTGCTTGCCCTGAAAATCCAATGTGCCATGAATTGTGTGGTACATTT
The DNA here is from genome assembly GCA_936449025.2 of Sarcophaga subvicina. NCBI lineage: Eukaryota > Metazoa > Arthropoda > Insecta > Diptera > Sarcophagidae > Sarcophaga > Sarcophaga subvicina. The sequence continues at coordinate 37,193,676 of OW388084.2, forward strand.
CGCCGTCATGTTGAAATCACTTAACATTGGTATTCAGGTTAAACATTTTGGCCAAAAGAAGTTGATAATCATTAAGCTACAGTGCCTACTGGTGACAACAATGACCAGACAAACGTTGTTTTCAAAGACATATGGGTCGATGGCGTTGCTAACCCAAGATCCACAACAAACAGTGAGTTCTTCGGGATGCTTTGAGCATTCTTGAGATTTTTTTTATGGATCCAATGTGATGGCATCCGGGTGGCATGAATATTAACTTCCAATGTTTTAAGGGGTCCAAGTTTGTCCGGATCTGGATTACTTTTTATGGGACCAGGTCAAGTCATATATTTATGCCGACAAACCAGTAACTCTTGAAGCATTGGAAGCCAATATTGGAAGCCACTATAAGTGCCAGTACGGCCAGAATTATTGTAAAAAAATAGTCAAAAATAGGAGTTGTTGCTAGGCTACATTGATTTATAAATTCCATACATTGAAAGGGTAAAGTAAAGGGTCAGTAAAGGGTCATTGGTAATGGAGTATGAGTCCATGCAGAGCTTGTGTAAGTTTTCATGTATTGAAGTTCATGGTCATGGACCCTATAAAGCACTGAGACAGCAGCCTTGAGAGTGTTCGAGAGAAAAGTCATACATAAGATCTTCGGATCAGTGCGAGTTGGCGATGATTTCCGTATCTGCTACAACAGTAAGCTGTATGAGCTCCTCAACGACATAGACGTTGTGCAGCGTATTAACATCTAGCGGCTGTGCTGTCGTTCGAATAGAGGAGGATGCTCCGGCGAGACGGGTATTTGATGCGGGAATCTGCGGAAGTCTCCGAAGAGGACGACCTTGTATCCGTTGGAAGGACCACACCGAAGAAGCCCTCATGTGACCAACTGGCGGAGGCGCGCAAGAAGCAGAGGCGCCTGGAAGGATGTGTTGAAGGGGTTGTTATGGCCAATTAAGTAAGAAGTAAAGTTCGTGGTACTAATTTTTACTACATGTAGAAATCGCCATAGTCTAGTAGGTAGTGTGTTGGCTTAGTAGACGTAAATCCAGGGTTCGATCCCCAGGCCAGGCATCAAAATAAAATACAAAAAGTATTTCGTCGGCGACTTTCTTTCAACAGATTTCTGGCAAAAGCTCTGAGATTAAATAAAATTGCCATAAAAAGTTTCTCAAAAATCTGTCGTTCGGAGTCGACTTTAAACTGTAACTCCCGCCATTCATTGATAAAATTAACACACACAACATAAGTGGTGTGAGAAACTAGGTCGTAATCCTGACTGAAGGGTTGTAATGACCAATTATGTAGAAATCTAGAGAACTATCACACCCTTCCGATTGGCCGCATCTTTTCAGAAAAACGCTGCTTGATAAGCAAACAAAATTTTATTGAATCTAACTTGTCGAAGAATTATGGACTATATTGAGGAATAGGTTAGGTTGGGTCAGAGTGGTAGCTCTGATATCACAAAGCTCACTTGAGCACTCATAGCGGCCCGTTGTGATGCCACGGGTGAACGCAGTCCCTGTACTGACCAAGTTCCACCAAAATCAGGGAAGAGGAAGAAGTTGGTCAGCGTAAGGGCTGCACCAAAAATTTCTATTGTGTTTGGCGCTACGTTTTTCAAACAATATATTAATTGCCTTGGAATTTATTTTAAAGCACTTCTCAATAATCTGACTTGAAGAAGCAAACAAAGGACACAATGAAGCTCTAAGTGAACAGATTCACTACAACTAAAGTCAACGTCATTCGAAATGTTACACATTGTATCCATTGTATAACGAATATTGCCCTCTACCTTTACAATTTCAATTGTTATAGAAATTCCATCAAATCAATGCAGCCTTGTTAGTCAATATTGATTTTGTCTGCCACGCCGAGAGTTATTTTGAACTTTAAGAAAACGCAAGAAGAAGAAAATAATGTTTTAAAAATAGTCTTTCAAAATCAAATCAGCTTAGGTACACAATTATTATTGGCTTCTGGAAATACAATAAAGCTGCCTTTGGTTGCAAAGAACTCGATTGAACTCGGTTAGCGTTAATAATAAAAACAAGCAGCCTGTGTGGTATGTGTTACCTTAGAGTAAAGTTAAGTGGCTTTGTAATGTTCAAAGTCAATGACATCAAACCATTGTATTGTAAACGAATTCCGAAAAAAGAAATTTATTCTGAGGTTTTGTTTCATTAAATTCCTTTTGCAAAACATAGTTTTCATACCTTTAATATATTGGCTTTAGGCCATTATCATATGGCTTATAATGCAAAAAGACAAAATCAATAAAACTTGTTACGAAATAAAGCCACAGACTGTTTGCCTCTGGCAAAGCTTACAAAGAAATTTTCTCTTCTGTTTTTGGCAAACATTTCGTCATTATTGTTAACGTTTTTGGCTTCCTGGTAACAATTAAATGTGATGGTAAATGTCTGTTGTTTCATTGCCAGTAACTGATAAAATTACAGAAAAAAACACATAAAAATGATGTAATTTATCTACTCTCTACCTAACTAAAGATTTTCGATTGCCAGAAACCATAAAAAAATTTACTTTTGGGATGGGAGTCTTGTCTAAAGCGTTGCTAGTTGGTGGCTGGAAATTAATAATTTCAGTGTCACTCTAAAGAGTCCACTATGGACATGAAATCCCCCTGAAGCTAATTTCAGCAAAGCACGTGCAGACCAGACGAATACGGTCGGTGCAAACAAAATTTAGATCTGAATTAAACATAGTGTATGAGAGAATTCATCGAAATTTCTTATTCGTATTCCGTCACTACGTCTCTAAATGGAACGAATCCGAAATCCCCAGTGACTTCATGACTCTGGCGCATAGCGTACATACATAATTGCTCATAACAACGCGACAGGATTACAACCTATCTGCACACACCACTTACATATGTTGTGTGTGTTAATTTCATATATGAGTGGCAGGACCTACAGTTTGAAGTCGATTCCGAACTAAAGGCTTTTTAAGAAATTTTTCATGGCAAAGTTTTGCCAGAAATCTGCTGAGATGAAGTCGCCGAAGAAATATTTCACCCATTTCAGTTTGTTGAAAGTGTTTGTCCTGGGGTTTGAAACTTGGCTTCACGTCTAATATACCAACACACTACCTACTAGACTACGGCTTTGGTTTCTTTAAAAGTCTGATGCATAAATCAGACTGAATTAGAACCAACGGCATTGGTTATGTTGGCTTTGAGCGGCATATTAGTTTATGGTTTATTCGCCTACACTAGCGACTTAAGAAAACCACTCAAGACGCATCAAATTGCACAATCTAGGTGGTCCAGTCCACATCACATTCGCGTAAGATTACCTCCAAAAGAAGTTAGTAATCGATCTGTAGTGCTCGCCGTTGACTATTATAGCCTGGTCCACATCAAACTAGCCAGCTCAGAATTCACAACAAGCAGTGATTTGTTCGGTATGCCGATTGTCTAATCTTGGATCTTAAGTGCACACGTATCATCCCAAATTCGACAATTTTGTTGTTTAACGTACCCATATATTATTCAGAAATGGGCCCATCGATGGAGTTGATTTTTCGATGAAAATAAGGGTCAGTTGCCAACTGTTCCGATGCCTACATAGAGAGTATATATCGTTGTCTATGGTCGTCCATTGCGATTTCACAAAACAGACTGAATTCAAAACAATTACTTTGACAGATGCATCTGCTTTTTCTCGACTGCAAATAATATTCGATTTCATTAAACGGGCCGAATATAGAAGTTCTATACAAGATTTTATCAAGAATAGGTAGCAGCTGTGAGTGTTTTCCAAGCATTGTACTGTACTGAGCTATCAGACAGAGATCTCTTCTACTACCAGTACTGTTTCCCATTATTAAGTAAGATGGTATAGACTGAATGGTAACAGACTATTACTGAAGTTGTGCTCCTCCTCATTTGCTCGTCCATCAGGTAAACTTTATAGTTCATCAGACCGAGTTGATTTTTCCCAAAATAGTCACGCCAATAATCCTAATAATCCAATAGCAATTTCTTCATCGATTTAAAAGGTAGTGAAAACGATCTGATTAGTGTCAGTCTGATTCGGTTTTTGTAAGGCATCTCGATCAAAACGAAATGTGACGAAATATTTCTTGGGCAACTTCCACTCTGCAGATTTCTGACAAAAACTCTGAGAGTAAATAAAAAATTCCCATGAAAAGTTTGTCCAAAAAATATCTGTCGTTTGGAACCGACTTTAAACTGTATGTCTCGCCACTCATGTATAAAAAAATAACACTCGCAACATAATTGGTGTGAGAAGCTAGGTCGTAATCCTGGCTGAAGCATTGTAATGATCAATTATGTTATGTAAGTGATCGTATGTAAGTGGCGTTACTTTAGGAAAGATGAAGTTTGTGCATCCAACTACTTGATGAGATAAAGCTTGTACACTTCCAAATGTATTCACAGAGTGTTGAGATCCACTCTTACCGAAACTTAATGATTATTTTGCCAATTACCGGTTCTTTCGTTTTCCCAGTGATATAGCTGTTTGGAATCCCATTAGATGAGCTCACGATGAATTGTATTGCATTCCACAAGGTTCTGTTTGATTTCCAACACTGTTTTCTTAATGACGAATTTTTTTCCGATGTAATAATTTTACTTGTTCATGTAGCAACCAGGAGAGAAATGAGTTTCGTAGGAGAAGAAAATTTTACTTGAATAATCGGCATTGAAAGCCTGTACCTCTAGTACTCAACCAGCATATCTTCGTCGGGGTAAATGGTCAATCGGTTTGAATTCTTGTATCAATTGGACTTTATACGGATGGAGGTGCAAATCTAAATTGCAAAATTGTCACAATAGGCAGTAAGATAGGCCCAATTCATGACAATGTCGTGGTGACAACAAATTCGGATTATAGATGCTATATTTTCGATCATATTGGTAACGTTTTCAGTCTCATCAGATTTATATTGCGAGTTCTGGTACAGTAGTTCGATTATAACGTATCCAAAGTAAATCGTATTGCTTTTGTTGTAAGTTTTAACTATTTTTACGCATTCAAATTATTCGTTCATTGTTTGTCAAAACTCAAGTGAACCATAAACCAAAAAATGACTGCCAAATGCAGTCACCGTAGTCTAGTAGGTAGTGTGTTGGCTTATTAGAGATGAGGCCACGCTTCACACCGCAGGCCAGACATCTCCAACAAAACGATCTATTGAAAAATATATCTTCGGCGACTTCCCCTTAACAGATTTGTAGCAAAATCTCCGAGAGTAAATAATAATTGGCTTGAAAAGTTTCTCAAAAATCTGTAGTTCGGAATCGAGTTTAAACTGTAGGTCCCGCCACTCATGTATAATATTAACACACACAACACAAGTGATGAACTAGGTCGTAATCCTGAATGACTAATTATGTATGTATGTATGTATATATATGCGGCATCAACCTCTGTAATTACCGTATTTTCAAGATGTCAGCCGCTGTGATTTATCAGGTGACTGCCGTATACACTGCACTCGTCGCGAAATGGTTAAACGGCCCAGATTTGAGATTTCACTTAATAAATCCTACTTCAGATGATATTCAATAGGATAAATGGACAAAATATTTATGGAATATTATTACCTGTTACATATGTATCGTTATCTTCTATCATACATTGCTTTTTACTGTAGCAACATTAAGAAAAAAATAATAAAAAAATTTAAAGTATCACAACAGTTGCCAAAAACTTTTTTAAACTAAAAATTGTAATAAAAACCTTAACTTTATACTCACACAGGTACATTTTGCTTTGCTAATGATAAACTTTTGGAAGAGATAAAAAGCAAAACCCATATATGAGTATTTGTCTGTAATTTATTAACAACATTATCAATTTGGCATTAAATTTAAAAGTTTAACTTGCTTTTAAAAAGAGGGCCTCTAAAAATTTTGCTAACTGTAATGAAATCTTTATTTGGGACCACAAATGAATGTCTGCCAAATGAATACGACCGTGATAGGTTCAGCCGTGAGTTTCAATTTTATTTATTTCGTCCGGTATGTCTGCAATGGTGGCATATATTGCCATAAAATATAGTCTAGTGGGATTAAATTCCCTTACTTACATAACATACATAATTACAACTCTTTAGTCAGGATTACGATTTAGCTTCTCACACCACTCATGTTGTGTGTTTTAATTTTAGACATGGGGGCAATACCTACAATTTAAAGTCGACTACAAACGACAGTTTTCTGAGAAACTTTTCAAGGCAATTTAAGTACACTCAGAGTTTTTGCCAGAAATCTGCTGAGAGGAAGTCGCCGATGAAATATTTTTTCATATTTTCATTTTGATGTCTGACCTGGTGTTTGAACCGCGGCCTTAAGTCTAATAAGCCAACACACTACCTACTAGACTACGGCGACTACATTAAATTCCCTTGGCGGCCAATATAATATAACTGCGTATGGCATGAGCAACTATTTTTGTGGAAACCACACACAAGCCAACCAAGTTAAATTCTTGAATTTTGTCCAAAGAAAGGTCAATAATAAACGCACAATGCCTTCGTTCCTGAAGTAATACAGACCAATGATGTCGCCGAATCTCAAACTACACGAAACAGCACATCTTTCATGGATCATTAACAGATTTTGAACTGTCTCTAACTGCATAAACCCCTGTAACATGAAATCAGGTAAATCTGTTGATTGACGTACCCATAGAGTCAAAAATGAATTTCATCGTTTAAGAGAATTTTTCGATTTACAAAACAAATTTCACACACTGCTTGATTTTTGATAATAAGTATCTTCCTGTATGTCTAGAAGGAACTGTAGGCTCCTTTTTTTTAAATTTTAAGTAGGCGAGGTGCTACGGCCACATACCCAATAAGTATTTAATGTCGCGTATCTCATAAACTGCAACAGCTAGAGTTCTAAAATTTTGTATGGACGACTTTGACGTATATATGAACAAAATGGGCGGATTGGCTATAGTGGGCGTGCCACCTTCCATAGTCTACATATATATATAAAAATGAATGTTTGTTTTTATGTACCTTATAGAATCGTAAACTATGCATTTGATTATGTTATGATCTTTAGCAAAGTTGTTGCGCATTAGCCGACGAAGGTTTTTAAGTTGGTATGACCAATTTCCGACAGGTGGTGCCACTGAAAATTACTCAAAATCAATTAAAACATAAACTGTGCATTCTTTAACAAAGTTGTTGCGCATGAGTCGACGGAGGTTGGTGCCATTAATTTCCGATGGATGGCGTCACTGAAAATTTTTCACAATGAATGACAGACAATTAGTCGACCTACACCTCAAGCACGAAAGGAAAGAGCATTACGATCCTCAGAATCAGACGAGCATTGAGACTGGAAAATCTTCGAGTATATGCCGCTCAGACCCCTTTCGCTTGAACCACTTGAAAAACGATAAGTGAGATTAAAAACTGATCGAATGCGTACTACTCAGGCCCGTTCAGCTGAATTATCAGGACAACGGGAAACAAAATCAATAAGATGATTCAAAACTAATTGGACATTTGTGTAATGTCTTTCCTTCAAATTTATTTTAGTTGGTTGCGCAGCAACACGCGCAGGGTGCAGCTAGTTAAATATAATAAAAAGTTAAACCATTGTCACATATCACGAATCATTTTTTATACTCAACATAATATAAGCGTTATCAATCAATCTAGGCAATATGAGTTAAACGAAAATTTTTGGGGGCAACGATAAACAATTTCAGAAATATGCAAAGAATTCGAAAATAATAAGACGGACTTTTACTGACTTACTTACTTCACTACAACCCTTTAGCCAGGATAACAATCTAGTTTCTCATAGCACCCATGTTGCGTGTGTTAATTTTATACATAAGTGGTGAGACATACCCTTTAAAGTCGACTCAGAACGACACGTTTTTAGGGAAACTTTTCATACCAATTTTTATTTACTCCAAGAATTTCTGCCAGAACACTGAGTGAAAGTCGCCGAAGAAATATTTTCTTCATATTTTTGTTCTGTGGTTTGCGCCACAGGTTCGCGTCTAACAAGCCAACATTCTAGACTATCCTTAAAGGTATAGAAATTGAAGTTAAAACTATTGAACGTTTTGGTGAAGTGAAATCTGGTCTTATAAGCCGGTGATTTAAGTTAAAAATATTTACAATTTAAGAAATCAGGATCGACTAGAATTGCTAGATTTTAGCATGAAATACACTTAATTTACATGGTGAGATATTTACTTACTTAATTGGCCATTAACAACATGTTTAACGAATTTCGACGGGCCTTAACACACGCTCCTAGGCGTCTTTGTTTCTTACGTGCCTTTGCCAGTTGATCACACTAATCGATGACAGGGCAACCTCGACTTGGTTCTTCTAGCGTAGACACCTTGTCTGCCTGGTCCTTAACGTCAATTTCCACTAATCCCCGCATCAAATATCTGTCTTGCTGGAATAATATTTTCAATTAAAACGACATGGTCAGGCCATTGCAGCCGCTGGTTTTTAATGCGCTTAACAATGTCCATGTCCTTGAAGAGCTCATACAGCTCATTATTGGATAGAATGCGGAAATCATCGCCAACTCACACTGCATCGAAGATCTTATGTACGATTTTTTTCTCGCTTACTCTAAAGGCTACTGAATCGGTGCTTGATAGCGTCAATGCTTTTGCGGCATAAAGAAGTACGTGGAAGATGAGTGAGTTGTTTCGTTGTACGAGAGAGATATCTGGTACCCAATTGCCTCTTGAGACCATAAAAGCACTTGTAGGCAAGAGTGAATTTATGATTGATCTCCAGATTGACATCATCATTTGCTGGTAACGGCAGAGTCAATATAAAAAACTTCACTGACAGCATCGAAAGTCCAACTATCGGCCGTAATCTGACGTTCAAACCATTCATATTTTCGTTTTGTCGTCATTTAATTCCAGATCCATCTTGATAGACAGCCGTTCAACTAAGCACCGCCGCTAAACACAGATACGCACATACACCCATGCTTGATAACGAGTGGACTTCTTCCACAAAGGGAAGATGGACCTACAGATTAATACCAAATATAGAAAAATAGATTGGAAGGAAGCACGGCTAGGTGAATTTTTACCTTACACAGTTCCTAACGGGCCACGGATGCTATAGGACATATACCATGTCTAGATACGAGTGAAACAGCGAAGCATATATTCTTCACTTGCCCGCGCTGCAAATTCCGACGAAATTTCCTGGAGAGGGCGATCGGATCAGAGGTGACTCCCGATAACGTGTTTAATCTGATGTTAACATCGCGCGAAAAATGGAACGCGGTATGTTTATTCGCGAAGGAAGTTCTAGTACAACAGATGATAATAGAGAGAGCAAGAACAACAGAAATAGATAGCAGCACTCGCTGAATCTTTACCTCCCCCGATGTAATACTTGATTGTGGTCCCGGTGGAGGCGACTTAATGGAAGTGTGACGAACTAGGTTGGGTTTAGTACGTATGCGTTTAGCAAGCCGAGAGTAAGCCTTCAGGTGAATAGTGCACATTGCGTAGACCGGGCTACCAATGTCTTTTGAAGATTCCCAGCCTTTAGCTCGCATAGCTATAAAAAAAACCCATGCTTGATACGCCCTATGATGACAAAGTTGTCAGTATAAGCAAGCCAAGAAGCGACAATGCTAGGTTTAGAGGGTGTACAGTGAACTCCATTCAATTCAAAGAACATTGGTACAGCAAAGGAGTTGCTTCCAGCCCAATATACACAGTCATCCTGAGATGAGTTTAACTAATCTCCGGAACATATACTTGGATCTTGGGAGGTGTTAAAGTGTTCCATAGGCAAGCACATGGTTTATCAAGTGCTAGATATGAGGTTATACTTCCTGACACTAAAAAGCGTCCTGAAGATTGTCAGGGTAGCAGAGTGTCATGGGCATTAGAGAAAAAAGGAGATTTCCAGTGTCCTGAAGATTATCAGGGTAAAGAAGTGGCGAGACGAAATGAGAATCCAGATTAGGCTTCCAATCGTACAAACTCTTCTTCTCCAAGCTTCAAGCGAGCCAATGTGTTTGGGGATCTACCCTACTACTGATAAAATTTATGGACGCTTTACTTTTAGACAATATTAGTATAGATTGATTGAAGTCAACGTGAAGAACTTGAACAATCCATTGACAAAAACAACATAATTATCTTATAAATTTATACAACCGTGGATCGTATTTATTTTACTTCACCATCCAGTCACACATGAATTCAAATACAAAATAAGCAATGTAAACGCATTTGACTTTCTTTCTTTGTCCTTTGCCAAGTATTGATTGAATTGGAAATATTTTTATGGTTGAGATTTGCTTTTTCAAAGGTTTAGCTTTTACTGCTAATACAGGTGCATTATTGCATTGCGCCAATCCTCTCATGTCATATGTATGATTCAAAAGAAATTTTTTTTATTTAATTTACTAGTAATGGAGATTCAATTTGAGTGCATATATTTTCATCAAACGCTTAGAAATACAGTGGCTAACAAAAATGTATTGTTTTTCAGTTGAAGTATATTTTTAACAATTTTAAATACCACAGTCGCGCCTAATTTAATCAACGAGAGATTTTTAGGTTTCCTGGCTATTACTAATAGATTTGGAATCTATACTATAAATGTAGGGTGCATACTCATGCCTCCTAAGTAGGCTGAATTTTGGATGACTGAATGAGTGCTTCATGAAATCTGAATTTATCAAAAACAATGCCAAACTGTTGTCTTCGTATTTTAGGCAATAAACTCGTTTACAGGAGCAATGTTGTCAAGAGGCCATCCGGTAAGTTTATGTATATCGCATGGTTGAGAAATTAGTTGCACTTTTTCAACCGAAAAATTCTTGGAGGATTACGAGTGATCTCAGCATAACTTTCCTAATTTTTGCAATAAGTTTACACATTTATAAGACGTTGTTTTTTCATAGAGCATTCGATTTTGAATAATCGGAGTAAACATACATATGAGACAGTTGCCAGGTTTCAGAGTTCCCACTTGGGCAACAAAAAAATTACTCCCCAAATTAAATAGTTACAAAACTACCAGCAGCGTATATATAATGGGTGTTTTTTTAAGAGCTGTAGGAAAATTTTTCAAAAAAAAAAACACATAAAATTAAGAAAAATGCATTAAAACTTTATTTGAATCGATAGTACGGTCCACATAATTTAATGTTTGAAGATTATTTGATGAAAATGTTGACCGCGACTGCGCCTGAAATGGTCCATCCGCTTAGTCCAATTTTGGCATACTCTTTGTAACATTTCGGCCGGTATCTCACGAATAAATGCTTCAATGTTGTCGTCCAATGCGTCAATTGAAGCGGGCTTCTCTGTATAGACATGAGCTTTCACATAGCCCCACAAAAAATATTCTAAAGGCGTTAAATCGCACGATCTAGGCGACCAATTGAGCGGTCCCGAACGTGAAATAAAATGTTCACCGAACTCGCCTCACAATAAGTCCATTGTTACGCGTGTTGTGTGGCATGTGGCACCGTCTTGTTGAAACCACATGCCATGCAAGTCAAGCTCTTGCATTTTGGACAGAAAAAAAGTTGGATATCATCTCACAGTAGCGCTCACCATTCACAGTTACGTTACGATTCGCAACATCTTTGAAGAAGTACGGTTCAATGATGCCACCAGCATAAACCGCACCAAACTGTGCTTTTTTCTGCATGCATTGGTAGCTTTTGCAATGCTTCTGGCGCATCTGCACTCCAAAAATGACAATTCTGCTTATTTACGTATCCATTGAGCCAAAAATTAGCTTCGTCGCTGAACACAATTTTTCGATAAAGAAGTGGATTTTCGGCCAACTTTCCAAGAGCCCATTCACCAAAAATTCTGCGTTGCGGTAGGTCGTTCGGCTTCAATTCTTGCACCAGCTGGCGTCACACCTAAATCCTTCCGCAAAATTTTCCACGTTGTTGAGTAACAGAGGCCCAATTGCTGCGAACGGCGACGAATCGATAATTGATGGTCATCATTAACACTGGCCGATACAGCTGCGATATTTTCTTCAATACGCACTCTACGTAAGCATGTTGGTGGTTTAATGTCCAAAAATGTAGATTTGGTACGAAATTTAGTCACAATAGCCCGAATAGCCGCTTCACTGGGTCGATTAAACTGACCATAAAATGGAAGAAGCGCGCGATGAACTTTCTTAACAGAGCACGCATTTTGATAATAAAATTGTTGTTCGTTTGTAAGACGATTCATTGTTAAATTATGGACAAAACTGAAGATGTTTGACAGTGAAACAAAACACGAAACGTGCGTGAGCTGTTTAAACCAGTTTTGCCAAAAAGATAATAGCTAAAAAAATCACCCGTTACATACATAATTGGTCATTACAACCTTTCAGTCAGGATTACGACCTAACTTCTCACACCATTTATGTTGTGTCGGTTAATTTTATAAAGGGTGGGCCATTTAAAACTTTAAATTTAAAAATGTATTAAAACAAAAACAAACAAAAAAAATTATTCTTTTGTTGTGAAGAACGATTATTCCGGTTTCATTCATCGGAGCAAATTTCGTGCCCTTTTGTCGATTGTATGGAATCGTATCTCGGCAATGGCATTACAAATGTTGGCCCTAAAATGCTCAATTATCACGGATTTATCGGCATTATTTAACGGCGCAAAATAATGCAACCGTGTCAAATAGCAGCTTCTTGGCATTCAATTGACATCACAATTTCGGCTTATTAAACGACCATCAAACTTTTGAGGGAATAAATCGATTGTGGTACAAGATCTGGCACCTTCCTCTGTAACCAAACATCGTTCACATCAATACCATGAAGAGCGGGTACAAAAAAATCGGTTATCATGGTCCGTAGGCATCTCCATTGACCGTAATGGTTGCGCCTTCCTCATTTTCAAAAAAAAAAATGCTACACAGGCTGTACCAAACAGTCACTCATAATGTGTGTATTGGCTTCTGTAAGACCACGTGTAGGTTTTTAGAGCCCCAAACACAGCAATTTTGCTTATTAACGTATCCAACAAGAAGCAAAATGAACTTCATCCGAAAAGATGATATTTTTTTGGGAAAATCGACATCATTGTGCCGTTTCTCATTGGCCTACCTAGCGGTAAGGTGTCACACCGAGATCATTGCACCAAATTGCATCAGCAATGAAACCAGTTTCACGAATTTTAGCAATGAATTTGCGTATACCGGTTGGTTCTTCTCTGCGACCAAATTTTGTACGACATTTTTTTTGTGCAATTTCCAACCAATTGTCTTTGTTCTGGAAATAAATTTCCAATAATTCCCAGCGTTGCTCATACATATATATTGAATTTATTTAAACTCGATTTCGAAATAAATATTTTTGGGAAACTTTTCTAAGCGATTGTATTTACTCCCAGAGATTTTGCTAGAATTTTGGTGAGACTAAACCGCCAACAGAAAATAGTTTTTCATATTTCGAGATATCTGTGGTGGTTTGAACCACGGCCTCACATCTAGCAGGCCAACTACCTGCTATATTATGACGGCTTCAAGTCTGAGTCTGAGTGGGAATAACCTAAGGCAACCAGCTTTTTGCCGGGGCACTCAGGGTATACTTATTCAAAAACGGGATTGTTTCGAGTAATATGTGCAGATTCTGTGACGTTGGGAATCAAACATCGGAATACACTGTTGGAATCAGTTGGTCATTAATAAATACCAGGAAGAAACACCTGCGTGCACATCAATTGCTAGACAGAGAGTTCTCATTGTTGACACCGAGCCGCATCTTCAGCGAATGACTGAAATGTGACAGTGAGCACCAAAGTCTTATCACTATTATTGCAGAAGAAGTGTAAACACTTTTTGTCCAATAATCCAGAACAGTACCTTTCAGGTTAATTTGGTTCAATAATTCTTGGGAAAAAAAATTACCTATTTCTAAAATTTTTCAAAAGTTTGAATCACTTTTGTTATCCATTGTACTTTCTGGCAAAAAAAAAAATAGCAAACCATCGCATAAATATCAATGTAAAGTAAAACGTACTCTGCATTCATTTGATGTTTTATATGATGTGGTCGTCGTCTCGTATGAGTGTATTAAAAGAAAGTCTCATTCACATACCGAGTGTGAGAGAAGAAAGTGGAAGACATTTTTATAATATTTATGAGTTCTTTTCCCTTTGCACTAAACACTGTGTATTAGTGTACTAGCAGAGTGTTGTAAAGTTGTATTAAAAGTTTGTTCTTTGTGTTCGTATTGAAATGAAAAATAATGAATCACTTTGGTATTAAAATTTGTTTCAATACTCCTCAGCTCCCATCTCTGCATTAACACGAGAATAGATTGCTTTTGTTGCTTACGGACTAGAATATGAGTACAAATAAATTGGAAAATTTATGCAGAAAATTCAAAAAAAAGATACAAAACTGAAACTGAGAAAGGTTAATAAAATCGTCATCAAATTAAAGGATCGTAAAAATATTTGATGGCTTTGTATGTATGTCTGTCTGTTCTTTTGTCAACAGGATTTCATTGGAGAAATTGTGAGCAATTGCATGCAAAATTTTTATCGATTTAATCAACTTGCAATCTCAGTCTTCTAAGTTTTTTTTATTGCATTCAGGATTTTGATTTTTAAAAAACGAAACCAGTGTTCTCTGGTTGAGAGCGCTCACTTTCTTTAATTTAATTACAGTTTGCCTTGTTTTTTGTGACAATGAGAGATGCAAATTTAAAGTGTATAATTGCTTAGTAGATGCCATTGCCCATATACTCATAGACGCCTGCCTTATATGAAAACATTGTAGAGCTTTCGAATCCGTGGCCAAAATCCCGGCTCAGAAATATAAAGAAAATATTTTTTTGGTGATTTCCTCTCCGCAGTCTTCTGTTAAAAACTCACTTCCAGAGCATTTGGTATTGAAAGTTTACTTAGCATAACCCGATAGCTCTCGCCATTCACAAGAAGCTGCCGTCTCTTTGTTCATTTCAAACGAAATGTCATCAAACTGTAAATCGTTAAAACCAGTAAATTTTTAAGGACGTAAATGTGAGTATCCTAGTCGCTGTAGTCTATTAAGTAGTGTGTTGTCTTATTAGACGTGAGGCCACGGCTCAACCCAAGGCCGGACATCTCCAGCAAAATGAAATATGAAAAAAATATTTTTCCGGCGACTGCCTCTCAGAAGTTTAATGACAAAAACTTTGGGAATAAAATAAAATTGCCATGAAAAGTTTCGGAAATCTATTGCTTGGAGTTGACATTGTAGGTCCGTACACTCAGGGATAAAAACATCACACACCATATGAGTGGTATGAGAAGCTGGGTTGTAATCCTGACTAAACAGTTGTAATGACCAATAAAGTAAGTAAATCATGACTTGGAAGATTTGCACTGTTATTTAAGTGATATTTCTATAGATGACGTTTAGGTAGGTAGAGATATGTAGAGGTGGCTGCCCATCCAAGAAAATTGGATGGACACACTTAGGCCACATTGGGCCAAATGTGTTACCACAGTTGTACCCTATCCCCTAGTCTCGAACCCACTCGGAGCTCCTGATGAAGCGATTTAAGCTGCCAATGTCAACCTCTGACAGTTCCTCCAGGTCATCCCTGTAGTAAGCACCCAAGTACTTCCTTCTTCTTTGGCAAATAGCTGGGCATGTAACCAACAGGTGAGGGACAGTCTCCTCCTCTTCCTTATATCTTCAGCTTCTGTAGAAATCATTAGCAAGGTGCCCAAGGTCAATGCGCCTCACATGCGTACTCATAGTGCAATGCCCTAAGCGCGCCTCTTTGGAATTTAAGTAGACTCATTGTGAGCCCCTCATCCAGGCTTGGTCAGATTTTACGAGCCGTTCTACCCGTGTCCGAGGCCGCTTAACAGTCGTTGACGGAATCGACGATTGCATTATCAATTATGAACCTGCAGGTCTTCATAGGGATGTCCAGATTCGAGAACTCATCTGAGAGTTCGATGGTCGTTCCCCACCTGGAAAGTTTATCTGTTCTGCCATAATACCCGGAATACCACTGTGCCCCGGTACCCATACGATATGGATATCACATCGTTCCGCTATCTTACCGTCTTGGAGTTCATCACGTTGGAGCTCAGAGCCCTGATAGATGCCAGGCTATCTGAAAGTATGGTGACGTTCCGTTTGGAGACCCTTCCATCCCCAGTAATTTTCGCCGCAGCCTGTATTACCACCAACTCTACTGAAAGGTTGGATGAGGTCTTGCCATCACCGCTTTCCCAATGTCGATATAGGCATCCATTTATGATCTCTAAGCTGTCCCATAGTGCCCAATGTGCTTTTGTAAGAGGAACTTCTGCGGATATCTCATTTCTGGTAGCTCGTTTGTCCTCTTCCTTAGTTGGTATCATCTTCGCCAATATTAGGTCACTTCTTTGTGCTTCGGACCAGTCTTCGTTGGTTTCGATCCGCGATAGTCGGATATCAACTATGGATTCTTTCTTCTAGGCTTTCACGCAATGCTTACACTCCAAATTACAGGGTCGGCGTAAGAGAGCATCGAAAAAATTCCACTGCTAACAGCTCAGTTCAGCTTCGAACCGTCGGTGTAGATTTGTACGGAGTCCCTTACCGGGTGGGCCCCGGTAACCTTTAGACCCTTTTGTCCGGGGCTGAAGTCTTGCATCTCCTCGTGAAGTCATACCGCGGTGTCATGTATTCACTGTTCCAGACAGCTCTAACTTCCCTTAGGATCTTTGCGTGTCCGATATACGAGTCAAGCCACTGTCCATGAGACCAGTACCCTGGTCGTTTTAATTCAATTGAGACAACCTTATGTACCTTAAGATGTTTTATACTAACGTATAGTCAATGTAGCCTGTACTACCACCATATTGCTCTTGACTTGAATAGATGGCTGGAAAAATGAAAACACTACACCGGCCAATGCTTGTGTGAATTCTTTGATCTTCACCGTTTCGAACTGAGTGATATTAATTTCCTTCCACACTGTCAAGCGTGTGGAACATGTTGGTTTATTTACAAAAATTCTGCCAAAACAAATAATAAACATAGTATTAGTCGGTACATTTACTGCTGACTTAAATAATTAGAAGAGCAGTCCTTGCGTTGACTTCCTAGAGGAGTTTGATGGAATTCGGTCATTACATGAACTGCGTTCAACTGTGGCGTCACAACGTGCTCAAGTGTGCTTTGGTAAACAAAGCTACCACTTCGACTTACCCTTAATCGTTAGAATGGATTCAGTGTTATGCCACAAAGGAAGATGCTGATTTCAAAGTGAAAGCGGAATTTTCCAACTCACTCGGTAAAATAATTTAAAGTACGTCCAGGTATTGCTATGAATTATTGACCTCAATGATAACATAAATCAAAGTGACATTCATTTGAAACTAATCATAGGTGAGCCACTTTAGATTGAAGGAATGGCAAACTTAACCTCACCGCCGCCACCAGTGGTATATATCAGAGATCAGCAATGAGTATTCAAAACGATGAGTAGATTCGAATCATACTTATAATTTCTGATACTTATACGTATTCATACTTATTTTAATGTCATACTCATATTACTCATATTCAAAGTTTGAAATATTCATGGTACTCATACTCAACAATACGCATGACGTTATTGATTTCGACTCTCCATGAGTCATCGTATACACGAATCACAAAATAAGTATGATTCGCGAACGAACACTGCACTATTTGCTGCCTTTGTCTTTTTGTTTGTCTTCCTTCTGTGTTTGTAAATGCAACAACAACTAAGACTGTAAATTTTGACGAGTGATTCGAATCGTGCGAATCATTTATGAGTATTATAAGTATTTTTCTAAATTTATGAATATGAATGAGTAGGCTTATGAATCAAACATATTTCGAATGTTATGAGTTTGATGTCAACGTTGTATTCATACTCATTGCAACTTGTAGTTATAAATCAATGTTGTTGTGACTACGAATGAATCAGAGTAGTTGGATTTCAACACTGTTGTCTCACGCATACTCAAAATTTCATGAGTACTTATGAGTAGCGAAAAAGCGATTTATTACTGATCTCTGGTCTATACACCCTGTACAAGGGCGTATGTATGAAGTATCCCCTGACCATCAAATGTAAAGTCAAATTGATGCTAGTACTCTCAGCAGGTAAGGAGGACTGCATCTACCATCTGATATTTGTAGTCTGCCGACATAATTGGCAAGCTACTAAGAAAGAACACGAAGAGTTGTTATGAAAGCGTAAATGATTGTGTTCGAAGAGTCAAGTACAATAAAAGAAATAATATCACGAGTTTGTACAATACAAACATACACATAATTGGCCATTACAACCTTTCAGTCAGGATTATGGCCTAGCTTCTCACACCACTCATGTTGTGTGTGTTAATTTTTATACATGAGTGACGGGCCCTACAGTTTAAAGTCGATTCCGAACGACAGATTCTTGAGAAACTTTTTATCACAATTTTATTTTACAATCAGAGTTTTTGCCAGAAATCTGCTGAGAGGAAGTCGCCGCAGAAATATTTTTCATATTTCGTTTTGATGTCTGACCTGGGGTCTGAAGCCTGGCTTTTCGTCTAATAAGCCAACACACTACCTACTAGACTACGACGACTTCAATATACAATACAAGAATAAACGCAAAACATGATGATGTAGTTTTAACGATCAAATGGGTGAAGTTAACGATACTAGAGAAACAGACAACAACAAAATATACACATTGTACGGTAAACAAAATTACACTAACAAATACGTATTAATTTACGAGAAGAAACACAATGATAATAAATCCAACGCAAACAATGCATACAAGGATCGTAAAGTTACCATACATAAAATAAATGAAAACAGTTTGAACTGATTTGGGAAAGTGCAAGAACATGGAACTATATATAGGATCAGCTGTACCATTACGTTATTATTTGAGACTGTACAAGTGGTTGAAACAATTTTCCATTCCTGTGGAGGTAATTGATGACGCAGAGCACACAGCTTTCGAATCTGCACGCTGGCAGAGCTATCGCTCTGTTCTGAAGTCAATAGTCGGAACGGTCACAGCAGCTAATATTGTCGGGGTTATGACTGCGAGTAGTGAAAATTGGACCTCGGTAGTGAATTACGTAGAGCGCATTCTGAGACGGAAGAACAGAGATCTTGAGGCTGCATAACGAGTAAGCATGTCGGCATAGGTAATACTGTCACACGTGCCAAGCGTAACCGAGACGACGATTTAGACGAAAGGAATAGTGGAGACGCTTAGATGACTCCTCAATTTTCGACTCGAAATCCGGACGCGGATATGAACATGAAGAGGCCAAAGAGCCAAAAGGACTCCACTTCGAAGTAATACCACCGTAGTTCCAGAGTGGGCACAAACAAGTCCACAGGAGACGAGGGGGATTTAGTGGGTGAGGGCCCCACACACGGAGGATGTGACGACTTCCTCTATGGTGCGGTTAGGTACATTTACCCCTCCTCGGCGAAAAAAAAAATTCATGTGGAAGTATTTCTTTGGTATTGTAATGCTAGAATCTGGAAAGCAACGTTAGAAGTGTTTTAGTGATGCTGCTGCCCACGCGATAGTAAAAACTAACATGGTATTGCACTGTATTGCTGCATAAAAGGATAACTTTTTCATGGAACTCATATAGCGAATAAAAGTGTCGAAAGTTTTTTTTCTCACACTTGAATTTGTTAAAAAAAAAAAAAAACAAAAACAAAATTCATGCACAAAAGAGTTAAACAACTTAGAAAAGTGCAGAAAAAATTGCTGGAACAAAAATAAAAAGCTGTACCGTACCGTACCGAAAATTGACTTTAAATCGTCCCCAGAGTATGTTTGTTTTTGTCAGTGAAAACTGAGAGAAAAAAATTATGAAATGGAAATGAAAATGAAAATGGAAACCGGGGGAAAGCAGTAAAAGAATAATAATTTTAAAATTGAAATTGAAACTGAAAAGGTTAGTTTTTTTTCGTTTTGTGCGTAAGTTTAACAAAGGACCATAAGTACGGGTATCAACGACCCGCATAAATGTGTTTTCGAGTACAAAAAAAATTTTTCTTTACTTTTTATTATTATTTGTTTTGTTATTGTTGTTGTTGTTTGTGTTAGTAACAATAGTGGCATTGTTGTGTCGTAACAAACTAATAAAATATGATACAATTTTCATAAAACTTTATTACTAAAATCATCAGCATCAAATACTATAAGAGACGACACTGAAGACACATAAAAAATGTATGAACTTGTTGGTGACGGTTGATTTAAGTCGAATACAATGTGGGCTACATACGCATGCATAAATTGTCATTACAAACCTTCAGTTAGGGTTACGATCATAGCTGCCAGATTTGACGATTTATGCAGACATTTTGACGATTTTTGGAAATTAAAATTTACGTCATATTCTTTACTTTAGTACATTAAAAGCAACTTTAAGCTTTGCATTTACTTTGCACTTTCAAATTTTCCATCAACACATTCAGCAGGTATTTGAATCCTACTTTGTTTACCCTGTAATATTCCTAGAATCTGTAAAGGACACATGATTTAACGTCAAACATAAATATTTTAGTATGTATAATTCTTACTTTATCTCAGGCCACAACCTTTCCACGGATAGCTTCTCCTACTCGTTTTTTAATATTTGTATATTTCTTTGAAAAATTGCTGAGAGGTAATTCACAATAAAATTTTTTTGTTTATACAGCATTTATAACTAATTCACAATAAAAACTTTTACTTCCAATATATTCGTAATACCGATTTTTTGTAAATGGGAAAAAAAGTTCACTCCAAAACAACTTATTCCCATAATATTCATATTCCATATTATTTAAAAATAATTTCATTCAAATGGCTGCCTCGGCTGGCCATGCAGTAGCCTATACGATCGGTCCATTAAGCACATTATCGATTGTGTGCAGCTGTATTCACCAATGGATTCACGAATATTGTCCTTTGTCTCTGGCTTGCCGGCGTAACACTTATCTTTGATGGCACCCCACAAATAATAATCCAACGATGTCAAATCGCAGCTCCGAGGTGGCCAAACGACATCAGCTCTGCGGCTGATAATGTGATCTTCAAAAACAGGGCGCAAAACATCGAGTGTAGCTTCGGGTGTGTGGCACGTAACGCCGCCCTGTTGAAACCAAATATTGCCAATGTCCTCCTCTTCAATTTTTGTGAACAAAAATTCATTCAATATGGCCCGATAACGATCGCCATTGACTGTAACAGCCTCTCATTGTTCATTTCGAAGGAAAATGGCCGAATTATGCCTCTGGACCAAAATACGCACCAAACAGTGACTCGTTTTGGGTGCGTCAGCTTTTCAATGTATGCGTGCGGGTTTTCTGTGCCCCAAATGTGACAATTTTGCTTGTTTACATACCCGCCAAGATCAAAATGAGCTTCATCTGAAAAGATGATTTTTTTTGACAAAATCGGCATCTTTTGTAAGTCGATCGCAGGCCCAATTAGCAAAGCGAAAACGCATTGGATGGTCAATTGGCTTCAACTCCTGAACCAATTGGACTTTGTATGGCGTCATACCAAGGTCTTTATGCAAAATTCGTCTCAATGATGTCTCCGAAATGTTCAATTGTTGAGAACGACGGTGAATTCACGCACACTTTCTGCCACAGCAGCAATATTCTCGGGTGTACGCCCTGTTTTTGGTTTTTCACGCTTTGGTTTATCGATAAGGATGCCAGTTTCCTTCAATTTTTTCACAAGATAACGAAAATACGGAGCTGACAGTGCTTTTCTTTTTTCAAAATCAGTACGCAATTTTCGCATACATTCTGCAACATTACCATGATTTTCAAATTAATGTCACAATATTTCCCAGCGTTGTTTTTTTTTCAACGAGTACTTATTTCGTGAATGGTAACACTTAGCTTATGTCTGATTTGAGAGATGATTAGTTTTATCCTTCCGCTGAACGAATATGGTTGTGTTTACGCTTGAACAACGCTGGAAAATATTGCGACATTACTTTGAAAATCATAGTAATATTGCAGAATGTGTGCGAAAATTGCGTACGGATTTTAGAAGAAGAGAAGCACCGTCAATTCCGTATGTTCGTTATCTTGTGAAAAAAGTGAAAGAAACTGCCATTCTCATCGATAAGCCAAAGCGTGAAAAGCCAAGAACAGTGCGTACATCCAAGATTATTTTTGCTGTGGCAGAAAGTATGCGTGAAGCGCCATCAACATCAATTCACCGTCGTTCTCAACAATTGAACATTTCGGAGACATCATTGAGACGAATTTTGCATAAAGACCTTGGTATGACGCCATACAAAGTCCAATTGGCTCAGGAGTTGAAGCCAATTAACCATCCAATGCGTTTTCGCTTCGCTAGGTGGGCCTGCGATCGACTTACAGAAGACGCCGATTTTGGCAAAAAAATTCATCTTTTCAGATGAAGACATTGGTGAAATACAGTTGCACACAATCGATAATGTGCTTAAAAATTGGACCGATCGTGTAGGCTGCTGCATAGCCAGCCGAGGCTGCCATTTGAATGAAATTATTTTCCATTATTAACCGGAAGTATTGTACTTTCAAATAAAAAAAGAAATTTGAGAAAATATTCAGTACTTTTTTTAAAGCATTTTCAAAAAAAAGGTATTTGGCGGACTCTTTAGATGATCTGGCAACCAGCGGCAAATGGTTTCAACAGAACGACGCTACGTCTCACACAGCTCATTCCACGTTGGATATCATGCACAAGCGATTTGAAGGCATGTTAATCTCACGTGGAGGTGACCTTAGCTAGCTTTAGGAGTTTTCTTGAGTTTCAGTTGTTTGCGAATAATACGCAAACTACAGCTGTTCTCAAACCTAACATAACCCATGCCATCAATAAAACTTGGCCTGATATCATGGAAAATTAGACGTTTTGAATGCGATCAACCCAGACAAAAGTCTGTCATGCACTTTTAAACGATTTTATTTTCCACACATAATTGCTATGTATTTCAAATGAATAAAAAGTGTCAGTGATATCCAACACACACTTTCCTTTATTTAAACTAAATAGGAAGCGTTAAAAAATGAGACTTTATAGCTTTGTGAATGAATATTCATTAGATTGGAAGATGGATAGTCACCGGCAACATATTCACTTCTGACATGAGACCATTAGACCCGCTGGGTCAATTAAAAATTTATATTTAAGAATGCAATAAACCAAAAACGTCTTGAAATTTTGCCAAATTAATTTTTTTATTGTGAAGTTGTTCAAGATACAGACTATGAACATACAGATCATGATGTATTACCTACTAGAATATAGCCTAGAATTGCATAGAATCGAAAAATCATGTATGTATGTAGCTTAATTCCAAATATATGGGATATATTTTCTTTTTAATTGTATTTGAAATATATTACTCATACGCATCATATTACATGTACTAGAATAGTTACCCTGAAAAGTATGCAATAAAAAACTTCGATTTTGTCATTTATGAAACTAATGGAATTAAATATAACTCATACGTCATATATATTCTCTGCATTATGAATTTTACATACATACATATTAAATATGAGCATAATATGAGTAAATATAATGGGTTTGGCGATCTAAAAATTTAAATTTAAAAATGTAATAAAACAAAAATAGTTTGAAATTTTGATAAATTTGTTGTTTTGCTGTGAACTACGACTGCTCCGGTTGGAAATGGATTTTTATATGGCTGCCGCGGATTTGTGCCCTTATTTTGACAATTTTTAGAAATTAAAAATTTACATCATATTTTTTTATTTATTTATTTATTTATTTATTTATTTATTTTATTTAATTCAATGGACAAATTCCTTACTGACTAACAACACAAATCGAAGAAAAAAAAATTAAATAGGATAACAATCAATTTCTTCAAAAATACAAGTAATTGTTACAATAAGAATATGAAAATTACGAATTGAGAAAACAATAATGTTCCGTTTTATAACGCAAGAATTTAAAGGAAAATTAACAAAGTCTGACAAATAATTAAATTGACGGCAAATTCTAGTTAACGGATCAGCAACAGCATAATTAGTTCTGCAGAATTGAATATAAATAGGATTATAACAGCGGAAGTTACGACAAGGAATATTGAAGTTAACAGATCTTAACAGAAATTCACAGCAAATATTACCATTTATCAGGTTAACCATGAAGGATACATTTAATATTGTTCGACGACTCTTAAGGGTAGGCAGTTTTATTAAAGCCAGTCTGCTAGTATATGAAGGCATATTAAAGTAATTCCATCCAAGGCCACGCAAGCAGAAGAGCAGAAATTGTTTCTGAACAGATTCGATGTGTTCGTTGTAAACATTATAGTGAGGATCCCATACGATGGATCCATACTCCAAAATTGGTCTGACAAGCGATACGTATAACTGTTTAGTAATAAATGGTAAGTCAGTAAATTCCTTTGCCCAACGTTATATGAAGCCAAGAGTGCTTCTTGCCTTATTTACAGTCAAAGTGATATGATCATTCAAGTTTAATTTTGTGTCTAATAGGATCCCAAGATCAAGAAAGGAGTCCATTATTTATTTATTATTTATATATATTATATATTTATTTATTTATTTTTTTTTTTCTGACTATTTTTTGACGATTTTAATAATCGTCTTTGACGATTATGACGATTTTTTAAATATTTTTAAATTTTTTAAATATTTTAATTATTTAAATATTCTTTTAAATATTTATCTGGCAGCTATGGTTACGACCTAGCTTCTTATTATACTTACGTTGTGTGTGTTACAATTGAACATCGCTTCCGAATAACAAAATTTTGAGTAGCTTTTCATGGCAAATTTATTTCCCTGTCAGAGTTTTATCAAAGGAGAAGCCGCCGAGGAAATATTTTTTCATATTTTGTTTGGAGATGTCTGACCTGGAGTTTGAACCTATTAGATAAGAGGTAAAATCCTACCTACAACACTACGGCGACTTTTACAGACCTAATATAAATAATACTACCGCAGAACCAATCAGTGTGTCTTCATTTCGACTTGGAAACTTGAGAGTATTATAAACGTTTATGTGTGGTTTTGTTCGAAATGTCTTAGTATCTCGTCTTATAAGCCAACATGTTAACTACGTTAACTATGTTACTTCAGAGGCTGTATACACAAATACTAAATCGGAATCACTAATACGGCAGTTATCGAGATAGGTAGTAGACTATTTGGCCGCATCATACGCTGTCAATATCGCGGTTAGGTGAACTCCACATGAAGGTGTCTTAGCAATTTTCCTCAACCTTTAGCACCTTTCAAAAGCCAAAACAGAGTTAATACTATTCAACCTTTACAGCTGCAAATGTAGTAACCACTCAAGTATTGTAGCAAAATGGCCATCAGCCCAAAGTGGCATTTGAATCGCGGGATATTTAAATGGCTTATGTTTTATTGCTTGGCTTTAGTGGCGGTAAACTATCTAAACCATCGTGGACTATCCTTAATGACATGTGATGGAAACAAGTAGATGGCAGGGAAACATATAGGTTAGGCTCGTACCAAAATCTTGGGTACAGTCGCACTGTATTACATTAAATGACGCAATAAAGTCGGATATGAAACTAGGTTTTGAAAACAATATTTTGCTGTAGACGATTATTGAAGTATTATTCAGGTCAAAATACAAACTGCAAACACAGCTTCTGGCAGCGTGGCTAGTATATTGCGTAGAGAGTAAACTGGAAATTTGATTCCTACAGATTGAGTACACCAGATTCTTCAAGATGGTGGGTGTCACTAGTAGAAACAGTTTTACTGTGAAGAGTTGTAATTGCATGGGACGAACGATACTTCCAAAATCTAGTTTTGGTACAACGGCTAAGTCGCACAAATTCTTACACGAGATTGCCATTTCTTTGCAGTAACGCAAATAACTTTTCTCTCACAGAATTTGCTCATATGGAAGAAAAGATGAAATTGACTGGAAAAATCTGGAAAATTTAGCAAATCAAGCAAGTAGAGAAGACCACAGTACATCATCACTCTTTTAGTCTTCACTTGAGAATTACAGGCGATGGGTTCTATGGCCACACTATATAGAAACGCCACCAAAATATACAAAATAGACAGAAGTTTTCGCATGATGGCAAGAATTATTCACCAGATAATTCAGAAGTAGCTTGAGGATATCAGCCGACCATTAGTAGACTCAAAGAATATTTAATTGTGAATAGTAGCAGATTTAAGCACAGAATGTTGGCTCCATGAAGAGGAGTGAGAATCACCAGAACAAATATTTAGGACCTGGGAATTAATACATCTCAAAAGGCAACACCTAGTTATCAAGTAATAGGATTACTCCCTGGGTCTTATTGACATTGAAGAGCACCTAAAAGTTTGTCAGGACTGTAGGATATGAGGAGATATTAGAGGCTACCTTACACAGGCTAAGGACAATACAATAAATTGTTTGATTATTCTTTCACTGTATACTGTATGTGCTAAAAAATTTAGGACTTGAAATTTTTTCATGACGATCAAACATCAAATTAAATTTTATTCGAGGAAGAAAAAACAATAGTCCAATAATTTGACTACGTTATATATCATCACAATTTGTTACGTTTTCACATTTAAAAACGTTTAAAATATAAGCTCGTAGATTGCAAATAAAATAAAAATAAATTTGTTTTTGGTTTTAATTAAAATCCTTTATTATTCACACAATTCTGTACGCCATTGTTCACAACTTGATGTAAACGACGACAATTGCTGTTCTTTGTTATTCCTCTGTTTATACCCTTTGCATATACAATAACAATTACTGGACAATTATTTGCCAGATCTTTGTAACGGAGACCTTCAAATCACGTTTACTTTCTTCAAACGCACACAAGACCGACTGAACTTCACTAACTCAGTCGCCTGCTTTGCCTTGCCTTATATATGGCAAAGTAAACAGTCTGATGAATGTTCTTGAAGGCGAACATTCATGACTTCGCCTTTTCGAAATCTCTTTAAATATAAACATCGCTGTTTAAGTTTATTATTGTAGTGTTGTTGGTATATTTTTGTTGACTTGTTGACCATTTCTTTTTGCTGGTGTTTAAGATCCAAGCTGCCTTAGACTTTTAAAGTAAAACTCTGCTAGAATTCCTGCTGCTGGAGTCAGCAACGTGGTTAAAACTATGTAAAGTAAAATTAGATTCCTTCTAGGGTATCCTCAAGTGTCCTTTTGCCTTCATTCGCAATTGCTTTTTGTTTATTCTTCTTTCTTTTTTTTATTAAGGTACTTGAAGTAAAAAGTTAAAATCATCTTAAGCTCCACGTAATATTTTCTACCCCAAAAATAAAAAGAACTAAAAAATCATTCGAGTATTCTGGGGGTGGGAAATAAAACTCAACTAAATTATTAACACGACAAAAAAGAAAAGGAAAGGAAGAAAAACAACAAAAACTTTGTACTTTAATGTTAAAATTGAATTGAACCTTAAGAGAGTATGATTATGATGGCCCTTATTACACAAAGTCAATGTAAATGAATTAAATTCAATTCAATTCAATTGAATAATACATGTTCACACATACAGTGTGTCCTGTTCATCGACTAACTGTTTTAACTGTTACAGAATATTTTAAATTTGTGTCTGCAATTTATAACGAATAATAAATGACATTTGTCCCTCACTTTCGTTCCTACACAGAGGACGAATTTTGTTGGAATTTGTCGCCAAATACAGATGAATACAGATATTCATCGCATCTATAAACCTGGTCACACATTACACTATTTCGGGGTTTCTGACTGGGACTTTCGAACTCTGACAGTTGATAACATTTCTGTGATGAGGCCCATATCTGCATGAATGCGTACTTGAGCAAACAAAATTGTTGAATTTGGGGAGACACCTGTCCACATGAGATTCAATAGTGCACAATGCATTCCGAAAAAGACATTGTTTGTTGCCGATTTTATGTTGGTGCCACATCGGTCCATATAGCACTATAGATGCAATAATTCAGTCAGGTATACAACCTACCTTCTCACAATACTTATGTTGTGTGCCTCAATTTTATACCTGAGTGGCGGGGGGACCTACAGTTTAAAGTCGACTCCGAACGACAGATTTTTGAGAAACTTTTCATGGCAAATATTTATTTATTCTCAGAGTTTTTGCCAGAAATATGCTGAGAGAAAGTTGCCGAAGAAATATTTTCATATTTTGGTTTTGATGTCTGACCTGTTGTTTGAACCGGGGCCTTGCGTTTAATATGCCAACACATTATTTACCACTTATAGGTGGATACATACATACATACATAATTAGTGATTACAACCCTTCATCCAAGTGATAACGACCTAGCATCTCATATCACTTTTGTTGAGTGTGTTAATTTGTTATATGAGTGGTGGAACCTACAATTTGTAGTAGACTCCGAACGACAGATTTTTGTGAAAGTTTTTGATTTACTCTCATATTTTTGCCAGAAATCTGCTGAGACAAAGTTGACGAAGAAATAATTTTTCATACCGGTTTTGTTGTCTGATCTGGGGTTTAAAGCGTGGCCTGACGTCTAATAAGCCAGCATACCATCTACTAGACTACGGCTACTACAATGAATGATCTTTTTGACTGAATTGGATGATCTGAACACCAACAATATGTGGTTTTAACTCGTGCCACATGACTCATACCACATTGGATTTTCTGCGCGTGCAAGTTGAGGGCATGGTCATCTCAAGTGGAGGTGATATGATGTGGCCATCGCCATCATGCGATTTGACCACGTTTGAGTTTTTCTTGCGTAGTTTTCTTAAGACACAGTTGAATGCATATTAGCCACGATATGCGAATAAGCAATCGATCAAATTCAAAGTCCATTTTATGCTGTTTTATTTATAAAAAATTAAGCCGATGTGAATGATTTATATTCCACACATAATGGCACCGACAGGTCTATTAAAACGTTTTGATCTTCCACACACTTTTATTTAAATTTAAAAACTAGACACTCTTATTAAAAGAACCATTGTATGAAAAAGGGTGCCTTTCTTGTAGATAAAATTTTGCCACTTTTATATTAAAACCATCAGTGCCATCAGTGCAGAACTTCAAACACTGATCCAATTTGGTTTTGCAAATCTCAACAGATTTGCAATTTAAAACATCTACACAAATCGAGAGAAAATCAAGTCTGTAGGTAGATGGTCCGGTATATATACATAGTTCTGCTATGCTTTCTCAAATTGTGCTGCCTCATCAAAAACCTGTGTGTTCCGGGGTTTTTTATTGTAGAACACAATTATTTTACTGGTAATCATTTCTGACCATTTTAATTGAATTGTTGGCTTTAGGTTCGTTAGCAATTCAAATAAAAGATTCGTATGAAATCAATTGTACCAGAATGCCTGAGAAACTTTATCTTGCTTCGTTCATTATATTTTTGATTAAAAATGCATATACGAACGTATGAAATATGGAGTAGAATGGAGTAGATCTTTGTGATATAGGGTTATATGGCAAGACTGGCATTGGAAATGTCATTTACTTAGTGAAACGATTGCCAACTACGACTACGGATCATTTGACAACTGAAGAATGCGTAAAAATAGTTAAAAGTGGTGATTCCAACATGAATACTTTCCGGTTGTAGCAAGAAATTAGCAAGATTGTAAACAAATTTGAAGAGAGTGGTAGCGTTACAGACGTGGTCAGGTCTGTGTATCATTTTGTTAAGTCTACAGTATTTTCAGCCATTGCGCCTGTCTTACAGTTCCGGCAAAGGATATACAAACAAGAATTTTGGAATCTCTTTATTTTTCCGTGATAAGATCACATGAATATGTTTTATATTTTGTTTCGATTTCTTTTTATTTTCAGCTTCACTGTATGTAAATTATGAGTATTTTTGTTGTTGTAGTTGTTCTTGTTTTTTTTAGTTATTTCTTGTTTATGTTTCTAATTTATTCGCTTAATAAAGATGTCTCAACACATGAAAACTATTCAACATTCAATTCAATTCACCACATAAACAACTTACAAGTTCAAGAGTGTATCGCAATATTGTTGTAAAAATATTTGTTAAATTGGAATTTAGTAGAGTGACTTTCACAGAGAAGATTAAAATAGTAGTAGAGTCATCTAAATAACACATTACTAACTTACTGAATTGGTCATTACAATTAGGATTAAAACCTAGCTTCTAATACTATCCCTGTTCAGTGTGTTCCGTTTTCATTTACAAGTGGGAGGCCCATTATTTGGTATATAGCGACTATAACTAGCTGCCAGTTGTTAGAAGATCCTGTAAATTTTGAAAGCACCCTAGCAACGTAAAAAATGGGAAATCCGAAGTCCATAAATTATACCCTTATGGAGCCGCTATATTTACTTAAGGAACATTGCAGCCGAATTGATATTGAAACTTAGGGAAGCTTTAATGTGCTCATCCGGCTCCTGAAAATATAAGATCAGATATCCTTTTATAGGTGCAATTCCATCAGCCTGAATTCAGGCTTATCTCAGGGTTCTATTCCATCTCCAACTCTATTTATTTTCTTAACTCTCTTCAACTGCGGTCCTTTATTTTTATTAGCATTCATTTGACATCATTTAAAGTCGCCGTAGTCTAGTAGGAAGTGTGTTGGCTATTTATACCTGAGGCCACGGTTCAAACCCCAGGTCAGACATCTCCAACATGATGAACATGAAAACTATTTCTGTAGGTCCCACAACTCATGTGTAAATTTAACGCACACAACGACAGTGTTGTGACAAATTGCGGTTGATTAAAGAATTGTAATCACCAATTATATATATATTGTCATCTATTTCTTAGATCATAGACCAAGTTTGGAAGTTTGGAACACTAATTCGCTTGAGCACGCATAGCGGCATAGTCCCTGTACTGTATCGAATTCCACCCAAATCATTGAAGAAGTTGATCAGCGCAGCGCAGATCTGGCGAGATCATCGGCCTGGAATCTATCTGTGCCAAAAAACCCAGACAAGTAAGATACTGAAGCAACCAGCGAGAGCATTGAGACAACTGCATCACCCCTTAAAGAGGCTGGTGTTCACCACAACGCTCGAGGGGGATTTAAAGGCATATTGGCTATCAGAGAAGAGAAGATTGAGATACGACTGAAAGGAGCACCGCTGGTGAGTATAAATTGTGCGGCTGGGTAAATTGGCAACACTTCACGCTACTGTGATCCGGCAGTCTGAGGAAAATGTACAGATCGAGAATAGACATCGCTATCTCAGTGTACATATCCCCGTCGCCCCTATTCAGGATCAGAAAATTAATCTTCTGTTCAAAAAATTTTCTGTACGGAGATACAGATGGGGTTGGGGACTAACTTTAAAATAAAGCAATGCCCAAGAGGAATTATGCGCCATCGTGACAAGGCATTGAATCTAGTCGTCTAGAGTTTGGATGCTAATTTAGCAAGAAGCGCAGTGGGAAGCCACCAGTTAAGTATTGCGAACAAGGCTTTTGTAGTAGAACACCGCTGTTATGAATAGCTGCAGATCTTTCGACTTTTCAATGGCTGCCTCTGATCTGATCCTCTTGCTCCAACTGCTCTAGCATCCAGGTTGGCTTATAAATCTCCAACTGTGGACTGAATCAGAAAATATTTCAAATGCCGAATAAAGCTTTCAAGTAGCTCTGTTTCTAATCTACCTAATCTCCTTCCCATTATGGTATATGAAAACGAAAATAAAATACCACTCTAATGTGTGACCCACTGCTTCGAAGCTGATTTTATGGATGTTGAATACATACTAGAGAGAAGGATAGGGTATCTAACTCTGTTGTTTTATTGAACAGTCATCACAAAGTGGCATGTGTTTTACTGTTCTACAGTTTTCTGTACTAATGGATTGTGCCGTAGAGAAGTAAAGAGACTTGTTTCAGAAAATTACATTTGCTTGAGTAGTACTCGCCCATATTTCTTACTCATATATTGAATCAGTGGATAGCGCATACATTTCAGAGATAATTTATTTCTTTACCGAAATATCCGTATGTAGAACACTCTTTATGCAGAGCACTTTCTTGTCAAATGAATCCCTAGATTCACAAACACTACTCCCTCTTCCCTCGCCTTCCATCAGTTATTTCCCTAGACTAACAGAATTCACTACTCCTATGCATATGATTTTTTCTGCTATATTTATATCCCTAAGTGTTAAAGATAATTGTTTTGCTGGTCCTTTTATAGCCTAAAACATTACTTTTCTATTTGTGTGCGTTACTTTACGAGCCATATCTGTCTGTATACCAATTCGGTTAGTTGTGTTCACATGTGTAAGTTGTACAGTCCAACAACTTTGGCATGAGTTGTGGTTGTGTGTTTGACTGGCCTGACCTTAATTTATTCTCAATTTAATAGTTTTCAGTTGAACCTCTCTCTCTGTCTTAACACACAATATCGTTTCGCATTCTGTTGATTGTGCAACGTACGTATTTTTTGGTAATAAAATGTTCAATTTGAATTTATTAACATCACTTTGAGATGATTGTTAACAATATGGGCTTAAACTTGTATTTGTATTTGTACTTGTACTTGTATTAGTTTAAATACTTTAACCGCTACAACCACCTCCATTACTACTACTTTGGTAAATGAAATGATAAGTAAATGAACTCGTACGGAGTATATGGAAAATAAGTTAAAGAGAATTTTTTTTGTTAAAAAGACAACATAAAGGCGTTGTTGGTAAGAAGAAATAAAAAAGAAATATTTTTGTTGTTGCCTTTGTGTCTGCAACTCGAGTACTAATTTTATGGAGAAAATACATTCTTAAACCACATTTGTCTGTAAGAATTAAAGAAAAAAACAAGAAACTAAAGTTTTAAGCAGATGTTCATGAGATATTTTGCTTTGGTTTCTTTTTTTTATGGCTTTAAAGAAACATATTTTATTGCTTTTTATTTCGAACAGCAATTTCTTACAAAAAAATGGAATAAAAATTAAAGCAAATTAGTTTTGGTTTCCTTCGTTTGCCACAACAAACTTCTTAAATTTTTGTTTTAATTTATGGTTTTGAGCACAGTGTAAATTAGTTTAAATGAAAACTTTAACCAATCGTTCCTATGCTATAGATGACGAAAAGGAAAACTCATGGAATAGCTATTTCATATCATTTGCTTGCAGTGGTATCGGGTAGGTCATAGGTTAGGTTAGGTTAGAGGACGTGTACTTGTCAATTAAGACAAGTACAGTACCCGGAGGTCGAATTGACCCATTGTACAACGCCCTAGTTTCTCACACCACATATGTTGTGTGTGTTAATTTTATACATGAGTGGTGGGACCTACAGTTTAAAGTCGACTCCGAACGACAGATTTTTATTTATTGAGAAACTTTTCATGGCAATTTTTATTTACTCTCAGAGTGTTTGCCAGAAATCTATTGAGAGGAAGTCGCCGAAAAAATACTTTTTGTATTTTGTCTTTGATGCCTGGCCTGGTGCTCGAACTCAGGATTTTGCGTCTAATAAGCCAATACACTACCTACTAGACTACGGCGACTTCGGGTAGACCATCTATTGGTTTAAATTTAAACCATTGTTTATTTCCAATCTGGCAATACTATTCAGTATATTATCACTGTTGAATGTAATGATTCGATTTACGTTTTACCAACGTGGGGATTTATTGGAAATTTGGGCCAACGAAAAACTTCACGATGATATCAATTTTGCAAAAAAAAATCATCTTTTCGGATGAAGCTCATTTTCATCTTGGTGGGTAGGTTAATAAGCAAAATTTGTCGCATTTGGGGCTCAGAAAACCCACAACGTGGTCTTACGAGTGACTGTTTGTGCGGTTTGTGGAGCGAAGGCATCAATGGCCATATTTCTTTGGAAATAGGGACGGCGCAACCATTACGGTCAATGGAGACACCTATAGCACAATGATAACCGATTTTTTTCTACCCGATCTTCATGGTACTGATGCGTACGATGTTTCCTTTCAACAGGAACCAGATGTGTGAAGCAACTTGCCACTCAGCTTTCAAACCGTTTCTGTTTTATTGCATTTTTAAATTCAAGCTTTTAAATGACCCACCCTGTAGTTAATAAGCCGAACCTTTAGGTCGAATTGAAGTCGCCGTATAAACGTAGTGTATTCGCTTATTAGACGCAAAGCCGGGGTTCGAGCCCCACGCCAGACATCAGGACAAAATACAAAATGTATTTCTTTAGTGACTTCCTCTCAGCAGATTTCTGGCAAAAACTCTGAGAGGAAATAAAAATTGCTACGAAAAAGTTTCTCAAAAATCTGTCGTTCGGAGTCGACTTTAAACTGTAGGTCCTAGCACTCATGTATAAAATAACGTGTGCAATGGGTCAATTCGACCTCCGGGTACTGTACTTGTCTTAATTGACAAGTACATGTCCTCTAACCTAACCTAATCTATGTGGAGTTAGTTTGAATAAGGGTAGCATTGGCCAAGATGTACTCTGTATATACTTGCTGGAAACTATTTTAGTTTAAAGTAAATACCACGCCAGCAGCTGACTGAAATCGGGAGGTATAATAAGTGTGTCCTTTGTAGATCTCTAATAAAAATATTGAACAGAATTGATGATTGAAGTCTGAGAAACTGAAAACACCAAAACAATTTTCAAATTCAGTTATCCATTGTATTGCTTTCAACTTATATGGTGCGCAGATATTTCGCACCGGTTCTCAAGCTATTCCTAAATAATTCGATGCAAGACTCACTGCTATTTCCACTACCAAAAGTTAAGATTACGCGCCACTCCATCTGAAGTGTGAGTGTGTAGTTGTTATATGTAGATTACATGGTAGTATGTTGCATTATTAGACGAATTCAAACTCCTGCTTAGACATGTCGTACAAACCGAAATATGAAGAAAATATTTCTTTCGTCAACTTCCTCTCAGCAGCTTTTTGATAAAATAAAATTGTCATGAAATATTACTCAAATTTATCGCTCAGAGTCAATGTTAAACTGTAGGTGTCACCGCACATGGATAAAATAAACTCACGCACACAAACAATATGGATGGTGTGAGAAACTGGATTGTAACTCTGACTAACGTGTTGTTACAAACAGTTATGTTTTCAAACTCATGTTCTTATTCCATTACCTTACATTCTCCATAACCTGCGAACAAGCGAAGAGTCTTCAGGTTGAATTAGACCCGTTATCCGACGTCATGCACTTCCAATTTTCTCCACAGATCACGAATACTTCACTCCAACACATGGTCACACATTTTTGTTCCTGGCACCCACAATAGTTCCTCTCTTTGATTTCATCACTCACTTTTATTATTAAGTGTACTTCTACTGACAATCATAGATTATTTGGGTTATTTGGAGTAAGATAGCAACTGCTCTATTCGTTAGGTCACGATATTCTCTCATGACTTTCGTTTTCGAGCCGTCTTCATTTCCAAATATGGCGGTCATAAATCTAACAAAGCATCTGCCATCATAATACAGACGCATACTAGTGTCAGATATCACCGGAGTCCAGTACGTAGTGTGTTGGCTTATTAGACCAGAAGCCACTGTTCCAACTCCAGGTCAGACATCTCCAACAAGTCATGTATGAAAACTTATTTATTTAATCGGTCATAAGTCTGAGAGCATCGAACTGCCTAACAAAATCAATTGCACAATACGACTCGGAGAGTATGAAGTGTCTTGTGGGCATCATCTTCAGTAGGTCACAATAGTCAAAGTAACTCAGTTTTGAATACTTGGGTTAGTATTTATTTTAGGGTAGCGTTTGTATCGCAGATTTCTTGTATTAAGAGTTCAAATTTATCGTTCAAATCACCGCCAAGACTTTTCTGAGTGGAGGCTTATGCGAAATGTTCGATTTTCAATGACTACGGGGCAAAACATACAACCCTTCAGTCAGGATTACGACCTAGTTTCTCACACCACTTATGTTGTGTGTGTTAATTTTATACATGAGTGGTGGGACCTATAGTTTACAATCAACTCCGAACGACAGATTTTTGCGAAACTTTTCATGGCAATTTTTATTTACTCTCAGAGTTTATGTCTGGCCTGGGGCTCGAACCCTGGTTTTACGTCTAATGAGCCAACACACTACCTACTAGACTACGGCGACTTCTGGGCAAAAATCAGTTGGAATTTGGCCGATGGACTGGGTTCTTTTTGGTTTGAGAACTGCTGCGGTTTGTGCTTTATTCACATACACCTGTGACTTAAGAAAACTTCCCAAACAAGTCTAATAGGGTCAAATCGCATGATCACCGCCATGCACTCAATTTGCTCGTATAGAATAAACTAAGTGGAATGAGCTGCACAGCCTGTACTCAAATCGTATGGCGTTGGTGTTCAAATCATCCAATTTAGGCCAAAAGAAGTGCGTAATCATCCATTTGTAGTGCTTGTTGTTGACAGTGATGGCCAACGTACTTTTCAAAAAATTTATGGGGCCGATATGCCGCCAGCCTAAAATCCACACAGAAAAGTAACTTTTTTGGGATGCATTGGACGTTCCTGAATCTCGTGACGATGGTTATCGTTCCAAATTCAAAAATGTTATTTGTTTACGTACACATTAATCCAGAAATGGGCCTCTGCGATGAAGAAGAATTTCCGTGATAATTAGGGCCAACTGCTCGACATACGTCGATTTCTATGGTCGTGCATGGTGATTTGGCAAAACATACTGAATGTATGGCAACGAATTTAGCCGCTGTAGATTCAACAAGATTTCTCTTATGAACTGCCAAACTTCAAATCCCTGTTGGAAGACCCTATATATTCTGTTCATGTAGTAGTCATCATCAGCTTAGACTATCATTTTTATGGGCATTTTTCAAAAGGAAATTAATGTCGATGTAATAAATTGTATTTGAGTCCACTTTATGTGCTCCATTTGTATTACAGTATAAACATCCTGGAAGTTATTTCCGAAGTTTCCCATTTTCTTTTGTGATTTTTTGATAAAACTAAGATATTTCAGAGAAAATATTGGCGTCTCATGAACGGAACATGTTATACTTACATGAAGTACATGCCAAAAGTCCACATGTGCTGAAGAATATTTGTCTACCCAGGGTTGATGGCTGGAAGCGGAATAGTATAACTAGAAACGAAATCCACCTGATTTAATGGAACTTTTCTTTCTCAAATTACAGCACAGGTCATATTTATAAATTTTTTTAACGTTTTTTATTTTACGAAAATTACTGCAAAAATAAGAAACTTTTTTCAGTTTCCGTCTCATAAAATTGTGTAACGTATTGTTATTGTCACAAAACAAAATGAAATAAAAACGAGAAACAAATATTTTATTTCACTTTCTAATAAAAAAAAGAAAAAGTTTCTCTTTATTTTTGGTATTCATTTTCATTTCATTTTCAGTCTGATGGCAAGTAAATTCGTTTGATAGTCTACCAGTGCATTTGTGATTTTTTGCTTTCTTTTTGTGGCCCTCATTGATGCCAATAATAAAATCTAAAAGTAGGAAACAAATCAAAACACTGTCATACATGGGAATGAGTGCAGTCCCCAGTTAGAGAAAAAAATAAATTTCTTTGTTTTTTTGTTTGATTTTAAATGTTGGCAAGGCGGGTAATATTTTGTTCAGGAAGTTGTCTTTTTTATCTGCATGAGAACATCGATATCGATTACTATGACATGTTGACATATGTGTTCAGCAAAGTTTCGTTTAATGTCAGAACGATGCTTTTGAATTGTAAAAATTTTCTTTGAGAAAAATCACATTTTTTTTCGAAACTCATATAGAACTTCGTCAATTTTACTGGCCTTTATAATCGGCCTAGTGAGCAAAAAATTTTTCGAACTAATTTCACTCTTCATACTTCAAAACCATCAACAATAGGAATAAATGTACGTTCCAAGTAGAATATTGCTAATGTAGAACGAAATCTTGTTCAAGACTTCCAAATGCCAATTCATCGTCGAGTTCATCTTATTGGTCTTTGTGCATCAATTATGTGGCGAATTTTGCGTCTGTTCACATAATTGGTCATTACAACCCTTTAGCCAGGATTACAACCTAGTTTCTCACACCACTTTTCTTATGTGTATTAATTTTATATGTGAGTAGCGGGACCTACAGTTTAAAGTCGACTCCGTACGACAGATTTTTTTTGAGAATCTTTTCACGGCAATGTTATTTACTGTCAGAGCTTTTGCCAAAAATCTGCTGGGAATCAGTCGCCGAAGAAATATTTGTTCATATTTCGTTTTGTTTGAGATGTTTGCCACGGGGTTTGAACCGTGGCCTCACGTCTAATAAGCTAACACATTACCTATTTAACTACGGCGACAACGAGACACAATTACGTCCATTAAAATTTACCGTTTGAAGCGACTGAAACTTTGGCTGCATCAACGGTCCTTTTATGTGAAAAGCGAGAGCTATCGTATCATGCCAACCGAATTTTTGTTACCAAATGCTCTATTTCAACAAATTAATAGACCAACCTCTGTAAAATTTGAGGTTTGTATTGAGACAAAAATACATATATATTTAATATTCTTCTGTGTGTTAAGCTACTAGCTCTTCATCCCACCTATTGGAAGCTAACTCTACAAATACGGAAATGACAACATTCCTAATTGTTCGAGATACATTGATGTAAGTAAAGATACATACATAATTGGTACAGCCCTTAAATTAGGATTACGACCTAGGTTCTCACACCACTTATGTTGTGTGTGTGTTAATTTTATACATGAGTGGTGGAACCTACAATTTAAAGGCGACTTCTAACGCCAGATTTTTTCTAGAAACTTTTTCATGGCAACTTTTATTTCCTCTCAAAGTTTTTGCCAGAAATCCGCTGTTTTTAGCCCTCAAGTTGTAACAAATTGGGTCCTATCCTAATGTGAAAATAACTCTTAAAACCCAGTTACGTTAAAACGATAATCTGTAATTTGCGAATGGAGAGACAAAAATGAAAAAGTAAGATTGATCAGACTTAAGACAAAGACTAAATCCATCATACTCTTACTTACTCAATTTTACCTTATTGGTCATTCTCTCCCTTTAGTCAAGATTACAACCTAGCTGCTGGCATCACCTATGTTGAGTGTGTTAACTATATCCGTGAGTGGTGTGACAAACAGTTTAACGTAGACTCCGAACGGCAGACATTTAAGAAACTTTTTCATGGTAATTTTTCTTACCTTCAGAGTTTTTGCTAGAAGCCTGTTAAGAGGAAGAAAGAAATAAAAATGTTTAATCTTCCGTTTTGGTCGAGGCGTCTGAAGAACTTTAACTTGTACTTCAGTGAACTATATTACCAAATTTGTTACGATGAACAGCCAGAAGTAGTTCAAAAGCTGCCAGCGTAACCTAGAAAGATTCTTGCCTGGTTTGTGATCCAACGACATCACTTGAACAATAATCTACAAGAATAACGCACTATATGCACTTTTGTAATGAGACACAACCAACTAGACTAAGGCGATTTCTATCGCACTCTACCACAAATACCTCGAGTGGCAGCCGCCTAAAAGTTGGTGATTAACTACATATACACGTAATTGGTCATTACAACCCTTCAGTCAGGATTACGACCACTTTTATTGAGTGTGTTAATTTTATACACGAGTGGTGGGACCTACAGTTTAAAGTCGACCTCGAACATCAGATTTTTGAGAAACTTTTCATGGCAATTTTATTTACTCTCAAAATTTTTGCCAGAAATCTGCTGAGAGGAAGTCGCCGAAGAAATATTTTTTCATATTTTGTTTTGAAGTCTGGCCTGGGGTTCGATAGTTGAACACATTTGTTGTACTCAAAGCTGCCAGATGAATAAAGCATTAAATCGTCAAATATTAGAAACAAAATCGTCAAAATCGTCAAAGGCTTTCATGGAAATCGTAAAAAAATCGTCACAATAAATAAATACATACATACATACATAATTGGCCATTACAACCCTTTAGTCGGCCTAGCTTCTCACACAGTTTAACGTCGACTCCGAACGACAGAATTTTTGAGAAACTTTTTCATGGCAGGTTTATTTTACTCTCAGAGTTTTTGCCAGAAATCTGCTGAGAGGAAGTCGCCGAAGAAATATTTTTTTTCATATTTCATTTTTGATGTCTGACCTGGGATACGAACCCGGGCTTTACGAATAGTAAGCCAACACACTACCTACTACACCACGGCGACTTCATAAATAAATACATAAATTAAAAGTTAAAAAAAAATTGTAGTGAAACATATAAAGTTATGTCAATGTACATAGTTCACAAATAAATAAAAAAAAATTTAACGAGTCCTTTTAACGCTTTAATTATAAAAAAAAAACTTTAAAAACGAGTGTTTTATAT
Source organism: Sarcophaga subvicina (assembly GCA_936449025.2). NCBI lineage: Eukaryota > Metazoa > Arthropoda > Insecta > Diptera > Sarcophagidae > Sarcophaga > Sarcophaga subvicina. The sequence continues at coordinate 37,233,980 of OW388084.2, forward strand.
TTGTATTTTAAAAACATATAGGTACATAGTTATATACATATATATTAGAATTAAACATTTTAATCAAATCAGATACAATATTAAAGTCTAAGCAGTTACAACTGTTAAGTTTTAAATAATCTTTTGATATAATATTGCTTCTAAGAAATATAGTTTAGTTTTAAATTAATTTGACTTAATACTCTTTACATTAGCTGGTGAATTTGATAATATTAATATTTTTAATAAATTTAGTCAAGGCTAGAAAAAAGCTACCATTTCTTATTTTTTTTTATTTTTTATTTTTTTTCAAAATTTTTTTTCAATTTTTTTTTTTCAAAGTTGTATATTATTTTCAGGAAAAAATTGTTTAAGGTTTAATCAGTTGTTTATTGACGCATAACCGCAGCAATAATATTGCATGATTTAATTCTATAGGTGCTATAAATATTAAGGAGTCAGAAGCTCTTGACTTTCTGAGCATGAAAATTCAATGTAATGTTCGCTGGCAGCGACACATTTTTCATTTAGCTTCTTAAGATGGTTTAAGAAATACTTCACTTCATCCGATATTCTTACTATTTACACCACTTATGTATGTACATCCAAAAGAGATTGGAATACAACTCTTATGTGTAGGTCAGTTCTCGGCAGCGTATAGGAGAGCGCAAAGCTGCTTAATAATGACGGAACTATGTACATTCATTCATTGGAGCATCTTTGCAATATGGCTTGTGTTTCACTGTTCTATCGCTATTAAAACAGATTATGCCCGAGCGAAATAAGGGACTTGTTCCCGAATATCATGTATTCCTATGTAACACTCGCCTTACTCGGCGAGCATAGACGTATGTGGTCGATGGGCCAGTGGATCGCACACTGCATTACAGATAAAATTCGTTCTTTAGTCGGGCTATTCGTATGTAGAACTCCCTTCGTACAGTGGTTGTAAGTTTTTGGCTTTTTATGGGATGAAAAAGCCATTAGATACAGAAAAATCATAACAGGTGTTTGCAAATAACTTAAACAAATAACTTTGCTGCTTGGTATTACCAACATAAATTTGCAAAAGTAACAATTGCAAAGTAAATACAAAGCTTAAAATGGTTTTTAATTGACTAAAATAAAAAATATGATGTAAATTTTTAATTTCCAAAAATCGTCAAAATAAGGGCATAAATCGTCACATCGTCAAAATGATATTTTTGGAACTCAAAATCATCAAAATGACGATAAATCGTCCAATCTGGCAGCTATGTTTATAAAGGGTGTTTTTTATAGAGGTATAGAACTTTAAGTTGGCATTACTTTTCAAGATGGCGACCGATTTAACAGCTGTCAAGTGATTTATTCTCAGTTTGGTTTGGCAATTTATTTGCTGGTGGAATCATTGGTCCGTACTTTTTCAAAAACGATGGTTGCCAGAACGTTACAGTCAATGGTGATCGGTATAGAGCCATGATTACTAACTTTTTCATTCCTGAATTGAATAACCATGATGTCCAGGAGATGTGGTTTCAACAAGACGGCGCAACATGTCACACAGCTCGTGCCACAATAGATTTATTGAAAGACACGTTTGGTGACCGGCTAATTTCACGTTTTGGACCTGTGAATTGGCCTCCAAGATCTTGTGATTTAACACCGCTAGACTACTTTCTGTGGGACTATGTAAAGTCATTGGTCTATGCGGTAAAGCCACAAACGCTTGACCATTTGGAAGACAACATTTGCCGTATTATTGCCGATATACGGCCGCAAATGTTGGAAAAGTCATCGAAAATTTGACGTCCAGATTGGACTACATCCGCGCCAGCCGTGTCGGTCATATGCCAGAAATCATATTTAAAATGTAATGCCACAAGATTATCTTTCGGATAAATAAAATTCATGTCAATCGAATAATCCATCGTTGTTTTATTGCAACTTAAAGTTCTATACCTCTATAAAAAACACCCTTTACATCCAAAAGAGAATGGAATACAACTCTTATGTGTAGGTCAGTTCTCGGCAGCGTATAGGATAACGCAAAGTTGCTTATTAATGACGGAACTATGTACATTCATTCATTGGAGCGTCGTTGCAATATGGCTTGTGTTTCACTGTTCTATCGCTATTAAAACAGATTATGCTCGAGCGAAATAAGGGACTTGTTCCCGAATATCATGTATTCCTACGTAACACTCGGCTTACTCGGCGAGCACAGTCGTATGTGGTCGATGGGCCAGTGGATCGCACACTGCATTACAGATAAAATTCGTTCTTTAGTCGGGCTATTCGTATGCAGAACTCCCTTCGTACAGTGGTTGTAAGTTTTTGGCTTCTTATGGGATGAAAAAGGCATAAGAAACAGAAAAATCATCACAGGTGTATGGAAATAACTTAAACAAATAACTTTAACTTTGCTACTTGGTATTACCAACATAAATTTGCAATGTTAACAATTGCAAAGTAAATACAAAGCTTAAAATTGTTTTTAATTGACTAAAGTAAAGAATACGATGTAAACTTTTAATTTCCAAAAATCGTCAAAATAAGGGCATAAATCGTCACATCGTCAAAATGATATTTTTGGAGCTCAAAATCGTCAAAATGACGATAAATCGTCAAATCTGGCAACTACGGTTGTACTAGAGGACAGAAAAGATTTTCTGCATTGACTACCACTAACGGACTCATATTAATGTTGTACTCATAATACAATAACTAGAGACATTTTGATAGGAAATGATGATAAATTGATTGCTCTCCGACGTAACGAGCTCTGAGATATGACTGCTTTTTAGGTACTACGAAGCAATATTGTATAATTCTCTCCACTATATTCCAAATTGCTACAATCTGTTTTTCAAATTTTTTATAAGAAATTTTAAGCAACATTTAAACAAATTTTACTTCCTGGAATTCTTATTTCTTTTTCAAGAACAAATAACAACAACAATTTTCATATTATCTACGATACTACAGGATACTGAAACATTCTTTCTTTCTCTCCGTTTAGTGTTGTTGTTTTTTTTTCTAAAATTCTAATGTCAAGTTTCGCATAAATTTATACGATATAAGCTTCAGATAGTTGTTGGTGTTCTTATTGTCATAGCCTTTGACTTCTATTGAAAACACTTACTGTTACTGGATAATGTCAACGCTGGCTATGCAGCCAAGATATTGTACAAAACGGCAACCCAGTAAACCATTGAATTTATTTATTCTTTGTATAAGGGCTACGGGGTTTTATCAGCAACCATTTTCCATTTATTTTCTGTCTCTCTCTCTTCTGTTGATTTGCAATTATTTTGCTCGCATTTTATGGTTTCATTCATTTTCTCGCCCCATGTATACTGAGTAGTTAGCTATTGCCACGGGTAGTCAATCCTCTGTTAAGGCTGGTGGTGGTGGTGATGGTGGTGGTGGTACTCCCTTTTGATGTACATAAATCTGGTTGCATAATTTATGGCCTTGTTTAAGTTTGACATTTAATGTTAAATTCCTTTCCTTTCATTTCACTTTTTATCTCCCCATCTCTTTCTCCCTTTCTTTACTGGTTGTGTAGTTGTTTTGGCATGTTTTTCTTTATTTTTCTTCTCTTCATTCTGTTTGAGCAGTGTTTCTTGTTAATCTTTAAACAAAAGATACTTCTGCTGGCTGTTATTTTCTGTTCTCTAGTTTATCTTGTATATCCTTTAGCTAAAGAAATATTAAAGGGAAAAATTGTTAAGAAATATTAAGACATTGTATCTGTATCTGTATCTGTGTCTGTATGTGCTTCTGTTATTTTAAAAACAATTTAATTATTGCAAATGAGAGCAGCAAATAATTTGTAATTGTTAAAGCAATGGAATGTTCTTCTCTCCTCTATTCTATTCAAATAATGCCATTGTTTAGAAGGGTCATACCAGCTAGTAAAACATTAGAACAGTGGGCTTAACGAAGGAAAATTAGAAACAAAAGTTTAAAAGGAGGATAAAGAATTTCCTTGGGGCTAGGTTAGGTTAGGTTAAAGGACGCGTACTTGTCAATTAAGACTAGTCTATTTGTGTTAAGTCTAGTCTTATTGTGTTAAGACAAGTACAGTACCAGGAGGTCGAATTGACCCATTGGACAACGTCCTAGTTTCTCACACCATTTATGTTGTGTGTGTTAATTTTTTATACATGAGTGGTGGGACCTACAGTTTAAAGTCGACTCCGAACGACAGATTTTTAAGAAACTTTTCATGACAATTTTATTTCACTCTCAGAGTTTTTGCCAGAAATCTGCTGAGAGGAAGTCTCCGAAGAAATATTTTTTGTATTTTGTTTTGACGTCTGACCTGGGCCACGAACCCTGGCTTTACGTCTAATAAGCCAACACACTATGGCCAACAACTACGGCGTCTTACACCACTGATGGTAAAGTGAAAACCCACATGGCATTGCCACATGACACGAACCTTCATTTTACACTGTAAAACAATTTTGAAAAATATCACCTGTTATATCGGGTGGGCCATCTATCGATTTAAATTTCCGGTTCTTTCGAATCTGGCAATTTCGAATTCTTTCACAAAATTCAGTATATTATCTCCACTGAACGTAATGAATCGATTTACGCTTGAAAAGCGATTACTTGGACCAACGAGAAACTGAACGATGATGTCGATTTTGCCAAAAACAAAATAATTTTTTCGGATGAAGCCTAATTTCATCTTGGTGGGTACGTTAAAAAACAAAATGTGCAACTCAGAAAACCCATACTTGGTCTTACAGAAGCCAATACACCCATTACGAGTGACTGTTTGGTGCGTCTTGTGGTGCCGAGGTGTCATTAGTCCATATTTTTTGAAAATGGGGACGGCACAACCATTACAGTCAATGAAGACACCTATCGCACCATGATAGCCGATTTTTTTGTAGCCCTTCTTCATGTTCTTGATGTGAACGATGTTCGGTTTCAACAAGATGGTGCATTTTGCCAAATACAATCGATTTATTGCGTCAAACGGTTGATGGCCGTTTAATTAACCGAAATGTTTCTGTCAATTGGAGCCCGGAAGGTGCGATTTGACACCATTAAACTATTTTCTGTGGGGCATCGTGAAAGAAAAGTGTTTTGCCGACAAACCACAGGCAATTGAGCACTTGAAGGCCAACATTCGTGATACCATCGTCGAGATACGACCCCATACACTCGGAAAAGTAAACGAAAATTGATCCGATCGAATGAGGTACTGTGAGGCCAGCTGAGGTAGCCATATGAATGAAATGATATTCCATTTCTAACCGGAACAATTGTACTTCGTTACGAACAAAAATAAATTTGTCAATATTTCAAACCGTTTTTGTTGTTTTATTGTATCTTTAATGTTAAACTTTTAAATGGCCAACGCTATACATATATCGACGCCTCCATTCTATAACGTTCTAAATACACTTAGAACGTTTTTAATGTTCTTACATTTTTAATTCTACATTCTCTAACATAAATACTGTCAAAATTTGGTTAAGATGCGCCGATCCGTTCCGAAGTTATAGGGAAAAATCTACTTCGAATATAGTCGTATGTCGCGTGAAAACTTTGAGAGCTCATAACTCAAAACACATTTTTTCGACTTAGAATGTCATAGAATGGAGGTGTCGATATTTTCTTTCATTTCTGAAAGCAACACATTCCAATGTTCCTTACCAAACATCTGTTTTTTTATTTGATCCTTGGAGAATAATGTTGCCGTATATCATGGACAAAAGACAAAGTTTTCTGTAAAATTTAGTGGATTGTTATACTGTGTGTAGAGATGAGGAATTTTGTTATCCTCTCTAGGGACTTAGAAGCAATGATTCTGGACAGGCGGCGTCATTGAGAATGACGTCTTATAGATCATCTCCGTCAACGATGACTACAATACCAACTTCTTCCAACTTCTTTTGGCCTGAATTGGATGATTTGGACACCAAGGACATCTGGTCCCTACAGAACGGCGCTGCGTGCTATGTAGCTCGTAAAACAGTGAACAATCTGCACGAGTGATTTGAGGACATGGACATTTCACGTGGAGGTGATGTGAACTGATCAACAAGATGAGCAACTTAACCGCGTTAGACTTCTTCTTGTTGGAATTTTCCTAAGTCGCAGGTGCCTGCGAATATACCACAAACCACAGCGTTCCCCAAAGCCAACATTATCTTTGCCTTCGAAGAAATTCAACCTACGTCATGGAAAATTTAACATTTCGGTTGCGATCTACTTAGAGAAACTGGAAGAAACTTAAGCACTTAAAAAAGAACCTGTATTTAAATAATTTGACAGATGACTTCCGTTGTATAGACCGCTTATGAGGCCAATTCCAATTTTAAGAAGTATGCAGTCGCCGTAGTCTTGAAGGTATTATGTTGACTTATAAAACGTGAGGAAACGGTTATTTGCAGGTCACACATCGAAATATAAAAAATATTTCTTCGGTGACTTCCTCTCAGCAGATTTCTGTCAAAAACTCTGAGTGTAAAAAAAAATTTGGCCATGAAAAGTTTCACAAAAATCTGTCAACTTTAAACTGTAGGTTCTGTCACTTATGGATACAATTAACACACCCAACATGGGTGGTCTGAGAAGCTAGGTCGTAATGCTGATCGAAGATCATATGACAGAGTGAATAAGAATGTCAAAAGTTTGGGTTAAGTTTATACCTGTACTCTAGAGTCTGTGTGACAACATCGGTTTTTGCTCACATTACAAATGGGCCAACTACTTGGAACACAGTGAAACAAAACTTAAAGAATAGCAACCTGAGATCATTTAAAACAAAACGTTTATTGTCCATGGTGCTGTATTCTAAAGACGATTTATTTTTGATTTTCTTGAATACTGCCATGGAAAAATTATATCCTTTTTCCTTTTGTAAATCGTAAACAGACACTTGTTTTATGAATACGAGCTTTTGCACCAAGGATATCATAATTAATTTCATACAACTTTTCTTATAGACTAGCATTGTTGTTGCTCCTGTATAGGTTTACAAGTAAGACATTAAAATGGAATTCATGTTACGACATTACAAGACAATTTACAACAGAAATGTTTATAAAAAACAAACAACAATTTATTGTAATATTTTAAGAACAGGAGTCTATCGAGTTCAAGCACTTTCGAGTTGTAATGCCAAACCAAAAATTACAAACTGTCTGTGTACGAGTGTAGCCAATGTAAAGTGGCAACAAAATATTTGAAGGCACAACAGGCAGCCAAGTAACAAGCCAGCCAGCCAGACTGGTTGGCTTTATGATCATGTACTCAACCAGCTCTGACTGAGTCAGTCGTCAGCCATTAGAGACCAAACACAGTAACAATAAATTATAAGTGCCTGCCGTTTTTGGTAAATGAGATTTGCAGTGAACAGTTTTGTAACCTTCAATTGCATTAAAGACTGGCCACAAAAAACATTTAAAGTGACTGCCATCGCTGCAATTGTTTGTGGTTGAACTTTCTGTTATTTTGGTAAGTGTTGTTGGGTTGAAAAGCAAAACCTGATTATGATAATTACATTGACACACAGAGTGTAAATTCATAATTACAATGTCTTGAGTACCAATAGCAACTACAAAAGCATTTAATTTACGTAGGAGTGTAACTAGTAGTGATTCTGTGTAGGAAACGATACACAATGGCTGTTGATAGAAACAGACAAGGTGATGCCCTGGCAACAAAATATTAAAAATACCGGGTTTTGTGTTTTGTCCTTGTGGTTATAAGCATAGTTTGACCGTTATAGTGCTGCACATTGTTTCGCATCTTTTTGAAGCCAAGATGGTACAGTATCAGGGGGTTATTCCGGATGCCAAACTCCGGCGTGGAAGCACAACACTATTGAGAGGTTAAAGCCCTTAGAACCCTTCAGTCAGGATTGTAGCTTCTCACACCATCCATGTTGTGTGTGCTAATTTTGTCCGTGAGTGGCGGAACCTACAGTTTAAAGTCGAGTTAGAACGACAGATATGATAAGCTTTTGGTGGCTATTTTATTTACACGCAGAGTTTAATACTGCTGAGAGGACGTTGCCGAAGAATGTATCATAGAAATAATATCATAAACGTTTTGCTCGAGATGACTGAGCTGGTGGTTGAATGGATGTCATTGCCAAATTAAATATGAATCGATGACACCGCCTGGCCCAAATCCACAACAAAAGGTGATATTTTCCGGATACATTCAATATCCTTGTGGATTATTATTATTATGTGGATTATTGTCATTTCAAATTCAACAATTTCATTCGTACACATACTTATTCATCCAGAAATAAACAACATCGCTGGAGATGAATTTTCGAACAGCCCATTCCACGACTACGTCGTTGTCTATGGTCGCTTACCTTCATTTTGTGGAGTGCTTGAATATTGTACTGATACAGACCCTGGACATACATACATATATATATATATAATTGGTCATTACAAGACTTATGTTTGGATTACGATCTATGCTTTTTGAGAAACTTATGTTGAAACCTACAGTTTAAAGTCGACTCTGAACAACAGATATATGAAAAACTTTTCATGCCAATTTTATTTCACTCATAAAGTTTTTGGCAGAAATCTGCTGGGAGGAAGTCGCCGATGAAATATTTTTTTTATATTTCGTTTTGTTGGAGATGTCTGACCTGGGGGTTTGAACCGTAGCCTTACGTCTAATCAGAGTTCTTGTGAGGGAATGAAATCTACTGCCTCAGATTCTCCTGCATACTTTCACGGACAGTGAAGGAATTTGAATATCGTCGACGTAAGGTTGTTGTTCGATCGTTTACTTAACTATTGGACTCGAATTTATACACAACATTGCCAATAGTTTTCTAGGCCGACTATGGCGATTGCAAAATGGACGAAACGCACAGTACTTTGCCCAAACAGAACACCCATTTTCTTATTCGTATGTCCGTCCTGTTGAAATCTTTATCCGTCCAAGGCGATTAGGCAAAATAGTTTGAATAATAGAAGTCATCGTAATCTAGTGGGTAATGTGTTGTGTGTAGGTAAAGTTTAGCTGTTAAACCCCTGGCTCAAATATCTCAAACAAAACCAAATATGGTTTGTGAAGAAGTTTGATTTTAATCGATATAAACCACCCCTTAGTCCAACGACAAGATTTGCGCGACTATCAGCCGCTGTCGTATTACGTGGTAGTGTGCAATGGAAATTGCCTTAGTCTAGTATGTGCTGTGTTGGTTCATTTGAAAAGAGCCCACGGTTCAAATCCTAGTTTAAACATCTCGAATTGACGAAATTAGAAAAGAAATATTTCTTTCGCCGCTTTCCAGATTTCTGCTGAAAACTCTGAGAGTAAATAAAATTGTGATCGAAAAGTTTTTCAAAATCTGTTGTTCGAAATCGACTTTAAGCTGTAGATATCTCCACTTTTGTATAAAATTAACAGGCACAACATAAGTGGTGTGAGAAGCTAGGTTGTAATCCTGATGGTGACATTCTGTTCCAAATACTGCATCACGAAGTGGCCAAGAGATATTAACAGCGGCAAGAAACATCTTGAAAATTTAAACAGCGCCACGCTTTAAGAAAGTGTAACACACAGTGAGAACCTCTTCTTTATCATTACCACAAGGGAATACAGTGATGGAATTCGTATGGAACTGGACTGGAACAAGAAGATGTCACTGATAAATCTAGTTAGTTTTGCCAATCTATTATCCACATTCTTTGTCAATGCCCATTTCTTGCGAGGTTTCAGATTTAGGTTATTTGACTTTTCATTCATTGTAAGCTTAACATCGTTTATTGAACTTTCAGTCTGGTTTCCAGTGTAGGCGATTTTCACGCACCTCTGTCTTATTGGCAGGCTTACCAGAACACTTAGCATTCCGTCGAATAACTTCTGCAGGAGCTGTAGGTCTGGGAATAGATTAGTGACCTGGTTTTGCCATGTAGAAACCATTCATTTTGTATCGTCCTTGACAGTAATCTTTGCCGTAATAGCCAAAATTTATTTCGGAAACTGTTTGATTACCTACAAGGAATTTTTAATCCCTGGTATGATATTAATTGTGGTACGACAAATGAAGGGCTTAAATATGTTCTTCGCATGCGGGCTCGCCCATAATTGTTAATATTGCTCAATGAGTCAAGCAATGATAAAGCTTTTGATGCAATCTTTTCCGTACTGCGTCTGTCTGAATCATTCCATTGTAATCCATTGTTGTTATGCTTCAATCACGTTTCCAAATCATTCAAATCTTTTAATATTCTTTTTAAATATTCTCTGACATGCATTCTTAATAACAGTTATCATAAGTTAAAGCTCGTTTTTAATTTCATTCTGCAATTTATTCGTGTTGGTCATGCACTTGCCACAAGAAATTGATGATACTGAAATCTTGCATTTCTTTGATGCCAGCCATTATTTGCAACTGTTGTTATTAAAAATAAGTTTGTTGTTATTGTTCTTGTTATTATTCGGAAACTCTAAGATTTCTAAACAATAAAAATACAATCTTTGAAATTTATAGCTCCGTTGTATGTACATATATCTGGACAATACCACATGCACACTGGTGACCAATTAATTTCAAATGAATTTTTATGTGACTGCGTGCAAAAGCGTGTCTTATGATAAGGCAGTACATTTTTAAAAGATTGTATTTCGAAAACAAATCAAATTTTAATTAAAGTTTGTGTGCTAAAAATAAGGGAGTTTTCGGACAGATGACAGAACAACTCCTGTTTCTTTCAGAGGTATCAAGTATATGCATCTTTGGGAGCAGAATATCCCAGAATATCTTCTTGCAATATGAAATCGGAAACTTACAAATCCTTAACGGGTGCTCAAAATATAAAGTCAACAATTACTTGCGATATAGCAAGGCGGTGACAAAACTGGAAGCGACGTTATACTGACCGCAATCAATGATAACAACGTGGAGATCCATAGAAACATCCAGCAGCAACGATGATACAGTCATATCGTTCGGATGGAATGTTGTTCGCCGTCAACGCTATTATATGATTCGGTCATCGGCACAGAAAGCAACCTAGCCTGCGTTGAAAGCAACAAATTTGCAATATCCAGACATCAATTGCCTATATCCCTATCGCATATAAGGTTCTTATGGGCGTATTGTGTGAACGACTGAAGCCATTCGTCGAAACACTGATTGGACCTTATCAGTGCGATTTCAGACCTGGAAAGTCCATTATCGACCAGATATTCACACTACGTCAAATCCTGGAAAATACCCACGACACACACCATCTCTTTGTCGACTATAAGGCAGCCTTCGATAGCCTCATAAGGGATCATGTTGCCGCAATGTCTGAGCTCGGTGTACCTGCGAAGCTGATAAGGCTATGCAGAATGACGTTAAGTAATTCCTGCAGCTCCGTCAAGGTAGGGATGTGCCTCTCCGAACCTTTTGATACCGTGCGTGGTTTTAGACAAGGCGATCCCCTATCATGCGACCTCATCGTCATGGAGAATGTTGTGCTAAAGGCGGGAGTGCATCGCAATGGCACTATTTTTCAAAAAAGTGTCCACTTGCTTGTGTACGCTGACGACATTGACATCGTAGGGCGTAGCAAGCGATATGTTACTGCTGCCTCTCGTGCTATTGAACGGAAGTCTACTAAGATGGGTATGGCAGTAAACGAGAGCAAAACAAAGTATATGTTATCGACAAGTAGAGAAGTGCGGATTATTGGATCTCAGATCACGGCCGATAACTATACCACCAAAAATGAGGTCAGTCTGGAGATAAAGCGCAGGATAATTCTTGCCAACAGGTGCTACTATGGTCTCAATAGGCAATTGAGTAGCAGATACCTCTCTCGTACGACAAAACTAACACTCTACAAGACGCTCATCCTCCCCGTGCTTCTTTATGGCGCAGAGGCACGGACCCTATTAAGCACTGATGCAGCAGCCTTGCGAGTATTCGAGAGAAAAGTACTGCGTAAGATCTTCGGTCCAGTGCGAGTTGGCGTTGATTTCCACATCCGATACAACAGTGAGCTGTATGAGCTCCTAAATGGCATGGACGTTGTGTAGCGTATTAACATCCAGCGGCTGCGCTGGCTCGGCCATGTTGTTCGAATGGAGGAGGATGCTCCGGCGAGACGTATTTGATGCGGGGGTCTGCGGAAATCGGCGAAGAGGACGATCTTGTCTGCGTTTTGAGGACCAAATCGAGGAAGCCGTGTCATCGATTGGTGTGACCAACCGGCGTAGGCGCGCAAGAAGCAGAGGCGCCTGGAACGATGTATTGCGGCAGGCCGAAATCCGTTAATCGGGTTGTTAATGGCCAATTGAGTAAGTAAGTAAGACATTAATTGCGGTACCGGTGCAGAAGTGATCATAATAACTTCGCTTTCAATAATTGTTAAAATTTAAAAGAAGACTAAAAATTTGTAATGCATAATGGCTACTGCTGGGTATTTGGATATTCTACAGAATGAAAAAGTATTGAGGTTGAGGTACAGGGCCATAATCTAAAAAATTACGTCTGTAGCATCCACTTAAAAATAGTTCGATTCCAATTAAAATTTTCTCTATTAATTCAGGTGGAATTCAAACACAGTGGTTCTTGGTGATTCCAGCTTCTTTCCAATGGTTGACAGCTGTACCAATTAGCTTGTAAAATAGATGTCACAGTTCGAAACCAACATTCAGGATTCCGATCACAATATTTTGGATTATGTTGTGCCACTCTGTATCGTGCTCTAACTAATTAAAACAACCGTTATACAACGTGGTTTTCATTGATTTCGAGAAGGCTTTCGAGCGGCTGAAGCACCAAGGTATCTGAAATTCACATGAGAGAAAAGAGATCCCAAACAAATTAGTTCATCTCATGCAGCCAAAGTATACAGCATTTGAATTTAGAGTGTTGTTTCTGATCCTAATTGGTATCCCTCGCTCAATTATTTTTGATAACAATCAAGGAGGTGCTTTGACCGAGTATAGATTTCACTATTAAACGGGACATTCTCTGGCCCATAGTTCGTATGGAACATCTTAATGATCTGACTTATGTTGATGATATTGCGTTAGTTTCGTCGAAGCGAAAACACATACAAGACAAATTGAAGAGCTTTCAAATATATGCTGAAAAGCACCATTTATGAATCAACGCCAATAAAATAAAGGTCATCTAGAAGAAGTCACCGTAGTCAAGTAGACAGTATGTTGGCTTACTAGACCCGAGGTCAGACATTTCCAACGAAACGAATTATGAAAAAATATTTCTCCGGCGACGTCCTCTCAGCAGACTTCTGGCAAAAACTCTGAGAGTAAATAAAACTTTCCATGAAAAGTTTCTCAAAAATCTGTCGTTCGGAAAGGACTACAAACTGTAGGTCTCGCCACTAATGTATAAAATTAACACACACAACATAAATGGTTTGAAAAATTAGGTCGGAATCCTCACTAAAGGCTTGTATTGACCAACTATGGAAGTTTGTAAAGGGTCCGAAAAATAACTTTTTTTCTTTGAAAATGCTATAAAAAAAAACTGCTGAATATTTTCTCAAATTTCTTTTTTTATTTGAAAGTACAATCCTTCCGGTTAATAATGGAAAATAATTTAAATCAAATGGCAGCCTCGGCTGGCCATGCAGTAGCCAATTTGAGAAAATATTCAGTAGTTTGGCGGACCCTTTATGTTGAAGAAGTGCAAAGTTTTAGTTACCATGGCAGCGAAATTACAATAGATGGTGCGCCCCAATCGGACATCGAGGTTCAACTTGTGAAGGCCAGAATATGAATGTTCCATGCGAACCTGACAAGTATTAGTATAAACAACGCCGTGAGATTGCGGAAATGGTGCTGGATTGGTAACACATTAATGAAATCGATACAATATCACAATAATGGGCACCCACTGCAATTCACCGCTATTTCCAAGCGCTTATAAAAGTGAAGGAAGCGTGCACCTACTATTGAAATAATAAAATTGCTTAAGTTAAGGGCCCTTATATCAAAATTTTTTTTCGCAAATTTTGCAATCCGCCGGTTATTTTTTCCAGGTATAGGATTTTATTTACTTTTGCTGAGAAAAACGACAGGATTGTTATTTTTTCTTACAATTTCTTAAACACGAAGTCGTAGTAGTCTAGTAGGCAGCGTGTTGACTTATAATACAAGAGCTCGCGGTTGAAACCTCAGCTCAGGCATCACAAACGAAATGAGCGACTACCTCTCTTTAGTCTGCTGCTAAAACTTTGAGTGTAAATAAAACTGTCATGAAAATTTAATAAAAATCTGTGGTTTAGTCGATTTTAACTGTAGCGCCCTCCACTCATGGATAAAATTAACATATACAACTTGGGTGATGTGAGAAGCTAGGTTGCAATCCTGACTAAAGGGTTGTAATAAGACTTTAAATAGCAATTTGAACATCCTTAAAGTGAAATACAGAATTTCTTTCATTCATTATATGAAATTGTTAATACAAGTTAATACAACAAATGAAATGAAATATTAACGTGTACCTATAATTCCTTCCATAACTGTATAGGTATGTATGTACATGTTAAATATATATACATGTATTATTTATTTATTTTTATTTATTTTTTTTTTCTTCCCCCAATTTATTATTGTGTTACGATGTTCTGTGCACAAAAGTTTCTTTAAAGTCATTAATTTGTTGTTGTTGTTGAAACAGTTCTTGTATATGAGCACAACACCCACACACACATGCACAACTTACTCTCTCGTATTAGTTAACTTCACATCTGCAGATGGAAAACAACTGCAAACGGAAGTTGTGAAAAATGTTATGAAAAGTATGTATGAGTGGAAAACGAGTACATGGAGGAACAAGTAATAAATATTTTATGAACGTGAACATATTTGTTTTTTTGTTTCTTTTTTTCATATTTTCTCTTTATATTTGTTGTTTTCTTTTATATTTGTTTCTGTTTTTTTTTCTTGCCAAGAGAAAAATTTCATTAAAAACAAACAGGTGTTAGAAAGCATTCAGAGAGATTAATTTCTTTGACAGTTGAGTGTGCGAAAATATAACAAAAGAACAGAAGAAGAAATTAAATAAAGAGTGTCTGTAGCCTGTAGTCTGTGGCACTGTGTTAAGGCCAAGAGCTACTTGGATATAATCAAACTAGATAACAAAGGAGTGATTATGCCCAGTCAAGCTACTCTGGCTCTTAGTACAGCAAAGTTTTACTTACATGACCTATAAGCGTTACTTTAAAACTAAGTACTCAAGAAAGACTATGGATATGCAACTTCGAGAGCCTAACGTTGATATGTCATTGCTTGTTTATCTTTTGATGTCTATCTTTGTATCAGGTGTCCTTTTACAGCTTTGACACCTTAGAATGTCAAACTGTGTTGTTGTTTCTGTTCGGTAAGGTATTGCATGCTTTCATACATACAAACATACATACATAACATACGTAATTGATAAATACAACCCATCAGTCAGGATTACGACCTAGTTTCTCACACCACTTATGTTGTGTGTTAATTTTATACATAAGTGGCGGGACCTACAATTTAAAGTCGATTCCGAAGGATCCCAGATTCCGAAGAATCCAGCTGCTGCTACCGTAATTGACAAGTGTTATTGTAGGCATTCGGTTCCAACATGCTTAACAATCACTTGCGCCAACGAACTAAACTACTTTTAAGCACTCTTCCTCTGCGACAATGCCTTTAGGCAAAGAGCTGATGAGCTTTAATGTTTTCTTACGCCATATTTTGCTTCTGTCTCTCCAAGTCTTGGAATATACGTCTGCAAACTATGCTGACTGTAGTCGTACCAAAGATCTCACCAATTAGCTGGCATGGAGGCCCCATCATGTTCATATCTGTGCAGATATTTCCCGAAGCAGGGTCATGTAGAACTTCAAAACGCAGTGAAAGTTCCCTGAGATCGTCACTACTGTGAAAGTTTTTCAATCATTTCAACTGCATATACTTATGTCGTTCGGCGATTATTTTTACCAATACAAGTGCTGCTTAATGAGATATTGTCCTTAAACCCCTAATCAGCCTAATCACACTTGGTCCATACACTGAACATAATTCCTTCCTAGTCGTTTTTATGCAGAGAGCTTCCGACCACAAAAGGCACTAGGGTGACATTAGCGATGTTGTGAACTTCAATGGACTTGGTGCTCCAATATTTCGCACAAGTTTTCAAGTGCTCTCTGAGTCACAGAAGTCTTTTTATTGATGATTTGCATTTGATCTTTGAAATTAACCTGTCGCGAGTAATCACAACCAAATGATTTGTGGTTATGTATCCGTAATTTAGGAGGTAATGTGTTAGCTTCTTAGATGTGCGCCCACGGTTCGATCCTCAAGTCAGACATCTCCAAGAAAACGAAATATGAAAAAATATTTCTTCGCGATTTCCTCTCAGCAGATTTCTCTGAAAGTCCCGGCACTTATGGTTAAAAATAACGCACATAACTTAAGTGGTGTGAGAAGCTAGGTCGTACTCCCGACTTAAGGATTGTATTGATCACTTTTCATTATTTTTCCCTTTTTTGGACAGTCTTTGTCTTCAGAGCTTCAGAAAGATGCTGTTCTAATCCGTACTTACCCTATTTCCACTACTAATCCCGTTTGCTAATTGTCGTCTTTAAACTCCTTCAGGCATAATGTTCCAGAGCAGTGGCCCGAGAACAATACTTGAGAGAGTCTTGCTGACACTGCGTATTATTTTTCTCCATTATGTATTGGACATATATGTATGGCAATACACCCATACTGAAAAGGCCTTTCGCAATTTGTCTCTAGTTTACTGTCTCTATATAAAGGCGTTCTGAACATTATGTGTCAGCAGCGCGTATTGTTCTTTGTAATCAAACATACGTCTTTCGACTTTTGTTGCGTGTCTTGCGATGCCCTCTATATTTTATATCATATCTAAAGAGGAACATTCTCTTCGAAATCCGTATTGCAGATTGGAGGATTGATGCCTCCTTGCCTCAGCACAGGTCAGAAGTCGCTCGTATCCTCTCCAACTTGTTATCCATCCAGACAAGTCAACAGATTGGCCGATACGATAATAATTCGTCTGGTGGTTTGCCCTAACATCCACTTCTTCCATCTGAATGGAGAAATACCCTTGTCAGGATCCTTCTATCTGGTCTATGTTGGATAGCTGACTTAGGAGCTGTGTTTTGGTTGCCATTTTCAGTCCATCTAAACATGCTATTGTCCAGGCTCTATTTTTCACAAGTCATTCACATGTGTTCTGTTTCTCCACTTATAACCGTGTGATCCTAAATCTGTGAAAATTTATCACACAACCCTTTAGTAAAGCTAACAACCTAGCTTCTCACACCACCCATTAGTGTCGGATCTACAGTTTAACGTCGTTTTAATAAATTTGAAAAACTTTTCATGACAATTTTTTTTACTCGTAGAGTCATGGCCCGAAAACTGCTGAGAGGAAGTCGTTGAAAGAAATATTTTTTTCAAATTTCGTTTTGCTCGAGATGTCAGAGCTGGGGCTCAATACCTACTAGATAACTGCGGGAATTGGTTGTCAATAAATCTTCGAAGGAATAGTGAAGCCTTAGAGCGCCGATATTTACGCACACGATCTTATATGTCAAGCATGGTAATGCTGTGTGTCTGTTGGGATTGGAAGGAATTATTAATTACGTACGTCTAGGACCTAGTCAAAAAATTGATTTTGATTACCACTGTTTACAGTAACAAATATTGAAGCAAGTGATGCAATTAAACCGGCAACACTAGACCTTACGTACGTTTAATGTCTCCTCAGAAACTGAGGAACATTGACTGGAAAGTTTTAAGATATCCACCATAAGGCACGTATCATGTAGCTTTCTTGAGTTAAACAAATTCGTTACAGAATTTTTTTTTGAATTATTATAAGAATATCAATTATTGTTGTTGTTGTTGCTATTGTTGTTGCTATTGTTGTTGTTTCTTTGGTTGTTTTCTTCAAGTAATTATTTTATGAAGAAGTACTGCTGCTGCTACGTATTA
Source organism: Sarcophaga subvicina (assembly GCA_936449025.2). Classification (NCBI taxonomy): domain Eukaryota; kingdom Metazoa; phylum Arthropoda; class Insecta; order Diptera; family Sarcophagidae; genus Sarcophaga; species Sarcophaga subvicina. Next base: position 37,251,923 of record OW388084.2, read on the forward strand.
CACTTACGTTGCAAGTTTCTTCTTATTTTTTTCTTGATATAAAAAATAAGCTGATGTAATTAAAAACTTTCAACAATTTGTAGCATGTGTATAGCAAAGGCTCTCTTTCACACTCTTTCTCACTCTCTCGCGCTCTCTCTCTCTCTTTCTGGCTTTAGTTTTTTTATAGCCAGGCTTAAACGGGGTAAAAGTAATAACGGCACCAGCTACTGCAAGACTAACAACAACAGCAACAATAACGACAAGAACAACGGCGTTAATAACAGTAAAACAAACAACGACGTGTTTAGAAGTAACAATTCAAAGAAATATGTATGTAAACTGCCTTAAATTCTTCCTCCTTCCTCCGGAGCTTTGCAAACAAAGGGGTATTGAGTAGGCACAAAAGCTGAAGGAAAACAAAACAAAATTAGTCCCGGTTTCGAAAGAGGTACGAAGAGAGCTACAAGAAAATAAAATTTAAATCGTTTCAATCATATTTTTATTAACACACCACCATTACGATTATGTGGATTAGAGGCGGAAGAGAGAGAGAGAGAGAGAGAAGGTCAGTAAAGAGCATTTTAATGCAGCTGCTTGAAGTACGCTTTGCAGTAGAAATTTCATTTTAAAATCACTTTGAAAACAGACGCCACATAAATTAACAATTTTAACGCTTAAGTTTATTATTTTTATTTCCTTCCTTTTTTTTGTTGTAATAAAATTGTGATAAAAAAAGAAATTAAAAACACAAAACAAAGCAAGGGAATTGAAAGTAAACCGTGAAAAGCAGAGTTAAGACAGTAAGTAGTAGCAGGAGCAGTAGCATTAGTGGCAGAGTAATTAATGGAAAATGAAAGTGCAATTAATCAAGTACATTAAAATGAGTTTTTATTACTGCCAACACAACATAACACAACACACTGCATCCCCTCTCCCAAAAACAAAAGCCATAAAAAATATTTAAAATGGTTTCGTTTTAAGCTGAAGATATCAATTAATTTCTTTACTTAAATGCTCGTCTTATAAAGAAGAAATAAAATTTAAATTTTAAAACGTTTTTTTTTTTGTTTTAAGAAATTTAATTGATTGCTTAATTTGATACTTTAGATGGTTGCAAAGTGTGGGCGTGTCGTGTAAGAGGTAATAAAATATTTCCATGGAAATAAAATATATTTTATGGCTCTAAAATTGCTTCAGAACAGATTTTTTAATAATTTAATTACCTTGTTTTGTTTTTCTTTCAGCGCCTATTAATTAAAGTGTACATTACAGTAGAGAAAATCAAAAAAATATTCAAGATTTCAATTCATTTATTAAAGCATTATTACATTATTACTTTTACAATTGATCATTACAACCCTTTAGCCAGGATTACAACCTTGCTTCTAACACCACCCATACTATGTTTTGTTTGAATATTTAAATATCACATGAAAGGATGAACATGTTCAATTGAATTCAACTTGAAAATAACTTAAGAGGTGGCGATCTTTGTCCCCTGATTACCTAGAGAAGATAACAATAAACATCATAGAAAGAGTAGTTGGCGCCTCTTGAGTAAAGTTCCTCACCATGCTGTATAATACAACATCCCTATGCATTATCAGAAGTCGCCGTGGTCTAGTAGGTAGTGTGTTGGCTTATTAGACGAAAAGCCAGGGCTCGAGCCCCAGGCCAGACATCAAAATAAAATACAAAAAGTATTATTGCGTCGTCTTCCTCTCAGCAGATTTCTGGCAAAAACTGTGAGAGTAAATAAAATTGCCATGAAATGTTTCTCAAAAAATCTGTCGTTCGGAGTCGACTTTAAACTGTAGGTCCCGCCACTCATGTATAAAATTAACACACACAACATAAGAGGTGTGAGAAACTAGGTCGTAATCCTGACTGAAGGGTTGTAATGACCAATTATGTTATGTATGTATGCATTATCACATGGGCATTGCTTCGACTTTCCTAGAAAAGCAATTTCACCATCGTAGAATATGAAACAGTATAGCTTGGTAAAAAGCTTAAAAGTTTAAAGCGGACGACGGTTTCGTTTATTACGATTATTTTTGCCACAAAATCTCTCTGGAAAAATAAAAGTCTGGTTAGATAAACCATGATATATATCGGGTCCGGTATCTAACTTTATTTTTTTCAACTAGTGCTTATTTCGTGAATGGTAACACTTAGCTCATGTCTGATTTGACAGATAATTAGTTCTATCCTTCCGCTGAACGAATATGGTTGTGTATACGCTTGAACAACGCTGGGAAATATTGCGACATTACTTTGAAAATCATGGTAATGTTGCTGAATGTGGCAAAATGAGTTTGGCAAAAGAATCATCTTTTCAGATGAAGCTCATTTTGATCTTGGCGGGTATGTAAACAAGCAGAATTGTCGCACTTGGGGCACAGAAAACCCGCATTCATACATTGGAAAGCCGACGCACCCAAAACGAGTCAGTGTTTGGTGCGGATTTTGGTCCAGAGGCATAATTGGGCCATTTTTCTTCGAAAATGAGCAAGAAGTGGTGTCAATGGCGATCGTTATCGGGCAATGTTGAACGAATTTTTGTTCACAAAAATTGAAGAGGAGGATATTGGCAACATTTGATTTCAATAGGACGGCGGTACGTGCCACACAGCCGAATGTTTTGCGCCCTGTTTTTGAAGATCGCATTATCAGCCGCAGAGCTGATGTTGTTTGGCAACCTCGGAGCTGTGATTTGACACCGTGGTATTATTATTTGTGCGGTGCCGTCAAAGATAAGTGTTACGTCGACAAGCCAGAGACAATTGACGCTTTAAAGGACAATGTTCGTGAAGCCATTGGTGAAATACAGCTGCACACAATCGATAATGTGCTTAAAAATAGGATCGATCGTGTAGGCTACTGCATGGCCAGCCGAGGCAGCCATTTGAATGAAATTATTTTCCATTATTAACCGGAAGGATTGTACTTTCAAATAAAAAAAGAAATTTGAGAAAATATTCAGTAATTTTTTTTAAGCATTTTCAAAAGCAGAAAATTATATGGCGGACCCTTTATAAGCAGGGCTTCAACAGAAGACATTTGGGCATCAATCGGCATGCTTGACGAGCTTAATATTATTATGATTACTATCGGAGTAACGAGCCTTAGTATTGCGACACTCCATCTATATTGTGTCTACTTCAAGCCTATTACATATGTACGTAGTTGGTCAATGCAAGTTAGACTTACAACCTAGTTTCTGTGTTAATTTTTTCCATGAGTGGTGCAACATACAATTTAAAGTTGACTACGACACACAGTTTTGAAACACTTTTCATTGCACTTTATTTACTTTTAGAGTTTTATACAAATCACTTTTGAAAGGAAGTGGCCGTAAGAAATATTTTTTTATATTTCATTTTGTTGCAGATGTCTGAGCTGGGTTTTGCAGCATGGGTTCGTGTCTAATATACTTATTTATATCTGCTCATCCACTGGGGGCTTCCGAACCCTGATAGTTGCCCATCTCGTTGAAGCTACATCTGTTATTACAAACTCTGTCATTAATAGCATCAGTAGGTGTTTCAAATGAATATAAAATATCGATGATATTTAAGACATCGTAAACTGAATGATAATAATTTCGGTTCTTAGGAATAAAAATGGCTGCGCAAAATATAGGCTATCAAGGCTTTTAGTGCTTAATTTTGTAAGACAAACGATTTCATTCTTTTATTTATTATTTATTATTTTCCACACAAATAGACGTTCGTCTGAAAGCGTTTGTCTGACAAAAACAGGGGAATAAATTTTTTAAAAATTTGTTTTTTCCTTAATGAATTCTCGTTTACGCATGGAATCTGCTGTAGCATAGGTAGTACGTTGGCCCATTAGAGCGAACCCCTAGTTCAGACTCTAGCTTGGACATCTCGAATAAAACGAAATATTAAAAAAATATTTTCTCTCAGCGGTTTTCTTCTTAAAAAATCTGTCATTCAGAGTCGACTTTAAACTGTAGATCCCACCGCTGTATGTATATAAAATTAGCACACATAACAAGGGTGGTGTGAGAAGCTAGGTCTTAGTTCTGCCTATAGGGTTATAACAAAGATTTAAGCAAATGAAGTACATAAGTAAGCATGGATGGCTATTTGAAAAACAGTTCGTGAATATAAAAATCGTATTATTTTTATAAATAAAAATTCTCTTATTTGTCACCTACCAGTTCCTATATACGAATTATTATCAATTAAAATTCGTTTCAATTCCTTTTTTTTTTGTATTCCACACAAGCAAAACACCATCATCATCATCTTAATATCCCTTTCATGTATAATATTTCCGAAATAACTTTAAATTCATATTAATTTTCCTTGAAGACTAACTTTTGTTACCGCTGTCTCTCTCCCTTCCTTTCTCTCTCTCTCTCGGTGTTAAGACAATAATTAAACAAAAAATTTAAATTGTTGACAAGTCAAGTATTCTTCTGATTATTTTGTGTATGTGTGTGTGTTTTCCATGATGGTGTTGCTGTTCTTACATTTACAAGAATTTGTTATTCTTTCGTAATATTCCTCAGCGATACTTAAAAGCGCCAACATGAGAGTGTTTTAAAGTGTAATAAATAATAATCTATGCGTACAGGGTTGCTAAGTTGACAGATATCTTTCATAGATTGGCATTAATTTATTTCGGAAATCAAAATTATGAAATTGCGCATGTAGTATAAGCGGTATGTAAAGGGTCCGCCAAATACCTTTTTTTTTGATAATGCTTTAAAGAAACTACTGAATAATTTCTCAAATTTCTTTTTTATTTGAAAATACAATCCTTCCGGTTAATAATGGAAAATAATTTCATTCAAATGGCTGCCTTGGCTGGCCATGCAGTAGCCTACACGATCGGTCCAATTTTTAAGCGCATTATCGATTGTGTGCAGCTGTATTTCACTTCACGAATATTGTCCTTTAAAGCGTCAATTGTCTCTGGCTTGTCGGCGTAACACTTATCTTTGACGACACCCCACAAATAATAGTCCAACGGTGTCAAATCGCAGCTCCGAGGTGGCCAAGCGACATCAGCTCTGCGGCTGATAATGCGATCATCAAAAACAGGGCGCAAAACATCGAGTGTAGCTTCGGCTGTGTGGCACGTAGCGCCGTCCTGTTGAACCAAAAAAAAATTCGTTCAACATGGCCCGATAACGATCGCCATTGACTGTAACGGCCACTCCTTGCTCATTTTCGAAGAAGAATGAGGCAATTATGCCTCTGGACCAAAATCCGCACCAAACAGTGACTCGTTTTGGGTGCGTCGGCTTTTCAATGTATGCGTGCGGGTTTTCTGTGCCCCAAATGCGATAATTTTGCTTGTTTACATATCCGCCAAGATCAAAATGAGCTTCATCTGAAAAAATGATATTTTTTTGCCAAAATCGGCATCTTCTGTAAGTCGATCGCAGGCCCACTTAGCGTTCAAGTTCAAGCGTATACACAACCATATTCGTTCAGCGGAAGGATAAAACTAATTATCTGTCAAATCAGACATGAGATAAGTGTTACCATTCACGAAATAAGCACTAGTTGAAAAAAAAAATGTTAGACGGCCGACCCGATATATGTTCGTTAATCGATGGTCAACTTCATTTGAAGGGTTAATCTGTTGGAATGAGTAGAACTCAGTAAACTCATAAACTCCTCCTGGAAAGTGCTGATCAGCCAATGCGTGTCTCATCAATGAAAACAAATAGTAGTAGAGCCAAGTCTGGTGAATGCGGCAGTTGGGGTAGTAGCTCAAACCCTAAAGCTTTGATTGTATTTTGAAACTGTTTTGCTATGAGGGCAGGCGCATTGTCACAATGCTAAACTACATCACACCTTTCTTGTCTGAGATATACAATATTGTCGTGCCGAATCAATCTAATTTTGCAGCCGTAGTTGAGATTAGACCATGATTTTCTTTCGTGTCTTTAAAGCCAAATATCACAAGAGGTTTTTCGGTTTTCCTTCCGAAATTTGGTACACATCAACCAGTAGTGCTCTCCGTTGACTGTGATGCCCTGTTCAACACCAGTTCAAAATCAAAATCAGCCAGTGAATTTTTCGGGATACATTGGACGTTCAACAATTTCAGTTGTTCACGTACTTTTATACTTAGTGTGTATGTGGGCGTGGCACCTCGCCTACTTGAAATTTTAAAATAAAAAGTTCCTTCCAGACATACAGGAAGGTATTGTTAAAATTTCAAGAACATCGGTCCAGCCGTTTAGCCGTCTTTAGACTTCAAACAAATAAACACACATTCATTTTGTATATAAGAAGATTTCAATTACTGTCGTGTAGAAAATATTACATAGAGCTGACGGGAGATGTATACGTAATATTTTGTTAGCCAATAACACTCATACTTTTTTTTATTTATTTTATTTTATTTTATTTGCCTGTTTCAACATAAAAAGTAGCCTATAACTCCTTCACGACATACAGGATGATACGGTGAAAATTTCAAAAAAATCGGTTCAGCTGTTTAGCCGCAAACAAATTAACACACATTCATTTTTATTTAAAAGATGAAGATTAGAATGCTTAAAAATATTCGTACCAAAAATATTTCAATCACTACCACACAATAATATTTCTTTCCCATCTTTTAATCGACTGCCTGGAAACTCTAGATTTAGTTGCTTACACTTGTTTTCCCAGCAGCAGCATGTGATGTATCGTTAAAAAGTTATGGAAGACAAAAAAAAAAGGAAAAGCAACTAAAAAAGTTGCACTTGATGAAGGTTGACTACATTATGAGCTACACCGTATGTGTGTTCTAGCAGTATGTAAAAAGAATAAGGGAACGAAACTATTATTCTTTTGGAAAATTAGATTAGAAGCAGATTCTATTCTTCGATGTTTTGTCTTACCAAGAAAACTCTGCTGCCTTCCAAAATGTATCAATACAAAGTTTGTATGCAGTTCTACTACTGTATATACATAAACTATGTAAATATGCAAAGTAACCAAACAATGCATTAACTATAAACCCGATGCCTGATTGCTGTTTGGCTGCGTTGAAAATACACATTGACGACGTTTTGAAATAGAATACATTGTATATATTTTGTACAGCGGCATTATGAAACACGATACTTTGTTCAAACACAAAGCAACTAGCATTTTGGAAGGCAGCCAAGCTAGTATTTCTTACTGACACTCCAGCTACATATTACAGTTTGTTGCGGCCTATAAGTTCTATATTCATACGTATGGCAGATAGGTGGATTGATGTATTTGAAAATTAGATTTCTGACCCATTAGAATATCAATTACATTTATTTCCAGAAGTTCTGGAACAATTTGAAGCTTATACTGGAGCTATTCACTCTCCATTCACCACATTTTGTGCCACGGTACATGTATGATTTGTATGCCTTTTAGATGGGAGAACCTGTGTGTCCGACTGTCAGAAAATATGCTCAGAAATCTTAATAAGTCATCATAGTTTAACATATATTTTGTTTGCTTATTAGACGCGAACCCATGGTTAAAATCTCAGCTCAGACATTTCGAACAACTCTAAATATTTAAAAAAAAAATATTTCCTCCTTCTCTCAGCCGTCTTCTAGCAAAAGCTCGAAGAATAAATAAAAAAATGCCATGAAAAGTTTCTTAAATATGTCATTCGAAGTCAAGGTTAAATTCTAGCTCTCACTGCTCATGGAATATAATAAAGTAACTAAGTAAAGTCGCCATAGTCTAGTAGGTAGTAGGTTGGCTTATTAGACGTGGGGCAACGGTGCAAACCCTAGGTCAGACATCTCCCATAAAACGAAATATGAAAGAAATATTTCTTTGGCGACTTCTTCTCAGCAGATTTCTGACAAAAACTCTGAAAGTAAATAAAATTGCCGTGAAAAGTTTCTCAAGAATATGTCTTTCGTAGTCGACTTTAAACTATAGGTCCCACTATCCATGCATAAAATTAACACACACAATATGGGTGGTGTGAGCAGCTAGGTTGTAATCCTAACTAAAGGGTTGTAATGTTTAAGCAAATAACTGAGTAAACTTAACAATCCATATATCGAAAGAGCTATAGCTACACACTCTAAAAAGGTGCCATCACTCAGGTTTCCATTTGTTTTTGAACTATTTGTGATATGTACGTCACAAACATTTTTCCATTTGCCTTTATTGGGGGAAGATATCCTCGGAATATTCCTAACATTAAACCTTTGCGAGCCTCGAAATCAGTTTCGATCCGTGTCATGTTTTAATCATCCAAAAATGTTGCCAAGTAACCGTTGCTGAGTCTTTTCAATAAAAATTTTGAGGTAGAATTGCAGACTTCGTAAAAAATAGAAAAGTACGTAGAAAAACATGCTAAATTCTGCCGAAATTTTCTTGTGGTTGCTTTCACTGGAGACCAATAGCACCACAAAATACCTCAGTGGCAAAGAACTCAACGGCAGATGAAAAATGGTTTTTCAAGGCGAATTACAAAAACAAGCAGAAGAAATCTCTAAGACTGATCGTCACAATTCTACTTACAATCGAAGAAAGAGAAACAATTGCTAACCTGACGCAATATGTTCGGAATTCTTTAAAATCGATCGTATGGCAAAAAGCCAATCATAGAGAAAAAATCGAATGGTCCTAATTTTCGTGCACTTTTTTGAGTGCATGTGCTCGTATCTGGGCAATGGCATCACGAATGTTGGCCTTCAAATGCTCAATTGTCTCTGGTTTGGCGGCATAACACTATTCTTTAAGGGAGCCCCCAGGAAATAATCCAACGGTGTCAAATCGCAACTTCTTGGCGGTCAATTGATATCACCATTTCGGCTAATTAAACGGCCATCAAAAGTTTGATGAAATAAATCGATTGTGGCATGAGATGTATAACAAGTTGCACCATCCTTTTGAAACCAAACATCGTTCACATTAATGCCATGAAGAGCGTATACAAAAAAATCGATTATCATGATGCAACCACAATGGCTGCGCCGTCCTGATTTTCAGAGAAATTTGGGCCAATGATGACTCCGCTCCACAGGTTGCACCCAACAATCACTCGTAATGGGTGCACTCGCTTCTGTAAGAGAAGGTGTAGGTTTTCTAAGTTCCAAATACGGCAATTTTGCTTATTAACGTACCCACCAAGAATAAAATGAGCTTCATCCGAAAAGTAGATATTTTTGGCAAAGTCAACATCATCGTGCCGTTTCTCGTTGACCCATCTAGCGAAACTAAAACAAAGCGGATGGTGAAGCGGCTTCAACTCTTGAACCAACTGAACTATGGAATGTGTCGTAACGAGATCTTTTCTCAAAATTCAACGCAAACTGGTGCGTAAAATGTTTTTTTCTTGAGAACGAGAGCGCACACTCTCAGAAAGAGCTTCAATATCTTCAGGAGTACGCATTGTATGAGCACGCTGACGTCGTGGCGCATCAAAAATGAAAACAGTTTCACGAACATTGGCCATTAAATTGCGTATACCGGGCACTGTTGGTCCTTTTCTGTGACCAAATTTTATACGACATTTTCGTGAATTTCCGAACAATGGTCTTTGTTTTGAAAATAAATTTTCAAAGAATCCCAACGTTGCTCAATCGTAAATCGATTGATTACGTTCAGTGGAGATAATATACTGAATTTTGTGACAGAATAGAATGATAAAAGTATTGCCAGATTCGTAATAACCGATAATTCAAATTTAAACCGATAGATGGCCCACCGTGTGCAATGGTAATAGTGGATACTACGATTAAAGAATTAAGGTTTTCAGGAATAAAATTAATAACATTTCCTATCAAATAAAATTCATGAGAACACTTTCCAAAATTAAAGCACAACGAACGCCGTAGGGTGCCAGTATTAAAAAGTCACATGAGCAGTGTCTTGTTGTAAGAAAACTTCTGTACAATTTATAGTACGTGCGACATGAACTACTTAATGAAACATTTGCAGCGACGGCATGAGTAAGCGTATTTCATAATGTAAACCGGTAGTGAGAGTGTAATATGATCAGAGCAACACATGACACAAGCAACCAAAAACCTATAAGAAAAAAACACTGAAGCTTCTTTAGGCGGACTTCTTAGTAAAATAGCTTTAAAGAGAGGAAAATATTTCAAACTTTAAAAAATTGGGCAAACTTTTCCAAACTTTTTCCAAATAAGTGGGGCTTATATTGGTCTCAAGAAAATTTAACACAATTATTGGAAAATGTGTAAATAGAAAAAAACAACAAAAACTTGTTTAAAATACTGCATCAGTTAAGTGCCGTTCATAGACGTCGAAATGTATTTTAAACATATTCCTGCTTAATGATAAATGATGACTGTTGGAAACTTTATCTGCTCAGCAAAAATATTGAATTAAAAAAAAGGGAAAAAGAACATTAAAGTGTTGAAAGAAACAAAATTTGTTTATGTTTTTACTTGCTTCTTGCCAGTGTTGATAGGTTTCTTTATATTTTTAATGTTTCAACTTTCAATTGTTTAAAGATTTCCACTACAGGATACACACAATAACTAGCACAGAGAAAGACAATAAGTCTTGTGTAGCTGCCGAGCTTATCAGATATTATGCTAGATGGTAAATTAAATTTGATATTAGCTTAGCCAGACATATAAAATAATCTATGAATTGTAAACCATATATTAGAAAGTGATATAATTAGTCAATACAAGCCTTCAATTAGGATTACGACCTGGCTTCACACACCACTTATGTTTTGTGTGTTAATTTTATACATGAGTGGCAGGACCACTCGATTCCGAACGAGAATTTTGTGAAACTCTTATTCATGACAATTTTATTTATTCTCTTTTATTTATTTGCATGCATCTGTATTCACATGCCAGCATGAAAACCAAACACTAAAAAGTCTAACGCAGTCAAATCACACGATCTCGGGGGCATTACATTACCTTCACGTGAGACGACCCAGGCCTCAAATTACTTAAGCAGAATATCTTCAATCAGGATTACGAACTAACTCTCACACCACTTCTACAGTGTATGTTAATCTTATACATGAGTGGCGGACTTACAGTTTAAAGTCGACTCCGAACGACAGATCTTTTACAAAACTTTTTCATGGCAATTTTATTTTACTGTCAGAGTTTTTGCCAGAAATCTGCTGGGATGCTGTAATGAATCGATTTACGCTTGAGCAACGTTAGGATTTATTGGTCCAACGAGAAACTAAACGATGATGTCGATTTTGGCAAAAAAAAAGAAAATAATTTTTTCGTATGAAGACTATTTTCATCTTGGTGGTCTTACAGTCAATGCAACCATTACGAGTGACTCTTTGGTGCGGCTTGTGGAGCGGAGGCATCATTAACCCATATTGCGTACGACCAATGAAGTCACCTACCGCACCATGACAACCAATTTCTTTGTACCCGCTCTTCACGGCATTGATGTTAACAATTTTTGGTTTCAAAAGGATGGTGCAACTTGCCACATAACTCCTACCACAATCGCTTCATTGCTTCAAACGTTTGATGGCCGAATTAGCCGAAGTTTTGATGTCAATTGACCGCCAAGAAGCTGCGATTTGACACCATTGGATTATTTTCTGTGGGGTGCCGTTGAAGAAAAGTGTTATACCGACAAACCACAGACAATTGAGCATTTGAAGGCCAACATTCGTGATGCCATTGCGATATACTACCCCATAAACTCGAAAAAGTTCATGAAAACTGGTCTGATCGAATGTGGTACTGTAAGGCCAGCCGTGGCAGTTATATGAATGAAATAGTCTTTTCATTTCTAACTGGAATAATTGTTCTTCACAACAAAACAATAAATTTGGCAGTTTCGAACCGTTTTTGTTGTTTTATTAAATTTTTAAAATGGCTCACCCAATATGTTCGGCATCTGTAAGTATAGCTCTCTTCCTATTAGATAGGAAACGCCCAAGTCTTTCTGGTTCCAAGTATATCTTCTACAGTCTATAGAGAAGTTTTTAATCGATGCCTTCTAAAATAAGTATTCCTCGCGATAGTTTTAAATAGTCTGATGCATAAATCAAATCTTTTCTCATTGTCCTTACATAATTTGGCTGCCAAAATGTTAGTTGCTTTGTGTTTGAACAAAGTATCGTGTTTCATATTGCCGCTGTACAAAATATATAAAATTTATTCTATTTCAAAACGTCGTCAATGTGTATTTTAACGCAGTCAAAAAGCAATCAGGCATCGGGTTTATAGTTGATGCATTGTTTGATTACTTTTCATATCTACATAGCTTATATACAGTAGCAGAACTGCATACAAACTTTGTATTGATACATTTTTGAAGGCAGCCTTTTTTACATGAGACTACTAAGAGGAAGTTGCCGAAAGAAATATTTTTTCGATCTCTTCGAGGTGTCTCAGCTAGAGGTTGAACCACAACTTGTCGTTTAATAAAGCACCACACTACCTACTAGACTAAGACGAGTTTAATTTATAATACACCGTAAATGACATGAAGCTGCCTTAATCTCGTAGGTAGTGTGTTAGCTTATTAGACATGAGGCCACAGTTCAAGGCCCCAGTTCAGACCGCTCCAACAAAATGAAATATGAAAAAATATTTCTTATGCAACTGCTTCTCAGCAGATTTCTATCAAAAAATCTGACAGTAAAATAAAATTGCCATGAAAAGTTTTTCCAAAAAATCTGTTGTTCGGAGTCGACTTTAAACTGTAAGTCCCGTCACTCATGTATAAAATTGACACACGCAACATAAGTGATGTGAGAAACAAGGTCGAGAACGAAGATATTAGTAGAGTATTCCGTAGAATATGCTCGTGGGATATTTAGGAACTTATTTTCGTAAATTTCATTATATTTCATTATATTCTTCTTGTAAACTTGGTTGATTGCTCCTTAATATTGCCGTACATATTTTCTTTCATTCCAACCATTATATCACAGACGTTTTCATTTAAAGCGAAACATGACTTCAAACATTTCAACGTACATATTATTTTTCAATCACGTTCATCCTCTTGCAAAATGCTTGGATTTATTTTACGAAACATTCCATTGTTACATAATATTTCTATGAATCAATCATTGAAATTGGACATAAGAAATCATGTAAGGAAGTAAAGGATGTAAACATTATGAGAATGTAACATTTGCTTGCTTTGCTTGCTTGCTTATATGTATGTATGTGTCTCGTTCCTCTTATGTATACAATACATAGACTGGTAAGTGCAACAAATGCTGCATTGCAACTTTAAGCCATTAGAGGTAAAATGAATGTTTTGTGTGGGTATGTGTGTGTGTGTGCGTATGTAACTGCAGCGCAGACCCGTAAGCGACAGTTAGAGAGAAAGAAAATTAAATGTTGATACAACGTCGTCGTTATGAAAGTTTGTTTAACATTGTCTAGAAGGAATAGTTTTTTGCACTAACGCTGTGCATGATGGAATATATTTGGTAGCTGCTGCTGCTTGCATTTTTTGCTTTACAGGGTCACAAGCAATAAGGAATACAAATAAAAAGTTTGAAAATTATTGTTTGGGAAATTACGTGATTAAAAAGATCTTATGTTAACACATAGATGGCGTTACTGCAGGTTTCTTTTCTAAACGCATCATTTCTTTAAATTTGAGTGAAACAATATGTAGGTAAGGCCTCATCAATTTTTGTATTCATTTGAAAGTTCTATTGATGCCACTATGTGTGGAATATAGCACAGTTCAAATACACGCTACTAGAGTGCATAATCAGACTGAATTAGATCGATGGCATTGATAATGTTGACTCTGAGCACTGCTGTGTTTCGCATACGTCGGCTACTTAAGAAAACCTCACAAGAAAAGGTCTAACCTGGTGGGTGACCAAGTGACTTTGCCTTCATGTGGGATGACTTTGCCGTCAAATCACTCGTGCGGAATACCTCATGTGAAATGGCTTGTATGGCACGTAGCTCCTTCCCGTTGAAACCACAACTCGTGGATGTCCAAATCATCCAATTCTGATCTACACTATCGATCTGTAGTGTGATGATCTGATCAAATTCGTTCTCGAAGAATTATGGACCAAAGAAATATGGACATAAATCCACAACCAACAATGACTTTTTCGGGTAGTATTCCACGCTCTATGATCTCATGTGGATTGGTTTCTTCCCACTCTGGGCAAATTTGTTTGTGCACGTACTCATCCATATGGGAATATACCTGGTCACTGAAGATCATTTTTTGATGAAAACTATGGCCAATTGCCAAGACCCAAAGCCCTTTTAGTGAATTCACATCCTTCTCTTCATCCTTCATTACCTGGGTCAGTTGAGTTTTGTACAGATGCAGGCCCAAGTAGCAATACAAAATTCATCAGGTTGTGATGTGCGAAAAGACCAGCGTGAGTGTGAGATCGACTGCCTCGTATTAAACTGACCACTCTCACAGACATTGGGAATATCTTCGGAAGATCATGTGTGAGGTCTACTTGCAGGATGTAGTCGATCTTTTATTGAACCAGTGGACTCGAATTTATCCCTCACATCACGAAAAGACTTCTCGGCAGGACAATTATAGCGATGGTAAAATGGATGAAACGCATTGCCTGAACAAAAAAAATTTTTCACGTTGTGAACTGCCTTGAATTGAACTGTGTACTCTCACAGAAGTCGGCAATATTTTCGGCATATTATGCGTTTGGTCTACTTGCGGGTTTTAGTCGATCGTTTATTGAACCAATGGACTGCAATTTATCCACCATATCACGAAAAGTCCTCTCGGCAGGACAATTGTGGCGACGATAAAATGGATGAAGCGCGTTGATTGAACAGAACACCAACTTTGATAAAATATTTCGATTATTTGGAAGCAGATTGAATAAATGGCAACTAATATGGCAGACGTAGCTCCGAAAAAATGGCCGTCATCAACTGTGAAAGTTCGGAATACCTAGTTGGTAAGCCTTATAGCATCCATTCATTAAAACAAATTTGTTGTTAAATCCAGGACTTCATTTAATAATCATTATAATATAGACTGTAGAGAAGTGGATTGCACGAATCTAGGTTAGGTTAGGTCGGAGTGGTAGCTCTAATATCACAAAGCTCACTTGAGCACGCATAGCGGCCCGTTGTGATGCCACGGGTGAACGCAGTCCCTGTACGAACCAAGTTTCACCAAAATCAGGGAAAAGGAAGAAGTTGGTCAGCGCAAGGGCTGCACAACAAAAGCACGACTACCCGCACTGGAAAACCAGCCAGAAAGTTTGATGAACGAAGCTATATCGTTGATGTCAATAGATGATAGCTCCGTTAAACTAACAAGTAATGGGGAGCCTAATAACGTACATCTACACCTAGCAAGAGACGGGCACTGGCAAAGAAAGTGAACAACAGTCTCCTCTTCCTCAGTGGACCTGCATCCACGGCAGGTGAGTCTAGCGGTGAAACAGGACTTCTCATTGACCAAGCTTGTGAGATTCGTAAAGGAAGTCGCCTTAGTCTAGTTATTAGACATGAGCTCGCGGTTCAATATGAGAAAATATTTCTTCAGCGACTTTTCCTTCGCAGCTTTCTCTGAGAGTAATTGAAATGACCATGAATTCTCAAAAATCTATCATTCCGAGTCGGCTTTAAACTGTAGGTACCGTCACACATGGATAAAATTAACGCACCCAACATGGGTGGTGTTAGAAGCTAGGTTGTAATCTTACCTGAAGTATAAGTATAAGCAAGCGTTTATGTGTGTATGAGAGTCGTAAAGAAACTGTTAAAATAATTTGTGGATGACAGTAAAATATAGCTGAACGAGAAATTTGAATGTCTGAAGATAACAAAGGGACTTGTTTGGAAACATCGTGCATAAATATTTGGGTATTCGTAGGCTCTGTTCAAAACAAATGTTTCCGAACCGTGTTTTTGCAGTTTTTGCCCCAAAAAAATCGTATAACACGTCAATGTGTGACAAAATATGTGACACCAGAATTAAAATGTTCACCAAATGGTGAACCAACTCCCAATAATGCAAATTCGCAACCATCGGATGACATGGTTGTGGCACCAGTATTTTGGGATGCTCATGGTATTCATCGACTATCTTGAAAAGATAAAAACCATCAAAAGTGAACCTGCAAACGTGGCAACTGTTATGTAACCGTACATGTGATGGCTTCAGAACCTCGTATGCCAAACAAATATCGAAAAACAATCGAAGTAGTTGGGATCGCATTCAATGCATTTGCGTTCAAAGACAAATATTTTTGCAGAAGTGTAGTGTAGCTCATCAGAGTATTTTAATTTGCTTAGAGTCTTGCAGTAAATTATTCGAAATGAATCTGTCTTTAGTTCTGCAAAAAAAAAGAAAAACCAGATGCGAATACATGACATCGCTTGTTTCCAAATATCGATTATATCGCCTATATAACCTAGAATTTTAGTCACACAATTGCAGCTATTGGCGAGCAAACAACATACACGAGTATAATGAAACTGAATGAGTATACGAAAAATTATACGAGAGTATACATATCTTTAACATTATAACACAATATCAGCAAAAATGCGGACATGCACACATACAGTTATAATAGAATAACGAGTGCTAATATTCAATGGCGCTTTAAAGATGATTTTGACTACCGTTTATTGCACTCTTTAAATTCAGCTTCTTCCCTCAATTTCACTCCCTCTCTCCATCTGTCTATCTTGAAATATTTTCTAATTCCATAATAAACCCCCGTACAAGTGTGTAAGTATAACTATTTTTGTTAACATCCGTTACTGTTCCACACAGAAACAAAAGCAAATACGGCAACAAGACAGACAATCTGTTTACATCGTACACATTCACATGTCCGTTTCTTCTGATTATTATTTGAAATTTTGAGTATCTGAGTATATCCATCCAATATGCTATATATACAGTACTAGCTGTACGCTGCGCGTGTTGCTGCGCCGTCAACTAAAATAAATTTGAAGGAAAGAAGACATTACACAAATGTCCAATTATTTTTGAATCATTTTATTGATTTTGTTTCCCGTTGTCCTGATGATTCAGATGAACGGGCCTGAGTAGTACGCATTCGATCAGTTTTTAATCTCACTTCTCGTTGTTCAACTGGTACAAGCGAACGGATCTCACCGGCATATACTCGCAGATTTTCCAGTCTCAATGCTCGTCTGATTCTGAGGCTCGTAATGCTTTTTTATCCCGTGCTTGAAGTGTAGGTCGAGCAATTGCTTGTCATTCATTTTGAATAATTTTCAGTGACGCCATCTATCGTAAATTAATCGCATCAACCTCCGTCGACTCATGCGCAACAACTTTGTTAAAGAATATACAGTTTACAATTTAATTCATTTTGAATAATTTTCAGTGGCGCCACCTATTGGATATTGGTCATACCTACTTAGAAACCTTCGTCTGCTCATGCGCAAGCACTTTTCTAAAGATCATAATATGATCAAATGCATTGTTTACGATTCTATAAGGTACATACAAACAAACATTCATTTTTATGCATATAGACTATGGGAGGTGACACGCCCACTATAGCCAATCCGGCCATTTTTTTCATATATATGTACGTCAAAGACGTCCATACAAAATTTGAGGACTCTAGCTGTTGCAGTTTATGAGAGATGCGACATTAAATACTTATTGTATGCGGGCGTGGCACCTCGTCTACTTGAAATTTTAAAACAAATTAAAAAAAACCCTAAAGTTCCTTCCAGATATACAGGAAGGTACTGTTAAAATTTCAAGAAAATCGGTCCAGCCGTTTAGCCGTCTATATACAAATAAACACACATTCATTTTTATATATAAGAAGATTTCAATTACTGTCGTGTATAAAGTATTACAAAGAGCTGACGGGTGACGTATACGTAATATTTTGTTAGACGATAACACCCATACTTTTTTTATTTATTTTATTTTATTTTATTTTTTTTATTTGCCTATTTCAACATAAAAAGTAGCCTTTAACTCTACAGGAAGATACTGTGAAAATTTCAAGAAAATCGGTCCCGCCGTATAGCCGCCTATAGGCTTCAAACAAACAAACAAACCCACAAACAAATAAACACACATTCATTTTTATATATAAGATTACATATTTTTAACACTAATATTTAATTCAATGTTGCGATTATCGTACTTTCCTTTTAAATGGAAACAGGCGGGAATAATAATGATAAAGAACCCTAACAAACCTGAAGAACTTATTTCATCTTATAGGCCTATAAGTTTACTTACCACCTTCTCGAAACTTTTTGAGAAGCTATTTGTATCTCGTCTACTTCCAATTCTGGAGAAACTTAAAATAATTCCTGACGATCAGTTTGGATTTCGCCATAAACATGGAACCCCGGACCAATGCCATCGAATCATTAAAGTTATCTCTATTTCGTTTGAAAGAAAAATGTTTTGTTCAGTTGTTTATTTGGACGTGACAGAGTATGGCACGAAGGGCTTTTATACAAACGTAAGCATAATCTACCAGCTCCATATTACTCTGTTTTAAAGTCCTACCTACAAAATCGTAAGTTTCCTGTTAAAGTTGATGATGAACTTTCTATACATTAGTAGATAATATTACGTCAGCTACCTATGCAGATGACACTGCAATAATAGCTGTTAATGAAAATCACATCGAAGCATCTGCCATGGTTCAAAGAGATTTAAATATATTACAAGATTGGCTTACTAAGTGGAAAATTGCTATAAATACAGAAATCTAATCATGTCTCTTTTACATTAAGAAAAAATTAATGTCCTCCAGCGTACATAAATGGTTTACAAATACCAAAAACGGATTGTGTTAAATATTTGGGTATGCATCTCGATAAACGACTTAAGTGGGAAGACCACATTAAGGCAAAGGGAAATTATCTAAATATTAAAACTAAAAAAATATACTGGCTACTAGGGTCTAAGTCTCAACTTAGTCTTGAGAACAAGGTAATTCTTTACAAGGCTATTTTAAAGCCCGTTTGGACGTACGGCATTAAGCTGTGGGGAACAGCCAGTCAGTCAAATGTCGAGATATTGCAACGTTACCAGTCAAAAGGTCTAAGACTCATGGTCAATGCTCCCTGGTTTTTAACCAATAAACAAATTCATAGGGACTTAAAAATTACTTTTCTGATAAATGAAATAAATAGTTTTAGCGCTAGATACTTAAACAGACTTAGTAATCATTGTAATGTACTGGCAATCTCCTTGTTAGATGAAGCGAACGAAATTAGAAGACTGAATAGGATACCTTTGTTTAATCTTCAATTCGGAAAATATTTAAATTATTTGTCTTGTAAATAATTAAATTTTATTTAAAAACTGATCTAGCCTTATAGTTTATTAAACTTAATGTAATTTAATAACATATGTTATTTTTCCTTAAACTTATCGAATTTACTTAATATTGTATAATAGATTGTAAATAAATGCAAATTATAAAAAAAAGATTACATAGAGCTGACGGGTGACTTATACGTAATATTTTGTTAGACAATAACACTCATAGTTTTTTATTCCTTGTAATTTATTTTATTTTATTTTATTTTATTTGCTTATTTCAATATAAAAAGTAGCCTATAACTCCTTCCATACATACAGGTAGATACTGTGAAAATTTCAAGAAATTCGGTTCAGCCGTTTAGCCGTCTGTAGACTTCAAACAAACCCACAAACAAACAAACACACATAAATTTTTTATATGTATAAGAAGATATACATATATATATAGTTATGGACAAAAGTTTACATATACTGTAAGACTTTTAAGGTTTCAGAAAAAATAATGAACGAAATGCAATTTTTTATTATAATCGGGTAGAGAATTTCATTCCTTTTATTTTTTAAATGTGATTTCCACAATATGCCCCAGACGATTACGAGTTATATCTTCCATTCCATAAGTCAATATTTTAACTCATTTTTCCACAAGAACTGGTTACATGGAAGCTTTAAAAGTTGATTTTCAGTAGATTTTTGGCAATGAAATTGCCATGAAAAAATCTGAGTCAATGAACAGTTTAGTTAAGCACCCCTTTTACAAATTTTTTGTGTTTTTTTAAATTTTTTAAAACTCAAACAATTAAAAAAATCACCCTTTACCATGAATAAGGGATTCTTTTTATAGTCCCTCCAACAAAAAAAACTTCAAGAGATTATTTTCTATTCCATGCAAACCTTTAAAAAACAAAAAACTTGTAGTTTTATTAACTTTTAACTCTCCAAACGCAAATATAAACTCAAACTGTCATGCATATACTTCAACTTGTACAAACTAACACACTTATTTGCGTTTGCATTTCAAATAAAGAGTGAATAGAAACGAATAAAAAGAAAGAAAAGATAGAAAAACTATAAAATGTGTTGTAATTTAACGTATTTGCATCAACTTAAACGTGAGTAAAATTCTAATTACATTTGTAAAGATATACAAACGTATGAAGGAGACATTACACTAAATCTCTACTTTGCGGCTTTACACACGATATGAAAATGATGGAACTCAAGTTACGTAATTGAAAATAAAATATAGAAATGAAATGTCAAGTATTTAGAGGGATGAGTGTAGTCATTCAAGTAAATACTATTTACTACGTATGGTAACAGTAGAGAAGAGGTTTTTCTTGTTAAGGCTACGTATGCTAGATTACATACATTCATATATAACTCATCATTACAACCCTTCAGTCAGGATTACGACCTAGCTTCTCACATCACTTATGTTGTGTGTGTTAATTTTATGAAAGTCAGATTTTTTAAGAAACTTTTCATGGCAATTTTTATTTACTCTCCAGAGTTTTTGGTAGAAATCTGCTGAGAAAGAAAATTGGCAAAGAAAGATTTCTTCGTATTTCGTTTTGTGGCAGATGTCTTGATCTGGGGTTTGAACCGAGGCCGCACTTCTAATAAGCCAACACACTACCTACTAGAGTACGGCGACAAATATCATCTAAGTAGTCTAAACCCTCGAATAAGTGTTAGAGAATCTATGTAATTCCTCTTCTCTCTAAATAGATTTCTTTCCATGAAATCATCAAGCATGATAGTAAATAACTGGGGTGAGAGTACCATTGTTTTACTACAACAAGTAGTACGGATATTGACAGTGTGAAGAACTACGAGTTCATTCATCATGCTCGTACATATCGCTGAGGGTTCAAATTATTTTCTGAGTACTCGTTTTCGGCTCAATGCTTTACATATGGTTTTTCGTTTAAAGATAGCGAAGATTTCCTGGATATCAACGAATTGTTAGCTTGGACTATTCTTAGTGTGGCTGATTTGGAAGTATTAAAAGACCATCAAACGTTTGACGCAATAAATCGATTGTGGCATGAGAAGTGTGGCAAGTTGCACCCTCCTGTTGAAATTGAACATCGTTCATATCAATATCATGAAGAGCGGCTACTAAAAAATCGGTTAGAATGATGTGATAGTTGCCACCATTAACAGTAATAGTTAAGCCGTCCTCATTTTTAAAGAAATATGGGGCCCTGTTCCTCAAGCCGCACCAAACAGTCACTTGTAATGGATGCATTGGCTTCTGTAAGATCACCTATGAGTTTTCTGAGTCCCAAATACGGCAATTTTGCTTAATAACGTACCCACCATAACGAAAATGAGCTTCATACGAAAAGATGATTTTTTTTTTTAGAAAATCGACATCATCGTGCAGTTTCTTGTTGGCCCATATAAATCCCAATTCTGCTTAAGCGTAAATCGATTCATTTCATAAACGTATAAGTAAAGTTATTAAGGATGCTTGTCGACTTCCTCTAAACAATTACTATCAAGATAAAATCAGCGATTCCCAGAATGATCCGAAAAAATGCTGGAGACTTTTAAATGAAAGTTTAGGAAGAATAAGTCCGAAGAATTCATGTTTGAAACATAGTGAACAGATAAATGACGATAATGTTAAAGCTGAAGTTTTTAATAAATACTTTATAGAAGTCCATAAAACTATGAGACAAATCATCACTTCATCTGAAGATTCATGGAATGATCTTAGAACTCTGCGATACTTCAATGATACATTTAAATTTCGTTGTGCAACAAATGAAGAAGTACTGGATATCATTTCTACAATTTCCCTAAACAAAAGTTCAGGACATAACAATTTATCTCCCAGAGTATTAAGAGAATGTAAACACGAAATTGCTCCACATCTGACCAAAATTTTTGATTGTGTTATTATTACCTCTCAGTATTCAGATATGTTGAAGACTTCTAAAGTGATTCCAATACCAAAAATGCCTCATGCTGATATTGTGGATAAGTATAGACCAATTGCGCTTTTACATATAATTGTTAAGATTTTTGAAAAGATTATTCATCAACAAATGATTACTTTTTTGGAAAACAACAATTTAATTCATAACTGTCAGTATGGATTTCGAAGGGGAAGTGGAACTGAAAATGCAGT
Source organism: Sarcophaga subvicina (assembly GCA_936449025.2). Classification (NCBI taxonomy): domain Eukaryota; kingdom Metazoa; phylum Arthropoda; class Insecta; order Diptera; family Sarcophagidae; genus Sarcophaga; species Sarcophaga subvicina. The sequence continues at coordinate 37,274,270 of OW388084.2, forward strand.
AATAAATGTTGTAAATAATATATGTAATGGCTTAGACCAGGGCTGCAGTGGTGTTGCTGGCATATTCTATAATTTTTCAAAAGCGTTTGACCTTGTGGATCATAGTATATTAATTCAAAAGCTGCATTTTTATGGTTTTCGTGGTAAGGATGTTCAATTGATTAAGAGCTACCTAAGTAATAGAAAACAATATGTAGAACTAAGTAACTAAGAATGTGGAGTGCCTCAGGGCAGTGTGCTGGGCCCGTTGCTTTTCATATTATATGTAAATGATATAGTTAATCTCGGATTAAATGGAAAATTGTATATGTACGCTGATGATGTTTCCTTATATTATCCGTTTAAAAATGAAAAAATGCTAAAGCAGCTCTTAGTTTTGAATACGCTAGATTAAACAAGTTAGTAATAAACAAAGAAAAAACAAAACTCATAAGAATTAGACCACAATCAAGACATTTGAATGATTTCTCTATACGTGTGGAAGGTAGCGAAATTATGCAAGTTCAGGTAATAAAATATCTAGGTGTAACGCTGTAATCAAACCTAACGTGGAGCTTACACATTCAGGATTTAAAGTCTAAAATATATTCTGTAATTGGCTTGTTATACAAATTTAAAAACAAGTTCGACACAAGAACTAAACGAGCTTTGTACCAAGCGTTAATACATAGCCACCTCAATTACTTAGCAATAGTATATGCGTGTAAAAATTCGGAAGCTCTGAAATCTTTACAAAGAATACAACACAAAGCTTTTAAATTTGTTTATAATTTGCCGCGCATGTTTTCAACACTTTTACTTTATAATGATATTGCGAAAACAGTCTTGCCTGTAAGAGGATTATATAAAATGCAGTTGTTGACTTTTGTTTTTAAATCACACTAAAATATCGGCCACAATACAATAATGTTTCCGAGAAATCAGACTACGTTTAATACGAGAAGCAGTTCAAACATCCAGACGCAGACTAGAAACCAAAAAGTAGAATACATTGGAGGGTTTGAATATAATAATTTGCCACAAGCGCTTAAAAATGTTGAAAGAATCTCAGTTTTTAAATCTGAGTTGAAAAGATATTTGACTCAAAATTTTGAACATTTTTTTGCATAATATTATTGTGCATACATGTAAAAATTTTCATAACACTTAATATATTAAATTACTTATTTCTTTTGTATATCTTTGGTTTATAAATAATGCCAACTCGCCTCTACAATGTCATATATGACGCTGAGGCAACACAAATTTGTTAAAATTGAAATTTGAACAATAAAACCTTAAAAAAAAGGTCAGTGGAGATAATATACAGAATAGAATGACATAAATATTGCCGATTGTTCAAATTTAAACCGATAGATGGCCCACCCAATATGCATAGATTGTTGGCCACCTCTGCTGCTTACCTGGCAATCTGGCTTTACCTCTCCTAGGTTTTTTTTCAATGTTAATGAACAGCAAGTAATATCTTCTATATGGTGTTAATGATGATATTTTTTTATCAATTTTTAGTTAGTCATTCTTCCTTCCAGGCTAATGTGATGAGAGATCTTAAAAGTTCGGCTGTGGTTTTGGTATCAACCTGCAGAATAGTGCTGGTATTCCTTGCTGCTTTTCCGGTTATGTTGTAACATCAAAAAGGCCTGCAACATTCCCTATTATTTAGCAATATTAAGTCATTTAGTTCATACGGTTATTTACTCTTATCATCAACCCTACGTACATGCATATTTTCCTATTAAAACCTTATTTTCAACTATAGCCACAACAATAGTGACTTTGCAGGCTTAACAAACCGTCAAAATATTCGCCTTTTAAAGCTGCCGCCAAAATAGTATCACAAATTAATTTACATTTTGTCTTAAAGGCCCATACCATCTTCATTACACCGCCATTAGCAATGCGAACCATTTATGCCGCCCCCTTAGGCCACAAACGTAGCAACATACAGTCCCCAACATAAAAGAAGTAATAATTTAAAATCATTATAATTTTAGCCAGGAATTAAAGGCCAAATTAAAAGCGATATTTAGTCAGCCAGTCAGGCTAAAACTTTAAAATACAATTGTATTGTTGTATTGTTTATATTCTGCATCTGTGTTTGTGTTTGTGGCTGTGCATGAGAGTATTTATGTGTGTATTTGTATTCAGTATTTGACTGGTAGTTGTGGCGAAGTTTTTTTTTTCGTTGAATGAGTTTAAGTTGGTTATTTGTAAATGGTTTTTGTGTTAACCTCACAACGCCACCTCCCACCCCAACCTCGTAATAGCAAACAATGAATAGTTGAGTGAACCACAGCAAATGGTTAAAATGCTGCACAGTTTACTTACTAAAGCAAACAAAACCAACAAAAACAAATCATCGAGTTTTTCGCAGCAGAAAAACCGTGCAAAAGGAAACTGAATGTTTGTTGTAAAAAATGGGGTTAAAAAATTTATTGTAAAATGGGAACATTAACACAAAATGAAACAAAAACAACAACAATAACAACAACATAAATATTATTTAAACAACAAATTATTTGTGTTCATAATTATGAAATATTCCAGTTGAAATTCTCTTCCTTGTGTTTCCATTTATTTTCATTTTCATTTTGTTCAACTACTTAAATACCGTATGAATGGATGGCCATGTTCAATTAAATTCAACTAGAAAATCACTTAAGAGGTGGCGTAATGTAGTGTTTAAATTGGTTGCCTACGATCTGAAAGAAGATGAAAGATTTCTTACTTGGTTTTGAATTCAGTTCGCCTACCAATAAGCCAATAAAAGTGCTCTGTGTCCCTTGATTACCTAGAGAAGATAACAATAAACATCATAGAAAGAGTACTTAGCGCCTCTTTAGTAAAGTTCTTCACCACGGTATTCAATATAACAACCCAATACATTATCAATTTAAATCAATACATCAGAGCATTGCTTCTGAAACCTGTTGAGAGGAAGCCGCAAGAGAAATATACAAATTTCGTTTTGTTGGAGTTATCTGATCTGGGGTTTGAACCGTAACCTCACTTCTAATAAGCCAACACACTACCTAATAGACTACGGAGACTCCAAGTCTATTGCCCTCTCAAAATTCTGGATGTTGACCAATCTTATCCAGGTGTTTTCTTTTCGAATATTACATTATTGGCGCACAGCTTTTAAGTGTATGTTCTTATCGACATAAAATCTGCTTGCTGGTCTTGCAATCACAGCCGCCAGAAAAATGAGGCACCAAATCTTCAAATATTTGAGAAAAAATCGTCAAAATCGTCAAAGATGTTTATTAAAATCGTCAGAAAATATAAATAAATAAATTAAAATTATTTAAAAACCAAAATTATTTATATTGTAGTAAAACATATGAAGTCAATCTATGTATGTACATATCTGAGTTCAAAAATAATACATTTAACAAAGAATTTATTGGAAATTAAAAGCTAGCGTCCCTCATCTTCATTTAATATTTTTTTTTCAAAAAAAGGGAGAAATTTTTTATCATTTTCAGGAAAAAATTGTTTAAGATTTAAACAATCTATCCCAGTATTGTTTATTGACACATACGCGCAGCAATAATATTACATACATCATCTATATCTATGGACGGTGTAGATATTAGGGAGTCAGAAGCTTTTGATGTTCTGATCATGACAAATCAGTCTAATGCTGACACATTTTTCAGTTCCTTTTTAAGTTTTTATCATCTGATCTTACTATTTACACCGTTTATAACTGACAGAGAATGGAATACAACTCTCATGTATGGGTTGGTGCCTCAACGTCTATTTTGCGGTTTCTCGACCGTGTACAGGAGAGGCCGTAGTAGCTCGTTAACGACGGTAGTGTATCCAACTCCATTGAATCATTGGAGCATCATTGCTATGTGGTTTGTGTTTCGCTGTTCTGTCGCTACTATAAAATGGTTTTGCTTGAACGAAATAAGGGGACTTTTTCCCGAAAATCATATATTCCTACATAACGCTCGTGGTTTTCGGCCAACACATCCGTATGTGGTCGATTGTCCAGTGGATCGTACACTGCATTACAGTAAAAATACGCTTTTTAGTCGGACTGTGTCGGTATGTGGAACTCAATACCTGCAGAGATCTTTCCTGTTACTTAAGGTATAAATATACACAAGCCTAGTGTAGATAAACGCTCTTCTCCCTTTCTTTCTTCCCATAACATATGTATATTCATAGTTCCAAACTCAATGCCATCCATCTCCTGAGTGTTGTTCATACGACGCTTGCCTTTATTCTTCCGATGGCAATATTAGTAGCTATACTCGAATTTTTAAAATTGTCTGCAACGACAAGTGCTAAATTATTCTCAACGACGAGGTTATTTAGAAGTTGTAATTTAATACATCATCGAGTTTTTCACAGCAGAAAAACCGTGCAAAAGGAAACTGAATGTTTGTTTTAAAAAATGTTTTAAAAATTTAAAAATTTATTGTAAAATGGAAACATTAACACAAAAAGAAACAAAAACAATAACAACAACAACAACAACAACATAAATATTGTTTAAACAACAAATTATTTGTGTTCATAATTATGAAATATTCCAGTTGGAATTCTCTTCTTTGTGTTTCCATTTATTTTCATTTTCATTTTGTTTAAATACTGGAAAACCGTATAAATGAATGAACATGTTCAATTAAATTCAACTTGAAAATAACTTAAGAGGTGGCGAAATATAGTGATTAAAGTGATTGAAAGATTGCTTACTTGGTTTCGAATTCAGTTTGCCTACCAAGAATCCAATAAAAGTGCTCTTTATCACCTGATTACCTAGAGATGAGTCCAATAAACATCATAGAAAGAGTAGTTAGCGCCTCTTTAGTAATATTCTTCACCACAGTATTCAATACAAGAACATAATACATTATCTCAGAGGACATAGCTTCTAGGTACCAGGAATAGCAATTCTACCATCCTGGGTATGCCACAATATAGCTTACTTACTTACTTACTTACTTAATTGGTCATTAACAAATCGATTAACGGATTTCGGCCTGTCGCAACACATCCTTCCAGGCGCCTCTGCTTCTTGCGCGCCTTTTCCAGTTGGTCACACCAATCGATGACAGGGCTTCTTCGATTTGGTCCTTCCAACGCATACAAGGTCGTCCTCTTCACCGACTTCCGCAGATCAACAAATCAAATACCCGTCTCTACGGAGCAGCCTCCTCCATTCGAACGACATGGCTGAGCCAGCTCAGCCGCTGGATTTTAATACGCTGCGTCTATATCGTTGAGGAGCTTATACAGCTCACTGTTGGATCGGATGCGGAAATCATCGCCAACTCGCACTGTACCGAAGACCTTACGTAGGACTTTTCTCTCGAACACTCTCAAGGCTGCTGCATCAGTGCTTAACAGGGTCCATGCCTCTGCGTCTTAAAGAAGCACGGGTAGGATGTGCGTCTTGTAAAGTAGTAGTTTTGTCGTACGAGAGAGGTCTTTGCTCCCCAATTGCCTATTAAGAACATAGTCGCAGCTGTTGGCAAGAGTGATCATGCGCTTGATCTCCAGACTGACATCATTTGTGGTGGTAACGGCGGAGCCATGATAAATAAATTCCTTGACTGTATCAAAAGTATAGTTATCGGCCGTAATCTGAGAATCAATACGCCGCACGTCTCTACTTGTCGATAACATATACTTTGTTTTGCCCTCATTTACTGCCAGACCCATCTTAGTAGACTCCCGTTCAATAGCACTAAAGGCAGCAGTAACATCTCGCTTGTTATGTACTATGATGTAAATGTCTTTAGCGTACGCAAACAACTGAACACTTTTGTGAAAAATAGTACCTTTGCGATGCATTCCCGACTTTCGCAGAACACTCCCCTTGACGAAATTGAAGAGGTCGCAAGATAAGCCAATCAGTTGATCAGGAAAAACCAAAAAACTTTAAAGATTAAGGGAAGATGATTCCCGATAGCCCCATGTCCTACCAGGATTATATTTATTACAAAATCCCCCTAAAAAAATAAAAGTCTGGGTAGAAAAACCATGCCATATATTCCCAAGGCTACAACAGAAGGCATTTGTACATTAAAATCCATGCTTGCCAAGCTTAATATTATTATCATTACTGCCAGGATGAGGTGCCTTAGTACTGCAACACTATATTCCTATATTATCTACTCCAAGCCTATTACGTACATAGTTAGTCATACAACACTTCAGTTAGTATTACGATCTAGTTTCTCACATCATTTACGTTGTATGCGTTAAAGTTTAAAGTCGACTCCGAAAGATAAATTTTTGAGAAACTCTTGGTATGGCAATTTTATTTAATCTCAAAGTTTTTGCCAAAATTCTGCTGAGAGGAAGCCGCCAGAGAAATCTTTTTTGTTTGTTTGTTTCGTTCTGTTGGATATATCTTACCCGGGGTTTGAACCGTGACCTCACGTCTAATAAGCCAACACACTACCTAATAGACTACGTAGACTCCAAGCCTATTGCCCTTTCAAAATTCAGGATGCGACTCGATGTCAACAATACAATTCCTTGCCAAGAGCCTGGTACTCATCCAGCTGTTTTCTTTTGGAATACATTATTGGTTCACAGCTTTTAAGTGTATGTTCTTATCGACACAAAAAATTTTTAAGGTTTAAACAATCTACGTTGTTTATTGACACATAAGCACAGCAATAATATTACATACATCATCTATATCTATGGACGGTGTAGATATTAGGGAGTCAGAAGCTTTTGATGTTCTGATCATGAAAATTCAGTGTAATGCTGACACATTTTTCAGTTCCTTCGTAAGTTCTTATCATCCGATCTTACTATTTACACCGTTTATAACTGACAAAGAATGGAATACAACTCTCATGTATGGGTTGGTGCATCAACGTCTAGTTTGCAGTTTATCGACCGTGTACAGGAGAGGCCGTAGTAGCTCGTTAATGACGGTAGTCTATCCAACTCCATTAAATCATTGCAGCATCGTTGCATAAGGGGACTTTTTCCCGAAAATCATATATTCCTACATAACGCTCTTCTTTTTCGGCCAGCACATCCGTATGTGGTCGATTGGCCAGTGGATCGCACACTGCATTACAGTAAAAATACGATTTTTAGTCGGACTGTGTCGGTATGTGGAACTCAATATCTGCAGAGGTGTATTCTGTTACTTATGGTATAAATATATACAAGAATAACATATATTCATAGTTCCAAACTCAATGCCATCCATCCCCTGAGTGTTGGTTATACGAAAAAAAAAAAAAATAACGGCGCTTGCCTTTATTCTTCCGATGGCAATATTAGAAGCTATACTAGAATTTTTAAAATAGTCTGCAACGGCAAGTGATATATTATTCTCAACTACGAGGTTATTTAGGAGTTGTAATTTTTTGTCTTTTAAGGTTTTAAAAGGGAATAAAATACAGGACAATCATCACAAGTATTCGAAAGTGACTTAAAAATATAATACTTTACTCTTTGTTTTTACTAACTAACATAAATTTTCAATCGTAACAATTGCAAAGTAAATACAAAGCTTAAAGTGCATTTTTATTTACTAAAGTAAAGAAAATTATCTTATTTTTTAATTTTTAAAAATCGTCAAAATAAGAGCATAAATCCGCGGCAGCCATATAAAAATCCATTTCCAACCGGAGCAGTCGTAGTTCACGGCAAAACAATAAATTTATCAAAATTTCAAACAATTTTTGTTTTATTACATTTTTAAATTTAAACTTTTAGATCGCCAAACCCATTATATTTCCTCATATTATGCTCATATCTAATATGTACCTAAAATTCATAATACAGAGAACATATGTGACGTATGAGTTATATTTAATTCCATTTGTTTCATAAATGGCAAAATCGAAGTGTTTTTATTGCATACTTTTCAGGGTAACTATTCCAGTACATGTAATATGATGCGTATGAGTAATATATTTCAAAGTACAATTAAAAATAAAGTACACCCCATAAATTTGGAATTAAGTTACATGATTTTTCGATTCTATGCAATTCTAGGCTATAGGTAGTATAGCTAGTACGTAATACATCATGACCTGTATATTAGTTTGGTACCAATTTTGCCACCAGTTCATGCCATATTGGACTTTCTGGGCATACGATTTGAGGGCATGGTCACTTCACGCCAATATGATGTGAACTGGCCGTGGTGTATGCAATTTCACCTTGTCTTACTTTTTCTTGCAGGCATCGGGAGGGCCATCTATCAGTTTAAATTTGAAACATCTGTTATTTCGAATCTGGCAATACTTATGTCATTCTATTCTGTCACAAAATTCATTATATTATCTCCATTGGACGTAATGAACCGATTTGCGCCTGAGCATTATTAGGATTTATTGTGCCAACGAGAAACTGCACAATGATTTGTCCAAAACATCTTTTTTTCGGGTAAAGCTTATTTTCTTCTTGGTGGGTATATTAATAAGCAGAATTGCCGTATTTGGGGCTCAGAAAACCTACACGCGGTCTTAAAGAAGCCAATCTACCCATTACGAGTGATTGTTGGGTGCGACTTGTGGAGCCGAGGGGTCATTGGCCCATATTTCTTTGAAAATGAGGACGGCGCAACCATTACGGTCAATGGAGACACCTATCGCACGGTGGTAACCGATTTTTTTGTATCCGCTCTTCATGGCATTGATGTGAACGATGTTCTGTTTCAACAGAATGGTTCAACCTGCCACACATCTCATGCCCAATCGATTTATTGCGTCAAACGTTTGATGGCCGTTTAATTACCCAAATTATATTGGCAATTGGCCGCCAAAAAGCTGAGATTTGACACCGCTGGACTAGTTTCTGTGGGGCGCCGTTAAAGAAAAGTGTTATGCCGACAAACCAGTAACAATTGAGCATGTGAAGGTCAACATTCGTGATGCCATTGTATTCGAAAAAGTGCACGAAAATTGATTCGATCGAATGACGTACTGTGAGGCCAGCTGCGGCAGCCATACGAATCAAATTATGTTCTATTTCTAATCGGAACAATTGTACGTCACAACACAGAAATAAATTAAGCTACATTTTTCAAACGATTTTGTTCTCATGCATTGTTATATTTAAACTTTTAAAGGGCCCACCCTTTATATCCTTGAGAACGAAATCAGCCAGGCCAGCATTGTCGACGGCGAACACTATACTTCTTTTGGCCTAAATTGGATGATGTGTACACCAACGACATGTGGTTTCAACAGGACGGCTCTACGTGCCACACATTTCATGCTACATTGAATATCCTAGACAGCAATTTGAGCAATTTGTCGTCGTTTATTTTTAGGTTTAGATCGGAGTGGTAGCTCTGATATCACAAAGCTCACTTGAGCACGCATAGCGGCCCGTTGTGATGCCACGGGTGAACGCAGTCCCTGTACTGACCAAGTTCCACCAAAATCAGGGAAGAGGAGGGCTGCACAAGGGCTGCACATCAAAAGCATGACTAGCCTACACTGGAAAACCACCCAGAAAGTCTGATGAATGAAGCTATATCCTTGATATCAATAGATGATAGCTCCGTCAAGAAATGGGGAGCCAAATAACCTATATCTACACCTAGCAAGAGACGGGCACTGACAAAGAAAGTGGATAACAGTCTCCTCTTCCTCAGCGGATCTGCATTCACGGCAGAAGTCGTTAAATTGGAGGCTCACTCTTTCCTCCTGTCTACACATAACGCAATGACCTGTAAGCATGGCCACTGTGGTTGATATGATATCACGACCATGACCAAGTAATTGGTTGGTACACCTTCTATCCATCAAGGGCCAGGTGAGTCTAGCGGTGGAAGAGGACTCCTCATTGAGAGAGTCCCGAGAGAATTTCCTCGCAATATCCAACTTGACCGAGGCAAGTGGCATACCCAATTCAATTGAAGAGGATTCCGGAAGGAGAGCACCAGCTCTGGCGAGCTCGTCGGCCCTACAGTTTCCCAGAATGTCACTGTGTCCGGGGACCCACACCAGTGAGGCACTGGTGAAGCGCCCAGAAAGAAGGTCGAGACTGCGGCAACATTCCCTAATGATCCTAGAGTTATCTGTATATAACTTGTCATAGTACGCAAAAATAATCTGAACTGGCCATTGAGATTATGTGATTTGACCTTGTCAAACTCGTTTTGTGGGTTTTCTTAAGTCGCAGATATTTATGAAAAAGCCAGAAGTCACTGTGGTCTTCGAAACCAACATAACCCATGTCACGGATCAAATTTAGCTTGATTTATGGGCGAGAGTTATGAAAAATTTGACAATTCAGATGCGCTCTATGCTGAGAAGCCATTCAGGATATTTGATTGACGCTATATTCCCCACATAATGACATCAATAGCTGTGACAAACGAATAAAAAACTTCACTGTTATCTCACATACGATTAAAAGAATCCCCATTGCAACAATTAGAAAGGTTTACTCATTTCCAATTTTTATTATGGGGCTCTAGAGTAAATTAAAAGAAAAGAAATAAGAAGGCTTTTATGGCAATAAAAAAAATAATGAGTATGAGACCCTTAAGTTATGGCTAAAACTTAGAAATAATTTGAAGAGATTTCTAATGTTGCTAAAGCCATAAATACACGATTTATTTGACTTCAATTTTAAGTAGAAACAAGAGATTAATTTAAACTCTTTTTTTTTAAAAAGAAATCGATTTAATTTCCGTCACCAGGAAAAAAGACAAAATAAACAGAACTCTGTGCGAAATGTACGAAAAAAATTTCTTGAAAACTTGATTTCAATCACTGTTTTAAGCAGTTTCCTAAAAACCTGAAACGTGATAAATGTTTGTGGCCATTAAATGAAAAGAAAAAAATCTTGTTCTCTTAGATGGATGGCCTTCTTCACTGTGCTTAAGACTAATGTCCTGTCCTCCCCTGACACCCATTAAAATAATGGCGTTTTATTAATTTTATTGAAATAATGTTTCAGGCATAAAAGGTTTCATCTTCATCTCCAAGCGGGTAAGGTTTGGGTCATTCACTGTGTTTCGTAACCAGCCAGTTTCGGCATTTCTTTGTCTGTTTTTGCTTATTTTTGTTGAGATGAGCAGACAATTTTGTCATTGAGTTTTAACCTTTTGCTTGTGTTTTAATTTGTTTTTGCACAAGTTATTGCCACATTATTGTGTTGGAAGTACTCGTGTATTCAACTCGAACAATAGAACACATTAATAAAGTTATACCTTTAACCGTATACACATCTACACGTACATATTGTCAAACACCTCATCAGGCCGGGCTACCAATGTCTTTCGAAGATTCCCAACCTTTAGCTCGTAAAGCTATAAAAAAAACACCTTTACACAATAAAAGTTTTGTTATTGTATTTGTGTGTGTGTATAAGGGTGTGTGAATCATTAGTTTGATTGCTTTTGTACTTCGTTTCCATGGCTTTTCAGATGATAATGACATTCGCATTAATCAGCAAAGGTAAGTCTAAGCAGAGGAGGAAAATCATGAAACTACAGAAATTATATTTTGGTTGGAATAAAGAACATAACAAAAGCAATAAAAATATTAACAAACTTTCTTTAAAAATAGAATATTAATCTTAGTTAATCGTTTTATTTTTATGTAACCTCTGGGTTTTGTCAACAAATTGTCTTGTTTGTAATTCATAGTTGCTGGCAAGCAGTCAACCACTATCCATCCCTGAAAAGGTATTCGTTATTATGTTCAGTGAAGTCACCGCACTCGACTATGTAATATGTTGACTTATTAGACGTAAGGCCACAGTTCAAACCCCAGGTCAGACATCTCCAACAAAACGAAATATGAAACGAAATATTTCTTCAGCGAATTCCTCACAGCAAATTTCTGACTCGGAGAGTAAACACAATTTCCATGAAAAGTTCTTCAAAAATCTCTTGTACGGAGTCGACTTTAACCTGAAGGTCCCGCCACTCATGTATAAAATCAACACACACGACATAAGTGGTGTGTGAAGCTAGATTGTAATCCTGACTGCAGGGTTGTAATGACTAATTATGTAAGCATGTATGCATGTATGCATGTATTATGTAAAGTAAATTTCTACAAGCTCGTGTGGTTAAAAGGATACCTACGGCAGTACGACCTATCGACTTGTGTGATATACCGGGTTCGGTATGTAATTATCGTATTGACCATATGTTTAAAAGATAGAGTTTTCTTTGATATTTAACCTTTATGTCAACAGATACATACCCGAGTACGTTTTGTGTTTTTAAATCGCCGTATCTCCGGAAGTAATAACTGTAATAACCTGAAATTTCATGATCTTATTACTAGTAGTGTTTTCTACCTTGTTCCTAGACTTGAGTAAAAATGAGCCATTCTTTCATTCATATCCCTTACGTCAACAGTTGCATACCTGGGTATGTAAAGGACGTTTTTTATAGAGGTATAGAACTTTAAGTTGCAATAAAACAACGATGGATTATTCGATTGACATGAATTTTATTTATCCGAAAGATAATCTTGTGGCATTACATTTTAAATATGATTTCTGGCATATGACCGCCACGGCTGGCGCGGATGTAGTCCAATCTGAACGTCCAATTTTCGATGACTTTTTCCAACATTTGTGGCCGTATATCGTCAATAATACGGCGAATGTTGTCTTCCAAATGGTCAAGCGTTTGTGGCTTTACCGCATAGACCAATGACTTTACATAGCCCCACAGAAAGTAGTCTAGCGGTGTTAAATCACAAGATCTTGGAGGCCAATTCACAGGTCCAAAACGTGAAATTAGGCGGTCACCAAACGTGTCTTTCAATAAATCTATTGTGGCACGAGCTGTGTGACATGTTGCGCCGTCTTGTTGAAACCACATCTCCTGGACATCATGGTTATTCAATTCAGGAATGAAAAAGTTAGTAATCATGGCTCTATACCGATCACCATTGACTGTAACGTTCTGGCCACCATCGTTTTTGAAAAAGTACGGACCAATGATTCTACCAGCCCATAAAGCGCACCAAACAGTCAGTTTTTCTGGATGTAACGGTGTTTCCACATACACTTGAGGATTACCTTCACTCCAAATGCGGCAGTTTTGTTTGTTGACGTAGCCATTCAACCAGAAGTACGCTTCATCGCTAAACAAAATTCGCTTATGAAAATCGGGAACAACGGTCATCTCGTTTTGGGCCCATTCGACAAATCTACGCCTTACTTGATGATCGTTTGGCTTCAAATCTTGCACGAGTTGGATTTTGTAAGCACGCAAACCAAGATCCTTCCGCAAAATCTTCCATAAAGTGGATGGACACAGATCCAATTCCTGTGCTCGATGGCGGATGGACTCATTCGGGTCTTCCTCAATGCTACGCTCTACAGCAGCAATAGCTTCTTCTGTACGCACCGTACAGCGTCTCTGGGGATGCGAATTATCAATAAGAGTAAACGTGGTGCGAAAACGTTCCATGGTTAATCGACGATAAAATGGACGTAGTGCGCGATACGTTTTCCGCACAGAACCATTATTTTCGAAATAAAATTGCACTATTTGCAAGCGTTGTTCAGGCGTGAGTCTATTCATGATGAATTGCCAAACCAAACTGAGAATAAATCACTTGACAGCTGTTAAATGGCGACCATTTTGAAAAGTAATGCCAACTTAAAGTTCTATACCTCTATAAAAAAACACCCTTTATAATGAAATATATGAAAATCTGTTGATATTGGATGTTTATTGACAAGTTCTTAATAATAAAATAAAATTCCAATTCCATCAAATATAAGAAAACATAAAAAATATTAAATACTAATTTTTCTTAAGTGCATTTATTACATTGCGGCATATAACTTGAATGAGCAGCACATACAGCTTTTTGCATAACCAGCAAGACTTTCTGGTTAGCCGACGTTTTGTACATATATAGCAGTTACCTTTTGCTTTTATTCTACCAGTGTTGTCACGTTTTTCCACACTTTCATCTGCAGCACCTCTTACGGTCAAAGATTCCATATACATGGCTTCAATAGCATTGCGTGTGCAAAATATTTTTGTAACGTTTTTAATTTTGGTTCTGATTTCTATTTCCGGCTTGACCAGTTGTTCGCTGAAGCTGTGTAGAAACATTCTACTGCGGCTTGTGGAAGCTTTTAACATTGGGTTATTCTCAACGTAAATTCTGTATGCTGCAAGGGCAGCGACGTCTAGTGTATTGTAGAAAAAAGCCAAGGGCAATCTATTTCTTCGTCGCTTGTCCATATTATCGACGCCACCTTTATATTTGTTGTAATATTAGATCATGAGTGGCTTTTTCTTTGGACCTTGCACTTCCCATGAATAATGCTTTGTGGAAAGAAGTATATCCGACTTATTTTTTTTTTTTTGGGATGCAAGAGCACAAGGTAATACTGTTGCTGAAACCAAATGTAGTTGACTCCTGTTCCCGTTCTTTAGATAAAGCGAAATATAGTGGTACAAAGACACGTCTTCTGTTCACTGTACCTAACATTGATAAACTGCTGTCCATCACTAAACTTTTCGCTAAGTTATAAGTTGTGAAAAAGTTATGACAAACAATATTGCGTCCACTTTCAGGAAAAAGATTGACGCACAAGTCCTTCACCCTCTCGCCTACGTTTTTCCCCTTCGCCGGATGCCGCCAATCCAGTATCAATTTGTACCTTCATTGGATAGAATGAGACGGAGTCACATACCCACAATACCTTAATTCCGTACTTGACGGGTTTCGATGGTATGTATTGGGTAAAACCAGTACCACCACCGAAGGGATCCAACTGCTCATCAACTGTCACGTTTGGACCTGCTACGTAATTGCTGCGTAGATTATCATTCAGCATTGAAAATAAATCCGTTATAGCTGCAGCTTTGTCGGTTTTTTACGCTGTTGACGTGTGTTTCAGTTGTCAAAAGGTAAAAGCGGCTTATATCCCAAAAATGACGCACTCTCATTGAAGCTCGTTATAAGGGATGCACAAAGTATAAGCAAAACAAAAATTAAACTGAAACAAAACAATGCAACTACAAAACGTAAGTAAACGCTAATCAACACAGAAATAAGCTTAGAAACAAAGAAATTCCATATAAAATGTATAAACATACCCGGGTATGCTTCTGTTGACGTAAGTACAATTTTTTAACTGCTGACATAAAGGTTAAGCTGAGAATAATAATATTTATCCTGGAGAATACTTAAGTCGACACCCACCCTTCTTCATAGGAATCGTGTTTTTGCCGATATGTCACAGCTTCCAGCGAATCTGAAAAGGCTATGCAGAATGATGTTGAGCAACTCCTGCAAGGTAGGAATGGGCCTACCAAAGCTTTTATTACCGTGCGAAGTACTAAACAAGGCGATGTCCTATCAAGCGACTCTATTCAGTTTCATCATGAAGATTGTTCTGCGGAATGCGGTAATTGCAAGATGTTACTGCTGTCTTTAGTGCTATTGAACGGGATTTTATAATTATGGGTCTGCCACTAAATGAGGGAAGTATATGTTGTCGACAATTAGGGATATGCAGAATATTGAATCCCAGATAACGGCATTGTACTTTCAATGTTCTCAGTGAATTTGTCTATATTTTCTTAGCCATTACCAGCAAAATTGATGGCAGGCTGGAGATCTAGCGTAGGATGACTCTTACCAACAGGTGCTGCTACTACGGTCCCAATCTTTTAATATCGCGAGAAGTATCAGACAAGGCAATAACTTATATTAATTGTATGTGTACGCTGAAGACATAGACGTCATAGGGGGTACCAAGCAAGATGTTAACTTAGCTGCATTTAGCGCTATTGAACAGAAGTTAGACAAGATGGGTTGGCTGGGATGTGTTGTCGGCAATCATGGACATGCGGCATTTTGAATCCCAGTTTACGGTCGATAAATATACTTCTCATGTTTTCAATGAATTTGTTTACATTGGCTCTTCCGTTACCAGTACAAAAAATGACAGTTTGGAGATCAAGCGTTGGATCAATGTCACCAACAGGTGCTGCTACTATGGGCAATACAACAGGTGCTAATATGGTCTCAAGCTTTTAACTCCTTGCAACGTGTCAGGCAAGGCAATACCTTATCATGCGATCCTCTTAAACTTCATCTGGTGGTCCAAACGTCTATGATCAATGAAAAGGTTGGTCTTCACATCCCTTAATTGTGTGCCGTATATCCCCAACTTGTTAGAGTATAAATCTACAAGTGGGAAAAAACTTCTGTTGTCAAAGCACAAGCAACAATTAGATTTAAGATTACAGGAATATAAATATAGTAGGAATGGGAACATTAAAGAGTGAATGATACTTGAAAGGAGAGTGTTCCGCGGATGGCAGTAAGTGCATCGCAGTGGTACTATGGTCCCAACAAGCGACTTAGTAGCAGAGATCTCTATCTCTTTCACAACGAAGCTTATACTTTACAAGCCATATCTTCCATGTGCTTCTTTATGGAGCAGAAACATGGACACTATTAAGCACCGATCATTGATCCCGTGTAAGTTGGCAATGATTTACACATCCAATCCAGTAATGGGCTGTAAGAGGTCCTCAACAAGGCGGACGTTGTGCAGCATATTCACATCCAGTGGCTGTGCTGACTCGGCAATGTTGTTCGAATGAAAGGCGATGTTACTGTGAGACGTGTATTTGATGTAGGGATTAGGAGACGTCAGTAGTTACTTTGAAAACAATTAATCTTTTCGCAAAGTTCATACAGCGCTTCGTCCATTTTATTGTGAACATAACTGGCCTAATGAACAAAACTTTCGCGTATTTTTCACACTAATTTTACACTTTGCTACACTAAACCATTAAAAAATTAAAGGGGCTTGCCAAAGAGGCACAGATTTTAAGAAGAAATAGAAGAAAAAATAGAGAAGCATTTTATTCTAAGTATTAGCCATTACTGGCTACACCTTTCTTCCATCCATCAAACCAATAAAACTCTACGTCTTTCAATGCAAACCTATTGGTCATCCAATTTTCGTTTTCCTCGTAGGAATCAAAGTGCTGCTCAGCCAAAACGAGTCCCATTAATAAAAAAGGAGTGGTAATCAGAAGTAGCCAGATCTGTTGAATACGGTGAGTGGGGTAGCAGTTTCCAGACTAAAGCTGATTGTATCCTAAAACCGTTTTGCTCTGTGTGCAGGTGCATTTTCATGTTGCAAAATTACGTTGCCGTGTCTTGTGGCCCACTCTGGTCGTTTTTGATGTAATACATGGTACAAATTGATCATTTGTTGTCCGTGGTGTTAACAATTACACCAGGTTTTAAAAACTTTCTGGTGCCACCAGACACACAGCACTGTCTCTCTTACGCATCAATCTGATTTTGCAGCTGAAGTTCATGGCTGCAAGGATTAACTCACAACTTTTTCGGTTCCGGATTCTGAAAATAAATCCAGTTTTCATCGCCAGCAACAATTTAATTCAACTAATTTTTTATCGCGTCTTTGAAGCAAAACTTCATAAGTGGTTTTTTGGTTTTCCAACTGTCTGTCATTCAGTTGATGCGGCACCCATTTGTCAGACTTTTGGATCTTTTCCACAGCTTTTAAATGATCAGAAATTCTTTGTTGTGCAACATTCAACATTTTTCTGTCATGTATTTCTGTGTCAAGGTGTCATGTTCGTTCAATTTGTTTACAATTCGGTGATTCCACGTTTTTCATTTCTCACATCAAAATCGCTGTATTTAGGGGTTAAAGAATTTGAATTAGAATTGTTCCCAGTATTACACAAACCCATATATATCAGAAATTAAGGTGAAAAAGCCATCATTGTGAAAAGAAGATTGTGGCTGTATCAAAGGGTTCATGTGTCCTCCTGTGTCGCTTATAAAACACGATTCAAAAAACCAAAAATTTTAAATTTTTAATGACTGAGAAGGTAAATTATAAAAGCATTTTCATTAGATTTAATAACGTCATTAAGACATATAAAGTGAGTATCATACTCCCCCCTCCACATACTTTTTACGATACCTAATTGTCTAAGAACGTAAATGTTTTAATGACGCATAAAATAAAAACACGACCCGCTGCAAGTGTTATTCCTGATTTAAACATCATAAATTTATCACACCACCCTGGCATATGTATGTACATATATATTTCCTTGTTTTGTTGGTTCTTTATAACACACAGTGATTAAATATTAAACACCCTACTCTGCTCATTAACCCCATATGCGTTCCCAAAGCTTGTATGCTTTTTATGCTGCAACATCGAATATGTTTATTACACACTCATATCCGTATGCGTTGCCATAAAACATTAACTAATTGAATATAAAATTTGGTGAATCCCTTAAGTCTTTATGCAGAAAAAGTTAAAATGACAGCACTGAGGCAGAGGTTGGTTAATGGCTGAGCAGAATGACAGGCATGACAGCAAAGCTATTGTTGCAGTAGCAAAACGTATCATTTTTTTGTTGAACCGTTTTTAGCATAAATGTTAACAGACGTGATGTTGCATTTTAAATGTCCTTTAAGATAAGACAGATAGAGTATGTGAGTATGTGTGGGTTATGAAGCATAATTTAAATGACATGTGAGCATATATTTAATTACAACAAACATTCATGTGGTGGGCTTATTTAGGTGCATGCAACACACAATATATGCTCAGTTTAGGAGAGTTATTTTATGCACTGGAAGTGATTTTTTAATCGTGCCTAATCACTTACCTAGTCGACGTAGTCTAGTAGGCCTTGTGTTATCTTATTAGACGTGAGGCTTTGGTTCAAACCCCAGGTCAGACATCTCTGACAAAAACTCTGAAAGCAAATAAAAATTGTAATGAAAAGATTTCTTAAAAAAATCTGTCGAAGAGAATCAATTTTAAACTGTAGATTCCGCCACTTATGTATAAAATTAACACACACAACATGAGTGGTGTGAGAAAACAGATCGTAATCCTAACTAAAGGATTATAATGACCACATATTGCTGGTATTCACTTTCATATTTTGTATCATGCACCGCTTCTGTTAAATTCAAATTTATTAACTGAAAAGTAATTAACTAGGCCGGTAGGTATGCTAAAGAGGAGAAGGGTTAAGTCTGTATGCCTATAGGCATAAACGTAAACCATCAAGTCGGCTTGTTGCATACTCAAGCCAACCATATTTCCTACAGGTATAGATCAGTATTTTGTACGGGCTTTCTAAGCTTATTTTCGACCACTCCTCCAAAATAGTGGCATCTCTAGTTGACAAAGTTTGTCAATGACATAAAGACCATTTCGATGTGGCAGCTCATAAGTCCAACTTAAGTCGCCTTTACACACATACATACATAATTTGCTATAACAACCTTATATTGATTATATCCATGAGTGGCGGCACCCACTGTTTAAAGCCGATTCCGAACGACAGATTTTTGAGAAACATCTCCTGGCAATTTTATTTACTTTCAGAGTTTTTGCCAGAAATCTGCTGAGTTTTAATTCGTCTTTACTTAAAGTTATCGATGATTTTCATCCAACCAGAATAGTCCCAGACTATCTTTGCAACGTTACCTGATGTGACTTTTTTCCACAATAATCTCTATGATGTTCCCGCCCACCTACGTAGACCCGGCTTCAATGCACTATGAGGCATTAGGCTATCCAGGTTGATGTTCTGTAATTGCCAGCATGAATGACTATATATCGTATAATGTGTGCTGTGACATGCCTGGAAAATTTGTTAATCACTTTCTAACAGTCCAGTATTGCCTTTCTCCGCATGACTAATTCTTGTTTTTCTAATTTTCATTTTATTATCACTGAAGTTTTTTAAATTACTTTCTGTCAAGTTTACTAATTTATCACTGATCCATCTCATATATTCTCTGCTCAGAAAACCGTACTATTGTTCTGTAGTCAGAGGCATAATTTCGTTTCGTTTTATAAAGGTCCAGTTCTGTTCTGTTAAAAGGTTTAAAACCACCCATGCAACAGCAAGTAAGTCAGTGCAGCATATTTGCCACGGTTCCGTTCGAGCACAAAAGTCGATCTGTAATCATACTGATGAAATTAGTCGCTATTGGTATGTTGGTACTTACTTACTCACTTTAAACGGTCATCACAACCCTTTAGCCGAGATTACAATACAACTTTTCACACCACCCAAGTGTGTATCAGTTTTAACCATGAGTGGCGTGATCTACAGTTTAATATTTATTAATTTCGAACAACAGATTTAAGAAATCCTTTCAATTCCATTTTATTTCCTCTCAGAGTTTTGTCAGAGTTTTAATGTCGACACCGAACGATTGATTTGAGAAACTTATCAAAGCAAATTTATTTACTGCTAAGAGAAAATAACCAAAAATGTATTTTTTAATATTCCGTTTGGTTCGAGAGCTGCGGTTTAAACCATCGACTGTCATCTAATAAGTCAACATATTAGCTACAAGACTACGGCGAATTCCTTCCCTACAGCATGAAGAGGAAACAATCTAATTACCGCCTCAAAATGCAGGCGAATCTCAATTGGTTTTACAAAGTTTCAAAAACCTTTGTGAGTTATTATCCTCTTTGAGCTGCTTATCCCCAAACAATTCATTCTTTTAAGCTTCTGAATTACTAAAGCATAAGATAACATAACATCGAATCATGGTCCTCTTTAACCATCATATCATTCTCAGATTGAGATCCCATTTAAATAAAACCCGTATCTTACCTACATATGGATCAGCATCTCTATACTTTTGTTGCCACGTCGTCCAGATGTTGTCTTCAGTTCGATGTCCTGTCGAGTGTGTTTGCCTACTAAACCTAAAACTCGTGAGTTCTAATCTCAGCTCTGATTTCTCAAAAAAAAAAAACTTAAAAGGGTGCCCTGGTAGTCTAGTGGGTAGTGTGCTAGACTATGTGAGGGTCGTGGGTTCGATTCCCACCAGAGACTCTGGTCTGTGACACTACACCGAAAATATAATTTTTAATTGTATTGTAATAAATAAATAAATAAATAAATAAATAAACTTAAAATACAAAATTTCTGTTCGGTGACTTTCCCTCGATAGTCTTCCGAAAGTAAATAAAATTTCCAAGCAAACCTTTTCAAACCTGCCGTTTCGAACATTAATAAAATTGACACGCACAACATGGGTGGTGTGAGAAATTAAGCCGAAATCCTGACTAAAGGTTTGTAAACTAAAGTAAATTCATTGCTTTCAATATTTTTGACCTGGAGGCACTATACTCACTCTTTTTCTTTTCTGTAACGCTGAAGATTTCCGCAATGAATCTTTTTCTAGCCTCTAGTTGGAGAACTATTTCAGCCACTTTCTTAAACTAACATGATCTAGAATTCTAATTCCATATTCAGATTACCAGTGTAGTGTTATTTCTCGGATAAAATTTAAGTTACTTTAGCAACAAACTTCTTTTTCATTCGTTACCCAATTAATGAAAAATTTGTGTAAAGTCTTGAAACAAAATTTGAGGCCTTTCGTGAGGCCTACATTAAGGCCACTTTTTGATTTTAATTTATCAGTTTGTTGCAAACATTTATTCTTATCATTTGTGTTCGCTTGCGACGGTTTTATGAATTTTTCAATAGATTTTGTCATAAACGTCTCGCTAATGTCATGCCAAAAGGCAAATTTTATTTTAATTTGCAAAATTTTTGATTTGCAAACGGTTTTTTACTGTGATAGGCATAATTATCGTTAAAATTTATGCTACGCTTACTGCATGCAGGTTAATTGGATTGTGATGAAATGAAACGAAATGTACAAATAAAGACTATGTAGTACGTATAATGTAAACACAATATTATTTTACACCCGGAGTAAAGATTTTTGTAGGCCAATGTATTTGAGCATAGGTTATCATCAAGAGGTTTTATAGAAAATGATTACTTTTTGATGAACCTCTAAAGGTTCAAGGAGTAGCGCGCCGAATGGCAAAAAGCATGGACTTCTTAGAGACACATGTTACCCATGAACAATTGGTTTAGTTTTGCTAAAAAAATCAGTAATCATCATATCGGTTCTTCCTGCCATTTTTGTAACTTCGTAAGAAGTTGCCGTCGCATAGTGGGTATTGTGTTAGCTTATTAGACGTGAGGCCATGGCTTAAACTTAAAAGTCTTGTTTACGAGACACATTTTGTGTGAAGTATAACATTTTTTCAAACGTCCGCACACGATTTCTCTAAAATATAAAATTTTTCCATGACTCTGTCACATAAATCAGATTAAATTTGGCCCATGATTTGCCCTGAAAATCTCTTGACTTATTCTTGACTTAAGTCCCTAACGAACGTAGTTTCAACGTCCGTCTCTATCTATTTTATGCCTATGATTTCTCACTGAAATTCATGATTATTTAACCCCTTCATGCCCGAATTTTTTGGGCCAGAGCTAAAATTTTTTTATGGACATGTGTTTGTTAGTCATGGCCTAAATATGAAGTGATATTAAATTCAGAGTCCTACGTATTCTGGTTTTACACGTTTTTAACCAAGCTTGTTTTCAAAAAAAAAGTCATTTAAAAAAATTAAAAATTACGGAATCTATGAACAAAAATGTACAATGTTGCCTATAGGCAACATCGGGCATGAAAGGGTTAAATGTAACTCTTATATGGGTTCCACAGCATAGGTATATCGTTTGAATTTGCATTGCTGATATGGTGGTCAAAGCTGGTACGTAACTCGCAATGTCCGCCATGTTAGAGAGCATAGGTGTTCCGCTTGCCTCAGTTAATTTGGATAACATTCCCTCGTTTTTCAATGCACCTTAATCTCGATTGGCAGCAGGAGGCTACGTGTATCATTGCTAGACTCAGCTGGACACGTATGGATAAGAGGAAAACCAACTCACTTCTGTTTTTACTTCGCATGGCCATCTGTCACACAATAGAGATCCTTACGAGTCACTGCCCTTTTAGTAGGCCTTCAAAAAGACTTGGCAAATATCTTCTGCTGGAGCTGTGAGTATGAAAAAGAAGCAGAGAGACAGCTTATGTGTTAGTGCCCTACTTTTGTCATAAAGACATGCAGGTTTTTCACCTCTCAATTTCTGAAATTTTTAACATGTTAGTATTTCAATAGCAAGATTTATTTTGAACTTAGGTTGGTTGCCTTTAGGGAATGTTTAATTCCCGGCTAGAACTGATTATGATATCACAGTGAATCTAAAAATGCTGAACTCAGTAGAACTTTTTCCTTTAAATGGTTAACCTTACCTCGTAACCTGGTCTATGACATAGGTTATGTTAGCTTAGAGGACCACTGAGGCTTGTGGCTTATTTGCATACACCTGCGACATACACCACACAAGAAAACGTCTAACAGGGTCAAATCCAACCCTTGAGGTACTTATGGCATCAATACTGCATTAAATACTGGTTTCTAATGCTGCAAGAATAAATAAACTAAAGACTTAACACAGACAATGGACTTCTTGCAAGAAAGTTGTCAACAAATTGATACATACATATATACACACATAATTGCTCATTAGAATCCTTCAGTCAAGATTACGACCTAACTTCTGACACCACTTACTTTTTACAAATTACTTCTGTAGGAACAGTGGGTCTGAGCACGAGGAAGAGACTGTCTTACACAGGTGTCAGTGCCCTGCTCTTGTCGTAAGGAGGTTTATGACCTCTCAGTTTCTGACGTTTTTAACCAGGCTCTCTGCAATACTGGGATATATTTTGGACTGAGGATGGTTTTCTTTAGAGACTGTTTTGATTGATTGTGGTATCACAATGAACCTAAATGCTGATCTATATGAGATTTTTACTTTTAATGATTGTCCGCCATCTTACCCTTTTGTTGGCTTTAAGGACCAGTGAGGCTTGTCGCTTATTTGCATACAGCTGCGACTTAAGAAAACCACACAATAAAACGTCTACAGGGTCAAATTCCACGAGAGATAATTTCGGAACTAAATTTTTTTGATACAATCTGGTCGATAACTTTGGAGACTTATGAAAGTGAAGTCTTAAGTATTGGCTTCTAATAGCTAAAGAGTTGCTGGTATGGCGACAAAACCGTACAACTTATCACAGCCCCATGCATAGCAATCCAGAGGATTAAATTTAGATCAAGTAGAGGG
The DNA here is from genome assembly GCA_936449025.2 of Sarcophaga subvicina. Classification (NCBI taxonomy): domain Eukaryota; kingdom Metazoa; phylum Arthropoda; class Insecta; order Diptera; family Sarcophagidae; genus Sarcophaga; species Sarcophaga subvicina. Next base: position 37,298,271 of record OW388084.2, read on the forward strand.
GCTTTACGGCGTCAATGACTGCTTGAATGTCGACATAAACTAATGACTTAACAGAGCTTCATAACATCCATTGCGAGTATTTATTTCCGATGAAGGGGAAGGGGGCAATGAACAGGCCTACTTTCGGTAACAAAGTTGTCACCGATTTGATCAAACATTATATCGATAGTGCCCATGCAGCCTTAAAAAACAGCCGATATTAATACTGCAAGTAATACTGTCCAATAAAAAACGAAAATATTCTCTCTCTTGCTCGTATATACTTTCTAACGAATTGAACTGTTAAGAGCCTCTATGCCTTTTATTATTGGTGAAAAGGAAATATTCAAATATTTTCTTAGGCAAACAACAAAATCCATTTCATGAAAAGTGCTTTAGATTTTCTTGTAAATCTTAAGCCGTATTTAAGACCAAAAATTGGTATTTATGTGGTCAACAACTAAATTTTCATTAAAATAGAATTTGTCGTCTCTCTCACCTTTTCTTATTAACATTTGAGTGTTACTTATGGGACACATTTTGAAGACTTTCTAAGTAAATGTGTACAGGATTTAAGCAGCATACAATAATGATTGGCATGTACTGGAGCTGCTGCTGATGCTGATACTGCTGTTACTGATTATGGTAAAATATACTTGGAATCATTGATACACTACACACAGATATAAAGAGCAAATGGAGCAAAGAGAGAAAAAAATATCCTAATTTGACAGGCTCATTTCATAAGTACGCCTTATCAACTGGCCAACATTTCAACACTATTTTTGGGTGTTGAATGTCGGCACATGGCGTAAATTGAAATCCTTTTAAGTGGCCACATTTAAATAGGAAGAGTAGGAAATGGCAACCACAAAAGAAAACATAACCACAAGCAGAAAAGAACAGAGGCCTACTAAAAGTGAAAATTTATTAAACGAACGTGACATTTCTTTGAATATCAACATAATTTTCCTTTGTTGCTACATTTGAAACGGAATGAAAATGAAAAGAAATTAAATTCGTTAAGAAGCGAAAGCAAAAACAAACAAAAAAAAATTCCCTTAAAAACATTCTTATGTTTTGTGTTCTTTAACTCTTAACGTTCTAATTCCATTCGGGGCTAAATTCCTTACACAAATAGCCAAGATTTGTTACTTAAGGCTGCAAACGTAAAAAAGCAAAAAGACTTGGAAACAAAGGGACCCCACAAATAAATGTTAAAGAAGAAGAAAGAAAAAAGTGGCCAACACAACAAAAATCTGCTTGAAATTTTCTTTTATTCACATACAAATTCTAATTCATACTCGTACAACTACTGTCGCACAAATTACCATATAATACGAGTATTATTGATGTTGCGAGTAAGACCAACAACTCGACAAAATAACAAATCTACACCCTCATGTTGGTGGCTTTTCCAAATGAAAATTACCGCAAAGAAGTCTCTGCTCTCATCTAGAGACTCTAGTTCTCTACATGCTTTTAAGGCAATTGTTGTTTAACATGTTTGTGGCAACAGTTTTGGTCACTTAATGTGTGTGAGTGTGGGTTAAATGGGCTTGTGTGTTTGTTGAAAAGGGCAGTGAGCTCACCCTTTTCCGCTCATTTAATTTTATTCATCGTCACAGTTTTAAAACAGAAAACATTAACCGATGTCTTTAAAAAAGTACAACATTAAAGCTTACTTTATTAAGGTTTTTCCTTGAGGTTCAGAGATCTGATATTAAATTTTCTTATAGGCTGCCCGACTCAAAACGGAGATCATTATCATATTGAAATTGGTGTAATGCTTGTTGATACAATTTCATTGAAATTCGTTTAATTTAACAAGACAAATAGACTGCCATTAGGCGCCTCACCAATAGCATCTCGACATCCGTCGTCATCCGCAAAAGTTAAGGGTTCAGGGACCTATATCTTATCGCAAGAAATTGAATAGGTGATGAACTAGCCAGGAACGATATGATGCTCTCAATCTTCGGCATGTTAAAGGCCATAGGTCTTTACTTACTTTATTAAAGAGTACGTTTGCATTTCCCGAAACGTAGGTGGGGGCCCAATAAAATGGAATTTAGGCTACCAAGTCATATAGAGTGTTCCATCTATCGGTTTAAATTTGAACCATCGGTTATTTTGAATATGTTAATACTTATGTATTCTATTATGTCACAAAATTCAGTAGATTATCTCCATTGAACGTGATTAATCGATTTGCGCTTCCTTTTTGCTTCGCTAGATGGCCCAACGAAAAACTGCACGATGATGTCGATTACCCAAAAAAAAGCATCATCTTTTTGGATGAAGCTTATTTTCGTCTTGGTGGATACGTTAATAAGTAAAATTGCCCTCAGAAAACCACACGTCATCTTACAGAAGCCAATGAACCCATTACGAGTGTCTGTTTGGTGCGGCTTCTGGAGCGGAAGCATTATTGGCTATGTTCCGGCGCAACCATTACGATCAATGGTAACATGATAACCGATTTTTTGTACTCGGTTTCAACAGGATGGTGCAACTTGCCACACAACTCATTTATTGAGTCAAACATTTGATGGTCGTTTAATTAGACGAAATGGTGATGTCAATTGGCCGCCAAGAAGCTGCGATTTGATACTGCTGGACTAGTTTCTGTGGGGCATCGCTAAAGAAAAGTGTTATGCCGACAAACCAGAGACAGTTGAGCATTTGAAGGCCAACATTAGTGATGCCATTGGCATGATACGACCTCATACACTCAAAAAATTGTGCGAAAATCGTTCCGATCGAATAATTTACAGTGAGGCCAATCGCGGCAGCCATATTAATGAAATAATACTCCATTTCTAACCGGAACAATTGTACTTCACAACAAAAAAACAAATTTGGCCAAATTTTAAACGCTTTTCGTTTTATTTCATTTTTGGGAGTTATATCGCTTATCCGATAGTAACAAAATGTAGTTAATATTCTTGTGCGATATCACAATATGTGATCTATTTTGGGGTATTCCTATAATTATTTGATTGGTCATTACTACACTTTAGTGAGGATTACAACCTCTCTAATCACATCACCCAGATTGTGTATGTTGTATGTAATGTTTAATGTCGACTCCGACAGATTTGAGAAACTTTTCATGGCAAATTTAATTACTCGCAGACCTTTTGCCAGAAGAATCCTGAAATAAAGTCGTTGAAAGAAATACAAATATACGAGATATCTGAAACTGGGCTTGAACCAAGAGCTCTCTTCTAATAAACCACAACACTGCCTACTGGACTACTACGAGTTAACATAATGCGTCGTTTAAATCAATTGGCCCGGCAAATTTCGAAATGGTGTTTATATTGGCAACGCATATTTCCTTCTGATATTAATGCCGCACATATTTCAAGTTCTAATCATTTATTCTCATCATAACAAAACCTATGTATTCAGTTCAAAATGATCACCTTTTAGCACAAATATTCTTTCCATCTGTCATTTGTAGTTTCTTTTAAAGTATAATTGGGTACATCTATCTATGGCAAAGACAACCAAGATTTTCTTTGTTGCCCCGAAATATTTCATTCTAAGACTAAAAGTTCCCACTTCTGTTGCTAATATCTATTCTAGGCTCTATAGCCTCAATATTACTCGTTTCACTTTTGCCCGCATTTCCAAAATCATAATCTCTACCGCTTCTGCATAGAACAGGCGATTTATTAGCTTAGAAAGTCCTCTGATGCATCTCTTGTAAGACTTGTTTTTCTTTATTCTAACCCTAGTCTTTAAAAGTCTGGGCATTACTGCCATGTAATATGGTAATTGGTATGGACCAATCATACATGATTGGTCATTACAACTTTTCAGTTAGGATTACGACCTAGCTTCTGATACCACTCATGTTGTGTGTGTTACTTTTATACATTAGTGGCGTAACCTATAGTTAGAACGACAAATTTTTGAGAAACTTTTCATGGAAATTATTATTAACTCTCAGAGTTTTTGCCAGATATCTGCTGAGAGGCAGTCACCGAGGAATTATTTTTTCACACTCGTATTGTTGAATATGTCTGACCTGGGGTTTTAACCGAGACCTCATGTCTAATAAGAAAAAAAAACTACTAGTCTATGGCGACTACCATATTAACTTATTTAAATCCAACAGAACGTCCAACGCCACTATAAGACTGGTTTTCATTGCCCCGGTTATAGTAACAGACACTTGTCATTGTATCATTGCTTTGAGATATGTTCTGTCTACGCAAACAATTATTATTCTAACCATCGTGGTAAGCAACCGGTGCACATTCCTTGGATGACGAACTTCGGATTTCCATGGAAGCCTTCTGCAAACCTCTTTCACATATCACGGCTTTTCGGTAATGATCTCCACATTGCACTGCCTTGTCAATTTCTGTTTCTGTTATATTATTTCACCCAATAACTCAAGTTTATTTAGGAAATTTGTCCTTCTCGTAATTGGTACTAGTATGATCTCGCTTGAACTTATTCTTGTTGTTTTAATATCAACAAATCTGAAGGAAGCCATTAATAATCTCCTTAAAACTCGGAAAGTTGTCATCTTCTATGGCTTTGGCAATATATGTGTAAGGTATATAAGCGTTAAGGTTACCATAGCTAAGCCTATTCCTATGGGGACTGAGGTATAGGTCCGCTTTTGTAGTAGGTGCTTCAATACAAGCTCCTACGTCGGAGATTGTGAATGAGCTAATTTGTAGCCAATGCTCTGAAATTGAGGACAGAGCTGACGGTACTAAGTTCAATGTATGTAATTCCTGTACGAACCCGAACATCGGACGTGTTTTAATACAGGGAAGACAATAGGGCATAAGTAGATTAAAGGGTTCAGCGTTAACACATTTCGTTTAAAAATTCTAAATAGATACTGTAGGACTGAATGTTATGAAGTTTGCACTGGGACCCCAAAAGGTTTTTGCTTGAGGTTTAGAGATCTGATATTAAATTTTCTTATAGGCTGCCCGACTCAAAACGGAGATCATTATCATATTGAAATTGGTGTAATGCTTGTTGATACAATTTCATTGAAATTCGTTTAATTTAACAAGACAAATAGACTGCCATTAGGCGCCTCACCAATAGCATCTCGACATCCGTCACCATCCCCAAAAGCTAGGGGTCCTGGGACCTATGCCTTATAGCAAGAAATTGAATTGGTGATGAACTAGCCAGAAACGATATGATGCTCTCAATCTTCGACTTGTTAAAGGCCATAGGTCTTTGTCAGTTAAACTAGATATTTATCGTTTGTTTTACAAAGCGACTCAACAACGGAAGGCTCGTGCGGTTGCCTGATCACTGCACTGTTTACCAAGCAGAGGTCATGGCAAATTTGAAAACGACCCTATGCTTGTTGAATGCAGGGAATTTCTCTGAAAATTTGTTGATTTACTCGGACTACCAGGCAGCGATTAAGTCCCTAATGAACGTTGGTTTAATGCAGGGTTCGTCAAAAAATTTTTGGTTATGTGTTAGTGAGTAAGAGAGAGAAAATAAGTTGAGAGAATTTATTTATTTACAGCCATAGAAAAGTGTTAGTAATATACGCTATTTTTATTTTCATTTCATCAGCATACATATGTAAAGCTATATAACTTTGGCTTAATAATTTCAGCTAAATAAAAATAAAATAAAAAATCCATTTTTTATTCAAAGATCCATCTATCCATCTTTGGCTTAAAAATTATGCCATGTTTTTTAGATAAATAAAAATAAAAAGAATAAAAACCCATTTTTTATTAAAAGACAAAAAAAGCGAGCATTCCAAAGCATTTAAAAAAATTATACTATGCTACAAAATAAAAAAAAAAATACGCCTAGCTAATACAATAGAACATTTTTAACATAAAATATTTTTTGAGTGTTTTGCTGAAATAAAATGATAAAGCATCCGCCGCACATGTGTTCTTGTCGCAGTCTGATCGACAACTAAATGAAAAAACATAAGAATGCGTGTGAGTTCTCTTTGCACAACTGTGCTATGAAATGGTAGACTATGGTTTAATGTCCGACCTTATCCATGAATGATGAGGATTTCTCAAGGAAATTTGGAATCGTTCAAAGATATCTCTTATATGCGTTTCGGGACGTAGGGATATCGTTGGAATTTGCATCAATCTCCGACATGTTACAGGTCTTAAGTATTCCGATTGCTTCAGTTAACGTGGATATTATTCATATTTATTATAGGGAATCTCAATCTCGTTGGCAGAATATTGCACGTACACATATTGCTAGACTCGGTTGGACATGTATGGATAAGAAGATGACCGACTGATTGAAATTCGTATATCTCCTGGCTAATCATCGCACAATAGCGATATCACGGCACTATCCTTTCGGTTTGTATGCCGAAAGACTTGGCATTCCATTAAATAACTTCCGCTGGGGTTGTGGGTCTAAGCAGGACGAGGAGACTGTCTTTCATCTCATGTGCCACTGCCCTACTTTTGGCACAAGAAGACGGAGGTTTTTGACCTGTCACTTACTGACATCTGCGAACGAGTTCTCTAAAACATGGGTTGCTGTAGTAGCATGATTTATTTTGAAACCGGGTTGGTTTTTTTCTAAGGAATATTTGTTCTCTGCGTATATTTGATTACGGGATCACAATGGGCCTAAATGCTGGCCTAAGTGGATCTCTTCCTTTAAAGGAGTTCCGCCATATTAGCTAATCTAACCTTAACAAAGAGTCGAAGGATCAAAGCCACAACGTTCTGTTTATTCTACAGTGAATTTATTATACCACATTTCATTTTAAATGAGTGAAATCTGTGAAGAGCTAAATTTGGTCCAGTGTTGAAAGAGGATAAATTGTAATAATTTTTAATTTTTTCTTTTTTTTAATTTAAGATTTCATAAAATTAAATTTTTTCTTTGTAAAAGTTACAAATTTTAAATACCATAAGTAATCGAAAAAGTTATTACTGAAGTACAGGTGTATTTTATTGTTTCTTTTTTTTTTTTTTTTTTCAATTTCCCCTCCCAATTATTTATTCGATAATTGAAAAAGTAAAAATTTGATTGTCATCATTTAATATTTGAATTCGAAGCAAAGAAAAATAAAAAAAAATTAAATAAAATGTGAATTTACCAGAAGCAATTTAATCCTGTTTAAGATTTTATTCTTCTACAAATGAACACACAAGACAAGTGAATAAAAGAAAAACAGAAAACAAGTGAAGATGCTTACAAATCGTTAAGATTGAACACACCATACAGAGCCCTACACACAATATAATCTAGGCTGAGTTATAGGGGTTCTTTAAGGGATAGACTCGATATAAAGACCGCTGGGTGCTCGCGGGCCATGGAGAACACCCAACAACTTAACGTCTCTTTGAAAAAGTAGAGACTTTCTTAGATCGGCTGTGTCATTTCGAAAACAGCGGGTGCCTCTCATGATATCAAGATAAGAATAGGTGTACCGGTATGAAGTGAGCGTCAAGACACAAATGTCTCCGCAGGGAACATTTATTGTGAACGAGCCTGCATTTCTTTCTTTCTCCGCAGGGAACATTTATTGCGAATGAGCCTTCATTTTTTTCCTGTGTTAGCGATGACATCTGTCAGACATATTCAGTATACGTCAAATCAGTAAACAAACATACATACGTACTTTTTCATCGTTTTAAAGATGGCGAATTTTGTACCAAAAAATGATGATTTGCGGGAAGCATTAAATTTTTATTTTCATTTAAAGAACAATGCTGGAAAGCCACATCGAATATTCGTCGAGACATATGGTGATCATGGTCTATCAGAAGCAACATGTAGAAGATGGTCTCGATGTTTCACGATTTTATTGGAAAGAACGTGGCTAGGATAGATTGATAGCTTTGATAGCAAAGCTCACTGGAGAACAAATAGCAGCCCGTTGTGATATCACAGGTAAGCAGAATTCCTTTACTGACTGAATTCCACCGAACTTATTGAAGAAGTTGGTTTGCACAGGGGCTGCACAAAAGAATGTGGTGGACCACCAAAAAACTTTGAAGACACGGAATTGCAACCAATATTGCATGAAGATGAAGTCGCCGTAGTCTCGTAGGTAGTGTGTTGGCTTGTTAGACGTAAAGCCAGGCTTCGAGCCATAGGTCACACATCAAAACAGAATGCAAAAAGTGTTTCTTCGGCGACTTCCGCTCAGCAGATTTCTGGCAAGAACTCTGAGAGTAAATAAATTTGCCATGAAAAAGTTCCTCAAACATCTGTCGTTCGGATTCGACTTTAAACTGTAGGTCCCACCACTCATGTATCAAATTAATACACAAAACATAAGTGACGTGAGAAACGAGGTCGTAATCCTGACTGAAGGGTTGTAATGACCAATTACATGACCAGAAACACAAGGTAGAAAAATGTTAAATGTTGCACAGCAAACAATTTGTGAACGTTTAAAAGCTGTGGGAAAGCTCCATAAGTGTGCAAAAAGAGTGCCACATGTGTAGAATGACAGACAGATGGAACCCCAAAAAACAACTCGTGGAATTTTGCTTCAAAGACGTGATAGAAAAATCAATGTTGCCTTCAATTGTTACTGGCGGTAAAAAATTGATTTGTTTTCGGAATCCGAAATGGAAAAAGTCGTGGAATAATCCAGGACAACCATCAACTTTGGCTGCAAAACCAGATCGATTCGGCAAGAAGACAATGTTTTGTGTCTGGTGGAACATGATAGATGTAATGTAGCCTCGTGCAATTGTTCATAGAGATCACTACCTAGAACGGTTCGGGGGAACTTGGTCAGTACAGAAACTGCGTTCATCTGTGGCATCACAACGGGCCGCTATGTGTGCTCAAGTGAGCTTTTGGTATGAAGCTACCACACCACCCTAACCTAACCTAACTACATAGAACAAATGACTAATTTTAACCATACATTGATCGAAAAACGAACAGAATGGGCCACAGGACATACCAACGTAATTCTGCAACATGACAACGCATCTGCATATAAAGCAAAACCGGTTCAGGATACAATCAAAGCATTAGGCTAGGAGCTGCTACCCCATCCACTTTATTCAAGAGATTCAAGATACTCGGCTCCTTTAAACTACAAGTTGTTTTCATCAATGTTACATGCATTGGCTGAACAGCTCTTCGATTCCCACAAAGAAGTCGAAAATTAGGTGACCAATTTGTTTGCTTCTGAAGACGAACAGGTTTATTGGCGTGAAATCCACAAATTGCCTGAAAGATGAGAGATATGTGTAGCCAGCAATGGCCAATACTTTAAATAAAATGCGATTTTACTTTCCCATTAAGAATTAAAGCCTTATTTTCCTTAAAAAATTCTCATTTCATATCGGTACATATGTATAAGCAGCCTTCCACAAATCGCTATAACTGAACATTGCATTCATCATCAAACGGTTATCAAATATTTGAAGAATGCCGGGCATACAAAGCAATTTTTGAAAATCAAAAGGGGTTCGTATGCAAGAAATATCATGAATGAAGTCGTCTTTGTCTGGTAGGTAATGTGTTGGCTTCTTATACATGAGGCCACGTTTCAAACCCCAGATCAGACATCTCTTTGGCGACTTCCTCTCAACAGAGTGTAAATTCAAAAACTGAGTGTAAATAAAAATTGCCATGAAAAGTTTCTCAAAAAACCTGTTGCTCTGAAATTTAAGGTGTTTATCGTCCAAACACTAAATACACAGCCCTGCAAATTTGGACTTTTTTTATGCAAATAAGATGGCTTACAGATCTTCATTCAGATTTGAAAAATTCAAAATGGCGGATTCAATATGGCGGTCGAGGTTTTTAAAAATTAATCAGATTTACTTGACCGCCATATTGGATCCGCCATTTTGAATTTTTTAAATCTCAATGAAGTTCTGTAATCAGCGACCCCAAAAAACCTCTGAGTAACAATATTCAAGTAAATCTGCTTAATTTTTGATACCAGATTCGTGTTCATCTTATTTGCAAAACCCATGCAGGGCTGTGATATTAATAATAAAGCCACGTCGCTTTATGGGAAATAGACATCAATTGTTGCTTTCTAAGACTTTTCGGAACATTTGGGTTTTCCTATATTAACAATCAATTTTAAATCCAAAATTCGAAAAAATCGAAAACGGAACACGCTGATGGCTTTGTATAGTACGTATTCTAGAAAAGTCCTAGGCGATGCTACACCAACAAATACGTGTTGAAAGACCCACGTGTACAATTGAGAGTAAAACTGGAATACCATGTGAAAAATTTCATGATGGTCCTATGGCTTGCTACACGAATTTCCAAAACAGATGTATGATACGACATATGGCACCACAATTAAAGATGCCATAACTGCTGGCTTATATTATGTGAAGTCTAACGATAATCATTGCATAAATATTTTGGGCGTAGGGAGTAAAACTAAATTAAATTTCAGATCAAGTAAAATGTCACAAAAAACAATTTTTGCAAGTTTTTATTACAAAATAACACAAAAAATTTATACACTAATACTAATGCATGTTTACTTACAATACAAATATATACTTTCATAGATACATACATACATACATACATACAGATGTACATGAATATTTATGTTTATAAAGGATAATACTAATGCTTATACAATATATGTGTGTATATATATGTATGTGTATGTATAATGTATGTATATATGTACACACCTATTGGTATACATACACCTATTGGCATTATTATTTGAATGAGTGTGTCAAATGTTAAAAATCTCTCTCTTGTTTTTTTTTTTGATATTTCAAATTTAATATTGTATGGGTTGTTGTTGTTATTATTACTGTTGTTATTGCTGTTGCTCGTAGATACATTTCTTTTAAGCACAATACCAGTAGTTTTATTAGGGTGGCTTAAAATCGATTTTTATAAAAAAATATATGGTTTTAGTCTAAGAAAGGTTTGATCAAATAGGCAGCAGCCATAAAACTCCACGTACAACTGCACGCTGGCATTTCCAATTTGATAGTTTATTAAGTTATGGTTTTAATACAAATCTCCTTTGGCCAAACACTTTCTGTCAATAAATGGTGGCTGCTGAAAAGTTTGTTGCCTCAGGTAATCAATTGCTACATATATGCTGTCGCCTTGAGTTCTTCCTTGTAATTAAAACTCCTGCAGAAGTTGTTACAAAATGGTGTTATGACTGCTAGGAAGTTCTTAAGATAGATTGATCCGGTCAGTTTTAAAGCAAACCATTTTCTGCGTATATCCACAACAGGTTAGTTTTGTTCATTCATTATCTCTTCTTTATTTGCAAATGAATAGAACTTATGCGGTATCATTTGTTTGCCGAGGAATTCTAATTTCATGTAAGAATTGATTCAAATTATCTGTTGCCTCCCCATGTTCAAGTTCCTTTATATAATTTACCTTCGAATGTTTTGCCATCTTCTCCAGAGACTCTTAGCATTCTTGAATAATCTTAAGTTTACGTTCGCTTATTAGAGCCTGAGGTGTAATGCTGGCTCAGGCATCTCGAAGAAAACGAACATTGGATATTCTGCACGAGCTATTTGAGGACATTTTCATGTCACGTGAAGGTAATGTGAACTGGCTGGCCATCGAGATTGTACGATTTGACCTGAGTAGACTTTTTCTTGTGTGGTTTTCTTAAGTCACAAGTGTAAATTAGCAACAACTCACATTGGTCTTCAAGGGCAACATAACCCATGCCATTTGTCAATGCGTAAGAATCATTGAAAATTGTTTATTTCGAAGGTGAATCATCTAAAGAAGCCGTGGCAAAGATAGTTCCTTAGCTGATATCTCACACACACTTTGTTTTATTTAACAATGAAAATAGGATTATGCCTTTCCTAAAAGACTCGATGTTAATATTTTAAGTTCTTTAGCTTTTAAAATCATTCTTTATTATTGCAAAACTTTTGGAGTTTTTAAATAGATCAACAGTTTCACCGTTTATACTAGAAGTAACGAATGAGGGGATTTTGCGTGTGCTTGTGAATTTTACTAACTTTGCTCATGTTTATTGTTCATAGCCATGCAACATATTTTCAACTTGACTTTTACCTGCCTGCTAAGGTTGAGGTTTCATTGCAAAGGAGAGTGTACACCTCCGTGTGGAACCGACACATTGAAAGTAAGTACAAAATATATTAAGTACGCCAACCGCAGAAGAAAGAATATCTAGCTTTCTGATGGCATACACATATATACACATAATCGATCATTATAACCCTTCGTTCACTTATGTTGTGTGTGTTAATTTTATATATAAGTGGCGGGACCTAGATTTTAAATTCGACTCCAAAGGACAGATTTTTGAGAAACTTTCCGTGGAAATTTTATTCACTTTCAAAGTTTTTAATAGAAATCTATTGAGACGAAGTCACCGAAGAAATATTTTTTTATATTTCGTTTTGATGTCTGACCTGGGATACGAACCCGGGCTTTACGCCTAATAAGCCAATACACTACCTACTAAAGTACGGCGACTTTTACCCCACAAGGTAATTGGAATTGACAATTCTCTCTCTCTCATGAACGATTACCCAAATTTAATGGAATTTCGAAGAACATTTGCATTATATTCGTATGCTATAAAGGAAGGAACGTTACTTTAGGTTGCGCACACGTCCGGTTAATCTTAGGCCATGCAACATATTTTCAACCTGATTTTTAGCTGCCTGTTAAGGTGGATGTTTGAAACCAAAGGCGCGTGTACACCTGTATGTAGAACTGCCACTTTGAAAGTAACTGATGCATACAAAATATGCTAAGTACGCCTGTAGCTTACTAGTTTTACAATCACAGAAAGAATATCCAGTTGTTTGACAATATACCGGCTGCCTTCCAAAATGTTAGTTGCTCTGTGTTTGAACAAAGTATCGTGTTTCATAATGCCGCTGTACAAAATATATACAATGCATTCTATTTCAAAACGTCGTCAATGTGTATTTTTACCGCAGTCAAAAAGCATTGTTTGGTTACTTTGCATATCTACATAGTTTATATACAGCAGTAGAACTGCATACAAACTTTGTATTGATACATTTTGGAAGGCAGCCACACTTCGATCAGAATTACGACCTAGCCTCACGCATTACGTATGTTGTGTGTTAATTTCAACATGAGTGGCGGGACCTACAGCTTAAACTCGACTCCAAACGACAGACTTTTTGTAAACTTTTCATGGCAATTTTAATTTACTCGAAATCTGCTGACAGGAAGTCAACGAAGAAATATTATTTCATATTTTGTTTTGTTGGAGGTCATACTTGGAGTTTGAACCATGGCTTCACGACTAATAAGCCAACACACTACTAACTAGGCTACTCAAGTAAAGCAAGATATTTCCAAATAAGCGTAAGGCACCTTTTTGGTAGATTTACCCTGAACGTGTACGTGATTTTCTGTTTGTGACAGCTTGTGCCCCCCCTAATAGTCAATAGTTTTGTATTTTTGTTGTTTTTTTTTTTTTTGTTTTGCATATTTGCTGTATAACCACTTTACATAAATGACTCAATATGTAAACACCCTGTATAATATTCTCTCTAATATAATACATGTGTACACTTATAGTTTTATTTGTGTGTGTGTGTGAGTGTAATAAAATTGTTAATTCAATAGAAGAAACAAGAGAAAGAAATTGTAAGTGATTGAACGAGGGCAGACAGAAGAGAACAGCATGGAACAGAACAGAACAATAATGAAAATAATATTGAGTGGAGGTATGTACGGATGTGTTGACACAGTCTGTATTAAATTACCACAAACGATAAACACTATAACAACAACAAAACTAAATTACTTGTTACATTTATTGTTAAATAGCACTTGATTTGTACAGCCTTAATATTGTTCTACTAATACAAGTGCTCTCTATCAAGCACTCATGCTCTCCAATAATACCATAGTGTTGTAGTAGGCATTATTTTAAGACTATTCGTGTAACAAGAAAGATTAAAAATTTTCAATAAAACTTTATTTGAGGAATTAATTTTAACAAATTATACTCTTGTAGATCATGTGGCTGTATTAGTTGACATAATTAATGACAGATTTTAATGAAACATAAGACTCTTAGCCAGCATTAATAACTGTTAACAAGAAATTGATTTAAAAATACAAACTAAACACATTAGAAAGCTGAAAGGATATTATTGTATGGAATATTCAAAGAGAAAGAGAGAGAAAGAGAGATTAATATTAAGGAAATTTTATTCGTAGAAAGAAAAATAAATTTTTTTAGAAGTAAATAAAAGAAATTTGTATTTAAGTTATGTTTTGTTTCACCTGCACTCCAATACATACATAACATAACATAATTAGTCATTACACCCCTTCAGTCAGGATTACGATCTAGTTTCTCACACCACTTATGTTATGTGTGCCAATTTTATACATGAGTTTTGGGACCTACAGTTTAGAGTCGACTCCGAACGACAGATTTTTGGGAAACTGTTCATGGCAATTTTTATTTACTCTTAGAGTTTTGGCCAGAAATCTGCTGAGAGGACGTCACCGAGGAAACACTTTTTGTATTTTGTCTTGATGTCTGGTCTGGGGCTCCAACACTGGCTTACGTCTAATAAGCCAACACACTACCTATTAGACTACGGCGACTTCACTCCAATAATTTAATTTTTTTCAAGGGTATTAAAAGGTTTTATGCGTGAACTAGCCTTTAAAAAAAAACTTTTTCTAACGCAATTAATTTCTACATAGAAAAACTAAAGGAGAACAAATGTCATCACACTTAGAGGAACAATTGGAACTCGTTAAACATGATTATTTCTTTGCAAGACAAGATTTTATTAGAAAATATCAGGCAGGGCATCTATCGATGTAAATCTGAAAAATCTGTGATTTCGAATCCTGCAATACTTATGTCATTCTATTCCGGTCACTAAATTCAGTATATTATCTCCACTGAAGGTAATCAATCCATTTAATCTTAAGCAATTGTGATTTATTTGAAATTTATTTCCAAAACAAAGACAATTGGTGGGAAACTGAACGAAAATCTGGTACAAAATTTTGCTACAGAGAAGCTCCCACAGTACTCGGTATACGCAAGTTTATTACTAAAGTTCGTGAAACTGGTTTCATTGTTAATGCGCAAAGACATAAGAGTGCTCGTACAGTGCGTACACCCGAAAATATCAAAAGCTGTAACTGAGAGTGTGCATATGCGTGAGAATCCATCAACATCAACTCGTCATCGTTCTCAAGAATTGAACATTTCACGCATTAGTTTAAGTCGAATTTTGTGGAAAGATTTCAGTATGACTTTATTTGATCTCGGTCAATTGATTCAAGAGTTGCAGCTGCATGTCCATCCGCTTTGTTTTCACTTCGTTAGATAGGCCAATGAGAAACTGCATAATGATGTCAATATTGCAAAAAAAAAAAAAAAAAAAAAAAAAAAAAACATTTTTTCGGGTGAAGCTCATTTTCATCTTGGTGGGTACGCTAAGCAAAATTGCCATATTTGGGGCTCAGAAAGCCCACACGTTGTCTTACAGAACCCAATGCACCCATTACGATGACTGTTTGATGCAGCTTGTGAAGCGGAGGCATCACTGGCCATTATTTCTTTGAAAATAAGGATGACGCAACCATTACGATCAATTGAGACACCTATCGCACAATGATAACCCATTATTTTGCGACCGCTCTTCATGGTATTGATGGGAACGATGTTTAGTTTCAGCAGGATGATGCAACTTGCCACAATTAATTAGCCGAATTGAATATCTCAATTGAAACTATTGTACTTAAAACGCGTTTAACTTTTCTCCGAATGAAGAGATTATAATAAAGTCTTGTGACAAAGTAAAGCTTGAAATGTCTCCTTTCAAACAAGCCTTAGTCTGAGGCCTATAATATTGCTGGAGATATTTTGTGGTCATCTCAATCGAATATAAAGAGTGGGCCAATTAAAGGTTTAAATTTAAAAATATATTTAAACAAAAATGGTTTTAATTACTTTAATCCTTGTGCTGTGTGTGTTAATTTAATACAAGAGTGGCGAGATCTGCTGCTTAAAGTCGACTCCAAACGATAGATTTTTGAAAAACTTTTTATGGCAATTTTATTCATTCTCAGAGTTCTTGACAGAAATGTGCTGAGAGGAAGTTGCCGAAGAAATATTTTCGTTTTGGTGTAGGTCCTGGAGTTTGAACCATGGCCTTAGCTCTAGTAAGCTAACGGACTTTCTATTAGACTAGGGCGACTGCGTACCTTATCTTACATATGAGAGCAAATACTGAGAAATTACCAAATACTAAAAGAATTACAAACTAACTCTGCCTAGTTTCGAGTTGATAAACTATATTTCAACGTGGTAGCTATCTGCTTAGCTAAGAGTGCCTATCTAATTAAACGTACGCAGTTCAGTTTCTCTTAGGATCTCTTAGGTATTGGCAGCCTATTCTCTTTGTAGTTTTCAATAAAAATAATGACTGTCTACTTGACTTCAAATCTCCGGGCCTTTGATCGAAAAATCATCGTAATCCATACCTTGGCTATAAAATTTCCTACTAACCATGCTCTTGGGACATACAAAAAGAATGATCAGAAAGTACTAAATTAGTGGGTCTATGTTGCCTTATTAAAAGCGATTGTTAAAACTATAGCCATGGAAATACATCTTCAATAGAACCTCAAGAGACTCAAAAATAGATGCCATCCAGCAGCCTCTTATTTTCTGAATATCACCCATGACACTACGGCTCTTGGATAAAATCCTTCTGAACCTCGATAGCTTGGTGACCGATTGATTCCTCTACGAAGTTCCCTTGGTCCTTTCAAGTTTTCTATTAGAGCCATTGAAATAAGCCCTACAGCTACCCCAATCATCAGCCATAAAGCCATATCGCTATCGAATCGAAGAGATACCTTTTAAACAATCTTCAATATGAACTTATTAACAGCGTTTATTGAGTTGTAAGTGTATTGTATTTGAAATATGTATGTAAGTATGTGTATAGGCTCTCTCATTTATTTGCAAGAAAAGTCATCTGAAACATGTAAAGTTTTTCTGGCATTTATTTTATGAGTTTGTTTATGTTTATAATTGTTTTTAATGAATATTTATGTGACTTTGAATTGTTTGTAACAACTGGCAGGATACTAAACCAAAAAAGTTCATCTTCTTCCTTTTCTCTCTTGATTATTACAATCCATTCTTTTAAGGCTTTCTTTCAATGATTTGACAACAGATTTAAACGCCATAAAAATGGAAATCAAATCACAATGACATCATAAACGTAAATTTTGTCTAACGCACACACACACACACACACACTTTTAGATTTAATTTCACTTGCAAAATATTGTTAATGTTTACATTACAATCGTATACTTTTACAGGATTAAGTAACACAAAACAAGTAATATTATACAGGGTCCTCTTAATGAATTTCAAATACAAAACAGGAGGTCCATGCGTCAAACGTTAGCTGCGAATTTAAAAGTACATAGCCCTTCTGGTATACAAAATATGTTCACCTTATACAAGGGGTGTGACAAATCCGTAGTATACGAGAAGCTAACCCCTTAATCAGTTGATATTCTGATTTTGCCACGGCTTCTGTGAATGGAACGCATCCAAAACGTCCTAGATTCCCTTACTACGACATATAAGTCAGACTAAATAGGACCGTTGCCATGGGTTATGCTGGCTTTGAGGACCTCTGAGGTTTGTGGCTTATTCGCAAACACCTGCGACTTAGAACAATCCCACAGCAAATATTCTAACGTAGTAGAATCACACAAATTCGGTAGTTAGTTCATATCACCTCCATTTAAGATGACAATTTTATCAAATCTCTCTTGTAGAATATCCAATGTGGCATGATCCTGTTAGAGCCCCATGTCTTGTTATCCATATCATCTAATTCATACCAAAAGATGTTTGTAATCATAGACCTTTAGTGCTCACTGTTGACAGAGATGGTTTGGCCAACGTCGCTCTCAAAGAAATATGGACATATAACGACGCCAGCTCAAAATCCACTGTAAACGCTCTTGGAATTCATGTGCATGGGTATCGTCCAAAACAAATTCGACAATGTTGCTTCAGCATGTGCCCGTTTATCCAAAAATCAATTGCTAACTGCTCCAGAGCCCATTGAGCCACCACATAATGGTATACGGTCGTGTACCTTCAGTTTCTGGCTTAGAAGACGGGGCACAAGCCCAAATCACAATGTAAAGGACGCCAAATTGTGATATTTTTAAAATCGATTTTGAATCGATGTGCTCACGCACATGTTTTCGCCATATTTTGCATTTCGCCAACGTACGGGTGTTGGCCGATCGTTTACTAAACCAGTGGCCTCGACTTTATTCACCAAATTGCGAAAAGTTTTCTCGGCAGAACAATTTTGGTGCTGAATGCGGTTCATCTTAAAAAAAGAAGTGCCACTTAGAGCAGCATTTGCGCCAATTATGGCGGTACAATCAATTCTAACCGGGGATCAAACATTCCATAGAGAAAACCAACCAGAGTTAACAATATATTTTGCTAGTTAGAGATCTAAAACTTTCGTCTCTTTATTACAAGAGCAGGGCAATGACACATAAAGTGAAAGACAAATCAAATCAACAGTTCCTGCTGAAGTCATTTGCCGGTAGTGCCTGGTCTTTAGGCATACTTACCAAAAGGACGGTAGACCGTAAGAATCGCTACTGTGTGGTGTATAGCTATGCAAGTTAAAGACATAAGTTAAGCGGTCCTCTTTTTATTCATATGCCTACAGCAGGGTCTAGCAACAATACACGGACTCCTGCTCCTGCTGCCAATGAAATTTAGCTTCCCAGTATTAAGTGTGGATACATACATAATTGGTCATTACAACCCTTCAGTCACGATTACGACCTAGTTTCGCACACCACTTATAATGTTTGTGTTAATTTTATCATGAGTGGTGGAACCTGCAGTTTAAAGTCGACTCCGAGCGACAGAGGGTTGAGAAACTTTCCATGGCAATTTTATTTACACTCAGAGTTTTTTGCCAGAAATCTGCTGAGAGGAAGTCGCCGAAGAAATACCTTTTTGTATTTTGTTTTGATGTCTGAACTGGGGCTCGAACCCTGGCTTTACGTCTAAAAAGCCAACACACTACCTACTAGACTACGGCGTGTGGATATAATCCAAATTATCTGAGGCAATTGGAATACGTATTTCCTATAACATGTCGGAGATTGCATGTCCCGTACCGTATCTGGCCAGCGCATCATCAAAGCAATTTCCATCGACATGCCTATACCCCGGTGGCGGGAATTATAGTTTAAAGTAGACTTCGAACAACAGATACATATTTTGAGAAACTTTTGATGGCAGTTTTTATTAACTCTCAGAGTATTTGCTAGAAATCTGCTATGCGGCAGTTGCCGATTCAAATATTTTTTTATATTTCGTTTTGCCGGAGATGTAATGTGTGTTATAATGGCCCAAGTACGGTATTCTATGGGACGTACGCCTATTTCGACTCTCCATGACTCATCATATACACGAATCACAAAATAAGTATGATTCGCTTACGAACACTACAATACTCACATGAAGGTTGTGTGTTTACTGTGCTTGCTGTCTTTGTCTTTTTTGTTTATGTGTCTTTCTTCTTTCTTTGTAAATGCAACAACAGCTAAGACTGTAAATTTTGATGAATGATTCGAATCACTCGAATCATTTATAAGTATTATAAGAATTTTTCCAAATTTATGAGTCTGAATGAGTAGGCGTATGTATCAAACATATTTCGAATGTTATGAGTTCGATGTCAACGTTGTACTCATACTCATTGCAACTTGTACTTATAAATCAATGTTGTACTGAGTACGAATGAATCAGAGTAGTTGGATTTCAATACTGCTGACTCACTTATTTTCAACATTTCATGAGTACTTATGAGTAGTGAGTGCACTATACCATAAATCACATTAGGTACGCTTGCTTGTCATAATTGAACTGTAATTCTTATAATTTATTTGCTTTTCAGCGAATTAAGTTTAATTTAATTTTATTGCCCCTCCAAGCAAATTCCATGAACTACTTTGAATGAAGCCGCCTTAAATAAATTTTAAGTCTTGAAGAATTTCTTGAAATTCCCATACAATTTACAGTTTTAAACGCCTACATGTACTCCTAATATGATTTTGTTTATAAAGATTTCAGTTTTAAAAAAGAATATTAAAACGGTTTTTGTTTTTTTTCTGTTTCCGTTTCCTTTTAATATATTTATGATCTTTCGTCGTGGTGCACTCTCACTCACGGTCTGGCATAAATTATTTGTAATTCATTATTCATTAACCTTAATTTCTGTGTTATTTGTTCGTATTTATAATTAAAAATTTGGAATATTCATCACTTATTTATGAATATTTTCTTTCTCTTTTGTTGTTGTTGTTGTTGATGTTGCTATTTTGATTCTTTTTCTTCTTTTGTTTTGTTTTCTTTATTTTTAATCAATATTTTCTTTTCAATTTTATTTCAGTTTAATTTGCATGTGCTAATGCTTGCGTTAATTAAAAATGAATGAACCTTTTGGTTGGCGTTGAATATGAAAAAAAAAACAACTCTGCTGCCTTGGGGTTGAGAAATTTTGAAATCTTGAATTTTCCTTTTTCTTTCTCTTCTTTCATTTTTTCTTTTCATTCATCTTAATGTTTGGAAAAAGCCCGTAACCCTTTTGATTATTCCTTGTTTTGTCAGGTGTTCACTCCCTTTGTTAAGTGACAGTTCGTTGCTAAATTTATCCCCGGTTTCCTGAGCTGCTTAAACAATTTTTTTTCTTTTTTATTAATAAAACAATTGAACAAAAGCGGAGGCTGGTAAATAAAAAAAGGTCTTTTCATTTATGTTATAATTTTTGTTTTCTTTTCTTTTTGACTCCCAAATGCTTTTCAATTAAATAACTGACCTCGCCTAAGTTCAAAGTTCTATTTTTATTTCTTAGAAATTATTGTTAAAGTCATGCCGCATAAATTGCTAGAGATTAAAAAGACAGTTAAAGGACTTACATTTCTAAACAAGACATAAACAAAATATGTTGCACGTGTAGTAAAATAAAATTAATTTTTTTCTTGTTTGAGCAAATGAAAAATTCTCTTCTCTGCAAAATTCTGGCAATAACTCTGAGAGTAAATAAAAAATTGCCGTGGAAAGTTTTTTTAAAATCTGCCGTTCAGATTCGAGGTTAAACTGTAGGCCCCTCCACTCATGTATAAAATTAACACACACAACATAAGTAATGTGAAAAGCTAGGTCGTAATCCTAACTGAAAGCGTTGTAAGAACCAACTATGTATGTATTGACGACAGGTTGAAATACTATAACGACCACGTAATATTCATCATTGAAAAGGCAGCTGTGACTCAGGCAGCACTGTCAAGATGATGTCAAATATTGCAGAAGCAAATCCATTGAAGAAAAGAATAATATTGAGGGTTAATGTTTGTCCAATATGGTCAGGAGCACTCTCCGTGAGCACAGCAAGGAGGAGGATACTATTCTCTGTACATCACCTAAGCGTGATTAGATGGATTAGTAGTTTCAGAATAATATCTGATTAAGCGCTACCTATTGGTATTAGCAAAAACAATATCGTTATACATATCGGCAAATGAGATGAGTAGTCTTGTAGGTAGTGTGTTGGCTTATTAGACGTAAAGCCACGGTCCAAACCCCAGGCTAGACATCTGGCAAAAACTCTGAGAGTAAATAAAATTTTCATGAAAAGTTGCCCAAAAATCTATCGTTCGGAGTCGACTTCAAACTGTAGGTTCCGCCACTCATGTAAAAAAATTAACGCCCACAACATAAGTGGTGTGAGAAGGTAGGTTGTAATCCTGACTGAAGGGTTGTAATGATCAATTATGTATGTATGCAATACATTACTTATGATATTTGATAAGGAATTGAAAGTTAAGTGTTGGACGAATGTGAAAAGATTGAATTTTATATTCTTGATATGTCCTTGATATTGATTGAAGTAGTCGTAGTCTAGTATGCTTATTAGACGTCAGACCAAGTTTTAAACCTCAGGTCAGACATTTCAAATTTATAACGAATATTCCTACTACTGAAGATCCTGAAGAAAAAGAAAACAGATGCTCCTCTTATGAACTGACGCAAGTATTGACAGCTGAAAACATGACAATAGGACGTTAATCGAAAAAGATTGTACTATTTGAAATAGAGAACCGTATTAGTAGTTTGAGAAGAAAAAATATTACCAATTTTTATGCAGATTGCTAGCAGCTGTCACATGAAATGTTGTAGAGTCTTTCTTACTGCTCTTCTCATATTTATCTCATTTGACAGACAAACAAATTCGTCCCATGTTTTATTACAGATGATAATATTTCGGTCAACTACGTACTTATGAGATAACAGAATCATTCACTTTGATAATGATATATTAACACCTATTACGCCGTTTCGAAAAATGAGCTGAAAGTCTTACAGCCTTTAATAATCATGCTAAAAATCTTTTTTTTAAATTCGAATGAAAAGAATTTTTTTTCTAAAAATCTTAATTTTTTGTTAGAAAATTTTAACCATTTTCATAAAATTTTTATCACACAACTTGTAGTTTTATATAAGAAATAATACTGTATAAATAGTTTGGTATTAGCTATCATACTTTCAGAGCAGCCCATATATCCTTTTTTTAAGATTTTTAAAAATTTAATTTTTTGTTCGCCTAAAAGGTAAGAAAATTAAAGAAAATATATTTAAATAAATATGCTTATGTTTTTATGTTCCTTTTTTGTTATATTTTCATCTCAAATTAAAGTTGTTTAGCATCTGAATTCAACAACTTTTAGTTTTATTGTGGAAAATGAAAATTAGCTCCCGTGATTTTAATTGAAATTTGATACTTAATGATGGAATACTTACAGTGATTGTTAGGAAAAACAATTTTAGAATATTTATATAAATCAAGCTTCGTAAAGAGATTTACGGAGTAATGCTTGGTATAGATTTATGTTTTCTTTCCTTTTGTTTTGTTTTATTACCTTTTCAACTCATATTTAATTTTGTCGCTGTAGATTAGTAACTAATTGAATTTTATGGTCGCTATAAATTTCGTGGTCCACCGCAATCGAATTGGCAGTTTTAGATTCAAGTACATGATACGTGCGTAGCAACTACTTACAGCAGTATTTGGGGAAACCCGTATCCGAGAAACCAGAGAGGAATCAAAGAGAGAACATTGTCATTGACATAATCGATGTTCTATTGCAACAGGAAACTTTTTAACGTCACATGACGCCGACAACAAATGTTTCTAACGAAATATAACAATGGTTTGTGGCATCAGGTTTCAGCTAGCCCTCGATTGGCAGCGTTACTGATGGGAGTGACAATAAATTGCCCCATCTAAACATTTGGAAACTTATAAATCTTCACAAAGCAAGGGTGCTAGATGTCAAATTGTTACCATTTAGAAAAAAATAAAATCAATCTGATATGAAGTGTTTAATTTTTACTTTAGAAACCATGCTACAATGTACATCATGTCAAAAATTTTGGCGTAAATTTCATAAAAGTGATAATAAAATGTAATAATGTAAAATAGTTTTATTAAAATGAATTAAAATAAATAAAAACATTTAAATTTTGTAACAAAATCTATCAATAATTGCGAAAATCTATGAAATACAAATACTATGTATCATGTGATATGTGATACATATGTAGCTAGAATTATGAAGTTCTTTAAGAATCGATCTACGGTTAAGGAACTCAAACTTCTAAACGATACCTAAACAAAATATGCTGCAGGTGTACTAAAATAAAATTCATATTTTTTTTTGAGCAAATGAAAAATTAAAAAATATTTTTACAGCGACTTCTTCCCTTCTCTGTAAAATTCTGGCAATAACTCTGAGAGTAAATAAAATTGTCATGAAAAGTTTATCAAAAATCTGTCGGAGAAAAATTTAAACTGTAGGTCCCGCCACTCATGTAAAAAAATTAACGCACACAACATAAGTGGTCTGAGGAAGTAAGTCGTAGTCCTGACTGAAGGTTTGTAATGTCAATAAACACATCCCCCTTTTTTAGTTCCTACAACCTAAATTGTTGGTTTTATTGCCATGGCTTGCATGATTAAGAGAAAGAGTAGGTAGGTGTGTTTCAAGCCAAGAAGTTAGACTTGAAATACCATACTTAGACCATATAAGTCCCATTGTCCATTTTCTCTTGTCCAGCAAACCATTGCACACTATACTACTAGACTACTATTTTCCATTAATGACAGATCGTTTACGTAATAAAAATCAATCTTCTCCGACTTAGTGCTGGGCAAGTACCCATTAAATTAAAATAGTTTTCTCCTCCTCTCTTCTCTACAACTATTGCAAAAGTTGTTTGCCATGTGCCTACTATCAATACATCTCGCATGATTGCCAATAATTCAGTCCAATATACTGGGAGTGTCCTTTTAAAGTTTGAACAGACTTTCCATTCACCCTCTGTCTAGTTTTCATGATTTTCTGCACAATATCTGCATTTTTAATTGTACGTTCGCAGGTTTTCAAAGGCGTTCCCAATGTAAAAACTTCATATGAAATTTTGATGGTTGTGCCATGTTAGGCCAGTACATCTGCTTTACAATCACCTAAAATACCACTGTGTCTCGGTACCCATATGTTATAAAGGTTGTACCGCTCCAATGTCTCATGGAGAGACTGGAGTTCATTACACTAGAGCAAATAATAGGCGACTGGCTTTCAGAAGACAAGCTAATATTCCTTCTAGAGATGTTTTCATTCTTTAATTAACTTAGAGCAGCCTATATGGACAATACCTTGGCCTAGAAGACGCTGTAGTGATGCGATGTGGAGTGAACTGTTCCTACCGACTCCGAAAAAAATTGCCTAACTCCAGTTAGGATGGTGCATTACACCATTTATAGCAAAAAATGTTATCGACGTAAATACAAAATTTGTCCAGTGGCAATTAAGTCCTTAACGAAATTATTTTCTTGTCCATGAATGCCGAGGATTGCTTAGGAAATTTTCGATTCAATCAAAAGCAACTCTTATATGGGTTCCAGAGCATAGGTATATCGTTATAAATTGCATTGGTGATGAGCTGTCCACGGTCAGTATGGAGCTCGCAATCTGTGATATGTTACAGGGAATAGCCGATTGCCTCATTTAATTTGGGTACTATCTATACTTAATTCTGGGAAGCTCAATCTCGTTGGCAGCAAGAGTATTGCTATACTCTGCTGGACACGTTAATTTCATAGCCATTTAGCGCGCTATTGCACGGTCCTCTGCAATTTTGGCAGGCATGGCATTCTGGCAAATGACATCAGCAGAAACTATATGTCTATGGAGGAAAAGGAAGAGACGGTATTTCACTGTATGTGTCTGTGCCATGCTATTGTCATATAAAGATAGATATTTCTGACCTCTCACATTCTGGAATTCTAGGGCGAGCTCTACAGTATAAAGACTATCGACTCAGATTGATTTCCACTAAAGAATGTGTCTCCTCTGGGTTGAATATTGATTGTGGCATCACAATGGGGTCTCTTCTTTCAAGGAAGACCCGCTACCTTATCTAATATAATCGAAATTAAAAATTAAACCCGAATTAAATTAAACCCCGAAATAAAATTAAACAAAGAAGATCAATTTTACGATGTCAGTATTCAATTATGAATAGAAAAGTCTCTCAGTTAAATACGTCGATAATTAAGTCAAGTTGCAAGTGTTTATTAAAAGTAACCATTAGCGCCCGGTACAGCGCTCTAGTAAAATTGTAATTCCAACTTCTAGCCGGAGATGGATATTCGATATTTAATCTGTTTGTACAGATACATACAATAAAAACTTGTCTAGCTCTGCCCGAAATGAACGGACAACTTTAACTACCACACATGGTAATTGCAATTGACAATTCTCTCTTTCTCTCTCCTCTTACTTATGACCGTAAACTTGTTGTGTTCTGTAGTTTTTGTTGTTTACAGTCTTAACAGTAATCGTAACGAAATTTAAACTTTAGCCTGGCATTGGCCACCCTCATCTATTTTAGTATGCACCCCTTGTTTTGTCAATACTTTCTGCAAACATTCGTGTATTAAAGGGATTGGAATTGTCCGTTCAAGAAATGGAAAACAACAACAACAACAACAACATTGAATTTAAATGAAATATTTTTAGTTTCAAATTGTGTTTCCACTATACTATTCCTCTTTCCCTCCTCGGCACAAAGTATTTGAAGTATTTGCCAAAGAATTAAAAATTTATTTGAATTTAAATTTGCTGTCAACATTTTAAATGATGTTGCTCATTACTTAACCAAAAGCTAACTAACAACAACTAATAGCAACAACAACAACAATAACAAAAAACATGTCAACAACAATATATTGTTGTATCCGTAGCTATAGAGCTTAACAATGGGAAGATTTGAATGAAAATGTTAACGACATTAAAGTTTCATATGAAATTTTATCCAATTTGTTGAATTGTTTAATAACAAACGAGGGTTGTTAGAAAATGCCATGTACATGTAAGCTTAAATGAGAAATTCAATAAATGCACTGGACAGTGTTCGACTTTAAACTCTGATAGGCTGCATTGGTAGATCACTTAAAAGCAGGGAAATTTCTCGTTCTGAAATATCAAAAACATCTCCTCCCAGCCAATTACCCGGACAAACTTCAGTGTGCTGCTCGGTATCAACAATGGCAATTCCCTGCCCAAAACCTGGTGCTTCTGGAATGCATTAATGCCTCACAGGTTTCAAGAGTATGTTGCAATGATTCATTCTCATCGTCAAAAAATCAACATGTTCTGCTTGCGACAACGACCCTTTTTGAATATGTGTACTCTGAGTTTTCAGCGTCCTGTCAAAAGACGGGTTACCAACGTCAGGTTATTTCTGAATAGTCTGATACAAGACTCAGATTACCTCTGACTGTAATTTCCCAACAAAAGTTTCAATTGTCTTAAACATCGTTGAACTGAGAAGATTATTTTGTAAGCCCTAGCTCAACAGAAGCGTTCTGGCACTATCAAAGGCGTGGAAACTCCCCTTGTCTTAAACTCGTTTGGCTAATCGTTTCCGAGAATTTCTGCATGACGTGTTAGTTTTTCGTTAGTTTAGTTTTCCCCGACAGTCCCGTATTATTGATTAACCTCATAAGAAATCTGATAAACCGCTTGTTAGCGGCAGGGCCTCACAAGAGCCGAATGTTCGAATATCGGTCTGACTGTGAGACAATATTGTTCTTTGCCCTGCTCTTTGTGGCTCCTATCCAAGTTAAATTGAACCCAGCTTTCAGTGACTTAGACTTTCGTTTGGAAGATTGCCGCAAGTTTTCACAAAAGCTCGAAAAATTTCATTCTGGAACCAAAAATCCTGCCAGGATCATATTCCAACATCTGTCCTCATATTCTAGCATCCATTCTTGAGATTTATTAGGCCATGAAATCCCTTTATGAATTTCTTAATAGACTTGTCTCCCATTATTCTAAACATAGTTTGGTTTTCACTATCATGTACAGCAGACTTAAATGCAATAGAGTTCTAGCGCCCCTACAGGACCTCATTCCTTCTGTAATGCCAATATTCAAGATTTGCCTGAAAGTCTTCTGCATACAGTACTACGACATGATGTGCCATTATAATACCCTCAACCTATACAGTTTTCAATGCAAAATTCATTGTCCATCTAAACCTCAGGATGCTGATAATTTTATTGCATTGTTTCATCGAAGGGATAGTAAAGGAGAAAACTGTCACCTACTTGATCTATTAGGTCGCAATATCAACTGCTAAATTTCATGTTAAGCCTGTCAGTCATTATCTTAACCATAGTCACCTTCTTCTGAAAAAATCTTGACAGAGGTTTGCACACAAACATTAAAATCTGATCCCATATAATGCCATTTGTTGGTGGAAAATATGGTCCCCTAATATGCCACTGGTTCGTTGAAAGCCCACACAGACGGTACTAAACAGTAGAATGTATTTCGAATTTTCTTAAGACATCTTTCAGTTTACCGGACTATTGCAGAATGTTGCCGTAATGCACATAAATAACTCGACGGAATATATCCTATGTAAGGATCACCCTCTACAAGCATTTTTATCTTCTCTGATAGCCAGGTCTGATGCGTCTCTTTCGGACGCAATCGCCAGGTCTAAATAGGTTTCCATTGCGATTCTTTGATAGACTCGATCTTTAGTTCTAGGACAATCTAATATGGGTTCCTGTTCACTGGATTATCCTGGGTACCTAATGAACTTGCTAGGGCTCTCCTACCAACAACTAATTCATATACCCAGGCAGAGGTATTTACTTACTGTTGCCAAATTCTGGTTGAGGTAGAGTGTTGAGTTGTTGTCGGATGCACCAGGACGAAATTGAGCAGAAAGCATGTCCAGCAAGTATTTAAATTGGGTTGTACCTATTTTTATGAGTCATTGTCATTGTCAAGTGAAAGCACTAACTTGCTAAAATATAGGTTGAAGAGGAAGGCAGTTTTGCAAATGTCTATCACGGTCTAGACGCGGACTTATCCCTTTTGGTTCAACAAAATTATAGACAATTGGTAAAGGACAGCTCAAATCGATTGGTTTATTGGTAGAAAATCTGTGTTGGACGATATAATGCCACGATATCCTGTTTAGTTTTACTGTCTGTTAGAGAAAATCAAAAGGTAACAAAATAATATCATGAGATAAATTACTACTGGTCTTAGAACCTTCACCAAACTATAAAATTTTTATGTTTCGATATATCAAAACCAAGTTTTAGTATAACTTTACCACGAATTTAGACACTCGTCCATGATATCCTAAATAATAGTGGCTTCACTCGTTTATGAATAAGGTTTAAATGAAAAAAAAAATCTCATGCTACATTTTTTTATAGACATTCTTGACCGTAATAAAAATTAACAAAAAATTTCTATAAAAAGACATCAAATTGCTTGAAGAAACTTTTATTGAAACACAAATTTCTTGACAATCCTAGTCTACCCACGCATAACTATTAGTTCGACAAACACAAATATTCGGTGTGGAATACTTTACATGAAATACTGTTGTACACTCGTTTCTGCTATAAACATATCATATGGTGTTTCGTATTGAATTGTGTGTTATTCCCCTTAAGGGGAATCTTTAGATTGGTATTGGTATTGAATTCCACAGTTATTGCTAATTTAAGCGTGAATTGAAAAATAAAAAAATGGGTCTCTTAAGAAAACTACACACGCCTTCAGTCAGACTTAGTTCAGAACACATGGCTCAACATGTGCTACCCGTAAAAAAACTGTTTTCTTGACAGAATTTTAGTTGCATTTCATAAAATATTTAAACATTCCCTCTTACACTTTCTGCTTGGATGGGGTGGGGAATTAAATAAAGTTATTACAAGAATAAAAAGAAAAAAGTGATGGAATTTTCAAAGCCTTTAATAAACAGTTTAAGGCCAGAGAAAGAAAAGCTATGAAAAAAATTGAAAAGTTTCCGGTAAAATATAAGCAATGTAAAGCAGGCCAATACTTTGGTGTACCGGTCTGTAATTCTGTTTGTAGATTTAAGAAAGCCTTCGATATTATCAAACAAACTGCAAAAAACATCAGTCAGCCATTTAACACAAATGCTAAAGTAAAACAAGAATGTCACATCTCACCATAGTTGTACTACAGCTAACTTCAGGATTTGAATTATACGGCTAACATTTTTATAGTCATTTAGAACACTTAAAATTTTGGGAGCAAAATTAGAAGACCTGAACAGATGAAGTTGAAAAAAATTTTGTAGAAACTAAAGCCTTAGAAAAAAGGTTGTGTGTTGGCTTATTATGCGTGAGGCCACGGTTCAAACCCCAGGTCAGACATCTACAAAAAATCGAAATATGAACATTTCTGGCAAAAACTCTTGACTGTAAATTAAAATTACAATGAAAAGTTTCTCAAAAAAAACTGTCATTCGGGGTCGACTTTAAACTGTAGGTCCCACCACTCATGTATAACAGACACAACATAAGCTGTGTGAGAAGCTAGGTCGTAACAGCCACGTTAGCATAGTCAGCACCATGACCAACCGGTCAAGCGCGTAGTCAGTTAGCTTCTGCTATTTAGGCAGTACATTGATAACGAATGGCGGCTCAGAAATGGAAGTCAATAACTAGTTCAACCATATAATCGAATCCCAACCCTTCAAAGCAGTTTACTTTACGTTTGAGTTGAGATTACTGACTTCAACATCCGTTGATTTTGTTTTAGATTCCCCGACATCTGATTTCTTATATCCATGGAGGAGTCAGCTGATGTTGTTGAAATGCAACTCAAATAACCGAATTCGCCTACGTTCTCTATATTGTTTTCAGTAAATTCGAAAGTCCTGCGAATATCACTTTTATTACTTCTGTTTTCTTTACATTTACTTTTTAAGCCCACTCGGGGTCATATCCGTATAGTCGTGCTACAGCAAGCAAATATCGTTCGAGGCCCATATATTTTCGAAGCATTTATACAAGGACTTATCATGCCGTATTCCGTATTGATGTACAGAAGAATATTGGAAAGTAAGAAGGGTTTACGGTCACTGGGTCCATGTGAAAATATAAGATGAAACTCTTTAACAAAAACCCACTGAAACGTACGTTTCTATGTTTAAACAACATCGCATATTTTTAGTAACTAGCCAATACTTAGACTAGGTTAATTTAGTTTAAATTGGCAGCCGCCACAATAAACATGTGTCACACATATCCTGCAAGATTCCATTGTAACACTCATGTTATCTACTTCGGCATTCAACTCTCAACACTCTTGGTTGAATGGTTGAACACATTCTGACAGATTCTATCAATTTATTCTGGATGCACAAGTACTTGACAATGACAGAAAAGATATTTGGCTGTCTCTTCTCCGTCCACGTCGTTACAGCTTCTGCAGTAGTCGTTGCGAGGTGTGTGTCCAGGGGCTAGTGTCGCCTTACATCAGCTATGAGACTCTTAAGATGGACTCCGGTTAGATTTAATACATATATCTATAGTGGAAGTCGAAATCGACGTAGTTTAGTAGATAGTGTGTTGGCTTATTAGACGCAAAACCACGGTTCAAACGCCAGGTCCGACATCTCCTACAAAACGAAATATAAAAAAAATATTTCTTCGACGCAGCAGATTTCTGGCAATAACTCTGAGAGTAAAATAAAATTGCCATGAAAAGTTTCTCAAAAAATCTGTCGTTCGGAGTCGACTTTAAACTGTAGGTCCCACCACTCATGTATAAAATAAACGCACACAACATAAGTTGTGTGAGAAGCTAGGTCGTAATCCTTATTGCAAATAAGATTTCTGCAGGTGTTTCCGAAGGCATTTGGCGGCTCCAATATGGCGGTCAAGTAAATCTGATTAATTTTTATAAACCTCGACCGCCATATTGGATCCGCCATTTTGAATTTTTTAAATCTGAATGAAGATCTGTAATCAGCGACCCCAAAAACCCCTGAGTAACAATTTTCAAATAAATCTGATTAATTTTTAAGGACCTCCGTAATGTGATTATTTTTCTTTTGCACCCCTTGACATAAACCCACCCCCTACTTTAAGGGTGTATGCGCACAATTTGGCTTTGGCCTCAATTTAAAGAGCAAAGATCAATTGTCTATTTCGGACAATAGCGATGATTCTAGCACGTCAGTGTTTAGCTCTACAATTTTTCAAAAATGGCCAAAAACGATATTTTTATGGTTTTCAACCCCCTTTTTCTCGAAAACCTGACGTGATGGAAAATTTTTGAAACCAGATTCGTGTTTAGCGCGCCAAATGCCTTCGACAACACCTGAAGCCATCCAATTTGCACAAAAAAGTCCAAATTTGCAGGGCTGTGTTATCTATGTATGTCTGCATGTATATACTGGGCCAGGTTTGTATTGTCTCTCTACAAGTAGGTCCATTATTCCATCTTTCTTTTGTATATTAGTGAGATTTGTTACGACAATCTGTCAAAGAAATGCCAATCTTCCGAATAAAATTATTCGAATTCGTTATTGATTCCTGCATGAGCCTAAATGAACGTAACCATCGAATGCCTTACTATCTCTTAAGGAAACCATCTGCAATCTGGCACAATAATTATATATAATGTGGACATTCTCTAGAAATTTACCGATTTACTATCAGTAAATATGTTTTCATACGATATGCTCTGATTCTGGATTCAAACAGCTGCAGTATTTATGGTCACAATTTCAGCCTGAATACTACTGAATGGTAATCGTGTAGTGCTACGGACAACCTAATATGAAAAGGTTCAGTAAATATTCGACATTTATCATTTGATTTAGATTTTGTAGAGCGATTTAGATACGACATTTCAATAATATTCTCTCGGGGGTGTAATACATACATATATAACATTACATTACATTCAATCCTTCAGTCAGAATTACAACATAGCATCACACATCTCTTATGTTGTGTGTGTGTTAATTTCGTATATGAGTGGCGGGACCTACAGATTCATGGCAACTTTATTTTACGCTCAGGGTATTTGCCAATAGTCTGCTGTGAGGAAGTCGTCGAAGAAATATTTTTAAATATTTTCGTTTTGATGTCTGACCTGGGATTTGAACCGTGACCTCACGTCTAATGAGCTAACAAACTACCTACAAGACTACGGCGACTCGAATAAGTAAACCTTTACTATATTTGTATCATTCGTTTAAAGCCAGGATTGAAAGCGAATCTACAGTCAATAGGTATGTCCAGCTTAAAAATACCCAAGATTTTGACGTAACCACCGCTGCTATACTTCCATATACCGATTGGCATGCTCGCAGCCACTTTATTCGACATCATGATGTCAAGATTGCCAAATAGGAACGCCTTCGATAATATAGTCCTAAGCCCAGCTGTTATCATGGTCACTGTCTTCCATGTAGTACGGTCAAGTATGATTTGTTGACTTTTTTCAAAACCAATCAACAAACCAAGTCAACGAAGAAAATACGTTTGATTTAATTCTAAAGTCGTACAGCCAGCATACATTTATAGGATTGATAGGCCTTCAGTATATTCTCAAATCATTTATTATAAATAGCCAAACACCAAGCCTGGCTTACATGTAAAAGAAATGCTCAAATAATTTGGTTTTAAAAGAAAAACTTCTTTTTGGAAATTACCTTTTCACTCAACCTAATCTACAAACCAGCAGGAGGCGTACACAAGTGCTCGTGATTTTTTTTTCATAATTTTCAAATCATTATTTGTAGTTGTTGTTGTTTTCGAAGAGAAACTCAGAGAGATAAAAGTGCCAAATTCTAAAACTTTAAATCTTATTCAGATATTTCACTGACAAAAGGCAAGAAAAGGTCTTGATAACAAAACCTTTCACCATATGAACACCCACGAACACCTCCTAGCATGCGTTCTTAATAAGGTTTCTGCATGAATGTTTATGCCAGTTATTGTATATCAAGGTAGCCTGTGGGTCACATCTAAAATATAATCACAAACAGGCAAGTAAAATTTGTGTGTTTGTAGATACAGATACATTGTTAAACGAATAATTGTTAATAAGAATTGATAATTTCTATCAACAGTTATCGAATTATCGATATGAAAACAGTTGTGGTTTTAATGCCTGCAGAGCAAAATTTGCTTTTGAAGTTAATCTTAGAAATTCTTGTGAAAATTTAATTAAAGTTTAGGACATACATATGTACATGCATAACTGGTCATTACAATCCTTCAGTTAGGATTATGACCTACTTTCTTACATGTATAAAAAATTATACAGAAAATTACTGATTAAACGGAAATGGGTTACTAAAGTTATGAGACAATGGAATATTAATACTGCGGTCAACGTTTTAAGCAGAAAACGGGTTAAACAGCAGGAGTATCAAAAAGAATCAACAAATCTGGTTTGAAAAGATTATGAGTATAATGGTGATCATTAGTACTACACTAAATAAGGGATTGTTTAGCAACATGTTGACGAAACAAGTTGCTATAAACGCAGCAATGAAACTCAATGCCACCAGGCCATGGAAGTATGGAGGCAAGGGTCATGCCAAATTTTTTTTATAGTTGATGGGAATATAGTTATCGATTACACGATAATTGAACCCATTTTCGATTCTGGTTTTACAACTAAGATGCCGGGTAAATACTTATGCGATAATGGTTTACACTTCCCAGAAAACATCAGTCAAGTATTCCCTAAGGGATCATGTGGTAAAGTTGGATACGAAAGTCTTTTAAGAAAAACTGAATCTTAGATTGTAGTGTGTTGGCTTATTAGACGTGACTTCGGTTCAAACCCCAGGTCAGGCATCTCCAACTAAACGAATTATGACAAAATATTTCTTCGGCGACTTCCTCTCAGCAGATTTCTGACAAAAACTCTGAGAGTAAATAAAATTGCCATGAAAAGTTTCTCAAAAATCTGTCGTTTAACAGTCGACTTTAAACTGTAGGTCCCACCACTCATGTTTAAAAATTAAAGCACACAACCTGACTAAAGGGTTGTAATGACCAGTTATGTATGTATGTTATGTATAGTACTCATTGGATTGAAATATCAGCATATATCGTATGGTAATGTACACATATTTACCCTCAGTAAGGCGGAGAGTTCGTTTACCATACCTATATTTGTTCAATAATGCCGGAGGTCTCTGGCGTAATATTCGACGGTAACCCTCATTTGTGTTTATAAACACGGCAACATCGAAGGTTGCAACAAAGCTGGCACCATGGAGAATTTAATTGAATTCACGGAAGCATGCTTATGATTGGCATTCCTTTACAGAAGAGCAGACACTTCATTTATTACAAATTCATTTATTTACAAAAGGTAGATGAAATAATGAACCCACTTGCACAGAAATCAAACATATTTGGCCCGATGTGGGTATGGTACCGCAGTCATTCTTAGAAACCTTATAGCAGTTATAATGAGACACTGGCCTCTGAACGCATACGACCGAATACTTCGACTACCTTATAAAGATTTCTATAGAAACTCTAGCGACAATAATATAGAGGAGACCACTGCACATTCTCCCTGTCATTGCTCGACGCTAGAGAATGAAAGAAGAGGGAGAACTCTTTGGCATGGAGAATATATTGACAGAACATAGTCAAACGCGATTTGAGTTAAATTTGAGTCAAATTTGCACAATTTGAAATAGTTGTTCTGACAACACAGCCGTAGTTTAGTAGGTAGTGTATCGGCTTATTAGACGTAAGGTCACGATTTAAACCCCAAGTCAGATATCTCAGTGAAAACGCATATTTTGAAAAAATATTTCTTCGGCGACTTCCTCTCAGCAAATTTTTGTCAAAAGCTCTGAGAGTAAATAGAAATTGTCATGAAAACTCTCTCAAAAAATCCGTCATTCGAAATCGCATTTAAACTGTAGATTTCAACACTCATGTATATAATTAACACACACAACATATGTGGTACGAGCTAAATCGTAGTCCTAACTGAAGGATTGTATACCAATTATTTATGTACATATGTGTCTGTTGTGGCGTTAAATTTTTTGCCGTTAACTACCAAACCTTAGTGTTTAGGGTTAATATGCACTACCTTTGGGTTGTCTTTGAAGAAATTCAAGTGCTTTTAAAACTCCATGTCCTAATATATTTTCAAATACTGTGTACAGGGGTCATGTATAAGTCTGGAGACAAAATGACAAAGTTAGAAGAAATACCGGCACGAAAAGTAAATCGACAAACGAGTCTCTGTCCAAATATTGATAAGTGGATTAACGACATCTAACTCGTGCATTTATATCATCTATTCCTCAGAGAAATGGTGGATTATTTTAAGGATTTTTAATTTTTTGGTGTCCTTGCTTTATATCGCTTTTAGTAGTTCTGCCTTTATGTAGAACAGAGAACTGCATGATTGTAAATCAACTCATGCAGTTCTCTGAAGTAGAATTCGACCGATTTTCGACAAGGGCCGTTACGCCGTAAATGTAATCTCTTTATTTCCTTAAAAATAAATCAGGAACATTTCATTTTAACGTTTTGGACAACTAAGAACTAGTTCCCTCAATTAAAGCAAGGTCCTGTCCTGGTCAACTTCTTCTAGAATAAATTGTTTTTAACACTTCGAATCCAGCAACTACACAAAGATGTTGATGCAATAGTAGACAGTCGGTGGTATACACTCTAAAGGACTACTCGTCAATCTTATGTGTTAGCCTGAACTAAGTATCGTATGTGCTTCCGAACAAGTCGTTAAGCAATCAAATGTAATCACTTACAAATCATGACAATGTTTAATCACTGAATCTCCTTCTCAAATGACCCCCAAAAATGACGAGACCTACTTTTCATGAATCCCCTTTACGACTGCAGCACGGTGATTGGGCAAAAAGCGCAGAACGCTTTACCAACTACTTAGAGAATGTTTTTACACCAAACAATTCTGTTCCTAGTATTGCCCCAGTTACAATCGACAATGTGGTTAGTAGGTCGATCAAGTTCCGGCTGTCTGCAGTGATTGCCGTCATCCAGAGCCTAAAGCCGAACAAATCACCTGGTTGTGACAAAATAACTGCGACAATGATTAAAAATTTGCCTACATCGGCCGTGCGTTTTATATTGTTCATCTTTAACTCTATTTTGCGAATAGGCTACTTTCCTGCATCTTGGAAATTATCTGATTTAGTGATGATACCTAAACCAGGCAAGGACATAACGCAAGTATCATCATATCGTCCAATAAGTTTACTCCCAATACTTTCTAAGATGTTCGAAAAAATGCTGCTTAATAGTTTAATACTGTATATTGATGCCAATGTCATAGTTCCCGACCATCAGTTTGGCTTTAGACGAAAACATAGCACGATTCAGCAAGTGCACAGAATTACCAATTTAATTAGACGTGCTTTTGAGAACAAGCAGTATTGCTCTGTGCTATTTATTGATATATCTCAATTTATCGATAAGGTCTGGCACGAAGGACTTATTTTTAAGATCACGCAGCTCTTACCAACGAACGTGCATAAATTGCTAAAAAGTTACTTATGGGATAGATATTTCCAAATAAAATC
Organism: Sarcophaga subvicina; assembly: GCA_936449025.2. Classification (NCBI taxonomy): domain Eukaryota; kingdom Metazoa; phylum Arthropoda; class Insecta; order Diptera; family Sarcophagidae; genus Sarcophaga; species Sarcophaga subvicina. Next base: position 37,335,280 of record OW388084.2, read on the forward strand.
AAAAGACGTCACTTCTTCCCGCAGAAAGATATCTGCTGGCGTACCTCAAGGAAGTATTCTAGGGCCGTTCCTTTACTTATTGTTCACTGCAGATATGCCTACAAGTTTAGTGACTCACACGTCTACTTTTGCGGATGATACGGCGTTTTTAAGTATTCATAGAGATTCTACAGTTGCGTCACAAAGACTTCAATCTCATGTTAGTGATTTGGAAAGTTGGATGCTGAAATGGAAGATAAAAGTCAATGTTTCTAAATGCATGCACATCACGTTTACACTGAGAAGGGGAAATTGTCCGCCCATCAAGATTAATGGTGTGACAGTACCAGAACATAGTAGTGTAAAATATCTGGGCATCCATCTCGACCGTCGCCTTACCTTGGCTCACCATATAGCTGCCAAAATTACCCAGATGAAACTCAGAACAGCACAGCTTTACTGGCTTATTGGACCTAAGTCAACCCTTGATTTAGAACTAAAACTGCTTTTGTATAAGTCAGTATTGAAACCTATTTGGCTTTATGGTATCCAACTGTGGGGAACAGCCTCACCATCCAATGTAGAGAAGCTTCAAAGGCGGCAACCTAGACTTCTTAGAATAATAACAGGTGCTCCTTGGTATATGAGAGGGTCACAGACGTCTCAAAAGTGTTCAAACAAATGACTTGATCAGATAAATTTACTTTTGATATTAGTTGTACGTTGCAGTGGCAATAACAACTTTTACTTTAGTATTATTTTAGGTTAATATTTGAATACTTATTGTAAATTCCGAAAGGAAAGATTCAATAAATAATGTATAAAAAAAGACCCCCAAAAACGGATAACATAACTGTGGACATTAGAGAGAGAACTGTCCGCACTATTGCTATTGTATATTCGACTTCTAGGGGAGGTAATATCACAGAAAATGAAGGTAAAATCTCTGAGAATAATGCTGGACAGTAAACTAACAGAGAGGGCTAATACAGATAGTATTTCAAGAAGAACTAAACATGCCTTAATCATATGACGAAGGCTTGCAAAAAATATTTGGGATGCAAATTAGAAATCATGCTTTAGATATATGGGCAGGTCATTTGTGGCCAAAGTGGCCATTGTCAGGACAGAAAGGATAAATTTGAAAATAGAAAACAGCTCAGATAGTATTTTATGACACGGAATGCTCCTGTGTGGGCAACAAACATATGTCCTAGAGTACATTAGTGGTTCCATTGGATTTATGGCCGTTGCATGTGGTAGTGGAGATCAGAACCATTGGGGCTGTAGCTATAAAGATGAGAGAGAGATCTACCACTATATATATCAGGGGGCATAAAGACCTGATAAATTAAGTGATTGACACAATAGTCCTTAACCGTGCCCTAAATATAATCGGGTAATTCTATGATTTTGGGAAATGCTTTGTAACGAGGATGACTACGAAAGGTGAATCCAGCAATTTATATCCTTCATACATACTCCTTTAAGTGACAGATTATTTAGTGATATACACTTGGGTCAAAGACGGATAGCAAAACGTAAATGTGTTCGTTTTCGGAATGAATTATTCGGCACCCAGGCGGAAGTTGGCAAGATTTGAAAAAAATTATTCAATTCGACTTGCACTAGAAGTGACTCAAATATAGGATTGGGACTATTTAGACAAGTTGAATCAGCTTGCTTGGATTTTATGTCATGTGCAGAAGGGCCCAAAACCTTTCTGAGGGGTTAATAGAGGAATTTGAAAAATAGGATAAAGAAAGCGGATATTGGTGCTCAAGCCAGATATACTCATACATATAATTGCTCATACTGGGCAATTGTAGCGGGAATAGATTTAAGTTAGGCATTCTACTAGAACTGGCCGTAGTCTAGTAGATGGTGGGTGGACTTATTAGACATGAGGCCACGGTTCAAACCCTAGGTCGGCCATTTCCAACAAAACGAAATATGAAAAAGAATATTTCTTCGGCGACTTCCTCTCAGCAGATTTCTGGCAAAAACTCAGAGAAGTTTCTTAAACAAATCGTTCGTTCTGAGTCGACTTTAAACTGTAAGTCCCGCCACTTCTGTATAAAATTAACGAAAACAACATAAGTGATGTGAGAACATACATATGTACATAACATATTTGGTCATTCAGTCAGTATTACGATCTAGTTTCTCACACCACTCATGTTGTGTGTGTTAATTTTACACATGAGTGGAGAGACCTACAGTTTAAAGTCGACTCCGAACGACAGATTTTTTTGAGAAACTTTTCATGGCAATTTTATTTACTCTCAGAGTTTTTGCCAATACTTTTTGTATTTTATTTTGATGTCTGGCCAAGGGCTCGAACCCTGGCTTTTCGTCTAATAAGCCAACACACTACCTACTAGACCACGGCGACTTCCCGTCATACATACAGCATAAGTGGTGTGAGAAGCTCGATTTTAATCCTGACTGAAGAGTTGTAATGAACAATTATGTGGGTGTGTATCAGGCTATCCAAAAGCAGCTGAAAATACTAGCCGGCATTAGGGTTATGTATTTAAGACCCAAGAAATAAAAGAGAAATAAAATACGAAATGAATATGTAGCACTTCAAAATGTACTCGACATAGATTGAGAGCAACACAATAGATAGTTTAGACAACAACAAGAAAAGCCTTGGTGTACAAACTGCGGAAAATATACCAATTGTGGGCCTTCTGTTCACCATTAAGCATGTGTTTAAAATTAAACAGCGTGTAACATTATTTTTCATCGTTTAATAATTTAACATTTAACAGACCCCTTAAAAAATAAAAAATAAGTCCTACCAACTGCCTGTTAAATTTGTCTAGTGGTCCTTAACACTGCTGGGTTTAAATAAGCCTTGTGCCTAAGTTTGTGTATGAATGCATGTGTGTTTGTAGAGCACTGTTTATCATCATTCAACAGATAAAAGTTTTCTTTTTCTTTTTGCTTTTTAAATGCTTTTGTTTTGTCATAAAAATACAACAACAACAACAACAGTTGTTTTGGAATCTATTAAAGATTTATTATTTATTTATTTTTTCACAATGAAAGCTTTTATGGAACAACAACAATTTTTATTTAATAAGAGAATATGATAACAGCTTTAAAGAGAGTTTTAAACGAATTTAAGAGCATAAAAGTTGAAATGTTTTGTTATTTTAAGTGTAGAGTTGTTAGAAAGCGACATGCGCTGTAAGGAAGTCTACACAGAATCAGCTGCTTAATAAATTTGCCAACAAATTGTAAAAGTTTTTTTCTAAGTTTTGATTATAAAAGTAGTTTGTAATATAAACGAAGCGTGAATAGGTGAATTACGCGGTGGACGGCGTATATCAGAAAAAAAATTAATTCACCAAGAAAATGAACAAAATAAGTTGAAAAAAGGAATTAAATTTAAAGAATCAGAAATTAAATGTTTCTATAAATAATGGGTTAACAAAGAAAATCAAAAATTGTTAAAGGATTTGCAAAATAAAATAAAAACAATAACAAAAGCATTTTACGCAAGCGATAATATTATATACGGGCTTCACAAACAGTTACTATTATATTGTATGCATTTATACCATAGACATGGACATTCTCTTACATACATACATACATATATGTACTGTATATGTATTTACATTGTATTATTATTTTGTGTTGTTGTGCTATAAGTTTACAAACAGCCCTTAAAAGCAGATTCCTTTATAAAAAAATAAAAAAAACTACAAACCTTTATATAAGAGTCTTAAAAATATCAAACAAAATTCATAAATTAACTGTAAATATGTAAATAACTTAACAATTCAAAGCATAAGAAAGTAAATGTTTTTAAACTTTTTTTGTAGAAGAATTCTTAAAATAAACAACAAACCTTAACAAGAAAATTTAATATGGAATTGATGTTTACATAAGTAGTTAAAAAAATAATAAAAAAACAAACAACAATAAGTATTTTTTTTAATTAAAAAAAAACTTCAGCAGTTTTAAGTCAATTTAGTCAAAAAAAAAAAATCATGTGAAACTTTCAATTTTTTAAGTGTAACAACCTACATTGTACCAAAGAACACCAATTTAACAACAACAATTCTAATACAAACAGAGAATATATAAAAAAAATTAACGGTTTTTATAAACAAAAGAAAAAAAGTTTTATTTTTCTATACTCAACTTACTCAAGAAATAACAAAACAAAAAAACAAGCTTTGGACCAAAATATCAACAATTAAGCAAAAAACAACAACAACTCTTAAAAAATTTAAAACAAAAACCTAAGAAAACCCAAAATAAACACCTTAAGAGAGCGTAAATAAGAAAAAAAAAAACAACAAAAAATCAACATTAACAAGCAACCATCATTGAAAGGTAAGTGTAGCAGCATCTCACCCACTTTTGAATTGGGTTAAGAGTGGTAAAATTGTCATTATTATCATCGCCATCATCATCATTATCTCAAACAAAATGTCATTATACGCATACCATACACACACAACCAACAACAAACAATCGTCATCATCATCCATCATTATTACTATCCTTTACGATAATTATGTTGATTATACAACAGTTACAAGACTATACAACAAGGCAGCCATTGTTTCAGTGCATTAACTACACACACTTTCACTTTCACTCTCTCACTCTTCATTATCACATATCGTCCACCTTCTTCCAAAACACGCTGCTCTTACGAAAATGCTCTGTACTTACACTTAAGCAATGATACAAACACACACTCACAAACACACAGTTGCATGCTTTCATGTGAATAAATAAATTCCTATACAGACAGTGTTGAAATTTTACTGCTGAGATGTAAACGAATGAATTCTTTAAAGTGTGAAGTAAAAAAAATTTAAAGAACTTATGGAAATGATTTATTTTTTTTTTAAATAAATTGTAAGAGCAAATTAATTTAAAAAAAAAATTGAAAAACAATGACATAAAAATGCTGTGCGTCGACTACTAACATTTGGGCTGAAAAATTCGTAGACTAACATACGCTTCTACGCTCCAATTAAAGTCGCCGTGGCCTAGTAGGTTGTGTGTTGGTTTATTAGACGTGAGGCCACGGTTCAAAATAAAATTGCCATGAAAATTATCTCAAAATTCCACTCAGGTATAAAATTAACATGTTGTATGAGAAGCTAGATCGTAATCCGTAATTGTAATGACGAATTATGTATGTAATAGACAATCTCGATGGTGTTTTTTCCTTTCAAGACAGGATACGTTAAACAGGCAGCAGATTAATATACACGTTTGAATATTTAGTTCTGGATGTTCAAAAATTCTTCTTCTTAGCTGCTCAAGCATCGAACAATGACAGAGGAAATATTCTGTAGTCCTTTCGTTTTTCTCGCCGTTGGAACTTCAGCAGAATTCGTTATGAAATATTCCCAGTCTGCTTGCGTGACCCCGCAGAGGCCGGTGTCCTTATGGAATCCTGATAATTTTAATGTGAATTCTGTTCTTCATGCATCCATGTCGAGACAAATCTGACTGACGTCTCTACAAGTGGTTTCATTATCTCATCTTACCCTTGAAAATTAATGAAAGTTTTTGGAGATAATTTGTCTGCCTCTCTTCAGAGGATACTACGTCATATAGGAATTTAATTGCATTTTCTGTGTAGCCCGCTTCAATTACGTAGGCTTTTTCAATTACTTTCAATGTCTCCGTGTCCAGGAACTCAAATGACGGTAACTATCGACTGTATTGTTATCTCTTCCAGAGACAATCGGTATTCATAGACAATCTTGGATGTGGTGTATGCATGCTCTAGGGATCTACCAGATCCCTAGAACACATATTGGCCGCTTTACTGTCGGCAAATATGCGCATATCACCATACGATATACATACATACATACATAATTGACCATTACAACCCTTCAGTCAGGATTACGGCCTAGCTTCTCACAACACTTATGTTGTTTGCGTTAATTTTATACGTGAATGGCGTGACCTACAGTTTAACGTCAACTCCGAACGACAGATTTTTGAGAAACTTTTTCATGGCAGGTTTATTTACTCTCAGAGTTTTTGCTAGAAATCTGCTGAGAGGAAATCGCCGAAGAAATATTTTTTTTCATATTTCGTGTTGATGCCTGACCTGGGATACGAACCCGGACTTTACGTTGAAAAACTAGGATCGAAAGCAAGTTCAGGTATCGTACAATCGATAGGCATATTCAGACCAACCATACCGAAGATTTTAGCCTGACCATAACTTCTGTACTCCCAAGCACTTATGCCGCTAAGTCTTATTGCCGCATTTGGAGCCTCGGACCATAACCTTGTCAGTGGACTGTTGCAACTTTTAGGCTTTGAAATCTTTTAACCCACCAGATGAGAATCGACCTAACTTCGATATGACATGATGGTGAAATGTCAAGACGATTTCAAAGCCTCAGTGACTAGGAGGCTATGTGTAAAGGTATCGGCGTTTTATTGCTTTTATTTCCATATAATTATAGTCTCTGAATAGTGTCTTTAACAAACCTAAAACCACACGTTCGTTTATTTTGCAGTAAACCATTTGGGAAAAATCGTCTTACAGAGTTGCCCAAGTGAGATCCTGCTTCTGGAATAAGATAAGATCCTAAATTTTATTGTTATACTAAGGGCCATTATTACAACTTCCAGTTAAAGTTGGGTTTAGTTAAAGGAAACTTTAGCTAAAGGAAACTGTAAAGTTACAACTTACAGATAAAATGAAGTTAACTTTTTCGAAAATATGGCAGTGCCGCAGCAATTTCGATAACATTACCTAAGTAAAACAATTTTTTTTAAACGCAGTGGCCACGAAGAGCCGAAGTTGCCATATGGAAAATAATATATAATATGGCAAGTTCAGACATAAACTTAACTTTAAAAGTTAATGGTCCCTTTAGCTTAACGCTCACTTCTATCTTATTGGGTACTCATAATAATGAAAAACAATTTATCTGCCCGTTAAAACCCCCCTTTAGTTAACCGCAAGTTGTTATAACGGCCATAAAGCCTAATAATCGATTAAAATCTGAATACTTTTTAGAACAATTTCTAAAGTATCGTTTGCGTAGACGTATACTTAATATTTACTCAATAAAAATATGCTCATACGCTAGAGCGAACTACAATCATTTGTAATGTAGAAAATCAAATTGTTATCTAATGACCTACTAAATTAAATTAGTTAACGTCAAATCAATACAATCATTTACCTGAAAATATCATGGCAACATATCAAGGGTCTTTTTTAAATGCTATCTATCCATATATTCAAATAAAATGACTTATATCGGTGAAGCGCATCCAAAAATTACCCATTTTCCATGACCGATGGCAAATGATATGTTGGCGTTGAAGATCGCATGGTTTGTGACTTATTCATACACACCTGGAGGCTTTAGAAAACCCCACAAGTAAAAAGTCTAACGGGGCGAACAGTTCACACCATTACCACATGAAATTAATATTCGCTCAAATAGTTAATGCAAACTATCTAATGTGGCATGAACAATGTGGAACAACACACAGGCCGCTGGTGTCTAGAACAGCCAATTCAAATCAAAAGAAGTTGGTTGCCATCGACCAATAGTACTCTCCATTGATAGTGATGGCCAGACCAATATCGTTTTCAAAGAAATAGGAACCGATGACACAGCCCTTGTTTGATGCATGACTCAAATCTCCATGTAATTTTCTAATAAAATTCTGGATTGAATTAAATCCATCAAATCTCTTTCTCATTTCGTTAAATATACTTTTCCAAACCCTTCTATCATCATGCAGCAGAAGAGTTCTGGGTCCATCAGCTGCGTGCTAGGTCTTCTGACCTTAATTATGCACATACAGTAAAGAATTTTTGGCCATTTTCTGAAATCTTTGCTGTATAAACCTCCCAATATTCCCAGATATTTTATCCGTGTATTAAAAGTATTAGATTGTCCATAGCTTCTGTATGCCCATGTTCTTGTGGATGTGTGATATATTTCATTAACTAAGGTGGTAGTATCGATTTAATGATTAAAAATGGTATTCTGAGAGAAACTTAGAGAATTTCACAAAACACAAAATATGAATGTTTGCTTGTGGTTGCTATTGTCATCTTCAACAGAACGAAACATAAAAAAATATTTCTTGGGCGTCTTGCTCCCAGTAGATTTCTCACATAAGCTTTGAGAGTAAGTAAAATATCCAATATGGCATGAGCTATGTGGTACGTAGCGCCCTTCTGTGCACTCCGTTGACAGTGATGGTATGGAGGAGAATCAAACAGCAGTCACAGCTATTGATATTGTATTGCGTACTGACTTATATTAGACTAGACTCCAATGGCCCTCATATCTTGAACAACAATTTATATCTATCAGCGGCTTCCACTCAGCAGTCTACTAGCAAAAATTCTGAGAGTAAAATAAAATTGTTATGGAATCTTTCTTAAATTTGTCGTTCGGAGTCGACGTTAAACTGTAGGTCCTGCCGCTCATGTATAAAAAGTAACACACACAAAATAAGTGGTGTGAGAAGCTAGGTTGTAATCCTGACTAAACGGTTGTAATGATTAATTAAATAAGTAATTACGTAAGAAGAGTACATATGTGTAATTAAAGTTGTTTATTAGCTGTCACTACTTTGCTTCTTAGAAGTTCATTAAATCTCCTCTATCCTCTTTCAATAACAAATAGCACGTATTAATTAATGTCTTAACGCTGATGTTTAATATTGAAAATCAATTAAAATGTTAATTGGTTATCGTACTAATTATAGTTATCGTTATCGTTCATTCATTCAATGTGATGGTGACCGGGTTTAAAATAAATTTCTGAGAAAAGTATGTCAAGGAATAAATTAGTTGAAGAACAATAACAAAAACTAAACAAATTAAATTTCTAACTTAAAATCTTATTATAAACTTATTAAGCTACTCGTTCCTTAATAATATTTATTTAATTTATTAATAAAACTTAAGTAAACAAATGATTACAAACAAAAATGATATGATGCAGCATAAGAGAGGGTATGGTTCAATGAAATCTAACAGTTTGAAGGGGGAAATTTTAAAAGCTACTTCGACTCAATTTTCAGAAAACTTTAAGAATTGTTTTTGTTTAGCAAGTGGTGTTTGAAATAAAACATTTTTTATGTTCATTTTATGATTCAAAATCAAAAAGAAAACACAAAACCTACAACAAAATATTATTTCATAATCATTAAATATTTAACATTTCATTTCGGTATAAGGCAGGTGTTCTCATTACATAGACCATACAGTCGAAATAAAAACTAAATTTTGATGTTAAAAAATAAAGAAAAAAAAAAACATTAGCAACCAACATGTCATAAATGTAGCTGCCAGATGTATTGAGAAAAATTAATGGCATAGAAACCACCACACATGAAATACCGACAACAGATACAATGTCTAAACAAAATATTAAAAATGGCCTGTATTTTCTCGAAAAAGAAAAAAACAACAACAGATTAACAAGAAACAACACAAAAATATTTATTTTTAATTTATTTTTGTTTTTTTACAATTGTTTACATACATACATACACACATACATACATAATTGGCCATTACAACCCTTCAGTCAGGATTACAGCCTAGCTTCCCACACCACTGATGTTGTGTGCGTTCATTTTTATACATGAGTGGCGGGACCTACAGTTTAACGTCGACTCTGAACGACAGATTTTTGAGAAACTTTTTCATTGCAATTTTTCTTAACTATCAGAGTTTTTGCTAGAAACCTGCTGGAAGAAAGTCGCCAAAAAACTATTTTTTATATTTGGCTTTATTTGAGATGTCTCACCTGGGGTTTAAACACTGGCCTGTCGTCTAATAAGCCAACATTCTATCTACTAGACTACGGCAACTGCAATTCATCAGCTTTCTTTCAACCATTATGACAAATATGCACTTGAATGGGCACTTGAAGCTTTCCTAAGAGTAGATGTCCATCTGCCGTGGGGAAGCGCCTCCCACCTACGCTGCCTTTCTCTTATTGATGTGAATGCTCCTGTGATTTCCGTTCCTATGTTTAGGCTAAACTCTGCTATGTTCTGATGCCATCGTATACTAGTAGGTAGTGTATTGGCTTATTAGATACAAAGCCACGGTTCCAACCCCAGGCGAGACATATCCATCAAAACGAAATTTGAAAAAAATATTCCTACGGCGACTTCCTCTCGGAAGATTTCTGACAAAAACCATGGCAGAGTAAATAAAATTGTCATGAAAAGCTTCTGAAAAAAATCTGTCGTTCGAAGTCGACTTTAAACTGTAGGTCTCGCTTATCATGTACAAAATTAACACACACAACATAAGTGGTGAGAGAAGCTAGGTCGTAACCCTGACTAAAGGATTCTAGTGACTAAATAAGTAAGTAAGCAGGGTTAAGAAATAATATATCGGATTTTCGCACATGCGTACAGAGCGAGCTAGTCTACAAAAGAAAGAAACAGTCTTCTCTTACCATGGACTTCCAATAATTGGCATTAGACTTTCGAAAACTTACTATTTATGTTCGCATACATTTCGCCAAATGTTGCCGAGTTTAATCGCTTATCAATCCGCTTGTCAGGGTATTTTTTGTCTCCTGAGAAATTATCATGTGTTCACGAATACACAATACTTAGTATAGTTGTTGGAGTCGTTACTGGGCACTGAATTCTAGATACACATGCTAGTCGCTTGCCAATGATTTTTGCAGGACTCGCAGAGGCGAAGAAGAGGACGGAATGCTTGAATATATGTCAAGTATAATATCGTAAGGAAAGTGATTTCAACTGATTTTCTCTCAGAAATTTCGTATCATAAAAATGGAGAATATTATAGAAGGTATTGAAAGTCTGAATTCGTCAATATTATCTTCAAATAATTTAATACTTTGCCTTCCGTTCGTTGTTTATCGATCTTTCAAAGAGAAACTCTAGAAATTTCTTTTTTACTGATTGCATTCCTTTAAAGACTTACTCTGTTGCAAAATCCATTTACATTTTTAGCTCGTGACATAATTGAAAGTCAAGGTACCTTACGTAGACACACACACAGGTTGTTACACATGAGGTAGACTGCCGGTGTTTGTACTTGAAAAAGATATTTTAAAATTCTACAGGAAAACCTCTTTCAACACATTTTTCAGTTTCCAAAACGAGGAAAAAAAGGAAAAAAGTGCAGTTTTATTAAAAAATATACATTTTTTTCCCTACACACATACATACAAATCTTACTGGCATGCATATGAGCAGCAATTTTGGCAAGGAAGTACTAATAAAAGTTGCTTAAAAACCGGAATTTTTTTTGTTTGCCTTCACAGTACAATGATGCATTAGGGAGAGTCAATTTCAAGGTTGTTTCTTGGTTTGTAAAAAAAGAAAAATTATGACATAAAATGTGGGTGGGATGGCGTTACTCAACTGGTATAATTTCTTTATACCGGGTGGGGCATCTATTGGTTTAAATTTGATCTATCGGTTATTTCGAATCTGGCAATACTTTAGTCATTCTATTCTGTCACAAAATTCAGTATATTTTCTCCACTGAACGTAATGACTCGATTTAAGCTTAAGCAACGTTGGAATTTATTGGAAATTTATTTCCAAAACAAAGATTTCACGCACCAGTTTACGTCGAATTTTGCGAATAGATATCGGCTTGATGCCTTACAAAGTTCAATTGATAGTTGAAGCCACACATTCATCCCCTTTGTTTTCGGATGAAGCACATTTTCTGCATGGTGGGTGCGTTAGTAAGCAAAATTTGCATATTTGGGGCCCAGAGAACCCACACGTGGTCTTACAGATGCCACTGCATCCATTGCAAGTGACTGTTAGGTGCGACTTGTGGAGCAGGGGCATCATTAACCCATATTTCTTTGAAAACGAGCACGGCGCAACCATTACGTTCAATGGTGACACCTATCGCACTATGATAACTAATTTTTTGTGCCTACTCTTCATTGTATTGATGTGAACGATAGTTGGTTTTAACAGGGTGGTCCAACTTGCCACACATCTCATGCCACAATCGATTTATTGCGTTAAACGTTTGATGGCCGTTTAATTAGCCAAAATTCTGATGTCAATTGGTCGCTAAGAAGCTGCGATTTGAAACCGTTGGAATATTTTCTGTGGGGCGACGTTAAAGAAAAGTGTTATGCCGACAAACCAGAAACAATTGAACATTTGAAGGCCAACATTCATAATGGCATATGCATGAAATAATCTTTCCATTTCTAATCGGAACAATTATGCTTCACAACAAAGGAATAAATTTGGCAAAACTTCAAACCATTTTTGTTGTTTTATTTTAAATTTAAACTTTTAAATGGCCCACCCTATGTGTAAACGTCAGTAGAAAAATATCTTGAAGCTACGTATTCCAATATTCTTTATATTCCTTACTTTAAAGTCTTTTCATTACGTTTTTTTTCTTTTTAATTTAAATTAACAACGTGTCTACAAACTAAGAAAATTGCCTACCAATTACAAATAATTTATTTACGCTCGTATTGTTATTGCTAACGTATCTACAGGTTAGTATATCTACTCAACTCGTTAGCCTAGTGCCCCTGACTTTGTAAGTCAGTTTTAATGACAACTCAAACACAACACAACATACTACTCATACCGTTGTTACCTTATGCCTGCCATACTGTCATGACATTGTAGGTCATACAGAGAAAATGTTGCAACATTTCAAAGACAATAGAAAATTACTTTTACTATGTATGTATGTATGTATGTCTGTACGAGTATGTCTGTGCGAGTAAGTCTATACGAGTATGTAATGTATTACTAGACAAGGGAAATATTGTTTCTCGTTTGTTTGTTAGAGTTCGTGTACATTAAAACGGCTATAAAAATACACATACACAAACACGTTCATTGTTGTGCATGATAGAAATGCAGCCAGGCGTTCAATGTGAATAAACGTTGCATGGATTAAGAATGATGAAAACGATAAATAAATAATACAGGGTGTTGCATAGGAAAATGAGAAATTGAGAGAGAGAGAGAGAGAGAGAGAGAGAGAGATAAATTAAGAATATTTAATGGCACTAAGAGCTGCAGTTCACCTCTTTTCTACAATGGATAACCTTGAAGATTTATTAGGTAGTGAAAGTCTTGGCTAATTGATTACAACGGTAATCCAAATAAGTTAGGTTAGGTGGAATGTAGAAGTCGCCATAGTCTAGAAGGTAGTATGTTGTCTTACGAGATGAGAGACCATGGTTCAATCCCTGACTTGAATCCCTGACATCTCGAACAAAAACATCTTCTATAAACTAATATTTCTCATCAAGTGCCACTTGCCAAACAAAATAAGATCGGAGTTGGTGTGCGAACTCACCTCAACTTAAAGCTCGTTCTTTACAAATCGATTTGGTAGCATGGCCTCAATGTCAAACAGTGAACGCCTTCAAAGATATTATAATGAAATTCTAAGAGGGATGACCAATTCCACACTTTATTTAGGGTGGGCCATTTATAAGTTTAAATTTAAAAATGTAATGAAAACAAAAACGGTTTGAAATCTTGCTAAATTTATTTTATTGTTGTGAAGTACAATTCTTCAGGTTAGAAATGGAAAGATTATTTCATTCATATGGCTGCCGTGGCTGGCCTCACTATACCCCACTGGATCAGAACAATTTTCGTGCACTTTTTCGAATGCAAGGGGGTTGTATTTCGGCAATGGCATCATGAATGTTGGTATTCAACTGCTCAATTGTCTCTGGTTTGTCGGCATAACACTTTTCTTTAACAGCTTTCTTCAAAAGATTGTCCAACCGTTTCAAATCGCAGCTTCTTAGCGGCCAATTGACATTACCATTTCGGCTAATTAAACGGCCATCAAACGTTTGACGTAATGAAGCGATTGTGGCATGAGATGTGTGGTAAGTTGGACCACCCTGTGAAAACCAGATATCGTTCACATCAATACAATGAAGGGCAGGCACAAAAAATCAGTTGTCATAGTGCGATATGTATCTCCATTGACCATAACCGTTGCCCCAAAGAAATATGGGGCCAATGATGCTTTCACTCCACAAGCCGCACCAAACAGTCACTCGTAATGGGAGCATAGGTTTCTGAAAGACCACATGTGCGTTTTCTGAGCCCCAAATTGGGCAATTATGCTTACAAACGCACCCACCAAGATGAAAATGAACTTCTTGCGTAAAGATGATTTTTTGGCAAAATCGACATTATCCTGCAGTTTCTCGTTGGTCCATCTAGCGAAGCGAAAACAAAGCGGATGATTGTGCGGCTTCAATTTTTGAATTAATTGAACTTTGTAAGGTGTCATACCGAGACCTTTTGTGCCGAGACCTTCTCGTAAAATTCGACGTAAACTGGTGCATGAAATGTTCTACTCTTGAGAACAATAACGATTTGATAGATTCTGATGCACACTCTCAGCCACAGCTTCCATATTTTCGTGTGTACGCACTGTACGAGCACTCTGACGTCTTGGTGCATCAACAATGAAACCAGTTTCACGAACTTTAGTAATAAGCTCGCGTATAGCGGGGCACTGTTGTTGCTTCTCTGCGACCAAATTTTGTACGGCATTTTCATGCAATTTCCGAACAAATTGTCTTTGGTTTGGAAATAAATTTCCAATAAATCCCAACGTTGCTCAAGCGTAAATCAATTCATTGCGTGCAGTGGAGAGAATATACTGAATTTTGTGACAGAATAGAATGACAAAAGTATTGCCAGATTAGAAATGACTGATGATTCAAATTTAAACCGATAGATGGCCCAGCTGATATATAAATGTTGATCCTCCACTAAAATCTGAACGTGTCGTTTATCAAGTAAGAAATAAAAAGGTAATCTAAGGCACATTTGAGAGATGGTAGGAGTTTGCTCTAACCCTCATACCATCCTATCAAAAAGTAAAACAATTGAGGACTTTGCAAGAAGACAATCGTTAATGATAAAACTTGAATTAAACGAAAAATCATAATCCAATGATATCTTGTCCTTAGCGGGCAATATCAAACTTATGAAGAATTTTTTAAGATTTGAGAACAAATTTTTGTTACAAAATAAAAAACTTGAACTTAAAATGTCTTCGATTACTTTTTTTTAATACCAAAACTCAGTAGATGACCACCATTCTTGCAGTGAATTGTGTTGGAATACAGAAAATATAGTTTATGGGAGAAAGGAAAGAAAGGCGACGATCAAGTGGTTGTTAGTGCGTTAAACTTCATGTGCCGAGGTCGTGGATTCGATTGCCACCACAGACTCTGGGTATGTGTTATTGTCTGACTGATTATCTGACATTATAAATGATTACTCTATGAAGTCGCCGAAGTATAGTAAGTAGTATGTTGGCTTGTTAGACGTGAGGTCATGGTTCAAGCCCCATGTCGCGAACACTTTGAAAAATATTTCTTCGGCGTCTTCCTCTCAGCAGATTTCTGGTAAAAACTCGGAGAGTAAAATAAAATTGGCATGAAAAGTTTCTCAAAAATCTGACATTCGAAATCGACTTTAAACTGTAGGTCCCGCCGCTCATAAGTGGTGTGAGTAAGCTTGGTCGTAATCCTGACTGAAGGGTTGTAATGAACAATTATGTGTGTATATATGATCATTCACTGTTTTAGCTGGTCCGCAAAATTCTTCTTTAAATTTTTTTGGTGTGTAAATAGATTTTTTCGTTCCAGAGGTTACCAACTAGCTGGCATCGTATAAATAGTGCACACCATCATAATTTCAGCATGATGGCAAGGAAAGGTTCTGAATTAAACCTTAACCATCCTTATACCTTACAACATGTGCTGTGAGTTTATCAGAGTAAACATGAGTTTTTGAAGTCGCCGTGGTGTAGTAGGTAGTGTGTTGGCTTACTATTCGTAAAGCCCGGGTTCGTATCCCAGGTCAGACATCAAAAATGAAATATGAAAAAAAAAAATATTTTTTCGGCGACTTCCTCTCAGCAGATTTCTGGCAAAAACTCTGAGAGTAAAATAAACTGCCATGAAAAAGTTTCTCAATATTCTGTCGTTCGGAGTCGACGTTAAACTGTAGGTCCCGCCACTCACGTATAAAATTAACGCACACAACATGAGTGGTGTGAGAAGCTAGGCCGTAATCCTGACTGAAGGGTTGTAATGGCCAATTATGTATGTATGTAAACATGAGTTTTAGGGGTTTTATCCCCCAATAAACTCCCACCGTCACTGACTATATTTTTAAATTATTTCGAAACCCATAAAGTTTGTTTGTTACTTTCGAATTTTTCGCTTTCAATACAAAATTTATAATTTTTCCCCTTTTTTTGTGTTTTTTTGTGTTACAATATTTCCTTTTAGTGTTCTTACCACAATAGCTACGTCAGCTGCACACAGTAAACAAGTAATGTTAATGGTTTAAATAAATAAATTTCATAAGCCAACAACAATTGTTATCGATAACAACCATAATGATGAAATTATCGTATTCATAACCTTTTAACAATGAAAAAAAAAAAAAAAAAGAAAACAAAATATCATGTCGTGTAATTTGATTTGTCCGGATAAAGGGGGAAAAAATAATCCAAACAATGCCGAAGAAAAAAATGAACTGTCATGATATAATCACATATTTAATGACGTTTAACAGACACACACACCTACTTACTTACATAAATATATGTATGGGTAAATAGGAGGCATACACTATGTGTATGATCTAGGAGGTTAAGCTAAAAATAAACAACAAATAAGCAATTCTGGTAGTTTCAGGTAGATTCAGGCGAAGGTTTTTAAGCTAAATTTTTACTGCACCGTCGCTAATATTTATAGTTTGATACAAAGAAATGATCAGAGCCTAAAATGATTAAGCCAACTCGTGTGTGGTATGTCTGTTGACAAAAATTTTTAAGCAAATATGCCAGTGATTCTCTACTTGAAAATCTATATTTCCCTCGAAGAAAGGTTTTCATCGTCTATTTATTTATATACAATATGAGAACAAAACTCACTCAACGACTATATTTTCGCAATGATCTCGTCAGTCCAGTGGGTAGGCTTTTACCAGTTCAAACCTAAATTCTGATGTAAAAACTTTTCAAATCTGCGTTGAGCTGTTGATACCACCCCTCATGGATAAACTTAACACATCCACAATATGGGTGATGAAGACATGATATCACTCTTTGCTGGATCTCAAATCATGTAAGCGATTGTTAGGAGGGAGGCTAATGTAACCTTTCTCTTGTCTAGGAAGAGCGAAGTGAATATAAAGACGGATTGTTGACGATTGAAACGTATACACTGGTTGATTAGAGTGGAAAGAGTCTTGCCTCAGACTAATCAGAAAATACCCAGAATTGTAATTTACGGCCGGTCAAAGTAGACTCAGAGAACATTTGAACAAAACCATGAGATTTTCTGGCGTTACTTCCATTGTTTTTCTCTTATTTTGCCATGATTAGCATTGAAAGAACATCGGCTGTACGTCATCAATCCTCATCCTTATAAATGCAGTAAGTTGAAAATATTTTTTTAGCCTGTGTAATAACTTTCTAAAGTAACTATCACGCCTCAATACTGCGTAATATAGAACTGATTCACCCGGGTTTTAGATGCGACTACAAAGCTCACACTTCCATATGGGAGTAATGGATTGCTGAAGCAGTTATTGGTGACGGTGTTATAACAACCGATGACTGAAAAATGGAATGTGGAACGCGATCTGGTGTATATTCCGATAACTGGCTCTGTACGGATCTTACAGATTACCTAACCAGTCCAGCGTATTTCAGGCGGAGATTTTGCAGCATGTATGTATTGTTGAAAGCGCCGATCAACCTTTTTTTAACTTGATCATATGTGTGAACAGTCATGCAACAATTAAAGCGCAGGGATCTTACTTTGTCAAATCAAAAGGCGTCAAGAGTTGCTTGAACTCTCTACACTGTATACGTCTACATCATCATCTACATCATACTCGCCTCTACTGGGTGCCATAGAGGGAAACGAAAATTTGGACTAACTGGCACAAAAGGGATCGAAAATGTCTAAGGAAGAGACTATAAAGGGGATATATATATGTGCCCCTACAAGAATACTTTTCCATATTGAAAAATCAGCATGGAATTGAAAAAGCAATAGGTGGGCCAAGATACCTGGTTGTCGGTTATAAAAACAACTATATCCAGTAGTGGACAGTATTAAAACCAAGGGACTACTTAAGTTCTACATAAGAATGGTTCGCATTCTAAGAGGAATTGTAATGGGATACTGCGCAATTGACAATTTCGCTGACAGGCTCGGTCTGCCCCACCAGGATTACTGCAGAAGCTGCCATAATGTGGAGGAAACGGAATCGATACAATACCTTTTATGCGAGTACATTGCACTTCAGAAATGATTTTATCGGTTTTTAGGTGACAGAACGTTTGAAGATCTGGGCATGGTGACGAACGTGCCCCTAAGGAAACTGGCTGGTTTCATACGGAGCTCCGTGTGGTTCTAACGCATCACTTACGGATCATGGGGCTTACCTTACACAATGGGCCATATGGCTTACCGAGTGAACTTGCCTGTAAATGCCTAGCTATCCGCTAACCTAACCTAACCTAAATATAAGTTGAGAGTAGCAGCGTTCTATAGCAACGTACTCCCCATTAGTTTAGCCGTCCCCTTCATTCTCTTTTACTGTTACACCGAGCTTACGAGCTTTATATGGGCCTGCACAAACTAGGTTAAACTACTATGTCTGTCTACTCATAAATTTTATTTCATTTCGATCTTCCACTTGAAGGTATATGATGTAGCGAGCAGTGTACATATGTTCATATTTTCATCTGTACCATCTATGACTTTTGAGGGGATCCTCTACTGCACGCCTCTATTTTGCTTTAGAGATCCACCTACATTCGCTACATTTTGCTCAAGTTGACTGTTATATCAAACGCCCTCTCTGTAATGTAATGTATCTTACTGGAAAATGTGGGTCTCCAACCTCCTCTACAAGGTGAAGCGTCGATCGATTTAAATTTGAAACATAGGTTATTACGAATCTGGCAATACTTATGTCATTGTATTCCTGTCACAAAATTCAGTATATTTTCTCCACTGAACGTAATGCATCGATTTACACTTGAGCAACGTTGGGATTTATTGGGCCGACGAAAAACTGCACGATGATGTCGATTTTGTCAAAAAAAAAACAAAAAAGAATAATTATTTCGGATGAAGCCCACTTTCTTTTTTGCGGGTACGTTAATAAGCATAATGCACACATTACGAGTGACTGTTTGGTACGGATCGCGGAGCGGAGGCAACATTGGCCCATATTTATTTGAAAATGAGGACATGGCAACCACTACAGTCAATGAAGACACCTATCGCACCATGATAACCGATTTTTTGTACCCGCTCTTGATGATATTGATGTGCACGATGTTTGGTTTCAACGGAATGATGCAACTTGCCAAACATCTCACCCCACAATCGATTTATTAAGTCAAACATGTGATGGCAGTTTAACTAGCCAAAATGGTGATGTCAATTGGACCTCCAAACACTGCTGGTCTATTTATTGTGGGGCTCTATTAAAGAAAATTGTTATGCCGACAAACCAGAGACAATTGAATATTGGAAAAAGTGCATGAAAATTGTTCTGATCAAATGAGGTACTGTGCGGCTGACTGCCTCGGAGTCATATGAATGAAATAATCTTTCAATTTCTAACCAAACCAATTGTACTTTGTAACAGAATAATAAATTTGGAAAAATTTAAAATCGTTTTTGTTGTTTTATTGCATTTATAAATTTAAACATTTAAATGGCCCACCCTAATATGGATTCATACACAATATGAGAACAAAATTCAATTAACGACTATACTTCAGAGATGATCACTTCCTTCCCAGGGGTAGGCTTTCTCCTGTTCAAACCTAAACTTTTATGTAAAAACTTTTCAAATCTTCGTTTAATTGTCGATGCCGCTTTTCAGGAAAAGGGCTGATGGTAATTTTTCTCTTGAGTAGCAATAGGTGAATATAAAAACGGATTTTAACAATTTAATTTTTGCATTACAGTTCCATCTAAATTTGCAATAAATTTACTCAAATTGATTGTTATATATCAAACGCCTTCTCCGTAAAGCACTGTATCTGACTGGAGAATGTGAATCTCGAGTTCTCTCGGTTGCAATTGATCTTTGTATGGAGATTTTGTCCATATACTTTATACTTTAAAAATGCTTATCAAAGTGAATACATTTGTATTATTTTGTTGTTGAATATGTTGTTACAATAATTCATTAATTCTTGTTGTTTTTATTTTATTTTATTTTCAGATTTTTAATGACAACGATAATTACGAAACGCTTATATTAGACTGCAACAAAACTTTTTATTCCTTTTAATATACAAATTCAAATACTTTTCTGAAAGATAAAAACAAAAAATATTTTTAACCTGCATGTAAAAGAATATTTTAAACAAAAACCATCTATAATGGAAACTATTAAAGCAACAACAACAACAACTACTACAGCAACAATAATATTAAACAGAACAAAGACTTTCCTTCAAGAGAATGAAGCATTAAAATCATAAAAAAAATCCTAAAAGGAACACAGAAAACCAAAAACGAAAAACTTAAAATACCTCAGAGAGAAAAAAACAAAAAATCAACTACAGACACACACACACACACGCAATCACAGTGAAAATTAAAATAAAAAACAACATTAAAGAGACCAAAAATATAATCCAGGCAAGAAGAAAATTACAAAAGCAAAGGAATTGCTCTTACTCCTCCCAGCAGCAGCATTAATATAATAAATCCTGTAACTTTAAAGCCATTACTACGTACACCGCACCAGCCTTTATATTCCTCATAATATTTCGTATAATGCTGGCCAATCTTAATATTAATTTGAAACCAACAACCGGCATATTGTCTTTGGCAACAACTGCTGCCCTGCTGGATGTACAACAGCAATATTTTAATGAACAACGTGATATTGTTGACGACTTGCGCACTTACGGCTATTTAATCAACGACAGTTTTCTACTCACCGACTATGATGCGGAAAGCAAGGCATTAAGAGCAACACAACCAACTACACTTATTAGTGGGTCAACTGCTGCTTCTGCTACTAACAACAGTATACAGCGGAGTAGTAATAGTGGTAGCACAGCTAGGAGTAGAACAACTCACTCTACCTTTGGCATCATGTCGCCAGTAGACATTAGCAATAGTAGTAGCGGTGGTTTGGCTGCCAGTAATGACAGTGGCAGCATTGATGGTAGTATTTTCCTGGATGGCAATTTACAAAACAATTTCAATTTTATAATCTTCAATCAAAGTGTTGGCATTGGCATTGGCAGTGGCATTGGTGTTGGTGGTTTCATTAGGAACGACTCCACGCATAATAATGACAGCAACAGCAACAGTAGTCTACTGGATGATGTACTGCTAACAGGCAATGAAGTGCTACCAATGCCCGAGGACGTAGCCGTGTTATTGAAAATGATTATCATGTCAATTGTTTTGGGTCTAATGATACTCATCACCATAATTGGTAAGTAACTTAGCCAAGTATTTTCATTTCGTTTTTTTTTTATCTCTCAAATAATAATTTACATGCAACACCATACCACCACACCGCCATACATTAGTGTATGAATATACGAACGGATTACAAACATGATTTCATATTTCATATCGTGTATTAAATAATTTGTAGGTGTTATCTTACAGCTGCTGGTATATGCACGTTGTATGGTATGGTATCTGTACAGTCGTTTGGTATAAATTAAAACCAATTTTTTTTTTTCTGAAGATAAACATGATTTGATTATATTACCATGTTGTTCTAAATGTAGTGTGAATCAAGTGATTTATTTTATGACGTTTGCATACGTACAACGAAAAATTTTCTCGTGTGGCTCATAAATCCATTAATATTTGGGGGGCCTATGATATATGATTCCATGATAAATGGAAACAGATGTTAAAGGCATAATCCAAAAGCCAAAAAGAGAAAATATTTAAAACTGCCATCGACAGTATAATACACTACAATGCAGCACGTATTGTTACGTCACGTCACTATTGTATATGTTAAGATAAGCTAAAACACAGATGGCGCTATTAGTACTAATACCATATGACTTTTATGGGGTCTTTTTATAAGATACTAGCTGTACCCTACGCGTGTTGCTGCGCCACCAACTAAAATAAATTCGAAAAAAAAATCATTACACAAATGTCCAATTAATTTTTAATCATTTTATTGATTTTATTTCCCGTTGTCCTAATGATTCAGATGAACGGGCCTGAGTAATACGCATTCGATCAGTTTCTAATCTCACTTCTCGTTGTTCAAGTGGTTCAAGCGAACGCGTCTCAGCGGCATATACTCGAAGATTTTCCACTCTCAATGCTCGTCTGATTCTGAGGGTCGTAATGCTCTTTTCTTCCGTGCTTGAGGTGTAGGTCGACCAATTGCTTGTCATTCATTTTGAATAATTTTCAGTGACGCCATCCATCGGAAATTAATCGCACCAACCTTCGTCGACTCATGCGCAACAACTTTGTTAAAGAATGCACAGTTTACGATTTAATTGATTTTAAGTAATTTTCAGTTGCGCCACCTGCCGGAAATTGGTCATACTAACTTAGAAACCTTCGTCGGCTCATGCGCAACAAGCTTTCTAAAGATCATAACATGGTCAAATGCATAGTTTACAATTCTGTAAGGTACATACAAACAAACATTCATTTTTATATATATATAGACTTAGGGGGTGACACGCCTACTGTAGCTAATCCGCCCATTTTGTTCATATATACGTCAATGTCGTCCAAACAAAATTTGAGGAGTCTAGATGTTGCAGTTTATGAGATATGCGACATTAAATACTTATTGGGTATGTGGGCGTGGCACCTCGCCTACTTGAAATTTTAAAATAAAAAGTAGCCTATAACTCCTTCCAGACATACAGGAAGAAACTGTGAAAATTTCAAGAAAATCGGTCCAGACGTTTAGCAGTCTATAGACTTCAAACAAACAAACAAACAAACCCACAAACAAATAAATACACATTCATTTTTATATATTCATATATCAGCCTGAATTTGATCGATAAAATCGGTTCTGTAGGCTTAAAGAATCATTGTCACTTAAGCAACCTCCACAAAAAAGATCTTATGGGATTGTAGAGTACGATTTCGAATCAACTCCACTAAGATGACCACGCCCTCGAATGGATCATGTATAATGTCCAATGTGAAATGATTTGTATGGCATATAGAGCCTGTTGAAACCTCATAACGTTGGTGTCCAGATCATTCAATTCAGGCCAATAAAAGTTGCTAGTCTAGTAGGTTCAAACCCCAGGTCAGACATTTCCAACTGAACGAAAATATGAAAAAATATTTCTTCGGCGACTTCCTTTCAGCAAATTTTTAGCAAAAGCTCTGAAAGTGAACAAAAATTGTCAGGAAAAGCCGACTTTCAACTGTAGGTCCCGCCTCTTATTGGCTAAATTAACACAAACAGAGTAAGTGGTGTGAGAAATTAGGTCGTAAGCCTTACTGAAGAGTTGTAATGACCAATCATGTTTGTATACAGCTGATCTGGTGAAACCTCGTGTCGTTGATGTCCAGATCATTCAATTTAGTTGAAAAAAAATTAGTAACAATTGTATTTACGCGAAATGCTTTCACAGAGAGATATGAACCGTGTGCACCGCCAGCACACAATCCTTACCAAGAGATGATGCATTGGATACCATGGGATATCATAGGGAATAGTGTCGTCTCAAATTCGATAATTTCGCTCGTTCCCGTACTCATTCATCCAGAAATGAGCCTCATCTCTCAAATTGATTTCTCGATTTGAATTACGTTCAGTTAACACCAGCTCCAGTGCTTATTCGGCGAACACACATCATTGTCTATGGTAGTTTAACTTCAATTTCTGATTGTGCTGAATATTGTACCAGTGCAGGCCAAGGTCTACGAAAGAACGAGTTTTTGTGAGTGATGTGAAATCGACAGTCCTGGCTTGTCCTCTAGATTTTATGTTTTGTCGACAGATTGGTGTTGGTCGATTGTTTGCTTAACCAGTGAACTTGCAGTAATCAACCACATAGCGAATAGTCATCGCAATATGTTGTATAAATTCCATTAGTTAACATAAGTGGCGGGACCTACAGTTTAAACTCGACTCCGGACGACAGAGTTTTAAGAAACTTTTCATGGCAATTTTATTTACTCTCAGAGTTTTTGACAGAAATCTGCTCAGAGGAAGTTGCCCAAGAATTATCTTTTCATATTTCGTTTAATTTGAGGTGTCTGATCTGGCGTTTAAACCGTAGCCCCACGTCTAATAAGTCAACACACTACCTCCTAGAATACCGCAATGAATTACTGTTGATTGTATTGCTCTCATAAAACGGAGAAGAAGATTTATTTCTTTTGAATAAGATTTTCTAATTTCCTAATAAGAGTTAGTTACACTTCAAATTTGTATCCTGCATACACTGCTAGGACATTTAAGAATTTGAATTTCGAGGATAAATAGCGCTCTCATAGAATGCAGCAAAAATCTTCAAACAGTGTAGTTTGTAGTTAATATTGTGCCGTATTAAAAGTGTAGTTATACTATTGTGCCGTACTGCTATTTTTATAACTCAACTCTCATTTGCCGCACTCATGGCATACCATCGGCAGTCAACAGCCGTTAACATAAACGCACTTGAATTTTTTTTCTGTTCTTTCTCTTCTGTTGTATTGTATTTAAAAAAAAAGAGTGAAATTCTCTGATATTTCTAACAAATTTGGATTTATTTGGTTTTAGCTTTTCGTGAATTTTACGTTGATTTTAGTTTTCCTTTTTTTTTTAGTTCTAATGGTCTTAGTTTTATATTGAATACAGGTGGAAAACACAAAAATTGGGTCAAAGTTGTATGCTTAACAATGATTTGAAGCTTTTAAAAATAAATGGAAAAATATTAACAAAAATAAAAAAGAAAACAAAAATCATGGTTTGTGGTTTAAAAGGAAATGGTTTGTTTGGGTATTATTTTCTAGGATTTGACACTAATCTTGAAACATCAAACATTAAGTGATGCCTTTTACCGCTTAGAAATAGACAAGAAAATACGCTTTGAGACGATTTTCAGCGTTTTTTTTACAACCTCAGTTATTTACTGATGGTATGACCACATTTGCTTTGGCAGTTCAAGGCTGAATACCAAGACATATTTTAGACAACAAGTTTCGTTAGGCTAGCGGTTAGCTTGGCGGTTCGCTGGCCCATATAGCCCTTTGTGGTAAGGGAGATAAGCCCCCTTGTCATGATCCCATAGTGGTGGGTTTGAACCACCCCGAACTCCGGATGAAACCGGCCAATTGCCTTAGTGGCACGTACGCCAGCATGTACAGATCATCAAACGTTCTGTCACCCAAAAATCGATGACGTTTGTTTTGAAGTGTAGGGCACTCACCTAAAAGTTATTGTACCGACTCTGTTTCATCCACATCATGGCAGCTTCTGCAGTAATCCTAGTGTCTCTTTAGAATTCTTGTTAGAGTGTAAACCGATCTCTTGTCGAACTCAAGCAGTTCCCTGGATTTCCTGCTGGCCACTGCTGGATACAGCCGTTTTGAAATTCGGCAACTAGGTATGTTCGGCCACCTATTGTTTGTTAAATTCCATTCTGCTTTCTCCAAAAATAAAACAGTATTCTCGTAAAGGCGCTTACATCCCCTCAATCATTATTTATTAGCCAATAGATTTATAGTCCCGATATTTTAAAATCTCTACCGATCAGGTGCAATTAATAGTGCAATGAAACATAAAGAAAGTAAGAGCTAGTGATGATTTTTATATCAGAGAGTCGGACGGAGTTTTAAATCTTAACTATCTGCTACTTAAGGTATTAAAACTGACTGAAATATAATGCTTACGCCATTGAATCGTGTACATGGATTTCTATTAAGAATGTTTTTGAGGCATCGTATGCATCATTTGCAGTGAAAAAAATGATACAATGCTTAACGATACAGGTGATTCCAAAGACTGTTAGCGGAACTGTAACTTAACTAAAATGTTAACGAGTACATCATGTAGGTAGCGGTGAGATCATATAAGGCTCATTGTGATGCCACAGTTAATAAATTTCTTCTAGTTCTGGATCCATTCGAGCCTTTTAGTGAAACAACTTCTACTACTAATGTCTTTTAAATCGTTTATCGGATATTAAGGTATCTTTTGCTTATATGAAGCATAGTTCCATTGCCCTGCGAAAATCATTTGACATGTATCCAAGACTATCCTCATTTGAGTGCCCGTAATGCAACCTCCAGCAATATATCCAACGATCGTACTAAGCATATGATTTTGGAGTTTAAATAGCCTTTTCGTGCGCCCTTTATCTAGCTTTGCCCAGACTTGCATCGGCAGTGACTCAGTCGACGTTGAAAGAATTTCTAACCGCATTCTGAATTATAAGCTTGGTAGTCTTTAAAAGGGTTCCCAATGCAGTGAATTCTCTGCACTTACCTGAAAATGAGAGAAGACACTTAATCACTACAATTGTCCTGCTATTGGACAGAAATTCATTAGTAGATAGATCGATACCCACATCTCAGTTACATTATTTAATTGAAATTCGTTTAGGTTCTCTGCTTGTCATGAGGTTAAGCTAGGTGAGATTACACTGGCAGCCGCTTCAATGGATACCGCTATAAGGTCCCGTTGTAATACCGATATTACCTCCTTCGTCATATAATTAAAGCTGCTGTTTAGCATCTATTAACCATCTCAAGAGTCTTATGAAGGTATAAACTTTCTTCAAATCGACTTTACCTAAACATGTTTTGTCAATAAAGTCTGGGTGTTCAAGAAATCTTCCTTTCCAGTCCCCAAGCGTCGAACAATGACATGTCCTTGTCTCCTAGCGTGAGCCCCAAAGGCCATAGTACGTGGTTTCATTATCCTCTCTTACCCGTGCAAAGGAATGGAGTTTTTGCGAGGCAATTTGTTTGCCTTTCTGAAGAAGAACGCCAATCTCATGTAGACATTCAATTGAATTTGCCATTTCCATGAACAGTTTCGACCTCCGGGTCTTAATTGACAAGTACACGTCCTCTAACCTAACCTAACCAAACCTAGCTTCTGTACTTCCAAGCTCTTATGACGCTCAGTCTCACTTGTTAAGCTCAGTGTGCTTGTTTTGCCAATATAGCTGATGTTAACCACTTAAGGATAGTAAACAATATCTTGTGAAACAAAGGTTATTACCCTATGTGCCATCGATTGTAAAACAAACAGAAAAAAATTCTTTTTAATTATTTTGGCTCCCAGACAACCATCATATGTTAACCTTTAACGGAATTTTTTTTTGTTTTTTTGTTTTCAAATTTCTTTTCTACCTTATTTGCCATGTTTTTTCGGTAAATAAAGCAATGTTTTCCCCAATAACAAATTGCCGGAAGCCGGTAAGTGTTTAAGAATAATGGCTGCAACAAAACACTACAAAAAATTGTGAAAAAAAAACCCTTTGTGCGCTGAGTTAAATATAATCCACTAGCAACAGGCCAAACCCTTGCTGATGTTCAAAGCATCGTTCATCTACTTTAATAGACGAATAGTTTTGGCGAAAAGTATTTGTTTTTGTTTTTTTTTCTTTTTTTTTTCTTTTTCTTTTTCATTTCGTGTGAGTAGTCTTTTTCCTTCTTTTAAAAAAAAAAAATTTTTTTGCTCATGGCCTGCTATTGCATGCAACATCAGTGTTATAAGTGGGATTAGTTTTTCGAAAAAACAAGGAAAAAACAAAAAATATACCTGAGATGGGGTGAAAATGTTGTACAAAAAAAAAATTGTAACAATAGCGGAAATAATTAAAACGATTACAAACAATTTTTTACTGTCATCCTCTAAGGGTTCGTTAAATATCTTTTTTTTTCTTTCAGTTTTTTCATTCCTTTGCTTTGTGTTCAAAGCCAGCCAGCAAGAAAGAAAGAAAAGCGGGGAAATAAAAAATTCTCCCAAAGCTTGTTTTCAATGGAAAATTTGTATGAAAAAGTCTAAGGGTGTGTAGCACAAGGAAACGCTACAACAAATAAAATGCTTAACAGGTGTAAAAAGGTTTTTTTTTCAGTTGAAGCAAAATGTCCTGAGGATAATGGGGAAATGTTGTACGAATTCATGGTATTTGCAACAACTGATACTACCATATAGAAATGAAGCGGGAATCAAATATAAAAAACAAAATACAAATGCTTTGATTTATAAACACACACTTTAAAATATTTAATTGCTCTGAACTGTAGTTCATTGGAAAATTAATGACTACACCGTTTCCTTTAGGTTATAATTGTTTTCCATTGGCAGCTGCAGGAAAAGATAGGAATAATTTCAAGGTTCTAAGCAACTTTGAAATCTATGTCTCTACAGAAATAAATCTTTTAGCATGAATGGTATTTCGTAACTGGTCTTGAAGCAGTATTCTTCGACATTTTTTCTTCCATCAGGTAAACTTTTCAGAATTCCATATATGTAGTGTTGCAGCAAGATTGCTAACGTAATCCCAAACACTAACAAGATTGGGGTTAAGAGCATTAAAAAGAGAAATTTGTACGCTAAACAAGGTACAAATATTGGCATGCTTGACATGTTCTGAAATCCATGCTGCAGGCTGGCCTCAAAAAACATCTTCCTTCGAAACGTGGCTACTAGAACTGCATAAAGTATTCAGATACTTATGTTTAGAAAATATACGGTGGATCAAGCTTCAACACTGCGTGAAATAATCGAATTACACAGGTTTTAAATGCGGCTACATGGACTACATTGTAGCCGCCGCAGTCTAGTAGGTAGTGTGTTGGCTTATTAGACGAAAAGTCAGGGTTAGAGCCCCAGGCCAGACATCAAAATAAAATACAAAAAATATTTCTTCGGCGACTTCCTCTCAGTAGATTTCTGGCAAAAACTCTGAGGGTAAATAAAATTGCCATGAAAAAAGTTTCTCAAAAATCTGTCGTTCGGAGTCGACTTTAAACTGTGGGTCCCAACACTCATGTATAAAAATTAACACACACAACATAAGTGGTGCGAGAAACTAGGTCGTAATCCTGACTGAAGGGTTGTAATGACCAATTATGTATTTATGTATGTATGTATGTATGTAATGGTGGGTTCGAAACGATCAGTTCCGCGCCTTTTCATCCCCCTTTTCGTTTCCCCTAAAATAAAAATGTGGTAGCAATTCTAAGGCCGAGTTAACCTTGTACAAGAAAATAATTCGAATCTTCAGAGCTATAAAGGAACAAGCAGAACATTGTAGTAAAACTAGGAGACCACTATCACTTCAGCTATTCGCTGTTGTGCTCGGGTACATTATAAGGCGAGTCTTTTTCAAGAAAAGTGGAATTACATAAAATCGTTCACGACAACTTCAGGCGAAACTGGAAGACATGAAAAGATTGACATGCAATGTTGGACTTAAGATCAATATCAAGAATACCGATAACATCTTGCCACAAGGATAACCAGTCGAAAATTCTGGCCAATAAGATCACCAACATAATTAATTGAAACTTTACTCACGAGGTACCCATAATGATTGCATTATTAAACAAAGAAGAAGGGTTGGGATCGACTATACTATCAGACGAAATCTATTAGTTTAACAAGGATTGTAGTTTAACTGGAGTGCAGTTCTTAATGCTTATTAAGCCTACATAATAATAATAAGCTCGAGACAATACTCTGAGAATTTGGACAGTGAAACTTGATATGGAAAAATGTGAAAATAACAACAGCAAAGCGTGTTAGAAGACGATACATGTGCTCCTTAGGTAGGTAGGTAGAGATGGTAGTCAAACCCAGTATGTCGAATGGACACACTTAAGCCACTACGGCCCATTGTGATAGAACAATTTTTCCATTATCCCCTACATCCGGAACCACTCGGAGTTTCTGCCAACGTCAACGCTTAACATTGCTTAAAGATCATCCATGTTTCTTGTAGGTGAACAACAGTCTCATCCTCTTCCTTATCTTCCTTTAATTGCGAGTTGTCCTAGACTTATGCGACTCGCAATTGTGTCCACAATGTAATGCCTAGCTATAACCCTTCTTTGGAGTTTAAGCAGCTTTATCGTCCATCCTCCATCCAATTTGGCCAGTTTTTTCTGCCGTTCTAGCCGTGTCCGAAGTCGCCCATAAGCGTTTAAAGAAATTTATGGCCACATTGTCAATTAGGAACTTCCCAAGGATTCCCAAAGTCGAAAATTTGTCGGAAAATTCAATGGTTGTACTATGCTTGGCCAGTTCATCCTATCTGTAGTTACATGGAATATGGAATGTGCTCTGGTACTGTTATTTCCATCGATTCTGAAAAAATTTCCTCCATCAAAGGCTGGATCCAAATTCAACTTTGGAAACTTTGAAGATTTGCACGAAGTCCTTTACGAGGTCCGCATTTCTCTGGACCTCTTCGAATCCTGAATCTCAATGTTGCCAACAGTTCCCAATTATTTCAGGATACTGATCCATGTCGAGAGACACCTGCTAATTCTATCCGCCAGACCCCTGCTGTAGAGATCAAGCGTAAGAAGGCATAAAATTAACTGCAGTGCCAACGTCGGTGTTTATGTAACAGTACCAGGTTCAAGTTAATTGTCCTATCGAGGTATTTCCGCCATTCTCGGCATCCGTAAGTCAAGATAGCTTTCACCACTGCTGTGTAGATCCATTGTGTCACACTAGATAAGCTCCCTAAAGGGTTAATGAAAAGAAAAAATCCTTAAAGTCGCACTGGCAGGTTTTAATTATTTTGTTGACTTCACACACGGACGCTGTAGTTGACGCTTTTGTCTCCTGAGGATTTTATTATTATCTGAAGTGCTTCCAAGCAAATAGTGTTATTAAGTTAGGGAAAGGAGCTTATCAACTCATCCACTACGACCTTATTATTCTACTTTCTTGATTGTAAAAGAATAATTTCCTTATTTTTATCCGTTTTTATTGTTTGTTGTTGAAATTAGTCGGGTATTAAAAGATGATCCCATATTTTTTTATGGTTTTGCAGACACTTAAAATAATTACAATTTAATTTGCATTCCATTTGCAATTAAAATGCATACAAAGGAATTGAATTAAAACAGCACTCACACACGCTCACAATTTAATGACTGCAAATTATTTAAAGGAAAGGAAAATAAACTCTTAAATGACCATCGTTAATACCCAGCAAGCATTTTTTCTCGTTTTCTTTTGCAAATTGTTTTAAGTGGCCGAATCAAAGGCTAATAAAAACAAAGGGCGAAAGAACTCATTACTTTTCTTTCTGTTTTCTTCTATTTTTCATTATGACTGTATTGTTATACTTACATACATACATAATTGGTCATTACAACTCTTTAGTCAGGGTTATGACGTAGCTTCTTACACAGCTAATGTTGTGTGTTAATTTTATACATGAATGGCAGGACCTACAATTTAAAGTCGACTCTAAATGACAGATTTTTTAGAAACTTTTCATGGTAATTTTATTTACTCTCAGAGTTTTTGCCAGAAATCTGCTGAGAGGACGTCACCGAAAAATTTTTTTTCGTATTTTGTTTCATTGTCTGACCTAGGGTTTGACCCGAGCCAACACACTACCTACTAGACTACGGCGACTTCTTGGTATACTTACTCCCTTGTATATTTCAATCCCCTAATAGCGTAGTACGTAAATAGTACTAGATTGTCAGTGAGGAGACTATGGGCGCGAAGACCATAAAGAACTCTGCTCTGTTACACTAATCCCTGCATATGCTAGATGTTATGGTCGCAGCAACTGTAATTTCATTTGTAATATAACAAAATACTCAGAGGGCGTTGTTTTTAGGTAACGACAGATGGCAGCCTCATTATCCTAGGACTTGCTACAGCAGACCAATCGCTTGCTTAACTGGACAACTGGAAATAGACTAAAGAAACGTCTACAAGACAGAAATGCTTTGTGGAAGCTGTTTGCTCCCAAGAGTGGTACTTGAAAAAAATAATGCCAGCACAACACTTCCAAATTGTGGAAATTTACTTCACAGAACATTTCGTCCATTTAGCGGTCAACATAATGGCCTTTGTGAACAAGTAATTCAAGCAGTTATTGGTCGTTTTCACAGTAATCATCAACAAGGCAAAGAAATGTTCTCATCGCAAAGCCAGTTGCACATAGTCTTGAAGACGGCGCCAAAATATCGATTCGTCCTCGTTCTCAACTTGTTGGGCATT
This sequence comes from Sarcophaga subvicina, assembly GCA_936449025.2. NCBI lineage: Eukaryota > Metazoa > Arthropoda > Insecta > Diptera > Sarcophagidae > Sarcophaga > Sarcophaga subvicina. Next base: position 37,367,503 of record OW388084.2, read on the forward strand.
ATCCTTTAACTTCATGGAAAATTTGAAGTAAGCATCTTGGCTCACATGCTTATAAAAAAAAGCTCGTATAAGATTTAAACGATTATTATTTTCGATGTATTTTTCCAATTGGAATCGTTTCCAACTGGTCGAAGATGAGATTTTATTTCACAGGAATAAGCTCAGTGTTGTTACCACTCTTTAGCTAAACAACGACACACGTCAATAAGCCAAAGTACCATATTTGAAGCGAAGGCAATCCTCAAGCTTGGTGCTATCGATCCTTTTTGCCTTTGACAAGAGCAAAGTTCGTGTAAGCAAAAGTTTTATGTCCAAGAGTTCAGTACAGAGCAATACTATTTGACAGTCAAACCACCATACGAGGACTGAGGTCACACTTGGTTGGTTCCTAAAATAATATGAGACTAATTTGGGGAAGCTGAATTTGTTGAGTTGGATAAACAGTGTTCATCTCTTCTGGATTCCAAATCATGTCAGAATACATGACGATGGTCGTCAATGCAGTCTAGTGGGTAACTATACGAAATATTTACCTTCGACAACTGCCTCACAGCAGATTTCTGGCAAAAACTCTGAATGTAAAATAAAATTACCAGGAAAAAGTTTCTCAAAAATATGTCCTTCGGTGTCGACTATAAACTGTAGGTCCCGCTACTTATGGATAAAATTAACACACACAACATAAGTGGTGTGAGAAACTAGGTCGTAACCCTGACTAAAGAGTCGTAATGACCAGTTATGTTAGTACACGCGATAATGAGCGGTCAAATGAGCTTGCAAAGAATTGAACTTCCACGAATGTGTCCAAAACCTTTCTGTGGATTGGAAAGAGTTTGGTATAATACGCTCTATGAAAGGGAAGATTTGAAGAAAAAGAAACTATCCTCGAACGAAATAGATGATGGCAAAACTGAACTTTTGTTAGGTAATTGAAATAGAAGTAGATTTGAATCATGCGTTAGGTATTCCAGAAATAACCTGAGGTTAGTGAACGTCGTTTTGACAATTCACTGTAAACGTAAAGAGTATAGAGTAGGTTCTGAGAGTTCCATTAGAACACATATTTGGATCTGGAGAGGCATTAAAGTTATGTATCCCAGAAAGAAACAACTGATATGTAATCTGAGTAGTGGGTAGAGAATTTTCTTTGTTGACACCGGACAGCATTGTGAATTTTATCAGAACAATAGGATGTAAGGAATGCTATCTGGATTGAGGGCAGTACAATAGACCTTATGATCGTAGGTACGCCTATATAACGATAATAATAATAAGAGTAACCCCAATATTCAAATCACTATTGACGTTAGGTTGTCAGATTAATTGGAAACAAAAATAACCAAGCATTGAACTGATCTAATGCGAACCATGTAGCCGCCGCGTATCAGTGCTGCAATTCAAATTTCTGAAGGAAATTTCATGAAATTGTCTACAAAATTGTAAAAAAATCTTCCCCAACTTAGACATTTCGATCGAAATGAAATACGAAAAAAATATTTCTTTCGGCGACTTCCTCTCAACAGTCTTCTGGCAACAACTCGAAAAGTAAATAAAATTGCTATGAAAAGTTTCTCAAAAATCTGTTAACTTTTAGCTGCAGGTTCCGTTACTTACGAATAAAATTAAGACAGGCAACATGGCTGCCGTGAGAAGCTAAGCCATAACCCTGACTAAAGGATTACAATGACCAATTAAGTTTGAATGTATGCTCGGTAAGCTCTTGAATACCCAGCCAACATTTCCCGTTTAAGGCAATAGCAGGCGGTATTAGCTTTTTTGATAAAAAATAAAAAAAAACACAAAAACAATATCCTCCCCATGTAGAGTAGCATTCGGTGAAAATGTTGTTACGGTTTATCGCTATTATAACTTGCGGCTGTATGTGTGATAATTGTTAATTTAATTATTGATTCGATTTTATATCCTTCTGGTCTTTTTTTATAATCAATTAAATTTTATTTACACACTGGCACTATTCCAACATACCCATACTAAAGTTTTACACACCAACAGTCATATTGCATGCAGCTCATGCAGTATATACGCCCCTGAGAATCATGATTTTAATTAAAATTTAATTTTGTTGCACCCCCTTATTTTGAATTGAATATTGAATTGAATATTTTCAGTGGATTAATTATATTAAAAAAAATAATTTTTGTGGCCAACAATATTTCAACATTATGGTGGCAGCATTCCAATGGACATTTTAATTACTCGTTAAAAAATAATTCAATTTAAGTGTGGAAAAGAAAAAAAAAATAGAAAAGAAGGGGCTAAGCCTATCACCGTATCACCAGACCAGTGGCACTGGTCGGCTTAATATATTCAGTTTGTTTTAACATTAAGGACGTGATCATATGCTTGAAAATTAATTGTTGGAAATGAAATGAACTTTGGCGGGACATAGTCGGATTTAAAGATTGTTATTGTGAAGGGAAATCAAATAAAATTCATTGTATAGATCAACAGTATGGAATGCAAATAATAAGCTTATGCTCAGGATAATCCAGTAGTTGTGGTGGTAATAGTATATAAGTGTATGTAGTGAAACTGCTAGTGTTATCGCTAAAGACCAACATAAATTTATGATTTCGATCACTTTGTATCATTTATATCGTTACAACCCTTCAATCAAGATTACAAGCTAGTTTCCCACACCACCTATGTTATGTGTGTGTCGAACGGCGTCTCCGAACAACAGATTTCCATAAATTTTCATGGCAATTTTATTTTACACTCAGAATTTTTGCCAGAAATCTGCTGAGAGAAAGCTGTCGCAGAAATATTTTTTTCATACTTTGATTGAGATGTCTGACCTGGGCTTTGAACACATTGCCACATGCCGTTCAGTTCTTAAAATTCAATTTCAAGCCAAAAAAATGTCGGTTAACACTGGCTAAAGTGCTCTAAACTGACGGTACCATTTCTTCCCTGGTCATAATCGGTAAAAATACGTCCAACTGCTACATCTAAATGATAATGCCACCAAAACAATCATTTTATCCAGATGTATCAGCTTTTCGCCGTTTTTGTAGGCGCCGTAGTCTAGTAAGTAATTGGCTTCTTAGACTTTAGGCCACGGTTCAAACCCCAGGTCAGACATCTCCCAGAAAACGAAATATGAAAAAATATTTCTTCGGGCCTTCCAACCAGCAGATTTCTTGCAAAAACTCTGATAGAAAATAAAATTGTCAGGAAATGTCTCTCAAAAATCTCTCACCCGGAGGCGACTTTAAAGTGTAGGCCCCGCCGTTCATGGATAATATTAACGCATACCATGGATAATATTAACAACATAAATGATGTGAGATTCTAGGTCGTAATCCTAACTGAAGAGTTGTAATGACCAATTAAGTATGTACACACAGTTACTAAAGTATACATACGGTTAAAAAATTTCACAAATTTCTGAACCATTGCAAAAAGACCGTCTTAAAATCGAGGAAAGATGTCAGACAATTATAAAGATTTTCAACGAAAACGGATTAGTTAAAAAATTTCTGAAATTTGTTATCCGTATGTATACTTTTATGGCTGAGTGTATGTATGTAATCACCTTTTCCATAAGCATCAAAACCCGCACTAAGTTTACCAAACTTCATATGTAGCAATCTTGCTTACTGTCGGATGGTCGCCGTAGTCTAGTAGATAAACGTGTTCAGTGTGTTAGAATAACTTTAGGGTCTTCCCTCTATAATCGTAATTGAGGAAAAGGTAGGGGTACTACCTTCAAAGGAAAAGCATCACCCCCGTATTTCAAGGACTCACGACTAAATATCCACTCCATTTGAAGTCGTCGTGGTCTTGTAGATAGTGTGTTGACATATTAGACGAGACGCCGCAGCTCAACCTCTGAGTCAGGCATCTAGAACAAAACGAAATATGAAAACAAAACAACGGGCAGAAACTCTAAAAATAAAACAAAATTACCATGAAAAATTTGTCGTTCCGAGTCGATGTTAAATTAAAGGTCCTGCTACTATTGGATAAAATTAACACAAACAATATAGGTGGTATGAGCAAGACTTGCAAGGCCTTCGATAAAGTCAATCATGTACTTTTGAAGAAGAAACTTTATTTAATGGGATTTTCTAATCTTAGTTTAAAATGGATTTACTCATATTTAACTAACAGAAAACAAACCGTACTTTTTAAAAACTGCTGCTCCAGAAGTATTGACGTCCTTTCTGCTGTACCTCAGGGTAGCCATCGTGGACCGCTTCTGTTTTCATTGTTTATTAACGACTTAACTGATACGATTCACTATTCGAATATCCAATTTCCAATTTTATTGAGTTATCGCCAAAGTTCCGATCAGAAACTTCTTCAAAACGACCTAAATTCGTTTCATTTATGGTGTAATTTAAATCTAATGCAGCTTAATCTCAATAAATGTAAATACATGAAATTTGTAAGAAAGAATCCGATTCCTGCAAACTATGCTCTTGATGGATACGAGGTTGAACTTGTAGATAACATCCTGGATCTAGGAGTTCTTTTTGATCCCAAACTAAATATGATTTCGAACATAACTATGACAGTAAATAAAGCTAGAAGCGAACTTGGTTTTATAAAACGGTGGGTAAAAGAATTTAACGATCCTTATGTTACTAAATCGCTCTACACATCTCTTGTAAGGCCTATACTCGAGTATGGATCCATAATATGGGATCCTCTATATAAAAAAATATTCCGACGTCATCGAATCTGTATAAAAGCAATTTCTGATGTTTTGTCTCCGAGGACTGAATTTTAATCCCACAAGTTTACCTTCTTATTCTGTCAGACTAGCATTTATCAAACTTCCAGCACTTAAAAGCCGCAGAACTATGTTAAATATCTCGTTCATATTCAATGTAATTACTGGTGATATAGGCCCCAGTTATTTAATCCATAATATCACGTTTAGAAACTAGGTCGTAATCCTGACTGAAGGGTTGTAATGACCAATTATGTATGAATATCACGTTAAATGTTCCTCAACGTCAGTCACGTCATTTTTCCCCATTATCAATACAATTTTTTAGATCCAACTACGCTGGTGCTGATGCAATAAGGAGAATTTGTAACGAATTTAATAAATTGTATATGCTAATAGATTTTTCTTCATCGAATAATGTTATAAAAAATAATGTAATTATATATGTAAAGGGTGTTTTTTACAGAGGTATAGAACTTTAGGTTGCAATAAAACAACGATGGATTATTCGATTGGCATGAATTTTATTTATCCGAAAGATAATCTTGTGGCATTACATTTTAAATATGATTTCTGTCATATGACCGCCAAGGCTGGCGCGGATGTAGTCCAATCTGGACGTCCAATTTTCGGTAACTTTTTCCAACATTTGTGGCCGTATATCGGCAATAATAAGGCGAATGTTGTCTTCCAAATGGTCAAGCGTTTGTGGCTTTACCGCATAGACCAATGACTTTACATAGCCCCACAGAAAGTAGTCTAGCGGTGTTAAATCACAAGATCTTGGAGGCCAATTCACAGGTCCAAAACGTGAAATTAGGCGGTCAGCAAACGTGTCTTTCAATAAATCTATTGTGGCACGAGCTGTGTGACATGTTGCGCCGTCTTGTTGAAACCACATCTCCTGGGCATCATGGTTATTCAATTCAGGAATGAAAAAGTTAGTAATCATGGCTCTATACCGATCACCATTGACTGTAACGTTCTGGCCACCATCGTTTTTGAAAAAGTACGCACCAATGATTCCACCAGCCGAAAAAGCGCACCAAACAGTCAGTTTTTCTGGATGTAACGGTGTTTCCACATACACTTGAGGATTACCTTCACTCCAAATGCAGCAGTTTTGTTTGTTGACGTAGCCATTCAACCAGAAGTGCGCTTCATCGCTAAACAAAATTCGCTTATGAAAATCGAGTTGGATTTTGTAAGCACGCAAACCAAGATCCTTCCGCAAAATCTTCCATAAAGTGGATGGACACAGATCCAATTCCTGTGCTCGATGGCGGATGGACTCATTCGGGTCTTCCTCAATGCTACGCTCTACAGCAGCAATAGCTTCTTCTGTACGCACCGTACAACTTCTCTGGGGATGCGAGTTATCAATAAGAGTAAACGTGGTGCGAAAACGTTCCATGGTTAATTGAATTAACTGCTCTGATGGACGATTGTGTTGACGATAAAATGGACGTAGTGCGCGATACGTTTTCCGCACAGAACCATTATTTTCGAAATAAAATTGCACTATTTGCAAGCGTTGTTCAGGCGTGTGTCTATTCATGATGAATTGCCAAACCAAACTGAGAATAAATCACTTGACAGCTGTTAAATCGGTCGCCATCTTGAAAAGTAATGCCAACTTAAAGTTCTATACCTCTATAAAAAACACCCTTTATTTAAATTCATAGTTTTTTAGAATTAATATCTTGTAATACTACTTAAATACCTGCAAGGAATATTTCCATAGGCAAATAAAATAAATAAAATAAAAAAAAACTGATTAAAAATTACAAACAATTCTTGCAAACAATAATCGATATTAAGTTATCGAAGTAGAGTCATAATTATGTTGAAAAGTTGACAAAAAAAAGAATCAAAACCATTTATTAATTATGGACTCAGTAGCATATACATCGCATAAGAGGGTTCCTTTCCTTTAAAAATTCTGTCTCGAAGTTGTCTTGAACTTAAAAACACACAATATTCACCAGAACGTATAAGTAATGCGAAAGTGTTTACAAAAAGTACCGTAGCTGAATGGTATAATGTTCCTTAATTAGCGCTTTGGTTTCATTAGAGTTGCCTCATGTTATTTTTTTTTTGTATTTCATTTTCAAAAACATTTCGAAGAATACGCTAAAAATTTTCATTTTTTATTTCTTTTTCTTTCCCGCAATTCTACTCTACAATGCTGAACATGTATCTTCCCTTAACGATTCTGTGAAATTTCTACAACTAATTGGGTGATGCAACAATATTTCCATTAATACGTGTAAAAACTGAAACAATAACAACAATCTACAGGGAATGTCTTTGTTATTGCTGCCATAATATTGGAACGCAACTTGCAAAATGTTGCCAATTATTTGGTTGTATCGTTGGCTGTTGCCGATTTATTTGTTGCTTGCCTGGTAATGCCTTTGGGTGCTGTATACGAGGTAAGTTGCCATATTTCTTAACAATTTTTGGGAAAAGAAAATTTCTATAAAATTTGCTTTTAACGTGGGGAAAGAAAGCAACGATAATGGTAAACAGATTTAACGCTTTAATAGAGCTGTTATAACAATAACGAGAATAAAACTGTAGCTGCTCTTAATAAGAAAAATAACAAAGAAGAAGAAGAAGAAGAAGAACTAAAAGTATAGTCACTTATGCAGTGTTGCACTTGCACACAAGTTTTAAAAGCACGAGATGGCAATGGATACTGCATTATACTTCAAGTAAATTGTTTGCATTCTTTTCCTTTCTTCTTTTTTTATAAATTAATTACAGCGCGAATATTATAAACGAAAGAGAGAGAGAGAGAGAGAGAGAGAGAGAGAAGAAAAAATTAAAAGAACAACTCATTAAAAGCAAATTTATTGTCGTTTTATGGTTGGCAAAGTTGCTATTCTTCTCAACGTTAATTTATCATTTAATCGTTAATTGTTTCTCTTAAGCGCGTATTCCTTTTCTTTTCAATTCTGTTCCTTTTTTATTAAACAAACAATAAAAAACAATAAAAATTAAAAAACAAAAGAAAAATAATGACAAAAATTATTTTACAGATCAGTGAAGGCTGGATATTGGGACCAGAATTATGTGACATTTGGACTTCATGCGATGTCTTATGTTGTACGGCGTCGATTTTACATTTAGTAGCTATAGCGACCGATAGGTAAGTACCGAGTGAAAATAATGAGCATTTGTTTTAAGCTCATAACTTTGTGTTGGTAACACTATTTCATTTCATAAACAATTTAATGGCTGATAGTGGCCAAACTTATATCACAGTAAGGCTTGCAATTCTATTTCTTATCAAACTTGTCGTGCACTTTGTCCATTTTACTTGCTTGCTTACTAAAATTGGTCATTACAACAGTTTAGTCAGGATTACAACCTATCTTCTCACATCACTCTTGTTTAAGCCACGTCTCAGCATTTTTTAAAGAAGACAGACACCGTAAGAACATCTTGAATCACTGGTAATCATCTAATAAACCAATCCACCATCTACTAGACTTCGGAAACTATCCTATTAATTATCCGCTTGTACCGTTTGTAAAGGTACCTAACCGCATCATAGTGGTAGTCGTCGCTATCCCCCGTGTGTGGGGCCCTCACCCACTAAATCTCCCCCTCCTCTTTTGGACTCCTCATGCCCACTCCGGAACTACTGTGGTATTACTTCGAAGTGGAGTCCGTCTGACCATTTGGCCCCTTCATATCTATATCCGCGTCCGGATTGCGTAACGAATTCCGAGAAGGAGTTTAAACGCCCATTCTACTTCTCTCACCCAAGTCAATTTTCTTATATTTTAGTAAAGTTCTCGACAGTACAGACGCCGACTTTGGCTTCAAGATTCCTTCTTTGCTGTCTCCATCTCTCGCAATGAAAGAAAGTGTGTTCCGCATCATCAATCGACGCATCATCATACATGATGATTATTTAGCGTGGCAAAGTCAATTAGCAATGGATCGTATACAGAACGCTTTTATTCTGCCAGAAAATATGCATCCCGGGAGACAAGTGCACACTGAAGCAGCTGTTGCCGCTGCACAGGAAGGCATTAAATATTCAATCAATAAAGTTGTGTCTGTCGATATTATGGAAGAGTTCACGTACATGCATACATAATTGGTCATTACAACCCTTCAGTCAAAATTACGACCTACCTTCTCACACCACTTATGTTGTGTGCGTTAATTATATACATGAGTGGCGCAGCCCACAGTTTAAAGTCGATTCCGAACGACGGATTTTGCAAAAACCTTTCATGGCAATTTTATTTTAGTCTCAGAGTTCTTGCCAGAAATCTGCTGACAGGAAATCACCGAAGAAATATTCTTTCATATTATCGTTTTGATGTCTGATCTGAGATTCTCGTACATATTTTGGCTTAAAACCTTTGAAGATTTGACTTGTGCAGTAATAAAAACCAAGCTACCATAGTATGCGTCACCAATTCTATTCAAAATATTGTTTTCCTTCGAGAACGGGCTGCTGGAAACAGCGCTCGATAGGTCACTCCAGAGTTCTGAATGTCGTCTTTCCTAATGGGATGTATGGAATTTCGGAAAAAGCCACCGATTATATTATGCATGAGGCAATGTTCCTGCCTGGTTTAAGAATTCTTATACCGGAAAGGGCACTATGGAATGGTTGGGTACTCCAGGGGCAGAGAGCTATACCTATCTTCACAGATTGGTCTAAGTTAGATGGAAGTGCTGGGGTTTTCTGTAGGGAACTTGGTCTTGAACTTAATTTCAGGTTAAATGATGACTGCAGCGTGTTTCAGGCGGAGATTTTCGCAATCTTGAAGGCTACTGAGGCCATAGCTGGTAGCCCCGCTTCGTATTCGGAATCTTACATGATCTTCGTTGTCAATCAGGCTGCCCTAACGGACATTGCGTCGGTCTAGTGCAAATCACGGCTTGTTCGCGAGCGCAACTAATTGTTAAGGACTTTTGGACCAGATCGTATCCGTCTATGCTGGGTTCCGGATAATAGCGGAATACTGGGCTATGATACGGCGGGTGCTCTCGCTAGGTTAGGTTCGCTTTCTGAGGGCGATTTAATAGTTGGTCCTAACCCACCAATCTGCCACCTCTACGGCCTCATCAATGCATGGGATAGGGGAGAAGAGCAGAGGCGTTGGGGGAACGGATCGAGTTGTTATGTTTCTAGATGTCTATTGCCTGCAATAGACAGTGTGAGAACAGGTTGGCTGTTGGGCTTGGATAACGCCAGTTTAAGGTTAGTTATCGGATTTATCACAGGATACTGCGATCTGGAACAGATCCCAGCCGGACTATTGCAGGGTATGTTGCGATGAGGAGGAGTTGGAGACTGTGGAGCACCTCCTCTGGAACTGTCCAGCCATTAGTAGGTTAACATTAAGGACTTTTGGCAGGGGCTTCTTTGAGGGTTTAAATTCGAGAGCCGATATCAAGGCTCTTCACAGATTCATTAGCAGACTGAGTTGGTTGAGAAGTGCTAGGGCTTCATCAGTGTAGGCGTGCTCTCCCTTTTTGTTCTGTTTGATCTGTGTAATTCCTTAGCTTTCCATTCTCGTTTTCCTACTTCCTCTCCTCTTTCCTATCCCCTCTATTATCGTTCCATTTTAAGGATGTTTCGTACAATGGGTAAATTCGACCTCCGGGTACTGTACTTGTCTCAATTGATAAGTGCGCGTCCGCTAACCTAAACCTAAACCTTCGAGAACGATTATCGTATTTGAAGTGATAGTAATCCGTCAACTTTTCATTAAAAGCCACCACATTCATCGAAAATTAGGTGGGATCATTGGTCCATATGCCTTCTGAAGTGAAGCTACTTGCGCTTTACAACTGATTTACTCAAAGAAACTTGAAAGGTACCCATGCTTCAATTCCAAGATCATGTGATTTAATAACATTCGACGTTTAGGCTTTAGACACTCGTCAAAAAGTTTTCGAATGAAACCTCTAGACTTATGCCAAATGTACAGCATAGAATGGACTGAACCATCTCGGGGAGAAATTCACGAACTTCTTGTGGAAACCCATTTTTAATCGAAAATAGGAGTGAATGACCTTGGAGCATTAACGCTTGAGCATAGCAATTGTATAACACTTGAGAACTACACAGCAATTGTGTCTGTGGAAGCAATTTAATGATTTATGACTACAGAATCAGAAGAAATATATCCACACCTTTTATAGCATTTGGGACTGGCGTAAGTTGACCTATTTAGAGAGAAATTGGTCACCAGTTGTAGTTGATGTAGGAAGGAATTAGTCTTCATTCTGAAGTTAGGGTGAAACTATTAGACTATCTAACTATCTCACAATTTCGCTGTCCAGGGCACTAAATGAACTGTATATTAAAATTATTTAGTGGAAGGATAATCTATCCAACAAAGTGGGGAATTCTCCCGCCTTTTAAAGGACTTCCAATTTCGAACAGACGTGCCAACTTTATTAGGGGCAGGATGAATCTTGCTATGGGAAATGTTGGCAAGTGAACGTATGGTCGCGGCTAAGGTGTGAATTCTAGAAAAACGGCAATAGTACCTTTCACTATATGGTACATCCCGCTGCCTTTTTGACATTGAGACTTTATGGTACGGAACCTTGAACTCAAGGGTACAGGGCTCTCTTTAAATTGTATTCTAAATAAAAGCTGTAGCGAAAATCGAATATAGTTAGTACAATAAAAAAGACGTCCATTGCCCTCCATTGTTGTAGTAAAATATCTAAGGAAAAATGTGGTACTGGACGACTAATTGGATGTATACCACAACAGTTAAATATATTGTTACGAAGACAAAAGCCAAACAAACAAAAGCTTAAACAAACAAGATAAACAGACAACAACAAAGTACACATATTGTACGGTAAATAAAATTACACAAACAAATTATTAGGAAGTTATGAGTACCAAAACAAACAAGATAAACAGACAACAACAAAATACACATATTGTACGGTAAACAGAATTACCGAAGAAAATTAGTGGGAAGTTATGAGTACTAAAATCAAAAAGGCAACAACAATAACACTCAAAGAAAGATCGTAAAGTTACCAGACGTAGAAATTAAAAAAAAGGTATAAATAGAGCGAATAACGATTCTGTCACACAGTCTCGATTAGTCAGTATAAGTTGACATTTAAAGCTGTAATCGAAAGTTTTATTAAAAAGAATTCTACTCAATCTGACCTAAAGGAAAGTTTATTCGGAATTGTTACTGATAGACTCCACCACGGAGCCAACCTTTATAGTCTCAAGCAAATGAATGAATATCTCTACGGATATTTTTTAAATTTCCCATGCATGCCAATGTACAACCAATACCCATCTCTGTACAATTTTAATTTATTCCATTTCATAAAAATGCATATTTTTTTAAGCACATATTATTCCTTCATTTATTGATTTCCTCTCTCTACGTTGGCACAATTTTTCACGAAAGAAAAAAAAGAATTCTTGTTTATTTAAGAAGAATGCTTACGGCGCTCGCTATGCTATTGGTGGGTGTTGCTCTTTGTCCTTTTACTACCAGGATAGAATTTTTTTTGGTTTTTTTTTCATTTTCTATTTCGAACATATTTGTACCTGCTATGTTTGGATTTTTTCTTTTTAATTTTCTTTTTTTTTTCTTTTTTTTTATTGCTGTTGCGCTGGATGCTGTTGATATTGCATCCACCTCAACAGTTATGGGTTAACCGTATGACCTTTAAATATAATTTTTTTTGTTATTTTTTTTTTTTTTTTGGTACATGTTACCAGTGAAGCCACAAAGCACGGCTAAGGAATTTTTTGGGTTACAGACAAGTACAGGATTGTGGTTAACAAAAAACAAAAAAAAAAATGAAAATGAAAATGAAAATGGCAATGCGGATTCGGAATATTTCATTTTATCAGAAATATTGGCTCTTTACTAGATGCAGTTTTTTGTACAACGCTTAGAAAATAGTTGTAGTAGTAGAAATAATAGGTTCGGCTTTAAAACCATGTCATGAGTAACTTTTCGTATCATGCTGTCTTATACAGAATCTGCTTTTAATCTAAGCATAGAACTAAGTTATTTATGCAAATATTTACCGAAAGGTATAGAAAAGTTTTATATTGCACCACAAACGTTTATTCGGATAAGCTCTCCGATGGTTGATCTATCGTCACGGATTTCTCCAAATTGATCGGATTTCGGAACAGCTATCTCCACCTACAGAACCAATGCCAGTGAAATGTTTAGTGCTGCCTTTTGCTCTATTTATACTTCATTTATTTTCGGTATGTCAACTTCTAGAACCTTATGTTGACTTGTTATTGCTATTTTTTCTGGTCACTATAGTACGTTCTGTATGTAGTCGCCGTAGTCTAATAGGTAGTGTATTGGCTTAATAGACGTAAGGCCTAGGTTCAAACCCCAGGTCAGACATCAAGACGAAAATATGAAAAAATGTTTCTGCGGCGACTTCCCCTCAGCAAATTTCTGGCAAAAACTCTGAGAGTAATTAAAATTGCCATGAAAAGTTTCTCAAACATCTGTCGTTCGGAGTCGACTTTAAACTATAGGTTCCGCCACTCATGTATAAAATTAGCGCACACAACATAAGTGGTGTACGAAACTACGCCATAATCCTGACTGAAGGGTTGTAATGACCAATTATGTACATATGTGTGTATAGTACGTTCTGTTCAAAGCGCATGTAGTACGTGTACAATCCCAGAAAACCACGAAACTCATAAAGATTCTGAGAACGACGCCATTAGTTTACTGCCCGCACTTTGTTCTCTTTAAGAGCATTTAATGCAATCTGTTCCACCTCTTTTCTGAATACTTTTTGAGAGCACATTTTCATGTTGGCCTCTAATCCTGATGTAGGTAGTTGATACAGTACTTTAGCCAATTTCTATGGTTTCTATCGAAAATCTATTACGAATATGTTGACAAGATAAGCCATTTTCAAAAAAGTGTCCAGTTGCTTGCGTACGCTGACGACATTGACGTCATTGGGCGTACTAAGCGAGATGTTACTGTTGCCTTTAGTGCTATTGAGCGGGAATCTACTAAGATGGGTTTGGCAGTAAATAAGGACAAAACGAAGTATATGTTATCGACAAGTAGAGACGTGCGGCGTACTGGTTCTCAGATTACGGCCGATAACTATACTTTCGATAGAGTCAAAGAATTTATTTATCTTGGCTCCGCCAAAAATGATGTCAGTCTGGAGAGGAAGCGCAGGATCACTCTTGCCAACAGGTACTACTATGGTCTCAATAGGCAATAGAGTAGCAGAGACCTCTCTCGTACGACAAAACCAATACTCTACAAAACGCTGATCCTACCCGTGCTTATTTATGGCATGGACCCTATTAAGCGCTGATGCAGCAACCTTGAGAGTATTCGAGACAAAAGTCCTACGTAAGAACTTCGGTCCAGTACGAGTTGGCGGTGATTTCCTTCTCCGATCCAACAGTGAGCTGTATGAGCTCCTCAACGACATGGATGTTGCGCAGCTTATTAACACGCTGGCTTGGCCATGTCGTTCGAATGGAGGAATATGCTCCGGCGAGAGGGGTACTTGATGCGGTAATCTGCGGAAGTCGGCGAAGAGGACGGCATTGTCTGCCTTGGAAAGACCAAATCGAGGAAGCCTTGTCATCGATTTGTGTGACCAACTGGTGTAGGCGCGCAAGAAGCAGAGACGCCTGGAAAGATGTGTTGCGGCACGCCGAAATCCGTTCATCGAGTAGTTAATGGCCACTTAAGTAAGTAAGTAAGATAAACCAATCACCAGGGACTGCATTAGTCCCTGTAGGCTTTGAAATATTGCAGGATTATTGCTGGGACCAAATGATATTCTTTGACCTGCCATAAACCACCTTTTTCTCTAAAGGCTGTTTATTTTCTCTTTCATCTCCTCATCCTTAATCTCTACATGCCAGTAACCACTTTACAAGTTTATTGTAGAGAACCTTTTTACTCCAACCAGCACGTCGAGAGTGTCATCAATAAATAGTAGTCTTCAGCAAACTTTTTGGAATTATTTCAATATGTTGCCGCAGGCCTTGCCGCAGGCCTTGCCGCCCATAAGTTTACGTGCTCCTCGCATATCTCTCATTATCCATGGCTTTCAAATTGTGCTGTCCATCACTGTTTGTACTGGAGTACATCGTCCAACCTTTGCGTTTTCTTTTCTGGCTGGGCAAGCTAAGCTCTGCAATAGGGAATTTCCCGTACTGATTGAATATTATGAGGGTTTTTGCTGTTAATGTACCAGACCTTAATTTCACTGGTTCTATTAATCACAAACGGTTCTCCGTCTAGTTTTCTTTAACGCCAAAAATTTCTAAATTTTGAGTAGAGATAAATGAGAGGAACAACAAATTACACACATCGTACGGTACTAGGAAGGTGGGCGTTTTTATTTGCAAAAAATATAAAAATTGCTTACTTTATTGGTTAAGTACGGATTATAATCTACCTTCTCACACCACCCGTATATATATATATATATATATATATATATATATATACTTATATGTTCCTTTTACTCCTCATAGGAGCGCTTGGTTTCGGTAATAATAGTTATTTAAGACGTACAGCTTATTAGGCTATAGCGTCCGATCCTGGTGTTAGGGTTGCCAATGACCATGGTCGGTCGTCAGTGCCTCATCAGCGTGACAGGGGACATCAAGCCCTTGAAGGGCAGTGGCTTTGGTTGACTTCAATCATATCGTTTGAGTTAATTTTATTCATAAGTAGTGGGACCTACAGTTCAACATCGACTCTGAACACTAGATTTGAGAATGTTCGAGATGTCTAAGCTCCGAGCAACAGTTTTGTGAAAAATTTCATGACAATTTTATCTACTATCTGAGCATTTGAAATATTTCTGTTAAAATTTAAGTTTCATTTTTTTATTTTGATTTTTATTAACGCGCAATAATCAACTCGTTTTATTGGGCTTAAGTGTATTCCTGCCAGATGTTGTTAGAAAAACAACTATAATATTCAGTTGCTTTCTCATGCTGTCTCTCCAGCTGCTACGCTCACTCTCTCTCTCTATGAATATGTATCACAGGAATAAATGTGCTTGCAACTGTAAACCGTATAATTTTCAACATATTTTATAAAATTCTATATAAAAATATAACGGTATCTACACTATATGTATACGATATGCTCATCCTATAAACAAGTAACAGTAAAGGTAACCTTGTTCCCTGTTTATAAACAGAGCAAGAGAAAAAAATAGAACGACAGAAAGAAAGGTAGAAAGAGAGAGAGAGAGATACAATGTAACAAGTTAAATAACCGTAAGCATAATTTTCATAGAGAGAAACAAAAAATAAAAGACAACAATAAAGAAGAAAAACGAAAAAAAGGAGAATAAAAATGAGTTTAATTTTCTTATGCTTTGTTTTTAATCCAAAAACAGAGAAAGAGGAAGAGAGAGAGGGATAGTAAAACACATAACTATGCTTGAATATTATATTGTTTATATGCTTTAAACAGCAACAACAATAACAACAAATTTTTAAATGAATAACTTTAAAACGTAAAAAACAAAATTAAAATAAACTTTATTCAACAGCTGCTCAAACACGAGCGCACATGCTATTCGAAGAAAAACTTATTTACGCATCGTTAAATTTCTAATGGCTTCCATTCTAAGAGCATACATATATCCGTAGCTTAGTTTTATATTTTTCTAAAATTTTTATTTTATTTTACTTAAGAATACAAACTTAAACTATTGATTGCTTTTCAATCTGAAAACACATACAATATAACGATGACGTATGAGTAATATTTGTTTGAATTCATATTTAATATCAATCATACGTCACATGTGATATATTTATGTATGATTGACCCAATTTACAGTTTTAGTTGAAATGTCATGCAATAATGCAAGTATAGCATATGCTTGACATATAAGACGTTTGTTAAAAAAATCCAAAATGCTTTAAATTTAATCAAAGAAATTGAAAAAACTTTCAATGAAAAGAATTTTATTTTTCCCAGGGCTAAGAAGCCTAGACGGTAAGATAATGCCAACATAGAATACAATTAGGCACGACCAAAGGGTCTCAGTAAACCTAGATAAGAATAAAATATCTTTACTTATAAGAAAAATATGACAACCCCCACTTTCGTGACAAGATGATCACAATATTCAACTAGGTGTGAAACTGTGTATTATACTGGATAGGAATTTAAAACGGAGACAACATCTACAAGGCGGAACAGCAAAAGCTCACAAATGGTTAACTACATGTAGAAGAACCATTGGGATGCCACGTTAGCTGCCCTGGATGAAAAGGACGTACCGAATTACTTAATTGAACTCATTACGCTCTATTTTAAGGATATAATGCTCATATGTGACACAAATGATGGCAGAAGGTCGTACGCGGTGACGGCGGGTGTCCCGCAGGGTTCCGTGCTTGACCCCATACTATGGAACCTCATGTACGATGGTGTACTGAGGCTTAAACTCTCCAGAGGTACACAGATCATTGGATTTGCGGACGATATTGCCCTGCTGATAAGAGGAAAACATTAAGATGAATTGGTAAGAACGTGTAACACTGCGATTGGCACAGTCAGTTGTGCTGATCACAAAACGGATGTTCTACTTGTAAGCAGTAGAAAGAGGAGTGAATTTCTTACCATAACGGTGGGCGACCAGGGCATAACATCAAATCAGGCGATTAAATACCTGGGAGTAATGATTCATAACTGGTTTACGTTTAGAAAACATTTGAGGTACATTGGTGGAAAATTTGCGGTGACGACATGTGCACTTGCCCGATTATTGCCTAACAGTAGAGGAGACGATTACTGATGAAGGTAGCGACTTCGATCGCCATATATGCAGCCCTTATATGGGTCGACGCTATGGATAGGAGGACCTATAGAGCAGGAATAGAAGCGGCCTACAGGAGGTCTGCTCTCAGGGTAATTTCTAACTTCCGCACGGTGTCTACTGATTCAGAATTGGTGATTGCGGGAATGGTGCTCCAGAAACTAGTAATGGACGAAGAGAAGAGGAAACATAATGCAAGAAGGGGAACAGATCTTACGAACACCGTCCAATTGGTTGCCGATGCCATGAATAGATGTCAGCAAGACCGGTCCAATTCCAACAAGGGAAGGTGGACATACAGACTCACACCGAGTATAGGCGTTGGACCAAAAGCCAGGTGAACTTCTATCTGACACAGTTGCTAACAGGCCATGGATATTATAGAGCATATCTCTATAAGTATGGTCACGACGTAGATTAAGCATGCCCAGAATGCCGTAATGAAAAGAAGACGGCGGAGCATATTTTCTATAACTGACTGCGATGCGATGGTCAACGAAATTGCCGGGAGAGGATAATAGGGCACCAGGTAACGCCCGATAATGTAGTTTATCTAATGTTAATCTCATGAGATAATTGGAACGCAGTATGTGTTTTCGCAAGGAAGGTATTGATGCAGCAAAGATTGGCTGAGAGAGCAAGGTCAGCAGAATTGGAAGGCGGCACTCGCTGAATCTCCACCCCCCCTGAAGTAATACTTGATTGTGGTACCGGGGGGTCAAATGGTTGGAAGTGTGACGAACGATGTTGGGTTTAGTACGCGGGCGCTCAGCAAGCCGAGAGTAAGTCTTGAGACGAATCGTGCACATTGGTAGGCCGGGCTACCAATGTCTTTTGATGATTCCCAACCTTTAGCTCGTAAAGCTATAAAAAATGAAGAAGAACCATTAATTCTTAATGTTATCAAATCATTCTGAGGACAAAACCTTGCCTCTACATGGGCTTAGTTAGTTGTGTGTTGTACATCATTAAAATAATTTACAAGGTTCAAAGAATGTATTGTTTAGCGATAATTGATGCAATGAGACCATTACCTACAAGGTCATTGCAACAATTACGCTTTCTCCAACCGATAGAGATACGGTTGCACTATGAGGCAGAACTTACGAACATTAGCCAGAGCCACAAATCGTATAAGTAAGTTAAGTAACTTAATTAGTCACTATAATCCTTCAGTCAGGATTGCAAGTTAGCTCCTCACATCAACTATATTGCGTGTGTTTATTGTATCCATCAGTAGAGGGACCTACATGTTTATCATCTACTCCGAATAAATTGATTTGAGAAACTTTTCGTGGTATTTTATTTACTGTCAGAATTTATTCAGGTAGACTGCGGATAGGAAGTCGCTGAAATATATAGTTCCTTGATTTCACCACCACCAGACCATAAGGTGGTTTTCCAAATGTACCTACACGAGATCAGGTAATACATTATTTGGCCCAATTATAATTTGGTAAATTGGGGCCCCTCCTAATTAATCCAAAGTGTGGCACGGTGTTCTTACGGACGTATTGAAGCCTTTCGTCAAAACACTTATTGGACATTATCAGTGCGGCTTCAGACCTTTAAAGTCCACCATTGACCCGAACTTAACACTAAGTCAAATGCTGGAGTAGACCCATGAAGAACAAGTCGACACACACCATCATTCTGTCGACTATAAAGCAGCCTTCGATAGCCCCACAAGCAATCGCGTTTATGCCGCAATGACTGAGCTCGATATTCCTGTGAAGCTGATAAGGATTCCGCCAGAATAGGTGTGGACACCGCCAAACCTTTTGATACCGTGTGCAGTTTTAGACAACTTTTGCAACTGAGGCATGGAGAGTGTTCTGCGGAAGGCGATGGTAATATTTTCTAAAAAAGCGTCCAGTTGCTCGCATATACTGACGACATTGACATTATAGGGCTTACAAAGCAAGATGTTACTTCTGACTTTATGCGCTGATGCAACAGCCTTGAGAGTATACGAGACAAAAGTCCTACGTAAGATATTCGATCCAGTGTGAGTTGGCGATGATTTCCGCATTCGATCCAACAATGAGCTCTTAGGTTAGGTTAGTGTGGCAGCTTCCATACCAAAGGCTCACTTGAGCACGCATACCGGCCCGTTGTGCAGGTGAACGCAGTCTTTGAACTGACCAAGTTCCTTCGAGCTAAGGAGGGAGAAGTTGGTCAGCGGAATGGCACATTTTTAAAGCGCGACTACCCCACGCTGGAAAAAGCTTAATAAACGAGGATATAGCCTTGACATCAATGGACGCTGGCACCGTCAGGCTGACAACGTTTGGAGAGCTAAATAACCTCTATCTGCACCTCGCAAGAGATGGGCATTGACAAAGAAAGTGGATAACAGTCTCCTCTTACTCAGCCGATCTGCACCCACGGCAGAAGTCGTTAAATGGGAGCCGCATTTTTTCCGCGTGTCTACCTATAACACAGTGACCTGTAAGCATGGCCACTGTGATCGAGATGATGTTACGACCAAGTCCAAGTAACTGGTTGGTGCGCCTTCTATCCATTGAGGGCCAAGTGAGCCTAGCGGTGGAGCAGGACTCTTCATTGATCCAGGATAGGTTGGCGTCTCGGAAGAATTTCTGCGCGATGGTCAGCTTGAATGAGGTAAGTATTCCTATGTTGATTGAAGAGGATTCCTGAAGTAGTGCGCCAGCTCTGGCTAGCTCGTCGGCTCTCAGTTTCACGGAATGTCACAGAGTCCTGGGACCCGGACAAGTGTGACACTGAAGCGCCCAGAAAGAAAGTTGAGGCATCGGCGACATTCCCTAACGATCCTGGAATTATTCGTAACGTTCGACAGAAACTTTATGGCAGCCTGGCTATCAGAAAAGATCGAGAAAGGAACACCGTATGCGAGGATCCACTGCGCGGCTCGGTTCCACTTCCGCCTGGAACACGCTGCAATAGTCCGGCAGCCGGAGTGAAATGTCCAAGTTCAATTTCTTAGATCCAAATGCTTTCTGCTCGGGATCAGGAAGTTGAAACCCCTGTCAGTATTCCACAGGGACATAATCAATATCCAGTGGGGCCACAAGATCAATCTCCAAAATAGAAGACTGACCAGAGGGGACGGCACGCCAACGAGACAGGACATTCAGTCTTGTCGCAGCGAACTTGGCCACCTGCTTAGCGAGGAGCTCAGTAGGAAGCCAGTTAAGCATTGCGAACAAGGCCTTTGTGGGGGTGGTGCGTAGAGCACCAGTGATTCGAATAGCTGATTCCGTACAGGGGTCTGACATTGTGCAGCCTATCCAGAGCAGTCCACCAGAAGACAACACCGTCTAGTAGGTTGGGTTCGATGACTGCAGAATAGATCCAGCGCATGACCTTTGGGCTGAGACACCATCTGGACCCAACTGGCCTGCCGCAGCAGTAGGCAGCACAGGCCGCCCTCCGCGCCCTAGCAGCCATATTCGCCCTCCAGTTGAGTTTGAAAACAGTGAGTTGTATTAGCTCCTGAACGATGTGAACAATGTGCAGCGTATTAACATCCAGCGGCTGTGCTGGCTCGGTCATGTCGTTCGAGTGGATGAGGATGCTACGGCGAGATGGATATGTGATGCGGGGATTAACGGAAATCGAAAATCGGCGTAGAGGCTGACCTTGTTTGAATTGGTAGGACCAAGTCGGGGAACTCCTGTCGTCGATTGGTGGCGCATGCCTGGGAGGATATTCGATATTCGATAATCGGGTTGTTAATAGTAATTAACCAATTAAGTAATTAAGTGGCACGGTGTACATTAAGTCATTGCCAAGCTTGCGTAAGTTTATGATCCTAATATTTTAGAGCAAAACTATACAAGTTATGTGTATAGTCTCAGAAGAGTGAACAGGAAAAAGCTAAGAATGCCTTTATCATCAACAAACTTCCTGTTAGTACTGCATTGACTATTAAAACCCTTTATTCAGGATTACAACCTAGCTTCTCATACCACCCATGCGGTGTGTGTTAATTTAATACTTTCTGTTTCACACTCTCACAGACAGTGACAAAGTTCTCTTTTTATTCATCAATTTACGTTTGTTGTTGGTTCCCTTGATGAACCAGTGAATCTGAACTTATCCACCACTATGCAAATAGTTCTCAGGATAGGTGGACTACGGTGATCTTGAAAGAGGCAAATGACGCTATATGTTGTATGATGTGAAATATCTACGTTGTAATCCTGACTAAAGGATGGTAATGGGATAAAAGGGATTTTGCACATTGCTGCCGTAATTTGTATCGTAACATATTAAAACCAATGCCTACTTTATCAAGGAGCTCCTTATATCAGAAAATAACTCCATGCAGATGATTGTGTTCGCTGCTATATAGGGAGTGATACAAAAGGATTTTAATCTGTAAGAGGGTTTCGATATTAAAAATATATTGGCTTTCACCGTGTGAACATAATGTTAAAATACTGTTGTATGTACAGTGAGATGCACAAATGAGTACATGTTTGTATTTTGGAAGCTTTTTATTGAATAAAAATAAAGTAATAAAGGAAACTTTAAAAGTTTTTTGTCATTTATTTAGCATTTTGTAATTATCAAAGCCCTAAGAAAAAAATAAACATAGCAAAATCAACTCGCATGTACTCAATTTTGCACGTCTACATTTTATGATATGTTTGCGAAAACGAAATCAAAAACTATCGTTATTTTTTCATGTTTTTGCAATACTTTGACATTTTTAAACAAATATTGGTTAAATATTAATTACTTAATATCGTTGAGCGAATATTTCTTGCAACTTATCGAACAAAAATCTATTTCTCGAAATCAACTGAAGATAGTATTGTAGCTTTGACTGGAAGTGGCTATTCTACCAGGGAAATTTGTAAGCAACTTGGAGTTAGTCAGTCAGTAGTCATCTGAGTCCAAAAACGGTCTGTTGTTCCCTACCTTCACGACATAGGTCGTGAAAAGCTACTAACTAATGCAGATGCTCGTCTAATGCTAACAAAAATGAAAACGGACAAATTTTTAACACCCAAAGGAGATTTTTTGGCAATCGGGAAAACCGTTTGTCAATGGAGGGCAAGTAGAGCTCTTAAAGATATTAGCTATACCTCAGCAGTCAAAAAGAAAAAACCTGAACTTTCGGCTAAAAATTTAAAGGCTCGATTAAAGTTTGTCAGAGAACACAGAAATTGGACAGTGGATGACTGGAAACATCTGATCTGGACAGACGAATCAAAATTCAATCGCTTTCAGTCCAATGGTAAGCAATATTGCTGCCGCCGCCATGGGTAAAGAATTAAAAGACACCATGTTAAGGAAATGGTGAAACACGGTGGAGGGAATATTATGGTATGGGGTTGCTTTACATGGTGGCACCTCGGAGTCCGAGGCTCGGACAACTGCAAAGAATCAATAACATTATGAAAAAGGAGATTATTTGAGATTTTTGCAGACCCATCTTCCCGATTTTGTCGCCAAGAGCGCCTATTCTGCGCAGGGAGTACTTTTCCAGCTGGATGGTGACCCCAAACACACCTCCAAAATCGTTAAAGAATGGCTTAGTGAGCAAAATTTTTAATTAAGGCAGTGGCCAGCACGAAGTCCTGACCTCAATCCGATTGAGAATTTATGGTCAATCGCGAAGAGACGATTGGGACAGTACTGATCAGCCCCAACCAAAATTTAGATTAGCCTTAGCAACGGATTCATCAGGAATGGACAAATAATCCAAAAAAAATTAAAGAGAAAATGCCATGTCGCGTAAATGAGGGTCTTTGGACGATACACTGAGCGCCACTGAAGTATTTTATTCTCTTAGGATAGCGAGAAAAGTAAATGATAATAGTAGAATAAATTTCCTAAAATAAAGACTTTTATTTATTACTTATAAAATGTTAAAACAAAAACAACAATTCATGATAGAGGAAATTTTTTTATACTTAAGAACGAAACTGTTTTATACTTAAGAACAAAAGCATTGAATCACTTATGGCGCTCAGTATATATTAAAAATACTCGTATTCCCTAAAATTTTGGAATGGTGCAAAATTAAGTACATCCCAATTATTTTCCTCCTGATTCTTTTTCTTAGAATTTGATCATTTTATTTCTGAAATTTATATTAGTTTGTTAAGTAAAGGGTTCGCCAAATAACTTTTTTGTGAAAATGCTTTAAAAAAAAACTACTGAATATTTTCTCAAATTTCTTTTTTTATTTGAAAGTACAATCCTTCCGGTTAATAATGGAAAATAATTTCATCCAATGGCTGCCTCGGCTGGCCATGCAGTAGCCTACACCAGAAGATGCCGATTTTGGCAAAAAATTTCATCTTTTCACATGAAGCTCATTTTGATCTTGGCGGGTATGTAAATAAGCAAAATTGTCGCATTTGGGGCACAGAAAACCCTCACGCATACATTGAAAAGCCGACGCACCCAAAACGAGTCACTGTTTGGTGCGAGTGGCCATTACAGTCAATGGCGATCGCTATCGGGCCATGTTGAACGAATTTTTGTTCACTAAAATTGAAGAGGATAATATTGGCAACATTTGGTTTCAACAGGACGGCGCTACGTGCACACAGCCAAAGCTACACTCGATGTTTTGCGCCCTGTTTTTGAAGATCGCATTATCAGCCGCAGAGCTGATATCGTTTGGCCACCTCGGAGCTACGATTTGACACCGTTGGACTATTATTTGTGGGTACCGTCTGGCCGACAAGCCAGAGACAATTGACGCTTTAAAGGACAATATTCGTGAAGCCATTGGTGAAATACAGCTGCACACAATCGATAATGTGCTTAAAAATTAGACCGATCGTGTAGGCTACTACATGGCCAGCCGAGGGAGCCGTTTGAATGAAATTATTTTCCATTATTAACCGGAACGATTGTACTTTCAAATAAAAAAGAAATTTGAGAAAATATTCAGTAGTTTTTTTTAAAGTATTTTCAAAAAAAAATTATTTGGCGGACCCTTTACTAAAAAATTTTTGAATTGCTTTAACTCTTTCATTTTTATGCAATTAAAATTGCTCAGAGTACAAACATATACTCATTTGTGCACCCCACTGTATATCCTTTCATAATATACCTGTATTTGACGATGAAAAATGTTGAAAATCTTCTTTTATGAGATTACATTTTTACTTCTTACTTCCATCGATAATACTGGATTTCATTTTTGCATTTGAAATTCACAAAATATTACATTTTCTTTATTCATCCTTGTTTTTCTTTGTTTTCTGTTGCAGATATTGGACAGTAACGAATATCGATTATCACAATTTGCGTACACCGCGGCGTATTTTCTGTATGATATTTACGGTGTGGTTTTTTGCGGTCATCGTTTCGTTGGCACCGCAATTTGGCTGGAAAGATCCTGAATACATGGAACGTATTGAGCAGCAAAAGTGTATGGTTTCACAGGATGTCATCTATCAGGTACGTACATATGTATATGGAGTACACACAGGCAAACAAAAATATTGATGAGTTGATGGTTGTGCCCCTTAAAAAAAATAACTGAATGAATAATCAAATGGGGCAGACAATCCATATCAATATTCAGAAGCATTTATTGTCTTTTATGGCGTATTTTTCTTCATATTTTTATTCTCTTTTATTTTCTTTTCTTTTTTTTTTGTTCTTTTTCTCCTCATGTGTTATTTTACATGAAATTCTTTGGTGTGTACACCACCATTTTTAAATACTTTTCGGGGACCGTGATGTGTCACACAGATTTTTGCCACTTGTTGCTCCTTCTATGTTCCATTATTAATGATTTTGGTATTGTATTGGAAAATCTATAAAATAGCACGCAAACGCATACAAAGACGCACACAACGCTTACGTTATCATAACAAGGCTGATGGTGGCAAGGAGGTGGTAAGTTTATTTAACATGTTTCTCTTCTTCTTCCTTTTTCTTTTTACACGCACCATATTATACGAAAATATTGTATGTACACGGGTTATAATGGTTAGGGAAGGATTAAGTAAATTGTATGTCACATTTACTCGTACATACCTACGAAGGGGGCAGAATGCTGAGCTTGACACAATTCCATATCATTTACCTTTAAAATGAAAACGGAACGTTACGCATAAAAAAATGGTCATGAAATTACAAAATTTCTGTAAGGGTTTGTAAAGATTAACTGCTAAAAAATGAAAATTAAGCAAACGTTCAGTTTTAATTATTTCAGCGTAAACAAATGATTCGTGACATTGGGTAATACAAAAAATTTTCCACATAACGTTGGTATTCCCTTCAATTTTGTTATGAATTTATACTGTGTATGGGTTCGTATCTCGGCAATAGCATCACAAATGTTAGCCTTCAAATTCTCAATTGTATGTAATTTGTCGGCATAACACTTTTCTTTAACGGCGCCCTACATAAAATACGCCAAAGATTTCAAATCGCAGGTTTTTGGATGCCAATTGCACAACTAATTATAACGGCCATCAAACGTTTGACGCAATAAACCACATAACGTTTGTATTCCCTTCCATTTTGTTATGAATTGATTCTGCGTGTGTAATGTCGTTCTAACGAATCGAAAAATAAGCGATGAATTTATGGTGAGGAGTAGTCAGAGCCGTAGTCTAGTAGGTAGTGTGTCGGCTTCTTAGACGTAAAGCCAGGGTTCGAGCCCCAGGCGAGACAACAAAACAAAATACAAAAAGTATTTCTTCGACTACTTCCTCTCAGCAGATTTCTGGCAAAAACTCTGAGAGTAAATAAAATTGCCATGAAAAATTTCTCAAAATTCTGTCATTCGGAGTCGACTTTAAACTGTAGGTCCCACCACTCATGTATAAAATTAACACACACAACATAAGTAGTGTGAGAAACTAGGTCGTAATCCTGACTGAAGGGTTGTAATGATCAATTATGTAATGTATGCAGTAGCTAGAGCGAGTTCGAGATTAAGCTGCTTGAGAAATTCTCAATCCGGGCATTTTATGATTATGCGACATAATTTCAAGGTAACTCTTCAAAAATAATGAAAATTGTCACCATAGTATAGCACGTAGTGTTTCTCCCACAGAAGTCCCGTGGTTCGATCCCACGCTCACTCTTCTGGGCACTTTGTGATTCCGCAGTATAAATGGACGGTACTTCTTCAAAAACGATGTAAATCGTCGCCATAGCATCAAACATAGTGTGTTGGCTTACAGATGAGAGCCTGTGTTTCGAACCCTGGCTCAAGCATATCAAACAAAACGAAACACAACAAATATTTCTTCGGCGACTTTCTGCCAGCAGTGAGTGAGTGAAAAGAGATGTGAGAAACTAGGACGTTGTACGATGGGTCAATTCGACCTCTGGGTACTGTACTTGTCTTAATTGACAAGTACACGTCCTCTAACCTTTTCCCAGCAGTGTTCTGGTAAAACATTTCAGAATAAATTTCCTCTAACGCTTCACTGCTAAAGCGGTACGAAATCAAACTATTTCTAAAGCAAGTAATTACAAGAGATATGAGTTGGAGCTTCACAGACCATTGCAAAACCAGGATTGATATCAAGAAATATAATTTTAAGTCTCTGGGAGGTATAAAACCGATGTTGCTCTACGTCGACTGGCCTACAGCTTACAGTTTATTTGTTTACAACATGTTTGGTTTGATTACGAAATATTTGTATGTCCATTTCAATACCCCATGCATTTGAGATATTTTTGCCCGAATGGTTCGTTGGATTCTTTCTGGCAAATTAAGCATTAATTTGGATAAAATTTCTCTCAAATGAGTCAGGCGTTCTTCTGGACACATGAAAATTTAATGTATTGTTCGTTGGAATCAGCACAAGTGCCTCGATTTCTTAGGAAGGTGCAGGAAATACTTCACTTCATCTGATCTCCTTTCTATTTACACGGCTTATATCCGGCTCACAATAGAACTCTCGTGTCTATTTTGAGGCTTCTCGAGCGCGTGCAAGAGAAGACAAAATTGCTCATTAATAACGGCAAGGTATTGATTCATTGAAGAATCGTTGTGTTTCACCGTTCTATCGCTACTGCAATGGATTTTGCTCAAGCGTAATAAAGAGAATTATTCCCAAAAATACTGCATTCCTACGTTGCTCCTGTTTGCTTTTTATTATTGGACATTCTGGCACCAAATTCTGAAAGGACATTTCACACAGAATTCGAATACTCTACTTTTCTTACATCCTACTTACTATTCTTCTTTGTCGTGATAACTTTTATTGATGCCTGAGAAGGTGTGACTGAGAAAACCTACGACTTCAGTTAAGTCAAGGTCCTGATATTTGTCTTCGGAAATCCAAGTAATTTATCATACATGGAAGAAGTCGCCGTAGTCTAGCAGTTAGTGTGTAGGCTTATTAGACGTAATGCCACGGTTCGAGCCCCAGGACAGACATCAAAACAAGAATACTAAAAGTATTTCTTCGGCGACTGCCTCTCAGCAGATTTTTTGCTAAAAATCTCATGTACAATTTTGCCACCGCTCATGTATAAAATTAACACTCACAACATAAGTGGTGTGAGAAACTAGGACGTAGTACAATGGGTCAATTTGACCTCCGGGTACTGTACTTGTCTTAATTGAGAAGTACACGTCCTCTAACTTAACCCAACCTAACCTATCATACATGGAATGTTGATATATTTATTACCTCCAAGCTTAGTCGTACTTCAGGAAGTACTCTTCATTTGAGTTCTCATAAACATCCTCAAAGAGTCTTATTAAACCTTCAGGCATACACTTGCATTATAACAAGTCCCACAGCTTCCCATTACTACGTTCTAAAAGCCTCTTCGGAGTCTCAAAAAGCTTTAAATACTCTCTTAGACTATTAATATACATAATTGGCGGCTTAGCTTCTCACACCACTCATGTTGTGTGCATTAATTTTATACATGAGAGGCGGGACCTATAGTTTAACGTCGACTCCGAACAACAGATTTTTTGAGAAACTTTTTCATGGCAATTTTATTTACTCTCAGAGTTTTTGCCAGAAATCTGCTGACAGGAAGTCGCCGAAGAAATATTTGTTCGTATTTCGTTTTGATGTCTGACCTGAGATACGAACCCGGGCTTTACGACTAATAAGCCAACACACTACCTACTAGACTACGGGGACTTTTAGACTATTAATATGATAGCCTCAGAAAGTTTTATTGTGACTTTTAATATGATCGACACAATAAAACTTTCTGCCATACGGTAGAATTGATTTATATAGAGTCTTCTAATAGAAACTTCCGAACTTTAACTGAGCTACATCTGCTAAATTAGTTGTCATTTATTGAGTCTGTTTTGCAAAATCAATCTGGACAACCATAAACAACGACATATATGCGCTGAATAGTTTCTGCAGCAGTCAGAAACTGTCAAATATTTTTAATCAAAAAATTGTCTGCACTGATGAGGTCCATCACTAGATAAATTGCTACGTGAACTAACAAAAACGTCGAATTTGGAATGACACTAATCTCTATGATATCCAAGGATATCCAATTCGTTCTCAAATATCTCAAATAACATGGATTATTAGCTGGCGGCATCATCTGTGTAACGTAATTTACATCCAGGCCAGAATATACAGTGGCGAGCAAAAGTGTATTCATGTTGGCAGATTCAGCCCTTTAACCCCTATAAAATCTTTAATGAATGAGAACGCAAATTGAATGTTTCAGGATTGATTACTTGTTTATTATATTACATATTTAAGTTAAAAAATTAAAAGAAATTATATACCATACTTCAAGAATACAAATAAAATTAAAAATAACTCAATTCGAACACTTTTGCACGTTTATTCAAAAACCTTAATATTAAGCGATTTTTAATGCTTTGTCCACAATCCTTCGTTCTTTTTTATATTTTTAATGCGCTTTGGCATACTCTCCACCAATTTTTGTATGATTTCATCTGGGATTTTGTTCCACTCCTCTTGAACTCTTTGCCAGAGTTCATCCATGTTCGTTGATGCTCTTTCATACACGGCCAGTCTTCTTCTTAAAAGAGCCCACAACTTTTCTATAGGATTGAGATCCGGGCTTTGTGCTGGCCATTTAAGTAATTTAAATTTTTGGTTAGACAACCAATTTCTAACAATTTTGGAGATATGTTTAGGATCTCCAACTTGTTGAAAGTGTATCTCCTCCTCGGGATATGCACTTTTATCCACATATTCTGGCAAATTAGTCTTCCTTCTTCATTATACCATCTATGTTAACCAGTGGACCAGCGTTCCACCAAGTAAAACACCCACACACCATCAAACTTCCCCCGCCAAGTTTTACTGTTTGCTTTACATGATGTCTTTGAAGATTTTCATGTGGGCGGCGCCAGTAATATTCTTTCCCATCTGATTGGAAACGGTTAATATTAGTTTCATCAGACCAAATCACATGTTTCCAATTCTCTGCTGTCCAGTTTTCGTATTCTTTACAAAATTGCAGGCGCGACTTAACATTTTTATTTGATAGGGCTGGTTTCTTTTTCTTGACTGATGCGACTAGACCAATTCTTCGTAGTGATCTACTAACAGTCCAATCACTAACGTGTTTATTTATTGCCTTGGCAGCTAATTTTGGTGTTCTAGTAACCCTATTTCTCATTAATCGCTCAATATGCAATATGCATCTGCGTCTGTTAACAACCTTGGACGACCAGTTATGATACATTTGGATGATATATTTCGTCTTTTACGAACACTTTGCACAGTACTATGGGCTATTTTTAAAGATTTAGCTCTTTCTCTGCATGAATGTCCATTTTCCATCATAACTACTAGTTACAAATAAATTACCAATGTTTATTTTAATAAAAAAATGTCAGTAATATTTTGGAAACTACACTTAAACTTTTTTAAAAACTAACAGAGTTGATATTAAACCATAACTCGATAAAAAAAATAAAGGTAAATTATAAATTGACACCTGTAAGGTGACATAAACCAATATGAGAAAAGTGTACGAGTTGTCATATGTAGCGATCATGCTCGATAACCGGAGTTGTAATTGTTATTTTTATACATTTTTTGTACTATAATATAATCCAACAGTAATGAATAAACATGCGAATTTTCGTTAAAATATCTTAGCTAGAAAAAATGTTATTGACGTTTTACTAGAAAATTTACCAACATGAAAACACTTTTGCACGCCACTGTATAGATGATTACCATTCTCTTTTGGCCATAATTGAATGATCTGATTACTAACTATATGTGGTTTCAACAGGACGTTACTACGTACCCTACAGACATTTTGAACGAGCAATTTAAGGTCATGGTCATCTTAGGTGGAGGTGATGGGAACGTTGTCAAACGTTAGGCCTCATGTGTATGCAAATAAGCTGCAACGCACAACAGCACCCAAGGCCTGCAAACCCAATTAATTAAATTTGAACTGATTTATGTGCCATAGACAAAGTAAATTGAACATTTCGAATACGTTCTACTCAGAGAAGTCATACCTTCATGGTGCTATCAATATGTTTTCCAAACGAATACAAAATTTGCATGTCAAACACACGTTGTTTTATTTAAATTTAAAGATAGGAAGCATTTTATTATGAAGTCGCCGTAGTTTTTTTTTTTCTTGAGCCGGAGGTTGGAATCTTCGGAAGATAATTTTGTTCCAACAAAAGAGTGCACGATTCACCATCACTGGTGCCTACGTACTAAACCCACCCCTACACACTTCAACCACTCTCCACCGCGGGACTGCCGTAAGGTATTACTTCGCGGAGGGCTGGTTAGCTTGAAAGCTTTATCACATTAAGTCAAATTTCGCCTCCGTTCCTCCAGTCTTCAGAGTTCTAGCATAATTTCAACCATTCTCTGACTATATTGACTCCATAGAATCCTACAATTCAACAGCTCTTACATTAGCCGGTTTGGTCCCAAACGCGTTTCTTCGGGCCATTTAAATCTGGAGCAGCATGTTAGAATATGCTCCGCATCTTCCTCCTCATCTACACAGTTTGGGCATATAGGGGAAGTGTCATGACCAAATCTGTGCAGGTACTTCTTGAAGCACCCATGACCAGTTAGGAACTGGGTCGCGTAGTAGTTCAGCTCACAATGTTCGTTCTTCATCCAAAGTCGCCGTAGATGAAGTCGCCCTAGTCTAGTAAATTGTGTGTGTTCACTTATTAGATTTGAGGCCACGGTTCAAACACCAGGTCAAACATCTCCACCAAAACGAAATATAGGAGAAAAATTTTTTTGGCATCTTCCTCTCAGTATATTTCTGGCAAAAACTCTGAGATTAAAATAAAATTGGCATGAAAATTTTCTCAAAATCTGTCGTTTGGAGTCGACTTTAAACTGTATGTCCCGCCACTCATGTATAAAATTAACACACACAACAAAAGTGGTGTGAGAAACTAGGTGTAATCCTGACTGAAGGGTTGTAATGACTAATTGTGTATGTATGTATGCCTGGAAGAGACCTCAATTATGTCTGAAGGATTTTATATTCCCCTAATAAATTAAAAACAAAGAAAACCCAAATAATTCAATTTAAAACATAAATTAAAGATGGTTGTGCTCAAAAGCGGTTTTTATACAAAATTTTCACAATTTTCAAGATTAAAAAATATCATATGATGGACATTTTGTTTTGCTACATTACTTTTTGAATCATATTCGTAGCTTATACGTGTCCTTTTTTACATTGGCAGTCAATGACAGCAGAGATTGAAATAAAAAAGAAATAAAAAAAATTCTCCTATAATTTGAAAATAAATTGGTTTGCAATCCGAGTATGATGTTCGACATTTAAAGTTGAATTCCTAAGAATAACAACAACAATAAAGAAAAATTGTTACAGATATGGCAACAACAATAACAACAGAATCAATAAATTTTTTTTGTTCAATATTTTCTTTGTTTGTCGGAAATAAATTAAATTTCTCAAGAATTAAATGAAGAACTACCGAGTCTCTGTATTCTGCACTGTGGTAACGAAGAAAAAAATAGTATTAAAAACATCGAACAATATATACGATACAATACGATAAGGAAACTTTCCATTTTCAACTCGATGCCAATTTCTCAAGTAATTTTTAAGGATAGAAAAGTCAAGACTTCACTCTCAATACCTATAACTTCTGCCTTCTATTTGAATACAAAGTCTATAGGGTGGGGCATTTAAAAGATTAAATTTTAAACATGCAACAAAAAACAATATTATTTTGTTGTGAAGTACAATTGTTCTGGTGAGATATGAAATATTTTCCATTCATATGGCTGCCGCAGCTGGCCTCACAGTACCTCATTCGATTGGACCAATTTTCGTACATTTATTCGAGTGTATGTGGTCGTAACCCGGCAATGGCATCACAACTGTTGGCCTCTAAATGCTCAATCGGCTGTAGTTTGTCGGTATAACACTTTTCCTTAATGGCGCCCCACAGAAAATAGTCCAACGGTGTCAAATCGTAGATTCTTGGCGATCAATTTATATCACCAAAATGGCCATCAAATATTTGACGCAATAAATCAATTGTGGTATGAGATGTGTGTTCAAGTTGCACCATCCAGTTGAAACCCAACATCGTTCACATCAATACCATGAGGAGCGGGAGCAAAAAATCGGTTATCAAGGTGCGAGAAGTATCTCCATTGTCTGTAATGATTGAGCCGCTTTTATTCTCAAAGAAATTTGGGCCAATGATGCCTTCGCTCCACAAGCCACACCAAACAATCACCCGTAATGGGTGCATTGGCTACTGTAAGACAACGTGTGGGTTTTCTGAGCCCCAAATATGGCAATTTTACTGATTAACGTACCTACCGAGATGAAAATGAAAAAAATCGACATCATCGTCCAAGCGAAAACGAAGCGGATGGTTATGCGTATTCAACTTGAACCATTTGAACATTGTAAGGCGTCACACCGCTATCTTTTTCTAAAGTTCGATGTAAACTGGTGCGTGAAATGTTCAATTCTTGTGAACGATGATGAGTTAGTGTTGATGGATTCTCACGCACATTTTCAGCCACAGCTTCGATATTTTCGGGTGGATGCGCAGAACGAGCACACTCATGTCTGGGCACATCAACGATCAGACCAGTTTCACGAATCACTGTTGTTCGATCTCTGCGACCAAATTTTGTACGAACTTTTCGTGCAATTGAATAAATCCCAACGTTGCTCAAGCATAAATCGATTCATTACGTTCAGTGGAGATAATGGAATGAATATTGTGACAGAATAGAATGACATAAGTATTGCCAGATAGGAAATAACCGATGATTCAAATTTTAATCGATGATGATAATTTTTGTTTTATAAAAAATTATAAACATTTTAAGTCATCAACAGTAAAAGCTTTACAAATAAAAATTTTTTTCATAAAATCCTAATTGATAAGCAGTTACCCTTGTCATGGATTACACTGTAGCATTTCCAATATTTCTGTATAACACTTATTCGACGTTATCCGGACATATTCTCAATTAATGTATTCAAGCTTTAAGTGGCAAATAAATTCGTTCTTGAATTGAGATTTGGTTTCTGAATTTAATTTTTAATTTCAAACACTGTTTCCACTGTTCATGGCAAAACACAATAAAGGACGCAAAGTTGTAATTACATTTATACGCACTGTTGTCCACACATTCACACAAATTAATACAAAATATGCTCCCTCATGCACACACACATGCTCAAAATTAAATCAAAATAAATCATGTTGAATGAGTTGTGCTAATATTGACATTGTCAATAAAAACAACAACAACAACCACACATATATTTACGTATGAGTTTTACTCTCGCTCACTCCCCTTACTATTCTCATGCTCATTTAAACTTTATCTTGAGCACAAACACAAACAAAAATGCAAACAATTATACGTACTTTCAAGGTAAATAGGCATCAAAAACAATACATAGGAGAAGAGGCAACAACAAAGGGAGGGAGAAAGAGAGAGAGTTAAAAATCATTGAGTAGAGGTAATTTTTGTGGTTGAATTGAACGTGTATGTGTGGTATTTTGTTTGTGTACGTGTGGTATGCGTATGCATGTGTGTGTGTTGTTGATATTTATTTTAATTGAAGTTGTAAAGCAAAGGCAAATGTGTGAATGTGTACGAAAATAAACAAATAATACGCGTTGACACCCATTTTTCCGGCTTAAAATTACATTTTTTTCATGGCATATTTCAAGGGTGTGTACGATACAAGTATTTTAAGGAATTCAAGGATTTTTTGCTACATTTCCTTTTATTATCCAGGGAATCTATTCACCGCATTGAGAGTATTAATCGTTTGAAAATCTTCAATTTGAAAAGAAAAAAAATTTCTTATGTTCATTTATTTATTGAGTCTTTAATATTAAATTGAACTGTTAAGTGAACTGCAATAAATTCACAAAAGCACAACAAATTATTTTGTTTGTTTAAATATTGTTTTTCTTATTTATTAGAACACCATTAGAAATCATATGATGATTATTAAAAGTTAAGTAACTTACTCCTTCGTATCGACGTAGTGCAACAGACCAGAGTCTCAAAAGTTCAATGTCAGTTATATGGCATAACAACTTTACTCAACAAACAGCCTCTCCTCCACTTCCACAAAAGCTTAAATTGGAAATTTTAAATTATTTAATGACAATCAATGCCAGGCATATATTCAAATCTCATATTTAATATTTGCAAACGTAACTAATGCTTACGCTCGTTTAAAATGAATGTGGCCACGAAAGTCCAAAGTATTACGTGCCAAGGGAAACTGGATTGAAAGCATATTTCTTTATATATTGGCAGTATAACTTAAAAATCGGTCATTGGGTGCTGCGATGGTCTAGTTGATAGTGTGCAGAACTTCAATTGCCGATGGTCTAGTTAGTAATGTGCAGTGGGTTCGATTCCCACCAGAGACTCTGGGTGTTTGTGATTGTCTGATTGTTGGTATGACATTGCAATATGCTTCTCCTGTAAACTATTTTTCCTGTCTTCCAACTTAATGCTCAACATGAATGGGAGTCACCTCCTGAGTGTAGGTCCAAAAAAAAACGATTTACTAAAACAGTTTTTTGATGAAACATGTCATCTTACAGTGTATTGTCCAGCTATGACTTTTTCCCAAGAATGAATCGACCCAATATTTGAACGGCGACGCAACATGTAGCAGAGAGTTGGAATATTATGGCCTCATGTCTGGTTGAATAATTAGTGAAATTCTTGCTCCAAACGAATTATTTGTTGTACGTACAGATCTTCCGCGACAGCAGTTCATAATGGATTACACCCTTCTGATCAATTAAATTAGAGAGCACTGCCTTGCCGCACTGGTTATTTTGTTGGGCCATAGATTTTACTCCCACCCGCATTACATAGCTTTTCTGCGCTTATGGTTGTCGTAAGGAAACCATTTTTCATCGTCCGTGATAATACGATGGAAAAATGATTTCTTTTCAGAAGTTCAAAACCGTCTTTCAACATCTCTGGACCTCAGCTCATCCGGCTCTTAATTTCTAACTCAGAATGTGGGGCTTCAGCTCATGTGGCTCTTAATTTCCTTGCTTGAAGCAAGGCTCGTTAACGAACTAAATTGCCGAATTTGGTGTGATGGAAAATCTTGGATGCAATTTGCAGATCGGCGACACTATTGGCCTGTACTTCTTTAAAAATAATAAAAATCGCAACGGTACCGGCAAATAGTTCGAACATGTGGTTCGATGTGGTTCAAACATGACAGTCCTGCGTACCATACTTACATACATACATACAAAAATAGTTATTAGAATCCTTCACTCAGCTAGCTTCTCATACCTCTTATGTTTTGTGTATTAATTTTATACATGAGTGCCGGGAGTCGATTTCGAACGTCAGAAGCGCGAGAAACTTTTCATGGTATTTTTTGTTACTCTCAGAGTTTTAACCAGAAATCTACTGATAGGCTGTCCCGGGGTAAGACAACGCTCTACCTACTGCAATAGGAGGACATCCCATACAGCACGCAATTCTGTGAACCTTTTGACAGCCGAGTTTATTAACAATTAATCTTTCGTTTTGAAGCAGTCCAAGAAATACTCGACAGTTAACTTCATATTCGTCCCTGAATATATTGAAGGTAACAACAAAGTCGCCGTAGCCTAGTAGGTAGTGTGTTGGCTTATTAGACGTAAAGTCCGGGTTCGTATCCCAGGTCAGACGTCAAAAAGAAATATGAAAAAAAAATATTTCCTCGGCGGTTGCCTCTCAGCAGATTTCTGGCAAAAATTCTGAGAGTAAACAAACATGCCATGAAAAAGTTTCTCAAAAATCTGTCGTTCGTGAGAAGAGAGGCCGTCCAGACTGAAGGGTTGTAACGGCCAATTACGTATGTATGTGTGAAAAACAAAGTCGATGCTCTTGCAAAGGCTGGTACAATGGAAAATTCAATTGAAATTTAAATCGTTTCAAACAAACTTCACTCATAGACGTTCTGCGATTGCCGCTCATAGGTTTTCGGGTTTTAAAGATCTGGGCGTGGTGGTGAACGTGTCACTTAGGGAACTGGCCGGTTTTATCCTGAACTCGGGGTAATTTAAAACCACCAAAACGGATTTTGACAAGCGGTCTTACCTCACACTGGGTAACACAACTTTACTAACTTAACCTTACTAATTCCCGAATGAAATGACCAGACCAGCCGGATTTAATACTTTATGTCGATAAATACAGAACAAATTGCAATTCTTTAATGCTACGGGTGGTTCGTTGATAATCTTTTTAAGTGTTCAATCATTAAAGCAAAGAAATTTTCCACTGCCTTCTTTAAAGCCACATGTTAGTGGCAACGTTAAGTAAACTAAAAACTTTTTCTTTCGTTAATAAATTACAAAGTAATTAAACTGTCACGCTGTAAAAGGACATAAATTCGATAACTGCTATCGCAAATCGCTTCTACAGTGGCATGCAACATGCACGCACTGTTGTATTACAAAAATAACTTCAAGGTTAAAAATTTTCCTGTTGTTTTGTTGCAAATAAAAGTTGTTTTTATTAATAATTCAGAAAGAATGTTTTACAAAACCAAAATGGAAGTTTTCTCAAGTTAAACCTTTTTTTCTCTAAAAACTTAATTTTTTTGGCATCGAATAAAAATACTACACTAGATTGCATAATTAAAATAAATACGTTTTACAATTTCTTTTTTGTTTTTTATTTTTCAATTCTAACTTTAAATCCTTTATTTAAATGGCCTAAAGCCTATGCCAGTATGTAAAGCCACCACTGCTCAATTAAAACTGTGTGTAACCAATAAAATGCAATTTTTTCTAAAAGGATTTTAATTGAATTTGTTATTAGACAGGGCAACCAAAAACCTACCGACTGCCTATTACTGTCGACTAACAACAGTTCTGTGTGTCACACATTACTTGTTCGATTTCGATTACCCCGAACAGCAACAGAAAAATGGCAGCTTGTGATGTAAATTTAATTGTAATCCGGCTACTCTTAGCGAATTTAAGTATTGAAAAGAAAATTAAGCAAAATAATGCAGCTATCCATTGTAATATGCAACAAAATGTGGCAACATATTGCAACATTTTTTAACCAATTAAATTCATGATGGCCTCTTAAATATAAACTGTTTAAGTTCGAAAGACAATTATTATGGTTTTATTATCGACATGCTTGATGGTACAGGACACTGTTGGTGGATGGGATATCGGAATTACTTCGTGTAGAAACAATCTGTTTGGCGATAGGTAGTGAGCTTAATACCAGGATAGGAAACGAAACTCCTCACGTTTGGTTGCTCTCCGGCTTTCTCTGTTAAGGAGAATAATGTAGAATCAAGTCAGATGTAAATAAATTGCCTATGACATCCGCATGTGGTTCTTACTACTTCTGGCAAATTTTGGGATCTTTCTAGGGACGCAGTATGCAACTTTCTTTGAAGAATTTAAATAGTGGGCATTTCTTTACTTACATACATTCATATTTACATAATTGACCATTACAATACTTTATTTAGGATTACAACCTAGTTTCTCACACCACTTATATTGTGTGTGTTAATTTAATACATGAGTGGCAGAACCTACAATTTAAATTCGACTCCGAACGACAGATTTTGGAGAAATTTTTCGTGGCAAATTAACTTACTTTCAAAGAAGTCGCCGTGGTCTAGTAGGTAGTGTGTTGGCTTAGTAGACGCAAAAGCCTGGGTTCGAGCCCCAGGCCAGGCATCAAAGACAAAATGCAAAAGTATTTTTTCGGCGACTTCCTCTCAGTAGATTTGTGGCAAAATCTCTGAGAGTAAATAAAAATTGCCATGAAAAGTTTCTCAATAAATAAAAAATCTGTCGTTCGGAGTCGACTTTAAACTGTAGGTTCCACCACTCATGTATAAAATTAACACACACAACATAAGTGGTGTGCGAAACTAGGACGTTGTGCAATGGGTCAATTCGATCTCAGGGTACTGTACTTGTCTTAATTGACAAGTACACGTCCTCTAACCTAACCTAACCTAACCTATCCTAACTTACTTTCAGAGTTTTTGCTGAGATTAAGTCGTCGAAGAAATAGATTTTCGTATTTGGTTCAGTTAGAGATGTCCTGGGGTTTAAACAGAGACCTTACGTCTAAGAATCCAACACACTACCTACTTAATTGGTCATTACAACCGTCTATGTGACGTTAATTTTAAAGCAATTTTATTTACTCCCGCAGTTTTTGATAGAAGATAGCTGAAAAAAAGTGTTTTTCGATATCCACGAGCTCTCGTTAAATAAGCCAACACACTACCTACTATGGTAGACAACGGCGCCGATTGCCCTCTATGTTTGTAAACATGTGTTGGGAAAAATATCTTTTGTACTTAAGATGATTCATTAGATCTTTAAAACAGAGGTCCTAACATTACCTACGGGTGCTCAATCTGATGCGATGGATTCAAAGATAACTCTTTCTGGGGCTATGTTAAGGCATTGGTTCAAGCCGACGAACTGACAAATCCATTGAAGCCAGATTTAATGCAAAAAGTTTCAAGACAAATTGGAGCAATCGAAGGGGCCACGTAACCCCTTACCATAAAGGCAATATGCTGAGAATCATATTAAAAAAATTAAATTATTTACCAAATATTTCAAATTGAATGGAATTGATTGGAATAGATCAGCCCATACAGCTGCTGAATTACTGTAGCGCCATTCAGGCGGAAGTATGGGTAATAAAGACTGTGGCGAGAATTATTAAGGCAGCAAATATCTCCAGAAGGGACATTACCACACTTTCTAATAGCCAGGCTGAAATGAAAGTTCTAAATTCTTATACAATGAACTCCGAGAGGGTGCATAGCTGTCGCAAATATCTTAACAAGGTAGCGGAATGATACGATGTCCATATTATATGGTTACCAGGACCCATTGTCATTTCAGGTAACTGTAAAGCAGATGAACTAGACAAACACGACGCACCCATTGAACACTCCATTGAATTTTTAACTTTGAGAATCGCTCTTAAGGACTGTAATCTTATAATTGACAATGGAGTTATGGCTGCCGTTGATACCAAATTGAAGGCTTTGGATATGGCCAGAACGGCATGGAAAATCTGGCGAATACCGAATGCCCAAGCTCAAATGAAGTACGTGGAACTTTTTGGACATTACCGAGCATTGCATTTATATTAGGCACGAATGTGAGCCGCATTGATTTTGGATGATCTTTCATACTACATACTTGTTTACTTACTTAATTGGTCATTACAACCCTTTAGTCACGATTATGAGAAACTTCTCATAGGAATTTTATCTTACTCTCAGAGTTTTTGCCAGAAGAATGTTAAGAGGAAGTTGCCGAAAGAATTATTTTTTCATATTTCGTTTTGATCGAGATGTCTGAGTCAGGGGTTAAACTACGAGCTCTCGTCCAGTAATCTAACACAGTATCTATTAGACTTCGACTGCTTCAAGTGGAGTGGGTATTTAATCGTGAATCCTTGAAATATGGGAGGTGGTTACCCTTGAAGATACAAACTAATTTTCTTTCATTACCATTGTAAAGGGTAGACCCTAAACTAAGAGATTAGGCGCACTTCTTGAAACTTATTCAAAAATTGTTACGTTTTTACCTTTGAAATATGAACTCGTAGATTGCAATAAAAATAAATTTATGTTCAGTTTTAATTAATTTCTTTATTGTTCGCATAATTCTGTGTGTCACAACTTGTGTGTCACAACTTATTCTGCCTTACACTCCTTTGCGTAAACAATAACAATTGTTCGATCGATCTTTATGACGGAGATCATCAAACCACAATTATTCTCTTCACACGCAACGCATCTTCTCACAAGACTGAATGAATTTTTTCGTGCTCTGTTGCCTGCTTTGCCTTGCCTTTTATATGACAGTCTGATGAATGATCTTGAAGTCGAATGTTCATGGCTTCGCCTTCTCGAGATCTCCATAAATGTAAACATCGTTATTTAATTATTGTTGTTTGTGTATTTTGTTTACATTTATTCTGGTAATGTTTGTTGATGCTTTTTGTTTACTTGTTTATCCCTTCTTTTTTATACTGATGTTGTTGCTATATTTTCGTTTATTTGATCATGTAAACAAGTTGATTGTTTTTGGTTTTGTAGCTTTTATTTATCATTTTAATGTTAAACGATGTAACACCATTTCCATTTTCGTAACAATATATTAATGATGAAAATGATCATCATTGTATTATGTTACTTAATTGGTTATTACAACCATTCAGACAAGATTACAACCTAGCTTCTCACACAACCATACTCTGTGTTTTAATTTTAGCAATGATTGGCGGAACTAAATATGTTTTAAACTTATGGAATATAAACAAATAAGAATTTCCTTTACATATTACATTTTCATTTCTCCATAAATAGGCCCTGACTTGAATAAATGTGTTAATCAATTAACTTTATTTTGCTGTTAAATATCATATCGTTCATGAAGTAACAAAAAAATTGCTGTATTTGGTCTTTAAAAAATAAATTCGCTTTTTTATCGCAATTCCATTCATTTAAAGAACACACCCAACAAAATATTTTTCATTTTGGTTTTTCGTTTATTTTTTCGTTTATTTTTTCATTCATTCATTGCAACTCGAGTGGAAAATATGAATGAAAGTACTTTTCCATTTGAAGTATCATACTCAACTAAATCCATCTGAATCCGACTTGCTTCTCAAAAACATTTATTTGTTAAAGTACTTTCGTGTTTCTCTACATTTTTTGTATTATTTTGGAAATTCTAAATTGAATTTTTTCAAATTTTTAATTGTTAAAATTTTGTGCAGGCGAAAGCCAAGTGGTTAAAAAGAAGAACTCTTTCAACATTTTCTACATTAAAGGCCAAAAGGCAAATGAAAAATTTTTGATATTTTAGAGGAAATTTTTGGAAAATAAAAAATATTTAAAATCATTAACAATATGTTCATGATGAAATTGCAAGCAAATCAAATACAAAATAAATTCGCCTAAAGTTAGGATACGCCCTTTTTTGTTTAAATTATCGCTTAAAATTTATTGAAAAAAAAATATTTTTAATCTAAAAGAGTACTTAAACTTAGTAAGAATACCTTGGATTTTATTTAAAAAATTCCACTTGCTTAGACTTACTTAGTCACTCTTTAGTCAGGATTACAACCCAGCACCTCACAGCAATCATGTTGTGTGTCAATTTTATACATGAGTGGAGGGACTTACAGTTTAATGTCGACTTCGAGCCATAAAATTGAGTAAATTTTTACCGGATGTCTGCAGAGAGGAAGTCGCTGAAAAAAATATTTTTTGAGCCACAGACTCTAGTCTAATAAGCCACTAGAATTCAATCATTTAGTCAGGACTGCAACCTACCTACTGACAACAATTTTGTTGTGTGCGTTAATTTTGTCCACATGCATTGGAACCTACTGTTTAATACCAACTCAGAACGACAGATTTGAAGAACTTTTCATGGCAATTTTATGTTACTTTCAGAGTTTTTTGGCAGAGGAATGCCAAAAAAGAAGTCGCCAAAGAAATATTTATTTTTCTTACCCAGTCTACTAAGCCATGCCATTAGACTACGGCGACTTCTTCCCTTCTGTTACAAAAAATTTAACAGATAATCCGAATTTGTCGATATCATGCTGTTTTCAGTAATTAAGCGTATCTTACGTGTTATTAGAGCGTATTTTGCATTTAGGTTTGCAACTCCACCCATGTAAAGTCTTATTCTCTTAGATATACTAATTAGTTGCTAGAGCAATAGGATTTCGATACTAATTTTTTGAATAAGTATACACTCTGTGGTCATGTGAAAAAGCAAAATTATAGGATATAACTTTCCGAGAACGTAGAAGTGATTGTAGAAAAGCCATCGCATCCGAAAAAAATTACTACTTGGAGAGCATTATTGTCTCGAATTGTCTAGGAACCGTATATTTCGATAGTGACCATGGAAGTTTATGATTACAATTTTCTTTTATAAGAAGTTTTCAGAAATAGTACGCCGATATCAAGATAATTTGACGTTATAGTACTACATTAACGACTTTGTCTGCATGAATAATCCCACAAACTTTGAAGTACTTAGAAACCAACACTCGTTGAACTAAGGGCATGACTCACTTACTTAATTTGTCTGTTACAAACTTTTAGCCAGGATTACAAACTATCTTCTTACACTACTCAAGTTATGTAGGTTCAATTTACCCATGAATGGTAGGCCACATACAGTTTAATGTCGAACGCCAAATTTGAGCAGTTTTTCATGGCAATTGTATTTTACTCTCAGAGTTTTTGCTAGAAAAATGCAAAAAAGAATTAAATAAAAAAATATTTATTTCAAATGTTGCATTTGTTCGAGATGCCTGAGCCATGGTTTGAACCATCAGCTTTTGTATAATAAGTCAATACTCTACATACCAGACTACCGCGACTTCAGCCTATGCAATCTATTGCTATAACATAAATCTTAAGATTGTCAATGGCTACATATACAATACACCAAAAAGTTCGAATATTGTGCCACATCTGTATAATTTATCTACCCTGCAGTTTAGTATTTATTTATTTATTATTAATCATAGCACAACAAGCTAATAATCTTATAAATGAAAGTGCTATGGGAGTACATCAAAGAGGCAAAAGTAATAACAAATCGCTCATTATATGAGTACTGAATTGTTTGAAGTACAGTATAAATAAAAATTAATAAGAATAAGAACATGATTTAACCTCAGGAAATAGCAATCGATACAAAAAAATTAGGATAAGAAAATGAGTATATGTAAAAAACTAAATTAGGAAACATACAAATATAAAGAAAAATACAAACAAAGAAATATATTCATATAATGAGATACAATGAAACTTAAATAAAAATTTGGAAAAATGAAAATAATTAATCACTAATAAAAATGAAGAGTAAAAATTTATAAACAACCAAAATATGTTACAAACTACTTAAACAGAATGTATAGCTCCTTTTTGAACTTAGTTGCATTGCCTATGTTCTGAATATAATTAGGTAGTGTATTCCAAAGACTGATGGTGTGTATAAAAAACTGTCGTTTCGACAAAAGAGATGAGCCTATTTATTTGTGTTGTCATTTCGTTTTTTAGCAGGTCCGTACAAAATTTAATAATGAACACCCCATGTACAAGTGCTCAACAATTTTAAACTCAAAAAACTTCTTTTTACTCTCAAAGCCTTTCTAAATTCAACTATTTTCCAGGACTTTCAAAGCAAACCAATCAAACGTAAACGCATAAAAATTTGCTTCAGCAAGGATGTTTCCTCAGATAAATGTTTTGGAGCAGCAGCAGCAGCAGCAGCAGCAGCAGATAATTTAACAAACAATTCCAATCCGAATATGAGAGAAGAAACCGAATTCAGCACAAGTAATTTTGATAGTAAAAGTCATGCGGGTACCGATTTAACTAATGTTTCAGACGAAAATACCACCAGTATGGCAGACGAGGTGAGTAAAAATGTTTCTTAAGAAAAACAATTTAATTTTGAAAGATGAATTACAACAAAAGAAAATTAAATTTATTTTTTTATGTTGCTTTCTTTTTCTTTTTTGTTTGTCTTTAAAACGTTATCGTAAAAAATTCATCATATTTATGATGAACTTTAAAACAAACAAAAAATATTTTTTCTGTTGGTCTTTATCATTAACAGCGTACACCTCTGCCATTGGAGATTTCAACTGTATCCCAGCAGGTTGCTGCCACAACATCAACATTTCAACAACATGTCACCGCCATTGTGCTGACCTCCGCCACACCACGGCTGACTGATTGTAGCAACAGCAACACCAACAGCAAACAAACGCCAACACAACGACAATTGCTACCATCTTTGTTACACAACACAACGAATCCCCACCACAAGTTGGCCAAACGTCGTCAACAAATCGAAGCGAAACGCGAACGTAAAGCTGCCCAAACATTGGCCATTATAACGGGTG
Source organism: Sarcophaga subvicina (assembly GCA_936449025.2). Classification (NCBI taxonomy): domain Eukaryota; kingdom Metazoa; phylum Arthropoda; class Insecta; order Diptera; family Sarcophagidae; genus Sarcophaga; species Sarcophaga subvicina. Next base: position 37,412,443 of record OW388084.2, read on the forward strand.
CTTTCGTTGTCTGTTGGCTGCCCTTCTTTGTGATGGCCCTACTCCTATCGCTGTGCAAAAGCTGTGAAATTAATGCAGCTGTCGCATCTCTGTTCCTTTGGTTGGGCTATTTTAATTCAACGCTAAATCCCATCATTTATACGATATTCAATCCAGAATTTCGTCGTGCCTTTCAACGTCTACTCTTTGGCAAAAAGTATGTTGCCAGCAAATGTAAACGGCGTAGTGGCAACATATGATCGTAGCTGCAGGGGGTCGCTGAGCCCAGTGTTGCAGTGGCAGTTGGCGATGAGTGTACAAGTTGTGCGTGATGTTAAATTGGGTAAGGCGATTACGTAGTCCCACTTCGAATAAATTATGCTTTTCCTCCTCCATCTATCCATTCATCTCTATCTTTAACACTACACTTAGGGAAAATCGTAGGTATTTGGATGCAATAGTTAGGCCAGATAGACTTTAATTGCAGTGGCTTAACAATATAAGGGTTTAAGAGAAATTAAAAGTTTTATGAGGACAAGCAAATTTTAGGTTTTCCCATTAAATTGCAAATAAATTTTACAGAATTTCATTGCTAGGCTTGCCATTTGCAATGATGGAAGGTTTTTTCATCAGCCATCGGTCCAGCCTCCTCACATCTTGGGTTATTTGTGGTTAACTGCTGTTAAAATATTCAAAAATAAATATCTGTTGCTTTCTTTCTCAAAGATACAGACACAACCTGAATTGAAGGAATAAACCAAACCTACCGACCTATAGGAAGCGGTACACCTTTCGGTGTAGCGGGTGGAAGAATGAAAAAAAATTGGTTTTGCCCCCTCAGATATGTAAGATAATCTTTCCGTTTTTAGAGTCCCTAAATGAATCTTATCTCGGAGGTATTTTTAAAGTATGATATTGTGTTATACTGTGTTTTATTGTGTTCTATGGTAGAGAAGCTAGAGTACTGCGACCAGATAATGTATTGTGTTGCCCTTAATCTATATGGGGTTCCTCTATAATGGCTGCCCTATAATCTGCCCATAATCGTGGCATTCTATGAGAAATAACTCCCTTTTTTAGGGCCAGTGTGCTTAGGTTCCAAGTATGTGTTCTGGTGATTTGTTTTCCGCAACACAGAATCAACATATTGGTGTAGAGGTGAAACCTATTCTGAGCAATTGGTCTCTGAGTTTAAAATACCCGACTACCACTCTCAACCTATCTGATGCAAAAGTCAAATTTTCTTCCCCTATAAATACCCAGCATTCATTTAAAAACTCGTCTAGCATGAGTTCAAGACCCTTCTTTCTCTTCTTTCCCTTTTATAGGTTATACCGCCCAAGATTCTTTTTCCCACTTCACATGCAGGCTCTGACCAGGCAAACAAGTGTGACCTGAACTACCGCATAACACTTGAACTAGCAAAAAGTGGTGCCTTTTTCCTTGCCCAACTAATTCACAGTGTCTCATACCAATATCAAGTTAACCTCCTACAAGCTGGGTGCTAAGATGGCGTAGTGATTAATGGAAAATTTTCCCCTTTACATCCAGTTTGAATTGAATTGAGCATATCTTTTGTTAGTGTAAACTTATGCATGAAAAATATGCCAAAATTTCTGAATGCTTCACTCAAAGATCGACCATTTTTTTCTCCGCTATCTATTTTTGACGCATCTACGATTAAAAGATTTTACGAGTTCCAAATTGCATCATAAGACACAGTTCTTGTTTTGAATCCACAGAATTCCTCGCAAGACTTCTGAATATTATTATGATATGCTTGGCTCTCCTTGAAATGCCCTCTATTTATGGATGCCAGTTTTTTAATACCAGCCACATTTATTTTGCTTTTGGTTTTCATGGGATCACCTCACTAAAGGGTCGAATAATTTTCAATTCTCGAAGTTTCGCCCTTGTTGTAAATGGCGTCATGAAATGCTCAGGATTTTTTTTCCACTTGTTGTTCTTAAGATATTCCGTCAATTCGCTTTAAACGTATAACTGAGAGTATATTGGTCAGCAGGCTTGCACAAAATGATACAAAACATGTCAGTCTTACAACCACAATTTCTCGTCCGTAATTAAATTCGGTTGCTATTGGCAATGCAGTCAAATGCTGGTCCAATCAGAACTACGGAAATGCTGCTATCCTAGGAAAATATAGACATATCAGGAGAAATTATTATAATTCCTTACAAAATTTTAATTGGAACATTCGATTTCAGAATTCCAAGTAAGGACTTACAGCTTGAAGATCCGGGGGTTCCCAATGGGACCCTAGAGGCTTACATTGTTAGTTCTAAGATGAGTAAGGATGGGCTGTAGTATATATATTAAGGGTTCTGATATTAAACTTATATCCTGCCTTATCACATCATTTTTCCAAGCAGACTTCATGGCAATTTTAAAATGCTTGTTGGGTGGCGAGATTTTCCCTAAAAATCTTTTGCTTTACTAGTCAAGGTCCGTCCAAGTGCCGATGATTTCGCAGAGAAATTTCGGTTCATTCAAAGACAACTATTATATGGGTTCCGGGAAATAGGGCATATCGTTAGAAATTGCATTACTGAAGAGCCGACCATTAGCTCGCTTGGTGCGGTGTTTGCATGTTACAGGACATGCCTCAGTTAATTTGGATATTATCATACACTTATTTCAGGGAAACTTAATCTCGTTTTCACCAGGGGATACGTACAACTCTGCTGGACACTCATGGATATGAAGACAACCGACTAACTTCCTTAAATTGAATGGCCATCTATAGCACAATAGCGATTTTTATAGGCCACTGTCCTTTTGGTATGTATGCTGAAAGACTTGGCATTCTGGTAAATGACTGTGGGTCTAAGGAGGAGACATCCTCATGTGTCAGTGCCCTGCTCTTGCCATGAAGAAAAGGAGGTTTTTAACCTCTCACGTTCTGACATCTCTGATTAGGCTCTTAAATATAAAGAATGTGAAATTTTTTTTCTTTACCCCTCTTGGGAACATATGGCTTCATCAAGGCATTTCCTTCTCATCAGGTTGACTGCTTTTATTTTTGTGTCTAAAGAAAGTAGGAATAGCAGGATATATTTTGAACTCAGGTTTATTATATCTAGGAATGTACTATACTCTGGTGGAATTGATTTTGCTACCACAAGAGCCTAAGCACTGACATAAGAGTATCCTTTACCATGCCTGACCTAACCTGGCCTCTTCTTAACTTTTATTTGTCCAGCTATCTATACCTGGTATTAGTTTATAGATCCGTACAACCTTTTCAGCTGATGTATTTATTATTTGATGACGGCTGACAGATTGTCCGGGTTTTTTGTCATTTTTAACATCTACAATGAAAGGAGATACAGCAGAAATGGTCTGAAAGCTGGAGCTGCTTTGATACATTGGTACTCCCACCCTCTTACTAACCAAAGGGAATCTTTGGTGTCTCTCTCTTGTGTGCTTTTATGTTAATTTCTGCTCGTTTAATTGTAAATGAACCAAAATGTTATCCCCATTTTATGCTCGTGTGCACATAGATATACAACTTCTAAGATTCTAGTTTGTTTGTCATGATCGGTTAGTTCTAGGACTAGAATTCATTAATGAAACATAGTTACGGAAAGAGTTGTAAATAGTAGCCATAAAGTATAAGTAGAATGGTCATGGTTTCAATGAGTAGTTCTTGTACTGTCTGAGGTATGGTCGTTGGTCTTAATTATTTGTATGTGTAAGGTATTCTTTTTTTTAAAGTTTGAGGAAATCAGTTTAACTTACTCAGCAACTTCTAGAATAATATGATTACCATATTCTGTCATGCAGATTTGTATGTCTTTTGGTTGTTGTATTGTGAGGAATCTTGGCCATTGCGACTAACTTTTTTCTCAAGAAATAGTGCTGCTTGGACTACTTGAGGTATTCATTGTTGATGTTTTCGAGGAGATCAAAGAGTTAGCAGGATGGATGATTTAGAGAGAGAATTTTAAGCCCCTTAATTTGGATAATTTTGGAACTTTTGATGAATTTTTTTTTCACCCATCACAGATACAAATTTTGTTACAATTCTTCGCCCCACTATCTTTAGGTTTTACTGTTATTTTACAATTTACGATTGCTTAACTTTGAATCAATACAACCAACGTATAAAAATAAATATTTATTAGGCAACAGGGCAATAGGTTGACCTGTTTGGATAACTCCTGATAGGCACTTACACACTTGATACATACACATATATACGCACTTACACATGCATGCCTAACAAAATAAAGCTTAAGTGCATTGTCAATATTTAATCGCAGCGAAAATAATTTTAAAATAACTCTCTTCCTTCCATCATATGCTCCAATCAAATGCACATACATGTCCACCACGTACGTTGCAAGCCAATGTCCTTAAAAAGTGAAATCCAATAAAGTCATGGTGTTGCCTTTAAAATTTGTAGATAACGGTTATATAGTTCTCTGCCTCTTTTACTCATTCTCTTCTCTTTTTTTATTTTTTTCTCTCACAATATTTAAAGCACGTTTTAAAATTTTTTGTTTTTGTTTTTTTGATTTTTCTTTTTATATTTTGAAAACTGTCTTCTGTTGCTTTAGCCAAGGCCAACGAACAGTATCAGTTTCTCTTCAATAACCTCGAACTTTTTTGCCTGTAGCCTACACGTTTTCCTTGGAAATTTTAAAGCAGTTCTCTTAACCACGTTAGTCCTTCAGCAAGTGTGCATTAACAGCAAAATAAGGATGAGGACTATTGGATTTTAAATGCCGTTGTGTGTGTGTATGTGTTCGAGACTATAACTTCACTGTATATTCCTATTCGAGCCGTACCACCCACCAGCCAACAATTTCTGTCCTGTAAACGCTGTTGCATAAAATCAAATGTGTGGAGGAATAAGAACCAAAAAACAAAAAAAAACAAAATTGAAATCAATAAAAAAAAAATTTATTGACTTTGAATTTGTAACGCCTTTTAGTGTGTTGGTAAGTGTAATTGAATCTGTTATTATTTCTCTTTTCCATTACTCTGCCTCTGTCTCCCTTTCCTTATGCTGTTTCAAGTAAGAATGTTTGTTTAAATCAGTAGCATTTACTTTGGGTTTCCCTATCGAATCGTGTTCAGCTTGTATTTTTAATAAGAAATGCAAGAATAATATCAGGTCTTGCATTAAGCGCTTCCAATATTTGAAAATAAACAAAGATTGTGAACATCTCAATATTCGCATGAAAGACCTTTTGATGCCATTACATGAGCTTCTGGAAATATCCATAAAGCTCATAAATCGTGCTGAATTTAATCGATAACATGTGTTATGTTGACTATAAGGACCTCTGTGGCTTGTAGCTTATTCGTACGCACCTGTAACTTAAGAAAAACGCCACAAGAACTAGGCTAATGAGATCAAATCGCTCGATCTCACCGATCAGTCTATTTGCTCTCCACGTAAGGTATGCATGTCCTATTGAAATCACATATCCTTGGAGTGCAGATCAAACAATTCAAGGCAAAAAAGTTGCTCATCATCGAGCTATAGTGCTCGTCGTGGACCATGATGGTCTGACCAATTTTATGGTGACCCCATCAGTCATAAAGCCACACCCCACAGTGACTTTTTCGGAATGCATTGGAGGCTTTTGAATCTCATGTGGATTGCTGTCGTTCCAACCTCATGATTTTGAAGTCGCCGTAGTCTAGTAGGTAGTGTGTTGGCTTATTAGACGTAAAGCCAGGGTTCGAGGCCCAGGTCAGACAGCAAGGCAAAATACAAAAAGCATTTCATCGGCGACTTCCTCTCAGCAGATTTCTGGCAAAAACTCTGAGAGTAAATAAAATTGCCATGAAAAAGTTTCTCAAAAATTTGTCGTTCGAAGTCGACTTTAAACTGTATAAAAATTAATACACACAACATATGTAAGTGGTGTGAGAAACTAGGACGTTGTACAATGGGTCAATTCGACCTCCGGGTACTGTACTTGTCTTAATTGACAAGTACACGTCCTCTAACCTAACCTAACCTCATGTACCTCATCGTTGAAGAAGATTTTTTTAAGAAAATTGGTATCGATTGCCAACTGTTCTTGAGTCCATTCAGCGAACTCGAAATCGACTGCCTCAGATTCTACTGCACACTCTCACGGACAGCTCAAAAAAATTTTCAGCAGATCTTCCGTTTCTCCGACCTACAAGTTATAGACTATCCTTTGCTGAACAAGGGGACTCGAATTTATCCTCTCGGTAGGGCAATCATGACGGACGTTTAATGGGCAAAGCGCAAGGGCGATGTCGCATATTTTCATGCGACAATTTTGTTAATGTATTTATGTGTTATTAAATGTCGCCGTAGTCTTATAGATAGTGTGTTGGCTTATGAGACGTGATGCCACGATTCAAACCCAAAATGATGGTAGGTAGGTAGGTATAAGTGGCTGTCCCCTCGATGGAGTCATGAGCGGACACACTTAGGTCGCAAACAGGGCTCATTGTGATACCACAGTTGCACATTTTCCCCTATTCCAGGAACCACTCTCAGCTTTCGATGAAGGTGTCCAAGACCAATACGCCTCGCATGCGTTCCTATAATACAATGCCCCGTAATAACCCCGATAACAGCGCTGAGCCTGCTTCTTTGGAGTTTAAGCAGAGTCGCCGTACGCCTCCTATCCAGCCTTGGGCAGATTTTTTGCGTTCTGCCCTTATCCGAAGCTGCCCACCTACTCTTGACAAGGTCCACGATTACATTGTCAATTATAAGCCTGCAGGTATCCAAAGGGATTCGCAATGTAGAGAATTCATCAGAGAGTTCGATGGTTGTGCCCCTTCTGGCCAAATCATCCGCTCTGCAGTTGCCGGGAATATCTCTATGTCCCGGTACCCGTGTGATACAAACATCATATCGGTTGGCCATCTCATTGAGACATCTGCGACAGTCGCACACCGTCTTGGAGTTTATTACACCAGAATCCAATGCTTTGATGGCCGCTTGGCCATCGGAAAGTATGGTGATTTTTCGCCTGTGAGCATTCTTGTCCACAATGAAGACACTTCCGCCTGAAAGACGCTGCAGCGATCTGGTAGCCTTATAGACTTGGATATTCCGATTGATTTCGAATAGATACCAATTCCAACGTCTCCTTCCAATTTGGAGCCATCGGTGTAGATTTGTGCGCCCCACCTTTCCTCCAGTCCTCCCTTTTCGGAATGGATGCCCTAAAATTTATTGAGAAGTCATATCGCGGTGTAACCCAAGATCATACATCTCCAAGAAATCGAAATACGAAAAAAATATTTTTTTCGGTGATTTGGCAGATTTCTGCCAAATGGTCTGAGAATAAATAAAATTGACATGAAAATTTTCTCATAAATCTGTCGTTTGGAGGTAGGCCCCGCCACTCATGTATAAAATTAACACACACGACATAACGTTTATTAAAGTTAAGATTTACTGATTAACTAGCCGTTGCCATATTGGAATGCATTCTATCGATTGACTTCTGTCTAAATGTGGCCTTATATTCAACCCAACAAATAAGCGCTTGCGATCAACAATTATACAGCTCACAGCATTGCCATGTAACGGCGCTAGTCATAACTTTTTCGCTTCTAAAGGGTGGACCATTTAAAAGCTTAAATTTAAAAATGTCTAAAAACAAAAAAGGGCTTCGAAATTTTACCAAATTTATAGATTTTTGTGTTGTGAAACATTATTTCATTCATATGACAGCCACGACTGGCCTCACTGTACCTCATTCGATCGGACCAATATTCGTGCACTTTTTCGAGTTATGGAATCGCATCTCGCCAATGGCATAAGAAATGTTGGCCTTCAAATGCTCAATTGTCTCTGGTTTGTCGCCATAACACTTTTCTTTAACGGCGCCCCACCGAAAATAGTGCAACGGTGTCAAATCGTAGCTTCTTGGTCATCATAATTAAACGGCCATCATACCTTTGACGCAATAAATCGATTGTGGCATGAGATGTGTGTTCAAGTTGCACCATCCCGTTGAAAGCAAACATCGTTCACATCAATACCACGAAGAGCGGGTAAAAAAATCGGTTATCATGGTGCGTTAGGTGTGTCCATTGATCACAGTGGTTGCATCGCCCTCGTTTTCAGAGAAATGTGGGCCGATGCTGCCTGCGCTTCACAAGCGCGCCAAACAATCACTCGTAATGGGTGAATTGGCTTATGTAAGACTACGAGTGGGTTTTCTGAGCCCCAAATATGAAAATTGTGTGTATTAACGTACTCACTAAGATGATCTTCATCTGTAAAGATGATTTTCTTTTTGGCAAAATCTACATCATTCTGCAATCCCAAAGTTTTTCAAGCGTAAATCGATTCATTACATTCTTACTTACTTACTTAATTGGACGTTAACAATCCGATTAACGGATTTCGGCCTGCCGCAACACATCCTTCCAGGCGCCTCTGCTGCTTGCGCGCCTAAGCCACTTGGTCACACCAATCGATGACAGGGCTTCCGCATCAAATACCCGTCTCGCCGGAGCATCCTCCTCCATTCGAACGACATGGCCGAGCCAGCGCAGCCGCTGGATGTTAATACGCTGCACAACGTCTATGTTGTTGAGGAGCTCATACAGCTCACTGTTCGATCGGATGCGGAAATCATCGCCAACTCGTACTGGACCGAAGATCTTACGCAGTACTTTTCTCTGGAATACTCTCAAGGCTGCTGCATCGGTGCTTAATAGGGTCCATGCCTCTGCGACATAAAGAAGCACGGGTAGGATGAGCTTCTTGTAAAGTATTAGTTTTGTCGTACGAGAGAGGTCTCTGCTACTCAATTGCCTATTGAGACCATAGTAGCACCTGTTGGCAAGAGTGATCCTGTGCTTGATCTCCAGACTGACATCATTTTTGGTGGTAACAGCGGAGCCAAGATAAATAAATTCTTTGACTGTCTCGAAAGTATAGTTATCGGCTGTAATCTGAGAATCAATACGCCGCGCGTCTCTACTTGTCGATAACATATACTTTGTTTTGCCCTCATTTACTGCCAAACTCATCTTGGCAGACTCCCGTTCAATAGCACTAAAGGCAGGAGTACCATCTCTCTTGGTACGCCCTATGATGTCAATGTCGGCAGCGTACGCAAGCAATTGGACACTTTTTTGAAAAATAGTGCCACTGCGATGCACTCCCGCCTTTCACAGAACACTCTCCATGACGAAGTTGAAGAGGTCGCATGATAAGGGGTCGTCTTGTCTGACACCTCGCACGGCATCAAAAGGTTCGGAGAGGTCCATCCCTACCTTGACGGAGCTGCAGGAATTGCTCAACGTCATTCTGCATAGCCCTATCAGCTTCGCAGGTATACCGAGCTCAGACATTGCGGCAAAAACACGATCCCTTATGGGGCTATCGAAGGCTGCCTTATAGTCGACAAAAAGATGTTTGTTTTTCGAGGGTCTTTTCCAGAATCTGGTCGATGGTGGACTTGCCAGGTCTGAAGGTCCAACCAGTGTTTTGACGAGTGGCTTCAGTCTTTCACACAATACGCCTGTAAGAACCTTATATGCGATAGGGAGAAGGCTTATACCCCTATAGTTGGCGCATATCGTAAGGTCTCCCTCTTTTAGGAAGGACAGAGGGCACTGAGGTTCCAATCGTTGGGCATACTTTCCTCTAGCCATATTTTATAAATAAGCTGGTACATGTGCCCTACCAACTCATTACATCCGGTCTTAAACAATTCAGCGGGGAGGCCATCAGGACCTGCCGCTTTATTGTTTTTAAGCCGCATAATCGCGACTTTGATTCATTACGTGCAGTTGAGATAATATGATGAATTTTGTGACAGGACTAGCATGACATAAGTATTGGCAGGTTCGAAATAACCAACTGTTCAAATTTAAACCGATAGATGGCCCATATGATAGAAGCGAAAGCCGGGCATATTTCGAGTATCAAACCTCACATGTAGTGGTGATATCCTTTCTTCTATATTTCTTAAGCTATTGATTTTGTTGTCCCTATTATTTCTTTTAAACGTGTATATATATAATATTTTTAAATGCCATGTTTATTCTGCTCTTGTATTCGTTTCAGTTTTATGCAGAAATAAAAATATATTTTTCCTTGACTGTTATTTGTAGCATAATTAATAAAAATAGATTTGTTTATTCAATTCATTATTAATTATAAGAATTCTTGTGTTTGTTTGGATTTTATTTAAATTAATTATTAAAGAAATTAACATTAAAATAAAGTACTCGTATAAGAAATGTAGAAACTAAAGCACTTAAGGCTGAAAATCTGGACAATCTAATTATAAAAAACTCACAATAAGAAAAACAAAGAAAATTCCTTAATAAAAATATATTAAATGCCTTCTATTTAAGTTCAATTAATAAATAAAAATAAATTATTATATAAAAATACATACAATTAAAGAAAATAAATACAAGTTTTTTTTAAATTTTATAAAATTCGTTGCTAAACGATTGCTTTGGGAATATTGGTGCAGGATCATTTTTTTAGTTTGTCATCCGTTCCCAAAAAAATTGTTCCTTTTTTTCCAAGAACTTCCCATTCGAATTTAAATTAGTGGATCAATGAAAATAAAAATTAAAAACTAAAATTTAACTAAAAAATTTACATAAAAAAACTAAGAGAAAAAATATATTTTTAAATAAAAAATATGGAAATAAAATTCTAAAATTTTAAAAACAATAAATTTCTGTGTAGATTTAAAAAAAATTAAAATTAATTTTAAAAATGATGAAAAACATGTGAAAAACAAAAACAAAAAACAAAATAAATTTTATTTGTATAATAAATGTGTAGAGTTTTTTGGAAATATTTTCATTTTCTTTAATTAAATAAACAACAAAATAACAGAAATCCAATAATTGCAACAAAAATATTAAAATTAGAAACGTAAGAAAAATAATTTAAAAATTCATTCAATTGGAAGAAATCAAAAGAGAAAAATAATAATTTGTTTAGATTTCAAATAATAAAATGGAATTGAAAAAAAAATCCTTAAAAAAATATTAAATTATGCTCTCTAAAGCAGGGAATGTGTGTGTATATGTGTATCAGAAAAAAAAAACTAGAAAGAGAGAAATTATTACAGAACAGTGGCATTTAGTAACAGCGAGCGACCGTATACATTACTTAACTACATTTCATTTCAGAAAAAAAAAACTACAAGAATTATTAATCAATTTAACTTATTTTCAAAATAGGCCTCCAATTGTGAAAATAAGAAAATAAGATAAGAATTTATTAACTACTTCCATAAGTTACTCTCCCTGTCTTAAATACGATGGAAATTTTAAGACTTCATCCTAACTACACCATGCTATACCTTAATATGCTTGGAAATAGGCCTCCTTTTACAGAACAATACAAAACAATTTTTTATTTCTTTTCATTTCCTTCTTTTTCCCATTGCCCCTCTTGGGAGCATATGGCTTCCACAAAGCATTTCTATCTTATCCGGTTGGCTGGTCGTCTTCCCATGTAAGATGTAGTGGCCGTATACTAGTGGGTAGTGTGGCCATTGTTCAAAAGCCAGGTCAGACAAAACTCCAACAAAAAAAAAAAATATTTCTTCGGCGTGTGCACCTCGCTGATTTCTGGCAAAAAATGTTGGGAGTAAATAAATGTATCATGAAAAATTTATCAAAAATCCGTCGTTTGAAGGCGTATATATATTAATAACGCACAAGAAGCTAGGTCGTACTCATAACTGAAGGGTTGTAATGACCTATTATGTGTGTATGTAAGCATGTATGATTGGACTTGGGTATCAAACATCTCAAGGTGTTCCTTGGCCGGCCACGGTTTCTTAAGCCTTGAGGATTCCACTCAAGTGCCATTCTTGTTATAATATCAGTATTCTTTCTATATAGCACGACCGATTCATCACCATTTAATATGTTTTATTTGCATTATTATGGGTTACTCGTTGGTATGGTTATACAGATCCATGTTGCTGATATTATTAAGCCTTTCTTTGCTTTGCTTCAGTCACATTATATAAGATTTTTCAGATAGCAGATTGCAGGTTCAGACTACGGCCTCGTCGCCGTAATCTACATGGTAGTGTGTTGGTTTATTAGACAGGAGGATATGTTTCAAACCCAGATCAGACATCTCCAACAAAACAGATACAAAAAAATATTACTTCGGCTACTTCCTCTCAGAAGATTTCTCGCAAAAACTAATGTCATACATAAGTGGTGTGAATCCTAACTAAAGGGTTGCAATGACCAATTATGTATGTGTCTAGCAATCAGAACTCCTATGCCTTGTAGCATCTCGAAAATTGTGAGCTTTGAACCAGTCCTAACTATTTTTGTAATACACTTACGTAACTTAAGTAAACGATTACTAAATCCATTAGTCTGGACTGCGACCTGACTTATCACTTCACACTTGTTGTGTGTAAATATTTTATCAATGAGTGACGAGATCTACAATTAAACGACAGATTTTTGAAAAACTTTTCACAATATTTGCCAGAAGACTACTAAGAGGCAGCCGCTTAACGACATATTTTTGATATTTCGTTTTTGTTCGTTATGCCTAAGCTGGGTTTTGAACCGTGTCTCACGTTTAATAAGCCGTGACGCGACTATAAAAAATAATACAACTGCTTACCGAAATTACATTACTGTTCGGCAATTGTAATTTGCTCATTCATATTCTGAAAACGAACGTACAAATTCAAACTTTCACCAAATTCTATCAGAACACAAGAGCTTCCCTTAAGAATAATATACGACAAGGTGAAATCACACGAAGAAGCTTTACAACAAAAAAAAATCAAAGTTATGTAATGCGTGATAGAGCGTAGTTACTCTTTCCCTTCTTTTATTCTTACTTACTTGGTCATTACAACACTTCAGTCAGGATTACGACCTAGTTTCTCAAACCACTTATGTTGAGTGTGTTAATTTTTATACATGAGTGGTGGGACCTATAGTTTAAAGTCGACTCGGAACGACAGATTTTTGAGAAACTTTTTCATGGCAATTTTATTTACTCTCAGAGTTTTTGACAGAAAGCTGCTGAGAGGAAGGCGCCGAATAAATATTTTTTGTATTTTGTCTTGATGTCTGGCCTGGGGCTGGAACCCTGGCTTTACGTCTAATAAGCCAACATACTACCTATTAGACTACGGCGACTTGCCTTCTTTAGTGCGTGCTTATATTCGATCGATGAATTAGCCGTAGTCTAGTGGGTAGTGTGTTGGCTTATTAGACGTAAGGCCACGGTTTAAATACCAGGATAGACATCAAAATGAAATATGAAAAAATTTCTTCGGCGACTTCCTCTCAGCATATTTTTGGTAAAAACTCTGAGAGTAAATAAAATTGCTATGAGATGTTTCTCAAAAAAAAATCTGTCTTTCGGAGTCGTATTTAAACTGCAGGTCCAGGCACTCATGTATAAAATTAACACACACAACATAAGTGGTGTTAGAAACCAGGTCGTAATCCTGACTGTACGGTTGTAATGACCGTTATGTGAATATACTGGCAGAAACCTTTCACGTCTTTAAAGCCTCATCATAAAATATCTTCACATGAGTATTAATGCTCAACTTACTATGGAAGTGAAGTCTAAGATAAGTATCTAAAGCTTGGTTTAAACATTACGAAAACTGGTCCTGCTTTGTGGTTTCCTTATTAGTACTTCGTATTCTAAGATCTCTAAGGCTTGGCTGGAACATTAGGAAAAGTGAATCGGCATATAGGTTTCCTTATTAGTACCGTTACATGACATTTTGTATACGCTTTATCGCGACTATGGATTGATCGAATTAATTGTACGTAAAAAATAAATGCCAGGAAATTATCTGCCAAATTATTATAAAAAAAGGTTTCATTTTTGAAAAAATATTAAGCCTTCATCCTCTGAAAAACACCTTTTATAACTTGACATATAAGTCTCCAGTGGCTATAATAAATTTTTTTAAATTGTATTTTAACTCGCATACAATAATACCTGGTTTATAAAACAGTAGACACATACCATACAAGGAATAACGAAGATACACGAAGACAAACGTCGTAAGAATCGATGATAAAGTTAAAACAGCTTACAACTCGATATAAGGGCCCCATATCGAGCATATAAGCAAAGAGTCATATTGAAATTGTCTGTTTAGTTCCTTTTTTATTGAATTTCCTTAATAAAAAATATTTTTGCAATCATATATGTACGTGTAGGTGATGTATTAGAAATTATTATTAAAAACAAAAAACAAAACAACAAAATTTAGTTTTCAAAACAAAATTAGTAAAAAAAATTAAATTTATTAAAAAAAACAATTAAAAACATATTTAAGAAAAAAAATACAGGATTTTATATTCTTTTTTTCCTTAAATTGATGGAAACAAAAACAAACAAAAACAAAACCTGTATAAAAAAATAGTCGTAAGATTGTAATTGTCTTTTAGATTGGTTTTAAAATTTTGTTTTCTTTTTAACTTAAAATCGATGTACAATATAAATATGAATAGTTTTTCTTTAAATATCTTAAGTTTGCATTTAAAACAATATAAAAAAATAATTAACAAAACTCATGTAAATAAAATAAAATTCCATTAAAACGCAAAACTGTTTCAAAAATCAACATTAAAATTTGTTTTAATTGTCGTAGCAATGAAGGCATTTGAATTTCTCCAAAAAGGTAAGTCAGAAAAACTACTCGCAATCTCATCTCGATTACAGTAGTCATGCCTACAAGTCATTACGTTATAAAGGGTCCTCCAAATAACTTTTTTTTTGAAAATGCTTTAAAAAAAACTAATGAATATTTTCCCAAATTTCTTTTTTTATTTGAAAGTACAATCCTTCCAGTTAATAATGGAAACTAATTTCATTCAAATGGCTGCATCGGCGCCATGCAGTAGCCTACACGATCGGTCCAATTTTTAAGCACATTATCGATTGTGTGCAGCTGTATTTCACCAATGTCTTCACGAATATTGTCCTTTAAAGCGTCAATTTTCTCTGGCTTGTCGGCGTAACACTTATCTTTGACAGTACCCCACAAATAATAATCCAACGGTGTCAAATCGCAGCTCCGACGTGGCCAAACGACATCAGCTCTGCGGCTGATAATACGATCTTCAAAAACAGGGCGCAAAACATCAAGTGTAGTTTCGGCTGTGTGGCACTTAGCGTCGTTCTGTTGAAACCAAATGTTGCCAATATCCTCCTCTTCAATTTTTGTGAACAAAAATTCGTTCAACATGGCCCGATAACGATCACCACTGACTATAACGGCCACTCCTTGCTCATTTGCGAAGAAAAATGGCCCAATTATGCCTCTGGACCAAAATCCGCACCAAACAGTGACTCGTTTTGGGTGCGTCGGCTTTTCAATGTATGCGTGCGGGTTTTCTGTGCACCAAATGTGACAATTTTGCTTGTTTACATACCCGCCAAGATCAAAATGAGCTTCATCTGAAAAGATGTTTTTTTTTTGCCAAAATCAGCATCGTCTGTAAGTCGATTGCAGGCCCACTTAGCGAAGCGAAAACGCATTGGGTGGTCAATTGGCTTCAACTCCTGAACCAATTGGACTTTGTATGGCGTCATACCAAGGTCTTTATACAAAATTCGTCGTAATGATGTTTCCGAAATGTTCAATTGTTGAGAACGACGGTGAATTGATGTTGATGGCGCTTCACGCACACTTTTTGCCACAGCAGCAATATTCTCGGGTGTACGCACTGTTTTTGGCTTTTCACCGCTTTGGTTTATCGATGAGGATGCCAGTTTCTTTCATTTTTTTCACAAGATAACGAACATACGGAGCTGACGGTGCTTCTCTTCTTCCAAAATCCGTACGCAATTTTCGCACACATTCTGCAACATTACCATGATTTTCAAAGTAATGTCGCAATATTTCCCAGCGCTGTTCAAGCGTATACACAATCATATTCGTTCAGCGGAAGGATAAAACTAATTATCTGTCAAATCAGACATGAGCTATGTGTTACCATTCACGAAATAAGCATTAGTTGAAAAAAAAACTTTAAATGGCAGACCCGATAGAAAGGCACGCAGAAAGACTACAGCTCCCCATCATATGACTTTTGTCCAGGTAAGGGCTGCGTTGTAATAATTTTTCACAACTTTTTTAATCATCATAATAAACATATGAATGAATGAATATGAACATAAAAAAGTGTTCAGTTCGTACTAAGCGAGATGTGTACGAAGCGAGATGTTGCTGCTGTCTTTAGTGCTATTGAACGGGAGTCTATTAAGATGGGTCTGGCAGTACATGAGGGAACAACGAAGTACACTTTGTCGACAAGTTTCTGTCGTTTTCTCAAAGAATGATGTCAGTCTGAAGATCAAGCGTAGGATCACTTTTGCCAACAGGTACTACTATGGCCTCAATAGGCAATTGAGTAGCAGGGACCTCTCTGAGTACGACAAAAGTAACACTCTACAAAACGCTCATCCCCCCCGTGCTTCACTAATGCAACAGCCTTGAGAGTATTCGAGAGAAAGGTTCAACGTAAGATTTTCGATCCAGTGCGAGCGAGTGAGTAAGAGTTGACAATAATTTCTGCATTCGATCCCATAATGGCATGATGTATGATGTTCTCAACGACGTGAATGTTGTGCAGTGTCCTACGCCTGCGTTAGCTCGGCCATGTATTTCGAATGGATGAGGATGCTTCGACGAGGTGAGTATTTCATGCAGAGATTTGCGGAAGTCGGTGAAGAGGACGAATTTGTTTGAGTTGAAAGGACCAAGTCGAGGAAGCTCTGTCATTGATTGGAGTGACTAACTGGCGAAAACGCGCAACAATCAGGGGCCTCTGGAAAGATGTGCTAAAGAAAGCAGAAATTCGATAATAAAGGGTGTTTTTTATAGAGGTATAGAACTTTAAGTTGCAATAAAACAACGATGGATTATTCGATTGACATGAGTTTTATTTATCCGAAAGATAAGCTTGTGGCATTACATTTTAAATATGATTTCTGGCATATAACCGCCACGGCTGGCGCGAATGTAGTCCAATCTGGACGTCCATTTTTCGATGACTTTTTCCAACATTTGTGGCCGTATATCGGCAATAATACGGCGAATGTTGTCTTCCAAATGGTCAAGCGTTTGTGGCTTTACCGCATAGACCAATGACTTTACATAGCCCCACAGAAAGTAGTCTAGCTAGTCTAGTCTCCAAAACGTGAAATTAGGCGGTCACCAAACGTGTCTTTCAATAAACCTATTGTGGCACGAGCTGTGTGACATGTTGCGCCGTCTTGTTGAAACCACATCTCCTGGACATCATGGTTATTCAATTCAGGAATGAAAAAGTTAGTAATCATGGCTCTATACCGATCACCATTGACTGTAACGTTCTGGCCACCATCGTTTTTGAAAAAGTGCGGACAAATGATTCCACCAGCCCATAAAGCGCACCAAACAGTCAGTTTTTCTGGATGTAACGGTGTTTCCACATACACTTGAGGATTACCGTCACTCCAAATGCGGCAGTTTTGTTTGTTGACGTAGCCATTCAACCAGAAGTGCGCTTCATCGCTAAACAAAATTCGCTTATGAAAATCGGGAACAACGGTAATCTCGTTTTGGGCCCATTCGACGAATCTACGCCTTACTTGATGATCGTTTGGCTTCAAATCTTGCACGAGTTGGATTTTGTAAGCACGCAAACCAAGGTCCTTCCGCAAAATCTTCCATAAAGTGGATGGACACAGATCCAATTCCTGTGCTCGATGGCGGATGGACTCATTCGGGTCTTCCTCAATGCTACGCTCTACAGCAGCAATAGCTTCTTCTGTACGCACCGTACAGCGTCTCTGAGGATGCGAGTTAGCAATAAGAGTAAACGTGGTGCGAAAACGTTCCATGGTTAATCGAATTAATTGCTCTGATGGACGATTTTTGCACTATTTGCAAGCGTTGTTCAGGCGTGAGTCTATTCATAATGAATTGCCAAACCGAACTGAGAATAAATCACTTGACAGCTGTTAAATCGGTCGCCATCTTGAAAAGTAATGCCAACTTAAAGTTCTATACCTGTGTAAAAAAACACCCTTTAGAATTGTTAATGGCCAATTAAATAAGTAATTAATAAACATATGTGATAGCTGTCAAGTCGCCGTGGTCTAGTAGGTAGTGTGTTGGTTTATTAGACGTGAGGCCTCGGTTCAAACCCCAGTTCAAGCATCTCCAACTAAACGAAATATGATCAAATATTTCTTCGGCGACTTCCTCTCAGCAGATTTCGGGCAAGTAAATAAAATTACAATGAAAAGTTTCTCAAAAATATGTCGTTCGGAGTCGACTTTAAACTGTAGGCACCACCACTCATGTATAAAAATTAACGCACACAACACAAGTGCTGTGAGGAACTAGGTCGTAGTCCTGTCTAAAGGGTAGTAATGACCATAATTGGTCAATATGTATGACAGCTGTCAAACTTCGGAGTTGCCACTTCCACAAAAAAGATGCCAATTAATTTAAATCGCTTTATAGAGCTTCTTCCCCCACTGTAAATACAATTTTTTTATTTTTTTCTTTCTTTAATACTCAACTCAACTCATTTAATTAATTGTCACTTTAAATAAAATTGTGTGTTAAAATCTCATTAAATTGTTTAAAAAAAAATTTCTCTCCTTTTTAAAAAAAAAAAAGAATTCTTGTTCTCGTGCTGGCCGTTAAAACGTTGTGGTCCGTTCCGATAAAACAATTTTAAATGAAAACACAATTACAAAACTTTGACAGCGTATTATAATAAATTAACAACTTATTGTTGTTGTTGCTGTTGTTTTTGTATTTATTTTTGCACTTGAACTATAAAAACACATACTTACAAGCATTCTGTTACAATGGCCATGTGTACCATAAATACCTACACTGTGATTGCGCATTATTTGTTGTTATTTTTTTGTTTTGTTTTTTTTCTGTTGTTTTAATGCAATTTAATTTAATGTACTCCAACACATCAGATGTTGTTGCCACATAATACTTATTACAACATTAAATTTAACACGTGTGCAACATGTTCTATAAATGTTGCAAGTAATACAATATTAAGCAGTAAATACCATATCATACCATACCCCACCCTATCCCCTACCAACTAGTGGGAGTTGAAATTATAAAATTTTGTAGGACAACAAAAATGACACGAAAAAAAAAACTAAAAATAACACTTTTTATGGGAGCCTGTAGATCGGGTGCCATCAGTATACGAAAGCAAACTTTATTATTAGGAGGTACATTAAAAATTTTATTCATACATAACATAATTGGTCCTTACAACCCTTCAGTCAGGATTACAACCTAGCTTCTCGCATCACTTGTATAGTGGGTGTCGACTCCGAGCGACGTATTTTTGAGATTTTTTTTCAGGGCAACTTTATTTACTCTTAGATTTTTTGCCAGAAATTTACTGAGAGGAAGTCGGCGAAGAAATATTTCTTCATATTTATGTTTTGATGTCTGACTTGGGGCCACACTACCTACTAGACTACGGCGTCTTGGCCTTACCGTACACCAGTTTAAATTTTCTTAGTGTTGCCTAGCAAATGAAGTTGGCTTTGGTAACACAAATGTTGGCCTTGCATTGGGTATTTTTGTTTCTTTAGTGCAGCACACTTTGTGTCCACTATTGCCGTCTAACTGTTTATTTTTGTAATTACAATTACAGTAAAGGGATTATGAGAGCATGACTACAATGACAGTAACGCAATAAATTGTTTCATTTTATATCGTTACGTTCCAAAGGTGAAATTAGTTTTGTGAAGAACAAAAAAAAAACATTTTTGTTTGCAACAGATTCTCTCGACTGAACATAAAATTGTTAATGGCATGTAATACCACACTCCAGGTACATTTTGTTAAACAATTGTTTTGCTTGTATTCCATATTATTTTTCTGGTAATTTTCATGGAAAACTACTGTTTTGTCATTTAAATTGTGTGTTCATTTGCTTTCGTATTAATTTTTATTGTTTTTTTTTTACATTTTCCAGAGTAAAGTTTTCGCAATTTTTTATCATCTCCTATGGATTTCTATATTTAAAATCTTCTTCTTCCTCTTCTTTCTTTTGTTTTTGTGGTTATTCAACATTTTATTCTCGAGGTATGTGAGCTTTTTTAGAGTCGAGTCTCTCCTGGTATTACAATTTTTATTTTCGATTTGTTACACGAAAAACTAAAAACTGATTTAAAAGTGTGGTAGTTTTTTGTTTTCCTCCTGTGCAAACATTTCCTTTTTGCTGACATTGGGTGAAAAACAAAAAAACAAAAGAAAGAATGAAAAAACGAAAATGAAAATGAAATGTTTGAAAAGCACCAGACATGCACATGGTAAACTTAAAGCCACACCAATGTACACACGTTTTAAAAGTAGTACATGGTTTGGACAAACAGTAGTGGTGGTATGATCAATATGTGGCTACAAAACTGGCAAACACTAGCAAATACTCGTATAAACAGAAAAACACAGCGTTTTTATGCTGAAATTAAATTATGTTAATTACGCTAGTTCTAGGGATGTGGCAATCTATTCACGAGGTAGAGATATTAACCGTAGATCGAGCATTAAAAAAACTTCATAATTCTAGCTTATGTATCACTTTTGATACATAAATGGCTATCCATTTCGTGGTTTCAAAAGTATGGGACTGGAATTCGACATCTGTCCAAACTAAGTTGTGAAACCAATTTTTTTCTTTTCAGTCATTGACGAAAATTGATCGCTTAACTGTCACACAACGCATAAAAATTATCAAAACCCACTACAAAAATGGTGATTCTGCCACAGCCACGTATCGTGCTTTAAGAGGAGATTATGGTTTACATAATCGTCCAACAACGCAAGCAATTGGCAAAATTTGAAGAGACTGGAGTGGTTACAAATATTGAAAGGCCTGTGCATCATCGTTTCGCTCGTTCCACTTAAAATATCGCTATTGTAAGTGAAAGTGACCCGAATGTGTCGATTCCTCGTCGTTATCAGGAATTAGGACTGCCTTACGGCACATTATGGTGTATTTTCCATTTAAATCTACACCTACATCCATATAAAGTCCAGCACACACAACAACTGAAGCCAGCTGACCATTCACAACGTATTAGATACGTGGAATGGGTGCTTGAACAACAGGTGGTGCACGGCAATTTTTCGAACAAAATTTTCTTCAGCGATGAAGCACATTTCACACTCGGTGGGTATGTTAATAAACAAAATTGTCGTATTTGGGGTTCTGAGAATCCTCAAATAATTGAAGAGAGGCCATAACATCCAGAAAAAGTCACTGTTTGGTGCGCTCTTTGGTCCGAAGGTGTGATTGGACCTTACTTCTTCGAAAACGAAGATGGCACGACTGTCACCGTCAATTCGGAGCATTATAGTCATATGATAACCGATCTTTTTTTACCTGCTATTAAATAATACGACTTGGAGAATATGTGGTTTCAACAAGACGGTACCACATGCCACACAACTCGAGCGAATATGGCTTTATTGCAAGAGACATTTCCTGGCCGCGCAATTTCTCGTCGTGACGATATCAACTTGCCACCAAGCTCATGCAATTTGACACCATTAGACTTTTTTGCGGGGCTACGCGAAAGACCGTGTTTATGCAGATAAACCTTCAACTCTTGAGCACTTAAAAACCAACATTCGTCAAGTTGTGGCTGAGATACCGTCCAATATGTGTCAAAAAGTCTTCGAAAATTATCTCAAAAGAATCAATGCCTGCAACACTTCGCGTGGAGGTCATTTAAATGATGTAGTGTTTCACACATAATGTTAACGTTCAAACTTTACAATAAAAAAGAAATATCATGAAAAAAATATTTTATATGTGTTTTATTTACGTTTACTTTTGAAACCACGAAATTGATAACCCTATACATTGCAGCATGGTAAAAATCAATTACTTCATGTCAGCTTGGTTTTATTTCTTTCTAAATGGTAATAATTTGACGTCTAGCACCTTCATTGTGGCGATTTCTAAGTTTCCAATTGCTTAGATAGGACAGTTTATTGACACTCGCATCAGTAACACTCTCAGCTGGCTGAAACCTGATGGTACAAACAATTATTGTGATTCGTTAGAAATATTTATTGTCAACGTCATATGAGGTAAAAAAGTTTCCTGTTGCAATAGAACATCTATTATGTCAATAACAATTTTCTCTCTTTGATTCCTCTCTGGTTCCCCGTATACGGGTTTCCCCAAATACTGCTGTAAGTAGTTGCTACGCACGTAGCATGTACTTGAATCTAAAACTCCTAATTCAACTTCGGCGCACCACGAAATTTATAACGACCATCAAATTCAATTAGTTACTAATCTACAGCGACAAAATTAAATATGATTTGAAAAGGTAATAAAACAAAACAAAAGGAAAGAAAACATAAATCAATACCAAGCCTTACTCCGTAAATCTCTTTATGCAGCTTGATTTAAATAAATATTCTTAAATTGATTTCCCTAACAATCACTGTAAGTATTCCATCATTAAGTATCAAATTTCAATTAAAATCGCTGAAGGTAATTTTCATTTTCCACAATAAAACTAAAAAGTTTTTGAATTCTGTTGCTAAAAACTTTAATTTGAGATGGAAATATACCAAAAAAGGAACATAAAAACATAAGCATCATTATTTAAATATATTTTCTTTAATTTTCTTACCTTTTAGGCGAACAAAAAATTAAATTTTTAAAAATCTTAAAAAAAGGATATATGGGCTGCTCTGAAAGTATGATAGCTAATACCAAACTATTTATACAGTATTATTTCTTACATAAAACTACAAGTTGTGTGATAAAAGTTTTATGAAAATGGTTTAAATTTTTGTAACAAAAAATTAAGATAAATATATATATATATTATTTGTTTTAATGATTATTAAAGGCTGCAAGACTTTCAGCTTATTTTTCGAAAAGACGTTATAGGTGCTAATATATCATTATCAAAGCGAATGATTCTGTTATCTCATACGTACGTAGTTGACCGAAATATTATCATCTGTAATCAAACATGGGACAAACCCATTCTTCTAATGTTTGTCTGTCACGTGAGATAAATATGAGAAGAGCAGTAAGAAACTACTAGATTTTTTCATCCCAAACTACTAAAGGCAGTTTGTTCTGTTCCAAGTAGTACCATCTTTGGCGATAAACATTCTGTTGTCATGTTTGTTGCTGCAAATACTTTCTCCAGTTCATAAGATGAGCTTCTATTTTCTTCTTCTTCAAGGTCTTTAGCACTGGGAATATTATATATATAATTAATATATAATCGGTCATTACAACCTTTCGTTATAAATTGGAAAAATCTGACCTGAGGTTTGAATCTTGGTCTGACGTCTAATAAGGTTACACGCTACATACTAGACTACGTCTACTTCAATCAATGTCAAGAACATATCAAGAATAGAGAATTCAATCTTTTCACTTTCGTCCCACACTTAGGTTAGGTTAGGTTAGCGTGGTAGCTTAATTTACCAAAAAGCTCACTTGAGCACGCATAGCGGCACGTTGTGATGCCACAGGTGAACTCAGCCTCTGCACTGACCAAGTTCCTCCGATCCAAGGAGGGGGAATTTGGTCAGCGCACACTTACAAAACTTTCAATTCCTTCTCAGATGCCATAAATAATGTATTATTTACGATAAAAATTCACAAAATCTTTGAAATCTTAAAAAAAGCTACATACACGACACCAATACATACATAAGCCAGAATTATGAAGTTTTTGAATTTTGTAACCCCTGTTTGAAATTTTCTTTTTTTATATATTTGGTTTAAAATAATGGCGATAACAATAGTAACGAATTATAAAAATATCAGGCATTTAACTTTTTCTGAATTAATGTTATAACGTCTCAAAAATTGAAATGTATAGTTTTTGATACAAAGCTCGATCTACGGTTAAGACTGTTAAAGTCGGAGTGGTGCAGTAGGTAGGTTGTTGGCTTATTAGACGTGCGACTATGGTTCAAACACCAGCTTAGACATATCGAAAAAAAAACGAAACATGAAAAAGTATTTCTTCGGCGACTTTATCTACGCAATTTTTTGGCAAAAACTCTGAAAATAAAGTAAAATCGCTATGAAAAGATTCTTAAAAATTTGTCGTTCAGAGTCGGCTTCAAACTGTAAGTCTCGCCACTCATGCATAAAATTAATACACACAACATAAGTGGTGCGAGACGTTATTTATTCACACTGTTTAGCCAAATCACAATGATCGGTTATTACATTCAAAAACACGTGCAGATAGTAAAAATATTCTCCATCTCGTCCATCTTACATATAATTGGTCATTACCGAGAGCACTATTCGTAATGTAGTGCAAGTCAACTGGCTGAATAATGATCGACGAAATGCAAGACCTATCGAACATATCGTCGCTGTACGTCAAATTGTGCAGAAGAATTCGAGTCAGTCATTTCGCATTGTTTATAAGAACTCGCATTGTGACTCGTACAAAAAACCATGGACAACGACGTGTGCTCGCTTAATGGGCTCTAGAGCGATTGGCGAATGACTTTAATTTTCATCGAAAAACCACCACCAGCTATGAGACCTATTTCTGGATGAATCGGTAAGTCAACCAACAAAATTGTTATTTGGAATTACACCTATCCACATGAGAGCCAAGAGCCTCTAATGTATCCATGAAAAGTCGGTTCATATTTCTTTGAGGACTACTGACGTTTTTTTCCAGACCATCACTATCACTGTGTGACAGGTACTATAGGTCAATGATTACCCACTTCTTTTGGCCTGACGTCAGACCATCACTATCGCTTTGTGACAGGTACTATAGGTCGATGAAGAAGTTGGTCTTTTGACCTGAATTGGATAATCTGGATCAAGGATATGTGGCCTCAACAGGACGAATTATACACAACACAGCTTATGACACATTCGATATTCTGCACGAGCGACTTAAACTCATGGTCACTTCAGGTAGAGGTGATGTGAACAGGCTACCGAGATCGTTCTATTCTTTTGTGGGCGAATAAACTACAAACCATAGATGTTCTCAAAACCTAAATAATCCATGCCATTCCTTAAATTTATGCTGATCTCTGTGCCAGAGGAATAGAAAATTATACATTTATTGGGTCTGTTCTACCCAGAGGCCGTGGCAGACAATTAAACGATGTTATATTCCACCCAAAGCCGCCGTTGGCTAGTAGGTAGTGTGTTGATTTATTAGACGAAAAGCCAGGGTTCAAACCCCAGGCCAGACATCGAAACAAAATACAAAAAGCATTTCCTCGGCGACTTCCATTTCAGCATATTTCTGGCAAAAACTCTTAGAGAAAAAAAAATTGCCATGAAAAGTTTCTCAAAAAAATCTGTCATTCGGAGTCGACTTTAAACTGTAGGTCCCGCCACTCTTGTATACAAATTAGCACACACAACATAAGTGGTGTGAGAAGTTAGGTCGTAATTTTGACCTAAGCGGTGTAATGACTAATTTTATGTATGTATGCAATCATCAATTTGTCCCACTGTAAATCAGTACAATTAAATGTGCAACTCTATACATAGTCGTACACAATTGTTGTAGTCAGTGAGATACATACGATATGTACTGTGTATATACATATGTATTTGAGTGTGTAAATAATGCATATAACTATGCGTGTGCGTGCGTGTATTAAAGAGAATATAAAATATGGTCAGCATGTTTTTTTTTAATGTTTTGTGGTAAAGTGGTTTTATTACCTTAAGTTTATAAAAACAAACAAAAAGAAAGATACTCTATCAGTGATTTTTTTCTTCTTGTATGTGATAGAAGGCAAACTAACTGTAGAGAATTTAAAAAGAACTTAAATGGTTTGAATAATATTTTAATTTCACTTCGGACATTAAAATTTCAAATAGAATGGCATTTAATTTTCGAATTTTAACTATTAAAGAACCTGTAAAGTTAATTTTCATTTGACTTGGCATTGTATTCATATTCCTTATCCTTTATAACTTTATTTTTATTTATTGCCCCATTTCGCCAAGTATTTGAAACTAAAACTAGACTTAAACCTTTGAGGGCCAGTTTTTTGGGCAACATTTTTGTTAAATTTTCTTATTATATCGCATGATTTGAATGACTCACTGAGTTTCCTCGGCTATTAAATGAAATAAAGTTTAAGAATTAATTTTTATATCGAAATTTTATTTAAGAAACATATTTCAATATGCTCTTGCTTCCGAAATAGATACGGAAACAAACGTGAAATATACAAATCCGTTGTTAGTTGATTCGTAATATTACTTCATTCATATGGCTGCCGTGGCTGACCTCACAGTACCTCATTCGATCGTATCAATTTTCGTGCACTTTTTCGAGTACAAGGGGTCGTATCTTGGAAATGGCATCACTAATGTTGGCCTTCAAATGTTCAATTGTCTCCGGTTTGTCGGCATAACAATTTTCTTTAACGGTGCCCCACAGAAAATAGTCTAACGGTGTCAAATCGCCGCTTCTTGGCGGCCAATTGACATCACTTAAAACGGCTAATTAAACGGCCATCAAAAGTTTGACGCAATAAACTGATTGTGGCATGAGATATGTGGTAGGTTGCAGCATCCTGTTGGAACAAAACATCGTTCACATCAATACCATCAGTACTATCAACAGCGGGTACAAAAAAATCAGTAATCATGGTGCGATGGGTGTCTCCATTGACCGTAATGGTTCCGCCGTCCTCATTTTCAAAGAAATATGGGCCAATGATGCCTTCGCTCCACAAGCCCCAAATACGGCAATTTTGCTTATTAACGTCCCCACCAAGATGAAAATGAGCTTCATCTGAAAAGATAATTTTTTTTTGGCAAAATCGTCATTATCGTGCAGTTTCTTGTGGGCCCATCTAGCGAAGTGAAAACGTAGCTGATGATCGTGCGGCCTTAATTCTTGAGCCAATTGAACTTTGTAAGGCGCCATGCCGGGATTTTTGTTCGCAAAATTCGACGTAAACTGGTGCATGAATTATTCAATTTTTGAGAACGATGACGAGTTAATGTTGATGGTTTCTCACGGACATTCTCTGCCACAGCTTCGATATTATCGGATGTGCGCACTGTACGAGCTCGCTCATATCTTGGCATATCAACAATAAATCCAGTTTCACGAACTTTAGCAATAAACTTGCATATACCGGACACTGTTGGTCCTTCTTTGCAATCATATGTTGTACAACAGTTTCGTGCAATTTCCGACCAAATTGTCTTTGTTTTTGGAAATAAATTTCCAATAAATCTCAAAGTTGCTCAAGCATAAATCGATTCATAGTGTTCAGTGGAGATAATGGAATGAATTTTGTGACAGAATAGAGTGACATAAGTATTGCCAGATTCGAAATCAGCGGTGGTTCAAGTCTAAACCCATAGATGGCCCACCCGATATTGTATATAAAAACTAAAATCTTCAAGAAGGCATCAGACAGGAACCACAATAAAAAGTTTACAAATTTACATGAGAACAGCATCGTAAAACAATTCTAGACCTAACATTAGCAAATATTTTGGCCTTCAGTTTGCACAACCCTCAGACCGAATTGCACTCTAGAAGAAATCAGACGTATAAACAATTTTTGTACATGCAAGTATGTTTTGTTTTGATGAGACATCAATACTGATCCCCAAAGAGTTAAGGGTTTACATGTTTGTATTGCAGCTAAATCATGTCAACATTTTGCAAAACGAATTTTTTAAAACCGAATTACAACGATAACCACAGGCTTTGAACTCTATTAACAAACAAAAAGAGGGAAAAAAAAGAAAAAAACACTAACAAAGACACTTTCAACAGATATGCTGACTTTTGTAAAAACTTTTCTTTAAAAAATAAAGTTTTGTAATTAAAAATTTTTTAAGCTATAATATTTAAAATAAAAAAAAAATTAAATAAAATGATAGGATCTTCCAGCAGGGACATATTACGATCACCATCATAATGAGGAAATTATTCGAAATGTTTTGAATAAATTTAAGTCCACTGGTTCAGTAAACGAACGACCAAAACGAAACACAAGATCTGCAGAAAACTATGCCGTTATTAATGATACTGTGCAAGAGAATCAGAGGCAGTCGCTTTTGCGTTACTCACAAGAACTGGAACGATTGTAGACAACGACGTACATACATACATACATACATATTTGGTCATTACAACCCTTCAGTCAGGATTACTTACGTTGTGTGTGTTGATTTTATATATGAGTGAAGGAATCTCAAGTTTAAAGCACAACTTCGAACTGCTGACTTTTGAGAAGCTTTTCATGGCAATTTTTTTTACTGTCAGAGTTTTTGCCAGAAATCTGCTGAGCGGAAGTCACCGAAGAAATATTTTTTTCATATTTCGTTGGAGATGTCTGACCTGGGGTTTGAGCCGTGGCCTCACATCTAAGAAGCCAAAACACTACCTACGGCAACTTCAAACAACATGTTTCTCGATGAGTTGGCAACTGACCCTAGTTCTCATAGAAAAATCATCTTCAGCGAAGAGACCAATTTCTGGATGAATGAGTACGTGAAGAAACAAAATTTGCGAGTTTGAGACAAAATCAATCCACCTGAGAACCAAGAGCGTCCAATGCTACCTGAAAAAGTTACTGATGTGTGTGGATTGATGGCAGGCGGTGTCATAGCTTCGCGAACGAAGTTGGCTAGGACATCACTCTAGCGGGCACTATAGATAGATAGTTACTAACTTCAGAATCGGATGATTTGAACACCAACGGCATCTGATTTCAATAGGAGAGAGAGACATGACACACAAATCATGACACATTAGGTATTCTTCAAATTAAGGGCAAGTTCGTCTCACATGGAGGCGAAGTGACTTGGCCATCGACATTGCTTAGTATGGATTTTGGGCTGGTGGCATCATTGGTCCATATTTTTTCGAGGACGACATTAGGTTAGGTTAGGTCGGAGTGGTAGCTCTGTTATCACAAAGCTCACTTGAGCACGCATAGGGGCCCGTTGTGATGCCACGGGTGAACGCAGTCCTTGTACTAACCAAGTTCCACCAAAATCAGGGGAAAGCAAGAAATTGGTCAGCGCAAGGGCTGCACAACAAAAGCACGTCTACCCCACACTGGAAAACCAGCCAGAAAGTTTGATGAACGAAGCTATATCCTTGATGTCAATAGATGATAGCTCCGTTAGGCTAACAAGGAATGGGGAGCCAAATAACCTATATCTACACCTAGCAAGAGACGGGCACTGGCAAAGAAAGTGAACAACAGTCTCCTCTTCCTCAGTGGACCTGCATCCACGGCAGAAGTCGTTGAAAGGGAGCCTCATTCTTTCCGCGTGTCTACCCATGACGCAATGACCTGTAAGCACGGCCACTGTAGTCGAAATGACATCACGACCACGACCAAGTAATCGGTTGGTACGCCTTCTATCCATCTTGGGCCAGGTGAGTCTAGCGGTGGAGCAGGACTCCTCATTGACCCAGGATAGGTTGGCGTCCCGAAAGAACCTCCGCGCAATGGTCAACTTGACCGAGGCAAGTGGCGTACCCAATTCAACAGAAGAGGATACCGGAAGGAGCGCACCAGCTCTGGCGAGCTCGTCGGCCCTACAGTTTCCCGGAATTTCACTGTGCCCGGGGACCCACACCAGAGAGACACTGGTGAAGCGCCCCGAGAGAAGGCCGAGACAGCGGCGACATTCCCTAACGATCATAGAGCTAATCACGAAACCCGATAGAGATCTTATCGTGGCCTGACTATCACAAATAATCGAGACGCGAGTGAAAGGAGCATCGTTGACGAGGATCCACTGAGCGGCCCGGTAGATTACCATCACCTCCGCCTGAAACACACTGCAGTAGTCCGGCAGACGGAGAGAAATATTCAGGTCCAGTTTCCCAGAGTAGACACCGCTTCCAACCCCATTATCGAGTTTAGAACCGTCGGCATATATATCCAGGACTTCCGGGGGGACGACCGTATTAGGATTCCAGTCATCCCTACTTAGAATCAGAGAGGACGACATTGGTCAGGCCATCATTATCGATGGTGAGCAGTATACGTCTGTAATTGCCAACTTATTTTAGACTGAATTTGTTGAGCTGGACATCAATGACATATGCTTTCACAAAAAGGGTGATTCTTGCCATACAGCTCATGACACATTGGATATTCAGCACTCGCAATTTGGTGGCAATCAGGTCGTGCGATTTGACCACGTTAGACTATTTCTTCTATAGTTTCCTTAAGAATGCAGTTGAATGTATATTAGCCACAATATGCGAATAAGCCATCAATCAAATTCAGTCCATTTTACGCTGAACAATTAATCATTTCGGACGAATTTCCCGAGAAGCTGAGGCGGCCATGTGAACGATCTTATATTCTACACATTATGACGATATGCGATTAGACATCGTTAGATATTTGCTTGCGGGATTCTCTTCGCAGGTATCTAGGAATGAGCAACAAACCACAGCGGTCCTCAAGGATAACATAACGCACGCCATCTTTCGCATGCAATCAGATTTATGTGCATGAGGGGCCTTGGAGGGCATATGAACAATATTATATTCTACACATAATGGGTCACAATTGGCTTTTGAAACGATATCTCACACGCATAGATAAAATAATTGGTCACTACAAATCTTTAATCAGGATTACCATCAAGCTTCTAACCCGACTTATGTTGTGTGTGTTAATTCTGTACATGAGTGGCGGGAAATACAGTTTAAAGTCGATTCCGCACATCAGAGTTTTTGGGAAACTTTTCATGGCAATTTTATTTTACTCTCAGAGTTTTTGCCAGAAATCTACTGAAAGGAAGCCGTTGAAGAAATATTTTTTTTCACGTCTCACGTCTATTAAGCCAATACACTACCTACTAGCCATATTCATCCTACCGAGAGCACTATTCGTAATGTAATGCAAGTCAACTGGCTGAATAATGATCGACAAAACTCAAGAGATGTCGAACACCTCGTCGCTGTCCGTGAAATTAAGCAGAAGAATTTGAGTCAATCAATTTCGCGTAGGTTATAAGAACTCGGACTGTTATAGAACAAAACTTGGGGAATTTTGTCTTGTGGCTTGAATCAACATATGTACAAAATTCAAATGTTCCAGAAGTAGAAAGAAAACAATCATAAATAACGACGTGTCTTCGATAAATGTGCTCTGGAGCAATTGAAATGTGCTGAGAGAAAGTTGCCAGTGAAATATGTTTTCCTTTTTCGTTTTGATGTCTGACGTGGAGTTTAAACCGTGGCCTAATGTCTAATAGGCCGACGGTACTCATATACATTTCGTTTTATTTAAATTTAAAGACAGAAAGCTCTTAAAAAGGACCCTACATTGTAAAATAAATAAAAAATATTTCCGATTACTTTATGCCTTGTTTTTACCACATTCCTCTCAGGATTATCTAATATTTCTATGCCATCAAAGGCCGTAAGTTACAAAAATAGATTTTTTTTAATTTAAATTTTTTCTATTCAGTTTTTACTAAAAAAAATTCTTTAAATTTGAAAACTTATTTTCCATTCTATTCATTATTTTGCAATGTAGAAATTGTTATTTTCAAATATCATACAATAGGTATACATATGTATGTATGTTTATAGGAATAGTTGTAGTAGTTTATTACCCATATTTATGGAGTATATTTTATACAGAGAGAAAGAGAAATTGTTTCCATCTGAGTAATTAATTACAGAGAAAATTGAATGGATTGGCATGTGTATCCTGACTGTTGTTCTTTCATGTGGAAAATTAACTTCGAAAAACTGTATCACATTTTAATGAACATCATCATCACTAAGGTATCGTATCGTATTTTGTTAAATTTAAATTTATTTTTAATTATATTCGGTATTACTTTTAGTATACCTTTTGTACATATAGAATTTATTTAAATAAATTAAAATTGTATAAACATTAAAAGAAAATTTAAAAATAAATGAATTGCTTTGGGGTACTAGGTGTAAATCAGAAAAGAGAGTTCAAAAGACTTAAAAATACGAACAATTTTATTCAATATTTTATACGAAACTAGCTGTACCCTGCGCGTGTTGCTGCGCCACCAACTAAAATAAATTTGAAGGAAAGACATTACACAAATTTCCAATTAATTTTGAATCATTTTATTGATTTTGTTTCTCGTTATCCTGATGATTCAGATGAGCGGCCTGAGTAGTACGCATTCGATCAGTTTCTAATCTCACTTCTCGTTGTCTAAGTGGTTCAAGCGATCGGGTCTTTTCCAATGCTCATCTGATTCTGAGGCTTGTAATGAATGCCCTTTTCTTTCGTGCTTGAGGTGTAGGTCGACCAATTGCTGGTCATTAATTTTGAATAATTTTCAGTAACGCCATCCATCGGAAATTAATCGCACCAACTTTCGTCGACTCATGCGCAACAACTTTGTTAAAAAAATGCACAGTTAACGATTTAATTCATTTTGTTTAATTTTCAGTAAATTTCACCTGTCGGAAATTGGTCATGCCAACTTAGAAACCTTCGTCGGTCGGCTCATGCACAACAATTTTGCAAATGATTTTAATTGATTTTTTTAATTTTTAATTGATTTTAAGTAATTTTCAGTGGCGCCACCTGCCGGATGGTAGGTGCACACCCACTATAGCCAATCCACCCATTTTGTTCATACATACGTCAAAGTCGTCCAAACAAAATTTGAGGACTCTAGCTGTTGCAGTTTGTGAGGTATGCGACATTAAATACTTATTGGGTATTTGGGCGTGGCACCTCGCCTTCTTGAAATTTTAAAATAAAAAGTAGCCTACAATTCCTTCCAGACATACAGGAAGGTACTGTTAAAATTTCAAGAAAATCGGTCCTGCCATTTAGCCGTCTGTAGACTTCAAACAAACAAACAAATAAACACAAATTCATTTTTATATATAAGATGAAATTAGAGAAAGTTTATGATACAGTTGCATAAATATAGGGTTAACCAATTAGTGGCTTTAAAACTGGCTTCTTGACAAAAACCGAACTTAGTTTACTTACTTGCTTACTTGGTTATTACTAACTCTTTAGCCAGGATTACAACATAGTTTTCTACACAACCCATGTTATGTGTGTTAATTTGCATGACGGACAGGAAATAGGTTAGGTAAGGTCGAAGTGGTAGCAAAGCACAAATGAAACGCTAAGCGGTCTATCGTGACGCCATAGATAAGCGCAGTTGGTCAACGCAATGGCTACACACTAAACTACGACTACATTATGTTGGTAGTCGCCGTAGTCTAGTAGGTAGACGCAAAGCCAGGGTTCGAGCCCCAGGCAAGACAAAATAAAAAAAATTTTCTTTGTGACTTCCTCTCAGCATATTCATGGCAAAAACTCTGAGAGTAAATATAATTGCCATGAAAAATTTCTCAAAAATCTGTCGTTTGGAGTCGACTTTAAACCGTAGGTCCCACCACTCATGTATATAATTAACACACACAATATATGTGGTGTGAGAAACTAGGGCGTTGTACAATGGGTGAATTCGACCTCGGGGTACTGTACTTGTCTTAATTGACAAGTACGCGTCCTCTAACATAACCTAACCTTATGTTGGAAACCAGCCTGCAAGCTTAGTAAACGAAGCTATAGCGTTGATGTCAATGGATGATAACTCCGTTAAGCTAACAAGGAATGGAGAGTCAAATAACCTAATTCTGCACCTCGCATAAGATAGGCATTCACAAAGAAAGTGGATAACAGTCTCCTTTTCTTCAGCAGACCCATAACCACGGCAAAAGTCGTTCGATGGTAGCTGCAATCTTTCCTCATGTAATCTTTCCATAAGGTAATGACATATAAATACGGTCCCTGGGATCGAGATAACGACAAAGTGACAAAGTGAGACTTGCCGTGTAGCAGAATTTCTCATTACCCAAGGATAGGTTCTTGTGCCGGAAGAATTTTTGGGCAATGAACAATTTAAGCGAGATAAATGGCATACCCAATTCAATTGGCGAGGGTTCTGAAAGGATTACACCTACTGTGGCGAACTAATCGTTCCTACACTTGCCTGGAATGTCGCTGTGCTCAGGATACCAGGCAAGTGAGACACTAAAACTGCCAAATGTAACGTCGAGACAACGACTACACCCGCTAACGAGTTTAGAGGTGACCGTAATGTTTAGCTTTACAGTTGATCTGATAGTAGCTTCATTATCAAAGACAATTGCTAGTATATGGTTGAAAGAAGCACAGTTGATGAGGATCCATTGAGCGGCCTGGTAAATGGCCATCGTCTCCGACTACAACATGCTACAAAAATACGGCAGGACTTACAGTTTTTGAGTAAATTTTCAGAGTTTTTGACAAATAACTGCTGAGACGAAATCGCCAAAAGAAAAATATTTTAAATATCATTTTTTCGACCTATATGAGCCGAGTTTTCAACCATGGACTCCAAGACTACCAAGAAGTCTACGTCGATTTTATGCTTCTTTTAGAAAAAATGTGACTGCTAATCCGCGTTTCCGATATCATGTTGTTCTCAACTATTCAGACTTAAGTCTTGTGGCTAATTAGACCGTATTTTGCATTTACATTTCCAGCTCCATCCATATAAAGAAATAGCGTCGCAGATATGCTAATTAGTTACTAAAGCAATAGGATTTCAATGATAACTTTTTGAATAACTCACTGTGTTTGAATAAACCACTCGTTGGTTATATAAAAAAGTAAAAATATTGGGTAGAAGTGATTGTAGAAAAGCATCTGAAAAAAATTACTATTTGGATAGCACTATTATCTAGAATTGTTATTGAGCCGTATTTTTCGAAAGTGACCATGGAAGTTTGTATGCGAAGTTTCCAAAAGTAATTTTACATTCTGACGACATGAAGATAATTTAACGTTATTGTACTATATTAACGACTTTTTCTGCTTGAATAATCCCACCAGTTTTGGAGTACTTAGTAATCAATATTCTTTGAGCCAAGAACGAGACTTAGTTACTAAATTAGTCATTACAACCTAGCTTCTCATGCCACCCAAGTTGGATATGTTAATGTTACCCATAATTGGCTGGACCTAAACTTTAACGTCAAAGGCGAATGACAGATTTAAGAAGCTTTTCATGGCAATATTATTTACTTCCAGAAGAATTCAGCACTTTGTTCGCAATATCAGAACTTATATTTGAAATCACGAGCTCTCTGGCCTAAGCTACAGTTAGCGATGAGGTACCACTCAAAATGTGTGAAAAGCTGTTCAAAAACTATTCAAAAAGGATGATGAAATAATTATCGGACTATTAAGCAAGCAACTTGTGCAGTTAATGATCATTTTACCATTAATTTTACTCTTATCAATTCAAAAGAATAGGGAATGCTGTTGTAGTAGGGCGAATATATGATTTCAACTTGTTGACCTTTTGGCCCATTTACTGGGTGGGAAATTTTACGTAAACATTTTGGCTTAAAGTCTATTAGATGTGAGGCCACAGTTCAAACTCCAGGTCAGACGTCTCCAACAACACGAAATATGAAAAAATATTTCTTCGGGAACTTCCTCTCAGGAGATTTCTGGCAAATATTCTGACCGTAAATAAAATTGCCATGAAAAAGTTTCCCAAAAATCTGTCGGTCGGAATCGACGTTAAACTGTAGGTCCCGCCACTCATATATAAAATTAACACACACAACATGAGTGGCCAATTATGTTATGTATGTATGTGTATATGAAAGGTTCCCAAAATACTACCTGTCTCCAATCCTACGGTCTAATATGTTGTGACCGGCTATAAAATATAGGTTAATAGACTAACGTTATTACTTTTATCGGAGAGTCTATTTATGAAACTTTATATTTTACAGTTATTTTTCGATTTTAATTTACAGTAGAATGGCAAAAAACTTAATTTCTCTTCTTTTGTTTTTCGAAATTCCAAATTCAATTGAAACTCAAACCCAATGGCTATGTCCAAAAATACAAGTGAAGCCTGTTGAAATAATGGATATCTTTTTAAGTATTTTGCATGCTCAGGCATGCTTAATTCGTTTTGTTATTCTTGTTTTTTTTTTTCTTATTTATTTGGCTGAAAGATTTCCTAAATGTTGACACTCAATAAATACGATTTGATTGCTTGGTCGTAAACTTTTACTACAATTTTCAAATGAACGTTGAAGGCGGATGATGGCGAGCAAGAGCTAAGAGACAGATGGTGAGAAGAAAGGACAATGAAACAAGAGAAGGAAATTATTTGAAACTATTTTATACAAATCGAATTGCAGTGGAAATAAATTTATTTTCTTACTCTCAGATTCATGCCACCGAAACTTGTGTCATGATGATGGGAGGGGGGGATACAGCATATCAAGCTATTATCGAAGAAATAAAGTTTTTATCTTTGTGTGTGTATAGTGAACGGAAGTCACTTTCTGTTTTTATTTTTTTTTTTTTGGTTTTGTGTGAGGGAAGTAAGCAAATTTTGTTGTTATTTGCTCAAGACATTTACTGTCAAGACTACTTCACAAAAAGTTAATGGCAGTTGAAGTTGTTATTATTATTGTTGTTGGTTGTACTCAATCTTATCGCTTGCAACAAAAGCACCAACACTTTCACCTATACTCTCGTCCTCTCTTTCACCTTTACTTTACGAACACAAACGCAAACACAAACAAATACTTGTGCACTTTGTTTGGGTAGAAATTTAAAGTTTTCCGCATGACAAAGTTCTCGAAATCCAATCTTTAAGTTTCTCTCTCGTTTTTCTCTCATTTTTCTGTTGAAAGAGTGTTTGAATGGCGGTTGTGGGGAGGGAATTTAAATTTCTTTTTTAACAGTTATGTTCTTAAGCAACATTGTTGCCATTTCAGCATTTCTTTTTACTCGCTTTTTGTTTCTTTTGCAATTTTTTTTTTGTTTTACTAAAGTGTTGGAGCTTGACTTGATTGATTTGTTTGATGGAAAATTAAATTAAATTTTTAAAGTTTTCTTCTCTCAATTTCAAGCTGATTTAAATTGAGGCGTAGCATGGCAAATGGTCAATGTATTGATTGTGACTTTTTGAATTGTTGAAATTGAAGTTGGAAGAAGATCTTAATGAAATAAAATCGATTTATTTTGAAATTTGATAAGAGATTTAAAATTCAAGGTGTCAAATGCTAGTATTTTTGTATGAACATGAGCCTTTTTAAAATCATTAAACAAGACAAAAATTTTGTAGAATTATTTTTTTTTAAATCTGGTTAATCTGATAGAATCATGGTAGAAACTTTTGCAATAAATCTTGCCATATGGCATCAATGGTATTTTGACTCTTGGCTTCGACCGTTGCAAGAACATCTGCTTCTTGATCTGAATCAATGGCAATACAGCTCCATAAAAGTAATCCAAAGGCGGTTATTACAGTTTAAAGTCGACTCTGAACAAAAGATTTCTTGAGAAATTTTTTATGGCAATTATATTTACTTTCAGAGTTTTTGCCAAAAGACTGTTGAGAGGAAATCGTCGAAAGAAACATTTTCTTATATTTAGTTCGAAATGTTTCTAATAGTCAAACTGCTATCAGACCCCTCTCGAGTATACTCTCAATACTCGTTAGAGAGTGTCGCCGATGTATTAACATTCTCTCGGGGCGCTTCAGTATCTCACTTGTCTGCGTTCCTGTTCACAAAGACATTCAAGGCAACTGTAGGGCCAATGAGCTCACCTAAGCAAGTGCACTCCTTCCAGAACCCTTGTCAAACGAATTGCATATGCCAATTCCCTCGGTTAAATTAGACATCAGCAATATTTTTCTCTGGACGTCAACCTATCCTGGGTTAGTGTGGAATCTTGCGCCACTAGCAGACTCACTTGACCATCGATGGATAGAAGGCGTACCAAGCAACTACTCAAACTCACACCCATTTCACTTTTGCCGTGGTTGTGGATCTGCTAAAGAGGAGGAAACTTTTATCCACTTTCTTTGTCTATGCCTATCTCTTGCGAACCGCAGATTTAGGTTATTTAGCTCTCCATTCCTTGTCAGCTTAACGGTATTATCATATATTGGCGTCAGGGATAAAGCTTCTTTAATTAATCATTCAGGCTGGTTTCCAGTATAGGGCTTAGGGCATAGGATAGCATAGCTTGTAATGCACAGCCCCCGAGGTGAGCTACTTCTTCAATAATATTGCTGGAATTCATTCAGAATAGGAACTGCGCTTATGCGCTATACGTGTTCAAGTGTGCTTTGGTAATCAAGTCTACCACTTCCACCTAACCTAACCTACTACGGTACGGTGAATTAGGCACGTAGGCGCCAAATTTTCCCATTTCATTAATATCGCAAAATAGTGTTCCTATTGGAAATTTATAAACATAATTAATGAGAAAGATTATTTTCCTAAATCTATTATTTAAAATGAAAAGTCCTCTAGTAACTGAAAAATATCTTCCGGTTATAAAAATTAAATATTCTCCTCTATTTTCAGATGCATTTGCTGACACACAAATATTTATTTTAAAAATATTGTGTTGATATTTGCCCTCTCTTTCTCTTTCTGTCTCTGTCTCTGTTATCATCAATAAAAAAGAAACGAAATAATAGTCTTGAGGCATTTTCAATGCGGAAATTGTCCAAAATGTCCTCTGGCCTGTTGACGCAATTGCTGATCCTTTCAAAACAAAATGAAACATAAATTTTTAATTTTTTTTAATAATTTTCTGTTGCACTCAATTCGTTTGGGATATATTATTAAGAAAAGAAAAGTATTTAAGGAATACACAGTACAGTTCGACGCTTTATTACCGTACACTGAATTCGGATTGATTTATGAGCCATGAGTTATGGGAAATTTAATATTTCGGATGTATTCCATCCAGAGAAACCATGGCGGATATTGGAACGATGTTATATAATCAATGGTATCAATAGGTTTTTCAATAGGAATCGATTAATGAAAATCCCTATACGATGGTAAAGGGGAGGGCAAAAAGCAAGAGAACATAATGTTACGTTTGTACCTTTTAAAAGCGTTTAAAATATGAGCTCGTAGATTGCAAATAAAATAAAAATAAATCTATGTTTAGTTTTAATTGAAATCCTTTATTATTTGCACAATTCTGTGTGCCACTGTTTACAACTTGATGTAAACAACAACAATTGATTTTCTTTATTATTTCTCTGTTTATACCCTTTGCATAAACAATAACAATTACTGGACAATTATTTGACAGATCTTTATACTGGAGATCTTCAAATCACGATTACTTTCTTCAAACGCACCGCCTGACTGACCGACTAACTCAATCACTTGCTTTGTCTTATCTTTTATATGGCAACGTATACAGTCTGATGAATGTTCTTGAAGGCGAACGTTCATGACTTCGCCTTCTCGAAATCTCTATGAATGTAAACAACGTTGTTCACGTTTATTATTGTAGTTTTGTTGATATATTTTTGTTTACTTGTTTACCATTTTTTTATGCTGGTGTTTGTAGTTTTATTAAACAATACGATAATTTGTAAACCGATTTGTTTACATCATCATTATTTTGTTTTTGTAGCTTTTGTTTCTAATTTTAATGTTAAACGATGTAAAGCAAAATACCAGTATCAAGATTTTTCATTTTTGCAACAATAACGACATTTGAATAAGAGTTTGGCGATTGTTTTCACGAGTTCTGCTAGTCTAGTCAGTAGTATAGGGTGTTGCTATGACCTAAAATTTCAACCGGAGTTGAGTTGAAAGAACACAACGGTATTCTGATGTAGCAAAATAAACTTACCACCTATGTTAGCATAGGAATCATACCCAATAGCAATAACTACGCAATAAAATATTTATTAAGAAATAGCCACTCTAGATAAAGATAATGTTGTTGTTTATTTTGGTTAAAAAATAAACAAAAATTAATACTCAGTTGAAATTAAAAATTTTATTAAATTTATTGTTTTTTTGTAGAAGAAATTTTAATATTGATGTGGATACCAATACAAACATACTATCTGCCATATATGTATCTATGTATTTAGAGGAAAACAAATTGGAAAGTTTCCACAATTCATTTTAAAAAGTACCTTTAAGGGAAAACTCTCTTCATATAGACGTTGTTGTGATAGCTAGAAAAATATTGCCAAAAATGTATGTAAATTTATGTATGAAATGTTTTTTCATTCATATGAATATTCATTCACATGAATATTATTTCATTCATATTAATTCTTATGAGTGAAATAATATGGCCTCACATTAACCACATTTGATCAGACCAATTTTCATGCGCTCTTTTGAGTATATGGGGTCGTACCCCTTCAATATCATCACGAATGTTGGCCTTCAAATGCTCTGTTGTATTCAGTTTATCAGCATATCACTTTCATTCCTCTGTGCCTTATGCCATCAACATTTAGGCTAAATGAACAGCTAATTAAACGGCCATCAAATGTTTGACGCAATAAATTGATTGTAGCAAGTTGCGCCATCCTGTTGAAACCAAACATAGTTCAGAACAATACCATGAAGAGCGGGTATAAAAAAATTGATTATCATGGCGCAATAGGTGACTCCATTGACCGTAAAATATAGATCAAAGAAGTTACAGGAAATTTTTTGTAAAAAATCCAATTAGGTGCTCAAAAACACTTGAAATGTTTAAATTAGTTGTCATTTATTCAAGCTATTAGGCCAAGTAAGTAAGTACAACTTTAGCAACATGTTTCCGCTGAATGAGCTCTGGACCAGTTGGCAACTGACTTCAATTTTTACCGAAAAATCATCTTCAACGACTAGAGCCATTTCTAAATAAATGAATACGGAAACAAACGAAAATATTGAAGTTGGGGCAATGCATTCCAAAAAGTCGCTATTTGATGTGAATTTCGGACTGGTGGCGACATCGGTTCCTATTTATTTGAAAACAATGTTGGCCAGGTTGTCACTGTCTACGGTAAGTAAGATATGTCAATGACTACCAACTTCCTGAATTGGATGATCTGGATACCAAACTACATAAGGTTTCAACAGTACAATGCTAATTTTCATTCGGTGTTTATGCCACATTGGATCCTCTGCATGAGCGATTTGAAGGCATGTTCATCAGCAGACGTTTACCAACTTCCTGAATTGTACAGCAAACGACATATGGTTTCAATAGTGCAGTGCAACATTTCACATGCTGCTCATGCCACAGTGGTTCCTCCGTGCGTGTTTATCAAAAGTTATTTACCAACTTCACTTGGATGATCCAGACACTAACGACATATGGTTCAACAACACAGCGCTACGTTCCACGCGCTGCTCATGCCACAATTGATCTTTCACACGAGTGATTTGACGACGTGGTCATCAGTTTGTACGGTTTGAGCTCATTAGCGTCTTTCTTGTGGGGTTTACTTAAGACACAGTTGTATATGAGTAAACCACAGACCTTAACGGTCCTCATAACCAAAGTAACATAATGCCATCGGTCAAATTCAATTTATTTTAAAGGAAATCGTGGAAAAGCCATGGCAAACAAAAAATTACGATAATATTTCACACACACTTTGATTTCTTTCAAATTAAATATAGAAAACGCTTTAAAAAAGACCCAATAGCTTCATCAGATATTGACATTGGCTACAGTGTACTTTTGTCATTATAATGAATTGTGTAGAGTATAGCACATGCATTAAGGAAACAATTCTTATGTGAAACAATATCTTCATAGAAGAATTTCCCTCTCTTTATAACGTAAATAAATGCTTTCCACCCTTCCACATACCATTTTTTGACTTCCCCAATAAAGCATTGCATTCGTATGAGCTACACTAGCTCTACTACACTCAGATTTAAAAAAATTCAAAATGGCGGATCCAATATGGCGGTCGAGGTTTATAAAAATTAATCAGATTTACTTGACCGCC
The DNA here is from genome assembly GCA_936449025.2 of Sarcophaga subvicina. NCBI lineage: Eukaryota > Metazoa > Arthropoda > Insecta > Diptera > Sarcophagidae > Sarcophaga > Sarcophaga subvicina. Next base: position 37,454,266 of record OW388084.2, read on the forward strand.
ATATTGGTTCCGCCATTTTGATTTTTTTAAATTTGAATGAAGATCTGTAATCAGCGACCCCAAAAACCCCTGAGTAACAATTTTCAAGTAAATCTGATTAATTTTTAAGGACCTCCGTAATGTGTTTCTTTTTCTTTTGCACCCCTTGACATAAACCCACCCCCTACTTTAAGGGTGTATGCAAACAATTTGGCTTTGGGCTCATTTTAAAGAGCAAAGATCAATTGTCAATTTCTAATAATAGCGATGGTTCTAGCACGTCAGTGTTGAGCTCTACAATGTTTCAAACCTGACGTGATGGAAAATTTTTGAAACCAGATTCATATTTAGCGCACAAAATGCCTTCGGAAATACCTGGAGCAATCTTATTTGCACAAAAAAAAGTCCAAATTTGCAGGGCTGTGTAATGGGTGGATGATCCTTTGTTGTGGATTACCTCAAAAATACGGTCTGGCATTGATTCCACTAATTTTTAAGAAGATCGGAATCAATTTCCTCCCGAACTTGCTTTGTTTTTAGTTTTAGCTCTGTTAAAGTCATTATGCTTTCGTTTTGGGCATTATTTGAATAAACTTCACGGGCCATGTATCCTCACATGAATCTCCATTGGGTTTAAGTCCGGACTGCAAGCTGATCAGTCCAACAGAGGTATGCTGTGTTCGTTAAACCATGATTTAGACTGCTTTGAAACATGTACCGCAGCATTATCTTGCTGGAATATGTAATCTTCATCCATTTTTTCATCCATAAAAGAGAAAAGAACATCTTCCAGCAATTCGTTATAAATTTTGCTATTCATTTCTGTTGGAACAAAACAAATTTTAGATTTGCCAATTGCAGAAAATGCTGCCCAAACCATAACACTACCACAGCCGAAATTACGTTTTGACATCCGAACATCGTTTGACTTCAAATCCAATAACATGCGTATGAATCAGGACCGTCTAAATTAAATTTTTTTTTCGTCAGAGAAAATTACCTTTTTCCACTCCTCTGCCCATTTCATGTATTTTCGTGAGAATTTTAGATGATTTTCTTTATGCTGTTTTTTGAGCAATGGCTTACACTTTGGCTTCTTCCATTTTATGTTTTCATCTCTTCGTAAAATGTTAACAACATGTTTGGAAGTCACAGGAAGATTTAGATTGTTCTTTATTTGTGTAGAACTCAATTTGTTACGGGTTGCTCTTGATTTAAAAGATTAATCTGTCTTTTTGTTAATTTTGTATTTCCCTTGGTAGGTTTTCGAACACCATAATTAAGTCCTTTCTTAAAGAAATTACACACCACACTTTCGGATCGTTTAATTTTACGACCAATTTATCTATTGGAACATCCTTGGTCATGAAAAAATTTAATTTGGATCTTTTCTTGATCGGAAAGAAAAGTTCCCTTGGGCATGTTTAAACTTTATGAAATTAATTGAGATATTGTCATTAAAAACATACCTTTATTTATAAGAAACAGAAATTTGTAATATTTTATTTTTGGTAATTTTTTAAAAGCAATTTTCACTTCTGTTTTTATAAATATTCCACATAAAATAGCACCAAGAACATTTGATCGCATGAATAAGACAAACAACAAGACTAAGAAAAAAATCTTGTTTACTTTAAAGCAGTACCGTTAAGTTACCTCTCATTAAAAAACTTCAACTTTACTTTTGGATGAGAACAACAAAGATAAAACAAAAATAGAGAAAAAATTTAAATCCGTTTATAGGAATATGCATCAGAGTACATACATAATTGGACATTACAACCCATCTTCTCACACCACTTATGGTGAGCGTATTAATTTTATAAAAGAGTGACGAGATCTACAGCTTAAAGTCGATTTCGAGTCATAGATTTTTGAAGAACTTTTTATTGCAATTTCTATTTAAACTTAGAGCTTTTGCCAGAAATCTGCTGAGAGGAAGCCGCCGAAGAAATATTTTTTCATATTTCGTTTTGCTGGAGATGTCTGACCTGGAGTTTGAACCGTGGTCTCACGTCTAATAAGCCAACACACTACCTATTAGACTAAGGCGACATTTTACATTACAAAGACAATTCTTATGTAAAACAATATCTCTACAGAAGGATTGCCTGCCATTTACAACGTCCACCCTCCATAACTTATTTTTTTTACTTCCACAAAAATAGGCTGCCTTCCAAAATGTATCAATACAAAGTTTTTATGCAGTTCTACTACTGTATATAAACTATGTAGATATGCAAAGTAACCAAACAATGCATCAACTATAAATCCGATGCCTGATTGCTTTTTGACTGCGTTAAAAATGCACATTGACGACGTTTTGAAATAGAATACATTGCATATATTTTGTACAGCGGCATTATGAAACACGATACTTTGTTCAAACACAAAGCAACTAACAGCATACACTGCATTCCAATGAGCTATCCCCTGACTGCTACAACTTCACTGACTGATGTTTGATCGCTGAGGTGATAGTGTGCACATCACTAGCTTATCAAACGTCTCACCCATCACCTGCATTCGGATTATTTAATTTAAAGCTTAATGACCTTAAAAAATGCCGAAAAGTCATTTGAATCCTTGAACATCCATGGTATTTTTGGTAATTCCATTACATTTCATGCATAAATTACCACAGCTGTTTAAAGGATTTAAAATTTTTATTTTCAAACTAATCATCATACCCATTATCATCATGCCCCATTGGTCCATTTCAACACTTCTTTGTTGATTTGACCCGAAACTTTATTAACCACAATAGATTTGGAAAATAAAAAAATTTCTTTCTCTGTTTCAGCAACAAATATTTGCTTTTGTTTTTTTTTTTTTTGTTTGTTAAAAACGACATAAATTTTCTTTTTTTTTTTGAATCAAACAAGGGATTTTAGGAACTAGGATTTGTTTATTTGTATTTAACCAACACATACACACACTCACACACACACTTCTAAATAAAATGGTTGTTAAAATGTCCCTTTTATTGGCTCGTACAATATTTACATTTCGGCACTCTGGACTGGAATTTTATTTTACATTTTACATCCACAGCCACTACAACACAAAGCAGCAAAGATTTCGAAATGAATTTTTCAAAATTTCACAACAAAATTAATACCAACACATACTCACATGCATATAAAATACATATACACACAAGCAGTAACAATACATTACAATGGGACATGGCGTGGTGTAATGAATTCATTTGTATTGAATGGCTTGTTTTGTGCTCTCTCATGTAAACACTTGTATACTACATGTATGGTATACGTATGTGTGTGTGGATTTGTTTTCATTACATCCTTTCTTTCTATTTAAAGAATTTTTCTCTTGTTTGTTTTTGCTTTTTTTTGTGTTAAACATAAATCATTGCCATGTTTAACTAAAAATAGTTGACATGCTTAAAAAAATTTTCGAAAAAAAATAAGAAAAAACACAACGGCTTAGAAACATGTTTTAAGGCTTAAAGACTTAAGCGTTTGAAAGAGCAGCAATACACACACACATAACATCTCAAGTGTTTACAAACATTGAAAAGGGATTTATGTACTGTCTGGCCAATAAAGGGTGGTTCAAATTGGTATATGGAGGATTAAAGGTAACAGACGGGAGAAATTCACTCATATTTACCGTTGAATCCATCACAATTTAACAATCAATGCAATTTTGTTGTTAGTTTTTTCCAGTCTCTGATGTCAAAATAAGTATCCATCGCACCTCCATTCCCATCCATTTAATGCAAGTGCCTTGCACTTCAGAACAGGCGTAATTGGTTTTTCGGTGACAGAGCGTGTAAATATCTGTGCACGATGGTAAACGCGCCACAGAGGAAACTGGAGGGTTTTATTCGAATGGTTCAAACCCACCACTAACGGATCATTACAAGGGGACTTACCTCACACTGTATAACACAATGGTCCGTTATCACCACCGAGTGAACTTGGCTGTAAACGGCAAGCTACGCGCCAACCTAACCTAACCTAGCCCTATTCTGGTGACCATAGCGCAAAATCTTGTTGGGCTGAAAAAAAATTATTCTTTATTCGCCTAAATTGGTTGGAAAGCTTACCATTCAACAGCTTAAACTCGATCTTAGTAACATGTCAGCCACTGTAGTTGTCCTCATGAGTCATTATTTAACAGGTAGACTCGGAAAGAGACTTCGCTTATCTGTTAATGACTTATTTTATAAGACCAATGCTCATACATAAATAATTCGTCATTACAGGAATAAGACCTAGCTTCTCACGCCACTTATCTTGTGCGTGTGTTAATTTTATACATGAGTGGCGGAACCTCCAGTTTAAAGTCGACTCCGAACGACAGATTTTTGAGAAACTTTTCATTGCAATTTTACTTACTTTCAGAGTTTTTGCCAGGAATCTGCTGAGAGGAAGTAGCCGTGAAAATATTTGTTTTATTTCGTTTTCTTGAAGATGTTTGACCTAGAGCTTGAACCGTGACCTTACGTCTAATAAGCCAACACACTAACTACTAGACTACGGCGACTGACAAGAGATTTAAATGCGCAGTGTTACACGGTGTCAAATTTTTTGGAAATCTAAAACCACAATCTTGCTCACACCAAATTATAGAAGCTAAATTGTCTGCCTTTGACTAGGTTGTTAGATTATGTAATGGGTGATTTTTTAAGAGCTATAGGAAGATTTTTCAAAAAAAAAACACATAAAATTCGGAAAAATGCATGAAATCTTTATTTGAAACGATAGTACGGTCCATTGCGACTGCGCCTCAAATGGTCCATCCGCTTAGTCCAATTTTGGCATACTCTTTCCAACATTTCGGCCGGTATCTCACGAATAAATGCTTCAATGTTGTCTTCCAATGCGTCAATTGAAGCGGGCTTGGCTGTATAGACATGAGCTTTAACATAGACACAAACAAAATAGTCTAAAGGCGTTAAATTGACAAACAATTGACCGGTCCCGAACGTGAAATAAAATGTTCACCGAACTCGCCTCTCAATAATAAGTCCATTGTTACGCGTGCTGTGTGGCATGTGGCACCGTCTTGTTGAAACCACATGTCATGCAAGTCAAGCTCTTGCATTTTGGGTAAAAAAAGTTGGATATCATCTCACGGCAGCACTCACCATACACAGTTACCTTACGATTCGCAGCATCTTTGAAGAAGTACGGTCCAATGATGCAACCAGCTCATAAACCGCACCAAACTGTGACTTTATCTGGATAGATTGGTAGCTTCTGCAATGCTTCTGCCTGATCTTCACTCCAAAATCGACAATTCTGCTTATTTACGTATCCATTGAGCCAAAAATGAGCTTCGTCGCTGAACACAATTTTTCGATAAAGAAGTGGATTTTCGGCCAACTTTCCAAGGTCGTTCGGCTTCAATTCTTGCACCAGCTGTATTTTGAAAGGCTTCACACCTAAATATTTCCGCAAAATTTTCCACGTCACAATAGCCCGAATAGCCGCTTCTGTGGGTCGATTAAACTGACCATAAAATGGAAGAAGCACACGATGAACTTTCTTAACAGAGAACGCATTTTGATAATAAAATTCAATGATTTGTAAGCGTTGTTCGTTTGTAAGACTATTCATGGTCCAGGAGCGATGCTGGAATACCATGAATATGCCCAGAACATTAGTTTATGTTGAGATCCGTGAGAACTCCTTTAACCGCATGGACATATTTACAAGCACCCTTTCGAGCTTATGTAGTTGAAATTATTTGCGAGAATTTCACCTAAAAGATTAGCTTTATCAACTAGGTTAGTGATTGGATAATCATTCATATCATGTGTCTCTGCTTTGAGAGTAGAGATCAAATTATTAACTGTGGTTTAATAGGAAGTGTGTTTATTCCTTAGACAAGAGCTAATGGTTCAAGCCTTGGCTTAAATATCTCGAAGGAAACAAAATATGAAAAAAAATATTTCTTTTGGAGACCTTCTCTGACCAGCGTTCTGGCAAAAACTCTGAGAGTAAACAATATTGTCATGTAAAGCTGATCAAATCTGCCGTTCATAGACGACATTAAACACTTGATCCCGCCATTCATAGTTAAAATTAACACACAATATGAGTAGTGTGAGTTGTAATCATGACTTAAGGGTTTTAATAGCAATTGAGTAAGTAAGGTTGCACGATTATGTTCCCCATCCTTCTAACGACCTTTGCAGAGGTTATAAACTATTCGAGGATGATCTATTTCAGACACTAGGTCTCTGGCTCCACACAGAATTCCCTCATTTATCTTACCCCTACGGAGTAACAGCTCTAGCGTTACTTGGCAAACTTTAATACAAAGCCCTGCAGTGGCTTATTAAAACCGGTTAACCCGGGCTTGTTAGTCCGATTCTAACCTCGAACATAGATTGTTATGGAGTGTGATGTAAATCTTATGGTAACTACCAAATCCTTATTGTAAACTAAAATTTTCCTTTATTTGGTTCACCCTGTTTTGGGATTGAAATTATTTACATTGAAATGAACACGATTCGGTTTAAGCACAAGTATGACCACAAAATTAATACGAATGCAATAAATTTGCATTAGTTTCCCATTGGTTTAAATCTATGTACTGTAAGTACATATGTATGTATGTATGTATGCGTGTAGTGGCTAACAAACTTTACAAAATACCTGCAGAGTGTGACTACATGCATAAAGGATTATAATGCTCTTCAGTGTAGATGGGGTTGAGCAAATAGCAGCGAGATTTAGGCAACAGACTTATATAAACGACCATAGACAACGACATGTGTCTGGAGCAACTGATGTTAATTTTCAATGAAAAATCATCCTCAGTGATGAGGCCCATTTCTGGATGAATGAGTAGGGGAACAAACAATCCACATGAGATCTAAAAAAGTCGAATGCATTGCGAAAAAGTCGATACTTGGTGTGGATTTTAGCTTGTCGGTAATGATAACTTGTTTTAACCTGAATTGGACGATCTGAAGGCCAACATCAATATGACTTTGCTCCGTGCCAGGTAACTCGTGACACATTGGATATTCTGCACGAGTAATTTGAAGGGCTGGTGATGACCATAGAAGTGATCTAAAGTGACCAGCAAGATCATGCAACTTATCACAGGAATATGAGAATAAAGCAAACACACCACAGCGGTCTTTGAAGCCAACATAACCCAAGCCATCGCCGAAATTCAGTGCAAAAGTCATTTCTATAATTTTCACCAATACTGTTGTGCTGAGCAAATATGTTTTAACGGAATCCATTGCAATGTATGGTCGACAGCGAAAAAAACGCGAAAAATACTTCATTTTATAAATCATGCAACACATGCAGCGCAATTGTTTAGCGGCAACCACAACAAAATCAACAGGATATTTGATGTTGCTGTGCCATTAATATAAACGTACACGAAGGCTTATAAATGACTATGAACCAGTATCTATGCTATGTTGGCTATGTTGACTTGTGAACTGCTGTTTAAAAAACATTCGGGTTTTCAAAGGAATTTTTGAAATTCTATAAAAAAAATATGCTCGTAAACTTATAGAAACCCAAGCAGAACATTGCTGTTGTAAAAATATTAACAATAAAACGGATGTACAATGCACAGAAATGTGATTTCTGGCAACAAGTTTGTTTTTTTTTTACGTGTAAAAAAGCCAAATACAACGCGATTTTTTTTTATTTAAAAACCCAGTTAATGTAGACACAAGTAATGTTTAGAAATATTTTGTAAATTACCATACAGTGGTCATAACATTCGACAGAATATGCGGAATAGTCAAGAAATAAGATAGAAGTCTTTGACACAGACTCCATGGTATTCTTTCTTGCCCTAGCATTCATCACAGCTTTATTAAGCAGTAAAGTCTCTTATATTGTATTTTTGAATAGAGATACTTAAGCTTTTCAATCAGACCGTCTGCTGTGCTGACCTAAACCTATTGTATGGTTTTTTTAATAATGTGTCCCTTAACCCTTTTGTCTTGACGAACTTCAGTATTCTGTTTACCTATTTACTTTCTTACTTAATTGGTCATAACAACCCTTCAGTCAGGATTACAATCTAGCTTCTCACAACACCCATGTTGTGTGTGTTAATTTAATTTTATCCACTATTGACGGAACCTTCAGTTTTAAGTCGACTTGCGATAATGTTTACTTCTACGATTTTTCAGGGCCTTTTGAAGAGTCATAAGACAATAAAAAAAGAATCAAATGCTATGTTTCGCTTTATTAATTAACTTATCTTACTGCGATTGCAGTTCAACTGCCCAGAGTCACCCGACTACTTGATCTTCTACATACATATGTACATACATTGGTCATTACAACCCTTCAGCCAGGATTATGACGTAGTTTCTCCCACCACTTATGTTGTGTATTTAAATTTTATATATGAATGGCGGGACCCACAGTTTAAAGTCGACTCTGAACGATAGATTTTTTTGAGAAACTTTTCATAATAATTTTATTTATTTTTAAAATTTTTACCGCGTCATAGCGGAATACTGGGCAATGAGACGGCGGATGCCCTCGCTAGGTTAGGTTCGCTTTCTGGGGGCGATAGTTGGTCCTGACCACCCGCTCTGTCACCTATATGGCCTCATCAATGGATGGGTCAGGGAGAAAGATCAGAGGCGTTGGGGAAACGGATTGGGTTGTTTTGTCTCTAGATGTCTATGGCCTGCTGTAGACAATAGGAGAACAGGCCAGCTTACGGTTGGTTGTCGGTTTTATCACAGGGCACTGCGAGATTAGGTCGCTGAGGCGGTTTGGAACAAATCCTAGCCGGACTATTGCAGGGCATGTTGCGATGAGGAGGAGTTGAAAACTATAGAACACCTCCTCTGTAACTGCCCAGCCCTTGGTAGACCCTTGGTAGGGCCTTCTTTGAGAGTTTGAATTCTGTGTCGAGAGCCGACATCAAGGCTCTCCACAAATTCATTAGCGGCTTAGGCTGGTTGCGAGGCGCTAGGGCTTCATTAGTGTAGTCACGCCCTCCCCTTTTTGCTGTGTCTTATCTGTGTAATCCCTCCACTTCCCTTTCATCCTCTCCTTTTTAATCCCTCTATTATCCTTCCCTCTGTAAGGACGTTGTACAATGGGTCAATTCGACCTCCGGGTACTGTACTTGTCTTTATTGACAAGTGCACGTCCTCTAACCTAACCTAACCTAGAATTTAACAGAAATCTGCTGAGAAAAAGTCGCCGAATAAATATTTTTTCATATGTCTGACCTGGGGTTTCCGCCGTGGCCTCACGTCTAATAAGCCAACACACTACCTACTAGACTACGGCCACTTCTATTTATTATAAGTAAGTATAACCCCTTGCATAGCAGTTGATAATCCCTAAAATATTCCTACCGAGTATACGTCTTCAAACTCCTCTCTCTACTCCCAGTGAGGTTCTGGACAAATAATCCAAATAATCCTGAAATTCAGCAAAATGTGTTACCACTGTCTAGCTGATGCTGTTTACCTAGACAATCTCATATTAATCTCGAGTAAATCTCATAGCAGCTAAGTACTCGAATGGCCGCCTGACTTGGGAATAACATTATTATGTCTTCCGCTTGGACAATCATACATACGAGTTTCCCCATGTATTAAAAATATTTCAGTAAAAGTCCGAACCGTCCCGCTCCTATTAAACTATATTTATTTGCATCACTCGTATATAACAAAATGCAAAGCATTTCTCAAATTTTTTTCTTATTGTGTCAAGGAGACAGTAAAAGAGGAAGCTGTTAGTCACATGATTTGTTTGGTCATGATGTCCTTAATATATATGGACATTAATATCGGCATCAAGGCTGCTTAACTTGATCATATTTGTGGACAGTCAAGCAGTAATGACAACTCTGGAATTCCATATCGTCAAATCAAAGAGCGTTAGGAGTTGCATGAGCTCTCTACACCGTCTACCTTGACACAACACCCACCTCTACTGCTTTCCGGGCCAATGCGGTGTAGAGGGAAACGAAAAGGAATATGAACTGGCACGGTATGGATCGGTGATGTTTGAGGAGAAGACGATAAAGGGGATATATGCGCTATTACGGGAATTATTTTCAAACCTGGAAAAAGGAACATGGAATTTAACAAACCGTTGGTGGTGCGACATCTGATAACCGAATTTCAAAACTGCTATATGCAGCAGTGGATAGCGAGAGAACCAAGGAACTATTTGATTTCGACAAGAAAACGCATTCAAATTCGCATTCTGACAGGAATTCTAATAAGAAACTGCGCTATTTGTAGTTTCGTTGACAGGCTCTGTTTGCCCCACCAGGATGACAGCAGGAGCAGCCAGGATGTGGAATTGGAATCGGTTCAACACCTTTTATGCGATTGCCCTGCACTTCAGACAAACCTCGTCGGTTTTTGGGCACCAGGACGTTTGAAGATCTGGGCATGGTAAAGGAAGTGCCACTGAGCAAACAGGACGGGTAACACAATGGTCCCAGGCAGGTTACCCACCACAGATCAGCAATGAATCACTTTTTCGCTACTCATAAGTACTCATGAAATTTAGAGTATTAGTGAGTCAACAGCATTGAAATCCAACTACTCTGATTCATTCGTACTCAATACAACATTGATTTATAAGTACAGGTTGCAATGAGTATGAGTACAACGTTGACATCGAACTCATACCATTCGAAATATGTTTGATTCATATGCCTACTCATTCAGATTCATAAATTTAGAAAAATACAAAAATACAAAATTTACACTCTTAGTTGTTGTTGTATTTACAAAAAAAACAGACAAAGACAGCAAGCAAAGCAAACATACAAGCTTCTTGTGAGTATTGTAGTGTTCGTACGCGAATCATGCTTATTTTGTGATTCTTGTAAATGTTGAGTCATGGAGAGTCGAAATCAACAACATCATGCGTATTGTTAAGTATGAGTACCATGAGTATTTCAAACTTTGAATATGAGTAGTATGAGTATGACATTAAAATAAGTATGAGTGCATATAAGTATCAGAAATTATAAGTATGATTCGAATCTACTCATCGTTTTGAATACTCATTGATGACCTCTGTTACCCACTAACCTAACTTATCCTAACTTTAAGGTCTTAATTGGTTTTGCACATTTCGAATCCTTCAATGTGCTGGAAATTCTTCAATTTGTTTTCCATTTTATTTTCCTCTACCCACTCCCACTGTGCTTTTATTTACAACATTTTTGTTTTGATAATAACAACAAGAATAAAAAACCACAAAATGCCAATGTGTACCGCTGCCAAAGTGGTCAGCAAACGAAACGAAAAAAAACTCCAAAAGCAAATCGCACATGATAAATTTATGGTTCATAAGCTTAATTCTAAACTAAAACTGACTGCTTTCTGGGGTTAAATTTTAACCACAAAACGCAAACAGCAACAACAACAACAGCACTACACCAAGCATTACAATAGAAAACGAAATCAAGAGAGAGAGAGAGAGAGGGAGGAGAGAATACAATAAATGTGAGAGCTTCATATACAATTTAAACTCATGTGTTTATCAGTCTGACACATACGAGTACATCAGATGATGCACCATATCCCTGCAAACATTCGCTCTCTTTCGCTCTTTGTTTTTCTGACTCCTTCTCCATTACATTATTTCTCTTTCTCACAATCTCTTTCACGGTTTATATCGCATTGATATGCCACTCACGTAAATTTTTTTGGTGTTTGGTTAAGTTGCAGTGTGTATGTATTAGTTTGTACTCTTTTAATTTGTATAAGTATGTATAAGTAGTGTTTAAAGCGTGTGTGTGTGTGTGTGTGTGTGTGCATGAATAGTATTACTTTAGTGACCATTTGTTGCTTTAAATGCTGAATGTTGAATGCTTTTTCGATTTGAGACTGTTAAGAGCAAGAAGCAAAGAAAGAGAAAGAGAGTGTAAGTCCTGTTTAGCTTCCTTAAAAGATTAATGTCTGCCTTTTAAGTCCGTTCGCTTGTTGCACGACTGCCAAAGTCTGCCTCTTGCATGTGAAAAAAGCTGACATAAGTGGAGCACATGAGTGAAATATTTCTTTTGGCTGCAGTGTAGTGAATCAAACACGTTAGAAGTTTATTCATGTCTTTTAATATTTTTGGCTTAAATTTCGTTTTTTACATCAGCAAAAGATTTGTACATTTTTTGTAAACTTTTTTTCGTTTTTCCGTTTTGTCGACAACAACCACTTCTTATCAAAGTTTAGACGTGACTTTCTTATATGCTTTCCGTTGCTGTTGCTACGTTTTTATTTATTGTTCAAGTTTTCATATGGGAGCGCATATATTGTGTTCAGAGTGTTCAGAATGGGAAAACGAAAAATGTGCTTGTATGTGTACATTCAAATGAGAACGGAAATGTTGAATAAGCTCAAGTTGTTCGTTAAAAACTTGCAAATAAAAGAATTTTTTTTTTTAATATTTTTACAACAAAAAATTAAAAAAAATTATTTTCTCAATTCTAGCCAAAGTTTTCATATTCAAAAAGAGGTTTTCCAAGTAAATAGCCCTTGATATGAGAACAGAATGAAGTTTTCATCGCCGCTTGCATATGCCTACTCCAGCAGAGTAAAAAACCAGATCCTTACATACATATATACATAATTGGTCATTACAACCCTTCAGTCAGGATTACGACCTAGTTTCTTACACCACTTCTGTTGTGTGTGTTAATTTTTATGCATGATTGGTAAGACCTACAGTTTAAAGTCGACTCCGAACGATAAATTTTAGAGAAACTTTTCATGGCATTTTTATATACTCCCAGAGTTTTTGACAAAAATCTGCTCAGAGGAAATCGCCAAAGAAATACTTTTTGTATTTTGTTTTGATGTCTGGCCTGGGGCTCGAACCCTGGCTTTACGTCTAATAAGCCAACACACTACCTACTAGACTACGGCGACTTCCAGATCCTTGGCATTAATTTAATCAGACTCATTACGAGAATAACTAATGGGCAGATGTCTGAGCATATGAGCTGTCCTTATAACGACTTTCGAAAGTACAAATTTAGAAGAGGAAAACGAACAAAGATAAACGGTTAGTTCCACCAAGGCAACTCGTTGCTGATATCTTTTAAGAACAGAGAGCGGCCTCTAATATGTGTAGCTGACGAATCTGATAGAATCTGTTAAGGAAGCTGGTCAATTATCTAGATCCACGCAAGGACTATTCATAGTTCTGATCCCTTAGAGATAATAATACTAAAACTGAGCATCATAGAAATGTCAGATGTCTGCAGAAGTCGTCGTAGTATAATATTACGTAGTATATCGGCTTATTTGACGTAAGGCCGTGGTTCAAACCCCAGCCCAGACATCTCTAGCAAAATGAAACATAAAAAAAATATTTCTTTCGAGTATTTTCTCTCAGCTGTCTTCTATCAAAAAAATTAGAGTAAATAGAATTGCCATAAAAAGTCTCTAAAATCTGCTGATCGGAGTCGACTTTAAACTGTAGGTTCCTTCGCTCGTGTATAAAACTAAAGCACACAGCATAAGTGGTGGGAGAAACTACGTCATAATTCTGGCTGAAGGGTTGTAATGACCAATGCACGTATGTAATCGAGTGGCTCTGGGTAAAAGCAAAACATAGCGTTTCATTCATTTTTTTTATCATCAAATGATTCTTCAAAAGGCCTCGAAAAATAGTAGAAGTAAACATTATTCAAGAAGAACACACCGTTTCACTTTAAAACAAAAACACGTGTATTTTTTAGTAATTTGAGTTGATTATCGGACTTCTTATTGGATTGTAAAGAAGACATTTTCCGATTAACTAGGAAATAAAACATCCGTCAAATGGCCGCCATGACTTTTTCTTAGCTTAGTGGTATAACTCACGGGCGACGCTTTGAATTTCGTTTCATTTAAGAAACCAGGAAGAAAAGATGTTGGTGTTCAGTTCAGTTCAGGAAGTACTTTTGTTCGCACCAAGATCAATTACGTCTGGAATCTGGTAAAAAGGTCTGGAATCTGGTAAAAACTCAAAGTCGAGATCTAACACATCACTTATGAGATACAGAGCTAAGAGGTATGGCTCTTTACACCAAATTACCTTATTCTAATAATCTTCTGTTTTAGGCAAATACTCCTTAGCAAATTTTAATCTCTTGTTTTTTTCTTAGGGCTAATAAATCGCTTTTTTCTGGCAACTCTACCATGGTAGTTATATTTGTGCAATGTATTACGAATAGTATTTAAGCAAATATCTTTTTCACTGCTGTTTTTTAAAGATATTTTTAGTCCTTAGGCATTGCGAATGATTTTGCTCTTTACCAAGACAATGATCCCAAGCACACTTCGTGTATGGCAAAGCTTTGGTTGATCCATAATTGTCCCAAACTTATAGAAACCCCTGCATAGAGCCCAGATCTCTCTCTCTTTCTTTTTCTTTAAAAAATTAGCGTTATCATGAAAAATGTTGTTATTTTTTTATTAATCTGGAAGCCTGTAATGTAGAGTTTAAATAAAAGCAAAAAAAACATATATTTAATATTTTCTTTTTAAGTTTTAAGCTCATACATATCAGACTAATGCTTGTCCGATTATGCGATGGAGCCACTGTACATATAATTGGTCATTACAACCCTTCAGTCAGGATTACGTCCTAGCCTCTCAAACCACTTATGTTATATGCGTTAATTTTATAAATGAGTGGTGGGACTTACTGTTTAAAGTCGGCTCCGAACGACAGATTTTTTTGAGAAACTTTTCATGGCAATTCTAATTGCTCTCAGAGTTTTTGCCAGAAATCTGCTGAGAGGAAACTGCCGAAGAAATATTTTCATATTCCTGTATGATCTGGGGTTTGAACCGTGGCCTCACGTCTAATAAGCCAACACACTACTTACTAGACTACGGTGACTTCTTTAAAACATATTCTTTGAAAAGAAAACATATTCTTTGAGAAGAATCGGAATTGTAGCAGCGATTATTTCAAAAAATTGTTGTGGGTATTTAAAACAAACACCCTTTATACATAAAATATAAATATTTCTAGATATTTGGATTTCATGTGTGGAACTCTGCTAAGACATTTTTCTCCCTAAATAGGCCTCCAATGGAAAATGTAATAAAATGGATTATTTTTTATGACTTCAAAAGAAAACCTGAAAATCTTTTTATTTCAACCTTTGCTGTTATTGGTATTTCAATATTATGCTTACGTCTGGTTGGCCTATTAAATTCTGCCCTTTCATTGGAATGTAAATTTGTTCATTGATTTGAATTGAAGCTTAAATACACGTTTGAAAATAAATTAAAATGAACGAAACCATTCGAATACATATTACGATTGAAGAAAACAGTTTTCAAATTTTAATTTTTAATTTTAATTTTTTCGATTCAAGAATTCAATTTATTACACAAACGTGATATGTTTTGTATTCACAAAAAAGTTTCTTTTTTTCTTTTATTATAACGACGACACGGGAATACTTTACCATACAATAACGATAATGATGATGAAGTGAAACACAAGTACACACACACACTTGCTCGGCATTTAATGTAAGACAAACAAGAAATAAAACATTTCCGTTTCCACAACTGATAGAAATCTAATGCATATGAAATGAAAATAAAAGACTTCGTTATCAAACGTCTACGAAAGGAAACAATTTCTTTCAAATTATGCCTTCGGAATAATTGGGGGGAAAAGGAACATTTTTACAATAGAAAACAAACGACGTTTAATTTTATTGTTGAAAAATTGAAAGATTTTTGTGGAGAAGTAGAAAAAGACTCCAAAAAGTTATTGCAGATCTGCTGGCTAGCACCAGATATGTTGGCGAAATAAGCACGAATGCGGCAAGGAGACTTGGCCTGAGACCTGTCAAATCTTGGTTATGGTTGATTTGGATATACCATAACTATCGACCACACGATACCTGAACCCGATGGAACATAGATATATACATACATACATAATTGGTCATTACAACCCCTCAGTCAGGATTACGACCTAGTTTTCTCACACCACTTAAATTGTGTGTGTTAATTTTATACATGAGTGGCGGGACCTACAGTATAAAGTCAACTCCGAACGACAGATTTTTGAGAAACTTTTTCATGGCAATTTTATTTACTCTTAGAGTTTTTGCCAGAAATCTGCTGAGAAGAAGTCACCGAAAAAATACTTTTTTTGTATTTTGTTTTGATGTCTGGTCTGGGGCTGGAACCCTGGCTTTACGTCTAATAAGCCAACACACTACCTACTAGACTACGGCGACTTCACCCGATAGAACATTTTGTGGTAATGGTTTACGTCTCCTAGGAAACGTCCTTCAAGTTTTCAAGGATCCAGATCGCTCATGATCGGTTGTGAAATCTTTTCAGAACAACTGAACGCTAAATCGTCTTAGAACTACCAGAACTAGACTACAGATACTTTTCAGGCTCACACGGTATTAGAGTATGTCGCATGGTTATATACGTATATTAACCGACAGCAAAGTGACCATTTTCGACAACTGCCTCTCAGCAGATTTCTGGCAAAAATTCTAAGAGTAAATAAAATTGCCATTAAAAAATTTCTTTAAGCCGTAGGTACCACCATTCATGTATAAAAGTTAGCATACACAGCATAGGTTGTGTGAGAAGTTAGGTTGTAATCCTGACTGAAGGGTTGTAATGACCAATTATGTATATCTGTATGTAAGAGTAATATCGATCTCTAGAGAATGTGTACACCACATCTAAGATTGTCCAAAAACGCCATGTCTCTCTAGAGGAGACAGCGAGACATTCGATGGTTACCCCCGTTTGGGTTCTTGGAGACGGAGACATCGAAGTAAACAACAAAGACTGCGCACTTGCTATAGTCTGTACCACGAAAAATTCCAATAAATGCCTACATGAGAATGGCGCTCCCCTGCATAGTGCCAAACAAATATGTTCTCATGAAAACTTTATTCAATATAAAGGTAAGATGGTATAATGAACCTACTTGTAGAGACACCAAACTAATCTGATCCGATATGGAAAAGAATTCGTATTGAACCTACTAAGATTCCATCCCAGGAACTTCAGTGTAGTGGTATCGGACAGTGTCTTGGCATACATGCCAGGAGACTGAGAATACCTCATAATGCCTTCTGCAGAAGCTGCAACAACGAGTAGAAATTGGAGACCACAAAACATCTTCTCTGTTATTATCTGGTGCTTGGTAACCTGCGAAGAAGAATTCTTGGAAAACCAGAACTTAATGCCAAAACATGTCAATCCATAGGCGATTTAAGAAAAATGTACGCCTTTATAATACTCTCGGGAGGGTTGAGAGATATCAACCGGTAGCTATAATTATATGACCGTAGTATTGGTGTTACAGCGGAAACTTATAGCACCCAAGGAATATGTGCCCCTTGTGACGGCTACCAGTTAAACCTAACCTTGCTTAACCTACTACAGCTATTGTAGCATTCATGTTTTTCCCTCTCTCTCTCTATCTGTTTTTGTTTATATCTTGAGGACTTACTGATACCCTCAAGTAATCAAACTTGTTAACTGGTTGGTAATCTGGGTGTGTTAAAGGGTGATGCTGTGCCATAGCACTAACGGATGTTATTGAAAATTTGTGATGTAATTTTGACAGATTTCTATAAGATTATGGCACAGTTTATTGGAGAAATTTGCCAGTTTTTTATTTTTCGTCAATAACCTTCAAATCATCCCAGGTCAGACATGAAAACGAAAATATGAAAATATTTCATCGGTGACTTCCTCTCAGCAGATTTCTGGCAAAAACTCTGAGAGTAAGTAAAAAATTGCCATGGAAAGTTTCTCAATAATCTGTCGTCCGGAGTCGAGTGGCCGTTACAGTTAAAGGCGATCGTTATCGAGCCATGTTAAACGAATTTTTGTTCACAAAAATTGAAGAGGAGGATATTGGCAACATTTGGTTTCAACAGTACGGCGCTATGTGCCACACAGCCGAAGCTACACTCGATGTTTTGCGCCCTGTTTTTGAAGATCGCATTATCAGCCGCAGAGCTGATGTCGTTTGACCACCTCGGAGCTGCGATTTGACACCGTTGGACTATTATTTTTGGGGTGCCGTCAAAGATAATTGATACGCCGACAAGCCAGAGGCAATTGACGCTTTAAAGGACAATATTCGTGAAGCTATTGGTGAAATACAGCTGCACACAATCGATAATGTGCTTAAAAATCGGACCGATCGTGTAAGCTACTGCATGGCCAGCCGAGGCAGTCATTTGAATGAAATTATTTTCCATTATTAACCGGAAGGATTGCACTTTCAAATAAAAAAAGAAATTTGAGAAAATATTCAATAGTTTTTTTTAAAGCATTTTCAAAAAAAAAATTATTTGGCGGGCACTTTAGTTTATATACAGTAGTAGAACTGCATACAAACTTTGTATTGATACATTTTGGAAGGCAGCCTAAGTCGGATAACCATCCAATTCCTCGGCTTTTATGAGAATGACTCGAAAATAATATCGAAATGTGTGGGAAGGTTGACAGAGATAATAGGACTACTGCTGTTTGCCAGATCATCTGGGTATTTATGGCAGTTAGCAAGCAGATAAGCTTGAGAAGGAAGTGCACTTCCATGCCTGTAATGTAGCTAGAACTTCCCCGTACAGTGTGCATACTCGTCGAAAGAGAACAAAAGGGTTTGAGACAATCTTAATTTATTTAGGGTTCTTACAGTATGAAGAAATTTGCTGAATTCTCGCTCATGAAACGCTATTCTCTTATTTAGTCTTCTACAGCTTTATAATTAAAGACGTATTGGAAATTTGTTTCCATAAAGTTACGACAAAAATGACTGTGAATTTAAAAAGAAATTCACTAAAAATGCTGCCAATAAGTCCAAGAAAAAAAAGAAAGGAATTTTACTAAAAAAAAAACCTAATTTTTTAACAGAAAATCGAATTTAGTTTGGGTAACTTTTACGACCATGAAAAATAAAAATTACATTTGTTTTAACAAGAAAATATGTTGTGCCCCTTACAAAAAGAAAAACTTGTTTAAGGATAATGATGCCGTTTGCAACATCGATCAGAAGTTATTTCACAAAAAGTCAACCCACTAAAGAAAGGAGAAGACAGAAGGCAAACTAAGCACAGGTTTACACTCTTCTGTTATTCTGTTATTTATCCTTTAAAGGGTGGATGCTTTAAAATGAAAAAAAAGACAGTTTTTCATTTCTTTCAGCTGAAACCCCTTTTTTGTTAGGCATGGTGGTTGTTGTTATTTTTGTACAATTAAAAGATGTTGTATGGTTTTTAAGAAGGGCATGCCTACTGGCAGGCCATAGAATTTCTTTGAAAATACAAGAGCTTAGGAAATAACGCTAAGCTCTTGAGACTTGAGTTACAAGAGGTGACTGGATTGGATAGATTAGAAAAAGAAAAAAGAAAACCAGAAATACATGGAAGCTAATAAAAGCACACGGAGACCAAAGCTAATAGACTCGATGAAGACTACATGGAGGAAATAAGACAAAACCGGCAATGAATTGATAAGTCGGATTAGAATAATTTTAGAAACTCGTGGCAATGTTCAGGTAATTGCATCGTCAGAAAAGACGTCGTAGTCTAGTAGGTAGTGTGTTGGCTTATTAGACATAAGGCCACGGTTCAAACCCTAAGTCAGACATCTCGAACAAAACGACGACTTCCTTTCATCAGATTTCTGGTATAAACTCTGTGAGTAAATAAAATTTCAATGAAAAGTTTCTCAAAAAGTTTAATGTGGCTTGCAAACTACGAAAACTGCTCATGGCAGTATTATTTACTCCCAGAAATTTTGCCAAAATCCTGCTCTACGCACCACCCCCACAAAAGCTTTGCTCAACTGGCTCCCTTCTGAGCTCCTCGCTAAGCAGGTGGCTAAGTTCACGGCAACGAGACTCAATGCCCTGTCTCGTTGGCGTGTTATCGCTTCTGGTCATTCCTCTATTTTGAAGATCGATCCCGTGGCCCCATTTGATATCGACTATCTTCCTGTGGAATACTGTTTTGATAGGGGTTTCGACTTCCTGATCCCGAGCAGAAGTGACTGGACCCCTGGCACGTTCCACCTGAACTCCTGGATGTCTACACCGACGGCTCCAGACTCGATAACGGGGTGGGCAGTGGAGTATACTCTGGGAAATTGGACCTGAACATCTCACTCCGGCTGCCGGACTACTGCAGCGTGTTCCAGGCGGAGGTAATGGCCATCTGCCGGGCCGCACAGTGGATCCTCGCCTATGGTGTTCCTGTCCCTTTCACCCGTATCTCGATCTACTCCGATAGCCAGGCTGCGATAAAGTCTCTGTCGAACGTTGCGGATAATTCCAGGATCGTCAGAGAATGTCGCCGCTGCCTCAATCTCCTTTCTGGGCGCCTCGGTGTCACACTTGTCTGGGTTCCCGGACACTGCGATATTCTGGGAAACTGCAGGGCCGACGAGCTGGCCAGGGCTGGCGCACTACTTCCGGAATCTTCCTCAATCAACGTGGGAATGCCACTTGCCTCGTTCAAACTGGCTATTGCGCGGAAATTCTCCCGGGATGCCAACCGGTCCTGGGTCAATGAGGAGTCCTGCTCCATCTCTAGGCCTACTTGGACTTGGCCGTAATATCATCTCGATCACAGTGGCCATGCTTACAGGTCACTGTGTTATGGGTAGACACGCGGAAAGAATGCGACTCCCCTATAACGACTTCTGAAGTGGAGGCAGATCCGCCAGGGAGGAGGAGACTGTCATCCACTTCCTCTGCCAATGCCCATCCCTTGTGGGGTGCAGATATAGGTTATTTAGCTCTCCAACCTTTGTCAGCTTGACAGAGCTATCCATACATTGATATAAAGGACATAGCCTCGTTCATCAAACATTCTGGTTGGTTTTCCAGCGTAGGGTAGTCGTGCTTTTTTGAAAATGTGCAGTCCTTGCGCTGACCAACTTCCTCCTCCTTGGATCGGAGGTACTTGGTCAGTGCAGAGGCTGCGTTCACCTGTGGCATCACAACGGGCCGCTATGCGTGCTCAAGTGAGCTTTTTGGTAAACTAAAGCTACCACGCTAACCTAACCTAAGCTAACCTGCTGAGAGGAAATCTCCGTAGAAATATTTTTTCATATTTCGTTTAGTTCGAGATGTCTGTGCTCAGGCCTCATGTCTAGAAAGCCAACAGCGGCAGCTTCATTGCCGTACCGTCCGAATACTAGAAAAAGTATGAAAAAATTGGAACTGACTGATGAACAAATTACGGCGTAGTTACGGTCGTAATCCTTACTGAAGGGTTGTAATGACCAATTACGTCTGTATGTATGTCGTAATTTCGCATGTCCAGAAATTTTTTTTTAATTTCTAAAAAGAAAATTGGAATTGGAAAAAGAAGACATAAAAGTATGCTGCAACTGGCTACTGACAGTAATGACTCCAGTGGCGAGCTAAAAATCCAATAGAACTTCGATTTAATAAATCTTTTACTGACCATTCTAGCAGACTTACATATGTAAGAAAGAACAAGTATTACAAGAAATACCAAAGTTCTGGCTCCATAATTGATTATGGAAGATATTCTATTAGCCGGTCTGAATATAACATTCTAAATTACTTATTATATAAAACTTACATGGATAAAATGAAAAATAATTTTATTAAGAATCCTAGATTTTTCTATACGTTTGTAAATTCGAAGTGATAATCTACTGGTTTTCCATCCTTTATGAAATTTGATTATAAAGAATCTGGTAGTGAGGATGTCATATGTGATATGTTCGCTATATTTCTTCGCCAGTACTTATTCTAATTTTGCTTACAAGGATACAAATATTTACCCTTACCGGCTGACATCGGCTCAAGTAATATCCAACTTTTAGTGACTGTGATATTTTGGTGAACCTGAAAAGTTTAAAGATGTCTTTTCGTCCTAGTCCTGATGGGGTTCCAAATTGTATTTTAAATCGATGTGCAGAGTCATTCATCACACTATTTGTCATATTTTTTAACACCTCGATTAATTATGGATATTTTCCTGTGTTTTGGAAGGACTCGCATATTACACCACTTTTTAAATCTGGCAATAAGTCTGATGTTACAAATTATAGAGGCATTGTAAAACTGAGTGCTATTCCAAAAATGTTCGAGAAACTGATTGCCAATTTTTTGGTTCATCATGCTTGTCGTTATTATAACCTCATCAACATGGTTTCCGAAAGGGCTGTTCAACAACGACTAACGTGCTTCAGTTAACATCCATGATAAATGCGGCCTTTTCTCAACGGAAGCAAACTGATGTAATTTTTACGGATTTTAGTAAGGCGTTCGATAAAGTGCATCACAAACTCCTGTTACCTAATTGGATTTAATGGGTGTAAATCATAGGAGTTTAAGATGGCTAGAGTTGTATTTGACTGGTAGAAAGCAGACCGTATGTGTAAACAATAACTTATCTAAGTATATTTATGTGCTATCTGGTGTTCCTCAAGGCAGCCAACTTGGTCCACTTATTTTTTCGCTGTTTATAAACGATCTTCCCAACATGATTAATTTTGTCAATATCTTGATGTATGCTGACGATGTAAAAGTTTGTCTCTCCTTTAATAATATCATCGAGCATATTTATCTTCAAAGTGGTCTCAATAATTTCTTTTTGTGGTGCAAGTACAACATGGTGGAGCTGAATATTAAAAAAATGCAAATGTATGCGGTTCTCAGGAAATAAGTTATCAAGGTTAATTACTTCCTTGGAGGTCATCAACTGGAAACAGTGAACTCTTTATTGATCTTGGGATCCTATTAGACACAAAATTCAACTTTAATTATCATATCACGTTGACTGTAAATAAGGCAAGAAGCACTCTTGGCTTCATAAAACGTTGGGCAAAGGAATTTACTGACCCATTTATTACTAAACAGTTATACGCATCGCTTGTCAGACCAATTTTGGAGTACTGAGCCATTGCATGGGATTGTCACTATAATGTTTATAGCGAACACATCGAATCTGTACAGAAACAATTTCTACTCTTCTGCTTGCGTGGTATTGGATGGAATTATTTGGATATGCCTTCATATACTAACAGACTGGCTTTAATAAAACTGCCTTAAGAGTCATCGAACAATGTTAAATGTATCCTTCATGATTAACCTGATCAATGGTAATATTTGCTTTGAATTTCTATTAAGATCTGTTAAATTCAATGTTCCTTGTCGTAACTTCCGCTGTTATAATCCAATTTATATTCAATTCTGCAGAACTGATTATGCTGTTGCTGACCCGTTAACTAGAATTTGCCGTCAATTTAATTATTTGTCAGACTTTGTTGATTTTTCTTTAAATTCTTGCGTTATAAAACGGAACATTATTGTTTTTCTCAATTCGTAAATTTTCATATTTCTATTGTAACAACCAAAAATACGTGAAGAAACTTTTTGCAATTTTATTTAATTTTATTCGTACCTATTTTTGTTATTAGTCAGTAAGGAATTTGTCCATTGACTTAAATAAATAAATAAAATAAAATAAATAAAATGTTACTGAAATATTTTCACATCAATTATTCCATAATAATCGCGTAAATAATCACCATTTATAGTACAATCTCTAAGTATGAGGATACGCTTAATAACGCAATCCAGAAAATAATGCTCAAGACGAAACCTTGCACTGTTTTTAATAAAAAAAAGAGCTGGCAACGTAAAACTTATTAACTCCTTTGCTTTAATAGCAATAAAGAGAATAACAAAAAGTGTTTATTTTCCGAGGTATCAAGTATCCAATAAAAATCAAATCAAAAAAGAAATTTAATCTGAAGGTTGTTATCGATTTCTTAATACGCTATCGTAAGAAGTAAAAAAAATTTGATGACCTGAGAAGCGATATATTAAAGAGGCAACCACCTTTAGGCAAAATGAATTAATTCTTGTAATTTTGCTGGTAGGCCTATGCACAAACATAAGCTATAAATAGATGAAAACAGCTCTATTCATCACCGTGTTATATTCTATTCCGCGCTCAACTTCTTAACTTGTATGCTTGTAGTTGTTTCTTTGACGAGTACAGTAATATGAACTAAATCTTAAAGGAACCCATGTTTTTTGCTAACCATTTATGATTTGGAGTTAATCTATGGCTTTGAATGGCATAAATAATGATGTTTTGTGTATTTCATATGGCAATATGCCTACTGAGGCTTATTTCTGGATGAATGGCTACGTGAACAAACAAAATTGTAGAATAAGGACGATACCAATCCACATAGGATCCAAAAGCATCCAATGCATTCCAAAAAAGTCAGTTTTTGGTGTTGATTTTGGACTGGCGGCGACGTCATTCCATATTCCTTTGGGGGCGACGTTGCCAAGTCCATTTTTTTTTTCAACGCCAAGCTCTAAATATCGAGGGCTATAAACCTCTTATGGCCTGAATTGAATGATTTGAATTGGACAAAAGGATGTAGCGCCAAACAGATCATGCCACAATTAATATTTTGCACGGGTGTTTCGAAGGCATTATTACTGTACACAGAGCATATAGGGATCTCGAAATTCTACTCCATTAAACTTTTCCTTGTGGGGTTTTCTTAAGTCACCGCTGTGTACAAATAAGCTTGTGGTGGTCCTCAAAGCCAACATAAATCTTGGCATCATTCAAATTCAGCATGATTGTTTTATCAAACTGGGAGTTCAGTTTGGACAACATAGCGTACGTTTTTCTACCGATAGGACTATTCCTAATAGGATAGGTGAATTGAAGTTCAATGGCTCTGTTAACGATCGAGGTGATGACTGATGAAACGCAAGATCTGCCGGATTAGTCGCCGCTGGTCTTGGGAGTGAAACTTTTCATAGAAAACTCATGTCCAGAAATCACTGCAGTCCTCAAGGATAACATAAACCACGTAATCGTTCGAATTCAGCTTTATTTAGACGTCAGAGTCATGGAAAATTGAACAATTTCCGTGCCCTCTACTCAAAGAAACCGTGGTTTCAACAAGAGGGCGCTCATGCTACACAGCTTATGCCACATTGAGTATTCTGCGCAAGCACTTTTAAGAACATGGTCATCTCACATGGAGCCCAAAGAGATCTTGCGATTTTACCCTGTTAGACCTTTTTTGTGGGGGTTTTTTAAGTAACAGCTGCATGCGAATAAATCACACATCACTGAGGCCCTTTAAACCATAACTAAAACATGCCATCGTTCAAATCCAGCCTTATCTATACGCCGGAGTCATGGAAAATTCAACATTTTGCTTGCCCTCTACTCAGAGAAACTGAGTTTTCAACAGGACATCGCGCTGCGTGACTTAAAGCTCATATCACATTGGATATCCTGCACAAGCGATTTGAGAACTTGGCCATCTCAGATGGAGTTGAAGCCAACCGACATCGTACGATTTAATCCATGGAACTTTACAAACCACAGCGGTCTTCAAAGCCAACATAACCCATGCAATCTCTAACACAAGCTACATACTTGGCAGTGTACACATACCTTTCAGTCCTTGTAACATTTCCTGTCCTGTAATGCTTCCAATCTCTTTAAAATCCTTCATAAGCCATGGTCATGACTGTGTCAGAGAAAAAGATGAGTATTTATAATTCCTGATGCTTATACGCATTCATACTTATTTTAATATTATACTCATACTACTCATATTCAAAGTTTGAAGTACTCATCGTACTCATACTTAACAATAGGTATGATGTTGTTGATTTCGACTCTCCATGACTCAACATTCATAAGAATCAGAAAATAAGTATGATAATCACTAGAAGGTTGTGCATTTGCTATGCTTGCTGTTTTTGTCTTTTTTTGTAAATGCAACAACTAAGACTGTAAATTTTGATGAATGAATCGAGTCACTCGAAGCATTTATGAGTATTATAAGTATTTTTCTTAATTTATGAATCTGAATGAGTAGACGTATGAATCAAACATGTTTCGAATGATATGAGTTCGATGTCAACGTTGTACTCATACTCATTGCAACTTGTACTTATAAATCAATGTTGTAGTGAGTACGAATGAATTAGAGTAGTTGGATTTCAATACTGTTGACTCACTCATAATCAAAATTTAATGAGTGGTTATGAGTAGCGAAAAAAGGTTCATTGCTGATCTCTGGTCTGAATCACCATATAGCAGCACAGTCCACAATCGTAAATGAAAAAACCCCAGCAAAATAGTGCAAGTAAGGTAAGAAATTAGTTAAATATTTATGGCATAGTCTAGCAGGTATGGCGTTAACTTATTAAACACAAGCTTTTGCTTCGGCAACTTCCTCTCAGCAGTTTTCTGCCAAAAACCCTAGTTACGCAAAGGTGTCTTTCGGCATTCCTGAATAAAGTAAAAACACTCAAAAAATTTGTCCTTCGGAGTCGACTCTAAACTGACTCTAAACCAACGCCACTCATGAGTAAAATTAACACACTCAGCATGGCAGGGGTGAAAAAATAGATTGTGATCCTCACTAAAGGGTTTGTAATAACCAATTAAATAAGCAAGTAAATGGATAACAGGATAAATTCAGATTCTTTTAGGCTACATAATCTATCGGGTCCGCCATCTAACGTTTTTTTTTTCAAACTAGTGCTTATTTCGTGAGTGGTAACACTTAGCTCATGCTTGATTTGACAGATAATTAGTTTTATCCTTCCGCTGAACGAATATGGTTGCGACATTACTTTGAAAATCATGGTAATGTTGCAGAATGTGTGCGAAAATTGCGTACGGATTTTGGAAGAAGAGAAGCACCGTCAGCTCCGTATGTTAATTATCTTGTGAAAAAAGTGAAAGAAACTGCCATCCTCATCGATAAACCAAAGCGTGAAAAGCCAAAAACATTGCATACACCCGAGAATATTGCTGCTGTGGCAGAAAGTGTGCGTGAAGCGCCATCAATATTAATTCACCGTCGTTCTCAACAATTGAAAATCTCGGAGACATCATTGAGACGAATTTTACATAAAGACCTTGGTATGACGCCATACAAAGTCCAATTGGTTCAGGAGTTGAAGCCAATTGACCATTCAATGCGTTTTCGCTTCGCTAAGTGGGCCTGCGATCGACTTACAGAAGATGCCGATTTTGGCAAAAGAAATCATCTTTTCAGATGAAGCTCATTTTGATCTTGGCGGGTATGTAAACAAACAAAATTGTCGCATTTGGGGCGTAGAAAACCCGCACGCATACATTGAAAAGCCGACGCACCCAAAACGAGTCACTGTTTGGTGCGAATTTTGGTCCAGAAGCATAATTAGGCCATTTTTCTTCGAAAATGAGCAAGGAGTGGCCGTTACAGTCAATGGCGATCGTTATCGGCCATGTTGAACGAATTTTTATTCACAAAAATTAAAGAGGAGAATACTGGCAGCATTTGGTTTCAACAGAACGACGTTAAGTGCCACACAGCCGAAGCTACACTCGATGTTTTGCGCCCTGTTTTTGAAGATCTCATTATCAGCCGCAGAGCTGATGTCGTTTGGGCACCTCGGAGCTGCAATTTGACACCGTTGGACTATTATTTGTGGGGTGTTTTCAAAGATAAGTGTTACGCCGACAAGCCAGAGAAAATTGACGCTTTAAAGGACAATATTCGTGAAGCTATTGGTGAAATACAGCTGCACACAATCGATAATGTGCTTAAAAATTGGACCGATCGTGTAGGCTGCCGCATGGCCAGCCGAGGCAGCCATTTGAATGAAATTATTTTCCATTATTAACCGGAAGGATTGTACTTTCAAATGAAAAAAGAAAAAAAAAATTCAGAAAATATTCAGAAGTTTTTTTTAAAGCATTTTCAAAAAAAAAAGTTATTTGGCGGACCCTTTATATTAAGAGCCCCATCTGCATTGACTTTCCTCCATAATAAGATTAAATCCGAAACACTAACCCTCTGTTGTTGTGTAGGGTATTATGCGCTGTAGATTTGATGGAAAGCATATTTAAAAGCAATAAAAAAGAACGTTTAAAAACTAAATTTAATTTCATCACGTAAAACATTTAAGAAAAGTGGCAATAAATGTTTAAAAAAAATATCCGCGATTTAATAGCAATTTTAAGTTATTCGTTTAAAAGTTTAATAACCAAACAAATAATTTAAACGGATGATAAAGAAGCAGCAGAAAACTTTAATAATTTACACTTGAGCGGATGTCAAATCTCTACAGTTACTACAACGACAGTAGCTTCTACAACAATTTTTTTGTTTTTTTTAATACAAACGTTTACTGTACTAAACAGACTTTATGGGGGGTGATGGTGTATATTAAAACATCGTTTGTGACTATTTAGTACGCCTGTAATTGGGAATTGGCCTTAAGGGCTCTTGTGACCATTGCTAGTGTCTATTACACTCACATAACATATGAACGTGCATATGATGCCTATTTGTTAACACCACAATATCAAATAACAATTGACTGGTACTGATATATCATCGTTACAGTTTTTTTTTTTTTGATTTTATAAAGAAAATCAAACACAATATATGGTACAAACAGATACACAAAATACACGACATAAGTGGCAGTTTTATTGAAAACTCACAACAACAAAATATACCGGGTTATCCATTTCGTGGTTTCAAAAGTAAACGTAAATAAAACACATCTAAAATATTTTTTCATGATATTTCTTTTTTTATTGTAAAGTTTGAACGTTGACATTATGTGTGAAACACTACATCATTTAAATGACCTTCACACAAATGAAGTGTTGCAAGCATTGATTCTTTTGAGGTAATTTTCGACCACTTTTTGACACATATTGGGTGGTATCTCAGCCATAACTTGACGAATGTTGGTTTTTAAGGGCTCAGGAGTTGAAGGTTTGTCTGCATAAACACGGTCTTTCGCGTAGGCCCACAAAAAAAGTCTAATGGTGCCAAATCGTATGAAAGGGAAATGTCTCTTGCAATAAACCCATATTCGCTCGAGTTGTGTGGCATGTGCCAACGTCTCCAAGTCGTATTCTTCAATAGCAGGCAAAAAAAAGTCGGTTATCATATGACCATAACGCTCCGAATTGACGGTGACAGTCGTTCCATCGTCGTTTTCGAAGAAGTAAGGTCCAATCACACCTTCGGACCAAAGAGCGCACCAAACAGTGACTTTTTCTAAATACGACAATTTTGTTTATTAACATACCCACCGAGTGTGAAATGTGCTTCATCGCTGAAGAAAATTTTGTTCGAAAAATTGCCGTCCACCGCCTATTGTTCAAGCACCCATTCCACGTATCTACGACGTTGTGAATGGTCAGCTGGCTTCAGTCGTTGCGTGAGCTGGACTTTATATGGATGTAGGTGTAGATATAAATACAACAAAATACGCCATAATGTGCCGTAAGGCAGTCCTAATTCCTGAGAACGACGAGGAATCGACACATTCGGGTCTTCGGCAACACTTTCACCTACAATAACGATATTTTCGGCGGAACGAGCGCAACGATGATGCACAGGCCTTTCAATATTTGTAACCACTTCAGTCTCTTCAAATTTCTTCACAATTTTGCCAATTGCTTGCTTTGTTGGACGATAATGTAATCTCCTCTTAAAGCATGATACGTGGCTGTGGCAGAATCACCATTTTTGTAGCAAGTTTTGATAATTTTTATGCGTTGTGTGATAGTAAAGCGATCCATTTTCGTCAATGTCAGACTTCAACTGAAAAGAAAAAAATTGGTTTCACAACTTAGTTTGACAGACGTCGAATTCCAGTCCCATACTTTTGAAACCACGAAATGGGTAGCCCTTTATAAAGGGTGACTTTTTTATTTTGTTATTCAGTATACGACGGTGTAGCGATATGGGATTTTTTTGTGAAAACGTTTTATTCAAAGTATTGGCCATTGCTGGCTAGATATATTTTTCCATCTTTCAGGCAATTTGTAGATCCCATGTCAATAAAACTGTTCGTGTCTTGAAGAAAACCAATTAGTCACCGAATATTCGACCTCCTCGTATGAATCGAAGTGCTGCTCAGCCAACGCGTGTCTAGTAGATGAAAACAAACAGTAGTCGGAAGTACCAAGCCTGGTGAATAGGGCGAGTGTGTTAACTACTCAGAGCCTAAGGGTTTGATTGTAACCTGAACCAGTTATAGTTTGTGTGCAGGTACATTGTCATGTTGAAAAATTACCTTTCCCTGTCTTTTGACCCAAGTTAGTCGTTTTTCGATCAATGCACAGTTCAAATTGATCATTTGTTGTTAGTAGCAAGCTGTATCAACGTTTTTTCGCATTTTAGGAGCTCCATAATTCTCTGGTCCTACCATATACTGGTGAAGTCGCCGTGGTCTAGTAGGTAGTGTGTTGGCTTATTAGAAAACCCAGGTGGTGTGAGAAACTAGGTCGTAATCCTGACTGCAGGGTTGTAATGACCAATTACGTACGTACGTACCATATACTGGTGTTGGTATTGTTCCGGATAAACCCATGATTTTTTTCACCAGATTTTAGGAGCTTTGGTATTGGCATTGTGTTTCTATCGAATTGATCTAGTTTTGCAGCCGAAGTTCATCATGTCCCAAATTAACGCAGGATTTGTTAGAATTCTGAAAATAGATCCAACTTTTATTGCGAGCAACAAGTTGATGCAACACTGACTTTCTGTTCTTTCTTTGAAGCAAAATTTCACAAGAGGAAAAAGGTTTTTCCATATGCATGTCTGCATGTGGCAGCTATTTTCCAATCGTTTGGATTTTTCCCATGGCTTTCAAACGGTCACAAATTGTTTGTTGTGCAACATTTAATATTTGCCTGTCATTTGTTTCTGGTTCAAAGTGCGATCTTCATTAAAAATTGTTTGCAATTCGGCATCTTCAAACTTCCTCGTTATTCATTTTTCACATCAAATTCGTTATCTCTGAACCCTTGAAATCATCTTCTTAATACTGCTTCTGATAGAGCATAATCACCATATCTCTCGATCACTTTTCTTCAAATGAATATAAAAAATTAAATACTTTCTGCAAATCATAATTTTCTGCTACAAAATTCTTCATTCTTAATAATTCGAAAAGAATTTGATGCTATTTGATCACTGATTTGATGTATACAGAATCGTATGTTTGACAATTGTCATCGCGGTAAGATTGGTTTGGTTGGTTGGTTGGTTGGTTTGGTAAAAGTATACAAGATTATATTTATTAATCCTGTACATAAATTCGCAGGATGCAGTCATAATTGTGTCCTTGGAAAACCAACCAAAATATTGGATAGAGTTGGAACTTACGAATGGCACACACCTATTGCATAGATATGGATAAGGTTTGCATGAAACTACCTTTCAAAACACATGGAAGGCATTTATTTATTGCCTCAAATAAATATTTCGCTTAAGTTTTAAAAAATTTCCCGTGTCTTTTTCATTTTTTAAAATGTAAGGTTAGGTTAGGTTACAGGATTTGTACTTGTCAAATAAGACAAGTACAGTACCCGGAGGTCGAATTGACCCATTGTACAATATCCTAGTTTCTCACACCACTTATGTTGTGTGTGTTAATTGTATACATGAGTGCTGGGACCTACAGTTTAAAGTCGACTCCGAACGACAGATTTTTGAGAAACTTTTTCATGGCAATTTTATTTACTCTCAGAGTTTTTGCCAGAAATCTGAAGAGAGGAAGGCGCCGAAGAAATATTTTTCGTATTTTGTCTTGATGTATGCTTGGGGCTTGTACCCTGGCTTTACTTCTAATAAGCCAACACACTACCTACTAGACTACGGCGACTTCTTTTAAAACGTAAACAATTAAAAAATCACTCGTTATTTGCAATATAATTTATTTTTCTTTTTTTATATGAAGCATATTTTAGGTGGGTAGATCTGAAATTAAGTGAAATTAATGTATCTTACCTTGAATCCATTTTCCTGCTGTATCCATCAGCATTCTGTATGATAAGAAGATACCTTCAATTATAACCGTACTGACAGACAATGGAGCAGAAAGATAGATGCAGTCTGCTGGAACAGCCATTTACCTGGACTTAAAACCCACTATTGTAGGCTCAGAAACAAAGCTTATCTTAAGAACGTATTCAAAAATATATATGGCTAAACTTACAGACGGTGCATTTAATAACACTTCTCACTAGGTCATTAGATAAAAAGGGTATAGAACCTGTGATGTCGTCGCTGCAGTCTAGTAGGTAGAGTGTTGGCCTCGGTTCAAACTCCAGGACAGAGATCTCCAACGAAATATGAAAAAAATATTTCTTCGACAACTGCCCCTCAGCAGATTTCTGGCAAAAACTCTGGGAGTAAATAAAATTGCCATGAAATAGTTTCTCAGGAATCTGTCATTGGGAGTCGACTTTAAAATGTAGTTCCCGCCACTCATCTATAAAATTAAGACACGCAACGTAAGTGGTTTGAGAAGCTAGTTCGTAATCCTGACTGAAGGGTTGTAATAACCAATTATGTATGCATGTATAGACCCTGTGATATGTAGATGGAAGGCGGAGGTCCTACACATACAATCTGCCTACATATATGCAGAAAGTGAAATAAGAGTCCACAGAAATAGGTGCTCTTTCACAACTAATGTAGAACCTCGTTGTTGATTATATGCAGATTATGCAGTCTTGATAACTGAAGGAGAGACCCTCTGAAGAGATTTCTGCGACATTATTAAAAACGGTCTTGTAATTGTAAGTCGTTGGTGCATGACGTAATCTTGTGGAGGATAAGGCCGGTCAAGACCGCAATATTACCATTTCTACAATGGCGAAAACTTCTTAAATGGAAGAATATTTGACTACAGGCAGAGATAATATCACAGAAAATGTAGGTAAAATGTCCAAGGATATGACTGGATAGCAGATTAATATCGCGTGCTCATATAGAGATCAAATCAGTGAATAACAGACATGCTATAATGAAGTGCAGAGGACTTCTAGGGAAATTCCGGGAATACAACCCAGGAATTCATTGGCAATATACCATGATCTTCAGAACTCCATGCGAGAGCTTGACTCTTATGAGACTGATTCCATGATAGTGTCGGGCTGTTTGAGGAACCGCTGTAGATTTAGAGTCCATTATACTTTGTATTGAAGTCATCGTAGTCTAGTAGTGTGTTGGCTTATTACATGTAAGGCCCCCAGGTCAGATATCTTCAACAAAATGCAATACGAAAATATTTCCCTGGCGACTTCTTCTCAGCAGATTTCTGGGAGTAAATAAAATTGCCATGGAAAGTCTTTCAAAAATCTGTCGTTCGCAGTCTACTATAAACCGTAGGTCCTGCCATTCATGTATAAAATTAACACACACAACATGACCGATGTGAGAAGCTAGGCCGTAATGACCAAGTATGTGTGTATCGAGCCCAACATTAATGCACTCTAGAAGAAATCGCTTGGGTTCTGACAAGGCAATTGGCATTGTTAACATGCAGCAGCATCTTGAATGGATTTATAGCAACCTCTATAATTGTGCCCAATAAAATATGAGGAGAGACTATAATGAATGAGGAGAATTCAGTACCAAGGCACGCAATACTAAGCATGACAATAATAATGGCATAATACTTTGAATACTATTCCAATTTATTTCAATAAATTATCAAACGCTCCACTTTACTCATAAAAAAAATTCCTACCTGGTACACAGACACACATTGTACCACTTCTCATAAGAGCGTATTAGTGAGTGAGTCTGTATGAGAAGAATTTTGTATTTTGTACAATTGTTTCGTTTTACAATTCGTAAATATTTTATCGTTTTACACAAAGAGAAAGAGAGAGAGAGAGAAAGAGAGCGAATACGTTTTGTTAACTGTTATAACAATAGCAAGAAATATTAAATCAAACAATATAATAACAACTGCTATTACGCAGCACTCGTACACACAGCACACACAATCGTTCTCCTACTTTCGCTCTTTTTTACTCGCATAAAATTTAAAAATATACACAAACAAATACTCTCATATTATATAAACACAATTTTCATATTGTACAGAGAGAGAGAGAGAGGAAGGGGGGTGAGTGAGAGTGACAGGACATCAAGGTGAGAAGAAGAAAAATGGAATTAAATTTTAGCTACAGGGTGCAATACAATTTACAGAGTCCAGTAAAGCTGTGGAACAATTTAAAATCGACAACTTTATAGAAAACATATGACTGTCATATGTATGTCATATTATTTACGTTCAGGTTCATATTTTTTTATTGGTCTGCAGTTTCGGACCCATTTCTCTGTATGTGAAATACGGGTAAGTATTATAAATAAGAGAGTACATAAGAAAGATGAGCTACCTGATAAACAATTTGACTTCCGTAAAGCTCGTTTGACGGTAGACACACAATCACATTGGTGTCGCCGCTTATAGAACGTCAATAGAGGGAAACAATTGTGCGTCAGTCATGCTTGATATTAAAAATCATTCAAGGAGGCATAATGGAATACACTCAACACTGATCAATCAACTTACTTCATTATCAGGATTACAATCCTTAATGTATGTGTTATTTTTTTCATGAGTGGCGGGATCTACAGTTTAACTACGACTCCCAAGTCACCAGTATTTGATATGACATGAACAATTCATACATATAAATATTTCAAAGACGGCCAAGTATTACCATATATAATGACAAGCAGAAGGTTTTAAGAAAATGTTTGTACTGCTAGGGTTGCAGTATCATTAGATCTATACCAGGATGGTTTTTTTTATTTACGCCGAGGAGGGGTAAATGTAACTAACCGCATCATAGAGGAAGTCGTCACATCCTCCTTGTGTGGGGCTCTCACCCACTAAATCCCCCCTCGTCTCCTGTGGACTTGTTTGTGCCCACTCCTGAACTACGGTTGTATTACTTCGGAGTGGAGTCCTTTTGGCTCTTTGGCCTCTCCATGTCTATATCCGCATCCGGATTGCGTATCGAAAGTTGAGGAGACATCTAAGCGTCTCCACTATTTCTTTCGTCTAAATCATCGTTTCGATTTCGCTTGGCACGTGTGATAGTATCACCTACGCCGACATACTTACTTGTTCTGCAGCCTCAAGATCTCTCTTCTTCCGTCTCAGAATGCGCTCTACGTAATTCACCATCGAGGTCGAATTATCACAATGTTAGCGGCTGTGATCGCTTCAACTATTAACGTCAGTACAGAGCGATAGCTTTGCCAGCGTGCACACTCGAAAACAGTATGCTCTGCGTCATCAATTACCTCCCCTTCCTTGTAAAGACAGTAAGTGGAGGCGGTCTTGCCCATTCTGTGCAGATATTTTCTAAAATATCCGTGACCCGAGAGCATCTGTGTAACGTAGTAATTTACCTCCCCAAATTTACCTCTCCAACGTTCCATCGATGTTGCCATTTTGAAATGGTGTTTTCCCTTAAGTAACCGGTTATGTGGTTTCCAGCCGATTTCGCCTTATAAATCTCCATTCGCTCCGTTGCCAACAGATCCACAGAGATTATACCTGCTATCACCAGTACGGATGGAGCGGACACTGTACGATATGCCGACGCCACGCGCAATGCAGCCGTTCTCTGTACCGAGACAAGTGAGTTTGCCCGCTTCTTAACATCTAGTGTTTTGGCCCAAATTTCGCTCCCATAATGCTGTTTCCAACCTTCATCAGGAGTCTCCGTCTCGCCGGTAGCGGGCATCCAATAGTCGCCATTAATCTGCTGAGCTGTCAAGGGATCTTTTGGGCCTTGTTAACCGAGTACTGAATGTGATACGAAAATGTTAGTCTGGGATCCAGCCTTATTCCCAGGTATTTCACCAAGCTCTTGGTCCTAATTACCTCGTTTCCAATACTCATGTCCACATGCAAAGGGATACGACGACCAGCGAGGATGTAGTGTGGCACCGAGAAATTGTATTCCAAAGCATCTAAGCATCTAAGACTGTTAAACGCGTTTTTAACGTCTAAAGTCGCAAGTAGTAGCACAGGCCTCGAAAAGTGATTTCCACGCTGTGTGACCATGGCCGCTTCAGTCACCTCTCTCAAGGCGCCAATTGTAGACCGACCAGATCAAAAATCATATTGTCTAGCAGACAGTCCGCCACTATTCTCAACAGCGGCAGCAAACCGAGGCTTCAAAATCCTCTCGAGGATGGTTAAGACACCTAATAGCCTAAGAGGCCATTGTTTTGTGTAGGCAGAACGACTTTCATTGACACACATCACAGGTGGTTTTAGATAAGACATATGGATTGATATCCCTTAGTTCAACGACGCAATGAGAACTTGGCCTATGTCAGCGCTAGAAGCTCTATGGCCCATTGCATATGGCAGTGAAAACAAGAGTCATAGAAACAGATCTAACACGAGATGCATCAGCCCAAGCTGACAAATGTCCAAATGCTTTGCAACGAGCATAATAAGCAGAAATTAATGGAACCCATAGAAACTAGTGCAATCGGTAGTTTACGCCCACACAAGGTGTAGCCAATCAGGACCTCCTGTGACATCGAAAAAAGATGAGTAGGAGGCTGTGTGGGTAAATTGGATTTGCTAGACAGGGGAAATATCATCATTTTTTCCTGTATATGAGAACATATGGAAATTCCCAAGAACAAAAAGTCTGATGACTTTGCAAGAAAATTGCTGTGGCATGGGAAAAAAGTTTGATAACCCGGTACAGTATGACCCCGCTTAACACTGCTCCGCTTATCGCTGTTTCAGTATTACGCGGTAGTATTGGGATTCCCTTAAATCGCACAATTTATTGATACTTGTGGTATATGTGTGCAAATGAAACGACCATATAACAACCAAAAAGCGGTGAACTATATAGCGACGGTGTATACTTTGTATCTTTTTAAACGCTCTTTTCCGAAGTCGCAATCACAGTACATACATATGTACGTGTTAAGTTGCCTCGTTTAACGCTGTTTCGTTTAGCGCTGAAACTTATTGGAACGTATCCCCCGCGTTAAGCGGGGTCTTACTGTAATAGTAAGCAGCCTTCTGACGGGACATTGTAGACTAAAAGTATATGCGCCAGGAATAGGTATCACTACAAGTAAAATATGTAGATTCTGTAATGCGAACAAATTACCACAAGAAAATAGATACTACGAAAGTTTGCGGCACTTATACATTTCGGAAAGAAACACCCGAATGCTTATTAAGTACTAGGCAGGAAATTATTCTTAGCTACACCGAGGTGTAGTCGCCATAGTCTAGTAGGTAGTGTGTTGGCTTATTAGGTTTCGAGCCCCAGGTATTTCTTCGGCGACTTCCTCTCAGCAGATTTCTGACAAAAAACTCTAAGAATAAATAAAATTGCCCTGAAAAAGTTTCTCAAAAATCTGTCGTTCTGAGTCGACTTTAAACTGTAGATCTGGCCACTCATGTATAAAATTAACACACAAAATATAAGTGGTGTAAGAAACTAAGTTATAATCCTAATTGAAGGGTTGTAATGACCAATTAGTAATGTATGTACACCGAGGTGTAGGTGTTCCAATTTTGTAAAAGCCACAAGCTTAGGAGTGAAATCCTGATATAGATTAAGTGCATCATCTGGAATCTGGAGTATATAGGCTTGTATTCAAACACTTTAAACACTTAAATACATGGTGAAATGGTGGCAGACAATTTGAAGACAATCAGAGCATTTGAAGGCCAACATTTGTGATGCCATTGCCGAGATACGAAACCAAGCACTCGAAAAAGTCCACGAAAATTGGTTCGATCGAATGAGGTACTGTGAGGCCAGCCGCGGCAGCCATATGTATCGAATAATATTCCATTTCTAACCGGAACAATTCAACTTCACGACAACAAAATAAATTTGGCAAAATTTTAAATCGCTTTCGTTTTGTTCCATTTTTAAATGTAAACTTTTAAGTGGCCCTCTCTATATATTTGTTCAGAATAGGAATTGCTACATGCCTAATAGGCAGACTCTGTGATGGGAACAAATTACCACAACACAGCACATACTTGGAACCTTTGCAACATTTATGGATTTCAGAAGCAAACATGGGAATGCTTATCAAGTATTAGGTTGGAAAATAGTCTTCCACCGGACACCGAGGTGTAGGTATCCGAATTTTATAAGAGCCACAAGTTTAGTAAAGAAATTCTACTGAAATCCTATGGGCGCTCTTAGAATTGTTCCACGAAAGATATTATTTTTACGAGACAAACCGAAACAAATACTGGGAATGCAATAGGAGCACATAAATCGATACCACGGATATAAGATTTTATTAAGTTTTCTCAATATTTTTATTATTTTTCTCTTCCTGCGCTACTTATCACTGAACGCCGCTTATGCTTGCTACACCCTGTTGAATTAAAACAATAGTACTCGTTAATTTTGTTTTCTTCTCTGAGTAGCAAACGCAATACAATAGCATGATGCGAGATATACATACAACCCTATTCGTTTTATTTTTTTATTTTTTATTCCTCTGTTGAAATGTTTAAATTTTATGCCAAAGGTCACAGATTTCGTTATTAAATATAATTTATGGCAACCGGAAGCCGGAAATGCCTCAACTTGTTATAAACACCAGCTTTACGTCGATGCTCTGTACCTCAAACAATAACTCCAATTGTGAAAATGGGTTATTCTAGAAGTAGGAAAGTAGAAAAGAAAGTGAAACAGAAATATTCTGAAAATTATTATTCTAAGCGTTAAAAGTTTATTAAAACCTTTATTAGCAAGATATGCTAAAATGCTGTACTAATGTTCTATGTTAAAGAAATTTAAATTCGTTCGAAAGAAATCAAAATTTTTTTCTTAAGATGAAAAGGAAAGCATTTGAAATTTATTTCAGAAAATGTTGTGTCTTACAAAACATGGGCATTCAAAAGATTAATTACACTGTGATACATAAAAAGTAAATTTACGTCCACAAAAATGTAATTAAAAACTCTATCAGCGATGAAGAGCTTCACTTATTGGCTTACAAAAGGATCAAGCGAGATGGAGGCATTCATGTGTCCATCATCCATCCATGTGTCCATTTTAGGATAGACCAGCTGTATCGGTATGTAATGAGCGTTGTTTTGTGAATACAACTGACATAGCTAAATGGATGCCATTAGACATTACTGGATTGCGGCCTGCTTTAGCATACTCTTCCAGGCGCCTCTGCTCCTTGCGCGCGTTCGCCAGTTGAGCACACCAGTCAATGACACAGCTTGCTCAGTTTGGTCCTTCCAACGTAGACAAGGTCGTCCTCTTCGCCGACTTCCGCAAAACTTTGCATCAAATACACGTCTCGTCGGCACATTCTCTTCCATCCAAGCCACATGGCCAAGCCAGCGCAGCCGCTGGTTGTGAATACGCAGCACAAAGTCTATGTCGTTGAGGACTTCTTACTGCTCATTGTATGAATCGAATGCGAAAATCATCTCCAACTCGCACAGGACCGAAAATCTAACGTAGGACTGAATCGGCGCCTGATAGTGTCCATGCTTCTGCGGCATAATGGGAAAGTAAAAACATGTTTTACTTAAAGTATTGGGGTGGCTACACATTTGTTCCATCTTCCAGGCAATATATGGATTTTATGCCAATAAAACTGCTTTTCCTTCAAAGCAAACCAACTAGACACCGAACTTTAGACTTTCCCGTAGTAATCAACGTGTTGCTGTTGAAAACAAACAGTAGACAGAAGAAGTCAAGTCTGGTGAATACGGCGATAAGACAGCAGTTACCAGTCTAATGCTTTAATTGTATCCTGAGCCAGGATACAAAGTGCAGGTGCAAAATTGCCTTTCCATGTCTTGTGGTCCATTCTGATTGTTATTCGGTGGATTATTTGTCGTCGGTAGCGATGAAGTCTAGTGAATACGGGGAGTAAGGTGGCAGCCTACACCCGAATGATTTAATTGTATTCCGAATGCGTTTTTATGAGAGCAGGTGCATTGTCACGTTACATATCTTATGGTCCATCCTAGTATTCGGTAGTGATCTGTATTAATGGTTTCCTTAGGTTTGAGAGCTTGTGGCACACCACACCTTCCTGGTTCCTACAGACACACAGCATTGTCTTTCTGCCGAATACATTCAGTTTCGCAGGCCAAATTGATGATTGTCCCGGAATAACCCATGATTTTTCCGTTTAGAAATCTGCAAATAAATCCAGTTTTTATCGCCAGTAACAATACAATGCAAGTCGCCGTAGTCTAGTAGGTAGTGTGTTGGCTTATTAGACGAAAAGCCAGGGTTCGTGCCCCAGGCCAGACATCAAAACAGAATACAAAAAAGTATTTTTCGGCGACTTCCTCTCAGCAGATTTCTGGCAAAAACTCTAAACCTTCAGTCAGGATTACCACCTAGTTTCACACGCCACTTATGTTGTGAGTTCTACTTTTATGCATGAGTAGCGCAACCTAAAGTTTAACGTCGACTCCGAACGATAGAAGTTTATGAAACTTTTTCATGGCAATTTTTATTTACTCCCAGAGTCCTTGTCAGAAATCTATTGAGAAGAAGTCTCCGAAGCAATATTTTTTCGTTTTGTTCGAGATGCCTGACCTGGGATTTGAACCGTGGCCTCACATCTAATAAGCCAACACCCACTTATATTGAAAATGGCAGCTTTAAGAAACTTTTCATGGCAATTTTCATTTATTCTCAGAGTTTTTGCCAGAAGGCTGCTGAGAGAAAGTCGCCGCAAGAAATTTTTTTTTATCTTAGCTGGGCCTTGAACTTCGAGCTCTCGTCAAGAAGTCAACACGACTTTTAAGACAACAGACAATTTTTTTAATTCCTTAACTTATTATTTTCGGTATCGTTTTTTTAAATCTAAGACGGTAACTGGTATGAAGCGTGTGCCTTCACTTTTGAACAGTCGTCGTCGTTTTTTGAGTGACAGAACGTATGAAAATCTTGGTATGGTGGCGAACGCACCATTAAGGAAACTGAACTGTTTTATCTCAGAGTGGTTCAAACCAACCACTAACGAATTACGACAACGGGGCTTAGCTCACCCTGGGTAACACAATGGTCCATACGGGCTACCGAGTGAACTTGCCTGTGAACGACAAGCTAGCCGTTAAACTAACCTAACCTAAGTGGTATTATTTAGTTGATTCTACGACAATAAGGGGACCTCTCTCTCGTTGTATGTAAGCAATGTTGTCTATGGGCTATTAATTCGCAGTAGTCTAGTAGGCAGTGCGTTAGCTTATTAGATGAGAGGCCACGGTTCAAACCCCAGGTCAGACATTTCCAATAAAATTAAATACGAACAAATATTTCATCGGCGACATCCTCTCAGCAGTCTTTTAGCAAAAACCCTGAGTGTAAAATAAATTTTCCATGAAAAAGTTTCTCTCTCTCTGTCGTTCGGAGTCGACTTTAAACTGTAGGTCTTCATGTATAATACTCATGTATAAAATTAACACGCACAACCTAAGTTGGGTGAGAAACTAGATCGTAATCCTGACTTTAATGATCATATCACTTTGACTGTAAATAAGGCAAGAAGCACTCTTGGCTTCATAAAACGTTGGGCAAATGAATTTACTGACCCATTTATTACTAAACAGTTATACGTATCGCTTGTCAGACGAATTTTGGAGTATAGAGCCATTGTATGTATCCTCACTATAAGTTTACAGCGAACACATTGAATCTGTTCAGAAACAATTTCTACTCTTCTGCTTGCGTGGCCTTGTATGGAATTACTTGGATATGCCTTCATATACTAGCAGACTGGCTTTAATAAAACTGCCTACCCTTAAGAGTCGTCGAACAATGTTAAATATATCCTTCATGATTAACCTGATCAATAGTAATATTTGCTATGAACTTCTGTTAAGATCTGTTAACTTCAATATTCCTTGTCGTAACTTCCGCTATTATAATCCAATTTATATTCAATTCTGCAGAACTAATTATGCTGTTGCTGATCCGTTAACTAGAATTTGCCGTCAATTTAATTCTTTGTCAGACTTTGTGGATTTTTCTTTAAATTTTTGCGTTATAAAACGGAACATTATTGTTTTTCTCAATTCGTAACTTTTCATATTTTTATTGTAACTATTACTTGTATTTTTGAAGAAATTGATTGTAACCCTATTTAATTTTTTTCTACGATTTGTGTTGTTAGTCAGTAAAGAATTTGTCCATTGACTTAAATAAATAAATAAAAAAAATATGATGAAAATTTTTAATTTTTAAAAATTGTTAAAATAAGGGCATAAATCCGCGGCAGCCATATACAAATCCATTTTCAACCGGAGCAGTTGTAGTTCACAGCAACACAAATACATTTATCAAAATTTCAAACTATTTTTGTTTTATTACATTTTTAAATTTAAACTTTTACTCACATTATGCTCATATCTAATATGTAACATTCATAATGCAGAGAACATATGTGACGTATGAGTTATATTTAATTCCATTAGTTTCATACATGACAAAATCGAAGTTTTTTATTGCATACATTTCAGGGTAACTATTCCAGTACATGTAATATCATGCGTATGAGTAATATATTTCAAAGTACAATTAAAAAGAAAGTATACCCCATAAATTTGGAATTAAGCTACATGATTTTTCGATTCTATGCTATTCTAGGCTATATTCTAGTAGGTAATACATCATTACCTCTATCTTCATAGTGTGTATCTTGAATATCTTCACAACAAAATAAATTAGTTTGGCAAAATTTCAAACCGTTTTTGTTTTCTTGCATTCTTAAATATAAACTTTTAAATGGCCCAGCGGGTCTAATGGTCTCATGTCAGAAGTGAATATGCTGCCGGTGACTATTCATCTTCCAATCTAATGAATATTCATTCACAAAGCTATAAAGTTTCATTTCCAAACGCTTTCTATTTAATTTAAATAAAGGAAAATGTGTGTTGGATATCACTAATATTTTTGTACTCATTTGAAATAGCAATTATGTGTGGAATATGACATCGTTTAAAAGTCCATGACAGACTTTTGTCTGGGTGGATCGCATTCAAAACGTCTAATTTTTCATGATATCAGGCCTAGTTTTATTAATGGCATGGGTTATGTTAGGTTTGAGAACAGTTGTAGTTTACGGCTTATTCGCATACAACTGAAACTCAAGAAAACTCCTCAAGCTAGCTAAGGCCACCTCCACGTGAGATTAACATGCCTTCAAATCGATTGGGCATGATATCTAACGCGGCATGAGCTGTGTGACACGTAGCGTCGTTCGGTTGAAACCATTTGCCGCTGGTGGCCAGATCATCTAATTCAGGCCAAAAGAATTTTGTAACCATTGGCTTATAGTGCTCAACGCTTTCTCATAGAAATATGGACCGATGTTGCCGCCAGCCCAAAATACAAACCAAACTGTAAGTTTTTCGAAATTTATTGGATATATTTCCGGTCATAAATACATTTTTCAATGAATACATGAAGTATTTTTGAATATTCCAGAATTGCACACATATGGCAATAATTTGATAAGAATGTTTCTGCGAAGTATTTGCTGTAGTCGCCATGGTCTAGTAGGTGGTGTGTTGGCTTATTAGACGAAAAGCCAGGGTTCGAGCCCCAAACCAGACATCAAAATCAAATACAAAAATTATTTCTTCGGCGACTCCCGCTCAACAGATTTCTGGCAAAAACTCTGAAAGTAAATAAAAATTGTCATGAAAACTTTCTCAAAAATCTGTCGTTCGTAGTCGGCTTTAAACTGTACGTCCCGCCACTCATGTATAAAATTAACACACACAACATAAGTGGTGTGAGAAACTAGGTCGTAATCTTGAGTGAAGGGGTGTAACGACCAATTATATCTGTATGTGTTGCTTTTCATTACAATATATTTCGTTACTATTTTTAAATTAGACCGATTTGTTGATTGTTTTCATACGTGTGGTACCACTTGCATAGAAATAATGTGCTGCCAGAACAACTTTATATGTGACAGTATTACCGTCACTAGGAACTGAACAAA
This sequence comes from Sarcophaga subvicina, assembly GCA_936449025.2. Classification (NCBI taxonomy): domain Eukaryota; kingdom Metazoa; phylum Arthropoda; class Insecta; order Diptera; family Sarcophagidae; genus Sarcophaga; species Sarcophaga subvicina. The sequence continues at coordinate 37,498,067 of OW388084.2, forward strand.
TTTAAATACGTGTTATAGTTACTCAACAATTATCCCTGTTAAGTCACACTTTAAATCACTGAAATTATTGTATTAAATCGTTGATAATATCATAATATTAGGTACAACTTAATCAACCCTTTCGTGAATATTATGGGAATAAGTTATTTGGGAGTAAACTTTTATTCCCATTTACAAAAAAATCGGTATTACGAATATATTGGAAGTAAAAGTTTTTATTGTGAATTAGTTATAAATGCTGTATAGACAAAAATTGTTTATTGTGAATTACTTCTCAACAATTTTTCAAAGAAAAATACAAATATTAACACGCGCCGACCTTGAATCTCTTTTATATTCCTTCTAGCCCAAAATTACTATTTACCCCATTATGCCGTTTTTTAAGTCACATCATTCATTTTTTTTTCTTTTTTGAGCTATCCGAATATCCACTAGTTTCCTAATTTTTTAAACTGTCAGACGCCAGCACCGCTAAAGCTCTGGGTTTACGTTGGAATGCGAGCATTGATACATGTTGCTTCAAGCCAGCTCCAACGCCCTGTTTCCCTGTAGTCACAAAATGTTCTGTCTTGTCTCAAATAGCCAAAGCTATTTGACCCCGTTGGATGAGTGGCACCTGAAATTGTGGTTGCTAAGTTTATTTTATGCGACAAGTTTGTAAAGGTAGAACAGATTGGGACGAATGTTTGGAACTCATGACGTTTAACAGATGGCTTGAGTTGGTCAATGATTAGTCGTACATCGACAGGATTAACATCCCCCGTTGGGTTAATTTGAACCCTCAGCGTGAAGTACTTCATGCAATTTGTGATGCTTCAGAGAAAGCATATGTTGCATTCCTGTATAGTAGAGTCCTAACCCAGTTTGGTGAATTTGTCACCCACTTGCTCGCTGCCAAAGAAAAAGTTGTGCCTGTAGAAGTATAAACTTTACCCCGTTTAGAGCTCTGCGATGCAACTCTATTGGCAAAAATGGTATTTTCACTTCGTAAGAAGCTGAATCTTACTAGATCGGATGCCTTTGTGGGACAGATTTGACTATCGTTCAGTCCTGGCTTAAAAAACCCCCGTGCCATTGGCCAACTTTTGTGGCATATCGAGTATCGTTTATCGTGGACCAGGTAGGCACTGACAATTGGAATCACGTGGAATCTCTACATAGAAGTTGATACCCTATGATGATAATTTTTACTCGATCACGTTGTCATTCATCATGACAATTAACGATCGAAAATTTAGTCGAATCCAACGGGTTTATTTTGGCCCTGATTCGAAGTGAGAGCGGCCAAAATTCGAACTGCCAATGGCGTTCTAATATCTAATTGAGAAGCTCGTGCTACTCCCTAACTAAGAGCAAAACTAATTCGTTCTCTCGTTTCCTGTTGTGTGTTTGTCGTTTTTATTCCAGATAAACCAATATCCCGTAGGCTAATTGTCGAATGCCTGAGAAGCAAGCACCATGAAAATAAATGTTGGCAACGAAATACAGTCTACTCCTAAAGTACGGAGAAGAAGAGCGCAAATCACAACCAGGCTCTTGTTGGAACCCATTCATTGCCTTTTTATATTTTATCCAAATTTATTGTTATACGCAAACATTGTATTATTGGTTATGCACCCTGAATTGTTAATTTTTTATCTCTGGCCAGGTGACTTCTCGGTCCTCTTGTTGCAATGTTGCAAGGGGGACGGGATGTTCACGCTGGCCACCCTACTTTTAAGTTTAGATTTAAGTTTAGTTTAAGTGTACAAACCATCCCTGTGTTTATATGAAATAATTGTGAATTGATAAGAATACACATGAAAAGAGATCTTTACCCGATCAACCCCCAACCCTAAAGGTACGTTTATGTACATATAAATAAATAATATTTGAATAGAAAACTAATACTTTTTTACCCTTTTATTTTCTTTACCCCAACTTCTCGCTAAATGTTTTATTTTATTCTCTCCCTGCTCACCCCCACAACGAGTAGCGTATATCTTCGTTTTTTGGTGCTAGAATCGAATCCACTATCATTCCCTGAGATAAAGTAAGAATTATACATAAATACTATAATATTAATGTTTGATGTTAAATTATGTGTCCTTTACAGATTCCAGGAATATTACAGGGTAAACAAAGAAGGATTCAAATACCTACTGAATGTGTTTATTTAATGTACTAAAGTAAAGAATATGACGTAAATTTTTAATTTCCAAAAATCTTCAAAATAAAGGCATAAATCGTCAAATCGTCAATATGATATTTTTGGAGCTCACAATCGTCAAAATGACGATAAATCGTCAAATCTGGCAGCTATGATCGTATATTTGAAGCAAAAATTTCAAAAGATGAAAAAAGGTTTTTCTATGTGTCTGTGTCATTCAATTCACGTTGTACCCAATTGCCAAACTTTTGGATCTTTCCCACAGCTTTTAAACGATCAGAAGTTGTTTGTTGTGCAACATTTAACATTTTTCTGTCATTTGTTTCTGACTCAACTCATCTTCATTAAATATTGTTTGCAACTCGGCATCTTCAGACTTCCTTATTTCTTACATCATAATTGTTATCTCTCTGAACCGTCGCAAACATCTTCTGCATGTTGTTTCTGATAGAGCCTCATCATAGCATTTTTCTTCGAATGAATATAGAAAATTAAATGCTTTCCGCCACATCATCATTTTCGATACTAGAATTCGACATCTTTAACAGAAGATATCTTACTTAATTGATCTTTACAACCCTTTACATACATACATAATTGATCATTACAACCATTTATTTAACATTACGACCATTTAACTGGCGGAACCTAAAGTTTAAAGTCGACTCCAAACGACAGATTTTTATGAAACTTTTTCATGGAAATTTATATTTACTCCCAGAGTTCTTGTCAGAAATCTATTGAGAAGAAGTCGCCGAAGAAATATTTTTTCGTTGTTTCGATATGTCTGAACTGACAATTGAACCGTGGCCTCACGTCTATCTACAACCCTTTAGTTAGGCTTAAAACCTAACTTCTCATCCACTTATATTGAAAATGGCAGCTTTAAGAAACTTTTCATGGCAATTTTCATTTATTCTCAGAGTTTTTGCCAGAAGGCTGCTGAGAGAAAGTCGCAGCAAGAAATATCTTTTTATCTGAGCTGGGCCTTGAACTACGAACTCATGTCTAAAAGTCAATACGACTTTTAAGACAACTTCTATCACTTAAGTCAATAATTAGAAACACAATTTTTTTCATTCCTTAACTTATCATTTTCGGTTTCGTTTTTTAAATCTAAGGCGGTAACTGGTATGAAGCGTGTGCCTTCACTTTTGAATAGTCGTCGTCAGTTTTTTAGTGACAGAACGTTTGAAAATCTTGCTATGGTAGAGAACGCACTACTAAGGGAACTGGACTGTTTCGTCCGGAGCTCAGCGTGGTTTAAACCCATCACTAACAAATTACGACAAGGGGGCTTACCTCACCTTGGGTAACATAATGGTCCATAAGGGCTACCGAGTGAACTTGCCAGTCAATAGCAAGCTACCCGTTAAACTAACCTAACCGAAATGAATGTCAACTAGCAGCAACTCGTTTCCTTGCCGTTCGCATCTTGAGTTTAAATCAAATGTCCACAAACACTACTCCCTCTTTCCACCTTCCTATAACCTATTTTCCTAAACCTGCACAATGTACTGCATGAGTAGGGGCCATCCCCTGAGTGCTGGTTTTAGAAAAAAAAAATATATTCTGCGACAATAGGGCGGCCACCTCTCGTTGTGTGCAAATAATGTTGTCTGTGGGCTATTAAGTCGCCTTAGTCTATTATGTAGTGTGTTGGCTTATTAGGCGTGAGGCACATGGTTCAAACCCCAGGTCAGACATTTCCAACAAAATTAAGTACGAAAAAATATTTTGTTTCATTGGCGATTTCCTCTCAACAGTTTTCTGGCAAAAACTCTGAGAGTAAAATAAAACTGCCATGAAAATTTTCTCAAAAAAATCTGTCGATCTGAGTCGAGTTTAAACTGTAAGTCCAGCCACTCTTGTATAAAATGAACATACACAACATAAGTGGTGTGAGAAACTAGGTCGTAAATCTAAATAAAGTGTTGTAATGACCAATTATGTATGAATGTGGGCGAGCCATTAATTCAAACAGTTTAAACTCTATACAATGCCAACATTGTTTGATGTTTATCGATTTATCTTTTTCAATTTTTCTTCTAATATTTAAAAATTCACTGGGTTCCTGAGTGCCTTAGAACAACAGTCTTTTAAACATAGAGTACGAATAATACAAGTTATAGTTGACTTTCGGCATGATTTGTAGTAGTTGTATGAAAGTATAAAGAGGAACTATTCTGCCGTTTAAGTATGTGTGGCTATTGCGTTTCTGTTTATTCTGCCAGAGAATCCTTTATTTGTAGCACGTATGGATGTGTGCATTTAAGTCATGCAAGAGAACCAAAAATTTCCTTACGGTGGTAAGCGTACATGTGTGTGCTTATTTACATTGTATTTGCAAGAGTATGTGTGAAAGAGAAATTTTGCTGTTTCAACAACTTTGAAATAGTGTGGCTTGCGTACATCTGTCATATGATTTGATTTTTTTCCTGTTGCTGTTCCAAAAAGAACTGAAAATTTTTTTGTGAAGTTTTATTTTGTTTTTGCCCTCCTTTCTTTTGTTCAACAAACTGTTGCAATAATAAAACTTAAAATGTTTGAAGTTTTTTCTTTCTTCTTCTTGTTTTTTGTCATTGTTTTACTGTATAAACGTGCTGCATTTAAAACGTGATATTGTTTTTAAACAAGAACTTTTGGTCGTATGATTTAAGAAAAAACAAGAGATTTTTTTGTAATTTTTTTGTTGTAATTTTTGTCATTTTGGTTTTGTTTGTAAATGTAATGGAACAATAAAAATGTTTAATTATGACGTACAACATGCGTTCGTTCGTTCGTTTGTTCAGTGAGTTAAACAAACCGAAAATGAACTTTTTCATAAAACGTGACATTTTATTAACGAAAAAAAAGCAAAAAAAAAATTAAATGGATTTTTAGGAAATTTATTTTGTTTAAATTGCTTCACATTTTCAGTTGTTTCTTTATTATTATTATTATTTTTTTTTGTATTGTAATTGTAAATGACTTTGGTTTTTTATGTCTTTATTTAATACTATGTATATAATTATTTATTTTTTAACGATTCATTTTTGTTTCTGAAGAAAAAGGAAGAAAATAGAAAATTGTAGGCAAGTTAATGTTTTTCAAACTAAATATTATATTAACGTGATTCAGAGTTTTGTTAAGTTATAAGCTCAAAATTAAACCCGGCAATCATAAAATAGTTGCATATTATAGTATGTATTATTCTCCATTTTTTCTATCGGGATTTCCAACAGGGACAACAAATATTTGACAGTTTGATAAAGGCCCTCCTGTAAAGGCCCTTCCTGTCAAATTACTTACTTATTTACTTTATAGGCGCATTCATGGGATTTCGGTCTGAATCTGCTTCTTGCAAGCTTTCACCAGGTTGTGACGCCATTTAATGACTAGGCTTCCTCAATTTGGTCCTTCCTACGCAAACAAGGTCGTCGTCTTAGCCGACTTTCTGTAATCCCCTCATCAAATACTCATCATCTTCCATCCAAACGACATGACCAAGGCAGCGTCAGATGTGACTATGCTGCACAACATTCACGTCGTTTAGGATCTCATGCAGTTTACTATTGTATCTGATGCGGAAATCATCGCCAACTCGCACTGGACCGAAGATCTTATGAAGGACTTTTCTCTCGACTCTCAAGGCTGTTGCATCAGTGCCTATTGTGTCCATATTTCTGTAACATAAAGAAGCACGGAGAGGCGAGGAGAGCGACTTTTAGAGTACAACTTTCGTTGTACGATAGAGACCTCTGTTATTCAATTGCCCACTGAGACCAAAAATTGCACCTGTTGGCAAAAGTGGTTCTACACTTGATCTCCAAACTTACATGATTTTTGTATAGTAAAGTATAGTTTTGTACAATTGGTTAATTCGACCTCCGGGTACTGTACTTGTCTTAATTGACAAGTGCACGTCCTCTAACCTAAAGTATAGTTATCGACCGTTGCCTGCGATCCAATAAGCCACATATCCCTCCTTGTCGACAACATATACTTCGATTTGTCCTCATTTACTGGCAGACCCATTTTAGTAGACTACCATTCAATAGTGCTAAAGACAACTGGACACTTTTTTGGAAAATAATAAATTGAGATTTTAGAGGTTCATTCCTATTCTGATGGAGCTATAGTAGTTACACTTCATATCCTAATCAACTTCGCAGGAATACCGACCTCAGACATTGAGGCAAAAAAACGTTTGCTGGTGGGACTATAGAAGGCAGTCGACAAAAAGATGACGTATTTCGATTTGGTTTTCATGGGTTTTCTCCAAGATTTGATTTTCACCAGGTCCTAAACTGCACATACGTAACATACATAATTGATCATTATAACCCTTCAGTCAGGATTACGACCTAAGTTTCACACACCACTTATGTTGTGTGTGTTAATTTTATACATGAGTTGCGGGACCTACCGTTTAAAGTCGACTCCGTACGACAGATTTTTGAGAAACTTTTCATGTCAATTTTTATTTACTCTCAGAGTTTTTGCCAGAAATCTTTTTGATATTTCGTTCAGTTGGAGATGCCTGACCTGGGGTTTGAACCGAGGCCTCACGTCTAATACACAAACACACTACCTAATACACCACGGCGACTTCTAACCTGACTACTTGGAACAAATATTTGCCATTTCCTAAACTGCAAATTGGGGTCCACTGGTTCAGTAAATGGGACGTATGTCGAGAAAAGCAACACGTGGCAAATACATTGTCGCTTTCCGTGAGAGTGTACAATACGCTTACAAGAATTCCACCTTTTGCACGACTTAGAAAATTTTGGGCGGTGACTTGAGCCTGTAGCCGTACAATATTCAACTGCAGTTGGCAACTGTCACCGCCAGCCCAAAATTCAAACCAAACAGCGACTGTTTCGGGATTATTCTTGGATCTCATATGAATTGGTATCGTCCCAAAGTCCACAATTTCGTTTGTTTTCCAGAAATGGGCCTCATTGCAGAAGAAAATTTTTCGATGGAAAATTTCAGCGAACGAGAAATCGATTGCTTCAGACTATAATGCACACTCTCTCTTGTGTTTCGTCAATCGTTTACGCAGACAGTGAACTTGAATTTATCCACCTCATTGGGAATAGTCCACTCAGTAGTACGATAATGACACAGTAAAATTGTCGAAACGCGCGATATGTTGCCCAATTTAGATAAAACAGTCAGATCAAATTTCTCCGAACTTTTTGATACCGTGCGAGGTTTCACACAAGGCGACCCCTTATCATGCGACCTCTTCAACTCCGTCTTGGAGAGTGTGCTGCGAAAGGCGGGAGTGCATCGCAATGACACTATTTTTCAAAAAAGTGTCCAGTTTCTTGCGTACGCTGACGACATTGGCGTACCAAGCGAGATGTTACAGTTGCCTTTAGTGCTATTGAACGGGAGTCTAATAAGATGGGTTTGGCAGTAAATGAGGGCAAAACAAAGTATATGGTATCGACAAGTAGAGACGTGCGGCGTATTGATTCTCAGACTACGGCCGATAACTATACTTTCGAGACGGTCAAAGAATTTATTTATCTTGCCTCCGCCATTACCACCAAAAATGATATCAGTCTGGAGATCAAGCGCAGGATCACTCTTGCCAACAGATGCTACTATGGTCTCAATAGGCAATTGAGTAGCAGAGACCTCTCTCGTGCGATAAAACTAACACTCTATAAAACACTCATCCTACCCGTGCTTCTTTATGCCGCAAAGGAATGGACCCTATTAAGTACTGATGCAGCAGCCTTGAGAGTGTTCGAGAGAGAAGTCCTACGTAAGATCTTCGGTCCTGTGCGAGTTGGCGACGATTTCCGTATCCGATCCAACAGTGATTTGTATGAGCTCCTCAACGACATATACGTTGTACAGCGTATTAATATAGAGCGGCTGAGCTGGCTCGGCCATTTCGTTCGAATAGAGGAGGATGCTCAGGCGAGACGGGTATTTAATGCAGGAATCTGCAGAAGTCGGTGAAGAGGACGACCTTGTATCCGTTGGAAGGAACAAATCGAGGAAGCCCTGTCATCGACTGGTGTGACCAACTGGCGTAGGCGCTCAAGAAGCTGAGGAGCCTGGAAGGATGTGTTGCAGTAGGCCGAAATCCATTAAACGGGTTGTTATGGCCAATTAAGTAAGTAAGTAAGTAATTCAGATTAAATTTAAACGACAGCACGATTTATGTTGGCTTTGAGGACCAACACAATCTTATTCGCACACACTTGCGACTTAAGAAAAGCCCACAAGAAAAAGTGAGATGACCGCAACCTCAAATCGCTCGTGGTGAATATCCAATACGGCACGTAGCGTAAATTATCCAATTAAGACCAAAATATGTTGGCAGTAATCGACATTTAGTGCTCGCCATTGACAGTAATGGCAAGGCCAACGTCGTTCTCATAAAAATATCGACCTTCAGTTAAAAATCCAAATCAAACAATGACTTTTTCAGGATGCATTCAATTCTCATTGTTCTCATGTGGATACTACATACGTAATTGGTCATTACAACCCTTCAGTCAGATTTACGACCTAGCTTCTCATACCACTTATGTTGTGTGTGTTTATTTTATACATCAATGGCGAGACCTACAGTTTGAAGCCAACTCCGAACGACAGATTTTTTGGGATACCTTTCATGACAATTTTCTCTTCTTCCTCTCAGAGTTTTTGCCAATAATCTGTTGAGAGGAAGTCGCCTAAAAAATATTTCTTCGTATTTCGTTTTGTTGGAGATGTCTTGACCTGGGGTTTGAACCGAGGCCTCACGTTTAATAAGCCAATATAGTACCTACTATGCTACGACGACTTCATGTGGATATTTATTGTCCCAAATTTCTCATGCAGAAATGGACGTCATCGCTAAAGATTACGTCGTTGTCTATGTCCGTCCAAGGTAAAAACAAAAAAGGTTTTGGCAAAACACTCTGAACTAATGACAACTAATTTGACAGCTGTTGCTTCAACAAGCCATCAACTATCAAAGTAAAGAAATTCATGTTGGAACATCCAATCAGGATGAAACGAACACATCAACAAAGACAAATTTCAAGCAAGTGTGTTAAGAAAATGTGTCTACGACCATGGTTCGTCAGCATTAAGTGCGTCAAACCAATGCTTTCCCACAGAGAGCATTGTTTGTAGGAAATGTTAGTTGGCAACCAATCGCATACAGTTCAGCACGAATTATTTTCTTATGAAAGCTGGCAGCATTTGATTAATGAAACGGAAAAGGGATACCGAATGAAAGAATTTAAAGATGTTTTGTGACAGTGTGACAGTATACCCTTGAAAGGAGCATAAAAATAATTTTTTTTAATTTAAATTTCACACAAAATTTTAAATGTTATTGGAATTCTAATACGATATTAATTAATTTGAAACGAAAAGGCCTTTTTTCCATTTGAATTCAATCAAATGCAAAGGAGAAATGTGTTGAACAATTTTATTAAATCCTTAAAACAAATGTTGCCCCCAAATTTTGTAAACCTTTTTTTGCCGGCAGATGCTAAAACGTAAATTTATTTCATTATGAATAAAAGACATTCCACAAGGGTTGCAAATGGCACAGAAAAAATATCATCGTTTGGAGCAAAACTGACTTAAAAAAAATTCGTTTTCTTTTTCTTTCCAGGAAACATTGTGTGTTAATAGCTTATGATCTCTAGTCTTTTCCAACAACACAAAACCCTTTTATTTCTTTATAAAAATGCAAGCAAATTCATTCGATGGCAAACTAAATTTTCCAAATACCATCCCAAGGAATATTTCATTTTCCGAAAACCTAAAATCCAAAACCTTAATAAACTTCATTCATAAATTGTAGCCATTGAACTGGAAATTAACTAACAACTGTGTTAACTTTACTTCAATACCAAAATGTAAATCAAAATTCTATTTCTTCCCCCCCTTTTCCTGCCATAAACCGCCACCCACAGTTATTATTGAAATGAATTTCATAGTTTTGTCGACTCCGTTAAATCCCATATGAGCTGAGCACATATTTTATTATCCTTGTAACCTTTAATACAGTGTAACATTGTTGTTGTTTTTGCTGGTGTTTTAAGTAAATATTTCCATAGTCTCAGAGCATACTTCATCATCCTCATCCACATCATAAGTATAGTCGGTCGTACATCACTGGCTGTTTACAGTAGTCAGCATCCACTTAGTCTGGTTCGAAGGAAAAAAAACATGAAGAAAAAACGGGTCATCATGTGTAAAAAACAGCAGCATAGTAGACGAAATAAAGCTGGAAGGGAAACTCTTTAGCAACTTGTCGAATTTGATTTATTTTTGAAATGCCTATTGAGGTCAGGTCATGTATATATTTTTTGTTTAAACGTTTAACGTTAAAGAAAACAAGAAAAAAACACGATAAAAGATGGAGAGAGAGAGCGATAATCTCTTAAACATACATGAGTTGAAGGAGAGGTCTATTCACTTCGTTGTTACGTTCGTAACATGTCTGAGGTTTGAAACAAACATGTGGGATTTCAATTTAAAAATTTTGTGTTCCTAATAAAGGGTCCGCCAAATAACTTTTTTTTTGAAAATGCTTTAAAAAAAACTACTGAATATTTTCTCAAATTTCTTTTTTTATTTGAAAGTACAATCCTTCCGGTTAAGAATGGAAAATAATTTCATTCAAATCGCTGCCTCGGCTGGCCATGCCGTAGCCTACACGATCGGTCCAATTTTTAAGCACATTATCGATTGTGTGCAGCTGTATTTCACCAATGGCTTCACGAATATTGTCCTTTAAAGCGTCAATTGTCCCTGGCTTGTCGGCGTAACACTTATCTTTGACGGCACCCCACAAATAATAATCCAACGGTGTCAAATCGCAGCTCCGAGATGGCCAAACGACATCAGCTCTGTGGCTGATAATGCGATCTTCAAAAACAGGGCGCAAAACATCGAGTGTAGCTTCGGCTGTGTGGCACGTAGCGCCGTCCTATTGAAACCAAATGTTGCCAATATCCTCCTCTTAAATTTTTGTGAACAAAAATTCGTTCAACATGACCCGATAACGATCGCCATTGACTGTAACGGCCACTCCTTGCTCATTTTCGAAGAAAAATGTCCCAATTATGCCTCTGGACCAAAATCCGCACCAAACAGTGACCCGTTTTGGGTGCGTTGGCTTTTCAATGTATGCGTGCGGGTTTTCAGTGCACCAAATGCGACAATTTTGCTTGTTTACATACCCGCCAAGATCAAAATGAGCTTCATCTGAAGAGATGATTTTTTTTGCCAAAATCAGCATCTTCTGTAAGTCGATCGCAGGCCCACTTAGCTAAGCAAAAACGTATTGGATGATCCATATTTGTTCAGCGGAAGGATAAAACTAATTATCTGTCAATTTAGACATGAGCTAAGTGTTACCATTCACGAAATAAGTACTAGTTGAAATAAAAAACGTTAGATGGCGGACCCATTAGTAATGTATGTGTGGCATCCCAATGGACCTCTATGCGTGCTTAAGTGTGTTTTGTCATCAAAGCTACCGCTCCAACCCACCTCTGCAACCTATCACTCCAACCTTTCACTCCAACCTTTCACTCCAACCTACCATTCCAACCTGCCTAAAATTAGTGAACATGTATTATGTTGTTACTATATGAAGGCTGTTTCAAACCCCAGATTCAAACTCCAGCAAAACGAAATATGAAAAAATAATTCATCGGCGACTTTCTCTCATCAGATTTCTTGATTGTAAACTGAACCGGGTTTGCTTTGTGTACAGGTGTATTGATACGTTGCAGGATTGCGTTGTCGTGTCTTGTTGCCTGTTCTGGTCGTTTTTCCATCAATACATTGTTCAAACTGATCATTTGTTCTCAGTAGAGTTCTGTATGAACATTTTCATCACGGTTTAGAAGCTCGTGGTACACAATATCTTTCTGATCCCATCAGACTAGTGTTGCCGGAAGTAAATTAAAATACCCGCATGTAATATACACAGAACGGTGTCAAACATCAAATTAAATGGAAATTGCGAGTCTGAAAAATATTTTGTCGGCTACAGATCTCTAGCAAAGACTATGAGAATAAATTAAATTGCCATGAAAAGTTTCTCGGAATCGACTTTAAACTGAGGTCCAGCCACTCATGCATCAAAATTTACACACACAACATAATTGGCATGATAAGCTAGGTTGCAACCCAGACTAAAGGGTTGTAACGAGCAATTATATATGCATGTACATCTCAGCATTCCTTGAGTAATGGATCATTATCTCTCCTATGGTATATCGGTTCAACACGATATTGCTGTCACCATAAACGATAAACATCCGGGCAATCAGCTCTTGAAAGTTGGATCCGTTGGACCAGGAAAGACAATCTGGTATAAAAGCAATTCAAATGGTCGCAATTGATAATGTTCGACATCCTAACGGGTAATTTTGTAAAGCAAGCTAGTGATACGATTTGTTGCTCTATTTGATACAACAAATCAACAGACAATACACCGCAAGTGCCACCTCACATCGAACATGTATCTTAATTTATTGGATAACGAGTATTGTATCCAAAGGGCTTGCAGATGATGTCGTCATCGCTTTACTTATACCCAAAACACTCCTTGAGCCTTCTGAATAATTCAATGTATTATTTCCTATCCAACGATTCCGTCCACTCTACTGAAGTATAAGTAAGAAGAGCCCTAATCACACTTTTTCCTTTCCTTTCCTTTCCTTTTTTTTTGTACGACCAACACTTAGGGTATGGCTCCTACTCATGCAGTAAATTGTGTTGAAACGAGAAAAATATTTTATAGGAAAAAGGAAAGAGAGAATAGTGTTTATGGACACTACTTATCTAATTACACTTCTTTTTACACATAGGGGATGGCCCCTATTCATGCAGTGCACAGTGTTGGAACTAGGAATATACATGTATGTATGTTATGGGAAGGAGAAAAGAGGGATTAGTGTCTATGGATACTAGATTTGAATCTCTTTATGTCATAAGTGGCAGAAAAGACGTCTGCAGGAAGGGAGTTCCACATACGAATAGTCCGTAGTGTTACGTAGAAATACATGATTCTCGGGAACAAGTCCTTGTAATCTAGTGAGGCATATTAGACGTGAGGCCACGGTCCAAACGCCAGGTCAGGCATCGCCAACAAAACAGCTTCCTCTCAGCTGATTTCTAGGAAAAATCCTGTGGCGTCACAATGGGCGGTTATGCGTGTTCTCGGGAGCTTTTGGTATGAAAGCTACCACACTAACCTACCTAAATGATATTGCCATGAAGAGTTTCTCAAAAATCTAGCGTTCGGAGTCAACTTAAACTGTAGGTCCCGGTAGTTATGGATAAAATTAACAAACACAACATAAGTGGTGCGAGAAGCTAGGTTCCCTTATTTCGCTCGAAAAAAACCGTTGCAGTGAAACACAAGCCACATTGCAACGATGCTCCAATGAATCCAATGAGAGTTGGGTAACCTACTGCCATTAATGAGCACCTTCTGTAAAGCCAGTGTATCAATCTTGGAGTGAGACTGCATTTAGAATCGATGGCTCTTCTACAGAGGGACCTTTGATGTCCTATCTTCTAGATGCTGTATCCATTTCAATATCCTATCCAGTATAATAATAAAGGGTAGTGCATCTTACATGTTTCATTTACCAAATATACTCCACGTTTGCCTTTTTTTTGTTTTCTGTTGTTCACATCCTTCTGGAGTCTGTATAGGAAAAAGGTTTATAAGACATTCAAACAATTACACACACAGTCATACACACATACATTTAGATGGAGAGAGACAGACAGACAGATAGAAAGATAAGCAGTTATTTACATGCAAATATAGACACCCTCGTACAAATAAATTCATTGAGACGACCTACAGGATATTTATAGAATAAATTTTCAAAATGTTGCTCTTTTAGATTTTTAATGATCCCCTATTTTTCTTTCCTTCTTTCTTTTTTTTCTTTTCAAACTCCATTCGTAAGAAAAAAAGCGCCATTTACAGGGCATGGCATCAACACATCTTCAATAAATTCTGTGGCCTTTTTGTTCCTTTTCTGCCGGAGAGAGAAAAAACTGTTCATTTTAATTTTTATGATTTCTCTCTCACACCCCCAAACATTTCTCATAATCCTGATACAAAATCCTAAATGTGTGTGTAACCAATAAGGAAAATATATAATCCAAACAATGATTTCCATGTTTTGTCTTTCAACGAATTTAAGCTGTTGTCGCCAACTTGTATTGTTAATCTGGTGCTTATGGAAATTCTTGTTCCTGTTTTCTGCGAAATTTTCCCCCCACACCTTTAATGGCCATTTTGGTGTTTTCCCACGAATATTGAATATTGAAATCGAAATCGAATGCCACAGTATTTGATTTCCTGGAAGAAGACAAGTTTTACACAGAATCCACCAGCGTTTATGGCAATTGCTATCAACACTTTATCCAACGTGAGTTATTTGTTAAACAAAGCATGTTTCAGTTAAATTATTCACATTTCCATATTTTTGCCTCTGGTATAAAATATGAGGTGTAGTATTAAGGAATCTATTAAATGTTCGCCCACAAACAGGCACATTAGGAAATCATTTAGTATCACGTCACAACTAAAGGGTGATTTTTGGAAACTTAGTTCTTCCGTGTCAATATTTTCAGTATAAATAAAGGCTTCTTGACATGTGACAATTTCAAAAACGCTTAAATAATTTAACAGTTCGCCATGAATACATAAGAAAACGAAAACCTTTTACAAATTATTGAATTTCATTATCAAAATTCGTTTTGTGAGAGAAAAAATTTTCTAACGCCAAATTATTTTCAGCAAAGAAGCTCATTTTTTATTCATTAGGTACGCCACCTCTCAGAAATACATACATACATACATTACAACCCTTCAGTCAGGATTACGACCTAGTTTCTCACACCACTCATATTGTGTGTGTTAATTTTATACATGAGTGGTGGGACCTATAGCTTAAAGTCGACACCGAACGACAGATTTTTGAGAAACTTTTCATGGCAATTTTATTTACTCCCAGAGTTTTTGCCAGAAATCTGCTGAGAGGAAGTCGCCGAAGATATACTTTTTTGTATTTTGTTTTGATGTCTGGCATGTGGTTTGAACCCTGGCTTTACACCTAATAAGCCAACACACTACCTACTAGACTACGGTGACCTCTCAGGAATACCAAATTTAAAGCGAGCCAGATAAGCCAGAAGTAGTTTAAGAACTGTTAATACATGTCGAAATATACACTGTTTGGTGCCCGCAGCATAACTAGAATTGTATTACAGAAGAAAATCGTAACAATTTTAAATGCATTCCTCGAAAATGAAAGAATTGGACTTGATTGACAGGTTATTTAAATCAAATGATACCACATGTCGTCACATGAGAAGTCCTCGTAGTCTAGTAGGACGTGTGTTATCTTATTAGACGTAGGCCCACGGTTCAAACCGAAAAATATTTCCTCGGCGATTTCCTCTCAGTAAAATTCTGGCAAAAAAAATCTGGGAGTAAAAAATTTCCATGAAAAAGTTTCTCAAAAATCTGTCGTTCGGAGTCGACTTTAAACAGTGGGTCCCGCCACTCATGCATAAAAATTAACACACACAACAGAAGCGATGTGATAAGCTAACTTGTAATCAACACTGAAGGGTTGTAAGGACCAATTATGTATGTATGTGTGTATGATACCACATGTAACATGACACGCAATACCTTGTACCTATTATCAGGCAAATTTGGTCGCCAAGATCATATGATTTGACTCCAGTACACTATTTTTGGTAGAGATACGTCAATTAGAAGCCATCAATTAGAAATTCCATACACACGAAATTACATTACACAAAATTACGCCTACCATTGATGAAATACCAGCTGAGATTATGGAGAATTTATAGCATAAAGTTGGATCACCTACGGCATTGTCTGCGGCTATGCATTTACATAAAAAGGCATGAGTGGCGGGACCTACAGTTTCAAGTCGTCTCCAATCAACAGATTTTAGAAACTTTTCATTGCTATTTTATTTACTCTCAGAGTTTTTGCTAGAAGACTTCTAAGATCATTCGAGATGTTTGAGCAGGGTTTTCAACCACGGGTTCTCGTTTAATAACACTGCGTTCTACCTACTGAACTAAGGTAGTCTTTTTAAAATTTTAGTTTTTTTTCTTAATTTAATACCCAAGCGGTAAAAGATCGCCCGTTCTAAGATAAAACCAAGTTCCAGAGCTTTAGTAGAATCATCACTGCTAATGTAATGTAGCAAAATTCTTCTCTCTGCCGCTTCTGAAAGTATTTTTTCTGTTAACGTCCACATTCAATATTGATCATAGGGAACCAGTTTATATCAAGTAATTGATTCACGAAATCTGGACAACTTTAGCGAGAGCAGAGCTTTCATTTACAAATGAATGAAGTTTGTGTGAGGACATATGTTTACCTCAGTGCAGAGGAATAGATTAGATTTTCTATTGTACCAGCTTTTCCAAGAGCATCTGCCTTGCTGTTACCATTAATACCTCGTATCCAGAAACCCATATGAGAGTAAACTTCGAAGGTCTCGCTATTTCCTCCACTCCAAACCTGGTATTCTTTGATAATCTTATATGTGACGTAAACTCTTTCTTGAGATCAAATGGCCCCTTTACTGTTGCTAAATATACCTCCATTCGATATATTCTGATGCTGGATTGGGCATTGATTCGTTGTAAGCTACTGCCACTAAAAGCATTACAAATAGTAGAAGCATGCCACTATAAAGAATGTCACGAATGGCTGGTGGGAAAAGTATCCGAATTTAAATTCCATGGAAAGAGGAACAGGTTATAGTAGATGATTCCCTTCTACAGAAAATATGTCCTACCGTCAATTGCTGTTTGTGCCGATTCAGCATGACTCAATCACAAACATTTCGACGTAATACTGCCATCTGGATTTGAAAATGAATTTTGTTGCGATTTGACAGCGTTTCATCAATTAAATTCGGTTGTTTTGTTTCGCTAGGACGGACAGAGTGGCCACGAGGGTCATTATAATCAGCCGAATTTACAAGGAATTAGCAATACTTGGAAGAAATTTAGAGAGACTGTAAGTGTTGCAGTTACATGTTACAGTTATGAAGTCGCCATAGTCCAGTAGGTAATGTGTTGGATTATTAAACGTAAAGCCAAGATTCGAGCTCCAGGCCAGACATCGAAACAAAATCCAAAAAGTATTTCTTCGACGACTTTCTCTCAGCTGATTTCTGGCAAAAACTCTGAGAGTAAATAAACCTGCCATGAAAAGTTTCTCAAAAATCTGTCGTTCAGAGTCAACGTTAAACTGTAGGCCCCGCTACTCACGTATAAAATTAACGCACACAACATAAGTGGTGTGAGAAACTAGGTCGTAATCCTGACTGAAGGGTTATAATGATCAATTATGTATGTATATAAGTGTTGTAGATTTGAACAAGCCTGTTCATCGACACAATATAAGCACGGCCAAATTTAACGCTTGCATTAGAGAAATTGAAGCGTTCTCAGCAATTAAAACTATCTTACGGGTTGTTATGGCGTTGTTTTTTTTGTTTACATCACTATCCAAGAGATATCTAACTCACATAGCATTTCAAGTTGACTGACCTTCCAAAAGCTGTAAACTTCTCCGTCCACATTTCTTTAGATGTGAAGCTCAGTTATTTCTTGCAACAAGAAAATTAGCGCCTAAGGAAAAAAGGATTTGCAACCGTACTTCTGATGTACGACTATCTATGCTAATATCGACGCCTCCATTCTATAACGTTCTAAGTGTACTTAGATTTTAAATTCTACGTTCTCTAACTTAAATACTGTAAAAATTTGGTTAAGATGCGCCGATCCGTTCCGAAGTTATAGGGAAAAATCTACTTCGAATACCCATATAGTCGTATATCGCGTGAAAACTTTGAGAGCTCATAACTCAAAACACACTTTTTCGACTTAGAATATTATAGAACGGAGGCGTCGATATAATAAAATGTCAAACTAAAGAATTACCAATTATCAGCTGTGAAATCGGTTATCAAATTAATTAAATTAAGCAGTGTTGCCAATGCCACAGTTATGAACCTCTAAAAGAAACACCCTTTACAATGAAAGACATAAAATACTATTAAAATATGTGTTTAAACCATAATGGATTCCTTTCTACCACACTGAATATATACGATTGCCTATGCTCGGCATAGTGGCATAACACTTAATAACGGTAACCATTAAAACATTTTTCAAGAAAAGTATTTGAATTTATTATTTATGATCGTATGTCTGCTCGTTTATTTAATGTTTTCGTTAAAGCAAGATACACGAATTCACACTTTCCTTTCCACTATAACCTGCCTGCCTCTCTTCCAACTCTCATACTTTCTTGGAATTGTTATTGGTTATCGGTTTGTTTCCTTCTGTAATTTGTTTTTTAGTCACACACATACACAAAACAATTGCTTGGTTATGGGTGAGTAAGTGAAGTTGCTTGTTTTCGTGTGCCTGTATTACCATACACTGTTAATGTTGGAAGTAATGGTAATGGCAAGAGTATACGCGCGCGTGTGTGTGTGTGGCTGTATATGAAATTATGAATATTAAAAACCATAAAGTTTTTAAGAAAATTATTTTTTTCTTCTTCTTTTATTATAATGGCGTGTTAAAGATTATCAATTTAACAACAGCGTTGGGCGTATTAATAAAATAAAAAAACTTGAGTAAGAAATTTATTTTAACAGCCTTTACAGAGATTTAAGGGTGAGGGATATCATAAGTAACGAAATAAAAATAATAAAAGAGTGAAAGTAGAGTGAAATGTGGTAGATTGTGAAAACAAGTAACCACAAAAAGCCGAACCAATGATCATGGAAGAAGTTTTAAAAGAAATTATTCAGTAACAGAGTGTGCATAGTATTGAGAAAAAATGCAGTGAAGAATATAAGGAGTGTACTGTGCTTCCTGGCATTGTGTTTCAATAGCCTTAAAACTGAGGCGGATATTAACATAACCATGACCAACTGGAACTAAAAGCAATCGAAAGTTTATCCTTCGAAAAAAAACTTCTTTCAGCCAGTATCACGACCCAGCTTCTCACAACAATTATGTTGTCTGTATAAATTGTATACAAGCGTGGCGAGACCTAGAGTTTATAGCCAACTTCGAACGACAGATTTTTGAGAAACTTTTCATGGCAAGTTTTTGCCAAAAGTTGCTGAGGTGAGAGGATAGGTTAGGTCGAAGTGGTAGCTCTGATATCAAAGAGCTCACATGAGCACGCATAGCGTCCCATTGTGATGGCACGAGTAAACGCAGTCTCTATACTGACCAAGTTCCACCAAAATCAGGGAAGAGATGGAAGTTGATCAGCGCAGGGGCTGCGCAGCTGATAGGAAGTCATCGAAGAAATATTTTTTTTAAATTTCTTTTTGTTAGCGATGTTTGACCTGGAGTTTGAACTGTTTCCTCACGTTTAATAAGCCAATATACCGGCTTTATCATATCTACTTTTGGGGCTTTAAATTTTCCTATATTGTCGGTTCAGTGTATACCACAAGCTGGTGCACTCTCACCGATGACATGTACACAAGCTTAAAACTCTACTAAGACCCGGGCAGCGAACATGCTGCAGGATTATCACTCATGCATACGTTGTTGCAGAAACAACTCACAGACAATGATCCAAAATTTACTTTGTAATCTCTCGAAAATGCTTTAAATGGAAAGCTATACTAAAATGAAGACAAAAATAGTTTTATTAGCATGGAGATGTAAAACCTTTCTTTCGTTATTCTAAGTAAAAACATAGTATCTCTCACTCCAAGAGCTCAGAATCTTTTGGCAACAATTGGGCAGCAAACTAAACTGGAACATGAATGCATAATCCAGAACCATGAAAGAACGACCATGAAAGAACGACTTGATAATAAATCCAACTCTTTCCTAAGAGGCAAGGAGACTTCGCACTCGCTTTAAGCGTATTATGAGGCTTGTGGACATTAATCACACTCATAGTTATCCGGCTACCATCAAATATGTTGGTAAAATGAGTGACTGCAAACGCGGTACTGAGACTGAGCTTAACAAAATAAATAGACGTCTTGAAATTGAACTCTTAAGTGTTCTTGACCTAAAGACCCGTGTTACATGAACCCATTTGGTATCCTGATTTTATAACATAAACATACATGCATATACATACATAATTGGCCATTAAAACCCTTCAGTCAGGATTACGGCCTAGCTTCTCACACCATTCATGTTGTCTGCGTTAATTTTATACGTGAGTGGCGGGACCTACAGTTTAAAGTCGACTCTGAAGGACAGATTTTTGAGAAACTCTTCATGGCAATTGTATTTACTCTCAGAGTTTTTGCCAGAAACCAGCTGAGAGGAAGTCGCCGAAAAAATATATCGTTTTTTTCATATTTCGTTTTGATATCTGACCTGGGATACGAACCCGGACTTTACGTCTAATAAGCCAACACACTACCTACAAGACTACGGCGACTTCTAAATACAATCTGTTATGTTAATAATTTACACTTCCCGGAAAATACGAGTATACGAATATTGTTACTTAGACCACTCGGAACCAATTCTGGGAATAAAATTCTTGAGTTTATACTGCAAAAGTTAATAGTAATTCTGAACTACTACTCCTGCAGTAGCTGCAATGACGAGAATCGAAAGGAGAGACATCAGAACAACATCTTTGTAATTAGTCGGCACTAACTAAAGTCGGGCTAAAACGAAGATTTATGAACATCCAGAATTTAAATAAAATCTTCAACTTTATAAAGTTGCTAGTTGTAACCTGCGCGTGTTGCTGCGCCACCAACAAACATAAATTTGAAGGGAAGACATTACACAAATGTCCAATTAATTTTGAATCATTTTATTGATTTTGTTTCTCGTTGTCCTGATGATTCAGATGAACGGGCCTGAGTAGTACGCATTCGATCAGTTTCTAATCTCACTTCTTGTTGTTCAAGTGCTTCAAGCGAACGGGTCTCAGCGGCATATACTCGAAAATTTTCCAGTCTCAATGCTCGTCTGGATTCTGAGGCTTGTAATGCTCTTTTCTTCCGTGCATGAGGTGTAGGTCGACCAATTGCTTGTCATTCATTTTGAATAATTTTCAGTGACGCCATCCATCGGAAATTAATCGCACCAACCTCCGTCGACTCATGCGCAACAACTTTGTTAAAGAATGCACAGTTTACGATTTAATTCATTTTGAGCAATTTTCTGTGGCGCCACCTGTCGGAAATTGGTCATACCAACTTAGAAACCTTCGTCGGCTCATGCGCAACCACTTTTCTAAAGATCATAACATGATCAAATGCACATTTTGCGATTGACTTCATTTTGAACACTTTTCAGTGGCGCCACCTGTCGGAAATTGGTCATACCAACTTAGAAATCTTCGTCGGCTCATGCGCAACAATTTTGCTACAGATCATAACATGATCAAATGCACAGTTTACGATTTAATTCATTTTGAGTAATTTTCTGTGGCACCACCTGTCGGAAATTGGTCATACCAACTTAGAAACCTTCGTCGGCTCATACGCAACAACTGTTCTAAAGATCATAACATGATCAAATGCATAGTTTACGATTCTATAAGGTATATAGAAACAAACATTCATTTATATATATATAGACTATGGGAGGTGACACGCCCATTATAGCCAATCCGCTCATTTTGTTCATATATACATCAAAGTCGTCCATACAAAATTTGAGGACTCTAGATGTTGCAGTTTATGCGATATGCGACATTAAATACTTACTGGGTATTTGGGCGTGGCACCTCGCCTACTTGAAATTTTAAAATAAAAAGTAGCCTACAGTTCCTTCCAGACATACAGGAAGGTACTGTTAAAATTTCAAGAAAATCTGTCCAGCCGTTTAACCGTCTATAGATTTCAAACAAACAAACAAACCCACAAACAAATAAACACACATTCATTTTTATATATAAGAAAGAAGATGTGGATGGGAGGAAGAGAATATATCGGCGCTGCTCATTTTTTATTTTAATAAAACAATGTGTGTGTCAGATAGCATTTTTGTTCTTTTGATGCCATTATATATGGAATATAGCATCCTTTAATTATCCGCCATAGTTTTTTTCGCTGCAGCTCAGCCGGAATGGCTAATTTTCCATGACTCTGCAGCATAAATCATGGGTAATGTTGACTTTAAAACCTGCAACTTAAGAAAATCCCACAAGAAAATGTCTTACGTAGTCATATCTTACAATCACGTTGGCTAATTCAGAAAACCGCGTAGGATTATCATGCTCTCAAATCGGTCGTGCAAAATATTCCAAGTGGCACGAGCTGTAGTGCTCGCTGATGGCCCGACCATCATCGTTCTCAAAGTAATATGTTCCAATGACGTTGCCAGTACAAAATCCACAGCAAACTGTGACTTAAGTGGATTGACATCGTCCCAAATTCGAAAATTTTGTTTGTTTGCGAATCCGTTCATATTATAAAATAAGTTCAAACAACATTAGTAATTTGAGAACCTAGTTTGTAATCTTGACTAAAGCATTGTACTGATCTTTTAAGTAAGAAGATGATCGGAAGAATTACAATTTAGACTAGAAATCACATGCTACTCGTATATGCAGACAATATTCATAAGTTGCGATGGACTGCAAAGCTGTTCTTGTGGCACTTGAAAAAAAAATATTTCACAAGATGTATGAACCTACATATCTGCGTCAATAGAAAACCATCATCTGTGAGATATATGAATTGTACAGAGCAATGAACATATTTAAACGAGTCAAACAACAATATTACCAATGTATAGTTATAAAGGGTGAGCCACTTAAAAGTTTAAAATTAAAAATGCAATCAAAAAAAACGGTTTAAAATTTTGTCAAATAAATTTCTTTTTTTTATGTGAAGTACATTTGTTCCGGTTAGAAATGGAATATCATTTCATTCATATGGCTGCCGCAGCTGGCCTCACAGTACTTCATTCGATTGAACCAATTTTCGTATACTTTTTCGAGTGTATGGGATGGCATCCCGGCAATGGCGTCAAGAATGTTGGCCTTCAAATGCTCAATTGTCTGCAGATTGTCGGAATAACACTTTTCTTTAACGACGGCCCACAGAAAATAATCCAACGGTGTCAAATTACAGCTTCTTGGCGTCCATTTCGTTTAATTAAACAGACATCAAACGTTTGACGCAGTAAATCGATTGTGGCATGAGATGTGTGGTAAGTTCTTGAAACCAAACATCGTTCGTATCAATACCATGAAGAGCGGGTACAACAAAATCGGTTATCATGGTGCAATTGGAACATCTCATTGACCGTAAAGATTCCGCCGTCCTCATTTTCAAAGAAATATGGACCAACTATGCCTCCGCTCCACAAGCCGTACCAAACAGTCACTCGTCATGAGTGCATAGGCTTCTGTAAGAGCACGTGTGAGTTTTCTGAGCCCCAAATACGGCAATTTTGCTTATTAACGTACACAACCAAGATGAAAGTGAGTTTTATCCGAAAAGATGATTTTTTTGGGCAAAATCGACATCAACTCCTGAACTAACTGAACTCTGTAAGGCGTCATACCGAGATCTTTATGCAGCATTTGACGTGAAGTGGCGCGTGAAATGTTAAATTCTTGAGAAGGCTGACGCGTTGATGTTGGTATATTCTCAGCCACAGCTTCGATATTTTCATGCTAACGCTTACGTCTTGGCGCAGCAATAATGAAACCAGTTTCACGAACTTTAGCAACAAAGTGGCGTATACCGGGCCGTGTTGATCCTGTTTTGTACAACATGTTCGTGCAATTTCCGACCAATAATTTAATAAATTTCCAGTAAATCGATTCATTACGTTCGATGGAGATAATATACTGAATTTTGTGACAGGAATAGAATGACATAAGTATTGATATAAGATTCGAAATAATCGATGGATCAAATTTAAACCGACAGATGGCCCACCCTACATAACTCGCATGAATGAAAATTTTGTGGGGAGATATTTTTCAATATTAATCCCTAAGTATGAAATGCATGCAAACAAGGTAAAGTTTCTGATTGTGGTCAACGTGGCGACCATCAGGACGATCCTTGTCTTGCTGTATTCAAGTTGACATGCAGCCTCCCCGTGACCCTTCCTGGATGGCATTCTAGCACCTGCTAGATGTTAACTAATGCATGCAGCGAAGTCCAATCCCCTGGACGTTCAATTTGGGTTGTAGGTAGGGGTTGGAACCCACCACGTAAAATCTTTATCCAATGAAAACACGGAAAACCATAAAGATTCCCGCAAAAGTTGACGACCACGGCAAACGTTTCAAGGACAACGATATAAAAATAGGCACATGGAACGTCCGCACCCTTTACAGGGTAGGTGCTTCCGCCCAGCTGGCGGTTGCCCTCATGAAATTTAGGACTGACATCACTGACATACAGGAAATGCAATGGATAGGACAAGGATGCAAAAGGCTGGAATCTTGCGATGTGTATTACAGCTGCCAGGTTGTTAAACACAAATTCGGATGCGAATTCGTGGTTAATAAGAGACTTCGCCACCTTGTCTCTGGGTTCACGCCTGTGAACGAAGGAATAACCACAATCCGCATCAGGGTAAAATTCTACAACATTAGCCTTATTTGTGCTCACGCTTCGGCGGAAGAAAAGGACGATGTGGTTAAAGATGCCTTCTACGCTAAACTGGACAACAGGTCCTACTGTGGTGTCAATAGGCAATTGAGTAGCAGAGACCTCTCTCGTACGAAAAAACTAATACTATACAAGACGCTGATCCTACCCGTGCTTCTTTATGGCGCTGAGGTATGGACCCTATTAAGCACCGATGCAGCAGCCTTGAGAGTATTCGAGAGAAAAGTACTGCGTAAGATCTTCGGTCCAGTACGAGTTGGCGTTGGGTGATTTCCGCATCCGACCCAACCGTGAGCTGTATGAGCTCCTCAACGACATAGACGTTGTGCAGTGTATTAATATCCAGCGACTGCAGTGGCTCGGCCATGTCGTTCGAATGGAGAATGATGCTCTGGCGAGACGGGTATTTGATGCGTGGATCTGCGGAAGTCGGCGAAGAGAACGACCTTGTATCCGTTGGAAAGACCAAATGGAGGAAGCCCTGTCATCGATTGGTGTGACCAACTGGCGTAGGCGCTCAAGAAGCAGAGTCGCCTGGAAGGATGAGTTGCGGCAGTCCGAAATCCGTTAATCGGGTTGTTATGGCCAATTAAGTAAGTAAGTAATCCTTAAGTAAGACGTAAAAGGCGAACACGAAAACCTCCGGTCGGATAGATGTGGGTAATGAAGATGTGTTCTGGCTGAGGCTACTGACCCAAGTGGTTGTATCTAAACACCTAATAAAGCTGTTCCTTAATCCTTAATCTCTACAGTCTAGTAAAAGTCATTAAAGTCAGCTTCTTTCTATTTTTAAATTACAAAAATATTTTCATCCCATAAATGTAATTATTTTTGTAGCATTTTAACAGAAAATCGAAATGGTATTGCATAAGGATACAATCCTATTAACACAGATACACACATACATATATACACATACAAATACATATAAATGTAAGAGATATTTCATATTAATTGGCAACATTTATTTTCTTTATTGCAGGCCATAAGCCTTGTGGCATTATTTTTGGTAATTAACGAATGGAAAATGGTCGAAACAAATACCCTCCCCCTCTCTCCTGAAAACCCCAAAATATCTTTATCAAATAATGACTAAATTAATATGGCAACATATCCATATGAATGGATGGATGGATGGATGGACACAGAGTCAAAGAAATTGTTTTGTATTGATTACTGGTCTGTTTTGTAAAATACTATGGCTACCACTACCACATACAAGACACAAGGCTTATGCAAGTACATAAGTATGTGTGGTATACTCTCATTAGCAGAAATGATTAATCGCCAACGAGTTATTGATATGTTTTCTGTTGAAATACGATGGGAAAACAAAACGGCAAAATGGAAAATGCTTTTCCAAACACATGTAATACAGACATAATGAATAATTCCGAAAATAATAATTCTAGTTTAGGTTCTATTATACTCTGTTCTGCTTCATCTTCTTTTTTTTGTTTGTATCTTTACCGTATGGAAGTGTTAATTAATATCGTATTAAGCATACGCCTAATGGCTACTGTTAAGCATTTCATACGTTATTTATATGCATGCTGCTTGGCATTAATACATTCTAATGCCTGAAAAGCATGGTGGTGATCATAATATTAAAATTTTTTAATTAAAACTAAGAATTTAACTAGTAAATCTTAAAATGCCTACATAACCTAACTTAATTGGTCATTGCTACACTTTTAGTCAGGATTACAACCCAGCTTCTCCCACCATCCCTGCTGAATCTGTTAATTTTATCCATGAGTGGTGGGACCTACAGTTTAAAGTCGAATTCCGAACGACAGATTTTTTTAGCAGCTTTTCAGGGCAATTTTATTTACTTTTCGCAATTTTACCAGATGACTGTTGAGAAGAAGTCGCCGGAGGAAATATTTTTTTTAATTTTCTTCTAAATGTCTGAGCTAGGTTTTGAACCACGAGGTCGAGTCTAATAAGCCAACAACTCACAACCTAGTAGACTGCGATAATTTCGACATCCCAGTTTACGTGAAACAAACAAACATTTTTCCCACATTATTCGATAACAAAACATCAAATGGAACACAAGTCAAAAAAATTAAGATAACTCTCTAGCAGTATAAACCGACATATTTTACTGCCCTCATGCTTTATATATATATACTGCCTCCCTCAAGCCTATTGCACTAACTAAATTGCCTACCCAGCACGTGATGTGCACCTTGATGTTTCCTTCTTGGATGCATTAATGTCCCGCAGCTTCCAAGTATTCATCGTAGCAGAATGTATATGTTGGTCTTGAGACAACCTCCACTGGATTACAGAAGAGTATTTGCCTCTGTTTATATTCTCTATCAGTGGGAATGTATTTTTAAACATCTGCCACCACAGAACAAAAGGGTTCTGACCACATCAACGAAGTGGAAGGAAAGCTCTTCCCTTCGCAATCTGCTGTGGTCCAGCAAAGGGTAGCATTGTATTCCTCCCTTAGTTGATTCAACTACCTCAGACAGTCATATATCGGGTCCACCATCTAACGTTTCTTTTTTTCAAACTAGTGCTTATTTCGTGAATAGTAACACTTAGCTCATGTCTGATTTGACAGATAATTAATTCTATCCTTCTGCTGAACGACGCTTGAACAACGCTGGGAAATATTGCGACATTACTTTGAAAGTCATGGTAATGTTGCAGAATGTGTGCGAAAATTGCGTACGGATTTTGGAAGAAGAGAAGCACCGTCAGCTCCGTATGTTCGTTATCTTGTGAAAAAAGTGAAAGAAACTGGCATCCTCATCGATAAAACAAAGCTTACACCCGAGAATATTGCTGCTGTGGCAGAAAGTGGGCGTAAAAGCGTCACCAACATCAATTCACCATCGTTCTCAACAATTGAACATTTCGGCGAAGAGACGAATTTTGCATAAAAACCTTGGTATGACCCCTGCGATCGACTTACAGAAGATGCCGATTTTGGCAAAAAAAAAAATCATCTTTTCAGATGAAGCTCATTTTGACCTTGGCGAGCATGTAAACAAGCAAAATTGTCGCATTTGGTGCACAGAAAACCCGCACGCATACATTGAAAAGCCGACGCACCCAAAACGAGTCACTGTTTGGTGCGGATTTCGGTCCAGAGGCATAATTGGGACATTTTTCTTCGAAAATGAGCAAGGAGTAGCCGTTACAGTCAATGGCGATCGTTATCGGGCCATGTTGAACAAATTTTTGTTCACAAAAATTGAAGAGAAGGATATTGGCAACATTTGGTTTCAACAAGACGGCGCTATGTTCCACACAGCCGAAGCTACACTCGATGTTTTGCGCCCTGTTTTTGAAGATCGCATTATCAGCCGCAGAGCTGATGTCGTTTGGCCACCTCGGAGCTGCGATTTGACACCGTTGGACTATTATTTGTGGGGTGCCGTCAAAGATAAGTGGTACGCCGACAAGCCAGAGACAATTGACGCTTTAAAGGACAATAGTCGTGAAGCCATTAGTGAAATACAGCTGCACACATTCGATAATGTGCTTAAAAATTGGACCGATCGTGTAGGATACTGCATGACCAGCCGAGGCAGCCATTTGAATGAAATTATTTTCCATTACTAACCGGAAGGATTGTACCTTCAAATAAAAACAGAATTTTGAGAAAATATTCAGTAGTTTTTTTTAAAGCATTTTCAAAAAAAAGTTATTTGGCGGCCCCTTTACTATTTTCGCTTATGGCGCTGCTGTAGAGGACAGGCTCTAATTGCTCCTGTTAGACCAACACACGCTAGTTTCTGTATCATGTCCAATTCCAATTGAGCAGTTTTACAATTCGTTCTGTTTGTCTATACAATTGCCCCATAGATCATTATACATCCAACCATCATGATATACTTACATGCTGTGTTGGTTTCAACTAGGTGGTGTATTTATGCCAAACGGTACTTGACACCATGAATCTATTGAGAGTTGAGTTTAATGAGCAATTAACTAAGGTTCTGAAGAAGTCTATTAATCGCCAAGAGCATATGATTTGACTCAAAAAGAATATTTCTAAGCATTCTCATACACATAGAGAAGACAGCCGGGGAAGATAACAATATACGTACCATTGATGGCAAAAAGGTTGAAATCTTAAACAACGTATAGCAAACTGGATGTTCATTATAACATCGAAATGATGCGTCAACCCCATTAGATTGTTTCTTGTGTGCTCTTTCGTATATTATTAAATTTAAAGATAGGAAACGCTTATCGAAACATCCGTAACCTGAACCGGTTTTGCTTTGTGTGCAGGTGCATTGTTATTTGCAACTTTGCAAAACGAAAAATGAAAAAATATTTCCTCGGCAACTTCTTCTCAGCAGATTTCTGGCAGAAACTGTGAGAGCAAATAAAAATTGCCATGAAAAGTTTCACAAAAATTTGTCGTTTGGAATCGATTTTAAATTCTAGGTTCCGCCACTCATGTGTAACCCACACAACATGGGTGGTGTGAGAAACTAGATTTTAATTGTGACTAAAGGGTTGTAATGACCAATTATATTTGTATGTACATACTATTTTAAGAGAGGAACGTTTCTATGATATGCCGATAATTGAAGGATATTTAGTGGTATAGAAGAGGAGCTTCTCGGCTTCGGTTTGAAATATTCAAAGCCCATGAAAAAACTCGCTAATTGCTTCCAAAGGAAAGCGTACGTCATCGAAACATATGCTCATTAAACTTGAACAGGAAGCAAAGAGGACGAGACATAAGGAGACTAATCATATGACCAGACATAGCTGGTGAAGGTCATGTGGGAATTCGTAGAAATTAGCAGGCAGATTAGATTGCAAGAAGGATAGTTACTACGAAGTTTCTCAAGGCAACAGGATAGCCGGAAACAGTCAGTATTTTTTATTTTTTTTTCACGCCGGGGAGGTGTAAATGTACCTAACCGCACCATAGAGGAAGTCGTCACATCCCCGTGTGTGGGGCCCTCACCCACTAAATCCCCCCCTCGTCTCGTGGGCTTGTTGTGCCCACTCCGGAACTACGGTGGTATTACTTCGGAGTGGAGTCCCTTTGGCACCTGCGTGTTCAATCCGCGTCCGGACTGCGTCTCCACTATTCCTTTCGTCCAGGTCCCTGCCTCGAATTCCGCTTGGCACGTGTGCCAGTTTCATCTATTCCGCCGTGCTCACATGTTCCGCAGCCTCAAGATCCCTCTTCTTCAGTCTTAGAATGCTCTCCACGTAATTCGCCACTAAAGTCCAATTTTCCCTACTCGCGATCATAATCCCGACAATGTTACCGACCGTGATCGTCCCAACTATCGACGTCAGTGAAGAGCGATAGCTCTGCCAGCGTGCACACTCGAAAACGGTGTGCTCTGCGTCATCAATTATCTCCCATTCCTCGTAAAGAGAGCAAGGGGAGGCGGTCTTGCCCATTCTGTGCAGATATTTCCTAAAATATCCGTGACCCGATAGCATCTGTGTAAAGTAGTAATTTACCTCTCCAAATTTCCGACCAATCCATGGCCTTATGTCCGGAATAAGTTTCGCCGTCCATCTTCCTCTATCTTCCTCGTTCCATCGTTGTTGCCATTTTGAAATGGTGTTTTCCCTGAAATGAGCGGTTATGTGACTTTCAGCCGTTTTTGCCCTATAAATCTGAATCCGTTCCGCTGCCAGCAGATCCACAGGGATAATACACGCTATCACCACTACGGCTGGAGCGGATACCGTACGATATGCCGACGCGATACGCAATGCAGCCATTTTCTGTACCGATACCAGTGCTTATGTCCGCTTCTTAACATCCAGTGTTTTAGCCCAAATTTCGCTCCCATAAAGCATAATGCTGTTTCCAACCTCCATCAGGAGTCTCCGTCTCGCCGGTAGCGGGCCTCCAATGTTCGCCATTAATCTACTGAGCTGTCCAACGATCTTCTGGGCCTTGTTAGCCGAGTACTGAATTTGATGTGAAAATGTTAGTCTGGGATCCAGCCTTATTCCCAGGTATTTCACCGAGCTCTTGGTCCTAATTACACCGTCTCCTATACTCATGTCCACCTCCAAGGGGATATGACGACCAGTGATCAGCAGTAATTCCGTTTTATGCATGGCCAGATCTAGGCCGTGGGCATCCAGCCATGTTTTCGTTCTCAGCATGACACG
The DNA here is from genome assembly GCA_936449025.2 of Sarcophaga subvicina. Classification (NCBI taxonomy): domain Eukaryota; kingdom Metazoa; phylum Arthropoda; class Insecta; order Diptera; family Sarcophagidae; genus Sarcophaga; species Sarcophaga subvicina. Next base: position 37,528,994 of record OW388084.2, read on the forward strand.
TCTCAGTTTTCGTTGTGCCTCTTCCGTGTTCCTGGCCGTGATAACAGCTGCAATATCATCTGCGTATCCAACCAAAAATGTTCCCTCTGGCATATCCTCTCTCAGAATTCCATCGTAGTTGACGTTCCATAGGTCGGGACCGAGGATAGATCCCTGTGCCGCTCCTGATGTTATATGTTTCACCCTTGGGCCCAAGCTTGTGTTATACACCAGCTGTCTGCTACTCAGATAACTACTTATAATGGCCAAGATGTAGTGTGGCACCGAGAAATTGTACTCCAATAATATTATTTAATACGTCGCTCCATCTAAGACTGTTGAACGCATTTTTAACGTCCAAAGTCGCAAGCAGTACCACAGGCCTCGAAGATTTGCTCCCTCGTTGTGTTACCCTGGCCGCTTCAATCACCTCTCTCAAGGCACCAAATGTAGACCGACCAAGTCGAAAACCATATTGACAGTCCGCCACTATTCTCAATCGCGGCAGCAAGCCGAGGCTTCAAAAGCCTCTCGAGCAGCTTTCCCATCGTATCCAGCATGCACAGTGGCCTGCACGCGGATGGGTCCTCTGGATCGCCCTTTCCCTTATTTATCAAGACTAGCCGTTGCTTCTTCCATATTTCGGGGAAAATACACTCTCTCAGGCACGCGTTGTGCATTCCCAGTAGGAATTGCGGTCTCTGATTGGCAATCTCCCGTATTACCTCAGGCGGGATGCCATCGGTGTGCGATATGTACTGGCGATCACTGCCCATATATATTTCCAAGACCCTCCACTCCTTGACTCTGTGATACATGCTCTCCGAGACCATAGTTATATCAGGGATGGTGCCCTCGCAGCCTGGTCGTGTAAAGGTAGCTACGCTCCCCTCATTTGCGAGAACCAGGCCGGTTCGAGCTGTTATCTCTACAATTCCCCTGCCTCTTGGGTTGGTAACAGTCAGTATAGGTTGAAGGAAGACCCAATACTCTCTCTCTACCCAATCGTCTGGCTGTAAATCTACGCATATATACCTACTTTTTGGATAAATCGATACAACATCGATGCATCATTCTTTGCATTGCATTGTATTGCATCGAAAAAAAGCATTAATGTAGTTTTCTCATGTCCTTTACCGTCAAGAACTAGAGTACTCCCATAGTGACAAACACTTGCACAAAGAAATCAATTGATCTTCCCTTTTTACAGCCACTACATATATTGGACCTTTAACAAGGCAAACGTATAGCAACCTTATTTTATAAGCCAAGAAGTCTCTCAGCATTGTTTTTGCTAATGCCAGTGCAGATATTATGGTGATACTACTATTTAGCCTGTTAGAGCTTAGGCAATGCGAAGACAGTTTGATCTTTGTCGTCTTCACGGAGAGCACTTTCAACCATATTGGACAAGCATAAATCATTATCGAAGCCATGACCCTCCGCTCGGTAATACTTTCATATTCAAAAGCTTTGGTCAGCTTCAATACTTGGCGTTATTATCAGCAGTGTTTTCTGCTTATGCGTATGAATGCCTTTTCATTGATGAATTTTACGTTAAAGTTCCACATTTCTTAGTGTATCCAACAGTAACTCTCATCCCTTCCTCTGTCCTATGTGCAGCAATTGAGAAATCTCGCCTTAGCAAGCGATGCTGTAACTATTCCAACTGTTGTGTTTGTAGATTTGTATTGGATGTATTGGCTTATTAAATGCGAGGCCACGGTCCAAAACCCAGATCAGAAATCTACAACAAAACGAAATATGAAAAAATATTTCCTCGGCGACTTCCTAAGATTTCAAAAAATCTGAGAATAAAAAAATTGCCATGAAAATCGACGGGAGTCGACCACTCATGTATAAAATAAAACCACACTACATAAATGGTGCAAGAAGCTTGGTTGTAATCCTGACTGAAGAGTTGTGATGACTAATTATGTATGTACTCGTATGTACGTAACAGAGAACATATTGTTCATTACAACCCTTCAGTCACGATTACGATCTAGTTTCTCAACATATTGTTCTTGGTACACTGTTTGAAAATAATATTGCTTTCGCTATATTTGCTATGGGATCAGAATAAAGGTGATTAAACTTTTTAATAGCATGGTATGTGCTGCTTACAAATCTTTAACAGCAAAGCCAATTTAATGAGTTGATATGAACTAAAATTACGAAAACATAGTCCCACGCATGTATATACTCGTACAATAATCCAATAAGATTTTCACTTACTATACACATTTACAATAATACCCGTATACATATGTAGAGAATGGCAATGGGGCATTAACTTTTAAAACGAAAAGTTCTATCGTAAGTAGATTATAACAACTCGTATAGAAACCATTTGATCTCCTCTTTTTTTTCAATTACAAAACTATTAGAATTAGCTTAACGATGGTATTTCCGTCTCTAATACGTACATATTTGTTTTCAAGTGTATCTCTGTATGTATCAGTATTTATCAGTATGTGGGTACCTTAATACTCTTACAAATACTCGTATTGTTGTAATTACCAATTAACTTTAATATTTACCCCCGTACTTATTATACAGCAGGCTCATAAACATTTCCCAAAATACAGCTGCTGTACCATACACATCCTAATTATGAACGGAAATCCTTTTTTTTTTTTGTTTGTTTTTCTCAATTGCCAGCAAAAAAAAGTGACATTGAAACGGTAATAGTAGATAAAGAGACACCAAAGATTTGATACCCTACTCGGCATGTGTAGGTATTAACTGAACTAAATCTGGTTTACCTCTCTTTGAAAATTTCTTTTGTCAGGTTGCAGTTTTCCAGCTCAGCAAGCAAGTGATCTAATGTGTCAGGTTCTAGAATAAAAGGGTTGCCATTCAAACTGTTAAAGAAATAAGAGATCTGAAGTACTAAAGGGTCCGCCAAATTACCTTTTTTTTGAAAATGCTTTAAAAAAAAAACTTCTGAATATTTTCTCAAATTTCTTTTTTTATTTGAGAGTACAATCCTTCCGGTTAATAATGGAAAATAATTTCATTCAAATGGCTGTCTCGGCTGACCATGCAGTAGCCTACACCCTCGGTCCAATTTTTAAGGACATTATCGATTGTATGCAGCTGTCTTTCACCAATGGCTTCGTGAATATTGTCCTTTAAAGCGTCAATTGTCTCTGGCTTGTCGGCGTAACACTTATCTTTGACGGCACCCCACAAATAATAGTCCAACGGTGTCAAATCGCAGCTCCGAGGTGGCCAAACGACATCAGCTCTGCGGCTTATAATGCGATCTTCAAAAACAGGCCGCAAAACTTCGAGTGTAGCTTCGGCTGTGTGGCACGTAGCGCCGTCCTATTGAAACCAAATGTTGCCAATATCTTCCTGTTCAATTTTTGTGAACCAAAATTCGTTCAACATGGCCCGATAACGATCGCCATTGACTGTAACGGCCACTACTTGCTCATTTTCGAAGAAAAATGTCCCAATTATGCCTCTGGACCAAAATCCGCACCAAACAGTGACTCGTTTTGGGTGCGTCGGCTTTTTAATGTATGCGTACGGGTTTTCTGAGCCCCAAATGCGACAATTTTGCTTGTTTACATACCCGCCAAGATCAAAATGAGCAAAATGAGATGATTTTTTTTTGCCAAAATCGGCATCTTCTGGTGTAGGCTACTGCATGGCCAGCCAAGGCAGCCATTTGAATGAAATTATTTTCCATTATTAACCGGAAGGATATGAAGTCGCCGTAGTCTAGTAGGTAGTGTGTTGGCTTAGGGTTCGAGCCCCAGGCCAGACATCAAAATAAAATACAAAAAAAGTATTTCTTCGGCGACTTCCTCTCAGCAGATTTCTGGCAAAAACTCTGATAGTAAATAAAAATTGCCATGAAAAGTTTCTCAAAAATCCGTCGTTCGGAGTCGACTTTAAACTGTAGGTCCCGCCACTCATGTATAAAATAAACACACACAACATAAGTGGTGTGAGAAACTAGGTCGTAATCCTGACTGAAGGGTTGTAATGACCAATTATGTATGTGTAACCGGAAGGATTGTACTTTCAAATGAAAAAGAAATTTGAGAAAATATTCAGTATTTTTGTTAAGCATTTTCAAAAAAAAAAAGTTATTTGGCGGACCCTTTACTAAAAAAAACACAATTTAAATTCTGTTTGGTTTTTTTAAAAACTCAGTCCATCCACAATTAACCAAATGTAACTCAGTCACATTGATATTGTTAACGAGAACATGTGATTCGAACGCCAAGTCTCGAATCGAACGAATTGTGAGAACAAATATTTCATGCGGCGACTTCATCTCAGCAGTTTTCTGGTAAAAACTCTGAGAATAAATAAAATTGCCATGAGAAGTTGCTCAAACCTATCTTTCGGAGTTGACGATAAACTGTAGGTCCCATCACTCATGGATAAAATTAACTTGGTGATATGAGAAGCTAAGTTGTGATTCTAAATAAATTGTTGTAATAATTGGCCATTAGTAGGTAATATTAGTAAGTAAGTAAGAAATACAGAAATATTTATCCAAAACACATTATTTCAGTAATTCTCTTGGGCAAGTCCAAATAACAGGAAAATCGCACAGCAGATCTGGCCATGCTTAGTTACAAATATATTAAAACTCAAATGCAGCACACACAATTTATGGTAACCGTATTGATCCTGGTGATATGGCAATTAACTTCTGCTGAAATTGCACAGGCAAGGAGCATTATTCGTAAGGCAACGAAACATCAGATCATTTACCATGCAGTTGACATCACTGGTCTGTTGATGATTGACATCAGAAACTCTGGATGATTCCAGAATACTTGGCACAAGTGCGTCTGTCCTCATGGGTTGACGACCTACTTACGTCATCATTGGGGCACCGTCTTCATGGGTATTAAGCCATAGTATTCAAACTATCAGGCTGATTTTATGTCGTAAATTTTCGCCTGTTGGTATAGGCAGGATTAAGGCCTAGCTTCTTCTTAAGCCTTAATCAAGAAGTCACCGTAGTCTAGTACGTAGTGTGTTGGCTTATTAGACTTAAAGCCAGGGTTCGAGCCCCAGGCCAGACATCAAGACAAAATACAGAAAGTATTTCTTCTGCGACCTCTGTGAGTGAAATAAAATTGCCATGAAAAGTTTCTCAAAAGAGTCGACTTTAAACTGTAGGTCCCACCACTCATGTATAAAATTAACACACACAACATAAGTGGTGTGAGAAACTAGGACGTTGTACAATGGGTCAATTCGACCTCCGGGTACTGTACTTGTCTTAATTGACAACCTAACCTTAACCTAACCTATCCTAATCAAGGTTACAACACAGCTTCTCACACCACTTATGTTGTGTGTGTTAATTTTATACATGAGTCGCAGGACTTACAGTTTAAAGTCGACTCCGAACGACAGATTTTTGACTTTTACTAGACTAGGGCGACTGATATCAATCGCCATCCACATATTCATTTCGATCCACATTTAGCTGCTGCCACACAGATAGTTGTTGCTGGAGAACAGATAACATTCAAATTGAGACTAAAATCTATTCATAGTCTCATATCAAATATGTAGACTCTTCTTGTAGAGTATCGGTCATACTCTACGCATCATCAAAACATCGATCCACATTTAGCTGCTGCCACACAGATAGTTGTTGCTGGAGAACAGATAACATTCAAATTGAGACTAAAATCTATTCATAGTCTCATATCAAATATGTAGACTCTTCTTGTAGAGTATCGGTCATACTCTACGCATCATCAAAACATGCATATTTAAAAATCGTTTGAAGACGGCATGTAATACAGATTCATAGGCGGTATGTGTTAGGAGCCTCCAGAGCTTAGTACATAGTATCCGAAGAGACTATTAATGTATTGTAGTATCCTTGGAAATTCCAATAGATATACAAAAAAAGAAAGCTTTGACGACTTTTTAATGTACAGCAATGCCAGAATGGTAATCTCTAAAAAAAACAAAGATGGATGACGCATCATAATGGTAGATGAACATAAGCTCTTATACCTCGTGTCAAAATGAGGACTATAATACCGCACAATGAACTGAACTATTAGTTCGCATAGATATTGTGTGGTCACGGGTATTGACGAAAGTACCTACATCAACTGTTCCATGTATTCAAACACCAAAGGTAAACTCGAAACTGCAGTACACATGACTTTCGACTGTCACAAATTCATCAAATAACGTGCCTAGTTACAAACAATATTTGGTTGTAGTTTGTAGTGTGAAACATAATTATCAAGGTTTCGCAATAGAGTGGCAAGTACAATGACGGGTAACTCTACACCAGACGAGTCCTGCGCAGACACGGCTCAATCGAGGTAGAATAGAGAGCACTGCAACAATTAAAAATGTAATCACTTGAGCGCTCATAAAGCGGACGTTTATGGTAGAGAAGAAACGTATGCACAGAAGGAACTGAACTATAACGACCATATCGTAATATTTACCAGGTGGTTGTGGGTGTATCTCACCGTCAGTTACCAGGGTGCTAACAGAGGTCTTCAATTGTTTGAAAAACATTTCATACAGACCCCTATCTTACCCAATACTTACTTACTTAATTAGTTAATACAGCGATTTAGTCAGGATTACAACCTAGCTTCTTACGCCACCCACCTTGTGTGTGTTTATTTTATACTTGAGTGGCGGGACCTACAGTTCGAAGACGACTCCGAACGACAGATTTTTGGAAATTCATCATGAAAATTTTCTTTACCCTCAGAGTTTTTACCAGAATACTGCCGAGAGAAAGTCGCCGAAGAAATGTTTGTTAAATTTTTTTTGGTTCATGCCTGAGCTAAGACTACAGCGATTACAACCTTTCCTTCCTATTAGTCCCAAATCAAATTAACTCCTCACCTACCCGGTAAAGGAATTTCACCTCATATGTGCAGCTGACATATTTGCAAAACCTTAAATATTCCCGAATACTGTGATGTGTAGAGTATTCTGGAGTCGATTTCAAACGTCAGTAATTTACTTGCGAAACTATTTTGAAATTTTCTTGTTTCTTGTTTTTGTTTTTCGCCTCTAATATCTCCCAATACGGTAATTAAATTCTAGTTAAGCGGGATTGTAACTTTTTCTGTGCAACCACACACACACACACACATAAAACCATGCAAATGTCGAAACATATGCTCTTCGCTTAGTTGTTAAGAGAAGTAAAAGACTAACGACAGTCTAGGTCAGGTAGAAAATACACTACACGTGCTAGGCTATATAGGCGTAGTACAGTAAAGCAAATTTATTCAGGTCGTCTGTGTATTAAACTCCAAGTTTACTATCAGTTTATAGCAATGGTTTGTTGAGCAATTCTCTCTGTAAAAATACACTCCCATTCTTTAATAGCCGTTTATTGCAAATGTGCACGTGTTTCTTTAAATTCATAACCTTCATATCCAATTCAAGGACATTTTATTGAAATAACCGTAAATTAACGATATGTTTCATCCGTTAATAAAAAGGGCGTTTATTGTTATAATTACACACTTAAGAATACTTATGCTTTCTAATAATAAGTTTAACAATTATTATTGGCCAATACCATGAAGACCAATTAATTAACAACACACACACACATACACACAATACACAAATAAATAAATGTTGGCAATTAGAAAGGATCAAAATGTTAAATGATGCCTCACATACTATTCCATCAAATAGTTATTGGCCTCCTTAGAGGTTTAAACGCGGGAGTTCTAAAAACATTTTATTAAAGAGGTTCTCTTAATCACTAAGAGAAATCCTAATGGGCGTTAAATTTAAAAACGGGCGTTATTTGATGTCTCCAATAAGACAACCGCATTGAAATGAGCATTGTTATGGGTATAAATATATGAAGTGCAGTAAAATAATCGAAACTCATAATGATTACTATTCTCTGGAATCTCTGAAACCTTCAGTCATATATCACACGATGATGACGTCAAAAACAGCAATGTTCCAACGAAACCTAAACAGGCCAGGCAAGGCGCGACCATCGAACTCTCTGACTAATTCTTGACTATTAGTGTCCCTTTTGGGACCTGTAAGATCGTGATTGACAACGCGGTCACAGACCCCATCAACCGCATGTGGGCGCCTTCAGATACGGGCTGGGTAGAAGGCTGACGAGGCATCGTATTGTGGGTATACGCGCGAGGCGCATTGAGCTAGGGCACCTCACAAATGATTTCTGTAGAAGCTGCAAAGACAAAGAGGAAGAGGAGACTGTTCTTCACCTATTGGGGATATGCCCGGCACTATGTCAAAGGAGAAAGAGACATATTGGTGTCTACTACATCGATGATCTAGGTGATTTGCCGAACATTGACATCGGCAGTTTGAGTCGCTTCATTGGAAGCTCTAAGTGGTTCCAAGACTAGGGGATAATTGACATGAACTGTGGTATTGCAATGAGTCCCGTGTGGCCTAACTGCGTCCATCCGAATTCAGTTTGGGGACGGCCACCTCTACCTATGTACCTACCTAACTCCTGTTTTTAAACGAATATTTCTTTCGGCAACTTCATCTCAGCAGTCTTCTGTCAAAAACTCTGAGTGTAAATGAAATTGTCGTGGAAAGTTTTTCAAACGCACACAACTCGGAGATGTGAGAAACTAGGTTGTAAATCAGACTAACCATAGAACTTGCGGTCAAATTCTCTACCTTAAGTACCTGCAAGCTTAGAGAATTGAAAATGATTACGTTAACGCCGCATAGGTCGGTAGCAAGAACCCGCGAGTTGCAGCCTGCAAAGGTGAAGATTACTTACAAGGCAAATCTGCATTGAAAAATGTCATAACAAGGTTGTCATACCCTAGGTTAGGTTTACTTGCCTTACAGACTTTCGATGAAAGAGCATTAATATACGTATATAGGGTTCTTCAGCAGGGACTTCCGAACTTTTACATTTGATAGCGGCCATCTTGTTAAGACTACATCTTCCAAATTAGTTGCCATTCATTCAAACTACTTTCTCATATCACCTTTGGCAAGCATAGGCAACAACGTGTGTTTGTTGAATGGACTCTGAATTTTGGATACGTGAATAAAAATAAATGTTGAATTTTTGACGATACTAGTCAACATGAGGGCTAAAAGCATCCAATGCTTTCCGGAAAAGTGTATGTTTAGTGTGAATTATAAGCTGGCGGCGTCAGCAAACACTTCCCCAAATTATGGCTTACGAAAGGCTGAGTTTTTGTGACTCGAAATCGAAAATCTGTCGTTCGGAGTCGACTTTAAACAGTAGGTCAAGTTTTAACAGAAATGATAAGAACTTAAATTTTTAATAAAACTTTCTCTCTTCTTAACCATTCACAAGAATAATTCCCTCAGCCTGCAATTGTTAAGTTAAGGCAACCCTGAATGTGCGATACCTATTAACCGGAAAAATAACTTTTGAAAAAACCCATAAGTTATTGGAATCTATTTCATACCTTAATAGTCAAGAATATGGTCATACCAGCACTTATTGCTATGTCTTCTATGTTGTGTACGTTACGTGCGTGACCTTCACGGAATTCAGAAATCTGCTAAGAATGGTAACAGTGGTGGTTTACCCAGTGTATTCATGCATCAAGTACCGAACACTGAAGAAAACTGGCTATGTTGTATATACGATTTAAAAAAGAAAAAAAATTGTTTCCATCCATACATACATACATTTGTTTGCTTTTGAAATATTTTCCTGGAATACAGCAGGCTTTTAATCATTTTTTTTTTTTTTTCTTTCAAAAATTGTTCATTAACTCAGGTGTTTTTCATAAATGTTGCCAATACATGTAATGTAACACGCACTTCACTTAATGGAAATACCTCTACCCGCTCCCATTCTTTCTCACACAAATGAAATGTTACGATAATGTTATGTTTACCAGCAGTTGATGAATGTTTGCAAATATGTCTTCGTTCCTTTCACGTATGAATAAGGATTTTTTAATTTTTTTTCCCCAACAGCAACAACAACAACTGCCACAAAAAGCGGGGAAAAGTGTTAATAAAGTTGTTCATGCATTTTCATTCTGTTGTTGTTATTGGTGTTGTTGTTATATTTTTCAAATAACTTCAGGCAATTATTCTTGTGAATGTTTAAGAAGAGAGAAAGTTTTATTAACAATTTAAGTTCTTCTTATCATTTCCGTTAAAACGTTTACAATTGTAAACGGAAATTAGATTTTGGTGTGGAAACGCATAACGGAGCAACCGTAATATAACGGTTAATAACCAGTGATTAATAGAATTTGGGGCATAAAACAAAAAACAAAAATCTCTCTCAAACAATTTATCTCACTTTATTAACCGCTCACGGTTGTATAATGAAATGACATCAAATGAGATTTTGAATGGAGTCCATAAAACAAATAGCATCACAAAGCAACAGATCAAATGGTTTGTATGGTATAGAATATGTTTGTGCTGGTTGTGCTGGTCACAAACTAACTTTTTCAACAAAACCACATTCAGAAGGATGAGAAACATGAAGTTCATACGGCAAATTAAAAGGGCAGTTGACGGATATAACCAGCAAGAAAGGTTATTAATGTTAGAGGACATTGAAAATGCATATAATTTATCAGCATGTTAGCACATGTTACAGTAGGAGACTGCCTCAAAGAATGTGGCTTACTTGGGTTTCATAATGTCTCGCTTTAATACCAATTTTCTCATATACGATTGGCATCTTTCAGCCATCATACAGCTTCTCGCACCACTCATGTTGTGTGTATTAATTGTGGCGGGACCTACAGTTTAAAGTCGACTCCGAACGACAGATTTTTGAGAAACTTTTCATGGCAATTTTTATTTACTCTCAAAGTTTTTGTCAGAAATCTGCTGAGAGGAAGTCGGCGAAGAAATATTTTGGCGACTACTTTCAGCCATCATGATTGGTGTTAATTGTAGTATTTTGTTGGCTTATTACGCGAGAACCAGTGGTTCAAAGCCCAACTCAAACATCTGAAAGAAAACGAAAGATGAAAAAAATATTTCTTTCGTCGACTTTCTCTCAGCGGTCTTCTAGCAAAAATTCTGAAAAGTTTCGCATTTCTGCCAGTCGCAGTGGACGTGAAACTATAGATTGTACCACTCATATACAAAATTAACACAAAGAACATGAGTGATGTAAGAAATTAGGTTGTAATCTTGACTGAAAGGTAAATGCGTTGTAGTTCTAAGAACACCTGTTATTACCTTCGCACTTGTTCTTATAACACTCTTAATTAATAAAAATTGAATTTCTTTTAAGCCAAACATCAAATCGCGACCGAGTACAACTGAGTTGACTTAATCAGTACAGCGAGTTACGCTATTTGGGTCAGTATCCCTATTTAGGCAATAAAGAGCAATTGCAATTGCTTGAAGATATAACGACGTAGGCCATTCCATATGGTAGTGAGGATCAGAGCCATGGAGACTATAATAAGATTAACGAGAGACAAGTTTAATGCTAAATTCATTCGGGAACATCGTTATATTACAAACCTAACGGCCGACTATATATCCCTCTTATCTGTCCCCTAGACAGTACAAGTAAAGTCGATGAGTTTGGAAAAGACTTCCCAATGAAAATGAGTAAAGGAATAATTTATTTACAACATACTGTCCCTGTTGTCTATTAGGTAGTGTGTTGGCTTATTAGATGAGGCCACGGTTCAAACCCCAGGTCAGACATCTCGAACAAAATGAAATATGAAAAAAATATTTCTTCGGCGACTTCCCCTCAGCAGATTTTTGGCAAAAACTCTCGGAGTTAATAAAATTGCCCCGAAAAGTTTATTAAAAATCTGTCGTTCGGAGTCGACTTTAAGCTGTAGGTACCGCCACTGATGTATAAAATTAACACACACAACATGGGTTAGTAGCTAGGTAGTAATCCTAACTGAAAGGTTGTAATGACCAATTATGTTTGTATGTACATACTATTTTAAGAAAGGAACCCTTCTATGATATACAGATAATTGAAGGACATTTGGTGGTATGGAAGAGGAGGTTCTCAGCTTCGGTTTGAAATATTCAAAGTATATGAAAAAAACTCGCTAATTGCTTCCAAGGGAAGCGTACGGCATCGAAACATGTGCTCATCAAACTTGAACAGGAAGCAAAGAGGACGAGACATAAGGAGACTAAGCATATGACCAGACCTAGCTGGTGAAGGTCATGTGGGAATTCGTAGAAACTAGCAGGCAGATTAGATTGCAAGGAGGATAGTTACCACGAAGTCTCTCAAGGCAACAATATTGCTGGAAACAGTCAATATAGGTTGCAGGAATACCCAATACTCAACAAGTCGTCTGATTGCAGTACTCCTGTAAATCTGAGTAACAATAACTATTTTATGATATATCGATACAACAACGATTCATCATTCTTTGCATTGCATTGTATTGCATCGAAAAAAGCATCAATGTGGTTTTCTCATGTCCTTTAGTGCCAAGGATTATAGTCAAATGTACAGCTTCTCTTCAAACTGACCCTCCCGTAGTGACAAACATTTGCACAAAGAAATCCATTGTTCTTCCCTTTTTATAGCCACTACATATCTTGGACCTTTAACAAGGCAAAGGTATAGCAACCTAATTTTATAAGTCAATAAGTCTCTCAGCATTGTTTTCTTTTTCTAATGCCAGTGCAGATATTACACTGATACTACTATTTAGCTTGATAGAGCTTAGGCAATGCGAAGATAGTTTCATTCTTCACGGAGAGCATTTTTAACAATATTGGACAAGCATAAATCATTATCGAAGCTATGACCCTCCGCTCGGTATTACTTTCACAATCAAAAACTTTGGTCACCTTCAATACTTGGCGTTATAATCGCCAGTGCTTTCTGCTTTTAATTATGAGTGGCTTTTCATTGATGAAATTTACGTTTTTTAGTGTATCCAAGATGACCTCTGTCCTATGTACAGCAAGTGAGAAATCTTGCCTTAACAAGCTATAAATCATTATCGAAGCTATGACCCTCCGCTCGGTATTACTTTCACAATCAAAAACTTTGGTCACCTTCAATACTTGGCGTTATAATCGCCAGTGCTTTCTGCTTTTAATTATGAGTGGCTTTTCATTGATGAAATTTACGTTTTTTAGTGTATCCAAGATGACCTCTGTCCTATGTACAGCAAGTGAGAAATCTTGCCTTAACAAGCTATGCTGTAACTATTCTAACTGTTGTGTTTCTAGACTCTTCTTTACGATCTACGTACGGTAATTTTAGTAGCCTCTGTAGTCTAGTAGGTAATGTATTGACTTATTAAATGCGAGGCCATGGTTCAAACCCCAGGTCAGACGTCTCCAACAAAATGAAATAGGAGAAAATATTTCTTCGGCGACTTCCTCTGCGCAGATTTGTGGCAAAAAATCTGAGAATAGGTAAAATTGCCATGAAAAAGTTTTTAAAAATCGACGTTAAACTGTAGGTCCCGTCACTCATATATGAAATTAGCACAAACAACATAAGTGGTGTAAGAAGCTAGATCATGATCCTGGATGTGTTGTAATGACCAATTATAAATGTTACCAGCTGTACACTGCGCGTGTTGCTGCGCCACCAACAAAAATAAATTTGAAGGAGAGACATTACACAAATGTCCAATTAATTTTGAATCATTTTATTGATTTTGTTTCCCGTTGTCCTGATGATTCAGATGAACGGGCCTGAGTAGTATGCATTCGATCAGTTTCTAAGCTCACTTATCGTTGTTCAAATGGTTCAAGCGAACGGGTCTCAGCGGCATATACTCGAAGATTTCCAGTCTCAATGCTCGTCTGATTCTGAGGCTCGTAATGCTCTTTTCTTTCGTACTTGAGGTGTACGTCGACCAATTACTTGTCATTCATTTTGAATACTTAATAAACTATCGTCGGCTCATTTTATTTTTTTTTTTAATTTCCAGTGGCGCCACCTGCCGGAAATTAGTCATACCCTTCCCCGGCTCATGCTCAACAACTTTCCTAAGGTCATAACATGATCAAATGCATAGTTTACGATTCTATAAGGTACATACAAACAAACATTCATTTTTATATATATAGACTATGGGAGGTGACACGCCCACTATAGCCAATCAGCCCATTTTGTTCATATATACGTCAAAGTGGTCCATACAGTTTATGTTGCAGTTTATGATATATGCGACATTAAATACTTACTGGGTATGTGTGCGTGGCACCTCGCTTACTTGAAATTTTGAAATAAAAAGTAGTCTATAACTCCTTCTAGACATACAGGAAGATACTGTGAAAATTTCAAGAAAATCAGTCCAGTCGTTTAGCCGTCTATAGACTTCAAACAAACAAACAAACCCACAAACAAATAAACACACATTCATTTTTATATATAAGAAGATGTATATACTTCATTGTACATAATATTCTATAAAAGGCGTCCAAGTATCGGACCCTGTGGAACGCTTGCCTACTCTTTATATTCCTTTTCGCTTTCATCTGTTGAATATGTATTTTTCTTTGTCGAACATAATCGTTTATGATCTTAATTTAGTGTAGCTATGTTGCCGCTAGTTCGCGGAATTAGAGGCGTGTGACACCACCGCTCCAAATTCCTCAGAACCAAACCCTTTTAATTATATTGCTTCCCTTGCGACATTTCACCGTTTATTATTAAACCCGCTTCATCTGTGGTTCTTGATATGTTTTTCAGATTTTTTTGCAACATCTGAGAAGCTAGGATAACATAGCTCAGCACTTTTTCAAATTCTATAATCCAACTCTGGCATACTTACTTACTTACTTAACTGGCCATAACAACCCGTTTATCGGATTTCGGCCTGCCGCAACACATCCTTCCAGGCGCCTCTGCTTCGTGCGCGCCTACGCCAGTTGGTCACACCAATCGATGACAGGGCTTCCTCGATTTCGTCCTTCCAACGGATGCAAGGTCGTCCTCTTCGCCGACTTCCGCAGATTCCCGCATCAAATACCCGTCTTGCCGGTGCATCCTCCTCCATTCGAACGACATGGCCGAGCCAGCGCAGCCGCTGGATATTAATACGCTGTACAACGTCCATGTCGTTGAGGAGCTCATACAGCTCACTGTTGTATCGGATACGGAAATCATCGCCAACTCGCACTGGACCGAAGATCTTGCGCAGTACTTTTCTCTCGAACACTCTCAAGGCCGCTGCATCTGTACTTAATAGGGTCCATGCCTCTGCGCCATAAAGAAGCACGGGTAGGATGAGTGTCTTGTAGAGTGTTAGTTTTGTCGTACGAGAGAGGTCTCTGCTACTCAATTGCCTATTGAGACCATAGTAGCACCTGTTGGCAAGAGTGATCCTGCGCTTGATCTCCAGACTGACATCATTTCTGGTGGTAACGGCGGAGCCAAGATAGATGAATTCACCGTTTATTATTAAACCCGCTTCATCTGTGGTTCTTGATATGTTTTTCAGATTTTTTTGCAACATCTGAGAAGCTAGGATAACATAGCTCAGCACTTTTTCAAATTCTATAATCCAACTCTGGCATACACCAATTCTAAATTCAATTCAATTTCAATTTTAAAAGCAGAATTAGCCAAACGTTCACCCAACATAACGGAACAGACGTTCGTTTAAAGCATACGAAAATAATGCATATGCTTGCCAAAATTCCATTACGGTTGGGTAATCGTGGAACGCAACATAACGGTTCGCCTAAATGCTTACTGAAATTCCAATACGGTTGGGTAATCGTGCTAATTACCATTCACATGCTAGAAACGAACATGAACTTTCCTACAGTTCTTCTCAGTTTCTCAATGTAATTTCAGATAAAATATTAAAAGAAAAAAATCATCGACTTTAATTACTGATAACGGAATAAAATTCAAGTAAAACTAAAACGTTAATCAGGTGTTCTTCTCAAGGGAGGAATTCGTTAAAAAAGTGACGGAAGTTTATCACCATTTAATGCCTTTTTGAAGAACCACAAGAGTTGTTTTATACGTTAAAAATAACACAACAAAGGCATCAATCAACCAACCCCAAGTGTTAAAATGGTTGTTGTTGAGGTCGTGGTAATGGGGATTAAATTTTGTTTTATGCCTGTAAATAGCCGTGGGGATAAAGAGTAGCGTGTTAAATTTAATAACATGACTTTACATTTATTACCTGCCCTTAGAACAATGAGTGTCAAAACATTTGTTATCGCCTTAAAAATACATTTTTTAAGGGGGCGCGAATCATATAAAACGCCAGCCTTACTAATTTAATTTTTTTATAAGAACCATACAACTGCCACTGTATGTGAAATGTTGCTGTCGGTATTATTTACAATATTTTTAATTAAAAATAAATAAAAAAAATTATTTGCTTTTAAATTTTATGACCTAAAAAAACTGTTTTTAAAATCGAAAATTTTCAGGCATTTTTGCCTTCCAAATGGCTTTTTCTCCTGTCCGTTTACCGTCAAATAATTGAAAATCGTAAAAAAATATTTTTCCATTATGGTTTACAGGGCTAAAGTTATAGTTAATGACTATGTGTGTGTATGTGTGTGTGTGTGGTTTTTTAGTTTCCGGTAATTTATTGCCCCAGCAGTTTTAAATTATGAAAACAATAAAAACAAAACCACAACAACACAAAAGAAAATTGAGTAACACATGCCAAGCAAATAAATTTCGTTTCCTTGCAGTTTAATGGTCTAAACGCTACACTAAAACAGCAGCTACAACAACAACAACAAAAGCAGAAAATCCTTTTGCATTTATTCTAAATCTTTGCTTATGTTTAAGTAAGGAAAACCTAAAAAATAAGGTGTTAAAGGCTTAAAGGACTTCAAAGTGTTTTTGAAGCCGTTTGAAGCCTTTAAAGTGATGAAATTGCCATCATCGCCGTCATCATTATCATCATTATCATTATAATCGTTATAATAAATGTTTACGTTTAAATTTCCGTTTTTAACTTGAATTAAGTGTTTTTTAAATGTTTCCGTTTCCTCTCTATAAAAAAAAACAAACATTGATTTGTAAAATTGGTTGGAGGCAGAGGGGAGAGTTCTTCTGCTAGTTTACGTCTGTCGTGAAACATCACCTTTCCACATGAATAAGTACGAAGTAAATTTCTTATGTTTAATAATATTAAACAGGAGAGCAAAAGAAAGGCAGGCCTCTAATAAATAATAGGCCTTTATAATGGGTGATTTTTAAGAGCTATAGGAAATTTTTTCAAAAATAAACACATAAAATTCAGAAAAATGTATGTAATCGATAGTACGGTCCATACAATTTAATGTTTGAAGATTATTTCATGCAAATGTTGACCGCGACAGCGCCTCAAATGGTCCATCCGCTTAGTCCAATTTAGGCAGACTCTTTCCAACACTTCGACCGGTATCTCACGAATAAATGCTTCAATGTTGTCGTCCAATGCGTCAATTGAAGTGCGCTTGTCTGTATAGACATGAGCTTTAACATAGCCCCACAAAAATTTCCCGAACGTGAACCTCACGGTAGCGCTCACCATTCACAGTTACGTTAGGATTCGCAGCATCTTTGAAGAAGTACGGTCCAATGATGCCACCAGCCCATAAACCGCACCAAACTGTGACTTTTTCTAGATGCATTGGTAGCTTTTGCAATGCTTCTGGCTGATCTTCACTCCAAAATCGACAATTCTGCTTATTTACGTATCCATTGAGCCGAAAGTGAGCTTCGTCGCTGAATACAATTTTTCGATAAAGAAGTGGATCTTCGGCCAACTTTCCATGAGCCCAATCACCAAAACTTCTGCGTTGCGGTAGGTCGTTCGGCTTCAATTCTTGCACCAGCTGTATTTTGAAAGGCTTCACACCTAAATGTTTCCGCAAAATTTTCCACGTTGTTGAGTAACAGAGGCCCAATTGCTGCGAACGGCGACGAATCGATAATTGATGGTCATGATTAACACTGGCCGATACAGCTGCGATATTTTCTTCAGTTTCAATTTGATGCGAAATTTATTCACAGTAGCCCTAATAGCCGCTTCAGTAGGTCGATTAAACTGACCATAAAATGGAAGAAGCGCGCGATGAATTTTCTTAACAGAGCAAGCTTTTTGATAATAAAATTCAATGATTTGCAAGCGTTGTTCGGTTGTAAGACGATTCATGATTAAATTATAGACCGATTTCGAATCTGGCAATATTCCTAACATTCAATTCAATCACAAAACTCAGTATATTATCTTCACTGAACATAATGAATCGATATACGCTTTGGCAACGTTGGGATTTATTGGAAATTTATTTCCAAAACAAAGACAATTGGTCGGAAATTGCACAAAAATGTCGTACAAAATTTGGTCGGACAGAAGGACCAAGAGTGCCCGGTATACGCAAGTTTATTGCTAAAGTTCATGAAACTAGTTTCATTGTTGATGTGCCAAGATTTCAGCGTACTCGTACAGTCCGCATACCCGAAAATATCGAAGCTGTGGCTGAGAGTGTGCTTGAGAATACATCAACATGAACTTGTCATGTTTAGCAAGAATTGAACATTTCATGCACCAGCTCACGTTGAGAGATGCCGGTATGACACCTTACAATGTTTAATTGGTTCAGAAGTTGAAGCCGCATGACCAGCCGCTTCCTTTTCGCTTCGCTAGATGGGACAACGAGAAACTACACATTGATGACGATTTTATCAAAAAAAATCATCTTTTCGGATAAAGCTCATTTTCATCTTGGTGGTCAGCAAAATTGCCGAATTTGCTGCTCAGAAAACCCACATGTGGTCTTACAGAAGCCTATGCATTCATTACAAGTGACTGTTTGGTGCGACTTGTGGAGCGGATGCACTATTGGCACACATTTCTTTGAGAATAAGGGCGGCACAACCATTACAGTCAATGGAGACACCTCTCGCACCATGATAAGCGATGTTTTTGTACCCGCTCCTCACGGTATTCATATGAACAATGTTTGGTCCCCAAGCACGAAAATTGTTCCGATCGAAAGAGATACTGTGAGGCCAGCCGCGGCTGTCACACGAATGAAATCCATTTCTAACCGGAACTATTGTACCTCACAACAAAATAATAAATTTGCCAAAATTTTAAACAGTTTTTAAATGCACCACCCTATAATAAAAACTATACATATGTATACAGAGATCGCAAAATATATATAAGAAAACAATAACAATAACATATCAACAGTGAGATTCTAGAACATAGTTTACCATTTCATAGCACAGTTGTGCAAAGAGAACTGACACGCATTCTTGTGTTTTTTCATTTAGTTGTCGATCAGACTGCGGCAAGAACACATGTGCGGCGGATGCTTTATCATTTTATTTCAGAATGACACTCAAAAAATATTTTATGTTAAAAATGACATTAGCTGGGCGTTTTTAATTTTTTATTTTGTCGCGTAGTATAATTTTTTTAAATGCTTTGGAATGCTCGCTTTTTTTCTGTTAATAAAAAATGGGTTTTTCATTCTTTTTATTTTTATTTATCTAAAAAACATGGCATCATTTTTAAGCCAAAGATGGATAGCTTTATGTTCTTTAAAAAAATGGATTTTTTTATTTTATTTTTATTTATCTAAAATTATTAAGCCAAAGTTATATAGCTTTACATATGTAGGCTGATGAAATGAAAATAAAAATAGCGTATTTTACTAACACTTTTCTATGGCTGTAAATAAATAAATTCTCTCAACTTATTTTCTCTTTCTTACTCACTAACACATAACCAAAAATTTTTTGACGAACCCTGTTCTAGAAGCTGCCAGACAGAAAATAAATGCAGTATACATAGAGGGGAAAGACAACACTGTTCTATTGTACACTGTTAAGTTTGATTTTTGTTATCCATCACAGCATTTTGATTTATATCGGGTCTATTATTAAGCGCTTTGTTTCTTTCAACTGAAATCAAATAATATGTGTGAGAGCTATAATCGACATTTCTCATTCTATTAAAAGACCAATTGATGCCATTATGTATTGTATACAACATCGCTCAAATGTTCATGGCATGTAAATCAAGCCGGCCTTGAGGATCGATGTGGTTTGTGGCTAATTTAACTTAAGAAAAACTCCCAAGAAAAAGTCTAACAGTGTCAACTCGCACGACTCCAGTGGCCAGTTTATGTCATGTCCATATGTGATTATCATGCCTTTAAATCGCTCGTACACATAATCCAATGTTGCATGTGCAGACACATAGCGCCGTTATATTCAAGCTACATGTCGTTGGTGTCGAGACCATTCAATTCAAACCATAAGAAAATTGTAATCATACCGCTTGTTGTTGCAAGTGATGGCCTGGCCAACGGCCGTACCCAAAGAAATGTGAACCGATGACTCTACTGGCACAAAATCCAGACCACATTACAAAATGAGAACGCATTGAATGCTCTTGGATCCCATGTGGATTGGCATCGTTCCAAATTCGACAATTTCAGTTCTGCCCGAACCCATTCATCACGTTATTGAAGAAGATTTCTGATGAAAAGCTCGCAGTACTTTATCCCAATTTATTAACACAATTTTATTATTTGCACGTGTACCATAAGCTACCGTAGTCCAGTAGATAGTGATCTGGCTTATTTGGCAAGAGCCCATGGTTCAAAACTTGGTTCAGACATACCGGACAAAACGAAATTTGAAAAAAATAACTTCTTTATACGAAGTAAAATAAAATTGCCATGAAAAGTTTCTCAAATATATCGTTCGAGGCCGATATTAAACACTCCCCTGCGGCTCGTAAATAAAATCATATAAGTGGTGTGAGAAACTAGGTTGTAATCCTGACTAAACAAGTTAAACCGAATAAGATTTCATGTTTATATACTGCATTTTTCTTGAAATCGTCATTGTCTAGTAAGTAGTGTGTTGAGTTATTAGAGGTGAGGTCACGGTTCAAATCCCAGCAAAACGATATGTGAAAACTATTTCTTCGTCGACTTCTTCTCTGCAGATTTCTAGCAAAAACTCTGAGAGTAAATAAAATTGCCATGAAAAGTTTCCCAAAAATATGTCGTTCGGAGACAACTTATAACTGTAGGCCACGCCACTCATGTATAAAATTAACTCACACGACATAAGTGGTGTGAGAATCTACGTCATAACCCCCTGACTGAGGGGTTGTAATGATCACTTATCTATGTATATGTATGTATTTTTCTGGAATCTGTTTTATTACATAAAATTTTTTAAATTTTCTGCACAATACGGTGAACTAAAGTTTCATCTAAAAAAAAGGCCTTTCTTAAATAGGCCCTAAAATACTTATATTCTCTCTCGCGTTTTACTTTAATTTCCATTTCTTATTATTAGCTTCAAGAAATCGCTACCCTGCCATTTAAACAAATGTATGTACAAACATATGCAGGAGCCAAATACCAAAAAAAAATATCGGCATGTGCCCGCTTTATGATATCCTTTATCATTTTTCATTATCCTTTTTGCCTCGTTTTTCTTATTTTTGTTTTTCTGCTTGTCTTTTCAAATGTAATAAAACGAATGCTTTAACAAAACTCTCAACAAAAATGGAATGCGAAAAAAGAGAAACCAGTACAGAAATTCAAATGTAAAGCCGCAGTAACATTTATCCGAAAAAAAAATGTGAAAAAAATATGGGGGAAAACAGCTAAAGGCTGTAAAAAAACACACAGCCTCATAAAGTAATGACACCCGGTTAAAATCTTCAAAAAAAAAAAACGGCTGATATTGCCATTATTTGGCTTATGAAAATGATCGCATTTGTCAAATAACAATGACACCATATTGCGGGTGTAATTTTTTTCTCTTTTTGTTTTTAAAAATTTTTATCTTTTTTCTCTATGTCTGTATGTATGTATGTTTGTTTGTATTATTGAAGTGGAACTTGTTCTTTTGTTTCTTTCCTTTTTTGTTTAACCCCCCATCGACTCATTTATGGGTGCGAATTTTTTTTTCATGATTTTACTTGTAATCTGTCACTTAACTCCAGCAGCATAAAACAAAACAAAGTTGAATACCAAACAGAAAAAAAACAAGAAAGAAGAAAAAAAGATATGACACAGTGGTATAAGAGGGCTGGCGATTACAAAATAAAACGAAAATGTAATGAAATATTGCACAAAATAGCTCACATTTCGAAGAACCTTGGATTATCCCATAGAAATGTTTGTTGGGATGCAATATTTGCAGGTGACGTAATTCCGCATTGTCTAGGCAGTGTTTTCATTACTCTCTAGATAGCTTAGTTGACCCGGCACCTAAGAACGTTGGATGTTTGGGGGGTCATTAGAACCACAAAATGGTTTGACTGGTTTGAAGTCGCCGTAGTCTAGTAGACGTCAGGTCAAGGTTCATATCCCATGTCAGACATCTCTAACAAAACGAAATATGAATAAATATTTCTTCGACGACTTCTGATTTCTGGAAAAACTTTGGGAGTAAATTAAAATTGCCATGAAAAGTTTCCCAAAAATCCGTCGTTCTGAGCCGACTTTAAACTGTAGGTCCCGCCACTCATTTATAAAATTAACCTACACAACCTAAGTGGTGTGGGAACCAAGGTTGTAATCCTGACTAAAGAGTTGTAATTGTGTACGTATGTAAATGGTTTGACTGGAAGAGCCTTTCCCTTCATTCAATGTTTTGAGTTGAAATCTGTTTGGCAATGGTTCAATTCCTCGCCAATATGTTGAACAACGTCATACCGGAACACATGTTGTTGGACACAAGTTGAAATTGCCAATCTCTTTGCACACTTTCTTAGCCAAGCCTGGTGAATTAACCATTAGGTTAGAGGACGTGTACCTGTCAGTCAAGACAAGTACAGTACCCGGAGGTCGGATTGACCCATTGTACAAAATTAACCATTAGAAGAGCATAAATTTCCAAACTGGTCTAGTTGTTCTAAAATCTTGAGATTACATGTCCACACTAATTTTATGAGAAGAAAAAAGTCCGCAAATGGAAGAATATTTGATTTCTGAATGAGGTGATCCCTTGGAATGATACTTGAACTAGTCAGTATGTTCGCTTATTAGACGAAAGCTTATAGTTCAAACCCCAGGTCAGACAAGTCGACCAAAAAAAAAGAAAAACATTCGAGGCCGATAAAGACGTCACTCATATATAAAATTAACACACAACATAGATTGTAAACCTGACTAAAGGATTGTAATGACCAATTAAGTAAATAAGTTAATCCAGAAAGTCTATTGATCTATTTATCTCTAGAGAGCGAGTTCTCGGCCAGAAGACGCATAAGGTTTTGGAGAGGCAGTGCTACACGAACACTTACTTGCTACGCATGTTTTTAAGGCAAACATTACACATTTTGCACCCTTAGAACAGACAAAAGATTGTTATTTTCTACAAACGAATAGTGGTCATAGCAGAACTGATTATCTTTGCATAGGGTGGGCCATTTAAAAGTTTAAATTTAAAAAGACAATAAAACAAAAACGGTTTGAAATTTTGCCAAACTTATTTTGTTGTTGTGAAGTACTACTGTTCAGGTTATAAATGGAGTATTGTTTCATTCATATGGCTGCCGCAGCTGGTACTTACAGTACCTCATTCGAGCGGACCAATTTCCGTGCACTTTTTCCAGTGTATTGGGTCGTATCACGGCAATGGCATCACGAATGTTGGCCTTCAAATGCTCAAATATCTCTGGTTTGTCGGCATAACACTTTTATTTAACCTCGTCCCACAGAAAATAGTCCAACAGTGTCAACTCGCAGCTCATGGCTTCTTGACATCAACATTTAGGCTAATTAAACGGCCATGAAATCGATTGTGGCATGAGATGTATGGCAAGTTATAGCATCCTCTTGAAACCAAATATCGTTCACATCAATGCCATAACGAGTGGATACTAAAAAAAATCGGTTATCATAGTGCAATAGATGTCTTCATAGACCGTAGTGGTTGCACCGTCCTCATTTTCAAAGAAATATGGTTCAATGATGCCTTTGCTCCTCAAGTCGCACCAAACAGTCACTCGTAACGGGTGCATTGGCTTCTGTAAGACCACGTGTGGGTTTTCCAAGCCCCAAATAAGGCAATTTTGCCTATTAACGTACCCACTGAGATGAAAAGGAGCTTCATCCGAATAGATAATTTTTTTGCAGTTTCTCGTTGGCCCTTGTACCCAAGCGAAAACGAAGCGGATGGTCATGCGGCTTCAAATTTAAAACAATTAAACTTTATAAATCGTCGTACCAAGATTTTGCAACGTAGACTGGTGCATGAAATGTAAAATTCTTGCAAATGATGACGATTTGATGTTGATAAATTCTCACTTACGCTCTCAGCCACAGCTTCAATGTTTCAGGTTTTGGCGTATCACCAATTTATCCAGTTTCACGAACTTTAGCAATAAACTTGCGTATACCGAGCACTGTTCGTCCTTCTCTTCGATCAAATTTTGTACGACATTTTCGTGCAATTTCCGACCAATTGCCTTTGCTTTGGAAATAAATATCCAATAATTTCCAAAGTTGCTTAAGCGTAAATCGATTCCTTACTTTCAGTATTGATAATATACTGGATTTTGTGGCAGAATAGAGTGACATGAGCATTGCCAGATTCGAAATAATCGATGATTTAAATTTAAGCCGATAGATCGCTTACCCTATGCATATAACTTGCTTAGTTTTCGTTACTGTGCTATGCGGCTGGCTTTTTTCTTTGGAAAATATATTTTTAGACTTTCCCATCCTGCAACATCGTGATGTTCTAACTTGTATGTTTCGCAGATGATTTAGAAAACTGTGGACTATTGCCTGTAATCAATATCAAATGGATGTGTTATCCAAATATTAGCCACTTCGCGAAGGCAACTCGTATGCCTAGTTTATATCTCCTCCTTGCTATGTCAAGTGTAACTCTGTGTATTAAGCGTTGTAGTCTTTTAAAGAAAATATTCATTCGATACCACACCTATGGTATATGTGTCGTATGATTAATATTTAACACGAATATTAACTCGATACCATTCCAAGGGTATAGGTGGCGTATGATTAATATTTTAAAATAAATTTTATATTCGCCATACGATACCAAAACATGTTACAGAATAAATTTCAATTATTTTTCAATTTCTTTTTTCAAAGGTTTTCACTTTTAATTGGCATTCTCTTGCTCTTATACCACTGTATGTGTGTGATGCCATTTTCTCCTGTTGTGTTTTTGTTTTGGATTTGTATTTGCCATGCCATTATTACTCACCAGAAACCTCATGTGCGTTTTTTTTTTTTTTTTTTGTTAGCCGTAGTCTTGATTCTCGTTTTACAGCGCCTTTCTTTAACATTCTTTATCTGACAATTTCTTTACATTGTTTACTTAGATTTCTTGTCTGCTTTCTGCTTTCTTCCGTTTTATTTTGTTTTTGGCGTTTTGTCTTTAGAACGTATTTTTTATGACACTTTATTTGTTTTTTTTTTGTTTTTTTGTTTTCTTCCTTTGGTATCTTCTGTTATTTTATCACAAGAAGCAGCAGCAGCTTTAGCATCTGTAACAGCCGTAGTTCTGTCGTTATCATTAAAATACAACTGAAAGATGACAACAGCGACAATATCATCGAAATGTTGTTGTTGTTTCTGCTGCTACTGCTTCTACTGTTGTTGGCAATTTTGATGTTCTGCTTAGTGGCAATAAAACGTTAAAGTGTCATTGTCATCAATCTGAGTAGTAGTAGAGTAACGAAACAACAGAATAATGACAATGGTGCACGATTTGCAAAGGGTGCATCAACAGGAGATGTTTTTTTTTTTGTATTTGTCAGTATTTATATCAAAATCCATTGAAAGTATTGTGATATGCATCAGCCTGCACCTGGTGGGAACCATCGGTTATTTCGAATCTGGCAATGCTTATGTCATTCTATTCTGTCACAAAATTCAGTATATTATTTTCACTGAACGTAGTGAATCGATTTACATTTGAGCACCTTTGGGATTTATTGGAAATATATTTCCAAATCAAAGACAATTGGTCGGAAATTGTACAAAAATGTCGCAGAGAAGAACCAACAGTGCCCGGTATACGCAACTTCATTGCTAAAGTGCATGCAACTGGTTACATTGTTGATGTGCCAAGATGTTAGCGTACTCGTACAGTGCGTACACCCGAAAATATCGAAGCTGTGGCTGAGAGCGTGATATGCTCATCGTTCGCAAGAATTACACATTTTACGCACCAGTTTACGTCGAATTTTGCTGAAATATCCCGGTAAGACGGCTTACAAAATTCAATTGGTTCAAGCGTTGAAGCCACATAATCATATCCTTCGCTTTCGCTTCGCTAGATGTCGCAACGAGATACTGCACAATGATGTCGGTTTTGCCCAAAAAAAAAACATCTTTTCAGATAAATCTCATTTTCATCTTGGTGGATAAGTTAATAAGCAAAATTGGAGTATTTAGGGCTCAGAAAACCCACACCAGGCCTTAGAGAAGCCAATGCATTTATTACGAGTGACTGTTTGGTGCCGCTTGTGGAAAGTAGGCATCATTGGCCCATATTTCTGTGAAAATGAGGACGGCACAACCGGTTAATGGAGACACGTATCGCACCATGATAACCGATTTTTTTGTAAGCACTCTTCATTTTATTGATGTGAACGATGTTTGGTTTCAACAAGATGTTACAACCCTCCACACATCTCATGCCACAAGCGATTTATTACGTCAAATTTAATTAGCCAAAACGCTGATATCAATTGGCTGCCAAGAAGCTACGATTTAACACCTTTGAACTATTTTCTGTAGGGCGCCGTTAAAGAAAAGTGTTATGCCGACAAACCAGAGCCAGTTAAGCATTTGAAGGCCAATATTCGTAATGCTATTGCCTAGTTACGACCACATACAATCGAAAAAGTGCACGGAAATTTGTGCGACCGAATGACGCACTGTGAGGCCATCCGCGGTAGCATTATGAATGAAATAATCTTTCCATTTCCAACAGGAACAATTGTAATTTACAACAAAAATAATTAAATTTGGCAAAATTTCAAACCATTTTTTGTTTTATTAAATTTTTAAATTTAAACTTTTAAATGGCTCACCCTTTATATAATTCCAAATGAGCAAGGAACTGTTTTGTCTAGCAAGTACTATCGAGGCATGAAAACTTAATTTTTGTATTCCAATTGGTATTAATCTTCAAGACATCGAAAGCATTTGGTTCATACTAAGACTTCAAGATATCTGATGAACTGTGTACTAACATAGGAACTTTGTCTAGGCGCACTTGAATGTAACTAGGAATTGCAATATCTTCAGTTGGATAAGTGGTAATTCCTTATAAGAAAAAGGTTTATCCAGGACGGTACGAATGCAATTATCCTTATCAGTTAAGGGTTCTTTATAGAACTTCAAAGTTTTCGGTTTACGTCAACATTTTATACCATCCAGTAGCTTTTAGTTTGTCTCCTCAGGGAAACTCGATTTCTGATTTCTGGAATCTTGAATTCTGGAAAATGAACAACATCATTATGGAAATGGCTGCGGAAAACAATACGTCAAATGATAACTCATAGAGTCCTTATGAGTCCTTATTACTTCCTGACGAATTGAAAAATATTTCTTGTTTTTAAAATATCCTGTTCGTAACATGCGTCAATGACGCATGCTAATGTATGAGTTGCTGTAATCTATCAAGGTGTTTGTAAAGGTATTTATGTCTGCCTGCCTTTGACGGTATTCATCAGCACTTAAGTATGTATGCGTGTGCACTATTTGGTGTGTGATTTTGTATAGAAAACAAACAAAAAATAAATAACAACGACAACGGCAACGGCAACGGCAGTGACATTAAGAGAAAATTTTTTAAAAGCCATCTGTCTGGTAATTTGTGTTACCAAGGTCAGGTGGCAATGAGCTCATTAAAACAAAAACAAAACATCGTTAAAGATAATGTTTTATGCCAACAACAACAACAACAACAACATGAGAAAAAAACTAAAACAAAAGACAACCAGCAAGCTTGTGTAAAAAGGTAAACAAAACAGTATCGAAGGAATTCTTTAATGCATTCCACATTCATGTGAAATGTTGTGGAAGCAAGGACGTGAAGAAAGTGGTCCAATATGTCCTCATTATTATGAAACTAAAGGGTAACACGTTTCAGCCATCAGAATATTAATGCGGGCAAAACTAATGAAAGTTTTTTTCTAATTTGGTTTGCAAATACCCTACAAAAATAGAGTGGCAAAAGAATTCCTCAGATAACTGGAGTGACTTGAATAGGAAGCTCTGAACAGCTCTTTTTTATAGGCTCTGAACAACAGCTGTTGTAAAATCAAAAAAAAGTTATTTTATTTGTAGAAGGTTCTGAATCGCCGTGGTCTAGAATGTAGCGTATTGTCTTATTGGACTTGAGGCCTTGGTGCAAACCCCAGATCAGACATCAAAACAAAATAAAAAAAAATATTTCTACGGCGACTTCCTCTCAGCAGATTTCTGGCAAAAACTCTGCGAGCAAATGAAACATACATACATACATAATTGGCCATTACAACCCTTCAGTCAGGATTACGGCCTAGCTTCTCACACCACTCATGTAGTGTGTGTTAATTTTATACATGAGTGGCGCGACCTACAGTTTAAAGTTGACTCCGAACGAAAGCTTTTTGAGAAACTTTTCATGGCAATTTTTATTTACTCTCAGAGTTTTTGCCAGAAATCTGCTGAGAGGAAGTCGCCGAAGAAATACTTTTTGTATACTTGTTTTGATGTCTGATCTGGGGTTTGAACCCTGGCTTTACGTCTAATAAGCCAACACACTACCTAATAGACTACGACGACTTCAAATGAAATTGCCATGAAAAAGCTTCTCAAAAATCCAGCGTTCGGAGTCGAATTTAAACTGTAGGTCCCGCAACTCTTATATAAAATTATCACACGCGACACTAGTGGCGTGAGAAGCAAGGTTGTAATCCTGACTAAAGCGTTGTAATAACCCTGGATGGAATTGGTTCTGTCTTACCCACGTAAACAAGAGACTTTGGGTATCCCTATAAATAGTCTTGTAGGGTACAATCGCATGTTATCACAATGCACTGCAGATTAATTGCTCACGATACTGCACTGCAGTCAAGTGCTCTGCCACAGAAAACAGATTTGAATTCGTTCCACCAATAAATCGATCGCGAATTAAGGTTTTGTTGCGAGAAAGCCTAGTACAACGAAAATATCAGGTCATCCAGCAGGTACTTTTGAATTTTGACAGTTGATAACGACCGTCTTGTTGTAGCTACATCTGCCCAATTGGTAATCACTCAGTCTACTTTGACAAAACACAATGGATGAGCACAGAAAACGACGTTTGTAAATAGTAAAATTATTTTATCAAAATGGGAGTACTGTTTGAACAACATATTGGCATGCTCCGCCTACAATTTTTTTTTTTTTTTTTTAAGACCAACACTTATGGGATGACCCACCCCCATTTATGCGATGGATTGTGTTGGAATACAAGAAAGATAGTTTACAGAAGAAAGGAAGGAGAGGGCAGTGTGTGACAATAGTTTTTAATGACCAAAGCAAATAGCTTCGTTGCCTTTTTTACGATCGCCATAATGGTCCTATCGAGAGAAACATTCGCTATGTAATCGATAAATTCAAGCTCCCTTGGTTTAGTAAACGATCGATTAATAAACGTACGTAAGTATGTCGACAGAATGCAATATCTGCTGCAAACATCGCTACTGTCTATGGAAGTTTGTTGACCCCGGCGAGTTTTGCGTATTAACTTGGGCCTGCATAAAATTCAAATAACCCAGGAGCTAGAGGTAAACGACCATAGACAATGAATACGCTCTAGAGGATTTGGAAACTGAAACTAATTTTCATCGAAAATTCATCTTAAGTGGTTCAAAAGCCCATTTCCGATTAAACAAAACAAATTTGCCGAATTTGTATGGATACGAATACACATGAGATCCAAGAGCTTTCAATCCATCCTGGAAACGTCACTGTCTAGTGTAGAGTTTAGATTAGCCGGTCATCGGCGAGCACTACAGGTCGATGATTATGAACATCACTTAACTTTAATGGGATGATTTGGATTCCAACAGTTTCAACAGGATGGGACTAGGTGCCACTCTGCTCATGTTAGATTAGATATTCTGCACGAACGATTTGAGGGCATGATCATCGCACGTGGACATAATATGAATTGGCCATTGAGATCTTGGGATTTACTTCCTTTAGATTTCTTCCTGTTGGGTTTCCTTAAGTCGCAGGTGTATGCGAATAAGCCACAAATCCCAGCGGTCCTCAAAGCTATCACAACACATTCCATCGATTAAATTTAGTCTGATTTAAATGCTGGATTATGGCCAGCTCTTTGCCAAAGGAGAAGGAAGTACTTGGGTACTTACTACATGGATGATCTGGAGGAAATGTCAAGGATTCACATTGGCAGCCTAAATCGTTTCATCAGGAGCTCCTAGTGGTTTTGAGACTAGCGGATATCGGATAACTGTGGTAGCACAATGAGCCCAATGCGGCCTGAGTCCACCCAAAAATTTTTCTTGGATGGGCAGCCACCTACCTACCTACCTATATACTGGATTGACAGAAAATTGGATATGTCCGATGTGATCCAATTAGAAATGCCATGGCGAACATTTGAAGGATATCATATGTCACACATAATGGCATTCAGAGATCTTCTAAACAAATGATATCTCACGATGATGTCTCACTTCCACTCTATTCGATTTAAATTTAAAGAGAAGAAGCACTTACGGAAAACCAATATATATGTTGCTTCAAACGAACAATCCTTTGGATCCTTAGAGGACCATTTACTTCTAAATCCTACCTGTTAACAGTAACAGATTCCGAGTCTTTTCTTTGGAAATTCTACTTATTTCACGAGTTATATTAACCCATTCATGCCCGAATTTTTTGGGCCAGAGCTAAAAGTTTTTTAAGGTCATGTGTTTGTTAGTCATGGCCTAAATATGAAGTGATATTAAATTCAGAGTCCTACGTATTCTGGTTTTACACGTTTTTAACCAAGCTTGTTTGCAAAAAAAAATCTTTTAAAAAAATTAAAAATTACGGAATTTATGAACAAAAATGTACAATGTTGCCTATAGGCAACATCGGGCATGAAAGGGTTAACTACTCACTATCAGTTCTCTGGTCTTTATTACTGTTTGAAGGCACTTACTTTTAATATCAAGGACCCATATTAATATGTACAATTCGTTCATATATACGTCCTTAAATAAAGGTCCTGTTGTTGCTTTAAAATATAAAAAAAGGAATAAAAATTTATATTTTAATTAGTAGAGCCTTTACGAATCGTCCATTGACCACAATTTTTCTTCTTTTTTAATACAATTCTGTGTATCTGTAGGTAAAATGTATTTAAAATTAGTTTTTCATATGAAAATGGACAGCAGGTGTAGTAAATTGATGACTATTTGACTTATAACTTGTAAAGCACAGTCAGTAACAGTTTTGAAAAAAAAAAAAACAAAAAAGCCAAAACAAACATTCTTTAAAAACAAAATTATTTTCTCTCCTCTCGCTTTTGGGCTTAATTATGATTGTAGGCACGTTTTATAACTGAGGTGTCATTACTATTTCCGAGTGGAAAAGGAGGAAAATATATATGCGAGGAAGGGGCGAAAAAAGGGCATATTGGTAGCATTCATTGAAGTAAATGTATTTCATTAGAGTATATAATGGTATAGTGGCCGTAGTCTAGTAAGTACTGTGTTGGCTTATTAGACGTGAAGCCACGGTTCAAATCCCAGCTCAGACATCTTGAAAAGTAAAGGGCTATCCATTACATGGTTTCAAAAGTATCGGACTGGAATTCGACATCTGTCAAACTATGTTGTGAAACCAATTTTTTTCTTTTCAGTTGAAAGTCTGACATTGACGAAAATGGAACGCTTAACTATCACACAACGCATAAAAATTATCGAAACCTACTACAAAAATGGTGATTCTGCCACAGCCACGTATCGTGCTTTAAGAGGAGATTACATAATCGTCCAACTACGCAAGCAATTGGCAAACTGTGATGAAATTTGAAGAGATTGGAGTGGTTGCAAATATTGAAAGGCCAGTGCATCATCGTTTCGCTCGTTCCGCTGAAAATATCGCTATTGTAAGTGAAAGTGTTGCCGAAGACCCGAATGTGTCGATTCCTCGTCGTCCTCAGGAATTAGGACTATCTAACGGCACATTATGGCATTTTTAGATCTACACATACATCCATATAAAGTCCAGCTCACGCAACAACTGAAGCCAGCTGACCATTCACAACATCGTAGATAAGTGGAATGGGTGCTTGAACGACAGGCGATGGACTGCAATTTTTCGAACAAAATTTTCTTCAGCGATGAAGCACATTTCACACTCGGTGGGTATGTTAATAAACAAAATTGTCGTATTTGAGGTTCTGAGAATCCTCAAGTAATTGAAGAGAGGCCATTACATCCAGAAAAAGTCACTGTTTGGTGCGCTCTTTGGTCCGAAGGTGTGATTCGACCTTACTTCTTCGAAAACGACAATGGAACGACTGTCACCGTCAATTCGGAGCGTTATGGTCATATGATAATCGACTTTTTTTGCCTGCTATTGAAGAATACGACTTGGAGAATATGTGGTTTCAACAAGACGATGCCACATGCCACTCAACTTGAGCGAATATGGCTTTATTGCAAGCGACATTTCCTGGCCGCGTAATTTCTCGTCGTGGTGATATCAACTGGCCACCAAGATCATACGATTTGACACCATTAGGCTTTTTTGTGGGGCTACGCGAAATACTGTTTTTATGCAGATAAACCTTCAACTCTTGAGCACTTAAAAATCAACATTCGTCAAGTTATGGCTGAGATACCGTCCTATATGTGTCAAAAAGTGGTCGAAAATTATCTCAAAAGAATCAACGCTTGCAACACTTCGCGTGGAGGTCATTTAAATGATGTAGTATTTCACACATAATGTCAACGTTCAAACTTTACAATAAAAAAAAGAAATATCATGAAAAAAATATTTTATATATGTTTTATTTACGTTTACTTTTGAAACCACGAAGTGGATAACCCGATACTATAGTGGCCGTAGTCTAGTAAGTACTCTGTTAACTTATTAGACGTGAGCCCACGGTTCAAACCCCAGATCAGACATCTTGAAAAGTATTTCTGCGGCGATTTCTTTTTCTGGAAAAAACTCTGCGGATAAATATGAAAAGTTTCTCAAAAAATGTGTAGTTCGGAGTCGCCCTTAAACTGTATATCTTGCCACTCATGTATAAAATTAACACACACAACATAAGTGGTATGAGAAGCAAAATTGTAATCCTGACTGAAGGGTTGCAATGACCAATTATTTATGTATGTATGTATTTGTTGATGACTTTGAGCACATTCCCAGGACAAGTTTTATATACTCATTATGACCTACGAATTTGAAAAATTAATCTGAAAATGAATTCAAAGTAATTTCAGGCCGTATGGCCCCCATAAGCAAACGTCTTCCCTACTAAAGGGTCCACCAAATAACTTTTTTTTTTGAAAATGCTTTAAAAAAAACTACTGAATATTTTCTCAAATTTCTTTTTTTATTTGAAAGTACAATCCTTCCGGTTAATAATGGAAAATAATTTCATTCAAATGGCTGCCTCGGCTGGCCATGCCGTAGCCTACACGATCGGTCCAATTTTTAATCACATTATCGATTGTGTGCAGCTGTATATCACCAATGGCTTCACGAATATTGTCCTTTAAAGCGTCAATTGTCTCTGGCTTGTCGGCGTAACACTTATCTTTGACGGCACCCCACAAATAATAGTCCAACGGTGCCAAATCGCAGCTCCGAGGTGGCGAAACGACATCAGCTCTGCGGCTGATAATGCGATCTTCAAAAACAGGGCGCAAAACATCAAGTGTTGCTTCGGCTATGTGGCACGTAGCGCCGTCCTGTTGAAATCAAATGTTGCCAATATCCTCCTCTTCAATTTTTGTGAACAAAAAATCGTTCAACATGGCCCGATAACGATCGCCATTGACTGTAACGGCCACTCCTTGCTCATTTTCGAAGAAAAATGGCCCAATCATGCCTCTGGACCAAAATCCGCACCAAAGAGTGACTCGTTTTGGGTGCGTCGGCTTTTCAATGTATGCGTGCGGGTTTTCTGTGCCCCAAATGCAACAATTTTGCTTGTTTACATACCCGCCAAGATCAAAATGAGCTTCATCTGAAAGGATGATTTTTTTGGCCAAAATCGGCATCTTCTGCTGTAGGCTACTGCATGGCCAGCCGAGGCAGACATTTGAATGAAATTATTTTCCATAATAATGGAAAAAACGGAAGGATTGTACTTTCAAATAAAAAAAGAAATTTGAGAAAATATTCAGTAGTTTTTTTTAAAGCATTTTCAAAAAAAAAAAGTTATTTGGCGGACCCTTTACATCCAATACAACAATACAGAGTGTGTTGTTTCTAAGCAGTTGGAAATGGAAAACCTATCATGCCAGCATTTACTACATCAATTACCTGTGTAACTGATTCATGAAACCAAAAACAAGCAGAGACATTATAAGAGAAATTTTAACAATAGGGGAGATGCCCTAAAATAATCGTAACTTCTTTAAAAGAATGAAATGATATTAAGAAACGGCTCAATTTGCTACATTATACCTTACGCCTGCCTAGGATATCTTATTAGGTTTAAGTTCAGTGCTACAACAGATTAAGTGAGATAAAGATCACTTCATCGTAATAAACAACCTTCAGGACCTTTAAGTATGACTACTCCGGAAAAACTCTTCAAATTCTCCAAAGCAAATTTCTTCTAAAGAATCAAAGAATTGAGTATTTCTCTAGCCATAGCTCAGTGTAAACCAAAGTCGCCCGTTATATGTATCAATAGTTCAGTACACAGAGACGATAGATGTTAGTTTCATAAATATGTGTGAGTTCTACCAAACATTACAGGAATATCAAGTATAAAGTGGAGTTGGATAAGCTACAGGGACTGGCTTATCTTGATATAACAGCGGCAATGAGAACATGTCCTATATGGCTGACGAAAGCTGTGTTAGATTTATGTCCGCTGCACATGGTGGTGAAGACAAGAACTTTGGAGACTATGGAAAACAAGTTTAATATGAAATTCATTACAAAATTTTATGGCCTAAGAAATGGATTGAAGTCGTCGTTAGTTTATCAGACGTGAGGCCACGTTATATTAAACAAAATATTAGACAATATTTCTTCCATGACTTCCTCTCTGCTGATGTCTGTTAAAATCTCTCATTAGTAAATAAAATTGCCATGAAAAGTTTCTCAAAAACCTGTCGTTCGAAGTCGACTATAAACATTAGGTCTCGCCACTCATGTATAAAATTCACACACAAGTGGTGTAAGAAGCTATGTCATAATCCTGACTGAAGGATTGTAATGACCAATTATGTATGCACGTATGTATCTAAGGAATCGATTGGCTGACAGCTCTCTCTTTAACTGTTCTCTATACAGAACCAGTAAGTAGACTCTCTGATTTTGGGAAAAGCTTCACAACGAGACTTAGTAACATAAACGAATAGATGACTCTGGACACAGCATACTATTTTAAACGAGACACTATTTTGAGGGGTACAGATGCATCAAGAATTAATATTGGGACAGGAGCAGGAGTTTTGGGCCCAAAATGAAATATTCCGAACCCCGTGGGAAACTGGCGGGTACCATTCATAAATTACAAGATATAGCAATACTATCTGACAGTCAGACCGCCATTCGAACACTCGATTAAATCAAAGTAGTATTATAAAGGGTGTTTCTTATAGAGGTATAGAACTTTAAGTTGCAATAAAACAACGATGGATTATTCGATTGACATAAATTTTATTTATCCGAAAGATAATCTTGTGGCATTACATTTTAAATATGATTTCTGGCATATGACCGACACGGCTGGCGCGGATGTAGTCCAATCTGGACGTCCAATTTTCGATGACTTTTTCCAACATTTGCGGCCGTATATCGGCAATAATACGGCGAATGTTGTCTTCCAAATGGTCAAGCGTTTGTGGATTTACCGCATAGACCAATGACTTTACATAGCCCCACAGAAAGTAGACTAGTGGTGTTAAATCACAAGATCTTGGAGGCCAATTCACAGGTCCAAAACGTGAAATTAGGCGGTCACCAAACGTGTCTTTCAATAAATCTATTGTGGCACGAGCTGTATGACATGTTGCGCCGTCTAGTTGGAACCACATCTCCTGGACATCATGGTTATTCAATTCAGGAATGAAAAAGTTAGTAATCATGGCTCTATACCGATCACCATTGACTGTAACGTTCTGGCCACCATAGTTTTTGAAAAAGTACGGACCAATGATTCCACCAGCCCATAAAGCGCACCAAACAGTCAGTTTTTCTGGATGTAACGGTGTTTCCACATACACTTGAGGATTACCTTCACTCCAAATGCGGCAGTTTTGTTTGTTGATGTAGCCATTCAACCAGAAGTGCGCTTCATCGCTAAACAAAATTCGCTTATGAAAATCGGGAACAACGGTAATCTCGTTTTGGACCCATTCGACGAATCTACGCCTTACTTGATGATCGTTTGGCTTCAATTCTTGTTGGATTTTGTAAGCACGCAAACCAAGATCCTTCCGCAAAATCTTCCATAAAGTGGATGGACACAGATCCAATTCCTGTGCTCGATGGCGGATGGACTCATTCGGGTCTTCCTCAATGCTACGCTCTACAGCAGCAATAGCTTCTTCTGTACGCACCGTACAGCGTCTCTGGGGATGCGTAAACGTGGTGCGAAAACGTTCCATGGTAAATCGAATTAACTGCTCTGATGGACGATTAAACGGACGATAAAATGGACGTAGTGCGCGATACCTTTTCCGCACAGAACCATTATTTTCGAAATAAAATTGCACTATTTGCAAGCGTTGTTCAGGCGTGAGTCTATTCATGATGAATTGCCAAACCAAACTGAGAATAAATCACTTGACAGCTGTTAAATCGGTCGCCATCTTGAAAAGTAATGCCAACTTAAAGTTCTATACCTCTGTAAAAAACACCGTTTAGTTATTGGGGGAAGCTGAATCAGCTAGGAAAACCGTATCGATTGGTGTGACCAACTGACTCAGGAGCGCAAGAAGCAGAGGCTCCTGGAAGGATGTGATAAAGCACAACCCGATAATCACGTGGTTAAGGGACAATTAAGTAAGTAAGTAAACACGAAATTGTCGGGGGAAGTTAAAAAGTATGCTCAACGAAGATATAGAGAGTAAAAGATACTTCTAAAACCAGTTTAGTTTGATACAATCAAAACTTTTGTTGAGAAACTATATCAGACTATCCTGCCGGTCTAATGTCGCAGGGTGTTGGCAATACAGGCAGCAGCGATAATTATTGGAGAGGGAAACATATCCAAGCGAAACATTATCATAATTTCTGATAGCTAGGCGGCTATCAGGCACTAAATTCCAACGTGATGAACTCCAAGGCGTTGTACATCTATCGCAGATATTTCAACGGGGTAGCAGAACGATATGATGTCCTTATCATATAGGTACCGGTGATATTCTGGGTAACTGTAGCTGATGAACTGGCCAGTCGAGGCATAACCATCGAACTCTCCGATGAATTCTCGACTCCGGGAATTCCTATGAGAACCTGTAGGCTCATCCGATACCGCCAACTACAAATGGGACACGGCAGAACTCCAGAGCGGTACGCTCAGTATGGTTGTAGGCATCATTACACCTTGCTAATGATTTCTCCAGAAGCTGCAGGGATGAGGAAGGGGAGGAGACTGTCCTTCACCTGCTAGTTACGTGCCCGGCACTTTGTCAAAGGGGAAAACAGTACTTAGGTGTTTACTATATTGATGATATGGAGGAACTGTCACGGATTGACATTTTCAGTTTAATTCACTTCATTAGCAGCTTCGAGTGGTTCCAAGACTGGAGGATAGAGTAAGACTGTGGTAACTCAATGGGCCCTATCTGGCCTAAGTGTGTCCATCCAACTCTCTTAGATGGAAAGCTACCTCTATCTACCCACCTACCTATCCTGAAATAACCAGTCTTTTTATTAGGCTGGACTTAGAGTACATGTGTCGTAATGGAGGTATTTCGATCCCAACATGTATATTCAGTGACGATAAGAATGAATCATCGGAAAATATTTATTTAACCTAAGACATCGCAGAAGGAAACACCGTAGTAACATTCTGAAGTCTGTCAGGGCAATATATGCCTGAAGAAGATATATATGTATATATAAGGATGCCCTATAAAGTTTGATGGGGTACAATAGATCACATGGTAGCACTGCAACCAGCTCTTCACCAGAGAAAATTATAAAACATGTTATTATGTTATTATGTTATATTATTGTTATGAAAAATGTGTCTTAAATCCTTACATGTATTATTGCCAAACATATTTTATTGTACTCTTCCCTAAAAATCAATTTTCAATTTCCTTTTCTTACCTGACATTTTCTTCGAGAATTTTTTTTATGTCTTTTACTACCACTTAGAAAATTCAATATCTTGGTTTGGTTTACATTATAAAAAGATTCGATTCTATTGTCATAATACATTGAATAGTTTTATAAATAGAAAGAAACGTTTGAAGAAAAAAGAGAGAAAAATCATTTGAAAAATATTCCATATTTTGTAAATCATATTCAAGTAAAGTATACATGAACATACACATGAAACTGATATTTTCATCCTGTTTCCTGGCACATATTCTACAGAGAAATGAATCGAATTTTTTATTCAATTGAAAGAAAAAAAAGAACTCATCGTTAACGTTGACATTTTAGTAAATCACCATCACAATCAGCAGCATCAACAACATCAATATCGTGAAATTTAAACTGACAAGGTTTTACTTTAAAAAACGATAATAAAGTAGACGGCATTTTAAATAAGCGAAAGGCAGTGGGGTTGAGTTTTCAAGAGAGACTTAAATAATGGATGTATAAATAGACGAACTAAATTTTTGAATAAATAAACTTTAACCTTGTAAACCTACATGCAATTTCCTAAAGACTTTAAACATTTCCTTTAAATGCTGATGAAAATTATCATAAATTTAGTAAACAAGTGAAGAA
The DNA here is from genome assembly GCA_936449025.2 of Sarcophaga subvicina. Lineage (NCBI taxonomy): Eukaryota > Metazoa > Arthropoda > Insecta > Diptera > Sarcophagidae > Sarcophaga > Sarcophaga subvicina. The sequence goes on from OW388084.2 coordinate 37,568,039, forward strand.
AAGTGCCAGTGATGCCAAAAGCCGACATTTAAACAAAGTGTCTATAAATTCGTAGAACGTTGTGGTTCAGGAATGAGTGCAATATTTCTCTCGCATTACAAAACAGCTCGCTACTCAGAGATAAATATGTTGCAAAGCACTCTGGAAAAAAATAAAAAAATAATGCGCAGGAAACATCGATGGAGTACTACTCCTCTCTGATAAACGTAAATTCATTCGATTGTATAATTCATCTTAACAGACAGAATATATCTACTGACACGTACGACATCCACAAATTTAACAAATTTTATTATCTCATTATCTGACGCAGTAAAAATTGGCTTGGAATCACTCTTATTAAAGTCACCATAGACAAGTAAGTACTGAGTTGACTTATTAGAAGCGACCCATACCCCAGCTCAGATATCTCGAACAAAATAAATATGAAAAATATTTCTTATGACAACTTCTTGCCAGCAATCTCCAAGAAAAATACATTGTGCGAGTGAAGTGGTTGTAGCAAGTCGCAGTAGACTAGTGGGTAGTGTGTTGGATTATTAGATAGAAGTGGTTGAACCACACCCTGCCTCGAACAAAACGAAATATAAAAAGAATATTTCTAACGGCGTCTACCTCTCAGTATTCTTTCGACAACAACTCTGAGTGTAAATAAAATTCCCAAGAAAAGTTTCTCAAAAAATTTGTTGTTCGAATTTCACTTCAAATTATAGGTCCCGCCACTCATGATTAAATTAAACACACACATCATGGTTAGTGTAAGGAGCTAGGCCGTAATCCTCTCTAAATGGTTGCAATAACCAATTAAGTAAGTAAGTAATGTCGTCACTAAATTCATTCCTCAGGTGATAAAAATACTCGTTCTCGTTCTCTAAAGTTTATGAGTAAATTCTATACAGCACCAACACAAGTCATGTGTAGAATCTTCTTATATATAAAAATGAATTTGTGTTTATTTGTTTGTGGGAATTCTTTATTTGTTTGAAGTCTATAGACGGCTAAACGACTGGACTTTTGTTGAAATTTTAACAGTATCTTCCTGTATGTCTGGAAGGAGTTAAAGGCTACTTTTTATTTTAAAATTTCAAGCAGACGCGGTGCCACGCCCGCATACCTAATAAGTATTTAATGTCGCATATCTCATAAACTGCAACAGCTAGAGTCCTCAAATTTTGTATGGACGACTTTGACGTATATATGAACAAAATGGGAGGATTGGCTATAGAGGGCGTGTCAACTCCCATAGTGTATATATATAAAAATGAATGTTTGTATGTATGTACCTCATAGAATCGTAAACTATGCATTTGATCATGATATGATCTTTAGCAAAGAAGTTGAAGGTTTCTAAATTAGTATGACCAATTTCCGACAGGTGGCGCCACTGAAAATACTCAAAATGAATTAAATCGTAAACCGTCCATTCTTTTACAAAGTTGTTGCGCATGAGTCGACGGATGTTGGTGCGAATAATTTCCGATGGATGGCGTCAATGAAAATTATTCAAAATGAATGACAAACAATTTGTCGACCTATACCTCAAGCACGGAAGAGAAAAGCATTACAAGCCTCAGAATCAGACAAGCATTGAGACTGGAAAATCTTCGAGTATATGCCGCTGAGACCCGTTCGCTTGAACCACTTGAACAACGAGAAGTGAGATTAGAAACTGATCAGAGACTAGAACTGATTTAATGATTGTTTAAAAAGTGTTTGAAATCCTTGCTCGCCTGGGTACCATTTACTCTCAGGGTCTTTGCCAGAAGATTCTCAGCAGTTGGCAAAAGAAACATGTTTTCATATTCCGTTTGCACACATCTGAGCTATGGTTTGACTCGTGTCTAGCTAGTCAGCACCCTAACTACTAGACTACGGTAACTTATTATATACGTATGGAAGACATTTTATCCTAAAAGAAGGCAGTTGCAGTCAATCAATTTAAAGTAAAGGTGGTGTTAGAAAAAAATTGCGTTCCCTTCACACGATTCTTGTACATGAGTGGCGGGACCATAGTTTAAAGTCAACCCCGAACGATAAATTTTTCAGAAGCTTTTTGGTGGCAATTTTATATACTCTCAGAGTGTTTGCCAGAAATCTGCTGAGATGCAGTCGCCGAAGAAATATTTTTTCATATTTCGGCTTGTTGGAGAAGTCCGACCGGGGATTTGAACCGTGGCCTCACGTCTAATAAGCCAACACACTACTCATTAGATTACGGCGACTTCGCATATACATATGCAGACAGTATAGCTATTAGCTGAAGTCGCCGTGGTCTAGTAGGTAGTGTGTTGGCTTATTAGACGTAAAGCCAGGGATCGAGCCCCAGGCCAGACATCAAAACAAGAATACAAAATGTATTTCTTCGATGACTTCCTCTCAGCAGATTTCTGGCAAAAACTCTGAGAGTAAATAAAAGTTGCCATGACAAGTTTCTTAAAAAATCTGTTGTTCGGTGTCTACTTTAAACTGTAGGTCCCGCCACTCATGTATAAGATTATAACACTCAACATAAGTGGTGTGAGAAACTAGGTCGTAATCATGACTGAAGGGTTGTATTCACCAATTTTGTATGTAAAGTTGCTATTAGGTCCCTAAAAACTGGAGATTCAACTGTTAGCTCCATTCGATACTCGACAGTTACCTCCACATGAGTTACTGTCCCCAGGATACATTAAAGAAAATAAAAAAACAGATTTTCTTGTACAGGCTTTCTTTTCGGCTTAGAGGCAAGCCAAAAAGTCTCAAACGAACTTTACTCATTTGCAAAAGAAAGATGGAATAATGAACCCACTCTTAGAGAGACCAGGCTGAGCTTATCCAATGTAGGTATAAACAGATAAAAATATAATCAATCCTGAACAGAGTTAAACTTAGAAACCTCAAAGACTAGGAAAATCTTACAACAACATCTGTAGTATCTGTAAAACGATGATAAGGAAACCACATGCTATTTGGGTACCTAAGGACAAGATTTCTTGGGCATCGAGAATTTATCCCATGTACGTCGACTATCTCCCTGCTGAATGTTGTATCGATAAGGGTTTCCACTCTCTGATTCCGAGTAGAGACGACTGGAATCCTATTACGGTTGTCCCCCGAAAGTCCTGGATATATCCACCGACGGCTCTAAACTCGATAATGGGGTTGGAAGCGGTGTCTACTCTGGGAAACTGGACCTAAACATTTCTCTCCGTCTGCCGGACTACTGCAGCGTGTTTCAGGCGGAGTTGACGGCAATTTACCGGGCCGCTCAATGGATCCTCGTCAACGGTGCTCCTTTCACTCGCGTCTCGGTCTTTTCTGATAGTCAGGCCGTGATAAGATCTCTATCATATTTCGTGAAAAACTCTAGGATCGCTAGGGAATGTCGCCGCTGTCTCGACCTTCTTTCTGGGCGCTTCACCATTGTCTCTGGTGTGGGTCCCCGGGCACAGTAACATTCCGGCAAACTGTAGGGCCGACGAGCTCGCCAGAGCTGGTGCGCTCCTTCCGGAATCCTCTTCAATTGAACTGGGTATGCCACTTGCCTCGGTCAAGTTGGACATTGCGCTGAAATTCTCTCGGGACTCCAACCTATCCCGGGTCAATGAGGAATCCTGCTCCACCGCTAGACTCACCTGGTTCTTGATGGATAGAAAGCGTACCAACCAATTGCTTGGTCTTGGTCGTGACGTCATCTCAAGCACAGTGGCCGTGCTTACAGGTCATTGTGCTATGGGTAGACACGCGGAGAGAATGAGGCTCCCATTTAATGATTTCTGCCGTGGATGCAGATCCGCTGAGGAAGAGGAGACTGTTATCCACTTTCTTTGCCAATGCCCGTCTCTTGCTAGGTGTAGATATAGGTTATTTGCCTCTCCATTTCTTGTCAGCTTGACGGACCTATCATCTATGGATATCAAGGATATAGCTTCGTTCATCAAACTTTCTGGCTGGTTTTCCAGTATAGGGTAGTCGTGCTTTTGATGTACAGCCCTTGCGCTGACCAACTTCTTCATCTTTCCTTATTTTGGTGGAACTTGGCCAGTACAGGGACTGCGTTCACCCGTGGGATCACAACGGGCCGCTATGTGTGCTCAAGTGAGCTTTGTGAAGTCAGACCTAACCTAACCTATGTGGTCCCTTACAACTTTCCGAATAGAACATTCAATTTTAAATTCCAAAACAGATTTCTACCTTAAAGACCTGGAGATTCCGAATGAGATTTCTTAAAGATGCATGATGATGGGTGGACTGTGATATATTTACTAAACTTTCTTATGGGTTGCCTGACCACTGCAGTGTTTTCCGAAGGCAAAGTCCAACAAGACTTCGCCATATAGTAGCAATATTCTCCGTGGTACGCAGGCTTATTAATGTTGTTGATAGTTTTGAATCGAGTGAGAGCAAAAAAATTGCTTGATGTGGTGATAAAGTCGATTATGTTGACTGCAAAATAGACTCTCTTGTGATGTTCTAACGTTAAATAATCCCTGTTGTCTTGACGAACCAAACAGAAATGTAAAAACAGTTTGACATACTCAACTGTCAAACCACAAAGAACGCATAAATAATTTAAATTTCTGTTCGTTTAAATTATTACCCGGAAATCCAACATTCCTTGTAATGATTTTATTATGTTTCTACCATAAATTGTTCGTGAAAATTGGTTGTGTTAACCAACCAAATAAGGGGATGTTTGATGCAAATAAAACCCTTTTCTGCCTAGACCATGACTAACGAAAATTTCTATGATTTTGATTTAATTTACCCGATAAATGGAATAACAAAAGCAATTTCTTTTTTATGCCCATCATATCCATCCTTTCAAATTAAGGTTGAAACAGATGAAATAATTGTGTTATGGAATGTTTTTATGCACAAAACAAAAAGCTTTAGAAAAGCGAAAAAAAATATTACAAAAGTAAGGATTTGTTTTCCATTTTTCTGTTAAATTAAATTTTCCATGGAAAAGAGGAAAATAAAAAATTTCATTAATTTCCCTTTAAGGATATTTAGCCACCAGACAAGCGGTTTTTCTACCGTGGTTAGGCTTTTAAATCTGTCATCATTTTTTAGGATTTTTTTTAATCTTAATGTCATGTAGAGAGTTTGACGTTTAAAAACTCTTTTTTTCTTTTTTTTAGGTAGGCTTTCGCTATTAAAATAAAACATTTTTATAGGCATTTAAATACCTCCGCTTCTTACCTTTTTTTCTGGCTTTCACCTCTCCTGTCTATTTAAATGGCAGGCAAAATAGTTTCAAGTTTAATGTTAAAGAAGAAAAAATTAAGAGAAGAAAACTTAAGCGTAGGCATCTTAAAACTTTTAAACTGTAGGAGATACTATTTTCACAAGCCTTCGCGTTTTTTAAGAGAACTGAAGTAGCAGATGTTTAAAGGACTCAAAACACACGGCTTTGTTTACCGGCAATTAAACTGAAAATATTACAAAAAAAATTGGCCATTTGGCCAATTTGGACCTAAACCGTCATACTTTACAGAAGCTGGAAAAAATGTTCTACAATGCTTCTCCGATTATTTAAAACACCGGAATTATTTACTTAATTGGTCATTATGAACCTTTAGTTAGGACTACAACCTAATTTCTTCGGCTTCAAATGACAATAATGAGTAACTTTTAATAACAATTTAATTTACTCACAGAGTTTTTGCCAGAAGACTTTGTTTAAGATACCTTAGCTGGGGTTTGAAGTAAAGAAGCTCATTTAGTCAAGTCAACATCTTACCCACCAAATTGCGACGAATTCCAATCCCAGGAATAGAATTGGAAAAATGAATTGAGATAAAGAAATACAACTTCTTCTGCTCCCTATAAAGATGGAGCTGTTAAAGCAATTAATGACACCAAGGACGAACAGCATACGAATGTGCCAAGCACCATCACCTCTTGAGAAAGAGGAGGACTCATTTCAGAAAGTTCCTTATCATTACATATAACATGCGGCGTGATAAGGACAGCACCCACAAGGGCATTTGTACTCTTGATTCAATAGATTGTTATATGAGTGCATTTGAGGCAGAACTTATGGTGTAACGCACACAGGCTATATTGGAAGGAATTAAGTAGACAGTAACATATCGTTCCACCAGAATAATATTGGAATACTGGAGGGATACTAATATGACAAAGAATTATCCGACCGGTTATTTAAAATATAAATCACGAGCAATTTCATTACGCTGACACCACAACGACTTTGATGCTCAAACAGAACCACGGCACAGATGATCGTAAGGATTTGTTGCCACAGAGCTGACTGTCAAAAGCGAAAAATTGTATCACTCTGATACCACAATGCCTTTTACTCTCAAACGGAACATCATCACAGTTGTTACTACACAGATGGCTTTTAACATGAAAATAGGACGAGACTAGAACCAGAGATCTAACTCCGGCTACCGCACGGCATTACGGTTCTCCGAATGGAAGTACCTGCGACCAGAGAATTTATAATCTGGGTCAGTAATAATTTGATAAACTAAACGCATACCATAGGAATTTAAATAACTTCAATGTAAGTCAAATGACAATTGGGGATCAACGATCAAGGACTGTCCTGGACAGTAAAAGGTAATTTTTCTCCGGTCATGGCACTGGAAGCTATATATGCTATCTAGTCATCAAAGAGTGATCACAAATAATCTATTTTGTAAAGCTAGAAGATTGCAGAGCATACACTTGGATAATCCAATGACTTTTAGTGCCGAAAAATCCAGTATACAAAAGTAAACGGAAACATCACACAGCAAGAAAAATTGAAAAAAAAAAATTACAAAAAACCAGAAGTATTAAGTCTAAGTAAAGGCTACTTAAGTGTCCTTACACTACGCCTTAGAGAATACATCGAAACATTTTTTATGCCTTCTTAAGTTCGTGATCCTAAAATTTTAGGGTGGTTACTATAAAACAAATAACTCATTTTAAAGGAAAGAACTGACTGAAGTTAAGACAGTTTGCACAAAATTCTAGCATCCTATAGAAAATATTCTTAGTACGTCTTAATGGTGAGCACATTACAAGCCGACTTGATTGGTTTATGCCGATGAGACTTTAAATGAAATCCGCAAGAGGAATAGAAGAAACAGACGCCCTGCTTACAAGAGCAGAAGGTGAATAGAAGTTCTTCTTCTTTTTTTTGACGATGACATCTGTCAAACATATTCAGTGAACAAACAACATACAAACATATCTTTCCATCGCGTTAAAGATGGCGATTTTTGTACCCGAAAATAATGATTTGCAGGAAGCATTAATTATTTATTTTGATTTGAATAAAAGTTCTGGAGAGTCGCATTGAATGCTTTTTGAGGCATACGTTCATCAGCCTTTATCAGAAGCAACATGCAAAATATGGTTGAGAGATAACGATGTTTATATGACAAATGAAGAGCATGGCAGACCAGCTTATAAATTTTAATGACGCCGAAATGTAAACAATATGAGATGAAAATGGCGTATTGATTCAGAAACAATTGGCGGAAATGGCAAATATTGCAAAACCAGGAAGAGAATTCTGAGTGTCTGGAGGGATCAAAAAGGCGATGAAAAATACAGATCGATACGGCAGGAAAACAATGCTGTGTGTCTGGTGAGACCAGACAGTTGTAGTGCACTACGAGTACCTAAAAGCTGGTGCAACAGTTAAGACAGATCGCTATCGATAACAAATTATCATTTTTAACCATGCCTTGGTCGAAACATAACCAGAATGTGCCACAAGATATTAAACATGACAATGCAGCTGCACTGAATGCAAAACCAATTTAGGACACAATCAAAGCATTAGTCAGTGAGATACCTATATTCAACAGAATTGGCTCCTTTCAACTACTACTTTGTTTTCATTGGTGGCACAGGCATTAGTTGCACAGCACTTCGATTCCTACCAACACAAATAATTGGTCATTACAACCTTTCACTTAGGATTACGACCTATGTAGCTTCTCACACCACTTATGTTGTGTGTATTAATTTTATACATGAGTGGCGGGACCTACAGTTTTTAAAGTCGACTCCAAACGATAAATTTTTAAGAAACTTTTCTAGGCAATTTTATTTACTCTCAGAGTTTTGGCCAGAAATCTGCTGAGAAAAAGCCGCCAAGGAATTATTTTTTCATATTTCGATTTACTGGAGATGTCTGACCTGGGGCACCGTGGCCTCACGTCTAATAAGCCAACACACTACTTACTGGACTACGTGGACTTCAATGTAATCGAAATTTGGCGACTAATTGGTTTGCTTCAAAAGACGAACAGTTTTGCTGGCGTGGAAGCCACAAATTGCTGTGGCCAGCAATGTCCAGCGTCTTAAATAAAATGTTTTTTTTGCTTTCCCATTAAAAGTCACTGTTTTATTTTCACAAAAAACGCTCAATTCATAGCGGTGCACCGCTTCAGAAATATTTGTCAGCAACCTATACCGTATTTTTATCTTTTCTGTAAGGGAAAATAAAATGTTGACGGTAATGGTTCGATTTTCTACATACTTTTATATGTACGTTGATTACCTTTCACAAAATAATGGGCTTTTAATGGAAGCTAAAAATGTCGCCCTTCAAACAGACTATATTGTTGCCTGATACAGTTGATATTACCGGAGATATAATGGAGCCATTTGCAAACAATATGTAATGAAAGGTTCTTAAACACTTTTTACTTTCATTCCATATTTTCAAATGGAAAAATGGTAAGGCTATGATGATAAGCTCAAGAAAATATTAAAAATTTTTTCTCAAAAATGCCAGAAAAAAAACAAATTTTTTTCTTTTTCCCTAAATAAACAGACAAAATGTGAAAAGTTTTTGTTGTTGTTTTAGTTGTTGCTGTTCCATAATCCCATATTTTTTTTTTCTTTTTATTGCATATTTATTATTGTCATAATGACTTTTGAATTCTTATAAATTTCTGTTTGCACTCTGATTTGCATAGTCTCGCAGTGTCTTTATCTTTTTCCTCAGCACATGACAAACTAATTTGCAAGACGAAAAAGGGAAAAAAATTTGAAAAAAAAGTTCAAGTCAAGTAAGGGAAACTTTTATTTGACTTTGGCTTTTTATTTTCAATTTAAAAAGTACACAAGTACGTATGTATGTGAATGTGTTTGTAAGTTCACGGATAACTTCTGATGTATATTCCTTACAAGATTCAAGAAAATCTTTCCTGGTAGCAAACAACAAATTCTGTTTCCTTTTTTCTTTGTTCCAAAAAGCCAAGAAAATCTTCAACAGCCAAAAGTTTTAATTTTTTTTTACTACAGTTTTCCTTAGGGTTAGGGAACAGGGTATGGCAAGTGGGAATTTTTACTTGTATTGCTACATGTTGTGCTACATGAGTGGCAACAATATAAACAAGTAACTTTATTACAATCCATTGCAGTTTGTTTTCGTTCTCATTTTTATTCTTGTTTTTTGTTATTTCCCCTCAGATTATTTTCTTTTTTTTAATTTTTACTTTCTTTTTCCCCCTAAGTGTGTGATTTGATGATGGCCTTCGGCATTTTCATGAACTTTAAAGTACAAATTGAAGTGCAATTTACCCTTAACTAAATGTCAACTTGCTTGTATTATTACCCCACTACACATTGAAAACTGGCTAAAAGGAAGAGTCTTCTCTTCATTCTCCGCACCATCATATAGTGACTGAAACTGTCTTTTAAAAAAATAGCTGTGTTCACCATCATCATGCATGCTTTAGATTTCCATTAGTCAGCCAAAGTTTGAAAAGTCTTCAGAGCATAAGGTAGTCAGTCAGGTAAATACCGATTATATTACATTCCTATGCAGGAATATGTTATCAGCATATTTTAAATTTAAATTCCAGAAGCCTACTACCAGCAGTGAAGCAAACTAAACTCTTTCCCGTTGTAGTGACCTGCAATAGACACAGGACTCGAGGTATCTCTCCAATTCAGATTAAATATTTGATTGCCATCCAATTCATGCAAGGAAAATGAAACGAGAAATGAACTGAGATTCTTACTTGCCTTTGAATAAAGGTATCTCTACAGCCCTTCGTTTAATAACTAATGTGGAGCTTGGTCATGCATGAACTTCTGGCAAAACTAGTGGATAGAAGACGTATCAACCAGCTACTTGGACTTGGCAGTAATATAATCTCGATCACAGTGGCCATGCTTACAGGTCACTGCGTTATGGGTAGACACGCGGAAAGGATGCGACTCCCATTTAACGACTTTTGCCGTGGATGCAGATCCGCCGAGGAGGAGGAGACTGTCATCCACTTCCTCTGCCAATGCCCATCCCTTGTGGGCTGCAGATATAGGTTATTTAGCTCTCCAACCCTTGTCAGCTATCGTCCATTGATATCAAGGACATAGCCTCGTTTATCAAACATTTTGGCTGATTTTCCAGCGTGGGGTAGTCGTGCTTTTTTGAAAATGTGCAGCAATTGCGCTGACCAACTTTCCCCTCCTTGGATCGGAGGAACTTGGTCAGTACAGAGGCTGCGTTCACCTGTGGCACCACAATGGGCCGCTATGCCTGCTCAAGTGAGCTTTCTAGCAAATTAGAGCTACCACGCTAACCTAACCTAACCTAACCTAACCATCATTTTCAATGAAATGACAGTAGCCAATATACACACTCTGGGCTAATGAGATGTCCACAGGGCATCCTTCCACCACAAATATAAAACCTGATTGTCGATGAATTACTCTATGTCCACCTGTTTGAGGTAGACATCGACTGCCAAGGTGGCTAAAGGCACTTTTAAAGAGATTATCTGCTTCATCGTAGTAAGTGGTTTAGGCTTTGCAGCAAATAAGGCTTCTGGTGAGTAATAATGGCATGGCAACAACACAACACGAGCAAATAGCATCACACACATACAGTGGTATACGAGCCAGGGAATGCCAATTAAAAGTGAAAACCTTTGAAAAAAAAGAAATTGAAAAATAATTGAAACATATTCTGTAACATGTTTTGGTATCGTATGGCGAATATAAAATTTCTTTTTAAATATTAATCATACCCTTGGAATGGTGCCAAGTTAATATTTGTATTAAATATTAATCATACGCCACATATACCGTCCACATACCAGATGTTGTATTAAATGAATATTTTTTTAAAGACTACAACGCTTATTACACAAAGTTACACTTGACATAGCAATCAGCCGAATGGGGGAGACACAAACTAGCCATGTGACAAGCGTGAGTTGTGGGATGGCAAGTGGATAATGTGGGAATAATAGAACCATTTGATATTGATTACAGGCAATAGTCTACAGTTTTTTAAATCATATGCGAAATACACAAAGCAGAACATCGAGAGAGGAATGGGAAAGTTTAAAAATAAATTTTCCTAAGACAAAAACCAGCAGCATAACTCGATAACAAAAACCCAGCGAGTTATATACATCATAGGGTAGGCGATCTATAGGTTTATTCGAATCTGGCAATACTTATGTCATTCTATTCTGCCATAAAATTGATTATATTATCTCCACTGAAAGTAATGAATCGCTTTACGCTTGAACAACATTGGAATTTAATGGAAATTTATTTCCAAAGCAAAGACAATTGGTCGGAAATTGCACGAAAATTTCATAAAAAATTTGGTAGCAGAGAAGGACCAACAGTGCCCGGTATACGCAAGTTTATCGCTAACGTTTGTGAAACTGGTTTCATTGTTGATGCGCTAAGGCATGAACGTGCTCGTACAGTGCGTACACCCGAAAATATCAAAGCTGTGTGTGTGCTTGTGAAAACATCAACATTAACTCGTCATCGTTCGCATGAATTTAACATTTCAAGCACCAGTTTACGTTAAAAGATCTCAAAATGACGCCTTACATTTGGTTCAAAAGTTGAAGCCGCATGACCATCCGCTTCGTTTTCCCTTGGCTAGATGGCCCAATGAGAAATTGCACGATGATGTCGATTTTGTCAAAAAAGTCATCTTATCGCATGAAGCTTATTTTTACCTTGCTGGGTATGCTAATAAACAAAATTGCCGTTTTTGGTGCTCAGAAAACCCACATGTGGTCATACAGAAGCCAATGCAGCTGTTACGAGTGACTGTTTGATGAGGCTTTTGGAGTGGAGGCATCATTAGCCCACATTTCTTTGAAAATGAGGATGGTGCAACCATTAAGGTCAATGAAGACACCTATCGGATCATGATAACTGATGCCATTGATGTGAACGATGTTTTCAACAGGATGGTGCAACCTGCCACACATTTAATGCCACAATCGATTTATTCCATCAAACGTTTGGCTGTTTAATTAGCCGAAGTGGTGTTGTCAAGAAGCCATGAAGCAGCGACTTGATACCGTTGGACTATTTTCTGTGAGATGAGGTTAAAGAAAAGTGTTATGCCGACAAACCAGAGACCTTTCAGCAAGTTTATTAAATAAGGCTTGTGAATCTAGTTTATTTGTGGATGTGTCGTGGGGTGATCGTACAGTGCGTACACCTGAGAATATCGAAGATGTTGCTGAGAGTGTGAGTGAGCATTTACCAACATCAAATCGGCATCATTCTCAAGAATTGAACATTTCACGCACCAGTTTACTTCGAATTTTGCGAAAAGATCTCGCTATGATACCTTACAAAGTTCAATTGGTTTAAGAGTTGAAGGCGAATGACTATCCGCTTCGTTTGCGCTTCGCTAAATGGGTTAACGAGAAACTGCACAATGATGTCAATTTTGCAAAAAAAAAATCATCTTTTCGAATGAAGCTTAGTTTCATCTTGGTGGGTACGTTAATAAGCAAAATCGCCGTATTTGGGTCTTAAAGAAGCCAATGCACGTATTACAAGTGACTGTTTGGTACAGCTTGTGGAGCGGAGGCATCATTGGCGCATATTTCTGTGAAAATGAAGACGACACAACCATTACGGTCAATGGAGACACCTATCGCACCATAATAACCGATTTTTTGTACCCGTTCTTCATGGCATTGATGTGAACGACATTTGGGGTCAACAGAATGGTGTTCTTGCCACACATTTCGCGCCACAATCGATTAATTGCGCCAAATATTTAATGGTCGTTTAATTAGGCGAAATGTTGATGTCAATTGGCCGCCAAGAGACTGCGATTTGACACCGTTGGACTATTTTCTGTGGGGCACCGTTAAGGAAAATGGTTATGCCGACAAACCAGAGACAATTGAGCATTCGTGATGCCATTGAAGCGATACAACCCCATACACTCGAAAAAGTGCACGAAAATTGGTCCGATCGAATAAGGTACTGTGAGGATAGCCGCGGCAGCGATATAAATGAAGTGAAATTCAATTTTTAACCACAATTAACCACAACAATTGTGCTTCACAACAAACAAACAAAAATTGACAAAATTTCAAACCGTTTTTGTTTTTATTGCACTTTCAAATTTAAACTTTCAACTGGCCCACCCTATAGAAAGCAGGAAAGGCCAGACATGCCATAATGATATGCAGAAGACTTGCAAGAAAATCCCAGGGATGCAATGCAGTAACTATGCAACGAATGTATTTTATAATGGCCAGACCAATAGCGTTCTATGAGGCAAAAAATCTTTACATTGCAAGTTTATTTTACTCTCAGAGTTTTTGCCAGGAATCTGCTGAGAGAATGTGGCCGAGTTTTGTAGGAGATGTCTAATAAGCGAAGGCACTACCTACTAGGCCATGGAGAATTCTTCATCTATTTCAGATCAAAGTAGGTGATAGTCTGTTCAACGTCGAAATCGAAAAAACGAAAAAACGAATCGATGGATCGATGACCTCAGCAGCACCAAAATCCACACTAAACAATGACTCTGTTTTGGTGAAAAATACTTTTTTTCAGTTTCTTTTTAAATATTCCTTCAATAAATATTGAATTTTCTTTACCTTTATGAACATTTTCGCCACTCTTAATATTTTGAAAGAGATTAAGTTGCACTTTTGTTTTGTTTTTTTTTCTCACCTCATTTTACTGTATTTGTTGACGTTATTCATTCCTGTTAATGTCGTTGACAGCTGAGAAACATATTTTTTGATTTTGACCTTAAAGAGCATGCACAAGGGAATCAAAATGTATTAAATCAGGCTGCCATATAAAAAGTAAATAAAGGGTCAGTTGGAAAATCAATAAACGAGGTTATAAGAAATGAAGAAAAGGGTCAGTTGGAACAACCGAAGCTTTATCTTTTATTCCAGCACTGTTTATTGAACACTTAAATTCAGTTCCTTTTTTAATTTTTTGTGAAACAGTCAAAATTGTAATAATTTTTGTCTACTTGGGTTTTGTAGCATATTTTAAGATGAGCTCATGAACATAAATCACTGAAATCACCTTAATACCTTAATACCTCCAACTGCTAACAATTATATTTTTTTTTTGCAGTCGAACGGCAGTCAGATCTCTTTCGGGTACAGGTCTAAACTGAATTGCAACGGAAGATGATGAACTGATAAACTTGCTAGAGTGTACACACGCTACCGAATAGCAATCCACATATGAAAATAGGAATGTTCTTGACTGCATAAATGCACCTGTTTTTCGTTTGACCACTAATGACTTCTGTAAAGATTGCATATCGAATGAAAAAGAAGATAGTATAGTCCACAGTATCAGATTCTGGATCGATGTGGTCTTCTCTCATTTGGCTCAACCATTCTTAACAAACTGAAGAAACTATCGTTGCTTTATAAAAGATCGGTCACTAGATTCATAAAACTTTGAGGATGATTGTTAGCATAATTTAATGCACTCATGCTTTAATGCGAAACCTGCTGACTATCGAGGCCAACTAATCACGACTTGATTAGTTAGATATGGGAAATTGCTTCATATGATATCGCAACTTGAGCTATATGTGAGCTCCACTGAAATTTGATTTCAAAAAATCTGAAACGCTTACAACATACATGCGTACATACGCAATTGGTCTTTACAATCCTTCAGTTAGGATTTCGATCTAGGTTCTCACCTACAGTTTAAAGTCGACTACGAACGAGAGATTTTTTAAAAACTTTTCATGGCAGTTGTATTTACTCAAACAGTTTTTGCCAGAAATCTGCTGAGAGGCAGTTGCCGAAGATATATTTCTGCATATTTCGTTTTGTTAGAGATGTCTGACCGGGGGTTTGAACCACCGCCTCACGTCTAATGAGCCAACACACTGCCTACTGAACTACGGCTACCCTCTTACAATCTGCTGTAAAATATCGTTATTTAGGAATAGTTGTTACTATGTGTTTAAAGTCCTTGGTTAAGTGAATGATCTGGACTCTCAAAGCTAGAAGCCCTCGTGATATTTATGAGATAACAGTTTTCCAGAGGTATAAAGCTTTCAATTATATGCTGCTATTGGTTTTAATAGATATCATGACCAAAAATATCGTTAAGGGGACCATTGACATTTTAAGTCACCCTAGAGAATGTTAAGGTTCCTAGAGAATGTGTACGCTACATCTAACATTACCCTTACCCAAGAATGCCGGGTGTCTCTGCAAGAGCGATACATTCGGTGACTTCCCTCATTTGGGTTCCTGGACACGGGGACTTCGAAGTTAATAACAAAGGAGACGCACTTGCTATAAACGGCAACACGGAAATTTCAATTGAATTCTACATGAGATTGGCGTTTCACAAAACCTCCATTCATTTGCAAGGGAAAGATAGGGTAATGACCGGATATGTAGAAACGCCAGACAGATCTGGCGAGACATGGAGAACAGAATTTGCATTAAATCTATTAAGGTTCTATCTAAGAAACCTCATAGCAGTCACAACGGCTCACTGCCCTCTGATTGTTCACGCCATGAGACTGGGAATACCTCATAACGACTGTTGCAGAAGCTGCGACGACGAGGAATACCAAAAGGAGACCACGGAACATTTTTTCTATTATTTTCCGTAGCAGGGGAATCCAAGAAGAAGAGTTTTTGAACAAAAAGAATTTAATAACTATACATGTCGTCATAGTATAGTAGGTAGTATGTTGGCTTATCAGACCTGAGGCCAAGGTTCAAACCCCTGTTCAGACATCTCCAACAAAACGAAATACAAACAAATATTTCTTCGGCGACTGCCTCTCAGCAGACTTCTAGCAAAAACTCTGACGGTAAATAAAATAAAATTGCCATGAACAGTTTCTCAAAAAAATCTGTCATTCGCAGTCGATTTTAAACTGTAGGTCACGCCACTCATCTATAATATTATCACGTGCAACACAAGTGGTGTGAAAACCTAGGTCGTAATCCTGTCTAAAGGATTGTAATGACTAATTATGTATGTATGTATGTATGTGTATGTAAACATGTCTGGCCAAAGGCGATATATCTTCAACTAGGGATACGATGGTATACTGTTCACTTCATTATTGCTGGTGGGTTTTGGGCAAATTGTTCCCTTGTGAGGCGTTGACAGAGGGATACTGGGGATGATGCCCTCTAGATCTTTGGCTGTTGGTTGTAAATATTGTTTTGGGAAACTCGAAAAATGAAAGTGTTAAACACGAGGTCAATTGATGCTTGAAGAACTTTCAAGTCAGACTTCTCCAACTGAGACTTCGCTTCTTCAGAGTCTTCCACTCATCAGATTTCTGGCAAAAACTCTGAAAGTAAATAAAATTGCCTTGAAAAATTTTCTCAAAAATCTGTCGTTCGGAGTCAACTTTAACCTGTAGCTCCCGCCACTCATGTATAAAAATTATCACATGCAACATAAGTGATATAAGAAACTAGGTCGTAATCTTGACTAAAGAGTTGTAATGACCAATTGTATATGTATGCTTGAAGAACTCGTAAGGTCCGCTCTGTGATCTCCTTGTATGGAACAAAGACTATGCAACTGCATAGGCAGTTTGAAATAATTGTTTCTGTACTTTTTCTTTTGGGTACCATGAAATTATTTCTCTCCCTATGGCCCTGACCTCCATTACAAACTGTGCGTATGCGTTCCAGGGTGTATATGTATTTGTATAACATATCTTGCCGCGTGTGTAAGTTTAAGTTGTCGTAAGTGTTTTATGAATGTTTTATTTTTGTTTTTGCAGCCAAAGGAGAAAAACAAAAAGCAACAACAAAAACAAATACAAAATTCTTAATAGCATGTAATGAAGATTTAAGACTTAATGGCAAATGAAGTATTGTTTTAATGTCTGCATATAATACAATACATTACGTTACATACATACGTACATACATAAAATATGATTTTTTTTATGCCGAATATTAATAAATATGCACAAGCAAACACATATCAAAAGTCACATACAATCGTGTTTACAAGCATTTGCTTAAGTTGTGGCTGGAAAGAGTTTTTCTTGTTTTTGTTTTGCTTTCTGAAAATTATTTGCTTTTCTATGAGCATATTTCTAATATTTATTCTCTATGTTTGCGTAGGTGTATGAGGGCATTTTGTGGTGGTATTGGTACAATTAAATAAACGTCTACAACATATGTTTACATTTTAGCCAACAAAAAACAAAAATAAGAACAAGAAAAGAAACCCCAAAAACAAATGTATAAACATAATTTATTGTCAGCGGTTATAGCCATGAACTTTATTGTATTGTTTCATTGAGAAACTTAAACTAATACTCAGGAGGTGAACCCTACCCTAATTAGCAGGGCATTAAAGAAAGCATAATGAATGAAGGTTTTCCATTTGATTTGATTAGGAAAGCATATTTATGAGTAGAACGAATATAAAATAAAAATATTTTTAGTTTATTGCTGAAAATCAAGACTTACTGAACCGCATAACTAATTACACGAAATCAAATGAGATATTTTACTCTTTTCATATCAGAGAATATATTGTTACGTTTTTATCTTTTAAAGACGAGTGTTTCCTTTGCAATAAATTAAATTATTTGCCTTCAGCTGTTGTTACGTCTTTAAATACATGTGTTAAATAAAATCTTTATTTACTTAAACTTAACAACATACTTTAATTGTTAACACATCAACATCAACACTATGAATATTATTTAACGATTATTTTACTACAGAGGTCATACACCACGGCTTTAATAGTTCGGCTTTTATACAGCAAACTCGCAGGCAATTACACGTTTCCCTTAATTCATACTGTTTTCGGTCTGGCAACTTCTAGAATCTTACTGTTGATTTGTTATTGTAATATTTTTGTTTTAACCTCACCTAAAATCTACCGTTCTGAGTCGATTTTAAACTGTAGGTTCCGCCACTCATGTATAAAATTAACACACACAACATAGTCGAGAGAGAAACTAGATCGTAATCATGACTAAAGAGTTGTAATGGCCAATTATGTTATATATATCAGGGTGTCCCGAAAATTTTTTTTATATTTCCCTAACGCAAAACCTCCTACACCGTTTATAACGAATTTTTTATAAAAAAAAAAAAATCCTGAAAAATTTTTTTCCGGACCCAAAACATTCACTTTCAAATTATATACCAATTATTACGGTTATAGCGAACTATTGTTTATTACGAACCAGTTTTTAACTTTATTTTATAGTTACAGCAAAGAAATTTTAGAAGAACCCATCTCAATTTTAGGAGAACCTGAATCAGTTTATTTGGGTCACACAACGTCAAGTCGTGGCACTGCAAAGAGCATTCTAACTTCGTTCACAACTTTATTAGAAGATAAAGGTTGGAATTTAGATGACGTGATTTGCATTGGATGTGACGGAACTGCAACGAATAGCGGTTGGAAGGGTGGCGTTATTCAATATTTGGAGGAGTATTTGAAGAGACCGCTACAATGGTGTGTTTGTATGCTCAATGCCAATGAGTTACCCCTTCGTCATTTATTCTTGACTTTAGATGGTTGCACTTCGGGACCTAGATAATATTGTGGACTTATTGGAAAACAATTAGCTACTTGTGATAATGAATCAACGGTGTCTTTTTGTGCGGTGGCTGGTAATTTGCCTGACTTGCCGAAAAATGTGGTCGATCAACTAAGTACGGATCAAAAATTCCTTTATGAGATATGTAAAGCTGTACAAACTGGTTATTGTAGTCCTGAGCTGGCAAACCGTAAACCTGAAAAATTATGCACTCGAGATGGCTTACCTTTGCTAATCGTCTACTCAGAGTTTACGTAGGTATTCTTAATCCATCAGAAAATTTGCAACTGCTTGTCAATTACGTTGTTTAAGTATACGCTCCGATTTTGTTCCTAATCAAACAAAAACCGTCTTTTAAAGACGAAGCCAAACATATTTTTCACCTGATTATGTACTCTCGTTTTTTACCCGAAAATATCAGATCAGTTGTGGATTCTGTTATCTAAAGAAATGCTTTTTTGCTCACCCGGAAAATCTACTTGTCAGTATGCTGTTTGATGATAGAGACCATATTCGGGAGCTGACATTGCAAAGAATAATTAAAACTAGAGAAGCTGAAAATAGCACTAAATACAGAAAAGTTAAACCACCAAAAATTAACTTCTCTGCTGGAGATTACACCGAAATTTTTATATGGCAGGAGTGTAGGGTTACAGCACCGCCGGTTCGTCGGCATATTCCCAATGAGGACCTTCAAATTATGGCAAAAGATAACAGCTTGGAAATTGATGACATTCCTTGTCACACAAGCTGTCGAAAGATGTGTTAAAATGGTAACGGAAGTCTCTCAATGTGTAACTAACGCTGCTTCTAGAGATGGCCTTATTAGAACCAGGTTGAAATCACGAGCAGAAATGCTTTAAATTGTTTAAATTTTAAGTTTTGGTCATTTATTATAAGTTTTATTTTCTTGTACATTAATTGCAAGTATAAAATATATTAATAAAATAAATTTGTATCTCGTTTCTTTATTTTTTATTTTTTTTATTTTTAAGCATAGGGTTTAGGTTTGTAAGAACGTTTTCAAAAGTAGAGCCCTCAAGATGGCATGTAATTCGATTTTTACTTTTACCGTAATCTTTTTTTTTTTTTTTTTTTTTTTTTTCGAACGTCCCCGGCCTCACACTAACCCACCCTCACCCGACCGCGGAGGGCTCGTCCCCATTACGTAGGGACACGTACACACTACAGTCCGGACTATAGCGGGTAAGGGAAAAGTATGGCAACGAGAACATAAAACAGCTACAGAAATTAATCACAAGCTGAAATAAAGTTACAATAAACATGAACTACGTATAACAAGAACGATAATACATTTTTATATAATAATTTACAAATTAACGTCAGCATATAAGCTACGTTTTATATTACAAACACTACTATTAAAATCAATAAAATCATAATATATGTTAAAATCGTTACATAATCTACGAAAAGGAAAATTAAATCCATAGTTAGTTCTATAAAAATCTAAAGAAAGAGGACGATAGTGTCGTAAAAATCTTGCTGGAATACTGAAATTCAGGTTATAAAGCAAAAACTCAGAATCGATATCACCTTTAATTAGATTAAAAACAAAACAAATCCCTAAAACAGTCCTTCTACGTTCCAAAGTTGGAAGTTTTATCAAACCTAATCTAGCCTCATATGACGGAAACCCATTGGCATAATCCCATCCTAAGCCACTTAAACAGAATAATAAAAACTGCTTCTGCACAGACTCTATTGAATCACTATGACAACGATAGTATGGATTCCAAATAATAGACGCATACTCCAAAATAGGTCTAACAAGTGAAATGTATAGCAGTCTCGTTATATAAGGATCAATGAATTCCCTAGCCCATCTTTTCACAAAACCAAGAACAGCCCGAGCCTTCCCAATCATCATACTAATATGATCAATAAAAGACAATTTCATATCCAATAATACTCCCAAATCAAGAAATGTAGTCACAGTTTCCAAGGGGCAAGAATTAATCACATAAGTGGACGAAATTACGCCCCCGCGAGAGAAAACCATGCATTTACATTTCTTCAAGTTAAGATCCATTAAATTAATTCTACACCAAGTTACAAACAAATCAATATTTCGCTGAAGAACAGCCTGACCATGATCATCATCAAAAGTATAAAATAATTTAACGTCGTCAGCATACATCAGAATATTACAATCAGGAATAGCACAAGGAAGATCATTAAGAAACAATAAGAACAGTAAAGGACCCAAATGGCTACCCTGCGGAACACCAGAAGTAACATATACTGTCTTAGACAATACATTCCTAAACATTACCCTCTGAGTCCTAAGGGAGAGGTAGGAGTCTAGCCAACGATGAATAATATCAGGAATACCAATTAATGAAAGTTTAAGAAGCAAAATTCTATGATCAACCCTATCAAAAGCCTTACTGAAATCAGTATAAATTACATCAGTCCGAGCCCTGGCAAGAAAACCCCTGAAAACATGCGTAGTAAATTCAAGAAGATTAGTGACAGTCGACCTACCTTTCAAAAAACCATGTTGGAAAGGGGATATTAAAGATCTCGTATTAAAAGAGAGATAATCCGTCACCAGTTTCTCCATTAACTTGGGAATAGCACTGAGTTTGGCAATACCCCTGTAATTGGAGATATTGGATTTATTACCTGACTTATGCAAAGGAATTATAAATGAACTCTTCCAAATAGATGGAAAATGACCAGCCCTCAGAAGCCCATTGAATATAAAGGTCAAAGGACCACTCAAAACAACAGCGCACTTTTTCAAAATACAGGCCGGAACACCGTCAGGGCCCGGCAAGTATGTAAGTTTCAGTCCAGACAAAGACTCAAGAACAGATTCCTCATCAAATGAATATATATTAGAAATGGAGACACTTCCCACTGAATAAGGATACGAAAAGCCGCTACTCAGATAAGGTCCCGAGTCCAACTGCCTATAAGTAGACTGAAAAAAGTCAGCAAACATATTAGAAATATCAAGGTAATTAGAGGAAGATACGTCCCCATAAAACATCTCAGTGGGAAACAAAGATGATTTACGTTTAGCTCGAACGAAGTCATAAAACGACTTAGGATCGCTAGCGAAGTTCGACCTGACCCTAATCATATATTCCTCATAACAGTAATGATTCATTCTACGATAATCCGCACGCGCCCTAGAGTAAAGAGCATAATCAATATCAGTACCTGATCTAACAAACTTCTTAAATAATCTTGATTTTCTGTTCCTCAACCTTGACAGTCTAGCCGAATTCCACGGAGGACCAGAACGCTCCAAACGACTATTTGCAAATGGAACACACTCCCTAAAACATTTAAATAATACCTCATAAAAGCCATCCAAGATCCTGTCAAGTGAAAGAGAGTCATATGGTGGTGAAATTAGCACAGACGACCAATCTACAGAGGCTAGTAGTGTATTCAAACGACTAAAATCCGTACGATGGAAATTAAGACGCCCCTCGTCACTAAATAAGCGATTTATTAAAGGAGGTAAACAAAGATCAACTTCAATAGAAAGTAACAACGTAGGATGATAACTATCCTCAGGAATAGATATAGGATCAATGCGAAATAACGAAGAAATACTTGGATCCTCTAAAAATACAAGATCCAGAATTCTACCCATTGAATTCAATACACCATTCACCTGGAGAAGACCCAGATCACACATAGCGGACAGAATTTCATCATAGAAAGGAACTGAAGAACATGGCACCAATGAGCCAGTCTCAGGTGAAAAATTCCAAGATGTATGCGGAAGATTAAAATCACCAAGGACTACTATAATCCCCTCATGCCCCATTGAATCAATTACTCTAGAAATTAAATCGAAGTGAGCCCTATAGATATGAATGTCAGAACAGGGAGGAATATACGAGCAAGTAATGTATATAGACTTTCCACGATCAGAGACCTTGACGCAAATAAATTCAATATCCTCAGAAGAGCACAAGTCAATCAATTCAGATGTGTATTTAGAGCAAATGGAAATAAGAACACCACCACCATTTTTAGACCTCCTATCGCGTCTATAAATACTAAAATTACCAGACATAATCTCAGAATCAAAAATATTACAATTCAGCCAAGTTTCAGTAAAAGCAATTCCATCAAATTCAAAATCAAAGCTACTATTATAAAGCGAAGAAAGTTTAGACCTAAGTCCGCGAACATTCTGATAAGCAATTTTGAAATTAAAAGACGATTTCGAAGTTAGTTTTTTTGAGAAATAGGACCAGGCAAATTAGCACCCTTCCTTCGTTGGCCCAGCCTGAATACGAATTCCCGTACCAATACACCCTGCGGCCAAAACGCAGGATTAACAATTTCACCAAATTTTTCATCGGGAACATACAATTTAAACGAAGAAATACTGCTATTCAAAGATGGCCTCATCTTATAGCAACCAAACTCAAAAGGTTCCCTAATCTTCGATTTAACGAAACATCTTATATCATCGACCGAAGTATTACATGAAAGACGAGACACAAAAATAGTCCTTTTAGGTTTGACTACAACCAATTCCCTTGGAGCAGAAGTATCTAAACTAGCGGACACTACAGATGAATACGAAACAGAAGACGGTTTAGAAGATGCATGAGAAGTGACATCACCTAGAGGTAAAGGAGATAGAGTAGACTTTGGACTCAGTTCAACTAAATTTGCAGACTTCAGTATAGAGCTGCCAGTTGGGTTATCGGCAATAGATGGACAAATGTCCACAATAGGAGTAACAGTGGACAATGTGTTGATTGTCGCAGTATCCCTTGGTACAGAAACTTGCGCCACATGCCCAGAAGCCTCAGAAGAAAGAGGGCCTGGAACCCTTTCCGATTCAAGCAATTCGTTCAAAAGGCCATATTTTGAAAATAATTCATCAAACCGACGAAATCTAGCAGAAAGAGATGCAAATTCAGTGTGCATCTCAGTAAACTCACGACGAGTCCCCATAAAAAATTTATAAAATTGGATGTCCACCACCTTACACTTAGGACAACACCAACGTAGACCCAAGGAACTATCCACTAATTGGTCCGTGGTACGAGGAAGCAAACCAACACACTTAATGTGAAACAAATTATCACATAGCCAGCAAGAAATCTGGCGTTCACCCTCTTTCTTTACAATGCACTTTGCTGCCATACAATTATTCATTTTTATAAATTAAATATAATAATAATAATAATATAAATTAAATAAATAAATAAAACAAACAGTATAAATTATCTATATAAAAAGAAATAAAAGAATAAAAATATATATAAAAGTTTAAAAACAAAAAATAAATAATAAATAAGTAAGAATTACAAGCAAAAAAAATAATAATACACAAAGCAGCAAACAAAATAAAAAGAAAAAAACAAAAGAGGAACACTGATAGAAAGAAAAAAGAAATAAACAAATAAACCGTAACCAGCTTACAAAAACAAAAAATAATTAAAACAAGCAATTTTTTGTTTTTGTTTTGCTAGAAATGATACGACTAATATTACAAATTAACAAATTAAAACTTACAATTTTAAGATAATAATTCAAAAAACAAGAAAACAACAAAAACAGCTTCCAATACACTTATATAAAAAATTTAAAACTTAATTTAAACAATTAAAAATCACAAATATAAAACTTTTACAAAGAGCACTTCAAAAAACACACACAATCTCAACAGAGTTGCCCTAAAAAAAAAAAAAAATTACGCAAATTTTGATACCTCTTGCGAAAGTGTAGCTCAAAAAACTATTTTTACATTTAAGGACGGGACAGCCTAATGTATGTATATATGTATGTATGCAAATATAATCAGTATAAAGGCAATATCAACAATATGGCCATTATCAACTGTCAAAGTTCGAAAGAAGTTGTTGGAAGACCCTAAAGTAGAAAACCTTGCTACAAAGACTGTTTTGGTAACCACTATTTACTCAATGGATAGAGTAGAGTAGTAGAAACCATAATAACCACTCTGTGTGTGTTAATCACTACTGAGTACCAATCATATGTTCTATAAGAGATCTGTATCAAGTTTCTTTAACCTCTTCCAGTTTACTCCTCTAAGATGAATTGTGTCTGGTATAATATCCTCCCTAAATTATTGGGATCATGAATTTACTAAAACTAGGAAATGGCATAAAAATTGTTTTTCTCCTCATGTCTAAATCGTTTGCAGTTCAGATGTACCAGGTTTTTTACACCAGTATGAAATGAGCGTTTTTTGTGCAAATTAAACACAAATTCCTAATGGGAAGGGAAAAAGATATTTAATTCATAGTATTAGTCATTACTGGCTACACGTTTTTTTTTTTAATCTTTCAGACAATTTATGGATTCCACGCCTTTAAAACTGTTCGTTTTTTGAAACAAATCTGATTCTCTACTTCCTCTATTTCCTCCACAGTGCTACTAGGCCAATACTATTCCATTGTTGAATACAAATAGTACTAGGCAGGCGGTTTGGTGAATACATCGAGTGATGTAGCAGCTCCTAGTCTAATGCTTTAATTGCATCCTGAATCGGATTTGCTTTATGGGCAGCTGCATTGTCATGCGTTAAAATTGCCTTGTCATGCTTTATGGCCCGTTCTGGTCGTTTTTCGATCAAATGCATTATTTTATTAGCTCGTAGTATATCACAATATAATATGCTTAAGTTGCCTTTACATACAAACATAATACATAAGTTGTCATTACAATCCTTCAGGAAGGATTACTACCTAACTTTTTACACTACTTATGTTGTGTATATTAATTTTTTTATATATGTGTGGCGGGACCTACAGTTTAAAGTCCACTACGAACGACAGATATTTTGAGAAACTTTTTCATGGCAATTGAATTTTTGCCAGAAATCTGCAGAGAGGAAGTCGCCGAAGAAATATTTTTTGAATTCCATTTTATTTGAGGTGTGTAACCCGTTGTTTGAACCCTTTCCTTACGTCTAATAAGCCAACACACAGCCTACTCGAATGCGGCGACTTCACCTTTACTTTGTCTTAATATAGTCATTATTTTTCTTTCATCTGGATCGATCCAGAGTGTATGTATTTGCAATTTTTCCATTCGCATTCTCATTTCTGAGCACTGCTTGATGCCAGGAGAATTTGTAATTTGCCTTTTTACAGTCTAGGACAGAATATGGTTCCGTATCCCTGTATGCTACTGTCCTAATTGTCAATTGTTCTATCAGTAAGGATCTCTAAATTCCTATACGTGATGTTTATCAAATTAGCACAGACACAAACCATGAATTCTTTAAGCGCATGTACCCTGGCTTAAAAGACCACATTGTTATGATTCCGAAACCGGAGACATAGGTTGGTCATTGGTTCTTCTTTATAAAGTCGCAATACTGTATTATCGCCATGTTTGGGGTTATCTGTGAAGCAATAAATCCCTACGTATTGAATTTTTTTTCCAAACTTTTTAACATAAAAGTGTTCACAACAATTAAGTCTCTGTTAACAATAAACAGCAATATGACGAGTAATATACCAGGTTCATTAAAATTTTCTTAATTTTCAACAGAATTTTTTGTATGTTTTTCAAGAAAACAAAAGAAATTTTTCTTTTCTTGCAGCAAGACAATGAATTTCAATTAAACGCCTGGCCCGGACAATATCGATATTAAATGGCAATAAGAAACTTAACAACAACAACAACAACAAAAAACTGAAAGAAAAAAATAATGAAAGTGTAAAATAACAACAACAACAACAAATAAAAGTTAATTAAAAACAACAATTATTTATTGTGTTATTCTTTTTTAACTTTCCATACAAAACAGAAGAATAACAAACTGTTGCAATAAATGAGAAAATGAGAGAAAAAACGAAAAGAAAACAAAAAAACACAAAAGAAAACCTTCAACAATAGGCCACCATTCTGCTCGCTGCTGTATACATACAACGCAACATACAGTAAAAAAGAAAAAGCAGGAAGAATAAACAGCCAGTCATTTAGCAAAGGCCAGACAGTATTCAGCAAGAGGAAAGAGGAAAGAGAAAAGTGGAAATAAAGAGTATGTATGCGTGTGTAGATGTGTGTATGTGAGAAGAAAAAAGAAATCATAAATTTCACACTTAATAAAGCCTTGAAGTGCTATCAATGTCATGATGTACGGTCAAGAAAACATGATAAATTTTTATTATCCAGCCAATGCAGCAGACAAAAGAAACAATTTCAACTCTTCTTGTTGTTGGCTGCTGGCTCACATTCGCCTAATAGCCATTGTGAAGGTTAAAAAAATCGCGTGCCAACAAAGGCGAAAGAGGTTAAATGTAAAGATACAAAGACATTATCCAGAATGATTGAGGACCGTACCTAAGCTAAATAAAGGATAGCAACCGTCTTGAAGAATACAGACAAGAAAAGAAGATTCACAGGATGTCACCAATGCCCCAAACAAAAACTACACAGCTTAGTGTGATCAAATGCCTCAGTATCAAGTATACATTACATATTACCCATTGTGATACCATCGTTAATGCTTTTGCCCTGGTTATAGAATCATTTGCTTTCGCTTAGTCTTCCAACATATATCGCCATAGGATCAATGAGAACCCAAGTATTTCATTTTCCTACGACATAAGGCTGGGCATATACACAATACCTGAACAATTGATTTCTCCTCCCTGCTCTCCTCCTCCTTGTCTCCCTAATTCCTTCAGAAGTCACGTTTAATCCTCAGAAAGCAATGCGCAGTACTCACAGCAACAACGATTGGAGACTAGCTCCTCTAGAATTTGATCATATTCCCCGTGGGATCCACCACTAACGGATATGACAAGGGGGCTTGCATTACATTGCGTAACAAATGGGCCACATGGGCCATCGAGCGAACTTACTTGTGAACGGCAAGCTACCCGCTAACGTAACCTAACCTAACCTCCCGTGTGCTCTCTATCTAACCTTACAATAATTAGATTTGGTTTACCATCTTACCGGTATTTAAAACTGACCATGCTGCTTTAGTGGAATCTGTTATAACATAAGCTTTCAAAATTAAGTTTTCAAAGATACTAAATGTGCAGAGAATTGACCAGAAAGTTGGGCTATTGTGCTACATCTGGTCAATTTGTTCACACTGCAGTTTCCCAGAATACCGTTGTATGCCGGTCTCCACACGATTTGAATGTCCTAGAGATTATTATGTAAGAGGGTGTGGTGGCAGGCTGTCAGAAAGCGTGCTAATTCCACAAATGTTTTCATCCTGTATAATGATCAATGCATTCTGTACGGCAAACACATTTACCAGGAAGACTCTTCAATGTTCAGATTGGATTATCGAGTAAACAGCAGCCTCAAACCATCCGTTGATGTGTACGAAGTTTTTAGATTCAGAATTTCCTCCAGAAAATAATGGCCTGTTATCATGTCGTCACATACATACATACATAATTGGTCATTACAACCCTTCAGTCAGGATTACGACCTAATTTCTCACACCACTTATGTTGTGTGTGTTAAATTGTATACATGAGTGGTGGGACCTACAGTTTAAAGCCGACTCCGAATGACAGATTTTTGAGCAACTTTTTTTCATGGCAATTTTAATTACTCTCAGAGTTTTTGCCAGAAATCTGCTGAGATGAAGTCGCCGAAAAAAATAAGCCAACTTACTGCTTACTAGACTACGGCGACTTTGTGTTTAAATTTCGTTTTTATTGTAGAAAAGGAGTCACCGTAGTCCAGAAGGTAGTGTGTTGGCTTATTAGACGTGAGGCCCCGACTTAAATACTAGGTCAGGAATTTCCATTACAAAAATATTTCTTCGGCGACTATCTCTTAGCAGTTTTCTGACAGAAACTCTACAGTGTTCTAGCAGAAACTATGAGAGTAAGTAAAAATTTGCCATTAAAAAGGTATAAAATTAACACACACAACATAAGTGGTATGAGAAGATCCGTCGTAATTCTGACGGAGGGTTGTAATGACCAATTATGTGTGTATGTAAGTATGTAGAAAAGGAAGATTGAGGATACGGTACTGCAACTTTAAAAATTGGATCAGTCAATAAATAGTCGATGCAATCGTGAGAAAATAAATTGAAAATGACCGGCTAAGCGCGTACGAGAATTATGCATTCCTCGTCAATAGCTATCAACCAAAGAAGCTCAATATTAGGGTGTCACATTATTTAAAAGTGTATATTGTGACCTAGTAAAACACAGCCAAAACGAATGATTCTGATATCTACTGTTAACAATTTAATTGACCAGAATTGGTTAACCCTTTTCTGTTTGTTTAGCATTACAACGCCAATTTCATATACACTTTTGTTGACTCATTAAAAAGTAAGAA
The DNA here is from genome assembly GCA_936449025.2 of Sarcophaga subvicina. NCBI lineage: Eukaryota > Metazoa > Arthropoda > Insecta > Diptera > Sarcophagidae > Sarcophaga > Sarcophaga subvicina. The sequence continues at coordinate 37,597,137 of OW388084.2, forward strand.
AGTTTGGTTGGGAAACTTCGATGTATCCGACCTATAGTCCGGGCATCTCACGTTTATATCATAGTGGGTGTTTCAAATATAAAAGAGGTCTTTAAGTTTTGAACAAATTAGTAACCAAACTTCCTCGAGAATCTAATATATTTAGGTTAGGTTAGGTTAGAAGACGTGTACTTGTCACTTAAGACAATTACAGTACCCGGAGGTCGAATTGACTACGTACTACGTTCTAGTTTCTCACACCACTTATGTTGTGTGTGTTAAATTGTATACATGAGTGGTGGGACCTACAGTTTAAAGTCAACTCCGAACGACAGATTTTTGAGAAACTTTTCATGGTAATTTTATTTACTCTCAAAGTTTTTGCCCGAAATCTGCTGAGAGAAAGTCGCCGAAGAAATACTTTTTATATTTTGTTTTGATGTCTGACCTGAGGCTCGAACCATGGCTTTACGTCTAATAAGCCAACACACTACCTACTAGACTACGGCGTCAAAGGAACACAAAACCCGAAAATTTCCAATTTTATCAGCATCCTCTAGTAATCAATAACAGACCCGTACCAATAAGTGCTGACAAGACCTAACTTGCTAAGCCCCTATAAGAAAGGTTCAATGGGAGGAGATACAAATTCATCTCCATAGTCGACGTATGTATGGCAAGCAATGCGCCGATAATAGCAATGCAGGAAGGTTTTTCCATCCACCTTATTCAGAATTTCCAACATACCAGGCATCCATAGCAAAATATAAGTTATTGCTACGTTGAGAGGCAGAAGCTACATTTTGTTCCCAATCCTCATAGGCGATAATGGAACCTGTTTTGTCCTGTTGGGAATACTTGTTTTCCAAAAAATAAGTCCTAATAATTTTAAGAAAACAGAATACATATGGTGTGCCATATAGGTTCGGGTTTGATCCGAAATGTCCCCAAGGTTAGGTTAGGTTAGGTTAGAGGACGTGTACTTGTCAATTAAGACAAGTACAGTACCCGGAGGTCGAATTGACCCATTGCACAATGTCCTAGTTTCTCACACCACTTATGTTGTGTGTGTTAATTTTGCACATGAGTGGTGGGACCTACAGTTTAAAGTCGACCCCGAACGACAGATTTTTGAGAAACTTTTTTTTTCATGGCAATTTTATTTACTCTCGGAGTTTTTGCCAGAAATCTGCTGAGAGGAATTCGCCGCAGAAATATTTTTTGTATTTTATTTTGATGTCTGGCTTGGGGCTCGAACCCTGGCTTTACGTTTAATAAGCCAACACACCATCTACTAGACCACGGCGACTTCATTTCCCTAAGAAATCCTCGGCATAAATGGACAAGGACGAACGTTGAAAATAATTTCATTAGGGACTTAATCACATCCTAACTGTTCGAGATCAGATCATCCTGGTCTCTCTGTGAGCGGGTTGATTATTATATTTTTCTTTTGCAAATGAGCGAAGTTAGTGTAAGACTTTTTGTTTGCTACTAAGCAGGGGAATGTCACTCTTAGGCATGAAAATCTGTTTTGTTATTACCTGCAAAGTCTCCGTGATCAGAAACCCATGTGGAGGTAACTATCGAATATCAAATGGTAGTAACCGTTGAATCTCTAGTCTCTAGCCCAGTTTTGTGTCGGCCGCTTTACTGTCAATATATTTGTGTATTGAAGTCGTCGAAGTCTAGTAGTCTAGGTAGGCCACGGTTCAAACCCTAGGTCAGACATGTCCAAAAAAACGAAATATGAAGAAAATAGTTCTCCGGCTACTTCTGGCAAAAACTCTGAGAGGAAATGAAATTGCCATGAAAAGTTTCTCAAAAATCTGTCGTTCGGAGTCGTTTTTAACACTGTAGGTCCTGACACTTGTGGATAAAACTAACAAACACAACATAAGTGATGTGAGAAGCTACGTGGCAATCCTTACTGAAGGGTTGTAATGACCAAATATGCATGTATGTATGTATTGTCTACACCATGTATGGTGTAGGTAATAGGTATGTATACGTCAATATTGTGTCATGACCGCAACTTTTATATATCCATGGAGATCAAAATTGGCGGCAGCCTATTAAAGATAGGTGGTTACGTTCGATCTGGCCATATCTTTCATGACCCCCGACAAGCTTAGAGGACTTGGTTAGAAAGTTTTGAACATCCAGCATACTTCTCCGACGTTGCATTTTTAGAATATCGTTTAAATTCAGAAAGATTCTGCAAAACGCAACTGCATCAGTTTTCCACTTAGGAAACTTATAAGTTCTACGCTGATGTAAAATAGAAAAATTTTATCGGCTAAAACGACTCATTTTTGGTTTAATAAAATTCGTTTTAAATACAAAAAATTTGCTTCATATTAATCAAAATTTGTGGATTGACATTCTCAAAAATTAATTTTAGTCAACACTGTACGAGGAAATCATTTGTTTCAAAAATAAATTTTAAAGCTTCTTGTAGATCCCTAATGTCATTTCCACTTCAGCATGGCAATGATAAAGAAAACTACTTGAAACGAGAAGTAAAAATTGTGTCGTAAATTGAGTGATTTCCTATCGTAAATACAAATAATTTTCATACAGGAATCACCAAAAGTTTGCAGACAAAATAAATTTATTAAAAAAATTATTTCTTTCTTTTTTGTTTTTAAAAAATAGGCAAGTTTTGAATGTTTTAAACGATTTTTCATTGCAAAAAAAATATTTGTTTGTCTTCAAAATATTGCCGCACACTGTAGCTATGTGTATTATAGTTTTACTTGAAAATTTTCTATCCATAAAAATCTATAGATTTTCCACATATTTTTTATGTTCATTTTTTCCATTTTATTTATCTTTCAAGTCTTTTTATTATTTTCAATGTTTCCATTTTATTTTATGGAACAATAAACAATTTGTTTCAGAATAAATTTTTATGTTATTTTTGTTTTTGTTTTTGCTTTTTGTCACTCTCTCAGTTCTCTGAAAAGAAAAAAATATTTATTTTGCGATCCCATCGCTGCTGCTATTGTTCTTCTTAAAGACAAAATTGCAAACAAGAGGAAAAACTTTGAGAGCGAAGAGAGGGGGATAATGATGAAAAATTACCCAAATAAATTCAACAATCTATTGAAGATTAGTGCAAAAATAACAACAACAACAATAAGAATAAAAGCAAAAAAAAATAAGCTGAAAAAAAATTGACATGAAACCCTGAGGAAAAGAAAATATCAACCGCAACACCAGGAACAATAACGTCCAACAAAGAAAGTGTTGACGATACACGAAATAAAATGATAAAAATTTATCATTCATTCATATACACAGTATATGTATGTGTGTGGTAGCTACATATATTAGCTAATGACTATGTGTGATTAACTTAAATGTTACCCTACCTGGTAAGCTTATGCACCACAAAATATTTTCACAAATAAATTCTAAAATAAAATCCACAATTCGCAACAAATTCAATTTGTGGTGAGGCAGTCGCATAAAAGTACTGTCGACTTTATCACAAAACAACAGAATATATAAGTCGTCGCTTACACCACAACTTACTGACAACTTCTAGAATCTTACTGTTGATTTGTTATTGTAATATTTTACTTTTTTGTCTTTGACGCTCTTTCTTTAGCATCTTCTTTTAAGCGCTTGACAAGAGCCACTGTTTTGCTAGCTTTAGCCCATGGCTTAACATGGTAGGTAGGTAGGTGGCTGTCTCCTCGATGGAGTCATGAGCGGACACACTTAGGCCGCACACAGGGCCCATTGTGATACCACAGTTCCTCACTTCCCCTATTCCAGGAACTATTCGGAGCTTCGGATGAAGCGACTCAGGCTGCCAATATCCATACATGACAGTTCATCCATATGTTCCATGTAGTAGGCACCCAGGTACCTCTTTCTCCTCCGACTAAGTGCCGGACATGTGCACAGAAATCATTTGCAAGGTGTCCAAGACCAATACGCCTCGCATGCACTCCTATAATACAATGCCCCGTAATAACCCCAATAACAGTGCTGAGCCTACTTCTTTGGAGTTCAAGCAGTTCCGAAGTTGCCCACATTCTGTTGACGAGATCTACGGTTGCATTGTCAGTTATAAGTTTGTAGATCCCCAAAGGGATCCCCAACGTAGAGAATTCATCAGAGAGTTCAATGGTCGTGCCCCTTCTGGGCAGTTCATCCGCTCTGCAGTTGCCAGGAATATCATTATGTCACGGTACGCATGTGATACAAACATCATATCGATTCGCCACCTCATTGAGATATTTGCGACAGTCGTATACCGTCTTGGAATTTATTACACTGGAATCCAATGCCGCTTGGCTATCGGAAAGTATGATGATTTTCCGTCCGTGAAAATTTTTATACACAATATGGCTTAACATAGTTCCAAAAATAATTCGGAGGCGAAAAATAAAACCAATGAAGGGAACTGAACTGAAAGTAGTTGCCATCGAATTGATTCCGCAATAAATTTATTTTAAGGGTACTATATGGCAAGTGGAACTGTCTTTTGGGTAAAAATAGCGTAAGGCAAAGGCAGCTGCTTGTTCATTTCGAAAGAAATAAGCATTGCTGATGCCGCCAACATCTAAGCCTCTCCAAAGAGTCAGTTCAAATGAATGTTAACATCTTAAGGATTGTCTTTGCTCCAAATACGACAAGTTTGCTCCTGATGTAGTCACTGACCAAAAGTGAGCTTCATCGCTAAGCACAATTCTTGAATGAAAATGCTCATTTTTGCCCACTTTCAGCTGGCAAATGTACGACCCAAACAATGATAATTTGGCTTCATTTCTTGCCAAAGCTATATTTTATAGTTACTAAGTTACTATCCTTACGTAAAATTGTCCACATAGTTGAAGGACAAAGGCTAACAAGTTAAGAACTACAACTAGCCTACATTTCGGTGTCTATTTTCACTTACTGCAATAATAGAAATATTCTTCTCAGAAGGCACTTATATTTGCCTTGTAAATGGATTTTAATTGCGGAAAGTAAAATTAGTGCGAAGACAATCAAAAACTTCATGAATTACTGGCTCTTAATTGGCCTAGTTGACAGTAAAATCGATGGAGGACTTACGAATCTCCAAAATAAATTTCTTAAAATTTGAATGAGTTGCCCTGGCATTAAATAATTCATAATTACTTGCTAAACCTTACTGAATATCATAGTTATCGTTATCGATATTTATCATGCAATATAAAATTATATGTACTTTTGTTATTGTAAATTAATCTTAGCATATCCCTATTCTCAGAATTCTTTGTTGTTTTGTTATCGTAATTTTTTGTTATTGTAATTTGTTATACTTAGTTTTGATCGAGTTGTTTGGGCAGGGGTTTCTACATCACGGCCTCACATCTAATAAGCCAACACACTACCTACTAGACTACGGCGGCTACTATGAGGTTCTAAAGATGAAATCTAGACAGGTTTAACAAAAAAAAATTCAGCACAATTCCATTGCAATTAAGATCTATTTGGTCTCCTTAAAAGTAGATTCATAATTCCATCTTCCCTTTGCAGATTAGTAACACTTTTTGTTTGCTCCTAAACAGAAGAATGTCAATCTCAGGCATGAATTCAATTGAATTGTCAATTGTTGTAAAGGGTAGAGGTATAGAACTTTACGTTGGCATTACTTTTCAAGATGACGACCGATTTAACAGCTGTCAAGTGCTTTATTCTCAGTTTGGTTTGGCAATTCAGCATGAATAGACTCACGCCTGAACAACGCTTGCAAATAGTGCAATTTTATTTCGAAAATAATGGTTCTGTGCGGAAAACGTATCGCGCACTACTTCCATTTTATCGTCGACAAAATCGTCCATCAGAGCAGTTAATTCGATTAACCATGGAACGTTTTCGCACCACGTTTAATCTTATTGATAACTCGCATCCCCAGAGACGCTGTACGGTGCGTACAGAAGAAGCTATTGCTGCTGTAGAGTGTAGCATAGAGGAAGAACCGAATGAGTCCATCCGCCATCGAGCACAGGAATTGGATCTGTGTCCATCCACTTTATGGAAGATTTTGCGGAAGGATCTTGGTTTGCGTGCTTACAAAATCCAACTCGTGCAAGATTTGAAGCCAAACGATCATCAAGTAAGGCGTAGATTCGTCGAAACGAGATTACCGTTGTTCCCGATTTTCATAAGCGAATTTTGTTTAGCGATGAAGCGCACTTCTGGTTGAATAGCTACGTCAACAAACAAAACTGCCGCATTTGGAGTGGAGGTAATCCTCAAGTGTATGTGGAAACACCGTTACATCCAGAAAAACTGACTGTTTGGTGCGCTTTATGGGCTGGTGGAATCATTGGTCCGTACTTTTTCAAAAACAATGGTGGCCAGAACGTTACAGTCAATGGTGATCGGTATAGAGCCATGATTACTAACTTTTTCATTCCTGAATTGAATAACCATGATGTCCAGGAGATGTGGTTCCAACAAGACGGCGCAACATGTCACACAGCTCGTGCCACAATAGATTTATTGAAAGACACGTTTGGTGACCGCCTAATTTCACGTTTTGGACCTGTGAATTGGCCTCCAAGATCTTGCGATTTAACACCGCTGTGGAACGGTGTTAGTCTTCCATTTGGAAGACAACATTCGCCGTATTATTGCCGATATACGGAAACAAATGTTGGAAAAAGTCATCGAAAATTGGACGTCCAGATTGGGCTACATCCGCGCCAGCCGTGGCGGTCATATGCCAGAAATCATATTTAAAATGTAATGCCACAAGATTATCTTTCGGATAAATAAAATTCATGTCAATCGAATAATCCATCGTTGTTTTATTGCAACTTAAAGTTCTATACCTCTATAAAAAAACACCCTTTACAAGACTTTGCAAGAAAATCTGCTTTGTTATTGCCTGTCAATGTCCCCATGATTAGAAACCAACTGGGAGATAACTGCCGCATATCGAATGTAGGTAGCCATCGAATCTCTAGTCTCAGAGCCTTAATAGCCATTTTACTTTCGGTATATGTACGTATATCTTCATTCGATATACTATTATACCGGATGTGCATAGAGAAGCAAGAAGCAAGTCACAATCTAATATTTAACGATTCAAATCCGTGATTGCGTAATCTGAATCCTTCAGTGAATACCTAAATTATATTATATGGGAGGTGTAAATCATTATCATAATAGAATAAATCTGGTATTTTGAGTTCAATTTTCTTCCTTTTTTAGTCTTCATATTTTAATCCTTTGTGTGTAATTGTGATATATATGAAGGATTCATTCGGAAACGGCTTTACCATGAGGGGATGTAGCTCAGTGGTAGAGCGCTCGCTTTGCATGTGAGAGGCCCCGGGTTCAATCCCCGGCATCTCCAGGAGTATTTTTTCTAGGTGATTTTTAAATTTTGGCGAATTTTAAAGAATTTCAAAATGTACGGGTCAAGTCATTTTAAATTAAGTATTATAACAATATGGTTGTGTGGCTGAGGAAGGATGTATTTAATATAAAATCACTCACATGAATAATGATAGTTTTTCGCATATCAGATTTAAATTCTTTTTTTTTTCTACTTGAAAAAATATAAAAACATCCGCTACGCATGTAACAGCGACAATTTTGATATGACATAACCATTGCTATTTCAAATCGGAAATCGTAATCAATCACAATTTCAATTAAAACTTTCGCCGAAGGACATTGAAGGGTAAGCTGGCCTAAAATGTCACTCGATTTAGATTGAAATCACATGTGAAATAATTATTTGCGGTTATTTTGTGGGGGATGTAGCTCAGTGGTAGAGCGCTCGCTTTGCATGTGAGAGGCCCCGGGTTCAATCCCCGGCATCTCCAGCGGGAATATTTTTTTGTAACCCTTAGAACTTAATTGTATAGCTAACAACTGCTGCTTGTAAAAATGTATTGATTCCAGAATAAGTTTTTATTTAAATTCAATATAAATTAGCAAACTTTCTTTTAAACTCAGCGTTTTCATCTTGACATTGTTCAAAGGTAGAGCGCTCATGTGAGAAGAGCCGGAAGCTATTCCCAGTATCTTCACGTGTGTTTCTTTTTTCTTTAAACATCTGTATTTAAATTTTATATAACGTTAAAGTAGCCGTAGTGTGTTGACTTATTAGACATAAGTCCGTAGTTCAAAGCCCAACTAAGACATCTTGAATACAAGGAAAAATTAAAAAATACATCTTTTGGCGGCTCCCTCTCAGCGGATTTTCTTTCAAAAACTCTGCATACAAATAAAATTGCCATGAAAAGTTGCTTAAATCTGTCGTTCGGAGTCGACATTAAAATTAAAGGTCTCGACTCTCATGTATAAAATTATCACACACATGGGTGGTCTAAGAATTTAGGTTGCAGTCCTAACTAAATGACCAATTATGTAAGTAAGTATAAGGTTAACACCAAACATTTTATACATTTTGATGATGATTTTTCCATATTCTCCTGCTTGGAAACGAATTGCCTCAAATGGATTTCTTTTTCAATTTCTTTTATGCATCTGGAATAATAGAAGTTATTCTCTCCTGGATCCCAAGTCAAGGGGTAGACAGATAAACCTACGGGGAGGTGAGCTTCGAAGCCACTCAGAGTTCCAGAGCCTTTCTGTAAAGAGGGGAGAGAAATTTGAATAACTATCTTGGCAAAAGAAAAGTAGGCGAAGACTTTTCTGAAGTCAAATAGTTTTGAGACAATCGAAAATTTCTAACTACTTACTCAATTGTTCAGTACAACCCTTTAGCCAGGACTACAACCTAGCTTCTCACACCACTTATGTTGTGTGTGTTAATTTTACCCATGAGAGGCGGAACCTAAAGTTTAATATGTCGACTCTGAACGACAGATTTGAGAAACTTTTCATGGCAATTTATTTATTTCAAAAAAAAAAGTAGACAGAGGATAGGTTAGGTTAGAGGACGTGTACCTGTCAATCAAGACAAGTACAGTACCCGGAAGTCGGATTGACCCATTGTACAACGTCCTAAAGGAGGGAAGGATAATATAGAGGATAGGATGAAAGGAGGGTATATGGGAAAGGCGGTAAGACAGAGGATAGTTATAAGCACTATGAAAAGGCAGTGTAGACCCAAAGAACACATGTGCAGAATAGAAGTCACATCAAGCCCAATCTGAAGGCTCTGTTATGAGGAGAACGAATCAATTGAACGCATACATAGTTTTGAATATTTACGGCGTCTGTGCGTCTTAGAAGTAATAGGCAGGAAGCTATGCTTACTAACTGACTTCAAGAAACATTTTGAAGTTCGTTAAGTGTATAGGATTTGAGGAGACATCTGATATAGATTACGGTTGCCGTACACTAGCGCTCTATGCGATGATAATAATAAGTTTCCATAAGTTAATCTTCAATGTACGCTTATATGTTTATAATTAAAAAATTTCAATATTTTTCTCTTTTTTATTAACCGCCAGTATTCTCATTTTCTTTCCTGAGTTCCTCAAATCATTTTTTCTTAAGAATTTTACCATAAGTCATGGGGCATGCCACAGTGCATATACATATTTTGCACATCTTCTTCAATCGTAAGAATATTTATTTATTTGTTTAAATTTATTGCGTCTTCTTTCTTTAAGTATTTTCAAAAGAAAATATTCTTCTTTAAATAATTTTCTTGAATGCTGCATTGGAAGTCGGTTATTACCCCCTTCTCGGAGGTAGTTGGACTGAGAAAAATTAATTTTAATGCGAAGAATTCTTTTTGATTTTTAAAAATAGCATTTTCAATGCCAACATTATCATGCACTTTTTTATTTAATTTTTTTGTTTTTTTTTTTGTTTTTGTTTTTTAATTTGTTTATTTTACAAATTTTGTTAAATAGACAATGTTTATTGTTGTTATATATTTTTTTTAATTTCTTCTTCGTGTTTTCATCACACACTTCATAATTTAATTTTTTTATATGGCACTCAGAGTTCATAATTATTAACACAAATCATTACAAATACTCCATAAGAGGCAAATCAATAAAAACGACAAAAGTTATCGAACTTCTCACTAATCGATAATTAATTTACGACCTGTTTAAATATAATCAAAATTTATTGCATTTTCTTCTCATTAAGATTCAAAAATACAATTTGTTGAAAGATGTATCTAATACGGGGTCTTTTATTAAGCGCTTCTCATTTTTAAACTTAAATGAAACAAAATGTGTATGAACAATCACCGACATTTTTTATTCATTTGAAAGACCTATCGAACCCATTATGTATGAAATATAGCGTCAGTGAAATCACCACCACGGCTTCTCGAAAAGAAACGCATCCGAAGTGTCTAATTTTCCATGACTCTAGCGTGTAAATCAAGCTAATTTTTACCGATGGCTATGAGGGCAGTTGTTGTTTGTAGTTTGTTTGCCCACACTTGCGATTTATGAAAACCCCACAAGAAAAGGTCTAACAGCATTAAATCGTACGATGTCGGTAGTCCGTTCATATCATCTTCACGTGCAATGACCATATCCTCAAATGGCACCGTCCGTAGCTCCGTCCTGTTGAAACCTGTCGGTGTTGAGATCATTCCATTCAGAAGAAGCTCACAAATATCCCTTATTGGACTATTTAACTAACATGTATAAACTGCACTCTATATTTGTCATTACAACCCTTCAGTCAGGATTACGACCTAGTTTCCCAAACCACTTATATTGTGTGTGCTGATTTTATATATGAGTTTTATATATGAGGTGGGACCTACAGTTTAAAGTAGACTCCGAACGACAGATTTCTGAGAAACTTTTCATGGCAATTTTAGAAATGCGCTGAGAGGAAGTCGCCTTAGAAATATTTTTTCAAATTTCGTTTTGTTGGAGATGTCTGACCTGGGGTCTGAACCGTGGTCTCGCGTCTTATAAATCAACACGCTACCTACTAGCCTACAGTAACTGTACTTAGTTGCATTTAAACACGATCGAAAAAACCTAGGGCCACAGAGTCATGCGCAGGTTATTCTTGTTCTCGGACATTGCGGAAGAGAACTAAAATATATTTTTGAACCAAAAGAAAGTTTAAGTCCCTGGAATACATAAGTTTTCAACATACCACGCGGATTAAGTGATTATTCGGACAATTTTAGTTTGTTTCTTATTTGTAGCAGTATTCCTTAATTGAAACCCATACATACATACATACATAATTGGCCATTACAACCCTTCAGTCAGGATTACGGCCTAGCTTCTCACACCACTCATGTTGTGTGCGTTAATTTTATACGTGAGTGGCGGGACCTACAGTTTAACGTCGACTCCGAACGACAGATTTTTGAGAAACTTTTCATGGCAATTTTATTTACTCTCAGAGTTTTTGTCAGAAATCTGCTGAGAGGAAGTCGCCGAAGAAATATTTTTTTTTCATATTTCATTTTTGATGTCTGACCTGGGATACGAACCCGGGCTTTACGAATAGTAAGCCAACACACTACCTACTACACCACGGCGACTAAACCCATAACGTCATGCTATTGGGCCTTCCAAAAGGGACATACTAAGTTCGACAATTGTTAACGGACATATAGTTACGAAAGCACCTGTCCAATTAGTTTATTATTTTATTTATTCAGTCTGTTTTTCCAAACCACCATATTCAACAGCACGTGCAACTCATAAAATTGTTTTATCAAAATGGGTGTTAAATTCGTGCAGGAACTGCAATCACCAGGCTGAGAGAATTATTTTGCGATATGGTACGTATATTATATATTCTACTCCACTAGTTCAGTAAATAATGCCAATGCTCTTATGTCAATTGAACACAAAATCAGCCGAAAACATGGTCCCTATCAACAAAAGTATGCAGCTGACTTCGCTCTAGTCAAAAAAATGGCCTTTTGCATTCCACAACTTAGTGTATTTTGCGTCGAGCTTGGATCCACATACGAAATTCAACAGATAAAGAACCTGAAAGTAAATGGGTATAGACAACCACCTGTGTTCTCTAAATGAACTTTGCAATAAGACCCATTTCTGAAGCAATAGGTATGAGATAACTTTAGAACGATATCAATCCATAATGGGTATTCTGCTGAACCGAACCGAATTTTGGCATGCTCATCTCAATAATTGGCCACAGGTGTCATAATATTTTACCCCGTTAGACCTTTTCTTGAAAATTGGGGTTTTCATTAAGCGCTTTCTATTTTTCAATTTAAATAAAACAAAATATGTGTGGGATATCATCGAAATTTTGTATTACCTTTTTATTCCAATGTCCGCCATGGCTTAGCTAAGTGTAGCACAGACATATTAACCAATTTTCCATGACTCTGACATAAATCAGGCTGAATTTGACCGATGGCATAATTTATGTTGACTTTGAAAGTTCCTGCGCTTTGTGGCTTATGCGCATACACTAGCGACTTAAGAAAACCCCACAAGAAAAAGTCGAATGAGGTCAAATCGCACGATCTCATCCACATCGCCCCTACTTGAAATTACCATGCCGTCCAATTGCTAGTGCAATATATCCAATGTAGCATGAGCTGTATGCCACGTAGCGCCGTCCTGTTAAAACTACATGTCGTTTGAATTCAAATCGTCTAATTCGGGCCAAAAGAAGTTGATAATCGTCGACCTTAGGCCTGGTCAACGTTTTTCTTAAAGAAATAGGGACTGCTGGCGCCGCCAGTTTAAAATCCACACCAAACATTGACTTTTTTGGAATGCATTAAACTCTCGTGGATCTTACGCGTATTGGTATGATTACAAATTTGACGTGTGAACGACTGAAAATGCTGATTAACGCGAGGTACGTTGCCCGAACAGAACAGACATTTTAAGAATAGAATTTTATTATTATTATTTATTATTTGAAGTCGCCGTGGTCTAGCAAATAGTGTGTTGGCTTATTAGACGTGAGGCCTCGGTTCAAACCCCAGGTCAGGCATCTCCAACTGACCGAAATGTGAAAAAATATTTTTTACGGCGACTTCCTCTCAGCAGATTTCTGGCAAAAACTCTTGAGAGTTAATAAAATTGCCATGATAAGTTTCTTAAAAATCTGTCGTTCGGAGTCGACTTTAAACTGTAGGTCCCGCCACACATGTATAAAAATTAACGCACACAACACATAAGTGGTGTGAGAAACTAGGTCGTAATCCTGACTAAAGGGTTGTAATGACCAATAATGTATGTATATATTTACACATATTGTTGAATGCTGTCTCCGCCCATTCTGATTTTGCAAAACGGGCCAACAGCAGTAGCTTTAGAAGTTCGAAAATTCCTATTGGAAGATCCTATATTTATAGATTTTCAGCTCATAATAAAGGAAATTTGTTAAGAACTACAATGCACTGATTATACCATAACAGGTAAGTGTACAGAGCAAAGATCATAATCAATATTGGTATTTTAAAAATAATTTCGATCGCCGTGCTGCGATATATATTTTTTGTATATAGAAAAAGAGATTTTATACAAGAAAACAATTTAAAGCAAAATAATACAAAAACAACAACAAAGAAATAATATAAATAAAAAAAACACAGAAATAAATAGATTTTCACCTTTAAAAACTAAAAGAAAATTCATTTTCATACGAAACACGCTCGCGAGTGGACGTTCAAATAGAATTCAAAAAAAATTTTAACAGAAAAAATAATTCAAATTAAATTTAAAAAAACAAGCACACCGAAATAGAAAAATCAAATGTAAAACAAAATAAGAAATTAGAAATTAAAATAGAAACTTAACACGAAAAAAGAAATTTTTAATATACAGAGTTGCCGGACTTGAATAAAAAGCAACAAAAAATATGATGACAAAAGAAGAAAAAGTGAAAATTTATTAAAAATTCTTTTTTTTAAATAATTTACAATTTTTTTTAGTTTTTTTTAATTAAGCGGCCTTAGTTTATTATAGAAATCGAGAGTATAGAATTCGAAAAAAATTACGTGACGTGTCATAACGAAATGCCTTTCAGTTGAGCGGTTTAAGTGTAACCGAGACGTGGTGTTTTACTTTTTCTCTTTCTCTGCATTTGTTAGATCTAAAGGCCTATTCGAAAAACATTTTTTTTGGTTGAAAGAAAATAAAGAATAAGAAAACAGTGTTGCTGAAATTATTTTCAAATTTTTGTTTTCATTTTTTATCATTTTTTTTAGTGTATAAAATAATTTTTTAAAAATTAAATCCTTGCCGTATGGGTAACTGGATTTAATTGAAAAAAGTGTTGAAAAGCAAAAAAAACGCATTTTTTTAAATGCGCAACGATTATCAAAAACCTTTTAAATTTAAAAATCTTAACAACAGACATTTTCCAGCCACTAGTGAAATAAAGTAAGTCAACTAATAGGCCTATAAAATAGGCCTGTTTTTAATTTAATTAAAAAAATTAAAACAAAAACAAATCAATTCTTTTCATTTTTCAACATTTAAAACGATTATGTAAAACAGATTTTTATTATAAAATTAAATACTCATTTAAAATATTCCCATACACACACTTTTCTACACATTCACTCTTTTTTTAACTCCCTGCCTCCTACTTCTCAGCCTCTTCTCGAGATCATGTGTCTACATTGGTAGTTTTCTCTCACACTCACTGATCTTTCAATCACCAGCATTATGATTTATGGTTTCCTTTATTTTGTATTTGTATCCAATCTACTCATGCTCATACTCATACCCACACTCATCAATCTTTAAATTTTTAAGGGGGCGTGGTGGGGTTGAGCTATCAAATATATTTTGTTTCTAAGCATCAAAGCGTTTATTTTTATTAATAAAACAAAATTTTCTTTAAAAAAGGGGAAGCGGGGGAAAGGGGTTCTATATTTAGATCGAATGATATCTATTTTCTCTCAATTAAGTGTTGTTGTTGTTTTCTTTTGCGTTCTTTACCCTACCTGAGGTTCTGTAGGTATAAGTGTAACAATTTTTGATTTCATTTTTTTCGGTTCTTAATTCTTTCAAAATGATCAAGAAGTTGCCGGTAAGGTGCATAGCGCACACTACCGAGCCTGACTCAGTGAAGTTTTGTTTCTAAATATAAATGAGCAAAGTATCAGCAACCTTTGATTCCAATTAGAACGCACAACTTGCCGTACAGAGCGCTTAACAAACAATTTATTGCAACATCAATTTGAAGACAACATTTTTCCAGAAATGGTCCTGTTCATTGAAGAGCAGTTTGTGCGATTTGCATCAAGATAAAATTTTATGTGGCTATATTATGTAATTGATTTGGTTCTAGGATGATAGGGTTGCCAACTAATGTTGCTCAGAAACAATGTCCTGAATAGATGACTCCCTATGATCTTAATTGTTGGTGTTATTCTCTTTGGGGAGTTAGGAATCAGAAACTTTTAAAGATAAATTATTTTAACAGCGACTGAAGCCCCCTGTGTTTAGAATTTGAGTACCTAAATACTAAACATCTTTACGTTTTCTAACGAACTCAAACCCAAATTGAGCTGCCTGTGTAGTCACTTCAAAATGTCATCTGCAACACCGGTTGTTCCACTATATTTTCAATCACTAGATCGTCATTGTAGATTCATCTTCTCAGAATCTCAAGCATTTGAACAGAATATGTTCCCTGACTTGTGTATTCGTTTAAACATACTCTTATTATTCCCCGCTCGACATATTTAACGTCTCTCTAGTATATGAGGATGATATAACCTTGCCGCATTCGTAACTCTGGCAATATTTCTACCAATTTTGAGTCCATGTCAATTTGAAGCATCGATCGTAATGTGTACTCAAGCATTTGACACATGTTTGCTGCGGTATAAATTGGTTATTAATTCGAGTATCTGAACGCGATTATCTACGCAAGGCAAACGCTATGTATATGAATATTTGCTTATTCACTTTAGTATTCCACTTCTTTAAACATCACTTAATGTGATATCACAAAGCGTCCCTATGTGTGATCAAGCGAGATTCGATTTTACGAAGCTTCCACTCTATTCTAACTTATCATATCCTAACTAAACTCATATACTCGAATATATTTTCTTTCAAGTTCGCGTTTCTTAAAAAATGATTCTTGTGGACTTCAATATAAGCAAGTCTATGAAAACGAATAGTATTTCAGTACTATTTCTGAAGTAGCGCTCTTCAATGCGTAATATTGTTTACAAAAGCCTAAGTCCGTTTAAGTGTGGTTTAAGTATTGGGCAGTTAGAAGGTTTTGATATTCGCTAGAATCAAAATATTTTCTAAAGTGTCGAAAGAATCTTTCTCAAGAAGTAAATACTTTACTCCTTCTGATCTTCCAACTATATACAACACTTATATCCGAAAGAATATGAAATATGACTATCATATATAAGACGATGTCTAGCAGTCTATTTCAATACCTCTTGACAGCATACAGGAGACGACGAAAGTGTCCATAAGTGCAAGTTGGATATTCAACTTTATTTATACATTGGAACACTGTCACTGCGACAATGCGGCTTTTATTTCATTGTGTATTGTGCTGTAACAAAATAAAGACAATTATTCTCAGGAATCACATATCGCATGCTGCACATTTGTTTGCAAACAATTGGACATTAAATTATTCAACGCATTACAGAGAAAATTTTTTTCGCACGCACTATCCATATGTGAACTGCTATTCCTGCAAAAGATTTTCCTTTCAATTATAAAATAAAAAGATTAAAATCTAACGTCTCTAAGCAGTACTACATCTTTACTTAAGTCAGGATTAGCTTTTCCTAGCTTTTCAAACCACCCATGTTTGTGTGTTAATTTTGTACAAGAGTGGCGGGACCTACAGTTTAAAGTCGACTCTGAACGACAGATTTTTGAAAAGCTTTTCATGGCAATTTTTATCTTCTCTCTGAGATTTTGCAGGAAGACTGATGAGAGGAAGTCGCCGAAGAAATATTTTTTTTTTTTCGTAAACCAAAGGCTCTCTTCTAATAACACAACATACTGCCTACTAGGCTAAGGCCACTTGCCACAACCTCGTCACTTGCACTTCCTATTTTTCTAGTTGTAACACATAACTGGACATGAGAATGTGTCATCCTGTGAGTGTTGGTTGTATTAAGGAGACCGACTATAATTTCAGGGGAAGACAATGGCACATAGATAATTCATTGTTTGCCCTTGTTATCTATCACTGGATTATTTTCAACGCACGTATTTCGGTTTGGTAGTCATCCAACACTGTGCTACAAAATTAACACACTAAAATGTGCAGCTGATCTTAAATATTTTTAGAAGCCTTTAGTATATTAACCCCTTATGGAACTACCGTTTTGAGACCATCAAAAATGTCTCTGAAAACACCCAATTATTCAAATATTTTTGAATCGTTTGTTTTATAGTAACAGGAAATAGTAATACTCTTACCTTGTATATGCCGGTATTATTTAAAAATTGATTTCTGAATCACTTTTCTATCCTCGATTCTTGTCATCTTCGTATATACATATGTATGTATGACAGTATAGGGTACAAAAATAATTTAATTTTTTTTAGCAAAAAATTTATTTTTAAAACATTTTTATTTGCGAAAAAATGTGTTTTTCAGCGTATTCTTAATTTTTATTTTCTTTTTTGCTTTATTTTCATTGTTTTGTTGCATTTTGTGAAAGGCGACATTTTAAAAAAACATGAATAAAAATACATACTCTTCTCTGGGGGTTTTTTTTTCTTTTTTTTTTAATTTATTGATGCCTCTAATGACTAAGAATAATTTCTTTTTAGGAAAAACACAAACAACAAGTGATTAAATTCAATTTTTTTCTTTAAATTTTTATCTACGTTACCATGCCCCCTGTGGTGGGCATTATGTTCAATTTGTGTTCGTCTTCAATTTTAATTAATGAAAATGATTTTTACTTTTCATTTCATTTTGTTGTTTTAATGAGTTCTTCTTTTTCCTTTTTTCTTTCTTTGATTTCTATTTCTCTTTCATTTCTTTAAAACAAAAAATAAATTAAATGAACTCGCATTTCATAAATTTTTATTTTTTTTAAGATATTGTGTGGCCCTCATACTCAAATTGAAATCATTTTTAATTCAGATTCGAAATGAGTGAGACCGTCTGGAATTTGCCAGCAAAATACCAACAAGGTTTTCAATGGCATACAGAAAAAATAGAATCTCTTCCACTAGTCCTTACAGTCATATTTTATAATTCAAAGTAAATGAGGTAGACGTAGGCGGAATAGTCTAGTGGATAGTGTGTTGGCTTAATGAACGAGAGGCCATGGTTCAAACCCCAGGTCAGACATCGCCAACAAAACGACTTCCTCTCAGCATATATCTAGCAAAAACTCTGAGAGTAAATATAAAATTGCCCTGAAAAGTTTCTCAAAATCTGTCTTCCGGATTCGACTTTAAACTGTAGGTCCCGCTACTCATATGTGAAATTAACACACACAACATTACTGATGTGAGAAGATAGGTCGTAATCCTGACTGTAGGGTTATAATGACCAATTGTGTACGTATGTAAGCTAAACATCAGGTTTCCTGTATCGAAAAATCAACACATAACACGTGTACCACTATTGTCGCCTAAAGTTTAGGTAGATGGTGCATTAAGCATGATATCTTAGAACGGATGATCTTGCAGTCACTTTTCTTTCACTTCATCTGTTTGTATACAGTTCTTTGGGCCTTGCAGACAATTTTCAACAAATTCTCCGTCTCATCCAGTTTTAATGAATGATTCAAGAACATTTCCAAAAGAAGTTTGTTCTGCTGAGGCGCCAAAATACTGCCACCGTAGTGACTCAATCTGTATACCGTACCCTTAAATGTCTCCATCAAACCTAAATACAGGATGCTGCAGAACAATTCCCTGCCGATTATATGATATGCTCCCAAAAGCATTCATGCCCCACCAGTTCCAAGTATTTGTTCTGCTGCTTAATGCTTATCATCACAGGATCTAAATGTTGGATGCGAAATGATTCCCATTCTGAAAAAGTATACCTAGAGCCTCACGTTATTCCTCGATAATCTTACACGTGACCTAAATTCCAGCCTATTGTAGTTATCAATAAAAAAGTCTAGATTTCTTCAAATCGATTTGCCTTGAGAAAAGTGTCCACCTATTTCTGTGTACTCTTTCGCTGGGCATAACCTTTAAACATCTCTTTGCACACCCCTGAGAGGTTCTTCACTATGTAATCTGCCTGCTCACTGTAATGAATTCCTAAATGACATGCAACCTAGCAAAGTTTAACCCTATTTCGCCAATCTGGCTACTTATGCTTTCTCAGACAATCCCATACCATTTATAAGTTAATCTTTTAAGAGCCGAGTGTTCATAAGGCAGTCTCTCAGGTTGCTGCCATCCTTTGCACCTTCTATTCAAGTTGAACTGAGCACATCTTGCAATGGCACTGATTTTCGCTTAAATAATGCCCGCGAACTTTTCCATGGGCTTGGGATAGTTCACGTTACTTTTGACAACTTTTGTTAGCCTCCCCAGGCAATCCCATACCTCTTAAGAGCCGAGTAATAGTAAGGCAGCCGTCTGGTTGCTGTCATCGATTGTATCTTCTATTCAAGTTGAACTTAGTACATCTTAGCGCTTGAATGATACCCTCGGAATACTTCACCTTACTTTTGATATCTTTTGTATTACAAAAGATATGCCGTACTGGCTAGCATTTACAGAGGCCTGTAGTCAAACATGACCAGCTTTGAACAATTTCCTCTTTACCGCCAATCCTGATTTTGGTACAAGGCTAGTGATACCATAAACCAAAGGAGAGATGAGGTGAGGTTGGCGATAAGTCATGGTTTGGAATAAGCCTTTGGTTGCTATGATAATCTGATTTGACCCTACCTCCACTAGGTTTGTATCCGTGATACGTAAAGATTCTCATGCCAGCTATAATTGCAACCCTGAAAGGCAATGTTAGAACTGCCATTAGAGAGATATCAGCCAGAATGATGCACTACTTATAGCGCTCGAAAAAATATTTTAAATTTTCTGGCTTCTTTCAATTTTAAAAACCCAAGCAGATTAAAAATCATCTGCTGCATGAGTAGGGGTAATATCTTGCCGACGACTACCCAAATCTACAACCCATCATATCTTTGCGAATTTTGTATCCCACTACACTATAATGTCTGCCTGATAAACTCAATAAAAACTTATTATTTCCCTTCTAATCTTTCGCTCATCCTCCAATTTGAAATGTATAGCAAAAGATTCTGTTTATTTTTCCTATGATTCCTACAAAAACAAATATGAGAAGAAATTTTGAAAAGAAGAAAGAAAAAAATTACGAATAAATTCTATTCATAGCTGTGAGGTAATATTCAACAATTTATTAGATTTCCCTCCCATTTGTATTTATGGTCCGTAGGTGGCTGATATTTTTATTCAATCAGTTTCAGAAAATTATAAATGCTGGGAAATGAGATGATATTGGCATGGACCTAATTAAGCACTCATCTTTCAAAGACTTAAACCATTAAATTATTAAATTAATTAACTTTTTGTTGTATAACATTGACCCTGTCTTTATATTGAATTTTATGTGTGTATCTATGTATGTGTATGTTTCGGCTGGAGTTGCTATATAAAGAAAGAAAATTTAAGAAATTTTCATAAAAAGAAAATTTTTTCCTCTTAATTCCTTTTTCATTTCTATTTTAAATTATGCGCCTAAAAGTATGTTATTAATAAATTATAATTTAGTTAAAGAACAAAAGTGCCTAGTGAGGAATTTTATTTTGAATATTTTGGTACAGCAATACCTCGCTTAACGGCACGGTTGAGGCACACAAAATACATTGTTGCAGATGTTCTGATTAGCAGGGAAATATTAATCTAGTTCACTTACTTAATCTGTGACCACAAACTTTTAGTCAGGATCACAACCTAGTTTCTCAAACCACCAATATTGTATGAGGGACCTACAGTTTACCCCCGACTTCGATCAACAGCTTTTTGAGAAACCTTTCATGACTGTTCTATTCATTCCCAGAATTTTTACCGCAAAACGGCTGAGGTAAAGTCGCCGAAGGAAATATTTGTATCATATTTCGTTTCATTCGAGATATGTTAGCTGGTGTTTGAACCTCGGACTCTTCGTGAACAAGCGAACACATTATCTACTAGACTACGGCGACTACAATAGGTCGTGAATTACCAAACAAAACTACACGATTTTTCACCATAGTTAGGAACAACCCATTGAATGTAAAATAGTCTGTAGATCCATAGGTATTAAGCCTACCCCCCAAAATTACACTCCAATACAATGAGTTGTTTTCTTATCGATCAGCAGCTTCGCCATATCCTTACACTGTAGGGATCGTCAATGCTCTCTTATTTTTGAATACGTAGTCAAAGAAAAATAATGATCACAAAATCTCACAGAACCGGAATTACCAGGGCGTCTTCAATGACCTCAGCTAATTTGATGATATCTGCTTTCGCACTTATGTAGATGTCCTCAGATATGCATACTTAATCGACCATAATCCCGAAAGCAGCCAAACGAAAGTAAGCATACATCGGCCATTGAAATGTCATTGAAATCCGCGCCATAGTCTCACAGGGTAGGGCCTATCCGAAATGTAACATTTTTCCTAACTCTGGCATATAAAACTGGCTTAATTTAGCCGAAGACTTTTTAAATGTTGGCTTTGGGAATCGCTGTGGCTTGTGGCATATTCCAATAAACCTGCAACTGAAAAAAAGATCACAAGAAAAAGTCTAATGTGGTCAAAAGAGCTGTATGCCGAATGTCGCCGTCCTGTTGAAGCTGCATGCCATTAATGTCCAGATCATCCAATTCACATCAAAATAAAGCTGGAGTGGTCGCCAATGACAGCGTTGCTTAGACCAATGTCGATCTCAAAAGAACGTTGACGTTGCCAGCCCAAAATCCACACCAAACAGTGATATTCTCGGGATACACTGGACACTCTTGGATCTTTTAAGGCTTGGTAAGGTTACAAATTCAACAATTTTATTTGTTCACGTACCCTTTCATTCCGAAATGGACCTTATGGGAAATAGATTAGAGTCAGTTACTCCCCTCTTCTGGGAACACACGTTGTTGTCCATGGTGATTTGACAAAACATCCCAAATATTTGACAGCTAGTTGGACAGATGTAACTTCAACAAGATGGCAGTTCTCAACTGTCAAACTTCTTCCTCTAGGAAGCATCGATAATTGCGACCATTTGTTAAATTTTTTAATCTTTACAATCCAATGAAAAGGGTACGATACGTTAAATCTCATGGAAAAAACTAACAATGAATTAAAAATATCTGTTCCAATTAGGCCGTCAAAACAGTACTCAGTTTATATCATTTATATACTGTATACTTAAGCATTTAATTTTCTATCTTTGAACGCATCTGTACGAAAAAAAAGAAAAAGTTTTTCATTCGTTTTTCACTTCAAGGGAGAGAGAGAGCGATAGAGTTCCAACTGTGGCTGTAAACATGCTCGTATTGTCAAGCAAAAGCAAAGGAAACGTAAAGTGTAGAACGTAAAAATTTCTAAACAAAATACAAAAGAAACAAATAAAACCGTGTATAAAAATAAGACGATAAATAAAGAAATCGAAAACAAATAAAAGAATTTGTGAATGCAAGAAAACAAAAATGCCAGTGCGTGGGTCTTCCTTTTCTGACTACAAAACAAATTCTTGTTGTCTCGTCTTTACAAATTTAGAAGAAGAACAAAAAAATTGTTTTTCAAAAAGAAAATTAAGAAAAAAAATTAATTTTTTATGTAGCTTGTCCTCTTAAATTTAGAAATTAGAAATTATTCAATAGATTTTCAGTTGTTTAATGCAAAAATTAAAGAAAATTTTTACTCATATTGTTTAATTTTTAGAATTTTATTTGTATAAACCTTGATTGGATAAATGACCTTCAAAAAAATGTTTGTATTTTAGGGGATCATTTCCAAAATTATGCGAACTAACACACACACCACATCAAATTTTGAAAATCATTTACACATGCATACATACGAGGTGTGATCAAAAAATAATCGTTATTTTAAATATTTTTCAAAAAGTATTTATTAACTATCATGTCCCCTTCAAAGTAACCCCCCTCAGATATAGTACACGTATGCCAGCGTTTTTTCCAATACTCGAAACACTTCTGAAACGCGCTTTTTGGTATCGCCAACAGCTCCTGTTTCGATCTTTCTTTTACCTCCTCAAACGTAGCAAAACGCTTTCCTTTCATCGGTGTCTGCAGTTTTGGGAAGAGGAAAAAGTCAGCGGGGTCCAAGTCCGGTGAATACGGTAGTTGAGGCATGATTACGGTTTTGTTTTTGGCCAAAAACTTACGCACAAGCATCGATTTGTGAGCTGGTGCGTTATCATGGTGCAAAATCCATGATTAGTTTTTCCACAATCCTATGCGTTTCTGACGAATTGCTTCGCGCAATCGGCGCATAACTTCAAGGTAGTATTCCTTATTGACCGTACGACCTTGTGTCAAGTAATCTTGTGTCATTGTAATCGAAGAAAACAGTGAGCAAAACCTTCACATTTGACCAAACTTGACGTGCTTTTTTCGATCTTGGCTCTTCTGGACGCTCCATTGGGATGATTGGGCTTTGGTTTCAATGTCATAGCCATACACCCATGATTCGTCACCAGTTATGACCTTTTCTAGCAAATCTGGATCGTGGTTGATCGTCTTCAACATCTCCTGAGCGATGTCCACGTGACGTTGTTTTGCTCAAAATTCAGCAATTTTGGAACAATCTTCGCTGCCGCACGTTTCATGCCTAAAACATCCGTAAAAATTGCTTGGCATGAGCCGAACGATATGCCAACATCATCAGCAGCAACCTCTCTAATATTGATTCGACGATTTTCCAAAATCATTTTCTTCACTGCTTCAGTGTTTTCATCGGTTGTTGACGTGCTCGGGCGACCAGGACGAGCATCGTCATTGACATATTTTCGGCATTCCTTAAACCGGTTTTACCACAATTGAACTTGTGTTCTACTCATAATAGACTCGTCAAACGCCACAGTCAACATTTCAAATGTCCTTGCACATTTAATTTCATTGAATTTAATTTCATTTCGGTGTATAATTCGTCATTACAACCCTTCAGTTAGGATTACGATCAAGCTTTTAACACCAACTATATTATGTATGTTAATTTTATATATCAGTTGATAGTACTTACAGTTTTAGGTTGACTCCGAACGACAGATTTTTGAAAAACTTTTCAGAGCAAATTTTTATTTACTCTCTGATTTTTTGCCAAAAATCTACTGAGAGTGCGTCGTCGAAAAAATATTTTTCACATTTCAGTTTGTAGGAGATTTGTGACCTGGTGTTTGAATCATGGCCTCACATGCAATAAGCAGAACGTCAAATTACTGCTTCTAGAATATTCTAAGCAATTAAACCAAAATAGGGCTCATTGTGTGGTACAGTCTTGTTGAAACCAGATATCTTCCAGTTTATATTAATTGCAGACGAGAAAAAGGCGGATACCATACTAGCACAGCGTTCTGAAATAACGGTAACTGTCCACGATCAGTTTCGAAATACAACGCCCCAAAGACATCTCCTGGCTGAAATTCACAACAAATACTCTTTCCTTTCCAAATTAGTTTTCCTGACATGACATTCCCACAATCACTTCTGAGTCCTTCGAGCTTCATAAGCGAAGCGTTGTTGACATAACCATTGCTCCTTGCAGGCTTTTTCTCTTACTTAAGCGCTCTACCGTCTAGCACGATTCTTCGGACCCAGTTGTGCGTTTTTATTTTTCCTTTGTATTTAGAATTATTGAATGTGGTATAAGCCACCATAGCGGATAATCTGACGACATTAGGTGAACAGGACAGTTTGAGGGACAGGACTCGATAGTGGAATAAATATCGAATTTAATTTGGTGAAAAAACATGTACCCGAGACTTAGAAGCTTGCCTAAAACTAGAAAGATTGAATTGTCCTCCTCCCATCTATGGCATCTAGTAATGAACGATGCTAGCGACTTTGGAACTAGACGGATGAGCTCATGCGGATGGCTTAGTTCTTATGATTTCAAATATATTTGAAGATCCTACTAGGGGAAGCATGAACGCTGTTCTAGATGCATTTTCTGCGACTTTATCAGGATAAAAACTGTATATTCAAAGGCTTTCGTTGCCTTCTTTGCTTGTAGCGAATCATTGAGAAGAAAATCAGACCTCGAATGGTTCTAGAATGACTTGTTGAATCTGTAAGCAGTAGTCAGACAAATCATGATCTTCGTATGCATACACCTACGACAACATTGAAATCGAGTTTACCTCTCTTTTTGCAGGACCTTTTCTGTAAGAGTTTAGCATCTAATGCTAGTCAACATTCTAGTCGAACATTGATATGATGCCACGCTACGACTTCTCGAAAAAGTTTGAGAGCTCCAAATCGTATTGAGACGAATGCCAAAGTATTGCAATGGGGCCTGGTAATCGCTTTCAATCAGATCTGCACGGAGGGTTCGAGATTGAATTCAGCTAGTGATAGAGGCAACTTGAACTAACTCAATAAGAAAAAAATATTACAACGTTTTCCTGACAGAATTGCCGACTTTAGAAGTAACGGTTGGGACTTATTGGAACTATCTCAAGGACAGATTCTCTCTTTTCGATAGCTAGGTTTCTGTTGGGTGGTGGGTTCGATTTTTGACTTCTGAAATGGTTTACAGTAAACACAAGGCAAACGCAAAGCACAACACATACATACATATATAATTGGTCAGGATTACGACTTAGTATCTCACACCACTTATGTTGTGTGTGTTAATTTTATACATGCGTGGTGGGACAGATTTTTGAGAAACTTCTTCATGGCAATTTTTATTTACTATCAGAGTTTTTGCCAGAAATCTGCTGAGAGGAAGTCACCGAAGAAATAAATTTGTATTTTGCTTTGATGTCTGGCCTAGGGCTCGTCTAATAATCCAATAAGCTTTACGTCTAATAAGCCAACACAATACCTACTAGACTACGGCGACTTAAAAGCACAACAAATGTAGCGAAATTCGCAATCGGAGAGTAAGAACATGCAAGGTGAGGAATGTTGTGATAGATTCTGTTAATGTCATGTGAGCAGCTTCGCAAGACAATACCGCAAAACTGGCTGATGTTAGATAGGGGGTAACTATAGTGGAAATAGTTTGGAATCTTGCGTCCTCTACAATCTGCCAGGCATTGCAGAGTCAAAGGAAATTTCCAGAGGATAGCCTCAAGCCTAGTGTGGAGTTTCGGTGTTGAGGAGTACACATCACCAGTACCCTGTACATTTCAAAATAATACGTAAGGGTACACAGAGTATCAAGTATAAATCAGAGAATTAAACTTACTGACACACAACAACATCGTAAAGTTTTTCTGGGCAAAATAGTTCAGGGAAACATTATATGACAACCCTACAGAGATTGAGAGCAGTACAGTAAATCGTCTGTGAGCAGTACTTCAGTACTTTTTAACATCAATACAAAAGTACAACACAATAACCGCATCTTTACCTATCACCTACTTTCGTTGTTGACCTGACAATTGTCCAGTCCTTGCTAAATGATTTTCGAGAAACAAAGAAATCTTTTTTTCCCAAGTTCTGATGCTGTTTCTCACCATAATTAATTTGTGGCAATTAAATTGTGAAAAGAAATTCTTTGTTTTTAACTACTCAAGCACCAACCAGCAGCCGCTTAAGCATCATCATCAATGCTTCAATACAATAAAAAGGGGTGGCCATTACCAAGCAATGCTGTTGAATTTTAATATTTTAAGACCTTTTGTAACGTATAACTTCCATACACTGTTGTAAAGTCTTATTTTTATGATGCAGCAGCCGTTATAATTTTACCCAATGCCTCAATTTCTTTACTGTGCCCATCATTAACGTTTTTTTATATTTTCTGCCTTGATTACTCTGTATAAATTTTATTTATAATTTTATTGAAAAGAATTAAATAAAAAATGGAAATGATTACGATTGTATGTACAAAAGAAGAATTTTAAATGAAGAAAACATAAACAGTACTGCCTGCAGTGGGCTTTAAAAGTAAGCACATACTTGTGATGAAATTGGAAGCACAGGTTGCACAAGTAAAGCCTTTTGGAATAAGACAGAAAGAAGTTTTTCTACTCTTAAAAGCTTTAGAAAGATTAAAGAATTATTTTCTGTAAAACCAGGTTTAGTACTTTTTGTAATAGTACCAAATCTATTAGTACTACAAAAGCAAAACTATTTTGAATATTCTAAAAGTACAAGAAAACGAAAATAATTACATAAAAGCATATCATCATATTAATGGTCTTAATGTAATAAAAAAAATACTTTTTATTGTAAAAATTTCGTTTTGACCAAAAGGTACCAATAGTACCAAAACATAAAAGAATTTATATTTCAAGTAATTTTTTAATTAAAATTTACTTTATTTTCAGAGTCCCAGTTTGGTTTTTATTTAATTTTAGAAAAATACCTAAAGTACTTTTTTTTATTTTTGTGGTACTAAAAGGTATGGCACCAAAATATTTTTTCAATTTTAACCAAACATTTTTAACTTCAGTTCATAAATTTCCGTTTTCATCCGTACTATAATTTTTTTTTCTTTCTTAAGGGTAGCATTTTTATAGAAAGAAATATAGACTTACAAAAAGTACCAAAATTACCCTTTTTTGTTATAAGTATTAAAACCTTAAGTCAACTTTACAAAAATTAAAAATAAATCAGAATTATAGAGTTTTTAATATCTTAGTATTCAAAATGAATACATATATATTTGGTGGCAATTAATTTTTGTCGTTGTACTATCGAAAGTACTTTTTTGAAATGAGACCTTTTTTTCCCTGTAAATTAATTTAATGTTTATCATTTTCCCATAGATATAATTAAAAAACCTAATCCTTCCAACATTCAAATAAAAACCTTAAAAAGTTAAGTTTTTAAAAAAGTACCAAATTATTTTCCCTTAAGTACCACCAAAGTTGGGTACCTTTATCAAAAAAAAAGTTTTTATTTAAAAAGTAACGCCCTTTAAAAGCACTTTTTTCATTTATTTTTGTTGCTTACTTTTATAATAAATTCTTCAATAAAAATGGAGACAATAAGAACAAGATAATATCCAAAAAGTACCAAATTACATACCTTTAAGTACCAAAAAAATTTTTGGGGCATTAACAAAAAAAATTATTTTTTTTTAGAAAGTAACGCCCTTAAAAATGGGATGTTTGTCATACTTTTTAAAAAAAAGGTACTATTTTTTTATAAAGTATCAAAAGTACTTTAAAAAGTTTTAATTAGTTTAAAGCTATTATAATTTTTTTATAACATATTACTAAATACTACGGTAATAAAAAGGGACTTTGGAAAATTTCGTTCTGTCTCTTCTTGTGCAGAAAGTACCAAAAGTACTTTTTAGAAATACAGTATCATATCACTGATTTGCATTTATTTCTCACTTACCTGTACGCATCCGACATCTTACAATTAAAATTCGAAAAAAGTAAAGGTAGAAAAACACATTGAACCTCTTTAATTGACAACAATTGACCCCTAAAACAGAGAATTTCTTAAAATTCTTTTGAATTTCAGCCAATAATGACAACGCATTGTCAGACATTTTGTAGGTTTTTCTTGTTTTGTTTTCTTTAACATGTTGGTTGTGTCATTCAAAAACCAATTTATAATTACAAAATACATAATTACATTATACAATAATACAATAATTAATTAACAAAAGAAATATTTTTTTTTTTGAAACAACACAACAATTGAAAAATATCAAGAAATGATTTAAACAATGAACTTGAAAAATTACAAAAAAAATGTATTTAAAGAACAAAAAATAGAAAACATGTTTAACATTGAAATTGATTTCTAAATAAAGAAATTGAATTGAGAAAAGCAAAACAGAAATGGAGGCCTATAGGAAGAGCTACCATGTGCCATAGTATGAGTGCCATAAAAGGCGTAAAAAGCAAATGACAGCAACATTTTTATTTTCGAAGTACTCACAATAGAATGAAGTTGTTTAATTTTTTAAAATTTATTTAAAAACCTGTTTCTTAAAAAAAAGTACCAAACAAAAAGTACCAAGAAATATTTTTTAATAAAAAAGTTTAGTACCATTAGTGCCATAAGTTGTTTAGTTTTATAAAATTTATTTAAGAACTTAATTTTATGTTTCTCGAAAAAAAGTAGCAAATAAAAAGAAACAAAAAAAATTTTTTAGTAAAAACTGTTGGTACCATTAACGTCATAAAAATTAAAAAAAATAAAAATCATTCTGAACAGTGACTATCAAATTTTAACAGTGGATAATGGTCACTATCAAATTAGTTGCCGTTTATTTAATCTCTTTTGCCAAGTCACCATTGATGACCACGATCTCGTCATCTTCAGCGATGAGGCCCATTTCTAGATGTCTTGGTATGGAACCAAACAATGTTTTCGAATTTAAAAGGATACCAATCCGCATGAGATCCAAGAGCATCCAATATATCTCTAAAAAGCTACTGTTTGGTGTGGACTTTGGGATGGAAGCATCATAGGTACATTTCACTTTGAGGACGACGTTGCTCAGGTCATCACTGTGAATGGCAAGCATCACAGTTCAATAATTATCAACTTCTTTTGACCTTAGCGGCATGCTGAGGACACCACTGACATGTGGTTTCAACAGGACATCGCTACGAGCTATAGAGCTCATGTCACATTTATAATTCTGCACGAGAGATTTGAATTCTTGGTAATTTTTCGTGAAGATGATGTAAACTGGATGCTAAGCAAATGTGCCGCAAACCATAGCGATCTTCAAAACCAACATAATCCATTCTATTGATTAAATAAAGCTTGATTTGTATGACATTTTCATAGAAAGTTTTATATTTCGGATACGCTTCACCTAGAAAAGTCGTGACGGGCATTTTAACGATATTATGTTCCACACATAATGGCATCAATAGGCCTTTTAAACGAATAAAAAGTTTCGATGACATCTCACATCTTTTCTTCAATTTACAAATAACATAGAGTGTCCTGGTAGTCTAGTGGGTGGTGTACTAGACTATTAGCGTGAGGATCGTGGGTTCGATTCCCACCAGAGGCTCTCGTCTGTGACACTACACCGAGCATATGGTCAAGTTACTCCTCTCGTATATAATTAGAATATAATTTGTAATTGTATTGTAATTAATTAAATAAATAAATAAAAATAACACAACAATACGTTAGGTTAGGTTTACGGACGTGTACTTGACATTGGGACAAGTACTATACTCGGAGGTCAATTTGACCTATTGTAATACGTCCTAAAGGAGAGAGAAGAGAGAATAATAAAGCAGATAGGGAAAGAGAGAAGAGGTAAGAAAGGGAGAATAAGCAGACGGAGGAAAACACAGACTATAAACACACAAGAGGGCGCACTTCCACTTCTCAACCAGCTCAACCTGTTAATGAATCTATGGAGAGCTTTAATATCGGCACTCTACCTTCGAAGAAACTACTGCACAGACTTCTCAACCTCTACCTACTATGAGTTACAGAGGAGGTGTTCGATCGTTTCCAATTCCTCCTCTTCGCAACATACTCTGCAATAGTCCGGCTGGGATCTGTTCAAAATTCTTGTCTGAGGTCTAATCTCGCAATGCCCTGTAATAAAACCAATGACTAACCTCAGACTGGCCTTATCTAAGCCCAGCAGCAAACCTGTTCTATCTACATAAGATACTTTTCATTTAATATTGGGTGTTCGATAAAACTCGGTTACAGATTGTCAGTCGATGACTACACAATATAAAATCCCTTGTAATTCCTTTATTAAAATGTGACCTTTTAGGCCTCACTTTGCTAGAAGACTTTATTAAAATAACTTTATTGCGTGGGAAAATACTCCTGGACCTTCCTTGATGCCAGAGCTGAGGTTTGACCAAGTAAGCTGATACACTATCCACTAGACTAGGGCGAATGTCTCGAATAAGCAGTGAAAATTTTCTTTGAAACGAATCCTTAAGATGAAGTCGCCGTAGTCTAGTAGGTAGTGTGTTGGTTTATTAGACGTAAAGCCAGGATTCGAGCCCCAGGCCAGACATCAAGGCAAAATACATAAGTAGTGCTTCGGCAACTTCCTCTCAGCAGATTTCTGGCAAAAACTCTGAGAGTAAATAAAATTCGCTTGAATAGTTTCTCAAAAATCTGTCGTTCGGTGTCGACTTTAAACTGTAGGTCCCACCACTCATGTACAAAATTAACACACACAACATAAGTGGTGTGAGAAACTAGGACGTTGTACAATGGGTCAATTCGACCTACGGGTACTGTACTTGTCTTAATTGACAAGTACAGGTCCTCTAACCTAACCTAATCCTTAAGATCACGTGTTTTGAGCCTTTTTTCAAAACAACCGTACTTTTTGGGTACTTTTTCTACAGTTTATGCCCTAAATATTTATTTTAAGTTCACGCCTTTTGAGGCCTTTTTTCAAAACAACAGTACTTTTTAGGTACCTTTTTAAAATTTATTATGAGAATGATTCTCTAAAAATTAATTTTCAATATGAATTTCATAAATCATACGGCTTTAAATAGAGGAAAAAAAAATAATTCATAACAAAATTAAAAAATTAATACGTAAAGTACTTTTTATTGGAATAAAAGAGTACTTTTCATAATAGTTTTTGTTAAAATCTCTCTTTGGAAAAAAATTTTATTGTATTCTACATGTATTTAAATATAATATTTTTAAGGTACTTTTTTCGTAAGAAAAAGTACTTTTTATTTTATTAAAATTTTTTTCTCACATTTTCTTTTTTTCTTTTTGTTTTATTTGCAGAACAAGCAGTTAACAGCGGTCGTTTAAGGCAAAAGGACACCCTTAAAAGGGGGGTGTCTAAAAAATCTTTTCGCTTTTACCCCTTTTTTCATTCATTTTTTGTATACAACTTTCTAACAAAAGAGACGGTAAGTACCAAAGTGTTGCAAGGGACTTGTAATATTTAAATGGCTCTCTAGCTAATGACTCAAGTGTAGCCTATTTTTACAATTATTTACAACAAAAAAAAACATGCCACAGCATACAAATATATTTTTGGATTTTAGCACAGCGCTATAGAAAAAAAAAGAAAAAACAATTTGGAAGTAAACCGAGAGGCATCATGCAACAAAGGAAAACGGATGCTGTTGATGCCACTGGTGAATTCATTTCACTATTTTTAAATATTTCCACTGAGGTTTTTCTCTATATGTTTTGAGTTTTTTTTTATCCAATTCTGTTGCACGTTTATTTATTACAGGATTTTTATTTTCTGTTTTTATTTTATGGATTGCCATGAAGTGTATCGTATGCTTGCGTTTTGCCTGAGTGTTTATGTGCATTTTATTAGTTGACTAGACATTCAGATAAACTCACACAATAACTATACGGCTTAATGGCTGTCTAGCTGGCTCGCTGACGGTCTGATTGTTTCCTTTATTTTCATTCAATTATATCGCCTGCTATGTGAGTGAGTGCAACGAATCGAAATGTGTGAGAGAAACCAAACAGCCGTATTGCATAGTCGCCTGGTCTAAAAATAGCCACACAACCAAATATCCAATAGTAGGGATATGTTTGAACATATTTAGTATAACCGTAGTGCAGTTGTGAAATTATTTGTATAACACTTGCACACTCGTGCAGTGCACATTATTAGAGATTATCACGATAGATAGATAGGAGGATGGATCACCAAAAAAAAAACTGCAATTCTAGGCAGAATGCAAAAAAGTTTTCTTTAAAAAGTCACACACGTCTATTTTTGAACACTTCATTTTATTTGGGAATGAGGACAAAATATAAAAAAAACAAACAACCAAAAAAACTTTGAAATAAACATGCTAAAAATAAGAAAATTCCTTAAAACAAATGATAGGAAAATAAATTTTGAAAAAGCCAAAAAGAAAACAAAGTTCTCAAGAAGGAAAAGAGCTCCACAATTAACTGAAATCGGGTATAACCTGTGTGGGAATACAAACTACTAATGGTAGTCGTCTTAGTCTAGTAGGTAGTGTATTGGCTTATTAGACGTAAGGCAACGGTTCAAGCCCCAGGTCAGACATCTTCACCAAAACGAAATATAAAAAAAAAATTCCTCCAACGACTTCCTCTCAGCAGATTTCTCTCAGAAACTCTGGAGTTAAATAAAATTGCCATAAAAAGTTTCTCAAAAATCTGTCATTCGGAGTCGACTTCAATCTCTAGGTACCGCCACTCATGTATAAAATTAATACACACAACATAAGTGCTGCGAGAAGCTAGGTTGTAATTCTGACTTAAGGGTTGTAGTGGCCAGTTATGTATTATCAACAAGGAAAAGAGTACTACGATTGACTGAAATCGGGTATAATCCGTATAGGAATAAAATCTACGAGTGGTAGTTGTCGTAGTCAAGTGGGTAGTATATTTTACTTATTAAACGTGAGGACACTGTTCAAACCCCAGGTCAGACATCTCCAACAAAACGATATATGTAAAAAATATTTCTTCGGTGACTTCCTCTCAGAAGATTTCTAGGAAAAATGCTGAAAGTAAATAAAATTTGCCATGAAAATTTTCACAAAATTGGTTTCCGTCACTCATGTATAAAATTTACACACATAAAATAAGTGGTGTGAGAGGCTAGGTTGTAATCCTGACTAAAGGGTTGTAATGTATGTTGCTAGTAGATCGTTACATTCCTTGAGTACTGCATCATTATCTCTCCTATGCTATGTCTGTCCGTAAAACTATACACATCTGGACATTACGATCAATCAGCCCTTGAAAGATTGAGATTGAGTAATACTGACTTAAAGGCTGTAGTGATCAATCATGTACAGTCAACCCTCCTATAACGCGCTACTCTGAGAACGCGGTTTCCATATAACGCGGTTTCACACATAACGCGGAACTGAAACTTCGACAGCCCTCCTATAACGCAGTACTCTTACTGCGCGGTTTTCGTTCAACAACATCCTATAAGTTCCTCCCGCACAGCCTGTAAATGACTCTAGTAACTAGATATTGTAAGAGCGTTTAATTCAGTTTTATTTTCGAAGCAAAATCACAGCCGAGTTATATAAACAACATGTTTATATAAACATGACAACTTATCTCATAGCCGTCTACAACATCGATTTCAGTCATCACAGAGCTCTATCACAGTACATAATTCAATAAAAATAATTTATCTTGTCTTGGTATCCATATAACGCGGTACGAATGATGTGATTTGTACTAATTCCGAGTTTCTTATAGCGCGGTTTCCATACAACGCGATAGACGGTTTCCATAGAACGCGCTACGAATTAGACTGGTTTGTACGATTAAATCCGAGTTTCTTATAGCACGATTTCCATACAACGCGGTACACACTCACCGCGTTATAGGAGGGTTGACTGTATGTATGTATTTACAAAGTTTTGTGGTCCATTGGAGTGACCTGACTCCATGGAAAAAAGTGTTCCACTACTGGTAGAATTCGGATACAAATTGTAAAGTCATATCATTTATTTGTGTTTTCCTTGAAGTCCATTAAGGTCTTCCCTCTTTTATGTATTCTCTAAAGCACTAAAGCAAAATTTTTGGACATTTAAAAACCGATTTTTCTTAAATTTTCAGTAAGATACAGTGCTTTCACAATTGATTGAATCCGTGTATATCCTGTATGGGAATAGAATCTACTTGCATTGCTTGTTAGAGAAACCTGAAGTTGACTCCATGGCTAAAAACCTGATTTTTAACAAATTTTCAAAAGGAAAAAGTGTTTCAAGATTGAATAAATGCAATTACAAGCTGTAAAGTCATAGCATCTCTTTGTGTTTTCCTTTAAGCCCATATAAAGGGTGTTTTTTATAGAGATATATAAATTTAAGTTGCAATAAAACAACGACGGATTATTCGATTGACATGAATTTTATTTATCCGAAAGATAATCTTGTGGCATTACATTTTAAATATGATTTCTGGCATATGACCGCCACGGCTGGCGCGGATGTAGTTCAATCTGGACGTCCAATTTTCGATGACTTTTTCCAACATTTGTGGCCGTATATCGGCAATAATACGGCGAATGTTGTCTTCCAAATGGTCAAGCGTTTGTGTCTTTACCGCATAGACCAATGACTTTACATAGCCCCATAGAAAGTAGTCTAGCGGTGTTAAATCGCAAGATCTTGGAGGCCAATTCACAGGTCCAAAACGTGAAATTATACGGTCACCAAACGTGTACCGATCACCATTGACTGTAACGTTCTGGCCACCATCGTTTTTGAAAAAGTACGGACCAATGATTCCACCAGCCCAAAAAGCGCACCAAACAGTCAGTTTTTCTGGATGTAACGATGTTTCCACATACACTTGAGGATTACCTTCACTCCAAATGCGGCAGTTTTGTTTGTTGACGTAGCCATTCAACCAGAAGTGCGCTTCATCGCTAAACAAAATTCGCTTATGAAAATCGGGAACAACGGTAATCTCGTTTTGGGCCCATTCGACGAATCTACGCCTTACTTGATGATCGTTTGGCTTCAAACCTTGCACGAGTTGGATTTTGTAAGAACGCAAACCAAGATCCTTCCGCAAAATCTTCCATAAAGTGAATGGACACAGATCCAATTCCTGTGCTTGATGGCGGATGGACTCATTCGGGTCTTCCTCAATGCTACGCTCTACAGCAGCAATAGCTTCTTCTGTACGCACCGTATAGCGTCTCTGGGGATGCGAGTTATCAATAAGAGTAAACGTGGTGCGAAAACGTTCCAAGGTTAATCGAATTAACTGCTCTGATTTACGCTTTTGTCGACGATAAAATGGACGTAGTGCGCGATACGTTTTCCGCACAGAACCATTATTTTCGAAATAAAATTGCACTATTTGCAAGCGTTGTTCAGGCGTGAGTCTATTCATGATGAATTGCCAAACCAAACTGAGAATAAATCACTTGACAGTTGTTAAATCGGTTGCCATCTTGAAAAGTAATGCCAACTTAAAGTTCTATACCCCTATAAAAAACACCCTTTACATACATAGGTCTTCCCTCCTTTCATGTATTCACCAAATGCCGATTACAGTGACTATAAGTTGGTGCCGAGAAAAGTGAAATTTTTGGGCAACGAAAAAACCGATTTTTTTTTTTTTTTTTTTTTGACGAATATAATCTACTAGTATTGTCCTGGGAAACCATATAAGTCTGTGCCCTTTTAAGTGTTCTCAAAATGTCAATTGAAGTGACATTTTTAAGCAAAACCTTCTGTTTTTCCTTCCATTTCTTCACCACACAGAAAAAGAAAAAAATATTTCTTGTAACCAATTTGGTATACCAAACAAAGAACAAACTTTTTTTCGTTCTTAAATCTTAATAAAAGTTTTTTTTAAATACTTCCCTGTAATGCCATAAAAAGTACTATACATTAAAAAAGAAGAAAAAAAAGTACTTTTTTGTTTCCTTAATAAACAGATAATTACCGTATGCTGTTGTGTTATTCTCTGTTGCTGTATCTGTTTTTCTGTAGATATTTAAATTTGTTTTCAGTTTTCTTTGTTTTTCTTTCCATTTCTGTCTTTGTTTGAGTTTAAAAGAAAAATTTCTTATGTGTGAGCACCACCTCATTCTTTTTTTCATTTCTTAAAATATTCTTTCATTTTCAATTTTATTTTCAATTTACGTGTAATGATCACATAATTTCACGAGATACACACCAAAATCAAACAAAAATAAAAACCAAGGATTTCGATCAACAAAGAAATGAAACCAAAAAAATAAGAGTACCATCTCTTAAAGGAATTGACCTTGAATGCATTATGTTTTGCTGTCTTTGGGAGGCACTGAATGGCGAAAGGCAACATTTTAAACATTTTTCTTCTCACAGAATAAGATTTTAAATTTTTGAAATTTAATGAATATTTAACAAAGGAACTCTCGATCAAATATAGGGTGTTTTTTAAATCCATGCACAACCGGTACAATGCTTTATACAAAGACTTTATTTAGAACCAGACTTAGTTTAAGCCCCAGTATAAAGAATTTTCGTCTGTTTCTCTAGCTTCTCACATCTCTCATACTGTGTGTGTTAATTTTATATGTACGTGAGTGGTGGGACCTACAGTTTAAAGCTGACTCCGAACGATAGATTTTTGAGAAACTTTGCATGGCAATTTTATTTACTCTCAGATTTTTTGCCAGAAATCTGCTGAGAGTATGTCTCCAAAGAAATATTGTTTTGTATTTTGTTTTGTTGGAGATGTCTTGACCTGGCTTTTGAACCGAGATCTCACGTCTAATAGGCCAACACACTGCCTTGTGGACTACCGCGACTACGAACTGAAATTACTTACTAAGCCAAAAAATCTCTTACGACACCTATTACTTGTTACATGCTACCTCTACATAAGTCTTTTTTAAAATGTTCAATGCAACCCGACGAGACTTAATTCCCTGTCACTCTGGCACATCATTTGCTCTAGGCAGTCTTCTATCCCTTCTGTCTATACTTCTCACCCTAAATTTTACAAAAGATTTTATATTACAATTCCAATCAAGTGACGCTTGTCTGCTTAGGAAATTCTTTAAAAATTACGCGGATTTTGTAATCTCGACATTTTTTCCCGAAAAGTTTGATTTCCGCCTCCTAGATTTCTTTAGTGTGTAACTACTACAGAATGAATCCAGAGTGAGGGAAGTCCTACAACTAACATTTCTACATTTTCTGTCAGTCAAATGTCATTCAGGTCTCTTGCGAGCGCTACCTTCAGTTCAAAACAGGTCATCATATGTCATGACTTTCATGTTTACTGGAGTTTTGTTTCTATCTTAACTGGATGACTGATCACAGGGATATCCAAAGTAGTGTGCAGCTGATGCTCTTACAAGGGCAGACACATTGCTATCGAATACCAATCGATAGGAATACTACCGGTTAACAGATTTTTCTTGAGTTTAACCAAGTAAGAGCGTACAATTAAAACTGAATCGCAAAACTGATATCTCTGTGTGGGTATATATTATCAGCGGTTGTTGTGCAATATGTTCGTCTCCTGCAAAGTTTGTAGGTCGGTAGAGAAGGAAGACAGCAATGTCCATCTCTGACTCGACGCAAATCGTTTTGATTTGACACACTATTTGCCAATAGTCGAACGGACTTACCAGTACTACATCGATCAACAGACCTACTGTTTTCTCTACAACTGCAAATATTTAGTTGCCAGCTAGCAACGCTACTGGGGTTCAGTTGCCGTCCATAAGCGATCCATAAATTGTCAAGTGGGTTTTCAGTCAAATGCTAAGGATAGCATGCTTTAATGCAAAATGCAAATATGGAGTGTCGATAGTGGATTGCTGCGACTTGTCAGTTAGGATTTGGACCACTTCAACAATTATCTGATGAGGCCGCTCTTCCTAATTTTCTATTAAAAAAAAAACCAATTGCCTGTTACCGTTTGAATTGTGAAATAGGCCCTGAAGTAAAAAATATTCG
Source organism: Sarcophaga subvicina (assembly GCA_936449025.2). Lineage (NCBI taxonomy): Eukaryota > Metazoa > Arthropoda > Insecta > Diptera > Sarcophagidae > Sarcophaga > Sarcophaga subvicina. Next base: position 37,635,539 of record OW388084.2, read on the forward strand.
AAATAAAAGTTGAAAATTTTTAACTTACAAAAAATCATACTTCATGGACCCTTGATAATATTATAAAGCTATTAAGATTCCAGAAATCGTCGTAGTCTATTAGGAAGTGTGTTGGCTTATTATACGAGAGGTCACGGTTCAAACCTCAGACATCTCCAACAAAATGAAATACAAAAAAATATTTCTTGGGCGACTTCCTCTCAGCAGATTTCTGGCACAGACTCTGAGAGTAAATAAAATTGCCATGAAAAGTTTCTTAAAAATCTGTCTTTCGGAGTCGACTTTAAACTGTAGGTCCCATCACACATATATAAAATAAACACACAAACATAAGCGGTGTAAGAAACTAAGTCGTAATACTGGCTAAAGAGTTGTAATGACCAATTATGATATGATTATTTAATGATAGGCCCTTATATAATAAAAAAAAAAGAAAAAAGTTTTTATTAACAAACGAATATCCAGATGTTTATAAATCTTTTAAATTTCGTTGATAAGTACATGCAGTTTAAGTCGAATCACTTGGTGAACTCTTTTTAAATTCAAACGGTTGAAAGGCTTCACCGGAGCCGGCATAAAATTTCGATTGAAATTCGACCCAATGTAAGCGTAAACAATGCAAAAATGCTGACAGACCCTCCATAACCACCAATATAGCCACGGTTAATATGGCCCAAATAATGAAAACCACATACAAGACAATGGCATTGACATAGCCCCATGAACCGGTAAGGCCAATTTGCAAAACCATATTCCACAGAACCGTCGAAAGCTGATCATGAGCCAAAGACAATGCCCATAAACGCAGATAGGAGGCGGTGTGAGAGACAGCGCCCAAAACACTTTCAATGCAATGTATGCCTAAAGAAGATTAAGAGTTTAATGAAGAGAAGGGAAAGACATGAAAGACATGCCTATTACCTGAGTGTATCCAGAGTTCACTTAGAACAGTTTCGTCTTCTTCTTTATGTTTTGTTGGACGTCGTATCTCTGATTCACCCTCACGTATGGGATCCTCTACCATGTACACCAAAGACTTACGGATATTGCTTATAGTATGACGTTTGCGTGAACGTTTGACAGACTCGTTTTTAATTTTTTGAATTTTTCTTTTTTGAATCGTATAATATATGGGCTTACCCGCCAACAGTATGGGTATACATATTAGGCCAAAGGCCAGCAGAACCATTTGTATATAATTCTGGAATTCAAACATATAGGCTTCACAGTTCTCCGGAGGTTCATCGGCTCCCTTCATTAAAAGCATATTAATGAAGATTATAAGCACAGAAGGCGCACAGGCTGAATTATAGGGAGTACCTATATGGCCGCCATAAGCTGTCCACTTGTAGAAGATCAGGAACACCAAATATCCAAAGATACACAACAGAAATATAATCTGCGGTACAAATACCAGCAGTAGGTCGACATAATTATCTTTATGGATGAAGTTGGCTGCAGACAGTAGAAGGCCAAAAATCATTTGAGTTACGCCCAATATAATGGCCAATTTCATTTTCAAAGAGTTAAACATGATAATGGCATGCTCGCCGGATGCATCCCATATCGGATCCATGCCAAATACATAAGGCGTTCCCATATAATGTTTCGGATTAGCCGGATCCAATTGTATAAATGCATTACTACGTACTTCATTTTCGGTGAATGGAGTACGCCAAGCGGAGCCAAATAAATTTAAGCACTTGGAGAACATGTCATTGTATATGAGACCCGTGTAGACGGAAAAGCCACCCATTAGGGTGATAATATAACGGCCAGCAAATAAAATATTCCAGATTTCGCTTTGTTCCTTAGCCAAACGATTTTTTTCCTCCAACGGTTTCTCCTTCAATACCATCCACAAGCCGAATAAAAACATTATCAGGCCATGGCCTACATCGCCGAACATAACAGCAAAAAGAAATGGAAACGTTATAATCGTATAAGGGGCTGGATTCAATTCCTGATACTGGGCCATGCCATAGGCATCAATGAGATTCTGAAAGCCTTTGGTAAACCGATTCAAAGCGAAGTAGGTGGGCCTAAAGTTATCCGTCAGATTGGGTTTGTAGATTTCATTTAGCATGGGCACAAACATTGCTCTTGCACTGCCCTTAGCAGTTCTGCGAGCCCCTAATATTATGGCATCTCTTACGGTATTCACATCTCGCGAGGGTATCCAGCAATCGGCCTGTAAATACTTGTCCTTTTGCAAACGTTTCACATGATGCATGCGATTCAATATGAAATAAACCATAAGCATTTTCTGGATCTTGGTCTGCCAAATATACAAATCCGCCGAGGCTATTAAAAGCAAATTATAACGGTGCGTTTGTGTCTTCTCTATAACCATATCCAGATCTTTAAGTTCTTGGCTTATGCTTTTAGCCAAGGTTTTTCGATCTTCCATTGACTCTGGGCACTCAAAGAGTTTTATGCCAAAGCCTTGACTCACTTTGGCAATCTTTTTCTTGATTACGGGCCCCATGAAAAATATGATGAAAACATATTTCCTATAGGACTCCACACGTCCCACTGATTGTTGCACCGTCACTGTTACTTCCCTGTGCTTGAGAACAAAATAACCACGTGTTATGCGCCACAAGATCGTTTCAAATGTGGCAAATCTCTCTACGGGTATGGTGCCGGCAACAAAAGACAAATGCATGCCATCATGTACGCCATTCGCACGTGTGAGCAATTCATTTTTCATCAAATTCATAATGAAACTATCTGTCCAAGCAATAACCGGTTGATTGGGTTGGCCAAATAAGGCTTCAACTTTTTGCAAAACTAGCAAATGTTCATGCAACTCTTGGCGTTGACGTTTCAAAGTCTCTACACTCATTACCACTTGCATAAGATCATCGTACATTTCCTGTAGAATTGTTTCCAAAGTTTTCAGATCAGCAGCCTCTGGTATCTCATCCTCATCAACATCCGGATATATCACGACTTTTATGTCAAAATCATCAATTTCTTGTTGCAAATACGTTATTATACGCTTCAGTTCATTGCACCGCTGTATCTCAGCGGTATAACGGTTATTAATAGCCACATTGCCTGCATAGATGTTCAGAAACTGAACCTTGCCCACATAGCCGAGTTCGATGAGGCAATTGAATGCGGATTCACTATGCAAGACCATTTGACACAATGTCATGGGTTCACTGCGAAAGAATGACATTGTTTTTCTTCTTTCTTTCCTACCACTCTTTTGCCTTTTTCTTTTCCTTTTTTAATCTTTTTTCAAGAATTTTTAATTAAAATTAAAATAAAATTTTCAATTTTCAAAATGATTTCAATTTTTTTGTTTGTTTTTCGAACAAGAAACTCACAGAGTGTGTCATTGAAACTGAAAGTAATTTCGCAAATAGGCCTCTAAGTTAAAAAAAATATATATTCAAAAAATCCTTAAATATTTTTGTCAGACGCACTTTGTTCTTCTACCATATCGCGAAGAGAAAAAACATCTTATCCCACAACCGTTTTTTAATTCGAACATTTCTAATATTGCCAACGGTTGGTTGGATAGGCACTGGTTATCTGGAATAAAGCACTTCCAACTTCACTTGCTTGTGGTGGAGCTCCGCTCTGCAAATTCTTCTTTACTGCTTGCGAAACGTGTAAGCGATCCATTTTCATTTCTTTCTACAAATTTGCTCTTGAATAGGCTTCTCCAGTTAGTCCAGAATATGACCCAGCTAATCCGTAGATTTTTGTTAACGAATACAATCATGTTTCAATGCCATGTAGATAGCTCAGAAAATCTAGTCTTCAGTGCCCATGCGACAAACTAAAATTATCCCCCAAACTATCCGATTTCTGTAGTACAGCACTTGGGAATCTGAGAAGAAAAATTCTAGGATACCCAGAGTTTTTTGACAGAACCCACATACGAGTACATACATAATTAGTTATTACAACCCTTTAGCCTGGATCACAACCTAGCTCCTCACACTACTTAGGTTGTGTGTGTTAATTTTAAACATGAGTGGCGGGACCTACAGTTTAACGTCGACTGCGAAATACAGATTTGTCAGAAACTTTTCTTGGCAATTTTATTTACTCTCAGAGTTTTTGCCAGAAATCTGCTAAGATGAAGTCGGCGAAGAAATATTTCTTCATATTCCGCTTTGCTTTAGATGTTTGAGCTGGGGTATGAACCGTGGTCTCACGTCTAATAAGCCTACACACTATCTACTAGACTGCGGCGTCTTCACTGACAGACAGAACCCCCACATTCATTTAATCTTGAAAGGGCTGGCAAATGCCAACCAGAGATTACATTTTAATAATGAATACAAACCGATTTGTCATTGTCACATGTCACGAATCTTTTATGGTAACTGAAAAAATTTTTAATCGAAAACCAAAAAATCATCCGCTAAAATTAATCTGAGTAATGAGTCTAGTAGTTAGAGTGTTGACTGATTTGACGAGAGCTCGTGGTTCAACACCCGGCTTAGGCATCTCAAGAAGAGGAACTATTGGAAAAAAATATTCTTTTCGACCATTTTCTCTCTGCAGTCTTCTAGCAAAAACTCTGAAGAACTCGAATATCGTTCGAAGTGGATATGAAACATTAGATTCATGGATAAAATTAACACACACATCACGAGTGTGAGTGCGAAGCTATGTGGGTTGTAATCCTGACTAAAGTGGTGTATTGAGTCTTCTGGCAAAAATCCTAATGCTAAAATAAAATTGCCATAAAAAGTGTCTCAAATCAGTCTTTCGGAGGAGTCTCGACATAAAATATTAGGTCCCGCTAGTCCAGGATAAAATTAACACACACACCACGAGTGCTGTAAGAAGTTAGGTTGTAATCCTGACAAAGAGGTTGTAGTGACCAATAACGTATATATGTATGTATGTATGTACATGTCACGAATCTTTCATTGCAACTGAAAAAATCACCCGTTAAAATTAAACTGAGCAAATAGTCTAGTAGGTAGTATGTTAACTTATTTAACAAGAGCCCGTGTGGTTCAACCTCCGGCTAAGAATAAAAACAAAACGAAATCTGAAAAAAAAATTTGACTATTTTCTCTCGGCAGATAACTGGCAAAAACTTTGAAGAAAAATAAAATTGCCATGAAAAGTTTCTCAAATCTGTTATTCATACAGTCATAGACAAAATTAACACACAAAACACGAGTGTGAGTGCGATGCTAGTTTGGTTGTAATCCTGACTAAAGTGTTGTAGCGAGCAATTAAATAAGTAAGTAAGTAAGCGTTGATAAAAAGGGGAAACAAATAAAAAAATGGATTTAAAATGTATTGTATAGCTAAATAGGCCCTCTTTCTATAACATGATTTTAAATGCAGTCCTCTTCAAAACTTTTTAACAAATCCCAAAAAAGCATTTAAATTCAGCACAAATTTTCTCATGAATTTTTTTCTCTCCAACATTTTATTGTTTTTGTTGTTTATATTATTTAAGACAAATACATTGCCATTAACCCACTTCCCATGAGATATTGATGATGATGTTGCCAATCATCATCATCACCATTAGCATCATTGACATCAGAGTGTTATTATTATTACGGGACAGAATATCAACAATAAGCCTTTAACCACCATATGCTTTATGGTTTTGAATAAAATTTAAAAAGAAATTAAAAAATTTAAAAAAAAAAATAAATATAAAAATATCGATAAATTAAGAATGTTATCGATATTATTTGTTTAAAATTTTATTTTATTTCTGAAATGAAAATGGATTGTGTATTAAAAGTTGAACATCAAAGACATTAAAAGGCTTTTTATTAATAAATAATTAAAAAAACAACAAAAAAATAAGAATAAAAAATAACTGCATGTGCAATTTATTTATTAATAATTGAAAATTACATACACATACATACACACTTATTTACTTCCACACACATATGCAAATTAATATAAAATTCATGGTTTTTATTTGTGGCGATGTGCTGTGCAACAATTTTGTTTTATCGCGGCCAGGCCATTGGAGATTATGGGTCTCTGGATCTTGTTTATACTAGCAGTTGTTGTTTGTTTTTAATTTCTTTTTTCTCAATTTCTTTAGCCACATAAATAACAAACAATATTTGTTTAAACATTTTGCTTCATATAAACAAAAACAAAAAAAAAGAAGAACAACGAAGAGAAAAAAATTTGAAAATTAATTTATTTTTTTGGTTAAGAATCATTGACGATTTAATGACGTCAATTCGAAAATACTGCGTGTTTGCGTGTTTTCTTTCTAAATTAAAAATATATTATGCGCTAGTATTGGGTTTAACTATCGCCAATTATCTTACACTTGAGCCTGGACTTACGACACACCATAATAAAGAAACTCTAATGACTCCGTAACTCGTCGTAGTCTAGTAGTTAGTGTGTTGGCTTATTGGTGATGAGTTCACGGTTCAAACCCCAGGTCAGACATCTCCAACAAAGTGGAATAAGAAAAAATGTTCGTTTGGCAACTTCCTCCCAGCAGATTTCTAGCGAAAATTCTGAGCGTAAATAAATTTCCCAAGAAAAGTTTCTCAAGAATTTATCGTTCGGAGTCGACTTTAAACTGTAGGTTCCGTCACTAATGTATAAAATTAACACACACAACATAAGTGGTGTGAGCAACTAGGTCGTAATCCTGACTGAAGAGTTGTAATGACCAATTATGTATGTATGTATGTAATAACTCTTATGGTAGGTACACACAATGCAACGTGTTTAGGCAACATGTTTCATATTTTAATATACACTCAAGCAAGGCCGCTATGGTGACCTCTGGCTGGAAAGTATCCTAATTTCATTGTATGCCGCAAATTCTGTAATACCAGAGACAGATGTCTTCCAAATTGGAAGACTCCTGCTGGTGTTATGTCTAAAGATTATTTCTCTTGGTGTAGATATGGCACAATAGAGCACATAGTCTAGAGCAATCGAAAACACCACACTGTCTAAGAGAACTTTTAGTAGAGATTAGTTGGCAGGCGTGGTCATCATGTAGAAAGAAATGCCTTAATTATGCTGACTGTTTCTCGAGGAGTATCTTTTGCAAAACTTTTAAATTTACAAACGATACTCAACGCAGTTCTCAATAGGTAACCAAAGACTCAAAAGCCTTGGAGCAATACAACCTATTCACAATCTAAGGCATGATTTTATTGACAATATTGGGACACTTATAATACATTTTCGAGTTACACGTTCTTAACTGCAAGGTGTGTTAAAATGCCTAAAGAAATTGTTCTCAAAATAAAAAAGAAAGATCTCACACTTCCCATCACCCGATGGGAGAAATAAACGAAGTCAGCCTCGTACTTTTCATTTTTAAGATAATAAAAGGAATATTTAAAAGCTCTTAGCATTTATAGACTTAAAATAAATAATAATAAACATATAAAAACCAAAAAAAAAGTAATTAACTAATTGCGTTTACATGCGTCTACATGCGTCTTCATGCGTCTTTATGCGTTCACATGCGTTAGTAAGCGTTCACATGCTTTTTCATATGTTATCAAAACAAATTGACTTTTTAAATTACAAAAATTTCAATAAAAGCAAAAACAAATAAGAAAAAGCAAAAAAAAATTCTTTAAAAAAATGTATCTCATAGATACAAAAATACTCATATGATCGCATACCCTCTGTGTTTGTATTTTAGTTTTAATTTCTAAATAATGTTGCTTTATTTTTATTTAGAAATAATAAAAACAAAGAAAACAAATTTAAAGATACGTTCTCAACGTTGTCTGTCCTTATCTTTTTATTGCCAACAAAAATACAGAGTTTTTTTATTATTTATTCTCCGCTATTTCTGTAAATAAGATTGTGAGTGTATTTTTATGTGCTGTTGGCATGTGTTTTACCAAAAATATATTTTCGCTCTCATATCTGAGATAGGGAAGACGTCGTGAGCATAGAATATTTGCAACAAGTTCGAAAACGTTAGCAACATTATATCAGCAACATTCGCTTTGTTTGTGGTGTCACTATCACCATGATGATGAGATTATTTCGAAATTTTTTGTTGAAACAGTGATGTTAGTTTAATAGAAAGGAGGTGGTATTAATTTTTACAATTGTTGAGCTTTCCTATAAGGACTGTAATCCGTAGACAAAGTATCTCCGCATAAGCTTTATAGTGAGTACCTTAAGCACTCTTACTTTCCCTTTTAGTGTCCTTTTCATTGAAGACCTATGTCTAGTTCTTTGCTATCCTTGACTCCCAATAGAGAATTGGCCTACACACTTATTTTATACTTATTGGACTCTATTGTGAGATGTATGGGTGACATCATTCCAAGAGCAGATTAGTGCTCCCATCTTTGCATTTATCGCAACGCTAGCTGACCTCCCGGATTCCAATGTTTTCAGTTGACCTTCGAAATATTTTTTTTTTATCAATATTTTTGTTTTGTTCAAGAGCTGGGATCTGAACCACAGGCTTTCGTCAAATAAGCCAACATAATTCAGACTGCTGTTGCTGTGGTCTAGTAGGTAGTGTGTTGGCTTACTAGATGTGAGGCCACGGTTTAAACCCCAAGACCAGACTCTGACAACAAATTGAAAAATTAAAAAATGTTTGCGGCGACTTCCTCTCAGTAAATTTCTGTCAAAAACTCTGAGAGTAAATTGATGAGTAAAATTTAAGCTATATGTATCCGCCACTCACGGATAAAATTAGCACACACAATATGGGTGGTGTGAGAAGCTAGGTCGTAACCCTGACTGAAGGGTTGTAATGGCCAATTATGTATGTATGCATGTAACACATACTAGACTATGGCATCTCTTGTATGTGCTGCCGTGCGTTAAATCTGCCCGATCGAGCAATAAAAGTCTGATATAGAATCAATATTCACCACGGTACGTTCTCTTCAAGACTGATTAATTGATTAACGTCCAATGAAGTTAAACGGATGCAAAATTTGATCACAACAGTTTGAATAGCCACGTGAGACATGCCGAATTCAATACAACTCAACTCAATAACGAATAGTCTTCTCTTATTTCTTTGTTTTACATTGCCATGTCAGCATGTTGCAAAGCGTTTTACAATGTTTATAAACATTTCGAACTTGTCAACATGTTTAGTGATGTCAGTCTCACTAGAGTATTTGCAGTGATCCTCTCAGATATTTTGTTTTTATGTTTTTGTGCCCGTGTGTGTTTTTTTTTTTCTTTTTTATTTTTCACACGCGCTGTTTGGAGTATTTTAAAGCAAATTTTCTTTAAAAATAAATTTCTTAATCAGTCGGTTTATTAAAATTGAACAAAAATCTACACGAATTTCAATAAAAGCGCTTAAAACGAATTAAAAAAAAATTAAAACATTTTTTAAAAATGTTTTAAAAGAAATTTTAAAATTTAAAAAATAATTAAAAAGAATGCAATTAAAAAATAAAGAATAAAAATAAGAAAATAAATAAAATAACAGTGTATAATAAAAATAATACCGTTTTTTAATAAAAAAAACAAAACAAATAATTATTACGACATCTCTTTACTTTTTAAGAAAAAATAAAAAAGATTTTTATTTTAAAAAATAAATTAAATTTTTATAAGAAAAAAAAACAAAAAAAGAAAACTTTGTTAAATAGCTTCTTAATAAGTTTTTCCATTCATTTGCATTTGATGTATGCTTTTTGTAGTTACTTTTTTAATATAATTTTCCAATTGCGACAAACTTTTTAATACAAAATTTTGTTGGTAAGTTTCCCCTTTAAACTTATAAAAAAAAATGATTTTTTTTTTAAATAAATTTTTTGCTTTATACTCAGTTAGTGTGAGGAACAGAGTGAAAATAGTTTTAAAAATTCAATTTTTTTTCTTTCTTTCATTTTCGGTTTCTATGACCCAAATTTGTTACTGAACAACAATATTTTTCCCATAATTTTTCTCCTCTAACGCGGCTGTTGCTGCTTATTTTTTTTTTTGTTTTTGTTATTTTTTGAGTTTTTTTTTTAGTGTTGAGAAGGAAATGAAAAACTATTTTATTTTAAGTTTTTCTATTTTCTCTTTTGCATATCAGCGTGTGTATCTTATGACAAGTATGAGTAACTCAATGATGCTGCTGTTGCTTTGTATATCTTTTGATTTATTTCAAGAAGTGCTCATGTGTTCTTGGTGCTGATGCTGTTGCTGTTGCTGCGGTTTCTTTTCTATGTTTTTCGTTTTTTTCCTAAGTACCTCAAGCCATTTATAAGTTTATGTAGTTTTCTTCTCTTTCAATGAAAAAAGCACACAAACAAAAAATAAAAAATACTGGCATTGCAAACAAAAATTCGAGCATTTCCTCATGTAAGCAAGAAATAAGAAACGTCATGGTTTTCTGAAATTTAAAAATTTGTTTTCGCCTTCATTTTTCGTATTTTCTTTTGCTTGGTTTTTGTTTTAGTTTTAGTTTCAGTTTTCATTTAATAAATGCAATTCACAAATCATCATAATTTCTTACAAAAAGTTCTACGCTTTTTTTGATTGTGAAAAATTTCTTTTTTCTTATGTCTTATATTCAATTAAAAAACGGGTGAATTTTTTATGAATTATGCTTGAATTTTTGGGTATTGAAAAACACTACAAAAAAATTTTCCAGCATTTCGTCTGATATTTTTGGAGGATAAATATTGTCATCAAGGGCAAGACTAGTTTCCCCTTGTATACATGAGATTTCAGGTACATACATAATTAATTATTTCAATCCTTCAATCAGGATTACGTCCTGACTTCTTACGCCATTATGTTGCGTGTGTTAATTTTATTCATGAGTAACGGGACCTACAGTTTAAAATCGACTCCGAATGAAAGATTTTTGAGAAACTTTTCATAGTAATTTTATTTACTCTCGGATTTTTTGCCAAAAATCTACTGAGAGGAAGTCGCCTAAGAAATATTTTTCATATTTTGTTTAGTTGAACATATCTGACCTTGGCCGTGGACTCACGTCTAATAAGCCTACCCACTATCTACTGGATACGGCGACTTACTTCACGTATTCCCACAAAAAATAGTCTAGTAAAGTTAAATCTCATGATCTTGACGGCCATTGGATTGCTTCAAAACAAGTGATTAATTGCTCACCAAACTTATCTCGTGTATCTTGGCTCATAGTAAAGCGTGTCGCTTGATTTGTGGGGGCCTCTCACTATCACTTCTTTTTTCTACTCTTGATACAATCTCTCATCCATTTTATTTGAAATTAATGTCTTCTATTACACGTAAACATCATTTTCTCGACATCTAGCTTCGATTCTTCTCTACTACATTTCACAAGCATTTCATTTACATAAAAACTCGAGAGTTTCGGTATCAAAACCTTGTCCAATCCGTACTACAGTTGCACTATTCGTATGCTGGACGCTCTTCCAATGAACGTCTTTTATGGCACTTACAGCATAAATCAACTGAAATCTAAAGTCTATAAGCACTTTTTCCTTTAGTTTCGCCCTCAACCTATTTTCCTCGATCTAATATAATCCACCGACTGCATAAGGAAAGTCCTAAACATTGGTTCTGTAAAGAAATGGTTGCCTTCCAAAATAGGTCTCTCGTTACTATTTTTGCTGAAAGTCTTTTAAAGACTTTAAAGCAGTTTCAAAACATCTTCATTTGCATTCGATTTCCTTGTTTTATTTATATTTTCACCTTAACTAGTTAACAGTTTATTAGTCTATTCTATCAAATTCTAGGATAATAGGGTTGCCATATCTCATTAACTAGAAATAACGCTAACTGGGAAAATACGTTTGGTTTCTGAGTTCGCCATATTAGTAAGGAAATTGACTCATTATTGTGACTTAACTTTACCCTCTTCGTGGGTAAAAAATGGATTGCTTCAAGGAGGATTAAAATATCTTCATATTATGATTGATGCGAGGGTATTTAGGAAATTCGAGCAATGAGCATGGAAATTACATTATCAAGAGAAGAGCTTCAAAATCGCTGATCGTTCGAGAAGTTTTCTTTGGAGTGTAAAGTCGAGTCGCCGTGGTCTAGTAGGTAGTGTGTTGGCTTATTAGACGAAAAGCCATGGTTCGAGCCCCAGGCCAGACATCAAAATAAAATACAAAAAGTATTTCTTTGGCGAATTCCTCTCAGCATATTCTGGCAAAAACTCTGAGAGTAAATAAAAATTGTTATGAAAAGTTTCTCAAAAATCTGTCGTTCGGAGTCGACTTTAAACTGTAGGTCCCGCCACTCATGTATAAAATTAACACATACAACATAAGTGGTGTGAGAAACTAGGTCGTAATCCTGACTGAAGGGTTGTAATGACCAATTATGTATGTGTGTAAAGTCGAGTTTAGAATGAATACTCAGAGAAAAGGAAGGTAGAAACAGAGCGAAACTCTATAAAAGATTTCAAATAATTTAAACTTAAGTATGAGGAGCTTTTAGACTCTTTTAAAACAATCTAATAATATTAACCTACCTTCTGAGATAGCTTTCTAGACTCAGAGAACAGATGGGAATTGCTTTTTCTTGAAACCTCTAAGACATTAAGGCATACAGAAGAACATACTAATCAAGTGCTAGACAGAAAGTTATCCTTACATACACTAAGCAGTTTTTCATCAGTATTGAGGGAGACATTACAGAGCGATTCTGTATAGGTTCAAGGCAGTAAAGTACATCGTTCGACCACGAGATAAAAATTTTTTTCTCCTATTGTATTCGAATCTAAAATAAATCTTCTAACCGCAAAATTATGATTATTTTCGATTTTCGAATATCTCTTCGTCTTTTTTATTTTTTAGAATTTAAGAATTTAATGTTCCACACACAGAAGAAGCCTCCAACCAAGAAAAAGATAAGTACTTTATTATCAATACGTTGTGTTTCCAACAAAGTCGCTATAGTCTAGTAGGTAGGCTGACTTCCAAAATTTTAGTTGCTTTGTGTTTGAACAAAGTATAGTGTTTCATAAAGACGCTGTACAAAATGTTTACAATGTATACTATTTAAAAACGTCGTCAATGTGTATTTTTAACGCAGTCAGGCATCGGATTCATAGTTGATGCATTCTTTGGTAGCTTTGCATATCTACAAAATTTATATACCGTAGTAGAACTGCATAAAAACTTTGTATTGACACATTTTGGAAGTCAGCCGTAGTGTGTTCAATCCCTGGCTCACACATATAAAACAATATTTCTTTCGGCGACGTGTTCTCAACAGTCTTTTGGCAAAAACTCTGAGAGTAAAATAAACTTAAAATGGAAGGTTGCTTAAATTTGTCGTCGACATTAAACAATTGGTCCTACCACTTATGGGTAAAATTTACAAACACAACATAAGTGGTGTAAGAGACTAGGTTGCAGTCCTGACTAAATGGTTATAAAGATACTTCATTGTCTTTGTCTTCAAAACAACAAGTTTTAAATAAAAACAATGAATTAAATTTCTGTTTTCATAAACTTTATTGATAACATCGAGCAATTAATTATTAATGGTATCTGCAACTTTGTTTATATAAAAATGTGTTAAAAAAAATTTTTTTTTTAATTTCTAAATTGTAAATAAAAAAAATAAAAATTTCGTTTTGTAAATAAGCTTCAGTTTATTTTAAAATAATTTTTTGTTTTGTTTTTGTATTTCAAAACATTTCAACAAACAACCTGTCAATTTGTATTCAATTAGAAATTTTTATGAAATTGACATGAATTTGTATTAAATGGCTGCCATGAATGGACAACAAACGTTAATGAAATAATTTCCTGAAAAATAATTTTATTTTATTGTTGTTTTAGTTTTTAGCGAAATGCAGCTGAATATATAAATTATTAGGAAACGAAAAAAAAAATAAAGAAAACAAAATAGGTATTCAACTGAAAACTTTTGGAAAACGAAATAAATTTTATGGTAACAAAATACAATGAAAACATTGTTTATTAACCCTTTAACTGTTGAATATGGGTTAAAAAAATTAAAAAAACAGAATAAATTTTTCTGCATGTAAAATTAAATAAAAACCTTGGCGACATTTCCATTTTTCGATTTTTTTTAAATTTTTTATTTCAAAAATATTCCTTTTCTTTGGACAAAAAAAAATCACGTATAAATGTTTAAAATTAAATAAAATAATAAAAATAAGATTTAATGAACTTTATTTCTTTTTCAAGGAAAAATACGAATTTTTTATATTTTTAATGACATTTACAAAATAATTAAATATTGCTGTGAGGCGTACTTACGTAGTTTGAACCATGGGCTCAAACATCATAGCTTAGGAATAAATAAAGCCCTTGCAATGCCGCTATTACGATAGCCTCTGAGGCAGTACCTCATGATTGAAATCCATAAAACTAAATTGATTTCAATATTTCATTTGCAATCTAATTGAAGTGTATACTTGGCTAATAAACCAGCATATCTGGGGCACTGCGAGATTAGATCGCTGACAATTATCTGAAACAGTTCCCAGCTGGACTATTGCAGGGTATGTTACGATGAGCCGTAACTGTAACTGTCCAGCCCTTAGTAGGTTGAGTTTTAGGTTTAAGACTCTTGGCAGGAGCTTCTTTGAGGGTTTGAATTCTGTGTCTAGAGCCGACATAAAGGCCCTCCATAGATTCATTATTAGTTTGAGCCAATAGAGAAGTGCTACGGCTTCAGTAGTGTAATCGTGCTCTCTTGTGTGTTTTGTTAGTCTGTGTTTTGTTCCTCTGCTTCCTTATTCCCCCTTTCCTACTTCCTGTCATTTTTCCCTATCTCCCCTATTATCCTGTCTGTGTAATTCCTTTGTTTCCTTATTCTCCCTTTTCTACTTCCTTCCCTTTTCCCTATCTCCCCTATTATCCTCTCCCCTTTAGGTCGTTGTACAATGGGTCAACTGGACCTCCGGGTACTGTACTTGTGTCCATTAGCAAGTACACGTCCTCTAACCTAAACCTAAACCTAAACCAGTATAACCAGTATACTTAACATATTTTTAGCCTTTTTTTAGTAAGCCCAGCATCAATATGGTACCTTAAATTTAATGATCTGTCCAGTTGCATACCACAGTACTTAAGGCCCGGTTGTTGTAGGTTTAGGCTTTATATCCCAACGTAAAGTAAATATTTCTTAAAAATATTTTTTGTGTCTGATTTTCAAATATTTCTGCAATTAAAGTACGTGACTTATGGACTTTCCTGAACGGTAAGAAAGGCTACAACATCAACTAACGTTGCCATGTGCTTGCTACATATCCGTTTTATATATCAAATATGGTGGAGGCCCAAAATAATATTTCCTTGTAGCGCACTGGCTTCGATAGGGTTCGAAACAAGGCAAAGTTTTCAACATGTTAATTAACTGTTCAACAACTTGCATACGATTTTGAAAAAATATTTGTCACAATTTGTATAACAAGCCGTTCTAGGCGATGTATTGGATGGCTTCAGCGGGATCAAGAAACAGCATTTATTCTCCTCAAAGGTTTGTGTTATTGCACTTACCAATATGTGCACTTGCTTGGTTTTACCATGTTTAGGTATACTTTTTCTCTAATGAAAACAACGTCTAATTTGTACTTTAATGATTTTTCAAAGAACCTCGACCTGTGTACGACTCGATATATGTGTAAGGAAAGAATGAACCAAATCTTGGTAAGCTTTGGTATCATAAAGACCAACAAAATACTCAAAATTTTAGTGCACAACACAACGGATTTTCAGCTTACTTTACTTAATTGGTCAATCAGAATTACGACCTAGCTTTTCACACCACCTATGTTGTGTGTGTTAATTTTATACATGAGTGGCAGGACCTACAGTTTAAAGTCATCTCCAGACAACAGATTTTTTGAGAAATTTTTTCATTGCAATTTTATTTACTCTCAGAGTTTTTGTCAGAAATCTGCTGAGAAAAAGTAGCAGAAGAAATATTTTTTTTGTTTGAGATGTCTCAGTCACAATATGTGCAGTTCAATTAGCATCATTTTGTTGCATTTTTTGTTTTATCAATGTCAGACGATTTTTTGGAGTCATTAATAGTCTTCTGAATATGCTGATCCATTAATTTGAGAAGGGCTGCAGATAGAATTGCTATCTCAGATATGAGGCAATTGGTGCGAGGAAAAATTGCTTTGCAAACAGAGAATTTTTAAACCTTTCAGCTCAGTGTGCCTAAAGGAGACTTATGTGCAAAATGTCTTTTAATTAACTTTGTAGCTCTTTGAAGAATGTAATACATATGTGGGATTGTGTTCACGTGTGACGAAGATTCTTATTAATTCTAGTAAGTGTTTCAGTCATTGAACTGAGAATACTCGTATTTACTTAATTGTCATTTTCTACAGGCTCGTCTTGCCTACAGTTGCATCTTTTGTGCTTGTGGTTATCAGTGGTGTTTAGATAATATGTTATGCAGTTAGTCTGAGTTTATCATTGAAATTAGAAAGAGAAGACTTCACAGTTTTTGCTGTACATAGAATTTTCACTATGTGTTGAGTTATATTCTGTACATACATATATACATACACAAATGTAGTTGGTCATTTTAACCCTTCAGTATGGATTACGACTTAGCTTCTCACACCAATTATTTAGTGTGTGTTGATTTTGTCCATTCCGAACGAAAGATTTTTGAAAAACTTTTCATGGCAATTTTATTTATTCTGAGGGTTTTTGCCAGAAGACTGCTGAAAGGAAGTCTTCAAAGAAATATTTTTTCATGTTTCGTTTTGTTGGAGATGTCTGACATCACATATTCTAAGCCAATACACTACCTACTAGACTTCGATGATTACTTTTATATACTTTTTTGCATACAGAACAGAGATCAACAATGAATCGTTTTTTCGCTACTTATAAGCACTCATGACATTTTGAATATAAGTGAGTCCACAGTATTGAAATCCAACTGCCCCGATTCATTCATACTCACTAGAATGTTGATTTACAATTACAGGTTGCAATGAATATGCGTACAACGTTGACATCAATGTCATTTCATTCGAAAAATGTTTGATTCATAAGTCTACTGCTTTAGATTCATAACTTTAGAAAAATATTTATAATGCTCAATCTCTCTCTCTCAATCACAGTGGCCATGCTTACAGGTCACTGTGTTATGCGTAGACACGCGGAAAGGATGCTGCTCTCATTTAACGACTTCTGCCGTGGGTGCAGATCCGCTGAGGAAGAGAAGACTGTTATCCACTTTCTTTATCAGTGTCCATCTCTTACAAAAATTTCCGATTGAAACGTTTGAGAAAAAATCAAATTTATATGTCAACGTGTATTTGCTTAAATATAAAAAAAAATTGATTTTATTGCAAAAATTTCAAATCAATTTCCCTGATCCTTAGGTCAACATTATAAAAATTTCCTGTTTAATTTTCTTTCTTTGTCTTTTCCTTTTTTTTATTTGTATGATACTTTGTTGTTATTATACTTTGGTGATTTAGTACTTCCTTTTTATGAGTTTATTTTGGTTTTTATTTTATTTGTATTTCCCCATTGAATTTTAGTGTCTCTTTATATGTACAGTATCATTGATTTATTTATTCTGTCTTTGCGTTTTTTGTCTTTTTTTCTTTTTGTTTGTCTTATTTTTCTAACCTTGAATTTACTCGTAAATCTGTGAAAAAAAAATCTTTTATTTGCGAGCAATTTTTTTTTTTTTGCTTTTTTGTAAAACTTTAAGTGAAACGACAAATAAATTGAGCCAAAAAAAACAAGCCAACTTTTGCTGTCTGGTTGGTTATAGTTGGGTGCGTCAATTGTTTCTGCGTTTTTTTTTTTGTTTT
The DNA here is from genome assembly GCA_936449025.2 of Sarcophaga subvicina. Lineage (NCBI taxonomy): Eukaryota > Metazoa > Arthropoda > Insecta > Diptera > Sarcophagidae > Sarcophaga > Sarcophaga subvicina. Next base: position 37,653,252 of record OW388084.2, read on the forward strand.
AACGCTTCCTAAACGGAAGTTTTTATTTAATTTTTATGTTTCTATTTCGGTTTTCTATTTATTTTTTTTCCAATTTTCTATTTATTTTGTTGCCTACGTTTTTGGCAAAAAGAAAAAACAAAAAAAAATCTTGTAGAATTTAATTTAATTTTTTTTTCTTTCTCATGATCATACAATACTTCAATACAAACGCAAACTAAAGCGTTTTTAAGATTTAGGTGACCCTGAAATTTAAAAATGTTTGAAAAGATTATAAATTTCCTGCATTAGATTTCTTATGTTGCGTTGTATTATACTGTATGTATTGCGTTTGTGGTATACGTATGACGTATGATGAATATGAATTATTTAGTAAGTATACGCACCAAGTGTTTAATTGACAACATAAGTAGCTTCGTGGTTTTGTATTTTTTTAAATAAAATATCTTTTGTATACAAATTTTTAAAAAAATTTAACAAAAAGAAAGAATAAATCAAGGCAAATAAATAAACAATAAATACAACATTTTGTTTTTGTTAAAGAGTAATCATCAAATCTCCATAGGAAATTAATTAAAGCAATTAAAAAACTAAATAAATTGTATATATTGAAAATTCTTATGATTTTTATGTCATGCTAAATTATTATTAAATTACACAATAGTGCAGCAACCAAAATGTTAAAAAAATTATTTCATGCAGTCAATAATATTTCCACTTTACGTAAAGAACATGTTTTTATATGGCCATCGAGAAAAATATTAGCTGCAAACGTTATTTCTTATTTGTCATAGTGTAGGCACCTAGTTGGAGAGACCGAATTCTTTTTTTTTTGGTAATTCATCACTGTCGTCTAAATAAATACAAATATAGTAAATCAAGGTTGTAGCTTAAAAGATATGTATATTTAGTGTTAAAGGCTTAAGTACTATTAATAATCTTGCAAAACTTTTAATATAATTAATTGGCTTTAAAATAGTAATCCTGAAGAATTTTTAGAGTGCGTATCGTTAAGGATACATGCGGTACATATGAGGGTTTATGAAACGAAATTAATACGAAATTGATTATCGAAACAAAATACCCGAAAAACAAACATTTTTTTGACAATTATATGAATTCGCCTTGGAATAAATTGAAATTTAATTCCTTTTACATTTGACATAGTAAAAGATCATACAAGCGGCAGTTTTAGACTCAAAGAACAGATAGGAATCTTTTCTAGTATAATAAGACAATCACCGGAATGCAGATTTCGATCCTCCTAACGTTAATACAAGTTAATCAAGTACTAGGCAAAGAGTTATCCTTAAGGACATCGAACAATTCCTCATAAGGGCAGTTCATTACAGCAAAAGGTTTGAGGTAGACATTACAGAGTAACTCTATACAGGTTGGAGCTAATGTACTATCGCTCGGTCGGAATTGTATTCGGCTCTGAATTATTGGGATATATTGTTTATCAGGGATACGGGGAACGATTGCTAAATTTCTCCTCTTCTTCTTTTTTATACAAATTCATACGTATGCATAACCGATCATTACAACATTTCAGTCAGAATTACGACCTACGTAGCTTCTCACATCACTTATGTTGCGTGTGTTAATTTTATACATGAGTATCGAGACCTACAGTTTACAATCGACTCCAATCGACAGATTTTTGAGAAACTTTTCACGGCAATTTTTTTACTATCAGAGTAGTTGCCAGAAATCTTCAGGGAGGAAGTCACCGAGGAAATATTTTCTCATATTTCGTTTTGTTGCAGATGTCTTGACCTGGGGTTTGAACCGTTGCCTCACGTCTAATAAGCCAAAACGCTTCGTACTAGACCACGGCGTCATCGGACCATTAAATTATAATTTTTATCATGTGGCACCCAAAAATCGAGCTTCTTTGGACATCAAATTTCCTTCAAATTATTGGTTACTTTTTTGTAATAAGTGCCTAGTTTCCTAGCAATAACTCGCATGGTTTCCATTAACCTTTTGAGTGATTTTTCGACCAAAGTCAGGATCATTTTGAATAGTAAAATTATTAAAAACTAGAAGTTTATTTCGTTGCTGCTTTTCTAGTTACACATTTGCCTCTGGAAACTTGTCAAATGTTACGAGCCAACTACACTGCATTCTAACAATTCCATAATAAAGCAGAGTATGACGGTCGTATTCCAAATTTTCATAAATTGGTACAAAAACGTTTACAAAAGGTTTAAATCCACTGTCCACAAATACAATTGCTTAAGTCCTCATTTCTCTTTCAATAACTAATTCACTCAGTTCCAACATAATGCATTGCATGCGGTTTAGGTAATTATGTCATGAAGCTTGTCCCTAATCTTTAATGCAACAAATTCTTCAGTTAAACAGATAATGGCGCAAACGTACCGAGTTCTAAAATGATAGGATTGCCATTGTAGGTTATTGTATAAACTATTGTATTGGTAAGGAATCTTAACTCATTGAGTCCTACTTTTTTTCCACAGATAAGACTTGCCTGGCATTCGTATATCATTAGTTGTAGACATTATCCTTTCTGAAGAGCCTAAAAGGCCTTCTCATTTGTAAATTCATAAATTCAGTCAATATGTCTTCAGCGACTTCCTCCCAGCAGATTTCTGGAAAAAATTCTAAGTGCAAAATAAATTTGCCATGAAAAGTTTCTTAAAAATCTATTGTTCGGAATCGACTTTAAACTGTAGGTCCCGCCACTCATGTATAAAATTAACACACACAACATAAGTTTTGTGAGAAACAAGGTCGCAATCCTGACTAAAGGGTTATAATGACCAATTATGTACGTATGTGTTGGACTTAAAACTGTTTTGAGCAGGTTAGTAGCCACGCAGTTAAACCACTACGTTACGTCACCTCCATCCTTTAGTGTTGGTCGCATTTAAAAAAAGGAGCCAAGCAGGGGATTCTAATCTTCAGCCCATATTTTATCAATAATGCCCAACAACTACAAGAATTTATCAATTTACTACCATTTAAGCATAACTCCAGTGATGTAGACTCTTATCACTATCCGCTAAAGCAAATACAGCGCCACTGCCTATTTTACAAAAGCTTGCTGGTTGACGTTACCGTGGCAGCATGAACACAATAGCCCAGCAATTTATACAAACCTAGATACAGAATACTATATCAAGGATATATGAAAAACAATAATTCATAATTGAAGAAAGAAAAAAATTATTCTTCCTTTCCAATAAAATGCTTCCTTCACCAGTTCAAAAGCAATTCCCCTTCAATAAAACTGTATTTCCTTTCAATTGATTTCTGTAAACATTCTTAAATTTTCCACACATGAGAGGAAAATCATTGGTAGTAAAATATTTTCATTTAACACAAAAGGAAAATTTATAATAAATTCCCTACAAATTGAATTTTCAAAATTAAATTCTTATAAAATGCGGCCATGTTTATACAAATTATTCCGTCAATACAATATCAATTAAAAGCGAACAGGATAGCAATTGATGCAAACAGGAGAGAGAGAAAGAGTGAAAGAACGATAGAACGAAACATAGATTTTGTGTTACGATATTATTTGTGTTTGTATTTGTATTTGTGAAGACAAAAGATATGCTTTCGATATGAAAAATGTTAAAACCCATTAAAATTTGGTTACAATGCAAATACTCTACAATATATGGGTCATGGCACAATGTTTCTTGGTTAAGGGGTTTGAAAAGTGAAATCCCATTGCAGTGAGAAATTTCACATAAAGCAGCCTTTGTACGTAGTTGTAGGCATTGAAAGTAATTGTCAAATGGCCTCTGATAAAAAAAAATTGTTAAAGAGGCTGCATCGTCTTCAGATAGCTGCATCTAAGCTTGTCCTGATTTTTAATCTTCATTTCAATAATTTGTTTAAGAAGTTCCTGATTCCATGAAAATATTATGACATCGACGACGAATACATATAAAGCCCACCAAATTTTAGTCAACAATGCATGGCGTTAAAATGTTTCACAAAAATATGTCGTTCGGAGTTGACTTTAAACTATAGTTCCCGCCACTCATGTATAAAATTAACACACACAACATAAGTGATGTGAGAAACTAGGACGTTGTACAATGGGTCAAATCGACCTCCGGGTACTGTACTTAATTGACAAGTACACGTCCTCTAACCTAACATAACCTATGCATTTTTTTTACGCCGAGGAGGGGTAAATGTACCTAACCGCACCATAGAGGAAATCGTTACATCCTCCGTATGTGGGGCCCTCACGCACTAAATCCCCCACTCGTCTCGTGGACTCGTTGTGCCCACTCCGGAAATACGGTGGTATTACTTCGGAGTGGAGTCGCTTTGGCCCTTTGGCCCTTTGGCCCCTGCGTGTTCATATCCGCGTCCGGATTGCGTGTCGAAAGTTGAAGAGACATCTAAGTATCTCCACTATTCCTTTCGTCCAGGTCCCTGCTTCGAAATTCGCTTGACACGTGTGCCAGTTTCATCTATGCCGGCGTGCCCACATGTTCTGCAGCCTCAAGATCCCTCTTCTTCAGTCTTAGAATGCTCTCCACGTAATTCGCCACTGAGGTCCAATTTTCACTAATCACTTTCATAACCCCGACAATGTTAGCGGCTGTGATCGTTCCAACTATCGACGTCAGTGCAGAGCGATAGCTCTGCCAGCGTGCACACTCGAAAACAGTGTGCTCTGCGCCATCAATTATCTTCCCTTCCTCGTAAAGACAGTAAGGGGAGGCGGTCTTGCCCATTCTGTGCAGATATTTCCTAAAATATCCGTGAACCGATAGCATCTGTATAACGTAGCAATTTACCTCTCCAAATTTCCTAACCTATGCATGGCAACTCTATTATTCCAGAACCTATTCTAGATTAAAATACCATCATTTCATTTGAATATATATAAAGGCCACCACCTTTAAATAAGGAGTTCGAAAAATCTCACCAATGCGTTCCTTAAAATAAAACTCCAGGCAACCCTATTACTCTAGAACCTATTCTAGACCAAATCACCTGCATAACATTGGTATGGAAAGAAAAACAAATCAACAAACTAATGCAAATATAAAGAAGTTGCTCTAGATCAGCCTAAAATTGCTTTAAAGAACAAAAAGGAATCAAAAAAATCCTGGAAAAAAACTAGGCATTTAGCTATCAGGGTTATACCATAAATTAAAATTTTTATCAGTTTAGAGATAAAACTAAGGATTGTTCGTTCCACCCGCTGCTATTTGGCATGCAGGTTAAAAGCAAGACTCTCTCCAGAAGAGAAATCACACTGATGTCATTATGACGCCTGATGCTATGTGGTTTCCGAAGTCTTGCGAAAACAGATGAAGACGTTCTCGGTTGGAGTGTAAGCACCCCATTACATTAGTGACGTAACGGTAACGTTATAATCATGAGATGTAGTAGCTAAAGTGTTATACATAAAGCTGTGATGGCTATGAAACTTTTTTATTACTAGGCTTAAATCGTCCCGGTATGTGCGAAATACAATTTCATTTAAATAACCATATCTGCATTAGTTACAGCCATCAATTCTTTTGAGGTAGTTTTCTATCAGATTTGACCAAATTTTAAACAGTTTCTCGTGAGAATATCGATGAATGTTGGCTTCAAATGGTCCAACGTTTGGGTATTATACGCGAAGAAACGGTCTTTCTCGTAGCCTTACAAAAAATGTTTAATGGCGTCAAATCACATGACCTTGGTGGCTAATTGAAGTTGTAAAAAAATTAAGTTACGCATACTGAAAACTTGTCATACAATTCGAACAAGATCAATAGTGTTGTGTGCCTTGCGTCCACATGCCGGGAAGTTCATAATCCTTAATTGGAAGTCAAAAAAAATTCGATTATCTTACAGCCGGTAACGGTCCGTTTAGATAATGTTCGAAATAAATATTGGACCTCCATATCATAATGCACACTAAATACTCACATTTTCGGGATGCAATAGCTTTCATACAAACAGTGCTGGGTTCTCCGAGCGCCATATGCGACAATTTTATTTGCTGATCGGAGTGTATGTCATACAATGCCTAAAAGACATGATATTTCCGTTAGTGCGTAAATTACGATGCCTGAACACTATTGAAATGCTTCCAGTGTCTTCTAAGTTTTCTATAATCTTCCAAATTCCTTGCACAGTAGGTCGATTGTGAATACTACAATCATCCCATAATGCTCGAAAAGAGTCCACTCTTGCAGTCATATTTAATTATTTTTTAGGCGTTCTTCGATTGTTAAATCGAAATCATAATCGTAAATGCCAGACCTGTTTCACTCAATAAATGCCACGATAGCTTAAAGAAGTTTAACAGCTGATAGTTTTGTCAAGCAAGGAACTTTAAAAACCATTAAAGGAAATACCTAATATGAGCAAGTATTATATATATATACATACATATATACATATATACATATAGAAATATATATTACGATCCTTCAACCAGAATTACTACCTAGCTTTCCACACCACTTATGTTGTGTGTTTTAATTTTTATACATGAGGCGGGACCCACAGTTTAAAGTCGATTCCGAATGACAGAGGAACTTTTCATGGCAATTTTATTTTACTCTCAGAATTCTTGCAAAGAAATCTGCTGAGGGGAAGTCGCCGTTTTGCTGTCTGACCTGGGTTTTGGGCGGGAATTACTGTTTAAAGTCGATTTCAAATGACAGAATTTTTGGGAAACTCTTTCTTTTTTACTTACTGTCAGAGGTTTTGCCAGAAATCTGTTGAGAGACAGACGCCGAAGAAATATTTTCTTCATATTTCATTTTGTTGGAGAAATCTGACCGGGAGTTTAAACCGAGGCCTCACGTCTAATAAGGCAATACACTGCCAACTAGTCCACAGCGACTACAAATAGCAAGTATTGATGACTATAAACGCATGAAAGTATAACGGCCGTGGAAGCTTAAAGAAAAATCCATAAATGAGGGACAAATAGTGGAACATGCAGTTTGAAACTCTAATGAAAATATCAGGTTAAAGAAGATCCTTAAAACCTTTATGCTATTAGAGAAGAAGTGCTTACGCGTCTTATTTAAGCTGAAGGTCAACAAGTTGGTCTATTTAATATATAATATAAAATTAATATATAAACACAGCCCTCAGCTTCAAAATCTAATACAAAATAAATGCCAACTTCATGTGAAATGTCTCTTAAAGTCCTTTTGTTCCAATCTAATATCCTTTGTGTCACATACAACAACTATTGATTGTATTAAATTCCCTGCATCTGTATGTATATGTGAGGTTTAATACAACTGACTGTACATGTGTGTGTGTGTGTGTATGTGTATAGAAATTTTGTTCATTTAAATACACTTCATTAGGCAAAATATCAAAAGAGAACGAGAACGAGAACGAGAAAGCGAAAGCGGTTCTCTTTTGGTATTCGCCCTGTATTGCACGCATCAACTTTATTTAACGAAAATCACAAAATCCGCATGATTGGATTCAATTTCATTGCTTTTTTCGGTGATGTCGGGGATATTTCTGGGCGAGTATATATGTACATATGTGTGCTGTGTTACAATGTTGTACACTTTTTAAGCCACTAAACTAAGTATAACAAAGAGAAAGCGTGCAAGGTGGTGAAAGTAAAAGAGCAAGCAGGGAATTCAATGGAATTTTATTTTATAAATTGGATTTAATGTTTGATGTTCTCGTTCATTTTGTGTTTTTCGTTCTTCCTTTTTGTATTTGTTTTTTGTTAGCTTTAGAAGTTTTATTTAGTGTGTGGGTATGTGTGTGTGCGTGTATGTTGTATTGAAATTGATATTTTAGTCAGGTGTTGGCCAAACTCTCACTGTTTTGTATGCCATACACATATTTGCATTTACACGCACATTGTCTTTCATTAAATGTTTACATATTCATATGTTTGTGGATGAGTGTGTTTGTGCATGACTTTGTGTATGTATTGGATTATATTTTCGTATTTAGCTAAGCTTGATTAGAACTATGTTTTCGATGATTAAATTCAAAATGATTAAGGCGACGCAAAATTTTAGGGAAAAAATTAAAAACAAAAATTAAATGTTATCAACACGTGGATGCATTTGAGAAAAATGGCAGGAGATAGGTTAACAATCTTGAAACGTTCTTTCTTTCCAGGTTTTCAGTTTTGAAATAAGCTTAAATGTTTACATATATTGAAGTCGCCGCAGTCCAGTAGGTAGTGTGTTGGCCTATTAGACCAGGGCAGATATCTCCAGCAAAACGAAACATAAAAAAATATTTCTTCGGCAATTTCCTTTCAACAGATTTCTGTGCAAAAACTCTGGGATTCAATAAAATTGCCTTGAAAATTTTCTCAAAAACCTATGCTTCGGAGTCGACTTTAAACTATAGTTCCCGCCACTTATGGATAAAATTAACACACACAGCATAAGTGGCGAAACAAGCTAGGTTGTAATCATGACTAAAGGGTGTAATGATCAATTATTATGTAAAAATTATGTATGTTTACCTTTTTTTGTTGCCATTTCATCCTTTAATTGTTGGCACTGACTGCCAACAGTACCTTTCGCTCTATTAATACTCAAATTATTTTTGGTTTGGCAACTTCTAGAAACTTACTGTTGATTTGTTGTTGTTAATATTCTCTTTTTCTATTTTTCGCGCCTTTTTTTCTGTAGTATTGTTATGGTCTTTTGTAATTTCGTTGTGGTTTTGTTATTTGCTTTGTTCTTGTACTTTTTTCTTCCCAATAATACAGTGAAATTGCATTGAAAGTTCAGAAAGTCAAGTCAGACACTAAGTTTAAGTCCGTTGCTAAGAAGCCTTAAACTTTTGCTAAAAAATCCTAAAATAGCACTTAACTAAGAAACCTGGTCTCTAATCCGATTGAATATAAAGATAGGTTGTTAGGCAAACAAAAAGTAACTATTGCTTGTGAGGCCTAACTTTAAATCAACTTTTTGGCATTAAACTAAAGGCAGAGGATTTGCTAGGACTTACAGACACTCAATAAAGAAACCTGGTGTTTGTTTTAACTAACCAGGTTAGAGAAAACTTAGTAATCATAGGTATCGAATTTTAAATTTAAAAAGCTTCAATTAATCTACCCGAGAAGCCCCCAATTTTTTTTTCCTAAAAAGGTTAAGAGTCACGAGGTAAAGCCCGACTAACAGATGAATCTTGCATAAGACATAGAAAATGTTGGAATGAGCCTGACTAAACTATTAACTTCAAGCTGTTACAATAAGGCTGCATGTCGCCATAGTCTAGTAGGTAGTGTGTTGGCTTTTTAGACGTTAGGGTTCAAACTCCAAGTCAGACATTTCCAACGAAACGAAATATAAAAAAACATTACTTGGGCGACTTCCCCTTATCAGATTTCTAGCAAAAACTCTGAGAGTAAATAAAAATTGCCATGAAAAGTTTCTCAAAAAATCTTTCGTTCGGAATCGACTTTAAACTGTAGGTACCGCCATTCATGTATAAAATTAACACACACAACATAAGTGATGTGAGAAACTAGGTTGTAATACTGACTGAATGGTTGTAATAACCAATTATGTATGTATGCGTGTACAGAAAGGTTTCCTATTTATTCTTAGATTCTCTCTCTCCAATCGTTATAAATCAATTTGTTGTAAGGATTAAAATCTTTACCTGTGTGGCATTAAAGCATTCCAGAAGGAAACATTTGTGTGAACATAAGGCACTAGACCGGGAATTGTCATTGTTGGCATATGAAGCTTGTCAGAGCAATATGCTTGATTCGGTCATTACAGAGATACCCTATAAAGTGAGAAGAGTACAAGAATGTTGTACAGCCAGCATAGGTTGTTAGGGTTGATAGCCCCCAGTTTAGTGGCCATTGATGTAATACCAGCTGAAATGTTGGAAAATTAAGGCCATGGAATGTGTCTGTAAAGGATGATTCGAAATGACTCTAACAGGAATACAACTAAAATACAGTAATCCCTCGATTTACGTCGCAGTTGGTTCAAAAAAAGGCGACGTATATCGAAACGACGTAAATCGAATTTCATATTGCTCATACTACAAAGTAGTATGTTTTTAATAAGGAATATAAAAAAGTTACAGTAATCCCTCGATTTACGTCGCTGTTGGTTCAAAAAAAAGGCGACGTTTATCGAATGACGATGCAAATTAAAGTTAGAGGGAACAAAAAATTTGACGGCGTAAATCGAAACAACGTTAATCGAGGCTACGTAAATCGAAGGATTACTGTAGACTGAAATGTTATTAACGTCAAGGGTAAGGAGCTGAGTGTTTTAAATCTAGGCTGAAGAGAGCCTAACTTTTGGAACAATTTTGTTCTCAAATGCTTCACAGAATGCCAAATGGAAATCTTACATCTGTTCGGCCGGCTAAAAAGATCCCAAAAATACATCGAAGAACTTACTTTCCTTAAGTTTTCAACGCCCTAATGTTTGTCGTAACTCAAACACACATATTTATTGATTGATTGAAATCATCATTGCATTTGCTAGGTATCAATGTGTCGGATTTATGTGAATGTATGTGAATAGGTGTGTATGTTTGAGAGACACAGAGAATGTGGGATAAGTTTAGAATTTGAATCTTAAAATATTCTTAAATATTCTGCATCATCGAACACAAATCAATTTCAATATGCAGGTAAATGCTTATGATTTAGTTGACAGTTTTAACGTCTGTTAAGTTCTCACAAAGAGAACATATTGCTTATTAAGCATATTTTGCATATAAATCAAGGGAAAATGCTTTTGTAAATTAAAAATAAAAATTTTGTTTATGGGAATATAATCCAAAATAAATTTTTGGTTAGGCAAGGGGAAAGGGAAGGGGTATATTTTAATTTTCTTTTCTGTAAATATAAGCATGCAATACAAATAAATGTTCAAATTATGTTTCTTTTTTTTTTTTTTGCATAAAAAGATTATAAGAAAATAACCAAACGTATAACACGTTTAATACGGCTCATTACTTACAAGTTCCACAATAAAATCCATTTTAATGTTTGATTGTTGCTGTCATAAAGAGCAGAGAAAAAAAATATTTTTTTTAATTTCATTATCAAAATACAATCCAAGCATTTATTGCAATCAATTATAATTAATCACAATGAAAATGATTTTTTAAATTTCATAAAAGTTTTGTTGTTATGGTACACATATTGGAGCTTCGAATCAAAGAGCTTAGCATTATGGAAGAATATTTTTCATGTTACAAAAACCATTGAGATTGGAGTATATTTCATACCATGTTTTATATATTTTTTAATCAGAATAAGTAATAAAATCCAATAAAAAAGAAGGAAAAGTAATAAAATTTATCCTTCTTTCTTGTAACAAATTATAAGTAAATAGGTCTTCAACCAAAAATAAATTGTTTTGCTTTAGATATTTTTTAATTTAGCAATCGTATAAGTTCTGCATCAACGGATAATTTTTTTAATCGTTTGAGTATTAAAAATTGGAAAAATTTTAAAAATTTTATATATTCGATTGAGACACTTATTTGGAACCATAAATTAATTTCGGCTATTTATTTATAAAACATTATTTGTTACCCGCAAGTATGTCAAAGGTGGTCCATCAGTGTGCTCCAATTTTGGCATTAATTTTCCAGCACTTCAGCTAATACCTGCTGGCCTCAAAACCGGGTGTACATGCATACGAACATAATTGGTCATTACAACCCTTCAGCCAGGATTAAGACCTAACTTCTCACGTGATATATGATGTGTGTGTTAATTTTACACATGAGTGGAGGGACCTACAGTTTAAAGTCGGCTGATTTATTGCAATTTGTTGAGGAATGACAGACTTATTGAGAAACTTTTCATAACAATTTTTATTTAGTCTCAGAGTTTTTGCCAGAAATCTTCTGACAGGCAGTCGCCAAAAAAATATTTTTTCATACTTAGTTTTTTTTAGAGATATCTGACCTGAGTTTTGAACCGTGGCCTCACAACTAATAAGCCAACACACTACCTACTAGACTACTGCGACTTTAATTCGATGGAAATATTTCCCCAAAAATATGCCGAAGGTTTGCGATCAGAATGTTCTTATTTTGACATTCATTTTCCAACACTTCAGCCGGTATTGCATCAATGACCACTAAACTGTGGTCATCAACCATAAAAACCTATGCTAGCTGTACTGCATTCTAATCAAACTAAGTAAGCAGTTTGGTCGTTGACTTTGCTGGCCATTAGATAATTATAAGAATGCTGTACATCACTTTAACCGATGCTCTTAAAACTACATCACCTACGTTACTCTACTCTATCCATTCTTATATGTCAACCATTGGACATTTAGAAGTGGCGGCGAACGTGGCAATAACACTAAGCGCCACCAGATCAGGGAATGTTTTATTGTGATCATCATTATTATCGTAACGTAGAGGTGCCATAGTACCTCGCGCATACATAGTACTACCCGCAATCTATATATGGATTTCCTATAATGTCTACTCCAAGCCGTTTGCACTGGCAAACTTCAGGATGCATCTCGGTGTCAATAAGGACAATTTTCTGCTGAGCACTTAATATACGCAAGTGTTAAATGTGTTAATACCACACCGGTTTTAAATGTAAATTTTGATCATTAATTCTCATCATCACAGAGACGATTCCCATCCTTTATAAGTATACTTTGAGTCTACAGCGCCCTATCAAAAGATCTTATAAAGGGCTGAAATGTCTTATTATTGTCACTTCTCAACAATATTTTTGATCGCCTCAAACCCATTTGGCTTAAAAGAGTCTTTGCCTCTATTATCTTCCTTCTCGTTGAGTATTATATTCCAAACATCTGTTTCCACTGCATGGACACGTTCTTGAACTACCTAAATACTGTAGTCGTTTTCAGGCTAAAATAATGGCTATAAAGACTTTCGCTATGCAAAGCAATTATTAAAATATATCGACCAGAAATGCACACATACTCACCGGCACTACAGCGAATATCATGAGAAGACAGAGAGCCATGGTTTCCATCATGTAGTAAGACAGTTACAATGCGAATCCATTATCAGAATATATCGATTAGATATGGCATTCCTCCGTAGGGGAGCAAAGTAATAAGACACAGGTAAAATTGGGAAAATTAATCCGCTTATATAGATGGGGATATACACAGAGCAAGATTTGCGTTAAGTCTACCCAGAATCGGTCTCACAGCAGTCATAACGGAATACTAGCACTAACTCACAGAGGCTTCTAAAAGTAGAATGACAAGGATGATGAGGAGACCATAGAACATTTCCTATGTTATTATTCAGTACTTGGGAATCTGAGACGAAGGATGTCCGGACATTCGCAATTTATTGACAGAATATGCCAGACAGAAGGTAATACAACTACGAGACTTTATTGAACCCAAGATAGCAACGTGTTTTTATGGAGCCTGGAGATTTGAATAATTTTTTTTTAATTTTCTTCTGTTTTTAATAAATAGGCCCGTTAAAAAAATTCTGGCATTCATATCGTTTAAGCGTAATTATTTGCTTTGCTCTGCCATTAAATTGCGAAATCGTAAGAATAAAAATAAAGAAAAGAATAATGGAATCAATGAATGACTGAATGAATGAATGAATGACTGAAAGAATGAATATAAATGACTGACCTAATTGTCTTTATGACGGCAAAATTCGCCTTCCATTTATCTCATTTTTCTAAATAGAAATATGAGTGAATTAGTGAGTGACTTGTAGAATTTTTGCCAAAGATGATTACATTCAATGCGGTATTGCCCCGATGATTAAGAGGATTTGTGGTTAAAGAGTCATTGGCAATTGAAGAAAAAGCCTTTTTTGTTGAATAAAATTCTATGAATCAAATTAAATTTCATCTTAAATTATTTCATTTTCAATTTTAATTAAATTTTCTTTCTCTTTTATTTTTTTTAGTAAAAAATGGAACAATTTGAACAATTGTTAACTTGTTGCGTATGTTTGGATCGTTATCGTATACCAAAATTGCTGCCATGCCAACACTCCTTTTGCATGGAGCCCTGTATGGAGGGTCTGGTCGATTATGTCAGACGTCAGGTAAGCTGTTTTACTTTTTAAATAAATTCTTGACATCTATGCCTACAGTCTGGTGTTGCACAAAACACAGCTTGATATGAAAGTCAACGGAAAAACCACATTTTTTTCTTTTTATTTTTTTTAAATTTAATTAGAATTTCATTTTTGTTTAATAAACATAAAGAAATAAAGAAAAAATGAAAAGAAATTAGAAAAAAGAATTTTCCCCGAAAAATTTTTATTACATTTTTAAACATGAATTCTATTTTCATCACATGAAACTGAACTGGCGAATGAATACCTTCATTGTCATCATCATCATCATGTCCATATATAATGCAAAAGTTATAGAAAGGAAGTCTTTGTTCATCATTCATTAATTTATGTTTTTAAAGAATTTAAAGGTTTTTCCACACAAGAAGCCAATTAACATAAATTTTAAAGAACACAGACAGCCAAATCATTTCTCTTTTTGTTATACTTTCTTAAATTTTTTTCTAATTTTTAAAGTGGGGTTTCCCCTAAAAATGTATTTTTTACATACATAAAGTGCTCATTACAAATCTTCAGTCAGGATTATGACGTAGTGTCTCACAACACTTATGTTGTGTCTGTTACTTCTATACATGAGTGGTGGAACCACTTATTAAGAAACATTTTCGTGGCAATTTTATTTACTTTCAAAGTGTTTGCCAGAAATCTACTGAGAGGAAGTCGCCGAAAAAAATTGTTTTTCATATTTCGGACTGTTGGAGGTGTTAGACCTGTGCTTTGAACCGAGGCGACTGAAAAATACATCTCCATTCAGTGTCACCCACAAAGTGTGCATAAAGAAGGGATACCTTTACCGTACAAAGTGATTTTTGCTCGCAGATTACAATGTCCAGTCATAAAACCTATGAAGCTCTTAATAGATATCCTACACAGTAACAATTCCATCTTAGAACGATCATAATATTATATATCTATAATAACTAGAGGTTGTGCATCTCTTCATTTCTCCTATTCTGCCAACAAACGTCCACTCTCCGTTTGATGCGCAGATCGATTAGCATGAACATCTGTTCCTAACTGCTGGACTTACCACTTCATTTGCAATTTCAATGCTTCCAGCCTTATGCGAACCTTCCTGCAGACTGAAACTAGCCTCGTTCAGATATGCTGACTTTCTACATAATTATCCTAACCTTTCAACTTGCACCACTTATTCACAAACATCTAAGCATGGAAGATACTTCACTTATCAGGAAGCCTATAAGACAGCTTTGCACTACCGCCCTAGCAGTAGTCTGTAATACCTATTCCCTCTATTATCACAGAGGGCAGCTTGTCGCATTCGTAAGCCCTATGTATCTTACTTTGCTTAATGACAACAAGAACGCAAGCCTCTATTTAAGAAACCTGAATTCAGGATCCCCTAAATATCCAAATCGACAAACCTAAAAGTCCTAGCATCCTAGCACCCTAGCAAAGTCATCCTTCAATGTCGTCAAAATATTCCTTTAGGGAAAGTATACCCATGGCTGAGAGGTACTGGTAAAAGTAGTTGGTTCCCCACATTAATTTTACAATTTTTACTAGACTTTACAACTTTTTAGTCAGGATTACGACCTAGCTTCTCTCACCACTTATGTTTTGTGTGTTAACTTTATACATGAGCGGCGGGACCTACAGTTTAAAGCCGATTTTTGCCAGAAATCCGCTAAGGGGCATTCGCCGAAGAAATATTTTTTCGTATTTCGCTTTGTTTGAGGTGTCTGACGTGGGGTTTGAACAGGGGCCTCACGTCTAATAAACCAACACACAACCTACTAGACAGTCTTCTGGCACCATCCATGTTGTGTGTGCAAATTTTATGCAGGAATGGTGGGCTCTACAGTTTAACGTCGACTCCGAACGACTGATTTGAGAAACTTTTCATGGTAATTTTGTTTACTCTTCGAATTTTTGCCAGGAGACTGAAAGAAAAAAATAATTTTTCCATTTTCGTTTTGTTCGAGATGTCTGAGCTGGGTTTTGAACCCTGAACTCTCATATCATAAGCCTAGACTACGGAGACGAAAAAAATCATTTTTCTGGTAAACATTAACTAAAAAACATTAATTTTTTGGAAATATTTCTTTTCAATGCCATAAAAATGTTGAAAATGTTTGCTTTCAAGGGCCTATTTAACATGTTTAAAATAATTTAAAAATAATTTCTTGTAAATATACAATATTTTCTGTTAATAAATTAATGAAAAACAAACGTCACTGTGTTCACACATGTTTTTTTAAATAAAATAAATAAATTTTTAAAATTTTTATTTTAATTTTTTCTTATACGAGCGTGGGGTCTACTAAGTATAGCGATCAGCCAGCTCTACCTCCCACATGAAATGTTTTCTTGTTTGTTAACGACAAAAAGAATGAAAGACAAGGAATTAAAACCCATTAAGAATTTAAAAAATAAGAAAACAGAAACAGAAAACAGAAAACGCATTTTAACAAAACGTTATTGCAGACAGATCTGACGTCTAGAAGACTTACAGTGTAGCCAAGTAATAAGGAAATCAAAGGCAAAGAAATTTTCTTTTAAAAAAATTTTCAAATTAAAATCGTTTTTCTTTTGTGTAAGAAAAATTCGCAATTTTCCTTATTTTAAACACGGGCACATTCGGTATTCAGGAAAATAATTTTTTTATTACGAATTTTATTTACTTTTTAACCAAAAATATTAAAAAAATTTACTGACTATTCACGAAATTTTTTTACAATCATTTTTAAAACGATTTGATAATTTTTTTTAAAAATTTGTTACTCTTTTATTTAAGTATGCCTCGCTCGATAAAAATAAAAACAATTTTTCTCGCCATTTATTCAGCCTGAAAAGTGTTACAGTAATCGGGTAGTTCAAGGCACAATTTGCATTCAAACTTTTCCCAAAAGATTCCACATCCGAGTTTGCCGCGTGATTTCGATTCGTCAATGAATACTTAAATGATATTCTCTGAGGGCTGGGAACCATTATCATCAGAAAAGCCTATCAGAAGCAGGCTGTACAAAAACCATACGCAGAAGTCCCACTTCTGCCATTGAGGGTTATATAATAGGGCTGTTCCCTCTGCACATATTAGCGGAGAAGTGAATATTATTTGAAGCACTCCGTAACACAGGCCGTAGACACAGGCCATTTGAATTCAGAACAGATTTTCTCTTTGTGATCATGTCCTCTGACCAAGGTTATGAATTTAACGTGAACTTTGTGTGAATCCTGGAGCTTGTAGCCAAACACTGATATTCAAACCGATGTTCAAACAATATCAGTGCGTGTTGGAATAAGACTATAAAGGGGTATCAGAGTTACACTCCTAAGTATGTTGTCGATAATCTGACAGCACTGTAAGTTCGAATAGATTTCTGCATTACTGAGTGCTAGGCTAGACGTCGCAGTCTAGTAGGTAGCCTGTTGACTTGTTAGACATGAGGCTACGGTTCAAACTCCAGGTCAGACATCTCGGACAAAATGAAATATGAAACAATAATAATCCAGTGACTTCCTCTCATCCGGTTTCTGGTAAAAACTCTCAAAGAAAATTGGCAGGAAAAGTTTCTCAAAAATCTGATGTCCAAAGTCGACTTCAAACTGTAGGTCCCTACACTCATGTAGAAAATTAACACACACAACATAAGTGATGTGAGAAGCTAGATTTTAATCCTGACTGAAGGGTTGTAATGACCAATTATGTTTTTATGAGTGCTTGCTAACACTAAGATCCAGGACAATGAAACTGCAGGCAGTTTAATAAGGAAAAGTTAGTCTTTCTCTTAAGAGTTGCGTTCGGCAAACATTATCAAAATAGTAGATTTGCTAACGAAACATTCCTATTTGAGATATCAGTAGGCTACGGCATCTGGTGATGTCTCGAGGATAAAGCCATAGCGCCTTAAATTGGACCAGAACTAACGTTTCTAAAATCTATCAATTAAATCCAGGGGAATACAAATTTTCAGCAACTTTATTGGGAGAGCGGAGAAGTTGATTAACCACGGCTTTCAACCTCCCGTTTTTTTTTTCGTACACATGGATTAGTGGTGTACCGATGGATGATTGTGGTATACTCGTAATCAACTGCTGTACTGGGTTCATCGTTCATGACTAAAGTAAAACTCTAAAGATTTTTTAGGTCATAATGTCTGCTGCATGTGGCAAAATTTTGTAATTTTTTTAATGCAATCAAGCCAAATTGGTAGTCATGTTGAAACCACATACCGGCCAGTCTATAATTTTATGGCTAAAGTGGTTTCAATTGAAGATATCGGTTTGCCCAGGCCATACGACCCAATGATTCCACATGCATACGTACATAATTGGTCATTACAACCCTTGATTCAGGACCTAGCTTAGCTGTGTGTATTAATTTTATACATGAGCTTCTAAACTTTTGATGGCAATTTTATTTACTCTCAGAGTTTTTGCCAGAAATCTTCTGAGAGGAAGTCGCCGAAGAAATATTCTTTTTTATTTCGTTTTGTTGGAGATGTCTGACCTGGGCTTCGAACCGAGGTCTGACGTTTAATAAGCCAAAAGACACTACCTACTATACTACGGCGACTTCCAATGACACCGCCAAACTATAATGCGCGGAATACATTCGGTCATACCGGATGGAATGATTTTTTCGTAATGACTTCTAGTTTCTCGAGTCCCATTTGTAACAATGTAACTTGTGAGAATTAAGCTTTATGTCTGAAGAATATTTTGATTGCAAAATCGATATCGGAAATCTGTTGCTCTAGCACCCAGTCAGCAAATCTGTGTGGTCAGTCGATATTGTCTGTTATGCAAATTGAACTTTATACCGATAGAGGTGCAAATTCAAATGCATAATAAGCCAAAACGAGGCGTAAAAATTATTGAAAACGAAGTGGAATTATAAGCCACAGTTTCTTCTCGGTAAGCGATATTTTCAACAGAGTGTACACTAGTGTGATACATAAGTTTGAACGCATTTCCATTCACTTCTTAAAATTTCTTTGTCATCTTGTGCATATTTCAAGTATGCTCGCTAGGATTATGACAATCATAATAATTCGATTCAATTGTTCAAAAAGTGGGATCACCTCTCCGGTAGTAAATTTAAAATGCTTGTCAAGCGATCCATATTCGTTAATAAATGTCACTTTCAATGAAAAATATTTAAAATTTGGCAGCCTTGACAGATTCTGAAACTTCTCAGTGGATAATCCAATATTTTCAAAATTTTATTCGTTATTCTATCAATTAATAAATAGGCCTCTTGAAAAAAATTACACACAAAAATTTTATTATTTTTTATTTCCTTTGTTAACATATGTACATATGTATGTATTTAATTTGTTCATATTTGTTTTTCAATATATTTTAATGCTGTTTTCATCACTGTTAGTTGGTCTGCTATAAATAAAATAAATGACACAATTTTCTTAAAAATTTGTCATTAAATGTGTTCCGCCTGCTTGGCAATTTCGTGTAGGCGTCAGGCATGAACATATTTTCAGCCAAAGACTTTCTTTCTCTTTCTCTTGAAAATAAATATATTTTTTTATTTTAATTACACAAAAAAATTCATGAAGATGCATTAAACATGTATTCTTTTAAGATATTTGCAGAGAACGTACAGGGTAGTCCAACACTTGCAAAAGAAATTCTACGTTTACACGCTAAAAATGCATTTAAAATAAAAGAAATTCAAATGCTAACCAAAATGTTTGAAGCCTCATTAACTTTTACGAACTATAAAGTTTTCTAAATAATGTTTTAATTGAAAAAAGTCGCCGTAGTCTAGTAGTTAGTGTGTTGGCTTACTAGACGAATGCCCGTGAGTTCAAACCTCAGCAAAGACATCTCGAAAAAAGAAATATTTCTTTTGGCAACCTCCTCTCAGCTATTTTGCTTGAAAATAAAATAAAATTGCCATGAAAAGTCTTCTCAAATCTGTCGTTGAATGTCATGAATAAAACAACATACACAATATGCGTAGTGCGAGAGATATTAGGTTGTAATCCTTACTAAAGGCGTTTCATCAAAACGAAACAGTGGTAGTTTTGATACCAAAGCTACAAAGCTAAGGGTAAGCACAAATCCCGTACTGACCGAATTCCACTGAACTCATTAAAGAAATTGGTCAGCGCAGTGGCTGCACAAACGAAACAGTAACTTCGATTTGATTTTAATCAGTTGCTTTAAAATTCACAGTCGCTTTGGAATATTTTCATGCGCAAAAAATTTTTTCTTATTCGGGCACAGCGTTTTAAAGCAGTCGAGGCTTTCCAAGTGTACCAAGCTTGATTACTTTCCTACTCATGTGCCATCTAATTTGAATCAAGGGGGACAGTGAAGAGGATCACTTTTGGAATGAAGTTGTAAATAAATAGGTTCTGCAATAAATCGATTGTCAAGAGCGATGTATGGAAAGCTGAGCCGTTTTGTTGAAATCAAATGTCGTTGATGTTGAGTTCAGTTCGCTATTCACCGTAACGTCAGCCTCTTCCTCATTTCGAATGAAATAAGGACGGATGAGCAGGATGAGCGGACGTGAGCATGTAAACGGTTATTGGTTGTTTTCGTTTTAAATGAGACAATTAATCGGAAATGAGCTTCATCTTTAATTAGCTTCATTAGCAAAAATGCAAGAATGTAAGCCAAGGTCTTCACTTACAATTATTGCAAGACAAAGACCAAAGAGTTGAGAATGACAACGAATAGACATTAGAAAAGCAAAATTAGTAGAAAAAATATAAATAACTGCACGATTTGTTTATATACTTAAACGATTATACGTAACATAATTGGTCATTACAACCCTTCAGTCAAGATAACGACCTAGCTTCTCACAACACTAATACTGTGTGTGTTAATTTTACCCATAAGCGAGGGAACCACCAGTTTAAAGTCGAATCCGAATGACAGATTTTTGAGAAACTTTTCATGGCAATTTTATTTGATCTTTTCGTTTTTGCCTGAAATCTGCTCAGAGGAAGTCGACGAAGAAATATTGTTGAAGATGTCTAACCTGATGTTTGAACAGAGGCCTCACGTCTTAAAAGCCGACTCACTACCTACTAGAGTAAGGCGACTACTATTTAGACGACTATGCGGAACGTAATTGGTCATTACAGCCCTTCAGTTAGGATTACGACCTAGTTTCTCACACCACTTATGTTGTGTGTGTTAATTTTATACATGAGTGGTGGGACCTACAGTTTAAAGTCAACTCCGAACGACAGATTTTCGAAAAACTTTTCATGTCAATTTTATTTACTCTCAGAGTTTTGCCAGAAATCTACTGTTTTTTGTATTTTGCGTTGATGTCTGGCCTGCGGCTCGAACCCTGGCTGTACGTGTGATAAGCCAACTATGATTTGCGGGACGTAAAATTCGATTTTTTTTAAATTTCATGGCTAGCCAGTGACTAATGAGGTGAAAGGGACTATTCACAGCTACTATAAAAGCCTTTCTGTCAAGTCTATCGGCATGACTTCAAATAAATAGAACAGTGACCTATGAGAACCGTAATAGTGCGATGGATGGTCCTGCGATTCAGGAAAACAAAATCAAATCAGAGCAGACCAATCAGCAATATCGTCAATTGCCAAATTGCGAATCTTATAAACAAACAAAAAAATACTTCGATTTAAACTTCTTAGAGCGGCGCGAATATATCGGTTGTGTGGTTATCTTACACGATATGCGATCAATTAAAAAAATAATTTTTTTAAGATTCTACTGTATCTTTCAGAATTTTTTTTAATTATATTGTCAAGTTTAAAACATTTTTCAATTTGTATAAGTCTCAAAAATTTATTGAATTCTCCATACATATTTCTCGTTTCTATATTTTCCGTTCAAAAAATAACAACAAGCCTTAGTGCCTACGCCTTTTAAATTTTTTCCATTTTTTTTTTCATCTTTTTTCCATTTTTTTCCAAACAATTTACGTAAAACTTATAAATTTTCAATTTAAAATATTATTTAAACGATGATAATAACAATAATAAAAACAACAATACAAACAAACCGACACACGTAAGCATATTGTGGTCTGTCTCTTTGGGAAATATTCACTTACACACGCATGCACTCATACATACACACACATTCATGCATTTAAAGATGTTAAATAAATAATAACAAAAACAATAATCTTGTATTTGTTTAATATTTTCGTTATTGGCTGTTTTCCAGGAAAATATAACGCACTGACAGACACACGCAAACACTGAGACATACATATATCATATAAATATATACACTCATACATATGTTATTGCAAGATATAGTATAGAGCAAGCACTTCATGAATTTAAATATTTACGTAAATAAAAGAGAGAGAGAGAGAGCGCGACAGAGGGAGGGAGAGAGAGAGGGAGAAATCCATTTTTTTGCAATTGAACGTTTATACGTTTATGAGTGCTTCTAAAGAGTTATCCATTTCTCGGTATTAAAAGTAAAAATAAATAAAAAAAATCCCACATAAAGCTCTGATTACTAAGAAACTTTGTTTCATTGTAATGCATGGACCTTGTCATTTAACACGAAATGCAATGTCATTTCAATGGCAATGGTGAAATACAATATCATTTCGAAATACAATGTCATTCGTATGGTTTGGTTGTAGGTTAGGTTAGGTTAGGTTAGAGGACGTGTACTTGTCAATTAAGACAAGTACAGTAGTCGGTGGTTGAATGGATCATTGTACAACGTCCTTAAAGGGGGAAGGATAATAGAGGGAATAGGATAAAAAAGGAGAGGATGTAGGAAAGGGGAGTTGGTTGTAGCAGATGATCCTTTTAATGTTGTAGTCAAACTTTTGCCCCACATACCTACGATAACCTAACGAATGTTGTTTTTTTATCTTCAACAAAGCCCCACAGATGGAATCTAACACTGTCAAATCGCATTATCGTGGCGGCCAATTGATGTCATCCAGTTCAATCGATTATTATATGGCAGTACCGATTCTCCAAGTCAGGCATTTCGATCAAATCGAAATAGGAAAAATATTTCTTAGGCGACTGCCTCTCAGCAGATATCTGAAAAAAACTCTGAGAGTAAATAAAAATTGCCATGAAAAGTTTCTCAACCAATCTGACGTTCGGAATTGACTTTAAACTGTCGGTCTCACCACCCATTTATAAATTAACAAACAGGACATAAGTGGGTTGAGAACCTAGGTCAGAGTCGTAACAGAAGAGTTATAATGACCAATTACGTATGTACAGTTCCTCTATTAGGTCGGCAAAGTCCAGTAGGTAGTTGGTTTTTTAAACCAGAAGCCGTTGTTCCAACCCCAACTAAGACAACTCGAACAAACATAGTCAGTAGTCTTCTGAAAAGTTTTACAAATCTGTCGACGTTTGACTGTAGTTTCTTCTGTTCATGGATTAAATTAACACAAATAAATGGGTAGTGTGTAAAGCTAGATTGTAATCCTGACTGAAGGGTTGTAATGACCACTACGTTAGTTAAGTAAGGCGCTTCCAGGCTTATTTTAGAAAAAAAACGACATAATAATACCTTCACACCATAATGTGTACCAAACTGTCCCTTTTTTCGGATGCAGTGGCTTGCCCGCAAATAATTTTGGACTCTCTAAGCCTCATGTACGATAATTTTTTCGTTTCAATGAGGTTCGTCGGAAAACAAACAGTTTTTTTTCCAAAAATCAGCATTTTAAGCCTGTTGTTCTAGCATTTAATCAAAATACACATGGCGTTGTAAGTCGTCAGCCGTCTTTAATTAATGCGCGAGTATCACTTTATATAATTGGAGTCGTAAATTGAGATGCGAAATGTTTTTTTTTTGTTTTTTGATATCAACATTCAGGAGGTGAGCCCTATTCATACAGTGCATTGTGTTGGAATACAGGAAATATAGTTTATAGGAGAAACGAAAGAGGGGTATTTTTTTAATGACCCGAATTTATACAATTTTGCTTTTTGGTAATAATTCTCACTTTCTTTTTTATATTGTAAGTAATCACATATAATGTCAGACAATCACAAACACCCAGAATCTCTGGAGGGAATGGAATCCACGGCCTCAGGACTTGAAGCTTAGCTCAACGTCAACTAGACTATCAAAGCACCCAAAAAAATATACATAGTGATCTGCAAGATTGTCCCAACTGTTGAGAGTGCTTTAGAATCGTCAAATTTCCATAATCCAGAGCGCTTTCACTAAGGAATCTCAACATTATGGATCTCAACACTAACAAATCTTCTGAACCGTATAGTATTCCAACACTGGCTTTGAAGCAGAGATCTTCGCCACTTGCCTGTACATTAGCTAACCTTGTGCAGTGTCTCATATTGTGTCGGTATTTTTCCATATTGCTTGAAGGTTGCTAATATAACACCAATTCTTATAATACTGATGAGGCTAGTATCCTTGAAAACTATGACTCAATTGCAATATTTTGTGGAGTTTCTAGGGTTATAGGAAGTATGATAAGCCACTATTTTGTTAAATATCAAGAGTCTAATAAATAAAGCGACAGGCAGTAGGGTTTTACGTAAGGCCTACTATACAAGTCATTTGTTGCAGTTACTCTCAGAAAGATTGAAACAGTCAATTCGGTGGTTTGATTAGAGCAGTATTGAGGCTCTAAATATTTCCAAAGCAGCTAATCTGCGAACGGGGTGTTGATATACTCGACTTATTAATGGTAGTAGTGTATCCTCTTCTAGTGACACATTAGATCACCATCGTAATGTTGCTTATGTTTCACTGTTTTATCGCTACTTCAATGGAATGATTTGTTTCCGAAAGTCTTATGTACCATGAGCACTTAGATTCGTCGCAGAATGGCCAATGAATAATGCATGGCAATTTTGATTTAGTCTCAGAGTTTTTGCCAGAAATCTGCTGAGAGGAAGTCGCCGAAGAAATATTTTTTCATATTTCGTTTATACGGCGACTTCACCACACTCAGCCTATAATTTTTTTCAATTCTTAAAGGATTCATATTCGTAAATGTCAAACCTTTCACTAAATAAACAGTACTTCAGCCTTGCTGGTATTAGAAATCACTAAGTGTTTAACCCGTTAGCTGTGTCGCAAAATTTTAGTATGAAACTAATACACTAAAACAACATGAAATTTGTGTTTTTATTGGTAGTTTTTTTTAAATTTTTTTAAGCACAACTGGGTCCCCCAATTCATTATTTTTAGTTTTAAAATTTATTATTGAATGTTAAAATCAAATAAAGTTTCTTTTTTTTTTGGAAATAAAATATTTGATGTTAAAATTTCCCAAAAATTTATTATTAAATCTAGTGGGCTTAATTAGTTTGAAATTGAAAAATCGTTGTTATGGTAACATTAATTCCAATATTAGATTTGATTTTTGAAAACTTCATATAATTTGCAATTAAATGGTGATGCATGTTTAATGCATGTTTTACTAAGTATTGATCACAATAAACAAAATGTAATTGAAAAGTGATTTTCTCGATTTCATTTTAAAATAAATTTCAATGATTAAGACAAGGCAAAATAATGCAGTTTTATGTTTAGATGCCAATGGACAAGAAAAACGTGTCATATCAAAGACCATAACTATGAGCATAACTTGAAAAAGTGAGGTTTGAGCATTTATTATGAAATACTGCTCCTTCCAATATGAAAACTTTTCCCTTTACGTGTAGGAGTTGAGTACTTAGTATACTTGCCTACATACCCAAACAATTGGACTTTAAGCCCCAGGAAAGGTGAAAAATATGTTCAGGATGGATTTCGAATTTTAAAAATAATAAGGCTTCAATATCCTTGAAATAATGCATTTAGGAAAGAGGCCTAACTTTTTCATACATAACATAATTGGTCGTTACAACTCTTCAGTCAGGATTACGACCTAGTTTCTCACACCACACCATGTTGTGCATGTTAATTTTATACATGAGTGTCGGGACCTACAATTTAAAATCGACTCCGAATTTTGAGAAACTTTTCATGACAATTTTATTTACTCTAATAGTCTTTGCCAGAAATCTGCTCAGAGGAAGTCGCCGAAGAAATATTTTTTGTATTTTGTTTGATGTCTGGCCTGGGGTTTGAACCCTTGCTTTACGTCTAATAAGCCAACACACTACGTACTAGACTACGGCGACTTCACCAGTATATGGTAGGACCAGAAAAGTATGGAGCTCCTAAAATGCGAAAAAACGTTGATACAGCTTGCTACTAACAACAAATGATCAATTTGAACTGTGCATTGATCGAAAAACGACCAACTTGGGTCAAAAGCCAGGGAAAGGTAATTTTTCAACATGACAATGTACCTGCACACAAACCATAACTGGTTCAGGTTACAATCAAAGCCTTAGGCTCGGAGTAGCTAACACACACACGTTTTCGTTTAGCGTAATTTTGTTGTGTTTCACTGGTGCCAAGTCATTTCTCTTATGCTAATTTTGCAGTCAACGTAATGTAGTATCGGTTCAAACTCCAGGTCAGAGATCTGAACAAAATGAAATCTAACAAAATATTTCTTGGGCGACTTCCTTTCGTCAGATTTCTGGCAGAAACTCTCAGAGTAAATCAAAATTGCAAAGAAAAGTTTTCCAAAAAAATCAGTCTTTCGGAGTCGGCTCCACACTGTTGGTCTCTAAACTTTAAACTATAGGTCACTCATGTGTAAAATTAACACACGCAATATAAGTGATGTGAGAAGCTAGGTCGTTGACCTAACTGAAGGGTTGTAATCACCAATTATGTTGTAATTATGTCTGTAATTTATGTGGCATCTAGACGTGGTTAGTGTTGTTCAGAATTCGTTTAAAGTAAAAATAATTCGAAAATTATAAATTATAGGCACTATTGCGTACATCTATTTGTTTATATATCGTATTATAACAAAAACTAAAACACAAATCATATTTAACTATGACTCTAAGATTCTGGCGTGAATCGAACCCACAACCCCTACGATAATAGATTAACATACTAACCACTGGCTGTCTAGGGCGCTCTGCTTCGAACATATTATTGTTGTCAAACTCAGAAAAAAATTAAAAATTCTTTCAAAGCCATTGAATTTCAGAACTTTTTCATAAAGAAGTTTTTATTCAAAGTGAACAACTCTCTCTGGAGTCTACAATGTAATGTGTTGGCTCTTTAGACAAGAACATGTGGTTTAAAACTCGAACAAAACGAAAAATGAATGAAATATTTCTTTCAGCGACTTCCTCTCAGTAGTCTTCTGACAAAAACTCTGAGAGTAAATAAAATTTCCATGAAAAGTTTCTCCAACATATCATTCGAAGTCCCGCCACTTACAAATAAAATTAAACTAGATTGTAATCCCAACTAAACTGTTGTTATGACTAATTTGGTAAGCTCAGTAAGATTATATCAGGATAATTAAAAAAACATACAACCTAAGGACGCCACCTTACAAAATACTGACTCTTCTTGAATGCAGTAACTTTCTCTGAGCCCCATATGCGTTGGTCTAATCAACGAGTAAGATATGACCTTCCGTGGCAAAGAACCTTTTTGTTTTAAAAATTTATAATTTACAGCCTGTAGCATCCAAGCTTAATACATATGAGATTATAAGTCAATAAGCGTCTTTAAATGTTCCGTGTAATGCTTGAAATATGACATAATGAGCCATAATATAGTTTCAACTGCTAAGAACGCCATGAAATCGATTCTAATTATTTAGGATACTTTCGTTAAGAGTTCTCAACATTACGCACCTCATTATTACCAAGTCTTTTGGTATAACAACATTGGTTCTGATGCACTGTTCTTCGACACTCGTTTATCCATTAGCCAACCTCTTGCAGGGCCTCATATCGTGCCGGTATATTTCCATATTGCTGGAAGGTTAATAATGTCACGCAAAC
Organism: Sarcophaga subvicina; assembly: GCA_936449025.2. Lineage (NCBI taxonomy): Eukaryota > Metazoa > Arthropoda > Insecta > Diptera > Sarcophagidae > Sarcophaga > Sarcophaga subvicina. The sequence continues at coordinate 37,681,097 of OW388084.2, forward strand.
ACCTTAAAAACTAGCAATCAATAGCAAGCATACTTCTCTCAACAGAAAGGGTGACCAAAAATGTGCAACAGAGAAAGTGATGTTTCTGCATCATGCCTATAACAGGCCATCCACAGGTTTCCTTCTTTACATACACAATTGGTAATTACAATCCTTTAGTCAGGATTACAACCTAGTTTCTCACACCACTTATGTTGTGTATGTTAATTTTAAACATGACTGTGGAGGGGCCTACAGTTTAAAGTCGATTTCGAACGACAAATTTTTGAGATACTTTTCATAACAGTTTTATTTTTTCGCAGAGTTTTTGCCAAAAAATCTGCTGAGAGAAAGCCGCCGAAAAAATATTTTTTCATATTTCGTTTAGTTGGAGATGTCTGACTTTGTGTTTGAACCGAGACTTCACGTCTAATAAGACAATACGCTACCTACTAGACTACGGCGACTACTTTTTTACTTTTTTTGTTTTAATTCATGTCAGTGAGCAAATATACCAAGTTTTAATCTACTGATTAGGTTCTTTGAGAATATTCATTTAAATGTCGACAACAAACAGCCGTCGTTCATGCAATTGTATGTTTCTGCATTACTTTTTATGGTTCCAAGTCAAATCATTGGTATATTTCGACAAGCCAGTAATACTTGAAACCTTTGGTAGCCAATATTCAAACCTGCATCTCTACTAACCTTCTTTCATAACTTAACACACAAATTTGCCATGTTTTTTTTAAAACAAAAAAGAGAATTAATTGTTACTCATTACCTGAATTAATTCTTCTTCTGCTACAGAATGGCATACAATAATAAATTAAAACATTTAAGATACCATTTGTAATTGCAAACAATTTGCAAATGGCTTTTACAGGTGTTTACAAAATTATAAACAATTTATAAATTACACACACGCATACATACTCATACACATACACTTACACACGTGTAATGTGGTAATAAATTAAATTTTTTTTAATCATGAAATGATTCCCTTTTTGATTGCAGGTTAAATGTCCAGAATGTCGTGCAGAACATCGTATTCCCTACAATGGCGTACAGGCCTTTCCCACCAACGTAACACTGCAGCGTTTTCTCGAATTACATATCGAGATAACGGGTGAATTACCCGATCCAACATCGGGTAAGTAAATCAAGAAAATTTTTATCATTTTATAAACATTTATGCTAAGGAAACGTGTCGGGTATTTGGAAAAACATTTTTTCCTACACAGGATTAAAGAGAAAAAAATTTGTTTCGTTTTCATTTTCATTTTAAATTTTATTTAATTTTCCTACTTTTCCACTTGCCATGGATATGCAAACAATTCCATTCATTGCCTGTATTGAACCATTTTTCAATATTCTTGTAACCGGATGATAAATGCCTTCCAAAGAGCAAAAAAAACAAAAAATTTTAAAAAAACAAGGATTCGTACAATTGTATATGAAATATTAAACGAGAAAAATGTATGTATGTATATGGAAAGCAATGTTTTATGTTTCAGGTTTTAAGTTGTTTTTTATATTTCTACAAAATACAGTTTTTCATATTTTACAGTGAAGGGCAAAACTAGTCAACAAAAGAATACAAAGTTTTCTAATATAAAACTTTTGCAAAATGACAGAAAAAAGTTTACATTTCTTTTCGTAATTCGATATCGATTTCCCGAATATAAAAATTCTGAAAAACATATATTTGAACCAACACTTCAGGTACTAAAGTGATGCCTTTCACCATGTCAACCTGTTCAAACTCCTTTTACGTGTTCACACAAAGTTCTCCAAGGCCAAGCTCATTTTTTTGATGCCACTGTTTCAGACAGTTTCACTCAGCACTTTCACCACAGCTTTTAATAATGCAAACTTCCACTTGAACGATACACCCACGAGTAACGAAAGCCGCACGATTCAGATGGCTGTCTGATCCTTAGACATTATTTCTATGTTCCGCCACTTGTTGACCACAGGTTTCGATGGAAGATACACGTGGGTTTTCCCATAAGCTACGAAATCTATATACCATAGCCTTATCCCCCTTTTTCAAAGAATATGTGGGTTCTAAATTGCTTCCTCCACTTAAGAAACCTTTACAGCTACAAAGCAACTTCCTTATCTTCGTATTCGTATACTTCCGCCGCTTGTTGACCATAGGTTACGATGAAAGATAGACGTGGGTTTCGTAATGATCTACGAAATCTACATACCATAGGGTATGTAGGTTGACCTTTCAAATGGATATGTGGGTTCCAAATTGCTTCCTTCCTTTAACAAACATTAGACAGCTACAAGGCATCTTCCTCATCAGATTTTTTCCAACAAAACACAAGATTGTAGCAGGTTATGTCATTGGCTAAAAACTTTTCGCAATATAGGTTGGAAATTCTTATTCCGGATAGGCCTGGATGTGGAAACTTGGGTCCTATGAAAAGATGTCTAACTGGAACTTCACTTTAGACTGTGGCATCCATCAATCGGAAACATTTGTTATTTTAAAGGCTCTTGAGATTGTAACTAGGCCAGCCTCTTCAAGTGCGAAATCTTACGTGATATTCGTTGACAGGTGGAGTCCCCTGACTCAGATTGGATCAGTCTGGTGTAAGTCAAAACTGGTTCTTGATTTTATAACCCCCATAAGGGCCTTCGTTCAGATCGGACATAATTCTGTTGGGTTCCGGCACATAGCACTGTATGATGTGATACATACATATGTACATACATAAATGCCGACTCCAAACGACAGTTTTTTGTCAGAAATCTGCTGAGAGAAAGCCGCCGAAAAAATATTTTTTCATATTTTGTCCGATCTGGGATTTGAACCGTAGGCTCACGTGTAATAAGGCAACACACTACCTACTGGACTACGGCGACTTCTAACAAAATGATAGATGCTCTTAATTAATTGGATTCAAATTCTGTGAATGACTTGGTGATTGTTCCCAATCGTCCAATCTACTGGAATTATCGGGAAATGGGTCAGTGAAGTACCGTGCGGCTAAAAGTCTCTGACTTCTGTCAACAATATTAGAACCAGCTTACTGCTATGGTTGCCGATAACCAGGGTAGGACTGGTGACTAGGTTTTCTCAAGACAGCCAAGGATCTGGAATGAATTCTAATCAAACAGTTACAAGGAATGTAGTGATGAAAACTATAGAACGCCTACACTGTAACTGGCCAGTACTTAACTGTATAAGGTTGAATATCCTCAAATAACCGAAATTGTGTTTGAACACTCTCTGCATTCGAGTTTTTTTTAGATTTATAATGAAATTAGACTGGTTGAGGCGGAACATTTTTACATTCGGTTTTTATCTTTTTCCCCTTACTTTTCGTTGTTCTTCTACGTCCCTGAGTGAAATGGCACTTGACATTATATCGTCCTTTATGAAACTGTATCGGGTTTTTGCATTGGCCGCAATAGTAAGTAATTTTTGTCATGCATCCTAGTCTTTATCATATGTTGCCAGAGGATTTCTTGGTTAGATTACTGGGGACCGAGCTAAAGCCTCTTTCTTTTAAAACTTTTAAACCATATGGAATACTTTATTCTTAATTCACAATGAATTATGTTGGACTAATGAAGGATTACATACATACATTTATAATTGGTCGTTACAAATCTTCAGTTAGTATTACGACCTAGCTTCTCACACCACTGAAGTTGTGCGTGTTAATTTTATGCATCAGTGGTGAGAATTACAGTTTAAAGTCGATTCCGAACGACAGATTTTTGAGAAACTTTTCATTGCAATTTTATTTTAAACTCAGACTCCTTGCCAGAAATCTGCTGAGAGGATGTCGCCGAAGAAATATTTTTTCCATATTTTCGTTTTGATGTCCTGATGTCCGAGGCCTTAGGTCTAATAAGCCGACACACTAGCTTCTAGATCATGGCGACTTCTGAATAAGACTACGGACGATTAAAAACCGTTTGACCATTTTAATAATATCACCATGATCTTATAGGCCACTTAGTTAAATTGCTAAACAAAAGCAGTCCCCAGCTGAATTTCATTTTTTTATTGCAATTTACTACACAAGATTAGCCCTTCACTATTTTTAAAAACCTTCTTGTTGCTGTTGTAGTTATTGTTATTAATAGTGCAATAGCTCACCCATAATATTTAAACAGTAGCATACAATACAATACAGTTTAGTTTACGAAATACGACAACTTAAGAAACTACATTTACCCAGTAGTGGTGGTAAAACTATAGAATCAATACACAAGCAGCTGCAGCTGCAGCAGTAGCACATGTCAGAGAGGAAATATACCATATGTACTGTAGAACAGTAAAAGGGTATGATTGTCCACCTACTATGCAGCCATTGTGTTCTTGTAAAACGATGTAAAAATAATATTTTTAAATTCACTTTTCCACATGATTTCACTTACATACATACATATGTATATACAGATATATGCAAGCACATATGCAAGCAATAGTCGAAAATCTTTGCTTGCATGTGTGCTTCAGTTTCAATTGATAATGTAGCCACAGAACTATACATCCTTGCTTTAGTTCTCTTGATAGTTTTTTTCGCTCTCTCTCTCTCTCTCTCTCTCCCCTTATCTCTTCTTGCTTTCTGTTTTTACAAATTTTTGTATGAAGCGTATGGTTTTCATGCATTCCTTTTCTTTTTTTCTTCCTGTTGACAGCACTTTTTTAAATGTAAAATAATACAAGACGTAGAGTAAGTCTTTCTTTTTTGCTTTTCTTTTTTCTTCTTCTTCGTCTTCCATTACACATGAAAGGAAAATTATTCCACTTATTTGGTAAGCGTTAAAGGAAATATTTGTACAAAGATTTAAATCCTATAAAAATATTTTCTGCCAATCCTGCTTATAGAGAGCGTTGAGCGTAAAGAATAATAAAAATAATGGCATGAGAAGCCAGAGTAAATCAAAAGGAAATCAAAAAGGATACGAACACCTTGAGAATGAGACATAAGAAAAGTAGAGCTATTTGAACTTGAAATGGATAGTATAGGGTGTTTCAAAATTTGAGTTTCCTTTTCTTTGCAATATAAACTGAACACACATTTGGAAGGCAATTTATCGTGTTTTCCCTTAAGTATCGCGAAAGTTTCGTTAAAAACTTTACTAAAAATATAACAGCTTTGGCCGTAGTATAGTAGATGGTATGTTGGCTATTAGATGTAAAATCGTGGTTCAAAGCCAAGCTTAGCCATTTAGAACAAAACGAAATAAAAAGATTTCTTCAACAACTTCCTCTCACCAGGCTTCTAGTAAAAATTCCGAAAGTAAATCAAATTGGAATGAAAAGCTTCTCAAAAACTCTGTCGTCCGGAATCGACTTTAAACTGTAGATCCTGCCCTCATGTACAAAACTAACACATACAGCAGGGCTGGCGTAAGACGCTAGGTTATAATCCTGACTAACCGGTTGTACCAACCAATTGTGGTATCACAATGAGCCTAAATGCTGACCTAAGTGGGACCTCTTCCTTCGAGGAGGTCCACCACCTAACCAAACCTAACCTAACCTAACCAATGAAATAAGTAAATATGTTTCGAGCGGAAGTCGCTGAAAAGAATATTTTCATCATATTTCGTCTAAGCTGGGGTGCCTAAGCCGGGTTGTAAACCATGGGCTCTCATACAACTTACGTACCGGTTCCATAATCGAAGCAATTGGTATAGTCCGTCGTTTATATTTAAATCACTTAGATTCCAAATGATATCCTCCACCGATCAGTGAGATTATCTGCAGATTAGAATCGCAGTTGTTTTCTTCAACGACCCAATAGTTCAAGAACATTTTGTTTTTCTACTTCATCCATGCAGCTACTGCAGAACTTACTGACAATATGAACAAGAGCAATAGTAATGCCATGGCCACTATGATGAATTTATTGACCATACAAACAAGAGCAATAATAATGACCTGACAACTAACCTGTGAGAGTGCCTTTGGACTTTGTGATTTAAAAGAACTCTCTTTCTAAACTTTGCCAAATACCCAACGTATTCTTATCTTGCCCGTATCCTAAACTGATCATGCGGTATCTATTGTTATATTTCCAATCAAGAGCTTACAGGTTCGCAATGCGATGATGCGATGAAGAGAATTCACACCAAAGTTGGATGGCTGTGCCACATCTGATCATTTCATTAGCTATGCAGTTTCCCGAAATACCACTGCAATCGATGCCCATATAATTTGAATTTTTATAGCTCTACCACCTGGTTAAGAGACTCTTGGCGGCCCTAAACCATCCCAGTGTCCTGAAAACCACCTGTTAATCAGAAAATAAGCTGATATCCCTCCCAGAGATATTGATGTCCTTAATAACTACTACAGCTGCCCGAATGGCTGACTCTTCTGTCTAGAAGACACTTTAATAACCCGGTGGTCCTATCATGCATAATTGGCCATTACAACCCTTCAGTCAGGATTACGGCCTAACTTTTCACACCACTCATGTTGTGTGTGTTAATTCTAAGCATGAGTGGCGGGACCTACAGTTTAAAGTCGATTCCGGACGACAGATTTTTTGAGAAACTTTACATAGCAATTTTATTTGCCCTCGGAGTTTTTGCCAGAAATCTGCTGAGAGGAAGTCGCCGAAGAAATATTTTTTCATATTTTCGTTCTGATGTGTGACCTGGGTTTTGAACTCGGGCCCTGCCTCTAATAAGCCAACATACTACCTACTAGACTACGACGACTTCATTTCAATTATATCTAATGTCTCAGAGGGGACGCAACTCTATTCATTTTCGATCCGTATGGAGTCATTTACAAGACCACACCATTTTCTCATTCTCCTCTATCTGGGATGGACTTTTTGAAGTTCCTTGATAAGCCTTCCTTAAGTTCCCTTAGAATACGCCTGTAACCACTCTACTTGCACAGTAAGCTAAGAATATGCCTTTAAATTAATAAATAGACCTTAAACTGAAAGAAATGTTTTACATTTTTCAGCGAAATAGGCCTCCAATTAATGTAATTTGTAAAAATTTTGATCATTTTAGTTTAAAATGAAACTGTCTACAGATGTATAGAAAAATTTATTTTCAAAATTGCATGCCTCTCAGTCAATAGGCCTTCAATCAAAAAAAAAATTATTTATTTTTAGTACCGCTGCTCGAATAAGCCTTTATCTGAGAAAATAATTTTTATCTTTCGTTTTCAATAAATTTTTCAGGTCAAATAATGGAACGTTGTGGTGTCTGCTCCGAGAAGGCCTATTTACAGCCCTGTGCCCATTGTGAAAAGAAAATTTGCGATGATTGTAAGAGTGCCCATATGGATATTCTAAGGCGTGAAATAACACGCTTTAACTCACAGGTAAGTTATCATTACCTCTGCCTCTCTCTATATATATCTCCTACTGATGAATCGCAATTGAAAATATTTTTTTCAACTCTTTAAACAGATCCGTCGCAGTTTACACCGTTTACAGGATTCACTGGCTTTAATTGAGAAGAATATGGTATGCTTGCAAACGAACTGTGTCAGCACTACCGAAGAAATCGATGAAATCTATCGTCGCGTTGTGAAAGCGATTAAAGATCGTGCCGATCAGTTGAAGGGAGAAATCGATCGTTACCTCACCATCGAATTGCGCAATTTGAATACTCTCAAGGAGAATCTCGATACGGAGATTAGCAATATTACGAGCAATTGTGATGTCGTTGACAAGTACATGAATGAGACCGTCGAGTGGGATGATTGTGAACTCATGGATACGAAGGAGATTTTCCTAAAGACCGTGGAATTCTTACGTCATTTTGAATATGAAAATTCCGATTATAGTCGTCGTGTACGTTTCCTGGTCTCAATCGATCCCAATCAATTGGTCATGAACTTGGCCACATTTGGCGATTTGAATATTACACCGCATTCGACCACGGGCTCGGCTAGTAGTTCCCATCTGGCACCGCCATCGTCATTACAGCCGGGTTTGATGCGTTCGAAAAGTGATCATCGCTTGGCCACACAATTTCGCCAGCAAGAGGAACGTATCGGCTATAATGATGAGCCTGTGTTAGGTGGTCGCCGTTTCGGTGAACGCCCTGTGCGCATTAATACCGATCGCTATGGTGATTCAACATCCAGTCGCTATGGCAGAGGCGGTGGTGGTGGAGGTGGCGATTACGATTACGACAATGATTACGATAACGATCAGTCGTCCAGATCCGGTAAATCCCGCTTCCGTTCGCGTTTTGTGCGTTCCCATCAAAACGATGAGTCCGACAACGAGCAGGAAAAATTGCAGCGCCAGCAAGAGGAGAAGAAACAAAAGGATAAAGTACGTGACGGTGAAGATGCTTCTCGTGGTCAATTGAGTGGCATCATACGATTGAGTGATTGTGCCCGCGTTGTGCAACGTTTAGCCGATATTGGTAAAGAGAAAAAGGAGAAGAAGGTGGACACCGCTGCCCAGGCAGCCATGCAGGCAGCCATACAAGCACAAAAGGCGTCCATGCAAAGACCCAAACAACAACCACCTGCAGCACAAAGGCAAGTTTCCGAAGATGATGAAATTTCACGCATCAAAAGGCAAAACAAAAATGCTCCCAGCTCTTCGTCAGCAGCCGCATCTGCGGCAACGACTACCGATACGGATAGACCAGCAGCTGAACGAGTGAGTGCTTTAAAACGTAATAGTGTTGCCCCCGGGGCCAATAGTGAAGAGAGTGAAAATAGTTCACATACTAATTCGCCGGTGCGTAGGACTCCACCCAGGATAGAGGTGAGTGTGATTGAAACAAACGAAGAAGCCAATCAGCCCACAACCAGTAGTGGTAGTAGTAGTAGTAGTAGCCAACGTATTAGTAGCAATAGTAATAAGAAAGACATAAAAGAAGAAGAGGAGGAGGAGGAGGAAGAAGAGGACACAGAAGAGGAAGAAGAAACAGAAGAGGAGGATGAGGATGAAAGTGAAGAAGATCAGGAGACAAAACAACCTGCCAATGTAGTAACGACGACAAAAGACGAACAGGAAGACGATACTGAGACAGAAACCGAGACAGAAACTGAGACAGAAACAGAAACAGAAGATGATGACGAAGACCAAGAAGATGGAGGCGAAACAACGCATCCAGAAATCATTAACACGCAAGACACTCGGACTATTGCTGCCCCTAAAGAAGAGGACAGTGAGCATGACAATGAGGAGGACAAAAAGGACACTGTAACAGATAGGCAAGCGACAAGCGTGACTCAAGAGACTGACAACCAAATGGAGACAGTAGAGGAAGAAATCGAAGAAGTGACCGAAACAGAAGAGGAAGAAGAAGACGAAGAAACTGAAGAAGAAGTATCAGACGAAGATTAAGTTTTTTTTTATATTTTTAGAATAATTTTTTGTTTGCGAAGGGATATTTTAAAAACGAGTGATGTACAGTGGGTAACAAAATGAAAAGGATTTTTAAAGTGTCATTAAGAAAGTATTTTATCACAATAACTTCTTTTGGAAATAAAAAGATAAAACTAAAATGGCTTGGGCTCGATAATAATTAGAATTCACAATAAAAGTGTTGACCATGAATATTGATGATCCATGGGGATGTACCCCTATAGGGTAGGTAGGTATGAAGAACAGTTTTTTTTTCCTTTCTGGTCTCTACAACTAGTGCAGATGTTATTGGCCATATAATAACTTAACATGCTTAGACTACAATGGTCAAAAATGACCGCGACAATTACACCGAGCGCGCACTGTAAAATTTGGGCAAACTCCATATGAGCCCTCTATCTGGGTGGGCCATTTAAAAGTTTAAATTTAAAAATGCAATAGAAAAAACCAGTTTCAAATTTTGCCAAATTTATTTATTTTTTTTTTGTGGAGTACAATTATTCCGGTTAGAAATGGAAAGATTATTTCATTGATATGGCTGAAGCGGCCTGACAGTACCACATTCGTTTGGACCAATTTTCGTAAACATTATCGAGTGTATGGGTTGGTATGTCGGTAATGGCATCACGAATGTTGGACTTCAAATGCTTAATTGTGTACGGTTTGCCGGCATAACACTTTTCTTTAAAGGCGCCCCACAAGAAATAGTCCAATGGTCTCCGATCACAGCTTTTCAGTGAGGGCAATTGACATCACCATTTCGGCTAGTAAAACGGCCATCAAACGCTTGACGCAATAAATCGATTGTGGCATGAGATGTGTGCCAAGTTGCACCATCCTTTTAAAACCAAACATCATTCATAACAATTTCATGAAGAGCGAGTACAAAGAAAGCGGTTACCAGGGTGCGATAACTGTCTCCATTGACCGTAATGGTTGCGCCATCCTCATTTTCAAAGAAATATAGGCCAGAGATGCCTTCGCTGCACCAGCCGCTCTAAACAGTCATTAGTAATGCGTGCATTGGCTTCTATAAGACTACGTGTGGGTTTTCTAAGCCTCAAATACCGCAATTTTGCAAATTAAACTGTCCACCAAGATGAAAATGAGCTTCATCCGAAAAGAAGATATTTCTTTGGCTAAGTCGACATCATCGTGCAATTTCTCGTTGGCTCATCTAACGAAGCTAAAACGAAGCTGATGGTCTTGCGGCTTTAACTCTTGAACCAATTGAACTTTGTAAGGCGTCACATCGAGATCTTTTCGCAAAATTCGACGTAAACTTGTACGTGTAATGTTCAATTCTTAGGAACAATGACGAGTTCATGTTGATGGATTCATACGCACACTCTCTACCATAGCTTTGATATTTCACGTCTTGGCGCATCAACAATGAACCCAGTTCTACAAGCTTTGCAAATAATCTTGCGTATACCGGCCACTGTTGGCCCTTCTCTGTGACCAAATTGTATACGATATTTTCGTGCAATTTCCGACCAATTGTCTTTGTTTTGGAAATAAATTTCCAATAAACACCAACGTTTTTCAAGAGTAAATCGATTCATAACGTTCAGTGGAGATAATATATTGATTTTGTGACAGAATAGAATGCTGACATAAGTATTGCCAGATTCGAAATAACCAATGATTCAAATTTAAGTCGATAGATAGCCCACCCATTCATACAGAGACTTGCGGTAGCCGCAAACCGTACCAAAGGTCACTATGTGTGCTAACATTACTACCAGACATATTTTCATTGTAAGTGTGGCCAACACTTCTACACTGCAATGATTCGGTGAACTTATCGCGTGATCTATGCCTGCGTTCTCCAAAGCTCCAACCGGTTTCGAAGAATCTGTAGAGATTTGTATGCAGTCATTTAGCAGCTGCTTTACACCATTTTCCATTCCCTATTACCCGGAATGGATATTTTCATATTACGATTACAAGACCCTGCAAATTTGGACTTTTTTTGTGCAAAATTCAAAATGGCGGATCCAATATGGCGGTTGAGGTTTATAAAAATTAATCAGATTTACTTGAAAATTGTTACTCAGGGGTTTTTGTGGTCGCTGATTATAGATCATTATTAAGATTTAAAAAATTCCAATATGTCGGTCAGTAAATCCGCTATATTAGATCCGCCATTTTGAATTTTGCACAAAAAGTCCAAATTTTTCTTGAAAACTTGACGTGATGGAAAGTTTTTGAACCCAGATTCGTGTTCAGCGCGCAAAATGCCTTCGGAAACACCTGGAGCCATCTTATTTGCAAAACCCATGCAGGGCTGTGTTATTAACCCTCATATTGTTTTTAGACTCAAACTGTACATCACTTAATTAATAATTCATATAACTTAGCATAGGTAGTTTCTGATTAAAATGTTGTGATAGTTTTACCATAGATTTACTTAAACAACCTCCTCCTTTTGATTTCTTCTAAAAAAAATTTACTACACTTTTTAGACCTTCAAAAACCCTATACCTTTACCTCCCCCTTTACCTATTTTCCTCAATAACATTTCCCTCTTTGTTTTTGTTATTTTCCCTTACAATAAATGTTCGATTTGGTATGTGTTTTTTAATTTAAAGAAAAAAAAAACGTTTTCCCTGCCAATTTGCTTATGATAAAAATTTTCATTGGACAACCAAAACCCAATACGAAAATTTTTATTACAAACTGTAGGCCTACAAATGTGTACCATATTTAGGTACTTAATTTCCTTTGGGTATATTTACATGACCCATTAAATCGAATAAAAATTTTCTTTAATTTAATTTACATACAAAGTTTTATTTTTTTCATTTCTAACCACGTTATTTCCCAAATGGTTTTGAACCGAATCACCACACCACCGAATCACATCTAGTTGTTTTTCTATTGTTTCTTGTATTTGTCCTCTTCTTTGTTTCAAAACACATCTATCCCCCTTTACTGTATGGAGTTCAATAATTTTATTTTTTATTTTCCAATTATTTTCTTTATTTTATGTTAACAAATTTTTTTAAGTCTAAAACGAAGGAAAAAGAAAATTTAACGAATGAAAAAAATGGATATCAGAACTATATTTAACCTTTAACCTGATTTACCTGTAACATGTTACATTTCGTTTACTTTTTTTCTTTTTCTTTTACCAATAATTTGATTAATTTTTGTATTTATTTAAGCTTAAGTTTGAATATTGAATTTCAAGCTCTATAATTGGCCATGTTTTTTGTTTCCATTTGCAATCCTTGTAATCTAACGAAAGAGAGAGTAAGCCTATGTATGCTGTGCTACCATATTTGATTTGCTATATTAAGGGAAAGTATGCTAAGCAGCAATGTGTAGGTCTGACCAGGAATAAAATCTGACATAACCTAACCACAGTAGTCTAGTAGATAGTGTCTTAGCTTATTAGACGTAAGGCCACGGTTCAAATCGCAGGTCAGGCATCTACAACAAAACGAAAAATGAAAAAAATATTTTTTACGGCGACTTACGCAGATGTCCGACAAAAATTCTGGAAGTAAATAAAATGACCATGAAAAGTTTCTCAAAAATCAATCGTTCGGAGACAAATTTAAACTGTAGGTCCCGCCACTCATATATAAAATTAAAACACAGAGAAGCTAGGTCATACGGAATATAATGTTATTTCAATAGCGGCCACTATATGTAGTCCCGATCACATTTTCGCACATTTAGTGCAGTATCTTGGTAATAACTTAACGAATACTGGTTTTCAATTGCTTCAAAGTTAGAGGAGCATCCACATAGGCATGATATTTAATGGAGTCTCACAAATGAAAGCCCCACGGCATTAGATCATATAATACCGTTACCGTTACCATACCGTTCAGTTCACAGTTTTCATTATCATAAGGCCATAGTGTTCTGAATTGATGGTAGAATTGAATTTTGAATAAATACAGCCCCCTGACAATGTCAGATTACAATGCGCCCCAAGTAGTCACTTTTCTGATGTAAAAAGACTTTTCCTTAATCACTACTGAGTTCTGCGAGTTCTCCAGGATTTAGTTGTTGCGTGAGTTCAACTTTATTACATAATTGTCTCTGCTTAAGGTTTTTGCCTTTTCAACACAGGCGCTAATAAGCCATTCGCATGCCAAAAGTCTGATACCAGCCACCTTAGCAGCATCTTGGTTGCATCTTGAATGCATCTTTACACGTCCACTCCACTCCAATGAAGATGGAGCCATCACTTATTGTCACATACGAACGCACAAATTCGCGTTTTTTATGGTGAAACACAGCTTCAAACGCTGCCTAGAATAATCAATTTATCGTTCTTTTTGGTCGATTGCGAGCACTTACAGCACTGATGTTTACATAACGGAAATAACTTTTTTGGAGCATCCACTGCGTGCCTTGCCTTCGGTGATTATTTCGCTTTGTTTAAACTTAGCACATCAACTCTCAGTGGCTGATTTTCCTCGTGTAAAGTTCAAACAATATTTGTATAGTTAAGTCTTGATTTCAACAGATTTTTTATCGTCAAAAATCAATGCCTCGTTAACACACAAAATTCCTCTTTAACCATTATCGAACTAGCAAGATTTGATTCATTCAAAATGCTCAAACTAATTATCCTTCAGCTTGTGATGCAAAACCAAATACAAATAAAACTTTACGTAGCGTAAGATGGGCCCAATATCCATAGTGCCGTAGTGGTTTAGATGATAGTGTGCTAAACTTCAAGTGTCGAGGCCGTGGGTTCGATTATTTGTCTGACGTTGAATGTGATTACTCACAACAGAAAAAAGAAAGTGAGAATTATTTCCAAAAAACAATTCTCACATAAAAGTGGTGAAGGTGTATACACTGGGCATTAAAATATTGTCGCACACGACCTCCTCTTTCTTTTCTCCTATAAACTATCTTTACTGTATTAATAGGGATCATCTCATAAGCATACGCAACCCAAAGCCGTGGAATCGATAAATTTGAATTATACGTCACACTCTCTATAACAGAAGTATCATTGTTCAGCAATACCTACATTGTAATGATACATAAGCCTGACGTTATCGGTAACGCTTCAAATTTCTTTATAGATGTGACAATTCCGTAACCAAAAGGTCAAATGCGTAAAGCGCGATAAATGGCCACATTTGAACCATAATTTTTAAACTGAATTTTAACTTTTTTTACATATTCTTCGGCGATTAAACAATCCATATTCTTAAATGTAGTAGTCGCCCTGGTGTAGTAGGTAGTTTGTTGGTTTATTGGATATCAAGCCTTGGGTCCAACCCCAGCTCAAATATCTCCAACAATAGGAAATATAAAAAAAAGATTACTTCGGCGACTGCCTTTCAGATTTCTGACATAAACTCTGAAAGTAAATAAAATAGCCATGAAAAGTTTCTCAAAAATCTGTCTTTCGGCGTCGACTTTAAACTGTATGTCCCGGGAGTCATGTATAAAATGAACACACGCAACATAAGTGGTGTGAGAACCTAAATCGTAATTCTGACTGAAGGGTTGTAATGACCAATTATGTTATGCTTCAAATTTTCTTATATACTTGACAATTCCTTGAACAAAACGTCAAATCCATAATTCTACAAAATGGTGATTCCAACCATTTTTGAAATAAATTTTCACTAATTCTTCTACAAAGTCGCCGTAGTCTAGTAGGAAGTTTGTTGGCGTTTTAAAGGCGAAACCACGGTTCAAACCCCAGGTCAGATATCTCAAACGAAATATGAAAAAATATTTCTTCAGCGACAGCCTGAAGAAACTGAAAAGTTTCTCAAATAAGTTTGTCGTTCGGCATTAAACTATAGGTGCCGCCACTCATATAAATAATTAATCCACACAATATAAGTGGTGTAAGAAGCTACATAAGTCGTCATCCTGATGTTAATGATCAGCCTTTCTCTAAATAAATGAGGATTCAGATGTATAGCTCAGATGTATATTCAGATGTATAGCTTTGAAATGACCATTCAGATGGTAGCTGACATGACCAACTTCTCAGAATGATAAAACTAAACAGATGAACCGAAATTTTCCTACTTTCTGTGCTTACTTGAAAATATTTGTCTGCAAAACAATTAATAGAAATTAGAAATTGAGATGTGTTACTTAGCATACTTCCCTGGTTTCTATATTTAAACAAAGTATTTAAAGGATAACTGCCAGTTAAAAATGTCTTTTTTAAGAATTTTTTTTGCATTCTTTTTTTTTCAAATATTATTCTTGTTCAACAAACGATATGCAAATATTGGCAAAAATCAAATAAAAAAAACAAGAAAAACAGAAGAGAAAGGTAGCAAAACGGATTGATTAGCAAAAGCAAATGAATATCTCTTAAGAAAACACTTCGAAAAGATTTAAGGCTTAAATGGAATGGTCAAACAAAGCAAAAAAGAAAGCGAAATACAAGCCAATTATAAAGTTAAAAAAAATTTAACACAATAAAAAAATATATTATACTTAATTAATTAATTAATTAACCCTTATCTAAAATATTATTATTTTATTATTCTTATTTAATAATTAAAAAATCCAAAATAAACAAAAAATGAATTTATGTCAGCCTGATATTTTTTTAAAGAAATATTTTAATTATGGCAATTAACATTAAAATAATTATTGTTTTTGTGTTTAAATAAAAGGACATCAGAAGTTTTGAATTATAAAAACTAAAAATTTAAAATTTTTTTTCTTAACCTCACCTTAAAAATGTATGTTAATCTTAAGGTACCTAAGCTCGTTATAGAATGGAATGGAAATTAAATAAAATAATTAAAAAAATTTTTAAATATTAAAAAATTTTAACAAAATTTGTTTAGTGATAAAAATAAAAACAAAACCTGTGCCAAAAAATATTTAAAAAAAACCAATAAATTTTCTTAAAAAAAAGAAAACTTTCAACCTCTTTTTTTATTATTACATATTTACTACCTTTAGCTTCCCTTAAAAAAAAATTAAATTTTTTCTACTTTGTTTGTGTTCCTGTTTTTTCATTTTTTGCAAAAAATCGAGCTGAAGAAAATAAAAATAACAAACCACAACGATTTTGAATTTTAATTTCTCTGTTTTTTATTACTAATTGAACCATAAAAAAACAAAAAAGTTTTTATAATAATTTTTTACTTTTTTTTAATTCTTAATTTTATTATGGTTTTTGTTTTTAATTCATTAGCATAAATAAATTTAATTCCTTTTTTTTATAAATTTTTTTTCCTTTTTGTTCCACTTATTTTGAGTTGATTTGCATTTGCGTTGAGATTTTTTTTTCTTTTTTTTTTTTAATTTTATTTTCTTATCCTATAATTTCGTTTTATTTTTCGAATTTTTCTTCTGATGTCCCTTTAATAAAACAAATTTATTTAAATTAAACTACAACAACAAAAACATAAAAACAACAACCACCCAAAAAAAAGAAAATCATTGTGCTTGTTAATTTTATCTTCTTCCCTCTCCCTGTTCTCAATCAAATAACAAAATAATATCACATTCAACATTATTATCTATCAACTGTACATACAAACATCACCGCGTAACATTATTCATATCACACAGAAGCCTATCATCATTCTCTCCCTTTCTCTCTCTCTCTCTTGCTCTTTTTCATGCCATCCATGCGTTCATGCCATGCATTCATTCCTTCTTTGTATCTCTCTAATGATGTATTATTTACAATAATTCTTTATTCTCCATCTTCTCCCTTAATTTCGCTGCTTCGCAAGCCTATAGCTGGCATTATTTCGCTTCATGCCACACTTCAATTCCAGTTCCATGACCATGTCATTGTCAGTGATTGTAAGGAATTGTTGTGCTTTTTCCTCATTGGAAAAGTCCCTTAAGTCGCGGATGAGCAACACCAAATAAAGTTTAAATGTCTTCTGCCTACAACATGTTCGTTCGTAGCAGGGTTAATGAACATTTTCCCTTGCGAAATGGCCTGCATGACTGGTGTTTTTATAAATAAATCTTTCTTAAATACATAATAATGAGGGTAATGCTGTTCTTGTCGGTAATACCATACGCGTCTGTTTACGGTATTTATTTCTCTAATATTTCTTGTAGATATTATCCTCTATGACCAGTCACAACCTCATGGACAACCAAACTAAATTTTATTTAGTTTTTCTTCTTGATTTTGTTTCCATTTAATTTTCTATGTTTTGCCCGCCCCTTTTCAACAACTTCGCGCCTAAATTGTGTCCTCCAAAACCCCATTATTTTCTAAATTTCTTTCAATCTCATCTTTTTCAAAATCAAATTCATAAATATCAAATTACTTTCATAATCATCATACGTTTTACGCTCTAATAACTAAAACGCTGTATAACTCTCTCTCAAACGCTGTTCATTTCCCGTTCTACACTTCATATCAACAACATATCCGTAATGCCTTGGCCTCAATTAAATTCATTTCAAAAAAAAAAAAACTTAAAAAAACTGAAAAAAAATGTTAGGCTGTCAGCGATTCTGAAGAAGAATCTGATGGATCTCCTACTCCTCCTACTCAACAGTCAAAACCAGCAGCTCCAGTGCCAGAACGAGTCATGAAGCTTACACGCTCAGGCAGCAGTGACTCGAGTGCATCTACAGAAAGTTCAGCTAGTTCGGCAGCCGTAGCCGCTAGAGCACCCTCAACAGCACGCTTTTCTACAGCTAGGGAAAGTCCAGCACGAACAACCAGAGCCACAACAGCAGCAGCAGCAGCCACAACAGCCACAACCACTGAGAAGAAACCCTTCGTAAGTCGTTTCTTGCCACAGCACTCAACGCCAGCGAATGACAAGAGTAAAGCCGATACAGAGTCTAGTAGTGAAGAAGAAACCTCTACGGAAGAGTCTGATGATGAAGTTGATGTGAAGACACCGAATAAATCAACGGTAGCCAGCACAACTAAACCGGCAGCTGGTGTATCAGCGGCAAGTTCAACGACCTCGTCGTATCGCGATCGTCTCGACTCGAGACGCAGTTCGCGTGATGACACGGGTTCGAAGACTTCCTCCTCCTATGCTACACCCTCAAGCAGTGGCACTAGCAGTGGTTATGGCACTACCTCGACAACAGCACGCCAAAGAGCTGTACCCGCCGCTCACCATGAACCCGAAGATCGTTATGGTAGCAGCACCAGTGGCACCGGAAGCAGGTATTTATTCGAAATTTAATTCTTTTCCGCTCTCTTTTTGTTTTTAAACAAATAAAATAAATAATAATTTTTGAAAACTATAGTAAAAAATATAATTAAAAATTTTTTAAATGCTATGCCATAACGGAGCCTATTATTTACTGGCGTTTAATGCCTGATTTAATTCAATTTTTTGTGTTTTTTTTAATGTTTTCTGTTTGAATAATTTAATTTTGAGTATCTATTAATTATTTCCTCTCTATTAATTGAGTTTTAATTTATTATAATATAAGTATAACGGTATATTAATGTAATTGTATGTATAAGTAATGGCTATGTATGCATGTGTATGTGTATAGCTATGTGTATAGCTTTATCAATTTATTTCTATTGGAATTTCCGCTTAAAGTAATCCTTAATTTTTTTTACATAAAATTACACTGTACTGCAACAAAAGAAAAATAATGCTAAAGTGGTTCTGTGGTAGCAAATATTTTCCGTAGCAATCCATAAAGTAAGGAAATAGTAAGAGTTCTTCTTTAACACGTAATGCCGCACGATTTCGCATATGAACGTATATTAACGCATATGAACGCACATTGACGCATACTTGTAGAAATCAATTTTCACTGAAATTACAATAATTTTCAACATTATTTTATTTAATTGCCCATTACAAGCCTTTAGTCAGGATTACAACCTAGCTTCGCACGCAACCTATGTTGCGAGCGTTAATTTCATCCATAAGTGACGGTACATACAGTTTTATGTCGTCTCCGAAACACAGATTTAAGACGCTTTTCATAATAATTGAGGACATCAATTGCGCCATTGCAGAAGGTATTATAAAGATAACCATAATGACTTCAAAGTCACTTTTCTGTATCTTAAAATTAGCTAGTCTGATGGGCTTCCCACTGAGTTGTTTAAAAAGTTGGAAGTAATGAGCTGGTTGGGTTCATGTACCAGCTTATGTGCAGCTATGGCAAGGAGGAAATATATCTAATGATTGTCAACAGAGTCTACTCTGTCCTGTCCTGTAAAAGAGACGTGCGCCAACTA
This sequence comes from Sarcophaga subvicina, assembly GCA_936449025.2. NCBI lineage: Eukaryota > Metazoa > Arthropoda > Insecta > Diptera > Sarcophagidae > Sarcophaga > Sarcophaga subvicina. Next base: position 37,700,585 of record OW388084.2, read on the forward strand.
TAGAGGTATAAACCTTCTTCCTAAACGAAGTTGGAAATTCGTTAAAACACTCGTTCAACTTTATCAGTGCGATCTGAGATCTGCTAAATGCATCATCGACAGACTAAGTTTAATACTGATTCATAAACATACTAACTTGTTAGCAGTGTTCGATAGCCCAATAAGAGATAACGTTTTTGCCGCATTTTCTGAGATCGCACTGCTGAAGATCTGAATTATATTTCTATGACTTTTACTCGCAGAGTTCAAATTTATTTCTTGGCTTGCCACGATTTTACTAGGATATACGGTCTTAGTCATTTAAAATCTTCTTCTTTACGTATGGAAAATCATATCACTACTTATTGAAGCGTACGATTTTTTATAACCTAATAAAGCTAAAACGTTTCGAAATTAAAAAACAAAATCTTTTGGCTGAAAATTCAGCCAACATGTTTTCACTCCCACGGAATATTATTTTTTTGCAGCAGCAGCAGCAGAACCACATTTTTTTATGTTTTGTATCACTGTGTAATTTTCAATTTTTATTCCCTAATAAAGTTATAATAAGTTAATAAAAAACAAAAAAAAAACACATTGAATGCTATTTAATAAATTATGAATACCCTGAATCAATATGCATAATTAAATATAATGTTTGTGGTGACTAATTACTAAACTGCAATCATATTTAAAAACTTTAAAATTTTATAAAAAAAAAATGTTAAATCAGAAAAGAATTTTAAATTGCCCTTACTTACGTTACTTGGCCTTTACAGCCCTTTGGTCAGGATCACAAACCTTGCTTATTACACAACCCATGTGTAATGTTAGCACACATGACGATAATTTTATACATGAGTGTCGCTGACTCCAAGCGACGGATTTGAGTAAGATTTCTTGGCAATTTTATTTACACTCAGAGTTTTCACCAGGAGACTGCTTAGAGAAAGACGTAAAACTGTCATACCTACAGTTTATATTCGACTCCGAATGAAAGTTTTTTTTTTGAGATACTTTTTCAAAGCAATTTTATTTTCTCTCAGAGTTTTTGCCAGAAATCTGTTGAGAGGAGTCGTCGTAGTAATATTTGTTCATATTTTGTTTTGTAAGAAATGCCTGACCTATGGTTTGAACCGAGGCCTCATGTATAAGCCAACACACTACCTACTAGACTACGGCGGCTTCTTTGCATACACATTAATTCGGCTTGTTTTATACTCAGCAAGAGGGAGTACCAACCATTTTTCTCCCGGCACTCATATAAGAATCAACTCCAAATGAACCGAAATTCATGGATAATATCGGATGTTAAAACTACATTCGTTAGGGACTTAATCGCAGGCTAGCTATCCAAGTAAATCAACACATTTTCATGGAAGATCCCTACCCACTCAACAAGCATTTTATCGCTTTCAAAATAGCGCCCACCTCCGCCGTAGCGCAAACGGTTAGGTTAGGTTCACTCGGTGGCCCATATGGTCCATTGTCTTACCCAGTATGAGGTAAGCCCCCTTGACATGATCCATTTGTATTGGGCTTGAACCACCCCGAGCTATGCATAAAGCCGACCAGTTCCCTTAGTGGTACGCTAGCCACCACGCTCAGCTCTTCAAACTTAGGTTAGGTTGGGTTAGAGGACGTATACTTGTCAATTAAGACAAGTACAGTACCCGGAGGTCGAATTGACCCATTGTACAACGTCCTAGTTTCTCACACCACTCATGTTGTGTGTGTTAATTTTATACAATTTTATACATGAGTGGCGGGACCTACAGTTTAACGTCGACTCCGAACAACAGATTTTTGAGAAACTTTTTCATGGCAATTTTATTTACTCTAAGAGTTTTTGCCAGAAATCTGCTGAGAGGAAATACTTTTTGTATTTTGTCTTGATGTCTGGCCTGGGGCTCGAACCCTGTCTTTATGTCTAATAATCCAACACACTACCTACTAGACTACGGCGACTTCAAGAACAAATGCTCTTCAAACTTTCTGCCTCCCAGAAACCAATGACTTCAGAACAGAAGTGCAGGGCACTCGCATAAAAGATGTTGCATCGACTCCGTTTCCTCCAGATCATGGTATCGTCTGCAGTAATCCTGGTGGGACAGGTCGAGTTTGTCAGCGAAACTGCCAATAGCACAGTGTTCCGTTAGAATTTCTATTAGAATGCGAAACGTTCCCTTGTCGACTCAAATAGTTACGTGGTTCTTCCGCAGTTCACAGCTTGCACCACTCACGGTTTGTAGGATTCCAATTTGAAAAAGTATTTCTGTAGAGGCGCATATATCCCCCTATCATCTTGTCCTCAGACATTTTCGAACCCTTCCGTGCCAATTCATTAACCCTAGCGTGAATGGTTACAAAATTATGAAAATTTTTTTTCTAATTTGATCGTTTATGCCAATTCGATGGATAATTTGTTTGTAATGACTTTTATTTCTTGTGTATTGGTTTTGACCGATGTATTCATATTTGATTGATTTGCTTGGTTCCCACCAATCCTACATTAACATTATTTTTATAAAACTTGTTTTTATATGTTAATTTTCTTTCTTTTTTATTATTATTTGAAACCCTGGATGCAATGAATTTTATTTTATGCTTGAATAACAAATAAAATGTTATTTTAAATTGCATTATTAACATACGATATTTTTAACGAACCAAAACGGCATCATAAATCATTTAAATGTATACTGTATTGTATTGTAACTGTAAATATTATTATAAAAAACAGAAAACAGAAAAAGAATCATTTTCTCTCTGTTTTTATTTAAAATGTTTTAAAATAAAATTGTTTTTATTTATTTTTTTTATTATTTAAATTTAATTTTATTTTTCTGGTTGTATTTATAGCAGCCTCACATATCTGCGTAATTTAGGATTTAACATTTTGGCACTTGTGTTCTTTGTTCGTGTCGTTTTGCGCATACTCGTCAAATTTTTAACATTTTCATAAAAAAGTTTATCAAAAAACAAAACGCAAAAATAATAAATTCTTTATAAATTTAAACAAACCAAAAAAATATATAAGAAAACAAAGAAAAACTAAAAATCAAAAGAAAAAAATTAAAAACTGCCACAATCACCATCACATTTTGTGTGTGTATATTTTGAAAATCATTCGTTTGAAACATTTTTAATTCATACAAAACAAAAAATAAGCGAATATATTCGAAAATAATAAATCAAGCAACCAGCCGAACACCCATCACTGCCAGCCACCAAATATCGCCAACCACCACCAACACCACAACCATTGCCTTTACTTTACTACCACCACTGCCATTGTATATATTTTTTTACTCAATCAATTAATAACAATCAAATGATCAATCAAATCCAAGTCAAGTCATAATCACTTAATGATTAAGCAAAAAATTTGTATCAAACAGCCATCAAATCAAAAGAATTAAATTCAATTCGTAATTCGTAGTAAATTTTTTAAAGCAAAAAACCAATAAAATATCAATCATTGGCTGTAAGCCTTTAGGTAAATAAAATTTATAAAATTTTTTTTTATTTTAAAAAGAAAATTCCCCTCCAAATATTTCTAAAATAAACCCTGAAAAAGAATTTAACTTTTTCTTTTAAATTTTGCTTAACTTGGCCAATAACAACACCCATACGTATGTCTTCCATAACCACAAAAAAACAAAAGCAAAATAAAATAAAAAAAATTTAAGCATAATACGGCTTTAACAAAAAAGGTTGCATTACAATTGTGGTCATAAATATAAGGAAAGCATAAACAAAAAAACTTTAACATTAAAAAAGCTTATTGGCTGTATGGACTTCAATTATTTAAATTCAAAAATAATTTGCTATACTTTCTCAATTTTTGCCCAGATTGGCACACCACCCATGTTCTTTGTGTCAATTTTATCCATGAGAGAAACGACAGATTTTGGAGAAACATTTCACGGCCATTTTATTTACTGTCAGATTTAGTGCCACCAGATTCCTGAGAGGCAGTTGCCAAAAGAAATATTTAATTTTGATCGAAATGTCAAGGGTTGGACCATGGGGTCTCGTCTATTGAGCCTACTATCTACTAGGAATTTGATACTTAGCACTTCCCTAGAATACTGGACAGAAAAATGAATGTGGTTATCTTCCATTATGATAAATCAGAATCAACAACAATACAATACCCTTCCAAGCCTATCATACACATGATAGCACTTTTCTTGTTGCCAATCTTAGCTTCGTCATCGTCTGCAAGGTTCAATTTGTTTCTTTTATAATATTTATCGCACTTTATTATCGAACATAGTTTACTTCCAGTCGCCAGTAGTTATTGGCTTTAAAAGTGATGAATTAATTCGTTTATACGATGACACCCATACGTCACATGACACCCATACGTCACGTGTCACCCATACGTCACATGAATTGATTCATCACTTCTTTGTGTATCCAGATTTCTCATTTTGCTACGATGAGTGCCTAGTTCTCTAGCAATAACCACACAGATGTATTGGCCTTTCTCAATTTTTTTTTCATGATTTCATCGACATTTTGTAGTAATTGGTCGTCAAGAGCGAGATGCACCTTTAACATAAAATTATCGCAAAGAAAATTTGCAAATCCTTCACACTCGGGTATTTGTAACTTTTCAAGATATTCAGGCTATTTTCAATTCACAAAGAACATTTAAAGCCTACCAAGGTCGATAGGCACTATAGCAGCCTGGTTGTTCAAAGAGTTCTTTTACAGGACGTCTTCTGAGAAAATTTGTGACAGTTATGTTCCTACGCGTCATTCCAAACGCAAGAGTGTTCATCATCTATGAATTTGGGTAAAAAGAGATCGCACAGATCGTATGCTGATTATTACGGCCTGAATAACAGAGACCGTGAAGTCCCCTAAGTCTAGTACGTAGAATTTTAGCTTATTAGACGTGAGGCCACATGAGGCCCCAGGTCATGGGAATATCATTGCTGCTAAAGGATAAAAACAAAACAATCCAAGCCTTATGGCTAAGACTGGAGATAACAAATCTAATCACCGGTTCTATCAAAACTGATATTTCCAAGTCTTATGGCTGCTGAAAATGAATCTAATCACCAGCTCTATCCATTCTGGTATTACCAAGTCTTATGGCTCTATTATACTCAAGTATTCTACAAATTTTGATTTTCTATTTCAAAAATCAAAATTAAATTTCAACAAAAAACCTTAAAACAATTTTTTTTTATTGGTCGCCATATACCTTTCCTAATATTTATTACCACGAGTGTAAGGCCTTTTGAAATATAAAAAATTTTCGTTTTTTTAAGAAAAATATTTTAATTGTGTCTTCTTTTCTTGTTTTTTATTTTTATTCTTCTTCTTCTTCTTCTATTTGTTGCACTGTCCGCATCAAATTCAAATGATACACACACCCACACACGCATACACACACGTACTTAGTTTGCCCTTTAATGTACCATACATCAGTAGACCCAGTTCAAGATATAGAAGGCGGCTTGTGGATGTTTTACGCGATGTTTCATAGAACTTAAAACACAACAACAACAACAGCAACAAAATAAAAATCATTTTAAGAAAAAATGTTCAATTTTCTGTATCATTTTGTTGTAAATTGTTTTTCTTTTTTTTAATATTGTAACTGAAGTTCATTTAATTTAATTAACCACGTGTGTGTTATTTTGTTCTAAAAATTGTTTTTTTTTTTATAAATAATTTTACTTTTGAATGCAAAATAAAACGAAAGTTTTTTTGTTTACTTGGTTGGTGTTTCTTTTTTTGTAAATATTTCTTTAATTTGTATGCAAAATATTGTACAGAAATTGGGAGCACAAGTTCCAAAAATGTTAAACAAACAAAAAAAAAATTAAATTTTTATTTATTTTTTATTAATTATTGCTTACGTGCAATTTAGGTTTTTATTTTAACATTAAAAAAAATATTTCTTTATTTGATTTATATTTCATAACACACAGAATATTTTAACACTCACTTTTTAAGGTTAAAAAAATTTTTGCTTGTGGCACATTTAATATGGCTTAAAGGGAATTTTTCAATTTAAAATCATAAATATTGAAAAGTAAGGTCATTGATTGATGGAGGATTTATCAGGAAAAAAGTCTCAATGTTTTCTTGTTAAAATTCCCTAAAGCAGCCTAATAAAGAGAAAGATATTTAAACAAAAAATAATTCTAGGATAAGAATTATTTAAAAAAATTAAAGAAAGAGCAAAATGATTGAAGTCACAAAAAGAAATTGTTTACTCCTTTGAAAGCCTATTTAAATACCAAGAATGAAGTTAAAGGTCTATTTAACAAAAAAAATAATATTTTGCTGTAAATACTATTTTGTATCGTCTAATTTCTTTTTGCTTTGAGGCCTATTTACCAAAAATAACTTGAAATTTTTATAATTGAGATCACAAAACGAAACGCGTTTGAAGGTTTATTTAAACACCACATATAGAGTTAAAAATCTGTTCTACTGACAGGCTTAATGAGTAGAAAGTCTATTTATCAACAAAAAACAATAATAAAAATATTTTATTGTAAATACTCGTTTATATCTTTTAATTATGAACCCTAACATAAAAATATTATATATAAAAAAATTTTTTGTTTGAAGGCCTATTTACCAAAAAAAAAATAATTTTCATATGCAAACCTATTTTTTCATTAATTATTTACTCAAATCGTAAATCATGGGAAAAATCTATCTATTTCTTATCAACATACTTGCATACATACATAATTGATCATTACAACCCCTCAGTCAAGATTAGTTTTATACATGAGTGGCGGGCCCTTCAGTTTAAAGTCGACTCCGAACGTCACATTTTTTAAGAAACTTTTTCATGACAATTTTTATTTACTCTCAGAGTTTCTGCCAAAAATCTGCTGAGAGGCAGTCGCCGCAGAAATATTTTTTTATATGAACCATGGCCTCACGTCTAGTAAGCCAACACACTACCTACTATACTATGGCGACTGCAATAACAAATGATCATCGTTATTTGTTGTCTATGTTCGTTGCCTATTTTCGATTGTTCAGTTTCAAAAATAAAGTTAGATTAAACACACATAAAATTATAATTTTAATGAATATTGTCTTTCATTGCAATGCTTGAGCTTTCCCACTTCCTACGAAATTAAATTTCAAATAAATTACCGCCTCTAGATTGGTGACAGCACTAAGATAGTTTTCCACCACATTTTCATACATTTCTGGATGTATCTCGGCTATAACTCGAATTTATAAACGCTTCTCGTAGGCGCGGTATCCGCACGAAGAAAAGTCCAACAACGTCAAATCGGAGATTTTTTATAATGCCGCCAAAATATGACAACTTTTTGAAAACTTCTCATGCCATAAAGCCAAAAGTGATTTTATTGTGTAGCTTATAGTATCGTCTTCTTGAAACAACATAATCTACAAATGAAGGCCAGAAAAAATCGATTTTCATACAGCCTCAGCATTCTGAATTGGTGGTAACGATTTTCCAGATCGATTTTCTAAAATATACAACCCATTGGCATTTCATAATCTATAATGTGCAATAAACAGTCACCTTTTTCAAAAACAATGGCTTTTCTCCAATCACTTTTGGATTCTTCGAGCCTCATTTAGATTAATTATACTGGTTGTCCTTACCTTCAACTTAATAATGAGCGCCATCGTTGATGAAGCAAGCTTTAATTGTGCGAGAGTTGAACTTTATGTACACGATAATAATCAACAAAATTCCTTGCACAGTAGGTCGAATATGGCGACAATAATCAGGCCATAATGCTCCAAAAGTGGTCGCATTTGAATTATCTCTATTATAGCCTTACTTAGCAACCTTTTAGCATTCTTTGATTGCTAAGGAATCCATTACTAAATAAATGACACTCAAATGAAGAATTCAAAAGCTGACAACCCTTTCAAACAGGCGGATTTCAAACCACTAAATAAATAAGCCGTCATTTTATATCTTATATCGACATAAGAACTGTAGTGTTCCTTATTTTTTAGACAAATGTGCCCGCGTGACAGTGCATTCAAATGGAAAAAAGAATCTTCTCAAGCATTTCTTTGAATATCTGTTTCGAAACTCTGTGCCCCTATAAATGTTTGAATGCTTAATTTACCACAGCTTTGCTGTGGTCATACGCAAGATCATGTTCATGGCCAATGAATTTTGCAAAGTCTCAATTTGTTTTGATTACTGAAAGCCTATTTACAAAAAAAAAGCTGACACAAACGAATTGTATGGCATAAAATATTATCAGAAAGTAATAAAATTATTTTTGGCTACGGGCCCTATTTAGACAATATGTTAAGTGATTATAAAAATAAATGTTTAATAAAATATTTCGCTCGATTTAGGGCCTATGTAATGTAATGTATTTGCCGTTGCAAAGTTATCGAATTTAAAATTATAGGATTTAAAGGAAATAGCAATGTGTTTAGATCGGAAGCCTATTTATTGAAAGCAAAATTGTGAATATCATATCTCGATTAAATTGAAATTCTTAATCCTTTCGCATTTAAAACATATGGAGGAGAAAATAAAATATTTTTGGTGATTAGGGGCCTATTTATCAAAAAGTATATTATTTCTATCTCTGACATTTTTCAATATTAAATCATGTTTCAATATTAAAACACATTTCAATACTAATTTCAACAATATAGCCATATGTACGTATGAGCAACTTATTTTATTTAATAAATATTACTCATACGCCTACAACTCAAATATTAATATGACGTTCCTTCAAACACAAGCAAGTAATACCACATACAAATGCAAAAACGAAAATAAATAAACAGATTATGAAGACAAATTTAAAATTAAAATTTTTATGATTCCGTATGTATAAATTATAATATACAGCCAACCACACATTGGGCGACAAAGAATATACTCCGTATATAACCTAGATATAAAGAATTTTCTCAAATTTTTAGCTTGTTTTGGCCATAATAGACATACAATACTTATATACACAATTGGTCATTACGAACCTTTAGTCAGGATTACAATCTAGCTTCTCACACTATTTATGTTGTGTGCGTTAATTTTTATACACTAGTGGCGAGACCTACTCCGAACAACAGATTTTTGAGTAGCTTTTCATGGCAATTTTATTTTACTCTCAAAGTTTTGCCAGAAACCTGCTGAGTGGAAGTCGCCGTTAAAAATATTTTTTCATTTTTCGTTTTGGTGGAGAAGTCGGACCTGGGCTTTAAACCGCGACCTCATGTCTAATAAGGCAACAGACTACCTACTAGACTACGGTGTCTACTAATAGAACTGATAAAAAAAAATAAAACCACTTAATGGCCAAAGTAAAGCATATTCTAATGAAAGCGTACTGCATACAAATTGTAATGAAACAAGGTACAGTAATCCTTCGATTTACGTCGCCTAGATTAACGTTGTTTCGATTTACGTCGTCAAATTTTTTGTTCCCTCTAACTACAATTTGCGTCGTCATTCGAATTATTTTGGAACCAACTGCTACGTAAATCAAGGGATTACTGGAACATTTTTAAGTTCCTTGTTAAAAACTTACTATTTTGTCGTATGAGCAATATGAAATTCGATTTACGTCGTTTCGATTTACGTCGCCTTTTTTTAGAACCACCTGCGACGTAAATGGAGGGATTATTGTACAATATGGACTATAAGGTGTATAAGACATGACCACTGTTATGAAGTTTTATGACGTTTCTACTTGTCTTGCCATATGTAGCCGTATGTTGTCAGCTGTGACACATTACAGCTTTTTGGCCTATCCCATATTACAGGAGGTCTTCAACCAATGCTTTCTTCTGTCTGTGTTTGTCCATCCCTACAGCCCTTTACTACTTTAAGTAATGAAAAGTAATAAAAGAAAAAACACTCAATAGAATAACACTTTCAAAGTGTAATTAAAAATAGGTCTCGCAAAAGCGTACCCGCTGAAGGTTAACTAATAATTTCATCTCAATAGCAGCCATTTAATGAGCTCTTCTTTAACATAAAAACGCTTTAAAAGAGAACCTTTTAAACAGTCTAGTCTAACTTCAAATAGACTTGTTAATTGTATACGGCCTTAAAAACAATTAGAAAAAGCAGACAAATTAAATACGAAAATAAATTAAAAAACATTTCAACAGGAACCCTCCAAAAATACTCCCCTATTAAAGCCGGCATTTGTATAGCTTTTGTCACTGAAATTTGTTTTATTCCAACAACAATGGTAAACAATAGCATTTCAGAAATAAAAGAATACAAATGAAAAACGAAACGAAAAACGTAAACCTATTGTCAACAGCATTAAATTTCATTTAATTTTTCATTTCGTTTGTTTTTTATTTAATTTCCATTTTTGTTTCTGTTTGTTTAGCTAAGATTCTCTCTCAATTCCACGAATTCAGCGTAACACTAGCCAAAGGTTTCCCCTGAAAGACCAATGGCAAGCGGTAAGAAGTAAAGACGGAAGAGGAGGAGGTTGGTTTACAGGAGATAAAAACTTTAGAAAGTTAAAAAGTTCATTTCATTATAAGAGCCCTAAATAAACTGCGGCAGTATAGCCAAGGTAAATAAGAGCTGTTCAAATGGATATAAACGATTAAGAGTTTCACAGTTTACAAGAACAAACACGGCTTAATAAGCTGCTACTGAATGTAATGCAAAGCGTAGCCTTTAAATGGGGGCCTTTTCAACAGGCCATTGGGAGATAGCTGGATGCACCTAGTAGCTGGATATTATAGTGCCACGTGATTTAGAGATGAAAAATGAATGGACGAATCTTCCATTTGCGATTCACTGCTAAAACGTAAAGAAATTGAACAGTTTCTGAAGCGATTAGTTACGGACGACGAAAATTGAATCAGAAAATTCGAGATTCAAGCGAAAACAATTAAAGTTGGAACGAGAATTCCCTTCACTATGATTTTCTACAATGTGGTCGAACGAGATTGTCATGTGTTTCTTTCTAGGCAGTACTTCATTCGATCGGACTAATTTTTGTGCACTTTTTCGAGTGTATGGGGTCGTATTTCGGCAATGGCATCACATATGTTGGATTTCAAATCCTCAATTGTTTCTGGTCGGCATAAGACTTTTCTTTAATGGCGCCCCACAGAAAATAGTTCAAATGTGTCAAATCGCAGCTTCTTGGCGGCCAATTGTCATTACCATTTCGGCTAATTAAACGGCCATCCAACATTTGACGCAATAAATCGGTTGTAGAGTGAAATGTGTGGCAAGTTGCACCATCCTGTTGAAATCAAACATCGTTCACATCAATACAATGGAGAGCGACCACTAAAAAAATTGACTATCATGGTTCAATATGTGCCGCCGTTGACCCTAATGGGTGCGTCGTCCTCATTCTGAAAGAAATATGGGCCAATGATGTCTCCGCTTCACAAACCGCACCAAACAGACACTCGTAATAGGTGCGTTGGCTTTTGTAAGACCACGTGTTGTTTTATGAGCAGTAAATTTGGCAATTTCGCTTATTAACGTACCCACCAAGTTGAAAATAAACTTCATTCGAAAAGATGTTTTTTGCAAAATCGACATCATCGTGTAGTTTCTCGTTGGCCCAATAAATCCCAACGTAGCTCAAGCGTAAATCGATTCATTACGTTCAGTAGAGATAATATACTGAATTTTGTTACAGGACTAGAATGACATTAGTATTGACAGATTCGAAATAACCGATGGTTCAAATTTAAACCGATATATGGCCCACCCTATATAAGAAAAAAATGTTTTATTTTCGAAAAATGTTCACTTTTTCGAACATCCAGAAATAGGCCCTTTCAATGGACAAAAGAAATAATAAAGAGTGTGCACACAAAGTGTGTCTCACTCAAGTATTAAAATTGTATCAACAAGACGAATACCATAAATTATACTAACCCTACTACAAACTGAGTATACCGTTAGGTTTTTATGTACCGCACAATAATAATAATAATAATAACAAGGCAGTGAGAGTAAAATGAAAAGTAAACAAACAAATAAACAAAATTCCAAATAAATGAATTAAACAACAAAACAACAACAAGTTTAACACAGTGACACAAAAACATTATCAATAACACTCCAACACACTTTCTATTTCGTCCACTATGCAGAACTCTCTCTCTCTCTCTCTGGTTTATACACAAGTAAACAGCAAAGAATAGCAGATTTGTGTGCAAAAAATAAACTAGAAACACAAGATTTTGTCTTAATAAAAGAGTACCGTTATATCCATCTTATTTACATCCTACAAAGGCTGTAAAACACTCACTCTCTCCTCTGTTCTCTTTGCTATTCTGGTTTGTTTTTTCTAAGAAAGGGTAATTTTTGTTTGTGTATGTACACCAACACACACACACTCATAGAACTACCAACTACCGCAGTAGGAAAAATTATTTTTGCGTGCAATTATTTGTTGTTGTTGTTTTAAAAACGAATACTGCAGCATAGTGGTGTTGCTGTCTTTTGTTTGTTTAACAAATAATACGCTTAATTCAGTTTTCTTTTCAATTTTTCTGTTTTTATTTCTCTCCCTCTCTCTTTGTTATTTGTTTACTTAGTGTTTTGAAGAGAATATCTGGTTACCATTGCTATTTGAGATGATTTTAGAAGAAAAAATAGAAAAAAGTATAGAAGAACAGAAAATTAAAGAGAAAACAGTTGTAAGGATTAATAAAGGAAAACTTTTTTCTGTTATTTTTGTTGTCTTTTCTTTGTGTTTTGCTTTTTAGAAAAACTCAGCCTGGTTTAAGGATTATTGTTGAATTCGACAGAGAGTTTGTAACAAATCTGCTACCGTATCATACAGTGAGAATAGAAATGTGTAAACTATAAGGACCTGAATATTCAAAAGAATTTATTCCAGATAATAAAAAGAAAACTAAATTACCTGAATTTTATTCCACAATTCTTGTTTATTTTAGGGCTGAAAAGCATCGATTTTGTTCTTACAACTTGTTCATCTTCCTAAAGCTAGGATTTTTTCTGATGATTTTGTAGCAGTTTGGTTTTGGCAGCATAAAGATTTTCTGTAAAATAAAAGTAGTCGTGACATGTGAGTAGACAAACAAATGAACAGCGCTTGCAAATCATTGAAAGTTTTTTTTTGTTATCAAAATTCATGCAATGAAGCCCATTTTTGGGTGGAAATGTACTTTAGCAAGCAGAATTGTCAAATTTGTTATGAAGAGCAGTCAGAGGCTAGCAATGCAATCTTTATCTTTAGATTATATCACATCGATTGGATGAGAATCGTATCGATTATGGTCAATATTCAAAATTAAAGAATTTGACTTGTATTGACATGTGGTTTTAATAAGACAATGTCACATGCTACAGGGCAGTCAATACCATGAACGTATAGAGGGACGAGATTGGTGAGAAAAATAATCTCTCGTTTTAGATCAGTCCATTGGGCATCAAAAAGTCTTACATCATCATAAAAAATACCGACCGAAATCCTTTAAAATGTATGCCAAAATTTAACCTCATGTGCCTCAACATTGTAGCCACAAGCAATATTGTCATAAAATACTCTTTCAGCAGTAAATGACATGCTTTTATTTATTGTTCCAATTAAAAATTCACTAATCTTCATTTCCGAAATACCAGCGATTACAAAAATTATCGATTACATTGCTACTGATATGTTCGGAATAGTTGTCCTACATAAATTGGCACTTCAATGATATTTCGTGTTGCTAAAGGGAAGCACTCACTTTGACCAACATAATATGAAGCATACTTTTGAGGATATGAGAGTATGTATGTGTGCAATTTTAATTGAAAAATTGTTGCTTAAGCTAAAACTAAGCAGGAAATGGTAGGGGAGAGAGTGAAATGGAAAAGAAGAAAATAAAAATAAAAGAACTGCTTACAAAAGAAGAAGTAAAGAAAAGTTTTTCTTTTGTCTTAAAATAAGTTTTCTCATTAAAAGAAGGGCATTTAAGTTACTTGATATTTAAAATGAGCAGGTCGAACATTTTGTTTTGTCTGTCTTTTTAAAATTGATTTCACTTCTCTTTGTTTTTTAAGAGATTAAAAAAAATCGAAATTTCTCTCTGTTTAATTACTTGTTTAAAGAAGAGGCTACTTTTAGATTAGCAGAAAGGGAAACCTATTGCAGGTTTTACAAAAAGTACTTTAAGGTATTCAAGGACTATATGGAGTTTATTTTTCACAACTTAGGCGGAGGCACGGTGAGGTGAGGTTTATCCAGAATAAATACATGAGGTTTCAGTTACACTGTTCAGCATCACAGTTACAACATCAATACATATTTCTCTCTGAGAAATCAATTATGTTCACAGTGTTGAAGTTCTCTAACGTGTACAGCTAGTTTAGGAATTCGCATATCATTTTAAGAAAATTAAAGAACTCTTTAAGACTGTGCTATAAATCTCATTCTCCCACAGAGAAATTATTCCAATGGCAAGAAGTTCTGCATGAAAAATTTGCGGACAGAGAACCATTGAACTTGATTTTCCTTCCTCTCAACCATATTCTGGCAAAAACTCTGAGGGTAAATAAATTTCAGATGAAAAATTTCTCAAATCTTTCGTTCGGAGTTGATGTTACAATGTACATCCCGCCACTCATGGATAAAAACAACACATAGAACAAGTTGGTAAAAAAAGCTAGGTTGTAATCCCGAGGTCCACTTTCTCTCCTTCCATTGTCAACATAATCGGCCTAAAGACTTAACAGTTCGTGCACTTATTGATTCTTGTTTGCAATAATTTTACTCTTCTCGATTCAGAACCGTTAACAAGGCAAAGAAATGGGCGTAGCGAAGAGAATACTGCTGCTAAAGCGCGAAGTCTTCGGGAAGACACAGGAGTATTAATTCGTCGTCGTTTTCAATACGTTGACCTTTGACGTATGACTTCGTGAACGATTTTACGTAAGGGTTTTGGCTTACATGCCTACAAAATATAGTCCGTTAGGGACTTCAACACAAACGACTTTCGTTTGCTTCTTATTTTATTTATTTGGAACGAAAAAAATTCCCGAATCATTAAAGAATAACCATTACATCTACTAAGATTGACTATTTAGCGCGATATACACGCTGACGGCATCATCGGTTCTGATTTCTATCGTTACAGTGAATGGCGAGCACTTCAAGACATGTAAACTAAATTTTTATTCTCGAAAATAGCTACCTTAACATTGACGTCCGTTTTCAACCGTTTAAATGGCAATTGCTTAACAAATTATTTATCACAAAATCAATTTAGTGAGAACCTTCTCTTCAGAAATGTCGCCCTCGATTTACATTTTCTGGATTAGCTTTTCATAAAGCTCTGTTGAGTCATTAGCTTGTGCAGGCAAATCAGCTATTATATTCTATTCATTGGAAGCCAATATTCAAGCTAACATTGACACCAAATGCTGAGATATAGTGGAAAAAATTATAAAAGTTATCAAATGGACCAAGTAAATGACCGACTATAACAAAAAAAATTCATTTCAACACAATTTATATCTAACCTAACTTAACAATATCATTTTAAGTCCTTAACCTCTAAAAAAACACACCCTATAGAACGCATAAAAAGTGAGTATGGGTTGCCTGAAGAGTTTATAATACACTATTAATTACTTTTGTTCTCTGCTTTCCTTCTCTTTCTACTTATCACTATCCATCTCGTTCCCTCTTTGGCCCCATCTTGGCCTAATACATCACAGTTACATTTGCTGTCAAAAATCTTTAAGTATCTGTTAAATTCACTTGACAAAAATGAGATCAAAAGTTTAGTTTTTTTTAATTTTTTCTTTTATACTCACTACTGTTATCGTAAGAAGCTTAAATTATAATTCCTTGCCAACATAATCAACGTTGACGGCGGCAATGAGCAATAAAATGTTCTTCCTTTTTGACTTATGACTGAAAATGCATGGAGTGTATTAGGGAATTTATTTGCCATTATTAAGGCTTAAGATGTCTTAAATGAAAATTTCTTTAATTTTTTTTGTTTGTTTCTCATCATTATTTATTAATTGAATCTTCAAATTAATATTGAAGTAAAAAACTAAGTGCTAAAATTTTAAAACAAAAGAAAAAGAATTTATTTAAGCACATTCAACATTGGAAAAAAATTCAGTTAAAGTGGATTATCGTCTGGCTATAAAGACCTGCAGTATTATTCTTTTTAGGAGAATATGGTCACATATTCGTCTTAGTCTAGTAGGTATTGTGATGGCTTACTAGGCAAGAGCCTGTAGTTCAAACCATAGCTCAAACATCTCGAACAAAACGAAATATGAAAGAAAATATTTCTTCGGTTACTTCCTCTCAGGCAAAAATTCTGAGGGTAAATAAAAATGCCATGAAAAGTTTATAAAAAATCTGTGGTTGAAACTGTAGGTCCAGCCACTCATGTGTAAAATTAACACTCACAATACAATCCTTACCAGAGGTTGTAATGAATAATTAGGAAAGTCAGTAAGTTCCTTTCATCATTCTCGAGCTCTTCTTTTCAATGGAAAAAATTATAAAAAAACACTTTGTGATACAGATTATCTGTGTCTTGTCTGAATTAGTTCGATTCCATATTTCAAAGTTGTTGATTTGTTTAGATAAAAAACAGAAAAAAATTCAGAAATAAATTGTAAAATGTGCAGCATAATTTCAATTGCGCGCATAAATACCATGTCCTTGCGTTATAAATAAACAGGATATCAAAATCAATATTAATATGAAACACAAAAAAAATAAATTTCTCTCCACAATTTTGCGTGTTTTGCTATGGCAACTGTTCATATCTATACGAACACACGTTTGTACAATACACATTGACTGAGTATATGTACATATATTTGATTTGTTTGAAAATTTCCAAGAATTCACTTGGCTAGGAGTGTAATATACGCTGTGTATGATCATTGAAAAAATACAAAAATCAAGAATATGGCTGCCTTCCAAAATGTTAGTTGCTTTGTGTTTGAACAAAGTATCGTGTTTCATAATGCCGCTGTACAAAATATGTACAATTTATTGTATTTCAAAACGTCGTCAATGTGTATTTTTAACGCAGTCAAAAAGCAATCAGGCATCGGATTTATAGTTGATGCATTGTTTTGTTACTTTGCATATCTACATAGTTTATATACAGTAGTAGAACTGCGTACAAACTTTGTATTGATACATTTTGGAAGGCAGCCGAAATAAAAAAATAATGGTAAATGGTAAATACTGATAAATACAGTTAAAAATGTGAAATAAGTTGAATAGACCTTTGGCTATAAAAAATAAAGCAAATGAAATGAAGACGTGAAAACTTGAAACTCTATAAAACTATGATTGAAATAGCATGATAACGCAGTTAAAAATCAGATAGAGTCCTTAAATTTTGCAATATAATTTAAAAATTTTAAATTATCTTTATTTCTGTCTTAATCTACGGTTTAATAACGCTTACCTACGCTCAGTTCTTCTGTGCCGAAAGCTTCTTCAGCATTAGTAAAAGTGTTTACTACTATTGTCTCCCTAAGCATTTTAATATGTACCATCCTCTGTAGCCGTTACACTCTTTAGTTAGGATTACAACCTATGGGTGATGTGAGAACACCCATATTGTGTATGTCAATATTATCCGTGAGTGGCTGAACCTATAGTTCAAATACCGACTTCGAACTACTATTTTAAGAATCTTTTATTAATGCTCAGCGCCTTTGCTAGGAAGTACCCAAAAAAATCATATATCACGGGCATTGAAGGTAAATAGACCTACAATCCTAAAAAAAAATAGCAATAAAAATACTCTGTCCATTTTTTTATTGAATAAATTTAAATATGTATGCGCTTATAGCTCAGGAAATAATCCTTCAATTTAAATAAAATGTAACTGCATTGCCTTAAAAGAAGTTCTTTTCATATATATTTATTTATTTATAAATAGGCCTTCTATTAAAAACAATTAAATAGTTTTTCTTAAGATTTTATAAGAAAAACAAGTTCTTTCTACACAATTAAATTGACGTGCAAATTTTAAAGTATTTTTTTAGATTCTCAAAATCCACTAAATAGGCCTTCTTTTGCAAAAAAAGTTTTCATGGTATTAATAGAAAATTAATACATTTCCTACATTTTGGTACTAAATTAAAGTTTTTTTCAAAATTCAACAATTCGATAAATAGGCCTGCGATGGAAAAAGTGGAAACTATTTTTTTTAAGTTTTTGTGGTTTATCGATTTCTGCAAATTAGAAAGAGTAGGCAATAAAAATAGGTATTTTTCCACTTTAGAGTGATCAATTAAAAATTCTTTTTTTTTTCAAATGATTATTAGTTTCTAAATAGGCCTCAAATTATAAAAAATCAAATAACTTTCTTTAAGATTTTATAAGAAAAACAAGATCTTTCTATACAACTAAATTCTATAGATGGGCAATTTTAATTTATTTTTCTTAGATTTTTAAAATCCGTTAAATAGGCCTCTTTTTACAAAAAAAAGAGAATATTTTCATAACATTAATAGAAAATTAAGCTTTTTTCCTACAATTTGATACTAAATTAATGATTTTTTCAAAATTTAGCAACTCGGTAAATAGGCCTCCAACCGAAAAGGTGCAAAATTACATTTTTTTTAATATTTTTTGATTTCAATTTCTAGAATTTAGTAAGAGTTAGCTATGAAAATTTTAAATTTAACAGGCAATTAATGACATTGATTCCTTAATATATGACAACTCGTTAAATAAGCCTTTAATTGTCAAAGTGAAAAATTATTTTTAGGATTTAGAATTTTTTATTATTTCTTAAATAGGCCTTAACATATAAAACTAAACACTATGTAGTTACATGAAAGAGAAAAATTAAAAAAAATCTTTTTATTAACACTAACCCCCTTTAAAATCGATCATTAAATAAAGCTTTTTGTTTAAACAATTCTGCTTATAATTAAACGTTTATTTTTATTCTAAAAATTGTAACTAAAACCTTTGTAACTAGAGCTTCCTTTTTTATTAAAAATTTCTAATATAAATTGAATGAAGAAATATTGCAAAAAAACCAAAAAATATTCTTTCCTTTATGTAGATAGTTTTAGAAAAAAATAATTTTTTTAAAAATATATTGTGTATAAACGTTAGAAAAAAAGAGAAATTAAAATGAAGAAAAACCAAAAAAAAAACAATAAAAAAATAATTCCAGCTACACAAGCCGCTTTCTAAATAAAAGCAAGAGCAGCGCCATTGTATCGCAACCATCCCTATCCACGCCAAATGCCTCATTCGATGAGGATGCCAATGGCACCGGCGATGATTCGGATTCACGTTATGGCACCGGACGTTCACGTTACTTAGCGATGAAGGAGCGTCGCAATCGTTTGGCACGTAGTCGCTCCTCACATCAATTTGGCAACGATGATGATGATTTGGATGAGCCCGTGTCGCCAACAACGGCATCACCATCTGCTTATTTAGCTTCAAGGTGCGAGATTAACCACAGAGTTCATTAATTTTTTTTTTCTTTTTAATTTTCTTGAAATAAAATTCGAAAAAAATTTAAAATTTTTACATTCAGGTTTTCCTTTACAAAAAATCAAACGAAATTTATTCATTCTCTCAAAAAGTAAACAAATAAAAATAACAACAACAATTGGGTATTTGCTGTATATACAAATATAATGATAATCTTTAATGAACAAAAATTATGTAAAATTTATCGGTTTTATATGTGCGATTAAATGTCATTTCGATGTTGACACTAATGCGCCTACAGAAACGCTTTTTCTTATTTTTTCTTTTTTTTTTTTGTTTGAATTCAAAGCAAAATTTCATTATTTTTAATCGTCGTTAAGTCGTTAAGTGTAAAAAAAAACACAAAATTTGGCGTCTCATTTTCCTTAATAATTTTTATTTTTGTTGTATTATTTCATAAAATTTTGTACATTTTCATTGCCATTCATTCTAATGCGTTTTCTGTTTCATCTCTTACGAAATTAATGAGTTTTCCATTTAATTTTAACTCTTTCAATCTCTTTTATTTTTTTTTACTCTCTTTCTTTATGTAAATTCGCGTATTTTGTTCTCATTAATTTTAATTTTTCGTTTTTTTTTTAATTTTTAACAAAATTTTTATAACAAAATTTCTTTTTTTTTTTTTAGTTAAAAATTCTTTTTTTTTAATTTGGTTTTATTAGAATAATTTTTTTATTCTTTATTTTTCTTTAATATCATGTTATTGCAAGTACAGTTTTACCCATTTATCTTTTTCAAATTAATACGTTTTTTTTTATAAACATAAATTATCGATTATAAAAATTCTCAGAACAAAAAGAAACAATTGGTTATAAGAGAACTATTAAGGCTGCCAATAATAATAGGAAATTTTTTTTAATGTATACCATATTACATATACGAAATTCAATACATACATATAAAGAAGTTATCGAAAATTTAATTAATAAAAAGTATACAATATCAAAATCTAAAGTTATATGAAATGGTTAGAAAAATTCGATAAATATTAAGTTCTCATCGCTATATAGTAAGTAGTTATAAAAAATTCAATAAATATAAAAAGTTAACGATTATTAAGGAAATTAAAAATATTTATCGAAAATGAGACTCTTTAAATAGAAGAGATAATAGAAAATAGTTACTGAAAAATTGTAAAAAATTATTTAGGGCCATTATTACAACTTGCCTTTAAACTTGGGTTTAGTTAAAGGTACCTTTAGCTAGTAAAGTCATCTTTAACTTCTTTTCGTTCTTACAACTTACAGATGGCAGTGGCGGAGCAATATCGATAACGCTGCTCAAACTAAACAAGTTTTATTTAAACGCAGTGGCAACGACGGGCATCTTTTTTTGTTGTATTTGCTCACTTTGTTTATATTTGAAGTTGTCGTATTGAAAATAATATATAACATGGCAAGTTCAAACATAAACTTAACTTTAAAAGTTACCAATAGGATAATCTTCGCTTTAGCTATCTTATTGGGCACTCATAATAATGAAAAACTATTTATCTGTCCGTTAAAATCATCCCTATAGTTAACAGCAAGTTGTAACAATGGCCCTTAAAGTAGTTAAAATTTACCGAATATTCAGAACATTAAAAATAATAGTTATCGAAATTCCAACCATTAAAATATAGTAGAGAATAGAAAATATTTATTAAAATTTTAGAAAAAAGAATAAAGTAAATATCTACAAATCAGGAAATATGTAATAGTCTTCCCAAGTCCAATAATCGTAAAACAGTTATCGACAATTCAGGAATTATGTAACAATTATCGAAAATATTATTGTTGATTGAAAAGCTGTGATACATTTATCGAAAAATCAAACCAACGAAATATTTTTCCCACCTCCAGTAATTGTAAATTACTAAAATTATCGAATTATTATATATAATCGAAAATTTAAAACAGTTATTGTTTTAAATAAAAAAGTTATCGTAAATTCATTTAAAAAAATGCGAATTATATAAATCCGTTATTGATAAAAGTAGATAATTCGATAAATACAAAATAGATATAAAAAATTCAATAAAAAATAAATAAATAAAATAATTATCGTAAATTCAATAGTTATCGAAAATTTCTAAAGTATATATTACTTATCAAAAACAAAATATTTAATGAAAATTAAAAATTGTTACCGAAAATTTAAGAAATTAAAAATTTATGTTCAAGATTTATGTATATAAACTAACTATCGATAATTCGATAAACATAATAGTTTCTAAAATTCAATACATATTAAATGGTTAACACGATCAATACAAAATATACATAAAGAATTCAGTAACTTTAAAATATTTATCGAAAATCCAAGAATTATAATAGGAAATCCACAAAATAGGTTATAAACTAGTTATCGAAAATTTCTATAATATATAATAGCTTTCGAAAAGTCTAAATGAGAAAATATAGAGTAAATATCGAAAATTTAAGGTAGAAATTTTAAGATAGAAATCTTCTTTTCCCTCAAGTGATACGAAACGAAGGAGGACAAAGCAAAATAGCGGTGTTCTCGAAATTACTTTTTTCGACCTGGCTATCACGATTTAGTTCAACTACTCGACCGATTTCTCTGAAATTTTGGGACAATATAAACGAGTAGTTGTAGCCCGAACTAGGACATTTTTGATCCGTCAATAATTAATAATTTTATTAAACAATTATATAAATAATAATTGAATTATACTAAATTGTAAGAAAAAATAAAAGATTTATCGATTTTTGATTAGATTTCTTTAGTGTCAGTGTTTCAGCAGCCTTTAGTTCAATCTCTTATAACCAATTCTTTCTTTGTTCAAACATTTTCGTTTTTTTATCGTTCTGTCATAAACATATTGGCAGGTAAATGCTGGAAGTATTTATTTGAATTTCGTTCTGTTTTCCTTAACTCTCAAACAGATATAGCGGCTATGGCGGATCCGATTTGGCACGCAGTCGTTCATCACATGCTCTGAAATCACGCGACAGTTCACCCATTACTGAACGCCCTTCAACACGCAGCGGTGTTGGCACTTCATCTTTGGCCAATGATAGCAAAGACGGTGAGGCTTTAAGTTCTTGGGCCCGTTATTTAAAGAATAAATATGGCAACAAGACAACAAAGGATACACCAACGAGCAGTGGTCGTGATGGTCTCGGCAGCAGTAGCACGTCTTCGGCCCTACCGTCTACATCGACACACGGTGCAAGCGGCAGCGGCAGTAGTCGTAGCCACGTTGCCAGTGACGTATCACGACGCCTTAGCCTGGGCCTGCCATTGAGGCAAGTCAGTGACATTGTATCGTCTGATGATGACGGTTCAAAAAACGGGCTAGGCTCCCCTACCTCCCCTACGGTAGCAGCAGCAGCTCACGGTATAACCGGAGTGGCAGGTACTTCCCCTAGGCAATTGTACCTGCGTAAGCGTCAACAGCTGTTCCAATTGGGGGGTCGGGGGAGCGAACCCGGCTCTTTTACCTGGCCACGCGGCTTAGCCGTTGGGCCGGATAATAGCATTGTCGTTGCCGATTCATCGAATCATCGTGTTCAAGTATTCGATTCGAATGGCATCTTCGTTAAACAATTCGGCGAATACGGCAATGGCGAAGGCGAATTCGATTGTTTAGCCGGTGTGGCTGTCAATCGTATTGGTCAATATATAATAGCAGATCGGTAAGTATTACATTGTATTTGTATTTATTATACTAAAGATAAGCAACATCCACTAAATGTTTTTAGTTTTTGAATTAAATTACCGAGAAGAACAAAATTAGTGCGAAATGGATCATTAGGCCGGTTATACTTATTTAGTTGGTCATTATAGTCCTTTTAGTCTGGATTACAACCAAGTTGCATCTGTTAATTTTATCAATGAAGGACCTACAGTTCAGCGTCGAGTATGAACGACAGATCGCCGTAGTCTAGTAGGTAGTGTGTCGGCTTATTAGACGTAAGGCCAAGGTTCAAACCCCAGGTCAGACATCAAACAGAAAATATGAAAAAAATATTTCTTCGCCGACTTCCTCTCAGCAGATTTCTGGCAAAAGCTCTGAGAGTAAATACAATCGCCATGAAAAGTTTCTCAAAAATACTGTCGTTCGGAGTCGACTTTAAACTGTAGGTCCCGCAATTCCTGACTGAAGGGTTGTAATGACCAATTATGCATGTATGTATGTACTCTCAAAGCTTTTGCCTGAAGCTTGCTGATAAGTTGCTGAAAGAAGTATTTTTTCATATTTCGTTTTGTTCAAGATGTCTGAGCTGGACTTTGGACCACAGCCTCTTGTCTAATAAGTTAACTACGGAGACAAGACCGGTTATGTTGACCATAATGGAACTTTGCGAATAAATTTTTAAAGAATTGGAGACCTTATTCTGGATTTAAACGACTCATGATGTCTTGCCGAACCTTACTGAACAGAAATATCAACGTAGTTTGACTTTCTCAACTGTCAAACAGTAGTTATTAATACCGATAATTCTCATGTAATTAAAAATCATAGAAAATTAATCAAATCATAGCCTTTGGTCTCCAAAGAATTTAAATTAAACATGTAAAGCAGAATAAGGCTGCTTGACATAGGACTTTTTTCTCTTAAAATTCTTATTTCATAGTCGGTATCAATTCATAAAGACCTCTTAATTATTTAGTAATTGTAACATCATTTTGTTTTTCTATAGGGATGGATAATTATAATTTAATATATTTTTCTTATCGATATGTCTATATTATCATGACACTTCTTCAATTTGTTTACTTGCCATTGAAACTCTTTAATAAGAGATCCATTAATTATGTCATTTGGAATATAATTGTTTTCAATTTGTCATTCCCTCACATTATCCTTCATTCCAATCACACCCTAACTGTAAAAATAATAAGGAAACAACAATTTAATGCCAAAATGTATATTAAAAGCTGATGACGTCAATTGTAATATTAGCACAGTAGGACATTTTCTTTCTATTAATGAAGTAAACAGGAACAAGATTCCTTAAAGTTTAATTGAGATCTCTTAATTGCCTACAATATGAAGATAAATTATAAATTTCCCATTTCCTAGTATTTTAAATGAGGTTTATTAAACTAAATCTATGCCATTTTGGCATGTTATTCCATCAGTATAGATCTTCTGTGTTTAGAAGGGCTCTATGGAAATAAAATGTACCCCTTTAAGGATGTCCTGCGGGCGATATGTTGAGTGCACTATATATCCTCCACTATTTACGACATCAAATTAGGTTTAGGTTTAAGTCGGAGTGGTAGCTCTGATATCACAGAGCCCACTCGAGCACGCATAGCGGCCCGTTGTTATGCCACGGGTGAACGCAGTCCCTGTACTGACCAAGTTCCACCAAAATTCCAAAGGGCTGCACATCAAAAGCACGACTACCCTATACTGGAAAACCAGCCAGAAAATTTGATGAACGAAGCTGTATCCTTGATATCAATAGATGATAGCTCCGTCAAGCTGACAAGAAATGGAGAGCCAAATAACCTATATATACACCTAGCAAGAGACGGGCACTGACAAAGAAAGTGGATAACAGTCTCCTCTTCCTCAGAGAATCCGACATCAAATTGCTCAAAATTCGATTAGAGGCCACGTGCGAAATTAAGTCAGAATATTAGAAATATTTTGCTTAACCAACAATAAACAACGAAAGCTTGAAAAGAATGTATTTCTCTTGCAGCCCTGTTACGTATTGACATCACTCCGGGGACCTACCTGCTTCGAACTTGATCATATGTGTGGACAGTCAAGCAGCAATCAAAGCGCTGGGATTCCATCTCGTCAAATCAAAGGGCGTGAGGAGTTACATGGACTCTCTACACCCTATACATCGACACAACTCCCCTCCGTACAGGGTTCCGGGCCACTGTGGCATAGAGGGAAACGAAAAAGGCGACGAACTGGCACGAAAGGGATCGATGGAGTCTGAGAAGGAGACGATAGCAGATAGCAGAGTTTACAAACTCCATTTGAACTAGGTCAAATACGCATACTGTTAGTGTTGCAGTTTATTTTAGTCTTCTTAGTATTTATGCGCGCTTGTGGCAATGTCTGTGCGTTAGGAGGATCGTAGTATGAACACGACAAAGGACACAATAGTTTAGCTCTTAATTACGCTCACCATCTTCCCTGTCATCTTCTCTTTAATGAGGTTCGTTGTGACACAATGTTTCAAAGACTTTCAAAGACCATGAAGCACAAGTAAATGATGTTCACCATATGAGCGGCTGTTTAACAATTATGCGCAGATTATTCACGTGCATGGTACATGAGTAATATGCCTTTGCCCAGTGGTATGCATCAGATAGCGACGATTAAACGCACATAAAAAAAGTAAGCTCAAAAACTGACTTGAGTGATATATTGCTGAGGCACTCAAAGAGTCGGGCGGTCTTTGTTTAGGGGTGGAATCAATATCTCAAGGAGAAGTTTGTTAATAATACTTACGATTATTTCATTCACCATATTCAGCATCGTAATCACGTTGCCCTTTTTATTACGGCTCGTAGTACTTGATTTGTACAATAATATGCAATTAATAGGAATAAGTGTTCCGCAGTTTATGAGGAATTCGCCTTCAACAATTTTGGCTAAATATTATCGGAAGTTTTATTGGCTCACAGAGATGCTGAAACTAACTCTTAGAAATATCTACGAACATGCAAACACATAATTGGTCATTACAACCCATCGGTTGGGATTACGACCTAGCTTCTCGCACCACTTATGTTGTGTGTGTTAGTTTTATATATGAGTGGCGGGACGTATAGTTTAAAGTCGACTCCGACCGACAGATTTTTGAGAAACTTTCTCATGCCAACTTTATTAACTCTCAGAATTTTTGCCAAAAATCTGATGTATGGAAGACCTCACGTCTAATAAGCCAACACATTACCAACTAGACCACGGCGACTTCAACATCGTAATCACGTTGCCCTTTTATTACGGCTCGTAGTAACTGATTTGTCCAATAATACGCAATTAATAGGAATAAGTGTTCCGCAGTTTATGAGGAATTCGTCTTCAACAATTTCGGCTAAATATTATCGGAAGGTTTATAGGCCCACAAAGATGCTGAAACTAGTTCTTAGAAATATCTACGAACATGCAAACATACATACATAATTGGTCATTACAACCCTTCGGTTAGCATGACGACCTAGCTTCTCTCTGACCTCTGATAGCAGTTTTATTAACTCTCAGAATTTTTGTCAGAAATCTGATGAGTGGAAGCTACCGAAAAAATAGTTTTTCATATTTTGTTTTGTTGGAGATGTCTGACCTACGGTTTGAACCGAGACCTCACGTCTAAAAAGCACACACGCAACATGGGTGGTTTCAGAAGCTAGGCCGTAATCGATTTTAAATATTTTTGTGAATTAACTTTTCGATAACAAATCCATTCATTTGTGTGAGAATTACTAAGAATACATTTTTTTCTGTACAAAACGAAACTTTGATTGGAAACCTAATTTTAATTTAAGTTTCGATGACCTTTAATGATTTCCAAAAGATGAGAAACTGGTTTTATTTCTAAAACCAATTTATTTTACTTGGAAATCAATTTGAAACTCAGAATCTGTTTAGTTTTATTTATTTAATCAGCCTTAAAGAAAATTAATTTTGAATAGAATTTTATTAACGTTTTTTTTATTACGATTTCCAGTTATAACCATCGCATACAAGTACTTGATCCTCAAGGACGTTTTCTACGTGCATTTGGTTCACAAGGCACCGCAGATGGTAAATTTAATTATCCATGGGGTGTTACCACCGATGCATTGGGCTTCATTTACGTTTGTGACAAAGAAAACCACAGAGTACAGGTAAGTGAAATTATGCATATTTAAACGCTTATATTATTCTCCTTTTCTCACCACACTAACACACACATACGTACATGCACGCCACACCACACCATATATACCAAATCAATTGAATGCCAATCAAATTAAATTTCTATTCATACGATATAAAAGCAAGAAAGAAAAAACAGAACAGAACAGAAGAGATCTGTTGGGGGTATGGAATGGTCGATGAAAATCGCTTTAAATGTCTGAATCAACCAAAATAATGCAGAGTTAAAAATCATGTAAACTGTTATGAATACCATTACCGTTCCCAATACAGAATGGTTGGTTGGTGGTCAGTTGGCAGGCAAGATGGGCGTGTGGGTGGTTGATCTAGGATTTGTGTCGGTACTGCATTTAAATAGGGGCATTCGAAATAATACCGTTATTGTGTTTGCATTACAATGAAAATTCAAATATTGTTTAATTAATCAATTGTTGAATGCGGCATTGTGCGACAACGAATATACATACGTATGCATGCATGTAATATTAGGGTGGCGCAAATTCATTAGAAATATTTGAAAAAGGAAAGAATTTCGAATTGGTTTAAATAGAGTTCAAAACAACGGATGGTAGACGCCTTATACTGGTTTATTAATAAAGTATCGTGTCTTTTGTTAAGCGCTTCCTATTTCACTTGCTTTCATTGTTCACTACAACCCTTTAGTCAGGATTACAACCCAGCTTCTCACACCATTCATGTTGTGGGACGTAATTTTTAGCCATGAGTAGCAGGACCTATGATTTAAAGTCGATTCCGAACGATATATTTTTGAAAAGCTTTTAACGACAATTTTTCTTTTTACTCTCAAAGGTTTTGGAAGAAATCTGCTGAGAGGATGACGCCGACGAAATATTTTTAATATTTCATTTCGTTCGAAATATATGAACCTATAGTTTAACCACGGGCTATGGTCTAATAAGCCAACATACTACCTACTAGATTACCACGAGTTCAAGCGCTTCCTAGCTTTAAATTTAAGGAAAATAAATTGTATGTGAAATATTGAAATTTTTATTTGTTTGAAAGACTTGACGTCTACCGCGGCTTCTCTGTGTAAAGCGCATCCGAAATGTCTTCATAACTCTAGTGCATACGCCAGATTGAATTTGACCGATAACATGAGTTAAGTTGGCTTTGAGGACAGCTAAGTTTCGTGGCTCATTCGCGTCCGCTTGCGACTTAATAAAACCGCACAACCGATGACCAGTTCACATCACATCGTGAGATAATCATGCCCTCATATCGCTCATGCAGACTATGAAATGTGGCATGTATTGCATGACACATAGGCTGCCTTCCAAAATGTTAGTTGCTTTGTGTTTGAACAAAGTATAGTGTTTCATAAAGTCGCTGAACAAAATGTGTACAATATATACTATTTCAAAACGTCGTCAATGTGTATTTTTAACGCAGTCAAAAAGCAATCAGGCATCGGGTTTATAGTTGATGCATTGTTTGCCTACTTTGCATATCTACATACATAGTTTATATACAGTAGTAGAACTGCATACAAACTTTGTACTGATACATTTTGAAAGGCAGCCATAGCGTCTGCCTGTTGAACCCACATGTCATTGATGTCAGATCATCCAATTCAGACCGAAAGAAGATAGTAATCATCGATTACCTATAGTGCTCGCCATTGACAATGATGGTCTGGTCTACGTTGAATTCTAAGCAACATGGACCAATAACACCTCCAGCCCTAAATCCACACCAAATAAAAAATTTATTGGTATCTCTTGTGGATTGGTAAAGTCGAGAAGTCGATCTTTTTTTCATCCTAAAATGGGTCTCATTACTGAAAAGGATTTTTCAATGAAAATTAGGTTCAGTTGACAACTCATATTGCAAACAAACGTCGTTGCCTATGATCAATTGACTTCAGTTCCTGGGTCAGTTGAATTTTGTACGGGTCCAGCCCCAAGTCACGACGAAATGTTCGCCAAATTGTGATCTGTGAAAGACCGAGTTCTTGTGAATGACTGCCTCAGATTCTCCTGCACACTTTCACGAATAGCGGCGATATTTTCAAAAGATCTTACGTATCATTGAAGTATGGGTGTTGCCCAATCGTTAACTGAACCAGTGAACTCGAACTTATCCTTGCGTATATTCCTTTCGGTAAGACAATTATTTCGATTATAAAACAGCAGAAGAGAGCGGCACGCATTTTAAAAAAAAATATCATTTGCATGTGTTGTTGAATACGATATAAGTTGACAGATGTAGCTTCAACAAAATGGCCGTTAACAACTGTCAAATTTCGAAAGTCTCTGTTGGAAAACACGGTACATGCAAAGAATTATTTTTCATAAATTAAATTTGTTGTTTGACTTTGAAGTCTCTGTAGTCTCAAGACAAGGGCAACTCAAACAAAACTTAATACGAAAAAATATTACTTTAGGCGTCTTCCCCTCAGTAGTCTTCTGGTGAAAGCTCTGAGTGTAAAATCAAATTGCCATGAACAGCTTCTCAGCCTTAAACAGCGGGTTCTGCTACTCTTGGATAATATTAACACACACAACATTAGTAGTGTGAGAATCTAGGTTGTAATCCTGAGTAAAAGGTTTTAATGACCAATTAAGTAAAGTAAAGTACGTTTATCAGTAAAATAAGTTTCTGTTACATTGTTAATCATAGTCAAACTATATTTTATCTCTTCATAATATTGAATAATTGGCCATCCTTTGAATCAATTCATGAATTTATTAAAAAAATTTTTCTTGTTGTATTTGGACATTCCCACAGGGAAACCTTTTGCCATAAATTCCGGCTTTTCTTTTATAAATTGATTTCAAATACCATAGTAATATAGTTTTTATTTCTTTATTTTTTGTTAACCTGGCATATTTGTTTATATTTTTTTCCTTTACTACACTCGTGTGGTTTTCTTATATCAATTCAGTATTTTTTTAATTTTACACCAGATTGTTTGAATTCTTATATATTTTTAATATTTATTCTTCTTCTTTTCCTTTTTATTTTTTTTTTTTTTTGTTACAACATATAGGTTTTCCAATCCGATGGTTCATTTGTTGGTAAATTTGGCACTTGCGGCCGTGGTGAAGGACAACTTGAGCATCCACATTATATTGCTGTATCGAATACGAATCGTGTTATTGTTTCCGATTCGAATAACCACAGAATTCAGGTAATTTCTTACTTCATTAAACTCAATTTGATTTTGTATTTTGGCTTGTATTTCTCTTTTTATTATTTTATTTTCATCTTCTTCTTCTTCAATGTAATAAAGCCTGTGTAGGTACTTTTCCTTTTTTCCTTTTTTTGGCATTGTTCTTCAGTTATTTTCTTTCTTTTTTTTGGTTTTTTTTTGCATTATTCGGTAGCAGCATAGAAGGTAATGATGATGTCAATAAATGCTTCTGAAGCATTGAAGTAATTTGGCAAAGATTTCTTCTTCTTTTTTTGTGTATTTTTAATATTAAAATTTCATTTGTAACAATCCCAAATTTTTTTGTCTTTTCTTTCCTTTGGAAGGCAAATAAAGAGCATCAAACAAAAAGAAAGTGAACAAAATCTCAGTTATTCAAACAGTGTAATCTTTGTCAAAATACAATTTATAAAGAAACACAAAAAAAAAGATACACCATTTCCATGTCCAAGTCTGACGTCACAGATTTCTATCAATTATTTAACCATTTCTGGATAATCTACTCCATGTTGAATTCGATATCGATTCATTAAACTTTCGGGCGAGATTGGATCCTAAGGGCATCATGTTTTAATGTGAAGCCCAAATGCTATTTGTCAGCCTCCTTCGATGTATAGTTTCACGTCCTATCATAACGGGCCCCTATGTGTATTCAAGTGAGCTCCGATTTTAACAAAGCTAGCACTTCCTACGACCCTATCTTATGAGCTTAGTAAGTCAGCTTCGCTTCAAAGTTTCCTGGTACTTTTCTTTTTTTTTTTCTGATTGATAGCGTTTTGAAAATCCGGATATAAATTTGGGCCAAGACAGTAGTTTTCTCTTCTTCTTTCACTTTTCCTATTTCTTTAAATAGAAGCTATACATACAATTCTTAGGGCCTTGCAGATAATTTTTAACAAATTCCCTGCATCATCCTCTTCTTATGGATGTTCTACAAGAAGTATGTACTTCTGATGTGCCAAAATACTGCGACCATATAATCCATTGTAATACCATCAATCTATGTAGGGTATGCTTATAATCGAAACCTACTGCCCCTATAAACTTCAATATGCTGCATATATGTATGTTAATAAGGACAATTCCATATCCAACGTCTTGTTTAAAATATGTATTCCGATAATTCCTATTGAGTACAGGACGCATCCCCATTCTGTATAAGCGTTCTTTTAGTCTACAGTGCCGTATCAGAACACCGGTTACTAACTTACCTTAGGCTATTTCTAAATAGTGGGATGCATGACTCAAATCTCCATCCATCGCAAATTCCCAATTAAAGTTTAGAATGCCTATCTTATTTCTATGAGTACACTGTCAGGTTAGGCTAGATTTAACTGGCAGTCGCCTCAATAGGCTTACCTTACTTAAGTCCTATAAGGTCCCATTGTAACGCCGATATTTACATCATATAATTACACCTCCTGCTTGGCACCTCTCAACCATCTCGAGAATCCTATAAAGGTATGAATTTTTCTCAAATCGCCTTTGGCTAGGCATGTTTTGTCACTAAATTCTGGATGACCAACGCCATAGAAGCGTTCTAACCCCCATTAGCAGTGTGTAAGTTTATCTCCACATCTATCTACCCATTACCCGAGACCTAGCAAAGGGGGACTGTATTGTACCTGCCAAGCTGATTCAGTTTCCCTACTAAGTTCCATACAACTTTCGTGTCAACCTGATTTGAGTTTTTCCCAAAGGCTTGGAATATTTCCTATTCCTGCCTAATTAACTGTTTTCGATCCATTCGTATACCACAGAATGGTCGCTCTTTAAAATAGCAATAAGGCTCTCGAATACTCCATTAAGTTTTGTTACTAAATGTCATTGCAAAGCATATCCCAAAATCATTGAGTCTACAGGTTCTGTTTAGAAGACAGCTAAATTGAGAGCTGGCAACCACTCGATTTATTAAGACATGATCCACTTTGATAAATCTGGCATTAGACTTGTCTCCCATTATTTTAACCATGGTTTTCAAATCGCATGTCTTCACTACCATGTGCAACGGACATAAATATATAACACAGTTTCCTTCGCCGCTATAAGTTTTTATTGGTTATACCAACACAAACTGGTCTCTATATTTTGTTCAACTCTATATGAACTATTTTGATACTTGGTGTGTGCAGCTACACATTAGCTCTTTAGGTCACTATTAGCCTGACCATTATGGCATACATGTTATGGCAGGTCTGGCCATTTTGGAAATGCTCTCAGCATGAGCCTTTTACGTCAGTTTACTATTCAGCGACATTCTCAGATATTTTGCCTCCAGTTTCTATGTTATTATCTCTCCGAGTAGTCGAATACTTTTCCATTTAAAAAATTTTCTTGTTTTTATATTATGATCTTACCCTGGTTGATATTTAGTCCTACTGATATGCATCATTCACATACCATCTTAACGCCTCTTGGAATGATATCACCATCAGATGAAGGTAATACTAAGAGGTTGATTTTGTCGTTACCTGTACATACATACATACATATCAGCTGCGATTCGCATTGCCGTATAAGTTTACAATTTTTTGGTCCCTAAATTAAGAGCCTGTTAGAAAAGTTGCCGTAGTCTAGTAGGTAGTCTTAGACGAGAGTACGTGGTTTAAAACCAAGCTCAGATATGTCGAAAAAAGCGATAACATGACATAGTTCTTTCGACAGCTTCCTGTCGGCAGTTTTGTGGCAAAAAGCCTGATAGTAAAAAAAATTGCCATGAATAGTTTCGCAAATTTGTCGTTCGGAGTTGCAAATAAAACTTACACACAATTGCAACACGGGTGGTAATGAAAAGCTAGGTTCTAATCTTGAATAAAGGGTTGTAATGAGAGTTGTTGTATATTAATTTACTTTGGAAATGGTGTAATGAAATTACTTATCCCCACAAATCTGCCTCAATGCAGCAATTTAAAAAAAATTCCTTTTTTGTGTCTTTCTTTCTTATTTTAAAGAAGAGGGTGTAAAATGACAGCAGATTTCAATTAACAAACTAAATAGTCCTTTTGTTCTCACTGCCCTTCCAACACTATTTATTTACACAAAAAGAAACGAGTCTTTTTTAGTATTTGAATTAAATTAGAATAGAATAGAATTTTGATGTTATTGTTGTTCTTGGTTTTTTTATTATTTCTTTGTAATAAGCAAAGCTTATGTATGTATCTTCATGTATTCTGCTTTCAGATATTCGATGTAAATGGCAAAGTCTTATCAACCTTTGGTGGTGAGGGTTCCGATGATGGACAATTTAAATTTCCCAGG
Source organism: Sarcophaga subvicina (assembly GCA_936449025.2). Taxonomy (NCBI): domain Eukaryota; kingdom Metazoa; phylum Arthropoda; class Insecta; order Diptera; family Sarcophagidae; genus Sarcophaga; species Sarcophaga subvicina. Next base: position 37,734,306 of record OW388084.2, read on the forward strand.
TAGATAATGAAATAAAATTTCCTTTTTTTTCGGTTAAAAAAACTAAATTATTTTATAAAATTTTACAGAGGTGTTGCTGTGGATGATCAGGGCTATATATTTGTAGCCGATTCTGGCAATAATCGCATACAAATTTTCAATCCAGATGGCAGTTTCTTAAAGACTTTCGGCTCCTGGGGTTCTGGTGATTCAGAATTCAAAGGTCTCGAGGGTGTGGCTATTATGTCCAATGGCAATATATTGGTATGCGATCGTGAAAATCATCGTGTTCAAGTATTTTAATGGCATTCTTCAACCAATCAACCAACCAACCAACCAGCTACAGCCAAAAACTCTACGATGATTATGATTTTTATTTCATTTGTTTTCGTTTTTTTTATTTATTTTTTAATTAATTTTATTAAACGTTTCGCTTGTTATGCAACTTAAATAATTACATTTTTATTTAATTTAATTTTTATTAAATTATTTAAAAAAGAAAAAACAAGAAGAAGAAGAAAACAAAGAATCCCTCCAATATTTGTAATTGTTTTTTAATTTTAAAATTTTTGTAGTCCAATCGAGTAAAATTAATTGAAAATGAAAAATTATAAAAAAAAATATGTAACACTTTATAAATTCATAATTATTTATTTATAAAACATACAATAAAATAATAAAAAAAAAAATATTTTAAAATAATGCAAGCAAACTTGCAACGAAAGCACACAGTTTTTTAATATTTTAGAAGCGTATTTAAACCATTTAAAGTAAGTAAAATCGATAGCGATACTCGACAAAATAAAGGATTTCGTAATTGTAACGAAATAGAAATCCAACACTTAATAACCTATAAACTGAATATTCATTCTGTGCCATGTGCTTTATACGCAAATTTAACAACACACGTCTATATCTTCTTACAGTGAGAGACATTTATAGGATGTTTTTAAGCCGTTGGGAACTTAAGATAATATAGGGTGGGTCATCTACATACATACAGCTGTGTTCAAAATAATAGGAGTGCTGCCATGTAATATTTTCAAAGTTAAAATTTTTTATTCTACCAATTTCCAAAAAAAAATTTTTTTATGGTAGTTACAACGATATGTAAGAAATAAAATACAAAAAAGAATCTGGCAATAACTTGAATATTTTCGATGAAATTGATTCATTTCTGTGTTTGCCCCTGAATTCAGTTGATCAAAAAAATAGGAGTGTGAGTGTTCTTTTAAAAATAAAAATATAACAGCACATAATTTAAAGAAAAAAGTGAAAAAAAAGTACGGAAAAATTTAGTTAAAACTTTTTCTACAGTGATTCACATAAATTTTTGTAATAGTGGGACGAGAAAAACACTGTACTGAAGAAAAGTGAAAACTAATTAAAAATCTTCGAAATAAAGGCAAAATTTACAAAGAAACTAAGGAAATCTTAAGTTACTCCGATCAAATGATCGCAAATGCATTAAATTATAAAAAAAAGCCCGAAACGCGTGTGCGCAAGGCCAAAACATCTACTGTCGATGACCGCCGAATTGTGTGATACAGCAAAATAAATCCTTCAGCGTCTTTAAATAAAATTCAAAAGGATCTGAATCTTGCCGTAAGTGTCCCTACTATTCGTAGGCGTCTGATGGACAACAATTTATTCGCAACAAGTTCACAAAAGGTGCCATTGTTGACATACAAAACAGGCAGCAGCACGCTTAAAGTTTGCCCAAGTACATATCAAATATCCGAAAGAAAAATGGAGAACTTATTGTGGACCGACGAAAGCAAAATTGTTTTATTTGGTGGCACTGGGTCTAGACAGCATGTTAGACGTCCTCCCAACACCAAATATAAAGCTCAGTATACACAAAAGACAGTTAAACATGGTGGTGCAAAACTAATGATATGGGGAAGCTTTTCATATAATGGTTTAAGCCCAATACATCGAATTGGAGACATAATGGATATGAACATCTATGTCAGCATTTTGAGAGAAGTGATGTTACCATATTCCATGCCTCTAAAATGGATATTCCAACAAGACAATAGTAATAGTAAATTTTTATGAAAACTAAAATACTCCTATTATTTTGAACAGCACTTTTTAAGATATTTTTTTTAAACTTCCTGTTACTTGCTTGTTGAAAGCTTTATTTAATTAATGAATAACTTAAATAATTTAGTATTGAATCAACATTACATTACACCAAAAAACTGAATTAAACCATGTTTTTTATTTGTTAAAAATTAAGCTTTTGTTTTTCAATGGGCTCGCTCCTATTTTTATGAACACAACTGTACATACATAATTGGCCATTACAACCCTTCACTCACGATTATGGCCTAGCTTCTCCCACCACTCATGTTGTGTGTGTTAATTTTATACATGAGTGCCGGGACCTACAGTTTAAAGTCGACTCCGAACGAAAGATTTTTCAGAAACTTTTCATGGCAATGTTATTTACTCTCAGCGTTTTTGCCAGAAATCTGCTGAGAGGAAGTCGCCGAAGACATATAGGGTGGGTCATCTATCGGTTTAAATTTGAACCATCGGTTACTTCGCATCTGGCAATACTTATGTCATTCTATTCTCTGACAAAATTCAGTATATTATCTCCTCTGAACATAATGAATCGATTTACGCTTAAGCAACGTTTGTTGGGCCAACGAGAAACTGCACGATAATGTCGATTTTGTCAAAAAAAAATAATTTTTCCAGATGAAGCTCATTTTCACTTGGGTGGGTAGTTAAATAAGCAAAATTGCCATATTCGGTTCTCAGAAAACCCACATGTGGCCTTACAGAAGCCAATGCACCCATTATGAGTGGCTAACTGGTGCGGCTTGTGGAGTGGAGGCATCATCGGCCCGTAATTCATTGTAAATGAGGACGGTGCAACCATTATGGTCAATGGAGACAACTATCACACCATAATAACTGATTTTTTTTTGTATCTGTTCCTCTTAGTATTTATATCAACAATGTTTGGTTTCAACAGGATAGTGCAACTTGCCAAACATCTCATGCCACAATCGATTTATTGCGTTAAACATTTGATAGCCGTTTAATTAGCCGAAATGGTGGTTAGCCGAATTGGCCGGCAATAAGCTGTGATTTGACCTCGTTGCACTATTTTCTATGGGGCGCGTTAAAGAAAAGTATTATACCAACAAACCAGAGACAATTGAGCATTTGAAGGCCAACATTCGTGACGTCATTGCTGAGAAACGACACCATACACTCGAGAAAGTGCACGAAAATTGGTTCGATCGAATGAGGTGCCACGAGGGCAGCCATATCAATGAAATAATATTCCATTTCTAAACGAAACAATTGTACTTCACAACAGAAAAATACATTTTAAATTTCCCACTCTATAGTACAAGACAGAAATATTGTTGAGATGAAATACCGTTGATGTTTAATGGATGACTATAGCATGCATTATTCACCGTAACGACAACTACTTGCCCATTACGAAAGAACACGGGGTACAGTGATGCTGCCAGTGTATAATTCCCATCAAAGTTACTTACTTAATTGCTCATTACAGCTCTTTAGTCAGGATAGATGCTGTAACAATACCATCCAAAGCTTTTCGCGCTATTTCACTATCCGTGAGAATTGAAATATCTTTTGCGTATACTCGACAAAACTTTAACCGGATGACAGTGTCTTAAATTGCTGGCCTAAAATATGCTGCATACATCCAATAGCCAGAAACTAATTTTCTTATGCATTTCTCTCTTTACGAAACCTCCGAAAATGCTCGGTATAGATTTTAATCCTCCCGTAAAGACCTAAATCCGATCCCTATTATCATCGGGTGGCCCATTAGAGAATATGAACTACACTGTATCCCCGTTGCGCTAAGCCGAAGTATTAGCTGCGTATTTGTTCATCAGGTCAACAGGTAGACAGTTTCAGATTTCCAGTAGTGTCATGGTCGGAAGGATACGAAGCGTACCATTGAACAGCAAAGCAGTCGATGTTACATACATACATATATAATTGGTCATTACAACCCTTCAGTCGGAATTACGACCTAGCTGCTCACATCACTTATATTGTGTGTGTTAATTTTATACATGAGTGGCGGGACCTACAGTTTAAAAACGACACCGAACGACCGATTTTTAAAGGCTTTTCATGGCAATTTAACTTACACTCAGAGCTTTTGCCAGAGATATGCTGAGAGGCAGTTTCCGAAGAACTATTTTTTCATATTTCGTTTTGTTGGAGATGTCTGACCAGGGTTTGAACCGTGACCTCACGTCTAATAAACCAACATTCTACCTACTAGACTATAACGACTTCAATCAGATGATCTTAAGGTTTCGTCTGATACATTAACCACCTTCTAAAGAGACAGCCACCAAACTAGGACTGAATAACTAAAACAGCAAACGATAACCACAAAAAAATTCACAGAACCCGTGCCATTGTCCACGAGAAAGAAAAGTCCAGGAATAAGATCCTAAGGACACTAGCGGGCACGACATGGTGTTAGTCGAAGGAAGTAATACTTTCCAATTATAAGACAATATGGAGATCCGTACTTAATTATGCTGCCCTCCTTTTTAGTGAAACTCAATAGAGAGAATTGCAGAATGCACAATAATGTATTGAGAATAGCGACGAAGTTTGTGGAGATGAGCAACGCGGTCAGTAAGGACTCATAAAATGATGCTCATCAAGCAATTCCTGCTGGCATGTTAAATCCTCACCATCCCAATAACCATATATTGCATGACAACCCTTCTCCACAGACGTATTACGGAAAGATGTAAGAAGCTTCCTTCCGGAAATCCAAGATTTGTTTCACTCCATTTGGAATGCCACAGGAATTTCCAGTGCATATAAGGTACAACACCAACTAGCTGTGGATTTGGGTATTAGAAACTACACCTTAAATACGGTCCTAAATGTGCGTCCATAGGCGACTGCTGATACAGAGATTACTTCCCGACTACGTTTAATATTTTGCGAGATGCTAAACACATATAGGGTGCGATTAACTGCACAGATTACTGGCCAGCTAACCGACAAGGATATCACGACACGGCACAGGGAAATGTACAAATTTGATAACTTTGGGCCTTAAGACAAGGCCTATCGAGATAGCAAATTTTTACAACTTCCTACATTAACATGACAAAACTATATATTCATTAACTAGTAACAGTACTAATGTAAATGTAATGTAATGTAACAGTACTAAATCCTTTTCATTTCCTCTTTTAACTTGGAATGAAGCCGGAATCAGCAAAGTTGTTACAACAATAATAAGCCTTAGGCCAATAAGGAATAACCATTATCATCATCACGCTGAGGGTATATTCGTGACAGGAATTGCCATTACGGTAATTGACGAGTTCTATCGAGCCATGCTAAGTTTTTGACATTTGGTTATATAAAACGACGTAAATCGGCATATTGTGCACATAACAAACCCCAACTTAATTTCCATAAGTGCTGTTGTTCACTGGCGTCACATTATCGTACTAATTAACTGCAATTTTTGATAACAAACCAGCAACTCTTGAAACATTGGAAGCCAATATTGAACAGTAGTCAAAAATTTGACTGATCGAATGAACCATGTAACTCGTAGACGCGATGAACATACGAGTGAAATCATATTTAAAAAATAAATGCCATGAAATAATTTATCGGATTATAGCAAAAAAAAACAATACTTCAAGTTCACATAGAACACGATAAATTTTCAGATTTCCATTTGGTGAAATTCGGTCAGTACAGGGACTGCGTCTATAATCAGCTAAACATCAGCTACCTATGGTGTCACAACGGGTCGCTATGCGTTTTCAATTGTGCTTTGGTAATCAAGGCTACCACTTCGACCTAATCTAACCTAACCACTTCATTCCTGCTTAGCAAACACGTGCACTACCTTCTAACTGACCTACTACCACTCTAACATGCATTCTGAATAAAACACGGATTTTATTATTTTTTTAATACATTTATGTATGTATTGTTGTTGTTTGTTGTTTTTATCATATAGCTATATGTAAGTTGTTCTTGTTTTTGTTGTTGTTTGTAATAATTTTTTTTTTTTTGTAAAATATCTCTTATGCGATATAAAAATTATTATGAAATAATAAAAAGAAAATCCTTTGAAAACAATAGGGATATACATACAATTACAGTTACATTTTTAAACATTAAATTAATAAAATATTATATTTAAAATATTATTTTTATGTTGTATTGTATAAACATTAAATAATTTTTTTTTGCATTTTAGGTTTAAAAAACAGATCAGAGTTCTGGTTTGAAATTGAAAATTCTTTCATAAAAGAAGCACAAGACTGTGTACGATCAAAATAATTTTAAGAAATTAAAAATAAAGAAAACAATAAATTGTGTATTTTCTGTTTAATATTATTTACAATATATAAAATGTTTATGGGGGGCAAGGAAAGAGTTGTAAAAAGAGTTTTAACAAATTTATTTCAATTTTAATACTTCTTTTATAATTTTCACTTTAAATTTCTTGTCAAACCGTTTGAATTGAAACTGTATGGTGGCGTCGTGGTACAGCCCAGTTTAAATAGTTTTTAAATATTTTTTGTTTTTTGTTTTTTCTTTTTCTTTGTATTTATTTATTTGCATCAATATTTTTATTATTTAATAAGAGGAGTTCCAAAAGAAGTAGTGGTTGGGTGTGTATACAAAAAATGTTTCACAATATATTTAAACTTATTATTATTATTATTATTTGTTTTTTTTATATATATTTATGATTTCTATATATAATTATTATATGTAATTTGTTGTTGCTGTTTTTTTTTTTTTGTTGAATTTTAAAAGTAGTAATACAACTAAATTTAAATCTTAAAATTAAACTGGGTAAATAATTATAGTATTTATCTTCGTTTTATTTAATTGTTTAACTAAAACTATTGAAAAATTTTGTTTATATTTTATTGCTGTAAAAAATAATATTTTTTTTTTTGTTTAAATTATTTATTTTTGTTGTTTGTTTTTTTTTATTCTAAATTTTTTAATATAGTTTGTATGATGCATCATGTAATTTATTATAATCTAATGAAGAAGGAAAATAAATATTTTATAATATTTTAAAAAAGAAATTAACATTCTTATGGACTTCAAGCTTTTGTTTTTTTTTCAAATTTTAAATATTTAAGTGTGGCTGTTAAGTTTTGCGGTAGCGGAAAATATTTTGCATCAATCATTCATGTCATAAGTGTTCACAGGACTGTTCATTACTGGCTGTAAATAAAAGAAGAACATATTCAATGTAATGAATTAAATGTAAATATTGAATGTAATGCAAATAAGTAAATTGAATACTTTATAGATATGTCGATGATATATCATGCATGAACTATAACCATATTAAAACACACAACAGCATAGCGACACGAGTATCCTTCGGCCAAAGATTGTCAACACAGCTTCAGTTGTTCTACACGAATTTTTTCACCTTAAAAAAACTTTCGAAAACAACAGAAAGCTGAAAACATAGCAAGATATGCATAACTAACTAGCGAAATCACTTTGGAAGCTCAAACTACAGCAGATACACACAAGATTAGTGGCTAGGCTCAATTGACAATAGTGAGCTTATAATATATGTGAATAAGCACTAGACCTTCGGAAAAAGGATGCTTTCAATACTATACTAGACTACTAGACTTCTAACAGGCAATGCAGAAATGTAAAGAAACTTTTTCTGTTAGGTTGGGTTAGGAAAGTTGCTATGAAATATACACACCAAATCCACCAAGCCAAAGAAAACAATAAACATATGACAAGAAAAGAGAAAAGACTGAAAGATATAAACAATATAAAATAAGGGATTAAAGTTAGGTTACCGTCAAATATCTGCAACTAATGTCAGAATTAAAATTCACAACTTCTTAAATTAGAACAGAGATTAACTCCCCGAAGAACAATGAATAAACTCGAGCCAAAAAATTTGATTTTTCCTCTCTGTATACTGAATGAGCTAGACAAAAAGATCATCTCTGCCCTCAAAGCACAACGCCTCCTTCAAAAAACCTGTCGAGATCCTAATAGACTCCTTTCTGAGATTAAGTACCCATTCTCTTCTATAACAATCGAACCTAGGACATAATAGACTGCAAATTCTACAACTTTTACTATTCCACCATGAACTATCCACTCTCCGTCTGATCAGTTGATTGATCAGACCAGAGAAGTTACCCAAGAAGGGCCTAACTGTCTGCTTCAGCATATTGTCGCGCTGCCCTTTCTCTTGCCAGTTCATCCGAAATCTCATTTCTCCATACGTTGCAATGCAGCAATGCTCTACTACTAGACGACACTAATTCCGCTATTAGAGAAGAAGTTGAACCGAACCCAATTAATGACAACGCCGCCCTGCCAAAACAAGGTAAAAGTTGTGATTCAGAAACTTAAGAACAATAAGGCAGCTGTGGCTGCTGACCTGTCCTCTGAGGTAACAAGTTAGCAGGACGCATGTACCAGCTTATTTGCAGTATATTGTCAGAAGAAAGTATGCCCAACGTTTGAAGCCACAGTATCCTCTGCCCTGTCCTAAAAAAGGCAGACCCCATAAGAAACTTCACGACAATTGAATCTTCGCTATGAAACGACTCGACCAAAAATCAGCCAAAAATTATATGAAGGACTAACAACACTCGACAAGATACTGATTGGCGCTCATTAATGCGGCTTCATACCTGTTTAGTCCATTTGGAGAATAACCATAAAACCATAACCCGACAAGGAATGCAGCAATATCTGAGTTCGATATTCCTACGAAGCTGATAAGGATGTGCAGTGTAAAGTTGAGCAACTTCTGTAGCTCCATCAAGATGGGAAAGAATATTTCCATATGAGGCATCAGGCAATGCGAACACTTATCATACATCCCCTTAACTTTGTTATGGAGAGTTTTCTGCAGAAGGCGGGAGTTCATCTTAGTAACACATAACGCCAACGACATGGTCACTACTGGAGTTCCAAGTAAGGACATGTGGCGTAGCGGATCCTGAATTACGACCGACCTCTATACCTTCAACGTGTATTTAGTTAACTTAGTCCCGTCATTACAAGCGAAAATCATGACAGCCTGCAGATCAAGGATAGAATTACACTTGCCGACAGGTGCTATTGTGATATCAGCAGACAATTGAAAAGCAGAGACCTCTCTCTTGTGACAAAACGGATGCTTTACAAGTCGCTTTCCATGTGCTTCTCTATGACGCGGAAGCATGGATGCTTTTACGCATCGATACAGCACTATTCAATTTTCGCAAGATCTTCGTACAGTGCGAGTTGGTGATAATTTCCGCTTTTCCAAATCAATATTAACGTTGCAGACCGATATCCGATAAGGGACCAACTGAGTAAGTAAGAAGGCCAACTAATCCTCATAAGCAGGCAAGAATCTTTTTGGGAACAAAACAAAACTATGTTAAACTACATTGAAAATACAAACTAGAACTTAAGATTCGGCTTTAATAAGATAATATTTCTGGTGTTAATGAATTTATAATCAATGGTTGTTAAAGACCAAAATTTGAAAAAAATCGATAATAATAATGAGGAAACTTACATAATTTATACATTTTTGAAATTCATAAAAACATTGGCATTAAAACTGCTGCTAATGCTGCTGCTGCTGCTACTACTACTCGATGTGCTAGTTGAAGTTGATAGTGAAGTATCGGAGGTGCTGCTGGTATTTGTTGAGTTATCATCAGCAAAATCGGCAGTATTGAAGGGCTGTTGTTGATGCTGTTGAGGATTATAAAAATTAACGGCAGCTGAAGATATTTGCTCGGCAGCATCGTGTAGTATTGTATCAGTTGTTGTAGCACTCATACTGGTGGCATCAGGAAATACATTTAGGTTTGAATTAGGATTTGTCTTACTCGACATTTCGCCATCATTATCGTCTTCATCGTCATCGTCGTCATCTTCTGATATATCACTCTGGTACAAATGTTGACTGTTGACAATGCTGCTGAGATTATGATTTTGATTGATTAGGGAAGAGGAGCATGTCTCTGTCTCTGTTTCGTGATGGTTATCGGTAGTATCACCACCATATAGATTATCGTTGTGAATGTGAGTTTCATGGCTACTACTGGTATTAAGCTCACCATTATTATGATTATGGTTGTTATTTTGACCATTGTCGCCATCATCATTGGAATCATCTGAAGCATTCAAATCATTTTTTAATATAGATTCTATGAGATTATTCTCCTCAGCCGTAATGGCTGCTAAATTTGTTGTAGCGGTGATCTCATTACTGTGCGAAGTAGAAGGCAAATTATTTTCCGTTTCGTTTGTAATTGTGGCATTGTTACTATCTGGAATGGTTGTAGACGCTTCTAAATTTTCGACTGTAGTTGATGCCGTATCAGTTTCCAAACGTTTCTTATCATTTAAATTGTTCGTATTATTTGTAGTAGGTACGTCATCATTTAACGTTTCAGTTGTAGTTTCTTGCTCATGTGGTGCTGTGGTATGAAAAGGTGTAACATTGTTTGTGTCCGTAATTGCCTCTTTATTCTGGTGATCCTGACCAGTCAGTTTCGATTTCAATTCTATTAAATTTATATTATCACTCTCATCACTTGATGAGTCATCATAATTAAATTTATTATTCTTTTGCGGCTTTGCTGTTTCTTTATCAGACATATTACGCTTATCGATCTTCGATCGCTTTCGATTATGCTTGTCTTTAACTTCCTCCTTACCCTCCGGCTTCTCCGCTTTCTCTCTGTAGACATTATTAAGCTGCTTTGTTTGATCTTGTGCAGTCGTGTTCTTACGATGTCTTTTGTGTTCAACACCACTTTTATGGGAACTTTTAAGATTTTGCTGCTGTTGCTGTTGTTGTTGTTGTTGCCTTCTTAGCGGTTCATTAACAGCCTTTAGACGCCAGGAATTTTCACCCTCACTTTCATTATCTTCACTTCGGTCCCTAGTGCGTGTTGGAATCTTGCTGCTGCACCGTTTATTGTTTTGATACATGGCCATAATAAGAGCAAAGTTTTTACCGCCCTGGCCATTGTGATCTTTATTAGCATCGTCTTCAGAAGAGTTATCGGTGTTGGGCATTTTACGTTTTTTGGCATCACGCTTACCTCTACTATGGCTGGTGGTGCCGCTGCTGCTTTTACGTTTTTTGGTTTTTCTAGTTTTACGACGTTTAGTAGAACTATCAGCTCGCGCCGATAATGATGTCCTACGTTTTAGAGACAAATTTGCCACATAGTCTTCATCACTAGAGCTCGTTGAGAAGTCAGTCGATGATGAGTCTGAGAGCGAACTGGTCGAGGTTGATGAGTTCGTAGAGGTACTGGAATGACTTGTTTCACTATCCAAGTGTTTGCCACGTTTTCTGGACGTTGGACGTTCGTAATTTCTCAAAGAATATTTCTCACGTCGTAATCTTCTGCTACGCCCCTCATCGGAACGTTTCGATGATTTGTCGTTACGTTTTTGAATTGACAAACGTAATGCAGCCGATGTGCTGGCACCCATATTGAAAATTTCTAACTGAGAATCTTGTGTCTCACTTTTGACCACATTCTCCGAATGATTGCGTTTCTTGGCCTCAACTAAGGCTGTAATTTTACTACGTGTACTAGTTGCAGCTGAGTTTCTTGTATTGTGTTGATGATTATGCGAATCTCTTTGACTGTTATCATGCCGTTCTTCATCACTTGAACTAAACAGAGTTTTATTAAGAGGCTTCGATTCGTCAACAAAGACTACATCTGAATCTGATTCTGAATCCAAGCTAACCATTTCGGGCGTTCTTAAGTGTGGAGGTTTGCGCTCCAAAATAAATTCACACTCATCACTGCTACCCGAAGTTAATTCAATATTTTCCGCTACTGCGGGTTGGATGTTGGACATCATGACATCGCTGCCATCAGCAATCTGTCCATTTGAAGAATTTATTGTTGCTTGACCAGTCGAAATGGTTTCATTATTATCCGATTCTCCTCTCAAATCAATAACCAGACTAACGTCATCGGGTATATCTGCAGCATTGCCACGCTGACCACCAGCTGCATTCGCTGAAGCCGACGAAGTCAGACGATTGTGTATGGTTAAGTTAATAGCTGTAAAAGGGTTTAAATAAGAATTAAAAACTCTATGATGTGATCCAACAACATCATTATTAAATATCCCACCATTTGTAGACGCGGCGTTAGCGGCACGTGATGAACGTGATGACGTGTTTGCCATTACACCACCACTACTACCATCACCGGCTACATCTATGTGCTCGTTATCGGTTGACTCATCGGATGATGTAAATTCAATAACGATTTCTTCATTGGTTTGTGGTGAATATTGTACGGCCCGATCGTAGCCAATCATATCGTAAGGCGAACGGGCAAAATTATTCAATTCATGTATAAAATGTGCTGTTTTGTTGCCCAAATACGGCTGCAAACGGCGACGAAATGCTGGCGATAATATATTCATTAAGGTTAGAGCTGAATTAATCGATTCTAAAACGGTGGTAACATCATGATTGGTCTGACGCAACAAGCACACAACATCACGATTTATCCAAGGCATTAGACGATGTATTTGAGATGGATTATCTCTGTAAAAAGAAAACAAAATACTTATTATTTCTCATTTCTTTTGTAATTTTATAATAAAAAAAAGGAATGAAAGAATGTAAATAGTGCAGGAAAATATTATATTTTTTTGCTAACAAACAAGTTTCATTAATCTGAGAAAAATTTACGACAAATTCCAAAAAAAAAATTCAATCATAATTTGAAATGAAATGTTAAGCCTGGTTTGTAGGAAGAAGTTGAATTGCTTGACCGGGAGATTTTTCAATTGTTTGAACTCTCTATGGGGAGCCTACATTTGGGCTGTCCTTAGATTTATAATGGTATTGTGTTTGCTGAGGTGTGAGATGAACGAACATCTTCGTGTAACGAATCAATTCTCCCTTCAGTCTTTACCTTATACATCCCCAACTCTCTTTATCACCGTCACTATCACTTTCCCTTTTCCTTTTCTGACATTTTTTTTTCTTTAGAACTTCTTGTATTCATGATCTTTACAATATATTTATTTAGAAAAGTACGTTATTGCTGCAGGCAAAGGATAATCTCAACTTCTGAAAAGCATTTGTAGCCACGTAATTATAATTGAAATGGAAACTATGAAAGGCTATGAAGTACGTTTTACAGTTGAAGACAGAATAAAAACCACATTTGTCGTTAATTCTACCGGGGTTGTGTAGATATTATTACCAGTGACCATTTCCTTAAAATGAAGGTTGATGGTTCAGCTGCCTTTATCCACATTGAATACGAAATCAAAGTTTACTGGTTACATTTAAATGCTGTCGAATAGGACGCCATAAACCACAACTATGGAAGGATAGAAGGGAGTGACAAGGAAAAGGAAAAGGCCCAGAGCTAACAGATTTAATCGTTTAATAAGTGACCTAGTGACCACAAATAGATCGCTATACTCCTCCCATTCTGTTCGATTCTATCGCTGCACTATAATACAATATAATTATGAATAGAAAATCAATAATTACCTATAAAAACGTGCACTGCTCTCACGAAAACGTCCAGTTATATCAGCTACTGGCATAGCATACAATTTACGATCGTAAACATAACGGCGCCACAATTGACTCAATGTACTACTGTTCGCAATAGCACCCGGATTATCCTGACGATATAAATCCAAGAGTTCGCCACGATAGACATACTGATTGCGTAAACCACTGCCATTGCTCGACGATAAAACAATGGAACGATTGCTAGCACTACCGCTGGCGGAAGAAATAGAGCCGGTATTGGAACTAGAAGAATAAGGAGAGGCAGATGAGAAATCACTATAGAAAAATGGACGATGTGCTGATTCATTCCAAGCATTGCGATTGTGTCTAATTGAAAGAAAGCATAATAATAATTATTTAGCTTTAAGACTTATAGGCTAATATATGCAACTTACCCAGGATGGACAACGCCAAAAATGCGCATTTCTTGAAAATCCATTTCAAAAGGAGGGTGAGCTATTTGAACTGTAGGCGGTTGGACATGGTATTCCTCAAACTGATGTATGGACTTCACATTGTGGATAATCGACTTAAATGTCTGCTTACACAATGGACATTCTGGCTTCACTTTACTCCACTCGCACAGACACTTGAAACAGAACTGATGCATGCAGGAGTCTGTAAAACATTTGTTTTTACAGCGTCCCAAGCATATTGCACAATTAGGTGGTGGTGAAGATGCGCGTTCGCCATCTCCTATTCCTGCAGAGCCAGCAGTGGCATTTGTAGGATTTTCCGATTCGCTATCACTGCTACTCGACGACAACAGTGGCAGTTTTAAAGCCAAATTTCGTTCCGGATAAGATTGGTTTGCTGTTGCCTGCGGTGGTGCAGTAGCTGAAGTTACCACAACTGAAGCAGCTGCTGGTGCTGTCGGGCCAAAACTATTGGCTTCCATCACACTGTTATTAGTTAGTAGAGCTGCAGCTGCTGCTTCGTCTGTTATGGAAACCTGCTGATTGTGATTGACAACATTAATCGGTGGTGAAGGTGTGCCATTCAATAACTCCATTACGCTATCCAAAAGATCCATCAAATAGTAAAGGTAAGATTCCTACCTTCTTTCCTTACTTCCTTTGCTTTTCAATCAATAAATTTTTCACAATTCTTTCAAAATAACACTAAAAATATCCAAAATATTCATTTTATTTTATTTCTATACTAAAACAAAAGTCAGTTCCTATTTTGCTAGTTTGTGCAGTTTCAGTTTCTGTTCTATTTCATACACATACGTTCTCTGTTCTCTTTCTTTGCTTCCTTTATTTCACCGACTTTCGCACACAATACGCAATGATGGTATTACAGAGTTATAATTCAAGACACCAATAACAATTACAAGAACAACATTAACAACAACTATTTTGGCATTACAATTGTTTTTGACATTTTCTGATGTTTCTTTTGAATAAAATTCACTATTTCTGTTACTGTTTGCATGCATGCATGCAATCCATACATGTACGTGGGTTAGTGTTTTATTTTTTATAGTTCTCTTTTTTGTTTTTATCTTTTCCTTCTAACATATGATTTTGTTGTATTCACTCCTTCTCTTCATGCACAATCGTTTTGTGAAACGCCAGGAAGCAATATACGATGAAAATTACTCAATTCTCCGAAATCACTCATTCAAATTGAGCACGAAAAAATTGTCTTTACTTGGCTTTACTTTTGTCTCTAGTGCCGTAAAGCACATTTTCCAATTGATTTTTCTTAGCTTCTAACACTATTTTTCTTTGAATTTTAAGTTCACTCACTAATTTCTTTGTAGGTCTACAATATTAACACGATTTTGGTAATTTTTATAAGGAATTTTTATTTAAAAATTAATAATTTTAGAAGGTCCCTAACTTTAGCAATCGTTTATTCACTTTTCGTTGATTATAGACTATGTCTAGTGTTGCAAAGTGTTGAAAGTGTCTACAAAAAGTATCTCATTAAGTTGTGTCAATTGCATATCGTCAATGTTGCCAGGAAATAAAAAAAATTGTAATCAACTTCTGTAAAAGAACCAAAGAGGCAAAACTAATTACCAAAATATATTTAATAATAAAAATAATATATATTAATTTAAATTTGTAGCTTTTTTGCAAGCATTCAGGCTAAAATTAACGCAGATACAGATGAGAAACAAGGATTGCAGCAGATCTTTAAGATTAGTTAGTCAGGCCCTTTATAAGCCAATAAGAAAAATTTCTGTTTTCATCCCCCATTAATTTATAACCACAAACACTGTCTTTGAATAAGTTTAAGAGCACGAAAAATTATTAAATTATTGAATTACAAAGGAATTTAAATTTTATTTATTTATACATTACACAATATTTTCAGTTTCAGTTTTAGATGCATAATAAACAGAATGTACTGACACAATGGCATCACTACGTTCGTTGAATGTACTTTATTAAGGGTTTGTAACTCCACTAATCGAAATTAATTATTCTTTATCTAGACACAAGCCACGCAGTTGGTAGTGCAGTGCAAAATGACAATGACAGTATATGTCTCACCACACCAGCGGAACCAAACACACCAGTGAAACTCACCACATCCGGAATTCGCCATACCAGAAGCTCACCACAACAAAAAAAAAAACTTTTTTTTATCCAATTTGAATAGTCTGCCCGTCAGGACTGACTAACCCATCTTTAGTGAGAGACTTGGCGACGTGCCATCTTCCAAGTCATCCCAATCATCAATCATATTATATTAAAGGATTTCTCCCTCGTCACATCAAAGTGGAATTCTACCGCTTCAATACTGACGCCCAATAGTATGATACAAGCTGATACAACTGCTATCGTAAGAAGACAGCTTAAACTATTGTCCACCAAATATATAGTACGGATATTTCGATCTCTACACGTAGACAGAATACTGAAAAGGAGTTTCTAAATGAGATGACGATCTATTTAACATTGATTGTTGCGTGGATACATGCGGGCATTAATAAATCTAGAGTCCCTAATGTAATCGCTCTGAGGGTTTGACAGGCCTATGATTACAGATTACAGTAAAGCCTTCATGCTCCGTCCGTTTAAAAAGCTTACTTATGATTAGCCTTGGACAGTAAAATAATACAATAGAAACACGGACAGCAGCATTCTTTAAAACACACGTAATTTATTGTTATCCTTGCACAATTATTGTTACACAGATTATCTTAAAGTTCTACCACAGTACATATAACCACCATTAATTATTGATTGCTTTTTTGCAATAAACGAAATACTTCATCATTCGGTTCATTTAAAAATAATAATTTGAAAATATCATTATAAAATTCGGGATAATAATCACAAGCCCTTTTACAATCTGGTGTAAAATTGATTTCTAATAATTTCGGTTGAATTTTACCAGCATCCATGTCATCTCCAATCTTTTGTTCCCACGCTAACATAATATCGGCTGCATATAGAGCCCTTGATTGAGGGCACGGTTGAATTGCACTGGGCGCTGAACCTTTGGTAGCACATTCGACTACTTCATACAACATATCGCATATTTGATCCTCTATATCTGTCCAACAGTTTTGAGAATATTGTTCCTTCCACAGTTCCAAAAAGTCTTCACATTTAACGTGATGCAAATCGGCATTATCCTGATAGTTCATGACTGTAAAATGCTTTTCATAATCATCAAAATGATCCAAAGAAAAAGGTTTGTTGGAAAACCTCAAATAGAATTTACGATGTATAAAGGCTTCCAGTGGCTGTACGCTCTTTAGAAGCATAACATAGCGCACATCAAATTTCACTTGGGCATCTAGAGCAGATCGATAGAAAAGTACTGGATTTTCTATATATTTTTGAGCAATTTTTGGCCCTGTTGCAGGCAAACGTACGATTTGAGTTATATTATTAGTAATGTAGGTATCCAAACCCCGAGCCAAATTCCAGGGCTTAATAATCCAGTGATTGTCTAGACCTTTAGTTGCACGATTCTGATAATAGGAAGCGAATTGTAAAAGTTCTGTTTTTAAATTGTACGTCGCAGGCAACCATTTAGGATAAGTTTCCAAGGTCTCTTTATCATGATGCTCTACAGCTGCTCTTCTACAAACAATGCTAAGCAAATCCTTAATGGTAATAACATATTCCAGAGGAAATTGATTCACAAATTTATTGGGGGTATTTTGCGACAATTCGGCAAAGTTTTTAAAGTGTGTGGTCAGCCAAAGTACATCAGCTTCTTCGGCATTGTCTACCAATGTAAAATAGGGAGAAGTTAAATGCTGTTGCACCATTTCATACTGTGAAAAGACCTTCAAAGGTTCATTACGGTCAATTTCCGGCTCTTGTATTTCCTCTTCTGTGGAAAACGTTTCGGGTATATGACCCGAAGAGAAATATTCTGCTGAAGGTTCAGATTGTACAAAACTTTCTTTCGTGAGATCAACATGAGCCCAAGGCAATAGTAATGCCTTTCTCTCTTCTGCCTCTTTGCTAACATATTCTATATAATCACGACACACCTGGTCACCACTGTCCACATCTTTAATGGGAAACAAAAGACTATAAGTGGTTTGGCTATTTAAATGCAAAAAAGGTACTAATCTAAAATTGGGCTCATCTGAATGGCTAACAGCCGAACCCACTTCATCCATAACATACCATATGGGTTGCCTGGCCTCATCAGACAACTGATCACTGGCCAACGTATAAGCTTGGCAGTACTTCCACATTCTCTTCATTACCTTGTCAACTCTTCCATTATCCTCTAAATCTACACCCGTAATGGCACACAGTCTATTGCACAAATGCTCATATTCTTCCAGCTGTTGTCTGGCCATATTCAAACGAAACGTCCAGCAGTGGTCGACTAAAAATATATTATTTGGATCGCTAGCCCGTAAGCCATTTTCTCTTGCCACTGCTAAAGCAAATACCGGTCTACACTCCTCCTCCTCTTCAGTAGCCAGCTGATCATCCTCTTCATCATCATATTCGATCAACATCAGCTGAAGAGCCTCACCAGCATCAAATGTTTCGGTGGTGATTTTATGGTAAAGGGTTGACCAAAAGTGTTGTGGCACGCCGGATGCTTGCAACTGTGGCTTGTGCAAGGCCACAAATTGATTGAATAAATTAATTCCGTCCATTTTTATTTAGAAAAAATAAGCTTTTTTGGATATTCGTTCACCCTCTACGGTGATTATAAATTAATCTGTGCCGTTCTAAATGTTCTTGCAACACAAATTGAGGTTAAAGAAAGTATTGCCAGCGTTGAAAAATTATTAATGCAACCAGTGTTGTAAAATGAATTCACAATTGTTAACATATTACAAACAACTTCTGTAATTGTTTTATTTATTGCTTATTTCTTATATACCTATCTGGCAGCACTCTTCCCTTATTTTACAAACAACCGCTGTAAAGTAAAAACAAAACCCAGCTGTTTATCATAGTTTATACGTTTTCTTAAGGTATTTGGAGACAAAATTTTTAATTTCCAAACGGGTAAATTTATATAAACAAATGGATTCAACAGGGGAGCAATTGCATCCCAATTGGCGGGCTTTAGCTACTGTTCATATACCCATAAAACGTTTTATTAAAGAAGGCGATCAGGACATTCATAAGGGAACCCATGACAAACAATTGGTAAAACATGAAATTTTGGGTGTAAAAGGTGAAGAAATAAAAGAATTTTATGAAGATTTAGTAAGTAAACAAGGAAGTAATGAAGCAAAGAGACCTACTAAACAAAATATACTTAAAAAATTGGAGAATGTCCAAAAGGAACAAAAACAACCATTTGAGGTTAGAAAATATTTCCACAGTGTCACGAACAACAATGTCGATGAACTTAAGGCAATGGAGTATGCGGGATGCGATATAAATACTTGTGATACTTATGGTTGGACATCTTTAATGATGGCCTCTTGTGAGGGTTCTTACGAAGCAGTGGAATTTTTATTAAGATTGGGAGTTGATAGAGACATCAAAGATAACACGGGCAGAAGTGCACAAGACTTGGCCCTTAAAAAAGGCCACTTTAAAATAGTTAACCTACTGACAAACGGTGTTACAGAACAAAGGCCTGTGTATAGTAATGATAAGGAAACTGAACAACAAAGCGAACCCTTCTATTGTGATACATGCAAACAAAGCTTTGTAGAAACAAATCGAAAACAGCATCAAACTTCCACTATCCACCAATTTAATATGAAGTCCGATTTGCCTGTAAATAAATTACAAAAATTTAATATACCATCACGCAATAGAGGTTTGCAATTGATGGTTAAGCAAGGTTGGGACAAAGAAAGCGGTTTGGGTCCTTCTCAATCTGGACGTTTGTATCCGGTTAAAACTGTTATACGTAAACAACGCTCGGGTCTTGGAATAGAGCAGCAAGCGGCACGTGTATCACATTTTGAGGCATTTGATCGTAAGGCCGTAGAGCGGCATAAGTCAGATTATTACAAGAAAAAATCTAGAAATCGTAATGACATTAAAAGAGAAAAAGTTAGAGAATGGAAAAGGGATAGAAGATTAAGAAATGATCTGAAGTAAAGATTGGGATGCTATTGCCGACTTGTGCTTAAATAGTGACTTTAAATAATTAAATAACATATTACCTCGTTCAGAATTCGAAACATAATGTCCAAAACGACAGAACAAAAATGTATGGAAATTTTAAAATCCACCGAAGAAGTTGCCGACAAAGTTTTGGTTAACAAACAAGAGCTAATAAATCTCGATCGTAGACGCCAACAAAATCGTGAGGCTATAAGGGAATTACAAAAGAATGCTGATAAAAAAGTATGGACTACAATTGGCAGCATGTTAGTAAAACTTGATCGCCAAAGGGCTTTAGAATTATTAAAAAAGGGTAATTATTGTAATTTGTTTAAATCATTAAAAAACCAACATTTTACGTACTCTTGCTTCTATAGATCAAACACAAATCGAACGTGAAATCAATATTTTACAATCTGATCAAAAGATTTTGGTTAACAAACATCGTGATTTGGAACATTTTTCACCCTATTCCGGTACTCATATAAAACCTTTAGATCGCAAGGAATTTAATGCATTAAAAGCCAATTTACCTATGCTATAATACAGTTACTTTGTAATTTTAGATATACTTTTGTAATAAAACAAACTTTTAAAAGTTTAAACTGTTGAAATTTTTATGTATAAAAACACAAAATTGGTCTGCAAAACGAAAACGTGCACAATTGTTATCGAATGACTTGGATTTTTGAGGTTTATTGCATATTTTTAATTGGTCGTACATTATTATATGACGAATACAGCTCTTGTGTTTACGTTTTCTATTGTCCCATTAGCAAGAATATATTAATTTGTTCTTTATCTATGTGGACGACATAATGCTGAGTATTAAGTCAGTCTAGTTTCATTCTGAACGATGGCCATAAGAAGAAGAAGATCTAGGCCAAGTATGAGGTGATACTGTAATGGGTTCCAGAGCACTTCGACGTGGGGGGCAATGATATGGCATGTGAAATGACGGAGACAGCGTGTTAAAATGCATGGTCCTGGCGGAATCTACCAGTTTGATCTCATTTCTTCAGGCTGTTCGATCTAGGGTTCAGAAGGAGATGTTACTCCTTACGGCGGAATAGAAACAGAATATACTGACACAATGGCAACACTGCGGGACTCTACCCATCCCTGTTTCGCAACCCAATTTATGTATGGTGGTTAGTATTAACCCAATAGCTGCGCTAATGGAGGTTAAAATTATTTATTCTAGACACACACTGGTTAATTCACCACTGTCAGTACAGTGATCTCTAGTAATACAGTACTTATTTCGAATAACGGCACTTTAGTGTATTTTAATTTTATTCACCACCGGAAATATTCACCACATTTTTGCAAAATCTCACCACCCTGTATCACACAATACTTTGCAAAAACTCACCTCATCACACTTTGCAAAAACTCACTACCTTGAAAACTCTCCACAATTCCCAAAAATTCACCACTTTGGAAACATATTACACTAAGTAATTAATTTTAGGATCCGTTCGTCCCGTCCGTCAAATCGGACAAAACTCCAGAACAACACCATTCAACCACACGCGCTATAACCAACCCCGTTCTCATTATTCTGAAACGAGAAAACAAAGGAAACAACACACAAACGTGCCCATCATAAATTGTCTTCATTTTAAGTTATACAAATGGAATTCATCAAATAATTAAATTTTCCCAAACACCACTCAATGTAGCCAGGAACGAAAATATTTTGAATTCAACTTCTGAAAAAATTATCACAAAATTAACGACTTTTGGTTAGAAATAACAAAAAGCGGCAACACTGCTTCTTATGCTCTTGTATCATTTCCTTATCTCTTTTCACCACCTGTTAAAGTATATGTTGTTAAAAATTCGATTACACCACTTGTATGAGAGAGAGCATGTCGCCAACAGCAAAAATCATAATAATTAACTTGTTGTTGCTTAATTGTTGACACCAACTGGTTACACAAAAACAGAGCCCCCACATATGCTTATTTGCGAACGAAAGCCCCTCATCCATCACTTCGTTTAAATAACAAGAAAAAGAACAACGATCAACAAATAAATTCCTTTACACTTAAAGAAAATGATTTTCCTAAAAAAATGCAATTCCACTTGCTCCCTACTTCTCTTCTTTTTGTATTCTCTCTCTCTCTCTCGTTCTCTGAGAGGTTTTAAGTAAACATTTGGTTATAAGATTTCGTTCGTATTGTGTTATGCTCCAAAACAATGCCCATTAAGTGAAATAAATGAAAGAACGTTATAAAATCTGAAAAGGTTAGGTGGGAGAGGTGGGAGGGTGAGGTGGTAGAAGACAAGAAGCAACAATAATAATAACATGTACTGAAAACTTGTATAGTGTGATTGTAGCCGTCGGTTGAGGTTGAATGTTGACTCCTCGTTTAACTAGACATTGTTGTTCTTGTTGTGTTTACTCACACTTAGGCACACATGCATACATGACGTATACGTATGCATGTATGTATGTACGAACTATACAATTTTGCTATAGCGTAAATTAAGAAAACATTTTCAATCTAGTCGTTTGTCAAACTTTGCAAAAGACAAAAGTGTGTGTATAAAAAATAAGTAAAAACGATACAACAAATCTTTACTTTTATTTTTTTTACACAATTTTTTTTAAAACTATAATTTCCTAAACGTGTAGATGACGATTACGTTTAAATACGTTACGTACGGTATACATAAGTTATAAACATACTTTGCAGAGTTACCCAAAAAAAAAGTTGTTTTAATTTTTCTAATTAATAAAAAAAACTTTGCCGTGGGCTTTTGAGTGAATGACGTTTTAAGAAAGAAAAAAAGTGAAATGAAATGACATGCATGCAGCATAATAATATGGTGGTTAAAGGAAAAACGTGCTTTTTTATACGAAATTAAGTAGAAAAAATGTTTTAAGAAGAATATAATATTGTTTGCGGAAATTAGTGAATTGATATATTATTTGTTATTGTAGTTGCCTATTGTTGTTGTTGTACTACAAAAAAAGTCATTGATTAATTTTGATTTTGTTTTGTGCTGTGGTGGAAATTAGCTTAAATGAATACAATACGATATAATCACAACGAAATACACCTCTACACATGAAATGAGAGAGTCATTTGTGGTAAATAACAAGAGAGTCTACAAATAAATTAAAATTATTAAAAACAAAACGTAAAAAAAACTAAACGAGTGGAAAAAAAACGTGCGCTTACGTTGTTCACCTTATTGGGGGGAATTTAAGAAAGAAAAAAATATAATTTCTTGTACGCCACACTCTCAAAAGAAAGGTGAATTTTCTTGAGTACTTTTGTTAAAGTGGAATATTGTACAGCAAGCCCCATTAAGGTGAAAAGAATTTAAGTTAAATGAATATTATTAAACAAAAATAATACAATATTAGTGAAAAAATAAATAATAATACAATTGAAGTCTATAAAAAGTGAAAAAATAAAAGGAAAACAAAAAAGAAGTTATTAAAACGTCTTCTACTGTTGCTCTAGTATAAATTGAATTGCAAACAAAAAAACCCCGCTCTTTTTTATTTCATAGAGAGGTAACAGAGAGAGAAAATAATAAAAAAAAGTGTGGTGTATAAAATTTCGTTCGGGCCGCTTTATCACCTCCCCCTTTTTTGCTTAATATTTGTTTACAATAATAAAAAAGAAAAAAAATGCGAATGGATATGTGTGTGCGCGTTTAATTGGTATTAAAACGAATGAAAAAATAACAAAAGAATAACAAAATAAATAAGAAAAAAGCAAAAAAAAATATATATTTAAAATAAAATCCATACAAAACAAGTTTGAATTGTTTTCTTTTAAAATCTCCCAAAAAAAATTTAATAAATAAATTCCGCGTGTTAAAAAAATTAAAATTATTAAAACCATACTTTGCATATATTAAATTTTAAACAAAATCCCTATTGTAAAAAAAAGAAGCAAAAAAACAACGAATTTTTCTTTATAAAAAATACTACATACATCGCTACAGTAATTTTTCAATATTATATGTACTTCCCTATTACGGAAAAAAGGTAAGTTTTTCTTTTCTTTTTATACACTGTCCACCCAATTGTTTTTTTTACCATTTCTTTGACGTAGTTACTGTCCTTGCGTTTTGTTTTACCACATTCTTAAGAGCTTTTATATTGTATGTGTTGGTTTTGTTGCTGTTGTTATTGTAATGGCTATAAACGACCTTGAAATCGAGAAAATTCCTTTGGCTTTTTCTTTACCTTTTCTTATTTACACTACACACATGCATACACACATAGTCAAAAAACCAAACTCTCTCGTTTAATTGTATCATTTCAACAGGGTTGTATTTTAAGCCATGGCATTCTGGTGTTGGGGGAGGCAAGAGGGTTTGTTTTAGACTTTATTCAAATGGGAAAAAAGGAAGTGAGATTCAAAACAATGAAAAAAAATTCAAAAAATTCCAAACTTAAAGGAAATGACAAACTGTGAATAAAATTTAAAATTTGTAAGAATATGTTAGGTTTTGCTAAGTCAGATTTATTCAATTTGAATTGTTTTTAAGAATTTAGCATAGTCATCATCAAGTCTAATCTTCATTATGGAGTTGTCTTCCGGTTGTGCTTGATAAAATTGATTGCCTCTGTTGTGATACAGAATACCGATGTACGCCAATAAAAGTCCTTTTTGATATGCTTAAATTAGCTTCCATATAACACTTTTCGCAGTTCGATTAATTACTCCATCTTATTTGAGCCTGTGGAAACCAAGCACGACTTGTTCGCTAACATGCTCAACACCGGAAATTCTTTAAAGGTTCTAAACTTAAGAGTAAGGGTAACTATGAAATTTTCTTCGAAGGTCTTGATCTCAGGGTATCTCTCCGATTCCCTGATTACTGCAGTGTATTATAGGATGGCAATAAATAACGCTGAGGAACTGATTCCGAGTAAGAAACCTCCAAAGAGTAGCATTTCTATGTTTTCTAAAATTCAAGAGGCAATCGGAACTATTTTGTGTGCAAATTTCAGGTCTAAACTGGTTGGTATTATTGTGTCACCTTAGTCGATCTGTGTCAATCTCCTCTTATGGAGTCCTGGCTTCATGAAAATCTCTGGTAGTGTGTAGACGCTGAACTTCCGACCGAAAACGATTCACAAATGAAAATAGGTATGTATTTCTTATACTGTCTGCTAGACTGTCAAATCCCGGGCTGAAGAAGAATTTTGCTTCATTGCCAGACTCTCTGCCCTAAATTAAATAAAGACACTTCTGGCACTGTATCTAATCTTACAGGCCTTTACAGGATTTCGTTTACTTTATAGTTACTATTACAGACGTTGTAAATTGGTGAAAAGGAAAATAATATTGTTCCCCATATTTGCCAGTGTATACCTCTGCCACTGCCTCTGGCTCAACTCAGATTTTGGTCTTATGGCTCATCCCTTGTTTCTTTTCTTTCGTTACTTGATACCAAATCGCTCACTAGATTCAATTAACTCTCAGCTTGGTTTCCAGTTTGATCCTAAGAGTATCATGTTTTAAAGCAAAACCCTGATGCTGATTGTTGAGAACGGTCAATTAGGACTTGTGAGTTAGCTCTGGGTATCACGAAGGTTCACTTTGATTTTATTGAAGCTGTCAATTTTTCCTATCCCATCCTAGCTAATTCGTCTAGGTTAAATGACTCAATAACTTGTTGAAATAGCTTCTTTTTCATTTTATCCACTGGTTAAAATACTACTAAAGCCTAGAGATAAAAATCAAATTCAAATATTCATAACGTTAGCAATACCGGTGAAAACATCCCCATTGGCAGATTACTTCGGAAGCCTTTAGATCCATTAAGTTGCACTGAGATTAACTTTCTTTCCTATGTCTCCCATGCCTAAAGTGGAATCAACCTGTGCTGCTAAAATTTTTTACAAGGTTGTACAGAAAACCAAATTTGAATATAATTTTTGTCCGCGTTTAATTCGAGAGCCAGCAATTTGTGTACAATATATACGTACTTTCTATCTTCCTCCTTTTTAAGACTGCTTCTATAGCTGTGTAGTGCGTAGTGCTTTGCATTCAGGTATACCTGCTGAGAGGGAGAGAAAGAGAGAAAGTGGAGCTTAATTGGCAAAGTTTCTCAACACTACGTTTTTACAGAGAACGTTGGCAACCCTATTATTCTAGAATCTGCTGCAGTTCCTTCTTTAAAGAATTAAATTAAGGCATACATACTGAAAGTGAGAGTGGAACTTAACTGGCAAATTTTCTGAATGCTACGTTTTCATAGAAAGCGTTGGCAACCCTATTATCCTAGAAACTGCTATAGGTCTTTGCCATTCTCTTTCTAACTTTAAATTAAAAACAAAAACAAAGTTTGTGTGAAATATCTTCGTTATTTTTTTAATCGTTTGAAAGACCTATTGATGCCGTTATGTGTGGAAATACAACATCGTTCAAATGGCCGCTACGGCTGTTCTGGTTCAATTTCCCTTGATACTGGTGCATAAATTAGATTTAATTTGACCGATGACATAGAAACTGCAACAAAGCGAATAATTAATAAGGGGATAGGATAGACGCCGGCATCTGATATCTCCATGTTACTTAAAAAAATAAAATGATTAAAAAAAAATTCGTTACTGAAGGCACATAATGCAGTAGTTTTCCAGAGTACAAAATCAAAAAAGAGAATGAGAAAAATGATGATAAAATGAAAATAAAACAAATAAAATAAAAATATAATGACAATTAATACTTTTGGCAACAAATATTTTTTTTTAGAAATTTTATTGCACTTTTTGTAGACAACAAATAATTCGTTTTATAATTAAAATCAGAAAAAAGAGTTATTTAGAATAGAAATAAAAAAACAGGTTGTTTTACGAATTACAATCGTTTTCAAGATGAGTTTAAAAAATCAATGTTATGAAGAAAAAAAAATTTATATAAATGTAGACCTAGTATACTTTGTACATTAAGGAGGAGTTATTAACAACATTTTCCTGCTGCATATTATCCGAAGTGTAGCTTAGACATACCGATATGGGTTGAGTTGAAAAGCAATCCACTGGCAGATTCAAGCAGTACCTAGAATTAGATCGGTTAAGTTACTCTTAGAAGGATACAGTTAACCAATCTTTCTATATTACGATCTGAATTTCTAACATTGTTGAGGAGGCTGTAGAAATACTTTGTTTTTTTCAGCACACAAAATGCTCTTACGTTCTTAAGACTTCAACCATCGGGGTGCATACGTCTGATTACGCAGTCACGGCAAAGTCTTGCTTCATTCTTTTTTATTGTTGACGGTAGAGATCATAATCGTTTCTTCCAAGTTATACAACTTCATAATGGACAACTTACTTTCAGTTCCACTAGACGACTTTTTGGCTTTCCACCGCCTACAAAGCTTACCTTCCTTCTTTTGTTCATAATACTTTTTGACATCGCAAACTCCAATTCAATCCATGAAATTTTTCACACTTAATAAATGTAACCCGAACAATTTGATATCCTTTGAGTATTCAGTGTTTTTCAAATAGTTACATCGCCGTAGCCTAGTTGGTAGTGTATTGGCTTATTAGACGTGAGGCCTTGGTTCAAAATCCAGATCAGACATCTCCAACAAAATGAAATATGAAGAAAATATTTCTTCGGCGACTTCCTCTCAGCAAATTTGTGGCAAAAACTCTGTGAGAAAATAAAAAATTGCCATGAAAAGTTTCTCAAAAATCTATCATTCGGAATCGGCTTTAAACTGTAGGTCCCGCCACTCATGTATAAGATTAACACACACAACATGAGTGGTGCCGGAAGCTAGGTCGTAATCGTGACTGAAGGCTAACTGTGTATGTAGGTTAGGTTAGGTTAGGTTAGAGGACGTGTACTTGTCAATTAAGACAAGTACAGTACCCGCAGGTCGAATTGACCCATTGTACAACGTCTTAGTTTTTAACACCACTTATGTTGTGTGTGTTAATTTTATACATGAGTGGTGGGACCTACAGTTTAAAGTCGACTCCGAACGACAGATTTTTGAGAAGCTTTCTGATGGCAATTTTATTTACTCTCAGAGTTTTTGCCAGAAATCTGCTGAGAGGAAGTCGCAGAAGAAATACTTTTTGTATTTTGTCTTGATGTCTGGCCTGGGGCTCGGACCCTGGCTTTTCGTCTAATAAGCCAACACACTACCTACTAGACTACGGCGACTTCAACTGTGTATGTATGTGTGATGACAGTTTGGTGACGCTATTTATGTGCCGCTATTTATGTGCCGATTTTTCTTAATTTTATCCAAAATTTCATCGACTTTTGCGCTAGACTTCAGAGCAATTCGCCATTTTAACAACAACGTTATCAGATTGAAAACGATAAAAAAAACATTCCGCTACTATTTTTCTTGTTGCAACATCCGCTCCTTAAAACCCACAAAGTCTATCAGCAGACGGCGACGCATTCAGATCGTTTCTAAAATAGAGAAGAGAGAATATAGCATATCGTTGGTCTCATGTGGAAAGGCCCTAAGTCACATTTTTTTTTGAAACTGATTTTTTTGTGATTCCAATGTTTATTTGTTTTAAATGCACTGAAATCACAAAAAAATCAATTTCGAAAAAAGTGTGAGTTAGGGCCTTTCTACATGGGGCCAACGATATGACGAATATGTTCTGAGTATTTATTCATTTTTTAAACGTCGAAAACTTTTCACAAAATAGAGTGATTTTAAGAACTTGTTGTACCGAAGTTAGTGATCTATCTAGTCAATACACAGGGTTCTGATATTATTGATCCATTTACCGAACATTTTCGAAAATAAAAGAAATGATAGAGCAAAACTCTATCGACTCTAATGAAATATTTTTATTGTATTTTGTATGTGTATAGCTAAGTGTGTTGATAGTTAAAAAGCTCTCTTAATTTTAATTCAATTACTAGAACCGCATTAACTCACTGTAAATTTCCATGAATTTTCATGAATAGCATCATAAAAATTATCTTACAAGTACCGTACACTACTGCGCATACATGATGTGGGTAAGTAGTGTTAGTGCCACTGTTTGATGTTTGCTTTTACTCTGCTAAACCAGACAAGTATTGCCATTAACCTGAAAACCTTTTACATAACGGGGTAAAGGGTTTCAAACGAACATTGCAGGGTAAAATATTGAAGATAATTTAAATATTTC
The DNA here is from genome assembly GCA_936449025.2 of Sarcophaga subvicina. Lineage (NCBI taxonomy): Eukaryota > Metazoa > Arthropoda > Insecta > Diptera > Sarcophagidae > Sarcophaga > Sarcophaga subvicina. Next base: position 37,763,545 of record OW388084.2, read on the forward strand.
TCAGTATAATTTATTTTGCACGTGTGAAAAGGTGCCACATTTTACGACAAAGCCTTTGTCGACTAGGGTTCTCCGGCAAAATCTGAAAACTTCAAACAGGTCAAATATAAATTTAATACAAATATAGCGTATCATGCAGTCGTTCTATATCGAAGAAAAGTTGTTTATAATCTTTTTAATTGCTTTTCTAAGAGAATTTCGAAATAATTTTAATAAATCCATGGCAATTATTTAATGACTAATAAATTTGCAATCAATTATTGCTTAAAATGCATGGCCTGGTGTACATCTTACTATGCTTGACAACAAAGACGAGAAATTTACGTTCGAATACGGAAAAATTGTTTTCTAATGTTAAAAATTAAAAAAGACTTCAATCAGAACCAAATAATTCATCTAGAGAGCCCCTTAAACTCCTTAAACAAGTATTGTACAAAGACCAATTGGCAAAGTTAGTCAAAATGACAGCAAATACAACGACCAAGTAAATTTTTTCAGAAGGCTACTTGCTGTTGTTAGTTCCTATCCTTCTAGATTCCAGAACTATAGTGAACCAATTCCATACTTAGCTGGTAATCACTGCTTTTAGTTAAGCCAACACAGAAACAAAGTCTATGTGGTAATCTCACAAACCTCCTTAAAACAATGACACTTAATTTGTTATTCAGATCTCCCTCTTGACACTGTTAAATTTTTGAGTTGACTCATTCCATTTTTAACTACCCTATTTCCCAAACTAAAATTTTATCATGGCTGCCGAAATTTGCTAGACCTCTGCCACTCTTGACGTGAAGCAAAAGAGGCATGTCTTAATGACTTACATAGGAAACACACTAAGCCAGATAGGCCTACATAAAGGGTCCGCCAAATAACTTTTTTTTTTTAAAATGCTTAAAAAAAACTACTGAATATATCCTCAAATTTCTTTTTTTATTTGAAAGTACAATCCTTCCGGTTAATAATGGAAAATAATTTCATTCAAATGGCTGCCTCGGCTGGCCATGCAGTAGCCTTCACCAGAAGATGCCGATTTTGGCAAAAAAATCATCTTTTCAGATGAAGCTCATTTTGATCTTGGCGGGTATGTAAACAAGCAAAATTGTCGCATTTGGGGCACAGAAAACCCGCATGCATACATTGAAAAGCCGACGCACCCAAAATGAGTCACTGTTTGGTGCGGATTTTGGTCCAGAGGCATAATTAGGCCATTTTTCTTCGAAAATGAGCAAGGAGTGGCCGTTACAGTCAATGGCGATCGTTATCGGGCCATGTTGAACAAATTTTTGTTCACAAAAATTGAAGAGGAGGATATTGGCAACGTTTGGTTTCAACAGGACGGCGCTACGTGCCACACAGCCGAAGCTACACTCGATGTTGGCTGATGTCGTTTGGCCACCTCGGAGCTGCAATTTGACAGCGTTGGACTATTATTTGTGGGGTGCCGTCAAAGATAAGTCTTACGCCGACAAGCCAGAGACAATTGACGCTTTAAAGGACAATATTCGTGAAGCCATTGGTGAAATACAGCTGCACACAATCGATAATGTGCTTAAAAATTGGACCGATCGTGTAGGCTACTGCATGGCTAGCCGAGGCAGCCATTTTAATGAAATTATTTTCCATTATTAACCGGAAGGATTGTACTTTCAAATAAAAAAAGAAATTTGAGAAAATATTCAGTAGTTTTCTTTTAAAGCATTTAAAAAAAAAAAAGTTATTTGGCGGACCCTTTAGTACCATAGAAATCATTCATATTTGAAGGTAGGTTATATGATGACAATATAAACGTTAAATTTAATCTTCCTAGAATTCATAAAGATCTTCTCACTTTCTCTCACTGACAAGTACAATAACCAGGAGACAAAATGACCCGTTGTGATCTCTCTTCTCGTAGCGGTCTTTGTATTTTTAGCGGCGGAACCTTGCTGTTTAATGCAATGCATGATATTTAAAGCACTTTCCAAAACTTTAAAGGGGTATGGGTGCTGCATTATCGGCCTGTATCTCTTTCGTTCTCTTCGGAAAACAGTTCCACAGTTGGGGATATATGGCTCAGTAGTAGGGCAGAATAAAAATGTTTTGATTGCATTCAGCATCGTTGTACTTACGACTAACAGTTGTTATATAGCCTGAGGTCTCAATAGATATTGGATCAGTAGATATCGGTAGCAATACCGAAAGATTGAGATATCGGTATCGGTAGTGTGTGTTATTCCAAGAAGGATTTTTGTTCTCACAGCCTTCTTATTATGTGGTTGTTAAAGCTTCTGCGATGCCTCATAGAGTCAACTTCAGCTCTCTCCAATCGATATTTAAAGAATACGCGAAAAGAGCAGGCCTGTATATACTAGGTATAGACTTCCAGGGCAACACTAGGAACTGTTATCCCCATACGGTTTATATCAGCCAATCGTGAATTGACTTCAGGGTGTATCCTCAATGTTGTAGACATGAGATATTGTGGTTTTCCATGATACGCAGCAGTTTATTCGTTCTTCCTGAGGAGTTAGCAGATTACTCAGTCCCCCCTTTAGGCTCCATGGATGTTTTGGAGATATTTTTGTGCTGCTTAAAACCAAAACAAAAAAGAAAGAAAAACTTTAAAGGCTACACTGGTTTTCTTTAATGCAAATTCAGTGATAATTCTTTAATTGATTCATTTATTTATTTTTCAAATTTTATTATGATTTATAAAACATTTCATATCCTATTTTTATAAAAAAATTTATTTTTTTTATACTTTTTCTCATCTTCAAAAATTACGCCATAATTATGCACTTCTAATGAAAATTTAATTTTTGTTTCTCCGATTTTCTAATCGTCGTATTTAACGCATTTGAAAAAAAATTAAAACTATGTATGTTTGTTTATAAAATTTATTAACAATTTTTGTTTGAATTTATTTAAGAATTTCTCATTTATTGATTTTATTTATTTGGTCTAATTGTGTTTTTTGGTTTGAAACGTGCTATTTATTGTTCACTTTCAGCGTTGTTTACTATTTGCGAAATTGATTAGTTTAGTGGTAGTAATTAATGTAAATATGGTACCAACAATAGTAAATAGACAAAGTGATAAAATATTATACAATAAAAGATTTATTTTTGTTATCACATCCATTTTCTTTGAATAAAATAAAACGTAATATTTTCATTAGACTTTAGTCCCGTTGATGAAGTTGATTTGGACCGCACGTGGATTTATACTAATTAAGGTCTTAATTGTAGTATGTCATAGACATTTCTGGGTAGATTTTCCAATAGTTTTCACATAAAGTGTTATTTTTATTAAATAAAAATGAGAAATCTAGCAAAAAGTACATAAATATTAAGAAAAGGTACTTTCAGGAAAAAGTACTTTATGACCTAGATATGGTATTCTTTAGTAATGCATAAATATCAGTCTTTGCTGGCCTCCTATTGCTCTTTAAAATGAAAAACTACAAATAGTACTTTTATAAAAAAATGTTCTTTTATGAAACAAAAAAACTCTTGGGCTCTAAAAAAGGATAAGGAAAGGTACTTTTAGAAATTATATATTTATGACCTAAATATGGTAGTGCTTAGTATAGGGTAACGCATAAATACCAGTTGTAGGTGGCCTATTGATCTTTCAAATGAAAAGCGGCAAATGCAATTTTATTAAAAAATTCTTCAAAAAAGTACTTTTGTGAGAAAAAAACTCGTGTTGCTCATGAATAAGCTAATTTGGTCTCCAAAACAATATTTACTTACTTACTTACTTACTTACTTAATTGGCCATAACAACCCATTTAACGGATTTCGGTCTACCGCAACATATCCTTCCAGGCGCCTCTGCTTCTTGCGCGCCTACGCCAGTGGGTCACACCATTCGATGACAGGGCTTCCTCGATTTGGTCTTTCCAACGGATACAAGGTCGTCCTCTTCGCCGACTTCCGCAGATTCCCGCATTAAATACCCGCCTCGCCGGAGCCTCCTCCTCCGTTCGAACTCGGCCATGACGAGCCAGCGCAGCCGCTGGATATTAATACGCTGTTCAACGTCTATGTCGTTGAGGAGCTCATACAGTTCAGAGGTCTCTGCTACTCAATTGCCCATTGAGACCATAGTAGCACCTGTTGTAGTCCTGCGCTTAATCTCCAAACTGACATCGTTTTTGGCGGTAACGGCGGAGGCAAGATAAATAAATTCCTTGACTGTTTCAAAAGTATAGTTATCGGCCGTAATCTGTGAATCAATACGCCGTACGTCTCTACTTGTCGATAACATATACTTTGTTTTGCCCTCATTTATTATTATATATTTATTAACACGAAAAAGTGCTTTATCAGAATAAGTACTACTTTTATCAGAATAAGTACTTCGTGCACAGTAAATTTCTAAACCATTTGGCATTAAAACATTTGTGACTATTCAAAGTCAAGTAAATTTCAATATAAAGTTGTATCCGCATTTAATCTTCAGTTTACGGAATGGCCCTAACTTACTTTATTCACTACAAAGTTTACTTTCACAAATTTCTTCTTCTTCTTAACTCCTATTAGAGCATTTGGCCTTGGACATAGTATTGCCATATACTTTAGGTTCGTTCGTTTGTTACTTTCTGATATTGTAACGCAGTGTATAATTTACTTATGGCAATATGCCATATCTTCTGGGGGTTTCATGTGATATCACGTTTTTTTCGCGGATTGCTTGCATTAACGCATCATGAGTTACAAATAGGTGATGTAGACAGTTTTATTGTACTCCGGTAATGGCATTTATCTTCTCTAATAAACGGCTATCACTGATTTATTTTCGAATACCATATGATTTGAAGACGCAGAAGCTATGCTTAGGAGTTGACATATCTTCAAACGAAACTCCAACAACTTGCACAAATTTCAATCGAGTCCGAAATCCTGACACTCTTTTTCTTAATTTATTTTTTTACATATGTTTACATTCTCCTGAAACCAGCTTTCATGCCGTTTCTTCTAAAATGAGTAATCAGAAGTAGATATTCTTGGATAATTAAAAATTAAAATTCTGCCTACTTTTCTAAAATATGATCTTGTGAATTTTAAAGTCGCCGTGGTGTAGTAGGTAGTGTGTTGGCTTACTATTCGTAAAGCCCGGGTTCGTATCCCAGGTCAAACATCAAAAATGAAATATGAAATACGAAAAAATATTTCTTCGGCGACTTCCTCTCAGCAGATTTCTGGCAAAAACTCTGAGAGTAAAATAAACTGCCATGAAAAAGTTTCTCAAAATTCTGTCGTTCGGAGTCGACGGTAAACTGTAGGTCCCGTAACTCACGTATAAAATTAACGCACACAACATGAGTGGTGTGAGAAGCTAGGCCGTAATCCTGACTGAAGGGTTGTAATGGCCAATTATGTATGTATGTATGATCTTGTGAAATATTTAAGATCTTAGATCTCAAAAGGTGATCTTGATTTTAATATGCGGCAGACGAAAGACCAACTTATTTTTCAACGCTCGAAAGAATTGTTCACTTCTCAAATCTGAAATTGCATACAAGTGGTGTCACTTGGTGTTTTAATTTTGTCTTTGAAGTTGTATACGAGATTTAGAAGATGCCAACGGCTTAGTAGTGATGCAAGAAGGTAGAGAACTTGTTCTTTGCCACGTCAAATGTTTATCGACTAAGATCAATGTTAAGCTTTTCTTTCGGAACTGTCATAAAGTCTTGTAGTCCTTTGCTCTATACTTCTATCATGGAGTACATATAGCCCTGTTGATTTCTTATGCTATTCGACGGCGATTTATTCACTGCTTCCATACATCTATTGACGGCCTCTTAGTTCAGGCAACATCATCACGAATTTCCAACATTTGCACACAACATGTTGCACAGTATCGTGACTAACGAGGCATTGGGGATATTTTGATGAGCCGTCACCCTCAAAATGAAACAAGTAATTCCTGTAATCCCTATAAGAACTGGTTCGTCGGGATAGTTGTATCTTACTACCCGATATTGAAGGAGTGTTTTAATTGAGGAGGAAGCTGTTTGATGAATGGTTTGACTTCCTGGATATTTTAATTAAAGCGGAGAAAGGCCTAAAGAATGCATCAATTCTTCTATAATTGGGATGAGAAAAGTTTGTAGCTACTACAGATCAACAAAATAAATTAATTTTCAGTTAATCCGTACAAGCTCACTGTATAGGGTATTTGAATTTCGTTGTTTGCAATTTCAAAGAAAATATAGTGAGGAGTGAGACATGATTCTATAGTTGTGTGTCTGAACGTGTCTGGTTTTTAGTTTTAAATTTTAGAATTTTTTTGTTGTTGTTTTTATGCATGTTGAAATGCAAAACAAAATGACATTTTGACAGAAGCATAGGAAAAGAATAATAAAATAAATAATACAACCAATAACTACACAAGATAATAACAACAATACCTAAATACAAAACATGATCATCATGAACATCGTACAACGTGTAGATTTAATGTTTTCCATCCTTTTTTCTGATCATCTTTTAGAATATTAAGTAGTTGGGAAGCATACTATCCCACAGTCAAGTCTCCCATTAAGACAAATACAAGTAACACGATGAATGATTGCATTCGATTATAATGTGACTGATGATTTTCGTTGGCAGTCGGTTTAAGTATAACTTTTGAGCCAAAAGACTAGGACTTTGTAAAGTTCTTCACACGTAATACGTGTTTACTGCGGGACTTGTTTTTAGGTTACTGCAAATGGCAATCCTGCTGTCCTAGAACATTCTACAATAAATCAATTTTTAGCTGAACTCGCAGAACTTGAATAATGACGTTTTTGATGGATACCTGTTCCTCAAAAGTACGAAAAGGTATACGACAGAACAGAACTCTACTTAATCGTTTCATTTTTATTGAGCAGAGTAATAATTGCATTAAACAATTGCCATATAGATTACAATTTGCCTCATTATTGTGGCTTACAGTGCATACATAGTTCCTAGGTTTCAAGCCCAAGATTTTTCCATAAACCTTCTGCGCTCTATGTGACCCATCCATGCCAGTTTACTGTCCAGCAATATTTCTATGATCATGATGATATTATATAGCAAGTTATGGAACAAAAAGTGTGCAAGTCATCGACCAAAAAATGCAAGTTATCGACAAAAAAAAAATTCAAGTAATCGACCAAAAATGTAACTCATTGACACAAGATGTGGAAGCAATCCACAAAAAAGCAAATCATCGCCAAAAAGACTGCAATTCGTCAATTTTGACCGATTTATATAGAAAACTTTTTATTGCTCATTTGAAGAAAACAGTTAGTTTCGTTGCCTTTATCTCCTGTCGCATGTAACGCCCGACCACAAGGAAACCTGTTTTGGAATCCTTGATACCGTGGATATCCCGCCCACTAGGCCCACTTCCCCCACAAGTCCATTATTTACCCGATTTAACTCCATTTAGATAACATCCACTTTTTAGCTCATTTGAAGAAAACAATTAGCTTCGTCGCCTATATCTCTGGTTCCAAGTAAAGCCCGAATGTAAGGAAATCTGTTGAATTGTCGAAGCCGTGAATATATATTGGGATACCTACAGCAAGTCCCTTTTTTCCACAACACCGATCATCCCACCGAATTCTTAGGTTCCAAAATTATTTGGTGTATACCACTAACTGGGGTTTATTAGGGACACCTTAAGCTACAATGGTTGAAACAAACAAAAATTTTTCTGTCTTAGGTTTTGTATTTTCCACTCTCGAACGTGTGGTGTATAATTTTTAAGGACTGGAATAGAGGTTCCACTCTCCACCTTTGGGGTCTCAATCTTTAACTTTATCATTCCAACAGTAATTTTTCTATCTGGAGTTCTCCAAAACAGATTCTTATAGCGAAACTAAATTTATTTCTTCTTCCTGTGAATTGTTCCGTTTGGGATTCTAAAATTACTTCACGTTATTCAAATAAAAATTTATTTGTTTGTTTATTCTATTCTAGCATTAAATAAACAATAAAAACCATTTTTTTATTGACTCTAGACAGACATAAAGGTGCCTTCGTTGCCAATACCACGTGTCGTCGTTATGTTTGAGTCACTCACTAACTTTTATGCTTTTGAAGCATTTGCTTAATGGACTTCTAACGTTTGTGTTGCGTGTTTCAAACGGCATGTGTTGTCGGGTTGGTGGTCATTGAAGTTGAAGTTAAGTTCACGGTACACACAATATTTGCGTCATATTTAAAGTCTTTCAGAGGATTTTTTTATTGCAGTAGTCCTCTATAAACCTACTTTAAAGGCTTAAGGATAAATGGAGTTGAAAATGGTTTTCCTTGGTACTTTGGAATCCGTTTTGTTGAATATTTGCTCATGGGTTTCCAAATCCATTTTTTAATTTATTGGTCAATAAATGTATTTATTTTGTATAATAACAACCAATAATAATGGAACTGTTTATAACAATTTAATGAAGTGACCATAAAATATAAATTTAATTGTTTATCGCAATTTCATTGAGGCAATTAATAACGATATTATGGTACCCTACAACTTCATATACTGTTTAAATAATTTTAGGGGGTCAAGTGAATAATAACAGTTTTTTTCATGAAAAATGAAACGCAATTTCTCCTCAATAAACATATTTATGGCATATAAGGGTCAATTATGTTAGCAAAGTCCATTTGGAGAGCCAAATGATTTAAGCTGTGCAATATCCACTGCTGCTTAAATTCATCTAGTAATTAATTCATCGCTTCCGACGCTATTTACACAAAAGCCACCATCACTGTCGAACACGCCAATTCGAATTTCCAAAGCAATACTCTCTAGTTGCCAAAATAGACAATCATCTAGGAAGCGTTTTATCGTATAGGCGATATCTTCCGTTATTATGTCCATAGAACTCTGGACTAATTTATCATGTGACACTCCTCATGAAAAATCCCATGGTTGCACATTTTCAGAAAGAAGAAGAGCAGACCACAGAACGTCTTTCGGCACTTTGCAACAGAGTTGGTTGCCCAATGGTGATTTGCAATAAAACAGTCGGGATGGCTAAACGATGCGGGCCAAGAGTAATAATTGCTTGATGGAATAGGTAATTTCTGCGTTACAATGGAGCTTTATTGAACCCTTATTTGACATAGATTAGCCTAATTTTCAAAGTAATCGTTTAAAATACATTTTCAATAGGGTTTCTACGGCCATTTATGCAAACCCGTTTCCTTTTTTCTCTGCAGACTTTTGTCTTTCCACGCTACTTTTTTTGTACCCAGTAAACCTCAATATCCAAATAACAAGTATCATCAAGGCCTCATTCCTGTCGTTAGAGTATCCACAACATGCCAGAAGGAAATTTACAGATGGTAAATGTAAATAATCGATAATTACGTTTTTTTTTTTCAAAACTCATCTGACATTAGAAAGTCAAATCAAAAGAAGAAACAATGCCTTAATTTAACTACCACACCTCAGCTATAACATTCGTGGATGGCAACAATACCTCAAAGGGTTTATCAAAGATTAGCCCCGTTTCGTCTGAACATGGAAAATTAATCGAGATACTTTATCGTCTATATTTCTGGCGGCCATTATTTCTTCCCAACAGTTTTAACTATGTGTACCCATAATTGGACCCGCAGCGCAATGTTCTCTGTTAGAAATTTAATCCGTGGTTGTATATAAATCTGTTTTATCCCTGTCTATAAGTTCACCGGGAACTTTGAGCCTAAATAATGATTTGTTGCAGGCATTAAGAGAATTAAGTTTAGCATGGTTTCCAGGCTGGCTTGTGAAGCTATTTTCCACACTCGTTAACGTAAGACAAGACAATATCTGCACCTTGCTCAGTGTCTTTTCCATAGCCCCACAGCATAATAAGATTTCAAGGGTTCGCAAAAGTGCTCTTATAACAGAAAACTTTGATTTTTGTACCTTGACTACTGTGACAGCTCCAGGACAGCAATCTTTGGCATTTCGGAATTTCTTTGGGATTTAGGCATCTTATTTCGATGTACGCCGGCTTCCTCAAAAATTTCGTATACCTATGTATGATTTTCAAAAACTTTTGGTACTTTTGGTTACAGCATTAGAAATTTAGTGCCCTCTAAATAGACGCTTTTTCTAGGAGTCTCGACGTTAAAAGCAGTATTCCTGATGTTATATGTTGTTGGATATGCATTATAGGGTATAAATATACGATTTATATTGTATTCTAACATGTAAATAAATTAATAAAATTTAACAAGAAAACAATAATAAGAAATAAAAAGAAATTCACCACAGTCTAACAAAAAAAAATTAAAACTCAACAGTACAAAAGAAAAACAAACAAAATATGCCCAGAGTCAAGTACGTATGGAAACTTAGAACGCGACAAATAATTTCGTGACACACAGACACAAATTTTTAAGAAAAATAAGAAGAAAAAATATAACCGGAGAGATTAAGATAGAGACAGAGAGAGTAAAAACTTTACCTTTATTTTTGAGTAACTAAACCGGTCATAATTTGCTCGGTTTTTCTCTCGTTTGTATTCATAAACAATATAAAACACTTGTTGATTTTTTGGACGGAAACAAACAAGAACAGAAGAACAGAGAGCAATGCACAAAAACATATGATAAAACGAAATTCACCACAGAATTTTGGAGAGCTTTTTACTTAGGAAGAGTGTATCCACATAAACTTACGTACATATCTATATAAGTATGCATGTATCGTATATAATATATGAGTGCGATTCATCGATTTTATGTTCGTAAAAAATTACGTGTATTTTGTAGGGTTTTGCATACATTTTGCGAAATTGTTGCGTTCGTTTCTTTTCTACATACTCTCTTTGCGCAGTGTTGCCGTAGCAGCTTAACTGTTAGAGAAATTTAATTGAAAAATTAGCAATAATGGTAGTATTTTTTGGGTTTCCATAAAATTGATTTTTCTTTTTAACATAGAATCTTCACTTCTATTAAATTGAGAAAATTATTCGTAAATAAAAAATTATGGGGTTTTTATAGAGCGAGTGTACGAATAATACGATTTTGTCAATTCCACGGTTTTTCATTTCGATTTGCAACACCGTTCATATAAAGTCAAATTTACGCCGCTCATATCCTAAGTAGTTAATAGAATAATAGGCCTTCAATGCTGATTTTTCGATCAAAATGCCTTCAGTGATATAGCTTATCATAATTGTGGAAAGAATGTCAATTCTATTTGGCGAGCATTATAATCTAAAGAAGTTTTTGAACCACATTCATTTCAAAACGCTCCTGGACCCTACAATAATCGACCTTTTGTAGGATGCAATGAGCTGAACGATATGTGGCTTTAACATGATGATGCCACGTGCCCTACAATACGACAGATATTGGTTTTATTGCATGAGAAATTTCAAGAAAGAAGAACTTCACATTTTGATAATGTCAATCGGTCACAAAGATCATGTGATTTGATGCCGTTAGATTTTATTTCTATGGCTGCATAATGCTAAAGCAGTTGAAGACCAATATTCGTCATTTTGTGTGCCCTGGTAATTTAGTGGGTAGTGTGCTAGACTATTAGCATGAGGGTCGTGTGTTCGATTCCCACCAGAGGCTCTGGTCTTGTACACTACAACGAGTATTTGCTATAAGTTATTCAGATCGTAATAATTACATATTACATATAATTCGTAATTGTATTGTAATCAATAAATAAATAAATTGGTCACTCAGCGAGATACTGCCTTAAATGTGCGAAACAGTGGGCGAAGACTACGTCGAAAGGTTCCAATCCAAAGGCAGAATTTTAAATAATATTTGTATAAAAGTTTCATCAAATTCAAAGCTCTTTGTGTGTTTTATTTAAATTTACTTTTGATACCGAATGATGGATAATCCTTTACATTACGACCACTTCAGCTGTCTAACACTGAAAAATACAGAATTGGAATTTTTGGTAGGCGAAGAGCCATAATGAATGCAAGAAGGTCTCGAAGAATATTTAATAATATCTTTAGCTAGAAAAAACTATAAATTCAATCCCAAAAACAAGGAAATTGGTTTTCTTACAATTTTAAAGACAAAAATTGTCCATTTAACGAATTAACGCAGAAGGCTTCTGATAATTAAGGAATGTGCTCTATATTTGGATAGGTCTAAAAGCAAGGTAATTGTGTGCGATACACCCTGAATGCAAAAGAGTTTGAGAAACGATTATGCATAATTGAATTGCTGCTTCATAAAAATCGATACCAAAGCCAAATTCCTCTGTAGAAGTACATGTGTTGAATATACAATACATATCTATAGAAGTGAGGTAGCCCAAATTTATTGCAAAATCATAGTAAGTAGATCAGTTAATAATATGTATTTAAAAAAGTATTTGGATTTTTTCAAATGCAAATAAATTAAAAACTAAATAAGTGCTGTTTGGAGCCAAAAAAGAAATGTAGTGTTTCTTAATTTCGCTACTGAATTGTTATAATATTACGATATTCCAAGCGAAATAATAAATGGCGCTTATCAGTGCCTCTTTAACTAAACGAAATGAGGCAGTTCTATAGGCCTAACAGATAGATTACTATATGTTATTCAAAATAAACCTCTTAAACGCACCATGGCATATCCACACTAAGGATCAACATCATGATCGTGAATGGAGTTAAAGGCCAGACTAAGGCTAATGGTTACGTTTATTAGTTTGGGTCGGCGTCTTGAAAGTAGGAAGCCATTTGACATAATTCGAATAAATTATTAATTTAACTGTTTGAATTAAATTTCCTGTTCAATATAATAACAAATTGCATTGATTATTGATTGATTTCATTTAAATACTAAAAAACTAATTGAAACACTTTTTAAAAAATTTCTTTATAAACAACACAGTGCGCAAAAATAACGCAAACAGCAACACTGTCTTTCTAACACCCATACTTTAATACTCTGCTTTTTTTCTTGGCTCCCTTTAATGGATGTTGTTTTTGTCAGCTGATAGTGAGTGTGGTTCAACCTTGTTCTTGTTGAGCCCCCCTAGAAAACAAAGTTGTGTTCTTTAAACATTGTTGTTATTATGTATTTCTTTCTTTGTTTCGGCTTTTTTCTCCTCTTGTTTTTTTTTGTATACGTATACATACGATGTAATAGAGAGGCCGTATAAAAAACCCAATATTAAGTTGTTGTTTTTTTCTATTTATTCTTCAAAAAACAAATTCTAGTTTAAGTTCATTCTTCTTCCACTTTGTGTATGATTTGCTCGTGTTTTCTTTTCTCTCTCCTCTTTTTTTTATTGTACAGTGTCCCATGATTATGTGTAGTTGGCTCTTGTTGTTGTTTACTTTTTTTTAATTTTTATATTCGCATGATTCTCGTTCATTTTATTCCTTCGTTTTCCTAGAATGTTGGGTTCTTTATCAAGGTCGTTGTTTGTCATCGTCGTCGCAGTCATCATCGTCTTTAGCGCGTCGCTGTTTTGTTTTTCTCTGCCTTACCTTTGCTACTATGCCCATACACTTACCCACACTGTTATACGCTGTGTAATGGCTCTTTTATTATTAAATTTCCCTTTTAATATGGGGAGTAACATTGCTCTCTCACTCTTAATTTCTTTAGGTTTTGTTTGCTTTGAAAAGGTTTTCAGGAGTAAAAATTTTCTTGTATTTTCACTTGTTGTTGGAGGTTTGTAAATGTGGGTATGTGTACATATAAACGTACATGTAAACGTATGTGTAACATACGTTTTATCTGTTATTATTTTGCCTTTTCGCATTATTTATTATTTTTTTTATTTATGCTCTGTTAAAATCAGTCGATTTACTACTCTTCTCTTTTCGAGATTTTATAAGGAAACCATTGTGTTGTTGTTTTTCTGTATAGAAGTTAAAGTAGTAGCAGTAGTAGTAATAGTAGTGGTAGTGGAAGTAGTTTTTGTTAATAAAATTCCGCTCTTTATTCCTTTTCTTCTGTTTAAGTGTTCGTATTGTTTTTCAATTTAATAAGTTCAAAGGAATTTTCTGTTTAAGACATACTTATTAATGTGTTTTGTAGCAATTTTAATTAAGTAATTAACACAAGTATACATTTTTTTGTAGTTATAATAACGACAACAACAATAAAGAAAAACTTTAATAGAAAGTTAAATTATACCTTTCGTTAACATTTGTATTTTTTATTTTCTAATTCACAAAAAACGCTTTGAAACACACACATAAACAGAAGATAACTGAAAATTTAATAGCAAAAATTGTATCAAATCTTTGTTTTTTTAAATGTATGAACTTGATCCTTAACTTCCGGGTAATTTATAATAGCAATCTTATATACATATGTATGTATATCTCTAGTCTCTACAGGATTAGAAAAGATTGTTCTGAAATGATTAGTATATTTCTAATCCAAGAAGAATTAATATTAGGATGAAATGACAGTTAATACAAAATTTCCCTGCACTTAGGTTAAGTTAGGTTAGGTTAGTATTATTCAGTTCCAAAAGTAAATTAAAAAACAGGCCTAAAGCTATGATTTCGATGAGACTTTTATATCATCATAATGCTTAGCTCTTGTAGAAGTCGTCATAGTCTAGTAGGTAGAGTGTTGGCTTGTTAGACATGAGGCCACGGTTCAAACCCCAGCTCAGATATCTCAAACAAAAACAAGATATGAAAAAATATTTCTTCAGCGACTTCCTCTCAGCAGATTTCTTGGAAAAACTATGAGAGTAAATAAAATTGCTCCGAAAACATACATACATACATAATTGGTCATTACAACCCTTCAGTCAGGATTTCGAACTAGTTTCTCAAAAATCTATCATTGCTCCGAAAAGTTTCAGAAACATCTGTCGTACGGAGTCGACTTTAAACTGTAGGTCCCGCCACTCATATACTATAAAATTAACACACACAACATCAGCTAGGGTTGTAATGACCACCTATGTATGAATGCATGTGCTTAGCTCTTGCCATTATGTATGAAATAAAATGTCATTTAAATGATCGCCTTTGGATCGATTGGTAGTTTTCCATAAATTTTTTGCACATCTTGTGTGGTATCTCAGAAATAACTTCCCGAGTGTCGGCCGTTAAATTCTCCAACATAAAGGTGTCATTCGCGTATACTCGGCCCGCTATACTATACCCACTCAAAAAAGCCTTTCGGTGTCAAATCACATGTTCTGGGTGACCTTGGTGAACAGGAAATTCCTGCTTTTGAAACTTCTCATACAATGAAGCTAAAAAGTTATGTTGTCTGGCTCTTGGCATCGTTTTGTTGATACCACGCACAATCTTATCCCTTATGTTAATTACAAACCGAAGAAAAGTCAATTATTACACGACTGTAGCTGTCCAAATGGACCATAATGCGCACCCAACAGTCACTTTTTCTATCAATATCTTTGTGGCAATCTCATTTTGGTTGTCTCAGCTCAACATTAAATAATTTTGTCCCTGTTGACGTCATTTGTCACGACCTTAATCGCTGAAAAATCACACCTAATCAGCATAATTATGGCGTTGGAAATGGTCAGAGAGCTTTAATTATGAGTGAGTAGGCCTTTGTTTGGTTATTGATGAAAATTCAAATACAAAATACGCCCTATTGAGCCGTAAATTAAGTCCAATTACTGAAAACATCATGCAGATCACAAATTCGTACTACTAGCCACATTTTTTCCAAAAATAATCGATATTTTTGGCAGTGCGCAGTACCAAACGCATATGCATGTACCTCGTTCAGTCTCTTTAAATTTCTTTATAATTTATAATGAAGTGCAGCTCTTGCTCTGACCAACTTCTTCGCTAGTTTGGTGGAATTCAGTCAGCAAGGGACAGCGCTTATGCGCTATGTGTGCTCAAGTGAGCTTTGGTAATTAAAGCTACCACTTCGACAAAATGTCTTAAGGGATTGCTTGCTTCAAAATCGTAAACTATTGATCGTAGAGATCACTATCAATCGTTCGACTAGGTTGTATAAGCCAAAAATGAAAAATTGCTATCCAATATCAACAAACGCACAGTCTTGTCTTTTTTAGTTTTCATCTTGGCATTGCCATTGTATGCAAATCTTCTCATTGTTGCATATTGTTGTCATACGTGATACCTTCCGTAACCATTCACTTCATAACCAATTCCATTTCGTTCCATATTTGCAGTAAATCGGAAATAGTAATTCGGTCCATTAGCCTAATTTCCTAGCACTTTCATTTTAGAGTCATCTACCGACAATTCCGAATCGAACGTATTTAAAAAAATGAAAATTTTTCCTAAATTTTCACCTTTTCACCTGACTCTGACTTAAATGTCAACCTCAATTTCTAGCAACTAAAGCCTTATTATACACATGTCACATATGTCACATGCCACATACAACATTTCCTTTTATTGCCATAGAGTTTCAAACAAAAAGTTCTATAAAAACATAAAATTTTTAGAAACTATTTTTAAAACCAACAACAATAACAAAAGTTGCAAATATATGGCAAATAAGAACATTTAATAATCATTTATTTTAAATGACAGTAAAATCTCTTTAAAATGTTTTCACTTTAAACCAACTCCTCTCCTCTGCGCTGCTGCTCTACTGCTGCATGTTTCCAAGTGGCAATTGGCATTTTCCAGGTTTACGTTTTACTCGCTTTTTTTCCCTTAATCCCTATTGTTTTTGTTATTTTTATAACAGAAAAAAAAACTTTATTAAATGCTTTCACTTTACAAAATAACGTACAAGTTCAAGGTTTTGACGTCATTTGCATTACCGGCAACATACCAAACAACCACCCCGAAATGCATAAAAAATAATGCATTTGAAGCAAATGAATACTTTGGTTATGAAATGAATACGAAGGGGGATCTATTAAACAAAAAACTTTAAAAAGAAAAGTAAAAATAAAACGATAAACTGGAAAGGAGAATGAAAATAAATTACCAACAATAATAATAAATCGAATAATTCTGTATAAATCGAGGATACCACAAAATACTGTTTTATCTGTTATTGTATTTCGTATTTGTTATTTGGCAACGATCTGGTAATACTGTGATATTAATGTTATAAAGATCTGCTATCGGTCTGGTAGAGTTCTGCTAGAAAACTTGTACCATTTTATTAATTATTTTGAACATATCTGATTAGGATATGCTATGGATCTGATAGTTACGATTAACTCCCAGATTGTCGCCGTAGTGTAGTAGGTAGTGTGTCAGTTTATTGGTCACCTGTTCAAGGCCAAGATCAGACATGAAGTGAGGCCACATAGCTAACTCGCAATTCGTGATTAACCGACCATCACCATCAGGAATTTCCATTAAAGAATCAAGCTGTAAGTCGCCATGGTTTAGTTGGTAGTGCATTGGCATATTAGACGTGATATCACGTCAGGTCATCTCCAACAAAACGAAAATGTGAAAAAATATTTCTTTCGTCTTTCTGGCAAAAACTCTAAGAGTAAATAAAATTGCCATGAAAAAGTTTCTCAAAAAATCTGTCGTTCGGAATCGACTTTAAATTGTAGGTTCCGTCACTCATGTATAAAATTAACACACACCTCTTCGGTGGTGTGAGAAACTAGGTCGTAATCCTGACTAAAAGGTTGAAATGACCAATTATGAGTGTTTTGTGTGTATATTGCATAGACCTTATAGATCCCAGAGGCGGTAGTGGTGGTCAGTTATGACTGTTTCGATACCTTTTGGGCCGATTATCAGATTTCCACCAGAGTATATATAAATCATTTTTTATCTCAATATTTCCTACAGTCTATTACACTAGCTTATATGTAAACCTGGTTTAAATAAGCAATAGGGGCACGCGAAAGCGTCCCACATGCAAAAAGCATTGCTCTTGGTCATATGGGCAATGGGTTTTACAGAATTTGTAGAGACAAGTAAGTACCCGGTTGTTTGGCTATTGCGTACATTCCTAACGTTATATCGCAGGAGAAACAAGAACATGGGCTTTTAGCATGCAGTTGACTTCAATGGACTGGCGGAGGCAGACATTAGAAACAGGACACATTGGCCTACATATGCTTATTCTCTTTGTGTTGACAGCCATTTCTGCCTACCTAGAACTGTGTCCCGATATCCAATCCAGTATAAATCTGCCCTGCTACTCGCACTAGCAGCTTATTATTAAAGAGCCCAAAGGCTTTGGGCCAAAGCCTAAACTTCTGCGGTCTCTAATACGTTCATAACTAAATTGTGCATTTGGAAAGTTTTTCTTTTGAGAGTGTAGAGTTACGCCTGGGGAATGTTAGAATGGTGAGGCGGCCTAATTGAACACAGTATGAGAGAGTTGGCTAGCTATTCATCTTTAAAGGACTGTTTTTACCTGTAGACGTTTTGAGAACCGTATAAATTAGCTGAGTTATGCAGATCCGGAAGTTGCTGGTCACCTCCTTTGACAACATCAGCAAGGAATATGATTCAATTTATGTCAGTATAAAGGATGGAGGAGAAGCCCAATCAACCGCCTTAAGATAAACACTTCTGCAGCGGTGTTATTAAGATGCAACCCAGTAATGAGTGCTCAAAAAGTACTCTCTAGTAAACGGACTTATTCAAAGAAAGATGAATTGTGGGCGTTGTTATAAACATGTTGGAAAAAGAACATCTCACAGATCCTCCCAACTGGTGAGGCATTTGGAGTTCCTTATCTCTATCTCAGCATACGAAAACTGGAATAATTGATGCAAATATAAAAAATATAAAATCCTCCAGTACGATTGAAAAACATGGAACGATAACACTCGTAATATGCGAAAAATACAAATGTTTGTGTACCGGTTTGGCAAAAGACGGATTAACAGTGCTTGTCGCTCGAGATATAAAGGCACAAATGACATTGGATCGGCCAACCAAACGATAACACTAGACTTGCAATGGAATGGAATCCGCAAGGTTACAAAAACGTGGAGAAAGCAAATTAAAGCCGAACTGAGTACTACCGAAAAGAGTTCTGGTACAGTGCAGGCGTTGGCACAGCATTAAGATTTGCTCAGATATTCCTTATATGTACCAAGGGGACTTGATTTATATGTTTTAGTTTAAAACGAAGTTTTCAGACTCTGCTATTATTTCTCTCTTTTCTGTTTTGCTCTAACATTGAAATAAATCGCCAGTAATTTTTTATTACCGCGTTGGCAACATTTAATCTATTTTTTGCTCTGCTTTTGCATGCTCTTCTTCACATAACGAAAACTGTTTACATTTTATTGCAGTTGTTGTTGTTGCGAACATTATTCACTTGCTGTGTTAAAAAAAGGAGAACAAAAAAGCCGGTTAGTTCAGTGGGCAAACATTCTTTCTTCGTGTTTCTTTTTATTTCGTTTTTTTTGCCTCTTTTTTTATAATGAAGTTAAAAGAAATCTAAAAATAGTAACCGCTTATTAGAAAACAACTCTGCAAAAAACAAAAGGAGCCATGAAAGTCTAAAAATAAACTTTAATGCACACACAAGTGGCTATTTTTAAACGTAAAATGTTTTAAAGCAAGCAGCAACAGCAATCAAAGCAAAAAAAAAACAGCGGAAAAGAAAAAGAAGAGGAGATGAGATGAGTTAAAACGACATTTCAACTCTTTTCTTCCAATGGAGAGAAAGAAGTTAATAAACACAGCACACACAACTCAGTGGTACGCAAAGAGTAAACATAATTTTTAACAAGTAACAAAGGCAACAACAACAACACTATCAATATCATTGTCTTCATTATTATTACCATAATAATGATCATTTTACTTGAAACAAATACAACATCAATGTCGTCTTCGTCGTCGTCGTCATTGGTGATGGTATAGGAGAACGGGTAAAATTGCGTACAGTGAACTTAAATGAAAATGACAACAAAAACAAAAACTTACTCTTTGTTTTCCATACAACATCATACACTTCTGAATCACTTGTGCGTATGCAATGAGTTTTTTTACTTCAGCACACATACAATTACACTATTCGCTGCATTATTACTCACGTATTAAGTAGTAATTGGCATTATTATTGCTGATGTTTAGAATACCCAGCAAACATATTTGTTGGGACATGTTACGGTTTTAAATTGATTGCGTTTCTAATGCTTTTCTTATTATTGTTATTCTTGAAAGTCTTATTAATGCATAGTAAAACACTACTCGATGTTGCACTCGAAAGGGATATTCTTTCAACATTAACGTGGAGTCTAGTTGCCGTCAAACTGGAGCCAGCATTGACTGTCAATACGCTCTTCGGACAACTTGTCATTGTTCTAATTTGAAGAAAGGCTCCTTGTGACATTCAAAGAGGTATTGACGTTATAAGTTGTTGCTGCATAGCAGCAGATTTAATAATATATTCGAGAAACACCACAATAGAACCACTTAAAAAAATTCTACAAAAAAATGATAGAATATTCGACTCCTGGGAAAGAGTACATATCTCAGAAAACATAGGAAAAATGTCAGAAACTAGTTTTAGCTAGTAAAGTTATACAGAGAGGCTCATTTCAAGGACGGCCAAAAATGCCATAATGATATGTTAAAAGCTTGCAGAAATATAGGTGAACGAGAGAGAACTTATGCTTCTAAATCGCTGAGGAGCTATATCCCTTATGTGGAGCGAGTAACTGGTATTCTGAATGCGTATTGTGGACTCAAAGAACATGTGGTCAGAATAGGAATCTATTGCAGACAGTATGTAGGTTCTGTAATTAAGAAATTAAATTATTTCAGAAGAGATTCGTGGACGCTGGACTTATTAAAGGGAATATAGTAGATCGCTTGGTTGCAAATGTTTCAATAGCTCTATACTTGTATAATACAATCAAACTTACTAAATGAAATATTGTCCCACATGATTTAAAAATGACTAAACTTCACATACGTATATTGAACTACCAATCTCAGGACAGCGTATTACATCTGATGCGGAGAAATGCTCATATTCTCTAAAATTTCGGAATTATGATGGAATATAAACATACCGTGACTTTTAATAATCTTCGGAGGATACTTGCGGATTCGACCATACTTAAAGACTCAAGTCTAATGATTTTATGCCCAAGGTCTATTCTCATTTCTACTTAAGTAGATTGGGAGAATCATTCTTTTTAATTTAGATCATCCCTCAGATCAAGTAAGTGAATCTACACTTATTAGTAACATGGAGAAATCCTTGTATTCCTTAAGCCAGAGTTGGTTATTAATGTCATGAACAACAGGACAATAATCCTGTTGTTATCACATTTGTTGGAGAACAGGCGTAACGTATCTTTCTTTAAAGTCTCAAAATAAATGTTTCCAAAGTTTGGTGCCTCTAGGTATACTCTTGAACATATAAATTGGCATTTAATCCAATCAAGAGTTAGTAGTATTCAAAATTAGATACAAAATCTCCAATGAACATTACATTGGAATCGTTTTGGACATCAAACTAAACTGGAATATGAATACACAATTCAGGACCACTAAGAAATCAAATATTTCTGCAAGAAAGCAATAGACCATACCGTGGTAAATGAATGAATAAAATATATTCTTTATTTTTAATTTACAAGATCTATTATTAGGAAATGTATGACATTAATTTTAATGTTTGCTGTGTTATGTTTTGACAAACATTAAACAGTAGTATGCACATAACTTATGTAGTTATTGTTATAGTAGTTGCGGCAGTAGTATTGTAACGTCTTTGTTTTTGGCTAGAATTTCTTCTTTTCGTACTTATTGGCCTTACAGGTATCTCTATTATAGCATTATTTGTGGAGATGTTCAGGGAAGTTAGCCAATAAAATACATTTTTTTCCATATTCTATTTAAATCATATTTTTTAATTAATAATTATTTTTTAATTTCAGATGTTTAATAAGTGTCTCAAATAGTACCTTAGGTGAGTAGTATTTTTAAATTTTCGTTTACAATTTTTACGCTAAAGTCTAAAATCTCTTTTAATACTGATTGCATCAGACAGCTTGAATAAAAGGTGACATTATAAGCTTGAGATTGATGAAAATCATTCCTGGTATAACTTTTAGGTTTTCACAGCAAATAACTGACCCATTTGCGTTTATCTGGCCCCATTTTTATTTAAATTTTGATCTTTAAGAATGTTCTGCAGAGATCGAAATAAATGGTAATGCAAGATCCGGACTATAGGGAGTATACTTATATCAAAATTTCTTAGCTAAGCTCTTTCAGTTTCGGACGGGTCTTCACAGGTTTGTGTGGTTGTCATGATGGAATACAACACCACTTCTGTTGATCCATTCTGGCTACTTAAATTAAATTATTTGCTACCATTTCGTAAATTATTAACCCTTTCATGCCCGAATTTTTTGGGCCAGAGCTAAAAGTTTTTGAGGGACATGTGTTTGTTAGTCATGGCCTAAATATGAAGAGATATTAAATTCAGAGTCCTACGTATTCTGGTTTTACACGTTTTTAACCAAGCTTGTTTGCAAAAAAAATCTTTTAAAAAAATTAAAAATTATCGAATTTATGAACATCGGGCATGAAAGGGTTAAACAATCGTTTTACCAGATTGCAGAACCCATTACAGATTAAACACACAACAATTCATTCGTCTAAATAGCAATATCTTATCTTCATCTGTGATTTTTTCACGCATAATATTCTTACGCCATCTAATTTTCACCGCCCGATGGCTTGGGTTATATTGGCTTTGAGAACTGCTGTTGTTTCTGGGTTATTGGCGTACACCTGTGGCTTAACAAACTGACTGTTTTCCGTACGCATTTTATGCTCTTGGATTTCAAATGGATTTGTATGGTACCAAATTCGACGAGGATTGGGGTCATTTGCCAAATGCTGATTTAGCAAACACTCGTCGTTTTCTATGGACGTCCATCGTGATTTAGCAAAACCGACTGAATAAACGATGATTAATTTGACCAAGTTCGGAAGTCCCTGTTTGAAAGCCCATTAGTTCTTAAAGCATGTATTCTGCCTTTCAAATCTTGTAGTTGGGGTGTACTAATCCAGGTTTACTAGTCTTCAGTTGAATTTCCATGTTATTCCGCTATTGTCTTGCCAGAATTTAGCAACATTCTTGAACACAGCTCTTAAAAAATAATAAGCCAGGAAGAGAGGTAATGCACCGTCAGAACCTTTCTGTGAGAGGAAGAGAAGTTTTGAAAGGTATACAAGATAAAAGAAAAGGCAGAAAGAGAAGGAGTCTCTTCTCAGGTCATAACTTTTTGAGACAATTTAAACTTATAAAACAACAAGAGACAATTCGGGAATAGATTCAGAAAATATACTGTTTTTCCGGGCTTTGTACACTCAAAGAATATTTACACTAAATTGGAATCGCTTCAAACACAGTATGTAGATACTGTGCTGTAGAGATCGAAAACATAATTGAGACCTGTATGGCATTAACGCATTTTAGGAGGATGCTCATCAAGCAGCTAGGCAGGGAGATATCTTCACTTACACCAAACAGCATCATGTGTTCTGTGATGACAACCGTTTTGGAGAAGATATTTAATGGTTGAATGCAGTGCCATAGATTATCTGGTCATAGTACTATAGAGCAGCTTCACAATAATTCAATAATTTTCTCTGTAACAAACGACATCCATTGTTATTGACTCTCTCTCTCTCTTTCTCTCGTTGCTATTTGACTCTCCGGCTGTTTATGATTAATAACGGTTACTTTTAGCAAATACTCTGAAACAAATAGCGACCTGTTCTGCTTACTGACTGGTCTGCTAGCTAAGTACCTTATGGACAATGTCTTAACAACTTAAGGCAACTTTTATCTTTATTATCCGATTTTCGTAATGATATGATCGCCGTTCGCCTTAAACAGTGTCGTAAAGGCTAAGTTGCACCAGCACAGGGAAATGATGACAATTTTCTAATTTTTCTACAATTGTTGGTCTTTACATGGAAGTTAGACCATGTATCATAATTACTGACCGAATCTCACTTTATTATTAAGTAACGGGTGGTAACACACATGATATCAGTGGCCTCCATTTCAATACTCTTAATATTGTTGGTTCTTGGAGTCGAACAAGGAGAAGAACCGATTTTCCTCATTTATCGTTATTGTTTTGTCCGCTTCTCAGTAGGCAGACGCAGTCCTCAATAGGTGTGACACACTGCAAGATGGACATAATTTTGATTTTAAAGAGAAGACCTCAAAATTCAATAGAAACACGGACAGAAGCCAACTAACCACCCTTAATTTATGCTAACATAACGATGATTGGTTGAGGTGGTGTGGTTGGTTCTTATCTCCCAACTTTGTGTTATTTAAATCCATACACTGTCTGCGAAAGCTTACAGATGCAATATAATGTAAAATAATTTTAGCTTTTTGTAATGGAAGGCCTATTTATTGAATTCTATGCCTTTAATTAAAAATGCACATTATTTTCTTCTCTTTTTATTTTTTTTCCTTTACAAAAATTTCGAATGGCATACCTTCCCAAGAACACCCTTTATAATCAAGAATTTTTTTTTATATTCTCAACTCACTATGCCACTCAATTTTAAAAACCGGTGCTATTTTAGCAAGATTTTTATGGTCAATGCTGTGGTTGCTGTTGGAATTAAAAACAAAAACAAAAACGAAACAAAATATTCATGTCAAGTATGCATGTTTCAATAGTTTCTCTGTACGTTTTTTTGTTGTTCTTCTTGTTGTGGCAACTTTTAGTTTCAAAAAGTTCCATTTAAAGTTTCTGGGTTTCTTTTTCTTCTTTTTTTTACGTTCTTTTACTATTCTTACTTCTTGCTGGTTAGCAAGTTCTTGGTCTTTGTCTTCGTCATCTTTGTCTTGGCCATCATCATTGTGATTTTAATGCATTGGCCATTAAGTTGTTGTATTGGTTTTGTTCTTTTAGTTTTCGTTCATGTTGTTGTTGTTGTTATTATTGGTTTTGCTGTTGCTGCTATTGTTTTAAGTTTTCATCTTGTCATGTCAAATTATTTGTTGTTGTTGTTATTGTTTTACATTAAACGGGAATATTATAATGGCATCATGTCTCTGGGACATTTAAGAAATCCATAAAAAAAATACAAATTGAGTCAGAATTTAAGCGAAAAATAAGAGGAAAAAACAGAGAAATTTAAAACAAGAAAATTATAGTCGGTACTGGGCGACCACGGTAGAGCATTGTGATGCATATTTGACAACAAAATGGAAACTTATTCAGGAAAGAAATAAGCTCACACAGCGGATAATTGAAAATCCTAATATGGACACCAAATAGCGGCTGACGGGAGAGGCTCTGGCGTCAGAAGCCAAGAATGAAACGATTGACAACAATATAAGCCAACTCCGTCAAATTATTGATCAACTAACAGGATAAACCACTCGTAAAGGCCTGAGTAGCAACATCCAATTGTAGGGTACTCTTAAGAGAGAGAGAGAGAGAGAGAGAGAAAAACAAAGAGAAAATAAAGTCGAAAGATAATGGAGCAACAATTGTTTGGAGGTTGGGTTGTAAATGATCGATTTCTATAACAAGTTTTCGTAGATTAAAATGTAAAATAATATGTGGATGGTGTTGGATGGATGGATATATGAGTGTTTTTTCTACAAGCTGTCTATTAAGAATTTTTGTTTTTTTTTAACAATTTGATATTTTAATTTAGTTGTAACATTTTTATGAAAATAGTCTTCAAGCGTTCGATGAAATACCAGGCCATGTCACATTTTACATTTGTTATCAAATTTAATATATGTTTTGTGATAGTTTAACTATAAACTATGTCCTGCTGAGGTGTTGGCCATTCACCGAGCAGCTCACTGGATTCTCATCAACCGTGCTTCTTTCACCTGTATCTCGTTTTTTTCTGATAGCCAATCTGTAATTAGATCCCTTTCCAGCGTTACGGTCAACTCCAAACTCGTCAGGTAGTGTCGCCGTAGACTCGGCGTTCTCTCTGAACGATTCAGTGTCTCGCTTGTCTGGGTCCTTGGTCACAGGGACATTCCACGCAACTGTAGGGTTAAAGAGCTTGCCAGAGCAGGTGCAGGTCCTTCGGGAAACCTCACCAATCGAACTATGTATACCAATCCCCTCGGTTAAATTGACCAACAATTCTTTAGGGACGTCAACCTATCCTAGGCAAATTGGAAATCTTGCTCAAACGCCAGACTCACTTGTACCATGATGTATACGAGACGTACCAACCAACTACTCAAACTTGATCGCAAGATCATCTCGATTCTAGTGGTCATGCTCACAGGTCACTGTTTTATGGGAAGACACGTGGAAAGACTGCAGCTCCCATCGAACGAATACTTCCAAGGTTGTGGGTCTGTTGAAGGGGAGGAAACTGTTATCCATTTTCTAATACCAATACCCATCTCTCTCGAGGCGCAGATTTAGGTTATTTGGCTCTCCATTTCTTGTCAGCATAACGGAGTTAGAAGTCGCCGTAGTCTAGGAGGTAGTGTGTTGGCTTATTAGATGTAAAGCCCGGGTTCGTATCCCAGTCAGACATCAAAACGAAATATAAAAAAAAAAATATTTCTTCGGCGACTTCCTATCAGCAGATTTCTGGCAAAAACTCTGAGAGTAAATAAAATTGCCATGAAAAAGTTTCTCAAAAATCTGTCATTTGGAGTCGACTTTAAACTGTAGGTCCCGCCACTCATGTATAAAATTAACGCACACAACATGAGTGGTGTGAGAAGCTAGGCCGTAATCCTGACTGCAGGGTTGTAATGGCCAATTATGTATGTATGTATGTTAACGGAGTTATCATACGTTGATATCAAGGCTATAGCTTCGTTCATAAAACTTTCAGACTGGTTTCAGGTCTGTCGTGCTTTTAGTGTGCCCGCGCTGATCAATTTCTTCTGTGAGTTCGGTGGAATTTGGTCAGTACGAGGACTGCGCTTACCCATGACGTCACAACGGCATACTATGTATGGTCAAGTGAGCTTGTGGTATCAGAGATATCACTCTACCCTCAGTAATAGTATGTTTAGAAGTAACGTAGTCACGTGATAAGTATCGTAAGGTGGTGGTAACGGATGTGTTTCAATTTCTCTGAAAAATCTCATCGATTACAATTGAACATATTGTCACATTTATGTCTAAATAGGGTATATCCAGCTTCTTGTGTGGCCGACCACGATTGGAAAACCTTTTTATATATTTGCCCAAAGTTCCAGTTTCAGATTAGGCATTCGATTAATCACAATCTCATGTCTATTTTGCAACACGTCTACACTAGGGGTAAATCGCTTGAGTCAGCGCTTCACGATCGTATTTCACAAGTGGAGGTCTATTTACCGCCCCATGTACTTCAAAATTTTTAATTTTTTTTTAAACCCACAAGTTACTTGGGTTTTACTGTTGCTTGAGTTAATGATGGGTAATGAAGGGTTTTATACCAAATTCTTGTTAAAATTTACATGCCATGCCTTTCGAGGTTATAAATTGTCCGCCAAATAACTTTTTTTTTTGAAAATGCCTTAAAAAAACAACTGAATATTTTATCAAATTTATTTTTTTATTTGAAAGTACAATCCTTCCGGTTAATAATGGAAAATAATTTCATTCAAATGGCTGCCTCGGCTGGCCATGCAGTAGCCTACACCAGAAGATGCCGATTTTGGCAAAAAAAAATCATCTTTTCAGATGAAGCTCATTTTGATTTTGGCGGGTATGTAAACAAGCAAAATTGTCGCATTTGGGGCACAGAAAACCCGCACGCATACATAGCATTTTCAAAAAAAAAAGTTATTTGGCGGACCCTTTACTATGTACCTGCAGGAATTCGCGCAATCTTAAAAAACAGTGTTCATATGCTAATACTGAAATATTGTTTAGAATTTTCTGTTCTACATTAATAATTTGTTTTTCTACTGTATTTATTGATTATTTTGTTAAATACTATCCTTGAACTGTTATTGCCTTCCAATCCACTCAATTGGCCAGGTAATTAATAATGGACAGGTTTTGCTACACACTTACAGTTTAAACTAAAAATAAAGAAAGAATTTCTATTTTTGTCGGCCTCTTTTTGAAATAGAAAAAGTAAAATGAGGCCCTTTTTCAAATGATATTGTAATTATTTGTAATGACGCTAATAGGAGCACTTAAAAGAAGGGTCGTTGTTCACAAAAACGGAAATCTATAAATCCATTTTTTCTTTTCAAAAGTTGTAATAAACAATTCAATTAAGTTTATTTAGGAAATTTAAAACTTAAAAAAGTACTTTTTTCAAAGTAAGTACATTATTAAGTACTTTATTAGTATAGTGGGCAGTGTGCTAAACTATTAGTGTACGGGTCGTGAGTTCGATTCCCATCAGAGCCTTTGGTCTGTTATATTACACCGAGCATGTGGCCGAAGTTACTCAGCTCGTACATAATTAAATATAATTTGTATTTGTATTATAGATAATAATATAATAAATAAAATAAACGGTCCGCCAAATAACTTTTTTTTGAAAATGCTTTAAAAAAAGCCTACTGAATATTTTCTCAAATTTCTTTCTTTATTTGAAAGTACAATACATACATAATTGGTCATTACAACCCTTCAGTCAGGATTACGACCTAGTTTCTCACACCACTTATGTTGTGTGTGTTAATTTTATACATGAGTGGCGGGACCTACAGTTTAAAGTCGACTCCGAACGACAGATTTTTGAGAAACTTTTCATGGCAATTTTATTTACTCTCAGAGTTTTTGCCAGAAATCTGCTGAGAGGAAGTCACCGAAGAAATACTTTTTGTATTTTATTTGATGTCTGGCCTGGGGCTCGAACCCTGGCTTTTCGTCTAATAAGCCAACACACTACCTACTAGACTACGGCGAATTCTTTAGCATGCAACTATTTTAAATGTCTATTTTGGTCTCAGTTACATTCCTCTCGATTGGACGGACCAGGTTTATTCGCAAAGCGGGAAAAGCATCACAAAGGACTTTAAGCTAATTATCCTCTGTATTGAAAATATTTGTGAGTTCTTTAGTTCCAATTTTTTTTTGTTAATTGGCCATTACAACCCTTTAGTATGGATTATAACCTAGCTTTTCACACCACTCATGTGGTGGTGGTTAATTTTGACCATGAGCGACGGCAGTTACAGTTTAACGTCCATTTGAAAAGCTTTCTTATGGTCATTATCTGCCTCAGAGCTTTTGCCAGAAGACTGCGAGAGAAGGTTGTGGAAAGAAATATGTTTTACATTTATTTTATTGAAATATCAGAGCTGAGATTTGAACTCAAAGGCTCTCGTCTAGTAAGCCAAAATACTACTTACTAGACTACGCTGACTCGATTAACCTTAATCTCTTGCTTGTTTTTCAACACGTCTACACTAGAGGTAAACTTGTTTGAGGCCATCGCTTCACGATCGTTTTTCACGGGTGATAAAATCCTTACACGTTATGGATTATATCCTTGTTTGCCTTTGTTAATATTTAGGGCGAATTCAACAATGTTTATCCCTAGCGCTTCATATAATCTTAAAGTTGATTGGGGTCTGCTTAAGTTAGCTGAAGTCCTTCTTAATAATACCAGAGCAGACACTATCCTACAATCTCAGTTTTTTTCAGAATATCTGTATTGGGATGGTGCAATGAGTTATCGTTTCTGGCTCGGCACAGACTTCTCTTATTTGCTTCGCAATTTCATGATTGTCTGATGAAGCTATCGTTACTTCTGATTACACAGCCCTGCATGGGTTTTGCAAATAAGATGGCTCCAGGTGTTTCCGAGGGCAATGCGCTGAACACGAATCTGGGTTTAAAAACCTTCCATCACGTCAGCTTTTCGAAAAAGAGGGGGTTGAAACCCCTAAAAATAGCGTTTTTGGCCATTTTTGAAAAATTGTAGAGCTAAACACTGACGTGCTAGAACCATCGCTATTGTCAGAAATTGACAATTGATCTTTGCTCTTTAAAATGAGCCCTTGGCCACATTGTTTGCATGCACTCTTAAAGTAGGGAGTGGGTTTATGTTAAGGGGTGCAAAAGAAAAAGGAACACATTACGGAGGTCTTTAAAAATTAATCAGATTTACTTGAGAATTGACACTCGATTCAAAATGGCGGATCCAATATGGCGGTCGAGGTTTATAAAACTTAATCAGATTTACTTTACCTCCATATTGGATCCGCCATTTTGAATTTTTTAAATCTGAATAAAGATATGTAATCAGCGACCCCGTGTTCAGCGCGCAAAATGCCTTCGGAAACACCTGGAGCCATCTTATTTGCACAAAAAGAGTCCAAATTTGCAGGGCTATGTTATCTGACTGAACTCTATATTCACTATATTCACTAAACTTTCAGGCCCGATTTCAGTTTGAACCCTGAGGTATCATGTTTTAAAAGGAAGAACTGTTACCCATTGTTGAGATTTATCGGGACTTGTCAGTTAGTTCTGGAACAATGCTTCAGTTTTGCTATGTGTGTTTAATCCATTTGAAACTTCATTTCAATGTAACTAATCTTTAGTAAAAACAATTTAATGAATAATTTCTTTATTTTAATTTGTCTTTGTGAAGGTTAAAGGTCACTCATCTTTAATTAGTTATGGACGTCATAAAATTTTAATTATGCTGTAAAAAAGAGTGGTGATAACAAAAAAGAAAAAATAGAAGTGCATTGAAATAAAAATTTATTCTTGAAAAAAAAAACTTGTAGCCATTAACACTTAATGACTTCAAAAAAAAAAAAGAAAGAAAAACTCTGAACTATTCAATGAAAATAAAAGAGGAGCCTTGTGTAGCCACAAGAACATTTTGCGGGTAAAATGACGCGATGCGATAATGAACATGTTAATCAATTAAAAGAATTGCACCTGACAGTAATTAGGGTCATTTAAGAAATACTCAAGAAAATTAGAAAAAGAAAACACACCTGACATGTAAAATATTTGACATCTTATGGGATTTGTATAAATTGTATGGGTTTTTGCTTACTTAATTGGTCATTAAAAGCCTTCAGTTAGGATTACGACCTAGTTTCTCATACTACTTGTGTGGTGGGACCTACAGTTTGAAGTCGGCCCTGAAGGACAAAGTTTTTTTTACAAACTTTTCATGGCCATTTATTTACTCTCAGAGTTTTTGCCAGACATCTGTTGAGAGGAAGAAATATTTGTTTATTTTTTAAATTTGTTTGAGATGGCTAGGCTGGGGTTTGAACCATGGCCTCAGTGTGAAGATAAATTCGAATTTAACTCGCAAAGGTTAACATTAAATTTTAACATAGCTAATGTTAAAGTTAAAAGAAAACTGTTAAGTGTTTAACACAAAATGTTTATGGAATTAATCATCAGAATATAAGAAATCGGAATATGCATCGCCCCCATTAAAATTTATACCTTGTTAGGTTAGGTTAGAGGACGTGTACTTGGCAATTAAGACAAGTACAGTACCCGGAGGTCGAATTGACCCATTGTACAACGTCCTAGTTTCTCACACCATTTATGTTGTGTGTGTGTTAATTTTATACATGAGTGGCGGGACCTACAGTTTAAAGTCGACTCCGAACGACAGATTTTTTATAAAATGTTTCATGGCAATTTTATTTACTCTCAGAGTTTTTGTCAGAAATCTGCTGAGAGGAAGTCGCCGAAGAAATATTTTTTGTATTTTGTCTTGATGTCTGGCCTGGGGCTCGAACCCTGGCTTTACGCCTAATAAGCCAACACACTACATACTAGACTACGGCGACTTAAAAAAATTATTTAATTTATACCCCACAGTGGAACAAATTCTCTTCTCAAATTATGATTGGAGATTGATGCAACATTTAATTTCTTTTAAAAATTCTTTCGTTCGATTAACCAGTGAATTGCAAATGTATATTCAGTACAATAAATATTTTTACTGTTAATTTACACATAATCATTGAGATTCTCTATTTTTTTTTCAAATTCCACAGGCCGACAAATTTTCGTAAGATGAATAACTTTTGATGTGCTGAATAGGAATAGGACCTCAGAATTGCTTTATCACGTTAGGTTTTTGAGATATCCTAACCTAAATATGCAATAAACTAAGGCTTTGTCTATATACATACTTACATACATAATTGGCCATTACAACCCTTCAGTTAGGGTTACGGCCTAGCTTCTCACACCACTCACGTTATGTGCGTTAATTTTATACGTGAGTTTAACGTCGACTCCGAACGACAGATTTTTGAGAAATTTTTTCATGGCAGGTTTATTTACTCTCAGAGTTTTTGCCAGGCATCTGTTGAGAGGAAATCGCGGAAAAATATTTTTTTCATATTTCGTTTTGATGCCTGATCTGGGATACGAACCCGGGCTTTACGTTCAATAAGCCAACACACTACCTATTAGACTACGGGGACTTGTCTATATTCAAGTTGATATTACTCCGTGCTTTAATCCAGCATCGCACAAAGCTCACTTGAGTACGCAGAGCGGCCCGTTGTGATGCCACGGGTGTACGCTGTCCCTGTACTGACCAAGTTCCACCAAAGTCAGGGAAGAGGAAGAAGTTGGTCAGCGCAAGGGCTGCACATCAAAAGCACGACTACCCTACACTGGAAAACCAGTCAGAAAGTTTGATGAACGAAGCTATATCCTTGATTTCAATAGATGATAGCTCCGTCAAGCTGACAAGAAATGGGGAGCCAAATAACCTATATCTACACCTAGCAATGTGTGATCAGTAAAGTCGATACTTTTTAGCGATTAATCGAGAGAACAAGATTCATCTGTAATATGAAAATTATCAGATTGAAAAACGATCAAACTCTGCTTATTAAACTTATAAGAATAATGCTCCCCACAGCATTTCGATTGGATCCTACAACACTCGTACACTTGGTCAAAATTATAACAATAACTGAGGTCTGGATCATTTAAATCAAACTTTTTTCGTCGCTAACAATAACGTTTACCATTCATTGGTCCACTCGATCCAACTCAGAGTAGATAACATTATCATGAAAAGTTTCTACAAGAGATCTGTCGTTCGGAGTCGACTCTAAACTGTAGGGCCCCGCCACTCATGTAGAAAATTAACACACACAACATAAGTGGCGTGAGAAGCTAGGTTGTAATCCAGATTGAAGGGTTGTAATTGTCAGTTACGTATGTATGTCATCCTTTATTTTTTACATAAAAACGTGCAAGTTAAACGATAAAGCAAAACACTTCTTTTAGCTTCGAGGTGCACAAATTAATGAATTATTTGACAACTGCGGCCAAAAGAATGCATATCTGCTTTTAAAATGCCGTTAATCTAAAAATTCTTATTGTTTTCTTTACAAAGCTTAATAATTTAAATAAAAAAGTAATAGAAACTACACTCCCCGAAATATTTATAAGACCAAATTTGTTTCCCGAAAAACTTAAAATCTTTTAGACCAATTCGTACCATTTTTGGGTTAAATATAACTAACAATAAAATAAATCTTTTTATGTAAAAAAAATATTTTTTTCTTTATTTAATAAAAGGATAACATAAAATGATTTTCATTTTCAAACGAAAAAATTATAAGACCAAAATTAAATAATATTCACCTAAAACTAAAATAACAATTATAAAAAACAACTACTGATTAATTTTTGTATTTATTAATAATGAGTGTGTCCACCGTGATTAATAATGACTTCCTGAAGTCGACGGGGCATTGAATTTACTAAATTTTTAATGCAATTTTGATCAATTCTACTCCATTCTCTTATGATGGCACTTTTTAATGATTTTACATCCTTATACTGGGTGTTATTTTTGAAAATTTGGTCCGATAGTATTGTCCATAAATTTTCTATCGGATTTAGATCTGGACTACATGCCGGCCAATCCAAAACTGGTATGTTTCTGGACGACAGAAACGATTTTGTTGCTTTTGATTTATGGATTGGGGCGTTATCCTGCTGAAATATCCAATTATTGCCTAACGAATCATCCACAAAATTAATTAAAACGTCATCTAACAATTCAATATACTTCTCGCTATTCATTTTAGTTGATATAAAACAAATAGGAGTCCTTCCCGTAGTCGAAATCCCAGCCCGAAATTTCGCGAAATTTCGCGACATTCTTTGATTTTTTTTTACGTGTATCCATCCAATATTTTTGGGAACCGTCTGGACCATCTAAATTGAATTTTTTTTCATCAGAAAAAATAACTGAAGCCCATTCTTCTTCCCAATATTGGTATTTTTCTGCAAAGTCCAGTCTGTATCTTTTATGACTTTTATTTAGGCTAGGTTTAGATGCTGTTTTGCAGTATTTTAAGTGCGGATCTGAATGTAGAATTTGTTGTATTCGTCTTACTGTTATGTTAAGCGCCAACAAACGTATTATTTGTGATGGAGATATCGAGCTGTTTGCTGCTAATCGCTTTATATTGCGAATATCTCGTTCAGATAGCGTGGGCGTCCTTCCAGTTCTCTTCTTCTTTCCATAGTTTTCTATATTATTTAGAATATTTATCACTACTGTTTTACTTCTTTTTAAACGACCAGCAATTTGCCGTGTTGTCATTCCCATACTTCTATAATTTATAATATCGAACCTCTCTTTTAAGTCCAAATGCTTTCCTCGTCGCATTGTTTAATGGAACTTTAAATACATATGTTAAAAAGTTTGTTTTATGAATATGTATGATTGTAATTATCAAAAATAGAAGCGTTACTATCAATTTACTTACAAGTTATTTACAAAAATCAACTTGTAATATTTTTGGAAAACAAAATTGCACACCGGTCTTATATTTATTTCGCACCGAACAGTTGCAAAAAACGGCCCAACATAAAGTCAAGCTTGCAAAAATTTAAACTACTACTATTTTTTTATGTGCCTTACACACATGGTTGCGAATTAGTGTAAACAAATATAATTTATTGTTTTCATTTAAAATAAAACAAATTTTTTTTTGGTCTTATAAATATTTCGGGGAGTGTATTACGACCATAAATTAAAGGAAACAAATTAGAAACAATAAACTAAGTGCGGCCAAACGATTATTTTGGACTATAGAGCATAATCCTGACTAATGGCTTAGAATGTTCATTAAAGTATATAAAATATATTCTGATACGACATAGTCTATGAGCTATCCCAGATCTTTTACGCAGTAATCAACAACATACATACCAGCTGTATACATATTTACATTTATTGGATGGAATATTTATTAAAAAAAAACAAAAAAATCATATTTAAGGTTTAACTTTTAAATTAAAAAAGAAAACATTTTTTTACATAAATATTTCAAATAATTACAAACGTTTTACAGATTGGAACACCGGAGGCTGTAGTTTTTTTCTTCTTCTTTTATTTGTTGATTTAATTCATTATTAATTTGCCTTGACCATCGCACAACAATACCATCGTTATTATTATCATCGCCAACCTCATCATTATGAATATGATGATTAATTTAAATAAATTTTTCTTTTTTTTTTTTTGTTTATCATGGTTTACGTTTGTCAATAACAAATTGTTGGTTTTTTTTACTTTTGTTTTCTTTTTTTTTTAAATATCTGCATATTTTTATAGACAGTTTTTACTAAAAATAAATACATTTTTATAGGTATTGTTAGCGATACGATTTGATTTGATTTGATTAATGCAAACTTTTTAAATTTTTTGGGTCATAAATAGTTATGTTTGTCACCAGCAAACAAACTAATGATCGTTATCGGTGACTAAAGCAAAGAAATGTTTTTTGTGAAATATAAGTATAGTTTCCTGAATAGTTTCTCAAATTGGTAATAAGAAATTTTTTCAGCTCCTTCAAGGTATGAAGGCTCTTAACGTCATTACATACCATGCTAGGTTTCAGACAAGGCGAATCCTTGCCTAGCGATTTTTTTCAGCGTTCTGCAGAAAGTGAGAGTTCATCATAATGGCATTGTTGGTTTTACGAAAATATAAAGTATAGGCACCCACAACTTCATCATTATTGGACGTTCCTAATGAGATATCGCCGCTGCCTTAAATGCTTCACAACGTAAGTCTGCCAAGTTGAAGCTGACAGTTAATACGCAATTGATAAACAGAAGCCTCTCTTGTGCACAAAATTAATTCTCTATATGTGGTTCATCCACAATGTGGTTTTCGGAAGCGCTAAAGCATTGATTTTTTAGGTTCCCACGCAGCTGGTTAGGAGTATTCTAGCGAAAAGCTCTATGCAAGATCTTCTGTTATATGCAAGTTGGCGGGGATTTCTACATCCACGGCGTGAACTCTTTAACTACATGATTTTATCTCGGGATGATGAAGTCGCCATAGTTTAGTAGACAGTGCCAGTGGCTTATTAGACGCAAGGTAACGGTTTAAACCCCAGGTCAGATATCTCCAACAAAAAGAGACAACTTCCTCTCAGCGGATTTCTGGCAAAAAAACTCTGAGAGTAAATGAAATTCCCATGAAAAGTTTCTCAAAAATGGGAGTCGTCTTTGAACTTTAGGTCCCGCCACATACGACGTACCATGTTATGGTATTTTTACAGGAATTCAATCAAACTATGCTATACTAATAGTGAGGCAATTTGGTGGCATTTCTCTACTGATATAAGAGTGTTTGGGAACAAAAACCGAAGGCATGAGATCACAGCTGGAATTGGGATGTCAACTGATTTCTCTGCATTGCAATGATCCAAAATACTCTGCCCATATTATTGTGTTCTCAGACAACTGAACACATCAACTTTGCCCCCATATCATAACTCTATTTGAAATCTTTTTGAAAAATCGTTGTAAAACCATCGTATAACCAGTTGTGAAATTCAAAAAAGTGAAATTAATCAAGGTGAAGTCCCCGTAGTCCCCTCAAGTCAGACAACTCTAACAAAGCGACTTCTTCTCAGCGGATTTCTGGCAAAAAAGTCTGAGAGTAAAGAAAATTCCCATGAAAAGTTTCTCAAAAATGGGAGTCGACTTTAAACTGTAGGTCCCGCCACTCATTTATAAAATTAACGCTCACAACATAAGTGATGTGAGGGGTTAGGTCGTAATCCTGACTGAAGAGTTGTAATGACCATGGCCGCACTAAGTTATGGTTTTTACAGGACTTCATTTAAACTATGCCTATAACAATGGCGAAACATTCTGGTGGCAATGTTTTGGTTTCGAAAGCTGTTATGGATCTGCTGGTTTTGTTTCTCTACTGATAAAAGATCGTATGAGAACAAAAACTGAAGACATGAGATGATAACTTGGATTGCCCACATTATTGTGTTCTCAGCCAAATGAACAGCCACCAGGCAATAACACAATCGTGCATATTTGAAATATTTTGAAAAAATTGTTCTAAAAACTTTTCAAAACGAGTCGTGAATTTCAAAAAAGTGCAATAAATCGATCCGAAGTTGCCGTAGTTTACTATATAGTGTGTTGGCTTATTAGATATTAGGCGATGGTTCAAACCCCGGGCCAGACATTTCCAACAAAACGGAATATAATAAAAATATTTCTTCGGCGATTTTGAGAGTAAATAAAATTGCCATGAAAAGTTTCTTAAAAATCTCTCGTTCAGAGTTGACTTTAAACCGTAGGTCCCCTCGCTCAAGTATGAAATTAACACACACTGCATAAGTGGTCTGAGAAGCTAGGTTGCCATGAAAAGTTTCTTAAAAATTTCTCGTTCAGAGTTGACTTTAAACCGTAGGTCCCGTCACTCATGTATAAAATTGACACACACAGCATAAGTGGTCTCAGAAGCTAAGTCGTATTCCTGACTGAAGAGTTGTAATGCCCAATTATGAATATAATTAATCGAGCGTGGTCTCATCAAATACAATTATTTTCGTTTTTAACTTTCTATATAATAATTATCACTTAGTTGCCATGGTAGTCTGTCTATAGGAGTAGTATGTTGGACTATTAAATTGAGGGTTGGAGGTTCAATACCCAACAGAGACTTTGGTCTGTTACACTAAACCAAGCAGATGGTTGTAATTACTCGTTTCTTAGAATTTTAATATAATTTGTAATTGCATTGTAATAAGTAAGTAAATGGAAAAATTTTAAATAAGTTTTATTTGTTGAGGTTGTATGTTCGCTTTTTTAAAGTTATTTTTTTATTTTTATTGTTGTTACCGCATCGAGTTAATTTTTTTTTATTTTATAAACAAACTTATTAACGTTGATACCTAAACAAATGTCACAAATTGTACAGAAAATATTAAAACAAGTGGGTGTAAGTACAGTTTTTTGCGTAACTGTATGTAAAGGAGTATTGAACTTTTAGGCGTAAAAAATTTAAAATAGTTTTCTTTAGGCTGTAAATTCATAAATAATTTTAAAAATATTTTTGTTTTCTTTTTTCATTAAACAAGTTAAACTCGTAAATTGCACTTGATTAAATAACTGTTTAGTTCGGCAAATAAATAAACAAAAAAAGTAAATAACAACTCTGTTTGCCTTTAACCCCTTCTCTTTTGAAACGTAATCAGACATACATGTGTTTAGCTTTGGTTAACAACAGCGATGATGTCATACAAACAAAATGATCTTGCAAAAACAATAATAATAATAATAAAAAAAAAAATACAAAACAAAATCGATAATATAATAAATAAAAAACAAACACACACACACACACCCAGCCACATATAGAAATTAATACTCAGCTTTAAGTCTTTTAAGAGAATTACTGTTATGAATGAATGAATGTAATAGAAAATTAAAGACACATAACAATTACAATAAAGTAAAGCTAATTTCCTAATACACACACACATACACACGCATACAGCCATCTGTTCGGCACAGTCATCCATGAATGTAAACTTTACATTGTAAAGATTGAGAGAGAGCATGCTGTTGTTGCTCTCTCGCATTACATACCATACAATACAATTGAATTGTGGCAATCATGACAAACTATTCATTCAAACAGAGATAATATTGTTTACTTGTTTGTTTATCTTTATTTTTCTTTATTTATTGATTTATTTTATTCGATTAATTTGTTCTTTTTATTGTTTAATAATTAATAAAGAAAAATGGTAGCTAATTTATTGTAATGATGTTGTTGTTGATGATGTTTTTATTATTTTTCATTAACAATTCCAATTACATGATCAAAAAACACTGTTTGGTAAAAGTAATCATTAGAATATAAGAGACAGAGAGTGAGAGACAGTGAGAGAGGGAGAGAGAGAGAGGAAACAGAGGTAGTGAATATGAAAAATAAGCGTAATTTCAACCATAGTGACGTATGTTTAAACATCTGTTCTTTTCTTTTTTTTGTAGTAACACTGACGACAGTGCACGTTATAACTAAAATGAAACTGAGCTATGGTTCGATTTTTTTGTCGGTCTTATATGGTTTTCTTTGCTGCCCTAAGGGCCATTGCGTCGGTCTGGTGTAAAACAATGCTTGTTCGTGAGTGCAAAGAGCCTTTAAGGACCTTTGGATCAGATCGAATTCGTCTATGCCGGGTTCAGATCAGAGGTCAGCAATGAGTATTCAAAACGATGAGTAGATTCGAATGATACTTATAATTTCTGATACTTATACGCATTCATACTTATTTTAATGTCATACTCATACTACTCATACTCAAAGTTTGAAATGCTCATGGTAATCGTACTTAACAATACGCATGATGCTATTGATTTTGACTCTCCAAGACTCATTGTATACACGAATAACAAAATAAGTATGATTCGCGTACGAACACTACATATTTACGAGAAGGTTGTGTGTTTGCTTTGCTTGCTGTCTTTGTCTTTTTCTTTCTCTTTTGTAAATGCAACAACAACTAAGACTGTAAATTTTGACGAATGATTCGAATCACTCGAATCATTTATAAGTATTATAAGTATTTTTCTAAATTTATGAATCTGAATGAGTAGGCGTATGAATCAAAAGTATTTCGAATGTTATGAGTTTGATGTCAACGTTGTACTCATACTCATTGCAACTTGTACTTATAAATCAATGTTGTACTGAGTAAGAATGAATTAAAGTAGTTGGATTTCAATACTGTTGACTCACTTATATTCAACATTTCATGAGTGGTTATGAGTAGCGAAAAAGCGATTCATTGCTGATCTCTGGTTCCGATCCATAGTAGTATACTCGGTAATAAGACGGCGGATGCTCTTGCTAGATTAGGTTCACATTCTGAGAGCGAATTGATAGTTGTTCCTGATCCCCCAACCCCCAACGGCCTTATTACTAGATGGGTGAAGGGGGAAGAGCAGAGGCATTGTGAGGGCAGAGCTGTGGATTATCTATGGCCTGCTAATAGACAGAAATAGCACAGGTTTGCTGCTGGGTTTAAATAAGCCCAGTCTGAGGCTACTTATTAGTTTCATTACAGCGCACTGCGAGATTAGTTCGCTGACAAGGATCTGGAATAGGTGCCAACTGGACTAATGCAGGGTATGTTGTAATAAGGAGGAGTTGGAGACTATCCACATCTCCTCTGCAACTGTTCAGCCCTTAGTAGGTTGCGGTTGAGGACCCTGCTCAGGGGCTTCTTCGAAGGTTTGGATACTTTCTCGAGAGCAGACATTAGGGCTCTCCATTGATTCATAATTAGGTTGAGATGGTTAAGAAATTCTCTCTTGTGTGCTTGTGGTCCATCTTTTTTCCTCCATCTCTTATTTCCTTCCTTTGATACCCCTTCTGCTTTTCAAATTTCTATATCTCCTTCACTATCCTCTCTCTTTTTCTTCTAGGATGATTTTACAATGGGTCATTTTGACCTCTGGGTATTGTACTTGTCCTAATGGCAAGTACAGGTCCTCAAGCCTAACCTAACCTGAAGAGGATTCGTAACATGTGCTAATGCCAAAAAATGCTCCTCAATAAGGTTTACCATTTAACCATGAATAGACGAATAATAGAACAATGCTTACAAATCATTTGATTTTATAGTGCCTTTGTTTTTAAATGTAACAATGCAGGCGAAGATCACTTGCAATCATTTGCAAGATTAATTGCATATTCTTATTACTTACATAGACCTCAAGACCTTGGATAACCTAACTGGTTGTTCCAGAAGTACTGTTTAGTTCCTCGCCTAGCTGTGGTAGTCGAACTTAAAAGTGTTACAAGATATTTATATCTTACCTGACCGCTACAGAATTTAAAAATTTAATTCCTTTTCATATCTGCCACGTTTTAAGAACAGTTATTACGTAGCAATTTAACTTCAGGAATTCAAAAAAAATTTTTCAAGAAAAACTTACTTTTTTTCTCCACGATTTGTGCATGTGCGTATAAGAATGCGTTACTCTTTCAAAAGGTTTATGAATTCTCTTGGTTTGCCTATGCATGCATGAATATGTACATGAATGAGCCTGTAAGTGTATGTGTGTGTACATGAAAAGGTCAAAGTATGTTTCCGGAATTCGTTTGATTTTGATCCAATTTTGTATTTTTTTCCTTTAATTTTTCAACTTTTCTGCCGTTTTATACCTCGAAGCTATAAAAGTAAAGTGTACAGTGTAAATAGAAAATCTAGAAAAAATTGGGTTTTTAAAACATTTTTCATGTTTGTTTTTCGCTCTCTTTTGCAAAAGACGTAAAACAATTTAAATACGCAGAAAGAATGAAAATTTGTTGGATTTTTTTTAGCAGCCTTTAAAATCCCTTTCCAAAGTTTCCACTTTAAAGACTAAAAAAAATTAAATTTCCAAAGTTCTAAACAAAACTGTCATTTTGTTTATAATTTATGGCCATGGCATGTAGTTTTGTTGTTCTGTTTTTTGTTTTCATTTAAAAAACGCATGAGTTTTTATTAAAAATTAGTTGTAAATTTTAATTAGAATTACCCACCGGTACCACAATATGAAATCACGTAACTTAAAGCATTTGAAGAAACATGCAAATTTAAATTACACGGTAACAGGTTAACTTAAATTTGTTTAAAAATAATTTTTAAAAATAGTTTCTTGTATAAATTTTAATAAAATAAACAAAAATTTCTTCAATTAAAACGATTAGATTACCAATAGAAATCAGAATCACGCATTTGACCATGTTATAGAAGCTCGTAATCGATAATTCCTTTTCAATCACAAGCGACACACAGCATTACAGATTTTAGTATTAATCCTGGATTTTCCTCGGCCTGCTTTCTTCATGATATTTTTGATATTCACTCGTGATTCATATGGCATCCAAAAATCGATCTTCTTTGTGTATCCAGCTTTGTTCAAACGGTTCATAATCGTTTGGTGACGAATGCTGCGTTCTTAGCAATGTCCATGCTAGTCTCTCTCAATTTTTTTTTCTATGATTTCCTAGAGTCTTTAGTGATTACCCTACAAGAGCATGGTTGACGGAGAAAATTTGCAAAAAATAATGAAATATTTGCCAGTCAATGAATATCTGTCAGCATTTCGGAAGATATGTTTCAACGGCGAAAGTCGCCATTGTTTAGCAGGTAGTGTGTTGGCTTATTAGACGTGAGGCCTCAGTTCAAACTCCACGTCTGGCATCTCCAGCGAAAAGAAATTTGAAAGAATATTTCTTCGGTGACGTCCTCTCAGCAGATTTCGGGCAAAAACTCTATGAGTAAATGAAATTGTCATGAAAAGTTACTCAAAAAATCTGTCGTTCGGAGCCGACTTTAAACTGTAGGTCTCGCTACTCATGTATACAATTAACTCACACAACCTAAGTGGTGTGAGAACCTAGTTCGTAATCCTGACTGAAGGGTTGTAATAACCAATTAAGTATATACTTATGTACACACAGTTACTAAATTATACATACGGTTAAAAAATAACAGAAATTTTTTAACTAATCCGTCTTCGTTGAAAATCTTTATAGTTTCCTTGATGTTAAGACGGTCTTTTGCATTGGCAAATTTCTAAAATTGAACTGAATTGTGGCCCTGCACAGGCCCACAAAGGTATGCATCCGATTTACAAATTTTACAAATTTCTGAACCGATGTAAAAGACCGTCTTATAATCGAGGAAAGTTGTCAGATAATTACAAAGATTTTCAACGAAAACGGATTGGTTAAAAAATTTCTGAAATTTGGTATCCGTATGTGTACTTTTGTGGCTGAGTTTATGTAAGTTTCAACGGTGATGCTGTTTTACAAAGCTGAAATGTTCTTCAGCTTATCTTTTTACACGAGAGATTTCACTTTCCCAGACAAAAAATAGTCCAATTGGGTCAAATTGCATGATCTTGACGGCCAATCGACTTGCCCAAAACGTGGAATTAATTGATCGCCAAACTCGCCTCTTAACATGTCCACGATATCACATGCTGTTTGGCATGTGGCACCGTCCTGTTGAAATCACGAGTCAGCCAAATCAAATTCTTTTATTTTGGGCAAAAGAATGTCTATGATAAGATTGTAGGGTACCTTGTTCCATTGACTAAAATGGTAAACAATGTGTTGGCAAGGGTTGCTGACAAAAATTATATCACCTGGGCTCGTGAGCAATGTGTATGAATAATAGCAAGGGATCTGAAATACTTTCTTAATCTACACCACAGAAATTTGTTTAGAAAAAGAAGAGTATGTCTCTTGACATTGTACGATGATAGCATACTTTAGAACGAACCTCCTTTCTAATCGCAGTGGAAGTATCTACACTACAAAACTTACTTGGTGATTACAACCCTTTAGTCAGGATTATAACCTAGTTTCTCTCCCTACCCATGTTGTGTATGTTAATTTTCTCTATGAGTGACTGAAGCTACAGTTTAACCTCAACTCCGAAAGACAGATTTTAAGGAAACTGCTATGGTCGTTTTATTTACTCTCAGAGTTTTTGCTGCCTGCCTGAGCTGTTGTTTGAAACACGGGCTCTTGTCTATTAAGTCAAAACACTACCTTCTGAACCACGGCGACTGTAGTAATAGGTCTGGTCTCCTAAATAGCAGCTTCAAATTCCTCTCGAATCATTTTGTAGTTCTCATGAACGCATTGACCCGTCTAACGCTGGGATTTAATTTAATTTAACTTTGAAAACTTTCCTAATTTCATAGCCGACAGTATTGCTTGCACCATGTGAGGCCAATTAGATAAGTAAGTAATATGAGGAGCTATATCCGAGAATTAGCTGAGTTAGATAATGCCGGCGTGAGACTTTTTAGTTCCTTACTGAGCGCTATGAAGTTAAATCGCTGGCAAAGATCTGGAACAGATCTCAGCTATTGCAGAGTATGTTGCGACAAAGAGAAGTTGGATACTGTCGAACACCTTCTCTGCAACACTCCAACTCTGAGTAGGATGAAGTTGAGTACTCTGGGTAGGTGTTTCTTTCATGATTTAAATTCTCTGTCGACAGCCGATATTAGGGCCCTCGTGAGATTTATAATGGGGTTCAGCTAGTTGAGAGGTTCTTGGGCATCATGGCGGTAGTCTATTCGGTGCTCTCTTTTGTATATTGTGGTCAATCTTTTTTATGCTTTTTTCAGAGACTTCTATTTC
The DNA here is from genome assembly GCA_936449025.2 of Sarcophaga subvicina. Taxonomy (NCBI): domain Eukaryota; kingdom Metazoa; phylum Arthropoda; class Insecta; order Diptera; family Sarcophagidae; genus Sarcophaga; species Sarcophaga subvicina. The sequence goes on from OW388084.2 coordinate 37,807,787, forward strand.
CTTCTTTTTCTATTTCGTCTCTCCTTTCTCTCTTCTTCTTATTTCTTCTATCTATTAGGACGAATATAATACGTCAGTTGGCCTCTGGTTACTGGGTACTCGGACAAGCACAAGCCTTCAAACCTAACCTAAAATAATCACGGTTGAATGAGTATAGCAAATGGCACAAGTCCATTGAGCGGGGATTCAGAGATCACAAATGGAAATTGATTCAATATATAGGTTAGGTTATGTAAAAATGGTAGCTCTGACATCAAAGCGTTCACTTGAGCACGCATAGCGGCCCGTCGTGATGCCACGAGTGAACGCAGTCTCTGTACTGAACAAGTTCCACCAAAATCGGGGAAGAGAAGGAAGTTGGTAAGCGCAGGGGCTGCACAAACGATTTAATATATGCTAGGTTAGAATTTTCTTCCAACACTTTGATCTTAGGATATGTTTCTGTTACCCTGCCTAATATAGTGAGTTTTAGGCCTAGGCAAAGGCCTAATAGATCTCCAACATTTAGCATATCTGTTATATCTGACAGCCAAGCGGCAATCACAGCTTTTTTGGCCGCAAAAGAGTATTGCAGATGTCCTCAATAACTCAACGTAGGCTTTACATTTTTTCAATTGGCAGTACCGGTTTATCGGAGCTCTGGGGCATCGCTTCATGTGATCCTGTAACGGATTTCAATGAACCTACCACTTCTATCGCACTCGATATCTTGAATTCATAAAATAGGCACCGAATAGAAAGATCTTCTAATGGAGTACATGGATACATATATACATATATATATATACACGTATATATGGCCGTAGTCTAGTAGGTAGTGTGTCGGCTTATTAGACGTAAGACCACGGTTCAAACCCCAGTTCAAACATGAAAAATATTTTTTCGGCGACTTCCCCTCAGCAGATTTCTGGCAAAACCTCAGAGTAAATACAATCGTCATGAAAAGTTTTTCAAAAATCTGTCGTTCGGAGTCGACTTTAAACTGTAGGTCCCGCCACTCATGTATAAAATTAACGCACACAATATAAGTGGTGTGAGAAGCTAGGTCGTAATCCTGACTGAAGGGTTGCAATGACCAATCATGTATGTATATGGTGTATGGCTATATCCCATATGCACATATTGATATACCATCACAGTCTAAGAATTAAATTTCAAAGTCCAAATCTATTCTCTCTCTCATTGCAAGTCAACTCATATGCATTGATTTCCTTAGAGTATAAGAAAGAAATGAAAGAAGAACTTTAAGAATGTGGCTTCAAAATTAAATTCTTTATTCATTTCTTAAATGCTAGCTAAACAATGCAAAAATAGCTGCAAATAAGCACATATTTTTACACTGTAACTGCATTATAAATTCTAAAAATGTTTCGCTAAAAATAAAAAAAAAACTGAAGAAAAAAATTGGTATTTCCGTTTAGCGAAATGCAACAGCGATGAAAAAGAAAAAAATGGCGGTAAAAATACTAACAAACTAAAACAGAGAGAAAAAGAAGAAGAAAAACCTTTGCCCTTGTAAAACTATTATGAAAAGAGAATGCGTTTGTATATGTGTGCGTGTGGTAGAGTAAGTGTGTTCGTATAAGAAAAAATGAATTTAAAAAAGAACATGTGCGTGTTACTATTTTTCTTTTGCTCTCTGTTACAGAAAAAAATTGCCATAAAACTTGTTAAAAAGTTTGTTTGCTACAGTAAAATGGGCTTATTTAGTGAGCATTAACTTTATTACTTAATGGCCTATTTTTAATGTGTTATGCAGTTTATGGAAAACCATTGACTCAATGCAAATTTGTTGAATTTTGAACGAGAAACCTATTTGTCAGCACAAATCTTTGTCCCAACAATAAAGTTTCATAGACTATTCTATCTAGCCAGGCACTTGGTGCAGCATTATCACGCTATTAACTATTTTGCAGTCCATTTTTTGTTAGGTATTTCCATACAGACAGTCCAAGAAGTTTGCGGATTGATGCTTGCGATCATTTCATTACATTTAACCGATCATGATACTTGATTTGGCCTACAGAGATGAATTTTAACCCGAAATTTAAACAAAAAATTTCCCATTATGCGGTATACGTTGTTTTACATTTTAGTTGACGACTTGTTAATTCTTTTTCTACGCAGTATTCAAAGTGATCACTTTGAGAGTTTTGTGATCTGACTTCTGCCACATTTTCGACACTCAACACTCAAGTAGTAGTATAGCAACCGCTTTCGAAATTCAGCATTGCATTACTTTCTAAAGCATCATGCAGGATGCTCATCACATAAATTCGAGATTCACGCGGATGTCTCGAAGTCAAATGCAGACAATTCCATCAAAACTGAGCTGAAATCTTGAAAACAATAATGTTTCTTTCGGTGATGCCCTTTCAGTAGTCTTATGGCTTTGCAAGCAAGGAAAAAACCTCTAAAATCGATCGTTTGTAGTCGATTTTAAATTTAGATCCCAGCGCTCATAGATAAAATTAATATACACAAAATGAGTGAAGTAAAAAGCTGTCATGGTTTAACAGTGAAGCATTTGGTCACCGACTCAACATTTCGACGCCTCCATTCTATAACGTTCTAAGTGTACTTAGAAGGTTTTTAATGTTCTTGCATTTTTAAATGACAAAATTTGGTTAAGATGTGCCGATCCGTTCCGTAGTTATAGGGAAAAATCTACTTAGAATACACATATAGTCGTATATCGCGTAAAAACTTTGAGAGCTCATAACTCAAAACACACTTTTTCGACTTAGAATGTTGTAGAACGAAGGCGTCGATATGAAATAAAGAATTTGTTTTCCCCGGTATCACTATAACTTAGACTTATTATTAGTTTTTAAAATAAAATGGAAAATTTCACTTGCCAAGGGATGCTATTTTCGCATAGGCCCCTCATTTATTTCCATGTGTTTGAAGATAGGTTTTAAAGTCTTTCTCCCCAGACGCAAACCAAGTCAGTTAACAGAGCTCTGTTATGTTACTAACATAACTCTGTAGAACACTTAATTTAAGATTGGAAAAGAAAAACGGGAAAAATTAATTAAATTCCTGGGTAAAATAAGAAAAAAAAAGAAAAAAATAATAAAAATAAGTCCTATAGTTAATCACTGTTACAAAATATTGCGAAATAAGAACTACAATAAACAGCAGTTTTTATTATGCTGTTTACGTGGCTTAGGATGGGATAATGCCAATGGGTTTCCGTCATATGAGGCTAAATTAGGTTTGATAAAAGTTCCAACTTTGGAACGTGGAAGGACTGTTTTAGGGGTTTGTTTTGTTTTTAATCTGGTTAAAGGTGATATCGATTCTGAGTTTTTGCTTTGTAACCTGAATTTCAGTATTCCAGCAAGATTTTCACGGCACTATCGTCCTCTTTCTTTAGATTTTTATAGAACGAACTATGGATGTAATGTTCCTTTTCGTAGATTATGTAATGATTTTAACTTATATTATGATTTTATTGATTTTAATTATAGTGTTTGTAATATAAAACGTAGCTTATATGCTGGCATTAATTTGTAAATTATTATATAAAAATGTATTATCGTTCTTGTCATAGGTAGTTCATGTTTATTGTAACTTTATTCAGCTTGTAATTAAGTTCTGTAGCTGTTTTATGTTCTCGTTGCCATTACTTTTCCCTTACCCGCTACAGTCCGGACTGTAGTGTGTACGTGTCCCTACGTAATGGGGACGAGCCATCCGCGGTCGGGTGAGGGTGGGTTAGTGTGAGGCCGGGGACGTTCGAAAAAAAAAGAATAAACAGATAACATTTCCGAAAGCTATTGTAATCCGCTAAAAAAATCAATATTGTGGGAAAACAGGACAACATGGGCGGACAAAGTAAATTGCTTTTAAAACATTTTACGTCCCTTTAATTAAATCAATCGTCAGTAACCTTAACAGAGCGAGTTTTCTTAGTAGATGTCGAAATTTTCTGAGATTTCAGATTTTAAAATCCACTGTATGTTCTTTTGTGGGAAAAACAGGACAACATGGGCGGACAAAGTGAATTGTTTTTAAAGCATTTTACGTCCCTTCTTTTCCTTTTTTTCTTATTTATTTTTTTATTTAATTAATTTTTCCTGTTTTCCTTTCCCAGCCTTAAATTAAGTGTTTTACAGAGTTATGTTAGTAACATAATAGAGCTCTGTTAACTGACTTGGTTTGCGCCTGGGGAGATAAATTTTAAAATCTATCTTCACACCAATTCTATTTTCCATCCTAGTGAAGAATGAGTTCCGTACTGTCCAGTGCACCACAGGGTCAGTAGGCACAATCATTTCAGTGCCCATACTTATGCGTCTAATTCCATATTACTGAAGACTCGCTTTAGATCCAGGAAAGCAGTCGAAGTGTAATTCTTTGTGTCAGCGACTTTTCTATCGTAAACTCTTATAGTACGCCTGTTGCCATTTCAATAAGAGATTACCATCAAAGATCTGGTTTATGCTGATATCAGTCAGTCTCTTCATGGTCTTCAATAAGTAGGATGAGAGGCTGATGGCTGTATAATTCTTAATCGGGAACGATATAAAGATTACATTTACACTATTCTGATGGTATGTGATTCAGCGGAAGACTGGCTAGAAATGTTTTCCTAAGAAACCCGATATACTCCAATATCAGATTTTGTGCAAGGGCTTGATATTTTACGTTCAGTTTTCGAAGGTTTATACGGTTGTAATTCAGCAACTGCCTATATAATTTTTTCTACAGACAAGATTGTGGTGTAGTCATAAGATGGCCCCTTTCTGGGAGTACTTGAGTACATGCTACTAATCTCGAGAGAATCTTTGTATTCAGAAGCAATTTGTAACGTATTTTTGCAGCGCACTGGACATAATTAAAAAAAAAATTTTTTTAGGTCAAAATAACATCTTGACCTAAACGTGTCCTGTCTCGACAAACAAAACTTACTCTCTATAAGACTCTGATATTGCCAGTGCTATTATATGACATTGAAGCATGGGTGTTTCCTGAACTGAAGCAGCTGGAGAAAGATTTTTCATACGATTTACGGACCAATCTGTGTCGAAGGGAAATATCCAATGAATTATAAGCCGTATGAGTTGTGTGCCGACATTAATATCGTAAAACAGGATGTGTACGTCACACAAATAAGTAGATATACTCCAGCAACAAAAGTTTTTGTGGTCTCGGCTTAGTTCGTAGAAGGTAGTATCGAAAGTTCTGATGGAAAGTTTAGGTTGAGGAGAATTTCTTGAAGCTTGGTGTAAGATATTGGAGAAGACTGGAGTAGACGTCCTTACTTACTTACTTAATTGATCACTACAACCCTTTAATCAGGATTACAAAATAGCTTCTCGCACCACCCATGCTGTGTATATTAATTTTATTCACTAGTTATAGGACCTATAGTTTAGCGTCGTCCTAGATCGACAGATTTGACAAACTTTTCATGACAATTTTATTTACCCTCAGGGTTTTTATCAGCAGATTGCTGAAAAGAAGTCGCTGAAATGTATTTTTTTATTTCGTATTGTTCGAAATGTCTGAACTGGGGTTTGAACCATGGCCTCTCGTCTAATAGACTACCTACTAGACTGCGGCAACTTCATTGGACTAGAAGTAGAAGTAACCTCTCTACGAATTTCAAATATTGTATATATCAGTCTCCTGTTGGTTTGACATAAAAAAGTTTCCCTTCAGCAGAATATGTTGAGTTAAAAAGACCCTACTTTTGACCCAACTAAGTCGATGTTTATCTACATTTGCATTGTTCCCTCTTTTTTCATAATACTGTGTTAAATTAAATTGTTTCCATTGATTTGCTGATGTGTTGATAATGTGAGGAAACATTTTAGTTTTCAATTTATTACAATATGAACACATTTATGTGGCCACACCCTGTTTTAGCAACTTGTTTTATGTACACGATATCATATAGTGGTGAGAACCATTATGACAACATACCTTTACAACTCTGTTATCGAAAATCGTGACTCCATAACTGAGTTTTTTTCCTGCTTTTCCATGTGTATTTCACGAAAAAGAAAAAAAATTGTTTTTTCTTACACATGTTTTTATTAGCAGCAGGAATAATTCCAACAAAGTGTGTGTGACTAGCTGAATGACGGTTGTGGTTGAGATTTAAAAAAAATTATTATTTTTTTGCTGTTGTTATTAAAGAGAATGGTGAGCAGTAGCAGCAGGTATGGAAAAAAAAACAACAGAAAAAAAGAAATAGAGTCACGAGTAGTGCAAGTCACTCCAGCCAGTGGTGGTACCGACTCACAAGTCAGTCAATAGAGTCAGACAGAGTCATAAACGCTTAAATATGGCTTTTGACTGTTTAATTTCGCTTTCCTTTTCAGCTATTATTCTAATAATAGCGGTTTAAGGGAATAAGGAACAGTTTTTACAATGAAATAAAAATATTTTTAATTTTTTAGTGAAAGGCCTATTTATGAGGACGATTTCAATGCATCGTTGGAATCTTTTTTACAAAATTACAGTAAAGAAATTCAGTCTAACAGAAGTGCATAGAGGTGTTCCTCAATTCCAGAAAATTTATTATACTGCATTCAACCTACATAGGCAAACTTCAGAACGCTGCTAGATTTCAGTAAGGATGAGTCTCTGCTTTTTACTTGGTTAACATCCATGTGTTTAGGTGTGAGGTGCATTAACGCCGCGCAGATTAAAAATATGATTTCTGGTGAGTCGTTCTCCTCATTGCGGATTCTACATATTGATCTTGAATCAATCCCTATTCAAAAACCGTTCTTTGACTCTACGATGTTCATTAAAAAGCCGGTTAATATCGTTGGTCTTCTTCTCAATCGTTTGATGCATAACTCAAGCCACTTCTCATTGTAATTATCCAATCAAATCGGAGTGCCCACCTACCTTTTCACTTTCCTTTTCGTCGGGTATATCTTTTCAAACTCTACTTCCCACTCCACTGAAATGTACTGGCCTCGTCAATGGCTTTGCAAACTGATCGGAGTGCTCATTGCCATTTTCACATAATTTAGATTGTTGTCGTACGTAGTTGATTCAGATTTGCATTTTTATCTCGAGTCAACCTCTTAAGAGCTGAGTGGCCTGACATTCTGATACTATTGTTACGTCCTCTGTAATTTCTGTTCAAGTTGAATTTGAGCACATTCTTCGCTGTCGTCGACTTAAGCTTGCAAGCAACACACGAGTCTTGCCAAGGGTTTTGAATAAAGCAAACTGGGACCGAATGTTCTTCATGCATTAATACATCATAGAATGGTACCTCATTTAAAGGATTATGCAGCAACAAAATTATTCTTTTCAGTCTCATTACTTATTCCCATTGCCGAGGATTTCCTAAAATCATGAGATGTACTGGACTCTGCTCCTCTCTACCTGGTGTCACGGACTTAAATCCAACAGCGTTTGCAACGCTTTTAAAAGATAGGTTCTCATTGTCACGGTTATACTAACACAATTCCGCTTCCCGATCTTATTCAACTCTAGCTGAGCTGTTTTCAAGAATGTATTTACAAAATGGTACCCCACCTCTTTCCTATTCTCCTTGTGAAGAGTATCCTAGCTTCCCGTCTAGTATACTTTTCCATATGCCCAAGCTTGTTAGCGCGTCAGCTATGATGGCCAATTTCACAATATTGCAGGGTCCCTTTAGGTCTATGACGTTAATCGTGGCATACTTCTTTGCGTCAGCGACTGCTTAAAAGTACTCTTTAGAGTATGGAGGGTGGTCTCAATGTACCTGCCTTATTGTATGCAGTTTGGCCTTTGGCAGAGGCTGAAATCGATGAATCTCTCCCTAGCGTTCGGAATGTAATGGGAAAAACTTATAAGTCTATGGTGGACGATAGAAAGAGATGAAGTGCTTTCGCCAAAATAGCATTTCTGCATTTTATTTTAAAAAATATTGGCTGAGCGTCAGATATGACGGTTAATTTCACATTATTAACACGGTCATCGCCATGTCAGTCATATGTGACTGACGTACACGATCTGACGCAAACGAAGCTGTGTTCAAAACAACAGGTTAATACTTGTTGTATGTTGTTGTACCTTGTTTGGATGCGTCAGACATATAAGACTGACACGACTTCTCGAGAAAAAAAGTTTTAATATAGGGCCATGTCAGTCATACATATATGTGTGGCATAAAAAATAGTGTTTTTCCGGGAATTTTGGCAAACAAATTTTTTCTGTGATACATTAAGTTTCTTGATGCATTTTTAACTAAATTATCTAATAAAGTTACCGTGGTCCATGTGAACATTTTTCTGATATTATCGTGGCAATGAACATGTTAAAGTCTTCCTTAATTTTCTATGTATCAGCGACTGCTCTATCATACCCGTTACGGTGATCTTAACCAACCTGCCTTATTGCATTCATCTTGTCCTCGGATTGGAGATTGTCAATCAATGTATGTCTTAGGGCCATTATTACAACTTGCCGTTAACTAAAGAGAGGATTTTAACGGACAGATAACTTGTTTTGCATTATTATAAGTACACAACAATAAGGTAAAGTGAGCGTTAAGCTAAAGGAAGGATCATCCTACCTCTAACTTTTAAAGTTAAGTTTATGTTTGAATTTGCCATATTATATATTATTTTCAATATGGCAACTTCAAATATAAACGAAATGAGCAAATACAACAAAATTAGAAGCCCGTCGTTGCCACTGCGTCTAAAAAACTTTTTTAATTAAGCAATGTTATCGACATTGCTCCGGCTTTGCCATATTTTTGGAAAAGTTAACTTTATTTTATCTGTAGGTTGTATAACGAAAATAAGTTAAAGTTGACTTTAAAGTTCACTTTAGTTAAAGTTACCTTTAACTAAGCCGAAATTTAACGGTAGGTTGTAATAATGGCCCTTAGACTGACAACAATGAGTCTCTCCATGGCTTAAGCAACGAAGAAGCGATTACCCAATAGAAGTTGGGTATTCACAAGCTGTGTTACATGCATGACACACTAGGCATAAATTCCGTAGCCCCGAGATTTCGTTGACAGTTTGGTTGTTACCAAAGAAAATCTTAAGAGATCCCAGTGTTTCAAATTGTGCGGTTCCATCACTTTACTTGCTCTAGACCTGTCTTTCGCTTGCCATTTTGGTTATATTTTCAAAAGGCAGAAATAGAACATGAACTTAATATAGAATTTCTGTTTTGTTTGTATTTCTTAAAGACTGCTCTTAAGCCCTTATTCACATTAACCCTCTTGATAGTCTACGGCTTTAAAGAACGAACACTCCTTGTGGCCAGTTTTTCCTTCTATTTATTGAGTTTTTTCTTCAATTCTTTTTCTCTTTGTATGCTATTCGCCTATAAAATATTATCACTGTTGGTTGGTATACTCCTAAGACCCCCTTTACTTGCTTTGCCACACTCTTTGTTTATGGTTATCTCTCTTTCTCGCTCTCTCTCGCTCTCTCTCGCTCTCTATCCACACTCATATACACTTACATGACTTAAGGTCATACACCGCGTGTTGTTGTTGATTGTCATTTAACGTCAGTTGATGTCGCATTTGAAACGGATGTCCTTGAAATTTTTTGTACAACAACAAGAATGTAAAGGTATATAAAAACAACAACAACAATAATAATAATAAAGAAACATATGAATATATTTTTTTGTTCTGTTCTTTATTGTTGTTTTTTGTTTTTGTTGCTGGTATTGTAAAAACAAAAAGAAAAAAACTGAGAGACCACAACTATCATGACAAGTTTGTTGTGCCACACTTTGTTACTGCCACAAACTAGTCGCTACAAGTGTTTGGTTTTTAATAAAGCCCTGTTGTGTGTGTATGTAATATATTTAATAATTAGCTGGAATAACTTATGAACTCATGTAAGGGAATAAACATGATTTAATATATTTGTATTCTTTTGAAATTCTAGGCCTATTTAGTTATAGAACTTGGAAAACAATGGCCAAGCCGAAACATTGAGTCTTTGAAAGGATCATAACTTTTTCATTTAATTCTAGTATGCAAAGAAATTCCTTTTATTTTTTAACTAGAGGCCTATTTCGTGAGGTGTTAAATGCGTTAAAAAAAACTTTAATTCACAATATTCTGGGGATCTTAACTAAGCAGTTGGATAAATGACGACTTTGAGACGATGCATTCGATACATTGGACCGCAAAGGCGTATACATAGAGCCATAGTCTGCAAAGGAAATTAATTTCCCTGATCTAAGTCTTCAATGCAAGTAAAGTCGAGAAAATTCATTCAATTCAAGCGTTGAAGTTGGCCAATGATTTGCCCTGTTAGCAATTCTCTTCATCATAAGCAATGCAGGATGTAGCTGGTATTAGATGGGGTTTGTAGGGATATCTAAACGTTCTTGTTTACGCAACGGACATCGTTATTCTGAAACAAATTGACGAGAGTACTTAAATCAGACTGCAACTAACAGAAGAGGCGAAATTAAAGATACACATTGACAAGACAAGACAATTGCATTTAATGCGACAAGACAGCAGACATTGCTTGTCAACAATCAGAATTTGGAAGATGTGCACTCCATCTACTATGTAGGTAGTGTTATAGAAAAGGGTGGTGGCTCTAAGAATGATATTTTGTTGTTTGATATCCATTTACAGCGGACTCTTTCAATCCTTCTCTACCATTGCGAAAAATGGAATGTTGCAGAAGATGTTGCAGGTATTTGCTAATCAGTGTCTCCACAGGTCATATCTTCTGGCTAAATTTAGTTAAAAACAAAAGCTTATGGGCCGAATCAATACAAGTACTAGTGACAACTGACATTAGGAGACGTAAGTTGAACTAGATCGATGCTAAAACAACATTTCATGGCAGGCCTTCCCCGATTTGGTCCTGCCATTGCCGACAAGGAATATTCTCTCCCTCTGCCGTTGCAGTCGCTGGATGTTAATGTGCTGCACGACCTTCATATCGTTGAGGAGCTAATACGGCTCTTTATTTGATCGGATACAGAAATTATTCCCATCTCGCACTGGACCTAAGACCTAACGTAGGACTTTTGTCACTCAAGAGTGCTGCATGGGTTGGTAACAGCGTCCATGCTTCTGCTCCATAAACAAAAGCTTATGGGCCGAATCAACATAAGTACTAGTTACAACTCAAGAGTGCTGCATGGGTTCGTAACAGCGTCCATGCTTCTGCTCCATAATCTCTGTCACGTTTCTGTTTTCATCCTTGCAGGGAGCATTCACCCTGAAACCTTCGGTCAGACACTTAACCCTTTGATAACATTTTCGAGCATCATTTCTACATTTGCACAATGCGACTTACTCACGCCCTTTCTTCTTGTGTTTGAAAAGGCCTTACGCATTTAAATTTTTTATAAACCAAAGCATGAAAAAATGTTTTCTGGTAAAGGGTCCGCCAAATAATTTTTTTTTTTTTGAAAGTACAATCCTTCCGGTTAATAATGGAAAATAATTTCTTTCAAATGGCTGCCTCGGCTGGCCATGCAGTAGCCTACACGATCGGTCCAATTTTTAAGCACATTATCGATTGTGTGCAGCTGTATTTCACCAATGGCTTCACGAATATTGTCCTTTAAAGCGTCAATTGTCTCTGGGTTGTCGGCGTAACACTTATCTTTGACGGCACCCCACACATAATAGTCCAACGGTGTCAAATCGCAGCTCCGAGGTGGCCAAACGACATCAGCTCTGCGGCTGATAATGCGATCTTCAAAAACAGGGCGCAAAACATCGAGTGTAGCTTCGGCTATGTGGCACGCAGCCCCGTCCTATTGAAACCAAATGTTGCCAATATCCTCCTCTTCAATTTTTGTGAACAAAAATTCCTTTAACATGGCCCGATAACTATCGCCATTGACTGTAACGGCCACTCCTTGCTCATTTTCGAAGAAAAATGGCTCAATTATGCCTCTGGACCAAAATCCGCACCAAACAGTGACTCGCTTTGGGTGCTTCGGCTTTTCAATGTGTGTGTGCGGGTTTTCTGTGCCCCAAATGCGATAATTTTGCTTGTTTACTTAACCGCCAAGATCAAAATGAGCTTCATCTGAAAAGATGATTTGTTTTTGCCAAAATCGGCATCTTCTGGTGTAGGCTATTGCATGGCTAGCCGAGGCAGCCATTTGAATGAAATTATTTTCCATTATTAACCGGAAGGATTGTACTTTCAAATAAAAAAAGAAATTTTAGAAAATATTCAGTAGTATTTTTTTAAAGCATTTTCAAAAAAAAGTTATTTTATAAGCTTTCTAAACAATCGTTCTTATTATATTTTCCATCACTCTCGTGTGAGAATATATCGAACGCCATTTTAAATTCCATAAATACAGTGGGAGCTGTCATTTCAATGATCTGCAATAGATTTGAGAGAATATTATTGTCATATATTTATTCTATCAATGCAATGAAAATTTATTTATTTTTATTAAAATACAAATTTGATTTGAAATTTTATAATTAATTTTCTTAATATCTCTCTCTTTTACAGGTTAATTAAACTAAATGCTGTTATTAATTATCAAGTACAATAATGGTATGTAGATTCCTTAAATTTATAATAACATTAAAATGTATTTAAACTTTGAATTTTATTAAAAATTAGCTATTACGCAGTAGCTATTATGCTTCGCAATCCGCTCCTAATGCAGTTTATTTATTATTTATTATTAATTAGAATACAATTACAAATTATTATTACGAGCAGAGTAATTCAGGCCTAATGGTCCGTGCAGTGTAACAGACCAGAGTTTCTGGTGGGAATCGAACACATGAGCCCTCCCACTAATAGCACATAACAGCTTAGTATTCCGTGACACCCAAAAACTAATGAAGTTAAATTTAGAGTTTAGAAGTGTTTTCTTTGCCCCCAGTGTGCTCGATTTTGGCTGATTCGTGAAATTCGATGCTGCAAAAATATTCCAATAGTCCCAATTAAAAATGTTTGACGAAATTTTTTAAACCGTTTCAATTTTGTAAATTGAATACACCATAGAAATTGGCTATGTTAGGCTAGCTTAAATTGTCGCGGGCATAGCTTACTTGCGTCCTAGAAGAACCCGTTGTAATATCGATGGTACCTATCCGACATAGAACTAGAAATTCTGGCAAGTATCTATCGGTTATTCAGACAGTTTATGAAAGCGTAGATATGGTCCAAATTACCTCCAGCTACTAGACGTTCTTTAACTAAATTATGATTGTCCAAGAATCTTTTGTCTTTCTTTGCCAAGTGCCGGACAATGGACACAGAAGATGGTCTGTGAAGAACAGACCTTTCCAAAAGAATGAATGAATAGAGTCACGCCGTACATGATTCATCCGCGAACTTCAATTTAAGTATACTTTTTCCAACAATTCATTTCTTGAACACGCCGTAGTCTAGTAAATGGTATGTTGGCTTATTAGGTCAAACCTCAGCTAAGTTTGATAAACCGATGTATTAAAAAACTATTTCTCTCGGCGACTTCTAATTAGTAACAAATTTGAGAGTAAATAAATTTACCATGAAAAGTTTTTCAAATCTGTCGTTCGGAGTCAACGTTAAACTGTAGGTCCCGCCATTCATGTATAATATTAACACATGCAACTAGGGTGGTGTAAGAAGCTGATATAGTCCTGATTACATGGTTGTAATAAGCAATTACAACAATACAGTTACTCGGAAACAGCAGGTGTATGGACCAGAGGTCAGCAATGAGTATTCAAAACGATGAGTAGATTCGAATCATACTTATAATTTCTGATACTTATACGCATACATACTTATTTTAATGTCATACTCATACTACTCATATTCAAAGTTTGAAATACTCATGGTACTCATACTTAACAATACGCATGATGTTATTGATTTCGACTCTTCATGACTCATCGTATACACGAATCACAAAATAAGTATGATTTGCGTACGAACACTACAATACTCACAAGGAGGTTGTGTGTCTGCTCTGCTTGCTGTCTTTGTCTTTTTTGTTTATGTGTCTTTCTTCTTTCTTTGTAAATGCAACAACAACTAAGACTGTAAATTTTGACGAATGATTCGAATCACTCGAATCATTTATGAGTATTATAAGTAGTTTTCTAAATTTATGAATCTGAATGAGTAGGCGTGTGAATCAAACATAGTTCGAATGTTATGAGTTTGATGTCAACGTTGTACTCGTACTCATTGCAACTTGTATTTATAAATCAACGTTGTACTGAGTACGAATGAATCAGAGTAGTTGGATTTCAATACTGTTGACTCACTCATACTCGAAATTTCATGAGTACTTATGAGTAGCGAAAAAGCTCATTTATCTCTGGTATGGACTTGTGGATGCCTTGTCCTTGTACACGAGAGACCTTACTTGTTCCTGCAAAAGTGGAGTTCAGAACACATGATCTTGTTTGCCAATGGATTTCTCCAGAATGTGAGGTCTCACTGAAACCACATGCCACTTTCATTTCTAATTTTCTCAATTGATTATAACTTTGGAATTCTTTGAAGAAGTGCGGTTTGATGACGCCAGCCCTTATACCACACCAAAGAATTCATTTCAAAGATTAAATTTTCTGTTTTTGAACTGCTTCGGCTTCAAAGTCGGCAATTCTCGTGATTGACGAACCTATTGAAACAAAAATGATCTTCGTTGCTTAAGATAACGCTTCGGTAGCAACAAATCCCTTACACAGCACAAATTTTGGTAATAAAATTCATTGACTTGCAAGAGTTTATTTATGGTGAAATACAAACCATACTGAGCATTTTTGTCTCTGCCATGTGGCGAATTCTATCTTAAACCCAAAGAACTTACGTTAAATCCCGAAGGATCACTTTAATTTTCGTCGTCACCCAAAATCTTATTCGTGTTTATTAAATAAATTCAAAGAGTGAACATAATTTGCTTTTACGAAAACTTTTGTAAAAGTTTAAATCGTTTAAATTAAATTTGAAAATTTAGAAGAAAAAAAATGGAATTTTCTTTTCACCTGATAATTTTTTCATGGTTCGACACATTTTTCCAGTTCAATAGTGTGTGTATATTTGAAGTATTCAACAACAATAACAGCAAACCTTCGATACGTTACTTCCAAACACATACAATATGTACGACACATACACAATTATTATCAAAGCTCTTATACTTGAATGATGTTTAAAGAGATCCTTTCACTCTACACATAATAATAAAGTTAAAGAGTATGTGTGGGTGTGTGTGTGTGGGGAACCTATTAATGTGTGGTAGGTAACCTATGAAGTGTAAGCTTATGAGTAGAATGGGTGAGGAGTAGATGTTAATATTCACACAAACAAAAATAAAATAATGTGCCCTGATAATACTCTTCTCACACCATTTGTTGGTGTTGTTGTTGTTGTTTTTTTTTGTATTCATTTTAATAAATTGAGCAAATGTGTTTAACAGCGTATTTGTGTGCGTTTGCCTGTATGTTGGTGTATGCTTGTGCAAGTGCGGGTAGATGAGAGCTTTACAGCATTACACTTCACTAATTAAACAACTCAATAAAAATTAATTCATTGCACGAATGATGAGTAGATTGTAGGAGAGAGAGAGAGAGAGAGAGAGAGAGAGAGAAAGAGAGGGAGCATTAACTGTTTAATATTGAATATCATTATATTTGTATGAGTATGTATATGGGAGAAAGTAAATACACATTCTGTGCGAGCTAAATAGTACTGAAATTATTTTCAACAAATTTTGATCGTTCTTTAGCTTAAAAAAAAATTAGTGCATGCAGACACTGATTTGAAATGGTAATTAACCGGGATTGGGATTTAAATGTAAATATCAATGCATCATACTGCTGAATTAAAGCTTTCAATTAAAGCAGAGGAATCGTAAGAGTTAATGTACATATATTGACTTCTTATCTTTGTCAGCAAACCCATATTCTTCCCCAAAGCTATTGTGGAGAAAAATCATCATTAGTATCAAGGAATTTATATGAATTGTGATGGTAATAGCGGCAGATCTTCTTTGACGTCAGTATTACTCAATTCAAGACGTGTACAACAACTTAAAGCTTTCATAGCTTTCATTAAGCATAAGGGCATTGGTAGGTCGACAATGCAGTTAAGCGTTCATTTTTGTATGGAACGACAAATCCTCGTGGTTCAAACTCTAGCTCATACATTTCCACTCAGAAAACGTTGTTATGGTTAGGGATACAGAAATGTAGTCTGGTTTCTGGTTCTATAAATGGGCATTTGCCTCCCATGCAGCAACCAGTCCACAGTGGTAGCTGTGCTAGAATTTTTTTTATCATGAGTTTTAATATAAACGCTTGGTATGCTTATTGCGTTGGCTACGATTTTGCTTAGTAGATAGTATGCTTAGTAGATGGTATTGGACTTGGACATTTCACTCCGGCTGCCGAACTATTACAGCGTGTTCCAGGCGGAAGTAATGACCATCTACCGAGCCGCGCAGTGGATCCTCGCATACGGTGTTCCTTTCACCCGCATCTCGATCTTTTATAAAAGCCAGGCTGCCATAAGTTCTCTGTTGAACGTTGCGAATAATTGCAGGATCGTCAGGTAATGTCACCGCTGCCTCAACCTTCTTTCTGGGCGCTTCAGTATCACATTTGTCTGGGTCCCTGTACACTGTGACGTTCAGGGAAACTGCAGAGCCGACGAGCTAGCCAGGGCTGGCGCACTACTTCCGGAATCCTCTTCAATCATCTCACTCTTACCTCACACCACTTACCTCGTTCAAGCTGGCCATCGCGCGGAAATTCTTCCGAGATGCCAACCTATCCTGGATCAATAAGGAGTCCTGCTCCACCGCTAGGCTCACTTGGCCCTCTATGGATGGAAGGCGCACCAACCAGTTGCTTGGACTTGGTCGTAACATCATCTCGATCACAGTGGCCATGCTTAGAGGTCACTGTGTTATGGGTAGACACGCGGAAAGAAGCGGCTCCCATTTAACGACTTCTGCCGTGGGTGCAGATCCGCTGAGGAAGAGGATACTGTTATCCACTTTCTTATTTGGCTCTCCAACCCTTGTCAGCTTCACGGAGCTATCGTCCATTGATGTTAACGATATTCGTTTATCAAGCTTTCTGGCTGGTGTATTCGTGCTTTGAAATGTGCAGCCCTTGCGCTGACCAACTTCTCCCTCCTTAGTTCGGAGGAACTTGGTCAGTACAGAGACTGCGTCCACCTTTGGCGTCACAACGGGCCGCTATGCGTGCTCAAGTGAGCTTTTTGAAAGCTGCAACACTAACCTAACTTAACCTAGTATGCTGGTTTTCTGGACGTGAGCCCGTGAGTTCAAAGTTTAGCTTTGACATCTTGAACAAAACGATATGTAAACAAATATTTCCTACTGCAACTACTTCTCTGCAGTCTTTTAGCAAAAACTCTGGGAGTAAATAAACTAAAATTGCCATGAAGAACTTCCCAAATTTTGTGGTCCTCAATGGACGTTGTAGGTCCCGCTGCTGATGTATAAAATTAACACACAACAAGGGTGATGTGTGAAGCTAGATTGTAATTTAGACTAAAGGGTTGTAGTGCCCAATATATTAACGTTATGAGTGTATCATTCCAGATTCCCATATATTCTTATGCTGATTGTATACTTTATGAATTTATCTGAAAGCAACACATTCCGACTTTTCACTTTCCATTTGATAATGTTCCATTACAGTAGTATAGCTTTTGTTAGCAATTGTTTAACTGCATTTTTGTAGAGGCCCTATTTAGCCTTAATGGCCCTCTTATATGTGTATTAACATACAGCCACGCGATGCTTTTATCGCAGTTTCTGATTCAAACCAAAGTCTTAGAATTTTCCTTTTTGGACGTCTTGATCTCTTTGTCGAACAGTGGGTTGTCAGGTTTTGCTTGAAAACAAGAATATCTTCGTTTTGCCTGAATTCTATTCGAAATTACACACACTCAGTGAAGTCGCCATAATCTAGTAGGAAGTTGGTTGGCTTATTAGACGGTTCAAACCCCAGTTTAGGACAAAATATGAACAAATATTATTTCGGCGACTTCCCCTCAGCAGATTTCTGGAAAAACTCGGAGAGTAAATAAAATTGCCATTAAAAAGTTTCTCAAACATCTGTCGTTCGGAGTCGACTTTAAACTGTAGGTCCTGCCACCTATGTATAAAAATTAACACGCACACCATAAGTGTTGTGAGAAGCTAGGTCGTAATCCTAACTGAAGGATTATAATGACTAATTATCCAGATCATCCATGCAGTAAATACCCAAGTATTTCCTTCTCCTTTGGCAAAGAGCCGGGCATGTACCCAGCAGGTGAGGGTCTCTCCTTCCTCATCTCTGCAGCTTCTGCAGAAGTCGTTAGCAAGGTGTCCAAGGCCAATGCGCTTCGCATGCGTGCTCATAATGTAATGCCCCGTAATGACACCGACAACTACACTGAGCGCGCCTCTTTGGAGTTTAAGTAGACTCATTGTGTGCCTCTCATCCAGCCTTGGCCAGATTTTACGAGCCGTTCTTCTATGGAATCTACGATCGCATTATCAATTATGAGCTTGAAGGTCCTCATAGTGATGACCAGATTCTAGAATACATCGGAGAGTTCGATGGTAAATTCATCAGCTCTGCAGTTACCCGGAATACCACTGTGCCCCGGTACCCATACTATGTGAATATCATATCGTTCCGCTACCTCGTCGAGATATCTGCGACAGCCGTACACCGTCTTGGAGTTCATCACGTTAGAACTTAGAGCCTTGATAGCCGCCTGGCTATCAGAAAGTATGGTGATGTTGCGCTTGGAGACTCTTGTGTCCCCGATTATTCTCGCCGCAGCCTGTATTGCCACCACCTCCGCCTGAAAGGCACTGCAGTGCCGTTCAGCTTCGAACCGTCGGTGTAGATTTATACGGAGTCTCTTTCCGGGTAGTTCACACCCTTCCCCGTTGTCCGGAACCGATGTATTGAGTCTCCTCGTCAAGTCGTACCGAGGTGTCATGTAGTCACTGCTCCCGACAGCTCCAACTTCCCTTATAATCTTTGCGTGGCTGATATCCGAGTCCTGCCACTGTCCAGTCGCCCAGAGACGTTTACTTATTTTAGCAGCCACTCCCCTACAGAAAAGGTCAAGCGGAAAGAGGCCCAAAATTATCTCCAGTGTCGATGTAGGTGTAGTGCGCAAAGCACCGCTATTGAACTCAAACCAATACAAAATTTGACAATAGGGTCCTATACGGCCTCCTGACGTAATGCCTAGTCGGTGGTTCTTAACGTTGGTAATCGGAATGATATTAGAGAGTGGCCAAAATTTCAGCTTCGAAGTATTTGCACTTTATTTTGAAGGAAACCCGTCTGACCACGCAGCCTGAAGTGATGAGAAGGTTTTTATCAATTTTAAATCCTTATCAATTGTACCAGTGAAGACCTCACCGCACCGATTAGTCACAAAAATAACAACGTCTTTCAACGTATCATAATGTCGAAACGTTGGTCCTATAGCATATGCAGCATATGCAATATCTAGGTTGTATTCGCTGGGCCTCAACGTAGATTAAATATCGAAGGCATTGCGAATGCAGCCGCATCATTTCAATCAACAAGTGAAGGTATTAAAGGCTTATGGCATATGAATTTCAAACCAAACAATTTTCCTGTTCTATTTAATTGGTTTCAACTGTAACTGATTATGCGACGTCTGCTAATGTTTATTGTGGTCGAAAATTTTTAATGAGGCCACGATTGAACCATAAAATGTCAATCACTGTGACTGTGTTGATGATGGCATCTCATGTACCATGGCTCAGTGAGTAAGTGTGTGAACATGAGCAGGAGGAAGCGTGTATGTGTATGTGTATGTACTTGTTTTAACAATTTTAATGTCGCAAGTGTATTGGCATGTATTAAATCGTGGTTAATCAGTCAGCATTCCTTCATTAATTCTACTTATTTTCAGTGTTTTTTTTCTATTTTTTTTTCTTTCTCTTTAACATTAAAAACGTTTTAGTGTATTAATAATTAATTAAACACATACAAACACATACAATACACAAGGAAAGGAGGACACCTACACGTATGAAATAGTATTAAAAACACCCTTATGGACCAGAGAGTTAGCAGAGTCTGGGAAAGAGAGGCAAATTTAAATTGATTTATACGCGTACGACTTTAAATTTAAATTAAACGGGAATTTAATGTTGCCACATATTTTTCTTTTGCTAGCGTTGTTGTTGTTATCTATTTATTTAATTTGTTTGTTTGTTTTCATAATTTCCATTTCATTCTTAAATATTCTACAGCTGCTGCTGCTGTTGCTACTATTGCTGTCGTTAGTATGTATGTGCAACACGTTTGCTCAACATGTGACAATTTTATCACAAGTAATAAAAGCATGTTGCACGTTATATACATATTGTATATTTTTATTATCGTTATTGTTATTATTATTGTATTTTTCTTGTTGCAAACACACTTTTCCCCAGCATAGTTTCGATAAATTACATAAGAAACGAATTAAAATCTGATGGCAATTTTTGTTCGTAATTATAATTTCACAATTCCGAATTCCTTTCAATTTTAACGTGTCCTTAGTTCAAGTTTAATGGGTTGTTGCAAAAATGGGATAAAGTTCATAAAATTTTATTGTACTTCGTTGTGATTGAATGTAGTCAGGTCATAAGTAAAGCTGCCCCATTAAGTTTATGAATATAAAATATGTACTGGGTTATTAGGCTATTTATAGTCTTGAGTTATTATCACAAACATTTTTCGTAGCACTTAATAAATACATACATACATACGTAATTGGTCATTACAACCCTTCAGTCAGGATTACGACCTAGTTTCTCACACCACTTATGTTGTGTGTGTTAATTTTTATACATGAGTGGTGGGACCCCTACAGTTTAAAGTCGACTCCGAACGTCAGATTTTTGTGAAACTTTTTTATGGCAGGTTCATTTTACACTCAGAGTTTTTGCCAGAAATCTGCTGAGAGGAAGTCGCCGAAGAAATACTTTCTGTATTTTGTTTTAATGTCTGGCCTAGAGCTCGAACCCTGGCTTTACGTCTAATAATCCAACACACTACCTACTAGACTACGGCGACATACATACATATGTAAATAATTGGTCATTACAACCCTTCAGTCGGGATTACGACTTAGCCTGTCACACCACTTATGTTGTGTGTGTTAAGTCTATACGAGAGTGACGGGACCTACAGTTTAAATTCAACTCCGACGATAGATTTTTGAGAATCTTTTTATGGCACTACTACAATAACTCTTTTTGGCCGTCAAAGGCATGCAACGGATCGGTATCTCAGTAATCTTCTTTTTTGGCTTTGTTCCCGGAATCGGGAAGGAAGTGTATTGCATTACATAGAGAGTTTTTTATACGAATTCTACGAAAGTGTAACAGTTTTCCCACAGAAATATTTTCGGTATCTTATGTTGAAAACGAATTAAAATCTAGTGTATATAGTGAACCAGGAACCTACCGGTACCAAAAATGTACTGCCTGAGCAGTTGCCTTAGTTTAGGTTAGATTAGCGGGTAGCTTGCCTTTCACAGGCAAGTTCACTCTGTATGGACCATCCAGTATGAGGTAAACCCACTTGTCACGATCCGTTATTGCTCCGGATAAAATTTAGTGGCTCGTTCGCCATCATGCCCATATCTTCAGACGTAATGTCATTCTAAAACCATTGACATCTGTTCTGAAGCACAAGGGAGCACTTGCATAAAAGGTGTTGTACCGATTCTGTTTCTTGCACATCTTGGCAGCTTCCGCAGTAATACCGGTGGGGCAGATCGAGCTTGTCAGCGAAACTGCCAATAGCGAAGTGTCCCGTTGGAATTCCGTTCTTTTATCAAACTCAAGTAGCTCTGTTTTGAAATTCGGCAACCAGGTAATTTTAAAATTTTTTTATTGAATTCCATGCTGCTTTTTCCAATTTGAAAAAATATTCTCGTAGAGACGCATATATCCCCTCTATTGTCTCCTCCGCAGACATCTGGGAGACATCCCTTTCGTGCCAGTTAGCCCACAGTTGTCTTATTCTGAATAAAAACAGAACTTCATCATATGCATTAAGATCTTGTCCCTCCCAAATTTTTTCGCATGCTACAAACACTGTCCTATTAAAACTGAAGGCACACTCTAGAAACCTGCATTTCGACCTTTGTCGTAAGTGTCTTTTTCCCACTACGATACAATTTTACTTTAAGGAATCAAAAGGCTCATTATCTTTTCATACATTCTTTTCATATGCCTAGCTTAAGTCTGCTGTGGGATTCTTTCTTCAGTTGCAATTTATTACTATTTGGTGGATTTACCGCAATCATGTCTGCTAAGCAACCAGTGCAATCTAACGTCCCAGTTCCACATGTTTTGTGAGTCTTTCTGATTTGCTAGTGATGGTATTGTGGCCATGCCTTTAGAAGAATAGAATACGGGATTTTACATCAGAAGTAGAGATTGATTGTATTTATTACTGGGTTACATTATAGATCTCTTCTACGAAAGCGAATTGCTGGTTTTAGATGAGATGTCTTATTATTTAATAAAGGGTCCCCCAAATAACTTTTTTTTTTGAAAATTCTTTAAAAAAAAACTACTGAATATTTTCTCAAATTTTTTTTTTATTTGAAAGTACAATCCTTCCGGTTAATAATGGAAAATAATTTCATTCAAATGGCTGCCTCGGCTGGCCATGCAGAAGATGCCGATCATCTTTTCAGATCAAGCTCATTTTGATCTGGGCGGGTATGTAAACAAGCAAAATTGTCGCATTTGGGGCACAGAAAACCCGCATGCATACATTGAAAAGCCGACGCACCCAAAATGTGTCACTGTTTGGTGCGGATTTTGGTCCAGAGTCTTAATTGGGCCATTTTTCTTCGAAAATGAGCAAGGAGTGGCCGTTACAGTCAATGGCGATCGTTATCGGGCCATGTTGAACGAATTTTTGTTCACAAAAATTTAAGAGGAGGATATTGGCAACATTTGGTTTCAATAGGACGGTGCTACGTGCCACACAGCCCAAGCTATACTCGATGTTTTGCGCGTTGTTTTTGAAGATCGCATTATCAACCTCAGAGCTGATGTCGTTTGGCCACCTCGGAACTACGATTTGACACCGTTGGACTATTATTTGTGTGGTGCCGTCAAAGATAAGTGTTACGCCGACAACCCAGAGACAATTGACGCTTTAAAAAACAATATTCGTGAAGCCATTGGTCAAATACAGCTGCACACAATCGATAATGTGCTTAAAAATTGGACCGATCGTGTAGGCTACTGCATGGCCAGCCGAATCAGCCATTATAATGAAATTATTTTCCATTATTAACCGGAAGGACTGTACTTTCAAATTAAAAAAGAAATTTGAGAAAATATTCAGTAGTTTTTTTTTAAAAGCATTTTCAAAAATAAAAAAGTTATTAGCTTACAGAGTTTTACAAGCAAATTTTTTCTGTCCTCAGAACTATGAACTACTTTTGGCCGAAAGATGTTCTGATATACAGAAGAACTCCAATGTCAATGCCAATGCCAAAAAGCGGCTCTTGATACAATTTGTCCTCAGACGGCGCATACACTTTATTGGACTTATGTAACTCTATTGTATATGGAGACCAGAGCCATGTAGACTAGGGTTAGAATACAGGAAGACAGTCCTAAGTTAAAATGAGCGGACTGGTGAATACCCCTAATACACCTCCGCACAGAACCGGCATGCTCTATAATTTTGAGAAATACTTTGCGACGAGTAAGAGTAACACAAGGGAATTGAGTAATTTGCAATCTACTATACATACCTTCTTACGGAATTGGCAGATTTGTAGTCTTTTATAGGTCAAAGACATGAGCTGGATTATTCGATCCCATAGTGAAATAGTTGGAACGCTTTGAGAAACTCGCGAATGCCTGGTCAGTGAAAGTCTATGCCAGTAATAAATGCGCTCAATTCAATTTGGATACAAAGCAGTACTATCTGACAGTTAGGCTACCAACTATGTGGTTTACTCAAGATTACTGTGAGACTGTCTATCTGGGTATGTTGAATCAGTTAGGCAGGGGAAATAGGGTCATCCGTTGCTGGATTCCAAATTATTTGGGAATACAGGGCAATGAGAAGACGGATGAACTTGTCAAGAGTGTGTCCATCACACCACTTAGGGGGCCAGAAGCTTTCTGTGGAGTAGGAATATATGCTCGGTAAAAGATAAGATACAGAGACACTCCTCACGGGTTTGATGCAATTTCAACTTTTGCTAACAACTTAAAGCAGAGAGCCTGAGGAACGCATGCTACGTTAAAGGGTGTTACACTTACTAATATAGAACAACATTCGGAGGCTCACCAGGGTAATATGTTCGGAGAAGACATTATTTCGAAACCCTTTATATATTGAGGACAGTAAAATAGAACAATAGTGGCTTCACACAATAATAATAACAATCAGATGACAAGGTGGCATCCCGCGTCTTAGGCAACTTTACAGTAACGCCCTGTAACCAGATATGGATGGATATTATTCTGTTTATCTTATTTACTGAGACTAAAGAGGAATATTTTCTGCTCAGATTAAAGCATTTGTGCTTTAAGACATTTCGCAAACACTTGTAATGTATGGTACACGGGTGCCTGCTTGGTGGCCCTGCTGTATGTTCAATAAATTCAAATTTATCGTGTGGAGGTATTCCAGAATGAAGAAGAAAAATAGCAGAAAATGTAAGAAAAGCAATGCCGTCCTACAGCTGCATGAAATATTTAGGTTTTGTGATATCCCTGTACTGTTCTTCGGCGTAAAATCTGGTATTGTCATGGTGGAAACTTGAAATAAATTGAAGGCTTGTATAAACTGATGGCTGACTTTCAAAATGTATCAATACAAAGTTTGTATGCAGTTCTACTACGGTAATATAAATTATGTAGATATGCAAAGTTACCAAACAGTGCATCAGCTATAAATTCGATGCCTGATTGCTTTTTGACTGCGTTAAAAATACACATTGACAACGTTTTGAAATAGTATACATTGTAAACATTTTGTACAGCGGCTTTAAGGAACACTATACTTTGTTCAAACACAAAGCAACTAACATTTTGGAAGTCAGCCGATGTCTGCGTAGAGTAATACAATATTCCTAGAGTCGCACCATCAGCAAAGGATATGCTAGAATTGGTTATCAATAGGGTCGGCAGATAGGAGACAGAGAGGGCACGTAAAGTCAACATAGAGACGCTCTTAACGCAGTGAAGTGAATGCGATATTGCATATCACTTATCACTTATCAACTAATAATGATCGCTAGCTAGTATGGACACGACGGCTTTCAAAATATGTACCAAAAGAGATCCAGAATTAGGGATTAAAACTGTCTCTGCAAATTTAATGGAAATTTTTAATTTTATTAAAAATTTATTCGCCTAGTCTGAGAGTAAATATTACGAAGTATTTTTGTTTTTCATTTTTCATTTTCGATTTTCCTTTTCTGTATTTATTTTAAATTTAGAAGAGTCTTTGTTGTTGTTGTTCTCATAATTTTTTACAAATAACATCTGGTAATTTTTTGTTAACAACAAATCGAACCGAATCTGTATCGTTATTAATAGATATTCCGACTTCTCCATCACAAATTATTTTCGATGTTTTTTTTTTCCATTTTTTTGCACAACCGAAATGCGTAGCGAAAGGGTGAAAACGTAGGGGGGGGGGGCCGTGGTAGCCGATAGGAAAAGAAAATGTATTCGATACTTTATTTTTACCCACCCTCAATGCTAAAGTTATTTTTAATATTTATCCATGGCATGCTATGCCATGCCAGCCATTTGCAGCAATGGATGGATGGAAATAGAAGCACAACACAAATAGGCCTTTTCTTTTTGAAAATTAGCAGCAACCATTATCATCATCATCATATCAGAATCATTTCAATACATTATTGTACTTTGCAGTTCCAGCATCTGAAAGAAATTTCGAAAAAAAATTCATGTTTTTGGTTTGTTTTAAATACCAAGCGAAAGTGAAAAACAAAAAATGAATTCGCATGTGCGAGGATTTATTTTTAGGTGCTGTGCACCATATACTACCATAAACGAGTGCGTTTTTTGATTTTTTTCTTTCCTACAATTCATTTTTCTTTTAAATAATTTTTTAAATTTTCGTTTAAATTAAAAAAATAACGGTTTTTTTATTTAAGCATTTAATTTTCATTGTTTAAACTGGAAACTCGTGTTCTCTGTAGCGTTTCAATGCTTAAATTCAGGCTGCTGTTCGCTATCTAAACTTGAAGATTGTTCACCTTCAGCCACGAAACTATCCGATTGTCGACTGAGATCAACGATTTTTACAGGCATTGGCTTAATAACTTTGATTGCTCGATCGAGAAGTCCTCGAAAGCCTTGATATATATCGATAGTCAAGATGTGTGTCTTAATTTAATCAGGCCTGTAAACTTGCTTTCCGAGCCAGATTGCACGCATTCAGAAATTGGCAAAGTAGCAACTGTGCGCCAACTGACCTGCTACGCAAACAATCGAAATGTTCGGCTTCTGCTTCATGCTAACGCTCTTTCTGTTCCAAGGGAATTTAAAAGTCTTCAGTCATTAGTTAAGGGCATGGAGATCCTTACTAGTTCGATTTCTACTTTTACTAAAAGTCCACTAGCCCTGTTGGTAAATCCAAGCTTTTAGGCAAAATATTCGCAAAGAATTCCAACCTATTGGGTAGCAATCAACGAGCAAGGCTATCGGAAACTGTGGCTAACAATTTCTTCGAACTTGCGCGGTTAAAAAGGTTGTTAAGGATCTCTACACAAAAAAAAAACAAGTCTTCTATGCCCGTATGAAGTCGCCGTAGCCTAGTAGTTAGTGTGTTGGCTTATTAGACGTAAAGCCAGGGTTCGAGCCACAGGCCAGACAACAAGACAAAATACAAAAAGTATTTCTTCGGCGACTTCCTCTCAGCAGATTTCTGGCAAAAACTCTGAGAGTAAATACAATTGCCATGAAAAAGTGTGCCAAATATCTGTCGTTTGGAGTCGACTTTAAACTGTAGGTCCCACCACGCATGTATAAAATTAACACACACAACATAAGTTGTGCGAGAAACTAGGACGTTGTACAATGGGCCAATTCGACCTCCGGGTACTGTACTTGTCTTAATTGATAAGTACACGTCCTCTAACCTAACCTAATCTAACCTATGCCCGTTTGAAATTCCAGCACTGGTTCAGAACTGTGTTCCTTGACACTCGTTCATCCATTTGCTAACCTTCTCAGCGCCCCATATCGTACGGATATTTTTCCATTTTGCTGTCAGGTTGCTAAAGTGAGGCTAATAGCCCTGAAAACTACTGTTCCGCACTTTCCAAGGCTGTAGAAAGTACTATAAACCATCAACTTGTGAAACGACTAAAGTCTAACAATCTGACCAGCGATGGGTAGTTCTAAAAGGGTTTTAAGGATCTTTACACACAAAAAAACAAGTCTTCTGTGCCGGTTGATATTTCAGCACTGGTTCGGAACTGTGTTCTTACAGTCTCGTTCATCCATTTGATAACGTTTTCAGTGGTTTATATAATGCGGATATTTTTCCGTTTTGCTGGAAGTTTATTAAGGTCAGGCTAATAGACCTAAAAGGTTCTGTGCGCACTTTCAAGCCTATGGAAAGTATGATAAACCATCAACTTGTGAAACTCCTACAGTTTAACAACCTGTTCAGCGGTAGGTTCTACTGTTAACCTGTTGGCGTTAATCGCAGAAATGTGGTACCAGCCTATCCCATGATTTGAGAGCATATTTATTTGGCCATAACAACCCTTCAGTCAGTATTACGACGTAGCTTCTCTCACCATTTGTGTTGTGTGTGTTAGCTTTGTAAATGAGTGGTGGGACCTACAGTTTAAAGTTGATTTCGAAAGACAGATTTTTGAAAAATTTTTTCATGGTAATTTTATTTACTCTCAGAGTTTTTGCCCGAAATCTGCTGAGAGGAAGTCGCCGAAGAAATATTTTCTCATATTTCATTTTGTTGGAGATGTGTGACCTGAGGTTTGAACTAGAGCTGTTCATGTAAAACAAACATCGATGATTTTTGCCATTCGATTCATCATTAATTAACATCGATGTTATTCGATGCATCAATTAAAAAAAACATCGATGTTTGCGATGCATCGTATTTATTCTAACTGGAACTTAACAAAATTAATTGAATAAAAGTCGAATTATTTTAACATATTAAATACAAAAATTGTTTATTTTATGAGGAATATTTTCATTAAATTCAGTGTTATTAGATTATTACAGTCCTAATTGTGTAAAACATGACATCAAGTTATATTTATATGGATAGAAAAAACAAAATTTTTAATATATGGGGAATTTCGTGTCGTGACCCAATTTTTAAAATCGATGTCTTCCGATTTAGATGAAATTTGCACCAAGGTTAGTACTATTGGATAGTATGCCAGACAGCTCTATCAGTCAAGAACTGCCGGAGTTAGAGGGGGCCAAAGTTGGACATTATGGTGATACAGGGTTTTTTTTAAAATGTGTGTAACTTTTCACATATTGATCCTAGCCAAAATTTTCCAAAGGATATTAGATAGCTATTTCTTCAATCTTTCCAAAAATAATTTTTTTAATTGTTTAAAATTTTTTTTATTTTTTTTTTAAATTAATTTTTTTTTACATTTTTTTTTTCAAAATGGGCCCTTCTTTTTTTTTTTTTTTTTTTTTTTTTCTTAAATAGGAAGCGAGTGGCATATCTATCAAAAAAAATTATTCTGTAATCAAAAATAAGATTTTTCAATATTATTTCAATATTTTATGATAAAATTGAGTTACTAGAGCTTCAGTTTCGCTTGGAAGTGTATGAATACCATGCTCAGCAACCAAATTTTTAGCAATTCTTGCTTTTCGTTGAGACGTTCCAAACTCGGTCATTATTTTTGAACAACTCCATGACGATGGGGCAAGAGTAAGAAGTTGAATTCTTTTAGATCTACTATGTGACGTTTTGTACTTCTTTTTTATTTGTTCAAAAACTTCTACTGTATCCTTGTGATGTTGATTTTGGCACTCATTATTAGGTCTTATAGGTTCTACTGAAAAGTTAGAACAACCATCATCTCCTGCAGAACTGTCATCATTTTCAGAATTTTGTTCTCATCTGGAATAACCGGTAATGTGTCCAACTTTCCCAAAATTTTCCTGTACGATCCAGAAATTAGCAAACGTTTTGAAAGCGTTGGGAATTTTTTCAATAAGTTGTCGGAAATATTTCGCATATCTGATGATCTGTGCTTCTTTTTGTCTAAGGGATTACAACAAAAAGAAGTCAACATTTCCTTTTTGGAAGCGGAAGCCATGTAAATAACGCACGTCCAAACTTTAACACTGTTTATAAAAAACTAATTTCCGAATATCCTTAGAATGCAAATAAATACTTTTTTAAAATCATTTAGGTAGTACGTTTTCAAGCCAAATATTGAAAAATCTTATTCTTGAATTAAAAAATAATTTTTTTGATGGACTCGCATCCCATTAAGCGATTATAAAGGCCTTAAAGAAATTGTATAAGCTTTTTTTTGAGAAAAAAAGGGCTCATTTTGAAAAAAAAATATAATCAAGCGATTTTTAATCAAATTAAGTCATTCTTAGAGGGTTTTTGTTTAAAAACATTGTCACTACTTTAAATGAGTTGTAATCTGCTACTTAAACAAAAGCTGTCGGATGCGTAAATTTAAAATTCAGCTTTTCGATACATCGAATAAAAAATATCGATGTATCGATTAACATCGTGTGATACGATACATCGACATTTTAACGATGTATCGAAATCAAAACATCGATGTTTACGATGCATCGATTAACATCGAACAGCTCTAGTTTGAACTGAGGGTCTCACGTCTAATAACACAACACATTAGCTAAACCTACAGAGACTTTATCGAAACAATAATAACAGAAAAATTGAGACCTTTTTAGATGGAACTGTCTCCTATTACAGAATATTGTTCAAATTAATCAGTACTAGACGACAGGTGATGATTTAGTTGTCAATTGAAGAAGTTGTCCAATGATTTAGTTGTCGAATTGTGGATAAGTGTACGAAATGCTGTTTTCCAGTCTAATTGTGGCTAAAGGGTCTTCCAAACGAAGACTATAAGAAGAGTTTCCATTCCGGTATCCATTCTGGCCAGTACGGCCGCAACACAGATTTTCGGACATAGCCACTCCCAGGTATCTGAATAGTCCGCCATTAGGTGCCCCAATACCGACAGAATTTCGGAAAGAGGTCGTAAATATAATAGGATTTTTAAAATAAATACCTCGACTGTGGTGAAGCACCAATATTTTGAGTTTTCAGGAGTTATTTGAGCCGTTTTGTGTTTTCTCTCTGGTTATAGTTCATGCTTGTGGGAACCGGGATCTTGCCATTATCCCTGCTATCGCTAGATAGAAGCCGCAAGAGTCAACATGGGTGCCTCGAATTTTAAGACATAGAATTTTTTTTCTTTATTCAACTTTTGACATATTTTTGTTTTGATACTTTTTAGTACTTTTTTTTTACTTTTTAGTACTTTTTTGGTACTTTTTAGTACTGAACTCTTAAGGTTTGAGCAGAGAATTTTTCATAATTTATTCATTTTTTGAATTGTCCTTTTCTAAAAGTACTTTTTGTTAGTGCTGTCGCTAGATAGAAGCCGGAGGAATCAAGATGGGTGTCACGAATTTTACTATGATAAATGATTTTCAAGACTTAGAATTTTTTTCTTTATTCAACTTTTGGCATATTTTTGTTTTGGTACTTTTTAGTACACTTTTTTGGGTACATTTTGGTACTTTTTTTTTGGTAATTTTTAGTACTTAACTCTAAAGGTTTGAGCAGAGAATTTTTCATAATTTATTCATTTTTTGAATTTTCCTTTTCTAAAAGTACTTTTTGAAAAAAAATTTTGTAATTAAAGAATGAGATCAGAACAGTTTTCCTATTCTTAACTTGTTCGTATCGTATTTAAGGTACTTTTTTAAAAACATTTTTTCCTCATCTTAAATTTTGGTAAATTTTCCTCGATTTGAAATAAATTGCAAACAAATCGAATAAAATTGTTATTTTTATAAATTTTTGTACCAATTCCGTTATAAATAAATGATGTGAACGGCTCCCACTCTACAGTTCTACACAGACAGATCAGATTCTATTTTCGTTGTTTTTGTTATTGTTACGTTTTATTTTTCCTCTTCTTTATTTGTTCAGTCCAATCATTCAGCTCGTAATTGAATTCAAATTATTTTCTTCGTATTATACTATATAAAGATATTCAGTTTGTTGTTGTTGTAGTTATTGTTTGTGGGATATTAATAAAGAGGATTTAAACGCTTAATTAGTCTATTATTATAACAAAACATTACAATTATCCTCTGCTGCTATCATATCTACTTTGGTTACATTGAAGAGGGTCATGCAGGCGTCTGGGTAGACAAGCAACCTGGCAAACAGGTTTAAAATGTTTACGTCTAAAGGTTAAAGGTTGTTAACTGGTTATTAAGTTTTAAATTCCTCTTTAGTTTTTTGCTTTAAAATGCTATTCAGCTGAGATTCAAGTTTCAAAATTTTTTATTAAGTTGTTGTTGTTAGCTTTTTAATATATTCAGCCAGCTGAATATGGATTTAAAACTATTCTGAATAATTTTTACATTTCTTAAGAGTTTTAACAAGTTATTATACTTTAAGAGCTTATTCAGTTAAGGTTTAAATAAACTAAGCTTAGAACTTCTTGGTTATTTGGTGTATTCAGCTAGCTGAATTGGTATTGAGCAATATTTTGTACTGGCAAACACCATATGACTTACGAATATTTCGTTTTTCTTGAGTTTGAACATATTCAGCTGGCTGAATTTACCTTGAAATCAATCATTTTATTTCAAGATATGCACTTTTAAGTAAACTGCACTGAGTTGTTAACGTATTCAGCTAGCTGAATTTAATATGTGTGTAGTTTTTCAAATTTCGTTTTCGATTTATTAATTTTCTAAAATTCTTTAGATAATTTAGTGATATTCAGTTAGCTGAATAGTAACTTTAGGCTTTTTATTGCATATTTAAGATCTTGTTTTTAACTAAAAACTGCCACAGAAAATGCTCTTGCTATACAGCTAGTTGAACAACATTTATATATCTTTTTCAGCTAGCTGAATAATAATTTTTTGTTTTAGAATAGAATATATTGGTATTGTATATATATTTTCGATTATCCCGATGATAATTCAATGAAAATTAGCTAGCTGAATAGTAGTTTGAACCTTTTTACCGGTTATTTAAAGTATTCTCTTTACAAAAAATACTCTGTTGCAATTCTGTTTAATATTCAGCCGGCTGAATTTAATGTTTTAGTATTGTGGATACATTTTCCATTATGCGGAAGAAATTTCATTGATATCCAGCTAGCTGAATAGTAGTTTAAAGCTATTTGCTGGTTATTTAGAGCGTTCTATTTAAAAAAAATAATTTGTTAAAATTTTCATTGATATTCAGCTGAATTTACCATTTACTGGTTATTTAAAGTATTCTATTTAAAAAATACTCTGTTACAATTTTTGATATTCAGCTGGTTGAATTTAATATTTGGGTATTGTGGATAAATTTTCCATTATACTGAAGAAATTTCATTGATATTCAGCTAGCTGAATAGTAGTTTAAATCTCTCTTTACTGACTACTTAAAGTATTCTGTTTACAAAACATACTCTGTTACACTTTTCTTTGATATTCAGCTAGCTGAATTGAATATTTTAGAATTGTGAATATATTTCCCATTATCGTGAAGAAATTTCATTAATATTCAGCTAGCTGAATGGTAGTTTAAAGCTAAAAGTTTAGAGTATTCTATTTAAATAAATAATTTGTTACAATTTTCATCGATATTCAGCCAACTGAATTTACCATTATGGTATTGTGAATAAATTTCACATCATCCTGATGAAATTTCATTGATATTCAGCTAGCTGATTAGATTATTTAATGTATTCTATTTACAAAAATACCCTAGTCACAATTTAATTCGATATCCAGCTCGCTGAATCTAATATTTTGGTATTGTTGATAAATTTCCCATTATCCTGAGGAAATTTCATTGACATTCAGCTAGCTGAATTACAGTTTAAACTATTTATTATTCAGCTGGCTAAATAACAATTTTAAATTAATTATAAAGCATTAGGGAACACATTTGATTTTACACGTTTTTTTTTTCCTTCTTGTTTCAATTGTTTTTGTATGAAATTATGAATAAATTTAATTTTAGCATTTTGTTCTCTTTGAAATCATTTTTGCTCTTTAGACGAGTATAAATCCTAATACTCTTAAAAATCTGCTGAATATAGAATGTTTTAATATAAACAAATGAATTTAAGTGAGTGTAGGGGATATTGAGAAATTAAACAAAAAAAAAGTTTTAAAAATAAAAATTTCTTTTTGAAACACAAGAAAAATACTTGAATTCATCCAATGTTTTTGCCGATTTTTTAATGTGTTGTTGTTGCTGTTGCGTTGTATTTCTTGTTATATTTTTATAAAAGTCAAATTCAACAACTCAGTGAGTACAAGAAAAATTGTTTAAAATTGAGAAGACGAGGAGAAAAAAGCAGCAGATTTTCTGTCGAAACCAATTTTTTTATAGAACATTTGTGTTGTGGTTGGTGGATATTTTGGGGTTATACCACCTCTAAAATTAAAAATGGCCCAAAACAGTAATACAAATGGGTTTAAATTTAAATTTTTGAAATTGAATTGAAAATGAAAAATACAGTACAGAACAATCATTTCACCAGCAATCATCCACCCCAAACACAATCACCATCATCACTAGCACCTCCACCAGCAAATACAACAACAGCAACAGCCAAAGCGTCATCATTTTTAGCATCATCCTGCCTGATTATCGCTAGTAGGCAGTATCAACGTCAAGAATAACGGCTGTGGCAGCAGTTGAAGCCACATCTTCAACAGCAATAGCAGTCCATTACACTGACTGCTGCTGGTGATTTAGAAATTTTGAATCTATCGAGTAACGGTTATAATTTTTTTTTTGGATAAAAAACGCGCGCGTTTGAATGTGTTCAATATTGTTTTTCTTCTTTGGAAAAGAAAATTTTGTAAAAAATTTTAGTAAAAAATTTTATTTTGCAAAAAAATGCTGTGCCAAAGTCAAAAAAATCTTTGTGTTTATTTATAAAAGTTTAATTTTGTTTTAAAAATATCTACGAAGGACGTCAGTTTTATTAATAAATTATTAAAGAGTGTTGAAAATCATAACCAATCAAACCAATAATATTTTAAATTCAATTAAAAATAATATAAAATTCTTAAAAGAAAGTGAAATCAATAGTTATTTAAATAAATAAGAAAATAGTTTAAAAATATATATTTTAAAAATCTATACGATATTTTAAAAATACAAATTTGCAAAAAAAGTCAAATTTCTTACAAAAAAAATTCAACCGAAAATGTTTAAAATAGCCATTCAAAAATGCTCTTAAATTCAATGAAAAATCACTCTCTTTGTGATAAAAGTAATTTAAAAATAAACAAATGCATTGATTACTCTCTCACCACTCGTTCTCTCTCTATTGTTCTCGTCTTCGAAAATGTAAACAAAAATAAAATTTCCCTCTAGAAACGAAACATCTGTTTAAATAAAAGAAAAATAACAACAATTAATGCAAACGTGTGTGAAAGTGTGTTGTATTTTGATAAAGTTCTTAAAAATATCCCGTTTGGTTTTTGTTTTGCTGCCATCTCGTTGTTTTTCTGTGAGTAATTTTCAAATGAGTGATCAAGATCAGTGTTTAGCCAAGTTTCAAACCGTATTAATAATGGTGTATTTACATGATCATCAGTTGATTGTGTTGAAAGGTGTTGCCAACAGATACTTTAAGCAAATAATGTGAGTATTCAAGGTGGCCATATGATCTTTTTTTCTTGTGATTATTGAAATATGTAGTGTAAAAAAAAGAATGGTGACATGTCGCGAAACAAGAAATGTTCAGTAAGGTTTGCCATTTTGTTATGAATAATTTAATTTAATTTAATTATTTTTTCAAGAGAAATTTTCGATTTCAAAGCGAACAGCAGCCAAAGACAGCTCAAAAGCCGCTAGGGAGCCCTAAATATTTCGCTTTTTACTATAATCACTTAAGGAATGGCGCCTACTTACGGCCTAGCTTCTCACATCACCCATGTTGTGTGCGTTAATTTTATACGTGAGGCCCTAATCCTGATTGAAGGGTTGTAATGGCCAATTATGTACACATATAAGAGTAATGGCGTCTACTTATGCAGTGCATTGTGGTAGGACTAGGAAAATTGATTGTTGGAGGGGAGAAAGAGAGGGGCTAATGTGAACAGCAGACAAAATCTGATCAAAAGTCGCTAGAGCACTTGGAAATATGCCCTTTTTTCAAACATAACTTAGGTAATGTCACCAACTCATGCAGTGCATTGTAATAGATTGTTGGAGGGAGGAAAGAGATTGTTGAAGAGAGGAAATATTTTTGGCTGCCACTTAATAATTTGTAGTAAAGACCGAAATAACTTAACCAGGATCCTCTTCGTAATACATACATAATTGGCCATTACAACCCTTCTTTCAGGATTACGGCCTAGCTTCTCACACCACTCATGTTGTGTGCGTTAATTGTATACGTGAGTTGCGAGACCTACAGTTTAACGTCGACTCCGAACGACAGGTTTTTGAGAAACTTTTGCATGGCAGGTTTATTTACTCTCAGAGTTTTTGCTAGAAATCTGCTGAGAGGAAGTCGCCGAAGAAATATTTTTTTCGTATTTCGTTTTGATGTCTGACCTGGGATACGATCCCGGGCTTTATGTCTAATAAGCCAATACACTACCGTAGTCTAGTAGGTAGTGGGACTTCGTAGTACAATCGTAATACTATGAGCAATTTATTGGTCAATTAACCACGAACGGGAGTACGAGACAGATGAGTTCTTCCTAAACAAGGGAAGAAGATCCTTACATACTTGCAGCATTACAACCCTTTGGTCAAACTTCTCACACTACTCATATTGTGTGTATTAATTGTATCCATGAATGGCGGGACCTAAAGTTTAATGTCAACTCCGATCGATAGATTTGAGAAAATATTCATGGCAATTTTATTTACTCTTGATAGAAGACTACAGAGCAAGGGTCAACGAAAGAAATATTGTTATCGTTCTTTTTCGAAATGTCACAGCTGAGGTTTCAGCCAGCGAGCTCTCGCCCAATATGCCAACACATTTCACATACTAGACTATGTACCTTTTATTTTATTAAAACATAATCGATAGAATCGTGATAATACAAGCCACAGAGTGTTGGTGTTATAAAGAATCCGAACAGTTGGATACTGCCTACTGTCATTTATGAACATATACGATCTCTCCTGTACGTAGTCGACAGAGTTGTATTCGTCTTTGAAAATAAAATATTCTGGTTCCAAAGTACATCGCATTGAAATGTGATGTTCAAAACAGTTACACTTCTGTCTTAATATTAATTCTTCACCAATCCTTCTGCAACAGAGACTTCAGCGTTGTTATAGAATGGATTTTCTTGGTCCTTGTTTATCAACTAGTCCAAGGCTAGTATAGGCTAGTCTCTATATCTTGTCCAACACCATGTGAGTTGATCTTAGACTTATTCTATCTCCCCAGATAATTACCTCAAAGATCATTATTGGTCTGCATAATCTGAGAGGACTCCTCTCGGCAGATTTCTGGCAAAAACTCTGAAAGTATATTAAATGGCCATGTAAAGCTTCTTAAAAATCTGCCGTTCAGAGTCGACTTTAAATTGTAGGTCCTGCAATTCTTGTATAAAACTAACACGCACAACATAAGTGGTGTGTGACTGAAGGGTTGTAATGATAAATTATCAACATATGTATGTATGTGTGTTTGTTTGGCCTTTCCTGAAATTCTTTCTATTCAATTTGTTATTCAGTGATATTTCCAAATATTTTACCTCCAGTTTCCGCTGTATTATCTCACTAAGGAGTCGAATATTTTTCATTTACGAAGTTGTGTTCTTGGGGTAAATAATACTGTTTTGGTATTGATCTAGTTTATCCTCAATCTTACTGACATCAACTCCCAACTAATTCAAATCTCAAGACTTTTGTGGGAGATATCACAAAGAATCACTTTAAATTTTACTTGATATATTGTATCAGAGCTATATTAACTGCATATCCTTAGCAATTAATTTCTAATTCAGATAATTTCGTCAAGTGTTCATGCACAACCAACATCCATAAATTCTCTGGTTGTGTGGCCCCTTATTATTTCGTTCTTGTATAATCTTCGTTTATTCATCGCTTTAATGAGAGAATGCTTCAATACCAGGTATTCCTTCTTTCTCTCTGAAAATCGTAGAGCAATCCCCGTCCGATTCCTTTTAATTGGTTGAAAGACTGTTTTTTAACACCAACACTTAGGAGATGAACAACTCCTACTCATGCAGTGCATTGTACTGAAATAACAAAAGGATAATTCATAAGAGAAAGGAAAGAGGGGTTAGTGTGCGAAAATGTTTATTTTGAAACATTGGTGCTCTGTAATAATTCTCACTTTCTTTTTCTATTTCGGTTAATCGCACAATGTCAACAATAAGACAATTACAAAAGACCCAGGGTCTCTTAAGGGAGGCGAACTCACGTCCTCAGCATTTAAAGTTTAGCACACTAACAACTAAAGGGTCCGCCAAATAACTTTTTATTTTGAAAATGCTTTAAAAAACTACTGAATATTTTCTCAAATTTCTTTTTTTATTTGAAAGTACAATCCTTCCGGTTAATAATGGAAAATAATTTCATTCAAATGGCTGCCTCGGCTGGCCATACAGTAGCCTGCACCAGAAGATGCCAATTTTGGCAAAAAAAATCATCTTTTCAGATGAAGCTCATTTTGATCTTGGCGGGTATGTAAACAAGCAAAATTGTCGCATTTGGGGCACAGAAAACCCGCACGCATACATTGAAAAGCCGACGCACCCAAAACGAGTCGCTGTTTGGTGCGGATTTTGGTCCAGAGGCATAATTGGGCAATTTTTCTTCGAAAATGAGCAAGGAGTGGCCATTACAGTCAATGGCGATCGTTATCGGGCCATGTTGAACGAATTTTTGTTCACAAAAATTGAAGAGGAGGATATTGGCAACATTTGGTTTCAACAGGACGGCGCTACGTACCACACAGCCGAAGCTACACTCGATGTTTTGCGCCCTGTTTTTGAAGATCGCATTATCAGCCGCAGAGCTGATGTCGTTTGGCCACCTCGGAGTGTTATGCCGACAAACCAGAGACAATTGACGCTTTAAAGGACAATATTCATGAAGCCATTGGATAAATACAGCTGCACACAATCGATATCGACATTTGAATGAAATTATTTTCCTTTATTATCTGGAAGGATTGTACTTTTAAATAAAACAAGAAATTTGAGAAGATATTCAGTAGTTTTTTTTAAAGCATTTTCAAAAAAAAAAATTTTTTTGGCGGACCCTTCAGATCATTGGGGCATATTGTGAAGTGTGAACGATTTGGAACCCGTTCTTATATCCGACATCTAGTCATCTCGTATTACTAAGACAGCATTTTTCCTGATGACAAAACCTGACCTCTAACGGTTAACGGATAGCTGGTGATATGATTTTTTGACTGATTGGTAATCGGTTTACCGAATTTTTCAAATGATTCTTAACGGCCATGTGCTTTAAGTTTCGTTCATTTCTCTCTCTGCCAATTGCAAAATCTCCTGCTATTTCTCAGTGACTAGAGATGTGGTCACTCTACTCGTTATTATAACGTAAATTAGAATGGAATTTGCGGATTATGGCATGGCATCTGATAAACAAATCAAAAAGTAAAAATGAATTCAATTTCACGAAATATTTTCATATTTAAATTCATTTTGTTTTCTTCATGTAATAAAATCTGAATAAAAATTAAATCCACCAACGTTTTTAAGCTTTATTACAACAATTTGTTGTTAATTTTTTTTTGATTTCTTTCCTTTCTTGCTTAGCATTTTACAAATAAAAAGAAAACAAAAACTATAAAATTTTCCTCTTTTTTTTCTTGCTTTTTCTACAATCTTTTTTCAAAATGAAATAAAAAAAGAAAAAGAATCGAAACAAAAAATTTTTTTGAATTTGGCTAAAAGCCAATATGAAACAGTTTTTGAAACAGAAAAGAATTTCAAAACGATCGTCGTCGTTGTTGTCGTTGTCGTTGCCTTTGGTAAACCATACGAAGAATGTTGGTGCTCAAATTGCCAGAGACGAGACGATGCCTTTGCCGCATTCATGATGATGATGATGATGATGATGAGAATGCACCATCACTTGTACCCCTTAAAAGATAGACACTGTACTGGTTTCTACGGCAGATCGTCAATAAAATTTTCAATATTTGTTTTCTTCTTTAATGTCATACGTTTCTTCGTTCGTTTTCTAAATGATGTAGTAGTTGTTGCACATACACAGTTGGAAATGCTTCAGCGAACTGGTGATCATAATGACGATAATGATGATGATAAATTTACAGTGGTCAGAAAGTGATTAAATTAGAAAGAAAAATTTATATCGATGGTGAATACAAAAGATATTAAACAGAGTGATACCTCTGGTAATATTAAGTGCATCTGGCAACATTATTGCTTGTTTTTAAGGCGAAATATAAGGCTTTACTTCTTAAAATCGCAGTATTTTGTAAACAGTTATCCAAGTTTGAAAAACGGCTTAAAATTTGCCACGTTACCGTTGCGTTTTGCTTTTATATTATAGAAAATTTAAGGCTGTGTTGCAGCTACTGAAAAGATTTTTAGTTTATAAAACAGAAATACTGCAGCGACATGGTAGCTCATCTACAATCTGATAACTTCGATCTTAAGCATGCGCCTCGTTCTGGTCTACCAATCATACATACCATAATTAATTATTCAAGCCATTCAGTCTGAATTACAAGGTACCGATTCTTTTGAGAAACTTTTCATGGCAATTTTTATTTTTTGTCAGAAATTTGCTGAGAGGCAGTCGCCGAAGAAATTATTTTCTTCATATTTCGTACGAGATCTGTCCCAATCATTTGAAGAGAGCTGTATACACAAAAAAACTCGATGCAGGGGTGCCTCATAGACTAACAATAAAAAAATAAAGCAAGGAATTTCTATCTGGGGTTTGGAACTAAAATGAAACGAAATCGAACAATTCCTGGAATTATTGAATACGAACAATGTAAAGTAGATCACGTACGACACAATAATGTGGTGTAGCTTCGCAGATGCTAAACGATGGATAGTTATTTCCACTTTTCATAGTTAATGAGAATGAAGTACGCAATTCATTTAAAACTTTATGAATCGTCTACGCGAGACCATATGTAGCTTAAATAGAAAGTGAAAGAACTTAATTTGAAAGTATTTATCCTGAAGCCCTTGATTGCGATTTATTTCGATATGTACCTGACTCACTTCATCTTATAAATATTTATTCCATAGTGAACTGCAAAACGGAATTGGAATTATAGTTGGATTTTTAGAATTTTATAAAACCCAGAACATCTAGGTTAGGTTAGGTTAGGTTTTTCGTAGTTTACTTGGTCCTATAAGAGTGCCTCATGGATTAACAATAAAAAATATAAAGGAACGAATTTCCGTTTGCGTTCTACGACTAAAATGATATGAAATTGAACAATTCCTGAAATTATTAAATACGACAATAATGTCCGAAAAACAACGTGTAGCTTCGCAAAGATTGGTAACGCCAGGATCGAAAAGTGAATCGAGTGATTCTGATCCCCACTTTTCATAATTAATAAAATTGAAGTAAGCAATCCATTTAAAACCGCCGTAGTATAGTAGGCTTAATAGACGAGAGGCCTCGGTTCAAACCCCAGGTCAGACATCAAAACGAAAATCTGAAAAAATATTTCTTCGGTGACTTCCTCTCAGCAGATTTCTGGCAAAAACTCTGAGAGTAAATAAAACTGCCATGAAAAGTTTCTCAAAAATCTGTCGTTCGGATTCGATTTTAAACTGTAGGTCCCGCCACTCATGTATAAAAATTAAAGTACACAACATAGGTGGTGTGAGAATCTAGGTCGTAATCCTGACTGCAGGGTTGTAATGACCACTTATGTATGTAAAAAAGTAGTCGTGCCGATTTTATATTGGCGGATGCCATTTGCAGTTTGAAGTCGCCGTTAAACTCTCGATGTTAAACTGTAGGTCCCCCTACTCATGCTTGAATTTAACACACTGCAAGGGTTGTGTGAGAAGCTAGGTTGTAATCCTGATTAAGGGGTTGTTAAGACCAATGAAGTAATTAAGTAAAGATGCCTTTTGCATTACAGAAAGTGATCTTAAAACAGTTCATCGGTTGCGAATACAGGCAATAGTGCAGCCTGGATCCTTAGCATTCCGTATACGTATATCACTTTATTTTGTATTTTTATTTATTATTTCTAGCCCACTGTCTTTTAGATCTTTTTAGTTGAACAACAACTGTTTGTCTGCTTGTGTATTTGTATGTGTATCTCTGTACAAATTTCTTTTAAGAAAAATAAGCAAAATGGCGTCGGCCAACAGTGAAAAAAGCGGTAAAAAAAGAAAATTCAAATACGCCAAGTGGAAAATGTCAACAGACGAAAATTTCAGCTGTCGTAAATTTTTTCAGTTTTTTGTTGTTGTTGTTGTTTTTCTTTTAATGATTTTTCCTCTTGTTCAACTGAAAAATAGTGGCGGAGGAAATTGTAAAGGAAATTGTATTATTTTCATTCTTGTTGTTGTTGCTGCTGTTGTTGTTGTTTTAGTTGTCAATTCAAATTCAATTTATTTAATATTCTGAAACACCAAAAATAAGAAGAAGAACAAGAAGATAAAATAGTATTGAACATCTTTATTGTGTAGCCGGTACATTAATTTTCTCCCAACTCACTCGCGTCCATAATTTTTTCGCTATGAATTGCAAAGAACGTTCAGCAACATTCACTGCAAGTAAGGAGAGAGAAATGGAATGGAAAAAGAAAACGACTCAAAACAACAATTTGTTGCCGTTCCTTGAGATGATTCCGAGAAGATCTTTTTGTTTTTGTATTTTCCCAATTTTTTTCAATTTCTTTTTTTTTGTTTTCTTATTTTATTTCGTTTTTAATTATTCGGTTTTTGGCTGTAAGCCAAAAAAGTGGCAACAATTTTCATTAAAAAAAAACGGAAAAAAATTTGTTTTCGTTAGACGGAGAAGAAAACAGAACATCAAACCATCATAAGACATATTCATACGTTTACTCTCTATAGGTTGTTGTTGTTGTTGTAGTATTTTCTACCCAGACTATATAGCACGGTCCTTAGAGGTGACGTGAAACGAAAAATTTGTAGCTAAGATCAGAAGGGGTTGTAGCAGCCGTAATGGAATATAAAGAGGCGCGTGACTGATTCATGCCATTATGTATGAAATGAAATGTGTCTGTATGTACATATGTATATATGGATGTATGCATGTATAACGGTTATGTGCAAGTGTGTATGTTCTAGATTACATGCAACAAAATGGCTTTTTTTCTTTACAGATGTAAGAATGTATTTTGTTTGTCATATTGGGTAGGAATAACAGACATTT
This sequence comes from Sarcophaga subvicina, assembly GCA_936449025.2. Classification (NCBI taxonomy): domain Eukaryota; kingdom Metazoa; phylum Arthropoda; class Insecta; order Diptera; family Sarcophagidae; genus Sarcophaga; species Sarcophaga subvicina. Next base: position 37,850,391 of record OW388084.2, read on the forward strand.
CGTACAACATTTTCAAACCTGAATTTGGGAAAAATTATATAGAATCTGTCAGTACATTCCATACTTACATAGGATTACATATATACATAATTATTCATTACAACTGCCTGGCTTCTCACACCACGTAAGTATGTCGAATGTGTCAATTTTATACATGAGTGGCGGGACCTACAGTTTCGAATGACAGGTTTTTGAGAAACTTTTTATCGCAATTTTATTTACTCTCAAAGTTTTAGTCAGAAATCTGGTGAGAGGAAGTCGCCGAAGAAATATTTTTTAATATTTGAACCGTGTGGCTCACGTCTAATAAGCCAGAGCACTACCTAGTAGAAAACGGTGACTTCAATTCAAGGATTATGGTTTTGAAATAAAATAAATTGTTCAATTTTATCTGTTATTATTTCCTTATCTAATAAATAGTGAACGTTTAGTGAACACACCTCGCTATCAGTTTTTTGCAATACGTATTCATAATTTTAAAACTTGACAGACTATATATATGTACATACGTCAACTGACTGACAAAGTTACCTTTTTCTTTATATATACCTGTTTCATTATCAGTTTGGTAACTTCTAGAAGCTAACAGATTATTTGTTATTGTTATTCTTCTCTTTTCTACTTTAGTTATTTTAATTTGATGTGTGTTTATTTCCATTCTCGTTATTTGTTTTGTTATTGTTTCTTTTTCAAGTTCTTTCTCCATGTTTCTAGAATAAGAAGTTTACTGTACAGTGAGCACAAATATTCTAATTTATCACCATCTTATCCATGAATTTAAAGTCGCCATAGTCTAGAAGTTTGTAATCATGACTGAAGGGCTGCAATGTATGTTGTGTATGTATCCATTAATTACTAGAAGACAGAATGTTTTGCGCGTGAATTCAAAGCCTGAGGAATTAATATCCTAAAGAAATTACTTCCTTTCCTTTTATGTTGAAAATGCTTTCAAATTTATGTAAATTAAATTCTTTAAATCGATTATACTCACTTGATCGTATTGAAATGACAGACGATCAATGATGTGGCGGTAGTGCTTAACTACAAAGTGGATCAAAGTTCAGGCTTGAAATTAGTAAAATATAAAAGAAATATTCAGCCAGGTTCTCGAATTTTAAAAATTCAAATATTTTCATTATCCGTCAAATAATCTATTCAGGAATCTTCCAGGCCCTCAACAACAAATATCATAAAAAATTTAAAAGAATCGGATTCAGTGAGCAAAGTTAATAACCATTAATTAAATTGTGAGCAGTAGAGTTGAGAATTGAAGATTTCGTCAGTTTGCTACAGTTAACGTCTTCTGTAATCTCATCAAACAGTCATTAACCCTTTACTAAGTGTCAGCCTTTGGCTGTAAACAAATTGTATAATAGTTCGGACAGTAGTTCACCAACGTTGGCTGCAATATTATCTTAAAATGTTGGAATTCTGGTTAGCTCGTCTCTTTAAATGAGAGACTTTAGGTGTCTCCATCAAAAATAATTTGATGAGGCAAATAGCATCATCTTTGCGCACTATCTAAACTGCTATAAAACGCGATATTTATTGTTCACCATATTAGTTTATGGTGTAGGGTGTCGTGTGGCATGTAGTACAGCCTTTCTGAAACCGCGGAAAATTCAGTAATCAGTACACGGTGACTTACACCATTGACTTGTCACAATTCGATTTTAATTTTTCTTACAAAAACAAATTCATACCTAATCTTTCAGGGAGCATTGGCGGCTGACTTTGACTGCTCTTTACATTAAATTTTGCAATTTTTTGCGGTTGAATTAAGCATTGAGTCAAAAATGTGCTTCGTTATAGAAGATGTTTTTGATAGAAACATATTGTTACGTTTTTACCTTTTTAAAAACGTTTAGAATATGAGTTCGTTGATTCCAAAGAAGTAAAAACAAGTATGTGTTCTGTTTCAATTAAACTCTTTATTGTTCACACTACTTTTGTGTGCCACCGTATACAACTTAACGATACAACAACAATTTGTTTATTCGCTATTATTCTTTGCTTACAACGCAGATCTTTTCAACGACGATCTTCAAACCACGACTTCTTCACACAAGACTGACTGAATTATTACTGACTCTTGCCTGCTTTGTCTTGCCCTTTTATAGTCCAACTCAAACAGTCTAACGTACGTTCTTGAAGTAGAAGGTTCGTGTTCTCGCCTTCTCGAGAACTCTATCGCGACCACATTGCTGCTTGTGCGTTCTGCACACTATTCCTTTTTCTAACCCTTTTTCTCTCATGCTTGTTGTTGTTGGTTTACTTGTTGCGTTTGCTTTCGTTGCGTTTTCGTTACCTATCTCTTTCATACTCATGGTCTTTGTTTTTGTAGCTTTTGCTTATTGTTTTCATGTGAAATGATATTAGGTCGTTTCCATTTGCGTAGATAATAAGATATGATAAGAAAATTTTCATCAAAAAATTCAATGATTTGGAAACTTTGTTGGTTTCTTACTGTGTTCGAGACGAAATGCCCATTTTTAGAATTGGCACATGCCGCGAATATTATTATAATACTGAAAAATCTGAAGTTACACATTTTCAAATCTGTATAACTTTTTATATGAGCGACGATTTAAAAGAACAGTCGTTTCAAAAAATATCACCAAAATATGCCCGGATATGTAGGCAGTCCCTCTATGTAATGGCAAAAAACCAAGACACTTAATTCCCTTGCTATTATTAGAAGTTTTGAGGTTAGAAAATCTATGAAATCAGAAAGAAAATAGATTTAAGCAGGCAGGAAAGAAAGAAAGAATGTAACTTTCGTTACATATTTTTTATTTTTATTTAATCATAATCAGAATGTGTGACTCTAAATAACTCACCTTAATATCTTACGATATTACATTTGCTCCTAACCAATATTATTTGTATTGATCAGATTATTTCATCATTATCAGCACCAGCATCAGCATAAACATCACGTTACATGATGGGGCATCAGAGAAATAAACAGAGAGACAGACAGACAATCTGTTAAAAGATGTTTCGAAGACATTTTTCAGCTGAACACAATTGTTGTTGGTTATACGACCGACCGACCGTTCGTTCATACGATTGATTTTCAAAGTCTTAAGGAATGTTTTGATTTGATCTGAACACAAAATGTAATCGATTTGAAAGAGATCTTTTAATTTTATGTACAATATGTACCATACGATATACAAAAATATTATGTATACCTAGAGTATAAACATACATGCATACATATATATGTATATGGATATACTCGTATGTATGTACATCCCTCGTATACAACCCACAGAAAAGAAATGAAGGAAAATATCACAAATATTTTCATGTCATTTCACAAGCATTTCTACTACACACATTCACAATCATGAAAACATGGAAAATGAATCTCGTTTTTATAAAAATTTTCAAAGGTGGGTGGAAATTTTTTTTAACCAAATATTAGCCAACAACAACAACAGCAACTAGTAGTACAACTGGCAGCGTAAAAACAAATAGTTTTCTTAGATTTTTATGCCAAAGACAAGATATAATGGAAATTAATTTAAAATGGCATTTAATTATCAGAACATCATCATTCTCAGTTTTTATTTTGTTTCCTTTTTTGGCTTTTTGTATAGGAAGGCCTATTGCACAGCACTTCTAGACATTCTTTTAAGAATTTTTCATTCAATACTCACTTGTTATTTGTAAAAGTTTGGTTACAAAATGTCGGTAAATGGCTCTAAAATGTAATAATGCATCGGCCAATGACAGATTTTTAAGAAACGTTTCATGGCAATTTTATTTACTCTCCGAGTTTATGCCAGATATCTGCTGAGGAGATGTCGCCGAAGAAATATTTTCTTCATATTTCGTTTAGTTGAAGATGCCTGACCTGGGGTTTGAACTGAGGCCTCACGTCTAATAAGCCAACACGCTTGACTACGGCGATTAAGATCATATTATTCTGTGAAAAGAAAATTTGGAACATTACTGTCATATTTCGCTTTTCTATTGTAGAAAAGGTAGGAATGCTTCGTAGGCTGAAGAATACTTCTAAGTTTACGGAGAGTATGCAGTAACTAGAAAAATAGTAGCTGTTTTCGGTCCGATATAATGATTGGTCGATAATAGCTAGTGAGGAAAATATGGCTGTTACCAGCGAACTAGGTACATATCATCAATCACTTCAAGAAAAACTAGATACACAACTAAGCTCTGTGTTTGAATGTCACATCAATCGACAGTGATAAAATTAATGAAACGAATTTTCATTTACGATTCACAATACCAGAACGGAATCAGATCGAACCACTTCTGAAGCGAATGATTACAGGCAATGAATGGTAAATCACTTAAAACAATAATGTGGATAAAAGATCATGGACTAGGTGGGGTTAAGTATCACAAATAGCAAAAAAAAAACCTAGACTGAGGCCAAGAACGATAAAGTGTTTGGTAAAATTGGAAGAGACTTTTTCTATACGAGTTTCTACAACCTGGTCAAATGATTGATTGTGGTCTGAAATGAGATAGAGGCCAGCAATTCATTTTGTTCAAATTTTTAACAGAACTTTTAAAAACGTAAGTTTACTTGGAGTCGCCGTATACTAGTAGGTAATAAGTAGGCTTATTACACGAGAGCCCTAGGTTCAAATCCCAGCTCTCAAACCAAACCAATTAAAAAAAATATTTCTTTCGATAACTTTCTCCCAACATTCTTCTGGAAGCAACTCTGAGAGTAAACAAAATTGTCATAAAAAGTTTCCCAAAAATCTGTTGTAGGAAGGCGATGTAAAACTGTAGATTTTGACACTCATGAATAAAATTAAATAATAATACAAATAAAAAACATTGGTGGTGTGAGAACCTCGGTTGTAGTCCTGACTAACGAGTTTTAAGGATCAATTAACTCAGTAATTAAGAAAGTTGAACTTACAAACCCAAGTAAGTGGCGTGGTATTACATTGCCCAAAGAACCGCCAAACTAATCTCCCTTAGAGGGTCACTCTGTACTTAATGGTCAAACAATCTGCTGAGTAATCACGGGACATACATATCTATTTTGTCCAGCCTTCAACAAATTAAATGAGATCGTCGTTTAGTGCGCTCTGTGATGTAAAAACAGACTCCTTAAACTTATTTCACGAATTAAATCCCTTTATCTGTAAATCAGTTCTCTCCAATGTAGACTTAGATACGTTTCATCAAAATTCTTTACATAACAAGGGAATACATGGTCATATAAACGATTACGATTATAAAGCTAACATTTGCTTTTCAGCTAATTCTTTTGAATCTACAGATCATAATAAGTCCTAAGATTTTATGTGGCATCTCAGGAATTAATAACAAAAATCTAATAAAAGATATTGACAAGTATTGTTATAGTCTCGGGCGGATAATTTCCTATCCGAAGATATTGATTACCGCATACGTAAATCACGACGAAAGCGACCGAATGTTTTAGAGCGATTTGCAATTCATCTTCTTTTCTCAGCTCCAAATATTAACAAAATCTGACGTGAATATCAAGTTAAATATCTTTATGGTTGCGAGATACTGAACCCGCGTAACATGCAGAAGATCCAGATGATCGTGAATCAATGGCTTCGCAATGTCCTAAAGTGCTGTCTAACATCAGTCCTTAGGAGCAATCCAATCACAAATCCATGATCAGGGAAATAAAGAAAGACATAAATGGTGGCGACTTGATAGCACTTTCACAAGGTTATGGAACGATATTACAACAAATCCCATAGACTGGTAACTGCAAGAAAGCCGAAGAGGAGTACGCCCGGCATAGAGAATATAATTTTATGTGAAGTGAGAAGAGTTGAGTTGCTGTAGGGAAAGACTTGTTAATGTTGTACAGAGATATGATTCTCATAATAATCTAAAATTGGTTGTATTGTTCATTCAACTGATGCTGGCGTTATTTAAACTTAAAAGTAATTCAAAAAAAATTGCTCGAAAACTATTCGCACTTCTCTTAGGTGGCACACTTTTCATACCGAAGTATATGGAGTCTCTTACAATGAAAACAGATTCAAATCGAATGGCTCTCTGTTTTCCCTTTCCACAGTCAATTTTTCTAGTTCCAATACAATGCGTTTCGTCAGTTAACCCCATAAAAACTAATTTAGTGAAGACAAATTGGATGATATTGATGGCCAATGGACTGCTTCAAAACGTAACATTATTTACTTGCTGAGTCCGCTCTCAATAGGTTTATAATATACAGTTCATATGGCACTGGCTTTTTGGAATCACATGTCAACTAAGTCCAATTCATCTGCCAATGAAAGTCAGTTAACATTGTACGCTACCTTGCTTCATTAAGCGGGGCATTGCAATTTTCAAAGTTCTTGGAGAAGTACAGTTCGATGATGTCGCTGGCTTAGAAACCGCATGAAACATGTGTTAACTGGCACTAAATTCGATTATCATATTCGTTGATATACTCAATGAGGCGAAAATCAAGTTCGTGAATGTAGATTACACCCTCAATGGAAACACATATCCAATATGTCCATTTTTCATATTTGCACATGTCACGAATTTATTTTTTATACTGTAAGACCGAATAGCAAGAAAAATTACCCGTTATTTTTGTAATTTTTGAAATTTTTTTTTTACCATTTGGTTGGTACATGTAATGATTTTCAAATCATATGCCTTGAGTTTTTCCACAAGATTTCATTTTGAGTCATTCGTAACGATGTGAGAGTGACTGTCTTTGTGTCGGTCTCATCACTGGCCACCCATAAAATTATCGTTTGTTTTTTTTTATGATGAAAATTTAAGAGTGAGTGAGTGGGTGGTTGTTTGTTTGGGCCTGCTTGCATTTTTTCATATTCATTTAGAGGGGCGAAGAAGTTTTGTCTTTATTTTTTAAGTACAAACATAAATCATGTACATTTTATATTGCTGTAGGCCTACTCTTCTCGTATATTTCTTATAAATTTAAATTTTTTAAAAAATATTCTTTTATTTTCTTCTTCTTCTATTTACAGAATTTTCATTAAAACAATAAATCGTTTATGGAAACCTCAATATCAACGTAAAGTCAATTGAATACTTTTTTATTTTCTCCGATAAAAAAGGGAAAAACAGTAAATATTTTGGATATAAAAAAGTAGAATTTTAAACTTCAAAAAATTTTAATCTTAAGGCAACAGAATTAAAGGTAAGTTTCAATATTTTAAATTTTAAAAGTAAACAACATCTGACACTTAAAGAAAAATACTTTGAGGAGAAGTTTAAAAAAAGTTTTTTCTCTTCTGTATTCTCTATGCAATGTTTGGTTTGCATCTGCCTGTTAAAATTTTTTTATTCATTTTTTAATGATTCAGTAATTTTTTCAATTTTTAATTCATAATTAAAACAAAACAAAAAAGAATTTTTGTTTTACATCAGCCCAAACGCCTTAAATCGGCGCATAGTTCTTGTTTTTTTTCATTATTTTCATATGCAAATTGGCACGTTTTTCACATTCGAAGTGTATGAGAAGTGGACAGGGCCCATGCATGCAAATGTATGTGAATGTAATGAAATAAATAATAATAAAAATGGCGGCATATCGAAATGACAGGTGCCGCTGTAACAAAAAATTAAGTCCCAATTGCTTAATAAACTGAGACCTAAAAGTGGTCCATAAAATACAAGTACAAACGAATGCTCTTTACGTCTCACTGTATTTATATTTTTCACTTCAACTTTTTATATTTTCTGTATTGCATCTTCTGTCGATCGTGAAATAACAAATTGTATCTCAAATCTTACGTAATGTTTTTACATACTAAGGCGCACCAACGTGGTTCAAAATATCGTGGGTTTCAGTCATAGGTTTAGATTACATTGGTCCTTTTATGGGGTGTGCAGTATCTCCTCTTCTCAATCGAATATCATACAAAAATTTACGGTCCAATGGAGTCAATATTTAAATACTTTTCAGCTTAACTTACGATTTTCTCTCTAACCTTGGGCACGTTTAGGTCTTTACGGGGATATTCGAATGTAATCTTTATGTATCACTAAGCATTTGTCATCAGTACTTAACTGGTCATTATAACCCTTTAGTTAGGATTAGCTTCTCACACCACCCATGTGGTATGTGTTAATTTTATTTCACAAGTGGCGGAACCTACAGTTTAATAACGATTCCGAACGACAGATGTTTGATAAACTTTTCATTGGCAATTTTATTTGCTCTCAGAGTTTTTGCCAGAAGACTGCTCACAGGAAGTCGCCGAAAGAAATATTTTCGCATATTTCGTTTTGTTTGAGATGTCTGACTTGGGGTTTGAACCATGGAGTCTCGTTATCATGTCGATTTTAACATCAGCAATAAAATTGTGTTTCTGTTTCTTCCAATTCTTTCAGCGTTTGAAGCCAGTGTCCCACATTTGCATTCTTTACCACTAAATTTCAATATATGTGCGTATCAGCAGCTTAGAGTCAATGCTACGGAAAGCGTTTCTTTGAAAAACCCAACTTATTTGTATCGCCTTCAATTTCATTTCGATAAACTTAGCGTCTATGCTGAATTTTATGGTTTTGCAAGTATAGAGCTGCGAACGTCGGCTTATCGGGGTGAATATTAGATACAAGTTTGGGCCCAAGATTCTCTTTTGATACAGTTCGACATACAATAGCCTGAGATTTGCTTATATTGGATCTTCCAACAAGAACTTTTGAACTTTAACAGTTGACTAAGGACATCTTATTGAAGCTACTTCTGCCCTATTCGTTGTCATTTATTCAGTCTGCTTTACGAAATTACCATCGACTCATGCGGCTTTCAACTTACTTAATTCGTCATTAACAACTCGGTTAACGGATTTCGGCCTGCACTTACACATCCTTCCAGGCGCCTCTGCTTTTTGCGTCCCTTCGCCAGTTGGTCATACCAATCGATGACAGGGCTTCATCGATTTGGTCCTTCCAAAGCAACGGCCATTTCGCCGCCTTCCGCAGATCCCCGCATCAAATACCCGTTTCGGGTATCTATCCATGTGAGAACCAAAACCGTCCAATACATACATACATACATATACATAATTGGTCATTACAACCCTTCAGTTAGGATTACGACCTAGTTTCTCACACCACCCATGTGGTGTGTGTTAATTTTATTTCACAAGTGACGGAACCTGCTGTCTGTCAAATTGGTTGTCATTCATTCAGTCTGCTTTACGAAATTACCATCGTCTCATGCGGCTTTCAACTTGTTTAATACGTCATTAACAACCCGGTTAACCGATTTCGGCCTGCATTTACATATCCTTCCAGGCGCCTCTGCTTTTTGCGTCCCTTCACGAGTTGGTCATACCAATCGATGACAGGGCTTCATCGATTTGGTCCTTCCAAAGGAACGGCCTCTTCGCCGACTTCCGCAGATCCCCACATTACATGAGAACCAAAACCATCCAATGCATCCCAAAAAAGCCAATGTTTGGTGTAGCGGCGTCATTGGTTAATATGTTTTTAAGAACGAATTAGACAGACCATCACTGTCAACGGCGACCACTATAGGTCGACGATTATCAACTCCTTTTGGTCTGAATTGTACGCTCTGAATACCAACTACATGTGATTTCTATCAGACGACGCTACATACCTCACAGCCCATACCGAATTGGATATTCTGCAAATGCGATTTGAAGGCGTGGTCATCTCAAGTGTAAGATCGTCCAATTTGACACTGTTAGACTTTTTCCTGTGAGTTTATCTTAAGTCACAGGTACCAGTCTTATCACTGGAATAAGCCTTAAACAGTGATCCTTAAAGCAAACATAACCCATACCATTGTTAAATTCAGCGTGATTTATGCATCAGCTTTATTAATGACTTCTGCAGAGGTTGTAGATTGTTTGAAGAGGACAAGAGTACTGCCCACATCATTTGCAAATGTTCGGCTCTGAATTGACGCAGGCCCATTTACATAACATACATAATTGGTAATTACAACTCTTCAGCCAATATTACGACCAAGTTTTTCACACCACCTATGTTGCGTGTGTTGATTTAATACATGAGGGACGGTACCTACAGTTTAAAGTTGACTCCGAACGACAGATTTTTTTGAAAAACGTTTCATGGCAATTTTTATTTACTATCAGAGGTTTTGCCAGAAATCTGATGCCGAAAAAATATTTGTTTGTATTTACATTGTATTATTGGAGATGTCTGCCCGGGGGTTTGAACCGTGGCCTCATGTCAAATAAGCCAACACACTACCTACTACACTACGGCGACTAGAGTACATATTACCCACACATTTAGAAAGCGACACGGGACCATTTGCTCACCCTTATTTAATAGTCTGACGCAGTTATCATGAGTTGATATCAGATCGATTACTACATACATATATACATACATAATTGGTCATTACAATCCTTCAGCCAGGACTTAGATTCTCACATCACTCATGTTGCGTGCGTTAATTTCATACGTGAGAGGCGGGACCTACAGTTTAACGTCGACTCCGAACGACAGATTTTTCAGAAACTTTTTCATGGCAGGTTTATTTACTCTCAGAGTTTTTGCCAGAAATCTGCTGAGAGGAAATCGCCTAAGAAATATTTTTTTTCACATTTCGTTTTGATACCTGACCTGGGATACGAACCCGGGCTTTAAGTCTAATAAACCAACATACTACCTATTAGACTACGGCGACTTCATTGATTACTAGATTCATTAAATTTTGAGGTTAGTTTTCTGCTTGATTCTAAAGAAGAAAGTCAGATGTTGCTCTGGGGCATCACTTCAAAATTCCATTATGTGTGCTAAAGTGAATTGTAGTTTCAACAATGCTGGCACTCTCTACTATCCTATCCCAGTAGTTAATGGTATGAATACTAATCCATTGGTAAATTAATATCATCTTCACTGCTTGTTTACATACATACATAATTGGTCATTACAACCCTTCAGTCGGGATTACGACCTAGCTTCTCCCTGCTTATTTAAGTATCTTTATTCGCTATAATGGCCAGCTGATAACAAATAATTCCTGGTAACGATGTTCTTACTTTTCCATTGGAGAACGTTCTCAGGAATTAAAGCAATTAAAGAGTGAAATTTGTTGTTGTTGTATTTTATTACAATAAATTACTATAATGAATTTACCAGAAAACAATAACAAACACTGCGTAATAAAAGTAAACGTAATTAATTATAAGAATTCATATTTCTAGGAGATTTTTTCCTCTTCTTCTTGTGTTTTGTTGTTGTAATGCCAAAGAATTGAATCATACTCGAGACCATCAAGTGGCAGGTGATTTATGTGGTAGTGGATGAATGTAACTGCCCACAGGATATGAGTGTTCTTCATCAGCATCATTATCATCATCATCATTGTAATCACTGTGGTGATAATGATGATGTATTAATAATGAATGAACATGTTTTGTTTCTAAACACTAATGATTACTTAATCATCTTATTTAATGGTGAGATAAAATCTGTTTTTCTCTTTCTCTCATTCTCTCGCTCTCTTTATTGTTTATTATTCTTATTTATTAATCCAATTATTTTCTGTTATTTTGTTATTGAACAAGAAAAATGAATTTTAATTGGAAATAAAAAAGTAAAGATAAAGCAAATGCGATAGAAGAGAAACAATTTAAAAGAAAAGGCGCAAGAAAATTAAAAAAATAATTATTTGAAATATTTATTTACTTATTGTTGATATAGAAAATAAAAAAGAAATTCTATTTAATCTACAATATTAAGTTTATACTGGCGTTGGTGGCACTTTAAGAAATTGTATTAGCAACACTAACAGCATTCGATTGCAACTATTTATTCGATAAACAAACCTCATAAAACTCTCGCATGACAGACTGGAACATCAACCACTTGGATCTAAGAACGTAAGCAACTATGTTATCCGTCATTGTCGAAACTAATGGAAGTGATTAACCCTAAAACCCAATCGAGTTAACGAGACAATTTAAGGCAAGGCAAATCAACTCAATAGCAAGCCTATTAGCCAAACAAACTCAATCATCTGGAGCCTACTAGAACCTTCTCAGAACCCATAGACTTTTTTGTAACAAAAATGTTCGAACCTTTTTACGTTTATCCTGGCAGAGAAGTGAAGAATGGCTGTAGTTTCTACAAAAGTCAGAAATAGTGGTCAATCCGTATATAGACCATCGTGATATCACAGTCTTTTCTAGTTCTGGAACCATTCAGACCTTTTAATGAAGCCCTATAGACTTTCTACATCCCTCCTAGAAGAATAGAAATCAATGTGTTTTTGCTCCAACGACTGGTGAAACATAAGTGAAAATTGTTTCCATCTCTTTCTCATTTCTTCAGCTTCTTCTAGCAGTGACTCAAACATGTACATTAAGCGTGATTCTTTGCCATTTAAGCAGACTCTTCGAGTGTCTTCTATCTAGCCTTACCCAAGACTGCTGCGAAATCTTTTCCCCATCTGAAGTTTAAACAGCGTTGTCGGAAGCTATTACTGTTAAGTTACTAATGTAAGTACGATGGGTATGCCACATCTAGACTCTCGCGGCAGCCGTAAGCCATCTTAGAGGACATTTCGTTATAACTCATGGTACTGAAATGGAAAGAAGGCTTACGTCATTCCCACAGGTATTGTCACCCATACCCCGTATGATCGCCACTTGTGCCTAGAACACGCTTCAATGACTCGATATCCTTATCGTGCAACCCCTTCCTGTCTACACCGAAAATATGCCTTCACACACATCCCCATTATATTGCAAGTGATGATCTAAATATAGTCAAGAAGCAACCTGTACGTGGCCCCATTTTGTAAGAAACTATTGTGTGGTATCCAATCAATATTCATGAAAGTTCCTAATTCCATCAGGGGTCATCTCGATCCGTTCCATGTACAAGTCGTCTATAACCATTCAGTAATATTAGCTGGTCAGACCTTACATTAAACGTATAGAGAGAAGAGGCGTAAAATTGTCTCCATCACCGTCAAAGATTAACGTAATAATAATGACGTATCTTTCTATCCGACGTAGGGGGCCTAAGGGACTTACACCATACCAGTCACCTGTTGATCAAGATAGATCATTCTAGGTCCGAGACCCATATTCTTTTTAAAACTCTATTCTCTGCATAAAAATGGGCCAGCAAGGGCAACTTAAATCTGAGTATAAAATTCGCTCCATACAATCACAATGTTCAACGGCATGTACCTTCTGGTGAAAGCTATATCTTGTATGAGCTTCTATTAGGTATCGTAATCATTTCGATTACGATTCATAACATAGTTAGATATCAGTGTAGAATATCTTTTATAATCACTAATAAGCCAAATCGGTCATGCTGTATTGGTAACGAGTTACAGATATTAATCAACCGGAAGTTGAGGCAAGTGGGATACCAGTGACGTATTATTAAATGTGCTATTATACAGACTATTTCGGGTTTCTTAGTTAGCCAATCACTACCTAGAAAAGAATAGTCTGCTGACTGATCTGCTCCTTCCGCGGCATATACAATAGATGGATTAGAGCTTGGAATATTTGAAATGTTATACCTTAGTTACTTAATTACAACTATTGAAATAGTAGTTACGTCGACTTACGTGAAAGTAAAAACATCTGTAAGCTAAGAGCTTGTTCTGTGGCCCACTCCTCTGAAGCAGAAGTCACTACCAAATCCAAGCTTTTTTTTAAATTTAGCTGTTGACCATCTGGTAATCATGAGCGAAGTATCGTTATTAATCTCGATGTTGAAATTTTTCCACAAAAAAAAAAAGAAAGAAGGGATACGGGTCAGTGGGCCTATAACAGTTTTCGCCAATAAGTTAATCGGTTTAAATTTACAATAATTTTCACGCACTACTGCCAAGGAGGAGAGTAGATGAACTCATTACTTTCTCAAAGTTTTTGCAATTTACAACTTTTACGGAATTTGGTCACTAGACAGTCGTCTAATGGCTCAAAGAGCCGCAGAGTGTGGGGTTGAAATTCCTCTGGAAGCATTAATTATCCTTGCTTGAATGTTTAGAATCGAATGTGACTTTGAGTCCAGAATGTAATCACCATTAAGCTTTAAAAGTTGGGGTGACCATAGGCACTATACTATCAACAGATCCTAAACCTAAAAAATATTTATAGCTCTTTAGTAATCATTTATAAGAAAGGTACAAACCCGAGTGATCCAGGATCCAGCAGCAGGCGCCCTCTGACTCCCTCTGGCAACGAACATCATATGAAGGTCTGGCAACACCAACACAGAACAGATGGACCTGCTATCATCCTAGGATCTGATAAGTTTCTTAGCTGGAAAAACTTTATTAATTATACGGAAACAAAGCAAAAAAATGTAATAATATGAAAGGGGGAAGCTACCTTACTATACCTAAGCATCAAAAGCAAAAAACATTATCTATTTTAAAATGTTTGACCGTCTTTTGGAATAACCCTCCTTAACCAGTTCGGGTGCAATTCAGTACCCTTTTTACTGTTTGTTATGGCACACAGCCTAATTGGGCAAGAGAATTTTATGAAACCAATTCCCCATACTTGCTGAGAATTGTGTAGCTTTGATTTCCCATGGGGCACAGTTCTATCGTAAGTTTTATTAGTAAAACGTTGGCTTTGTGGTAATCGTCTAAAGCCCTTTATTTTCTAGTTTGACTTACATTATTCATATCATAGATGGTAAGGGACAAAATTAATTTTCTTTTATGACTTCTGACTTGAATTTGAAATTAGTGATCCATTGGGTTGCAGTGTGCTTATGCGTATAATAAAATATGAATCGGCTTCAAATCCTCTGTTTGTTTCACTCCAATTATAACATTATTGGTAGGTAACCTTAAGATTTGACCATATTTTTACTTGCCTTTTAAAAATTCTTTAAAAGAACACTTTTTCAATTCCTTTACATTCTACTCTTTCTTCAAAAACATAAACTCGTTGCTGGTAATTTTATTTTCTGTTGCATTTGCTTGTCTAAATTTAGACACCCTTTAAAGAGAACAATCCCCAGTGATTCTCTAATTCTGTAATAGACCATCAGCTTAATACGACTTTTGAACAGAGAATGGAAGAGACTACACAACGAAAAGTCAAACGGTTTTTTATTTATTTTTTGTTTTTCTTGAATTTATTGCCAGCCATGTTCAAGAAAAAGTGCATTCACAACTTTCTGTGAACCCCCTTTTAACGTTTGTTCCTCCTCCTTCTTGATGGAAATTATGCGTGACGGGCTCCGTTTTGTTTTATGACAATGACGGCCAGACGAAAGGTGTAGTAAGTTGAGTTAAAAATTTAGTTTAAAAGGAAATTATTTTTAATTTTTATTGTTTCATTCAAGAAAGATGGATTTGGTGAGATGAAATTGGTAGTCGCCCTAAAAAGTATAGTTCACTTGGGTCCTATAATATCGCGTTTAATTATAACTCCTAGCTGACATTTCTCAACGTCTGTAGACACCTTCAGGCAATAAATACTATCCAATTCAAATCCAAAAATTCTTTGTATCAGACATCTAAGTGGCGAAAAATCATAAAGAAGATGTTATGAAGAAGTCACTCGTAGGTATTTCCAGTCTCTAATACCGCATTCTCACAGTGGAAGTTATTATACCCAATATTTTAACCTGAATAGTAGCTTAGAAATTGTTAATTCAAGAGACAATCTAAGTTTCAAGTGTTCCGATTCCACATCCGACTTTGTTGCGAGGTCTAGATCCGACAGTGACGCAAACCATTGCCTTAGAATGTTATGTTCGAAAACAATGAAAAAAATTATAAAACAAGGATCGAAAGCGGGTTCAGGTATCGTTTAATCAATAGGAAGATTCAGACGAACTGAACCTGATATTTTAGTATGAGCACGGCTTTTATAGTTCCATCCTTTTGTAGCGCTTAGTCTTATTTCCTTTTGAAGTCGTCATAGTCTAGTAGGTAGTGTGTTGGCTTATAAGACAGGAGGCCTCTGTTCAAGCCCCTGGTCAAACATTTCTTACAAACTGGACTTTCTCGCAGCAGATTTCTGGCGGAAAGTCTAAGAGTAAATAAAATTGCCATGAAAAGTTTCTCAAAAAATCTGTCGTTTGGAATCGACTTTAAACTGCGTGTGAGAAGCTGGTCGTAGTCTTGATGGAAGGGTTGTAATGATTATGTATGTATGTAGTATTATTGCCTAGTTCACAGCCACTTATTTTTCCGAAATGTCTAGTTAAGTATAGTGATAGCGATGGAATATGGGGATATAAACATAGAAGGTATAATTGACTTTCCTGGGCCAATTTAGTTTCATTTATAACAACATAGCAACCCTTAAGATAGGTTTGGTTAACTATCATAACACAAGGATACCAACAGACTCAGAAGCCACATACCAATCCATCCATCCTAATCCATCCAAACTTCACACACATTCTTCCAGCAATTTTGAGCAAGTCAGTCTGAATCACCCTAAAACCGCCCAATAGTACAAGAGATGCTGCACAATCTGTATGAATAGCTCCCACAGATATTTAAAATCTAATATGCTTTACGTAGATCACCTGAATAACCTATACACGCTACAATTGATAGAAATACGCTCATATTTGGCGTAGATACACAGATGTACACGTTTCCTACGAAAATAAAAGCTGCAGTGAAATTTCATCGGGGCTCTATACTCCGTATAGCAGTAAGAGGAAGTAATAATACGTTTGAGTTCTGCTGAGGTCTTTCTCTTCTTCATGGCTAAGGGGCACAAATATGTTATCGCCGTGTGACTGTCCTGAGAAATAAGGATCATTTTGTTGCCAGATTGACTCAAAAATACTCAACGAAACGCTTGTTCTCGAATCCAATTGTGGTAGACAAGAATACTGAACCCGTCATTTGGGCAATTCACACGACTTTGTATCGTGTATGTTGTATTGAATACATTTGTTTGTTTGTGAACGCTCAATGCTATGCTGTATTGTGTATCTCGTGGCATTCACACATTTTGATAGCCCGAAACCAACACAACTTTTTAAAAACATATGAAAACATATACACATTTTTTTCATTCACACATTTTGATAGCACGAAACCAATAAAACTTCCAAAAACATATGAAAAAAATGTGTATAACTGTATCGGATTTTTATATGAAAAATATCAACAACAATCATACACTGTTGTATGTTCTTCCAACAATATAATGAATACAACGATACAACGCCTTGTGTGAATTGACCAATTGTTTCTTATGGCAATTCTGTTAAGCTTTCCTTTCAAGGGGGTAGATTTACATCGAAAGATTTATCAGAAACAATGACCGGAGAGATATAATCTTCATGGGCCGCAACCTAAGCACTCAGCACTTATGAGATTAACTTGAAAATAGTAAGGGACTGTCTGGGAAAGCAGAATCAGCTCGGTAGGGGCAATAGGGCCCCAGGTCTTGCAAGCGTTCACGGCTATTAGCAGGTAGATTAGCTTGGTTGGAGGAGAGCCGTTGATGAGGCAAGAACCTCTTTGTGGAGTGTGAATATATGTGTGGAAAGGTATGTTTACTCAGTGAAAGGGGAGATATAGAGATTGAGTTTGAGGCAACTTTACACTTTTGTTGGGTAATCTGAGTCATGCATCAGATTATCCGGGAGTAACTAGGGGCTTCTAACAGGTTTTTCGACAAGCCGCTGCAGATGCAAAGAATAATTTTTTGAAATGGGTATCGTCTCGAACCCAATATATGGACACTGCATGACGGTTTTTCGACAAGCCACTGCAGATGCAAAGAATACTTTTTTTAAAACAATATCGTCTCGAACCTAATATATGGATACTGAGATGGTGAGAATGAATGATTATGTACCGCTGCAGACTCAAAGGACACTTTTTTAGAATGGGTATTGTCTCGAACCCAATATATATAAATTCTGTGATGGTGAGCATGAATCATCAGAATACGCACTTAATATTTGGGTGGAATTTATGCATCCCAGAAATAGATGCTTGGATACATATCAGTTGCTGGGTAAGGGAGTTGTCCTTGTTGATAGCGAACAGCACCCTTGAAATTTTTAGGGCAAGTAGACATTAAAGTAGGGTATCACTTTGGAGGGAAAATGGGGGAAGTTCAAAAGAATCGGAAACTAATAAAATTAAAAGAACGTCAGCACGCTGTCACTTTAAATCCGTATGATATGAGACATCTGTTTTAATTTTTTTTTAGTTTTTCAAAATTCAAGGTTTTCTGTTTACTTAAGGCCACATTTGACGTTTCCCTCTATATTTCCTTGACCCAGTGTAGGGTATTCCATTGATATTTTGTGTTTCTGTTCCAAACAAAATTCTATGCTTCATGGCATACGTTTTTACTTCTTCTCTCAACCTCCCATCATGTGTCACTATAGTTGTCATATATGTAGGTAAACATGTGTATATATATGTACATAAAAAATGTATGTTTAGGTATTTAATACATCCATATGTACATATGTAGCGGTATATGATCGAGTAAATGACGCACCAACTGAACGTACAACCGAAACACATAAATTTTCAATTGCGTTGTTGTGTTTTTTCTCTACTTTACTTTTTCTACTAATTTTTTCCGTGCTCCGTAATTCTTTTGCAGGAAAGAACGATTAAAAGAAAAGCAGGAAAAAAAATACGTAGAGAGAACAAAAAAGAACATAAAAATTATACCCCCTCGAATCATACAAAAAAAATCCGAATACAACTACAACTACACGTAAGAAGAGTGAAATCATATTTCTTCTGTTGGGTATGAGATTTTTATGAATTTATTTCAGATTCAGAGGAGTTCGTCGTAACTGTGTGTTTGAATCAAAAATTTTTTTTGGTTTTTTCTTGTTGTTTTTGTTTACGTGTTATTATGACCACAATAAAATTAATTCGTTTTCGCCTCCGCCACATTGTTTTTGAAACTACCAAACCAAACCATGCAGCCACCCAATTATTTCATTTTTTGTGTTGTGAGTGTTAGTCTCTACAAAACAAAATTTTATTCGGTTATTCGTTTAAGGGATCAGCATTTAAGATCGCCATTAAAAATTTTTTTTACAATTATGTTGAAAGCACTGCCCCAATATTAGGCAGGTTGTTGATCAAAATAAGCAAAATTCAGACATTTTGTTTGCATTTCTCTGTACACAATGAATTTGTTCGATTATTTCCTTACGTACATACATAATTGGACATTACAACCCTTCAGTTAGGATTACGACCAAGCTTACACACACCACTTACGTTGTTTGTGTTAATTTTATACATGAGTGGCGGGACCTACAGTTTAAAGTCGACTCTGAATAACAGATTTTTGAGAAACTTTTCATGGCATTTTTATTTATTCTCAGAGTTTTTTTTTGCCAGAAATCTGCTGAGAGGAAGCAGCCGAAGAAATATTTTTTTATATTTCGTTTTGCTGGAGATTGTCTGAAGTCGCCGTAGTCTAGTAGATAGTGTGTTGGCTTATTAGAGGCGAGGCCACGGTCAATTGGTCATTACAACCCTTTATTCAGGATTACAACCTAGTTTCTCTCACCATTCATGTTGTGTATGCTAATTTTGTCCATGAATGGCGAGCTCTCCTGTTTATTGTCGACTCCGAAACCCAGATTTTTGAGAAACTTTTCATGGCAATTTAATTTTTTATCAGAGTTTTTGCCAGAAGACTGCCGAAAGAAATATTTTTTTATATTTCGTTTTGTTTAAGATATCTGAGCCAGGTAATGAACCACGGGTTTTTGTCTAATATACCAATACATTGCCTAATAGACTCCGGCGACTTCATATTACCACGCCCATCTTAGTCAGGACTTGTTCGAAAATATAAAAAAGATCGTGCTTTCTCGATTCAAAATTTTATTATGTTTTGCATTGCCACTAACATGTTTCCCTTTAAAGCCCACTGCTTGCTTTTCAACGTCATTATTATCACTTATACAAACGCACCCACACACACACACATGCTCACTTATGATCGCTTAGTTACACACATTTGCTTGCGCTCAGAATTTTGCAGAAATTTTTTTGGCGTTTTGCCAAACGGGAGCAAAAAAAAAGTGGAAAACAGGCGCAACTGTGAAAAACAACAACAAATTATTTTACTTCAAGCGCGACAACGTTTGGACAATAATAATTAAGCGTGTAAGTCAGAAGAAGAATAAGAACAAAAACAAAAAGAAATTATTCGAGAAGAAAAAGGGAATTAACAAATAAAAACAAGGCATTAAACAGAAATGGCTGTATAGCGAGGGGTGCATGAGAAAATGATCTTTTACATTTTTGCCTTTATTAAACATAAATTGTAGAAATTATTGGAGTAAAGTTGAAGGAAACAATTATAAGCCACGAAAGCATATTTTTGCTTATTTATTTTTTTGGTGCATTTATTTGCTTATATTAACTTTTACAAACATTTTTATGCAAAAAATCGTTATAAAACAATTTTAAATGCTGTGGCAAAGCATTTTCAAAGCATATTCTGTTATAATTTAATTTTTATTTTCTGAGCATATTTTTGCATATTCTATTTTAGCCAATATAATTGCATATTTTGCCATATTTTAATGGAACAATGTGTTTCTAAACAAAGCTGCATAGAACATTACAAAATATTCCAATGCAAGTTTATGTTTTGAAGCAAAATTAAAATATGCCGAAAGATGCTTTAAAAATTGTACCAAAAATTTCGAAAATTAATTAATGATGACTATTCGTATATTTATTTGCTAAAAAGTCGTGTTTATATGTCATTAAAATCAAATAAGCAAAAATATGTTTTTAAACAAAATTTAAATATACCTAAATATGCTGCTAAAATACACTTTAAATGTTTTAAACTTATATAACGATGGATTGTATATTTACATATATAAAGGAATTATTGAAAAAGATTAGCTTAAAATAAAAATATGCAAAAATATGTTTTTAAACAAAATTTTAATGTATCAAAATATGCTGTAAAAATACACTTCAAATGTTTGAAACTTATATGTAACGATGGATTGTATATTTACGTAAAGGAATTATTGAAAAATATAAGCTTAAAATAAAAATATGCCAAAATGTGTTTTTAAATCAAATTTAAGTATGTCATAATATGTTCTAAAAATCCAGTTATTTATATGTAATGGTTGTTTGCATATTTGTATAAAAGAACTACTGAAAAATATTTGTTTAAAATGAAATATGCTCAAATATGCTGAAATAT
Source organism: Sarcophaga subvicina (assembly GCA_936449025.2). NCBI lineage: Eukaryota > Metazoa > Arthropoda > Insecta > Diptera > Sarcophagidae > Sarcophaga > Sarcophaga subvicina. The sequence goes on from OW388084.2 coordinate 37,871,546, forward strand.
GCAAAAAAAAATTTTTTTATGAAAAGAAATTTTTTTAATTGTGTTTTTTATAAGTAAAAATAAAAAGCAAAATATTTGAAATTTCGACATCACCCCTCGTTCTAGCCACTGTTTAAACATTTTTCTTTTATTTTCCTGAGTGGGTTGCACAAAGATGAACATATTTTATGATGTATTTGGTTATTTTTTTGTTGTCGTTTGCTTTTAAAACTCTTGGTGGTTTGCAATTCAAAAGAATCTTTAGAAAAGAATACTTCAAAATTTAAACAGTTACACTTACACCCTACCTTACACACATACATTGCATATTGAAATTTTCAATATTTCAATAAACTTTCAAAGTTTGTGCCTTTCTTTACCGATCTACTATGGAATCATTCAAGTGATTTTGTCTCAGTTGGTGTGGTTTTGTGTTTTTCTTGTTGCTTTTACCATTAATATTTATAAACTTATTCATCATCATCGTTGTCGTTGTCACTGTCGTCATCATCATCGTTACCACCACCGCCGCCACCACATTATGACCAGTAGCTGAGATCGCTGAGGCATTAGTGTTTTTTCCTTGTGGTCGTTCTTGTTGGATTTTTTTCTTCTTATATTTTTTTTCTTCTTTGTTAATCACACATTATTTATGGTTTTATTTTGAAATGAAACAGAAATTATTCACTTTCTTGCTTAAATAGTGCATTTAACAATATTTCAAAGGAACGCGAAGGGTCTGTTACAATATTTTACGCCGTTTTAAAATGTGTCTTAAAAACTTTATTATAAATTTTAAAGATCATTTGTATTGCCAGATGATTTATTTTGTAGGGTTTCGAAATTATTTGCAAGTAAAAGAATAAAACTAAATATCATATATTTTCTTTACCCTATAAGAATAATTGTTTTTATTTATATGCCCTAAAGAAATATGATAAATTTAAGTAAAAAAATACCTTAATTTTTATGAAACCATTCAAATCCAGTCCTAAAAGCAAAAATATATTTCTTAATACAGAAAGGAATGAAATATGCTCTTAAAATCAAAATATGCTAAAATATGCCCTCATACATTTAGTTTGAGGTACTATAACATTGATGAATCAATCCTGAGTCTCTTCTTTAGAAGCTTTTTTTCATAAATGGAAATATGCAAATATGCTTTTAAAAATTGGTAAAAAATATGCTTCAAATTTAATGATAATTTTGTTAAATTGTTGGTTTTTTAAAATGCTATACATAAGTAATGTATCTTTGATAACTTATTGATCATACCTCATTAGTTAGGATTACAACCTAGTTTCTCAAATCACCCATGTGGTGTAGGTTAATTTTATATACGAGTGACAGGACCTAAAGTTTGAATGCCAATTCCAAACGACAGTTTTGAGAAGCTGTTCTTGGCAATTTTTTTATACTCAGAGCTTTTACTGAGAAGAAGTCGCCGAAAGAAATGCTGGGGTTAGAATCACGGGCTCATGTCTAAACACTAGCTTCTAGAATATGGCGACTTCTATTTGGTTCAAATGATTTGGGCAAAATTTCAATCTCTGCAAAACTGCATCTTACGAGAAGGTACAAAGGACCGCAATTTTTACTACCTAGATAAGATTTATGTAAGTCTAGTTCTAGACCCTAAGCTCAGCTCATAAAGTAGCTTATGTCACCCTATGCTCTGCTATGCTGGCACATTTTTCTCATTGATTACTCTTCCGTCGTCTGAATTTTGTCTCGAAATTTTAAGCAAAAATTACAAGTAGAGAACTAAGCCTCAAACATGGTGAACTAAACTTGAAAATAACTACTGTATTGTGAAGTGTGTTACAAACCATGGTAATGTCCATAAATCACGCTGTGAATCTGGTATGCAACTTTGCAGACAGACGCAACTGTTTGGTTTAAACTGTTTGGCGATTCATGCAGCAGTTATTCCTCCATTTCTTGTGGATTCTTGGTCACTGGGTCATTTCGGTTTATTGTGAAGCTAATGAACTTGCTAGAGTAGACTCACTTTTACACGTATGAAAATTGGTATACTTTTTACCTCCCTTGCTCCATGCTATATAGGACTCAAGTTTCCTAAATAACATAAGAAGTATAACAGTTAACTACTTAAATTAGATCGTAGGGACATCTATTTTCTTGGATCATTGCTTAATGGATAGATAAGCGGATATCCTTTTGAAGACATTATACAGTCAAAGAAAAAAGTTTACATACTCCAAATTGAAAAAAGTGTTATAGCGTTGTTGGAGGCATTTACAATTAAAAAATAATGTTTGACGAAAAAGCGAATTTAAAAAAATATAACGTAGAAATTATTGGGAAAAAATATAAAAATTAGCTGGAAAACTTTCTACATATAACAGTGTTTGTAGACTTTTTTCTTTGACTGTATATCGCTTGAGGACGAAAGGAGTCAATTACAAACTATCTTGATATTCTGTAATTGTTACTTAATTAAACTCATTAGCCTTTAGACTTATCTTCAGCTGGATTCTAAGAGGCTCATGGTTTAATTGGAAGCTCTGTTACTGATTGTTGAAACCCACAAATTTACACATTTTTACATGAAGTTGTTAGTCCCTATATTTTAATTTTTATATACTAAATTTCTAATATGTATGTATGTGCGTTGTTAAAACTTAAGGAAATTTGTTCTTAAAAAGTTTACATTGAAGTTTTTGAACATTTCAAAACATTGTTGTACTACTTTGTAAGCAAATTTCCTTTACAATTTGGCGTTTTTTTCAGATTGTTTTCTCTTTTGTAATATTTCTGTTTCAATATTTTATTGGATTCTGTTTGCTTTTAGCAACCATAGCTTTAATACTTGCAGCTCTAGAATAAAACCTCAATCATAAAGTTTCGCATTAAAACCGCAAAATGCGTGCTAGCCTAACTACTAACATTACACATTAAAAATAAATGAATGTATGTATGTATGTATGTGTGTATATGGCAACAGAAAACCGTGTATTTTACCCCATGCCAAGTGTTCATTTACTATGAAATCATGGGTTTGGTATGGTTAAAACAACAGCAACAACAAGAACAATAATAACATATTGAAAAATATTTACATTTCATAAAATATTTACAAACAATGAAAAGCAGAAAAAAAAGGAGATGAAAAAAACCATAAAAAATTTATGCCAAACATTACACATACATATGTACATATGTATGTATGTACATACATGCGTTAATAAAAATTGCCATAAAAATTTAAATAAAAAAGAAAATCAAAACAGAAGTCTTTTATTTTTTGAGAGGGAATAACACACATTTTTTAAAGCGTAATGTAAAACAGAGACAACAACAACAACAACAGTAGCAGTAGCAGTAGTGGTAGTAGTAGTATGGTAGAAAAGTAAATAAACAATAATAGGAAACATTATAATTACACACAGGAACAATACAATAATTAACGAAAACAAAAACGAAAACCGAACACACAACACACAACAATAAGAAAGAAATTCAATGTAATTTAATCACTTCAAAACTAATACATAAACATGTGTATGCAATACAACACATTCAATGAGAGGAAGAGCAAAACATAAACAAATACACGAGCACACGAACACAGAGGGCAGCAGCTATAAACACTTGTGCACGAAAATGAAAACAAACAGCAGCCATAATGTACACAAACCCTCTCATCACACACACACACGCATACACCTAAAAAACAGTAGCAATTGCCTGAGTAAAACAAAGAAAACATGTCGGCTGCAGTTCGTATAACAAACACATAAACGAATACTCTTACACGAATCGATCTCGTTTTCTTGTTCTTCTCGAAAATATCGGAATGCTTTAAGGAGAATATTGTGTGTTATTTTGTTTTAAAGTGTATTGCTGTATGGGTGTGTATGTGTGTATGTGTTGAGTGAGTTGAAAATTCATTTCTATATTTAGACCGATCTTATGACCGTACCGTGCTCGATCGTATGATGAGTAATGGCAAAATAAATTGCATTTGTATGGGAGCAGAGCATGCGCCGCAAAGTGATCAGTTTCTCTTTCTTTATCTTCCTTTTTTTCTTTTTGTTTGTTCTTCTTTCTTAAGGTAAATTGTATACAACGCTGTGGGTCAGTAAAGGAAAAAGTGCCTGAAGTAAAGAGTAAAGGGGGGTATTATTGTATGTTTAAAGGAAAATGTCTGCCATTTTATTTTCTGTTGGCTTTACTTTTCTTATTTTTATAGTTTTCAACGTCATTATTTTGAATTTTTCTTTTTAAGCAGATTTTATTTCAATAAAACAGAAAAAGAAAACAAATGTTGAAAATAGTAGAAAATGATGAAAAAACACCAAATTTATCTGGAAAATTATAATTTTGTAAATGAATAAAAACAGAGAATTTTCAAACTGAAAAAAACATGATACAAAGAGAAAAACTTTTATTTTGAAATGACGTCTTGTTAACGTAATTATTTCTTAAATTTTTTCTTAAATGCTGTATTTTATCAGAGGAAAAATTCTTACTTTTATCATTAAATATGTGACAGATTTGAAAACCTTAATGATGATTAATTATTGCCCAGTCATCAATATGGCTTAAGAGCAAAATATGCTAAAATATGATCTTTAAAACCTCAATTTCAAAAAGATGTTCTAATAAAACAGGGGTTGACATCATTGAAAAAAAGGAGTTTAATTTTTTTTTTGAGGCCAACACTCAAGGGATGCCTCCTATTCATGCAATGCATTATATTGGGATACAGGAAAGAGGCGTGTAGTGTGCAACATTCTTTTACGGCCACTGTATAGACCTTCATTAGTTTTTCGAGAACTGCTTTTTAGTAAAAATTCTCAATTTATTTTTTCTATTGCGAGTACTCACACATAATGTCAGACAAACAATCAGACAATCAGAAACACCTAGAGTCTCTAGTGGGAACCAGACCAACGGGGCACCCAATACCTTTTCATGCCTTTAAACCCCACTGTTTCCACTCTAAATATATTTAAATGTCTTTATAAATAAGAAATTGCAAAAATATGCTAAAACATGCATTAAAAATATTTTGTAATTAAAAAATAATTTGGAACGCCTTTACGAATAAAATATATAATAAAACATGCCTTTAACAATAATTATCAAAACGTTAGAATATCATTAAAAGTGCTTATGAATACAAAATACAAAAATATGCTAAAACATGCATTAAAAATTCATTGCAAAAGTAGTCTAAGTGTCTTTAAATGTCTTTAGGAATGAAAGACTGGTTGAAATTATTGTTGATAGTGCTTAAAATTATTAAAATATGACTCCAACTCGAAAAATTCTAGAATATGCTTTTAAAAAATTCTGTGAAAACATCTTATTTTCTTTTGATACGAATTAGTGTTTAAAATAATTCCAAATTTTGTCTTTAAATTTTAAATATACACATATTTTTTTTAAATTCGATACAAATGGTTTTAATTTTCTAAAAATATTTATAAATGAAGTTGGGTTGGAAATTTTTAAAAATATGGGCTCTAAATCAACATATGCCAGAAAACGTTTTTTAAAATTTTATATTAAAAGTGTAAATACTCTAAAAAGTCTTGATAAATACTTATATAAAGCTTCAAATTATTTAAAAAATGGCTCTAAATAAAAATATGCTAGAATATGCTTTAAAAAGCTTTTATGTAGGAAACAGTGTTGGAAATTATTTAAAATTTTGTCTTTAAATGTAAAATATGCCTGAATATTTTTTTAAAAACTCGATACAAACAGTTTAAAGCCGTTAGAAATAAAGTTGTGATACAAAGTTTTGAAAATATTTGCTCTAAATCAACATATGCCAGAATATGCTTTTAAAAATTCCAAGATTCCTTGATAAATATATTAAGTTTCAAATTATCTAAGATAGTTGCTCTAAATGAAAATATGCTAGAATATGCTCTAAAAAAGCTTTTATGTAGTAAACAGTGTTGGGAATTATTTAAAATATGCCTGAATATTCTTTTAAAAACTCGATATAAACAGTTTAAAGTCGTTATAAATAAAGTTGTGGGAAAATATTTGCTCTAAATCAACATATGCCAGAATATGGGGTTAAAAATTCCATGCTAACAGTGTAAATGCTTTTAAAAGCCTTAATAAAAAGAAAATAATGTTTCAAATTATTTAAAATAGTGGCTCTAAAATATGCTAGAATATGTGTTTTAATTTTTATATTAAATTTAAAGTGGGGATTTTTATTAAATATTCATTTAAGGCAAGAATAGTGTAAAATATGCTTTTAACGTCTATTCTCAAACCTGTATAAATCTGATAAGAAGCTTTTAGTAATGCAATTCTACTTGGAATTAATGAAAATATTTATATGAGAAATAAACGTAAAAAATATTTAAATTAAATGCAAATATGCTCAAATATGTTTTAAAAACCATTGTAAAAATCAGGAAAAAGGAAATTCTTGCCTCAATACAAGATATGCTTTTAAAAAAATATGAATAAAATTGCTTATATTTGAGAAAAATACTGAAAATAATAAGAAAATAAAATATAAACTTGACCCTTTTCAATCACACTGAATTCAACGTCATGTTCTTTAACATAATCCCTTCATTATTTACGAAAATGGAGCCACTTACATCCGGAGTTTATAACCCATACAGCATACTTATTACCAGCTGTTGTATTTCATTTTCTTTAAAGTATTATTTCATGTGTTTTAAATGCTTTTTTTCAAAGTGATTTTCTTATTATATTTTTTTTTTAATTTACAAAAATAACTCACGTGCTGTTTTTTAATGGTTGTGTTGATAATAAAAATTTCAAATTAATTTCTTAAAAATATTCGATTAAGGTGGATTTAGTTAACACATGGAAATAAAAGTAAATGGGAGAGAGGGGTAGAGAGAAAAAGATGGAATAAAAGCAATTGAAAGTGTATAAGAATAGAATAGAAATAAGCCTTTAATAAATATAAAATTAAAATATATTTTTAGCTACATATTCTTTAATTTTTTATTATTATTTATTAATTTTTATTTAATTTTTATTTAATACTACATTTTCATAAACTCACAATATGCTTGGATATAGAAAAAATATGCTTTAAAATATCGCATTTTTTAAATCAATAATAAAATACAGAGTATTTAATAACTTATACATCTGGTGGGCCATCTATCGGTTTAAATTTGACCCTTGGTTATTTCGAATCTGGTAATACTTATGTCATTCACAAAATGTCGGCCACAAAATTTAGTATATTATCTCAACTGAATGTAATGAATCGATTTATGCTTGAGTAACGTTAAGATTTATTGGGCCAACGAGAAATTGCACTATGATATCCACTTTGCAAAAAAGAAAAAATAACTGTTTCGGATGAAGCTCATTTTCATCTTGGTGGGTACTTTAATAACCAAAATTGTCGTATTTGGGGCTTAGAAAACCCCCACGTGGTCTTACAGAAGCCAGTGCACTCATTACGAGTAACTGTTTTGTGAGGCATCATTGGCCCATATTTTTTTCAAAAGGTGGAGGGCGCAACCATTACGATCAATGCAGACACCTATCGCACCATGATAACCGACTTTTTTGGACCCGCTCCTTATAGTATTGATTTGAACGATGCACTATGTGGCATTTTGCCTGAAAACCTGGCCAAAATTAATAGAAGTGTTTTATGAGTTAATGGCTGGAATTTTGTGATAGTGTTAGTGATAATTAGGCCCAAGGATGAACCCAACTGATTTTGGTTCAAATCGGCCCGTGATTTCGCCTAGCCCCCATACAAATTCCCCTCAAAATTGCACTTATTTACACATAATTATGGTAATTATTGAACAATCATGATAAAATTTAGCATGGATCAGTTTTGTGTACTAAGATATCATGGTGTAAGGTTTAAAAAAAAAAAAGCTTAAAAATTTTATTACCTCGATGAAATTCGACATGAACATGTTTAATATGAATGTGAATCATTTATGATCGCATTTTATTATGATCGAATCATAAGTGCCCCTAGGTACCACTACTACGGTCCATTAAGAAAATCAAACATACATCTCATATTGTTATAATAGTCGATATACATATGTAATTAAGTTTTTAAACTTCTATGATAATTAATATTTATTTATAATATTTATTTTACATTATTTAATACTTAACTTAAAAATACTTAAAAAGTGAAACTAACTACAATCGTTAAAATCGTTATCATTTTCATTATCAATATCAGGAAGGAGCAATTTGATAGTACCTGATGAAAATGCTTTTCTATTCCTTCGCGATTTTTGTGTACTGCAGCTTATAAAAGGGTCACTGCTTAAAAGTAACCTATTCAGGACTTCTCGATTGGTAGCGCTTCTATTGAATTTGCCTATGGCTTTATTACACTGTGTCTAATTTTTTTAATATTTAAAAAAAAGTAAAATTTTCAAAAAATCGCCAAAAATAATTGCGCAAACTTTTTTTTTTGTTCCTGAATATAGAGAGTTCATATTTTCCTGTGGTATATAACATTAAACTACTAAAAACTACTTTCACCTTTAAAATCCTTATCTTTTTTTTTTGGTAGGGTAAAAAAATGTGAAATTTTTATTATTTTTAAATTTTGAACGAATAATTTTACCATTAATATATGAGATATATATATATAAAAAAACTGAAAGTAGCAGTTGCTCATATCTTTCAAATAAAAAAAAAATCAATATAAAACCTCTATTCGTTTAGCCACAAAAAAAATATCATATAAGCCTATTAAAATTTCAAAAAAACACCAAAAACGCATTTAATTTTCTTCACTTTCCTGACTTTGACATCGTCTCAAATCTACAAATCTCAACCTAATGTCATGAAAATTCACTATATAATGCAGAATTTTGTTGTCTATCGAACTGCAGTTTCTCAGTTTCTTAAATTTCTTTAAATTCATTTTTGCCTTTTTGGCCAGCTTTTCAGGGTAAATGCCACATAGTGCGATGTTTGGTTTCAACAGGATGGTGCAACTTGCCACACATCTCATGCCACCATCGATTTATTGCGCCAAACGTTTGATGGCCGTTTAATTAACTGAAATGGTGATTTGAATTGGCCGCCTTTGACACTGTTGAACTATTTTTTGTGGGCCGCCGAGACACATTCGAAAATGTGATAAAATGAGGTATTGTGACGCCAGCCGCATCAGCCGTTTGAATAAAATAATATTCCCTTTCTAAACGGAACAAGTGCACTTCACAACAACAACAACAAAAAATGGCAAAATTTCAAACCGTTTTTGTTTTATTGCATTTTTAAATTTAAACTTTTCAATAGTCCACCCTTTATTTTGAAATTCCCACCATTTGGTGTGAAAATCGTAATATGCATAAATAAGTGATAAATATGCATTAAAAATTTCTTTGGGTTTTTTTCTAAACCTGGAGTTTAAGGTTGACTCGGAACGAAACTTTTAGAAACTTTTCATGGCAACTCTCAGAGTTTTTGCCAGAAGTCGCTGAAGAAATATATTTTTCGTTTGAACCACGGGTTTAAATTCACCTAAATTGCCTAAATAATAAAAAAATATGCTCTAAAAGACTTTTTGTCGAATTTTTTAAAAATTTATAAAAAATTAATTTTTGTTCATAAACCTTAGCATAAATTTTCTTAAATACTTAGAGAAATTGTCTTTAAAAATACAAAAAAATAACAGACATTATCAATAATTGATTACTTTTATGCTTGTATGTATTTTTATGCTAAGCATTTGAAAAAAAACCTCTTTGAAATTAGTCACAATGTGTTTTTAAGTGGGGGAAATCCTTTTTCACATTAACTAGTGAGGTGCCAGAAATAATTAAAACATATTAAAAATTTTAAATAATTTTATTTTTAAATACAATTTTTCGATAAAAATAATTTTTCGATAAAAATAATTTTTCAAGTTCAATTTTTTTTCTTTCAATTCTTATTTTCGAAAAACTGAAAATATAAACTTAAAATAGAAACATAAACAAACATTAGCAACAAATGGTTGGTTGATCGACCGGCCAACAGACGAAATGAGACGAGATGATACCGGTCGTTCAGTTCGGTTCGGTTTTGTTTTTGTTTCTGTTCTATATGTTTCTGAATATTTTGTTTATTTGTTTTAAAAATAAAAATCAATAAAAAGATTATTTTTATTTTCATCAACCAGCATACAAACATACAGACATACAGACACAAAACGTAACAAAAATTTATTTTTAATTCTCGCAGTGGTTGTCTATTAAAAACTAAAATTAAAATTAAAAATAAAAGAAAAAATTAATTTTAAATTTAAAAACAGATTATTTTTGTATTTGTTTTAATGCAAAAAAAAAAAAGAATTATACATCAACCAGACAGTGGTGGTGGTGTTGGTGGTAGCGACGGCACACGAGGAACAGCAGATATGTATGTGTATTAAAAATAAGACACACTAGAGATGCAGAATTCAATGAAGAAATTCATACATCCCATCCCTAGTCTGCATTAATGACAACAACATAAACAGCGACAAGCAACATAATAAAAGATCGGGGGAATATATATCCTGGCTATTTTTAATCTCTGTATTTTATGTGTTTCTAAAATCAATTTGTGAGAGTATGTGTTTAAGAGGAAGAGAGCGATAGTTTGCTGAAGAATAAGGGTAAACATAAGCGAAGCATCACCTTCACGTTTATATTTAGTACATATGCGTGTACATCTCTGGTATGTAAATAATCAATTCACACAAATTAAATAATTTACTAAAGGTGAATGAACTTTAAGTCGCCGTAGTCTAGTAGGTAGTGTGTTGGCCTATTAGACGTAAAGCCAGGGTTCGAGCCCCAGGCCAGACATCAAAACAAAATACAAAAAGTATTTCTTCAGCCACTGCCTCTCAGCAGATTTCTGGCAAAAAAAAACTCTGAAAGTAAATAAAATTGCCATGACAAGTTTCTCAAAAATATGTCGTTCGGAGTCGACTTCAAACTGTACATCCCGCCACTCATGTATAAAATTAACACACACAACATAGGTGGTATGAAAAACTAGGTCGTAATCCTGACTGAAGGGTAGTAATGACCAATTGTGTATGTATGCATGTAGAAATGGAATATTATTTCATTCATATGACGGTACCTCATTCGATCGGACAAATTTCCATCACTATTTCGAGTGTATGGCATCACGGATGTTGACCTTCAAATGCTCGATTGTCTCTGGTTTGTCGACATAACACTTTTCTTTAACGGCGCCCCACAGAATATAGTCCAACGGTGTCAAATCACAGCTTCTTCGTGGCCAATTGACATCACCACTTCGTCTAATTAAACGGTTATCAAACATTTGACGCAATAAATAGATTCTGGCAATTTGCACCATCCTGTTGAAACCAACCAAACAAATTTTTCTTTTCTGTTATCGATAAATTTTTTACAATAAATTATTGTTATCGATAAATTTTCCATGAATAATTTTGTTAACATTAAACATTTTAATGTTTTCTGTAAAAGCTTGTTGTTATCGATATCGATTCATTGATTTGATCTTTGTTGTTATCGAAAAATTTGCTAAAGGAAATGGTTTTCCATTGAAATTTTTTCCATTGAAATTAATTCAAAAATATTTGAATTACTGACTGAATTCTGTATATATGTATTTGTAATGAACAAAATTATTCAAATGTAAACAAAAGTTTACTTTACTAAAATGTTTAAAAATGTTCGTCTGTTTCTTTTGTAACTTTGAAAAATCATTCAAAAGTATGAATGAAATAAAAAGAAAACCTTGAATTAAAATGGAAAAAAAGATGTGCCTACTAATAAAGGTATAGACACGTGTTTCTAAAAACTTTTAAAAAAATTCAACAGAATGAATACACTCTTGTGGAAAGTAGAAAGCAGAGTAAAATACTATCCCATATCAATTACAGAAATCCTAAATCTGGCAACCTTTATTCACACAGCTTTTTACAAAGAATCCCGTTTATTTAGAGTGCGTTACAACTGACGACTTAATATAAACGGGAACTATAAAATATAAAATACCCTTGTCTTTAATAAAAATTTAATTCCCTCTCTCTTTCTATCTATTTCTACCCACAATACGCACTTCAAAGAGTGCAGTTATAAAAGAAAACACACTTTCACTTTCATTTGTTTACCTTCAAACGGCCATAGTTTAAAGCTGAAATTGTATTAGTGTAGTGTGTCTCTTCACTCACTTGATTCTCATTCAGTTATATTCTCTTTCCCTGCTCCATTGAGTCTGTTATTATAGAGGGAGAGAATGAACACCTTTAGTTTATGTTAATTATCCATCACCATAAGAGTCCTGTTATAATTTTCCTTTCTTGTGTTTTATAAATTAAAAATGTTTTTTGCTTTTGTTTTTCGTAAATTTCTCCCTCTCTCTCTGTCTCTGTCTCTCTCATAAAAAAGCGAGATTTAATGGAACGGAAACAATTAGTTATGCTGAGATTATTATTTGTTGGTATGTGGGTGTATGTTCTATGTGTTTGCTTTAGCATTATAAGCTGCTGTTGTATCATTATTATCGTCTATGTGTGTGTGTACTTATACAGAAATGCTTAATTGTGTTATTTGATTACAACAAATTACAGAATTTTTCTATTATTATTGCTCAATATGAATTTTCCTATATAAGACTTATGTCTTGTTTGTAGGAATTTATTAAAAGAATGGTTTTTAAATAAGGGAAGTAAAATCCTTCAGATGTATGAAAAAATAATAAGCCTAATAAAAGTGATATCTTTTCTCCTCTCTTAATAAAATCCGATTAAATGTACATATTTTTTTTCTTTAAGTATAACAATTTTCTATTTATTTTTCAGAACTAATAGTTTGCTATAGAATATTATTCATTACAATATTTTTCGATAACAAAAATATTCACTAAAATTTTTTTCGATATCTGTACATATATAGAATATTGTTTGCTAGCCATAAAATATTTCGATAACAATAATTTCCTACAGAAAATTTTTGCTATATATAATTTTTCGATAACAATAATTTTCTGTAGGTAACTTTTCGATAACAATAATCTTTTATAGATAATTTTTCGATAACAATAGTTTTCTTTAGAAAATATTTCGATAACAATAATTTTCTACAGAAAATATTTCGATAACAATAAATTTCTATAGAAAATATTTGGACAACAACAATGTTCTATATATAATTTTTCGATAACAATAAAGTTCTATAGATAACTTCGATAACAATAGTTTTTTATAGAAAATATTTCGATAACAATAATTTTCTATAGAAAATATTTCAATAACAATAATTTTCAATAGAAAATATTTCAATAACAATAATTTTCAATAGAAAATATTTCGATAAAATAATTTTCTATATATAATTTTTCGATAACAATAATTTTCTATAGCTAACTTTTCGATAACAATAATTTTCTACAGAAAATATTTCGATAACAATAATTTTCTATATAATTTTTTGATAACAATAATTTTCTATAGTAAATATTTCGATAACAATAATTTTCTACAAAAATATTTTGATAACAATAATTTTCTACAGAAAATATTTCGATAACAATAATTTTCTATATAATTTTTTGATAACAATAATTTTCTATAGTAAATATTTCGATAACAATAATTCTCAATTGGATAACAATAAATTTCTCTGGGAAATTTTTCAATAACAATTACTTTCTGAATAAATTTTTTGATAATAATTATCTGTAGGAAATTTTTTCGATAACAATAATTTTCTCTATGAAATTTTTTGTGAAAATAGAAATTTTCTATAGGAAATTTTTTCGATAACAATAATTCTTCACAGTAAATTGTTCTTTATGAAAGTTTCTTCTTCTGTTATTTTGTATACGATTATGTCTTATCAAAATTTTTTATACAAACTTTAGTTGGGCATTGGGCTCAGCACATACAGACTTTACAGCAGCGTGTGTGTAAAACAAAACAGGTATAATCTTTTATAAATGAACACTTTGAAACACATGCAAAGAAATAATTTTCTCTCAACATAGAAAATTTAAAAGAGAATTTAAACACCAACTTTATTTTGTTTTTCTTTTTGTGAAGAAAAAAACATCAAAAACAATTTTTGTAGGCTAAAAAAGTGTGTGCTTGGAAAATTGAGATTAAAGAATAACAATTCAAGCACAGCATGAAAAGTTCTTACAACAAAAAATAAATAAAAAATGGTAGTACAACAACTACAGCAGTTCTTAAAAGACAAATAGTCTCTTTGAATTTTAACTCGTTTCGAGATTAGTTTTACTCTGTAAATTTTTGTCTGCATTTGGGCTATTCAAATTTCTTGTTACATGTGTGTGTATGTTGTTGTTGTTTTTCATTGTAAACAGTTGTTGCTTCATGCATGTGTTGTAACGTCATATACAATACACATTTCCTTTGAGCACGTTAATGGAACGTGTTTGCAGGGTTGTTCATTCCACCACTACTTTTCATAGTTTTTCTTTTAATGTGCTGCCCTAAGCAGCACTTTTATTTAGAGTTGCCAGACATTATTTTCTTGTGAAATGGAGGTGTTTATGATCATGTAAAGAAGAAAATATAAAAATAGGTATAGAAAACCAATTGGAAATTTTATTTTTCTAGTTTACACTCATCTATGTGTCTCTTGTATGTATGTTTGTCCATGTCTCCAGACATAAATAATAAAATGTGCACCAATACAATTAATGTAACGATATACAGCAGCAATTTCCTTTCGCTGACAGTTGCTACAGACTAAACATCCAAAATAAACGCACGATTTACTTCAAAACAACACAAAAAAAGAAACTGGGAAAAACAAACGTATCAGAAATACTTCACGTTACTGAAAATTATACAAATAATTTTCTCTGGACGATTTTGCATTTACTACAATTACATACTTAAGTTTTTATTTTACATTAAAAACAATTTTTTTAAATTAAATATTTTCGACAGCTTAAATTTCTTGTCGATAAATATAAGCAAATTTCTGTAGAAAATTTTTAACTAGAATAAATTTCTATTGGAAAAAATTGTCGATAACATTATTTTCCTATGGAAAATTTATCGATAACAATAATTTTTTTAAATATTTTTCTAATATATAATTAGATGGATAATTCTCTATGTAAATTGTATATATTTGGATAACGGACAGTTTCTGTATAAAATTTTTTGATTACAATAATTTGCCATCGAAAGTTTTTGAGCAATATTTTGAGCAATGTTTTTCGATAAAAATTAAAATATATATATATAATAATAATTTTCTATATAAAATATATCGATAACTGAAGGTATCTACGGACGAATTTTCCGGAACTGCTAATTTTTAGAAATATATTAGATAACTTACATTTTCTACAGAAAACTTTTCGATAAGAAGTATTTTCTGTGGTAAATTATTCGTTAGCAAACATTTTCTGTATAATATTTTTCTATTACAATAAATTTTTGCGAAAAAATATTCGATAACTAAAATTTTTCAGAAAAAATTCTCGATAACTGACATTTTTATAGAAAGATTTTCAGCAACTGGAATTTTTTATAGGAATATTTTCGGTAACTAAAGTTTTTTATAGAAAAGTTTTCGATAACTGAGGTTTCTATAGATAAGTTTTCGATAACTAAAGTTTTCTATGGCAAAGTTTTCGATAACTGACGTTTTCTGTAGAAAAGTTTTTGATAACTGAAGTTTTCTGTAGAAAAGTTTTTGATAACTGAAGTTTTCTATAGAAAAGTTTTCGATTACTAAAGTTTTCTGTAGAAAAGTTTTTGATAACTGAAGTTTTCTGTAGAAAAGTTTTTGATAACTGAAGTTTTCTATAGAAAAGTTTCAATAACTGAAGTTTTCTATAGAAAAGTTTCAATAACTGAAGTTTTCTATAGAAAAGTTTTCAAAAACTGATCTTTCCTATAGAACATTTTCGATTTCGATAACTGAACTTTTCTATCGTAAACTTTTCGACAGAAAATTTCAGTTATCGAAAAATTATAGAAATTTTCGATATAGAAAAGTTTACTTTATTTAGATAACTTAAGTTTTCTATAGAAAAGCTTTCGATAACTAAAGTTGTCTATAGAACTCAACTTTTCTATCCTAAACTTTTCTACAGAAAATTTCAGTTATCGAAAAACTATAAAAAAATTCAGTTATCGAAAATTTTCTATAATAAAGTAAGGTAAATTAAACTTTTCGAAAAATCGAATTTTCTATAGAGAAGTTTAATTTACTTCGATAACTGAAGTTTTCTATAGAAAAGTTTTCGACAACTAAAGTTTCCGATAACTAAAGTTTTCTATAGAAAAGTTTTCGATAACTGAAGTTTTCGATAACTGAAGTTTTCGATAACTAAAGTTTTCTATAGAAAAGTTATCGATAACTATAGTTTTCTATAGAAAAGTTTTCGATAACTAAAGTTTTCTATAGAAAAGTTTTCGATAACTAAAGTTTTCTATAGAAAAGTTTTCGATGACTATAGTTTTCTATAGAAAAGTTTTCGATAACTATAGTTTTCTATAGGAAAGTTTTCGATAACTAAAGTTTTCTATAGAAAAGTTTTCGATAACTAAAGTTTTCGATAACTAAAGTTTTCGATAACTAAAGTTTTCTATGGAAAAGTTGTCGATAACTAAAGTTTTCTTCAGAAAAGTTTTCGATAACTAAAGTTTTCTATAGAAAAGTTTTCGATAACTAAAGTTTTATATTGAAAAGTTTTCGATAACTGAGGTATTACATAGAAAAGACTGACGTTTTATAAAAAATTGAATTTTCTATAAAAAAAATTCCGATATTGATATACTCTATAGAAAAATTGCCGATAACTGAAATTTTTGTAGAAAAAATTAATAAAGTACAATTTTACATAGAAAAACTTTGGTGCACTGAAATTGTTCGTAGTCAAATTTATGATAACTCATAAATTTTTTATTGTAAATATCCGATTACCGATTTTTTCAGTTGCTGTAAAAGCATTTTTGATAACTGGAATTTTTCACAATAACATTTTGTAAATAAAATTTTCTACGATTTATTTTTCGATTAATGATGTTTTTTTTTCAGAGAGTAAAAAATAGATTACAAGAAAAATAAATTTAAATAATTGTAACGATAACATATTTTCAGTATATTTTTGAATTACTTCGAACAACTTGTTGTTAAATATTAAGTACCATGGATTTTACTCCTGTATTCCTTGTTCATTCACTTGTTGTCACTTGTTCTTCTTTCGTTCACGATTTATTGTATCCTTTCAATTTAATTTCATAATGAGCTACAACAACAAAAATAAGACCGCATGTCTTTCAGTGGAATAATGCCACTGCAAAGTTTTTTTTTTTTTGTTGAAGTTCTTTAAGAAAACTAAAGAACACAATTTTTAAAGTCATTGTTTTTTAAAAAAAACTTAGGGGGAGCAATTTTATTTGGTTTTTTTTCTTCAGACGTCAATAATTCAAGCAGGGGTACTTATTTATATTTTCTTTTATTTCATTTGTCACTTTGAGTTTTTTTTTGTTTGCTCTGGGATTCTCTGCTACTGTGGCACATTAAAAAAATAAAAATCCATTTTTTTTTGTTCCAAAGATTCAAAGGCACATGGAAACTGTGACAGAAACAGACTTTTGCTAAAACTCTACATTCCACCACATAAAACATTGCAGGAGGTCAGGGTTTTTAAATGTGTTTAAAGCAAAAACAAAACAAACAAAAAATAACAGGGAAATTATTTTGTCACATGTTAGCATAAGTACTTTAAAAGGGAATCTGTCGTTTTGGTTTAAAATAAACCCCCGTCAAGTGAATGAACCGCAAAAGATGCTCAGCCTAAATTAATCATAGAGAATACATGACAATTCTTTAAATCGGCAAATATCCGCTTGTGGAAATATAAAGAGACAATTAAAGGGTCGGCAGTAGTTAAACCTACATATGGGAGGAACGCTGTGCTTTGACTTTGAGATCGCTGTGCTTTGTGGCATATTCGCATACCCACCCGAAACTGTCTAACATTGTTAAATCGCACGAACTGTGGCCAGTTCTCATCATCTTCAAGTGAGATGACCATGCCATCAAGTTGCTCATGCAGAATATTCAATGTGGCATGAACTGTATGGCACGTAGCGACGTCATGTTCAAGTCACATATTATTGAAGTGCAGATCATCCAATTCAAGAAAAATTAAGTTAGTAATCATCGACCCATAGCGCTTGGTATCCTGGCCAATGGCCGTTCTCAATGATATTGCCAGCCCAAAATCCTCATCAAACAGTAACTTTTTCGTTATGCATTGAATGCTCTTGGATTTTATGTGTCTTGCTTTCGTCCCAAATTCAACAATTTTGTTTGTTCCTGTACCCATTCAGTCAGAATTGTCCTGAAGATGATGTGTGAATAAAAATTAAGGTCGATTACCAACTGCTCTAAAGCACATTCAATGAACCTACGTCCTTGTTTAAGGTCGTTTTCTTCAGTTCCTGGGTTAATTAAATCTTGTACAAATGCAGGCCCAAGTCACGACGCTATATTAGCTGAGTTGTGGTCTGCAAAAAGACAAAAGGACGAAATCGTGTGAGTTACGGCATTTTTTTCGAAAGATCTTGCGTTTCGTTAATGTGCGTTCCACCGCATTGCGGTAGAAAATAATGCCTATCGCAAACTAGGCGAAACGCGTGGTAAGTTGCCCGAAAAGAATACCCATTTTGATAAAACAATTTTATTATTTGCACGTGATGTTGCACGCTCATTGTGACGGAATAAATGACAACTAATTTGACACAAATGTAGCTTCAATTCAATTTGCATCGTTTTTGTGCATCGTTTTATAATATTTTACATGATAACGGGGACCATGTGACTTAACTAGTTTGCTCCAATTATTTACGATATTACTACCTTCCCAAAGTGCCTTACCAGCTGGTTTTATTGTCAGAATAATATTGTAGCTTAATACTCTATCAAGTACAATATATAATTGCCCTCGCTATTATCTCACTATGACATATCGTATATCGTTATCAATTTATTGGAATCCTTTTTTTGTTTGTTATTTTTTCTATCCGTGTATTGTGAATGGGCATATTTTTATGACATGTTAATAATCAGATATTGCATAATCATGAAACAAGAATTTGACCTCTGCCATGACGTCAAAATAGTTTTTTAAAAAACTATAAAATGTTAAAGAAGGTAAAACCATTTAATAACAATGCCTTAAAGTATGCTTTATTATTCTGATAATTTCAACAGTCTCAAGTATACTTTAAAAAGTACAAGTTTTGAAAACTGAAAACAGAAACCTTCTGTTCTTCTTTTACAGAAGTTGAAGTGAAAATTACTATGAACTGATCTAAACTTCATAGGTTTCGTTAGGAAGTTTAAATGGTTTCATAAAGGAACTCTGAAGCCTTAAAATAAGCTTGTTTTAATATAACGCCTTAAAGTACGCTTTACTTTTAAAATAAAATTGGGATTTGGCGAAAATTAAAAAGCTGGAATAAAATATCGTTATGAACTGAACTGAAATCAATAGGTATCGCTGATATCTTATGCTTCTTAAAGGAACTTTAAAGGCTTAAACATACTTGTTTTAGTATCACGCCTTAAAATTTTCAAATAAATTCTCACACGCACTATATAGGATTTTACAGAATTTGCGGAAATAATTCAATATTTTCTTAACTTTATCTCTCTCTCTCTCTCTCTCTTTTAAAACATTACGTAGTCAATTTTCATTAAATATTAAAAAAATAAAATAAAACATTTTTGTATCTCTCCCACACGCTGGAGAATAGATTTCACTGTCAGATGTTTCCTTTTTTATTTTTGCATCCAGCCTCTCTAATGCGGCAAGACACGGGCAAAAGGAAATCCTCTTTATAACATAATTTGTCATTTTGCTTTTGTATTTTTTTTTTTTGATTTAAGAAAACAAAATATTTTGCAAATAACAGTATAATTCAGTATTTCTTTTCCTTTTTCTTTGCAGAAATTGTACCTGTCGTTTGTTTGACAAAAAAAAAAAACAAAAAAAAATAAAATTAGGAACCCATGTTACAACACATTACATTTGAGATCTTGTTCTTTATTAAAGAGAAGAACAAAAATAAATTATAAGTAGGTAAGTAAGCAAGTAAATAAGTGAATATAAAATATATAAATACTATATTAAGAATGCGTAAATAAAAACAACAAACACGAAAACGAAAGCAAATTCTCAATACAAAATCATTTATTGATTGAAACTTTTGCTTACCAAAGTTACAGTTTAACTTGTAATAGTTTCCACAAGGACTTACCAGATTTGTTTTTTCTATAAATGACTTCTTTTTCGTCATTAGACAGTTGTCCTGCGGAGCAATTATATCAGGACATCCATTTAATTTAATCGAATATCTTGGCATTTCGCTTTCTAGAGATGCTTTTCCGAACATGAAAGATAGAAAAAAATTAACAATAACAAATCAACAGTAAGTTCTAGAAGTTGCCAGACCGATAATAATAGAAGTATAAATAGAGCGAAGGATAACATCAACAGTGAGATGTATAGGCTGGGCCATTTAAAAGTTTAAATTTAAAAATACAATAAAACAAAAACGGTTAACATTTTGCCAAATTTATTTTTTTTTGTTGTGAAATACAATTGTTCCGATTAGAAATGGAATATCATTTCAATCATATGGCACCTTGTCAATAGTATCACGAATTCTGGCTTTCAAATGCTCAATTGTCTCTGGTTTGTTGGCATAACATTTTATTTTAAGGGCGCCCCACAGAAAATAGTCCAACGGTGTCAAATTGCAACTTCTTGGCGGTCAATTGGCTTCACCATTTCGGCTAATTATACGGCTATCAAACGTTTGACGCAATAAATGGATTGTGGCACGAGATATAGCCCAAGTTACATAATCCTGTTCAAACCAAACATCGTCCACATCAATGCCATGAAGAGCAGGTACAAAAAAATCTTTTATCATGGTGCGATAGGTCCCTCCATGGACTGTAATGGTTGCGCCGTCCTCATGTTCGAAGAATGATGCCGCCGCTTCACAAGCCACACCAAATAGTAACTCATAATAGTGCATTGGCTTTTGTAAGACCACGTGTGGATTTTCTGAGCCATAAATATTTTTTTGTGTTTATTAACGTACCCATCAAGATGAAAATAAGTTTCATCCGAAAAGATTTGTTTTTCTTGGCAAAATCGACATTATCGTGCAGTTTCTCGTTGACCCACTAAATCTCAATGTTGTTCAAGGTTAAATCGATTCATTTCGTTCAGTGGAGATAGGTTAGGTTAGGTTAGAGGATGTGTACTTGTCAATTAAGACAAGTACAGTACCCGGAGGTCGAATTAACCCATTGTACAACGTCCTAGTTTCTCATACCACTTATGTTGTGTGTGTTAATTTTATACATGAGTGGTGGGACCTACAGTTTAAAGTCGACTCCGAACGACAGATTTTTTGAGAAACTTTTTTCATGGCAATTTTATTTACTCTCAGAGTTTTTGCCAGAAATCTGCTGAAAGGAAGTCGTCGAAGAAATACTTTTTGTATTTTGTCTTTGATGTCTGACCTGGGGCTCGAACCCTGGCTTTGCGTCTAATAAGCCAACACACTACCTACTAGACTACGGCGACTTCTTCAGTGGAGAAAATTTAGTGAATTTTTTGATAGAATAGAATGACAAACGTATTGCCAAATTCGAAACAACCGATGTTTCAAATTTAAACAGATAGATGTGCTACCCGATAGCAGTAAATGAGATTTGTGTATTTACTGGTTTGTATTCTACAATGTGAAGAAGTTCAATCGCGTTAGGATATACCCGTTTTTAAAGACATTAAAAGTGGAATATAGACATTCTTGTCAAAGCTCTTACTCCACCCAAATTGATGGAATTGTAAAATCGTGAACAATCCTGTCCCTATATAACTAAAAAAGGGTGACACTCTGCTTTTTGTAGTGTTTTCCAAGATTTAGATTAGAAAACTTATTATCTTTTCAATATGAAATGAAATATTCAAAGAATGTTGAGAAAACAAACAACTTTAGTTCCAGAAAGCCTTTTTAGATGGCTCTCACATGTTAAAACAACACCCTAACCTAACTCTGAAACCTATAACATATGCTACGTTGGATGTTATATATTTCATCACTTCGACGCCTCCGTTCTATAATATTCTATTCTAAGTCGAAAAAGTGTGTTTTGAGTTATGAGCTCTCAAAGATTTCACGCGACATACGACTATATTTGTATTCTAAGAAGATTTTTCCCTATAACTTCGGAACGGATCGGCGCATCTTAACCAAATTTTGACAGTATTTAAGTTAGAGAACGTAGAATTTAAAAATGCAAGAACATTAAAAACGTTCTAAGTACACTTAGAACGTTATAGAATGGAGGCGTCGACTTAACATTGACGATGACATTGGCTAAATGTGTAACATTACGTTGAAAGCTTGGTTTGCATTCTTTTTAATCACACTGTAAAACATAGCATTTCGAATTGTTTGTAAAACTAAATTATTTATATGTCGATAAGTGTGTATTTGTTTTTTTTTTTTTTTGGTTTGTTGTTGTTATTATTGTTTTTCTCTTCCTTTTCATGGTATTAAACTTTAATAAATTACACGTGCCACAGATCAACGTTTTGTTTTTTTCTCCCTCTCTCTCTCTCTCTCTCTCTCTCTCTCTACCACTCATTGCTTTGTTTTCCATGTGTCATCTACACACCGAAAAAAAAGATTTATTCTTCGTATGAAAAACTTCATTGTACAGACACACACATACACAGACATACGCATGTTATTAAAAAGAAGAATAATTTCCGGAAAGTTATGTGTGTGTAAGTGAAATGTTACAATAGTTAACATTTTTCATTTGAGAGCTTTTATATACATACTAAGGATTTCATTTTATTGTAACCTTAAATTGTTGAAGGAACTCGAAAAAAAAACTTTATTTGTGAAAGAAACTATGTTTTATTACAAAAAAAAATAAATAAATATTGTTCCAGGATTGGAGAATATTCACTCTGATAGTGCTGTTACACCTAATTTCGAAAACTAATTTTAAAATTAAAAGCAGAAACTAGTGTGGAAGCTCTTTTGTTGCCATGCAGAAGTTTGGACATTCGAATCAGAATGTGGCATCACTTTTACCAACAATTTTAATTGCATAGATAGTGAATAGACGTCTCCCACGGGCTTTTAAGCCAGTTCCACGTACGGAACAAACTCGATTTTGTCAATACAGGCCATATGCTCTGCACATAAATAGTCTTCGGATACGTCGAGTGATGTTCTCCACTTTAATTTGCATTTTTAGATTTTGAAAAAGTCTTTGACACTCTTTTAAGCCGGTTTTTTCAGTGCTTTGTTTTGCATAAATTTATTTAACACATTTCCTGACGTACATGTTATTTTCGCTTTGTCCATTCGTGGAGCATAGGCCTAATCTTCGATTTAAAAATAAAACTTGTATTCAGTGATGTTCCTTAATAATTTATATGACGGCTATAGCCGTCAGAACCCAGCCACTATTGCAATTTAATAAGATAGGATATGACAGAAAGTCTATAACGACTTCAATATACAAAAATAAAGATCTTTTCAAATTGAACTTTAACATAAGAAATTTAATTAGTCGTAACATGAATAATCAACGTCAAAACATTTTTTAAGACAAAGCGAAGGTATGCCCGGGCAATTTTTGCACCTATATAATGTTTCTTTACGGACTTTACATACATACATACATAATTGGTCATTACAACCCTTCAGTCAGGATTACGATCTAGTTTCTCACACCACTTATGTTGTGTGTGTTAATTTTATTATAGCTGGTGGGACCTACAGTTTAAAGTCGAGTCCGAACGATAAATTTTTGAGAAACTTTTTCATGGCAATTTTATTTACTCTCAGAGTCTTTTTTGCCAGAAATCTGCTGAGTGGAAGTCGCCGAAGAAATACTTTTTGTATTTTGTTTTCATGTCTGGCCTGGGGCTCGAACCCCGGCTTTGCGTCTAATAAGCCAACACACTACCTACTAGACTACGGCGACTTTTACTTTCTTAAATTGTCTTCCTCTTACTATTATCAGTTTCCAGAGTTATTTTCTCGATGTAATGATGGTTTTCCACACAACTAGCACGTTTTGTGTAAGACCTCTTATTTTTTATATAAACTGGGCCTATTTTGAGTAACTCTTTTCCAGAATATATTGATTCCGGCACTAACTTTCAATAACTTTCGAAAATCAATGAAAGATAATTTGGAGACAGTTTTTATTTGAAAAGTATAATTATGAGTTCCAAACTGCCACGTCTAATAAATGAAATATAATAGTTTTTCGCTATGACAAATGATCTATTTTTTACATTTCCACATATATATTGTTGTTATACGTGATGATTTCATTCCGTCTCATATAGTGATGGACTTTAATGCAGTTTCAACTAGTATAGAGTAGTATGCAGTTGTAGTGCAGTATTTCTCTCTTACCGCGATATTTAGATATGTACATACTAGATATGAGCGATCCAGTGATTTTTGAAGAACGTTGTCCTCAGTGAGCGTGATTTGTTAATCACTGTTCTTAAACTGTGATAATAGTATTCCAAAAGCAAACAATAACGTATTTTATTAAGTCGTAAGAAAGAGACAACTACGATAGATACATACTACGAAAAGACTACTAAACAAAATCAAAGTGTTGTCATCAATGTTATTATTTTTAATGTATTTTTTTTTTTTTTTTTGTATGAAGTTTGACAATTAAGTTTCACAGAAAGTTCATGTATAAAAGACAAAAGTAAATAATCAGCATCATCTAATAGTAATTCTGCCTCGCTCAAAATAAAATGAAATAAATTTGAGTATGTAACAATTTTGAAAGAACGACATTATTAGTAACTGTTATTTGGCAATTTCAATCACTGTAGTTACCAGTGAATTATCAATTGCCCTGATTAAATCACAGTTTTGAAAATATCGCTCATCTCTAGTACATACACTTAATCTGGCAACTTCTAGAACCGTACTGTTGACTTGTTATTGCTATATTTGTTTATGATTTATCTTTCGTAATCGTTGTAGTTTTATTATTCTGTGATACCTTTTTTTTGATTATTTCAAACCCTTTGGGTTTTATAGTCTAAAACAATTATCAAATCAATCAATTTTCTATTACGGTATTTATAAATTTTATAAATATTTTATTTTATAAATTTTTTTTAAGAATATTTTTGTTTTTAATTCTCAAGTATCCATGGCATTACTTACAATCTATTGTCATTAACTCTAATTAGGAGAGAAACCTATTTCTGTGCTGTCTGCTTGCTACCTACACTTCTATATTTCGAATCAGAAACAATTATAAACCATCATTTTTAATTAGTCTCCGTTAAATTAAAATTGACAGTTTTTTTTAACACATACATACCTACACACCTCCCATTTACTCCCTCTCTCTTTCTCTCCCTCTCTCTCTCTCCCTCTCTCTCTAATACAAACACAGTTACTTTATGTAACGGTATAACAAATATTGTTACTGTGTTATAAAAAATTCAAAAAAAAACCAACGAGTTTAAAAATACCTCCATAAAGCGGAAATAACACACAGGTACAGGCACGTCACATCCATACACGTTTCAGTTTAGCTGGAGAGAAAAGAATTTTTGAATTTCATTCATTGAGAAAAACGAATAATATCGACAACAATAACAACAAACCAAAGCAATAATGTATCTTTCTCCCTCCCCCTCTCTCTAATTCTCTCTCTTTAAAATAAAACTACAATGGCAACATTCAGAGATAAAAACAGTCTAATGTTTGAAGGAAATCGAAAAAAAAATTGTATGTGGGTTGCTCGTTCAGTATAATTTCTGTACCCTTTCCTTAGCATATGCTCTCCTGATTTCTATAACGAGAGCATGGGAAGGATTGTGGGAGAAAGAAATTGTCTATTAAACATAACATACTTGTGTGGTTAAAATGTTTCAAAAATTTTTTAGAAAGCTTGGATTTCAAAAATTGAAAAAAAGGAAAATTTACTCTGAAATAGTGAAGCAAGGCCTTCGTGAACACCAAAGTGCAATGTAATGTTACAATTAATGTTCATCTCGTGCATGAAATATTTCCATTAGGAGATTCTCCGACACCAGAATAAAGCTTAATGTTGCGATACTGTAGTCAAGTAGGTAGGCCACGGTTCAAACCCAAGATCGGACATCTCCAACAAAACGAAATAAGAAGCAAATATTTCTTCGACGACTTCCTCTCAGCAGATTTCTAGCAAAAACTCTGAGAATGAAGTAAAATTGCCATGAAAAAATTTCTCAAAAATTTGTCATTCGGAATCGACTTTAAACTGCAGATCCCGCCACTCATGTATAATATTAACACACACAATATACATAAGTAGGGACGACTGGAATCCTAATACGGTTGTCCCCCAGAAGTCCTGGATATATATACGACTCTAAACTCGATAATGGGGTTGGAAGCGGTGTC
Source organism: Sarcophaga subvicina (assembly GCA_936449025.2). NCBI lineage: Eukaryota > Metazoa > Arthropoda > Insecta > Diptera > Sarcophagidae > Sarcophaga > Sarcophaga subvicina. The sequence goes on from OW388084.2 coordinate 37,898,013, forward strand.
TACTCTGGGAAAGTGGACCTGAACATTTCTCCCCGTCTGCCGGACTACTGCAGCGTGTTTCAGGCGGAGGTGACGGCTCGGTCTTTTCTGATAGTCAGGCCGCGATAAGATCTCTATCGGGTTTCGTGAATAATTCTAGGATCGTTAGGGAATGTCACCGCTGTCTCGACCTTCTTTCTGGGCGCTTCACCAGTGTCTCACTGGTGTAGGTCCTCGGGCACAGTAACATTCCGGGAAACTGTGGGGCCGACGAGCTCGCCAGAATCTTCTTCAATTGAAATGGGTATGCCACTTGCCTTGGTCAAGTTGGACATTGCGCGGAAATTCTTTCGGGACGCCAACCTATCCTGGGTCCATGAGGGGGCCTGCTCCACCGCTAGACTCATCTGGCCCTTGATGGATAGAAGGCGTATCAACCAATTACTTGGTCTTGGTCGTGACGTCAGCTCAACCACAGTGGCCGTGCTTACAGGTCATTGCGTTATGGGTAGACACGCGGAGAGAATGAGGCTCCCATTTAACGACTTCTGTCGTGGATGCAGATCCGCTGAGGAAGAGGAGACTGGTATCCACTTTCTTTGTCAGTGCCCGTCTCTTACTAGGTGCAGATATAGGTTATTTGGCTCCCCATTTCTTGTCAGCTTGATGGAGCTATCATCTATTGATATCAAGGATATAGCTTCGTTCATCAAACTTTCTGGCTGGTTTTCCAGCGTAGGGTAGTCGTGCTTTTGATGTGCAGCCCTTGCGCTGACCAACTTTTTCCTCTTCCCTGATTTTGGTTGAACTTGGTAAGTACAGGGACTGCGTTCACCCGTGGCATCACAACGGGCCGCTATGCGTGCTCAAGTGAGCTTTGTGATATCAGAGCTACCACTCCGACCAAACCTAACCTAATATACATAAGTGGTGTGAGAAACTAGGTCATAATCCTGACTGAGAGGTTGTAGTGGCTATCTACGTATTTATATATGTATGTTGCAATGCTCTTTATTATGAAGAGTTCAATCAATTATGAGAGAAAATTTGAGGTTGGAATCTCTGATTTTTCAAGGCAAGATCGGGGCACTGACACATGAGTTGAAAGTTAGTGTCCTCCATTTCGGACACTCTGTGTCTGCTTAAGTCATTCGAGAGAATAACAAGCCTAGGGGCATGTCTCCTAATAGAAGAGCAGCCCATGAAAGTCTTTCTTTTATTTGACTCACAGCTTCTGAAGAATTCAATCGAGGGAATGCCAACAAGCCAATAGGCAATAGGCAATAGGCTGATAGCATATTGGCTCATTGGGAATCGCAATTGTGCAATGGATGGCCAAGTGATTTGACGAAAAAGACAACCAGTCCTCTCCTTATTGGCACAAGTTCAGCAGAGTCTAGCAATTTTGCTCGTACTTTCCTGCTGTCAACGAAATTAAGCTTCCCTGTAAAATCAATGAAAAATACGTACAGTGGTGGCCTTATAATTAGAAACGACTTAACAACATGTATATTTGTTAATTTGTTTTACAGTTTCCACTGTGTACCTGGGATCAAAGGCTTTGTTTGGAGGACGTCTTACATACGTTTTTCCATCAGATTGGGACAAATTAAACTTAGATTCGTCACTCCAGAGAACTCTGTTCCAGAAACATCGTTTCTAATTATAAGGCCACCATTGTAATTTAACTGAGGTAATCGGAACACTACTGATCTCTAATATATCGGAGATTGTGAGCTGCGTACTAGACGTGGCCAGTTTATCAGCAATGCACTTTCCGATGATATCGCTATGTCCTGTCATCAGAGTTGTTTTTAAAGAGGAAAGTACTGATGTCCACGTGACATGCTTTAGGGACTTTACCCCAGCCTAGCTGCGCAAGTAAATTAAAAAATTTTCATCGAAGAAAAAACCATCACTTAACAATCATTGAGAAACTTTTAAAAAAGGCTGTGACATCTGCTTGGAATATATTGCAGTGATCCAAGGAGCCTTTACCTAAGCTTAATATCAAAACCACGACCTACTCTATCCAGAACGTTGAAGCCACCGATGTACTCCTCTAGGGTACCATTGGAATCTTGGAATCTTAACGCCAAAAGTCCCGAATTGAAATTCTAAAATCATTGTGTTGTATTCAGAAAGTATAAGGAACCATATAACTAGCCGGGCTGTGACTATATTATCTCAGCATTGCAGCATGTGCTTAGTCCAGCTTGGGCCACGATGTAACTGCCATTGAATTTTACTGCCAACATCCCCCTTCATCTGCTTCAATAGAAGATCAGATGGTAGTCAATTAAACATAATGCCTTACCTGGAATAGAACAAAGTGCTCCACTTTCGATCAGCCTATGGTGTTTAAACACAACCTACCAAACGTGCTGATCAGAATACCTAAAAAGTCATCCAAATGCCATCTTTTACCCGCCTTTTGTAATAGTAGTTGAAGTTCAAAGAGTCCATTCGTACTTATTTTTAAAAATTTTACATCTGATGGTCACTTTGGCAGTCTCCCTCTTTACCAACATTGCCAAATAAGTTTTATTAATTATTGCCATACAGATGGCGCCAATATGTAGACAACAAAGTTGCTTTAATGGGTGTTGTTGACTGTCAGCTGGTATGCAAAAGACTTCATACTTCAAATGAAAACCATGTGTTGCATGAACACATTCAAATAAAACGTGTGCGTTGGTCACTTAAAATCAAGTGAAACGTCTCAAACCGAACGTTAAAAAAAAAAAAACAGAAAAGCAAACAAATGCTGAAACAAAAATATTAATTTGATCTCCCCGAAGGATGTTTTACTTTAAAACTGTGGCTTCACCAATCAAAGAAAACATGTTCATTCGTATGTAATGTGTTCTGCAGAAGTACAGGAATGTCCTTGTAATTTTAAACGCCTCACTGGCTGACTGTCTAGCTAACTGTCTGTCTCACTACTCACTTTACTTAAATCGTGTAAATGTTGAAGATTTATTGAAGAAAATCTTATTGCCGGAGTACTTGTGTTGCATTAGCAAATGAATTGTAATGCATGTGTTGCATTGCGCCTGAGCAGATTTTTTACAAACTCTTACTTTTGTTGTTATTGTTCTTGTTTTTATTTATTTATTTTTTTTTTTAAAGAAACGGCTGCAACAATATTGCACATGTGTGCAACATACTTTAACCAGCCACACAGCAATGACTTCTTTTAAAGGCTCGCTCGAGAGTATAAAACAACATTTTTTTTTCAGGGGCATCTTTAAAGAAGTTTTTGTCAGAGATTTCATAGACTCTTTTCGTTTACTCTGCACATACATAATTGTATTGCTGGTACTGATGTTGTTTGATTCTTAGATTTGTTTCATTTAGAGGCGTTCTGTATGTCGTTGGGTTTCAATTCCTTCCTTTGCATGTTTAAGTGGCACATGCGTAAAAGTGCGAAGATATATTGGATGCCAAAAGTCACATGTTCAAATGGTTGTTACTGACGTATGTGCCTTTTGTTTGTTGTAAAATAATCATCCCCCATTTAAAAGAAATAAAATTTTGAAAGACTTTACATTTGTGATTTAAAAAAGAAATTGTCTTCGAGAATACGTGCAATGGATCACAGCTCTTGTAGCATATGAAAGAGAAGAAAATAAAACGAAAGGCAAAAAGGAAGTCTACTGTAATTAAATTTAATTTCATTCGGCAATACGAAACATATTCATTCATATAGTCGTATTTTTTTCAATCGAATAAGCTACAAACGATGTGACAGTTTTTCCAAACCGTACTGTAAGCTTATAATCAGGTTCCAAGTATCCATTCTTATATGGTTCTCCTCACATTTGCGAACAGGAAAAAGTCACAGAAAGTTAAATGCATTGCTACTAGCAACCCTGGATGAATGGGTGCATAATCGTCAAGATAAAGTCCGGAAATTTTGTTTTCTCCACATTTCAAATCTTTCTTCTCCTATTTTCCCTTCAGTATCTAGGTTGGCTCTTTGAGAAAAAATTTAAAGCTTTTGCCAAGTCCTATATCTCTTTCGATAACTACCTTTCAGTGTGCTCTTTCGTTCTTTCGGCGGCCTTACCTTAGCTTTCTCTGCTGAAGTCAATATTTTCCTTTTGTCCCCTCAGTTTTAGTCACAACGTTTCCTCAAAGTAAATATTTCCTCAACTTCAACGTCTCCTCAAGATTTCTGTACAGTTTTCTGGGCTTCCTCGATATCAATTGCGATTGCCAGGCATGATAATCAGGCGCATACATACACCAACTTCTTTAGCCTGATGATGTCAGAAATCAACGAGTCCTCAGAGACAATATCAGCGCTCATTTATTATTCCCGATATCACAACAACTTACAGTTGGAACAGTTTATTAAAGACCCTAATGGGAAAGATGTAATTCCTGGTCAACTTAGCATCCATTCAATTTGTTGTATGTTTCCAACGTCACGCCACTGAGTTTCACCTTTTTTTTTGACAAAGCATGACTGAAAGTGGCACAATAAGCATTTTTTCTAGACTATATCTCGATGGATTAGATGTTATTGAAGTACGGGCTGAAATTCGTCTGCCGCTAAAAGAAATTTTAATCATAAAGAATCAGTAGGCCCAGGAAGAATGGCTAAAACAGTTGGTCCACCAGGACTGGTCTACTGTCGAAGAGAGCAAGGAACGTGTACAACATTTTGAAGAACTTGTTATTGGAAATAAATGTCACTAAAAGAATGTTTGTACGCATGGAACTTAATAGCATATGAAGAGGCTAATTTACTTACTTTACAACCCTTCAGTCAGCATTACGATCTAGCTTCTCACATCACTTATGTGTTGTCTGTTAATTTAATCCATGAGTAGCGGAAACGACATTTGAAACTTTAAAGTCGACTCCAAACGACAGATTTTTGCAAAAACTTTCCATTGCAATTTTATTTTCTTATTAAAGTTTTTGCGAGATATCTGCTGAGAGGAAAGTCGTCGAAAGAAATACTTTTTTAACTTTCGATTTCTTCGAGAAGTCTGGCCTGAGGTTTGAACCGTGGCCTCACGTCTAATAAAGCAACACACTACCTACTAGAATACGGCGACTTGGAGCTAATTTTCTTACTGACTTACTTAATTGATGAAACTAGGACGTTGTACAATGAGTCAATTCGACCTCCGGGTACTGTTCTTGTCTTAATTGACAAGCACACTTCCTCTAGCCTAACCTAACCTACTTAATTTATCATTACAACTCATTAGTCAGGTTTACGACCTAGTTTCTTACAACACTTATGTGTTAATTTTATACATGAGTGGCGGGACCTACAGTTTGAAATCGCCTCCAAACACCAGATTTTTGCAAAAGCTATTCATGGCAATTTTATTTTACTCTCATGGTTTTTTTTTACAAGAAAACTGTGGAAAGTCGTTTAAAGAAATATTTTTTCATATTTCGGTTAGTTCGAGTTGAACGTCACGTCTAAATCTGCTAACACAATATCCACTGGACAACGGCGACTAAGTTAATTTAACGAGGATAAGTATCGTCTGTGAAAGTCCAATAAGCATGGTCTGAAACTGATGCCCATTTTCGACGAAGGTAAATTTGAACTATAGTTTTCAACCTTCCCAAAGCAAGAACACACACATCCTTGTACTATCTATGGACATTAGATCGCTTAGTCCATTAAGGGGCTGTAGTACTTCAAAACGCGTTGTAGTTCTTGGAAATGTATCATAAGAACAAATTAAATGAGGTAGGCTTTTCGTCATCTGCATCATTATAAGTAATGAGTGCCTATTAGACAACCCGACCACCATGTGTAGGGGATTCTCTGAATGCAGATTACGACAATAGCTCATACTTAACATATTAGGCATGATACGTAAGCTAATGGAGATATTTTAACCATTAAATTCAATTATTTTAAATTTTATTTCAATGTTTACTGTACCTCGCAACAGTGTAAGCACATAAACGTTGTAAGCACGAAGCTATATGAGCGTTTTTATCCTTCAATATCATTCGGTAATTTGCTTCCGTATCTCCAAATGCTTTGTTTAATGCCATTAAACCCTTCACTTGAAAAAAATATGTTAAAAAAATACTAAAACTCCTGTTAAAAAATGTATCCTTTTGCCTGTTTCATTTAGTAGACTACCAGTCTTAAGCGGTGTGTCATACACCTATTAGGAGCGTTCAAAATATTTTTTGTTCTTTTTCTTTTGTTATATACAACTAAAGTCTTCTCTTTAATGTACAGAACGTTTCAGATGTTCAAAGTTCTATTATGAAAAGATTTTTTAGTAAATTTTTTTTATTAGAAATAATGAACTCCCCTAATAGTTTTAGAACATACAGTTAACTGGAATTTAAAAATGGTATATGCGAATTGCTTAAAAAAGAGAAAATAATTTTTTTTTTCTAGAAATTTATTTTAATATTAAATTGATATGAGTACTCCGGTAGCTTTTACCAAGAATTAGTAGAAACGTTTTTTAAGGATTTTTTCAAGGATTTCAATTTTTTTCAAGGATTTCAATTTAGAAATAAAAGTGATTGTTTACTTTTACTCGTTCGTTATTTCTTTATTTAAATAAATTCTTCATTTATTTGAACTCAACTTTCAACATAACACACGATCTATTTACTACAAAGATTTGCTGCCGAAATACGTTTCTTAAATGCTACTCACTGACGACGTTGCCTTTTGTTCTATTTATACCTTATTGACTTTCGATCTGGCAACTTCTAGAATCTTAAAGTTGATTTGTTTTTGTTATTATTTTCTTTTTTATCTCATTATGTAATTTTGTTATTGTAATTCAATTTATGTTCATTCCTCTTCTGGCAATATCTTTGTTGCTTTGTTTGTTTTTCTTGCTATTTTTCGAAAATAAATCTGCCTTCGTAACCCTATTTTAAAATGGTTTCTAACACCCGATTTACGCGCTGACTTTTGCTACGTAGTTTTTTCTTCATTCTCTTTTGATGCAACTTCCAAAATCCCTTTGCGTTTATTCGATGATTTTTTGTTGCATTTCTTTTTCCAAATATGTTTGTCTTCTTGAAAATATAAAAAAAATGAATAAAACTCCTCGTGGTCCAGCTGTCTGGTGAGCTCAGGTCTGTAGCTGTCTTCAGCAGAAATTGTGACAGCTATTCAGAATGCCTTCACATTGCTCCATTACATTATTAAAACAGAAATCTGGTAATTAGTCCAAATAAAACTACTCTTAGTCCAACCGCCTGGTGAGTACGGATCTGTAGTTGTCTTCACCACAAACTTGTAATAGTCTTTGAGAATACCTACACGTTGCTGCATTACATTATTAAAACAGAAACCTAATAACTGGTCCAGATGCCTGTGTAATAATTCAGCTTAATAACTCGTAACGAGCAGTATCTAACTATCCGTTTCCCAATAAGTACTGGCATATTATATCTGAGGAGATTTTGTATGTGGTAAGATTTAGAATTAAAGAATGCAAATCTAAACATCATGTTTAATTAGATTCATCTCGATGTCTACGTCAACTACATCGTGTAAAGCTTTTGGAGACGAACCCTATTAAAAAAATAAAGGATTGATTTAAAGTACCGCGTTAGTTGCTTTGTGCGTTATTTCAGTATGCCCCTGGACTTTGTCGCTCTTAGTAACAGCGGGCCTACATATATAATAAGTAGACCATTCAGCAATCCACCACTTACATACATATATAAATACATACATAATTAAATATTGCAACCTTTCAGCCCGGATTACGACCTTGTTTCTCACTTCACTTATGTTGTGTGTCTTAATTTTATACATGAGTGGCGGAACTTACTCCGAACGACACATTTTTTAGAAACTTTTTCATGACAATTTTATTTACTCTTAAAGTTTTTGCCAGAATTCTCCTGAGAGGAAGAATTATTTTTCGTACTTTATTTTGTTGGAGATGTCTGACCTGAGGTTTGAACCGTGGCCTCACGTCTAATAAGCCAACACACTTCCTGCTAGACTACGGCGACTACTAGTCTAACCACCTTGTCGAACTCGTCTCACTAAGATGTCTACATTAACCACATCGTGTAAAACTTCTACATACTCCTCTGGAGATAATTTCTATTAAAAAAATAATTTAAAGTACCGCTAGTTCAGTGTGTTCCTGGACTTTGTCCCTCTTAGTTGCAGCGGGCCTACGCATATAATATAGAGACCATTCAGCTAAACACCACTTAAAAAGTTTAATTCATATAAACACGGATATATCTTAAAGCTTTTGCAATCGCGAATTACATTCAAACCAAAACGATTCAGGGACTAAATGAGGAAAGTTTCTCATCAAAGTTTCTTACATCTAGTAGAGCAAGCTAATGCATGTTCCCTGAAGCTGTTGTTTCTATGTCTTAATAGCCGGCAACCCTAACATCCTAGAAGCTACTGCAGTTGACTAATTACCTGCTTTAGTTAAAGAAAATGAAACAAAACCAAGAAAAAATAAAAAGATGGGGAATTCCGTAAAGAAACGAAATGGATTGATTATAAAATGTAGGGGCGCAGTTATCGGGAGAATGGCACTTAGGAATTAAGTATCATGGACATGATCCTCTTTTCTACCCTGAGTTTGTAGTGAAACTTTTTGTTGGATAGTAGGATCTATGCTTAGATAAAAAAGGTTGTTAAAACCATAATTCGGGGTAAGGGTGACAAAACTTCATCCGTTTTAGAAATTGTAGGTATTAGCTCTTAAGGCAATCCCTTATTGAAAAGGTGGTTGACCATGCCCTTGTTTTTGATTTTGTACACGATATTGCTGTAGCTTGCTAACCGAGACTTTGCTCTATTTATGAGTTATAAGTGAGCTCTGTTGCATTTGATTTACGAGACCATAAGTTATACATGAAAGCGATTATATTAAAGCTGGATGAACGAGTATGACAAGTAAACCGATGTAATAAAGGAAAAAAAATTTGGATTTTTATAGCTGTTTGTAGCCTTTTTGAAATATTGTGGCCAGGATATTGGCCCAAACAGATATTAGTCCGAAACAGATATTTAGAGATGGTATATATGATGATGGTTGACCCTTCGAAATCAGATTTGGTTGATTTACCGTAACCTACAGCAGAGTTTTCAGATTTCCTGTTTGTTTGCCATTCATTAGTTTATACATAATTACTGAGAATGACATTGTCATTCTCCGTATGTTCGCCGTCAGCTCCGTATGTTCGTTATCTTGTGAAAAAAGTGAAAGAAACTGGTATCCTCATCGATAAACCAAAGCGTGAAAAGCCAAAAATGGTGCGTACACCTGAGAATATTGCTGCTGTGGCAGAAAGTGTGCGTGAAGCGCCATCAACATCAATTCACCGTCGTTCTCAACAATTGAACATTTCGGAGACATCATGGAGACGAATTTTGCATAAAGACCTTGACGCCATACAAAATCCAATTGGTTCAAGAGTTGAAGCCAATTGACCATCCAATGCGTTTTCGCTTCGCTAAGTGGGCCTGCGATTGACTTACAGAAGATGCCGATTTTGGCAAAAACAATCATCTTTCCAGATGAAGCTCATTTTGATCTTGGCAGGTATGTAAACAAGCAAAATTGTCGCATTTGGGGCACAGAAAACCCGCACGCATACATTGAAAAGCCGACGCACCCAAAACGAGTCACTGTTTGGTGCGGATTTTGGTCCAGAGGCATAATTGGGCCATTTTTCTTCGAAAATGAGCAAGGAGTGGCCGTTACAGTCAATGGCGATCGTTATCGGACCATGTTGAACAAGTTTTTGTTCACAAAAATTTAAGAGGAGGATATTGGCAACATTTGGTTTCAACAGGACGGCGCTACGTGCCACACAGCCGAAGGTACGCTCGATATTTTGCGCCCTGTATTTGAAGATCGCATTATCAGCCGCAGAGCTGATGTCGTTTGACCACCTCGGAGCTGCGATTTGACACCGTTGAACTATTATTTGTGGGGTGCCGTCAAAGATAAGTGTTACGCCGACAAGCCAGAGACAATTGACGCTTTAAAGGACAATATTCGTGAAGCCATTGGTGAAATACAGCTGCACACAATCGATTATGTGCTTAAAAATTGGACCGATCGTGTAGGCTACTGCATGGCCAGCCGAGGCAGCCATTTGAATGAAATTATTTTCCATTATTAACCGGAAGGATTGTACTTTCATATAAAAAAAGAAATTTGAGAAAATATTCAGTAGTTTTTTTAAAGCATTTTCAAAAAAAAAAGTTATTTGGCGGACCCTTTATTTATTCAATCGGTTACACAGAGTTGTATAGAGGACCAGCCAGGTTGTATAAAGATGCCGAATGGGGTAAGGAACTTACATTTAGTATTCAAGACTGCGAGAAGAGTTCTACACGTATGTTCGTGAACAACCTAAACGAAAACGATCGGCCTGTCTGAATTACAATACGAGTCCGTTGCCAATGTAAATATCCAAAGGTATAAGAAGTTCTTGTGTAGGAGACTGTCATGAAAATAGACCTATTATGTCTGACAATTGTGCTGTTTCAGTGACTATCTCGTATTATTTAAGGTGACTAGCACAATCTTCCCTCGCATATTTCTTCTAGTCAGCGTTACGAGACTAACAAATGTCAGATGGAATATATACAAGATATCTGATAGCATCCGATTCAGTCAACGTATTAAGTCTGCTATAAATCTAATCTAAACAATCTTATGTAACTGAGTCACGGTAACGCAGAATGCGAACTCAGGGACCAATCTCAAAACACCAGAATTAATGTTGAAATCGCTGAATCGTTTTTTGTAAATACACGCTTATTCGAAAGAGATTCCACTCGAAGTATACGATAGAATGATTTGATTAGTTCGTTTGGAATGAATCGAAAAGCTTTCTTTCATTCAGGAGGAACTTGTGTATTTCAGTTTTACAAATTCAAGTTTAAGAAATACGATTTTATACTTTTTTTCCGTCTTCAAATCACCTCAAATGACTCGATATTTATTCCATAGAAGCTCTACATCATTTAGAAAAACAAAAAACCTCAACTTACTCAGCAATTTCAACCACAACTGACTTAAGCACCATGGAATTTGTATTTTTTTTCTTCTTTTTTTTGTTCGATTTCTTCTTAAAATATTTCCATGAATAATTGAAAGTGGTTTTCAAAACTCTTTCTTTGCGCTGTTTGGCTTCTGTTTTGTTTCCCCCCCCCCCCCCCCCCATTGGATGTGTAATGCAACTAAATTTATATAAAATTGAAATACAATAACAATATGAACAGAAATATGATTTATTGTGGTACAGAAGAGAGCCGTTCTCGATTAACCTTCCGTTTCGAACCACAATAAGGTCTGATACACTCGACAAACGTAAACGTGGGCATAGCATAGCAAATGGTAAATATTTTGTTTTTTTCTACTTATTTATGTTGTAATTTTAATAAATATTTAATTTTTTAATTAGTCGTTATCAATTACTTTCAAAAAAGAAAAAGAAGAAAAATAGCCAAAAAAAATGTTGTAACAAATCGGGCCTAATTGAGTATCTATTGCCTGGCAACTTAGTCGGAGAAATGCTTGTGTTATTCATTCTCTTTTTAGCAAAAGTTTTTTATTTTGTCTTTGACGTCATAAGATTACAATGTTTTTGTTTTTCGTATAAATTTTCCTAAGAAAATTCTCCCGTATTCCTTATTTTTCCAGCAAGTCTACGGTAATTTTCTATGACGAAAAATAATTAGAAAATAATTGTTATTGAATTCAAATTGGAAATTTAATCACTTATAAACTCATCGGCAAGGTCATCAAATTAAAAGCAATACTGACAGCAACAAAAAATTTATAGTATTGTGTGGGAGTTACAAGTTCAATTCCTGTTGAGAATTCTATAAGCCTCCGAAGAAGAACTTAATCAGAATTAAAAGTCTAGAAATACGATGAGTGATTTGCTCGTTGGCCCTTAAAACCATTCTATGATTAGTAGAAAAGTTGCTTATGTTCAGACCCTCTTCAATGCTGGTAACCCTAGTACGTACAGGGCACATTAGAGCCATGAAGTTTTAATTTCGGATGTAAGTTACAATCTGCTCAATTACGCTCGTCTAAAACGAGTATTTTACAATTCTGTTTCCAACCCCATTCATATAAAGTTCAATTCTCAGCTGAAGACGACAGAACATAACGTCGTAGATATTCTGATCGGTTCATGCAATGCAGATTTTTCCAATAAAGAAACCACACAACTTGTTCGATTTTATTTCCAAGTTTCCAAAAAGGAAAGAAGAAAGGGCTAAGAAGGCGCAAATAGCGCTTTACACCTGCAAAATGACTGTAGGCAAGACCTGGGGTTTTAGACCAACCAACACATACTGGCTCTATTGGGCCGTGGTAGAATCAACCTCGTTTTATGGTGTGCGTATTTGGAGAACGGTGTGCAAACACCAATGCCATTACCGATTGATAGAGAGAGTGTACAGGCGGTCAACTGTTGTAATCACTCGTCCACCTGGGTTTTTAGATCAACCAGGCTTTATTGGACCGTTGTAGAACCCTGTTTTATGGTGTGCATATTTGGAGAGCGGTGAGCAAACACCAATGTCCCTGCTGGGTAGGGATAGGTAGAGTATTCACGCAGTCAACTGTTCTAATCACCAGTCCATTAAGGTTCAATGAGTTTAAATCCAGTCTAACCTGGACTATGCACTTGCTGCCATTCTGGAAATGCTTTCACATTTCAGGCTCGATTATATGGTTCCTTATACTTTCTGAATATCACATTGATGGTAGAATTCCAACAAGGGACACATACTTACATTGGTCATTACAACCCTTCAGTCAGGATTACGACCTAGTTTCTCACACCACTTATGTTGTGTGTGTTAATTTTATACGTGAGTGGTGGGACGTACAGTTTAAATTCAATTCTCGGAAGTCATTGGTTGAAAGTCGCCGTGGTCTAGTAGGTAGTGTGTTGGCCTATTAGACGAAAAACCAGGGTTCGAGCCCCAGGCCAGACATCAAAACGAAATACAAAAAGTATTTCTTCGGCGACTTCCTCTCAGCAGATTTCTGGCAAAAACTCTGAGAGTTAATAAAATTGCCATGAAAAGTTTCTCAAAAATCTGTCGTTCGGAGTCGACTTTAAACTGTAGGCCCCACCACTCATGCATAAAATTAACACACACAACATAAGTGGTGTGAGATACTAGGACGTTGTACAATGGGTCAATTCGACCTCCGGGTACTGTACTTGTCTTAATTGACAAGTACACGTCCTCTAACCTAACTTAACCTAACCTTTACGGAATTTCAAATCAATTGTAAGTTGTAATAGTACTTAATATCGCTGCCCTAGACATGTAAAAATAATCCACAAAGGAATATTGCATCTAAAAAAAACGAATTATCTCTATAAGGTATTGGAAATGCTCATGTTCTATCAGAATGGTAAGGTATTCATTAAGCTAATGAGCTGACTACTGTTTTTTAAGAAGGATTTTATTACGTGTAATTCCAAAAAAATTTTGAGTATTTCCCACATTTGAATATTTCCCTGCTTGACTACACCAAGAAAACATTATTCAATAATCTCCATAAATTGTTTGCATCCTTCTTATCTTCTTGGTATTGTTCTAACACCATTATTACAGCCATTACCCCTTATCCTGTATTATTGTCCTTGGTAATCAAATCAATTAAACCATTACGGAAGGCAGCTTGTACTGTCACAGAGAAGAGAAGAGTGCCTTTGTTTGCCATAATGACACATGCATGGTTATACAATATCCCAGCTCAGGAAACGAATTTTTGCGAAAGACTTTGGCAGGTTAAAAGAAAACGTATGACTGACAATAAATTGATTTTTTTCCTCACTATTATTACAAGCCTAATTAAGATTAATCTCTTAGCAAATTCTTAATTGGCATTTACTTTTGTTGTGAACTGTAAAAAAATATTTAAATTACCGTTTTAAAATTAATTAAAACAATTAAACTTTTTCTATCTTACCTTTGTAAGTGTTCTGCCTCTTTGTACCATATTTCGTTAGGGGTCTTCATCCTGAGCTTCGCAAAAAGTTCATGTTTAACGGTTTGTTAACTGTTAGCCAAAGTATGGAGAAAAAAGAAATCATGTACAGTACACAACAGCAATATAACAAGCAAAGCATACACGTTTTAGAAGGAAATTCTTTTATTTTTACAAAAATTTCCCCAAAAATATACTACAAAATAACGAACAACAACAACAATAACAACAAGCATTAACGGTTATACAGAAAAAAAATTTACCAACAAACTGTTGCTCATTGAACGTTTCCTATGACGTCCATACACCATGAAATCAAAGCAATAAAAATTAGGGAGATATCGAGAGAGACATAATGGAGTTTGTCCATAAACCCTGCCGCTATTCCGTTATACTTAATAACACGCAGAGCGAATAACAAGGAAAATAATATGATGATACTTTATTAAGCTCTTTAAATTGTATGAGTATGTCTGTGTGTGTGTATGTGTGAACATGTGCGGTTATATATGTTTGTGTAAACACCTTTGCGTAGGTGTTTTGAGTATAAAAGAAGGAAAAACTAAAACCCAACAGTAGGCACTCTAGTTGTAGGAGTGCAGTGAGTGTAAGGTAGTTGAGGAATTGTTATGATTGGATTTTAATGGTTCATTGCCTGCCTGTATGTGTGCATGTACACTGCACACATGTAGATACCGTTAAAAAATGTTGTGCCGAGTGACAATAACAAAAATCATATGGTTATTGAAAATCTTCCAAGTGTTGTTGTTTGTATACAACTTTTGCTTTTTGCTTTTGCCCTGATATTCATTCCAAAAGCACCTCAACACATACGAAGACTTTGATGTGTGTGTGTATTTGTGTGAGAAATATAAAAATTGAGTGAAATTTTAAAGCGCAAACGTGAGATTGTGTTGTATTCTTTTCTGTTTTATTATACATACATTTGTGTAGGTGTTTTGAGTAAGAGTACCTACGCTGAAAAAAAGAGAGCGTAAGATGGAAATGAGAGTGGAAAAAAGAAAATAATTGTGTTTGCAAAGATATTTGATTTCATTTTGCTTTTGTTTTTTGTTTATATTGATATTGTTTAAGTGCGTTAGTCACTCACTCTCACTCTCTTTCGTTGTTTCTCTTTTAAAGATTATTCCGGAAACAACAAAGTTGTTTCAAACAAATAAAGTATGGCCCACTGCAATACTGATGTCCTTTCGAAGGAAATAAAAAGTGACGTGCAGGTTCATATAAGGTGTAGTAAAAAGAAAAACATTATGTTTACATATAAGTAACGGAAAATATTATTATTTTTAACTGTAATCAGCATTATGCTATAATACCTACTCATGCAGTGCTTGGTGTTGGGATACCGTAGCTTTTCAACTTGGGGGTTCAAGTCGAGTGATTGTGTCAGCCCATTAAGGACTTGAACTCCATTCCTTTTTATGAACTCTTTGAGCAACCTCGATGGACCATCGATATTCATATTCCACTCAGTATATGAAAGCATTTGTTTTTTTCTAAAAAAATTTGTAAAGGAATCGATCGATTGTGATATAAATTTTTTTGAATTGGGTATGCCACTTGCCTCGGTCAAGTTGGATATTGCGCGGAAATTCTTTCAGGTTAATAAGGAGTCCTGCTCCACCGCTAGACACACCTGGCCCTTGATGAGTAGAAGGCGTACCAACCAATTACTTGGTCTGGGTCGTGACGTCATCTCAACCACAGTGGCCATGCTTACCGGTCATTGCGTTATGGGTAGACACGCGGAATGAATGAGGCTCCCATTTAACGACTTCTGCCGTTGATGCAGAAATCCGCTGAGGAAGAGGAGACTGTTATCCACTTTCTTTGTCAGTGCCCGTCTCTTGCTAGGTGTAGATATAGGTTATTTGGCTTCCCATTTCTTGTCAGCTTGACGGAGCTTTCATCTAATGATATCAAGGATATAGCTTCGTTCATCAAACTTTCTGACTGGTTTTCCAGTGTAGGGTAGTCGTGCTTTTGATGTGCAGCCCTTGCGCTGACCAACTTCTTCCTCTTCCCTGATTTTGGTGGAACTTGGTCAGTACAGGGACTGCGTTCACCCGTGGCATCACAACGGGCCGCTATGCGTGCTCAAGTGAGCTTTGTGATATCAGACCTAGACCTAGACCTAGATATCAATTTTGCGCAGGATTCTTATACCATCTGCTGAAAAGCATCCCACACCATAACACCATTTGTTTAAATTCTTTTGAAAATTGTTTTTACAATTGCACGACTGTAACAGGCACTTGTGCGCCTTATTACACACATTCCACCGGAGTGTATGGTTTCCGGATCAGTAAATAAATGGTCGTAATTTTTATCGAAAAATCATCTTTAACCATGAGAGCCATTTTTTTAAATGAACGGGTACGCCAACAAACAAAATTGTCGGGTATGAGATCCAATAGCGCCCAATGCATTCCGAAAAAAGTCATTGTCTAGAGTGGATTTCCGTCTGGCATTGTCTTCCATCCATATTTCTTTGATAAAAGCTTTGGTTTGTCCATCACTTTCGACGGTGAGCAAAGCAAAGGTGAGGAAGCAAATCGTATCTCATGTGGAGGTAATGTGAACTCGCCACTGCATTCGTTCGGTATGGCTCTGTTAGATTTTTTCTTATATGGGGTTTTCTAAGTCGCAAGTATGTGCGAATAAGTCAACATAACCGAAACCATCGGCTAAATTTAGCTTGATTTATGCGCCGGAGTTATTGGACATTTCGAATGCACTTCACCTAGAGAAGCCAATGGTCATGACAGCCTTTTAGTCAGAATAACGACGTAGCTTCTCAGACCACTTATATTACGTCTGTTGATTTTATACATGAGCGGCAAGACCTACAGTTTAAAGTCGACTCCGAACGACTGTTTTTTTGAGAAACTTTTCATAGCAATTTTATTAACTCTCAGTATTTTTGCCAGAAATCTGCCGAGTGGAAATGGCCGAAGAAATATTTTTTATTCTTCGTTTTGTTAAAGACTACTTTCTAGACTACGACGACGCACTTTAGTTCATTTAAACTTAAATACTTAATGAAAAACTATATTCTTCCTAGTAACGTCTGCTTGCGTCTCTCTCCTCTTTAGCTCAGCAATTATTTTTCTTGCTAGAATTTTATAATACCAAGCCCTAACCATTTGAATAAGATCAATAAGTATAAAATAAGGCTCAAACTTATTTCTGAAACTGAAACGCCTCAGAATTAAACCTTAGGAATTTTAAAGAATTTTGCATTCTTGCCTGAAGCTAATTCTGTCTCTCTCTCTCTCTTAGGAACAGTCAATCTGTTCTATATTTCTCACAGGACATTTGTTTGTACACCACAAACGCTAAAAACTTTTTCGAACGATTTATTTGGCAACACTTTTCCTAAAATCTACCGTTGTAACTAACAAACAGGAAAAACAAATGATTTCTGTTATGTCCGTTTGTTTACAATTTTTTTTTACAAATACAAACAGAAAACAATGTTAAATTCTCTTGGATTGTTATTACTTTTCTCTCTCTTTTAAAAGAGTTCCAGAACATTTTTATTATCCATGTACTGCTTGGACATGTAAATGTATGAGTACTACTGATACGTTTATTTTGCCCAGTACTGGAACACGCATTATCGCATGTGTGTTTTGTTTACTGACTTGTTGTCTTCATATGCTGCCGCTGTTGCTTTACGTTGCTTGTTGTTATTCATTTTAATCGGTTTGCCTTTTTTCATCGTTTCATTTTGCTCGTCTTTTTTAAAAAATTCTCCGTGTTTATTGTTTTTTATGAAAATTACACAAACATTTGTTTTCGATTTTATTTGTTTGATATGTTGTTGTTGTTTATGGCAATATATGTATGTGTTTGAGTGTGTGTAGCAAGTGTAAGTAAAAGAGAGTGCGTGCTTTAATTTGTATTGGTAGTGGTGTGGTTATATTTGCCGCTAAATTCTTCTTGCTCCCCTTTTAAATTGTTTCTTATATTCTAAGCTTCTCGCTTTCATTTTCACACACACACACATACAAAGCTAAGGGTTCGTTTGTTCGGTATCTTCATTCGTTTTGATTTGGTTTCTTCGTTCGTATGCGAGTATATTAGAGTGCATTTATATCTTGTTGTTGTTGATATACTTGTCTCGGTTGGTGTTGGTGCTGTTATTGTGGTTGTGGCGTTTGTATAAGAACGAGAAAATTCGTTTGTATTGTTTGAGTTAAATTTTATAAAAATTTTCGTAATACACAGTTACGTTTTCATTCGAGTACTGACTGAACTCTTTACGAGACGTGACGCGCAAATTTTTTTTCGTTGATTTTTCGGTTTTCGGTTCGGCGCTATTATTAAAATAAATAAATTTTGAATAGAATATACATATATAAATATACATATACAATAATAAAAACAACAACAATAAAACAGAGAAAACATACCAAAAAGTATCTGAAAAAAAAATAAAAATAAAATAAAACAAACAAACAAATAAAAAAAACAAACTCAGTTATTTTTATTTTTAATTTTTTTTTTGTTTCTTTTGAGTTCTATTACGGTAACGGTAACAAAAATTTTTTTATTACATTTGGACGCGTGTTTGTTTTAAAAATAATCCACAAGAAATAAAAACAAAAATAAAAAATATTTTAAAAAAATTTGAAAAAAAAAGTTTTTAATTCTAAAATAAATATTTTTATAATTTTTTTTTTTGTTTGTTTTTGCTGCAAATCAAGTGGAAAATTAATGTTATTATAATTTATAAATTAAAACAACAATTACAACAGCACAGATAGAAGCAGATAAATAAATAATAGCAGATAAAAGAAACAAAATAATTTTTTTTCGAATATGTATATACATACTTACATACATACATTATATATTATTTAATATACTATGCTGTACTATGTGTACTTTTGTTAAATAAATATTTAGTGAAAAAAACAAAAACAAAAACACAAATTATTAAACAATTAAATTGAATATTAAATTTAATTATTTTCAAATTAATTCAATAATATTTTGTTACATATTATGAAAAGAATAAATAAAAAAACAGAAAATTTATTTGATAACAAAATAATAAAAATAGTGTTAAAAATCAATAAAAATTAAAAATAAAAATAAAAGGAAAATAAAAGCATTTATTTATTGTTTTTTATAAGCCACAACTCTTATTGTCTACATATCAATACAATACATATTTTTTTGGAAAATTTTATGTGCAATTAACTACAAAAAAAACAATACTTTACAACAGCAACAAAAATAACAGCAGCCGACCACTTTTAAACAATTAAACAAGAAAAATTAAGAAAATAAATCATTAAAAAAATAGAAATGTAAGTTCATAATTATTTTCCTTTGAATTAAAAATTTTTTAATCTACTAATCTTTAAATCACATAAATTTAATGAAATATAAATAAATATATAATTAAAAATATACAAAATTGAAACATATAAACGGAAATTAACAGTTTAAATGCGACGGACGAAAATAGGATAAATGAAAATAGGATACAATAAAAAGAAAATAAACAAAAATTGAGAGAAAAAACTTTAAAGAGAATGTTAATTTAAATAAAAATAAAGAAAGTTTAAGTGCAACACTAAAAATTTATTTCTTATTAGGAAACACTAATTTTAAAATTTAGAATTATAATAAACTAAAATTAAAATAAATTTTAAATTTATTTCGGAATTGAAGAATTTTTAAAATAATTTATTTAAAATCAAAAATAACTTTAAAATAACGAAAAATGTTTTCAATTGATTTAAAAGATAACAAATTATAAACAACATAAATATGTTTTTTTTGTAAGTAAATAAAAGCAAATATTTGAATGGAAAGCAATATATATTGTAATAAAAATGTTTACAAATTAAAAAAAAATATTTTTTTGAAAATATAGACATTATTTATGAAAAATTAAAATAATTATTATTTTTTCTATTTAACTAAAAAAAATATAAAAATAATAAATGCAAAAATAAAATAAAATTTTACTCAATTAAAAAAATTATAATAAATGAATTTGAATTTGAATTCCGTTTTCAAAAAAAATTGTTTTTAATAAAATATTATTATTTCAAAGTAAAGATATTTTAGATAAATAATAATTGTGTTAGTACTGTAAAACTAGACTTTTTTAAGGAAAGAAAAAATATTTTTAATTTTTTAAATTTATATCTTATTAGGAACAAATTATTATAAATATAAATTAATAAAAAAATGAAATTAAAATAAATTTGGATCATAACTTTTTAATTAATATGTTATTTTGAAGTAAAAATAAATTTAAATCAAAAAAAATTAAAAATAAATTTAAATTTAAAACAAAACATATTTTTATAATTTTTTTATATAATAAATATTTATAAATAATTTCAATAGCGACGATGGAAACCTAATCTTAAATTCAAAAGAGCACTAATTAATTTTTTTATAAAGAAGAAATTGTTTTTGTAAAGAAAAATTTGTTTTTATAAAGAATTCATTGCTTTTATAAGAAAAAATTAAAAAATATTTATGTGATAAATTTATAAGTAATAAAAATTTAAATTAAATTGAATTAAATTAAAATTTCAAACACACTATTAAGAAAAATTTCATATAATCCAGAAAATAATGAAGGCATTTAGAAATATATATTTTAATACAAATTCCTTTTCTTTTCAAAATAAATTTTATTTTTTTTCATATTCACTAATACATTATCAGAAAAAAAAATGATTTTAATAATAAATAAAAATGATTTTTATTTAAATTAAATTTTTTATTAAAAAATTAATATTAGATTAAATGTAAAAATTGTTTTAGTTTATCTACTAAACCACTTTTTATAATAATATATAATGCAGGCAAAGATTTTTTTGAATTCGATAACAAATTTTTATTATAAGTTAAAGTTTTTAATTTGTATTTTTTCTAATTTCTTTTAAAACTTTTGTAACTCTTGAATTAAAAAAAATATTTTTCTTTAACTAAATAAATAAATTAAAAATTTTTTTATATTTATTTTTTCCTAAAATAAAACTTTCTTAATGTTGAGCTCCATAAAGACTTTATGTTGGTCGTTTAATAAGAACCAATTTTTTAACCGTTTTTGTGCTGCTAATAATAAGACACATACAATTAATAAATAAAAGCGAATGTAAAATTATTAATTTGGTAATGCACGCGTAACACGCGCTAACGGTGTATGTGGTCCCTGTCAAATCTTCAAGTCATCAAGTATAAAGCTGTAAGGCATACGGCTGTCATGGACAGACTTGTCTCTGCATGCGAGAAATATTGGGCTAGACTGCTCCAAAACGTGAGGTTAATTAGGCATCAAGCTCGTCTGCAATAGATTTATGGTATCGAGTGCGGTGTGTAATCAAGGGTGTATGACATTAGAGTCTACGTCAACCGAAGCTTATACCGGTTTACAGAAACTTTGTGAATAATCGCAGTGCTGACGGGTTTTGTAAATTATGAAAAAATTATTTATTTAGTGTTGCACTTAAAGTTCTTTTTAGTGGTTATACTGGCCTAGAATTCAAAACATTAAACAATTTTTTTATATTAAACTTTAAAACAATTATTAAAAAAACTAAAATATCCGCCGAAATACGAATGTTTTGAAAAACATTGTTCAGAAAACAAGTTAAACTGTGATTATATGTATATAACATATTGGTTTTATTAAACAAACAAGGATATTTCAAAATCTAACAAATTAGAAAAATGTGAGCAATTTTTTTAATTAAAAAAAATTTATGTTTATGAGATATAAATGAGTAACTCTTTTTATGAGTTATAGAGTATGTTGACGATATTTCCTAGTATGAATATGGGAGGTATCTAAAACAAAATGAATCACATAATAAATCAATTTAACCATATTTCAACCGATTATCCACACGTTCATTTCATGGTATTTTTGGAAAGTACCGTCGGTTAATCGTGCTATATTCGACTCATCATATAATTGTGGTTAAAAGAACAGCTTTTATAAGAAAAAGTATTCGATACAATCTAGTCAATCAATCTCAACAATAATTTTAATTTGAAAAATTAAGGGAAAAAATTTCAAAAATTCTAATAATTTCTAGTTTTTACAAAATTATTGAAATAAAAAATAAAAAAGAAATACAATTATTTCTTAATTTTTATATATTTTATTTATAAACAAATTAATTACAAATTAAAAAATAAATGTTTTTACTGTAATTTAAAAAAAAAAGAACAATTAAATAATATATATATTTTTTTACTAAATTAAAAAAACAAAAATAAAAATAGACTAAAAATAAAATATATTATTTCTTAATTTTTTATTTACCAAAAGAAAAATTGATAAAATTAGTTACAAATTAAAAAATTAATTCTTTTTGTTAAAAAATTAATACACATATATTTTTAATAAGAATTTTATTATAAATAAAATTTAAATAATTTATATTTTTTCCAAAATTGATAATTAAAAAACTTAAATTAAAAATAAATAAAATTAAATTAATTCTTAACTTATTTATTAAACATTAAAATTTTGTTTAATTACAAATTAAAAAATTTTTATTAAAAATAAAAGAATTGTTTTTTAATTAGATTTTTAATTTAAGAAAAAGTTAAAAATTTGTTTAATTAAAAAAATTATTTAAAAAAGAATTATATGTTTAATAATTTTTTAATTTTAAAATTTTAATTTAAAATTAAAAAAAAATAATTTTTTGAAAAAATTTACAAATTTAGTTTAAGAAATTTAAAAACTGTTTCTAATTCTCAGAATTGGTTTTTGTTTGCTTGATAAATCCGTTGCATTTAGCAACAGGTGAATGATGCCTTCATTAATTCAGTTGGTCTTAATAGCAATGACCTTGACCTTACCAAGCAATATTGAAAGTATTTGAACTTTCCTTTTAAAAACGCGTAATCATCGTATTAAAGTATTTTATTTGCAATTTCCCTTTCTAAAGTTATCAGTTTTAATTCTCTTGTTCTCTTGTTTTTTCTTTCAAATGTTGGGTGCGTGCGTGCAATTTTAAGTTCGTATGTTCGAAATAAAATTTTATTACTGATAAAAAGAAAAAAATAAAATAAAAGAAAATAATATGAAATTGTTTTAATCGAAATTATTGTATATGCATTATATTTCATTTCTCTTTTTTTTATCAGATAATAATGAATAGAACCAAATAAACCGCCTAAAAAATATTTTAATTTTTTTTTGTTTTGATATTTAAAAACAAAACTTCTTTTAATTTTGTGGTCAAGCATAAAAGAAAAAATAATTTTTTTTATTTCTTTTTTAATTTATAAACATTTTTAGAGATTTTGGTTTTTTGTTTTCTTTCTAATTTGTGATTGAGATAGTGGCACGTGTGATAAAATTATGTTTCAATTCATTTATTTTTTTTTATATATAATAAATTATAATTTTGTTATCAACGAAAAACAAAAATTTTTCGATAATCATGGTAAACAAACAATTACCGCCCTTTGTTAATCAGAAACATAATCATAAACGTCATAAACTTACTAAAATTCTATAATGATTACAACATGGGGAAAACTGTAGTACTAAGTGAGTTATCTGTAGCTTATACAGTGTTGAAAGAAATAATAGGTCGAATAAATAAATAAAATTTATGCAAGTAATGTGTAGAGAAAATAATAGGGACGCTCACAATTGTAGAATTTTAAAATTAAAATGTTTTTATTTATTCGTTTTATTATTATAATAACCTCCTAGCATCACCGGAACATATACCATTTATAATATTCCAAAAAATTTCTTTGGAAATAGAATACTAAAGTTCCTGTACCACACGGTAGAAATATTCCCTTCTGTATGTACCCTGTGTGCATAGGGTTTAGGGGATTAATTTTTTAAAGTGACAAAACAGCCTGCATAGCCTGATCAATAGTTCTATTATGACGCGTCATAAAATGGATGTAATTTATGAAACTAAGAAGCCATTTTGTTCTTAAGAACTCAAAAGATGTGCCCATTACAGGCAATTAATTTTTTACGATTTTATAGCTCTAGCAGACGGTTTGGTATTCCTATGTATCAGCATTCCCTGAATCTAGATATTTCGACAAAGTGATAACCATATATATGCATAATTGGTTATTAAAACCCTTTAGTCAGGTTTACGACCTAGTTTCTCACACCACTTATGTTGTGTGTGTTAATTTTATACATGAGTGGCGGGACCTACAGTTTAATGTCGACTCCGATCGACAGATTTATGAGAAAGTTTTCATAGCAATTTTATTTACTCTCAGAGTTTTTGCCTGAAATCTGCTGAGAGGAAATCGCAGAAGAAATATTTTTTTCATATTTCGTTTTTATTGGAGATGTTTGACGAGGGGATTGAACCGTGGCCTCACGTCTAATGAGCCAACATACTACCTACTAGACTACGGCGACTTCAAGTGATAATCATAAGCAGCCACAAATTACCATACGTCTTATCTAACTCCAATCTTCATCGTACATTCGGTTTACTGAGAAGAGATAGTTTCCGTGGACGCCCACCCATAAGCCTAATTTACTCAAATGATATATAAGGGTGGTTTAGTATAAATTTAAATTGAAGTCGCCAAGGTCTAGTAGGTATTAGACGTTAGCCCACGGTTCAAACAACCGGTCAGACAGCTCCAAAACGAAAATGAAATATGAAAAAATATTTCTTCGTCGATTTCCTCTCACCAGATTTCTGACAACAACTCTGACAGTAATTAAAAGTTGCCATGAAAAGTTTCTGAAAAATCTGTCGTTCGTAGTGGACTTTAAACTACAGGGCCCGCCACTTATGCATAAAATTAACACACACAAAAAAAGTGACGTGATAAGCTAGGTCGTAATCTGGACTGAAGGGTTGATACGACCAATTATGTATGTATGTTAGTGTAAGTTTTCAGAGTATAAAAAAATATTCGTGACATGTGACAATATCAAAAATGTTTGGTAATGTTTCCCAAATCACTAGCAACCGCCTACATATCACTGAATTTTATTATAAAAATTTGTACGGCATGAAAAATTGATTTCTTAATTTATTAAACGTGACATGGCTGTGTAGATACAGATGGAAACAGAATTACAGAATTTGTTGCTAAGAGCAGCCAAAGACCTCAAAGGCCATCAAATAATGCACTCTGAAAGAGCCACCAATTGGTGTGGTTTAGAGACCGAGATTATCATTGAATCGTGTTTCTTCAAGAACGATAAAAATTGCAACGTAACAATTTATAGCACAAGGTTACCGAAGTTCTTGTGACCAAAATTGAAGAGTTGAACTTGGTTGATGACACATGTGGTTTCAATATCATCTGTCAATTTCATCTGTCACATGACATACGGTACCAATACGTACATAATTTATATTTCGTTTCGCCGCAATCCTATTAGCAGTCAAGATGTTGCTACGTGTGAGGCTATGTGAAGTTATTTTACAGTCAGGGAAGGTAGCATTAAAGTTGTCATTTTAGTTATGAACTAAGCCTGGATAGCATTTACATGAAATAGTCTTAGAAAACTTAATGGCAAACATTCATTTATTGCCTCAAATAAATAATTCATTCGCTTTTACAAATTTTCTGCTTTTTTTACTTCAAAATCTCCCATTAATGTTGTTAAATATCCATTAAAACCGAAAAATTACGAATTCGCTGGTTACTTTGTTGTAGAAAAAAATCAAAGAGAGAGAAATAGAGAAAAGTCTGGAGCAGAAAACATTGTTGTTCTTACTTTTTATGCAGATTTGTTTTAATTTTTCTTTACTTTTTTTTTATATTTTGTTTGTAATCATTATTTATTATTTTATTGTTATTGATAAGCCATCGAGGAAGAGGAACTATACACGAGTATGAACGCGTATGTGTGCGAGAGTAATGAGATATGCAAGGGAGTACATTGTAGAGAGCACACATACAGTGTGGTAGTAGTGTTAATAAATGTAATTCAATGTAAACAATTAGTGTTGTTAACGTTTCAATTCAAAAAGACTCTGGGAAAAGGCAAGCACAAACGCTGAAATTGTGTAAAATTTTATGTTTTTTGTATAGTTTTTTCAAATATATTGATTTATTTATTTATTTACTACAATACAATTACAAATTTTATTCTAATTATATACGAGCTGAGTAACTTGGACCATATGCTCGGTGTAATGTCACAGACCAGAGTCTCAAGTGGAAATCGAACCCACGACCCTCATGCTAATAGTCTAGCACACTACCCACTAGACTACCAAGGCACCCTTTTTCAAATATAAAAATAAATAAATATACTAAAAATTTAGAAGCAAATATAAACTGATGCGTTGCAATACCACTGTATGCAATACATTTTATCGTCTAACTTTGACTTACCAACTGACAATTTTCAGTGATTCTGGCAATTTTATGAAACCAAATCAGAATCTTTCATTTCATATTCCCGAGTGCCGAACAAAGACAGAGAAGTACTTATTGCGCATCGGTGACAACTGACGTCACAGCAATGAGTTTCTGTTCAGTAACAATACTTGAAATTATTGCTTTTAAAAGAATAAAGAGTACAGAATAGACTTCCGCTAAGCACATTGACACCTTTAGTTCTAAAATTTTTAGTCGGTGGTATATTTTCCAATGGCTTTACAGTTTCTGTAGAAGCTTAGGGCGTGTATGACCAGAGACAGGATAAATTCTGAGTGCCTAGAAAGCCTTTTTCAGGTCCCCAAGAACCGCACAATTCGTATCCTTCTCCTACAGTATCCTTCACTTATTACAACGTCTGCAGAAGTCGCCATTCATTAGGAAATATAGGGTTCTATAGATGAGATTTCCCACACCAATTCTCAATACTGAAGGCTGTGTTTTTGAAAACGACCAAGGACATATTGTAGACGAAACATCTTGTCAGTTCGAAAGAATTAAAGGGCTTAAAAAAAGTAGAACTCTTTCGTAACCACTGTTAAGCTTTATGGCTTTAAAAAACTTCATTATAATTTTTTTGGCGTTATGTGGGTTCCGCGTCAAAAGAACTGCTAATTTTTGAGGCCAGAAATGAATGAATCCTATAAGTTTTGGATGCACTGTTCTGAAGTGAAATACATTCCAGTGGGATGTGTAGGAAGATAGATTTTAAAATCTGTCACCCTGGACTCAAACCAATTCGGTTAACAGATCTATGTTATGTTATTAACAGAACTCTGTTGTAAAACAATTTAAGGCTTGGAAAGAAAAAACAGGAAAAAAGGATTAAAATTAATGGACAAAATTAGTTAATAGTTAATTACTGTTTCAAGATACTGTTTCAATAAATATCACACATTTCCGATCAAATGTCAATGTAATCCGGTAAATCAATAGGTATAAATCAGGGCAACATAGACGGACAAAGTGAATTGTTTTTAACGCATATTACGTCCCTTTAACTAAATTAATCGCCAGAACTCTTAACAGACTGAGTTTTGATAGTAGATTTTAAAATTTTCCGACATGACAGATTTTAAAATCCACTAAGTTCCTGTTGTGTGAAAATCGGACAACATAGGCGAATAAAGTAAATTGTTTTTAATGCATATTACATCCCTTTATCGGAATTAATTGCGAGAACTGTTAACAGAGAGCTGGTTTTTAATATAACAGAACTCTTTTAACTATTAAGGGTTTGCGTCTTGGCTAGTAGATTTTAAAATCTATGTTCACACACATTCCAATGGGAGGGTTCTGCATAAGTAGAAACAAATAACTGACGGAAATATTAATGTCTGGACTATTAACTGATCTTTCAACGTCTGGCTGTGAATTTATTAATTTTGAAGACATTGATATTCGACTTCAGTGCTGATTCTGCTGATTATCTGGCCTTCAAATATGATTGTTTTGCTTCAGATTCAAGACAAAAAAAATTCGAATTCTTTTCCGAACATCTTCCACCATATTTAAGAGTACAATATCTGTTTTGAATTCTACACTTTTAAGTTTTGCACCCGATATTACTATTTTTTTTTATTAAAATCATTTGCCTTTTATCATTTTTATTAACCGAAAATATTTAAAAGTACATTTCAAAAACGAATTGACAACACTGTTTACAGTTCACAAAACAAATCAACTGATTTTTATTTCATTAAAGATGTGGGTGTGAAAGAGAGTGCCGAGGGGGAAAGTGCGTTTTGAAATAAATTTGCATAGTCCCTGAGTATTTATTTACTTTTATCATTATTATACAAGTAATATGATTATTTATTCTTCTTCTTCTTATTGTTATTATTTTTATGCTCTTTTTTTTCTCTGTTGTTCTTTAATTTTATTTTGTTTTATTTCATTACAATAATCTTTAGGAAATTGATAACATTTTATAGCCAATTAAATGGGAAAGAATCACCAAAAAGAAAAAAAAATAAGAACCACTAGGGAGAGTTCAAATGAGAGAAAAATCTTACGCTCAGTTTTGTGTTACGGCACAGTGATGGTCAAGGGTTTACATTTTTTTATAAATATAATATATAACCCATTAATTGAGTGTGTCGAGTATACTCGTTTTAATGTCGAGTATACTTGTCATAAAGTTGAAAAATTATATTCGATTTATTATCCTAAGATTCGGGTTTGTCGAGTATAATCGTCCGAATATAACGAAGTTCTTTTCACATAATGTCGAGTATACTCGTCATAACGTTGAAAAATTACATTCGATTTATTATTCAAAGAAACAACTGCAAATTTTTAATCTATATCAAAGATTAACTCATCAAATAGCTTGAAAATGTGTCTTAATATTACTGTTTGAAGAAACTGAACAAGAAAAGTGACTAGTTGAAGTTGGAATTCTTGGTGGAAGTTCACAAAAACACCCTATTATCAGCAAACAAAATGTACGAAAATGATGACAGTTTGATAAGCATTATCAGTGTTATAACAGCCGTAATAATACGTGCGGCTTCTATAGAAAGTTTTTAAACAAAAACATACAAACAAGCATGCGATGTATGCCTGATGACTTGTGGTTTCTTTTGCTCATCTGGCGTTGGTTCATTTAAGTCGTGTACGAATTGCCACTGAGATATCAAGTACACTGCATGCCAACAGTTTGAGCAACTTTAAATTAAAATGCCTTCTAATTTTGTTCTATTTTTGTAATGCAGGCATAGCTCACTTGGCTTTTGTACCTATAATTCCTATTTCCCCATTTAAATACAACTCTTGGTTGACATTTCTCTACATTTCTGACTAGACTAGACTAGACTAGTCCTGTAAATAAGTTATAGGTGTTCTAAAATCCTTCGTTTCAGGTTTCCATTGACAAACAAGATGTTCTATAGCTTGCTTTTCTCTACCTTCACTGCAGTTTCTGCAGAAGCCTTTACAATTGGCTTTATTTTCCCATTTTTGCCTTACCTCACAACGGACCGCTAGTACGTGCTCTCAAGAGAGCTTTGGTATCAAACCTACAACTCCCACCTTCTTATCTACCTACCTTTGCCAAGGAATAAAGTCGGTGGGGCTTAATTTGTTTACCTCTCGCAGAGAAATGCCAATTTCACATCAGAATTCATTTGAATTTTCCGTTGCACCAGCATTTGCAATTGCGTCAGCTCTACAATGTCCCTGTGTGCAGGAACCTACATGAATGTACATATCGCTATTTCCTTTCGAGACACCCGATATTCTTAGTCCATAACAGATGAGGTACGCACCAGAGATCAGCAATGAATCGTTTTTTCGCTACTCATAGGTAGGTAGGTATAGGTGGCTGCCCCTCCAAGAAAAATTTTTGGATGGACTCACTTAGGCCGCATTGGGCCCATTGTGCTACCACGTTTTCCGTTATCGACTAGTCTCGAAACCACTCGGAGCTCCCGATGATGCGATTCAGGCTGTCAATGTCAATCCTTGACAGTTCCTCCAGATCGTCCATGTAGTAAGTACCCAAGTACTTCCTTCTCCTTTGGCAAAGAGCCGGGCATGTACCCAGCAGGAACAGTCTCCTCTTCCTCCTCATCTCTGCAGCTTCTGCAGAAGTCGTTAGCAAGGTGTCCAAGACCAATGCGCCTCGCATGCGTACCCATAATGCAATGCCCCGTAATGACACCGACAACTACACTGAGCGCGCCTCTTTGGAGTTTAAGTAGACTCATTGTGCGCCCCCCCCCCATCCAGCCTTGGCCAGATTTTACGAGCCGTTCTACCCGTGTCCGAGGCCGTCCACCAAAATCGTTGACGGAATCGACTATCGCATTATCAATAATGAGCTTGCAGGTCCTCATAGGTATGCCCAGATTCGAGAACTCATCGGAGAATTCGATGGTTCACTACTAATAAGTACTCATGAAATTTTGAGTATGAGTGTGTAAACAGTATTGAAATTCACTACAATGTTGATTTATATGTACAGGTTGCAATGAGTATGAGTACAACGTTGACATCAAACTCATAACATTCGAAACATGTTTGATTCATACGCCTACTCATTCAGATTCATAAATTTAGAAAAATACTTATAATACTCATAAACGATTCGAGTGATTCGAATCATTCAACAAAATTTACGGTCTTAGTTGTTGTGGCATTTACAAAAAAAAAAAGAAGAAAGAAAAAGACAACGACAGCAAGCAAAGCAAACACAAAACCTTCATGTGAGTATTGTAGTGTTCGTACGCGAATCATACTTATTTTGTGATTCGTGTATACGATGAGTCATGGAGAGTCGAAATCAACAACATCATGCGTACTGTTAAGTATGAGTACGATGAGTACTTCAAACTTTGAATATGAGTAGTATGAGTATGATATTAAAATAAGTATGAATGCGTATAAGTATCAGAAATTATGAGTATAATTCGAATCTACTCATCTTTTTGAATACTCATTGCTGATCTCTGGTATGCACACTTCGTTATTATCCGCAAATATGTGTATAGCTCTGTTCGATAAACTTTCATACTGAACTTGCACAGTAGCAGTCTTTATATTCGATTGGTCCAAAAGGCCATCTCAGATTCAACAGTATCAA
Source organism: Sarcophaga subvicina (assembly GCA_936449025.2). Classification (NCBI taxonomy): domain Eukaryota; kingdom Metazoa; phylum Arthropoda; class Insecta; order Diptera; family Sarcophagidae; genus Sarcophaga; species Sarcophaga subvicina. Next base: position 37,928,976 of record OW388084.2, read on the forward strand.
GAGGAATCCACTTTCGAGTTTGTCGCCTTATTCAGTAAATACTATGAGGACTGGCTATCTCAAGCAGATAGAAACCATTTTCATAACAGGGACATGCATACATACATACATGCATAATTGGTCATTACAACCCTTTGTCAGGATTACAATGTAGTTTCTCACACCACTTATGTTATGTGTGTTAATTTTATGCATGAGTGGCAGGACCTACAGTTTAAAGTCGACTCCGAAGGACAGATTTTTGAGAAACTTTTCATGGCAATTTTCATTTACTCTCAGGGTATTTGCTAGAAATCGCTGAAGTAATATTTTATTTCATATTTCATTTAGTTGGAGATGTCTGATCTGGGGTTTGAACCTAGGCCTCATGACTAATAAGCCAACACACGACATACTAGACTGCGGCGACTACATAACGGGGATCTATTCGGTATTTTTGTTATAAAATTAGGATCGAAAGCGGGTTCAGGTATCGTGTAGTCAGTAGCGAGATTCAGATCAAAGATTTAAGCAAGGTTTCATGGTCTTGTCATGTGGTTAGTCTTATGGTCGTGTTCACAATGACTTGTTGCATTAAAAGATTGTTCACTGATGTGTTCCTATTATTTCTTCCATCTCTGTGAATGCTTAACTTTACAGGCAGAGACAATATTCTCTGTTTACGTCTTTGCTTGAACTAATCAATGAAATCAGCGTAGTCTAGTAGAGATTGTATTAGCATATTAGACATGAGGCCTCGGTTCAAACCCCAGGATAGACTTCAAAATCAAAAATATGAAAAAAATATTTCTTCGGCGACTTCCTCTCAGCAGATTTCTGGCAAAACCTCTGCCACGAAAAGCTTCTCAAAAATCTGTCTTTCGGAGTCGACTTTACACTGTAGGTCCCGTCACTGTAAAAAATTAACGCACACGTCATAAGTGGTATGAGAAGCTAGGTCGTAATCCTGACTAAAGGGTTGTAATGACAAATTATGTATGTATGTATGTAAAGTCCATAAAGAAACGTTATATAGGTGCAGAAATTGTCTGGGCATACTCAAGTTGCGACTAATTAAATTTTTTATGTTGAAGTTCAATTTGAAAAAATCTTTATTTTTTTTATATTGAGGTCATTATAGACTTTCTCTCATATCCTATCTCATTCTCATAATGAATCTCATTATTCTCTCATATCCTATCTTATTAAATTGGAATAGTGGCTGGGTTATGACGGCTATAATCGTCATATAAATTATTAAGGAACATCCCTGAATACAAGTTTTATTCTTAAATCGAAGATTCGACCTATGCTCCACGAATGGACAAAGCGAAAATGATATGTACGCCAGCAAATGTGTTGAATACGTCGATAATTTTCTAAGAAAATTTCTGCAAAGCAAAGCACTGAAAAAAACCGGCTTAAAAGAGTGTCAAAGACTTTTTCAAAATCTAAAAATGCAAGTTAAAGTGAAGAACATCACTCAACGGATCTGAAGACTATTTATGCGCAGAGCGTATGGCCTGTATTGACAAAATCAAGTTTGTTCCGCACGTGGAACTGGCTTAAAAGCCAGTGGGAGAGTGGGGTTTAAAGGGTTAAATAAGATTTCTTTTTGAAAGAATTTCCTTCTTTTTGTTTTTATAAGAAGAATGTTGTTGTTATTGTTGTTATTCATTAAATGCATATCTCTTTACATCCGTATGGCATAAGTAGTGTATAGTATAGCATCGCATCACTGCATTGCTTGACAAATTTATCAATTGCTTGTGTTTCATTATATTTTTAAACATTTTTACTTTCTCTCTTTCCTCTTCTCTTTTATTTCCTTTTTTTACTTATTCTGTATGGTATTCATGGCATGACATTTATGGCATAATAAGGTATTCCGAATGCTTTTTTATAACATTAAACATGTGAAAAATATTTGAAATTTATTGCTGTTTTTTTTTGCAAATTTTAAAAGCCAAGTTAGTTTTTATCTTGCCTTCATTTATCCGTTTAAATGTCACTTAAAATAGTTAAATTTGGTAAATTGATAGCCAGGATTAGTTTTCCATTGTTATGGTTTATCAAGGGATTTGAAAGCATTCAAGTACATTTACGTACGAAAATACAATATCTGTATATAAACTGACTTTTAAAAGACAATAAAAAATAAAATTCTGTTTCATTTCATCTTTAAAAGTTCTTTCAAATGTCATTTTAAGTTTCTTTTACGAGGCGTGGTTATTTATAATCAGATGAAGGTTAGTTTTGCAATTCTTTTAATGGAATAAAAATAATGAAACGTAACTCAAAAATATTAGAAAACATATTGTATGTTAAAATGTATACTTCAAGAAGTTTGAATAGACACCGTGGCTCCACATTAGGTCATTTGTGATAACATCGTTCTCGGTTTTCCGTAGTTCCACAACCATTTGGAGCTTCTACCAATAGACTACGTGCGGTCTATTGGTAGTAGTTGACATATTAGACGTGAGGCCGCGGTCAAATCCCAGGCCAGACATCTCCATCAAATGGAAATATGAAAAAATATTTCTTCGACTTCCTCTCAGCAGTTTATGGCAAAAACTCTGACTGTAAATAAAATTGCCATGAAAAGTTTCTCGATAAAATCTGTCGTTCGGAGTCGACTTTAAACTGTAGGCCCTGCCACTCATGTATGAAGTTAGCACATACAACATAAGAGATGTGAGAAGCTAGGTCGTAATCCTGACTGAAGGGTTGTAATGACCAATTATGCATGTACATATGCAATGAAGCAACTTGAACCTCTAATGCTGACTGATCATTCAAGTTGTCTACATAGTAACACCAAAACCATATTCTTTCTCCAATATAGTGCTAAGTATGTAGCAATTATGTGAAGAACCCTTTCCTCCTTTTCTTCATGGCCTCTGCAACTCCTGTAGAGTTCACTTACAATGTATCCATGACCTATACGCCTTGCATGAGTGTCCTTACTGCAGCGTCCAGTAACGACTCCAACAACCATACTGAGTGTACTTCTTTGGAGTTTGAGAATACTTTTAAAGCGCCATCTATCCGTATCCGAAGCTCCCTATGCGACATTAACAGAATCTATCTCTGTATTGTCAGTTATAAACTCGCAGGCCTTTAAAAAGAGAAATCGTCGGAAAGTTTAATGCTTGTGCCACGCTTGGCCAGTTCATCCCTTCTGTAGTCATCTGTCGCATAACAGTTACCCGTTACCCATGTATTACGAATGTTGTACCGCTCCGCTACCCTATTGAGACACTGGAGCGAGTTACAAACCCGCCTGGAGTTTATTATGCCAAAGTGCTTTGACAAACTCATGACGACCAGAAAATATTCTAATACCCCCTCCAGAGATATTTTTACCCCTATTAATCCGTACCGCATGATGCTACTCAAGTCTGGGCGACACTTCAGTGAACCGGTAGCCGTATGGAGTGAACTATGCACATAGACACCCACAGTTCCATTAAGTTTCGAATCATCAGTGAAAATCTGAAACGGAGAAGCGTTGCCACTGCTTTTCCACACCTCTCTTTTCGAAATAGATGTTCATTGATACTGCGGTATCAATACTTCCGATGATTTCAAATTTCTTAAAGATCTTAAAGGCTTGGCAGCTAGTAATAATCCTCGCCTTTAAGTGACTAGACAATGGCACACAAATCAAATACTGGTCGCTAGTGAATTCTGATGGAATTGGCTACTATCGGAAATTTTGATTACATGATATCATGTGTGAAAATCACACTGCGACGCTTATTCCGAATAGATGGGAATATAATATAGTGTATCGAGCATTGTCAACGATTCAGTGCCGATGGAGGTGACCATGATGGTGAAGGTGTATTTTCGAAGTCTGTGTGTATAACCCATTCGATAAGTTTGAAGTGCAGCATCTTCCAGAAGTGTCGTTCAAATGGACTGCAATAATGATTACTAAGGAGGACAATATCTCTGAGCAAGATATAAGTATACTTTCTGAAAGTAAAACGGCTGTTAATGCGCTGGATTTTAACATAATCACCTCTATGACCTCAATTGTTACGCTTTTATAGTTTTAAAAACATGTAATTTCTGTGGATTCGGGGCTTGCAATTAAGTGCTATTATTTCCTTACATACATAATTGGTTATCACAACCCTTTAGTTAGGATTAAGACCTAGTTTCTCACACCACTTATGTTGTGTTTGTTAATTTTTATACATAAGTGGCAGGACCTATAGTTTCAAGTCGACTCCGAACGACTGATTTTTGAGAAACTTTTCATGGTAATTTTATTTACTCTGAGAGTTTTTTCCAGAAATCTGTTGAGAGGATGTCGCCGGATAAATATTTTTCCATATTTCGTTTATTTGGAAATGCCTAGCTTCTCGCAAAATATAAGTTTAACCCACGTAGTATACTTGTTTGTTTATTATTGAACACTTATTTGCTTGTGCTTTTATGAATAAAAAAATATGTTTTAAAATTTTATTTCCTTCAAATTTCAATTTACAAGTTCAAAGTTGAATAAACTTGTTCTTCTTTTTTTTGATTGTGATTCTTGCTTAACGATATGATGGCAAAAGGTGTTAATCAGAGGCAGGCTAAAATGCTTAGCCAACAGACAAATAAATTGACAACAAAAACTTTGTAAATTTCATGACAATAACAGGTGTTGAACCAGATTTTTTTATATTTTTTACGTTTTTTTTTCTCCATTTAATGTCATTAAAAGAAATTTAATTTGTTTTTGTTTTTATTTTTTTTTTTTGATTACCTTTCGATTGATTTGTTCAATTCATAATAAATGATTGAAACAAAAATTATTGGAATTTCATTAATAATCGTTTAAATAAATTTTCAAAGAAAACCAGACAATCGTTATCAAAAATTCGTTATTATTTGTAATGCAGGCAGACAAAACTTTTTTTCGATTTTAAATATAAAAAAAATAAATAAATATAAATATAAAAAAATTGAGAAATTATGTGACGGAATAGTTTTTATGTCAATCAAGTTCTTCAAAACTTTAATTCCGTGCAACAATTGATCCACAGAATGTTAAAAATGTTCCGAAGTGGCCACTGACCTCTGGCCATTAAATTTTTATATGTTTTTGGCCGAAAACCGTTTTTTTTTCTAAATTAATTTTCTTAAATTCCAAATTATTCCAGCTATCTTACTACCACGGTTCGAAAGAGGACCCTCTGAACTACCATTTCCATACAGTCGGGTGGTGTACTATTTCCCATATGTTACAAAATGGCCGCTGATCTTCTAGTGAAAAAAATGTATATTTTCAGAGCCAATTTTTTCAATACCATACCACTTTATATGTGACTACATTGCTGATTATATTAAGAGGCCTGGATCCTTCCTTTGCATATAGTATTGTACTCATAGACCTAGTAAATATCCTAAAACTTGATGCTAAACAAGTGTGCTTGCTCAGATGGATACTGTTAAATCGCTAACAGTGCTCTGTTAAGGACAAATCTTGTTCTGTTAAGAGTAAATTTCTCTGAGTTAACGCCAAATATGGCGCTGGTAAAATTTTTGAATTGCGTCTTAGATTTTCAAATTCGAATTTATCTTCATACGCATTATATTTCAAATGAGCGCAATTTAATCAAATATATGCCGTTTAGAGCGATAACATTTTACGGTTTTTAGTTGAATGATAATCTGAAGGTGCAAGTTCCTCCCTGATTTTAACTGACATCAAGGATACATGTGACATGACGTTGTAATGATGAAATACAAAATCTTTCTCTTTTTAATTCTACCCGCTTTAATTCAATTAATTGTTGGAATCTCGCTGATTGTTGATAGTAGAGATCAGAAATCAAATCCATAATCGATTCTGAACCTCATGCTTTTACCATTCCACCAGACAAAAAGCACTGGCTTCCTTGGTGCCAACTCCGGCTTTGTTATCGTTTGTATTTGGATTAGTTGTGGTTAATATTGGCTGAGTTTTATTACTTGGTTTATTTACACTGATGCTTAAATAATTATTTGTAGTCTTCTCCATTTAAAAACCCACTTTCTATATATTTTCGACACAATACTCATTATTACACAGCATTTACCCCTTTCGTAATATATTGTTGTGACTTCAGAATAAATATTTCAACTGTGGTGTTAGTTCACTAACCATATCACATACAAGGCATTTATGAAGACTTATTAGGTGTGTGTTCACGGTTTAAACCCTGAGTCAGATATCTGCAACAGAATGAAATACGAAAAAATATATCTTTGGCGACTTCCTTTCAGTAGATTTCTGGCAAAATCTCTAAGAGTAAATAAAATTGCCATGAAACGTTTCTCAAAAATCTGTCTTTCAGAGTCGTCTTTAAACTGTAGATCCTGCCACTCACACCACATAAATGGTGTGAGTAGCTAGGTCGTAATCCTGACTGAAGGGTTGTAATGACCAATTATGTATGTATGTATGTATGGTAGACAGTGGTATCGCAAGCGGTATGACAAAATCTTGTTGACCTGATACTTAGTTTATTATTATTAGTTTTAAATAATCTCAACATAACCTTAACCACTCTAGAAGTAGATTAGTGCAAACGTATTATTATATTAGTTTTTTACAATTATTTTGAGAGGCAAATGAGGATTTCACAGTGTGTATTTCTTTTATTTAATAAAATCACAATAAAATTTGTTTTTGAGGTATTTAAGCTGATGCTAAGCGGATATACTTGGTAACAATTCTCTGATTTTATTTATTATTTTTTTTTTTATCAAATCACATTACTGTACTTATTATATTTTACATCACTGTATATACACTGTTGCATTGTACACTTTGCAGTTTATAGTAAAGGAATCGTGTAAGGAATTGGTAGCGTGCTGTTATCAATTAAATTGTGCTATTAAATTTAAATAAATAAAGAATTTATTGAAACAATTAAATAACAACCTCTAAAAGTGAAACATTTCTGGTATTTTAAGAATTCAATCTTCCGGAAATGCATGTCCTAAAAAACCTAAAAATAATACAACTTAAGTAACACACCTCGCATATCTAGTTTTAATATTTTTATGTTCGAAATAGATCATTATTCTATTTATAATTGTATGAATTTATTGTCAAATTATTTTATCGAATTTTTATTTTATAACCTATTAACGTAGGGTCTTATGATTTGCTTTAATTAGTCTTTTAATTTGATTTTTATGTGCAATTTATTAATAAATTAAATCAATATTATTAGTGTATTTGTTTTTTATTTTATTTTTTAATATTCATTTTATTATCAATAACATGATACACACTTTTGCACGCCAAGCCCACTGTAATTGTCTTCTTCTTGTTATTATTATTATAGTCGGTATTTATGTGTATTTTTTTTTTTTTTTTTGCTTTATAATTATTTGTTTTTCTCTCATTTTTGTTGTTAATGCTTTTGTCATTAGATGGAGTGTTATCACGGCTCTCTGTTGTTGTCGGGTTGCCATACGCTTATGTGTACTCATGTACACATACAGAACTTACCAAAAAATGTTGTTTTTTTTTTCATGTTTTTCATATACAAACGCCAATAAAATAATAAAGAAAAAACAACAACAACAAAATTATAAGCAAAAATATATGATTTCATATAACACACACAAATGTAAAAACGCGTAAACAAAACCCACACACGCACTTATACATATGCATACATATGTACGTTCATATTTATACTCATAAATATTAGAGTATTAAACCAGAGAGTGTGAATGAGTGAATGTTTATAATTTTTCCAATTCATATTCACATTTCCATAAATGATAAGATAAGAAATGGCAAAAGAAATACACACCAAAAAAAAAAAACAAAAAAACAAAACAAAAGAACTGAAATGAAATGAAAAGCAACAATAAATTGTATTGCTATCAGTAAGTGGTAGTGTGTTGTGTTGATGGTAACGGTAATGACGATGATGATGAGTTTTCGGTGTATTTGTTATTGCTTGGCAAAAACGAATTTTGGGGAGTCAAACAAAAAACTAATACTGATGAGCCACAGTGTATGAATACAACATTTAAAAGAGAGCCTTATAAACATAATAACACACGTAATACCTTCGTTAAAGTGATTTGCAGGAATGGAAATGTTGATCTTTTAAGTTTTCTTTAGTTGTTCTATTAATTTGTATTTATTTGGTCTCATAAGCCGTATACAGGATAAATTTGTTAAATTTTCGTATTTATTTGCTAAAAATTAATGACGTTTAAACACTTAAAATAAATCGTAATCAAAAGTTTTATCTCTTGGTAATAAAAAAATTTTTTTATTTTTTTAATTTATTCAAGCTATTGTACTTTAACACTTTTACTTTTTTATATTATTCTCGGTGTTTTTTTCCTTAAGAAATATAATAATTTTAATCTAAATAAAAAAAAAACAAGTGAAAGTAATAAAATTAGAAGAAATCAGCACTGTGGTATTGCAAAAGAAAATAGATTTTATGACTTTATTTTCCTTTATGATTATTATATTTTGATATTATCACGCTAAGCAAACAGTAAACCCTAGTTTTTCTTTACATTTACACGTAGAAGATGATAGGGGAAGCATTGTGTAGCGTTTAAACTTTAAAGTGTTCTACAAAAGAATGGATATGAGAAGATAGTGTGTGCCATTTTTTTTAATAACCAGTGTATATGCCTTTGAAACTTTTCTTCGAAAATTTGTGTTTTTTTAGTAATAATTCTCACTTTATTTTTTCTATTGCAATTATTCACACAAAATGTCAATCACAAGCACCCAAAGTCTCTGGTGGAAATAGAACCAATGGCTTTGGCACTTGAACAAGGCCATCTGTGCACCTTTATAGAAAAAGTGGTCCTCAATTAGCAAAAATTCCCTTACCAATATATCCGACACTTGTTCAGAGAAGGGGTTATTTCTACAACAGACGTTAGACGACAGATTGACACAATATTATCCTAAGGTCAGTTATTAAACTAAAGCTTAAACGAAGCAAAGCAGTACAGAGTAGATGGATAGATAGGGAGATGTTTTTTAATAGTCCTATGTGTCTGAAAAACTATACTAGATTAAAGGCGACAAATTGTTTTAAAATTTTTTCTTACAAAATTCTTTAAAATTCTGGCTTATGTTTGTTCAAATTATTTGCGCATATTATTTACATGTTTGACCGTCACCCATGGTAGTTTAAGTGACCTCCAAAACACCTAAACTGATATCCATACATAGATACATATTTAATTGGCCATTACAACCCTTCAATCAGGATTACGACCTAGCTTCCCACACCACTTATGTTGTGTGAATTAATTTTATATACATATGAGTGGCGGGATCTACAGTTTAATGGCGACATCAAACGACCGATTTTTTTGAGAAACTTTTCATGGCAATTTTTATTTACTCTCAGAGTTACTGCCAGAAATCTGATGAGAGGGAGTCGCCGAAGAAGTATTTTTCCATATTTCCTTTTTGTTCGAGACGTAGCATACATACATACATGCATAATTGAATTGAAATGTACCATTGGTTTCACAATTTAATTTTTAGTTGTACACTATAAAACTACAAAGTTTAAAACATTATAATCACACACACTCTCCGAACATATAAAGTGTCATGCTGGGTACTAAATTTATTTAAAAGAATTCTGTTTTATAAACATTTCCATCTCTGGCTAAAGCAATAATTAGCAAATAATAATAATAACAACAGAAACAGAAACAGAAAATAACAGTTAATAATGAGTTATATTACAAAAACAAATACAAAATGCTGTGCTGCACTATGTTTATTCTGTTTTTATTACACTCCTTTCAATTCTCTCTCCCTCTCATTTGAGATTGCGTGTAGTGCTCTACACATAATGTAGTATGTGTGATAGCATGGAATATCTGTAGTACAGTGGTCAATTGCACCTTAAAATGCAAAAGTGTGAATAAATGCTTTCAGAATTATGGAAAATGAAGGGTATTTTAACAGTTTTTGTGAGCCAACGTTTTTTGTTTTTCCTTTTTTTAATTATTTTTATCTTAAATATTTAAAGTATTAGATTATAATCAGTCTTGTCCAAATTAAATATTTTTTTTCTTGTATTTTTTTTTTTGATTATTTTTCTTGTTCTTTGTTGTTTGCAAAAAAAAAATGGAATAATAAGTTGCTGTTTTTTTTTTATTTGCTTTTGTTATTCATTCATTATCACCACAAGTGTGGAAGTAAAGTACTTGAGTGTTTTTTTAAGGGGCACAAGTATCAAATGCGTTTAAAGATAATAAAACCTTAATTTTAATAAAAATAAATAAATAAAAAATTTTAAGTGAAATAAAATTCACAATAAATTTTATTGTTTAAAGATTACAAATTATGATGAATGAATTTGTTTTTCTTTCGAATCGTTGCTTTCGAACATTGAATTAAACACACTTTAGAGTTGCAAATTTATTCACGTAGTTACAGAGAGTCCTCTGTGTTTATACTTCAACATGACAATTTCTTCAGTGAAATTTTCGGTAATACTTCGTAATACTAGTATCAAACTAGTAGAGTGTCTACCTCGACAATGTTAAACTGAATCTCGTTTCTGTTTTATTTATATAAGCACTGTTTTAGAGATGCTCATATATGCACGGTTTATGGGCTGAAAACATGAATACAGCTACAAGAGATCAATGAGTTGATTACCTAGAAAAACTTGATTAATAAATTACGCCCTAGCTTTTCGTATCACCCATTTTGGCTGTATCCAGGAATGGTAGGACCTACATCTTAACGGCGACTCCAAACGGCATACATACATACATAATTGGTCATTACAACCCTTCAGTCAGGATTATGGACTTAGTCTCTCACACCACTTATGTTGTGTGTGTTAATTTTAGACATGAGTGGAGAGACCTACAGTTTAAAGTCGACTCCGAACGACAGATTCTTTGAGAAACTTTTCATGTCAATTTTATTTGCCAGGAATCTGCTGATGTCTGAGCCGGGGGCTTAAAACGTGGCGTTACGTCTAATAAGCCAAACCACTACCTACAAGACTACGGCGACTTCATAGCTAAATGACTACTGAGAACGACTAATGCAATTGAACTGCTGACACAGAGGCCTTGAAGGAAATATTTATGTTAGGTTTTGGTTTGTAAGAGCTGAGGCTTGAACTCGCTACTCTTGTCTAAGCCAACTCTGCCTACTACTTTACGACGAGTTAAACGTTAAATTGGCATTTGTAACGAATTGTTTCATCAGCCTTCTAAGCCTTCAATTTTAAATCTCTTGGCATTTTTGTAATTTCTTGAATTTACAATTTCTAGGGAATTTGAATACCAAACATCATGAATTTCAACTGAAAAAAATCCATTTTTTCTTGAGGTGTCCCCAAATATGTTCGATAAAATTCAGTTTCAGCGATTGCAAAGCCCATTCTATCGTTGTCCCGCAGAAATTGCAATTTCAATGGCACGAGAAAGTTGGTGTAGAGACTAAAAAGCTTGTTTTCAACTCGAGCAATACAGATTCGAATCCGACAATTGTGAAAATTAATTATTTCAATCCGAAGTAACGGATGCAGGAGAGCTTCCTGAGCCCTGAAGAGATAATAAGATCAACGACATATCTAATGGTTAATTAGCCTCATTTCTTGAGACCCAGAGCACTATGTGAGAGTAAATCCTTTATCACTGCACGCAATAGAACTTTCTGATACATGTTCTTAGAGGATGCTGGCAACCCGTTCATCCTAGGATCTGAGACACTACTTGCTAAAAGTGAAAAACTTGATTAATGGAACTGAAACAAAGCCGAAACGTATTTATAAGAGATCGTTCACATCAATGCTATGAAGAGCGGGTACAAAAAAAAAATCGGTTATCATGGTGGGATAGGTTGAAAATGGTTGCGCCGTCCTAATTTTCAAAGAAATATGGGCGAATGATGCCTCCGATCTACAAGCTGCACCAAACAGTCACTCGTAATGTGTGCATTGGCTCTGTAAGACCACGTGTGGGTTTCCTGAGCACAAAATACGGCAATTTTGTTTAGTAACGTACATAGCAAGATGAAAATGAGCTTCATCCGAAAGGGTGATTTTTTTTTCGAAATCGACATCATCGTGTAGTTCCTCGTTGGTCCAATAAATCCCAACGTTGCTCAAGTGTAAATCGATTCATTATGTTCATTGGAGATAATATACTGAATTTTGTGAGAGAATGGAATGACATAAGTATTGTCAGATACGAAATAACCGATGATTCCAATTTTAATCGATAGATGGCCCGCCCTTTATATGTATCTGGTTGTCTCACTTGGACACAGCAGGATTCAATGATATGCAGGGATGTCTATTTAAATCCATTTCTTTAAATCTCTATTCTGTGCATTCAGTTTCGTTTTAAGCAAAAGAGGTTTTAAAAGAAATTAAAAAAAATATTTCCCTTAAAGACAAACAAAACATTTTAGTGTTAGCATTACGCCGTACATTGTAAATCATTAATTAATTAATTTAATTGAATTTTTTCTTCCTTATTGATTATTTCATTCATTGATTTTTTTCAAAAGAAGGAAAACATTTTTAAAACAACCACCATCACCGCCCAAGTGGCTTTTCTGAAATGTTATTACAGTTTATTTAAATGCATTAATCACCTACACGTGGTTTATTTGTAACATCGTGAAAAACAAAAAAAACGAAACAACACCAACAACAAATTCTAATTATTTTTATTTAAAATTGTTTTGTTTCTTGACGTTTAATAACAACGCGTAAACAAATTCGTTACCGGTTTCCTTTAAAACTTGTTTAGAAAGTTTTTTGTTTGTTTGTTTTTTCGTCGTTTGAACATAACAACAACAATAAAAAAAGTTCATTAAACCAATAAAACGAATTTGTTGTCAAAAACTCAAATACGGAAATGATTTTGGCATTGCAAGCCTGAATATTTCATTAACTGCCAAAGATTATTACTTAATCAGAGAATTAATTGTATTTTGTTAATTTTTAATGAAATTTATTTAAAGTGCGAATTCAATTTTAAACAAAAAAATCATTTACTTTCCTTTTTTTCTTTGCAGACTTTTTAAAGGAAACAATTTTATGAAAACAAGGCCTATATAAACCACAAGTAGAAAAAGGTACGTAAAAATATTGAGTCTTTGAAAAAGTTCGATTACAAATTATCGATAGCCTTCTGCTATACGAATGTAATATTTCTGATAAAATTAATTTCTTCGAGGAAAACTTAGCATCTTGTTGTATTTTGTAGAAAGTTATTTGCGTTTAAAAATGAGTGAAAATTCGAAACATCATTGGCATACTTTGCTGTTCTATTCTAGAAAAAGTTGTAAAGAATTGCCGGTTTGCCGAAAAAAATTGTTAGATTTATAGCAGCGATGCTATATTGAAAACCAGCGAAATAGTGAAATGATTTGCTCGTTTTCGTTCGCAAAATATTCACTTTAAAGAAACATATTGCAAAAAAATTGATGAGTTGCTAGGTACCTAGCCATCGTCAAACAGTCACTAACTATTTAAAGAAAACTGGATATACAAAGAATGCCGACGACCATTATAGAAGCTAACGAGCTACGTTGCCATTTTCAAGTGCTGTTTTCTTCCTGTTAGGTTTACTTCTTCATAGGACCTATTTGGGTTCCCAAAACAATTTCTTAAACATTTCCACGCGTTTTCTTTTATATTTCAAAAGTGTATTTTAATTTTCAACATTTAAAACATTTTATTTACAAAATTTACTTTTTGGCAATTTATGGATTCTATTCCAAAAAAAAACTGCTCGTCTCATGAGTCCAAGAATGAATCGAATTTTAAATACCCTGCTTTGCAGTGAAGCATATTCCAGTGAGAGTGCTCTTAATCGATCGAAATAAAACTTCTCATCGATTGTTTTCCAAATAGTGTTATACCGAGCAGTTTCATATCGAGCATAGAAAGATCTTGTCTATATGGTGGGTGTGGTGTAAAACTTCTCATCCACTGTTTTCTAAATAGCTTTTTACCGAGCATTGTCATGAAGGAGTATGACGGCCTCGTATCTGGTTTGAATATACAACCAGACACACACATATCGCTTCAAACGAATTAATTATTGTCGTAGTCAGAAGGGTAAAGATCTTGTCTATATGGCGGGTGTGGGGTAAAACTTCTCATCCACTGTTTTTCCAAATAGCTTTTTACCGAGCATTGTCATGAATGAATACAATGGCCCCGTGTCTGATTGCATATTCAAAGCTCGCTTCAAACGAATAAATTGTTGCCATACACAGATCTTCCGTAATAGTATGGAGGAAGGATCCTACGCTTCTGACCCTAACAAATACAGAGGATTGACTTTACACAATGGATATTCTGCTTGGTCGTAGATATCTTGCGCTTAGATTATCATACTGAAATCCAATTTTCGTCGTCAGGGATAACATGATGCAGAAATGTTATCTTTTTGAAGCCATAAGACGGTATTTCTCAGCTTCAGCTCATTTGGCACCCAATTTCCTAGCTTTTGAATGAATCTTACATACATACAAACATAATTGGTCCCAATTTCCTAGCTTTTGAATGAATCTTACGTACAAACATACATAATTGGTCATTTCAACCCTTTAATTAACTTACAGTTTAAAGTCGACTCCGAGCGACAGATTTTTGAAAAATTTTTCATGGCAATTTTATTTATTCTCATGGTTTTTGTCAGAAATCTGCTGAGAAGAAGTCGTCGAAGAAATATTTTTTCATATTTCGTTTTGTTGGGGATGTCTAACCTGCAGTTTGTGAACCGAGTCCTTACGTTTAATAAGCCAATACACTACCTACTAAACTAAAGCGATATCTAAACTTCTTAGAATCATCAATTCGTTATTGTTTTCCATTGATTTTAAACTCGCACAAAAGCCACTTTGAACAAAGCTTTCACATGTTTTCGTAGGAAACGGATTTTGTGGCATCCACTGCGTGCATCATCCTTAGATAGCATTTGATTGTACTTGGCGCAAAGTCCAAATGGTCCAAATGGTTGCTTAAGTTATGCCTAATGACCGTGCAAGCTTTCCTTGTGTCTGACACGATTCTTGATGGATTAACGTTTTCAATTTATCATCTTCAACATTTTTCGGCTGTCCTGAAAGTTCTTTGTTTTTGATGTCAAAATCATTATTTTTGAAAGGCATAAACCATTCGATACACTGTTGGTTTGTTTTTGAGCATTACCACCGTATAATTGCCCAAGCAAACGTTGACTGGCACGTGCCGTTTTCTTTGCAAAAAGTGGCTGAAGAAAAGTTTCCGCAAATGTTCTTGTTTAAGCAATTCTATCGTGAAAAGAATTATCATACGCATTACAAAACCAGACAATATTGACTGATTTGACAGAATTACTGTTTCAAATGACGCAACGATAACATTGATATAAAACACTACATAAGCAAGTTGTACTACCAATAATAAATCCCTATGAATAGCGCAACACGATATAAAAAAGTCACCGTAGTCTGGTAGGTAGTGTGTTGGCTTATTAGACGTGCGGCCACAGTTCAAACCCCAGATCAAACATCTCAAACAAAACGAAATATGAAACAATATTCCTGCGGTGACTTACTTTTAGCAAATTTCTGGCAAAAATTCTGAGAGTAAAATAAAATTGCCATGAAAATTTTCGTAAAAATCTTTCGTTCGGAGTCTGCTTTAAACTATAGGTCTCCGCCACTCTTGTAAAAAATTAGCACACACAACATAAGTGGTGAGAGGCTAGGTCGTATTCCTGACTGAAGGCCAATTATGTATGTATGTATTCTTGCGGTGACTTACTTTCAGCAAATTTCTGGCAAAAATTCTGAGAGTAAAATAAAATTACCATGAAAACCTTCACACAAATCTTTCCTTCGGAGTCTGCTTTAAACTGTAGGTGCAGCCACTCTTGTATTAAATTAACACACACAACATAAGTGGTGTGAGAAGCTAGGTCATATCCTGACTGAAAAGCATATGATGACCAATTATATATGTATGTATGTATGATATAAGAGACTTTATCATTAAAATAACTCCAACTATTGTTCAAATTTTCTTAATTTCCACTACTTGTTGTCTGTGTGAGGTATATTGTTTTTTTTTCTTTAATAAATAGAAAAACCGCAACAATACTTAACATCAATAACAAGAAAATCAAAGTCTTATTGCTTTCTTTGGTTTCCTTTTCGTAAACAGAGTAGAATTCTTTTTGTTAATCAGTTACGTCAGTAGGGTAGTGGTAGTGTTGGTGGTGAGCATTTTCAAAAGATAATCAAAACATATCCTTTGGCAAAAAAAATAAAATAAATAAATAAACAAAAATTCCATACCCTGTACCAATTACACACATTCGCTAGGCATGTCAACAACACAAATAACAACAAGACATAAATGAAAAAGGATTCCATAGAATTGCAAGGCAATTGTAAAATAAATTCAAATAAAAACACACGTACACATTCACACCTCTTTTTGTTTTACAGCTTACAGTCATTGTATTGTATTGTATACACAAAACAAATACATTCATACCAAAACAAATTTCCTTCCGTTATAGACTTTAGTAATAATTGCATGGCTTGCTTATAAGTATGGGTGAGTATAAGTGTAGAAAAACAAGACAATTATTGTAGAGAACACCACATGTGCTTAAGTGGCCAAACCAGTTGTATTCGTGTACTCACTGTGTAACAGTAACACATTCATAATTTTCCCTCTCTGCCTCTCTCTCTCTCTCTCCCTAACTCTTACTGCATTTTGTTTATTTCCTTTAATTCGTTGTATAGAATAATTGTTGTCTGTTGTGTTGTGTTGTGTTGTGTTGTTTCTCTTCTAAAACAATTGCTTTTTACATCTTAATACATATGCATGTGTGTGTGTGTGTGAATTTTAGGTACTACTGAGCGGTGTTTGTGTTCCAGTAGCATAAAGAGTGGGTGGTTGAATGTGTATAAGTGGTGTATATAGCGTGTAAACAAACATATTCAGGTGTTTTTAATGACATATGGAAACCAAGTCAAGTTATGACCGCAAGCCTTTTGTGAAACTCTTATGGTCTCTCCATTCTTTCTTTTTTATGCAGCCAAGAATTATTGCCAACGCATGATTAAAGGAACTGACAAACAAAAAAAAGCGATTTTTTCTTTCTATTTTTTATAAGATGCCAGGAAAAAGAAATAAAGCGAACATAATTAATAAAAAGGCACACACACAGCTTTTGAAATTATTTTAAAAATTTAAAGCTTGACGAGGAAAAGAAATGTTTAAATTGAAAAGATTAGAAAGAAAACAACAGGAAACTTTTTATTGTTTTGTACAATGCCGAATAAAAGAATCACAGGTAGTGAGCAATCATTATAATCGAACTGCAGCCGCTTCTCAACTTAGGACATCTTGGCTTAAAGCCTAAAAGTCTAGGCGGCATTCTCGGCAATATAGGTGCCAGATTGTACTCGAATTGCTGATCCGTTAGAAGACGAAAGTCTCTTTGTCGTTTCTTCCGATTTTTACAAAAAAAGATGCTTAACCCTCATACAATAATTCATACAGAGAATCTCCACCCGCTCCCCTGCCATATAAGATAATGTTAACAGTGAACGTTATAAAGGAGGGTCGAATGAAACTGAAACCAGAATCTTTTTTCCTGATAGTAATTAGAAAAGCATACGAGGCAAAAATAGTAGACGATGTACTAGCCATATTGTTAGGTTAGGTTAGGTTAGAGGACGTGTACTTGTCAATTAAGACAAGTACAGTACCCGGAGATCGAATTGACCCATTGTACAACGTCCTAGTTTCTCACACCACTTATGTTGTGTATGTTAATTTTATACATGAGTGGTGGGACCTACAGTTTAAAGTCTGAGAAACTTTTTTTTTCATGGCAATTTTATTTACTTTCAGAGTTTTTGCCAGAAATCTGCTGAGAGGAAGTCGGCGTAAAAATACTTTTTGTATTTTGTCTTGATGTCTGGCCTGGGGCTCGAACCCTGGCTTTTACATCTAATAAGCCAACACACTACCTACTAGACTACGGCGACTTCAGCCATATTGTTACTCATACATACATAATTGGTCATTATAACCCTACAGTCAGGCTTGAGGGTGTTAATTTTATACATGAGTGGCGGGACCTAGAATTTAAAGTCTACTCCGAACGATTGATTTTTTGTGAAGCTTTTCATGGCAATTTTATTTTACCCTCGGAGTTTTGCCAGAAATCTGCTGAGAGGAAGCCGCCGAAGAAATATTTTTTCGCTTTGTTGGAGATGTCTGAACTGGGGTTTGAATCGTGGCCTCACGTCTAATAAGCCATTACACTACCTAGTAGACTACGGCGACTCCATATTGTTACGCTCTATATATAATTCATTTCTTTTCGGTCTGGCAACTTCTAGAACTTTATTGTCAGTTTGTTATTATTACGGTTTGTAACTATTCTCGTAATTTTTTTGTTGTTGTTGTAAAATATTTTTGATTGTAGAATAAAAACTGAAAACAATGCTTTATTAAAAAAAAGAGTGCATCTCGGGTTGAGAATTGCGTTCTTCAAATCGCTCTCCTGCTGTCAAATATGGCGCTGAAAATCTTTGTTAATTTTCTCAGAATAATTATGCTCATTGTCAATATGTGCTCCACTGAACTGGGAATATTTTCTTCTGATATTTTTATTACAGTTGTGGTAGGTGTAAGAAATTTTAAATGATTTTTCCCAGTACCTTCCGCATAAGTACTTGAATTTATTGCAAGAAATTTAAATGTTTCAATTATTTTCTATTTTTTATTTAAAAAAAAATATTGTATAATTTCTATAAATTAGTTTTGTATTCTTTGACCTTTAGTGTGACGTTCAAATGTAAAAATTTATCGATTAAATATTGATTTCGAAATAAGTCCACTTATAAACTATGAAACAGCTTTTTTTGTACTCAAAAAAAGAAAGAAGAAGAAAATAATAATCAGTACCAAATAATTTATTAAAAAAAAACAAATGATGAATAATATTTTTTCTTTTGTTTGTTTTGTTTTATTAACAGGAGTAATGGCTTAAATAGCACAGGCAATCAAACGTTTATTATACGCAAAGAAAATACTCTTTGCACTACTCCGCACATACATATAACAAAACTTTCAGAAACTTACTCACACACAAGTATAATACATATGTATACAGGGTATTTAAACATGGAAGTAGAATTCGAAAACAATTTATTTCATTATTTATTCAGTTTTTTAAACAGATTTTAACCTCCTTTATTAAATAGTTAAAAAAAGTTTGATTTTTATTTTCTAAATATTATATGTCACCCAGTACTACTTTAGTAGGATAACTAAGTACACCATACAAGAAAACAAATACAAGATACATATGTACATATGTATGTATGTAGTGAGTATGGTGAACCAGTAGACGAGTAGTAAAATAATCCTATAAAATGTTAAAATTTATTGTTAAAACCATTTTCATTTGTCACAGGACATTCCAACAGCAACATATGGAATTAAGAATAACCTTCACCTTGAATTTAAATTAACAAACACATACACAAACATATACACACTTTAATAAATACTGTAACAGGCAAATGTTAAGGCTAAACAGCCATAAATTTATTTGTAATACAAATAAAGTGTTGCTTTGCAAAGGGCAAACGGTACTTAAAGTACTTAAAAAGGTACTTTTTTTAGATTTTATAGTTATTTTTACCGTTGTTTAGAGAAACACATTGAAAGGTTAGGTTAGGCTAGAGGACGTGTACTTGTCAATTAAAACGTCTTAGTTTCTCACACCACTTATGTTCTGTGTGTTAATTTTATACATGAGTGGTGGGACCTACAGTTTAAAGTCGACTCGGAACGACAAATTTTTGAGAAACTTTTCATGGCAATTTTTATTTACTCTCACAGTTTTTGCCAGAAATCTGCTGAGAGGAAGTCGCCGAAGAAATACTTTCTGTATTTTGTCTTGATGTCTGGCCTGGGGCTCGAACCCTGGCTTTATGTCTAATAAGCGAACACACTACCTATTAGACTACGGTGACATCACATTAAAAGGAAGTGTCTTAAAATAGTTATAAAATCGTGATTGGAATTGAAATTGGATTGGAGATTGGAAGCAAAGTTGTGTAGCATAACAGACCTGAATATCCGGTAAGAATTGAACCCACGATACTTACGCTAGTAGCTTGACATACTAGACTACCAGAGCACCCGGTCGCCACTAATAAAAAATTACCGTCAACATTACCGTCATACTGTATTTTGCTTTACTACTACAGAAAAAATAATGCAGAAAGAAAATGCGTCTCAGGATGCTAAAGAAATTTGAAATTTACAGAGACGATGCTGTAACTAGAAATACGACAATGAAATGGTTTGGTCGTAATGTTAAAAAAAATTCAGAAAGTCCTCCTCAAAAGCTGAGTGAATTTTACTAAGAATCTAGGTTTCCATTACCAAACCGTAATCAATCGTTTGAAGAAAACTGAATACATAAAGAAACTCGACGTTTGGATGCCACATGAATTGATTGCAAAGTATTCCAAAGTGTGTTAAAAATTTCAGAAAGGCCTCCACATAAGCTGCGTGAACTTTTCTAGGAATCTAGGCATCCATCACCAAACAGTTATCAACCTTATGGAGAAAACTGCATACATAAGGAAGCTCGATATTTGAATGTTATATTGAAATTGCCAGCAAAATGTTCCAAAGTATGGAAAGAATGGAGAAAAGCCAGTACATAAGCAGCGCGAACTTTGCTGGGAATCTAGGCATCCATCACCAGACAGTTATCAACCTTTTGAAGAAAACTGGATACATAACGAAGCTTGATATTTGAATGCCACATAAATTGACAGAAAAGTGTTCCAAAGCGTGGAAAAAACTCACGCATTAGCTACGTGAACTTTGCTAAGAATCTAGGCGTCCATCACCAAACAGTTATCAAGGAGTAAGGAAGAAAACTGTATCCAAACATGAATTGCCAGCAAAACGGTGGAAAAAATTCAGAAAAGCCACCACATGAACTGAGTGACTCTAGATACATTGCTAGGACTCTAGAAACATAACGAAGCTTAATGTTTCATTTGGCACCCATGAAGTGACAGCAAAGAATTTAATTAACAGAATTTTAATTTGTGGTTTACTGCTAAATCGGAAAGAAATCGAACCACTTTAAAGTAAATGACGTATGATAATAACAAACGAAAAACGTCATAGAATAAGCAAGGTGAAGTTTTGCAGACAATAGCAAAACCGGAATTAATATTAATAAATGTTGAAGTCACCTTAGACTAGTAGATAGTGTGTTGGCTTATTAGACTTGAGGCCACTATTTAAACCACAGGTCAGACATCTCCAACGAAAAAGTATTTCTTCGGCGACTACCACTCAGCAGATTTCTGACAAAAACTCTAAGAGTAAATAAAAATTGCCCTGAAATGTTTCTCAAAAATCTGTTATTCGTAGTCGACTTTAAACTGTAGGTCCTCACACTCATGTATCGAAGAAAAACACACATAAGTAGTGTGATAAGCTAGGTTGTTATCCCGACTGAAGTGTTATAATGACCAATTAGATACATCTGTTGAGCTGTTTGTCTAATGCGCTGAATTGTTTATAATGACTTTCCACAGTTTGGTCAAACGATTGTTTTTGACATACTGCAGACAATAATTAACAGAGTGGAACCAAGCGATTCAAATAAAACAGTATTCTAGTGGAAAGTGTGCTACACTATTAGAGAGAGGGTCGTGGGTTGAATTCCCACCGAAGACTCTTGTTTTTTGTCATACAAATAACATAAATTCTAACTTATTTAGCTTCTAATAATTATAAGATAATTTATATTTGCATTCTAATTAATAAATATGAAAATAATTTCACAAGTCTTTGATAACATGGCAGAAACTGAGAACCCGTGGGGCTGAAAAGTTCGTAAGCTAACACAGACAAAAATTATTTTTTTTTTTTTTTGTAAAATTTGAATTTATTATGCAATTTTGATTGAGAGTGCAAAACATTGAGCTTTACAGGGTGTAACAGCTTTGAACACTGCTCAGAATACTCAATTCCTTGTTGTGTTTGAACGATTGTGTGCTTGCGCGGTAGCCATTTTGAACAGAGCTTTCGCATACCCAAATATTCATGCACGTTACGTCCAACACGTTCCTTTGATATCATTAGAACCGCGGCCATATCGATGAACTTTACTTTGTGGATATCCAAAATTATTTTGTGGAGTTTTGCGAAGTTTCCGTCAACTGCTATGCAAACTATCCTAACTATGCTATGCTAACTATGCAAACCACGATTGCATACAACGATTGATTTTCCGGATGCATACATAGTCCAAATAAGAAACTAGGTCGTAATCCTGACTGAAGGGTTGTAATGACCAATTATGTATGTATGTATGTATACATAGTCCAAATAATGTTTATAAAGCCAAGCTTTGGTTCCAAGAGTATTTTTTTTTTTTGTTTCAAAAAGACACGAAACTTCTTTTTATCATTTTCTTGTGCTCTATGCCACAAACTAATAGTCCAAATAGTCAGCAGACTTTTGACAATAATTCTGAGAGTAAATAAAAATTGCCATGAATAAGCTTCTCAAAAATCTGTCCTTCGGAATCGACTTTAAAATGTAGGTCCTGCCACTCATATATAAAATTAACACACACAACATGAGTGGTGTGATAATCTAAGTCCTGGCTGAAGGATTGTAATGACCAATTATGTATGTATGTATGTATGTCTATTAAAGGATAGGGTTAACCAAAGATGGTATAGTTTTAATAACTTTCCAAACTATGATATCATTGTGATATACAAGTAAAGGAGGTTGGGTTGTATAGGCCAACTTTTCATTAATCAAGCTAAGCGCGTGATAAACCGACTGTGTTTATAAAATTTTTTGTATTTAACAAAAATTAAATGAAAACAAAGTCCATCACTGTTATTAAAGCTTTTCTGTTGTATTTTTATTCAAAGGAAAAACTATAGGGGTTTTCAGGAAGTTTTGTAATTTATACACGGCCATTGAATGCTTCCTCAATTTATTAACACCTCTAACTCTAAAAACGAGCCTAAATATACTTCTGTACTCTGTAGTAATAATTAGAATATAAAGTTAAATAAACTTTTGTTTCTTTGACTTTATATATGTAAGGCCGTTACTATAGTACCCGTCGTACTCATGTAAACTGCTTTCCCAACTTTTCGTAATGAAGTTGGTTGGTTGTTTTTGCAGACTTGTTATGGGGAAAACCAAATGATAGCATTTTTTTGCAACAACACTTTTTCTTATTGTTGTTATAGAAAATTATGGTTTTTCAAGGTTTTTCTTTTCTATTTAATGGGGTTTTCCGCATACTCTAAATCACTTGTTAAAAGTATGACTACTTAAAACAAAAAAATTCTTTTTTCGGCTGTGAAGGCAGAATTACAAGACAATTTTCTTGAAATGATTATTAATTTATTAAATTTTTTGCAACGTATTTAAGTCCAAATGCCACATATCTTGTAGTATAAAGAATGACTACGTGGCAGGCCTTTACCACAACATTAATTGAAACTTGTGTTTAAGATCTATAAGATCTATCAGGATCAGATCTTGAAACTATGATTGGTCACGCATTATGAAAATTGGAGGAGGTTAGTTAAGATACAGTGGTGGCCTTATAATTAGAAACGACTTAGCAACATGTATGTGTAATTTGTTTTACAGTTTTCACTGTGTACCTGGTATCAAAGGCTTTGTTTGGAGGACATCTTACATACGTTTTTCCATCAGATTGGGACAAATTAAACTTAGATTCGTCACTCCAGAGAACTCTGTTCCAGAAACATCGTTTCTAATTATAAGGCCACCACTGTAGGTAGCCTATCTGTACGACGGGTAGCGTAAGCTTATGGTTCAATTTGATAATAATGATCAAATTCTATATTTGTTGATCAAAACAACATTGAATGTGAATTCAATTTTATAAAAAAATTTACCAGGTTTATTGCAACACCATATGCTGCAAGTTTACCAAAGACAGATCGAATAGAGGTCCCTGTGTTTCTCCATAGTTGCTAAAGTTTACCAGATGAACATGGACCCCATAATGATTCTCATTGCTGAAGCGCTCACTAAACCATCCAAATAAAACCAAATACGAATGAACAACATTGTGGAGATTAGTCTGACAGTAATTGTTCTAACACGTCCTAACTTGGGCAATAGTATACATACTATGTATGTAAGAGCTGATTTTATAGGCACGTGGATCCTTACGTAAAACTTTTTCCACATAGCTGGAGGACAATATTCCCTTCTTCTTCTTTGTCTTGTTGATGGTTTTGAATGGAGAAGAGAAAAATTAGTGCAAAAACGATCAATAACTGGACAAATTGCTCGCTCTCTTAGCCGATTACTTACTCAATTAACTGAATTAGTCATTATAAACCTTTAGTCTAACTTCTCACACCAACCATGTTGTGTGTGTTAACTTTATCCGAGCCTGGCGGGACGTACAGTTAAACGTTGACTATGTACGACAGATTTAAGAAATATTTTATGGCAATTATATTTACTTTCAGAGCAGCATATTAAGGAGCTAATTTACATACTGGCTTATTTAATTGGTCATTACAACCCTTCAATAAGGATTCCACCTAGATTCTCAGACCACTTATGTTGTGTGTTGTAATTTAATGCATGAGTGACAGGGCCTAGAGTTTAATGTCGTCTCCGAGCGCCCTATTTGAGACAGTTTTCGTGATAATTTCCATTTACTCTCAGAGCTTTTACCAGAAAACTACCGAAAGGAAGTCATCGACAAAAATCTTTACTTTCATATTTTGTTTCAATTGAGATGTCTGAGCTGGAATTTGAATCATAAGCTCTCGTGTTATAACCCAACTCACTATCTACTAAACTACGGCGATTTGTATGGCGACTACAATGTCCTTTTACGTTGACTGTAAAATGGAAATGAAGTCATCGTAGCCTAGTAGATAATGTGTTGGCTTATTGGAATTGAGGCAACGGTTCAAACCCCTGAGTCAGAGATCTCCAGCAAAACGAAAAATAAGAAAATATTTCTTCGGCGACTGCTTCTCAAAAGAATTATGAAATTCAGAAACTCTGAGAGTAAATAAAATTGCCATTAAAAAGTTTGTCAAGAATCTGTTGATCGAAGTCGACTTTAAACTCATGTAGAAAATTAACGCACACAATATACATAAGTGTGAGAAGCTAGGTCGTAATCCTTAATAGTTATAATGACTTATGTATGTCCATATGTAAAATGGACAGAAAGCTGTGTGAACCCAAGCAGAGTTATTTTTTCGAAGTAAATTTCTAACGTCAAACGATTTATGATTCTCATTCAGTTAATAAACATACCCAATATCGTTTAGTTATCTTAGATGGGTTGACCACTCTATTTTTGAAACTGAATTTTTTCAAAAGAGTGCACAAAAGGTCTTCTGAGTACTTGACAAAGCTTCCGCCATGTAAATGAATGAATGAAATGAATGTAAATACTTAGAAGAGCCATAATAAAAAAGCTTATATTTCCTCAGACGGTTTGATAAATGTATACAATATGTAGGTCACCGTTGTCTATTAGGTAGTGTAATGGCTTTCTAGACATTAGGCCACGGTTCAAACCCCAGGTCAGATATCAAAACGGAAATATGAAAAAATATTTATTCGGCGGCTTTCTCTCATCAGATTTCTGGGAAAAACTCTGAGAGTAAATAAAATTGCCATGAAAAGCTTCTCAAAAATCTGTCGTTCGGAGTCGACTTTAAACTGTAAATCCCGCCACTCTCGGATAAAATTTACGCACACAACATAAGCGGTGTTTGAGAAGCTAAGTCGTAATCCTGACTGAAGGGTTGTAATGACCAATTATATTATGTATGTATGTATAGAAAACTAATTTGAATATAAATTTTATTTCAAAAGAAGTGTAGAAAAAGATTTCTTTTAAAAATTTTAACGACTTTGAAATTGTTGGAAACTTTAAATGTCATTTGCAACATCATCAGATAATCTTTATATGTCAACATATACAGTATAAAGGCAGGAAGAAGATTTCAGTTAAAGAACTCTTTAATACAGATAAACAATTTAAAATTGTTAGCAAAAACTAAATAACTAAATAAGACAGAAAAAAATCAAATTAAATATTATTTTTACAAATAAATACTCAATCATTTGCATACGTGCACTCAGCCAGCACCCAGCAGGTTGGCAGGTAGGCAGGCAAGGCAGCTGCTGATGATGATTTTTACTTTCGAATCGGAAATGAAAACGGATATATTTTTATTGTATAACAACAACAGAATATAATCAAGAAAGAAAATAAAAAGTTTCCACAATTTTTCATTTTATTTTTTATTTTATTTCTTATTTTGCCTTTAAGGCAGGCAGTTCTACGGTGCTTGTGTTTAAATGAGTTTTTTCAAAATTTTAAATGAAAATTTCATTACATTTACTTTATGTTTGTTTCTCTTCTCTTCCCTTTTACATCTACATCTCCTACAATTATTAAGGTTTCCCAGGGTTATTATTTAGGAGCATATTTGTTCTTCTTCTACATCTTTTTCTCCTTTTGACTTTCCTATTAAGATTGCCATTAAACTGTCAGCGAGTATAACAAGCATTTCAAATATTTTTCTTGTTGTTATTTGATCATTTGTCAGCCTACGCATGTTCTCGTTATTCGGTTGCTTAGGAATTTCTTAGAATTTATATTACAAACAGAAATATTTGATGTCTTTATAAGCTAAAATTGCTACAGACTCCTTAGATTTCTTTTCTAAACAGTTTCTACGTAGCGTGTTTTACTCTTTAAATTGGAAAACAAATATTCCATGACAAAAATTTCATTCATTGTTCACTGTTATTACATATTTATGAAGGAATTTAGATTTTTATTAAAATATTTTTGAGACCTTATGGCCTATTTCAATGACAGGAAAAAGGGGGAAAGTATTGAAAATATATAAAATTTTTCATTAAATTGATTTTATAAAAGAAATTGGCAATTACAGTGAATATTTATTACTACAAAGGCTTATGACGTATATATACGTCATACAAAATTAAAATTTGTTCAAAGGCTAATATGCAGTTGGCGCTACTAGTATTAAATCCATAATACCAACGAAAGACATGTGTGCAAAATTTTACAGTTGTCGGACTATTAGTTTGTGGCTTAGACCACAAACAAAACTGAAGCAACTTTTGTTAGTTTGAAGAAAATGAATAAAAAGAAGTTTCGAGCATAGCTGCCATATTGAGGATTTGACGATTTATGCCCTTATTTTGACGATTTTTGGAAATTAAAAATTTACATCATATTCTTTACTTTAGTACATTAAAAGCGACTTTAAGCATGGTATCTGCTTTGCAGTACTTTGTACTATTGGAAATTTATGTCAGTAAAAACAAGGAGTAAAGTATTATATTTTTAAGTTACTTTTGAATACCTGTGATAATGTTTCTGTATTTTATTTCCTTTTAACTCCTTAAAAGCCAAAAAATGGCAACTCCGAAAGCCTACTTTACACGGTCCCACAAGTAATATGAACTGTCAAAATTTTGTGTAGAAGAGTACGGATGTGATCGTCTAAACTTGCTATGTAATGAAACCATCACACATTGAGAGAAAATACGGATGAAAAGTTTGACAGTCGTATGGCTCTCTTCATTGTTTGAAATGATTCAAAGAACAAGCAAGTCGCATTAGATCAGGGATGTATTTTTATGTAAACACATAGAAAAAAGTTTAACAGCTGTTTTTATTTTACTTTGTTATTGTCTTATACCGATCATGTAAACGCAAAAAATATAAATCATACGACTTTTATTCTCTTTTTTGTCATACGGATGGAATTTCATTTTACTTTTTCATTAGACTTTACGTACGTAAAGTATTACCGTGTTAAGTGGGCTTAAATAACCTCGTAGTTGAGAATAATTTAGCACTTGTCGTTGCAGACAATTTTTAAAAATTCGAGTATAGCTTCTAATCGAAAGAACAAAGGCAAGCGCCGTTATTTTTTTCTTACGACCAATACTCAGGGGATGGATGGCATTGTGTTTGGAACTATGAAAATATGTTACGTGAAGAAGGAAAGAGAGAACAGTATTTATGGACACTAGGCTTGTATATTTTTATAGCACAAGTAACAGGAAAGACCTCTGCAGGAATTGAGTTCCACATACGAATAGCCCGACCAAAAAACGTATTTTTACTGTGATGCAGTGTGCGATGGCCAATCAACCACATACGGATGTGGTGGCCGATTTTCGGGGAAAAGTCCCCTTATTTCGTTCGAGCAAAATCCTTTGGATATAATAGTGAAACATAAACCATTTATTTATTGTTTCTGACGATTTCAATCAACGTCTTTGACGATTTTGACGATTTTTTCTCAAATATTTGACGATTTGGTGCCTCATTCATCTGGCAGCTAAGGTATCGAGTGTTAATAAAGCTGAAGTCAAAATTTGGCTTGATACACAATATTCGGACTTTGCGTCGAAAGCCATCGGATGCGAACTAAGGACGAAACACGCAGTGGATGTCCGTTTCGAACAAAAACATCAAAAATTCTAAAAAACCACTTTAAATCACCGCAAAGTACAATTGAGAGACTAAATATATCAAAGGATCGTGCAGGACATATTGTGCATGAATATTTGGGTATGCAAATGCTTTGTACAAAGAGGCGATTCAAATCGACCAAAAATAATAACGAATTGATGATTCTCATCAGTAGCTAAAAAGTTGCCAAACCATAACAAATCCGAATTTATGCATCAATATGTCACAAGATATGAAACGTCGTTCCATCATTTCACACCAGATTCAAAACGATTCTAAGTAGACAGCACATAGTTAACCGACTACAAAGCGTGCAAAGACGCAACAGTCGGTTAGTAAGATTGTGGCATAAGTATTTAAAAATTAATATTCATCGACTAACTTGAAAAGGGAAAAAACCATCAACACTGATGATCACCAAACGTTACTGGCCGATTACTTTATTAACGCTATTAACCTATGAACTTTGCAGGTCAGAGGATTTCGTGATAGCTCAGAGAAAGAGAGAGATTTAAATTATGTGGGATTTCGGGCATATAATTTAATGGAATGATTCGCCTTTAGAGGTATTAAGGAACACCAATATCTGTCTTATAGGGCATTTGAGCTGTTTAAAGTGATTAACCTTAAAGACGAGCTATCATTAACAATTACTACCAAAGCATGGGCTCTACTCATGCAGTGCAATGTATTAGAACGTGGCCGTTCTGTAGTAGGTAGTGTATTGGCTTATTAGACATGAGGCCACGGTTCAAACCTCAGGCTAGACATCTTGAACGAAACCAAATATTAAAAATATTTCTTCGGCGACTTCCTCTTAGGAAATTTCTGGCAAAAACCTTGAGAGTAAATAAAAATTGCCATGAAAAGTTTCTCAAACATCTGTCGTTTGAAGTCGATTGTAGCTCCTACCACTTATGGACCAAATTAACACACACAGCATAAGTGGTGTGAGAAATTAGTTCATAATCCTAACTGAAGGTTTGTAATACCAATTAAGTAACTCAGTAAGCAATCTTAGAGAAGAGCCAATATTAACAACTACTACCAGATCTTTGCTTGAACATAATATGGCGCATACATACATACATATATAATTGGCCTACATACAACCCTTCAGTCAGGATTACGGCCTAGATTTTCACACCACTCATGTTGTGTGTGTTAATTTTATACATGAGTGGTGGGACCTTCAGTTTAAAGTCGACTCCGAACGACAGATTTTTGAGAAACTTTTCATGGCAATTTTATATACTCTCAGAATTTTTACCAGAAATCTGCTGAGAGGAAGTCACCGAAGAAATACTTTTTGTTGTTTGTTTTGATGTCTGGAGTGGGGCTCGAACTCTGGCTTTATGTCTAATAAGCCAACACACTAACTACTAGACTACGGCGACTTCAACAACTATCCGACAAAATGATAGGAATGAGAAGTTGAACCTTTATGGTTGATCTCCTTCCCTTTAACCACACAAAATGTAACAGAACAGAGTCTGTGGTGGGGGTTGAAGTCATAATTCTAACACTCAGAGATAAGCCTGATAGTAATTGGAATACCGGAATACTCTTTTCACCACCGATTTGAAATATAAATTTCAAACAGAGACTTCAATAGGAGACATAAAAGTTTTCAGGGCATTAATTACTAACACTAAAAGAGTTGCTAGATTCTTAGCTGGCAAATAGAGCCAGCCTTTGGAGGAATCCGGGGACTATTAAAGAAGAATAATTGGAAATATATATCAAAACCAAATACGTTTTTTTAAGCAATCAAAGAGAAAGAAAGTTCTAGACTATAAACATGCCACATTGCCTCCTTATAATAATAAGTTTTTCTTTTTATTTAAAAACTTAATTTTATTAAAAATTTAATAATGAAAGTGAAATTTTAATTATGCCCTGCTAGCTACGTTTCATTTTAAATCACAGCACTTTCTCTCTGCCACCTAAATGGCGTATTATTCTTAAAAGGCCAGTCATTTGAAAAACTTTAATGTTCTTATGGAAAATGAAGAGGAAGAACAACTTCAAAGACAAGCAGTCACTCAGCCAGCCAGCCAGCCAGCCAACCATCTAACCAGCCTACATAAATACAAACACTTTAAATGTAGGTAACGTTTGTACATTTGGGGTGGTAGGCGGAATCGGGCGGAATAGGAGTTGTTGCCGCATTTTTAGGTCATTTTCTTTATGCCATGTTGTGTATACATTATCCTGGTTTCTGCTTATAAATAAATTAAGCGTATTGACTAAGTGACAATATTTATTAAAGTAAAAAAAAGTGCCATGTAGTAGCATGTGCCATGTGCCACGTAGCATGTGGCATGTGCCATAAATGTTTGGGGAAATGTGAAATGAGTTCAATGAACTTGTTTATTCAAGCATAAAACCTTGAAAAAGGAAAATGAAAATGAAAGTGAAAAGGACAATAAAAGAAAATCAAGTAAGCAAGGCATTAAGAGCAGCTACTCCACTCAGACGCAGAGCTTTTGAAAAGCTTTCAAAACAATTTCCTTTTTAAACACAACATATTTAAACAAATTTTGAAATAATTTTTATTTTTCTCCTTTTTCTCTTTCTAGTTGAACTTGGCGTAGAATACAAAAATAATCTGATTTGGAAGTGGTTTTTCACTTGAATGGCCATATAATTCAACAATATCTAGGAACCGTCCACATTTATTACCTGTACAACTGGAAACATTTGCAACACATACATATATACACACCTATAACCTGGGAAAAAAACAAGGATTTTTCCAACAGAAAAAACAAAAAAGTACCAAAGTACCAAAAATAGTACTTTAATAAGATTTGTAAAATGCTACAAAATGATTTAATTTTTTTAAAACCAAACATTTTTAATTAAACTTGAAGACGAAATTAATTAAAGGAGCCCCCCTTCCCCCCTAAACAAGCTATTGACACCTTCCCTTATACACAGAAAGCAGGTCTTTTGTAAATTTCATTGGAATATAGGAGAAAAAGAAGAAGAAGTGAATATAGTTTGTAAATCACAACACAATTTGGTTTTTAAGAAATCAAAGAAAATTTTATAAAGAAAACATTGCTCAGTTACAAATATTGCCAACATGGGTAGAAAGAAAATTCAAATATCACGGATAACGGATGAACGAAATCGGCAGGTAAGCGAAACCAAAAAAAATTTAATTTGAAAATAACAAAAAAAAATAAAAAAAAAGTACCAAAATAAAAAGTACCAAGTGTATAGTGTACACTTTATTTGCATGTTTTCCTCTCATTTGACTCAAACTTCCTCAGAGCTTTCGTTATTTGATGTGAGTTCATTCAGATTCATTAAGCTATCAGCTTGGTTAACAGCTTAATTCTACGAGAATAGTGTTTGAACGGGAAGCCCTAGTACTGGCTATTAAGGCCGATAAATTAGGAATTCTCAGTTAATTTTGAAACATCACTGCATGTGGTATTAAAGCGGACAGCTTTGTGCGCTCGAGTGAGCTGAGACTACTGACACTCAGGCCATAGTTAGGTTAAGTAGAGTAGAGTTCCACTTCATTAGCAACGGCACACTTTCACCTTGACACTCATTGATCCATTAAAAAAGCTTTTCAGAAAAGAAAATGAATAAAATCAAAACAGGCAATAAAATCAGATGTTGACAAAAGAAGCAAAAGAAAGAAGTAAGGAAAGGAAATAAAGAAAGGAAAAGTGTGGAAATAAAAGATAAGAAAAAAAGGAAAAGAGGTGCGAAACAAAATGCCCTAAAACCAATGTTCAATAATGACCGATAGATAAAGACAAGTTATAAATAACTCCCATGCCAGTCAATCCCATTTACGGAACTTATTATATTTCAAGCTTAGAGTACCCCATACCTAACTGCCATATACATCTACATTCCTGCACACAAGAACAGTGATATAAAATATGATGAACTCTGTCTTCGGCCGACAAACAGAAATCAGAGATATCCCTGTTCCATCTGTAGACTCCGTGTCCAAAAGAACACATGTCAGATCCCAATAAGACTCCTATAATAACTTTCGTCTCTTTCCTAATTATGCTAGAGCTAGCTTTCGTAGCTGTAGACATAAACTTGGTCTACAAGGGTCTTGAAATCCTACAGCTCGGTCCACATCTTCCCGCACGATTCGTGAGTGAACCAAATAATTTCAAAGCAATAATTTCAAAGAAGATGTTAATTGGCAGTTTTAACGAGATCTCTCTTTTTGTTATCTCTAAAGCTGGTCCTGATCTTGCGAGTTAAGCCCCGATTAGCCAAACGCCCACGAAACGTACGTTCGTTTGAGTATACGAAAAGCAATGACAGCGATTTCCGAACCCGAACCTTAATATAATGTCGTAAGCATTTACATGACTATTCATATCCTAAAAACGAACGTACTTTCCGCAGACGTTTGTCTGATCGGGGCTTTAATCTGCGATTTTGTTGCCAGTAACGCCGCTGTACGGAGGTACCCAGCAAATTCTAATTAGATAAGACGCCATAAGGCCGCTCATCAGATTTTTACATTTCCAGACCTGATGTGATCTAAAACCATTCCCCTCAAAGTGCTGCCTGATTATCAGACCCATTTGTTAAATTGATATTAGTATATTGTAAAGTAAAACCAGAAGCCAAACTATGATTTCGGCTACCGGCTTATAATACGGTTTTTCAAGGTGTGTACGTAAGATCAGTGCAAGTGATAATTTGGTAATCCTAACTTATAGGAATTTAAACGTCTTCACTGGGATCAAATCACAATTATAGCAATAGCATCCAGAAATATAGAAGCAAGAACCGTACTGGAATGTAAGAATTCTAATAACAATTACTTCAGGCATGGCATGGTACGCATTAAAAGGGTACCTAGCCATCAATGAGTAATCAGAAATGGGAATATTTTGGCTCATAAAGTCAAATAAACGAGTCGTAACGACTATTGTGATATAATAACACAATCGGATCGGGTGATTTCGAATAGTGGAAAAACCAGATCGTACTTACGGAACACTCCCCTTGACATGTACACCTAAACCGTATGTTCGTTGTGGACAATTTAAACAATTTAGTGACTAACTTGTACAATGGGTCAATTCGACCTCCGGGTACTGTACTTGCCTTAATTGACAAGTACACGTCTTCTAACCTAGTGCCTAACTTGTTGCTAAATAGATGGCTCTAAAGATGGAAATAGGACGGATTTGTTCCTTTTTGTAGTAGAAGCAGAAACCAATCTGGTCAAGCATTGTTTTGGACTGTAAGAAGGCGGCACAGCATGCATTATATGGGCACCTAAACATGTACGAATGCTACACAGAGAAAACTGAACCTAATAAATACATAGTAAATTAGAACAAAGTTTATAAGATTTCTCTATGGTTTTTTTTTCAAGAAGATATTCTTATTATTTTTATAAGGAAAACCTTTTTGAAAAAATCAAGAAGAAATCTTAGGGATTTTACTAGACAGTCTTCTTGATTTTTTTAAAAAGGTTTTCTCCTTAATTTTATTAGGCTTTCTTTTTGTTTTTTTCAAAAAGGTTTTCTTCTTGATTTTATGAGGCCCTCTTTTTGTTTTTTTCAAAAAGATTTTCTTCTTAATTTTAGAAGACTATCCCTTTATTTTTTTTAAATGATACTTCTTGATTTTGATTGATATTATTATAGAATTTTTATTGAAAAATATTCGTGAAAGATTTAGCATTATGTATCTCATCAATGCTATTTTTCTTTGTTTTCCTCCAGAAAGAAAGCACCTGTTCCCATGGACTGCAATTGTGCTGCAAATGACGAGCTTTTGTTCGAAATATTTATCGTTGAAAGAGAAAGATAGACGTATAAAGATGTACATATATTAATTTAAGGAGTTTTAAATATTCATACCATTATTCAAATCTTTAAAAGATTCGTCCGCAGTGACAGAATAATCATCGAATTTTTCCTTTTCAACATTAGTCCAACGAGAAAATAACTTTCCTGTTGGATTTTTCTTCCCGTCTTTCCGTTTCAAAAAGTATGTTTCCTAGAATAACAAAAACTGTTAATAAAAAGATACGTACATTAAATAAAATTTGGTTTAGATTTTTTTACCGGTTTTTCGTTAGGGAATACTTCGCAGATAGCATAAGACCATTGGACCATTTTAGGTCCACCTTCTTGAATAAATTTTCAACGTCTTCGATTTTCATTTTTTTTAATATGTTTGTTGATTTTATCACGGAGCTCCGAGGATTTAAAAATTGGGACAATATCTACATTTTCTGTTAAAATTCTTTGATCGGTCATTACCATCATCATTAAAAACCTTTTTGAAAAAATTGATTAGGTAGCCCAATGAAATTAATAAGAAATTCTTGTTTTATTCAATTTAGAAGAAATCACAATAGAATCAATAAGTTTTTCTCTATGGATTGTATTTTTTGTGGCAAAAATTACGGAATTTGAGTAAAAAAATTGTAAATAACAAGTTTTCTTCTTAAATGTATGTGTTTTACGTCTTAAAAAAATTAAAAAGATTTATAACATAAAAATAATAAGAAATCTCTACGAAAAAATCTTCGTTTCTTTCTGCTGTAATACCCCTCACTCCAAAAACGTTTCGTAGAGAAAATCTTCTTGATTTTATTAGGCAGTTTTCGCTCTGTGTAGAAAAAGGGAATATTAAAGAATATTACATGGCATAATCCAATTATTTTTGCTGCATTGCTAACCAGGCTGAAAAGGCGGGTGGAAATGTCTTATCGATTATTGTAGAACAATGACGCGCGATGAAGAATTAAAAAGATACTCTGGGGCAATCCCTATAAGGGGAATACCATGAGTAATTTAAGATTGAATAAAGCCGACATTTCACTGGACATTTCACCTTACATGTACCCTTGAACCGTATTGGTATATTGGGAAATTATTAATGGTGTGGTGAAGACATTGAAACGATGGAATACTTTTTACGTCTTGAAAACGCTTTCGTGAGTCCAATATTTTAGGGAAGATAAATATACATATACATCCTTTAGTCAGGATTTCGACATAGTTTCTCACACCGCTTATGTTGGGTCCCTTAATTTTTATACATGCGTGGCGGGACCTACAGTTTAAAATTGACCCCGAACGACAGATTTTTGAGAAAGCTTTCATGGCAATTTTTTATTTACTCTAAGAGTTTTTGCCAGAAATCTGCTGAGAGGAAGTCGACGAAGAAATATTTTTCATATTGCCTGACCTGGAGTTTGAACCAAGGCCTCACGTCTAATAAGCCAACACACTACCTACTAGACCACAGCGATTTCAATATATACCAGGCCTAATGCAACTCAGCGGAGTGACTGGAAGAAACTAAGGTGGTTTGTACAAGATACACACTTCATACAGAAAGTATCTTTTGTACGCTTTAAGGGGGAGCGCGTGCACATCAAGCCGATCAAGGACTATGCCGATATTCTAATTGTTGGTTTCCATTCCTTCAACCTGCCATATGAGACCTCTTGCCTAAACTTTATGTAGCATAGTGTACTTGTGGTTTTATTTCAATAATATCTTCCATATTTTCAAAAGCTTGTGTTAATAGTTCTTTGAACTTTCCTTCATATCCTGCTGACATATATCGCAATAATAATAAATTTTGGAATTTTTATTAAAGTTGTGACGTCGTTAGAAAATCGTTTAGGTATACATACATAAAAATATGTACGCATATGCATGACGTACATATGTATATACATATGTATACTATATCGTTTAATACCAAAACATTAGGGCGCAGATTTCTAAAGAAATATTTTTTATATTTTGTTTAGTTGCTGTAAGAATTATTATTTAAAGGGATGTTGTGAATATTAATAGAAAGCATTGCCACCCTAATATTGTTATTCATTTCCTTATAACCTTTGATGACAAAAATTATATCCTTCTTGAAGAAAACCTAAAAAAAAACTAAAATGACTTTGACAAACAAAATTATAATAATTGTAACGAGAACAAGAACACGAATAAGAGCCAATAATCGAAGAAAACCTCTTTCTTTTTTTTGTATTGATTGGCCACTTAAGGCTGAACTAAATTCTCTTATGCATTATTGATGATGATTTCAAAGTTTTAATTTTGTTTTTCCATTTTTTCTTTTTGGACGTTACTACAGGTCACATTCAATAAACGTAAATTTGGTGTCATGAAGAAGGCGTATGAATTGTCGGTGTTGTGTGATTGTGAGATAGCCCTGATCATATTTTCGTCCAGTAATAAATTGTATCAATATGCCAGTACCGATATGGATAAAGTTTTACTCAAATATACAGAATATAATGAGCCGCACGAGTCGTTAACCAATAAAAATATTATCGAGGTAAGTTCATGCCATTCAATTTCATTAACCCTATACGTACACTCTACTCTTAAAAAATGAATAACATTTTTAAATAAAAAGTTTTCATAGTTTTCTCAGTCCAGAAGTTGTTGAGTGTACCTTTAGGGTTAATTTATTATATTTTTTTATTGTTTTTGTTTTCTCTATCTAAAGTGTTAATATTTTAGAATATTTTTTTATTTATTTTTTATTTTTTTATTTTCATTTTCTGTTTTAGTTATTATTTGTTTGATATGTTTAATAATAATTTATTTAAATATTTATTGTGCACATTAGTTCGTTTACTCTCTATATTTTTATGTCTGTCTCTATTGTCTGTCTGTCTGTCTGTTTCTATCTCTACTGATACAACAAATACCAGAGTAACCGAGCAGCAGAAAAAAAAAACAAAAAATATGCAAAATAAATTGTGTGAAAATAAGATAAAAAAAACTACAATAACAACAACAACAACAATAGCAATAACAAAGTATCTACAATATTATCGTAGAAAAAAGGAAAAGTTCAGAGATGGCTACTAAACAATTCCATGTGGAGCATTCAGTGGCAATACAACAATAGAATATGAAAATATTTATTTGTTCGTAAAACATCTTGATACCGATACTCATACAGAAAACTTTACTCTTTCTAATCACATTTTTATTAACGTCACTCCTATGACACAGTGGGAAGCATAACATATAAACAAATTCTCCTACAGTATTGAATTTTTTCAAAAATGCGATAGAAGGCCATCTGAAAAATATTATAAAATTATATTTGGGTTCTTCAGAAAGTTCGATTACAATTTTAATTGAAATTCAAAGAGCTTTTTCTTATATTTGAAACACTCCCTTTAATCGAAGAAATTTATAATCCGAACGTGCACCAAAGTTTCCCAACCAAATTTTCTTACTTTTTAATGAGTCAACAAAAGTGGATGTGATTTGGTTATTGTAATGATGAACACAACTGAAAAGGGATAATCATTTCTGGTCAGTTTAATTATTAGCATTAGAGATTAGAATCAATCGTTTGCCTGTGTTTTAACAGCTCACAATATGCCGGTCTCTACCTATCCCACCCACTAGACACTCAGTGTTACTTAAGCTGCTCCATTCATTAATCTTTTTTGTTCACTGCTGTCGTACGAGGATTTACTTTTTATCGGAAGTACCACACGGCTCACATGATTCGATTTTGTTTCGTTTATACGGTAAAGAGCAAATGGAAATTAATTTTTAAATAATGTGTCACCGCAATATCAAGCTTCTTTAGGTATACAGCTCTTGAAATGATTGATAGCTAGGAATAAGATATGCATAGTCCACGCTGAGCCCGTCGTTTTTAATTTTGTTCTCATGATTTCACCGTCTTGATTAATTTATTGATTGATCCAGTAGAGACAGATCAGAAACAAACAATTGCGGGACCTACAGTTTTAAGTCGACTCCGAACGACAAATTTTTGAGAAACTTTTCATGGCAATTTTATTTACTCTCCGATTTTTTGCCAAAAATCTGCTGAGAGGTAATCGCCGAAGAAATATTTTTAATATTTGGTTTCGTTCAAGATGTCTGACCTGGGATTTGTACCGGGGTCTCACGTCTAATAAACCAACACACTACCTACTAAACTATGGCGACTCGTTTTCTACAATAAAAACGCAATTTAAACCCAAACATTGTCGCCATAATCTAGTAAGTAGTGAGTTTGCTTATAAGACGAGAGCGGTTGGTTCAAACCCCAGCTTTGATATCTCAAACAAAAGAAAATATTATAATAATATAAAAATAAATTACAAAAACAAATGAAATATAGATTTGGGGCGCTAAATGAATACTTAGCAATCCCATCCTAGAATTGCAATTTTGATATACTTTTGCAAGCATTTCGGCCAATACCTTACCAATGGCAGGGGCACTGGAAGTTTGGCTGGCTTCGTCCTGTGCACGAGAGATTCACGTATCTCCACAACAAATAGGCGTATGGTTTTGGCGGCCAATTGACTGCTTCAAAACGTAAGATTAATATCTCATCAGATCCGAATTTCAATAGATCTGTGTTATCCAGTGCCGCGTAGCATATAAAATCGTCTTTTTGAAACCACATCTCAATTAAGTCTAGTTCTTCCTTATCACTAATAACCGAATAAGGTAATAATAACCGAAAAAGTAGGATCCAATCATAGCACTAAACAGAGCGTCTTTGTGGTACAACTCTTCGATTGTTGTATTACAAATTGGCCTCATCGATGAAGGAAATTTTCCAATAGAAACTTATTTTCAATACAATACTAATTTTGATAATAAAAATTATTTATTTGCTGGCGGTTTTCGTTTGTTAGTCTATTCATTGTGAAATGGCAAATCTTTGTAAGCAGATTTGTCATCGCAACATGTCACGAATCTTCCTTTTTTTTTTGCAAAAAAAATTGCACTTAAAAACTAAACTCAGTTGAATTTTCATTTTAACAGCACCGCGAGTCTCGAACGATTTTTTCGGCTATTTCTAATTAGGAAACCACTACTGTATATTTAGAATGTAAACTCTAAACTATGTATGAGTACATATAGGCTTTTTTGATGACATGAGAGTTGAATATGTAAATATTTCTTTGACAGATCTGACATAGTATATGTTTTACATTAAATTTAGTTTAGTTTTATTTGTATATAATTTCATATGTATATGTATGCATGAATCTATTTGTAAATATTTTTCTTTTTTTAAATCATAAATTAAAATATTGAAAATAAATTTTAATTTTTTATAAAATTTATAGATTCTATCTTGTCCATTTCAGAAGGAAAACAAAAATGGTGTCATGTCACCCGAATCGCCAGAACCGGAAGCAGATTATACGTTAACGCCACGTACCGAAGCCAAATATAATAAGATCGATGAAGAATTTCAATTGATGATGCATCGCACACAGATGGCAGGCGGTGCAACAAGCGCACGTAATATGGCAAATGCAAATTATACGTTACCGGTATCGGTGCCAGTAGCTGGTGCATATGGTGATAATATGCTACAAACGAGCCCACAAATGTCCCACACAAATATCAGTCCACGACCCTCGAGTTCGGAAACGGATTCAGGTGGGATGTCTTTGATAAGTTAGTAATAGTGTGTTGACAACACATACACCAGCACATTTTTATTTCTATAAATCCGTTTTCTATTTGTTTTCATTGTGATGTTTAGTTTTTGTTTAATTGTTTTTGTTTTTTGTTTTTGTTCTTTAGTATTTATTTACCTTATTTTAGTTTTTCTTATTTTTATTAATTATTTTCCTTATTTTTTTCATTTAACGTTTTAAATTATCGTTTCTATTAACAGCATAACTCCCAGTATATTTGCGTTGAGGTGTGTAGTAGACCGACATTAAAGTTTTTGGGTTTCAAAATTTTCTAGTTGGTTAGGATTGTGGGCGTGGCATTTCACAACATTTTTTGGAAAAATAGTTTTTATAAAGAAAAACAGCAATCTGCTGTTAAACTTAAAGTTATATTTACAATACTTTTTAATTGCAAATAAAATCAGTTTCCACATCTTTTTGTGTACTCCTCACTGAATGTAAATCTTGATGCAAAATCTAGTAGATTCCTAGGCAATGAAAGTGGTTAAACCGATATAAATCGAAAAATTCAATAAGACTCTAATAGCCAAAGAAGAGAATTGAGGCTTAAAAAAATATCCTCAGCCCACTAATAAAATGGTACACTGAACCCTAATGCCATGTGACTGTAGGCAATGTTCTGTACTAAATTTCTCTTTGACTTGTAATTGATTCTGAGGCAATCAATGTTCTCTCATTGAAATAAGTTTTTATATTTAATTGGCAATGAAAAGTGAACATTAAGTTCTACAAAGAAAAGAAATCCTTAATATCTTTAATAATCACAACACTGACCCTAACTCTCACAAGACTGCTTAATAAAGTTTTCAATTAACTTTTACCCCAAAGAACTTGCCGTGCTACTAGGAAAAACAGTAATTTTTTAATGTTAATCAATAAAACTGCTTCTGGGTTTTGATTGCTTTTAAAATATAATCTAAAAGCAATAAGTTTAAAGAAAATCGTCACTTCAAACAGACTTTCTGGGCATAGCAGTGCAACATAGCAGTCTAACTCTAGTGTGTTGGCTTACTGAACACGACGCATCGGTTCAAGCCGCAGGTCAAACATATCGAATAAAACAAAATATGAAAAAATATTTCCTCGGCGACTTACTCTCAGCAGATTTCTGGCAAAAACTCTGAGTGTAAATAAAAAATTGCCATGAAAAAGTTTCTCAAAAATCTGTCGTTCGGCACCTCCACACATGCATAAAAGTAACACACAACATAAGTGGTGTGAGTAGCATAAAGGAATAAACGAAGCATTTGCAATATGTTTTTGCATTGCTGGGTGTTTCATAGTCTCTTGGTATACCTGTTCTTAAGATAAAACGTTCTTTTGAAAACGGAAAAACAATCTTTTTATAGAACTTTGGTTCTTGAAATGGATTATTCGTAGAATTTTAGTTGTCGAACATGCCAAACCTTTTTTTAAAGTGTTGATATTTTTTCAATGCTAAATTAACGCAACTCAAGAACTTTAATCAGCTTTCACAACTTTTTGTGTAAAAAGTTTCAAGCTGCCGAAAAAATATATAAAGACTTGCAAATCTCAAAAACTGTGGATAAAATACCAATTAAAAAGATTGTTTAAATACCTTTCAAATATTGAACATACATTACGTTCCCATGTAGATTTAGGTTTAGGTCGGAGTCGTAGCTCTGATATCACAAAGCTCACTTGAGCACGCATAGCGGCCCGTTGTGATGCCACGGTGAAGCGCAAGGGCTGCACTTCCCATATAGAATTGATGTTTGAATAGAGTCCACACAATATGCATACACTCATGGTTGTTCTTGATTACAGAGGTCAATCTCAGAAAAACTGGATATAAGACTTACATTTGATGTCTAATGTCTACATATTAAAGTAATACACTGTGCTACACTGTTT
The DNA here is from genome assembly GCA_936449025.2 of Sarcophaga subvicina. Classification (NCBI taxonomy): domain Eukaryota; kingdom Metazoa; phylum Arthropoda; class Insecta; order Diptera; family Sarcophagidae; genus Sarcophaga; species Sarcophaga subvicina. The sequence goes on from OW388084.2 coordinate 37,970,911, forward strand.
TTATAAGAAATTAATTTTGTGAGAGTTCATAGAGTATGCTATTGAGCCCACTTATTCTTAATAAAATTCCTTAGAAGAAGATCAATTAATATTCTCAAGCAATATGCCATGCAACACAGTTGATATGCACAACTTAAAGGAGATTCTTTAATATATAGATCACTTAGCTTAGTATATTTCTTAAGAGCACCAAAGGGAACACAGCAGGGCCCACTTTAAAGGCTTTCCCAAAAGAAGAAATTTTCTTTTTTTTACTTTTGTATCACAGTTTTATTATCACCATATATTATTTTTTCTCTTACTCTACCTTTTTTATTTAAACTTTACTCTTTTAATTAGATTTTGTAAACCAACCAAAAAAAAATTTATTTTACATATTTTTCCCCACTCTTTCTCCACCCACTACCTACTACCCACTACACATTTGCATGAGTGTTGTATTGATTGTGTTGTTTGAATTACGTTGTTTTTTGTTTAATTATTTTAAATTAATTTAATTTCTTTTTATATATTTTTTTCTCTTTTTTTTACAACAAATTCCAATTCAAACATTTTCATCAAACAAACCGAAATGAAAATTTAATTTAAATTTAATTATTACCACACACCATCTAATCTCATCAACATCTCTCAATTATCGTTATCCTGGTCATTACTGTTCATCAAATATTGCCAAACGATGTCGAAACAACAACTACTACAACCTGTCATCATCATTATTATCAACATTTTTTATAAAAAATAATCACAACAACAACAACAATAATATGAATAATAATAATAATATTAATGCATTTACATAATAATACATGATAAACCAACAAAATCGAAAATTATTAAATGATTGGCTTTACAAAAACTTACCATACATATCCATCATACATATAGTTTATCCATCCGGTTCTATGTTGGAGATGTCCAATGGTTATCCTCATTCACATTCGCCGCTTGTTGGTTCTCCCAGTCCGGGTCCTAGTCCTGGTATAGGTGGGCGTTTAATTTTATTTCTTTTTTTTTTCTTACACAAAAGAAAAATTATTTAAAAAAAAAAACAAACAAAAATATTTAAAAATTTTTAACATACAATTTTTAGTTAAATTTTTAAAAATTTAAATTTAAATTTAAAAAAAAATTTAAAAACAATGTTTATTAAAATTTAAAATTAATTAATAATATTAACATAAATAGTAATTAAAAAAAATAATTTTAACACATTTAAATAAGCATGTTTAAGAATGTAAAGTTTATAGACTCATGGAAATCATTGTCATCACTGTCACTTTTAAAACTAAATTATACTTTAGAAGATAAATATGCCCAGCTTTTTATAGAAGCCATTCTATTTTATTAAATAGGTCATTAATAGGTCTATTTTTATAAATAGGTCATTAAGGTATCATATAATATAGATAACCCTAGTTTTCTTAATATTTCGAATATATTTTTTAAATTTTTTAAGCGGAAAAATAGGCTTCTTATACAGGAGATCGGTTTGTTCAATAGAGCATGGACTTATTATTGAACTGGTAATTGACCTTTTAAAAGATTATTTATTGCAAATGTTGCTCTTATATTTAAGTATTACGTGGTTCGTCTGTGAAGTACAGCTTTAACACATTTTTTTTCAGCAGTTTAGCCAGTGCTATTGGTCAGATTTATCTTCCAGTGCTGGAAATGAGGCTGGATCTCACAAAAACTAGTCTAGTCAGGTCAAATCGAATGATGCTAGCGGTTAGTGGACTGCATCAAAACATGAGATAAATTGCCAGTCAAACTAGCCTCTTAAAAAGTTCATGGTATCGTCTGTCATGTGACATTGATCAACGTTTTGTTGAAACTACATGTCAATCAGGTCAAATACTTCCATTTTGTCCAAACAAATTTAGTAACTAGGTTAGGTTAGGTTAGAGGATGTGCACTTGTCAATTTAGACAAGTACAGTATCCGGCGGTCGATTTGACCCATTGTACATAACGTCCTTAAGAAGGAAGGATAAAAGAGGGGATAGGAAAAAGAAGCGGAAGTGGGAAGGGAGAATGGGAAACGAAGGAACCACACAGACCAGAATAAAACAAAATGGGAGAACGTGACTACATTGATGAAGCCCTAGCACTTCTCAACCGGTAACTATAGCACGACGCATTCTTCCATTGAAAACAGTTTTGTGATATGTGGGGCCTTCCCACAAATAACACACAGGGTACATTGACAGCTCTTGATCTGTCTTTAATAGCTCTTCTCACTAATTCGTACTAAATTTGATAAGCTGTCTCTATACACCATACTCTAGAACTTAAAATTTTAAAATTCGTTTATCGCCGTAATCTAGTACGTAGTGTGTTGGCTTATTAAACGTGAGGCCGCAGACCAATACCCAGGTCAAACATCTCTAACAAAACGAAAGTTGTAAAAAAATATATTTTTTCGGCAACTGCCTCTCAGCAAATTTCTGGCAAAAACTCTGAGTGTAAATAAAATTCCATTGAAAACGTTTCTCAAAAATGAAACTGTAGGCTCTGCCACTCATGTATAAAATGAACACAGAAGCTAGATTGTAATACCGACTGAAGGGTTGTAGTGACAATCACTTTATTATGACTGGTTTTATAATATATTCAATATATGGCGAGTTATAAGAGAACTTATTAGACTAAATATTCATGTTCAAATTGCTACTTACAAAAGAGATCTATTTCTAATGTGAATAGTCAAACTCTGAAGACAGATCTATAATGGTTGGAAGACAAGTGATTACCATCTGTTCCAGCTTATAATTCGTTTGCTAAGATATTCGTCTTAGTTGAAGTTTGTAGTGACAATCACTTTATTATGACTGGTTTTAGAAGAAATTCAATATATAGCGAGTTATACGAGAACTTACTGGACTAAATATTCATGTTCAAATTGCTACTTACAAAAGAGATCTATTTCTAATGTGAATAGTCAAACTCTGAAGACAGATCTATAATGGTTGGAAGACAAGTGATTACCATCTGTTCCAGCTTATAATTCGTTTGCTAAGATATTCGTCTTAGTTGAAGTTTCTGAAAATTATTTCTTTTAGGTTATTACCAATTTGTTTAGAAGCCGTAATGGAGTTATTTGTAAAATAAAGGGTCCACCAAATAACTTTTTTTTTGAAAATGCTTTAAAAAAAACTACTGAATATTTTCTCAAATTTCTTTTTTTTATTTGAAAGTGTCATCCTTCCGGTTAATAATGGAAAATAATTTCATTCAAATGGTTGCCTCGACTAGCCATGCAGTAGCCTACACCAGAAGATGCCGATTTGGGCAAAAAAAATCTTCTTTTCAGATGAAGCTCATTTTGATCTTGGCGGGTATGTAAACAAGCAAAATTGTCGTATTTGGGGCACAGAGAACCCGCACACATACATTGAAAAGCCGACGTACGCAAAACGAGTCACTGTTTGCTGCGGATTTTGGTCCAGAGGCATAATTAGGCCATTTTTCATCGAAAATGTGCAAGGAGTGGCCGTTACAGTCAATGGCGATCGTTATCGGGCCATGTTGAACGAATTTTTGTTCACAAAAACTGAAGAGTAGGATATTGGCAACATTTGATTTCAACAGGACGGCGCTACGTGCCACACAGCCGAAGCTACACTCGATGTTTTGCGCCCTGTTTTTGAAGATCGCATTATCAGCCGCAGAGCTGATGTCGTTTGGCCACCTCAGAGCTGCGATTTGACACCGTTGGACTATTATTTGTGGGGTGCCGTCAAAGATAAGTGTTACGCCGACAAGCCAGAGAAAATTGACGCTTTAAAGGACAGTATTCGTGAAGCCATTGGTGAAATACAGCTGCACACAATCGATAATGTGCTTAAAAATTGGACCGATCGTGTAGGCTACTGCATGGCTAGCCGAGGCAGCTATTTGAATGAAATTATTTTCCATTATTAACCGGAAAGATTGTGCTTTCAAATAAAAAAAGAAATTTGAGAAAATATTCAGTAGTTTTTTTTAAAGCATTAAAAAAAGTTATTTGGCGGACCCTTTATGATCTTACGAATATTGCTGCTAGAATTAACGTATTTAATTTCATCCGCTTACTTTTAATTTTTATATTTAAATTTGAAATTTTGGTTTAAGCAAGGAGTCCTAGTTTCAATTACTTTTCAGGCTTGTATGCCAGAATTCTATAATTTTTTCTAGTTTACCAATATACTTCTAGCGAAATTGTTAGCCATCAATTTAGATAGTATACAATATGTACGTATTTTAAGAGAGGTCAAAGTTCAGTATTAAGAAATAAGAGATAAACCATAGCATAATGATACTTTGTATATAATAAACAAATGCTTTCATTGTTAAGTTATTCTAAAAACTAATTTTATATAAAAAATAGCAAAAAATTTATTATAAAAGATATAAAGATAGCATGCTACAAGAATATTAATTTGTAATTGATTTTTTTGTTTTAAGTAAGAAAAAAATATATTTTTTATAACCATTAAACACTAACACTTATTATAACAATATTTACTAAAAGTCATAATTAAATTAAGCATGTTTAAAAAATAAATTCTCTTGTTCTTAAAATTTAGTTTTAATAGATAAAATTATTATAACGTATCTCTTTTTTCTTGTTTTTAATAATAATTCAGCTCATCAATTAAGTCATAAACAACAATCGCCGGGTAGTCAAAATGGTAGAGCTTCCAATTTGCGTGTGGTTATACCAGCGGCTTCAATTGCTCAAAATATTTCCACCGCAGATGAGTTGGCATATGGAGATGTAAGTTTGTTTATCTTGTAAATTTTTGTTTCATTTATTCATTCCTCCCTTTTTTCTAATTTTTTAGCGTCACAATCAAACATCATTAAATACTCCTATTATGACATTACAAACGCCAGCGCTGCAGGGTTATCCGTTTGTACCGCAAGATTTCTCTATGAGTACCTCCGATGTTATGAGTCTGTCGAATTGGAGTACGCATCAAGGCTTAGTACATCAGACGGGGTGTGTATTTGTTAAATATATTTTATTTGTCTCAGCATATATTTGAATTAAAGTGAATATTTTAGAATATCGAATTTATCGGTACCGACTAGTACACCACCACCTGCCACCTCACCTGTTAATATTAAAGTCAAATCCGAGCCTCAGTCACCGCCTCGTGATCTCTCCGGTGGTCATCAGCAAAATAGTAATGGTTCCACACACACGAATGCCAACACAAATGCCAATAATGGCCCTGGTGGGGGTGGTGGCGGTGGTGGAGGCGGTATTGGAGGTGGGAATAATCACTCAAATCTGAGTTCAAATAATCTGAATAATTCACTGTCCATAAGCACTCATGGCTTAAGTGTTGGCAGTTCTGTTGGTGTTATAGCAGGTTCTAGTCCGGGTGGCGCTGGTGGTGGTGGTGGCGGCGGCGGCGGTGGTGGTTCTGGTACTAGTGTTATTCCAAGTGGTGGTGCTTCAAATTCTTCCTCAACTTCAAATGGTTCGCCCAATGATCAGGCTACCAATTTAAGTGTTTTAAATCATGCCCAACAACATTTGGTAATGGCTGGCTCAAGACCATCATCAACGGGTCATTTAACACCTACACAGGGTATGTAGTTTTCTTAAACCATTTAAATTATTAAAGATTTTTTAGTTTTTTTTTTGAAATTTAATTAAATTTTACTAATATTTTGGAAAATTTGGAATTTTCTAAATTAAAATTAAAGAAATAATGAATACAATTGATAATTTCAAGCTGAGTAAAGTTTATAGAAGGGTTTTAAATGGCATCCATTTAAATATAAAATTAGTTTGAATAAAAACAGAAACTATCTTTTCTATAACCTTTTGAGGCTTGAAATTATTAATTGTTAATTATTTGAAAGCTTTTTTTATATTAATGCATGAAGCTTTGTTGGTTTTTTTTTTCAAAATTAACAAAAAAAAAACTTTTAACCAAATTTATAAAATTAGAAGGAAAACTAAATAATTATTTACACACCGAGCAATATCAAGAGTTTAACCATGCAAAAATAACAATTATTTTTTAGGCCTAGATAAGTACGAAGGTTATCCTTATCGATCACAACTGGGTCAGAATTCTAGATTATGGAATTTTGGTAAATTGGCTTAAATAATATTTATATATATAGCGGTAAATACATTGAATACTTTGTATATTGAACAAGCAACGGGTTGAAAAAAAAGGAAAAGGAACTGGAGCCTTTAAAAGAAAGTAAAGGTTTTAAATAAAATATGGCAGTATGGTGTTTAGTATCTACTTTCTGTACATCTTAGAATTTGTACATCATTTTCATTTGTTTTTCTTTTTCCATATGAATTATATAATTTATTTGTTTACATTTATAAAAGCAAATATTTTCGTTTAGTTTTCGTTATCATCTTCATTGTAATTTAGTTTTTCATATACATAGTTTGTCAGCATTTTTTTATTCATTTTTTCACTATTTACTGTTTAGAAGACTATCTATCTGTCTATCATCAACAAAAGAAAAAAACCAGTATTGATCCAGTGCATGATAACCTTTCTGTATGAAATTGTTTTAATTTTTCAAATTTACATTTTCTCATTACATTTTGGATAAAAATATAGTCTTGTGTTTAAAATTTTTTCTTTTTCAAACGATTTTATAATTGAATTTGAACACTATCTCTTGAAATTATAACTTAGAAGCCCTCATTCTTTTACATGTATTAGGTATTATATTTACAACAAGAATCTTTTTTACCTATACAATGTATTAAAAGAAGTATGAGTGTTGCAATCAAAGAAATTATTATTTAAATAACAATTAAAGAAGAATTTAGTTTTTATGTTTACTTCCACAAACATTTCAGATTTCTATTCGAACTGTGCTTGTTTTCTCACTCTTTCTACTTTCAAAGACTATTCATTTAGAATAACAAATTAATTCCTTTTTGATTTGAAATGCAAAATATGCGAAATTACTTACATCCGAAAAGAATTTTTGGTGTTTTAGGTTAGGTTGGGTTTGCGGCAAGTACAATACCCAAAGTTCAAAATGACCCATTATAAATTCATCCTAGAAGAGAGAGAGAGAAGGAGGGTAATGAAGAAGATAGGGAAATTGGAAAAGGAGAAGAAGTAGGGAACGGAGGATGTAAGAAACGGAGGAAAAAAATAGGCCACAAACACACAAGAGAGCGCGACTACAACCTTGATGCCCTTGTACTTCTCAAACCAGCTCAACCTATTAGTAATCTATGAAGAGCCCCAATGTCGGCTCTCAACAGAGAATCGAAACTTGCGAAGAAGTCCCGGCACAGAAAGTAATTTCGTTTTTTTTTTTTTTTGTGGAAATGAAAGACAGTTTTCGTATAATACAAATCAAGTGGTTTAATTTAACCTCAATCCGATCTCACGTGTTGTTATTCGCCGGTTCGCATCAACTAATGCGTTTTTTAATTTCAACCGGCCTTCCCGAACGTGAGGCGTCTTCGACATCAAAATTGCCGGATCGAAATTTAGCGAACCAGTTCTGGCGCTGGCGTACTGTCAACAAACCTTCTCCAAACACATCGGCCAATTTCTTGCTGGTTTGAACAGCATTTTTACCCTTTCTGTAGTAAAACAGTAAGATATGTCGAAAATGCTGCTTGTCGCTCTCCATATTTAAAAGGGCACCAAGCAAAAACTACTGCATAGAATTAACTGGAATTTTTCACACACAAGCTTTGCTATATGAGCTCTCAAAGCATATAAAAATTATACGGCTAAAGTGTGAAGATGGGTGAAAAAAAATGCAATTAAATCCTCTGTCGGGAAAAAACCAAATTACTTTCCGACCAACCCAATAATTCCCACAGCAAACCTGTTCTATCCTTGTCTATAGCAGGCCATAAACACCTAGATACATAACATCTCAATCCATCCCCGCCTCAGCACTTTCCCCTGACGCATCCAATGATAATGCCATAGAAGTGGCAGATTGGGGGATCAGGACCAACTATCAAGTCCCTCTCAGACAGTAAATTTATTTTAATTTTCAAAATTTTCGCAATTAAAATATATTATTGTACTTTTGTATGCTTTACTGTCTTATGTCCAGTGACACATGTGCGTACAAATGTACAATTTATTTATTTTTATGACGATCCAGATCTTCCCAAATTTCCGGGCTCAAAAACAGGTTTGTAAAGAAGTCTTTTGGCCTTTAATTCCCCTCCAAAGTTTATCCATCGAATTGGTACCAAATCACAGGTGGAGTAATGTCCTTTAAATGAATAAATGAATCAAGAAATACGTGAAAGGCAGTGTTATCCAATGGGAAAATGTCTATATGGGTAGCCAGACACTAGAAAATTTTGTAAAATCGATAGCAAATCCTATTTTATTTAATCGGATGAAATCATAGACTAATTTAAGTTTTCAATTCGGTGAAAATAGTACACACATACATAATTGGTCATTACAACCCTTCAGCTATGATTACGACCCAATTTCTTATACCACTTATTTTGTGTGTGTTAATTTTATACATGTGTGGCGGGACCTAAAGTTTACAGTCGACTCCGAATGACAGATTTTTGATAAACTTTTCATGGGACGTTTACTTACTCTCAGAGTTTTTGACAGAAATTTGCTTAGAGGAAGTCACCGAAGAAATATATCTTCGTATTTAATTTTGTTGGAGATATCTTCTCAGGGGTTTGAACCGTGGTCTTACGTCCTAAGAGACAACACACTAACCACTATACTACGGCTAACACGGTTAAAATAGTAATGGAGTTTAAAGGAATGTTTTCTTATGTATAGTCAAACCACAATCCTTTAAAAGAGAAGAACAACAATGGAGTTAGGTTTTTGGACTCAATATTTGAGACTCTTAATACATATCTGACAATGTGAAATTTACATTATAAATGAAAAAATAATCAAAATCATTCCATTCATGTCGGGAGAAATTGAGATTGTGATGTAAAATTCAGAGGATTAGTAAAAATCCAAAAGTTCGTTAGAAATCCTGGATATCCTATTATAAACAGAATATTGTAACAAATCTTTTGCTGTTTGTTTAAATATTTATTTTTTAACTGTAACGCATTAAGTTTATAATTTTAATTTTTAATGTTGTAAACGTTTGTCTAACATTAAATCGCTTATTTTTACTAAAACCAAAAAAAATTAAACATTTAACACTAGACCAACGCACAAAATAATACCCTTGCCAGTTAAATGTTCGCTAACCGCAGTAAAAAAAATTTTAAAAGCTGGCATATTTTTATATAATTTAATAACTGCATTCCCCGAACAAAAAAATAAATTGATGAAGCGCAACACTTTGTAACACGTTCAATATTAAAAGAGTGAAATGTATTTAAACGTTAAAACTAATAATTTTTTTTAATAGAATTTATTTTTATCAATACAGGCTCTGTGACGCCAAGTAATGTACCCTCACCCGATATGCGTTTAAATGATATGCAAAAAACTGTTAATCAACAGCAGCAACATCATCAACAGCACCGGCAACAACAACAGCAACAGCAATTAAATGACTACGATGGTCCCAATCAGGCACATAAACGACCTAGAATATCAGAAGGTTGGGCAACATAGCCAAATGAATATAAAGAACAAACAACAAATAATCGACATCATCAGCATCATCATCAGCATCAGCATAATCATCATCACAATCAACATCATAATAATAATAATAATGAAAGTAGCAAAACTTTAGTAGACAATTATCATCAAACACATCAAACGTCACAATATCACAACAGCAACAACAACAACAATAACAGCAGCACCAGCAGTAGTAGTAATAACATTAGTACGCATAGAAACAATAACATTACAATTCGACATACAACGTCGTCGTCGCCGTCACAATTTAGTCAATATCAGCAGCAACCACAAATATCCAATAACAGTAATAATAACAAACAACAACAGCAACAACAACAATTGAATAATAATTCTAATATAAATGAACAACAACCACAACAGAATAGTAATAATAATAATAATAATAATACCCACAATTATATGCAAAATATAACAGCTGCTAGCAGCAATCAAAGTAGCAGTAACAGCAGCAGCACTCATAACGGCAGTAGCAACAATACAAATACGAGTAGTTATACGGTAACACGTCACAATAATATGAAACAATTTATGCAAAACAACCACCTGAATTTAAATGACACCCACCAAAATCTACAACAACAACAACAACAGCAACCACGAGATGAAGTACAGCAACAACATTTAACAGCACATCATAAAAATTGTTCCAATTTTCTAATATCGCCAACGCCGTCGTCTACATCTGCAACACCAACTGCTGCTGGTAATGCATTGGTGGTGGCAGATGTTAGCAGAGGCTTAAGCGACAATTTAACTGCCTGCTCCATAACATCATCACCATCAAGTAGTAGTGCTGTTAACTCAATGGGTATGGATAATAATACTTTTATGTATCAACAACAATTGAAACAATTTTAATAGCAACAAAAACAACAACAACATCTATTAAATTATGTTTAAAAGCAAAACAATTTTTAATACTTAATTTTGTAATAATAAGAAATTATTTAAAAAAAAAATAATTTAAAACAAAAACTTATAACGCAATAAAACAAACAAAAACAACAAAAAAGTCATTTACAAATTTAAATTTTTCTTTTCACATTTCAAAAATCATGGAAAACATAAAAAAAATTCATTTAAAATTATACTGGTCAACAGATATCAAATATATAAATCGTATGTAGTTTATATATATATATATACATTCGATTTTCTTATAAGAAATATCTTTGAGCTTTAATTTTCTTATATTTTTTTTTTTTTTTTTTTTTTTTTATAGAAACTCCTATCATATTACAAAAATTAACTTGAATTACAAAACTTTTTTAAATTTATAAAAAAAAATATTAAAAAATTCATTAATAATCTCTTTTGCTTCTTAAGGTTGATTCTTGTTGAACAATTATAGAAAATCAAACCCAAACTAAATTCTCCTGTATACATTTAAAAATTTTAAGAAATCAGGTCTTACGTTTTAAACATTTTAAAGGAAACTAAAGAATAATATTTCCGAATTCTAATTATTAAATTAAATAAAGGATTACATTGCCAATGTAGACCAGTGGTTAGTGTGCTAGGGCTTATGGTTTTAGTTACTCGGCTTGTAGAATTAGAGTATAATTGTATTATAATGAATAAATGAATGAACAATAAAACATACACGAATCTAATCAATATTGCCAGTGAAATAAAAAGTTTTTGAGTTTAAAAATAATTTAAAATTTTCAACTCTTGTTGATCAGAGTTTAACGCTTTTTTGCGATCACAAGAAGAGATTTAACCCATTTAGAATCCCATTTCTATATTAAAAGGGAGTCTAAATTATAAGTTATTTCTCTTTTCTTTAACCAATTTAATTTTAAAATAATTTGAAATGTATATCTTTTTGCAAAAAAATTATAAATTGTATAATACTTCCTCCTTTTTCGAACATAATTTAACATATTTCTAATGCAGAACAGAAACAATATATTTTTTATATTAATATTACTCATAAATAAAACAAATTTTTGAAATTCTAAAGCATTTTTAATTTAAAAAAATAAATTTTTAATTTTTCAAATCAATTATTCTTCTCTCTACAAACCAAATAAAATTTTTACTTCCTTATTTTTCATAATAAAATTGTTGTTATTATTATTTGTTTTATTTCAATTGGTTTTCTTGCCATAATCAAAAAAGAAATTTATTTTTTCCCTGCTTAGTTATGTATTTTATTAAGATTTTTAAATTTATAACAAATATCCTTCGTTGACCAGTAATTAATTTTAATTTAATTTTTTTTCTTTTTGTAACAACAGATAAAAACAATCCATTAACGCAGTGTCATACATAAAAACTTAGTTAAATATAAAATAAATATTATTATGTATTAAGTTTAAGTCTAGTTAAATAAATAAAAAATAAAATGAAATTTTACAAAATAATTAAATTAATAAAAAAAATAATTTTAAAAATTCAAGTCACATTAAAGAAATGGAAAGTAAAGATATAAAACAAAAACAAATAAAAATAATTTGCAATACACAAAATGATTTTGTAAAATGATTTTTAACTTTCCATTTTGGCAATTAATTAATAAACAAATCTTAAAAAAAAAATAAATTTTTTTAACAAAATATTTTCTTTAAAAGAAACCTATTATTTTGTAGCTAAGCATATAAAAATATATTTAAAAAAACCATTTAATATTACAAATAAATATATTTTTTAACAAAACTGTAAATAGAGATTTTTTTATAAATAAATTTTAACAATTAAAAAGGAAAATAATTTTAAAAATAAATACGTAAACAAAACAAATTTAGTCATCATCACCATATGAAACAAATTAATAAAAAAAAATTATATATATTTATAAAGAATTAAAAAAAAAACAAGAATTAATTGTACAATTACAAAAGACTCTTTAAGAGTTTTTAAAAACCATTAAAATTTTAAGGGTTTTAGAAAGTAAATAATTATTAAACTTTAAAAATATCGTATAAATATTTTAAATATTTTGTGCAATTTTTAGAAAAAAAAGGCAATAATTTTATTTTAACTTACAATTTTTGTTTAATTCTAAAGCCTTAAAATTAAAGCATTGATTTACTCATATGAAATATTAATTTCGTTTTATTATTTTATTTTAATTTTTTTTATAAATGTTTATTTATTAAGCAGACATATAGATTTCATTATAAAAAAAATAAATTTTTTAATTTAATATTTCTTTAATTTAAATTTAATTGCTCTAAAGTCATTAATTTTAAAATATTATATAAATATATATATATACATACATACATACTATATATGTATATTAATTTCATTTTATCTCAAGACTTGGTTTTATTTTATTTTTATTATATGTTTAATAAAGAATAAAAATTATTTCAATTTAACTTTATAATTGTTAGAATAAACAATTCAATTTTGTTTATATTTAAGTACATTTGGGCCTTAAATTGATTATGAAATTTAATTTTAATTTATTTTTCATTTTGTTTTCTTTTTTTTTTTTCTTTCCTTAAGTTATAAAATACATAATTTAGTTAACAATTTCTTTATGATTTTTACTGTAAAAAAAAACAAAACCTTATAAGTTTTTAATAAATAATTTTTATTAGAAAAAGATGATGAGTTTGTAAACTTTTTATTTTTATTGGCAAAAACTTTTATTATTTTTTGTTTATTTATTTGCCTTAAAGGCTGTAATTAATGTAAATACGATATGTAATAATACCCATTAATTTTACATTAAATCATCCAAACTATGAACGCCATTTGAATCTTTGAGCTCAAATTTCTTATATGGAATGTTTAAATAATTTAAAGAATCCTCAGTATAAGTAGCCAAAAGCTTTATATGAATAAATATTAAAAATTTTAGATGACCTGACCAAACCTTAGAATTTGTCGATGTTAAAAGTTTTAAAATTTTATAAATTAAGACTTTTTTGGGGAAAAAACCTGAACGAAACACTTACGAGTAACTTAACCTCAAACGTCAAACTAATTTACGTATAATACATCGGGTAAAATAACCTTTAAAATATATTTGTCTACTTGTCTTAAAACCAGCTATTTAAACAGAAAATGAAGTATAGCTTCTACTGTTTTCTTATCAAGACAGAGAAGTTCAAATTAGGAAGTGACCCGAAAAGTGATTAATTTCAATTGCTGAAATTCTTAGTTGCCGAAGAAATAATTTTTTGTTTTGAAATAAAATTTTAAAATATTAGTTGTCAACTGTAATAATACTATTTTGGCCTCTCAACTAGAATTCGGTTAGCATTCGCAATCGACTCATTAATAAATTCACTGACAAATATTTCAATCCGAACGGCTTTCGACATTAAAACGAAACACGCTGTATAGTTACCTCTTTCTTACAATCAAGACTATTGCTACATATTGCCTTCAGAGAAGGGACTTACATGCATTGATGCAACAACCCTGATGCCAGAAAATTTAGCAAATTTACAATCTTCTTGTAATCTTGTCTGAAATATAAAGATTTGAGATTCTATTGATTATCAACATCCAATATTATAAGCTTAAATATTGTTATATATTATAAGTTTCAATAAGAGAGATACGAATAGTAATGAGTAGTTTCATAATATTATCCACAACTTATCCAGCTTATTTGCTGTTCCTCTTAATTCTTTAAGTATCTAAACTACTCTTATTTTCACTCCATAAGCCTTTTGCTTTAATAATAAAAAATTAAACCCACAATCGTTGAACCACTAACCATAATAACACATTAGTCCCACCATCGTTTTTATGGCATAAGTTTCCATTTGGAAATCATAACTGTAATTGGATATCCTAATTGAAAGTGGTTGAATGTATGTGGTATATACTACCTAATCAAGTATTTCTTATTTTTAGTCTACGGTTTTTCAATACTTTATACTGCTCTATGAGAAATGAAACAAAACGGCTTAGTATTGTGTAAAATAAATTTTGTACACGACATATAGGTCAACAACAAATCTTTCATTTTAGTTAGCCATTCTAATTCATATGAACGATTTGAGTTAAATTGAAAAATATTAATTTGAGCATTTGTTGTGATTGATAAACAAGGCCTCAATGAAAATAATTCATAACATAAAACTAAATAAGGAGACGATTGAAACCTTTTACAGGGGAACGAATCAAATTAAATCTGAAGAACATTTTTTTTACAGTTTATACGAAATCCTTTATAATTAATTAAATATTTGGTCGATCATATCATCATGTGCATACATTACATACATCTACCATTAGGATAAATATTGTATATATGTATGTATACGTAAGTAAGTACTTGTATAAACATATAATTTTCATCGAATGAAAAATAAAAAATAAACACACTCATTGGTTTCTTGTACATGACTGCACAGACATGTTAATTTAAACAAAAAAAATAATTATAATAATAAAAAAATAAATGTTAAATGTTCCTTCCACCTCAGAATAAGTGAAAAAAAAAACTTTTCAAAAACTATAATTTTTTGTTGAACCCTTTAATTTTTAATATGATTTGCATTAAATAAAAAGAAAAATACAAATTTCCAAAATGTTCCCAGAGAAAAACACACAATTTCGAAATTATTTTAAATGAAAAGCGGATATTAAATCGTATTAAAAAAAATTAAAAAATAAACATTTTAATATCGAATATGGATACAAAATAATATGGCAGTTAAAAAAACATGCATGTTTGTTTACTTTAATATTTTTAAACAAGTTTTTTTAAGGAAAAAAATATAAAAAAATGTTCTATTAAACCCTTACTTAAACCCTTATTTAAAAGATTTAAAAAATGTGTGCATTAACGTTTCAATTTTAGTTATTTTTTAAACTTTTTCATGGCATCGTTTATTAATTTTTTATTTATTTTTTTATTTTGTAACTGAAAATATTAAAAAATAAAAAAACTTAAAAAAATTAATAAACATTATATTTTAATGAGTTTCTAAATGAAAAATATTTTTATAATTTATTATCGATATTTCGATACTCTATACAGAAAAATAATTTTATTTATTTGTTTTGATTATTTAAAAATTTTTATTAATATTTTTTGGGCACCACTAAAGTAATTAAAATTATATTGCACATTAGATTGAACTTGAAAATAATGATACTTTATCGATAACAACCAAACTTATTAAAACCAGCCAACTGAAGATGAAGTATAGCTTCAACTTTCTTCTCATCAAATCAATGGAATTAATAGAAGGTCGAATGTTATCAGGCAGTGATCGAAAATGTGATCAACTTCAGCTACTTTATCGCCAGCTATCAAACATTAGTTCGTAGCTGTGGAAAACAACTTTTTAAAGGAAAATTTAATTTTAATTTTAATTTGTTAGTAGCCAAATGTAATACCAATTTCTATCGTTTTTGGCCACTGACAACTCAATTGGTGTTCGGTTGCCATCCATAAACGACCCATAAATAAATAAAATGTAGAGATAATAATAATGTATCTGATGCTTGATAATACATACATAACATACATACAAAATTGGTCATTGCAACGCTTCGGTCAGGGTTAAGGCCTGGCTTGTCACAGCAATTATGTTCTGTGTGTTAATTTTACACATGAGTGACGGGACCTACAGTTTAAAGTCGACTCCGAACGACATATTTTTGAAACATATTTCATGGCAATTTTATTTACTCTTAGAGTTTTTACCAGAAATCTGCTGAGAGGAAGTCCCCGCAGAGATATCTTTTTTTACTTCGTTTTGCTGGAGATGGATGTCTGAGCACTATCTACTAGCCTATGGCGATTTCTTCCAATTTTTTAAATTTTAATTCTTCCTTAATAATCAAATTTTTATGACAAAAAAATTAATTATTTTTAAATTTTAATTTTTTTTTATATTAAATTTATTCCCTAAAAAAATTCCTTAAAAATATCAAAATAAAACTTTTACGATTTAATACCGTTTAACAACGTTTTTTCCATTTTTGTTGTGTAAATATTACTTTTAAATTTAAACACACATTTTGTAAAAAATATAAACAAACTCCACTTTGTAGATGCCTTAAAAACAGTGCCTCTTTTTATATAAAAAAAGAAAAGATATTAAATTAATGTAAACTACAAAATTCCTAAAGAAAAAAAACAAAAACATTGATATGAAGTAAACAAAATACCTTAAACAATATAAAAATAATTTAAAGAAATTTCAGAGCAGATGGTTAAAGTTTTAAGTATAATAATAAAAATAAAATAAATAAATACATTAAATAAAAACAATAAGCAGGAAACTTAACTGGCTTTAAAAATCCAAGGAAAATAAATTGGAATGTACAAATTATTCAATAAAATTCAAAGCTGTGGAAATATTAAACATTTTTAAATACAAAAAAAAGTTATAAAATTACCAAAAAAAAAATATGTATGAAAAATTATTAAATTGAAATACACACAAATAGGCTGTTATAACTAGAAATGGAAATTAAATATAAATTAAAAAAAATAAAAATTATTCGAAGAGAATGAAACCCGTTGACAGAAATAAAATTTTAATATTTATATACAATATAAAAAAAGTAACAAAGAAAGTAAAGTAAATAAAGGATAAAAGGTTAAAGAATTATTTTAAAAATAAATTATATGCAAACACAATTCATTGAGAATAACAATAAGAAAATATTATTTTTAAAGTATTTCATTTAATTGTTCAAAGAGTGCTGCTACAATTCCTTTTATTAAAAAATATAATTTTAATTTGTTAAAAAAGAGAAAAAATATGAAGCATTTTAATTAATTTATTTTCATAGGTTAACATAAGGACCCCTTGATATATTTTATTGTATTTATTTTGTGTACATGTATAAAATATTGGCATTTTTCAAAACAATAATTAAAAAAAGCACATCAATTACAATTTAATAAATAAAACTAATGTCCTCCAAAAATCCTTTATATAATAAGAACCTTTAAACACAATTTAATTTTTTATTAATGTTGCCAATC
The DNA here is from genome assembly GCA_936449025.2 of Sarcophaga subvicina. NCBI lineage: Eukaryota > Metazoa > Arthropoda > Insecta > Diptera > Sarcophagidae > Sarcophaga > Sarcophaga subvicina. The sequence goes on from OW388084.2 coordinate 37,988,445, forward strand.
CATTACCTTAAAATTATATTCAGATATGAAATATCCAAAATAAAATAAAAATAAAAAAAATTATAAATTTAATATTTGTTACTTCTAAAAAAAAAATTAAAAATAAAAAGATAAAGAAATTAAAAAATAAATAAATAAAAATCCTTCAAAATATAATTAATGTTAAATGTGTGTTATAAATATATTTAAAGAATTATATATACATACATACTTAAATAAATGTATTTAAGTTTAAAACCAAGAAAAACAAAAAAAAAATAAATAAAAATCTAAAGAACTTTTAATTTCCTTAAAAACCAAAAAAAGTAAGTCTTGATTCTTATAAAGAAAAGATTTGCCGTAATAAGGTCACAGGGACCACACACACACAAAATACGATATTGACATAAAATAAATTCAAATAAAAAAATAACTGTGTTTTAACTTAAAATAAAATTTAAAAAGAAAACTAAAATAAAATCTTAAAAATGAATTTAAAGATATCTAGTATCTACACTAATTTATAGATAGTATTTAAATATACAATATGAAACAGATTGAATAAATAAATTATATATATTGTACTCTATGTTTACAAGGTAAAATATTAAATGAAATTTAAAAAAAAACAAGTTAGAAATTATTTATAAAATAAATAAAAAAATAAATAAATGGTAAAAGGAAAAGGAAAAGAACATGTTCACATACTGCACAAAATCATAAATTAATTCTAAAACAAAAATAAAAAAAATTAAAAATTATTTCGTTAAGTTTATATGTAAAAAAAATTGTTTTTAATGTTTAATTTAATGTTTAAAAATTTAAATTTAATTTGAATGTGTATAAAATTGAAAAAAACTCTATATATCTTTACTTTTCACTCTCCTCTGCCTGTATATTTTATACACTTTTAAATTGAATTTGTTTTTAAATTAATAAATAAAACTCTGCTAAATTAAGTGTTTCAAAATACATACATATTTGTAAATTCTATATCATTGTTTTTTATGTTTTATGTGTTAAAAAGAAGAACATATTAAATGTTTATTGGAATAAAGCCTACAAAATAATTTTCTAATGATTTAAGGCTATTAAAAACAAAAATAAGTAAATAAATTAAAAAAAAAAAAACAAAATAATGTGCACAATTATTAGTTGGTTTTAAACAGAGAAAAAGTGTAAATTAAAAAAACAATACAATAAAAGAATATATTTTAACTGTTGACTGCACTGAATTTTAATGAAAACAAAAAACAAAAATGATATTCAAATTTAATTATAAGTTTTATGTTTTAAAATGAATACAAACAAATAAAAATAATAACAATAAAATAATTGTATTAAAAGATAAACTTCAAAAATGATAAACGAAGGCTTCTTTTCTTTTATTTTTAATCATTCAATCTTTATTTAAACTTAAAATTTATGACTGTTTACTTATTTTCATTTAATTATAAAACAAATTTTTAATAATTTTTTAAAATAAATCTCAAGAAAATTATGTTGAATTAATCTAGCGTGAGTGAAATGCATATAAAAAATTATAAAAAGCATGTTTTATGGACTCCATAAATTTACATGCCATTGTAAGCTGGGCCGCCACCACCTTCAGGTACCACCCAGTTAATATTTTGCTGAGGGTCTTTGATATCACAGGTCTTGCAATGAATACAGTTCTGGGCATTAATTTGCAATTTCATATTGCCACCTTCTTCGTTTGGTACATATTCGTAAACACCGGCGGGACAGAAACGTTGTTCGGGGCCTTCGTATAAAGCTAAATTGTAATCGACCGGTATGCGATCGTCTTTCAAGGTTAGATGAGCAGGTTGGTCGCCTTCATGATTTGTACCCGTGAGAGCAACGGAAGACAATAAATCAAAAGAGATTTTATTATCAGGCTTAGGATATACAATCTGTGGACATTCACTGGCAGGTTTAAGAGTTTCATTATCGGGAGAACCGTGTTTTAAAGTCCATGGTTCACGGCCACCCATGAAAATGGAGAAACCACTCAGAACAAGACCACCATACAAACCTAATGGATTGTGGAAACTAGGGCGTACATTACGTACACTGTGTAAATCCTTCCAGATGAAAGAGTCTTTAATTCTGCAATTATTTGTTTCAAGGATAATTAATAAAATATTTACTATGCTTTCAACACAGAACCTACTTGTCAGGATAAGATTTGGGTGTAAAACCGGCAGTTTCTTGTGATTCACCTACAATAGATTCAAAAGCACTTTCAGCTGCCAACATACCGCTCTTCATCGCATAATGGGATCCCTTGATTCTAGGCACATTTAAGAAACCAGCACTACAGCCTATCAAGCAACCACCCGGGAATGCTAATTTACTGGGTAAACTTTGTATACCACCTTCATTAATGGCACGTGCACCATATGCAATACGGGTAGCACCCTCGAAAACATCTCTTACTTTGGGATGAGTTTTGAAACGTTGGAATTCTTGAAAAGGACTTATCCAAGGATTTTTATAGTCCAAACCTACCACAAAGCCTACAGCAACTGTAGGCGTAGGTTCATTCAAATGATACAAAAAGGAACCACCGTATGTGAATTTATCCAATGGCCAACCAATAGTATGTTCAACCAAACCAGGTCTAAAGTAATCAAATTTATAATGAAATTAATACGCCAAAATTAAATTGGAAAGCACTTACTGATGTTTTTCAGGTTGAATTTCCCAAATTTCCTTTAAACCAATACCATAAGTCTGAGGCTGACTGCCTTCATTCAAATTGAATTGACGCATAATCTGTTTGCTCAAATGACCACGACAGCCCTCAGCGAAAATAGTCGTTTTAGCATGCAGTTCCATACCGCGAGCAAATGTATCTTTAGGAGAGCCATTCTTGGCAATACCTACATCGTTGGTAGCAATACCTTTGACGCTGCCATCTTCATGGAAAAGTACTTCCGAAGCTGCACAACCAGGATAGACTTCCACACCCAAGGCCTCAGCCTGTTCTCCCAACCACTTGACTAAGTGACCCAAGCGAACAACATAATTCCCATGATTATCCATGGGCCAACCTTTGAATATTGGTATGGGTATGCGACCAGAGTTGGTCAGGAAAGAAAATGTGTCTTTAGATACGGGTGTATTCAAAGGGGCACCCAATTCCTTCCAATCGGGAATGAGTTCATTTAGCGAAATGGGATCAATTACCGCACCGGACAGTATATGGCCGCCAACTTCAGCTGATTTTTCGACAACGCATACACGAATCTCCTTCTCCTGTTCGGCAGCTAATTGTTTAGCTCTAATAGCGGCAGACATACCGGCTGGACCACCGCCCACAATGACAATATCGACCTCATCTACAAAACGTTCCATATCAACCTCTGGAAATTAAAAAAAAAAAACAAAAGGCAATAAAATCAAGCTTCTTCCGTTATGGGCCAAAGTTTCTTTACCTTTCCATCTTTCATCCTGTTCCCTGGGATGAATAGTATAGTGAGTAGTAATTTTTGGATATTTAACTGCATCGGAAAAGTTGCGCGTAGCCAGTGGCTTAACGAGTTTGCTAACTGAAACGAAAATTAAGGGTAAGGGTAAGTAACACAATTAAAGGATAACTAAAGTAAGCCTTAAATGAATAATTCGTAAATTTGGTTTTTAACGTATGTAAGGAATTGTGTTACCGTGTTGAAGAGGTGCCGTAGTACTTCGACCACACAATCTATTGTACGGCCCTCTCATGTCACCTCCAAGACCACTACCCTGACAAAATCCAGAGTGCTGCTCGGTGTCAAAAACGACATTTCCCTGCCTAGCACTTGATGCCCACCCAGGTGTTGCCTTCAAGGTTACATTAATGCATCACAGGTTCCAAGAATATTCATTCTCTTCTTCACAGAACAACAGTCATGTCGGGACTCGAAGCAACGCATATTCTGAATAAGTGTACCTTGAGTCCACAGCCTTCCGTCAAAAGCCTAGTAACTAACCTCAGGTTATTCATGAATAGTCTGATAGAGAACTCAGATTTCCTCTTATTGTGATTGCCCAACAAAAGTTTTGATTACCTCAACCAGACTTAGTTTGAGAAGAGTCTTTGCCTCTTATCTTCGTTTTCGTTGAGCATACCTTTCCAAATATTTGCTCCCACTCCAAAGATGGGTTCTGGCCCCATAAATGGCATGGAAGATCACCTCTTCACAAGCATCGTCTGTTTGCTGATTGCCGATAATTCCCACATGACCGGGGACCCAGCAGAGAGTAGCATTATTTTGCCTACGTAGCTGCTTCAGCTAAGTAGGTAAGTAATTAGTAACCCAAATAAGTTAAAAAAGTAAATCATCTCTTGCCAGTTGTTATAATTATTGTATAAAAATAAATTTGATAGACATTATTGTTGTATTACTTGAAGTATACAGAGAGTTGGAGGAAATAATAGGTACAAAATTTTATTTTTTTCTCAATGAAATGTCATAACAATTTTGATGGAACTCACTAAGAGAACTCCAGGGAACGTGGAACTGGTGATAGTTCTGATAGACTAACTGAATATGATAGAAAGTAATATAGAATGACAAAAGAAACTGTGACCATATATTGAAATAATAAAAGGATTTAAAGGTAATATTTGTGAAAAGTATTCTGATTTTTTTGTAATTTATTTGTACATATATTTCTTCCAAACGTTATTAATAATAAAATAAAGAAATGAAAATAACAATAAATAAATACATAAAAGTAATAATACATATAAAAAATAAAATTATTAAATAATATGAAAATATAAAAATGAGTCCCTAGTATTTCTTCCATCACTGTATTAAACTGATTTGATTATATTTATTATCTAATTTTGCAAAAAATATAAACTTTGATACTAGTACACTTAAAGAACTAAACAGATAACAGTCTGGACAACATAAAAATAGGAATACCTGTGCAATATATTTAGAAATCCGAATCGAAATCAAAATTGAAAATTATACTTTTGAAAATGTTTGAAAAAAAGCTTTAGTATTTTGAAATATTTAGAAGTTCTAAGTAAATTTAAATAAATAATTGCAATCTTGTTACAGCGGAGCAATCACCTGCTTAGCTAGAACAACAAAAATAGATGAAAGAAACGGAAATAAGGCAGAAGTGCTTTGTGGAAGCCATATGCTCCTGAGAGGGGTACTGAGAAAAATTTGCGATCTTGTAATCTATTAGAAATGATAGCCTTTGCTTGTTTACTTTATTGGCGATTACAATCCTGTAGTCAGGATTACGACCTAGCTCCTCCTAGCACCATATTTGTTAAGTGTGTTAATTTTATCCATGAGTGGCGAGACTTATAGTTAGTCCTCGAATCCGAAAGACCTATTTGCGAACTATTACCCTCAAAGATTTTGCCAGAATAATGCTGATAATTCAAGGTTGAGACTTGAACTTACGAGCACTCGCCTAGTAAGTTAATGGCACTGCCTACAAGACAACGGTGATTCTAATATAAAACAATATTTTTCTTGCAGTTTGTTAGTAATTTTTGATTCTGTGTATTTATTCCACATATGATATTTCACTTTTAGTTTAAATTTCTAACTTGATTTTATTTTATTTTTATATAAAAACAATTACTTATGGAAACGGTGTATAGCCATGGCGACATGCAAACAAAATATCTGCATGTACTTATATGTATGTATGTGTATGGCGAAAATTTTCCATCATTAGAACAAAATTATATAAAGATTTGAAATTATGTTATAACGGGTAATTAGGTGAGGTTAGGTCGGAGTGGTAGCTCTGATATCACAAAGCTCACTTGAGCACGCATAGCGGCCCGTTGTGACGCCACAGGTGAACGCAGTTCCTGAACTCACCAAGCTCTACACAAACCAGGGAAGAGGAAGAAGTTGATCAGCGCAAGGGCTGCCCATCACAAACACGACTACGCTACGCTGGAAAACCAGCCAGAAAGTTTGATAAACGAAGCTATATCCTTGATGTCAATAGATGATAGCTTCGTCAAGCTGTAAAGCAATGGAAAGCCAAATAACCTATATCTGGACCTAGCAAGAGACGGGCACTGACAGAAAAAGTGGATAACAGTTTCCTCTTCCTCAGCAGACCTGCACCCACGGCAGAAGTCGTTAAATGGGAGCCGCATCCTTTCCGCGTGTCTACCCATAACACAGTGACCCACAGTTTCCCGGAATGTTACTGTATCCGGGGACCCAGACCAGTGAGACACTGAACCGCCAGAAAGATGGCCGACCCAGCGGCGACATTCCCTAACGATCCTGAAGTTATTCACAAAATCAGATTGGTTAATTAATATTATTGTAAAAACAAGATTTGTGACATGTGGCAATGCCAAAAATGCTCAGTAAAGTTTGCTAATTTAGCATGAATACGTCAATAAACGCTTCCAAAATTCGGGATGCATAAGAAATGTGTTGCAATCAAAAAAATTATGTTTAGCCACAATCGAATTGTGAATAGCATACAGATGCGATCAGTTTTTTGTGCCTCTGTGATCTGGCGGCATATGTACCATTCCAATAGCAATGGAAATTAGCATCGTTATAGGCAATAGACGAGGTACCCGGCAAAAAATAAAAAAAATTTAACTTGATTGATATGTAGTTTGAATAAAATGGAACCACGTTGAGGGTCAAGTTTGCTAAGCAATTAATATCACGTTTTGAAGTATTCCATTGGCCGTCAATGGAATCATTCGATTTGGCTACATACTGTACCATTTTTATGAAGTACGTTTACAGTGACAAGCTATCCGCAATTTCAGCTGGAGAGGTACCGGTCTATACTCTGCGAATTTTGAGCTCCCGGATGGACCACCTACGGCTAAGCCGCGGGCAATTTCTGCATGAAATAATCTTTAAAAGTTAAATGCCTAGCTTTAAGTTATCGCTCCAAATAAATGCTTCATTTCATATCAAAATATTTCTAATGGAGTTGGGAAAACTAAGCTGGTCACCCTAAGAAACCAGAGTTAAGATAAAAAATAAATGATTGTCAGTCAATGCTAAACAGACTCTAATTGGAATTGTTAAGAAGATTTAACAAAAATAATAACAATCAATAAAGAAAAAAGGTAAGAAACGCGTGCAGTAGATTTTAAAGCCATAAACTAATTTCAAATGCAAAAAAGAAATTTAAATAAATACTAAACATATAACATGATCTACTTATTTTATTCAGTTTCCATCACCAATTAACATTGGCTCGCGCACTGATAAGATACTGAAAACAGGCAAACAATTACAACAACAATTAGATTTGATTGAAAGACATTCAATCCCCTCTCCCTTCCCCTCTTATTATTCAATATGATGATGATGATCACTTCTTCTTTAATAAATTAAAATAAAATTATGTAACACAAGCAATAGCTGGCAAAAGTAACAAACAAATATTTATCACATTAGAAAGAAATATATGTATAAAACGAAGAAGGAGTGTGTAAAAGAATAAAAATTAATTCAAATATAAAAACTTCATTCACTTACCTCTGGCCAATTTGAGCAGAGCCGACATCCTTTCAAATTATTTCAACACTGTTTCCAAACTCCAAATAAGTGTTTTTTTACGTTTTGTAGTAATTAAAATGCACTATTTTTATTAGCAGACTGTTAGTTAAAAGATATAACAACAAAAATAAAGAAAAAATAATTTATTAACAATTTTTATCTGCCGTATTAAAAAAAATAAAAAGAAAAAAATTCCACACACTGGCCGCTCTTTTGATTTTAAATAGAAGAAAACAATAACAACAAACGCACTGGCAGTGGGTGAGCACTACAAGAGGAATGAAAAACAAAAACAAACAATGTAAATAACAACAGCAACAATCTAATACAAAATTGAACTTTAGACTTTGCGTCTGTATTTTCACAAGATTTCTTTGTTTTCTTTTTTTAATTTTCGATACAATTTAATTAATTTTCTTTTTTATTCTTTGCAGAATTTTATTCACTCACTACCTTAATTTTATGTAAATAAAAAACCAAGTTTATCTACGGAACTACACTTTTTATTTTGCCAACCAACACGTTTCAATTTTTGATTGCACTTTTCGTTAATATTTTCTGCTCCAAAATACTCAACCGACTGAAAGCCAAGCAGCTGTACATGTACAACCAAATATTTTTGTTATTTGGCTGTGCATTTAACAGCTGCTTAGTTAGTGTGATTCATTTCCACATCATTTCTCTACTTGTTGCTTAAGTACAAGCATGTTATTGATATGGCAACCTTTGAGTAGCAATAAAAATAAAATTCCTCAGGCAAATGCAGTGAGACAAAAACAAAACACAAATACCGTAAAGTTTCATATTCTACATTACAAAAGATGTTAAAGCAGTGCTCGGCACCAATGTTGCCAGGTAATAAAAAATTTTGTAACCAACTTCTGAGAAAGGAATCACCAAAGAGGGAAAAATAATATCCAAATTAATTGTTCATAGTTTCTTTTTTGTTATAATGTCCTGTTTGTTGTTAAATTTATATCCGATTATAGAACTAAGCACAAAATTATAAATTATTTCAACAAAGAATTTGTAGCCTTTTAACAGGATCTGCAGGCAGATAGATAATAGATAGATGTATGTATGTGTAAAAGAAGAACCAGGCATAATAAATACGATCATGTTTGTTGTTAATCATCACTTTTATGTAAAGGTTGCATGCTGCAAAACTTTAAGTTTATTTAGTCGAAAAGGATTTCATCGTCTATCATCATATATTTGTCTTTGAATGAGTTTAAAAGAGTAAAAAAATTTTTCAAAACTTTAATTACAAAATATGTAAAATTTAAAATTTTTTATTCATTACACAATATTTTTTAATTTTTTAGATGCCAAATAAAAATAAATTACTGGCACAATGGCAATACTGCACGTGACGTCAGCCATCTCTGTTTCTCACCCCAATTTGTTTATGGGGAGTTTGTTTTAACCCAATGGCTCCACTAATGAAGGTGCAAATTACTTATTCTAGACACACACCGGTTAATTCACCACTAATAGTGGAGTGGTTTATGGTAATACAGTACCCATTTCGAATAACGACACTTTGGTGAATTTCAATTTTATTCACCACAACGAATAAATTCACCACACTTCCCAAACTCCCCATCTTAGAAACTCACCACGCTTTAAAAAAATAATAACAAAAAAAATTGGGTGGGGGTTTTTGGATGTCCGCCCGCCGTCAATCCAACCACCAGAACACACACAGACAAACAAACCGATGATGAGCAGCACATAACACACACACAACATGCAGACACACCGCAACACCGCCGTTCGTTCTTTCTCCTCGTTCTCCTCCTTGCATAACCATCCGCAGAAAAAACACCACCACCTACCTACCTACCCACACAACCAACCCCCCACACACAAAGAACACACGGAGAAGAAACTACCCACACAAACAAACAGATAACACACACACACACACGCCTTAAAAATCCTTGTGAAACACCTTATGGCTTAATTTTCTTATATAATATATATATAATAAATCATTCTCGAAAAAAGAATGTGGGAATTTTAAACTCGTTTATTTTTTTAACAACGTTTGTTTTTTGAACGAACAACAAACAAATAAAAATAACACCAAAAAAAAGTAGAAAAAATAAACCAAAAAAGTCACACCCATACATACATACACACATAACAAAGAAAAATAGCCATATTGGTCGGCACAAACATGGCTAAGAAAAAAAGAATTTGAACGAACGAACAAACAAAAAAAAAAACGAAAAAATACACAACACCTACAAAACATATACATATAACAAAAAAATGTCAGTCTCGGCACAAACATGATTAAAATGTGACTGTAGTTGTGTGAGAAGCACGTGTGAAATAACCCAGAGGAAAATTGTTAGTAATATAAATAAGTAAGTATGTATGTTAGTAGTGGAAAATATAGAACAAACGTACACCGCCCCAAATACCTAAAGACTGCGTATGATTTAATTGACATATAAATTTATTCTAAAAATGGAGATCATTTTATTAGTGATATTTCATCATCTCATTGAATAATAATTAATTATCCGACTGTAATATTTTCTTTGGGTGTACTAATTTTGAAACCTGAAAAAAAAGCGACAGAAGCTGACAAGCAACTGAATGTTCGTGTCAGTGTTGGTTGCAAAACTGAAAATTTGAAATGGTACTGAGCTATAACTGCAAGAGTACTTTTTTGCACCAAATTTTCTAAAATAAGCAGAGCAGAGGTAACAGGGAACAACCAACAACCTGTTGTGTTTGATATTTTCGGGTTTTATTTACTGTAAGCAAACTAAAACAAGTGCTTTTCTCCCACATTGTTTGTTTTGTACTTATTAAAGGTAAAAGAGAGAGCATATGAATGAACTCAATGTCATTTAAAGATGATGTAATGTTGTTGTTGTTATTGTATTTGTTGTAATCGTTATGTATATTAAGTGATGTTATTTACAAATACAAAAGCCGGTAGCCGGTTAGTTGTAATTTTTGTGCTATTTAAGAAGGTGTATGTGAGTGAAGAAAATTAAGTTTAAAATTGGAAATATTATCACAAAAAAAAAATAAGAAAAGTTGTGTTAATAAAATAATACACATATGTATGTCTTGTGTTAAAAGAAGCGTTTGCAATTTTGTTTATTAATAATAAAAATGCTAACGGAATACAAAAGGTTTTAAGAAAATTTTTTTTTTGTTGTTCAATAAGAATTATTAGAAAATTTCAAAATGGAGTACATCTGTAGGTCAAATGCAAGTAAAGTGTTGTTGTTGTTGGTGTGCAAGGCCTTAAATGTAAAAATAAAAACAACAAAAAAGGTTTTAAGAAGTAATAAAATTTGAAAACTCCCTAGCTGGAGTACGATAGCAGAGTAACCGGTTTATATAAATAAAAAAGGATGAAATATATGATGTTATGTTGTTAGTGCATGGCCTTGAATGTGAAAAAGTGTTTTTTTTTGTGTGAGATTCATGCACATGCATGGTGCATAGGCATGTACATACATATGTATTTTGAATTGTGTGTGCAGTGGAAGTAAATTGCTTCGAAAAAACAATGATAAAGAGAGGGAGGGTGTGAGTGGATGAGCAGTTTTTAAGAGGTGAGTTGCTAAATTATTTGAAAACAAAACAATAAATTTAAATTGTATGCTTGTAAAACAAATGCTGTGTACCATTGAGGTTTGCAAGAAAGAGAAAGAGAGAGAAAACCAACCTGTAATTGATAAGAAAAACACCTAACACTACTGTTTTAAAGATTAATATAGGTACCACAGTAATGGTCATACTAATTTCAAGGTTATTTGCTTGCAAACAAGCTAGTTAAAAGGTTTTAAGAAGAACATTTTGCATGAGTTTAATCAAAAAGGCCTGGATTAAAAGGTTTTGAGTGACCAAATAATTTGTGTTCAAATGTTTTTTTTTAACCCTTAGAGTACGGAGCGGGGGACCTAAGGTCTCCTTGATAATAATTGTAACATGAAATGTTTTAAATTTAATACGTTGTTTAATGTTTAATTAAAAATAAAAGCTGAAAAAAATAATGATTTTTTACTTTCAAAATAATATTTTTAGTTCTTTCATGCTACATATATATATGAACAACAAAAGCCCATTTTTCTTTGGGGGACCTTAGTGACCCCACTCCATACTTTATGTCAAAAATCGGGCTTCGTACTCTAAGGGTTAAGCTTGTTGCCTTTATATTTAAATTATTTTTTTGTACTTTTCTTATTGTTTCTTTTATTTAATTTATTTTAATTTTTTTATTTTAATCTTTCTCTTTTTATTTATTTATTTATTTAAGTCAATGGACAAATTCCTTACTGACTAATAACAACAATAGGTACGAATAAAATTACAATAAGTCTCAACAAAAATACAAGCAATTGTTACAATGAAAATATGAAAAGTTAGGTATTAAGAAAAACAATAATGTTCCGTTTTACAACGCAAGAATTTAAAGAAAAGTCGATAATGTCTGACAAATTATTAAATTGACGGCAAATTCTAGTTAACGGATCAGCAACAGCATAATTAGTTCTGCAGAATTGAATATAAATAGGATTATAACAGCGGAAGTTACGACAAGGAACATTGAATTTAACAGATCTTAACAAAAATTCACAGCAAATATTACCATTGATCAGATTAATCATGAAGGATATATTTAACATTGTTCGACGACTCTTAAGGGTAGGCAGTTTTATTAATGCCAGTCTGCTAGTGTATGAAGGCATGTCCAAATAATTCCATCCAAGGCCACGCAAACAGAAGAGTAAAAATTGTTTCTGCACAGATTCGATGTGATCGCTGTAAACAGTATAGTGAGGATCCCATACAATGGATCCATACTCTAAAATTGGTCTGACAAGTGATACATAGAGCTGTTTCGTAATATATGGATCAGAAAATTCTTTTGCCCAACGTTTTATGAAGCCAAGAGTGCTTCTAGCCTTATTTACAGTCAAAGTGACATGATCATTAAAGTTTAATTTTGTGTCCAATAGGATCCCCAGATCAAGAATAGAGTCCACTATCTGCAATTTATGACCACCAAGCAAATAATTAACCTTGATAAAATTATTTCTTGAGAACCGCATACATTTGCATTTTTTAATATTCAGCTCCATCATGTTGTACTCGCACCACGAAAATAAATTATTGAGATCATTTTGAAGATAAATATGTTCGATGAAATTATTAAACGAGAGAAAAACTTTTACATCGTCAGCATACATCAAGATATTGGCAAAATTAATTATGTTAGGAAGATCATTTATAAACAGCGAAAAAAGAAGTGGACCAAGATGGCTGCCCTGAGGGACACCAGATGGCACATAAATATGCTTAGATAAGCTATTGTTCACACATACTGTCTGCTTTCTACCAGTCAAATACGATTCAAGCCATCTTAAACTCCTATAATTTACATCCATTAAATCCAATTTTGTTAACAGAAGTTTGTGATTCACTTTATCGAACGCTTTGCTAAAATCCGTAAAAATTACATCAGTTTGCTTCTGTTGAGAAAAGGCCGCATTTATCATGGATGTTAACTGAAGTACATTGGTCGTTGTTGAACAGCCCTTTTATGCCTGTGCAAATTTAATATTTGTTGACCAGAATTTTTTTCTGTCAGTTTATTTATGTAATTGAATCTTCACTATAAAAGTGAACTTTTATTATATATAGTACATATAAAATATATTTGTAAATTCCTTACCCCAGTCGGCATCTTTATACAACCTGGCTGGTCCTCTCTCTATACAACTCTGTGTAACCGAATGAATAACTACATACATACATACATAATTGGTTATTATAACCCTTCGATCAGGATTATGACCTAACATTTCACACTACTTATTTTGTGTGTGTTAATTTTATACATGAATTGTGGGACGACAGTTTAAAGTCGACTTCGAACGATAGTTTTTTGAGAAACTTTATCGTGGCAATTTTATTTACTCTCAGAGTTTTTGTCAGAAGGAAGTCGCCGGAGAAATATTTTTTCATATTTCGTTTTGATGGAGATGTCTGACATGGGGTTTGACCTACCTATTAGACTATTTATTTATTTATATTTAATACACACTCGGCACGGAACAGAAAAACTAACGACTAACAAAACGTAAAAGCCCCTTTTAGTCAAACGTCCATGGAACGTAATGTAACATACATATGTATGTATGTACGTTCGTTTTTAGCATATGAAGAGAAATGCAAATGCTTACCGAAATTACATTACGGTTCAGCAAGCGTTTTCATTGCTTTTCGTGTTCTAAAAACGAATGTAAGTTCCGTGGACGTTTGGCTAAGCGGGGCTAAAGCCGGTACTGCGGTATTTTTGAAATGAAAAAGTACAAATGTACTTAGGCAATGAATAGGGCCTTTTATAATTAAAAAAAGTTTAACATTTATTAAAAAATATCGTATTTATTTATTAAAATATTTGAAATTTTAATTTATTAAAAAATAGAAAAAACACTAAATTAAACTCAGAAAATAAGATTAATTGGAAAAAAAAAATAACGAAAGATAAAGAAAAAGCAGGCGAGTGAGTTAGTGATATTCTGTCAGTTTTGTGTGGAGGCGCGGATGTTTGAAGAGAGTAATCGTGGTTTTAGGATAAAGAAAAAGCAGGCGAGTGAGTTAGTGATAATCTGTCAGTATTGTGTGAAGGCGCGTTGTGTTTGAAGAGAGTAATCGTGGTTTTAAGATCTCCGTTACAAAGATCTGTCCTTTGTGCAAAGGGTGTGTAAACAGAGGAATAACAAACAAAGCAATTGTTGTTGTTTACATAAAGTTGTAAACAGTGGCATACAGAATTGTGCGAATAATAAAGGATTTTGATTAAAGCTAAACACAAATTTATTTTGTTTTTATTTGTAATCTAATGTTTTAATCAGAAAATGTTAAAAAATAAACTTGTATATGGTCTCGAGAAAATGTGATTTTTTCATTAAACACTCGTCTTTCATATGTTTGCTACAAAATTTAAGAAGATGCATTCGAAATGAATTTTGACAATTCGATGAAACGATCAATTTGATCAGGAGTAAATGAGTAACCCAATTGTTTTGCTAATCCAATACAACTAATAATATTGAATTCATTATCCCAATTATTATACTTAATAGAAACAATGTTCCCTTCCGTTTTAATATCTGAAATGTTAATAATATAGGAATCCCATAGTTTTGCAATTCGTTCTAATTCAGATTTTTTCTGTAAAAATTTGTTTTTTATATCATTGCTGAAAAATTCAACAACCAAAGAAAAATGCACATCTCTCGCATAAGCGTAATAAATATCATTTGGATTAAGAACGTATATACGTTTAACATTATCGGTCGATAACGACAGACCCATTAGTGCTGCTGCTCCAATAACATTAGCACTGGCTGTAGCCATATTTAAAGAATTTACTTGACCCCAACATGAAGTATGTCCTCCTACATTTGAAATTATTAAAGATTTTGTTTCTGGGAATTGTTTTAAAATACATTCGTTTTGTAGAAAAGCGTTTGCCATATTCTGACGATTAAACCTAACAGAATATGTAAGTAAATTTGGTTCTGGATCATACACGTCTATGTGATCGATAGAACTCCTAATATTTGTCATTCCCATTTTTTTTGCTAACCCAAGCACATTAACAAAGGCTGTCTCTAAACTCAAATCAGATGATTGAAAATTCTCAATGTCAACAATGCCGCAATCATTATAATCAAATATTTGTAAATATTGTCCTGTACGTGGATTGTATTCAGAAATAATTCTATTCTTTAGAAATTCTTTTTTACTGTCCTCGTCACGAAAGTAAACGTACCAATTAGGATAATCCATGTCTATATAAAGGACAGAATTGTCAGCAATCCGTACATTCATTTCATTCGCTAATTCACGAACATAAGAGAGCGCCTCATCCATACTTGTACAATAACGTTTAGGATTGTCTATGTAAACACAATTATTTCTTAAATCTAAAACTTCTTGCTTTTCCCCTGATACGGTACACGTATGGTTTTGTTGACTGGTACTGGCAATATTTTCAGTATCATCATGATGCCTATCGCTTAAGTTGTTTTCATTGTTAATGTTTCGGTCTTGAGTTGTATTGTTGCCAATGGCTTTGTTCTTTTCAAGCATCTCTATACACTCTGTTAATTTATTTCCTTCAGATTTGGTTTGTAGTAAAGTATCTCCTAAAGTTTTAATTCTGGCCTCCAGTTGCTGTACAGATTGCAACACGCCATTATTAGAATTGATGTATTCAATGCTTTGTTCTTCAGCTTCTCCAGTTAAGGGTGAGTTATCACCATTTAAGTTGTCCTCATCGTAGGCTTGTTTGTGGGATTTGTTTTGAGATGCATTGTTGACAATACCGGCAGCCTTGTCAACGACGTTAATCGATAAAGTGTTTGCAAGCTTTTCTACACAATCTATTAGTTTATTAACATCATCCTTTAGACGGTCCTTCACAAGCAAAGCATCTTCTAATGTTCTAATCTTTGCCTTGAGTTTGTGTACAGATTGTCTCGCACATTCTTTTTCAGCTTCTATCATTAGTGTTGGTTTATCAGCAAATTTTAAATTCATTCTAAATAACGTTATTGGTTGGAAATCTGCTGATCTAATTGAAATACATTAGATGAATACATGATTCTGTTGCAAACACTTACTTTTTTCCATGATTGATTTGCATGCAGGTGGAATGATAGAGCTGACCTAAATTAGAGCCGAATATGTCATCCTCGTTGTTTAGCAACACATTACAATTTTCACAATAAATTCCATACTTTTTTACCATTTTTCTTGGGGAGCTAAAGTTATTATTTCAGAATACACACAGCCGTTCTTTAAGGCAGCAGTTTAATTAAAACTTATATTGTGATTAAAACTAGAAAAGCTGGTGTAGAGAAAAAGCAGCACAGAGCTTATCGTTGAATTGAAAGGGAAATCCCCTATTTATAAGACACCTGTTTTATACTTTCAATGTACTTTGAAAAGTATTTTTTGACAAGCTCT
This sequence comes from Sarcophaga subvicina, assembly GCA_936449025.2. Classification (NCBI taxonomy): domain Eukaryota; kingdom Metazoa; phylum Arthropoda; class Insecta; order Diptera; family Sarcophagidae; genus Sarcophaga; species Sarcophaga subvicina. The sequence goes on from OW388084.2 coordinate 38,004,962, forward strand.
TTTGCATTTTCTTTTAAACTCTGTTTTGCTTTTGCTTGTAAAAAATTACTTTGACAAATTTTGTTTTCTTTTATCACGTCGTTCTGAAGTTTTACTTTTATTTGGCATTGTGATTTAAGTTCAAACACAAGGCAATGAAGAAGGAAAAAGAAAATTTATTAAAATATATACTTTAAATGTATTGAAGAAGCTATCAAATTGGATTCTGATGATCACAGGCACACAGATACGAAAGCTTTGACAGATGAAAAACCTTCATAACATAAAAGCATAGGTAAATTTAGAGAGAGAAAAAAATGTTATAATGGTTTGCGAATCAAATGTGTTAGAAGCAACAGATATACAGAGTGAAAACTGGCGTTTAAAATAGAAAAACTAAATGTAAATAAACATTTATTTTGTGTTAAAAAAGGGAAAATTTGGAATATTTTTTAATTTCTTCAATGAAAAGTTTAAAAATTCTTAAATATTTAAATATTAATCGAAATGTGTGTGATTTTCGGTCACAATGAATATAGTTTCTTGTGCAAGAGGTAATTAAGAAGCTAAATATTACAAGATCAAAATAGGACGTATTGCTCATAAAAAATGTTTCTTGCTGAAAGTTGCCAATATTTTTTAATTTCTTGAAAGAAAAAGTAAAAATTGTTATTGTTATTAGTTGTTTTTATTATTTATTAATAGTTTTAGACAAAAATTACATTTTTTATTAACTAAAAAACCCACCCCGAAAACTAAACAAAACATAAATAAACAAAACAGAGTTACAATCAGAGAAGGACAGAAATACTTTTTGGTAATATTTGCTGTCTCTTTCAAGTTTGGCCTATGCGCTGTCAAATCGCGTTTCGCTACTGGTTATATAGTGCTGATGATAGTGACAAAGAGGAAATCCTTATCGGTTTGTAGTAGTCACCGTATAAACAGTATCGAAACCATTGACTTTAGACAAACGCTCATAGCAGCAAATTACTAGCCAATTTAGAGGGAGAAAAAAAATGTTATAATGTTTTGCGAATCAAATGTGTTAGAAGCAACAGATATACAGAGTGAAAACTGGCGGATAAAGCAGAAAAATTAAATGTAAATAAACATTTATTTTGTGTTAAAAAAGGGAAAATTTGGAATATTTTTTAATTTCTTCAATGAAAAGTTTAAAGATTCTTAAATATTTAAATATTAATCGAAATGTGTGTGATTTTTGGTCACAATGAATATAGTTTCTTGTGCAAGAGATTATTAAGAAGCTAAATATTACAAGATCAAAATAAGACGTACTGCTCATAAAAAATTTTTCTTGCTGAAAGTTGCCAATATTTTTTAATTTCTTGAAAGAAAAAGTTAAAAATTTTTATTGCTAGTAGTTGTTTTTATTATTTATTAACAGTTTTACACAAAAATTACATTTTTTATTAACTCTCGCCAATATAAAAAAACCCACCCCAAAACCTAAAAAAACAAATAAACAAAACAGACAGACAATCAGAGAGGGACAGAAATACTTTTTGGTAATATTTGCTGTCCCTTTCATAATTCGCTGGTAAACGTCAAAATTCCGTTTCTATACTGCTTATACGGTGGTAGTAGTGTTATGTAGTTTACGAACGAACTAATTCAATTGAACTTATTCATACCACAATGTACACAGTGACGACTCGGGATTTTGACATTTAACCGTATACTAAAAAAGGGACAGCAAATATTACCAAAAAGTATTTCTGTCCCTTTCTGATTGTCTGTCTGTTTGGTTTATTTATGTTTTTTTAGGTTTTGGGGTGGGTTTTTTATATTGGCGAGAGTTAATAAAAAACGTAATTTTTGTGTAAAACTATTAATAAATAATAAAAACAACTAATAGCAATAACAATTTTTAACTTTTTTTTCAAGAAATTAAAAAATATTGGCAACTTCCAGCAAGAAAAATTTTTTATGAGCAGTACGTCTTATTTTGATCTTGTAATATTTAGCTTCTTAATTATCTCTTGCACAAGAAACTATATTCATTGTGAGCGAAAATCACGCACATTTCGATTAATATTTAAATATTTAAGAATCTTTAAACTTTTCATTGAAGAAATTAAAAAATATTCTAAATTTTCCCTTTTTTAACACAAAATAAATGTTTGTTTACATTTAATTTTTCTACTTTATCCGCAAGTTTTCACTCTGTATATCTGTTGCTTCTAACACATTTGATTCGCAAAACTTTTAACATATTCTTTCTCCCTCCAAGAAAACGGTTAAGGCAGCTGATTTTAGCGTTTTTTAAACGTCACAATTGTCATCACTGGTTACATTGTGATTCATACAACTGAACTAAGAGAGCCGGTCATAATAACGAGTTATTTTATCACCGTAGTTAAGACTCTCTTATTCTCGTTTCTTATTCGTTCATTTCATTCTTATTCGTTCTTTTACCTTTTTTGTTTATCATTCTCATGTCTGACATTCCTATTCAATGGTATTGCCATCATCGAAGGTGTTACCGCATATTAAAAAAAATAACGGAAACATTTTTCCCACAACAGCGCGAAAAATTCAATAAATACAAAAATAAGCAAATTAAAATAAAATATTTTTTCTATTTGACTAAAAGAATGGTTCAGAAGAGACACACCAACAAAAATTCTTATTAAATATGAATTAATAAAAAAAATTACTGAAAATGCAAAAATTTTAAATACTTAAGTTACTCTGTGGCTACCACTATGAAGAAAATGCAATTTATATGTATGCAATTGTGCTTTTGCACATGCAAGCACGGTTAAGCTTTAGATTTCTTATAAAAGCTTTCTAAAGAGATAAACGACCAGTGTTGCAAAATTTAAATTTTGAAATAGCACTGAAGTATAGCTCCAAAATACTTTTTTGCATCGAATGGTACTTTTGTAAAAGGTCCTTTACTGTTTCTATAGTTTCTTAATGATCTTCCTTGTGCTATTTCTGATTGTAATGCTGACAACGTTAAATTATTTTATACTTTTGATGATGATCATGGTCAGGCTGTTCTTCAGCGAAATATTGATTTGTTTGTAACTTGGTGCAGAATTAATTTAATGGATCTTAACTTGAAAAAATGTAAATGCATGGTTTTATCTCGCGGGGGCGTAATTTCGTCCACTTATGTGATTAAGTATTGCCCTTTGGAAACTGTGACTACATTTCTTGATTTGGGAGTATTATTGGATATGAAACTGTCTTTTATTGATCATATTAGTATGATGATTGGCAAGGCTCGGGCTGTTCTTGGTTTTGTGAACAGATGGGCTAGGGAATTCATTGATCCTTATATAACAAGACTGCTATACATTTCACTTGTTAGACCTATTTTGGAGTATGCGTCTATTATTTGGAATCCATACTATCGTTGTCATAGTGATTCAATAGAGTCTGTGCAGAAGCAGTTTTTATTATTCTGTTTACGTGGCTTAGGATGGTATTGTGCCAATGGGTTTCCGTCATATGAGGCTAGATTAGGTTTAATAAAACTTCCAACTTTAGAACGTAGAAGGGCTGTTTTAGGGGTTTGTTTTCTTTTTAATCTGGTTAAAGGTGATATCGATTCTGAGTTTTTGCTTTGTAACCTGAATTTCAGTATTCCAGCAAGATTTTCACGGCACTATTGTCCTCTTTCTCTAGATTTTTATACAACGAACTATGGATGTAATTTTCCTTTTCGTAGATTATGCAATGATTTTAACTTATATTATGATTTTATTGATTTTAATTGTAGTGTTTGTAATATAAAACGTAGCTTATATGCTGGCATTAATTTGTAAATTATTATATAAGAATGTATTTTCGTTCTTGTCATAGGTAGTTCCTGTTTATTGTTACTTTATTCAGCTTGTGATTAAGTTCTGTAGCAGATTTATGATCTCGTTGCCATTACTTTTCCCTTACCCGATACAGTCCGGACTGTAGTGTGTACGTGTCCCTACGTAATGGGGACGAGCCCTCCGCGGTCGGGTGAGGGTGGGTTAGTGTGAGGCCGGGAACGTTCGAATACATATTTACATACATATTTTGTCATTACAACCCTTCAATCAGGATTATGACCTGGCTTCTCAACACCACTCCAGTTGGGTGTATTAATTTTATACTTGAGTGCCGGGACCTACGGTTTAAAGTTTTATTTTATTCTCAGATTTTCTGCCATTCAATATGCAAAATAATAAAAACGTTTTCCTGCATTTCACAATTTATTATTTTTTTTATATTTTCTTTCATCATTTTATAAAGTTTTTTCTTTTTTTTTTGTTATTTTTAACATATTTTATAATATTTAATACTGTTTAAAATATATGAATACATTTATTATCTTAAAAATAAACATAATTTACTAAGAATAACAATAATTTAAGTTTTTTTTATAATTATTCGTCAGTTTAGTGAAGTGAATTTTATATCCAGCCCTGTAAAAAATTCACTGTCATATTTAATTTTTTTATAATTAATTTACATACACATATACAAATTTAATTTATAAATTAAATGGAATTTCATTTTCTAAGTAAGTCTCAAGTCTTTATTATTTAAAATTTCTTTTAAGGTACTCAGTTATCATTTACTGTGACATCTTCCAGAAATAGTCCATATCCGAATCGAAATTGTTGTTGTCATTGTCATGATGATTTGATGATTCCTGGCCATTTGTCAGTTGTTCTTCACTATGGCCTTTCACATTTTCGCCATGTTGTTGTTTATCGAAGAGAGCTTTAATCGCTTTATCAACAGGATTTCCATTGTCGGCATTTTTATCGGCTTCATGTATAAGTTTAACGGCTTGCTCCAAATCGCTTTTAGCCATCATGGGCTGAGAGGTGTTCTTATCGTTTGATTTTTCCAAACTTTTGCCAAAACGTATAAAATTGTCGCTGGGCTGTGGTGGAGCACGACCGAAACGCATAAAGTTATCTGGCCGACTGTAGCGCATAAAATTCGTATTTACAGGTATCTTGGGAGAGCTACGGCCAAATCTCATGAAATCTTGATGGGGATCACGACCAAAACGCATAAAATTATCTTGGCCGGCACGACCGAAACGCATGAAATCTTGAGTGGGAGGACTGCGACCAAACCGCATGAAATCTTGTGAAGGAGTACGGCCAAATCGCATGAAATCTTGTGAGGGACTAGTGCGACCAAATCGCATAAAATCTTGTGAGGGTTGGCGCCCAAATCTCATAAAATCTTGTGTTGGTGTTCGACCAAATCTCATAAAATCTTGTGATGGTGTTCGACCAAATCTCATGAAATCCTGATTAGTTGAGCGACCAAATCTCATGAAATCCTGATTTGCTGAGCGACCAAATCTCATGAAATTATCTCCAGCTGCAGCACGACCGAAACGCATAAAATCATTTGATCCTCTGCCAAAACGCATGAAATCGTTTTTCGTATTTAACGATCGCCCAAAACGCATAAAATTATCTCCTCTAGCATCTCTGGCAGTCTGCTGGCTACGTTCCAAACGCATTGATGGTTTCTTATCGACAAAGCCCTCATCCAAACTATTGGCCAAAGGGAATTCTTCATAAGATCTTTTGCCAAAACGTATGAAATTATCTTGCAAAGATTTCTGTTTACTCTTATCCTCTGTATCTGAGTCCTTTGCCATTGATTTGGCATTGTTTTTATAAAATTTCGCTACAATTGCATTGCGATCATAATCGATATTCACCGATTCCATTGGTTGGCGGAATTTCACTTCTGTTGTATCTTCGTCAGTGGCAATCAGGGGCATATCGTCCACTAATTCGTCGTCTTCATCTAGAAAGTCTTCGTTTATATCGGAGAGTTCAGGTGGCAAGAATATGGAGTAGTCCTTTATTTTGTCACTTATCGAATTAACTGCATATTCGGGAGTATTCGCAACCTTACACCAAGTTGTCGTATAGAAGAACTGCATGGCCAAAATCAATAACATACGGGGCCCCATATCAATTGTTTAATGGGAGGTATGCTATTGGGAAAGGTAATAGAAAGGAGAAAAAAGAAAAACATTTAAAAACATTAGTTTTTACTATAAGATTATTTCACTAAAAACTGATTTTTAAGTTAAAAAATAAGCTGGTTTTAGAAAGAGAGATTTTGAGGAAGATTTCGAGGGGAATACCCCTTGTATTCGAAAGTATAAAAATTTTTGACATTACAAATAGCAAGTAAACATATATAAAAGCACATTTCTTTGACCCATTGACGGTTTTGAAGAAGAGAAGAGTAAAATTAGTGCCAAAATGGTAAATAACTGCACGAATAGAACAATTCTCATTCTGTCAAATCACAGTTATCAATAAATATCAATAATTCAAATGCAAGAAATTATTTAAAACCTTAACTTTCCATGCAGGTTTGACACATAATTTTTATTGACAATAAACTTCTTCTTCAACAAAATTAAAATTCCTGTTGTTTTTGTATTGTTGTATTTGATGACAGACAAATTTAATGCAAATATTTGACTATTTTTGTATCTCTCTTCAATTTTTAAAACCTACACCTTAAATAATATTTTTTACTAACAAAAATGTGGTCACTTTTAGTATAGGTCATCAAAAAGAAATACAATGCAACACAGGCACAATAAATAATATAATTTATGCAACCGGAAAAAATTTATTGTAAAAAATATACGACGAAAAACATATTCACTTTGCATAATTCAATAGAAGATATATTAAACGTTTCCATGGTGCACTACAAGCACAGTGTTGCTAAACAATTTTACATAAAATTTCCTACAATTAATAAAATCGAAAATATATCAATAGAAAGCTTTAATTCCGTTATAACACGTATTTATTCAATTTTCTTCTTTAAAGTTATTCCGGTAAATTATATATTTAAGCGATAAAACAAATTAAACAACCTTTTGGTTTTATAGGGGTTATTACATAAGCGATCTTCGCAGGACCTGATGCGAGAGAGTGTTTTACTAAAGGGTCCCCCAATATCTTTTTTTTTGAAAATACTTAAAAAAAAACTACTGAATATTTTCTCAAATTTCTTTTTTTATTTGAAAGTACAATCCTTCCGGTTAATATGGGATAATAATTTCATTCAAATGGCTGCCATGCAGTAGCCTACACCAGAAGATGCCGATTTTGGCAAAAAAAAAAATCATCATTTCAGATGAAGCTCATTTTGATCTTGGCGGGTATGTAAACAAGCAAAATTGTCGCATTTGGGGCACAGAAAACCCGCACGCATACATTGAAAAGCCGACGTACCCAAAACGAGTCACTGTTTGGTGCGGATTTTGGTCCAGAGGCATAATTGGGTAATTTTTCTTCGAAAATGAGCAAGGAGTGGTCGTTACAGTCAATGGTGATCGTTATTGGGCCATGTTGAACGAATTTTTGTTCACAAAAATTGAAGAGGAGGAGCATTTTCAAAATAAAAGTTATTTGGCGGACCCTTTATATGATTTACTAAAAAAGAAAAATAAGTAATGTATTCATGACAGCGTTATCATGAGGGATGTTATATAATATAAAAATATCTCTCTTCGATTTATTTATTGTTGACAAAATTTGTTGTTGGACAATAAAAAAAAATATTGAAAAAATTTTAAGCATTTTCTTAATTGCAGGTAACATTTGTTTACATATTGTCAATGGAGTAATTTTTATTTGTAGGCTTGAAATCCATAAATATTAGGTAATATTTGTACACTTTACATTGTGTAAAGATTACACAGTAGAGAAGACGTTGGTAAACTTAATTAAGCGGAAAACAACTTGTACAATAAAGAGAAAAATAAATAATAATAATAATAAACGAAACATCAATCAATCAATAGAAAAATTAACATAAAGATTTCATTTTACAAATGTAAAAAAGAAAACCAAAAAAATTAAATAAAAACTTTTTAATTCATTGCTTTTGTTAGATTGCCATACAACTAAAGCAATTCAATTTTTTTTTAAATTTATAGACAAGTTAACTTTTAATCAGTTCACTGCTCCTAAATCCGCTACAGTTTAATGGATTGTTAAAATGCTTGAAAGTAGCATATGCACCCATACTTGACGTTTAGTATCATCATCCAATATAAGAATTATTTTATAAAAGGTCAAAATTACCTATTTTTCTACAACTTTGTGTCATTCTAAGGGTGATTTTATTCTGGCCCGTCGAAACGTTCGTTCCTATAACAAAAGTCGAGGGATTTGCTTTATTCTTGGTAGGCAAGAATAACTCGACTTAGGTTAGAGGTCGTGTACTTGTCGATTAAGACAAGTACAGTACCCGGAGGTCGAATTGACCTATTGTACAACATAACTTGACATAAATCCTATGAGAATTTAAATTGATTAATAAAATTGGTTGGTCATTACAACTGTTTAGTCAGGATTATATTCTAGCTTCTCACACCACCAATGTTGTATGAGCTAATTTTATCCATGAGTAGCGGCAACGACAGATTTATATTTCTCATATCTTTTGTTCGCGATGTCTAAGCAGAGGTTTGAACCACGTGCTCTTGTCTAATAAGCCAACACTCTACCTCTTGGACTACGGCGGCTTCAGATCTCAAGACCCAAAAACAATAAAATCGTTCAAAACATCCGGTCTGGCAAGATTATCAGCTTTTGTACAGACATACAGTGAGCGCCATAAGTGACTCAACACTTTTGTCCTTAAGTATAAAACAGTTTTGTTCTTAAGTATAAAAAAAGTTCCTCTATCATAAATTGTTGTTTTTGTTTTAACATTTTATAAGTAATAAATAAACGTTTTTATTTTTGGAAATTTATTCGACTATTCTCATTTACTTTTCTCGCTATCCTAAGAAAATGAATTATTTCAGTGGTGTTTACTCACTTTTGGCGCTCAGTGTATGTATATCTTTCATCCCATATGTCACGTGAAAGGTTTGCCATTTAAGGTCAATTTACGCGATAAGTGTTTACATACGTAGTCAGAGAAAAAACATTACAGAATTACATCCAATAAGGATCGTCTAACAACCGAAGAAGTCATAAAAATATTTGAAATTTTCTACAAAAGTGGTGATCCCCACATAGTTCTTTTTCACTTATTATTGTAGACGCCAGATTACGTAAGAAATAAACAAGTTTGAAGACCCTGGCACTGTTTCGGATGTGGTTAGATTTGAACCTCATTGCAATGTGCACAGCATCGAAAATATTCCTTCTGCTAGCGAAAGTACAGATGGATAATCCAAATTTTTCGATTTTATTGCATTCCTACCTTATGGTTCATTGAGGCATGTTTTGCAATTGTATTTGCATCTGCCATTCATACAAAGTCCAACTAATGCTACAATTAAAGCCTACTCCTTATTTATGTGTGTGAAGATAAATGCAAATTTAACTAGCAAAGACAAAAACCAAAAATTTTAACAGAGGTAATGTTAAAGCTAACAGAGCAATGTTAAGTGGTTAACAGAAAATAGTCAAGGTAGGATTATCGATATTGTGGGCAAATGGGACATGCTGCACATATCCGACTATATACAAATTGTAGCCTAAGGTGTCCCTAATAAAACTCAATAAGTTGTATATCCCAAATAATTTTTGAACTTGAGATATCGGGCTTTATATATACCCTATGTTAACAGTGGCTGGGTAGGATGACGGATGATGGATATTGTGGAAAAATGGGACTTGCTGCACATATCCCACTATATACATACTGTAGCCTAAGGTGCCCCTAATAAAACCCAATAAGTCGTATATCCCAAATCATTTTGGAACTGGAGATATCGGGCTTTATATATACCCTATGTTAACAGTGGCTGGGTAGGATGACGGATAATGGATATTGTGGAAAAATGGGACTTGCTGCACATATCCCACTATATACAAATTGTAGCCTAAGGTGTCCCTAATAAAACCCAATAAGTCGTATATCCCAAATAATTTTGGAACTGGAGATATCGGGCTTTATATATACCCTATGTTAACAGTGGCTGGGTAGGATGATGGATGATGTATATTGTGGAAAAATGGGACTTGCTGCACATATCCCACTATATACAAATTGTAGCCTAAGGTGTCCCTAATAAAACCCAATAAGTCGTATATCCCAAATAATTTTGGAACTTGAGATATCGGGCTTTATATATACCCTATGTTAACAGTGGCTGGGTAGGATGATGGATTATGGATATTGTGGAAAAATGGGACTTGCTGCACATATCCCACTATATACAAATATATTTGTATACAACAAAATTGTATTGAACAAAATTTTCTTCAACGCTGATGCCCACTTTTCATTGGGTGGTCTAGTAGGTAGTGTATTGGCATATGAGACAAGAGGCCTCGGTTCAAACCCCAGATGAGACATCTCCTATAGAAGGAAATACGAAAGAATATTTCTTAGGCGATTTCTCTCAGCAGATTTCTGGCAAAAATTCGGAGAGCAAATAAAATTGCCAGGAAAGGGTTAATGCGGTTTATGTTGAAAACTTTCTGTTCACTGATAAAGGGTTAAGCTATCACTGCTCTGACTTCCTGCTTTGGGTAAATCCCAAAGGCTTTATGATATGTTGAAATGATATGTTGAAGTTTTAGAATAGAATGGAATTTAAAAAATAATGCAGTCTTTTTAATCAGTAATACTGTAAGCTTCTATAATAATAATGCTTCCACAATACAAAATAGTTTTTTATTAACTACACTTGTGATATTTAATTCTTTATAATTAAACATTTAACTCGTTTCTTTCGAATGTTATTGAAATTATTATTCACTCACCTTTTTAAATTATAAAAATTGTAATTATTTAATTAAAATAAAGATTTTTATTTGAATATTAATATTTTTGTTTTCTACATCAATCACAATGACACTGACTGAATGATTGACGGACACTGTTATACTTCGCTTTTTTATGAATAAAGCTTAAACGTTTATCGAAAACGATACTTCGAAAGTATCGACTGCTGCAAGCAATCCAAAGCCAATCATTTAAATGACATTCTATTTGGTACACAATGCCGAGATCTAAGTTTCATCGAATTCATAGCTTTAATTTTGTTGTATTTAATTTTACTTTTAAAACCGAAAAATGGTTGTCCCTCTTTAAAGCCTAACCATCTAAAGAGGTATTCTTTTATTTGTCTACACCTATAGTAATTGTCCTTATTTGAATATACTTTTTGTTGTATTAAAAGTAAAAGTTTTAAAGCAAAGATCATAATTCCTAATTAATGTTTATTTAGCACATTCATTCATATTAATGTACTGGATAGTAGTGAATACCAGTCAAATCTATCCTTTACTTTATTTTATTATAATTATGGGCGAATAGACTTACAGTATAACATAGCCAAATAGCGGTTAAATAACCATAATAGCACACATACACAAACACTTAATATTCATAAGTAACTGTATGTCTAGATTGGTATGTTTAAGGTTAGAATAGAATTACACACTTCCTTCCGTTATTCTATGGACAAAAGTGTTGAATGTGTGCCTGCCAGTGTGTATGTGCCAGCTAATAGAACTACTGCTTGAAATCCGAACTAAAAGGCACACTTTTCATAATTTTCCCTTCCAAAGCAAATCTGTCCATTTGCCCCGTGTGCATGTGTTGTTGGTAATGAATTTTTATTACATTTTTGTATGATGTAGAGTTTCATTGTAAATCGGATTTGACATTGCAGTGGTATATTGAATTTGTTTACAATTTCATTTGCTTTTAAATTTAAACATTTTTTTGGATTTGTAATTAGGAAAGCTAATATGATTTTGTCTATGACTACCAGGGCACTACCAGAGCATCCTTTTCATTTTCAATCAAGAGGTAGCGTGGCTAAAGTGTTTCTAAAAATTTTTTGGCTTCCCTCTAAAACGTTTTTTTACCTTTATTGTTTTGTTTGAGCAGCTGATAGACCTGAAGCATCTGAGATTGGCGCTAGAACTGCTAGCTAAGTCGAAGCGGTGGAGTTCACCTAACATGACAACATTTTTTAGTCGATGCAATTGTGTGTGGGGTTTGCCATCGTTCAAATGTCCAATACTCCATGACCTTGGTGCATAAATCAGGTTGGCTTTGACAAAAGAAAAGTTTACCAAAAATCTGTCATTCATAAAATTAACACACAAAACATAAATGGGGTGTGAAGCTAAGGTCTTAATCCTGACTGAAGGGTTGTAGTGACCAAATATGTTATGTATGTTGACAGATGTATCTTCAATAAAATGACCATTCCCAACTATCGAAGTTTGGAAGTCGGTGTTAGGAGAACTGATATTTATAGAACGAATCCAGGGTTGCTATTAATTACACAGCCCTGCAAATTTGGACTTTTTTTTGTGCAAATAAGATGGCTCCAGGTGTTTTCGAAGGCATTAAAAATTGTTACTCAGGGGTTTTTTGGGGTCTCTGATTACAGATCTTCATTCAAATTAAAAAAAATTCAAAATGGCGGATCCAATATGGCGGTCAAGTATATCTGATTAATTTTTATAAACCTCGATCGCCATATTGGATCCGCCATTTTGAATTTTTTAAATCTGAATGAAGATCTGTAATCAGTGACCCCAAAAACCCCTGAGTAAGAATTGTCAAGTAAATCTGATTAATTTTTAAGGACCTCCCTAATGTCTTTCTTTTTCTTTTGCATCCCTTGACATAAACCCACCCCCTACAATTTGGCTTTGGGCACGTTTTAAAGAGTAAAGATCAATTGTCAATTTATGACAATAGCGATGGTTCTAGCACGTCAGTGTTTAGATCTACAATGTTTCAAAAATGGCCAAAAACGCTATTTTTAGGGGTTTCAACCCCCTTTTTCTCGAAAACCTGACGTGATGGAAAATTTTTGATTTGTGTTCAGCGCACAAAATGCCTTCGGAAACACCTGGAGCAACCTTATTTGCAAAACCCATGCAGGGCTGTGTTATGTGAAGACGTCCATTACTCAACATGCAGCATCAGGATGCAGCATCAGCAATGACACTCTGAAGCATAAGCAATGACACTTAAGTAGAGACCGAAGCATCCCGAATCCTTTGAGACTTCCAGTCGGTAACAAGTTATGCTGTTTACAGGAACATGTATATGTGCATTAATTCCCTATATAGATAATCCATCTTCAGAATCGCCTTGATACCTAAGGCTCCCAGAGAGAATAGCATCAACAACGAACATCATAGGAAGGTCAGATTGCAATACTTCTTGCGAACAAAACAGAACTTATTACGCAAAATTCCTCATGATACGATGTTTCTAGTAGCGACATATGGCAACTCTTAGGGCCGTCTGCAGCTTTGCTAGAAAAGCCTAATGAATGAAACTGAAGTAAGTCGAGGGAACAATGAGTAGAAGCTTTTGCTAAGTCATTAAAAAACGAAAAGGAATAAAAAATTTAACTTTGTTAAGCTAGGAAAAAAATTAAAAGAATTTAAGCGATAAAAGAAAACGATAATTTAAATTTTTTGAGAAATATAGCGCGTTTGTTTTTAGCACATGAAGAGCAATGTAAATGCTTAGCAAATTACATTACGGTTCGGTAATCGCACTCATTGCTTTTCGCGTTCTAAAAACGAACGTACGTTCCGTGGACGTTTGGCTAACCGGGGCTTTAAACTGTTCTTTACGCCAACAAAAAGATTTGTTATAACATGTTGCAACAACAACATGTTACATGCTACACCATTGTTATATAGCAACCTTTGATTTATCAAAAAATGGAAATTAAATACGCAATCATATAAATATTTAAACAAATGGAAAATGTTAACAAAAACACACAAAAAATTGCGTTGACATTCGTAACAATTTGTATAATTATTTGAAATGTTAAAGAATATCAATTTCAACGCGCTAAGAGCGATGTGATATACTTTCTTTGTACCTGTATAAGTTGACATGTGGGCACATAACAATATATTTATAAAATAAATCATAATCGATTTACAATTTGAAAACAGTTTCCAATTTTTAGGTTAGGTAGTCACCAATAAGGTGTCATTATAGGAAATAAATTCTAAAAATAACACAAATATGTTGGGAGTCATAATTTGATATTTAATGCCACACAATTTATATCAAATTTTTACAAAAATTAAGTGAGAAATTGTTTCAATCTCTCGATTGCCTTGAAAGCAAAATTTGAATTAGAACTTCGCGTAAAAACGTGTTAAATTTTGTGTTAATTTTCTGTTATTTATCAACACCTCCATTTACATTAGCCCTTCTACCATCAGTTAACTCTCTTAAATGGTGTTTTTGGTGTTAATATTAATTGTTTTTGCATGATAAATTATTGTATCCCTTGCAACAATTAGTTTTGCAAAGTTTTTAACACACACGTACACATGTATGTATGTCTAGCAACTTGCCATATATTTTGCCATGTTGATGTGGGTAAATGCTTACGTATGTGTTTGTAAAATGATCCTCTACATAATCCTACAGCAATCCTTACATGTCAAAATAAAATCTCTCTATGAAATATTATTAGATGAGCAGAAAACAGTTCGTGACAAAAAAAAACACGACAATCGAAAATTAAATAAATTTAATACGTCGCATGAAGATTAACTTGAAATTATTGGAATGTAGGCTTTTTTAGCCAAATCATTACAATCCTTTCGTCTGGATTTTGACATAGTTTCACACATCACTTTTGTTGTGTGTGTTAATTTTATACATGATTGGGGGGACCTACAGTCTAAAGTCTGATTTTTGAGAAGCTTTTTGCCAGAAATTTGGTGAGAGGAAGTTGCCGAAGATATATTTTTTTCTGTTTCGTTTTTGTTGGAGATGTCTGACCTGTTGGAGTTCTTTAAATCGTAGCCTCACGTGTAAAAGGCCAACACACTATCTACTAAACTACGGCGATTGCATATGCAAATGCATCTGCATACTTAAAATGCATGTACCATGACATAAAACTAGAATCGAAATTACAGCAAAGCTTACAAACATAGAAATTAGAAAGTTATGCAAACTACTATGCCAACTATGATTAAAAAAGTTATGTCCTGGCTGGCATCTCTTAGGTTAGGTTAGGTTAGAGGACGTGTACTTGTCAATTAAGACAAGTACAGTAACCGGAAGTCGAATTCACCCATTGTACAACGTTCTAGTTTCTCACACCACTTATGTTGTGTGTGTTAATTTTATACATGAGTGGTGGGACCTACAGTTTAAAGTCGACTTCGAACGACAGATTTTTGAGAAACTTTTTCATGGCAATTTTATTTACTCTCAGAGTTTTTGCCTGAAATCTGCTGAGAGGAAGTCACCGAAGAAATACTTTTTGTATTTTGTCTTGATGTCTGGTCTTGGGCTCGAACCCTGGCTTTACGTCTAATAAGCCAACATACTACCTACTAGACTACGGCATCTCTTAGCCACCCCTATAGTTTTACGTAGATTTTTAGACATTCACCCGAATCTCCTTTCACTATACATATTCTGTCAATAAACTTTGGATGAATGTTAGATTCTCAAGTGCCGAACAATGATAACGAAGATGTTCTGTGATCTCGTTTACTCTCTCGTCATTACTTTTCGTCGTTGTGAGACATTACTAGACTCCGAGCGCAACGAATCGCCTGTTGCCAATAAACTCTAGATGGGAATCAGGTTCCCAAGTACCGAATATGTTTTGTAGTCTCATTTTCCCCCTCGTCACTACTTTTTCTATATAAGTCGTTATGAGGTATTTCCAGCCTTTAAGAGTGTGCACAAAGTGTTCCGCCTTAACTGCTATGAAGTTCCTAAGATGGCCTCATGTCAGGTTTAAGGCAAATTTTGTTCTGCACATATCCCTATAGAGCCAGATCAGTCTGATTTGTCTGTAAGTGGGTTCATTATTCCATCTTTTCTTTGCAGATTGTAACAGTTCTTTACTGTAAATCTTCGAAACTAGTAAGCCAGTGCCAAAACCTATACTAATATTGGATCTAATGTTCATCTACTTCACTAAAGTATTCTACATTCTGCATTACAGGACGATATGATAAACAATTTATTGTGTCAGTTCTAGCTAAATTTATTAAGACTGGTTTGTACCAGTCCACATGTAAGACGTGTACTTTAGACGTGTACTGCAAAACAGGTATACTAACCCAATTAATTTGTACGCTAGAATGTGACAGATGCATAAACAATATGGGTCTCTACTTTATAAGAAGCAAAAACTAACGGGTGTAATGTTTCAGTATTAATAACAAGATTCGTGGCATGTGCTAATGCCAAAAAGCTCAGTAAGTTTTGCCATTTCAACATAAATTGACAACGCTTGAAAATGATTTAATTTTATTTTTAAAATGCATGCTATGACGGAAAAAATTTTTATTCGAGCTTCGTCTCAACAAAAAGGATTGCGGAATGTAGTGTAAACAATAAGCTAGAGACAGTTCAAGAGTTGGACAAGGTTTGCATGCCGGCGGTAGGATTGTAGTAAGATACTGTTTGCTAATCAATCTTTTTCGTTTGTGGGGATCATAATTTTCACATTATTTCTTCTTTTAACGTCAAGCATAAATTGAAAAATTAAAGAATTTCTTTTTACTACACCTTATTGTTTTAAATCCTGCAAATTAATTACTTTTGAACTTTGCTTTCTAAGCTTGTTTTAATAAGCCAAACAATTGGAATGTGTGGTACATCTGTATGTCAGTTCAACCAAACGGACATATGTAAGTGTTGCATGCAACTACATATGCGAATTAAAAATTTTTGGCTTTCAGTTTATACCTGCAAACGCATAGAGGCTTCTTAGAATATAATAAACTTGTAAACTGTCTAAAAAGCTGACATTTATTTGGCAATTTACAGTGACAGCTTCATTCCTCAACTACATATGAATAGAAGACCAAATGAATGACCGCAAGAGGAACTGTATGACTGGACTGAATGAATGTTGTTTGTAATGAAATACATTCAAATAATGCCGGCCATCAATCTCTATAATTTTCTTTTTGTTATTCGTGGCTGCATGAATGTGCTCTGTTTTGCTTTTTTTGCGTGAGGAATTAACATGTAACTGCGACAAATCCAATGCAGTGCTTGCTATATCATCATGACTTTTACTATCAGCAAGTTTATCACCGTGTTTTTTTTTTTTTGACAATTTTTGTTCCTTTTTTCACGTTCTAAGGTTCATGTCAGTCAAAATGCAATACAAAAACCAACAGACATATTTTTGTTGCGACAGGTATTTCTTTTTTTTTTCAATGGGGGACACGTCAAATAGTGTGAACTTTGAACTATGCCAACCATTTTTTTCTTGTAATTTCCCTATTCTTTGGCTTTGCTTTTGTGTAGTTTTTTTATAAGCTTTCGTACAACTGCAGAATAATTTTTTTATAAACGAATTTTTTTTTTTGATTTGACACTGAAAATTTAATTCATCAAAACGATGAACTGAAAGGTTAAGACTTTAAATAAATGAAAGAACAGGATATGAATATGAATACATCTTAATAAGGGAAGCATTTTCTATACTAGATTATATCAAAAGGTCACTCTCATGTAAGTTAGGTTAGGTTGGATAAGACGGCTTAAAAGGAAGCAGCTTCCCGGAGTGGACAGTTAGGTAATCTCAACCCCAGCCAATCTATGTATTGTTTCCTAAGAACCTATATCGGATTTGTTTTGGAAAGACTCTCGAACGAAACATCCAATATGATAAATGGCTACATCTGAAAAATATTAGTAGAATACCTATCTCTTGCGAGTTGCAGACTTAGGTTATTTTGCTCTCCATTCCTTGTCAGCCTAACGGGGTTATCATCCATTGATATCAGGGATATAACTTCGTTTAGTAAACTTTTAGGCTAGTTTCCAGCATGGCTTTGCGCTGATCAACTTTCGATGAGTTTGGTGGAATTTGTCCAGTATAGGGGCTGCGCTTACCTGTGGCGTGACAATGGGTTGCTATGCGTGCTCGACCTAACCTAACCTATGGTTCGATCGAATTAACACGAAATGGAAGAGTTTAGTTGTTACTTTCAATACAATTTTCTGGTCATAAGCATATCAAAAAAATTAAATTTTTGTAGAACGACTATTCCGAATAGAGGGGAAAGGAAAATTGGTGTGTTGCATCTCGTAAATGACTTCATAAAATTTTAAACGAGTGGTTCAAAACAGGATGCAGCTGTAGATGGAGATATTTTCCCGAAGTTAACATTTCTAGTTCATTCGATCAGGCTACTGAATAATTGCAGAGTGTTTCAGATAAAGGTATTGATCACAAAGACTGCAAAGGTAATTATTAAGGCAATATATTAGGAGCACTGGGTTCTAACATAATGGCTTCCAATGGCATTTACGAAGAGCCCAGATATGAAAACGAAATGGCAGAGCGGCACAATTTTTATATCATGTGTGTATCGGAATCTATTGGTAACCTTGGAAAGTGCATAGCAAATGCATTATCCAGATATTGCATAATCATCAAATTTCCGCAATGAGTTCTGTACATTGTGAAGTTGAGGACCTACAAGTAGTGCCCGAATACAAGCAAGGCTAAGCAAAGTGTGCGCAGGAATTCTGCTTAAAATCCTAAGGAGCACGCATTTCGAGTACTCATTCAAAATGCATTGCCCTTGGTTATATAGCCAAAGACTTTTGCATAAGCTGCAGAGGCGACCAAAAGGATGTAAACTGTCCTTCAGCTATTAAGTACATATATAAGAGGAGGAAGTACTTGGACTTCTACCATGTCAAGTTTGAACAATGGAAATCTAAATGGCTTCATTAGAAGATCCAGATTGTTCCAGAACTATTGAAGATAAGCTAATGTGTTATTACAATGAGGAATACGTGATGTAAGTGTGATTATCCTCTCGTAGAAGTTTGAAGTTATTTCAAGTAATTATTGCATCAATATTTTAAACGACATAAGAAATGTATTTTTTAGTCAATATTACAGGAGACTAGAGCTTGAAGTGTTATTCCAAAACCAATCAAATGGAACCATTTGTTCATTTTAAATTTCAAAAGTTTTACTCTCATATTCATAAAAATTGTTTTTAATTTTTGAAGGGCTTCTGAAATAAATTTTCATAGAACAGCACCTAATGAATATGGGAGTTAGCCTGCTACATTAATTATAAACCTATGGAATCATTTCGTTTTCCAGCATTATTGAAAAATTGTGAAAATTAACTTCAAACACGTTCAAATAGAAATCCAAACAAAGTGTTAAATTGTACACAAACTAAATGAAGTAATCTTTTTCGAACAGATTTTTGAAGATATTTATAAACATACACTGAGCGCCATAAGTGAGTCAACACTTTTGTTCTTAAGTATAAAGCAGTTTTGTTCTTAAGTATAAAAAAGTTCCTTTATCATGAATTGTTGTTTTTGTTTTAACATTTTATAAGTAATAAATAAACGTTTTTATTTTTGGAAATTTATTCGACTATTCTCATTTACTTTTCTTGCTATCCTAAGAAAATGAATTATTTCAGTGGCGTTTACTCACTTTTGGCGCTCAGTGTGTATAGTTGGTCACTACAACTTTTCAGATGGGATTACGATCTAGTTTCTCACACCACCTATGTTGTGTGTGTTAATTTTATACATGAGTGACGGTACCTAAAGTTTGAAGTCGATTCAGAACAACGAGTTTTTTTCCGAAATGTGCTGTTTGAGGGTTTGAACAGTGAGCTCACGCGTAGTAAGCCAACACACTATTTACTAGAATACGGCGACTACTATATTTATAAAGCCTGTGATAATTCAACCTTCAAAATAATGGTCTAATATTCGCCAAACTTAAACCAAATGAACTTCTCAGTATTAACCATATAATACGCAACGGTTAATATTGAATAATTTCTGTTCACTAATAAATGGTTAAGCTATCATTGCACTGGTTTCCTGCTGTGGGTTAAGCCCAAAGGTAACTATTTTATTTATTTACTTATTTTCAATATGAAATGCCACAGTGATATGCTGACGTTTTAGAACAGACATTTTTTTTTAAAAATTTGAGCCATTTTTAATCGGCAATACTCCAAGCACTGATGTCTATAGAATGGCTTATTTTCTATGATAATAATGCTTCCACAATAGAGTTTTTATTAACTACACTTGTGATATTTAATTTGAATTTAATTCTCTATAATTAAAGCTTTAACTCGTTTCTTTCATATATAATTGAAATTATTATTCACTCACCTTTTTATTTAATTAAAGTTTGAGATTTTTATTTAATTTTTAATATTTTTTTTTCCACACCAATCACAATGACACTGATTGAATGATTGACGGACACCGTTATATCTCGTCTTTTTTTCCAAATAAAGCTTAAACGTTTAAATTGAAAAAATCCGTTACTTTATCAATGAAAATCCGGTTATAATTGTATAAGAACAGGAAACAACACTTGTTGACTCTGTTCAAACGTTGGAACGTCTGTGAACAGGATTCTAAAAATCAAGTGTATTTATACACACCACAAACAAACAGATATTCGAGTGTATGCATGTGTGTGTGAGCATTAAAAATTATCCTTGTAAACCAAAAAAATGGACCACAAATGTGTTGCCAAACAGCAAAACAACAACATGCTTTAGTAACGAAAAATAGATGCAAATATCTAAAGCATATCAACAGGCTTTAAAACGTGTTTAGAGACAATGTTTAGCAACAATGATAAAACATTATTTACGTTGCTACATTTATGTATGCATACGTGTATGTGTGTGTTTCTTAGCCACTACTTACTTATTTAATAACTATGTGCGAAGATTATCTTCAAGTCAATATGCAAATTTAACAGTTGGTTGTTAAAAATAACTAAAAAGCAACTCTTTTAGAAGCCCAAAAGTAATACAATTCCCTAACGCCTTATAGTGTTAACGCCTTTTTTCTAAAAGAGTTTTCTTTAAAGCCAATAATAAGAACAGTAAATATACAGAAAATTAAGTGTTCTCCTAGTGCTACTCTAAATTGCCTGTTAAATCAGACAACTCCTACTTATACGCTACCCCCTACACGATATTTCATTTTTTCCCAACAATTCATCACACTTCTATTACGAGTATAACAGTGTCACTACACTACATGTGGTGTTGTGATGAAAAAATATCACTCACACTGACTTCACTGTGTAGGGATGGCTAAGATGGTTTGACTTGAACTTCAACCAGCTTGTGTTATGGTGTGTTGTCCATATAATTTGTGGTTATGTTGGCTCTCGAATTAACAACACCAGCACCATTATTATCATCTTCTATCTTATCACTAGTAGTTGTTGTTGCTATTTTTATATCATTACCCTTTGTTTTTAGCTTGAAAACATTGTTCTTTTGGTTTTTGATAAAAGTTTTCTTAACATCTATGAAAAGTTCCCTCCATCTTTATGGTTTATGCTGTAATTGGATATACAATGACGCCGTTTAAATGGTCTTTTTATCATCTAAAAAAGGCTTTTTCGTTCTTCATCTTTCTTTTCTTGTCTGGGCAGGCGTGAAGCTTCAAGTTGGCGTTTGAAAATTGTACGTTCAAGTTTAAAAAAGGGGTGTCATTATGATTTTATAATTAATTAAACATCTAATTATTTAAAGTCGTACATATGGTTTAGAAATTTAAAAAGAATAAATAGAAAAATAGACTTAAAACAGTATTAAAGAAAGGCACAAGGCACACAATTGGTAAAATAATTAATGTTGACACAGGACAGTTGCATTGCAAAGTATTGAAGATGAGATTTTATTTCTGGTATGTAGTACAAGTAAAATACATTTTATTCAACTGCAAATATCAATTTTGCGGAAGTGAAGTTCACTCATATGCGATATGCGAACGCAAACAACTTCAACAAATCATGTCTTATTACAAATGCAATTATCATACATATGTATGTATATCTTATGTCTGTCAGACTGTGATTCATTACCAGGTCTACTTTGCCTAAATCGAATAAAAAACCTATCAATCAACAACTACTTTAACTGAGACAACGTAGACATATCTCTGTCACTGTATCTTTTCTCACGGTTCATTGTGTAATTAGAAGAAACGCAATGAGACTTCAATTGCATGCAGAAGACTACAGCAATCCGCTCATTTGACCTTATTCTACAGTCTGACGAACTTATCGGATATCGGATTTATTTCTAAATCTGTAAAACCTTCTCTCCAGCTTTCAGCTTGATTCTAAGGGAATCATACTTTATTGTAAAGCTCTGATTGTCTATATCAATAATCAAGACTACCGAGTTAATGCTGGTACATCAACACGTGCAGTATAACAACAAGATTGTTAAAATGAGTTTTCAATAGAGCAGCAACTCTCTCCTATCCCAACACCCTTCTCTTATGATTCCTACAACACCACATGTTATGTATCGATGAATTTCACATCAGATTCAGTACTCGGCTAACAAGTTCGTTGGACAGCTCAGTAGATTAATGGCGAACATTGGAGGCCGGCTACCGGCGAGACGGAGACTCCTGATGGAGGTTGGAAACAGCATTATGCTTTATGGGAGCGAAATTTGGGCCGAAGCACTGGATATTAAGAAGCGGACAAACGCACTGGTAGCGGTACAGAGCTGCATTGCGTATCGCGTCGGCATATCGTACGGTATCCGATCCAGCCGTAGTGGTGATAGCGTGTATTATCCCTGTGGATCTGCTGGCAGCGGAGCGGATGGAGATTTATAAGGCGAAATCGGCTGGAAGTCACATAACCGCTCATTTCAGGGAAAACACCATTTCAAAATGTCAACAACGATGGAACGAGGAAGATAGAGGAAGATGGACGGCGAGACTTATTCCAGACATAAGGCCATGGATCGGTCGGAAATTTGGAGAGGTAAATTACTACGTTACACAGATATTATCGGGTCACGGATATTTTAGGAAATATCTGCACAGAATGGGAAAGACCGCCTCACCTTACTGTCTTTACGAGGAAGGGGAGATAATTGATGACGCAGAGCACACCGTTTTCGAGTGTGCACGCTGGCAGAGCTATCGCTCTGCACTGACGTCGATAGTTGGGACGATCACACCCGGTAACATTGTCGGGGTTATGACCGCGAGTAGGGAAAATTGGACCTCAGTGGCGAATTACGTGGAGAGGATTCTAAAACTGAAGAAGAGGGATCTTGAGGCTGCGGAACATGTGGGCACGCCGGAATAGATGAAACTGGCACACGTGTCAAGCGAAATTCGAAGCAGGGACCTGGAGGAAAGGAATAGTGGAGACACTTAGATGTCTCTTCAACTTTCGACACGCAATCCGGACGCGGATAAGAACATGCCGGGGCCAAAGAGCCAAAGAGACTCCACTTCGAAGTAATACCACCGTAGTTCCGGAGTGGGCACAATAAATCCATGAGACGAGGGGGGGATTTAGTGGGTGAGGGCCCCACACACGGAGGTTGTTACGACTTCCTCCATGTTGCGGTTAGGTACATTTACCCCTCCTCGGCGGTAAAAAAAAAATTTATCGATGAATGAAAATAATTTATATTTTCCAACGAATTTAGATGATCTAGGCTGCTACAGTTATTCTTATTGTCATGATCAATGTACGATCCAAGCGAAATTTTGGTGCAAGAAGCATTATGTTGTGGAAAGCATATTTAGAATTTATACCAGATATACTTGCATCGCAAACGGAGTACGCATAAAGGAATGATTTTCTTCCAAAAATGTTAATCTATGCATTATCGATATACAGTCCCGATTGCAATTGCGATTGCAATCCCTGTTAAAACCATATGTCATTGGTGTCTAGATCATCCAGTTTAGACTAAAACATGCTGGTTATCATCGATCTATAGTGTTCGCAGTTGAATGTGATTGTCTGGCCAATGTTGTTCTCAAAGAAGTATGGACCGATTGCACCACACATACATAATTGATCATCACAACCCTCCAGTCAGGATTACGACCTGGCTTTTCACACCACTTATAGCATTGTGTGTGGACATACAGTTTAAAGTCAACTCCGAATTCATCTTTTTTTATTTCGTTTTGTTGGAGATGTGCTGACATGGGGTTTGAACCGTGTCCTTATGTCTAATAAGCTTACACACTATCCACTAGACTACGACGACGTCTAACAATTATTATTATTACAAAACTTGAAGAAAAATCTAAATATCGCTATGATCGTATTAAAGAAAGGAATAATTTATTTTCAAAAATGTTAATCTATCTATCCATGGCCGATGTACAGTCTCGATTGCAATCAGTGTTAAAACCACATATCCTTGGTGTCCAGAATTTACAATTCAGATCAAGAAGAAGTTGGTAATCATGGACCTACAGTACTATCCGTTGCAAGTAATTGTCTGGTCAACATCGTTCTCAAAGAAATATGTATCGATGTGTATAAAATCGGTGTGATGGGGAATTGAGAGAGAGTAGACTGTACTATGGGGAAACACCGCCAGCCTAAAATCCATACCAAACAGTGACTTTTTCAGGATGTATTGCATGCTTTTGGATCTCATGTAGATTGGAATCGTCCCAAACTTAACAATTTTGTTTGTTTACGTGCCTATTCATCCATATTTCGATGAAAATTAGGATAAGTTGTCTGCATAGATTCTGATAAAAAAAATTATTCTATTATTTGAACATGTTGTCGAATGTTGAACAAATGACAACTAATTTCTTAGATGTAGCTTATTAACTGTCAAAGTTCGGAAATACCTATTAGAACACCCTTTTATAAGTTATGAATATAAATAAATATTTTGATAATCCCTGACTATTTTTGAATTCAGACTTTTAGGGCCATTATTACAACTTGCAGTTAACTAAAGGGAGGATTTTAATGTTATTATGAGTTCCCAATAAGATAGAAGTGATCGTTAAACTAAAGGGAGGATCATCCTACCTTTAACATTTAAAGGTCACTTTATGTTTGAACTTGTCATATTATATCTTATTTTCAATACGGCAACTTCAAATTTTAACAAAATGAGCATATACAACAACAAAAAAAAAAAACAAAGCCCGCGGTTGCCACTGCGTTAAAAAAAACTTGTATAATTGAGCAGTTTCATCGACATTGCTCCGGCACTGCCATATTTTTGAAAAATTTTATCTGTAAGTTGTAATAACGAAAATAAGTTAATGGTAACTTTACAGTTCCCTTTAGCTAAAGGTATCTTTAACTAAACCCAAGTTTAACGGCAAGTTGTAATAATGGCCCTTAATGTAAAGGTTTAATGAAAAAACCATTTTATTTGCTTTCACAAATTTCGTACCTTAAATTATTGATTTATTGACTTATTTGCTGCTGCATATTTTATTTATTTAATAACTTTTATTGGCTTTGTAATATACTTACATTCGTAAACAAATTTATGCATGTATACGTACATACATAATTTTAAACTGAATTCACTTCATATAATTCATAAAAAAATATTTTTTTAACATTATTTGCATAAAAAAAATTTTAAACGACCAGATCACATTTATCAATTGTTTATTCGATTCATTGCCTTCTATGATTTTTTTATTTTATCGAAAACGTTTTTTATTTTTATATATTTAAATAGGGGGTTATTAACATAAATTTTTGGAGAGCAAAAATTTTTTTATTTATTTTTTTCATATTTTTTCTGATTTTTTTTTCTTTTTTTATGTAAACATTGTTGGTATGAATTTTTTGTTTAATTTATGCAATTTTTTTTTATTTTAAAGCGAACCAAGTTCAAGGTGGTTAAGCTTGAAATTAGTGTAGGTCATAATTCGAAAATACATCATACCATATAAGATATAACAATAGAGATTAAAGAATACTACTTAATGAAAGGACAAATGGCATTAATGACCCTTCACAAGTCATACCTAGACTAGGTACGGATAAGTTTATTTTTCTAAGTTAAAAGCATAGCATTTTATGCAAAAAAAAAAATTTTACAAGAAAAAAAATTTTGTTTATTTGTAAAATTAAAACAAGTTCCGAAAGCAGTTCAAGTTCAAGTTCAAATTAATTTTAATGCGAATTTAAAGAAACGACAGCATTTTGCTACATCATCATGCTTGTTAAGCACCAAAAACATGTCTGCAGTAATAAAATGATTTTAAAATCTATGGAAAAAACCTCAGTTAACTGGATATATGTATGTAAACAATATATATTTCTAAAACAAAAACTTGCAAGTCCTCCAATAGACATTTTTTTGATGAACTTTGTTTTCTTTATAGATTACGGAAGTCCGAAAAGTTCGTAGGCTAACATAGAAAGAGAATTTTTTTTACAAAATTTGATTTTATTATTCAATATACAGGTTGCCCCGACTTACGACCGTTCGGTTTACGACTATTCGCACTTACAACCATATTTTTCCAATTTTTTCATAGAAAATACTTAAAGACGACAAATATATAGTTGCGGAGAATCCCTAAAATATATCAGAAAAATTAAAAAAAAAAAACAAAGTAAAAAAATTCGATTTACTTACGTATCTCAGTGCAAATAATAAATTACATTGGGTAAGTCGGAATTTTTTTAAGTGAATAATTTTATATCATCCCAAAAATGGCTGGAACTGACTCTCAAAGTTAGTAGTATCTTTTATATTTTTTTTAAATTTTTTTTATATGAAAATCGACTTACGAACGTTGATCAGGAACCTATCTCGGTCGTATGTAAGTCGGGGAATACCTGTAGTTGCCTTCGAAGGTGATACAAGGAAACAATTTTTATAGCACGATTTCTCTATAATCTTAAAATTGGCCTCTATTTCGACGATTACCTCTACAACGGCACTAAAATTCTTTTTAGCGACGATTGTCTTAAGATTTTATACATAACATACATATAACGGGTGATTTTTTAGCTATTATCTTTTTGGCAACACTGGTTTAAACAGGTCACTCACGTTTCATGTTTTGTTTCACTGTCAAACATCTTCAGTTTGGTCTATAATTTAACCATGAATCGTCTTACAAACGAACAACGCTATCAAATCATTGAATTTTATTATCAAATTGCGTGCTCTGTTAACGAAGTTCATCGCTCGCTTCTTCCATTTTATGGTCAGTTTAATCGACCCACTGAAGCGGCTATTCGGGCTATTTTACATTGTTGGACATTAAACCACCAACACGCTTACGTAGGGTGCGAACTGAAGAAAATATCGCAGCTGTATCGGCCAGTGTTAATGATGACCATCAATTATCGATTCGTCGCCGTTCGCAGCAATTGGGCCTCTGTTACTCAACAACGTGGAAAATTTTGCGGAAGGATTTAGGTGTGAAGCCTTTCAAAATACAGCTGGTGGAAGAATTGAAGCCGAAGGACCTACCGCAACGCAGAGTTTTTGGTGAATGGGTTCTTGGAAAGTTGGCCGACGATCCACTTCTTTATCGAAAAATTGTGTTCAGCGACGAAGCTAATTTTTGGCTCAATGGATACGTAAATAAGCAGAATTGTCGTTTTTGAGTGAAGATCAGTAATAGCATTGCAAAAGCTACCAATGCATCCAGAAAAAGGCACAGTTTGGTGCGGTTTATGGGCTGATGGCATCATTGGACCGTACTTCTTCAAAGATGCTGCGAATCGTAACGTAACTGTGAATGGTGAGCGCTGCCATAGCAATTCTATTTAGATATCTTAGAGTTTTTGCCACAAATCTGCTGAGAGGAGGTCACCGAAAAAATATTTTTTTATATTTCATCTTGCGCGAGATGTCCGTGCCAGGGCTTGAACCGTGGCACGTCTTATAAGCCAACACACTACATACTAAACTACGGTGAGTTCAGACTAAGATTAAGAGTTCAGGAAAAACTTGCTGGCGGCCATGAAGTACACGGTGTATAAGGAAACAATGCGAGATTCAGTTCATTCTCATTGTTTTCAAGCAGAGTGGATTGCCTTGATGAAACAAGGCCGCTAAGCAATAGTTACCGTTGATGATTTTTTTCCTTTTCAAAATAGTCAAAGAATTTTCCGCTCCCAAAAAAAATTATGCTTATAAAGGGTGTTTTTATAGAGGTATAGAACTTTAAGTTGGCATTACTTTTCAAGATGGCGACCGATTTAACAGCTGTCAAGTGATTTATTCTCAGTTTGGTTTGGCAATTCATCATGAATAGACTCACGCCTGAACAACGCTTGCAAATAGTGCAATTTTATTTCGAAAATAATGGTTCTGCGCGGAAAACGTATCGCGCACTACGTCCATTTTATCGTCGACAAAATCGTCCATCAGAGCAGTTAATTCGATTAACCATGGAACGTTTTCGCACCACGTTTACTCTTATTGATAACTCGCATCCCCAGAGACGCTGTACGGTGCGTACAGAAGAAGCTATTGCTGCTGTAGAGCGTAGCATTGAGGAAGACCCGAGTGAGTCCATCCGCCATCGAGCACAGGAATTGGATCTGTGTCCATCCACTTTATAGAAGATTTTGCGGAAGGATCTTGGTTTGCGTGCTTACAAAATCCAACTCGTGCAAGAATTGAAGCCAAACGATCATCAAGTAAGGCGTAGATTCGTCGAATGGGCCCAAAACGAGATTACCGTTGTTCCCGATTTTCATAAGCGAATTTTTTTTAGCGATGAAGTGCACTTCTGGTTGAATTGCTACGTCAACAAACAAAACCGCCGCATTTGGAGTGAAGGTAATCCTCAAGTGTATGTGGAAACACCGTTACATCCAGAAAAACTGACTGTTTGGTGCGCTTTATAGGCTGGTGGAATCATTGGTCCGTACTTTTTCAAAAACGATGGTGGCTAAAACGTTACAGTCAATGGTGATCGGAATAGAGCCATGATTACTAACTTTTTCATTCCTGAATTGAATAACCATGATGTCCAGGAGATGTGGTTTCAACAAGATGGCGCAACATGTCACACAGCTCGTGCCACAATAGATTTATTGAAAGACACGGTTGGTGACCGCCTAATTTCACGTTTTGGACCTGTGAATTGGCCTCCAAGATCTTGTGATTTAACACCGCTAGACTACTTTCTGTGGGGCTATGTAAAGTCATTGGTCTATGCGGTAAAGCCACAAGCGCTTGACCATTTGGAAGACAACATTCGCCGTATTATTGCCGATATACGGCCACAAATGTTGGAAAAAGTCATCGAAAATTGGACGTCCATATTGGACTACATCCGCGCCAGCCGTGGCGGTCTTATGCCAGAAATCATATTTAAAATGTTATGCCACAAGATTATCTTTCGGATAAATAAAATTCATGTCAATCGAATAATCCATCGTTGTTTTATTGGAACTTAAAGTTCTATACCTCTATAAAAAACACCCTTTACCTTGAAAACTTTGAATGAAGCTTTCGCATGCCCATATATATGCTCCTTTGATACTTTTATAACCTTAACTATCACGATCAATTTCACTTTGCTCATATCAAAAACTATTTTGTGGACTTTCTTGATGTTTTCCTCGCTAACAATGCCTTTGGCAAAATGCCTTTCAGAAAATTTCAAAATCTACTATGAAAACTCGCGCTGTTAAGGGTTCTGGCCATTGACTTAGTTAAAGGGACGTAAAATGCTTTAAAAACAATTTTCATTGTCCCCCCATGTTGTCCTGTTTTCCCACAATATTGATTTTTTTTCCGGATTACAATAGCTTTCGGAAATGTGTGATTATCTGTTTATTGTAGTTCTTATTTCGCAATATTTTGTAACAGTGATTAACTATAGGACTTATTTTTATCATTTATTTCCTTTTTTTCTTATTTTACCCAGGAATTTAATTAATTTTTCCCGTTTTTCTTTCCCTGTCTCTAATTAATTGTTTAACAGAGTTCTGTTAGTAACATAACAGATCTCTGTTTACTGACTTGGTTTGCGTCTGGGGAGACAGATTTAAAATCTATCTTCACACACATTTCAAAAAATATCTCATTAAAGCGTTCCACCTCATGAATTTAATTTTTTATTTATTTATTATTTAATAAAATAAAAATGAAATATATAGGTTATGTGTACACTGGTGGTTCAGTAATGATTTGTTGATTATAAAATTAAAATTATGTATATGACACAAATATGAACCATATTGTCTATCAAAATTGAAGGTGAATTAAATTAAGTAATCAGTATAACAAGAAAGAACAATAAAAACTAAAAATAAAAATATAAGTCAGTTTCAGTTTCAGAACGAAAATGACAAAATAAGTTTTAGAAAGTTAATAAATAAATTAGGTCTCGAAATTACTTTAAAACAAAGACTATTAATTGCTAATTATATTGAAGTTTATAATTTAATTTTAATTTAAAAGATACCTTGAATCTATTAGCGTGAGGGTCATGGGTTCAATTCCCAACAAAGACTCTGGTTAGTTACACTACACTGAGCATATGGTCGAAGTTACTCAGCTAGAGTGTAATGAAATATAATTGTATTGTAATCAATAAACAAATTAATTAATAAATTAATTTAAAATATTCTTTTAATATTTAAACTAGGCTCTCAAGTGATTAAATTCATTTATGTTCCATCTTAATAATATTAGATTATAAATTGTAGTAATAAATACTTATACTACGTGATTAATGTATTGTGTTCGAAAAAAATTAAATGTGAGTCGAAAACAGGGTTCGTCAATATTTTGGTATGAAATCATGATCACTCCATCAATGCACATCTTCTGAGTTTCCTAAGCAAAGAATGGATGCTGATGGTAGTATAACCGCTCATTTTTGTTGGAAATAAATTCTTTATTAAGATAGTTTTTTTGGAAAATTTATCATTCAAAATATTTTCCATCTCATCTTTTAGTCAATTTATAGGTTCCGTGCAAAATAAACCGAACGACTTTTAAAGCCAAGATTGAATAGAGACAATTTTGGATACCCTGTTTCTTTCAGTGAGAGCGTTCTCCATCGATCAAAACAAATGGTACTCAGAAGAGGTAAGATCTTGCCTATGTGAGACGGATAAAGTAAAATATTCCATCCTCTGTTTTTGAATGTAGCTTCAATATGTAGCCGAGCGTTGTTATAATCAAAAGTTATTATGACTTCGTGTCTATTTGGATATTTAGGGCGATTTTCGGCCAATGCTCTATTCAAACGATTTAATTGTTGCCTGTACAGTGATCGTCTGGTTCATAACAAATATACAGCAATGGATAATCTGCTTGATCGTAGATTGTGCTCATAGGCCAATTTTCACATACGACTACTTTGGGCTGTCGTATTGAATCCATTTTTCGTTGCCAGTAATAGGTTAAGTTAGGTTAGAGGGTAGCTTAGCGTTCACAGGCAAGTTCATTTGGTGGCCCATATGGTCCATTGTATAATGTATGATGTAAACCCCCTTGTCATGATCCATTAGTGGTGGATTTGAACCACCCTGAGATTCTTTTTAAAGTGATCAAGCAGCATTTCACAAATGTAAAATCGTCTTTTAACGTCTCTAGTCTTTAGTCCATGGGACAGCCAATTTGTTTACTTTTTAATACTACTTTTAGACGCTTGAAAATGTCTAAACGTCATACACGAATCTTAATCGAGTAATGGTTTCAGTTTATCGACGTCAAACTTGTTGGCTTTCTTCAACATGAACTGAAATGACCATACCACTCGATACACTGTGTTTTTATTTCAAAGTAAACGCTTACTCGCATGTGCTGTTTTCTTTACAAAACAGTGGGTCAACAAAACTGCCCGCAAATGCTGTTTGAAAGATTTTCCGGCGAACATATTCCGAATTTGCATTAATTTTTAAACGTTAATAACTTTTCACACAAAAATTTTAATAACGTCTTCTAACAAAGCTAAGCTTAAAATGTCACAGTGTTGGCTAAGTGTTAATATAATTAGAAATCTATCGAGATCCACCTACAATTTGTAATCAAACTTTTTTGTACACTCTGTATATGTAAATCTTATATATAAAAATGAATGTGTGTTTATTTGTTTGTGGTTTTGTTTGAAGTCTATAGACGGCTAAACGGCTGGACCGATTTTCTTGAAATTTTAACAGTACCTTCCTGTATGTCTGGAAGGAACTATAGGCTACTTTTTGTTTTAAAATTTCAAGTAGGCGAGATGCTACGCCCACATACTCATATAAAAATGAATGTGTGTTTGTATGTACCTTATAGAATCGTAAACTATGCATTTGATCATGTTATGATCTTCAGCAAAGTTTTTGCGCATGAGCCGGGGAAGGTTTCTAAGTTGGTATGACTAATTTCCGGCAGGTGGAGCCACTGAAAATTACTTAGAATGAATTAAATCGTAAACTGTGTATTTGATCATGTTATGATCTTTAGCAAAGTTGTTGCGCATGAACCGACGGAGGTTTATAGTTTGGTGTGACCAATTTAAGACAGGTGGCGTCACTGAAAATTATCCAAAATGAATTAAATCGTAAACTGTGCATATGATCATGATATGATCTTTAGCAAAGTTGTTGCGCATAAGTCGACGGAGGTTTTTAAGTTGGTGCGATTAATTTCCGATAGATGGCGCCACTAAGAATTATTCAAAATAAATTGAATCGCAAACTATGCATTAGATCATGTGTTGATACAAATACCAGACATTTTAGCATTTATCATTATGATTTTAATAACATTTAGTATAACCCATTCCCGTAAAATTTGAAACATTTTAATTTTGGAAAATTTTTAAAATTGCTGTTGTGTTCAATTGGATTGGGTACTAGACGGGCAACTAGCATTGAGACTGGGAAATCTTCGAGTATATGCCGATGAGGCCCGTACGCTTGAACCACTTGAACAACGAGAAGTGAGATTAGAAACTGATCGAATGCGTACTACTCAGGCCCGTTCATCTGAATCATCAGGACAACGGGAAACAAAATCAATAAAATGATTCAAAATTAATTGGACATTTGTGTAATGTCTTCTTTCCTTCAAATTTATTTTAGTTGATGGTGCAGCAACACGCGCAGGGTACAGCTAGTATACTAATAAAATGTTAAATACAATATCAAAACATCCGTTTGCTTAATTATTTTTATTATTTGTTTAACAATTCCGTTTATTGCACCATAGGCGGGTTATTGTAGTTCTATTTTCGAATTTATTTCTTCCAATTCTATACATGAACTTGTTGGCATTTGAATTTCACAAAGTTTCTAATATCTTTATGTACATACTTATTGTATTTGTTGTATTTTGATTTAATAAAAAATGCAAGTTTTGCGGAATATTTTACAACGAAACCGGTTATAATTAACATATTTTTTCATTGAAAAAAAGTATTATTTTGAGTGCTGATACTAAAAGCTAATGAAATATGTATCACCGGATAATCAAATGAAGATTATGTCTTATTTTTATTATAAATTTAAAACAGTAAAATGAACATCAATCAGAAAAGAGTAGATTTATACAAAATACGCCTATTTAAATAGAGCCTCTTATTTAAATAAAGGGTGTTTTTTAAAAATTTAGTTAATAAGAGTTTCCTCTACTTCAACAGATCCATAATCTCGCCAAAAGTCGTTTGACTGGTCTTTCCGCCTGTCTTCCCATAACGCAATGACCTGTAAGCATTGCCACTGCGATCAAGTTTGAGTAGTTAGTTGGCACGTCTCCAAACTAGCATGGGTAGTATTAATAGGAATACTACTACAGTAGACCAATCAGCAGATTATCGGATAAAACTAAATTAATGTTTAATGTGTTAACGTCGAGATTAGAGAAGATTTTAAACGATAGACTATTCTTTTTTCAAATTGTCAAATTGAGGATTAAACGAGGATGTAATAAGAATTGGAAGTCGCCGTAGTCTAGTAGGTAGTGTGTTGGCTTATTAGACGTAAACCCAGGGTTCGAGCCCCAGGCCAGACATCAAAACAAAATAAAAAAAGTACTTATGCGGCGACTTCCTCTCAGCAGATTTCTGGCAAAAACACTGAGAATAAATAAAATTGCCATGAAAATTTTCTCAAAAATATGTCGTTCGGAGTCGACTTTAAACTGTAGGTTCTGCCACTTATGCAAAAAAGTGAAGGCATACAACATGAGTGGTGTGAGAAACTAGGTCGTAATCCTGAATGAAGGGTTGTAATGACCAATTATGTATGTACATACATATGTAAGGTCACGATTAATTTCTTTATATGTATGTCCAGGACTTTTCAAATAGTTGATAACTATTTGGAGATGAACGTGTGGATCCTTAGTAATATTCTTCTGGCTTATGTGTCGTTATGTATTAATTTTGCCCATAATTTCAGTGTCTTTTTAGTGATTTTCCAATCACAGCAATGTCATCTTTAACATTAAAAGCATCAGATCGAAATCAAGAAAAACATTTCGCATCGTCTCTGTAAAATTAATAAGTATCATAATGCACTCTAACCTATTCTATTGTACAATAGACAATAAGTTCCGAATTTCCACTTATTGTTGTACAAATAATGAAATTAGCCGTAGTCTAGTATGTAGTACGTTGGGTTATTAGACAAGAACTTGTGTTTCAAATCCCAGCTCAACTATCTCGGACAAAACAAAAGAAACAATATATTTCTTTCAGCATGTATATCTTTCAAAATAGCCTTGTATGTATATGGCCTGATTCAAATAAACCTTTAATAGATCCTCAAATCAGTTTCTCATAATTTTTGTTTGGTCAGGATTACGACACAACGTCTTACACCACTTATGTTGTGTGTGTTAATTTTATACACAAGTGGCAGGACCTTCAGTTTAAAGTCGACTCCAAATGACAGATTTTTGAGAAACCTTTCATGGAAAAATTTATTTACTCCCAGAAGTTTTTGACAGGAACCGTCAGAAGAATTATTTTTCCATACTTCGTTTTGGTGGAGTTGTCATATGTTTTGTTGTCCATATTTCTTTTCAAATAAAAGATTTTATTCAATTTTTCATCCACCAGACTCCATAAGGAAAATAAAATACAAATTTTACTTTAGGGTTTCCGTAAGATGTATAAAATTAAATTTTTTTTCAATGTTTAAAATATCTGAATTCCAGTTCCTGTTATACATTAAAGCCTTAATTAGGTATTAAAAATATAACAGTGAAAAAATTATACAAAAAAATTATTTGTAGTTACAAAGACCAACTATTCTAGTATATCGTATTAGCAAAAAAATAAAAAACTTAGAACTAACTTAAACTAAAGCTTTTAATTAAAAGCTTTATCAAATCAAGCTCAATTTGAAACCACGCTCAAAGTTTTCAAACTGAAAATAAACTCAATTTAATTTCATCACAACATTTAAGAAAATCTTCTCATTAAATTGTCTTTCAAACAAACAGTCGTCAGCTAACACAGGTATTCAAATACTCCAATTATCTTATTATCAAACTACGTAGTTCGAAAGGCAGTTGTTACCCATTACTTTTATTTTTTTTTTTGGTTTTGTTTTATTTTGTTTTGTCATGTGCTCTTTAAAGCATTTAAAGTGACCTGACTCTTGGCGATGGCTCAGATACTCTGGTAAGAATTAGTGTGTCCAATGTGACTTGTAGGTGAATGTGAGTACTCATGTGCGAGAGACAGTGTGTCTGTTTTTGGAGGTATTTTCAAAATATTCATACGAATAATTACGAGTACATACAGGTAGTCTTTTGATATGAACTCTTTTAATCTTTTCATACAGACAAAACAGTCAAGCGGTACAAAAATTATAAAAACAACAATATGAACAACGATTTATTTAGGCTGTAAAGTTCAAAGCAAGAAGCCGACAATGGTAAGCAAAAATATAGCAGCTTTGTAGTAAAAAAATGAAAGGTTTTGGAATTTTTTTTGCCAATAGTGCTCTGTATTCTTGTAAAGATAATATCATGCCATCTAGCATATTAAACGCAAATTCATTCTCTCCTACACGATCTTTATTCGATAGAAACTGTACTCTAAAGGAAGGACCAATGTTTCACTATGTTTTTGGAGTTTCTGCAACATAGTGGTAAATTACCGTGTGTCGCGTTCGATTACCAAATAAAAGAACTCATTCCAAAAAGTAGCATATTTTTACCGAATACTCTCTGTAGCCAATATTTCGTTGTGTATTAAGGAGTTAAAGACTTCTTTCCTATCAAATAATTCGGTTCATCAAGAGCAAATGTATCCGTAAAAGCAAACTGCATACTTCAAGATAGACCTCCTCGCTTTACGGAGGAGGACGTAATGAAATCTGGTTTAAGAACAATATTGAGCAAACATAAGTAAGCAGAACAACTCTCCTACAATGTCGTAGTTCTAACATCATGGAGCTCATACAACAAAACCTGGTGATTCAAGTAAAGACATCAACAATCTCATCAAAAACTCTACAAGTATATCATGAAGAGTTAAAATCAAACACTTCTAGTTCTAATGTTCGAACAATCGAAAATATTCAATCGGGCAGCCGAAATCCCATGCAAATGTTTAAGACATTAACCATTTCGAACGAGTATTTTTAAACTAAGCCTCAGCAACCTCCGATATCTGAACAAATTTCCAGGAATTGATTAGGCTGCACCCACCATTAGGTTAGGTTAGGTTAGAGGACGTGTACTCGTCAATTAAGACAAGTACAGTACCCGGAGGTCGAATTGACCCATTGTACAACGCCCTAGTTTCTCACACCACTTATGTTGTGTGTGTTAATTTTATACATGAGCGGCGGGACCTACAGTTTAAAGTCGACTCCGAACGACAGATTTTTGAGAAACTTTTTCATGCCAATTTTATTTACTCTTAGAGTTTTTGCCAAAAATCTGCTGAGAGGAAGTCGCCGAAGAAATACTTTTTGTATTTTGTCTTGATGTCTGGCCTGGGGCTCGAACCCTGGCTTTACGTCTAATAAGCCATAACACTACCTACTAGACTACGGCGAGTTTCTGCACCCTCCATTAACCATATAACAACATTGGTTAGGTTCATTTGCTCCTCAGAGGAACATTATGAAATTACAGATGTAGCTTCAACAAGATAACCGTTATTAGCTTTCAAAGTTGCTGGCTACTATTTTGTGTGAATTTTGCGCTGGAGGCGTCATCGATCCATATTTCTTTGTCAACGACGTTGGACAGGTTATCACTGACAAGGGCTAGCACTTCATGTCAACTTCTTTTGGCCCAAATTGTATGATCTGGACACAAACAAGACTGCGATAGGTACTTAGTGACAAAAATTCAAAAATTCAAAATGGTTATGTCACATGGGGGTACAGATAACCCTCATCGTTCGATTTGACCGATTTGTGTGGAGTTTTATTAAATCTTAGTTGTATGGTGGTGTAGTAGGTTGGCTTACTATTCGTAAAGCCCGGGTTCGTATCCCAGGTCAGACATCAAAAATGAAATATGAAAAAAAAAAATATTTCTTCGGCGACTTCCTCTCAGCAGATTTCTGGCAAAAACTCTGAGAGTAAAATAAACTGCCATGAAAAAGTTTCTCAAAATTCTGTCGATCGGAGTCGACGTTAAACTGTAGGTCCCGCCACTCACGTATAAAATTAACGTACACAACATGAGTGGTGTGAGAAGCTAGGCCGTAATCCTGACTGAAGGGTTGTAATGGCCAATTATGTATGTATGTATGTGTATGCGAATAAGCTACAAATCAAAGTGGTTCTCAAATCTAACATGATACATATCATCGTTTAAATTCAGCCTGTTTTATGAGCCAGAGTCATGGAAGACTGAATATATGGACTGCGATTTACCCAGATACCCCAGATGTGTCGGACATTTAAACGATGTTATATTCCACACATAATGATATCAATAGGTATTTCAAATTAATAAAAAATTTCGATGATGTCTCACACATACATAGTTTTTTGTTTAAATTTAAAGATAGGAAATGCTACATACATATATATTTATGCCGATAACTCAGAAATCTATCTTAAGCTGATGTTTGAAAAGAGTTACATATTCATGTTTAATATCTGACTCCAGATGTTATCAGACGTCATCTTTTTTTTTTTCAAATTGTTGTCATGCTTGACAAAGTGACCCGACTAAAATTTCATCCACTACTGTCTGGCTCAACACTGCATAAAAACTTGTCTTTTTTTTTGAAACTGAATTGAAAAAAACTTACAAAAAACGTACCAACATTGAGTACAAAAAAAAAATAAAAAATTAAATAAAAAATACAATCAAAACAGAAAAAAATGTTAAACTTAAAAACGACTTTATAGAAAATAAAATTAAATACTTTATTTGTCTAACTAAGAGTGTAGTACGTAGTATTATTTTAATATTTGCCTCTCTAACTGCTTTAGTTCAGGCTAAAATACTAAATAACCGAAATTGAATAAAATTGTCTAAAACAGTATGTGTTTAACACTCAAGGTGTACGGTTCAATTTTTGTTTAAAAAGAAAATTAAATTTAAAAACAGAAAAAAATTATAAAAATATTAAAGTGAAACAAGTGAATGGATAAGATTGAAACCAAAAAGGATTAAATTAAAGAATTATTTTTAATAAGATTTTTCAAAAAGTATGTGCCAATAAAAATTATATGTTTTATTCTAAAATTTTTTAAATACAATATAAACGAGAGTTAATTTATTTTTTTCAACTAAATTAATTATTAAACACTTGTCTTGTGCTGGCATTTGTTTTTAAAGCCGTTGCTATTATACGAACTTGTAACATTGCAACTGGGGAAAGAAGCTGCTTAACTAGTTTAAATTGAAAAAACAAAACAAAACAAAAATTTGAAATAAACAAAAAAATAAACGAAAAATTTATTAAAAATTACAGAAACATGCAGTTAAAAGACAGAAAAAAAAACATTTTCAAGTTTAAATTCGATATTATTGGGGAAATTTTTGAAAAAATTGGAAAACGTTATCAAATAAACCATACACTTACCACTTAAATGAACTCGTTTTAATAACTGTTAATAAAAAGTATATTCAAACTGACTGAATAATTTTTTATTTATTTTTATTTTTAACCAGCATGAAAAAGGGATAAAAAAATGTTGGTAGCGATTAACAATTCACCAGACAGTCAGTCGTTTAAATATTTATTTGCACAAATTGAAGTTAACATCTACGTTTTGACAATATTTTCTTAAAATATCAAAAATTTTATAAAATAAATAGGCCTCTACTTACCATTTTCCTGCAAGGCCTTCTTTACCTCTTGTCATCCAGTCATAGACGTTTATTTGATTTGTTTGTTTTAATTTGAACTAAAAAAAATTTTATTATTTTTTTAATTTAATTAAATTGAAATAAATTAAAATATTTAATTACTTGCTTATTTGCTAGGTTAAAAAATTAAATAAAAAATGGATAAAGCAGATGGCATTCGTTTCAATGAAGTTTTATTCAAGTTTGAAAGAAATATATTTTAACAAATTTCTAATCTTACATTTTATGGCACCACACTTACTACTACATACTTACATGCATAAAGATCCTTACGACCCTTCAGTCAGGATTATGACCTAGCTTCTCGACTTTAAACTGTAGATCCCACCATTCATGTATAAAATTAATATACACATCATAAGTGGTATGAGAAACTAGATCGTAATCTTGACTGAAGGGTTCTAATGACCAATTATGTACGTACGTATGTAACATCCTTTTGTTGGACCTTTAATTCCATACTTATTACCAAGTTTTAAGTTATTTCTTATCACCCCCTTAGATTTCATTATTATTTCAATATTTTTAATTACTGATTAAATCGTTTCCGGTGTCAGTTAATCGTTTTCTTGAGTTTTCTTGATTTCTAAACAGTTTTTCTTTGTTCACTATTTTGTTGTTTTTTTTTACATTTTTAATTTAAATTTTTAATTTAAACAGAATAGTAAGGCAAACACTTGCTTGAATGTTCAACGGCACAAGTTAATGAAATTTTACTAAAAACAGCAACAAGTCTTTAAACAATGCATATTAACTATTAAACTGCCGTTAAGCTAATAATTGTTATTATTTTGTTTACTAAGCTCAATAATTTAAATAAAATTTAGAATAAGAAATGCAGTGTGGTCATACAATTGCCTATGACTGTATATTTTGGCCACTACAACTCTTTAGTCAGGATCACAGCTTGCTTGGCTTCTTACACCCCACATGTACGAGTATGTTTGTGCGTAATTTTAACCATAAGAGGTTTAACGTCGAATCCGAACAACAGTTTTGGAAAACTTTTTCATGGCATTTGGTTACTTTCAAAGCTATTGCCAGGAAACTACTGAAAGGCAATGGCAGATAGAAATTTTTTTTCTTCTCATATTTTTCCTTTTTTTGTTCAAGATGTCAGAGCTGACGTTTGAATTCTTGGGCCTTCGTTAAACGATTTTAACGAATACAACGTTTCGACTTTTGCCTCAAAATAGGTCTCAGCTTCGGCGATTACATCTTCATTGAGGCTAAATTGCTTCCCAGTGCGCATTGTCTTCAGACCTGAGAACACACGACAAACTAACAATAGTAGTTTCACTCGAAACAATACTTCCCATAAACTAAACGTTGGACCGAAACAAAATTTGTATACATGTTTTTTGAGTCATATGGATTAAATACTTGTAATACTAGTAATACTAGCGCCAGCTGTGTTTGAGCCTAAGAACCTTTCAAGCCAGTTGTTATTACAAACAGCGGAATCCATTAAGTCTGTTGGTTGCAACATAAGTATAGTAATGTTTGCAGTTAAAAAGTTAATCGACGTCAACGACGGTAACTTAAAGGTAAACTCAGCTTCATTCTAGTCTTTCTACTGTGACATCCAAGGTGAGAATTGTTATGACGACCTACTCGAACTTTCAGCATGACCCAAACATCTTAATTATTACTTTACTGTTTACAAGTTACATCTTTTCATGCCCTAGGCATATAAAATCTGCTGAAACTTTTTAAATGCTAGTTGAATAGGTAGAAGTCATTGTTAACCTTAGAGGACTGTGATAACACAGTAAATTATTTCCCTTAGCTGACGAAACAAACGAAGCTCATAATGAATTTATTTAGTCTCTCAATGTTCGCATTCGACAAATCATTGAGATCACCAGCAGATGCTCCTGTTCCTACTACATAATGTTGAACAATTAACCAACAGATGAAGAATAGTTCCCTCTCTTTTTCGTCCATCTTATGGTTAAGACCAATCGTCTTACATGCGTACTCAGAATGCAAAGCTCATTAATAACTCCTACCAACTTCTTCATTGCAGTTTGAACAGATTTTCTACACAGCATTTACCTTGCTTTGGCCAGATTTGCTGACAAAATCTATCATCGCATCTATCATCAATCTTAAACTTGAAGGATCTTAATGTACGGAACTCACTCGAAAGTGTAATGGTTTGATGAGTTTTCGATTGTTATTTGAGTTCTATCTGCAGAGGAGTACAACTTACTTCTTAAACGCTTCTCCTTAAGACCTTTCTAAAAAAGTTAATTGTTAAAAATAATACAAACATACCTAATTCAGAGCCAGAGTTACGCCATATGTATATGTGTTAATTCTATACACGAGTGGCAAGACCTACAGTTTGAAGTCGATTCCAAACTAGAGATTTTGGGAAACATTTTCATGGCAATTTTATTTACTCTCAGAGTTTTTGCCAGAAATCTACTGCGAGGAAGTCGCCGTAGAAATATTTTTTCATATTTCGTTTTGTTGGAGATGTCTGACCTGGTATTTGAACCAAAGCCTAATGTCTACTAAGCCAACATACTACCTACTAGATTACGCCGACTTCAAAAACAATATTGAAATTAATGTACTTTGGCAAGATATTACGGGTTTGGAACTCCGCTATGCTAGGATTGACTGCTACGTAGTATACTTGTTTCGCTATAAAATCGTAATTAAGCGGAAACAAATCAGAAAATGTATGAATTTAAAAAATCTAATATATTTTATTCATTATGACACCATGCACTCGTTATATCAGTTATAACACCATGTTACAAAAATAAAAATACTACAAATACTCACTACGCCAAAAAAAACCCTCATAGCTAGGAAGTAAAAAACGGCTGCTTATTATTTATGGATAGTCATTAAGAAATTTATTCAATACAATAATTTGAACTTAACCTACATTGCCCAATGATTACTTAAATCGCTCATAATGCGATTTGCTCACAACATGTGAATGCGAGTGAATAGCGCAAATAAACAAAACCTTTTCAAAAGCGATTTTGCAAAGCACATGTTGGCACTTCAATTTCATGCTATTGAACTGGTTTTAACAATTTTTTTATCTCATTTTTATTTTTATTTTTATTTTTTTAATTTTCATTTACCTTTGACATGGTTTCCATTGAAAGATGTTATTTAATATTGTTGTTGCAAATAAAAAAAAACCAGTATTTACGTATTTTAATAAAATTTTATTAGTCGTGACTTTGCTGTTTAAGAAAGAAAAATAAAACGTTCATTTCATTTACCGGCAGTAAAACTGTTTTAACTGTTTTAAATAAAAACGTTGTTGTTTTATTTTACATGTAAATTGTTAACGTAAATGTTTATCCAATTAACATCTTTCATTTTCTTCATTCCATTTCAACAATTATTTAAACAATAAAAGTTTCTGCGAATTATAGTGTAACAC
Source organism: Sarcophaga subvicina (assembly GCA_936449025.2). NCBI lineage: Eukaryota > Metazoa > Arthropoda > Insecta > Diptera > Sarcophagidae > Sarcophaga > Sarcophaga subvicina. Next base: position 38,047,409 of record OW388084.2, read on the forward strand.
TATTAAGAAAACATAAACATTTAATTTTGAGGTTAAAGATGCTTGTAAAACTCATTAAATACGAGCTCAAAATTCAGATTTAACAAATTTTTATTGCATGAAGTGGTTACTCATTAGAAATGTTTTCATATTGTATATACACAGATTTATACGTTGTAAATATAATATTTTTATATAATTATCCATAACCAATTGATAATTATTGCCAATATTTTTAATGGTTATCCATTTTTCAATTTCCAAAGTAAAGCTAAACAAATCACAAGTAAAACTATGATTTCAATAAAAATGTTTCAACCTTCCCTTGACCTAATGGGTGAATACAACTCTTTACTCGGGATTGCAACCTTACTTCGCACACCACCCATGTTAGGTCAGGTTAGGTTAGAGGACGTGTACTTGACAATTAAGACAAGTACGGTACCCCATTGTACAACGTGCTAGTTTCACCCATCACTTATGTTGTGTGTGTTAATTTTATACATAAGTGATGGGACCTACAGTTTAAAGTCGACTCCGAACGACAGATTTTTGAGAAACTTTTTTTATGGCAATTTTACTTACTCTCAGAGTTTTTGCCAGAAATCTGCTGAGAGGAAGTCGCCGAAGAAATACTTTTTGTATTTTGTCTTGATGTTTGGCCTGGGGCTCGAAACCTGACTTTTATGTCTAATAAGCCAACATACTATCTACTAGACTACGGCAACTTCCACCCATGTTGTATGTGTTAATTTTTGTCATAGTAATAAACCTACAGTGTAATGTCGACCCCGAACAACATATTTGAAAAATTTTCATGGCAATTTTAATTATTCTCTTTGCTAGACTGATGAGAGGAAAGTCGTCGAAAGGAATATTTTTCATATTTCGTTTTGTTTTAGATCTCTGCGCTGGGGTTTGAACCACGGGCTCTAGTCGTATAATCCAGCTTATTAACGACTAGACTACGGCGACTTCATTACGTATGCATTAGAAGTCATCGTAGTCTAGTAGGTAGTGTGTTGGTTTAATAGACATAAGGCCACGATTCAAACCCCAGGTCAGACATCTCCAACAAAACGAAATATGAAAAAATTTTTCTTCGGCAAACTCACCTCAGCAGATTTCAAACAAACACTAAAATTGCCATGAAAAAATTTCTTTAAAAATCTCCCTTCGGAGTTTACTTTAAACTGCAGGTTCCGCCACTCATGTTTAAGAGAAGCTAGGTCGTAATCCTGGCTGAAAGGTTATAATTACCAATGCTGTATGTATGTATTTATATAATACCCACTAAAAGAATGCCGCGGGATTGTTTGCAACACTCGATCTTTTTTAAATAGTTTTCAAAATTTTTTTACGAATATTTCAGGCAGTATTTCGGTGATAATTTGACGAACGTTAGTATTAAAATGAATTAATGTTGATGTAGACCCACAAAAAACGGTTTAAAGCGTCTTATCGAATGATTTTTGGTCGTCAAATGACGTCTCCAAAACGTGATGTAATCTTTCTGTAAACTTATCCGCTAATAAAACCAATGTCGCGTTATGTGCTAATTGGCATCATCTTCTTGAAATCACAATCCGTCCAATTCATAATTTCCAATTGCACAGCTCTTTGAATTAATGGTAATGGCTTCTTTTGTCACTTTTTCCAGATCCAATGTCTTTTTCACAACCATTTTTGGATCTTTAGAGTCCCATATGCAACAATTTTACTTGTTGACAACACCGCCGAGTCAAAAATTACCTTCAAATCTGAAGAAAATTTTGAAATCAAAAAATGTTGTTGCTTAAGTAGGACTTTAAATTGACTGATACGTCATAATATGTCGTAAGATATGCCCATTACTGAGTTCGCTGAGGTATCGCCAAATTCGAATTATTTGTTGGACAAACAAAACCGATATTTCGGCACAACGTACATGCACGGACCTGACTGCATGTAGTTTCTTAAAATGTCTTTATATATGAGGTGTGACCAAAAAATAACCGATATTTTCAAATTTCGTGAGTTATGTTGGTACACATGACTGTTATATATGTTGACAATATCAGCCATTTTGGATTGTCAGTTTGTTTTTGACAGATAAAAAAGTTAGTCGTGTTTTGGTGTGCCCTTCGATTTTTTACTACAGTAATCCCTCGATTTACGTCGCAGCTGGTTCCAAAAAAAGGCGACGTAAATCGAATGACGACGCAAATTGAAGTTCGAGGGAACAAAAAATTTGACGACGTAAATCGAAACAACGTTAATCGAGGCGACGTAAATCGAAGGATTACTGTATTCGAAAAAATGGATCAAGGAAACTGTATTACGTTTTGTGTAAAAAATTAAATTTAATGTTCAAGAATATTTGAAATGTTGACTGTGGCGTTTGGCGAGTCTAGTGTGAGCAGAACACAAGTTCAATTGTGGTATAACCGGTTTAAGGAAGTCCGAGAAGATGTCAATGACGATGCTCGTCCTGGTCGCCCGAGCGCGTCAGCAACTGATGAAAACATTGAAGAAGTAAAGAAAATGATTTTGGATAATCGTCGAATCACTATTAGAGAGTTTGCTGATGATGTTGGCATATCGTTCGGCTCATGCCAAGCAATTTTTACGGATGTTTTAGGCATTAAACGTGCGGCAGCTAAGATTGTTCCAAAATTGCTAAATTTTGAGCAAAAACAACGTGGCATGGATATCGCTCAGGAGATGTTGAACGTCATCAACGACGTATACATACATAATTAGTCATTATAACCCTGCAGTCAGGATTACTACCTGGCTTCTCACACCACTTATGTTGTGTGTGTTAATTTTAGACATGAGTGGCGGGACCTAAAGTTAATTCCGAGCGAAAGGTTTTCTTCAGAAATTTCTTCATGGCAATTTTTATTGACTCTCAGTGTTTGCGCCAGAAATCTGCTGAGAAGCAATCACTGAAGAGATATTTTTTTATTGGAGATCGTTTTATTGGAGATGTCTGATCAGAGATCTCAACCGAGGCCTCATGTCTAATAAGCTAATACACTACCTACTAGACTATGGCGACTAGAATAGCATAGTAAGTGATAATAAAAATGAAAGCAATGATGCTGTTTGTAAAGTCTACAAATTTTAATATTTCTTATATTTTTGGATTGAAACATTTGCTGAGAATGATTAAAGAAATGGGTAATGTAAATAGTGTGAGCTATAGTTCAAAAGAATATGTGCTTTAGCCTAAAAAGATTGAAGACGCCGTAGTCTAGTAGGTAGTGTGTTGGCTTATTAGACGTAAAGCCAAGGTTCGAGCCACAGGCCAGACATCAAAACAAAATACAAAAAGTATTTATTCGGCGACTTCCGCTCAGCAGATTTCTGGCAAAAACTCTGAGAGTAAATAAAATTGCCATGAAAAAGTTTCTCAAAAATCTGTCGTTCGGAGTCGACTTTAAACTGTAGGTCCCACCACTCAAGTATAAAATTAACACACACAACATAAGTGGTGTGAAAAACTAGGACGTTGTACAATGGGTCAATTCGACCTCCGGGTACTGTACTTGTCTTAATTGACAAGTACACGCCCTCTAACCTAACCTAGCCTAAAAAGAGCTATTAGGACCCACATAAGCAAGTTATTTTATTAAATATTTTTTTATTTTAATTGAATTATTTTATTTTCAAATTGCCATAAAATAAATTTAAACGGCTTAATAAAACAAAAAATGTGGTACATATTAACCTGTTTTAATTATAATGGAAATTACCCAACAACAAGACATTTTTCGATCTTGACCGCCTGTCTGTCTTCAGCAGATTATTGTCAGATTTTGTCATAATAAACGCAATAATTTATGATGAATTTTTCAAAATAATATTTCACAATAAATAACACATTAAACCGTACATTGAAATTGAAACCATGTTCACTTTTAATTAAAATGTTATTGTATGGTTTTGTTGTAATTTTTGTTTTATTAATTTTATTATCATCATCAAAACAAAACTTTAATTATAGCTTAGTTTAATTTGTGTGTGGTTTATTAAATAGTTAACAACACCACTTTTTTATGAATAAATGAGCACACTTGGTTGTAAGTTAAAACCAAGTTTGATTATACAATTATGATCTTGGCCACCATTTTCATGCAGCAACACTTATTCAAATGTTGCATCACTATTCCCGTAATTACCACTGAAACCTAGAAACAATTAACAATTAAAGAAAACAACAACAATAAAGAAATCAAAAGTGATTTGAAAACCACAAGAAAACGAAACGAAACGAAACGAAGCAATAAAATGCTAATATGACCGACAGACCGATAATTGTAAACAAGCTTTTTATAAATTCTTTAACACAGTGATTCCTAAATACAATTGGATTGTTTACAACAGGTATAAAAAAGTTTACATTTTTTTATATTTGTTGCTAATTACACCGTTAAAAATTGTTTTTAAGGTCTACTTGAAACAATCACTTTAAACCTCAACTTGCTACCAACAATTTTTTTCTTTTTTTGCCACAACTGTTATGGTGTTGTTTATGTGCCATGTGTTGCAATCGTTGCATTTAAAGTTGATTCACGTTTTATTTTCTGTTAGACGAAACCATTTGTAAGTGACCGTCAAGCTTGCAGGTTTTTTCCGTCATACAAAATATATTCATTCCATAGACAGCGCACTGCATGCACATGCAACTCAACACCACCACCGCCAGTTTTTAATGTTGCAACATTTTTATGTTAAATTTATTACTGTTTCTGCTTCTGTTACTTTTTTCTTTTCCTTCGGTTTTCTTGTTCAAGTTGGTTTTTCCATTTTTTTCTTTAACGGTTTTTGCATTTTGACTTAGTCAAGACAGTGTTAAGATTTTATGATTTTTTGATTTTTCTTTTTTCTGATCTTTTGTTATGATTTGGAGCTGTAACAGCTCTATTGTTAACTTACGCAACTTTTAACCTAGTTCCATGATAGTGAGCTTGTACGTTAATTAATGTAGAAATGTGCGATTATTCGCCAGTTTATAGCATAGACAACAATTCAAAGACGTAGCACTGATCAGCTAGACACTACACTATTATAGTGTTGCAAGTAGTGTGCTTATGGTCGTCATTCAGTTAATAACATTATTTTGCCTTTTTGTATTTGATTTTTAAGAGATCAAGCTCAAATTTGTAAGAAAAAAAAACTGAATTTCCCAATGATTTTTTTTTTTAATTTTGGAAAGGAATTTATTTTTATTTCAAAAATGTGCTGCAAATACTGCTGGCTAAAATTTTGAATGTGTTGCATCAGTTCGCTCATTATCGACATTACAAACGGTTTTAACGGTTTTGAAAATTAAAAAAATTACAGAAAATTTTGAGGCGAAATATGAACGCCTGTCATTTACTTTTTAAAGTTCATTTCATATAAATTTATCATACTTTTTACAGCATTTCAGCCAATAATGCTGCCGGCCCAACAACCTTACCAAACAGACATCTTTCAAAAGGTCATTGGCAGCTCAGCAATGCTCTCAGAATGCTCTTCCCATCAAGTCTGGTAATTCTGTTTATTATCGTACCCATTGAGGATAAAGGCTTATTTCTCTTGTTCATAATAAAATTCAATGTTCGTAGTTCGTTACTTACTGAGCATATTTAGCATTTAATGCAGCATAAAACTGGTATTTACTGCACAAGAAAACTAAGGCATTTTGCAAAAAATGAATTACACGTAAAAAAATAAATATGTTTTGTTCCCTTCAAAGTTATCTCCCACAGACATAACACTTTTGTGTTAAAGCAAGCATGCTTTGAAATCTTTTAGCTATGAAATGCTTAACTTCTTGATTTTACCAAACCTTTAACCTTACCTAACGGTGTTCAGCTTTAAGCCCCGGTTAGCCAAACGTCTACGGAATATACGTTTGTTATTAGCATATGAAGAACAATGTAAATGCTTACCAAAATTATGTTACGGTTCGAAAATTGCTCTCATAGCTTTTTGTATTCTAAAAACGAACGTACCTTCCATTACGTTCCATGGACGTTTGGGTAATCGGGGCTTTAGTCGCAACAAACAAAAGATAAACACAAAGAAATAATTTTGGCAAATTTTGTTTAGGTTTAAAAAAGAAACAATAACAAACAATTTGTAAAGCATTATTTAATATTCTAATAATATTTCGGATAATCTTGACTCGTAACTTACAGTCAACATTCCGCAATGATTTCATAGCCTTGCTCATGTATTTGCTAATGTGATCAGAACAAAAACGGCATGCAACTGCTAAAACATTTTATTTAACGCATTGAATTATTTATTGTAACCCTTTGGTTTCGATGTCATAACAACATATTGGCGATTTACATCTCTAAAGACTGCCTGACACATAGTTTCATATCCAAAACGTTAAAAAATTCTATAAATATTTGAAGACACGATGTAAGCGATTTCCGATTTTCATTTACAGCAAGCATTTCATGATCAGCTAGACACTACACTATTAAAGTGTTGCAAGTAGTGTGCTTATGGTCATTCAGTTAATAACATTATTTTGCCTTTTTGTATTTGATTTTTGAGAGATCAAGCTCAAATTTGTAAGAAAAAAATTTAATTTCCCAATGTTTTTTTAATTTTGGAAAGGAATTTATTTTTATTTCAAAAATATACTGCAAATACTGCTGGCGTTGTTGGTATTCAATGGCTAAAATTTCGACTGTGTTGTATCACTTCGCTCATTATCGACATTACAAACGGTTTTGAAAATTAAAAATATTACAGAAAATTTTGAGGCGAAATATGAACGCCTGCCATTTACTTTTCAAAGTTCATTTCATATAAATTTATCATACTTTTTACAGCATTTCAGCCAATAATGCTGCTGGCCCACCAACCTTACCAAACAGGCATATTTCAAAAGGTCAGTGGCAGCTCAGGAATGCTCTCAGAATGCTCTTCCCATCAAGTTCGGTAATTCTGTTTATTATCGTACCCATTGAGGATGATAAAGTCATATTTCTCTTATTCATAATAAAATTCAATGTTCGTAGTTCGTTACTTACTGAGCATATTTAGCATTTAATGCAGCATAAAACTGGTATTTACTGCACAAGAGAACTATGTCATGTTGCAAAAAAAAAAGAAATACACGTAAAAAAATAAATATGTTTTGTTCCCTTCAACGTTATGTCCCACAGACATAACACTTTTGTGTTAAAGAAAGCAAGCTTTGACATCTTTTAGCCATGAAATGTTTAACTCCTTAATTTTACCAAACCTTCAACCTTACCTAACAGTGTTCAGATTTAAGCCTCGATTAGCCAAACGTACGTTTGTTTTTAGCATATGAAGAACAATGTAAATGCTTACCATAATTATGTTACGGTTTGGTAATTGCTCTTATTGCTTTTTGTATTCTAAAAACGAACATAGCTTCCATTACGTTCCATGGACGTTTGGCTAACCGCAGCTTTAGTCACAACAAACAAAAGATAAATATGTACAAAGAAATAATTTTGGCAAATTTTTTTAGGTTAAAAAAAACTACAACAAACAATTTGTAAAGCATTATTTAATATTCTGATAATATGTCGAATAATCTTGACTCGTAACTTACAGTCAACACTCCGTAATGATTGCATAGCCCTGTAGTAAGAACAGCTCATGTATTTGCTAATGCGATCAGAACAAAAACGGCATGCAACTGCTAAAACATATTATTTAACGCATTGAATTATTTATTGGAACGATTTGGTTTCAATGTCATAACAACATATTGCAGATTTACATCTCTAAACACTGCCTGACTCATAGTTTACAGGCTAGCCAAGTTTCATATCCAAAATGTTTAAAAATTCTATAAAAATTTGAAGACACAATGTAAGCGAGACGTTATTATCAACATTTCTAAAATGGTTTCTCCAACATTTCTTCTTAGTTTTCCACGGCATCTAAAATTGTTGAAACCTCTCTCGTACGACAAAACTAACACTCTACAAGACACTCATCCTACCTGTGTGTCTTTATGGCGCAGAGGCATGGACCCTATTAACAACTGATGCAGCGGCCTTGAGAGTGTTCGAGAGAAAAGTCCTACGTAAGATCTTCGGTCCAGTGCGAGTTGGCGATGATTTCCGTATCCGATCCAACAGTGAGCTGTATGAGCTCCTCAACGACATTGACGTTGTACAGCGTATTAATATCCAGCGGCTGCGCTGGCTCGACCATGTCGTTCAATTGGACGAGGATGCTCCGGCGAGACGGGTATTTGATGCGGGAATCTGCGGAAGTTGGCGAAGAGGACGACCTTTTATCCGTTGAAAGGACCAAATCGAAGAAGCCCTGTCATCGATTGGTGTGACCAACTGGCTTAGGCGCGCAAGAAGCAGAGGCACCTGGAAGGATGTGTTGCGCCAGCCCGAAATCCGTTAAACGGGTAGTTATGGCCAATTAAGAAAGAATAGATCTAAAATTGTTTTTCTTTCCGTTTCTCACTTACAGCATTTCATGTATCAATTTTCGGTTTTAATAAACCATGGAATGATTTCCAACGATGTAGTTGTAGGTTTTGTGTTGGCTTATTAGGCGTGAAGCCATGGTTCAAACCACAAGTTAGATATCTCCAACAAATCGAAAATATGAAAAAAAATGGTCGGCGACTTCCTCTTAGCAAAAACTCGGCGATTAAATAAAATTGTCATGAAAAGTTTCTCAAAAATATGTCGCTCGGAGCCATTTTTAAACTGTATGACCTGGCAATCATGTATAAAATTAACACACACAACATAAGTGGCATGAGAAGCTAGGTCGTAAACCTGACTGAAAGGTTGTAATGAGCAATTATGCACTTTTGTATATATGTGGTTTCAACAATTAATACGAAATTGACTTTATTGCCGGATAAGTCTATAAAAAGATTAATTTCACGTTTTGACGACGTCATTCAGGGGATATGACGTTTTTCGCCTTTTCTTGTGCAAGTATCCTCTAACGTTGAATTATTTGATGCTAACATTCGTCAAATTATCACCGAAGCCAGCGGTGGCCTTATATTTTATAAGTATTTATTTATTTTTTTTTACTAATTACAATACAATTACAAATTATATTTAATTGTTTACGAGCAGAGACAGTTTTAATCCCTTATTCTGGATCTTTTTTGGTACAAATTTTGAAAGCTGTCGTAACCTTACTAGCCAGCGATCATCATTAGTTGATAAGTGATATCCATAATCGCATTAACTTCACGGTGTTAAGAACGTGTCTCTGTTGACTTTACACACCCTCTCTGTCTGCTATCTGCCGACAACCAATTCTAACTCATCCTTTGCTGATGGTGCGACTTTAGGAATATTGTATTACGCTAAGCAGACATCGGCTGAATTCCAAAATACTAGTTGCTTTGAGGTCGCCGTAGTCTAGTAGGTAGTGTGTTGACTTATTAGACGAAAAGCCAGGGTTCGAGCCCCAGGCCAGACATCAAAATAAAATACAAAAAAAAGTATTTCTTCGGCGACTTCCTCTCAGCAGATTTCTGCCAAAAACTCTGAGAGTAAATAAAATTGCCATGAAAAGTTTCTCAAAAATCTGTCGTTCGGAGTCGACTTTAAATTGTATGTCCCGCCACTCATGTATAAAATTAACGCACACAACATGACTGGTGTGAGAAACTAGGTCGTAATCCTGACTGAAGGGGTTGTAATGACCAATTATGTATGTATGTAGTTGCTTTGTGTTTAAACAAAGTATAGTGTTTCACAAAGCCGCTATACAAAATGTTTACAATGTATACTATTTCAATTTCGTCAATGTGTATTTTTAACGCAGTCAAAAAGCAATCAGGCATCGGATTTATAGTTGATGCATTGTTTGGTAACTTTGCATATGTACAAAATTTATATACCGTAGTAGAACTGCATACAAACTTTGTATTGATACATTTTGAAATTCAGCGTAACTGAGAGCCTATGCTCGGTGTAGTGTAACAGGCCGAAGTGTCTGGTGGGAATCGAACTCATAAACCTTATGCTAATAGTCTAGCACACTACCGACACCCATGCATGTATTAAATACTCCACTTTTTCTGCTTTTAACGAAATTTCTTGTACATTTCTACGTCATTTGAAAATAATTTTAAAAATATAAATTTGTAGCACAAAAAATTAAACAAATCTTTCGAAAAACCTTATTTTTATTATTATTGCATACAACCACAACTCATAGTCATTGGCAAAGTATTTCTAAATATTTAGAACGTGAATTCAAATATTCTAATTGCAAATAAAATTGCCAAATTTTTTTTATAATAATTTTTAATAGAAAAAAAATTAAATTGGGATTATTGAAGTGTAAAAAATTCACAGTTACAAGTACGTACGTACACTATATTACAAAATGTGTTAAATATTTCGTTTAACAATTTCTGAAAATAAAAAAAATAATGAAGCAATTAAAAATGATCGTTTTTTCTGTATACAATTGAAATGTAAAGTTTTGCGTAATTAAAACACATTTTACAGACTTGGAAATGTATCGAATAGATCAATTAATTATTCATTTCAATTACAAAAAAAGAAAAATTCCAATCAATTATAAATTCAAGTATTTTAAAACAGATCGATTCCGTATTTATTTAATTGCAGCTTTTGAAATACAGAAATAAATAATAAATCGAGAAAATGACAGCAAAACCAAAATTTGAATTTGAAAAAGATCCCTTAGTCCACATAGACGATGTGGATGAGAATGAGGAAGATCGTGTTGCAAAAAGTTTTGAAGGACGTTGTCTCTTTATAACCGGTGGTACCGGTTTCTTGGGCAAAGTTTTAGTTGAAAAACTATTGAGGTAAGTGTAAAAAAACAAAATAAAAAAATCCCCTTTTTCTACTTGTTACTTATTAAAACGAATTAATTTTTATTTATCTCCTAACCTTAATACAATAATAAATGAATCACAATTAATATTCATTCTTACCATTAATTTTCTTGTTTAAAGGTCATGCGGAGATTTGAAAAAAATCTATTTGCTGATACGTCCCAAAAAGGGCAAAGAGCCAGTCGAACGTATTAAGGAAATGTTTGACAATGTGGTATGTACACAGCATCATTATAATTAATAATAAAATAATTGACTTTACTTTTCACCATACATGCTACTATATTTAGTACATACGTTTACACCTATATCCAGAGCTATTAATTAAACTTATAAATAGATAATCACTTTGTTTATAAGCAAGCATTGCACGTAGTTGCACACGTAATACTTATAATCATTCTTAATCGTCTAACATTTTTAGTAAAATGATGACTGGGATAAAAACTGGGAACAAAATTTATACATACCGTCAAAGAGAAAAGTCTATGTACACCGGTGTATGTAGACTTTTCCCGCAAATTTTTTTTCCGAACAATAATTTTTGTTCATGTTCTTCAAATACTCTCGATTTTAAATGCCTTTAACAACTCTATAACATCTTTTTTAATTTGATAAAAATCAGCGGTAAAAATGTCTACTTACATCGGTGTAAGTAGACTTTTTTCTTTGACTGTGGATCTATAATCTAAAGAGAATACATTTTTAGCCGATTGCCAATATGTATAGAGAAATTTAGAACAGTGACATCCATTTACTTACACACTTGATTGATCATTATAACCCTTTAGTCAGGATTGCAACCTAGCTTCTCACACCACCTATGTTGTGTATGTTAATTTTATTCAAGAGAGGCAGAATCTACAGTTTAACATCGACTCCGAACGAAAGATTTGTGAAAGTTAAACCCCTCTTCCCCCATACATACATACATACACACACACATAACTGGTCATTACAACCCTTCAGTCAGAATTACGATCTAGTTTCTCACACCACTTATGTTGTGTGTGTTAATTTTATACATGAGTGGCGTTACCTACAGTTTAAAGTCGACTCCGAACGACATACATAAACCATGAATTTCGTGCTGATAATAGTTCGGTAACTTATTAGGGTGTACAAGGTCACATCTGTAATAAATTCGAGGTCTTAAATATAATTATCTATCACAACCACAAATATTTCGAACTTAACTCTTATAGCCATAGTACAGAAGAGAACATAATAAAGAGTATGCAGTAGTGCGTCTGGTTAAAATTCGCAACAACCCACAGAGACACCCTAAAATAGATTTACTTTTGCTGACATGTCTTCTCTTCTAGTGAGTCTTCTAGTGAAGTTGATAATGAGCCTGTGGTAATGCAGCTCATAGGCATACATTCCAACGGCAGATGCTGCACAGTTTCTTCCTTTTCCTCAACAAGGCAGCTACTACATATACCACGTCAAATAAATTCCAAGGCTTCAGATGTACATCCATAACTTGCAATAACTCCGAAAAATGGTGCCATATCTCACTAGCAGCTTCATACTTCTCTGAACCAAAGGAAAAAAAAAACAAAAAAAATACAAAAAACAAACAAGCTATCACACGATATACAAGCCTTACATACGTAATACTTCGAGCCTTTCCACTTCTTGCATATTTATCGATAACTTTATTGTAAACTTACAAAACTAAATTTTTACTATCCTCAGCCGCTACAGTGATCGAATGTAGTTTAATATGGTCTTATCCATCTTGGTCAAAGAGTTAAAAACGTTAATCGCTGACAAACCATTGATCTCTTTAATGTCTTTAAAATCGATAAAAAGAACAGATTCATGAGATCACTATTACTCGTTTATTATTCGGAGAAATAAAAAAAAATTTCATACTCCAGTTCCCACGGATCTATCATTCTTAGGTTAGGTTAGGTTAGAGGACGTGTACTTGTTAATTAAGACAAGAACAGTACCCGGAGGTCGAATTGACCCATTGCACAACGTCCTAGTTCCTCACACCACTTATGTTGTGTGTGTTAATTTTATACATGAGCGGCGGGACCTGCAGTTCAAAGTCGACTCCGGACGACAGATTTTTGAGAAGCTTTTCATAGCAATTTTATTTACTCTCAGAGCTTTTGCCGGAAATCTGCTGAGAGGAAGTCGCCGAAGAAATACTTTTTGTATTTTGTCTTGACGGCTGGCCTGGAGCTCGAACCCTGGCTTTACGTATAATAAGCCAACATACTACCTACTAGACTACGAGGACTTCAAAATCTATCATTCTTACTTGTGAGTTTTATTAAACCAAGTGTGAGACACTTTTTCTGTCATTTTCCTATCATTGATAGGATGACGTTGGTAGCTCTGGATAGCGTCTTCAAGTTAATACAAAATCTGTCGTCTTGCTACCCCGCGATTAAATGTGAAAATTAAGATTTAACCACGATTAAATGAGACACACAATGAGGGACATATTAGACCAAACCCGCATGGCATGGAGCAATGAATGAAGAAAGTTATTATTACGATGAAAAAACTATCTGACATGATCTCGACCAGGCAAGTGTTGTACGCTCTAACCGAAATTTTGGTCGAGAAAGCATTATGGTGCGTAACGTATGACTTTTAGCTTCCAGTTTGCTTCATTACCACCAGAATGAATTAGGGAACATATTTGGAATTTCTAGAAGATATTTTCATCCCAAAACTTGACGCAAATTTTGGATATCAATACATATTTCAACAAGATAGTCTAATAGGTAGTGTGTTGGATTATTAGACATGAGGCCGCGGTTCTAAACCTAGGTAAGACATTTTCAACAAAACGAAATACGGAAAAATATTTCTTCATCAGATTTTTGGCAAAAACTCTGAAAGTTTCTCAAAAATCTGTCATTCGGAATCGACTGTAAATACACTACATTGGAGATCTTGTCTCTCATGTATAAAATTAACACACACAACATAAGTGGCGTGAGAAGTTAGGTCGTAATCCTGGCTGAAGGGTTGTAAAGACTAATTATGCAAGTATGTGTGTAATAAGGCTGTTACGCATAGAAGTAAGGAATGATTATTTCATAAAAATGTTGCTCTGCTCTTCATGGTCGGTTCGGTAAGTCCCGACTGCAATACCATAGGTTGCCACTGTGAAATCAAGGAATACAGTGGGGTATTGAACCCTTCAAAATCAAAACCCTTCTTCCTTCACAAATATTCAATAAAACCTCTTCTGAACATCTTAATTTTATTTTTTTATTTTTTCTATTTTTTTTCAGCTTTTTGACAAGGTCAAAGAGCAAAGAGGTGAAGAAGTTGTACTCAGCAAAGTTCATGCTATTTATGGTGATGTTATGCTGCCCGGTTTGGGCATCTCTGAAAAAGATGTAGAGATGTTATCCAGAGACGTTTCCATAGTTTATCACTGTGCTGCCACAGTAAGGTGGGTTCAGTATAAATTTTAATTCTATTTTGAACTTTACTAAGACCTTTTGTTGCTATTATAGATTCGATGAACCTTTACGTAAAGCTGTGTTCATGAATACCCGTGGCACAAAATATATGTTGGAATTGGCTGCCAAACTTAAGAATTTAAAATTCTTTGCTTATGTATCAACAGCCTATTGTCATTTACATGTGAAGACTTTGTATGAGAAACCCTATGATCCACCAGCCGATCCACATAAGGTTATGAATGCCTGTGAATGGTTATCGGATGATGAAGTTGCTTTGATTGAGAAGAAAATTTTAGGAGATATACCAAATACCTATGCCTATACCAAATCCTTAGCTGAAGCTTTAGTGGTAGAAAAGTTTGATGAATTGCCGGCAGTGATATTGAGGCCATCTATTGTTATACCCATATGGCGTGAACCGATACCCGGTTGGACGGATAATATTAATGGTCCTACTGGTTTATTGATTGGCGCTGGCAAAGGTGTTATACGTACCATGTACTGTAACTCTTCGGGTTTTGGTGATTTCTTGCCTGTAGATGTGGCTGTCAATGCTATCCTGGTGGCCAGTTGGCGTTTCTTGACACGTAAAGATGGTGAAGAGACGAACCGGGTTGCTCACATGACCAGTTCGAATGATATTAAGGTGTCGTGGGCAGAAATTATTGAATTGGGTCGTTGGGTTATAGAGAATCGTGTACCGCTTAATGGTGTTGCCTGGTATCCAGGCGGTTCAATGAAATCAAATTATTACATACACTGGATATGTATGATGCTCTTCCACTGGCTGCCCGCTATATTCGCTGATATTTTACTCAGGATTTTCGGTTATCCGCCAGTGTAAATATACCTTGCTAAAGACAAGTATAATTATTGTTTAAAACTATTTTTTTTTCTTTCGATTTTCAGTCTAATGAGAGTCCAAGACCGTATTAACAAAGGTTTTGAAGTGTTCGAGTATTATGCTAACAATGTTTGGAACTTCGATAACACGGAAGCGGTCAAACTTCGAAAACTTATGAATAAAAAAGAACGCCTGACATATGTTATCGAAAAAATCGATGTTGATTTGGTGGAATACTTTACAAATTGTGTTTTATGCGCCCGCCGCTTGATACTCAAGGAATCGGATGAATCGATACCAGCTGCCAGGAGGCATATGAAAATGTAAATATTTTATTTAAATATTTTAAAAAAGGAAATTGAATTTAATCACTTAATAAATTTTCTTGTTTTTTTCAGCATGTGGTGTGTTGATAAATTCGTTAAAGGCATGTGGCTATTTGGCATCATTTATGTGATTTATCGCTTTTTCTTTGCTGATTACTTTACCACTACAACAGTTACTCAGCCCTTAGAATCTTTTTAATTTTTATCAAATATTTTTAGTGGATAAGTTTATACAATAAGCCAAATATTTTTTTATTTAAATAAACCAATTCTAGTTTATTTGAGATTTATGTTTCTGTAAGTAATAACAAAAGTCTATAATAAATAAATATGTACATATGTACGTATTTGTATGTATATTATTGTAATTTTTATACGTTTAGTATTTTATTAAAATACTTTTAGTTTTGTAAGCAAAATTGTTGGTGTAAAATAAAAAATTTTTGTTTTGGAATATGTATGTAAGCCTTTATTAGTTTTAATTTTAATGAAAAGCGGAGTACAAGCAGAAGTGTGACTCACCACCAATTTTCCAAAAATCCACATATATTGGAGCCCTTCTATTTACAATTTTCCGGGAATGAAATGGAAGATCCGCTCGTTAAATTGGCTTAACATTGTTCTGAGGTCGTCTTGGTGGTTGGTTTTAATCCTGTCAGCTACCTCTATCTGCTACCTTATGCTAAGATGGGTCAGAGAAAAGAAGCAGATGCGTTCATAGAATAGGTAGGCATGTAGTATGTTTGGCCTCCTAGAAACGATGGTAGAACAGACTTACTACTAGGTTCGGTTAAACCCAGTGTGAGACAGGTAACTGGGTTTATACGTTGCATTGCTTAGTTGGAACGTTGACAAGGATCTGGGATTTTTGCAGAGTATGTTACGATGAGGAGGAGTTGGAAACTATTGATCAATTCTTGTGTAATTTTCCTCGCATTGATAGGATGACGTTTAAAACACTCTTCTGAGGTTTACAATGGGATTCGATCCTCGCGAATGGATCGCACTACTGATCAATTGTCTATTTGTGATTTTCCTTTGCGTCATCTGTTCACATTTTTCTCCAACTATCTTTCTTCCTCTTCTCAACGTTTTTTCTCCTCCTCTAGAACAATTATAATGTGTTAAGTTAGCTCCAAGTGGAACTTGTACTTGTCTTCATGACTAACCTATCTATCTACCTACAATTTCCCAACTTCTATTGGTTAAGATCTATTTCTTCTAAAAAAAATATCACTAATGTGGACATGTGTTTACGATCGTTATCCAAAGTCGAGGTTGCATCTTCTGCAATATACTCTTATATATTAACTAGTTCGTTCATAATCCCTCGATTTTGTATAATGGCTCTGACCTATCACTTAAAAAGCAACCACACACCGTTACATGTCCTCCGCCATGTTTAACTGTTCTAGTACAATATTTAGCATTTAATTTCTTATTATCGGGTCATCGTACTTTTCATTACTTGATTAATTGGTTATTACAAAATTTTAATCAGGATTATAACCTAGCTTCACACACCACCCACGTTCCATTTGTTAATTTTATTAATGAAAGGCGGGACCCACAAGTTAAAGCCGATTCCGAAATATAAATTTGGGAAATTTATCTTGTCAATTTTGTTTTTTGCTTGAGAGTTTTTGCAATCGCTAAGAGGAAAGTCATCAAAAGAAATTTTTTCCTTAAATATTTCGTTTTGTTCGAGATGCTATTCCCCACAGTTGTTGAAAAATAAACTCAATTAGGCTTATTTTCTATAATCAAAGGAAAGGAATATTGAAAACGCAAATTTTGCGTAATATATGTGTCATCAATTTTATTTCGAACTCAATTATACCGGCCCACCATGAATTTTTAAAAAGTTCTCAGATATAGGTGGATATTCCTCGTTTTCGATATACAGTCCTTTTGGATATACAGTCCTGAAGTTTACACAATATGCAGTCTATTAATCAGTTTAGATTACAATATTGTCAAAAAATTGATCCGTTACCATTCTTATTAAAAAAAACAACCGAACACGCTTTAATAATTTTTTTTCCATTTTTATTTATTTTTTAAATTAGACTAACGGTTTTTGGTTTGTGCAAAAGATTGTTGCCATATTGTCATTTTATATGAAACAGAAATTTTTACTAATACAATCTTCTGGCATCACTGATTAGTATTAAACAATAAAGTAAATAAGGCAGCATTGTAAAATTAAAAATTCTACTGTCATCTGTCAAACTTGCATTCAGAGATTTTTTGTTCGGTCTTTAAGAAAATTTATTATTCTGTTGTTTTATTTTTTTATTAAAAGAAATTAGATTAAATTAATAAAATAAAATGTATAAAGTTCGAAAAACAAAATTCCTATTGTATTTATTAAAATAAAACGTAATGAAAAAAAATTGCACTGCAACAATAATAAAATAAACTTACCTTTTGGTCAGAGAGAAGACTGCAGAAAGTTAGCGAATCAATTTTAGTTTTTTTTTTAATAAAAATGACTGTGACTAAAAGCAACAACAAAAACAAACAATAGATAAACAAATAAAAAACTGAATAAAGTGGATTTATTTCATCCTATGATTAATTAAAAAAATAGAACAAACAGTAAATCTTACTTATTTTAGTTAAATAAATTATATTAAAAGCGTTTGAAAGAAAAAGAACAACAACTTCCATAAATCAATTACAACAATTGCGTCACACTCAGCTATCAAGATAGAATTGCAGTTGAAAGAAGAAAAAATTATTCGATTATATTTCTTAAAATAAAAACGGAAAATAGAAACGATAGCAATAGACAAATAAAATTTACATTGTGTGTGGCTGGTTTATTTAGCATCTGCTACAAGTGTTTGCAATTATCACGACCAATTGGACATCATGGCCACCTCAATTTCTTCTACAGCAACAACAGTTACTATCGGTTCGGGCACTATGGAAGGCACCCTCAGTAAGTGGACAAACGTTATGAAAGGATGGCAGTATCGCTTCTTTGTTTTGGATGAAAATGCTGGGCTATTATCTTATTATACGGTATGTGTTCTGTCTTATTTTTTTTATTCATATTATTCATCCATTATATTATGCACCTCCTTCCTTCTCGCTCATTTATTTTGTGATATCAACGAATGACAAATAATTCAAAAGTTCTTTAATAACAATAATATGAGGCAACTAGATAACGCGGCAATTATTACGAGATAAAAAATGTGTTTAAGTCTTATTGTAAATATTGAAATAAAATATAATAAACTACAGAATATAAACAGCAACTCCATACGTATGTATATTTTCCAGCACCATAGAAGGGGTTATTTTTTAGCCTCCTTTGAAAGATGACACTCTTTATGCGATGAAAATGTATATACTTTTGTTTGTCCAACAGTGGCGCTGGTTAATATCATTAATGAGACATAAAACAATTTCGCTTTAAATTGTAGTTGTAACTGTTCCTGATAGGATGTTGATCTAATTTTGCTACAAGTATACACATACCTACATAACCCTTCAGTCAGCCTTACGACTTAGTTTCTCACACCATTTATGTTGTGTGTTTAAATTTTAAACATGAGTGGCGGGACCTACTATTTACTCAGAGTTTTTTGCCAGAAATCCACTGAAGAAAAATTTTTCATATTTTGTTGAAGATGTCTGACCTAGGCTTTGAACCGAGACCACACGTCTAATAATCCAACGCACTAACTACTAGACTATGGCGACTTCAAGTATACAACAAGTATATTTTTATCAAAGTTTTCTTTTGTGGTTAGTTTGTAGGGCCACTCGATGATATATCATAATTCCCTTAAAAATATGATCCAGAGTCGGACATTTGCCCAGAATACGATGAACAGTTACTGCTCATTTCTCATTAAATCGGCGGTGGTTCTTTACTCTCCTACTACAATCATTTATACAAAGTCTTAATCGCTGTGCCACTATCCAAAAGGTGTCATTCTTTATTTTCCGTTTGAAATGCAAAATTATCGGGCTTGCCTTACTGATTGAGAATTGTTCAGGATTTTATAGATAATACCTACACCCGTACCTTAGTATATATAATTCCAGACACCTATGCAAGGCGGCATTAGTGTGTTTAGAGAGCTTTACTTAATTTTATTAAAGACCACAGTCGGAGCAATATAATCCAGAGACAGTTGGGGAGCCGCTCAACTCCATTTTGCTAATATGATCTGGTGTCCAGACAAATTATAAGGCTAAGACGACAGCCTCTCTGAGTCTTACTGTTTCGCTTCAGCTACGCAATTTTTCGTGTAGATATTGAGTTGCGTCAAAAATAGTATTGTCTTTAGGCTAGCCTTAGCTTTCATCTCCCTTTGTCTTTCAGTTTTAACTTTCATTGATGTCAGTTTCACAGCTAAATGGATACGTAATTATTACAATATGGTTCACTTATGTAGCCAATTAAGTATATGTGGTGTACCCAATTAGGGAAGTATCATTATTACCCTGTACCATACTTAATCTATGAGCTCAAAAACAATAAATTGATTAATTATTACTTTTCGAAAGCAAATTATGGTTTGTTTAATGTTACATATGTATTAATTATTTTCATTAGAAGCATTTGTTTTTATATCATAATAAAAAATAATTATTTTATATAATTATTATATATATGTATTTGCACATTCTGTTTATCGAACAGACAATCTACTTCATTTATTAGTAGCTTTCCATTGAATTGTTATTTGTAAACTGTTGTTGACCTCTTCAATACAAGCTTCTATTTAATTTCAAAGTTTACATAATTATTTATAACAATTAAATGCCATCTATTGGTTTAAGTCAATTATTGAGTTTAGAATGCGAATGATTTAAAGATTCGCCTTGAAGGCAGTTAAAATAGTTGAATTAAAATGTGTTAATTAATTATTATTCTATATTACATTTAGACCACTTTGTTTTAAAGCTCATACCTTATATCAGTATATTACTCATCAAATATATTATATTTGTTTAAATTTTAAAAAACCTACCTTTTTTATGACTAAAAATTTTATTTTTCTATTATCAAAAAATACAAATGATGACATAAATATTAAACAAATTTCTCACCCATTTTTCCATTAAAATTTACTTGGTGCACTTTTCAATCAACGCAATATAATAATTTGATAGGAAAAAGAATTTTATAATAACTTCATAAACCATTAATAAGGTTAGGTTAGGTTTTTAAGAAACTTTATATTGAGTAACCTACGAAATTTGGAATTCTCACATTGAATGCTCTAGCATCTCTGGGAATAGGTGCGTTTTTTTCTTCACTTGAATTCGCAATCTTACCTTTTATAATGTTTAAACGTAAAGCGGGAACAGTATAGGTGCAGGGATAGTCGCCAGGACTTAAAGGTTATCTTTTAGAGGTAGTTGCTAACTGGACAGCTCCAAATAATATAAAAGTTTTGCTATCAAAATGAAAGTAAAAGCAGACTATTTATGTCCTGAACTTCAAAATTTGTTGTATTTTCCACAATGGGTCTTAAAACTTCTACCTTGAATGTGTAATTTTTAATCCCTTTGAATAATGCCGTATCTATAGAAATAATTAATGCCTACAGTAGTTTGTTAGTGATCGTTTTGTAGTGATGAAAGAAATTCAGAGTGCCCTAGCTTTCTCTCTGAATTGGTCTAATGCCGATTTAAAGCGTAGGGATCTTGTTCAGCAATGCAAGATAAAATAATGAGTGCCGGTAATAAAATAATTCTTGACCTTATTCTCGAAATTCTGATTTTTATTTTTGGAAGATTGTCCTCAGTGAAGATTTTGTTGTTGGAAATAAATGGTCCGCCAAATAACTTTCTTTTTTTGAAAATGCTTTAAAAAAAACTACTGAATATTTTCTCAAATTTCTTTTTTTATTTGAAAGTACAATCCTTCCGGTTAATAATGGAAAATAATTTCATTAAAATGGCTGCCTCGGCTGGTCATGCAGTAGCCTACACCAGAAGATGCCCATTTTGGCAAAAAAAAATCATCTTTTCAGATGAAGCTCATTTTGATCTTGGCGGGTATGTAAACAGGCAAAATTGTCGCATTTGGGGCACAGAAAACCCGCACGCATACATTGAAAAGCCGACGCACCCAAAACGAGTCACTGTTTGGTGCGGATTTTGGTCCAGAGGTATAATTGGGGCATTTTTCTTCGAAAATGAGCAAGGAGTGTCCGTTACAGTCAATTATCGGGCTATGTTGAACGAATTTTTGTTCACAAAAATTGAAGAGGAGGATATTGGCAACATTTGGTTTCAACAGGAAGGCGCACCGTGCCACACAGCCGAAGCTACATTCGATGTTTTGCGCCCTATTTTTGAAGATCGCATTATCAGCCGCAGTGCTGATGTCGTTTGGCCACCTCGGAGCTGCGATTTGACACCTTTGGACTATTATTTGCGGGGTGCCGTCAAAGATAAGTGTTACGCCGACAAGCCAAAGACAATTGACGCTTTAAAGGACAATATTCGTGAAGCCATTGGTGAAATACAGCTGCACACAATCGATAATGTGCTTAAAAATTGGACCGATCGTGTAGGCTACTGCATGGCTAGCCGAGGCAGCTATTTGAATGAAATTATTTTCCATTATTAACCGGAAGGATTGTACTTTCAAATAAAGAAAGAAATTTGGGAAAATATTCAGTAGTTTTTTTTTTAAAACATTTTCAAAAAAAAGTTATTTGGCGGACTCTTTAGTTCTTCCCATTTGTGCCCATGCGAAAAGATAACACCTATAATTGTAATCTGCCTAACATTTTATATTATTATCATCAAAATTCGAATTATGTTTTCTAAATATATGAAGTCTTTTATTTTTTGAAAAGCAATTTTCCTAAACGACTGTGCTGATCATTCCCTAGCAATACCTTCAATTTTTGTTATTTCGCCATTATTATTCCTTTTATAAATGGCACATCGATTGACGAAATATTAACAGTGATCTACTGCTGGAATTTACATTACTTCGTTGAATGCTATTTGATATAAGACTACTGATAATGGTATGGGGACATTTGTAGATTTCCCTTTTCTAAAGGAAATGTTTCATAAAGATATCCATTAATTTAATCCCTACTTTAAAGGGTCTTTTAGATAACAAAGTCTGGATTAGTGTTAAGATTTTTGGGCCGATAGACTAAGATTTTAAAGCGTTTAGAAATACGTGGAATCCTAATCTAACACGAAGATATTGGAAGAAAGTGCCTTCGATGGAGAAGAGTGCCATTGCACTGATTTAAAGGCTACTTGTCTGTTATCAATAATTTTTTTCCTATGATTATGATGATTTTGGGAAGACAGGGTAGCAGTGATATAAGCTATATTCTGCAACATAAGGGTAGTTGTTATCATTTTGTATTGAAACCACATCTGTTTTCACTAACGATTGCTATATGATAAATCTAAATTCCTTTTCCTGGCGACTTGAAAATATGTAACAATCATTTAATAATGTAAACGTAGAGTTCAAGTAAAGTGATTAGCTTCTCCAAAAAGCTACAAATTTTCTCCGTGTGATTGTTAGATGAAAGGCTGACTATACGTTTAGATGAAATGAAATAGAGCAACAAATATGTATTTGAACAGAACTTATGGTTTACAAATTGTACCGCACCTATGTGGATTTTATTGCTAATAAACACGTTCTGAAACAAACAGTGTTATTTTGCTTGTGATACGCTTTATTTTGTTTCAGATGTTAGAAATAGGCGTCTCTTTTTGAGGGCAATTTGATTATTCGTCCTGACACCCCAATCTTCTACGGCCTCATCACTGAATGGGTCAGAGAGAAAAAGAAGAGGCGTTGGGAGAATGGATCGAGGTGTTATGTGTCTAGAAGTGTATAGACAGTGATAGAACGCGTTTGCTAGGTTCAGATAAGTTCAGCATGAAGTTAGTTATTGGTTTCATTACGGGACATTGCGAAATTAGCAGCCAGACTATTGCAGGGTATTTTGTCCAGCTCTTAATAGGTTGAGGACCCTGGAAAGGAGCTTCATCGAAGGTTTGGACTCTCTCTCGAGAGCCTATATTCGAACTTTCCATAGATTCATAAATAGGTTAAGCTTGTTGAGAAGTGCTAGGGCGTCGTGGTTGTGGTTGCGATCTCTTGTATGTTTGTGGTCCATCCTGTTTCCTCCGTCTCTCTTATATCTTTCCTTTCCTACCTCTTCTCCTTTTCCAATTGCCTATTTCCTTTACTATCCTCTTTCTCTCTCCCTTCTGGAATGAATTAACAATGGGTCAATTTGAACTGTGGTCATTGGGACGTCCTCAATCCTAACCTAACCTCGAAATAGCCGTATTTCTGTTGTTTTCGTTTATTCTTTAAAATATAATTCTTTTGTGGATTTCATTTGTTTGCGGAACTTGGCGTTGGCTTTCTTGTAGGCAATACCCATGTCTAGGTTTGGATTAGATTTTCATTTCGTCACTTCTTTGGTTTTGTGTTGACATATCTCCACTCTGGAACTCATGCGTATCTACTATATTCAAGGCCATATTTTTATTGCTAGAGCTATACAGTGTTCTAGGTAAAAGTTCTTGTGTTGCTAATTCTTATTTAAAACAATGTAGTTGTAATTCTTTTTTATTTTTCAAATTACAATGTTTCAAATTTCATTAATCATATCAAATACAGAAGCTTACCATTCGAGTGTAGTGGACTATTTATCATATTGTTTGTTATTCAGTTAATTTAAATTTTGAATGAGCACTTTCAATTATTATTATTCGTGTGAATAAATGTTAAACACTTGAGGTAGGACTTTTAAAATATTTACGATATATTTCAAGATTTTTTTTATTTATATATTATTCATATACGTAACTATCAGATTGTACCCGGCGTTGCGCGGGTTATGGAGTTTGTCAATCTATATATATATAAATGAATGTTTGTTTGTATGTAATTAATAGAATCGTAAACTATGCATTTGATCATGTTATGATCTTTAGCAAAGTTGTTGCGCATGAGCCGGGGAAGGTTCCTAAGTTGGTATGATCAATTTCCAACAGGTGGCGCCACTGAAAATTGCTAAAAATGAATTAAATCGTAAACTGTGCATTTAATCATGTTATGATCTTTAGCAAAGTTATTGCGCATGAGCCGACGAAGGTTTCTAAGTTGGTATGACCAATATCCGACAGGTGGCGCCACTGAAAATTACTAAAAATGAATTAAATCGTAAACTGTGTATTTAATCATATTATGATCTTTAGGAAAGTAGTTGCGCATGATCCGACGAAGTTTTATAAGTTGGTATGACCAATTTAGGATAGGTGGCGCCACTGAAAATTACTCAAAATGAATTAAATCGTAATTTGTGCGTTTGATCATGATATGAACTTTTGCAAAGTTGTTGCGCATAATTCGACGGAGGTTTCTAAGTTAGTGCGATTAATTTCCGATAGATAGCGCCACTGAAAATTATTCAAAATTAATTGAATCGTAAACTATGCATTTGATCATGTGTTAATCGGACAAATATCAGACATTTTAGGATTCATCATTTTTGATTTTAATAACATTTAGTATAACTCATTCCCGTAAAATGTCAATCACAACTTTGAAACATTTTAATTTTTAAATTTTTTTAAAAATGCTGTTGGGTTCAATTGGATTGGGTACATTGTGAGATTGTAATAAATTTAAACGCATTTTTCATGTCATTCCCGTGCAATCATGCCTCCAAAGCGACAAGCAATTGGAAAATCTTCGAGTACAAGCCACTGAGACCCGATCGAATGCGTACTACTTATTCCCGTTCGTCTGAACCATCTGGACAACGGGAAACAAAATCCATAAACTGATTCAAAATTAATTGGATATTTGTGTAATGTCTTCTTTCCTTCAATTTTATTTTAGTTGATGGCGCAGTAATACGCGCAGGGTCCAGCTAGTATTTTATAAAAATCAATTTAGAATTGTTAAAAATATTTTTAAATGGGATTGTTTTGTATTGAAATTCAAAACTATAAAACGTTCTCGTGAAAAGCTAAAAAAAAAACATAATACCATAATACTATTACAAAAAACATATTTTTTTCTCGTAATCAGTGCATTAACAGGCATCGTTTGGGAGGTATTTCTACAAAAAAGGTGGCCATGGGACCACCTATTGTATACATTTTTCTTTAAATTTAAAAAAAAATTATTGGGCCATTTTTGCATTAAAAATAACAATAAATGAAAAACCGGTTTATCGGTTTCGAAACCGGTTTCTTAAAAACGCAATTTTTCAAATTATTCGGAAACAGGTTTAACAAACAACCCAGTTTTTTGAATACTCTAAGTCCTAAATATAAATGCACTCAATTTGGCCGTTTTTCGACCCTTTCCCTCTTTTTGGCCCAAACTGTATAAACGGAACACCTCCAATAGCTATTTGGGAAACTTAACCAAGCTAAATCGTAAAAAATACCTTTAAAACAGATAAAATACAGCATTTATGCATAAAAGTACTAATTTTTGTCCATTTTTTCTCCCTTGAAAAGAGATATTGCTCATAACCTGCACCGACAAAAGATCGTTCAATATCCCAAATTTCAAGAAAATCGGTCCAGGCATTCAGGCGTGATTGGCTAACAAACAAACAAACGTGTTCGAAATAATAAGAACATCCAATATGATTTGTTCTTAATTTTTCGAACACCTGATTTTCGACTTAGTTCAACATTATTGGCAGTACAAAAAAAAAATTAGATGAATTAAAATATAACTTTAAGTATTTTTAAAAAGCTAAGGATGTCTACAATTAAAATAAAAAAAGCCATATTTTCAAATCTTTCTCAAACATTTTTTTAAAACGATCTTTTGTTTCGCTTTGGATGTTCTTATTATTTCGAACACGTCTGTATAATATTTACATACATACACACAGT
Organism: Sarcophaga subvicina; assembly: GCA_936449025.2. Taxonomy (NCBI): domain Eukaryota; kingdom Metazoa; phylum Arthropoda; class Insecta; order Diptera; family Sarcophagidae; genus Sarcophaga; species Sarcophaga subvicina. The sequence continues at coordinate 38,073,734 of OW388084.2, forward strand.
TACTAAATTATACGTACGGTTAAAAAATTGCCGAAATTTTTAACTAATCCGTTTTCGTTGAAAATCTTTATAGTTTCCTTGATGTTAAGACGGTCTTTTGCATTGGTTATAAAATTTCTGAAATTGAACTGAATTGTGGCCCTGCACAGGCCCACAATGGTATGCATCCGATTTACAAATTTCACAAATTTCTGAACCAATGCAAAAGACCGTCTTAAATTCGAAGAAAGATGGCAGACAATTAGTTAACACAAAAGTTAACAAATTTCTGAAATTTTTTAACCAAGACCGTCTTAAAATCGAGGAAAGTTGTCAGACAATTACAAAGATTTTCAACGAAAACGGATTAGTTAAACAAAAATCTGAAATTTGTTATCCGTATGTATACTTCTGTGGCTATGTGTACATAGATAATTGGTCAGTACAACCCTTCAGTCAGGATTACGACCTAGTTTCTCACACCACTTATGTTAATATATATATTAGGATTAAAAATATTTTTTTTTCTAATCTGTACATCTGATTGGTTTCGTATTTAATAATTAAATAAAACAAGTTATATTTTTTGATAAAAGCGAAATTGTTTAAACAAATTTATTAATTTTTGAACTAAATTATTACAGAAACACAATAATAAAAAAATAAACCATAATTTAAATTAAATTATTTGGACTTATTCTTTGTTTTATTCGTTTCATTACTTAAATATGCCTTCTTATAAAAATCATAAAAACCATAAAATATAACAATAACGACGGAACAATAATATACTCTAATTATCAGAGGAATATTACAACGACTCCACAAAATAACTGCTTGCGTTAGAATGGCACAAAACTGTACCATTTGTATTATGGTAATGGATTTTTTGATTATAATAAATTTCTTTATAACCTCAGCACTGTAAATGTTGGCGAAGAAATAATATGAATACATGATAACATGTACCCAAGAGTTCAAATAGATTGGATATAGAGTGCCAAGTCCTAAAATTTTTAAAATTAAATTAATTCAGATAATTATAGTAAATGTTAATAATTAATATGTATGTATTACGTACCTCTGTAATATTTCAAAGACAAATAGATCAAAGTTATGGTAGATGAATGATGGAAAACATGTAAACTAGAAATTTGATTTTGTTTCTTTCTCAATACAAATATGAATGTATCACACAGTTCGAAAATTTTTAACCAAAACGTAAAATAAATCAAACTGTCGAATATTTCTCTTTCTTTTGTATTTGCTGCATAGGATTTACAGGCCTTGAAACTAAATATTTCCCATGATGTTAGATTCCAAATCTATAAAATTTTGAAATACATATTAAAATAAAAAATTGTTATTTCATATGCATACACACAGTTACTAAAGTATACTAAAGTATACATTTCTGAAATTTTTTAACCAATCCGTTTTCGTTTAAAATCTTTATAAATGTCTGACAACTTTCCTGGATTTTAAGACTTGGTTAAAAAATGTCTGAAATTTGTTAACCGTATGTATACTTTAGTAACTGTGTGTATGTATGCGTTTACTTACTCCGTTAATTAAATACAAACAGGCTGCAACTTGTAAAATATTATAAATGCTCATTACAGTTTTCAATTTGAAGGGCTCTCTGTTTTTCATCAGGCTAAAAGTAGAAAAAAAAAATTTAAAAAAACATGTACTTAACTATCGGAAGAATAAATCTTTTACTAAAGGGTCCACCAAATAACTTTTGTTTTTGAAAATGCTTTAAAAAAACTACTGGATATTTTCTCAAATTTCTTTTTTTATTTGAAAGTACAATCCTTCCGGTTAATAATGGAAAATAATTTCATTCAAATGGCTGCCTCGGCTGACCATGCAGTAGCCTGCATGCATTTACCGTTATAAAATGCTTACTTTGAAGTTCAAACATACATACATAGATAATTGGTCATTACAATCCTTCAATCGGGATTATGATCTAGCTTCTCACACCACTTATGTTGTGTGTGTTAACTTAATACATGAGTGGCGGGGCCTACTATTTAAAGTCGATTCCGAACGACAGATTTTTGGAAAATTTTTCATGGCAGGTTTATTTACTCTCAGGGTTTTTGCCAGAAATCAGCCGGAAGACGCCGAAGAAATATTTTTTTTTTCATATTTCGTTTTGATGTCCGACCTGGTATACGAACCCGGGCTTTACGTCTAATAAGCCAACACACTACCTAATAGGCTACGGCGACTTCATACATACATAAATTCATAATCCTTCAGTCAGGATTACGGCCTAGCTTGTTACACCATTCATGTAGTGTGTGTTAATTTCATCCATAAGTGGCGAAATCTACGGTTTAATGTCGATTCTAAGCCACAGATTTTTTTGAGAAACTTTTCATAGCAATTTTATTTACTCTCAGGGTTTTTGCTAGAAATCTGCTGAGAGGAATCGCCGAAGAAAAATTTTTAATATTTCGACTTGATCGAGATGTCTGTCCTGGCTGTCGTTGTTATATTGACATTAATATCAAGCTGGTTTTAGAGGGTAGAGTACATGTATATACAATACAATAAAAGCACTCTTTCATGTGTTGAAGGTAAAAGTATTAAATTGTGCTCAAATTATGCATATCTGCCTATTTTTTCGTTTAAAGGATATACTACACATCCATGAAAATGAACCAACACATATTTTAATCTCTTTTCCGAAAATTATTTTTATAGTTATTAAAGTACCCGGTGAATCAGACCAAATTTCCATCACGAATTTCGAATTTTGAAAATAAAACGCTTCGATCGATCTATATCCAGTAGAATTTCTGTACCACAAAGCAAATAACAACGATTCAGATTGAAGTGGATTTAAAATTTCATTTAACAGATTATACACACGTTCAATATCGTATTTTCCTTTTTTAACACTATTTAACACTTTAAATTTTGAATTAAAAATCCCTCCCAATTGCGTTTAAACAGCAACCCAAGATTCAGGCATGTTCTTTGATGAAACATTCAAGCAGTCAGATTAAATAGAGCTTATACAACTTACCTTGGTCCAATTTGCAATACAATTAGCAAATATGCAGCAATAGTCGATATTACAAATACAGGCGATGATGTACCAAAACGTGTATCATCTACATCCGAAGCTAAAATTAGTAAATATTTTATTCGTTTCGAATTATTAATTATTTTTCTATTAAATATGTTACTAACGTTTTAGTTCCTCGATTAACGAATTCATTTTTAAGTTTTCAATTTTTTATTACGATTTTTTTTTTTTTGAAATCCTTTTTCCTTATCGAAATCCTTGCTTGTTTAATTGCGAAAGCTTTAATATTTCTCTTAAAGAATGCTCGTGTTTAACACATTTATATTTGAAAATAATTCTTTAATTCTTTAATGATTGTGTAGCAAACCGAAATATTTTATTTATTTTTAATAAAGAACCGCTTCGGGACGCAGTCCACTAGAATTTAAACTAAAGTTGTTGGTTACATAGAACCTAGGTTTTGATATTCTATTTAAAAGAATTCTTTTTCCAAATCGGAAAGTACAACAACACTTTGTTATAAAAAATGCTTGCGAATTGTATGTATATACAAATATTTTTTAAAGTCTGCAAAAGAATTTGAATTTTATATGTATACACATGTATTATATATGTATGTACGTCTGTTTGCGCATTAATTTAGGTTATTCAATAGATATTGTTGCTAAGTTTAAACGATTAATCGAAAGAATAATTAATCAGGGTGTAAATTGTTCGATTAGTCGCATAATTGAAGCTCCCACAAAACTATCCTGTTTCTTTTTGCAAATGTTTACTAAGAACAAGTAAAATATTTACTGCACAATGCAATCCCAAATTAAAGTCAATCATAAAAATATTACCTAAGGTTTGTCTAGAAAATATACCTAAATATGTACGGATACGGAAATATATTTCGTAAGATAATATAAGACGTATGGATGGATATACAGTATTGAAAAATGTATTGGTATGTATACCTCACAACAAACCCGTCATTTGTCGTGGTGGTAAGAATCTCGTTATATACGTAGTTTTTGAGATAGTTTTAAATTTTTTCTATTGAATTGTAAAAAGAACATGTTTCGTTTGTAGGAATTTAATGAGCACCACGGTTCTGATGACAGTTTATTAGGTTAGAGGACGTGTACTTGTCACTTAAGACAAGTACAGTACCCGGAGGTCGAATTGACCCATTGTGCAACGTCCTAGTTTCTCACACCACTTATGTTGTGTGTGTTAATTTTATACATGAGTGGTGGGACCTACAGTTTAAAGTCGACTCCGAACGACAGATTCTTGAGAAACTTTTTTATGGCAATTTTATTTACTCTCAGAGTTTTTGCCAGAAATCTGCCGGGAGGAAGTTGCCGAAGAAATTTTTTTTCATATTTCGTTTAGTTGTAAATATCTGACCTTATGTTTTAACCGACTACCTACTAGACTACGGCGACTAAAGGACCAACTGTTTATTTTTCTTATTTGGATAACCTACATCTATTTCATCTATATTTTGTTGGAGATGTCTGACCTGGGGTTTGAAGCCTAATCGTGTGAGTTGAAAATTAATTCAAATGAAAGTTTCAATAAAATATTATTATCAAATAATATCTAGAATATCTAGAAGTCGCCGTAGTCTAATAGGGGTAGTGTGTTGGCTTATTAGACGTAAAGCCAGGGTACGAGCCCCAGGCCAAACATCAAAACAAAAATACAAAAAGTATTACTTCGGCGACTTCCTCTCAGCTGATTTCTGGCAAAAAACTCTGAGAGTAAATAAAAATTGTCATGAAAAGTTTCTCAAAAAACTGTCGTTCGGAGTCGACTTTAAACTGTAGGTCCCGCCGCTCATGTATAAAATTAACACACACAACATAAGTGGTGTGAGAAACTACGTCGTAATCCTGACTGAAGGGTTGTAATGACCAATTATGTATGTGTATTATGTATCAAATAATATCTATAAAATATTATTAAATATAAGAATTTGACAGTGATATACATATGCCTATTGTGCCGAATTTAATACCTTCCACAATATGTATTTAAAAAATATTTGATTAGAAAAACGCAAATAAAAAATATATCACAAATAAGAACTGTCCAAATTATTTCTATTCGTGAAAATTATTCGATTAACTGATTAAGGGATTGCTCTAGCGTAGACACAAGACATTTTCGCATTTTTTAACTGACCCGTTTAAAATATTTTTTATTAAATAAATCTGGTATTTAATTAATTAAAAATATAGTAAAATACCAATTTTAATAATTACAGTGAAAGCTAAAATTTGTAAAAATAAACACATATTTCTAAAAATTTTAAAATAGTATGTACAGTTGTGTTCATAAAAATAGGAGTGAGCCCATTGAAAAACAAAAGCTTAAATTTTAACAAATAAAAAACATGGTCTAATTCAATTTTTTGGTGTAATGTAATGTTGATTCAATACTAAATTATTTAAGTTATTCATTAATTAAATAAAGCTTTCAACAAGTAAGTAACATGAAGTTTAAAAAAAATATCTTAAAAAGTGCTGTTCAAAATAATAGGAGTATTTCAGTTTTCATAAAAATTTACTATTAAAAAAGTTAAAAATGCTTATGACTATAATCAGAAACTTTAAATACGTTTAGTATTTGGTAGAATAGCCTTTACTTTTTATTACAGCAGCACATCTACGAGGCATGAAGACAACTAAATCCTGACATTGTTTTAGTAGAATTTCATTCCACCCATCTTGCACTACACACCACAACTCAGTTGCATTTGACGGTTTTCTCTCGGCAACATATTTTTTAACATCCCTCATAGATGTTCTATGGGATTAAGGTCAGGAGACTGAGCTGGCCACACCATAACCTTTACCCCATTAACCCGAAACCACTCATTTGCTAATTTACTGGTGTGTTTCGGGTCATTGTCTTGTTGGAATATCCATTTTAGAGGTGTGGAATATGGTAACATCACTTCTCTCAAAATGCTGACATAGACGTTCCTATCCATTATGTCTCTAATTCGATGTATTGGGTCTAAACCATTATATGAAAAGCTTCCCCATATCATTAGTTTGGCACCACCATGTTTAACTGTCTTTTGTGTATACTGAGCTTTATATTTGGTGTTGGGCGGACGTCTAACATGCTGTCTAGACGCAGTGCCACCAAATAAAACAATTTTGCTTTCGTCGGTCCACAATAAGTTCTCCATTTTTCTTTCGGATATTTGATATGTTCTTGGGCAAACTTTAAGCGGGCTGCTGCCTGTTTTGTATGTCAACAATGGCACCTTTTGTGAACTTCTTGCGAATAAATTGTTGTCCATCAGACAGCTACGAATAGTAGGGACACTTACGGCAAGATTCATATCCTTTTGAATTTTATTTGAAGACGCTGAAGGATTTATTTTGCTGTATCGCACAATTCGGCGGGTATCGACAGTAGATGTTTTGGCCTTGCGCCCAGGCGTTTCGGGCTTTTTTTTTATATTTTAATGTATTTGTGATCATTTGGTCGGACTAACTTAAGATTTCTTTAGTTTCTTTGTAAGTTTTGCCTTTATTTCGAAAATTTTTAATTAGTTTTCTCTTTTCTTCAGTACAGTTCTTTTCTCGTCCCACTATTACAAAAATTTATGTGAATCACTGTAGAAAAAGTTTTAACTACATTTTCCCGTACTTATTTTTCACATTTTTCTTTAAATTATGTGCTGTTATATTTTTATTTTTAAAAGAACACTCACACTCCTATTTTTTTGATCAACTGAATTCAGGGGCAAACACAGAAATGAATCAATTTCATCGTAAATATTAAAGTTATTACCAGATTCTTTTTTGTAATTTATTTCTTACATATCGTTGTAACTACCATTAAAATATATCATGTTTTGCAAATTGGTAAAATAAAAAATTTTAACTTTGAAAATATTACATGGTAGCACTCCTATTATTTTGAACACAGCTGTATGTATATCATACATAAATACCGCCATACCTGACCAAACCTATGAAGACCATATTTTTATATTTTTCTTAACTTTATGTTTATGGTTTACAAAAAAAGAAAATATTTAGATTTCCAATTTTATTTTTATGTGCTATACAGTTTTATTTCTGTATCGTTTAGTAAAAATTTATTTTAGTTAAATTCGGTTTTAAAAATATTAAGTCTGATTGTTTTTGTTATACCCTTAATGCCTGGAAATTGTCGAGAAAATTTTCTATTCTAGGTTTAGATACCTAGCCTTTTGTTTTTATAAATTTTAGTGCAAAATAAAGCAATACGAATTAGAATAATTTCATAAGTTTCATGTCATCTAATTTTTAATAATATGCGTTTTGTCTTTTTTGTGAGAGAGTTTACTTAATATTTCCATTTAAATAAAACATATGTATAACATAAAAGTCCCTAAATTTGTAGGGCAATGCTTAAACATTTATTTATTTATTTATTTATTTTATTTATTATTATAATGATTGTTTTTCTGATGCAACAAGATCAAATTATCTTATAAATTACAGCACCAGAATCAAATAAGTTACATAATACATTGAAATTATATTAATCAAAAAAATTATATTAATCAAAAAATTATATTAATCAAAAAAAAAAATAAACAAAAGAATAAATAAGAGGTAATAAACAAAGTCAAATGAAAATTAAAACGATAAATTTATGAATTTTTGTAATAATTCCTTAACAAGCTTTTAAATCGCACTGCGTTGCTAGTAAATTGAATATTTGGGGGGAGATGGTTCCAGAGATAAATGGTATATATATAAAATTGGTGAAAAGAAGCACTCTTTCGGTATTTGAAAGTTCGAATATTATTGTTCCACGCAGACGAAGTGAATACCAATTTGTTGTAAAGAGAGTCAGGTTTTTTTGTTGCTATAATTTTATGTAAAAAAATAAGATTTTTTAACTTCATATAGTCATCGAGGTGCATTCCAAGGACATGTACTAAATACGGAGATATATGGTCAAATCTTTTCAAAGCAAAAATATATCGAACAATATTATTAAACGTTATGTTGAGCTTTCGTTTCAAAGTCATATTGCATCCAGCAAAAAACTCAGAGGCATATAAAAGAGAAGGAATTAAATACGTTTTTGCAATCAGCATCCTTATCCTCATGGGCGTAAAATGTTGAGTCTGCCATAGGGTTCTAATCTTCCCATAAACTATGCCACATGCTTGATTGATGTGATCCGACCATGTCAGCGAGCTATTAAAAGTAACGCCCAAATTTTTGGCTGTATTTACCAATTGAATTTTTGTCCCATTAAGAGAAATATTCAAATTCCCTTTCAATCCCGCCGGAATTTTGCCCATTAATAAAAACTTGGACTTAATAGGATTAAGAAGCAGTCCATTAGCAGATGCCCATTGATAAATTCTATCTAAATCAAAATTTATTTCATTAATAGCAGAATTCATAGTCGTTTTCGAACAACTTACATAAAGTTGTACGTCATCAGCATACATTTGAATTTTGGAATATCTGATCTGCAAAGGAAGGTCATTTGCATACAGGGAGTAAAAAAGTGGGCCAAGTATGGACCCCTGTGGAACACCTCTGCTTGTAAATAAGGGTGAAGAAACAAAACTACCATTGACAACTATCTGTGATCTACCAATTAGATATGAAGATATTAATTTTGTTGCGGTTGGAGAAAATTTAAACATATTGCCAAGCTTCAATAGCAGCATTTGATGGTCAACAGTGTCAAATGCCTTGGAGTGATCAAGTAAGACCAAAAATGTTAACTTACTCTCATCTAAATTACCACGAATATTCTCAACCACCTCAGTTAATGCTGTAGTGCAGCTGTGTTGAGGTCTAAAACCAGACTGACGGTCTGTTAGTAGATTATTGTCGAGTATGTGTTTATAAATTTGTCCATGAAGAATTCTCTCAAAAACTTTTGACATGTAGGGAAGGATAGATATTGGCCGGTAGTCACCATCATTTTTAGGCACTGGAATAATTTTCGCCGCCTTCCACTCAATTGGAAAAGTGCTAGTTGTTAAAATCGTGTTGAAAATGTGATTGATATGACGTATTATATAAGGCAGTATAAGTTTTATAAAACGTGGATGGATGTCATCTAGGCCAACAGCATTAGACTTAATTTTTAGAAATCCTTCAATTGTGTCATCCAAACTAAGATGTCGGAAGTGGAAATCATTTATTGTAGATACATTGTTGTTACCGTCATAAAAATTCATATTCACTGGTGGTTGCGGAATATTAGCAAATTTCCTATTAACAGCATTAACATCTAATGTGTCTAATGTGTCTGATTTGTGGTTGGTATTGACAACTCCCATTTCACGAATCTGCCTCCATGTATGCTTAGTATATACAGCATTCTGAAATTTATTACCGTAGTATAATAGTTTCTCCCGCCTTATCATCATTACAACTTCTCTTCTCGCCTTGTGATAATCCGTAAGAAACTGTGGTGTTTTGTAACGTTTCCATCGACTGAAAAGTAGATCCCGACGTTCAATAGCCAACATTTATGTCTTTCACTGCTTTTTTTAACAAATATATTTTCTATAATAAATTCATTTAATTTTTTAAGTAATCAAAAATAAAGAAATTCAATAGGGAATAATGAAATTGTTATCTTAAATAAATATGTTTTCCCTATTTAATATGTGATAACATCAAATAAGTCTTTTATTTAATTATTAGTCAAGAATAAATTAAAATAATAATAATAATAATAGATTCAATCAAATCAAATACGCAGATTAAGACCAATAAATATTTTCTATATTTATATGTATGTCTAATGTGCATTGTAAAAATATGCATTAGTACACAAATATGCATTAATAAATAATATTTAAGTGAATTTAATTACATTTAAAAATGCACTTGTTGATGTCTATAACACATTTGAGTGACGTCTTTATATTATACTAAATTCATAACAACATTTACCATACAAAACAAAATATTGTTGCATAATTTCTTTTTTATATGTTCTTCTTTTTCCGCAGTCAAAGGAAAAAATGATGAAAGGTGTTCGACGTGGCTGTGTTCGTCTGAAAGAAGCTGTCATTGGTATAGATGATCAGGAGGATAATACCTTTACCATAACCGTCGACCATAAGACATTTCATTTCCAGGTAAACAATGAATTTCTATGATATTTTTAGCAATAATTTATTTATTTATTGCAATACAATTACAAATTATATACTAATTATATACGAACGGAGTAACTTGACCATATGCTCGATGTAGTGTCACAGACCAGAGTCTCTGGTGGGAATTGAACCCACGATGGCCAGGCTAATTGTCTAGCACACTACCCACTAGACTACCAGGGCATCCATTTTTAGCAATTATGTTTTACTTATAGTCTACAATTTGATAGACTTTATATAACATTGTAAATGCATTTACAATTGAAAAACACAAACTAAATAATTTAGTATTAACAATTGGGAATGTATGTTAAAGCTATTTATGTTTATTATTCAAACGGAAATAAGTGCATGAATAATAAATAAGATTTTGAATATGTTGTACACCATTTATCAACTGGTTCTAATCTAAGAACTAACTAAGTATTCTTCAAATTGAATACCTTTCCAATAATGCCCCAAATCTGCTTAAAAACCTTCTCTCGATAATATCTACTCCATTTTTAATTATATATTTAAACTAAATATAAAAATTAAATTAAATACTCAAAAAGCTGATGGCCCTAGTAGACAATGTTTAATATCAACATCCCTTCCATATTATCGATGGTATTTTAATATAATTGTAATAATCTCAACTCGATTGTTTCTGGCTGCCTTAAATAAACTCTATCGTTTTAAAAGCCAAATTGATCGAAAGGACTTAAGTATGGTGTTTAGAATTTCACGAAATTTTTTCCGTTCGGAATTTTATTTGTAAAAAATCATTGCTTCGTATGTTGAATGGCATTTTTCATCGATTATACAATACAATACAATACAGTATACAATAATAAAAGTGGAATATTAAGTTTCCTCTACGTATTGGCAATAATACTCCAATGCTTTAAAACTACAATTTTATTTCTTTCAAGTGAAAAAAGTGAACGACATGTTATTAAGAAACAGAGTTTTGCCAATAATCTGCTGAGAGAAAGTCGCCGAAGAAATATTTTTTATACTTCATTTTGTTGTACATGTCTGACCTGAGGTTTGAACCATGGCCTCACGTCTAATAAGCCAACACACTGCCTACTAGACTGCGGTGACTTCTCCCTTGTCAGATATTTATTTCTATATTGGGTATGACAAATCTAACAATTTTTACTGTCAGTCTTACAAAATCAATAAACACAAACACTTCTATGGCAGATATTTGGAACAAAATAAAACGTATTACCCATAGAACCCAAACTTACACTATAAAAACAATCAACACCGAATACGATGCGTTTACGGGCGTATTATTAATCGGAAACAATTCTGGAATAGAGTGGGAAAATTACGCTTCAGATAATAACTTTTTTAACTAACAATTATTTAATGTAAGCAAGAAGTCATCTAATATATTATCAGTAGGGATCAACATTGACAAAAGTGCATTGCTTTTGGTGACCATAATTACTTTGCTGAAACTCCTTAGTAGTTCGAATAAAGTTAAAGGTTCAACTCCGGTCCAAGATGCCATAAGCTATTAGATGCTTGAACCGTTAAGTCATAAAGCTAAACATAAATTTTTAGATCTTTACAATATAATTTCTACACCACTCTAACTAGCAATAGTTGTACCGATTCCCTTCTCGCAAGGGTGAAATGAGACCAGCCAGGTATTTGGTTTCATACCGCGAAACAGTGCTCCTGTGTCCACGTCGCAGTTTGTAAATCTCTTTAAGACAGTGCAAGCTCCCCCATATGACGTGATGCTTCTGTCCCTGCAGTCAAAATCAGTAGCTGATTGCACTATTGTGTAAAAATCATTCTGTCTAATGACAGAATTTCTAAATGGGGAGACCACCTCCTCATTGATCCAAGTGTTAAGATGGATACGACTGAATGAGAGCCTTTCGATGGTAGTACTATCAACATCTTTATCCGATAGTGGGGAGACAGTTTGACTCCACGCACATATCGGCTGCCTTCCAAAATGTATCAATACAAAGTTTGTATGCAGTTCTACTACTGTATATAAACTATGTAGATATGTAAAGTAACCAAACAATGCATCAACTATAAATCCGATGCCTGATTGCTTTTTGACTGCGTTAAAAATACACGACGTTTTGAAATAGAATACATTGTATATATTTTGTACAGCGGCATTATGAAACACGATACTTTGTTCAAACACAAAGCAACTAACATTTTGGAAAGCAGCCATCTTCCGTCGAAGTGGGGATCGCCGAAGCAGTCACCTCACTAAAGGACGCCTCTATAGTCCTGACCTTCATATCACTTGGGGTGAAATTCATGACGATCTCGTTATTGTTTTCAACAATGTTAGCCTGAATACGCGCAATGAGAAGGGACGAGTCGTGTCCAGGTTCAGCTGCCGAGTTGTCATCAATATTTGTATTCTTGTCTAAGTTCTTGTTCTACGTTCCTTTTTTTCCATTTTGTTCCCACGAGTGAGAGGGAAGCGAAGTCCATCATGCCATAGCCCCCGCTAACATAACAAAGACTTGTTAAGAAACCTGTTACTCACTGAGGTGCCCAGGTATTATTGAGGCTCCGTTATAATACAGTTGGATTAGACCTCTGACTGCAAACCATCTGATGACCACGGATCGCTTAATACTACAGATTAGAGGTATAGAAATTTACGTGATCGGGCTGGACGAAAAGATCACCCAAGAGACATCAATTCGAAAACAAGTCCTCTCACGATATAAGGGTAAACTTTAGACAAGATTGTTACCCAGAATGGGGGAACTTTTTTACTTTACTTTAAATTACTTTTTAATTCTTCTACGCCGACCTAATAGCTTTTGTCTCATAATTCTTTCATAAGATTAAAGGAATAAGTAATCTATCAATCATATGGACAGGCGATTATTTTCTGGCAAGTTTTTGCAACCGTGTAATCTGACAATCTAGATAGTGATAAAAATTGTTCATTACAATTTTGTCATGATTATTATAAAGTCACATCTTCAAATACTGTAAGAGCTATAATTTGCCTATAGACAGCTTAAACCTTAAGACCCAAATTATTACTAAAAAGTCGCCTGGCAAATCATATTTATAAATAAATTTATAAATTTTGCCAACAACCTTATAACTTAGCATGAATACGTGCCATGTGTACTTCCATCTATTTATTCAAATTATTTAGTTCAAATTTAAATAGAGTATATTCTATTGAAATTTTGTTTATGTTTTCATGCCACGCGTTGGCTGTCGACATTTTCGGTTGAACGAACTTGCTATACATCCTCTAGCGATTTTATAACTTCGCACCGAGGCGAGTTAGACAAATTTTTATAACGAAGTTGTGCGAAAGGTTGGCCAAAACAGTTAAACATAGTGTTGACTACAGTAGCAAAAAAAGACCGGTAGCAGACGAAATGACTAATAAACTCTTTCTAATAAACATTATTATTATACCTTTTAATGTAGTCATCCTGTATAGACGCAAAGCTTTCCACTTTGGCTATATGGTGTCCCATACCATTTTATATTCATTCTAATTCCTTTTTTAACAAATTATTTAAAAATTTTAAATTAACCTGGCTTTTGTTTTCAAATTCCATTGTTTCTTTTCTTTTTTCTCAATTTTAAATATATACATACAAATGTATATATGTGTGTATAAGTAAAACTCTTTCATTATATTACTTCTTTCACTTTCTGAGGGTGATTTGATAGTTGGATACTACCTCATCACTGGATGGGTCAGGGGGAAGAGCAGAGGCATTGGGGGAATGGATCGGAATGTTATGTGTTTAGGTGTCTATGGCCTGTTAGAGACAGTAATAGAACTGGTTTGCTGCTGGGATTAGAGAAGGTCAGTCTAAGCTTAGGTGCTGGTTTCATTACAGGACTCGGCGAGATTAGATAGCTGACAAGGATCTGGAATAGATCCCAGCCGGACTATTGCAGCATATGTTGCGGAGAAGAGGAGTTGGAAACTATCAAACATCTCCTCTGCAACTGTCCAGCCATTAGAAAGTCGAGGTTGAAGACCCTGAACAGGTGCTTCTTCGTGGGTTTGGACTCTTTGTCGAGAGCTGATATTAAGATTCTCCATAGATTCATAAATAGGTTGAGCTGGTTGAGAATTCCTAGAACATCAAGATTGTTGTCGCGCTCTCTTGTGTGTTTGTGGTCCATCTTTTTTCTCTGTCTCTAATATCGTCGCTTTCCTACCTCTTCTCCTTTTCCAATTTCTCTGTCTACTTCTCTCTCCTCTAGGACGTATTTACAATGGGACATTTTAACCTCTGGGTATTTTAACTGGTCCCAATAACATGTACACGTCCTTAAATCTAACCTAACCTAACTTATTATTTCTTCCTCTTTATTTAATTTGTATTTGCTTTATAACCCCAAAAAACTAAAGAATAATCTACTAATCAACTTTTTTGTTCGTTTTAAAACGTTACGATGGTTGGAATTATGTCAGTCCGAATCTTTATAACTCGTCGAATTTTCGAAATTTCTCTTGAAATTCTCTTTAAATTATCTTGTGTAGACAGTAAAAATGTTTTTCTTTTTCTTATCGTACACGGATAAATTTCCAAAGTTGAATACACTCTCAAAACCAGTTTTCTGAATTACAATCGCGAATTTTTTGGCAAAATCAAAATAATTTTAATTTTTTTTATAATTTAGCTCTTTGGAATGAAATGCCTATCATTAACAAGGCACGTTTTGCATTTGTATTCTTTTCCACCCCAAAAAATATTCAAATTTAAGTCATTTGTCAATGATATAAACAAACCAATGCTTGAGAGACAGAAGGAACGAGTTTTTTTTTTCAATTATTTTCATTCTCTCTATTTGCTTCACTCTTATTTACTTTCTTGCAAAAATTTAGAATTCATTTGTTTTCTTTTGCTATTGCTTGTATTGTTGTAGGCTCAACATAGTGAGGAGCGTGAGAAGTGGGTGCGCCGGTTAGAGGATACAATAAGACGTCATGCGAATCGCTCTCGTATGTGGGGAAGTCAGAGTGCATTCTATCTTGGTGGTTACAGCAAGGATTTGACAAATAAACGTGCTGATTATTTGGAAATATTTGGTCAACGCGTTTCAGAAGCCGATGCCTACTTGCAGTTAATGATTGAACAAACAAATGTAAGTTGAGTGATTCATCTTTTCGATTTTATGTAAAATCACAAAGTATAATCTATTTTTGTTCTTTCAGACCATTGAGAAACGTATAAATGATATAACCGATCCAAATGAAAAAACTAAATGTAAAGCTGTACAAGACAATGCAAGTGTAAGTAAAATTTTTATTCATTCTTACAGAACTTTTAAATATTTAAAACTAAATGGTTACTGTTTGTTATGTGAGGTATGCAAGACTTTTATACGTAATTTGTTGTCATTATTGCATAACAAATAACAAAATATTGTATGTATATCAAACAAAATCTGTAATTAATTTGTTACAATAGAGCTCTTTAACTACATATTCCAAACTTTGGAGGAGTAGATGTTTGGTTCTTTTTCTTTTGTTTTACCATGTAGAGGAAGATGAATGACAAAAACCATAAAAACTAATATTAATAAAGGCAAGAAAAGAGAAAAGATAAGCAAAAAACATAAAACAATATCTATTACGTAGAAATGTGCCATAATATTCTGTAGATACTGGATCCGCCGTAGTCTATTTGGTAGTGTGTTGGCTTAATAGAAGTGTGGCCACAGGTCAGGCAGAATAAAATATGAAAAATATTTCTTCGGCGCCCTCCTCTCAGCAGATTTCTGTCAAAAACTCTCAGAGTAAATGAAATTGCCATGAATGTTTTTCAAAAATCTGTTGTTCGGAGTCGACTTTAAACTGTAGGTCCCGCCACTCATATTTAAAATTAACACACTCAACATAAGTGGTGTGAGAAGCTAAGTCGTAACCCTGACTGAAAGGTTGTAATGGCCATTCATGTACGTATGTAGATACTAGACCTCTGACCAACAAATTTACTATCTGCTTACGTACCTGCAAATAATGACAATCAGCCAAGGGACCAACTGTTTTTTTTGCTTATTTGCGTAACCTACAGAAATTCCATTTATTAATCCTGTGTCTCAAAAGGTCATGCCTCGTTAAGACTCCTAGTACAGCTCTCAATCTACTCCCACTTACGCTTATGATTATTTTGAATCTTGGCCATTACACACGATTGTTGTGTGAATCAGAGATCAGCAATGAGTATTCAAGAAGATGAATAGATTCGAATCATACTCATCATTTCTGATACTTATACGCATTCATACTTATTTTAATATCATACTCATACTACTCACATTCAAAGTTTGAAATACTCATCGTACTCATACTTAACAATACGCATAATGTTGTTGATTTCGACTCTCCTTTACTCAACATTTACAAGAATCACAAAATAAGTATGATTAGCGTACGAATACTACAATACTCACTGGAAGGTTGTGTATTTGCTTTGTTTACTGTCTTTGTCTTTTTCTTTCTTCTTTTTTTGTAAATGCAACAACAATCACTCGAATCATTTATGAGTATTATAAGTATTTTTCTAAATTTATGAATCTGAATGAGTAGGCGTATGAATCAAACATATTTCCAATGTTCGATGAGTTTGATGTCAACGTTGTATTCATACTCATTGCAACCTGTACTTATAAATCAAAGTTGTAGTGAGTACGAATGAATCAGAGTAGTTGAATTTCAATACTGTTGTCTCACTCATACTCAAAATTTCATGAGTACTTATGAGCAGCAAAAAAACCATTCATTGCTGATCTCTGGTGTGAATCTAATCTTTTCACGATTAATCCAAAGCGGCGGTCTATCTCCTCATGTTAGTACTCTTATAAAAACTCTATTGCTAAATTTAATAAAAAAAAACAAGCTCCTAATTTAGGAGACCTTTTATCCATGTTTAGGTTACCAGCAAAAGCTGCAAGCAAATTGCAAACAGATTATAATTAGTGTTGTGAAGATTTTGAAATTTGAAACCTAGTTCCTCTATTAGCCTATGATACAGCGTAGAAAATATAAATCTTAAAACAATACGTAATGGTAAATTTTCTCTTTGGTTAACAGAATGCCATTATTATACGTACATAATGCTATTATATGCAAGTATGTAAGTTTTCAAATATTAATCCAATTTTTAAATTATAAACAAATAGTTTTATAACTTATTCACTTCCTAAGTGCGTTCTTGTAGTCTTGAATTTTAATTAACATCAAGGCTACCTTTACCCTTGTGTAAATCTATAAAAAATATATTTATATATGTACACATATTATGAAATATAGAATAAAATAGTTTTTATTTACATATATAATATAATTAATAAAAATATGTACCTATGTACGTAATTATCTGCGGACGTAATTAAATTAACACAGGTTTATATATTTCTATTTTAATTTATTCAAATAAATTCTATATTACATAAAAAACAATATTTTTTTTAATTTTTTATTTGTCAATTTTAAAAATGAAAACAAAACAATATCAGCATGTATAGGAATTTTTTAACAATAGAATTCTACTCTAGGAATTCTTTTAGTACATTATGGTCATTTCACCAATATGCAATATACAATGGAGGAAGAAACTCTATACACAGCATAAAGTTTTAAAATTGAAAATAGTGATCTTCTATTAGATACGCCAAGCATACGGCCTTCAATGGTGAGAAGACAGGTTTTCGTCGAAAGTCATATGAATCGCTATCAATATTAGTACATCGTTTGGCATTTTGGTCTTGGAATATCAATGGATTTTTCAGCAAGACAATTATCCCAAGTATATTAACCACATTGTTCATAAATGACTTTTAAATTTATTGCCTCCCAGTCACTAGATTTAAATTCGACTTAATTATATTCAATTTAATTTGGGGAAACAAAATTATGCGAAAGTATGATATAACAAGTCGTGAATCTGTAAAAAAATGCACTTGATCAGGATTAGAAAGAAATAAAACACAAAATTACGTTGAGTTCGTTAACCCCGGAACGGTTACTTTTCATTTTTATACATTAACACATTAATCGCCACGATAATATCAGAAACATTTTCACATGGGCCATGGTAGCTTTATTAGATAATTTAGTTAAAAATGTATCAAGGAAACTTAGTGTATCACAGAAAAAATTTTTTTGCCAAAATTCCCGGAAAAACACTATTTTATGTCACACATATATAACTGACATGGCCCTATATTAAAACTTTTTTCTCGACAAGCCGTGTCAGTCTTATACGTCTGACGCATCCTCTTGTTTTGAACACAGCGTTTAACGCATTGTGTAGGCATCAGTGGTACGCGTAGCATTTACCGAATAACACTTTGTTACTGTGACGATTTCTTTATAAATAAAATGACAGACACATATATGTCTGACATGACTCATGTAGAACTTCTTAGCGTCAGTCACATATGACTGACATGGCAGTTAACGTGTTAAGGGTACTCTTCGTTGAATCGACGAACACTTTAACCCTAATTAGTTACTGTTCGTCGAATCGACGAAGCTCATTTACTCTTTATCATATAATTCTTTTATGTTTCACCTTTCGCTCTTTTTATCAATAATGTCGGTTGATAACGAAAGCTTGTAGTGAGTAAACGTACCCTGGCCACTCATTTTTTTAATCCTGGATGGTCATTTTTGTACAGTAAGGTTTCTCTTCGTAGAATCGACGAACAAAAAAAAATTTGTTTCGTCCACTGACTGCAAGCTTTCATTATCAACTAACGTTGTCGAAAAAAGAGCGAAATTTGGTCAAACATAAAAGAGTTATACGATTCGACGAACAGTAACCTTCCAGGGTTAATGTCAATGCCTCTACCAAAGAAAGAGACAAATTTTAAATTACTTTTATGAACTTTTATAATTTTTATTTATTTCTGTTTGACTTACTTGAATACATTTGTGCTGAGTGAATTTCTTCTTTTATAAATACATTTATTTCTTTACAAAAGCCATCATATTAAGCGGGTGCATGTGGAGTTTTTTTCCTTAACCGCATATGTATATAGAACATTGACCTTCCATTAAAGATTTACGTAAATATGTATGTATGTACCTTTGTTCGTTTAATTAAATAGCACTTGAGTAATAGCATAATTGTATATAATTCCAAAGGTACAATACTCTCTTATTTGGCGCTTATTCTTCATATATCAGACTCACATATTTTTGCATTTCATTAATTAAATTAAAAAATTAATTGTTGATTGTTTCTATGCTATATAAGCAGTCTCAAACATATTCAAATAAATACAAATATGTAACTTTATCAAAATTTTGTGCCTATTCGATTTTCTTTGAATTATTATAAATAATCAAAATTCCTTCCTTTATATGCTATATTACGTATGAACTTTAGTTTTAGTTTTCTGCAGTGTACACATTCTTTTTAATTAATTATGTATGTATGCTATATATGTACATATTTACATACATGTATTGTAATTATATCAAATAGGCTTGCAAATCTTAAGAAAATAAAATAATAATTCTTTTGCTAAAAGCTAATAATAAAAGGGGGTTGTCTGCCAGTCTGTTGTTAATACCGGAAGCTCTATAACCTTGATCTTAATAAAAAATTTAATTAAAAAAAACTTATCCTAAGCATAAGAAAACGGAATATGAGAGCTATTATTGGAATGCTAATGGGGCATGGCCCCTTTAGACACAGGATGGAATAGATTATGTGAAGCAGTAAAGAAAACATGTATCATTTTCTATGTCACTGTCATTGTCTACAGGTGCATAGATAGAGCTAACTAGGTAGACAATTTATTGAGGAGTGGTAGATATGAAAAGCTATAGACTTGAGAATCTGATAGGGTTCATAAACTGAATTTACTGGCTAGGGGGACATATCAGAGGGAAACATTTATTTGTTCATCTATCTTGTTTTCTTATTTTCTTAATTTTGTTTCCACATTCTTTACCATTTTGTTGTTGTCGTAGTCTAGAAGGTAGTATGCTGTGTTATTAGATGTAAGGCCACGGTTCAAACTCCCAGATCCAACAAAACGAAATATGAAAAAATATTTCTTCGTCGACTTCCTCTCAGCACATTTCTGGTAAAAACTCAGAGTAAATAAAATTGGCATGAAAAGTTTCTCAAAAATCTGTCTTTCGAAGTTTACTTTAAACTGTAGAATCCATCACTAATGTATAAAATTAACACACACAGTATAAGTGGTGTGAAAAGCAAGGTCGTAATCCTAACTGAAGGGATAGAATGATCAATTATGTATGTATGTACTCCTTTCTATTCTCTTCTTCCTTTTCTTCATTCCTTTCCTCTTGTATATAACTTCCAAACTCCCAATAGATCTCTGGGTAAAGACATAGGACTGTGAATACGGTGATGCGCTACTCTTCCAACCTAAGCAAACCTAACTAACTAACGCAACAAAAAGTCAATATGTTGAACAAGCAAAAGTATTGAAATCATTTATCAAAATAATAGCTCCACACAAATTTATCTCATAGCAACGGGCATTACAGGGAAGTCAGAGGAGATGGTGACTGTGCAAAAGTAGGACTTAATTTGCAAAAAACTTCCTTACCGCTACATCCACACAGGCCGTTATTTCTAGGCAACAACAGATAGACCTCCTATCATACTAGGACCTGATTTAGTAACCTTTCAATTAGTTTGTATCAGCTTTATTTACTTCAATTCCAATAATTCCACTCAAGTCTCATAAAAGCCGTTCTTTCGAAACCTTGACGTCATTGTTGGCTAAGCTGCAAGTGTGATGGTTCTGATTTTGATTTGAAAAAATTACCTTGACTTAATCCAAGATATAACAAAGATAGACTCGTGGTCCTCTACGTAAAGTAAACTCGCATGCTTGAAAATGCGGAAAAGGAGATCTCTATTAACGCGCGATATCAGCACAACAACTATCCGAAACAGACAGTGTGGTTTGTTAAAAATAAAATGCAAGTATTGAAGAAGCGACCACAGTCGTCTGACATATAAAATCTATGAATATTCAAAGATCGAAGAGTATTACGCAACAACTGAAACAATGCCGACGATCTTTTCCGGAAACGGAACGTCTAAAGTGGAATTCTTAAAATCGTATTGCCTACAACTATTGCTGATTGTTGAACTTTAGGTGAGATGTCAAAAAACGCATTACAAGTGACAACTGGCAACCAATATTTTGAATTATTTCTTGTAAAAATTTAAGTTTTCGGTGACTATAAACTTTGTTCATTTGCCATTTTCAATCGACCCCCATTTATTAAGTCCATACGAGTTATAAAAAATTTTGAAGCAATTAAGCAAAGTTGTCTTTAAAAGAATTTCATACTTTAGTATATGACCTAACGTTGTCTTAATGAAACACAATTTCTCACTTATTGAGAGAGAGAGTGGAATGCATGCAAACAAGTGCTTATTTCAGACGATCTATTTGTTGATTAGAATTGGCTTAGATTCATACGTGTCTATCAAACTAAACTCTACTAATAATTACTAATAATCTTTTAGTAGTCGCCGTGGTCTAGTAGGTAGTGTGTTGGCTTATTAGACGAAAAGCCAGGGTTCGAGCCCCAGGCCAGACATCAAAATAAAATACAAAAAGTATTTCTTCGGCGACTTCCTCTCAACAGATTTCTGGCAAAAACTCTGAGAGTGAATAAAATTGCCATGAAAAGTTTCTCAAAAATCTGTCGTTCGGAGTCGACTTTAAACTGTAGGTCCCGCCACTCATGTATAAAATTAACACACACAACATAAGTGGTGTGAGAAACTAGGTCGTAATCCTGACTGAAGGGTTGTAATGACCAATTATGTATGTATGTAATCTTTTAAAGCCTAATTACCACTGTACTGTTTCACAGCGATAGTTTTCTTTGAAAGTTGTCACTACTTCGCTGACCAACTTCTTCCTTTTCTCTGATTTTGGTAGTACTTGGTTAGTACAGGGACTGCGTTCACCCGTGGCATCACAACGGGCCGCTATGCGTGCTCAAGTGAGCTTTGTGATAACAGAGCTACCACTCCGACCTAACCTAACCTGTCAGTACTTCATACACATACATCTTGGTCATTACAACCCTTCAGTCAGGATTACGATCTTGCTTCTCACACCATTATGTTGAGTGTGTTAGTTTTTGAGAAACTTTTCACGGCAATTTTTATTTTATATTTTAAATTATGTAAACTACTAACTAAAAATCAATAAAATTTTCTCACTCTGGAATACTTTTTTAAGATCTTATATTGTGTCTTCCTTTATGGTTCTATGACAAGGATGTTTAAAACAAAAATAAGCAGTGTCTACATTTTTTAATGTTATTATTAACGTGTTATTTATTTGTCGTGCTAAATTCAATACATATTTATATATTGAAATAACAGAGTATAACATGTCATAAAACTAACTGAAATACAGCAAACTAAGCTCTGTGATTGTTTTTTTCCTTTTGTATTATATGAGCTGTTTACTAGCACTCTGTATGTTAACGTAACGTACACAAGTTTTCTGTTACGATTCTTATTTTGTTCCAATATATGAGATTAAAAACACCTACAAACAGCTGACACCTGTTAATTGAGCCTATATTGTTAATATGTGTCTACTAAATTGTATACGCTTCTAATAAGCCAGAACAAAAATATAAAAAAAATACATATGTACCTATGTAAGCTGTTGTAAACAAGCACTTGTATTATCTATAGAAAAATGAAAGGAAGAAATTGTATTGAAAGCGAAAAGAAAAAATAAAAAAAGGAAATTTAGAATGAACAAATGGCCTTGCCAAGGGTCATGAGAATTAATGAGGCCTTCTGCATATGGCATAATCCCTTATTATGTACACATTTGTTTAGTTTAAAGTATAATTTTTTATTTCGAAAAGTTATATTGTATTATATGTACATAATGTGTTTTTTATTATTGTTATTATTAATTTAGGCCATGTTGGATCACATAAAACACTCTATTGTTAGTTTACAAATTGCTAAAAATATGGCACATCCTATAAATGGCATTTATAATGGTCCTACTGCAACTGATAAAACTAATCAAGATACACCAGCCACCGCATCACCAACTTCAATAATGTTACCAAATATGTTATTGAAACCAGACATTTCTGGCGATGATGAAGACGATTCAACAACGGATAATGGTAAGTATCTTCTGATTTTATAATACACTTATATATTAAAGTTATATACAATATTTATTTATATATTAAAACCTAGATCTTTCACTTCTTGAGAATATTTATCGATATCTATAAAAATAAGAAATTTATCGTAGTATAATTAGATGCGACAATATTTGTTTATGTAAAAGAGAACTTTAAGTAATGTTTTTAAGTCTAGAGGTCTTTAAAGGGAATTATTATCAGCATTATCATTTACAAACATAGTCAGCCATCCTTAGTTTGCTATCATAGCTGCCAGATTTGACGATTTATCGTCATTTTGACGATTTTTGGAAATTAAAAATGTACATCATATTCTTTATTTTAGTACATTAAAAGCCACTTTAAGCTTTGTATTTACTTTGCAATTATTACTGAAGAAAGTATTATATTTTTAAGTTACTTTCGAATACATGTGATGATTTTTCTGTATTTTATGCCCTTAAAAGCCTAAAAATTACAACTCCTGAATAACATCGTAGTTGAGAATAATTTATCACTTGTCGTTGCAGACAATTTTAAAAATTCGAGTATACATAGCTTCTAATATTACAAACGGAAGAACAAAGGCAAGCGCCGTTATTTTGTTTCGTACGACCAACACTCAGTTGATCGATGGCATTGTGGTTGGAACTATGAAAATATGTTATTTGAAGAAAGAAGGAGAGAATAGTGTTTATGGACACTAGGCTTGTATATATTTATACCACAAGTAACAGGAAAGGCCTCTGCAGGAATTGAGTTCCACATAGTCCGACTAAAAAACTTATTTTTTTCTGTAATGCAGTGTGCGATCGATGGTGTAAATAATAAGATCATAAGATCTTAAGAAGGAACTGAAAAATGTGTCGGTTGACGCCAACATTACACTGAATTTTCATGCTCGAATGTCAAGAGCTTCTGGCTCCTAAATATTTACACCACCCATAGATTAAGATGACGCAATATTATTGCTGCGCTTAGGTGTCAATAAACAACACTGGGATAGATTGTTTAATCCTTAAACAATTTTGTTCTGAAAATTATATAACATTTCTCCCTTTTTTTATTTTTTTTTAATTTTTGAATTTCTAAAAAATGTTTCTTTAAATGTTTTATTTTTGAACTCAGATATGTACATACATATATTGACTTTATATGTTTTACTACAATAGAAATAATTTTGGTTTTTAAAAACTCTTAATTTATTTATTTATTTTTTCTGACGATTTTTTGACGATTTTGACGATTTTTTCTCAAATATTTGACGATTTGGTGCCTCATTTATCTGGCAGCAATGTTTGCTATTCTTAATCAGTTTCCTTACTTACTTAGTTACTTCAATTCTTCTTTTTTAATTTATGTTATTAAGCTTAGCAAACAAAATAATGAGAATTGTTAGTCTCAGATATTCGTTTGATTGCAGTAGTCGAAAAGTTTATTAATTTCTATCATTCAACTTTCAAAAAAATGTTCTTTTTTCTTTTTTTTTTCATTTAAAATTTTATATCAAAAAACAACAAATAAACTGCATGGAAATAGGCTCAGGAAAGCAATTAATTACCACCGAAAACGATTTAAGCGATAAACTAAAACAAAAGGAATATTCTAATAGATTAATAACGTAATACATTAATAATGTATTCTTAAAGAGTGTTAAGGATTTACTTAAAACTTGGCGAAAACTATGATATTAAAGCTTCAATGAAACAAAATTCTAGAAGAAAAAATTGACTGAATTTGTAGATTCGTTCTGATGCCAGCAAAAAACATTTATTATGTCGAGAAATAAAGAAAAACGTGATACTTAAATTAATACGAGATCTATCGTTCTTCTTTTAAATGCTACTTCATCGATAACGGCTTAGACTTCCGCGATTGACTAAAACACACAGTGACAGAATTATGGGATGTGCCCAAACCCCAATATATAATTCTATTTTTTTAAGTATAATTTTGATGGTTCAGTTTACGGCTAAAGTTGTTATTGGCATAAATTTTTTTTCTCGCCGAGGAGGGGTAAATGTACCTAACCGCACCATAGAGGAAGTCGTTACATCCTCCGTGTGTGGGGCGGCCCTCACCCACTAAATCCTCCCCTCGTCTCGTGGACTTCTTGTGCCTAGTCCGGAAATATGGTGGTATCACTTCGGAGTGGAGTCCTTTTGGCCCTTTGGCCCCTGCGTGTTCATATCCGCGTCCGGATTGCGTGCCGAAAGTTGAGGAGACATCTAAGTGTCTCCATTATTCCAGGTCCTGTGTCAGATTTTGTTTGACACGTGTGCAAGTATCATCCATGCCGGCGTGCCTACATGTTCTGCCGCCTCGAGATCTCTTTTCTTCAGTCTTAGGATACGCTCCACGTAATTCGCCACTGAAATCCAATTCTCTCTACTCGCAATCATAACCCCGACAATGTTAGCGGCCGTGATCGTTCCAACTACTGACGTCAGCTCAGAGCGATAGCTCTGCCAGCTTGCACATTCGAAAATAGTGTGCTCTGCATCATCAATTATTGGCATAATTTGGACCAAGCAGAAGTTGAACAACTTTGGATCATTATCTTATAGCTTCAAACGTTCTGATTGTTTTATTCTAGAACTTCTAGGAGACATCTTTTTCACAAAACTTGAAGAATATGTTGATGATCACTATATTTTGCATTAAAATAACGGCGCTGTTCATGGTATGTAAGTTAATCCACGGCCGATAAGTAGTCACAATTGCAATCCTAAAGTTTAGGCAGAAGGTCGTTAGAAGTCAATTGTAAGTTATGTAGGTAGGTGGGTAGAGGTGGCCGTCCTCTCAAATAATTCGGATGGACACATTTAGGCCACATGCGGCCCATTGTAATACCACAGTTTTCATCAATTATCCCCTATCCTGTAACAGCTTAGAGCTTCCAATGAAGCGACTCAAACTGCCGATGTCAATGTTCGACAGATCACCAAGATCATCGATGCAGTAGGCACCAAGGTACCTCTTTCTCCTTTTACATAGTACAGGGCATGTTCCCAGTAGGTGAAGAACAGATAGTAAGTTAAACAGGCCGACACTGAATACGAATTGCTCAAAGACACGATTTTGGCTGTATTCGAGTTGATACAAGCGAAAACAGCATTTTTAAACCAAAGGCCAGGCTATACTTTTTCATCACTTTTAGGTTAGGATGTCTGGAAAACCTTGAACGATGGAGAAATTCTGTTTCGGATTCAGCGCACCGAAAACTTTTAGAAAAGTATGTAATGGTTCCTGAGCTATTGTTTTTTTTTTTAATTTTGTCGCCCTGTTTTTTCAAAGAGAGAAAATCAAAAAATTCTGCTTAGGTATTGATATTCAAATTCTTGAAAACCTCGTAAACTCTATGACATACATACAGTGGTGGCCTTATAAGTAGAAACGACTTAGCAACATGTATGTTTGTTAATTTGTTTTACAGTTTTCACTGTGTACCTGGGATCAAAGGCTTTGTTTGGAGGACGTCTTACATACGTTATTCCCATCAGATTGGGACAAACTAAACTTAGATTCGTCACTCCAGAGAACTCTGTTCCAGAAACATTGTTTCTAAATATAAGGCCACCACTGTATGTAATATTGTCGGTTACTAGTAATAAGGTGTGTGGTTCTACAAAACAAAATTAAACGAATGTCCTCTAAATTCTCAATTCCAAAGATATGAATTATTTTTAAGTTTTATTGCCTTTCTTAATAAGTAAGCAAATAATTGGATTGAAATGCAATTAAATTTCACTAAAATTTTATTTGAAATTTTGATTTATTTTTATATACAGAGTTTTTAAAGAAATTTAATAAACATTTTTCAAGTTGTTATAAAGCTTGGCTTGATTTTGTTATGAGACAATTTTTTTTGAAATGAAGCGATATTTCTAAACGTTTATTGTTTAATTCATAACTCAATTCATTAATTTAATATACTCTCCCTATACGCCTTGTAGACGTAGTCTTCCATATATCGGGGAATTATTATACAATTCTTTTTTTATTTTTTATTAAAGTTTATTTTTTTTTCTTTTGGTATTATGGTGCTGTGATATTTCAAAACAAAAGACTTTCCATTCGCATATAGTCGAGGAAAAAAGTGCACATGCAGCGCCGATTTCTTTCAAATTAAAGAGGGTGTTATAGCGTTCATTAAAGCGGTCACAATTAAGAATGTTTAAAGACAAAATCGAGTATAAAAAAATATATAACCTAGAAATTATTAGAAAAAACAAAAAAAAAATAACCAGAAAAAGTCTACATACAACGGTGTATTACTTTTAGTCTACAACGGTGTATGTAAACCTTTGTCTGTGACTGTAAATATTGTATGCAATGCAAAAACTAGTATATTAATTACTTTTTATCATTTCCATTCCATTCGACTTTCTTTTATTTTTTTCTTGAATTTCTTTTGAAATATTTTTACAACAATTTTGTGTATTTTTGGCAACAGTTTACTTTAATATACTTTGTCCTTTATTTATTTTTATTTCCGCTTCCTATTTAATTGAACCAAACAATAAGGCTTTACCAACGTCACATACTACATACATGCGGCACGTACGTATTACGTATGTATTGTGGGTATGGGAATAGTATAGTATCCCTGCATATGAGTCTCTTATTTGTACACAATTGCACTATTTTAAGAAACATGCGCTTGACCGGCTATTTTTTTCCTCTTTTTTTGTCCTTTTATACTATTATTTGTGTGTAACACACGCATACCCACATGTCTGCATATGAGTTTGCAAATATTTTGATTTTCCATAGACATACACTGTTTAGTTAGTATTGCTAAGATAGTGGTATTGTTAAGTGGTTGTGTTTTACTTTCTGTCTTGTCATTATTATTACAATATTTCTTTTTCCGGCCAAATAATACATACAGCAGACATTCATATTTACATCTTGATAATTATATATATATATATGTATAATATATATATAAAAAGCTAACTGTGAATAGGAATAGTGAGAGCTAGTGAGTATCTAAATAAAGAAAACATAACATCGTAATTAGAATACCCACTGGCCAAGTGATTCTGAATGGCATGTGTGGCTGTGGTTAAATTTTTTTAATGTTCAAGCCTTAATTAAATGTCACGTGATTTTGCGGTTTTTCGTTGCTTTCAACTTAAGATAATCATCCTAATTTTGCAGCCATTATTATGATGGCAAGTTGTAACTAATCTTGGATTTTGACGTCTTATGTCATGTTTTTAACAATGGCTATTGTACCTTAGCAGCAGTGATTTGCTTGATCAGAACGTATAAAAAATCATTGAAATTTTTAATGAAAACAAAAAAAATAATTAAAAATAATCGTGGAAACTTTTTTTAAATATTGTAGTTAAATATAGAAATACAAATAAGCATATGTATATAATGCAGCTTTGTTTAGCAATTAATCTGATTTCTTTTGTGCTTTCTTGTGTTATTTTTTCTAATTTAAATCGACTGATGTTTACTTCATTCGTGAATTGATATAATTCGGATTTTGAGGATATGTAAACTTTATTTAACATACTTACTTACTTACTTAATTGGCCATTAACAACTCGATTAACGGATTTCGGCCTGCCGCAACACATCCTTCCAGGCGCCTTTACTTCTTGCTCGCCTACGCCAGTTGGTCATACCAATCGATGACAGGGCTTCCTCGATTTGGTCCTTCCAACGCATACAAGGTCGTCCTCTTCGCCGACTTCCGCAGATCCCCGCATCAAACACCCGTCTTGCCGGAGCATCCTCCTCCTTTCGAACGACATGGCCGAGCCGGCATAGCCGCTGGATATTAATACGCTACACAACGTTTATGTCGTTGAGGAGCTCATACAGCTCACTGTTGGATCGGATGCGGAAATCAACCAACGCCAACTCGTACTGGACCGAAGATCTTACATAGGACTTTTCTCTCGAACACTCTCAAGGCTGCTGCATCAGTGCTTAATAGGGTCCATGCTTCTGCGTCATAAAGAAGCACGGGTAGGATGAGCGTTTTGTAGAGTATTAGTTTTGTCTTACGAGAGAGGTCTCTACTACTCAATTGCCTATTGAGACCATAGTAGCACCTGTTGGCAAGAGTGATCCTGCGCTTGATCTCCAGACTGACATCATTTTTGGTGGTAACAGCGGAGCCAAGATAAATGAATGAATTCCTTGACTTGTTGATTAAAAGAACTGCGTTCCAACAGAAATTTTTGTACTTTTCAAACAATGCAACTCTGTAACATCGAGTTCAGCTAATGCTAATATTATAAATACATATAAAAAATCTTTCTTACCGCAAATGAAAAGCTAACAATTCATTAGAAATGAAAAAATGTATGGCACGAGAACAAAGGAAAATTTCTTCTAAGACTGGGCATGGCTATTTTTTATTTTCAATTTTTATTTTCGAATTCTACATTCGAAGATTAAGAAATGTTAACGTAAAAGCTTTACAACTACTAAACCGATTTGCAGTTTGTCACTTCCTAATTCGGTAACCAAGAAAAACTACTCAAATAATAATTATTTTTTTAATATTTTTATTCATTTCTAGCATAAGAATAACCTCGACCATATCCACTTGCAAGCTAGCGCGCTTTTTACTAGTTTTCCATGTCACCCCTATCTAAAAAACAATCTGCTAGAATGTATTTACAATATGTTTGTATGTACGAGGTCTACTCAAAAAATACGGTGGATTTTCAAAATTCGTGTACATTCGACTTTTTCATTTATTTATTTTTTTGTTGGTATCCTCGTCTCGAACATATGTTCACAGTTTTATTTGTATAGCATGTTTAGTTTGTTTCTGAGAGGAATAAATAAAACAATTGTTTTGCGTGTTTGGCGATATTGTGCTATCGAATAAAATGGATCAAAGAAACAACATCAAATTTTGTGTAAAAAAATTGAAGTAAGTGCTCAAATACACTTGAAATGTTGAAGGCATTAGTTCCTGGGCATTGCTCAAGCGGCTTTTTTTTTTTGTAGTCATAATTCAGCAATTTTGGAACGAACTTCGCAGCCACACGCTTCATGGCCAAAATTTCCGAAAAAATTGCATCACATAAGCCAAGTGATATTCTCCGCAACTTCTCTAATTCGACGATTCTCCATAACCATTTTCTTCACTCTTTCAACATTTTGTATCAGTTACTGATGTGTTGGAGCGTCCAGGACAAGCGCCGTCATACACATCTTCTCGACCTTCTGTGAAAAGCATGTGGTACTTGTAAGTATTTTCTCGACTCAGAGTACTCTCACCGTATGCTATTGCCAAAATTTCATGTGTTTTTGATTCGAATTTATGAAGCCCGCGAAATTTGAACATTCACCTTATTTTTCGAACAGACTTCGTATGTAATGTTTATATTTACCGTTTCCAATCAAAAATTAAAAAAAAAAACAGTGAACAATTCTAGCTTTTTTGGGGCGATAAACGACTGCATGCCGTGTACTCTTTGAACATTATTTTATGGGCCTGCAACACCGTCGTAGGTAGTGTATCCTTGAGCCCCAATTTGACATCCTTTTTCTACAATTTCGACCGATTCAGTAGTAGAATAGTTTGGCCCTTATTCGTGGGGGGAGGAATCGCGTATCGTATAACATGTTTAGCCGGCTTGTTGAAAATACTTGTCAGCCAAATAAATCGAATCCTTACAATTTGGTTAAAAAATGAGTAATCAAAGTGCGGTACTTTGCTCCTTTAACTCTAAGATTGCAATTTTCACAGTTATTGAAGACCTGCGCCAATAATACTGCCGACTCAGAAATCACTCCATACAGTACATCATTTAGGGCACTTGGCAGCTCTTATACTATCTATCGCTGCAATTTTGTTTGTTGAAGTTTCGTCACTAAAGATAATTTTTCGATATGACACATTTCGAATTTCGATAATAAAATTCAGTGACTTATAAGGCTTGTTCGTTTGTAAGTGTATTCATAGTGATGTGACAAATCTTACCAAGCATTTTTGGCACTGGATTTTTTTATGCTGAAAGTTTTTACGCTGAACAAAGAAATATTGGTGTCGCCATACCCTAGTAGGTAGTCTGTTGGCTTATTAGACGTGAGGCCACGGTTCAAACCCCAGGTCAGACATCCCCAATAAAACGAAATATGAAAAAATATTTCTCTCGGCGACTTCCTCTCAGCATATTTGTTTCAAAAACTCTTAAAGTAAATAAAATTGTCATGAAAAATTTCACTAAAATCTGTCATTCGGAATCTATTTTAAGCTGTAGGTCCCGCCACTCATGAATAAAATTAACACACACAACATAGGTGGTGTGAGAAGCTAGGACTAAATATAATCCTGAATAAATATAATAATCGTTTCGTTTATAAAGGGTGTTTTTTATAGAGGTATAGAACTTTAAGTTGCAATAAAACAACGATGGATTATTCGATTGACATGAATTTTATTTATCCGAAAGACAAGATTTGTGGCATAACATTTTAAATATGATTTCTGGCATATGACCGCCACGGCTGGCGCGGATGTAGTCCAATCTGGACTTCCAATTTTCGATGACTTTTTCCAACATTTGTGGCCGTATATCGGCAATAATACGGCGAATGTTGTCTTCCAAATGGTCAAGCGTTTGTGGCTTTACCGCATAGACCAATGACTTTACATAGCCCCACAGAAAGTAGTTTAGCGGTGTTAAATCACTAGATCTTGGAGGCCAATTCACAGGTCCAAAACGTGAAATTAGGCTGTCACCAAATGTGTCTTTCAATAAATCTATTGTGGCACGAGCTGTGTGACATGTTGCGCCGTCTTGTTGAAACCACATCTCCTGGACATCATGGTTATTCAATTCAGGAATGAAAAATTTAGTAATCATGGCTCTATACCGATCACCATTGACTGTAACGTTCTGGCCACCATCGTTTTTGAAAAAGTACGGACCAATGATTCCACCAGCCCATAAAGCGCACCAAACAGTCAGTTTTTCTAGATGTAACGGTGTTTCCACATACACTTGAGGATTACCTTCACTCCAAATGCGGCAGTTTTGTTTGTTGACGTAGCCATTCAGCGCTAAACAAAATTCGCTTATTAAAATCGGGAACAACGGTAATCTCGTTTTGGGTCCATTCGACGAATCTACGCCTTACTTCGTTTGGCTTCAATTCTTGCACGAGTTGGATTTTGTAAGCACGCAAACCAAGATTCTTCCGCAAAATCTTCCATAAAGTGGATGGACACAGATCCAATTCCTGTGCTCGATTGCGGATGGACTCATTCGGGTCTTCCTCAATGCTACGCTCTACAGAAGCAATAGCTTCACAAATAGCCGCACAGAACCATTATTTTCGAAATAAAATTGCACTATTTGCAAGCGTTGTTCAGGCGTGAGTCTATTCATGATGAATTGCCAAACCAAACTGAGAATAAATCACTTGACAGCTGTTAAATCGGTCGCCATCATAATATTGGCCATATACATGAGATGGTCGATGTCAAATTGCTCTTCGACATGAACGCAGCAAAATCCCATAAGACTAGAGTCGTTTTCGAACAGATTTGATGTTAATGTTCATAATTATCAAAAAATATATTCTTTAAAGCATATAGGTTAGGTTAGAGGACGTGTATTTGTCAATTAAGACAAGTACAGTACCCGGAGGTCGAATTGACCCATTGTACAAAAGCATATAAGTCAGACAAGATCTTATGAAAGTTATAACTTATAGATTACCGTAGTCTAGTGAGCAATATATTGGCTTACTAGATGAGATTTCACTTTTCCGAACTTAAATTTTGACAAGTTGAACAAAGAAATGTAAAGAAAATATTTTTTTCTGGTGGCCCCCACTCTCAGTTGTGTTTTGGCAAAAACTTTATAGGTAAAAGAAGATGTGAGAAACCTAGCCCTTGTTCTGAGTAAACGGTTTTTAAAACAAAGAAATTCTGAATAAATATCGATTTTGTACAAATTCAGTTGGTAAACACTAACAGCCTCAACTGTAGCGTATGACATCATTTAATTCTTAAGTTTTTCAATTCATGCATAATTTATTCCGAAGTAAATGCAATTAAATATTGAAGTGAATTCATTCCATATGTTAATATTTGTAAAATAAATACTTAAAACAATGCACAATAGATAGATAATCTAAATCGATTATTATTTTTATAGATTCCATTCAACTACTAATGGTCACATGTTTATTGAAGACGACAACAATGATTATTTTTTTTTATTATTATTTATGCAACTAAAATATTTGCTGGATTTTTATTTATTCTTTTATTTCGAAATTTTTATTAATTTTTGGTTTAATATGTTCCTCGTTTTGTGTTTCAATTATAGTGACAACAGCACCCTTAACAATGATTGTTCCGGAAACATCATATTCCAGCAGTGAGGGAGAAGATGATTTTTATGATGCGAATGATGATCCATTTACAAGTATCGGACATTCACCGATGGCATGGTAAGCATAATAAAATTATTGTTTCTATCGTAAAAATTAATAGTAAAATCTGTAGTGTGGTGAAATATTTTTAATCATATGAAAAGTATCTGCAGTCTTTTGTCATTAAACGTGGTGTCTCTATATTGGGCAACACTTTCTCGTGCATAAAGTAATATTTGTTTGAAAATTCTTGAAATATCTGATGAAATACTCTATGTTATGTTTTTAATTTTTTTTCGTCCTACAAAAAAGAAATAATTATTGGAAAACATAAGAAAGCTTTATAAAGTATTCCCTTAAAAGATTCTAAGTGAACGAAGAGAGGTTTCCTATCAAAAAGTTTTGATGTATAGGTTATGTTAAGTTAGAGGACGTGTACTTGTTAATTAAGATAAGTACAGTACCCGGAGGTCAGATTGACCCATTGTACAACGTCCTTAAAGAGGGAAGGATAATAGAGGGAATAGGATAAAAAAGGAGAGGATGTAGGAAAGGGGAGAATGGGGAGCGGAGGAATTACACAGACCAGACACAACAAAAAGGGAGAGCGCGACTACACTGATGTGGCCCTAGCACCTCTCAACCAGCCCAAGCCACTAATGAATCTGTGGAGTGCCTTGATGTCGGCTCACGACACAGAATTCAAACTCTCAAAGAAGGCCCTGCCAAGTGTCCTCAACATCAACCTGGGCTGGGCAGTTACAGAGGAGGTGTTCGATAGTCTCCCACTCCCCCACATCACAATATGCCCTGCAATAGTCCGGCTGGGATCTAAAACAGTCAGCGACCTAATCTCGTAGTGCCTCGTGATAAAACCGACAACCAACCTGAAGCTGGCCTTATCCAAGCCCAGCAGCCAACCTGTTCTCCTACTGTCCACAGTAGGCCATAGACATCTAGAGACAAAACAATCCGATCCGTTCCCCCAACGCCCCTGCTCTTCCTCCCTGACCCATCCATTGATGAGGCCATAGAGGTGACAGAGGTCAGGACCAACATTTTGATGTATAAGATGTTCTGGTTTTGATTACGCAGTTTTTGAGAAATAAAATGTTTCAAGACCGGCATGCAAGCGTGGCAGTTTAGAATTTTTTCAAAAAGACTGGCTACTCACAGAAATTCGATATTTCGTTATCAACATTAAAAAGAAAAGGAAGAACAAAATATCCATTGCCGATCACTTGGCCAATTTTCATAGTGCAGACTAGATTCAATCTAAAATATTGTTCCATCTTATTTAATTTGCCTGATTCTTGAACTGGAATAATATATCTGGCATATGCAAACTTCGCTGAGTTGGCAATTGCTATTCCAATTTTTGTCGGATATCTTGGAAATATGTCGTACTTCTTCCATGATTCCTGTAGACGTTTGATTATTAGTAGGAATTCTTATATTCGTACTATAAACATACACACAGTTACTAAATTATACGTACGGTTAAAAAATTGCCGAAATTTTTTAACTAATCCGTTTTCGTTGAAAATCTTTATAGTTTCCTTGATGTTAAGACGGTCTTTTGCATTGGTTAAAAAATTTCTGAAATTGAACTGAATTGTGGCCCTGCACAGGCCCACAAAGGTATGCATCCGATTTACAAATTTCACAAATTTCTGAACCAAAGCAAAAGACCGTCTTAAAATCGAAGAAAGATGTCAGACAATTATAAATACTTTCAAAAAAAAAAACGGATTAGTTTTCTGAAATTTGTTAACTTTTGTGGGCCCACAAAATTCAGAAATTTTTTAACCAAGACCGTCTTAAAATCGAGGAAAGTTGTCAGACAATTACAAAGATTTTCAACGAAAACGGATTAGTTAAAAAATTTCTGAAATTTGTTATCCGTATGTATACTTTTGTGGCTATGTGTACGTACAATGTTTACATATAAACTCATAAATCATTAATTCGAAATTAAGGCTTGATGCGCACAAATAATAAAAAAAAAATCATAACAAAAAGTAGTCGCCATTTTCTGTAACAAATCAGTATTGAGGAGTGACCCAAAAGGAAGAAGAACAAAAATCCTTAGAAAATGCTATATGGTCTGGCTTTGTAATATCTCGGTCTAATTCCTCACTCATTCTTAGGGCTAATATTTTAGACCCGTTTTGGCCATTAATTCAAAGGTATACAATTCAGTATTACCAGGAAAATGCCTTCTTACAAAGAGTCCACAACGCACAAATAACAAAAAACGCAGACGACCGCATTACGTTAAATAAACGTACTTATGATTGAAACATTAAGGGCCATTATTACAACTTGCCGTTAACTAAAGGGAGGATTTTAACGGGCAGATTAGTTTTTCGTTATTATGAGTACCCAATAAGATAGAAGTGATCGTTAAGCTAAAGGGAGGATCATCCTACCTTTAGCATTTAAAGGTCACTTTATGTTTGAACTTCCCATATTATATATTATTTTCATTATGACAACTTCAAATTTAAACAAAATGAGCATATACAACAAAAAAACGAAGCCCGCGGTTGCCACTGCGTTAAAAAACGTGTATAATTGAGCAGTTTTATCGACATTGCGGCACTGCCATATTTTTGAAAATTTTTATGTAATAACGAAAATAAGTTAAAGGTAACTTTACAGTTCCCTTTAGCTAAAGGTACCTTTAACTAAACCCAAGTTTAACGGGAAGTTGGAATAATGGCCCTTAGTTCTACTTATTGCTACGATATAAAATTTCACGCTTCATGTCAATTTTAATTTTAAAACCAAATTTTAATACTTCAAGCGTGGGAAATGAGAAACTAGAAGTCCTTATAAGGTCTTTTACTAAGACATTCGGTACATAAAACATTTTTAAAGTTCTCTCATAGACAAAGAAAATAATTGTTTGTGGTTAAGTTGTCTGCGCAGGGTTACGACATAGCTTCTCACACCACTTATGTTGCGTGTGTTAATTTTATATAAGAGTGGCGGAACCTGCAGTTTAAATTCGACTCCGAACGACAGATTTTTGAGAAAGTTTTCATGGAACGACAGATTTTTGAGAAAGTTTTCATGGCAATTTTATTTTCTATTAGAAATCTGCTCCGAGGAAATCGCTGAAGAAATATTTTTTTTCGTATTTCGTTTTGTTGGAGATGTCTGCGGTTTGAACCTTGACCTCAAGTCTAATAAGCCAACACTGCCACTCAAATAACTGCCACTGGATGTAAAAATTAATCAACAAATTTATAGCGACAATATTTTAAGATCTGATAATGTTACAGCTAAAAAGGCTGTAGAGACAATTGGACAATTAGAAAGGGTATCAGTTTTTTTTCTCTTTATAATAATCGCCACAATGTTCTCTGCATTAAGTACTGAAATTTCCATATGTGCCATCTTGAGGTTCAAAGTACAAATTAAAAAATGAGTGACGATTAAGTGCTTTTGCCAAGAATGGGGTTAAACACTATCACTTCACATTCATACAGTTTGAGGCACCTACTTGGGCTAATTTATTACTATCATTTACGCTAAAGGACAAATTTTAATTTATTTTTAATATTTTCTAATGATATTCTAATCGATACCTTAAGCATCAACCCCAGGTATTTAAGATACCCTATAAACTTTTTTAAAACAATAAACTACCCAAATACTTCCTGGTTTTTGGCCAAATAATTTAAAATTCCGTATATGTATATAATCACTAATTAAATTAAACCACCAGGTAAAATTAATCCCATTACGAAAAAATAAACAAACTGGAAACTTGTCTGCAGTAATACCCGTCATCATAGGAGGACTACCTTAACATTTACAGCAATTATCTGTATTTACCGGCTCCATATTATTTTTTATAGTTTAATTTTGTACTTTTTTCCTTTCGGCATAACTTCCCTCCAATATATGTATTATATGCAAGGATATATAAAGTAATAATAATATTTGTTACAATTTATGCGGTTCTTTTTTTTAATAGGCCTTAGCTTTTCCTTTCTGCCAAACCATGCTCTCTCTCTGGACATGCGTTCAAGTGCTATTTTCTCTTATTGTGTCTTGTGTTGCATAAAGACTCTTAAATTTGTACTCTTTTCTGTAAATTACAGGCTCTTTTAAAACAGAACAGAAACTATAACTAGAAAAAAAGGATGCATTGAATAATATAAGCAAGAAAATCCATATAATTTCACTGTAAAAAATGAAAGATTCACTCACTACAAAATACTTAAATAACACACTGTATGAAAATAGTCATACTCGTGTAAAGTTCATCGAATTGCTTAAAGCGAGGAAAAGCAAAAACGAAAATAATCCGTGAAAAATCTAAATTTTAAGTAATAGTCCTGTAAATAATAGTACAATAAAAAAAATTTACTTTAGCAAAAATACAAAATAATAATAATAATCGCAAACAAATCGAATTACATATATATAAACATAATCTAGAGAATATATTTTAGTGAAATAAATAACTTGCCAAAAAATCCAAAGAAACTAACAATAATAAATATACACACGTTTATACATAATATAATATAATATAATAAATATAGTATTTGTGACGCACTTTGATTTTCTTAAGAAGATTCTCTTCTTTATACCCTCCCCTCACTAACGTCTATAATAAAATCGAAAACAATCAAAATACAATATGACAAACAGTAACGAACGTATCAACAATAAAAATTCACCAGCAACATCATCATTATAAAATTGATTTTTATTTATTATTTTACATAAAAGCCTTATTATATACATTCAAAGGATGTTGTAATAAAATCCTAAAAGTATACTATACTTAAAATCAATTGCAAAAACAATAAAAACACTAACTAAACTTTGCTACTGCTGCTTCTGCTTTTGCTACTGCTGCTGCCGCACTGCTATAGCAATTGCAATCATAATATTTAGAATAGATTCAAAATTGTTTTACACGTCCAAAGCAAAGCAAAAAAAAAACAAGCGAAAAAAGCAGAACAGAACCATAAATAAAATAACAACAACAACAACAGTAGCAAAAATGTTTAAAAAGTGGGTTAAACGCGTTAGTATAAGGTAAGAAAATCATAAATCCTGTAAAAAAATAATTTTCTTTATACTACTACTAGCATTAGCCCACCCCACCCACTCTATCTGCTGCTTTTGGTCTCTGTATTTATCCTTACCTCAACACCATTTGATTTAATCGTTCTCCTTGGCATTTTGTTTATTTGTAATTGCTTTTCGTTTCCCTCTGTTCCAATTTTCAATTTAAGTGTTTGGAAATTAAAAGTTTTCTGCTATTTGAACATTCAGAACCATCGTATGCATTGACATTTCGTCTCAAGTGGAAATTATCATAAACCTTCACATTCTTGACAGGAATCCACTCGTAATTGATGTCGCAAAGCAAAACAAGCATATTTAGAGAATAAAATTATAGAAGGCAAAACATTTCGCGCCAATTTATACTTAATTATTTATCGAAAGCTAACAGCTTTGAGAAATAACTCCCCATACATATTTAAATGCAATAAGAGATTTGTTATAAAAACAGTTTTAAAAGTTCAATTAGAGTTAGGTAATCTGAAGTGAACACACCGTTCACTTATTTTATGAGCGTAACGCTATAAACACAATAAACGCAATGCAGTAAGCGTTGCCTTTAAAATAATCATTGCCATATACACCCATGTATTCTATTTTTACGAGATAGCTGTATTGCGTTTATTGTGTTTATAGCATAAGTCAGGTACACGTGTTGTTTAGGATAGTGATGCATTATTTATTATTTTATAATCACCTTGAAGTCGCCGTGGTCTAGTGGGTAGTGTGTTGGCATATCAGACGCAAAGCCAGGGTTCGAGCCCCAGGGCAGACATCAAAGACAAAATACAAAAAGTATTTTCAGCGACTTCCTCTCAGCAGATTTCTGGAAGAAACTCTGAGAGCAAATATAATTGCCACGTAAAGTTTCTTAAAAAATCAGTCCTTCGGATTCGACTTTAAACTGTAGGTCCCACCGCTCATGTATAAAATTAACACACACAACATAAGTGGTGTGAGAAACTAGGATGTTATACAATGGGTCAATTCGACCTCCGGGTACTATACTTGTCTTAATTGACAAGTACACGTCCTCTAGCCTAACCTAACCTAACCTAACCTATTCTTTTTTTGAGAAAATGCTGCGTTGCGTTTATTGTGTTTATAGCATAAGCCATGCACATGTATAGCATGCATGTACTGTTTAAACTGGTAGGAAAATAATTTAAAAAATTTAGCATTTGGGGGAATCATTATTTATTATGTCGCGGTCATGGTATAGTATTTTTTCCCTAGGCAGTATGAAAAAAATTCATTTCAGACTTTCCTAAATACCGCAGCATTATCGGTTCTTCAATTTTCTTCATTCTCAGTAACTTTTCACAAAAAGCTGCCACACATTTTCACTTCTTTTTCTATAATCTACTTGATAATGTTTTGCGGCATTAGAAATCCAATTCTCAGTTCCATGGTCTCTCGCTCCTTTTTCCATCATTTGCACTGAAATGACGTATATTTTGCATCTTAATTAACTCCTGTTTCTTCATATGGTAAACTACATTTTTTCAGCCTGCATAAATACTTTCTAAAGTAATTATTATCTGAGAACAGCTGTGTTATATAGTAATTTAAGCCGCTATTTATCCTTCTCATCAAACTCTCTACTCTAGAGGATTATTTTATTCATACATCTTATTTTTCTTTCACTGGCCTCTTGAGCTTAACAATTTAAGGTGTATTGACAGCATTCCTGATACGATATCATACGGTACGCCGATGGAACTCTCAGTTCTGTGCCACATCTACATAGTCGTACCCCATATCCCACTGCCGTAGAAGAGGATACTATTAGCATTAGCAGTTTCCTCCTGAGAATCACCTAAATTTGCTATTACTCTCTCTCTCTCTCTGTAAAGTACTGTATCTGGCTGGAAAATGTGATTCTCGTATCCAACCATCTTTCAAATCAGTTTGCGGAGGTCTTTGTGGCAAATGTTGGGATTCCAATGAAACTTAATGGAAATAACGCTTCCGCACAAGAATGTTCCCAGAAGTTATTTAAAGTAATTGGTTTTTAATATGGCAAATTTGAAATTGTGTTCATCAAGACATTGATCAAACAAAAACAAAATAAGGGGAAGAATTGAAGATTTTTCGCAAACAAGACATTTTTAATTGAGATTTTACATAAACACAAAATGTTCCAAATTTCGTACATGGAGGAATTTACGCCAATATTTACAAAAATCTTTACATACCCTTTATGTTACTATTTCACGGGCGTCTTCTAATCTAATACGCTCTTCTTGTTCTATATAAATACAGCTAGAAATTTGTTTACCATCAACTGATTATACGATATCGTGACATTTGGCGAATTCTTGAAGTCACAGTAGTCTAGTAGGCAGTCTGTTGGCTTACTAGACGTGAGACCACGGTTCAAACCCATTGAAAGAAATATTTCTTCTGCGACTTCCTCTCAGTAGATTTCTGGAAAAAACTCTGATAGAAAATAAAATGCCATGAAAATATTCTCAAAAATCTGTAGTTCGGAGAGGACTTTAAACTGTAGGTACCGCCACTCATGTGTAAATTTAACAAACTGAACATAAGTGGTGTCAGAAGCTAGGTCATAATCCTGAATCAAGGGTTGCAAAGACCAATTATGAATGTCCAAAAAAAATGAAACATGAATTGAGCGAAGGTGACGTTGCCAGTCAATAACTATAGAGTTATAGTAAAAAACGCGACGTAGTGTATTATACAGCGTGAATTTGATCTCGATCGTTAAAGGAGCGTGTTATAAAATTAATAACTCAGTGTTATCAATAAAAGAGTATTGTGTTCTTTGTTTATTTATTGCTTGTAACACTAAGACCTAAATTTAGCAGTGCTTACTCATATAAGCACGGCATCAGAAAAACAGCGTAGGTAAACATAAGCAATATACTCAGGTTTCCCCACTGGAAACGCAGCACATCCGCCGGTGACAGCAATTTTGCGAATCACTGCTAAAACGAAACCATCACGTCTGACAATACTACGCAAAAATATCATGAACGATGCAAGGTAAGCTTCGCGAACGTTAGCAAAGCCTGGATTTACATCAAGAAAGGAGAATTCATCAACAGAACGACCGAATCTGATCTCTGCTATCAATGGCCAGAATTCACCAACTGTATAGGCCGTTATGAGCTGAGAGTTTGACTGCGAATATTTGACACATCCACCACATTTCCCGGACCTGAGACCTCCAGATTATGATTGCTTTCAATCTCTGTAAAGCTCTCCTAATGGTGTAAATTTAAATTCCTTAGAGGCCTGTTACAATGCAAACGAAAAATTATAGACTGAAGGAATAATGGCTTTAAACCAAAAGTGACAAACGCTTGTTTCAAGTATTGTATGCAATAAAGATAACCATAGCTGGCAGGCCCACTTCGGATTCGGAATCTTATACAATCTTCGGGCCATTGCGTCGGTCAGATGCAAATCACGGCTTGTTTGCGAGTGCAAAGAGTCGTTAAGGACTTTTAGACCAGACCGAATCCGTCTATGCTGGGTTCCGGGTCATAGCGGAATACTAGGTAATAAGACGGCGGATGCTCTTGCTAGATTAGGTTCACTTTCTGAAGGCGATTTGATAGTTGGTCCTGATTCCCTAATCTGCCACCTCTACAGCCTCATCAACGGATGGGTCAGGGGAGAAGAGCAGAGGCGTTGGGGGAATGGAACGGGTTGTTGTGTTTCT
This sequence comes from Sarcophaga subvicina, assembly GCA_936449025.2. Lineage (NCBI taxonomy): Eukaryota > Metazoa > Arthropoda > Insecta > Diptera > Sarcophagidae > Sarcophaga > Sarcophaga subvicina. Next base: position 38,116,209 of record OW388084.2, read on the forward strand.
AGGTATCTATTGCCTGCTATAGACAGTGTAAGAACAACTTGGCTGCTGGGCTTGGATAAGACCAGTTTAAGGTTAGTTATTGGGTTTATTACGGGGCAAGATTAGATTATTACGGGACGAGATTAGATTATTACGGGGCGAGATTAGATCGCTGACAAGTATCTGGAACAGATCCCAGCCGGACCATTGCAGGGTATGTTTGCGATGAGAAGATTATCGAAAACCTCCTCTGTAACTGCCCAGCCCTTAGAAGGTTGAGAACCCTTGGCAGGGGCTTCTTCGAGGTTTTGAATTCTTTGTCGAGAGCCGACATTAGATTCATTATCAGTTTGAACTGGTTGAGAAGTACTATGGTTTCAATAGTGTAGTCGCGTTCTCTTGTGTGTTTGTTAGTCTGTGTTATTTCTGCGCTTCCTTATTCTCCCTTTCCTGCTTCCTCTCCTTTTTCCATATCTCCCCTATTATCCTCTCTCCTAGGATAGTAGTACAATGGGGCAACTTGACCTCCGGGTACTGTTCTTGTCTCAAATGGCAAGTACACGTTCTCTAACCTAAACCTCAGATGACTCACTTTTAGCCAAATAATTATCCGCACTCGTTGGGGAGCCTAATATTTTTTTATTTATGTTTAATAAATTGCAAGTATTTTATAATAAAATATCTTTGACTTCTTCTTTAACATTTAAAGATTATAAATCGTTAACTGGCGCCAAGACATTTATCACATTTTCATATACAAGAATCTGTTAACATCAAAGGATTTGTTTTGTTATTTTAATATTCTATTAAAAAAAAAAACAAAATAGCAAAGATAGCAAAAGAAAATTAAATCCCATTTTCAAAGATATTTAACTTGTGTGAAAACGTTTTCTACCAGCATAAAAACCACATTTGTGTACATAAGAACAGATATAAAAGACTCTTTTGATGATGGCACATTTGCGTGCTCTAAATCTTAAAATAGTAATAGGCACATAGTAGAAAGTATACTACATATGTACATATACACATAAGTATATACTATAAGTACATTTCAGTTAGACTCATAAATACTTTTTTATATTAAAAGAAAAACTAAGTCTAAATCATATAGTATATAAAAAATTTAAATAAAATTCGGAATACCATTGCAAATAAAGTTTAAAGTTTTCTATCGTTTTTCTATCCTTCGATCGTTAATGAAAGTGATTTTTGTTATATGATGTACAACTACTTAAAATATAATTTCCGCTGAAATATTTTAGTTTTCAATTCAAAAATCAATCCTCATTTAAAAAAAACACATTAACAAAAACAAATAATTCTTATTTAACAAACAGAAACCGAAAAAAAAACTACAAAAACTACATTTTATATCTGCTTTTTTGTTCTTTTTAGTGCAACTCGTGGATTTTCAGTCGACACATCGCCTACAAATGAGAAACCACCTGAATTACAACAGCAAAGCGGTGATACACAAAAGCCAAATAAAAATGAACCTACACCTCCACCTACAGTGCCTGAAATAGACGAATATCAAACAGCATCAAGTACGGTTAGTGACATTGCTGGTGATGTAGCTGGTCTGAATTCACAAGTGGGCAGTAGTGGTTGCGGTGGTGTCGGTGACTGTGGTGGCAAAGGCATAAGTGATGGTTCTGTAATCAATGCCAACAAAAAGAATTCACTTTCACATCAAGAGTCCATTGATTATGATGCTCTGTATGAGGAGGAGGAGGATACCAGTATTAGCATGGAAGCACATGGTTCAATGATATCACATTTACTATCACAAGTTAAAATAGGTATGGACTTAACGAAGGTGGTACTGCCAACATTTATTTTAGAAAGACGTTCCCTATTGGAAATGTATGCTGACTATTTTGCCCATCCAGATTTATTTTTAAAGTATGTTTGTTGTCTTATTATAAATATTTTCCATTTAAATTTGAATAATATTTTTACCATTTTGCCTAGGATTGCTGATTTAGATAGTCCACGCGATCGTATTGTTCAGGTTTGCCGTTGGTATTTAAGTGCTTATCATGCTGGACGTAAAAGTGCTGTTGCCAAGAAACCTTATAATCCTATATTAGGTGAAGTTTTTCAATGTTATTGGGATATTCCTGGTAAGTTAAGAATTTGCTTTACTTATTGTATTTTAGAATAAAACGAAATTTAGTTTCAATTGTATAATTTTTACTAAAAAAAGTTTTGTTTAAATTTCACCAATGTTTCTTTGCATCGACTGAAACAGGTTGCATTAAATATTTTTTTGTAAAAGGAAATTTAAAAACATTTTATTAATAAATTTTATGGCTCGTACGACATATCTATGTTTTTCCTAAATTTGCTTTTTGCATATATTTAACGAAAAAATGTTGCCTCTTTGTACTTGTTGACTAGCGAAATCCCATTATAAACCTCAGGACAGCCTAAATATTAAAGAAACCCTATCCCGTTATAATCAACCTTCTTCTACCAAGATCTGGATAGGCTCACTCATCTTCATTTACCAGGATAATCAACCTTCTTCTACCAAGATCCGGACAGATGCAGAGGACATATCTTCTTCCACATATGTGTATTCTGAGATCATTCCCAGATCTCCGTCACGACCTGCCATTACAATCATCCGTAAGAAACCTGATGAATACATTCGGGCAGCAAATTTGGTGCACCAAGAACCATATCATCAATCCATTAAGGGTTTATTCTAACAAGTGCGTCAGCCATCTCGTCCATAGTAATTTCTTTGTGTCGCAAAATATCCTATCGACTTTCGTTTAACTGTCACGAAAGTGACTTACTACACACACACACAAACTCTCTCATCTCAGGTGCACACTCGTATACATTGGAACGAACATCGACATCCGTTTTAGCATTAGAAAACTCGAGGCCAGCCACGACCTCAAAAACCTTCAAAACAGCAAGTAGCATTGCCTGAAAAGGGCTGCACTTGTCATCCAGTCTATAAATAAAATCCAGCCCGCAGCAACCTGTGTTCAGAGTTATCGACTCTTTTACAATACCCTACCCGAAATGAGAATCTTCAGTCCTGAGGTAAATACAGCCTCGGGAAATATACTGAAAAGTTCAGAATATCGAAGTGGTCGCTCGAGCACTATCCAATTAGGTGTATAACAATACTGAAACAAATTGGTTGATCCGTAGCCTACAACTTATTTCATGTATTTCTGTGTTAAGTCCACTACAATGTGATTTATATCCCTACATCAATTTTTAATGTGGCAAAGTGACACTTTCAGCAGAAAACTACGTGCTGTTTTTCTTCCATTCGTGATTTAATGCAGGCATTGAACTTCAGGCAATCCCGAATATCGGTTCCTGACAGAAAGTTCGAAACATTAAAGAATCTCTTTTCCAGGGTTTTCAATTCTTCCTACTAAAGGCTGGACAGTTACAGAGGAGCTGTTATATATCTCCAACTCCTCCTCAGCGTAACTTACCCTGTAATAGTCCGATTGGGATCTAACGCAGTTCTCTTTTAATGATCTTACCTGACAATGCCCCGTCGGCAGCCTTGCGCTGGATTTTTTCAAGCCCATCAGCAGCAAGTCTGTTCTAACATTATCTGTAGAAGGTAAAAGACTCTTGGATAAGATTAAGGCACAAATAAAGAGAAGAAGGTATCGTATCCGAAATCCTATCCTCAGATCTGCCACGAAACATTAAGATCTAAGAGAACAACTTAGAACTTATTCGCAACAGATAAATCTTTTGAAGAACTACAACAAATGGCAGATAACAGATGGAGGCTATACTACAAAATCTACGTTCCTGTTGAAATTTGCTGAGTATATATTTTGAGAAAGAGTATAAAGTCTGCCCTTTTAGCCATTAAAAATAATTTTTTAAGATCAACCATTAAAACTTAAAAAACATTTCTCAACTACGTATTGTATGTAAGGTTGTATAGAAAGTTTGAAAATATTTCGCTTTAAAAAATGTTTTGTTTGCAAATTAGTTTCTCCTACTATTATTTGAATATTTATTAGAAAATATAAGAAATATTTATTTTCAGGTGAAATACCCGACGAAAATCCGGTAGACGATGGTCCCGTACCTTGGTGCAAAAGAAATCAATTAACGTTTTTAGCCGAACAGGTTTCACATCATCCACCAAGTAAGTTTTTCTGAAATAAAAAGTGAAAGAATAATGAAAAAAAATGTATTTCAATTTCATAATCAGTTTCTGCGTTTTATGCCGAACATTTTAATAAGAAAATCACCTTTTCCGCACATGTCTGGACTAAGTCGAAATTTTTGGGCTTGTCTGTGGGTGTGCACAATATTGGTGAAGGTGTTGTTACATTGGTGGATCGTGGCGAAGAATATATTGTAACGTTTCCTAATGGTTATGGACGGTTAGTTTTTTTTTTTTAAATTTCATAAAAAAAATATCTTTTATTTCCATTTTGCATTTCAGTTCTATTTTAACTGTACCTTGGATTGAATTAGGCGGTTCTGTAGAAATAAAATGCCCTCAAACTGGTTACCATGCTCATGTAGAGTTTCTAACTAAGCCGTTCTATGGTGGCAAACGCAATAAAGTTACATGTGATGTGAGTAAATTTTGAACAATTCAAACTCGATTGTTTTTTTTTCGTTTTTATATTTCAATTTGTTTTGCTTTTTATAATTTTGTTTTTTATCTTAAGTTTTATTATTATTAGTATTATTTGTATGATTTTAGGTTTATTCCCCCAATGAAAAGAAACCATTTGTTTCGATTGCCGGCGAATGGAGTGGCTTAATGGAAGCCAAATGGCATGATACACATGTAATGTATTCCCCTTATCAATTATATTTATTTCAATAACATTTCTTAGTTGGCATATTAAAATTTTAATGTTTAAAATACAATATTTTACTGAAACTTTGGTTGTGAAGAACTATTAATTTATAAATCTTCAGTTAAAATATTGTATACAACAATAGAAACCATTATTATTATACTGCTTTAAGTGGATTTTCATGATTTTATGTGACTTTATACTGGTAGTTATTTTGTTCATTGACATAAACTTAAAAACTAATATTTCATTTATTTCTTTTTCTAATAACACATCTCTTAACATTTTTCCTTACCAATGTAACACATATACCTCTCCTTACTTACCATCCTTCCTGCCAAACAAGAGCCCAAGCTTTGCAAAAAGTGTGTAACTTGTTTTTGGTTAATTTGATTGAAACTAACTAACTAACTATCCCTACTCCTACTTATGCTACTGTCGATTACTTGTACTTCTCTCTTAAATATTATGGTCTAAATTTCTATGTTTGTCTAGAAAATTAAATTTTTATTATACTCTAATAATAATTATAACATTTGTGTGCGTGTGTATGTGTACTTTTTTATCTATATGTCTTTGCATATATACATATATTGTATTAATAAGTGACCAAATTTATAAATTATTTTTTTTAATTGTTCAAAACGCAAAGAAATTTTAAATCAATGGAAAAATTTTATTTTTGTTGTTTTTTTTTTGGAAAAAAATTTTTAATTTTCTAGAAAACTGAAGTATTTGTCGATGTAAATCGTATACCAATATTTAAGAAACAAGTTCGACCAATCGTTGAACAGGAAGATTATGAATCAAGACGTGTTTGGAAGGAAGTAACCGCTGGACTCAAGTAATAATTTTTTCTATTATTATTATTATTAACATTAAAAAGTATTTTAAGTTATCATACAAATTTAAGTTTTTAATCATTTAATTCGTAAACTTATTAAAGTTCTATGAATAATGTAATATTTTTCAAACGGTTATCACAATTTCGTTCTTTTATCAAATTTTTACGCATCTATTTATCAAAATTTTTAAAAAGTGAAGGAAAACCAAAAAGAATATCGAAAAATTCAATCTCTTTTTTTACATTTTTGAATATTTGAAAGCGATTTCAGTATGAAATGAACAAAGGATTTCTTTTTATTTTTTAAATTTAAAATTCCCTTGCAGTTAATTTGTAATACGAAAAAAGTTTACTCATAACTATCGTCTGTATTTTCTAAATAATATTTAAGAACTACTAAACATTTCGTTTTAAAAAATTTATTTTAATATTTTATCAATTTTCTTCTACTTTAGAATTCAGATATCACTTCCCTATTCGTCATTCCAATTGGACTTATTTATCTTATCTTATCTTAAAGAATACGTCTAAGAAGCCACGAAATGTTTTCTTTTGAAAGCAGTTCGATCCTATTTTAAAATAATAACAAAAACTGATTTTTCGAACAATACCAGAACTTTGTTTCTAACAGTTAAATTAAATTAAATATTAATTAATTAAAATACTACGACTTGTTTTGAAACAATGCAGTACTTGAGCAATGAATTTTGCCAAATTATTGTTTCTGCTTGGCATCCAATGGAGTCCACTGATAATGTTAACATGTCCAACAGATAATCAGACATTTTCAAACAAATCCAGACATGTCCATTTAATAAACATAAATAAAAAAACCAGCCAGTCAGTATTAAAAAAAAGAAATTCAGTCCTATGTTCAAGGTTAGATAAGGTTTTCCTGTGAAAAGAAAGAAAACAACCTATCTAGTCTTTATATAGCCAGTTATTTGCTTTTCCTGTTAAAAACAGTTAACGGGACATGCCTGATTTTGTTTGCCAGCTCCTCATGTGTAATAGAAGTCATTCCACTATTTTGGCATATTTGGCTCAGCATTAACAGCGCGCGCCAGAAATACACTCCAGTAAAGTGTCTCCGTAGTCTAGTTACTTATTAGACCTGTTACTTATTAGACTTCCTCTCGGCTGATTTCTGGAAAAAACTCTGAAAGTAAATAAAATTGCCTTGAAAAGTTTCCCAAAAATTTGTCATTCGGAGTCGACTTTAAATCGCAGATCCCGCCACTTACGGATAAAATTAACACACACAACCTAAGTGTTGTGAGGAACTAGGTCGTAATCCTGACTGAAGAGTTGTAATGACCAGTTAAGTATGTATGTAAAGAGAAAATATACCGAACATACTTTATATTTTTCTTTGAGAAGAGCGAAAAGAGTGAATTAGCAAAGACATACTACATGTTGGCAGAAAATATTCTACTATGACTGCTAGGTATGACCAAACTTAGTTTAAATTGGATATATATGTGATATCATCTGGTATGTACTTATTCTACATACTACACACAGTTACTAAACTATACATACGGTTAACAAATTTCTGAAATTTTTTAATCAATCCGTTTTCGTTGAAAATCTTTATAGTTTCCTCGATTTTAAGACGGTCTTTTGCATTGGTTAAAAAATTTCTGAAATTGAACTGAATTGTGGCCCTGCACAGGCCCACAAAAGTATACAACCGATTAACAAATTTCTCAAATTTCTGAACCAATGCAAAAGACCGTCTTAAAATCGAGGAAAGTTGTCAAATTTTCAACGAAAACGGATTGGTTAAAAAATTTCTGAAATTTGCTAACCGTACGTATACTTTTGTGGCTGAGTGTATATATAGTATATATATCCATAGTTATCCGCTAAAGAGTTCTTATACATACACCTTATAGTAACACCGGTACTTGCGTATTGCGTACAATTTTCTTCGTTCACCAGAGTCAGTTCAAATATACTAGATATGGATATGTATGCAAGAGACATAATGGAAGACCTTCAAAATTAAAATAAATTAACAAAGTATGTACATTTTACTTGAATAGATTTATTCAGACAACTAAAAATCCTTTGATTTCATTACAAAATAGTAGTATAAGAACGAAATTGTGAGGCCGTTTTATTGTTAGATATATTTACTACATACATAAGTGAAGTTATTGATTTCCGAGTTCATATTTGAAGATGTTCTGTCAGATTACGTACATCTTGGACGAAGAGTTTTGAATTATAGAAAACTCTTCCCATACGCAGAATATTTTTATGTGTGTTTTCCTTATTTTTCTTTTAATTTCTGTGTATCGTACTTAAAGGATAATAACTTCACTTACTATTTTGTTGTATTCGTTTTTTTAATTTGTTGTATTAACCCAACACTAATTACTATCGTTTTAATTAAGATTCAATGACATTGAAAAGGCAACAAATGCCAAATATAAAGTGGAACAAATCCAAAGGGAAGAAGCCAAGGCTAGAAAAGAAACTGAAATGTCTTGGGAACACAAGGTAAGCAATGAAATTTTATGCTGATTTTCGAAATTATCTTTTTAATTACAAAAACTTTACTTTCTAGCATTTCACACCCGTGGGCGAAAATTGGATTTACACAAAACCTCTAAGTCAACGTGTATATTTACAAGAGAAAGAGAACAAAAGATAATAAAGCTAAATTTTAAATTTTATTTGAAACAAAAGCAAATTAAATACTAATAACTTTTCACTCATATCATATAAATGAAGAAAGCAAAAGAAACAAAAAACGAATGCCGCCAATAGAAAAAAAAGAAATAAAATAAAATAAAAAACTGAACTTGTAAAAGACAAACAAACAAAATATATAAAAATCATTATTATTTCTCATGATTGTTATTTATAAAACTATTAAGAAAAACAAAAACAAACAAAAAAAAAAAACATGCGTATAGAAAATATAACAAAATAAGAAGAGAAAAATATGAGCCCTTCTATTTTTATTAAGGGAATTTAGCAATATCGTAATTGTTAACAAACAATCAACACAAAAGTTTATAAAGCAAAGCAAATATAACAAATAATAAATATAAAATAATTATTAATTAAATTGAAACAATACAAAAAATGTAAAATAACAACACACACTCAAACTCTTAGACACTTATACTATAAATTCACACACACACAATATAATTTAGAAATAATATCGTAAATGGAAAATACTAAATACATATACAATATATGGTATACCTATTACAACAAAACTATTTATTTTAATGAAATAACATAATTTACATTGCAAATGTAAAGAAACACTTACACACACACACAAGCCACTATTTCTCCTCTCCTCAAATTATACTAGAAATATAAAGACAGAATTAACAAAATTCTACATATATTTATATATACTAAATCGTAAAGCAAAGAAAAGAGAAGATAAGTCGTAGGAAATCAACTATTTTTTCTAAAATGAAAACACTAAATTAAAATACCTTGTAGTCTAGAACATTATAAATATAAAAAATGATATATGAAATGATTTTTTTTATATAGTAAACTGCAAACAAAATCTGGGAATATAGACAAGTATGTATAGGTAATAATAACAATTTCTATATAAATATAATTCCGTTTAGCGCAATTTCAAATGTCCCAAATAAGATTTGTATTATTTCTTAATAGAAAATTTTTAGAAGAAAATCTAATTTAGCAATTAATTTTACAGTTTAAAATTAATTTTATATAGAAAAAGAAATTAAAAAAATTATATTGGTACAAAAAGAAAAAGAAATAGGAAATGAAAAATATTATAATTTTTAAAAATTTGTTCAGTATAGTGGAGCTTGCTCTCGCTAGCATTGAAAAGAGAGAACTTGTTTGAAAATGTTTTTATAAAGTGCAAATGTTTTAAAAAGAACGAATTTGGTATATTTTTATATTAAAATTCTAAAAACAAACAAATTTCGGTGAAAGAAATTAAAACAACAACGTAACGGGTATAATGGGATATATGTATAGGACCCCAAATACTAGTTTTTCTTCAGCAATAAAATTAAAAATGTTTGCCTGTAAAAAGAATAGACAAAGAATTAAAACAATGTTTTGAACAATGTTGATATAACCGATAAAGTTATTTGCTATCTTTCCCTGTTTGTGTTTTTTTCCATTTGTTTTAAAATTTTAAAATAATTTTCCAAAATTTTCTGCCTAATATGCATAAAATTAACTCGAAGGAACTCAAACCTAATTCAAGTGCTTGTAAACATTTACAAACATTAATTTAAAATATTTTTTGTATCACTTTAAAATGTTCTTTAAATGAGATTAATTGGTGGTTATTATTAAAAAAAGAGTTAAAAATAAATAATAATAAATGAAAATTTAATCAGCACAAATATTTTAATTTCATTTCATGTATGTACATATATGAAATGTTTTTCTATAAATAAAAATAATAAAATTTAGCAGCATTTTCCTATTTAAGAAAAATCCTAAAGTATTATTTTAAATCAAATTTCTTTAAAAAAAATTGTTGGTTTTAGTTTTAACGATTTCTTTAATAATGATTTTGAAACCGAAGAAAACTATATATTTTAATGTTGTGTTGTTTTTTTAAGACTATCTTTGTGCGTCTATTTTTAATTGTATATTAGTTTTTAATTATTATTATTCTTTGTTGAAAACAACATTATATACTATAAAAGTGCTTTAAATATTTTGTAAACGAAAACAAATGCAAAGAAAGAAGAAAGTTTAATGAAAGTTTAATGCCTCCATAAAAGATTTTGAACTTTCTTACAGAATGATCAATTAAATCTTTTTGCAAGATCTATTTAAGTACACCGTGCTATTTACGAGAATATTTTGCCACCTTTAATAACTGCTAATAATAAATAAAAAAGAAATACCTTTTAATAATAATAATATTGTTAATAATTTACTATTTAAGGTAAATAATAATATAATATAATGAAATATAAATAAAAGATAATAATAAAAAAATATTTATAACTCTTCTCACTAAATAGAAGGTGGTATAATACTTCATATTTACCTTTTAAATTGATTACTAATGTTTTTTTTTTAATTATTGATAGATTCACTTCGAATTTCTTTAATGGTTGGTATGAGATCCAGCTTATGACATGCAGACATCTTCCCACCAGATTCCGCAGTTACAGACTAGTCACTATGGATGTGCATCTGATGTTGAACTGATGAAACACAATTCTCCTACAATTTGCCAGTGCCGACGTGTTTAACCTAATGTTGTCCAGATGGAGCACATTCCCTAACTTATTTGCCAAATCTGAAGGCTTGATAGGGTGTTATAGCTTTACTCAGACGTTCCTATTGTTGACAGCGTAAATCTCAATTTAGGGTTTCGCTCTTAATATGTTTTTGTTAAAAAAAAAACTTGTCTTTCTTATACGATCCGGTATAACCTCTACTATTTGATACAGTTTTGGACAATATTCCTGAGAAAATCCTTAATAACGACAAAGAAATAACCTCAGCGATCTTGACTTCCCAGACGTCATATCTCTTTTGATTTACAGCCTCAAAGGTTTTGCATGGAATTTAATTTCTTCAACACAGGCAATGCAAGCAGCTAGTCTGAACATCTTTTCGTATTAATGCCACGGACCAGGAACGATTTATAATGTATACAAATGAAATAGACCACATCGACTAATGTTGTTAACTTGAAAGTATCATATTCAATGCGGAAGATCGGGTGGAGAAACGTATAATCTATTAAAGAAAGCATGCAGGGCGTTTGGTGGTTTTAGATCCATTTGGAACTCCTCCTTCTTGCAACATTCTTTGAAAATTTTAGCTTAACAACAACCGGCCAATTGTTCCACAGCCCCAGAAAACTATCAAATTATACCATCGGAATTCTTGTTCATACTTAGAGTAGGTATATTGATGCCTAAGTGTACAACAGCGAACGTTTTTGGGGGCGCTTTTAAGGTCCTATGCTCTTTGTGGTAACGATTGGAAATTAAATAATTTCTCGGTGAGAGTGCACTTTTCAAATGTAGTGTAATTTTATGTGCACTTAGTAACTATGGCATTTGGCTGCTGACTTATTCTGTTTATTCTGATTATTAAAAATGGACCGCTTTGCGAAAGAATTACGTTATAATGGTAATATAGTAATGTCAAGCCAATGTCTCTTCCTCAATTGTACGGATTATGGCTAGCCGACGGGATTGTAATTTCGAATTCAACGTAACGACTATTAATTGAATTGCTTAAATTAATATTAGAACCACCCTATGAAGTATATTCCAACAATAAATTAATGTGGCAACACCTTAAGATGAACAAGTGGTAAATTATGATGTCAACATTCAGTAGATAAAACTTTTAAAACGAAGAATTAAGAAATATTTTATTACTTAAAAACACAAAAATAAAATACTTTAAAAGTTTAATTAATTCGTTTATTAATCATTTTTGTTTATAACGCTATAAGATAATCGATTACTCACTGCGACTTACTTTATTCATTCATCTCAAAGTAAACAAAACAAGGAAAAGAAATAGAAGGCAACAACTACAACTACATGGTCATTGAAGTATAGCAGACAGGTAGAAAAATCGGACAAAAACAAAAATATTGGAAGAATATACAATCAAAACGACGGAAAAAAACGAAATGAAATGAAATAGACGCGAAACTTTGCAAACCTTAGCAGTAGCAGCACATATTATTTTGTAATTCGGACTTTATTATACGATATTGTTTTAGTTATAAAACACGCATTAAATTAAACGTAAAATGTATGCCAGTCAACCAGCATTTTTAACAAGTCTTGCTTACTACTGTTAACGAAGTAATTGAAAGTTAAACGAAAAATTTTAATAAAAAGAAGTTTGCATAATAAAACCGTAGCGCTTAAAAACGTAAGAATATATTTAAGAATTTGCAATAAAACATTTAAAAAGTGTAGCCTTATAATAAAAAGAAAACCTTGATGGATCAACTTGAAACAGCTGTCAAGGCTGAAGCCAAGGCCATTAGGTCAAAAACATATAAATATGAATTGTTACATCAATTGCTGGACGGAATACCACTGCCGCCCATCTCCCCCTCCTTAAGCAACAGCAGTTCTGGTGATTACAAAACCTATGTAACACGTGGTGACTTTCGTTACTATCACTACGGCTGTGATGGCCACAACGATCATGGCTGGGGTTGTGCCTATCGCACCTGTCAGTCAATGATCTCTTGGATTCTAAACAAACGTAATTGGCTTACAGGACTCAATGTGCCCAGTTTAAGGGAGATACAAGAGACTTTAGTACGTATTGAAGATAAGCCTCAACGTTTTATAGGCTCAAGAGATTGGATTGGTGCCTTGGAAGTGTTTTATGTAGTGGATTCTCTTTATGATGTGCCCTGTAAAATTTTACATGTAACGCGTAGCGAAAATCTCTCCATACACAGTGAAGCATTATTAAAATATTTTATGGATTATGGTGGTTTTATTATGATGGGCGGTGATATGGATGCTGCATCAAAGGGTATTGCAGGAATACACACTAATGGAAAGGATACTTATCTATTAGTTGTGGTAAGTATTTCTTTTTTATATATAAAATATGTTTGTTATGTAAATTAAATCTGCCTTGACCTCTTTACTGCTTCGTAGCAAAGAGCAACAAGTAATTATGTGTTATAAATCAATTAAACAGCTCTGAAAAATGTAATACTATTTAATATTTCTTTTTAAATGGTAAAACTGTTTATATATATTGTGTTAGTAGTTACTCTGTGTCATCTTTCATTCCACCACTTCCATGTAAAGAAATTTTATTATTTCAAATGTCTAAAATAGCCTCTTGTCTTAATGTTTTTAACAATTTTAAAAAGCTTTAAATAATTTGGCAATTAAATTGCTTTCATAGCATTTCGTGTATGCTTGTATTACAAACGTTACTTCTGGTAACGTCTGGGTAATAATTAATGCATTGCATGTCTGCACTGACTTTAAAATTTTGGAAGTTAATGAGAGTTTTTCTATTTTTATTTTTCCCACAATAATGTAAAGCACAGTGGTGGACATTATACATCAACATTTTAAAAACACTCGATGCAACTTATCGATGCGATGCGAAACCATTCGATGATTTTTTTTATTGATGATAAGTTTATATACATACATATACATACATAATTGGTCATTACAACCCTTCAGTCAGGATTACGACATAGTTTCTCACATCATTTATGTTGTATGTGTTAATTTTATATATGACTGGCGGGCCTACAGGCGTAAGATTACGTCATCGAAAAAAGTGCTTAGTTAAACTTAAACAGGAAGTAGAAAGGACAGGGTATAACAAAACCATCAGATAGCCTGGCTACTATCTAAGCAATATGTTTCTATGAGGTTGACATGAGGGTCACCATCTATTGCATCTCAGGAAATGTGGGAATTCGCCGTGAATGACACCAAAACCTTTTTATGAAATAGGAAGAGGGATTTGGAAGGGTATATACGAGAGGAGAAGTGAAGGCCCTCAAACAATAAGCAGCGAGTTCTCCATACTTTGTTCCGTGCAATACCAAGATTGGAGGATACATTAAAGGGTTACCTAATATAGACCACGGGCATTATAATAAATCTTATGGACTTTGAAGTTTACGACCTCTATCCAGCAATACACGCATATTGTTATTTCCTTCCAATTTGTTACAAAAACTAAGCGATGTTGAATCGATATAACATCGATGAATCTTAGTGCTGTATGCATCAAATTAAACATCGATGTATGTTTTTAATTTCTATCACTATTTATACATTTTTCTCGAAATCCTTATACATTTCAAATTAAAACAGACAAATTAAAATTGGCTTATCTAAGAAATGAACCCACTGTATTATCTATACGATACGAAACTAAATGTGAATCAAAAGAGTTATTTATTACATTTTCCCATATAAATTTCAATCAAATGATCACATCATGCATGGTGGTCAGTGTTAGTATATACAAAATATACATACAAACTTATCATCTGTCTTGTCATAGCATAGGTAGCTTCAGTCGGCCATCCTGTTTTCACTGCCAACTTTCCCTGTCAGAGAAACAAATAAATCTGCTGAGAGGAAATCACCGAAGAAATATTTTTTCGAATTTCGTTTTGTTCGAGATGTCTGAACAGTGGTTTGAACCTCGGACTCGCGTCTAATAAGGCAGCACACTGCCTACTAGACTATGGCGACTTAAAATTTGAATATTTGACCATAAACTCAGCAATGCCGTAACAAACTTAGAACTGTAACAACAGCAGAAATTTCGGACTCAAGGCCCCTTCACATAGACCTTATATTTCTCTGTTATTATATAAGAAAATAATTTAAGAACCAAATCAATTCCAACAATCTATTTGACTTCGTCCTTATAGACATAGGTTAGGTTAGGTTAAAGGACGTGTACTTGTCAATGAAGACAAGTACAGTACCCGGAGGTTGAATTGACCCATTGTACAACGTCCTAGTGTTAATTTTATACATGAGTGGTGGGGCCTACCGTTTAAAGTCGTCTCCGAACCGCAGATTTTTTGAGAAACTTTTTCATGGCAATTTTATTTACTCTCAGAGTTTTTGCCAGAAATCTGCTGAGAGGAAGTCGTCGAAGAAATACTTTTTGTATTTTGTCTTGATGTCTAGCCTGGGGCTCGAACCCTGTCTTTACGTTTAATAAGCCAACACACTACCTACTAGACTACGACGACCTAAATTCAATTGGTCTTCTGTAATACTAAAATTGAATATAGTGAAGTATCCCATACCCATTATTAATAAGAATAAACCCTTTAGCTGCTAGTTTATTTGCTTACTTCATTGATCATTACAATTCTTAGTAAGCCCAGCTTCTCACAATTCATGTTGTGGGTGTTAATTTTATTTATGAATAGCGGGATCTACAGTTTAATATCGAGGATACTGCGTTAGAAAAACAGCAATGAAACTGTTTGTTTTCGGTCAGTTTCTAACTAATTTATTAAAATCAGATCTGCTCTAATAGGAGTAGTCAACGTCCTAAGCTCTGACAGCTCTAATAATTTTGTAGAATTTTACTTTCTTTGATCTATAATTCTTAAAATTTCACATTTTACTTGTGGAAATCAGAGGTTCTACGGTGTATTTTGATTAGAGAGAAAGTTATGTCTAGGGGAAGACATAGTTACAAAAATAAAAAAAGTTTACAATTGAAAATTTTGTTAGAATTTTGTTTTCATAATGGACCGTAATAAATATTAAATAATAGTAAAACTTAAGTCTCATTCTGTATTTGATTTTTATTAAAGTTTTAAATTATGATGTGTCTTCATTCTTAACCGTTTACTCTTATTTCGTTTCTCGTTTCAGGATCCTCATTACTATGGCATACCGGCAAACATACATGATTTATTAATTGAAGGCTTTTTACGCTGGCAAAACACTAAAGAATTTGTCGATAGTTCCTTTTATAATATATGTTTACCATATCTTAAGTGATTGTAAATTGAACAATTAAAAACCCGAAATAAATTGATCGTTTAACTAAATATATGGAACTGTTAACAAATTCTCAACTCAACTACAGGAAATTTATTTATGCACGTTTTTATTTATTAAAAATCTTTTACTTTCTTTTAGATTCGTGCTACCATTTTACCACACATAAAACGAAACGAGCTATCAATATCAATCAACAATAAAAGTTTATAAACGCTAACGATAAAAAGCAGAAATTGATAAGCATTCTAATTATTCGAAAGTATTTTACAAACTTCAAGTACATATCTATACAATGCAGTCAGCGAGCGTAATAATTTAATTGTGAATATGATAAGAATGTAAAATTAAAGAAAATATTGATGGCTTACCTTTATGGAAACAATTATCAAATATTTTATTTAGTTCTACCAAAACGCGTTAAAAGACATGTATAACTAAAAGGGACCTGCCTATATATATTTTTATTAGAATCATTGTAATTAAGCAAAAACAAACTAAAACAAACTAAAACAATTGTGCAATATTTCAATGTTTAAATATCTTCTAAGACAAACGTCAAATGGAATTAACACATCGCTTGTTTTACACCTTAATCGGTACTGCTTCCTTTCTTTATTTTGTAGTTAAAGTAGCTTTAGGCTATTGGAAGCGTCGTGGCATTTTACATGAAAAACCAAAAAAACCATGGGGCCATTTGAAAGGTGTAGGACGTAAAAGACATGTAATGGAGGCATTACAAAGCCTGTATGACAAGTACAAAGGCCAAGCGCCATTTATAGGTTTCTATGCTTGGCTAAAACCCATGCTATTAATACTCGATATGGATTCTATCAATTGCATACTTAATAAGGATTCAAAACATTTTATGGATAGAGGCTTATATTATAACATAAATGATGATCCCTTGTCCAATAATCTTCTACAATTGGATGGCATCGAATGGCAGCATTTACATTTAAAAATAAAAGCTTTACAATGGCCCGAAAAAACAACAATTATTCTACCTGCTGTATTGAAAGTACAACAAACCTTTGAAAAATCCCTTCAAGATATATTAAAAGAAAAGGAGTTCCCCTGTAATATAACCGAACTTGTTGAAGGTTTTAATTTGGATATCATTTCCAATTTGGCCTTTGGCCTAGAAAGTGATTCCTTGCGTTATAAAGACACGTTATTTCGTAGAATGTGCAAAAACTATACACAAGAGAATAACAATATCTACAAAGTGTTTCTATCTTTATGTTTTCCCTCGTTGGCACGTCTTCTACAGTATCGTTTATATTCCATTGAAGCTACGAATTATTTTGAAAAGCTTATAAATGATAAACTACATGAACGTGAATATCAGCGTTCCCAGCACGAGCAATATGATTTTCTACAGATTTGGTGTGATTCACGTAAAATTGGCCCGGGAAATCAACCGTTTAATAAACTCGATGATGCAGAAATTGCCGCACAGGCATTTAATTTCATACCAGCTGGTCTGGATGCAACAACAACAACAGTAAGCTGTTGCCTATACGAATTGGCTTTACATCCTGAAATACAGGCAAAAGCAAGAGATGAAATATTAAATGTATTGGCGAAATATGAAAACAAATTAACGGCGGAGGTTCTAGAGGAATTGTCTTATTTAAAACAGATTTTAAATGGTGAGTAACACTTAACATTTTTTAATATTTTAAGCCAATTCAAAACAAAAGAAAGCAACACACATCCCACCATTTGATATATGTAAACTTTTAAAATTGTATCCACTTTGTCTGGATAATCTCATTTCAGAAACGTTACGCAAACACTCACCTTATCCATTCCTATTACGTCGCACCACCAAAGATTATGAACTACCCAACTCAATATTTATGCTTAAGAAGGGCAATCATTTAATTATACCCACTTCAGCCATACACAACGATGCCGATTATTATGAGCATCCCGAAAAATTCTATCCAGAACACTTTCATTCCAAGAAAGTACAAAATAGGCCAACATGTGCATTTCTACCCTATGGTATGGGACCTCGTTCATGTTTGGCACGTCATTTTATCGAACAACAAATGTTAGTTTGTTTAGTCACGCTCTTAAAATTATTTAGATTTACACCGTGCCAGGACACTGTCATACCTTTGGCATATGATAACACAAAAATACTAAGAAAACCAAAAAAAGATATTAAACTTATGCTTAAGAAATTATAATTTTATCCTCGGATGATCAAATAAATAATGTTTTATTACGTTACATATGATGACTTAACTAAGTGGAATAAGTTTAAATTAAGTTATAATTTTTGTTGTTATGCGTATTATTATTATTATTAGTTTCAGTTTTATTTTTTCTAACCATAAAGTGTGTAATTGAAGTTTATCGATTTAAATTTTCTTTTTAAATTATTGTTTGCATGTTTTAATTGAAATTTAAATTGATTTTATTTATTTGTCGTTTTGTTATGCGTATGTGTGTGTGTGTATTCATAGTGAATAAATTTGCAGTAACACTACCAGTTTTATGTTGAAATATTTGACCTAAAAACTTAAATTTTGTGTCAATTTTTAATTTCTTGTCTTAATATTTATTGCATGTGATAAATCGCTTTGAATTAATGTTATTCAATATTTGTTTTTATTATTAGTTTTAATTACAAAGTATGTTTGACTTATTTTAAGGAAATGTAAAAGCTTTATGAACAAACATAAACGTATTGTATATTTTTATGAATAAATACTATGATTGCAACTCATTATGCCTAAAAAAAAAAGATATTCAAATGAAGTAAAAATAAAAATAAGATTTCCGTCGCAATTGAAAGGAAAACAGGAAATTTTAAGACAAGACCTTTCTTACTAATTGATTCAATTTATTCCGCATAGAGAGTAAGGCAAATGGAATGTCTTCCTGTAATATACAATCTTAACCTTCTTCATATCATTACAGCTCCAGTACTCGTTACAGAAGCCAGTACCCGTTAGAAGAGAAAAACATAGCATAGACAGGGAATGTCATTTTACGCTAAAGTCATTGATCACTTGAGCACACATAACAGCTCATTGTGATACCTCATAAAGCTGTAAACTAACCTGAAAGCTTGACTTCTCGCATGGTTCTCTATTATGGAATCATTTGATACCTCATGAAGTAATGTCTCAACTATTTTTGTCTAACCCTCAGGATCAACCTGTAAATTAACCTGAAAGCTTGACCTCTACTTCTCGCATGGTTCTCAATTAATCGGCGACCATTCTGTGTATCTGGATGATAATCAATGCAGGAGATTACCGATTGCCGAGGACTAATATCTGTACTGTATTCCCTCGTACCGTGAACCTTTGTTTTAAACGAGGCAAATTGAACATTGAACATGTGGTGCATTGCCTGTGTCTAGAATTTTTTTAGACCAACACTCAAAAGATGATCCCTATTCGTACAGTACATTGTATTGGAATACAGTAAAGATAGTTTATAGGAGAATGGAAAGAGTGGGTAGTGTGCGAATATTTTTTTCGAGAATTACTTTATAGTAATAATTTTCACTTTCTTTTTTCTATTGGGAATATGTGTGGTGGGAATTAAACCCATAGTTTCGGGTACCCAAATTTAAATTACTCACATTATTATCAAATTTAAACACTTGATACCAGTATGCGTTATTTTCAAATACAACGAGCATTGGTTCAAATTATAATGCCAGACTATATGTGAAACCGCACTCAAAAACGAAAAACTGCAGTTCGACAAGAACTCTACAGCCGTCTAAAATTCCAAAGCTAATTAAGAATCTTCATATGCAGATGACTTGCATTAATTCTTCCTTTGCTTTATTTATTGCGCTTTGGGTATATAGTGAACAGATTTACAATCCAGATTTGTTCGAGATTTTGACTTGAGATTATGTTCTATCTTTAGTCGTTAATCGTTTCAGTAGTTGTCTTTGATTGTGGAATGCCATATTCGTTTCGAATGCTGTAAGACCTTTTGAAATACTCAGGCCTTTCACTTTTTATACATAGCCGATAATGCTTTCAGTTACCGCCCTTCAATACAGAGTTCTGTTCACGAAAGTCTGAGAGATGTTAGATGAAATTATTGCTTTAAGACGACAAGAAATCTTGCATAGGGAATTTTGATAAATCTAAACAGGGAATACAATATATCTGATTTTCATTTAGGTTAAGTATTCTCAAATTGTTTCTTATAAAAAAAGCTTCAAATAAATAATAAGAAGAATAAGGTCTATTTTAGGTTCCTTATTTACTTGCATCCAATACCATAGGGACCCGATTTTTGTTTTAATTTACATTATATTATTCTTTATTATTGTAGATCATATTTATTATATAGAAAAAATGCTTTACTAGGGAATTATAAATTGTTTTGTCCGTAATCGGTTAAATAATATTAAACTTACAATATAAATCTCCTTATTTGATTAAAGTAAATAAACTATTTTTAAAAAGAGACAAAGAATTTCATGAAAAATACAAGAAAATAAAGAACTACGCCTCGATTCACATTTGTAAACCCTATCAATACTTTTCATAATACACTTGCAAACACTTTTATTAGCTACGAACGATGGGTGACAGTAGGACACACCTTTTGTCTACGTCAACGTTTCCCCAGTGGTAACACAGGCCTCCAAATAGTCTATGCGTCTCTCTAAAGTGGTTAGTTTTTCGTTAAGCACGGCCAGACGTGAACGACAGGACATATCAAAGGAGTTTAGAAAATCAGTAATTCGCTTGATACTGGCTGTAATAACTTCAATGTATTCACGATTGGCCCAATCCTGATGGATTTGTTTTTGTACTGCTTCTCTATGTGCACCACTCATATTGTTCTATTTTATTGAAGTTTATTTTAAATAAAAAAATTCGAACAAAATATATTGAAAATTAATTAAAATGCAGAAAATTTCTTATAGTTTGGAAGTAATTTTTTTATGATGATTTATTCAAATGTCAAAGCAAATCATTAGACTTGACAGCATATCCACCTAAAAGAGTTGCATTTACATTAATACTAATAACAGTGCGACTCAAATATAAATAAAATACAATAAAAACTGTTATCTGATATATAACTGAAAATAATTAAAATAATCGAATGAAATATGCTTAGTATGAAATATTTTTAAATATTCAAATATATTACCATTTACATATTTATTTCATTTATGTTAAATGATACATCTGGAGCATAAAAATCCCTCTTACCCAATACTATTTAATAGAACTCTGCAATGTTAACATAAATCTGCAAAGAGAACGACAACAACATTCGTCAATTTGTTGTTGTTTTGCTTTTGCAGACATCTGTTTCGATCATTGTTGTGTGCAGTTCAAAAATGACAGTTGTACGAGTTGGTTCGCTAGGTTATGAATTTTCAGTCTGCGCGTTATTTTTTGCGAATTTGCGGTAATCGGTTCAATAATTAAAGGAAAATTAAAATATGAAATAAAAAAGTAAAAATCCAAATAAATGAATTGAATAAATAAAACGAAAAGCAAATTATTATAAAAATACAGTTTTAGAGTTATAATAACTGTAAATATATATACATATGTACATATATGTATATGCGATATATAATACAAATAAAAAGAAAAGAATTATGAAAGAAATGTTTGAATTTCGAAAAAATAAAAGATAAAATAAAAAAGAAAATAATAATTCGTGGTGTGAAAATTCTAATTAGATTTTCTTGAAAGAAGAAAAACAACGTATTAATTGTGTTAAACGAAAAGAAAATTAAAGAGAAGCTCTTTAAAATTATGTTTTGTGCGTTTTTTTCTGTTTTTCTTTTATTTTCTAAAAGCCAGACATTGAAATCCTGTTTTTGTGTACAACAGCAAGAAGTATAATAACAACAACAACTACAACAAATAATAATAATAGCGACTATACGAAAAGAAAAAATTAACAGCAAATATACATACTTAGCTACATAGATGTACGTATGTATATGAAAGCATAAACAAAAACAAAATATACCAACGAAAACTTAATGTTTTCCTTTCATCCTGTGTATAATAGCAGCATTAATGTGTGTGAATGTACAGAGTGTTTATATTGAGTGCACAGCAGCAGTATTGTTGTTGTCCAATAGAGAAAAGTGCAGTAAAAGGTTTTATTTCTATTGAGTGTATTTAAAAAAAAAATAACAATAAAGTGCTAGAAAATAACAAAAACGCTTAACTTAATTAGTTAAAAAGAAGGTTTAAAAAAGAATAGAATTTAATACAGAAATTATAAATAAAAAGGCAAAAAATAAATGCATAAAATCATCAAAATTAAAAACTTAAATTTAGCATAACTCTCCCTTTTTTACACTGGTTCTCTCTTGCTCTCTTTCGTTAGAAGTTTGTTAACAGGGTTGTTTTTATTGTTACTAAACAAAATAAAGCAAAACAAAAAGCAAAGAAACAAAAAAAAAACAACAAAACACCCAACATTGACAATATCAACAATAAAGCAATAAGTATGACAACAATACTAAGCACGGCCAACAAGCATTTATTATCATCATCTGTAGAAAAAATCATATGCGATATAAACAGAAAACATAAGGAGAACAACAATTGATTTAAAGCTGTTTGTTGTTTTTGTAATAAACTCCCCTTTCTTGCTGTGTTTTATGTCTTAACTTAATACAAACAAACACATCCAAAACGAATTTAAACATGCAAAAAGGATCGTTGTCTTCTGTCGTTGTCGTCGTATAGTCTGTTTAATGTTGTTTAAATTTTGCCGCCTTGTATTGTTAATTTCACATACTCTCTCTGCTCTCCGTAACAAGGGAGGAAACGCTTAATTACAACAATAAACCAATATATACCAAACAAAACTTAACATCGCTGACGCTGCCACTGACGCTGCTTGCGTCAATTTAAACAACATTTAGTGTACCAGAGAACGCACCTCTCCTCTCTACTTCGTTTGTGGATTATTAAAGAATATACGTGCGTGGAAAAAATTAAGACTCCTTTCTTGCGAGTTTTTTATTTTTATTGTCAAGTATTTTTAACAACAACTGTCAAAAAGTGCATGTAAGTATTACTTGAGATTTTATGCCGTAAAACATTTAAAAATTTGCAATATTCTTTCAATTAAACAGTTAAGGACTTTACTTTGTCGTCCTTCGTTCATTTTCAATTTGGGTTGTTGAATGCAGTTTTTTGTTTCTGTTAAACAGGGTTGCAGGGTTGTTTTTTTGTCTTCTTTTGACACAAAGTGAGCCAATTATTGAATGAAAGCAATAAATGCAATTTTAAGGATAATTGATATGAAAAAGAAAAGGGGAGGAAAGACAGATGGATAGAAAAGAACTAAAGACTTCAATAAAGAGATGATAAGAATTAAAATACTATATGTATTGTTATAAATTTCTTAAATTTTATAACCTTAAAATTAATTCGTTTTATGTTGCAAAATTAGAAAAAGTGAAAAATAGGTTGTTTTAATTTAAGTTTTATTTATTTAAGAAAGTCCAAAGTCTTAGTAATTAAAAAAAACTTACGAAACACTCCAATTGATGGCATCAAACTCTGCCCGGTTTCTTTCAAACGAATTCTAACTTGAGCGTTAAAAATGAAAAAAAAATTAATACGAGTGCTGTATCTTCCTGGATAATTTCAGACCGCAACAGTGCCCAAACGAATTCAAATTTGTACAACAAGAAAAATTTTTAATTTTAATACGAGTTCAGAATCTTATTGAGCGATTTGGAATTGCAAAGCGTCCTAATTTGTGAATAAATTTCACATTTTCAATGCTTAATAGGCCTTACCAGCGTCATTCTATTACATTTTTTTAAGCCATTTTTGTAAAAGAAATTTTTACGCGAAAATAAAAGGAAGTAACGGTTATACCAATAAGAAAACACAACAGGCACACCGTAGAACAGCACACTTGGCTTAGTATTGAGTATAATTTTCACTATAACTACTGCTACAACAAATAATTTCGTGATTGCAACATAGGGAATAGGAATTACAATAACAATACATAGTTTTGTAAGGTAAAATAACAATAACAGTGAGTTCTAGAAGTTGCCACATCTAAAATAAATGAAATATGAAGGTAATGTCAATCAGTTGTAGTAAAAAGTGTGACTCTCAGAAGTATGATCTTTGCTACAAAGGGATCTTATACCAAAATTGTGTTATCTATTGAAGTGTGTTGTTCATTTCAATAAATAAAATAGAAAAGCAATTAGTACGACTTCTATATGGTGTTTTATAAAGTTATAGAAGCTCATAATGAGCAAGTTCCTTCCAATTCCGCTAGACACATACCACACTTGTCAATATTGAACTTGTTACAGTGTGGGAAAACTTATAATCCTTTTCCGTAGGATTGGTAAATTAGTATTAGTGGATAATATATTAGGATGTGTTAATGTTATACAAAGCCAAATGCAATAATTTAGAATTTTCTCTGTAATACATTGTGCTAGCCCATCTACCACGAACGTATGTGCTTTACGTACGTAACTGATGTATACTGGAGTGGCAATTAAACAGTGAATTACAAGCCATATTTGGATAGTTTTCCAATGAATCTAAAAGAGTTAGAAACTTTACTGGCACTAAATAAGCACCTTTATGTTCTATAGTACGCAGTCGAGAAATTTCAAAATGGATTTCGTGCCACAGGCCCATTTATTAGAGTGTTATCTTCCATTTTCCGTTCAATTTTAGAGTCCAATAAAAAGTAATTAGATCATAGGGCTTGAATAAAAAAGCAATATTTTTTCAACTGCCCAAATCCTAACGAAAACAAATCTTTAAATCTCGTTTTCTTCTTTTCCTATCTTTTTTATGACTTCATAAACAAAATGAAATATTATTTCGCCTCCAGTTTATGTACTTTGTTTATAACCTTTGCAAATGGCCTAAAAGCCGGCATAGCAAAATAAAATAAATGGCCTTAAGGTTAAAACATCGTATTTTTTATTTTTGTTTTTTTTCTACTTCAAAGCCATATTGTCATTATTTGTGTATTATGCTGTGTTCTCAATACATATAATATTTCAAAAGAAATAAAATAGGAGTCGAAAAGAAAAATGAAATCAAAGGAAGAATGTGACATATAAAGGGCGTTATAACACTTACAACAAATACAGCATTTAAGGCCATTCTCTAGGTTTGTTTTTCTTTTGATTTTTATGGCAACATTTTAGTTTCCCATTTTTTTATGACGTTTTTATTTTCTAATTTAACCATTGAAGCGCAAAGTAAGCGCAAAAATATTTTTTATAACATCGTTCAACTCCCTTCTCAAAGAGAATCCCTGTTTATTTCATTATTTTTCCCCAAAAACTTATATTCGTGTTGTTATGAAAACTGTAGACAACGTAATACGCAAAAAAAACAATTTTTTTTGGACTCTGAATATTTCAGAATGTTTCTGTTGCGCAAGTACCAAACAATTCTCAACTTTATTTAAAACTCTAACGAAAGGAGTTCAACCTTGTGTTTTTCCAACACTTTTTGTTGTTTTTATTTCTAAGGTATTGTTTTTCCGTTGTTGGAATTGTTGTTCGTTGAAACTCTCTGTTGGATTTGTTGTGATGCTTTTTGGTACGATTTTTAAATAAATCTTTTAAACTTTATTTGTTAAGTTGTGATGAAAATTATAAAAAAATATTTCCTATATGCAGCAAGCATTGCCTAAATTTAAGGTCAGCATTGTACAGAAAAACCGTTTGGAATAACGGTGGTTCATTAAGGAAAGAGGTTGTATAGCTTCCACATAACCTAAAACAAAAGAAATATTTCAAGGACCTCCAAATCGCAAAGAAATCAATCCATTTCTAAAGAAGATGGCAAATTTTTGTAAAAAGTCTTAAGATATGTTAAACTAGATAGCTTGGTAGGTAGTTTTTTGGCTTATTATACGTGAGACCACGGTTCAAACCCCATTACAGATATATCCAACAAAACGAAATATTAAAAAATATTTCTTCGTGGACTTTCTCTCAGCAGATTTCTGGCAAAAACTCTGAGAGAAACTAAAATTGCCATTGAAAGCTTGTCAAAATCTGTCGTTCGGAGTCGACTTTAAATTGTGGGCCCCGCCCACTAGCTTGTAATCCTAACTGAAAGGTTGAAATGACCAATTATGTATGTGCGTGTATGTTCAATAGAATTGTTAGGAAATTATTCTCTATTCACCCCTGCGGTCAAATATAATTAATTGACATCGATAGAGTCAACAATAGAACGGAAATCCAATGTCACATGATGCCAGATTTGTTTAATAGGAGAAGCATAGTGTTTCTTATTAGAACAACTCCAGTCAACATACATCGATTGTGGCAAAATGGTTATTCTAAAAGAGCAATAACAAAACGACAAAGCTGGTACGGTAATAAGAAATTACATGGACAAAACAACAAAGAAATTATAAGAATAAAAATATTGCAATGACAAAATTTCAATAGCAAATGAACAGTAAGATTGTTAAAGTTGCCAGACTGAAAATAAATTAAGTACAATAGACGCCGCAGTATAGTAGGCAGTGTGCTTGGCTTATTAGACGTAGGGCCATGATTCATCTCGAACAAAATGAAATATTTCTTCGGCGACTTTCTCTCAGCAGATTGCTGGCAAAAACTCTGAGAGTAAGTAAAATTGCCATTAAAAGTTTCTCAAAACATCTGTCGTTCGGAATCGACTTTAACTTTAAACACTCATGTATAAAATTAACACACACAACAAAAGTGGTTCGCGAAGCTAGATCGTTATACCGACTAAAGGATTGTAATTACCAATTATGCATACATGTACAGATGTAAAAAATAGGCCGAACTGATAGGCTGACTTCCAAAATGTTAGTTGCATTGTGTTTGAACAAAGTGTAGTGTTTCATAAAGCCGCTATACAAAATGTTTACAATGTATTCGATTTCAAAACGTCGCCAATGTGTATTTTTAACGCAGTCAAAAGGCAATCAGTCATCGGATTTTTAGTTGATGCATTGTTTGGTTACTTTGCATATCTACATAGTTTATATACAGTAGTAGAACTGCATACAAACTTTGTATTGATACATTTTGGAAGACAGCCATAGGGTGCAGTGAGTTGTAGAAAAGTGTGCGGCATATAAATGCAGTTGTATTGTACACTGAGAAGTGGAAATATTTGTTTTAAAAAGATCGCATATTGAAATTAATAGCGCGGTATTATAAATTAAAGTGTGTTGCTAGATTTAAATAAACAAAATATGAAAATGCAAAGGAAAAAATGAAGAGAAAAATTCTTAACTTTGTTTAACAAAATTTGTTGAATTTGCATTTGAATTGTTTACGTTTTGGCCACCATTGTATATGTAGATTTATACTCATATAAGCACAGCATGACCCAATTACTATGTTCGCTAGGTTAAAAGGCATTAATTTTTCTCCACTTGACCTCAAGAACAGTAGGCATTGACTGGCTGTATATAACCTCTATTCTAAAAGAGGATAAGCTGTGCTCGATTTCATATTTAAACACATATTTCTATGTTAATTTAAATGAAAAGAAATACCATTTCATATGAATTTCATTCCCTTTTTGATACACAATTGGGACGATTGCCTACGATCAGCTTCTTTTACTGCCTGTAGACATGCTATATTTCATCTTTATTACATATTCCCGGTATAATTATTAATAAAAATGTCTATCAAACGTATAAGAAACAAAAAAAAAAGAAATTATTTATAACTCTACATAGGGAAAACTATCCCCAATATTCCGGCCTTTAATTCGCCTTAAAAGAATATTTTAACAGTAAATGACAGAGATTTTCAAGAGAATCGAAGAAACGTTTCTACTTTCTTTGTTGCTTTCTTTCTTTTTTCTTGTAAATTAGCCTAAAGAGATATTCATAGGGAATCATAACAAAATTAGGTTGGAAAAAGGTGGGTAGGGAGGAGGAGGAGGGTGTTTCCTCGTTTCATATTCTTACGTTTCATTCTGTTTTGTTTTGTTTTGTAATAAAAATAATTTATTTCTTGTAGTAGTCCGTAGTCGTTTCTTTTAAAATGAAACTATTTTTATATTCTATTCCTGGAGTTTTATGTGTGTGCGTGTGCGTGCTTTTATTTTTAGTTAATTAAACATTAAAAGTTGTTTTCCTTTCACAATGTTTTTTTTAAGGTTTTTTTTTTATTTCAATTTTATTTCTTTTCTTGTCTTGTCTTACTTTTGAAAACACATGTTTTCTTAGACGTAAACTGTTTACAGTTGTATTCTTTTCTGCTTTTCTGCTTCACCATTCACATTCACATTTTCCGCGCAATTTTGTTTCTTTTTTTTAAATGTGTTCTTGAGCTGCTGGTTTAATTAAATAAATAAAAAAAAGAATGTATTAAAATGCAAACAAAAAAAAAAAAAAGAAAAAAAGAAAGAAAAACAAATAATAAATAAAACCCTGTATTAAGTGTTTATTATTATTCGGCCATACAGAGTTTCTTTATTGAAAATCAATTTTTATCAAGAACACACCATATTTGTGTCATTATTATTGCGATAACTCTCTGCAGCTAGGGTAGCTTCATTAAAAATGTGCACATCCTGTCTAATGGTCATTGTCATTGCTTTATTCACATGCAAATTTAATTGCGAGTTTTAGGGATGATGGTTCTTGCGCTAGGGAGTTGCGAATTATAACCACATGGCCAATTGTTACGTTTTTACCTTTTTAAAAACGAGTTATTTCTGTGTATTCGAGGATTGCAATTTTAAATAAAACTAAATTGTTTTCCGTGATATACGGATTTGCCAAAGAAATTTATTGGGACAAAAGAAGTATTCAATACCAGAGTGAAAGATTTAGAACTCATTGTATAGCTCGTTTTTATTTTCCAACCGGAAGTTTATACCATTGAAAGATGTGCTCAATTCGATTTGAACAGAAGGTACACCATTTGAAACATAACAATTAAATGTTAAATCTTGTTTGGCTGTCAAAAATTCCCATGTCCATATCAATTATATAAAGGGAACCAAAATGGTACGAGTTATCGCTTTCTAATTAGAAAATCCCATATATGTATAGACAGCGCATTAAAGCATGAAGTTGGCTGCGAAGAACTGTCATGTGTATATTTTTATTCAATCAACGTGACACTGTGCTCTTATTACATGGTCTTCTTACTCTAAAAGATCAAACTTCACAATGTATAATACAACACTACTTTACTTGAATTGCTCTCAGTGTGACAACTTCTAGAACTTAATGTTGATTTGTTATTGTAATTCTAATATTTTCTACCTTTCCTTGTCTTTCTATGTAATTTTGTTATTGTAATTTGTTTGCTATTCATCCTTATTATTGTAATTTATATGTTGTTTTGTTACTGTTCTTCCTTTTAATATTTATTAATATTTCCAGAAGCGACTTTTAGTTTAAACCTGCTTCTGTTATGCTTTTGAGTCCAATAAACCATGTTATTTAATTATTTTACACAATCGCTCCCGTTAAGAACATTCTGCTTATTGGAATATATAGGTTATCAAAATTAGGTTAGGCTGGGATGGACGGGTTGTCCACAAGTCTGTATCACGAGATTACTTAGAAGGCCTATGGTCCATTTCACTTTTTATATCCTGTTTTTATGTACGTTCCATGTTGTCATTTTTAAGAACTAACCAGTGCTCCTGACAAATCGTCTTAAATGCGACAGACATATACGGTATTTCCAAGGCAGCCTGATCCTGAAAACCGTCCGCTTCGACATGCCTTAGTCACACTTATGCTGGACACTCACACAGAAAGTTCTGTATTAATTTTCTTTCCTTGTTATCCAAACAATTCTTATAATAATAATAATGTGGATAATTCATACGCTCAGACATACGTCAAATCACACAATGTCTAGTAATTACACCAGTAAGGAGCCTAAATAAATTACTGAGCTCTAGTTTTTTCCAATCTTTAGATAAGATCTGAGCATGGCATCACAACACCCACGTGTTCCATGCTTCTCTCGTGAAACTTCTAAACCGCTAAGTGTAAACTACGAAGCGGAAATTGACCAGACTCATCAGTGATACATTTTTAAGATAGTTTAGATCGTATAATACACATAAAACAAGTTTTTTAAGTGTAAGTTTCCACAAAGCATGCTAGACACAAAGTAGGCATTGTACTAGACTTTCTCATCCTGGTTTCTTCCAATCGTCAGATAAGAATATAATGTAAGTGGCTACGTTTTGTTCTTCTCTCCCGAAATTTTCTAAACCAGAAGGTATAGCCTACGTAGACTTTGGGAGACCTAATCTGTACCCATGAAAATATTGATCAGATTTATCCGCGATACATCATTGAAACAGTTTAGATCATGGGATATATATTTATATGTTAGTGTAAGTTGCAACGAAGTATGCTAGCCACAAAGAAGGTATTGTACTAGTTCCTCGAATTTCTCATCCTGACAACTCCTTTAAAATACAATACCATAAAATCCCCAATAGAACATTGTCTAGAAGTTTCCTGCTCGAAAATAAATGAAGTATAAGTATACTGAAGTCGCCGCAGTCTAGTAGGCTAGAGTGTTGGCTTATTAGACTTGAGGCTATGGTTCAAACTCCAGATCAGACATCTCCAACAAAACGAAACATGAAAAAATATTTCTTCGGTGACTTCCTCTCAGCAGATTCGTGGCAGAAACTGGCTGCCTTCCAAAATGTATCAATACAAAGTTTGTATGCAGTTGTACTACTGTATATAAACTATGTAGATATGCAAAGTAACCAAACAATGCATCAACTATAAATCCCATGCCTGATTGCTTTTTGACTGCGTTAAAAATACACATTGACGACGTTTGGAAATGGAAAACATTGTATATATTTTGTACAGCGGCATTATGAAACACGATACTTTGTTCAAACACAAAGCAACTAACATTTTGGAAGGCAGCCACTCTGAGAGTAAATAGAATTGCTATGAAAAGTTTCTCAAAAATCTGTCGTTCTGAATCGACTTTAAAGGTTCCGCCACTTTGGCTAAAATTACAACACATAACAAAAGTGGTGCGATAAGCTAGGTTATAATCCTCACTGAAAGGTTGTATTGACCAATTACGTATGTATGTATAAGTACACTGTGATTTTTTATAAGGTGAATTAAAATTTTTAAATCATAGATTGACGTCTGAAAACAAATTCTTTAATTTCAAATTGCAATCCCTAAATCCACAAGAGAATATTCATTTTATTTTAAAGGTGAAAACGTAACCATATGCTATTTTTAAACCAGGAATTCTATATGTTAACCTACTACTATTGCTAATAGTATATCATATTATTGCAAGTTTTAATTTCTACATTTTTTTCTTTTTCGTTATCATCATTGTTTAACTAATACTACTGATAATAATCTTATCATTTATTTTGGTTTTTGTACATATTGATGGAGTAAATATTTATTGCATTAATGACGTGCTACTAAAATAATAATTTTTATCATTCGATTCCTATCTTTTGCAAAATAAAAAAAAAAACAAATCATTTCGTATTCAATGTTTTACCAAAAAATCAGCAATTAATTCGATTTGTAATGCCATACTCCGTAAATATTATTTGCCATCACACATATCACACACATTGTATGGGTTAATGAACAATAAAATTGAGTATTAATTTTAACATGTGCATACGAAATTTTTGGAAATTCTAGGAAATTGTGAAAAAAAAACAGAAACTTGAAGGAATTCATTCAAAATAAAAAAAAAATAAAAAAAACACCAGACCGAGCATTTTACACTCAGACTCACCTCTTAACACATTACATACACACATAATTGGTCATTACAAGCATTCAGTTAGGATTACAACCTAGCTTCTCACACCATCCATGTTGTGTGTGTTAATTTTACCCTTAGTGGCGGAACCTACAGTTTAATGTCGCCTTCGAACAACAGATTTTTTAGAAACTTCTCATGACAGTTTTATTTACTCTCGGAGTTTTTGCCCGATGCAATTTTTACATCACATTTTATACTGTCAGTGACCGATGATTAACGCGGTTTGAACAGAAAGTTCAGTCTCACTCACCAGTGACTGATGCCGCACTTAACGTGTTAACAGGATAATGGCACAGTCTGCTATATATAGTATAGTTCGCAAGAAATCTGTCTTTTGTAATTATGCATGAATGGATGCTAGGTTAAGTTAGCGGGTAGCTTGCCGCTCACAGACTAGTTCACTCGGTGGCCCATATGGCCCATTGTATTACCCAGTGTGAGGTAAGCCCCATTTTCATGATCTGTTAGTGGTTGGTTTGAACCACCCCGAGCTCTGGATGAAACCGACCAGTTCTCCTTGTGGTCCGTTGGCCACCATGCTTAGATCTTTAAACGTTCTGTCACCCAAAAACCGGTGACGTATGTTTTGAAATGCAGAACACTCGCATAAAAGGTGTTGCAGCGATTCAGTTTGCTCCACATCATGGCAACTAATGCAGTAATCCTGGTGGGGCAGATCGTGCCGTGCCAATAGCGCAGTATTGCTTTAGAATTTTTGTTAGGATGCTGACCGTGAACTAAGAATTATTTAAAGTTTGTGACAGAGTTTCTCAAACATATGCTTCCAGTTAGTTTTATTTCGCGATATAAAACGCAATTCATTAATTGATTTGAAGATATCGTATTGAAATGTTCGCTTTCAGGTCTTTCTCGAGCGAGTTCTTCTACTCATAATTTTTTGAATTTTATAATGGAGTAGCGTATGGTATATCAAAAGTATATAATCAAAGTGTTCTATGCCCAGTCAATCTTAACTGTATGTTCGTCACAATGTTACCTTTTTTCGTTTGTTATCGAAGTTGTTTTTTTCTTTCTATATTGGATCACAATATTCTCAATATTGTCTCATCTGTTCACAAATGTTTACATTTTTCTTTTGTAGTTAGATTTGTCGCATGGCATGTGTCAGAACCATAAAACAATTTTTTCTGGAAACATGAATAAACAACAATAACAAGACTACATAGAAAGACCCAGAAACATAGCAAAGTAAAGAATAACAATAACAATAACAATTCAACAGTAAGTTCCAGATGTTGCTAGACTGAAAATATGTCAAGTAGGGTAAGAAATTTAAAAATTGGGCATCAAACGTTTGACGTAATAAATCGTTTGTGGCATGAGATGTGTAGTAATTTGCAACATCCTGTTGAAACCAAACATCGTTCACATCAATACCATGAAGAGCGGGTACATTAAAAACGGTTATCATGGTGTGATATATGTCTCCATTGACCGTAAAGGTTGCGCCGTCCTAATTTTCAATGAAATATGGGCTAATGATGCCTACGCTCCACAAGCCGCATCAAGCAGTCACTCGTAATGATGGGTGCATTGGCTTCTGTTAGACCACGTTTTCTGAGCACCAAAATACGGCTGTTTTAGCTCGTTAACGTACCCACCAAGATGAAAATGAGCTTCATCGGAAAAGATGATTTTTTTTTTGGCAAAATCGACATCATCGTGCAGTTTCTCGTTGGCCCATCTAGCGAAGCGAAAACTAAGCGGCTGGTCATGCGGCTTCAAATTTTGAACCAATTAAATTTTGTAAGGCGTCATACCGAGACTGGTGGATGAAACGTTCAATTCTTGCTAACGATGACGAGTTTGTGTTGATGAATTCTCAAGCACACTCTCAGCCACAGCTGCAATCTTTTCGGGTTTACGCACTGTACGAGTACGCTCACGTTTTTCGCATCAACAATGAAACTAGTTTCACGAACTTTAACAATAAACTTGTGTGTAGCGGGCAATCTTGGTCCTTCTTTTCGACCAAATTTTGTACGACATTTTCGTGAAATTGTATTTGTTTTAGAAATAAATTTCCAATAAAGCCCCACGTTACTCCAGTGTAAATCGGTTCATTACGTTTAGTGGAGAAGATATATTGAATTTTGTGATAGAATAGAATGTTAGAAGTATTGCCAGATTCGAAATAATCGATATTTTAAATTTAAACCGATAGATGACCCAGCCTATATACATATACCTATCCTTGTATATTGCTTTTGGTTGTTGGGTTTCTTGCTGCATTGTAAATATTCCAAAAAATTTTTGTTTAATCCAATTTTTCGTTGAATACTTGAAAATGCATTCCATTAAATGAAAAGGAATTTCAGTACTTTGAAGTTTGCCACCAACACACCTGCTGTCAGTGTTTAAAGTTTTCGAGAAAAATACCGTTTTTTTTCTTTAGCATCCACTCAAATAGTTTACACCTGTTATGCTTTAAGATCATGAAACCCATAAACAGTGTTAGAAAAAGTATTTGAAATATTCTTTAGGCAACCGACCGGCTGTTTCTTGAAAGTACTCTTACGAAAAATAATCCAAACATTTCATTTTATGGACAGGTAAAGAAAAAACAAAAAAAAAACAAAAAAGAACAAAAAATAAAATAGAAGCCAAAGAAAATATTTATGAAAACCCATAGCAAACGATGATAATAATAAAAAAGAAGAATAATCGTTTGGCTTTTGATACGATAAATTTTAAAAGTTTTGACAGATTTGTTGAAAATGCTGTTGTTGTGTTGAAATAGTTTTGTCGGATTGAATGCATGAATGAACGAACCGGTGAGTGAGTAAGTAAGCGAATGAATGAATTTGCACAATAGTTTTCCTTTTTTTTGAAATTGTAAGTAGTCGCGAATGAAGTTTATAGCTCCTCGCCCTATAGTCTAATTTTTTATATGTAAAGTTTACTTAACGCCTCCACATCTTTTTATGGTAAAAAAAGATAAACACACAGCTGCACTGTACCATAATAGCATCATTCGCCTGCAATTCTCAGAGCCAGAGAGACACAAGCAAGCAGACAGTTTACTTACAGTTATAAACAGGCCGTGTGGTTGTTTACGTTAAAGTTGTTTGTATTCTGCGTAAAAGTATAAATTCTTTAAAGAAAAGCTAGGATATGTGTAAATGTAATTTTTATAGATTCTTAAGTAAATTGCTTTAAACACTTTTATAAACTTTTTTTGTTGAAATTTTTATTCGTCTTCCTTTTAC
The DNA here is from genome assembly GCA_936449025.2 of Sarcophaga subvicina. Taxonomy (NCBI): domain Eukaryota; kingdom Metazoa; phylum Arthropoda; class Insecta; order Diptera; family Sarcophagidae; genus Sarcophaga; species Sarcophaga subvicina. Next base: position 38,151,383 of record OW388084.2, read on the forward strand.
ATGCATAATTGGTCATTAGCAGCCTTCAGTCAGCACTACGACCTAGCTTCTCACGCCACTTATGTTGTAATTTTATACGTGAGTTGCAGGGACCTACACTTTAAAGTCGGTTTAGGACCACAGATTTTTGAGAAAACTAACATGGCAATTTTATTAACTCTTAGGACCATTATTACAACTTGCCGTTAACTAAAGAAAGGATTTTAACGGGCAGATAAATTGTTTTTTTTTATTATAAGTGGGCAATACGGTAGAAGTGAGCGTTAAGCTAAAGGGAGGACCATCCTACCTTTAACTTTTGAAGTTAAGTTTATGTTAGAAATTGCCATATTATATATTATTTTCAATATGGCAATTTCAAATATATGTAAACAAAATGAGGAAACACAGCAACAAAAAACAGGCCCTTCGTTGCCACTGCGTTTAAAAAAAAACTTGTTTAATTGAGCAGTTTTATCGATATTGCTCCGGCACTGCCACATTTTTGAAAAAGTTAACTTTTATCTGTAAGTTGTAATAACGAAAATAAGTTAAAGGTAACTTTACAGTTCCCTTTAGTTAAAGGTACCTTTAACTAAACCCAAGTTTAACGGCAAGTTGTAACAATGGCCCGTACAGTTTTTGCTAGAAATCGGCTGAAAGCAATCGCCGAAGAAATATTTTTTATATTTCGTTTGTTGCAAATGTCTGACCTGGGGTTCGAACCGTGGCCTCACGTCTAATAAGCTAAGACACTACATATTAGTTTATGGCGACTTCTGCTTAGCTAACCATAATAAAATACAAAGCCCTTAAAATATTTTTCTTTTTTATATTCGACTTACTTTGTGTTGGTCTTATTTAATAACCTTTGACCTCTGCTATAAATTTGCTAGCAACTCTTTTTTGAAGAAATATTTCTTAAATATTTACTTCTTCAATTCTTATGTAATTAAAAAAAAAACTTTATACGACCTTTTTTTGTTTGAGAATTTAACATATTTACACATGACCTTTGACCTTCAAAAATTCTTACTCAAGTTTATTGCAGAAAAAATGTCGATATAAATTGTCTTCACTAAACTCTTTATTCACAAATTTAGATACACTTCTAGACTATATATGGTGACCCTCGACCCTTGACCTTTCAGTTTGTAATCGAGCTAAAAGTTTTGGAGGACGGTCGTCAGTTAAATCAAGGGGTGGGTTCATCAGAAACTCAAAATGCCTTGATTAGAATTCGTGACCATTAATGTGGGTTGGTTTTTTTTTAGCTATATGAGAATAATAGGTATCGATAACTATCCGTTAACATCTCAATTCTGTAAGTTATTTAAGGTCAGGCAATGCTCCAAAATTGTGGAAATTTACTTTGAAAAAAAAAAAAAATTAAAACAGTTCACTAAGTTCCTAAAGCACTTTGATTAGAATTCGTGACCATTGATGTGGGTTGGGTTTTTTTTAGCTGCGTGAGAATAATAGATATCGATAACTATCCGTTAACATCTCAATTCTGTACGTTATTTAACGTCAGGCAATGCTTCCAAATTGTGGAAATTTACTTTCGAGAAAAAAAAAAAGAATTAAAACTGTTCGCTAAGTTCCTAAAGCACCTCGCCCGTTTTGCGATCAATATAGTCGGCCTTTTGAATAAAATTATTACACACAACATAAGTGGTGTGAGAAGCTAGGTCGTAAGCCTGACTGAAGGGTTGTTATGACCAATTAAGTAAGTAATAATCATGCTAGTGAACAAGCAATTCCTGTAAAGTTGTTTCTCATTTTGCACTTATTTTTACCCTTCTTAGTTCAAATGTGGCTACCGAAGAGAGTGTTGCTACTGTAATGCGATGTTTCGAACAAGACTTTAAAATGTTGATTCGACGTTGTTTTTCGATTACGTGGACAATTTTACGTAAGAACAACAGCTCGCACAAGATTTGAAGCCAAACGACTATCGTTGACGTCGCACTTTTCCGGACTGTATTATGTGATGAAGTCATTTCTGGTTGACGTCAATAATTAAAATTTCTGTATTTATATCGAAGACATTATGTGTGTGAAGATAGATTTTAAAATCTATCTCTCATGTTAGCTAACAGAACTCTGTTATGTTATTAACAGAACTAACAGAGCTCTGTTATGTTATTAACAGGAACTCTGTTAAACAATTAATTTAAGACTGGGAAAGAAAAACTGGAAAAATTAATTAAATTCAAGGGTAAAAAAATAAAAAAAATAAAAAATTGATAAAAATAAGTCCTATAGTTAATCACTGTTACAAAATATTGCATAATAAGAACTACAATAAATAGATAATCACACATTTCGGAAAGCTATTGTAATCCGAGAAATAAATCAATATTGTGAGAATACAGGACAACATGGGCGGACAGTGAAAATTGTTTTTAAAGCATTGTACGTCCCTTTAACTAAATCAATCGCCAGAATCCTTAACAGCGGGCGTTTTCATAGTAGATTTTGAAATTTTCTAAGATTTCAGATTTTAAAATCCACTCTATGTCCTCTTGCGGGAAAACAGGACAACATGGGCGGACAGTGAAAGTTGTTTTTAAAGCATTGTACGTCCCTTTAACTAAATCAATCGCCAGAATCCTTAACAGCGGGCGATTTCATACTAGATTTTGAAATTTTCGGAGATTTCAGATTTTAAAATCCACTCTATGTCCTTTTGTGGGAAAACAGGACAACATGGGCGGACAGTGAAAGTTGTTTTTAAAGCATTGTACGTCCCTTTAACTAAATCAATCGCCAGAATCCTTAACAGCGGGCGATTTCATACTAGATTTTGAAATTTTCTGAGATTTCAGATTTTAAAATCCACTGTAAGTCCTTTTGTGGGAAAACAGGACAACATGGGCGGACAGTGAAAGTTGTTTTTAAAGCATTGTACGTCCCTTTAACTAAATCAATCGCCAGAATCCTTAACAGCGGGCGATTTCATACTAGATTTTGAAATTTTCGGAGATTTCAGATTTTAAAATCCACTCTATGTCCTTTTGTGGGAAAACAGGACAACATGGGCGGACAGTGAAAGTTGTTTTTAAAGCATTGTACGTCCCTTTAACTAAATCAATCGCCAGAATCATTAACAGCGGGCGTTTTCATAGTAGATTTTGAAATTTTCTGAGATTTCAGATTTTAAAATCCACTGTAAGTCCTTTTGTGGGAAAACAGGACAACATGGGCGGACAGCGAAAGTTGTTTTTAAAGCATTGTACGTCCCTTTAACTAAATCAATCGCCAGAATCATTAACAGCAGGCGTTTTCATAGTAGATTTTGAAATTTTCTGAGATTTCAGATTTTAAAATCCACTGTAAGTCCTTTTGTGGGAAAACAGGACAACATGGGCGGACAGTGAAAGTTGTTTTTAAAGCATTGTACGTCCCTTTAACTGAATCAATCGCCAGAATCATTAACAGCGGGCGTTTTCATAGTAGATTTTGATATTTTCTGAGATTTCAGATTTTAAAATCCACTGTAAGTCCTTTTGTGGGAAAACAGGACAACATGGGCGGACAGTGAAAGTTGTTTTTAAAGCATTGTACGTCCCTTTAACTAAATCAATCGCCAGAATCATTAACAGCGGGCGATTTCATACTAGATTTTGAAATTTTCTGAGATTTCAGATTTTAAAATCCACTCTATGTCCTTTTGTGGGAAAACAGGACAACATGGGCGGACAGTGAAAGTTATTTTTAAAGCATTGTACGTCCCTTTAACTAAATCAATCGCCAGAATCATTAACAGCGGGCGATTTCATACTAGATTTTGAAATTTTCTGAGATTTCAGATTTTAAAATCCACTCTATGTCCTTTTGCGGGAAAACAGGACAACATGGGCGGACAGTAAAAGTTGTTTTTAAAGCATTGTACGTCCCTTTAACTAAATCAATCGCCAGAATCATTAACAGCGGGCGATTTCATACTAGATTTTGAAATTTTCTGAGATTTCAGATTTTAAAATCCACTGTAAGTCCTTTTGTGGGAAAACAGGACAACATGGGCGGACAGTGAAAGTTGTTTTTAAAGCATTGTACGTCCCTTTAACTGAATCAATCGCCAGAATCATTAACAGCGGGCGATTTCATAGTATATTTTGAAATTTTCTGAGATTTCAGATTTTAAAATCCACTGTAAGTCCTTTTGTGGGAAAACAGGACAACATGGGCGGACAGTGAAAGTTGTTTTTAAAGCATTGTACGTCCCTTTAACTGAATCAATCGCCAGAATCATTAACAGCGGGCGTTTTCATAGTAGATTTTGAAATTTTCTGAGATTTCAGATTTTAAAATCCACTGTAAGTCCTTTTGTGGGAAAACAGGACAACATGGGCGGACAGCGAAAGTTGTTTTTAAAGCATTGTACGTCCCTTTAACTAAATCAATCGCCAGAATCATTAACAGCAGGCGTTTTCATAGTAGATTTTGAAATTTTCTGAGATTTCAGATTTTAAAATCCACTGTAAGTCCTTTTGTGGGAAAACAGGACAACATGGGCGGAAAGTGAAAGTTGTTTTTAAAGCATTGTACGTCCCTTTAACTAAATCAATCGCCAGAATCATTAACAGCGGGCGATTTCATACTAGATTTTGAAATTTTCTGAGATTTCAGATTTTAAAATCCACTCTATGTCCTTTTGCGGGAAAACAGGACAACATGGGCGGACAGTGAAAGTTGTTTTTAAAGCATTGTACGTCCCTTTAACTAAATCAATCGCCAGAATCCTTAACAGCGGGCGATTTCATACTAGATTTTGAAATTTTCGGAGATTTCAGATTTTAAAATCCACTCTATGTCCTTTTGTGGGAAAACAGGACAACATGGGCGGACAGTGAAAGTTGTTTTTAAAGCATTGTACGTCCCTTTAACTAAATCAATCGCCAGAATCATTAACAGCGGGCGTTTTCATAGTAGATTTTGAAATTTTCTGAGATTTCAGATTTTAAAATCCACTGTAAGTCCTTTTGTGGGAAAACAGGACAACATGGGCGGACAGCGAAAGTTGTTTTTAAAGCATTGTACGTCCCTTTAACTAAATCAATCGCCAGAATCATTAACAGCAGGCGTTTTCATAGTAGATTTTGAAATTTTCTGAGATTTCAGATTTTAAAATCCACTGTAAGTCCTTTTGTGGGAAAACAGGACAACATGGGCGGACAGTGAAAGTTGTTTTTAAAGCATTGTACGTCCCTTTAACTGAATCAATCGCCAGAATCATTAACAGCGGGCGATTTCATAGTAGATTTTGAAATTTTCTGAGATTTCAGATTTTAAAATCCACTCTATGTCCTTTTGCGGGAAAACAGGACAACATGGGCGGACAGTGAAAGTTGTTTTTAAAGCATTGTACGTCCCTTTAACTAAATCAATCGCCAGAATCATTAACAGCAGGCGTTTTCATAGTAGATTTTGAAATTTTCTGAGATTTCAGATTTTAAAATCCACTGTAAGTCCTTTTGTGGGAAAACAGGACAACATGGGCGGACAGTGAAAGTTGTTTTTAAAGCATTGTACGTCCCTTTAACTAAATCAATCGCCAGAATCATTAACAGCGGGCGATTTCATACTAGATTTTGAAATTTTCGGAGATTTCAGATTTTAAAATCCACTGTAAGTCCTTTTGTGGGAAAACAGGACAACATGGGCGGACAGTGAAAGTTGTTTTTAAAGCATTGTACGTCCCTTTAACTAAATCAATCGCCAGAATCATTAACAGCGGGCGATTTCATACTAGATTTTGAAATTTTCGGAGATTTCAGATTTTAAAATCCACTGTAAGTCCTTTTGTGGGAAAACAGGACAACATGGGCGGACAGTGAAAGTTGTTTTTAAAGCATTGTACGTCCCTTTAACTAAATCAATCGCCAGAATCATTAACAGCGGGCGATTTCATACTAGATTTTGAAATTTTCTAAGATTTCAGATTTTAAAATCCACTGTAAGTCCTTTTGTGGGAAAACAGGACAACATGGGCGGACAGTGAAAGTTGTTTTTAAAGCATTGTACGTCCCTTTAACTAAATCATTCGCCAGAATCATTAACAGCGGGCGATTTCATACTAGATTTTGAAATTTTCTGAGATTTCAGATTTTAAAATCCACTGTAAGTCCTTTTGTGGGAAAACAGGACAACATGGGCGGACAGTGAAAGTTGTTTTTAAAGCATTGTACGTCCCTTTAACTAAATCAATCGCCAGAATCATTAACAGCGGGCGATTTCATACTAGATTTTGAAATTTTCTGAGATTTCAGATTTTAAAATCCACTGTAAGTCCTTTTGTGGGAAAACAGGACAACATGGGCGGACAGTGAAAGTTGTTTTTAAAGCATTGTACGTCCCTTTAACTAAATCAATCGCCAGAATCATTAACAGCGGGCGATTTCATACTAGATTTTGAAATTTTCTGAGATTTCAGATTTTAAAATCCACTGTAAGTCCTTTTGTGGGAAAACAGGACAACATGGGCGGACAGTGAAAGTTGTTTTTAAAGCATTGTACGTCCCTTTAACTAAATCAATCGCCAGAATCATTAACAGCGGGCGATTTCATACTAGATTTTGAAATTTTCTGAGATTTCAGATTTTAAAATCCACTGTAAGTCCTTTTGTGGGAAAACAGGACAACATGGGCGGACAGTGAAAGTTGTTTTTAAAGCATTGTACGTCCCTTTAACTAAATCAATCGCCAGAATCATTAACAGCGGGCGTTTTCATAGTAGATTTTGAAATTTTCTGAGATTTCAGATTTTAAAATCCACTCTATGTCCTTTTGTGGGAAAACAGGACAACATGGGCGGACAGTGAAAGTTGTTTTTAAAGCATTGTACGTCCCTTTAACTAAATCAATCGCCAGAATCATTAACAGCAGGCGTTTTCATAGTAGATTTTGAAATTTTCTGAGATTTCAGATTTTAAAATCCACTGTAAGTCCTTTTGTGGGAAAACAGGACAACATGGGCGGACAGTGAAAGTTGTTTTTAAAGCATTGTACGTCCCTTTAACTAAATCAATCGCCAGAATCATTAACAGCGGGCGATTTCATACTAGATTTTGAAATTTTCTGAGATTTCAGATTTTAAAATCCACTGTAAGTCCTTTTGTGGGAAAACAGGACAACATGGGCGGACAGTGAAAGTTGTTTTTAAAGCATTGTACGTCCCTTTAACTAAATCAATCGCCAGAATCATTAACAGCGGGCGATTTCATACTAGATTTTGAAATTTTCTGAGATTTCAGATTTTAAAATCCACTCTATGTCCTTTTGTGGGAAAACAGGACAACATGGGCGGACAGTGAAAGTTGTTTTTAAAGCATTGTACGTCCCTTTAACTAAATCAATCGCCAGAATCATTAACAGCGGGCGATTTCATACTAGATTTTGAAATTTTCTGAGATTTCAGATTTTAAAATTCACTGTAAGTCCTTTTGTGGGAAAACAGGACAACATGGGCGGACAGTGAAAGTTGTTTTTAAAGCATTGTACGTCCCTTTAACTAAATCAATCGCCAGAATCATTAACAGCGGGCGATTTCATACTAGATTTTGAAATTTTCTGAGATTTCAGATTTTAAAATCCACTGTAAGTCCTTTTGTGGGAAAAGAGGACAACATGGGCGGACAGTGAAAGTTGTTTTTAAAGCATTGTACGTCCCTTTAACTAAATCAATCGCCAGAATCATTAACAGCGGGCGATTTCATACTAGATTTTGAAATTTTCTGAGATTTCAGATTTTAAAATCCACTGTAAGTCCTTTTGTGGGAAAACAGGACAACATGGGCGGACAGTGAAAGTTGTTTTTAAAGCATTGTACGTCCCTTTAACTAAATCAATCGCCAGAATCATTAACAGCGGGCGATTTCATACTAGATTTTGAAATTTTCTGAGATTTCAGATTTTAAAATCCACTGTAAGTCCTTTTGTGGGAAAACAGGACAACATGGGCGGACAGTGAAAGTTGTTTTTAAAGCATTGTACGTCCCTTTAACTAAATCAATCGCCAGAATCATTAACAGCGGGCGATTTCATACTAGATTTTGAAATTTTCTGAGATTTCAGATTTTAAAATCCACTGTAAGTCCTTTTGTGGGAAAACAGGACAACATGGGCGGACAGTGAAAGTTGTTTTTAAAGCATTGTACGTCCCTTTAACTAAATCAATCGCCAGAATCATTAACAGCGGGCGATTTCATACTAGATTTTGAAATTTTCTGAGATTTCAGATTTTAAAATCCACTGTAAGTCCTTTTGTGGGAAAACAGGACAACATGGGCGGACAGGGAAAGTTATTTTTAAAGCATTGTACGTCCCTTTAACTAAATCAATCGCCAGAATCATTAACAGCGGGCGATTTCATACTAGATTTTGAAATTTTCTGAGATTTCAGATTTTAAAATCCACTGTAAGTCCTTTTGTGGGAAAACAGGACAACATGGGCGGACAGTGAAAGTTATTTTTAAAGCATTGTACGTCCCTTTAACTAAATCAATCGCCAGAATCATTAACAGCGGGCGATTTCATACTAGATTTTGAAATTTTCTGAGATTTCAGATTTTAAAATCCACTGTAAGTCCTTTTGTGGGAAAACAGGACAACATGGGCGGACAGTGAAAGTTATTTTTAAAGCATTGTACGTCCCTTTAACTAAATCAATCGCCAGAATCATTAACAGCGGGCGATTTCATACTAGATTTTGAAATTTTCTGAGATTTCAGATTTTAAAATCCACTCTATGTCCTTTTGTGGGAAAACAGGACAACATGGGCGGACAGTGAAAGTTGTTTTTAAAGCATTGTACGTCCCTTTAACTAAATCAATCGCCAGAATCATTAACAGCGGGCGTTTTCATAGTAGATTTTGAAATTTTCTGAGATTTCAGATTTTAAAATCCACTTTAAGTCCTTTTGTGGGAAAACAGGACAACATGGGCGGACAGTGAAAGTTGTTTTTAAAGCATTGTACGTCCCTTTAACTAAATCAATCGCCAGAATCATTAACAGCGGGCGATTTCATACTAGATTTTGAAATTTTCTGAGATTTCAGATTTTAAAATCCACTCTATGTCCTTTTGTGGGAAAACAGGACAACATGGGCGGACAGTGAAAGTTATTTTTAAAGCATTGTACGTCCCTTTAACTAAATCAATCGCCAGAATCATTAACAGCGGGCGATTTCATACTAGATTTTGAAATTTTCTGAGATTTCAGATTTTAAAATCCACTCTATGTCCTTTTGTGGGAAAACAGGACAACATGGGCGGACAGTGAAAGTTATTTTTAAAGCATTGTACGTCCCTTTAACTAAATCAATCGCCAGAATCATTAACAGCGGGCGATTTCATACTAGATTTTGAAATTTTCTGAGATTTCAGATTTTAAAATCCACTCTATGTCCTTTTGTGGGAAAACAGGACAACATGGGCGGACAGTGAAAGTTGTTTTTAAAGCATTGTACGTCCCTTTAACTAAATCAATCGCCAGAATCATTAACAGCGGGCGTTTTCATAGTAGATTTTGAAATTTTCTGAGATTTCAGATATTAGATTTTAACACAACAGATTTCAGATTTTAACAGAACAGATTTTAGATTTTAACAGAACAGATGTCAGAGTTGAACAGAACAGATTTCTGCTTTAACAGAGAAAAAGCTTTTTTAGGGAGGGAACAGTAGATTACGTTGTTGTTAAACAGATTATTATAAACAGTTAACATTGGTTAGTAGTCGCCGTGGCGTAGTAGGTAGGAAGTAGGTTTGTTAGACGTAAGGTCGCGGTTCAAGCTCCAGATCGGGTGTCAAAAGAATTATTTTTTTTTTAATTTTTTCTAATAAATATCAAATATATAAAATTCATAAGTATATATTTATATCAGTATATTAATATTTATACATACGTGATAGAAAAAATGAAAAAAAAGAAAAAAACAATCACACAAAAACCCCAACTAGGGATTGAACTCGGCCAGGATTGAGAATAAGCAATTGAATTGAAATTCAACTTTCAAAAATGTTCTCAAAAATTTATTAATCACAACTCTTAATAATAATCTAAAACAGCTCGGTTCAATCCCTGGGCAGGCTTTATTTTCTTTTTTATAAAAAATATATTTACATATATACTGTATTTTTCTTTTTTTTTTTGTTATTAAACGCCATATACATACATAAATATATTTATAATATTATATTAATAAGCTTTAATTTCTGATTTAATTTATCAGTATATAGGTATTTTATATATTTAATTTGTATTAGAAAAATTAAAAAAGAAATAATCGTTTATTAATACCCCCGACCTGGGGTTAGAACCCGCGACCTTACGTATGGCAATCCAACACACTACCTACTACGCTACACCGACTCCTAGTTTTCGTGCTTTATATTTGGTTTTTGTTGCTGTGATGGAAATTAAACATTGTAATTTCTTTTGAGTAACTGTTTAAAAGTAAAAACAAAACTGGGGCTTCCCCGTTGTTTTCATTGTACCACAATCAAGTACAATGCAATTTTGTACTGACATGGTATTAACATAATAATTAATGGTAATGAAGGTGAATTATACATTTTATTTAATATTTGTCAAAAAATTATTATATGTAATAAATGTAGTTTAAATGATTATGAATATAAAAACTGTTTTTGTAACATTGAATTGAAACTAAATAATTTTTTTTTTTTAACCCTCTGTGCCAACTAATGTTAAATAATTTAATTTTATGATTATAAAATCAGAAAATCTACTATGAAAACTTGCTCTATTAAATATGTATATATATAAAATATATACTGATAAATTATATTAATTGATATAATACAATATTATACAATACATATTTATATACTATATACATATTTAATAAACAGGGAAAAATTCTGGTCAGGGATTAAACCAAACCATTGTTAAGGGTTGTGAATACACTAGACTTTTGACGATATTTCAATTGCTTATTCTCAATTATGCCCAGGTTCAATTCCAAGTTGGTGTTTTTTTGTGATCTTTTTTCTTTTTTAATTTATTATTTAATTAAATTATTTAATTTAACTATTCTTTTTAGTTATTATTATTTAATGTAATTATTTATATTAATAAAATTATTATATGTAGTTAATAAAATAAAAAATTTTTGAGAACATTTTTGAAATTTGAGCTTAAAATTCAATGTTCAATCCCTAGTTGGGGTTTTTGTGTAATTGTTTTTTTCTTTTTTTAATTTTTTCTAATAAATATATAAATATTAATTAAATATATACTGATAAATTTTATATATTTGACATTTATTAGAAAAAATTAAAAAAAAAAATTCTTCTGACGCCCGATCTGGAGCTTGAACCGCGACCTTACGTCTAACAAACCTACTTCCTACCTACTACGCCACGGCGACTACTAACCAATGTGCTTTATACTGTCTATAATAATCTGTTTAACAACAACGTAATCTACTGTTCCCTCCCTAAAAAAGCTTTTTCTCTGTTAAAGCAGAAATCTGTTCTGTTCAACTCTGACATCTGTTCTGTTAAAATCTAAAATCTGTTCTGTTAAAATCTGAAATCTGTTGTGTTAAAATCTAATATCTGAAATCTCAGAAAATTTCAAAATCTACTATGAAAACGCCCGCTGTTAATGATTCTGGCGATTGATTTAGTTAAAGGGACGTACAATGCTTTAAAAACAACTTTCACTGTCCGCCCATGTTGTCCTGTTTTCCCACAAAAGGACATAGAGTGGATTTTAAAATCTGAAATCTCAGAAAATTTCAAAATCTACTATGAAAACGCCCGCTGTTAATGATTCTGGCGATTGATTTAATTAAAGGGACGTACAATGCTTTAAAAACAACTTTCACTGTCCGCCCATGTTGTCCTGTTTTCCCACAAAAGGACTTACAGTGGATTTTAAAATCTGAAATCTCAGAAAATTTCAAAATCTAGTATGAAATCGCCCGCTGTTAATGATTCTGGCGATTGATTTAGTTAAAGGGACGTACAATGCTTTAAAAACAACTTTCACTGTCCGCCCATGTTGTCCTGTTTTCCCACAAAAGGACATAGAGTGGATTTTAAAATCTGAAATCTCAGAAAATTTCAAAATCTACTATGAAAACGCCCGCTGTTAATGATTCTGGCGATTGATTTAGTTAAAGGGACGTACAATGCTTTAAAAACAACTTTCACTGTCCGCCCATGTTGTCCTGTTTTCCCACAAAAGGACTTACAGTGGATTTTAAAATCTGAAATCTCCGAAAATTTCAAAATCTAGTATGAAATCGCCCGCTGTTAATGATTCTGGCGATTGATTTAGTTAAAGGGACGTACAATGCTTTAAAAACAACTTTCACTGTCCGCCCATGTTGTCCTGTTTTCCCACAAAAGGACATAGAGTGGATTTTAAAATCTGAAATCTCAGAAAATTTCAAAATCTACTATGAAAACGCCCGCTGTTAATGATTCTGGCGATTGATTTAGTTAAAGGGACGTACAATGCTTTAAAAACAACTTTCACTGTCCGCCCATGTTGTCCTGTTTTCCCACAAAAGGACTTACAGTGGATTTTAAAATCTGAAATCTCAGAAAATTTCAAAATCTAGTATGAAATCGCCCGCTGTTAATGATTCTGGCGATTGATTTAGTTAAAGGGACGTACAATGCTTTAAAAACAACTTTCACTGTCCGCCCATGTTGTCCTGTTTTCCCACAAAAGGACTTACAGTGGATTTTAAAATCTGAAATCTCAGAAAATTTCAAAATCTAGTATGAAATCGCCCGCTGTTAATGATTCTGGCGATTGATTTAGTTAAAGGGACGTACAATGCTTTAAAAACAACTTTCACTGTCCGCCCATGTTGTCCTGTTTTCCCACAAAAGGACTTAGAGTGGATTTTAAAATCTGAAATCTCAGAAAATTTCAAAATCTAGTATGAAATCGCCCGCTGTTAATGATTCTGGCGATTGATTTAGTTAAAGGGACGTACAATGCTTTAAAAACAACTTTCACTGTCCGCCCATGTTGTCCTGTTTTCCCACAAAAGGACTTACAGTGGATTTTAAAATCTGAAATCTCCGAAAATTTCAAAATCTAGTATGAAATCGCCCGCTGTTAATGAATCTGGCGATTGATTTAGTTAAAGGGACGTACAATGCTTTAAAAACAACTTTCACTGTCCGCCCATGTTGTCCTGTTTTCCCACAAAAGGACATAGAGTGGATTTTAAAATCTGAAATCTCAGAAAATTTCAAAATCTAGTATGAAATCGCCCGCTGTTAATGATTCTGGCGATTGATTTAGTTAAAGGGACGTACAATGCTTTAAAAACAACTTTCACTGTCCGCCCATGTTGTCCTGTTTTCCCACAAAAGGACTTACAGTGGATTTTAAAATCTGAAATCTCAGAAAATTTCAAAATCTAGTATGAAATCGCCCGCTGTTAATGAATCTGGCGATTGATTTAGTTAAAGGGACGTACAATGCTTTAAAAACAACTTTCACTGTCCGCCCATGTTGTCCTGTTTTCCCACAAAAGGACTTACAGTGGATTTTAAAATCTGAAATCTCCGAAAATTTCAAAATCTAGTATGAAATCGCCCGCTGTTAATGAATCTGGCGATTGATTTAGTTAAAGGGACGTACAATGCTTTAAAAACAACTTTCACTGTCCGCCCATGTTGTCCTGTTTTCCCACAAAAGGACATAGAGTGGATTTTAAAATCTGAAATCTCAGAAAATTTCAAAATCTAGTATGAAATCGCCCGCTGTTAATGATTCTGGCGATTGATTTAGTTAAAGGGACGTACAATGCTTTAAAAACAACTTTCACTGTCCGCCCATGTTGTCCTGTTTTCCCACAAAAGGACTTACAGTGGATTTTAAAATCTGAAATCTCAGAAAATTTCAAAATCTAGTATGAAATCGCCCGCTGTTAATGATTCTGGCGATTGATTTAGTTAAAGGGACGTACAATGCTTTAAAAACAACTTTCACTGTCCGCCCATGTTGTCCTGTTTTCCCACAAAAGGACTTAGAGTGGATTTTAAAATCTGAAATCTCAGAAAATTTCAAAATCTAGTATGAAATCGCCCGCTGTTAATGATTCTGGCGATTGATTTAGTTAAAGGGACGTACAATGCTTTAAAAACAACTTTCACTGTCCGCCCATGTTGTCCTGTTTTCCCACAAAAGGACTTACAGTGGATTTTAAAATCTGAAATCTCCGAAAATTTCAAAATCTAGTATGAAATCGCCCGCTGTTAATGAATCTGGCGATTGATTTAGTTAAAGGGACGTACAATGCTTTAAAAACAACTTTCACTGTCCGCCCATGTTGTCCTGTTTTCCCACAAAAGGACATAGAGTGGATTTTAAAATCTGAAATCTCAGAAAATTTCAAAATCTAGTATGAAATCGCCCGCTGTTAAGGATTCTGGCGATTGATTTAGTTAAAGGGACGTACAATGCTTTAAAAACAACTTTCACTGTCCGCCCATGTTGTCCTGTTTTCCCGCAAAAGGACATAGAGTGGATTTTAAAATCTGAAATCTTAGAAAATTTCAAAATCTAGTATGAAATCGCCCGCTGTTAATGATTCTGGCGATTGATTTAGTTAAAGGGACGTACAATGCTTCAAAAACAACTTTCACTGTCCGCCCATGTTGTCCTGTTTTCCCACAAAAGGACATAGAGTGGATTTTAAAATCTGAAATCTCAGAAAATTTCAAAATCTAGTATGAAATCGCCCGCTGTTAATGATTCTGGCGATTGATTTAGTTAAAGGGACGTACAATGCTTTAAAAACAACTTTTACTGTCCGCCCATGTTGTCCTGTTTTCCCGCAAAAGGACATAGAGTGGATTTTAAAATCTGAAATCTCAGAAAATTTCAAAATCTAGTATGAAATCGCCCGCTGTTAATAATTCTGGCGATTGATTTAGTTAAAGGGACGTACAATGCTTTAAAAACAACTTTCACTGTCCGCCCATGTTGTCCTGTTTTCCCACAAAAGGACTTACAGTGGATTTTAAAATCTGAAATCTCAGAAAATTTCAAAATCTACTATGAAAACGCCCGCTGTTAATGATTCTGGCGATTGATTTAGTTAAAGGGACGTACAATGCTTTAAAAACAACTTTCACTGTCCGCCCATGTTGTCCTGTTTTCCCACAAAAGGACATAGAGTGGATTTTAAAATCTGAAATCTCAGAAAATTTCAAAATCTAGTATGAAATCGCCCGCTGTTAATGATTCTGGCGATTGATTTAGTTAAAGGGACGTACAATGCTTTAAAAACAACTTTCACTGTCCGCCCATGTTGTCCTGTTTTCCCACAAAAGGACTTACAGTGGATTTTAAAATCTGAAATCTCAGAAAATTTCAAAATCTAGTATGAAATCGCCCGCTGTTAATGATTCTGGCGATTGATTTAGTTAAAGGGACGTACAATGCTTTAAAAACAACTTTCACTGTCCGCCCATGTTGTCCTGTTTTCCCACAAAAGGACATAGAGTGGATTTTAAAATCTGAAATCTCCGAAAATTTCAAAATCTAGTATGAAATCGCCCGCTGTTAAGGATTCTGGCGATTGATTTAGTTAAAGGGACGTACAATGCTTTAAAAACAACTTTCACTGTCCGCCCATGTTGTCCTGTTTTCCCGCAAGAGGACATAGAGTGGATTTTAAAATCTGAAATCTTAGAAAATTTCAAAATCTACTATGAAAACGCCCGCTGTTAAGGATTCTGGCGATTGATTTAGTTAAAGGGACGTACAATGCTTTAAAAACAATTTTCACTGTCCGCCCATGTTGTCCTGTATTCTCACAATATTGATTTATTTCTCGGATTACAATAGCTTTCCGAAATGTGTGATTATCTATTTATTGTAGTTCTTATTATGCAATATTTTGTAACAGTGATTAACTATAGGACTTATTTTTATCAATTTTTTATTTTTTTTATTTTTTTACCCTTGAATTTAATTAATTTTTCCAGTTTTTCTTTCCCAGTCTTAAATTAATTGTTTAACAGAGTTCCTGTTAATAACATAACAGAGCTCTGTTAGTTCTGTTAATAACATAACAGAGTTCTGTTAGCTAACATGAGAGATAGATTTTAAAATCTATCTTCACACACATGAAGACATTCCCCTCAAGCCATTAACGAAACACCATCACATCAATTAAAATTCGCTATTTGCTGTTGTTTACATTGAAATGAAATGAAATGAAGATGCAAATGCCTTTATGAGCTGGAGTGGAGCCTTGCTGATTGAATTTATGTTTTCAAAAATAAATCAGGTGAACATAAACGACATTTACTTCCTATAGTGTGCGCTTAAAAATTAGTTTACAAAATCAATTTGGTGACAACTTTCTTCTAAGAAGCGGTGCTGTTTACTGGCGCTTTCATTCCTGTGATTTGACGCCTCTGGTTTATGCCAGAAACCAGCAACTGTTGAAAAATTCCAATTCAATATTCAAGCTACCACTGATATCCAACGACCAGATTTGTTAAAAAAAAGTAGTCAAAATGGAATGGGTCTTGAAAATGACGGATTATGTTGCAATCCTACGAAATTTCAGTCTACATTATGTGTCAGTGTACATCAGATGCATTTTTCTTTGTTGACATCGATTTTACTATTTCTTCAGTCATTCCTATATTCGAATCAAATGACTCTGAAGTCGATGTAATGCTTGTTGGTAATTTGCGTGAATCCTGATCAGCAAATCTTTAAATTTTTTTTCTTAAGATTGCATTACTTTAAATTTCTGCCTTGGCTATGGCTTGGCTGTAAGGAATAGTTTTGATCAGACTATAAAATATAAACATGCATGCAAATATAATTCGTTTTTTTCTTTAACTACAAACGTTTATATCCACATATTGTTGGCCATAAAGTCTACCGTTGCTGTTGTTGTTGTTGATTGAAATTGTAGAAAATCGGGTCGTAAAATTTAACCTGAGGTGTACAAAACCGCAAACAACGTCATTTTATAATATTTCCGTCCTCTAATTATAAGATTTAACACCCACACACTCGCACACATTTGAAAGCGTAGAAAAGAAAAACATTGTAAATCGATTCGTATTTTTTTCGTTTTCGTTTTTCTTTCGTATTTCTTTGGGTTTTCGACTTCATGAATGAAATCATGAAAGATAATATACAATGCAGACGTGTTGTGTGACTCTTACAAATGCAGCATATCGCCGCTAAAAGAGCTGCCTGCTGCCTTCTGCCTTCTGCCCTTGCTTCCTTGCACAGCCAGTTGCAATATACATACGTTACTGTAGTAGGAATTCATAAATTCATAAAAGCCGCTGCTTTTTTTCTTTTCGCTGTCGTCACAATTTTATTGAGTTTTACGTGTTGTGTGTCTGTCTGTATGCCTGTCTTTATGTATGAATGATACTGTTTTGATGGTGTGACTGCGCATTTGTACCCGATTGAATTTCATTAGTTTTTATGGTGATTTTGTTTTTGATTTTGTTTTTGTTGTTTTTTTTATGATTTTTAACACTTTCGTTTTTGTTTTTTTTCTTCACATCCAATTAAAATTTATGTTTTCGAGATTTTTTTTGATTCCATTTTAAATTTATCTTTTTCATTTAAACGACGTCATTTGTGTTCATTCATACAATTAAATTTTGTCTTTGTTTTTTTTTGTTATTTGTTACGAGTCTTTAGCTTAGAATTTATGTAGTCGAATGTGTCTATTTCCTTTAAAGAACTGTCTCGGTTATGATTTCTTTTGTCAAGTTTTGTTTGAAGTTTCTTAATAAAATATTTTTTTATGACATCTTCATCACAGCTTTTATTAGATGTTATAGTTTAACACAAAACAAATTAAATGAAGAGGATTTGAAAAAAATTAAAATTTTAAAATCAAGGCCTCCATTGAAAACACCACGTATATAGAAATATCGGTTATATAGCATACATACATACATATTTACATAGAATTCATAATTTTTAAGACAAGTCTGCTTTTCTTTAAGTTCGAGAACTTATTGATACTTTTTGCAAAGAATTTTCAACACAGAAAATTTTCAGGAAAGGAGGTGCTATGTGTACAAAGTATGCATGTACTTATAAAGGGTGGGCCATTTAAAAGTTTAAATTTAAAAATGCAATAAAACAAAAACGGTTTGAAATTTTGCCAAATTTATTTTTGTTGTGAATTACAATTGTTCCGGTTAGAAATGGAAGATTATTTCATTCATATGGCCACCGTGGCTGGCCTCACAAACCTCATTCGATCGGACCAATTTTTGAGCATTTTTACAAGTTTACGAATGTCGGACTTCAAATTTTCAATTGTTTCCGGTTTGTCGCCATAATACTTTTCTATAATAGCGCCCACACAAAAAAAGTCCAACGGTGTTAAATCGCAGCTTCTTGGCGGCCAATTGACATCACCATTTCGGCTAATTAAACGGCCATTAAACGTTTGACGCAATAAATTGATTGTGTCATGAGATGCGTGGCAAGTTGCATCATTCTGTTGGAACCAAACATTGTTCACATCAATACCATGAAGAGCGTGTACAAAAAAAAAATCGGTTATCCTGGTGCGATAGATGTCTCCATGGACCGTAATGGTTGCGCCGTCCTCAGTTTCAAAGAAATATGGGCAAATGATGCCTTCGCTTCACAAGTCGCAACAAACAGTAACCTTTTCTAAGCCCCAAATACGGCAATTTTTTTTACTTAAAGTACCCGCTGAGATAAAAATGGGCTTCATTCGAAAAGATTATTTTTTTTTGTCAAAATCGTCATCATCGTGCAGTTTCTCGTTGGCCTTTCTAGCCAAGCGAAAGTGAAGCGGATAGTCAGGCGGCTTCAACTCTTGAATCAATTAAACTTTGTAAGACGTCATATCAAGATCTTTTCGCAAAATTCGACATAAACTGGTGCGTGAAATGGTCAATTCTTGAGTGAAAATACACGCGATTTTTACCGAAGACTTTTTTTGTGCCAATAATTTCCTTTGATACATTCGTCTACCATGGAATGGTTGTTGTTTAAAAAAAGTATAAATTGCTCCATTTATTCTTAGTACCCAGTATTGTTGCAAGCTTGCAGCTGCTAGATCTATCAGATCCCAATGCCTTCTTATGAATCTGGTATTTGATGCTTCTTCCACTATCCTACATAAGTGTCTGGTCTTCATTTCGAGATGAAGCGCTGCCGATAATATCGATGCATGCAAGTCTCTGTGTCCTAATACTCGTGTTTGATGCTTCTTCCATTATCCTACATACGTGTACGTTGCTCTGGTCTTCACTTCCAGATGAAGCGCTGCCGGCTATATTGATGCATTCAAGTCTCTGTATCCTAATCCTTCTCCGCCTCAGGCGTTTTTAAGGTCGTCCTAACTACCCCTATAATATCGGCACTTAGATCACAGTTTTCCTGACCATCATAATATAAATCTCATGCATCATCGTCGGAGTACATTCCCAAGATTATCCTTAAAGTTTCCTGCCAATTATTAGGACATGCGTGGTTGTACTTTAATTGCTCCCCATGTGAGTACCAGACATTTTGCGTACCTGTTACAACAATTATTTCGATTTATTCAGTATTAGAAACAGTGTTGCAAAATTGAAATTTTGAAATGGTACTGAACTATAACTTTAAGAGTACCTTTTCGCATCAAATGATAAAAAAAATAATTATTCGTGCTTAATACACGTACGGAATGGAATAGAAAAAACTAACAACTTATACATATTTCTCATATACAATACAAAAACAGTTGCTTCGAAACGTAAAAGCCCCGTTTAGACAAATGTCGACGGAACGTAACGTTCATTTTAGCATATGTAGAGCAAATTAAATACTTACCGAAATTACATTACGGTTCGGCAACCATTCTCATTGCTTTTCGTATTCTAAAAACGAACGTACTTACGTTGCATGTACGTTGGGCTAACCGGGGCTAAAGACTAATTCTACCTTTAGGATTATGTTGAACATGTTGCTAACCCATTAATACAGTAGGACCTTGATTATCCGTGATGGTCGGGACCGGAAGCATTCCGGATAATCGATTTTCCCGGTTAATTGAGGATCAATTTTGGCTAGTTTTTTATAGATATTTTTATTAGTTAATAAATGAATATGTAAATATTAATATAAAAGTAAAGTTTACGGTATGCTTAGGAACTTATGAGCTGTTATAGATTCGACTCCTTTTGCTATACGCCTGCAACTGGCAAAAACGTTTTTGATTCCTCTTCTTTTATACGGATCGGAAATTTTCGCAAACTGTGATGCAGATGATAGGCGGAAACTCAACTTGGCTTATAATAACATAGCCAGATATGTATTTATTAAGGGACGTCGGGACCATATATCACAATTTTCTTACCAGATATGTGGTATTCATTTTGATAATCTGTTGAATATTAAGTGCCTAATTCTCCTCCATAAGATTATTACTTTGGAACAGCCAGTATACTTATTTAGCAGTATTAGATTTGCTAGATCCAACCGCGGTAGGAAAATTATCCAATTAAGGCATAGGACTCTTTTGTCGAAACGACAGTTCTTTATACACACCATCAGTCTTTGGAATACACTACCTAATTATATTCAGAACATAGGCAATGCAACTAAGTTCAAAAAGGAGCTATACATTCTGTTTAAGTAGTTTGTAATACATTTTGATTGTTTTATACATTTTTACTCTTCATTTTTATTAGTGATTATTTTCATTTTTCTAATTTATTATTTAAATTTCATTGTATCTCATTATATGAATATATTTTTCTTTGTCTGTATTTTTCTTTATATTTGTATCTTTCCTAATTTAATTTTTTACATATACTGATTTTCTTATCCTAATTTTTTTGTATCGATTGCTATTTCCTGAGGTTAAATCATGTTCTTATTCTTATCATTTTTATTTATACTGTACTTCAAACAATTCATTACTCATATAATGAACGATTTGTTATTACTTTTTCCTCTTTGATGTACTCCCATAGCACTTTCATTTATAAGATTATTATCTTGTTATGCTATGATTAATAATAAATAAAAAAATAAAAATAAATAATTCAAGCATTTTATATACATACATGTTTCAAAAATATCAAAAAACCGCACTTCTCAAAATAGTAGAAAAATATTTTTGTTTTTAATCGCGGATAATAGAGGTAATCACTGTTAAAAAATGCAGAAAAATTTAAGTCGATCCAAAATAAAATTAAGTCAATGCAAAAAATTGTCTTTTTCCATCCCGGATAATTTATGTTGCCGGATAATCGAATCACGGATAATCAAGGTCCTACTGTAGTTGAAAATCGCGAACCATAAAATATGTAATAATAAAAAAATACTGAAAGTGTAGCGGGGGTACTAAGGTTTTTATTTTTTAAATGGATAAGTACTGAAAAAAGTACTAAAGTACTGAATTTTTCAACACTGATTAGAAACGTAAATGATTTATCCATCTAGCATTGGTATTGACTCCATAATTGATTGACTACTATTTTTTCACACCATTCTACAGTGAGGTACATATAAAACGAATCAAATGAACAAAACTAATAAAATTTAAATCTTCTCCTGTATGCTTTTTAAAGGTGATTTTGGTCAAGTGTATGATTAATGATACACAGAAGAGACTTTGTAGTGTGAGATTGCAATTTAATGGTTTTCATTAAATCATTTAACACTGGAATCTTGAATGCTTCTCTATACATAATGTTTTCAGTCATTTTTTTCATTTACGTTTCCATTAAAAAGTAATTCAATTCAGTTTAATTTAAAGAATTTTCTCCCCTTTCTCGCTATGAAGTGTGAAGTGATTTTTCCCTCAATTCTGTCTTCCAAGTGAAATCGTTGAAATTATTTTTTCAAAACAATTTTCTTTCTAGTTTTTATTTTTCCATTTCACAGTAACATCACAATTTTACACTCTAGTTAACACTTTTCAAAACTTCACTTCTCTACGCTTCTTCTACGCTGAAATCTTGTGGTTATTTTTATAACGCTCAGCTACAACCAACACCCCACTCTAAAATTCAGGCCTGTTTTCAATACAACATACAGAAACGCATGAAATGAATGAATGAATGAATGAGTGAATGAATGGAAAAATAAACGTATTTCTTTAGATACAGAAAAGTAGAAGATGTTTAGGCCAAGACTTATATTGTAAAGGGCACAACAGATACATAGACTGGCTTTAACACGCAACAATAAGATACGTGCGCATAAAAATAAAAGAAATAACAACACAATAACACCAGAATCTTTCAAACGTCATTATCTTTAACGTGTCGAAACTGAAGAAGAGAGTGTGAATGCATTGAGAAACATGGTTTTAAGAAGAAGAGAAAATATTATGAATATAATAGTGTATGCGTGTATGATGTATGAGTGTGTATAGGCAAATGACGCAACCTAAGGTCGTTTGAAATTACAGGAAGTGTAATGACAACCAACCAACCATACAGCCATCCAACCAGCCAGCTTTGGAGTCAGTTCAGCCAAACCGACAGTCAAACAACGAACCAAGCGAACAGTGAGCCAGCCAACTAACGACTACCAAGTAAAGTTTGATACTAAAAAATGATGAACTATAGTACTTTAGTACCCCAATCCATTAAAATTTGCAAAATAAAAAAAGTATTTTTGTATGAATTTTAAAGAGCTACTACTTACCTAAAGGGAGTGGCCAATGAAATGTGCAGAAATGATAAAATGAGTAGAATATATTGCCTAAGGAGTGCACGTTGTGCGTAATTACTTTCAAGTTTTGGTTTTACATTTTCTGCTCATAAAAAATGTAACATTTTTTACATTTTGCCCTCAAAATAGTTGTTTATGTTATTTTCTAAAAACAAGATAACAAAGAGGGCATATATTTTGCATTGTGGGTATTCGAAAAGGTTTGATTTCAAATTTGATAAAGATTGATACACCTTTTTCGTATATTTAAACAAAATTTTATTAAACCAAATATATGCCGATTTGATGGCTAACGTTTTGCCATTTTTAAAAACATCCATTATCCCGTAGAACTTCTGGAGTTTCTGAGCGAAAAACGGATCCATTTGTGTTTAAATTTACGTCATTAGGAGTGTTCTTTGGAGATCTAAACAAATGAAGTTACAAAGTCCGTGCTACATGGACGCATTAAAATTTCCCAGTTAAGTTTCCTTAGTTTCTGACAGTTCATCAAAGACATGCATTGTCTGATGTCATTAACAATAATGGGACAAAAAAAAACTTCTTTAATTTCTTCGGTGCAGTAGAGATCAGAATTGATTTTTTGACCATGTTATAGAAGCTGAGGAGGAAGATCTCCCTTCCAATTCCACTAGCTACACAGTATTACCTTTCTTGTAGCTACTCTTAGCGAAACTTTACTATGCTCCAACTATGATCCTTTTGTTGTCGCCGTAGTCTAGTAGCTAGTGTGTTGGCTTATTAGACGTAAGGCCCCACGGTTCAAACCCCAGGTCAGACATCTCGAACGTAACGAAATATGAAAAAATATTTCTTCGGCGATTTTCTCACAACAGATTTCAGGCAAAAATTCTGAAAGTAAATAAAATTGTCATGAAGAGTTGCTCCAAAAAAAAAATCAGTCGTTCGGAGTCGGCTTTAAACTCAAGGTCCCGCCACTAATATATAAAATCAACACACACAACATAAGTGGTGTGAGAAGCTAGGTCGTAATCCTGACTGAAGGGTTGCAATGACCAATTACATACGTACGCATGATCTCTTTCGCATATTTTTGTCGTATGTGATCTATTTATTATCGTTCGGAGGCAATAATTTCAGAAATGGTTTGATTTCATTTCATTTTCACACAGAATCTCAAATGGAAATTCGGTCGATTCAATTTCTCACTGTTAATATGTCAAATTTCTTTGCATGAGTCAGCTTTGTTCACGTAGCTGGTGATTACCGACCAACGTTCAAGGTTCCCTACCAACATCTATGCAGCTTATGTGACTGTCTTTCTCAACTTTTACCATAATTTCAGGGACTGTTTTTTAGTAACAAGACGACAATCATCGTCTCGGCAAACTTAAAAATTGTTTCAATAGCGGCGTGATCCTAAGTTGTCTAAAAATATGACAATAATGTTTTTCCTTCATTTTGTAAATTTTTTTTCGTGTGCACACTGTGTCCATATATGCAAATATGCACCATGCGTACAACGTTGATGTGCCGTGTGTGTATAGTTCGTTCGAGTGCACTTTGTTGGCTGTTTAAGAGTAAATACTGGGTACGGGGCTTATTTATTATCTTTTGTGTTGTTATTGTTATTATAGTTGTTTCGGGCCAAATATTGTAGCAGCATATGGTCTCTCAGAGTCACTTTAGTGTACTCTATAGAATACTATTTTATTGTTGTTGTTGTTGTTGTTGCTGTTGTTGTTTTTATAGTACTATTGTACCGTTACAGTGTTATCTAAATACAAAAGTTTGTTGACATTCTATTTAAGGGTCTATCACCTCGTCTTCTTCAACACAAATAGTCAAGAATATGTTCTCGTTTTTTTTTTTCTTTTTTCTAACTTATGGAGTCAGCGAAGGCGGTTGTTGCTTTATGCGTAAAAGCATTTCATACAAAATCAAATGGGAATTAAACAATTAAAATTATTTATTGTACGTACAGAATTGACAGAAGTTTAGTTGTGGCAATGAAATGAAATAAAAAGTATGACTACTAAGACAGGTTTTTATAGCTCAATTGCACAGATTTGATTTATTTTATTTCTAAACAATTTTCAGTATTCCAATAGAAAACATTTTTATTGTGTTATAAGATTATTTGAGTTAGCTTTGATGTGTCAAAAGAGACAATATTCGTGGCAACAATTCGTTTATGGTACAGCATTTTAATTCAAAAATTTTAAAGAATTCCTTACAATATTTGCTACATAAGGACGAGGTTTGTAGATCAGAATTAGGCAATAAAGAAACTTTTTCTCCACCATCGTCTTATTTTGCTTATTAGGCGTCCTTTATGAAATGCGAAGACCAGTAGATCGTTTAAAGCATAGACGGTACATACGTACAGAATTGGCCATTACAACTCTTCAGTCAGGATTACGACCTAGTTTCTCACACCACTTATGTTGTGTGTGTTAATTTTATACATGAGTGGCGGGACCTACAGTTTATAGTCGACTCCGAACGACAGATTTTTGAGAAACTTTTCATGGCAATTTTGTTTACTCTCAGAGTTTTTGCCAAAAATCTGCTGAGAGGAAGTCGCCTAAAAAATAATTTTTGTATTTTGTTTCGATGTCTGGCCTGGGGCTCGAACACTGGCTTTAGGTCTAATAAGCCAACACACTATCTACTAGACTACGGCGACTCCTAGCATAGACGATAGAATTCGTTATTAAGCAAAGCAGCGCCGTTTTACACTGGTACGTTATACACAGAAGTAGATTTAAAACTCGGGTGCTGCATGTGAAAGATCCACCTCTCAGTTATTAATGGCAAGAAAATAAATCCTAAATCACAAGATGAGACAAGAACTTTATCCATCTGAAAAGATTCTTGTCTTTAAACATAAAGTGTGGTTATTCCTGAGTGGCCGTAGTTCTACTACTACTACAGTAGGCCGTGGTTCAAGCCTCAGCTCATCAACATCTCGAGCAAAACGAAATACGAAAACATATTTCTAAAGACGTCTTTCCCTCAGTAGATTTCTGGCAAAAACTCTGAGAGTAAATCAAATTGCCATGAAAAGCTTCTCAACACTCTGTAGTTCGGAGTAGATTTTGAACTGTAGCTCTTACCAGTCATATGTAAAGAAATAATACTTTTAACATAAGTGGTGTGAGAAGCTAGATTGTAATCCTGACTGAAAGGTTGTAATGATCAATTATATATGTATGTATGCAATTTGTCTTTCAGGGCTGGGATTGTGGTTGGCTTAGTCCTGTATATGAAGAAAAAATTTACTGGAATCACTGCATGATCTTGAAGGCTGTTGGTTGGTCCAGAAGTCAATAAACTCGCCTTTCAATAGGTTTATAGGATTGCGTAACTAGTGGCATCTGCTTATTGAAATCAGATGTCAGCCAAGTGAAATTCTTTCATTTTTGGCAAAAAAAAGTCAGTAATTATCGCTCTATACCTTGTTCCATTGACTGAAGTTTTTGCGACTTTATTGTTCTTGATTGCCGTCAAACCATAAAACTTACCGAACAGTGCATCGTTCAGAGTAAACTGTTAGTTGGTATTTGACTGCTATCCACATCAAATCTAGCTTTTTTTGTTTGTTAACGGCGTATCCATTGAGAAACAAATAAGCTCTGTAGCAAAGATTTTTCTCTTCTTTTCGATAATGAAAATCCTAGATTTTCAAGTGTTGTTCGTTTGTTAGTCTAGTCATGGTGAAAAAGCAAACCTTATGGAGACACATGTCGTGACACATTCTGTGAAACCTTTCTTCATGTCAATCTGACTTTGATCATCGCACTCCGTCGGCTTCCGCGATTTTTCACGGAAATTTTGTTACTGTTGTTGATTGAAATCGTTCATGAAGTCGCCACAGTCTAGTAGGACAGTGTGTTGGCTTATGAGATGGATTCAATACCCGGGTCAAACATCACCAACAAAACGAAATATGAAAAAATATTTCTTTGGCGACTTCCTCCCAGCAGATTTCTAGCAAAAACTCTGAGAAGTTTCACAAAAATCTGTCGTTCCTAGTCGACTTTAAACTGTAGCTCCTACCAATCATGTATAAAATTAACACACATCACATAAGTGGTGTGAAAAACTTAGTCGTAATCCTGATTGAAGGGTTGTAATGACCGACGAATGTAAATATGTACATATGTAATGTAGGTATGTAATGTATGTATGTAATGTATGTATGTAATGTATGTATGTAATGTATGTATGTAATGTATGTATGTAATGTATGTATGTAATGTATGTATGTAATGTATGTATGTAATGTATGTAATGTATGTATGTAATGTATGTATGTAATGTATGTATGTAATGTATGTATGTAATGTATGTATGTAATGTATGTATGTAATGTATGTATGTAATGTATGTATGTAATGTATGTATGTAATGTATGTATGTAATGTATGTATGTAATGTATGTATGTAATGTATGTATGTAATGTATGTATGTAATGTATGTATGTAATGTATGTATGTAATGTATGTATGTAATGTATGTATGTAATGTATGTATGTAATGTATGTATGTAATGTATGTATGTAATGTATGTATGTAATGTATGTATGTAATGTATGTATGTAATGTATGTATGTAATGTATGTATGTAATGTATGTATGTAATGTATGTATGTAATGTATGTATGTAATGTATGTATGTAATGTATGTATGTAATGTATGTATGTAATGTATGTATGTAATGTATGTATGTAATGTATGTATGTAATGTATGTATGTAATGTATGTATGTAATGTATGTATGTAATGTATGTATGTAATGTATGTATGTAATGTATGTATGTAATGTATGTATGTAATGTATGTATGTAATGTATGTATGTAATGTATGTATGTAATGTATGTATGTAATGTATGTATGTAATGTATGTATGTAATGTATGTATGTAATGTATGTATGTAATGTATGTATGTAATGTATGTATGTAATGTATGTATGTAATGTATGTATGTAATGTATGTATGTAATGTATGTATGTAATGTATGTATGTAATGTATGTATGTAATGTATGTATGTAATGTATGTATGTAATGTATGTATGTATGTATGTAATGTATGTATGTATGTAATGTATGTATGTAATATATGTATGTAATGTATGTATGTAATGTATGTATGTAATGTATGTATGTAATGTATGTATGTAATGTATGTATGTATGTATGTAATGTATGTATGTATGTAATGTATGTATGTAATGTATGTATGTATGTAATGTATGTATGTATGTAATGTATGTATGTATGTAATGTATGTATGTATGTAATGTATGTATGTAATGTATGTACGTAATGTATGTATGTAATACATGTATGTAATGTAATGTATGTATGTATGTAATGTATGTATGTAATGTATGTATGTATGTAATCGTTCATGTATGACGATTAGATTTATCGATTTTTAAGCCAATTAATCAAAATTATTGCTACGTTATCGTCAAAGCCCAATCAGTCTTTTATTATTAAAGTTTCTAATAAATTTAATTCTTATAATTAATCATAATCAATGTTTAATCACAAATCGAATGCCTTAGGTTTAATATCGTATTGCTTGGTATTGGTATGTATTACAAAACCCACCCCAATAAACTAAAATTTACAATCAAAGTATCCGAAGTGATATAATAATCAGCGTTTGTTGTTGCGAAATAGATTCGATCGGTATGCATAGTTGTTGTATTTATTTATACATTTCTTCGTTCTATTTTTTCAATTTTTATTTCATTTTTTGTTTTTGATTTTCGTAATTACAATTGCTAGTTGAGAAATAATGAACACAAAAAAACTATACAAACAATAAAAACAACAAAAAAAATCGAAGGAATTATATTACGATTAGATAAACAATATATTTGTGCTGCGTTTATATCTATGTACGTATGTATGTATGTATATGTGTGTACTAATTCAATACTAAAAATATATATGTATACCGCTTATACTTTATGCTGATTGTATGTATGTATGTATCTAAAATAAACGAAAATAACAAAAAAAACAACAAAAACATTATAAAAAATCGATTATCGACCACAATGTTTTGAAAATAGAATCGAATTGAATATCTTGAAACATGTACGCAAAACACAATCTTAGCTACACAACTACAATATACCATATAGTTGCCTCATGTGGCACCTTCAATACAAGCCGAAAATACCACCTTCTCCTCCCTCTTTAAATGCTGGGCCAACAAACTTAAAGAAAATGAAAGACAGATCGACAGAATTACAATTGAATTAAAATTTTCATTTTATAAGTGTGCGTGTATATGTGTTTCTACCTGTTTATTGCCTGCTGCTGCTGCTGTTTATCGTATCTACTGTGTACTGACGGCGGTGGTAATGGTGGCGGCGGCAATTGTTGTGTTGTTACAGGCAATTGCAACATTTAATTTGAACTCAATTTCGTTGTCATTTTTGACATGATAGGCGATAGATAAATTAGTTGTAAACGATAATTTTGGTTTATTTGTTTTTGTTTTTGGTATTAATGTGGTGTCACATTAATTTTTATTACTTTACTTGGTAAGGTGTACGTTTATGCGGTAGTTGCCGTTTAATGACGTTCAAAGTTATTAAGAAGGCAATTATATGGTGTTAAAATGCATGTATTTCATATGTGTTGTTATACTTCAACAATTTTATTATATAGCAAAGGTGTGTTGATGTGTCGGCTCATTAGATGTGAGGCCACTGTTCAAACCTCAGGGCAAACATCTCCAGCAAAAAATTAATAATATTTCTCCAGCGCCTTCCTCTCAGCAGACTTCTGGCAAAAACTCTGATAGTAAATAAAATTTCCATTAAAAGTTTCTCAAAAATCTTTCGCTCGGAGTCGAATGGTTCCTAGAATAGGGGGAAATCAGTAACTGTGGTATCACAATGGGCCCTGTGTGCGGCCTAAATGTGTCCGCTCATGACTCTGTCGAGGGGACAGCCACTTATACCTACCTACCATGCCTTTGGAGGCAAAAACGTGTGGTTAATTGCTCATTAAACTCAGCTCAAAATAGATTCATGTTATCACGTGCATGTGGGACCTTTTTTTGGAATTACAAGTTAATCATCTCCGATTATTTTATTGCACTCAATAGCAGCGCTCGCAATATTGCAATCGAGTTTTCATAGATTGTGTCCAATCAAAAACCATTCACGTCGCAGTATTTTTAATTTTGCCTTTTCTCAACCATAAGTAGTGATACATATGTGTGTGTAGATAAATTCGAATGTAACTAGCAAAGACAAAAACCAACATTTCTTTTTAAAAGAATCAATATAAAGTTAAAAGAATAATGTTAAGTGTTTAACACTAAAACAATTAACTTCGTTTTGGAATCCTTTATACCATGAATGTATAGTGGAAATCCGGCAACAAGTCCCATTTTTCCATAATATCCATCATCATCCTCAGACCATGTTAACATATTGAATGTTTCTAGCTCGATTTCTCAAATTCCAAAATTATTTGGGATAAACTACTAATTAGGTTTTATTAGGGACACCATAGGCTTCCATTTGTCTATACTAGAAAACGTGCAGTAAGTTCCATTTTTCCACAATATCGATAATCCATCCTCCCCAGACATTTTTTGTCTAAATTTTTCAATTTTCAAAACAATTTGCGTATTACCAGAGTAGCTGTTCCCCTCGGAAACGTGTTGGGCATAATTTTTAAGGAATGGAATGGATATTCTATTCTCCGATATCGTATATTTATGTGATTTTTTCATGGCCACTTTTTTGTAGCTTCTGTTAAACGTTTAGCATTGCTCTATTAACTTTAATATTGGCTCTGTTGAAAATTTTTGGTTTTTGTCTTTGCTAGTTAAATTCGAATTTATCTTCACACAAATAGGAGTGATTGGAGTTTGTTGCTGTCCACAAAATTTTAAGGATTCGATGTAGGCTGCTTATTGCTACAAAATGGTAAGCGTGATGTGAGGATCCATTCATATGTGATTACAGTGTCCAAATGTTAAACTACTTCCGGCATTTAGGAAATGTTTCTGAGAAGGCAGAACGATGTTATGTTCTCTAATTTTTGTTTTACTAAAGGGTGTTTTTTATAGAGGTATAGAACTTTAAGTTGGACTACGTCCATTTTATCGTCGACAAAATCGTCCATCAGAGCAGTTAATTCGATTAACCATGGAACGTTTTCGCACCACGTTTACTCTTATTGATAACTCGCATCCCCAGAGACGCTGTACGGTGCGTACAGAAGAAGCTATTGCTGCTGTAGAGCGTAGCATTGAGGAAGACCCGAATGAGTCCATCCGCCATCGAGCACAGGAATTGGATCTGTGTCCATCCACTTTATGGAAGATTTTGCGGAAGGGTCTTGGTTTGCGTGCTTACAAAATCCAACTCGTGCAAGAATTGAAGCCAAACGATCATCAAGTAAGGCATAGATTCGTCGAATGGGCCCAAAACGAGATTACCGTTGTTCCCGATTTTCATAAGCGAATTTTGT
Source organism: Sarcophaga subvicina (assembly GCA_936449025.2). NCBI lineage: Eukaryota > Metazoa > Arthropoda > Insecta > Diptera > Sarcophagidae > Sarcophaga > Sarcophaga subvicina. The sequence goes on from OW388084.2 coordinate 38,182,557, forward strand.
TTAGCGATGAAGCGCACTTCTGGTTGAATGGCTACGTCAACAAACTAAACTGCCGCATTTGGAGTGAAGGATCCTCAAGTGTATGTGGAAACACCGTTACATCCAGAAAAACTGACTGTTTGGTGCGCTTTATGGGTTGGTGGAATCATTGGTCCGTACTTTTTCAAAAACGATGGTGGCCAGAACGTTACAGTTCTGGCTGAATTGAATTGAATAACCATGATGTCCAGGAGATGAGGTTTCAACAAGACGGCGCAACATGTCACACAGCTCGTGCCACAATAGATTTATTGAAAGACACGTTTGGTGACCGCCTAATTTCACGTTTTGGACCTGTGAATTGGCCTCCAAGATCTTGTGATTTAAAACCGCTAGACTACTTTCTGTGAGGCTATGTAAAGTCATTGGTCTATGCGGTAAAGCCACAAACGCTTGACCATATGGAAGACAACATTCGCCGTATTATATATTGGCAACAAATGTTGGAAAAAGTCATCGAAAATTGGACGTCCAGATTGGACTACATCCGCGCCAGCCGTGGCGGTCATATGCCAGAAATCATATTTAAAATGTAATGCCACAAGATTATCTTTCGGATAAATAAAATTCATGTCAATCGAATAATCCATCGTTGTTTTATTGCAACTTAAAGTTCTATACCTCTATAAAAAACACCCTTTACTTCAGGCTGTCTGATTTTAAAAATGCCGATTTTCGATTTCAGTTTTGTATACCTCTGCATATACCGAGGTTCATTACAATCCTTTAGTCATGGTTACAACCTATCTTATCACACAACCCATATTTTAATTCGTGTTAATTTTATCCAAAAGTGATTCGACCTACAGTTAACTCATGATTTGGGGAGACATCCGGACGATATATTAAAGATGATGATAGTGATGGGCATCTATAAATTAGCAAAAGACGAGGTAAATCGGCCAGGTTGACAAAAAAAGAAAGAGTAGAGAATAGTGCTCTATTTTTATGTGAACTCGACTTGTTATTTGGGCACCACCTTTTTATAGAATTTTGGAGTATAATTTAATGATGGTTTCGAATGATAGTTCTTAGTGCAGTTTCTGTAAGGACATCTTAATGGGTCTGATGATGTTGAATTAAATTTTTTTACTCTCGAGCCTCATCTAAAATTCAATACAGCCTTTCTAATAAATTACACGTTCTTAAATTTAAAATTTTTTCCCAAATAGTCTCCATTATTTTAATATTCCCAAATCAAACAAAAAGTGAAAAAGTGAAAGGAAGGATCATAATTCATTGAAATAGTTTTTAACGAAAATTTATTTTTAAATTTCCCATAAATTTGTTTAACCAGCAGGTGTTAAAATGAAATAAAAATAAAAGAAAAAAATTAAACGTAATTATGGCAAGACATTGAAAATAATTTTTCCTGTCGCCTATTATTGAAAACATTGTCAATGAAAGTCAAAAAGATAAGAAAAGAAAACTATAAACTGACACACTTTGTTTTACGATAATATATTTATCAGTGTCATTTGAAGTTTTTTTTTCTTTCCCCAAAAATATTGACCCGAAAAAAGTTTCAGTTTTAGAAGAAAAAAAAAATACTGAGAGGCAATCTAAAAATTTATGAAAACAAACAGAAATGAGTGAATGGACAAATATAACGAAATGAGGCAGAGGCCAACTGTAACGAAACTATTACGGAAATAAAAAGAAAAAAAATTAAATAAAAGGAAAAAACTTTTCCATTTTAAAGGGGAAACGAAAATGTTAAAACTAAATGGTGTCTGTTTGTCTGTCTGTATCATTTGTATCATTCAAATGGCAGCTCAAAACAAAAAAGAAAAAAGTCATCAAAAGTTGTTAAACTTTAAGTATATGCAGCGCATCAGCATCATCTTCGCAACGTTTTCCTGCCTTCGTATTAAATCTTTAACACGGCTTGATTTCCTTGTATCTCTATTTATCACACAGCTTTTGTGCACTTCATTCATTTCCATTCCAATTTCAATTTCAATTCCACAACCATTTCATTTTGTCTTCATTTTGTGACAAGATGTTCATGAAGATGAAAATAAATACTCGCTCGTACTCGTACGTTTACTCACCACTCCACTATTCATACAATATCAGGTATTTATGGCTGGTCTGTCTCTTGTCTATCTCTACAATTATAAACGTTTTTAACAAATTATCATAATTTTCTAAAAATATAAAAAAAAACATCGTGATTTGTTTTTATCAAAATGTACGCATTTTGGTCTGTGACTTTTTATTCTAAAAAATCATGCAAAAGGGGAGGGGAACAATATTTTTTAAAAAGAAGAAGAAGGTTAAGGGAGGGGCAGCAATTAAAGGGTGGTTATGTTATAACAATTGCTTTTAATGAGTTGAAATCTGTTTTAATTGTTTACACTTGTTCAATGATTGTTTACCGGCATTTATTTTCAATAGAATTTCCGGTTGCTGTGCTACCTTCCTGTTCTATAAAACACGATGGTGCATATGGTGAGACATGGTGGCTGAAAGTGTAATTTAAAAACATTCATGAAATATGGAATTAAAGGCTTTGTTTAAACAAAGTTAGTGTCGATCTACTCTGTTTTTCTTGTTAACGTGATTGCATTTTGAATCTGAATTCCATTGGAACTTGTTCATCCAAACTCTTGCCTCTCGGGGCATTTGTTTTAATCTGCACAATATTTTTTGTAAGAACAATATAAGACATTTGGTGATAATCAATTGGTGCCACACTTTGGAGGCATACGACATTTCTAACCTACACACAGTTACTAAAGTATACATACGGTTAACAAATTTCAGTAATTTTTTAACCAATCCGTTTTCGTTGAAAATCTTTATAGTATCCTCGATGCATTGGTTAAAAAATTTCTGAAATTGAACTGAATTGTGGCCCTGCACAAAAGTATACATCCGATTAACAAATTTCACAAATTTCTGAACCAATGCAAAATACCGTCTTAAAACCGAGGAAAGATGTCAGACAATTATAAATATTTTTAACGAAAACGGATTGGTTAAAAAATTTCTGAAACTTGTTAACCGTATGTATACTTTTGTGGGCCTGTGCAGGCCTGATATTTTTTAACCAAGCCCGTCTTAAAATCGAGGAAAGATGTCAGACGATTATAAAGATTTTCAACGAAAACGCGAATTTCAGAAATTTTTTAACCGTATGTATACTTTTGTGGCTGAGTGTATCTATTAGATTTGTGTGGGCTGTAGGCCGATAGAACGATTTTCTTCTGTTATCCATTTCGTAGTCAATCGGTCATGATATTTGTTCCATTTTTCCATTTTTTTGGATTAAGTTGGCCTAACATACACAGTAAACAATCTGACCTCCGGGTACTGTACTTGTCTTGACTGACAGGTACACGTCCTCCAACCTAACCTAACCTAACCTAACCTAACCTAACCTACACCGTAATTCTGCTGTGTAGGTTAGAGATTACTTTGTCAATTAAGACAAGTACAGTACACGGAGGTCGAATTGACCCAATGTTCAATTGTGCTGTGTAAAAATATGGACAAATCACAGCTTCTTGGCAGTCAATTGACATCACCATTTCGGCTAATTAAACGGACATCAAATGTTTGACGTAATAAATCGATTGCGGCATGAGATGTGTGGTAAATTGCATCATGAAACCAAACTTTGTTCACATCAATACCATGTCAAACAAATCGGTTATCATGGTGAGATATGTGTCACCATTGACCGTAATGGCTGCGCCGTCCTTATTTTCAAAGAAATATTGGCCAATAATGCCTCCGCTCTACAAGCTGTACCAAACAGTCACTCGTAATGGGTGCACTGGTTTCTGTAAGACCACATGTGGGTTTTCTGAGCCCCAAATACGGGTATTTTGCTTATTAACGTACCCACCAAGAAGACAATACTCTCCATTCGAAATTTTTTTTAAACCGCCGTTGTCTAGTATGTAGTGTGTTGGCTTATTAGACGTAAAGCCAGGGTTCGAGCCCCAGGTCAGACATCAAGACAAAATACAAAAAGTATTTCTTCGGTGACTTCCTCTCAGCAGATTTCTGGCAAAAACTCTGAGAGTAAATAAAATTGCCATGAAAAGTTTTTCAATAATCTGTCGATCGGAGTTGACTTTAAACTGTAGGACCCACCACTCATGTATAAAATTAACACACACTACATACGTTTTGTGAGAAACTAGGACGTTGTACAATGGGTCAATTCGACCTCCGGGTACTGTACTTGTCTTAATTGACAAGTACACGTCCTCTAACCTAACCTAACCTAGCTCTCTTCAAATGGTTGATAACTGATTGATGATGGACGTATAGTTCACTAACAACTTCTTTTATGATTTTTTCCATGATTTCATCGATTTTTTCTAGTCTTTATTTGGTCGATCACAGCGAACACCTTGATACACTTATCACGACGCAGGTGTTGCTGAGCAAACGCTAATCCTTTTCATACTTTCTATTTACGGGAATGGGATACTTTTCAAGGACTTCGACCAGTAAGTACAATTTCATGAAGTTTTTTTATGTGCGGCACTTAAACAGTTTTTGAGAAGCTTGAGTTTTTCTTCCTGTAATACCTCGTAGTTTAAAAAGCGTACTTTACTAGAAAATGTTTTTTTTCACCTTTTTTTTCAATTGAAACACAATTAATGAAAATGTACCCATAAGATGCGACTCAATATCCGAAATCTTATTTATCTATTATTTTATCCAACACTGTATATCGTTGTTTGACGACCTAACGAAACGGGTTTCTTTATATTGTACCGATTTTCAAACATTGAGTTCAAGTTTTGGATATTAAAAGGCTATTCCATTTTCTATTCTTTGCTTTGAGGGAATATTTCCGATAACTTTAAGCTCTTTTGTCATACAATTTTGTAAGCCACGATAATTACATGCTTTTTCTTGTATTTTTTTAGATTAATTTTCAAAGACAATTCCTTTATCTCTTACTATCTTTTTCTTAAATTTAATTTTGCTTTAACTTAATTTACATCATAATATCATCATCATTATTATTGCATAGTTTAAGTATTCAAGGGATATTTTACGCAATATGGGCCGCCAGCAAATGACCCATTGAAAGGAGAACTGAAACGTGATGTCGTTTGTGGTCATAATCAAAGTGATGGTTGTGGCCATAAAATGATTGATATTGGAACAATAAGAGAAGAAATTGGCATCTAAAACACAATATTTCTTCTTTTATAGAAAATTTTTGTTTTCGTTATAACGAAGGGCAAAAGCATAAATTATTGGGTACATGAAAATGTCGTTTCGAAATTTGTCTTGTCTTTTGTTTTACTTGGATACACGACATCTCTACAAAATATTTCTAATTTCGTTTTACTATTACTGCATATACACTCAGCGCCATAAGTGAGTCAACACTTTTGTTCTTAAGTATAAAACAGTTTTGTTCTTAAGTATAAAAAAGTTCCTTTATCATGAATTGTTGTTTTTGTTTTAACATTTTATAAGTAATAAATAAACGTTTTTATTTTTCGAAATTTATTCTACTATTCTCATTTACTTTTCTCACTATCCTAAGAAAATTAATTATTTCAGTGGTGTTTACTCACTTTTGGCGCTCAGTGTATGTTCCATATCGACCTACTGTACCAAGAAATTTTAAGGAACTGAGCCCGTTACATATTTATAACGCAATAACAATGTAGATACTATCGGAACTGTCGCCTCTGATGAAGAAAGTCAGTGGATAATTCAAATTTGTCGATTTAACATTGTTCTTAGCGATTGGACCTATCCAATGATTCTTTTCAGCATATTTTGCATTTGAATTGGCATCGTCATCCGTACAAAGTCCAACTCATGCAACAGTTAAAGCCAAACACAACGCCGTATATATGTATGCTTCTAGGATGCTAGAGCAACAGGTTTTCAATGCTAATTTCTCTACAGCGGTCATACTCAAACCGCAGTCGGTGCTTACAAGCATAAGCAAAATTGTCGAAAGTGGGGCTTGGCCAGGAAAAGTGCCTGGCTTGTACCTCATTATGGTATAGAGGTGTCATTGGACAATATTTTTTTGAAAATGAGCCCGGAAATAACAGTTTCCGTCAATTCAGAGACTTATGACCGCAATTGAAGATTATGAACTCGTTTTAATGAGACCGCAAGTCATATAAAACGATTGATTTTGGTTTTATTACAAGAGAGCTATCCAGAAATTCACGTGGTGTAGTGAAATTAACACGTTTAGGCTATAATCGAGCCATTCGCCTGCCTTTTTTTCGTGGGGCTACTTCAAACACTGTTTCTATGATCATAATCTCTAAGTGTTTGAGCTTTTGGACATCAAAAATTTAAAAAGTTATAGCCAAGATACTGCCCGAAATGTCCGACAAACGGTCTCGAAAAGATTGCTACAACAAATCTAGACCCTATTCTATTCATCCGTCTTCTGACATTTTGCAAACTTTGTAGCACAATAAATCGATGTATTGAATGGGTTGGCTGTCTAAGGTAAATTCACTTATGATCATTCTATTGACTGAAAATATAAATGTTATCCTCAAGTCTATCTCCAATGCTATAGCTCTCCCCAGTTGTTCGACTTCATCTGGTTTATTCTGCATGTTCGATTATCTGCGGCATAGTAGGCCGATATGATCTGGAAATTTCACTTCTTAATGTGAATTAATCCTCTAATGCAACAGCGGACAAAAAAATAAAATTAAGAGCTGTTGTAAACTTGTTTCTTTTTTAATTATTTATCGTTTAAATTTATTAAATCGTTAGAACGACACTTAAAAGTTTTTTCCTGTATTAAATTTTCAAACTCTATGCCTGTTTAATAAAAAGAAACAGGAACACACTCTTTCCACACACCAATATCAACCTTATATAGTCTATAGGCTGCATTGGACGTTGTTATTGATTATTATTTAGTTTATGTATTCCAGAGTGTGAGACTAAGAAGAATCCGATATTATTTTCTGTTACTGTTAAACATTGAATTTTCTCTTTTACATACACAATAGTACATACGAATGTATACATACACTTACAAATGGTAAATAAAATTATTTCTTCAGTTTCCACCACTTTTCTCTCTATAAAGAAGAGAAAAAAACACAAAAACGATTTATTTACACCTCATTTCGACTCTACTTTTCATTGAATTTATATTCACGTAGTGTTCATTGAGATGTGTGAGTATATAGGGATGTGAAAGAGAAGCTCTGTATGAATACAGTTAAGAAAAAAATTTTACCTACAGCAGAAGATCATTGCTTAAAAACGATTTAAAATGCAAAATGTTTATGAGCCATTTAGGCTCCCTTGGATTAGGATATTGGAATTTGAAGAAAAGAGTAACATCTCTCTCAGGCATATTGCTCTGGCAAACCTCAAAATGCTGATCAGTGTCCGCAAGGACAATTCCCTGACCAGCAACTGATACGTACCCAAGTGTATGCTTCTGGGATGCATTCACACGTTACAAGAATGTCATCAACACAGAATCTGCATGTTGGGTCCTAGACGGTATCCATTCTGAAATGGAACCTGAAACCTACGCCGAGACAGTCTGATGCATGATTCAAATCTCCTTTTATTGGAATTTCCTAACAAAAGTTTTGATTGCCTCAAACCCATTTGATTTGAGAAGAGTATTTCACTCTCTTAGGTCGCTGTAGTCTAGTAGGTAGTGTGTTGGCTTACTAGACGTAAGGCCGCGGTTCAAACCCAAGATCAGACATCAAACCGGAAAATATGAAAATATTTCTTCGGCGACTTCCGCTCAGCAGATTTCTGGCAAAAACTCTGAGAGCAAATAAAATTGTCATAAAAAGTTTATCAAAATTCTGTCGTTCGGAATCGACTTTTAACGGTAGGTTCCGCCACTCATGTATAAAATTAACGCACACAACATATGTAAGTGGTGTGAGAAGCTAGGTCGTAATCATGACTAATACTATGTTCAGATATGCACTTTTATTGATCAATATTCGGTTTATTGAGTACAATATTATAAGTGTTCAAACATAATAATATATGTAAGCAGTTCAGCTGCTTATTCAATATTCATTTGACAGCTGTAAAACAAACCAACTGGTTGTTTCAACAACATTGATCTCTTTTTTTGTCGTTGTTGACATTTCAGTTATCAAATATCATATCAACAGAAAGTGTTTGGATAATAGTAATATGCGCATTAAACATACTTATGACAGTGCTGCATTTTAAGTTTTACTCAATATTATAACAATTTTCGTATTTATTGCGCAATAATTAATTAAAACTTTATATGAAATATTGAGCTCAATAATGGCGTTTATTGCGATCTACGCAATAAAGGTGCATATCTGAACACCGTATAAAGGGTTGTAATGACCAATTTTGTGTGTATGTATGTATTTATTTCACTCTCTTAATCTACACTTTCATTGAGTATACCTCTTCAAACATCTATCGCTACTCCACAGAAAGATTCGGGCTCCATCAGAAGAGTGGACGAAACTCCTCTCCTTACAAGCTCATATGCCTTAGAATATTTCATTCTAAGATCAAAAACTTCTGGCAACATTGGTTATCAAATTCTGCTTGTATTGACGACAAACCAGATTATATTGGGCCCAGGCCAGACATCAAAATAAAATACAAAAAGTATTTCTTCGGCGTCTTCCTCTCAGCAGATTTCTGGCAAAAACTCTGAGAGTTAATAAAATTGCCATGAAAAGTTTCTCAAAAATATGTCGTTCGTAGTCGACTTTAAACTGTAGGTCCGACCACTCATGTATAAAATTAACACACACAACATAAGTGGTGTGAGAAACTAGGTTGTAATCCTGACCGAAGGGTTGTAATGACCGATTATGTATATATGTATGTATGTATATTAGTATTTGGAAAAATTATTCGACCTGGCGAAACTATCAATTCTGGGCTCTACTAGTTACCTCTAGGCTTTCTTAATCAATCGATCAATTAAGTAAGGGGGTTGCAGAATTGAAATTACGAGACTTCATGAAAATTTATAAAATATTGATTAAAAACGTATACCAAAAACACGTAGATACTTTTCATACGACTCAATATAAATACAGGGATCTAAATTCAGGAATAAGTATTCCATGGTCATCAATACTTACCGTTCTTCGTAAGCCTTTAATCCGGTATATAATGGTAGGTCTCTAATAGGAAATATAGCCTCATAAATATTATTTTTATTTGCTATTATTTCCGTCCATACTGTTTAAGTTGTTGGTCTTTTTATTTGTTGATATTGATATTGAGTTTTAATGACTTGTTATTGTTCAATAAATTTCCGGTGGAAGTTTAAGATGAAGAAAAACAAGCAAAAATAGATAAAAACAAGAAAGAAAGAAAGAAAAATAATAATTTTCTACATAATTTAATGGCCTGCTTATGATTGCACATTGTTTTTATGCTGCTGCTGCTGCTGACATCTTATTGGAATCTAGTATGTTTGAATTTTTTTTTCTAAATTAGATATTCTTATTACTATTGTTGTTGTTGTTGTTATTGTTGGCAAATGGCGGATGTATATGATTATTGTTTCTTTTATTCTTTTTCTGTTCTGCATAATAATTATTTTATTCGCTTTTCTTAAAGATTTTTGTTTTTTTTTCTCTCTTACAAATCCTGATCTTTTGGGGTCACCAGCATTAGAGTCAAGCATCATTGTGCCACCACATCATAGAAGAACAAGCTTAAAAACTCAACTCAAGTAGAAAAGTTTTCGGTTTTCATGCACTTGGTGGTTTGAACATCTTGAAATATGTATAAAACTGTTCGCCAAATGTTTTTCGAAAGTTTAAATTATAAGTTAAGGTTCATTTAGATATTTCAAGTATTTTTTTCGCGAGTTTTTCTATTTTTTACTTCAAATTTAAGGGGTTAGTTTGGCCATAGAAGAATAAGTTGAGTAGGTTTTCACGTATGAAACGGATTCTATTGGGTCCTGAACACTTAAATTTAATGTAATTCAATAGCAATTAATTTCTATTGGGGAATACAAAAATACTCATGGTTTTTTACATTACATTTTTTAAACTCTAATTTTCTACATAAATAATCAATTTTAATCGAATACATATTCGCCATTAATATTTGGAACCTATTGTTGCTTTTACTTGTACCTTAGTAGTTATCATCGGTTTTTTATTTTGTTTACAAACACCGCTACAATTTGTTCACTTACGATGCAAGGTCTGGATTACTGCCTTGCCAAATTGAACAAATTTTTGGTGTTATCCAACATCTATGTATATGGTCTCTGATTTAAATGATAAAACAAAACAACTTTTATAAAACAACTTTGGCCACTGTTTCATAGTTACTGCATTTAAACTGTTCAGATGTCTGAATTGTAGACAGATATATACCTTACAATAGTATTGAAACGGTTTTTGGTTGTTCCTAATTACTCTTACTGAATTTAATTGGTCATTACAACGCTTTAGTCAGGACAACACTTCACCCAACACTCTCAGTGTACAATGCTCTCAGTGCACAACACTTCTTCCAACACTCCAGTGTACAACACTTTCAGTGTACTACAGTCTCAGTATTCAACACACTCAGTGTACAACACTCTCAGTGTACAATACTCTCAGTGTACAACACTGTCAGTGTACAACACTCTCATTGTACAATACTCTCAGTGTGCAACACTCTCAGTGTACAATACTCAGTGTACAATACTCAGTGTACAATACTCAGTGTACAACACTCTCAGTGTATAACATTCTCAGTGTACAATATTCTCAGTGTACAATATCCTCAGTGTACAACACCCTCAGTCTACAAAATTCTCGGTGTACAACATTCTCAGGGTACAATATTCTCAGTGTACAACACTCTCATTGTACAACACCCTCAGTGTACAACACTCTCATTGTACAACACTCTCAGTGTACAACACTCTCAGTGTACAACATTCTCAGTGTACAACATTCTCATTGCAGAACACTCTCAGTGTACAACAGTCTCAGTGTACACTTAATTATCCTTTTTTCCATTATTTATGTATGTTATCCATTTTTCATCACTATTTCTATTTCGTTCAGTTTTAGCAGTGAATTCGAAACGGAAGTTCGGAAACATCGATCTTTTTTGTGTATCCAGCTTTCTTCAAATGGTTGATAACCGTTTGGTAATGAAACCGTAGCTCCCTTGTAAGTGCCCTACTTAAGTGCCGGTTTTTATAAATGTTTTCTATAATTTCGTCTATTTTTGCAGTGATGCAAAACTTCAGTGATTTAAATAATGTCTTCTAATAAAGCGTAGCTTAAACTACCGCTATTGTGCTGCCTGATTTTGAAGCCAATTTGTAATCGAACTTCTACGAACTCCATACGTGGGTACTTACATATGTACATATCGACATTTTCGAATTTCTACACCGGAGTACCCCCTTAACAAATTAAAAAAGTCAACAAATTTTTTGTTTTTTTTTGTTAAAGTTGTTAAGTTTCTTGTAGTTTCGTTCGTCAAAATTTTAAAATGTTAACTCAAGCTAAAATATAACCTACTTTTACTGCTACGAGTATCTAACTTACGGCTGTTTTTTCTTCTTTTTTTTAATTTCTGTTTTCTTAGTCAAACAGTATTTTTAAAGTCAACTTTTTTTAAGCGATTATTCCTGATGCAGTTATAACTTTGCTTTTTTGCATTTTCACAGTTAAAAGCAGGGATGGGCAAATTAAGGCACTCAAAATTTTAATAACAATTATAATGCTTAACCATTTGATAACATAAAACTTTTATTATATGTCGTGTACACTAAAAACTGTAAATCGTTTGTAAAAAGTTAACTTTGTTTTCGTTTTTTTTCCTTTTTTATAAAACTGAAAATGTTTAAAATTGTGTATGGTTTCCATCACTCTGCAGTTAGACTGACAACGTTTAAATGTCTGAGCAACCGTTAAATTCATATAAATTTTAAACCAAATTTGTATTAAAAATATCTACAGATGCACACACAAGACTATTTCATGTATACTACTAATAGAGTTTTGCAGTGGGCCCTAGAAGCATCACTTGTATAGGTATTTTCCCCATTTTTTTGAAATTTCTCTTGATCCTGTTGGGAAATTTCAAAAAATAATTTTTTAATAGTCAGTTTTCTTAAATTTCAAGGTCATTTCAACTATACGACTAATAGAACTTCGGAATAGACCCCTTGAACTCCCGTTTGCATATAGCAGGGACGTGCGTCTTTATATATTTTAGAGAAATGATTCATGATGTCCTTGAGAAATTTAAAAAAACTCAGGGTTATGTCAGTACAACTACCAGAGTTTTCCAATAGACCTCTTGGACAACCTTGTGAAGATAGTGGCATATGTGTGACCTTTCATATTTTCGAGAAGTGACCTCTTAATTTCTCGAATAATTTTAAAATTATACTAGAAATTATTTTTAAAATTTTCTGATGACAATATTACTTTGCATTAAACTATTTACTTACTTATAATAATCCTTTCGTTAAGATTACAACCTAGGTTCTAACATCACCTAAGTTGTGTGTGTTAATTTTATCCATGAGTGGTGGGATCTGCAGTTTATTGGGGCAATTTTATTTACACTTACAGTTCTTGCTGAAAGAGTGCCAATTAATTATTATAATTCTTTAGGTTGTAATCCTACCTAGTTTCTAACTTCACCTATGTTGTATGTGCTAATTTATTTACTCTTAGAGTTATTGTCGAATGACTGCTAAGAGGAGATGCTGAAAGAAATGGTATTTTATATTTCGTTCTGTTCAAGATGTCTGATCTGGATTTTGAACCTTGGGTGCTCGTCTAATAAGCCAACACACTACATACTATACGACGATATCGACTATCAAACTATATGGGTAAAATTATATTAAAAGGCATTGGAATTTTTATCGGTCCTAAATGTATATTCCTCCGCGTGTGGTTACCGTCCAAAGGTAAATAATGCTCTGTAAACTTTTTGTTTGTATCTTGAATTTTCAAATTCGATTTTATTCTCACACACAAATTACTCTTTATCTGCCTCGAAATATAATTTATTTGTTTTAAATTTTGTTGCCTTTAAAGCCACTGTAAAATACGAATGAAAAACAATAACAACAAAACACTTTTATAATTGCTAGAAACTTTTAAAGTTCTCATTAGAATTTCTCTTCCTGTGCACTTACAGCCTATTTTATCGTCTGACAAACATACTGTTTCCATTTTTGTTATACTTTTTATTCACTAAAGTTACGCAAAGGTAACTGTGCTTTTTCTTTAAGGGCTTCGGCCACCTATTTAAATCCACCATGTCAAACTGTCTACCAGAAGATATCAGTGTAGATAAAGAATGTTTAAATTCATGTCTTACTGATTGTGTCGTTAAGAAAACTCACATGTTTGATAAGTGGCCGAAGGAAGCCAGCTAAATATTTTCCTCAATTTTCTTTTTTCTTTAGCCGTGAGTTTTACATGGCATTGGAAATGCATTGTTAACATAAGAGAATAATTGCTGTAAGATTGCACGAGTGAGGAAGAGTAAAGTGTAACCATTTGCCTGCCTAATCGTAGGAGAGTAATTGATTTCTGCTCTTGAAAACCTAACTACTGTATCGTTTTAAACAATTCAACAAATTTAGTACAGTGATGTCCAAAAGTACGACTGTACTGGTGTTAGTGAGAGAAAAGTTTATTAAATTTAAAGATACCGGCTTCGTTTACAATTTCTAAAAAAAAACAAAGCTTGAAGTGATCTTAAATCAAAATTGAGCTAAAAATTCGTCGGCTAATACACAAATGGCGCTTCTAGTGTTAAATCCATATGATTTAAAGTTAAATCCTAATCTTCATAACCTCTATAAGACACGTCTCCAACTTTCGGACTGACAGTTTGTAGGACAGAGCTTTTTGGGTGAAGCAACTTTTGTTGGTTTGAAGAAATTTACAAAAAACAATTTCGTTATAAAGCATTGCTCCAAATCGCCGTAGTCTAGTAGATTCCGTGGTTCAACGCCTGGCTCAGACCTATAGAACAAAAACGAAATGTGAAAAAATATTCCTTTCAGTGACTTCCTCTCTGTAGTCTAATGGCAAAAACTCTCAAGAGTTTTTAAATAAAATTGTAATGAAAAGTTACTGAAATCAGTAGGTTGCACTACTTGTGGATAAAATTAACACATACAACATGAATGATGTGACAAGATAGGCTGTAATCCTGACTAAAGGGTCGTAGTATCCCATTACATAAGTAAGCCAAGGCTTGGTTTGGTAAACATTATTCGAAAACTTAACCTTTGAGAAGTGGTTTGCTTAGTTCAACCGAGGCGAAATGAAAACTGAGAACGTGGTGAATGCCCCAAAAAAGTTGTTACCGACTATAAAATAAACAAAAAAATCCACAACATAATTCTGAATGGCGGCAAAGTAAAATTGATCGAGAAAGCTGAGACTCTAAAGATATAAATGGAACCTGTTGGGTACATGAAAGCTCTGTTCACAATGGGTGAAGTGCGAACTAACACTGAACTTAAAATAGTAACGAATTAATGATTCTAAGCACTGTTCGAAGCTGTTCCTCCATAGAAAACCCAGAATTTATGCGTCGATAATGTGCTTCCTTTCTTCTAATTTAATAATAAAACAAAGTATATGGGAGACATCATCGAAATCACCGGATGCCCGCGATTTTCACTCAAAATATGAGAAACTCTGTTACCTATTTTGCTAAGATAAGAGAATAATTGCGAATAAACAAGCGCCAAATTATTTGCTTGATTAAGTATATAAGAGCACCTTATGTATTTCTACTCTAGTAACCTTCAGTTTTCTTTATCTTACAGCAGTTACTATTGTTGATATTGTTTGTCGTAATAGTGTACATAGTTGTTACAATTTTATTATTACTGTTGCTGCTATGGGAGACAGTCATGCTTAAGCTTTTGCTAATCAGCCATTCAGTTGTATTTTAGGTGCTTGCACGCATATGTTATCTATTTTTCTAGTGTTATTGTTGTTATCCTTCTTTATTTTACAGTTTGTGTTCTCTTATTTTTCTAAAGAGAGTGCTTGTTTTCCTAATTTTGTATGTTCTTAATAAGATTATAATGCTATAAACACAATAAACGCAACACAGCAAGCACAGCAATCTCTGAAAAATAGAATACATGGTTGCGTAGGGAAAATGATTATTTTAAAGGTAACGCAACAACAAGCAACGATGCTGCAGCTTCGCATTTAGACTAAAGAAAATGGTTTTACAAAGTAAAATTAGTTTCGGTGAACAGTTTTGCACAATTTATTTAAAAAACAAAATTTTTTTTAGAAGGATACGTGGCTCTTGTTGTTACACGAATGGCTGTAAACATGGGAATTGAGCATCTATCTAGAAGAACCAGAAACCCAATGGTAAGGTCTTTCAAGCAGAGGGAACGTGCAGTTAGAGGACTTAAAGTCTGCTTAAGTGAAAATTTTGTAAAGCTTACGCGAAGGGATTTAAATATCGTCAATGATAGTCAAATGATTATTAAGGAAATAACACCCTGTGATACAGGATCATCTGTGATATACGAAGGCAATCAACAATTACTCCAGGCATGACTCGGTACTCATTGATGTCCATATAGCAAGGAGTATTCGGAAATGAATAATCTTAAGATGCAAAACAATATCACTGCAAATGATCGAAAAAATCGCTCAATATAAATGGGGCTAAATCGGATAAAAAATGTACTTGTGGGGGAAAATGAACCTAGTATGCTGGATAGGATTCCAAACAGCTTTCGATATGGTCGGGCGTTACTTGGAACCGTGGATATAGTCGTCGAAACTAATACAGGCAAAGAAGCTAATACCTTTCTCATCGACAAAAATCAAAAAAGAGCAAGTTATCGACCAAAAAAATGCATGCCCGGCAAAAAAGTGCAAGTCATCAGGAAAAAGTGCAAGTCATTGGCCAAAAAATGCAAGTCATGGACCAAAAATGCAAGTTATCGTGCAAAAAATGCGAAACATCGTCCAAGGCAATGCAAGTCATCGTGGAAAAAGTGCAAGTCATGGACTAAAAATGCAAGTCATCATTAAAATTCTTCTTTTCGTAATTTTTTACTATAATACTGGGAAGATAAAAAGTATAATAATAGACAAAACCAAAAGATATTTGTTATGTGAAAACATTTTCTTGACAGACTGTATTTATAATTCTTTTTGTGTTTTCCCTCATTTATTTTCTTATTTTCCTTTCTTTTTCTTAATTTTCATTTCTAGTTTTGAGTAATTTCTTGTTATTCCTTTAACAGTGTTGTAAAATGTTAAGTTATTCTATATTGTTATTGTTTTAATTGTTATTGTAGTAAATGTCATAGTTAATGTTGTTTTTTTCTTTTCTTTTTTTCGTTGTAATTATCTAACACATGTGAAAAACAACAACATGTATGGGATGGGAAGTGTAAACAAATAGTACCAGAGCGCAGATATCAGTTATAAAGTTCAACAAACCTTTTTCTCTTCTGTCTTTACTTATGTATGTACGTTTATCAACAAAAGTTGGCGTTTCATTTGCTTTCATAAACAAAGTTTTCTTCTTTTTTTTAAAATATCTAAAAAAAGTTTAAGTTATGCTTTTAAATATCAAATTAAAAGTTTAGTTCCTTTTTAATGTTTTTCTTTCTTGAATTTTTAGTCATGGTCGGTGGTTTAAACGTTATATTTTTAATAGAATTCTGTTTTACAGTGGGTAAGAAAATTATTTTCAGGTATATGTATTATATACATACGTACATACATGATATGTACATACATATGTATATGTACATGTATGTAAAATTTAATGAAATTTCAAATCAGGTTCTTTTAATTCGTATTTATTTTTGTATGTATTATTATCATCTAAATTCAATGTCATGTTAATTTTAATGTAAAAATAAGGTGTCAGCTTTGTAAGTTTAAATTTTTAAAACAAATTTTCTTTGTTTGGGTGTTAAATGTTTTTTTAAATAAAATTTTATTAGTTTAATAATTCATAACGATTTGTATTAAAAAAGTAATAAAATAAAGTTCGTCAAAACTTTTGTGTTCGGAAATGGTTTAAAACGTGAAAAAATATTTTCTAACTCTAAGGGCCATTATTACAACTTGCCGTTAAACTTGGGTTTAGTTAAAGGTACCTTTAGCTAAAGGGAACTGTAAAGTTACCTTTAATTTATTTTCATTATTACAACTTACAGATAAAATTTTTCAAAAATATGGCAGTGCCGGAGCAATGTCGATAAAACTGCTCAATTATACAAGTTTTTTTTTTAACGCAGTGGCAACCACGGGCTTTGTTTTTTTGTTGTATATGCTAATTTTGTTTAAATTTGAAGTTGCCATAATGAAAATAATATACGATATGGCAAGTTCAAACATAAAGTGACCTTTAAATGTTAAAGGTAGGATGATCCTCCCTTTAGCTTAACGATCACTTCTATCTTATTGGGTACTCATAATAACGGAAAACAATTTATCTGTGCGTTAAAATCCTCCCTTTATGGTAAATTCGAATTTGAAAATCAAAGACACATACTAATTCTTATATGTGTATATAGTTGAAATTATAAAGCAATTTTTTTTTATTTACCATAGAGGTTGAAGGCTTATTTTTAAAAAATATGTACATATATGCTCCTTTATGCCGCTATATACAAATTGTAATGCAGCAGCGGGTTCACTAAGAAACCTCTCATCCTGATGAGTATACTGATGATTTTTTTCTAGTTATCGTTGAACGACTTTTTTTGTTGCAGAAAAATTAATTTATTCATTAATTAAAATACAATACCAATTATATTAAAATTATAAGGCTTTGATGGAAGTCGACCCCCAACCATCACGCTAATAGATCAGCCTACAATCCATTAGGCTATCAGAATACCCTGCATGTGGTTATTGATATCAAAAACAATGTTTTTTGACTGCTGAGAATATTAAACTGTATTGATAATTCTGTAATTCAGTCAAGTAGTAGGTATTAGTCAAGTAGATGGTGTGTTGGATTATTAGACATGAGGCCACGGTTTAAACCCCAAGTCAGACATCTCCCAAAGAAACGAAATTTGAATATTTCTACGTCGATTTCCTCTCAGCAAATTTCTGGGGCAAAAACTCTGACAGTAAATAAATTTTTCATGAAAAGTTTCTTAAAATCTGTCGGTTGGAGTCGATTTGAAACTGTAAGTCTAGTCATTCATGCATAAATTTAACACAACAATAACACAACATACAACATAAGTGATGAGATGAGCTAAGTCGTAATTCTGACTGTAGGGTTGTAATGAGTAATTATGTATGTAAGATTTACAACTAATATATTAGCGCTAGAAAACCGCTTCCAAATCGTGAAGATTTACTTTGAAAAATACGCGAAGTTCACAGAACACTTTGTCCATTTTAACCATTTTAGGCCTAATTAGCAAGCAATTCTTGCAGATATTGAACGTTTTCGCGATAATTTTACTCTTCCCGTTTCAAAAAACTATCAACGAGCAAGAAAAGTGCTTATCGTAGAGAATTTGCCGCTGTAGTGCGAAATCTTAAAGGAAACGCCAAAATGTCGATCAGTTGTTTTATTCAACTTGTTGTCCTTTGTCCTTCGACTACGTGTAGAATTTTCCGCAAGGATTTTGCCTTACCTGCCTATAAAATACGCCTCGTATAAAAATTAAATCTAAACTACCAATTTCTTTCATCGTATTTTTGATAAATGGGCTCGTTTCCAACTGGCCTAAGGTGAATACTTCCAAAACTTAGACAATTAAACATCACCAACATTTTATTTGAATAAGACAGCGTAACTTGCGAGCTTAACAATTAATTTACTGCGCTAGCCCCCTCATACGTATAATTTACTTACTTAACTGAATCCTTCAGTCAGGAATACGACCTAGCTTCTCACACCCTTTATGTTGTGTGTGTTAATTTTATACATGAATAACGTAACCTACAGTTTAAAGTCGACTCCGAACCACATTTTTGAGAAACTTTTCATGGCAATTTTATTTATTCGCAGAGTTTTTGCCAAAAATCAGCTGAGAAGAACTCACTAAAGATTTGTTTTTCATATTTCGTTTTGTTGGTGGAGGTCTGACCTAGGCTTTGAATCGTGGCGGTACGTCTAATAACCCATCACACCACGTACTAGAATACGACGACTTAATTCCTACTTGATGTATTAAATTAAACAAAATAGATTTACTATACGAGGTATATTTTTTATTGGACTTATTTGCTATACAATTATTTTTTAAAGTGTATGGATTCATTAGCATACCTTTTTTATTTTCCTTAAACTATGCTTCCTTTTGACCTTTTATATAACAGCCTAAATATATACGCAATTTTTATAAGAAATAAAAAAGAAGCCTTAAAATCAATAATGATGTCATTACTAGCCCAGTAGAAAAAAATCTTTAATTAAAGAAAATTATTTCTTTTTTATATATAAAAAAAAGAAAGGTTATGCAGTATGGTAGCCAAATGAAAAAGAGACATTAAATGGTTATTTGCCAGACGATTTTTGCAAGCCAAATTAAAACATTGAGGAAGTCGTCTAAAGCAATTTGTTTTCGTATTTATTCTAACACTATAATAAGAAACTAAATACCAAGCAAGGTCTTAAATGGCGAAACTATTTTTACAAAAACATTAGAAGGGAAGTTCACAAATGCATTCAGAATATTTTAATTCTTTTTCTTCTTCTTCTTTCTTTTTTTTTTAGAAAGAAAACATTTTTTTTACCATTCTAGCTTTGGCAATACTGTTTCCAATGACGAGGTAAATATTTGCAATTTTTTGTTTGGAAGTAGACAGACTCACAATGTTTTTTTTAAGGAAAGTTTAGTTACAAGTCCCTATGGAAATTTAGATGAACATACTCTATACAGTCTCTATGTCTTCGTACCGAGAACGTGTTGACCCATTTTAGGGTTGACTTTTTCTTTACTGAACTATGTCTTAAGGCTGTTATTACTACTGCTACCTCTACCTCTGTTGTTGCACAGAGTTGTTGACCATGTGTACCATAAAGAGTAGTAAAACGGCTCTGGTTGTGTTGGCCAATACCAATTGGGTACAACTGAGAGTACAGCTGAGTACAATTATACATACATATACACTGTGTACTGCTGCCACATGCTGTTGTTGCTGTTGTTACCATATATGTATTGCTTTTGTTGTTTTTTTTTTGTTTAGTTTATTTAAATGCAATTAACAAGTTTACAAAAAATAAAAAAAATAAAGTTTCTTGCAAATGACTTTTCAAAAGGTTTTTTTTGTTTTTTTTTTCAATACAAATATGGTTTAAAAAATAATACATCCATGTAAAGCATAACATTTATAATTTAAACGTATATTTTGTAATTTGTGTACTTTTTCCATTCATTTTTTTATAATATTTTATAGGCATTTAAACTATTTTTATAACAGGCCCATACAAGGTCATTCATTCATTTAAAAATAATTTTTTTTCTTTATTTAAGCATAACAAATTTGGTACCCCATTGAAAAATCTGTAAAAAACATTTAAATTTCATGTTAACAAAAGGGCTTAATGTTCACAAAAAAAAAAAATGAAGATAAGAAAATGGAAATAAAATACCATAACAAATTTATTTACCATGCCATCAACATTTTCAATAAATAAAAAAAAATTTTTTTAAACGATTTTAAAAACTTAAAACAATTTGAATCGAACTACCGACTATTAGTTGGAAATGAAATAATTTGAAAAAAAAAAAAAAAAAAAAAAAAACTTAAGCATTTAATGAGCGAAAATGCCTATTTATCGAAAGAACACCCATTGTGTTCTTGAGATGGTCATGTTAGTTTTTAGCGGGTAGCTTGCCGTTCACAGGCAATTTCATTCGGTGTCTCATATGGTCCATTTTGTTACTCAGCGTTAGGTAAGGCCCCTTGTCATGATCCATTATTGGCGGGTTTAAACCAAACCCTTAACGGCACGTTTGTCACCATGCTTAGTTCTTCAAACGTTTTGTTACCCAAAAACCGATAACATCCGTTCTGAATTGCAGGGCACTCACATAAAATGTGTTGTCCCGATTCCGTTTCCTCCACATCCTGGCAGCTTCTGCAGTAATCCTGGTGGGGCAAACCGAGCTTCTCAGCGAAACTGCTAATATAATAAATAGTTCCTGTTCACAGAAAATTTCGACAGACGGCTTTAATGTAGTAACAATTCGGCTGAAAAGTTGGTAGCTCCAACAACGCTATGCAAAAGTCGTTGTTGATGATTTTCCCAATTTTAAAATACCATTGTATTCCGAAGTACTGACGCCATAAACTTGCTAATCGACTGTTGAGCCTTTGCATGAATTACAATTAACAACTTGAAGTCGTCTCAGATCATGATGATTTTGATTCTGGCTTGGAGTGATGAATTATCACATATCGAATGTGTGTGAAGATAAATTCGTATTTGAAAATCCAAGACGCAATCCATAAATTTTAGCAGCGCCACATTTAGCGTTAACAGTACAAAAATTGCTTTTAACAGAGCAATATTTACCCTTAACAGAGCACTGTTAACTGTTTAACAGTATCCATCTGAACAAGCTCACTTGTTTAGGAGCTAATTTTAGAATATATACTAGGTCTATAAGTACCATTCCCTACTCGAAGGAGTATTCCAAGGCCTCTTACTACAATCAGCAATATAGTCCCATAGAAAGTGATATGGTATTGTGAAAATTGGCTTTAAAAATATCAATTTTTGATGGAAAATTCTCTAGAATATCAGTGGAGTCGAGATTTTGAATTTTGAAAAAATCGATTGTTAGCCAAAAATATATGAAAATTCTCTAGAAGATCAGTGGCCATTTGGGAACATATGAGAAATAGTACACCATACAGAATGTAGGCAAATGGTAGTCTAGAGGGTCCTCTTTCCAACCGTGGTCGTGGGATAGCTGAAAGAATTTTTGAATTTTAGAGAAAGAGGATTCTCTGGTCTACCCCACGGCAGAAAAATTAAGTTGATAGCGATAGCAGAGGTTCTAAAGAACGTATTTCGGAACGTATTTGACATATTTATATAACTGGTCATTACAACCCTTCAGCCAGGGTTACGACTCAGAATGACAGATTCTTGAGAAACTTTCCATGGCGCATGGGGAAGTCACCGAAGAAATATTTTTTAATTTTTCATTTTGTTGGAGAGGTTTGACCTGGGGTTTGAACCGTGTCCTCACGTCTAATAAGCCCACACATTACATACTAGACTACGATTGAGGCAATCAATACAATTAAAACGGTCAGAATTGATCAACAGACACGGTAACCATCATGATAACGCGAGACCACACACATATCGGATGAAGCAGAAGAAACTGAGAGCTTGACTTAAAAATATTGAAAGCCATCGTATTGGTTGAGCCTTGCACCTTCAGGCAAACACTGTATCAATTTCACACTCACAATGCGATTATAGCTTTGCATCAATAATGGCAAAGCGTTATCGATTAAATTGGCAGATATCGTTCCAAGTATTGTATGATAAAAAGGAGTGTCATTTGAGAATAAAGTTTTTAGTGAACTTTTCTGAACATCCAATACAATTTATTCTTATTTTGTTCATTCAAAATAATATGTACATATGTGCCCGTACAATTTTCACTGACCTTCCGTTCTCACGAAAAAATTTTTCTTTTTTTTAATTTTTTATTTATTCACCATGTTTTTTAACATTTGAAATTTAAAAATATAAAAAAAAATATTTTCAAACAAAAATTTTTGAACACAAAATACAAAATCAGGAGAAATTTTGTTTTTTTTTTTAATTTGGATTCCACCCACTTGAAACTTAAATTAAAATTAAAATAAAATGAAATCAATTTAGTTTTTAATCAAAATTCCAGTTTTTTTATGTGAAACATTCTTTTAAATTAACTTTTTTTGAAAACATGTCTTGCTGGGAGCCGCTACGAAATGTTTTCCTTTGTGAAAGTTAAACAAGTTCGTTAGAAAAATAAAACGAAGAAGAAAAAGTTACCCAAAAAAAAACATTTTATTTAATTACAAAATCAAACAGTTTTTAACGACTGACGGCAGTGCATTAGGAAAACAACACGATTTTATCGATAACGACGATAACGACAACAATGATGATAATTTCCCTTTCATTTGAAATCTATACGAACCAAAAACGCCTACAACTTCATTATTACAACGAGTGACGAGTAATAAAATCATGTCGACAAATTTCTTTGAGCCAAAAAGAAAAAAAAACCAAAGACAGGAAATATTCTAATTTCAAGTGATGATGGTATGGTAGTGACTCCAACATATAAAATAATGTGAAAACAAATTTATTATAAGTCACGTTTATTTAATAAAATTAATATTAATATTACTATTAATTATTACTTATTATTATTAATTATTGTTTATTGTGTGTGTAGTAAACATGTTTGAATATTCCTTTGTTTGCTATTCAATTCAATTTTATGCTGAATTCTTAACGAAAATGAAACTCGTTTTTAAAGTGTTTTAATGGCAAGTAATTTGTCTTTAATTGCTTTTTAATAACGCGTATTAAGACATTTAATTTAATAATAATAATAGTGTTTCCGACTTTCATATTTTTAATAGCAAACAAAAACAAAATTAATGAAAACTTAATGGTAGGGACGGAAGTTGGGGTGTATGTACATTGTGTTCTTTATTAGTATTTGAAATTGTCCACTTTTTCCTCAGCCAAATCCAGAGGGAGAGGAGAGGGATTAAAATGTTTAATGGTATTCAAATGTTAAAAATTAAGTGGAAGTGAATCCTCTATAAAAGAATCCCAGAAAGCTTTGTGATCTCCTTTCCACGGGAAAATGACAGCGTTAGTATTCATCATAGGAAAATGAAAGATCAGGCAACCTGCAAAATTCTTCACCAGTACATTCGATAATTATTTGCAGAAGATATTATTTCTAGGCAATGACAGATGACAAACGTGTCAGGTAGGACCTGATAAATGAAACAGAAATAAAGCAAATGAAGAATAATGAGAAGGAGAAAAAGAATTTTTGTGTTTGTGATCATATTATGTTGCTTAAAAGAACGAAAGGATTGAATATAAGCAAGAAAATTGAAAAGTGTCAGTAAACTGAAGTAAAAATCTATCATCTACTGGCTTTTAAACAAAGATTTATGAGACTAGAGTCATTATTACAAATTACCGTTAAATTTGGGTTTAGTTAAACGTAACTTTAAAATCAAATTTAACTTCTTTTCGTTATTACAACCTACAGATAATATAAAGTTAACTTTTTCAAAAATGTAGCAGTGCCGGAGCAATGTCCATACATACATACGTCATTACAACCCTTCAGTCAGAATTACGACCCAGTTTCTCACACCACTTATGTTGTGTGTGTTAATTTTATCATGAGTGGTGGGACCTACAGTTTAAAAACGACTCCGAACGACAGATTTTTTGAGGAACTTTTTCATGGCAGGTTTATTTACTCTCAGAGTTTTTGCCAGAAATCTGCTGAGAGGAAGTCGTCGAAGAAATACTTTTTGTGTTTTGTTTTGATGTCTGGACTGTTGCTCGAACCCTGGCTTTACGTCTAATAAGCCAACACACTACCTACTAGACCACGGCGACTACGTCCATAACACTGCTCAATTAAAAAAGTTTTTTATTTTTAAACGCAGCGGCAACGACGGGCTTCTTTTTTGTTGTATTTGCCCATTTTGTTTATATTTGCAGTTGCCATATTGAAAATAATAATATGGCAAGTTCAAACCTATACTTAACTTTAAAAGTTAAAGGTAGAATGATCCCCCCCCCCTTTAGTTTAACGCTCACTGTTCCCTTATTGTCCACTTGTAATAATGAAAAACAATTTATCTACCCTTTAAAATCCTCCCTTTAGTTAACGGCAAGTTGTAATAATGGCCCTAAGAATTAAATATCTGAGCTTAGAAAATGAACTATGGTGCTACACAGAGAACTTCCACAACCAGCTCAACAAACCCTTCTCATCGCTTACGTGACGTTATATATTACTTTACACTGAGGGCCAATGCATACAGTAAAAATCATTCAAATTGCAAAATGATCAGGAATTGTTTAGCAACTCTAGGAAATTATAACCTGAAGGAAATTATAATATACATTGTAATCAGTTTGTTAGTGGATGATATTATTGTAAATATTCTGTAAAAGTTATACGTTTCTGTTTGCGAAGGGCCTTACAGGATAACATTTCTAATAACTGGCATTATCCTACTAAAAACCGCACATCTAGACATTCTGTGGATATACTTAACCAACAGAAGAACGATGACAACCCTGGTGTAAACTCTTTAAAAAAAAAAAACGACTACTTAATAAAAGTGAAAATAAATCCTAGTTAAAAGGAGAGATATATGAAATTCGAGAGCAGATTCTTTTCATCCACTAGAACACACCTATGGGACAATGAAAAAAGGCCCATATTACCAGGGTCATGTAGCAAATTAATAAAGTTGGCTGCATTACTGTTGGTAATGTGCACTTTCGCCTTCCAGAAGTCTCAAAATAAACTCTAAAACTCATACATGAGTATCGGGGTATTCGATCCAATGTCTGATAGTCCCGTCATACTGAGGCATTCTTCGTGTTGGGTTCATTGCATCATGTCTTTTAATAAGCGCTTCCTATCTTTAGATTTAAATAAAAAAGCGTGTATGAGATATCATCGAAATTTCTTATTTGTGTGGAATATAACATCGTCGAAATGTTCGGAGGAGCGCATCTGAAATGACAATTTTTTTTACCCCTGGTGCATAAATTAAGCTGAATTTGACCGATGGCATAAATTATATTGGCTTTGAGGTTGGCTATGACTTGCAATCATTGATCTATAGTGAACGCCGTTAACAGTGATGGCCAGGTTAACGACGTTCTTAAAGAAATATGGATCGATGACGATGTCTGCCCAAATCCACACCAAAGAATGACTTTTTCGGGATGCATTTGTCGCTCATGGATCGCGTGCTGCTTTTTTTGGTCATTCATCTAGAAATGGACCTCATCACTGAAGATGATATTTCGATGAAAATTATGATCACTGCCAACTGGTTCAGAACCCATTCAACGAATGCATGTGGCTGTCTATGGTTGTCCGTAGTGATTTATCAAAACAGACTGAATAAATGACAACTACACTCAGCCACAAAAGTATACATACGGATAATAAATTTTAGAAATTTTTTAACCAATCGGTTTTCGTTGAAAATATTTATAATTGTCTGACATCTTTCTTCGATTTTAAAACGGTCTTTTGCATTGGTTCAGAAATTTGTGAAATTTGTTAATCGGATGCATGCCCTGCACAGGCCCACAATTCAGTTCAATTTCAGAAATTTTTTAACCAATGCAAAAGACCGTCTTAACATCAAGGAAACTATAAAGGTTTTCAACGAAAACCGATTAGTTAAAAAATTTCTGAGATTTTTAACCGTATGTATACTTTAGTAACTGTGTGTAATTTGACAGATGTATTGTCAATAAGATGGCCGTCATCAACTGTCAAATTTCAAAAGTCCCTGTTGAAAGGCTCTGTTGCATAGTCATGAATTAACAGAGGTACTCACTGTAAATTCTTAGTATCAAAATGCCTTTTTGCAGAATTCCTTGATGTATTAGAACAAATATTAGTTCCTGCAATAAGTTAAGTTTTCTTTTCTTTAGAGTTCTTTTACTGACCGTAGACATAGTCGTGACTTTTAATAACTTTCACTTGCATCTGCTAACGGAAGAGTTTTGTATGTGCCCTTATGTATACCATCAGTGTAGAGGCAATTTCAACCAATCGGTTGTAGGTAATGTGCAGGTCCTCTGACGTCTTGTATTAACCTTCTAACTGTATATTTTAATTGTCTTGAAGTATTATCTTCTGATGATTTCACTGGGTTTGATAACCTAGTTTAGTCATATAATAAAAGTGACCAAAGTATTTTAGCGGGTTTGTTGGTAATGTTGGTTCTATTACTTGAATGCTAAAGTTTCCTAAATTCTGCAGATCTTTGATGGTATGAATCCGTTTAAATAAAATTGTTTTAAGTAATGTGCTGTACATTAATTGTTTTTGTTATATTAAGTATTATAATTAAAAAATATTTTTAATTATTTATTTAATTAAATTTAATTATTTTTATTTTTCTCTCATTCCAGATCGAATATAAAAAATATCTTTCTTTGAAAATTCAAGAAACCCAAAACCCCGGCAAAGAAACGACTTTGAAATAAAAAAGAATTTCCAAAAATCAACGTAAAAATGTTTCGTCAATTTAATGAATTCTTAACTTTATTTTGCAATCAAATGACTTAAGGAGTTCGTTCGTTTAATGAAACTTCTTCAAACCTAAGAATAGGAAACAAAAAGAAAAAAAAACGAAATAATCTCTAATAATCAATCAATCAATAATCAATTAATATTCTTCAATACAATTAATATATATACGTAAACGATATTTTTGAATTTCCTTCATTTTTGTTTGTTTAATGAAATATTCCTTTTTGTATTTCATTCTACGATTCAATGTTTGCAATTAAAAAATTTTTAATATCAACAAAAAAGACTGTTACTACGTAAAGTTAATTGTCAATGTTAATGTCAATTAAATAATTAATTACAATCAATACATCAAATCAATTAAACTCCTCCTCGTTTGAAATCAATTAATACACCAAATAATATACAACAAAATATTATAGCAAAATGGAGATGAGCATGGAACGAGATAGCTCTGCTTTGGGCAGTTTATTTCAACAGATAATAAATGATATGAAGGTAAGTGATGTTATTATATTGAAATCTTACTTTATTATTATAATTTATTATTATAATTTTGTTAAAATGAAGTCTTCATTAAAAAAACAATTTTTCTTAAACATTTCTTTTGAACGAACAGCTTTGTTAACTTATTTAATGGGTTTCATATGAATATAGGTAAATAAGCAAAGCCTAAAAATAAATGACTATAGTGAGGGGTTGTTAGTCCAATTCACAACAGAGATTCTGGTCTGTTTCTTAAAAAATTTTTATCGATTATTTAAGATAAGATATAGTACGGGTCATGAAAAATGAACATTTCAGCAACAACTCCTATAACTTTCTTTTCAATATTTCTACGCAATGCACTAAAGGAAGTATCCCCTGAGTATTGGTCTTAATTAAAAAATGCGTAATGCACTGCTAGCATATTAAAATTTAGTTGAAACAAGTTTTATATCATATTCTACGATGTCAGTCATGAGTAACTGATTAGAAAATTCAGTGACAACGTATTAAAAGTTTTTTCTTTCGACCAACATTGGGTTCGACGCTCCACTCCCATCTTTTCATTATGAAATCCTATCCTGTAAGGCTCTTCTCGAGCATAGACATGAAAGGTGGGAGCATATTTTTCAATATGATCTGATCACAATGTAAGACTATTTTGTTCTAATTTTATACAGTATTGTCACACATTGAAGTCGCTGTAGTCTAGTAGGTAGTGTGTTGGCTTATTATACTCGGTCCAAACCCCAAGTCAGACCTTTCGAAAAAACGAAATATGAAAAAATATTTCTTCGGCGACTTCACCTCATCAGATTTCTGGCAAAAACTCTGAAAGTAAATAAAATTGGCATGAGTATCTCAAAAATCTGTCTTTCAGGATCGACTTTAATCTGTAGGTACTGCCACTCATGTATTAAATTAATACACACAGTGTAAGTGGTGTGAGAAGCTAGGTCGTAATCCTGACTGAAGAAGGGTGGTAATGACCAATTTTGTATGTATGTATTGCCACACATTGCTTGACCATTTTTTTTATCTGAATTGGTGATGGAAACAGTCTGTTATTAAAGCGACAATAATTCGGTTTTGAGCTAACTGTGAACCTAAATCAGCATAAATCGGAGTTATTCACTGATTTTCATCATAGAAAGGATTATCTATATGGCATCAGGATTCATTTTCTTTAGTCAGATAGGTTTTACTGTCCAAAACCTGACGTTAAAATCTGTAACTAAGGGCACCGGGTTTCAGGCTTTAGTTCACTGAATTTTTTAAGTTTTTAATATTTCTTTTCATTTCATTAAAACACATAGGGCTGACACATTGCCCCTTTCCTTCCTTTATTTTATTTTGTTTTGTTTAACTTTCATTTGTCTGGTCCTTAAACAAAAGGTTTTTTATCTGTCGTTGCCTAAAAACGTGTGGGCATGTATTGAGAGTAGCAGTTAGCAAAGTTTTTGCTGATTAAGTTCTACTTTTGTCTTAAGAGGTCGCGCTGCCTCTGTCTACACCTAGGGCTCCTGTGCTATGATGTTATTCCCTCTGGAACGATGACAGGTTATTTAAAAGATCTTTTACCTCCTTAAATAATCGTAAATCATGATGAAAATGTTCTCTTTGAGATGGAACCATAATTACATACATACTTAATTGGTCATTACGTCCTAGCTTTTTACACTACTTATGTTGTGTGTGTTAATTTTATACGTGATTGGCGGGACTTACAGTTTAAAATCGAAATCTGCTGAGAGGAAGTCGCCGAAGAAATATTTTTTTTTCATATTTCGTTTTGCTCGAGATGTTGAACCAAATTACCGAGTTTAAAGTCAAATATATTAGTCACGCAAGATTAGTGCATAAACCTAACTATAAAAATAGGACTCAATCTTACAAAACAAAATCAACAGTTAGATTCTAGAATTTGTCAGATCGAAAATAAATGAAATATAAATGATCGGAAGGAAATATTGTCAGTCAGTAGAAGTAGAAAGCGCGTCGTATAAGTATGTACATATGCATTAAGGACAGTTCAAATTATGAAGTTTGATCTTTATAGTAAAGACTGGGTATTCAAATTGATTACGCGGTTTTATCATTTAAAATGTATTTTTTTTAATTTGAATAAATAAAGGATTTATTTAAATAAAAAATAATAGTCCACAAGACATACTTGATTTTGAAAGTTAAAAACGTAACTTTGAGAAAAAAAATTTAAGAAAAATATTATTAATGTGTGTAAAGATAAATTCGAATTTGAAATTCCAATTTTTGACGCAATTCAAAAATTTTAGCAGTGCCACATGTGGCGTTAACACCAGAACAAAAATTGCCCTTAACAGAGCACTGTTATCTGTTTAACAGTACCCATCTGAACAAGCTCACTTGTTTAGGAGCTAAGTTTAGGATATATACTAAGTCTATGAGTACCATACCATATTCAAAGAACGGTTCCAAGGCCTCTTAATATAATCAGCAATATAGTCACATAAAAATTGGTATCATATTGAGAAAATTGGCTCTTAAAACATAAATTTTTTGATTGAAAATTCTCTAGAAGATCAGTGGCCATTTTGGAACATATAAGAAATAGTACACCTACCCGACTATATGCGAATGGTAGTCCAGAGGGTTCTCTTTCGAACCGTGGCAGAGGGATTGCTGGAATAATTTTGGGATTTGAGAAAATTAACCCCTAACACTTCAACGTTATTATTCATAAATAATAATTATTATTCATAAATAATAATGAATAATTGCAAAGTAGAAGACTAATCTACTGCCACTGTTGAACAGTTAACAGTGCTCTGTTAATAGCAAATTTTGCCCCGTTAAAGGCAAACAGTGGCGCTGCTAAAAGTGTGGGCTTGTGTCTTTGATTGTTAGATTCGAATTTATCTTCACACACATAAATTATTTCTTATTTTTCTAATTTTTTAGTTTTCATTTTGTTTTATTATTCCCTGGTTTTAATATTATTTTTTTAATTTAATTAAATTTTTGTAAATATTTTGACATTTTCGAGAACATTTTTGTTTTGTCTAATTCTTCTTTGTTTAAAAGTTCTGTTGTTCTCAGTGATTTTATTATTATTTGTTTGTTTGTTATTATAACAATGAAATCATTTAATTAATAATTTACAAGTAATCTACCCACGCATTGTAATATTTTAAATTTGAAAAGTCATTGACTTCAGTTCGAGACACCATGACAAACAATGTCACCCTAACTTTTGTTCAAATTCAAAGTAATTTATTGAAAAAATACAAAAAACAGCAAATTAAATAAACAACAACAATAAATAACAATAACAATGATAATGTAAAATTAAATAATGAAATAAAGTGTTGTTTTCATATTTTAAGGCATTTTTAAAAGATGACAATAAGAAATACTAGAAACCAGAAGAAAAAAAAATTCAAATAATTTCATACTTGACTTAAATTTCATATGAAATTAAATTAAATAAAGAAAAATATAAGTTTTCATACAAAAAACTAAAAAGGAAAAAATACAAAAACTCAACACCTGTTTCATCATGATTTTAATTCCTTAGTTTACGCATGCGCACAAGGGATGTCTGTCAACCACAGCCGGTATTTCAACTAAATTTGTAATAAATCTTATGGAAAATATCAGATTTCCTTTTGTTTTTTGTTTTGTACAATAAAACAGATTTTTTTTAATAAAAAAATCATTTTAAATCTGCTTTAAAAACTATTTTAAATTCAAACACACACACATTATACTCTGCGCTCACGTTTCTCTATACACAGAGTATGTCAAGAACTTACTCTCTGTATAGTAAATAAAATTCAGGGTAAATTGGCCATGTGAGCAATATATTGTCTACAAACAAATTTTACAACAACAACAAAAAATTGTTCTTTTTTACAAGGTCAACAGTTTTTTTCTCTTCTTTTAAACCCACATTCGAAATAATTTTTTTGGTTTTCTTTTTTTGATTTAAAACAACCAGCATAATTATGCCGTCTGAGTAGTTCTATATTTTTAACTTTTTTTCTTCCATTTATCTCTTTTTTTTTATTTTATCTTCTAAAGTAGACTCATACTGGTATTTAAATAATATTAAAATTACTTTAAATACAAACATCCGTTACAATTTAAAATTTAAACAACAGAAATAAAAGCAGCCCAGAAACATTTTTAAAAGAATCAACAAGACTGGGATATTTTGTTTACAAAATTTACGCAAAACTTTACAACGTATTGACTAATCGAAAAAGATCGGTTTTAAATTTGTCAATCTTCCCTTATATCGAGCTGATAACGGCCATTTTGTTTAAGTTATATCTGTTGAACAGCTCATTTTACATTGGATATTCTGCACGAGCGCTTTGAAGGCGTAGTAATATCACGTGAAAGTAATATGAACTGACAATCGAGATCTTGAGACTTATTCCCATTAGACTTCATCTTGTGGGGTTTCCTTACGTTGCTGGTGTATCGAAATAAGCCATAAGCCACAGAGGGTTCTCAAACCCAACATTACGTATACATAACATACATACATAATTGGTCATTACAACCCATCAATCAGAATTACGACCTAGCTTCTCACACCCCTTATGTTGTGTGTGTTAATTTTATACATGAGTGACGGGACCTACAGTTTATAGTCGATTCCGAACGATTGATTTTTAAGACACTGGGAATTATATATACTCTCAGAGTTTTTCCAGAAAACTGCTTCGGTTTTTGGTTGGAAATGTCTAATCTGAAGTTTGAACTTTAGTCTCATGCCGAATAAGCCAACTCACTATCTACTAGGCTACGGCGACTAATATTATATGAAGGTAAACGATACGAAATCTTGCGATTTAAGCCCGTTAGGAATATTCTTTTGCGGTTTTCTTACGTCACAGTTGTATGGGAATAAGCCATAAATCGCTGAGGTCCACAAACTCCACCAGTCAAATTCAGCCTAAATTATGTGCCTGAGTAGTGAAAAATTCGAATTGAAATCGTGGCGTACATTTGAACGAGTTTATATTCCACACATCCACACATCTCGGCATCAGGAGATCTCAAACACATTCTTTGTTTTATTTAAATTTGAAGAATTAAAGCTTTTGAGGGCTTCCTAAGTTCGAAACATGCTTTATTTTTTTATGATAAAACCAGCAATGTGGACTTTATGGGTGAAAATCTGATGAAATGGTGTTTAGCAAGCCTATTCGAAATTCAAATTTTCTTAATCAAGACAGTTCGGCAAAGATCGAAACAAATGTTCATCTAAGGATATAGAGGGCGAATGCGGCAAAATTTCCTAATCTAGATCCCTCAGTTTATGTCGGGTCATCAAAGGTTTGGGTGATCTGGCGATGTTTAATGGATTGCGATTGTGTCTTGCATTGTCCGAAATTAATTGCGAAACTTGCCGACATGCAATCAAGCATTAGTCTTTGTTTTTTGAAGCCTTCTGATTTCAATCATAAATCTCCCGCAGGTCAAAAATCGCCAACAAAACTAAGGAAGAAAAAATATTTCTTCGGCGACTTCCTCTTAGCAGATTTCTGACATAGACTCCGAGAGTAAAATAAAATTGCCATGAAAAGTTTCTCAAAAATCCGTCGCTCGGAGTCGACTTTAAACCGTAGGTCCCGCCACTCACGTATAAAATTAACACACACAATGTAAGTGTGTGCCCTTAACAGAGCACTGTTAGCTGTTTAACAGTATCCATCTGAAAAATCACACTTGTTTAGGAGCTAATTTTAGGATATGCACTAGACCTATGCGTACCTATACAAAAGAAGGTTCCAAGGCCTTTTAATATAATCAGCAATATTGTCACATATAAAGTGATATGGTATTGAGGATATTGGCTTCGAAACAATAAATCTTTTGATTGAAAATTGTCTAGAAGATCAGTGGCCATTTTGGAACATATGGGAATTGTACACCTACCCGACTATGTGCAAATGGTAGTCCAGAGGGTCCACTTTCCTCCAACCATCCCATACATTTCAATACTTTTATTCATAAATAATAATGATCAAAATGAGAATTTTCTGTCAATAGTTTGCAATAATTCCAAAGTAGAATACTAATCTATTTACAGTTAACAGTGCTCTGTTAATAGCACATTTTGTCCTGTTAAAGGCAAAAAGTGGCGCTGCTAAAAGTGTGGGTTTGCGTCTTTAGTTGTTAAATTCGAATTTATCCTCACACACATCATAACAATACGCTTTTGTTTATCTATGATTATTAAAAAAATTATTTAATAAATAAAAAAAAATATTTAATTTTATTCAAACTTACCATGTTTTATAAACGCTAAAATTTGAATACGTTTCAATAATGTTATCCAATGCCTTTCAGGTACTTGTAATGCCACACCTCATTATTGTCCAAAAAAAATTGAATTTGCTTTTGGCTATAATTAATAATAATACTTTATCAAACATACTCTTAACTCATAACCCCCTCTTCTAAAAATCTGTTCCACGTTTTAAATGTTTAAAAAAAGAAAAAAAAACATCGTTTAAAATATATATTTTTGCCAAAATGAGACAGAAAAAAAATCAATAAAATTCATTAAAATTGTTTAAATATTAGAGTATATCTGTGTATATTTCAATATTTATCTTTCTGTTTTAAAAAATCTTGAAAGTTTGTTTTTCTGTTAATAAAATTTAAAAAAAAGCAAAAAAATCAATTTCATGGTGTCTTTAACAACCCAATTGTGTAGTTTTTTTAAACGCAAAATGTGGAAGAAAAAAAAAATAATTCAGTAGAAGAGGAGGCCAAAACACTTGCCTCATTAATTACGCGGTTGTCTTTCACCTCCTTTTTCTTTGCGGTGTTTGTCGGTCGTTTCATTTATTCGTTTTCTTTTCGGTAATGTTTGCTTAAGTTTTCAGTTCTATTTTGTGTTCTACTCTTGCCGGTTTATAATTAATGTGTGCTGGTGTAATTTCTTTTGAAAGTATACACTGAGCGAAAACAGAAAAACAAATTATGCAGGGCAGAGATCGTAGAACAATATTTACACTGTGCTACATAGAATATTCAAATATGCAGCGTTTACAATTCCCAGAGTTTTCGGAAACAGTGTAAATGAGCATAAGATTTGCTGTAGAATTTTCGCCGAATCACTTGATTTTACGCAATAAACACATTTGACGCGCCAAGTGCTGCGTAGCTACCTATGAAAAATAGCTTACATTCGTGTAAATGGAGTCGTGGAGTAGTCGCTGTATCTAGTAGCTAGTGTGTTGACTTGTTAGACGTGAGGCCCCGGTTCAAACTTCAGGTCAGACATAAAACGAAATATGAAAAATATTTCTTCGGCGACTTCCTCTCAGCATATTTCTGGCAAAAATTCTGAGAGTAAAAAAGATTTGCCATGAAAAGTTTCTAAAAATCTGTCGTTCGGAGTCAACTTTAAACTGTAGGTCCCGCCTCTCATGTATAAAAATTAAGCCACACAACATAAGTGGTGTGAAAAGCTAGGTCGTAATTCTGACTAAAGGGTTGTAATGACCAAATATGTATGTATATAGAAATAATCATTTTAAAGGCGGCGTGAAAACAAGCGTCGATGCTGCAGCTGTGCACTCCCATTGATTTCTCACTTTGCTCACTTCAATTAACGGGTTAGTGGTGCCAATACAATAAAATATATTGAAGAAAGGTTTTAAAAACTGTTTTATACCGTGTTCCTGTAAGACCAATAGCTTCTGACGAACGACTGTTCTTATGGAAAAATACTAAATTTTGTTTATGTTTTCCATACAAATAAATGTTTGTCTTTCAGAAACAAGCCCCTAAAACGCGAAAAGATTTTAGTGGTACCACCGATAAAGAAGTAATTAACTGTTCACTTTTTATTATTTTGCTTATACTTAGATTTAAAATAATAAATGCGTATGCTGCTCTAAGGCGGCAATTGCAAAATTGTTGCGCAGCACTTGGTGGGTCGAATATGTTTATAGGCGGAGTTTAGATCTCTCCGCCTCTCAGATTACTGTGTTATGTTTCCAGTCGAGAAAATGGTTATTAATCATGCTGCAGAAATGATCGTGATCTCTACGACTAGCAATTCTATCTTCTCAACAGCTAGCCGCCAATCGGACCTTTTTAGGGTGCAAGTTTAGAAACTAATTGCTTAGTACCAGCAGCTACACTGTGTTGATCAATTTACGTTTTTGTTTTGTGTCATTCTTACATGCGCCCCTTTTCGCAGATATATTTAGAATAATTGTGAAGCTAATAAATTTCCTAGATCAAGCAGACTTCCATCGAATATAAGCCCGTATACGACAAAGGGTATACATTTTATATCAATACGGCGGTCCATCAAGCGGAGATATTTATTGGGTGGTTGAAATGTTGTTTTATAGCGACTTACCTATTTAAGTTACACGCAGGGAAATTTCTACCTCTGTGGTTTTTCTCACTAGCCATTTCGTAATGTGTGGCTACGCTGACTAGGCTTACCTTCAAATGACTTCTGCATGAGAAGCATTTGGCTTCATGTGTATGAAGATATAGTTGAATTTAACTAGCAAAGACAAAAACCAAAAATTTTAACAGAGCTAATGTTACAATTAACAGAGCAAAGTTAAGTAATTAACACGAAATACAAAAAAATGGCCAAGGAAAAAATCACCCAAATATACGATAACCTAGAATTGAATCTCTATTCAATTCCTTAAATATTATGCCAATCATGTTCCTGATTGAAATAGCTTCTCTTGTAATTCGGAAATTCTTTTGAAAATCGAAAAACGTAGTGAGAACAAATTTATTTGTTTTAACAATATCTGGGAAGGATGATCGATATTGGAGCTTAAGGTGTCCCCAACTAAACCCAATTAGTGGTATAGCAGTCTGCTAGTTGAAGGACTTATTTCATTTGGCTCTCCCTTTTCCGTTACAAGATCTTAATTCGATCACAAAATTATAAAATTTTCTGTCAAATTTTCTGCTTGATTATAAGCGAGTTTTGTTTTAATGCGAAACCCTTTTGTTGATTACCGAGAATTGTTAGCATCAAGAATTGTCAGTAAACTTTAGGGCATTGCTTCATGTGGCCGCTATGTCTGCTATGTGTGCAGATCTGCCACTCCCTTGTTTCCTAAGGAGAGAAATCCTTTCTATTCAAAAATAATTCTAAATTTTAGATCAATTAAAATTTTAAAAGATTTTTTGTTTGTTTTGATTTTCTTTGCGAATTTTGTTTCACTGTATCTGTATATGTATGGGAAACGCGATATTTATGCTGTTGCGTTCATATTTCAGCTGTTTTATGTTATCAATGATTGGGTTGGCTGGTCGTCAGTGGCTTTATTGTTAATTTATCTGTTTATACAATTGCCAATTTGTTTAAAATAACAAACCAAACAACCTCAATCTCCTCACTGACACTTGGCTATGTGGCTGGCATACGAACCAATTAATTGTTTTCCTCCATCCATTTATTTTCCTCTCGTTGCAAAGCTTGTTTATATTGCCCTTTTTTCTTTGTCATGCGAAATAAATGTTAATTGCATGAGTTACTTCACCGCACTTGTTTAAACTTTGAACAGACGCTTCACCGTTCTCATTCGGGCCATTCTACAAACAATAATTTGCGTGTGTGTTTCCGAATAGCAGTGAATGGATGTGACTATGTAGATACCTACCATATGCATTAAAATTTTAAATATACATACACTTTTTGTTTATAATTATTAGTTTTCTAAACTACAATAGAATGGAATACTTAATCATATCAGTTAGTGGTTCAGCTTTTTGACGATCATTCTGTTTCTGGTTAATTAACCTTCAAATTGACTGTGAGTGTGAGTAAAAGTAAGTAAAAGTAACTCCCATAACCATGAGTATATTCTGCGTTATGTGTGGTTTTTGCTAGGATCATAAGTTTAATCAGCATTTTCATAAATATTATGACTTCATTCTCAAACGAAGGCCATAAAAAAGGTCATCGAGTGTCTTTAGGTTATGTATGCTGTGGTTAAAATATAAACGCTCAACTTTTTGAATAACTGTAAAAGGGTTGACATAACCACACACAATGTTTATAAATTTTTTAAGTTTTATTTCCAAAGTTTATGAATTACAAAACCAGCGTCATCCAACTATCCATATTTGTAGAGGTCGTAAAGCGTAATTAATTTAAAAGATAAAATGAATGCGAAAGTTTTTCGCTTTCTTAACAATTTTTTTCATTCTGGCTGTAGGATAGGAGAACAGTTTATGCGCCACACTATTGTGGTCCTAAGTAATGTGCATAGAATAACTTTTAGAAATGAAACAAAAGTGGAAACCAATATAATGAAAATTTTTCAATTTCAATTTTAGTTTGACAAAAAATTTGGTTTACAAGTTTGACTAAAAATTAAACGCCATTTTGTTTGTTATTTGAAACGAGTTTTATTAAAGCAAACATATACCATCTCAGCAGATTTCTGGAAAAACTCTGTAGGTAAATAAAAATCGCCAAAATAGTGTGTCGGTGGTTCAAACCCCAGGTCAGATACCTGCAAAATGTGAAAAAATATTTCTGCGGCAACTTCCCCTCAGCACATCTCAGCAAAAACTCTGAGAGTAAATAAAGTTGCAGTGAAAAGCTTCTCAAAAATCTGTAGTTTGGAGTCGACGATAAAGTTAACACGCGTAACATAAGTGGATTGAGAAGCTAGGTCGTATCCTATGTGTGTGAAGATAAATTCGAATTTAATTAGCAGAGACAAAAACAAGAAATTTCGACAGAGCTACTGTTACGGTGAACAAAGCAATGTTAAGTGGTTAACAGAAAATACAAGAATGAGACTGGAATCTCTATTCCATTCATTAAAAATTTTGCCTTACACATTCCTAAGTGGGACAGCATTTCTCGTAATTCTGATATTCTTTTGAAATTTAGAAAACGAATTTATTTGTTTTATCAATGTCTGGGTACGATGATCGATATTGTGGAAATGGGACTTGCTGCGGGTATCCTACTATATACAAATTGTACATACATACATAAGTAATTGCTCATTACAACCCTTCAGTCAGGATTACGACCTAGTTTCTCACAACACTTATGTTGTATGTGTTAAATTTATACAGTTTTAAAGTCGACTCCGAACGACAGATTTTTGAGAAACTTTTCAAGCCAATTTTTATTTACTCTCAGAGTTTTTCCCAGAAATCTGCTGAGAGGAAGTCGCCGAAGAAATATTTTTTATATTTTGTTTTTATGTCTGTGCTGGGGCTCGAACCCTGGTTTTTTGTCTAATA
Organism: Sarcophaga subvicina; assembly: GCA_936449025.2. Taxonomy (NCBI): domain Eukaryota; kingdom Metazoa; phylum Arthropoda; class Insecta; order Diptera; family Sarcophagidae; genus Sarcophaga; species Sarcophaga subvicina. Next base: position 38,221,612 of record OW388084.2, read on the forward strand.
AGCCAACACACTACCTACTAAACTACGGCGACTTCAATTCGCTTCCCATCAACAATAATCCTTAATTTGAGAAATGATTCGATTTTGTTCTGTTTGAACAAAATCGCAAATGGAAAATCGAAGTATTAAATATTCATGTGTGTGAAGATAAATTCCAATTAGAAACCCCATACAAAAAAAAAAAAATGACCGATGTTGAAGGATTGACCTTTAACTTTGTCTTCTCCGTTCTTAATTCGTAGTTATTGGACAATCTCTTATTTATATAACCTTTGACTTTTAATTCATTTAATTTTAAGCAGGCTTCGTACAACCATTACTTGTCAAATAAGTTTTTAGTTTAAAATAGAATTTTTGACTTTTCACCTTTGGCTTTAGTTTTGGTAGAAAATCAGATTTATTTTTCAATGAATATAAAACAAATCTCTTGTGTTGTTATGAATAGACGTTCAAATTAAAAAAAAACAAATTTATTTTATAATTTATCAATTATATTGTATACGATTTCATTCTGTTTTCCCAAAACTTTGATTCTGTAAGTCATCAGTCAACACTAGAAAAAACCTGCTGCTATAAACCATTTAAAATCTTAAATAAAAAATAAAGAAAAAAATTAAACTTTTTTAAATGTTAAAAATTCAAAAATTAACACAAAAATACTTTAAAATGCACATCCTCTCTACTCACAATGGCGGCAATGATGGCAGCGGTGAAATAGTAAAACAACGAACAAAACCATTTCTACGTGACCGAATTACCTGCATTCACGGCAAACGAACTTAAAATGCCAAAAACACAAACTGAAAATAGGCACGGCAAATATTGTAATAGCAGAGGGAGATGCTTAAAGATAAAACTAAAAAAAAAATACTACAACTACAACAAATCTATAATTCGTCTAACATATCAAAGTGAATAGAAAAAGAAAACAAAATTTAAATGCCAGAGAGAAACAAAAAAAGTGAATCTCCTGAATACAAATGATGATGAAAGAAAATTATCAAACAATACAACAGCAGCTGTAATAGCAACAATGAAAACTTTAGCATTTTTTAAATGTAAACCGACTAACGCTTCTCCTCTTTTGTCGTAGAACCACCTTTGTTGCCTCTTGCATACAAAAAAACACCCCTAATTCGTTTGCAGTTATTGTGCTACTTCAAGCAGCAGTGTTTAGCATCAGAACAATAGATTTTTTCACCGAACTTGTCGCCGTTGCGTACTATTTTTAAATCACATAAATTATCATTATCGACAACATAAGCCAGTCAGCGACATTAAATACTTACTCGCTTACTCTCGCAGCATAGTTAGCGCGATAGAAAATGTGAGGCAACGCCATACATTTTATTTGTTCGAGATAAAATAATGCACAACAATAATTTGTCTCAAAATGCCGCCGACAACATTTAACACAACGACGGCGACGACAGCATTAACAAAACATAATCAATGCTGGCGGTAAATAAATGATGGTTTTGTCTGAGATTGTGATTTGAGGCCTATTTGTTGCTTCTTCTTTCAACAACTCTGTCATGATTGTAGACAACGGCAACGGCAACAGCAACAGCAGCTGTATCAAGAATAAAATCGTTTGTGTATGCCAAACTTACTACCTGCAAAAAAGCAAAAAAAGAAATGAAATGTCAACATCAAAACAAAGTAAACAATACATACTAACAACATGGGATTGTTATTCGTGTTGGTATTAGCTACAGTGTGTTGTTAAAAGAAAGAAAAGTGTTAATTTGTTTCCCAGATTTGTTGTCATTCACGGCAACATGAAAATAAGTTTTACATTAGGATACGTAGGGCACAAGACACCATTAATAATGATCTTTGTTTTCGCCGTATCAGGCTGAGGCCTGTTGTTCTATCGTGTTGTTTCCACTATATCAGTTATCCGTCTATTAACGTCTGACCCTCTTAGACATGCTTGGTCCAAGAATACATATTGTGCAACACTTTGTTAGAAGCGTATGACAGGACAGGAAAGAACAGTTTCCAATTCCGAATAACTACAAGCAGTACACGTCAATCTTAAGTTCTCGGGTTAATCCATATAATCTCAATGAATGAATAGGTAGCGGCTTGTATCTTCTAGTGGAAAATAATAACGCCTCTTTTCTTCCACCATTCATACCTAAAACGCAACCAGATGCTCTTTTGCCAACTTTTTTTGGAGTTTGGGGTGATTCAAACCCACCACTAACGGATTATGACAATGGGGGCTTACCTCATACTGGGTAAAATAATAAGCCATATGACCACCGAGTGAACTTGCCTGTGAACGCTAAGCTACCCGTTAACCTAACCTAACTTTTTTTAAATAGTAAGCTACCAGCTAACCTAACCTAACCCAACTTTTTTTAAAATAGTTTCCACAAATCATCCTGATTTTATAGGAACCATGTCAACTGCATAGACAATTGTCCCATATTCGACCTGTTCAAACATTATTTGACAATTTATTCATCATGCCACCCTATAATGTTCCCCTTTATGTTCTTTTGAGAATGAGTGAGCACCCTCCTAGCGTAGGGAATGTTGGTCTTTTAGAAAGTAAAAGTTTCCATTTGTCCTAATATCCGCTAAATCTCATCTATATCAAGGAAGAAAACCAAAGTACAGTCCTTTTGTTCCCCAGGGGATACCTGTACGCCCAATCTTGTCAGTGCGCCTGATATGGTGCGTAGTGAAGCTTTATGAGAGGCCTTCTTTATATCCAAGCCAATAGCTAAGATATAATTATTATGTGTCAGCGACTTTCTGTTGTACACGTTAAGATCTGAAGAGATTATTGCCGTCTAAGGTCTGGCGTAGATTAATTCCATGAGTCTGTCCATGCTCTTCAGCAGAAAAGAGGACTCTTCCTCATGTATGTATGTACAATTCTTAGCTATGTTATGGCAGTTTCTACCTGCTTTTGGTATGAAGGTCCCTCCCAATTTACATTATTCTCATGAGACATGATTCTAATGAAGACTGGAACGAGCTATCTGTCTAAAGAGCTCATCAAACATCGTGACAAGAATGTGGAGACGTGAAAGCTGCGTGTCAAATCAATGCTACGTTTAATCATGTAATAGAATAACAGAACAAAAATAATGTCATGAATATCCTTCAGTAGTCGGTCCTTCGGTAAATTTGTGGAGTTCATAGAGGTTTTGTGTGATTGTAAAAAAAGCATCCAATTTATCGAAATCAAGGTCTTAATTTGGTCTTAAAATTATGAATTCAGATATTCTATGTTAATTTCATTTCGTTTCACCCACTGTACGTAGCATTTATGCAGTGATTAAGAGTGTTTTCTATTTATTTGTCTTTTCAAAAAGAGATTTTTGTTTCGCTGCGACAATGTGGTGTAGCACGCAGGAGTATTAGCGGTGCCATACCATTCGAATTCAGTTCTTAAATGTTCTTAATTTACTTTGTTGTTCATTTCATTGTTCAATTTTTGCTGTTGCTGCTGCTGTTGTTGTTGTTGTTGTTATTCGTCAATATGTCATTCAAATCTTCAGCATATTTTGTACACATCTTTGACATTTTACTAAGAGCCGAGCCATTTGTATAGCAAATCAAAGACTCACAAAAAATATATAAAAATTACAATAACAAAGGCAACAGCATTACAAAAACAACAAAAACATTTCGAGAATTTTTTAAAGGAATTGAAGCGAAAAAAATAAAATGAAAAGTCGAAGGAATCATTCATTCATTAATAACGTTTACAAATAAATGATTTACTATAAGCTATCTTCTATCTATTCAAAGTGTAAATACGAGAGTTGTTTAATAAGTACTAAGACAAAAAAAAAAACAACAACAACAAGTATAGTAGATATCAGTTTAACACCAGTTTCCTTCAAATCACTGCTTTCGTAAATTAATCTCAGTTTTTCCAATATTTCTGATGTTGTTTGTTATCGTTGTAGTTCTCGCTTAGTTTGTCATGTTGTTACGGTGGCAATAGTTGTTGTGGTTTATGTTGTCGTTATTGTCATTATAGCAGCAATTATTATTATTGTTGTTGGTTTTTTCTTCTTTTCTTTCTTCTCATTCTCATATTGTTTGTCATTTTAGAGTCAACAAAACATTGAGAAATTGTTGCAATAAGTCATGCAACTGTTAGTGATGTACTCACAATACAGGGGTTTTTAAGTTTGAGTTTATTTTTATATTTCATAAAAAAGAATCGATGAAACCTGTTAATTCTTGCTCATCGCATTTTTTAGAAGTTGTAATAATCGCAATTTTTTGTTATCGATAAATTTTACATTGAAAATATTGAAGAGATATAGTTATCGAAAAATCGAAAAAGTTACAGCTAATGACAATTAAGCTATAGAAAATTATTGTTATCGTAAAATTATGTGTATAAAATTTTAGTTATCGAAAAATTTGCATAATTGTGGCATAATTTTCTGCTAAAAGTAATTGTTATCCAAAAGTTTTTAAGACATTGATTGTTATCGCCAAATTGTCAATTATAAATGATTGTTGTGGAGAAATATTACGTAAAATAGTTATATCCTACGTAAAGTCGTTATCGTGAACTTTACCATCTCAAATAATTTTTATCGAAAAATTTTCTACTGGAAATCGTTGTTATATTTTCTATATATTATTATAGTTGTTGAAGTATTTTCTAGTTATCGAAAAGTTTTTATAAAATTTTTTAGGTATTATATTTGTTATTTAACATGACAAATGATTGTTATCGAAAAATTTTTATATTTTCTGTATATAATTATAGTTATTGAAATATTTTCTAGTTATTGAAAAATGTTTTATGAAAAATTTTAGTTATCGAAAATTTTATGTAGAAATTTTTAGTTATCGGAAAATTTCTATAAAATTTATATTTTCAAACAATTTTCTGTAGAATAATATAATTATTGAAAAGATTTGTTTAAAAAATGGTTGCTATCGATAAGTTTTCTAATGAAAATTATTGATATCGAACAACTTCCTACTGAAAGTTATTGTCATTGAAATATTTTGTCAGGATAATTATAGTTTTATCGATATATTTTTTGTAAAAAATTATATAATTATATTTACCGAAAAGTTTCTGTTATCACAAAGCTTTCAATGGAAAACTATGTTTATATTATTATAGTTATCGAAAAAATTACACTTAATTATTATATTTATCGAAAATTTTTCTATTGCATTTGGTTGTTATTAAAAAAAGTCTACTGAAAATTACAGTTATCGAAAGTTATTGTATTGAAAATTATAGTATCTGCAAAAGATAATATTTATCGAAAATTTTCTATAGGAAACAGTATTTATCGAAAAAATTTCTGTATAGAATTATAGATATCGATATTTTTTTTTTTTAGAAAATTATCGTCATTGCAAAATGTTAATAGAGGATCGAAGAACTGTCAATAGGGAATGGTAGTCTTTGAAAAATTTCTTAAATTATTCTAAAGAAAATTGTTGATAATGGAATTGATATCTCCTGAGAATTATCGTTATCGAGAAAATTTATTACCAAAATATTTTCAGTTGAAAATTGCCATAATCTGAAAATGTTCATTAGAAATTGTAGTTATCGAAAAATATTTAACCATATTTCATACGTTATTCAGAATTATAATGTAATCTTCGAACTGGTAGGCTACTGTATTTATATCTAGATACACCAACAACTATTTTTACATACAATCACCACCACCAGCACATTGAAAATTGAAATTTAAATTGTTTTCCAGCTCAAGTTATTATTGCATATCGCGTATCGTTGTCGAATCGTGTCGTTATTGTATCCGAACTAAGATTTCAATACAGTGGAGTGACTGAGTCTCTATTGCAACAATTGCTTAAAGCGTCAGTTTTAAACTTTCTGTTGTTGTTTTTTTTTTTTTGTTGTTTAAATGTTTGGAAATTCGTAATTTTATACTTTTTGGTTTAATTTTACATAAATTTATATGTTTAGAGAGTGTATTGTTTTTGTTTCTTCCTTTTTTGTTTGATTGTATACCTTAAAGGCATATGTACATTAAACACTGGCAATTACACACCCACTACTATAATTTCACAGATTAAGAAAACAGAAACGAAAATCAAAATATCAATTGGTGGACCAAAGTACTGTATTAGTCAAGTAAAATATTTTTTTTTTTAATTTCAATAAAGTTTGTAAGGTTTAGTGCAATAAAGAAGGAGTAATAGAACATATCGAGGAGATCTAAAATCCATTTTTATACATAAAATTTAAAGCCTTATTTATGTGCACTAGTAGTTCCCAGATGAAAACTTGTATGTATTGGCAAAAAACTGGGACAAAGGCTGATTTAACCAAAGCCTGTCATTGTGATGACGATATACAACTTTTCTTCAACTATCCGGATATGGCTGCATGTTGTCTTTCTCTACATTATCAAATTCTTGATGATACAGATGAGAATTATAGGCTTCACCTTAATAGAGCATCTTCTGATAGATCGTTTTCTTTTTGTCATCCTCATAACCTTTCTAATCTTCAATTAGTCACCCATGTTCACAGTAATCTGATCACGATCCGTTCAAAAAACTACTCAGTCCTTGATGTGTTTTTCGTGAATTCTGGTGGCAACTGTCTCCTATATTTAGTTTCTAGACAATCGAAGTAGTGTTCAGACCTTCCAACCAAAGTCTGGCATTGAGATGACGATACACAACTTTTTTTAATTGTCCGGAGATGACGATGATATTGTAGATGGTAGAGATGATAGTTATAGGCTTGACCTGAGAATTATTGGCAATCTTTCTGATCGTCAATTAGTCACCCCTGTTTACAGTAATCACGATCACGATCCGATCAAAAAATTACTCGAATTTGTTGTGATTCTCAGTTGGATGTGTCAGTCCTTGATGTGTTTTGCGTGAACTCTGCTGGCAACTGTGTGCTGTATTCAGTTGCTAGACAGTCGAAGTGGTATTAATATAACGGTTATTCTTAAATTAACGCTTTATTAGCCGCTATTTTATCAATAAAGTAAACACCTTTCATATTTTCATTTCTGAGATTTTGATAAGCTCCATCCAACAATATTGATCCCACTAAACAACGCCACAAAAATAATAAAATTCCTTATTTTTAAACCGCCACGCCCCTTTTAAAAGAGGGCGTATAACAAAAGCATTTTTTACATGGATCTGGCATTTAACTGCAATTTATATACATGAGTAGCGGTACCTACAGTTTAAAGTCAACACGACAGATTTTTAAAAAGCTTTTCATGGCAGTTTTATTAACTCTCAGAGTTTTTGCCCGAAATCTGCTGAGAGTAAGTCATCGACTGCTGGATCTGACTTGCTGGATGAATTGGCCTTAAGTCTAACAAGCCAACACACTACCTACTAGACTACGACTGCTATACCTACCACTTAATTATGTTGGCCTATAATAAATTAAAAAAATTTTCGGATATTTTAAATTGATTTCGTTTGTTATGTTCCATTGATTTAAGCCACATCATTATTTGTTCTTCATATTTAAAGCCAAATTAATATAAAGAAGCATTAAAAAATTGGCCATAAAAACTGTTGATCTGTTGTTCATTATTCTTAACGTTTTGCGTTTTAAGTTTTCATTGCTTTCCTTCCGCCATAATGCTATAATGGCTTGGCTTAAACGCCAATCTACCATGACTACCATGACTATCATGCTTGCTAGTTAAGGAGAAACTCAAAAACAATAAATTTAACACAATAAGCAGCTGAGGCAAGAATAGAAAAAACGCAAAATCATAATTTAATTCAATTCCGAACATCTCTTAATGTTGTTGAAGAATAAAAACAAACAACAACAACAACAACAACAATAATAATAAGTAAGATATTGCCATTACTGCTACTACTTCTACTACTGCTGCTGCTGTTGCTGGTTCTATGCCATGGTTTTAATTTGTTTCTTCTTTTTGAATTTATTTTCATTTTTTTTTTGTTGCCTTAAACGCTTTGCTCTGATTCGCACTCAGGCCAAGTCGTATCAAACTTCAATGAACTTTTTTTATAGTTTTTTTTTTGCAGAAATTTATTTTTTTGTGTTGTTGTTGTTTTTTTTTTTTTTAATACAAAATTAATGCTTTTTTCGTGCTTTAGAAAATATTTTTCCACCAGACGTATTTAAAAAATTTATAAAAATTAGTAGGGTGGCCTATGCTGCTGCTTTTGTTAAGCAATTTAAATGATTATATTTGAAAGCCATTATGTTTCGCTCTTAATTTTGTCGTCTAGAATGTTAATAAAACTTTATTATTAAAGTGCGTCAATATTTATAGCGCAAGTGGTGAAATTTTAAAATGAATTTATAAAGGGTGGGCGACTTAAAAGTTTAAATTCAAAAATGCAACAAAACAAAAACGATTTGAAATTTTGTCAAATTTATTGTTTTTGTTGTGAATTACAATTGTTCCGGAATATTATTTCTCTCATATGGCTGTCGCGGCAGTCCTCACTATACCTCATACAATCGGACGCATTATCGTGCACTTTTTCGTAATGGTCTTCAAATTCTCAATTGTTTCTGATTTGTCGGCATAAAAGTTCTCTTTAACGGCTCCCCACAGAAAATAGACCGACGGTGGCAGATCGTAGCTTCTTAAAGGCCAATTGACATCACCATTTCGGCTATTCAAACGGCCATCAAACGTTTGACGCAATAAGTCGATTGTGGCATGAGATGTGTAGGAAGTTGCACTATCCTGTTGAAACCAAACATCGTTTCCATCAATACCATGATGAGCGGGTACAAACAAATCGGTTATCATGGTGCGATAGGTGTCTCCATTCACTGTAATGCTAGCGCCGGCTTCATTTTCAAAGAAATATGAGCCAATGATGCTTCTGCTACACAAGCCGCACCAAACAGTCAGTCGTAATAGGTGCATTGACTTCTGTAAGATCACGTGTGGGTTTTCTGCACCCCAAATACGGCAATTTGTTTAATAACGTACCCACCAAAATGAAAATAAGCTTCATCCGAAAAGTTTTTGTTTTCAAAATCGACATCGTGCAGTTTTCCTTTGGCCCAATAAATTCCAACGTTGCTCCAGCATAAATCGATTCATTACGTTCAGTGGAGATAATATATTGAATTTTGTGACAGAATAGAATGACATAAGTATTGCCAGATTCGAAATAACCTATGGTGCAAATTTAAACCGATATACGGCCCACCCTATAAATTAAACTTATATTTTATATTTATAAAGCCTGCCGTAAGAACTCTTAAAATAACTTCAACTGATCAACACCAGTTCTTAGAAACATCCAGTTCGATTGGCCCTGCACTTCAAAACAGAGGTGAAATCGGTTTTTAGGTGACAGAACGTTTGATGATCTTGGCATTGTGGCGAACGTGCCACTAAGGGAAATAGCTTGTGGTTCTGGATGGTTCAAACCAACCACTAACGAATCATGACATAGGGACTTTCCTCAAACTGGGTAACACAGCGGGCCATATGGGCCACGGAGTGAACATGCCTGTGAACGGCAAGCTATCCGTTTACCTAACCTAACCTTCAAATAAATAGCAAAAGTATCGTTCTCGATGCTTTTGTTTAAACCATTTGGAGTTCTTGTGTAATGGATTTCTAGATCTCTATAAAGGGCACAACGTCATTCGCGCGTACTGCTATTTTCACAGCATTATTATTTATGGTTTGATTGCGGATAGACACCATACTTCAGTTGCGTTGCCAGTTGCCCAAAATGGTACAAATAGTTATTACATATGGCAACGTACAGCCAACATTTTTAAATTTCTGTTTTAAAAAATTCTTTACGGCAACTACAAATTTATGGTTGCCAACTAGTAGCGAAATTGAAATTTGGTTGCCATCCATAATTGGTCTATAATGGACACTTTTATGGCTTCTGGTGCCAAAAATTATTCGGCGCCACAAAATGCATTTTAAAATATTAAATTCCTTATAAATTTCACTTGTAAACGAAGTTTGGAAAAGGCTTTCATATCTAGCCATTAAGATTTTTCAATTACCACTTAATCTGATGAAGCCTTTTAAATTATTAGAACATTATTTGCTTCAGCTGTTTGCTTTCCCAAACACTTTAAATTGAATAAATTTCGTATAATTTTTGTGCTCAATGACTGATTGGACGAACTGGTCTGTCTGCTCTGCACCAGACCATAAAAATTTAATTCGTGTTATTGTGTTTCCATATGATTTTTTTAAATTTTTTATTTTTGGTTTCTAGGAAGTCTTTCTTTCTTTTGAATTTTAAACATAAATTGTGTTTTATTTGTTGGAATATGTTTGGAATATCATTTCAATTCATTTTTAATTCTTATGTTAAGCTCGACTTGGTTTTCCAAAATTTATTTGGTTTTTAAATAACGGTTTTCAATTTTAAATGTTAACTTCCAAAAAAACTTTTTGTTTTGTTAATAAATCACGCTTTTAAAGTTTTTTGTTATTGTTTTAATTGCACCATAATTTCACATTTTGCAGACGGTGTTCGTCTGCTGTCGATTTGGTTTATACATATCGATGTCCCTGTCAAAATTCAGTGATAACTGCAGATCAATACATTCGAGTGTTAGTTGTCTAAATTTCTACCATTAGAGTGTACGTACGTAAAGTCAGAGATCAAATATTAAGGAATTCGTTCCGTATTTTAAAAACGAGAGTTAAAAAACTTACGACAGATTTCTTGCCGTTTACACCATTAGTGTAATGTGTAGCGATCCTTCAGTGAGGATTACGACCTAGCTTCTCACTCCCACTTACGTAGTGTGTGTTAATTTGTATCCATAAGTAGTCGGACCTACAGTTTAAAGTCGATGTCTGACCTGGGGTTTGAGCCTTGTCCTCACGTCTAATAAGCCAACACACTTCCTACTAGACCACGGCGACTACACGATTAGAAAAATATCAAAACAAAGTAAAATGAATACATCCCTGATCTAATGAGGTGTGGTGGTTTTAGAAAAATTTCGAAAAGCGAAGAAAACCCTAATTTCCATTAATATTTTTCATCAATACGTACCATCACACGCTCTCATCACATACTGAATTTGCTCAATACTATCATTAAGTTTGCACTATAAGTGTCATACGATTTGTGTGGCCGCCTGAATCCATCTTACCGGTTATTATTAATTTTTCATATCCAGCAAAGAATATTAATTTCCATTAGTCCAGTACTATAATTTTAATGTCTGGTTGTAGATATGATTGCTTCGTTAGTTGTGCTGCTTTATATAGAGTAAAAGGCACTAAGTTTTTATATTCAAGACGGTTTTTATCATCAATACGTACCATCACACGCTCTCATCACATACTGAATTTGCTCAATACTATCATTAAGTTTGCACTATAAGTGTCATACGATTTGTGTGGCCGCCTGAATCCATCTTACCGGTTATTATTAATTTTTCATATCCAGCAAAGAATATTAATTTCCATTAGTCCAGTACTATAATTTTAATGTCTGGTTGTAGATATGATTGCTTCGTTAGTTGTGCTGCTTTATATAGAGTAAAAGGCACTAAGTTTTTATATTCAAGACGAATAACGACTCCCCATGTGTATTCAGAAAGGAATGAAATGTTTATATTCTGTATATATTTATGTATGTGAAAATAGGCCGGCATAATGTTATAATTTTCTTTTGAAATTTTATTACTCCAGTGTGCAGCTAGAATAGGAGTGAGTAGCGATACCCACCCTATAGCTAACCGACAAACCCTCACTAATCAGTCTCGACTATCATCTCCATGATTTTCTAAGAACCCAGCTGTGATTGAGTCGCCATAGTATAGTAGATAAGTTGTTGGTTTATTAGACAAGAGAACGTAGTTCAAATCCCAGGTCAGACATCTCTAATAAAACGAAATAAAAAAAAGGTATATTTCCTCGGCAGATTTCTGGCAAAAACTCTAATAATAAATAAAATTGCCATGAAAAGTTTCTCAAAAATTTATCGTTCAGAGTCGACTTTAAATTGTAGGTGCCGCTACTCATGTATGAAATTAACGCACACGACATAAATGATTGCAGGAGCTAGATTGTAATCCTAACTGAGGGGTTGTAATGACCAATTATCTATTCATGTTGTATGTGTGTTGGTTTATTAGATAAGAGACCGTGGTTCAAACCTCAGCTCCGGCATCTCGAACAAAACGTAAGCGAAAACAATATTTCAGCTTCCTCTCAACGGTCTTCTAGCAAAAATTCTGAGAGTAAATAAAATTGTCATGAAATTGGAGATTACGCCACTCCTGCGTGTCATTAACACGCACAACATTGGTGGTGTGAGAAACAAGATTGTAATCCTGACCAATAGCTTGCAAATGATCAATTAAGTAAGTGATCGATTTGATGTTAAGCAGCGCTAGTTACATTACTCTATCAAGAAATAAGTTTGTGTTGCGTTAGAGATAGACAATGTTAACTAAAGAGGATAGTTTTTGGATAGAAACTTTAAACTTCGTTGTGGTAAATGTATCCAGTGATGATTAAATTGCATTCAAGTATTGCTACATATTTAGTGAAATCAAAATATGGGTAACCACTTTAAAACGCACAGAATCCCGGGTGCTTTTTAAACCGTTCGTGTTTAAAAACTTGGATAATTTGCTAAAGTGAATGAAATATTTATTTGCATGCCATTTAAATACTAAAAACTCTTTCATGTAGTATTGTATTCTGAACTTCTAAAGTGCTCTACTGCTTCAAAATTTTAAATTATGAGATCAATTGCTCACTAAACTCATCTCCCAATAGATTCATTTTTGTTTTAATTTTTCTTGAAAATATTGAACTGTTTCGTCAGTACTTACCCACTAAATAGTGTATGTTGGCCTCCACTGTTTATCAGTATTCATAAAAAACAATAAATTGTGGTTTTTGTCTTTCGTTTTTTCTTTTTTTTTCTTCAAGTTATTTGGCACAAGCTAAAGCGATTAACTATGCGTACTTTTAATACTTTTACAAAAGCAAACTAAAAATTAAAGAAAAAACTTTTTCCATTTTCCATAACACAAAACAAAAGGAAAACTATTGTAATAGTTTTCCCTCAAAAGTTAAAAGCAATGAAAGAAGAGAAAAGAGAGCGGAATTCAAATGGAAAAGTGAAAATTTATAAGTACTCAGTTAACACTTACAGTCGTAGTCACAGTCATCGTCATCGTCATCGTCATCGTTGTCATCGTTGCAAAATAAAGTTATAATCCATGATATAAGGAAAAAGAAAACAAAGAAATAAGTTGCTGGTGAAAAGTAATCTTACACTGGAAGTCAACGTGTCTCTTATTTTGGCAAGCACAACCAGTCATAAATTTCAATGAACAAAGTCAGAATGTTGGGGAGAATTAGAAAATTACATGTTTTGGGCAATTCCACTGTAATGGGCTCATTTATAAAGGTTCTGGGTTTACTTCTGGATCTATGCCAAAATGTTTGGAACTGCTGGGAAGGCAGAAAATCTCAGAGCCTTGCCAATATCGTTTTTAATTTGCCTGAATTAAGAAAATCCTCAATAAATATGACTGACTACCTTCTGACCCGCTTGCGACATAAATATTACATAACATATCTCAGTTTGAGACCAGTATACTACGCTAAGTATTCGTATTCATCGTAGTATAGTTGGTAGTGTGTTGGTTCATTAGACGAAAGTATGAGTTTCAACTCCCAGCTAAGACATCTCGAACAAAAACGAAATACGAAAAAATATTTGTTTCGGCGACTTTTTCTCAGCCGATTTCTGGCAAAAGTTCTGAAAATAAATTAAATTTCCATGAAAACTTTCTCAAATCTGTCGTTAAACTGTAGGGTCCATCACTTTGAATATCATTAACATACACACCGTGGGTGATGTGAGAAGTTAGGTTGCAATCCTGACTAAAGGGTTGCAATGGCCAATCAAGTAAGCAAGTAAATAATTTCCATCGTTCAATTGAAGTCGTCTGCCTAGGTTTATAACGATTCCTCTCTTATCAGAGAGCTTAAAAAGGAAAAATTTATCAGAAAAAAAACTCAATACAGAAGGATCTTAACCCATTAGTGTCCAGTGGCAACTTAAGTTGCTAGCAAAGGTTGCCTTAGTTTTTATGCTCTGAGAGGAAATTGAGTGTAAAAAACAAAACGGTAACCGCTTCGGGCATTAATGGGTTAATGGAAGGTTTGCTGCTCTTTTACGAGAATATATAAAAGTACAGGCTGAGAGATGATTATATTTCGAGTATCTCCCTTTATAGTAAAAATAAATTTTACATAAACCAGCAGGAATATTCGGCTATTTGGTGGCCTAACGACATATATAATTCGTCATTACAACGGTTAAGTCAGGATTACGACCTAGGTTATCACACCACTTATGTTGTGTGTGTTAATTTTATACATGAGTGCCGACACCTGCAGTTTAAAGTCGACCCTGAACGACAGCTTATTGAGAAATGTTTTCATTACAATTTCCAGAAATCTGCTGAGAGGAAGTCGCCGAAGAAATATTTTTTATGGTTCGTTTTGTTGGAAATGTCTGACCTGGGGTTTGAAGCGTGGTCTCACGTCTAATAAGCCAGCACACTACCTACTGGACTACGACGTCTAACTAGCTGAACGAAAGCAGCCAATTTAGTCGCTAATAGGGGTTAGCAATGGATTTAATTAACTCGCTGATGAGTTAGCAAGGGCAGGTATCAGATTGCACGTATCGAATATTGTTCAACAATAGATGCTCCTTTCTTGCAATTGTATGGCAAGAATAATAGTGCAGTGCAGTCCAAGTTGTTAAACCATTACTCATAGAGATTACAATCTTATTGCATTTTTCATTACTATCGATAACAGTTTAATTGGAGTATTGGCTAAAGAGATTTGGCTAGGATTTCTGTGCAGGGACATTTAAGAAGAAGTGACTGATTTCGCTGTCAAAACCCATGGGTTCACTAGATCTACCATTTAAGTTGATTTAAGTTTGAAACACTTTGCTAGGTGTAGAGACCTTCTTTTGGCATTTGGACTATCTAGCGTTAGTTGCCGTTACAGTTCTATAGTAATGCCTCTCTAGGTATTTGTCCTATCTAGTGTTAGTTGCCGTTACAGATCTGTACTGATCTTGATTCATCGATTAGCTTAATTAACCCATATGTGCCCAACTTTTTTTCTTGTAAAAAAAAATGGATTTTTTGTATTTATTCGAACCTATGTGGTATACCACACAGCTGATCAATATCTTACCGTCTTAAAAATGGGGCGATAAGCACATATGGGTTAATAACTATTCGTATGGGCAATAGTTTTGACAATTTTCAAGCGGTCCATAGAAGAAAAACTTTAAATGAATTTCGACATATCACAAGTTCAACTCGTGCTTCGTCACATTGCATTGCTCGCGTTCAGGAAAAAGCTTTGTTGTCTTTTTTCGAAAATTTTACAATTTCGAAATGAATTTTTCCGTTTTAATAAAAGGTCTCAACAGACTTCAATCACATTAAATATTTTGCTTCCACTAATTTACTCTGCATTTCATTCATTCATTTTATTTTCTATTTTTTTTTCATTCTTCCTAAAGTGCATTGAAAGTAAAATGTAATTATTTTCATTCAAGTACAATATTTAAGCTTTTAGAGTGTAATTTCCCTCCTTCTGCTTCTCCTACATCTTCCACATTTTTTTTTGCAATGTGTTCTGCTCTAATACGATTGATGAATCCACTTGACATGACTGGGTGCTTTGAAACTTTGTTTGTATTTGTATGTCATTCTAGAGAATGAATGAAAATGTAACACTGATTTCCGATACCACCATACGAGTACACTGACGCCGTCTTTCATTAATGAAATGTTTATAGGAAATCTAATAAAAATCAATACTTCTTTGCACAACCGTCGTCCCTATTACCCTATATATCCCCCTGTATTTTTCTGTTGTAGTTGAGTTCTTTTTTCTGCTCCCTTTTATTGAGTATTTAAATAAGGGCGGAAACTTCCATAGTAAATACAGTTTTTGTTAAACAATTTCCATTCACGACTTAACAATTTAGAAAAACATTTCATTCCGTTTTTTGTACGGTGGGTAGATTGCTATGGGTAGGCTAATAAGAAGGAGGTTAGGCTTTAAATAGTTGCGTTATTTTTTATTGGTGTTGCCATGAGAAATTTGTAGGAATTAAAGTACAGGTTGATAGAGAAAGAAAAGTAGATTTGGCTGTAAAAGTATAGTGCCTATCAGGAGGTCATACATCTCGAGCAAAACTAAATATGAAAAATATTTATTATTATTATTATTTATAAAATTGCCCTGAAAAGTTTCTCAAAAATCTGTTGTTCGAAGTAGAACTTAAACTGTATGTGCCGCTATTTATCAATAAAAAATGAACACGCACTACATAAGCGGTGTAGGAAGCTAGGTCGTGATCCGATCTAATTTTTTATGTATGTGTGCATGTATGTTGTAGCATCTTCTGCGGTTATTGTCGCTATTTGGTTGTTAATATAACACCCATGACTAAAAGAAGTGACGATAATAACTCTAAAGCCTACCGACTATCTTCTAAACTCGTATTTCCAAAGCTAATGGAGAGTATGATAAACTATTAGCTTGTGAAATATTCAGAACCTAACAACCTTATTAGCGACAGACAATACGTCTTCTGTAAGGCCGTTCTACTGTTGATATGTTGGCATTATCTCATAGTTGGTGATCAAACATTTCCAAAGCATTACATAAACTCAGTGGCACGGTGCACTTCTATTGAAACATATTCCGTTTGCTGTTGGTAGTCACTTCTCTTGATCTATTTCGAGCTTCTTCAAGGACTGCGACATGCAACATGTATAGATGTTGCTATAGATGGCATGCCATCGGACAAGTTAAGGGTGTTCTCTCCCCCAACTCTATTTCTTATTTTTGTTAAAGACAGCTTCTCTTTAACTTCTAATATCTGTCATTCATATTTCATTCATTTTTTTTATCGTAGATCTTTGTCAGCTTTGTAAGTCGATTTATACAGTCACATTCGACCTACAGTCAATATACGAATGGGATCGTGTAAACAGGGGTGATTTTAATCTATGAAATACTCTGTATTGTTTACTAACTCATCACCGTGACAGGTTACGTCATTTAAGTGATTTTGCCGTTTTCAGATTGTTCGGTAATTCCTAATTTTAGGTTTTACGCTTTAATGAATTTCCAGACTTTTAATTCTAGATTTTAGGCCAATAAATGAGTCCTCATTTCTATATTGAAAATTGTCGTACATGTGGTGATTTCCAGTTGATGACTCTAATGAATGTTTCCCACTTGAGCCGATTATCTTGATGACTTTAGATCTCAATGGGGGATCCCATTTAAATTTAGCATGGGTTTCACGAATAGGGGCAGCAGTAGACCGGGATCTATCTCGACTCGGTAATTAGACGTACAGCTTTAATTACAGTTCTACGACTCCAATTGGTAGAAGCTTGGTCAGAAATTTGAAAATTCTATTGATTTAAGACTGAAGATTCTGTAGCTGTGTAGTGGATTTGAAACAATGTTTAGATCCTTTTGCCAAGCTCAGCTTTATGGACGGTATTGGGATCTGCATTAAAGAGTTGAAATCAAAGTTAGTAGGCCGACTTTAGGTTAAACCATACATACCTACATACATACATACATACATACATACATACATACATACATACGTAGTTGGCCATAGGTTAGGTTAGGTTAGAGGACGTGTACTTGTCAATTAAGACAAGTACAGTACCCGGAGGTCGAATTGACCCATTGTACAACATCTTAATTTCTCACACCACTTATGTTGTGTGTGTTAATTTTTTTTACACATGAGTGGTGGGACCTACAGTTTAAAGTCGACTCCGAACGACAGATTTTTGAGAAACTTTTTTTCATGACAATAATATTTAGTCTCAGAGTTTTTGCCAGAAATCTGCTGAGAGGAAGTCGCCGAAGAAATACTTTTTGTATTTTGTCTTGATGTCTGGCCTGGGGCCAACACACTACCTACTAGACTACGGCGACTTCTTAATTGGCCATTATAGCACTGCAGTCAGGATTACGACCTAGCTTCTCACACCATTTATGTTGTGTGTGTTAATTTTATACATGAGTGGCGGGACCTACAGTTTAAAGTCGATTCTGAAAGACAGTATTTCTAGAAACCTTACAATTTTATTTGCTTTTAGAGTTTCTGCCAGAAATCTGCTGAGAGGAAGTCGCCGAAGAAATATTTTTCATATTTTCGTTTTGTTTGAGACGTCTGAGATAAACCGTGGCCCTACGCCTAATCAGCCAATACACTACCTACTAGGCTACGGCGACTGTATGGATCCCTGTATTCAATATTAATAAACCTTTCCCGAAGACAATTTATGTAACCAATTGGCTCTGCATCTGTAAGTTCGACGTTATTTACTGGGAATATTTTTAATTGGTAGCTGGGTTTGCATCTCTAAATTTGAAAAACCATTCAATCTGTAGTACGTTTCCTAGAAAAGAATTATAATGGAAGTTCTGAATAAACAACTTGGTCGCTAAAGTTATACAATTTAAATCTATTGGATCTTTATTTCATATCCCAGATATTTACTTTAATTTAGAACGGATTATATAGGTTTATGTTTAGGTCGGAATGGTAGCTCTGATATCACAAAGCTCACTTGAGCACGGATTATATAACAATCTGGAAACTTAAGATTGCTCCTTCTCCGTTTTCCTTTAAAGCGACTATGGTCATCGCTAAATCATAAACTACTGCTTTATTTTAACTACTGCTTTATTTATTGCATTTTAGATTATTTTGTCTTTATGCGACTACCCTTATGGGAAAACCCTTATTTAGTTGAACTTTAAGTGTTCATTAACCTCTTGGCATAAATTAAATGCGAGGCTAAAATGAAATTTAAAAAGAAATCCTTTAAGTTAAGTACCCCCAATTTATGTTCCTTGAAGTAGGCAAAGAAATACTAAGTAATTTAAGCCTTTAAATAAACTTTAATTTTATTTCTGCCTTGTCGGGTGTTTAATCCTAAAAGTATACTTCAGTTATTCTATTGTTGTTAATCTGGGGTGCCAAGGCATACTGTGCAGTGCGTCTTAATTAATGCAGGGTAATTTAATATACTGTCACCTCGAAGGGTTTGTTTTGCCTAAAATTATGTTGTGTTTGTTTGTTTGTATTCATTTGTGTCTTGGATTTACGTTGCATTTTAAAGCAACGCCAGATGTTTGAGAAAACATATTCGCTTAAGACATACATAAGACCATAAATACTTATAAAACTGGCACCCAAAAATAAACCAATTGCTCCACCAAACGACATGATTAATTGATCCGAACTGAATACCACACGCCGTTTCATAGCCATGCGCGGTAGAAATAATTTCACAATTATGGTCTTTTCAAATGTTGTCGATTCCTGAAAAGAAAAAAACATGGTTTTTATGATTTTTTCTTTTTTTTTCTTCAAAATCTCTTCACTTACATCTTTCTGTAGCATTGTTTGCATGCTGATGTACGACTCCTCTTCACATAAATTGGGGCAATTGCATTGTGCCGCTTCGGGCCAATGTTCATGTGCCAAACACAACATACCCTTTATAGAGCAAACGGGAATATGAGGGGCAACCATATAAAAGTAGGGTTTACAACCACATTTTTGCACAGCCAAATCAATACGACACTCGATGCGACACAAACCGGGACGATAAATCTAGATTTGAAGAAGTAATAGTTTCGATAAAAAGAGAAAAAGAATGAGCGATAACTTACCCCAAAATAATTTAAATTATTTTCATCACGATAACGACATTTACGATAAGCTATCGGTAGTTTTCTTACTTCCATTTCGGCCGTTGTCAAGGCAAGCAACAATTCTATGGTCAACGAACCATCCGTAGTGGCACGACGTAAGATCGTACTTTTATCATATGGAGCGGCTATATCCTCAACATTGTGTAGGAGCTGGAAAATAGAGAGTCAACAATAAAAACCTCTTTTTTATGTAAGATCGGCCTACAGGCCTTATGATACTTTTTTACTTACAATTAGCAGGTTACTATCGTAACCTATTTTAGGAAAAATTTTTGCATTACACTCGTTCATAACGTCACAGAAGCGTACATCGCCAACTTTTAAGGGTTTTCTGCAAGGAATAAATATAATATCCAGTAAAGGAAGTTCTTAAATTTTCGGTGGTATTATCAATATATTAACCCATTAATGCCCGAACTACTTTTTTTTTCTAACGGTTACCCTTTTGTTTTTTACACTCAATTTCCTCTCAGAGCATAAAGACTAAGGCAACCTCTGCTGGCAACTTAAGTTGCCACTGGGCACTATTGGGTTAACTTGCAGGCTTTGTTTTGAAGTTACATTTATTCTGTAGATAACTGTTGGCCTTTATCTCAGTTAATAAATTAATCGAGTCCAGTATGATTGCTTGCTTGACCTATGGTTGCTTTAATTAGTTTTATCTTGGCTTCGATAGAGATCTGGCCGCAGAAAAATTCTTTCTTTGTGAGATGACAATAAATTTTGAAAACTCTGGCCGTTAAAAAAATCTCGAAAAACCTTCGTGAGGGGACAACACCGCCTAAAATTTTTTTATTTTACAACGTCAAATAGGTATGAATCGTAAGTGAATTTACTATTTCAATGGGTTGTTTTAACTCTTTGGATTTGGAAAAATAGAGAAAACAAAAAAAAAAAATTAAAATATAATGTTACCCGCGATTATGTCATAGATGGTCCCCCTGACAGCTGTAAAGTTGCCTTCGAAGGCTAGATTTGGTACTTATCGGTACCACAAAAAGTGAGGAAAATCTCTTTGCCACGCCTATTTCTACAAAAAGAAAAAAATCACATAAAAACCGACTTACAGATCTCCAAACGGATTTGTATAACGTGTCATTTGCGATGTACTACGGCAAATACTATATTCCGTCATAGCAGCAGCATAAGTTTGATCACGATCATTGACATCGAAACTTATAGGTAATCGCGATTCGGGCTTACCATCCATCGTCATTTCTCTTTCATCGTATACTTTTTCGGGTAAAAATTTCTGACGCATCTAAAGGGAAAATTAAATTCGATTTTATTTTGCATACAATCTATTCAATAACACACTCACTTGCAATATAAGATCAACAAAATGCACATCATCCAAGCGCGTATCGTTCTCATAAGGCAATAAAGTTTCCAAGTTTAAATAGTTCAAGGAATTAAGCACCTTTAAGAATTTCACATAATGTTGAAAGGTTTCATTATGTTCCTTCGTTACTTGCCAATTGTTTTCGATAATTTCATCTAAATCTGTGATATCGGTATAATCGGAACACAATGTAATGCCAACAAAGGGAAAATTCGATTTGCCCCAGGCCAATTCCATGGCATAGACAATCGGGTTGTCACGAAAACGTTTCCATTGATTAAAACAAATACTCAAGGAGTAATAAGTGGCCGATATGATGGCTGCAGCCCAAAATAAACGCTCTAACCAATGCAGTTCTCTGCGCACAAGGTAGGGAAAGCCATGAATGCTTGACTCTCCCAAAGTTTTATTCCAATATTCACGGCAATTCATAGTGCATCATTACTGCTCGAAAGATTGTCTGAAAACGAATGCAACCAGGCTGACTAATGATTTCGATTTGAATAGTATTTGTACAGGAAAATCCTTTTTTTTTTTGAAAAAATATTCTTTTATGTCACAAGATGTTAAACAACAGCAGAGGACGGGGGAGGAGTAATTGGCATTTGTGCTTGCAATTTGTTTAATTGATTTTCATTGTATCAATTATTTTGTACAGATTTACAAGCTCATCCCTGACATGTCATAGACTTCTACATGATGTTTTCCTTTTTCAATCTTCGTAACACCATGTTTAAACATGCATATCAAATGAAACATGCAAGGATTTGCTACAAGGATTTTCTTTTTCATAGTAAAAGTATTTTTTTTTCATTTTCGTTAACATAGACGTGGGCAACTAAAAGGTTAAATAGGCTTGTAAATACCTAAAATACGCTGACATATTTTGTTAATTTTTGTTTTGTCGTATCCTGTGAATACGCTCCTTAAAGGAAAATAAAAAAATCTTTATAATATTAGCGCCTACTTAAAATATATCCATCTCTACCGTATGCCAGTGTTTACCCTAGATTGGTAACGTATCAAAAGGGACTTCCGAACGCTGACAGTTGATAGCGGCCATCTTGTTAAAACAATATCTGTCAAATTATTTGTAATTTATTGTGTAATTTTTGTCAAATCATTTTGAACGGATATAACATTCAACAACACATGCAAATAATACAATTGTTTTTATCACAATGAATGTCCTATACGTGTAATTCACCGAGCGCTTTTTATCAAAAAAAAATCATCTTCAGCAATGAGGCCCATTTCTGGTTGAATTGTTGAATCCACATGAGATACAAGAGCGTCCAATGCATTTGGTGGGGATTTTGTACAGGCGGCGTTATCTATCGATATCTCTTTGCGAACTTCATTGACCAGGCCATCACAGTCAACAACGAGCACAATGGGGCCATAACTGCGAACTTCTCACAGCCTGGATTGGATGTATACCAGTGACATACGCCTTCAACAGAATGGCATTACGTGCTATTTGGTCATTTCACGCGGAGGTAACGTAAACTTGTGCGTTTTGACACCATTCGACTTTTTTGTGTTTTTCTTAAGCCGCTGGTGTATGTGAATAAGCCAGAAACCCGACAGTGAACATTGGTCGATTTAAGCCTGCGTTGTGCGTCTGAGATATTTCGCAAGTGTTCCACCCATGCCATGACCGATTTTTGAACGATATAATATTCCGCCATCAGTAGTTATTTTAAACGAATGAACAATTTTTAAGATATCTCAAGACCCAATAGAACTTGGTTTGTTCAGTTTTATGACAAAGCTCTAATGTGGCCGATTACCAAAGTATATGTCCACCGCTTATTCATAAAGCATATCGAATGTTTTGACGTTGTTGATGATTATTGTGATATATAGGAGAAGACTTCCAAGTCACAGATTATTGCAGTAAAATTTATGAGCACAGTGCTGTAGGTACGTTGTTGAGTATGAATTAAAGTGGGTAACAACTTATTGAGCAGGGTGAACAGCGTTGTGCTTCTCCAGTTTCATTCTTGAGATCTTCATTCTTGGGCAGTTTGATTGGAATTACAGAACTGGCCATTACAACTCTTCAGTCAGGATTACAACATACACACAGTTACTAAAGTATACATACCGTTAATAAATTTCAGAAATTTTTTAACCAATCCGTTTTCGTTTAAAATCTTTATAATTGTCTGACATTTTTCCTCGATTTTAAGACAGTCTTTTGCATTGGTTAAAAAATCGAGGAAAGTTGTCATACAATTATAAAGATTTTAAACGAAAACGGATTGGTTAAAAAATTTCTGAAATTTGTTAACCGTATGTATACTTTAGTAACTGTGTGTAGCTTCTCACACCACTTATGTTGTGTGTGTGTTAATGTTTGAGAAACTTTTTCATGGCAATTTTATTTACTCTCTCAGAGTTTTTGCCCGAAATCTGCCGAGAGGTAGACGCCGAAGACATATTTTTCCATCATTCATTTTGTTTTAGATGTCTGACCTGGGGCAACTTCTTCTACTCCTTTATTTAATTCCAACGGAAGAGAGTATAATGAATAGAAGTTGTCAGTTGTAAGCATGTGAATTGTGTTGCCTTTGAGCAATCCAGAATTGCCATTTTAAAGAATTACATGACTGTCAACGACAATATTCAATAATTAAGAAGATTATGACAACGATTGGATGTGATGTCGTAATAATTTTTTTTGATTTCAAATCGTAAATAAAATTGATAATTGAATTAATTTTTCTGCTTTTTTAATTTTTGTAATATATGGCGTTTGATGGGAATGTTACAGAAAAAATGCGTAAATATTGATTTGTTTTAGTTTTTATTTTTTTATTTATTGTTTGTAAACATTTTTTAAAATTCTTTTCATTTTTTATTCTCCATCTATATTGTTATAATACAATACAATATTTTTTAAATAATTTGTCACCTCATAAAAGCAAATCTTGTCATAAAAGCCCATTAAAATTATAATATTTCAGACATTAAATCAATTCTTTTGTTCAAAAAAAAAACTTGTTTTGATTTTGGCTTATTGATATCAATATATACATATTTTATTTAGTTTTCAATAAAAAAATTATTAATTTATAAAGTGGGCTTTTTTTATTATTTTTTTTTTTGCAAATATCAGATAAAAAGATTTTTTAATGTCATGCTTAAAATAAAAAAAAATATACTGGCGCCAGCCATTTTTTTTAGAAAATTTGAAATATTTGGTAAATAAATAAGAATATAATTTTCAGCAAAAGCGAAAAATATACGATAAAAAGAAATATTCAAAAAACAACCAAATCTAGGTCGTATGCCTGATTATCCATTATTTAACCTTTAAAAGATCTTAAAGAATTTCATCTCCAGGATTCCAGAATCCATAGCTTCGCTATCAATCAGCTTTATGCTTTTGATGAGCGTCCATTCTATATATAAGTTTTTTTCCCTTATCCCTTTTGCGAGCATATGGCTTCCACACAACATTTCCATCTTATCCCATGTACGACTGCAGTGTTCTAGATCTTGAAATATCGAACGTCTCCGGGTGTTCCTTATTCGGCCACGGCTTTTTGGGCCTTGAGGATTCCACTCAATCGCCATTCTTGTTATACCATCAGTATTCTTTCTTTATTATGGGTTCTTTGTGGGTAAGGTTCCAGAAATCCATGTTATTAGGCCAAAATATTTCGCATATGATTCTGAGGAATTTGTTGATGGATACCAGTATGTGTAGCATTTACAACGATTTATTGGTATAAGAGTATGAAGCTGTATCTGTCGCCTACCCACACGTATCACTATTTTCGATAGCAAAGAGTTATTATTACCATTATGCCTTTGAATTGACCGCAACAATCGACCCTTTTGAGGTAGTTTTCTAACATTTTTTTATATTCTGTACGATAAAGCCACCGTGGTCTCATCTATAAAATTACCACCCACAACATAAGTGGTGTGAGAAACTAGGTCGTAATCCTGTCTGAAGGGTTGTAATGACCAATTACGTACGTACGATAAATTAACAAATGTTCGCTCTCAAATGATTCTATGATTATGATTATGCACTAAGACACGGTCTTTGACGTATTCTCACAAAACGTGAA
The DNA here is from genome assembly GCA_936449025.2 of Sarcophaga subvicina. Lineage (NCBI taxonomy): Eukaryota > Metazoa > Arthropoda > Insecta > Diptera > Sarcophagidae > Sarcophaga > Sarcophaga subvicina. The sequence continues at coordinate 38,246,826 of OW388084.2, forward strand.
ACCTTTCTTTCTGGAAATGTTGCAGTCTATAAAAATAAATCGTTTAAGTTATGTTGCTGATGGCACAGTCCTGTTGAAACCAAGTACCGTCCACTTCATTGCAGTCCGAAGAAAGTCGATTATTATTTCGCCATACTTCTGGATTGGTAATGGTTCTAGTAATATCACCAGACTACAATGTGCAACAAACAGCCATTTTTTTTCGAAATACATCGCCTTCTACACAATCACTTCGGGGTTTTCCAACCTTATGTGTGGTGATTTTGCTTGCTAATGTAACTACCGAGGGAGAAATGATCTTAATCGCTTAAAAATATTTTGTTTGAAAAAAAAAACCAGCATTAAAAACCTGTTGATCAAACCACCACACAAATGAGCATCCAAATTCAATTGCAAAATTGGTCGCAATGAGCCGTATGGTAGGGTCAATTGCCTTGAGAATGCCTTGTATTGAGTGTCATAAACTAAAGAGATTGATTATTAATCCTGAAAACTATTGTAGTAGTAGTTGTAAGATGATTTGAACTCTTGAAATCTTGATGGTAATGACAATTTATTTATTATTTATTATTATTATTTATTGTATATTATCTTATACAATTTTTTAATTCTGTAGTTTAAAAGTAAGGCCGGTAGACCTTACTGTTATGCGAATAAAATTAAAATTTTAATTGAAATTTTAAAATTAAAATTTTAATTGAAATTTTAGTCGCATGTTTTTTACCAACATTTCTGAAAACTTATCTGTGATGACCATCTCATAACATTTGACGTCAAAGTTAAAACTTGTTTTTATTTTTTGTAATTTATTTTAAAATAATATTCAAATAATTTGACACATTTTTTTGTGAAAAAAAAAATTGCAATAAATTTAAACGTTCTTAAAAATATTTAGCATTTGAATTTATTATCAATGGCGCCAGTATTAATAATTCATAATTTTTACGATTTCTAAAAAGATAAAGTAAAATATGCAATAATTTTTTCTTTTTTTTTTAAATATTAAATATACGCGTTGCCAAGAGTACACATTTTTTGAAAAGCCTGCAAAGATGTGTCTGATCTGGTATTATAACTATGGAACCAAATATCTTCCCTATTGAGCCAATTCTCGTCACTCTTTCTTTATTGCTTCGTTGAGAATATAAGACATAAGACAGCTAATCTTATTACGTTATTTCTCCAATAAAAAGAGCATTTCGCGGATTGAAATTTAAAATAAAAGAAATTGTTTTTATTTGATCCTTAAATCCTTTATTTATTATTTATTTAGTAGTCTAGTAGGTAGTGTATTGGCTTATTATACATGAGGCTATTGTTCAAAGCCCAAGCCAGACATCTTCAACGAAACGAAATATGAAAAAATATTTCTTTAGCGACTGCCTCTCAGCAGATTTTTGGCAAAAACCCTCTGAGAGAGTAAATAAAATTGCCATGATAAAGTTTAGAAGTCTAGTAGGTGGTGTGTTGGCTTATTAGACGTAAAGCCAGGGTTCGAGCCCCAGGCCAGACATCAAAATAAAATACGAAAAGTATTTCTTCGACGACTTCCTCTCAACAGATTTCTGACAAAAACTTTGAGAGTAAATAAAATTGCCATGAAAAAGTTTCTCAAATATCTGTAGTTCGGAGTCGACTTTAAACTGTAGGTCCCACCACTCATGTATAAAATTAACACACACAACATAAGTGGTGTGAGAATCTAGGACGTTGTACAATGGGTGAATTACACATCCCGGTACTGTACTTGTCTTAATTGACAAGTACACGTCCTCTAACCTAACCTAATCTAAGTTTCTCAAGAATCTGTCGTTCGAAGTCGACTGTAGGTCCCGCCATTCATGTATAAAATAAACACACTCTACATAAGTGGTGTGAGATGGTAGGTTGGTGTCCTGACTAACGGATTTTAATGATTAATTATATACGTATGCATGTATGAATGCTATTACACGATCCGTTTACGACATCAGAGATCCAATTTCATTGCATATATATACGTTGCAGTAAGAATATAAGACTCACTGGCAACATTAACTTTCATTTTGGCAACTTCGAGAACTCCACTGTTGCAAAAAATTGTTTCTTGCAGTTTTTCTTTTTATTTATAAAATACACTAGTTTTGCTACCCCGCAAATAGTTTATAATTTAAACTTTTACTTTTTTGTTTTAAATTGTAATCATAAATTATATTAAACAAATTATTGTTAAATTGTTTGTAATTTTAAATGGAATTCACACGTACCACATATAAATGGCGTACCGAGTATAGATTACAACTACTCCTGCCATCACCCACCGCCATGCATCAGTAACAAAACTGTGTCATATCATTGAAACTATATTTCTGTGATAATTTTGTGTATATGTATGTATGTATGTGTGCATGAGTGTTTCTAGCAGTTGTAGGTTCCCTCATTCTTTCGTTTATTTCCGTTCAATACAATACAATACAGCAGCAGCGATAGCTTTTAGCATAACAACATTATACCCAGTGAACAAATTTTTTCTTAAAAGATTATTTGACAATAATTATCACTGATAAACAGGAGCATAATTAAATTTATTGTTGGATTAAAATTGCTTTCCTTCGAAACATTTCTTCAGGAGCTGTGAGGACGAACAAGAAGAGGAAACCACAGAACATCTTTCCTGTCATTCTCTGGTAGTTGGGAACCTGAATTGAAGAATTTTTCAGCACCCAGAATTATTGACAGAATGTGTCTAGTCGTTATCTAGTAGGTAATGTGTTGGCTTAATAGACGCAAGCACCAGGAGTCAGACGTTCAAAAAAAGAAAATATTTAGGCGACTTCCTCTCAGATTTCTGGAAAAAAAACTCAGAATAAATAAAAATTGTCATGAAAAGTTCCTCAAAAATCTGTCGTTCGAAGTCGACTTTAAACTGTAGGTTCCACCACTGATGTGTAAAATTAATATTCACAACGTGGGTGGTGTGAGAAGCTATGTTGTAATCCTGTAATTGTAATAATTGTTTAGCAATTATAATTGGCTTAAAAATTTTATTACCTCGATGAAATTCGACATGAACATGTTTAATATGAATGTGAATCTTTTATGACCACATTTTATTATGATCGGATCATAAGTGCCCCTAGGTACCACATACGGTCCATTAAGAAAGTCAAACATATGTACATCTCATATTGTTATAATAGTCGATATACATATGTAATTAAGTTTTTAAAGTTCTATGATAATTAACATTTATTCATAATATTTATTTTACATTATTTAATACTTAACTTAAAAATACTTAAAAAGTGAAACTAACTACAATCGTTAATATCGTCATCATTTTCATCATCAATGTCAGGAAGGAGTAACTTCATAGTATCTGATGAAAATGCTTTTCTATTCCTTCGCGATTTTTGTGTACTGCAGCTTATAAAAGGGTCACTGCTTAAAAGTAACCTATTCCGGATATCTCGATTGGTATCGCTTCTACTGAATTTCCTCGCATAATTCGTACGCCATATGGCTTTATTGCCTATGGCTTTATTACACTGCGTCTAATTTTTTTAATTTTTCAAAAAAGTAAAATTTTCAAAAAATCGCCAAAAATAATTGCGCAATTTGCGAAAACTTTTTTTTTGTTCCTGAATGTAGAGAGTCATATTTTCTTGTGGTATATAACATTAAACTACTAAAAATTACTTTCACTTTTAAAATCCCTATCTTTTTTTGGGTAGGGTAAAAAAATTTGAAATTTTTATTATTTTTAAATTTTGAACGAATAATTTTAACATTAATATATGAGATATATATATATATATAAACTGAAAGTAGCAGTTGCTCATACCTTTCAAATAAAAAAAATCAATATAAAACCTCTATTCGTTTAGCCACAAAAAATATCATATAAACCTATTAAAATTTCAAAAAAACACCAAAAAAGCATTAAATTTTCTTCACTTTCCTGATTTTGACATCGTCTCAAATCTACAAATCTCAACTTAAAGTCGTGAAAATTCACTATATAATGCAGAATTTTGTTGTCTATCGAACTGCATACTCAGTCCCTTAAATTTCTTTAAATTTATTTTTGCCTTTTTGGCCAGCTTTTCAGGGTAAATGCCTCATAGTGATTCGCCTAAATTCTCTACACTTTCACAATCCACAGTTTTTGATGAGAAATGTTTGTTTGGTTAAAATCATACACTTACATGCATACTATTCCTATTACAAAAACATAAAAAAATATAAATATTGAGTAGAAAAAAAAATTGAAAAAAAAAATAATCGAAATGATGCCAACTTGGTTGGAAATACTATACAACAATAAAGAAATCTTGTTTATGTTGCTGTAGTTGCTGAAGCTTTCAGAACCCTCGTTATTATTCGTCGTGCTTATTTGGATTGTAATTCATATGTCTGTTGGCTTAATACAAAGCTTTTTCCACTCTTTTCTTTTCTTCTCTACAGCGCTAAAAGGATATTGTGAGATGAGAAATTTCATAATATATGTTACAAGGTTATATGTGATTATGATTATTGTTGTTATTATTGTTCTTTGTATCATTTGTAAATATGTATATATATGTTTATAAGTACATGTTATATTTATGAAAGAGTCTGTTTGCTGATTTAATTTGAAAGATGTCTGATTACACCAGTCAACCGGGGATGATAGATAGACTTCAGACACATTCTGATTACACCAGCCTATGGGTGTATTCGAAATCTTCCGATTATTATTATTTTAGGGGTAGTAAATAGAAAATAAAAAATTAGGAATTATTTGGAATATTAAACCTTCAGACTATAAGGCCAATACCGATGCAAAGACAGAATAAAACTGAATGTGTGGGTAGTCGTCGTAGTCTAGTAGGTAGTATGTTGTCTTATTAGACTTGTGGCCACCATTCAAACCCCCAGGTCAGACATCTCCAACAAAACATATTTATACATGAGTAGTAGTTTAAGTCGACTCCGAACAGCGAAAGATTTTTGAGAAACTTTTTATGGCAATTTTATTTACTCTCCGAGACTACATACATACCTACCTAATTGGTTATCACAACCCTACACCCAGGATTACGACCTAGTTTCTCACACCACTTAAATTGTGTGTGTTAATTTTATACATGAGTGATGGTGACTACAGTTTATAGTCGACTCCGAATGACAGATTTTTGAGAAACTTTTCATGGCAATTTTATTTACTCTCAGAGTTTTTGTCAGAAATCTGCTGAGAGGATGTCGCCGAAGAAATACTTTTTGTGTTTTGTCTTGATGTCTGGCCTGGGGCTCGAAGCATGGCTTACGTGTTATAAGCCAACACACTACCTAATAGACTACGGCGACTTTTGCCATAAATCTGCTGAGAGGAAGTCGCCGAAAAAATATTGTTCATTTTAGTAGACATGGCCTTTTCCACATAAAGTTAATATTAATCATTGTACTTTAGCTAATATTTGTCCATTTTTTTTCTCGCCGAGGAGGGGTAAATGTACCTAACCGTACCATAGAGGAAGTCGTCACTAAATCCCCCCCTCGTCCCGTGGACTTGTTGTGCCCACTCCGAAACTACGATGGTATTACTTCGGAGTGGAGTCCTTTTGGCTCTTTGGCCCCTGCGTGTTCATATCCGCGTCCGGATTGCGTGTCGAAAGTTGAGGAGACATCTAAGTGTTTCCACTATTCCTTTCGTCCAGGTCCCTGTGTCGGATTTTGTTTGACACGTGTGCAAGTATCATCTATGCTGGCATGCCTACATGTTTTGCAGCCTGAGATCTCTCTTCTTCAGTCTTAGGATACGCTCCACGTAATTCGCCACTGAAGTCCAATTCTCTCTACTCGCAATCATAACCCCGACAATGTTAGCGGCCGTGATCGTTCCAACTAGGCGCTCTTGCCCGTTCTATGCAGGTACTTTCTAAAATAGCCATGCTCCGATAGCATCTGTGTAGTGTAGTAGTTCACCTCTCCGATTTTCCGTCCAATCCAATATCCGGGATATGTCTCCAATATCCGGGATATGTCTCGCCATCCACCTTCCTCTGTCCTCTTCATTACATTGGCGTTGCCATTTTGAGATGGTGTTTTGCCTGAAGGAACCTGTTGTATAACTTCCGGTCAATTTCGCCCTATAAATCTCCATCCGCTCCGCCGCCTGCAGAGCCACGGGAATTGCACCTGCAATCACAAGTACGACTGGCGCGGATTCTGTAAGATACGCCGAAGTGATACGCAATGCAGCCGTTCTCTGTACCGAAATAAGTTACTACGCTCACTTCCTAATATTGAGCGCTTCGGTCGAAATTTCACTTCCATAAAGCATAATGCTGTTACAGGAGTCTCTTTCTCGCCGGTAGCGGGCCTCCAATATTCGCCATTAGTCTGCTCAGCTGTCCCACGATCTTTTGGGCTCTGTTAGCCTAGTATTTAATCTGTTCCGCATATTTTAGTCTGGGATCCAGTCTTATTCCTAGGTATCTCACCGAGCTTTTAGTCCTAATTACCTCGTTTCTAATACTCATGTCCACGTGCAAGGGGATATGACGACCAGTGATTAGCAATAATTTCGTTTTATGCATGGCCAGGTTTAGGCCGTGGGTGTCTAACCATGTTTTCGCTCTTAGCATAACGCGTGTCAATTTTCGTTGTGCCTCTTCCGTGTTCCTGGCCGTGATGACAGAGTATTTGTCCATTTGATTTGATTTATTTTAAATGAACTATAATGGGTGCAGCAAAGCATACCGGGTTTGACTATTAATACAAAGATAAGAGCCTGTACTAAATTCATATGAGATTTAATTGCTTTCTTAAAGAGAAAGTAAAGAGAGAGGATAATAAAAAATAAACAAATCATAACGAATTGTTTTAAGATTTATTGATGAATTGTCTAAGATTTTACGACTGTATTAAAATTTAATATTTTAATGTTTAATTATGTTTAACGGCATTATAATTTTTTTATATTTCTTTAATTTTTTTCTTGCTTTAACTAACCTCATAGAGTGGTGTTCTACGATGTTTATTTCCCCGAGAATGTAGCTCATAAATGTTTGACCTCATTTAGAGATGTTGATTCTGACAATTAAATTATTGTACTTGTTCATTACGCTTTTCCTTGACAAGAGAATCCTTTTATAGAATGAAAGAAAGCAAGAAAAAAAATATAAAAATTAGAGAAACTAATTAGTCGTGGTGACAATTTGAAAAAGGTCATGCTAAAGTAGAGTGTAGTACAAATGCAAAATTCAGGTCAATTTAAAGCTTTAAAAAAGATTTGTAAATTTTTTTTATTTTAATGGTTTTTAAATAGCACACCATGGTTTTTATTACCATATACTTCGTCTTATGGTACATTTTAATATCTGGCGGAGATAGAAAATAGAAAAGAACTCTTTAAACTCGATTATAATTTTTGTTCTTGTCATACAATGAATGATGATGAAAAATAAAGAGGGAAACGATATACATTTTCAGTAGAAGATGTTTAAACAACTAGTACCACATACATGTAGATGTAGTGCTTCATGGTTTTGCAAAGAAAACTGATAACATTGATCAAAGGAGAGGAACAAAACTGATAAAATATAATGGAAAAAACGATACAAATCGGTGCATAAAAATGGATAGGGCCATCTATCGGGTGGTTTAAATTTGAACCATCGGTTATTTCGAATCTGGCGATACTTATGCCATACTATTCTGTCATAAAATTCAGTACATGATCTCCACTGACGCTTGAGCAACGTTGGGATTTATTGGAAATTTTTTTCGGATCTTTTCGGATGAAGCTCATTTTTAGCTTGGTGAGTAGGTTCATAAGCAAAATTGCCGTATTTGGGGTTCAGAAAACCTGCACGTGGTCATACAGAAGCCAATGCACTCATTACGAGTGACTGTTTGGTCCGGCTTGTTGAGCGGAGGCATCATTGGCCATTATTTTTTTGAGAATGAGGACGGCGCAACCATTACGGCCAATGTAATAGCACCATGATAACCAATTTTTTTTTGTACTCACTCTTCATGGTATTGATGTGAAAGATGTTTGGTTTCAACAGGATGGTGCAAGTTGTCAAACAATCGATTTATTGCGTCAAACTTTTAATGGCCGTTTAATTAGCCGAAATGGTGATGTCAATTGGCCGCCAAAGAGTTGCGATTTAACAACGTTGGACTAGTTTTTGTGAGGCGCCGTTAAGGACAAGTGTTATGCCGTGAGGCTATGTTTCAAACTTCGGGTCAGGTAAATCCAAGAAAACGAAATATGAAAATATTTTTCTTCGGCGACTTCTTCACAGCAGATTTCTGGCAAAAACTCGGAAAATAAATAAAAATTGCCATGCCAAAGTTTCTAAAATATCTATCGTACGGAGTCGACTTTAAACTGTACGTCCCGCCACTCATGTATAAAAATTAACACACACACAACATAAGTGGTGTGAGAAGCTACTTCGTAATCCTGACTGAAGGGTTGTAATGCCTAATTAGATTTTCAAATTTGTATGTAGTCAGGTGCTATTATATTCACCAAATGAAGTTGTAGAGCTTGATTTTTTCGGAATTCTAACACTTTTAGAACAAATGCTTGCATTTTTTCCTGTGAAAGTCTATGAAAGTTGAGACAGTATTTTCACAAGCAATACAGCCCGCAATATAGTTGGCTTTGGAGGATATAAATTGCTTTATTAAAGATCATAACTGGTTAAGAAGTAACATATGATTCGTCCGATATCGATTTCATTTAAATGTGTGGTTGTTATTATGTAGCATTCTCAATAAATATTTAGCCAGGGCCTTTCAATTCAATTAAATTTTTTTGTTTTTTTTTAACAATAAAATCTTAAATTCCTCTTCATTACAGCATAACGATCTAAAAGTAATTTTCTTAATAAATAAATAAATAACAAAACAAAATAAAAAACCAGCGAGCATTTATCTCTGGCAAATAATTTGCCATTATTTATTGCTTTTATCTGCTTCAGTATTTTCGTACAGAAACCTGAAAACAATTCGTTTTTTATTCATACAATCAGCCAACCAAACCGTATGAACTGAATAGAATCCGAATTGCAGCAAAAACTAAACATCACCATCACCATCATCACCGCCATTCACTTGAGTTGCGTGAAAATTTTATAGTTTTAATGGGTCTTTTCGATAATTTTTATTTCGCACATCCCATCCCATCCATATACGTACATACGTACGTACGTACGTCCGCATGTACTACGAGTGTAAGCGTATGTACATATATTTTTAACGTTGTTTTATATTTCACGTGCTGCTTTTCTAAATTAATTTGTTAGTTTGTTTGTTGCTATTGTTGTTGGTGCTGTTTTTATTTTTAATTTTTTTTAATTCTTTCTATTTTATTTTATTTTCTTTCTATGTATTGTTGATGGTATGACCTCTTTGTAGGTCATTGTTAAATAAATAGATAAAGAAATAAATAAAAACGAGTCTAATATTACGTATCACTACCATACTACTCAGACGGACGTTGGTTTGTTGGTTTTAAGCATCACTTCTAGGGGAGGTTACTGGTAATAAATTATGTTTCTTTTGTTTTTGAAAGTATAGTTTAATTTGCGTATTTTCGGAAAAAGAAAGATTTATGTTTTAAAAAATTTATTGTTTTTTTTTATAGTTTTTGTAAATATGTGTCTCAAATGCAGGTCTCTCTCTTATTATCCAGTGGCCATATACCATACACATCACATTAAATCTGAAGTCGCTGTAGTCTAGTAGGTAGTGTGTTGGCTTATTAGACTTAAGGCCACTATTCAAACCCCCAGGTCAGACATCAAAACGAAATATGAAAAAATAATTCGAAAATAATTAATAAGTGGAACCAGTAAAAATTTTGGTTGTTAGTAACAACAAAGAGAGAAATTCCCGAATTTTATTAAGTAAATCATAATACTTTATATTAAAAGGACGGTCAGTTCATTCACAGTACTTAGCTTTGGACAATCTAGTACTGTAGCAAAGAAGGGAACCGATGACCACGATTACTTCTACATACGAGTATAATACATAATTGGTCATTGCAAATCCCAGACAGGACTATGACCTAGCTTCTCACAAATATTTTTATATTATATTAATTTCTAAAGGACTGGTTACTAAGACAGAAAAGACTAACTGTTTTTTCTAGAAAAATATAAAAAACAAACAATAACAAACCAACAAAGAAATTACAAGAGTCACAGAAAAATGTCTGGAAGTTACCAGACAGAAAATAAATATAGTATAAATAGAGTGGAATTAGTTGTAATAAAAAACGTGACCGTTATATTCATTAGAAGTAAAACTTACTTACTTAATTGGCCATTACAAAACTTTTGTCAGAATTACAACTTAGCTGTTCACACCATACATGTTGTGCGTTAATTTTATCGATGCGTGGCAGAACCTATCTTTAACATCGACTTCTCGAGCTTTAAGAAACTTTTGAAGCCATTTTGATTTTACTCTCAGATTTTTTGCCAGAAGATTGTTCAGAGGAAATCGGCGAAAGAAACACCTTTTTAATTTCATTTTGTTCAAGAGGTCTGCGTGAATCACGGGCTTTTACCTAATAAGCCAATAGGACTTTGTAGTAAAAACATATGGTAAAAACTTCCACCTCAGTATTCAAACATAAAGTAAGTAGAAGATTTTATTTCTGAACAATATCATCACTATGAAGATTCATTTTTCAGTTCCTCATCTGATCGAACCGGAAGCAAATTATTGACTATCTGAGAGAGCAAATACCAGTATGTATTAAGCTATCTTCCTTTAGGATTTTAAAAACCTATGATATCGATAAGACTATTTAAATGACTGTCCCTGTATTGGCAATAGCTGCCTTCCAAAATGTTAGTTGCTTTGTGTTTAAATAAAGTATAGCGTTGCATAAAGCCGCTATACAAAATGTTTTCAATGTATACTGTTTCAAAACGTAGTCAATGTGTATTTTTAACGCAGTCAAAAAGCAATCAGGCATCGGATTTATAGTTGATGCATTGTTTGGTAACTTTGCATATCTACATAATTTATGTATATACCGTAGTAGAACTGCATACAAACTTTGTATTGATACATTTTGAAATTCAGCCAATGTTAACAATTTATTTTATTTTAAATTAAAATCCTCGCATCTTCAAGCAATAATTGTTTTTGAAAACGTAGAAACGTAATAAAACGGAGAGCTCAGTAATCTTGGCTGCATATTAGGCAAGATCAGTAAGAGCTCCAGATATCACTTTTATAAATGGTTGTAAATTCAGGTCCTATCTTGTATGTGCTGGGGTTATACCAGGTTACCAGCGTATGTTAAAAGTTGTTTTATATTGTCTTTTGGCGCTATCAAAAATAAATTTGTGTGATATGAAGAAATCTGAGTAACGTATACCTCATGCTCGGTGTAGTGTAAGAGAATAGAGTCTCTGATGGGAATCGATCTTACGATCCGCACATTAATAGTGTAGCACACTATCCAATAGATTATCAGGGCAGCCATATTTGTTATATGATCCTCATGTAGTGATATTTTAAGTTATATCGCTTAAAATAATAAAACATTTTATTACAACAATTTGTTTTCTGATTATATGTATGTAATAAATAAGATTATACGTCTTCAAGGTACATACAGTAGATCATAATCAAAATGGTCCACTTATGACGAAATATTCAAATCATAAAAAAAACAATACAAATGCAAAAGAAAAACATACTAAATTTATTAATTAATTATGTATTAAAAATAAATATAAAAAAACGGACTTTACAGTCTAGTATAATAAGTATGAAAAATATTAACAAAAATAAACAGTAAATAAAAAGAGTAAATGAGTCTCCTGCGCTGCTCAACTTCATTTATGGGATTGGTGGAATTAGGTCCGTACAAGGACTGCACTTAAATTTGGCATCACAACGGGCCCCTATGCGTGCTCAAGTGTACTTTGACAATTAAAACTACCACTTCGACCTAACCTAACATGAATAAAAATTGCCTTGAAAAGTTTCCTAAATCTGTCGTTAATAACTGAGTGGAATACGTAGTAAATTGAATGAACCAACGAATTTATCTATTTGCCTTATGTTTGTATATAAATGTTTAGACTTTTTACAGCGTAAAGTGGTTTGTCACAGGGAAGCCATTTTCACTGTGAGCCACTGTATGTTATCTGATTACACCAGAACAGCTTAAATAAATATTAATAGCGTTACAGGCATTTTATTTTTTTTTTGTTGTTTTTTTTTTTCGTTAAGATTTTATCATAAGATTTTATTATAAAAGATTATTTGTCGTGCATAATTTATAGATTTTTTTCTAATAAAAATTTTAATTTTTTTTTCTATTCTGTCTATTTACAGGTAAGATGTGAAAAAATGTTGTAGAAAAAGTAAGAAAACAAATGATCTCATGTCTCTGTTTGATAGGCAAGTATTGCAAAATATACCTGGTGAACTCATATGTTTATTTATTTTGATCAAAATAATATCAAATTACTCAGAGAAACTGATTTGGAATCTGAGAAATAGAAAAAAAATTGGTTTTAACATTCCTTTTCGTTTGCATACACAATAGAATTTGAAACAAAAACTAAAACAAGAGAGAGAAACGTACACTTCAAATTACATCATTTCATTTCATTATTGCTATAATTATAATATAATTAAATTTATTATAAAATTTTGCATATAAAGTAACATTAACACATAAAAATAAAAATTATATGAGAACGATGTACGACGTCGGCTATTCAGTCATTCATTCACACTAGCTGCCTGACTGACAGGCTGCCTCCATTCATGCCGTCATATAGACTTCTTATAATTTTTTTTTATTTTTTCTTTTTTTAATAAAGTTTTATGCTAATTATTCCTATCGTTTGAATGGATATATTTTTTAAAAATATTTTTTTTCTTTTTAATAATATTTTCTATTTATATAATTAGAGTATGATAGTATAGTAGATGAGTTTTAGAGTTTTTTTTAATGGATGACTGCATAAAAATGCAATTTTTTGGTGAATAACGTCTTAAAATAAACTGCTGGATAGCAAGTGAGGTGCAGGAAAAAGTCATTAAATTTTATTTAAAAAAATATGAGAGAAAGAAAGAAAGAAAGAGAGAAAAAATTATTATTTTTTTTAAACACCTTAAATGCCAATTAAACAAATCACTGGAGCATGTTGTAAAAATTAAATTGTTTTTGTTGTTGTGTTGTTATAAGAAAAATGAATTTTAAACCAAGTTTTGTTTTTATTAAATAATATAGCAATCGGCTACCAATATATTAAATAGGCATTCAAACATAATATTTTTACAAATTATACGTTTAATAATGTATAACGGTTGATTATTTAACCGCTTAGATTTTGAAAATTGGAAAAAAAAAGAAAATTTTATCCTGAATTGTACAAAGGGACCGTTAAAGATTCAATTGTTCCGAAAAATAATACACATCCTACTTTATCACATAATATGGACCAGCGAGTTAATTTTTATTTTTTGTTAATTACAATACAATTACAAATTATATTTAATTATATACGAACTGAGTAGCTTCGACCATGTGCTCGGTGTAGAGTCACAACCCAGAGTCTCTAGTGAAAATCGAAACCACAGCCCTCAGTCCAATAGCCTAGCACACTACCTACTAGACTATCAGGGTACCCAGCCGACGATATTCTGAGGGAGACGTAAATTGTTCAATAAGCGTACAATCTTAGTCCCGCCTTGGCGCCCGCTAACTCAACAGTGTCTCTCACACTGACATATTGACATGCCATAATGCTGTTCAGAGCGATGCTAAGTAAAAGAGTACAACACTGTCTGTTGACCTTTCTTACAGCAGCCGTATATACGAGAAGGTTCTCATGTGCAACACGGTCTTTACCTTCGAAATACAGACTTTTAATAAAATGTGTTATTTTTTTCGAAACAGGCAGGCAGCTTCGTGTGACAAACTGTCTAAAGTTTTCTCAAAGTCCAGGAACTTCAAACAAAGTAAATTGTTCCTTGTATTGTACTTTATTATCTTAAGATTTTTAACCCCCCTCAAGATGCCTGCTTTTGTCTAAGTTTGTCAGTTAGGATAGCACCATAAATAGTTGCGAATAAAGCTCCTATAATGCAAAATATTTTACCCTTCTTGGGAGCATATGGTTTCCAAAAAGCATTTTACATTTTATTCGGTTGGCTGCTGTTGTTGCCTTAAGTTCTAGTTGGTTGCTATTCCGCCTTATTTCCGTTTCGTTAATCTGTAGTTGTTTCATTTAAGCAGGTGATTAGTATACTGTAGCAACTCCTAGGATAAAGGCTTGTAAACACAAACGCACATGATTTTCATCTGTGATATAAAATTACTTAGTTTTTCACTTAGGGTAGCATTCTGGATAGTCGTAGGAAAAAACAACTTAGCAAATGAATCGCTAGGTTGGTTTTTATGTTGACTCTAAGGAGGGGTCATACTGTAAAGCGAAGCCTGGTCTGGCCGCTATGGGTACTTAAGGGAGCTATGATTTCAACCAAGCTTTTAATCCCCCCCCATACCACAATATTTTTGTTCAAGCCGTGCCTTTTTAGATAATTAAATCTTCCCAGTCTTTATTTGTCAAATATTATTGTCAAATCAATAATATTGAAATATTGTAAGATGCCTGTGTCAGGTTGCAAAACAGGGTCTGATGCTGTATTCAGACTTCATGGATTTTTGGATCTTGTATTTCTCCTTAATTGCGCATAATAAACTTTAATAAAGAAACATCCATATTAGGTGTTTTCAATTGTTTTGATACTGAAACATTGCTTCAGATCTTCAGATGCAAATTTAGTTCAGTGCGTCATATAATTATATTCCCTTTTAATTGTTGAAAAATTTCAGGCTTGATCTACACGCAATTCTCAGGAAATAAAAAGTGGACGTGCTTGCCCATTACCTTCAGTTATATCCTCCCTTTCGTACCTTTTCTCTTTTTCCAATTGCCCTATCTCCTTCACTATCCTCTCTCTCTTCTCTAGGACGTATTTACAATGGGTCATTTAAATCTCTTGGTGTTGTACTTGTCCCAATAAGAAGAACACGTCCTTAAACCTAACCTAACCTTAACTTATCCAATGTGAGCATATAGAACCACCCCTCAGACAATGTTGTGTACAAAGTTCAATTTTTTTATAGTTTTTTTGTTTGTTAATTAGAAAAATTATGCAAAACCTTTGAGATTGATTCTCACAAGAAATTTAAACAAAATTACTTTAAATTTAACATTTCCCCTCAATTAACTACTTAAAGACCGCAATCATGCAAGCAAACACTTTAAGGTGTCAAATTAAATTAAAAAAAAACAAAACGAAAGAAAAGCTTTTTTATTCCCAATTTGCATAAAATTGCGTGAGCCGATTTGTAAATGAATCACAAGTAGCGGAAGAGAGAACATGTGAGTTTTTATTCACATTAATAGAGAAAAATACATGCCAAAAGGAAATATCAATCTATTTAAAAGTAAATTAACACAATTTATTTATTATGCGTTCCGTCCCGGCCGTCCATATGATACTGTCCGTCCATCCCTTTGTCGTAATCAGATATTAGCCTTGATCTCAAAAGAAGAGCATGTGTCTTCAACTAAGACTCTATGACGTTCATAATTTCTTGCCACCACCTTAATTCTTAAATACTAAAAAAAATTACAAAAAAAGAAATGAAATAAAATAAAATCATTTGATTTATTACAATTACACACACTTAAAATTACATTCACGCCTTTATTTATTTAAATTATTTCAAGTGTCATTATTTTAAACACACAAAATATGTAGAAAAACAACTCTACTGTCTATCTCTCTCTGTGTGTAAAGCTTTCGTTCGTATTGTTTAAAAGAAGTACAAAATCATCATCAGCAGTAACACTGGGATTTGAATTCGTATTCATTTAATGTCGCTGTCAAGTAAGTGCAATTGTCTCAATTATTAAAATAGACACTGCGATAGACAGACGGACAGACGTATAGACGATGTAAATAAGAACGAACACATTAAGACTGATGTGACCGGACAGACCAAGTGAAATTGTTTCTATATATTGTAGTGCATAGAAAAGGCTTTTATCTACTTGTTACACTACATATCTGTGATAAAAACCAATAAAATGTTGGGTCTAGGCATTAGTTTGTAACGTAACAGATTCTGTCCGGCTGAATTTAGTCACTTCGTGACCTCCTCTAGGCCTAAGATTATTATTGAAGTAAAGCAGGGAATCACTCAGCACTTGTACAATAAAAAACTTAAAAAGTTTTTTAAAACAAAATCCAAAATTTAATCGAGATTCCAGGCATTCTGAGATGCAATGAAGCCCCACAGTTGCCAAGTATTTATTCTACATACATACGTACATAATTAGACATTACAACCCTTCAGTCAGTATTACAACCTAGCTTCTCACACCACTCATGTTGTGTGTGTTCATTTTATACATAAGTGGCGAAACCTCGAGTGTAAAGTCGACTCCGAACGACAGATTTTTTTAGAAACTTTGCATGGCAATTTTTATTTACTCTCTCAGAGGTTTTGCCAGAAATCTGCTGAGAGGAAGTCGCCGGAGAAATATTTTTTGTATGTCTTTTTGTTGGAGATGTCTGACCTGCGGTTTGAATCGTGGCCACAAGTCTAATAAGACAACATACTACCTACTAGACTACGACGACTACCCACGCATTCAGTTTTATTCTTTTTTTGCAACAGTATTTGCCTTATAGTCTTAGAAATCTGCTAAGTTGAAGAAGTTGCCGAAGAAATATTTGTCCATATTTCGTTTTGTTGGAGATGTCTGTCTGAGATGAGTTAGAATCGTTAGAATCACGTCTAATAACCCAACATATTATCTACGATACTATGGCGACTTCATTTATTCTAGCGATTCGTTTTCCTCATTACGGAATGTTTATAAAGAGCTTGGAGCGATTCCTATAAGTGTTTTCTGAGTTCTAATTACATAACAAAAGTTTCAACTATGTCAGCCCCGTTTGGCCTTAGAAAGGTTTTCGATTCTGTTCCATTTATTTTTCACTCTTACTGACTTTATTTGGACATTAACAAGCCGTTTATCGGCTTTCAGCCTACTTTAACACATCCTTTCAGACGCCTTTGCTTCTTGTGCGCCTTGAAGTTTGTCATACCAATCGATGACACGGCTTTCTTAATTCGATCCTTCCGACATAAACAAGGTCGTCCTATTCGCGCTAATCGCCGTTTCAAATATACATCTCGGCGGAACTTCCTTTTCCATTCAAACAACGCAGCCGATACAGCGCAGCCAAGGTCCATGTCGTTGAGGAGCTCATTAGATCGAATGCAGAAATCATCAACTCGCACTGGATCGAAGATCTTACGTAAAACTTTTCTCTTGAATATTTTCAAGGCTGCTGCATCATTGCTTAAAAGTACGGGGAGCTTGATCGACTTGTAGAGTATAAGTTTCGTCGTAAGGGAGTGGTCTCTGTTACTCAATTGCCTATTGAGTTAATACGAAGACTTTTCTCTCGAATACTCTCAAGGCTGCTGCATCGATGCTTAATAGTGTCCATGCTTCTGCGCCGTAAAGAAGTACGGGTATAATGAGCGACTTGTAGAAGATACGTTTCATTGTACGAGAGTGGTCTCTGCTACTCAATTGCCTATTGAGACCATAATGGCACCTGTCGCCAAGACGTACGCTTGATCTTTAGATTGACATTATTTTTGCTGGTAACGGCGAGCCCAAGGTACTGTCATTGACATCATCTCATGTCAATCATATATCTTGTTTTGCCCTCATTGACTGCCAGACCCATGTTGATAGACTGCTCTTACTGCTGCATACAAAGTTTGTAGTTCAATCAGTGGTGTAGAACCTCATGTGCCGGTATTTGCCAGGATTTCCTACATGACCTGACATTTGATTCAGCTTGACCGGACAGACGCATATTGATCTCGAAATCTACATCATAGGAGTT
Organism: Sarcophaga subvicina; assembly: GCA_936449025.2. Taxonomy (NCBI): domain Eukaryota; kingdom Metazoa; phylum Arthropoda; class Insecta; order Diptera; family Sarcophagidae; genus Sarcophaga; species Sarcophaga subvicina. The sequence goes on from OW388084.2 coordinate 38,264,793, forward strand.
CGAATAGCAGACAGTATATCTATAATCCGCACTCTGTTTCTTCAGAAAGAACCAGGCTTTCTGAAGGAAGGTGGTCATAAACATGATATTTTTTACTACATAAACTCACGATACGTCTAACTGAAGAGTAGAAGTAGATTCGATTGTTTTGAAAGCCTCTTATTGCTATGGGAATTAATACTTAGACCCAATAATGTCATATGTATTTTTGTAATGCCACACGACCATCAACTTGTGCTAACATTTGAATTTAACAATAATACAAAGCAATTAAATTTTTATTTTTTAAATGCAAAAAAAGAAACAGCAAAAATAAAATCAGACAAGAAGAAAAAAATAATATCAAAAACAATAACAATTTTGACAGTTTTTATTAATTGTTTAACATGTCTTGTTATTAAGAAACATTTACTTAAACAGCCACTTTCAATTCGTAGAAAAAATTTTAAAAAAATATTCACAATTTCCAATATAAGAGGAGCGTATATAGAAAAAATCTGATCCCCTCAGAGAGAATGACGCAATGAATTTAATAAGTATAACAAGCAACGCTATCTCCTGAGAACAAATAGGACTCAGTGGACAAATTGGCTCACCCATTAACCCATTTTAACACATGTTTTTAGGTGACAACAGATGACATATGTAGCATCCTAGAAGCTGTTAGAGTAGATTTAATCTCGAGTCTACCTCATAGGAGCTTAGTTTTGGGATGCTCGGATAGCAGATAGTATTGCTATATCCTGCAGTCTGTTTTTTAACATGATATTTCCTCCATACAGAAACATATTGCCTGTTGGAGTAAGAGCTACAGAGTCAATCCTGGCCAAACCATTTCTTAAGGCCCATTGGTATCATATATCGATCAATATGTATCATTCTAGAAATTGTTACAATAGACCTTCATTAGAGGCAAAAAAACGTTATTGAAATGAAAACTTGGAATTACAAAGGCAAGTTATAAACCCCTTGTCTGCTGGAGAAGGCTCCTTAGGAAATGCAGCAACTGCATTATCGCTATGTTTACTAGTTGAAACTACAATCGTTCGGAACGTGCTGCCAAATAGCGTAAAGAAATTATTAATCGACTTGAATTGGTCATTACATCCCTTTATTTCAGATTACGAGCTGTGTGTGTTAATTTTTATCCTCGAGTGCTAGGACTTACAGTTTTAAGTCCACTCGAAACGAAAGATTTTTTAGAAATTTTTTCATGACAATTTTGTTTACTCTCAAATAATTGCCAAAAGACTGCTGAGATGTCTAGGCTAGGGTTTGGCCCACGACCTCACGTCTAATAACCGGGCTCTCTACATGGTAAACTATGGTGTCTTCTATTTCTAAAGTTCACAAATTTCTGACCCAAATATAGAACTTTGTAGCAATGAACTAAGGAGTGCGCCTGAAAAATTTTGAGCATAATTCCAGACTTATATTTTTGACTTCTGTCATTGAAAGAAATAATTACCGGTAGTTTGATTACAAAATTAGGTTTCTTTTTTAAATAAAATTATGTACATAATTGGTCATTAGAACTCTTCAGTCAGGATTGCGATCTAGCTTCTCACACCACTTACCTACATTTTAAAGTCGATTCCGGACGACAGATTTTTGAGAAACGGTTTCATGGCAATTTTATTTACTCTCATAGTTTTTGCCAGAAATTTGCTGAGAGGCAGCCGTCTAAAAAATATTTTTTTATTTCATTTTATTGGAGATATCTTACCTGTGGTTTGAACCGTGGCCTTGCATCTAATAAGCTAACACACTACACACTAGACTACGACGATAATAACTTTACTATTATGTCTATGCTTTATATTATGCTATTATGTCAAAATTTGTTTATGTGATATATCAAACAATAGATTGATCAAAAGATGTGAATGACAACTTTGACGTTTGCTTATTAAAAATAATGAAAGAACTTGATTATCAATCTCGAGATGAGAGACCTAATTTTTTCACCAGACATTTTATAATTTCTGTGATTACTTCTCAGAGATGAAACATCCAACAAAATTTTATTGTACAAGCCATCCGAGATGCCAATACGACGACAAATTTTTCTCTTTTCCAACTTGTTCTTTTCGGATTAACAGCTGTTGAGTTTAGAGTCCTTTTAAAAGTTATTGAACCATTGCCAAAACGCAAGCAATATTTATTTTTTGAATAAATTTTTTTAAAATCTTTTTTTAATTTTTTTTTTATTAAATTTTAACATGAACACGCCTATTTTTTATATTTTTTTCTTTAATATCTACGTGCGAAATTTTTCACATTTGACTTTTTAATGATCAAATTATCGATTTTTTTGTTTTTCTTATTGCACCTCAAGAAACAAAAGATTCAATCACGAATCAATTGCATTTACACGCAATTTTAAACTATTTAATCGTGGCTAAATACTGAATTAATAAAAAAGTTATCTCTCATACTGATCTGATCAATGGGGATATTAAATCAACAGAATTTAAAGCACGATTTTGATTTTGTTTCGTTTTAATTATTTAAAAAAAAATTAACTTTTTTTCTAAACAACTCTTTTGTATTGTTTTTTTAAAAAACACAATCATTATTATGAATTCATGAAAACCTGAAATATCGATTACAAAATTCTTTTTAAATGATGTGAACAACAATAAGAAATAAAGGCCAAACTGAATACAGTCAGTAACTTTAAAAATGATTTCTTAAAACAAAAGTTTTAAAGTTTTTTTTACTAAACAAAACAAAACAAAGCAAAAAAAAACAATTTTTTTTATCGACATTGATGACGATTTTTGTTGTAACAATTTTGAACAGAATTTGTTGCAGTTATTGGCTTTTGGCAGTCAAGTATTTTAAAATATTCGATAGAATGCTGCTTCCAAGTTTTAAAGCGGTTAAAATAAAACAAAAAAACTTGGTTGTTTTTTTATTATTTGCTAATGACCATAACACTGCACAAAAACTACATTGAGAGATTGATGAAAAAATTAGGCCACAATAAATTCTTTATTTTCTCATCGTACAGAAGTTGACACGTTTTGAACACTTTTAACTGTATTTGTAGGACATTTAGTATTCGTTTTTTAATGACATAAAATTTTGTTTGTTGTAATATTGTACAAGATATTTGGGCAATTCACACGACATTGTATCGTGTATGTTGTATTGAATACACTTTGTGTTTGTGAACGCTCAATGTTATGTTGTATTCTGTATTTCGTATTCCAAATATCAAAAAGCGATAAGAAGAAGGATAACGTTATTATGATTATTTTATTTGATTTTCAAGCAGCAAAATAAAAAATAGTGCGGAAAAAAGTAAATTAAATAATTATCTGTGCGAAAACTATAATTTTGAAATGTTAATTGTTCACTCAAGTTGCATAGAAAATATTTTGTATTTTTATTTTTTTCTTGATTACTGGTATTTACATAAACTGATAGCACGAAACCAATGCAAGTTTTAAAAACACATGAAAAAAATGTTTATAAGTGTATCGGATTTTTATATGAAAATTATCAACAACAAGCATACACTGTTGTATTTTCGTCCAACAATACAATTAATACAACGATACAAGGGCTTGTGTGAATTGGCCAATTGTTGTTATTCATATTGTTGTATCTAATAGAGTGTTGGCAATTAGACGTGAGGCCACGGTTCAAACCTTAGGTCAGACATCTCCAACAAAAAAAACGAAATATGAAAAAATATTTCTACGGCGACTTCTTCTCAGCAGATTTCTGGCAATAACTCTGAGAGTAAATAAAATTGCCATGAAAAGGTTTCTCAAAAATCTGTTGTTCGGAGTGGACTTTAAACTGTAGCTGCCGTAACTCATGTATAAAATTAACACATACAACATAAGTGGTGTGGTAAGCTAGATCATAATCCTGACTGAAGTTACATACGGTGAAGCTATCTTTATAGACGAGACCTATTGGTCCAAACCACAGACATCTCCAACAAAATGAAAAAATATTTCTTTTGGCGACTTCCTCTCAGCAGTTTTTTGGCAAAAATTTTGAGAATAAATAAATGTGCGATGAAAAGTATCTCAAAAAAAAAAATCTGTTGTTCGGATTCGACTTTACACTATAGATCCTGCCGCTCATGTATAAAATTACAACACACACCATAAGTGGTGTTAGAAGCTAGGTTGTAATCATGACTGAAGGGTTTTAATGACCGATTATGCGTTGTGTGAGATTCTTGGTTATAATTGAGACTAAAGGGTTGTTGCTGCAGACTGGGAGACAATGCAATTTCCTTCAAGTTAAATTATATTTCTAATTGGCTGTGTAACCTAGCTAATTTATAATCGAGTTTCTTATTAAGCAGGCTCTGCGACATTCTTTTCGTTTAAAGACTGTTTTTTTATCTCTAAATGAGATGAATGGTATATAGGTTAAGAAGTTTGACTTGAAGTATAGGATTGGTTGCGTCTTTTAATGATTTTCATATTAAATACTCGTTCTTAGAGGATAACAGCCTAACAATATATGTGTGTGAAGATAAATTCAAATTTAACTAGCAAAGACAAAAACCAAAAATTTTAACAGAGGTAATGTTAAAGCTAACAGAGCCATGTTAAGTGGTTAACAGAAAATAGTCAAGGTAGGATTATCGATATTGTGGGCAAATAGGACATGCTGCACATATCCCACTATATACAAATTGTAGCCTAAGGTGTCCCTAATAAAACCCAAAAAGTCGTATATCCCAAATAATTTTGGAACTTGAGATATCGGGCTTCATATATACCCTATGTTAACAGTGGCTGGGTAGGATGACGGATGATGGATATTGTGGAGAAATGGGACTTGCTGCACATATCCCACTATATACAAATTGTAGCCTAAGGTGTCCCTAATAAAACCCAAAAAGTCGTATATCCCAAATAATTTTGGAACTTGAGATATCGGGCTTCATATATACCCTATGTTAACAGTGGCTGGGTAGGATGACGGATGATGAATATTGTGGAAAAATGGGACTTGCTGCACATATCCCACTATATACAAATTGTAGCCTAAGGTGTCCCTAATAAAACCCAAAAAGTCGTATATCCCAAATAATTTTGGAACTTGAGATATCGGGCTTCATATATACCTTATGTTAACAGTGCCTGGGTAGGATGACGGATGATGGATATTGTGGAAAAATGGGACTTGCTGCACATATCCCACTATATACAAATTGTAGCCTAAGGTGTCCCTAATGAAACCCAAAAAGTCGTATATCCCAAATAATTTTGGAACTTGAGATATCGGGCTTCATATATACCCTATGTTAACAGTGGCTGGGTAGGATGACGGATGATGAATATTGTGGAAAAATGGGACTTGCTGCACATATCCCACTATATACAAATTGTAGCCTAAGGTGTCCCTAATAAAACCCAAAAAGTCGTATACCCCAAATAATTTTGGAACTTGAGATATCGGGCTTCATATATACCCTATGTTAACAGTGGCTGGGTAGGATGACGGATGATGGATATTGTGGAGAAATGGGACTTGCTGCACATATCCCACTATATACAAATTGTAGCCTAAGGTGTCCCTAATAAAACCCAAAAAGTCGTATACCCCAAATAATTTTGGAACTTGAGATATCGGGCTTCATATATACCCTATGTTAACAGTGGCTGGGTAGGATGACGGATGATGGATATTGTGGAGAAATGGGACTTGCTGCACATATCCCACTATATACAAATTGTAGCCTAAGGTGTCCCTAATAAAACCCAAAAAGTCGTATATCCCAAATAATTTTGGAACTTGAGATATCGGGCTTCATATATACCTTATGTTAACAGTGCCTGGGTAGGATGACGGATGATGGATATTGTGGAAAAATGGGACTTGCTGCACATATCCCACTATATACAAATTGTAGCCTAAGGTGTCCCTAATGAAACCCAAAAAGTCGTATATCCCAAATAATTTTGGAACTTGAGATATCGGGCTTCATATATACCCTATGTTAACAGTGGCTGGGTAGGATGACGGATGATGGATATTGTGGAGAAATGGGACTTGCTGCACATATCCCACTATATACAAATTGTAGCCTAAGGTGTCCCTAATAAAACCCAAAAAGTCGTATATCCCAAATAATTTTGGAACTTGAGATATCGGGCTTCATATATACCCTATGTTAACAGTGGCTGGGTAGGATGACGGATGATGGATATTGTGGAGAAATGGGACTTGCTGCACATATCCCACTATATACAAATTGTAGCCTAAGGTGTCCCTAATAAAACCCAAAAAGTCGTATATCCCAAATAATTTTGGAACTTGAGATATCGGGCTTCATATATACCCTATGTTAACAGTGCCTGGGTAGGATGACGGATGATGGATATTGTGGAAAAATGGGACTTGCTGCACATATCCCACTATATACAAATTGTAGCCTAAGGTGTCCCTAATAAAACCCAAAAAGTCGTATACCCCAAATAATTTTGGAACTTGAGATATCGGGCTTCATATATAACCTATGTTAACAGTGGCTGGGTAGGATGACGGATGATGGATATTGTGGAGAAATGGGACTTGCTGCACATATCCCACTATATACAAATTGTAGCCTAAGGTGTCCCTAATAAAACCCAAAAAGTCGTATATCCCAAATAATTTTGGAACTTGAGATATCGGGCTTCATATATACCCTATGTTAACAGTGGCTGGGTAGGATGACGGATGATGGATATTGTGGAGAAATGGGACTTGCTGCACATATCCCACTATATACAAATTGTAGCCTAAGGTGTCCCTAATAAAACCCAAAAAGTCGTATATCCCAAATAATTTTGGAACTTGAGATATCGGGCTTCATATATACCTTATGTTAACAGTGCCTGGGTAGGATGACGGATGATGGATATTGTGGAAAAATGGGACTTGCTGCACATATCCCACTATATACAAATTGTAGCCTAAGGTGTCCCTAATGAAACCCAAAAAGTCGTATATCCCAAATAATTTTGGAACTTGAGATATCGGGCTTCATATATACCCTATGTTAACAGTGGCTGGGTAGGATGACGGATGATGGATATTGTGGAGAAATGGGACTTGCTGCACATATCCCACTATATACAAATTGTAGCCTAAGGTGTCCCTAATAAAACCCAAAAAGTCGTATATCCCAAATAATTTTGGAACTTGAGATATCGGGCTTCATATATACCCTATGTTAACAGTGGCTGGGTAGGATGACGGATGATGGATATTGTGGACAAATGGGACTTGCTGCACATATCCCACTATATACAAATTGTAGCCTAAGGTGTCCCTAATAAAACCCAAAAAGTCGTATATCCCAAATAATTTTGGAACTTGAGATATCGGGCTTCATATATACCCTATGTTAACAGTGCCTGGGTAGGATGACGGATGATGGATATTGTGGAAAAATGGGACTTGCTGCACATATCCCACTATATACAAATTGTAGCCTAAGGTGTCCCTAATAAAACCCAAAAAGTCGTATATCCCAAATAATTTTGGAACTTGAGATATCGGGCTTCATATATACCCTATGTTAACAGTGGCTGGGTAGGATGACGGATGATGGATATTGTGGAAAAATGGGACTTGCTGCACATATCCCACTATATACAAATTGTAGCCTAAGGTGTCCCTAATAAAACCCAAAAAGTCGTATATCCCAAATAATTTTGGAACTTGAGATATCGGGCTTCATATATACCCTATGTTAACAGTGCCTGGGTAGGATGACGGATGATGGATATTGTGGAAAAATGGGACTTGCTGCACATATCCCACTATATACAAATTGTAGCCTAAGGTGTCCCTAATAAAACCCAAAAAGTCGTATATCCCAAATAATTTTGGAACTTGAGATATCGGGCTTCATATATACCCTATGTTAACAGTGGCTGGGTAGGATGACGGATGATGAATATTGTGGAAAAATGGGACTTGCTGCACATATCCCACTATATACAAATTGTAGCCTAAGGTGTCCCTAATAAAACCCAAAAAGTCGTATATCCCAAATAATTTTGGAACTTGAGATATCGGGCTTCATATATACCCTATGTTAACAGTGGCTGGGTAGGATGACGGATGATGGATATTGTGGAAAAATGGGACTTGCTGCACATATCCCACTATATACAAATTGTAGCCTAAGGTGTCCCTAATAAAACCCAAAAAGTCGTATACCCCAAATAATTTTGGAACTTGAGATATCGGGCTTCATATATAACCTATGTTAACAGTGGCTGGGTAGGATGACGGATGATGGATATTGTGGAGAAATGGGACTTGCTGCACATATCCCACTATATACAAATTGTAGCCTAAGGTGTCCCTAATAAAACCCAAAAAGTCGTATATCCCAAATAATTTTGGAACTTGAGATATCGGGCTTCATATATACCCTATGTTAACAGTGGCTGGGTAGGATGACGGATGATGGATATTGTGGAGAAATGGGACTTGCTGCACATATCCCACTATATACAAATTGTAGCCTAAGGTGTCCCTAATAAAACCCAAAAAGTCGTATATCCCAAATAATTTTGGAACTTGAGATATCGGGCTTCATATATACCCTATGTTAACAGTGGCTGGGTAGGATGACGGATGATGGATATTGTGGAAAAATGGGACTTGCTGCACATATCCCACTATATACAAATTGTAGCCTAAGGTGTCCCTAATAAAACCCAAAAAGTCGTATATCCCAAATAATTTTGGAACTTGAGATATCGGGCTTCATATATAACCTATGTTAACAGTGGCTGGGTAGGATGACGGATGATGGATATTGTGGAGAAATGGGACTTGCTGCACATATCCCACTATATACAAATTGTAGCCTAAGGTGTCCCTAATAAAACCCAAAAAGTCGTATATCCCAAATAATTTTGGAACTTGAGATATCGGGCTTCATATATACCCTATGTTAACAGTGGCTGGGTAGGATGACGGATGATGGATATTGTGGAGAAATGGGACTTGCTGCGCATATCCCACTATATACAAATTGTAGCCTAAGGTGTCCCTAATAAAACCCAAAAAGTCGTATATCCCAAATAATTTTGGAACTTGAGATATCGGGCTTCATATATACCCTATGTTAACAGTGCCTGGGTAGGATGACGGATGATGGATATTGTGGAAAAATGGGACTTGCTGCACATATCCCACTATATACAAATTGTAGCCTAAGGTGTCCCTAATAAAACCCAAAAAGTCGTATATCCCAAATAATTTTGGAACTTGAGATATCGCCCTCATATATACTATATATATATATATATAGATACAAATATACAATATAATATGTAGCAAACGTAGCTAACTTTTTTATTTCACAGTAACTTTTAAACTTTTCTGACATATTAGATTTTAACAGTACAGATTTCGGATTTTAACAGTACAGATTTCAGATTTTAACAGAACTGATTTCTGATTTAACAGAGAAACAGGGTTGTTTATAATGGAGGGAACAGTAGAAGATTAGGTTTTTGTCAAACAGTTTATTATAGCAATACACTGCCGCTTCATTTGAGGGTGCTGTGGTCTAGTCGGTAGTGTGTTGGCTTATTAGACGAAAGGCCGCGGTTCAAATCCCAAGTCGGGCGTCAAAAAATTTATTTTTATTTTTTTTATTTTTTCTAATACATATCAGATATATAAAAGTTTTCAGTATATATTTATATCAGTATTTCAATATTAAAATATATGTATTAGACAAAAATAATAAAATAAGAAAATCTTTTTGACGCCCGACGGATTTGAACCGTGACCTTTCGTTCGTTTGAACTCGGTCATGATTGAGAATAAGCAATTGAATTTATTTAATAATTTGACTGTCGCGGCAATTTTCAGGAAATTGGCCAAAAATGACAATTTGATTTTTTCACATTATATTACTAAAAACTCTATTTTTGATCATAGGCGTGATCAAAAAGAAAATATGATTTTTTTTAAGGAGGAAAAGTGGCTTTCCCTAGAAAGGAACGCAATCTACGAGTTATCTCGTAGTTGGCAGTCGACGTGAATTTTGAATTAATTCATGTTTCAAAAATATTGTCAAAATTTTTTTATTTATTTAATTAATTATAATAATTTTATTAATTTTTATTAATTTATTTATTTAATTTTTATTAATTTTATTAATTTTTATAATTACATCAAATAATAATAATTAAATTAAATAGTTCAAAAATCAGACAAAAACCACCCCAGTTAGGGATTGAACTCAGGCATGAAAGAGAATAATTTCCAAAATATCCTCAACAGTCTAGTACTTACAACTTTTAACAATGTTGTCAAACAGATTGGTTTACCCCCTGGCCAGGATGTGTTTTCTTTTTTATAAAGTATATATATTAATGTATTGTAGTTTTCTTTTTTGTTATCCATTATCATTAATTATTATGTTAATATCATTTCAGTACAAAATATGCGAGATTAAAACGCGTCACTTGGATGTAGTACAATGAAAACAACGGGGAAGCCCCAGTTTTGTTTTTACTTTTAAATAGTTAATCAAAAAAAATTGCAATGTTCACTTTTTGTCATGGTAACTAAAATCAAGTATAAAGCATACAAACTTCAATCCGCTGTGGTGTACTAGGTAGTGTGTTGGATTACTAAACGAAAGGTCAGGGTTCGAATCGCAGATCGGACATGAAAAGGGAGTGTACTCTCTTTTTTAAAAAATATATATTTTTTCTAATACATATTAAATATATAAAATATATACTCTTAAATTAAATTAAAGCTTATTAATATATATAATAACAAAGAAGAATATAATACATAAAATAAAATATGTACATACATTTTTGAAAGCTGAATGAATTTGAAATTCAATTGCTTATTCTCAATAATGGACAAGTACAATCCCGAGTTAGGGTTTTTGTGTGATTTATTTTTAATTTTTCTTCGAATACATATATTTTAATATTGAAATATTTATCAGTATATACTTATGTATATACTGATAAATTTTATACGTCTGATATGTATTAGAAAAAATAAAAAACAATCTTTTGACGCCCGACCTGGGATTTGAACCGCGGCCTTTCGTCTAATAAGCCAACACACTACCGACTAGACCACAGCATATTGCTATAATAAACTGTTTGACAAAAACCTAATCTTCTACTGTTCCCTCCATTATAAACAACCCTGTTTCTCTGTTAAATCAGAAATCAGTTCTGTTAAAATCTGAAATCTGTACTGTTAAAATCCGAAATCTGTACTGTTAAAATCTAATATGTCAGAAAAGTTTAAAAGTTACTGTGAAATAAAAAAGTTAGCTACGTTTGCTACATATTATATTGTATATTTGTATCTATATATATATATATATAGTATATATGAGGGCGATATCTGAAGTTCCAAAATTATTTGGGATATACGACTTTTTGGGTTTTATTAGGGACACCTTAGGCTACAATTTGTATATAGTGGGATATGTGCAGCAAGTCCCATTTTTCCACAATATCCATCATCCGTCATCCTACCCAGGCACTGTTAACATAGGGTATATATGAAGCCCGATATCTCAAGTTCCAAAATTATTTGGGATATACGACTTTTTGGGTTTTATTAGGGACACCTTAGGCTACAATTTGTATATAGTGGGATATGTGCAGCAAGTCCCATTTCTCCACAATATCCATCATCCGTCATCCTACCCAGCCACTGTTAACATAGGTTATATATGAAGCCCGATATCTCAAGTTCCAAAATTATTTGGGATATACGACTTTTTGGGTTTTATTAGGGACACCTTAGGCTACAATTTGTATATAGTGGGATATGTGCAGCAAGTCCCATTTTTCCACAATATCCATCATCCGTCATCCTACCCAGCCACTGTTAACATAGGGTATATATGAAGCCCGATATCTCAAGTTCCAAAATTATTTGGGATATACGACTTTTTGGGTTTTATTAGGGACACCTTAGGCTACAATTTGTATATAGTGGGATATGTGCAGCAAGTCCCATTTTTCCACAATATCCATCATCCGTCATCCTACCCAGGCACTGTTAACATAGGGTATATATGAAGCCCGATATCTCAAGTTCCAAAATTATTTTGGATATACGACTTTTTGGGTTTTATTAGGGACACCTTAGGCTACAATTTGTATATAGTGGGATATGTGCAGCAAGTCCAATTTCTCCACAATATCCATCATCCGTCATCCTACCCAGCCACTGTTAACATAGGGTATATATGAAGCCCGATATCTCAAGTTCCAAAATTATTTGGGATATACGACTTTTTGGGTTTTATTAGGGACACCTTAGGCTACAATTTGTATATAGTGGGATATGTGCAGCAAGTCCCATTTTTCCACAATATCCATCATCCGTCATCCTACCCAGGCACTGTTAACATAGGGTATATATGAAGCCCGATATCTCAAGTTCCAAAATTATTTGGGATATACGACTTTTTGGGTTTTATTAGGGACACCTTAGGCTACAATTTGTATATAGTGGGATATGTGCAGCAAGTCCCATTTCTCCACAATATCCATCATCCGTCATCCTACCCAGCCACTGTTAACATAGGGTATATATGAAGCCCGATATCTCAAGTTCCAAAATTATTTGGGATATACGACTTTTTGGGTTTTATTAGGGACACCTTAGGCTACAATTTGTATATAGTGGGATATGTGCAGCAAGTCCCATTTCTCCACAATATCCATCATCCGTCATCCTACCCAGCCACTGTTAACATAGGGTATATATGAAGCCCGATATCTCAAGTTCCAAAATTATTTGGGATATACGACTTTTTGGGTTTTATTAGGGACACCTTAGGCTACAATTTGTATATAGTGGGATATGTGCAGCAAGTCCCATTTCTCCACAATATCCATCATCCGTCATCCTACCCAGCCACTGTTAACATAGGGTATATATGAAGCCCGATATCTCAAGTTCCAAAATTATTTGGGATATACGACTTTTTGGGTTTTATTAGGGACACCTTAGGCTACAATTTGTATATAGTGGGATATGTGCAGCAAGTCCCATTTTTCCACAATATCCATCATCCGTCATCCTACCCAGCCACTGTTAACATAGGGTATATATGAAGCCCGATATCTCAAGTTCCAAAATTATTTGGGATATACGACTTTTTGGGTTTTATTAGGGACACCTTAGGCTACAATTTGTATATAGTGGGATATGTGCAGCAAGTCCCATTTTTCCACAATATCCATCATCCGTCATCCTACCCAGGCACTGTTAACATAGGGTATATATGAAGCCCGATATCTCAATTTCCAAAATTATTTGGGATATACGACTTTTTGGGTTTTATTAGGGACACCTTAGGCTACAATTTGTATATGGTGAGATATGTGCAGCATGTCCTATTGGCCCACAATATCGATAATCCTACATTGACTATTTTCTGTTAACCACTTAACATGGCTCTGTTAGCTTTAACATTACCTCTGTTAAAATTTTTGGTTTTTGTCTTTGCTAGTTAAATTTGAATTTATCTTCACACACATGTGCAGCAAGTCCCATTTCTCCACAATATCCATCATCCGTCATCCTACCCAGCCACTGTTAACATAGGGTATATATGAAGCCCGATATCTCAAGTTCCAAAATTATTTGGGATATACGACTTTTTGGGTTTTATTAGGGACACCTTAGGCTACAATTTGTATATAGTGGGATATGTGCAGCAAGTCCCATTTTTCCACAATATCCATCATCCGTCATCCTACCCAGGCACTGTTAACATAGGGTATATATGAAGCCCGATATCTCAAGTTCCAAAATTATTTGGGATATACGACTTTTTGGGTTTTATTAGGGACACCTTAGGCTACAATTTGTATATAGTGGGATATGTGCAGCAAGTCCCATTTCTCCACAATATCCATCATCCGTCATCCTACCCAGCCACTGTTAACATAGGGTATATATGAAGCCCGATATCTCAAGTTCCAAAATTATTTGGGATATACGACTTTTTGGGTTTTATTAGGGACACCTTAGGCTACAATTTGTATATAGTGGGATATGTGCAGCAAGTCCCATTTCTCCACAATATCCATCATCCGTCATCCTACCCAGCCACTGTTAACATAGGTTATATATGAAGCCCGATATCTCAAGTTCCAAAATTATTTGGGATATACGACTTTTTGGGTTTTATTAGGGACACCTTAGGCTACAATTTGTATATAGTGGGATATGTGCAGCAAGTCCCATTTTTCCACAATATCCATCATCCGTCATCCTACCCAGCCACTGTTAACATAGGGTATATATGAAGCCCGATATCTCAAGTTCCAAAATTATTTGGGATATACGACTTTTTGGGTTTTATTAGGGACACCTTAGGCTACAATTTGTATATAGTGGGATATGTGCAGCAAGTCCCATTTTTCCACAATATCCATCATCCGTCATCCTACCCAGGCACTGTTAACATAGGGTATATATGAAGCCCGATATCTCAAGTTCCAAAATTATTTGGGATATACGACTTTTTGGGTTTTATTAGGGACACCTTAGGCTACAATTTGTATATAGTGGGATATGTGCAGCAAGTCCCATTTCTCCACAATATCCATCATCCGTCATCCTACCCAGCCACTGTTAACATAGGTTATATATGAAGCCCGATATCTCAAGTTCCAAAATTATTTGGGATATACGACTTTTTGGGTTTTATTAGGGACACCTTAGGCTACAATTTGTATATAGTGGGATATGTGCAGCAAGTCCCATTTTTCCACAATATCCATCATCCGTCATCCTACCCAGCCACTGTTAACATAGGGTATATATGAAGCCCGATATCTCAAGTTCCAAAATTATTTGGGATATACGACTTTTTGGGTTTTATTAGGGACACCTTAGGCTACAATTTGTATATAGTGGGATATGTGCAGCAAGTCCCATTTTTCCACAATATCCATCATCCGTCATCCTACCCAGGCACTGTTAACATAGGGTATATATGAAGCCCGATATCTCAAGTTCCAAAATTATTTTGGATATACGACTTTTTGGGTTTTATTAGGGACACCTTAGGCTACAATTTGTATATAGTGGGATATGTGCAGCATGTCCTATTTGCCCACAATATCGATAATCCTACCTTGACTATTTTCTGTTAACCACTTAACATGGCTCTGTTAGCTTTAACATTACCTCTGTTAAAATTTTTGGTTTTTGTCTTTGCTAGTTAAATTTGAATTTATCTTCACACACATTAACAATATCCGTGACTTACCTTTACTCTTTCATCTTCGATTGTAATTTTTCCATAAGTCGTAACTTATCTGATTTATCTCCGAGAATCACATTATGTATTGATTTTTTTTTATCGGATTACAATAGCTTTCGGAAATATGTGATTATCTGTTTATTGTAGTTCTTATTTTGCAATATTTTGTAACAGTGATTAACTATAGGACTTATTTTATCAACTTTTCCTTTTTTTTCTTATTTTATCCCGGAAATTAATTAATTTTTCCTGTTTTCCTTTCCCAGCCTTAAATTAAGTGTTTTACAGAGTTATGTTAGTAACATAACAGAGCTCTATTAACTGACTTGGTTTGCGTCTGGGGAGATAGATTTTAAAATCTGTCTTCACACACATGAAACTTTTATTTTTCTCATGCAAAAGAGAAATGGAAAAGATTCTGTAACTCTTCATCTTTCTCATCAGAATATTTAAATTATATTTGATTTCACTCTTGTGTGAGTTGTAAGTGTTTGCACTCTTTTCGATTATACTGCAATTAAGCGCTTAGTCCTAATGTCTTCTATCATATGAAGTTTTCCTTTTAACATATAATACATTCACAATTTAATTGTATTTTATGGCATTTATTATGCAAAATAAAATGTGAAATGTTTGTAGTAAAGTATGGTAGTAAGGAAAGAAACCCTTCTAAATAAATGTATGAAATTTCGAAAGAAAATAAAATAAAACAAAACCAACCAACGGCAACGTTATTTAAAGACGTTTTTAAGCTAACCTTCCTGCCTGCCTGCCTACCCAACCAACACCAACCACTGAAGTTGTTTTTCAAAATAATATTCACAATTGGTTTCAACATACTATATAGGAGACAGCAGTTTAAACTTTGGACTTGTTGTGGTCTTCTTAGCACGCGTCAAATGTAAAATAATATATCGTACGTATGCGTTCATATATAGAAAGAGAGGGGGTACATTTTTTTTGTTTTCCACAATCTGTGAAAAAATAAAAGAGAAAAACAAGAAAAGAAAAGTAGAAATTAAAGTAAAAATAAAAGTTTTTTTCCTTATTTCTGTGGCATTATTATCGTTGTCTTTTGTTCGTTCATTCAGCCAAGTGCTACTAATGGCTAACATATTAGGTTCAGCATGGCATTGGTAACATTATGTGATCTTTTTAAATGTAATAAGTGAGGTTAGTCGCCGTAGTCTAGTAGGTAGTGTGTTGGCTTATTAGAAGCGAAGACACGGTTCAAACCCCAGGTCAGACATCAAAACGAAAATATGAAAAAATATTTCTTCGGCGACTTCCTCTCAGCAGATTTCTGGCAAAAACTCTGAGAGTGAATAAAATTGGCATGAAAAGTTTCTCAAAAATCTGTCGTTCGGAATCGATTTTAAACTGTAGGTCCCGCCACTCATGTGTAAAATTAACACACACACGACATCAGTGGTGTGAGAAACTAGGTCGTTGTCCTGATTAAAAGGGTTGTAATGACCAATTATGTATGTATTTGGCCCACTTTGTTACCACGTTTTATGTAAACAGAATGGGGCTGCTTATGTATACCATTAAGAATAGTTGCCTGGCTAGTCTAAATGGCTTAGACACTTAGACTTTCTCGTATACAAGCTATTGTCGTGTAATATTACTTCAGACAATTCCATTCAGAATATCGAGATATTCCCATACGGCTTGGCATGACAGTGACACATTAAGTAATAGGCGGTATCTTTCTACTACTCTGAGGAAGGAGAAATTAAGCGAGGGGGCGTCTTGTCGACAGACAAGTCCCTTTGTAAAATTGTAAACAAGCAGTCGAGAGTAAAAAATGTAGTCTTTTGCTCTCTCGGAAATAAGACTCACAGCAGATTTTTAAAAGATTTTTGAACTGCTTTATAAAACTCTTCCATCACATGACACCCAATACCTATTAGTAGCGTTACTTTAAATTCGGCGTTCTACTTCTTTGCTTTCTTTAAAGAAGCACTCTAAAGTAGAATTTTGTTTGTAGGCAAGTTAGCAAAGCAAAAAAGGAAAAAGAAGTTGAAACCATTATGGTTTTGAATATTGCAATAATGTGCCATATATATGTACATACTACACTCTGTCTGTATTAATTGTTATACAAATAATGTTAAAAAGCTTAACGTTGCATTTAACCAAGTTTAAAGACCTTTTAGTCTTTAGGAAACCCATATAAATTTTATTGTGCAAGTCTTGATTGATGTTTTGTTTTTAAGGGTTTGCAAACAAAGTCTAGTTTTCATAAAATATTTTGTTTTGATGAATTTGAAATGTCTTAATTTTCTCGTCTGAAGATCTATTTATCGATTTACATAACATAATTGGTCATTACAATCCTTCAATTAGGATTACGACATAGCTTCTCACACCACTTATGTTGTGTGCGTTAATTTTATACATGAGTAGCGGGACCTACAGTTTAACGTCGATTCCGAATGGCAGATTTTTGAGAAACTTTTCATTTGTTTGCTCTTAGAGTTTTTGCCACAAATCTTCTTAGGGGAAGTCGCCGAAAAAATATTTTTGTTTTGATGTCTGACCTGCGGTTATAGATTTAGTAACATATGCTATCATTGTGCTATTATTGTCGTGTAGAAGTACTAAATTACGATAAGAACTATTGTACTGATCTAAAACCGCATTGAGTGCCTTACCTTCTTTTCACCACAAAAGTATTTGAGTTTCTTGGTAGTCTAGGCAGTACATAGTGTGTTAATCTGTGAGTGTAAGGACTGTGAGTTTCATTCCCACTAAAGATTCTGGTCTCTGGTTATAAAAGTTTCAATAAATATTTGAATACCAATTCGTTGCTATGTGTATAAAGATAAATTTGAATTTAAAAATCCAAGACACAATCCACAATTTTTAGCAGCGTCACATTTGTCGTTAACAAAGCAAAATTTGCTCTTAACAAAGCACTGTTAACTGTTTAACAGTATCCATCTGAACAAGCCCATTTCATGATATACACTAGATCTATGAGTACCATACTATATGCAAAGGAAGGATCCAAGGCCTCTTAATTTAATTAGCAATATAGCCGCATACATATAAAATGATATGGTATTGAGAGAATTGGCTTTGAAACTATAATTTTTTATTATTGAAAATCTTTTAGTAGATCAGTGACCATTTTGGAACATATGGGAAATAATAGACCTTCCCGACTATATATATAAATGGTAGTCCAGATGATCCGTTTTCGGATGGTGGTAGTAAGATAGCTGGAATAATTTTAGAATTTAAAAAAAGTTGCAACCTCTATCCTCCACCAACCATCCCATAATGAGAATTAAATTTTATGCAAATAGTTTGCAATAATTGCAAAGTAGAAGACTAATCTACTTATTGCCACTGTTAAACAGTTAACAGTGCTCTGTTAATATTAAAGACTGCCTTTCACAATGGTAGTTGCTTTGTGTTTGAACAAAGTATAGTGTTTCATAAAGCCGCTATACAAAATGTTTACAATGTATTCTATTTCAAAACGTCGTCAATGTGTATTTTTAACGCAGTCAAAAGGCAATCAGTCATCGGATTTTTAGTTGATGCATTGTTTGGTAACTTTGCATATCTATATAGTTTATATACAGTAGTAGAACTGCATACAAACTTTGTATTGATACATTTTGGAAGGCAGCCAAATTTTGTCCTGTTAAAGGCAAAAAGTGGCGCTGATAAAAGTGTGGGTTTGCGTGTTTGGTTTTTAAATTCGAATATATCTTCACATACATTTTTAAAATTTTTAACTTGTTTCCCCGTATTCCAGTACAAAAGTTCTTCAGATCTGCCATTCCTCAAGCTATCCCTGAATAGTTTGGTTCAAACCTCTTGTAATTATAAATACCTAGCGAGAGTTTATATTTTCTCAACTTCGTCTAGATTGAGAAGTCTTCGACTTTCTCTATTTTCTCTTTCACCCTTTCCCTTTCCAAGTATATCCTTTCAAACTCTTCCTCCCATTTCACAGAAAGGTGTGCAACGTCACCGCCGGGAAAACTCATTTGCCTGGTTATTACCTTGAATTTCCATAAGATCTGGAATCCATCAAAGGATGATGTTATTCCTTCTGTCTAGTTGATTCGAGGCAGCCTTGCAGGAACTAAGTTCCTGACATATGCTATGATGCTATGCCTCGTCCTTTGCTCCTTCTATACTCGTTGAATTGTGCTCGTATTACAGTGGCATACATTTCCCCTTGCTTTCGAATATTTCATTGAAATTTTTATGTTTTCTTTTAAGTTGAGGAAAATTAAATTCCTGTTCATTATTTATTCTTGAAATAAAATTCATTTTTCATTACATCTCCAACCACCTCTAGACACACTGAATATGGCTGTTTCTCATCCTGTTGATTAAAGGCATCAATTTTTATGACCAACTTATGGCGACCAGAAACATCTTCACCTTGAATATCAATGACTGTTTCCAAATCAAATGGTTTATGATGATAAACATGCTAGAAATTTACACACAAGCACATACACACATTTATACAGATTTCACTTTAAATTCACTTTAGCAGTGAGAAGTGAATACTCACCCCCTTATTGGTTATGCACTTCAGGTCATCGGCATCAATAAATTGAGCCCAGGTTTTAAACCATATATCACCCTCATCGAATAGTGTACGACAGAAATCCTTTTGTACCATCGTAAATACAGTAGGTTGCCAGCCACCACGTTCATATTTGAGGACCTCTGTCGTAAGTTCGACACGATCATCGGGATCAGCATCCCAGAGCATGGTTACTGAACCCTCCATATGAACACTCTCATCAAGTAGTTCCACTGTTAGGTCCGATAAGTCCATCATATCAGCCACACCCAAATAATCAGGTTCATTTTCACAATCCTGGAAAATGTTCTCATTTTCCACCAAAAATACAAATAAGGAACCTTTGGTAATTAGTACCAGATGACCTATTATTACACATAAAATTAGATTTACACTAAATTTAGGTTTTGAAAACATTTTTTTTTTGAATTTAAATTGAAATTTATTACTAAAGAGCTCGCTTGTAAGGTAGTTGACAGGAAAATGCCGGAAAACGTTAATAATTTTCATTATTTATAATTTATTTTGTAGATAATTAGATAATCTCTCGTAGTGTTTTTATTTTTTGTAGACAATTAATTATTGTGTTTAATTAATTCATTAATTATAATGTCATTGTTTTATTTATGTTTTAAACAGACATAACATTGTTTTTAAAATAATAGTATTAGGTACCATATTGTTTACAAAGAATAATTAATTTAGTTTTTTATAATTTAATTATCACCGTTTAAGTAAATAATGACTCTTATTCAAAAATTATAAACAAAATATTTACAGGATGGGCCATTTAAAATTTTAAATTTAAAAATGCAATAAAACAACCACGGTTTGAAATTTTGCCATATTTCAATCGAAGTACAATCGTTCCGGTTAGAAATCGAATATTACTTCATTCATATGGCTGCTCATTCGATCAAACTTTTTCAAGTGTATGAGGTCGTATCTCCGAATGGCATCACAAATGTTGGCCTTCAAATGATCAATTGTCTGTGGTGTATTGGCGTAACACTATTCTTTAACAGCGCCTCACAAAAAATAGTCCAACGGTGTTAAATCGCAGCTTCTTCAACATTTCAACTGTTTAAACGGCCATCAAACATTTTACGCAATAAATCGATTGTGTCATGGAGTGTGTGGCAAGTTGCGCCATCCTGTTGAAACCAAACATCATTCGCAACAATACAATGAAGAACGGTTATCATGGTACGATAGCTGTTTCCATTAACCGTAATGGTTGCGCAGCCCTCATTTTCAAAGAAATATGGGCCAATAATGCCTCCGCTCCACAAATCACTCGTACCAAACAGTCACTCGTAATTGGTGCATTAGCTTCTGTAAGACCACGTGTGATTTTTTTTAGTCCCAAATACAGCAGTTTTGCTTATTAACGTACCCATCAAGATGAAAATGAGCTTCATCCGAAAAGATGATTTTTTTTATCATCTAAACTCGAAGACGTATGAGTAACTACGTCCATTATATTCATTCAAGCACACTCAGCTACGAATTATAGCATAAACAAGTTTTCTGATCAAAAATTAACTCCAGCAGTAGCTTTGCGTACTCGCTTGTTCATCAGCAACTTTCCTTGTATTTCATAAGTTGCAAATGTATATTGCTTTCAATATAATTTCAATCCTCAATCCTGAGTATATTAATACTGTGATCTTACTTACTTAGTCGGCGTAGTCTAGTAGATAGTGTGTTGGTTTATTAAATGTGAGGTCTCGATTGAAACTTCAGTTCAGACATCAAAACGAAAATATAAAATCAAATTTTTGTTGAAAATCTGAGAGTAAATATGCCATGAAAAGTTTCTCAAAAAATCTGTAGTTCGGAATCGACTTTAAACTGTAGGCGCCGCCAGCAATTTATTATATTAACACAACCTGGGTGGTGTGAGAAGCTAGGTCGTAAACCTGACTAAAGGGTTGTAATGACCAATTATGTATGTATCCTTTAGTCAAGAATACAACCTAGCTTCTCACATCATTCGTGTTCTGTGTGTTAATTAAATTGCGGGACTTTCAGTTTTATGTTGACTCCAAACACCAGATTTGAGAAATTTTTCATGGCAATTTGTTCTGCTTTCAGGATTTTTCCCAGAAGACTGTTGAGAAAAAATCGTTAAAAGAAATATTTGTTCATATTTCGTGAAATCATGCAAAAAAAATTAGAAAAACCAGTGCATAAGCTGCGTGGACCCGCACATAAGCAGCGTAGGGGTTATTGGTTAACTAGGCATTTATCAACAATCACTTACCAACCGTTCTTTCGAGTCCATTCTGCGAATTGGTGAGACCCAAGTTGTTGTGTGCTTTTCAACGCCTTTGATAAAGTATCGCACAAAGTTTTTGCATTCAATATACACATTCTCTCGATTTATAACCAGCTTTCTCAGGGAAGTGGTCTAATAGCTAGTGTGTTGGCTTATTAGACGGAAGACCTTGATTTAAATCGTAGCGCAGACATTTCGAACATATGAAAAAGCGAAACATGAAAAATAGTTTCTTACGACGACTTCCTCTCTTCAATTTTCTGGCAAAAACTCTGAGAGTAAATAAAATTGCCATGAAAAGTTTCCGAAAAATCTGTAGTACGGTGTTGACTTTCAACTGTAGGCGACACACAACATGGGTAAGTTAGTTTCCCAGGGATTACACAGGAAGTGTCTAAAATTTCTAATTTGCTATAAATAGTTGCCAAAGGTAGATCAAAAGCTGTCAATCTTGCCTTAAAAATGCACTGTTTGATCCGTTTTTTGTTTGGTCTTGAAAAGAACGATTCAAATCACAACGTTGCAGTATCTCGTTGTAAAGTATTCACAACCTTTGGATATGAGGTAAACCCAGAATTTGTTTAATAACGTAAATTGTGTGATCCGTATATTCAATGCGGGAAAGATTTGTTTGGTCTAAAGTGAATTCATTTTCTTATTTTTTCTTGAGATTGAGTTTTTTTCCTTAACAGAGATTACCTATCCAGTGGCCGAATTCGTTCGCATTAGTTGTACTGGTTTTCGCAGAAACCTATCTAAAATGGGTAGCTGTGACGTTCAAAACAGTGCAGATGTGATCTAGAATATGTCATTCAATCAACTTTGTAATGTAGAAATCTAAGTCACATGATCCTTTCTCTCACTCCAACTTGTCCTCTGTTTGTCGCTTTTTCTTTCAAATCTTGAGCTTTTATTGCATTACCAATTTCTGGAACTGTACTTTACATACTGCTTTAAAGATATCAGACGAATGAACGATTATAACGGTGATGGTCATTTCTTCCAGCTCTCTCGATTTCCCTAAAAAGTTTTTAAAGTAAATATCCTGAAGATCTGCAAAGGGCATTGCTTCTGGGGTAGCCTATGCTTATCTTAAAAAAAAAATGAACGATTATAACGGTGATGGACATTTGTCCCAGCTCTCACGCTTTCCCTAAAAAGTTTTTAAGGTAAATATCCTGAAGATCTGCAAAGGGCATTGTTTCTAGGGTAGCCTGTGGTAGAAGTTCTTGAATTTTGTTAAGAATGAAAAGGACGGATATCTTATTCACCGCTACAATCAAATAAATACTATTTATGTCATTGCAGTCTGCTTGGAGTTACGATTTTAAAAATATTATTCTTCATGGTTTTATAATCGATTCGAAAATTATTAGAAAAATGACTAAAAAATGACTGAATGATTGTATATGATTTTCTCCTACTGAATAAAATTTCAATTCTTTTTGTAAAAATTGGAGTCCTATCTTAGACTTCCTAACTCATTTGAAGTAAAAACGTGTGTTTTAAGTTTATCTTACTTAACTCGTATGTATATAATCAATATTTTAACGTGTCAATAACTGAATTATTTTAACCTGAAAGCTATAAACAATTAACGCTTAAACTGTCATGAATAGTTTTTATTTCATTTTGTTTTCCTCTTGTTTTCTTGCTGAATCGAATCGAATCAAATTCAATTTTAACGCACAAACAAAAAAGTATTGAAAATTGCTGTAAAGGTTACACTAACAAATCCAGAGAAAAATACGAATCAAGGCAAAATACTCGTCCCATATGTACATACGTATGCATTAAAGTCATTAAAGCAACATGTATGGAAGACAATTTTTACACTGTCATTAAACTTTAAAGAAAAATAAATTGAGTGGTTTGTTGAAAAGAAGTGTTGCTGAAGAGAAAGAAAAACAAAATTGAGAAAAAAAGCATTAATAAATTGCAAAAATGAGGGAAATAAATGTTTTATATTGATTATTATTTTGTTTTTATTTTTTTTTTTATTTTATAATTACAATTTTGCGTGAGTTTGAAAAACGCAAAAAAAATGATGAAACGAATCGAAAGATATTTGCCAATACCATCATCATGTGACACTGCGTAAAATAAAAAAATAAAAAATAAAATATAAAAAAAACCGGGTAATTGAAGAGTGAACAATTTTTGAAAATTTCCTTCAAGTCAGAACAATATTTTATGGCTCTGAGAATATATTACTTTTTTGGATTATTTCCTCCATTTCAATTAGTCCCAGTATTAGGACTCAAATACAATGTTCTCCTTAGCTTAGGAAATAAAGCTAAGGAAGTTTTTTCAAGTAACAGACTTCCTATGGAAACTATAGTTGGTACTGTTTAGCTGTGCGCGTGGAAATAAGCGACGTGATGGATTCGGTGTATACCCATAGGCATGTGAACTCGAACTCTACAGTCTGTTCCCATTCAACATAACCCATTCGCTGCCAAGCCTAAATTATATGAAGTCATTACCATTGCCATTTATATTTTGAGTGTTATTGTTTACCAAAAACCTGTTATTTCTTCAATCATACATATTCCTCCCACACAACAAAATAATAACATAACTCGCAAATGTAGAGTTTGTGCAACGAAAAACATTCGAAAGGAGACTCAATATTACTGTCCGAGCTGTCCTGACAAATCTCGATTATGTATTGGACTTTGTTACATATCCTATCATGAAGATAAAGTATCATAAGTGATTTAGTTGCTATAAAATTTTGTTATAAATACACGATGAAGTTGATTTTTGCGTGAAAGATCATTCTTTATAAGAAATAAAGTATTATTTTTGTAAAAAAAATTATTTGTAGTATTTTTTTGAAGAAAGCAAAAAAAAATTGCTAATTCAAAAGCCTGCATGTTATAATCTATTTAAAGTATGACGAGTATACTCGTCCTGTCAGTGCGGGATACCCTGTGAAAGACGAGTATACTCGTCCTTGGCAGCGACTGGGATAACTACCTAACTGAATATGAGTTGTTAGAGGCTTAATTTCCATATGCTTCACTTAAGTTATGTTTGTTTTTAGTATGACTGATCAGTTGTAAATATTAGAGGATTCTGCTTGCTTGATAAAACTATATCTGACTGTCTCAAACATTTAACAGCATTTCGATAAGTTTTTTAGCCTCATGGGAACTTATTAAGAAGAAAAGATCTTCGATATATTTATATTGCTGTATATGCATGCAGTAGTATAGGTGGAGGAAAGGGGGTCTATTGTTCGCAACCTTTGCTTTATCTAAACGAACTGTGGCCCATGGACGTCATGTAAATATATGGAATCGTAGTAACTGCTTACTCTCACAAAAGTCATCTTAGAGGGTTAACAGTTGGCATAACATAATTAACCTAAACTACCGTAAAGCATGAATACATACGTCATTGGCCATTACAACCTTTCAGTAAGGTTTACGACTTAGCTTATCACGGCATTTTGTTGTATGAGTTACGACAAATTTTTGAGAAACTTTTCATGGCAATTTTATTTACTCAGAGATTTGGTCAGAAGAGCGCTAAAAGTAAGCTGCCGAAGAAATATTTTTTTATACTTTATTTTGATCGAGATGTCTGTCTGACCTGAGGTTTGACCTCACGCCCAATATAAGCCAAAATACTACTAACTAGACCACGACGACTTCGAACATAAAGCATAACCATGTATAATTATTTAATGGTGCTAAACTAATCAAATTAATTACAACAAATTATGATATTTTAATTGTTGTCGCTACAATTTGTTAAAAAAAATATTTTAAAAACAAAAGATACAATTTTGAAGAAAAAAAAAAATTAAGAAATAATAAGAGAAACAAAAGCATTCAAAAAAATTGTTGTCGTTTCAAAGTCAACAGCACTTTATAATTTAATCTTGGATAAGAGTGAATGCGTTGTTGTGTTGTATCTGAATCTGATCGCTTGATATGCAAACTTTTTTAAAACAATCGGATACTTTACAGAGTCGTTGTTGTTTTGTTGTTGTAGTAGTTTTTATTATTATTTTTCTTGATATAATTTCTTAAATGCATTGTTATTGTCTTGTTTTTATGTGAAATATGTATATCAGAGTGCAAGATTACACAATAATTGACATTGAAAACAAGAAAAAAGATACAGAAAACAAGAAAATCTTAAAGATACTACTCAACACAGTAAGAGATACTCGTTTTTCTTTCAGATGATATGAAAAGAAATTAAAACGTTTAACAACAATTATGGTGAATAAAATAAAAAATCTGGTTTTATTTCTATTAAGAAATCTTAATTGGGAAACCAATCATAAATTATTATTACCATGTGCAGCGGTTGTCAAAGAAAATCGTACAGTAAAAATCAGGTCAACCTCTTATAATTTTTTTTTCTTCTTGTGTTATGTAACACTGCGCTTACCCGTTGCGTTGCAACAGGCCACGATGCGTGCCTAAGTAAGCTTTTGAATCAAAGCTACCACTCCAACCTAAACTTACATTACCATATTGAAAAATATCAAAATTCCTCGAGCTATTTTAATGACCAGATAATTTCGATTTATCTGCAAAAGCTTTGTAGCACTAAAAATAATTTTCTCGAGTTTTCGTCATTGGAAATCGTATACAGTTTATTTATACTTCGGTATTGCTGAACTTTTTCAAACCAACAGTTGAAGTGCTTGAAGCATCATTAAGATGAAAAATCTCATGAAGAATTCAATTAAGATATGAAGTAGAAAAAAGTCGCATCGGGAAATAATTGCCAGTAATAAGATTGCCTATAAAGTCGCCGTAGTCTAGCGGGTAGTGTGTTGGCTTATTGGACGTAAAGCCAGGGTTCGGGCCCCAGGTCAGACATCAAAACAAAATACAAAAAGTATTTCTTCGGCGACTTTCTCTCAGCAGATTTCTGGCAAAAACTCTGAGAGTAAATAAAAATTGCCATGAAAAGTTTCTCAAAAATCTGTCGTTCAGGGTCGACTTTAAACTGCAGGTCCCACCACTCATGTATAAAATTAACACACACAACATAAGTGGTGTGAGAAACTAGGACGTTGTACAATGGGTCAATTCGACCTCCAGGTACTGTACTTGTCTTAATTGGCAAGTACACGTCCTCTAACCTAACCTAACAGTTGAAGTGCTTAAAGCACTATTAAGATGAAAAATCTCATGAATAATTCATTCACGATATGAAGCAGAAAAAAGTCGCGTCGGAAAATAATTGCCACTAATAAGAACCTACAGTAAGCGTCAAAAGAAAATGTACATTAAAAAATATACCTTAATAAATTACCGTTATTTTTATTTTAAAATTGTTTTAAAATTGAAACAAACAAAAAAATACAAAAAATTTCGAAATATTGTAAAAAATTTTCGGGCACTCTCCTTAAGTTGAGTGTTAGAGTTTTATCATTAGTGTACAGTTTCTTTTGACACTCACTATATCTATGAGAAGAACTTGAGCTAACAAGTTATCTCCGTAACAAACAATTTATTTAAAAAGAATATGAGTAGCCAACCCACTTGGAAAAATAAATTGTCAAGCCAATCATTAATATTAGTGTACCGGAAAGAAGTTATTTTTAGTAACGTGTTGAAATTTGATAGTTTAATGTGATGGGTTCTTAAAAACTTTTACCTTACTGTGTTGAGCATGGTAGTTGTTCTCAAATGCAATGGATTGCATACATAATTGGCCATTACAACTCTTCGGGCAGGATTACGGCCTAACTTCTGATTTCTGAAAAAAAAAACTCTGAGAGAGTAAATAAAATTGCAATGAAAAGTTTCTCAAAAATCTATCGTTCGAAGTTAGCTTTAAACTGTAGGTCCTGCCAATCATGTATATAATTAACACACACAATATAAGGGGGTGAGAAACTAGGTCGTAATCCTGACTGAATTGTTGTAAGGACCAATTATGTATGTATGTATGGTTGGTACCCTTTAAAATTGAGCTCGCAGTAAACCGACTTTGTGGATTCGGTATATACCGGTAGGCATGACAACTCGAACTCTAAGCGCTTTTCCCATTAACCCATCTACTGTAATTAAAATTATTATAAACTTGTACGGTTTTCTGTAGCATGCACTAAGACAATAATATGAACTTAAAACCGACTTTGTTCACTATGGCAACAGACGACTATGTGTTATAAGTTGTACTGACTAATGATTTTTATTTATTACAGAAAAGGTCAAAGGTCCCTAAATATGCACACATTTATGCACACTAAGGCAATATAGTTGTTTTCATTCCCATCTACCATCTTTTTTTTAACATTTCTATGGTTTCAACAAACCATTCAGTACCAAAACATTGCTAGGCAATGTTGTATGTTCTTATTAAAAGCAAAAAAAATAAGTACATAATTTGGATAAAATACCTTTTGATCTATTTGACTGTTGTTGTTGTAGTTTGCTCTAAATTGCGTTCAATAAACTTTTAAATAAAAAAAGCTTTTACGACTTTTAAAAATTTGGAACGATAGCCAATATGTAACCAAAACTGTGTTTATCAGCAACTAAGAAAAAAGACAATAAAAATTATGCAAAATAAGGCAAAATTAAGAGACAAAAAAATATTATATTTTAAACAAAACTAAAAAAAAGCCGAAATATATAAAACAATACTTTTATTTAAAGGGTTGGGTTTTTTTTCTGGTTTGCCAAGTAAACAAAAAATTGCTTTTTAGGTGGGTGTTAACATAAGAATTGTAACTGCTAGATAAGCACAAACAACACAGGGTTCTCAGAGGAGTGACAAGAATTTAATGCCCGTAAATCGTTACGTTTAAAACCATTAATGCCAGAATAAAACTTACAGCGTCAATAATAGTACTTTTTTATTTTTAGAAAGCAAAAATATTGTTAAAGAGAAATTAACTACATAATGTCATGGTATTTATTGTTTAATTCGTTTATTGCATAATTCGTCAATACAACCCTTCAGTCAGGATTAAAACCTTGCTTCTCACACCACTTATGTTGTGTGTGTTTTGATTTTATACATGAGTGGTGGCACCTACAGTTTAAAGTCAACATCGAACGACAGATTTTTGAAAAACTTTTCATGGCAATTTTATTTACTCTCAGAGGTTTTGCCAGAAATCTGCTGAGAGAAAGTCGCCGAAGAAATATTGTTTCATTTACGTTTTGTTGGTTTGAACTGTGGTAAGAACCGTGGCCTCACATCTAATAAGTCCACACGCTACCTACTACACTACGGCGACTTCATCTTAACATAATCTTATAAAACTTAACCCAGATGCGAACGGTGGGGCCTGTAAATGGGACAATTTCTGGAAAAAACGTTCTCACCAAATTGATTTTGCAATAAATCGATTGTTAGGCGTGCTGTATGACAAGTTGAGCGGTATTGTTGTAACCAAATGTCCTATACATTTTACAGTTTTTAGAAACAACAATTCAGTCAGCAGTAACGGCAGCATTTTTCTCATAAGGACACTTGAAGTCAAATAATTTTAATCAATAATTTGTTAAAGGCTTGACGATCGTCTTCGCTCCAAATACATCAAATTTGCTTAGATCTTAAATCTTTGATAAAAAGTGTTCATCTTTAAACACATTAAAATAAGTCCAATCAGCAAAAATGTGGAGCGAACAATGATCGTTTAGCTTTAGTTCTTGTACGAGCTATATTCTACAGGCACCAGGACCATAACGAATTTTCCCAGACTGTGCATAAGGAGCTACATTCCATTCCGTAGTTTCGAATCGAGAAGAATAAAAATTAGTGCGAAAATGCTACAATAATTACACTTTTCATGCTGTCTAGTCCTATTACATTGAATGTCGTGAACAGATTTCTATTTTTTTTTTTCAAAATAAATTTCCACTATATCAAAGCGTTACTCTGGCTTTAAACGATTCATGATAACTTGTCAGATCTTACTGTACAAAAATGTCATTACAGTTTAATATTTTCATAGTTATCGATATCGATAAATTCAAAAAGCACGATAAAAACTTTCTAGACATCTCGAAATTCAAAAAGGAGTGCCGTGACAGCAAATGCATAAATTCGAAGTGAAGGCAGTTCTCAGGTGATCAGCAAATAAATTCTTCTACTACTCGCTTGCCACTCTGAATAATTTATGACTGGAGTAACATCAAGATCTTTCAAATATTTTGCCATCGATGCCGTTTTTTGTAAGTTCAGGCATTCTCTGATCTTTTGTTTGATTTTATTTTGCGGAAATCTATGCTACAGGTGAAGATAGGTTGAACTACTACTGTGTAGAGATTCCATTTTTCACCTTTTCATAATCATAGACTGCAACATAGATAAGTTCGTGGTACAGCTTAAGCGGCAATTACAACGGCAGTAACAGCGGCATTACAGCTACAACTACAGTGGCAAACACATCGATAAATACAGCGACAATTAGGGTGGCAGCTATAGTGGTAATTGCAATGGCAGTTGCCGCGGCAATTACGGCACAATTACGCGGAAACAATGGGAATTGCAGCGGCAAATTTACCGGCCATTATAACCTTTCTGTCAGAGTCACAGCCTAGCTTCCCGCAACGCTCATGCTGTGTGCGTTGTTTTTATTGTTGTTATCTTTGTTGTGTTTAGGACCCACTGTTAATGTTTGTTTTTCAAGACAGCAAATCCTTGGTTTGCCCATTTATGCTCTCCTCTGGTAAGTAGGCTCAATGCCTATGAGGCCACTACAGCCTAAAATTTTATTTTGATATGGCGCGCCATGACATACCGCAAACATGTCTAGGCCCCGATAAAGTGCTGGCTGTGTAGAATGTTGAATTCGCCGTAGTCTAGAAGGTAGTGTGTCGGCTTATTAGACGTAAAGCCCAGGTTCGTATCCCGTATATATCAAAACGAAATATGAAAAAAAAAATATTTCTTCGGCGACTTCCTCTCAGCACATTTCTGGCAAAAACTCTGAGAGTAAATACCCCTGCCATGAAAAAGTTTCTCAAAATTCTGTCGTTCGGAATCGACGTTAAACTGTAGGTCCCGTGGAAACTAGGCCGTAATCCTGACTGAAGGGTTGTAATGGCCAATTATGTATGTATGTGTGTAGAATGTTTTACGATTTTATATGCATATTTTCGAATGTAAAATTATCGGAACATTCCGGCACAGAATCACTTTTCTGGCAGTTAATACTAAAGTAAACAGCTGTAATGTTAACGTTGGCATTTCTGTTTAAGCCAAACTTGATCAGTGTTTTTAAGTTGTGCAATAAATAAAATTTCTCATTTGTTTTTGGTTTATTTTTATATTTAATCTGTATAAAAATATAACTTATTTCCCAATTACTTACTTTTTTCTTTTTTTTTTAACTGTTTTTATTCTTGTTCAACTCAAACTGGTGGGGAAAATAATATGTGAAGTACAAGTTACACCAAACTGACATGCTACCAGTGTAACTGGGTACCAAAGAAACAAACATTGTAACGTAATCCAACCAACCTACATTGAAAACAGAAACAGAAACAAAAAAGGTGGCATTTCTATCAGCATTTCAAATGCTTTAGAAATGGAACCAGAAAAACTAAAACACAACATAGTTGTTGACAAAATCTATAAAAAAATAAAAATAAACAGAAAATATTTTTTAATGCACTTACAAGCAAAAATAAAAAGTACCACAGATTGATCTTGTTTGTAAAAAAAATCAAAGAAAAAAATTTATTTTTTGGTACATAAAAAAGGTGTTTAAATTTTTGCATTAAAAGCGATAATGCGTAGGTTTCCCGATAGAGGTTGAAACAAGAAAATGTGAAACACGATTAATGGAATCGAAAAAAACATTATCGAAACACAGTGGCCACGCATTATTTTTAAAAACAATTTTTTTTTATTTTCTTTAGAAAATAAGAGGAACGCAGTGTTAATGGTAACCAGCTTATTGGTTCAATGAATTCTAAAACTATTGATTTCAATTTGTCAGAGATAAAGTAAAATAATATTAGGAATGTGGTCTATTAACAACTTAATCCCCCCATAAGTATAGGTAGTCAATGGTAATAATAATAAAAAAAACGCACAACAAAAGCCAGGATTTAATGGCTCCAGAGTAATGTGAAGGCTTGTATGGAGTCTGCATGTGCTTGAGATCTTAAAATATTTAAACAAGACAGAAATATTTAAAGAATAGCAATTATTTATTAAATAGAATTTTCCGCGATGTGTGTGAAGATAAATTCCAATTTATATACGCAATCCAAAAATCCAAAATTTTTAGCAGCGCCACATTTGGCGTTAATAGTGCAAAATTTGCCTTTAACAGAGCACTGTTAGCTGTTTAACAGTATCTGAAGAAGCCCACTTGTTTAGAAACTAATTTTAGGATATATACCAGATCTATGAGTACCATACCATATTCAGAAGAAGTTTTCAAGGCCTCTTAATATAAGCAATATAGTCACAATAGTCTGCTATAATTGCAAAACAGAAGAATATTCTACTTGTTGCCACTATTACAGTGTTAATATTAAATTAAATTAACATAACATATGTTATGTTATTTAATTATTTTATTTATTTATTTATAAGGTGACTCTGCTGAAATTGTTGATTTTTGTCTTGACTTTTTAAATTTAAAATTTATCTTCACATACATTTTTCCGAGTATGTCAGATGCAACTATGAGTTACATGGTCCATTCGATAAGTTACATTTTGGCTACTTTTTTGCTATAAATTTGGCCATAGGGCGTTCAATTGTGACATGATGATTGTCTTCCAACTCTTCAAGAGGTTGTCGGTTTGTCAGCATACACTAATGACTTAATATAACCCCATAAAAATTAATTCAGAGGCTTTAAATCACAAGAGTGTCAGTGCACGGAAATACTTCTAGAACAAAAGTATGGTGACCAAACTTATTTTTCAATAAATCAATTGTAAAGGAGTCTTAGATTATTGTTAGAAATAAAATTTCAGTCTACATGGGTCAGTAACACTCAGTTACTCGTTTCGAAAGAAATGAGGACCGATGATGCCGCCCACTAGCATGTAAGTCGCTTCAAATTGTAAATCTTAGTGGTTATAATGGTTATAAACAGCTTGAAAAACTACAATTTTCTTTCCTAGTGGCATTTTTCAGGCTTATACCGATGGCTGTGATATATACATGGTACGCGGGTCAAAACGTACGATACACAGAATTACATAAACACTTAGATATTGTTAAGTATGGGAATATACGAGGAGGGGACAAAATAAGGATTAAAAATCCAACAACAACATTTAATAGAAACAACGTAAAGTTGCCAGACATGAAGTAAAGGAGCATAAATAGATCGCAGAGCAAAGTTACAACTCAGTCAGTCCGTTATAAGACGTAAGCCTCTGATTATTTTTTTATTTATTTATTTAAGTGGAATACGAGTATAATTACAAATAATATTATAATTATGAAGAACTGAGTAACACAGTCTTTATGCTCGGTGTAGTGTAACAGACCAGAGTCTTTGGTGGGAAACGAACCCACGACACTCACACTAATAGTTTAGCACACTAACCACCAGAATACCAGGGCACTCAGCCTATGATCAATTAACTACAGTTGTATTATAAATAACCGTTTTGAGAAGTTTAAAAACATAAAAGTATATTAAACTTTCGTTTCGGTCAAAACGATTTTGAAAGCAATGCAATACTTGTCAGGTGGTAAAATTTTCACTAAAATTTCTTAATTTATTCAGCTAGAGTGTGATTAAGCCCCTAACGAATGTTAGCCCGACATCCGATCTCTCCCATGAATGCCGGGGATTTCTCGGGCGATATAAAGATAACGCTTATAGGACCATTCGGAAATTCTGTTACTGATGATTTGATTCCGATAATTTTAAAAGGAGACTTAACTTCGTTGACAGTAGAGGATACTTGCAATATTGGCCAATATTGGCCTTTGCTAGGGTTGTATGGGTTAAATTAAATGGTCATCTATAGCATCAAATTTATTCTCACTTGTTCTATTAAAAGACATGTCGATAGACTTGATATTCTCTTAATTGAAGAAGAGGGAAATACTATATTTCACCTTATGTGTCACTGTCGTGCTGTTGCCTAGAATAGGCCGGAATTCTTTAATAATCATTTCGAGATTCTTTAATGATCTCTCCCTTATAGGTTAGGTTACCGGATAGCTTACCGTTCACAGGCAAGTTCAATCGCTGGTCCATATAGCCCATTGTGTTATTCAGTGCGAGATAGGCCTTTATATGTAAGTCTATTGGAATTTATCCACCTAAAAAATATGAGTGCATCTCTTCTTACTTAATTCTTTGTCATCTTGACAGCAAAGTCGTGGTTTAGGTAAATTTAAATTGTCTTCCAAAGTTACCCAGCGGCATAAGGGATCATCATTTATTGTGAAGAAACATATTTCTTAGAGGGTTTTGTTTTGGCCTTGTTTATGATTTGGGTATCTGTATCTGTGATTTAGAATTGAACTGTAACCAATTTGTAGTCTTTAGGCTTATGGCCTTTAAGGCGTCACTCTAATTCATAAACATAATTTTGTAATTTTTAATCTTTTTTTTTTTTGGGTATTAAAAATTTTCATTTGTTTCCCTTTTGGGGGGGGGGGCAAATGGCCCTTTTTAAAAAGCGTACTGGTTTTGGTACATTTTTTTGTTTGTTTTTTCAAGTTTGGCTGTTTCCATATTTGAAATAATTAGCCATGGTGATGGTGTTTTAAATTGGCTACTAGTTTATCTTATTGCCTGTTTGTGATTGTTTCTGTTGTTTTTCGTAAACAAATATGACCAAATAACCATAAAACAATGCTTCAGTTCTTTTTATTTAAACTTGATTTCACTTTTTATGTGTCTTGGCCATATTTAGGCATTTTCAAATTCCGTTTAAACGCCATAAATGGCTTGAATTAAAAACAAACAACTACAACAACTTTAGTATTTATCTATGTAATCTTTTGTTATGGAAAACATTTTATAATTTTTTTTTATTTTTTCTATAAATAAGCGAAGTCGTCTAAGTCTGTTTAATACAAAAATATATCGAAGATGCTGAGCTTTGCTAAGCAATAAATGTTTATGGCTGGTTAGTTGACCGACCGGCTGTTATGGCTGGCTGTGAATGGCCTGTTCTTAACCAATTAATGTCTGTATATGGCGGGAACCACTTTTTTTTTTAAAGCAGCAGACAATATTAAATAAATATTTCGTTTTGCCATCACATTTCACATTTCCTTTTATACAAACAAAAAATAACAATAAAAAAAAAAACAATTAAATGATGTAAGAGATGTGTGTGTGTGTGACAATGTTGAAAAAGTTGAAGTTCAAAAAATATGTTTTTAAAAACCACAATAAAAAAAATTCAAGGATAACATTTTATTTCAAAGAGAAAAATGTTTTATATTTGAAGATTTTCATTTGATGTTATCATGAAAAAATTATGGTTTTTCTATTTCAAATGCCACTGTTCTTGAAATCTTAAAATACGGTGTTTGACCTCGAAAAAATTATAGCTTTTCCATGGACATAATTTACTGACGATCATCTCAGAATATTCTCAAATGCAATCTATACCGTGAGTAGTGAGTAGTGTTCTAGACTATTAGCATAGGGGTCGTGGTTTCGATTCCCACCAGATGCTCTGGTCTGTGACACTATACCGAGCATATGGTCAAAGTTACTCAGCTTCTATATAATTAAATATAATTTGTAATTGTATTGTAATTAATAAATAAATACTTTAAGTAGGCCTGCAAACACAGAAACAAATTGAAAATTTTCATTAGCTTAAGAGGTTATTTCAAAAAGAGACTTCTGGTCGAACAATATTTGCGGCAATGCGCTATAGGCCTCAGTATAGCGCCGCATATCGATTAGAATTTCATGTAGACTGTTTCTGTATTCAAAACTTTGGATGATGAGATTTGGCCATAAAATATCCTGCTTTCCTTAATCAGCCAAGCTGCAATCGAGTGCTTTACGCGCGATGTCAGTTAGCATCTGACCTTGTCCATGAATAGCACAACTTTTGTATGAAAATTTGAAAGTTTGCAAATGCAACTCTTATGTGGTTTCCAAAACTTAGGGATATCATCGGAAATTACGTTACTAATGTACTGGTAAGGAGTGGTACAGAGATAACAAATTTTCGACATGTTACAAGGCCGAGATGTCTATATTCCCTTAGTTGAACTGGCTATCCTACGGTCGTTAAACAATAAGGCTCGTTGGCAGCTTGTTGGCTCTACTGTAAGGCAAGTTGTCAAGTTAGACATTCCCTTGCATGATTTTCCCTGCAGGAATTGTGTACCAGAGTAGGAAAAGAATACTATCTTTCAACTCTTGTGTCAATGTCCAACTCTTGCCATTCAGAGGCCAATGTTTTCAACGTCTCATCTCCAGTAATCCGTGACGCAACCTTCCAAAAAAGATTTACAAACTGTTTGATTGCCATGTCATGTAAGCTATTTTAATATAACTGTAGTGGGATAAATACGTTTAATACGAAGTGAAAATATTTGTTATAGGCAGCAACAATGCAAAAAACTTCTTAACAAGATTGCAGAGCTGACGTAAAATATAAAAGCCCTGATATTATATTATCCGGATACATACAGTCACACAGATAATTATACGTACCCCCCTAAAAATCATTTTTTTTTTTAAAGTAATGAACTTCTAATATAAAATTTCTTTACATTAGCGTCTGTAACGATACATTTACTTAAATAAAGAAAAAAGATTCCCAAAATCTATGAATTTGTGACTGCAGTTTGCTTAAAACCAATATGGCACCACAGAAAATTATACGTACGACGTATATTTCGTATAAAATTTCTCCAAGGGTAGCCCGGTATATAAAAAGTATTGTGGATAAAAATCCTAGGACTACAGCCGTAAAAATACGAAATACCGCGGAAAGTGATCACAGTGTTATTGTGCATTCCGAAACAGTTCGAAGTGTTTTGAGAAAGAACGATTTCCGAAGCCGAGTGTCGAGAAAAAAGCCCAATAATATATGGACAAGTCAACTGATTTTTGGGCGAATGTAATATTTAGTGATGAGAACAAATATAATTTGTTCGGCTGTGACGGAAAACAAAAAATTTGGGGCAAAAATCAGTTGACTTGTCCATATATTATCATTTAAAAAAAATTATTTTTAGGGGGGTACGTATAATTATCTGTGTGACTGTACATAATTGGTCATTACAACCCTTTAGTGAGGACTACGACCTAGCTTCTCACACCACTTATATTGTGTGTTTTAATTTTATACATACAGCACCTACAGTTTAAGGTTTTCCTGGCGATTTTATTTACTCTCGGAGTTTTTTCCAGAAATCTGCTGAGAAGTAGTCACCGAAGAAATATTTTCTATATTTCACTTTGTTGGAGATGTCTGAGCTGGGGTTTGAACCTTGGCCTTACGTCTAATAAGTCAACACACTACCTACTAGACTACGGCGGCTTGGCATTATCCGGATGACAAATACAATTTCTCAATCTTTTGATCGTGAGTGGATCATTTCATTGTAGATGATTACTTCGAACTTTCACAAATCTCGCAGTAAAATTTGCTTGACCGTCATTTCTGTCTTGGCTATCGTATTGGATGATAGGATTTTCAAATGATGTTACCTTAAACGAACTGTAGAAATGATTCGTTTTTATTGCTTTGCAGTAGCAAAATACAGGTG
Organism: Sarcophaga subvicina; assembly: GCA_936449025.2. Lineage (NCBI taxonomy): Eukaryota > Metazoa > Arthropoda > Insecta > Diptera > Sarcophagidae > Sarcophaga > Sarcophaga subvicina. Next base: position 38,302,581 of record OW388084.2, read on the forward strand.
AATATACAGTCCAAGAGGCTTTCTGGACACTGGCTACCGAGATCTTGCGATTTAAGTCAGTTAGTCTTTTTTTCTTATGGAAAGAAGCCATAAACTACAGCGAGTCCTGAAAACCAACATAACACCCATGCCATGCCATCGGTCAAATTCAGACTGATTTATACGTCAAGGTTAGCGAGGACGTGACGGACATTTCAATGATGTTTTATTCCACACATAATGACATTAAGTCGCCGCAGTCTAGTAGGTAGTGTGTTCGCTTATTAGACGTAAACGCTACGGTTCAAACGACCAGGTCAGACACCAAAACGAAAATATGAAAAAATATTTCTTCGGCGGCTTTCTCTCAACAGATTTCTGTCAAAAGTTTCTCAAAAATCTGTCGTTCGGAGTTCACTTTCTGCACTCTATCTACCGATATCGTGTGATTTAAATCCGTTCGACTTTTTTCTTATGAGATTCTCAAGTCACAGGTGTATGCGATAAGCTACAAACCACAGCGGTTCTCAAAGCCAACATAAGACTCATGTCATCGATCAAATTCGGACTGATTTATACGCCAAGATCGGAGAAGACCTGATGGACATTTCAGCAATGCTTTCTTCCAAAGTTCTTTCGAATGAATATCTCATATTTAATATTTAAAGAAAGGAAGCACTAAACATAAAAGTCGCCGTAGTACAGTAGGTAGGTTGTTGGCTTATTAAACGTAAGGCCACGGTTGAAACCCCAGGTCAGACATCAAAACGAAATATGAAAAAATATTTCTCAGCAGATTTCTGGCAAAAACTCTGAGAGAGTAAATAAAATTGCCATGAAAAAGTTTCTAAAAAATCTGTCATTCGGAGTCGATTTTAAACTGTAGGTCCCGCCACTCATGTATAAAATTAGCACACACAACATAAGTGGTGTGAGAAACTAGGTCGTAATCCTGATTGAAGGGTTGTAATGACCAATTATGTATGTACATATGTATGTACATATGTATGTAATGACATTAAAATTTCTTTGGAATGAATCACACTTTGTTTTATTTAAATTTTACAATAGGAAGCACTTAATGGAAGACCTGCTATTTAGTGCATAATTATTTTTTTCCACTTTTGTTTTGTTGAATGTACAAATTTTAAAATCATTATAAATGTGTTTAAAAACGGCCAAACTATTCAAAATTCGCAACCAACCAACCAAGCAATAAACCAAGAAGCGTATTTGGTTGAATGTAATGCCAAAAAAAGAACGTTTTATAGGCCAATGAAATCATAAAATTGCAACTTGTTAGGCCAACCATACAACTAAAGCCCTTTAACAACGAAACTCAAATTCGAAAACAACATGTTGATGGTGTGGTGGTCTGTAAATGCAGGTCAGCAATTATTTGGTTTTTGTTTTTAAATTCATTTATAATACCCTGCTATTTAGATGAAATGAATTTACAAATATTTTTTTAATTTATAATTTATAATGCCATAATTGATTCATGACATTATGTTTGTTTGTTGTTTTTGTTTTGTATGTTGAAAGAATTTTTAAACTGCCTGTGTTATACTGCCTGGCTGATTTCGAAAAATTCTCAATTAGTTTACATGCAAATGCCTTTGGAGAAGCAGGCAGTCAGTCATGTACAAAATAGGTGTTTTTGTGCCTTTTTTTTACTTAAAAGAGAAAAGCAATAATAATAATAACAATAAAATGCATAAAAAATGGAATCTTATAAGCCAAACAATATTACCACCAAACAGTATATTTTGTTTCCCGTTTAAAAACCATTTTGTTTTTGTATTTTGTCAAATGGTTGTTGTGTTGTGTTACGATAATCGCTTTTCCACATGTTGGGTTGTTTCTTTATTTCTTTTCTGGTACGTTATTTGGGTTTGTGAACAAAAAAAATTGAAATAAAAAGAAATAAAAGAACATTAATCATGTGCCACCATCCATATTCATTTGTTTTGCACTGACCTGAGACAATATGGAAGACACAACTTTACCGTGTGTGCTATTGTCACACGCAAAGTTAAGCTTTGAAACTCTTTAAGAATAATTAATTAGAAAAAGAATATTAAAGAGAGATAGAGTGTCCGGTTGACGAGTACACAGTTGGAGTTGAATAACGAGCACAACCAGAACAAAAACTCTTTCAAAACTAGAATTGAAAAGTATTGTGTGTTCCAGTTGGAAATGTAAGCCTTCTAGTAGGAATTTAAATACATTTTCATTGCATTAGGAGTTGATAGGAAGATTCGAAATTTCGACTAATGACTTCTGCAGTAACTGTGAGTCTGAGAAGGAGGAAGAGACTGTCTTTCACTTCATGTGTCAGTACCCTGCTCTTGTCGTGAGACGGAGGTTTCTAACCTCTAAATTTCTGATATTGTTGACCGAGCTGTCTAATATAGAGATTGCTGCAATAGCAAGATTTACTTTGGACTCGGGATGGGTTTTCCTAGGGGATTGTTGATTCCCGGGTAGAATTAATTGTGGTATCACAATAGGCCTAAATCTTGGCCTAAGTTGGTCCTGTTCCTTCCAGGTGGTCCGCCACCTAACCCAATCTAGAAGTTGATATAATTAAAGATGCATGGTTACCTAATCTATCGATGCGGAGAGAATAGAAAAACGAGAACTTCATGTAGAAATGAGCAAATATTTGTAAATTACAGTAATCCTTCGATTTACGTCGCCTCGATTCACGTTGTTTCGATTTTCGTCGTAAAATTTTTTGTTCCCTCTAACTTCAATTTGCGTCGTCATTTGATTTATGTCGCCTTTTTCTGGAACCAACCGCGACGTAAATCGAGGGATTACTGCAACTTTTTTATGTTCCGTATTAAAAACATACTACTTTGTAGTATGTGTAATATGAAATTCGATTTACGTCGTTTTGATTTACGTCGCCTTTTTTTGGAACCAACTGCGACGTAAATCGAGGGATTACTGTACTCTATAAACTGATGCCTTATCCCATCATATCCTCCGAATGGATATTTTTTGTGTGAAAACCTCAATAAGCAGCTGGCTATGCGTAAAAACATCACAACCAACAATATTTTAATGATCCCGGTAAATCTTTTGGAAAGGAATAAAAAATTTGGGTTAAAAGAGGCCTGTGTTGAAATATAAAATGTTTTTTTTTTTAATCTAAATCTAGTGTTTCATTCAAAAACTAACATGCTCTCGTATTAATAAATTTCTGACATTTCTTTGTTTGTGGTTTTTTCGGTCTTAAGTTTGGCTTGTCTTAGATCTTCCGGTTTGGTTTCTTCGCCATGACTATATAACCATTATTTATAAGTAGTTACGACCATAACATAAATGGAGTTGTCAAAGTCGCCGCAGTGTAGTAGGTAGCTTATTTGACGTGAGCCCGTAGCTCAAGGCCCAGCTCAGACATCTCGAAAAATTTTAAAAAGTTATTCTTTTGGCGACTTTATCCAGCAGGCTTAGCCGTGAAAACCTTTCTCAAATCTGTTGTTTGGAATTGACATTAAACTATAGGACCCGCCGCTCATAAATAAAGGATGTTGTAAGAAGTTAGGTTGTAATCCTATCTAAATTATTCTAATGATCAATTAAGTAAGTGAATGTCTTTCCACCGTTTCTGAGTATTACATACATACGTGCATACATAATTGGTCATTACAACCCTTTTGTCAGGATTACGATCTGACAACTTATGTTGCGTGTGATAATTTTATACATGAGTGGTGGGACCTACAGTTTAAAGTCAACTCCGAACGACAGATTTTTTGAGAAACTTTTCATGGCAATTTTATTTAATCTCAGAGCCTTTACCAGAAACCTGCTAAGAGGAAGTCGCCGAATAAATGTTTTTTTTCATATTTTGTTTTGATGTCTGACCTGGGATATGAACCGTGGCCTTACGTCTAATAAGCCAACACACTACCTACTAGACGACGGCGACTTCAAAATAAATGTGTAACAATTCTGAAAACTATAACTTCCATTGATCCTATACGATGCCTTTATAATACCGACAGTATCCTTATATCGTTGTTTATCTGTAACTCAGAACTGGCGTTTCACAACCATTTTGATAGTTTTATAAAAATGTGGGTTTATCCTAATCACCTCTGGCTAGACATGTTCTATGAATAAATTCTGATCGCCTATTAGTCCTTTGCACCAGTTTTACAAGATGTTCAGATGGTTATCTTTTTCCCTCGCGATTACAGTTTCTGCAGAAATCGTTACAAGGTATTTCTAATCTTTGGGCATATGTATCCAGGGGTAATTATCTCGTTAAGACTGTTATAGCGTTCTTAAGATGGGTTCTAGTCAGACTTAATGTAAATTTTGTTGTACGTATGTCAGTTTTGTCTGGTCAAATCTGAGCCTTGCACTTGTAACTAGTTTTTGTCAAAAATTAGGCAGTTTTGACGGAAACTGTACTGTTCTATAACTCAAATTGGAGTGGTGGTTAGGCATATACACTATTGCATACATACATAACTGGTGAACCCTTCAGTCAGGATCACAACGCGGCATCGCACACCACCCATGTTGTGTATGTTAATTTTATTCATTTTAAAGTCGACAGATTTTTGAGGAACAAAAGTTAATACATATTCTTCGTAATAGAAATGGTATTTTTTTCATATACACTGATGTAATTTTATCGTGAAATAAAACATATTGCGAGAAAAAACAAAACGTTTATTAACTTCTACAATATGTTTTGGGCCTCTTTTTTTTGTTCAACCAAAAGAGAAAAATAATACAAATATGGGTAAAGGAAATCATTTGATTCTCGTTATGTGTCAAGGATAAATTAGAAAATAAAAATAAAACCCCGAATAATATTAAATCAGTTTATCTCCATGCTGCACAGCTGGAGGCTGAATAAAATATAAAAAATAAAATAAATCGTAAATATGTATATAATTTAATATTTTTAGGGGATACCATATTGTTATGCGATGAAAAATAATATCTTTTGGCCACAACACAGCTTCTTATAACAGCTTAAGCTGAGCTGTATTTAAGAAGTATTTGAAATATGAATGACATCACTGGTGGCTTGGTTTGTTCAATTCACAGTTTATGGCAATAATTACAAGTATACTTAGGAAAAAAAAAAACCGCTGGAATGATGTTGTACATATCCTATAGGTACCGCTTTATCAGATGCTCCGAATCGTTCTGTGGTATTACAGTGGACTTAAATGTGTCTATGCTAACTTCCTTGTTTCAACAGCCACCTCCACCAGAGCACATTTTTGGTAAAATATGATGGTTTAGGTAAAATAAACCATCTTTACTGATGGTGTTCGTAGTCGCCGTAGTCTAGAAGGCAGTGTGCTGGCAGTACCAAAGATGCCATCTGGGTGTTCATCGCACCAACTAGTCAATTTTATTTGTCAAACTTATTTTTTTATTTTTTGTTGTAAAGTAAAATTGTTCCGGTTAGAAATTGAATATTATTTCATTAATATGGCTGCTGCGGCTGACCTCACAGTACCTCATTCGATCGGACCAATCTGCACTTTTTCCAGTGTATGTGGTCGTATCCCAGCAATGGCATCACCAATGTTCGCCTTCAAATGCTTCATTGTCTCTGGTTTGCCGGCATAACACTTTTCTTGGCGATCAATTGACATCACGGCCATCAAATGTTTGACGCAATAAATCGATTGTGGCATGAGATGTGTAGCAGAGATCAGCAATGAGTATTCAAAAAGATGAGTAGATCCGAATCATACTTATAATTTCTGATACTTGTACGCATTCTTACTTATTTTAATATCATACTCATACTACTCATATTCAAAGTTTGAAATACTCTTGGTACTCATACTTAACAAAACGTATGATGTTATTGATTTCGACTCTCCATGATCCATCGTACACATACACGAATCACAAAATAAATATGATTCGCGTACGAACACTACAATACTCACAAGAAGGTTGTGTGTTTGCTCTGCTTGCTGTCTTTATCTTTTTTTGTTTATGTGTCTTTCTTCTTTCTTTGTAAATGTAATAACAACTACTAAGACTGTAACTTTTGATGAATGTTTCGAATCACTCGAATCATTTATGAGTATTATAAGTATTTTTCTAAATTTGTGAATCTGAATGAGTAGGTGTATGAATCAAACATAGTTCGAATGTTATGAGTTTGATGTCAACGTTGTACTCATACTCATTGCAACTTGTACTTATAAATCAATGTTGTAGTGAGTATGCATAAATCAGAGTAGTTGAATTTCAATACTGTTGACTTACTCATACTCAAAATTCCATGAGTACCTATGAGTAGCGAAAAAACTTTTCATTCTGTAGCAAGTTGCACCATCCAGGAGGTACAAAAAAAATCGGTTATAGTGGTGTGATAGGTGTCTCCATTGACCATAATGGTTGCGTCGCCTTCATTTCAAAGAAATATGAGCCAATAATGCCTCCGCTCCACAAGCCGCACCAAACGGACACTCGTGATGGGAATATTGGTTTCTGTAAGAATATATACGTGTGGGTTTTCTGTGTTCAAATACAATTTCCGGCCAATTGTCTTTGTTTTGAAAATAAATTTCCAATAAATTCAAACGTTGCTCAAGCGTAAATTGTAAATATACTGGATTTTGTGACAGAATAGAATGACATAAGTATTGAAAGATTCGAATTAAATATTTGATGGTGGCCATGTTCTAATAGGTAGTGTGTTGGCTTATTAGACGTAAAGCCCGGGTTCAAACTCCAGGTCGGACATCAAAACGAAATATGAAAAAATATTTCTTCGGCAACTTCCTCTCAACAGATTTCTGGCAAAAACTCTGCGAGTAAATAAAAATTTCCATGAAAAGTTTCTCAAAAATCTGTCGTTCAGAATCGACTTTAAACTGTAGGTCGCACTACTCATATATAAAATTAAAGCACACAACATAAGTGGTGTGAGAAGCTATGTCGTAATCCTGACTCAAGGGTTGTTATGGCTAATTATGTATTATGTGTGTATTACATATGTATGATGATGTTCGTTATTAATTTTATTTAAAAGAATACTCAGCAATTTCTTAACATCAAAAATGTTATTTGTTATGATGTCATATATAGAAGTCGCCGTAGTCTAATAGGTAGTGTGTTGGCTTATTAGACGTGAGGCATCAATTCAAACCCCAGATCAAGCATCTCCAACTAAACGAAATATGAAAAAATATTTCTTTGGCGAGTTCTGCCAAAAACTCTGAGTAAATAAAATTGCCATGAAAAGTTTTTCAAAAATCTGTTGGTTGGTGTCGACATGTCGTTTAGGAAAGTTACTCAAAAAAAAAAAAAAAAAAAAATATTTTGACAACACTAAAGGAATTTTTTCCGATTACTCAATTTATGTAAAACAAAATTTGGTATACTGTAGACCACATATGTACATATACCATATTTTGTGTAATAATTAATATTATTGTATCTACTTTTGTACTTTTTTTTAGCGTTTTTTTTTATTAGCTTAATAATAAAATCTAAAATAGAATTGAATACATACATTTTTTTTAATAATTTTAAACATCCGTCCACTATATAAGTATACTCGTATCAATTATAAATTTAACCTTGAAACACAAATGTTTTCTGAAAAAAAAAATTAAAAAATAGAAACGTTTTTTTATTCTCTCAAATTTTTTTAGTATCATACATTCATTGCCAATTTATTAATAAAAAGAAATTAAGTTTTTAAAATTGAATTCAAAGAAGAAACGCCTTTTTATTAAAAGACGCCAATATATTTCAATTGTTTGAAAAAAAAATTTTTAATTTTTTTTTACTGTTGGAAGCAATAGGGCTCCTCTATCATTGTAAAACATCTTCCTTTAGTTTGTATTCGTTTTATTTTTTTCTTTTTTATTTTTTATTATCATTATAATGAACATCTTTGATTAAATAAATTCAATTTTGATTGATTGAAATTGTTGAATTATTTTTAATTGACACATTCGCTTGCCTTATTCGCTTAACAGCAAATAGAGACGACAGACTATGTTGTTGGCTTTATTATGTATTCAATATGAATCAAATATTCTGTTGTGTTGCATATCATATGTACACACAATAATCACAATAAAACGAAAATATTGAACATTTTTATTAAAAGACGAGACACTAAATGAAGTTAATTTATTTTAATTTATAGCACCCTACATTGCGCCACATAACATATAATTTTCTTTTTTCATATTTGTTGAAAACATTTCGTTAGAAACGGGCATCGATACCAGACTTGTTCGCTATTTAACTAGTCACTCCAAAGGCAGAGTAAAATTAAAAGTTCTATTCGTTGGTTCTATACTCAAACGCTCAGTTCGTATGATGTTTTAGCTCTTTGACCGCTTAGAGTACTTTTCTTTTAATGTAGTAAAGAAGATTCCTAACATGTGTAAGGTTTAACTTTTCACCGTGATTATTAGCAACGTTTACTTATCAAATCATTAAATTTTATTATCAAAATACATGCTGTGTGAGAAAAGTGTTTCATAAAATACGTTTATTTGATTTCAAGCTGTTGTGTGGCCAAATTTCGCAACAGTTGCACTTTATTGGACATTTATCCATCAATGGGCCTTAGGAAATTTGTATACAGATCCACATTTCTACATGTGAATGCTATTTGTCTGCGCTCTCACAAGATCTGCAACATGCATGCAAAATTAAAAGTGATGCCGGTACAGTTCTTCGTCTGCTCGCAGTACATTAGCCCCTCTGCACAAAAGCAATGGTGCTAAGGCCCCATTGTTGAACTAGAGATAAATAATTTTGCTAAGAACATCAAAGTCATTCCAATAACTCATTTAACAACGAAACTCATTTTTGGTTCAATGAATACATCAACAACCAGAATTTAGGGTAAGAAAAGAATTTGTGTTGAAAAAGAGTATCCAATGCACACTGAAAAATGCGCTGTTTGTTGTGGTTTATGGAGCGATGAAACGATGAAAATTGCAACTTTAGAGTCAATGGTGCAAAATACCAGCTAATTACTGAGATTTTTGTCCAAAATAGAAAAATGCTTGACATGTCGTTGCAACAAGACTCTGTGACATGTCACACGATTCGCGATATCTTAAACCTATCTTGATGAGCAATTATGCTAATGTCACCCTTTGGAGCAGTTCATTGCCCGCCAAGACCAGGAGTGGTCGTGGAAAATGGAATTTCCAAAATATTGGGCGAGTATGGCGTAGCCACGAGATACATTTACAAGAAATTATCTTTAAAAAATAAATGGCAGGCATTCAGGTATCGTCGCAAATAAAATTTTTGAACAATGTTTTAAAATTTTAAATACAAACGCTACAATCTTACGTTAAAAAATTATCCGTTACAAGGAATTTTTAAGTAAATAAAATCCTGTACTCTATTCCACTCATCTCTGCTCTGGAAAACGCAATCATTATAAAGGAAATTTTTTTTAATGTGTCTGATGTAGTCCTCAACAGATGCCAAACATAATATTACCTTCAGATCAATCTGTGGAGTAAATTTAAAGATAAGCTGGGCTTTAAATCTTGAACATCGTAGGATTGCTTGTTCGCAGATCTCCACCATACTAATGTTCTAGATGTCAGTACAGGTCTAGTCATGGCCGTACACTTCCCATAAATTATCAAGTGCTCTAAAAGTATGCCAAGTAGCATGCTAAGTTCGCAGAGATGTCTAACCTGTGGTTTGAAATGAGGCCTCACGTCTTATAAGCCAACACACTACCTACTAGACTACGGCTATGGTGCTGGTCTCTGTTAAGGCTTAAAAAGTTGAGACTTGAAAAGTTTTGCACGACATCGTTGTGTTTTATAAGTAAAAGTTATGTGCCACAAGCCATAGTCGTTAAGCAACTTGATATACAAATCATGCTGAATAGATTAGCACATGGTAATGTCTTTCGAAAGTAAAATAAAATATCCCATCGCGTTGTCAAGGCGCTCATATATTAATCATCAATTGTCTAATCGTCATTAATGTTCAAAGGACCCGGTATTTAAACTACCATGGCTCTATGTCCAGCTACTTACTAAAGACTTTCAATGTACCTGTTGATATGACAACCCCAGCTATTGTTGTGAACCGCGTCATATTTTCGTAGAAGACATTATTTGCTTGTAAGGAGCATTGCGGTTCCATTTGTAGAGGAAAATAGAAAAAAATATTTTCTAAGCTAAATTCGTATAATGTAGGGTGAAATATATTTGCCACAATCGAATAATAGAATAAACTTACATACATACATATTTCAAACTATTAGTTCAATAGGAAGAGAAAGCAAGACACAAAAATATATGTGTGACCTTTATTAATACAAAGTTTTTTCCAACAGAATGCTTCAGAATGTGACATGTGTTAGAAAAAAGTTTTAGCGTTACTCACCCATTGTATGAAACAATTTAATTAAATCCGATATTATCCAATAAGGTGGCAAAAGTAGAAAGGGCAACAGATAATGACCCTGGCAATCGTATCTTAAAGATTGAAGGTCATAAATATATGAACAAAAAAATCAATATGTTCGATACGATTTAATAGAAACACTGCATCAAACGGTAATCAAATAATAATGATGAATTTCTTTATAATCTATTAAGAGATTATTTAATAGAATTAATTAATGTACAGTGACTCAGAGAATTGTACGTACAACGTGCTATTGAAAAGAGTGTAAATGTTATTAAAAAGTTTAATGAGAGACGTTTTCTGTATATATTTAATATTTATTATAGCAATAATTAATAGAACAATTAATTGCCATTTTATATAGAAATTTATTTCCTTGTGATGATAGATGGCATGTATGACATGCTTTTAAACAGCACACGACTCATTAGTAGAGTTTTTGTTTTACCAGTATTCCTTCGCATATGATTGGTTGTCCTACATTGTAAGCGTTTGTTAAGAAAAAGAAAAAAAACAATTTCTATATTTTTTTTTCTAAGAATTAATCCTTATTTTTTAACACACTTCTATGCCTGAAAGTTTTAAATAGACACATACATTTTCACTCAATTGTATGCTGAAAAAAAGAAAGAAAAAACTGGGAAAGAAATGTTTCATTCTTTTTTAAAGGGTGTTTCTCGTTAGAAGAATTTTGCAAATATGCATTCGCATAAAGAACTTGAAGAAAAAACAAGGAAATTAATAGAATTTTGATAAAGATAAAGTAACAATAATGAAATTACATACAAAGATAAATAACAATAGAAAAAAGGCAAGAATAACAATAACAAATCAACAAGTAAGTTCTAGAAGTTGTCAAACTATAAATAGAGTGAAAGGTAACGTGGCCATTCAGCTGAAAATATGACGTATATTTGAGCAAAGTATCGTGTTTCCTAATGCCGGTGTACAAAATATATACAATGTATTCTATTTCAAAACGTCGTCAATGTGTATTTTTAACGCAGTCAAAAAGCAAACAGGCATCGGATTTATAGTTGATGCATTGTTTGGTTACTTTGCATATCTACATAGTTTACATACAATAGTAGAACTGCATACAAACTTTGTATTGATACATTTTGGAAGGCAGCCTATGTTGCACTGAACAGTTTTGTCTTTTTATTAAAAGGATCGTGTAGTAAAATTGTAAGTCGCTGTAGTCTAATGGGTAGTGTGTTGGGTTATTAGACGTGGGGCCGCGATTCAAAACCCCCAGAACAAATTATGAAAAAATATTTCTTCGGCGACTTCTTCTCAGCAGATTTCTGTCAAAAACTAAGAGAGTAAATAAAAGTACCATTAAAGGTTTCACAAAAATCTGTCGTCAGAGTCGACTTTAACCTGTAGGTCCCGCAACTTATGGATAAAATTAACATACACAGCAGAAATGGTTTGCGAAGCTAGGTCGTAATTTGGATTGAATTTTTGTTCGTACAAATATTTTATCTGAACAACACGGCTGAATCCAGCTTTAGAGTTTTATTGTCCAAGCCAAAACCTATCCTTAAGCATTTAGTCCGGGGACTGAATAACCGCTGTGAGACTATCCACATATCGACGCCTCCGTTCTATTAAAGTTTTCACGCGTTATACGACTATATGTGTATTCTAAGTAGATTTTTCCCTATAACTTCGGAACGGATCGGCGCATCTTAACCAAATTTTGACAGTGTTTAAGTTAGAGGACATAGAATTTAAAAAATTTTACTCGGAACGTTATAGAATGGAGGCGTTGATATGTATGTCGCTTTTGCGTCCGATATCAAGTTGTAACTAAGACACGCTGTCTTTTTACGACACTTCAATTAAAAAAGAAAATAGCCTGATTGGCACAGAAAGCATTGTCCCTAATTTCAGGATATATACTCGTGGGCATTACGAAGTCTGTTCCCCTCCATTTCTCGAAGATGTTGCCGTAATTAGAAACCCGCTTACATCTCTTTCATCGATTTGATTGAGAAGTTAATAAAAAATATGGAACAGTACCCTTTAGACACTAGCCCAGCCTATCACTTAGATATAAATTTATGACAAGACAGACAAGTGGGTCTGAACTGGAGAAATAGAATTTGCCTTGGATTTGTACGCCAGGAACGAAAACCACAGTACAAAATTCAAGCTACTAGGAAAAAGACAACCATAAAAGTTTCACCCTTTATATTCGGATTTTTTTTTTTTTTTTTTTTTTTTTTTTTTTTTTTTTTTATTAAATCTCGTTAAAACGTGATGAATTGTCAATGTATGCAAAATTGTTGTTATGAATGACGATGTTGTTACTGTTGTTTGTTGTTGCTGTGTTTTAGCTGTGCAGCAGCCACAGCTTGTCATGCAACATTTTTATTTATAAATATTTATTTTGTTTTTTTTTTATTTGCTTTCGTGCAATATTTTTTAAGATTCACCGACTTTTTTTCTTGTACAAACGCTTTTCTGTTTGTTCCGTTTGTTTTCAGTTTTTTTTTTCATATTCATTTTGCATTTTGAATCATTTTTTTCTCTTCTGTGTTGTCTCTTGTTGAAATTGGTGTCAGTCTATCATGATTCATTGCGCAATTGGGTACAGCAACGACGTCGACGACTATGTTGATAACAGCAATAACAACAATAATAACAACAACAATAGCCACATCTTTGTAACGTTAAGAAGAAAGAAAAAAAATTATGTTGCAGCTACATCAGTGGCAACAAGCAACAACAAAAACAAAATTTTGCATTTCATTTTTAAAATAATGTGACAAGCGTCACCATTATGATGATTTTTTTTTTATATTTTCATTATGATTTTTTAATTCTTTTTTTAATTTAATTTTGAATGATTATTTTTTCATTTAAAATTTTTTGTTGTACACTTTTATAAGCCACTTTGATGTCACTTAAAAAGCAATTTCGACATTATGAATGGACATTGATATGATACTTAAACGGTAATGAATTCATGAATGGATGAATGAATACATATTTGTTGCTTTATATTTTCTGAATTAAGATTATCATAATGTTCTTTTTTTTTGTTTGGGTGTAGTAAAAAGAAACTTGCCTTTACTTCAGTAATCTTAATTTTAAGTTATTAAACATACAATACGTTCTATAATATTGCAAAGATTTTCATGACTTTTGCATACATGCATGCAATAATCCAAACAAACTTAATGCAGAAACCTTTACAGAGGTTATGACATCAAATTGATAGGGCTCCCCTAGTCCTTAGATAAAGAAAACGAGAGGAATATCGGAAAATTCCATAAAATACCAGAAAAGTATGTCTAGGGTCAAATTCCTAACTAATAGAGAGGCACAAGAAAGGCCACTAATTGCAGCAAAACGTAAAAGGTTGTCGAGATAAGACCACAAAATAGTTTGCCAACCCTGGCATTATACATACATACTCGTACATAAATGATTGGTCATTACACCCCTTCAGTCAGGATTTTGACCTAGCTTCTCACACCGCTTATGTTCTGTGTTTTAGTTTTATGCATGAGTGGCGGGGTCCCACAGTTTTAAGCCGACTCCGAACGACAGATTTTTGAGAAACTTTTCATAGCAATTTTATTTACTCTCAGAGTTTTTGCAAGAAATCTGCTGAGAGGAAGTCGCTGAAGAAATATTTTTCCACACATATTTTCTTTTTTTTTTAGATGTATGACCTGTAGTTTGAACCAAGGCTCCACGTCTAATAAGCCAACACACTACCTACTAGGCTAATGGCGACAACGTGCATCGAAATCTATTTTAATATTTCTCCAACCACCTATAGAAGAGCATCGACTTAATCTGATCTCTTCATCATTGCTTTATCGATACTGTACTCTAGTGATTTAAAGTATCTTATTTCTTAAAGTCGCCGTAGTCTAGTAGGCAGTTTGTTGGCTTATTAGATGTATTGCCACGGTTCAAACCCCAGGTCAGACATCAAAATGAAATATGAAAAAATATTTCTTCAGCGATTTCCTCTCAACAGATTTCTGGCAAAAACTTTGAGAGTAAAAAAAATTGCCATGAAAAGTTTGTCAAAAATCTTTCATTCGGAGTCGACGTTAAACTGTAGGTCCCGCCACTAATGTATAAAATTAACACATACAACATAAGCAGTGTGAGAAGCTAGGTCGTAATTCTGACTGAAGGGTTGTAATGACCAATTACGTTACGTTTCTTAAAATCGTATATTTTTTTGCGTGGTGTTCACTTTCCCCTTAGAGTACGTTGTTGCCTGATCGATTAGCTTCAAAATTATTCTTTAACCGTAGAATTCGTGAGTAAACATTTTTCTTTCAGAAAATTTCTCCGAGTAAGTAGTTTCAAATCATAATAATAAAAACAGTCTAGTCCACTTGAAGAAAGTCGAATGCAAAGAGAAGAGGTTCGCATATGAATTATCGTAAACAACCACATGGACTATACGCATATATTTTAAGGAATCATATTGGAATTTAAAAAAAGGATTTCTTAAACGGATGGTTGCTGGTAATGAAAAATGGATAACTTCTGATTCTATAGCAGTGAGCTTTTCAAGAAATGTTTAAGGGTTTGGTAGCACTTTCAGAGAGATTCTACATTCTATTCGAAAACGTGTTAATTATGTATAAGAATTGGACTAATTCCATGAGCCGAGGCTTCGGAAATGTGTTTCTTATGAATAGGGATTGAACTATCTACAGGAAGCAATCCACTTACAAGCTTCCAATTAATTTAAATCAGTAAGCCGAGGATTCGAAAACGTGTTTCTTATGAATAGGGATTGAACTATCTAGAGGAAGAAATCCACTCACAAGCTTCCAATTAATTTAAATCAGTGAGGCGAGGATTCGAAAACGTGTTTCTTATATATAAATCTCATAGTCTTTATTTGACTAAGTGATTACTGCCTGTTTCTGCCCATGGCGATTGATTTGCGTGATGAAAAATACGTGTCAATAGCTTAAAAAGTTTTAATAGAATTTTGTTTAAAACGACTACAATTGTGTGTAAAAATAATGGATTTATTTTCACTACACACTATAAATTATGCAAAAAATGTTTCTTATGAATGTCTTTTTTAATAAATAATTGAATTCAATAAAATTAATTTTTATTCTTCTTTTTCATTTTCAGAACACCTCACCATTATGGGAGGATTTCGTTGCTAAGGCCAGTAAATTACATGCTTGTTTACGGTAAGTTAATCTATTTACTTTTCTCGATATCCATTATGTTCCCTTTAAAATTAAGCTCCCTTTTCCACGTAATATATAACCCAGAGTTGCCAATACTATTTACTTTTTTTCTCAATGAATTTATAATAAAAAGAAATCTTTCTTAATGCATAGCCTTAATAGTCAGCTGGGACCAGGTGGATTTGATTAGATTAGGTGTATTTACAGTGCCACGCCTTCACCCAGAGACCTATTAGTCTATTGAGACCCTCATAAAAAGGAATTAAGAAAAAAAGAAAATACAGAAGGAAAAGAGCAAAAAGAAAAGGAAGAAACTCAAGAAAAGAAAAAGCGGAAAAGACAAAGAAATTTTAACTGACAACTATGCCTCAAAGTAACATAGCGTCCCATATATAAAATATCCTTCAGAAGATATCCTCTAGGAAGTCAATCTCGTTCATGAACCCTTAGATACCCTTATTGGATAAGCCTGCAGCCCTTGAGATCTACCAGTTCCATCTCTTCCTACTTACCTGTATACTAAAACTGTGGCTTGAAGCGTGGATCATGCGTTCCTCTGCTTCTTCATATAGTATACAGAAATCAGAGATATCTCTATGCCATCTGCTGATCCTATGTCTAAAAGAATAAACTTTAGTACTCATATACTAGCTATAACCACCCGTCTACTTATGCTTAGGACTCCTTCCGTACCTATAGCATTGAGCTTTGGCCATAAGGTTCTTGCAATCCGAAAGTTCCACATTCCCGTGCACCTGACTTATCCTTAATAATTCCCAAGAAAACTTCTCTTCCATTATTACTTTCCATGCTAACTCTGATCTTGACGTTTATCCCTCATGAGTAACATCGCAATGACCAGATACCCAGTATAGTTTAATTTGAAAATCTTACATAAGGTCGCTTAGCATAAATTTTAATTTTTGAGCTTTTCGGCATATGGTTTCTGCTAGTTTCGTGGCATTAACGGCCGATAAAAAGTCTGCCTAAAAGGCCCTACGTTTTCCCGCAAGGCTATATGACACCCTGATATTTATCCCAAATATGAAGACAACTGTATCCGTCGCTCTTCAGTGAAAATAGCCCAGCCTTCGAAGGGTTTATCCGAACCTGTCCCGAATTCCCTTTCAGTTATTATCACACTCAGTGTATCGCCATATAAAATTTTGCAGCCATATAATCTATCTTTGATCCCGCCACTTCAATTTCTTCAGCAGTGACGAGTGATTCACCTTAAAAGTACTCTCTAGACCTAACTCATTCAGTTTAAAGATGTTTCTATCCATCTTCCAAATTCACATATTCCTCGATCAGGATTAAACTTTAGTATTAAGAAACTAAAGTGTGGTGAGTGAGCCCTCGTACAGGTACTCGCAAGACCTAACTCATTCAGTTTAAAGATGTTTCTATCCACCTTCCATATTTTTCACATATTCCTCATTCGGAAGTAAGTGAAGAATGACACCCAGAGTCGCCTGTTATGGGCTTCTATTGGCACTTGCAATGCTAACGGAGACCCATCTCTATGCTTTAGAAAGAATATTCCTAATACACATTGTATTCAATGCATTCCACACTACACTGTTCATTCAGAGGCTTAAAACCATATCCATAAAATTTCTACACATGTAGTATGCATTGAAACCTATTCTAAACCCCTTCCAAATATTCAGTTTCCATGATAACTAGGAGTCAAGTTTTTAAACTATAAACTATTTAAGTATTTAAACGTATTCAAAAGCCTTAGCGCCACCTCACCATGATTGTAAGAACAGCCGGTCTAGACACAATAAAATTAAATGACAAATATTGCTGTCATCTGCCAGAAGTGGATAAAATTAGAAGTTACAGGAAGAATATCATTCAAAAAAATTTGTTTTAAGAAATCGAATTAAAGGTGGAATAGAAAGAACATTATGGTGTGGTATTCTTGATTTAACTCTGAAGATCAGATGCCATCTATAATATCTTATAAATGAGTGCACAATCGAGAAAGCTAAGAAAATCAAAGAAAAAAGTGTGCATACACCAGTGTATGTAGACTTTTTTCGCGGTGCTTTTTTATCAAATTAAAAAGATTTTATTGATTTGTTTAAGACATTTACAATCAAGAACGCTCGAAGAGCAAAACTAATATGAAAAAATATAAGATAGAATTTATTGAAAAGAAGAATAAAAATTAGCAGGAATGGTATATGTAGACTTTTTTCTTTAACTGTATTTCAAATAGTTTTTTTTTTTTTTTTCTTTTATGTGATACATTTCGAACGCATTATATGGTACATATTGTGGGTGGCAAGAAATCTAAAAAAAATTCATTTTTCGGTTTTTTTTCCTAAGAAATTAATGACATTAAAGAACTTTACCAAGAAGACCAACAAAAAAAGAAACAAAAATTAAATCTAATTTTTAGGCAAAAAAAAATTCTTGAAAATAATATCGTATATAAAACTTACAAAAAAAACAAAGTCAAAAACCATAAAATAACCATAAAAAAAGAATGTTAACGAAGTTCAAATGTGTTATAATAACCACATGATTATCTTATTTCCTACATTTTAGCCACTTTTATTATTTTTTTAAGTTTTTTTCGGTTAATATTTGTTTTATTATTTGTTCTTGTTGTAGTCTAGCATATGATTCTTTTTCAGAATTTATAAAAAAAAAATATTTAATGTTTTAAATTCAAATGTTTTTGTTGTTTTTTCTTTATTCGTTACAGTGCGGCCATACAGGCTATAGCAGCATATTTGGATGCCTTCCAAAAAATTGCAGACGCAGCAACAAATTCAAGAGGTAAGTTCAAATCTGTAACAGAAACAAAAAAAATAAAAAAATAAAATGAAACTTTAACAAATTAAAAAATTGTAAAAAGTTTTTCAGATTTTTTTTTACTATTTTTTCTATTTTTTTTTACTAAATTTTTATGTTTTTTATTATTATTTACTGTAGCACATTATTTTGTAGCTATTTCATGAAATTGTTAAAAAAATTGTAAAGTTTTCTTTCTCTATTATTTTTCAAAACGTAAATGCGAGGGTAGTTTAAAACTTTGTATACAAATTGATATTTTATTTTCAAGAAATACAAGATAATAGTAACAGATATCCATCCATTAAGTTTGCTTGAAATTACAAGTTTTACTAAACCTGGCTTTGTTTGCACCATTTGGATTAAACATTTCTCTCTTATGAATATGAAAATGGGTTTTATTAAATCAAATATGTAAGGTTTTGATCATAGTTATCGAACTATTTACGGGTAAAGCAATTATTCCATTAGTATAGAACTTCCAGTTTTTCTAAGTAAAGAGCTGATGCAATTCCGTTTCACAGCCATTAATTACATTTTATACCTTAAGATGCAATGTCCCGGCTATGTGATGAACGCATTACAGTCAAGCTGGTCCAGTTACGGCTGAATCAGCAGAACTGTATGTGGCCTGGTATTGCCATGTTTTATTTTCCTTGCTCAATTTAGCTTGTTTTAATTGAATTGCTTAATTTAATACCATTAATTTCTGACATAGGAGTTCAGAATCAATTATTCGAATAGATTTTCAAAGCTTATAACAAATAATTTCCAATCTTGCATATGACGCAATATTACATGACTTTGTCACCGTCTCAAAGCTTGCTTCGTCAAGGATCTTCTTTGCTCGTTGTTGTTGTACGTGAACTAGTTTTTACCGTCACTAATCATTTACTTTAGAAATGATTCGATTCTGTTGTGTTTTAGCAGTGAATCGCAAATAAAAGTTTAGGAAGCTCAAATGTCATCTTTGGAACTAGTTATAGTATTGACTGAGATATTGCACTTCAGAGCCATCTACCGTCAATTTGAAATTGAAATGAACCGAATACCCAATATTTGATTGTATAGGGTGTTTTTAAGAGCTTCAAGAATGAGTTTTTTTGTTTTTTGTTAAAATCTTGACAATAATTTCATAATTTCCGGCATACATCTGACCGTATGCCATCAATAGCAGCTTTATTATTGACTTCCAATGATTAAAGAGATGCTGTTTTGTCGGCATACATCAATGTCTTACATAGCTTCATAAAAATAACCCTGATGAGTCAATTCATGTGGACAGGAGATCCAATGAACAAGACCTGTTTTGGAAAGAAAGTTGTCACGATATTGATAAAAATCATGCGCATATAAGCAGGCTATACTAAAACTGCCATCATTTTTGCTGGAACCAACTACTGATTGATGATTAGCTAAAAAAATTTTTAAAACAAAAATTCAGTCAGTGTGGCTCGATAGCTCTAGTTATTCACCATAACGGTAGGATCAATGATGCCGCCCTGAGTGGATTATCTTCTTCGCTTCAAATACTAATATTTTGCCATTTAATCGGAAACGAACTTTATCAGTAAAGATAACACGGTATTTGAAACTCTTCGGCGAGTTTCAAATGAGCTCAATCCTCAAGAATGCGATGCAAACGATGATTGTTGCATGTAAGCCAAAAACCTTACGTAAAATTTACTACGTTGTCGAAGAATGACGGCCAATAAATTGTAACCAGCTTTTAATTGGAAAGAGTAAAATAAGTGTGAAAACGATCAATAACTGCGGTAATTGCTTGATTATTAAGTTATTGATTGTAAAATAGACAAAGTGCTCTACGAACAGATCTATCTTTTTAACATACCAAACTCTAGTGAACAAAAATGTGAACACAGTCTGACGTTCTCGCTATCAAAACATAATTATCGTTATTTATAGTTTCATGCAGCTGAAAAAAACGACGTACTGTGTTATATTGATCAGATTGTCTCCGAAAACGAAGTCGAACCTCTAAGTAATCAATCATAAACTTTTTGATTTCTGAATCTTAAACAGTGTTTCTTAAACTAATGCTTTTACCTTTCAAAGGCCACCAACAAATGCCACTACTTGCAGGGATTATGTCAACTTGGTCGAAAAAGTAATGGTACAGAAGGTGTTATATGTTTTCAACCACTTTTTCCACGTAGAACTTGATATACTGGCTGTTTTTATTACTTGAAGTAATGTGAACAAATATTCAATGGTAATACTTTATATTAAGGAGTGAGTTTATCAGCCTGTTAGTGAATTTGTCATATTATAGGGATTTTAATATCTTCAGTGATAGTTTAATATCAATTGGAGTAATAACATCCTGGTATAAAGAACCAAGAACTGTTCTGGAGAGTAAATAGGCGATTAAGAATTACATCAGGCATGGCACTACACATATGTGTACCTAGACATCAGACAGTTATTAGAAATGAGGAAGCGAATAATCTGGCTATTAAAGCCAGAGGATTACATTATATTAACTTGGATAACCTAATAACTTTTAGTGCCTGGAAAATCAGGTTACAAAAATTGATGGAAAAGTCAGATAGACTGTTGCGAAATAATGACTCTGTAGGGAGAAATTACGAAGATACCCTGGTGTGAACCTGTTTGAAGAAAACCTTAAGTATAAAACCCACATGAGTACATTGATGAGCATCTTGGTGGAACATATCGAATTAGAATAGAATTAGCCAGCGTTCAGAGAAAAGAGTGAGAGTGATTACCGAACCGTATTGCAATGTCGGTAAGCATTTATATTACTTTCCTTATGTTAAAAACGAACGTATGTTCCGTTGCGTTACATGACCGTTTGGCTAATTCTGACTTTACACGTACACATGATGCGGATACGTGCGGTAGATAATAATGAAATCAAGGCATGTAGTGATGCAGTTTCTCATGCGCGAGAAACAGTCTGGGAAAGACGCTATTACTAGACCTAACCCACCCCCAAGGAGTGGACTGGAAGAAGACAAGGAAGTTTATACAAAACTAGCTGTACCCTGCGCTTGTTTCTGCGCCATCAACTAAAATAAATTTGAAGGAAGAACATTACACAAATGTCCAATTAATTTTGAATCATTTTATGGATTTTGTTTCCCGTTGTCCAAATAATTCAGATGAACGGGCCTGAGTTCGATCAGTTTCTAATCTCACTTCTCGTTGTTCAAGTGGTTCAAGCGAACGGGTCTCAGCGGCATATACTCAAAGATTTTGCAGTCTCAATGCTCGTCTGATTCTGAGGCTAGTAATGCTCTTTTCTTCCGTGCTTGAGGTGTAGGTCGACCAATTGATTGTCATTCATTTTGAATAATTTTCATTGACGCCATCCATCGGAGATTAATCGCACCAACCTCCGTCGACTCATGGGCAACAACTTTGTTAAAGAATGCACAGTTTACGATTTAATTCATTTTGAGTAATTTGCAGTGGCGCCACCTGTAGGAAATTGGTCATACTAACTTAGAAACCTTCGTCGGCTCATGCGCAACAACTTTGCTAAAGATCATAACATGATCAAATGCATAGTTTACGATTCTATAAGGGACATTCAAACAAACATTCATTTTTATATGGGTATGTGGGCGTGGTACCTCGCCTACTTGAAATTTAAAATAAAAAGTAGCCTATAGTTTTTTCCAGACATACAGGAAGGTACTGTTAAAATTTCAAGAAAATCGGTCCAGCCGTTTAGCTGTCTATAGATTTCAAACAAAAAAACAAACCCACAAACAAATAAACACGCATTCATTTTTATATATAAGAATATATAGACTTTCTATAGAACATATGGTTGGTAACCCTAATCCCACTTGCTCGCTTATGTGTGTGCCGATAGACATGAGCCCATTAGTTGATTTTCTCTCCTTCAACCTAACCTAATCTAAATCTTCTGTTTATTTTTCAAACAAACCTCGTACAATTTATCTGCAACTACATGTAGTAGAAATACTCTACATTTACTAACTACTAACATGTATAATAAAAAAAAATTATTGTTGTTATTTAAATTGTGTGAATGTGAACGTGTATATGTATGTGTTCAACAGAAGTGAACAATTTTTAGCAGTAGTTGTTATTGTTGGTTGGTTGCTTGTTGGTCTTATTTCCTCCTCTATATTTACATAAGTCATTTGCGGTCAGTGATCTGATTTGATTTGGTTCTATAGAATGTTTTTCTTTTCTTTTCAATTTTTTATTTCTATTTTCTAAGATTCCTACTACCCGTCTTCAACTTGGTCCGTTTCTTTAGTCCGTCAGTATATTCGTTTTTCTTTCCTCATTCCTCATTGTTGTTGATGTTCATGTTTAAAGATTTAGAATTTTTTTCTATTTTATTTTTCCTTTTTCTTTCTTTCCATTTTCTATCGTATTTTCTTTAATACTGTTTTGAACATACTTTTCTTTCCATAGAAAGCACAACAACAACAACAATAATAATTTTCACAATCTGTTCACTATTTCGCATTTGTAATTTTCTTAAAGAGATTCCATTTCTTTTTTCTTTTTTCTATAACTTCTAATAGAATATGGCATTCATAGGAGAGAAGAAAAAAACATCAGTTTTATGCAACAGTTTGTTTTAATTATTATTTTTATTTCTAGAAAAAATCTTGATTTGAACAGCAACATGTTGCCGTATACTTGTTTACTTAACAATTTTATTATTGAAATTATATTTGAAAAACTTTAAATGGATTAAAAAAAAAACTCTTCGAAGTTATAATATACTCTTCCCGTCACTTACAACAATAAGACGATACACAGTATGTATGTGATTATTTTTTTCCCTGTTGTATCCATGACACAAAAAATTCAAACCAGTTAAGTGAATTGAATTGTATAGAACTGGTTGCAGCATTTGATTCTTTTGAGATAGTTTTCTGCAACTTTTATTTTTTTGCCCATTCCGAGTAATGTCTCTACGCTAACTTGACCGATATTGTTCTTAAAATGCTTCAACGTTAAGTGATTATCTTCACAGACGTGAATTTTAACGTAGCCCTACAAAATAGTCTAACAGCATGAAATCGCATGATCATGGTGGCCATTGATGTCGTCAAAACGTAAGTCTAGTCTTTCTGGAAAATTCTGATACAATAAACCCCAAACCGGTGGTATTGCGTGGCTTGTCGCATTGTCTTTTTGAAACCACTTAATATCCACTTCATAACCTTTAATTGCAGGCTGCGTGACCAAATATCTAAGGTTTTCAGTGTCTTCAAGTTTCTTTATAACCTAGAAAATTTTAACAAATAATTCTAATATGAATTCTCAAGAAATCTTTGCCTTAAGTTAGTGCGCCCCATACATACATATGTACATAATTGGTCATTACAACCCTTCAGTCGGCAGTACGACCTAGCTTCTCACACCAATTGTTGTATGTTGTATGCATTAATTTTATACATGAGTGGCGGGACCTACATTTTAAAGTCGACTCCGAACGACAGATTTCTGAGAAACTTTTCACGGCAATTTTATTTACTCTCAGAGTTTTTGCCAGAAATCTGATGAGATAAAATTGGGGATGACAGACATGGGGTTTAAACTGTGGCCTCACGTCTAATAAGCCAACACACTACCTATTTACTAGACTACGGTGACTTCAACCATACATTCATAAAAAAGGGAGAAACTATCTCTTCCTCTTTTAAATATAGGCAACTCATATACTATTGAAGCGCTTCAAAAAGGGGTACGAATTCTATAAACTGATTGACTGCGTAAATGAATTACCTTTCAAAAGTGTGCAAGCTTCACGGCCTTCTACAGCCCGTCGCCGTGGTCTAGTGGGTAGTAAGTTGGCTTAGTAGACTATTAGTTCAAGTTCAAATCTGAGTGCTGACGTCTAAAACAAAGAAGAACATAAAATATTTCTTTGGTTGATAAAAACCTCTGAGAGTATCTGATTTCCATGAAAACCCTTAGCACTCTACGTTAAACTGGAAGTCACGCCAAAGAGGGTGGTGTGAGAACACAAGGTGTAACTCTGACTAAATCTCTGTAGATAGGTAAAGTGAGTTCCACGTTCTAAATTTCGATGGTAGTGAAACAATAACTTCCAACTATCTTCTGCAAACGTTCATGGCAGGCAATATTAGAAAATATTAACTATCAGGGTTAACTATCTGTAGAAACGGAGCATACAATATGATATCCCATAGCTTTATAAGTGTTTGAAATCTCAATACTTTAATATGAATACATATATTATTTCAGTGTAGTCCTCTTCTCGATTTGGAATAACCGAGTAAACACTTTCTGAGTCATGCCTATAAAGAGGCAACACAACTGCGTTTGTTTACTCGAACGATAAATCACTTATTGGAAAGCCTTGATTTGATATCACGCAAAAGATCATTTATAAAAATTTTATTACTGGCGAATGACCTATGTCTTGATGAAGTCTGGCACTTATGGTAGCACGGGATGCATTTGCTGTACTAACTAAAGATCATTGATTATCCTTTATTATGGTAGTCGAGAATATTTTTGAACCGATGTAGAAGATGGATAGGAAAGAAAAGACAGCCCAACTTAATGAAACCATCATTGACTGAATTATTGCGGATATAATTTTGAATAGCCTCATCGGTTTTATCTTACTGATTTCGTGACTATGGAAACAGAAAACTACTCATATAAACAATATAAACCAGTTTTATCAAGCCTATGAGGAGAAAGTTCTCCTTATGGCTACATATCTAAGGTACTATAAAACCTATTCATTGGTTTAAAATGCCTTATAGCATATTGCCCTCGTTGTGATAAGGTAACAGGCGGCATGAGATGTAACTGATTCAGAATTCATAGGTAAAGTTTCGTTCAGCAATATTATCAGAAAAATGGAACAGTAAATGATTTTGTTGAAATAAATTGGTTTGGCGAAAAAATCCATTATTCTGACACATAATCTTTAATTACATTGTTTTTTCCGAAAATTAAGTTTTGGATAAGCATTTAAAAATTTGGAAACGATAAAACAATTAAAAACGTGTTAAATGAAGAGTTTTGAGTTTATTTTTGCCAATTTCATATTACGATTTTGTTAATCAAATACATACATAATTGGTCATTACAACCCTTCAGTCAGGATTACGACCTAGTTTCTCACACCACTTATGTTGTGTGTGTTGATTTTATACATGAGTGGCCGGACCTACAGATTAAAGTCGACTGCAAACGACAGATTTTTTGAGAAACTTTTCTTGGCAATTTTATTTACTCTTAGAGTTTTTTTCCAGAAATCTGCTGAGAGGAAGTCGCTGAAAAAATATTTTTTATATTTTGTTTTGATGTCTGGCCTGGGATTTGAACCCTGGCTTTTCGTCTAATAAGCCAACACACTACCTACTAGACTACGGCGACTTCTTTATTAATCAAATGCCGATATTAATTAATTTTTTGAGAAAAATCTTTTTGTAGGCAGCCTCCGTTGGCCAAATTTTTTTAAATAATTTTGCTAAAAAATAAGTACGTTATACAAAAGTTTACCCTTATTTTTTTTATTTTTTTGGAGGTTTTGGACAATAAAGTTTGTATTTGGCACTGTTAACAGTTTTACCCACTGAAATCGGAAAACATTTTAATATTAAATATTCTTTCTGACATTTTGTATTTGAAAATTTTTTACTCAAATTCGAAATTAGCAATCTCAAAAGCCACTATATACATATTTTAATGCAAATTCGAAGAAATTTTGATATTTAGGCAGCCACATTAGATCCACCATTTTGAGTTTGAAAAATTTTACCTCAGATTCGAAATCACCATCATCAAAAACCCTCGTACACTAATTTTCATGTAAATCTAGAGATATTTTGAAATTTAAGTGGACGTTATTGTATTCGCCATTTAGAATTTGAAAAATTTTACGCCTGATTCGAAATTAACAACTTCAAAAACCCCCGTACACTGATTTTCATGGAAATCTGAAGAAATCCTAAAATTTGGGTCGTGAATTGGATTCGCCAATTTTGATTTTGAAAAATTTTACCTCAGATTCGAAATCAGCAACCTTAAAAACCACTATTTACACATTTTAATGTAAATCCGAAGAAATTTTGAAATTTAGGCAGCCATATTGGATCCGCCATTTTGAGTTTGAAAAATTTTACGTTAGATTCAAAATCACAATCCTCAAAACCTCCGTACACTAATTTTCACGTAAATCTGAAATCTAATTTTGAAATTAAAGTAGTCATATTGGATCCGCCATTTTGAATTTGAAAAATGTTTGCCTAAGACTCGAAATCAGCAACCTCAAAACCCTTCTGTATACCGATTTTCAGTCTTAATCAGTGATTCCTTACAATTTCGGCCAGAAATTATAGTCATTTTACCTGTATTAAGCTTTGTGTTTGACAGCTAACCTCAAAACAACACATATCATTCACTTAAATTTTGCCTAGTTCTTGTTACTGAATTTTTATTTTTCATCGCTGCTCTCCAATGGATGGAGGCAAGGATTATGCATTGTCTACAAATCCGTAACAAAATTTCTTCGAAATATTTCCATTGAACAGGAAAAATCGGAATTTGAATTCTATACATAGTGTCTAATTATACGTTTGAGCCACACTGTATGTACCCTTAAGCGGAACAGAAAAATAACGCTATTCTATGAAGATAAAGAAAATACTACACAGGAAAGAATTCACTTCCGTCACCACCTTTTTCCACTAACAAGAAAATGCTACAAAAAAAATTGTTATTCACTCTTAAAGAATTCGTTATTTGAGAATCTGCTTTTCGAACCATACGTGCACATGGATGTTTATCACCTCACTGCACCACTCTATTCAATTCACTACTTTGCAGCAGAAGTTTGTGCAAAATCAATACGAAACCTTTGGAAGTGCATAGAAAGAAAGATAAAGAAAAATGGAAAAGAAGAAAAAACTTGTTTGACAAGAAGAAATAAACTTTTTTGAGAGAAGAGAAGACCCATTAGTCTCATTTTATAAATAATATACCGTAGACTGGTTCTTGACCCAGTCCCCAGAGCATGAATGTTAAATTGATTATACGACTTTGATTTTTTTTCTATTTTTTTTAGCTACTTTCACACGGTTTATTTTTTATTTTTAACTCAAAAAAAAAAATAAAAAGAAAAATATTTTGTTTTTCATTTCTTAAGGAAAAAACATGTTTAATAAGAAGATTTTTCATTTCGTTTAATTATAGGCGCCTCAAAGGAAATTGGTACTGCTTTGACTAGAGTTTGTTTAAGACACAAGGCGGTTGAAACACGCCTTAAAACATTTACAGCAGCTATTATGGACTGTCTGGTACAACCATTACAAGTGAGTACCAAAAAAAAAAGTACTTTTTGAAATTTGCCAAAAAATCGATTAAAATCGTTTTGTTACAGGATAAATTAGAAGACTGGAAACGTTCGGTGGCCACAATTGACAAAGAGCATGCCAAAGAATATAAACGTTGTCGCACCGAGTTGAAGAAACGTTCAACGGATACGTTACGTTTACAGAAGAAGGCCCGTAAGGGCCAATCGGATACTCTACAATCCCTAATGGATTCTCATATGCAAGATGTCACTCTAAGGCGTGCCGAATTGGAGGAAGTGGAAAAGAAATCTTTAAGATCAGTCATGATTGAAGAACGTATGCGCTATTGCAGCTTTGTACACATGCTACAGCCTGTGGTCAAAGAAGAATGTGAAGTCATGTCCGAATTGGGTCATTTACAGGTAATCTCTTTATCAAAATAAAATAAAATAAAAAAATTAAATTAATACCGTTAACATTACTTTCTTTCATTCTTTAGGAGGCCATGCAATCAATTGCTTTGGTTACTAAAGAACCACAAGTTTTACCAGCTGCCAGTGAGGAATTGATACACGATGCCAAGGCTTCAATAATTTTATATCCAGAATCACCAAGTGCCAGTGCTGGCGGTGGTGGTGGCTCATTGTCTCAAGGTGGTTGTTCCAACTCGTTAGGTTCTCGCAAATCTTCAGTGTGTTCTATCAGTTCCATGAATAGCAGCGGCTCTAGCAATTCACCGGGACATCCTCACTATCCTCGCTCGTTGTCACAGGTAACTAAAGCCTTTTCACGTTTTTGTTTTTTCTTTGCATTCTACATGGCCCTTCCAACGGTTTGTAGTTGTTTTTATTATTTTATTTTATGTTTTTCGTTTTTTTTCGTGTGTTTTTTGTTTCTTTTCTTTTTTTTATATTTTTAGTTAATTTCGCCTTCTATACGCTTAAAACCCGGCGAATCCAGTGATAGTGGATTTTGCTCTTCACCAGCTTTAACTACACAGGTTGAATATTTTTTTTATTCTTTTTATTTTTATTGAAATTGTTTTTCTTTGTATTAATCTCCTCCTATCTATGAACTTTAATTTCATTTTCTTTTTATTTATTTTTTCTTCTATTTTTGTGCGACATCTCTTTAAACTCATCTGATTGTACTATTTTAGGCTTCTTCTATAAACAATCCTTCTCACGCTGTTACAACTTGGCCAACACATTCCCAAGACACCAATGTTGATTTACCATCTAATGCCTCTGAGCGTCCGCACACTATCTCTTCAACCTATGAGAAAGGTCATCAAAGGCCTCCTCTTACCGTTTACACCTTTCAAAATCCCGAAACTATACACGAAGGTTCTGGTTCGATTATAATTAATAGCACTACCGGTGGCAGTTCTTCGGGTCAGAATACCCCTTGCACACAAAAGTCACCCGCTGGTGCTTTAAATAGGCCACCTTTACCAGTGGTAAGTGTTGTTTTTTGTTTTGTTTTTTTGTTTTCAACTCGTTTCGAATTCTTTTCTATTCTACTTATAACATTATAACACTTTTCGTTTGTGTTATGTGGTTCTAAATATAATAAGTGTTCTTTTTCCGTTACTTTCTTAACATTTTCTTTAATAAAGAAACCATCTCATGTGGTAAGTTTGCTTCTGCTAATACCCCTGGTTTCTCTTAAAAATAGTTCTAAATTATCCTCTCAACCAACATCTTTTCATTACTAAAACCTTTTCATCATTGTACATAGAAATCTAAGACCATAAGTCGTTGTTACTTTTATTTATAAAACTAAAAAAATTATTTTAAAAAAAAGTCAATTAAACTAAAGATTAGAGTTTCTGATTCTTTGTTCAATAATGGAGACTTTTAAAAAGACGTTTTAAATTGTTTTCAGTTCTATTCAGTTTCAACTCAACTTTTTAAGAAACAGAAAAATATACAAACTTTCTATGTTAACACATTGCAATGGGGATATTTGAAATGGCGAAGTCAAGTAGATAGTGTGTTGGCTAATTAGACTTGAAACCACGGTTCAGGTCCCAAATCACACATCACGATCAAATCGAAATATGAACAATATTGTTTCGGCGACTTACTCTCAGCAGATTTATGACAAAAGCTTTGAGAGTAAATATAAATTACCATGAAAAGTTTCTCAAAAAAATCTGTCGTCCGGAGTCGACTTTAAATTATAGGTCCCGCCATTTATGGGTAAAATTAACACACACAACATAAGTGATGTGAAAAGTTAGGTCGTAATCTTGACTGAAGGGTTGTAATGACTAATTATGTATGTATGCATGTACATATGTAATCAAATCAAGTGTGCTAGTTGTTCAAAAATAATGTATTCTCTCCCTCAAGAAGAGCGATATCAAATCACCTACAAAAAACGTTTGTTCGGACAACATGGCTGAATTCATATTTAAAGACTCATATTCGTTTACAGCTGGATACAGAATAGCTTAAAGATTGCAATTCTCACCTTTTTATACTTTCTATTTTCGAAAGTACCAACAAAAAATTAACACCTAAAATATACTCGGAATTTAGTTTTAGGAAAACATTTTGAATATTAAACATTTTCTATCAAAAATTGAACTTTCACTTTTTTATATTTTTGTTAGGATTCGAAGTAAATGAGAGTGAAAATTAATTATTATTATTTTTTATACAAATCCGAATTTTTTATTTATTTCATTTTCGGTTTTGTAATGCGGTTTTTGCATCTTTTTACATAAAAAGAAATTATCTTTTTTTCGAAAATAAAATACCTTTTTTTGTTTTGAAATACAGTAGGACCTTGATTATCCGTGATGGTCGGGAACGGAAGGATTCCGGAAAATCGATTTTCCCGGTTAATTGAGTACCAATTTTGGCTAGTTTTTCAATAGATATCTTTATTAGTTAATAAATGAATATGTACATATTTATATAAAAACTAAATAATTCAAGGATTTTATATACATACATACATGTTTCAAAAATATAAAAAAACCGCACTTCTCAAATTTCTAAATTAAACTAAACAGGTTTACATGTATGCTACTGACTCATCGTATACTAAAGAGGGAATTCCCCTTTTTTGCTTGTTTATCGAAAATTATAGAAAAAATACGGATAATAGAGGTAATAACGGTTAAACGATGCAGAAAAATTTAAGACGATTCAAATAAAATTAAGTCGATGCAAAAAATTTTCTTTTTCCATCCCGGATAATTGATGTTGCCGGATAATCGAATCACGGATAATCAAGGTCCTACTGTACAAAGTTACGGATTTTTTCTTAATTCAAATTAAATCTTTTAAATTTTCTACATTCGAAGAATTTTTATGAAATATTGATCATGGGTAATTAATTCCCATGTAATTTCGAAAAATTCGAAAAATCGATTAAGTCCCCAGATTTTATATTTTAAATAAATTTTAATTTTAAGTTATTTAGTTTAAAAATTTATTTCAATATATCGGTTAAAACAATATGTAGTTTCAATTCAAAGTTTGAATCGATTGATTTGGAAAAAATCCAAAAATATTAAATATATTGTAAAGTACAAACCGAAATATTTCGTTTTGGTTTTTATCGCCGTATCTAAATTTATAAAAAAAATTTGGCTCTAGAATTCAATATCCTTTATACTGATTTTTGATCTTACATTGATCCCTCAAGTTCACTATTTGTCTCAAAACTTAGTTTTTGGTATGAAGAAAATCCAAAAATTTATCATTTTATCCCAATCGCAATAATTGTAAATTGTCACATTCTGACTTCTATATTCATGAGTGCTGATATTTAACTTTGCCATAAATTATGGAAGCGGCCGCAGTCTAGTTGTTGTTGGCTTATAAGACATTAGGACAGGGTTCAAACTCCAGGTCAGACTTCTCCAACAAAACGAAATATTTCTTAGGTGACTTCCTAATTCCCAGCAAATTTCTGGCAAAAACTCTGTGAGTAAATAAAAAATAGCCATGAAACGTAAAAAAAAAGAATCTGTCGTACGGAGTCGACTTTAAACTGTGGGTCTTGACACTTAAGTATAAAATTAACACACACAACATAAGTGGTGTGAGCAGCTAGATCGTAACCCGGACTGCAAGGTTGTAATGACCAATAATGTATAAATTATGGAAAAAATTACTGAATTTGTCACAGCGATGTTGTTGAGTGATTATGTACATTCTATTTTATTTTGATATACATATGTATGTACATATGTATAGAACTTTAAGATATAAAACTCAAGAGTCTCAGTAAAAATATTTATATTTTTTAATTGTATTAAATTTTATTTATTTTCCCCAATTTATTAGCAATGCTCCAAAGTTATATTTAAACTAATCTTATGTGCTCATTTCCCCCCAACACACTTGTTTCACTGTTTATAATTCCTTCCTAAAAACAATTGTATATAAAAAAATTAAAAATATTAATAAAAAATAAAATAGCTTATGCCCACCTATATTATTAATAGATTTTTTTAAATACCATTAAAACTGTTTCTAAAAAAATGTTTACAAAAGTTTTTCTAATTCACGTTTAACATAATTTACAGCGCTGTTCATCGTTGGAACGTCCTTTGGCTGCCAATAGCAATCGTGGTAATGGTTTAAATTTAATACAACGCCAATGTCCTTCACCCATACCAGCTCATGTCACTAAAGGTATGCTAAAATAATAATTGTTTCAAAAGTAAATTACAAAATTTCACTAGCTTCGTTTTAATATTATCCTAGTTTTATATTTTAATATATCTATCTATCTATCTATCTATCACTCTCTCTATTAATTTCTTTTGTAAAATCAAACAACTAATGAATATCAATTTGTTTTTTA
The DNA here is from genome assembly GCA_936449025.2 of Sarcophaga subvicina. Lineage (NCBI taxonomy): Eukaryota > Metazoa > Arthropoda > Insecta > Diptera > Sarcophagidae > Sarcophaga > Sarcophaga subvicina. Next base: position 38,335,129 of record OW388084.2, read on the forward strand.
TATGCTTTTTCCCTATGCCCTGCCTTATATATGTACCTGTTGCTGCTGTTTTAAATGCAAATATATACTACATATAAATATTTTTTGTTTTTGTTTTCATTTTAATACATTTTTAATTAAAAAAAAACTCCCAACAAAACTCTTGGTTCATAAATCTATTGTGTTTTGTTTTTAATTAAAATTTTCATTTCAACTGAATAAAACTGCATGCATTGTATTAAATTAATTTCAATTAATTAAAAAACAAACAAACAACAACAACAACAACAACAACAACAAAAATAAATGCAAGTAGAGCTATCAGCCCATCTTGCTCAGCAGCAGCATCAACAGCAATTGCAGCAGCTACAGCAGCAACAACAACAGCAGCAGATGCAAAATCAAATACAACAGCCACAGCTACAGCTATCATCCCCGCCTACATATGTTAATATGTCTGAATTGGCTAATATGGCGGCTATGAAAATTACTAATCAACAATTACAGCAACAACAACAGCAGCAACAACAGTCACCTACTACCATACATCAGCAACAGCAACATATATTGCAACAACAACACTCTATAGATTCCATTTCATCTATACACTCAAATGATTCGGCAGCTGCCATGGCTCAACAACAACAACCACATATGCAAACAACACCACCAACTCACCAGCAACCATACACGCCTACAACACGTTCTCATTCCTCTACACCATCCTTACACTCACATCCATCCACTGATTCCACTGTTGCCACACCACCAATTGGTCAAACGCCTTCTGCCTCTAGCGGCAGTTCAACACCCCAAAATCACTATTCACCCTTATTGACCAATTCACCTTCGTCGACTGCTGCTGGCACACCGAGCGGTGCCAGCATGACTAGCAGTGCAGGACTGACAACTAGCGGCGGCGGCGGCGGTTGTGCTACTGGCGTTATTAACGCTGGCAATAATTCTGGTAACAATTTCATGTATAATGTCTGTTCACCTACACCTCCCCAAAGCGCCAATTCCTCACAAACTAGTGATATTTTAAAAATTACCGAAACGGAAGGTAATAATCCTATGGCTACACAAACTAATGAATCAATTGCTTGTCAATCGTCATCTTCTTCATCATCACCATCACCTCTAAATTCATTAACTGCAAACGCTGCTAATAATTCTGACATTTCTAATTCAATTAACGCGGCAGATTCTTCATCTAGCGGCAATGTCGTTGAGAACGATGAACGTTCTCGTGCTTCGGTTTTGCAAAAAGCTTCAATGTTTGAAAAACAAGCTGCTGCTAACGTTAAAAGCGCTGCAACACCAACGACCATCGCTTCAACGGGCATTGCACGCAGCTCAGCAACAAATATAGACAATAGTAGCACAGCTATCTACGGCACACGCTCTAACAATAATCACCAGCAACAGCATTTGCAACAACAGCAACAGCAAGCACAGCCAATTGATCCTCAGGATGTTGGTAAGTTTCAAAGCAGCAATTTTTAATACACTTATTAATTATTTATTATTCAATAGCATAAATCTACTTTAGCAATACGATCCCTTTTCTTATATTATTATTATTATTGATTTGTGTCATACTCTATCTAGATTAGTAGCCATCATTCCATTTTGTAAAATAGTACAGACCTTTAGTTTAAAAGGATTAAATTTGTTGCCAATTAAAATTACTTTTGATTCCTTAAAAAACAATTTTAAACAGCATTAATGTTTTAGAAACTGTCAGAGCTATTATTAAATAAAATGTATTTATTTTTCTCGATCTTATCATATATAACTATTATAATAGACTGACTTTTCGACATTCGAAGTATTCGTAGAGTTTTCAAATACTGGGGAATTTTACTCTCAATTCGTGTGTTTACTCTATGAACTACTATAAAATGGATTTCATATTTTGTTATTTTGCTGTTCAGAGCTTGGAACGTATCAAGTCTAAATCCATACAATATTTATTTTAATTTTAAATGGCAACAAATCTTTCATTGAAACTCATCTTATGTCCCACCCTATTTGAATATTTTAAATTTTTTATGTACAAATTGAAAAAATCTTTAAATTTTGTTTGTTTGGAAACATTAGTCGACCGTTAGTTTTCGGAACTCTGAACTATCAAGCGAAACTAATTTAAATGTGGACCTTTGCAACTCTCCTAAAAATAAGATACATAGATTCGCTTACACTTGTAGAAGTTTATTAGAATCAAAGATATAACGAACAAAATATTATATGACTCTATCAACGTAGCTCCTATGACTTTCAAACCTATCTGATATAGGGTGGCCAGTCTATCGTTTTAAATTTGAACCATTTCGTAATGGCAATTTGGAATCTGGCAATACTTAAGTCATTCTGTTCTGTTACTAAATTCAGTATATTATCTCCACTGAACGTAATGAATCGATTTACGCTTGAGCAAAATTGGGATTTATTGGGTCAAAGAGAAACATGTACGATGATGTCGATTTTGCCAAAAAAAATCATATTTTCGGGTGAAGCTCATTTTCATCTTGATGGGTACGTTAATAAGCAAAATTGCTATATTTGGGGCTCAGAAAACCCACACGTGGTCTTTTTGAAGCCACTGCACCCATTACGAGTGACTGTTTGCTGCGGCTTGTGGAGCGGATTTATTATTGGTCCATATTTCTTTGAAAATGAGGACGGCTCAACCATTACAGTCAATGGAGACACCTATCGCACCATGATAAACAATTTTTTGTACCCGCTTTTCATGGTATTGATGTGAACGATGTTTGGTTTCAACAGGATGGTGCAAGTTGTCAAACAATCGATTTATTGCATCAAACGTTTGATGGCCGTTTAATTAGTCGAAATGGTGATGTCAATTGGCCGCCAAGAGGCTGCAATTTGTTACAGTTGGACTATTTTCTGTACGGCGCCGTTAAAGAAAAGTGTTATACCGGCAAACCAGAGACAATTGAGCATTTGAAGACCTACATTCGTGATGCCGTTGCCGAAATACGACCCCATACACTCGAAAAAGTGCACGAAAATTCTTCTGATTGAATGAGGTACTGTGAGGCCAGCCACTGCAGCCATATGAATGAAATAATATTCCATTTGTAATCGGAACAATTGTACTTCACAACAAATTTGGCAAATTTTCAACCCGTTTTTGTTTTATTGCATTTATAAATTTAAACTTTTAAATTTCCCACCATATGTATACAACCATACGAGTATATATCTTTGTTTGTTTTAGCATTCTATGCCATTTTTTCATTAGTTATTGTATGAAGGATATGGTGATTGGTAGTGTAGTTTATATGGTGATGATGAGGCCATCTTTCTGGGGATTAATAAGAGCGATTTGAGAAGGTATACTCGACGAAAGCGAAGAGAGAGGGAGGCGAAGACTTTTTTCAACCATTCGAAATAGGCATGGTAGACTCAAGGAATATTTTTTCAAGCACATTGTTTAGAGTCTATGATGAGGAGTATGCAGCACCAAAAAATATTTTAACAGGGAAACTTTGGATACTTATCATGTAATTTGCATCTACTCGAAGAAAGACGTGGACTTTAGGGGACTCAGTAAAAAAAATACTCAAATATAGCCAAATACGTCTGACCACTCTTTTAATTCCGGTAGAGTTAGTGTAACGACCATCTTGATAAAGAAAGGCCAGAAATCCACCCATAATGGCCTGAAACGTAGAGGTCATAAGTACTAAGGAAGAAATTATGTTTATTTATTCTACAATTCTATGACGTATTTAGGTTGCAAACACAATTCAAATATGTACATCCACAATTGTCATAATATTTGTTAAATACGAGTTCATCGGAAATATATCGACTTGATAAACAAGAGCCAGAAATCCACTCACACTGGCCAGTAACAATTCTATGACGTATTTAGGTTGCCCACACAATTGTTGTAATATTTATTAAATACGAGTTCATCGGAAATATATCAACTAATGTTTTCAGCAAATTCAATTCTTTTGAATTATTTCTTTTATTAAAGTATTCATTTGTTTATTGTCCCCAATTTTTTATATTTTGCTGGTCTTTAATTTGAAATATTATGGAAAATTTATTGTCCTTGTTTCTTCCTTCTGTTCTTTTATGTTTTTTTTTTAATACTAAAACTTTTTTGTTTTTTTTTTGTTCTTTTATTTTCTTTTCTTCCCCCCGTTTTTTGCGTTTTTTTTTTTTGTTAAATATTTACAACCAATCAATGAACAACAACTATAAAAAAACTACAATATGAAACAAAAATGACACAAACCTCCTATAAATAAAATAAATACACTTGAAAATATTATGCAACAACAATTTATGATTTTTAAAAAAATATTTTAAATAAATATAAATGCATATGCAATATAAATATAAAAAAACCTACTCTACCATACCACACCTGTAAATATAAAATGGCACCTTTGGAAAAACAAAAATAAAAACAAACATTCTATCTGCACCAACCATAAAATAAAAATTATTTTCCTTATGGTTTTAATTTTACGAAAAAAATTAAAAAAAAATACAACAAAATAATAACAATTTCAACAAATTTCCCTTACAACACGATAAACAAACAAAAATGATGAAATATAAAATTTCCCTTGAAAATAATTCCTTATAAAAAAAAATAACATCTACACGTTTAAACCTACACACTTACACACACCCTACCACCCCAAAACCACCTTTGAATATACATATTGTAGACAAATGTTTCGAAGATTCTTTACAAGAATTAAATAATTTAATTGGCGAATTAGATTCTTTTCAACGTGAAATCGATGCCTCCAAACAGCACAAGGAACATCACAAGAATGTTAAAAATCTCTATGATGGTATTGATACCTATATTTCCAATGAAACCATGACAATAATTACGGACGATAATACGACCACCATTATATGTGAGACCACACAGCAACAACATTTGCAGCAACAGTCCCAAACGCAAGATAAGGATTTCTGCACGGCCAGCAATCAAACGAATAGCAGTGGTTGTGGTACCGACATATCCGATACCACTTCTGAAGATTGTAATGCTGATACACGCTCTTTGACTAGTCAAACAGGTGTGGGTGGCGGCGGTGGTGGAGGAGGTGGGCTGGGCGAAAGCGATCGCTTGCATCATGGTCTCGTGAAAACGAATTTAAATTCTTTAACAGCTGGCGCCTATAACAGTGATTCGGAATTGAGTCGTTGCTATATAAGTGAAACTAGTTCCCTAATGGGTGGCTGTGCTGGTGATGGTTACGAGAATCCTACATTTGCCCATTTTGCAGCATCCTCGTCTGCCTCCCAGTGTTATGATGACAATCGTTCCGATACCTTGTCACTGCAAAGACAACCTTTATATGGCGACAATATGAGTGATAGTGGCAGTAATGTTGTGGTTATATACGATCATCAGCCACCCGTAACACCCGATATAGATTATTGTAAACAAAATTCGGAAATTGTTACGTTACGCACGAAACCTCAACAGCCCTGTACGTATTCGCAGGAAGTGAGAGAGCTACAGCAATTGCCCGATAATCTAAATGAATCCTCCTCACCTACATCACCCAATGGCACACACGATCATTCCAGACATCATCATCATCAGCAGCAGCACACAGCTACAGTGGCACCTGCTAAACAAAGACTCTCATCTTTTCGGACCTCAAGTGAACAATTACAATTAATAAATAATTCACCGACATCCGGCTCAGCAACAACAAAAGGTATGCAATATAAAAAAATTTTTTTTTTCAATAATGAGGTGTTGGGGTACAATAAACACATTGGGACTTAAGCGGTAAGAAAGTGAAAGAAGCAGAAATTTTAGTTAGCACATCATTATTTATTTTTTTATTCAGTTAAGCGTTTATTATGAGTGGCAATCGAACTCTTGTTGGGTTAGCAACTAAAAATTTGCTATTATCAGAAAAAAATAATAATTTTTTACATCTCAGTGGAATCATCTTTCCAGAATGTTGTTTCTATCCGCTTTTTCTGTTTTATTCAGTATAGTCCTTAGAATAATGCCGTAATATTACCTCAAATAATGCAAATTTAAACTGATATAAATTAGTTTTTATATACTCCATTAACATTTTTTAGAATAGAATAATTTTAATAGAACCCTTATATTACTAGCAGAAGTACAAAGTTCTTGTTCCCAATAGTTGTCATTTGTTTTATTTTATGAAAAAAAAAACATAAATTATAAAATATAAATATTTATAGAGCGATATAAAAATAATATTTATTTTAATTAAAATGTTATTAATGTCTACTTATTCATCTCCACTCTCTATACAAATATACAGTGATATGAATAATAATGGCATCAATGTCGCACTTAGGGATTTGATGAGAAAGTGATGAGTAAAATGTTACTTATCAGTAATATTCTCATTGTATTTACTTTCTCATCAAAACTTTATGTGACACACATTGATGTTTTACTATTTTTCATATCACCGTATATCTTGAATATTTTCGAAACCTCGTTTAATTCCACCTACTTAGAAATACATTTTTTTCCTAAAAAATTTAGTGTACCATAGTTTTAGAGCCACATAAATAAGCAATTATTATTTAAATTGTTTTCAGTTCTATTCAGTTTTCCCTCTTCTTTCTAAGTAATAGAAAAATATACAAACTTTCACATTCTACAGGGTGTAGACGAATTTTGCACGTTAAAATTACTTTGAAAAGTCTTAAATTTGTAGTAGAGAAGGGAAAAACGAGCGGGGGTAAGTTCACACTTAGATGTACTCGCAAAGTTGCTATGTTCTTTGATCGTCGTTTACCGATATGGTTGTATACACAACAACAATATATCAACAGTTTGTCAAACTAAACTTTGAACGAGCAAAAGCGAAACATATCGTTAGTCTCATTCGCAAATGTGTTAAGTCCCTTTTTTCAAATTTTACAGGAGACATAAAAACATTGCGGCTTCTTCAGTTTTTAAAATTTGTAAACTTTTTAAACGCAATTATTTTTACAAAATAGCTCTCTTTAAATGACCTAGATCAAAAATTAAGAATAATTAATAATTAATATTCGTGGAGTTAGCACGTGCTGTTAATATTTTTCGTAGTTTTGTGGACTTAGCGTTTTTGCAAACCACAAAATTACAACAACTTTAAACTACATACTGACATTTTTTTTGTCGTAAAATATGTATTTGGTATAGTGTTATCGTTTTGCATTAAAATCTCAATTTTGGAAAAAAAAGTGGACTTAGCGTCTTTGCGAATTATACTAACGATATGTAGTTTAGAAGAAAATGTAAAAGAAGGCAAGTGCAAAAGGCTTCATATTTAAGTAGCTGTAGTCTAGTTGGTAGAGAGTTGGCTGTAAAGAAACATGAGGCATCAGTTCAAAAAAATTTGACATGATTTATATTGCAAATCAATTGAACTTTTTATGAAAAATTTAACCTATCACCAGCTCTATTCTAGTCCGTGCGAACAAAATATAAAATTAAACTAAATCGAGCTGAAAGTTGTTCGTAACAAATATTTTTGCTCTCAAGAGAGCTGTTAAACTACATATAGAATCCACTTTAAGTCGAATGATTTGTTTTTTCATACAAAATGACTGAAAAAAAGGGTATAAATCTGGGTTTCTTTAGGAAATCTAATAAAATTGTTTCTTATAATTTTTTTCCTTTTGTGGTGTACATTTTTATATTAGTGAGGTATTAGAACGTACATACATACATGCGCATATAGCCCAAGTGACTCTTCTATATTAACATCTTTCGATACTTAGAAAGATTTTTGCTCTAGCTTTGCCTATAAATCGAAGTTCTTTTAAGGAAATAAGACAACATAATTAGTAATTTTTTACCTTTTGCGATGCAAATTGTAGATTAATTAGATATCCTGAAACCTCTTGGTATTTTAGCTGGATTATACGTTTAAAAGTTAGTTTTCCTTTCGAATGACTCTGACTGCAGTGGTGTACCAATATCACTCTCCACCAGTTTTATATCAGTACTTGCTTCACTATCAATACTTTCATTCTATTCTGATTTCGTATGTCTATCAGTTCAAATAATATCTGTAACCTTTTTTTGATTCTGAATAGTTAAATGTTTATACATTTCTGTTTCAAATATATTAACCGTAATCATTACGGGGATAAAATAGATCTAAAATAAATCATATACCTATTCAGAGTAGTCTATTATATAAAAATAATCATCAGCAAAGTTCATAAAAGAAAGATATCGGACCTAATTTTTTTTAATGAGAAATTTTGTTCCTCTATTTACTTTTTTTAAATCGAGAAATCTTTATAAATCATAATATTATTTAAATTTTTTTTGTTTTAATATTTAAAATTTTAAAGCTGATAAATTTATTTTATATGATTCAGAAAATAAATAGAAAATGTTTTATATTTTTTTAAAAATATAATATTTTATTGCTTTTATGGTCTTTATTAATATGTGTTACTTTATTTTAACAAAAAAAATATAAAGTAATAATTATAAACTCTTTTAAATTCCATTTCTTACTGCTTAAGTCCCATTGTTGTTTTAAGAATTTTTTTTTTATTTTTTTTAAATAAATACAAAACAATTACAAATTATACATAATGGTGATAATGTTAATGTTGCAGCTGCAACAACAATACCATCAGCATCAGCAACGTTGTCAACGACGTTACCAAAAACTAATAATAGTTGTTGTAGTAGTAATGGTAGTGGTAATGAAACCATAATGCGTAAAAAATTACCGCCGAAACCGCCAAGCTTAACAGTGTTTCAAATGGAAATGAACAACAATTGCAGCAATGGCAATGGTACCAGCAGCAGTGTTGTTCTTAATAATAATCGTAAAAGTTTAAAATTATTACAAACTACACCAGCAAACAAATTAGATTTTAAAAGTGATTTAGAAGCGAAAATTTTAAAACAAAAGGAAAAACTATTAAAACAACAACAGCAGGAACAGCTACAACCAAAACCAAACATAACTACCACATCATCTCCACCAACATCCATGTCTACTACAAATCAAACGTTACAGCTACAACAGCAACAACAACTACAACAACAAGAACCAAAACAACACAATATGAACAACAGTATTAATTGTAATTCCTTAACTAATTTTGAAAAATCCACAGTATCATCAACAATATCCTCATTTACATCATCTTCATCGCTATCATCGTCATCACTATCATCGTCATCATCGTCATCAACAACGTCATCTTCATCTTCAGCTAGCCATAGTAATAGAAATGATAATCATGTATCATCATTATTATCATCATCAACAACAACAAATAATCATGAACCTTTAAAACCTATTTTAAATAGCCATACAAATAATCATTGCTCTTCTTCTATGTATTCTAAAACACCATTGACAGCTCATGCCAATAAAACTGCTGCATTATTATTATCATCATCACCATCGCCAATGTCATCAATCTTGATGCCAGTCTCATTAAATGTTATTGCGCCACCTTTACCACCCCCTTTACCGCCTATCGCCAATACCAATGCCAATGCCAACAGCAACAACAACAATTGTAATAATCTTAATAGCACTGTTGGTTCTATGTTGTGTAATAACAATACATCCCCATCTCCCTTGTTAGTAGCTAATGTCGCCAAGCCGAGCATTACGCCAAGACCAGCTTCATTGTCGGGTTTGTGTTTTTCTTCAATAATACTTCATTTCTTTTATGTTTTTATTCTTTTAACAAATTTTTATCTATGCGTTCCGTTTCTAATTTTCTAATATGGCTAAGGGGTTTTTTTAAATAAAAAATAAGAAAAATATTCACACCATTTTTCAATTATATTTTAAAAAATTTTATATTTTAAATACTTTCCATTATATTTTTATATAAAATTGCAGAATTTATAGAATTATAAACGCTTTTTTTAACTTCAAACTAATTATGTACACCATTATACACTATCATCATAGTTTCGGACAGAAACAATTTTTGAAAAGCAATATGTTTTCAACGATTTCTCGCGTTCAAAGCCCTGTCAGCGAACAAATAATCTTGCTCATATTAATTAAATTTTTTCAAGTCGGAATGCTAACTTCATAAAATTCAATTAAAATTTCGTACAAATCAAAATTCTTAAATCCTGTATTCCGGCTTGGGATTCTTCGCAAATGACAATTGGAAAATTCCGAAAATTTTTAGTAGTAAAAGCATAAGTATTATTTTATTTATTTTATTCCAAAAGTATCGATTGCTCGCATAATTTTGTGGTCAACTGTGAAATTTCCTCTTTAATTCATTCTGATACATGTACATACACTGAGCGCCAAGAGTGAAATAATTCATTTTCTTAGGATAGCGAGAAAAGTAAATGAGAATAGTCGAATAAATTTTCAAAAATAAAAACGGTTATTTATTAATTATAAAATATTAAAACAAAAACAACAATTCATGATAAAGGAATTTTTTTATACTTTAGAACAAAACTGTTTTATACTTAAGGACAAAAGTGTTGACTCACTTATGGCACTCAGTGTATATTCAGTATGGTTCATTTGGGAATAAATCTTAACAGATTCCACAGTAGCTCATTTCCAAGGCAACCGAGTTCCTGAGAACTATCTGCATGAAGTGCCCATATAGACGAATATACACTAAGAAAGCTTTTTTTATTCCTTTTCTCTTTCCCAATAGCCGCATTGTGCATAATCCTTACAGTCATTCCTACAGTATCCAATAGTTAGCCCCTTAGAGAACCTCATATACCGCCAAGAACTGAAAAAGTTTTATGCATATTCCAAGTCTGTTAGGTTATTTTATGTGGGTTGCTTACAAATTTTGTGAGTTCTTCCGGAAGCTCTATTGATCACTGCAATCGTCTAGAATTTCCAAATTTCTGATCTATTTAATTTCTATTCCAAATGACAAATTCTGTCAGATTGACACAGTAGCACACTCCCGAGACAGTTTTTTAAAACTATCTGCACCAAAATGCCTTACAATGGCTTCCCATGGAGGCTAACGTTAAAAAAAATCATAACATTTCAATACTTTTAAAACAACATTTCCATATTTTTTAGTACTGGACTGGAATATTTTACTATATGTTTAGAACATACATATATGTTCAGAACTAAGAAATATAATAAGAAAATTATCGAAATTTCAACGGCTTTATAACACATTTTTTAAAAATGTTTTCATTTATTACCAAAACATTCTCTGTATTTCACATAATCTTTAAAATTAGAAACTTTAAAAATGTAATTGAAATTTGTTAATATAATGGAAAAGATTTCAAAATTTTCAGTCATAATCAGAAATTTTAAGAACTGTTTTAAACAAAAGAAACTTTTCATATATATATTTGGAAATGGTGTAGAATATATTAACAATCAATAATAAAAAATTTTATTTTAATAATAATTTTATAATTATTTCTTTTTTTTCCTTTTTCTGTTAAAAAAATAAATTGAAGAGCGTTTTTTTCAATAATTACAAAAATAATACATTTTAATTTGGATATTAAATGTTTAATATTTTTTTGTTTGAAAAATGTTTACTAATTCTTAATAAAAACTTTTTAGTAAGGAAATGTTAAATTTAAATTTTATAATTTATATATGTATGTATATATCGTTGCTCTCATGTAGAAAGGCCCTAATTCACATTTTTTTCGAATGTGTATTTGTGTTAAATACATTGGAATCACAAAAAAAAACAATTTCGAAAAAACTGCGAGTTTCTTTCCACATGATACCAACGATATGTATGTTCATATATTTATAAATGATTTTTTTTTAATTTATGATTTTAGATTTATTATTTTAGTTATTGAAAAAAGCAAAAACTTTTCTTTAAATTATTTTTACTTTTTAAAATTATTTCTAAACTAACTACTTGGCTTAATCTGGCATAAACTGTTTGGCAAATGGTTTTTCTTATAGATTCCCTGGGTGTATTGTGCTCGTCTTAGATTACCATACAGTAATGTATCCTGTTTCCCCGCTCCTGCAGAAAGTCTTGTCATAACCTGTCCTTTAGACCCTAGTTTTATTTTTTGTTCTTGTACCCTGTAAATGCTTTTGTTTTATTAAACATTATAGTTCATTTGTTACATAAAATCATTACAAAAACCATTATTAACAGTCATCAACAACACTTACACTACTACAGCAAAACTAAAACAATAAACAATAAATAAAAAAAGAAATAATAATTAAAATGAATTGCAAAGAATAATAAATAAAATCTAATAAATATTAATTAGAAACATTTAAAAACAATAACAATTAATCAACATACATAACACGTTTTTGCATATAATACTATATACATAAATAACAACAAAATATAAATGTTTTATTGTATTATATGTATGTATGTATGTATGTATTTATGTATGTATGTATGTAAATGTATGCAAATAAGTGCATTTGGTGTGCTGTGCTGCATATATAATATTCAATTAATAAAGATAACCCAACCTTTATACATATACATACTCTATCTAACGTTTAACTATTAAAATAATTGTAAAAAAAGAAAAAAATTAAATGAAATTTTAATTAAGAAAATCTGGAAAGAAAAAATTAGAAAAAAAAAATATTGATAAACTTTTAAAGGTTATAACATTTAGATTTTATAAAAATCTGCAAGAAAAATTTTAATTTTTTTTAAACTTTATAAAAATAACCTCAAATCCAACTAAAAAACGAAACTTAACTCATGTATGATATAATATGGTGTCTTGCATAACAAATAAGCATAAACTAACGGTCCTTGGCTGTTCTACTACAAATCTAAATTGTTATTATATTTAAAATTATCAGTTCTTTTTATAAGAAAAATACTAAATTTTTACTTTAACTATTACTTCCCTTAGGATCAACGCGTATTGCTAGGCGATCTTCAGTAAATACGGCTAAACCACCACCACCAGTTAGACGTAGTTCGTCAGTAACGCCCAGTCCAAATACACCAACTACGGTAAGTGATATACAATATAAATAAGAGGTTTTTCTAGTCTTTCTAACAGTTTGTATTTAAATATAAGACCCATTAAACCTATTTTAAAATATATACTGAATATGGCTTTTAATACTAAAACAAACACTCGAAAACAATTTTGTTTAAACACCTAAAATACTATATTTATTATTTAATTTAATTTTTTTTTATTTTTTGTTGTTTTTATTTGATTTATTTATTTTTTAATTTACTTACGTTAACTTTAGCCTACCACCACGAATGCTACAAATTTGTTGCACCACCAGCAAACTCATTCTTTAAATACTTCCACCGAAAACTTACCACCACCGCCAGCTTATTTATTAGAGGCACGCCAACAAACTACACCCACCTCTCCGCCTTCGGCTATGCCCAATTCAACGCAAAAAGTAGCGGAAACTGTTAAAGCTTTATCTGGTTTACGTCACCAGCCCGCTTCGCCGCATACATTAAGACGTTTACAGCAGCAGCAACAGCAGCAGCAACAACAACAATTACAACAGATAACATCGCCCATACCACAGCCCCAACAACAGTCATCCATGTTACAGGTGAGATGAGCCACAGCAAAGCGCAGCCTTTTAAATCGCTATCTCAAGCTAAACATGTGCTATAAAATCATGGATTATGCATTAAAAACGCTTACAACATTTGTAGCATTATAAAAAAAATCCGCTTAAACTCATTGATAAAATCGATATATTTTTGAAAACATGTTTATGAGAACAACAATAACAGCATATCCAAGCGCTTTCAGTATTCCGAAATATCTAGTTTTAACGAATTAGAAAATTTTATTTGCCTTTGTGATGGATTAGAAGGCAATATTCCACAATCGAATAAAATTTATTTATTGGGAACGCCGAGTTGAATCCAGAATATTTTCAAAATCATTTGTTGCCATTCATTTCGATATCGGTTTTTACATACACAGTTTTTTTCATATACAAGATTTAAATTTGAATGTGTATTCGAATGCGAAAGTATAAATAATTTTAATTTTTAATAATCGAATAACTTTTTCAAATTTCTCAATACGGAGTATTTTACTATATGTTCATAAAGAAAAAATTCAAAATTTCAACGGCTTTTTTAAAAATATTTTCATTTATTTCCAAAACATTTTCTATATTCCACAGAATTCTTCAAATTCGAAAGGAACGATTTTAATCATTCAGCATTTTTTTTTATTTTAACATTTTCGAAAATGTTTTCCTTATTTCGAATGCAATAAAAATATTCAGAGATTTTGGAGACCGTTTTAACTTTTCGTATTTAATTAAGTTTTTTTTTTCAATTTCCACCGCAATACGCACTGCTGATAATATAGGGTGGGAAATTTAAAAGTTTAAATTTAAAAATGCAATAAAACAGAAACGGTTTAAAATTTGCCAAATTTATTTTTTGCTGTCAAGAACAATTGTTCTGGTTAGAATGGAATAGTATTTCATTCATATGACTGTCACAACTGGCCTAATAGTACCACATTCGATCGATTTTTGCGCACTTTTTCGTGCTCAATTGTATTTGGTATGTAGGCATATCACTTTTCTTTAACGGTACCCCACAGAAAATAGTCTAACTGTGTCAAAACACAGCTTCTTGGCAACCAATTGACATCACCATTTCGGTTAATTAAACGGCCATCAAACGTTTGACGCTATAAATATATTGTGGCATGTGATGTGTGTCAATTTGTACCATCCTGTTTAAACCAAACATCGTTCACACCAATTCCATGACGAGCGGGTACAAAAAAATTGTTTCACCGTCCTTATTTTCAAAGAAATATGGGCCAGTGATGCCTCCGTTTCACAAATCGCACCAAACAGTCACTCGTAATGGGTGCATTGGGTTCTGTAAGACTACGTGTGGATTTTCTGAGCTCCAAATAGGGCAATTTTGCTTATTAACGTACCCAACAAGATGAAAATGAGTTTCATTCGAAAAGAATTTTTTTTTTTGAAAAAATCGACATCGTAGTTCAGTTTCACGTTGGCCCAAATTTCAAAAAATCCCAGTGTTGCTCAAGTATACATCGATTCATTACGTTCAGAGGAGAAAATATACTGAACTTTGTGACAAAATAGAATGGCATAAGTATTGGCAGATTCGAAATAACCGATTGTTCAAATTTAAACAGATAGATGACCCGCCCTATAAAACTTCTGTTATTGAAACTGAGTTTTCTCCATTACAAGGCATTCACGGCAATTGATCCTACCTTATGGTGGATTTTATATTTAGACCTGTGTCTCCATCCATATAAAGTCTAACTCACAATTAAAATTGATTGCTAGGCTAACAGTCTTGACTTTGAAAACAAATTTTCTAGGCTTAGCTAACCTAGAATAAATTGTGGAAATTGTGGATTGTTTGGCCTCCATTATGCCAAAATTAAAACAAATATTAAGAAAATTCAAATATTTTATGAATTTTAAGAATTCGAATCATGTTACATTAATTCTGATAATATTTGTATAGTCCTTCATAAAAATTCAAATTAAATTCTCTCATAAACATGTTTTAAAAATATATAAAATATTGTTGGTTGTATTTGTAATTTTCTTTGTAAAGCTTTATTTCTTGTACATTCAGTTTTCATCATTTTCTTTACAGTCACACTTACTTCTTTTATTTTCCATTATTTAAAACATTTTTTTATCTTATTTTATTTTTACTTTTTATTTTTCTTCTTTTACCAAATATTAAATTCTACAAACACCCAAAAATAAAATATATTACCACACCACACCGCCTATATCTATCTACATATGTATATAGAGTCCTATACACTTTCAATACTATCAGCCAAAAATCTATAATCCTACTATAACCACACCTACTTCTCCTGTAACTTTACCTATGCATGATGAACCCGAATATGATGCTTATTATAATACTTATGCTGAAGTGCAAACATTTGCTGGCAATGCTAATATTATAACACCTACCAAACACGCAAATAACGCTTCTGTTGCTCAAATGCTTAATAATCCTAATAAAATAATGTCACCACTACTCTACCAACAGCCACCAAAACAATATCAACACCAATATACAAAATCCTCTCCTGTTTTGTTATCGCCAACTGCAACAACTAAACATACAACGACCTCTGCTCTACCAACTACACATTTCTCACAACAATCCTCCTTTGCTGATAAGCACGAACAAGAATGTGTTGCTGATGCTGATATACCCCCTCCTTTACCGCCACCAAATCGAAATTCCCCTCATTCAAATTCGAATCAACAGCACTATCACCACCAACATCAACTCTCCCTACCGTTACGTTATCAGCAACAATTAACCACCACCACACAACCAATACCACCATCATCAGCTATGACTGATCATCATAGTAATACAAATAATAATCACACATCGCAGCAGCATTTTCACCAGCAACAGCAATATCAAGAACTGCCTCTGCCAGACTATAATCATGGTGAAGCCATTTATGGCAAGAATTCGCCAACTGTAAGTTCTATCATATCAATAACTAGTGATGTTGATGTCATCAATATTATCATCGAATTGTGAATTTTAGCCCAAACTAACATGAATTTGTATCGTATATTGTAGTAGCATCATAAGTCACTGCTAAAAAAACAAAATTAACTTCTAGAACTAAAATGGTTTTGTAGTTGTTATGTCGTTAATATTATTTACAGACCACGTAGGAATTGCTAACAAAAATTCAAAGGCCATGTCTAAAATCTTTAAAAAAATTATACTTGGAATTGTAACATATTTACCTAGTTTTTGCCGTTTAAAATTTTATTAACCTTAGTTGTAGTAAAAAATAATCCTTTATGTATGAAATTAAATGCTTTATTTAGCATGTTTAGAATAATTCCATTCGGATCTAATATGACCCATACACCAGCCAAATTGCTCGCCATTGACTGGAACAGTCATTGACTGCAAAGTTAGTCAGTCAGTCAGAACAGACTGCCAACCATACTAACTATTTCAGGCTTTAAGATAAAATCTTAAGAACCTTCCATTCAAGCACCCGTTAGATTAGGAAGAGTAGCGTACCACTGATGCATAAGCAAGGACAAGAAGCAAGCCTCCATTCGAAGCTTAGTTGGTCCATTGTAAATACCTGACTTTCTACGTAAATTGTCACTCTTGACCTTATCGGTATATCTTTACTGACTAGTCTCGTGTCCTTAACAATCCCTGAAATTTCCGCATGAAAGACACTAAATTCCCTTGGAAGAGTAGAAGTAGCTTGTCCTTGTCTATTTAATTTTTGCAGTAGCACCACATGGTCTACCCTCTAAGAACTCACTAGTCATTCCGTTTAAAGAGACTTCGGACCGTCATCTTCTTTACAGAATCCTTTATCGGCAGTAAGTAAATGACAACATCAAAAGGCGGCCGATGTGTGTTTTTACTGGCACCTAGTGATAGCAACGGAATGGTCTACCTTTGAAGAACTCACTAGTCATTCCGTTTAAAGAGACTTCTGACCGTCATCTTCTTTACAGAATCCTTTATCGGCAGTAAGTAAATGACGACATCAAAAGGCGGCCGATGTGTGTTTTTACTGGCACCTAGTGATAGCAACAACCTTAGGTGAAATCCTGTCCAACGCATCTGCCAATTTACCATACTCGATCTAAGATTCCAGTTCTTCCCCATTGAATTCCGTGAAATTTTTCTGATTACAAAAAATTCCTTTTCTGTTGACCAAAGCGGGATGGTCATAAGTGATGAATCAAGCCCCTACTTTTGTAAGACAAATGATTTGTGACGAACGTCAGTTTGTGTGGAAAACACAACCAAATCCCTTAACAAACAAACAACAACTAAACAAAATGAATGATTTCACTCGTTCGTCTATTCGTATGGAAAACACAAACAAAACACTCAATTTTTCATTTGAAAATCGTTTGTCTTACAAAAGCAGGTTCCAAGTCCGTACATACTCTAGTAGATATTTTTGAAGTAATTTCTTCTTAGGTTGGTAGTGATGATGGGTGCCAATTGTTTATAAAGTCAATATCGCAGATGAAGTCAAAAAATTAAAAAAGTGGAGGAAATCTTATTTCACTAAAGTCACTATTTTGTTCATTCCAACATACTGAGTATCCTTCGGAATAAAGGGAAAAATATTTTTCTAAACATAATGATTCTGTTTTTTCTAAAGAATATTGTTTCTAAGGAATATTCTTTAATTTAGAATAATAATTCGTTCATATTTTCAATTCTGGTCCGTTCAGGAAGGTTAGGACTGCAAAATAATTATTGAAAATCTAAAATTAACTACTTATGAAGGAATTTTTCTTTTATTAAATAATAAAACTAATTGTGAATGTGTACAAAACGACTAACTACTGTTCAAAACCTATATCGTTTGAATTTTAAAATTGTATTAGAAACTAACTTCGAAATCTTTTTTAATATGCTCTTTGCCATTTAGTTATCGAAATATTTTATCGAAATTGTTTTTATAAGTATTCAACTGTGATCAGCATATAAATTTTAGCACACATTAGCTCTTCTGAAAAGTAATCAAAGCATCATATAATCTTAACTTACTTCTTTGTTTGTTTTTTATTCATATTTTTATGTGTATTTCATCTGGAATTTATTTTCATTGTTTTATTTTTATTTTTTGCAGTCATTTCGCACTTCATCACCAGGTGGCATTTATGCACAACCAAAAATCTTAAATAATATGTCCAGTTTTCGTACAAATAGTCCAGGACCAAATGGTCATCAAACATCAACACAATCACATGTGCCAGCTCAACCAAAAACCAATCCAAATTTAATAGCTCAATTAAATGCCCGGCTAAATAGCAAACAGCCGAACTCGAACGAAGCCATCTATGGTGTAACCTCACCTAATTTTCAGCAACATCAACAACAGAAGGAGGATATCTATATGCGTAATAACTATCAACAACAGCAACAACTGCATCATCATCAGCAAATGTCGCCCCATGGTTCTCAACAACAACAACCGCAACAGCAGCAAACCTACGACGGTAAATTTCTTGAAAATACAAAATCTAAACTTTATGTTAGTTTTAGCACTTCATCATCTACTTCATCATTACAAAATAATTCATTACAAAAACAACAACAACTACAATCATCTTCATCTAACAATACAACAGCAGCAATAGCTGCTGTTCATACATCAGCAACAACAAATACACAGCTAACTGCTACCGCTAGTTTTAATGCATTACCCCACTTTCCACTCTCATCTTCAACATCATCGTTACTATCCAAAGTGTCAATGTTTACCAAAGAATCATCATCATCATCGTCACCATCACCCACTACTACAGCCACTCACAAGACCGCAATCGGTTCTAGCAAAACTTTGCATAATTATACTACCACCTCTACATCTTCTTCTTGTTCTTCTAATACCTCCCATTCCACTTCTTCACATACAATTTCTCACCATACTTTAAATACTATCAATTCTACAACTACTTCTGCTTCTCACTATCATCCCCCTAAAAATGCGCAAAATGCAGCTGCCGAAACAAATGCCAATGCCACTTACAATATGAATGCGAATCCGAATTCAAATTCAAATCAAAATCCATATTCTTCTCAATATTATGCGCCCAAACATTTAACAGCTGCTCAACAGCAACAGCAATATCAACAACATCATCATCATCAGCAGCAACAGCAACATTTGCCAAAACATTCAAACGCAACAAACAATCAGCGCCAACAAATGCCTCAAAATCCTATGCCGCCGCCGCATTATCACCAACAGCAGCAGCAGCAACAACAACCTCAGCAACATTATACATGTCCACCACCGCTTGAAGATCCTCCACCGCCGCCCATTCATACCAATAATAATTCGGCTACAATGCCTAAACGACATCATCACAGTCAGTCACAGTCCACTTCGAATTTGGCTGCCTATGCAGCAGCTTCTGCTGCTTCTACTTTGCCTAAAAATATAATTCAACAACAACAACGTTTACATCATCAACAGCAACAGTTGCAGCAGCAGCAGCAACAGCAACAGCAGGCTATATATGGTACACAGCAAGCAGTCCATCAGCAACAATATCACGCCCCAGCCGGCATATCAGGCGGCCATCAATCAGCTCAACAATATCAAAATCCTCAGCATATTAGTCAACGTCCACCTATGCCACTTCCGCATCAACAGCAACAGCAGCAACAACAGCAGCAGCAGCAAGTACAACAGCAGCAATCCTCCTCTAACGCTACATCCACTGGCAACAGGCATAAAACCGCTACGATCAATGCTAAACAGCCACCGGTACCCTCTCGCCATTCCAGTGTTCAACAGAAAATATTTGTAGCCACCAATCCATTCATACAAACCACTACTATACACTGCCACTCTCCTAGTGCATCAGCATCATCCGTCCATTCACAGCCAGCTTCGCCTATTTGTAGCTCTCCTACTCCGTCTTCAGTGGCCAGTATTTATGGTACCAGCAGTCGCCGTAGCAGCGGCAGCGGTGGTGGCGGTTCTGGCGCCGGCGGCATAAGTAATAGTGGCATTGGTATTGGCATATCCCATTATGACGTTGGCGGTAGCGGCGGCAATTCACTGTATTACAACCATCAAACAAATTCTGCCACCAATACAAGTGAGAACGCGTTTTTCCTAATGCCTGCTTTTTGAGTTTCTTTATTTTTTCGCTCTTAATTTCACTTCGTTTGTTTTTGTTTCTTTCGTTTTCTTCTCTTTTTTTAAAGAAAAGAAAACTTAATTAATTAATCAATATTAAGAACGCTTAAGAAGCCATTTTGCTTACGAGACAAGTTTTGTGGTCAGCAGTGTTGTTTGAGATGAAATAGTAAAATAAGGCATCTTGCATATGCCACTTCCGCACTACCCAGTTTATCTTAAAATTAATTTTGTTTGCTACTGACTTTAAGGAAGTATTCTGGCCTAACATTCTGGTCTACATTTCAGGTATTTTTCTGCTTTAGAATATACTTGAATTCTTTTTAGTTTTTTTTTTCAAAATAGAAAGAAAACCTGATAGTAAAACTACAAGATTCTCGATAAAGAAGAATATATGCAGGATATCCCAATAGAAAGTTTATATTTAATTGACCAACACAATGATTATAATTTATTGAAATCCAGAACTTGGAAACTGATTTCTTAAAAATCATATCGTAAAAACGAAGCCATCTCGATGTGGACGATAATTTAATCAGATTTCAAAAAGTCTGACGATGACTTGGAATGCAGAATCTGTGAACTTTGTGCTGCCTAACATTTTGAATTCATCATCTTAATAAGAACTTAAGGTTTCATGGTTCGAGTTGCGATTAACTTAAGTCACATAATAATAGTACTTTCAGCACTTTACATTTTATTAATCGACTGACATTCTTCGACTTCAAATTAAATATTTTCTGATATTCTTTCAGCGAAAACAACTGTTTATATTGTTTGTAGCATATTCTATATTTTGCTTTTGGCAACAAAGTATAAGTTATGAGTTGAAAGATTCGTTACTATTTTGAGTTTCTGACAAATTTTTATATATCGGCCTCATTATCGGCCAAAAGCGTAGAATGAAAAGGAAGGAATAATAACTTCATTAATCGAAGCTCACTTGAACATCCATAACGGTCCATTATGATACCATATCAGGCGATGACCCTCAGGGCTAACTGAGAGTTCTTAGTTAGCTGGTGTTGACAATCAGCCATTAGCCGAATTAATTCTAGCTTTATGCATTTCAAGCATAATCCCCTTAAACCAAGCTGGAAACCAGCGTTGAAGTTCATTAAATCCGGTGATCTAGTAACCATTGCATCAAGGCAGAGACATTAGCAAATAAAGTGGACAATACTTTCTTCCCTCTCTACCGATATACAACCTCTGCAGAACTCATTTGCAATCCAATGTAGATCCGATGAGTATGGCAATTAAAAAAATCTTCTTCAGCTTAGGATTTGCCGGTAAAAAAACATACCTATATTATGTGGATTAGTATTCATCCGTTACACAATTACCCGAGATAGATTGACATAAATTAGCCTCTAGGGTCGATTAATTGAATTGCGGCATATGTCAACCATCTAAGTTCTAATGATTTGGGTGTTGACTGTCAGAGAACATAGAGAAAAACTTTTCATGATAATTTCATTAACTCTCAGAGTTTTTGGCAGAAATCTGCCGAGGAGAAGTTTCTGAAGAAATATTTGTTCATATTTCGTTTAGTTGGAGCTATCTGACATGGGGTTTGAACCATGGCCTCACGTCTAATAAGCCAAGACTCTGCCTAGTAGACTAAGTCGACTTTATGACCTCGGGCGGGAATCAGACAGATATTCTAAGGTTAGATTAGATTTATAGGAGTATTTTAATAAACTAACTCGAATTTATCGAGTAAGTTGAACAACACGCGTATGTAGTTCAAGCAATGTGTTACAAAAAACTCCAAAAATAAATTGAATTCAGGTTCCTTCCATTTAAGATCTATACTTTTAAAATATGAAAAAACAAGTTTATTTGAATTTCTAGACCAGAATGTATCGTTTCAAGCAAACTTTACAAAAACCATTTTTTTAATTTAAAAAAGATTTTGTTACTTGCATGCTGTGCTTCTATTTACTTATTTTGTTATTTTGTTTTTAATTCTTTAGTTAAGTTTCAGTTTACTTATTAAAAATTTCATTTCGGCGTGTTCATTATGTGAGGATTATTACAAGAGGGGGAAACGAAAATGTTGTAGTGCTGCTGCATTTTGTCCTCCTTTTTTCATGCTGCTGTCTATAAATTTTAAAAGAAAATGTTGCCTTATTCAAGTGGTTTCATTTTACAAATTTCTCCCTTAAATCCTTATCATGTAAAGTCCGTTTCATTGTTGACCCCTTTGTGATCAATTCATTTAGAACATTATTGCACTTTGAATGTACTAAATATAACATGACATATATTTAGATATTTTTTTATTTAATTTTATTTTTCTGCCAAAATTAATATTCTCTTCTTAAGAAAACTGAAAACAAAAAGCTACAAATTTTATTTCTTTCTCTCTCTCCAAGTGGTTTTTTTTATTGTCAAATAATTTTGTATGCTTTGTATGTATTTGATTTCGTTTTTTTTCCACAACTTTATTTAAGATTAAAAAAAATTGCAATTTTATATAAATAATTAAAATAATTATTTCGAATATTATTCAAACCTGTGGAATTGTAAAGATATTCAGTGTTTAACAAAATGTAACCATTTTGTCACATTTTATTTAGAAGTTGTTCTGTCATTAAATGACAGTACTCGTAACCAAAGTTCGGCATTGGCTGGATGTTGATAAAAATTAATTTTGAGATTTTAATAAAAATCTTTGTACCCATGATCAGAATGTTAATTCAAAAGGTATGACTGTAGAAACTTCGATTTAATAAGAAGCGAAATTCTGGGTTCAAACCTTTTAATTTAATCGTACAAAACTGTTAGTCACTCCTTGGAAAGATAAATAAATGACGACCATTAATTTTGTTTAAGATTATTTCATGCAAATATTGTCCATCGCTGTAAATGATCCATCCAGGATCATAGCATACTTTTTCCGGTAATGTTTTCTTCCATAGTAGAAATTGTGACTAACTTGTCCTTAGCGGCTAATAAACTCATTCAAAAGTTGGAATTATTTGCTTAGCACATTCTGTGTTCGTGTGTTAGGTGCAATCGTTTTGTTAAACCATATGTCACCAAATCAAATTCTCCTATTTTAAGGGAAAAAAAGCCGGTTGCATGCTATGATTCCCACCAATAAAATCGCACGCTAATAAACCGTACCAAACAGTATGATAATTCTGTTTGTTGAATAGCCTGTTCAATGGATCATTTATGACGACAGCAAAATAAACAATGTCGACATAACACAATTTTTCATGATTTATTCACAACAAGATTCCATAACAGACGCGATATATCCCTTTTCCCCAGCAGGGAGAGTAATACCAATTGTATCCGGCCAGCGCCATCTAGTTTCAAATTAATTAAGTTACACTTACAATCTAACACATATTGTAGGATTTTAGCAGAACTCGTTCCACTGGGTATGAGAATTCAATGCTATTATGGCACAGCTTATTTGAATTTTATATTTTCGTTCATTTTCGTCATATAATTATAACTCCTGGTTGGCATCTTCCAGCCATCTCGATAGTTTTATGCAGCTGTGAATTCTATTCAAATCACTTTTGACTAGACGCGCTCTAGTCCCAAGAACTCTTCTTTTTTAAGTTCTTAAATGCCGAACTACGACAGATAAGATATTTTGCTGTCCATACTCGACTTCCTAATCGGTACAGGTTCTGTCAGTCATTATGACAGGCGGGCGCTCTCAGAGACCAGTATTCCGGTACCAAAGATGGACTCTAGCAATATTCAAGTGCAAGTGCATGTTTTGTTCTTAACGTACCCATATCGGGCAAGATTTGTCTTAGATTCAGATTAATTATCCCACCTTATTTCTGCAAATGAGAGGAGTATTTACGAAGACGAATGTCAATCGCATATGGGATATGAATTCAATTGATATGAAGTATTTCCAGCCTCTAGGCATGTGCACTCAGACTTAGTGTTCTGGTATCTACAACGGACTCTAGTCATGTTTAATGCATGTTTTGTTTTTCGCATACCCATATCGGGCTAGATCGGTCGTAGATTCTCAACAAGTTTATATCCAACTTTTTTTTTTTGCAAATTAGAGGAATGCCAATCGCATATGGCATATGAATTCAATTGAATTGAATTTTTCTCTGTGCGAAAGTCAGTTTTGTTATTACTTTTAAACTCACAGTACCTAGGTGTATGCATATGATGTATGTATCCGCCAATATCCGAAATTCTCGGTTAATCTTAGATACATTCACCCTCTCCAGGAATCGAATGTTCGCTTTACTGCCGGTAAATAAGCGTATATCACGATTCGATAAGCTGTGACAATTTTTATAGCCATTATTTCAGCCTGAATAGTACCACAGTAATCGCTATACTAATCTGTATTCATGAGTGAATATTTAGATGACGATCTCTGTGAGGTGTAAACCGTTATCATAAAAGGATATACACTGTATCTTTGTTGGTAAACAACAATACTACTCAACAAAGTATTTTAAAAAGTTTTTAGTACCTAATTTAACTTTTTATACAACACGAAATAAACTATACTAAAGCCATCGATGGGAAAAATTTTATATTATTATTTTTTGGCATGTAGTATTAAGAAATATTTTTTTTATTGTTATTATTTAAAGGTTATGCAAAATTTCTTTTCCAAACCGTTTAACAAAAATATCATGAATCATAAAAGAAAATTTAATATCCATTAAATTCATATAGACTGTAAGGTTCTTAATTCTTAAAGAAATTTTTTTAAAATTTTTATGCATTTTATTCACTTTTACTGTGTTTTTTTTGTTTTAATTTCACATTTTTTTAAATTAATTTCATTTTACTGCGAGAATGTTTTTTAAAACACTGCTTTAAAATTATTTTTTTTTCCGTTTGATTTTGTTCCTTTTTGTTTTTGTTAACACATCGTATATAAATTTTCATATTTTTTCAAATTTTTTTCTCTTCACACTTCTTCGTTCGTTTTTTGTTTCGTAATGAAATCAAATCAACAATTTTTTTAGATTATACCAGCACAAATGTCGATAAAACCACTACTAGCATACGATCAAAAGCAAAAGCTGAATTCTTAGAAAATCTCAATGCAAAATTGGCTAAACAAAGTTTATCAGGTCGAGCCTTTGCTGTTCGCAATTTAATTAATAGCAAGGCATTGGTAAGTAAAATTAAAAGAAATAAATTCCATTTTATAATTGATTTGTTTATACTCTCTACTCTATACCAATAGAATATATTATTAGTAGCCATGCAAATTGCACGTTTTTTTTTCTATTTTATATCCTTTTGTTTTTTCTTATATTATGTATTAGTTTTACAATTTTCATTTATTTTGTTTTTTATACTTTCTTTTTTATGATTTCTGGTATTGCCTTCTACTATTTGTATTACACTCTCTCTCTCTCTGAATTATGTTTGGTGTTATCAAATGTATATGTTTTTTTGTGCATATGATATACACAACATATGTTGTATGTCAATGGGTTTGTAAACGTTAGATGTATCAAAATACCGATAAACTTAAGCGTCCTAGTGTACAATATCGCAATCTACCTTTGTTTGACACCAACACTTCTTCTACCACCACTATCTCCGATGAAGCATTATAAATAAAATCTGATAAAAAGGTATTTTTTTATTTAAACAGTTTCCACGTGTATATACGTGTATATAGTATATGGTTTAATATTTTAATTCTTTTTTTTTGCTTCTATTTCATGCAAATTTTAACTTTTTAATACAACGGCTTTTCATCACATCATTTATCAGCTTATACCAACAGAATTAGGCTTTCTTTTCTATGGTTTTACTTCATATTGTTAATATCATTACTTTTAAATATTAAAATTAAATTTTAAATAACAATTGTTCAATTAAAAAAAAAACTACGAGGTATGTTTAAAAATATTTGGTTCCTCTCGATTTTCTAACCATATTCGTATAGTAGTACTCTTGTTTGTTATTTCAGTTTTTTCTAAGTGAATTCCATTCGATGACAGCTGTCGATAAATTGTCATCGTGTTTTCGCAGACTGTATCCAATACGTCTTCATTTACGCGCCAGAAATTCTGTTTAAATTAATGCTTGGCCAGTTCGCAAACACAGGGAGTGATTGGAGATCGTAGCCGGCGAATATATTTTGAGAATGCAACGTAAGCAGCGATCTAAATCCCGTTAACATTCTAGTTACTCCATGCAACGAAACACTGTCGTATAGAATCGTAAAGTTAACGCGAAATCTGAGTATTGTTCTCACTGTCATATAAGAGGATCTGATATGAGAGGATCATCATACGCCAGTGCTCAAATACCGTGATTGGAGATCGTCACTGGCCATCATCATATGTGATGGAAGCGACCAGCGCCTGGATGTTCACAAGCTTCTCAAAAAGTATGCAAAAAACGCTTAATGATGTTCCACCAAATCTATGCTTAAGTGAAACGTGTAGTAGTTGTTGACTTTCGATTGCCTTGTGACATGCGACACATGAGACAAATACGGTAGAACTAAAACCCAGGCATTTCCCACGACATGCGGATCTTCGCTCCGGAACGACCCGACTCTACATCGGCCAAGGATTGTCAACCCAGCGAAAGCTGTATCAACCGGAGCTGTATCAAGGGAAAAGCTCCGGAGACAGTCGAACTGTTACAACAACAACAACACTAACTTAGTACCCGTTAGATTAATTACAGGGGCCTATTGTATCCATCCAATCCACAGTTTGTTTAGCAAATCTTATGCTTTTCTATTGAAGGCGGTAACAAATGTGAAACTTTAATAGCGAGAGTTTCTACTTCTAAGCTGCTGAGTCCCACTATTTTATTTAAACGGACTAAAAACTCTACTTTCACATCCGTGATAGTAGTCTCCGAATGACCATCAAGAAAATCCGTTTGGAATTTTTAGATTAGGCCTGCGACACCCGAACTTGAGACCGTCTTCCAATTACTCAAATCTTTATTTATTGTAATTTCCGAACAATAGTTTTAGTTGCTTTTAATTCATTTGGTTTGAGAATTGTCTTTGCCTTTCTTCCCCTTCTCTTACATCTATACTCACTCCACACAATGGTTTTGTCTCCATCAATGGCGTAGAAGCTTTTCTCCTCGCAAGCTCATTTGCCACGAATACCTTGAATCCAGTAAAGGATAACAGTGTTTTTTCTACTTAGCTAATCAGATCAGATTGAGTTGAATAAAACATAGATACTAGAATATGTTTGTACAACCGGAGCAATAAGAACTTGTCTTGCAGTGGCTGTGGACGATCAGTGATATTAAGCCGTACAATGGTTAAAATAATGGAATACAAGTCTGTTAAAAGATTATATTAGTATTAACCTCATAAGAGCTATGGTGGCCTGACTACCAGATAGTATTGGTATTTTCTGTCTTTTATACATTACATCCGAGTTGAACTTTGTATATTTTTCGATAGCATAGGCTTCCGATTGTATACACCTCCGAGTTTTCTCAAGGGAGTGGAATATTTCTTACTAACATCAAAAACTCCTGTTTTTGACGCCATATCCGTATATCAAAAAATGGTTCTTCTTTTATAACAGTATGCAGATTCCAGATTGCTCCATTTACTTTTGATATCACTTTACGAAATATCCTATTTAACGTTGTTAGAATTATCTTCCATTATCCTAACCATAGCTCTGATCTTTACTACCCGATGTAGCGGACTTAATCTCAACATAGCTTCCAGCTCCGCTTTAGGCTAGATTTGCATTGCCCGTGTTATACCAACACGCACTAGTCTCTCTATCTTGTTTAATTAATTGTCCAATGATGTCGTCGTAACCAAAGGCCAAAATCCCCAACAGAAATATCGACTAGTTCTACCAAACATGAAAGACTAGATTACTATCTTCTTCCTAATCTGTATCATAATACATCAAGAATTCTTATAATAAAGTTTCGTCTGCAACACGTAGTATAACTTAAAAAGGATTTTTTGAACCAACCTCGTAAATGCTACTTAAACCAATATTTTCGTATAAAATAATGAAAACAATTCCTTTACTAATAAACGAATATTAACCAAATCTGGTTATTTTAAATAGTTTTGTAAATAAAATTGTTTTTTTTATTAATTTTTAACAATTACATCAATTTCTCAATCAATTAAAAAAAAAAAAAACTTGAACTATTTAACCAATATTTTTATATGCAAAATAAAAAGACCAATGAAAATAAATTTTTCACTTCCTTGCATTCTACTTTCATAATAAAAAGAAAAAATAACAAAAAGCCGGATCGAATGCTTGGGACACTACTGAGTCTCAAACTGTTGTAAAATATTTCAATCTTTTCATGTGTACCATATATTTAAGAGCAAAAGTATTTCATTTTTTTATATTTATATTTGAATGTCTTTATGTATTTGAATTTGTTTCTAATTTCATCTGTTATTTTCAGTTTAATGTTGTTCACAGACTTGTTGTTTTATTTGTTGTTATATCACCCTTCACCCATAAACATTTCATCATGTTATAATAACAATTAAAACATATTTTCATAACATATTCAACATTTAATAGAATTATTTTGTTTTTGTCAAATTAAAAATGTTTTAAAAATTATATCTCCTTCTAGCCGGATCCCCGTATCTGTCATGAATCATTGATGGATCAAATAAAACGTGGGGCAACATTGAAACGCAACCAAAAGATAAATGATCGCAGTGCTCCAAAAATTTATTAAAACAATACAACAATAAAAACTAAATACAAAATGAAGGAAAATAACTATTTATGAATGAAAAAATAAGAAAAATTAACAATAATATTATAATATATCATTATACTACATAATCATTTTTTGTCTATAAAAACTCAAAAAAAGTCCTCGATTTGAAGAAAAAAGAAAGAAACAATATAAACCGCCATGCGGGTGTTTTTTTTTAGATTTAAACTAAACATTTTACAATAAACGTGTTTATTATGCTCGTGTAAAACTTTAAACTTATATATTTTGCTGGGAGTTAACATAAGTTTAAAACTATTTTACATTTAAACTCCAAAACGATTAAATTATTAAAAAAAACAATACAAATGAATGAATTAACATTTTTTTATATTATTAAAATTTAATTGAAATTAAACTAAAAAAAGGAGAAAGGTCTCTTCCTCCCCTAATAATAACTTTTATTAACTCTTGGAAATTTAACCATGGAAAAAGGAAACTTATTTTATTTGTCTATATACGATATACATACATATATAATATTAAAAGCATAAGCATAGCCCCCCCCCCCCTCTCCCCTACATATATATTAAAAACACAATAAATTATTCTTTAATATTAAAAAATAATTATAACACAAAAAACGAGAAATTAATTAAAATTTAGTTTTTAATACAATTTTATTTATTAAAAAACAAAAAAAAAAGAATACAATACAATACCATTATTAACCAAAATATGTTTGCGTTATTGAAATTAATATTTCAGTTTTATTTTTTAATTGATTTTCAATTAATTTTGACTCGAATTTAATATATTAAATTAAAATTCCTTTAAGTTTTGTTACGAGTTTTTCTTTATTAATTTTTTTACTTTTTATTTTTTGTTTATTTTATTTTTTTTTTATTATTTACTTTTCATAAGAATATGTTTTATTTTTAATTGTTATTATTTAATTTATTATTTTTATTTGATTTCATTTTTATATAAGTATCGTATAAAAGGGAAGCAGAACAAACAAACGTTGTATATAATAATTTATTGAATTAATTATTATTTTTTACTTTATTAATATTATATTCTTATTTAAACAAAAAAAAACTATGCTTATAAAAACAAAACCTCTTTATCTACCATAAACAATAAATATTGTATGCTTGAATTAATCAACAAACAAACAAAAATAAATAAAAAAATAAATACTAATTAAATATGAATTCAAAAACAAATATTTTTCAGTTTTAATATTAAAAATAATTTCTTAAAAATTTAAGGACCAGCAGAAGGTAATGAACTGCAATACTCCTCCACTAGACACAGGAAAAATAATGCTTTTAAACTTATTACTACGCCGCCGTTAAGCAAAAGATCTTAACTAACCAGTTTTTGAGTACTACTAGGGGTGCAGGCGACAGAGAACAATTGGAAAAGTGATTTTTGTACGTTCCGCTAAAAAGGGTTAAACTGGATGTTTTCTGAGACATTCGCACGATATTTAAACTGAATTTTTATATATAATGCCTTATATTTCAGGCGGTATTTAATATTTGGTGGCGAATTTATTTATTTTTGGAAAGCTGATGTTTTTTCCAGTCGCATGGTGAAAACTGATTGTCATTATCTCTTATAGTTTCCGAGATATTCGCACAAATGTAGAATTGTTATACGATTGTACATGTGCGTGTGTGTGTGTATGTCGAAAAATATTTTCAAATTTTTCGTTCAAAAATTTTCTGCCAGTACCAGGCCAACAGGATTCAGCAGGAAGTGTTTTTTGTTAAACAATTTTACTATTTTGCTTATAACTCGGAAACTATAAGAGATAATGACATTGAGTTTTCGCTATACGATAGAAAAAAACATCAGCTATTTAGCAATATTTATTTCCGCCCATAAATGCCACGCCTTCTAAGAAATATACTGAATTTTTATATATAATGCCTTATATTTTAGGCGGTATTTAATATTTGGTGACGAATTTATTTATTTTTGGAAAGCTGGTGTTTTTTCCAGTCGCATGGTGAAAACTGATTGTCATTATCTCTTATAGTTTCCGAGATATTCGCACAAACGTAAAATTGTTATACGATTGTACATGTGCGTGTGTGTGTGTATGTCGAAAAATATTTTAAAATTTTCCGTTAAAAAATTTTCTGCCAATACCAGGCCAACAGAATTCAGCAGGAAGTGTTTTTTGTTAAACAATTTTACTATTTTGCTTATAACTCGGAAACTATAAGAGATAATGACATTGAGTTTTCGCTATACGATAGAAAAAAACATCAGCTATTTAGCAAAATTTATTTCCGCCCATAAATGCCACGCCTTCTAAGAAATATACTGAATTATAATATATAATGCCTTATATTTCAGGCGGTATTTAATATTTGGTGGCGAATTTATTTATTGTTGGAAAGCTGATGTTTTTTCCAGTCGCATGGTGAAAACTGATTGTCATTATCTCTTATAGTTTCCCAGATATTCGCACAAACGTAAAATTGTTATACGATTGTACATGTGCGTGTGTGTGTGTGTGTATGTCGAAAAATATTTTCAAATTTTCCGTTAAAAAATTTTCTGCCAATACCAGGCCAACAGAATTCAGCAGGAAGTGTTTTTTGTTAAACAATTTTACTATTTTGCTTATAACTCGGAAACTATAAGAGATAATGACATTGAGTTTTTGCTATACGATAGAAAAAAACATCAGCTATTTAGCAATATTTATTTCCGCCCATAAATGCCACGCCTTCTAAGAAATATACTGAATTTTTATATATAATGCCTTATATTTCAGGCGGTATTTAATATTTGTGGGCGAATTTATTTATTGTTGGAAAGCTGATGTTTTTTCCAGTCGCATGGTGAAAACTGATTGTCATTATCTCTTATAGTTTCCGAGATATTCGCACAAACGTAAAATTGTTATACGATTGTACATGTGCGTGTGTATGTGTATGCCGAAAAATGTTTTCAAATTCTTCGTTAAAAAATTTTCTGCCAATACCAGGCCAACAGAATTCAGCAGGAAGTGTTTTTTGTTAAACAATTTTACTATTTTGCTTATAACTCGGAAACTATAAGAGATAATGACATTGAGTTTTCGCTATACGATAGAAAAAAACATCAGCTATTTAGCAAAATTTATTTCCGCCCATAAATGCCACGCCTTCTAAGAAATATACTGAATTATAATATATAATGCCTTATATTTCAGGCGGTATTTAATATTTGTGGGCGAATTTATTTATTGTTGGAAAGCTGATGTTTTTTCCAGTCGCGTGGTGAAAACTGATTGTCATTATCTCTTATAGTTTCCGAGATATTCGCACAAACGTAAAATTGTTATACGAATGTACATGTGCATGTGTGTGTGTGTATGTCGAAAAATATTTTAAAATTTTCCGTTAAAAAATTTTCTGCCAATACCAGGCCAACAGAATTCAGCAGGAAGTGTTTTTTGTTAAACTATTTTACAATTTTGTTTATAACTCGGAAACTATAAGAGATAATGACATTGAGTTTTCGCTACACGATAGAAAAAAACATCAGCTATTTAGCAAAATTTATTTCCGCCCATTAATGCCACGCCTTCTAAGAAATATACTGAATTATAATATATAATGCCTTATATTTCAGGCGGTATTTAATATTTGTGGGCGAATTTATTTATTGTTGGAAAGCTGATGTTTTTTCCAGTCGCGTGGTGAAAACTGATTGTCATTATCTCTTATAGTTTCCGAGATATTCGCACAAACGTAAAATTGTTATACGAATGTACATGTGCATGTGTGTGTGTGTATGTCGAAAAATATTTTCAAATTTTCCGTTAAAAAATTTTCTGCCAATACCAGGCCAACAGAATTCAGCAGGAAGTGTTTTTTGTTAAACAATTTTACTATTTTGCTTATAACTCGGAAACTATAAGAGATAATGACATTGAGTTTTCGCTATACGATAGAAAAAAACATCAGCTATTTAGCAAAATTTATTTCCGCCCATAAATGCCACGCCTTCTAAGAAATATACTGAATTATAATATATAATGCCTTATATTTCAGGCGGTATTTAATATTTGTGGGCGAATTTATTTATTGTTGGAAAGCTGATGTTTTTTCCAGTCGCATGGTGAAAACTGATTGTCATTATCTCTTATAGTTTCCGAGATATTCACACAAACGTAAAATTGTTATACGATTGTACATGTGCGTGTGTGTGTGTATGTCGAAAAATATTTTCAAATTTTCCGTTAAAAAATTTTCTGCCAATACCAGGCCAACAGAATTCAGCAGGAAGTGTTTTTTGTTAAACAATTTTACAATTTTGCTTATAACTCGAAAACTATAAGAGATAATGACATTGAGTTTTCGCTATACGATAGAAAAAAACATCAGCTATTTAGCAAAATTTATTTCCGCCCATAAATGCCACGCCTTCTAAGAAATATACTGAATTATAATATATAATGCCTTATATTTCAGGCGGTATTTAATATTTGGTGGCGAATTTATTTATTGTTGGAAAGCTGATGTTTTTTCCAGTCGCATGGTGAAAACTGATTGTCATTATCTCTTATAGTTTCCGAGATATTCACACAAACGTAAAATTGTTATACGATTGTACATGTGCGTGTGTGTGTGTATGTCGAAAAATATTTTCAAATTTTCCGTTAAAAAATTTTCTGCCAATACCAGGCCAACAGAATTCAGCAGGAAGTGTTTTTTGTTAAACAATTTTACTATTTTGCTTATAACTCGGAAACTATAAGAGATAATGACATTGAGTTTTTGCTATACGATAGAAAAAAACATCAGCTATTTAGCAAAATTTATTTCCGCCCATAAATCCCACGCCTTCTAAGAAATATACTGAATTTTTATATATAATGCCTTATATTTCAGGCAGTATTTAATATTTGGGGCGAATTTATTTATTGTTGGAAAGCTGATGTTTTTTCCAGTCGTATGGTGAAAACTGATTGTCATTATCTCTTATAGTTTCCGAGATATTCGCACAAACGTAAAATTGTTATACGATTGTACATGTGCGTGTGTGTGTGTGTGTATGTCGAAAAATATTTTCAAATTTTCCGTTAAAAAATTTTCTGCCAATACCAGGCCAACAAAATTCAGCAGGAAGTGTTTTTTGTTAAACAATTTTACTATTTTGCTTATAACTCGGAAACTATAAGAGATAATGACATTGAGTTTTCGCTATACGATAGAAAAAAACATCAGCTATTTAGCAAAATTTATTTCCGCCCATAAATGCCACGCCTTCTAAGAAATATACTGAATTTTTATATATAATGCCTTATATTTCAGGCGGTATTTAATATTTGTGGGCGAATTTATTTATTGTTGGAAAGCTGATGTTTTTTCCAGACGCGTGGTGAAAACTGATTGTCATTATCTCTTATAGTTTCCGAGATATTCGCACAAACGTAAAATTGTTATACGATTGTACATGTGCGTGTGTGTGTGTGTGTATGTCGAAAAATATTTTCAAATTTTCCGTTAAAAAATTTTCTGCCAATACCAGGCCAACAGAATTCAGCAGGAAGTGTTTTTTGTTAAACAATTTTACTATTTTGCTTATAACTCGGAAACTATAAGAGATACTGACATTGAGTTTTCGCTATACGATAGAAAAAAACATCAGCTATTTAGCAAAATTTATTTCCGCCCATAAATGCCACGCCTTCTAAGAAATATACTGAATTTTTATATATAATGCCTTATATTTCAGGCGGTATTTAATATTTGGGAGCGAATTTATTTATTGTTGGAAAGCTGATGTTTTTTCCAGTCGCATGGTGAAAACTGATTGTCATTATCTCTTATAGTTTCCGAGATATTCGCACAAACGTAAAATTGTTATACGATTGTACATGTGCGTGTGTGTGTGTGTGTATGTCGAAAAATATTTTCAAATTTTCCGTTAAAAAATTTTCTGCCAATACCAGGCCAACAGAATTCAGCAGGAAGTGTTTTTTGTTAAACAATTTTACTATTTTGCTTATAACTCGGAAACTATAAGAGATACTGACATTGAGTTTTCGCTATACGATAGAAAAAAACATCAGCTATTTAGCAAAATTTATTTCCGCCCATAAATGCCACGCCTTCTAAGAAATATACTGAATTATAATATATAATGCCTTATATTTCAGGCGGTATTTAATATTTGTGGGCGAATTTATTTATTGTTGGAAAGCTGATGTTTTTTCCAGTCGCATGGTGAAAACTGATTGTCATTATCTCTTATAGTTTCCGAGATATTCGCACAAACGTAAAATTGTTATACGATTGTACATGTGCGTGTGTGTGTGTGTGTATGTCGAAAAATATTTTCAAATTTTCCGTTAAAAAATTTTCTGCCAATACCAGGCCAACAAAATTCAGCAGGAAGTGTTTTTTGTTAAACAATTTTACTATTTTGCTTATAACTCGGAAACTATAAGAGATAATGACATTGAGTTTTCGCTATACGATAGAAAAAAACATCAGCTATTTAGCAAAATTTATTTCCGCCCATAAATGCCACGCCTTCTAAGAAATATACTGAATTTTTATATATAATGCCTTATATTTCAGGCGGTATTTAATATTTGTGGGCGAATTTATTTATTGTTGGAAAGCTGATGTTTTTTCCAGACGCGTGGTGAAAACTGATTGTCATTATCTCTTATAGTTTCCGAGATATTCGCACAAACGTAAAATTGTTATACGATTGTACATGTGCGTGTGTGTGTGTGTGTATGTCGAAAAATATTTTCAAATTTTCCGTTAAAAAATTTTCTGCCAATACCAGGCCAACAGAATTCAGCAGGAAGTGTTTTTTGTTAAACAATTTTACTATTTTGCTTATAACTCGGAAACTATAAGAGATACTGACATTGAGTTTTCGCTATACGATAGAAAAAAACATCAGCTATTTAGCAATATTTATTTCCGCCCATAAATGCCACGCCTTCTAAGAAATATACTGAATTTTTATATATAATGCCTTATATTTCAGGCGGTATTTAATATTTGGGAGCGAATTTATTTATTGTTGGAAAGCTGATGTTTTTTCCAGTCGCATGGTGAAAACTGATTG
The DNA here is from genome assembly GCA_936449025.2 of Sarcophaga subvicina. Taxonomy (NCBI): domain Eukaryota; kingdom Metazoa; phylum Arthropoda; class Insecta; order Diptera; family Sarcophagidae; genus Sarcophaga; species Sarcophaga subvicina. Next base: position 38,371,541 of record OW388084.2, read on the forward strand.
TCATTATCTCTTATAGTTTCCGAGATATTCGCACAAACGTAAAATTGTTATACGATTGTACATGTGCGTGTGTGTGTGTGTATGTCGAAAAATATTTTCAAATTTTCCGTTAAAAAATTTTCTGCCAATACCAGGCCAACAGAATTCAGCAGGAAGTGTTTTTTGTTAAACAATTTTACTATTTTGCTTATAACTCGGAAACTATAAGAGATAATGACATTGAGTTTTCGCTATACGATAGAAAAAAACATCAGCTATTTAGCAAAATTTATTTCCGCCCATAAATGCCACGCCTTCTAAGAAATATACTGAATTTTTATATATAATGCCTTATATTTCAGGCGGTATTTAATATTTGGGGGCGAATTTATTTATTGTTGGAAAGCTGATGTTTTTTCCAGTCGTATGGTGAAAACTGATTGTCATTATCTCTTATAGTTTCCGAGATATTCGCACAAACGTAAAATTGTTATACGATTGTACATGTGCGTGTGTGTGTGTGTGTATGTCGAAAAATATTTTCAAATTTTCCGTTAAAAAATTTTCTGCCAATACCAGGCCAACAAAATTCAGCAGGAAGTGTTTTTTGTTAAACAATTTTACTATTTTGCTTATAACTCGGAAACTATAAGAGATAATGACATTGAGTTTTAGCTATACGATAGAAAAAAACATCAGCTATTTAGCAAAATTTATTTCCGCCCATAAATGCCACGCCTTCTAAGAAATATACTGAATTTTTATATATAATGCCTTATATTTCAGGCGGTATTTAATATTTGTGGGCGAATTTATTTATTGTTGGAAAGCTGATGTTTTTTCCAGACGCGTGGTGAAAACTGATTGTCATTATCTCTTATAGTTTCCGAGATATTCGCACAAACGTAAAATTGTTATACGATTGTACATGTGCGTGTGTGTGTGTGTGTATGTCGACAAATATTTTCAAATTTTCCGTTAAAAAATTTTCTGCCAATACCAGGCCAACAGAATTCAGCAGGAAGTGTTTTTTGTTAAACAATTTTACTATTTTGCTTATAACTCGGAAACTATAAGAGATACTGACATTGAGTTTTCGCTATACGATAGAAAAAAACATCAGCTATTTAGCAAAATTTATTTCCGCCCATAAATGCCACGCCTTCTAAGAAATATACTGAATTTTTATATATAATGCCTTATATTTCAGGCGGTATTTAATATTTGGGAGCGAATTTATTTATTGTTGGAAAGCTGATGTTTTTTCCAGTCGAATGGTGAAAACTGATTGTCATTATCTCTTATAGTTTCCGAGATATTCGCACAAACGTAAAATTGTTATACGATTGTACATGTGCGTGTGTGTGTGTGTATGTCGAAAAATATTTTCAAATTTTCCGTTAAAAAATTTTCTGCCAATACCAGGCCAACAGAATTCAGCAGGAAGTGTTTTTTGTTAAACAATTTTACTATTTTGCTTATAACTCGGAAACTATAAGAGATAATGACATTGAGTTTTCGCTATACGATAGAAAAAAACATCAGCTATTTAGCAAAATTTATTTCCGCCCATAAATGCCACGCCTTCTAAGAAATATACTGAATTTTTATATATAATGCCTTATATTTCAGGCGGTATTTAATATTTGGGAGCGAATTTATTTATTGTTGGAAAGCTGATGTTTTTTCCAGTCGCATGGTGAAAACTGATTGTCATTATCTCTTATAGTTTCCGAGATATTCGCACAAACGTAAAATTGTTATACGATTGTACATGTGCGTGTGTGTGTGTATGTCGAAAAATATTTTCAAATTTTCCGTTAAAAAATTTTCTGCCAATACCAGGCCAACAGAATTCAGCAGGAAGTGTTTTTTGTTAAACAATTTTACTATTTTGCTTATAACTCGGAAACTATAAGAGATAATGACATTGAGTTTTCGCTATACGATAGAAAAAAACATCAGCTATTTAGCAAAATTTATTTCCGCCCATAAATGCCACGCCTTCTAAGAAATATACTGAATTATAATATATAATGCCTTAGATTTCAGGCGGTATTTAATATTTGTGGGCGAATTTATTTATTGTTGGAAAGCTGATGTTTTTTCCAGTCGAATGGTGAAAACTGATTGTCATTATCTCTTATAGTTTCCGAGATATTCGCACAAACGTAAAATTGTTATACGATTGTACATGTGCGTGTGTGTGTGTATGTCGAAAAATATTTTCAAATTTTCCGTTAAAAAATTTTCTGCCAATACCAGGCCAACAGAATTCAGCAGGAAGTGTTTTTTGTTAAACAATTTTACTATTTTGCTTATAACTCGGAAACTATAAGAGATAATGACATTGAGTTTTCGCTATACGATAGAAAAAAACATCAGCTATTTAGCAAAATTTATTTCCGCCCATAAATGCCACGCCTTCTAAGAAATATACTGAATTTTTATATATAATGCCTTATATTTCAGGCGGTATTTAATATTTGGGGGCGAATTTATTTATTGTTGGAAAGCTGATGTTTTTTCCAGTCGCATGGTGAAAACTGATTGTCATTATCTCTTATAGTTTCCGAGATATTCGCACAAACGTAAAATTGTTATACGATTGTACATGTGCGTGTGTGTGTGTGTGTATGTCGAAAAATATTTTCAAATTTTCCGTTAAAAAATTTTCTGCCAATACCAGGCCAACAGAATTCAGCAGGAAGTGTTTTTTGTTAAACAATTTTACTATTTTGCGTATAACTCGGAAACTATAAGAGATAATGACATTGAGTTTTCGCTATACGATAGAAAAAAACATCAGCTATTTAGCAAAATTTATTTCCGCCCATAAATGCCACGCCTTCTAAGAAATATACTGAATTATAATATATAATGCCTTATATTTCAGGCGGTATTTAATATTTGTGGGCGAATTTATTTATTGTTGGAAAGCTGATGTTTTTTCCAGTCGCATGGTGAAAACTGATTGTCATTATCTCTTATAGTTTCCGAGATATTCGCACAAACGTAAAATTGTTATACGATTGTACATGTGCGTGTGTGTGTGTATGTCGAAAAATATTTTCAAATTTTCCGTTAAAAAATTTTCTGCCAATACCAGGCCAACAGAATTCAGCAGGAAGTGTTTTTTGTTAAACAATTTTACTATTTTGCTTATAACTCGGAAACTATAAGAGATAATGACATTGAGTTTTCGCTATACGATATAAAAAAACATCAGCTATTTAGCAAAATTTATTTCCGCCCATAAATGCCACGCCTTCTAAGAAATATACTGAATTTTTATATATAATGCCTTATATTTCAGGCGGTATTTAATATTTGGGAGCGAATTTATTTATTGTTGGAAAGCTGATGTTTTTTCCAGTCGCATGGTGAAAACTGATTGTCATTATCTCTTATAGTTTCCGAGATATTCGCACAAACGTAAAATTGTTATACGATTGTACATGTGCGTGTGTGTGTGTGTGTATGTCGAAAAATATTTTCAAATTTTCCGTTAAAAAATTTTCTGCCAATACCAGGCCAACAGAATTCAGCAGGAAGTGTTTTTTGTTAAACAATTTTACTATTTTGCTTATAACTCGGAAACTATAAGAGATACTGACATTGAGTTTTCGCTATACGATAGAAAAAAACATCAGCTATTTAGCAAAATTTATTTCCGCCCATAAATGCCACGCCTTCTAAGAAATATACTGAATTATAATATATAATGCCTTATATTTCAGGCGGTATTTAATATTTGTGGGCGAATTTATTTATTGTTGGAAAGCTGATGTTTTTTCCAGTCGCATGGTGAAAACTGATTGTCATTATCTCTTATAGTTTCCGAGATATTCGCACAAACGTAAAATTGTTATACGATTGTACATGTGCGTGTGTGTGTGTGTGTATGTCGAAAAATATTTTCAAATTTTCCGTTAAAAAATTTTCTGCCAATACCAGGCCAACAAAATTCAGCAGGAAGTGTTTTTTGTTAAACAATTTTACTATTTTGCTTATAACTCGGAAACTATAAGAGATAATGACATTGAGTTTTCGCTATACGATAGAAAAAAACATCAGCTATTTAGCAAAATTTATTTCCGCCCATAAATGCCACGCCTTCTAAGAAATATACTGAATTTTTATATATAATGCCTTATATTTCAGGCGGTATTTAATATTTGTGGGCGAATTTATTTATTGTTGGAAAGCTGATGTTTTTTCCAGACGCGTGGTGAAAACTGATTGTCATTATCTCTTATAGTTTCCGAGATATTCGCACAAACGTAAAATTGTTATACGATTGTACATGTGCGTGTGTGTGTGTGTGTATGTCGAAAAATATTTTCAAATTTTCCGTTAAAAAATTTTCTGCCAATACCAGGCCAACAGAATTCAGCAGGAAGTGTTTTTTGTTAAACAATTTTACTATTTTGCTTATAACTCGGAAACTATAAGAGATACTGACATTGAGTTTTCGCTATACGATAGAAAAAAACATCAGCTATTTAGCAATATTTATTTCCGCCCATAAATGCCACGCCTTCTAAGAAATATACTGAATTTTTATATATAATGCCTTATATTTCAGGCGGTATTTAATATTTGGGAGCGAATTTATTTATTGTTGGAAAGCTGATGTTTTTTCCAGTCGCATGGTGAAAACTGATTGTCATTATCTCTTATAGTTTCCGAGATATTCGCACAAACGTAAAATTGTTATACGATTGTACATGTGCGTGTGTGTGTGTGTATGTCGAAAAATATTTTCAAATTTTCCGTTAAAAAATTTTCTGCCAATACCAGGCCAACAGAATTCAGCAGGAAGTGTTTTTTGTTAAACAATTTTACTATTTTGCTTATAACTCGGAAACTATAAGAGATAATGACATTGAGTTTTCGCTATACGATAGAAAAAAACATCAGCTATTTAGCAAAATTTATTTCCGCCCATAAATGCCACGCCTTCTAAGAAATATACTGAATTTTTATATATAATGCCTTATATTTCAGGCGGTATTTAATATTTGGGGGCGAATTTATTTATTGTTGGAAAGCTGATGTTTTTTCCAGTCGTATGGTGAAAACTGATTGTCATTATCTCTTATAGTTTCCGAGATATTCGCACAAACGTAAAATTGTTATACGATTGTACATGTGCGTGTGTGTGTGTGTGTATGTCGAAAAATATTTTCAAATTTTCCGTTAAAAAATTTTCTGCCAATACCAGGCCAACAAAATTCAGCAGGAAGTGTTTTTTGTTAAACAATTTTACTATTTTGCTTATAACTCGGAAACTATAAGAGATAATGACATTGAGTTTTAGCTATACGATAGAAAAAAACATCAGCTATTTAGCAAAATTTATTTCCGCCCATAAATGCCACGCCTTCTAAGAAATATACTGAATTTTTATATATAATGCCTTATATTTCAGGCGGTATTTAATATTTGTGGGCGAATTTATTTATTGTTGGAAAGCTGATGTTTTTTCCAGACGCGTGGTGAAAACTGATTGTCATTATCTCTTATAGTTTCCGAGATATTCGCACAAACGTAAAATTGTTATACGATTGTACATGTGCGTGTGTGTGTGTGTGTATGTCGAAAAATATTTTCAAATTTTCCGTTAAAAAATTTTCTGCCAATACCAGGCCAACAGAATTCAGCAGGAAGTGTTTTTTGTTAAACAATTTTACTATTTTGCTTATAACTCGGAAACTATAAGAGATACTGACATTGAGTTTTCGCTATACGATAGAAAAAAACATCAGCTATTTAGCAAAATTTATTTCCGCCCATAAATGCCACGCCTTCTAAGAAATATACTGAATTTTTATATATAATGCCTTATATTTCAGGCGGTATTTAATATTTGGGAGCGAATTTATTTATTGTTGGAAAGCTGATGTTTTTTCCAGTCGCATGGTGAAAACTGATTGTCATTATCTCTTATAGTTTCCGAGATATTCGCACAAACGTAAAATTGTTATACGATTGTACATGTGCGTGTGTGTGTGTATGTCGAAAAATATTTTCAAATTTTCCGTTAAAAAATTTTCTGCCAATACCAGGCCAACAGAATTCAGCAGGAAGTGTTTTTTGTTAAACAATTTTACTATTTTGCTTATAACTCGGAAACTATAAGAGATAATGACATTGAGTTTTCGCTATACGATAGAAAAAAACATCAGCTATTTAGCAAAATTTATTTCCGCCCATAAATGCCACGCCTTCTAAGAAATATACTGAATTTTTATATATAATGCCTTATATTTCAGGCGGTATTTAATATTTGGGAGCGAATTTATTTATTGTTGGAAAGCTGATGTTTTTTCCAGTCGCATGGTGAAAACTGATTGTCATTATCTCTTATAGTTTCCGAGATATTCGCACAAACGTAAAATTGTTATACGATTGTACATGTGCGTGTGTGTGTGTATGTCGAAAAATATTTTCAAATTTTCCGTTAAAAAATTTTCTGCCAATACCAGGCCAACAGAATTCAGCAGGAAGTGTTTTTTGTTAAACAATTTTACTATTTTGCTTATAACTCGGAAACTATAAGAGATAATGACATTGAGTTTTCGCTATACGATAGAAAAAAACATCAGCTATTTAGCAAAATTTATTTCCGCCCATAAATGCCACGCCTTCTAAGAAATATACTGAATTATAATATATAATGCCTTATATTTCAGGCGGTAGTGTTTTTTGTTAAACAATTTTACTATTTTGCTTATAACTCGGAAACTATAAGAGATAATGACATTGAGTTTTCGCTATACGATAGAAAAAAACATCAGCTATTTAGCAAATTTATTTCCGCCCATAAATGCCACGCCTTCTAAGAAATATACTGAGTTTTTATATATAATGCCTTATATTTCAGGCGGTATTTAATATTTGGGAGCGAATTTATTTATTGTTGGAAAGCTGATGTTTTTTCCAGTCGCATGGTGAAAACTGATTGTCATTGTCTCTTATAGTTTCCGAGATATTCGCACAAACGTAAAATTGTTATACGATTGTACATGTGCGTGTGTGTGTGTATGTCGAAAAATATTTTCAAATTTTCCGTTAAAAAATTTTCTGCCAATACCAGGCCAACAGAATTCAGCAGGAAGTGTTTTTTGTTAAACAATTTTACTATTTTGCTTATAACTCGGAAACTATAAGAGATAATGACATTGAGTTTTCGCTATACGATAGAAAAAAACATCAGCTATTTAGCAAAATTTATTTCCGCCCATAAATGCCACGCCTTCTAAGAAATATACTGAATTATAATATATAATGCCTTATATTTCAGGCGGTATTTAATATTTGGGGGCGAATTTATTTATTGTTGGAAAGCTGATGTTTTTTCCAGTCGCATGGTGAAAACTGATTGTCATTATCTCTTATAGTTTCCGAGATATTCGCACAAACGTAAAATTGCTATACGATTGTACATGTGCGTGTGTGTGTGTGTGTATGTCGAAAACTATTTTCAAATTTTCCGTTAAAAAATTTTCTGCCAATACCAGGCCAACAGAATTCAGCAGGAAGTGTTTTTTGTTAAACAATTTTACTATTTTGCTTATAACTCGGAAACTATAAGAGATAATGACATTGAGTTTTCGCTATACGATAGAAAAAAACATCAGCTATTTAGCAAATTTATTTCCGCCCATAAATGCCACGCCTTCTAAGAAATATACTGAGTTTTTATATATAATGCCTTATATTTCAGGCGGTATTTAATATTTGGGAGCGAATTTATTTATTGTTGGAAAGCTGATGTTTTTTCCAGTCGCATGGTGAAAACTGATTGTCATTATCTCTTATAGTTTCCGAGATATTCGCACAAACGTAAAATTGTTATACGATTGTACATGTGCGTGTGTGTGTGTATGTCGAAAAATATTTTCAAATTTTCCGTTAAAAAATTTTCTGCCAATACCAGGCCAACAGAATTCAGCAGGAAGTGTTTTTTGTTAAACAATTTTACTATTTTGCTTATAACTCGGAAACTATAAGAGATAATGACATTGAGTTTTCGCTATACGATAGAAAAAAACATCAGCTATTTAGCAAAATTTATTTCCGCCCATAAATACCACGCCTTCTAAGAAATATACTGAATTATAATATATAATGCCTTATATTTCAGGCGGTATTTAATATTTGTGGGCGAATATATAAAAATATTTTCAAATTTTCCGTTAAAAAATTTTCTGCCAATACCAGGCCAACAGAATTCAGCAGGAAGTGTTTTTTGTTAAACAATTTTACTATTTTGCTTATAACTCGGAAACTATAAGAGATAATGACATTGAGTTTTCGCTATACGATAGAAAAAAACATCAGCTATTTAGCAAAATTTATTTCCGCCCATAAATGCCACGCCCTCTAAGAAATATACTGAATTTTTATATATAATGCCTTATATTTCAGGCGGTATTTAATATTTGGGGGCGAATTTATTTATTGTTGGAAAGCTGATGTTTTTTCCAGTCGCATGGTGAAAACTGATTGTCATTATCTCTTATAGTTTCCGAGATATTCGCACACACGTAAAATTGTTATACGATTGTACATGTGCGTGTGTGTGTGTGTATGTCGAAAACTATTTTCAAATTTTCCGTTAAAAAATTTTCTGCCAATACCAGGCCAACAGAATTCAGCAGGAAGTGTTTTTTGTTAAACAATTTTACTATTTTGCTTATAACTCGGAAACTATAAGAGATAATGACATTGAGTTTTCGCTATACGATAGAAAAAAACATCAGCTATTTAGCAAAATTTATTTCCGCCCATAAATGCCACGCCTTCTAAGAAATATACTGAATTTTTATATATAATGCCTTATATTTCAGGCGGTATTTAATATTTGGGAGCGAATTTATTTATTGTTGGAAAGCTGATGTTTTTTCCAGTCGCATGGTGAAAACTGATTGTCATTATCTCTTATAGTTTCCGAGATATTCGCACAAACGTAAAATTGTTATACGATTGTACATGTGCGTGTGTGTGTGTATGTCGAAAAATATTTTCAAATTTTCCGTTAAAAAATTTTCTGCCAATACCAGGCCAACAGAATTCAGCAGGAAGTGTTTTTTGTTAAACAATTTTACTATTTTGCTTATAACTCGGAAACTATAAGAGATAATGACATTGAGTTTTCGCTATACGATAGAAAAAAACATCAGCTATTTAGCAAAATTTATTTCCGCCCATAAATGCCACGCCTTCTAAGAAATATACTGAATTATAATATATAATGCCTTAGATTTCAGGCGGTATTTAATATTTGTGGGCGAATATATAAAAATATTTTCAAATTTTCCGTTAAAAAATTTTCTGCCAATACCAGGCCAACAGAATTCAGCAGGAAGTGTTTTTTGTTAAACAATTTTACTATTTTGCTTATAACTCGGAAACTATAAGAGATAATGACATTGAGTTTTCGCTATACGATAGAAAAAAACATCAGCTATTTAGCAAAATTTATTTCCGCCCATAAATGCCACGCCCTCTAAGAAATATACTGAATTTTTATATATAATGCCTTATATTTCAGGCGGTATTTAATATTTGGGGGCGAATTTATTTATTGTTGGAAAGCTGATGTTTTTTCCAGTCGCATGGTGAAAACTGATTGTCATTATCTCTTATAGTTTCCGAGATATTCGCACACACGTAAAATTGTTATACGATTGTACATGTGCGTGTGTGTGTGTGTATGTCGAAAACTATTTTCAAATTTTCCGTTAAAAAATTTTCTGCCAATACCAGGCCAACAGAATTCAGCAGGAAGTGTTTTTTGTTAAACAATTTTACTATTTTGCTTATAACTCGGAAACTATAAGAGATAATGACATTGAGTTTTCGCTATACGATAGAAAAAAACATCAGCTATTTAGCAAAATTTATTTCCGCCCATAAATGCCACGCCTTCTAAGAAATATACTGAATTTTTATATATAATGCCTTATATTTCAGGCGGTATTTAATATTTGGGAGCGAATTTATTTATTGTTGGAAAGCTGATGTTTTTTCCAGTCGCATGGTGAAAACTGATTGTCATTATCTCTTATAGTTTCCGAGATATTCGCACAAACGTAAAATTGTTATACGATTGTACATGTGCGTGTGTGTGTGTATGTCGAAAAATATTTTCAAATTTTCCGTTAAAAAATTTTCTGCCAATACCAGGCCAACAGAATTCAGCAGGAAGTGTTTTTTGTTAAACAATTTTACTATTTTGCTTATAACTCGGAAACTATAAGAGATAATGACATTGAGTTTTCGCTATACGATAGAAAAAAACATCAGCTATTTAGCAAAATTTATTTCCGCCCATAAATGCCACGCCTTCTAAGAAATATACTGAATTATAATATATAATGCCTTAGATTTCAGGCGGTATTTAATATTTGTGGGCGAATTTATTTATTGTTGGAAAGCTGATGTTTTTTCCAGTCGAATGGTGAAAACTGATTGTCATTATCTCTTATAGTTTCCGAGATATTCGCACAAACGTAAAATTGTTATACGATTGTACATGTGCGTGTGTGTGTGTGTATGTCGAAAAATATTTTCAAATTTTCCGTTAAAAAATTTTCTGCCAATACCAGGCCAACAGAATTCAGCAGGAAGTGTTTTTTGTTAAACAATTTTACTATTTTGTATATAACTCGGAAACTATAAGAGATAATGACATTGAGTTTTCGCTATACGATAGAAAAAAACATCAGCTATTTAGCAAAATTTATTTCCGCCCATAAATGCCACGCCTTCTAAGAAATATACTGAATTTTTATATATAATGCCTTATATTTCAGGCGGTATTTAATATTTGGGGGCGAATTTATTTATTGTTGGAAAGCTGATGTTCTTTCCAGTCGCATGGTGAAAACTGATTGTCATTATCTCTTATAGTTTCCGAGATATTCGCACAAACGTAAAATTGTTATACGATTGTACATGTGCGTGTGTGTGTGTGTGTATGTCGAAAACTATTTTCAAATTTTCCGTTAAAAAATTTTCTGCCAATACCAGGCCAACAGAATTCAGCAGGAAGTGTTTTTTGTTAAACAATTTTACTATTTTGCTTATAACTCGGAAACTATAAGAGATAATGACATTGAGTTTTCGCTATACGATAGAAAAAAACATCAGCAAAATTTATTTCCGCCCATAAATGCCACGCCTTCTAAGAAATATACTGAATTTTTATATATAATGCCTTATATTTCAGGCGGTATTTAATATTTGGGGGCGAATTTATTTATTGTTGGAAAGCTGATGTTCTTTCCAGTCGCATGGTGAAAACTGATTGTCATTATCTCTTATAGTTTCCGAGATATTCGCACAAACGTAAAATTGTTATACGATTGTACATGTGCGTGTGTGTGTGTGTGTATGTCGAAAACTATTTTCAAATTTTCCGTTAAAAAATTTTCTGCCAATACCAGGCCAACAGAATTCAGCAGGAAGTGTTTTTTGTTAAACAATTTTACTATTTTGCTTATAACTCGGAAACTATAAGAGATAATGACATTGAGTTTTCGCTATACGATAGAAAAAAACATCAGCTATTTAGCAAAATTTATTTCCGCCCATAAATGCCACGCCTTCTAAGAAATATACTGAATTATAATATATAATGCCTTATATTTCAGGCGGTATTTAATATTTGGGGGCGAATTTATTTATTGTTGGAAAGCTGATGTTTTTTCCAGTCGCATGGTGAAAACTGATTGTCATTATCTCTTATAGTTTCCGAGATATTCGCACAAACGTAAAATTGTTATACGATTGTACATGTGCGTGTGTGTGTGTGTGTATGTCGAAAAATATTTTCAAATTTTCCGTTAAAAAATTTTCTGCCAATACCAGGCCAACAGAATTCAGCAGGAAGTGTTTTTTGTTAAACAATTTTACTATTTTGCTTATAACTCGGAAACTATAAGAGATAATGACATTGAGTTTTCGCTATACGATAGAAAAAAACATCAGCTATTTAGCAAAATTTATTTCCGCCCATAAATGCCACGCCTTCTAAGAAATATACTGAATTTTTATATATAATGCCTTATATTTCAGGCGGTATTTAATATTTGGGGGCGAATTTATTTATTGTTGGAAAGCTGATGTTTTTTCCAGTCGCATGGTGAAAACTGATTGTCATTATCTCTTATAGTTTCCGAGATATTCGCACAAACGTAAAATTGTTATACGATTGTACATGTGCGTGTGTGTGTGTATGTCGAAAACTATTTTCAAATTTTCCGTTAAAAAATTTTCTGCCAATACCAGGCCAACAGAATTCAGCAGGAAGTGTTTTTTGTTAAACAATTTTACTATTTTGCTTATAACTCGGAAACTATAAGAGATAATGACATTGAGTTTTCGCTATACGATAGAAAAAAACATCAGCTATTTAGCAAAATTTATTTCCGCCCATAAATGCCACGCCTTCTAAGAAATATACTGAATTTTTATATATAATGCCTTATATTTCAGGCGGTATTTAATATTTGGGGGCGAATTTATTTATTGTTGGAAAGCTGATGTTTTTTCCAGTCGCATGGTGAAAACTGATTGTCATTATCTCTTATAGTTTCCGAGATATTCGCACAAACGTAAAATTGTTATACGATTGTACATGTGCGTGTGTGTGTGTATGTCGAAAAATATTTTCAAATTTTCCGTTAAAAAATTTTCTGCCAATACCAGGCCAACAGAATTCAGCAGGAAGTGTTTTTTGTTAAACAATTTTACTATTTTGCTTATAACTCGGAAACTATAAGAGATAATGACATTGAGTTTTCGCTATACGATAGAAAAAAACATCAGCTATTTAGCAAATTTATTTCCGCCCATAAATGCCACGCCTTCTAAGAAATATACTGAGTTTTTATATATAATGCCTTATATTTCAGGCGGTAATTAATATTTGGGAGCGAATTTATTTATTGTTGGAAAGCTGATGTTTTTTCCAGTCGCATGGTGAAAACTGATTGTCATTATCTCTTATAGTTTCCGAGATATTCGCACAAACGTAAAATTGTTATACGATTGTACATGTGCGTGTGTGTGTGTATGTCGAAAAATATTTTCAAATTTTCCGTTAAAAAATTTTCTGCCAATACCAGGCCAACAGAATTCAGCAGGAAGTGTTTTTTGTTAAACAATTTTACTATTTTGCTTATAACTCGGAAACTATAAGAGATAATGACATTGAGTTTTCGCTATACGATAGAAAAAAACATCAGCTATTTAGCAAAATTTATTTCCGCCCATAAATGCCACGCCTTCTAAGAAATATACTGAATTATAATATATAATGCCTTATATTTCAGGCGGTATTTAATATTTGGGGGCGAATTTATTTATTGTTCGAAAGCTGATGTTTTTTCCAGTCGCATGGTGAAAACTGATTGTCATTATCTCTTATAGTTTCCGAGATATTCGCACAAACGTAAATTTGTTATACGATTGTACATGTGCGTGTGTGTGTGTGTGTATGTCGAAAAATATTTTCAAATTTTCCGTTAAAAAATTTTCTGCCAATACCAGGCCAACAGAATTCAGCAGGAAGTGTTTTTTGTTAAACAATTTTACTATTTTGCTTATAACTCGGAAACTATAAGAGATAATGACATTGAGTTTTCGCTATACGATAGAAAAAAACATCAGCTATTTAGCAAAATTTATTTCCGCCCATAAATGCCACGCCTTCTAAGAAATATACTGAATTATAATATATAATGCCTTATATTTCAGGCGGTATTTAATATTTGTGGGCGAATTTATTTATTGTTGGAAAGCTGATGTTTTTTCCAGTCGCATGGTGAAAACTGATTGTCATTATCTCTTATAGTTTCCGAGATATTCGCACAAACGTAAATTTGTTATACGATTGTACATGTGCGTGTGTGTGTGTGTGTATGTCGAAAAATATTTTCAAATTTTCCGTTAAAAAATTTTCTGCCAATACCAGGCCAACAGAATTCAGCAGGAAGTGTTTTTTGTTAAACAATTTTACTATTTTGCTTATAACTCGGAAACTATAAGAGATAATGACATTGAGTTTTCGCTATACGATAGAAAAAAACATCAGCTATTTAGCAAAATTTATTTCCGCCCATAAATGCCACGCCTTCGAAGAAATATACTGAATTTTTATATATAATGCCTTATATTTCAGGCGGTATTTAATATTTGGGGGCGAATTTATTTATTGTTGGAAAGCTGATGTTTTTTCCAGTCGCGTGGTGAAAACTGATTGTCATTATCTCTTATAGTTTCCGAGATATTCGCACAAACGTAAAATTGTTATACGATTGTACATGTGCGTGTGTGTGTGTGTATGTCGAAAAATATTTTCAAATTTTCCGTTAAAAAATTTTCTGCCAATACCAGGCCAACAGAATTCAGCAGGAAGTGTTTTTTGTTAAACAATTTTACTATTTTGCTTATAACTCGGAAACTATAAGAGATAATGACATTGAGTTTTCGCTATACGATAGAAAAAAACATCAGCTATTTAGCAAAATTTATTTCCGCCCATAAATGCCACGCCTTCGAAGAAATATACTGAATTTTTATATATAATGCCTTATATTTCAGGCGGTATTTAATATTTGGGGGCGAATTTATTTATTGTTGGAAAGCTGATGTTTTTTCCAGTCGCATGGTGAAAACTGATTGTCATTATCTCTTATATTTTCCGAGATATTCGCACAAACGTAAAATTGTTATACGATTGTACATGTGCGTGTGTATGTGTATGTCGAAAAATATTTTCAAATTTTCCGTTAAAAAATTTTCTGCCAATACCAGGCCAACAGAATTCAGCAGGAAGTGTTTTTTGTTAAACAATTTTACAATTTTGCTTATAACTCGGAAACTATAAGAGATAATGACATTGAGTTTTCGCTAAACGATAGAAAAAAACATCAGCTATTTAGCAAAATTTATTTCCGCCCATAAATGCCACGCCTTCTAAGAAATATACTGAATTATAATATATAATGCCTTATATTTCAGGCGGTATTTAATATTTGTGGGCGAATTTATTTATTGTTGGAAAGCTGATGTTTTTTCCAGTCGCATGGTGAAAACTGATTGTCATTATCTCTTATAGTTTCCGAGATATTCGCACAAACGTAAAATTGTTATACGATTGTACATGTGCGTGTGTGTGTGTGTATGTCGAAAAATATTTTCAAATTTTCCGTTAAAAAATTTTCTGCCAATACCAGGCCAACAGAATTCAGCAGGAAGTGTTTTTTGTTAAACAATTTTAAAATTTTGCTTATAACTCGGAAACTATAAGAGATAATGACATTGAGTTTTCGCTATACGATAGAAAAAAACATCAGCTATTTAGCAAAATTTATTTCCGCCCATAAATGCCACGCCTTCTAAGAAATATACTGAATTTTTATATATAATGCCTTATATTTCAGGCGGTATTTAATATTTGTGGGCAAATTTATTTATTGTTGGAAAGCTGATGTTTTTTCCAGTCGCATGGTAAAAACTGATTGTCATTATCTCTTATAGTTTCCGAGATATTCGCACAAACGTAAAATTGTTATACGATTGTACATGTGCGTGTGTGTGTGTGTATGTCGAAAAATATTTTCAAATTTTCCGTTAAAAAATTTTCTGCCAATACCAGGCCAACAGAATTCAGCAGGAAGTGTTTTTTGTTAAACAATTTTACTATTTTGCTTATAACTCGGAAACTATAAGAGATAATGACATTGAGTTTTCGCTATACGATAGAAAAAAACATCAGCTATTTAGCAAAATTTATTTCCGCCCATAAATGCCACGCCTTCGAAGAAATATACTGAATTTTTATATATAATGCCTTATATTTCAGGCGGTATTTAATATTTGGGGGCGAATTTATTTATTGTTGGAAAGCTGATGTTTTTTCCAGTCGCGTGGTGAAAACTGATTGTCATTATCTCTTATAGTTTCCGAGATATTCGCACAAACGTAAAATTGTTATACGATTGTACATGTGCGTGTGTGTGTGTGTATGTCGAAAAATATTTTCAAATTTTCCGTTAAAAAATTTTCTGCCAATACCAGGCCAACAGAATTCAGCAGGAAGTGTTTTTTGTTAAACAATTTTACTATTTTGCTTATAACTCGGAAACTATAAGAGATAATGACATTGAGTTTTCGCTATACGATAGAAAAAAACATCAGCTATTTAGCAAAATTTATTTCCGCCCATAAATGCCACGCCTTCTAAGAAATATACTGAATTTTTATATATAATGCCTTATATTTCAGGCGGTATTTAATATTTGTGGGCGAATTTATTTATTGTTGGAAAGCTGATGTTTTTTCCAGTCGCATGGTGAAAACTGATTGTCATTATCTCTTATATTTTCCGAGATATTCGCACAAACGTAAAATTGTTATACGATTGTACATGTGCGTGTGTATGTGTATGTCGAAAAATATTTTCAAATTTTCCGTTAAAAAATTTTCTGCCAATACCAGGCCAACAGAATTCAGCAGGAAGTGTTTTTTGTTAAACAATTTTACAATTTTGCTTATAACTCGGAAACTATAAGAGATAATGACATTGAGTTTTCGCTAAACGATAGAAAAAAACATCAGCTATTTAGCAAAATTTATTTCCGCCCATAAATGCCACGCCTTCTAAGAAATATACTGAATTATAATATATAATGCCTTATATTTCAGGCGGTATTTAATATTTGTGGGCGAATTTATTTATTGTTGGAAAGCTGATGTTTTTTCCAGTCGCATGGTGAAAACTGATTGTCATTATCTCTTATAGTTTCCGAGATATTCGCACAAACGTAAAATTGTTATACGATTGTACATGTGCGTGTGTGTGTGTGTATGTCGAAAAATATTTTCAAATTTTCCGTTAAAAAATTTTCTGCCAATACCAGGCCAACAGAATTCAGCAGGAAGTGTTTTTTGTTAAACAATTTTACAATTTTGCTTATAACTCGGAAACTATAAGAGATAATGACATTGAGTTTTCGCTATACGATAGAAAAAAACATCAGCTATTTAGCAAAATTTATTTCCGCCCATAAATGCCACGCCTTCTAAGAAATATACTGAATTTTTATATATAATGCCTTATATTTCAGGCGGTATTTAATATTTGTGGGCAAATTTATTTATTGTTGGAAAGCTGATGTTTTTTCCAGTCGCATGGTAAAAACTGATTGTCATTATCTCTTATAGTTTCCGAGATATTCGCACAAACGTAAAATTGTTATACGATTGTACATGTGCGTGTGTGTGTGTGTATGTCGAAAAATATTTTCAAATTTTCCGTTAAAAAATTTTCTGCCAATACCAGGCCAACAGAATTCAGCAGGAAGTGTTTTTTGTTAAACAATTTTACTATTTTGCTTATAACTCGGAAACTATAAGAGATAATGACATTGAGTTTTCGCTATACGATAGAAAAAAACATCAGCTATTTAGCAAAATTTATTTCCGCCCATAAATGCCACGCCTTCGAAGAAATATACTGAATTTTTATATATAATGCCTTATATTTCAGGCGGTATTTAATATTTGGGGGCGAATTTATTTATTGTTGGAAAGCTGATGTTTTTTCCAGTCGCGTGGTGAAAACTGATTGTCATTATCTCTTATAGTTTCCGAGATATTCGCACAAACGTAAAATTGTTATACGATTGTACATGTGCGTGTGTGTGTGTGTATGTCGAAAAATATTTTCAAATTTTCCGTTAAAAAATTTTCTGCCAATACCAGGCCAACAGAATTCAGCAGGAAGTGTTTTTTGTTAAACAATTTTACTATTTTGCTTATAACTCGGAAACTATAAGAGATAATGACATTGAGTTTTCGCTATACGATAGAAAAAAACATCAGCTATTTAGCAAAATTTATTTCCGCCCATAAATGCCACGCCTTCTAAGAAATATACTGAATTTTTATATATAATGCCTTATATTTCAGGCGGTATTTAATATTTGTGGGCGAATTTATTTATTGTTGGAAAGCTGATGTTTTTTCCAGTCGCATGGTGAAAACTGATTGTCATTATCTCTTATATTTTCCGAGATATTCGCACAAACGTAAAATTGTTATACGATTGTACATGTGCGTGTGTATGTGTATGTCGAAAAATATTTTCAAATTTTCCGTTAAAAAATTTTCTGCCAATACCAGGCCAACAGAATTCAGCAGGAAGTGTTTTTTGTTAAACAATTTTACAATTTTGCTTATAACTCGGAAACTATAAGAGATAATGACATTGAGTTTTCGCTAAACGATAGAAAAAAACATCAGCTATTTAGCAAAATTTATTTCCGCCCATAAATGCCACGCCTTCTAAGAAATATACTGAATTATAATATATAATGCCTTATATTTCAGGCGGTATTTAATATTTGTGGGCGAATTTATTTATTGTTGGAAAGCTGATGTTTTTTCCAGTCGCATGGTGAAAACTGATTGTCATTATCTCTTATAGTTTCCGAGATATTCGCACAAACGTAAAATTGTTATACGATTGTACATGTGCGTGTGTGTGTGTGTATGTCGAAAAATATTTTCAAATTTTCCGTTAAAAAATTTTCTGCCAATACCAGGCCAACAGAATTCAGCAGGAAGTGTTTTTTGTTAAACAATTTTACTATTTTGCTTATAACTCGGAAACTATAAGAGATAATGACATTGAGTTTTCGCTATACGATAGAAAAAAACATCAGCTATTTAGCAAAATTTATTTCCGCCCATAAATGCCACGCCTTCTAAGAAATATACTGAATTTTTATATATAATGCCTTATATTTCAGGCGGTATTTAATATTTGTGGGCAAATTTATTTATTGTTGGAAAGCTGATGTTTTTTCCAGCCGCATGGTGAAAACTGATTGTCATTATCTCTTATAGTTTCCGAGATATTCGCACAAACGTAAAATTGTTATACGATTGTACATGTGCGTGTGTGTGTATGTCGAAAAATATTTTCAAATTTTCCGTTAAAAAATTTTCTGCCAATACCAGGCCAACAGAATTCAGCAGGAAGTGTTTTTTGTTAAACAATTTTACAATTTTGCTTATAACTCGGAAACTATAAGAGATAATGACATTGAGTTTTCGCTAAACGATAGAAAAAAACATCAGCTATTTAGCAAAATTTATTTCCGCCCATAAATGCCACGCCTTCTAAGAAATATACTGAATTATAATATATAATGCCTTATATTTCAGGCGGTATTTAATATTTGTGGGCGAATTTATTTATTGTTGGAAAGCTGATGTTTTTTCCAGTCGCATGGTGAAAACTGATTGTCATTATCTCTTATAGTTTCCGAGATATTCGCACAAACGTAAAATTGTTATACGATTGTACATGTGCGTGTGTGTGTGTGTATGTCGAAAAATATTTTCAAATTTTCCGTTAAAAAATTTTCTGCCAATACCAGGCCAACAGAATTCAGCAGGAAGTGTTTTTTGTTAAACAATTTTAAAATTTTGCTTATAACTCGGAAACTATAAGAGATAATGACATTGAGTTTTCGCTATACGATAGAAAAAAACATCAGCTATTTAGCAAAATTTATTTCCGCCCATAAATGCCACGCCTTCTAAGAAATATACTGAATTTTTATATATAATGCCTTATATTTCAGGCGGTATTTAATATTTGTGGGCAAATTTATTTATTGTTGGAAAGCTGATGTTTTTTCCAGTCGCATGGTAAAAACTGATTGTCATTATCTCTTATAGTTTCCGAGATATTCGCACAAACGTAAAATTGTTATACGATTGTACATGTGCGTGTGTGTGTGTGTATGTCGAAAAATATTTTCAAATTTTCCGTTAAAAAATTTTCTGCCAATACCAGGCCAACAGAATTCAGCAGGAAGTGTTTTTTGTTAAACAATTTTACTATTTTGCTTATAACTCGGAAACTATAAGAGATACTGACATTGAGTTTTCGCTATACGATAGAAAAAAACATCAGCTATTTAGCAATATTTATTTCCGCCCATAAATGCCACGCCTTCTAAGAAATATACTGAATTTTTATATATAATGCCTTATATTTCAGGCGGTATTTAATATTTGGGAGCGAATTTATTTATTGTTGGAAAGCTGATGTTTTTTCCAGTCGCATGGTGAAAACTGATTGTCATTATCTCTTATAGTTTCCGAGATATTCGCACAAACGTAAAATTGTTATACGATTGTACATGTGCGTGTGTGTGTGTGTATGTCGAAAAATATTTTCAAATTTTCCGTTAAAAAATTTTCTGCCAATACCAGGCCAACAGAATTCAGCAGGAAGTGTTTTTTGTTAAACAATTTTACTATTTTGCTTATAACTCGGAAACTATAAGAGATAATGACATTGAGTTTTCGCTATACGATAGAAAAAAACATCAGCTATTTAGCAAAATTTATTTCCGCCCATAAATGCCACGCCTTCGAAGAAATATACTGAATTTTTATATATAATGCCTTATATTTCAGGCGGTATTTAATATTTGGGGGCGAATTTATTTATTGTTGGAAAGCTGATGTTTTTTCCAGTCGCGTGGTGAAAACTGATTGTCATTATCTCTTATAGTTTCCGAGATATTCGCACAAACGTAAAATTGTTATACGATTGTACATGTGCGTGTGTGTGTGTGTATGTCGAAAAATATTTTCAAATTTTCCGTTAAAAAATTTTCTGCCAATACCAGGCCAACAGAATTCAGCAGGAAGTGTTTTTTGTTAAACAATTTTACTATTTTGCTTATAACTCGGAAACTATAAGAGATAATGACATTGAGTTTTCGCTATACGATAGAAAAAAACATCAGCTATTTAGCAAAATTTATTTCCGCCCATAAATGCCACGCCTTCTAAGAAATATACTGAATTTTTATATATAATGCCTTATATTTCAGGCGGTATTTAATATTTGTGGGCGAATTTATTTATTGTTGGAAAGCTGATGTTTTTTCCAGTCGCATGGTGAAAACTGATTGTCATTATCTCTTATATTTTCCGAGATATTCGCACAAACGTAAAATTGTTATACGATTGTACATGTGCGTGTGTATGTGTATGTCGAAAAATATTTTCAAATTTTCCGTTAAAAAATTTTCTGCCAATACCAGGCCAACAGAATTCAGCAGGAAGTGTTTTTTGTTAAACAATTTTACAATTTTGCTTATAACTCGGAAACTATAAGAGATAATGACATTGAGTTTTCGCTAAACGATAGAAAAAAACATCAGCTATTTAGCAAAATTTATTTCCGCCCATAAATGCCACGCCTTCTAAGAAATATACTGAATTATAATATATAATGCCTTATATTTCAGGCGGTATTTAATATTTGTGGGCGAATTTATTTATTGTTGGAAAGCTGATGTTTTTTCCAGTCGCATGGTGAAAACTGATTGTCATTATCTCTTATAGTTTCCGAGATATTCGCACAAACGTAAAATTGTTATACGATTGTACATGTGCGTGTGTGTGTGTGTATGTCGAAAAATATTTTCAAATTTTCCGTTAAAAAATTTTCTGCCAATACCAGGCCAACAGAATTCAGCAGGAAGTGTTTTTTGTTAAACAATTTTACAATTTTGCTTATAACTCGGAAACTATAAGAGATAATGACATTGAGTTTTCGCTATACGATAGAAAAAAACATCAGCTATTTAGCAAAATTTATTTCCGCCCATAAATGCCACGCCTTCTAAGAAATATACTGAATTTTTATATATAATGCCTTATATTTCAGGCGGTATTTAATATTTGTGGGCAAATTTATTTATTGTTGGAAAGCTGATGTTTTTTCCAGTCGCATGGTAAAAACAGATTGTCATTATCTCTTATAGTTTCCGAGATATTAGCACAAACGTAAAATTGTTATACGATTGTACATGTGCGTGTGTGTGTGTGTGTAAGTCGAAAAATATTTTCAAATTTTCCTTTAAAAAATTTTCTGCCAATACCAGGCCAACAGAATTCAGCAGGAAGTGTTTTTTGTTAAACAATTTTACAATTTTGCTTATAACTCGGAAACTATAAGGGCCATTTTTGGCCATATTAAGTTAATCTCCAGTTAAACTTCGTTTTCAGTTTTTGAGATTACTTAATCTTGAGTTTAACCTTACGGTTAAGCAGTTAATCTTAAGTTTAAACCGGCAACGTTGTTGGTTTAAACCCGAAATTAACTATGAAAAGTAGTTGACAAATTTTATTTCAAAAAAAGCTTTTAAGTGAGAGAAAGCCGAATAAGACAAATATTTAAGTGACTATGAATTATATAAAACACAAATTGACAATAGAGACTTATTTATTATTTTAAGAAAATAATTTTTTACATAATGATCAATAGTATTCAGCTTTTGTTTGTTTGTTTTTGTTCTATACAAAAGCAAATTGTTGTGAAACACTTTGAAATTTTTGCTTATAAGTACGGCAGCTCTACAAGATTAATCTCCTCTTAAACTCCCACTCAAAAAATGGAAAATCAGTTAACTGAAGATTAAATTTAACTGGAGATTGACTTAATCTTGAGTTTAAACTTGCGCCCAAAAAATTGCGCTTAAAGATTTCTATATATGCACCAGGTGCCCGAGAAATGCAGAAAAGAATATCACAGGGTGAAACATAACGCAAATTGCGGGTTTTTAAATAATATGATAAACACCCCGTAACGATTATCAAGCATACTTTTAGGCTTAGACTAATAATCAATAATAAGGTGAATCATAATATGATTAATCATATTATATAATGTACTAAGCATCCTGTAGCTCATCTGTTTTAAACATCCCTGTTTGATAGCAACAAATAAACTCTTGCACGTTGCTAAACATTGTTTACCTTTTTGCAATAATTTAATGAATATTTAACAAAAATGGGACAAATAAAAAAGCATAAAAAATTTAATCCTCATAAAAAACAATATAAAAAACCAGCCATAAGTAAGAAACATTTGAACAGTAAATTTAAACACCGTGGCAGTGCCACAGTAGAGTTGCTTAAGAAACAAATTGATTTGGAGAAGAGTCGCAAAGACAAGCAAGCTGAACAGGCCGATGAGTTCTTGGATGATGTCGAAATAGAAGAAGAGGTTAATCATTTCCAAACTTTAGTGGAGGATTTGCATTCAAGTGGTAGGTTTTTTTGGCTTTGAATTCGTAGCAAATATTTAATGAATTGATTTTACTTTCAGTTAAAAAGAAACCAGCTTTTAAGGAGAAGCCTTTACAACTTTTAGGAACCAAGAAAAATAAACAAGGCTCGGAAAAACCAAGCACCAATCACAAAAAACTTAATATACAATATATTCTACCTAAAATTAATCATTTTAGAGATCATTTGCAAAATGAAATCGATGCCGAAGATGTGGAAAAATTGATAAATGGTACTTGTGAGAAGGCAAAAACTTACATAGAATGGCCAGAATTGGGAAATTTGTTTGTAACCACACCCGAATTAACTATAAATGATAATAAAGGCTTTATAAACAAACAGCCACCACCAGCGTTCGAATCGTCAAGCGATTTGGAATCTATTGGCTTACAACCCTCTTTGGCAAATCGTGTCAATCTGCCCATGACGCCATTGCAAAGTGAACTTTTGTCCTTAATTAACTGCTATAAAGATCTTTATTACCCCTATAGGACATTGGATAATGCCGAACAAATACGGCAAGTCTATACTGTACATGCTTTGAATTATATTTTCAAAACGAGAGCCTGTGTTATGTTGAACACCAAGAAAATTGAAGAGGAAGAAAGTAAAAATAGTGGCCTTGTGATAGATGATATGTACAGAGATCAAGGATTGGCCAGACCAAAAGTGTTGATTGTAACACCCTTTCGCGATTCAGCTTACAGGATAGTGAATATAATGTCCGAAATAATTAAGAAAAAGGAAACGGGTAATTATTGCTATAAAAAATCACAATATACTCAGTCTTTATGCAATGTTAACTTTTTCAGATAATGACCAGAAATCTATTATGAATTATGATAGATTTAAAAATGAATTTAGCGGCGACACTATATACTTCCCTAAAACAAATCCTAAGCCAGAAGACTATGAAAAAACTTTTAGCGGCAATACGGATGATAACTTCCGTGTTGGTATGTCCCTTACCAAGAAGACACTGAAGTTGTATACAGATTTTTACTCTTCGGATATATTAATTGCTTCACCTTTGGGTCTGCGTGTTACTATGGGTGGCAGCAGTAATAATGATGTGGAATGTGATTTTCTTTCCTCAATCGAACTACTGATTATCGATCAGGCTGAATTATTTTTAGCACAAAATTGGGAGAATTTATTGCATGTTATGGATCACCTGCACTTACAACCTAAAACGTTAAGAACCACTAACATTAATCGGGTACGTTCTTGGTGTTTAAATGGCTTGTCGAAATTTTATCGTCAAACATTACTTTTTTCATCTCATGAACTTCCCGAATTCCGAGGCATTTTCAATAATAAATGTTTTAATTATGAGGGCAGTGTTCGTGTATCAAATCCCATTATAAATGGTGATATACGTAATGTTATTGTACCTTTATCACAAGTTTTTCATCGCATTGAATGCTCTGATATAGACCAGGTGTTTCAAACACGTTTCAATTATTTTATTAACAAAATATTGCCACAATTTAAAAGTACCATATTTGCCCATACCATGATTTATGTGCCCAACTATTTTGATTACGTTCAACTGCGTAACTACTTTAAAGCGGAAAATCTGAGTTTTGTACAGATTTGTGAATATACTAAGAAGGAAAAGATTGCCAGAGCCAGAGATATGTTCTTCCATAGCGGTGCTCATTTTATGTTATACTCGGAGAGATCACACTTCTTCAAACGTACCCGTATTAAGGGCATACGTCACATGATTATGTATCAACCACCACAATGGCCTCATTTCTATTCAGAGATGATTAATTTAATGCATTCGTCTAATCAAAATTCTCGTGATGGCTTGGAAGACTCGATGAGTATTACTGTTTTATATACAAAATACGATTGTTTGCAGTTGAATGGCATTTTGGGTAGTGAAAATGCCACCAGTCTTTTGGATTCGGATAAAGTTGTACATGGTTATGCTGCACAATGAATTATAAAATGAATAAAAATATTTTTTTTATAAAAAAATTAAATAAAAATTGTTGAATAGACTTTTAATTTTGTAGTCAAAATAAAGATGCTTCTTAGAAGTTTAGGTTTATTATGTAAAAAAACAAAAAAACATAATTTAAGGTAGTAGGAAGGAAATCTTTTATGTCTTATTCTATTAAAGTTTCACTAGATTTTACTACATTTTGAAAGCGGTTGAGCATTATCCAAACTTATTGAATTTTATTAAAAAATAACTTCATAGTATTTTCATAAAAAGTATCAGCAAGTTTATCAGCTGGCTGGTCCTTAACACCAGCTATTACTTCCAAAACTTGTCTAAAAAATTTTTCAAAGTAAGAATAAAAAACATTTAAAACAGAACGAGAGTTTTTACTTACATTATTTGACAAGGCTCATTGCGACCATCTATTAGACTTTCTGCTGTCCATTTTTCCTTTTTCTTGACGGTGGGAAATTTCGTTTTTACAAACTTCTGACCAGCATGTGATGGACGTATACCACACCACGGACAATCGGTTTCAATCATTAGCCGTTCATTGGGTAGTTTAGCAACAACATCTAAGTTATCTTGGGTCTTTAGAGAACAACCATTTAGACAAATATATAGTAGAGGATGAAAGTCAAGTATTTTTTGTGCTTCATCCAGTATACCATCGAAACTATGAACGACACCACCACCACATTGATCCAACTTGGAACGATTCTTACTTAAAATTTCCATAAAATCTTCATGAGAATTACGGCAGTGAAGAAATAGCGGCAATTTAAATTCTTCCGCTAATTCAAGTTGTTTTTCAAAGTAGATTTTTTGTGTATCCTTATCACAGAAATGCAAACGATCATAGTCTAATTCACATTCACCAACAGCTATAACTTTATTTAAGTTGGTATTAATTTTAGAACGAAGTCCTTCGTAGTATTTTTCAGGATTCTCAAGGAATTCCTTACATCTCGTGGGGTGGCAACCCATTGTAACGTATAAACGTTCTAGTAAAATATTAAGACACAAAAAATTAGTTGAACTGGAATCAATAAAAAATTAAATTTCATTATTTATATTAAATTAAATACATATTTATATATGTATATAATACTACCAGGGTGTTGTCAAATTTGTAACAACCGAATAAAAATGCTGTAAAATGCTATTACAGGTTCCAACTCTAACAAAAATAACAAATGCTAATGAACTTCGGTTGACATCCAGAATCGAGCTTTCAAATTATGAACTCACCCACGACCACACTATTTATTAAACTATAGTGACGACCTTGTATGATATTATGGCATCTATCTAGAAGCATTCATTAATTTTTTTATTTACGATCAGTCCTCAAGGGATGGCGTATACGTATGCGATACATTGTGTTGGCAGTAGGAACATAGTTTATGGGAGGATATTGGGTCTAAATTTATTTATAAGTAACAAGAAAAACATTAAAAGCTACTTCTGTAAAAAGAGAGATGTAGCGAAAGAACAAATTTTCTCTGTAATCTATTGTGTGATCCACTGAACAATCGACCAAGAACGGATGTGAGTAAAAATACACGATTTTTGGAAAAAAGTCCCCTTATGTCCCTCAGCACATTCCATTGAAATAACAATGAAACATCGAAACACAAACCTCATTCTCCTAATGAATCAATAGAGTTGAATACTATACCATCATTACTAATATGCGCCTTCATCTTTTCCCTGTATACGATCAAGAAGATGGGAGTTTGTATTCTATTTTCGGACATATATGTATGTATAAGCGGTTTAAGTAATAATAATACCATATGGTGCCAAGTATTTATTGTACTTCCTTAAGGAACCGAGACACTGGAATGCTTCTTTGAAATGCCATGCACGGAATCATAGGCCTCGCCATAGCTGCAGATGGCATATTATTTATTATTGGCGTTCCAAATTTCAAGTTAAATACGGAAATTAATCATTAATAAATTCTAAGAATAGAGTTGGAGATAGAAGAGGACCTTATGGTATCTCTGAATTTCTCCTGAACATATTCGATGGCTTCCCATCTATAACCCGTGATATTCTTGAGAGAATCGTGAAATAGGTCAATAGAAGTGACTACGAACACCAAAAGAAATAAATTTCGATGGAGGAGCATCGTGCCACACTCTTCAAATGCTTCTTTCTACATCTAGGCTCTAGAATCAAAAACATTCTTTCACCAAATCAGATAACCGATAGGTAGTTACCTTTTAAGGCTTTGAACGGCATCTAGATTTTGATATTCAATCTGCAGAGACATTCACTTTTGACCATTACCAAACAATGGTGACAAATTCGTATGGAGCATACGTAAATAAAAAATTATTTCAAATGGTCTTGTTTAACCTCAAAACTTACCATCCTTATTGGCCAATGTTATAGCTTCGTCAGCCTCATTTAATGTGCCCACTGTAATGATCATCTTTTGCATGCCTTGCTGCCAGGATCGTTGCAACACCAATTCCAAATCATCCTGATGTTTTTGACTGCCGCCATAAAGGCCACGAAACATGGGATCCGTTAAATTAGCACCGATATCTGAAGTTTTGTTTTAGGAAACAATTAAGGAATATTATCGAATATATCTATATATGCCTGTCTTACCTATAAACTTTAGAGACATTTTTAATAAATTAAAACTTTTTTGCATTAAATCTTAAAATATAAACAATTTATAAAAAAATTTAACTTTTAATAAAACCTGCGAAAATCAAAACAAATTCTTCTCCTTCGCGAGTCAATCACAGTAATTTGATAGCTTAATGCAGTTTTATGCAGTTTAATAAATGCAAGCAGTGTTGCCGCTTTTTGTTTCTAACGAAAACTGTTTATTTTTTGTGCAATAAAGTGTAACGGTTGTATGTAGACTTCTTCCGGTTTTGCTTTAGTTATACTTTATTTTGTTGCCAAGAAATGTAATTTAATTAATTGTTTATTGTAAACTAAATAAAAATAATTTAGAATGGGTTTTTTTTTTATTTCGATGAGGTGGCTATTGTTGGTTGGTTTGCTACGTGATATACGAGTTTGGTCGAATTTGACGGACGGATTGACGGGTTTCTAACGTGATGAATTTTTGGGAGGTGCAGTGACTTTTGAGTGTGGTGAATTTTTCAAAGTGTGATGAATTTGTCCGGTCTGATGAGTTTACATTGTGGTGAGTTTTACAAACTGTGGTGAATTACCAGTTTTTGTAATGGCGCCACTACCTGGCTTTATTTAACAAAAGAAAAATTAAATTGTTTTTGTTTTTGGTTTATTGTTGCATTGTTCATATCAGAAGTAAATTCAACTTGAATTTAAGAACATCAAAATAAATTCCGTTTTTTTCGCTAGTCAATCCCAGTAGTTTGATAGCGCAATTTAGTTTAAACATCTTAGGAACACCCTGTTATAGAAAAACAAATTTTAACCTAACACTAAATTCTAGAAATTACCAATCAAAACAAACAAAAAGTCACCGATATAACAAAGGAAACAGAAGAAATATACCAAAAATAAAGAGAGAACCGATTGTTACGGTAAAAATAGAAATTTTAAAGGAATTTTAAACCACAAACTTTTGCTGATTGCTGTTCACTTTAAAGCACAAACAGTTTTTATAATCATACTCACACAAGATGTCTGTACGTCATGATTGGTATCAATCGGATGCCAAAGTGGTCATTAGTGTAATGCTGAAAAATGCAAAAGACAAAAATTACAAGGTTGACATTGAAAAACAACGACTCCATATGACTGCCGATGATTATGTGCTGGATCTCAAACTCTTCGCACCCATCAATGTAGAACGTTCTTCCTATAAAGATTTTCCGTCCAAAGTGGAAATCACATTGGCCAAAGAGGTGGGCATACGTTGGGATTCTTTGGAGGAAAAGTTAGAACCCAAACCGGTAACGGCAAAACCACCACCCATACACAAAAAGGACTGGGACAGCTTGGCTAAAGAGGTAGAAAAAACCGAAGAGGAAGAAGCTAAAAGTGAAGAAGCTCTTCAGCGTTTATTTAAGAAGATCTACAGTACATCATCGCCCGAAGTACAAAAAGCCATGAATAAATCATTTAGCGAATCTGGTGGTACAGTGTTGAGTACAAATTGGGATGAAGTGGGTCAAACAAAAGTGGATGTTAAACCGCCAGAGGGCGTTGAGTTTCGCAAATGGGAGTAGTCTGAGTGAAAAGTTATAACCCAGAAGAACAATGTCACTGCATGTTAAAATGTACTCATACTTATTATTTATAAACTAATCTCTTATATTAATTACAATTCATTAAAATTATGTTTTATTATTTTGTAAAAAAAGAAAAAATCTGGAAAAGATTAATATTTTTATTTAAATTCGTATATTTTTTGTTAGTGAAAAGGATAATTTAATAAACTTTGAAAATGTAATTAATTTTAGCAAAGGAAACATATTTCTGGAGTTTAAAGCCAATGGTTAGTCTGTATGTATATTTGAAATGCTGTTTTGTTATCTGTGCATTGAATTGATTAAATGCACCATGCGAATACGTGAAAACGTCCAACCCTATTCTTTTTCAAGAGACAGAAACCAACCTCGAGCTGACATGTAGCCCACTTAGTGCCTTTAAACTAGTCTGTATACCTAAACAGATAGCTACGAAATCACCGGATTCAATTATTTTTCACTAACTCAACTGTCTTGGTAATTGCAAAAACCTCAGTCTGATATATACAGTAATCGCACCATCAATAAAGTGGCCTCCTACACTATTGCCGTCACCTACTTTCCAGTCATCTGTAAAGATCACACTACAGCCCAGTAAACTACTTATGCAGTAACATGTTGAAATTACTTACTCTGACTATAAATACGTTAAATCTGAATTCCTTCCTTTCCTTGCTCCTGACAAAATATCCAGCCTTAACCACCAAACAAACTAGTTACACATGTCTAATCATACCACCCAATCTGCTAATTATCATCAATAGTAGAGGTTATGAAATGCCTATTTTAACTGTTCTTGAAAGAGTATTTGCCGCATGCCAATCATAAA
Organism: Sarcophaga subvicina; assembly: GCA_936449025.2. NCBI lineage: Eukaryota > Metazoa > Arthropoda > Insecta > Diptera > Sarcophagidae > Sarcophaga > Sarcophaga subvicina. The sequence goes on from OW388084.2 coordinate 38,401,701, forward strand.
CACTGATTCAGTGAATTACACAGCACAACTGTGGCTTTTAATAACTTAATCACTCACATGACTAATAGCGTGAATATGTTTAAAAGACAAATGTGGATCAGTCATACGATGTAACTAAAATGTTGTCTGTCAGGCAACATAGTGTGCTGCTGATAAGATAATGATGGCATGTCAATTGCTCACTCACTCTATTAACCTTATTGTGTTAAAAGACCCTCTTGTTGCATACAGGATGTCATCTCCTCTAACGTGAACTGCAGCGCATTAACATTGGTAGGTTGTGCTGGCAGGGCCATTACGTTCGGATGGAAGAAGATGTTCCAGTGAGAAGGGTATTTGATGCGGAGATTGCCGAAAGTCGGCATCGAGGACGACCTTGGCTGCATTGAAAGGACCATATCAAGAAAACCCCGTCATCGATGGTTGTAACCTACTGTCGAAGATACGCAATATACAGAGACGTCTCGAAGGAAGTGTTAAGGCAGGCCAAAATTCGACGAACGGATTGTTAAGGTCAATTAAGTAAGTAATGAGTCGTCTTCTTATATATAAAAATGAATGTGTGTTTATTTGTTTGTGGGTTTGTTTGAAGTCTATAGACGGCTAAACGGCTGGACCGATTTTCTTGAAATTTTAATTTTTTTTCCTGTATGTCTGGAAGGAACTATAGGCTACTTTTTATTTTAAAATTTCAAGCTAGAGTCCTCAAATTTTGTATGGACGACTCTGACGTATATATTAACAAAATGGGCGGATTGGCTATAGTGGGCGTGTCACCTCCCATAGTCTATATATATAAAAATGAATGTTTGTATGTACCTTCTAGAATCGTAAACTATTTGATCATGCTATGATCTTTAGCAAAGTTGTTGCACATGAGCCGGGGAAGGTTTCTAAGTTGGTATGACAAATTTCCGGCAGGTGGCGCCATCGAAAATTACTCAAAATCAATTAAATCGTAAACTGTGCATTTGATCATGTTATGATCTTTAGCAAAGTTGTTGCACATGAGCCGGGGAAGGTTTCTAAGTTGGTATGACTAAAATCCGATAGGTGGCGCCACTGAAAATTACTCAAAATGAATTAAATCGTAAACTGTGCATTTGATCATGATATGATCTTTAGCAAAGTTGTTTCGCATAAGCCGACGAAGGTTTCTAAGTTGGTATGACCAATTTCCGACAGGTGGTGCCACTGAAAATTACTCAAAATGAATTAAATCGTAAACTGTGCATTCTTTAACAAAGGTGTTGCGCATGAGTCTACGGAGGTTGATGCGATTAATTTTCGATGGATGGCGTCAATGAAAATTATTCAAAATGAATGACAAGCAATTGGTCGATCTACACCTCAAGCACGGAAGAAAAGAGCATTACGAGCCTCAGAATCAGACGAGCATTGAGATTGGAAAATCTTCGAGTATATGTCGCTGAGACCCGTTCGCTTGAACCACTTGAACATTGAGAAATGAGATTAGAAACTGATCGAATGCGTACTACTCAGGCCCGTTCATCTGAATCATCAGGACAACGGGAAACAAAATCAATAAAACGATTCAAAATTAATTGGACATTTGTGTAATGTCTCTCCTTCAAATTTATTTTAGTTGGTGGCGTAGCAACACGCGCATGGTACAGCTAGTATGACGTAAAACTATTAAAACCCAGGCAATGATTGTAGGACTTTAATGGATCTCCTATTCATAAAGTTTATGCATACTTACGAGCATTAAGCGTTTTTGCAATGTATTTTCTTTTTTCAATTGAACTATTTTTTTAGAAATCTATTTTTCAAGCATAATTGAGTAATTAAGTCTTGTAACAGAGAAATTATTGCAAACTCTTACAAAATAAGCCATGAGTCATATGAACATGCATATGAACATGTACTCTATTTGGGCATTCAATTGGATTTTATATGATAAACTGTTTTCATAATTATTTAAGACAGCAGAGAGCTTGTTTCTCCTAAGGAACAAGGACAACATTTAGTAGTATACTAGTTGGCCTTTATGCTTTTTTTCTCTTAAATATAGAAAAAGAAAAAAATGAAAGGGAAAGGTTATCTTCTGCTACAACTTCATTTCGAATCACCAATAAAGCACAGAAAATGTGAAAAGTAAACGAGAAAAACCAGAAGCCAGTAAATCTATAAAATAGAAGAGATTAATTAAATAAGTATTCCATATCAAACACTCCCATAAACAGACCCTTAAACAAACACATACACACTCAAATACACATTTAAGCATGAGTAAAGACAAATCCTTACTGCCAGTGTATCGTTACACTAACACATAAACAATGTTAAAGATCTTTGGCCAGCAAACGTTACGTTACATCCTTAGAATAGAAACAGTGAAGCAGTTAATATAAGATATGTACTCACTTAAAATTGAATGAATAAGATGCACGGGGGTATAAACGTACGAGGTGATATTCCATTGCATAGCTGAGCCTGACTTAGTATATATCTGTAAGACTTACGGTTAGGCGCTCTAGGAGTGCTCTTCAGAGTTATCCACTGGCTGTCAATCGCTACTAATCTATTTCACTTGATAAAGCCTTGAACTCTTACCACATTCCCATCTTGGTCACCAAAAACAATAAAGCCAACTAACATGATTTCAGTAAGTACATTGAGGCTTAAGTCCCTCGATAGCCATTCCCCACATGTGCCAGGAAGGATGTCAAGGCATTTAGGTCCTCAAAGTGGCAAAGCCCTTTATTCCGTAAAGAAGGATTTCCAATATAAGGCCCAATTATTTATTTGAAGCGACACACCCAACCTCCTGTAAGCAAAGCAATCAGTCGACAGGCGTATTGTGTAAATATCGGCGTATGTTGTTAGACTACTGGTCGAAAACCGTCGACCACACCTAGACCAATGCTCCTGAACCTATTACTATTCGAAATTTGTCTGGTTCCAATAGGAAAAAAATCTCGCTGCTGTTAACACTTGACAACACAATTTGTCGAACTCACCACCACGCAGAATAGTGACAAGAGAAGGGACAAAAATCTTGATAAAGACCATATTGAGGTATACATTCAGGACAGACGAAGTTTGGAATGCAATAGCCAAGTCAAAATCCTCTAGGTCTTGATAGCATTAAATGATAATGTTGAAAAAGTTAGCTGCAATAGCGATAAGATTCCCTCACACAGCTTCTTAAGCTATGAGGCCATCACATGGTGATACCTTACCTGATCCAGAAGGTAAGGAAGATAACATACATACATACAAACATAATAGGTCACTACAACCCTTTAGTCAGGATAACGACAGACCTACAGCTTAAAGTCTATTCCAAACGACAGATTTTTTTTGAGAAACTTATTTACTTGCAGAGTTTTTGGCAGCACTTTGCTGAGAGGAAGTCGCCGAAGAAATATTTTTCATATTTCGTTTCTTTGGAGCTGTCTGACCTATGGTTTTAACCGTGGCCTCACGTCTAATAAGCCACCACACTGCCTACTAGACTACGGCGAAAAGTTGGTTACTATTAGAAATTTATCTGGTTCCAATAGGAAAAAATCTCGCTACTTTTGACACTTGGCAACACAATTTGTCGAACACTCCACCTCGCAGAACAGTGATAAAAGAGCTATAATGAAAAGGTCAAAAAATTTAGACAGAGACCATAAGAGGTACACAGAGGCGACAACTGAAGTCGAGAATGCCATAGTCAACTCAAAATCCTCTAGGCCTTGATAGCATTTCAATGGAATGCTTAAAAAGTTAGTGACAATAGTGATAAGATTTCTCACACAGCTTCTGAATATATGAGGTCATCACATGGTGATATCTTGATCATCACATGGTGACATCTTGGGACGATCACAGCCGCTAACATTGTCGGGGTCATGATTGCAAGTAGTGGAAATTGGACCTCGGTGGTGAATTACGTAGAGCGCATTCTGAGACGGAAAAAGAGAGATCTTGAGGCTGCAGAACAAGTAAGCATGTCGGCATAGGTGATACTGTCACACGTGCCAAGCGAAAACGAAACGATGATTTAGACGAAAGGAATAGTGGAGACGCTTAGATGTCTCCTCAACTTTCGATACGCAATCCGGACGCGGATATAGACATGGAGAGGCTAAAGGGCCAAAAGGACTCCACTCCGAAGTAATACCACCGTAGTTCCGGAGTGGGAACGAACAAGTTCACAGGAGACTAGGTGGGGATTTAGTGGGTGAAGGCCCCACGCACGGAGGATGTGACGACTTCCTCTATGGTGCGTTTAGGTACATTTAACCCTCCTCGGCGTAAAAAAATTGTTATATCTTGCATTCAGAAGGAAATAAGAGAGAAAAAGGGAAACCGAAAACCCCAGCAACATATGGAGACACATACATACCTTCTGATCTATCAATTATCAACGGCAGTAAGGGTTTTGAAATTCCAATAGTAACTTTTCTCAAAGATGCACTTGAGCTTGCCAACCACCAACATGGCTTCGGTGAATTACGCAGCACAGCTATGGCCGTAGTCTAGTAGGTAAGGTATTGGCTCATTAGACGTGAGGACACGGTTCAAACCATTGGTCAGATATCTCCAACGAAACGAAATATGAAACAATATTTTTTTCGGTGACTTCCCCTCAGCAGATTTCTGGCAAAAACTCTGAGAGTAAATGAAATTGCCATGAAATATTTCTCAAAAAATCTGTCGTTCGTGTGTGAGACGCTAGGTTGTAATTCTGACTGAATGGTTGTAATGACGAATTACGTATCTGTGTAGCTATGGCCTTTGAAAGGTAATCACACACATCATGAATCACTGGGTTGTTAGTAAGACAAGCGTTACTCGAAAAAAGTAAAATATTGTCTGTGAGGAAGCCTAACTAGCCATCACCCTAATCACCATAATATGTCCCTCGTTCCATCCAGAACGGTATCACGTGACGATTGTCAGTATAGACTCTGTCGGCGGCGCCAGAAGCCATAAATGGCTATTGACAACAGAGTACTGCATGAGCGATCTCCTACGATTTGGGACAGAGAGAAGCATCTATCCACGAGAGCGCAATCCATCCTGCCACAGCAGAGATCTGTCCGATCAAACATCCTTTAGAGCTATCGGTAGAGGCTTATTTTCGGCATCATTATAGCCTCATAATACGGTTCATCAACTGCCTTGCGCTCGGTAGACGGTTGGTTGAGACTAACCGAGGTGGCGCTATTTCTCCAACTACTAATCACATGATCCGCATAGGCACGTTCCATTTGTGCAACAGAGAATTATTTTATAACCGCAAAAAGTCTTTAACATTTTTCTCTTTTTTGTGCCACTGTGCTTTGAAAAATGTAGCAACGCAATGCATCTTGTGGAAATTCAAGTGAGAAAATGTTTTTTTTTTAATTAAAGAAAAGCAAAATAGAAGTAAGAAAATTACAAGTACCACGACAAGTCTATCAGATATTGAAGACAGAGCCAATGTTCGTTATAGAGAAGTATTAAAACGCTCATTAAATTCAATTAAGCGCTTACAAAGACAGAAACTAAATTGAAGAGAATATTAACTACGCTTCTACTAACTATTCAATAAGAGAGTACAAGTATTGTTGATGACATGGAAAATAGATACGTTTAAAAATAGTGTATAATAAAATTACGAGACATATTTGAAGTCCAATTTTCTCAGTGTAATAACAATTTTTATATAAAAAGGAGCAATCAAGCTCAATCATGGAAGAAATGTTCAAAATGATGGTGTTAGCTGTAGAAATTAGCAGACGATGTGATCGATTATTTCGTTTTCCTTTTCTACATCCACACAACATGAGATCACAGGGAAATGCGTGCATTCGGTGGAGTAGTCCGTTAGGCCTTCTTTGACATTATTCTCTGGGGTGACCGATCGGCGGACAGAACGAAGAATTTACTTTCTATGATAGAATTATAGACCACGTTCGACTGGTCTAAGGTGGAATGGCTACTATACATGGAATCAAATCCTTTAGGATCTTGACAGATTTTTTGTCTGGATACATATGAACATAGCAGATTTTGTGGAAATGTGAAGAAGCCTGGGACAATTCAATATATTTTGTGGCTCTGCCCTGGCATGCAGAGGTACACTTGACTAAGGAGGCACTACGAGATTAGGTTGCTGAAGGGGATTTGGAACAGATTCCAGCCGGACTATTGCAGGGCATGTTGCGATGAGGAGGAGTTGGAGACTATCGAACACCTCCTCTGTAACTGCCCAGCCCTTGGTAGGTTGAGGTTGAGGACCCTTGGCAGGGCCTTCTTTGAGAGCTTGAATTCTGTGTCGAGAGCCGACATCAAGGCTCTCCACAGATTCATTAGTGGTTTAGGCTGGTTGAGAGGCGCTAGGGCTTCATCAGTGTAGTCACGCTCTTCCCCTTTTTGTTGTGTCTCATCTGTGTAATTCCTCCACTTCCCATTCTCCCCTTTCCTACATCCTCCCCTTTTTTTATGCCTCTATTATCCTTCTCTCATTAACGACGTTGTACAATGAGTCAATTCGACCTCCGGGTACTGTACTTGTCTTAATTGACAAGTACACGTCCTCCGTCCGAAGGAGGTTAGCTTCTGTTCTGGACTTCTGAGTTGTTGATTTTTATACTGCATTAATCGGCTGGTGAGGCTACTCTTTACTTCTTTTTCATCTCTATCTTCCCTTTTTCTGTTCTGTGTGTATTAATTTTATACATGAGTGGCGGGACCTACAGTTTAAAGTCGATTCCGAACGACAGATTTTCATGGCAATTACATTTACTCTCAGAGATTTTGCTAGAAATCTGCTGGGAGGAAGTCACGGAAGAAATATTTTTTCATATTTGCGTTTTGATGTATGACTTGGGGTTTGAACCGAAGCCTTACATCTAATAAGCCAACACACTACCTACTAGACTAGGGCGACTTCATAAGTAACGATAAAACAAAGAAACAAAAAAAAAGAGAGTGACAACCTGATCTTCATAGGCGGTCGAATAGCTACAAAGAAGACTTTGAGTTGTAATTTGTTTTCGGCTGTATTCAAATGATGAAAGTTGAAAGAAGTTCAGCACTCACACTGCGGCGACTAGTATGGGAACAATTTTCTTGATATTTGAACATAATTTTCAAATCCAGTCCATTGTTTACACTGTTGTGTTTTTTCAAATGTGTAGAGGTGGAACTGTGTTCTGTTCATGATTATGGATCGATGCTAAAACTGGACTTTATTGCTCTATCAAAACATCTTCACCATAGCAAACGTGACATAGTATACATAAGGCATCTCTTCCATTCTTATTACTGATTTTCTTTGCTTTATTTCTGTTGTTTTTTACTGAAGCAGGTGTTGGGATAACCTACCGCCAAGTCCATCTATTATTTCCTAGAAACACAGAACTCTTCGAAGAAGTGTTGAGTTATTGTATTGGTTACAAGGATGGGATATCATATTCATTAAGTAGTAGTTTTTCTTTAGGACTTCCCTATTATTTTCTTTATTAATGTTATTCTCACTAGACGGTCTGTCACTCAGCAACATAGGATAAAAGTATAGCTCCAACTTTTTGTAATTTTTTTTGCTTTGTTTCAGTTATTCAACAACGCTAATCAAATTTGTCTCAATAAGCAGGAGTTTGGTAGAACTCGCCGTGGTCTAGTAGGAAGTGTGTTGGCTTATTAGACGTGAGGCCTCAGTTCAAACCCCCAGGTCAGGCATCTCCAACTCAACGATTTGCAGATTTCTGGCAAAAACTCTGAGAGTAAATAAAAATTGCCATAAAAAGTTTCTCAAAAATATATCGCTCGGAGTCGACTTTAAACTGTAGGTCCCACCACTCATGTATATAAATTAACGCACACAACATAAGTGGTGTGAGAAACCAGGTCGTAGTCCTGACTAAAGGGTTGTAATTTGTATGTATGTAAGCAGGAGTTTGGCATTTTGTGGCAAGTTTAGCTGTCATTGTCTAAAAACCACAACGTTGTTGATTTTTGCTTAATGAATCCTACTCTTTCCCAAGAGGTGGCATTTTCTGAAATTCCTATTATTTTCGTTGTTGTGGTTATCCTAACAGAAGGCTTCCTGGATGGATTATTTGGAAAGGGACTAAGGGATCTTAATATTTGATATTTCGAAACGACGCTAAAGAATTTTACTCTTTTCCGAATTCAATTGTGAGTAGATTGCTGAGGTCTGTTGTCAAAAATTTCAAACGTCAATACTTATGCACTCGTAAATCAAAGCTTTCATTGTTTAGCAAGTAATATTTTGGCTTACTATATCAGTGCCCTCCGATAGTTCAAAGTTCAGCTCTGAAAGAAAGAAAAAAAGAACTGTTTATTTTTGCAACCCTCGGAGAGTAAACTAATTGCAATTAAAAAGTTTCTTAAATCTGTCAATGGAAACCGACTTTAATTTTAGGTACCGCCACTTATGCATAAAATTGTATGCAAAACAGAACAGATTTACCTCGGCTTTAATATTGGTTGGACTGAGATCTTTTAAAAGATCTCAGCCCCAGGCCAGACATCAAAATAAAATACAAAAAGCATTTCTTCGGCGTCTTCCTCTCAACAGATTTCTGGCAAAAACTCTGAGAGTAAATAAAATTGCCATGAAAAGTTTCACAAAAATCTGTCGTTCGTTAAACTGTAGCTCCCGCCACTCATGTATAAAAAATTAACACACACAACGTAAGTGGTGTGCGAAACTAGGTCGTAATCCTGACTGAATAGTTGTAGTGACCAATTATGTATGTATGTACCATTGATATGACGATTATTATTTATAGATGGTTTAATAGACGCGAATCCGTGATTCAAATCCCAGCTCAGACATCTCGAACATAATGAAATATGAGAAAATGTTACTTATGGCAAAATTCTCTTAGCAGACTTTTGGCAAAAACTCTGAGATTAAATAAAATTGCTATGAAAAGTTTCTTAAAAATCGACTTAAAACTGTAGGTCCCGCTACTCATGTGTAAAATTAACACACACAACATGGATGGTGTAAGAGGCTACACATAGCCACAGAAGTATACATACGGATAAGAAATTTCAGAAATTTTTTAACAAATCCGTTTTTTTGAAAAAATTTATAATTGTCTGACGTCTTTCTTCGATTTTAAGACGGTCTTTTGCTTTGGTTCAGAAATTTGTGAAATTTGTAAATCGGATGCATACCTTTGAGGGCCTGTGCAGGGCCACAATTCAGTTTTTAACCAATGCAAAAGACCGTCTTAACATCAAGGAAACTATAAAGATTTTCAACGAAAACGGATTAGTTAAAAAATTTCGGCAATTTTTTAACCGTACGTATAATTTAGTAACTGTGTGTACTTTAAACTGATGGTTCCGTTTGTCACACAAACATGAGTGGTGTAAGAAGCTAGGTTATAATCCAGTATAAAGGGTTATACCCACCAATTAAGTAATTTGGAGGGTATTGAAGTGCATTGTGTATATTGTCTTCAATGTGTTTTCAAAGATTATTTGTTGTCTGGCATTATTTACCTGTTAAACTTCTTTTTCTTATGTTTGAAATAAAATAACTTAATGGTTGTATTACTTTTCGTTCCATATATATTTCTATGCTTATTGTTGTTGCTTCTTTTATTTGTTTTGTTTGTTAATAACTCTTCTTTTTATTTAATTTTTTGTTTTATGGTATTGAACGGACATTCATTAATATTCTAATTAAATTTAAATGTATTTCTTATATTGGTAACCATAATCATATTCAAATAGATTTATTTCTTTTTTGTTTTGTGTTTTATTGGTGTATTTGTGTTTATCCTTTTTTGTTGTTCTTGTTTTTGCTTATCTTATAATAAATAACAATGAATCATAATTAATTAGAAATAATTTTACAACAATTGCATTTCAGTTTTTATTTAAAAAAATGTTTTCTTTTTTTCATTTCATTTTTGTTTAATTTTAAATTATAATCGTCATTATATTTAAGAGCTTTTAATAAATATTCATACGAATACAATTCGAATGGGTTAAATGTGTAAAGTGAATACACAAACACACGTAACCAGTAATGTAGTAATGTAGTAATCAAATACACACATTCACACTTCATACATACAAAGTAAAAGTCAGATAATTACAATGGGCATACACTTACAGGAGTGTGGCCATTCTTTTTAATCATGCAAACAATTCTATACAGACACCATTTCTGTTTTAAACGTTCATCATTTCCGATCAGACCTCTTTCGCTTTCACTGCTTTATACATATGGTATCCACTTGTGTTTACATATGTATGTGTGAGAGCATGTGTGTTTTATAAATTGTAAATATTTATTATTTAACTTCCTATATTTAAATTGTTTATTTTTCTTTTTTTTTAATTTTAATATCATTTTTTGTATGATTTCTTTATAAATATTTATTAAATATTTTTATTTTCTTTATGGTTATTTAAACCTAAAATTTTATTTATTAATATATCAACAACAACCAAATGATTCGATTTTAGCTAATAACGCGTATTTGTATTTGTAAAAAAAAAACAGAATCAAACAAATCCTTTTTTTTATTAGTTTTTAAGCATTTTAAAATCAAAAAAATTTGTTGGTAAACAAAACGAATGAGAAATACAACAATAGCAATAGAGATTTTCATAAAAAAAAAACAAAACAAAAAAAAAACATGAATAGAATTTATTGAAAAAATAAATATGAATTCATTTATATGACCAAATACGGATATTTATTAGTCGAGTGTTTTAATAGGCCCCTTTGAAAGTTTAAATCAAAACAGAGATGAACAAACCTATTCGAAAATGTTTTTTTTTCTCATATTGAAACAATTTTATATTGCTAAAACACCTTAAATAGTTTAAACAAAATGTTTTAATTAAATTTACTTTTTTAAGTAGCAATCAAGCAAAATGATCAGGGCACTGCTTTACGTTCAATACAACAGTTGAGCTGAAAAGTTCGAAGGCTAACATAGAAAAAAGTCTCTCCAATAATGCTATGTAAGAGCCGCAGTCTAGTAGGTAGTATCTTGGCTTAGAGGTAAAGCGAAAGTTCAAACCCCAGGCCAGACATCAAACAAAATACAAAAAGTATTTCTTCGCGACTTCCCCTCATCAGATATCTGGCAAAAACTCTGAGAGTAGGTTAGGTTAGGTTAGAGGACGTGTACTTGTCAATTAAGACAAGTACAGTACCCGGAGGTCGAATTGACACATTGTACAACGTCCTAGTTTCTCACACCACTTATGTTGTGTGTGTTAATTTTATACATGAGTGGTGGGACCTACAGTTCAAAGTCGACTCCGAACGACAGATTTTTGAGAAACTTTTTCATGGCAATTTTATTTACTCTCAGAGTTTTCGCCAGAAATCTGGTGAGAGGAAGTCGCCGAAGAAATAATTTTTGTATTTTGTCTTGATGTCTGCCCTGGGGCTTGAACCCTGGCTTTTACGTCTAATAAGCCAACACACTACCTACTAGACTACGGCGACTTCATTGCCATGAAAATTTTCTCAAAAATCTGTCGTTCGTAGTCGACTTTAAAACTGTAGGTCTCGTCACTCATGTATAAAATTAACACACACAACATAAGTGGTATGAAAAACTAGGTCATAATCTTGACTGAAGGGTTGTGATGACCAATTATGTATGTATGTTATGTAAGAGCCGCAGTTTATGATTTTTTCCTTGTTCATAATTGATCATTGCAACCCTTCAGTCAGAATTGCGACTTACAACTTCTCACACTGTATGGAAATATGTTAAGTCATTGGTTTATGATGATAAAATAACAATTCTTGAGCCATTGGAATCCAATATTCACCATTAACGATACAATACGATAACTTATTGTATAACGATAACGATACAAGAATTCACCGCTGTCATTCAAGCATTTTTTAAAGTTGTTATATCCGAGGAATACTGTACATATATCAAACAAAAATGCGCGGTGTACGATACTTCAACTGCTTTTAGAATAACGTTGACATTTTTTTCTCTTTCTAGAGCTATAATTTCTAAACTCATAAGACATTAAAAAATTTTAGTTGTTCTTTATCACATTACTATTTTAATGCAAGTTGCCCATCTCTGGTTTATTTATATGAGTGAAAAAAATCATACGGACGAGTAAATAAAATTTTAATTAAGGTATAAATATTTTTTTGTTTTTTGTTTTTGTTTTAATTCTTTACAAACGCTGCCATTGATGGAAAAGTTATTGAATAATTTTTTTTTTTATTATGAAATTTAAAATCAAGTGATTCTATCAATTATAAACAATTGAAATAAATTAGCATACGTACCAATTGCAAATACATATTTCAATATTTTATTTAATTAAAACTGCATTATCATTAAGAGAATAAACAACATATTTGGTCCCCATATCCCCTAACAAATTTACGTCGATACTCGTACCTACACAGAAATGAATATTCTCAGTCAAGCACAACGCTTTTATTATTAGAAATCCTTTGTCATAGATTTTCATTTAAAACTAAATTTTTTGTTTCTTTCTTCTAATAAAAAACAAACAAAATTTAAGGTTTTAAATGATAAAAAACAAAAAATTATGTACAAAAATTTATAAGTTTAAAAATAATTGAAGTTTCCTATAAAATATTGATCATTCGTTTTGATTGATTCGTTTTCTAATAAATAATTAATGTATCTATGGTTCATCAAAAACCATTAATTTCATATATATTTGGTAAACACATATTTCTACTTTTGAGGGCAGAAACGATTCAAGAAAATTATGGATCCTAACTACATTATATATAGTATATACATATTGACACTCATAATAAAACCTCAATTTATATTATAAACCGTTATCTACCCAAGTACTTAATTGCATATCCTCAACAGTGAAAACGATCCTCCGAAATGGAGAGGCAAGATTCTAGTCAGGTAGGTCTTGAGTAAGACCACATAAATACTTTAAGAAATATTATCTAACAGTCTATTGCATAGATCAGCATTTTGTATCTTCTTTTCGTAGATTTTGCGCTTGCTTTCCGTACATCGTATCCCGATTAGTTGTGTATGATGTACTAAGCAGTCACGGCATACCGCCGAAACTTACAAAAGTAATCCGAGAGCTTTACATAGGTATTACATATGTAAAGAATGTTACAAAGGATACATATTCTTAGTGCTTTAGGATTGTGAGATAGACCAAATAAATTCCGTGGGCACATTCGCATAAAAAAGGTGAACACACCAGTTCTCATTACAGCACTGGAAATACAATATGTCCTAATATAGATAAGTAACGTCGAAAGACGAATTTATTCCTGGTTTAAGATTCAATTAAATTTTGTCATTTAAATTTAAATATGGTATTACGTGAATGATATTTAACATTTTGTGCTGTCCTAAAACTTTTAAAAAGTTAGGTTAAGAATTCATATCAAAAAAGAATTAAATTAATTCGTATTGTCACTAGCATCATATTGCCACTTGTATTTGTAGAGCATATAAACGAAGATGTTGATGTCTTCTATTATCTAGGTGGTACGATCAGTAAAGGCGGTGGTTACTATATGTAACACCAAATCTCACGAATGAATTCAAAAGCAAATTTTTTATATCTTCTGGCCGAAAAGGACCGCAAATGAATATTTACTTTAAATATTTAATTTTAAATGGATTGAATAAGAAATGGCTAGCGATATGCTATATACTGAGACATCGCTAGACAAATGCTGGATTGAAATTTTCGCGGCCATAGATCTCCTGGTCGCCGCAGTCGTAGAGGTTCAAACCCCAGGTTCGATCAAATCGAAATAAGAAAAATATTTCTTCGGCGACTTTCTCTCAGCAGATTTCTAACAAAAACTCTGAGAGTAAATAAAAATTGCTATGAAAAGTTTCTCAAAAAAATCTGTCGTTTAGAGTCGATTTTAAATTGTAGGTCCCGCCACTTATTGATAAAATTAATCTACACAACATAAGTGGTGTGAGTACCTAGGTTATAAATCCTGACTGAAGGGTTGTAATGACCAATGATAGATCTCGTGGCAAATATCGAAATATATATCCATTGCGAGGTATTGTATGTCTCAAATGATTTGACAATCACTTGTTTCCAATCGATTAAATCAATGTATTTACCAATCAATCCGGAATACTATGTACCACTACTTTTATACCAATAAAATTGCCTACGATAAGCTGACTTACTTAAAACATGAATTTCACAAAATTAAATGGAAATAATGGGATGATCAGAATCATTATTGTGAAGACAGAATAAATATTAAATGCTTACTCTAGAAAAATCAACAATAACAGCAAAAATTACAATGATAGTGATAAGATAACATTACCATTATCAAAATCACATTGAAAAACTGAAAAAAACAAAAAAAAAAAACAATGACAAATCAACAATGCGGTTCCAGAAGTTGCCAGAACGAAAATGGGTGAATAATATATGGAGCAAACGGTAACTCTTGTAGTGAATAACGTGAATTGTATACACTGTGAAGTACGGAAATAGTCGGAAAATAAATGCAATGAAATGTAACTTTTTCTAGGAGTTGTGGAGAATAACGCGACTTGTATACACTGTGAAGCTTTTAAATTCTAAAGTTTGATCCTTGTAGAAAATGTTGTCCGCTTTAAATGTAATTATTAAACTTACTAAATTGGTCATTACTGCTCTTAGTCAGGATTACAACCTAGCTTTACGCAGCACTCATATTGTGTTACTATTAATGTCGACTTCGAACGTCAGAATGAATGATTGTGAAACATTTCATGGCAATAATATTTTACTCTCTTAAAATACAAAAGAGCATTGATTAAAAATTCTTAATGGTTTTATCAAATATAATTATCAGTGGTGCTCTGCGCAGTACTCCTACGATCGCTCTGGAGATAATCTTATACCTTCTGCCGCGATGACACTGCGATATGACTTCTCGATGAACTTTTGGACATCCATTTCGGAAAGGGAGGACTGGAGGTGTGGTTCAGTGAACCTCCCAAGGGACTCCGCCCATATTTACACCGATCACTCCAAATTGGAAGGAGCCGTTGGAATTGGTATCTATTTGGAATCAATCGGAATATCCAAGTCTATAAGGCTACCAGATCATTGCAGCGTCTTTCAGGCCGAGGTGTCCGCAATTTAGGCTGCGGTGAAAATTATTGTGGACAAAAATGTTCACGGACGGAAAATCATCATACTTTTCGATAGCCAAGCGGCTATCAAGGCATTGGATTCCAGTGTAATAAAATCCATGACGGTGTACAACTGTCGCAGGGATCTCAATGAGGTGGTGTGAGGCTTAGTGTGCGGCCTAAGTGTGTCTGCTCATGACTCCACTTCTACCTACCTACCTATCAAATATTTTCCTACGATTGTCGCAAAACTGTCAAGTATATCCTTCTTGCCAGCAGCTGCCCCTCGCAATTTATTTCACTTTGTTCGATATATTTGAGCTGGAACCGTGGGCTTTCATCTAATAGATGACCTACTCAACTATTGCGAGTTATAGACTTTGACTAACTATAAAAAATACAATATCCCATCTAATAGAATCCATAATTATATAAAAAAATAGTATTTTGCGTTTCGCTTATTTTAGATAAGAGGCCTATCAATTCGTCACTAATAAATAGAATATGAATGCAAAAAGGATATTATAAATATCCTTAAGCAATTGAACACCTTTAAAAGGCAAAAAGAATTATTGCCATTTAAATAATCTGTTTTTGTTTTTGTTTTCAAGTTGAATAAAATAAATGTTAAATTGTTATTTAAAGAGCATTGTATACATAGTACATACATAGCCAATTAGCTTAAAAACTAAAATCCAATTTATTAACTTTAATTATAAATAATTTAAATATACAATATTATATAATACCACTAATTTTCATATCGTATAATTCTAATTAATAAATAATATAAATTCATTATTGAAATAATTTATTTCAATTAAACATTTTTTGTTTGTTCTTTCTAACATACATCACAATTCTCTTTTGCATTGTTTGCTTTAATTTGTTGTTTTTATATAACAATTTATTTGTTTTTAGTTTTTTTTTAATGGTTTTTACTACTAAAAAATATAATACAATATTACTAATTTAATTAAATTAAACATTTCATTTTATTTAAAAATACAAAACTAAAAACATGGTTTTTTTCTCATTTTATTTCATTTCATATATAATTTTAAATGTTTATTTAATTAGTTTTACTGTGAGTATAAATGTTTACCTTTTTCTGTAAAAAAAGAGAGAAAAAGAGAGAAAAAACAAAGTGTGGGAAATCATGTTTTTTTTTATTTTTGTTTGTGGTTGTACTTGTATTTAATATTTTCTAACTAATTTAGTTTAATATGCTATGGTACTCACAAATACAATATCATTATAAACTTTTAATAAAGTGAACATTTATTTTTTATTTTTTTGGTTTTGTAAACATTAAGAGAAAGAGAAAACAGTTAGTGAGTGAGAGTAGCTTGTATCTCATGTTAAGTGTAACTGTTATAATCAGACGTCGGCACCAGAGGTCAGCAATGAGTATTCAAAACGATGAGTAGATTCGAATCATACTTATAATTTCTGCTACTTATATGCATTCATACTTATTTTAATGTCATACTCATACTACTCATACACAAAGTTTGAAATACTAATGGTACTCATACTTAACAATACGCATGATGTTATTGATTTCGACTCTCCATGACTCATCGTATACACGAATCACAAAATAAGTTTGCTTCGCGTACGAACACTACAATACTCACAAGAAGGTTGTGTGTTTGCTCTCCTCGCTGTCTGTCTTTTTTGTTTATGTGTCTTTCTTCATTCTTTGTAAATGCAACAACAAATAAGACTGTAAATTTTGACGAATGATTCGAATCTCTCGAATCATTTATGAGTATTGTAAGT
Organism: Sarcophaga subvicina; assembly: GCA_936449025.2. Classification (NCBI taxonomy): domain Eukaryota; kingdom Metazoa; phylum Arthropoda; class Insecta; order Diptera; family Sarcophagidae; genus Sarcophaga; species Sarcophaga subvicina. The sequence goes on from OW388084.2 coordinate 38,418,590, forward strand.
ATTTTTCTAAATTTGTGAATCTGAAAGAGTAGGGGAATGTTGTGAGTATGATGTCAACGTTGTACTCATATGCATTGCAACTTGTACTTATAAATCAATGTTGTATTGAGTACGAATGAATCAGAGTAGTTGGATTGCAATACTGTTGACTCCCTCATACTCAAAATTTCATGAGTACTTATGAGTAGGGAAAAAGCGATTCATTGCTGATCTCTGGGTGGCACCAATGTCCCCCAGCGAAATAACATCTTCGGCTTTTTACAGACATAGGCCAAGAACATCAACAATGTTCGTTAAAAAGAGCATAAAAATGCATTCAAATGCTTGTAAGCTTCTAAAGAAGAAGGTTCATGTCATTTTCAGACTTCAATTATACACCCAAAGAAATATTACAGTAGGATTCACTAATATCAAAGAGAAATGATTTCGATTTTTGCAAGAATACTGGCCAAGTTAAATACGGTGTCTTTAGGGATTTTACGCAGTACAATTTTTCTATATTTTCCGCTCACATAAGTACATATTATTGGGTTAATAAGTAGACTTGGAAATATTACTAACAATTTTCCTCTGGGTTAACACATGCCTCTCACAAATACAATCACATTTTTATCATGTTCTCTTTGTAACGACGTCTGGTTATAATTCACTATTTAGTGGGGGTAAGTGTAATTGTAAGTGTGTATATTTTTGTGTTGCATAATAAAAGATAATATTACTGCAAATTGGCCATAAGTTATGCTTTGCTTTTTCGCCTGTGTGCTTATATATGTATGTGTTTGTATAATTATTTTGATATAGATTTAGTTTGATATACGTTAGTATATTATAGTATTGTATAGTATATAGTTGTATTGTTTATTTTTATATTAAATATTAACTATTAATTAAATATAAATTATTTAATATACGATTTCCTGTTTTATGTATAATACTATTGCATTAGGAATTAGTATTATAATTACATAATTAAAGCCATTTAATTAAGCTCTGTATTTAAATACAATCTCTTTAAATTTAAATAAGGGTTTTAGTTAGTGTCAAAGTGTAGTATGTCTTACGATCATTTATTTAAATTAATTTAATTGGTATTTTAATTTAGTTTTAATTAAATAATATATTATTAGTAAGTCTTATTAAATATTTTTAACTGTTATAAATCATTTAAACTTACTTAAAACCTATATACTTTTTTATTATTAAGTATTATAAAAATGTTTTGAAAAATTAAGGCATTTACTGAAAATTTTAAAACAGCAAAATTTAAAATCATTATATTAAAAAAATTAAAAAAAGAAAATTACATATAAATGCCTTAACTTCTGAGACTTTAGTTTTAAAATAAACCAAAGTCAACTTTTACTCTTCTATTTATCTTTTCTTTTTTTTCTTTTAAGATTATAAATATTACAACATAATAAAAGGATTTTGTGCCTAATTTGTTTGTTTTTGTTTTGTTTTCTTTTATTATATTTTAAATAAATTCATAAGTGCTGTTTTGTAAATTGTACAGAAAAAAACTATAATCCTACTACTCTGGCCTAAGATTAAATTTGTGTTTCAATTAGAAAAAGTTCTGAAAATATAGTTTTTATGTAACATGATATAAAACCAAAACCATAATTAAACTAAAAAAATATTAAACTTTAAAAATATAAATAAAAAATTATTAAAAATATTCGCATTCAATACAAAGTTTTATTATATCATTTTAAATATTATTTAAATTGACATAAATTGTTTAAAAAAATTTTTAAATAATATTTCACAGCATTTTTGTAGAAGTTTTTAGTATAGCTGTGCTATATATTACAGAAATATTTGTTGAAAATGAAAAAAATACATTATTTATTATCATATGGCATATCACATGACATATCATATGACATGGCCAAAAATGCTCGGCACAATTTGTTAGTTTACTATGCATAGACTAACAAACGAATAACGCTTGCAAATTCTCTTCTTCTTCCTCTCTTTAATTGCTAATTAACAACCCGATTATCAGATTTCTGTCTGCTTTAGCACATCCTTCCAGGTGGCTCTGCTTCTTGCGCGCTTTCACCAGTTGGTCACACCAATCGATGAAAGGGCTTCCTCGACTTCGTCCTTCCAACGCAAACAAGGTCGTCCTCTTCGCCGACTAAAATACCCGTCTCGCATAAGCATCCTCATCCATTCGAACGACATGGCTGAACAGCGCAGGATTTTAATACGCTGCACAACATTCACGTCGCTGAGGACCTCATTCACCTAATTGTTCGATAAATGCGAAAATCATCGCCAACTCTCACTAGACCAAAGATCTTTTATAGGACTTTTCTGTCGAATACACCCAAAGCTGTTGCAGCACTGCTTAACAGTGTCATGCTTCTGCGCTTTAATGAAGCACAGAATAATACTCTTGTAGGGTATTAGTTTTGTTGTACTTTGTTACTGAATTGCCTACTGAGACTATCAAGGACTGTTGAAAAAACTTATCTTACACTTGATTGCCAGATTGACATCATTTTTGGTGGTAGCGGCAGAGCCAAGATAAATAAATTGACATCGAACGATGCATGTACCTACTTGTGCTGCTTGAGGAATGTGTTTCGTTGTATGCTACAATTTTATGTTAATTTTATGGAAACTCAGTTTTGGCTCAATGGATACGTCCACAAACGGCACTTCCCAGTTTGGTGTAAATAATAGTTAGAGGCAGTTCAAGAACTGTCAATGTACCATGAAAGCTGTACTGTTTGATGTAGTTTGTGGCGTCACATTTGAATCGTATTTCATGAAGAAAAATAAAAATCACAACGTTTCAGTCTATGTAGCAAGATGCTATGCGATAACAACATTTTTTTAAATTTTTTTGTCTAAAATGAAAGAATTAGATTTGGTTGACATGTGGTTTCAACAGGACAGTGCAACATGTCAATACCACTAATCTATTGAAATGCTAGCTTGGCCCACATAAGATCGTACGATTTGACGAGGGAATGGAAATACATGAAGTCCCTCATGTATGTAGCCATAATTTCGGCGATGGAAAAGTGCATCGTATCTACCATTGGTAAGATTACGATTAAATACTGCAAAGGGTATGCCATAATGGAAGTGTAGCCGTTGGAGTACTTTTCTTTAAATAATATTTAAAACGTCAATGGCAGTAAATAATTTACCGCCCCACATAAATATTTAAATTACTTTCGCAAATTTTCCGTGTTTATTTTAAATTTTCAAAAACCCAATCCGTTTACATTCAATTCAAGTTCACTAAGGCGTATGATTATTAATCATATTTAATAGTACCACAGCACATGTTACTCATACGCTATGAGGAACTTCTTTTTCACTACATCCAATATCTTTTAAGTTTATTTATAGGATTTAAAATTTTTTTATTTCTTTTGAAATATTTTCTCTGTTACAGGAAATACGCATATTTTACTAAAATTGGTTTTATTTATAGTTTCTGTCATCATTACGTTCAAACTAAGGCTAAATTGGGAACAGAAATCGAAAACTTGGAATCGAATGACCCAGAAAAATTTAATATTAAAATACCAGGGCATATTCGCTTCCGTCGTTCAGCTGAAAACATCGCTGTTGCCATAGTTGATTAATAATCACCTTAAAAATAGTAAAGTTTCCGACATTTACTGCAGTTGGGCTGTAGTGTTGTAGTAGACTTGTATTTTTCAGGCTGATGTGAAGTTCAGGAATATTGATGATAAAAACTGAAAGATGTAAAGGGTCCGCTAAATAACTTTTTTTTTGAAAATGCTTAAAAAAAACTACTGAATATTTTCTCAAATTTCTTTTTTTATTTGAAAGTACAATCCTTCCGGTTAATAATGGAAAATAATTTCATTCAAATGGCTGCCTCGGCTGGGCATTATTATTGGATTATACTATGTTCAGACATGCACTTTTATTGAGTCAATATTCGGTTTATTGAGTACAATATTTTAAGTGTTCAGACATACGCAGTTTAGCTGCTTATTCAATATTCATTTTACAGCTGGTAAACAAAACAGCTGGTTGTTTCAATAACATTGTTTTTATTTTTGTTTTGTTTTTTTTTTGTTTGTCGTTGACATTTGAGTTGTCAAATATCAACAGAAAGTGTTCGGACAAAGCTGCATATTAAGTTTTACTCAATATTATAACAATTTGCTCATTTATTGCGCAATAATTAATTAAAACTTTATATGAAATATTGAGCTCAATAATGGCGTTTATTGCGATTTATCGTATTACTGGATTAATCACAAACTGTATTGCCTATGAATTGGACTAATCGGCTAACAGACTGGAAAACTCTCACACGTGATTAACATACAGGGGCGCTTTTGCCAACGATTAGACAAGACAGTAAGTACAAGAGAGGACTTTTTTGTTTACTAAATTTGTCAAGGATGAAACAGCTTATTTTTTATTCTGAATTAAATATTTAGTATGTGATCTTTAGCCTTTACTAGACATTACCTACTAGGGAATTCTGTAGAAGTAGAGATTTGCTGGAGAAGCAAGAGACCATATGCTAATTATTGCGTCATAATTCAGCACTCTCGCAAAGATGTACGAGAGTTCTGGAAACAGCATTCTAGACATGACTGACTGACAGAACTGTCTGAAGTTAGGTTAAAGGCCATTGTTAGGTACACAAAAGAGTGTAGAGATAGTTTGGGCCGGATGGCTCTTGCAAATAGTGTGCTGTTTTACTATTTGAATACAAGAATTTGGATTAAATGGATACCTTTATCACAATGAATAAACAATTCTTGGATAGACTGAAAAGGGGTGAAACGATAATTTGTTCATAATTTTAACTGTGAATATGAAAAAAGTTTTATGCTTTGTTTTGTATTTATTCACGTGCCATTAAAATTTTTCAAGAAAGAAATTTCCAATGTTTTCTTTTACGTTTTTCAAAATTAAAAGTTAACGATAAACAAATAAATATTATAAAGGAAATACAATACAAAGCATTTAATTAATAGACATTGTTTATACGTTTCGAAATAATTTTGTTAAAATTTCTGTTCAATGTCTGGCTGTTTGTTCACTTTACAGTTGTTGTTGTTGTTGTTGTTATTGTACAATTCTTAAGAAAATTATTCATGCGGAAAACTGATTTTCTATAAAATAAAATAAATGCTCATCCACGGTAGTCTATTCTTGTCTTCCATTAAATACCATTAAAGTATAACACAACATGACATGAACATTTTAAAGATTTTTTTTCCATTTTTTTAAATAAATTCATACAAGACACGACACAACAGCAAAAGATTCACTCACTCACTCACTCACTCACTCACTCACTCGCTCACATTCATGAACATGAATGTTATTAATGACAGACACCCTGCTTTCGTTCTTTTCTATTTTTCTCAGAGATTGCAGGGGTTTGCGGGAGGAGGTGTAAGAAATAAATGATAAATTATTTAAATCATGAATGCGAATTTCAAAATGAAAATACATACAAAAGATAAGATTAAATGGTTTTCTTTATTTTTATTTTTCTTAAAAGAAAATGAAAACGAAAACAAAGAAAACGGAAAATAATTTAATTTTTTTAGAAAAAAGTACGATTTCCTGTTTGTTTTTTGTTTGTTTTTTTTTGTTTGTTTGTTTTTAATAAATGAAATGTTTTATTAAATATGGTCCCCATTATATTAAAAAAAACTTTTTAATAAAAAAATAAAAACAACACGAAATAGAAAATCTTAACACAACTTAAAAACATTTTAATTGTTTTGAAATAAAAACTTATGAAAATGTAGAAAAACATTTCAATCAAGGAAGTGTTAATCTGTTTGCATTCATAAAAGATTTTTCTTGATAACTGCAGGTTTACTAAGATATTTTTCAATCATATCGAAAGAAACAATATTCTGCTGAAAGATTTTAATAAAAAAATCCATGAATAAGGAAAAAATTTAAGATTTTAATTCTAAAAAGTTTACTAGCTTTTTGTGGTACATTACGGCGTATGACTAATATTTTTTTATATTAATATTACACATACGTCAACAGCTATTTGAATGTTAAACTTTACATAAATGTATTGTAGAAGAAAATTTAAGACTTTGTCGAGGTAAACTTTGAACGTATAGCTGCAAACGTGGCAATGAGACTGAGTGCTATAAACGCACCGTAGTATGGAAGCTATGGTCATGCCATAATTTTGAGTATAATATTGAATATACCTACTGATTATACGATACGCGAATCCACTTTTTATTCTGGTTTTACAACGAAGATTTCGGAAGGATACTCCTTGAACTTCCTTCCTAGTATTAACTATCGGATATAGATCACGCTAAAAATTCAAATGTAGAATCTTTTTACAACATCTGTGTCGCAGATTGTCTTTTGTTTTACCCGATTATTCTGCTACATGCAGTATAGAATACTTGAACCCGCTTTTTATTATGGTTTTAAAATGATATCGGATGAATCCTTTTATATTATTGGCTTATAATTCCCAGAGTTCGCCATTCAACTCTTCCCCAACGGTTCCGGCTCACGCGACAAAGTCGGATTTGGAACATTTTCGGAACATCTGTGTGTCGGATTGTCTTTCGTTTTACCCGATTAGGTTAGGTTAGGTTAGAGGACGTGTACTTGTCAATTAAGACAAGAACAGTACCCGGAGGTCGAACCGACCCATTGTACAACGTCCTAGTTTCTCACACCACTTATGTTGTGTGTGTTAATTTTATACATGAGTGGTGGGACCTACAGTTTAAAGTCGACTCCGAAGGACAGATTTTTGGGAAACTTTTTCATGGCAATTTTATTTACTCTCAGAGTTTTTGCCAGAAATCTGCTGAGAGGAAGTCGCCAAAGAAATACTTTTTGTATTTTCTCTGGCCTGGGGCTCGAACCCTGGCTTTACGTCTAATAAGCCAACACACTACCTACTAGACTACGGCGACTACTGATTACTCTAATACACGCATAAGTGTCGGCATGGTGTAGTGGTCAAAATAGCTTGTCAACAAGTCGAGAAGTCCGTGTTCGAATTCCAACGGAGTTGAAATAAAGCCACGTTCGAATCCAAAGCAGTTAACAAAAAATCATTCATCATGGTTTTCGAATTTAAAATTAAATAACTTCACTTCCTCCAATGCAATCCATCTAAGAAGGATAACATCACAGCGAGGTCAGGCAGGGGAAGTAGGAATCAACGGTTAGCAAGGTTCCGCACACTCCAGCATATATTCAGCCGCACCATCATCCAAGGTCCTGCTGCATAAGACTAATCACCTGATTAGCTGGATCAACAACAGATTATCAAAACGAAAACAAGAGAGAATAAAAACCAACCGGGAAATGCTTTGTAGAAACCATATGCTTCCAGGAGGAGTAGTGGAAAGAAGTCTTTTACATGCAGTATGGAATACTAATTTTAAATAATGCCACTGTTGAAATCTGCTCTTAGGGTATACCCTCATATTTCCTGATAATAATACGGCCATTAGGTTCAAAGAGAGTGTTTGTGTCACATATAAAGCTTTCCCAGAATCATGTATAAGTCCGGAGAAGATAACGATACAATCGACGGTTACCCTTATATGGGTTCTTGGACATGGGGACATTGAGGGTAACAACAAAGCCGACTTACAGTTAGACAGTTACAAAGGCAAATTCAACTGAATTCTTAAGTTAGATTGGCGTTCGTCTGCAGAGAGGCAAGGAAATATTGTCACACAAACATTATTCATTTGCAAAGAAAATAAGAGATTATGAAGCCATTTATAACGAGAGGAGAATTGCAGAATAAAATTAAACCTGGATAGAGTCGATATTAAAAACCTTACGACAGTTATAACTAAACACTGGCCTGTGTGTTAACACGCTCTGAGGCTGGTAAAAGTCAGTAACGATTTCTGCAGAAACAGAGTGACTTATCTGTCATCCTAAAGTCTTTTGGTGTTACAACGGGATCTTATAGGATACTAGTAAGCTAAGCTCTTTGATACAGTTACCTTAATTTTATTGATCATTACAATTTTTTAGCCAGTGTTACAACATTAGCATTTCACACCACCAATGTTGTGTGTTCTAACTTTATCCAAGAGAAACTTTCCATGTCCGAGGTACATGTTAGGTGGACAGTACAGAGATGCAAGTGCCGCTGTATTTGATGTACAGAGATGTACGCAGGCAGTCTGCTGTTCTGATTACCAGTGCGCTCTGTTCCACTTCAACCAAGGCTTTATTTCCTATACTGCACTGGCTCTCCTCCGACCTCCTATTGACGCTGAGTCGGTGAAAGAAAGACTTAATGCGGCCAAATCCTAGCCCAATTTGGACAACGGAAATGCTACTATTCTGGGTAGACGTTGAAAAACTAGAGTCGATTATATGTTTCCTTATATAGAACATTCGATTTTAGAATTCTGACTAGAGAATTTTGGTTGAGGAACCGGAGGTTCTCAATGGAATCCTTGAAGTTTACACTGATGGTTCAAAGATGAGCGACAGGGTAGGCTGTAGTGTCTTTATTAGGGATCCTGATATTAAACTTTGTTATAGATTGCCTGATCACTATAGTGTCTTCCAAGCAGAGGTCATGGCATTTTTGAAGACGGCGCAATGCTTGTTGAGTTGCGAGGTTTTTCCCTGAAATTCTCCTGATTTACTTGGAATGCCAGGCTGCAATTAAGACCCTAACGAACGTAGTTTCAACGTCCGTCCTTGTCCATGAATGCCATAGTTTCTTCGAGAATCGGATCGGAGAATCGGATCGTTCTAAGGTAACTCTTATATTGATTCCAGTACACAGAGATATTGTTGAAAATTGTATTGCTGATGAACTGGCCAGGACGCGTATGGAGCTAGCAATCTCCGACATGTTACAGGGCATAGGTATTCCAATAGTTTAGGTTAATTTGGATATTGTCCACTCGATCTAGGAAGAGGCTTTATCTCGTTGGCAACAGGAGGGAACGTGCAATATTGTCAGACCCTGCTGGACACGTATGGACAGTAAGAGAACTGACTCAGTTCTGTCCTTTAATCGTATGGACATCCATCATGAAATGACGATCCTTACAGGCCATTGTCCTTTTGGTAGGCATGCCAGCTAATGACTTTTGCAGGAGCTGTGGGTCTGAGTGAAGTCGCCGTAGTCTAGTGTGTTGGCTTATTAGACGTAAAGCCGGGGTCGGAGCCTCAGGCCAGACATCAAAACAAAATACAAAAGGTATTTCTTCGACATCTTCCTCTCAGCAGATTTCTGGCAAAAACTCTGAGAGTAAATAAAAATTTCCATGAAAAATTTCTCAAAAATCTGTCGTCCGGAGTCGACTTTAAAACTGTAGCTCCCGCCACTCATGTATAAAAAATTAACACACACAACATAAGTGGTGTGAGAAACTAGGTCGTAATCCTGACTGAAGGGTTGTAATGACCAGTTATGTATATATGTATGCGGGTCTGAGGCGGAGTAAGAGACTGTCTTTCAACTTATGTGTCAGTGGCCTGCTCTTGTCATGAGTAGATGGAGGTTTCTGTCCTCTAATTTTCTGACATCGTTGACCGAGCTCGCTAATACAAAGATTGATGGAATAGCAAGATTTATATTGCACTCGGGATGGTTTTCTCTAAGGAATGTTTGACACCCGGGTAGAATTCATTTTGGTATCACAATGGGCCTAAACGCTGGCTTTAGTGGGACCTTTGCCTTCGAATGGGTACGCCACCTAACCTAATGTACTTTTTCTCATTTATTCTCAGAATTTTTGGTAGAAGGTTGCTTTTAGGGAGTTGCCGAAGGAAGTATTTTTTCATGTTTTGTTTTTTTGTTTTGAATCTCGGACCCTCATCTTAACCTTAACCTAACTTAACCTTTCGTTAATTTCCGTTCATTCAATTGAATCATTATTGGAAAATCATATTTTAAGGCCTTAATAAGAATGACCTTTTTCTTGTTTGTTTAATGCAAACAGATTAAGAGTGATGAATATTTTCTTAAGAAAATTTTCTTTTTTTTAGCTTTCAATTAATGATTGATAATATTTGTTTTTTGTGTTGTTGTGTTTGTTTTACTTACAAAAATAATAATTTGTAATTGAGCTTAACCTTTAAGTAATCAATATGGTTTACATTTTAATATTCTTCCTGCTTTGTTAAACACAAAAATAAATTTTGCTTTTAATTAAAAACTTTTCAACTTTTCATGGAAAGTTATACTGTAAATATAGATTTTCTTTTTTGTTTTTGTATTCTATTCATATATTTTTTTCTTTTCTTATTTATTTTTGTTTTAATATGAAATGTATATCGAGTAACAACGTCATCATTTAATTATTATTCAAAGAAATATTAATTTGCAGTTGATGCTGACACAACAACTTTTGATTTTTTTGTTTGTATTTTTTTTAAAATAATTAATTAATAATTACATTTAAATTTATCTACTATTTGTATAAATATGCATGTAAAAAAACGTCTTTTCTTTTATAAGTAATAATAAATTTTTTGAAATATATTTACGTAATCATTTATGCATTTCATAAATATTTATTATGAATTTTGTTTTTTTTTTATTATTATTTTCATTCATTTTATTTAAATTTTTATTTCAACAAATGGACACTTATGGATTACACAAATTTTTAAATATTTTTTTTTTTTATTAAATTTTATTATAAATTTAAGTTTTTTTAAATTATTTTTTATTTAAATTCTCTATTAAACTTAATGAAAGGTTTGTTTGTTTAATTCAATTATTTGTTTTTAAATTTTATATAAAAAATTAAAACTATGAAAACAATTTTCTTTTCTATTTATTTTTAATAAATTGCTGTTGTTGTTGTTGTTGTTGCTTTTATAATTTTTTACTGTAAATTACAATCCTCGGAAGCATTGTTAATTTGTTGTTTTGTTTTACGTGATGCCCGTCTTATCAAAGATCTGCACCATTACATCGCATGTCGAAATTAGCGTGCATGGTTTTTTGCAACAATTTGTTGCACGTTTTGTAGTTGTTGTTTAGTTAGATTTCATTTAGAGATTAGAAATATTTTTTTAATAACGCATATAAAAATAAGAGAACGAAATTAATTTGCATTCAAAATTTTTAAAATAAAATTTTGAAATTTAATAAGGAGTGCCCACGAAAAAATTTGATTATAGGTTTTTGTTTCTTCCATTTCATTACATAAATTTCATCTTATACATACATATATAAAAATGAATGTGTGTTTATTTGTTTGTTTGTTTGAAGTCTATAGACAGCTAAACGGTTGGACCGATTTTCTTGAAATTTTAACAGTACCTTCCTGTATGTGTGGAAGGAACTATAGGATTTTTAATTTAAAATTTCAAGTAGGCGAGGTGCCACACCCACGTACCTAATAAGTATTTAATGTCGCATATCTCATAAACTGCAACAGCTATAGTGGTTATATTGGGCGTGTCACATCCCATCCGGCAGGTGGCGCCACTGAAAATTACTTAAAATGAATTAAATCATAAACTGTGCATTTGATCATGTTATGATCTTTAGCAAAGTTGTTGCGCATGAGCCGACGAAGGTTTCTAAGTTGCTATGACCAATATTCGATAGGTGGCGCCACTGAAAATTACTTTAAATCAATTAAATCGTAAACTGTGCATTTGATCATGATATGATCTTTAACAAAGTTGTTGCGCATGACCCGACGAAGTTGGTATGACCAATTTCCGGTGGTGCCACTGAAAATTACTCAAAATGAATTAAATCGTAAACTGTGCATTCTTTAACAAAGTTGTTGCGCATGAGTCGATGGAGGTTGGTGCGATTAATTTCCGATGGATGGCGTCACTGAAAATTATTCAAAATGAATGACAAGCAGTTGGTCGACCTACACCTCAAGCATGGAAGAAGAGAGCATTACAAGCCTCAGAATCAGACGAGCATTGAGACTGGCAAATCTTAGAGTATATGCCGCTGAAACCCGTTCGCTTGAACCACTTGAACAAGGAGAAGTGAGATGAGAAACTGATCGAATGCGTACTACTCAGGCCCGTTCATCTGAATCATCTGGACAACGGGAAACAAAATCAATAAAATGATTCAAAATTAATTGGACATTTGTGTAATGTTTCTCCTTCAAATTTATTTCAGTTGGTGGGGCAGCAACACGCGCAGGGTACACAATTGCAAACCATCCAGGGTCGCTGGTGGGAATTGAACCAACTAGACCGTTGGGGCACCCGATGAAGAATTAAAGAAAATATTGTTTAAATTCTAACGCATAAAAAAATTGCCTTTACACATACCACAGCTTGTTAAAGGGGAAGGAAGGGATTGGAGATGTCTGAGGAGGAGACAATGAGCAGAACGATGTGCCTCTACAAGAATACGTTTCCAAATTGGAAAAAGCAGCATGGAATTCAACAAACTGTGGGTGGTTCAAAATACCTGTCTGCCGAATTTCGAGACTGCTGTGTCCAAGGAAAACCAAGAAACTACTTGAGTTCGACAAGAGAACGGTTCGCACTCTAATAGGGATTCTAAGGTGATACTGCGCTATTGGCATTTTCGCTGACAAGCTAAGTTCGTTTCACCAGGATTACTGCTGCTCTGATGTAGAGAAAACAGAATCGTTGCAATACCTTTAATGCGAGTGCCCTGCATTTCACAACAGACGTTATCGATTCTTGGGTGACTTTTTTTAAGATCTGGGCGTTTCATCCGAAGCTTGGGGTAGCCCAAACCCACCACTAAAGGATTATGACAAGGGGACTTACCTCACACTGGGTAACATAATGGGTCATATGGTCACTGAGTGAACTTGCCTTTGAACGGCAAGCTGCCCGCTAACCTAACCTATAATTTTTTTGACAGTTTTTCTTTTCCTATTAAACGGTTTTATTAAGCTTTTTTCTTAAAATGTTTAAATGTTCTTACTCTCGAAATTTTAAAGAATTTGGTGTTGTGGCTTGCCTCGGTACAAAAGCTACATTATTCCTATAGGGTCACTCAATTATGTGACTACAGTGATAAGAAATATCTATCCAGAAATATGAGGATACTTTATTGTTTTTTTTTTACGACCAACTCTAAATATAAAAAACAAGCCACACTGTGACTGTGCTGTAATAAATCTGTTGACTTGGAAGATATATAAACATGGAACCCTATTCAAATTTTTTCGTGCACTCTCCTTATTTTTATTTTATTTACAAATTTAAAAAAAAAAGAAGCAAGCATACCTTGATCTTGGTTTTAATTTTGCCTCACTGCTAGTGGCTGGATCAACCGCATCAACAAAATTGGTTTTCTTATCACTTGAAATGGATGGACTGGCATTACGATTTTTATCTGTAAATAAAGAAACAAAAATAATTATATTTCATGAACTTAAATATTTTTTCTTACGAATCAAAATACATTATGAATCATTTGCCAACAACTGTATTTAACTAAATTGTTTACATCAGTTTTCCAAACTAGTGACTGAATTTCAGTAAATGCTGAGGATTTATATAGATCGCGTTTTCCATCTGTTGGTAATCGATGATTGTGACGATAACACACAACACCGATAAAACACATGACTTTGTTGTGTATATACCATACAATTAAAGCGGGGTTATAACATAAATATCTTGTCAGATAAACATACAATTGCTGGTGCTAGGTTAAATACCAAAGATATGATGAAATGAAAACCTTATGCATGCGTCAGTTTATTGGCGGAATTGGGTTAGATGAACCGCATGCTCTTCCCATTTTATACACGATTTTATTAAGAATTTTATGCGAAAGGTTAAAAAATACTTGGGTTATGCAAGTGTGACTTTATAGTTGACAAATATCTCACCGAGTAAATATGTGCAAACGTCAAATCCTAAAAAAATGCATGAAAATCAAAACCACTCGTATCATCAATTCGTCGATAAGCAGACTGCCATCGACACTGTAATTAACGCAAAGATATTTAAGAGCATTCATTCAAGGTTTTTCCCGATCTCGTTGCCTTTACAAAATACAGAATGCTAGTACTCGGTATACTCGATAAATACTCAGGTATTTGCTTTGGAAATGCATTAACGGCTCACAAGTTCTAAGTATGTTTTCTGGTAATTTGATGTCTTCATCATATAGAAGGCATGGTAGCATATAAGGCGACATATAAGGCGTGAAGCCAATACCTTTCGTAACAAATGTTCTTTCATTATAAATTGCTGGGTTAGAAGTCCGGTTACTATTAACAGGCTAATCCTTGATAAGTTATTTCATGTCATTAAGACAAGCACAATAACCAGAGGTTATAATCATCAAAATAGATAGAAAGGAGTCATAGAAAGAGTTCACAAAGACACAATCGCAATACACAAGGCAGCGCTGAATAAAAATTCTTGATAGTCTTATTAAATGTCTTCCTACTACTGTCTCAAACCCGTCGAACTTACAAAGCATCTCCGCTTTCGACAATTATATCCTGAAAAAAAAATTAAGTCGCCGTGGTCTAGTAGGTAGTGTGTTGGCTTATTAGACGAAAAGCCAGGGTTAAAAAAAGTATTTCTCGGCGACTTCCTCTCAGCATGCCAAATTTGCCATGAAAAGTTTCTCAAAAATCTGTCGTTCGGAGTTGACTTTAAATTGTAGGTCCCACCACATATGTATAAAATCAACGCACACAACATAAGTGGCGTGAGAAATTAGGTCGAAATCCTGACTGAAGGGTTGTAATGACCAATTATGTATGTATGTATAAAAATTCTGAATAAAAGTTGTTTTTAGTATCATGTAGTACTCAAATATCCTCATGCTATTGTCTCAAACCCGTTTGACTTAAAAAGAATCTCCACTTTTGGCTTTTCCTTTCACACTAATCTTCCACACACACAGAAATGTTTTGGTCCTACTAGCGGTGTTGAAGCTGCCCCCCTCTCAGGCTCATTTGCCTGTCAATTGTAGTGAATTCCCAAATGACTTGGACGCCTGCTTCAAAACTTAAAATGCCACCCACCATACCTCATCGTAAATAAAAGCTGCCACCTGAGAGAAAATCCATGACAGGAAAGTCATTAATTATACAAATTCAAACAAGAAGTAAGAAGAGGCAACAGTACATCTCGTCTGACTTTGTAAAAAATGTAAAATGTACTAGACGTATAATAGTAGGTAGTGTGTTGGCTTAATAGACATGAGTTCACGGTGCAAACCTTATGTCTGACGTCTCCACTAAAACGAAATATGAAAAAATATTTCTTCGGCTCCTATCTCTCAGCAGATTTGTGACAAAAGCTTTGAGAGTAAATTTCCAAGAAAAGTTTCTTAAGGACTAAGGATTACTGGAGCATTGTAATGACCAATTGTGTATGTATGTACAATGTATGTATGTAAAGAGGGCAGTTACTATACTCCAGAATTACAAAACGGCTGGAGCTGACTCAATACCATCTGATAGGGTCAAAGGGTGTCCTGATCTCATCATGTACACCTGTTCATAGATTGTAGAAGTTTGCGTTTCAAACATTTCCTACCTGTAATGCATTCTATTCTTTAGTTCAAGAAATTCTATAGGGTTTCGAAAAACCATTCGTCACCGATTCCGATTCAAGGGACTATACCGAAGCGCGTACAGCTTAAATGTATAAAAGTAGACCTTTTCCACCCTTACGTTTCCTCTTCCTTCCAGGCGAAGTTCTTTAGCAAACAAACTTACCTCTCAACGGAATTCAATGGCAACTACATTTTGCTTGCTTGAAATTTTTCTCCTTTGAATTTAATGCCTGACTTATTTCAACCACAATCCTTTTTAAATCTATGAAGTCATTATTAACTACACTGGTCCTCTTTCTTTATTAAATTTGTTTTCTACTTTTTTCCTACCCATGTTGTTATTGGCTTGTTATTTAAAATAAAGAAAGAAAAAAATATTTACAAGATAAGGGCTTACTTTACAACTGCAAACCCTAGTTGTTTTCATTTTTTATTGTAGAAATGCAGCAAACGATTGAGCAGAGATGTAAAGGAATGTGTTGGCCTTCGATAGTGAAAATAAAAATCACATAATATGGTGCCTGAAGGCAAAGACAAGTGAAATTATTAATGTTTTAAATATTTTAAATTATTTTATTTTTTAACCATTAACAGGTCTTTAATAAGGGCTTCCTATCTTTGAAAAATGCGTGACAAAGTGGGCAATGGTATATTTATTAAGGATTCTGAGGTTAAGCTATAGTCATGGCCATTTTGAATGTGATACAATGCTTGTTGGATGGATGGATATTTCCTGAAAATCTTTTGATTTACTCAGACAACCAGCCTGCGATTAAATCCCTAACGAATATATTTTCAACGTCCGTCTTTGTCTATGAATGCCGATTATTTCTCAAAAAAATTTCGGATCATTCAAAGTTAACTCTTATATGGGTTCCGGGATACAGGGAAATCTTTGGAAATTGCACTGCGGATGATTTGGCAAAGGCTGGTAATGGAGATCGATATCTCCGACATTTTACAGGGCATAGATAGTCCAATTATCTCAGATAAATTGAATATTATCTACTCGTTTTACAAAATAGCATAACCTCTTTGACAGCAAGAGGGTAAATACAATATTGCTAGACTCTACTAGACACTTAGTGATAAAAGATACACAATAGCAATGTCGTGGGTCACTGACCTTTTAGTATGCATGCCGGAAAATTTGCCTCTCTGACAAATGACTTCTGCAGGAGCTGTGGATCTGAGGAGAAAAAGTGGAAGATTACAATTTCTGTTCTCTGCCCTTCTGACTTCCTTTAGCGAGCTCTCTAATATAAAGAGTGCTGTAATACATAATTGGTCATTACAAACCTTCAGTCAGGATTAGGACCTAGCTCCTTACATCACTTATATTATGTATATTAATTTTATACATGAATGACGGGACGTATTTTGGAGAACTTTTTCATGGCAATTTTATTTATTTTTAGAGTTTTGGCAAGAAATCTGCTGAGAGTAAATCCCAAAATAGCTTTTTTTCAGATTGCTTTTGTTGGAGGTGTCTGACCTGGGGTTTGAACCGAGGCATCATGCTTTATAAGCTAACGCACTACCTACTAGACTTTGTAATAGCTATTGCTGTAATAGCAAGATTTCTTTTAGACACGTGTTAGATTTCTCTTTGGAATATTTAATCCCCAGGTTAACTGTGTATGTATAACAATGTTTGCTTGCTAAAACGTGACCTCTTCCTTCACATTACCCTCACCTAAGTGTGTGTCATACATTATCGGATTTTTGTATTGAAGTGACGAACCTATTGGTGCCATCATTATGTGTGGAATACAATGTTCACCATGTCGTTTAAATGTCTGCCATGGCTTCTCTGGGTGGAGTACATCCGATGAAGACCATATGCTCGGTGTAGTGTTACAGATACTGTTAATCGAAACAATGCCTTCTGAATTCGAACTTTTTATGGTGGATATGCTTAAAATATTGTTCAAAATTATTAATTGGTTGATATTCTTATAGCGTCAACTATCCTGATCAACTTCAGTTTGTGGTCATCCAATATTATTTTGTGAACTTTTTCGATGTTTTCATCAATAAATCCTCTTTGGGGTGCTCACTATATGCATTGTTCTCTATGATTATGTTTTTTCGTTGACAAACCGTGCTGCAAAGTCCAAATAATGTTTACTAAGCCAAGCCTTCGCCAAAAAACCCTGCTTCGTTAACACACAACAGATTGCTTAGCTCAAAATGCTTTGTCCTTCAAACTAATTGCTCGAAGGCTGCAAAATTTGTCCAAGCCTCCTATGAAAGTTAGGATTAACTAAAAATTATATCTTCTTAACGCTACCAGCGCCACCTATGTGTCTATGTCTATGAAGTTTTAATTAAGTCCATTGAGCTTCACTTGAAAGAGTTTTAGAATTTCTTAGTTACTATGCTTAGAACGTATTGTTGTACGTGTTTTAACTTTCTTT
Organism: Sarcophaga subvicina; assembly: GCA_936449025.2. Taxonomy (NCBI): domain Eukaryota; kingdom Metazoa; phylum Arthropoda; class Insecta; order Diptera; family Sarcophagidae; genus Sarcophaga; species Sarcophaga subvicina. The sequence goes on from OW388084.2 coordinate 38,436,515, forward strand.
TTCTTAAGTTCCTTAGAAAATGTGTCCCGTCTGGTAATTCATATGCTTGAATGAATTCTTAAAGAAAGCAACATCACAAGAAAGGAATAAAAACAAAAAAAATCTCTTTTTTCTTCAAAAGATAATTGGAAAGAAGAAGAAGAAATGGTTAAAATGAAAATAATAAAATAAAATAGAAAGAAGAATCCTATAAAAGTCCAGTTAATTTTCATTTAATTAAAAAACAATTACACGGAATTTTTAAATGAAACACGGTGGAACCTGAAGTAGAAAATTAAGCTGTATTTAAATTATTTTTTTAGAATCTATTTTCCAACAGAAACTTTCAAATTTTGACAGTTGGTACCTGCCATCTTGCTGAAGCTTTATCTGTAAAATTAGTTGTCATTTATTCAGCCTGCTTTTGCAAAAATACCGTGGAGGGCAACAGACAACTACATATATAACACACATAATTGGTCATTACAACCCTTCCGTCAAGATTACGACCTAGCTTCTCACATCAGTTATGTTGTGTGCGTTGATTTTGTACATGAGTGGCGGGACCTACAGTTTAAAGTCGACTCCGAACGACAGATTTTTGAGAAACTTTTCATGGCAATTTTATTTACGTCTAATAAGCCAACACACTACCTACTAGACTACTGCGACTTCAACTACAGACAACTGCATGCGTTCGCCAAATAGGCTGTGGATCAGTTGCCTACTGACACTAAACTTCTTTAAAAATTGTTCTTCGAACTACATGAAAGAGGACAGTTCAGAGCAAAAAGACAAATTCTTAAATAGGAATTACATTCATTAGCAAAGACAACAATGGAGATCCCAAAGGGTGGGACATTTAAAAGTTTAAACTTGTGAATGCAATAAAAAAAACCGGTTTGAAAATTTTCCAAATTTATTTTTTTGTTGTAAAGTACAATTGTTCCGGTTAGAAATGAAAGATTATTTCATTTATATATGGTTGCCGCGGCTGGCCTCACAGTACCTGATTCGATCGAACCAATTGTCGTGCACTTTTTCGAGTGTATAGGGCCATATCTCGACAATGGCATCATGAATGGTGCCTTCAAATGCTCCATTGTATCTGGTTTGTCGGCATAACACTTCTCTTTAACGGCGCCCCACAGAAAATAGTGCAACTGTGTCAAATCGAGCTTCTTGGCAGACAATTGTCAACAACATTTCGGCCATCAAACGCTTGACACAATAAATCGATTGTGGATTGAGATATGTGGCAAGTTATACTATTCTGTTGAAATCAAAGATCGTTTACATCAATACCATGAAGAGCGGGTACAAAAAAATACGTTATCATGGTGTGATTAGTGTATCCGGTCCTCAAGCCGCACCAAACTGTCACTCGTAATGGGTGCATTGACTTCTGTAAGACAGCGTGTGAGTTTTCTGAGCCCCAAATACGGTATTTTTGCTTATTAACGTACCTACCAAGATAAATATGAGCTTCATCCGATAAGAAGATTTTTTTTGGCAACATCGACATTATCATGGAGTTTTTCCTTGGCCCATCTAGCGAAGCGAAAACGATGCGGATGGTCATGCGGCTTCAATTCATGAATCAATCGATTTTTGAAAGGCGTCAAACTGAGATCTTGAAACGTTGAATTCTTGGGAACGATAACGAGTTAAAGTTGATGGATTCTCACGCACACTCTCAGCCACAGCCTCGATATATTCGTGTACGCAATGTACGAGCTAGCTCACATCTTGACGCATCAACAATGAAGCCAGTTTCATGCACTTTACCAATAAACTTGTGTATACGGGGCACGGTTTGTCTTTCTCTGCGACCAAATTTTGTACGACAAGCGTAAATCCATTCATTACGTTCAGTGGAGAAAACATTATTGAATTTTGTGACAGAATAGAATGACATAAGTATTGCCAGATTCGAAAGACCGGATGGTTCAAATTTAAACCGATAGATGGCTCTCCCGATAAATATCATTAAATAGGTCTCTTTTGACAAATATGGAAATAAATATACTCTCGCTGTATTAAAAATCTAAGAATTGCTACACCACTGTGCAAATTTTACTGTTTAATTAAATTTTCTTTTGAACTTTACAAAGTTTTTGGGAAGCTCTAGGAGGAATATACGTGCTTGAGAAAATTGAAAAGTATCTTTGAAAATATAAATTAAATGAAGACCTGCAAAGCATGAAAGTTTGAATGCTTAAAATCTTAAATTAAAGACGATACAATTATTATTTTAAGATACAATTATTTTTCTTTACAATACGACATTTTCTTTTCATATCATTAAAAAGGTCCTTTGATTTAAGCAAAATTCTGTAAGAAAATCTAATAAAAAAATTGATTTTTATTTTCTTCTGACCATTGTGTACGTACGTATACAATAAATGAAGCCGCATTAATTTGTTCGTGAATCATTAGACCTGTCAACATAAGACATCATATAAAGAATTATGCCAGGAAGCTCTTAACTTTAAGCCATCAAATATACCACATCCTTATCACTGGCAACGACAGTGTGTATGTCAGCTTTGCTACGAAACTATTTATTGATTCGCCACACGATGGTTAGTTATGCTGATGATGTTGATGATTATTTCATTACGGCTTTTACTCAGTCTTTTTTTGTTTGTTTTTTGTTTTCATTTCAGCAGCAGCAGCAGCAGCAAAAAAATGTTTGTTTTACCACATCACGCTTTGGTATTTTATATGCTGATCTGCTTGTTGTGACATGCTTAAAATGTTGAAATTTGTATGTCATACCAAAATCTACTGACAGCATCCATTACAACAACCCAAAACAACAACAACAATAACAATATCAATCAAAATATTATTATCCACTGCTGCAAAATACTTTTATATGCAACAAATTGTTAAATATTTATTGGAAATACGGTATTCACAAAGTATTTGCAATATATTGTATACCATACATACAGTATTGGTCAGTTAATTAGAAGGATAATATTTTTAAGAATTTTTTTTGCAAAAATTTTAATTTTTCGTGTTTTCTTGTGAAACCTTCAGATAGACGTGCCTGTCACACATAATTCAATTTCAACATCTTTTTGGAAGGAAATTTTAATCATACATTAGGTTATCTAGGAATAATCTGAGGTTAGTAACCGACCAATGGATTGGACACTGTAGAGAGAATAGGAATGATCTCGATCTTGATCTGGTCATAATGGAAATGCATTATCAGAACACATACTTGGAACCTGTGTGGAAGTGGAAACTACGGATTGAATATCAAGTGCTGAGCAAGAAGTTGTTCTTGTTGGAACGGGGCACATCCTGAAGTTTGTTAGATCAATAGGATTGAAAAGGATGTTATAAGGAAAGGCCTATATAGCATGGAAGTATTACTATGGCATCTTTACATACATAAAAACCTAGCTTCTCACACCACTTATCTTGTGTGTGTTAATTTTCTACATGAGTGGCGGAACCTGCAGTTTAAAGACGACTCCAAACGAAAGTTTTTTAAGAACTTTGCCTGGCAAGTTTGTTTTATTCTCAGAGTTTTTGCTAGAAATCTGTTGAGAGGAATTTGACGAAGAAATATTTCGTTTTGTTGGAGATGTCTGACCTGGGGTTTGGACCATGGCCTCACGTCTAATAAGCCAACACACTACCTATCTACTATGCTTTTTATCAAAAATGGTGTTCTGTTTGGGCAACATACCGTGTGCTACAATCAAGCAGCACCCGTACGTCAACGCAATAAAAGATCTCTTTGAGAGTGTATAGGAGAATCCGAGGCGGTCACGTGAACTCAGCCTGTCGCAGACCCCAACTTGGATAATTTTCCGTTGAGATTTCGGCCTGTATCCGTAAAAAACTTACCCAAGAACAAAAGGTAAACGACAATAAACAACGAGGTGTGTTTGGAGAATGAGCTCTGGAGCAGTTAACAACAGAATGAATGAATGGGTACGTAAATAAACAGAATTGTCCAAATTTGGATGATACCACTCTACGCGAGGTTCAAGAGCGTTCAATGTATCCCGAAAAAGTCACTGTTTAATGTGGATTTTGGATCAGCTGCGTTGTTAACAGCAAGCATTATAGGTCGACGATTACCAACTTCTTTTGGACTGAATGTGATAAACTGAACACCAACGGCATGTTATTTTAACAAAACGTGCCCCACAGCTCATGCCGCATTAAATATTCTTCACGCGTGATTTAAGAACATGAATATCTCACGTGAAAGTGATGTGAATTGGTCATTTAGATTGCTCAGTTTTATCACGGTCGACATTTTCTTGTGAGGGTTTCTTAAGTTGCAGGTGTATGTGAATAAGCTGTAAACCACAGTAGTCTACAAAGTTAAAATAATCCATGTCGTCGGTTAAATTCAGTTTGGAAAATTGGACCTTTCGGAAACGATCATTTGAGCGATGTGATATTCCATTACAATAGACCTTATATCAATACGGCTATCATATACGCTATTCTTTAACTATGAAGATCAAACCTATCGGTATACAATATTGCGGTTTTTAAGCGTTGAGCTTTTTACTAAAATTCACAGACTTTCGCTCTACCTACATTTCATTTGTAAAAGTCGTCGTAGTCTAGCAGGTAGTGTGTTGGTTTATTAAACGTAAAGCCAGGGTTCGAGCCCCAGGCCAGACATCAAAACAAAATACAAAAGTATTTCTTCGGCGATTTTTTCTTTCAGAAGATTTCTAGCAAAAACTCTGAGAGTAACTAAAATTGCCATGAAAAAGTTTCTCAAAAAAATCTGTCATTCGGAGTCGACTTTAAACTGTAGGTCCCACCACTCATGTATAAAATTAACACACACAACATAAGTGGTTTGAGAAACTAGGTCGTAATCCTGACTGAAGTGTTGTAATGACAAACTATGTATGTATACTTCATTTGTAAACGGTTCATCAACTTCCAGAACTTAATGTTTCTATGCAATTTCGTTATTGTAATTTGTTCCTATTCACGTAATTTCTTTATTGTTTTGTTATTGTTTGTTTTTTACAAAATAAACAAATATATCCTTAAAAAATGTGTAATTTATGATTCTGTAACCAACGGATAAAAATTTTAAGTTGAATTATATTTTATTTAAGGGACACCCTATTCCTTTTTAATAATTAAAATACCATAAACATTGGCACTGTATTTAAATATCTCTCTGATACAATTATGTGATTAAAAAATAAATAAAAAATAAAAATAAAATTGAACAATAAATTTATTTATCTTTTCAGCATCATTCTTTTATACTCAATAATTTCATCAGTTGTTCAGATTTCATAATTTTCTCCTCTTTATCTGCTCGCTCCCTTTATCGCCCGAATAACTCAATTTATATATCGTTTGAGTGAAGCCATGTTTGATTCAGCTTGTCATGTGCATATTTTATGGTCATTTTCATTTTTAATTACATTAAATTAACTTGTAAGTACGTACGTATTTGAAGCCTTCAAAATTAAATTTCTTTGTTCATACAAAGGATATGAATAAATAACAGGCCTTTAATTATTGAAAAGTTGAATATTTAATAGAAACAATTATGTTTTAATTGTATACATATGTATGTACATATGTATTGGGTATAAAATATGATAATAAATTTTAAAATAAAACAATTGCCAGCTGTCAATTCAGTTAGCAAATAAAACAATTCTTCTATACACTTACAAACATTAAACGTTTGAAAATTTGAAAAGATTTCGTAAAACGTAGCTGAAACAATTTCCATCTTAATGTGACTTTTATTAGGGCGCAGGGTATAATTATATATACATACACTGGACAGCAAAAGTCTTAGTACGGCATTATTTTCAGCAATTTCATGAACTTTAGCCAAAAGTTTGTATAAGAATTTATAGTTTATATATTTATTTTATTAACTTATTCCTGTTTTATTATAAAACAAAAGATTTTTTAATGTTTTTTTATAAAACAAGTGAAAAATAAGGAAAAGTTTCAGATGACTCCATTGGTACCCCCAATATATGAAAATGTTATCCCTTGTATTTAGTAGAATATCCCTTAAGGTCAAGCACTCCATTTAACCCATTTGGAATTGAATGTACAAGTTTTTTTTGTGCTTTCTGGTGGCACCATGAGCAAGTTTTTCGGTTGACTTTTGTGTGAGGTATAGGGATTACGTAATCGTTCTTTCAAATGATCCCCTAAATATTCTCTTGAAGTCATATCGGGACTTTGTAAAAGAGTATTAAGCCTGTGGGGACTTTTTAGTCAAAATATATTGGAGTACTAAGACTTTTGCTGTCCACTGTATGTGTGGATATTAAAATAAAAATTTATTACATCCATCACTAGTTATGACAGCAATGGAGTGAATGTTTTTACATAAAGTTCATCCCAAAACCATAAATGGGAGGCCATCAAAAAAGGAAAACTTTTCAATCAAATCACTTTAAGAGTCTTATCGATAAAATTGGTAGGCTCACTGTAAACCATAGCTCACTTGTGTTCTGTATGCTTCCCACCTAATACCAATTACTTCGATGTATTTCGCAATGTAAAGTATTTATAACTCCTGGCTGACGTTTCACAACTCATCGTTATTATGATTGTTATTGTCGTGACTATACGATCTATTGCACTCTTCTTAATCTTTATAGACTTTTTGTATTACGTGTCCTCCACACCTATTGTCCTGATAAATTTTAGGATACTACTCGGTGTCTACAATTCTCTGCCTTGCAACTGTTATGAATCCAAATGTTTCCTTCTGAAATGCATTAATGCTTCAAAGATTGTAAGAATTACGGTCCAATGATTAGTTCACGTCCATTTTGAACAGGTCTACTCTGAGTTTACAGTGTTCTGTCAACAGACCAACTACTCACCTCTGGTGATTTCTGGATTGTCTGGTGTATGACTCAGATCTCTTTTTATTAGAATTTGCAACAAAAGTCTTGATTGTTTCACACTCATTCGGTTTGAGAAGAGTATTTTCCTTTCTTTATCTACTCTTTCAGTGAACATAGCTTTCCAAAAATTCGCTCTCACACCACAGAGACTTTTTGATTCTATCAATGGAATAGAAGCTCTCCTCCTAGTCTGCTTATTCGCTTAAGAAAATTCCTGTATAAACTGGGATCTGTACCCAGCTGATTCAGTATACCCACAGGGTCCCATACAATATTTGGTGTAACCTCATATGAACAGTGCGCTCGGATGCCGACCTGATTGTCATATGAGTTGTCTTTTATATTTCTTATGTGAGTTGAATTGAGCAAATCTTTCGATGACATAGATTTCCTCTTGGAAGATACCCGTGAGATTCAACATGGATTATTTCGTCCCTTCTGTTGCTGTTCCAAAATCTCTTCTTGGCTCAACTGGTAGTTATCTGAACGGGTTCTGTAAATAAATTCTAGGTGGTCTAAAATAATTTGTTTGATATTTCCAAGAGCCAGAAAATTACTGAGAATATGTTCTGTAGTCTCGTCTTCATTCTCGTTATTGCAGTCCTGTAGAGTTCTATATTTTTAGCCACTGAAAGTGTGTAACGATAAGGTTCGTAAGATTGATACTGGTTAGACCTCATTTCTATCCAAATTTGTCTGGTCTGTATATACGTATGTAAATGAGTGAGTCTGTGTCAAATCTTTTTTACCGCTGGACTGAGGAATGCCATTCGTACGTACGAATTTGTTCAAATAACCTATTGTATTAACCTTTTCGAAGTCGCCGTAGTCTAGTAGGTAGTGTGTTGGCTTGTTAGACGTAAAGCCATGGTTTGAGTCCTAGGCCAGACATCAAAACAAAATACAAAAAGTATTTTTTCGGCATCTTCCTCTCAGCAGATTTCTGGCAAAAACTCTGAGAGTAAATAAAACTGTCATGAAAAGTTTCTCAAAAATCTGTCGTTCGGAGTCGATTTTAAACTGTAGGTCCCACCACTCATGTATAAAATTAATACACGCAACATAAGTGGTGTGAGAAACTAGGTCGTAATCCTGACTGAACAGTTGTAATGACCAATTATGTATGTATGTATGTATTAACATTTTCTCGTGCGTCAGATGTGTTGATACCAAGAATGTCCTCAAGTTCAGAAACCCACACAAGCGCAATTGTTGAATGAAGTCGCCGTTGTCTAGTAGGTAGTTTGTTGGTTTATTAGACATGAGACCTCGTTTCAAACCTCAGGTCAGTCATCTCCAACAACACGAAATATGAAATAATATTTCTCCGGCGACTTCATCTCAGCAGATTTCTGGCAAAAATTTTGAGAGCAAATTCATTCGGAGTCGACGTTATACTGTAGATCCCCCCACTCATGTGTTAAGCTAGGTCGTAATCTTGACTGAAGGATTGTAATGAGCAGTTATGTATGTATGTATGTGTAATTGTACATCCTTTGCTTGGCAAATCGTATTATGGTTTGGTAATCGAAGATATAGTTTGATTTCTGGTTCTACTTTATAGGAACACAGTCCCTTGCTATATTTATGTTTAAAGTTATCTGTACAGCTCCTACGGACCTACAAGTCATAGATTCGCTTAATTAAGGAAAGTGCTCTACTACCAGTGTGTCAAAATTGGGCGTGATTCGGACAATTCCGAATATCTTTCCAGTGTACCAATTATATTCTGGTGTACTATTGTCGTCGCCGTAGTCTAGAATTGAAAAAAAAATTAACGCACACAACATAATTGGTGTGAGAAACTAGGTTGTAATCCTGACTAAAGGGTTGTAATGTCCAATTATGTTATGGAGCCGATATTGAGTACTGTTCCCAATGTCCTTGCAGCTGCCGTTTTAATAGCGTCGCTTATTCTAAACAACACATTCTACACACCACCTGAATTACTTTAAATCAGTATGTCGTACACATTAATGCCCAAATAATTCACAATTTCGTAAGAAATTTAGTTTTTCGAAAATCTATATTTATATCGCATGCCATATGAGTCGTACATAAAATGAAGTGTGGATCACTTCCCAGATTTTTAAATACATTTCTTTATTCAATTTCTTTATAGTGTTGCATTTATATGAGTTATCTGTTGTAAATATTTAAATTTCATTTCAGTAATTGTTTACTCAAGTGTAAATGCCCATGTCAAGTTTCCATGGTAGTCTGTTTGGAAGTGTGCTGTACGTTTTCTCCACCCACGCTTTGTAGTCAATTTTTGTAAACCATTCAAAAGCCACTGCACAGACAAACAAAAGAACAGATGGTAAAACCCATGTTGTTGTGGTTAATTATTTGTAAATTAATTTCATTTTTATTCTCTTCTTCTCTTTTTCTTTTCATTTTCTGCTTCTGTACCAACAGTTTTCTTATAAAAATTAATTTCATGGCTTACCTACATACATACGTATGGTATGCTTCATGATACCGTAGGAGTCAATATTAAATTTTAATTGTGACGTCAAATGCAATATTTGCCATTTTAAGTACATGTTAACTACCAGACAATGAAATTGAAAAGAATTTTACGAACGAAAGATTATAACGAAATTCATTAGAATGAAAAAAGGGATTCAAAAGGATTAAAAGTTCGGATAATTTTTTGCTCATCAATTGGAAAATGGAAAAGAAAATACACCAACCTACTAAGCGTGTATCGAAAGGCACCGCAAGAATACCCCGAGCTATTCCTCACTTCATGTTTTTAAGAGCTATGTAATGAAGGTTTTTGCTCCTCTCTAAAATATGCGTTATCTCGCATTGGTTCACTGAACTGACCAGAATGCTGATGTCATGCCAAAAACAGTTAAGAAAATAACGTTTAGAAAATAATTTTAGAAAAATTTCGATTAAATCAAGACGAAAATCTTGATTTAACCAGCTGTGCAAATTTGCAGTCCATTGTGTGCAGGAGGCATTCAGTGATTGACACAAATAGTGTAGACGTTAAGGCGAGAAAAAGCTCGTTGGCAGCAGCTCCTCCGTACTAAAGATCTTACGCCCATAAGAGCTGCTATTATATTGAATAACCGCGCATTCACCAGCCGGTTCCAAAGGCAAATCTTTTGTGGAAATATTTATAAATAATATCAACCTCCTGCAAAGCAATCTGTCACTGTCCGAAATCGAAAGAGTATCAGCAACGGTACCTAATATAGTGCACATCCAAAAGTGGTGGTTTAAACGAGGCTATATTTCGAGTATTATTGACTTTCAAATGGATCGAAAAACAGTTGGTACATTTAAGAGAATATTGAAACGAATGAATTGTTTACTTGTTCACCATGTAAACAAGTTCATTGTTTTTGTTTTTGCAGCTTTTGTTTACAATTTAAACGATGTGGAAGCAAAACACCATTTCCATCAATATGTATGTTATGTAGTCGGAACACCTACGTCCTATGCTATGTTGAAAAAGGTCACTGGCAGTTCACCATCAATGTGATTTCTAACGATATCCTTATTTTCCACAACATATATAAGAGGTATCTTTGAATGACCAGAAATATTCATGCGAAATTCATAGACAAGAACTGATGTTGAAAATACGCTCGTTAGGAACTTATTCGCAGCCTGACTGTCCCAGTGATCAAGCTGCCTATAAGAAATTTTTATATCAGAATCCTTAATAACTATACCATAGCTTACGCAGTCACGCATTTTTTGACTCAAGGGTCCCATTGCGAAACACATGTTTTATAAGACCGAAGTTTGTAGTTGGAATTTTAAAATAAATTATTCTATTCGCAATGATAAAAGAAATCATATAGGTTAGGTTAGGTTAGCGGACGTCAATTAAGACAAGTGCAGTACCCGGAGGTCGAATTAACCCATTTTACAACGTCCTAGTTTCTCACACCACTTTTGTTGTGTGTTTTAAATTTATACATGAGTGGTGGGACCTACAGTTTAAAGTCGACTCCGAACGACAGATTTTTGAGAAACTTTTCATGGCAATTTTATTTACTCAGAGTTTTTGCCAGAAATCTGCTGAGAGGAAGTCGCCGAAGAAATTCTTTTTGTATTTTGTCTTGATGTCTGGCCTGGGGATCGAACCCTAGCTTTACGTCTAATAAGCCAACATACTACCTACTAGACTACGGCGACTTCAAAGGAATCATGTAACTGACCCGGTTATTTTTTCCAGAAATGCAGCATGTCTCGAATCTTGGTTGGGTCACGATTTAACTGCAAAGAGTCTTACTGCCACTAATTCAGTAATCCGCTTTAATAGAATGTTAGAAAGGAGCCACTTAAGTTTGGTAATGCCTTGCTTGGAGTGGAACAGAGTGCATAGAGTAAGATTGGTTCAACTATAGTCCACTAGAGCCGATATGTGATGGTTGGTTTATGTCCCCTACGGTTTATTTGCCATTAATTTTATGTTTTGTAAGGAAATTTTACTTACGAATACTTTAACAAATACTGTAGATATTATTTTCAGTTATTTATGCTAAAAATCGGATGCAATAAAATTGTTTTATGCTCTAATCATCTGTCTCTTAAATGAAAAATACATTCTTAACATACAATTTAATATCATAAATGTTACTTTTTTATTGTTGTGGCAACATGCTGTTGCAACAGTGAACATTAAATACATCTCTTATGAGTGTAATACACGAGTGTAACGAAAATGACAATAACATTTCATACACGCACATCATTAAAGAATAAGAAAAGCAACGCACACGCATATACTCAATTTGATAATTTTAAGCTCATTTGCAGCAATTCCCATTGAGTCTTAAAGTAGAAAAGTCGAAAACTTGTCGTAAGTATGCGTACACAGGAAATAACTTTATTTTCCTTTTCAGAGATCAGAGTTTCAAACGTTTTCCCTTCTTGTGAATTAAAATTTAATTTTATTTTCTTTGTTGTTTGTAAATATATATTGCTACCACAATATCAATAAGCAATAAAATATCGTGATGTCTATAAATTGAGGAAATGTGCATGTATACACAGTGTAGAAAGAAATAATAGGTACATATCAAAATTTAAACATTCTTTTAATATCAAGTCCAAAATGTGTACATAAAAAATAGTCAAAAAGTTAAAATTCTGTTTTCTTCATGCAAATAAATAAAATCTTCAATAATAATGCCTGACGGATATAATCGGTAGACTTTATAGTTATAAAAACAAAATATGTCTTACGGATATTGCCATTCAAACGTTTTTCATTTTTCGATACTCTGCCGATATACATTTCATTTTTATATTCTCTTGAAATTGACAGGATCTTCTCACAACGGTTGAATTTTAGCTTGTTCCTTGCACCATCCGATTACTGTTGTACGACTCAATAATGGTTACAAAGACTACCATTGTGCGAATCTGATATCGATATCAGAGCATGTCGAGTGCAGAGAAGCATATGTTTATTGAGAGTGAAGCTTTCATTAAATCCCCAAAGATATATCGAAACAGATAGAATTAGTGTGCTAGGCTTTTTGATTGGACCTGAGGATCGAGATTTCTTTCAGATTCGATTAAGTCTGCAGCCGTAGTCTGGTAGGTAGAGTGTTGGCTTATAAGACAAGTGTCCGTGGTTCAAATCCTAGCTCAGACATTTCAAACAAAACGAAATATAAAAAAAAATATATTTTTCTTTGCGACTTTCTCTCCATTCGGAGTCGACTTTAAACTATAGGCCCCGATGGATAAAAGTAACACACACAACATAGGTGGTGTGAGAAGTTACGTCATAGTCCTGATTACAGGGTTGTAATAACCAATTAAGTATCTAAGACTGCAACCCTTTCTAGACATTTACAAATGAAGTAAATCGCTTGATGCTTTTGGCACGTTTCTTGTAACATGATATTCGTTGATCGTTAGAAGGCCCTGACTCTGCAAATTTATTTTTATGTAAGTAGAGATTGATTCGCGACCGTTGGAGTGATTTGACTAGAGCGAACCATTTTCTGTTAATAAAATGACTGTTGATCTTCCAATCTGCCATCCCTAAAAATTTATTAAGAAATAAGTTCGTGCGAAGAAGTAAGACTTTGGCAGCGTACATCGGGTGAGAGCCCCACTGAGATTGATAACTGAAATACTTATGGGATATTATAAAGTGAGGTAGTTGCCGGGGATGTGGAATATGTTTCTATCATATTTTTTAGGAGTGTATGTAGATGAGAAGTGTTATACGCTCTTGTTGAGTGTTGAATAGCCTTGAAGGATTCTTTAAAGGTTTTAAATCTCCATTGAGAGCTCATACTCAGGATCTTTTGGGGCTAATTGTCTAATTTTACTGCAGTCTACGCTGCCTTTCGTGTTTTTTAATTTCTTTATTTTTCTTTTTTATTCCCTTAACTCTACTTCAACTTTTTCTAGGACGAATACATTGGGTCCCGTTTCCTTCACGTGTTTTATACTATCTATTATGGCTCTACACTTCCTAAAAACTAACTGTAAGTTACACTGACGACATTATTTAACTATTAAAATCAACGTTTTCTACTCCAAAAATTACAAAAATATCTCTTATATTTACTTGATCTTTGCTATACGGTTTTCGCTTATATTCACGATATGCATGTATAAAGGATGTATATATTGAATACAATACATTACATATACACGGTTATTGTTATATTTGAAATAAATAAATTGTATACTTTATCATCGGTATGTATTTTAATTTACTGTGTATCCATCGGATAATTTTTATGTTTTTTTTCTGTTGAATCCAATAAACCGTAAAGTAAAGAATTTAAGATTAATCCTAATAACTGTGAAAATAACAGGTAAACTTTATGGTAATTTATTATTTTTTTATGTTTTGAATTCTTTTTTTGGAGAAGGCAGTTAATGTGCCCTACAACAGCCTTAGAGGGTGGTAATTCGACTTATGTTCGTCATATATTACGACAAGAAATTTTAAAGACCATGTAAAACTGAAATACTACAAAGTCCACTTTAAAATTATCACTGAAGAATTGGAAATTTCCACGCAATTTAAAAGAAAGCATTAAACATGGCTGGTGTTGATCATGATAGCAGGTGCTCTTAGTAGTTGCATTACCTAAGACATTGTTTCCTATCCTTAACTGGCTACCACCAGATATAGTGATGAAACAAATGGCTGCAAACAAGGTAGTGTGACTAAGCGTTACAAGAGCATGGCGGTATAGAGTTTATAATCCTATACTGACAATATTAATATTGTCGTGAACGAGTGCCATACTACTGCGTCCGTACGATCTTTTGTAATGTCCTTAATATATATTCTTATATTGTCTCGTCCAACAAACTTTATGATACTGTTCGGTGTCAACAGGGACAATTTCCTGCCCAGCACATGGCTTGTACTTAGCTATTGCATTCTGGAATACATAAATACGTCTCAGGTTTCAAAACTATGTTCTGATAAATCATACTCATCATTACAGACTATACATGTCGGTTTTCTGAACAAGTATGCTTTGAATCTGCACTGCTCTACACACCTCATATTATAATTTTCACACAAATGCTTTGATTGCCTCTACAGTTTCTAAGTTTATCTGGAAAAGACATTTGAGGGTTAAAATCATTCTGGGGACATTGAATGTAATAACGCAGCTGGCGTACTTATAAGCGACGACCTCTATTTAACTAAGAGAGGTTCGCTGGAAATTGAGATGTCTTTTGTAAAGATCTCTACAGAATTCAACCGTAGAGGCATTGAGCCAGTTTTTCGCCCGCATAACACATACAAGTTATAGACGGCTAATGAAATGTCTTTACGATAACGATACATATTTCGTTTAATTATAAGGAAAAAGAACTTCATTCTGATCAAATTTGTAATCAAACTCTTGTGAACACCCACTAGAATTTGCTCTGCGGTATTTCCTATACCCTTTGCGATAGTGTCACGCTATACAAGTCTGAAGTACAGTGAGGTACGTCTTACAACCGTTTATCAAGAGACGGGTAGAGACTTGTCATCAAGAATTGTTGCCGGAAAACGTGTATATAATATAAATATAAATGACAGCCAAATACAATAGAAGAGTCATAGCTTTTGATCAATGTATGTTGGACAAATAGGACTTGTTGGCAATCCCATTAAAGAAGCTGATATGGTACCTAGATATGATTCCTGCCTGTTGGCAGAGGTATGTAAAATAAATAATTATTGGTTGCAGGTTTTATTGATCGCTGCGGATACAATTTATTGGAAATTAAGGGGCCTGGTAGAATGTAAAATTTAATTTTGACCGATTGAGTTGAGTATTGATCCGTACAGATTTCTTCCACGTTTACATTAGAAAATTTACAATATTATTTCAAATAATATAGGGGCCCTATATAGTCGACTTATATTTTCTAAAAAGTTTTTATATTCTTTTTCTGTTTGTTTGTTTGTTTGTAACTGTAACAAATTACAATTTTTTTGTTATAAAATATTTAACGGTTTTGTAATATTTTAATTCTGGTGTTTTGTTTTTATTATTTTTAGCTTTTCAAAAAAATTTGTTGGGTGAGATATAAAATTGAAAATTCTTTAACACATACAATGATAAATACACGTGCACACACATTTATGTATATTGACAAATACAAACATCATGTAAAATATTACCGCAATGTAAATTTTATATTTTTTTGCAAACAAAATGAAAAATTTTTTAAAATTAAATAAATGCAGTCATGCGTTAAAAACGAAATGACAATAACAGCAATTAAAGAAATGAAATTCATAGAAACAACAAAAAAAAAACATTTCTAATAAAAAAAAAGAAAAAAAGAACAATTTTCATTCATTTCAACTGGCACTTTGTATATGACCAACGATTTTTAAATTTGTTGAGTGTGATTTTATTTTTGCTATTCGGGTTTTACAGCGAGCGTTTTCAGCATAATAAAGAATTCCTGACATTCGCGGAATTTAACAATGTAAATTGACTAACAAACGAACAATGCTTACAAGTCATTGGTTTTAATTATAAAAATTTATTCTACTACCAAACAATTATATTCAGAGACGAAACTGTCTGGTCGTCCATGCTAATTTGGTAAAGTAAACTGGTAGACCCTATAAATAAAGCTTGTAAAGTGAAAATTACCTCAAATAAAATAGAAGAAGAGAGGCTTTTGTTTCGAGTGGAAGTGGTTAAAAAGTAATGGAATGTGTCGTATATGCAATGTGAAGTTACTTCTGCACAAAACAATCATCATTTGAAGAATTCCAATGACGAACTGTTAGACTTATTGTTTTAGTTGATACCTTTCGGAAGAAATTTAATAATAGTAGTGGTTACCACACCGAAAATTATAGAGGTTGCTCAGCTTAAACGTTCATTAAGTGCTCCATACGATAACACTGATAATGTGGACGCGGTCAATGACCATACAGTAGGTCATGTTCATATTGTTATTTATATTCAACTATCTTTGTCAACTTTCATTCAAACATATTGTGATGATGTCATGATGCATAACACTACAGTAATCCCTCGATTTACGATGCAGTTGGTTTCAAAAAAAGACGACGTAGATCGAAACGACGTAAATCTCATATTGCTCATAATACAAAGTAGTATGTTTTTAACAAGGAACATTAAATAGTTGCAGTAATCCCTCGATTTACGTCGCGGTTGGTTCCAAAAAAGGTGACGTAAATCAAATGACGACGCAAATTGAAGTTAGAGGGAACAAAAAATTTGACGACGTAAATAGAAACAACGTTAATCGAGACGACGTAAATCGAAGGATTACTGTATTACAATAAACAAATCGTTGCTATTAAAGGAGCCATCAAACGAAGCCATCGGCTTTATTATATGAATCTGGAGTTACAATAAAAAACTTGGCAGAGTCAAAAAGTGTATTACAAATCCGATCAGTTTAATGCAGAAAAAGCTGAGTCAGCATAGGCCTCCGCAGCAGAAATTTATGGGATGTTCAAAAAACGACTAAAACAATAATTAGTATCTCACAAAATAGCATTCCTTAAAAATTACTAGGAAGGCCTTATAGACATATTAAGAGTCGAATTATGCGCTGTAGGTACGATGAGCTACCTTTCCAAAAATTATTTTCTTCTGGCAAAATTTCTGAGAGTAAATAAATCTGCGGTTCCCAGTCTACTACATACATACATACATAATTGGTCATCCTTCAGTCAGGCATACGGTCTAGTTTCTCACACCACTTATGTTGTGTGTGTTAATTTCATGCATGAGTGGTAGGACCTACAGTTTAGAGTCGACTCCGAACGAAAGATTTTTGAGAAACTTTTCATGGCAATTTTTTATTTACTCTCAGAGGTTTTGCCAGAAGTCTGCTGAGAGGATGTCGCCGAAGAAATACTTTTTGTATTTCATTTTGATGTCTGACGTGTGGTTTGAACCCTGGTTTTACACAACTCCTACTACTAGATTACGGCGACTTCAGTCTACTGTAAACTGTAAATCTACTGTAAAATAAACACAGGCTGAATGACTTAAAATGATACCCTAATCTGGTCACAGATCACACTAAAACGGAGTCGCTTTGGTTCACTAACTTATCATCAACAATGCCTCAAATTTTTAAGAAACTTTAAACATTTCAACGAACGCAATATAATAGGACTTGTGAAATTAAAATTTAAAAAATGGATAGATTATTTGCAAATAATACTTTTGAAGGTGCAAGGTCCATACTAAGTATATGGACGACGCAATAAATTTCACAGTCTTTTTTGTTGCACATTACTGGTCATTTTAATTGAATTGCTGTGATTAATTGTGGATAGTAAAATAAATTGTTTGATTAGGTTGTAAGAGCTCATAATAAAAAATTCTCTTGCAATCTCATCAGACACAAAGCATTGTCTTTCTTGGTTTCAATCCTGAATTTGCCACCGTCTGCATTATATTCCTTCGCCTGTGATATTTAGTTTAATGTCGACTTCGAACGTCAGATTTGAGAAAATTTTCATGGTAATTTTATTTACTAGTTTTAACCAGAAGTCGCTGAAAGAAAATATTTTTCATATTTCGTTTTGTTCGATGTGTCTGAGTTGTGGATTGAACCACAGGCTCTTGTCTAATAAGCCAACACGCTACCTACTAGACGACGAAAACTTCATTTTGTTAGTCAATCTTAAATAAACATTTGTTCCAATAAACTTTTCATATTTAATTCATGTCTACCCCGCTTATTGTCCGGTATTCCTCAATTGTTTCTATGATTTTAAAGATATTTTAGGGAGTGCTCGACCTTAAAAAGGGTAACATCAACAGCAAACATCTTTCTAAGAGTAGGCAGCACTACCCGAAAGAATGGCTCTCAACTAGCAACGTATACCATCTTAAAATCTGCTAAAATCGCTTAATGATGAAAAAAATGAAGATACCTCGTGAAAGCCCTTTGTTTATGAAAGGATTGAAAGGGAATAAAAAAATTAAAATGCTTCGATTGGATTACATCTTTTACGTATACGGCGGATTGAGAACAAATTACGAGAGCAGATTTAATTTGCAACTTAAATACCATCGACTAATAAAGCTTTATTAAACCATAAAGAAGTTATTTATTTTAAAGCGAATTCCTCTGTAATTTTACTTTAATTGATTTTTTTTTTCATTAAAAAAGTCACCCTAAAATATGCCTCATATACTTAAAAAGAACACACCCTTACCATATGCTTTATGGCATGAATCTCTGTGTTGAATTTGTTTGCTATTAACATAAATAAAAATTATATGCAAATATATTCTTAAATTTTAAATGGAATTTAATACAATAATATATTGTCATAATCGCATTGCCATAAGCTCTGCACGTGCTGTTATTTTAGCTTTTATTGCATAGGCCCTTTACGAATTCAATGAATTTTTATTTTCAATTGTCATCAAATAACATCCGCATGTAGGCTGATATTAGAATAATGGAAACGATATTGAATATCAAAAATTATGTTTAAAATAATTGCTGAAATTCAAATTTACCGTTAGGCATATTTTATTTACTGTTACACTCTCTCTCTTTCTAGGGTAAATCTCAAATGACAATTTCAATTTGAATACAAAAATAATATGCGAGGTGGTAGTATTATTAAGAAGTTTGAATATAAGTACGGGTAGAAAACTTTTGCTTTAAAAATCCCTAACAAATGTGACTGGTAATAAAGGCTTTGATTTCTAACAAATCAAGAAAAAATAACAATAAAGTTTTCATATTTCAAAGTGTAGGTTGTTAAAGACTTTTAAGAGCTTGAGTACTTGAAATAGTGACACAAGACAGAAATATTGTTGGAATAGAATCATTTTTATTATAATCTGATCAAGATCAAGATTTGCTGGTTTATCGGAATAGATATATGAAGTCACATTGCCCCATAAAAAGCAATTCAGAGACGTGAAATCACATGAACGAGTAGGACAGGGCACGCCACCAATTGTAAGAAGAAAATTGTCTCCAAATAGAAATTGCGTTGTAGGGCAAGTTACGCCGACTTGTTGGAATAAAATCAGGTTTAGTTCATGTTATAATGATTAACAGGTTGAGCATTGCCTTCACATATAATACAATAACTTTGCCTATTGACGCAGCCATTTTACCAGAAATGAGATTCTTTTCACTAAAACCTCATACTGTCTTCATGTTGTTAGTGGTTTTGAATGGAGAGGAGTAGAATGAATATAAAAACAAAATTAAAACCAAACAAAGTTAAAACCATAATTTTTTTCGAAGCTTCATCTGTCAAATTAGTTGTCATTTATTCAGTCTGTTTTGCCAAATCACCATAGGCGGCCATAGACAAGAACGTGAGTTCGCTGAGCGGCATCTGGATCAGTTGGTAACCGATCTTAATTTTCTCTAAAAAACCATCTTTAAAGATGACCCCCCTTTTCAGGGTGAATGGGTACGCGAACAAACAAAATTATAGAAATTAGAAGATGCCAATCCACGTGAGATCCTAGTGCATCCAATGCATGGCGAAAAAGTTATTGTTTGCGCCATCAGTCCATATTTCATTGAGAACGACGTTGGTCAGGTCATCACTGTCAACGGCATGGACTTAAGGTTAATGATTAACAACTTTTTTAGCTTAGATTGAATGATCTGTACAACAACGGCATGTGCTTTCAACAGGACGGCGCTACGTGCAACACAGCACATGTCGGAAGGCCTTGTTATCTCTTGTAGAGTTTATGTAAACTGACTGTGGGATATTTTTTAGTCGAAAGTGAAATAAACCACAAATCACAACGATCAGGCAGGCAGGAAGAGTCATCATCATCATCAGAGTGTTGGCTTATTAGACGTAAGGCCACGGTTCCTCAGGTCAGACATCTACAACAACACGAAATATGAACAAGACTGTGAGAGTAAATCAAAATTGCCATGAAATATTTTTCAAAAATCTGTCGTTCAGAGTCGACTTTAAACTGTAGATCCCGTCACTCTTGTATAAAATTCATTATTTCTAATTATGTATGTATGAATGTATGCAAGATTGTAAAGAATTTTGATAGAACTGGAAAAGTGACAGATAACCATCGTCGCAACATTGACGAAAATATTGTTTATGTTAGAGAAAGTGTGGCGGATAATCCAAATTTGTCGATTCGACAGCATTCACAGCAATCCAACCTACATAGCATTGTGTGTAATTGAAAATCATGCGACTGTTATAAGACCAAGCTAGTCTGAACTCAAAAGTAGAGTCAGCACATACGACTGTTCTGAGACGGCATATACACTGACTCAAACAATTGTTCGTGCACCATGCTATGAAAAATATTGTTACGAAAATTGAAATGGTGTTATTCAAATAACAAACAAAAGCTCCAAAAACAAAACAATGGACTTGATCATGTATAAAATGATAAACAAAAGCTCCAAAAACAACACAATTTAGTCAGTCTTGTGTAAAGACGTTGCGTGTGAATCGCTGTTTGAAGATCTTAGTGTGTGAAGATCTAACGAACGAGTGTACACAAAGAATAACAATCAAAGCAAATTGTTGTTGTGTAAATCAATTTTGGCAAAGGTGGCACACGGAATTGTGCGAACAGTGAAGAATTGATTTAAAATTAAACACAAATTTATTTTTTTTTATTTGCAAATGTAACAAAAATAACAAAAAAATTTGGCGTCAAAACGTTGCTTGTTAAACAGTATACATACAGACATAATTGGTTATTACAGCCCAGCCGGCAGGATTACGACCTAGCTTCTCACGCCACTTATGTTGTGTGTGTTAATTTTATATACGAATGGCGGAACCTAAAGCTTTATTTTACTATCAGAGTTTTTGCCAGAAATCTGCTGAGAGGAAGTCGCCGAAGACAATTTTTTCGTATTTCATATTGTTGGAGATGTCTGACTTGGGATTTGAACCGGGGCCATACGTCTAATGAGCCAACTCACTACCTGCTAATCTATGGCGACTTGTAACGATGGTAAAAGTTGATCGAGAACATTGTTATTAAGAGTTTTAGAAAAATTCCTCGATTAAGGCTTGAAGAAGCTCTGTATATGATCTCAAAAGCAGTCTTATTATGCAATTTTTTTAAATTGTATAAATTTGTATAAATTTGATTTGAAATGTGAATACAATAAAACAACAATTGAATTATATTTCTACACTTTAAAATATCCTTTATGAAACGAATCATAATTACATGAACTTTTCATAAATTCATGGTGGCAAACCACAAAATGGCGTCCGTAAATCTCAACCATCAACTGTGACACATTTTACACATATTTTAGTAAAAGAAACTTAAAGAAAGAGAGAAAGAAGGGAAAATGAATTTAACCACAGAAATCATTAGCAACCTGATGTTTTATTAAATTGAATAAATTAAGAAACAGCTCGTGTGTAATGAGAAACAGTCAGTCATTTTGAAACGTATACAGTTTGCACTTAATTTTTCACTATTTTGGCTAAAGAGTGTAAATGGAAAATGTGGTTACCAAAACAGAAAAAAATAGGGATCCTAAACAAAGAAACAAACATTTGCTTTTAAAAGGCATTAATTTTATAATACGTTGGCAGCAAAAGATTTCTATATTCGTAGCCCAGACTATTGTGTGGGAAAACGTGTGGAATAGGCTCTTTTAATTTGAAAGATTTTTTTGTTTTTTTGTGTGGTAAACAATTATATGGGCGGGGACCCTTTTAAGTATTGTTAAACAAAAAAATAATTTTTTTTTCTTTACTTAGATGTTTTAGGCTCACAGCAGGGATCACTGAATTTATTTAAAACTTCGTATTACATTAGAACCGATTCGTGTAGATAAATTAAATTATAAATATTCGCTACCCTTTGGCCCATTGAAAACCTGCTGCTGGGGATTTATTTTGCAAGAAAATAAAATCTTTTTTTCGTTAACATTTTGTTAAAAGTTTTTTAATTGCTTTAAAAAGGGATTACCAAGGGAGCACTTACAATGCATCTGTTGGTTGTTTTCTAATGAATTGCTCTTTAAAATTGAAATGAAAACGTTTTGTTATAATAAAAATCTATTTTAAACTAAAAAGTTTTGTAAATAAAAACATTTCTCTCAGCATTTAATATCATCGAGGATTTTAAACGAATCTCAAGAGAAAGGTGTCCCGTCTCATGTTTTAAATATTTATTGAAATGAGAAGAATAATTAAACTTTTTCAATTACAGTGCTTGTGAAAAGCATTGAATTACTTTTCTATTAAAATTCCTGCTGTATTTTTCTATGGAAAAATTTCCTTCAATTCCAGAGACGGCCTTTGGCTGAATGGGTATGTAAAAAACAAAATTTCCCAATTTGATATGAAAAGCAGTCAAAGGCAAATCAAGAGCTGTTAATATACCCAAAAAGATTCACTGAATGGCTGTAATTCTTCAATAACGATCAAATTCGCAATGTAACATTCAAGGGTGAACGATTGGTGTATATTTGCCGTTGCAAGTTCACTCGGTGGCCCATATGGCCCATTGTGTCACCCAATGTGAGGTAAGCCCCCTTGTCATGATCCGTTAGTGGTGAGTTTGAACCACCAAGAGCTCTGGATTAAACGGACTAGATATCTTAGTGGCACGTTCGCCACAATGCCTAGATCTTTAAACGTTCGGTCATATAAAAACCGATAACGTCTGTTTGAAGTGCAGGGCACTCATATAAAACGTGTTCTACTGATTCCATTTCCTCCACATCAGCTTCTGCAGTAATCCTGGTGGGGCAGACCAAGCTTGTCAGCTAAATTGCTAATAGCGCAGTGTCCTGTTAGAACTCCTGTTAGAGCGCGAATCGTACTTTACTCGAACCCAAGTAGTTATCTGGTTTCCCTGCTGTGTACTGCTGAACACTGGATCCCAGCATTTTGATTGCTGCTTAACTGTCCACACATATGATCAAGTTCGAAGAAGGTAGGTTCATGGTTTCAACCACATGTGCAGGTTGCTAGATAATCTGTTTGAACAGTTCAGTGCCACAGTATCGGAATAGAACCCAGATCTAGTTTCAACGGCACTGGGCTATGATTACTGTCATTCTTTTGTATAAAATGGAAGAGTTGGATTACAACAAGTCAGTGCCACTAAACGGAACGCGATACCATGAGCTAATTGAAAAAGAGATGTGCAATTGATCTACTCCTTAGAAGTTGTTCATTGGCCGTCCAGATCTTGCGACTACTTTTATTTTTTGTTTTCGAATTGGCTGTGGTTCAAACCCCAAAGCAGACACTTTGAACCAAACCAAATAAAATATTTGTTCTTCCAATCAGCAGTCTTCTGGTAAAAACTCTGAGAGTAAATAAAATTGCCATAACAAAGTTTCTGTCGTTCGAAATTGACCTTAAGCTGTAGGTGCAGCCACTCTTGGATAAAATCACACACACCATATTGGTGGTGTAAAAAGTTAGGTTGTAAGCATGGCTAAAAGGTTGTAATGACTATGTAAATAAGTACGACTACTTTTTATGACATCTTTTGTGTACAGGAATAAGTTCATTCATGTTGGAATGTCAGAAAATATGCGGGTAACGATTATTATTAAAAATCACGGATGGATCAACTGCAACATAGCCGTGATAGGTATGCAGGTTGAAGTGATAGATTTGATTACCAAAGCTCACTTGAGCATGCGGAGCGTCCTTTGTGACGCCACAGGTAAGCGCAGTCCCTGTACTAACCGAATCTCCAAACTCATCGAAGAAGTTGGTCAGCGCTGGGACTGTACATTAAAAGTCCGATTACCCTATGCTGGAAATCAACCCGAAATTTTAAGAAAAGAAGCTACATGCTTGATTTCAATGAAAGACAACTCCGTTATGTTGACAAAGAGCCAAATAAACTAAATCTGCAACTCGCAAGGGATGGGCATTGACAGAGAAAGCGGGTAACAGTTACCTACTCTGCAGAACTGTAGTCTCTCCGCGAACCTTCCAATAACACAATGACCTGTAAGCATGACCACAGTGATGGAGATGACAATGCGATCAAGGTTGAGTAGTTGGTTGGTATATCTTCTATCCATCACGGGCCAAGTGCGTCTAGCAGCGGAAAAGAAATTGTCGCCTAATTGCTAATTTAACCGAGGTAAGAGGCATATCCAGTTGGATTGTCGAGGATTCTGGACGAAGTTTATCTGCTCGGCCGAGCTCATCGGCTCTACAGTTGCCTGGAATGTCGCTGTGCCCAGACAAGTGAGAGACTGAAGCGTGCTGAAAGAACGGCCAATAGCCGCGGGTAACGATTAAATCAAATAATGTTGTAGATGTAAGTGACAGGCATTCACTTATCGTCTCAAGCAAATATTTCATCCACTTTTGAAAAATTCTTGTGTATTTCTTGTCATGAAAAGTTTCTCAAAAATCAGTCGTTCGGGATTGGCTTTAAACTACAGGTCCCGCCACTCATGTATAAAATTAACACACACAACATAAGAGATGTGAGAAGCTACGTAATCCTGACTGTAGGGTATTATATTTTTACAGCTTATTTCCAAAGAATTTCAATTTTTTTATATTTTATGGCGAATAAGCTCTTAAATTAATTAAGCATTGGATTACTAAGCGTTTCATGAGTTGTCCAATAAAATTTGCTTAAGTGCAATACAACGTCTATTAATATGCTAAGTTTTAATATTCTAAACAATTCGATAATACCATGTGATTAGAGATTAGATTTTCTGCAATTGTTTGCGTTTAAGCCGTATTTATTTATACGGTTTTATTTTTTCAAATTTAATTGCTTAAATTTAAAAGCAAAAAAACAGTATTTCTAACTCGAAAATCTTTTCGACGTGTGTTTGTGTGTATATTTTATTAACGCATTCAAATAAATTTAATAAAGGCCAATTGGGGATTATAATTTTTCATTGCCATGGCTTTAATGCTAATGAAAAATTTTTAAAATCAAATCAATCCCAGGGGATAAAGTTACAGATAAGATAAGAAAAATTCAAATAATTTTAATTATTTTTTTCAACAACAATTTTGTTACTCGATGTTAAGGAGTACTGCTAAAGACTCTGTGTGCTTACTATGTATGTATATTTGTTAGACACTGAAAGTTGTAGTTGTCAATGGCAATTAAAGTAAGTTTGTTTTAATTATACAATATTGCAGACAGTCTATAATGCTATATGCATATAATGCATGACATCTGGTAGTAGTTTACATACCTACATAATCAGTCAGGATTATGACCACATTTCCAACAAAACGAAATAAAAAAATATTTCGTCGTCGACTGTCTCTCAGCAGATCGCTGGCATAAACTCTGAGATTAAAAAAAATTGCCATGAAAAGTTATTAAATTAAAACACACAACATAAGTGTTGTGAGAAATTAGGTTGTAATCCTGGCTAAAGGATTGTAATAACCAAAGTAAGTAAAAATTAAATAAGTAATCTGAGAAGTTATGGGTGGGCAAATAGATACCAATAGTATACTTGCAGTCTCAAGACTACCTTAAAGGTCACAGTTAGGCTGACTTCCAAAATGTTTGTTGCTTTGTGTTTGAACAAAGTATAGTGCTTCATAAAGCCGCTGTACAAAATGCTTACATTGTATACTATTTCAAAACATCGTCAATGTGTATTTTTAACGTAGTCAAAAAGCAATCAGTCATCGGATTTATAGTTGATGCATTGTTTGGTAACTTTGCATATGTACAAAATTTATATACCGTAGTAGAACTGTATACAAACTTTCTATTGATACATTTAGGAACTCAGCCATAATTCCTCTTTTGTCGGATGTTGCTTCCGTAATTATTACATGGAGTAGTTACTAAAAAATCATAGAATATAATATGAAAACAAACCAAATCTTGTTGTTTAGCTAGTGATTGTTAAGAATTCGGTAGGTAGCGATCGTATACAGGCATCTGATGAGATTTATAATTTTGGCAGACCTTACAACTCTTTAAAAATGAGGAAAATCGGTGATTACCTCTCTGTAGACCGTTGAATGATCTTTCTTAGATCGTCACAAGATTTATGGTTGCCGAAACCGGCTTCTTATTTCTTAGTTTAGACTTGAGGTTGATTGACAGCCTCTAATTACTGCGATCGGCAAGATCTCTCACTTTTTCAAGAAATTAACTATTGTGACTTCTACGATTTCATTTTGGATAATTTCTTTATACCAGAATGGAGTAATAACAAAAACAAATTTTAAAATTTATAATAGTGTCGGTCTTTAACATCCCTGGAAAAATATTGTTACGCTTTTACCTTTTAAAAACGTTTAAAATATGAGTTCGTATATTGTGTTTTTAGTTTTAATTAAATTTCTTTATTGTTCGCACAATTCTGTGTGCCACTGTTCACAACTTGATGTAAACAACAACAATTGCTTTGTTTGGTTATTCCTCTTTGCACTCTCAGTATTGCTGTTTGTGTATTTTATTTACGTTTGTTTTTGCATTGCTGTTGTTGTATTTTTGTTTCGGTTAGGTTAGGTTAGAGGACGTGTACTTGTTGATTAAGACAAGTACAGTACCCGGAGGTCGTATTGACCCATTGTACAACGTCGTAGTTTCTCACACCACTTATACATGAGTGGTGGGACCTGCAGTTCAAAGTCGACTCCGAACGACAGATTTTTTGAGAAACCTATTCATGGCAATCTCATTTACTCTCAGAATTTTTCCCAAAAATCTGCTGAGAGGAAGTTGCCGAAGAAATACTTTTTGTATTTTGTCTTGATGTCTGGCCTGGGGCTCAAGCCCTGGCTTTACGTTTAATAAGCCAACACAGTACCTACTAGACTACGGCGACTTCATTGTTTTTTTGTTTACTTATTATCGTTTTGTTTATACTGGTGTTTTGCTGGTATATTTTCGTTTACTTGTTTATCGTGTAAACAAGTTCATTATTTTTGTTTTTGTAGCTTTCGTTTACAATTTAAACAATGTGAAAGCAAAACACCATTTCAAAGTCGTAACAATATTAACTGACTATGCAGGTGTTTAATTCTTTTTTTTTTTTTTTTTTTGAGAGGACTAACTGCTTCACATATTTTGCTGATATTCGAACCATAGCTGCCAGATTTGACGATTTATCGTCATTTTGACGATTTTAAGCACCAAAAATATCATATTGACGATTTGACGATTTATGCCCTTATTTTGACGATTTTTAAAAATGAAAAATTTACATCACATTCTTTACTTTAGTACATTAAAAGCCACTTTAAGCTTTGTATTTACTTTGCAATTGTTACTAATCACATTTTCCATCAACACATTCAGCAGGTGTTTGAATCCTTCTTTGTTCACCCTGTAATATTCCTGGAATCTAGAATATAGCCTAGGATTGCATAGAATCGAAAAATGATGTACATACACTTACTCAATAAAGTCTGCGTTCACCTAATGCATTTTTAGAAAATATATAAAAATCCGCTTCAAGTATTAAGTTTAAATAAAAATTTCTTTATAGATTCTTTTATTTACATCATTTTCTACAAATTACTTAAAAACTTAAACAAAAAAATTAATTCATTTTTAAACTAAAGTATCATAAGTTAAACAATAATAAAATATAGGCCCCAAAAAGTCTGCGTTCACTGTTAAAATACATAAAAAAATGAAATTAATATACTTAAATCTTAAATTTAATATTTCGTTGGATATCCACGTTGTTTTATTACTTCATTTAATCTATTTGGCATGGAATTCACCAACTTTTCAGTTTCCTCAGCACTTATTTTTTCCCACTCTTCCCGTATAATATTTCGCAAGGTATCTTTATTTTTAATTACATGCTAGCGAATTTTTTTTCTAAGAAATCCCACAGATGCTCAATAGGATTGAGATCTGGAGATTGGGGGGTGTCTTGAGCTGTCTTGGGTTATTATCCAGGAGCCAATGTTGAACGACCTTCGCAGTGTGCTTTGGGTCGTTATCTTGCTGGAACCAAAATGTAGATGGTAGGTTGAGTTTTGCCGCACTTTGTTTTAGATTATTTTTTAATATGTTTAGGTATCCATATTTATTCATGGTGGACTCAATAAATTCAATTTGACCTACCCCCGAAGCCGCCATGCATCCCCATACCATAACTCCACCAACACCGTGTTTTACTGTGCCAACCAAATTTTGTTTATCGAGCGCAGTTCCTGGTTTTCGCCACACCATTTGACGACCTTTTATTCCAAATATGCAGAACTTACTTTCGTCTGAAAATAAAACATGTCTCCAAAACTCTGGTTGCTTGTCTATGTAATTGTGGGCAAATTCAATGCGCTTCCATCTGTTAACAGCAGATATGAATGGCTTACGCCTTGCAACTCTGCCATGATAGCCAGCTTTTCGTAAAATTTTTCTCGCAGTTTCAGAGCAAATACTCTTTTGGAATGACTGGCTTACATTTTCCACAATTTTCGAAGATGTAATTCGAGGATTTACCTTCACCATATTAATAATTTTGCGCTCTTCCCGTGCTGTTAAAATTTTTGGACGACCCGACCGCGGTTTTGAGGTTAAAACTCCTCTTTCTTTGAAATTGTTTATTATGCGCTGGACAGACGAATATGTTCTCCCAACAGCAAATTTTTCGGAAGCTTTTTCCTTCTTTCCACAATTTAATAATTATTTTTCTCTCTGAAACACTAATTTCTTTGCCTTTGTTATCCATTTTTTAAAATTGCTTTCACTTTTAAATAATAATGTGCAAATCAGCTCATTAAAAGATCAATTGGAACACAAAAGAAGAGAAAATGAGCAAAAACAAGAAAAAAAATCTTCAAAAATTAACGGTAATGCTAAAACAAAACAAGTGAACGCAGACTTTTTGGTTGCTATACTCAAGTGTTGCCAGGCTCAAGTCTCGGTATCAATAAAGAAAAGAGAAAAATCTGGGACTTAATTACTTTTTTAATTAATTACTTTTTTAACATAAAGGTGGTAGCAATAAGTACATTAAAAAATATTAGTTATAATCTCTTATTTATTGCATTATTTTGTGTCAATCAGAAATTTTTGTGTTGTGAACGCAGACTTTATTGAGTAAGTGTATGTAGCTTAATTCCAAATTTATGGGGTATACTTTCTTTTTAATTGTATTTAAACTACATATATTACTCATACGCATCATATTACATGTACTGGAATAGTTACCCTGAAAAGTATGCAATAAAAAACTTCGATTTTGTCATGTATGAAACTAAAGGAATTAAATATAACTCATACGTCACATATGTTTTCTGCATTATCAATTTTACATATTTATTATAGTAGATATGAGCATAATGTGAGTAAATAATTTGAAATTTTGATAAATTTATTGTTTTGCTATGAACTACAACTGCTCCGGTTGGAAATGGATTTTTATTTGATTTATATGGCTACCGCGGTTGGCTTCACAATCATAGCTCCCAGATTTATGCCCTGATTTTGACGATTTTTAAAAATTTACATCATATTCTTTACTTTAATACATTAAAAGCCACTTAAGCTTTGTATTTACTTTATTTTCTGTTTGAAATTTATGTTAGTAAAAACAAGAAGTAAAGTATTTTATTTTAAAGCTACTTTCGAATACCTGTGATAATTATTCTGCATTTTATTGCTTTTTAACCTTTTAAAAGCTGAAAAATCACAACTCCTGAATAACCTAATAAAATAATAATCAATTATGGACACTTAGCTTGTATATTTTTATACCATAAGTAACAGGATAGACTTCTGCAGGAATTGAGTTCCACATACGGATAGTCCGACTAAAAATTTTTATTTTTACTGTAATGAAGTGTGCGATCCACTGGCCAATCGACCTCATAAGGATGTTCTGGCCAAAAAAGGCGAGCGTTATGCAGGAATACATTATTTCCGGGAAAAAGTCCCCTTATGCAACGATGCTCCAATGATTCAATGGGATTGGATACACTACCGTCATTAACGAGATACTATGGCCTCTCCTGTACACTTTCGAGAAACCGCAAAATAGACGTTGAGGCACCGACCTATACATGAGAGTTGTATTCCATTCTCTGTCAGTTTTAAACGGCGTAAATAGTAAGATCAGATGATAAGAACTTAAAAAGGAACTGAAAAATGTGTCAGCATTACACTAATTTTTCATGCTCAGAACATCAAAAGCTTCTGATTCCCTAATACCTACACCGCCCATAGATATAGATGATGCAATATTATTGCTGCGCTTATGTGTCAATAAACAACGCTGTCATAGATTGTTTAAACCTTAAATAATTTTTTTCTGAAAATGATATAAAATTTCTCCTTTTTCTTTTAATTTCCAATAAATTCTTTGTTAAGTGTTTTATTTTTGAACTCAGATATGTACATACATATATTGACTTTATATGTTTTACTGCAATAGTACTAATTTTGGTTTTTGAATAATTTTAATTTATTTATTTTAATTTTCTGACGATTTTTTGACGATTTTAATAAACGTCTTTGACGATTTTTTCTCAAATATCTGACGATTCTGTGCTGTAAATATAATACTTTTGTACCCCAACTTGAACCTGTATTTAAAAATCTAATATTTCATATTAGTAATGCTATGTTGCACGTGTCCATAGAATTCCATAGAATACATATTTTTGCGTTTAATTTGAAATACAATTTATTGGAGCATAAAAGAATTTATTGTATTTAAATGCTTATAGAACATAATGCTTCCTCTCCTCTTTTCTTTTTTCTTTGCTAGTCTGAAAAGAACATTTAACCATGTGGTATACATAAATATGGCAACCAACAATTTATGTATTCACATTCAAACATACTCATTATTAAGATGAAGATGAATAAAATTTACCAGCGAAATGTATTTCTTGAAGTGATAGAAAAAAAGAAGGACATTCAGCCCACAATTGTAGACGAGATCTAGTTTTAATATCGAAGAATAAAAGTCATAGAAAACATTTATTTATTTGACAATTATGAGCCTATTTACGGTGTTCATTATATACTAAATAATATGTCATACGCAAGTTAGGCCACACTAGATCATGAGGTAATAGTGGATGGCAACCTAATTATTCATCATCATATTTCGAATCCTGGGTGAGTTAATATAGTGGAAAGTGAAGGAATATAGCTCGATAGAAAATTGACAGAGAAAGCTGATATAGAGAGAATTTCGCGAGAGACCAGACCTAAGGATTATTCACTGGATTTATAGCATGAAGGTCAGGCCATTTTTAGATATGCAAAACAGATTTAAAAACAGCTCAAATGGACAATATACAGAAATTAGGGCGCATTGTTATAGCTGAGATAATATTTTTTTTTCTGCCGAGGAGGGGTAAATGTACCTAACCGCATCGTAGATGAAGTCGTCACATCCTCCGTGTGTGGGGCCCTCACCCACTAAATCCCCCTCGTCTCTTGTGGACTTGTTTGTGCTCACCCTGGAACTACGGTGGTAGTACTTCGAAGTGGAGTCTTTGGCCTCTCCATGTTTATATCTGCGTCCGAATTGCGTATCGAAAGTTGAGTAGACATCTAAGCGTCTCCACTATTCCTTTCGTCTAAATAATCCTTTCGGTTTCTCTTGGCACGTGTGACAGTATCGCCTATGCCGACAGGCTTACTTGTTCTGCAGCCTCAAGATCCCTCTTTTTCCGCCTCAGAATGCGCTCTACGTAATTCACCACCGTGGTCCAAACTACTCGCAATCATAACCCCGACAATGTTAGCGGCTGTGATCGTTGCAACTATTGACGTCAGTACAGAGCGATAGCTTTGCCAGCGTGCACACTCGAAAACAGTGTGCTCTGCGACATCAATTACCTTCCATTCCTCATAAAGACAGTAAGGGGAGGCGGTCTTGCCCATTCTGTGCAGATATTTCCTAAAATATCCGTGACCTGATAGCATCTGTGTTACGTAGTAATTTACTTCTCCAAATTTCCGACCTGGCCTTATGTCCATAATAAGTCTCGCCGTCCATCTTCCTCTATCTTCCTCGTCCCATCGTTGTTGCCATTTTGAAATGGTGTTCTCCCTGAAATAACCGGTTATATGATTCTCCATCCGCTCCGCTGTCAGCAGATCCACAGGGATCACATCTGCTATCACCAGTACGGCTGGAGCGGACACCGTACGATATGAAAACGTGATACGCAATGCAGCCGTTCTCTGTACCGATAAGTGAGTTTGCCCGCTTTTTAACATCTGGTGTTTCGGCCAAAATTTCGCTCCCATAAAGCATAATGCTGTCTCCAACCTCCATCAGCATAGCTGAGACAATAAAAACTTGACATATAGCGTAGCTGGACGCTTTGTTAAATGTGTACAGTGTAAACCAGAGCTTTGAGTACTATGGTTATAATAATGGGAGAGAAATCTAATACGATATTTACTAAGGGACTTCGTGAGATAATAAATAGGGGGCGTGATGGCTCATTTATTAACCATCAGACTCTATGATTTGTAAAAATTCTTAGGAATGAGACTTAGTAACTTAAGAGAATGAGTTAATTATAAGTTATATGCCATCTTTGAAGTCGCCGTAGTCTAGTAAATAGTGTGTTGACTTATTAGAGATGAGGCCACGGTTCAAGCCCCAGGTCAGTCATCTCCAACAAACCGAAATATGGAAAAATATTTCTTCGGCGACTACCTCTCAGCAGATTTTTAGTAAAAACTTTGGGAATAAATAAAAATTGCAAAAAAAAAATTCTCAAAAAAATCTGTCGTATTGAGGCGACTTTAAAATGTAGGTCCCGCCACCTGTGAATAAAATTAACACACACAGCATACGTGGTGCGAGAGATTATGTTGTAATCCCAACTGAAGTGTTGTAATGACCAGGATTCTCAAGGTTGTCAGGGCAATAGGTTTGGAGGAGATATTGGGTGGGTCATCTACTGGCTTAAATTTGAGCCATCAATTATTTCGTATCTGGCAATACTTATATCATTCTGTTCTGTAACTAATTATCTCCACTGAACATAATGAATCGATTTACGCTTGAGTAACTTTGGGATTTGTTGGGCCAACGAGAAACTGCACGCTGATGTCGATTTTGCCAAAAAAATTCATCTTTTCGGATGAAGCTCATTTTCATCTTGGTGGGTACGTTAATAAGCAAAACTGCCGTATTTAGGACTCAGAAAAGCCACACGTGGCCTTACAGAAGTCAATGCACCCATTACGAGTGACTACTTTGTGCGGCTTGTGGAGCAGAGATATCATTGGCCCATATCTTTGTCGCTCTTCTTGGTATTGATATGAAGGAAGTTTGATTTTAATAGGATGATGCAACTTGCCATACTTTTGATGCCATAATCGATTTATTGCATCAAACATTTGACGGCCGTTTAGTTAGCCAAGAAGCTGCGATTTGCCACAGTTGGACTATTTCCTGTGGAGCGCCGTTAAAAAAAAGTGTTATGCCGGTTAAAGAACTTGGAATAAATAAAGAAATTTTTGGAGGAGATACTTTATGACAACCATATCTTCCCTACAGCAATAAAAGGAATAAAAAAGGGAGGCAAACTGCTAACTTCATTCACCTTTTATAACCTTAGCAAACATTTCCATTTATTGCTTAGAAATATTTAAATGCAATGAATGAATATATGTTTCCTTTTCTTTTTTGTGAAATTATTTTTCGAGTCTTAAGCTGTTAAAAAATTCGAAAAAATCAATTAATAATCCTCTTGGGGGAAGGTCATCTAGTGACTATTTGGAGACGATCCCAACTTCTCATTCTAATATTCTAATTTCCATTAAGAGATTTTGCATATTTTCCGTTAACATGTAAATAACTTGTAAACATGGCTTTGTTTTCGCTTTAGTTCGTTTAAATTCTCTTGGGACTAAAACTGAAAACAAGGACAACAACAACCTGTTTTTGTTAAGCTGATGAATGGCATAAGAAATGGGGACAACACTTACACGCACCACCACAACCACGTTTGTTGTGCTCTCTCTTGGTCAGGTTTGTTCATATTGTTGTAAAATAAATCAGATTTTAAAAGCCAAGTACATGTCAACCATAAGCAACAACAACAACAAAGGAGAAACATAAAAACATGAATAAGAAATTGAACAAGAGAATTTATGAATAAAACAAAATATTAAGAAAGAAAAGAAAAAAGGAAAGAAAGTAACCGCAAATATTATTACAAAGAAATGGTACGTAAAAAATACGTTGGGAAACGAAAGAACGAAAAACGAAGGAAGAAAAAAAATATAAAATTTAACCAACAATATACGCGTACAGTTTAGGGCATTTGGAAAAATTGTTTTGTTTTCTTTTTTTTTTTTATTTGCAAAGTATTGTTTAACAACAAAGTCATAAAAATTTCTATGCAGTTAAGACCGGCTGTTTAATTACACCACATAACTGAAGAATGAAAAATTATAAAGAAGGGTATGATAAGGGTCTTGTTTATTTTTTTTATCGATGGGCATATTATCGGTGGGTATATTAATCGATGTTGATATATATTTCTGAGAACATTTAAAATATTTTTTTTTTAATTTTATTACAATCTTCTTTCCAATTGTCACGACAGGATAGTTAGAATGTCTCAGTTATGAGTGGTCTTAAGCAAAAAAGCATTTGAAATACGATTTCTATGAATTTTAGAAGATAAGATTTAGAAGTGAAATAGAAAGTTATAATTTTCTACGCTGTTTGGAAACTGAGCTCGGATTTTTTCGAGTTCTTTTTCATTTCCATTACGAAAAGAGCGTATTTTGCCAACACTGTTTATTAATTCAAACATAGACATTATAATGGAGCTGATTACCGTCACAGCAGGATAATTCTCTGACAGCAAAATATTCAATTAAAAAATCGAGCCATAATCGTTGGCATAAAATTTTTGGCCGGTTGACAGTAGTACTATTTCAAAAAGGGATTCTGAAAGTATTGTGATTAATCACCATTTCCAATGAGATATACTAGGCAAACTGCTATGAAACTAGCAATACACATTCATACATACTTACGTACATAA
Organism: Sarcophaga subvicina; assembly: GCA_936449025.2. Taxonomy (NCBI): domain Eukaryota; kingdom Metazoa; phylum Arthropoda; class Insecta; order Diptera; family Sarcophagidae; genus Sarcophaga; species Sarcophaga subvicina. The sequence goes on from OW388084.2 coordinate 38,471,819, forward strand.
ATACACTTCAGCCAGGATTACAACCTAGCTTTTCACACTACTTATGTTGCATGTGTTAATTTTATACATGGGTAGCTGGACCTATAGTTTAAAGTCGACTTCGAACGACAGATTTTTTTTTTTGAGAGACTTTTCCATGAGGCTAGACCACTAGATTTCGGTGATATAGGGTGGGCCATTACTTTTTTAAAGACGACACCGTAATTGCAGTGACTGTAAACGATATCCTGCCACACCGTGAGAGCAATAATCGATTGATTGCAGCAACGATTTTTAGAACAAACTATCTGAAGGAAATCTGGTGTCAACTAACCACCTCGACCAACTGATTGGAATAGAAATTTTTTTAAAAAAAGTCAGAATTTTTCTGTTCTTATAATAGAATTTAAACTTTACGAACAAGTTAGCACACTACACAGCGTATGATGAATGTTACTTAGTAGCATACTTGATAGCTATTAAATATTGCGTATACGTACACGTTCACTACATTGGTTTTTTCGAATTATTAAATTCAAAATAATTTTAAATTTCCTACAATATTGTATAAAGTACATAATAATTATTTTTAGTGTAACATTTGAATGCTTCTTTAACCATTGTTCCATTGAAAAAGTTTCTTTTCACCACCAGTACGGTGTCATTTTGAAGTTTTCTTTAAATTTAGAATTTATGCAAATAACCCAGAGACACAGATACATCTCGATGAAAAGGTAGTATACCAGAATATTAAGATTCATAAACTTAAAAGGATGACAGCTTTTCAGTGTCCATTTACTGCCATATTCTAAGGTCAGTATTCTAAAGCAATGATGTCGCCGTAGTTTAGTAGTTTGGCTTATTATAAGTGAGGCCCCGGTTAAAACCCCAGGTCAGACAATTCCAACCATACGAAATATGAAAAAATATTTCTTCTGCGACTTCCTCTCAGCAGATTTCTGGCAAAAACTCGGAGAGTGAAATAAAATTTCCATGAAAAGTTTCTCAAAAAAGTGTCGTTCAGAGTCGACTTTTAAACTGTAGGTCCGGCCACTCAGGTATAAAATTAACACACACAACATAAGTGGTCGTAATCCCCTGACTGAAGGGTTGTAATGACCAATTGTGTATTCTGAAAATATCGTTATGATTAAAAATGTTTGTTGAGTTATTACTTCCGGGTATGGTTTACAGCAGGATAAACTTTGTATGCCACCTTCATCTGTAGTAGCAGTTGAAAGTAATTGTAATAAAAATAAACAATTTTAGTGTTCTTTGCGCGCTTTAACAAGGTCAAATATTTCAATACTTAGTAATTAATTAACGAAATAATATTCATTAATTTGCGCAAAACTTAACAAGCGTAACATTTTAAGGAGCAATCCATTGAAATCTATAAAAAAGGCATAAGGATTATGGCAACTTCTCCCAAAAACAACTTTTGCGTGAAAATTATTTGTTTAAAAAATATAGAAAAAGAAGGTAATTTTCTTGAAAAATATTATATTTGTATTTTTTGTTATTGTTTTACAACAAATGGAGATGGAACTGGAAAATTAAGTTTTCTTTTTGCCTGTTTTATTACCTCTCGTCTTTGGCGAAAACTTTTTTGACTCTCTCTCTGGCATTTAATTAAAATATTTTACAATATGTCGAAAACTTATTTTTTGTTCTTTTTATTGTTGTTGTTATTGTTATTCGCATTTAACGCTTGTTACTTATGTGCCCCATCATGCCCCATGCCCCACACCCCACTTATAATTATACAGATGAGAGAAATTTAAATTTGTGACTGAGTTTTGTCTGTGAAAATCATTTGGAATTTGGGCTCTTGTCAGTGTTAAAACATCTCATTTGTATAATTATATGTAATTAAGTATTGTGGTGCATTGGTAGTGGTAGTAATAGTGGAGGAGGTGTTGGTAATGGTAATGCTAAATTGGAAAAATTTTTTAGAGCAGCCCAGCGTAAATAAATGTTGGAATAAATTGTGAATTCTGGTAAACGAAACTCATTGGCTCTTCTGAGACATACGACTCTGTTTGTGATTTAAAACTTAAAACTGCGAATTTAAGATTAAAAATGAGAATTTTTTGGGCGCATTTTAAATCATTTCCCGGTAATGTTTCACGTTTATGTGGAAAAATTCAGAGGTAGCGCTATAAGCGAAGCAAAGCTATTGATAAGCGCTGTGGTTTTGTTCTGTCATCTTTTGCCAGTTGTGGTGAGTTTATTTTAATTTTCAGTTTAAAAATTTTTTTGGTTTTATGGTACATGTTGCCACATGGTCAGCAAGATTTTCCATTTAATAATGGTATAAGCTAACAAAGAAACAATATCTTTTTAGGTCAGGTAAGCTGGTAGAAGACTTAAAGAAGGAGGTCTCACTAAGTCCATCATTCAGGCCGTTTGTGATACCATCAATCAATTTTACCCGGAGGTCAAACATTCGCTAAAGAAAACCAAAGCCAAGGCAAAATAAATCTTGCTATTCCAGGACTTCCTATCAAGGTGTCTAAGATATCCTGAAGTTGTCGTAGTCTACTAGGTACCCTTTTGGCTTTTTGTGAGGCCACGGTTCAAACCCCAGGTCAGACATCTCTAGCTAGATATCAATATAAGAAAATATATTTCTTAGGCGGCTTCCTTTCATCAGATTTCTGGAAAAAACTGTGAGAGTTGCCAGGAAAAGTTTATCAAAAATCTGTAAGTCCCTCCACTCATGTGTAAAATTAACACAAGCAACATAAGTGGTATAAGAAACTAGGTCGTAATACGGACTAAGTGGTTGTGATGACCAATTAAAGGGTCCGCCAAATAACTTTTTTTGGGAAAATCCTAAAAAAAAACTACTGAATATTTTCTTTAATTTTTTTTTTTTTTTTTTTGAAAGTACAATCCTTCCGGTTAATAATGGAAAATAATTTCATTTAAATGGCTACGTCGGCTGGCTCTGCAGTAGTCTACACGATCGGTCCAATTTTTAAGCACATTATCGATTGTGTGCAGCTGTATTTCACCAATGGCTTCACGAATATTGTCCTTTAAAGCGTCAATTGTCTCTGGCTTGTCGGCATAACACATATCTTTGACGACACCCCACAAATAATAGTCCAACGGTGTCAAATCGCAGCTCCTAGGTGGCCAAACGACATCAGCTTTGCGGCTGATACTGCGATCTTCAAAAACAGGGCGCAAAACATCGAGTGCAGCTTCGGCTGTGTGGCACGTAGCGCCGTCCTGTTGAAACCAAATGTTGCCAATATCCTGCTCTTCAATTTTTGTGAACAAAAATTCGTTCAACATGGCCCGATAACGATCGCCATTGACTGTAACAGCCACTCCTTGCTCATTTTCGAAGAAAAATGGCCCAATTATGCCTCTAGACCCAAATCCGCACCAAACAGTGACTCGTTTTGAGTGCGTCGGCTTTGCAATGTATGCGTGCGGGTTTTCTGTGCCTCAAATGCGACAATTTTGCTTTTTACATACCCGCCAAGGTCAAAATGAGCTTCATCTGAAAATATGATTTTTTTTGCCAAAATCGGCATCTTTTGGTGTAGGCTACCGTGGCAGCCATTTGAATGAAGTTACTTTCCATTATTAACCGGAAGGTTTGCACTTTCAAATAAAAAAAGAATTTCGAGAAAATATTCAGTAGTTTTTTTTAAAGCATTTTCGAAAAAAAAAGTTATTTGGCGGACCCTTTATGTATGTATTCCAGCAATCTTTATATTAGAGATCTAGTCGGAGATGCCAGAAAGTGAGAAGATAAAATCCTCCCTTTCTTTATGACAAGAACAGTGCACTGATATATGAGGTGAAATACAGTCTCTTTCTCCTTCTCAAATCCTTAGCTCCTGCAGAAGTCATTTACCGGAATGCCAAATCTTACGGCATACCTACCAAAAGGACAGTGTATCGTAAGAATCGATATTGTGCGATAGATGGGTATGCGATTTAAGGTCAAAAGTGCACTGGTACTATTCTTATCCATACGTATGCTGTAGAGTCTAGCAACATTATACATACCCTCTTGCTGCCAACGAGATTAAGCTTACCTATAATAAATAATTTTCCTGAGGCAGTCGGTATATCTATGCCCTGTAACATAGAGTAAATTTCGCTCTCCATAGCGGCTCTAGCTGACTCATCAGTCATGCAATGTCCAACGATATCCTAACATCCCAGAACCCATAAAAGAGTTTCCTTTGAATGATTCAAAATATCCCTGAGAAATCTTTGGCATTCATGGGCAAGAACGGACATTAAAACTACGTTTCTAAGATATTGGCTGTGCGAGAAAATCAAGTGATTTTCAGGGAAAATACTGCCACCCAACAAGAATTCCATCGCTTTCAAAACTACCATTTACTCTACTTGGATAAACTTACAATGGTCAGGCAGCCTAAAAGAAAATTTAATATCAGAACCCCTTAATAAATATACCACAGCCCACCTAGTCACTCATCTTTTAGACTTCAGTGTAAACCTCAAGGATCCCATTGGAAATCTCGGAGATGTGTTTCAATCGAAAAATTATCTTCAACGACGAAGCACATTTTTAGCTCAGGGGTAACAGCAAACGAATTTGATCTGAAGAAAAACCAGAGGTAGCTCAATAGCTGCCAATATACTTCGAAATGTTCTGTTGTATGGAGTTCATTAACAATGAAAATCACTATGCTGGAGTCAATTCAGCCAGGTACCATGGCCTGATTATCGAGATAATTGATACTTAAAATGGAAGGTTTGCGCTTGGTTCACTTGTGGCGTTAACAAGACAGTTTGATATGCCTCACAGCACATAATATCATGAAACTATAGAAAGGCGTGCTTAGTGGGCAATTAATCTCACATTTTAGAGGAGTCCGTTTTGTTGTCAATGTTTTGGGACGTTTTGTTCACTTTACCAGACTATCTTTGGGGATACGCGAAGTCTCTCAAATAAAAGGACAAACTCCAGCCATGGAAGAGAACATTAATGCTGATATTACAGCAATATTGGTGGAAATGAGGAGACAGGTGCGAGAAAATTGAATGGACCACATGTTGCAAAGCAGTGAAGAACATTTACATGAAATAACCTTGAAAATAAACTACGGCAGGCATTTATTCATCGACCCAAATAAGTATTTTCTTCATTTGTGTGTTTAACTTTTTTCTCCATTAGTTGAGGAACATTTAATTTAAAGTTCATGCTGAATCACAAATTTGAGAAGCTTTTTCATGGTTATTACTCATACTTATAATCATAATTTCTTTTTTTTTTTGCTAGAAAACAGAGTTAGAACTGGAAACTGAAAACGCGCCAACATACTAGCTATTGTTACTATGACAACTCAAAAATATTTCCTTTACTTCTTTAAACAATTTTCTGTCTTTTTTTAAATTCTTCCTTGCCAAACGGTTAAAGAATAACTTTTTATTATGACACCCACACTGATGCCAGTCTAAACAGTTAGTATGCAAAATAACGTATGAGTAATTTAAAATTAAAAATAATAAATCGATCATACGCCAGGTATGCATAGAATTTACTTCTGAAGAGTGTTTTATAAAACGCTTCCTATTTTTAAATTTGAAACAAAATGTATGTGAGATATCATCGAAATGTTGTATTCACTACAAAGACCTATTGACACCATTACGTGTGGTGGAGGGCATCCAAAATGGTCAATTTGTGTGGTTTGTGACTTATTTACATACGTCTGCAATTTAAGAAAACCCGAGGGTACGGTAATGCCTTCAAATCAGTCATGCAGAATACATTCAATGTGATCTGTGTACACATCCTGTAGAAGTCAAATGATGTTGGTGTACAGACTATTTAGTTCAGACTAAAAGAAGCTGTTAATCATCGAACTGTAGTGCTCCCCTTGGTAGTGAACACCAGGCCAATATCGTTCTCATAGAAATATGGACTGATTGTGCTGCCAGTTCAAAATCCATAACAAACAGTGCCTTTTTCGGTATGATTTTGACGCTCTGGAATTCCATGTGGATTGCTAGCGTTGCAAATTTTTAAAATTTGTTTGTTGTTTGTTTGTTTTTCTTCTTCTTGCATTGATTGATCATCAACAACCCGATTAACGGATTTCAGCTTACCTTAAGACATCCTTCCAGGCGTCTCTGCTTCCTTCGCGTCTTCGCCAGTTGATTACACTAATCGGTCACGTACTCATTCATCTAAAAATGAGCCGGGACTGTTTTGCCATTACTTCATGGTGGTTTTCTATTTGGTATGCATCAGGTATCTGCTATTTTGTCGGGACTCTTTTTTCGATTTTAATTTTATATACCTTAAAGATTTGCTACATTCAGATCGAATTCTTTCAATCGTAGGATTATTTCATAGTATTGAGGAGCAAAGCGGCAGTTGTTAGTAATAACAACTGAAATCTTCATTTCTCTGAAGCATTCAAACTAATGGGAATTGATAAATAAATATTTAAAATTTTTTCTCTTTATTGTGTTTTTTTCTCGGAAAATATTTTCAAATCTTTTCTGGTTTGCACATTCAGATTCTGAGCTGTACGATATGTGACTTTAACAAGACAGAGTCAGAAGCCACACAGTATGATCTAGACGTTTCCAGAAAGAGTAATTTTGGCAAAGTTAATAGGCCACCAAGAATATGAGGTGTGATACCTTTAAATCTTATACCAGAAAGCTGAAGTACTATCGGTGGAAACTAACATTCATCAAGTTATTGTTTAAACATCATTTGAAATGTAGAAAAAATCAGTCGAAAACTACTTCAAGGGGATTGATTCCTGCAACTAACTCAGAAGCAATTATTTAAATGGCAAGGTCCAAGCATTGTAATGAAATTACAATTTCATCGGCATCATAGCCTTGTCCAATTTTTTTTAAATGGGTAACCTTTTAACTTGTTTGCTAATAAATCATTGTATATAAAGAGTATACGCGGGCAATAAAGAGAGAGAGCATCAGTAAGAATAAAAACACATATTTCAAGAGATTGTAACGAATATTTTTTCATTTAATTGTAAAGGTGATATGTTCCGATTAAGACTGGAATAAATTGTCAGTCAAATTGCCGCCATGGCTTTGTAAGCGGTCTTACTTCCTTACTCTTTCTGTTTCTGTGTTTCTGGGTTACTCGCATAAATTCTAAATTTAACAAAACTTCAAAATGACACCATACTGTTGGTGAACAGAAACTTTTTCAATGGAACAATGGTTAAAGAAGCATTAAAATGTTAAACTAGAAATAATTATTAATTTAAACAATATCTTAGGAAATTTCAAAATAATCGTATAATAAAAAGTAATCGTGTACGTATACGCAATATTTAATAGGTACCATGTATACAAATACATTCATCATACGCTGTGTAGTATGCCAAGTCATTCGTAGAGCTTAAATTCTATTATAAGAGAAAATTTCTCTGAATTTTTTTTAATTTTTTCTATTATCAGGTGAGAGTTCTATCGGTTTAAATTTGAACCATCGGTTATTTCGAATCTGGCAATATTTATGTCATTCTGTTCTGTCAAAAATTTCAGTGTATTAGCTAGACTGAACATAATGAAAAAAAAAAAAAACGGAGTTCAATCACTTGATCTAGGTGGTCAGTTGACAACAGATTTCCTTCAGATAATTTGTTCTAGAAATTCTTGCTGCAATTAATCGATTATTGCACTTACGGTGTGGCAGGTTATGACATCCGTTAATATATTCTTGCAATGAATATCGTTTACAGTCACTGCAATTTCGGTCTTGTCTTTAAGAAAGTAAGGTCCAGTGACATCGCCTGGTCAAAATCAGCATCAAACAATTGCTTGTCGTTGGAGCATTTGTTTCTCATGGATTGCATGGGCGTTTTTTTTTTAGCTCCAAATTTGACAATTTTATGTATTCACTAAGTCTGATGGAAATGCCTTACAGCGGAGAAGATGACTTTTGCCGACGATTTCCATTTGAGATATTAAACAAACTGAAAGCTAGAGATGGAAGCCCTTTGTCAAAAAACCAAGCATAGTGTTGTTGAGAGCGATGCGGGATTGATGTTTTTAACGACACTCACAGCGTTTACAGCAACAATGCGTTATTGAAGTCGCTGTAGTGGAGTAGGTAGTTTGTTTGCTTTTAAAGGTATATCCTAGAATTCTCAAAACATTCTTAAATAATGTCTAAAACAGCATTTTTCAAAAGATTTTTTTTTCTAAACATGTATTTCGCAACATTAAAAAATAAATGTAGAACCACTTCTTGGAAGTCTTTCAACCCTCAAATATTGTGACAGAAGAATATCAAAACTAATTATAATACATTTACCCTTTGGCGAAATATTTCCACAGCGAAAAACATCCAACAAAATATAATTTTTGTGTACCAATCGCTCGTTTCGATTGCAGTTTGACTCAATTTTTTTCCTTTTGAATCAAAGTAAATATACTGGATTGCGTTGCTTGCAATTGAAAAGAAAATTAAGTTTTCTGTTGATGGTTTTTGATGAATAAACGATAAAAAAATAACAATTTTCAATATTAAATGAGAAAAAGCTTTATAAGCGAAATACTCACTGTGGAAAAAAATATTTAAAAGAAATTTTTGTTAAGTTTTTCCACATTTTAAGACAATTTTTTTTATTTGAATATGCAAACAGCAAAGAGAAGAGTTTTTCTTACAACCTAATTACGTTTTTGACTTATTTTCCAAAGAATTTTGATTTTTTCAAAGCTTGAATGACCATTTTTTTGGTTTTGAAATTCACCAATTCAAGCTTTTTGGTTAGATTTCACACACAAATGCATTTCTGTCGTCAAAGTTAGCAAACAAACAACTGTTTGAGTTTGTTTTTGTTTACGAAATGAAAAAAAAATAGTGCTTGTATACTCGAAGCATACAATTCGGGCTTGGACAATTCTTACAGGGTGTCTCAATAAGAGTGCACTTTGGAATTTAGAAATGTATGCTGATACTGCTAGTCAACTTGGAAGAATTTACAATAGAGGAAGTACATCGAATGTGTCAACCATTTTCAAAAGTGTTCCACAACGATGAAAAAACTTGGTCGATTATGTAGGAATAACCTACATTTACGCTGTAAATGCTATGAGTGTCGTCAAAAACACCAACACTACACGGAACGTTTATTCCAGTCTTAATCACACATATCTTCCATACAATCCATTAAAAAGTGGCTACAATCTCAAGAAATAGGTATTTTTATTTTAAAATGAAACACTCATAATTAGGTTAGGTTAGGTTAGGTCAGTGTGGTAGCTCCCATACCAAAAGCTCACTTGAGTAAGCATAGCGGCCCGTTGTGAAGCCACAGGTGAACGCAGTCTTTGCACTGACCAAGTTCCTCCGAACCAAGTAGGGAGAAGTTGGTCAGCGCAAGAGCTGCACATTTCAAATCACGACTACCCCACGCTGGAAAACCAGCTAGAAAGCTTGATCAACGAGGCTATATCCTTGACATCAATGGACGAAAGGTCCGTCAAGCTGACAAGGGTTGGAGACCCAAATAACCTATATCTGCACCTTGCAAGAGATGGGCACTGACAAAGAAAGTGGATAACAGTCTCCTCTTCCTCAGCGGATCTGCACCCCCGGCAGAAGTCGTTAATGGGAGCCGCATTCTTTCCGCGTGTCTACCCATAACACAGTGACCTGTAAGCATGGCCACTGTAATCGAGATGATGTTACGACCAAGTCCAAGTAATCGGTTGGTGGGCCTTCTATCCATTGCGGGCCAAGTGAGCCCAGCGGCGGAGCAGGACTCCTCATTGATCGCGGATAGGTTGGCGTCTCGGAAGAATTTCAGCTTGAACGAGGTAAGTGGCATCCCCAGGTGGATTGAAGAGGATTCCGGAAGTAGTGCGCCAGGAAGCTCGTCAGCTCTGCAGTTTCCCGACTGGAACACGCTGCAATAGTCCGGCAGCCGGAGTGAAATATCGAAGTCCAATTTCCCAGAGTAGACTCCGCTACCCAACCCGCCATCGAGTTTGCAGCCGTCGGTATACACATCCAGGAGTTCCGGAGGGAAGGTCGTGTCAGGAGTCCAATCGCTTCTGCTCGGGATCAGGAACTTGAAACCCCTGTCAAAACAGTATTCCACAGGGAGAGAATCGATATCGAGTAGGGCCACAGGATCAATCTGCAAAATAGAGGAGTGCCCAGAGGGGACGACGCCCCAACGAGACAATGCATTGAGTCTTGTCGCAGTTAACTTAGCCACCTGCTTAGTGAGGAGCTCAGTAGGAAGCCAGTTAAGCATTGCGAACAAAGCTTTTGTGGGGGTGGTGTGTAGAACACCAGTGATACGAATACCTGTCGCCGACCAGGAGTCTGACATTGTGCACCCTGTTCAGAGCAGTCCACCAGAAGGCAACACCGTATAGGAGGTTGGGTTCGATGACTGCAGAATAGATCCCGCGCATGACCCTTGGGCTGAAACCCTATCTGGCTCCAACTGCCCTTCTGCAGCAGAGTCTACAGTAGTTGCCGTAGTTTTATAGGTAGTGTGTTGGCTTATTAGACGTGAGCCCATGGTTCAACTCCAAGGTCCGTCGTCTTCAACTAAACGAAATATAAAAAAAAGATATTTTTTTGGCGCGATTCCTTTTAGCAGATTTATGGCAAAAACTTTGGGAGTAAAATAAAATTTCCATGAAAAGTTTCTCCACCAATTTGTTGTTTTAAGCCGACATTAAACTGTAGATACCGCCACTCATGTATATAATTAACATACACAATATAAGTGGAGTGATAAGCTAGGTCGTAATCCTGACTGAAGGGTTGTAATGACCAATTATGTTATGTATGTACGCGGTTATTTGTAGGAGAATGTGTTGCCTTTGCTGTGTCCAAGAATACATTAACCGAAGGATAAACGCGGTTGAATACAGATTAAATCTGGCCACAGCTACGATGATATATGAGTTGACTTTCACAATCACAACTCAGAACTAGATAGCTTAGGCAGTCCACTGCTATATGTGTTTGACTATTTTCTGTAAGGCGCCGTTAGAGAAAAGTGTTATGCCGACAAACCAGACACCATTGAGCATTTAAAGGCCAACATTCGTGATGCCATTGCTGAGATGCGACCCCATATACTCACAAAATCGCACGAAAATTGGTGCGATGGAGTGAGGTCCTTTAAGGCCAGTGGCGGCAGCCATATGAATGAAATAATATTCAGTTTCTAACTGAAACCATTGTTCTTTACAACAAAAAAAATAAATTTGGCAAAATATAAAAAAGTTTTTCTTTCATTACATTTTTAAATTTAAACTTTTATTTCGCCCACCCTATAATAACAAATTTGGATTAAATTGTCGACATATGACATATCCTTCCCGTTTCAACACTATGTGCTTGTAGTGCAATATTTATTAAAGAATTTTAACTGCTTTGAACTCTACCTTACTTTTAAGATTCTCTTTAAAAACCATTTAAAATTTAGGTAGATTTACGTATGTGCACCATTATTTTCAATTACTTTCAATAAATATTAGAAGTAACGTAGTACACGAATGTTTTATGCCAAACAAAATGAGGAACTCTATGGTTCTCACTACTACACCTCATTACCATACTGTTGTTGTCAAATAAAACCTGATTTTATTTCTGTGTGTAGATCAGGATAAATAATTTTAAATTTCACATTAACATTTCATAACTTGTTTTCAGTTCAATATTAAATAGAAGATTAAATATACAAATAATGGAAGAAAAATACTCCACTATCATTTGCAAAATAAATGCTCTCCTAACAAAATTTAAAGACTTACAGTCTTCTTCATAGTAAATTATCGTTAAAAATAAACTTTAAAGATGCCGTTACTTACTTCTACTTGATGATGCACTAACATAAGCTGATGAGCGTCTTTTGAGACCACTGGTACCTTCATTACTGCTACCCACCGGCAAGAAACGCGACAACGATAACATCGTTTTAAATAGTTCTGTGACATTATTATCCTCCTTTGCTGAACATTCTAAAACTTTGGCTCTGTAAAGAATACAAAATAAAAAATGTTAAAGAAAGTCAGAGAGAGAAAAAAGAAACTAAAACATCAACAATATTATAGTAAAAGACACACTCATACTTATACACATACATGTTATAAGGATAACTATGTGAACGAAAAAAAAAACATTCTCTTAGAATGTCTTACTCAAGTGCAACAGATATTGTTGCTTCATGAGCATACTAAAAAAACGAAAACTAAACGAAAACAACAATAATTGCAACAACATCAACTACTTGCGTTTAAAAATAAACACAATGATTATGGCTCCGGTTATGCTATCCGAAATGTAGGTGTTAAGGTCAATTACTCAACTGTTTAGCTTTACGAGTATTGCGAAAATGTTAAACATTGTTTTTGTGGTTGTTGTTGTTATTGTTATTGTTGAGGTTTTATTTTCATGTCTTCTTCTCGTTCGTTTCTTTGTTTTGAAAAAGCAAAACCATCAAGAAAAAGTTTTAATTTGCAACAATTTAACAAAATTTCAATAGTGTTGCTGTAAGAGATACTTAAACAAAAACAAAGTAAGAAAGAGACATAGTGAGAGAGAGGAGAGAGAGTTAAAGAGGATAGCAAAACGTTGTTGTAAGTTTTCATTTAATTAAGAAAAGTTGGAAGAAATCTTAACGAGAATAATTATTAATGCTTGGCGAAGTGTTAAAGGAAGTTGTTAACTGGCGAACATAAACAAAAAGGGCATGAGCATCGTAAATAAGCGAATGCTGCATTAGTAGGTAAAGAACTTGAACAAAACAGTAGCAACGAAAACAATTACCAAAGATTGATTGGCTTTAAGTAAACGTCTCATAATATGAAATAACTTCTCCTTATTTCGAAAAGTTGCCAATGAAGCGATAGGTCATAAAAATATAAGGACGCCAGGCCGTAATCCTCACTAAAAGTTTTTGAAGCAATTAAGGCTTACTGAAGACATTAACTGTTTACATCTGAACAATTTGATGGAGTTTAGAAAAATGCCTCTGGTTGAAGTAGTAGCTTCATTGTCTAAATTCACTAAATCACGCCCAGGGCTCTTTATGATGCCACAGGTAAGTGCAGTCTCTGTACTGATTAAATTCCATCAAACTCATCCAAGAAGTTGTTCAGCGCAGGGGCTGCACACTAAAAGCACAATTGACCTCTGCTGAAAACCAGTTTGATAGTTTAATAAACGAAGCTGTAACCTTGATATCAATCGATGATAACTCTGTGAAGCTGGCAAGAAATGGAAAGGCAAATAACCTAAATCTGCACATTGCAAGAGATGGGTATTGACAGAGAACGTGAATAACAGTTTCATACTCTTCAGCAGACAAACAACCAACGCAAAAGTCGTTTGATGGGAGCTGAAGCATTTTCGTTTGTCTTCCCATAACGCAATGTAACTCTGTAAGCATGGCTGTGCCAAAGAACAGTTAACGACTGTTGCCGAATCCAACAATGCCATTGAAAACAACAATACAATATAAAGCGACTGCTTTTTACTTTCATACCAGCCTGTTTGTAAGTGTGATGTAACATGAAATAAAATCACACATATGTACACTCTGTTTCCTTGTCTCTCACATGTGGTATTTCCTGTGGTGCCTTACTCAGTTATATTAAAACTTTATTGCAAACATGAATATGTATATGTAAGTGTATATACGCTCCCTGGTAATAAAATACAGTCACAACAAATACGTTTAAGATCATTATGAACACTTATTTAGCTGAGCTATTGCAATGGAATAAAACGATTGCATTCGTTTATATGAAATCATATGAAATTTTAGAACAAATTATCGCCATTTCTGTAGTATATTAGACATTGAAAAAATGTTTCCTCTAAAGACACTTGTTCCAGGTTCAAAAACGTCTTTGAAAGCAGTTTGCAACAGTTCCATCCTAGGTTAGAAAAAATTTGCAGGATAGGTCACTTGGATCCTATAATGTCCATGTGTTCCAATTTCACCATTCATCTTTAACACTTAGCTGGCATTTCTTAACCACCCGGATAATGATAAACAAGATGTTTTTGTAATATCATCTTCTGCCTCATCATTACAGACTCTGCACAAATCGTTTTGAGGTATAAACGCCATGAATGCTATGAGGTTTCTAAGGTGGCTTCTCATAAGGTTCAACAAAAAAAACATCCATAAATGAGTGCAAAAAATGGCAATCTCTCGTGTGATTTCATTCAAACTATCTATTGTGCTCAACTTTGCAAAAGGACCAGCTATGTTGTTACCTTCAATGTACCTGTCGCCGTAATCTAGTAGGAAGTGTTTTGGCTTATTAGACGTAAAGCCAGGGTTCGAGCCCCAGGCCAGACATCAAAACAAAATACAAGAAGTACTTTTGCGGCGACTTCCTCCCAGTATATTTCTGGCAAAAACTCTGAGAGTAAATAAAAATTGCCATGAAAAGTTTCTCAATAAATAAAAATCTGTCGTTCGGAGTGGACTTTAAACTGTAGGTCCCACCACTCATGTGTAAAATTAACACACATAACATAAGTGGTGTGAGAAACTTGGTCGTAATCCTGACTGAAAGGTTGTAACGACCAATTATGTGTGTCAGCAGAATGTAACCGTATTTCCATTATCTTTTCAGCTTCCCTAGAGAGTTATACATTATTTTCGAACTAACTTCATAAGAGCAGCCGAGAGTGCTGGCACGTTATCCTGACCATCAGATAGTTTTTTGTGTACTATTTTTTCAACTCAATTTCTAAGTTTTTCTTCAAAAATTTTTGCCCCTGACGTAATATATATGTACATGCATGACACCCTTGACTCAGGATTACGACCAAGCTTTTTGCACAACTTATGCTGTGTGTGTTAATTTAATACATGAGTGGCGGGACTTAGAGAGTTTAAGAAACTTTTCATGGCAATTTTATTAACTCTCAGAGTTTAAGCCAAAAATCTGCTGAGAGGAAGCCGCCGAAAAAATATTTTTCTAAATTTCGTTTTGTTGGAGATGTCTGACCTGAGGTTTGAACCGAATCCTCACGCCAAATAAGTCTACACACTACCTACTAGATTACGGCGACCTTGAATGACATATTCCTTTACAAATATCTCTCAATAAAGTATTTATTTTCAACAAAAATTACCGGTTCTTACCGGTTCTGAAGTCGGCGTAGTCTAGTAGGTAGTGTGTTGGCTTGTTAGACGTAAAGTCCGGGTTCGTATCCCAGGTCATACATCAAAACGAAATATGAAAAAAATATTTCTTCGACGACTTCCTCTCTGCAGATTTCTGGCAAAAACTCTGAGAGTAAATAAACCTGCAATGAAAAAGTTTCTCAAACATCTGTCTTTCGGAGTCGACTTAAAACTGTAGGTCCCCACCACTCATGTATAAAATTAACACACACAACATGAGTAGTGTGAGAAGCTAGGCCGTAATCCTGACTGAAGGGTTGTAATGACCAATTACGTACGTATATTTGTATGTAATATTGCATTTCCAATCGGAACAATTGTACTTTCCAACAAGAAAAATAAATTTGGAAAAATTTTAAATTGTTTTTGTTTTATTACATTTTAAATTTAAACTTTTAAATTTCCTATCCTATATTAATATCACAGCACTGCATGGGTTTTGCAAATAAGATGGCTCCATGTGTTTCCGAAGACATTTTGCGTGCTAAACACGAATCTGAGTTCAAAAACTTTCCACCACGTCAGGTTTTCGAGAAAAAAATGGGTTGAAACCCCTAAAAATAGCGTTTTCGACCATTTTTTAAAATTTGTAGAGCTAAACACTGACGTGCTAGAACCATCGCTATTGTTAGAAGTTGACAATTGATCTTTGCTCTTTAAAATGAGCCCAAAGCCAAATTGTTTGCATGCACCCTTAAAGTAGGGGGTGGGTTTATATCAAGGTGTGCAAGAGGAGGTCCTTAAAAATTAATCAGATTTACTTGAAAATTGTTACTCAGGAGTTTTTGGGGTCACTGATTACAGATCTTTATTCAGATCTAAAAAATTCAAAATGACGGATGCAATATGGTTTGATTCGTTTTTATAAACCTCGACCGCCATATTGGATCCCACAAAACGATTAGAAAAAGTCGTAGGTCCCGGTAAATAATAATTTGAATGACTTTACAAAACTATCTCAATAGAGTATTTAGTTTCAATAAAATGAACGGTTCTTACCAGTTGAACTACCAATACAATTAGAACTTTTTATTCCTTGTTTTAACATAATCCCATTACCATATTTGTATTTTTCAATCGTTTTTTTTTTGTGAACTAAATTTGTTTCATGGTTATCAGTTGTTAATAATCTTTAGGGTAAATAAAGGACAGAATAATATGATACAACACAAGCTATTAATTTCTTGTGGTATTAAATTTTTTCCATTTCTTTTCCATTTTTTTCTGAATTGCTTCTTGTGAATCGCTTTCTACGTTTTATGTTTGATTTGGTTTCCCAGATTTATACATTTTTTTTATTCAAATGATTGTAAATCATTTAGTTTATTGGTTGGTCTTACTTGGAATTGCATCGAATGAGAGTGGAAAAGAGAGAAAGAGTGATTTAAATCTACTTTTTTATAATCGTTTTGAATCCACTTTCTCTCCTTTACTGATTTTTATATGTGTAACCATATTGATTTATTTTTATTTAAAAGAGTATTTATTTTTATATTGAAAAAAAAATGTTATTTTTTAAACACAAAAGTCAATAAAAATAAATAAAAGGATGAAGTGAAGGCAGTTATTGCCTAACCGAGCCATTTGTTTGGCTGGTTGTGAGGAAAATAAAATAAAGACGAGTAAAATACCGATAATAATTGTTGTTGTTTTTGTAGCTGTCTCAGCAAAGATGACAATTTCATTTTATATTGATGACCAATGAAATTTCGTTTATTGCTTTAAATACAGGATTTTCGAGGGTAATGCGTAAAAATGAACTCAGAGGCTAGCTGGGTTAGCTTAAATAGACAAAAGGGGTACTTCTTTCTTTACATACATAAATACATAATTGGTTATTACAGCCAACTTCAATCAGGATTACGACCTAGCTTCTAACACCACGTATGTTGTGTGTGTTAACTTTTACACATGGGTGGCGGAGCCTACAGTTTAAAGTCGACTCTGAACAACAGATTTTTTGGAAACTTTTCATGGCAATTTTATTAACTCTCAGAGTTTTTGCCAGAAATCTCCTAGGAGGCAGTCGGCAAAGAAATATTCCTTCATGTTTTGCTGGAGATGTCTGACCTGGAGTTTGAATTGTGGCCTCAATTCTAATAAGCGTACGCACTACATAGTTCGTGTTATTCCACAGCGGGCTGTAGAATATTTCTCCAAGCGACTTTATCGACTTTTGGTATATAAATTCGAGTCCACTAGTTTAATAGGTTAGGTTAGAGGACGTGTACTTGTCAATTAAGACAAGTATATTACCCGGAGGTCGAATTGACCCATTGTACTCACTAGTTTAGTAGTCGATCGACCAACACCTGTACGTCGATGAAACGCAAGACCTGCGAACATTGTTTATGTTCGTCATAGTATGCAGGCGTTTTCACGACGCTGGCAAGAACTTTGACTTCTGTATATCATTACTTGACGGATTTTACATCGTGACTTGACCCTGCAACCACAAACAGTTCATCTCACTAAGAATCTCAAGCTAAACGACAATCTACGTGTATACGCTGAATGAGCTCTGAAGCTCTTGTATGCTGACAATAATTTTCATCGATAAACCATTTTCAGCGACCAGGTGCATTTCTGGATGAATGGTACGTAAACAATTGTCGTTGCCACGATGTTAATTCACATAACATACTAGAGCAGGGGTCGGCAAATTTTTGAGACGGAAGAGCCACAAATTTTTTTACAACAAACAAGTAAAGTTTCTTGATAACAAAAAAAAAAAAAACTAATATATTTATTCATAAAAAATATATACACATTTATTCTTTTATTATTAGGTAGATACTTATTATTTAAGTAAAAACTTAAGAGAATTAAACATTTACTTACAACACTAACTTGTACTCCAGTAGCAAACAATTGATCAAAAAAATTCAATGTGAGCGATGGCTTTGCATAGTTTTAGAAAGTTTTGATAAATTTGGATGATAACTTGTTGTTTTAAGTTTCAAACACGACTCTAAATTTTCATTTGTTAGTTGGCTTCTAACTTTACTTTTAATTATATTCATGATATTCATAATCATATGTCAATGCAAAGATAGTCAGTACTCCAAATGCCAACTTTTCCACCTCACTGTAGCAAACCTGAAGACTATTCCATGCGTCGAATATAAGCGCCTCAACTCGAGGCATTTATTTTAAATCTGTCCACTTTTTTTATGTTACGCACATATGTATATTTCTGGACATCCAACTCTTCCACCTTGCTTTTCAACTCTGTAAATTTTACACTCCACAAAGCTTTACTTTTTAAATCGGTCAGTTGCATTTCTAGAGTTCCAGTATCAATTCCAAATGGCGCAATGTGTATTTCTTTACTCTTTGTGTTGAGAAGATTTACTATGAATGCTAGAGTGGTTTTGTTGGTTTTGAATTGATCAAATCTGTCAGAAAATTACTGTTTATTTATTTTTTTATAACTTAGCACAGTAATAAGTAACAAGTAATTCCTGTCAACAGTTGCACTAGTTTTATCGCGATATTGCTTTAGAAATTGAAAATGAAGTAATTTACCGCTCTGAATATCTTCAGCAAAAATAATTAATTTTTCTTCAAAACAGTACGCATTCATGTGAAAAAATGGAAGCCAATTGACGCCATATGGCAAATTTATTCGAAAAGCTGGTAAAAAAAATTGGACAGCGCATAGAATGTTGGCTATGATTTCATTCTCTTGGAGGCAGAGACAGAGTGCAGTCTCCCATCCAGAAAACATAAGCAACTGAGGCAACGCAATTTCAGATAATTAATTCCTGATAGAAAACCTACATACATACATACATAATTGGTCATTACAACCCTTCACCAAAACATAGGCTGGGTTCGCCTTTCCTTGTAGTTTTAGATTCAGTTCATTTAATTTCGCTGTGACATGGTTGTTGTGTACATTATGGAAACGTTTACGAAATGATTTGTTAATTTTCATACACTTCTTGTTAATCGGTTTTAAACAATGAAATTTTTTTGATACAATATATAATATATGTATGTGTATGGAACTAAAGAGCCACAGCTGCACATCCAAAGAGCCACATTTGGCTCGCGAATTGTAGTTTGCCGACCCCTGTACTAGAGTGTCTAATGCATGCCAAAAAAGAACTGCTTGATATGCATTTTGAGATGGCCGTGATATTGGTTGGTATTTCTTTGAGGACAGCGTTGGCCAGGCCAACGGCAAGTGCTATACATATGTCGATGATAAGCAATTTCTTTTGGTTTCATCAAGACGGTGCTATATTCCACACAGGTTATGACATATTAGATATTCTGTACGAGCGATTTGAGAACACGGTCAACTCAAGTGAAGGTGCTGAGAACTGAAAACAAAGGAAACCGATTTGATCACGTTAGATTTCGCTTTTAGGTGATTTCTTAAGTCGTAGGTGTACCAAAGCCAACATAACTCATGCCATTGTTCAAATTTACACCTATTTATGTACCATAGTCATGGAAAATTTTAAATTTTGAATAAGATCCACTCAAAAAAGCTGCGGCGGATATTGAAACGACGTTTTATTCCACACTATACGATATTAAAAGGTCTTTAAAACGAATAAAATATTACGATGATATCTTCCAAAAACTCTGTTTTATTTAAACTTAAAGACATAAAGCACTTTACTTATGCACTTCAATTATGTTACTCGTTTTTAATTTCACTATTTTGCTTTTAAAAACTTTCGTTCGATAAAAATAAAATGAAAATTTTCTTTTCTTACCGAAATATTACACAGGAATTTTAATAAAAGCCATTGAAATATTAAAGAACTCTTTTACTTGTTGTTTCTTTATTTGTATAAAATTGGTCTGTGTTGTCGCTTTCAAAAGGCTACCATGACATTAAGTAACGAATGGAATCAAACGACATGGAGTGTTAATAATAAAACCGCATGTCAAATAGATTGTGGAAAAACAATTTTTTTTGTTTATAATTTTTCCATAAACCCAAAAGAAAAATCAACATGTACTCGACGTATACATTGCTTGTGGGCTGTAAGGTAAATTTTTTTTGTTTACACTTTGTATTTGCATCATGTTGCATGTATGCCAAATAAAAAAAAAAGAAAAACTTTGTCAGGTATATTGATGCTATCAAGTCAAAATTTATGCTTGAGTAGGACTGGAATGTTGAGTTTGTATTTTGAGTTTATGAGAACAAATTTATTTTTATTTATTAAATAATGAACTTTTGCACAGGCGGCAGAAAATGATATATGAATTCTTTTTGGGAAAGTTAGCTCAAACAAAGAACTAGCGCCGATGACTTTGGACTATGACACAATATATCCAACACTTCTTAAAATAACATGTATTTTACAGGATCTTCGCTTTCAAATAGCACTTTGTGCATTTTACTGTCAACATAATTGGGCTAGTGAAGTTACCATAGTCCAGCTGGTAGTATGTTGGCTTATCAGACGTAAGGTCTTGGTTCAAGTACCACATCAGACATCTCCAACAAAACGAAATAAAAAAAAAAAAATATTTCTTCGGCAACTGCCTCTTAGCAGATTTGTGGCAAAAACTCTCAGAGTAAATAAATGTCAGTTAAATGATCGCCATGGCTTTGAAAGCGGTCCATTATTTTTTTTTATGAAATTTTCCATGACCTTTTCATCGAGAGGTTTGTATCTGTGTTTCTGTGTTATTCGCATAAATTCTAAATTTAACAAAACTTCGAAACTACAGTGGTTAAAGAAGCATTCAAATGTTATATTAGAAATAATAATTACTTTAAACAATATCTTAGGAAATTTAAAATTATTTACAATTTCGAAAAAAAAACCAATTTAGTAAACGTGTACGTATACGCAATATTTAATAGGTATCATGTATACAAATACATTCATCATACGCTGTGTAGTATGCTAACTTGTTCGTAGATCTTCTATTACAAGAAGAGAAAACTTCTATGAATTTTTTTTAAATTTTTCTATTATCGGATGAGCCTTCTATCGGTTTAAATTTGAGCCATCGGTTATTTCGAATCTGGCAATATTTATGTCATTCTATTTTGTCACAAAATTCAGTATATTAGCTCCACTGAACGTAATGAAAAAAGCATGGAGTCCAATCAATTGCTCTAGGTGGTTAGTTGACACCAGATATCCTTCAGATAGTTTGTTCTAGAAATCGTTGCTGCAATCAATCGATCGATTTTCCTGTGACTTAGGTCTTCCCTCGTAAAAATTCAACTTCCCAGAAATGATGAGATCCATTTCTGGATAAATGGGTACGTGAACAAACAAAATTGTTGAATTTAAATTGATACCAATCCACATGAGATCCGAGAGCGCTCAATGCAGTTAAAAAATTCACTGGTTGAGTGTGGTGTTCCATATTTCTTTGAGAACGATGTTCCCCAAGCCATCATTGTCAATAGTAAGCACTGTAGAGCGATGATGACATACTTCTTTCCTTTCTGAATTGGATAATCTGCACACCGGATTTGGAGGTAATGTGAACTGGCCACAGAGATTGTAGGATTTGACCACGTTTAACTTTTTCTTGTTGCTTTTTCTTAAGTCACAATGTATGCGAATAAGCCACAAACTACAACGGTCCTCAAGGCATATTATATATTGCATGCCAACGGTCAAATTCAGTCTGATTTATGCTGCAGAGAAGCATACATAATGGAATCAATAGATCTTTCTAATGAATAAACAATTTCGTTGATGTCTTACGCTCACACTTTGTTTTATTTAAAGTTAAAGATAGGAAACGATTAAACAAGACCTTATACCTTATTGCCTTGATCTAGTAGCACTGTGGTTTATGGCTTAATACCATACAACTGCGGGTTAAGAAAACATCAAAAAAAATCGATTCGGCCTCCAATCGCTTATGCAATATACACTACGTGTCTTGAACTGTGTGGCACTTAGCGCCGTCCAGTTGTTAGTGTCCTGATCATTCAATTCAAGGGAAAGGAAGTTCATAGTCATTGACCAATAGTGCTCTCCGTTGATAGTAACAGTCTTGATCTAGCCACCAGTGGTAGTTTGTCACACATAATCATCGTTCCAATTAATTGCTAAAAGGCAGCACGGTTTCTGCAATGAAGTAATGAAAGTGGCAACAATGATGACATAATAGTGACCTTAATGGTATCCACGCTAAAAATACATTTTAGATTTAATGAAAAATAATGGATTTCCTTTAACTATACCTTATAATTTTAAGTAACTTATTTTCAAAATTGACTTACATTATAAACAATTTCATACTGTAATCCAAGGGCCTAAGAGCCTTTAACAATAGGGTACTTACTCACTTACACTACACGCATATATATGTACATACACTCAGTCTCTGCTTAACTTTATTAGAGTTTCAATGAGAGCATAAAAGTACAAAAAAGGCAATCGTAAGTTAAGACTCTTTAGGCCTACGTACTGGTTTAGGCATTATAAATACAGCCGTACATTATTACATGAGTAAAGACTACGATACGGGTGTGATAGAGTGTAAATTAAATTTCAAACAGGTTGTATGATATGTGTACGTGGGCGTAAAGAGAAAGAACGGAAGGAAAGTATTAAAAACTTTTATACCCTTTTCATCCGCAATAATAACAATAATAATCGTAATATAACAACAACAGCAACAACAACAACAACAGCAACAACTGCTATAACAATAAACACTTCAATCTTTAAGGTGTAAGAGAAACATAAAATATGTGTGTATATACCATAAAAATTTTGTATCCTTTGTTTGGTTGTTTGATACGTAAATGTTGGCATAGGTCACGTCTACACAACGTTTGCAGTGGTAAATATTGTTAAAATGTGCCACTTTAACACACACACACAGACACTTTTATTCAAACTCTTATACGTGCATACTTATGTATGTTTGTATACGAATATATTTAACCCACTGTCACACATCATACTTACGTACTCTTACGTACCATAAACACACTAAGAAACTTGTGCGATCTGAAAACTTTTGTGTTAAACGAACTTGTGCCAACCAAGACTTGTACACACAATTGAAAAGAGAATATGCAAGTGACAGGCATACTGACTGGCTGGCTGGCTAACTGACTAACTGACACAATGGCAAAGTGTTGATTTCCTTTTGTATGTGTGTGTTTAAATTTATTTGCTTTGCCTTGAAAACAACACATAAAATGTTTCGAAAATGCTACAAAGGAATTGGGTTGTAGAAGGCAGGGGTAGTAGTAGTCCTTACCTATTTTAACACACCACAAAATTTATAGCAAACATAACGTGTTAAAAGGTTTCATAATCATTTTTCACAGTTTGAGTGTTTATAAATCTTTTACGCTTATAATTACAGATTAAATGATTATTATTATTATTTCCACACAGAGTCTATAAGTTTGAGTTTTATTTTTGTGATACCATTTCACATTATTTGAGAAGTTCTTCTGACTGGCAATTAACTCAATTTTTTTTGATTCATTCCTACTAATGCCATTATGTGTGGAATATAAAGTC
Source organism: Sarcophaga subvicina (assembly GCA_936449025.2). Lineage (NCBI taxonomy): Eukaryota > Metazoa > Arthropoda > Insecta > Diptera > Sarcophagidae > Sarcophaga > Sarcophaga subvicina. The sequence continues at coordinate 38,495,454 of OW388084.2, forward strand.
TCTCAAATGTTTGCAACGGCTACTCTGGGTTGATTCGCATCCGCAATGTTCAATTTTCTATGACTATGGCTTCCAAATCAGGCTAACTTTGACCGATAGATTGGGTTATGTTTGTTTTGGGAACCACTGTGGTTTATGGCTTAATAGTATACACCTGAATTTAAGAAAACCTGACAAGAAAAGGTCGATTTGCCCTCCAATCGCTTGTGCAGAATGCACGACGTGACATGAACTGTGTGGTATTTAGCGCCGTCCTGTCGTTGGTATCCTGATCATCCAAATTAAGCCAAAGGAAGTTCGTAGTAAATAGTGCCAATAGTGCCAATAGTGCTCGCCGTTGACAGTGATAGATAGGCTAGCGTCATCATCAAAGAAATGTGGCCCGATGAGCCACAAAACGTCCCCAATCAGTAATTTTTTTTGGCAGTTTTTAGATTTCATGTTGATTGGTATCGTTCCAAATTCATCAATTTTGATTGCTCATGTACGCAATTATCCAGCAATGGACCTCATTTCTCAATGAATATCAGGATCAATTGCCAACTGCCATAGAGCCTATACCACGAACTCATGCCTTTGTCTATGGCCGTCCAAGGTAATTTGGCAAAGAACACTGAATAAATGACAACTAATTTGACAAATGTAGCTTTCACAAGATGGCCGTTATCAACTTTCAAAAAAAAAACTCCCTGTTGGCTGACTCTATGTTATTTAATTTGAATACTAGATAGAGCAACACCTTGTAACCAGATTCACTTTCAGTAACTGATACACGGATTTACTCTAAACAGAGTGATACGAGGGGATTGAGTCCTTATATAGTACAACCAGAAACGAAACTACCGGGCCATAACATGGTCTCTCAATCGCATAACTTGGTAAACTCGATGTCTTTATCAAATCATTGGGCTGAAGTTGAATTTTCAATTAAAATTTTGGTCAGTTGCCAACTGCTTTGGAGCCCACTCAGCAAACTCTTGTCGACTGAGTAAATGACAACTAATTCGATAAAGTTTTGATGTTCCTTTTGGAATGCGTGTTCTTTAATCAAACATGAAGATGTAAAGAAAATTGAAAGCAGAACGTAAACAGAAGGAGCTTTCGTAAGAATACGAAATATGTGACGTAACATTAAAATCATCAATGCATTCGCGAAATCTGTTCGATTATATGGATTGCAAGCTTGGTTTGTAACAAAAAAATTTTTTTCAGTCGCTGCTTACGCAATATAGTAAAAATTTGATGAGTGAATACCATAACAAACTGAACAAATGCCTGAAAGCACCACAAGCCATTTGACGACATCGTCAAAGAACTCGATGCCAAATCATCAACAACTCGGCGGAGAACAGTTTTTGGTGAAATTGGAAAATTATTGAACGAACTAGGACATATTGTATACAACCGAAGCAAATCGAAATTATTTGTTGTAACCTTAAGCTTCTAAAGGTCTGTTGGTAATTATTTCAGCATACTAAGGTTAGGCAGCCTTTTAAAGCACTCAATGAGCAAAGTTAGTTTTAACTACATCCAGTCTGGATTAAGCAGATAGATATGCTTTAGGACAGGCACATAAAGGAACTTAAGGAATAAAAAAAATGCACCCATTGAAGCTAGAATATAAAATTTGAACGGAAAACTCGAGCGGAACACTAGATCGTTGCTGTTAGAAATGGGTGGGTGCACTAAGTGTTAAATTTTACTAACAAATCTGGATTTTAGGCCGTATAAGACTGAATACAAAAAACACCATCAGCAATGTTCGCAACTGATTACTTGAATTGAAGACAACCGAGAAGGGTTTCGGAAACGAATATATTTTTTAATAAAAAAAACTAAATGGGCGTATTTGGGGATGGAAAAACAACAGCGGAGTTGAAATTGTTGAGATAAGTCAACAATTGCCATACATTTTTTTGGAAAACTTTATTACCGTGGGTCCCTTTCTGCATTTTGGTCAGTATTTCACGAACGGTAACTGTACTGTTGTAATCCTGGGCTAAAATTGTGACTAGCATTTCTATGTACAGTAGAATCCTCACTTATTTCTATCAAAAATAGTATAATGAGTCCAGTTGTTCACCAAAATCGCTCGGAAAAAAGCCAGTAATCGCGCTACTGCAAAGCCCCTGAACACAAAATTCGTCAAATTGGTTAATCGACTTATAAAAAAGGAAATCGTCACAGCAGAAACACATTTCGCCCCCAACAAATTATTTTGAAAGTGATATTCAATAATTTTCAACAGTTAGGTTAGGTCAGGTTAGGTTAGTGGGTAGCTTGCCGTTCACATGCAAGTTTACTCGGTGGCCCATATTTCCTGTTGTGTTATCCAGTGTGAGGTAAGCCGCCTTATCATGATCCGCTGGTGGTGGGTCTAAACCACCTCGAGCTTCGGATGAAACCGACCAGTTCCCTTAGTGGCACGTTCGCCCAAAATTTTATGACGTTTGTTCTGAATCGCAGTGTTGGTACTGTTCCCTATTCCGTTAACTCCACATCATGGCAGCTCCCGTTGTAATATTAGTGGGCCAGACCAAGCCTGTCAGTGAAACTGCCAATAGCGCAGTATACCATTAGAATTCCTGTAAAAATACAATTGCGTTTTCATTTCGAACTGAAGTAGTTCTCTAGTCCTCCTGCCGTCCACTATTGAACACAGCAGTGTTGACAATCGATAACCAGGATTTTGGAACCCTCACGGTATGTTAAATGCTGCTTTATTTAATTTGGTAAGGTATTCTTGTAGGGGCGCATATCTACTGTCTTCTCCTTACACATCTACGATCCCTTTTGTGCCAGTTAGTCCGTCTTTTCGTTTCCCTCTATGCCACAGTGGCCCGGAACCAAATAGAGGCGGATATTATGTCGATGTATACGGTATAGAAAGTCCATATAACTCTTGATGCCAGGGCTTTGATTGCTGCTTTACGGTGCACACATTTGATCAAGTGGGCAGGTCCCCGGTTTAAACCTTACGTGCAGCTTGTTCAATAGCAAAAATGTCCGCACTGGCCTGGTTAGTTAATCTGTATGACTTTTAAAAGTTAGGCACTGTAGTCTGGTAAATAGTGTTTAGACTTATTAGACGAGAGTCCGTGGTTCAAATCTGAGCTCAGGGATCTCGAATAAAATCAGATGTGAAAAAACAAATATCTTCTGGCAAAAACCCTGACAGTTTATAAGGTTGTCATGAAAAGTTTCTCAAATCGGTAGTTCAAAATCGATGTTTGACTGGAGGTCCCGCTACTCATTGATAATATTAACTCAACATAAGTGAGATCAATGAGAATGTAAGTTGTAGTCCTAACTAAACGATTGTAATGACCAGTTGTCCGTTTGTTAGTCTATTCATGATGAAAAGAATAGACAGACGGAACATGATGAACTTTACTGAGCATTTTGATTATTGTCACATGTCACGAACCCTGTGTTTTTGATATTCTCAGCAATTTTATAAAAAAAAAATCCTATTATAAATATCCTATTATCATAGCCGTCTGTTGGCACCCCCGTAATTTAACGGCACCTCTCGTTCTTACTTTTGAGTTTTTGTTTATCCTTAATGGATTTCTGTTTATTCCCAGCTGTTGCTAGAAGAATTTTCAATTTTTATTAAATAAATAAATTAAATTTCTTTTTGTCTTATGCATAAAACCTACACACACTTGTTCATTGGTATAAATACCAGACCTTTGACGGGTGTGGCAAACAGAAATACAATATTTTTTATGCATGAGTTTTATTTTGTTTATGTGTGTGTAAGAGAGAGAGAGAGAGAGAGAGAGAGAGAGAATTTTTTCATTCTATGGAAAAAAATCTTTCGAATATGGGGAGTTTTTTAAATTTATTTTATACACGGTTTTTTTATATTAACATTCCACACCACAGGTAGGGAAGTTGTTGGTTGATTTTTTGAGATGGGTTTTTCTCTCTCAATGTCATAGAAACATTTTTTAGTCTCGCATAAGGATGACCTATTTAATGCATCAAAAGTTGAACAGCAGCTCAAATGAGAAGAGCTGATGAAAATTTGAATGAAAATTGGTTTGTCGTGTACTTTGCCTCATAATAAAAAACAAATTAAAACTTGAATTTTTAAAGACCTACGATTGCACATCCGCTAAGTAATAAATAATATAATAAATCCCTACCAGAACATGACTAGTCAAATGACTAGTCATTTGACCTGCAAATGGGATGTGTAAATACATCACAAGCTCCCATCAAGTTATTAAGGGCAATGCGAAAAACTTGATGTAAACATTCGTGTACGTGTGATTTTGCCTCTGTCTGTAAAACATATATCTAACCTGCTCACTCTTTCGCTGTTTTTAAACCACAGTTGATATAATTATTATCTGGCACATTTGACTAGTCAAACTTGATGCATATACCAGTCAAAGTTGACACTTCAAAAGTGTTGAAAAAAACATCACTGTGGACTAGTCGAACTTGATGAATAAAGTGATTTACCCCCTTACAAAAGAAAAATGTTTTTTGTTTTGATATATATTATCTTATAAATATAATCTATTTTATAATTAAAGAATAAAACATAAATAAAAAATTATTATTATTTATATATAATTATTTCGAATACCGAAAATTAATTTACGTCTTGGCGGCGGCCTTTTTGGCAGCTGGTTTCTTAGCTGGAGCGGCTTTTTTGGGCTTTGCAGCGGCTGCACTCTTGGCCTTAGGAGCTTTAGTTTAGGTTTAGTTGCTGGGGACTTTTTGGCTGGTTTAGCTTTAACAGTACCAGAAGACGGTTTTTAACTTGGTCTTTTCTGTCTTCTTCTTCTCAGCAGTCTTTTTGGCGGCAGATGGATTTTTACCAGGAGCTGCCTGTTTAGCGGCACTAGCAACCTTCTTCTTTTTGTCAGCAGCAGCCTTTTTCTTTTCAGAAGTGAGTTTCTTTGCTTTGGGTTGCTTTGAAGCAGCAGCTGACAATTTGAATGAACCAGAAACACCCTTACATTTAGTTTGGATTAATTTTCTACTGGTAACAGCACTCTTCAAATACTTCTTAATGAATGTAGCCAATTTTTTGGCATCTACCCCATATGCGCTGGTGAGGTATTTCTTGATAGCTGGCAAAGATGAGATCCACCTTCCTTCAAGGTTTTAATGGCAGCATTTACCATTTGTTCCAATTAAAATTTTCGTCATAAGACGCTATAGATTTTTGTTGTCAAGCATTTGACAGTCAAGAGTGATGTGTTCTTGATGTATTAACATATACAACTCTGAATCATAAAAAGTCAAATAAAAACTACATGTGTAGTAAGTAAGTTTAGTATGTGTTAGTTTCGGTCATTCATTTCTTGTAGGGATAATTTAATGTAATTTAAACACTTATTTTGTATGAAACTTCATAATTTTTATGAACATTTTATCATTTAAGCGTACAGTCTGTCTGAGCGGAAACAGATAATCACTTATCTGACCACACCTGCAATCTAAGGCTTAATAGAAAGGATAACAAACCACCACCACCACCACACAATATAATTACAGCAGTCTGTATCGCATGGCACACGGAATATCAATAAAGACCGACAGTGGCGTACTTGCGGTATTTAGGGATGTCCAACTCCACTGGGTTGACAATTATATACATACATAATATAACTGGTCATTACAACCCTTCAATGAGTGTTACGATCTACTTTCTCACACTACTTATGTTGTTTGTGCTAATTTTATACATGAGTGGCGGGACTTAGAGTTTAAAGTCGACTCCGAACAACAGACTTTTGAAAAACTTTCCACGGCTATTTTATTAACTCTCAGAGTCTTTGACAAAATATTTGGTGATAGGCAGTCGCCGAAGAAATATTTTTTCACATTTCATTTTGTTTAAGATTTCTGACCTGGGGTTTGAACCGTGGCCTCTCGTCTAATAAGCCACACAATGCCTACCAGACTATGGGCTGATAATTACTAACGAATACTCTCGCTGATGTAAATGAAGTAAATTTAATGTACCGCTTTGTATGCAAAATATATGTATATGTCCATAGCTTGCACTAACATTGTGAAATAAATCAAGTCCCTAAAGGACATTTATTGAAGTGGTTGTGAATGCTATTAATATTCGACCCTCTTAAGAAATATATACACTGGCGAGGTTTTAACAAATAAACTGCAGAAGTAAGAGCATTCAACAGATGAATGTAGTTAGAGGCCAATAAAATATCTCAGCTTCATCAACATGGCTATCGCCCACATAAGCTGAAAAACAGCAGCTGAATTAGTGCAGCCCATTCTTAAATAGCCTAAAAGTTATTATAGAGCAATAGAATAATAGTATGAGAACGTGATAAACTTTTAAAAGATCTGGAATAAGTTTGTCGGTTGTCATGGAACTTGTTAAATAGACTAAGTAGTGTTGTCAGGGCCGCAATCATAGTGGGACTGAAAATTAATACAGGCAAAATGATAACCATAGGGGACGTGAAGAAATCAAGAGCCTCTTCGATGGATATAAGAAATCAAATCAAATCATCAAAGCATGGTAGGTTAGGATACTTCATAAGTTCACTCGGTGACCGCATGCACTACTGTGTTATCCACTTTAAGGTAAACCTCCTTGTCATGATCCGTTAGTGGCGATTACTGTATGAAACATCGCGAGTTCTGAATGAAACCAACTCCCTTAGTAAGTCTCGCGTTTCAAGAGCAAAAATCTCCGTCTGAAGGTAATCTGTATGACCCATTGAGTGCCAGTTTGTTGGAATAGACTCCACATCCAGTTCCTTATTCCATTTTTGAGCCACCGGCGAAGATAGTTACATCATCGTCACCGACGATAGCTTTAGCAACCCGTTATTCCCGTGTAGGAGTGTGAGTTTTGTATGTTCATCCAAAAGCATAATTGGCGACTATCTAGAAGTTAAAGCAACGAAATGTCAATCGAGAGGAAAATTAGCTCACTGGAGTACTTTCTGTCTAAGAATGTAACTTGTACCATGGGTACATACGCCAATTTTTTTTTATTAAATTTCGATTGACATCTAAGCACCACTTTAGAAGTAAAAGAACCCTGTAAGGTGTGATAACCTCTAGTTAAGCCGATCATTATTATTTCAACTCGTAAAATTTATATTCCTTAGATCATGTGTCTGGCACCTCTGTCATATTAAATATTACAGATTCTGATGGACCTCCCGGATGGATATTACAGGGCTTACAACCCTTCTATTTAATGCAGAATATGTGATTTCGTGAGAAATGTTATTAAATGAGGGACATCCAATAAATCTACAAAAGTTGTATAAGTGGATCAGTCAACCCAGGGTAAATCCTAATCTTTTCTATACCCCATATCAGAGGTCAGCAATGAGTATTCAAAACGATGAGTAGATTCGAATCATTCTTATAATTTCTGATACTTATACGCATTCATACTTATTTAATGTCATACTCATACTACTCATACTCAGAGTTTGAAATACTCATGGTACTCATACTTAACAATACGCATGATGTTATTAATTTCGACTCTCCATGACTCATCGTATACACGAATCACAAAATAAGTATTATTCGCATACGAACACTACAATACTCACAAGAAGGTTGTGTGTTTGCTCTGCTTGCTGTCTTTGTCTTTTTTGTTTATGTGCCTTTCTTCTCTCTTTGTAAATGTAACAACAACTAAGACTGTAAATTTTGACGAATGATTCGAATCACTCGAATCATTTATTATAAGTTTTATAAGTATTTCTTCTAAATTTATGAATTTGAATGAGTAGGCGTATGAATCAAACATAGTTCGAATGTTATGAATTTGATGTCAACGTTGTACTCATACCCATTGCAACTTGTACTTATAAATCAATGTTGTACTGAGTACGAATGAATCAGAGTAGTTGGATTTCAGTACTGTTTACTCACTCATACTCAAAATTTCATGAGTATTTATGAGTAAAAAAAAAAGCGATTCATTGCTGATCTCTGCCCCATATCTTATGCAGTTGTCCATATTTTTCTCAAGCTATCAACATGGATAACGTGGGGCTAATTCAAAAGGATTTGTTAAAAGGATTTTGTATGTGTAGCGTCTTCTTTCCCCGTCTTTGGATTTAACACCACCCATGCAATTCTCCGTCTGTTGCTATATTCCCAGACTGGGCTTCTGTGGCATATATTTATTAGATGTGCCGCTTATGGCCCTTTCGAGTAGGGCAGAACAAATTTCATTAGATTTTGGAGCAAAGAAGAACTCAATGCTCATTTAATACTCTCCTCGGTACAGATATAAGCTCAACCTGTCAGTTTCTACTGCTAGTATTATTTCGCAGTAGGTCAGTAACAGCTTAAAGTTCTGTCTCAAGCAGGAGCTTCTCCACAAATTGTATTGAAGGTGTAAAATAGCATTGAAAATTTACGATGAATCATTATGGGTATCTGGAGCATCATTGTGCGCATCTTGTTACAGATTTGGTCTTGGGTTCCCTTATCTCTCTAAACTGAAATCGTAGCGATACTGAATGAATGTATGAAGACGAAATACAAATTTGTCGTGAAAATATTCTTTAATCACTTAAACAACTAAACAAATTATTTTTCTAATTACCATTTCGCTGCCAGTCACAGATGAGTTTAATAGAAAAGAAAGACCATTCTTTTAAAACTCATAGTCCCACATCCCAACGAATTTCCTTTCAAGATTATAGGATACAAAGTCTTTGAGACTCCAGGAGCTCTTTAGGCCGCTTTGTGCTTTCCTTAAGTCTGATGAGGTGATCAGTCCTACGGACACTCTCATTGAGCTCTTTGTCTTTTAGAAATCTTTCTTTCCAACACTGAACTGAAGGAAGGAAACTGAAGGAAATTATATTTCCCATCGTTCTCAGACGTCTATTTTTTTGTTCAATAAGAGCTGTGATCAGTAAGTTGGTTGCGAGTTGATATAATATCTCATCTTCCACGAATAACAAGCCAGTATGCCCCGAAAGTATCGATTGTCTTTTTTTAGCTGCATGAGGACTATCGGCAACTATGGCTTGACAGCTTAGAACTTTAAACTGTGTTGACAATTCTGTCCTATAGATTATCAAAGACATATTTTACAGGGCTATGAGACGAGTACCCATGTTTCAAACCTCAGTTCAGACATCTCGAACAAAACGAAATAGGAGAATGGTATTTCTTTCAACGATTTCCCCTTAGCAATCTTGTGACAAAAATTCTGGGACTAAGAAAATTGCCATGAAAAGATTCGTAAAATTCCATTGTTCTGAGTCGACTTTAAATTGCAGGTACACATACAACATGCATGGTGTGAGAAGCTAGGTTGTAATTCTGACTCAAGGGTTGTAATGACCAGCTATGTATGTATGTATGTATTTGTATATGACAGCTTTTACAGAAACTATACAAGGCTAGGTAATGATTTTACTAGTTTGGGGCATAATATGCCGTTCATATATGCCACTGTAACATCATCTAAGATCTAATTAAACGCCAACCATTACTTTTGTGCTTTAAAAATAAGTTCACAGTAAAACTAAGAAGAGTAAATCGTAATTCATATAAAAATCTGACAAAAATGTCATCGTATTCGTAGCCATGAAGGATGGTAATTGAAGATTTAATAGTCCGGCAGGTTGTAATCTTGACTTAAGGGTTGCATTGACCAATTATGTACGTAGCTCATCATTTAATAATATTTCTGTTTTGCGTAACCATTAAAAACACGTTGAATTTTTAATCAATAAGCACATAAGGGTTATACAAGAAATTCATTTGAGTAAATTATTACACTCTTAACAAGAAAACTCGAACACGAAAAACCCTGTGTTGTGTTTAGTAGTTTTGGCATGTCATGGACAAATAATTCATTCAACATTTTACGCGTATGTCTTTAGTTATAAATTTCCGAGTCTAATAAAATCGCAGCACTGTAGCGAAAACTGACATTTTTGCCTTCTGGTCTGTAATAATTTGCTCAACACATTTCTGTTATAGTTTTCAATAAAAATCAAATAAAAATACGGATCATAAAACTGTGTGTGCTCTAGCACCTCTTCACTTATTTTAGTGCAGGCAACAATAATTTTTTATTTTATTCGATAAAAATAAATGCGTTTTCATTTTGTATGTGATGGCTCTGCACACAATCCACCTACTTTTTGCACTTAACTGCTGCTCTACTCTTTGGCTTTCATCACTCTATTGTTCGTTGGTGCTGCTATTTCTATTGTGTTTAACTTCATTTTGTTATACGATGTTTAAATAGTTTTTGTGCGTACCCTACATCTATGAGTGCGTATATGCTCTACGACATAAGGAATTCGAATTTGAAGTTGACACCAGTGCAGTCAATTGTACCGGAATAAACTTAATAGCGAAAATACATTTATTAGGGTCCTTCAGTCCAACCTGGAGTCATAGGAATCAATAAATCTGTAGCACAGCTCTGCTTTTACACTTACAATGAATACTAAACGTACGCATATGGTAACAGTTTAAAGGTCATAGTTCGAGTCTCTAACTGCTGGTGGACGTGGTAGAGTTACAATGATGAGTATGAGATTTTAAAAAATGGAACAGGGACCTCACCATCAAAACTCAGGAACTCTGTCCATTCTGTATGCTTTCCTACTCATCGATGAGAATTATAGGACTTAAATCTTCCAATGTCAAGTAAAATGAATAAGAAAATCAATGAATAGCTTCAGAAGAAGGAATGTATGAGCTGAGCATACCTTCTTTGGGATTTTTGAATTATTCGTAGGACTACTAGGATCTACACCAGATACCCGTCTATATATAAATAAATAGTGTGACAGTTTTGTTAGATTCTTATATGAATTACGATCTACTCTTCTAAGTCTTACTGCGAACTTCTTTGTAAAGCACAAAAGTAATAGTTGGCGTTAAATTCGATCTTAGAAGATACTACCGTAGCATATATATACGGCATATTATGCCCTAAACAAGGAAAATCATTACTTAGCCTTCTACAATTTCTGTGAAAGCTTTCATGTGCAGGTTATGTGAAAAGTCATTCATCCTATATGCCAGTGAATGTCCATAGGGTTAGGTCAGGTTATACTGACAGCATCCTAAAGAATGGATTGCATCTGAGACCCGTTATGGCCCGCTTCTGGCCTTTACTTTTATGAAATTTTGAATGTTAAGAAGTTTTAGCCTGAGAAGTCGCCGTAGCCTAGTAGGCAGAGTGTTGGCTTATTAAAGGTGAGGCCACGGCTCAAACCCGAGGTCAAGCATTTCATCGGCGACTTTCTCTCAGCATTCTTCTGGCAAAAACTCTAAGAGTAAATAAAACTGACATGAAAATTTTCTCACAAATCTATCACTCGGAGTTAAAGTCTTATCACCCGTGTATAAAATTAAAATACGCAACATAAGTGGTGTGAGAAGCTAGGTCGTAATCCTGACTGAACGGTTGTAATGACCAATTATATATGTATATATGCAGTCCGACATCTTCAATGATGCCAGAGAATTTCACAGAAGATGTTGAGAGGTATCCTTGTCCTTTTCGTTAATACTTCTGCCGAAATAATGGCTGTAAAGACAGCCATTGTAAGAATCCAGTATCTAGATGACATAATACTGACAGCTAAGGGCAATTTTTAAGGGATTCCACGTGACATCATTGAAAGTAGTCTTGTGTTTACAATATTCTCCTCCTGGGTAATGTATTATCATGAAAACTAAATGTAAAATATTTAGGAATATTAGTGGAGAGTAAATTAACATGAAAGGCTCACATAGAGAGCATATAAAGAAGAACCAGTTATGCCATTATGATATGCAGAAAATTTGCATGAAACGCAAAGATTATGTACTTGATGGATACATTGAAGGGCTGACCAATATGGACCTACTTTTGGGTACGTAGAGACAAATAGGTGTTGTTTGCATGGACTTTCTGCACAGTATATGACTACACAACACCCGCCTCTACTGTGTTCAGGGAACTAAAAAACCAATGATCTGGCATGGAAGGTATCGCAGATGTCTAAAGGATAGAGGGTATAAATATGTATATGCCGCCCTAAAAGAATACTTTTTCAGATTGCAGCATGGAATTCAACAAACCGTGGGTGGTCCAACGAACCTGGTTGCTGAATTTCAAAACAAACAAAAAGTAGACAGCGGAAAAAGCAGAGAATTTCTTGAGTTCGACAAGAGAACGGTTCGCATTCTAACAGGAATTCTAACTACGCTATTGGCAGTTTCGCTGACAGTTCCACCAGGATTACTGCATAAGCTGGCATTAATTGGGAGGAAATAGAATGGGTACATCATCTTTTATGCGAGTGTCCTGCACTTAAGTACAGACGTCATCGGTTTTTGGTTTACAGAACATTGGAAGATCTGGTCATGATGGTGAATATGCCACTAACGGAACTGTCCGGTTTTTCATGCGGAACTCGGGGTGATTCAAGCGCGTCACTAACCGATCATAACCGGAGACTTACTTTACACTGTGATCTGATAATCCCAGTCACTTACAACTTCCTCCTTAACCTGCCCTTGGACAGAAACTCTAGACAGTTGGATTTCGGTAAATGCTACAAGACATTGTAACAAAAGTGAATGGAATAATACTAACTCAAGTAATAATTACAACCCTTTAGTCAAGATTACAACATAACTATTCCCAGCACTCAAGTAGTGTGTTAATTATATTCATGAGTGGCAAGACCTCCGACTTTAGAAGACTGCTGAGAGGAAGTCAACGTTCTACCTACTAAACAACGACACATTTTTTAAAAAAGCGACCATTCTGTGGCATACGAATTGGGCAAGGATATATATGGGGACAGGGGCGCAAACTTTTTGCTCGCAGAGTGAAATACTCAGAGCCCACAGGGAAATTCGCGGGTGTTTACCGAATAGAACTCTACGCTTAATTCAATTTAAGCAGATAGAAGATACTATAATACATTAAAAAACTATTTGATGGTTAGGATGTCGTACAAGCAACCTCGGCTCTTGTGAAGTTAACTCAAAAATAAAATCTAACTGCCTGGGGAAGCTGAATAGACAGAGAAAAATGGAGTTACATTCTGCTGGGTCACAGGTTATGTAGAAATTCACGATCTCCGAACAAGTCATTTAACGATGTATTTATTCCTGGTGCATATGTATGACTGGTCACGAGTATATTGAAGATAGCAATATAGCTGCTCCACTTGCAGAGTTGAGTACAACAGATAATATGAATGAAATTACACGAGGGATTGCCATGATTTTGCAGCCATTTACGGTAGATTTTTATTGAACCATCTTAGAACCTCATACCAGTCATAACATTTATACTTCACAACGATTTGTGCAGAGCCTGCAATGACGAGGAAGAAGATGACATCACACATACATCTTGTCTATTATGATACGGAAACCTAAGACAAAAAATTCTTAAGTGTCCAAAATTTGGTTGGATGGATCTAGAGGAAGATGATTTTGAAAAAATCCAGGATAGTTAAGAATTGCCCAGCTAGATGTTAAAGATTTGTAGTGTAATTCGAAATGGATCTTATATGGCTGCCAAATTTATTCTAACATAAGCTAGAACTGCTGCAACCTTTGAAATACGTTTTTAAGCTTGGAACATGTGTCTTTAGGAGGTTAATGGTCCCTTACTGTTACTATATGAATCTCTAAGTAGATTTACATTTCAATGAACTCAAGCATCTTGCATTGAGGATTTTGACAAATTTTGTCGTGGTTTGATATACTATAAGAATGGCGAATATTTGTTTCAAAATTTCATAGGGTGGCAGAGACTATCATGTAAACGGATGCAACCGTTTTATTCTATACCAATAGCTCAGCTAAATAAGTGTTCATAATGATCTTAAACGTATTTGTTGTGGCTGTATTTTATTACCAGAGAGCGTATACACACTTACATATATATATTCATGTTTATAATAAAGTTTTAATATAACTGAGTAAGGCACCACAGGAAATACCACATGTGAGAGACAAGGAAACAGAGAGTATGTGTGATGTTATTTCATGTCACACACACAGGCTGCAAACAGGCTGCTATGATAGTAAAAAGCTGTCGCTTTTTATTGTATTGTTGTTTTCAATGGCATTGTTAGGTTCGTTCACTGCTCTTTGGCACAACTTGACTTTACGTCATGCAATACTTGAGCTAGAATTAGCCAAACGTTTCCACAACGTAACGGAACGTATGTTCGTTTCTAGCATGTAAACGACAATGAGAATGATTAGCCAACCGTAATATAATTTCATATAGAGAGCAGTTCAAGGAGGATCAGTTATGCCATAACGACATGCAGAAGACTTTCAGGGAAAGTCTAAGGACATTATGATAGTCCTATAGTGCCGTAGAGACTAATATGTCGGTGTAAACAGCACAATGAGAAACCGTTTTACAGTGATGGATCACATGTTTTGAAAATAAGGCTGTTATAATGAGAGACCAGTCTAATCAAGATTCATTAGGACTAGGTAGTGATCTTATATTTAAAGTTGCTTACAGCTTCTTCCTTAACTCTCCATTGGACAGAAACGCTAGACAAAACATTGTAGCAAAAGTGAATGGTATAATTTCGAATACTTACTTAAGTGATTATTACAACCCTTTAGTCAAGATTACAACATAGCAACCGTAATATAATTTCGTTAAACATTTGCATTATTTTCGTACATACGTTCCGTTACGTTACGTAAACGTTCGGCCAATTCATGCTTTATGCATGGAATTGTTTACATGTATGCTTGTGTTTAGGATGTGCAAGTATGTGTATGCCTGTTAGGATAGACAATATGATTGTGTTTTGTAAATACGCTATGAGTACTAAATCCAAAGAAAAAGGAAAAAACAACAGAAAAATATTCTTGAATTCTTTTTGTAAGATATTTATTGACTTTTGTTTTCTGTTTCTGACCCATTAGAATATTGACTATGGGTTACATATTAGGTATTCTCTTGCTATTTTTGCTATTTTTGGGATTTATAGTTGCAGTCATTGACTGCAATGGTAAATCATATAGGATAACAACATATTCTTTTAAAGGATTTTTCCTTTTTTTAACAAGTAAAAAAATTTCGATTAACAAAGCGCAAAACATTCAAATGATAAAAATGTAACAGTAGGCAGTATTGCAATTATAAAACATTTAATTTGAGTTGAAATCAACTCAGATGTAAAGTTAATGCCACTAAAAAACCTATGGGACCAAAACTAAATATGCATTCAAGTACCAAGCCAAGCTGTACAACGACATGATGAATTATTGCATGGAGTATAACCAACAAAACAAAGTATCATGCGATCAATGGACAGTCAAATGCAGATAAGTTGCATGATATCCTAGCAACGAAAATAAGATTTTCGAGCTGGGGAGCTTTAAAATACTTTTGCAGGAATGCATTCTTAAAGCTTTTCACACAGTTATTATTATTATTAGTGTCGTGAAAAGGTGCCTTAATATCTAAAGTACAGTAGCATGTTCATGACGTCATCATTGCCGACAC
Organism: Sarcophaga subvicina; assembly: GCA_936449025.2. Classification (NCBI taxonomy): domain Eukaryota; kingdom Metazoa; phylum Arthropoda; class Insecta; order Diptera; family Sarcophagidae; genus Sarcophaga; species Sarcophaga subvicina. The sequence continues at coordinate 38,510,956 of OW388084.2, forward strand.
ATGTTTAAATTAATTCTTTTATTATGATTTTATTACAAGATATCAATAAAGTACATATGTACATACACACACATTGTTGATGGCACTTCTGGTTGGTAAATTAATAAACCAAAGACAAACTGTGCGCTTCTTGCACACCTGGTTACAAACAAACAAACCTTTTGTTGTTTTGTCATATTTTACATGGCGATCCTGCCAGAATATAACAGTCGTCCTGCCAGTCCTGGAGTGCTAGCTCACTAAGCACCCACAAAAACCAAATGCTGTATATCCTGAGGAACAGCCAAAGATCCGTTGATGGAAGATCCGCCTGGCCAAAAGGCATGAGAGGATTCCCATCGGCACAAGGTCCACAACCTATAACTCTAGAAGAGTATAGAAAGCGGACTCAGAAGTCAAAAGAAGAAAAACCAATGCAGAGGGTCAATAAGCCAAAAAGAAGGGGCGGCCGTACCCAAAAACTAATAAGAGAAAAGACCATGCTATTAAGCATAATCAAACCTAGTCCACCACCGCCTTGGACAGAAGCCTGCAAGCTATGGGACAGGATAAATAACATCGAGTTCCTGATTAACCAGCATTTATTGGGTATTCCTACAATGTCTCCTTCAAGGATATTACTTGACAAACATTAGTAAACTGCTCGATATTAACAATTACAATTCCCTGCGTAATACTCAGTTGTTTCCTTCTGGAATGCATTAATGACCCACAGGTTCCATGGTACCTATGATTTATCTTCATTGTCACAGAATCTGTATGTTGGGCTCGACATAACCCCCATTTTTTAAAGGTGTATTCTGCGTCTACACTGCCCTGTCAAAAGATCGGTTACAAACCTCAGCTTATTGCTGGATAACGCATGACTTAAAATCTCCTGGCAAGCTTAGCTGCTTGTTCATTTCCAAAAACTGCCACATGACCTAGGAAACAGCAGAGGACCACCTCTACCCTGTACTTAGCCGTTTCACCTTCCCCAGAAAGCCCTGGCTTTAAATTCATAAGAGCCGAGTTTTCGAATGACGGTTTGACTGTCAGATAGTATTTCTATGTTTTATCTTTTGTATCTCCTATTTAAGTTGAATTCAAAATCCCTTTCGATGTCATAGGCTACCTCTTAGAAGAGTTTCCGAGTCCATAAGTTCTTAATGACCGCGGTAGACTTCAGTTTGGTACCAAAAAATTTAACTCCTGTTCTAAGATCTGTTATTGTACACCACAAATTTACTTACAAATTTATTGTATATGCGCAGACAATCGCCCTCTACATCACTATAAATCTGACCAACATGGTATACATCCAGTGCATAGTTCCTGTGTAGTATACCCAGTGATTCTTTACCACCATCACATGTCTGGCTTTCTGAAATCCTCTTTATAGGCTTTCTATGTCAAGTTACATCCCAGTAATATTTCTACATATTTGACATCTATTTTCTATGATGTTATGTTAACCAGAACCACATTAGGTCTCTTCGAACTCCGTATGCGACAATTTTGCTTATTGACGTAATTACTAAGAGAGAAATGAATTTCCTTGCTACATTAAATGCCTGTAGCGCCAATACTTGCTTAATCCTCAAAACAAAGTCTCACACGATCAATTGACAATCAAATGCAGATAAGTTTCTTTCATTTAAGTGTGTTGCATGACAGGAATGAATACAGGAATGTATTCATAAAGAGTTTCACACACATTTATAATTATTGTCGTAAAGGGGTGACTTTCTCTTTGTCTCCTTCAAGCAATTACAATTCCCTGCATAATAATCAGATGTTTTCTTCTGAAATACATTAATGACCAACATATTCCATGGTTCCTATGATTTATCTTCATTGTCACAGAATCTGTATGTTGGTCTCGACAAACCCCCATTTTTTAAAGGGGTATTCCGAGTCTAGCTCATTACTAGATCATGACTTAAAATCTCATGTCAAGCTTAGCTGCTTGTTTATTTCCAAATAAACCTAGGAAACAGCAGAGGGCTACCTCTACCCCTTGCTTAATTCTTTAGTTGGTCATTACAACCCTTTTAGTCAGGATTACAATCTATTTTCTAACACCACTCATGTTGTGTCTGTTAATTGTTATCATGATTGACGGGACCAACTGATTAATGTCGAGACCGAACGACAGATTTGAGAAACTTTTTCGTTGCAATTTTATTTACTCATAGAGACACACTACCTACTAGACTACGGCTCCAATACTTATTTAATTATTTAATTGGCCATTACGATCCTTTAGCAGGGATAGGATCTTCTTCTCGGACTACTCATGTTTTGTTTGTTAATTTCCAACATGATTGGCAGCATCTACTATTTAATGTCGACTCAAAATGACAGATTCAAGAAACTTTTTATGGCAATTTTATTTTCGCTCAAAGTTTTTGCCAGAAGACTGCTGAGAGGAAGTTGAATGAAATATTTTTCTTTTTCATATTTCGTTTGTTTGAGCTTTCAGCCTTCTAAAATGTATCAATAAAAAGTTTGTATGCAGTTCTACTACTGTAAATAAACTACGTAGATATGCAAAGTAAGCAAACAATGCATCAACTATAAATCCGATGCCTGATTGCTTTTTGACTGCGTTAAAAATACAGATTGACCACGTTTTGTATATATTTTGTACAGCGGCATTATAAAACACGATACTTTGTTCAAAGACAAAGCAAGTAACATTTTGAAAGGCTGCCTACCTATTAGACTACAACTACTACAATACTGCTACATCGCGTCTGCGGCATTGTGAATGGTGAGCCAGATTTACTTGTTGCATTAGTTGATCTTTGTATGAAAGGAGGTATAAAGTCAAATGCGAAATACATTCAAAATAAGCCATAAGGCAACTATCTGGAACAACAAATTCGAATTCTCAGTCAATGCTTCTTTTAAATAAGCGTTTGCAGAGGCCTTTTTATAATCTTGCAAATTCCTTGCACAGTAAGTCAATTACGATTACCTTAATTTATTTTGAAGTCGCAGTAGTCTAGTAGGTAGTGTGTTCGCTTATTAGATGTGAGGCCACGGTTCAAATCTTAGGTCAGACATCTCCAACAGAACGAAATATGAAAACAGAAATATTTTTTCGGCGACTTCCTCTCAGCAGATTTCTGGTAAAAACTATGAGAATAAATAGAAATAACCAGGGAAAGTTTCTTTCGGAGTCGGCTTTAAATTTATGCCATTTATGTATAAAAATAACACACATAACATAAGTGGTGTGAGAAGCTAGGTCGTAGTCGGGACTAAAGGATTATAATGACTAATTATGTACATTTATACGTATAATATACGTTTGTATGTATAATTTCACCATAATGTTCCAAAACTACATACATACCAGACATCAGCAATGAATTGCTTTTTCGCTACTCATAAGAACTCACGAAATTTTGAGTATGAGTGAGTCAACAGTATTGAAATCTAACTACTCTGATTCATTCGTACTCACTAAAACATTGATTTATAAATACGAGTTGAAATGGGTAGGGGTACAACGTTGACATCAAACTCATAACATTCGAAATATGTTTGATTCATACTCTTACTCATTCAGATTTATAATTTTAGAAAAATACTTATAATACTCATAAATAATTTGAGAGATTCGAATCATTCGTCAAAATTTACAGTCTTAGTTGGTGTTGGATTTACAAAGAAAGAAGAAAGACACATAAACAAAAACGACAAAGACAGCAAGGAGAGCAGACACACAACCTTCTTGTGAGTATTGTAGTGTTCGTACGCAAATCATACTTATTTTGTAATTCTTGTAAATGTTGAGTCAAGTAGAGTCGAAATCAATAACATCATACGTATTGTTAAGTATGAGTACCATGAGTATTTCAAACTTTGAATATGAGTAGTAGGAGTATGACATTAAAATAAGTATGAATGCGTATAAGCATCAAAAATTAGAAGTATGATTCGAATCTACTCATCGTTTTCAATACTCATTGCTGATACATACATATATGTATGTATAATTGGTCTTGTCAAGCCTTTAGTCAGGTTCCTAGTAGTAGTAGTAGTACCTAGTTTCTCACACCACTTACAATGTTCTAATGCTGGCCATGTTTAAAAAGTTTTAACTTTTTCATATGTTTTTTGGTTCTTAAATGATCCATATTCACATATGAAAAACGTTTCATTAAATTCAATGACTTGTCAGATGAACGATATTTAACAGCTGAAACCAGTAAATGGTTAGTTAACCTGGTAATAATTTAATAAATTTAAATTATTTTTAAATTTCTAATTTTTTAAATACCATACGCCACAGTTTTTTTTTTTTTTTATTTTCAACTTTTAACCTACATACGCATAAAATAAAAAGTTCTTTGACTGCATTAAAGTTGAAAATGCAAAAAGTTTTGCTTGTGTCTTCCGTTTGAATGCGAATAAATGGTGCCTGTTTGTCTGAGTACAGGAACAAAATAGAAAAATAGAAAAAAAAAATAGAAAATGAGGCAAAGAATGTTTGAAATTAAAAACTTTCGTATGTAACATAAAGCGGTTACTGGTTTTTTACTTTGGCTGCCTCTGTAACTGACTAAATGATCGACTTTTTAGTTTACTGTGCACTATAGTTGCCACACAGATATGTTGGAAAGAAGTCTTAAATTTATTACTTTGGGTCACGACATCTATTTGAGTTTTTTTTTAAATTTTTTGTTTGTTTTGTTGTTGTTTAATGGTGCAAACATTTAATGTCGAGAAATTAAAAACTCAAATTACAGTGTATGGCAGTATTTGTTTGGAATAAATGGTGAAGAGAAAATAATGGCAATAATAACGCATTGAATATATTTAAATGCCAGCCACGAACAGTGGAAAATTTGTTTTAATAGGCTTTTAGGGTTCATAAATGCTTATTTTAATGGAGCTTTTATCATTGCAAAATATAATTTCAGTAAATGACTGTGGCCATGCCCCTAGAATAAAAAAGGAAGCGTGTTTTTTGGTCGCTAAAACTTCAATCGCCTTAGCGCAAATTAAAATTCATGACAAATTTTTGTTTTTTTTCGCAGAAAGTATAGGGGATTTGATTGCAAATTGTTATTTAATAATTTTGAACTGATTTTAAGAATTCATAGAATAGACTGCTAATATGCATAAAAATTTTTAATGAATTTTGGTCGAATTATGCAAATTGGTGGAAGGATTATGTTATTTTTTTGTTATGGAAGAGGATGGCATTGAAGTAGTGTTTTTCATTTTCCAGACTTATTCATTTCCCGGAAAACAGGGATTGATTTTGAAATTTCCGGGGATCCCGGGAATTCCCGTCTAGAACATAAAATCATGTATTTACTTTGTTAAGTATTTATTTTTTATTTTAAATTCATATTAATGAGATCAAAAACATAAAGCAAAATAACAATAGAAACATATAAAAGGTACAGTTGTTTAAAAAATAAATAATTCAATGTATTTTAAAAACTAGTTAAAAATATATATGTACATGAAACATAAAAAACTATATATCTATTAACATATTTATGTTATACTTTTAAAATGAGTTTTTAGAAAACTCTCTCGCTTTCAACAGATGTTGGCTTAATAGTTAACAAGGCCTCCAAAAGATTTTTAATGTTTTCCGTTTGCTTAACAGATTCTCCAAAAAATTATAAGACTTTTTTTTATCGAACCGGTAGGTACATTAGTGTTTGATGTAGACATTTCACTAATGTTATTTATTGCATCGTTTAAAATGTCCTCAAAATTTTTATCCTCTAAAATATCATTATCGTTGCTTTCTATTTCTTCTAATTCTATATTTTTTTCAGTAAAAAGACGGTTATAAATTTGTTCTGCATATAAAATAATAGAGTGTTTTGAAGCATTCGGAAAAAATATATTATTTTTATTAAAAATTTCAGGATTTTTCAAGTATTTGGTCAAGGTATACAATTTTATATCTCTTCTTTCTCCAATTCGATATATAAGAGATTCAAACATTGTCTTTCCTAGTGAAGTATTAATTGAAGAAATTTGTTGGCATAAAGTATTCACTATCACATCAGCTGTTATAATTTTAACTTCTCGCCGACATAAAGCTTCCACAACTAATTTTATTGGGTTTAAAACGTCCAAAATTTCTAAAAATTATGTATATTGGATTCTATTCATAGATCACCCATTTAAAAATCAATGAGGCTTTTCCCGTCCCGGGATTTCCCGTGAAAAACACTACATTGAAGTGAATTTAAACAAAAATTCGATTTTTCAAAATTAAATTTTTATATTTACCTTTCTCTAAATAAATAAATGGAATTAAAATCGAGTGATAAAATTGTGTTTAATTTATTATTTAAAAAATAATTAGTTATTATAAAAAATTAAAAAGTGGGTGAGCCATTTAAAAGTTTAAATTTAGTAAAGCAAAAAAACATAAACGTTTTGAAATCTTTCCAAATTTATTTTGTTGTTATGAAGTACAATTGTTCCATTTAGAAGTTGAATATTAATTCATTCATATGGCTACCGTGGCTGGTCTCACAACATCTCATCCGATCCGAGCAATTTTCGTGCATTTTTTCCAGCGTATGGGGTCGCATGTCAGCAATGGCATCACGAATGTTGGCCTTCAAATGCTCAATTGTCGCTCGTTGGTCGGCATAACAGTTTTCTTTAACGGCGTCGCACAAAAAATAGTACAACGGTGTTAAACCGCTGCTTCTTGGGGTCCAGTTGACAATACTATTTCGGCTAAAAAAACGATGGCGAGTGAATGCTGATGGATTATCTCACTCACACTCTCAGTCACAGCTTTGACAGTTTTGGATGTATGCACACTACGAGCACGCTCACGTCTTGGCGCATAAACAATGAAACAAGATTCACAAACTTTAGCAATAAACTTGCGTATACCGGGCACTATCAAGTCGCCGTAGTCTAGTAGGTTGTGTGTTGGCTAATTAGACGTAAAGCCAGGGTTTGAACCCCAGGCCCGACATCAAAACAAAATACAAAAAGTATTTCTTCGGCGAATTTCTCTCAGCAGATTTCTGGCAAAAACTCTGAGAGTAAATAAAGTTGCCACAAAAAGTTTCTAAAAATCTGTCGTTCGGAGTCGACTTTAAACTGTAGGTCCCGCCACTCATGTATAAAATTAACACACACAACATAAGTGGTATGAGAAACAAGCTCGTAATCCTGACTGAAGGGTTGTAATAACCAATTATGTATGTACGTATACCGGGCACTGTTGGTCCGACCAAATTTTGTACGACATTTTCGTACAATTTCCAATCAATTGTCTTTGTTTTGGAAATAAATTTCCAATAAATCCCAACGTTGCTCAAGCCTAAATCGACTAATTATATTCAGTGGAGATAAAATTACGGAATTTTGTGACAGAATGGAATGACATAAGTATTGTCAGATTCGAAATAACCGATGGATCACATTTAAACCGATAGATGGCCTCCCCGATACATACATACATATGTACATACATAATTGTTCATTACAATCCTTCAGTCAGGATTACGACCTAGCTTCTCACAACACTTATGTTGTGTGAGTTAATTTTATCCAGTGGCAGTACCTACAATTTAAAGTCGACTCTGAAAGACAAATTTTTGAGATATTCATGACAATTTTTCATTTACTCTCAGAATTTTGGCCAGAAATCTGCTGAGAGGAAGTTGACAAAGAAATATTTTTTCATATTTCGTTTTGTTGCAGATGTCTGACTTGGTGTTTGAAAAGTGGCCTCGCGTCTAATAAGCTAATAGGCACTATCTATTAAACTACGACGACTTATTTATAATTTTTATTTCTCGTTTGCGCGCTTTACATGGAATTATCCAACGGCATAGCATCACCTTGAAATCAGATCGACTCTCTTGATCAAACGGTGCTATTGCAAAGGTCCCTCTGTATATAGGAGAGCAAGAAATCAAACTACATACTCCTTCTACATAGGCCTTCCATGTCAATTTACTATCCAGTGATATTTTTGGATCTTTGATATCTATTTTCAATGATATTAGATTACCCTTTAGGTCTCTTCGAACTGCATATGCGACAATTTTGCCTTTTGAGGTAACTACTGAGAGAGAAACAAAACTATGTCTCCGGATTTCAGACCAAAACACGGTTGGTTTAAGCATAGGTAGGTGTAAGCAGGGAAAGTCTGATTTGGGCTAGTGAGATTTGAGTAAACTTGACACGGAAATAAGAACCGTTTTGGAATGAAAAACTTTTAAAATGAGTACTGTGTAGTAAAGGGTCCTCCAACAGAAACTTCAGAACTCCGACATTTGATAGCAGCCATATCGCCGAAGCTACTTTGTCATATTAGTCGATGAATATTAAGTCTGTTTTGCTAAATAATACACAAGGACCTCTGTTCGCTGAATATGCCCTGGAGCAGTTGGTAACTGACTCAAGTTTTCATGTGAAATTTCTCTCCAATGATGTGGCGCATTTCTTAATGAATATATATATAAAAAAATTATCGGATTGAGATCGAAATGAGATCCAAGATCATTCCGCCATTAATTAGTCATTGTTTAGTGTGGATTTTGGACTAGCGGCAATTATATTTCTCTGCGAACGACGTTGGCCAGGCCATCACTGTCAACGTTGAGCACTACATGTCTATTACCAACTTTTCTTTGGCCTGTATTGGATGATATGGAGATCATAAGGTTTAAAGAGTACGGCGCTGCGTGCTACAAAGGTCATGCTACACTGAATACCAGCTTGATTTGATCCCGATAAACTTTTTCTTGTGACGTTTTCCTAAGTCTGAGGTTTATGCGAATAAGACACGACAATCCTCAAAGCTGAGAAGCTAGACCGTAATCCTGACTGAAGGGTTGTAATGGCCAATTATGTATGATCCTCAAAGCTAACGAAACCCATATAATCAGTCAATTTCAGTGTGATTTATGCGCCTGAGTCATATAGGACATTTCGCAAGCGCTCCATCAAGAGATGCTGTGAGTGGAATTTTTTTTTTTTTTTTAATAAGTCAGAGCCTATGTTTGAACAATCAAGCCCTCTTAAGCCAGCAATCTGTACCCTAGTTTATGGCAAAAATGTTTAAAGATGACAGCACAATTCTAGTGATAACAGTGCTCTGTGATTTTTATTATACGATCCTTTTACTACAGAAATTAAACTTCACGATTTAAAGGGTTCACATTGTATAACACGACAGAGTTCATCTATCATGGGTTTTGCTATTGCTAACTGTTAACATGCCCTTAGGCTGTATTTATACTTCATCTATACTTGGATTGGCAACTTCTAGAGCCTTTATGTTGATTAGTGTGCTCTGCGCACTACTGCTACGATCGCTCTGGAGATAATCTTATACCTTCTGCCGCTTGACCTCTACTGTAAGAGCGTGGCGGCAAAGGTCAGCGGGCGTCTCTGGGCTACTGGACAATGCCATGCATCGGGCATTGGCCATACAAAGATACTTGGAGAAATTGATATTGTCGAAAGCAATGATTACAAGACACCGCGATATGACTTCTCAATGAACTTTGGGACATCCATTCCGTAAAGGGAGGACTGGAGGAGTGGTTCAGTGAACCTCCCAAGGGACTCCGCACAAATTTACACCGATGGCTCCAAACTGGTAGGAGCCGTTGGAATTGGTATCTATCCGGAATCGATCGGAATATCCGAGTCTATAAGGCTACCAGATCATTGCAGCGTCTTTCCGGCGCAGGTGTCGGCAATTCAGGCTGCGGTGAAAATTGTTGTGAACAAAAATGTTCACGGACGGAAAATCATCATACTTTCCGATAGCCAAGCGGCTATCAAGGCACTGGATTCCAGTGTAATAAACTACAAGACAGTGTACAACTGTCGCAGATATCTCAATGAGGTGGCGAACGGATATTATGTTTGTATCACATGGGTACCGGGACATAATGATATTCCTGGCAACTGCAGAGTGAATGAACTGGCCAGAAGGGGCACGACTATCTCTACGTTGGGGATCCCTTTGGGGACCTGCAAACTTATAATTGACAATGCAACCGCAGACCACGTCAACAGAATGTGGGCAACTTCGGATAAGGGCGGCGCAAACGATCTGGCCGATACTGGATAGGAGGCGCACGGCGACTCTGCTTAAACTCCAAAATAGTAGGCTTAGCACTGTTATTGGGGTTATTACGGGGCATTGCATTATAGGAGCGCATGCGAGGCGTATTGGTCTTGGACAAATTGGCAAATGATTTCTGCAGAAACTGTGGAGATGAAGAGGAAGATGAGACAATTCTTCACCTATTGTGCACATGTCCGCCACTTGGTCGGAGGAGAAAGAGGTACCTGGGTGCCTACTACATGGAGGATATGGATGAACTGTTATGTATGGATATTGGGAGCCTGAGTCGCTTCATCGGAAGCTCCGAATGGTTCCTGGAACAGGGGAAATGAGGAACTGTTTTATCACAATGACCCCTGTGTGCGGCCTAAGTGTGTCCGCTTATGACTCCATCGAGAGGACAGCCACTTCTACCTACCTACCTATGTTGATTATTATTTTTTGCTTTTCTATATTACTTAGCCCTTCTACATAATTTTGTTATCATAATTTAATCCTTGTTCATCTCTATTCAAGCAGAGTCTTAAAGGTTTTGTTATTATTTGTTTATCTTGTTCTCTTGGTATATTTCCAGATCGATCTGGCATCTTCGAGAACTTCAGTGTTGATTTGTTATTGTTATTGCCATATTTTTTATGTTTTGTTATGTTTCTGTTTTCGGATAAAATTTTGGCGTTAATTATGATTTTACAAGAACCAACCATATCAACCCAATGGATAAATAGGACTTTAGATGTCGAAATGTAAATATTTTGAATTTCAATTGCGTTCCATTAATTGGGCTCTAAATTTAAATGACAATTTACATTTAAATTACAATTTTTCTGTAAAAAGCAATTTTAATAACAGTCCATAAAAACGATCATTTTCTTGGTAAATAAGCTGCTAATTATTGAGATCTATTAGATTTTAATTTTCATTTAGTTTTTCCAAATAAATTTTTTTTATAATGAACACATTGGTGAAGAAATATATAAGGTGATGAAATCTAATTCAGATTGAAAACATTGAAAATAGTGCTGGATACACGTATCGGTTTTATTTATTTTTTTTATTTTTTTTATTTTTTGGAATTTTAATTATTTATTTTGAAAATTGATTATGATTTTATTTAAATCAACCATTAGAGTTCATTGCCAAGCTAATCAAGTGCCATCTGAGTACTTTAATAACGTGAATGATAAATCAGGCAATTAAATTGCAATATATGGTCACTAAAAACATACAAATTTTTACTCTCGTTGAGGTATAGAAAATAAATACGAAATTTTAATGGAAATTTTAAAAATTTACATTCATTCATACATAAGTACATATACACACAGAGACATTTACAGATACATATGCAAACTTTTTAAAAACTTTGTTAAATTAACTCACCTTAAACGAGGCAATTCACAATATACCCAATCCGTCACCTCTTCCAGTTTAACCTCTCTGTGGGTTTTAGCCAAATCAGATTTATTGCCAGCAATAACGATAGGTATGTCCTATGTATACAAAAGAGGGGATATAAAAATACATGAGTAGCATTCGTTTACATATTCATTTACAAATTCTGTATCATGCTACTAAAATGTAATCCTAGAAAAATATAGGAGGGGAGATTTTTTTTGGTGCCTGTAAAATACTTTATTGTGTAGTTTGTTTAGTAAATTTTATTGTGTTTTATTATTAACAAGAAATGGGTGATAGTTGTTGGTTTAAAGAGTTATTTGGTTTTAAGGTTTTTCCTTAATATACCCAGACATGACAGGAGAAGGTTGGAATTTTGTTATACAACCACAGAACATATATTAAAAGCGTTTGTCACTTTTTACTAAATTGTCCGCAGAAAAAGTACGTAAAAGATTGCAGTTTTTTCGAATTCATTGCCATTTATATATACAATTTTGGGTCCTATATTTTGACCAACACTGTATGAAAGCCTTTTTACATGTCTGATATGTTCTTCTAATTATGACCACAATAATAAAATATTGAAAATTTATATTTAAATTGTTAGAACTTACTTGAAAATCAGCTCTTTGTTCTCGTATTTCTTCGAAACATTGTTTAACGCATTGAAAACTTGGTCCAGATGTTGTGGCATAGACAAGCATAAATGCATGTGCAGTGGCAATTGATAAACGACGCATGGCAGGAAATTGCATATCACCGGATGTATCCAATATGTCTACCTGTGTAATATTGAATAATAATAGTTATAAAGCAATTAAAATAACATACAAACAAAGTGTTATCGATGGATGTTATCGATAATAATAATTGTTATTGTATAAATTATAGTAAGACCTACAACATGCATTACAATGGAAACACTGCTATTGCAACCACGCTGTGAAATAAAAGTCAGGAAACAACAAATATTTTGTAGGCAAACAATTCTATCAAGACAGTTTTCCCAAAGGGAGTCCATATAAAAAGTATGGGAATAATAAAAGGCTTCCTTTAAACTTTAAAAAATTTTCTAAAATACTCAGATTTTTTTTAAATACTTTGCCGACAACGAACAGTGTCGAGGTAGGATTCGTGAGCCCAAACATTGACTCCAAAATCATCACAACAAACTAGAAAAAGTGATAAAACAAGCTCATCACAGACTGTGGTGAAATTGTAAGGTTATATACAGCGATATGAGATAAATTACCAATGAGCAGAACAGAAACGGAACAACGGCCCCTTATTAAACTAGAATTAACCGAACGTTCACGGAACGTAATGGAACGAACGTTCGTTTATAGCGCCCGAAATTAATGTAAATGTTTACCGAAATTACATTGAGGTTGGCTAATCGTTCTTATTGTTTTCATACCAATGATTCAATCCCCAACTCAGACATTTCGAACAACGAAATATTTCTTTCGGCGACTTCCTCTTATTGATCATTACAACCCTTTAGCCAGGTTTACAACTTAGACACTCACCAGAGGTCAGCAATGAGTATTCAAAACGATGAGTAGATTCGAATCATACTTATAATTTCTGATGAATGCGTATATCGTACTTATTTTAATGTCATACTCATACTACTCATATTCAAAGTTTGAAATACTCATGGTACTCATACTTAACAATACGCATGATGTTATTGATTTCGACTCTACTTAACTCATCGTATACACAAATCACAAAATAAGTATGATTCGCATCTGAACACTACAATACTCACAAGAAGGTTTTTTGTTTGCTCTGCTTGCTGTCTTTGTCTTTCTTTGCAAATGCAACAACAACTAAGACTGTAAATTTTGATGAATGATTCGAATCTTATTATTATAAGTATTTTTCTAAATTTATGAATCTGAATGAGTAGGCGTATGAATCAAACATATTTCGAATGTTATGAGTTTGATGTCAACGTTGTGCTCATACTCATTGCAACTTATACTTATAAATCAACGTTGTAGTGAGTACGAATGAATCAGAGTAGTTGGATTTGAATACTGTTGACTTACTAATACTCAAAATTTCATGAGTACTTATGAGTAGCGAAAAAGCAATTCAATGCTGATCTCTCACATCATCTACATATGTTGTGTGTGTTGATTTTATTCATGAGTGGCGGGATCTATAATTTAATGTCTACTCCGAACGACAGATTTTAGAAACTTTTTCATGGCAATTCTATTTACTCTCGGAGTTTATGCCAGAAATACGCTGAGAGGCAGTCGGCGAAGAAATATTTTTTCATATTTCATTTTGATGTCTGACCTGGAGCTTGACCGATGGTCTCACGTCTAATAAGCAAACACACAACCTACTAGACTACTTCGAGAAGAAGCAATATTTCATTTTATTTTACAATGTCTAAGCCAGGAGTTGAACAACGGACTAACGTCCAATATGAAAACACACTACCTATCAGGCTGCGGCGACTTCCACATGCAACAAAACGTTTATTAAAACGGGCGTTCTATCAAGTACGACTGCCAAATTTAGGACAATACAAAGCCTTCATTAGACAAAGAGTGTCCAATGCATTTCCAAAAATTCACTGTTTGTTGTATAGTTTGTGCTGGCGGCATCATCGGTCCATGTTATTCCGAGAACGACGTTGGTCAGGACATCACTTTCAACGACGATCATTATGGGTAGTTAATTACCCCTTTTCTTGGCCTAAATTGGATTGAATTTGATGTTCATCAACAACATGTGCATTGAACAGGACGATGCCACGTATCACACAGCTCATGTCACATTGGATATTCTGTACGAGGGATTTGAGAATATAGTCATCTTACGTGGAAGCGATGTAAAATGGCCATCGAAATTGTGTGACTTGACCCTGTTCGACATTTTCTTGTGTAGTTTTCTTAAGTCGCAGGTGCATGCGAATAAGCCGCAAACCACTGACCAAATTCTGCCTGATGTTTGCTGTGAAAAATGCAATATTTCGGATACGTTCCACCCAGAAAACGATGTTTTATTTCATACTTAATTAAGGCCCTTATGTATGTCCTTCAAATGAATAAAAATTTCGATACTTCACATACACTTGGTTTTATTCTTTTTATTACGCAGAAAGTGAAGTGGACGTAGTCTAGTAGGTAGTATGTTCGCTTATTAGACGTGAGGTTACTGTTCCAACCCCAGGTCAGACATCTCCAACAGAACGAAGTATGAAAAAAATATTTCTGCGGCGACTTCCTCTCAGCAGATTCTGGCAAAAACTCTGAGAGTAAATACAAATTGCCATGAAAAAGTTTCTCAAAAATCTGTCGTTCGGAATCGATTTTAGAACTGTAGGCACCGCCACTTATGGATAAAATTAACACACACAGCATAAGTGGTGAGAAAAACTAGGTCGTAATCCTGACTGAAGGGTTGTGATGACAAATTATGTATGGATGTATGGATGTACTACGCATGCCATGATTGGAGTACAAAAAGGACATCAAAGAGAAAACCTTATGAATTTATTAAGTTCTCGCAATCATGTTGCAAAAAGTCTAATCACTCTTTCCCTCAAATGAAAAATTGCTTTCCGTAAACGAGAACCTTCAACTGCTTTCTTAGAAAGAAGAGGAACAACAGCTATTTCAGAGAATCCATTTACTTCTAGGAATTATGAAAGTGCAATGCCATTAACTGTGTTGCGATTTGATAGTAATCTGGACTGGCATTGGAATTTTTTCTACCACCACTAACTTAATTTGTATTGAAACAACTTTAAAAGCGAATTGATTGCGAAATTCGCGAAATTCAAGGTGTTCATAAAATCAACAATAACTAAAGGGTCGTAATGGTTAATAGCTTGTGCCTGGGAAAAAATGTTTATTTTTATTCATTCATTTGTTTTATTAAATACGTTTTTTAACA
Source organism: Sarcophaga subvicina (assembly GCA_936449025.2). NCBI lineage: Eukaryota > Metazoa > Arthropoda > Insecta > Diptera > Sarcophagidae > Sarcophaga > Sarcophaga subvicina. Next base: position 38,526,356 of record OW388084.2, read on the forward strand.
ATTTCATTAAAGTGTTCTTATGTAACGTTAATAAAAAAATTTCCTCTCTTTCTGTAATTCTTTTTTCATTTGTGCACTTAAAATGCCATACCTTTTGCTAATTGGTATAAAATTTATATTCATTAATTAAAATTCATTAAATAGCCATTTATTATGTAATTAAAATGATATTAATATTGTATTTGAATAGTTGTTGTTGTATATTTTAAATAATTTAATAATGATACTTAAGCATTTAATATGCCACACAAGGGCCTGATATTGTACAAATAAAAGGAAAGATGTGATGAAGGAGTTTCGGGAGATGAAAGTATGTATCCGATATAGGAATACAAAATTATTTTCACATTGCTGACAAATATCTGAAAATATGTATCTTTAAACTGTACATACATACATACATATATATCAGAGATCAGCAAAGAATCGCCTTTTCGCTACTCTTAAGTACTTATGAAATTTTGAGTACATATGGGTGAGTCAACGGTATTGAAATCCAACTTCTTTGATTCATTGGTACTCAGTACAACATTGATTTATAAGTACAAGTTGCAATGAGTATGAGTACAACGCTGACATCAAACTCATAACATTCGAAATAGGTTTGATTCATACGCCTACTCAGTCAGATTTATAAATTTAGAAAAATACTTATAATACTCATAAATGATTCGAGTGATTCGAATCAGTCATCAAAATTTACAGTCGTAGTTGTTGTTGTATTTACAAAAAAGAAGAAAGAAAAAGACAAAGATAGCAAGGAGAGCAAACACACAACCTTCTTGTGAGTATTGTAGTATTCGCACGCGAATCATACTTATTTTGTGATTCGTGTATACGATGAATCATGGAGGGTCGAAATCAATAACTTCATGCGTATTTTTAAGTATGAGTACCATGAGTACTTCAAACTTTGAATATGAGTAGTATGAGTATGACATTAAAATAAGTATGAATGCGTATAAGTATCAGAAATTATAATTATGATTCGAATCTACTCATCGTTTTCAATACTCATTGTTGACCTCTGATATATATACAGAGGGTCCATACAAAAAGTATGGAAATAATACAAGCCTTTCTTTAAATGTTAAAAAATTTCTAAAATTCTTTCCGGACTATGTATAAGGTCATCAATAGAGAGAGCACCCGTGAGACCAAATATTGTCTTCAAAAACATCACAGTAAACTGGATAAATTCATAAAACAAACACATCAATGACATCGGTGAAGAACAATACATGTATAAATAATTGGTCATTACAACCCTTTGGTCAGGATTACGACCTAGTGTCTCACACCACATGCGTGTGTTAATTTTATACATAAGTTGACCTACAGTTTTAATTCGAGTCCGAAGCACAGATTTTAGGGAAACTTTACTTAACACTTTTTATTTACTCTCAGAGTTTTTGCCAGCAATCGCCGAAGAAATATTTCTTTGTATTTCATTTTAGTTGGAGAGTTCTGACCTGGGGTTTGACCTGGGTTTTGAAGCCTCATGTCTCATAAGTCGCCACACTCCCTATTAGACTACAGCGACCACAAGTACAATAACTCAAGTGAAATTGCAATATTGTGTACTGCGATATGCGACGTATTAGCAATGAGCAGTCGATGGTACAGCGGCCCTAATAACTTAACGGAAAATACTTTCGTAGCATACGAACATAATGCAAATTCTTTCTGAATTGATACTGCTTTTCATACCAATCGTTTAATCCCTAGTTGAAATATCTCGAAGAAGGAAATATTTCTTTCGGCGACTTCCTCTCATTGGTCATTACAACTCTTTAGTCAGGATTATGACCTAGTTTCTCACACACTTATATTGTGTGTGTTAATTTTATACATGAGTGGCCGGACTTACAGTTTAAAATCCACTCCGAACGAGAGATTTTGAGAAACTTTTTCATGGCAATTTTTTTCTCTCAGAGTTTTTGCCATAAATTTACCGAGAGAAAGGCTCCGAAGAAATATTTTTTTATATTTGGCTTGTTTAGAGATATCTGACCTGGGGTTTGAACCCTTATGTTTAATACAACAACACATTACCTAGTAGACTACGTCTACTTAATTTTTGTACTTTAAAAAATCACAATCGATTACTTTACTCTATGAGTAACTTTTAGTTTTTATGGAGGAAATACGAGTTGTAAGTTTAATTACAGGCAAATAGTCTTTCAACTCATTTCTGCAACACAATATAAACGCGTGCAATGGCATGCTTTAATAACGAAAAATAAATTCGTATAAAACGCATTTGATTTTAATTGTTGTTGCCATTCCAACAATTTAAAAATTTTCAAAAACAAAAAAGAATTTGTATTATAAATACCAGTCACTGCATGCTGCATGTCCATTAATATGTACATGTTTTAAGTTTTCACTAAAAATGGAGAAGGCGTCTGAATAATGAAATTTGGTCAGTTTTAGGGCCTTAGGAAAACTTTCCAAAAAGTTTTGAAAGCTCTAAGACTGTGTAGTAACTTCTTTGGACCTCCAAAAATATATATAAATACAAATAAAATTACATACCATACATAGATTAAGCCCCTTAGTCAGAATTACGGCCAAGGTTCACACATCAGCTTTAAAATTGTTAACGATTAGCTGGACGTATAGTTTGATGTCGAATTTGAAAAACAGATTTGAGAAGCTTTCTCACGGGATTTAATTCATTCTCAGATCTCTGACAGAAGACTACTAAGATAACAACCCTTTACTGAGTAACAACCTAGCTTCTCACACCACTCATGTTGTCTGTGTTAATTTTGTCCATGACTGACGTAACGTACTGTTTAATGTAGATTTCGAACGATAGATTTGAGAAACCGTTCATGGCAATTTTTATTTACGCTCAGAGTTTTTCCCAGAAATTTGCTGAGAAGAAGTTGCCGAAAGAAAATTTTTTTTATATATTTGAGTCAGATTTTGACCCACGGGCTCTCGTCTAATAAGCCACTACAGTACCCACTTGACTATGGCGATTTTAATGTAATAGAAAACCAAAATATTACAGTAATGTACAGAATATTCATTAATTTTAAAATGAATATAACTTTACACAGAAAAATGTGATTTTTATAAAATCTATTAAAAAGTGAAGCTTAAAATGTCATCTTTCAAACTAGGTTTCAAGCTTAAGTGTTCCTCAATTTATTAGAGCTATTAATATTGCCAGAAATATTACATTTTAAAGCATTAATTGCATAAAATGTTGTTTTTTTTTTGTCTACAACTCTCAGTCGTCAATATCTGTGGCAATATGGAATAGTAGCTTAAGTCGACATAAGAGAGAATTGAGTTAAGACGTTTGGCGCATTACAGAAGCAAAGGTGCTTAAATATGTATAGTCCGTTTGAAAGAATTCTGTTTTTTTATCAATGTTATGTACTTTTACTTTTTAGCTTAAGTTTTTTGAATCAATAATGCATTAATCAAAACAACTTATGTACACATAGTTTGGTTTACATATTCAGATTTTCCATCCATCATATAACGGTATCGCTTAACTTCACTTAAGCTGTATAAATGTTAATCTTAAAAAAATAAAGTCATTATTTTCAAACCTCTTATGTTTACTTCAAACTACACAATATATACTTTTTATTTAAACAGAAGCGCTTGAGTTACTTAAGGTCCAGTTCAACGCAAATTTCAGTTTCGAAAAAGCGCTTAAGTAGAAAAGGCGTAATATCTTCTGAATTCAACAATATTTTTTTAAAATAATTATCCTTCTCCTCTAATAAACATGTTACCAATATATTAATTCAAAAATTATTCGCAAAAATCAAGCAGAATAAAAATTACACAAAATTGATGATATCTCAAAACATTTTCGACTAAAGCTACTCTTCCATATTGCCACAGAATATATTAAGAGAAGCTTCCCTCGAAAATTTTCCTTTGTATTGATACTATTACTCAATATATTGTATTTCGTTTACTAATACCCAATGCATAAATTTTTTCAAATCGAACTCTTTCAATTACATCCGAATTTTGTTTTTCTCTCTTCAGTTGTCTTTAAACAAAAAACAAAATATTTCGTAGTTTTTGTAAAATTTTCAACATTTTATCACTGTTACACATCATCGCTTCAATTAGACGCATTAAAATTTCCAGCCATTGAATTGAGCATATGAACTAATGAGACAGAGAGAAAGACAGAGAGAGTAAGACTCTATTGTAAAGTCTACATTTGTTGCGTAACTGTGTGGGTGCAATATACATACGTGTACATAATACTGCCGGAAAAAAGGAACGAAATCAATAAACCATCACGTCATGTTACAAGATCCATTTATTTTTATTAAATTTTATTTACTTTTTAAATTTTTGTTTCATATTTTTGGCAACGGCATAAAACAGTTTTTATTTTACCGTAAAAAAAAAGAAAATATTTTTCAAACACCGATAACCAATAACAGATATGTACGTGTATACGTATATGATTTTTAAACAGTAACATACATAGTCCGTGTTTCTATAAAACAAAACTATTCAAGCCTTTTAAAATTTCCGCGGAAACAATATGAATATATTCGAGTGTCTTTTTTATAAATTCAAGATCATGTGATATCGCTCGTCTTACGAAAACAGTGTGTGTGAATTTCATTTGTTGATAGTTTAAATTGGATTTAAGAACTTCCATGATGTCGAGTAGAATTTTACTCGAAGGGTATTGAAATCATTTCGATCGTCCTAAGGAGAAGCAGAGGAAAAACTATGAATAAAATGGGAAAGATATACAGATGGAGGTTGTTCTTTCTAGGCTGAGATATATGCCAGCACTATTAACCTAGGGCCTGCTACAGCAGACCTGTCACTTGTTTATCTGGACATTAGATTAACGAGACGGAAACAAGGCAGAAGAATAACCGTCCGGAGCTTGGCAACAACAGCAGCCAACCGGATAAAATGTATAATGCTTTGTGGAAACCATATGCTCCCAAGAGGCGTTATGAAGAAAAAGAGATGGAAATGAAAAGAACAGATAGACAACGAAATTGGATCAGCAATGCAAAGATAAACGGACATAACTTACATACATTTGTACATACAGTCATTACGCACCACTTATGTTATGTATGCTAGTTTATTACGTGAGTGGCGAGACCTACAGTTTAAAGTCTACTCTGAACGACAGATTTTAGAGAAACTTTTCATGGCAATTTTATTTACTCTCTTAGAGTTTTTGCCAGAAATCTGCTGAGAAGAAGTCAGTTTAGTTGAAGAAATTTAGTTGGGGATGTCTGACCTGGGGTTTGAACCTTTGCCTTACATCTAATAAGCCAACACACTACCTACTAGACTACGGCGTTTATGGCGACTACGGACATACCAGTCGTCCTAAAATCGTATACAGTTCGGCCCGAATGTCGGTATCCGGCAAAGAGTTTACATACTTGAAGAATTACCTGCCCAGAGTATTTCACCTCATCCTACTCAGCATCGAATAGTTAGAGAGAAGTTGTTCAATTGTGTTCAACTATTCCTCGTCATAGCATACACCAAAGTTTTAAAATTAAAATTATTGTCGTACGACTGGGATCCACCCCTTTCCCTGACAGCGTCCTAATTTCGCAATCTCCAGTAAGAAACTCAGTTATCAGTCTCACGCTACCAAGGCTTCTGCTCCTTCATCCTCCTGATCCATCTCCCAATAATTCCATAGGATTAGATGATTGAGATCCAACACAAAGTAACCCATGAGTCAATATAGCGACAGCATCCGCCATCTGGTTCTCATATATGTATATACAACTATAAATACAATCTGCTTTGGACTAGAGATTCAAACTTTCAGAAAGTTCCATATTAAATCTTTACCAATGTTTCGTAGACGTTAATGGGTGCAGCAGGCTCGGGTATTTATTTTTATAAACTTAACCCTTTCGCCTCTCTCAGTCTATTTGAAGGGGTATTATTTTTCAGGTCAAGTTTTAGGTTTTATTAGAAGCAAGAGGTGTAGTCGGGAATTAAATTTTGGAAATGTGGCTTCCAATATCCACGTGATTATCATTGCGGAATGTGGCAATCAATGCGCTCAATTCTAATATAGTGAGATAGAAATGTGTTCTCAACGGAATTCGCTATAGGTTGAGATTGGTGGTCATTATGTTATATTGATAAGGATTCCAGACCTTTTTATTATTTCTTGATTTGGCCTTTACGATAGGTAAGGGCACGGTAAGAAAGACGGAATTTCCTGTTGAGCATTTTTTTCTTTAAGAGAGAGCTTCCGACACCTTTATGACTGCCCGTTTCACGTGACCATAGATACCAGCTGGTTTTCGTGGGTCTACACAACTTCAACTTTCTAATTTAGAGTAAATTGCGAGAGGTGATGTCCATTATGTTCTGGTATGCTCTAACGAGGGAAGGAACTAAATTGTATGACTGGATGTGTGTTTGTGTGTTTGGTATATGGGCTATCTAAAGGAGATATTTCTGGTGATTAGGACAGAGAATCGGTAAGAACTTTGATCTATTGGTGGACCAGAGCGTCTGATATCTTATTCAGGCTATATTCAAGAAACGTTCACTTGTAATGCTTGAGTATACGGTTCTTAATCATGGAATTGATACTATGCTCACGAAGCTGATCGTGGACCGGCAAGGCGGTTGTCCGCCCGCTTATTGTCATATTATTGGCTTCAACTCCTGAACCAATTGGACTTTGTATGGCGTCATACCAAGGACTTTATGCAAAATTCGTCTAAAATGATGTCTCCGAAATGTTCAATTGTTGAGAACGACGGTGAATTGATGTTAATGGCGGTTCACGCACACTTTCTGCCACAGCAGCAATATTCTCGGGTGTACCCACAGTTTTTGGCTTTTCACGCTTTGGTTTATCGATGAGGATCCCAGTTTCTTTCACTTTTTTCACAAGATAACGAACATACGGAGCTGACGGTGCTTCTCTTTTTCCAAAAAACGTACGCAATTACCCAGCGTTGTTCAAGCGTATACACAACCATATTCGTTCAGTGGAAGGATAAAACTAATTATCTGTCCATAGACAGAGGCTATGCGAGCCTTAGAAAAAATGATTTTCAGCTTTTCTCTCATAGAAGACATCCACAAGCCTTTTGTGTATTTCCAATATTAGTAAAGTATGTCACAGTTAATTTGATTGAGAAGTAGTTGTTGGGTTAAACGGCCACGTGGAAAGTAGTAGCGCTAACGAATGTAACTTTGCGTGCAATTCGTGCAATATTTTTCTGCAGAATTTCGGGAAACCATTATTAAATAGGCCTTCTACGGCACAAAAACAAAGTAAATCATTGAAACTGAGTATTATTTCAGCCGTCGTTTACCTACTTTTCAATTCTCCCCTATATTCGTTTCACCACATCTTTAATAACATTCATCCAAAGATGTATCTTTCCTTTGTTGGGTGCCTGAGCACTGTTGACATCTTTAAAAAAATCTCTGCATTTCACTGAGAAACGCATCATTAATCAAAATCTGTGGAAAAATCAACAAAAAGCAGAGGCAAAATGTTTGACTGTAAATAATTGTGAGAGACCAAGACGATTATGGTTGAGCAGATGAAGAAAAAATAAAAGAACTCACACGCTCAATTATGGTAAGATGGTGTGGGTTGGTGTGCACAACACGGTGTTAATGTTTATATGACTTGTTGTCTGTTTGAGTGTCAGTAGCGTTCTGTTTACTTTTGACAAGGAGGTGTTTGGAGGTGTATGTTTGTATAAATATGCCTGTTTATGTGTATATTAAAGTATTTCTCATTTTTTTCTCTTACCCACAAAGTGATTGTATTTTCAATTTATGTTTTTTAAGTTATTTCCAGCATCAAGGTTCTCTGTTCGCCTTTCATTGTATGGCTATTTCTGTAACTGTTTTTGTGTGTTGTTGTATTTGATTAATAGGCAACCGTCTCTCTTTTTTTCAAATGACAAGCAATGATTTTTCTTTAAGGTTTCTGATGCTGAGAACCATGACCGATTGAATGTGAAATATTTGAAAATTTTTATATCAAAAAACATTTACAATGTATTGGGTATAGTAAAAAGAAATACATAATTTTTCTATTGAAAGAAATTATATATTAAGCATAGAACGATCGCATGTAAACTAAAGAGACACTGTTTTGTACGATTCTTTGTTGCCAATTAGAAAATTTTGTTGTTTTGATGCATGGCCAGAGTGGACTTTGGTGTATTCATTAAGGAATACTTTCGTAAAGGCTGACTGAACATTGCACACGGAAGTTGTGTGAAAATTTTCGAAAATATTTTAATTTACTCGGACAGCCGGGTTGAGTTGATAGCAGTAGGCTTCAAGTCGCCGTAGTCCAGTAAGTAGTGTGTTGGCTTATTAGACATAAGGCCACGACGACGACTTTCTCTTAGCAAATTTCTGGCAAAACCTCTGGTGTAATGACCAATTATGTACGTATGTATGTATGTTATGTATGTATCACAATGACCCTAAATCTAGACTATGGACATGCAGCTATTCTGGGAAGACGTTGACAAACTAGAGTAGATTATATGATTCTGTATACATTTCTGAATAGAATAGAATTCTGACTAGAGAATTTTGGTTTGAGAAATGGAGGTTCCCAATGGGTCTCTTGAAGTTTACACTGGTGGCTCAAAGATGAATGACAGACTGGGTTGTGGTATATTTATTAAGTATTCCGATACTAAACTTTCTCATAGGCTGCCTGATCATTGCAGTGTTTTCCAAGTTGAGGTCATGGCAATTTTGAAAGCGACGCAATGCTCATTGAGTGGATTTTCCCTAAAAATCTCGGATATTTTTATATTTACTCGTATAACCACGCAGCAATTAAGACTCTAACGAACGTACTTTCAAGGTCTGTCCTTTTCCATGAATGCCGAGGATTTCTGGGAAAAATTTCTGATCATATAAAGTCTTATATGGGTACTGGAACACAGTTAGTACAGAGCTGGCAATCTCAGATAAATCACTGGACATAGGTATTCCCATTGCTTTGATTACTTTTGGATATTGTCCACTCGTTTTTCGGGGAGGCTTAATCTCTTTTGCACCAGGAAAGTGTAATATTACCAGACTCTGCTGGACACGTATGGACAAGAAGACGACTGACGACTTAAATCGTATGGTCATCAATCACACAATAGCGATTTTTACGGGCCTTTGTCCTTTTGGTAGGCATGCCGAAAGTCCCGATATTCAAACTAATGACTTCTGGAGGAGCTATAGGTGTGATCAATAGGAAGAGACTGTCTTTCACCTGATGTGTCAGTGCCCCACTCTTGTCGTGAAGAGATGGAGACTTCTGACTTCTCATTTTCTGACATTTAGAACCAGCTTTCTAATATAAAGATTGCTGGAATAGCAAGATTTATTTTGGACTTGGGATAGTTCTCTATATTGAGTGGTTGACCCCCGGATAGAATTAATAATTGTCTCATAATGGGACTAAATGCTTCGGGGATGGTGAAGTTACGCCAGTTGGGAGTTTTAGTTGTACGTAGTAGGAATAGATACCGATGTAATAGTCCCTTACGAGTCCCATGTAAAATGTGCTCTTTAATCGAACTGTTTTTTTATAGCCAGCAGAACTGATGGAAGCAAAATCAATAAAAATGTTGGTGACAGCATCATTGCAAGCTGCCTGCCTTATGTTCTCTCCCTCTTCGAAGAAGAACTCAAAACGTATGATTTTTATTTGAGGGCTTTAGCAATCGCATAGCCTTCAATGAAGCGTTATGCTATAAACACAATAAATGCAACGCTGCAAGCACAACAATTTTGCGATTGCAGCCTAATTATAATAAAGACAGCGGCAGCAAAGGAAAAGTAAAACAAATAAAAAATAAACAATTCTTTAATTATTTATCAATGAACGTTTTATCAGAACGTTTTTTCGAGTTATATTCTAGTGTGTCGGCTTAATAGACGTAAGGCCACGGCGACTTCCTCTCAGCAGATTTCTGGCAAAAACTCTGAGAGTAAATAAAACTGCAATGAAAAGTTTCTCAAAAATCTGTCGTTCGGAGTCGACTTTAAACTGTATGTCTCACCACTTATACATTAAAATTAACACACACAACATAAGTGGTGTGAGAAACTAGGTCGTAATCCTGACTGAAGGGTTGTAATGACCAATTATGTATGTATGATGTATGCTTCATGCACGTTATAGTATAGACAGCAATAATACTCATATTGCCAGCAAAAATTCTCTCACTGTGAGCACTAAATCTCTCATTGCTGCGAATAAAAATAGAAATTAGCAACGCAGCAGAATCTTTGCTTGTTGTCGCGTTAACTTTAAAATAATCGCGTCCTTATACAGTGTACATGAGTGTATATTATACATCCATGTATTCTACTTTTGAGACATTGCTGCATTGCGTTTATTGTGTTTATAGTATTAAGCATTTGTTCTCTTACAATGCGTGAGACAGAGTAATGAATTACTTTTTACTACACCTTATATTTCGCAAGGTATTGAAAAGTTTTGTTAAATTTTTAACAGAATCTATTGTAGAGCGTGTATGAAAGGTTACAAAATTGCTAGGGTCTCCATCATTATTTCCATATCAAATGTATAAGTTTCAGATATCCATCCCCACCTTTTTTAACTCAAACTTTCAAACTTTTCATGATTGCTTACCTATGGTTTTAAAATTATTACAAAATTCTACCAAAAAATTTCGGAAAAGTTTTCCTGGAATGAATGAATTCTAACAAGACTTTGAATCAATTTAAGGTCGTAATTAAATTTGCGGTTTTAGCTCTAAGCAATCCGTACTGTTGTCTTGCAGTTGTTAACATTTTCATCATTCATCGTTTCTATGTTTCAAGTGAAGTATGTATGTATGTATGTATGTATGTATGTATGTATGTATGTGGTCTGAAGGGAAGGAGGATGATGTAAGCAGAATAGAAGTTTATTTCACGTTGTGTACAACAAATATTTGCATGGAAGTCTTTAAAAAAAAAAAAATGAAAAGGAAATTAAACAAAAAGTATTTCAAAGTTAGAAAGTTAAAATATAATTTTATTTTTGGTGGCTTACAAAAAAAACAAGTTTGTTGTTTTTGTAATAAAAACAATTTAAGTCCGGTTCAAAATACATATTTTTTTCACGTGAAAAATGTTTGATGATGATGCCTTTTTATTGCAAAGAAATAATCGTGATCTCAATATGTGGGTGTAAAATTTCATTGAGTAACACACACAGATGGCGCTACTACCGAGTAGCGATGCTACAACAACCGAGTTATCTTAGTTTAGGTGCGATGGCAGACCCCCATTAAAGAAAAAGGTTCCATTCAGCCCATTGTGATACCACCATCAAATCTAACCGGGGATCAAACATTACATACATACACACATAATGGATCATTACAATCTACAGTCAAGATTACAACCTAGCTTCTCATACCACTTATGTTGTGCGCGTTATACATGATTGGCTGGACCTGTAGTCTAAAGTCGACTCCGAACGGCAGATTTTTGAGGAACTTTTCATGGCAATTTTATTTACTCTCCGAGTTTTTGCCAGAAATCTACGAAGAGGAAGTCGCCGAAGAAATATTCATTCATATTTTGTTTTGTTGGAGATATCTGACCTGGGGTTTGAACCGTAGATTACGGCAACAAGGTTTGGTTTAATAAACATTATTCGGTCTTTAATCAAGTTAGGTTATATTACGTAAGATGGCAGGCCCCCATTAAAGTAAGATGGAACACTTAGGCAGCATTTTGGCCCATTGTGATACCACAATCATTTCTACCCGAGGATCAAAAATTCTCTAGAGAAAACCAACCCGAGTCCAAAATAAATCTGGTTCTTGCACCATTATTTATATTTCACAGCTCTTTCAAGGAAGTCTCTTTATGACGAGAGCAGGACACTGATAACCGAGGTGAAAGACAGTATCTTCTGTCTCCTGAGACTTAAATGTCCTGCAGAAGCCATTTGCCGAAATACCGAGTTTTTCGGCATGCCTACCAAAATGACAGTGGCACATAGGAATCGTTAATGTGCTGTGGATGGCCATGCGATTGAAAGACAAAGTGAGTCAGATTCCTTCTTATGCATACGTGTCCAGGAGAGTCTAGGAATACTGTACGTATCCTCATGCTGCCAATGATATTAAGCTTCTCTCTATAATAAGTATGGTTTAAATGCATTTTATGTGAAGCAATTGACACCCTTATGTCCTGTAATATGTAGTAGATTGCGTGTTCTCTACCAGCTTTGGGCAGTTTATCAGTATTGATGCAAAGTTCAACGATATTCCTATGTCCCAGAACCCAAATAAGAGTTACCTTTGAATGATCGGAAATTTCTCTAAGAAATCAAATTTTAAAGAGTATTAGCACTGGGAGCGATGGACATAGTGGATGTCCTAAAGACAGTGTCTCGGATCAAAACATCACAGTAAAGTGGTGGATGGATGACAGCAAAGTAAAGTTTATTAAGGTATCTTTGGCATTACGGATATCAAAGGAACGTGTTGGACATATCATGTATGAATATTTGAGTCTCTCTTCACTATTTACAATGTTAATTTGGGTGCAATAGCTACAGGCTTTCAGTGCTGATTTATCGAACAAAATATTCTACAGCGATGCAGCTCATTTCACATTCAGTGATTAAGTCAGCAATAAAAGGATTTGAATAAAATCGAAGTGATTGTGGAAGTCGTCGTAGTCTATTGGGTAGTGTTTTGACTTATAAGACGAGAGCTTGTGGTTCAAACCCCAACTCAGACATGTCGAACAAAACGAAAAAAAAAAGTTTTTTTCTTCCAGCAACTTGCTCTTAGCGGTCTTCTGGCAAAAACTCTGAGAGGAAATAAAATTGTCATGAAAAGCTTCTCCAAGATTAATCGCTTGGAGTCGATTTTAAACTGTAGGTGCCGAGTGGTGTGAGGTTGTAATATTGACTAAAGGGTTGTAATAACCAATTAAGGGCCTGTGTTTGTAAGACCAACGAAGTCACACTTTCGTCTGTTTGTATGAAAAAAGCACAAACAAAGGTGAATGTTTTTGATCGTGTTTTCCACACAATGAGATGTTAGTTTGAAATTGTTCGTCTTACAAAAACAGTTACTAAGAAAGTAGGCTTATGTGAGCAATGAAAGCATGCGGATAAACCAGAAGTGATTGCGGAAAAGTAATTTCATAGGAAGAAAGTGACTATTTGGCACTGTAACGCTGATATAACCACATCAACAACAATAAACAGTGCAACAGTGCATAACTCTTATAGAAGAGAAACCTATCTTGCACCACTGCTAACTGTTGCTCTACAATTTCTTTTCAAATGTGTTCCTAAGGCTTCAAAATATAGTGTACAGTCAACCCTCCTATAACTCGGTATTCTCAGAACGCGGTTTCCATATAACGCGGAGCTGAAATTGCAACAAATCTCTTATAACGCGGTACTGTCAGAACGCGGTTTCCATATAACGCGGTTTCCACATAACGCGGAGCTGAAATTGCGACAACCCTCCTATAACGCGATACTCTTTCGGCGCGGTTCCAACAGCCTCTGAATGATATTGTAAGAGGGTTTAATATCAGTTTTATTGCAAAAGCACAGCCGAGATATATAATCAACATGTTTATATAAACATGCCAGCTTATCTCATAGCCGCCTAAGACATTGGTTTCAGTCATCTCAGAACTCTTTCACAGTACATACGTTTTTTTGGTTACCAAGCCTTTCTAAAAAGGTTTCTGCAACTGATATCTGACAGGGATGATGAATGTTGAAAGTTTTTCTTATTTTTGTTGGAAAACAGTCTTTTAGTTTAGTTTTTGTTTCATTTTTTTATCAATCCTTATATGAACTCTTTAATTCAATAAAAATAATTTATAATTTATCTTGTCTTGGTCTCCATATAACGAGGTACGAATGATGTGATTTGTACTAATTCCGAGTTTCTTATAGCGCCGTTTCCATACAACGCGGTAGATGGTTTCCATAGAACGCGGTACGAATTAGCCTGGTTGGTACAACCATACATCCATACAACGCGGTACGTACTCACCGCGTTATAGGAGGGTTGACTGTACCATACAGGCCGAATTAAGCTAATGATTTTAACATTATTTCCAAGGTAATTACATTTAAAAACACTGACATATTTTTGTAATTAATTATCCTTTTATAACTGTCCTTAAACTTTAAACACCTTCACTTTGTTGTTCTATTTATTAAGATGACAAGTTTCCAATAATAATTATTCCCCATGGTGTTCATTATGAACACAAAAATATTTCATCTTTTTTTTTGTTTTTTTTTTGGAAAATTCTCAATTAAATTTTATTCAAACGCACGAACTATTCAAACAACAAATCTATTATTTGCTGGCATAATACCGAGTGTTGTTAAATAAATAATTAAAAAAAACATTCAGAAAGGTTTTGTATCGAAAATCTCTTTTGTTTTGTTTTGTTTCGTTAATCAATGAATAAAACGTATGCACTTGCATACGACTGCATTCGTAATGCCTTTAAGGATAATTGTTTAATAATGCAATTACAAATACAAAATACATACATACATACATACGAACACTATGGCGACAGCAACAGTAATGCCGGCACAAGTATATTCGTTGTGTACCATAGTAGGTGTGATGAGACATTAAGCCTTAATGATTAATGATTAAGGCTTAACACAAGCACATGAATACACTTTTTTGCCTACAGGTATGTACCAGTGTGCGGTGTATACACAACTTGATATCTGTGGTAAATTCCTTAGTATTTCTGTGGTTGATATGGGTCGTTCCATATCTTGCGTTCCACTTCATGATGGTGTTTAACAAAACAACAGAACATCATGTATTTGGTTTGGATTTTTTGTTTTTATAGCAAAATGCTTTCAAAAATTCCTACAACCCCAAATGTGAGAATAATCATGTTTCCTAAATTGATTTTCTAAGTGCGAAAAATACAATAATAATGGCACTCCGCTGAAAAACTTATTGAAGTGTTAAGGACATAAACAATAATGACACTTTCAAATAATTTATGAAAATTAATTCCCTGTTTCTTTTAAATCCATTCATTAGTAATCAAGTAATATCAGGTGGGCCATCTATCGGTTTAATTTTCAGCAATTTTCATTCTATTCTGCCACAAAAATCAGTGTCAGTATCTCCACTGAATATAATGAATCGATTTACGCTTGAGCAATGTTGGGATTTATTGGGCCACCGACCATGATGTCGATTTAACCCAAAAAAGAAACATCTTTTAGGATGAACCTCATTTTAATTTTGGTTTGTACCTTAATAAGCAAAATTGTCGTATGTGGGGATCAGAAGTCTTACAGAAGCCAATGTACCCCTTACGAGTGACTGCTTAGTGCGGCTTATGGAGCGAAGGAATAACTGGCCCATATTTCTTTGAAAATAAGGACGGTGCAACCATCGGTTATCATCGCACCATGATAACCGATATTTTTGTACCTACCCTTCATGGTATCGATGTGAACGATGTTTGATTTCAACAGGATGGTGCAACTTGCCGCACATCTCATACTACAATCGATTTATTGCGTCAAACGTTTGATGGCCGTTCAATTAGACGAAATTCTGATTTCAATTGGCCGCCAAGAAGCTGTGATTTGCCACCGTTGGACTATTTTCTGTGGACCGCCGTTTTATGCCGACAAACCAGAGACAATTGAGCATTTGAAGACCAACATTCGTGATGCCATTGTCGAGATACGATCCTGTACATCCGAAAACATACATAATTGGTCATTACAACCCTTCAGTCAGGATTACGACCTTGTTTCTCACACCACTTATGTTGTGTGTTAATTTTATACATGAGTGGTGGGACCTACAGTTTAAAGTCGACCCCGAACGACAGATTTTTGAGAAACTTTTCATGGCAATTTTATTTACACTCAGAGTTTTTGCCAGAAATCTGCTGAGAGGAAGTGGTCGAAGAAATCCTTTTTGTATTTTGTTTTGATGCCTGGCCTGGGGCTCGAACCCTGGCTTTGCGTCTAATAAGCCAAAACATCGAACGAGGTACTGTGGTGCCAGTTGCGGCAGCCGTATGAATGAATTAATATTCCATTTCGTATGTCGTAATATTCCATATTTTACAACAAAAAAAATTAATTTGGCAAATTTTCAAAACGTTTTTGTTTGATTGAATTTTTAAATTTAAACAAATAATTCATGAGATGAACCTTTCTCTTTCTATCGGTGACTTCGTCTAAGCAGTCTCAGTGTTATAATGCTATGTACGAAATGCAATGATTTAAGTGACCGCCTCTGGATGGTTTGCAGCAATAACTCCTTTGGAGAGAACTTTCATAGATATTTTTGCATATTCTTTAAGTTTTCAAATCTCCAATATTAGAGGACTATTCGTGGCATCAGTAAAACCACTCAAGACTGGCTTTTGGCACCGTCTTATTAAAACCACAACACTCAGTTGGTAATCTTGAATCGCAGACTAGAATAAGTCAGTCATCATACGGCCATAACGCTCTGAATTAACAACGTTTCTTTCATTTTCAAAAATAAAAAAAAAATACTGTCTAATGATATTGCTATTCTAACGGGCGCTGCAAAGCGTATATAGTTTCTGCAACATCAATAAACAGTGCTTTTAGACAAACTGTGTGTTGCCAGAGTTGGCCATACTATGTAAAACATAGGTTTTCAACATCTTATGTATAAAAATGAATGTGTGTTTATTTGTTTATGGGTTTGTTTGTTTGTTTGAAGTCTATAGACGGCTAAACGGCTGGACCGATTTTCTTGAAATTTTCCTGTACGTCTGGAAGGAGTTATAGGCTATTTTTATTTTAAAATTTCAAGTAGGCAAGGTGCCACGCTCACATACCCAATAAGTATTTAATGTCACATATCTCATAAACTGCAACAGCTAGAGTCCTCAAATTTTACGTGGACTTTGACGTATATATGAATAAAATGGGCGGATTGGCTATAGTGGGCTTGTCACCTCCCATAGTCTATATATATATAAAAATGAATGTTTGTTTGTATGTACCTTATAGAATCGTAAACAATGCATTTGATCATGTTATGATCTTTAGCAAAGTTGTTGCGCATGAGCCGGGGAAGGTTTCTAAGTTGGTATGATCAATTTCCGACAGGTGGCGCCACTGAAAATTACTTAAAATGAATTAAATAGTAAGCTGAGCATTTGATCATGACATGATCTTTAACAAAGTTGTTGCGCATGACTCGACGGAGGTTGATGCGATTAATTTCCGATGGATGGCGTTAATGAAAATTATTCAAAATGAATGACTAGCAATTGGTCGACCTACACCTCAAGCACGGAAGAAAAGAGCATTACGAGTCTCGGAATCAGACGAGCATTGAGGCTGGAATATCTACGAGTATATGCCGCTGAGACCTGTTCGCTTGAACCACTGAACAACGTGAAGTGAGATTAGAAACTGAGAGATTGCGTACTACTCAGGCCCGTTCATCTGAATCATCAGAACAACGGGAAACAAAGTCAATAAAATGGTTCAAAATTAATTGGACATTTGTGTAATGTCTTTCCTTCAAATTTATTTTTAGTTGGTGGCGCAGCAACATGCGCAGCGTACAGCTAGTTATGTATAAAACTAATACACTCATCATGGGTGATGCAAGAAGATAGTTTGTAAACCTAACTAAAGTGTTGTAAGAAGCACTTAAGTTAGTGTGCACCTTATTATCTAGATCTGGCTCTATGTAGTAATTTTTTATTTAATAAACCCAGGATTACAACATAGCTTCTCACATCACCTACATACATTGTGTGTGTTTATTTAATGCATGTGTGACAAGACCCACAGTTCAACGTCGACTCCATATCATAGATTTGGGAAACTTTTCATGCCAATTTCATTTAATTTCATAGATTTTGATCGAAGACTAATAAGAGGAAGTTGTCGAAAGAAATATTTTTTCATTTTTTGTTTAGTCCGAGATGCTCGGATAATATGGAGGCTCAATATACAATAAATACTCAAATTCGGTGCGTAGAGCAGCCAGAGGCAATGTAAGAGCAGTTAATGCACCCTGAGATTAAATTGTACTTGTTCAAGAATGTTACAGGCAATTCAACACACAAGGTATTGTAACACATGATTACTGAGCTTATTTTTGCAAAATTAAAAAAATATTTATACTCGATTAACATGTAGTAGTTTCAGTATGGCCATGTGCCAAATGAGTGTGATAAACAATTAATCACACGTTATCGAGCAGTTCGATTTGAATTCACCTGACAAAGTTTTGTGTGGATGGGTGAGGAAGTCTTTTTTTATGTACTAGGATAACGCAGTTGCGACTATCGCACCAAATAAGTATTTCATTCGCTTTTGTAAGTTCTTACGATATTTTTTTTTATTAAAATCGTATAACCAAGTGAAAAGTTCATACTTTTTTGATATTGCAGAACCACAAAATCGTTTGATGCAATGAAACTTTGGTTGCATTGGTAGCCATTAATAAGTTAATAATTACTTACTTAATTGGCCATAACAACACGATCAACGGATTTCGGCCTGCCGCAACACATCTTTCCAAGCGCCTCTGCTTCGTGCGCGCCTACGCCAGTTGGTCACACCAATCGATGATAGGGCTTCCTCGATTTGGTCCTTCCAACGGATACAAAGTCTCCTCTTCGCCGATTTCCGCAGATCCCCGCATCAAATACCTGTCTCGCCGGAGCATCCTCCTCCATTCGAACGTCATGGCCGAGCCAGCGCAGCCAACTCGTACTGGACCGAAGATCTTACGCAGCACTTTTCTCTCAAACACTCTCAAAGCTGCTCCATCAGTACTTAATAGGGTCCATGCCTCTGCGCCATAAAGAAGCACGGGTAGGATGAGTGTCTTGTAAAGTGTTAGTTTTGTCGCACGAGAGAGGTCTCTGCTTCTCAATTGCCTATGGAGACCGTAGTAGCACCTGTTGGCAAGAGTGATCCAGACTGACATCATTTTTTAGTGGTTACGGCGGAGCCAAGATAAATAAATTCCTTGACTGTATCAAAAATATAGTTATAGGCCGTAATCTGAGAATCAATACGCCACTTGTCTCTACTTGTCGTTAATATATACTTCGTTTTGCCCTCATTTACTGCCAAGCCCATCTTAGTAGACTCCCGTTCAATAGCACTAAAGGCAGCAGTAACATCTCGCTTGGTACGCCCTGTGATGTCAATGTCGTCAGCGTACGCAAGCAATTGGACACTTTTTTGAAAAATAGTGCCATTGCGATCCACTCCCGCCTTTCGCAGAACACTCTCCATGACGAAGTTGAAGAGGTCGCATGATAAGGAGTCGCCTTGTCTGAAACCTCGCACGGTATCAAAAGGTTCGGATAGGTCCATTCCTACCTTGACGGAGCTGCAGGAATTTCTCAACGTCATTCTGTATAGCCTTATCAGCTTCGCACGTATACCGAGCTCAGACATTGCGGCTAAAACACGATCCCTTATGGGGCTGCCTTATAGTCAACAAAAAGATGGTATGTGTCGACTTGTTTTTCGTGGGTCTTTTCCAGGATTTGGCGTAGTAGAGTGGTGGACTCTAAAACCGCACTGATAAGTTCCAATCAGTGTTTTGACGATTTGCTTCAGTCGTTCACACAATACGCCTGTAAGAACCTTATATGCGATAGGGAGAAAGGCTTATACCCCTGTAGTTGGCGCATATAGTAGAGTCTCCCTACTAAATGTTTTTTTTTTTATTCATTCTTCACTTCTGTTCTGGCACTTAAGGCAGAAATAAAGCAAAGAAATGTTTCTTTAAGTAAATTGTTGCTTATCGTTAACAAATCGAATCAAATGATTAAAAATTTCAAACGTATTTTCCCATGTATGGGCTCCCTCCCTTTCTATTTCCACCACATACCAAATGCAAAATTCTAAGTGGCTTTGTTCTTTCATTACGTCTCAGTAGGAGTCTTCTCCTTCTGATTTTCATGTAAATTAATGGACATTTGTATGGTGGAAGGTGAAGCCAGTCTTCAATAAGAAGGACACACATTAATTCATGTCTTTGCTACCCCCTTTTGGACATAGACTTCTACACATATGTATGCATACACCACACGTTGCGTACATATTTTCAGTACAGAAACATTTGGCTAAAATGGACACATTCTCCCTTTAACCCAAAACGTACGTTTACAGCAACAGCTATAGGAACAACAAAAATTTTATTTGCAAATGCAAATATTTAGGAAATTGAATCCTTCTTTACAAAGATTCAATTTTATACGGATGGACTGTTTGGATTGACTGGCGCATGTACTGTTTGCTGCTCTACGACATGTTTGAAATGGTGGTGTGGTATGGCAGTGTATACTCCAATACCCCCTGCATACAATTTGAACTGTGAAACATAGTTAGGCACTCATCAACTTATACTCATATACTACTTACATAATACCGTTCTAAGAAAAATAAACAGTAAATTGGCTTTTATAAATCGGTAGGTGTTCATTAAATGCATACAAGCATCCATACTGCTAGGCACTCAAAACAAAATGCTTGCGTGTTGCCATGGGATGGAATTGAAAGGAAAAAAAAAACTAACTGAGCGGTTTTGTTTAGCATTAAAGTTTAATTTAAGACTTTAATCCAAGGCCATCAATGCTCATTATCCGCATCTTATCAACAAAGAATTTTACCCTTCAAAACCTGTATGAAGGTGTGCCAAACTGAGAAAAATTGGCACCTGGAAAATGCGGCTATCAGTATTGCCTCTTGACATGTTAGAAAAGGGAGCCAAACAAGACTTTGTATCACAACAACTTAAACACACTGTTAATTCTCGGGTTCTAGATAGGAAGCTGCCCTGAAAACTAAATATTTTCACCAGAACGAAAAATTTCTACGCTGCTCCCAATGCTTGTAATACGGATTCTTGGTATCGTACGAATATTTTGGCAAAGATGTTTTGCCTAAACTGGTTACGGTGGACTCAAAGATTCCTCTAAATTGCTTTTTCTAGCTATGTACGTACGTGTAGGAGCCATACAATACAAACATAATTGGTCATTACAACCCTTTTAGTCAGGATTACGACCTAGTTTCTCACATCACTTACGTTGTGTGCGTTATTTTTGTACATGATTGACGGGACCTATGGTTTTCATGATAATTTTCTTTTCTCACAGAGTTTTTGCCAGAAATCATATTTCGTTTAGTTGGAGATATTTGACCTGGGTCTTAAACCATCACGTCAGAGATCAGCAATGAATCGTTTTTTCGCTACTGATAAGTATTCATGAAATTTTGAGTGTGAGTGAGTCAACAGTATTAAAATTCAACTGCTCTGATTCGTTCGTACTCCCTACAACATTGACTTATAAGTACAGGTTGCAATGAGTATGAGTACAACGTTGACATCAAACTCATAACATTCGAAATATGTATGTTTGATTCATAAGCGTACTCATTCAGATTCATAACTTTAGAAAAATACTTATAGTACACATAAATGATTCGAGTGATTCGAATCATTCATGAAAATTTACAGTCTTAGTAGTAGTTGCATTTACAAAGTGAGAAGAAAGACACATAAACAAAAAAGACAAAGACAGCAAGGAGAGCAAACACACAACCTTCTTGTGAGTATTGTAGTGTTCGTATGCGAATCATACTTATTTTGTGATTCGTGTATACGATGAGTCATGGAGAGTCGAAATCAATAACATCATGCGTATTGTTAAGTATTAGTACCATGAGTATTTCAAATTTTGAATATGAGTAGTATGAGTATGACATTAAAATAAGTATGAATGCGTATAAGTATCAGAAATTATGAGTATGATTCAAATCTACTCATCTTTTTGAATACTCATTGCTGATCTCTGGCTCACGTCTAATAAGTCAATACAGTACCTACTAGACTCCTGCGTGCAGGACACAATTTTACGCCTTTTTCCGTTGGACCTCAGGACTCACTAACTAATACCAGCCAACTAGGCCATGGAATTGATCAAACACAGGTCACTTGTTTATCCTGATGGAATTGAGAACTTTCCAGAGTATTGATTACAGTGTGTCAAATTGAGACTTCTCGAGATGTTTCAAGATGTCCATTCCGAATGGAAAGAATGGAAAACTATCGTAAACGACTGAGTACAGATTTACGTGGATCGTTAGTGATACAATGGAGGTGCGGAGTTTACCTTCCAGAGAAGATACAAACATTAATAGTAAGAGAAACTGTGCTCAGGATCCATTTCACACTGTGCCGTAATGCTATTTATTTAGCCTGAAATACATTTGTTGGCTTATTAGACGTAAAGCCAGGGTTCAAACCCCAGGCCAGACATGAAAACAAAATACAAAAAAAGTATTTCTTCGGGACTTCCTCTCAGCAGATTTCCGGCAAAAACTCTGAGAGTAACTAAAATTGCCATGAAAAATTTTCTCAAACATCTGTCGTTCAGAGTCAACTTTAAACTGTAGGTCCCGTCACTCATGTATAACATTAGCACACAAAACTTAAGTGGTGTGAGAAACTAGGTCGTAATCCTGACTGAAGGGTTGTAATGACCAATTATGTATGTATGTATGTACATTGTACACCAGTAATAATCCTTCCCTGGAAACAATCGACCAAAACTATGAAATAAGTTTCATGGAGGTTACACTAGGTGAAGCTATGAGAAACGCTACTATCTGGAAAACACTAACACTAACAATTTTGGAAGCCATCGATAAGACTCTTGGAAAGCCCGGCGAAGGTACCAAAGAGTGAATGTCTCTAAAGCTTTTGCATCTACTCGTCGTTCTAAAGGTTCAAACACCCAGACTATTATCTCTGTTTCGATGATATCTCACACAAATGTTGTTTAATTTCAATTTAAAAATAGAATATGCTTAAAAGACATACACTAGTTTAACTCAGTTGTTTATATACAATATCTATAGGGTAGCCCATATCGGTTTAAATTTGAACCATCGGTTATTTCGAATCTGACAATACTTATGTCATTCTATTCTGTTACAAAATTCAGTAATGTTATCTCCACTGAACGTAATGAATCGATTTTCACTTGAGCAATGTAGGGATTTATTGAAAATTTATTTCCAAAACAAAGACAATTGTTTGGAAATTTTACGAAAATGTTACACAAAATTTGGTCGCAGAGAAGGACCAACAGCGCCCGGTATACACAACTTTATTGCTAAAGTTTGTAAAACTGGATTCATAGTTGATGCCACAAGACGTGAGCGTGCTCATACAGTGCGTACTACCGAAAATATCGGGAATGTAACATCAACTAGTCATTGTTCTCAAGAATTGAAACTTTCATGTACCAATTTACGTCGAATTTTGTGAAATGATCTCCGTACGACGCCTTACAAAGTTCAATTGGTTCAAGAGTTGAAAGCAGATGACCATCAGCTTTGTTTTTGCTTTGCTAGATGGGCCAACGAGAAACTGTACGATGATGTCGATTTTGCAAAAAACAAACATCTTTTCTGATAAAGCTCATTTTCATCTTGGTGGGACCGTAATAAGCAAAAATATCGCATTTGGGGCTCAGAAACCTCACACGCGGTCTTACAGAAGCCAATGCACCTATTACGAGTTACTGTTTGGTGCGGCTTGTTGAGCAGAGGACTCTGCAACCATTACGGTCAATGGAAACACCTATCACACCACGATAACCGATTTTTTTATACCCGTTCTTTATGGTATTGATGTGAACGACGTTTGATTGCAACAGAATGGTGTAACTTGCCACACATCTCATGCCACAATCGATTTATTGCGTCAAAGGTTTGATGGGCGGTCAATTAAACGAAATGGCGATGTCAATTGGCCGCCAAGAAGGTGCGATTCCACACTGTCGGACTGTTTTCTGTGGGGCGCCGTTAAATAAAAGTGTTATGCCGACAAACCAGAAACAATTGAGCATTCGAAGGCCAACATTCGTGATGCCATTGTCGAAATACGACCCTATGCATTCGAAAAAGTACACGAAAATTGATACGATCGAAGGAGATACAGTCGCGGTAGCCTTATGAATTAAATAATATTCCACTTCTAACCGCAACAATAGTACTTCACAACAAAAAAATTAATTTAGGAAAATTTCAAACCGTTTTTGTTTGATTGCATTTTTATATTTAAACTTTTAAATGGCCCACCCTATAGTTTAACTCAGTTATATATTCAGCATCTACAATAAAACTAGTGAAGCAGTTTATATTTATTTTCTTAAGTAATTCGTTTAGTAAGTAGAGAATGAAGCATTCCTTTGAAATCGCAACGATTCTTAATAAACATTTTGAAATGAGGGCCTATTTTCTTATTATTATTATTAAGAATCAATTTTCTAAAAATTACAGTAAATTACGAATACTTACCTTCAGTGTAACACCGCCCAAATCATATTCCCGATTATATAAATCCTCTACAGTGGCACGATACTTATCCGTGTAGGTTTTGAATAGAAATCGTTTCACAATTGAACTTTTTCCCACACCAGCACCACCAAGTATTACCAGTCTTATGCGTTCCAAATCAGCCATTATTTCACAGAATCAACACAGTGCAACAGCATAAAAACCAAAACATAAATGTGCACCACCAGATGGTTAGCAGGCTGTAGGAATTTGGAATGTGGACAGGTGGCCGGGACGGTAGAGTAGAATGTTATTGAGCTGGCAAATAGATGATAAATTTTTAACTTTTTTCCCCTTTATTGTTGTTGTTGTTATTGTTGCTATTGCTGACAGGTGTTGTAAATTTTTTTGTTGTTGTTGTTGTCAAATACTTGTTACAAAATGTTCAATTTGTTGTTGATTGCATCAACAGCAGTTGTTTTGAAAATTTTAAAAATTCTGCAAATAAAAGAAGAGAATTTTGAGGCAAAAAAAAACGAAAAATTAGTTTCCATTTGGCTTAGAAATATTGTGTGCAGATAAACAAAATGAATTTTTAAAAACAAACCGGTGGGAAAATAAAAAGGGAAAATAAAACAAGACAAAAAATTTATGAAACTTTAAAGAGCTTTGTTGTTGTTTTGTTTTTAAACTAATTTTTGGTAAAATTCAGAAAGATATTCAAAAGGGATTTTTTCACAACCTTAAACAACGATTGATTCTGATCGCTACAGTCCACGATTAACGAGTTTGAAGATTGCAATGAAGTTAAAACGATCAGGATCAAGACAGCTTGATGTACTAACAGATGTTCGACAAGTTTGATTGGAAGTTTGAAGCCACCGTAGTCTAGTATGTAACGTGTTGGTTTATTAGATATGAGGCATCGATTCAAACCCCAGAGCAGACATCCTGCAACATGGAATATAAAAAAATGTGTCCATGGTAACTGCTTCTCACCAGATTTCTGGCAAATACTCGGAGAGTAAATAAAATTGTAATGAAAAGTTTCTGAAAAAAATCTGCCGTTTGAACTCGATTTTAAACTGTAGGTTCCGGCACTCATGTATAAAATTGGCGCACACAACATAGGAGGTGTGAGAAGCTAGGTTGTAATCCTGACTAAAGGGTTGTAATGACCGGTTAAGTAAGAAAGTTGTCGTGAATTCCTTACTTAATTGGTGCTTCCAATCCTTTGATCAGGTTAACAACAACGGTTATGTATGCATCAGAGGTCAGTAATGAGTATTCAAATCATACTTATAATTTCTGATACTTATACGCATATTGCTTGCTGTCTTTGTCTTTTTTGTTTATGTGTCTTTCTTTTTTCTTTGTAAATGTAATAACAACTAAGACTGTAAATTTTGACGAATGATTCGAATCACTCGAATTATTTATGAGTATTATAAGTATTTTTCTAAATTTATGAATCTGAATGAGTAGGCGTATGAATCAAACATATTTCGAATGTTATGAGTTTGATGTCAACGTTGTACTCATACTCATTACAATCTGTACTTATAAATCATTGTTGTACTGAATATGAATGAATTAGAGTAATTAAATTTAAATATTGTTGACTCACTTATGTTTAAAATTTCATGAGTGTTTATGAGTAGCATAAAAGCGATTCATTGCTGATCTCTGGTATGTATGTATGTATGTATGTATGGAAAGTGGAATGCATCCACTGTAAAATCTGAACTTTTTATCGTCAGATTATAATTTCTTTCGATTTTTGGAGTAAATTTAAATTACCTTAAAGCCTACAAAACATGATCGTATGAGTTTTAATCTTAGAAAACACAGAAATTCTACACTGAAGGATAGTATATCAGGCCTTACAACAGAGACTTTAGACTTTGTCAAGTGATGCCGAACATCTTGTTGATACTATTTACTTACAAACTTAATTGGCCATTAACAACCAGAGTATCGGATTTCGCTCTGCTTTAACATATCCTCCCAGGCGTCTCTGCTTTTTGCACGTTTTTGGGTTAGGTTAGGTTAGGTTAGAGGACGTGTACCCGGAGGTCGAATTGACCCATTGTACAACGTCCTAGTTTCTCACACCACTTATGTTGTGTGTGTTAATTTTATACATGAGTGGTGGGATCTACAGTTTAAAGTCGACTCCGAACGAGAGATTTTTATTTATTGAGAAACTTTTCATGGCAATTTTTATTTACTCTCAGAGTTTTTGCCAGAAATCTACTGAGAGGAAGTCGCCGAAAAAATACTTTTTGTTTTTTGTCTTTGATGTCTGTCAGTTAGTCACACCAATCTATGACAGGGCTTCATTTATTTTGTTCATCCAAAGTCACTTCTCCTACTTCCGCTAATCGCAGCATAGAATCGGGACATCCCCTCCCATCCATACGACAAGGCCGAGAAAGACCAGCCGCTGGATATTAATGCGCTGCTCAACGTCCGTGTCCTTGCAGAACTTGTACAACTCAATGTTGGATTGAATGCAGAAATCATTGGCAACTCGAACTGAACCAATAATCCTACGTAGGACTTTTCTCTCGAATACGCTCAAGGGGCTGCTGCATCAGTGCTTAATAGGGTCCATGCCTCTGCGCCGTAAAGTAGCACGTGGAGGATGAGCGACTTGTAGAGTATAAGTTTCATTGTACAAAAGAGAGGTATCTGCTACTCAATTGCCTATTGACACCATAATAGCATCTGTTGGCAAGAGTTCTCCTACACATGATCTCCATATTAACATCATTTTTGCTAATAATATCAGAGTCAAGATAAATAAATTCAGTTTGAAATTCAATCGAAAGTTTGAGGCCGTGATTCAAACCCTAGCACAGCCATCACAAACAAGCTGAAATGTGACCTCAACAATCTTCTGGGAAATGCTTTTAAGAGTAAACAAAATAGCCATGAAAAGATTCCCAAAAATCTGAGAGTCCAACTGTAGGTTCCATCACATACATACATACGTACATAATTGGCCATTACAACCCTTCAGTCAGGATTACGGCCTAGCTTCTCACACCACTATTGTTGTGTGCGTTAATTTTATACGTGAGTGGCGGGACCTAGACTCTGAACGACAGATTTTTGAGAAAGTTTTTCAGTGCAGGTTTATTTGCTCTCAGAGTTTTTGTCAGAAATCTGCTGAGAGGATGTGGCTGCGGATATATTTTTTCATATTTCGTTTTGATGTCTGACCTGGGATACGAACCCGGGCTTTACGTCTAATAAGCCAACACACTATCTACTAGACTACGGCGATGGTGTGAGAAAATAGGGTATTATCCTGACTAAAGGGTTGTAATGATCAATTAAGTACGTAAATAATATAAGTCAACTTTACTTTGCGGTCATCCAAAATTATTTCGTGGACTCTTTTGATGTTGATAATAGAGCAACGATAGTCCTACGACTTTTCAGTCCAACTGTTATCTTCATAATACCTTCCTTTATTTATTTGCTTCTGATTTTGATTTTTATTTCATTTTATTAATTTATTTTATAAGAACATTTTATATAAAATTAAATAAATAATATTTTTATGTAAAGAAAATCATTTTTATCATGTGATTACAAAATCCAAAGCAATTCAATTTACCAAAAAAATTTATGTTTTCTGATTTAAAAATGCAATCTCTATAGATCTCTTAAGAGAATTGCAATAAATACCTGCAAAAAAAGAAGGGAAAAACAAACGTAAAATCCTATAATCATGTAATACAAGATAAGAAACATACACAAAACATTTTATGCCAGATTTTGCAATTGAATATCCATTCCTCTCTAAAATATACGATATTCCTACAATAGCAACATTACAGTGGAGCATGGTGAGGCCTTGAATAGAATTTTTCTATTTATTAACGTGTAGTACGAGTATGTTCCTATCATCCACTGTATTAAAGTTGTAGTCTACAAAAACTAACATATGTTTGATTATTCTGAATTGTATATCATGTTGCAAGACTACTCTCTTTTATAAATCGTCCATCTGTACTGAGGTAAGACTACACTCAAGTAACTTATGCCACGCAGTAAAATATTACTTTACGAGTTCAACTATGCCAGTAGAATATAGTAGAATTGCTATTGAAAACCCTTCAATACCAGCACACTACTTGAAAAATTATACCATATCACTATGCACTATAATAATAAAAAAAAACAATTGGTGAGATATATTACTTTCAATAAATTAAAAAATAATTCAATTGTCTAAAAGGAGAGCGATTGATAGAAGATAACTGCCTTTCAATCGCTCAGTAGAAACTCATAAAAAATCACTCCAGTCTTGCCCACCATTTATGTCAGATCAAAGTTATTTACCCGGCACTGTTATTTTCTATACATTCATAATTGGACATTACAGCCTTTCAGCTAGGATTACAAAATAAATTGTCACAACAATTATGATGTGGGTGTTAATTTTATACATGTGTGGCGGGATCTACAGTTTAAAGTCGAGTCCGAACGACAGATTTTTGAGAAACTTTTCATGACAATTTTTATTTATTCTCAGAGTTTTTGCCTGAAATCCGCTGAGAGGAAGTCGCCGAAGAAATATTTTTTCATATTTTCGTTTTGATGTCTGACCTGGGGTTTGAACACTTCTGACTTTCCGAGTTTTTGGCATACGACCGCTAAAAGGATGTCATCGATAGAAATATTTTTTTCATGTTCGAGATGTCTGAGTTTCGGTTTGAACCACGAGCCCCCGTTTAATACGCACACACTCTTCCTTCTAGACCACGGCACTGTTATC
This sequence comes from Sarcophaga subvicina, assembly GCA_936449025.2. Classification (NCBI taxonomy): domain Eukaryota; kingdom Metazoa; phylum Arthropoda; class Insecta; order Diptera; family Sarcophagidae; genus Sarcophaga; species Sarcophaga subvicina. The sequence goes on from OW388084.2 coordinate 38,555,512, forward strand.
ACAAGATGTTATTGTTATATTATAATTATTTATTACTGTGGTACTGCGGGCTATCATACTGCCCCTCTATTATTGGGTTTCGTTATAATGCTTCCTCTAACCCTGTTACTTTAACACTTCTCAGGATGAAATCTGGTGTCTAATGCTAAGCTGAAACGTTTCTAAGCTGTATAAATCTTCCTTTAGTCCAAAATCAGGCTATTATTCTCAGACTATTCTTCGTTTCTATGTCTCAACTCTGTCTGGATTAAGAAAATCTCTTCCTGTCTCTGTCTTTTTCTTTCCATTAAGAGAACATATCTGACCATGACCTTGGATCTTGCATAGCATCACCCTACACTCTCTGTCTATCGGGTTTAAGATTTTAACGTAGAGAAACCCACATAATTTTTGTATTAATTTTTGCTTCATGGAATCTTAGCTCTCGTATGGAGGCCTGACTGTCACTTCTTTAGATTAAAATACTTTCGTTCTCTTGCTCCTTTCTTCCTATTTGTCTTTCGCTCCTGCCCTTAATAGGGTACATAGTTTCCAAATTGTTGAATTGACTCCTCACACAGTTTCTTACACAGTCTCGTTGGAAAGCTCTTCCCAAACTCATAAAGTCTACTGGTTCCGTATACGGGGTCAGTTTAGAAGCCACTCATTCGGTCAGGTATCGAGGCTTTCTTATCAATTTTGTGTTATACCTGTTTTCCATTGTCCTAACTAATGCTCTGCTGTTTACTATGAGATGTAATGGACTGTAATCTATGGGATATCTTCAGCATTTTCTATCTTAAAATTTAAATAAACCGAACTGCGTTTGAGTTATCACCGAAGTTCCTATTCATTTGATTGACCTGCTGAGGCCATTATGTGTGGAATATAACATCTTTTAAATGTCTCCCATGGCTTTTCTGGGTAGAACGCATCCGAAATACCTAATTTTCCATGATTCTGGTGCATAAATCAAGCTTAATTTGGCCGGCGGCATTGATGTTTACTTTGAGGACCTCTGGCGTTTGTGGCTTATTCGCATATATCCATGAGTTAAGAAAACCCCACAAAAACGGGGTAGCCAATTTGCATCACCTCTATGTCAAATGACTAAACACTCAAAATAAATAGAATATCAAATGTGGCATAAGATGTTGAAACCACATGTCGGTGGTATCCAAATCATCAGACCAAAAGAAGTTGGTAATCATCGATCTATAGTGTAAGCCGTTGATAGTGATGACCTGACCAACGTCGGTCTGAAAGAAGTATGAAACGATGATGCCGCTAGTCTACATTAAACAGTGTTTTTTCCGAATACATTCGAGCTTATGGATAGCATATGGGTTGGTATTGTCACAAATTCAACAATTTTAACGCTTCCAAAACCGTGTCTCTTCACAGAAAATGAGTTTTCCATGAAAATTGCGATCATTTACCAACTACTCCAGATCCTGTTCAGCGAACACACGTTGTTGTCTATGGCAGTTCTAAACTGTCAAAGTGCGGACGAGCCTATAGTAGAGTCTCTCACGTCTTCATTTTGTTTAAGGCCTTAATGTCAGTTTACAGTCCAAGGAAATTTTATCTCTGTCTTCTACCAGGAGTTGAACACTTTTCCATTTTAGAAGTTTCTTATTTCTCGAGAATGGTAAGCTTGTGGTTTTACCAATTGGTCATTACAACCCTTTAGTTATGATTACGACCAAGCTTCTCACGCCACTTTTGTTGTGTGTGGAAATTTTATACATGAGTGGCGGAACCTATAGTTGTAAGCCGACTCCGAACGAAAAATTTTTTAAGAAACTTTTCATAGCAATTTTTATTTACTCTCAGAGCTTTTGCGAGAAATCTTCTGAGAAGAAGTCGACAAAGGAATATTTTTTATGTTTCGTTTTGTTGGAGATATCTGATTTGGGGTTTGAACCGTGATTTCACCTCTAATAACATAACACACTACCTACTGGACTACTTCAACTTCATTTGATTGCGGTTTTGCTCGGTCTAATTCTGTTGTAAGGGACTAATGCTTTAACACCAGTTAGAAATGCGAGAATGGTTCAATAATTCCGGAAATCTAAGAATTTACTGCTCCTTAACTGTGGACGCACTACTGCTCCTGCTAAACAGGTAACCAATTGCTTCTAATCTGCTTTGAGCTCTGAATCTCTTAAATTTTTAATATCAAATGCACTTTTTTTCTGACGACGTAGTTTGTTAGCAGTGTTGCTTTATTATGCCAATTCCACTTGCTGGACGATAGTAACATTGCTGACATGCACTTGGACTGGACAATATCGATTTTTTTAACGATATTTTGTGTACAACAATTACACCTTTGACGTGCTGCTATTTTTAAAACTCGAATTGAATTTCTGATAAAAATTGTAAATCACAGCCGGCCATTGTGCTGTTTATTGTTGAGCATAAAATTTCTGATTGTATTGCATTATTTTAAACAGGACATCGAATTTCTTTTATTTCATTTCATTTTCATTTCATTCTCGTGTTCCTTTTTTCACATTTTGCGTGGTTTCATTTAATTTAAGCAATATTCGATTTGATTTTCTTATTTTATTTTTGTAGACTTTTTTGCATGACAAAACCCCACTTTTTTTTGCAAATGAAATCTGAAAACCAAAGATATTGCATCGAATTAAATCTGTTTGTGTATGGCTTTAATGAGATTTTTTTATTGCTTTTTGATTTTCAGCCAATTGTTTCTTTATGCCGAACATTTATATGCTTGGATGTTATGGAAGCCAAGGTTTAGGTGGATAGACATTGTTTGGAGTCTGAACAAGGAACTTTAGCTATTGGGAAAGCGATTGCTAAGTTAAAAACGAGGCGAAATGAGCATTGAAAACAATGTACACAGTGGATGGCCCAGAAAGGCTGTTGTCGATTAAAACTTCAAAGAGATTAACAAAATAATTTTGGGTGACTATAAAGTAAAATCAATTCAGATAGAGTAGGCTTTAAAGATATCCCTATGCCGCACATATGATAAATGAACACTTGGGTATGCGGAAGCTCATTTCAAAGTGAGTGCCACTCTAGCTCACACAGTCATACATACATAATTGTTCATTACAACCCTTCAGTCAGGATTACGGCCTAGCTTCTCACACCACTTATGTTGTGTGTGTTAATTTTATACATGAGTGGCGGGACCTACAGTTTAAAGTCCACTCCGAATGACAGACTTTTGAGAAACTTTTGATGGCAATTTTCTCTCAGAAATTTTGAAAGAAATCTGCTGATAAAAAGTCGCCAAAGAAATAATTTTGCATATTTAGTTGTGTTTGCAATGTCGGGCCTAGGGTTTGAACCGTGGCTTCAAGTCTAATAAGACAATGCACTATCTACTAGACTGCGGCAATAGCTCTAGCTCACAATCAACTAAAAACCACAAGAAATTGTTGATTCTGGTCATTGTTTGAAGCTGTTCAACTCAAATTTACCACATGCATCGACAGTTAACAATGAATGAAACATGGCTGTATACTTTCATGCCAAAATCAAAAACAATTGCCATCAGAAGCGACTCCATCACTACTAAAGATTCAACACTGGGCTGGCAAAGTTATGCCATGAATATTTTGTAACGTTTTTACTTTTTAAAAACATTTAAATATGAGTTCGTTAATTGCAAACCAAGTAAAAACAAATATGTCTTTAGTTTTTTCTTAAACTCTCTTTATTATTCACACTACGTTTGTGCCACTGTTTACAACTTAACGAGACAACAACATTTTGCTTGTACACTATTCTGTTTATTCACCTTACTAGTTCACACAACTATTTGCTAGATCTTTACAGCCACGACTTGCTGATTGAATTCTTACTGACTACTGCCTGCTTTGCCCAGCCCTTTTATAGTCCGACACAACTAGTCTAACGAACATTCTTGAAGTGGAAGGTTCGTGATCTCGCCTTCTCGAGAGCTCTATTGCTAATACATTGTTGTTTGTGTACTTTGCTTATGTTGTCTATCCCCTTTTGTCACATACATGCTGTTGTTGGTAGCACGCGCAACCAGGTTCGTTGTACATACATATGTGTGTGTGCAGCTTTAGATTATCAACACGTTCATTGTATTTTTAGTGTTAGTGCATATTTTAATCGTGTGGCTTTTGTTTATCGTTTTTTGTTGTTAAACGATATTAGGTCGTTTCGATTTGCGTAACAATATTCATTGACTAGCTTAAGAAGGGAAAACCTTCATGATAATAATTGCTTCATAAAGTCAATGCACAGCTCATTGGCCATTAGTAACGCGACGGTAAAATTGCATAAATTGGACTTCCAATTACTTCCGCACCCATATATTTTTCAAATCTGGCCTCCAGCAATATTTTTCTGTTTCCAGTCCTCAAAAGAATGCTCGCTAAAGAAAAATAATTAAAGCGCCGATGAAGAGATTAATTGGGTTGAGGAATCCCTACAGTAGAGTATCGAGCTAAGCATAGAAATCTAATCGAGTTACCCTAGAAGAAGCTGTTGAAACACCCATTGGAGAGAAGCTCGAAAAGAAACAGTAGCAGAGTTGGTAAATAAGGAAGTCAAAAATGTCGCAGAAAAAACAGAAGACATTGCAAACGAAGCTGAAGGCACTGAGAAAAATAACGAAGGCATTGCAGAGGAAGTTGGGAAGAGGAAGCGTTGCAAACGAATTTAAATGTTTTTGAAGAATTTTGAGAAGGAATTGAAATCTCCGGAAAATTGTAGGCGTTACACAGAGGGTGACGAAACTCGAAATTAACTTAAATGGAGAGTTTTTTAAAGTGTAAAGTTTTTTGGATTAGAGAAGACTGATGTTGATAAATTTAATCATACGGAGAAAAATAACTGCCTTTAATACTAGAAAGAATTTTTGCAGGCTAATCATACGAGATAAATACGCTCAGTTTCGGTGGAAGTATGTATCTATCAGTTTCTAAATTTTGATATGATACAGTAATTAGAAGAGATGGAGTAGGCAACAAGAGTTCAACTGAAAAGTTGGGTATTCACATACATACATAATCGGTCATTACAACCCTTCAGTCAGAATTAGGACCTAGTTTCTCAAAAAACTTATGTTGTGTGTGTTAATCTTATATATGAGTGGCCAGTTTAAACTGGACTCCCAACGAATAATTATTTTGAGAAAATTTTTCGTCGTAGAAAATTTTTCATGGTAGTCAAGTCAACAACAGTCAAGTCTACAGGATTCAAAGAAGGCCAAATAAATTTTTTGAGGCAACGGTTCAAACCTCAAGTCAGACATCTCCAACAAAACAAAATTTAAAAAAATATTTCTTCGGCGACTTGCTCTCAGCAGTCTTCTGGCAAAAACTCTGAGAAAAATATAATTGGCAAGAAAATTTTCTCAAAAATCTGTCTTTCGGAGTCGACTCTAAACTGTAAGTCCCTTCACTCATGGATAAAATTAACCCACGCAACACGAGTGGTATGGAAAGCTAGGTCATACGCCTGTCTAAAGGGTTGTAATGTCCATTTAAGCTTGTAAGTAAGTTTGAGAGCACAAAGCAATGCGTGTAAGTGGATTTTTTGTATATGACAACCGTTTGTTTTAGTTACATACGAGTTTCTTATGCTCATTATGCTCTGTTTTGATACTACAATTAATTCAAAAACAATGCATAAAAGGATTTTAATTTTTTTTTTTGAAAATTTTTATTTCATTTTATTTGTTTTGCTCATCCATGACTGCCTTCTTCGCATGTTGCGTATGATTGATAGGGAATTAATGAATAAATCATACGCCTGTTGTTTTTCTGTTCATTACAAATAGAGGAGACACAAACACAAAATTTATAATTCATTAAACAATTTGGTTTTAAGAAATTTATCAGCTGTGTTCAGACATACGAGTAAAAAAAAGGAATCCCCAAATTGATAAATATTTTATAAGAAAAATTTTTATTTTAATGAATATTTTGCTTATATTAGATTTATAAATAATATCACATACAAAAATACTATAACGGCATTACATTAAAGAGAATGTAGGAGAGGATATAAACAAATTAAAGATAGTTTTTTAAATATCATGGGAAATTGGAAGAAAGTTTCCAATGCACATTCCTTTTACAATACAGCCTTATTTAGTCTCATTTACACCAGTGTTGCCAGAAAGCAATTTCAAATTTTTTTTGCATTTTTGTTGGTTTACTCAAATGCAATCAATTGTGGCGTTGAATAACACTGTCCGACAATGTGAACTCAAAAATACTTTTTTTATTTTTCTCTAAAACCTCCAAACTTGTTTTATTTGACAAAAACGTTTTTTTTTTGATCTTTTCAAACAAAATTATTGATGACCCAAATATGTTTGAATCTATTTTTAAATTTCACAGTTTTTTGAAAACGGGAGGGATTAGTCTTTAAAACGGTATACATAAACGGTTTGTTCAAACTTATATGTTTTGAATTTTGATGGGGTAAACTTGGAAAATATTATTTTTTTTTTGCATATTTTTTCAAGTTTAAGAACAGCTAAGCTTGCAAAATTTAACTAAAAAACATAAAGTAAGTGATAACATTCTGAAAGTGCATTATCTTGTGAAAGGATTGACACTTTGTTTGATCAAATCGGACAAAAATTACCGCAGTTATAATTTAAATAGTATGACAGTCGTCTAATATTTTTGGTATATGTCATCTTGTCAAATGAACTTTCACTTCAAAAATTTTCAAAAGTTTTGATGGATCTTGATGGTTTATCGCAAAATGCGTCAATTTGACGTTTGTACGACTACCAGAAGGCGGCTAATATTTGTGTTTTTTGCAAATATTATTATTCCGTTTTTCGCAAATATTGTTCAACTTCTGGTGGTCGCTCAAACGTGAAATTGACACACTTTGCGATAAAAATCGTGATCCGTCAAAAATTCTGAAAATTTTTTAACTAAAAGTTCATTTGAAAAGTATATAAAAAAATATAACTCAACTGTTAGACTCTTTAAATAATAACTACTATAATTTTGCCAGATTTGATCAAACGAAGTGTCAATCTCTTCACAAGATTATAGACTTTCAGAATGTTATCACTTATTTCATATTTTTTAATTAAAGTTTGCTACTATTAACTGACAAACTTGAACAAATATGAAAAAAATTCGCATTTGGCAAGTTTACCTCATCAAACCTCATAGCAGATTAAGTCAGATAATATACATATATACATCATATTAAGGACTCATCCCTCTCCTTTCTAATAAGGCATAACTTTTGGACATCGGTTCAGAAATGTTTGTGTAATCAATAAATTTGTGCATAAAGTCAAAAAAAAAAAAACAGTTTTTGTCACAAAAAACAAGTTTGGAGGGTTCGAGAAAAATAAAACAAATTTTTTTGAGTTCTACTCAACTAGCTGAACAACTTAGACTAGGTAGTTACTCGGGTGTTTTTAAATTTTTGTATTTTGTCGCTTAGTGTAATTCATGATGTCTAACCAAACCCCACTGAATAGAAATTTCAACATAATTTGACTTTCTCAGCCGCCAATCGATTTCGATAGTTGTCCAGCTGAAAAACAAAATCATTCGATAGAAATATATTGTATAGGCCTGAAAGGTTTCCTATGCAGTTTTACGCCTAAAATGTTACCTTCTCTATTTAAACTAAAACCTAGGCATGACAAGACTCATACGCAAACTGAGTCCTACAAACCCATAAATTTACTTCAAAAGCTTTAAAGTTTTTCTAACTGAAGTTATGTCAGGGAAGCATCCTTTTATCAATTATGGTTCAGAGAGAACCAGAGCTGATCCCTCCATTTAATCGACATTTCTTAAGCATTCGAGAAAGTATGGCACAAGGATTTGTTTTATAAGCTGAAATTAGATTTTCATGTAAATATTTGCGCTTCTATTTAGAAACTGTATTATCGGAGAAGAGTTTGTCATCAAACAAACCAATTTTATTACGCTGACAGCCGATTTCTGGTGATATACCGCATGGTAGTTTATTGAGCTCGATCTTAAATGTTTTTATATACACTTCGTTCTTATGTGGTGGCAGCGCTTGCTTTTGCACTCAAGGCAATACTCAGAAAACATTTCGGCATTTTCCGGAATACAAAAATGTTGTAAAGTCTGGTCAAAGTTTTATAGACATTAAATGACTGAGGTGCTCTCGTAATATTTTCATTTTATTTTTAAAAATTGAGACCAATACACAAAAGTCTTGAGAACACATCACCTCGAATCGCTTGTATAGAATACATAGCTGCCAGATTTGACGATTTATCGTCATTTTGACGATTTTGAGCTCCAAAAATATCATATTGACGATTTGAAGATTTATTTAACGATTTTTGTATATTAAAAATTTACATCATATTCTTTACTTTGGTACATTAAAACCCACTTTAAGCTATGCGTTTATTTTGCAATTGTTACTAATCAAATTTTCCATCAACACATTCAGCAGGTATTTGAATCCTTCTTTGTTTACCCTGTAATATTCCTGGAATCTTCAAAGGACACATGATTTAACGTCAAACATAAATATTTTAGTATGTATAGTTCTTACTTTATCTCAGGGAGTGATAGTGGATTCGATTCATGTCGAATAGATCTTCGCTGCAACCTTTCCATGGATAGTTTCTCCTCTTCTAGCACCTGTGACGACAAAAGACGGAGACCTTGTCTTTGCCCACACCATATTTCCATATTTCCACCCATTATTTCCTCAATATTATATACTTATAATTGTTTGCATACATGGATTATTTAAAACACAATTTGTATTTCTTAAAATATTTTAGTATTTAAGTCTAGAATAAGCCCCACTGTGCCTAAAATATTTCATAAAATCGCTGTGTAGATTTTGTGATCTATTTTTAGCAAAATTGTATTCTTTTTTATAACGGTAGTTGTACGACGTACATATTACATATATACAGTGTACTTGTACTCTCTGTTCAATTCCATTGTCGCTTGTTCTCCCATTCGTAATGTGTAGGGTATGACGCAACATGTTTAATGTTGCTATGAGGGCATGATTTGAGCAGTAGGCTTAGAAGGTGATGAGTGGCTGGTAAGTGACGTAAAAATAAATTAACTCATTAGCGGTATGGTTGACCACACTGGTGAGAGATTTATTCACAGCCAAACATTAGCAACTGACGAGGAACCCTGTACAAAAATTGTTCTGTGCGTAGGCCGTGCAATTGTTGTGTTGGGATATCTTCCTGAGGACGGACACCGGAGGCCTCAGAGCCACAATCATCCCGTGCGTAGGCCGTTTGATTGTCGTTCTGATATCCTCCTTTGGTTGACATGACAACGGTGCCGAGGAAAGATCATCGGGACAGTAGGAATCGCAGTCATCCTGTGCGTAGGCCATTTGACTGTTGTTCTGACCACCCTTTAACACACTCAGCACTGTCACTTGACGGACAGTAGTGTGGCCGGCCTAGTTATTTATTTTTTTCTTTAATTAATTTTAAATTTAACTGTTTTTCTTTTATATCTAGTTAGCTTAAGGTAGCAAGTAAGCTATTTCAGGATTTATAAATAAATAGATTTACAATTTCTTCGAAAACAATTTTGTTTTATGTAACCACTGGACGCCGCTGATCTGCCCCAGCACCCAAGCGGAATCGTGTCGTTACACACCAAAAAAATGAAGATATACGCTAATCGTTTTTTAATATTTGTATTTTTCGTCGAAAAATTGTTGAGAGGTAATTCACAATAAAAAATTTTTGTTTATACAGCATTTATAACTAATTCACAATAAAAACTTTTACTCCCAATAAATTTGTAATACCGTCTTTTTTTTTTGTTATGGGGAAATAAAGTTTACTCCCAAATAACTTATTCCCATAATATTCACGATAGGGGTGATTAAGTTGAACTTAATATCATGATATTATCAACGATTTAATATAATAATTTCACTGATTTAAAGTGTGACTTAACAGGGATAATTATTGAGTAACTATAACACGTATTTAAATTTGTTCAGTTACTAGTAACTGTAATACTGTCACATAAAAAGTTGTTCTGGCAGCACATTATTTCTATGCTAGTGGTACCACACGTACAAAGCTGCCAGATAAACGAGGCACCAAATCGTCAAATATTTGATTAAAAATCGTACAAAAATCGTCAGAAAATATAAATAAATAAATTAAAATTATTTCAGAACCAAAATTATTTCTATTGTAGTAAAACATATGAAGTCAATTTATCTACATATCTGAGTTCAAAAATAAAACATCTAACAAAGAATTTATTGGAAATTAAAAGCCAGCGTCCCTCATCTTCATTTAATATTTTTTTTCTTCAAAAAATTTTGATATTGGGATCATTTTCAGGAAAAAATTGTTTAAGGTCTAAACAATCTACCCCAACGTTTTTTATTGACACATAAGCGCAGCAATAATATTACATCATCTATATCTATGGGCGGTATAAATATTAGGGAGTTAGAAGCTTTTGATGTTCTGAGCATGAAAATTCAGTGTAATGCTGACACATTTTTCACTTCCTTCTTAAATTCTTATCATCCGATCTTACTATTGACACCGTTCATAAATGACAGAGAATGGAATACAACTCTCATGTATGTGTTGGTGCCTCAACGTCTATTTTGCGGTTTCTCGATCGTGTACAGGACAGGCCATAGTATCTCGTTAATGACGGTAGTGTATCCAACTCGAATCATTGGAGCATCGCTGCAATGTGGTTTGTGTTTCACTGTTCTGTCGCTACTATAAAATGGTTTTGCTCGAACGAAATAAGGGGAGTTGTTCCCGAAAATCATATATTCCTACATAACGCTCGTCTTTTCTGCCAGCACATTCGTATGTGGTCGAATGGCCAGTGGGCCGCACACTGCATTCCAGTAAAAATACGGTTTTTAGTCGGGTATGTGGAATTCAATACCTGCAGAGATCTATTCTGTTACTTATGGTATACAAATATGCAAGCCTAGTGTCCATAAACGCCATTATCTCTTTCCTTCTTCCCATAACATATTTTCATAGTTCCAAACACAATGCCATCCATCCCCGCTTTCCTTTGTTCTTCCGATGGCAATATTAGAAGCTATACTAGAATTTTTAAAATTGTCTGCAACGACAAGAGATAAATCATTCTCAACTACGAGGTTATTTAGAAGTTGTAATTTTTTGGCGTTTTATGGATTAAAAAGGAATAAAATACAGAAAAATCATCACAGGTATTCGGAAGTAACATAAAAATATAATACTTAAAGTAGCTTGAAGTGGCTTTTAATGTACTAAAGTAGAGAATATAACGTAAATTTTTAATTTCTTAAAATCGTCAAAATAAGCGCATAAATCGTCAAATCGTCAATATGATATTTTTGGAGCTCAAAATCGTCAAAATGACGATAAATCGTCAAATCTGGCAGCTATGCACACGTATGAAAACAAACATCAAATCGTTCTATTTAAAAAAATAGCAACAAAATATATTGTAATGAAAAGTAAATACTTCGCAAAAACATTCTTATCAAATTATTGCCATATGTGTGCAATTCTGGAACATTCAAAAATAGTTCACCTATTCATTCATGAAAAATGCATTTATATCCAATAAATTTCGAAAAACTTACAGTTTGGTTTGTATTGTATGGGCTGGCGGCAACATCGGTCCACATTTCTATGAGAAAACAGTGGGCACTATAAGCCAATGATTACAAAATTCTTTCGTCCTGAATTAGATGATCTTGCCACCAGCGGCAAATGGTTTTAACAGAACACCGCTACGTGTCACACAGATATCATGCACAATCGATTTGAAGGCATGCTAATCTCACGTGAAGGTGACCTTAGCTAGCTTGAGGAGTTTTCTTGAGTTGCAGTTGTATGCAACTACTCTCAAACCTAACATAAACCATGCCATCAACAAAACTTAGCCTGATATCATGTAAAATTAGACGTTTTGAATGCTAGCCAGCCAGACAAAAGTCTGTCATGGACTTTTAAACGATGTTATATTCCACACATAATTGCAATTTAAACGAATAAAAACTATCAGTGATATCCAACACACACTTTCTTTTATTTAAACTAAATGGAAAGCGTTTGGAAATGAGACTTTATAGCTTTGTGAATGAATGTTCATTAGATTGGAAGATGTCTTCTTACATTAGACCATTAGACCTGCTGGACTATATAAAAATTTATATTTAAAAATCCAATAAAACAAAAACGGTTTGAAATTTTGCCAAATTAATTTATTTTGTTGTGAAGATGTTCAAGATACAGATTATGAAGATACAGGTCATGACGTATTACCTACCAGTATATAGCCTAGAATTGCATGAAATCGAAAAATAATGTACACATGTAGCTTAAATCCAAATTTATGGGGTATACTTTCTTTTTAATTGTATTTGAAATATATTACTCATACGCATCATATTACATGTACTGAAATAGTTACCCAAAAAAGTATGCAATAAATAAAAACTTAGATTTTGTCATGTATGAAAATAATGGAATTAAATATAACTCATACGTCACATATGTTCTCTGCATTATCAATTTTACATTTTTATTACAGTAGGTATGAGCATAATGTGAGTAAATATAATAGCTTGGCGATCAAAAAGTTTAAATTTAAAAATGTAATAAAACAAAAATAGTTTGAAATTTTGATAAATATTGTTGTTTTGTTGTGAACTACAACTGCTCCGGTTGAATGGATTTTTATATGGCTGCCGCGGATTTATGCCCTTATTTTGACGATTTTTAAAAATTAAAATTTTTATATCATATACTTTAGTACATTAAAAGCCACTTTAAGCTTTGTATTTACTTTACAATTGTTACTATTGAAAATTTATGTTAGTGAGTAAAAACAAGGAGTAAAGTATTAAATTTTTAAGTTACTTTGGAATACCTGTGATGATTTTTCTGCATTTTATTCCTTTTTAACCACTTAAAAGACAAAAAATTCCAACTCCTAAATAACCTCGTAGTTGAGAATAATATATCACTTGTCGTTGCAGACAATTTAAAAAATTCGAGTTCAGCTTCTAATATTGCCATCGGAAGAATAAAGGCAAGCGCCGTTATTTTTTTTTCGTACAACCAACACTCAGGGTATGGATGGCATTGAGTTTGGAACTATGAATATATGTTATGGAAAGAAGGAAAGGGAGAACAGTGTTTACGGACACTAGGCTTGTATATTTCTATATAACATAAGTAACAATAAAGATCTCTGCGGGAATTGGGTTCCACATACCGACATAGGCCGACTAAAAACCGCCGAGAAAGACGAGCGTTACGTAGGAATATATGATTTTCGGGAACAAGTCCCCTTATTTTGTTCAAGAAAAACCATTTTACAGTAGCGACAGAACAGTGAAACACAAACCACATTGCAACGATGCTCCAATGAGTCAATGGAGTTGTGGACACACTACCGTCATTAACGAGCTACTACGGCCTCTCCTGTACACGATCGAGAACCGCAAAATAGACGTTGACGCACCAACCCATACATGAGGGTCGTATTCCGTTCTCTGTCAGTTATAAGCGCTGTTAATAGTAAGATCGGATGATAAGGACTTAAGAAGGAACTGAAAAAAGTGTCAGCATTACACTGAATTTTCATGCTCAGAACATCAAAAGCTTCTGACTCCCTAATGAAAAAGAAAACAGGGTAGTATCGTTTAACATTAAAAACGATAAACAAAAGCTACACTAACACATACATCGAACTTGTTGTAAGTAAACCAACAACAACATCAGCATGAGAAAAGGAAATAGACAACTAAACGAAAGCAACAACAAACAACGTAAGCAAACTACACAAACAACAATGCAGTTGCGATAGAATTCTCGAAAACAAGAACCTTGTGCTTCAAGAATGTTCATCAGACTGATTTTTAAGACATATAAAAAGGCAAGACAAAGCAGACAACGAGTAGTAATAATTCAATCAGTCTTGTGTGAAGACATGTGTGTGTGAAGATAACAGTAGTGGTTTGAAGATCTCCGCTATACAGATGTAACGTGCAAGCACTGTTGCCAATTTAGCTATTTTCTAGTCAAATCTAGCGATTTTTAAACCCAATTTGCGAGAAAAATATGATTTAGCTATTAGCTACAAATCTATCGATTTTTATGTTGCTACAAAGTAACACTAAAATAACGGTTTTTAAAGAAAAGAGAAACATAAAGAAAGAACTCGTATTATTTCTACTGTATTTTTGTGACAAGTGTTTAAGTGAATGAAAATTATAGTATAAAATTAGCTGGAAATAATCCGTTTAAGGATTTAGCAAAATTTGCCATTGAAGTACTATCACTCCCATGGTCCAATGTCGATGTTGAGGGGTTTTTTAGTCAACTCAATGTTGTTAAAACTAAACTAAGAAGCAGATTAATTACTGATACAGTAAATGCTGTTTTACATGTAAGGTAAGTGTTTTAAAATTAATAATCATACAATTTATACTAATATTTAGATCATTTTACAGATACGGATTAAAAGTAAACAACAAAACACAAAATTGGAACAAATTCCACGTATGAAGGTACAAATGCTGAAGATTGGCTTACAATATTCAATTAATTTAGTTTTTAATTAAAACTGTTATATACATATATGTTTCCTGAATTTTTTGAATATATGTACATAATTTAAAAAAAAAATTAATTTAAATTTATTGCGAGTATTTTTTTAGAATTAAGCGATAAATCGTTGTCTTTTTTACATAATATTAAAATTCCCAAAAAATTAGCTTTTAAGTAAATTTTCTTAAAAGCTTTTTCAAAATTTCTTGTTTTGGCGATTAATCGCTAATTTTTAAATTTTTTTAAAATTTAGCTATTTTATAGCTATTTTTTAATCGACTTACAAAAAGGTTGTAAGCAGAGAAGAATAACAAACTAAACTAGCAGATTATTGTTACATACGACTAGTTGTATACGGTGGCACACAATAAAGAGTTTATTTGAAACTGAACCAGTGATGCCAACTTTTTTAAGCTTTTTAAACCTACACTTGGACAAAAAATTCCTTTTCCCCTACATTTGAAGAAAAAAATCCCCTACAATTATACCTACGTTTTCAACAGCGTAATTTAGAAAATAACGTATTTTTAATTTAATTTTATTCACTTTTTGTGCATACTTATGTACATATATACATATAATAATTAAACAAATCTTATATTTCATGTTTTTTCCTTATGGTGTTTAATAAAACTAAAATACTGAGAATACATCATTTAGCAAAATTATATTAATATGTAACCTATTAAATTAATTACTTGTAGAGATCATTAGTACACATTTTTTTGAAATGTGATGGATTCAGTTTGTACTCGGTGCAATCTATGTTTTGGCTTTGCATGAAAGACCTTATTATGCAAATTGAATTTAAGATAATATGGCTTAATTTATTTCTCTTTTTAGTTCGAACATCAGTGATAATTGAGAAAATTCGTTCAGCATCTGAATTTGCATGAGGCAATGAAAATAAAATATTAACTAATTTTGCAAAATTTGGCAATATTAAATCATTATTAAAGTTTTTTTAGTTATTTTCGACCAAAATTGAACAATATCCATGTTTTTGAACGAATTGATTTTGTCCTTAGAGAAATTATATTCTAATGTCCGCCATTCCAATATGAGTTCATTTTTGTTTATTTTGAACTTTGCATATAAATTATCAAATCTAAATTCATCTTTTTTATCTCAAAAACAGCACTAGGATCGAGAAACTCAATTTCCTTAAAAATGCTTTCTGTTTTCAGAGGCAGTCTTTTCTGAAGTTCCTCTAGAGCAGTTAAGAAAAATTGAAAGCAAACAGATTTTATTTGATTTACATTATGCTCTGGCAAGCTCTTTAAAAACTCTTCGCACTCGTTTCCAAGAAAAACCTCTTTCATTGGCAGCGAAATATGTGGAGATCGAGCCATACAATTTGTTTTAAGTTCACCTTTTATAATGCAATTATGACCCAATTTTAGAAATATCTTAATCGATTCTGAATGAAGAACGTGGATTAACGGTTTTTTTTGCTTGAAATAGTGCATTCAGTGAATTGGAATAATTTAAAACATATTTTAAAAACAGTAAATATGCTTTGTTACATTGGTTAGTTAATTCATTGTAAATTAATTCCGCTGATTTTAATTTATCTCGTGAGGAAGAAAATTTAAAATATTCTAGTAATACTTGCCAGTTTGATAAAATTCGCTCAACACATCTCTGGTGTAATAGCCATATAAGATTTTTCTTTTCTGTTCATTAAACATGATCTGAAATTCTTTCAACTCTGCACATCTTTTTGAGCTTCCCAATAAATATGTTCCAATCTGCCTTATAAGTTCCTCTGGTGCTCTTGGCAATGAAAGGCAAGCGTTATTTGCAATCATTGCAGCGGAATAGCAGATGCATTTTTTTGTTATTACTTCCGGGTCTCTTCCATCAAACGAGAGGAAAATGAGTTGTGTTGAACCACCATAACGTTGGCTCCATCGCAACACATTCCAATTATATTTGAAAGTGGAATTGAGTTATTTGAATTACATTTTTTTAATAATTTATAGAGACCTTCTGCACCGTAGTCAGACCCAACAGGTAAAAGGCCCAAAAGTTGTATAATTACTTGCTCCTGCTCAACGTCATAGAATCTTACTAGCACACACATTGTTTTATTGGATCCAATATCCGTACTATCATCTATAAGGACAGAAAATTTTTTATGCTGTAACTTTTTTGTCAATCTTGATTTTTATTTTTCAGCCAATACGTTTTTAATTATTTTGGTGCATTTCGTTCTGCCTAATTTACTCTTTTTAATGATATTTGAATCAGGCACAATTTATTTTAAAAGTGTTAGCAGATGATCCAAAACCTGCAATGCTACATTATGTTAAGCAAAAAATGCGCTGAGTCGAATTTCAAAATTTTCAACATGATCAGCACCTTTATTATGTTTTGCAAATAAAATGTTGACAGGTTTTGTTGTGCTTACTGTCGCAACATTCGTTTTATGTAATTTTGTCAGAGCATGTTTCTTAAGTTCCGACTTTCCACAATTCATAACTTTTCCACAGGCTTTACACCTACATTTAAATTTGTCATCTTTAATTTTATCCAGCCAACCTTTAAACTCCTTTTCCTCAAGCCAGCTTTGACAGAATTTTTGCTTTCTATATTTCTTTGGCTGTACATCACTTTTCTCAGAAGAACTAACTTGCTCAGAAATTTTGCTACAAACACATTTAATATTAGTTATGCACTTCTAAAATTATTTATATATTTTTACCTCAAGAAATAGTGTTTAATTAATCAATGAATTTTTTAACGTTTTTATAATATGAAATTTTTTCACAGTTTTCAACAAAACTCAAAAGAAAAACGGCCACAACTGTTCATATTACCATATCAGCCCAACTATAAGTTAAAAAATGTGTAGCCAGATGAACTGTTGGTGGCAGTTAGGTGTGGTCAATTAAAATTTTTTTCTATACAGAAACCTCATACACATATAAAAAGTACCTACATTTCGATTAAAAACCAAAATCTGTTCCTTTTTCCCTACGTTAACATATTTTCATAAAAAAACCTATTTGTAAGGATTTTCCCCTACACTGAATTGAACACAAATTTCTTTTTACTTTGTTTGCAATCAACGAAATCATATTCTAAACGTTTTAAAAAGGTAAAAACGTAACAATATGTACTTATGTATGTACAGGTTCTGCCCACATCACGACAGAAAATTCTCCAAGTTATGATCTGCGAAAGACTAAGCTCTTGTGAACCACCTAAAATCGAATGCTTTTACATAAAAATAACTTTTCATAGACATTAAATTTTAATTTTATAAAAAACTCTTTGTATTCTGGGTTTCACAGTGTAATATTGAATCTTTCTTTTGCTCATTGCTCAAGTCAAATATCATATTTGTGCGTACAAAATTCAATATTTGCTAATACCTGTTGCAATCCTTAACAAAACTCCTCGGTTTATGGATGCTGGTGAAAAAAAAACAATTCAATAATAAAAATAGCCTCATGCGCTTAAATAGCAAACAAAAAGGAATATCATCAAATAATTTTTTTATGCTTTATTAAGCATGCAATTTGTTACAAATCATACCACGATTTGAAGCATTTCTAGGGTTTGTGTGATCATGAAATTTTTAAAGGCTGAAAATCAAAAAAGGAATGCCCATGAAATATTCATGATTAAATAATGAAATGTTATGTATTTATACGTTAAAAAAAACAACAACAAAATATTAATAAATGATAACAATAACAAAAACAATATGAAATAAAAACCAAATAATTCCCATTCCCTGTGACAAATATTCTTGCAGTAGGGGCTGGAGAACTTATTAAAATTCAATTGATACAGCAAATATGTGGTGAATATTTATTACAACACAACACAACACATTCCAAATACAAATACAAATACAAATACATTTGAACTGAAGATGTGAGTCTATTTGACTTAAATTATGAATTGAGCGCCACAGGGGTGGACATTGTATTTATGCTGATAAGGTACTTAAAGTTTACTAAGAACAATGCAATTTAAATATTGTTTACAATGGACAATTATTTCCTAAATTGTAGGGACTATTATAAAGGGTGACCTTTTTTTATATCGTTTCGTTTTTCCAAATTGAGAAAAATACAGAAAATTTTTAAATGACAATTTAATGAAGTGCCATAAGATTATTTCATGTAAATGTTTACAACCTAGCTTCTCTTATCACCCATATTTTGTGTGTGTTAATTTTATCCATGAGTGGTGGGACCTACAGTTTAATGTCGACACCGAACGACAGCTTGTTTGAGAAACTTTTCATGGCAATTTTATTTACTTCTACTACTATCTACTAACTCTACTATCAAAAAATCAGCTCCAAGGCTGTAGATATTGTAATTTACGATACACATTTCTCTCACTGGAATTTCTTTTTAAATAAAATTAAAACATTTCCAAGCTTTGCTAGTCCAATTAGGGACTTCTGATCTAAATATCCCTAGGTTTCCAATGCTGCGTTTAAGATTTATACCCATGGCATAAAATTTATTTAATCAGGATTACGACCTAGTTTCTCACACCACTTATGTTGTGTGTGTTAATTTTATTCTTAAGTGGCGGGACGTACAGTTTAAAGTCGACTCCGAACGACAAATTTTTTTTCTGTCATTGCATTTTTATTTTACTCTCAGAGTTCTTGCCAGAAATCTAATGAGAGCAAGTCGCCGAAAAATATATTTTTTTATATTTCGTTTTATTCGAGTTGTCTGACGTGGAGCTTGAAATGTAGTCTCATGTCTTAAAAGTTAACGCATTACCTACTAGACTACGGCGACTTCTGTGGTAGACATATTGACTTCTTGTTCTGAATCAGCAACTTCCAGTTAACTCAAAATAAAATTTTCAGAATTATGTCTCAACTATTTCAATTTAATGCCTGAAAGGTAGAATTTACACTGACAGCCAGAATGTGTTTAGGTCCCTGATCAACGTGACTCGTCCATGAGGCCATGAAATTCTAAATTTTTCCCAAGAAAACCCGTAGCATTCAAGAGTAACTCTTATATGTGTTCTGTATATCGAACATCAACAGAAATTCACTCCTACATGTTCTAGGACATAGGTTTTCCAATTGCCTCAATTAGAGTAGGTATTCTCGGGTCGTTTCACAGGTAGGCTGCACTTGATTGGAGTATGAACATACGTGTACTGCAGCTAGACCCTGCTGGATTGGTATGACTGAGAAAAAGACTGATCTGTCCATAAAATCCATGGCTATCCATTGAACAATAGCTGTTCTGCCGATTGAATTGACAGTTCGTCAAATGATTTCTGCAGAAGCTGATGGTCTAAGGAGGTGAAAGAGCTAATATGTGGTGATTTACCCCCATTCTTGTCACGAAAAGACCTTTTATTCTCTGTTATCTTTAACTGAAGTGTCCAATATAAAGATTGCGACAATACATACCACCCTTCAGTCGGCATTACGACCTAGCTTCTCACACCACTTATGTTGTGTGTATCAATTTTATACATGAGTGAGGGGACCTACAGTTTTAAGTCGACACCGAACGACGGATTTTTGAGAAACTTTTTCATGAAAATTTTTATTTACTCTCAGAGAATTTTAGAGGAAGGAGAGCAAGAAACATTTTTTCATACTTCATTTTGTTGCAGATGTCTGAACTGGGATTTTGAGCCTCACGTCTAAAAAGCCAGCACACTACCTACGAGATTACGGGGACTTCAATAGCCAAATTTATTTTCAAATCTGATTATTTCCTATAGGGAATGTTTGACCCCCGAGTTGTGGCCATAAACTCTGTCCTAAACTGGACGATTCACCACTGAAGGAAGAAATGGGTTGAATTGCCACATGTCACGAGTTGTCTTTTACAAAAAAAAGAAAGGCAATCATTTTGTGATAAAAAAAAAAATATTTCTTTTAAAAACTTTTCTTTACCGTATATTATATCTACAATAACTGTTAATCTTTTTGTGTTATACCACCTACCCACCTTAGCTGTGTATTCGTATGAAACTGAAAAAAATCAATCAGTTTTTCCCAAAAGCAATAAAATGCGTTCTGGTTATACACGCATCTCGTATTAAATTGTAATAAATGATGGAGTTTTTATAAAGAAATTGCAAATTTGTATGGAGTTTTTTTGTTGTTCTTTCGCTGTTTTTTTGTATGTAAGCTTGAGGCAATTTTTTCTTAAATGGAATTTTAAATGCAAAAATAATAAACAAAAAAAACAAAAAATAAATTGAAGTTTGAGAGGAAAAAAAAAACAAAAAATGACGGTCTTGTGAATTTGAAATTGAAAAGTGGATATGATTTCGAACATACGCAAGTAAAATGATGCAGATTTTAACTCAAAAAAACATGACAAAGAAAAACAATGTCGTTTTCATATTAGCCAGAATACTAAGGCTAATAAAGAGTTTTTCATTTCGAAATATTATTTTCAATACCGTGGAGTAACGAGCACATGAGTTAGAGATTTCGGGGAATAGTTAGGAAAATTGGTTATGCGAAGGAGGGCAGATAAAGTAATCTGTCCGTAATGCAGTGTTCGATTCACTAGCCAATCGGCAAAAAAAGAGAAGTGCCCTGCGAGAAAGATGGGTGCTACATAAGAATATACAATCTTCGGAAACAAGTTCCCTTAATATCATGCAGCAAAATCCGTTGTAGTAATGGTTGGACAGTAAAACACAAGTCACATTGCAACGATGCTCCAATGAATCAATAGAGTTGGATACCATAATAAGTACCTTTGTCCTTTCCTGTACGCGGTCGAGAAGCCTCAAAATAGACTTTGAGCCACAGACTAATGAATGAGAGTTGTATTCCATTCTCTGTGGTAGATAAGTTGTGTAAATAATAAGCAGATCGGATGGAGTGAAGTATTTCATGCACAGTCTTAAGAAACTGAGTGTGTTCCTTTTTATAAAATTCTGGCAAAGAACTGTGAATTTAGTTTAGGTAACTTTACCCAAACCGAAGTACAGCAGATCCGATTTATTCCAACTTTAGCACCCATTGTGAAACCACAATTAGTAGCAAACCCGGGGATCAAACATTCCCCATAAGAAATCAACTCGACTCCAGAATATATTATGTATTTCATATATGTATGTCGATAGAATGACACATCACTGTCACATTTTAATTTAATTTTTTTATTGCAGAAATCTTAGCATTGGGGAGTTCAGTCAAGAATGACAGCAAATGAGAGTTTAAAAATTCCTACATCATCACAGCCAGAGACCACGTAGTTCCTAGAGAAGCTCCTAAATTTATCACTATGCCTTCCAATAGGACAGTGACTGTAAGAATTGCAATAGTTTGAGAGCCCTTGCTAGCCCTTGCTACTGCATTAGGGACACAATTTCGGACCATATTCCTAAGCCCTGGAACCCATATGAGAGTTACCTTTGAATGATCCGAAATTTCTTTGAGAAAACCCGATCATTCACATACGAGTACGAACGTTGGAGTAACGTTCGTTAAAGACTAAATCTGAGTTTGGCTGTCCGAGCAAATAAGGAGATTATTATGAAAAAATCCCATTACCCAACAGATGGACATTGCGCCGCTTTTAAAACAGGCATAAAATCTGCCTCCAGACTGCTTTAAAACAAGGTAAAAAAGTAGCCGATTGAGAATAGAAAATAATATATTGACTGGTGATTAGATTCAGCTGTCCTGCATTCTCTGTCTGTTAGATTAGGTAAGCTGGCGGTCATCTTTAGAGGAAGAGGAGCTACTTACGGCAGGATATACGACCATTGTGCTACCATAATTAATTCTACCCGAGGATCAAACATTTCCTAGAAAAAAACCAACGCAAGTACAAAATAAATCTTGCTATCCCAGCAATCCTTATATTAGAGAGCTCGGTTAAAGGTATTAGACAGTGAGAGGTAGAAAACTTCCTCCTCTTTACAACAAGAGCAGGACACTGACACATGAGGGGAAAGACAATCTCTTCCTACTCGTCAGAGGAGAACTCCTGCACTCTATCCGCATTCCTGCCAAAAGGACAGTGGCCCGCTATTGGGCGTGGGTTGCCACACGAGTCAAGGACAGTGCTCTTACTGTCCACACGTGTTGCACATAGCCTCTTGCTGCCAACGAGATTGAACTCTCTTGTAATAAGTGTGGACAATATGAAAATTATTTGAAGCAATTGGAATACCTATGCCCTGTAACATGTCGGAGTTTGCGAGCTCTGTATCGGCTCTGGTTAGCTCATCAGCAATGACATTTCCAACAATATTGCTATGTCCCGGTACCCATATACGGGTACCTTTAAATGTTTCGAAATTTCTCTGAGAAATCCTTGGCATTCGTGGACAAGGATGTACGTTGAAACTACGTTCGTTAGGGACTTAATCGCTGCCTGGCTGTCCGAGTAAACTAAGAGAGTTTCAGGGAAAATCTTGCCACTCAACAAGCATTGTGCCGCTTACATGTCATTACCTTTGCCCATCTTCTTACTCATCTTTGAGTTATCAATGTAGACTTCAAGGGTCCCATTGAGAACCTTCAGATCTTCAAGGCTGAAGGCCCTATGTCCGTTACTTATTGGTAAAACCTTATCATTGTAACATCCATAGCATCCTCTAGCTATTTTACAAGACATTTTTGATTCCAATTGATGCGCTGCATATTGTCTAGTCCAACATATTGTCCATGGGAAACTCCAAATATGAATTTGCTTGTTCTGTTTGAATGTTGCTAATCCGTATCCTGGATTATAGCTTTCTAATCCTGCAATTATATGTGAGACTTCATTTTGTACACGTTTTAATTCCTTTTAAATACACTTTAAATTAGTTTCAGTATTACCTGTTCCTGAACTGTTCCTCTTTTTGATTTCATTACATCATTATCATCATATTGTTGTGCATCAACCTTAAATAAAAGCTAGATGGGGTTGGAAGGCAGATGGGGTTGTCCACATGAAAAGTATGCAGATGGAATTTGTTTCGTATATTTACAGAGCCTTTATAAGGAGGCCATAGGGGAAGTTCAGTAAATGTTGCCATTTTTCTGTTCTATTGTTACGTCAACACCAAAGTACGACCCACTGGCCCATTTAGCATGCCAATAGAATTGAGCAGTTAAACTTTCAAGGCAGTTAGGCAGTCAAGAAGCACAAGCTTATTTTACGCTTACAAATGGTGTGAAACGAATGTATTGTCACTGCAAAGGTAAATGAAAAGCAAACTTTCTTTGGCTTTATAATACGGTTGTTGGTACTTTTTGGTAATGTTTTCATTATTATTTGTGCCCTGAATTGTAAGGCATTCGAAATAATTTATTTCCGCCATTTTATGTTAATTTTAATTGTATTCCATGTTATTTAAAAAGGAAATCTTCTTGTGGAATTATTTTTGTTTTGCTTTTTCTTTGTTTTCTTAAATAAGCTGCCATAATGTCTTTGGAAGTTTTCTTTTATTTCGTGACTTTTGGTGGCAGGTAAATGAGTTGGCTGCATAACAATAACAATGGCATTAAGCATCAGGTTGCTAAGAGGAATTTACTTGAAAATATAATTTTCTTTAAAGCCCATGGTTTTATTAAAAGTAAATATTTTCAGCACACAAAAAGAACAACGACGTTTGGGAATGCCAAAAATTCTCAGAAAGTGGTGTGAAGACCATCCGGAGGTAGTTTATAAGCCGTCAATGCACTCTGAAAAATGCATTGTTTGGTGTCTGTGGCATCTTTGAGTCGTACTACTTGCTGTTTTTGATATGGTTACCGACTTTGTTTTGTCAAAAAAAAAAAGGTAAAACCCGGTTTTGGTTGTCAAGTCCATGAACCTATTGAGGTGCGAAGTTGATGAGCAATTAATGTTTCATTTTGTATCAATACATTGGCCCCCAAGATCATCCAAGTTTCTGTGGTATATATATGTATAGGAACATGCCTGCCGCAAATCCTGCTTTGGAGGACAACATAACAGCTGTTTTTGACAAGATATCGACCGAAATGTTGCAAAACGGATGTTAATATTTCAGCTCATGGCTGAAATAAACTCTAACAAGTACATGCAGGCATTCATATACATACATACATCCATACATACATACATACATACATACATACATAATTTGTCATTACAACCTTTCAGTCAAGATTACGATCTAGCTTCTCACAACACCTATGTTGCGCGTGGTAACTTTATACATGAGTGGCGGGCTCCGAACGACAGATTTTTGAGAAACTTTTCAAGAAAAACTTTTTCATATTTCATTTTGCTGGAGATATCTGACCTGGGGTTTGAATAGAGGCCTCACGTTTAATAAGCCAAAACACTACCTACTAGACTACGGCGACTTTTATAGGCATTCATATAGTCGTTCCATGTACGTTTCGTTTAATTTTTGTGTGTGTGGATTTTTTATTTTCAAAATCCAATACCTAGTTCCAACTAAGGTGACTATCCAAGTCCTAACCACATTACAATTTAGACCCCAAAGCAAAGTTTAGGGTTTCTTCAGAACTGAACGATGGTATGGAAAAGGCATTATTACCATAGAAATCCGGTCCATGGTTAGGTTATGTTTAACCTTCAGCTGTCTTTAAGGACCATAGCTAACATGAATTCCGTAAGGTCTCATTGCTATTACGATAGTAGCTATTCCGTCATAATACTATAATTCCTGGCTGGCATTTCTCAGTCATATCGATAGTTTTATGAATTTATGGATTTTACCTAGGGCAAGCCACCTTTGGATGGACACGTTCTATTAATAAATTCTGAGTGCTCAAGAACCATTCGTCTCAGGTGCCCAAGTGCTAAACGGTGATAAAGAAGATGTTCTGTGGTTCCCTGTTTTTCCTTTACATTAGAGCTTCTGCAGAAGTTGTTGTGATGTATTTTCAAACCTCTCAACTATGCCCCCTGTAGTCACTGGCCCTTAATAATTGCCATTAGCTCCTCAAAATTAAATTTGATCAGATTTTACACGAATTTTGTTCTGCATATATTTAATACATATCAAAACAGGTCTGTTTGGTATCCCTTCAATTTGATACATTATCCCATCTTTCCTTTGCAAATGAGTAAGGTTTGTGTTCTTCTTTATAGTTGTTCAGCTTTATAGTTGTACCGATATATACTTCAGACATTCTTTGATAATCGTGGATGTGGTGTACACACTCTATATAGAGACGTCATGGCTGTTTTAGTGTAAGTTAACATGCCTGTATTCATATTTGATATATATACACTACTACAGGATTCGTACAGCATCAGGTTTTGTAGCCATTGTTTCAGCCTGAATAGTATTACAGCAATCGGACAGAGCAAGCGACAATCTAAAATTCAAATCAATCTATCCCATAATCTGAATCCGTATTATGACGTTCTCTGGGTGGTGTAAATTGTTTCATCAGAGGATCTACCCTGTATTCTCTTTGAAAAGAATGGAATCGAAACCGGATTCAGCTATTATGTAGTCAATAAGCACTTCAACTATACGCATCTGTGGTCTTGTGTAGCTCAGCTTCATTACTGTGTTCGTGACCACTAGTTTCACCAAGAAGTTAGTTGCAAACAGTTTGAGTATGAAGAAAAATGCCTTAGAAGTAGCAGATATTTGGTATAATACATTCATACCGGGTTTGATGATTGCTTCTCTCCAAAACCAACCACAAAAACGAAGTCTATACAGAATACATTTGGCTGTTGATTATAAAGAGGTACTGGCAGTATAAATTTTCGCGGTAATTATCCCAGTGAAGGTGTGTAGCCCTCTTTCAACAATAGAGAGAAAATACCCTTCTAGTGTTAATATATGATGTATTCATACTAGTGTTTTTCACGGTAAATCCGCAAATTTTGCAATCCCGAAATCCCGGGAAATTTGTTCGGGAATTCCCGGGAATTATTGTGAATGAAAAATTTTTACTATTTACTAATTACAAATTGGCATTAGAACAAACACGTCGTGTTATTAAATTGTTTAGAAAGAGTCCAGCAAAAAATTGTGTTACAAAAATATGTGTTGGCCGAATATAATAAGGAAATCTGTCTTGTATTGGATATAGTAACCAGATGGAATACTCTAGCTCCCATTATCGAAAAAATTTTACTTATAAAAAATGCAATAAAGAAAAGCCTCATTGATTTGGAAATCGGTGATGTATGGATAGAATCCAATATAAATAATTTGGAGAACCTTTTGGACGTTTTAAACCCAATAAAATTAGCTGTGGAAGCTTTATGTCGGCGAGAAGTTAATATTATAACAGCTGATGTGATAGTGAATACTTTATGCCAACAAATTTCTTCAATTAATACTTCACTAGGTAAAACAATGTTTGAATCTCTTATATACCGAATTGGAGAAAGAAGAAATATAAAATTGTATACCTTGACCAAATACTTGAAAGACCCTGAAATTTTTAATAAAAATAATATATTTTTTCCGAATGCTCAACACACTCAATTATTTTATATGTAGAACAAATTTATAACCGTCTTTTTACTGAAAAAAATATAGAATTAGAAGAAATAGAAAGCAACGATAATGATATTTTAGAGGAAAAAAATTTTGAGGACATTTTAAACGATGCAATAAATAACATTAGTGAAATATCTACATCAAACACTACCGTACCTACCGGTTCCATAAAAAAGTCTTATAATTTTTTGGAGAATCTGGTAAGCAAACGGAAAACATAAAAAATCTTTTGGAGGCATTGTTAACTATTAAGCCAACATCTGTTGAAATCGAGAGAGTTTTCTAAAAACTCATTTTAAAAATATTACATAAATGTGTTAATAGATATATAGTTTTTTATGTTTAATGTACATATATATTTTTATCTAGTTTTTAAAATACATTGAATTATTTATTTTTTTAAACAACTGTACCTTTTATATGTTTCTATTGTTATTTTGTTTTATGTTTTTGATATCATTGATATGAATTTAAAATAAAAATACATACTTAACAAAGTAAATATATGATTTTATGTTCTAGGCGGGAATTCCATGGATCCCGGGAAATTTCAAAATCAATCCCGGTTTCCCGGGAAATGAATATGTCCGGGAAATGAAAAACACTAATTCATACTCAAGTTGAGTGTGCAGTTCGAAACATTTGGATATAATGTTAGCTGTAATGTGATGATCATACAGCATGATCACATAACGAAGTAAGAAACTGAAAATAACGATTATAGTTTTTTCTTGGCGATACCAGAAGAAAAAACCAATATTTTATATTTTTTTTTAAATAATTTTTTTAATACCAAATGTACCGGTATGAAGTGAGCGTCAAGATACAAATGTTTCCATAGAAAACATTTATCATGACATACGTCAAATATAGTCAGAATCAATCAAATCAGTAAACAAACAACATCGTGTTTAAAGATGACGAATTTTGTACCAGGAAATTATGTATTTTCGGAAATTATAAATTTTTTGTTTTCGTTTGAAGAAAAGTGCTGGAGAGTAGTATAGAATGATTGTCAAGACATATCGTGATCATGCTCTATTAGAAGCAATATGTTAAGGCTGATTTCGAGCGTTCAGAGATAACCATTTTGATGTGAGAAATTCAGAACGCAGAAGTTTGAAGACGCTGAATAGCAAAGAATATTAGATGAGAATGACACTTTGACTCAGAAGCAAATGGCAGAAATGTTAAATGTTGTACAACAAACAATTGCAAACTGTTTAAAAGCTATAGTAAAGATTCAAAAGACTGGAAAATGGGTGTCACATGAATTGAATGACAGACAGATGGAGAACCTAAAAACCACTTGTGAAATTTTCACAAGTTTTTTGTTAAATACCCGATACAGAATCAGCAGTTGCATCGAATTACTACTGGCGATGAAAAATTAATTTATTTTCTGAATACTAAATTCAAAAAATCGTGTTAATTCTGGACTGCCATTAACTTCGGATGCAAAACCTGCTCTATTCGACAGGGAAACAATGCAGCGTGTCTGGTAGAACCAGAAAATTCTGTAGCATCACGAGCTCCCAAAAGCCTGGTTAAATCGTTAATACAAGTCTCTATCGACAACATCTGATCAATTTGAACCTTGCATTGATCGAGAAATATCCAGAATGGGTCACAAGACACGGATATTCAATTTTGCAACATGACAATGCAACTGCACACAAAGCTAAACCGCATTAGGCTAGGAACTGCTACACCACATGTCGTATTCAAGAGACTTTTCTTCTTCCAACTGTTATTTGTTTTTGAAGATGGGACACGCATTAGATGAACAGCACTTTGATTTGATTTAAAAGACAAACAGTTTTTATTGGCGTAGAATCCACAAATTGCCTGTAAAATGGAAAAAATTTGTAACCAGTAATAGCCAATACTTTGTATGAAATGTTGTTTACTTTTCCATTAAAAATTTGGGTTTTACTATCACAGAAAATGTTCATGTCATACCGGTACATGAGATATCTTGGAGATACTATTTCTTCTTGAAGAAAAGTAAATATTTTTATTTTATTTTCCAAATGCAGGAACAGACCTTATGTGATTTAAAATATGGAATACATTTCATAAATATAATATTTTAGATAAAATATGTCTTAAATAAAACCTATAATACATGCATGTATGTATAGAGAATACGTTGCCATGGTAAATAAATTTATAAACTAAGTAGAGGAGCCTATTTTATATTACTTTTCTATAAACCACTTCAAATAACGACTACAAGTATGTGAACATGTAACAACATTCGATTGGAGTCTTCATAAAAACCTTTCTTTTTTCCTTCCTATACTCCTTTCTATTCATACATATATTTTGTTCGATATGTGTACAACTGATGTGTTTGTTTGTGTATTCTATTGTATTGTAGTAGAGTTAGATAGAGAGAATCCTTTTATGCCTCACGACCTAATTGCCAACCAAATGAACCGTATACTTCACATATGAATATTATTCCTGATTATAATAATAACGAATGATTATTCATGATGCCGATGCCATCATCATCGTGTTATTGGTTTTGAAGATGAATTTAAAAGGAAAAAAGGATGTTTCCTCTCCTCTCTTATTATAATTATAAAATATTATTATTATTGTTGTTCTTGCTGTGGTTGTTGTAAAGTTTAATGAATTAAACAAAATAGAAATGAACAGTTATTATTCGAAAATTATTACAGCTTTATACGGCAGAGAAAGAGTATTAAATTAAAAAAGAGAGAGGTAAAGGAAAGGAATAAATACATAAAGTGGTTTAACGAAGGAGAATGAAAAAAAACATAAAAATGCTGTTAATATAATATAGATATAACACTGTGTTACAAAAAAAAAATTATTTAAATCAGTATCCCACATCCCAAAATTATAGGTTTTCGAATTTCAATAGAATTGTTTCTTGCCACTGCTTTTTACTTCTTCCTAAATTGTCTTCTTAAGCTGGGCGTTTCCGTGTTTTATTCCATTATGGGTTCCAATCCAATCTCGCCATAAGCTAGTAGGTAGTGCTTATTTGTCGTGAAGCCACGGTTCAAATTCGAGGACAGACGTCTCCAACAAAACGAAATAAGAATAAAATGTCTGCGGTAACTTCCTCTCAGCAGATTTCTAGCAACAACACGTTGGTAGTAAATAAAATTGCTAAGAAAAGTTTCTCAAAAATCTGTTGTTTGGAGGCGATTTTAAACTTTAGGTCCAGCCACTTGTAGATAAAATTAACACACACCACACAAGTTGTGTAAAAAGCTAGGTTGTAATCCTAACTGAAGGGTTGTAATGACCAATTATGTGTGTATGTTTGCATTGCAACAATGTTTATTTAGGAGATTTCAGTCACAAAAATCCAGAAGTGAGAAGCCAAGCCAAAAGTGACACGCACGCACCATAGCATAGTAAGCTGTGCGATTGATGGCCATGCGCTTTAGGGACAGGAGATCCTCTTATTTTTCCATTTTAGTTGAGTAAATAATAACCTTGTAAGACTGAGGTGTTCGGAACTCCTATGCTGTGTAATATATAGGATATTGCAAGCTATACATCGGTCATGGCCAATTCGTCAGCAATGCAATAGAACTCACATAAGAATTTCTTTTGATCTAGCTTTGAATTAATTCTCGTTATTCATGGATGAGTTCAGACATCGAGGTGTCGTTTATTAGGTACTTGAGTAAAATTAAGAGTTTTGCGAGAAAACTCTACAACCCAACAAATCCCTGAAATACATTGCAGTGGTCAGATACCCCTGTAAGAAAAACTAATATCAGACTCATTAATTTGTATGGCTCAGCCTACTCTCTCCAGCATCTAAGGGTCATCGGTATAAAACTGTAAGGGTCCCAAAGCGAACTTTTGGACCGGAAGCATCTGGTTGGAAATCTAAATATGAAATATAAATCCATCTCATAATTTGTTATCTTGCGGTTGGTTATTTCGAATCTGGCAATACTGATGTCATTCTATTCTGTCACAAAATTCAGTATATTATCTCCACTGGATGTTGCTTGAGAAACGTTGGTAGTTATTAAGCCAACGAGAAACTGCACGATTTCGCCAAAAAAAAAATCACCTTTTCGGATGAAGCTCATTTTCATCTTCAAGGGTATTTTAAGCAAAATTGCCGTATTTGGGGCTCAGAAAACCCAATACACCCATTAACAGTGACTGTTTGGTGTCGCTTGTGAAGCCGAGTCATCATTGGCCCATATTTTTTTTGAAAATGAGGACAGCGCAACTATTACGGTCAATGGAGACACCTATCGCAACATGATAATAGAATTTTTTGTACCCGCTCTTCATAGTATGGAAGTGAACGATGTTTGGCTTTAACAGGATGGTGAAACTTGCCACACATTTCATCTCACAATCGATTTATTGCGTCAAACGTTTGATGGCCGGTTAATTAGCCGAAATGGTGATGTTATTTGGCTGCGCCGTAGACTAGTAGGTAGTGTGTTGGCTTATTAGACCTAAAGCCAGGGTTCGAGCCCCAGGCCAGACATCAAGACAAAAATACAAAAAATATTTCTTCGGCGACTTTCTCTCAGCAGATTTCTGGCAAAACCTCAGAAAATAAAAAAAAATTGCCATGAAAAGTTTCTCAAAAATCTGTCGTTGGGGGTCGACTTCAAGCTGTAGGTCCCACCACTCATGTATAAAATTAACACACACAACATATGTGGCGTGAGAAACTAGGTCGTAATCCTGACTGAAGGGTTGTAATGACCAATTATGTATGTATGTAATTGGCTGCGCCCTGACACCGTTCTGTGAGGCGCCGTTAGAGAAAAGTGTTTTGCCGATAAAGCGGAGACAATTGAGCATTTGAAGACCAACATTCGTGACGCCATTGTCGAGACACGACCCCATATTATCGAAAAAGTGCACTAAAATTGATCGGATCGAATGAGGTACTAAGAGGCCAGCCGCGGCAGCCATATGAATGAAATAATCTTTAATTTCTAACCGGAACAATTGCACTTCACAACAATAAAAAAAAAATTTGACAAAATTTCAAACAGTTTTTGTTTTATCGCACTTTTTAAATTTTAAATGCCCCACCCTGTACTATAAAATCCTAATAGGAAATTATTAGTCAATTAAAAAGATGTTGGACTGTTGAGCAATACTAGACTTTGCAAAAGATTATTTTTTTAAAGACATCATATCCTTTCGTTGAGTACACATAACTTCAACGTGAAGAGAGGCTTTTGCGAAACCGATCAAGACCTTGATTTTAGGAAACGACTTTCCTTCACTAGCCATCTGAGATTCGCTTTATATGCGCTTTGGTCTACAGGACTGGCTGATTAAGTGCAAGAGTTCCTTAATAATCTAGTTCCTTAATTTACACTCGTATTAGTTTGCATAAAGAAGAAGCAATATAGTTTAGTTTTGTCTAACGGACCTAATTTATCGAAGCTAAAATTACATGAACGCACGGAGAGAGCCCGTTTTCATTTTGAAAATTCAAAAGGGAATTTTCTTATTCAGCTTTATTGCGGAAGTCGATTTTAAATGCCCTCAAATATTAATAAAAAAATGCCGTTAAATTGGAAAAACTTACCACACACATACAGGCACGTACGCACACACAAGACCCTACGTATGGTTGTCACATAAGCTAACCATCCGTTTCATTCCAATCATTCAGCCGTCCATAACATGTAAATTTTTTTCACTTCAATATGGATAAACGGAACAGAAAAACAACAAATTTTCCAATTCAATGAACTTTTCAAAGAGAAATGAAAAGAAACAAAGAGCCAAGGAGAGAGAGAGAGAGAGAGAAAGGGAGTTAAGGGAAGAAGTAGGTGGTGGTAAAAAAAATCGAAATACATACACAGGACAAGACAAGATAACAGCCGAGTGAATAAAAGTGAATTAAATTTTGTCATTTTTGCCCAAGGCGAAGATGTCAGAATTTTGCTTTTAAAGGTGACTTCAAATTATATAAACTGAGAAGAAGAAGAACGAAGAACGAAGAGAACAAACGGGAAATTAACTGTGTGTGTAGAAAGTGTTAAATAAGATTTATGAGCCCATGGAGCAGAGAAGAAAAACCTTTTTCCCAAAAAAATGTTCATGATTTCGATTGCTTTTCCATCGTTTGTGTTTTGTGGAAGCAGTGGCAGGAGAGATATTTTAAGCCGTGTGAAAAAAGGCATACAATTTTAACCTTTTAAAGTATAATATCCTTCTCCATCCAGCACATTCACGCATGCATCCCATTGTAAATATGTTCACGTTGACATTTCTTATCATTTGAATTCACGTGATTACATGCTTGAGCAGGCAGTTACTTGAGTGGAAAATAAAATGAAATTATGGGATCTGAAATATTTGATTATAAAATAGGCCAATTCGGATACCCTATACGAGAATATTAAATGTCTCAGCAACGTTAGAAATTCAATGGAACTTGCCTTAATTGGAGCGAATATGGTTTTTGAAACACGCACACATACATAATTGGTCATTACAACCCTTTAGTCAGGATTACGACCTAGTTTCTCACACCACCTATGTTGTGTGTTTTGATTTTATACATGAGGGACAGGACCCACAGTTTAAAGTAGATTCCGATAGAGAGATTTTTGAAAAACTTTTCATAGCAATTTTGTTTTAACTTTAGAGTTTTTGCCAGAAATTAGAGAAATTCGTTGAAGAAATATTTTTTTCATATTTTGTTCAGTTGAAGATGTCTAACCTGGAGTTTGAGTCGAGGCCTCACGTCTAATAAGCCAACACACTGCCTACTAGACTACGGCGACTCGTCAACCTATTCATGCATATGGAATAAGTTCGTACAGCATTAGTTTTAGCGGCCAAACGCTAATGATTGTACTTACCGTACATGCAGGACATGCGATAAAGACATTAAAACGATGAAGCAGTTTTTATTTCATTGCCTAGCTTTCGTAATGATGGGACTAAGCAAGACATAAAACGTCTCAGAAGAGTGGAATTGAACGGGTTAAGGCAATTTGTGCAAGATACGGACTTCCTATAAAAAGTAAGGTGGTATTCCTTACGGTAGGCGCACTACAAGCCTATATGATAACTTAGGTAGAGAGTGGGCCATTTAAAAGTTTAAATTTAAAAATGTAATAAAACAAAAGCGCTTTGAAATATTTGCCAAATTTATATTTTTTTAGTAAAGTACAATTTTTCCGTTTAGAAATGAAATCCAATTATATTCACATGTCTGCCGCGGCGGACAAATTTTCGTGTACTTTTTCGAATGAATGGGGTCGTATCTCGGCCATGACATCAGGAATGTTGGCCACCTAATGCTCAATTGTCTCTGGTTTACCGGCATAACACTTTTCTTTAACGGCGCCCCACAGGAAATAGTCCAACGATGTCAAATCGAAGCTTCTTGGCAGCCAGTTGACATCACCATTTCGGCTAATTAAGCGGCCTTCAAAGGTTTACGCAATAAATCAATTGTGGCATAAGATGTGTGCCATGTTCACCATCTTTTTGAAACCAAACTTCGTTCAAAGCAATACCATGAAGAGTGGATGTAAAATAATATTATTTCTTATTCCTTGAACAACTCCTAATCAACTTTTCCATGTAATGAAGTATTAGGACAATAGATTACTGAACGTTATTGCTCAGACACACCGCCCTCAGTGAAAACACTTTGGAGTAATGCGAAACTTTGATATTGCAAGAGGTGGCGGTTACTGAAATTCGAATGATGGTTATCGTTATGTTAATCACCCTGGGTGTACAGGAACTTTTAAAATTAATTTCTTGAGTTGCCAGTTGAACTCTGTACTCGTACAATGGCTCAATCGTATAATTGGACACTAGGTATTGAGATTTTGCCACTTGGATTTGTAGAAACATACAACTACGGAAACCAATTATACGTTTGAGACACAGTAGCTATTACAAATCTCAAATTTAATATGTATGTATTTAATATTAAATCCTTTTATATGGCACACATAACTTTTTAAACAATCTTTGTAACTGTTCATAACTCATACATCTTCGTTTACATATGTAGTCTTCAATTGAATTCAATCTTTCGCTATTTAAAGCATTACAAAGAACCTAACGAATCTACGTTGGATACCACATTTGTTTATAATATTGATTGCTGCATACAAATTGGTTGCATTTGTAACTAATTCAGCCTGCACCTTTCTTTCCTTCGTCTTAGCCAAGAGTAAAACGGTATCACATGGTGGCCGAATGAATTCATCAACACATTCATTCGTTTATAAATATTCATTAAAGTTACGTTTTTCTCTGCGAATTTCTTTTCTCATATACTTTATACAACAAATAACGACTGTTTGTTTGTGGCAATAATAACGGAAGTATTTATTCTCTGTCATCTCTATGTAAATGGGTTTTAGATGATGGTTTTCATGATAAGCAGTAATAACGGAATGTAGAAGTAAAAGTGGTGGAAGATGTTAAAATAATATTGTTAGGGGCTGCTAATATTCTAAAGCAGCATTGATGGTAGTTGTAAGGTAGGAGCAGAAAAAATTAGGGAAACCATTAAAAAATTGGTTCCATAATATGCCTTCGTAAGGCTAGCTTAATTTATTTTCTATTAAACTATTGTCCTACGATAGGAGAATATTCTGGATGTTTTCAACTCAATTAAGTGTTACAGTGTGATTATACCGAAATGTATTGCTTTTGGTGTCGTTAAACATTTATTGGTTTCAGAGTGTGTGCTAAAATAACCGAGGCACTGTTGACGTTCACCGTTGCATATGGTAGTGAGCAACAGTGTTATATATACTGTGGTTAGGATAGTGGAAGACTACGAAATGCATCGGGAAATTCGTTGCAAAATATTTTGTGGCTGACAGTTAACTCCTCTATGATTTTAGGTAATTGAAGATTATTTTAAAAGGAAACATTCTGTCAGCAGAGTAAAACATTCCGAGCCAATGGATTAACCCGCGGGTATCCTTCAAGCGAAAGTCTATGCCAAAGTACAAAGGACGAAACTTAGCGATACTATCTGATCTCTTATTTTGTAATGGCGAAAAATTGCCCACTGTGCATAATTTAAATAATTCATGGTAATACACATACATACATACATACATACATAATTGGTGATTACAACCATTCAGTCAGGATTACGATCCAGCTTCTCACATCACTTATGCTGTGTGTGTTAATTTTATACATGAGTTTAAAGTCGATTTCGAAGGACAGATTTTTGAGAAATTTTTCATGCCAATCTTATTTACTTTGTCTTTTTTGTCAGAAATCTACTGATAGGAAGTCACTGAAGAAATATTTTCTTCATATTTCCATTTGTTGGAGTTGCCTGACCTGGGGTTTGACTACTGCGGCTTACTTACCCAATTTATCGGAATATATGTGTAAAATATTGTTACGGTTTTACCTTTTAAAAACGTTTAAAATATGAGCTCGTAGATTGTAATTAAAATAAAAATAAGTTTGGGCTTAGATTTAATTAAAATTCATCATTATTCGCACAATTCTATGTACCACTGTTCACAACTTGATGTAACAAAAACAATTGCTTTGCTTGTTATTACTCTGTTTATACCCTCTAAATAAACAATACCAATTACTAGGCAATTATTCGACTGATCTTTGTAACGGAGATATTTCAAACCACTATTACTCTCTTCAAACGCACCGCGTTTTCACACTAGACTGACTGAACTTCACTAACATCGTCGCCTGCTTTGCCTTGCTTTTTATATGGCAAAGTAAACAGTCTGATAAATGTTCTTGAAGGCGAACGTTCATGACTTTGTCTTCTCGAGATCTCTATAAATGTAAATATCCTTGTTTCATTATTGTTGTTTTTGTATTTTGTTTACATTTATTCTTGTAGTGTTAGTTGTTGTATTTTTGCTTACTTGTTTATAACTTTTTTCTGTTGGTGTTTGTTGGTACATTTTTGTTTACTTGTTAATCATTTTTTTATGCTGGTGTTTGTTATTACAATGGACAGCAAAAGTCTTAGTACGCAAGGAATTTTAGCAATTTCCTGTATTTGAGCCATAAGTTTGTATAAAAATTTATAGTTTATATATTTATTATCCAGTAATCCCACGATTTACGTCGCAGCTGGTTCCAAATTATAAGGACAAGTTTCAGATGACTCTATAGGTACCCTTAAGGAGAACCCTGAGTAAATTTAAAATTCAAAGGCCTGATATATGAAAATGTTATCCCTTGTATTTAGTAGAATATCCCTTAAGGTCAAGCACTCCATTTAACACATTTGGAATTGAATGTACAAATTTTGTTTAGTGTTTTCTGGTGGCACCATGAGCGAGTTTTTCAGTTGACTTTTGTTTGAGGTTTAGCGATTACGTAACCGCTCTTTTAAATGATATCCTAAATACTCTCTTGAAGTCATATCGGGACTTTGTGCAAGAGTATTAAGCCTGTGGGGACTTTTTTTTGTCAAAATATATTGGAGTACTAAGGCTTTTGCTGTCCAGTGTATATTACGTAGTGCGATAATTTGTAAACAATTTCATTGTTTTTGTTTTTGTAGCTTTTGTTTATAATTTTAATGTTAAGCGATGTAAAAGCAAAACACCAGCATCTAGATTTTTCCACTTTCGTAACAATATAATAAAACTGTTTAACCACCTCTGGGTCATAATTTTTATTCAGAAAGAGAATTTTTATTCAGAAATTTTGTTTGCCAATGTGCAATGTCACTTCTACTACTGCAGTCCACTGTACGTTTATAACGCATTAAACTACAGTTTAAACTATCGTTTCGTAGAATCTAGGTAACTTAGTTATACAAGACAGCTGTTGGTAATGGCCAGAATACTCATTTAACCCAGTTTGAATGCAAACAACAAATAGAAACGAAACGATACGAAACATGCAATTGAGTAATAAATGTTTCGAGACATTAATTGAAACTTAATGGAATGAAATGAAAAGAAAAGAAATAAAATACGGCCAATAAGACTGCAATAAAATTTAGTTTTTTAATGCCTTTCTTTTTAATGTTTTTTTCTCTTTGTTACACTTACTACATACAGTATCGGACAAAACCTAAGCACCCCCTCAGTACATTTTTTTAAAATGATTATTTTTTTAAGAAAACAAAGTTATTAATAATTTTTTTTAATATTTTTTTATTTATTTATATCCTTATTATTGAAAAACACAAGCTTAAGTAATTCAGAATTCAATAAAAAAAAGTTATGATTCAAAATAAATTTTAAGTCGCAAATATAAGCGGACAAATCTAAAGCACCCCCAATTTAAGGTACAGATAAAAACTATTGAAATTAATATTTCTTTGCGAATCCTTTATTCTGGATGACACACGTACATCTTTTAGGCATAGTGGATGTTAAATTATTAATTATTTCAGGTGAAATTGCTTCCCAGGCTATTTTTGTGGCTTCAAATAAATCTTTAGTTTTCTAATTTTCTCGGTTGATTTTTGAGCTAACGATCTCCTACAAGTTCTAGATTGGGTTAAGATCAATTGAGTACAAAATATTCGATCAACAGATCAATTATTTCGAGGCTAATTAAAAATTTTTTCCATACCGGTCGCACATCTCCTACCCGTTCTGGAGGAAGACCACGTGAAACTTCGCAATATGAAGAC
Organism: Sarcophaga subvicina; assembly: GCA_936449025.2. Lineage (NCBI taxonomy): Eukaryota > Metazoa > Arthropoda > Insecta > Diptera > Sarcophagidae > Sarcophaga > Sarcophaga subvicina. The sequence continues at coordinate 38,594,118 of OW388084.2, forward strand.
TCCTGAATTAAAAGACAATAAAAAAGGATCCCACAGCATCTTCTAGCCACATACGAAACCGCTTAGATTTAAAAATTAGCGATAGAGCGATTCGTAGAACGATGGTAGAGGCCGGATTATTCAGTCTAAGGCCAGCAAAAAACCTTTCATATCGTGAAACATTTCATATCGTCTGCGCACACGTCTTATGCCATCTGAATCCTTTAAATTAAACTTAGATTCGTCAGAAAACAGCACAATCCTCCATATTTGGACACTCCAGTTAAGATGGGCCTTGACGAATTCAAGTTTCGCTTTTTTATTTTTTGACGATATAAAAGTTTTTTTTGCTGGTCGGCGACTGAATAATCCGGCCTCTACCATCGTTCTACGAATCGCTCTATCGCTAATTTTTAAATTAGCTGAAATAATTAATAATTTAACATCCACTATGCCTAAAAGATGTGCGTGTGTTATCCAGAATAAAGGATTCGCAAAGAAATATTAATTTCAATAGTTTTTATCTGTACCTTAAATTGGGGGTGCTTTAGTTTTGTCCGCTTATATTTGCGACTTAAAATGTATTTTGAATCATAACTTTTTTTTATTGAATTCTGAATTACTTAAGCTTGTGTTTTTCAATAATAAGGATATAAATAAATAAAAAAATATTAAAAAAAATTATTAATAACTTTGTTTTCTTAAAAAAATAATCATTTTAAAAAAATGTACTGAGGGGGTGCTTACGTTTTGTCCGATACTGTATATAGGGAGGGGAGGAGAGGAAATAGATTTAAAGATTGTTAGTAAACGAGGGGCCAAAACAAAAGTTTATTATTGATTAACTTTTTTCGTCTCTGTTTTACTGAAAATGTCATGAGAAGTAAAGAAAAGTTTTCGTTTTTTTATAATTTTTTTTTTTCATTTTATGGGTTTTGTTCAAGAAGTTAATAACAGATTACGATTAAACTTTTATTTGACGTTTATTTTGAAGAAAATATGATGAAAACAAAATCAATTTATTTAAATCAGTTTTTTCATTTCATATTAAAGTTTGTTTTTAATTCAAAGAAAAAATGTGTCAATATTTCTGTTCACTAAGTTTTCTCCAGGCATGAAATGTTTTCTCTAATCCTATTGACCTGCTCTTCGGGGTCAATAAAAATAATTCCTTGACTATTATATACGACGATAAGGCGAGTCTAGTAAATAGTGTGTTGGCTTATTAGACGTAAGGCCATGATTTAAACTCCAGGTCAGACATCACAACGATAATATGAAGAAACAATTTTTGCGATTTCTGGCAAAACCTCTGAGATTAAATAAATTTTTACATGAAAGGTTTCTCAAAAATCTGTCGTTCGGAGTCGACTTTAAACCGTAGGTCCTGTCACTCATGTATAAAATGAAGGCACACAACATGAGTGGCGTGAGAACCTAGGTCATAATCCTGACTGAAGGCTTTTAATGACTAATTATATATGTATGCACGTATCACATAGTATACATACTTGTTATACCGGCATGAAATGAGCATTTTTACATGGAAATAACATACTAACTCTTAATGGGAAAGAAAAACACATTGTATTCAAAGTATTGTCAATTTCTGCATATTTCCCATCAATTTGTGGATTCCACACCAATAAAACTGTTAGTCTTTTGAAGCAAACCAGGTTGTCATCAAATTTTCGACTTCTTCGTATCAAAGAGATCAGCCAATACGTGTCCCATCGGTTAAAACAAATAGTAGTCGGAAGAAACCAAGTCTAGTGAATGCGGCTGGTGCGATAGCATTTCGATTGTATTCTGAACCGAATTTGCTATATGTGCAGGTGCATTGTCATGTTTCAAAAGTACCCTACGTCTTGTGGCCCATTCTAGTCGTTTTTCGATCAATGCATGATTCAAATAGATTAATTGCTGTAAGTGGCGATCTGTATTAATGATTTCCCCCACCTTTCTGGTTACACCACACACAGCATTGTCTTCCTGCCGAATCGATCTAGTTTTACAGCCGAAGTTGATAATTTTTTACGTTTAGGATTCAGAAAATAAACATATTTTCCATCAACAATAACAATTCGATGCAAGACTGATTTTCCATGTACAATGGGTCAAATCAATCTCCGGGCATTGTACTTGTCTAAATTGACAAGTATACGTCCTCTAACCTAACCTAACCTTTAAGCTGTCAATAATTGTTGCTTGTGTTGTTTCAGACTTATAGCGTTTTCAGACTCCAATATTGTTTGTAATAGTACTGACTGAGTTGTGTAAATAGTGAAAAAATATTGCACGATGTTATTCGTTCACTAATTTGAATATTTTTAATATAATTATAATATATTGTATAATATCTTGAATATATTTGACAGATGTCATCGCTCACACAATAAAAAGTCTCATCCACAATAAATGTTCCCTATGAAGAAATCTGTATCTCGGCACTCACTTCATACCGAAACACCTGGTATTTCGACTATTATCAAGAAGTGCTTGATAAAATGCCGGTTACTAACCCCAGACTAATTGTCGATTATTTAAAACATAACTAAAATCACTTCTAATTGTAGCTACCAAACAAATGTTGTGCTGGATTTGAGAAAAATTTCCATATTTCTTCATTTTTCATTTAATTGAGTGTAAGCTAGCCTTCTCGCAAGCTGACATGCCGGTTCATTAGCGGGAATTCCCACATGGCCTGAGATCATGCTTATTATAGCTCATTCAGCTTTCCATTACAGTCCCGAATCATAAGAACTGAGTATTCAGATGCCAACTCGATACTTTTACTTCGTCCCCTTCTCTGTACTATCAGTCTAAGTAAAATTATGATGTTGTAAATTCAGGGAAATTTACTTTTAAGGCTACGTATATAAGCAAAATTATCGTACTTGAAGCAAAGACTCAATACCTTTTTAAACGTTTTTTAAACTTTTAAAACATGAGTCGTAGATTGCATTAAAATAAAAATAATTTTGTGTTTAGCTTTGATTAAAATTCTTTATTATTCCCACAATTCTGTGTGCCACTGTTCACTGTTTATGTATACAACAACAATTGCTTTGTTTGTTATTCGTCTGTTTACACTCTTTGCAATAACAATTACTAGACAATTTTTCGACAAATCTGTGTAACGGAGATCTTCAAACCACGATTACTCTCTTCAAACACACCTTGTCTTCACACAAGACTGACCGAACTTTTACTAACTCTGTTGCCTGCTATGCCTTACCTTTTATATGGCAACGGAAACAGTCTGATGAATGTCCTTGAATGCTTTTGTTAGTGGCTTCAACTTCTCGAGATCTCTATAAATGTAAACATCGTTGTTTCATTATTGTTGTTTGTGTATTTTGTTTACATTTATTCTTGTTGCGTTTGTTGGTATATTTTTGTTTACTTGTTTGTAATTTTTTATGCTGGTGTTTGTTGTTATATTACGCAGTGCGATAATTTGTAAACAAGTTCATTGTTTTTGTTTTTGTAGCTTTTGTTTATAATTTTAATGTTGAACGATATAAAAGCAAAACACCAGTATCTAGATTTTTCCATTTTCGTAACAGTACGTTAACGAATCATCAGTCATAACAATCCTTTAGTCAGGATTACAACCTAGCTTCTCATACCATATATGTTGTGTATGTTAATTCTACCCATGAGTGACAGTATCATAGTTTATCGCCGACCCCATACAACAAATTTGAGAAATTTTTCATGTCAATTTTATTTAACTGACGACTGTTGATATGGCGGCTGTTGATATGACGACTGAATGAAAAAAATTATTTTTTTTACTTCAATATAATCTTTCTATGATTTCATAATTAACATCATGTTTGGAGCTGTCAAATTATGTTTTTCGCTTGTTATTCGAACTTGTTATCCAAAAGTTAAAAATGTTTGCGTACAGAAATTATTTCGTTTAAAAAAGTTTCACGCTAAAAAGTTTTTAATATCATGATGTGGTTTGTTTTATTTTTAATTTTTTTGATTTTTTTTATAGTTTTTTAAAACTCAATGATAAATAGAACACAAAGAATTTTGTGAAATTTTTAGAAACTATTCCTGAATATTCAAGCAAACATAATTTAATTGGTATCTACAAATTGTATCTGTATGTTGGACTTGATGCTATTGCCATGCTTTCAGTGTATAATACACATTCAGAAGGTCAGTTAGTATCACTAATTTATTCCCGAGTAGTTTGATGAAATGCTCATATGTTTTTCCACTGTAATTACATAACAAAACTTCTTTAACCCAGTTTAAATCAGGAAAACCTACATCTATCTTCCCTTTCATGACAAGTATAGGATGTACCATCTATCAGTTTAAATTTGAGCCATCGGTTATTTCGAATTTGTCGAATACTTTTGTTATTCTATTCTGTTACAACATTCCGTATATTATCTTTACTGAACGTAAGGTAATGAATTGATTTACGCTTGAGCAATATTGGGATTTATTAAGCCAACGAGAAACTACACGATGATATCGATTTTACCAAAAAAAAATCATCTTTCCGGATGAAGCTCATTTTCGTCTTGGTGGATACGTTAATAAGCAAAATTGTCGTATTTGGGGTTTAGAAAACCCACACGTGGTCCAACAGAAGCCAACGCACCCAGTACGAGTGACTGTTTGAGGAGGCTTATTTCTTTGAAAATGAGGACGGCGCAAATATTACAGTCAATGGAGACACCTATCGCACCATGATAAGTGATTTTTTTTGTACCCGCTCTTCATGGTATTGAAGTGAATGATGTTTGGTCTCAATGGATGGTGCAACTTGCCGTACATCTCATGCCACAATCCATTTATTGCGTCAAAGGTTTGAAGGCCGTTTAATTAGCCGAAATGTTGTTGATAATTGGCAGCCAAGAACCTTCGATTTGACACCCTTGGACTAGTTTCTGTGGGGCGCCGTTAAAGAAAAGTGTTATGCCGATAAACCATACACAATTGAGCATATGAAGGAGAATATTCGTAATGCCAATGCCGAGATACAACCCCATACACTCGAAAAAGTGCATGAAAATTGATCCGATCGAATGAGGCACAGTAATGCCAGCTGTGGCAGCCTTATGAATGAAATATTCTTTCATTACTAACCGGAGCAATTGTACTTCACTACAAAAGAATAAATTTGGCAAAATTTCAAAATGTTTTTGTTCTATTGTATTTTTAAATTTAAACTTTTAAATGGCCCACCCTATATATCCTTAGGTTAGAGGAAGTGTACTTGTCAATTAAGACAAGTACAGTACCCGAAGGTCGAATTGACCCATTGTACAATATTCTTCCAAACACTTCTTTCCATTTCACAGAAACATTATGCTCGTCACTGAAATGAGCATTTGCGAGGATATTGGCAGGAAAGGCTGCTCAATTCGGTCTGGTAGTCCCATATTATTTTTAATTTTTTTTTAAATTCATGCTGACTTTGCCAGAAACTCCTGAACAGAAATGTCAAAAAACTTTCACATTCTCAGATGTTAAGCCACACTTATCGATAATTTTTTTGCGGGTAAAAAACATCCAATAGAAGATCTTGGACTATTCTTACGATATTGATAACCAAGTTTATTGATAACCAGTTTACTTAATGGTAAGAGTAGCTCAACTTTTGTTCTCCATATTGTTAGATTGAGATGCGTACATACAACCCTTCAGTCAGGATTACGACCTAGCTTCTCACATCACTTATGTTGTGTGTGTTAATTTTATACATAAGTTTCGGGACCTCCAGTTTGAAGTCGATTCTGAATGACGATTGTTTTGAGAAACTTTTCATGGCAATTTTCATTTACTCTCAGAGTTCTTCCCAAAATTCTGCTGTGAGAAAGCTGCTGATATTTGATCATGTTTCACTTTGTTCGAGATGTCTGACCTGTGCTTAAACCGTGGCCACTGGCATTGGTCACTGTCAACAGTAAGCAAATAGGGCATGTTTATTCCACGTTGAGTTAATGTGAACTGGTAACCGAGATTGTGCGACTTGATCCCATTAGACTTTGTATTTGAGGATATTCTTAAGTCTTGGGTTTCAATAGGCACCAGTAGGTCTTTCAAAAGTATAAAAACGTTTTGTTTTATTTAAATTTAAAGACAGGAAGCCTCGATACATTCAATAGTGAACATTTTAAAAATTTTTAATTTCTTTTGGAAACTACATGTATGAGGAGAAGCTTAAATATACTAAAACACTGAACATTAAAAGATTGAACATGAACTTCCCATTCATTTAATAGACAAACTATTCAAATGTTCGAATAAGCATTTTGGCCTGCATTTAATGACTTAAAATACTTTCGTTTGTTTCGTGTGAAGCCTTTCACATTTCAGTTGTTGATTTTACACCTGAATTGTTTTTGGAACACAACACCGACCGCCGCTTATTCAAAAATAGTTTCAATATAGTAAAGTCCAACAGAATGTTTGTTAATCGTTTAATAAAGTTTTGCTAAAAACAAAATCCTTTTTCGTTCTCTTTTTAATTATTTCGTTGGTTGCCACTCCAAATGAGTGGTTATTTAAGCCAAGCAAATGGGGAAAAATGAAAATATAAAAAAGAGAAAAAGAAAAATAAAATAAATAATAAAATTCTCATGGACCAGCGAACAAATTAATATCATGTACAAAGCAACAACACAACTGACACACTGAAAACGACGAGAGGTGTCACAAACATAAGCAGATAGCATGAAATTCCCTTTGGCTTTAATTTTCGAAAATTAAATGAAATTTAATGTTAAGTTTTGCATGGCCATGTAAGGCCATTGTAACTTCCCACTGACAATATCGGTTGTCGAATGTCATGTCACACCGTCTTGTTGCAACCACATATCAACCTTGTGTACAATTCTATAATTTGGGTAAACAAACAAAAATTTAAGTAAAAATAGTTGCCATAATCTAGTAGGTAGTCTGTTAGATGAAAGCCTGTGGTTGAAATCCCAAGCTCACATATCTCGAAGAACATGAAATACGAACAAGTTTTTTGTCTCGGCGACTTCCTGTCAGTAGTTATTTGACAAAAGCTGAAATTGCAAAGAAAAATTTCTGAAATCGGTCGACTTCAAACCATGCGGCCTGTCACTGATGCGTAAAATTAGCATACACAACATGGAAGGTGTAAGAAGCTGTGCTAAAGGGTTCTAAAAAGCGATAAAAACAACTAAGTAATCATAAGGCAGCTTCTTATTCCATTGACTGTAGCTTAAAGAATTTCATGGATTTTGAAGATAGGTTCCGACGTGGGAGTTGTCGGAATCATGTATCCTTCAGGATGCATTGGCAGCTCTTAAATTGTCTAGCCTTTGGAGATAGATTTCGATGTGAGGGCTGTCCAAATCATGCATCGTTCAGGATGCATTGGCAGCTCTTAAATTGCCTTGTCAGCTTGCTGAATAAAGCATTTTGATTTGTTGACTTTCATATTGAGCCTAAAGTGGGCCTTGTTGTTGCATGAAGCATATGTCTTAAACAGCACAAATTTTGATAGAATTCTGTGATTTGCAGACGATATTCGTTTATTAATACCTATTCAGGGTGAAATTGCAAATTTTAATGAGCATTTTTTGAATATCCACATGTCACGAAGTCGTGTTAGTTTTGTAGGTAGTGTGTTGGCTTACTAGACATGAGGCCTCGAACAGACATCGCCAAAAATGGGAAAATGACAAAATATATCTTCTGCGGCTGCCTCTCAGTAGATTTCTGGCAAAAACTGTGAGAAAGTAAATAAAATTGCTATGAAAAGTTTCTCAAAAATCTGTTGTTCGCAATCAACTGTAAGCTGTAGGTCCCGCCACTCATGTATAAAATTAATCCGCACACCATAGTTGATGTGAGAAGCTAGGTCGTAATCCTGTCTAAAGGGTTGTAATGATCAATTTTGTATATACATGTCACGAATCTTTTTTTGTTCAACAAAAGTTGTCAGTTGGATGGACGAGTGCAGTTGTAACTTCTATGACTATGAATTAAAGTGAGTATTGAACTGGCGGTCGAAGAAGTCTCTGTAGCCTAGAAGGTAGTGTGTTGGCTTATTAGATGTAAAGCCAGGGTTGGAGCCCCAGGCCGTACATCAAAACAAAATACAAGAAGTAGCATGGTTGATTCAGCTTCCCCAGGCATTCTCATACTATTTTGTGTTAATCTCGAATGGCAGCCTGGCTAACGGATTGCACTGCTATGGTCTGTCAGAACCTTCGTGGACCCTCGACTCAGAAATCTCGAACAAAACGAATTATGAAAAAAATATATTTTTCGGTAACTTTCTCTTAGTAGGTCCCACAACTCATGTATAAAATTAACACACAAAACATAAGTGGTGTGAGAAAATAGGTCGTAATCCTGACTGAAAGGTTGTAATGTATGTATGTATGTATTGAACTGGCGATAGCAGTTGTTAGATTCTAACCACCATCTCCCCATATAATGGAATTGAAGGGAAACAATTTTATTTTTTTCCTTTTTTCTTGTGAGTGACATTGATTGGATAGTTTCAGCACAACTTGACTAAATGCACCCAATCGCATAAGGACTTTTAAAAAGTCCTGACTTCCGCTAACGATATTTTTAATTCTAATGCAAATTGACGAAATTTGTTTAGAAGCCACAATTGTTTACAAATCAAATTTACTCCTCTTTTAGATTATGGTGTCCTTTAGAAACTTTTTTTCTTCTTCTAATTTTCTATATTTGTTAAGCTGTTCTGTGCCTTGTTTTGTTTTTGTAGTCAACGTGTTTTTCCACTGACAGTAGTATTAAGTGGCATTTTTAGTATTTGTTTCTCTCAATTTTTTTTTTAATTTTATTTTTTTAATTTTTTTTTCTTCTTTTTTGCATAAATTTTTATTTTACTGAAACTGGTGGGGCTGACAGCCATGAGGCAGTAAAGCAAGTTCTAAAACACCTCGAATTGGTGAAGGATCTATTTTTATTTGTGGTAAAAAGTTGGCAAAACATAATTTACATACATTTGTTTTACCCACTTTCCGTTTTTAAGAAAAAATGGAAGAAGAAATAAAAACCAACAACAAACTGTTAAAATTAATACCACAAATATTTGAATAACAGATTATTAAAAAGTAATTTAATATGCTATTATGTCTGCTTTCACTTGCTGTTTTCTTCCACAATAGGCAGGCAGGTAAGCGTTGTTTTTCATTGTACGCAATAATGGTTTTTGACACGTGAAGAAAAGGTTAAATGTGTTGCGGAGCTACGCTGCTTCTGTCGACACTGATGTTCACATAAAATATTGTTTTCAAGTGTGTTCGTAATTTAAGACTTTAAATCCTACAAAGAACTTCAAACTTCTTAGACAAAAACGTAGTAAGGTTAAGGATTTGCTACTGAAATTCTTCGAATTATTTACGTAACATAACATAGTTGGTCGTTACAAGCCTTCAATGAGGATTAAGACTTAGTTTCAAACCCTAAGTCAGACATCTCCAACAAAACGAAATATGAAAAAAATATTTCTTGAGCGACTTTCTCTCAGCAGATTTCTGGCAAACACTTTGAAATTGAAATTAAATTGTCATGAAAAAGTTTCTCCCAAAGATATGTTGAATACCAAGACTTTAAACTGTACGGCCCACCACACGTGTAGTGTGTTGGGTTCTTACACGTAAGGCCACGGTTCAAAACCCAAATCCGACATCTCCGCCAAAATGAGAAATGGAAAAATATTTTTTACGGTAACGTCCTCTCAGCACATTTCTAGCAAAAACTCTGAGAGTAAATCAAAAGTGCCATGAAAAACTTTCTCAAAAATCTGTTGTTTGGAGTTGACTTTGAATTGTAGGCCCTGCCACTCATGTATACAAATTAACACACACGACATAAGTGATGTAAGAAGCTAGATTGTAATCCCGTCTAAAGATTCGTAATGACCAATTATATATAAAGAGTCCGCCATATAACTTTTTTTTTTCGAAAATGCTTTAAAAAAAACTTACTGAATATTTTTTCAAATTTCTTTTTTTATTTGAAAGTACAATCCTTCCGGTTAATAATGGAAAATAATTTTATTCAAATGACTGCCTCGGCTGGCCATGCAGTAGCCTACACGATCGGCCCAATTTTTAAGCACATTATCGATTGTGTGCAGCTGTATTTCACCAATGGCTTCACGAATATTGTCCTTTAAAGCGTCAATTGTCTCTGGCTTGTCGGCGTAACACTTATCTTTGACGGAACCAAACAGTCAAAACTTCTGTGACCAGTAGCGGACAGCAGGACAAACAAGGAACTAATTGAGTTCGACATGAAAACGATTCGCATTCTAACGTGCATTCTAATGGGACACTGTGCTATTGGCAATTTGGCTGATGAGCTGGGTCTACCCCACCAGTTTTATTGCAGAAGCTGCCAGAACGTGGATGAAATGCATTTTTGGTACAACACCTTTTTTTAAGTGAGAGTGCCCTACACTTCAAAACAGACGTCATCGGTTTATGGATGGCAGTGCGTTTGAAGATCTGGACATTGGGGGGAACCTCCCACTAATGGAATTGGCCAATTTCATCCCATGCTCGGAGTGGTTCAAACCCACCACTAACGGGATACAACAAGGGGGCTTACCTTACACTGGCTAACATAACGGGACATATTAGCCATCTCAAAATGGCAACGCCAATGGGATGAAGAGAACAGGGGAAGGTGAACCGCGAGACTTATCCCGGATATTGGGCTATGGATTGGACGGAAAATCGGAGAGGTGAACTACAACACTACACAGATGCTATCGGGGCATGGGTATTTTAGAAAGTACCTGCATAGAATGGGCAAGAGCGCCTCCCCTTATTGCTCTTTACGAAGAGGAGGAAGTAATTGATGATGCAGGGTACACTATTTCGAGTGTGCACGCTGGCAGAGTTATCGCTCTGAACTGATGTCAATAGTTGGAACGATCACGGCCGCTAACATTGTCGGGGTTATTACTGCGAGTAGTGAAAATTGGACTTCAGTGGCGAATTACGTGGAGCGTATCCTAAGACTGAGGAAGAGAGATCTCGAGGCTGTAGAACATGTAGGCACGCCGCCATAGATGATACCTGTATACGTGTCAAACAAAATCCGACACAGGGACCTGGACGAAAGGAATAGTGGAGACACTTAGATGTCTCCTCAACTTACGACACGCAATTCGGACGCGGATATGAACACGAAGGGGCCAAAGGGCCAAAAGGCCAAAAGGACTCCACTCCGAAGTAATACCACCGTAGTTCTGGAGTGGGCACGGGTCCACGAGTCGAGAGGGGGATTTAGTGGGTGAGGGCCCCACACACGGAAGATGTGACGACTCCCTCTATGGTACGGTTAGGTACATTTAGCCCTCCTCGGCGTAAAAAAATAGTACTTGCCTGTGAATGGCAAGCTACCCGCTAACCTAACCTAAACTAACTTAACCTAGAAAAACAAAGTTCTACAACTAAACCGGCATGAAACCTAACGATTTTTAAGGTACGCAATTAATACATTTATTTGAATTCCTCGGCGAGGTCCAGCGTAAAGGCCTACATACTTAATTTATTGATCATTGCAATTATGGTTGTCAATTTGATGTAACACTTTTGCAATATATTCTGTAAGGCATTACCGTTTACATTAATACGTGAATAGGCGACCTCAATGCCATTGAAGTGTTTTCAGTAATAAAACAAACAAATCTTTTATTACTGCATTGTGTTGATTCTAGTTAGGAAAGAATATAAATTCAAATTCCTTTGTAGGGCATCATATTTTTTCATACTATAACCTTGCAGGTTTCTTACCACACTTTCTACACACTTTCTACAGGCATTTATTGTTTAAATTATAAAAAAACAAATTTTACATCGCCATGCCCTCTAGAACTGAAAGGAAAATTAAACAGGCAACCTTAGTTGTAATAGAGTGTCTCGCTCATCTCTCATCTCTCATTGTTATTCTAGTTTTTGTAGTTGTTACCACAGAATATATTTTTTTGTACAAATTTGTTTAACTCTTCTCTTTTTATTCGAACTCATTTGCTTACATGTGTTCATGTCTGTGTGTGTTTGTGTTTGTGTAGTGGTAGTGGTAGTATTAATGGCATGTATGTAAATATTATAGATTATCCTCTGTTGTATGGCTTTTAAATTACAAATAAATTTATTTGTTGTGAAAACAAATTTAAAAACATGTTCTGGTTTTATACTGTTTACATATACATTAACAAAACATACTTTAATACACCAATTAATATACGATGGATGGTTTAAAAACATTGTGAAAAATATGTTCTTAAATATGCATTTATTTATCAACAACATGTTCGCCAACTTTTGAGGGGATCTTTATAGAGGCTATTGTTGTGGTTTTCATTGGATAGAATTTTTACGCCCTACGCACAACCCAAATTTAACGTCCAGGAGATTGGACTTCGCTGCACGCATTAGTTAACATCTAGCGGGTGCTAGAATGCCATCCAGGAATGGCCACGAAGAGATTGCGTGTCAACTTGAATACAGTAAGACAAAGATCGTCCTGGTGGTCGCCACGTTGGCCACAGTCAGAAACTTTACCTTGTTTGCATGCAAAAAAAAAATGAGGACAAAACAAAGTATATGTTATCGACAAATAGAGATGTGCGGCGTATTGATTCACAGATTACGGCCAATAACTATACTTTTGAAACAGTCATGGAATTTATTTATCGTGGCTCCGCCGTTACCACCAAAAATGATGTCAGTCTGGAGATCAAACGCAGGATCACTCTTGCCAACAGGTGCTACTATGGTCTCAATAGGCAATTGAGTAGTAGAGACCTCTCTCGTGCGACAAAACTAACGCTCTACAAGACACTCATCCTATTCTTTATGGCGCAGAAGCATGAACCCTATTAAGTACTTATGCAGCGGGCTTGAGAGGGTTCGAGAGAAAAGTCCTACGTAAGATCTTCGGTCCTGTGCGAGTTGGCGATGATTTCCGTATCCGATTCAACAGCGAGCTGTATGAGCTCCTCAACGACATAGACGTTGTACAGCGTATTAATATTCAGCGGCTGCGCTGGCTTGGCAATGTCGTTCGAATGGACGAAGATGCTCCGGCGAGACGTTTATTTGATGCGGGAATCTATGGAAGGCGGCGAAGAGGGCGACCTTGTATCCGTTGGAAGGACCAAATAGTGGAAGCCCTGTCATCGATTGGTGTGACCAACTGGCGTAGGCGCGCAAGAAGCAGAGGCGCCTGGAAGGATGTGTTGCGGCAGGTCGAAATCCATTAAACGGGTTGTTATGGCCAATTAAGTACGTAAGTAAGTAAGTATGTTCGCTAACTTACATAGGGTATTATTTTAAGAACTTAAGAACATAAATTAATAATATAGAGCCTTCCAATAGGCTATTCCCAAATTTCATACTTGATAACCGCCATCTTGTTAAAGCTACATTTGTCAAATTAGTTGTTATTTATTAAGGGTTCATCATGGGCGACTGTAGACAACGGCGTGGGTTAGCTGAAAGGGCTCTGAAGCAGTTAGTGACTGGCCCTAATTTTCATTCTAATATCATTACCAGCGATGAGGTCCATTTTTAGTACGTAAACAAAAAAATTTAGGAATTTCAATCCACATGAGATCCAAGAGCGTTCAATTCATCTCGAAAATTCACTTTTTTTTGCTAATTTTGGACAGGACACGTCATCGATCGGATGAGATGATCTGAATCGCCGTAGTCTAGTAAGTAGTGTGTTGGTTTATTAGACGTAAAGCAAGGGTTCGAGACATCAGAACAAAATACAAAAAGTATTTCTTCGGCGACTTCCTCTGATTTTGTAGGTTTCTGGCAAAAACTCTGAGTGTAAATAAAATTGCCATGAAAAGTTTCTTAAAAATCTGTCGTTCGGAGTCGACTTTAAACAGTAGGTCCCACCACTCATGTATAAAATTAACACACACGATATAAGTGGCGTGAGAAACTAGGTCGTAATCCTGACTGAAGGGTTATAATGACCAATTATGTATGCATGTATGAATCCCAACGACTTGTGGTTTCAATAGGACAGTGATCCGTATCGCACAGCTTATTTACTACATTGGATAATCTACAAAAGCAATTTGAGGGCACCGAGGCCACCAATGTCGTGCGATTTGAGGCCGTTAGACTTTGTCTTCTATGGTTTTTCTTAGGTTATAAGTCTAAACGAATAAGTCACAAACCAAAGCGGTCCTCAAAGCCAACATAACATAACATACCATCCGTCAAATTCAACCGGATGAAAATTTGAATATTTTGGATGTGTTCCACCCGTAGAAGCCGAGACAGAATTTAAAACGATTCCACACATAATGTCATTAAGACGCCTTTCAAAGTAAGAAAAAATTTCAATGATATTTCACACACTTTTTATTTAATTCTGAAAGCGGAAGCACTTAAAAAAACACCCTACATATACAAGACAGAAATATTGTTAGAATGAATTTTTTTTTTATTGCACTCTGATGGTAAGTTCATGGCATTTATTTTTTATTTACAAAATTTCCAATGACTTAGAGTCCAATCCTAATGTAAAGTGTATAGCCATAGGAAGTACGAAAATTTTTCTCTCTAAGTTGATCCACGAGGAAGAAAGGATGTTATCATCAGAATCCTACTCAGTCTGAAGGTTTCATTCACAGTTTCAATATTACCACAAATACACAATACCTCTTATCATGTCGTAGGATTCTTTATATAAAATTTTCGAGATGTTTGAGGCATTTCGAGTGCTATACAAATCATTGTTCAAGGAAGAAGCTTAGTACCTACCGCTCTTTACCTGCTTTAAACATGCCTTATCATGTGTCTTCACTACTTCATTTTTAAGCTTAATCACCAGTTTCAAGCCTTAGAATTGTTACTATTGTTAAGAGAACCCATCCTAGAGATCCCAGTTAGTATGGTTTATAAGCATTCTCCATGTGGTCACAAACGAGGTGCAAGTCTTATCAAATCTGCTGTGACTAAGTGAAAAATAGTAATTCTCCTGCGAAGTACTGAGTTATTGCTTATCCAGGGTATACTTCTAGATATAGAAACTACTTCCGCATTTTTAAAGAAAGGTATATAAAATGGCAGCCGCTTCGTAGATCTTAGTTTATTTGGGTCCTATTTGTCGCTACTGTAACATCGCTAGCTATTTCGTTATGTAATCATAATTCTTGACTGGCCCTTGTCAACCATGCCAGAGTTTATTGAACAGTGAAAAAATGTAATAGGAAATAAAATATGTCTAACGGTAAATTTAAATTTGAGTGATTATTTTGAACATAATTTTTGATATTCAATATCGTTTCCATTATTCTGATATCAGCCTACAAGCAGATGTTATTTGATGACAATTGAAAATAAAAAATTCATTGAATTCGTAAAGGGCCTATGCAATGAAAGCTAAAATAAAAACACGTGCAGAGCTTAAGGCAATGCGATTATGACAATACATTATTGTATTAAATTTCATTTAAAATTTAAGAATATATTTGCATATAATTTTTATTCATGTTAATAGCAAACAAATTCAACACAGAGATTCATGCCATAAAGCATATGGTAAGGGTGTATGTCTTTAAAAATAAGCAGCATAATTTTAGGAAGACTTTATTCAGTAAAGTAATATTAAGAATAAGACGCTTTATAATATATCTCATTTGAGACACCGTAGTCTAGCAGGTAGTATGTTGGCTTAGTAGAACAAAAGAAAAAATAAACATGAAAAATATTTATTTTTGCAACTTCTCTCCAGTAGTCTGCTGGCAGAAACTCCAAGAATGAAATAAAACTGTCTTGAAAAATCTATCATTCAGAGTCGATAATAAATAGTAGGTCCGCCATTCATTGATAAAATTAACCACACCACATGAGGGGTGTGAGAAGTAAGGTTGCAATCCTAACTAAACTAAGAAAGTAAGTACGAGCTGGATTGATGATATTTAAATTGTTTTGCAAATATCCTCTCCTTATTAGTTGGTCTACGATATTTCAATGCTCATTAATATAATATCGACAAAATCGTTTCATGTAAACTGATATGAAATTGTTTTTGAAGAACAAATTCTGTCTCAAAATTTTTCGAGAGGATCAGGAGCAGTTTCATAACTATAAAAAAGTGCATACATATGGCATTATGTACAAAGGGTAGCCCAAGTGGTCTACTTTAAAACCTGAAATTACCGCAGATCTAGAGAAGATTTGATTTGAAAAAAGCAAATTTTTTAAAATACTTGCAGGGGAAAAGTTTCAATTAGCGAAATTTGCACTTTGCATCTTGCAATTCAACTAAAATCATACATACATACATACATAATTGGTCATTACTACCCTTTTGTCGGGGTTACGACCTAGCTTATCACATCACTTATCTTGTGTGTGTTAATTTTAAACATGAGTGTCGGAACCTACAGTTTAAATTAAAAGGACTGATTTTTGGGAAACTTTTCATGACAATTTTATTTACTTTCACAGGTTTTGCCAGAAATCTGGTCGGAGAAGCCGCCGAAGAAATATCTTTTCATGTTTTGTTTTGTTGGAAATGTATGGGTTGGGGTCTGAACCGAGCCCTGATGTCTAATTAGCCGACGCACTACCTACTAGACTACGGCGACTACATAACATACGAGTACAACTGGGATCCACCGTTGGCATTTGCCTAGTTTTCCCTGTTTCTTCCAAGTTTTTTGCGTTGCGAAAAAGTTTTCACTAAATTTGTTTTCTAACAAAACAAGTTTTCCAACAAATTTAAATTTTCAATTTTTTTTAATAAATTCAATAATAACAACATGAAATATTTAAATTTTCATTGTAAAATGTGTATTTTATTAGTTCCGATAAAGAAAAGACAACAGAGGCACAAGGCTCCTTTTAAAATTTTGGTACTTTTTTAAAAAACAAACTTTTTATTCGTAAAAAAAGTTTTTTTTTGCAGAAATTTAATGTTTTTATAAAAAAAATATTGGCAACCCTGCATCCACCCAACATTCTTGACAGCATCCGAACCGTGCAATTTCCAGTAAGAAACCGAGCCATTAGCTTCACTCTAGACGTATCCAAGGCCAGCTGTTAGATGATTCTACCATAGCCTTCTCTCCTATCCATCCCTCGATAAGTCTGTAGTCTAGATCCACGACTATAGCATAAATAAGTGAAGAGAAAACGATCTCGTTTCTGAACCTGCATCTGACTATAGCCCAACTCCTCGTCAGGCGATAGCATGGACATTTCCGAAATTCTTGGTCAAACTACGAATGAAGTTTTAATAATCCATCCAAAAATGGGAAATATTTATGGTCAGAAACATCGGCAATAAACAAAATTGGAAGATTTTCTAAACAGGACATAATAAATTTGACTCCTGGCCCAACGCGTTATGCTATTGAAGAGGTAATAGTATAAAATCTTTTTTTCTGTTATTTATGCCCACTATAGTATAGATCCACCACACAATTAATTAACAGAAGAGGTATTATTATCCATTATAAGAATGCCGAGGAATTTTTAATTTTTTTAGTGTGATTCCACACTACAGCATAGAGCTTGCACATTTACATGATCAAATGTTTCAATATCTACAGAACAGTCTTAATTTGCTGTAAATTTCACTTCCTTGCAGCCTTGCAAAAAAATCAAAATTCATCTGAACCTCGTATAACACCATAGTTGTTGTTCGTGGTAGTAAGCCAATGGTAGTAGCCATTGATTGTAGTTAAGTAGTGGTTTTTTGTTGTTTTTATTTTTTTTGTTAATTTTAATAGCAAAACCAATTTGAGAGTGCTATTTTATAGTCAAACAACGAGAGGGAATGCATAAGCACATGTACAACTACATTGTTGAAGCCAATAAAATATGAAAACCTCACACAAACCCATACCATAGTATACACACACGCATGTAAACTGATTTAACGAATGGTTGGGTTACATGTAAAAATTATGAATGCAAACAGCAACCAAAACCACAAAACACACTTATGAATATAACACAAATTAACACACGTAAAAAATATATCCAGGGAATGTGTGAGCGTAATGTATATTACACACACATGTAAAATATACAGAGAGCATTTATAACATTATATTGTAATATTCAAAAATTTTTTTAATTATGTTTCTATGTGAGTGTACGAGTATGTGTATGAATGACTGGACTGGACTGGCCATTATGACATTGTTTTAATAACCACTTGTTTGCCTAAAAAATATTTTTTTTTCTTTTTCTTTTTTCTTTTGTTTGTTTAATTTTGAAAACGTGTTAAATCACGTTTTAGCATGTCATAGAGTTTAGTATACATAATATATTACAAACAAAGAGAGGAGAGGAGAATATTTGTAACAATAATTATAAAAAATAATTATAATTATAATAGAGAATGTAATATTCATCACATTTTCATTTTGGGTCAGTTTCTTTTCTGTTGGTTTCACAGAAAGCCACACAAAACAAAAACGACCTTTTAATCGCTTTTAGTTGGAAGTGTTATGAAAATAACCACATTATTAACACACAGAAAAATGAAACAAAAAAATAAACAAAAATTAAATTGTATATAATTATTACAGGTTTCTCTATTATGTTCAAGTTTCATTTTCAATACTTGTGAAGTTTTTAAAATAATTCATATTTACTTTGTTATTAGAGTAGCTGCAGGAAAAAAATCAGACAAATAATAACAAAACTTAAAAGGAATTACAATAATCACAAGCTACAATAACGAAACTACATAGAAATACCACGAAAGCAACAACAAACAATAAAAAATCAACAGCAGTTTCTAGAAACTGCCAGATCGCGTATAAATTGGATGTAAAACGAGTTGAAGGCAATTTTACTAGTGAGTTGTAGTAAAAAGGACAATGGATGCACATTTGAGGTTTGTATTAATTAAGATCGTATAATACAATATAACGCGTTGTTATCAATTAAAGTCCCCATACCTTGCAATGGGAAAGTTGCCTCTGAGAATCGTAGTTGGGCAGACGATTCATATTCTTCTTGTTTATATCAATTCATTAGAGACTACGTAACTTTCACTGTTAAAGCGCTAGGGTTTCACTGTAAAACGACTGGAGAATAGCTAGTTTAACAAAGACAATCGGAATGTTTACCTGTACTCTGCAGAAAGCTGGAATTAATGAGCTCTGTACCGGCCATGGTTGCCGTAGTCTAGTAGGTAGTGTGTTAGCGTATTGGATATGAGGCCGCGGTTCAAACCCCAGGTCAGACATCTTCAACAATATGTGTAAAAAAATAAATATAAAAATTTTTTTTCACAACTTCCTCTCAGCTGATTTCTGACAAAATCTCTCCGAGTAAATAAAATTGTCATGAAATATAACTCCAAAATGCGTCGTTCAAAGTCGACTTTAAACTGTAGGTCACGACAATCTTGTATAAAATTAACACACACAACATAGGTGGTGTGAGAAGCTAGGTCGTAAGACTGACTGAAGGGTTATTATAACTAAATTATGTATGTATGTAAAAAGAGTTGAAGGCAACGTTTACAGCGATTTGTATTAAAAACCGCAATGGATACCCACTTTGAAGCATAATCTACGTATGCATTAAATATATCGTGTAATACAATTAATAGCTCACTGTTGTCTATTGACTTTCATTAGGACAGTTGTCTGATAATCCATCTTCTTCTTATCCATATCAGTTCAGCAGAGACTAGCAATATTCCACGTACATAACTTTCACTGCCAGCGAAGTTTAACTTAGGCAATCATAATGTATACCTGTACAATGCAGAAGGCTGAAGTTTATGAGTTCTGTACCTTCGATATTCCCACGTCCCGAAAGCCATATAAATCTTACCCTTGAAACAGAAATGTCCCTGAGGAACCCCCGCCCTGAATAGATGAGACTCCTTTACTAATTATATGTGACTTGAGTAACGTTGGGATTTGTTAGAAATTTATTTCCTAAACAAAGACAATTCGTCTGAAAGGTTATTTTCAGCTTGGTGGGTACGTTAATAAGCAAAATTGCCGTATTTGGGACTCAGACCTCCCACAGGAGGTCTTACATAAGTCAGTGCATCTATTACGAGTGAATGTTTGATGCGGCTAGTGGATCGGAGGCATAATTGGCCGTTAAAGAAAAGTGTTATGCCGACAAACCAGAGACAATTGAGCATTTGAAGGCTGAAAATCAATTCTACATATATTGGTTTTTCCAAAAATGTCTCCTCTAATCCTATTGCAACCGACAATCTTCAAGATGCTTTTCACAATGTTTTCAGTCCCAGTTAGGATAGCTTCTCTGCCTAGTATTTGATATACACTCAGGTGTTTCCTTTCAAAGTTTATTAACACCGAAAAACTTCCGAATATATGTATATATTCTGATGATTGATTATCTGCATATCTACATATTGAACTTGAGGCGGTCTCTATTCTGAAAAACTGTTATTTCTGTCTACAGTGCCCTCTTAGAAGGCCGGTTACTACTCTTGCGCTACTTCTGGATATTTTGATGCTTAAGTCACATCTTTTTTCATTGTAATTACCTATGAAAGCTGTAAATTGTGTCAAACTTATTTGTCTTCAAAAGAGTGCGCACTCCTCTCTATGTCCCCTTTTACCGAGTATGTATGCATTTCCAAACTTCATTTCCTCTTTCACACAAAGTTGTTGGCTTTCATCCTCGCGAATTCTTAAATAGCCTGGCATCCAGCAGAGAGTGTACATATTTTCAATGCCTAGCTGATTCAGCTTGCTCAGTCACTCAAAATTGTATGTGAGTCCAGGCCAGTACTTGGAGTCCAATACATTGATGTTGGTCTGTCAGATAGTATTGATATGTCTTGCCGTAGTATTTTCAAATCAATTTGAACTGAACACATTTTTCAACGGGGTAGGCTTACGCATGTGAGATACTCTCGAGTGTCCTTATTGATTCCGAATATTTCAGTCTCTCTGAAAAATCCCACCACTATCCCACTATCAATCCTTGACCCACCCGTATACCATAAAATTCTTCTTCTCTATTTTTAAAGTGTATGTTGTTTCGAAATTACTTCATTCACTCTTAGTGGAAAAATAGGCCATAATGACGGATAAATTCAACGATATGGTTACCTAAAATCTCGAGAGATGTTTTCAATAGCAGGCTGTACTTCGCAAACCACTCCACTTACGTCTTTGTGGAAAGATACACCAAAAGGACGGACAAGTCCAACGATACGCTTCTTCAAAATCTTGGAGGTTGTCTGCAATAGCAGGCTGTACTTTGCAAAAAACTCCATCTACGTCCACGAGAAAAAGAAATCCAAGAATAAGATCCTAAGAGCGCGATAGGCATGACATGGGTTAGGTCTAAGGAAGTAATGCTTGCAAATACAAAAATTATATCCCCAGTCTCATATAAAAAGACTTTTCCTTGGTGCGGGCTTGTGAAGCGAATGGACACAACAACTACACCACTTCAGACGTTAGTCCAGAGCTCTGTAGTCTTTACGCAGATCGATATTAAATTAGAATTATTTACTCAAGGCTCTAAGCAAATTGTTTGTTAGTTCAAGTTAAAGAATGAAATTTTAAATGGGTGTTTTAAAAAGAAACTCCAAATTGCAAGACCTAATGGTAAATATGTTATGGTCTCTTTGCATTTTCTATTAATTATGTAAACATATACGTACGTATACCGATAGACAAACAAAAAATGTTTGAATTTATTATGGGATTAGAGACGAAATCTTTTGCGACTTAAGCGACTAATAGGGATGAGATTAAAAAAAATCGTTTTCTTCTTCCTTTTTTTATTCCATAGAAATGTGATTAATTAGTTGGAAAGGTTTTTGTGCGACATTTCTCTCTATTCATCTCTGCTCAAGTGGTAATAAAACGAATGTAAAAAAATGAAACGCATATTAAAAGTTTTATTAAAGATTTACAAAAAATAAATCGGAAAGATTATCTCAACTGGACTTTATTAAAAAAAAAATTGTTTCTTGTAATATTGTTTGCCTTCAGTCTTCCTTTTCGTAGACTACAAATTAGAATTTTTAAAGGCCCTAAAATTATGATAAACGAAAAAATCATGAAGACTGAAAATAAATTAAAAACTTATTACAATAACAAGACTACACAGAACAAATAACAGTAACACATCAACACTAGAAGTTGACAGATCGAGTATAAATGAATAGAAATTTGTCTTATTTATACAAAATATTACGTTTTCAGTTGGTAATAGTAAAAAGCGCGACGTATATACTCCGTTGAGTTATACGCCGTAATAAAATAGGTCCTTAATATACATTAGTCATGATTACAACCTAACTTCATGATATGTGTGTTAATTTTATCCAAGAGTAGTGGAGAATACTTAATAGGGTCCATGCCTCTGCGCCATAAAGAAGCACGAGTAGGATGAATGTCTTGTAAAGTGTTAGTTTTGTCGCACAAGAGAGGTCTCTGCTACTCAATTGCCTATTGAGAGAGTGATCCTACGCTTGATCTCCAGACTGACATCATTTCTGGTGGTAACGGCGGAGCCAAGATAGACGAATTCCTTGACCGTATCAAAAGTATAGTTATCGGCAGTAATCTGAGAGTCAATACGCCGCGCGTCTCTGCTTGTCGATAACATATACTTTGTTTTGCCCTCATTTAGTGCCCTATTAAGTACTGATGCAGTGGTCTTGAGAGTGTTCGAGAGAAAAGTACTACGCAAGATCTTCGGTCCAGTGCGAGTTGCCCATGATTTCCGTATCCATGTCGTTCGAATGGAGAAGACGGCGAGACGGGTATTTGATGCAGGAATCTGCGGAAGTCGGCGAAGAGGACGACCTTGCATCCGTTGGAAGGATCAAATCGAGGAAGCCCTGTCATCGATTGATGTGACCAACTGGCGTAGGCAGGCCGAAATCCGTTAAACGGGTTATTATGGCCAATTAAGTAAGTAAGTAAGTAGTGGAGCATACAGTTCAACGTTTACTCTGAACGACAGATTTGATCAAATTTTAATGAAATTTGTTTTATTCTCAGAGTTTTTGCCAAAAGGCTGCTAAGAGGAAGTCGCCGAAAGAAATATTTTTTTATATTTCGTTTTTTTTTCTTTTTGAGATGTCTGATATGGCGTTTGACCCACGGGCTATCGTAATACTATCTACTACACTACGGTGACTATAAATAAAATATTTATTTAAACAAAACAAAACTATTGCCCCTATTGCGGTTGACAACTTTTGTAGTAGTTTGGTCGTCTTTCAGACATCGGTATTGCCATTCTCAACTTAAACGCGGTTGTCTTTTTGGTTGTGCGGTTAATTTTTAGTTGTGTTTTATGGTATTGCAGTTCACCACTTTGTATGAGTTTGGTTGACAAAAACGTTAAATATAGACAACTGCTTATTAGCAGTTGAGTCTCTCTCAGTTATAGAGTTCACTTATATATTTAATACATTTTCTTTTTAAAAATAATAGAAAAAAAGATAAAAATGGAAAAATCGTAAGTTTCTTTCTGCTTAAAATAAATAATTAAATATTTAATACGCAGGAAATTGAAAATAACAACCCAATTTGAGTGACTTGTGAAGTTGTTGGAAAATAATCCAAAAATATCTAAACGAAAGCAAAAATTTGGGAAGACCAAAAATCAGTGACGTTGCCAATTGGCAACGTATAAGTATACAGCATCTAAAATATTGTAAATGGACATTTTATTAGAATTTTTACTCCGTATAGGTTTGGATTCACTACAAAGCAAGTAAAAAAAATTGCTAATAATAAAAAACAATCAAGCAACAGGAAGTGGTCCTCCACAAGAAATTCCCCTTAACACCCTTGAGGATTGCGTATCCCTCCTGTTATCACTAAATGACCAAGTAGCTCCATCTGGACACACATTCTACGTTGATAATATTGCTCCGACAACCAGTCGCGCTTTTGCGTCTCCTCAAAATCCCGATGTGGAGCAAGTCATTACAAATGCACCTGAGATGTTATTAAATATCCCGTCTAAGAAAAAAAATCAACAGAACAATCAAAGAGCGCTTAGAACTTTTGAGAAAACAAATAACACAAGTTAAACTTTTAAAAAGCAATAATAATTTGGAGAAAAATACTTATAAAAACTATGAAATAAACAACAGCTTTTAAAAATTACACATGGGACATTTCTTACTTAGCACTGGGTAGTTCAAGAGGATTTGAATCATCGCGTATTTTTCTACGTATACGAAGAACATTTATATTAGCGTCATGATTTTGATCTTCGTAAAATAAATCCACACTTAAATCCATCTTTAATTTACTTTTATTTATACAAAAACTTGATTTTAACTTATTTTTGCGTTTTCATTTCTTCTATTTCCAAACAAATTTCATGGTGTTACCAATATGAAATTTAAATTTCATATCGGCAACACCATAACAATTACAACTAAAAATCGTTGAGTTCCGCAATATCAAAAAATAATTTGGTTGAGTGAAAGTTGGGTTGACTGGCAGACGACCAAACTGAGTTGAGTTGAGAACGGCAATAGGGGCATATATTTATATTTCAGTGGCGTATGACTGAGGAGTTCGACCGCAGACCCAACCAATTCATATGCAAATCCGCTAGAATACAAAATATTGATTCTTAGGATTTTCGAATATGGAAAATTAAGCGGCTTCAGAGCTACGTTACCTGGCCCTTAACCTTTCGGGGTAATAACATCAACAACGACCACCAAAGAAAGATCTGGTAAATTCTACACTACATTCCTACCACGTTCTTATTCGTTTTTACAGAGGGAGATGGCAACACTTTAACCTGGAAAATGCTTACTAGATCAATTAACTGCTTAGGTACAAAGCAAATAAAATAGAAAATGATCGAATAGAAGAACTATACGAAGTCAATAACATTATTCTGTTTTAATACAATATGTCTTCCAAATTGTACCAAACACAACAGATTCTGGTCATTGAAGTCCTGAATATTATCATGTACAGCAGATATCAGCAATGAATCGCTTTTTCGCTACTCATAAGTAACTACAAGTTGCAATGAGTATGAGTACAACGTTGACATCAAACTCACAATATTCGAACTATGTTTGATTCATACGCCTACTCATTCACACTCATAAATTTAGAAAAATACTTATAATACTCATAAATGATTCGAGTCACAAAATTTACAGCCTTTAAGGCACACATAAACAAGAAAGACAAAGACAGTAAGCAGAGCAAACACTCAACCTTCGTACGCGAATCATACTGATTTTGTGATTCGTGTATACGATGAGACATGAAGAGTCGAAATCAATAACATAATGCGTATTGTTAAGTATGAGTACCATGAGTATTTCATACTTTGAATATAAGTAGTATGCGTATGACATTAAAATAAGTATGAATGCGTATAAGTATCAGAAATTATAAGTATGATTCGAATCTACTCATCGTTTTGAATACTGGTTGCTGACCTCTGGTACATAAACCTTCAAATCCAACCAAGTTTATTAAATGTCTTTTACCAGGACGCTTCAAACTTCGGCGGTTGATAACGGCCATCTTGCTGAAGCTACCTCTATTAAATTAGTTGTCATTCATTCAGCATATTTATCCAAATCACAACGAATGGATATAGAAAACAACAACACGTACAAGTAATAAAATTTTTCTATCGAAATGTTCTGTTCCGGCAGCCATAATCATCCTACCCAGAGCACTATGCGCAAAGTAAATACGTATAGTAAATTCGAGTTTACTGGTTCAGTAGACGATCAACCAACATTCGTACATTGACGAAAGACAAGATCTATCAACTACATCATCACTGTCCGTGACAGTATATCAATTTCCTGTCGCTCACATGAACTTGACCTTTCGCAGACCACAACTTGGCAAATTTTATATCGTGACTTGAAGTTATCTAGCAAGTGACTACTGAAAATCAAAAATATATCTTCAGAGATGTGGCTAATATCTGGACGAATGGGTTGCGTCAACAAACAAAA
This sequence comes from Sarcophaga subvicina, assembly GCA_936449025.2. Classification (NCBI taxonomy): domain Eukaryota; kingdom Metazoa; phylum Arthropoda; class Insecta; order Diptera; family Sarcophagidae; genus Sarcophaga; species Sarcophaga subvicina. The sequence goes on from OW388084.2 coordinate 38,620,071, forward strand.
TTATGGAATTAGTGATGATACCAATACACAAGAGATACAAAAGCGTCCAATGCATGCCGAAAAAGACACTGTTTGGTGTGGATTTTTAGCGGCGTCATTAGTCTATATTTATTCTAGAACAACGGCAAGCACTATAGGTCGATGACTACCAATTCTTTTGGCCTAAGTTGGATGATCTGGTTACCAACTACGTGTGGTTACTCTAGGAAGCCGCTGCCGGCCACAAAGGTCATGCCACATTGCATATCTCTAGGGCTAGTTCACATCACCTCCACATGAGATGGCCATGTCCTCAAATCGCTCCTGCAGAATATCAAATGTTGCATGAACTGTGAGCACGTAGCGTAGTCCTTTTGAAACCACATGTCATTGATGTACAGATCATCTAATTCAGATTATATGCAGTGACAATGACAGCGTGGCCAACATCATCATTCATCGAAAATAGTTGTTAACTATTTCAGATCCAACTTACCGAACACATGCCATTGTCTAGCGATGATTTGGCAGATCGGAATCGATACAAACCAATTTATTAAACTAAAGGTTTTAATGAAGTCGCCGTAGTCTAGTAGGTAGTGTGCTTTCTTATTAGGCGTAGACATCAAAACAAAATACAAAAAGGATTTCTTCGGCGACTTCCTCTCAGCAGATTTCTGGCAAAAACTCTGAGAGTAAATAAAAATTGTAATGAAAAGTTTCTCAAAAATCTGTCGTTCGGAGACGACTTTAAACTGTAGGTCACGCCACTCATTTATACGATTAACGAATCATAACTGAAGGGTTGTAATGACGAATGTATGTGAATTTAGGAAAAATATTTTAATTTCTTATAAAAATATTTTCAATGAATGCGAAGAGCATGTTTTCTTATTCTTTAATAAATTTTAAGAGAATTCCTATTTTAGCAAAAATTAAATAAAAATTTAAACAAAATGAATGGAAAAATATTGTTTAACTACATGTAGGCGGAGACATATAAAATAAGAAAAAGTTGTGCGTACTTAAATATCCTCTGTTTAATATGCCTGTTTGTATTTGGATTCATTAAATTAAAATATATTCGTGTGTATACATCCCTGTGTATACTTCTCCTATACAAATAATGAGCCAGGGATCGTTTGCATCAATTTCCTTAAGTATTTTCATGGAAAAAGTTTCAGCAGAGAGTACTACACAAAACGTTGACTCCATTAGAATATTTGTGTTAAGCACAGCTGTTGCTGTTCCTTTAAATTAAGTGTGAAATGGTTGGTCGAAATTTCTGTGACAGTCTGTGATGCTGTTTGCATTTGACATTATGAAGGTCTAGACAAATATTTTTTTTCGTCTTTGAAAATTATTGTTGGGCACTTTGTTTTGTTGTATTTTGTTTTAATAAAATATTTGACGATTAAAGGCTTTACTTTGACTACGTACTTAATTAAGGAAAATATACAAAATTTTATGCAGAAATAGTTATTAAACGAGTAAAAATTGCGTGTACGAGTATTTGTTGAAGTACAATTGAGTTCCAACATTTTAGGGCTCCAATCAATAAAATAAAGTTGCATGCAAGTCATTTGCTCTGTAAGGATTTTAATTTAATTAAATTTATTTCATTTGTGGTGGAATGCTTACAATATTTAAAATGCCTTTTAATACAATGACTTAATGAAATATTTGTGAATTCTACAACACATTGTCAAATTTAAGGAAAAATTAGTTAATGATGTTTCGTAATGTCGATATCGTGGGGGCCATGTATCGGCTTAAATTTGAACCATCGGTTCATGATGGATTTTCACGTACACTCTCAGCCTCAACTTCGATTTTATCGAGAGTAAGCACTGTACGAGCATGCTCACGTCTTGGCTCAGCAAGAATGAAACCAATTTCACGAACTTTAGCAATAAACTGTTGGTCCTGCTCTGCGACCATATTTGGACGACACTTTCTTGCAATTTCAGACCAATTTTCTTTGTTTTGGAAAGAGATTTCCAATAAATCCCAACGTTGCTCAAGCATAAATCGGTTCATTACGTTCAGTGGAGTGAATAGAATTTTGAACGGAATTCTGTGACAGAATAGAATGCTATGAGTATTGCAAGATTGGAAATATCCGATGGTTCAAGTTAAACGAGTAATCAGCAAACCTTGTATTGATGCCTTTGGTGACTTTTAAGTGCGAAGCAGAGGTAATGCATCATACCACCAAGTTAGTTTTAAGGATTGGTGAGTTCTGTAGTAACAATATCAAGAAGCCTTTTTTGTCAATTGGCCAACATAGTTGGAACAACTTTGAAAAATTTCTGATAAATTTGCTTCAATGTGAAATTTCCACAGTAGGCGTTTACTAAGGTGATTGGGAAAACTGTTTGTATGGCCTTGTAATGCATTGCTTAATTATTTATTCATTTCCCCTCGTACCGTGAATGTCATATGAAAATATATTTGTTCATTATGTTAATGAATGTTATGCAGATTGGGAATGTATTTCTAAGGAAATTTTTCCATACATACATAACATACATACATAATTGGCCATTACAACTCTTCAGTCAGGATTACGGTCTAGCTTCTCACAACACTTATGTTGGGCGTTTTAATTTTATACATGAGTGGCGGGACCTACAGTATAAAGTCTCTTCCGAACGATAGATTTTTGAGAAACTTTACATGCAGTTTTATTTACTCTCAGATCTTTTGCCACAAATCTGCTGAGAGGAAGTCGCCGAAGAAATATTTTTCATATTTCGTTTTGATAACTGACCTGGGCTTTGTACTGTGACCTTACGTCTAATAAGCCAACACACTACCTACTAGACTACGGCCACTTCCATACAAAACTTTTTAAAAATACATTTCAGAACCATTTTTATATGAATACACAGTCAAAGTTCGGAAGCATTTGAAAAAACATATTTGAAAAGAAAACAAAGACCGGGAAATTAAATAATTTTTTGCTCCATCTACAGAATAGAAATACAATTAAAAAATTAATTCATTCCATATCCTATTTTACCGAATATAATGATCATTTGTGGGAGAGCTAATGGGTAAAAAATGTATACATCCTTTATATGTAGGAACGCTATCTTAATAAATTCCCTGCAATGACTTATAAATTGTCCACACTATGTGAAATTGTGAAATTAACTTATCGAAGAATAAGATTTGTTATGCTTTACAGAAATTTATGGGTGACTAAATATACCGTGTATATGGAAATATTACAAGGCACACTTACCATATTCATCACATATAGACGTTCATATTGATATTAACTGTAATGAAAACAAATAGAATTTTCATGTTATTTTAAAATCAAAATAATCGTGAAACATATTTAAATAAAAAATTCCAAACCGAAAAGCAAATAATTTTCTAAAATAGTTGTAATAAATTCACGTTAAATAGTTTTCATATCATAATTTATGTCGCGGTCAATAATGTTGTTGTATATACAAACAAGTCGCCGTAGTCTAGTAGGCAGTATGTTGGCTTATTAGACGTAAAGCCAGGATTTAAACCCCAGGCCAGGCATCAAACATAATACAAAAAGTATTTCTTCGGCGACTTCCTCTCAGCAGATTTCTGGCAAAAACTCTGAGAGTATATAAAATTGCCATGAAAAGTTTCACAAAAATCTGTCGCTCGGAGTCGACTTTAAGCTGTAGGTCCCGCTACTCATGTATAAAATTAACACAAACAACATAAGTGGTGTGAGAAACTAGGTAGACTGACTGAAGGGTTGTAATGACCAATTATGTATGTATATACAAAAAAAAAATTTTTGTAACCTACTTTACTACAAACACACTAAACCCAGGCGTTATTTAAATGCAATTTGCATGTTTGTATTCCAGACATTATTGCATACAGCAGATCAACGATCTTTCCACGTCTGCTAGGGCACTTTAGATGCCTTCAATGTCATCATTTTATTTTATATAATCATGCAGAAATACTGTTTTGTAGCTATTTAAATGTGACACATTAATGTCCTCGTTTAGAGGAGCCATAGTAATACGATCCTGCATAGGGTATCCTTGTAATGTGTTCTCAAAAACAAATTCCAGCGCATTGCCAACAAAGATACTTCCCTGTCCAGTCCAGTTATGCACTCAGATGTTAAATTCTGGAATGAATTTATGCTTTACAGGATCCAAATCTACTACTAATCCAAATCATTCTCACCATTACAGAATGCACATATTGGTTTTGACATTATCCACGAGTAATCTGAGTCTACAGTGTCCCTTCAAAAGATTTTTTGCTCAACTCAGGGTGTTTAAGGATAGTCTGATACATGACTCAAATCTCCCCTTTTTGCAATTTTCCTACAAATTTTTTTATTGCCGCAAACCTATTTGATTTGAGAAAAATCTCTGCTCTTGTCTATCTTCCCTTTCGCTGGGTATAATCTTCTAAACATCTCTTCCCATCCCATAGAAGAGTTCTGACCCCAACAGTGGGGTGGAACCTTTATCTTTCGTAAGTCCATCCTCCTGCTCATTGCTACAAATTCCAGCTTGATCTGCGTGTTAATACTTGAGCAGAGCCGAGTGTCCGAAAAGCGGTCTGACTGAAAGATTGTTATTGTACTCTCTGTACAAGGTACATTAAACAAGTCTTTAGATGACTAAGACTTTCGCTCTCTGAAATTCACACTCCTGTCACAATATTTGTTCTCGATTCATACTTATAAGTCGGCGTAGTCTAGTCGGTAGTGTGTTAACTTATTAGACGTTAAGCAACGTTTCAAACCCCAGCTCAGACATTTCCAACAAAGCGAAATATGAAAAAATATTTCTTTAGACAACTTCCTCTGAGCAGAGTTTTGGCAAAAATAAATTAAATTACCATGAAAACTTTCTCAAAAATCTGTCATTCGGAGTCGACTTTAAACTGTAGGTCGTGCTTGTCATGGATATAATTAACACACAACATAAGAAGCTAGGTTTTAATCCTGATCGAATTACCGATTATGTCGGTATGATCATCTATTTACCATCCCTTTTTTAAGGAATATGTAGGATTTAGGTTACTCCATTCACATTTATTACCAAGTTTTGTTGCAAAGCTTATTCAAATATCGTAAAGCCTACTGGTTTTGCCCAGTGGACAGTTGAAAAGGAATCTGTCGTTCACTCGATTCATTAGGTCTTGAAGTTCCCTGATGAATCTGATCTTTACTTCTATGCCCAGTACACCTAAAATTTAGCACCGCTGTAGGTTAGGTGTTCACGACTTCGGTCGTACGAATACTAGCAACTCTGTTTCGTGTCCAATTCTATTTGATCTGTTTTTATAATTTGTCTTGCCTGTGTTCCTTCCTGGATGTGAAACGACCAAAGTTATCATCGTAGTCAAGGTTTTAGAATTATTGGTTGATACTCTTAATATTTCGTTGCTCTGTTCTAAAATAAAATCCGCTACACAGCAAAACTACTAACATTGCTAATAACCAACATCACCAAATAGTTCAAGACTAGGGTGGTTAGTCCTTTGATTTAGGTTTACCGGAGTAAACCTGGGTTTTCTTTTAAGTATTGTAAGGAGTTTTGTTGGTTCTTAATAAAAATTCCAAATTTTTTTCTTATTAAATAACTCACAATAGTTTGGAAGCCAACCTTGTTTAAGTATCCTTAAGCTCAGATAATAAAATAAAGTTTGCTTCGTCTAATTTATTATGTAACATCGTATGTGTGGATGTTATTAAAAACACGTGTGTGCATGCATACATGTATGTATTCTAGTTTGAAAGATTCATCGGAATACGTTATAGTTTCTCGGTGGTAGTAACCAGAGGTTAAAAATGAAATGACCAGAAAATTAATTTCTATACAAGATAAGCAACTGTTAAGCATACGAGTTTTGTTATTTTCTAATTATTAAACAAAAAATTAATTTCAAAAATAGAAAAAGAAAATATTCATTCAACATCATAATTAAAATATTCTTTTTAGTCTCCTTAATTGTATATGCACGTGCTTTAAAGGCGTTTATTATTGGAGAGTAGAATATTTTGAATGCATTTGAAATCTAAAAAACAGCAGGAGATTTTCTATGAAACTCTAGTCATAAGGACTGGGCTTAATCTGTGCTTTAGAAATAAAAAATTTTAATTTTCTTTCTCTCTACGATTGAAACACCATTGTTAAGTAATCACAAACATACGAATTTGAATTTTTTTTCATAATTTTTAATCAATTTCTCTTTATTCCAAATTAATTACTACAAGAGGTAGCAGAAAAGAATGGAATAGAAATGTTGGGTAGTATATGCCGAATATAATGTTTCCGAAAGTTTAAAAAATGTTTACTTTTTACCCCCATTTTATGCTGTCCACAAAGCAGTGGTTTTTAGTAATTTTTTTTTTACAAAATGGTTTGCTGGTTTGCGTTCCAACAATTATGATGTTAAAGACTTCGCTCTGGTCAACGACTCACAAAAAATGTTTATGAAATCGTGGTATAGATTGAGAAAGACTAGCATAAGCAGCTTGGACGTCACTATCAACCAATTATCAACCATTTCCAGAAAGGTGGATACTCATTGAAGCTCGATAAAGGGTTGCCAAATTTGGTCTCAACAACTTGCCGCTCATAGACACTGTCTTGTTGACAGTACATATGTATTTTTACGCAAATGGAAACGACGTAATATCATTTCAAATGAAAACAATAAGCAAAAGCTACAAAAAAAAAACCATGAGTATGAAAGAGATAGATAACGAAAACACAATGAAAGCGAACCCAACAGCAGACAATGTTTACACAATACCCATTAACAAATACATCGAACACGTTCCAAATAAACCAACAACAACAAGCATGAAAGAAATGGGGATAGACAAGTGTGCAGACTGCACAAACAACAATGTGGTCGCGATAGAGTTCTCGAGAAGGCGAGAACACGAACCTTCTACTTCAAAAACGTTCGTTAGACTGTTTGTGTTGGACTATAACAGTGCAAGACAAAGCAGTAAGAACAAGAAGAACAGTCAGTAAGAATTCAGTCAGTCTTGTGTGAAGGTACGTTGCGTGCAATGTCGTGGTTTGAAGATCGTGTTGACCAGTATTGAACCGTGGCCTCACGTGTAATAATCGAACACACTATCTACTAGACTACGTCCATCTGCAGTTTAGAGTTGAAGACAAACTAACAACGCACTTGTCACATTTTTGCAGATTAAAATTTTATCAAGCATTTGTTTTTAGTGATGAAACTCATTTCTAGTCAAGCAACAAGCAGAATTGCCATATTTGAAGTGAAACAATATTCAATCAATCCATTAAAATTGACTGTTTGGTGCGATGAACACCCTTTGACGGCGTCTTTGGTACTTATTTCTTTCGAAATTCAGAAGGAGTTGCCAAAACGATGAATGGAAAGCGCTCATGAGCCAATCTAAGTTACTGGTTCCAGATTTTAATCAGTTAAAATCATTCATATCAAATCAATAATAACTGTAGTAGAGCGGACTTTTTTGGTTGGAAAAAATAACATTTTCCATTCATCGGTTAATAAGATGCTGGTTTGGGAAAATCACTTTGTATTTTAGTTAAACGTGGTTTAGGCTTAATTTTTTCCATTTAATCATCGGAGTAGCATCTAAAAAAAGACCACACATGTCGTAATAACTAAGAAATGAAATTTTTCCTTATTTCTTGACGTGACAAACAAACTTCATGTCGAATCGATGAAATTTCCATCGTGTTATAATTTTTTACTAGAAACTGATGACTTGCGAAAAGCATTCATTTTTTGTTGTCATTTGAAGAAAAATGTTAGAGAGTGGTATCGAATGCTTGTTGAGGCATATAGAGATCATACTCTATCAGAAGCAACATGCAGAAGATGTTTTTTTTTTTGATGTGAGTAATGAAAATCATGGAAGAACACCAAAATACGTTGAAAACGCCACATTACGAATAATATTGACTTAAGATTTGCAAACAAATGACAGAAATATTAAATATTGCACAACGAACAATTTCTGGCCATTTATAAGCCATGGGAAAGATCCATAAATCTGGAAAATGGGTGCCAGACAGGTGGAAAACCGAAAAACAATTTCAGAAATTTTAGCACAATAAAAAATCAGTGTGGCATCGAATTGTAACTGGCGATCGAAACTTTATTTATTTTTTAAATTCTAAAGGGAAAAAATTCAAGGGTTAATACAGGACAACCTTCAACTTCGGTTGCAAAACCACATCGATTCGGTAGGTAGACATTGCTGGGTGTCTGGGGGGACCAGAAAAGTATGATTCTAAAACCTTGTGAAGCTATTAATACATATCGCTACCGACAACAAATGATCAATTTGAATCATGTATTGATCGAAAAACTACCAAAATGGGCTTTAAGACACGGCAATTTAATTTTGCAACATAATTCAGTATACTTTGAAAGCATTAGGGTGGGAGCTGTTACCCCATTCGCCGAATTAACTAGACTTGGCTTGATAATATATTACACACAAACTTTATTTTATTTAAATTTAAATAAAAGAAGAGGTTATTTCCACTTCTCTTTGAATTGCTGCAAGATCAGATTTGTTAACAAAAATTGCAATTTGTTTTCATCGATGGAATACGCATCCGTTGAGCACCACTTTGCTTCCTATGACGTAGTCGAAAATTAGCTGACTATTTTGCTTCAAAAGACGAACAGTTTTATTCGCGTGGAGCCCATTAAATGCCTGAAAGATGGCAAAAATGTGTAGCCTGTCATGGTCAATACTTTGAATAAAATCGGTTTTTATGTTGCCATTAAAAATTTGTGTTTTATTTACACTAGAAAACGCTCATTATCTATATTGGTTCAGCTGGTAGACTGTTGGTTTTATGTCAATGTTTTCCCGAAGTAATGCAATTTAAATACCTCGAAAAATTTATTTTTCAGATGCGCAAGGATAAGACGTTTCAAGCATTTTCGAAGGAATTCTCATTAAAGTAAAAGGATTTAATTTATTATTAATTAATTCATACCATTTTTCTCAGACAAATAGAAGAAAAGCTTGCACAACTTTGCCTGTGTTAATGTTTAAATTTTAATACTCATTCATAACGATGCTTTATTCATCATGATTTTCTTAGTGTTCTCTGTATGAAAGTGGACATTAGCTGATATTAACATTTACTGGGGCTCACTATAATCCCATTGCTATATACACTCTCGTAGTACATTTTGTTTAACAATGAAAAAAAAAGTTGACAACTAGAAATCTTTACTGTTCTAAAATTAAACAAAGAGAGAATACAAGAAAAACTAGGATAAAATATTTTATGAATACAAAACAAAATAAAAATGCACAATTGATTAAAATATAGAGGTCAGGGTCTTGTTTTGGGCTTACTTTTTAAGCGTTTATATTCTTTTTAAATTTCAATATGTAGTACATATTGTGGTACGATAACAATTGTTGCCAAATAATGTGTGGGGATTTTTATTCGACCATAATATACTTAGAAAACTGGCGTCTTTTTCGTCATGAGCTATTTTTAGCCAAACAATTGAAAGGAAAATGAAAGAATTTCCCCAGACAAGTTTTCTTTTTTTTGTTAATTTGACACACTGACTCCGTTAGACAAAGTTGTTCTGATGAAAATGAGAACTTGTTGCTACCCTTCAGTGCACTGTAATTTTTGTGACCCAACCAGCCCACGATTTAAGAGAAAAATTTTTTCTTTTGAAATTTGATCAAATTCTTATTAAGAGCGTGAATACTTAGAATGATAATACGAGACAGAAATATTATTGAAAAGTATTTTTTTTTTTATTGTAATCTGGTGGACAATTTCATGGCCTTTATTTTTTTCAATTTGAATTCCAACAAAACTTGGCTGCGACTAAAAGTTAGACTCGATCAATCCAATTTCTTACAACTTTATACAATGCTTCAAAATCTGCTAATTTATCCTTATAAAGCACTGAGTTAACATAGATGCATAAAGAGTAATCCAGAGGCAGTAATAGGAACGTATGATGGAACAGGACTACTTCTGAGAAAAGTTGTCATCAAACCTTTGTTGCATTAATTCCAATATTGAGCGCGTAATATTGTAAGTAGCAAATAAATGTTGTCTTGTTAGTTTACAATCTCATTGACTCAGTCAGTCCGCATGAGTAGTATGTTTATGTACCTTCTGGATCAATTTTTCCATACAAATTTGGGAACATGCCTACGCTACAGTCGGAAGACTGTTTTGTATTTCATTGGTAAAAAAGCCCATATCTTCGCATAAAATTTTTCACGTGATCGAAATTTGAGCCATACTATTTTCGCATAATTCTCTGTAGTGTTGATAAATCGTTGATAAATCGAGAACAGTAAAATTAGTACGAAAATAATTGAAAAAAATCAAGTCATAGGACGCTATGTAATTTTGAATTTTTGATAAAGCTAGAAACCCATTTGATAGTTTGCATGGTCATCAGGATTGCTGATCCTAAATATAATTGGTCATTACAACGCTTCAGTCAGGATTACGACCTAGTTACTCACACCACTTATGTTGTGTGTGTTAATTTTATATATGAGTGGCGGGACCTACAGTTTAAAGTCGACTCCAAACGACAGATTTTTGAGAAACTTTTCATGGCAATTTTTATTTGTATAGATTTTGCCAGAAATCTGCTGAGAGGAAGTCGCCGAAGAAATATTTTTCATATTTCGTTTTGATGTCTGACCTGGGGCTCGAATCCTGGCTTTACGTCTAATAAGTCAACACACTACCTACTAGACTACAGCGACTTCTCCCAAACTCTTTCAGAAATACCATAATCGATACGAAATCTACTGTCATTTCTGGTCAGCATAACTCATCACATAACTATTAAGTTTCTCGGTATAGTGAAACGCTCATGGCATTTGCCCTACAATAATAAGGGTATTAGCTGAGGTGAAGTTTTTCTGGCCCTGCCGCTAAGAACCAAAAGCACTTGTTTTTATTTCATTCAATAGTGGAAAGTATGGTAGTAGTGCTACCGAATTTCCCTTTGGAACTTTATTCCCAAGAGTCCTTTTGCGAGATTGATTGTAGGTCGGATGGGCTCAAGTCGATTATATTAAGGCTTTTTCACTTTCATCTACTTGGTCTACTTGGCTTGGTCTACTGTCAATTGAAATGCGTAAAATGTCAGTGATCTCACTCAACATGCCTTTTCGCACACAAAAATGGAAATTTTCATAACTAATGACGCGTTACAAAGTTTACAGAACTAAAATTAGGCAGGTTTAATGCAATAACCCGAATTATTGCGAGATGCAATGAGCTCTACTTGATATTTTTCAGTAATCATAATTCAAGTCCCACAGAAGGCGAAAATTGTTCATCATTGTTCCCAAAAATATATAAAATTGATCGGCTTAAATCTCCCGCAAATAATCCATTTAGGAAGATCCAGAAAAACATCAATGATGAACATCATAGGAAGATAATTACTTTGACACCCAAGACACCCAACTAGGTGCTACAGTAGACCGATTGTCTGCTTATATGAAAAAATTGAAGTCCAAGGGACTCTGTTCAGGTTTAACGCAAGCAACTGGTGCTTTTATCTGAGAAAACAGAGGTCAAAGAGACTCTGTTCAGATTTAACGCAAATTTTGTCTCTGTATCTATAGGAGCCAGATAATTCTAGCCTTTCTACTTGTGGGGTAATTACCCCAAATGAGTAAAGCCATGTGCAAATGAATGCCAATCTCAGGTACGATTTTATTAAAATTATCTTTGTAGCCAGCATAGGAAACTGTGACTGTTATGTTGTTACCTTTAATGGTCCTGCAACCTATAGAAGGCTATCATTTGAATATTTTGTCCACTACTCCAGTGACACATGAAATTACAGGGTAATCTTACAATTGACGTTGATACACACTTTTTACGATTTCTACTCGATATACTCTGATACAGGATACACACAGCGGTAGTCTTTGTAGTTAGCCTGAATTGTACTACAGTAAGGGGATAGTCGCCGTAATCTAATAGGTAGAGCTTTAGTTTAATAGACACATGGTTCAAACCCAAGCTCAGAAATCTCGAAAAAAAACTTTGCAGTCTTCTGGCAAAAACTCGAAGAGTAAATAAAATTGTTATCGACAAGTTTCTCAGATCTGTCGTTCCGAATCGACGTTAAATAGTAGGACCTGCTACTTATGAGAAGTTAGGTTGTTATCCTAACTACAGAACCAATTGAGTAAGTAAGTAAGTTAGTATTCAACTGTACTGATGAGGCTTCAAATCCGACTTTACCGCATGATCTTGATCACACAATGACTACTTGAAATATGTTCTCTGCGAGGTGTAAACCATTGTCATATCACGTTTATAAAGACTTTTTGTTATAAATTTAGTATTGAAAACGGGAGCAGGATTCGTGGGGGTGTACCCGGATTAATTATATCAAAATTTCCATGCTTTGAATAACTCCAATAAAACCAATACTAATCTTGACATTCATACATACATACATAATTGGTCATTACAACCCTTCCGACAGTAATACGACTTAGCTTCTCACATCACGCATGTTGTGTGTGTAAACTTTATACATGAGTGGTGGGACATACATACATTTTAAAGTCTACTCCGAAAGACAGATTTTTGAGAAATTTTTTTATTTTCTAGAATTTTTGCCAGAAATCTGCTGAGCGGAAGTCGCCGAAGAATTTTTTTATTTCATTTTGTTGGGGTGTCTGATCTGGGGTTTGAACCGTGACCTAACGTCTAATAAGCCATCACACTACCCACTACACTATGGCGGCTTTATTCTTAAATTTATTTTGGGCACACCTTTAAATGATAAGGCGGTTATGTTTTATAAAATTGAGAAGAACTAAATTAAATTTGACTTCCCAGGCACCCCTTGTTGATATTTTAGGAGTGATATATGAGTGCCTAAATAGAAAGCAAAAATCTGGCAATGCCTTTCGCTTAAAGCTGAACTAGGATAATTTATAGCTGTAGAGTACGAGACTTTAAAGTTGGCTCCGCAACTGTTGTCAAAACAATAAAAAACATTTCCTTCAATTTGAAAAAAAAAACAACATGTCAGCGACTTTTGACTAAAAAGGCCATGTACTTTAGATTTTCGTGCAGAACGTTTTATGCCATTCCCCTAGCACTTGCCTTTCTTGTGATAGGCATGTGAAAAATAGAAAAAAAATTATTCTGTTTATTTTTATTAAGTTGGCAGACACATTTATTATCTTCGTTTTGATATTTTATTGTTTTTGTTCTATTTGAAGTTATTGTTTAAACAAGTAAACTGCCAAGTCCTCTTTAAAGTCCTGCACAGGCAAAAGAATAATAAAGAACTATTTTGAGAACATTAAAATGGTAAATGGTAAGTGAATCACAACAAAAAAATATTGATTTTTATTTGTTGTTTTTATTTATTATTTGGGAATATAATGCCAACAATTCTCCTTGGAAGTAAAAGTCACGCAGAGTTCTTTATGGACATCAATTTTAGAAATATTTATGACAGTCTACTTTAATTTAAGAGAAAATAAAATTCTCTACGTGTGATAGTTTTTGAATTTGAAGCTTATTTATCATAACAAATAAATTAAAATTAAAATTCATCGTATAAAATACAATTCATCGTATAAAATACAAGAAAATTTACGATTCTAAAGTTTGAGTTAGGCTAGCTATAGAAAAAGAAGGCCTTAGTTCTTCCTATAGCAGGAAAAACAAAACAAAATAAAAAAAACGAAATTTCAACACTTCAGAGATACCGATTTTGATGTGAGAAGTAAATAACATGGAATGAAGAAAGTTTGATGGCACTTTGTATCAGAAATAAATGGCAAAAATGTTAAATGTTGTACAACAAACAATTTCGTGAATGGTAACACTTAGCTCATGTCTGGTTTGACAGATAATTAGTTTTATCCTTCCGCTGAACGAATATGGTTGTGTATACGTTTGAACAACGCTGGGAAATATTGCGACATTACTTTGAAAATCATGGTAATGTTGCAGAATGTGTGCGAAAATTGCTTACGGATTTTGGAAGAAGAGAAGCACGGTTAGCTCCGTATGTTCGTTATCTTGTGAAAAAAGTGAAAGAAACTGGCATCCTCATCGATAAACCAAAGCGTGAAAAGCGAAACACAGTGCGTACACCCAAGAATATTGAACATTTCGGAGACATCATTGAGCCGAATTTTGCATAAACACCTTGGTATGACGCCATACAAAGTCAAATTGGTTCAGGAGCTGAAGCCAATTGACCATCCAATGCGTTTCCGCTTCGCTAAGTGGGCCTGCGATCGACTTTCAGAAGATGCAGATTTTGGCAAAAAAAAATCATCTTTTCAGATGAAGCTCACTTTGATCTTGGCGGGTATGTAAACAAGCAAAATTGTCGGATTTGGGGCACAGAAAACCCGCACGCATACATTGAAAAGCCGACGCACCCAAAACGAGTCACTGTTTGGTGCGGATTTTGGTCCAGAGGCATAATTGGGCCATTTTTCTTCGAAAATGAGAAAGGAGTGGCCGTTACAGTCAATGGCGATCGTTATCGGGCCATGTTGAACGAATTTTTGTTCACAAAAATTGAAGAGGAGGATATTGGCAACATTTGGTTTCAACAGGACGGCGCTACGTGCAACACAGCCGAAGCTACACTCGATATTTGGCGCCCTGGTTTTGAAGATCGCATTATCAGCCGTAGAGCTGATGTCGTTTGGCCATCTCGGAGCTGTGATTTGACACCGTTGGTTGGTTATTTGTGGGGCGTGCCGTCAAAGATAAGTGTTACGCCGACAAGCCAGAGTCAATTTACGCTTTAAAGGAAAATATTCGTGAAGTCATTGGTGAAATACAGCTGCACACAATCGATAATGTGCTTAAAAATTGGACCGATCGTGTAGGCTACTGCATGGCCAGCCGAGGCAGCCATTTGAATGAAATTATTTTCCATTATTAACTGGAAGGATTGTACTTTCAAATAAAAAAAGAAATTTGAGAAAATATTCAGTAGTTTTTTTAAAGCATTTTCAAAAAAAGATAAGTTATTTGGCGGACTCTATAGAATTGTTACTGGCGCTGAAAAATTGATTTATTTCTGAATTCTAAACAGAAAAAATCAGGTCAGGATCGATGTGGCAGGAAGACAGTACTTGTGTGTCTGGTGGGATCAAAAAAGATGGCGTGTACCACGTGCTCTTAAAACCGTTAATACAGGTCGCTACCGATAGATGAATCATACATTAATTGAAAAACGATCAGAATGGTCCATAAGATACATCAATTTAATTTTGCAATATGAGAATGCATCTGCACACAAAGCGAAACCGGCTCAGGATAGGCTGCGAGCTGCTGCACCACACACCGTATTCACCAGACTTGGCTCCTTCCGACAACTAATTGTTTTCACCTACACGGGACTCGTATTGACTGATCAGCACTTCGATATGAGGAAGTCAAAAATTGAATTAAAGTGAATGGACACAATTGTGTTCACGCAACACCTAATCCAGTTATTCTTCAACACACATAGACGCTTCACTTGAAAATTTCATAAAGAACCAAAACTAGTTGAAATCAAATTGAAGTTCTTCGAAACTCGATGATGTGCACAACAAAATATTCCGCGAGAATACAACAGCACTGTGTTTCGTTAGAAATTCCAATATATCGGGGTTTTCAATAAGCACTTTCTATCTTAAAATTAAAATAAAATAAAGTAAGTGCGAGATTCATCGTAATTTTTTATTCGATTGAAATATCTATTGATGCCTACCTCTGGATGAGTCACATCTGAAATGTCCAATTTTCAATGTCTCTGACACATAAAACCGACTGAATTTCGTCGATGACTTGAGTTGTGATAGCTTTAAGGGTATCTGTAGTTTGCGACTTATTCTCATTTAAAAGAATCTCAGAAGTAAAACTCAAGTAACACGATCACGGTGATCAGTCACCTGAGATGACTATGCCTTCATATCGCTCAAGCAGAATAACCAACATGGTGTGAGATGTGTAGCACGTAGCATCGCCCTGTTGAAACTACATATACTATATCGTTGGTGTCTACATTATTGAATTGAGGCCAAAATATGTTGGTAATCTTCGCCATATAGTACTCGCCGTTAACAGTGATGGTTTGGACCAATAAGGACGCAAGCTCAAAATCAATTTGTTTGTTGACGTACCCACTCATCTAAAAATGGACAAAGTACACTCAAATTTGTCCACTACATTGTGAAAAGTTGTCTTTAGCAGTACGATTATGGTAATCGGAAAGAGGACAAAGCACGCCGTACATTGGTCAAACAGAACACCCATTTAGAGTACAAAATTTTATTATTTTCACATGTTGTTGAATGCTATATCCATCTGTGGTAATGTAGTAAAACAAATTGAATAAGCTGACAACTACTTTGCTAACAGGGCGACAAGTGTCAAAATTCGGATTATCTTTTAAGCTCTTTTAATTCCATACATGAGTGGTGGAACCTACAGTTTAGAGTCGACTCCAAACGACAGATTTTTGAGAGAAGTTTTTTCATGGCAATTTTTATTTACTCTCACAGGTTTTACTAGAAATCTGCTGAGAGGCAGTCGCCGGGGAAGTATTCTTTCATATTTCGTTTTGTTGAAGATGACCGACCTGGGGTGTGAACCTTAGCCTCACGTCTAATAAGCCAACACACTACCTATTCGACTACGGCGACAACGAATTAGTAGTTAGGATCCACAGATCCTACTCCCTGCTTTCTTCCTCCCACAACCTATATTTCTAGATCCAAAGTAAAAAACTGCATCAGTAGGAGCATTCCCCTGAGTGTTGGTTATAAAATATTTTTTTTGCTGGAAAATTCTCTAGAAGCTCATTGGCCATTTTGGCACAAATGAAAAATAGTATAC
This sequence comes from Sarcophaga subvicina, assembly GCA_936449025.2. Taxonomy (NCBI): domain Eukaryota; kingdom Metazoa; phylum Arthropoda; class Insecta; order Diptera; family Sarcophagidae; genus Sarcophaga; species Sarcophaga subvicina. The sequence continues at coordinate 38,636,951 of OW388084.2, forward strand.
CATACAGACTATATGCAAATGGTAGTTCAGAGGGTCCCCTTTCGAACCGTGGTGATGGGATAGCTCGAATAATTCCGTCCTCTATCCCCCTATTTACGTTTGGAATCCATTTTGGTACTAGCAGTGGTAGGATCTACAGATCTCACTCCCTGCTTCCTTCCTCCCACATATTATTTTCTAGATCCAAAGTAACAAACTGCATCAGTGGGGACATGCTCCTGAGTATTGGTTATAAAATAAATTTACCCTTGGATTCCATATTGGCATTAGCAGTGGTTTTTTTATATACCGCAGAACGGTTGATGTAGAGCAATATGCATATGCCTTATACAGTTTACAAATTAGTAGATTTCTTCTTACAATACCTCATATAGTGTATTGTGGTAAATATAAAAGACTTGATTTAAATCACAGCGAAAAAAATTATTTTCAAAATATCATCTTTTAACTACTTGAAGCCCTTGTACTTAGTAAAGCAGTGCAGATTTTGTCTGACACTTGAAATATTTTCAAGTATCTTCAGTTTTTCTATCTTTTCAATTGCTTTTCTTTTAAGCACATTTTATTACAGTTTTCTCGAATACGAACAAAAGTAAAAAAAATTATGGAAAATCAAAAGAGAGAAGAAAGTGGTTTTCTTTTTTACTAACCTCAGCTGTTTATTATAAATTATGCAAATGAAATTATTTTTCAGGCTTTTGATATTATCATTCTCGTTTTTTCTCATTTCATTTTATTCGTTCTTTTATGCTGTGATATAAAATGCGATTAAGGCCTTAATGCAGAAAGAGAAATTGAATAGAAAATCAAGTAAAACCAATGATTTGAAGATTTTTTTTCTAACTTTAATAATCGTGTCAACGTATTGATTTCGTTCGTTATTACTTGTTTATTTATGGGAATTAGTTTTCCCCTTTGTGTACAACTTCCGTTAGTAAAATTGTTTCAATCCGATTTCTATTGACCATTTAACAATTGAACCTGATACCAATTTGATACAAATTGGGATCTAAGCCATGAAAATAACTTTCTTTTCCTTCTGTTGTATTTAATACACAAAATAAAGCCTACTGGCTTATCCGTTGGTGGCATGAAATTCATCCACATATAGAGGGTGGGCCATTTATAAGTTTAAATTTAAAAATACAATAAAACAAAAATAGGATATAATGGAAATCTCTTTCGAAACCAAAGAAAATTTTTCATTCAAATCTGGTCGCAGAGCAGGACCGGTATACGCAAGTTTATTGCTAAAGTTCGTGAAATTAGTTTCATTGTTGATGCACAAAGATGTGAGCGTGCTCGTACAGAGCGTACTCCCGAAAATATCGAAACTGTGGCTAAGAGTGTGCGAGAGAATCTGTCAAAATCCATTCGCCATCTTTCTCGAGAATTGAACATTTCACCCATAAGTTTACATCGAATTTTGCAAAAATATCTCGGTATGCCGCCTTACAAAGTTCAATTGATTCAAAAAATGGAACCGCACGACCATCCATTTCGTTTTCGCTTCTTTCGATGGGCCAAAGAGAAACTGCACGCATAACACAAGAAAAAAATGTAGCACCCTCCTCTTTATAGGTGCTTATGGCCATTATAGGTCAATATGCTACAAACCAAGAGATTTGGACGCTTTTTAAAATATTTCTCAGAAATTTCTGCAATCTCTGTTTCTGATGTATAGGGTGGGCCATTTAAAAGTTTTAATTTAAAGATGCAATCAAACAAAAACACTTTGAAATTTTTCCAAATTTATTCTTTCGTTGTGAAGTACAATTGTTCCGGGTTCGAAGTGGAATATTATTTCATTCATATGGCTTCCACGGCTGGCCTCACAATACGTTATTCGATCGGACCAATTTAAGTAAGCTTTTTCTAGTATATGGAGTCGTATCACGTCAATGGCATCACGAATGTTGGCATTCAAATGCTCAATGGTCTCTGGTTTGTCGGCAAACCACTTATCTTTAACGGCGCCCCACAGAAAATAGTCCAACGGTATCAAATCACAGCTTCTTGGCAGCCAATTGTCATCGCCATTTCGTCTAATTGAACGGCCATCAAACGCTTGACGCAATACATCGATTGTGGCATGAGATGTATAGCAAGCTGCACCATCCTGTTGAAACCAACCATCGTTCACATTAATACCATGAAGAGCGGGTACAAAAATATCGGTTATCATGGTGCGAGAGATGTCTCCATTGACCGTAATGTTTGCGCCGTCCTCATTTTCAAAGAAATATGCGCCAATGATGCCTCCGCTCCACAAGCCGCAACAAACAGTCATTCGTAATGGGTACATTGGTTTCTGTAAGACCACTTACGGGTTTTCTTAGCCCCAGATATGGCAATTTAGCTTATTAACGTGCCCACCAAAATGAAAAAGAGCTTCATTAGACAAAATAATTTTTTTTTGAAAAATCATCGTGCAGTTTCTCGTTGGCCCATTTAGCGAAGCGAAAACGAAGCGGATGGTCATGCAGCTTCAACTCCTGAACCATTAGAACTATGTAAGGCGTCATACTGAGATTTATTTTGCAAAATTCGACACAAACTGATGCGTGAAATCTTTAATCCTTGAGAACGATGACGAGTTGACGCACACTCTCAGCCACAGCTTCGATATTTTTGAGTGTACGCACTGTACGTCTTGGCGCATCAACAATGAAACTAGTTTCACAAACTTTAGCAATAAACTTCCGTATATCGGGCACTGTTGGTTCTTCCCTATGAACAAATTTTGTACGACATTTTCATGCAATTTCCGATCAATTGTCTTTGTTTTGGAAATAAATTTCCAATAAATACCAATGTTGCTCAAGCGTGAATCGATTCATTAGGTTCAGTGGAGATAATATACGAAATTTTGTGACAGAATAGAATAACATAAGTGTTGCCAGATTCGAAATAACCAAGGTTCCAATTTAAACCGATAGATGGCCAACCCGATATCCCCACTAATATTCATGGAATTCATACGTTGGTGTAATGCGGAATAAAATTGATCATCATTGATCAGTTCTCCAACAGGAACTCTCCCAAATGTTGACGGTAAATAACGATCATATAGTTGAAGTTACATCTTCTAAAGTAGTTGTAATTTTTAAGTCTGTTTTGCAAAGTCACCAGGAATGGTGACACATTTTTTTTTTATTAAAATAGGTGTTTGGCATTGATAAATGGATTTGTGAACAAACAAAATTACCGAATGTAGATGAGACCAATACATAGGAAATCCTATAGCGTCCAATTCATCCCGAAAAACTTAGTCTTTGAAGTGGATTTTGGGTTGATGACGTCATCGGTGCCTATTTCTTTAAGATAGCGGATAAATTGGCCATCTGTAGCACAACCATCGACCTCTCAGTTCCCTGCTTTTAAAATTGCTGTGAGTTTATAATTGACAATGAAGTATGAGCTCTTACCACGTCATGTGGGAGACTTTAAATACGAGCAGAATAGTGCAGAAAATCTGGCCGAATTTGGATAGAGGACGCATAGAAAGTCTGTTCAAACTCCAAAGGAGCATGCTCAGTATGGTTATTAGAGTCATTACTGGACATTGATTCATTTATGGTAGCTCATGCGAGACTAATTTGCATTGGACACATGGCTAACGTATTTTACAGGAGCGGTAGAAACGAGAAATGAAAGGAGACATAACTGGACCCAGCCGCCTAGCGCTATGTCGAAGAAGGAGCAAGCACTTTAGTGTCTGCGCTTATGTTTAGCTTAGGTGGCGGACCCCTTGAAAGAATAGGTCCCTCCTAGGCCAGCATTTAGGCCTATTGCGATACCAAAACATATTCTACCAGGGTTTAACCATTACGTTGGCGGTCTAAGCGATCTATCGACTATAAAGTCGTCATCAGATCATCAGAAGCTATGAATGTTTTTAAGAATAGGGAAACTTGATGACTGTGGCATTACAATAGGTCATATATCACCTAAGTGTCGCTAGCTTAACTTTTTGGTTTGACAGTCATAAAGTTGGCTTCCCTGCTATGTAATCTCATGAATAGACTGCAATTAGTAAAACAAAGAAAACATTATTTGTGCTGCGTCATAATTAGCAATGTGGGTAACCGAAGCTATTGGAAATATCACCACAATATCGTGGGTATTATGATACAATTTGGTTGTTGTTGTATTTTATTTTTTCAGAAGTAATTTAAGCCCGTATTTCCTGCCATTTACGTTCTCTAATACAACATTTCTCCAGTATAAGTTTAAAGCTTTAATTGCCTTCACTTCAAATGTAGACAGCAATTTCGACTGTATTTCGCTAATAAGCCCAGCAGCTAAATTCTTGTAACCAATACTACGACAGTTTTTCGTAGAATGAAATTGTTTTTCACTTACACAATGACATATTCCAACGGCTATAAATAGTTTAAAGGAACACAGCCAAAAAAAAAAATGGCGGAAATGGAGTAAAAAAATAAAAACAATAAAACGAAACTAAAAACGTTTTTAAACAGTTTTTTAAATCACCACCCCGCCCCCCTATATATATAAACTCACATCCTAAAATTCACGCACATAAACCCTTTTCGGAAGACTTTACTTTCCCTTTTTGCCCTCTTCTTCTTCCTGTTGGAAACGATTCGAATTGAAATATTCTAACACCGCCATTAAGGAACATGTAAACGAAGCGAGTGAATCATGTTCTTCGCAAAAAAGGGGCAAAAATGCGAAACTTTTAGAAGAAAACTTAAGGGGAAGAGCATCTAACTAAAAAGGTTTCAAAAAAGAGCATGATCCACCGCCATGCATACAAATGATGGCTGGCTGGTGATGGCAGCACCTTAGGGGAACGGAAATATTGACAAAAAACAAAAACAAAAAACCAACAAAATTTTAAAATAAATTTAGAAATGGCAAACGCACCAACACACAAACACTAGGAACATTAGGAAAGACAGGAAAATACAGTGTTTTTGGAAAAAATTATGCAAACACATCAAGGAAATGAGTTCTTAAGACAAGGAAATGCCCTATAAATAGTACAGGATGACAAAAACGATTTCGAAAAGATTTTAAATTGCTTTTTTCTTCAAAGCTAGAAAGAACATTGATATTGGGACATAATACTTATGCACATTAGTACTCTAACTGTACTCCCCTCTAACTTTATAGGGTATCCCTATAATGTCACCTCCAAGCCTGCTAACCTTAAAAACTAGTGTAAGATGTCAACGATAATATGTTGCTTTTTGAGATACATTAATACTCCACACGTTTCAAGAATGTGTTCCGATGATTTATTCTCAACCCCCATTTATAATAAGTGTACCCCGAAGTCGTGAGGCCCTTCGTCGAACATCTCCAACAAAACAAAATATAAAAAATATTTCTTCGGCGACTTCCTTTCTGAACAGATTTCTTAGAAAAAGTCTGACAGTTAATACAATGCCATACAAAAGTTCTCAAAATTCTATCGTTAAGAGTTAACCTTAAACTGTAGGTCCCGCCACTCAACCATAAAATTAACACACACAACATAAGTGGTGTGAGAAACTAGGTCGTGACTGAAGGGTTGTAATGACCACGTATGTGTGTATGTGCCCTGCCAAAAGCATGATTGCCACCCTAAAATTATTGCTTAATTGTCTGATGAATGAATTAGATCTCCCGTTATTTAATATCTCAACGAAAGTTTTGATAGCCTCAAAAGCACTTAGTCAGAGAAAAGTTTTTACCTCTCTTTGTCTTCCTTATCAATGTGCATTGTTCACTCCCCATCAAAGGCATGGAAACTCCTCTTCTCATAAGTTCGTCTGCTTGCTCATTGTCAAGAAACCGACATGACCTAGTACACAGTGGTAAGGTAACATTTTTTTTTGGCTATTTTTTCGCTTCAGTTGCCCCTTGCTTTACTTTTTTTGATTTAACTTCATAACTGCCGAATGCTCGAGTGGTCATCTTTTGTCATTAACTGAATAGAGCGAGTTTCTCTATGCGCTCGGAATATTTTATTTTAGGGACCAAAAAGTCATGCCTCTGTGCCAAGACAAGTTCTTGGCCCATCTGTGTACTACTAAAGAGTCAAACTTTTAAAAAAGTATACAGTTTCTACATTACTCCACGCATTTTTGATACTAAGTCATCCCTAAATCGTAGAACCTACTGGTTCTGTACGAGGGACAATTAAGAAGTTAATCGATTCTTTCGGTTACGTAATCTACTAATGGATTTCAAAAGCTTTTGCCTTCACTAGCCTATGCAGCGGACTAAATTACGCCACTTTCATTGTCCCTGTTTTATTAATACGATTTCGGGGCAGAAGAATATTAGTCCTCTTTTTATACATACAAAAACCAGTAAAGTCGTGCAATAATGCACATACCTTCTTTCGACCAATTAAACCTCCCCTTAAAAGAACATTTAGCCTAGGTAGGTAGGGCGGAGTGGTAGCTCTGATATCAAAAAGCTCACTTGAGCACGCATATTGGCCCGTTGTGATGCCACGGGTGAACACAGTATCTGTACTGACCAAGTTCCACCAATATCAGGGAAGAGGGAGTTGTTGGTAAGCGCAAAATTAGCCTAACTGAGGTAACATTATGATTGTGAGCGGTATATCTGTCCTGACTAGTTTATTAGCAGTTACCTACAATCCGTGTAAGAGTTGCCGGAATTTCGTTGAGAAGCCTCTAAGACTCAAACACCAGGAAGGACGTCGAAGGGACATAGCTAAGGACTTAACGTAGTGTACTTATCCGAGTAAATATAAAGATTTTCATTTAAAATCCTACTACCCAACAACTAAAAATGGGTCGCTTTGAAAATACCTTTTACGTTTACGTGGAAAACACTGGAGTTTCTGTGATACCTATTACAGGCAGTAGAAATGATACAAAAAGGATTCAATTTATTCGTTTATTTCCCAGTAAGGGAATAGGTACCTATGCATGGAGCAAGAAGTATTAGCTGTATGAGCAAATAAAGGTACGTCTTCAGCCGCCAGAGCAAGAAGATAGGTATGAGCTGGACTTTCTAGTGCGACAGAACTCTGCAGAATGTATGGACCTTATTGTAGGCATCTGTGGTTAGGTTAGGTTAGGTTAGAGGACGTGACTACCTAGTCTATTAGAAAGTATAGGACTTTTATCAGAACTCTTAATATATGTATGTATCCAGCATTTTGCAAGCATTGCTATTTATCTTTGGGGTCCCTCTGCGAACCTCTAGATCTTTGAACCAGAAGTTCTTTCTTGGAATTCTAACGTCAAAGGTCCTATTCAGTGGGTTATAAAGAACTATTTAATCGACCTGGATGTGCTTGTGTCTATAGCTTATCCAAAGTCCAGATTGAACCAGGATTTAATGCATTAAGCTTTATTGGCAACAACTCATCCCTCTGCTACAATAGATAATCAAGGGGGATTCAATTGAGAATGGCAAATAATGCCAGGGTTGTAGTCGCCGTAGTCTGTTAAGTTATTAGACGTGAGTTATTAGACGTGAGGCCTCGTTTCGAATACCATTTCAGACATCTCCAACGAAATGAAATATGAAAAATTATTTCTTCGCGCGGCTTCCTCTCAGTAGATTTCTGGCAAAAACTCTGAGAGTAAATAGAATTGCCATGAAAAGTTGCTCAAAAATCTGTCATTCGCAGTCGACTTTAAACTGTAGGTCCCGCCACTCATATATAAAATTAACACACACAACATAAGTGGTGTGAGAAACTAGGTCGTAATCCTGACTGAAGGATTGTAATGATTCAATTATGTATGTAAGTACGAGTATGTATGTATAATGCCAGGGTTGGCAAACTATTTTGTGGACAACCTTTTACGTTTTGCTGCAGTTAATGGAGTTTCTGGTATTTTTTGGAATTTTCCGATATTCCTTTCGTTTTCTTTATCTAAGGACTAGGGGAGCTCTATCAATGTGATGTCATAACCTCTGTAAAGGTTTCTACATTAAGTTTGTTTGGATTATTGCGAGATCATAATGGACGCCATCTATTACTAACTGTTAATGATAACCTGTCTGAATACTCCTAACTTACCTGCCACAATGTATTCCCTGCCAGAAGTGTGTTCATGAAGAGTGTGCTCATAACCTTAGTGATATATTCTTAAAGCTACAAAAAACTCTTCTGCATTTATTCCTTGAGATCTCAAAATCTATGATTTTCATGACAGACCTCGTAAATACGATTTGAAAATTCATTAGAAAAATTGTAACAAAACGAAAAAAAAACAGGAGGAAAATGGATGTCAACTTTTTACTTTCACTTGGAAATCTGATACGCAATCTGGGGAATTAAAATAGAAACTAAACGTGAGTACCTTCATAAGAACTGTGTGTATCGATGTATTTTCCTTCTCCTCCTACATTTGAGTATGAAAGTTTATGAATATCTTACGAAATGGTTAGAAAACAAAAAGAAAATCATGACTCTATGTATGGAATAGAATGGCTGACTGACTGTTTGTTTGACTTGTTGAATAGAAAAGTTGAACAGAAGAGACAGACGGATATTTGATGCAATACAGTTGATATAATTTTTTTTTTGTTTTTGTTTTTGTTTCTTTTTATTGTAACGAAATAATTCCATTTTAAGTCGATCTAAATTAAGATAAAGTACGAGCAACGCTGATGTTGGTGGCGCTAGAGATATTGGCTGTCTGTGGGTGTTAGTGTGCGATTGTCTCTTTCATGGCTTATTGGCTTAACTGAAAGGACACAAGAGAACAAAGTAAATACAACAATAACAACAATTGTAAAGAGAAAAAACTAAAACAAATATCAGACAATTAAAATCAATTTATTGTTCAACAAATGAATTTCAATTGGAATTGGAATTCGAATTTAACTACCACTGGGTGGTCAACACCCCTTCTGACCAGCCACTGTTTTTGGTTACCAAAATGATGATGACGATAATGAAAGCGCCGTTTTATTTAACAATGGGTGGCTGGAAAAGACTGGCAAAAACAGGCAAATTTTCAGAAACGCAAAAACCTCTTGAACACGCACAATACGAATTCTCGAGAGAGAAAGCATTAAAGTTTCCAAGTATTTTTGTCCATTTTCTAAATGTTTTTAATGTGTTTGTTGTTTTTCTTTTTTGTTTAATGTTTAAATAAAAATTAATACTCTGCAGAAAATATATGTTGTTGCTGCCCATTTTAAATAAACTTCAATGGTTTAACAAAACTTATTACGCCTCTCTCTCTCTCTGAGAATGGATTAAACGTTCAACGTCAAATCATTTTATTTGAGCTTAAATTTTAACACCGGATAGTTTGCAAAATGTTGTCATTTAAGATAATTTCTCTTTAAATATCATGTTTCAAAGTCTTTTAATTTTAATTTATTTACACACAGCAAGTAAACACTTTTGAAGAATATTTTTCTTTTTATTTTCGATCCAATCCCTCTTGATACTCATGAAATTTTGAGTATGAGTGAGTCAACAGTATTGGAATCCAACTACTCTGATTCATTCGTACTCACTACAACATTGATTTATAAGAACAGGTTGCAAAGAGAATGAGTACAACGTTGACATTAAACTCATAACATTCGAAATATGTTTGATTCATACGCCTACTCATTCAGATTAACAAATTTAGAAAAATACTTATAATACTCATAAATGATTCAAGTGATTCGAATCATTCATCAAAATTTTGAGTCTTAGTTGTTGTTGCATTTACAAAAAAAGAAGAAATAAAAAGACAAAGACAGCTAACAGAGCAAACACACAACATTCTTGTGAGTATTGCAGTGTTCGTACGCGAATCATATTTATTGTGTGATTCTTGTAAATGTTGAGTCATGGTGAGTCGAAATCAACAACATCATACGTATTGTTAAGTATGAGTACGATCAGCACTTCAAACTTTGAATATGAGTAGTATGAGTGTGATATTAAAATAAGTATGAATGCGTATAAGTATCAGAAATTGTGAGTATGATTCGAATCTACTCATCGTTTTCAATTCTCATTGCTGACCTCTGGTGTGTATAGATATTAGATTTAAAACAAGATAGGGGATTAATTCCTGCATGATAAGTTTTTCAGATAGTGTAGTGCAACTACAGAAGAAATTTTCTTTTAATGTGTGATTCACGATCGACGGACAGTGAGACTTGGGAAGCGTTGCCAAGTACTTTAATAAGACTGGATACTGAAGTTGCCGTAGTATAATATTGTGTCATTTATCGGCTTAAATATGCAGCATTGGTTATTTCGAATCTGGCAATACTTATATCATTCTATTTTGCCACAAAATTCGAATTCAAATTATTTTGCCACTCCACTGAACGTAATTGATTTCCGCTTGAGAAACGTTGGGATTTATTTGAAATTTTATTCCAAAATAAAGACAAATGCTTGCTTGCTTTATTTGGAGATCAGGAAAACCACACGAGGTCTTACAGAAGCCAATGCACCCATTACAAGTGACTGATTGGTGCGGCTTGTGGAGCGGAGGCCTCATTAATTCATATTTCTTTGAAAATGAGGACGACGCAACCATTACAGTCAATGGAGGAGACACCTATCGTAGTATGATAAACATTTTTTTTTACCCGCTCTTCATGGTACTAATCTGAATGATGTTTGGTTTCGATAGGAAGGTGCAACTTGCCACACATTTCATGCCACAATCGATTTATTGCATCAAGCGTTTGAAGGCCGTTTGATTAGCCGAAATGGTGATGTAAATTGGCCGCCAATAAGCTGTGATTTGATACCGATGGACTATTTTCTGTGGGGCGCCATTAAAGGAAAGTGTTATGCCGAAAAAGCAGAGGCAATTGAGCATTTGAAGGCCAACATTCGTGATGCCATTGCCAATATACGAGCCCGTTCACTTGAGAATATGCACGAACATTGGTGTGATCGAATAAACTACTGTGAAACCAGCCGCGCAGCCATATGAATGGAAAAATATTTCATTTTTAACCGGAACAATTGTACTTTACAGACTTCATCTCAGAATGCGAAATATAAAAATATAAAAAAAATATTTCTATTTGCGGGTTCCTTTCGGCAGTCTTCTTACAAGAGTTCTGTAAAGTAAAGTGGCAAGTGGTCCACTAAATTTTTTATGTAAACTCGCATAAGAAGTCTACATTGAATATTTTCTAGAATCCTTACTTAACTTGTGATTACAATCTTTTAGTGAGGATTACAACCTAGTCTTTAACACCACCTATGTTGTGTGTAAATTTTAGCAATGAGTGGCGGAACGTATAGATTAACGTCGGTTCTAAACGCAAGATTCGAAAAGCTTTTCATAGCGATTTTATTCGCAATAACAGTTTCTGTTGAAAGACTGCTAAGCGGAAGTCGCTGAAATAAATATTTTTTCATATTTTGCTTTGTTCGGCATACTAAGCTGGGGTTTGAACCCCAGGTTCTCGTCTACTAAGTCTACCCACTTCTCATTAGACAACGACGACTTGTTAATATAACTATTGAGGCAAAAATAAGATCCGCCACTGATTAATTTTCCTATTGAAAAGTGGGTATACATCCAATGGCCATGAGACCCATTTTCTTTCTTCTTCTACAGTTCTTGTAGGAGCTGTGATTTTACGTAAAATTCTCAGAATGTTCGATTCACATAAACACATTGTTGACAACTGTTTGTTCAGAATTGTGTTCCATTGTTGAAGATGATTTTTCGATGAAGATTAGAGTCCATTGCCAACTGATTAAAAGCGTGCCTTGTTTACGGTCATTTACCTTCAGTACCAGGTTAGGTTAGGTTAGGTTAGCGTGGTAGCTTTAATTTGCCAAAAAGCTCACTTGAGTACGCATAGCGGCCCGTTGTGATGCCGCAGTTAAACGCAGCGTCTGTACTGACCAAGTTCCTCCGATCCAAGGAGGGGGAAGTTGATCAGCGCAAAGGCTGCACATTTTCAAAAACCACGAATACCCCACGCTGGAAAACCAGTCAGAAAGTTTGATAAACAAGTCTATGTCCTTGATATCAATGGGCGATAGCTTCGTTAAGCTGACAAGGTTTGGAGAGCCAAATAACCTATATCTGCACCTCGCAAGTGATGGGCATTGGCAGAGGCAGTGGATGACAGTCTCCTCCTTCTCGGCGGATCTGCATCCACGGCAGATGTCGTTAAATGGGAGCCTCATTCTCTCCGCATGTCTACCCATAACGCAATGACCTGTAAGCATGGCCACTGTGATCGAGTCAGAGTCAGTTGAATTTTGTATAGTTGCATTCCCAGGACACGACATAAAATTCTTCAAGTTGTAGTCGACGAAAGACAAAGTTCTTGTGAGCGACGCAAAATCGAATTCCATATTTCGAACACACGTCATTATTTATGGTCGTCCACAGTGATTTGACATAACAGACTAAACTAATTTAACAGATGTAACTTCTACGAGATCGGAGTTATCAACTGCCAAAAATACAAAGTCTCCGTAGGAACAGCTAATAGGTCATCTAAAGGATTTAAAATTGAAAAATAACTTAAGTAGGCTTCACAGACAAAAATGTTTTCTCTTTCTTTCATTATTTTCTTATTGTTTCTGTATGTTCTAGTCTCCTTTGTATAGAAATTTAATTTCTTGTTTTAATTTTTTGGTTTAAATTCAAAGCTTTTTCATTGCATTTAACATTTCCTAAAAGAATACCAACTAATTTGTATTCATGTTTTTATTGTAATAATTAGCGCTACTTAACGCTACAGGAACTCAAATAAAAGTTTAGAAAACAAAATATTTAAACACCTGCAACAGTGTCTGCCTGTGCACATATAACTGAAATCCGCCCCCATTTATTATGGAAAATCATAATCATGCACGCAAAGTTTAAAAAAGAAAGCAAAGCAAAATAAATTGAAAAGTTACATTCGATCTACAACGATTACGTAAAACCATTGCTGCAATAATAAATCGGTTACAATATACGCAATTTGGCAGATGGTGCCTTCTTGTTTAAACCTCTCCATTAACATGTACCTGTAACGAATTCTATTCACAGTCAGTGTAATTTCGACATCAAGTTGAAGAGAGTAAGACCCAGTCACATCGGCTCACCAAAATCCTCGCCATACAGTTGCTGTTAATAATTGAACTTGCTTCTCATAGATTACATAAAGATTTTTTATGCTCGAAGTTCTATAATTTTAGATGGAAATGCTCTCCATGGGAGAAAATTACTCTTTTTTTTGCTACATTACCCATTGAACTCTTTCCATGGCCTGCTAGTTAGAGCAGAGTAAGCTAAACTTTGTATTCATGAACGTGGTAGTCTTTTGTTAAAACTCGCTGCTTTGTATTTCGTGTAATTCGGAGCTAGAAAGTCACTTTGGCATAACTTTCCAAATTTGTAAACATACACATACATAATTGGTCATCACAACCCTTCAGTCAGGATTACAACCTAGCTTCTCATGTTGTGTGTGTTAATTTTATACATGAGTGGTAGGACCTACAGTTTAAAGTCGACTCCGAACGACAGATTTTTGAGAAACTTTTCATGGCAATTTTATCTAGTTTCAGAGTTTTTGCCAGAAATCTGCTGAGAGGAAGTCGCCGAAGAAATACTTTTTGTATTTTGTCTTGATGTCTGGCCTGTAAACAGTTTTTTAATACGAACGCGTTATTCTTTCTTAAAGAGCTTCATCTTTAATAATTGGATTAAACACATGCCGGCGCTTCTAAAATTCAGAGTTGCCACTATCACAAAAAAGGGATTAAATTTGAAAAGGGCTAATGTTAATGAGGCCATTAGATGGATTTAACTGTGACTGGTTTCTATGAAGCTATATGTGGTATATAGCAGAATAAAAAAAGTTTGACAATTTTGTCTGTCCTCTCATAAGCCAACACACTACCTACTAGAATACGGCGACTTTAAGAGTATAGATTACTTACTTCTTTTAGTCGGGATTACAACCTAGCTTCTCATACTAACCTTGTGGTGTATGTTAATTTTATTCATGAGTGGCAGGATCCACCGATCCGATTTCGAACGTCAGAACGTTTTGAGAAAATTTTCATTGCCATTTTATTTGCTCTCAGTTTTTTTGCCAGAAGAGGTTGAGAGGAAGTCGCCGAACAAATATCTTTCCATAATATTTTTTTTTGTTTGAGATGTTTGGGCTAGGGTTTGAACCCTGGTTTCAAGTCTAAGAAATCAACACACTACTTGTTAGTACACACTTTTCCTGGATTTCCCATTCTCCCCTTTCCTACATTCTCTCCTTTTTATCGCTCTATTATCCTTCCCTCTTTAAGGACGTTGTACAATGAGTGAATTCGACCTCCGCGTCCTGTACTTGTCTTAATTGACAAGTACACGTCCTCTAACCTAACCTAACCTAACCTACTAGACTACGACGACTTCCAAATTAGTTGCTTTGCCACATCGCCATGAGCGAATATAGTATTCAACAACACGTGCAACTGATAAAAATGTTTTATTCTTTGAAACCGAGTTGGCAAGGCCATCTCTGTAAAGGGCGAGCACTGTACGTCGATTGTTTTTGCCTGAATTTAATGATGTAGAAAAGTGCGGACAGTCTCTTTAAACTTAATATGTAATGAGAGCGTACGTCACTGAGAGATACTACGAGTATAAATTGTGGTGCGTAAATAGAAGTTGCCGTGGTCTAGTAGGTGGTATGTTGGCTTAAAGCCAGGCTTAAAGCCCAGGCCAGACATGACAACAAAATACAAAAAGTATTTCTTCGGCGACTTCCTCTCAGCAGATTTCTGGTAAAAACTCTGAAAGTAAATAAAAATTGCCATGAAAAGTTTCTCAAAAAATCTGACGTTCGGAGTCGACTTTAAACTGTAGATCCCGCCACTCATGTATAAAAACTAACGCACACAACATAAATGGTGTGAGAAACTAGGTCGTAATCCTGACTGAAGGGTTGTAATGACCAATTATATTGTATGTATGTAATTGAATCACTAACATGAGATTTAGTTCTTCCGTTATCTATTCCAAATCGAAATTTGTTTAAATTTATATTTATCCAGGCTTTTTTAATTCTTTCGAAAATGAAGACATAGAGATCGTTTTTATTCATTTTTGCTTCAAACACGCTTCTCAAAATTATTTCATGTATATGAGGCTAGAAAAATTTCGACAAAACTAGGTCGTAATCCTGACTGAAGGGTTGTAATGACCAATTATGTATGTATGTAAATAAAAGTAGCACGGAGGTTAATTTCAATGTCACTCAACAAGGGATACAGCATGGTGGGAATATAAATATAAAATATAAATGTGCATGACTATTATAACATTATTACTAACATATCAACAACATATCACTATGAATTCAGAATGTTAAAATTCGCTCAAACCCCCTTATGGAATCAATTTCTAACAGCTGAATAGGCAGGCGAGAATATCAGCAAGTTTCATGCAAGTCCTATAGCGGCATTAGCTAGATTGTTAGAAGAGCTGAGAGAAATAGTAGAATATTAATATACTTTCAAGTAATGTCGTATAGCAGTTACGCAGACAATTCATAAAAAATCCCAATTACAATGCAGACTTATGCAAAATTTCCAAACATTTTATAAAACGTACTAATAATGTCTTGAGTCATTGGCTATAATTAAGGGTGAGACATTACAAACATCCTACCCATACCTCCGGTACCTGTGACAGTAGTGATGACTATGATAAAAACATAGTTACCCTCTATGTATACTCGTACATAGTTTTGTACAATATTTATACAAAATTTTCAAAATATCATTGTTTTCAGGATTATGAATAAAATAATGAAATATAATAACATTAATTGTTACTTTTTTCCTTTTAATTTATTCTGTGTATTTAGATTGGGGGGCTTGTTACATATTTTCCTACCACATAGTGTTCCGAGGAAAATAATTTTTTCCCATATGATTCCGTTTTACCACGTGTTGTTTATACAAGATTTGCATAAGTATGGTAATAACAGTTTCCGTTAGAGTTTACATTGAAATTAGCAAAAGTAAATATAAAATATAATTGTGGCAACTATAATATGGTATTTCCAACGGTAGTCATATAATGTTACATAAGTTTTCTTTTTATTTCTCTTGTATTTCCATGTTTATATATTGAGAGATTCCATGTGGCAAAATTTGTGGTGATGTAATCCGAAAAATAGTCTTAGTCCAGCCTATAGGTTGTTGGCTTATTAGACGTTATGTCAAGGTTCAAACTCGAACAAAAACGAAATATGAAAAATATTTCATCGGCGACCTCAGCAGATTTTTGACAAAAACTTATTTACTTACTTAATTGGCCATTAACAACCCAATTAACGGACTTCGGCCCGCCGCAACACATCCTCCCAAGCGCCTCTGTTTCTTGCGCGCCTACGCACTTTGGTCACATCAATCGATGACAGGACTTCCTCGATTTGGTCCTTCTAAAGCATACAAGTTCGTCCTCTTCGCCGACTTCTGCAGATCCCCACATCAAATACCCGTCTCGCCGGAGCATCCTCCTCCATTCGCACGACATGGCTGAATATTAATTCGCTGCACAAAGTCTATGTCGTTGAGGAGCTCATACAGCTCACTGTTTCTTTTTTTGATTGGATGCGAAAATCATCGCCAACTCCCACTGGACCGAAGATCTTACGTAGGACTTGGGGCCATGCCTCTGCGTCATAGAGAAGCACGGGTAGGATGAGCGTCTTGTAGAGTATTAGTTTTGTCGTACGAGAGAGGTCTCGATACTCAATTGCCTATTGAGACCATAGTAGCACCTGTTGGCAAGAGTGATCCTGCGTTTGGTCTCCAGACTGACATCATTTTTTGGTGGTAACAGCGGATAAATAAATTCCTTGACTTTATCAAAAGTATAGTTGTCTGCCGTAATCTGAGAATCAATACGCCGCACGTCCCTACTTGTCGATAACATATACGAAATGCGAAAGAAAAATTTTCTTCTGCGATTTCCTCTCAGCAGTCTTCTGGCAATAATGCTGAGTGTGAGATAAACTTGCCATGAATAGCCTCTTACAAATCTCTCATTCGGAATTGACTACAAACTGTAGGTTCCGTCACTTATGGCTAACATGAGTGTTGAGAGAAGCCACATGGGTTTTAATCCTGACTAAAGGGTTATAATAAATAGTCAAGTAAATACGTTCGATGGAAATGCATGGAGGTATGAAAGAAATTTTAATTTAAGATGAAATGTTTCAAGACGGAGGACTGTAGTATGTTCCACAAGAGCGAGATAATATAGAAGCTATAGTTATACAAAAAAACTGAGACATATTTGATCTGGATCTTCCTATTGACTATACGATACTTGATTCTGACCTTTTTGAACGAAAATACTGGTACATTTTCTAAAAAAGTTATTCGAGCATTCAGGGACAAATCCAGATTACGTGGGAAATGCAAAATCTTTTTAGAACATTTGCATCTCAAATTGTCGCTTGTATTAGCCGCTTACCCTAACACTATGCACGCAGAAATAATGTTCATTAGGAATGTTGCTGTACGAATCCAGTATTTCTAGAGAGTGTGTATATCATATTTAAGGTTGTCGAATGTCTTTATGGGGACGACACATGAGATTGGTATTCCTAACTAACTTCGCTCATTTGCAAAGGAAATGTTGGGAAAATAAAACCACAAGCGGTATCGAACAAACTAATCTGATTCGATATGCAGAACGAAGTTGACGTTAAAAAAACCAAGAGTAAATTTTTGGAGTATGACAGTTATAACGCATTAGTGGCCTTTGCGTTTATTTCTCAAGTGGCTGGGAATATCTTACAACGGCGTCTACAGAAGCTTTAATCTCAAGAAAGGAGAGTATATCGCAGAACATTTTCCCTGTCGCTGTCTGTCACTTGAAAGCATGAGGCGAAGGAATTTTTGGGCGTACACACAATAGTTCATACCTTCATATAACTACAGGAATGGCTAAGGTTTGCCATGTGGGTGTTGTATTGAAACTTAATAGACTTTTGAGGTTTTCCTTTGAAAAGTCTCAGATTTGTGTGAATAAGCCACTATCCCCAGTGATACTTAAAGTTAACATTACTTATGCCCTCGGCCGAATTCAGCCTGATTTAAACGCTACATACACATGTAATTGGTCATTACAACCCTTCAGTCAGAATTGCGGCCATGATTCTTGCAACACTTATGTTGTATGTGTTCATTTCATACATGAGTGACGCAACCTAGAGTTTAAAGTCGACTCCGAACGACAGATTTTTGAGAACATTTTCATGGCAATTTTATTCACGCACAGGGTTTTTTTTGACAGAAATCTGCTGAGAGGAAGTCAGTGAAGAAATATTTTTTCATATTTCGGTTTATTGGAGGTGTTTGAGCTGGGGTTTGAACCGTGGCCTCACGTCTAATAAGCCAACACCCTACCTACGAAACTACGTCGACTTCGATTTAAACGCTAGCATCTAGTATCCTGGAAAATTGAACACTGCGGATACACTGCGTGGCTCACACTTGAACGTTATTGTATTCCATACAAAATGGTGTTTCAAACGAATAAAAAATGTTGGTGCTATCTCATACACGTACTTATTTCGATGGCTATTACTTGCGCTTAGTCAGGTTTACAACCTAGCTTATAACATCATTCACGTTGCGTGTGTTAATTTTATGTTGGAGTTGCGGGACTGACTTATTGTTTAATATCAACGACAAACGACAAATTTTTGAGAACCAGATTTTCAGAAACATTAGAATTATTGCCAAGAGACTGCTGGGCGGAAGTCTTCGAGAGAAATATTTTTTGTGGGCTTTGTTTTGTTCAAGATGTCTGAGTTGAGGGTTGAACCCACCCTTCCTACCAATCTACATACTTATCTGCAGCGACTTTATACACAGTATTTTATTAAAGTTTAAGAAGCGCTTAGCGTTTAACAAAAGAGCTGATATGATATACAATTCTTAAGTGTGCCTACATGGATGATGCAAGGAATCATTTTTTGGAATACCCTTGCTTGTAAGCATCACATGGTGTTAAGCAGTATTACTTAAACTAATAAAGAAGAAAAGAAATTAAAAGAATAGCAACCAAAGTGAAAAAGTTTTGACAATTTTAAATTAATTTTTTATAACTGTATACTAAGAGTACGCACATATGTACATACACTGAGCGTCAAAAGAAACTGTACGATGGATAAAATTCTAACAATCACCAAACTCAACTTTTACAACCACCAAGGACTGTGCCCCAAAAAAATTTGACAATATTTCGAAATTTTTTGTCTTTTTTTGTTATAAAATAAAAATAACGGTAATTTATTAATGTATATTTTTCCTTAATGTACAGTTTCTTTTGTAGCTTATTGTATATTTACCGAAAAGCATAAAACCCTTATACACAGCCGTACAATGTAATACGAATATCATGACACTCACATCCTTTTTTATACTCTTTTGCAATATCCTTTAAATACATAACAATACTGTGGTATAGTCACAGATACATTCACATCCAAAAGAAGAAGAAGTTAAGAAATATGAATAGAAGTGGAAGAGAAAGAGGACAAAATAAACCGCTGCTGTAACACCTGTATTTTAAATCTGAAGTAATAATCGTATACATAATGAATCATATTGATTAAGTGTTACTTAAAGCCACTTATTAGTACAGTATGGCTAGAAGAAAAGGAAACTTTTAAGGAAATGTTGTGGGTGTTTTATGAAGATACTTTTGAATTGACAGGCTTAACTTTATGATGGGCAGGAAAATTATATTTGCATGGGTTTTCTCCTTTTTTTTGTTGTTGTAAAAGAAAAATCCATAATGACAGCCGTAAAGTTTTTCTAGCTTTTTAACAAATATTTTAAGTCGGTTGTTAAAAAATTATTGTATGTCTCACTTACAGGCATAAAAATTAAGATTTTAAGCTTGTAATCATAAAATAATTTTTATTACAGGTGCTCGAAAAGTACATTGAAATGTTGGGATGTAAACAAGGCTTTTTACTGGGTAATAGATTACCATGCTTCAGGCTTTTAACACCATTGTGATATTGTGATATTTTTTTTTTTGCTTTTTTTTACTCGTATATATTTTACATTTAATTTAATTCATAAAGTTTGTCAAACCAAGTCCACCGTTGGACTTCTTTCGTAGCGAACTCTAAACGGAAGTTTTTGTAATAAAGCGGACATCACAACTCCAACTTTAAAACTCAAGAAAAAAATATCAGTTGTGGCTGTTAATAACGGAGATGCCGGCGTAGAAATTGGCGGCCAGCATTAAGTCGCGGAGGCTTGTATGAAAAACAACTTCAGTTCACTTTCGGTGCGCTTTCGCTACATTTCAAAGATCTTGGTTGATGCTTTAAATTTTGTGAGAAAAGTGCTCGAATGACTTCGAAAAGGATGAAACACAAGCCTATCGAATCTGCCATTCGGTCAAAGGAAAAGCATGTGAAAATATTAAATGTGGCATATAATTTCATCACAAAAACTAGACTGAATAAGGCTTTTTGCCCTATTGATGTGAAAATATGGCTCCACAGGCACGACTTTACTAAGAGAATTGTTATTAAATAGGCGGCATGTATAGATTCTTGAGGAATCTCTTTAATGGAAAAAAATATCATAAAAGGCCCTAAAAGGTAAGGCAGAGATATAGCGATTACAGCGTAACAACAGGTAGAGGTTTACATGGATTTTTGATATTATAACTGCAAGCTATTATCGAATGATCGGCCTCCTCCTATAATGATACGGAAATAAAAAAAATCAGATACTGGTGTTTTGCTTTTACAACGTTTAACATTAAAATTATAAACAAAAGCTACAAAAACACAACAATAAACTTGTTTACAAATTATCATACTGTGTAATATAACAACAAATACCAGCATAAAAAATTATAAACAAGTAAACAAAAATACAACAACAAACACCAGCATAAACAAGTGGTAAACAAGTAAACAAAAATACAGCAACAAACACTACAAGAATAAATGTAAACAAAATACACAAACAACAATAATGAACCAACGATTATAGAGATGTCGAGAAGGCGAAGCCACAAACATTCTGATTCAAGAACATTCATCAGACTTTGCTATATAAAATGCCAGTCAAAGCAAGCGAAGCAGTTAGTAAAAGTTCAGTCAGTCTTGTGTGAAGCAATCGTGGTTTGCAGATCTCCGTTACAAAGTTCTGTCGAATAATTGTCTAGTAATTGCTATTGTTTATGCAAAGGGTGTAAACAGTGGGATAACAAAGAAAGGCAAATGTTGTTGTTACATCAAGTTGCGAACAGTGGCATACTGAATTGTGCGAATAATAAAGAATTTTAATTAAAACTAAACACAAATTTATTTTTATTTTATTTGCAATCTACGTACTCATATTTTAAACGTTTTTAGAAGGTAAAAACGTAACGTATTGGTACTAAATTAAAATTTATTTTACAATATACCCATCTATCTTTACGAATAAATTAAATCATTATATTATACATACGAGTGTATGTTATAAAATTAAATTACCCTTCTATCGATTACGAAATTTGTAATCTTTAATGCAACTGTAAAACGCACACTTCTGTACGGTTACGAAACCAAAAACTCTTTTTCAAATAGTGCAGTAACTGAATAATACTGAATAATAGGCGATGTCCAGTATAATTCATCGCTAATTGCACCATAATTCTATAACAATGGCTCTCTCACCATACAAATTCTCACAATACAAATACAATAAAACTTCCTTCAAAGGCCTCTATTCATGTTAGAAATAGATTGCACCAAATATTCGAGTAAAGCAGGTGCCATACTCCTACTACTGTAAAATCGAACTCCGTTCCAGCATAGAAAACTTTAATTTCCTACAATCAATGAGAAATTTCATAATATAATCGGTTTACTCGTCAGTTGCATCTTAAATAACAGATGATACGCATATTGGAATTTCTAATGTGTCCTTCGATAGAGACTTTCGAACTTCGACTCTCGGTAGGACGATTATTACGATCGAAAATTTAATAATGCGCATGGTACTTTGCCCAAGCAGAGCACTTATTTTGATAAAAATTGCTTTATTAGGTGCACTTGTTGTTGAACGCTATATCTATCAACGGTGGTTTGGCGAAACAGACTGAATAAATGACAACTAATTTGATAGATGGAGCTTCAACACGATGTTCGTTATCAGCGAGACAACAGTTAATAGTGTGGTGGATAAATCAAAGTTCCGTGGTTCAGTCAATGATCGACCAAAACTTTTGTACGCTGACGAAAAGCAAGATCTCTATGATAGTAGGCAGGAAAATTGAAGGCTGTCGGTTTTACATCGCTTGAAAAAACACTGCAGTTCACAGACCACAACTTGGTGAACTTTGTATTGTAACTTGGGGCTGGACTCGTTCAAAATTCCAATGACCCTGGAACTTAAGGTAAATAAGCATACAATGCTTGTTAATTGTCTTAAGTTTTAGACAATAAAAGTTTTTTATCCATGCATGTCATGTTGGACCTACGGAAAGAGCTCATGGGAGGGCGGAAAGAGCGTGTAGATTATATGTATGTTATATTTGCAAGTGTCTTTATTATAAGTGACTGCAGAAACTACTGAAGTAACGACAAACATGCATACATACAAAATTAGTTATTACAACCCCTCAGTCGGGATTACGACCTAGCTTCTCCCACCACTTATATTGTGTGCGTTAATTTCATACATGAGTGGCGGGACCTACAGTTTAAAGTCGATTCCAAACGACAAATTTTTGAGAAACTTTTCATGGTAATTTTATTTACTCTCAGAGTTTTTTTTTTGCCAGAAATCTGCTGAGCGAAAGTCGCCGAAGCAATATTTTTTCAAATTTCGTTTCGATGTCTAACCTAGGGTTTGAACCGTGGCCTTATGTCTAATAAGCCAACACACTAACTACTAGACTACGTCGACTTCATATGTAAGTAACGATAAAACAAAGAAATAAAAGTGAGTGTCAACCTGACCTTCATAGGCACTCATTCTTATACGCAGTCGAAAAGCTACAAAGAAGACTTTGAGTTGTAATTTGTTTTCGGCCGAATACAAATGATGAAAGCTGAAAGAAGTTGAGCACTCATTACAGAAAAAGATGCAGTTGGGAAGTCCGGAAGTTATTGACATTTCTATACCCACTGCAGAATCAATTTAATAGAATCCTGTCCCTAACTTGACATTCATCTGGATAGACGCCTGATTTTAAAATTCAATATGGAACAAAAGTTTGCATAAATGACGTTAAACTAGGATGTTGACGTCTCAATGGCAGGCTTTTGTATTAAAAAGCTTGAAGTCTGTGAAAGAAAGAAAGAGTCGGGCTACATGCGCTTAAAAATATGTTACTACTGCCGGTCTTATCTTCCTATTAAATACATCTACCCATACAAATACAATCAAATACGAAAGCTAAATTTATTTCTGGTGTTCGGAAGTGGGTAGGGTGTGGCCCACCAGCTTCGAAGTCTCGAACAAAATGAAATATGAAAAAATATTTCTTTGGCGACATCCTCTCAGCAGGTTTCTAGAATAAAATCTGAGAGTAAATAAAATTACCATGAACAATTTCTCACAAATCTGTCGTTCGTAGTCGATTTGAAACTGTAGGTGCCGCCGCTCACGTATAAAGTTAACACATGCAGCGTAGGTGGTGTGAGAAGCTAGGTTTGTAATGAACAATTATGTTTGTATGTTGATTGTGCTTAAAAGATTTTATTGTTTTAAATAATTAATGGCTCAACAAAAAAAAAAAAAAAAAGAATTTAAAAGAAAATATTTTCTACATAAAATTGCAGACAACCTTCAACTTTCCAGCACGTAATAAATTTTTACACCCAATAAAAATGTCGTTACAAACGTTAATAATATTCATTTATTATTATTGCAATTTTTTTATTTTCATTTTATTAATTTTTCATTTTCATTATCTTTTTTTTTATTATTTTTCTAAGACTTCAATTAAAATCGTTAATAAAAAACGCATCTACGGACGCGTGTCTGCAGCATAGTTTACGGGTTTTGTGGTTCAATAAAAAGAGGAAAATCTCCTGCTATTGCCAGCAGATGCCATAATTAGCAACCTGTTGAGCCATACTCGTAAATAAGTTTTTGTGTTTTATTGTTGTTTCTTATTGTTTTCCACTAAAAAAAGAAAAACAGGAAAAACGTGGAAAACAATTATTCTCCTGCAATTTTATATTGCAAACGTCATGTACGTGTTGCTTCACACATGCAAAGCGACATAAGTTTTGAGTTGATGTTTCACTCACATAGTAAACTTTGAACTTTATTCCAGGTACTCGGTGTACATGTCAAAGTGTTGTGTTATTTAATACGTGTGGTATTATGGTGGATTCTTACGGTGGAGTTAGTTTATTAGACTCTACATCCCTCGTATTCCATATATGTATGTATGTAAATTAAACAGTACGGTCTTCTCAGAATCCGGATACATAATGAGTTCCTTAATTTCCTGAAATTTCTGTTATTGGCTACATACGAGATGGTTAATCTACCACAAACAAAATGAAATATACAACCTAGCTTAACAGCAACATGAGCAGCATACCTATTGATTTTAGAAATCTAATCTAATCGACGTAGTCTAGTAGGTAGTGTGTTGCTTTATTAGACGTGATTCAAGCCCCAATAAAATTGCTATGAAAAGTTTCTCAAAAATCTTTCTTTCGGTATCGACTTTAAATTGTAAGTCCCGCCACTCATGTATAATGTATCCAAAATCTGAATATCGCCAAAACTTAGGTGAACTGATTCCACTGCTTGGCTTTTAAAGTCCAATACTGGGGAATGCGATGTACGATGGCATATAGCGAATACCTATACTCTCTGCCGGTTTCTTTATTTTGCGAGTAAGGATTATAATAATAAGGTCAGCTCTGGAAAAAAACGAAATATGAAAAGAAATTAAAATTTTAGTTACTCACAGGATTTTTGCCAGAAGGGTGCTGAGCGGAAGTCACAGGAGAAATAATTTTCATATTTCGTTTTTGTTCGAGATTTCTGACCTGAGGTTTAAACAGTGGCCTCATCTCTATTATAAAATAAAAAAAAAAATATTACCTAGTAGGCTACGCTCTCTTTTACCTTTGCTAAAGTCCCAGCTTTTATGACTCTCATGATGCCTCTCGGCGCCTACTGGGACAAGTTTTTCTACTCGAAAAATGGTTAAGAATTAACAAACAAAACTGTGTTCACGTAACATTCATGTTACAAAGAGAACCGTACCCTGCCGTCAAAACTCGCATCTAAAATATTTCGATGTAAGAAAGTTGTGGGGCAATCACGCAGAAAATGATCTTTTGCTTTTGTTTACAAGTTTTTTTTTAATTTTCATCCTAATTGTGACCCTAATGCCCTGATCATATATAAGGTTTTCCAGTATCGTAGCCGTTCTGACCAAAGCATCCACAAGTAGTTTCCGGGTATGCCGCAATCACTTTCCATCTCTAACATGCATAGACTTAAACAATCCATTTGTACGGTAGGGTTTTTAATTTAATTTTGGTCCGACAATTTTGAAATTAATTGGCTAGGGCCAAGGATCAAAAACAATGAAACCTTAGCGTAATTCTCAATTTACCGCCGGTATGAAGTTCGTTTAAGGTCGCAGTAATCTAGTAGGTAGTATGTCGGCTTATTAGACGTGAAGTTAAAAGCCCATGTCAAAATTCAGGTCAGACATCTCCAACGAAAAAATATTACTTTGGAGACTCCCTCTCATCAGATTTATTAAAAAGTAATTATTGAAATATATTTATGGCAGTTCTAATTATGTATGTTTGTATGACGTTCGAAGAGGTCTTTGTGTTTATCCGAGTATATCGGAATACACTGATATATACTGTAGATATGACCAACATTAGAAAGTACCGAGGTAGGTAGAGGTGGGATGCCCAGATTCGAGAATTCATCGGAGAGTTCGATGGTCGTGTCCCACCAGGCAAGTTCATCACCTCTGCAGTTACCCGGAATACCACTGTGCCCCGGTACCCATACGATATGGATATCATATCGTTCCGCTATCTCGTCGAGATATCTGCGACAGCCGTACACCGCCTTGGAGTTCATCAAGTTAGAACTTAGAGCCTTGATAGCCGCCTGGCTATCAAAAAGTATGGTGACGTTCCGCTAGGAAACCCTTCCGTCCCCAATAATTCTCGCCGCAACCTGTATTGCCACCACCTCCGCTTGGAAGACACTGAAGTGGTCTGTTCAGCTTCGAACCGTCGGTGTAGATTTTAACGGAGTCTCTTACCGGGTTGGTTACACCACCCTTCCAGACCCCGTTGTCCGGAACCGCTGTCTTGAATCTAATCGTGAATCCGTACCGCGTTGTCATGTAGTCACTGCTCCCGACAGCTCCAACTTCCCTCAGGATCTTTACGTGGCCGATATCCGAGTCCTGCCACTGTCCAGTCGCCCAGAGACGTTTACTTATTTTAGCAGCCACTCCCCTACAGAAAAGGTCAAGCGGAAAGATGCCCAAAATTATCTCCAGTGTCGACGCAGGTGTAGTGCACCAGGCACTGCTAATGATAATACAGGCAGATCTCTGCAGTCGCTGTATTAGTTTCGAATTAGTTTTCCTATCAAGGGATTCCCACCAAACTAGGCATCCATAGGTCAATATAGGTCTGACCACCGCTGTGTAGATCCAGTGAGTCATCCTAGGCCCTAATCCCCATTTCCTTCCCAACACTCTGTTACAAGCATACAGAGCAATGGAAGCCTTTTTGATTCTGTTAACGATGTTCGATTTCCAAGACAGCTTCCTATCCAGGATGGGTCCTAGAAAGTGTGCCTCCTGTTTGAGATTCAGTTCCGTCCCGTTTAGTTTCAGTGGACGAAAAGTATATGAAATAGTATGAAAGTACCAAACATATGTTAAACATATTTCAGTTCATTAAAAAAAGGATTTAAACAAAAAAGAGTATCAACAATTTTTTTCACTCGATAAAATGCAATATAAATTTTACGTACTGCTGATTAACGTAACCAAACAACATAATTAAAATTAAGATATTTTCAAAAGTACCAAAAGAGAAAAGTACTCTGAAGTAGAAAATTCTGTTTTTTTTCATTTTCTTGTTATTGAGTACTTCGAAATTACAGTACTTTCACAATAAAGAGATCTTAGTGCCAAAAAGGAACTTTTTGAGAAAATAAATTACAGCAGGACGTTTAAGTCAACTGCTACCAAATTTAATTTTCTCTGAGATATCATTTGAAAAAAAATTTAGCTTTAAAGTTTATTTAAGAAATTTTACAGATAAAAAGTAGAAAATTCTGAAGGGATTTTTTGTGATAAGAATAAAGTACCACAGTATATTTAAGCTGCTATTAAACTTACATTTCTAGGATTGCATATAAAAAAAAAATAAAAAAATTTTTTTATGAAAGCAACCAACCCTCTTTTATTTTGTTTACCCCTGCCCCTGGCACCAGTTTATGGTCAGTAATAATCTTAATCCTGCATTCTAATAAAACAATAAATTGAAATAATTTGCCTGTGGCATAATAAACTTTAAAATATTGTAAGAAAATTAAATAAAACAACGAAAGATGGTTTAACAAGTCGAGTGCCCTTACTAAACCCCCCCCCCATAAACAAAAAGTATTATTTTCCAAAACCCCCAAATCCATGCCATTCCTCTACTAAATTTGACTTTAAAATTATTATTGTTTATTATTAACAACTACTACTGTCAGTTGTGTCGTCCTTAAATAATATTTTCCTTTCATTTCTTTACAAATTTCTTAAGAGTGTTTGTCCTTTTTTTAAGTTTAAAAAATAAAAAAAGAAAAACGAAAACAAATAAATATAAAATTTAAGAGAATGGAAATGGAGTTTTTCTTTGATTTTGTTGTCAGCCATTAATTTTTAACAGCAAAATTTTTTTTAACTTTTGTTCAAATAAAAATTACTTGAGGCTAAAAAGAATAAGGTTTCGTACTTATATTCTATGTATGTATGGCATGGCGTATGAGTTAGTTTTAATGCGATTAAAATATTAATCATACGTTAGGTTGGTGCAAAAAAAATTAAATTAAATTACAGTCGTTGCATATCCTATTATCCCAGGTGTTTAGATATAAAATGAGGGTTTTTATTTTTTTTCTTTTTGGGAAAATAAAACACCAATTTTAAATTCGAAAGCAAAAAAAACATTTTATTAGAAGCATTGGAAATTGCTGACTAAGACAGGCTATCTATCGGTTTAAATATGAACTGTTGTTTCAAATCTGGCAATACTTATGTCATTCTACTCTGTCTTAGAATTCATCTCCACTAAACGTAATGAATCGATTGAGCAACATTGGGATTTAATGGGCCACCGAGAAACTGCACGATGATATCGATTTCGCCAAAAAAATCATCTTTTCGGATGAAGCTTATATTCATCTTGATGGGTACACTAATAAGCAAAATTGCCGTATTTGAGGCTCAGAAACCCACACATGATTTTATAGAAAGCAATGCACCCATTACGATTGACTGTTTGGTGCGGCTTGTGGAGCGGAGCCCTAATTGTCCCATATTTCTTTTAAAATGAAAACGCCGCAATCATTACGGTCCATAGAGACACCTATAGCACCATAATAAACGAGTTTTTGTACCCGCTCTTCGTGGTATTGATGCGAACGATGTTTGGTTTCAACTGGATGGTACAACTTGCCATACACCTCATGCCACAATCGATTTATTGCGTCAAACGTTTGAGGGCCGTTTAATTAGCCGAAATGGTGATGTCAATTGGCCGCAGAGAAGCTACAATTTCACACCGTTGCACAGTGGTTCAAGAGGCCAATCTAGCTAGAAAAAAGTCATAACTTCTCTTCGGAAGCAGCTAGAAGTATGAAATTTTGGAGTTATGTATTTCCCATTGAAGGCATTCTTTGCACCAAATGTGGGCGTTGTTGGTAAAATGGGCGTGGCGTTGTAGGTAAAGAGGTAAATATAAAAATTTTTTAAATAACAAATTCTTTGTATGTAATTAGTTTCACCTTGAATCAAAGATTTTGTTTCTTTTTCAAAAATTAGTTTAATCGGCCTGCGGAAACGTGTAGATGATGGACGTGGGTTTTCCCATATGATATCGTTACTGTACATTAGCTGCAAAGGTAGCAAGAAAATTGCAAACAAATATTCATCTGTTTTACAGGAATCATTTGAACTAAAGTTTTGCTTATAGATTGAGTGCCCACTGCTACCATCACACCCCCATTTATAAATCAAAGTCAATTCCGTATAATTGAATTCCTCAATGACATCTTTTTGCAATTTTAAAATTCTACATGCAGTGTGATCAAGTAAGTCCTGCAGAGACACTTCTGCTATTACATCGGATATCTTTATTCCATTACCTGGGTAGCGCTTTTGTTTAACTTCCAAAATTCGATGATATGATGGGTATATATTCGAGTTACGAATCTTAGCACCAGTACGCATCGCATTATAACTTGCTTTCGTATATTTTCCATCGATAAACAGACGTAATGCTTCTTCATCTGTATACGGTACTGGTTCCTTAGATTGTGCATTAACATTTTTTTAATTTTAGTTGGTCTCGTTGGAGATTCATTTATGTTCTTTAGAAGCGCGGCAGCATCCTTCTTGCCAGATTTATAAGGACTAACGCCAGCAGCGAACGCTAGTTTCTCAGGTGAACATCCACTAACTAAAGTAGACACTTCCATACGCTTCCCGTTTTCAGATTTACCTGAAAAATCTGATCGAGGTCTGCCAAAATTTGACGTTGACGGTTGCATCCCTAAATCCTCTGGTGTTTTAAATACATTTTCAGAAGGAATACAAAATAGTCCATCTAACTAAATTTTGGTAGAGTCTTCAAAATATTTCATACATCCTTTTGATTTTATCCATCTTTCGTTAATTGAATACGTTAATCTTCGTACAGATAACTTAACTTTATTGCAATAATCTTCTTTTTTAATCTTCTGTAACCCACTCTTAGAAAAAAAAAATAGCTAATGACAGCCTTTGCCCTTTCTTTGCTTTTCATTTCGGTAATCCACACATTATATAGTTCTCTCCGTGTTATGGATATGTTATCTATATATGTATATAAAAAGTGTACCGGTAAATAATTGAAGCTAATTTTTTTTCCATCTAAAGTGGACATTACACACATAAATAGGGTACAATTCATTTCACGGGAATCCACGGGAATCCTATTTAAAAGTTACCCTAAAAACTATAAAATGCTAAATATTTACTACACAAACAACATATTTCCTCTTACCTATTATTTTACAGACAGAGCATTTAAATTCGACATTTATTTATAATATAGCTAGAACATACCTGACATAATGCAGTATAAAAAAAAGAAAGTCTAAATATGCTATTGTTCGATGTTACGATCAGTTCAAAAGTAATGCTGTGAATCGACTGGCTTCTTATATCAACAGAGGCAATGCAATTGATCATTTTTCAAACATCATAACAAAGCAAATAAGAAAAAAATAAAAAACCTGATATACAGTTATGAACAGTGGATAGTTATTTAACAATTACC
The DNA here is from genome assembly GCA_936449025.2 of Sarcophaga subvicina. Lineage (NCBI taxonomy): Eukaryota > Metazoa > Arthropoda > Insecta > Diptera > Sarcophagidae > Sarcophaga > Sarcophaga subvicina. The sequence goes on from OW388084.2 coordinate 38,667,482, forward strand.
AAACAAATTATGTGAACTTTGAAACATAAAAAATTGACTTTTTTCCAGCTAGATTGGGCTCTTGAACCGCTGTGCGTTGGACTATTTTCCGTGGGGCGCCGTTAAAGAAAAGTATTATGCCGCCTACCGTAGTCTAGTAGGTAGTGTTTTGACTTTTTAGGCGCAAAGCTAGGGTTCAAATCCCAGGCCAGACATCAAAACAAAACACGAAAAGTATTTCTTCGGCGACTTCCTCTCAGCTGATTTCTGGCAAAAACTCTGAGAGTAAATAAAATTGCCATGAAAAGTTTCTCAAAAATCTGTCGTTCGGCGTCGACTGGTCCCGCCATTCATGTATAACATTAACACACACAACATAAGTGGTGTGAGAAACTAGGTCGTAATCCTGACTGAAGGGTTGTAATGACCAATTATCTATGTATGTAATTTAACTGATGTAGTCGTTCTTATATCTTTACATAAGTATGAATAGTGCAGCTTCTGCAATAATTTTATTGAGGCAGACTGAGCACACTGTAAGAGTGTGAACTCCCTTGTTCTTGTTGGTTTTTCTGCTGTCACCTTCTGAAAACAGCAGTTTTAAAAGTCGACGACCAGATATGTTGGACCATCAGTTAAATTATTTGTCATTTATTCAGTGCAGTTTTCCAAACCATCAGATACTGAAAGTAGACAGCGAGCTGTGTTCGCTGAATGAGCTCTTTAGCAGTTATCCTAATATTCTTCTTCAGCAAAAAGTTCTACATACATACATAATTGGTCACTACAACCCTTCAGTTAGGATTACGACCTAGCTTCTCACACCACTTACGTTGTATGCGTTAAATTTTATACATGAGTGGCGGGACCTACAGTTTAAAGTCGACTCCGAACGACATATTTTTGAGAAACTTTTCATGGAAATTTTTTATTTACTCTCAGAGTTTTTGCCAGAAATCTGCTGAGAGAAAGCCGCCAAAGAAATACTTGTATTTTGTTTTGACGTCGGGCCTGGGACTCGAACCCTGGTATTACGTCTAATAAGCCATCACAATACCTACTCGACTACGGCGACCGAAAGTTCTACATCATCATCTACATCTGCATCTGGATAATTGGTTAGATGAACAAACAAAATTTTCAAATTTGGAAGAGCGTACAATGCAGCTCAAAAACACAGTGTTTGGTGTTGATTTTGTGTTGAATGTGCCATCAGTCCATATTTTTTTAAGAATGTTGTTGGTCAGACCATCACTGTCGACGGCAATTCAATTTTTCGGCCTGAATTAGATCACTTGGACACCAATCGCGTGTAGCTTCTACACATATTATGCTATTCTGTACGAGCGATTTGAGCGAGTGGTCATCTTTCGCAAAAGTAATGTGAATTGGCCATCGAAATTGTGCGAAATTTTCTTATGGGGGTTTTATTAAGTCCCAAGTGTATGCGAATTGAAGTAGCCGTAATCTGGTAGGTAGAGTGTTGGCTCATTTGACGTGAGGCCACGTCTTAAACCCCAGGTCAAACATCTCGATCCTAACGAAACATGACTTCGGCGACTTTTTCTCAACAGATTTCTGGCAGAAACTCTGAGAGCAAAGAAAAATTGCCATGAAAAGTGTCTCAAAAAAATCTGTTGCTCGGAATTGACTTTAAGTAGTAAGTCCCACCACTAATGTATAAAATTAACACAAAGAGGTGCGAGAAACTTGGTCGTAATACTACCATAAGGCCACGGTTCAAACCCTAGGTCAGACATCAAAACGATGAAAAAATATTTCTTCAGCGACTGTCTATCAGTATATTTCTACCAAAAACTCTGACAGTAAAACAAATTGCCATGAAAAGTTTCTAAAAAATCTGTCAATCTGTCAGTCGACTTTAAACTGTAGGTCCCGCCACTCATCTATAAAAATTATCGCACACAACATAAGTGGTGTGAGAAACTAGGGGGTTGAAACCTCTAAAATAGCGTGTGTGGCCATTTTTGAAAAATTGTAGAGCTAAACACTAACGTGCTAGAACTATCGCTATTGTTAGAAATTGACAACTGATCTTTGCTCTTTAAAATGAGCCCAAAGCCAAATGGTTTTCTTGCGCCCTTAAGGTAGGGGGTGGGTTTATGTCAAGGGGTGCAAGAGAAAAAGAAACGCATTACGGAGGTCCTTAAAAATTAATCAGATTTACTTGAAAATTGTTACTCAGGGGTCTTTGGGGTCGCTGATTACAGATCTTCATTCAGATTTAAAGAATTCAAAATGGCGAATCAAATATGGCGGTCGAGGTTTATAAAAATTAATCAGATTTACTTGACCGCCATATTGGATCCGTCATTTTGAATTTTTTAAATCTGAATGAAGATCTGTAATCATGGAAACACCCACATTCGTGTTCAGCGCGCAAAATGCCTTCGGAAACACCTGGAGCCATCTTATTTGGACAAAAAAAGTCCAAATTTGCAGGGCTGTGTTATTTATATATGGTATGTAATACTAGCTGAAGTTATGTAGGTGTATGCGAATAAGTCACAGTGGTCCTCGAATTCGGCCTGATTTATACGCCAGATTGTTGGAAATTTTGACATTTCGAATGTGACCTACCTAGGAAAGCCGTAGCGAACAATTATGTCTGTAAAATGAAAGTAAATTTTCGTTGATATCTTACAAACACTTTGTTTTATTTAAATTTAAAAATAGTAAACGTTTAATGAACTCTCTTCAACAAACTATTTTTCTAGTTCCAGAACTGCATGAGATGGGAGTATCATCTGGAAGATGATTTTATAGAAAAAACATTTTGAAAAGTTTCCTTAGATTAATTCTGAATTCTTCTATTGTCTTCCAAACTATCCCTGTAAGAGATCTTATCTTCTGCATCTGCATTTATAGTGTTCAACTTCGTGCAAAACGCAAATGATTATGTTTTCCAACAACATTTACTAGAGTAGAGGCTAAATTGTACCTGTTTTTGTTCTTAATGTTTTTGTTGTAGTACCAGCTAATTCTTAATTTCTTTAAATTAATTTCAGAAGCTTTACACCTAAGCTTACATAGAAACTAATTAGACGTGTTTCACAACTTGTCACATAAAGTTTACTTACAACCGAAAAGAAAAAAACTCGTAACCGATTATACGGTATTAAGTTTAACGTTGCCTGATAATATGCTACGTTATTTAAAAATTTCATACGTATATGTTCTGTCTGCCTCTCTCGCCTTCATATTATTTGCTTTAAATATTTTATTATTTCAAGTGCTTCGCATGAAATAGAAATTAAACAATGCTCAGCAGCTATAAGGAATGAAATGGCCCATGTTTTCTTTCAAAACAGTGGAAGAAAACACAAAAAGAACACTTGAATACAAAATTTAAAAGAGAAATCATTTCAAAAATATTAAAAAAAATGGCATAAAAATGATGAAAAGATAATAAAATCGGCATGGAATTGAAGAATGTTTTACATTTCAAGAGATTTTAATGGAAACAAAAAAAGAAAAAAAAAGACGAGAAAAGAATACAACTCAGGGATATTAATACGTAACCTAGAGACACAAAGACTCACTCACACATCCATACTAAGTTAGAAATGTAGTATTAGTGACACTAAAAATCTAGAAATTTAATTTTCAAACAAGGAAACATAGATTTTGATTTGATTTTTTCCTTAGTATTCTGTTTTCGTAATGAATCGAATTCCCTGGTGACCATTTTCTTCTTCTTTTTCTAAGAAATTGATGCTTAAAAAATCTAATTTCAACAGAATAGACAGAAAAACATTAATTAATTAAATCTTTTATTGTACATTATGTACTTCAATAATTCGAAGAGTTTTCATACCGACCAACAAAATTGCCCGAAAGAATGAACAAAATACATCAAAGTTTAGCTCTTTTAATTCCAAATAAATGTCTTGAAAGATTATTTTCTTTCTAAAACGAAAGAAAATCTTAATGACGCCATAATTTAAAACGTTTCTCTTCAGATAACAACGATTTACGCCGGCTAAAAGCGGAAAAGTACGTCACCTGCAAAAAATTTAAAAGAAAAAAAAAAGGAAAGGAATCGACAGCAGCATTATTTTTTTAAATGCCTTCATACAATGTCAGTATGTACAGTGACGCACAAAAGTTGAACCTAGGAAAAGATATAATTCTGACGGAAGTCTTTTGTTGTGTTCATAAACGAACTAAAGAGTGGGTTGCGCAGCCCTTGCGCTTATCAACTTCTTTCTCTTCCCTGATTTTGGTGGGACTTGGTCAGTGCATCACAACGGACCGTTATGCGTGCTCAAGTGAGCTTTGTGATATCAGAGCTACCACTCCGACCTAAACTTTAACCTAAAGGGTGGTTCACTTAAAAGTTTAAATATAAAAATGCAATCAAACAAAAAAGGTTTGTTATTTTGCCAAAATTTTTTCTTTAGTTGTGAAGTACAATTGTTCCGGTTAGAAGTGGGATAATATTTCATTCATATGGCCGGCTGGACTTGATCAAACTAATTTTCGTGCACTTTTTAGAGTGTATGGAGTCGTATCTTAATGGCATTATGTAGGCTTTCAAGTGCTTAATTGTCTCTCGTTTGTTGTTATATTGGCGTGGAAGCCATAAATTGCCTGAAATATGGAAACATAGAGTCGGCCATTACACAGTTTTAATTTAAAAATGCAACAAAACAAAAACGGTAGGAAATTTTGCCAATTTTATTATTTTGTTGTGAAACAAGGTCGTAATCCTGACTGAAGGGTTGTAATAACCAATTATGTATGTATGTATGTGAAGTAAAATTGTTCCGGTTAGAAATGGAATATTATTTCATTCATATGGCTGCCAAGGCTGTCCTCACAGTACCTCATTCAATCGGAGCAATTTAGGTAAACTTTTTCGAATGTATCGGATCGTATCTCGTCAATGACATTTCGGCATAACATTTTTCTTTAACGGCACCCCACAGAAAATAGTCCGACGGTGTCAAATCGCAGCTTCTTGGAAGCCAATTGACATCACCATTTCGGTTAATTAAACGGCCATCAAACGTTTGACGCAATAAATCGATTTTGGCATGAGATGTATGGCAAGTTGCACAACCCTATTGAAATCACGTATTTCGATATTTTTGGGTGTACGCGCTGAAAGAGCACGTTCACGTCTTGGCGCTTCAATAATGAAACTAGTTTCACGAACTTTAGCAATAAACTTGTGTTTACACGACACTGTTGGTCCTTCTTTGCGACAAAAATTTCTACGACATTTTCATGCAAATTGCCTTTGTTTTGGAAATAAATTTCCAATAAATCCCAATGATGCTCAAACTTAAATCGATTCATTACGTTCAGTGGAGATAACATTACCTAATTTTGTGACAGAATAGAACGACATAAGTATTGTCAGATTCGAATTTAAACAGATAGAGAACCCACCCTATAATTGGTTTTGCATTAATGAAGTTAGGAACTGAATGAATTTAGCTAAAACACAGCTTGAACTTTTCGTTGGGAAGAATGGAGTAGAGCTACAATCGTTCACTTGGATGAATTTGTATTGCATTGTTGTGTCGAGGTACTAATGTACTAAGAAAAGTTAAGTTTTGTTCTGCTTTTAACTTCCTGCCTATAGTACTTGATAACCACAAAAATGCTTCATTCTGAAATTCATTACCACTACACAGGTTCAAGTATGGGTTTCTTCAGTGATGATCCCTACTCTGAAAATATTTGCTTTGTGTTTTAAATTTCCGATCAGAAGCCGATTACTATTTGTAAAAAGTCTGATTCAGGACTCAAATATCTTTCCACGTCATCACTTAGCAAACGTTTATATTACAACTGGATTGATAAAAGCCTCCAATTGATTTAAGTTTACCTTCAATTTCCATTCCACAGAAAGGTTCACCGTTGCTCACAAGCTCATTTTACTGCTAATTATCATGAGTTTCCATATGAGTTAAAGTCCAGCAAATGATAACCCTGTTCCTCCTGCCTATCTGACCTAGCATAAACTGAAAAAACTCCTGCTTGGTAGATACCTGCAAGTTTCCCCTTGGGTTCTAAATATTTCACTGGGAGTCCGAATAATCTACTCCTAAACAGTTATAATGCCAATCTCCTACGGCTACCTCGCTCCAAATTACCTCCTGCCTTTTATCACTCAGACTCGTTACAACGTATTTTTCCGTTGGTTCTGTCGCCTGTTCGATCATATGTTTTCATGTAGGTAATCAAGTTTCAATGGTTGAAAAAATTGCATTCGTTTTAATAGATCAATGAGGTTTATAAATTCAGCCTCTAAGTAACGGAGATGAAATTTCTACGAAGATGTATTCAATTTTTATATCAGGATTTGAACAACAACATGTTTTGGACGATATAATCTTTCGAACGTATGTATAATGCTACACCACCTTCATAGGACTTTCTACTGCATCTGAAAATATTGAAATTTTCAAGGTTAACAGTATAGTCTAGAGCATTCGAATCAAACCACAACTCAGACACGTATATTGTATCCACACCAGATTTTACAAATATGTAGCGAAAGTTATTCATTCATTCATCTTGTTATTAAGACTTTGGACATTAGTATGGCATGTGGTCTATTCATACCCGATTTCGACCTGCTCATAAAGCGCGCCATATCAAAATTGTTCTCTTTGGAACCATTCGTTATGTACGCAATACTTTTCGTATTACAATTAAAATTAATGAACTTTTCCAGCGTATGTCAATGTCATATAAATCAGACTAGACTACGACGACTACCATTAGACTATGCCGACTTTACTGACATTATATTCCCAGTAATTGAAGACAAAATAATAAGCAATAGAGGCTAATTAAGCCTGGCAGTAGGGGCGATTACTGGTCAGTACATCGTGTGGACAAGTGGGAAAAGATTGGAACTGACATTAAACGATTTCTACAGAAGTTGCAATACTATGGAAAAGTATTAGAGAAATTAGGTCGTAATCTTGACTGAAGGGTTATAATGACAAATTAAGCAAGTATTGGCACTTCCTCCGTTATTGTCCGATATTTGCCGTACACGGGAGAACCTTCTTTTGGAAGAACTTTCTAAAAAAACTGGCCAACTTAATGTCAGCTAACTTCAGATTGTTTTATAGGCTCATAGTACGAGCGTGATTAAACCATGAAGCGAAAATAAATGCAAAGTAAACATTCTCTATTTTAAATTAACCTTTGGGGTCGGACAACGTATTATTTAATTCAAAAGAACTTCTTTCTCCATTTACAGCTTTTTTTTACAACATTTTTGTGTCACACTAAAAAAGTCAGTTTTAAATGTCATCTTCATCTTAAAATAATGTACAAACACTTACACTTCAAAAAATTCCATACATTTTAGCATACACTTAACTCTTCTGTAGAATATTCCACATGTTGTAAGAACTTGGAAGGGTGGAAGGACTCAGTTACAGTCGTAAACATGATACAAACATTGTTGGGTGTGTGTTACAAATTTAACAGTCAACAAAAAATAATTTTATGTTTCAAATAAATGCTCTTTTCTCAGACAAAATATGAATAAATTGTGGAATTTTTGCAATGCAAGATGTTGTCATACGGTAGTCTAGTAGGTATTGGGTTAGCTTATGAAAGTCCATAAGTTAAACGCCAAATCAGAGATCTCGAACAAAAACTAGATACGAAAAGAAAAGATAATAGTTTTATATGCGTCAGGAGTCTTTTGGCACAAGCTCTGAGAGCAACTTAACGTGGGATATTTTGAAGTAAGCTTAGCTTACAGAATTCTTCAAAGTTAACATATAATTATCCAGGCATTGTTGCCATTCGAACTCTTTTATTTCGATGACAACAGTCGTGCCAGGTTAAATTGCTATTTCTAACACCGATTCTGATCACTTGGTGTCAGATTTGTTTGCTCTCTTCATAAGCGGGTTCATTATGTCATCTTTCTTTAACAAATGAATGTAGTTAGTGTGACGTATATGATCAGTTTTCTGTTCTGCCCGCCTTTACATGTAGCTCAGCCTTGGTTTTACCTTCAATGCTCCATGTTCAGAGGAGCATATGAGGGTTGGCGTTGGATATATGACTAACTCTTCCAAAAACACTGAGTATTCTAGGATAATCTTTCCGTAAATAAATGTAAAGCATTACCCGATATTCCCTGATACAGTATAAGTTCGATAATCCAGCACGTTCGGGACCGGCTCGCAAATTCCTGTCTATCGGGCGGTAATTATAATAACAATTCGGTTAATAATTAAACTACAAATACTATATGCAAATACATACAACAAAGTTTCTTTTACATTTCATATAATGCATGTACATAGAAATCAATAATTTCTGAAGCACTGTAGCTAGTATCAGCCTCAGCAAAAGAGATAAACTTATTTAGTGATTCTGCAGGTTCTGCTCAGCTAATTTTTTCCTTTTCTTCCGTTTCGGCATCTGAGTCACTTTCTTCAAGATTTTGAGTAGGCTGAGGTTTACTACAATGTTGATAATGATGTGTTTTCATTTCTCTTCTTTTGAGCTCGACGGCTTATGTTTTGAAAACATGGTGACTGTACAATGAGAACGAAAATCACTTTTTATAAACAGTTTCAAAACTTATATTTACTGCGATGTGAAATGACACAAAACATCAACGCACAAAAAATGGCTTAGACGCTTCGTGATTGATTAACGGAGCTGCACTGCACCTGAATTTGTTGTGACAGCTGAGACTAACCGGCCACTAATTATTTCCGAACAATACCGACCGCTTCCGGATGATCCCGAACTACCCCGAAAACTTCCGAATAGTTCTCGAGCGTTTTTATTTGCTATAAAGCACACTTTTGGAGAAAACCAAAATTTTTACTATTATCCAGCGCGATGCCGGACTATCGGACATTCCGGACTATTGGATGCCGGACTAAAGGACTTCTACTGTACTATATTGGCAAAACGTCCGCCCTTATAACCCTTATAACCTTTATAATACAACAGTAACCTGGTTGCCCCAAAGGCAATGCAAGATTTTTCTTTTCCGAAAGATTGCATTTGCAAATTTGAGCCTGGATCCATTAGAGGACATTTAGATGATGATGTTCTCTAAGTAAACCATTTCCATAGGATCTGTCCGGATTTTAGTTATAAAACCCGAATCAAAAGTGGGTTCTTGCATCATGTAGTCAATAGGAAGTGCCACAGCAACTATACATCAGATTAGCTTCTATATTGCCATGTTATTGATAGGATCAGTCTCATTGCTTCGCCAACATGTCTGAATGGAAATTGTTCGGAACAGAAAACAACGCCACAATTTTCTGAATGAAACGGGTGAAAACACTGTATAAATCAGGTTGAATTTCACCGATGTGTTGGCTTATTAGACGTAAAGCCAGGGTTCGAGCCCCAGGCCAGACATCAAGACAAAAAGTATTTCTTCGGCGACTTCCTCTCAGTAGATTTCTGGCAAAAAGTCTGAGACTAAATAAAATTATCATGAAAAAAGTTTCTCAAAAAAATGTGTCGTTCGAAGTCGACTTTAAACTGTACGTCACACCACTCATGTATAAAATTAACACACACAACATAAATGGTGTGAGAAACTAGGACGTTGTACAATGGGTCAATTCGACCTCCGGGTATTGTACTTGCCTTAATTGATAAGTACACGTGAATAATCTGGACTTTAAGGACCGCTGTGCTTTACGACTTATTCTCATAAACGTGAGACGCAAGAAAACCCCACAAGACAAAGTGAAACGGTGTGAAATCGAACGATCTCGTTTGTCAGTTCAAATCACCTTCAAGTTGGATGAACAAATTCAAATTACTCGTTCAGAATATCCCATGTGGCATGAGCTGTGTGGTAAACAGAGACCAATATAGCTCGCCGTTGACTGTGATGGCTTGGCCAACGTCGTTATTCAAAGTAATAGAGACCTATGACTCCGCCAGCTTAAAATCCACACAAAACAATAACTTTTTCGGGATACATTGAAGATTCTTGGCCCGCAAATTCAGAAATTTTGTTCGTTTACACACGCCAAGTTGTTAGCGTAAGCGTTTATAATGCAGCACATTCTTTCAGCGGTTTAGGGTAAGCCTTAAGACTAAGGTTCCATGGCAAAGCCCAGATTACATCTCTTCGTGGCATTCCACTTTGGAAACCTTAAAGGCGCCCATTGTAATTTTAACATTTTCCCAAAATATCCACTTGTTTGACTATCCCAATAACCAGATTCTGTTTAATGTTTTCTGTTCCAGAATAAAATATTTGGAATCCATGGGGAAACTCGAGAGCATCTTGCAAGCAGAAGTCTATGACGTGAGAAGATGCGCAAAATTCAACATGTTCAATACTATCGATATTTGATATCTTTAAAAGCCTTCTGTGGAATGTGTGTGGATGTTTGGAAAGGTATGCTCAATGAAAGCTAAGTAAAAGGGAGATAAAGTCTATTGTCAAACAATGTGAATTTGAGGCAATTAAAAAGTTTGTTGGGAAATAAGAATCAGAGGAGATCTGAGTCATGCGTCAGACTATACAAAACTAATCTAAGGGTGGTAATCGGTCTTTTGACCGGACACTGTAGACTCAGAGTATACTTATTCAGAGTAGGAATTATCTCGAGCCCAACATCTTGATTCTGAGATGGTACATACTAAACGTGTGCACAAGACATTTAAAATTGTACAGTATTGTGTTTTTCTCATGAGCGAATATTTACTGTAGCTGCAAATATAAATAAGAGTGAATCATAGATAGAGAACAAAAAAACAACTGCACTCATAAACCATTGTACAACAATACAAAAGAGAGTTGTGTGAAGAGTACAGCAAAAATATTGTACACTTCATAGTGTCACAACGTGCATTTCTTTTTGCTGTAAGTGGAAAAGAAAAAATGTTTTTTTCTTTTTTTTTCAGAATAAAGAAAGAGTATTTATTCAATAGCAGACGTGGGCACCAATAGCCCCGGGGGTCTTCGGCTTTTTACACACATAGGACACGAACATCAACGAATATTAACATAACAATTAGAAGAGACATTGTTGTTGGAAGAGTTCATGGCAGAAGCAAAGAATGTATAGAAACACTTACATATGTACGCATATTTTTCAACGCTGACACTACTGAAATTCATTTGACAATACTGAAAATGTAGTTTCAGTAGTGAAATATGCTCTTCAACACAGAGCATATTTCCATTACTTCACAGATAAATAAGTGCTGTTGTATACTTTGAATAAAAGAGATATACACATTTCAGTGTACTCGTATAATCAAGACCAATAAAAAAGAGAACAATTCAGTATTGCATTTAGTGAAGGGTAAGCTAGCAAAACGTCTTGTGTACACGTCTAGTACATTACATCCCTTCAGTCAAAATTACGACGTAGCTTCACACACCATTTTATACAAGAGTGGCGGGCCCAAAAGTTTAAAGTCGATTTCGAACAACAGATTTTTTATCAAACTCTTTCTCAGAGTTTTTGTCAGAAATCTTCTAATAGGCCAACACACTACCTACTAGACCACGGCGACTACATGCGTCAGACTATCCAGATATAATCTGAAGGTGGTAATAGGTCTTTTGACAGGGCAATGCAGGCTCAAGGTATACTTATACACAATGGGAACTGGCTCGAGCCCAAAATTTAGATTCTGAGACGAAAATAATGAATAATCGGAACACATTCTTGCACCCTCTGAGTTATTAGTGCTGCACAGTGGAAACAGTTGAGTGAATATCAAGGGCTAGACAGGAAATTGTGATTTTTGACATTGAACAGCATTCTGAAATTTGTTTGCGCAAAAAGGTTTGCAGCAGACACTAGAGGTATAGACGTTGTGCATCGTGTTAATATCCAGCTTGTGCGATGCCTCGGCCATGTCGTTCGAATGGACGAGGATGATTTTTTCAATATTTTTTGGTAGCCTTTTTAATTTTGCTCAAGTTTTAGATTGTACAGTCGTTTTTCACATTTCGTTTTGTTGGAGGGTTTGAACCCAAGCGTCACGTGTAATAAGCCAACACACTACCTGCTAGACTAAGACGGCCACCACTAGACTATGCCGTCTTTGCCGGCATTATGTTCCCAGTAATTGAAGACAAAATAATAAACATTAGAGCAGTAGTTGGGACTATTACTGGTCAGTATATCATGTGGACAACTGGGAAAAGATTGAAACTGTCAACGATTCAACGATTTCTGCAGAAGTTGCCATATTATAGAAAACTATTAGAGAAGTTAGGTCGTAATTTTGACTGAAGGGTTGTAATGACAAATTAAGGAAGTATGGGCACTTTCTCTGTTATTTTCCGATATTTACCGGACACGGGAGTGACATTCTTTGCAAAATCGTTTTAAAAAAATTCGCCAATTTAACGTCAACTGACTTCAGATTGTTTTACAGGCTTATGGTACGAACGTGAATAAACCATGAAGCGAAAATAAATGCAAAGTAAACATTCTCTGTCTGGAATTAGCCTGTGAGGTCGGAGGACGTGTTTTTTAATTCCAGAGAACTTCACTCTCAATTTACAAGTTTTTTACAGCATTTTTGTGACACACTGTGAAAGTCATTTTTAAATGACTAAATGATTGTCGTCGTAGACAATCGTTTGACCGCATTTCATTTGTTGTTTTAAATTTGTTTCCTTTGTTTGTTTATAGTTGTAAGAAATACTTCTCTATTTCTATTCTATTCTATTTTATCAAGCTAGAGCAACGTCCTTTCATCAAAAAATCATTGTCAGCGAAGAGGCATATTTCTAGATGAAAAGGCACGTGTACAAACAAAATTGTTGAATTTGAGACAATGCCGATCGATATAAGACCCAAGAGCATACAGAACATTTAGAAAAAGTCACTGTTTGGTGTGGATTTCCGTTTGATGGCATCATTAGCCCATATTTCTTTAAGGACGACGTTAGCCATGCCATCACTGCATCACTGTCAACAGCAAGCATTATAGGCCGATGATTATGAACTCGCCGTAGTTTAGTAGGTAGTATGTTGGCTTATTAGATGTACAGTCAGGGTTCGAGCCCGAGGCCAGGCATCAAAAACAAAAAGTATTTCTTCTGCGACCTCCTCTCAGCAGATTTCTGACAAAAAACTCTGAGAGTAAATAAAATTCCCATGAAAAGTTGATGTAATGACCAATTACGTTGTATGTATGATTATGAACTTCTTTTGATCTGAATTGGATGATCTGTACCCCAACGATGTGTGGTTTCAACAGAACGGCACTACTTGACACCCGGTTGTACCACGTTGTGAGGATATTGGGCACAAGCGATTTTAGGTGCATATTCAAATCATGTCGAGTGAGCTGGCCATCGTATAATTTGATTTCATTAGACTTTTTCTTGGGAGCTTAGAAAAGCCATTAAATGCTAACAGAAAAAGCTTAATCGATAACCAAAAGGAAGTAAACATCGGTTCTGAAAGAGTATAAAGAAATTGCCTAAAGCTTGGCAAAACTATGGAACTAAGGCTCCTGTGAAAGAAAATTTCTAAATAAAAATCGTTTCAAAACGATATATTCGACATGAGGCTATTAAGAATTTTTATCATGTCGAGGAGTAAAAAAACTTGATCTTGAGCCCTTTTTCAAATACTTTTCTGTCGGTTAATGGAATAAATGTAGTCTAAGTCAGAATTAACTATGGTACACAGTGAGAGATGACGACAACGCAAAGTGTTCATTTTCCTGATGAAAAAAATTTAATTTAGACTGCTACTCTGTTATTGGCATAATCTGGACAAAGTATTCGTCCTACGAACCATGCGAAAATTTTGGTGGAAAAATCGTTATGGTGTGGGCAGCATTATATTATGACTTCAAGCTTTCTGTTTGTTTCATTACCACCAGAATGAATTTAGCAACATACACTTAGCGCCAAAAGTGAGTAAGCAACACTGAAATAATTAATATTCTTAGGATAGCGAGAAAAGTAAATGAGAATAGTCGAATAAATTTCCTAAAATAAAAACGTTTACTTATTACTTATAAAATGTTAAAGCAAAAACAACAATTCATTATAAAGGAACTTTTTTTATACTTAAGAACAAAACTGTTTTATACTTAAGAACAAAAGTGTTGACTCACTTATGGCGCTCAGTGTATGTTTTATTGTGAATGCAAGTTAATTAAGGTTTTTACTTGTAACTTTTAAGCGGTTTTGTCAAACAAAAGATGTCTAATTAAACTCCGGTTAAAGGTTAAATAAATAAATCCAAAACTATTTGATGTGCTCATATAATCTTTTATCCATTTAACCAGAAATATGTTACCAATTCGAAGGATTGTGATTTGCCTTTAATATGCGAGCGTTTATGATAATATAGGATCTCTTTTTAAGCGCTTGCTAAAACAAAGTGTCTGTGGCAGATGTATTCAAAATTTGTTATTCGTTTTAAAGTCCGGTTAATGCTATTATATGTAGAATATAACATTCACCTCAGCTGCTCTACGTAGACTACAAGGTAAATTTTTCTAATAACTTTGGCCCACAAAACAGACTAAATTTGTTCGCTGGCATGAGTTATATTGGTTTTGAGCACCGCTGTGGCTTGCAGCTTAAGAAAATTACAAGAAAAAGTCTAACGGGATTAAATCGTACGATATCGGTTGCCGTATCCTCAAACCATTCGTGCAGAATATCTAATAAGGCATACGCTGTGTGCACGTAACACCGTCCAGGTCAAACTACATGTCATTGGACGAACATAGCGATTCGAAAAGTTGGAGAATGGCTTGATGAGGTAGGTTTGACACTTGCTGCACATAAAACGGAGGCCGTCTTGATAAGTGGACTGAAGATAGTGGAGAAGATGGAAGTGACCGTTGGAGCCACTAAGATTGAATCGAACAGGGCTATAAAATACCTGGTGAGTGATTATCGACGACAGGGTGAACTTCAAGGAGCACGTGAAATACATCGGCGAAAAGCATCTGTAACACAGGGAGCACTGGCGAGGATGATGCCAAATATTGGAGGACCAGGTCCATTCAAGAGGAGGATAATATCGAGGGTTGTAACGTCGATAATGTTGTATGTTTGCCCAATATGGTCGGAGGCACTCTCCGTGGGGACCTAAAGGAGAATACTGTCCCCTGTGTATCGTCAAAGCGCGATTAGACAAGCAAGTGGCTTTAGGACAGTGTCTGATGAAGTGGTATTGTTGTTGGCAAAGACAATACCGATAGACATACTGGCGGATGAAATGAGGCGGATATACTTTCGCCATCTCGAGTTTCCAGGACGAACTGCAGCTATAAAGGCGGAGGAACGAAGGACTTCCATGCACAAATGGCAGTCACGATGGGAGAACGGTTTAAAGGGGAGGTGGACATTTCACCTTGCCCCTAATGTAACCCCTTGGATGGACAACAAACATTGCGCGCTGAACTATTACGTGACCCAGTTCTTAACTGGTCATGGATGCTTCAGGAAGTGCCTGCACAGATTTGGTCATGACACTTCCCCTATATGCCCAAACTGTGTAGATGAGGAGGAAGATGCAAAGCATATTCTAAAATGCTGCCCCAGATTATGATGGCCCGGAGAAACGAGTTTATAACCAAACCGGCTTATGGAAGATGTATTGAATTCTAGGATTCTATGGGGCCAATACAGCCAGAAAATGGCCGAAGTAATGATAGAACTCCGAAGGTTAGAGGAACGAAGGCAAACTTTAAGATAGCGAGATAAAGCTTGTAAGCTAACCAGGCTTCCGCGAAGTAATACCTCACGGCAGTCTCGCGGAGGGAGAGTGGTTGAAGAATGTAGGAGGTGGGTTTAGTGTGTAAGCACCAGTGATGGTGAATCGTGTACTCTTTTGTTAGAACGAAAGTGTTTTCGAAGATTCCCACCTCCGGCACAAGACAAAAACAAAATATTTCATGTCTAGTTTATCCAATTATGCCAAAAATCGTTGGTAATCATCGACCTATAGTGCTCGCCGTTGACAGTGATGGCCTGGGCATTGTCGTTCTGAAAGAACTATGGGCCAATGACGCCTTCAGTTCAAAATCCATACCAAACAGTGGCTTTTCCAAGGTACATTGGACGCTCTTGGATCTCATGTGAATTGTTATCATTCCAAATACGACAATTCTTTTTATTCATGTAACCATCCATCCAGAAATGGGTACCATCGCTGAAAATGCTTTTTCAATGAAAATTAAAGTCCGTTAGCTCCCAGCTATGGACCCTATAAAGCGGACACACGTCGTTGTCAATCTCCGTCGTCCTTGGTGATTTGGCAAAACAAACTGAATAAATTACAACTGATTTGACAACTAATTTGAATAAATGACCACTAGCCGCCATAGTCTAGTAGGTAATGTGTTGGTTTATTAGACGTAAAGCAAAGGTGCAAACCCCTGGTCAGACATCTCCAACAAAACGAAATATGAAACAAATATTTCTTCGGCGACTGCCTCTCAGTAGATTTCTGGCAAAACTTTTGAGAGTAAATAAAATTGCCATGAAAAAGATTCTCAGAAATCTGTCGTTCGAAGTCGACCGTAAACTGTAGGTTCCGTCACTCATGTTCAAAGCCAAAAGACCCAACACAAGTGGTGTGAAAATCAAGGTCACAATACCGACTGTTGTATGTCTGTATGTATGTATATATGTAATTTAATAGATATAACTTCACTAAAATGGTCACTATCAACTGCCTAAGTTCGAAAGTCCTTGTTGGAAGACTCAATGCATAAAAGAACAACAGTTTACACAATTTTGTTAAACTTTCCAATATAGTCTTAAGAAAGAAAAATAATAAACAAACCTCATCAACTACATGATATGGACTTATATGTGGTTCATGTATCATATCTACTACTACATACACATTTTCTTATTGATTTTTATCTAAGAATGGTCCACACACACATACCATATATTAAATATCTGTACATTTCATTCATTTTGTAAAGGGTGCGTCATTTCAAAGTTTAAATTTAAAAATGCAATAAAACAAGAACGGTTTGAAATGTTGCCAAATTTATTTTTTGTTGTGAAGTACGATTGTTCCGGGTTAGAAATGGAATATTATTTCATTCAGATGGTTGCCGCGGCTGGCCTCACAGTACCTCATTCGATCGGAGCAATTTCCGTGCACTTTTTCGAGTGTATGTGGACGTATCTCAGCCACGGCATCACGAATATTGGCCTTCAACTGCTCAATTGTCTCTGGTTTGTCGGCATAACACTTTTCTTTAACGGCGCCCCACAGAAAATAGCTCAACGAAGTCAAATCGCACCTTCTTGGTGGCCAATTGTCAACAACATTTCGGCTAATTAAACGAACAATAAACGTTTGACGCAAGAAATCTATTGTGGCATGAGATGTGTGGCAAGTTACACCATCCTGTTGAAATCAAACATCGTTCACAGCAATACTATGAAGACTGCGTACAAAAAAAAACGGTTACCATGGTGCGATAGGTGTCTCCATTGACCGTAATGGTTACGCCGTCTTAAATTTTGCAGAAATACGGGCAAATGATGCCTTCGCTCCACAAAACGCATCAAACAGTCACTCGCAATGAATGCATTGGCTTCTGTAAGACCACGTGTGGGACGTTTCATCAGAAAAGATGACTTTTTTTGCAAGATCGACATCATCGTCCAATTTCTCGTTGGCCCATCTATCGAAGCGAAAACGAAGCGGGTGGTCATGCGGCTTCAACTATTGGACCAATAGAACTTTGTAAGGAGTCATACCAAGATCTTTTCTTAAAATTCAACGTAAATTGGGGCGTGAAATGTTCAATTCTTAAGAACGATAACGAGTTGATATTAATGGATTCTCACGCAAACTCTCAGCCACAGCTTCGAATATTTCGGATGTACACACCAGAGATCAGCAATGAGTATTCAAAAAGATGAGTAGATTCGAATCATACCTACAATTTCTGATACTTATACGTATTCATACTTATTTTAATGTCATATTAAACCACTCATATTCAAAGTTTGATGTACTCATGGTATTCATACTTAACAATACGCACGATGTTGTTGATTTCGTCTCTCCTTGACTTAACATTTACAAGAATCACAAAATAAGTATGATTCGCGTACGAACACTACAATGCTCACTAGAAGGTTTTATGTTTGCTTTGCTTGCTGTCTTTGTCTTTTTCTTTCTTCTTCTTTGTAAATACAACAACAACTAAGACTGTAAATTTTGATGAATGATTGGAATCACTCGAATCATTTATGAGTATTATAAGTATTTTTCTAAATTTATGAATCTGAATGAGTCGGCGTATTAATCAAACATATTTCATGAATCAAACATATTTCGAATGTTATGAGTTTGATGTCAACGTTGTACTCATACTTATTACAAATTGTACTTATAAATCAATGTTGTAGGGAGTAGGAATGAAGCAGAGTAGTTGAATTTCAATACTGTTGACTCACTTATACTCAAAATTTCATGAGTACTTAAGGATAGCGAAAAAAAAATTCATTGCTTATCTCTGTTACACACTGTACGAGCATTCTCACGTCTTGGCGTATCAACAATGAAACCAGTTTCACGGACTTTAGCAATAAACTTGCATATACCGGACACTGTTGGTCCTTCTTTTTCGAGCAATTTCCGAGTAATTATTCTTGTTTTGGAACTAACATGCATACACAATTGGTCATTACCACCCTTCAGTCAGGATTACGACCTAGTTTCTCACACCACTTATGTTGTGTGTGTTAATTTTATACATGCGTGGTGGGACCTACAGTTTAAAGTCGACTCCGAACGAGCCGGTTACGTTTTTTTTTATATGCGGACTAAGGAAATAAAAACAAATTAAGAAAAATAAGAAGAAAGGCATCATATTGTCATATTTTATGAAGCCGAAAATTAACAAAAAAAAAGTAAATAATATTGCCATAGAAAAAAAGACCCATAAATAGACTAAAATAGTAAACAATAGTTAACAAACAACAACCAAACACATGAAATACTATCACTACCACGGTATTACGATTACTATTGTACGATTACTATAGTAAAATAGACTCACTTACACATTGGTATCGAGGCGATGCGATAAAACTACCGAATCAGACTATTATTGTGTGACTGTTATTTAATGATGATTGCGTTACAATACAAGATACAATTGGGTCAACCAGATGGTATACGAGGAATATTGTTTAATAATAAGTACTTTTTCTATTTTTTTTTTTTGTTGTTTTTGTATCAAAAATAAATAATATTCACCGTAATATAGGGATGCCCAACAATTGCATTTATTTCATTAGTGGCTGGATAGGGTTTTTATTTATTTCCTCGTATTCTTAATGAATTTTTTTTGCATTACATTTTACGGTTGACTACTGATGGCAGAACTTTAATCACTGATGTTATTAAAAATAATAACGAGATAATAGTTTTATTACCAGCCAAAAAAAATAATAATAAAATTCCGATAATTTATGGTCAAGCAATAGTTTCTTATATGTTTTCTAAGAGCTTGCGGACTTTAAATGATAACGCAAACATACATACATAATACATCATACATCATTACAAACCTTCAGTCAGGATTATGATCTAGCTTCTCGCACCGCTTACGTTGTGTTCGTTAATTTTATACGTGAGTGGCGGGACCCGCAGTTTAAAGTCGACTCCGATCAACGGATTTCTTAGAAATCTTTTCATGGCAATTTCAGAGTTTTTGCCAAAACTCTGCCAGAGGCATATTTCATTTTGTTTGAGACGTCTGAGGTTTGAAGCCTGGCCGCCTCACGTCTAATACTTACTAAACTTTATTATGGCATTTTGTTTTTTAGTAGGATTTCTATCATATTTTCAACTACTTTTTCTAATAAATCTGATAGTCAGTTGTCAATGGTGACTTCAATATTGGCTTTCAATGCTATTAGACCCGCTAGTTTGTTGACTTAAACACTAGACTTTATACATCCCCATAGAAAGTTATCCAAAGCGAGAGGGCCAGTGAATTGCGCCATTTTTAGAAACACTTTCTTTGCCATAAATGCATAGCAAAGCACACAATACGGCAAGTTGCGCCGTCTTATTGGAGCTAAATATCACAGATTTTAAGGCGATTTTACGATGACTGTAGCTTCTTTCAAGCAGAGATTTTTGCTAGTAGACCTTCTTCAGACTTTGAATTTTATGTGATCTTCGTTGACAGCCAGGCTGTCCTAAGAGACATTGCGGTGGTCTGAAGTAAAACACGATTTATTCGTTGATTCTACGATCACTGTAGCGCCTTTCAAGCTAGTAGGGCAACTTCAGATTCGGAATATTATGTGATCTTCGTTCACAGCTAGACTGCCCTAAAAGATCCATTGCGTCTATCTGGTATAAAACACGTGTCCATGAGTGTAGAAGGTCTTTAAAGACCTTTGGACCAGATCGAATCCGTATATGCTGGGTTCCGGGACGTAGCATTATACTCGTTAATGAGACAGCGGATGCTCTCGCTAGATTAGGAACACTTTCTGCGAACGACTTGATAGTTGGTCCGCCAATCTGCCACTTATACAGCCTCGTCAATGGACGGGTCAGTTGTTATGTGTCTTGGAGTCCATAGCCTGCTATAGATAGTGCTAGAACAGGTATGCTGCTGGGCTTCGATAAAGCCAATCTGAGGTTAGTTATTGTTTTTATTACAAGGCTCTGTCATATTAAATCGCTGACAAGGATCTGGAACAGATTCCAACCGGACTATTGCAGGGTATGTTGCAATGAGGAGGAGTTGGAGATTATAGAATACCTTGTCTGCAACTGTCTAACTCTTAGTAGGTTGAGGACCCTAAGCAAAGACTTGTTTGAAGGTTTGGACACTCTGTCGGGAACTGACATTAGGACTGCCTATAGATTCATAAGTAGATTGAGCTGGTTGAGAAGTGCTAGGACATAAAGGTTATATTCGGCCACTCTAAGGTGTTTGTGGTCCATCTTTCTTCCTTAGTTTCCTATATCAAGTCCTTCCTACCTCTTCTAATTTTCCCATTTTCTTACCTCCTTCATTATTCTCACTCCATCTCTCTTTTAGGAAGTATTTACATTGCGTGATTCTGTCCCAATGACAATTAAACCCCCTTAAAACTAACCTAACCTAAATTGATTTATTTGTATAAGCAAATATTTTGTCTGAATTCTACATTCAATTTTCAGCGAATTTCGTGGTGATTTGTTAACTTAAATACATCAATTTTGTCTATTGAAGTAGTCACTCTATGACTAAACACAATACTTTGCTAGAAATTCTCACCCGGGTCATTTTCGAGAAAAGCCAATCACTAAATATGCAACGCAAATCGTCGTTTAGTTTTAATTCTTATACGAGTTATATTTTACAGGCTCGTAAGCTCATATCCTTATAAAAAAATTTCACGCAGTCGAAGAAAAAAGGCCTACAAATAGAGAATGACGACGAATAGGCATTTCGGCATATTCTTATTTCATTTTTTTTATCTTGTTGATGCTTTTGAGTTGAGAAACAATTTAGAACATGAATTGGAATCAAATTGGTTGTGATTTATTCAGCCACAACGGACGGGTACAACATTGGACAACACGTGCTTATAATAAAAATGTCTCGAAAATCCTTCGAAACATGAACTTCAACGGTGAGTGCCAAAGTACTTTTGAACAATTTTTGTCGAATTTATTACAGGAATGTTACACATGAGATTCATTCCGAAAAGGCCACTGTTTAATATATATTTTGGGCTGGCAGTCAACTCGGTCTATAATTCTTTGAGAACGACATCAGCTAGGTAGATGATTACCAACTTCTTTATGCCTGAATTGTAAGTTCTAGACATCAACGACATGTGCTTTCACAGCTCATATTACATTGACTATTCTGTACGAGTAATTTGAGGGCATGGTCACCTCACGAGGTGGTTATGTGAAGACCGTGTGGTTTAATTTCCTTACATATTTTCCTGTGGGGTTTCTTAAAGTCACATGCATACTAATAAGCTACAAACCACAGCGTTTCTCAAAATCAACATAGCTAATATCAAATTTAATCTGCTTTATACACCAGAGTCAATAAACATTTTGACATTTTGGATGCGGTCCATCCACAGAAGCCATGGCGAACATTTATCAATGTTACACACAACACATAATGGCATCAATAGGGCTTCCAAACGAATACACATATATAACATAATTGGTCATTACAACCTTTTAGTCAGGATTACTACGTAGCTTCTCACACCACATGTTTGTGTGGTTTAAATTTATACATGAGTGGTGGGACCTACAGTGTAAAGTCGACTCCGAATGACAGATTTTTGAGGAAATTTTTCTTGGCAATTTTATTTTCTCATAGAGTTTTTACCAGAAATCACCTGAGAGAGGCAGTTGCACAAGAAATATTTTTTCGTATTTCGTTTTGTTTGGCCTCACTTCTTATAAACCAACCCACTACCTACTAGACTACGGCGACTACAGACATCTCACATACACTTTGTTTTATTTAAAATTAAAGATAGACAGCGCTTAATGAAAGACCCAAACAAAATCCCTTAACAAAAGACAAATACAAAAGTTTCATAATTCTTTTCTCGCTTATGGGCCTGTTAAGGAAAAATTCCGCCATGTTGTTCCAGAAATTAAGAAAACGTATCAGAAGTTAATTTCCCTCTTTTCTGGGAAATTTTTTTTAAATGCTTGCGCAACATTAAGCCAACTTTTCTTATTATGTTTGAACGAGTACAAGAATCCTTCAAAGTATCTTTAAAAAGCAAATTTTAAAAACAAAACGAATAGGCTTTTAAAGCTTAACACATACACATACACATACAATGCGAAATAGAAAGAGTGAGAAAGAGCATTAGAAATTATCAGTTTAAAAGGAAATTTTAATTTCTTTAATAATCTTTGCACACAAAATGTTGTCACTTACTTATACATGCACATATGTACGTATTAGCATACTAATACACTTACACACACACACACGTTACGATAACCACGTTATAGTGTATGGTGCTGAGTAAAAGAAAAAAAAAGAAAAGATAACGCTACGCCAAGTTATTATTTACAAGGAAAAGAGAATTTCATTAAGTTTGTGTTTATTTACATGTGTGTGTGTGTGTGTGAATAAATTTCATACAATTGTAGGTGGTAAGTGTGAGCATTTAAGTGTATTGTATGAGTATGAGTTTATTTAGATAAATACACTCTTATAAGGGGCGTAAGAGTAGGAGCCTGTGTATAAAAATACAAAAAAAAAATAATAAAATAATGCCAAACGAAAAAAGAAATACAAACACACATAATACTTATGAGTATATATTGTATGTGTACATTTGAACATGATTATATTCAAAGAAAAATTGAATTGAATATATGGGTCATTGCACGAGCCGTATTACGATTAATCATTCTTTGGATTGGTAAACCGGGGCTCATTACTTACAATGTTATAGACAGAGCATTAAATTAAGGATGACAGATACTCCATACAAAAATGTATCTTTTCTCATGCCTTTCACCATTATTGTGGTGTTTGGTTGCAGATAAACTCTTGACGAAAATGTCTGAAGCGAACATTGAATGAATTGAAGACTGAATACACCCTTTGTGACATTATTCAAAGGGATTTTAAGATTGTAAGACAGTGATGATAGTCACCGTAGACTGATATGCCGTAGTCTAATAGGTAGTGTGTTGGCTTCTTAGATGTGAGGCCACGCTTTAAACCCCAGGTTAGACATCTCCAACTAAATGAAATATAAAAAAATATATCTTCGGCAACTGCCTCTCACCAGATGTCTGTCAAGAACTCTGAGAGAAAATAAAATTGCCCTGAAAAAGATTCTCAAAAATCTGTCGTTCGGAGTCGACTTTAAACTGTAAGTAACGGCACTCATGTATAAAATTAAAACACGCAACATAAGTGGTGTAAGAAGCTAGGGCGTAATGCAGACTAAAGGGATGTAATGACCAATTATGTATGTATGTAAGACAGTGATGCAAAATCACAGCAGTATCATTTATTCATGATATCAAGAAAAACGAAAATGAATCATCGATGAATCTATGAATAATACTGGATCGTTAAGTGATATGTAGTCTCATATTTAGAGTGTTTCCGTAATAACATACAGAAACACTCGAGGATTACGCATTAAATGTATGCCAAAATGGTAAGGCATAGAATGGGAAAATGAAAGATAAAGAGAGAGGCGAAGACTATTCCCAAGGCAAATGGGAACAAAAACATTTCAAACATTTTTTAGATAAATATAGTGCGAAGAAATTTTCATAGAATATCAAGATAATCGCCATGGTCTATTGGGTGTTGAGCCAGCACAACTAGCTATTAACTATGAGGTCATGGTTCAAACCACAGGTCAGACAACTCCATCAAAACAAATTACTAAAAAATGCCCCTTAATGGATTTCGGGAAAAAACTCTGACATTATCAGTCGTTCGGAGTCGACTTTAAACTGTAGGTCTCGCCATTCATGTATAAAACTAACACACACAAAAAAAGTGGTGTGAGAAGCTAGGTCGTAATCCTGACTGAAGGATTGTAATGACTAATTATGAACGTAATTATGTATGCATTAGAATATCAAGGACTACTAGGAGAACAAGGCACTGATCACTTCAAAACCAATATGTAGATTTTATGCTGAGGAAAATAAAGCACTAGAACACATGGTCGAAACCTGCTCTTACTGCTACTGAACAGCATACTTAGGTTCTTCAGTTCAACTGAATTTGGTGCAGATATGGGTTATCCATTTCGTGGTTTCAAAAGTATGGGACTGGAATTCGACATCTGTCAAACTAAGTTGTGTAACCAAATTTTTTTCTTTTCAGTTGAAAGTCTGACATTGACGAAAATGGATCGCTCAACTATCACATAACACATAAAAATTATCTAAACCTGCTACAAAAATGGTGATTCTGCCATAGCCACGTATGGAACAAAATTTTCGTCAGCGATGAAGCACATTTCACACTCGGTGGGTATGTTAATAAACAAAATTGTCGTATTTGGGGTTCTGAGAATCCTCAAGTAATTAAAGAGAGGCCAATACATCCAGAAAAAGTCACTGTTTGGTGCGCTCTTTGGTCCGAAGGTGTGATTGAACCTTACTTCTTCGAAAACAACGATGGAACGACTGTCACTGTCAATTCGGAGCGTTATGGTCATATGATAACCGACTTTTTTTGCCTGCTATTGAAGAATACGACTTGGAGAATATGTGGTTTCAACAAGACGGTGCCACATGCCACACAACTCGAGCGAATATGGCTTTATTGCAAGAGACCTTTCCTGGCCGCGTAATTTCTCATCGTGGCGATATTAACTGGCCACCAAGATCATGCGATTTGACACCATTAGACTTTTTTGTGGGGCTATGCGAAAGACCGTGTTTATGCATATAAACCTTCAACTTTTGAGCACTTAAAAACCAACATTCGTCAAGTTATGGCTGAGATACCGACCAATATGTGTCAAAAAGTGATCGAAAATTACCTCAAAAGAATCAATGCTTGCAACACTTCACGTGGAGGCGATTTAAATGATGTAGTGTTTCACACATAATGTCAACGTTCAAACTTTACAGTAAAAAAGAAATATCATGAAAAAATATTTCATATGTGTTTTATTTACGTTTACTTTTGAAACCACGAAATTGATAACCCTATAATATATGGAAACCCTATAGTCACATACCTTATTACTCCCACAAACGTATTATTCAGTATCAAATACATACATACATAAGTGCTCATTACAATCCTTCAGTTAGGATTGTGATTTAGCTTCTCACTTATGTTGTGTGTGTTAATTTCATACATGAGTGGCGGAACCTACAGTTTTAAAGTCGATTCCGAACGACAGATTTTTGAGGAACATTTCATGGCAATTTTTATTTACTCTCAGAGTTTTTGCTGAAATGTACTAAGAGGAAGTTGCAGAAGTAATATATTTTCTTACTTCGTTTTGTTCGAGATGTCTGGCCTGAAGTTTGAACCTTGGCGTCACGTCTAATAAGTCAACACACTACCTACTAGACTACGGCGACTTTTACGCAGTATTACAGCCTGTTTAATTTCTTTATTCAAGAGTAGCAAGACCTAAAGTTTAGCGGCGACTGCAGAAGCCTCTTCTTAGCAATAAGATACTCTCAGAGATTTTCCCAGAAGATTGCAGACCGGGAATCGCCATAAGAAAAATTCTTTTTTCAGAGCGATCTCTAATAGGCCTACACACTACTTGCTAGATTACGGCGAAACACTTAATTAAGTTTATTTTTTTAAGCTTTTCGTATATTATTTATTGGATCTTTCCTTTCGGAATTTACAATTAGTATTCAAATCTTAACCTAAAATAATACAAAAATAAAATGCCACTGCGACGTACAACTAAAAGTGCTCATCAAAAGTAAATTTATCTGATCAGATCATTTGTTTGAACCCTTTTGAGACGACTGTGACCCTCGAATACAAGTAAGTATCCTACAAGACGGTTGGGATGTTCTGTAATCCTAGAGATGTAATTGACACTTGCTATTCTTATTTCCTCTCGAACTAAGTCCACCTTCGGATCTTTGTGGATGTTACTGTATTTCATATACCAAGGAGCACCTGTTATTATTCTAAGGAAGTCGAGATTGCCGCCTTTGAAGCTTGTCTACATTGCATGGTGAGGCTGTTCCCCACAGTTGGATACCATAAAGCCAAATAGGTGTCAATACTGACTTATACAGAAGTAGTTTTGGTTCTAAATCAAGGG
Source organism: Sarcophaga subvicina (assembly GCA_936449025.2). NCBI lineage: Eukaryota > Metazoa > Arthropoda > Insecta > Diptera > Sarcophagidae > Sarcophaga > Sarcophaga subvicina. The sequence continues at coordinate 38,694,228 of OW388084.2, forward strand.
TTGACTTAGGTCCAATAAGCCAGTAAGGCTGTGCTGTTCTGAGTTTGATCTGGGTAATTTTAGCTATATGATAATTTTAGCTATATGATGAGCCCAGGTAAGGCGACGGTCGAGATGGATGCCCAGATATTTTACACTACTATGTTCTGGTGCTGTCATACCATAAATGAGCGGGTAATTTCCCCTTCCCAGTGTAAACGTAATGTGCATGCACTTAGAAATATTGACTTTTATCTTCCATTTCAGCATCCAATTTTTCAAATCACTAACATGAGATTGAAGTCTTTGTGACGCAACTGTAGAATCTCTATTAATACTTAAAAACGCCGTATCATCCGCAAAAGTAGACGCGTGATTCACTAAAGTTGTAGACATATATGCAGTGAACAATAAGTAAAGGAACGGCCCTAGAATACTTCCTTGAAGTACGCCAGCAGATATCTTTCTGCGGGAAGAGGTGATATCTTTTGATTTTATTTGGAAATATCTACCCCATAAGTAACTTTTTAGCAATTTATGCACATTCTTTGGTAAAAACTGCGTAATCTTAAAAAGAAGTCCTTCGTGGCAGACCTTATCGAAGACTTGAGATATATCGATAAATAGCACAGAGCAATACTGCTTGTTCTCAAAAGTACGTCTAATTAAATTGGTAATTCTGTGCACTTGCTGAATCGTGCTATGTTTTCGCCTAAATTTAATTAAGTGCATAGAAAAATAACGTGACTAAGATTAATCTCTCAACTTAGAGTGAAACAATTTGTTTGGAGGGCCTATTTAGTGAAATATTTTTTTCTTTTTTCTAATTTCTTTAATTTTCTTTTATTAACTGTGAAAAAGTTTTTATTATAAACTGTGCCATATGTGGTTTGCTACGGATGTACGTAACTGTGTTGATAATATCTGCTTACAACTACAGGCATAATCCATATGTTTTTCCATATGTACATACATATGAGCGTATGTAACTGTATTGCTAACAGACAACAGCAATAACTTCTTCGCTTGCTCATGCTGTGCCCACGTTCAAATCTGTATTCCTTTGATTTATTCCCTATTTTTTCTTTTTTTTTTACAAAATTTTATTCTCCATTACAGTTGGGGACAAATGCTCTTGTTCTTGTGCACCACTCGTACAATTACTTTAACCTGTTAAGGAACACATTCTAATAATAAAGGCAACATTACAACAAAAAAAATTTAAAAAATTAAAAAAAAAAAAGAAATGAAAACGAAAGTAGATTTATATGCTAAAAAGCCAAGATAAAATAGAAAATCTTCATGCAAATACGAGTATTAAACAGTTTAAGTGCTTTATTTAAATAGAACCTAGAAAAACATTCAACAAAAAAGTATTCCAACCAACTCATATTCATTATTAAACCACTTATAATACGGTGGTAGGGTAAAGTAGCGCAGATTATTGCTTTTTTAAGGCATTCAGTTTATCTCTCTTTAATCTGCATATTAAAGTTTGAATATCTTAAAGAACTATTTCAAATGTTAAACCATTGAATAATGCTGATTGCAAAACATAAGTTATCGCCATGCAACCTCATGGCTTGAATATCCATTTGAGCATCAATGCGAAAAAACATAGAAAGCCTAGTGATAACAAATAAGTCACTTACGATAATTTACAGTAAAAGTGGTTCGTTAGTTAAGCCAGCATTGTCTGTCAAGAGTGTTTGATGTACCACGTATATCGGTCAGAAGTTAATGTCAAGATACAAATCTCTCCTTAGGGAACATTTATTATGAAAGAGCCTTCATTTCATCATCATGTGTTGGCGATGACGCATGTCATTATAATGAGTTGGCCACCTATCGGGTTAAATTTGAACCTTCGGTTATTTTGAATCTGGCACCACTTCTACCATTCTATTCTGCCTTAAAATTCCGTATATTATCTCCACTGAACGTAATGAATCGACTTACTCTTGGGCAACGTTGGGATATATTGGGCCAACGAGAAACTGTACGATGATGTCGATTTTGCCACACAAAACAAACCATCACTTCGGATGAAGTTCATTTTCGTGGGTATGTTAATAAGCAAAATTGCCATATTTGGAGCTCAAAAAACCCACACTTTATCTAATAGAAGCCAATGCGCCCATTACGAGTGACTGTTTGGTGTTGCTTGTGGAGCGGAGGCATCGTTGGCCCATATTTCTTGGAAAACGAGGAAAGTGCTATCCTTATATGATAACCTATTTTTTTTGCACGCTCCTTATGGTATTGATGTAAAGGATGTTTGGTTTCAACAGGATAGGGCAACTTGCAACATATCTCATGCCACAATCGATTTTTTGCATCAAAGGTTTGATGGCCGTTCAATTAAACGAAATTGCGATGTCAATTGGCCGCCAAGAAGCTGTGATTTGACACCGTTGGACTATTCTCTGTGAGGAGCCGTTAAAGAAAAGTGTTATGCCGACAAACCGGAGGCAATTGAGTATTTGAAGACCAACATTCGTGTTGTCATTGCCAAGATACGTCCCCATACACTCGAAAAAGTGCACGAAAATTGCCCCGATCGAATGAGGTACTGTGAGGCCAGCAGCGGCACCCATATGAATGAAATAATCTTCCATTTCTAACCCGGAACAATTGTACTTCACAACAAAAACATAAATTTGTAAAAATGTCCAACCGTTTTTGTTTGATTGCATTTTTAAATCTGAACTTTCCAATCACCCGCCCTATACTTCAAATCAGTGAACAAAGAACATCGTATCATATTTGTCATCGTGTTAAAGATAACGAATTTCGTACCAGAAATTGATGATTTGTGGAAAGTAATAATTTTTTCGATTCCATTTGAAGTAAAGTGCAGGAGAGTCGTATTGAATGCATGTTGAGGCATATACTCATCATACTTTATCAGAAGCAACATGCAGAAGATAGTTTCGACGGTTCTGAGATAACGATTTTGATGTGAGTAATGAAGAACGAGAAAGACTGCCATACAAAATTTTTGAAGATGCCGTATTGCAAACAAGTCGCCTTAGTGTGTTGGCTAATTAGACGTGAGGCCACAGTTCAACCGAAGGTCAGACATCTCCAACAAAATGAAGTATGAAAATACATTTCTTCGGCGACTTCCTCTCAGCAGAATTCTAGCAAATACACTGAGAGTAAATAAAATTGCCATAAAAAAGTTTCTTAAAAATCTGTCGATCGAAGTGGACTTTAGGCTGTAGGACCCGCCACTCATGTATAAAATTAACACACACAACATAAGTAGTATGAGCAAACAATATTTAATGAAGATGACTTTGAGTCAGAAACAGGTTGCAGAAATCTTCAGTATTACGTAGCAAAAAATTTCTGACTGTTTGAAAGCCATGGAGAAAGATCCAAAGATTGGACACTGGTTGCACTACAAATTGAATGACAGACAGATGGAAAACCCAAAAATCCCTTGAGAAATATTAACACAATAGAAAATCAGCATCGAATTGTTACTGGCGATGAAAAATTGATCTATTTCCAGAATGCTAAACGTGAAAAAAATATTAACTTTGACTGCAAAACCAAATTGTTTCAACAGGAAGACAATACAGTGTGTGTAATGGGACAAGAAATGTATGGTGTACCGCGAGTTTCTAAAACCTGATGAAAAACATCGCTACCGACAAAAAATTATCAATATGAACCATGTATTGACCGAAAAACAATCAGAATTGGTCACAAGCATGTCAATGTAATTTTTTACGGTGACAATGCCCCTGCACAGAGCAATCTCGGTTTAGAATAAAATCAAAGCATTAGGCTGGGAGTTGCTACCCTACCCATTCCATTCACCAGACTTGGCTCCTTCCGGCTACAATTTGTTTTCATCGATGAGACACGTTTTGGCGGAGCAATACTTCGATTCCTACGAGGAAGTCGAAAATTGGGTGACTAATTGATTTGCTTCAAAAGACGAACTGTTTTATTGGCGTGAAATCCACAAATTGCCTGAAAGATGGAAAAAATGTGTAGGCAGCAGTGGCCCATAACGTGCATAAAATGGTTTTTCCCATTAAAAATGTGTGTTTAATTTACACAAAATAACGCTCATTTCATATCAGTACCCCGGTACACAACGATTTGTTTCACGACAGTTAAAATTATAATTCGGTTTTATATTTACTTATAAAGTTAATAAAGCTCAAAAACCCCTTTGATGAATTTCGAAGAGTCTTAACATATTCTTCCAACAGCCTCTGCTTGAAGCAGTTTGTGCTCATTCGCTCTTCTACTATTAGCGATTGAGCGTTTAAGGAAAAATTTGCAACAAACAAGTTGTATACAACATCACAATATTAGTCCATACACCTACCAATGATCTAAGAACATAAATTTTTTTTCAGAAGGTGACCCCTATTCACGCAGTGAATTGTGTTAAAATACAGGAAATATGGTTTATATAAGAAACGAAAGAGAGAGTAGTGTGAACTAATTTTTTTTGATGACCATTGTGTATACCTTCGTCACTTATTGTTTAGAGAATTGCTTTTTAGTAATAATTCTCACATTCTTATTTTATTGTGAGTAATAAGATATAACATCAGACAAGGAATCAGACAATCAGAAACACCCAAAGTCTCTGAGGGAAATCGAACTTATGGATTCGGCACTTGAAGTTTATCACACTCCCATCTAGGCCATGAAGGCACCTTATAGTCCAGACGTTTCTTAATTTGGTTTGTAGACTCTTCATTCTTAACCCTTTGTACTCCCTTGTTGCCACATTTGCGACATTTAGTATGTTAGGAATAAATATGTTGTCACCGCATTTGCGAAACAAAAGAACAAAAATGAAAAATTTGAAGTTGTCAAGCGCTTAGCTGATCAACTGGTGGGAGAATTCCGAGAAGATCGACCAAAACCATACGCCTCAAATCAAGAAGCTAGGCTTGACAAAAGACTTCACATCTTGCGTAAGGGAAAAGGGATTTCATAGTTTGTTTCAACAGGCAAGAACGAGCGCAGAGACGAAAAACCATGGACTTTTGTGATACTTGTCGCGATATACCTCGAATGCTTATGGGCGAATGCTTTGAAAAATACCATACTTTGAGAGATTTTAAGCTTTAAGTTTGTTAGCCTTAAATATAAGCCACAATATGCTTTATTACAACATATGTATGTATGTAACAATAAATTGTTTTATTTTTTTTTATTTTTGACCGCATTATTCTAATATACCTCTGGAGTTACTGGTTCCTACTATTGCTTATTAGGCTGAAGTGCAAAGGGTTAAAATTTCCATCGATAATTAACTTTTTATTTTGATCGAATTTAACAAAACTCAAATTCATTTAATATTATAAAAATCAACATTTAACAGTAAACATAGTTATCCCTACTCTAAGGGTGACAATTAAAATGAATTCCTTTCAGAAAACCATCCTTCCTTGCAGCTCCTGGTAATTAATAGGAATTTTTAAATCTTGTGTGTCCTTCAGTCAGTAAATAACAAGAACCATAAAACACAATTTTTTTTCTTTTTAAAATTAAATGAACTCTGTCTCCTTTCTAAAAAAGGAAAATACTTAACCTTGACCCTTTTCATTCTGAAACAGAGAAATTCCTTTGATTGTTTCCAAAGCAAAAAAATTATTCTTTTCGGATAAAAAAGAGAAAAAATAGAAAAAAAAAGAAGACATAGAATCACTAACAAGTCCTTGTTTACTTGTTTTTAATTAATTTCAATTTCAAATTCATTATTTATTTGACCATGACTTAATTATCATCAGATTTGTTTAATTTTTTTTCATTATTTTTCATTTTTATTATTACCATCAACCACAGACTGACTGAAATAATAATTATTTTGCAAAATAATTTTGTTAGACAAAAATAAATTCGTAAAGAAAATTTGTAAAAAAAGAAAATAAAAGATTTAAAGAACCTGTGGCCATGTTAGATGAATGGTAGACACTACATAAAGCTATTTAAGAAATAAGGCGATTAATTTTTTTTATTAAAAGCAAAATAATCTAATAGAAAGTGTGTTGGCTTAGTAGGGAGAGCCAGTGGTCCAAGCTCTCAGCTTAGACATATCAAATAAGCCATAAAACCAAATAAACCACTAGTTGGTAGTGTGTTGGCTTATTAGACATAAAGCCAGGGTTCGAGCCCAAGGCGAGACAACAAAACAAAATACATAAAAACTCTGAGAGTAAATAAAATTGCCATGAAAAGTTTCTTAAAAATCTGCCGGAGTCGACTTCGGAGTCGACTTTAAACTGTAGGTCCCACCACTCATGTATAAAATTAACACACACAACAAAGTGGTGTGAGAAACTAGGTTGTAATCCTGACTGAAGGATTGTAATGACAAATGGTGTTATGTATGTATGTATTCTGGCAAAAACTATGAGAGTAAATATAGTTGCCGAGAAATCTGACGTTCAGAAACGACGTTAAACCCTAGGTCCCACCACTCATGGTTTAAATTCACACACAACATACATAGGTGGTGTTTGTACAATGGGTCAATTCGACCACCGGGTACACGTCCTCTAACCTAATCTAACCTAACATAGGTGGTGTTAAAAATTAGATTATGACAAGACAAAGGTAATGTAGCGACCAATTAAGTAATCATCTTTACTCGGTATTAGAAACATGTTTCACATGTTCTTTTTAGTCGTTTAAGATAGTATTACGCAAATAGCAAAATCTATATTCTTTTACATCGTTTAACATTAAAATTATAAACAAAAGCTACAAAAACAAAAACAATGAACTTGTCTACAAATTATCGAACTGCATAATATAACAACAAATACCAGCATAAAAAAATTATAAACAATTAAACAAAAATATACCAACAAACACAACAACAGCATAAAAAATGGTAAAGAAGTAAACAAAAATACAACATCAAACACTACAAGAATAAATATTAACAAAATACACAAACAACAATAATGAAACAACGATGTTTACATTTATAGAGCTCTCAAAAAAGCGAAACCACGAACATTCGCATTCAAGAACATGCATATAAAAGGCAAGCCACACCAGGCAATGGAGTTGTTAAAAGTTCATTCCGTCTGGTGTGAAGTAATCGTGGTTTGAAAATCTCCATTACAAAGATCCGTCGAACAATTCCTAGTAATTGTTATTGCAAAGGGTGTAAACAGAGGAATAACTAACAAAGCAATTGTTGGTGTTTACATAAAGTTGTGAACAGTGACACACAGAATTGTGCGAACAATAAAGAATTTAATTCAAACCACAAGCTCATATTTTAAACGTAAAAACGTAACAAAAGGAAACTTTAGAATAAACTGCCCAGATAAAAAAGGCACCAAAGCGTCAAATATTTGAGAAAAAAACGTCAAAATCGTCAAAGACGTTTTTTGAAATCGTCAAAAAATCGTCAGAAAAAATAAATAAATTAAAATTATTTAAAAACCAAAATTATTTCTATTGCTGTAAAAAATATAAAGTCAATGTATGTACATATCTGAGTTCAAAAATAAAACATTTAACAAAGAATTTATTGGAAATTAAAAGCTAGCGTCCCTCATCTTCATTTAATCTCCCTTATTCTGGTTGTCGTCGTCGTCGTCGTTTTTGAGTCGACATAGTTTTCTATCGTCGTCGACATCACGTCGACACTGTTTTGGTATTCTGTAACAGTATTGTGTCGACGTCGACTGTTTATCGAAAATTGTAATAACACAAAACACACATCTCTAACATTTAAGTCAGCCGATTCATTTTATGGTTTATTTAGAAAAAAAAGTTTTTTATCATCAGGTCTGTCAAAATCAGCGATGTAATGATCCATGTCCAGGAATATGTGGCCTTTTTGCGCTTTACAATACAGTCTGTTCTGTATTTGTATTCAAGACTATACAGGAAATCCATTTGTTCAGTGCCAAAGAATGAGTAAGTTTGATAGGATTACAATTGCTGCGAAAACTTAGCTATTAATACGGTTTTTAATGTCTGTAGTTGAACCTCAAAAGGATGTTGTTGCTTCGAATACTTGTCAACCTCAACAGTGTGATCCGAATAGCATCGGTAAGGATATAGGGGCAACACCTTCATGTACTTGCTTACTAGAGTATACAGGACAACCGCCTAATTGCCGCCCTGAATGCGTTACAAACTCTGAATATCCCTCGCAACAAACTTGTATTAATCAGAAATGTAAGGATTACTGCTCAGGACTTTGTGGCCAAAGTGCAGTTTGTCGTGTTAATAGCCACACTCTAATGTGTTATTGTGAGTCTGGTTATACTGGTAATGCATTTGAGCTATGCTCTCCCGTACAACAAAATCCACCTGAAGTTGTCGACCCTTGCAATCCATCGCCTTGTGGACCCTGTGTTCAATGCCGCCTACAAAATGGCGTTGCATCTCGTCAATGTTTACCTGATTAATTTAGCAATCCTTATGAAGGTTGTCGACCGGAATGTTTGATACCGACTGCCCGTCGAACAGGGAATGTGTTAATGAGATATGTAAAGACCCATGTCCTGGTACCTGTGGGTAGAATGCCGAATGTTTTGTTAGAAATCATTTGGCGACGTGTAACTGTATTTATGGATATCAAGGCGAACCATATCGCTATTGTGATGTGTATTGTGTGGAAGAAAAACGTAAGACAATAAAAATTCACCACAAGAGTTCATTTTTTAATGCTTGTCGTTACCAAAAATGACGTCGACAAAATCAGAGTCGACACAACACAATATCGACTAAGTATTGGCTTACAGAATACCAAATGTGTGTCGACAGTCATCGATAACTGTCAATAACGACAAACAGAATACGGAATAAGGGTGAATATTTTCTTTATTGGGATCATTTTCAGGAAAAAATTGTTTAAGGTTTAAACAATCTATCCGAACGTTGTTTATTGACACATAAGCGCAGCAATAATATTACATCATCTATATCTATGGGCGGTGTAGATATTAGGGAGTTAGAAGCTTATGATGTTCTGAGCATGAAAATTCAGTGTAATGCTGACATATTTTTCAGTTCCTTCTTAAGTTCTTATCATCCCATCTTACTATTTACACCGTTTATAAATGACAGAGAATGGCATACAACTCTCATGTATGGGTTGGTGCCTCAACGTCTATTTTGCGGTTTCTCGACCGTGTACAGGAGAGGCCATAGTATCTCCTTAATGACGGTAGTGTATCCAACTCCATTGAATCATTGGAGCATCGTTGCAATGTGGTTTGTGTTTTACTGTTCTGTCGCTACTATAAAATGGTTTTGCTTGAACGAAATAAGGGGACTTGTTCCCGAAAATCATATATCCCCAGCACATCTGTATGTGGTCAATTGGCCAGTGGATCGTACACTGTATTACAGAAAAAGTACGTTTTTTAGTCGGACTATTCGTATGTTGAACTCAATTAATTCAAAGGTCTTTCCTGTTACTTATTGTAAAAAGATATACAAGCCTAGTGTCCATAAACACTGTTCTCTCTTTCCTTCTTCCCATAACATATGTTCATAGTTCCAGACACAATGCCATCCATCCCCTGTTGGTGTTGATCTTACGAAAAAAAAAAAAACGGCGCTTGCCTTTGTTCTTCCGATGGTAACGTTAGAAGCAATACTCGAATCTTTAAAATTTTCTGCAACAGCAAATGTTAAATTATGCTCAACTACGAGGTTGTTTAGGAGTTGTAATTTTTGGCTTTTAAGGAATGAAAAAGGCATAAGATACGGAAGAATCGTCACAGGTATTCGAAAGCAACTTAAAAATATAATACTTTACTTCTTGTAATTACTAACATAAATTTCCAATAGTAACAATTGCAAAGTAAATACAAAGCTTAAAGTGGCTTTTAATGTACTAAAGTAAAGACTATGATGTAAATTTTTAATTTTTAAAAATCGTCAAAATAAGGGCATAAATCCGTGGCAGCCGTATAAAAATCCATTTCCAACCGGATCAGTTGTAGTTCACAGCAAAACAATAAATTTATCAAAATTCCAAACTATTTTTGTTTTATTACATTTTTAAATTTAAACTTTTAGATCGCCAAACCATTATAATTATTTACTCACATTATTTTCATATCTAATCCGTATGTAAAATTCATAATGCAGAGAACATATGTGACGTATGAGTTATATTTAATTCCATTAGTTTCATACATGACAAAATCTAAGTTTTTTTTATTGCATACTTTTCAGGGTAACTATTCCAGTACATGTAATATGATGCGTATGAGTAATATAGTTCAAATACAATTAAAAAGAAAGTATACCCCATAAATTAGAAATTAAGCTATTTACATGATTTTTCGATTCTATGCAATTCTAGGCTATATTCTAGTAGGTAATAAGGCAATGTTTTTGTTTTATTGCTGGTGACTATCCATCTTCCAATCTATAGTGAATATTCATTCACAAAGCTATAAAGTCTCATTTCCAAACGCTTCCTGTTTAGTTTAAATAAAAGAAAGTGTGTGTTGCATATCACTGATATTTTTATTCATTTGAAATAGCAATTACGTGTGGAATACATATAACATCGTTTAAAAGTCCATGACAGACTTTTGGATCTGGGTGGATCGCATTCAAAACGTCTAATTTTTCATGATATCAGGACAAGTTTTATTGATGGCATGGGTTATGTTAGGTTTGAGAACAGCTGCAGTTTGCGGCTTATTCGCATACAACTGCAACTCAAGAAAACTCCTCAAGCTAGCTAAGGTCACCTCCATGTGAGATTAACATGCCTTCAAATCGCGTGTGCATAATATCCAACATTGCATGAGCTGTGTGACACGTAGCGTCGTTCTGTTGAAACCATTTGCCGCTGATGGCCAGATCATCTAATTCAGGCTAAAAGAATTTTGTAATCATTGGCTTATAGTGCTCACCGCTTTCTCATAGAAATATGGACCGATGTTGCCGCCAGCCCAAAATACAAACCAAACTGTAAGTTTTTCGAAATTTATTGGATATATTTACGGTCTAAATGCATTTTTCATGAATGAATACGGGAACTATTTTTGAATATTCCAGAATTGCACACATATGGCAATAATTTGATAAGAATGTTTTTGCAAAGTATTTGCTTTTCATTACAATATATTTTGTTGCTATTTTTCTTAAATAGAACGATTTGATGTTTGTTTTCACACGTTGGGTACCACTAGCATAGAAATAATGTGCTGCCAGAACAAATTCATAAGTGACAGTATAACAGCCACTAGGAACTGAACAGATATAAATACGTGTTATAGTTACTCAATAATAATCCCTGTTAAGTTACACTTTAAATCAGTGAAATTATTATATTAAATCGTTGATAATATCATAATATGTATTAAATTCAACTTTATCACCCCTATCGTGAATATTATGGAAATAAGTTATTTGGGAATAAACTTTTTTTTCCCATAACAAAAAAAACGGTATTACGAATATATTGGAAGTAAAAGTTTTTATTGTGAATTAGTTATAAATGCTGTATAAACAAACAATTTTTTATTGTAAATTACCTCTCAACAATTTTTCGAAGAAAAATACAAATATTAAAAACGATTTTTAAAAAACGATAATTAAATTACTTCTTTTTTTTGGTGCTAGAAGAGGAGAAACTGTCCATGGAAAGATTGCAGCGAAGATCTATTCTACATGAAACTAATCCACTATCACTCCCTGAGACTATACATACTAAAACATTTATGTTTGACATTAAATGATGTGTCCTTTACAGATTCCAGGAATATTATAGTACTCAAATACCTACTGAATGTGTTGTTGGAAAATTTGATTGGTAACAATTGCAAAGTAAACGCAAAACTTAAAGTAGCTTTTAATATACTAAAGTAAAGAATATGATGTAAATATTTCATTTCAAAAAGTTGTCAAAATGAGGGTATGAATCGTCAAATCGTCAAATCGTTAATATGATATTTTTGAAGCTCAAAATCGTCAAAATGACGATAAATCGTCAAATCTGGCAGCTATGGACATAAGGCCTCTGTGCAAACCCCAGGTCAGACATCAAAACGAAAATATAAAATAATATTTCTTCGGCGACTTCCTCTCAGCAGATTTCTGGCAAAAACTCTAATACTGAAATCAAAATGCCATGACTAAGTTTCTCTACTCTGACTTTAAACTGTAGGTCCCACCACTCATGTATAAAATTAACACACACAACATAAGTGGTGTGAGAAGCTAGGTCGTAATCCTGACTGAAGGGTTTTAATGACCAAATTATGTATGTATGGATCAGCTGTGAAATCTATTTAGGATTTTGTCTTGCCAACGATCAAGCTTTTAATGTATTGTGAGTAGATTAATTCCATTATTTGATTTAATATAGTCCCTGATGTAATCTTCACTTATTGGTAGACTAAACAACACAGTCTATTGCAGACTACTTCATATGTTGCGCTGGCATTGAAATACTTCTTGTGACTAGTACCCTGTATATGTGGGGTAACCGTTCGGATAATAATTTTTCTTATGCTGTAACTTGGTATCAAACACAAATCATATCCAATAATTGATATTTCCCCGTTTTTAATCTGAATACACGCTTTAGCAATATCCGATCATGTTTGTATTCTGTTATGAAGACTGTTTTAAATCTGCTGTACTACCGCCAATAAATTTAAAGTTTTGTATATCGTGACACCAGTTCTTCTATTTAAAGGAAGAAAGCAAAACATGAGTACAATATGTCGTTTGCCCTTCAACATTAACCCTGCAGTTCATTATCATATATTGGCTGATAATTTAAATTTATTGCCGCACAGCTACCACAACCAATGTAAAATAAGCTTAACACACCATTTACATGATAGCCTTTAAATGAAGTTCGAAACGATAAATAAATCAGGGTTTGACTATGTATTATAGCGTGGATAACGTAAACAAATAGCTTCAACGTACTCGATAACAAAACAAATAAACAAACAAAAAACAACAACAATAAAGAAAAAGTGAAATCTTATTAGAACAATCAACACTTAAGCCAATGACAGACAAACGAGTGCCATAATTAACGTTAACGTTGCTTAGATTTATTGGTATGAGGGTTTTCCATTTTCCTAACGCTTTTCCCCTTTGGTTTGTGCCGACATTGATGAATTTATAGGTCAACAGGATACTCTAATAGACACTCACATACATACATATACACGTACATGGCGTACATGGCTTGCACAAGTACTGTGACGATAACATAAAAAATTTATGGTGGTTAACCCTGCCTCAAGAATGTGGCTTCACACCCCATAGTACTTGGTTTATGTTAGAAGTGCAAGAGAAATATTAAAAAAAAAATATTTTTTATCATTTTTTTTCTTGTTTTTGTTTACAACGTTTTTGTTATAAATTTAGAAAATTAACAATAACAAGAACAACACATACTATTTTTATCTCATATGCCTTTGCCGTAAACCCTCGACAACCGTGCCAAGGGAGTAACGCTGCTAGCGCTCGTGCTGATGACTTGTATCAACACTCTAGACTCGGAAATGATGATGCTGCTCTTGCTGCTGATGACAAAGGTTTTCTACATGTGTTATGCCCACACTAAACGATTTTAATACCACAGATTATTACGATTTTTTTCTTTCATTCAACATTTTTTAACCCGTTCCTAGCAGGCAGGGTTTTAATTTTTTTTATATTTTTTAAAGCAGAATAATTTTTCTTTTTCCTTTCTTCTTTTAATTTTTTTAAAAATTATTTTAAAACAAATTTTTTTCTCTTCTTAATTCACATTACAAAGACAGTGTTTGAATTTCTTTTAAAAATCGTCACCGTTTTATAACAACCGCTGTTTACTAAGTACGCCCGTTTATTTTTTCTCTACGTTTTGAACTTAACGCGTTGATTTCGCATACAAGACTGACTCATTTAACAACTTGTGTTGTGGTTTTTTGTTCAAATGTTTTTCCTTATCGCCTCACTCTCTCGCTCTCTCTATTTTTCTGTTTTTGCTGCTGCTCTTTTCATTTACAAACATCCGTCTTAACATTGTTTTTTTCTTTCTACGCTTACAACTTCATGGCAGCCTCTAGCGAAATAATAAATTTTAGCATCATACTCATAAAGCGTATGAAAACAAAACTTTTGTGTTGGGAGTGTGGCATGTTGTGATATTGTTTTTTTATCCTGAAGTCCTTGTTGTAATTGTATCAAAACACAACATTTACTACCAACAAAAACACATTAATTTACTACTGCAACATGTTTGAGAGTCCAATGAAATGCTGGAAGAGAGCCATTTGTATGTCCTTTCAAACCATTTGAAAACATGCGCATTCTTAAGGAGACTAAGCCAAGCCACAAACCTTTTGCTAAAAGAAAAAAATCCGTTGTAAGGAAACGTAAAGGCCACCATTTGAATTTATGATTTACAAATGCCTTAAGTGAAATCAAAAGTTATTCTTAAATCACTTTTAATACTTGAGAGAAAAATTTAAGAACGGCCAAAAGAAAATCTTTGTTACAATTTACAAGTTGCTCGAGTCATTCCACGCATACAGAACCCTAGAGATACGTACTCTGAATACACTTTGTTAGAGACATTTTATAACGAATTAGTATTCATACTTCAGTGGCCCCAATTTCATTGGGAACGACGTTGACCACAGCCCACCACTTATCAACTTCTTTTCGTATGAATTTGATGATCTGAACGGCAATGACATGTTGTTTCAACAGGACGACGCTAAATGCCACACAGACTATTTCACATTGGATATTCTGCCTGAGCAAAACTATAACTATTGAAAACCTGAACAGGAAAACATTTCAAATTTAAGAGCTGCAGAGATGGCAGAAGCACTCTGCAAAAGTCCTTCAAACACCCGTTTTCTACGGTAGTTAATACCCAAACCGGGCAGGAAAAGATTCGCCAATAAAGAAGATCAAAACGCTAAAACCTCTGTTAAGCATTATCTGGGAAAAGTAATGCTTTCAGGCTATGCGGATGCAACAAACTTGGACATAGATTCCGAAAAAAGGGTGATAACGGATTTTAATAACTAGAGGCAACCAGGCTGTGTGTGAAACTAAAGGCCCTACGCTCAATTAATATGGAGTAGGTTAGGTTAGGTTAGAGGACGTGTACTTGTCAATTAAGACAAGTACAGTACCCGGAGGTCGAATTGACCCATTGTACAATGTCCTAGTTTCTCCCACCACATGTGTTGTGTCTGTTAATTTTATACATAAGTGGTGGGTGGGACCTACAGTTTAAAGTCGACTCCTAACGACAGATTTTTGAGAAACTTCTTCATGGCAATTTTATTTACTCTCAGCGTTTTTGCCAGAAATCTGCTCAGAGGAAGTCGCCGAAGAAATACTTTTTGTATTTTGTCTTGATGTCTGGCCTGGGGCTCGAACCCTGGCTTTACGTCTAATAAGCCAACCCACTATCTATAAGACTACGGCGACTATAATATGGAGTAAATAGTGGGTAAAATCGGTATTACAATACGAAAACTGGCAGGATGTCTGGCTGATGAACTTAATAATAAAAATACATGATTTTCGGGAACAGGTCCTTATATTTGCCACATCCCCACAGATGGTCTCATTCTTTTCAAGAGCAAACCTCAAGGAATTGAGTACTGTCGGATAGTACTGACATGTCCCGTTAAGTACGTTTTTCGATATCATATACTTCTGCTTGAAAAATAACCCCTCCTTGTCCCACCATATGTTCTCAATCAACCCGTACCATTCAGTCTTATTACTTAGTCCAGGGGTCAGTTAAGGAAAGAACTGTCAGCCATCGATGCTTTTGTCTATAATTATCACTCCCGTCTGCAACTAGCTCTAATCCCCTGATCACGCTTATCTGAAGACAATAACAAATTAATGAATGGAAATTAATGTAAACTATTTGGAAATGGGCCCGGAAAAGCGATTGAATGTCCTCGTAAAGAGTTTAATAGATACACTAAAGTAAGAGGGATATTCTTAAAGCGAAAATAATTGAAATATGAGTACATTCTGAAAGAGTGATAAGGAATTTGCTAAAACTTGCCAAAAGCTATGGAATTAAAGAAGAAGTTTGATCTTTCAACGACTACGAAATCAAGTCGTGGAACGATTAATAAAAAAACTTAACTTTTTTATTGACTTATATTTGTTGTTGACAAGCTCCGGACCAAGCAAACGTTTTACGATCAAAGAGAAATTTTGAGGGAGAAAGCGTTATGGTGTGAGGGTCAGTATTTTACAACTTCAAGCTTCCTCTTTGCTTTATCATCACCATAATGAAATTGACAATATATTTGGAACTTCTAGAAGGTATCCTTATTATAAAGGTAACATAAAGATAATTGTGAATGTCACTACATTTTTTTAATAAAATAACTGAATTGTATACATTACGTATAAAATAATGGAATGCAGTTCTGTCAAAAATGTTGTCCTCTTTTATAACCGGCATTTAGCACAGTCTAGTAGGTAGGTAGTGTGTTGTCTTATTAGACGTGAGGCCACGTTTTAAACCCCAGGTCAGACATCTTCAACAAAACGAAATATGAAAAAATATGCCTATCAGCAGAGATCTGTCAAAAACTCTGTGAGTAAATAAAATTGCCATGAAAAGTTTCTCCAACATGTGTCGTTCGGAATCGATTTTAAACTGTAGAACCCGCCGTTTATGGATAAAATTAACACACACAACATAAGGTAAGGCCGCATTCCTGTCGAAAGGGTTGTAAAGGCCAATTATGTATGTATGCAGCACCTATTGCTATTCGATTGAAAACTTATCGCAAGTTTTTCAGTGCAGAGGTTAAGCAGATTTAACCTTAATCCCGCTGTTAGGTTAAAAAAAACTTTCGAATCTTAGGCAAAGGACCATTTTGGTTCACTTTGTATTTTTCATAAATAATTCGATATAAAACTCTTTTGATCAAACATTTTAAATAATTTTAATTGCTACAAAAGTTCTGAGATTCTCCATTTCTAAATTGATATGTATAGCGCGAGTGTAAGTTTTACTTCAGTTCGTGTTTATTCCAGCCTATTATGAGAGAGGATAATTTTCACATGATAACAAGTCCTCTCCGCTTTGATGATGTTATCAACAGAAAACAACAAAAAAGTAGTGACAAGTTTGCTCCAATTCGTGAGTTATGGGACAATTGGGAAGCACTTCTTTCAATGTTTTATAACTGGCATGAATATGTCACTATTGATGAGCAGCTAATGGGTTTTATAGGACGATTTTCCTTTAGGCAGTATATGCCTGAAAAGCCAGCCAAGTATGGGCTTATATTTTGGTTACCTGTAGACTCCAAGTTAGGAAAAATATGGAAAATACAACCGCACCTTGGAAAACCAAAAAATGATAAGCCTGAAAAAAAATCAACGAGAGCGTGTTGTGTTGGAAGTTATAGAAGTATTGAAAAGGCAAAATATTACAGCTGATAGCTTTTTTCATCTTTTGAGTTGGGGAAAAACTTAACAAAGAAACTGATATATGTGGGAACAGTTCGAAAAACAAAACTGAAATTGCTTATGTTCAAAAAAGTTCCTTTATATACATACAGTCATACAGATAATTATACGTACCCCCCTAAAAATCATTTTTTTTAAAAGTAATGAACTTCTAATCTAAAATTTCTTTACATTAGCGTCTGTAACGACACATTTACTTAAATAAAGAAAAAGATTCCCAAAATCTATGAATTTGTGACTGCAGTTTTCTTAAAACCAATATGGCACCACAGGAAATTATACGTACGACGTATATTTCGTATACAATTTCTCCAAGGGTAGCCCGGTATATAAAAGGTATTGTGGATAAAAATACTAGGACTACAGCCGTAGAAATTCGAAATACCTCGCAAAGTGATCGCAGTGTTATTGTGCATTCCGAAACAGTTCGAAGTGTTTTGAGAAAGAACGGTTTCCGCAGCCGAGTGCCGAGAAAAAAGCCACGATTGGAATTCGCCCAATAATATATGTACAAGTCAACTGATTTTTGGGCGAATGTAATATTTAGTGATGACAACAAATATAATTTGTTAGGCTGTGACGGAAAATAAAAAATTTGGCGCAAAAATCAGTTGATTTGTCCGTATATTATCATTTTAAAAAAAATGATTTTTATGGGGGTACGTATAATTATCTGTGTGACTTTATATCCAAGTATACTGGCCATAAAAATAAACGAACTATGTTGATGAGCCCTATGCACAAAACAGGTGAAATCGATTTCAGTAATCATAAGAAGAAACCTGCAATCGTTTCTTATTATAACTCTACTAAAGGTTTGTTATATTTTATCATTATTTATCGTTTCCGCTGATCAAATGATTAGCAACTACAGAACAAAAAGAAAAACAAATAAATGGCCAAATGTTGTGTTTCCAAATATAGTTGATAAATCTGCATTGAATGCTTTTTTTATATTCAGAAATTGATTCTTCGTGGGCTGCAAATGATTCAAATCGCAGAAGTCATACGAAGAAAAAAGGTGTGTTTTTACGTCAGCTAACTCTGTGCCTATCAGAAGAATACATGTTGCAAAGGACAGTCAAACCTAAAGATCCATTTGCGGCAGAGTCATTGACTCAACTACAAGCATTGCCATCAAATAGTGTACCATCTACAAGCTGTGGTACACAAAAGTCAGCTCCTAGAAAACTGGGAATTTGCAATAAATTTCTATGCAAATTGAAGCGAAAAACAATTTGTTTATTTGATCAAAATGGTGCATAAGCTAAGATTTGTAACTTTTAATTTTGTTGTGTTCGATTTTATCCTAGATAGCTAAAAACTAACTAAAACCATTAAAATATAAAAAAATACCTGAGCTAAAGTTTTAAGTTGATACGATAAGCCATTTCCAACTTAAATAAAAACTAAAAAAAAAATTGACCAAAATTGTCCAAACCTAACAGCAGGGTTAAATGATGTAAAATTGAAAATCAAGGAATTTTGGTTGAGTTTTGAAATACAAACCCTTTCAATCCTAATAAATTTCATGGCAAATAAAATATTTTCGGTTATCGGTAATAAGAATTGAGCCACAAAGTGTAAGTAAAACATTTCTTACATATTTTTTTTAATTTGAATAACACTGCGTTCAAAAGAATGTCCTTTAATTTGCTTGCTTAAAAAAGGTTTAAATTTACATTTAAATTTAAATTTGCTGCGGTCAAAGGAAAATCTATGACTGTATGTCGAGTTGTTCAAATTTGTATACGTATCTACTTATTACGTACCTCAGAGATACTCTTTAAATATTTCCAGACATCTTTCTGCAACATGTTAACAATTTAATAAGACTTAAATATCTCATTTCTACAATATTTTCTAATAAAACTTAATATCGCTTGGCGACACTTCATCCATTTAGCTTCAATGGTCTTCAATTATTTTTTAAAGATTTATCCTCTCTCCCATTTGTTCAACATGTTTTCTTGGCCTTTAAACAACGTCTAAATAGCTCGTAAATATGGTCATTATTGATGTGCTGTATTACAAGTAATTTTTTAAAGTTTTCAACAATGATAGAGTGGGTCTTCTGTACGAAAAACAAAAGGAAACAACAAAAGCTGAGCCAAAGTTAAATGGATTACAAAACATTTCGAAGTAAAGAAACGAAACGAAAGAAACGAAAAGTAAAATGAACATTCAATATCGGCTCTATTAAATCAAATACTTTTGAAGCCAATTAGCCCAGTGACTGATGGGTTAAAGAGTTTCACGTAAAAAGTGTTTCGTGTGCCAGAAAAAGAAAAAGGAAATTATAGAATGAGGCAGGTAGGCAGTCAGGGGAAGCTATTGGCTAATAAAATATCTTTCTTTTTTATAAAAATTTTTCCTTCACAACTGTTGTTAAATATTTATTAACAACTTTTCCTTTGTGGTTTCATTTGTTTTTCATGTTTTTTACGGCTGTTAACAGGTTTTAAACAATTTCGAAATAAATAAAAAAAACTCAAGAAGTAACCGGCGCAAAAGTTTTTTATTCTTTGTTTAAAAGCCAACAACAACAACAATATAAAGTTAGATAAACAAACAACAACAACAATAGAAAAGAGAGAAAACACTTGAGAGCCTTTCATGTCTGCTTTGTATCAAGTATTTAAATGATTGGACACGTGCCTATTCAATAAAAGGCTCAAATATTTGTATTGAGGACAGTGTATTGGCATGGAATATATTATAAAACTCTCGGTAATTGTTATTTCCCTTTGTTAATTACTTACTTGATCAATACAACCCTTTAGCCAGGATTACAACCTAGTTTCTCTCGCCACCTCAATTTTAAGTGTTAATTTTATACGTGTGTAGCAGGGGCTACAGTTTAACCTCGGCTCTCAACGATAGATTTAAGAAGCTTTTCATTGCAATTATTTTATTCCTTCAGTTTAGTTTTTACCAGAAGACTGGTTCGGATCGAATCGACGAAAGAAATATTTTTCCATGTTTCGTTTGTTAGAGATGTTTGAGCTGAGGTTTTAACCAAGGGTTCTAGTCTAGGCTACGTTATTTTGAGTTATTTTTTATTAACTTATTTGCTGTTAAGGGAAAGTAAAGTAATGTTTATTTGTTTTGTTATCGAGTACGTTAAAGCTATTTGTTTACGTTATCCACGCTATAATACATAGCAAAACCCTGATTTATTTACAGTTTTGAACTCCATTTACAGGCTATCATGTAAATGGTTTGTTAAGCGTATTTTATATTGGTTGTGATAGCTGTGAGGCAATAAATTTAAATTATCAGCCAATATATGATAATGTACTGCAAGGTTAATGTTGAAGGGCAAACGACATATTGTACTCATGTTTTGCTTTCTCCCTTTAAATATAAGAACTGGTGCCACGATATAGAAAACTTTAACTATATTGAGGGTAGTACAGCAGATTTAAAATAGCCTTCAAACCTTTTCAGAGGTTGTGGTTGCATACAAACGAACAGAATACATACATGATCGCATATTGCTAAAGCGTATAAAGCAGTTTCAAAATCAAATTCAGATTAAAATCGAGGAAATACCAATTATTGGATATGCTTTGTTTTTGAAATCATGTTACAGCTTCAGAAAAATTATCAGCCCAACAAGTTACAAGAAGTATTTCAATGACAGCGGTACATATGAAATAGTCTGCCATAGGGTGTGTTATTTAGTCTACCAGTAAGCTAATAAGTGAAGACAACGTCAGAGACTATATTGAATCAAATAATGGAACTAATTTACTCACAATAGATTAAAAGCTTGAATGGTGGCAAGACAAAATCATAAATAGATGGTCATTACAACCTTTCAGTTAGAATTACGACCTAGTTACTCCCACCACTTATGTTGTGTGTGTTATTTTTATACATGAATGGTGGGACCTACAGTTAAAAGTCGATTCCGAACGACAGATTGTTCACAAACTTATCAAATCTGCTGAAAGGAAGTCGTTTTTTTGTTTTGTTGATATATGACCAGGTGTTAGAAGAGACACCACACGTCTAAATAGCCGCCACACTACTCACTAGACTGCGGCAATTAGTTTTGCTTAAAAACCTAAAACGATTAGTTTTTACTTAAAGAAACTGATTGACTGTTAAACTAGTTTGAAACAAAATTTCCTTTTATGACTGAAATCCATAAATGGCCGTCTAAGTTAATAATGGTCAGGATTACAGAAAAAAATTTAAGTGCTGTATATAAATTATTGCTTTTAATCAAGAATTTTTAAACTTTTGATTAAAAACATCAAGTTAGGTGAAGGTAAACTGCCTCTCAATTGGTAAAATTACTCGAAGAATAAAAATTTTGCAGCACTTTGTATCATTGCACATTGGTTTAAAATTCAGTATTTTTGGCCAAAATGTATTTTTTTAATTTACGTTTTTTGTAAATTTTTTAATACTGCATGATAGACAACACTTCAAGTTATTAGAAAATAAATTTTGTTTTTCTAAACCGGTATTTACCGTTAGTCTACAGAGCGACAAACATAGAACTTTTTACTATTGTTGAATAATCAAGTGCAAGTAGTTTTATTTAAGTAGTTGGTCAAATAATGTTTTTGAATGACATTAAAAAGTTAAAAATAATATTTTTAATAGATAATAAAGTTTATGGTATGTATGAACTAATTGTAAAAAAAAAGTTAAAAAAAAATAAATAGACTTAGAAATAACGTGTGTTGATTACATGCATATTCGCGCATTCAATTATTATTTTGTTTTTCCATAAATTTAAACTTTTAAAAAAATGTCCAACTTTGTCCAGTGAAAAAACAAAATTCGAAAATTGCATGTGGTCTTGTGCAACACATTCTAAAGTTTTTTCCTGCAATAACTTGCAATAACTTAAGATATTTGCTTTTTACTCGACTACCATGGCTTCAGAAATGAAGAGCTCTTCAAAATTTGGAGGAGGAACTTCTGAACTTCGTTCTAGAAAAAAGTGGAACTGCAAATCCTCCTGAGGATTATTTAAAACATTTAAAAGAAAAAATAAGGATATATTGCGTAAAATTAGATGCAAAGTGGTCAGAATGCTTCAGAAACACTAATGTAGTTATGTCTCGAAACATGAAATGGTTAAATTCTGAAGTATTTTTTAAGACCTCTAAAGCCGGTCGGCCACGAATGTCTTTTAATGAAATGTCGAATCGTAGCAAGAGAAGAGAAGCAGCAATTATGTCTTCATCCAAAGAAATTACGACAGATTTATTAATAAAGGCAGCGCGTATGTCTGCTCGTAAAAAGGGAGAAAAAGACTTAGCTGTTGTTCTAGAGGAAGCTGAGTTAATTCTGAGCTATGGATTCGATGGAAGTACTGGTCAAGCTCAGTTTAAACAACGACTTCTTGAACCAAGCTCATCCCATATTAGTGATCCAAGTCTTTTTGCACAACAGTAATACCATTAAGACTTTTGGATACATCACAAAGACCATTATGGTGTAACATAACAACCCAATCCACTCGGTTTTGTAAGCCTTTGAAATTATAATTTTTAAAGGAAACAGGAGATGCAATACTAAAGGAAAATTCCGATTTGGATAATGAAATTAAAAATTTGGCTCCATTGAAATTGCAGATAGACGATTCAAAAACAATAGAAACAACATTTAGATTATTCCTTACCGTAATAGATGGAAAAGTTTTAAACGTCCCTACAGGAACCAGATCCAATTTTTCATGTCCTGTATGTGGTGCCACTTCTAAAGATTTCATTGAAATAAAAAATTACAAATCTGATAAATTTAAGCCAAAATAGAGTAATCTGAAATATGGCCTAAGCCCGCTGCCGTATATGGTTTTTCGAGTTTTTATTACATTTGGGATATAAGTGCGAAATAAAAAATGGCAAATTAGGGATGACAAGGATCGGGAAAAAGTGTCAGAAAGAAAATTGAAAATGTCTTCTGGACACAGCTTGGTCTTCGACTGGACATTCCAAAAGTAGGTTTTTAATTAAATTTCACAGAATTGACAAAATATGATATTAATAATTAATAATAATTCAAATATTAACAAAAAACTATTATATTATCGCCGTAAATAATTTTGGCCAAAAAAAATCGATTTTAAACCAATGTGCATTGTTAAAATTCCTTTTTGTTCTGTCAAATTCTAGAATCTTAATGTTGATCGATTGTCCTTCTAGTTTTGTTATTGTAATTAACACTGTTTTTTTTTTTGTTTCTATATGAAATACTCAACTATTTCGCCACAACATCAAGGGAATCGATTGCGTTTATATTCGCACCATTTACCATAATTGGTCTATCGGATGGACCATCTATCGATTTAAGTTTGTACCATTGGTTATTTCGAATTTGGCAATACTTATTTCATTCTATTCTGCCACAAAAGTCAGTATATTATCTTCACTGAACGTAATGAATATTTTAACACTTGTGGAACGTTGGGATTTATTGGAAATTTATTTCCAAAACTAGGAAATTGCTCGAAAATGTCGTACAAAATTTGGCCGCAGAGAAGTATCAACAGTGCCCGGTATACGCAAGTTTATTGCTAAAGCTCGTGAAACTAGTTTCATTTTTGGATCGCCAAGCCCTAAGCGTGGTCGTGCAGTGCTTAGTGCGTGAGATCTATCAGCATGAACTCGCCATCGTTCTAAAAAATTGAACATTTCACGTTCCAGTTGAGATCGAATTTTATGAAAAGATCTGGGTATGACGCCTTACAAAGTTAAATTGGTTCAAGAGTTGTAGCCGCATGACCATATGTTTGATTCTGCTTCGCCAGATGGGCCAACGGGAAACTGCACGATGAAGAAAATCATCTTTTCGGATGAATCTCATTTTCACGTGAACATGCTCGTATTGTGCTTACAGCCGAAAATATGAGGCTGAGAGTAATTTAATTTAAAAATGGTAACACAAAACCTTTCTTAGGCAAGATTCTAATATTTTAACTTTTGCTATCTTATTTTATTATTATATTATATTAAAATTTTTTTTATTTGGTGTTCCTTAAGGCAGCTATCTTGGTCCACTTCTATTTTCGCTGTTTATAAACGATCTTCCCAACATGATTAATTTTGCCAATATCTTGATGTATGCTGACGATGTAAAAGTTTTTCACTCCTTTTATAATTTCATCGAACATGTTTATAGTCAAAGTGATCTCAATAATTTCATTTTATGGTGCGAGTACAACATGATGGAGCTGAATATTAAAAAATGCAAATGTATGTGGTTCTCAAGAAATAATTTTATTGCGGTTAATTACTTGCTTGGAGGTCATCAACTGGAAATAGTGGACTCTTTTATTGATCTAGGGATCCTATTAGACACAAATTTAAACTTTAATGATCATATCACTTTGACTGCAAAATAAGGCAAGAAGCACTCTTGGCTTCATAAAACGTTAGGCAAAGGAATCTACTGGTCCATTTATTACTAAACAGTTATACGTATCACTTGTCAGATCAATTTTGGAGTATGGATCCATCGTATGGGATCGGCACTATAATGTTTACAGCGAACACATCGAATCTGTTCAGAAACAATTTCTACTCTTCTGCTTGCGTGGCCTTGGATGGAATTACTTGGATATGCCTTCATATACTAGCAGACTGGCTTTAATAAAACTGCCTGGATTTAAGAGTCGTCGAACAATGTTAAATATACCCTTCATGGTTAATCTGATCAATTGTGTTATAATCTTATTTATATTCAATTCTGCAGAACTAATTATTCTGTTGCTGATCCGTTAACTAGAATTTGCCGTCAATTTAATTATTTGTCAGACTTTATTTGATTGATTTTGATTTGATTTTGACTTTATTGATTTTTTTTAAATTCTTTTGTTATAAAATGGAACATTATTGTTTTTCTCAATTCGTAACTTTTCTTCTTTTTATTGTAACTATTACTTGTATTTTTGAAGAAACTGATTGTAAGCCTATTTAATTTTATTCGATTTGTGTTATTGGGCAGTAAGGAATTTTTCCATTGACTTAAATAAATAAATAAATAAATAAATAAATAAATAAATAAAATCACGCTGTTCAATTGATTTCGTATTAGATGTTTAACATACCACTGCACTCTCTACACTATTTCGCTCATCGCACTGGTTTTTAATTGTTGCTCCTGTTCATCTTCTAAATTCATTCTGTATTGATCTTATAATAGGAGAAAAATCTTCCTAAGAAAATCTAGGATTAAATTTAACTGCGAGTGATGTCTTACTAGGTTCACCCACCTTTCTTTAAGGCGACAGTAGTCTTTTCCATGTATTCAATTGCCGAAGAACTGATACCTCCTTTTCCCACCTCCACAGTTCCTGCAGAAGTCATTAACCGTGTGTCCAAAACCAGTGTGTTTCTCGTAAGTACTCATAACGATCAGTTAAGGCTCCCATCACAATGCTAGATATGCCCCTTGGAAGGTTGAGAAAACCATCTGCTAGCTATCTATTCAGCTTCGATTAGATCTTGCCTTCTTCCAAAGCTGCCCATTTGCAGCTTACTGGATCCATTATTGTACTAGCAATTATAAGCTCTCAGATCTTTAAAGATGATACAAATTTATCATTCTTATGAACGTATTATGTGATCACCTGCAGTAACTCGTTAAAGCGCTGCTTGGACAGACAAGACTTTCACGTCACGTGAAATCCTAGATAAGATCTTAGAAAACCATTTCGGCATACACCATTATTTTGCCGACTATAAGACAGCCTTCGATTGTCCGATAATGAATCGTGTTTTTGTCGTAATGTCTGTGTTCGGTACTCCTGCGAGCCTGGCAAATCTCTGCAGAATAACGTTCAGTGACTCTCGCAACTCCGCCAAAATGAAAATGCACCTCTCCGAACTTTTTGATACATTGCGATGTATTAAACAAGGCATTATTTTGGCATGAGACCTCTTCAACTTCATAATGAAAAATGTTTTGAGGAAGGCAGGAGACCATTACAATGTCCCTATTTCTAACCATTGCTGCCTTTAGTGCTATCGAATGGAAGTCTATCAACATGGGTCTGTCAGTAAGAGAGAGCAAAACGAAGTGTATGTTGTAGTCAAGAAGGGTTAATCGGCATATTGGATACCAGATTAAGGCCGGTAATTATACTTTCGCTGTAGTCTAGTAGGTAGTTTGTTAGTTTATTAGACGTATAGTTCTGATTCAAACCCCAGTTCTGCCATGTCCAACAAAACGAAATACAAAAAACTATTTCTTCGGTGACTTCCTCACAGCAGATTTCTGGTAATAGTTGCTCAGAAATCTGTCGTTTGGAGACAACTTTACACTGTAGTTCCTGCCACTCATATATAAAATTAACACGCACAACATTAGTGGTGTGAGAAAATAGATCGTAATTCTGACTGAAGGATTGTAATGACCAATTACGCATGTATATATGTACGGTTCTTATATGTGTGAACGACTGAAGCAACTCGTTGATCCTATGCTTGGATCTTACCAACGTAACTTCAGACCTGAAAACTCTACCATTGACCAAATTTTCACATTACATCAAAGCCTGGAGAAGGTCAATAAAACAAACTATTTTTCCCATAATGTTTGAGCTTGGTACTCCTACGAGCCCGTAATGTTTGAGCTTGGTACTCCTATGAGCCTGGTAAGGCTGTGCAGAATGAGGTTGAGCAGCTCCGTTAAAGTTAGAATGGATTTCTTCGTACCTTTTGATACTGTGCGAGGAAATCCTTTCCAATTTCCTCATGGAGACCTCTCAACTTCTACATGGTGGGTATTTTCTACAAAAGTGTTCCGCTGCTTGCGTACTCTAAGGACATTTACATCATTGGACGTTCCAAATAAGATGGTACTGCGGGCTTTAACGCTATTCAACAGATGTATACCAAGATGTGTGTGGTTGTAAATGAAGGCTGTAATCATTATGGATATGTTACCGTCAAGTAGGCACATGCAGCGTATTGGATACCAGATTACGGTCGATAATTATACTTTCGATAGAGTCAATGAATTTGTTTCCCTTGGTTCCCGCGTTACCTTCTAAACTGATGCCACTGTGGATATTACGGTACAGGTTTTATTACAGTTTCAATAAGCAATTGAGTAGCAACGACCTCTCTCGTGCTACGAAATTGATGCTGTATTTCAACTTTTTTATCCAAATTTTCACCACTCGAACCACTGTGCAATTGGATTTATTTTTTGCGTTTTTTGCCTATTGTTAGCTTTCCTTTGAAACCCTTTATTTGCTGATGGAACAAAGATAAACAACTTAAATGGCCACAATTGTGTAAAGGAAACGATCAGACGGAGGAAACCAGCAAAAAATATAGGGGGAGAGTGATGACAGGAAAACAAATATTGGCATAAAAGTTAATTAAAATACAATAAATAGTCAACAAATTTTGGTAAATATAACCAAAACAATCACAAAAAAAAAGAAATGAAACGAAAAAAACCACGTATTCATCATTCAATAGAAACAACAGCAACAACCTGCGCATTAAATTATTAAGCCAAATACAAATAACACACAGTAGAGTACAGACTATTTAAAGGCAATCAATTGTTAATGAAAAATACGGCCAAACAAAAAAAATTGGAAGGAAATCTGCACACGAAGCCAAAACAAATATGAACAGAAAATATATCGGCTGCTGGGTCGTGGTAACCCGTATTTGTCCCAAAAAAAAAACCAAAAATTAAATGCACAAAATTGAATAAGGAGAACAAATCCTCGTGCCCTCTTTATTCTTTTTCTTTTCACTTCACTTTCTATTTCATTACAATATTTTTGATGGCACGTCAGTAACACTCTCATATGCATCATGTTGGTTACTAAGCGCACAAATGAAAACTTTTTTCCTCCTTTTTTCCAGAAGTTTTTGGTTCGCCTACAGAGCTTTTTTTTGATGTGTGCAAGACCAACCATTGAATAAAAGATAAATTTGTGGGAAACTTTTAAAAGGTAAATTGAAAATTTTGTTATGTTTTCGCCCCTGCAACAAATATCGCAATAATTTTCAAATAAAATGTAAGGGAAATTTTCTAGAAGACTTTTTAAAAGAGCAACAAAGAATTTTTCTTTCTTTCTTTCTTTCTTTCTGGCATGACCAAAAGATGAAAATGAAAATTAAATTTCGCCTGAAGTTTACTGGTGGAACCTAATAAAGATACAGGCATATTAGGATATACCACCATTTAGAAACCCATGGCAAACTAATTGGGAAACTTTAATTTAAAATCGACCATCCATTTCAATAAGAAAAGGCATACGGCATCAATATGACCTCAAAGATAGTGTGATTCAGTTGAATGGAACATTATTAACCTAACCTTTGGTACATCATAGACCTTATGCGATATGAATGGGATCGAATTGCAATTCAAAAATGATGCACAACATTCTATAGGGTCTTCCAATAAACGTTTTCTGTCTTTAGATCACAATAAAACAAAGTGTATATGAATCAGTGTTGAAAAATTCAGTACTTTTATACTTTTTTCAGTACTTTTTCATTTCAAAATACCGCAGTATACCCCCCCCCCCACCCTTCGCTTTCATTACCTTTTTATTATTAATGGGTGAACTTTTAAGAGCTATAGAAAAATTTTTCAAAAAAAAACCCATAAAATTCAGAAAAATCCATGAAATCTTTATTTGAATCGATAGTACGGTCCATATAATTTAATGTTTAAAGATTATTTCATGCAACTGCTCCTCAAATGGTCCATCCGCTTAGTTCAATTTTGGCATACTCTATCCAACATTTCGGCCGGTATCTCACGAATAAATGATTCAATGCTGTCTTCCAATGCGTCAATTGAAGCGGGCGCGTCTGTATATACATGAGCTTTAACATAGCTCCACAAAAAATAGTCTAAAGGCGTTAAATCATACGATCTAGGCGGCCAATTGACCGGTCTCGAACGTGAAATAAAATGTATACCGAACTCGCCTCTCAATAAGTCCATTGTTACGCGTGCTGTGTGGATTGTGACACCATCTTGTTGAAACCACATGTCATGCAAGTCAAGCTCCTGTATCTTGGGCAAAAAAAAAGTTGGATATCATCTCACGGTAGCGCTCACCACTCACAGTTACGTTACGATTCGCAACATCTTTGAAGAAGTATGGTCCAAAGATGCCACCAGCTCATAAACCGCACCAAACGGTGACTTTTTCTGCATGCATTGGTAGCTTTTGCAATGCTTCTGACTGATCTTCACTCCAAAATCGACAATTCTGCTTATTTACGTACCTATTGAGCCAAAAATGAGCTTCGTCGCTAAACACAATTTTTCGAAAAAGAAGTGGATCTTCGGCCAACTTTCCAAGAGCCCATTCACCAAAAATTCTGCGCTGCGATAGGTCGTTCGGCTTCAATTCTTGCACCAGCTGTATTTTGAAAGGCTTCACACTTAAATCCTTCCATAAAATTTTCCACGTTGTTGAGTGACAGAGGCCCAATTGCTGCGAACGGCGACGAATCGATAATTGATGGTCATCATTAACACGGGCCGATACAGCTGCGATATTTTATTCAGTTCGCACTCTACGTAAGCGTGTTGGTGGTTTAATGTCCAACAATGTAAATTTGATGCGAAATTTAGTCACAATAGCCCGAATAGCCGCTTCAGAGGGTCGATTAAACATTTTAAAATTTCAATTTTACAACACTGGTATGAATTATCATTGAAAGACCTATTGATGAAAGAGTAACATCCAAAAGAATATCCAATTCAGAACAATAATTTTCTCAAAAGTTATAAAGGTCCGTATTCACCAAACCTTTACACCAAATATAACACTATGCGGGTAGGTTTGACTCGACTTTCCTCATTTTCAATTTGTGTATAATCGAGGTAAAATTTCATTGTAAATATTCGCCTTGGTTTCTCTGTTTGAAGCGCATATGTAATGTTCAATTTTACACGATTGTATGTTTAATTCTGAATTTTTCGTACATCTGCGACTAAAGAAATTTCCACAAGAAAGAGTCTAACATTATCAAATCGCAAAGGTCTCGGTGGCCCATTCCCTCAAATCGCAATATATCCAATGGCGAATAGTCGTCGTAGTCTAGTAGGTAATGTGTTGTCTTATTAGAAGTGGGGCCACGGTTCAAGCAACAGCTGAGACATCTCGAATAAAACAAAATATGAAAAATTATTTCTTCGGGCGACTTCCTCTCAACAATTCGTGGCAAAACTCTGCTAGTAGAATAAAAATTGCCATGAAAACGTTTCTCAAAATATCTGTCTTTGGGAATCGGCTTTAAACTGTAGGTCTCGTCATTCGTGTAAAAAAATAATTCACACAACATAAGTGTTGTGAGAGGCTGAGTCGTATTCTTAACTGAAGGGTTGTAATGACCTATTATGTATGTATGTATCCAAAGTCATATGAACTGTGTAGCTCGGAGACATCGTGGTGTCTAGATCATTCAATTCAGGCCAAATGAAGTTGATAATCATCGACCTATGGTGCTCGCTGTTGGCAGTGATAGCCTGGCCAATATCGTTCTCAAAGGAATCTGAACTGACATCGTCGGCCAACTGAAAATCCACACCAAATTGTGACTTTTTTGAAATGAAAACACATTTGGATCTTATATGGATTGGTATCGACCCAAATACCCATTCATCTAGAAATGGACCTGATCGTCGAAAATTAAGGACAGTCGCCAACCGCTTCACAGTCCTTTCGGTGAACACATGTCCTTATCTATAGTCGTTTATATCCGTTCCTAAGTCATTTTAATTTTGTACGGGCGCATGCCCAAGTCACGACTCAAAATTCACCAAGTTGTTGTCTGTTAAAGACTAAGTACTCATGAGCAACGTGAAATCGACGAACTCAGTCAATATTTTTGTAAATCTTTTGTTTTCTCGAATGGGTAAGTGTTAGTCGAATATATCTACAACATTACGAATATTCCCCTCGATAGGACAATTATGGCAATCGTAAAATGGGCTAGGAGCGTGATAAGTAGACCAAACAGAACACTCTGTTGGCCATTTTACAGGGTAATCTTACAGAAGCCAATGCACGCATTACAAGTGACTGTATGGTGCTGCTTATGGAGTGGAGAAGACATTGGTCGATATTTCTTTGAATATGAGGACGGTGCAACCCTTACGGTCAATGGGGACACCTCTCACGCCATGATAACCGATACCCGTTCTTTATGGTATTGATGTGAACGATGTTTGATTTCAACAGGATAGTGTAACTTGCCACATATCTCATGCCACAATCGATTTAATGCGTCAAACGTTTGATGGCCGTTGAATTAGTCGAAATGATGATGTCAATTGGCCGCCAAAAAGCTGCGATTTGACACCGTTGGACTATTTTCTGTGTTATGCCGACAAACATTTGAAGCATTTGAAGGCCAACATTCGTAATGCCATTGCCAAGATACGACCTCATACACTCGAAACAGTGCACAAAAATTGTTCCGATCGAATGAGGTACAGTGAGGTCATATGATAGCCGTTATCTTTTTTCAATGTTCGAAAGTCCCTGTTGAAAGACCCGATACAGTCAAATGCAATACTTTAAACACTCTGCATGTAGTACTACTCAACAATAAAATAACTTGTCTTACATTTGAACTGTCTTTCGTTTTTTTTCTTCGTCTGTTAAAGACGCATTTCCTTTGTATCGTTAAAAAGCAAATAAGCTCTGGTATTTCGTAATAAATTCTTGTCTAACAACAGTGTTGTTCCGGGGAGTAGAGAAAAAAATTATATTTTGCAACTGTCACAAGGTATACGAAAATAATCTTTGAAAACGATAAATTATATGACCTCATACGCTATACATACATGCATACAGGAATAGTTGACGATTTAAGAAACATGAATTCCCTACTTTGGTAACCGTAGCACAAATTAAAATTGTAATTAAAATTAAAATATGAGGGAATGTATTCCACATTTAAAGCAGACTTATTAACTGTTTATAGAATTCTATTTTATTATTATACTAGGGTATCCCTATAATGTTTACTCTAATCGAATTGTTCTGACAAACTTCATGCTATTGGTGCATGTTAAAAAGGACAAATTTCTGTGCTCCACAAGATATGTACCCAGGATTTGCTTTTTTGGATGTATTAATGCTTCACAGGTTCCATGCAAATGTGCTCATACCCATCGTGAAAGAGTCTTTGAGTCTACAGTGCCTTGTATAAGGGCCTATTAATAACTTCATTTTATGTCGGGATAGTCTAATGCATAACTCAAGTTGCTATCTATTCTAATCAGTCAACAAAAGTCTAGATTTCCTCAAACACATTTGGTTTTAGAAGAGTCGGTACCAGTTTAGGATTCCAATCGTAGCGTGGAAGCGTGACTTTCTCTTAGTCGTCGTGTGGCCTCAATTTAAACCCCAGGTCAGGCATCTCCAACTAAACGAAATATGAAAAACAAATTTCTTTGGCGACTTCCTCTTAGCAGATTTCTGGCAAAAACTCTAGGAGAGTAAATGAAATTGCCATGAAAAGTTTCTCAAAAATCTGTCGCTCGGAGTCGACTTTAAACTGTTGGTCCCACCACTCAAGTATAAAAATGAACGCACACAACATAAGTGGTGTGAGAATTTAGGTCGTAATCCTGACTAAAGGGTTGTAACGACCAATTATGTATGAGACTTTCTCTTAGTAAGTCTTCTGGCAAAAACGCTGCGATTAAAATAAAATTTTTAATTTTTAAATTTTTTTCAAAATTTTTCCTTGGGGGTTCAGAGCCTGAAAACTGCTGCAAGTTTCCAAAACTCTAGTCTTCACTACCATGTGCAACGGACTTAAAGCCAATAGAGTCTCCAGTATCCAGGTCACTATTAATCTGACTATAACGGTGTACATCAACCGCATAATTCTTGGTTATCATCACCAATATTTAATTGCAAGCCTTCTGCGTTATGGCATGTCTGTCCTAAAATGCTCTCTATATAGTCCTTCAATGCTAATATACTAAAAAATAATATTACGAGATATTTTACCTCAAGTCTCCGTGATATTATCTCACACAGAAAGAGAAAATTTTTACTTCTAATAATCGGAAATATTGTGT
This sequence comes from Sarcophaga subvicina, assembly GCA_936449025.2. Lineage (NCBI taxonomy): Eukaryota > Metazoa > Arthropoda > Insecta > Diptera > Sarcophagidae > Sarcophaga > Sarcophaga subvicina. Next base: position 38,727,723 of record OW388084.2, read on the forward strand.
TCTCACCCGGGTTTCTACCCATCTGGATATCTAAGGCTCTACCTCCCTTCTATTGACTGTCATTCGGTTGACCTCATAAGAAGTTCTCAGCCTTATGCCGCACTTTATACTTGTTGTCTGCGATGAGGAGGTACACTTTTTAATATTCCACAACTTATTACTGTACTGTATCCAAATCTCCCTGGATGTAGCATTCACCCACACATGCAAATAATTTAGACGATACCAACTATTCCCTATAAGATCCAAGAGTGTCTAGTGCAAACCGAAAAATTAACTTTCTTGGTTTCACAAAACGACTCATTCCTCATTAGATATTATTAGATGAGCAATTTGAGGGCGTTGTCATCTTATGAGGAGGTTATGTGAACTAGTCACTGAGGTCTTGCGATTTTAGTCCGTTAAACTTTTTCTTGTGAGGTTTTATCAAGTTGCAAGACTCAGACCATAGCGGTCTCCAAAGCCAATATAACCCATTATAAACCAAAGCCATGAACAATTGGGCATATCAGATGTGCTCCATCCAGAAAAGCCGTGCCGGATATTTGATCGCTGTAGTCTAGAAGGTAGTGTGTTGCCTTATTAGGCGTGAGGCCACGGTTCAGGTCAGACTCCAGGTCAGAAATCTCCAACAATATGAAATACAAAAAAATATTTCTTCGTCGACTTCCTCTCAGCAGATTTTTGGCAAAAAGTCTCAGTATAAATAAAATTGCCTTGAAAAGTTTCTCAAGAATCTGTCGTTCGGAGTCGACATTAAGCTATGTATAGGTCCCGCCACTCATGTATAAAATGAACGCACACAACCTAAGGTAGGTCGTAATCCTGACTGAATTAATAACACAATTAATAACTCACTCTGTTTTATATCTACTTAAATAGACGAAGCGCTTAATGTGAAATCGTTCTTCGCTGACGCATAATGCTACAGTCTGATACAGAAAAACTAAGTGCTAATTTGTAGGGCATATAAATATTCACCCACAACTGCATTATGACTTATTTTCTTCAGTAAATTTCTCTTTCGTTTGTTATCATATCATTGGCAAAGAAAAATTGTAAGAAAATATGAATATTTTGTTAATGTTACCGAGAAAATATAATTTTTTCCTGAAATGTCAGCTGCATGTACTATTAAATGAAAATGATTTGAATATGGAAACTGAAACATAATGAATATTTATATCGTGCAGTGTATAGAAATTTGTTTCGCAATGATGTAATAGAAGAATAAAATGAATAGAAAAATATTTTTTTTCACAATTTGTGACAAAAATTTTTGATTGGCTGGCAATCGCATTTTTTGGTTCAATTAAATGCTGAGATTTCTTTTCAGGAGATAAGCAGTATTTTGCAGCATGCAGTTGAATCAAATCAATTTCCCAAAACTTAAAAAAATAATGAGCATAATGAGTAATTTCTTGTATGAATTTAACTGAATTTTCCTTTGTATCAGCTTTTGAAAATGCTTTGGCTTTGTGGTTGCCTTTGATGTTTCCATATCCGGACACTCATATGAGGACAATCGTTTAAAGTCTCCTCCAGAGACACTCAGCATCCTTGGATAATCTTAACTGTCGTTAACACACTCTTTGAAGACCTAAAAGCTGCATTACATACATAAATAATTAATCATTACAACACTTCAGTCAGGATTACAACCTAGCTTCTCACATCACTTATGTTGTGTGTGTTAAATTTATACATGAGTAGCGGAACGTACAGTTTAAAGTCGAGAGGCTTTTCATGGCAGTTTTATTTCACTCTAAGAGTTTTTGCCAGAAATCTACAGAAAGAAAGTGGCTGAAAGAAATACTATTTCATATTTTTTTTGTTAAAAATGTCTGACGAGGTTTGAACCGAGGTCTTACTTCTAATATGTCAACGCACGATGTGCTCTTTTACCGGATTCACACATCAGCAATCTAAGGATAATCTAAGATTCAGCTGTGTGAGTGAATGAACACTTGGAAGATGTCATTGGGAGAAGTCACTGTTTAAAAAGTAGAATTTTTAGCAGAAAATACATTTCTTTCTAGCCCTACAAATTTATTTTCACCACGAGAACGCCAATTTGACCCCATTATGGCCACAAAAATCCACAGCACGAACCAGTATGCACAGGGACCAACTCTACATGGTAGTTAAGGTGATTACATGTCATTTTCTAATTCAGGCTCATGTAAATCTTAACACCAACAAAATTTCTGTGGCGAATGGTATTTTAACACTGGTTCTGAAGCCGAACTCGTCGATTCTTGTCCTTTCTTTAGATAACATTTTTTAGTACACCGCGTCAATATTGCTCAGCCTCTATGAAAAACAGCCAATCCCCAAAATGGCGAGGCCTATAACCATAAAAACTACCGCTAAATAGCAATATGGCCTATACTTAACCACAATCATGTAAAACATCCAGAGTTTAACAATAGGCAGCCTTGTTTTCCTTAGAAGTCCGTACACAGAAAGCTCTGCACACAACTGCATACATAACATAATACATAATTGGCCATTACAAGCCAAGCTAGGCCTTCCGTCAAGATTACGGCCTAGCTTCTCACAGCAATTATGTTGTGTGTATTGATTTTATACATGAGTGGCGGGACCTACAGTTTAATCGTAGATAGAGCCTTAAAAAATCGTCCTAATTCTAGCTTATGTATCACTTATGATACATACTTGTAGTGCATGGAATTGTCACGATTATTGACAGATTTTGCTAAAAAATTAATATTTTAATTAAACAAAGTTTTTGAATACATACATACATAATTGGCCATTACAACCCTTCAGTCAGGATTACGGCCTAGCTTCTCACACCACTCATGTTGTGTGCGTTAATTTTATACGTGAGCGGCGGGACCTACAGTTTAACGTCGACTCCGAACGACAGATTTTTGAGAAACTTTTCATGGCAATTTTATTTACTCTCAGAGTTTTTGCCAGAAATCTGCTGAGAGGAAGTCGCCGAAGAAATATTTTTTTTTTTCATATTTCATTTTTGATGTCTGACCTGGGATACGAACCCGGGCTTTACGAATAGTAAGCCAACACACTACCTACTACACCACGGCGAATTCTGTTTTGAATTCTGTTGCTAAAAAACTTTAATTTGAGATGAAAATATTCCAAAAAGGAACATAAAAACATAAGCATCATTATTTAAATATATTTTCTTTAATTTTCTTACCTTTTAGCGAACAAAAAAATTAAATTTTTAAAAATCTTAAAAAAGGATATATGGGCTGCTCTGAAAGTATGATAGCTAATCCCAAACTGTTTATACAGTATTGTTTCCTACATAAAACTATAAGTTGTGTGATAAAAGTTTTATGAAAATGGTTAAAATTTTCTAAAAAAAAATTAAGATAAATTTATATTTTTTTTTTTTTTACAATAAAATCCTTTTCATTCAAATTTCAAACAAATTCTTTAAGTATGATTATTAAAGACTGCAAGGCTTTCAGCTCATTTTTCGAAAGGCGTAATAGGTGTAAATATATCATTATCAAAGCGAATGATTCTGTCGGCTCATACGTACGTAGTTGATCGAAATATTAACATATGTAATAAAACATGGGACGAAACACATTTTTCCCATGTTTGTCTGTTACGTGAGATAAATATGAGAAGAGCAGTAAGAAAGACTCTATAAGATTTCAGGAAACAGCTGCTAGAAATCTGGGTGAAAATTGGTAATATTTTTTCAACCCAAACTACTAAAGGCGGTTTGTTCTGCTCCAAGTAGTACCATCTTTGGCGATAAACATCCTGTTTTCATGTTTGTTGCTGCCAATACTTTCTTCAGTTCATAAGACGAGCTTTTATTTTCTTCTTCTCCGAAGTCTTTAGCAGCAGGAATATTACATATATAATTAATATATAATCGGTTATTACAACCTTTCGTTATAAATTGGAAATGTCTGACCTGAGGTTTGAAACTCGGTCTGATGTCTAATAAGCTAACACGCTACATACTAAACTACGACTAATTCAATCAATATCAAGAACATATCAAGGGTAGAAAATTCAATCTTTTCACCTTCGTCGCACACTTAACTTCCAATTCTTTCTCAAAAACCAATATATATTGTTTTATTTACGATGAAACTTCACAAAATCTTTCAAATCTTTAAAAAAAAAATTACATACACGACACCAGAAAATCTCTAAAAAAGTTGTATGTATCAAAAATGATACTTAAGCCAGAATTATGAAATTGTTGAATTTTTTAATTCCTGTTTGAAATTTTCTTTTTTTTATTTGGTTTAAAATAATGGCGATAACAATACTAACGAATTCTAAAAATATCAGGCATCTAACTTTTTCTGAATTAAAGTTGTGTAGTCTAAAAAATTTAAATGAATCGTTTTTGATACAAAGCTCGATCTACGGTTAAAGTCGACTTCGAACAACAGATTTTTTGAGAAACTTTTCATGCCAATTTTATTTACTCTCAGAGCTTTTGCCAGAAATCTGAAGTTTCCGAAGAAATATTTTTGCATATTTGGTTTTGATATCTGACCTAATTTTTGAACCGTGGCCTTATGTCTAATAAGCCAACATACTACCTACTAGACTACGACGACTTCAACTACAACTTTAATAATATTAGGCCCTCACTTTTACTTGAATAAACTGACTTTGATCTGAACTTTGTAGGTAAAATATGCCCCAGAACCGGCATAAAAATATTTCCAAACCACAGAGCGTAGTAAATGTGCTATCACACACTAGACTATTTTTTTATCGGCACAATTTTTGTTCTTTCAGTCACACACGAGACTATTGCATCTGGCATAAAATTGTATACATGTACTCTGCTTTGTGTGTATTAGTTTAATTTTTAATTTTTCTGAACCTGCTGTTTTATAAATGTATGTGTATTGGTTTTGTGTTGTTTATGTATTGGTTTGTGCGGGCTAGAAGCTGGTTGGAAAATTATGCCAGCAAAAAACCACTCTCCTCACCTCTCTTGCCTACAAGCTGCCAGCATAATTGTTCTCGTGTGTTTGCCCAATGACATCAAGAATTCATTCAGAACCAAGCTCGACATTAGTGGTTAAAGAACTCCACACCGTAGGCAACCACTGCTTGTGCCCACCCTTTATAGGTAAGATATGCTTCAACACCGGCACAAAAATATTTCCAAACCACAGAACGTAGTCAATGATATTAAGAGTTCATTCACAACCAAGCTCTACATTAGTGGTTAAAGAACCGCACCCTGTAGGCAACCAGTGATTGTGCCAACCCTTACTATTTCGCTCCCTGCGAATATTTACACAGATCGTGTGTTTGGCTCGACGGCTCAAAGTGTCATATAGCGCGTTTTATGGCAAAATACTTTTGGTAACAAATTTAGTTTAAGTTTATGGTTTTGGCATTTGTCGCCGTAGTCTAGTAGGTAGTGTGTTGGCTTATTAGACGTAAAGCTAGGGTTCGAGCCCCAGGCCAGACATCAAAGCAAAATACAAAAAGTATTTTTTCGGAGACTTTCTCTCAGCAGATTTCTGGCAAAAATTCTCAGAATAAATAAATAATAAAATTCCCATGAAAAGTTTCTCAAAAATCTGTCGTTCGGAGTCGACTTTAAACTGTAGGTCCCACCACTCATGTATAAAATTAGCACACACAACATAAATGGTGTGAGAAACTGGGACGTTGTACAATGGGTCAATTCGATCTCCGGGTACTGTACTTGTCTTAATTGACAAGTACACGTCCTCTAACCTAACCTGTCGCTTCTGGCGACAAACCAACATATTTTGAGGCATGAGAAGTTGATATAAAAGCCGGCATTGCCGCCATACTAACATTTTATAATAAAAAAAAAATTGTATTCCCATAATATTACCATCTTGAATTATCATTTTAAATACTCAAGCTTTTAAAAAAGCACCCTCTTATTTACTTAATTTTTTTAGCTGCCCATAGTGCAGGCAATAAATAACCAATAAGTTAGGAGACCACAAATATTCCTTAAAATTAAACAACTTGTTTTTGAGGATTATTTCTTGTTTTTTGCTACAATTTCTTAAACAGATTGAAAACAAATTGAATGCAATTAATCAAAAAAGAAAAAAAAAAAACAAGGAGAGAAAAAAATATTCACCAAAATCATTTAATACACCTACAAATAGTCCATTTGGTCTATTGTAGCAGGGCTGTTGGACACATGCCTAGCCGTGTTACATTTAATGGCAAAAACCTTAGTAAAGTAATCACCAGAAACAATTTCAATTCATTTAAAGAAATTCAACTTCATTCTCTTACAGCAGCATCATATTGCGTGTGATGACATTTTTAGTGGAGAGTAAAGAGCAGTTTTACGACTGATTATTAAATGAGGCTGTTAGTGTTGTTCTTGTGTATCATTTAAGTTGTCCTGTTCTTTTGCACACACACACACATACGCCCTCATTTCGTAAATGTTGTAGAGACGAGGCTTGCTGTCAGTAGAGAAACAAAATTGTCTGTTTATGTATCTAACATGTCCGCCCATTTCCAAATATTCTGTTGATTTTTGGAAAACACAGACTGACTTGAAATAGACAAAAGAGAGAGAGAGAGAGAGAGAGAGAGAGAAATGATTAATTATGTGTCTGCTGTGTGTGATAATTCATTGTGTCAGTTGATTGCTTTCGATTTCTCCTTGTTTTTGAATCAATTTTAGAAATTTTGATTTTCTCAATGTATTATAGACAGGAGAGTTGTGATAGAATTTGTAAGGGAAATTAAGGTATTCAATATCACAAGTGGGTTAGATAAGGTAAGGAAAAGTTCCCACTAAGGCCATTATTTAAATCCACTGTGATACCACAATCAATTCTACACGGGGATCAACCATTTCCTAGAGAAAACCAACCACAGGCCAATATAAATCTTGCTCCTGTAGCTGTCTTTATATGAGAGAGTTCGCTCAAATATGTTAGAAAGTGAAAGGGCACTGATACAAGAGGGGAAAGACAGTCTCTTTTCCCTATTTAGATCCACAGCTTCTTCAGAAGTTATTTTCCTGCATACCGAATCTTTCGGCCACTAAAAATAGTCTATTGTGCGATTTAAAGACTCAAATAAATAGGTTCTCTTCTTGTCCATACGTGTCCAGAAGAGTCTACTAGCAATATAGAATGTACCCTTCTGCGTGTATTAAAGAGATTGAACTACGCTGCCATAAGTGTGTATAATATCCATAGTCGCCGTAGTCTATTAGGTAGTGTGTTGGCTTATTAGACGTCAGGACATGGTTCAAACCCCAGGTCAGACATTAAAATGAAATATAAAAAAAATATTTCTTCGGCAACTTCCTTGCAGCAGATTTCTAACAAAAATTCTGGGAATAAAATAAAAATTGCCATGAAAAGTTTCGCGAAAAAATCTGTCGTTCGGAGTCGCCTATGGGCGCCGGCACTCATGTGTAAAATTAACGCACACAATATATGTGCTGTGAGAATCTAAGTCGTAATCCTCACTGAAGGATTCTAATGACCAATTATGTATGTATATGAATCTCCCAATTAACTGAGGCAAACGAAATATCTATACTTTGTAACATGCACAGCGTAGTACCGGCTCTGGTCAACTCATCAGCAAAACAATTTCTAACGATATCCCTATGTCCAGGAACCCATATAAGAGTTACCTTTGAGATCTCTCGGCATTCATGAACAAGGACAGCAGCAGTATTTTAACAAAAACTCTAAGAGCCATTATTACAACTTGCCGTTAAATTTGGTTTTAGTTAAAGATAAGTTTACCTAAAGTGAACTTTAAAGTCACGTTTAACTTCTTTTCGTTATTACAACCTACAGATAAAATAAAGTTAACTTTTTCAAAAATCGGGCAGTACCGGAGCAATGTCGGTAACACTGCTCAATTTAAAAGTTTTTTTAATGCACTGGCAACGACGTGCCTCTTTTTTTGTTTATCTGCCTATTAAAATCCTCCCTTTAGTTAACGGCAAGTTGTAATAATGGCCCTATGAGTAAATAAAATTTGCCATGAAAAGTTTCACAAAAATATTTTGTTCAGAATCGACTTTCATTATTAGGCCCAGCTACTCATCTATTAAATTAACGCACACCACATAGATGGAGTGAGACGGTAGCTAGGTCATTATATCGACTAATGTGTTATAACGAACAACAGAACCCAACAACAGATTTTTGAGATATTGTTCTTGGCACTTTTATTTACTCTTAGAAGAAAGACTCGACATTCCGGCAAATAACTTCAGCAGAAACTGGAACTGAGACTGCCTTTTACCTTATGTGTCAGTGCCCTTTCACTTTCTGCCATCTTTCTTCGAGCTATCTAACATAATTATTTCTGAAATAGCAAGATAAGTAAGCTGAGCCGTGGCAGCAATTTGCATACATGCTTACATAATTTTCTATTACAACCTTTCAGTCAGGATTACGGCCTAGCTTCTCACACTACTCATGTTGAAGTTTGTTAATTTTATACATAAGTGGCGGGACCTATAGTTTAAAGTCGATTCCGAACGACAGATTTTTGAGAGACTTTTCATGTCATTTCTATTTACTCTCAGAATTTTTACCAAAAATCTGCTGAGAGCAAGTCGCCAAAGAAATATTTTTTCATATTTTCGTTTTAATGTGTACCTGAGGTTTGATCCTCGGCCTTACGTCTAATAAGCCAACACACTACCTACTTGGCTACGGCGACTTGAAGAATATTTAATTCCATGCTTAAGCGGAACATTTCTTCTCTAAAACCTATCATAATAAAGTAAAATTCACTTTAAAATGGAAACAAAAAAATACATTCTTACTGCGACAGTCATCACAAAATTAAAATTGTATGTAAGGGATGGCCATGCTTGGACATCGTCGGCTTTGAAAACATTTTAAGTTATTACTTGAGTTCACTACATTAAATAAAGAACGAAAAAACCAAAATAAATAAAAACATAAAAAACGGTACAAAAATATTATAAAAATACAGGGTCTGTCATTTACAGGTTTAAATTTGAACCGTTTGGTTATTTCGAATCTAGCAATACTTATGTCATTCTATTCTAACACAAAATGCGGTATATTATCTCCACTGAACGTAATGAATCGATTTATGCTTGAGCAACGTTGGGATTTATTGGGCCAACGAGAAACTGTACGATGATATCGATTTTGCAAAAAACAAAAATTCATCTTTTCGGATGAAGCTCATTTTCATCTTGGTGGGTACGTTAATAAGGAAAATTGCAGTATTTGCGGCTCAGAAAATCCACACATGGTCTTACAGTGGCCAATGCACGTATTACGAGTGACTGTTTGGTGCGGACTGTGGAGCGGAGGCATCATTGGCTCTTATATCTTTGAATATGAGGATGGCGCAACCATTACGGTAAATGGAGACAACTATCGCACCATGATAACCGATTTTTTTATACATCATCATAATATTGATGTGAACGATGTTTGATTTCAACAGGATGGTGCAACCTGCCACACATCTCATGCCACAATCGATTTATTGCGTCAAACCTTTGTTGGCCGTTTAATTAGCCGAAGTGATGATGTCAATTGGCCGCCAAGAAGCTGACAACCTTGGAATATTATCTACGGGCCGCCGTTAAAGAAAAGTCTTACGCCAACAAACAAGAGATAATTGAGCATATGAAGGCCAACATTTGTGATGCCATTGCCACGATAAGACCCCATACAATCGAAAAAGTGCACGAAAATTGCTCCGATCTAATGAGGTACTGTGAGGCCAGTCGCGTCAGCCATATGAATGAAATAATATTCCATTTCTAACCCGGAACAATTGAACTTCACAACACAAAATGAAATTTGGAAAAATTTCAAACCGTTTTTGTTTTATTGCATTTTAAAATTTAAGCTTTTAAATGGCCCACCCTCTATATGTATGTGGATGAATTTCATGCCATCAACGGATAAGCTTTTAATGGCTTTATTTTCATTTTCAAATTTAAAGTTTTAAATGACCAACCCTATAAAAACGTATTGTTCACATTGTATTCTCTTACTTATGTTATTTGTGGTGACTATTTTGTTTTCTTTTTTCCTTTCTGCTGTTTGGCTTAAATCGAACGAATCCTCTTAAATATGATCCAAAAGGCTTTGTTTTCTTGTTAATAATTCACGACTTCTACGGCAAGGACAATTGCAAAAAAAAATTGAACAGAAGCTGAACAATGCGAGCCAGCAGGGCTTTCCATAGCGATAAACACTTTGAAAAGACGGCCTACCATGAAAAAAAACTGCAAGTGTTTTCAAAAGTATGCCTTCCGTTTGCCAGGTAAAAAGGGTTCTGGTAGTTAAAAATGTTTCGTTCAAAAATAATCGAAATCGCAGATTAAATTGTAGTTTTTTCTTTGATTTTAAACACTTTTTCAAAAATATTTTTTTTACATTTTATTACCATAAAAAATGCGAGTTTTTTAGTCGACCATGTTCACTTCCAACGAAATCATCGAACATGTTTCTTATTTCCTGCCACACATTTAACCAAAACTGCTCAACTGAAGCATTCAATCGCAAAGAGGCAATCCACACAAAGCATTACAAGTGCGTTTAAAATTTAAATGCCAACAATCAACCAGAAAAACAAACCATCAATCATACAAAATCATTTTTTCTTTGAAGGAGGGAGGATATTAAAGAAAACCAAAAAACTTCTGCTTCTGCTCATCATGCAAATAATTATGGCAGATGGTGTTAAAAAGTATTTGAATAACTTGAAGTGTGTTCCTTTAACGATTTAAAGAAGCTACGTAGTGAAATTAAACAAAACCAATTATAAATATTGGCTTGGGACCACATAGGAAACTTGTGTACTAACTGGTTTGGGGTACAGCGTCTTAATGCTAATTAGTAAAACATCAAGAGTTATGCATTACCCACATAGAGACTGTTGTGTAGGAGTTTTTTTCCAAATGCATGGAACTCTTGATGGAAACACAAATATCGTTTGCCGTTGTGAGAATGTCAAAAAGTATCGAGTCATTATGTATGGGGTGGACCAATTAAAAGTTTAAATTTAAAAATGCCATAAAAAACGGTTAGAAATTTTACGAAATTTATTTTTTGAAGAGCATTTTTAAAGATATGTGCGCCAATGATTCCTTTGCTCCGCACCAAATATTCACTCGCAATGGGTGCATTGGCTTCTTTAAGACCACAAGTGGGTTTTCTGAGCCCAAAATACAGCATTTTTGCTTATTAACATAACCACCGAAATGAAAATGAGCTTCATCCGAAAAGATGATTTTTTTTCATCATCGTACAGTCTCTCGTTGGCCCAATAAATCCTAACGTTCTTCAAGCGGAAATCGATTCATTACGTTCAATGGAGAAAATATATTGAATTTTGTGACAGATCGGAATGACATGAGTATTGCCAGATTCGAAGTAGACGATGGTTCAAATTTAAACCGATAAATGGCCTACCCTATAGTAGATTATAGAGAATTTTGTTCATTTTACAGTCAATATTTAATTATTGATCGTTTTCGCACACATTTAACTTTTGTCGATTCACGACCGTATGATACTAAAACACTTTGAAAAAGTAAAGTCTTACTAGCATAGTCTTAGAGACTAGGCAGCTGTAATTCCTGTACTTGAAAGTATCCCTACAGTGGACAATGGTGAGATACTGGCAAAAATACTGGAAAAAGAATACCACAATTGGAGTTCATGTATGGACCGCCTGAAAATATTTCATTTATTTTTTAAATTTTTTTGGTGCTTTTGAACCCAAAGATCTAAGTAAGTAGTTTGAAGAGAAGCTATAATATGATAGAGAAAAAAGTCATCGTTGTCTAGAAGGTAGTGTATTAGTTGATAAGACGCGAGCCTATTATTCGAACTTTAGCTCAGGCACCTAGAGTAAAAACAAAGTATGAAAACACATTTCTTCGAAGACTTCCTATCAACAGCCTTCTGGTAAAAACTCTTCAAGTAGAAAATATTGCCATGAAAAGTTTCTCAAAAAATATAACGTTCAGATTCGACTTTAAGCTACTGACTGATAAAATTAACACACTCAACATGGGTGCTGTCAAAAGCTAGGTTGTAAAACTAACTGTAGAGTAGTTATGACCAATTAAGTAAGTAAGAGAAGATAAGGCATTTTATTTTGCAGCTCATCAGATCATTGATTTTCTGCAGCAAGTCTTAGAATACTAGAGTTGCCATCTCTTGTTACCGAGAAAAACTATAGGGTTATTGTATAGGGTATATTGGCGAAAAACTTTGGTTATTTTGCTCTACTCTTTCTCAAGAGGTGGTATTTCTGCGGCCTGCCTACAATATTTGTTGTTGATGTTAATCTCTATAGAGGTGTGAGAGAGCTTCCTGCAAGAATGAAAACTTTTATTTGCTAGAATCTGGATTGCACACCGCCTCTCAATTGAAAATACAATACAAAACTTTAAATCACTTGCTATTATTATTTTTCTAATTTAATTTGTTCTACTACTAAATAGTTGATCTCATCTGTCGATTTACCACACCTAGTATCTCTCTTAGTATGTCTGAATTAACTTGTCTAAATGTGCGTTAGAAACAAAAGGAGTATCACAGATTGGAATTGAAAACTATTCGAGTATAAGTGACTTTATAAGTGCATATGTATTTGCAATTCGTATGCATGTACGTATATGTATGCATTTGTAAGCATACAATGACACTCTTGTGCTCTCTCCTCATCATCATATGCTTGTATGGCATGGCATGCATATCTGTGACAAAGTTTTAACAAGGAAATGTGGTGGTATTATTCATTAAAAAAAACTTTTTCTTGTACAACGTTTACATTGTCTTCTTGTCGAAAAATAAAATTAATTAAAATGTTTTTAGTGTAAAATAATAATAAAAAAACACACACAATAACAAAAACAACAAGCGAAATAAACAAAACAAAAAATCAGAATAAGAATAAAACAACAGAAAATAGAAAACAGGAAAACAAAAAACAACATGCTTTAATGAGTACATTGGCAGGAAATACAATCTATTTGAATTCTATTAATTATTCTGGGGTACTGGTACTCTTTTTTTCTTTTTTAACACGTAGTTTATTTTAGTAAAAGAATAGAAATAAAGGAGCAAAATTTGGATAAATTTAAGAAAAAATACTAAAAAGTTACTTTAAATCGCATCTTATTTGAAAAATAAAATGCCATGACAATATTTCTGTCTTAAAAAAACTATACCATGTGCATGGCTTCTGTTCAAATGTTAAGCTGCTTCATACGACATCATATGAGCAACGCATAAATCGAAAGGACATGCATTGAGAACCAACGAAAGAGATATCAAAGACGGCACTAGGCTTTAATCCCCAAGGATCTCATTGTTATTATTATCAGCGTTGTGAAGATGTGCCTTATTACAGCAACTATACGATTTGTTGTACATCGCTCAGGCCTATTGCACCGACAAACCTCAGGATACTACTCCATGTCAACAATAGCATATCGGCCTGCCTTAACACATCCTTCCCGGTGCCTCTGATTCTTGCGCGCCCTCGTTTGTTGGTCACGCCAATCGATGATAGGGCTTCCTCAATTGGTTCTTTGCCGACTTCCGCAAATTCCCTCATCAAATATCCGTCTCGCTTGAGCATCCTCTTCTATTCGCATTACATGGCCGAGCCAGCGCAGCTGCTGAATATTAATACGCTGCACAACGTCCACATTGTTGAGGAGCTCATTGTTGCATCTGATGCGGAAATCATCGCCAACTCGCACTGGACCGAAGGTCTTACGCAGGACTTTTCTCCCGAATACTCTCAAGGCTGCTGCATCAGTGCTTCTGCGCCATAAAGAAGCACGGGTAGGATGAGCGTCTTGTAGAGTATTAGTTTTGACGTATGACAGACGTCTCTGCTACTCAATTGCCTATTGAAACTACCATAGGACCTGTTGGCAAGAGTGATCCTAAGATTGATCTCCAAATTGACATGAGTTTTGCTGGTTATGGTGTATCCAAAACGAGTTTTACCCTTATTCGACACGACATACAGTCCCTTGGTCGCCTAAAAAATATTCATGTGTTTCGATGACAAATGGGGTACTCGTAGAGTTACCGTCTAAATACAGTATATTGGCAGTTTATTGAACAAACTCAGATCGCTCTCACCTTATGCCTTATGCTTACGTGGCTAATGTGATGGGATGTGTAGTTTGAATACTCACCAAGGTTAAACCAGGTTTCTCAAATCTTTACACAGGTTATTGATAGTATAGGGGAATGTTTTAGTAATTGGAGGATCTTGGGCGACTGTGCTTTATCTCATCACACATACCTAACGTATGTTTATAATGAAAACATTCGGAGCCGAGGCAACCTTATTGGAAAAGGGCATTTTTTGTTTGCAAATCTAGGGGATATTTTAGTTGCATATTTAAGTAATTCGGTATGTAGCCACTTTGGATAATGCGTTGGTCTCAGACATACTCTGACTCTGACACTTTTTTTCAAAGCACGGAAATGATTCTGAAGAACTATACACCGTGCAACTATTTTCCTACTCTTGCGACTTGACTGTCGTACGTCGGTGGGACCCTTCAGATACATACACGGTGGCTCTAAAATACTGACCAAAGTATGCAGGTCATATATTAAGGACGGCAATGTTTTAGACTCGGAAGTCATATTGAGAACGGCGTAATGCTTATTGCGTTGTTGGATAAGAAGAGAACGGAACGTCTTCTGTCCTTAAGAGGAAAAGCTATTCAATGCATTGTTGCGGTTCTTACAGGCCATTGGAAGACATGCCGTTTGATTGGATTCTTGCCATTAAAAGGCGAAGATTCGAAAAATCTCATCATTAATAATCTTTACTGAACTCTCCATAACTAAAATTACTACTTAAAGAAGTTTTATTCTAGAGTCGAGTAGGTTACCTACAGGAAATGGGCCAATGGTAAGACTTTAACCTCAAATAGGGCCCGCCACCTAATTTAATCATGATCTAAGTTGCTTTTCTTGTAAGCAACCCTTATTATCTTAAACATATTTCTCGCTCTAAGTGTCGCAGATACACTCCAGAGGCCATTAAAGGACTTTTCTTTTAAATATTGTCCATCAAAAGTCTTTAAATCCTTGGATAAATCTAAAAGCCTCTCTATTTAACGAAGCCTCTCTATTTAACGATACAGGTAAACAGAAATTTTCGTTTTCAAACTGAATTTGAAATGTTATTGTGAGTCTTTAAAGGAAATTGGTTTCTTAGAAATTGAAACACCTTACTTAGGCACAAACGAAATATAAATCTTTTCTGTTTTCTTTATTGTCGTAATTTTACTTCTTCTTTCCCAGAATTTTTCTTTGTCTAATCAAATAATGAGCAGCAGCAAGCAACACATCATAGACATGCTGTTCAAGTTCTTTATCCAAAGTATCACAAGTGACAAGTATTACTGTCAAAAGGCTGTCGTTTGTTGTCAACTGTTAAAATGATATTTGCATTGGCATTGTCAATACAAGTGTTTGTATAGGCAATTACATAAAGGACTTAGTTATATACGTCGACATGGTGTGTCCATATAAGTCTGGTCGCTTTATTACCACAATAGCCTCTATATATAGTACATGAAAGGAATGGGGAATATACTTTCATGTACTTGAATATTTTCTTGCGTTCTTGTAACACGTTATTGTGAGACTGAATGAAGTTGGTTGCAGGTGAATTAAAAAAGAAATTATCTATTATTTTATATGTGGTGTTTAGTAGCCCTTTAAGTCATGATTTTCAGATTTCAAACAACAAATTTCTTATGCCTTGGGGACCTTAGGACCATAACATGTTCTTTCCTTTGAAATAGTTACGATTTCGCTTATTTTTAGAAGTTTAAGTTAAGTTAAGTTTAAGGTGTACTGCAAATACTACTGCATCCCATCGTGGTACTGTGTCTTAAGCTGGCTATGTCTGTTTGAATCTGCCAGTCAGTATTTGGTGGGAAGTGACGATCCGTAACTATAAGATATCTGTCTCGATTACCTACAGAACTGCCCCTTATTCGCAACCTGTGATTGCGCTAGGTAGCATAAATTTATGTTTGTACGCAGGTAATTAATGTTAATCTTTATATGCAGCCTTACGTCAGGATACATACCCTAAGGAATGTAGAGAGAGAAAAACGGTTTTCATTACTGCAAAGCACTGCACTCCTTTCATTCTGCTGGCAGTATTCGCATAACAATATTGGAAATACTGTCAGATTTATGTCTTCAAGACAATCTGTTTCACACAAATATCTTTAAGGTACAATAGGAATATCAAAAGCCTAGACCAGTTAAAAGCCCTCTAAATAATGTGTTTGGGACTAATTGAAAGTTATTGTAAGAGCAACTTCTCTGAATTTCAAAAATGCTTAATCGATCATTACATCCGTTTAGTCAGGATTACGATCCAACTTCTCACACCGCCCACGTTGTGTTTGTTAATTTTATCCATGGGTGAAGGGGACCTAAAGGTTAATATCGGCTCGGAAAAACAGATTTTTGAGAAACTTTTCATGGCAATTTTATTTATTCTTCGAGTTTCTTTTCCCGAAGATTGCAGAGATAAGGACGCAGAAGGAATATTGTTTCATATCCGCGATGTCTGAACTGCGAGCTTGAAGTATGGACGCACTTCTAATTAGACAACGCACTACCTGATAGACTACGAATGCATAAACCAATTCGGTTCAGTAACTCATATAAATAAAGAGAATTCAGTTCCCCAAAGTTATTGTGGTAGCACTAGTTGAGATATATTATCCTTACTAACCACAATCTTTGACAAACCGTTGGATGCGATATAATCGTGCTTTAAAGCCACTTGAATTTTGAATCTCTACCATATAATTGCGAAGAATTTTCCCTCAGGCTTTAAAAATTGAAGTGACTGAACAAGCACCGGAATCTTCAATCGGGTGGGCCATTTATCTGTTTAAATTTGAATCATCGGATATTTCGAATCTGACAATACTTAAGTCGTTCTATTCTGTCACAAAATTCCGTATATTATCTCCACTGAATGTCATGAATCAATGTACGCTTGAGGAACGTTGAGAATTTTTGGAAATTTATTTCCATAACAAAGGAAATTGGTCGGAAATTGCATGAAAATGTTGTACAAAATTTGGTCGCAGAGAATGTCTAACAGTGCAAGGTATACCCAGGTTAATTGCTAAAGTTCGTGAAACTGGTTTCATTTTTGATGCGCCGAGACGTGAGCGTGCTCATGCAGTGTGTGCACCCGAAAATATTGAAGCTGTGGCTGAGAGTGTGCATCAACTCGTCACCGTTCTCAAGCATTAAGCATTTCAAGGACCAGTTTACGCCTAATTTTGCGAGAAGATTTCGGTATGACGCTTTACAAAGTTCAATTAGTTCAAGAGTTGAAGCCGCATGACCATCCGCTTCGTTTTCGCTTCTCTAGATGGACCAACGAGAAACTGCACGACGATGTTGATTTTGCCAATAAAACAACAACAGTTGTTAGTCTTCTACTCATTCATTTAAGCCGAGTTTTAATTAACGTCCGCATTTTTTTGTCTGACCACCTTTAAAGATGTAATTTTTCATTCTTGACATGGAATGAATGACGTGTTAGATATACCAATGCTCTGCAAAAATTAAATACAAAAGCACGGAAGTCAAATCTGTAATACTTTTACCCCAAGACACCTTTTGATGATATTTCTAAGAAATATCTTGTATTGGTTAAAAGGAGAAGAAATCAACTTTGATATTTGCTTGATTGCTTAGTCGTAGAGCACTTTTATAAAAGGTTATTGTTTTGTGGCCTAAAAGACTGTGTTATGAAATTCTATGAAAAATACTACGAACATATTGGACAGAACATTAAGCTGCAAAAGCAATACATAATGCAGAGCCAATAATGCAGCAAATGTGCTTTATTATTGTAAGAGAGCAGTATTTCCGAACTAAAAATGTATGCAGGCAGTACGACTTTTTAATCAAACAACTACTATTCTGCGGGGCCAAGGTTTAGTGTTTGACTTTAAGGTTACATATCGTCAAACCTGGTTTGGGCCGTTTCCTATGAGGAAGTCGAAAATTGGGTGAGTAATTGATTTGCTCTAAAAGAGTTTTTCGGCGTGAAATTTATTAATTGTTAAATACACCTTCCAGAGATCACCATACAAGGACATTATCAGATTGTCTCTTAGATTAAACGACTGCATTAGTGTATTAGTATTCAGACTGAAATGATGACTACAGAGACTGCCGCAGTACTAATAATAGCATAGCGGCCGTTACATTCCCACAAAGTGCTTATAATATAACAAAAATTGTCCAAGAATGCCTCCCCTATACAAGTTCCTGGGCGTGGAGGTAATGGACGTAACAAGAAAGTTCACGCACTTGGCTGGACTGATACATACATACATACATCATTACAACCCTTTAGTTACGATTACATACTAGATTGATACAAAAGATTATTCGAATGAACTCATAAGTTTGATTGGCATTTCTATCCTATGAGATCACACAGTTTGCTCAATTGCAACGGAAATATGGGAAACGAATTCCCTTGTATGGAGATCAGAAAACTTTGGATGGCAAAAAAAGACTGGCATTAAACGTTATCAGAATATATTTTCAGAACCTCGTAGCAGACATAACGGAACATTGAACCTTAGGTATACATGCTCATAAGTTTGAAATACCTCACAACAACTATTGCAGAAGCTCGTTGATTTCATTAAAAAGTTTTAGTATTGATATCCCAGTAAGGACTGATTGCTCTCTTAGAACCATAAAGGGCAGTTGTCTTTTAAATGATTCTGGATAAGAAATTCGTATTCTACTGAAGTCGTCGTAGTCTAGTAGACTTATGAGACGTGAGGCCCCGGTTGAAACCGCCAGATCATACATCTCCAACAAAACGAAATATCAAAAAGTATGTCTTCAGAGACTTCTTCTCAGCAGAATTCTGGCAAAAACTTTGAGAGTTAATAAAATTACCATGATAAGCTGCTCAAAAATCTGTCGTTAGGCGATGACTTTAAAATGCAGATTCCGCCACTCATGTATAACAAATATACATACACAATATAAGTGGTGCGAGAAGCTAGGTCGTAATCCTGACTGAAGGGTTGTAATGAGCAAATTATTTATGTATGGCTGCCTTCCAAAATGTTAGGTGCTTTGTGTTTGAACAAAGTATCGTGTTTCATAATGCCGCTATATAAAATATGTACAATGTATTCTATTTCAAAACGTCGTCAATGTGTATTTTTAACGTAGTCAAAAAGCAATCAGGCATCGGATTTATAGTTGTTGCATTGTTTGGTTATTTTGCATATCTACATAGTTTATATACAATAGTAGAACTGCATACAAACTTTGTATTGATACATATTGGAAGGCAGCCTATGTATTCTACTTTGGTTTACTATCCGATATAAATCCACGCTATATGGCGCATTCGAACAGATCGAAGGCTGCACAAATAATACGATTAGTAGCAAGTTGATTGTACTTATTACACCATAAATGATACTATACTGTGCATATGCGCTGCATCAATTCAATAATAATTTCAGCACAGATTCTAGAATGATGTTAAAAATTAATTTATTTAATATCTTTAATTAATTTGATTTTAATTCTTTAAAAATACTCTTATTACTTATAATTATATGTGTTGGCGTATCCTGCCAATTATATTTGAATTTCCCTGGGTTACATTTTGAACATCCTTTACATCGAATATTGGTGGCAGTGGTTGGTTGATTGGTTGGTTGGTGGTGTTGTTATGGTGATTTTGAACGTAGTTGTTGAATTGAGAGATTTTGTAATTGCACGCTTGTATGCGTGTAACTGCAAATGAAAGTTATACTGCTGCATATAGCAGATGTACGAAACATGCAAACATTCAAACTGAAATGTATCCACTTTTTATTGCAAGTGTAACCAAGCGATATTTGATAAAGCGGTGAGGTGACCAGCTGTTGAACATTTTAATTTTTTTAATACTTAACGGATGATGAAGCAAATGATTTTAAACACATAAAATCTGAGACACACTCCGCTATATTTTAAGAAATTTTTAATTGCCTTTCAAACATGGTCACCCTGAGGCTTGCTGAAAATCTCCAAAGACTAATTAGTGCGATTTCTTGTATACCAATTATCGATGACAATATTGCTTTAAAAAACAAGAGACAGAAAAACAAAAAACAACCGAATGCCATAACAATTGATATTCGAAAAGAGCACTCAACTATGGATAATTTAAAGGATAACGAATAACGGTAATGAAATTTGGCAAACAAATTCAGCCATAAACGTATAAACGTGTTAGACAGACAGCTTGTACGTTATAAAATGCAAATTAATCTTCTGTCACAAAACTAAAAAAAAATAGAATTTTTAACAAAATAAGGTCAAGGTTTGATTGCAAAATTTATTCTACGAAATCTTCACAATGGCTACTGAATGATTTTCCAGCAACATCTCAGTATTAATAGGAAAATTTTGTTTCTTTTTTTTGCAACAATCCTTCGTGGCAAACTGTGGAAAAACGTTTATATAAAGCCGCATAGAGCAGTGTTCCTTTATAAAATTAACACACAATATAAATGCTTTGAGAAGCTAGGTCGTAATCTTGACCAGTGGTGTTATGCTAATTTTTGATTTACCGGAACGCGTTCCGGAATCCGGTTCACGGTTCGGAAAAACAAGCCGGTTCGTTCCGGTTCGGGTTCGGTTCAAACCCTTGTTTATAAATATACATTTAAAAATTTGTCGAAAATTAGAAAAAAAATCAGCAATTTTTTTTAATTTTTTTTTTTAACGTCAGCCAATTCTCCTATCAGAAATCATCTTTAGTTCCGGAATGCGTTCCTGTCCAAAAAGAAAGTACCGGAACGACGTTCCGGAGCGTTCCGGTTCGACAACACCACTGATCCTGACTGAAGGGTTGTAATGGCCAATTATGTATGTACATATGTATTTGTTACGGATATTAAGGTGTTCATGAAATCTATTAGAGGCGGCTAGTTTTTATTTTAACAGAAGCGCAGGTAATCGATTCAAATTATTTTAACACTTGATATCCTTAAGAACGTTGTGTTTAATTTTGTAATTCGTATGCCTGGACGTTAGCAAATAAAATTGATTAAAAATGATCACAAATTTACATTTTAATTTCCAAAAAGAACAAAGAAAACTATACGCAGACAAGCCAATTCAAAGCTCTCAGACTAGTCCCATACGAAAGTGAAGGAAAAAAGTAAAAATAAATATCCTCCTCAATTGCACTCAATTTTAATCGACATGAAAAAAAGGACTTCAATGTGTTTAGAACACATTGCAACTCAAACTCAAGATCTAGGCAAAAAAAAAGAAGCGAAATGCAAAGAACGAGGATCTATGAGTGGCTTGTAAACATGTTTTAAAAATATAAGAAAACTTCTTAAAAAAAAAATAATTTCAAGGCTTGATGAGTAGTAATCAGCTGCAAATTCTATTTTGGGATTCTTCAGAAAATTTTCCATAAAATTTTTTGGTTCTTTTATTACAAGGCAAAATCCTGTGTGCTTCGTTGTCACTGTTATGGTTTAAGTTAAATTGAAATAAATTTCTTATAAAGTAATAAAGTGATGGGGTTTTTTCCTTGTGCTCATTAATAGAATATGAACTGCCACTCCCAGTACTGACCGTTGCTTCTTAAAACATATCCAATTATACAACGCTAGTATTAAGTTTACAAAAAATCAGAATAATGTACGTGTTGTTCGTTTTCATTCATAAATGAGAACAATACTTAGGAAATGAAAAGACTTATCATGCCGACAAATGACTTCTATAGGAGCTGGGGGTCCGGTGAAAAGATTGTATTTCACCTCATGTGTCAGTGCCCTGCTCTTGTCATAAAAAGACGATATTCAAAGTCGACATTAAGTAAGTGCCATCGATCATGTATGAAATTAACACATACAACATGTATGGTGTGAAAAGCTAGGTTGTAATTTTTACTAAAGGGTTGTAATGATCAATTAAGTGGGTTATTGTTCCATAATAGTCGATATGACGTTTCCTTCAACTTTTATAGCCAGATTTTTAATGTGCTTAATAGATTGGGTTATCGTAGTTTATATCATGTAATACGCTGCATCTATCAGGACTGGAATAATTGTTAAATGTCTGGCTATATTTCAGGGTAGCCCTTCATTCCGTATCACTATATAAAAATATATAAATCCGTTTATGTCAAATTAACCAAATTTTGATTTCACCGACTTTTTTCGTAATCGGTCGACCAGAGTACTCTTAACATCAAAATTATTTGAATAATACATTCCTCCTTTAAGTTGCAACCAGACCTGAATTAAACATTCCGAATGCTGCTTATCGTGTGGTTTCAAATATCAATCTTTACGAAACAGAATAGACGGTACAAGATACTTTAGCGCAATTTGTGAATACTTAATGGCATTCCACTATCTCTGTCCTATAGAGAAAACTTTCAGGGTGTTATTCAAGATTACAAATTGCCATGGCAGGATAACATAATTGATCTTCGATTTAAGCAGAGGGCTGAGCGACGGTCAATTTGGACTTTGGAAGGACGGCCAGGTCGCATTATATGGTTCCTTAGAACTTTCTGAACAGAAGCTTTGATTTTAATTTCAATTGTAAACTTCTGGTCCCCAGTGGAAGCGTTAAGGTTTACAGCGATTGTTTTAAAATATGGCCTGATATTTAACTTTCATGCGGACTGACCGGACTACAGTGTTTTTCAGGTGTAATTCGTGGCCATTTGTTAAGAGGCGTATTGTTTTTTGGTTAGTGGGATTTTCCCCAAAAATTCTTCTAATTTACTCGATCAGCCGACCAGCTGTTAAATCCTTAGCGAACAGCATTTTTCCTTCCGTCGTCGGCGATGAATGCCAAGAATTTCTCAGGAAAATATCGTATCATTAAAAGGTAACTCTTATATGGGTTAAAGCCAAGACCGCTACAGCGCACATGTGTTCTGATTGCTTTCATCTACTCTTTTTGAAATTCAAATTCAATCAACTACGTCGACAGTAGCAGGAGTGTATGTCAAATATTGTTAGGTTAGGTTAGGTTAGTGTGGTAGCTTCCATACCAAAAGCTCACTTGAGCACGCATAGCGGCCCGTTGTGACGCCACAGGTGAAATATTGTAAAACCTGCTGGACTTGTAAGGTTTTTTTTCCGCCCAGGAGGGGTAAATGTACCTAACCGCACCATAGAGGAAGTTGTCACATCCTCCGTGTGTGGGGCCCTCACCCACTAAATCCTCCCCGTCTTCTTTGGACTTGTTAGTGCCCACTCCGGAACTACGGTGGTAGTACTTCGGAGTGGAGTCCTTTTGGCTCTCTGGCCTCTTCATGTTTATATCCGCGTCCGGATTGCAAAGCGAAAGTTGAGGAGACATCTAAGCGTCTCCACTATTCCTTTCGTCTAAATCATAGTCTCGGTTACGCTTGGCACGTGTGAAAGTAGGCCGTGGGAATCCAACCATGCATTTGTTCTTAGCATAACGCGTATCAATTTTCGTTGTGCCTCTTCCGTGTCCCTGGCCGTGATAACAGCTGCGATATCGTCTGGGTATCCAACCAAGAAAGTTCCGTCCGGCATATTCTCCATCAGAATTCCATTATAGCTAACGTTCCACAGGTCGGGGCCGAGGGCAGATACTTGTGCCGCTGCTGATGTTAGTTGTTTCACCCTTGATCCCGAGCTTGTGTTATACAACAGCTGCCTGTTACTCAAAGAACTGCTTATCACGGCCAGAATGTAGTGTGGCACAGAGAAATTGTTCTCCAAAGCATACAGTACATCGTTCCATCTAAGGCTGTTAAACGCGTTTTTAACGTCTAAAGTGGCAAGCAGTACCACAGGCCACGTAAAGTGGCTCCTACGCTGTGTGACCATAGCCGCTTCAGTCACCTCTCTCAAAGCGCTAATTGTTGACCGACCGGGTCAAAACCATATTGCCGTGCAGACAGTCCTCCACTATTCTCAATAGCAGCAGTCAGTTGTGGCTTCAAAAGCATCTCGAGCAGCTTCCCTGACGTATCCAGCATGCAGAGTGGCCTGTACGCAGATGGGTGCTCCGGATCGCCCTTTCCCTTGCTTATTAAGGCTAGCCGTTGTTTCTTCCATATTTCGGGGAAAATACATTCCCTTAGGCACGCGTTGTACATTTCGGACTTATAAGGCTAAGAAGAGTACTGATTGAAATGCATGTCAATAGATTTGCAATGCCTTTAAATGACTCCTGCAGAAGCAGTGGGTCTGAGGTGGAGGAAGATGGCAATTCATTTTGGGTTCCCATTATCACAATGGACCTAAACTCTGGCCTAAGTGGGATCTTGACCTAACCGAAGCTTTTCAAAATACTGCTATGTGTATTGTCCAGTATTTGCCAGTCTACTTAATTGTTCACTACAACCCTTTAGTCAGGATTATGACCTAGCTTTTCACACCACCTATATTGTGTGTGTTAATTTTTATATATGTATGAGTGAAGAGAGGTACAGTTTAAAGTCGACAGATTTTTCAGAAAATTTTTCATGGCAATTTTCCCATTCTCCCCTTTCCTACATCCTCTCCTTTTTATCCTATTCCGTCTATTATCCTTCCCTCTTTAAGGACGTTGTACAATGGGTCAATTCGACCTCCGGGTACTGTACTCGTCTTAATTGACAAGTACACGTCCTCTAACCTAACCTTTCATGGCAATTTTATTTTACTCTCATAGGTTTTGGCAAAAGACTGCTGAGAGAAAGTCTCGTTTCATTTGAGATGTCTAAGCTAGTGTTTAAACTATCGGGTTCTCGTCTAATAAGCATACTAGACACAACACACTACCTCCTAAAAAAATTTTAAAGATGCTCTGAAACAATTCAAATCAGAAGAAAATCATCAATCATATTAAAAATTATGACAAGTATTAATGAGAATTTTACCATTGCCCTGCTTTCGTAAGCATGAGATACCAATATTTTGTGGAATACACTGTACCAGTAAACTGGAAGAATTTTAAGAAGTGTGCTCAAGATACGCATTTCCTACAGACAGAGTTGTTTGCACCAGAGGTCAGCAATGAGTATTCAAAACGATAAGTAGATTCGAATCATACTTATACGCATTCATACTTATTTTAATGTCATACTCCTACTACTCATATTCAGAGTTTGAAATACTCATGGTATTCATACTTAACAATACGCATGATGTTATTGCTTTCGACTCTCCTTTACTCAACGTTTACAAGAATCACAAAAATAGTGTGATTCGCGTACGAACAATACATACCCACAAGAAGGTTGTGTGTTTGCTTTGCTTGCTGTCTTTGTCTTTTTCTTTCTTCTTTCTTCTCTTTGTAAATGAAACAACAGCTAAGACTGTAAATTTTGATGAATGATTCGAATCACTCGTATCCTTTATGAGTATTATAAGTATTTTTCTAAATTTATGAATCTGAATGAGTTGACGTATGAATCAAACTTATTTCGAATGTTAAGAGTTTGATGTCAACGTTGTACTCATACTCATTGTAACTTGTACTTATAAATCAATGTCGTAGGGACTACGAATGAATCAGAGTAGTTTAATTTCAATACTGTTGACTCACTTATACTCAAAATTTCATGAGTACTTTTGAGTAGCGAAAAAAAACGATTCATTGCTGATCTGTGGTTTGCACCTCTCAATGGAGACAGCATAATACATAATCCTGATCCAAGTGTATGAAATGCTAGTTTAGTTCCAAGCATATCATATTTCGTTTTATTCCAGATGTCTGGGCTAGTGTTTAAACCATGGGCCAATGTACTACCTACTAGACTACGATGACTTCTACATTTTTATTTTCTTTATTTTTTTATGCTTTTTGGTGTGGCAAAATCGTTAACGCTGCTTGGAGTAAATCGGGCTCCAAAGAAATTCAGTTTTTCAAAAATATGTTATTTGTTGTGTGGGGTATCGACAAACACGAGTGCAGTCTGTGCTACTTTTAGTAACTTTCATTCGCTCTGCTCTGCTTTGACGGTAAAATGTTAAGAACACGTGAATAAAAAAATTTTTATTGTAGACTCCTAAACAACCAGTAAAAAGTCAATGCCAAAATAAATTAAAAATCAATTAAAACTTTCAGTAATTAATCGTAGTTAAAATTGAAAACGTCTTATTTTTTATTTTGTTTGTAATAAATTTATTGAAAATACTTCATTAATGTCATGAAAAAATATGTAAATTAAAATCGTTAAAAGGCTTTGACAAATTTTTGTTTGTTTATGATTCAAAGGTGATGATTGAAGGTGATCTTGTTTAGAAGATCCATTTAAAACTTAGCCAAGTGGCCGTCAAGATGAACCGCCTCGTTGCAACATATGGCAAAATAGAAGGGATGATCAGCACGGAATGTCTTGGCCTTTAAAGGTTGGGCTAAGGTGGCACTAGAGTCCGATATCGTAACAAAGAAAAATGGTTTAAAAAAAATGGATTTTAAAGAATAATTTGAGGTTTTCTTACATGAGGAGGCAGCTGCTTCGGAACCATATTCATTCACATCCAAATACGCCTGATGTTTAAGTCTTTCGGAACGGAATTTGGGTAGCGTAGCAAAATATCCTTCAAAATTCGATTTGGGTGAAAAGACATACGACAGGCCCATTTCGATTAAGGTTTCCTTCAAATTAAGGTCATAGTTCAAACGGAATTTAGGCAAATAAACTTCAACGAGAGTGTCCTGCAATTTCGAAGCAATTTCATTTAAATCCTGGGTCTTGAGTTTTGCTTCCAATTGCTCCAAACCGTTGGCTTCATGAGGCAATATAATCAACATTGAAAGATCGCTATTGTTGTAGGGCAATTCCAAAGCACAGACATTTAAATCGGGCAATTCGGCATAACGGAATTGATTTCGATTGTACATCAACTCAATATCCTGTTGTGGTTGTTTTTCTTTAAGGAAAAATGGTGCCGATTTAGTGTTCAATGGACTGAAAGTCTTCAACCAAGCACCCTTGAAATACACGCCATTCACAAATAGTGTATTGGTATGGGCATCTATGTCCGAGTGTTGTAAGATATTTTGAATTTTTCCAGCAGTTTGTTGTTCCAACCATGCATTTATCTTCTTAAGGGCCAAATCCGGTTCAGAAAATTTAATTGTTTCCGTTTCAGTTTCCAAATAGTCGTGTGCAATTTTCTTAAACTCTGCGGTAACATCCAAGTCATCGCTAATGTATACACGATTGGCCATTCGCACTTCAGGAGCATTTTCCTTTTGATCAGATCTGAAGGAATTTTGCATAAAGTCTGCAAAATATTTGGCCACTTGTGTTCTATCGCCTGCACCCAATCGTAAGTCATGGCGCAACTTTTCTGCAGTCTGACCATCGGCCGCGGTATAAGCCAAACTTATGCCAAAATGTATGCCAGCTGGTGAATAGACGACGTTTTCCTGGGATCTGCCTTCTATAATTGTTGAATACAAATCGTGGGCAAATCGATTTAGATTGGGTTTATCGTCAGCATCCAAATGATGGGCTGCGTTATGGTGGCTAAACGTTAGCACACCCAGAATTAAGGCTGCAAACGAAGCATTTTAAGAAGAATTTTTGTTTTTTTTTTTGCCATTGTTTTGACTTACCAATATTTTTAAAAGCCATCATATTTAAAGTTATCTTCTGTTCGAGTACTTCTCCTTTAATTCGTTCAGAAATAATTTTCAAAGTCTACTGCTTATCAGCTTATTTCTTCGACAACCTTCTTCTTTATTATTGCTCGAATATTTAAAAAAAGCTTCTTTTGCATATTCATTGCTTTTATGCCAACATGTATGTACATATGTATACAAAGATGTTCTTAACTCGATAAACAATGTTGTTCTTCGTTTAGATGAGTGTTAATTTGTTTTTTAGTTTCCATTAAAACGCAAAATTTAAAGACAAGTTTTATAAAATAAAGACAAAACAAATGAGAAGGCGAAGTAGTAGTAGTAGCAACCAAACGCATGTTCCTTTTCTAGTTTCCACTGACAAAGGAGTTTTCAATAATCATTCTTGGCATTAAACTCCGTCGTTCTAAACTAGACAACAATTTCAATCTCTTGTTTCTTTTTATACATACAAAGGCTGGATCATTTAAAAGTTAAAAAAAATCCAATCAAACAAAAACGGTTTGCAAATTTGTCGAATTTATTTATTTATTTTATTTATTTATTTATTATAATTAACATAACACAACCAGATTTTAATCTTATAAGTTATAGTGCTATGCTTAGGATCAATAAGATATAAAACATAAAAAAATAATAAAAATTATGAAATATAAGAAATTAGGTAAAACTAAAAAACAAATTAATTAAAATATTAAAATATTAATATTATATTAATCAATATAATCGAGCTAGTGAGCAAGCAATTCATGCAGTTATTGATTGTTTTCCCCAGTATTTTATTCTTTACGATTCAGAACAACCAACAAAATGAAGAAATGTACATACGTACCAGAGATCAGCAATGAGTATTCAAGAAGATGAGTACAATCGAATCATACTCATAATTTCTGATACTTATACGCATTCATATTTATTTTAATATCATACACATATTACTCATATTCAAAGTTTGAAGTCTTCAACGTACTCGTACTCATACAGAACGCATGATATTGTTGATTTCGACTCTCCATGACTCAACATTTACAAGAACCACAAAATAAGTATGATTCGCATACGAATACTACAATACTCACTAGAAGGTTGTGTGTTTGCTTTGCTTGCTGTCCTTGTCTTTTTCTTTCCTTTTTTTTGTAAATGAAACAACAACTAAAACTGTAAATTTTGATGAATGATTCGTATCACTCGAATCATTTATGAGTATTATAAGTATTTTCTAAATTTATGAATCTGAATGAGTAGGCGTATGAATCATATATAGTTTGAATGTTATGAGTTTGATGTCAACGTTCAACTTATAAATCAATGTTGTAGTGAGTACGAATGAATCAGAGTAGTTGAATTTCAATGCTGTTGACTCACTTATATACAAAATTTTATGAGTACTTATGCGTAGCGAAAAAACCATTCATTTCTGATCTCTGATACGTACCGCAGAAAATACTGCTGCTGTAGACCAAAATCTTGAAGAAGACGCCGAAAGTGGATTTGTCATTGTCCTCTTACCATACAACATGCTTACCAGTCTATTTATTTCTAAATTAACCGGGCGAATACTTTTTTCCTGAAGTGATTTTCCTCACTCGTACGTGGGAATTAACGCGCCTGGATTACTTTTTCTGTGGCTATATTAAGTCAGTGTTTTATTGCCTAGATGAAGAGGCCATGATAAATTATATTGTGATTTATTAATTTTATTTTCAAACGAATATTTATTTTTAAATTTAATTTCTTACAAAAACAATGTTAATTTTTATAAATTATTTTATTCTAAAAGGCAAGATCACCCGAAAACTACGCTTAATTTGTAACATATCGAATAGACCTTAGGATTGAGACTAAGACAGTGATAGTGACAGTGACCTGACCTTGCTAATAGAGAAATAATAAAATATGAGGAGGACATTATTTAACTTATATTTTAATATCACAATAAATTAATTATTTAATTAAGTAATAAAAGTCTTAAATGACTATACAAGTGATTAAGTCGTTTAAATTAAAGCCAATAGCCATAGGAATGCCTTATCATATGCCCCACACACAGCAACACACTGCCAAGAGCCATGGTAAGGCCAGTCTTTAAACTGCTCACTGCACCACATTCAACGGCTGTTGAGTATTTTTCATTGAAATAATTCTCATAAATCTCTTCCATGCTGCGTGGATTCAAATCATTTTTTATAGCCTGAACGCGTCGCAGTTCATCGGTTTGATCATTGAAGATGATGTTGTTCTGCTGTTTAGCCACCATTGTAGACTCAAAGTACTAAAAAGATAATTAAAAAAATAATGAATTTTTGTATTCAAAACTAAATAAATTGTACACTTACATTGGCGAATACATCGGTCCAATGATTTTTTAAACTATAACCGGGATGACATAATTTGGCTCCCTTCAAATCGTGTGCTGTATATATATATCGGCTTCATTGTCCACCACCGCCACCACTTCATATTCAAAGTGTGAGTCATGTGATCTTAACTCACTGGTCACTAATATTTCTACACTGGCCCAGCGAGCCGCTACCAGATCCTTATGTATGCGTCTGACACAGTCCAGACGATCTATGCCAACTCCATATTACTGGTGGCTTCTAGTTGGGGACAGAATTTTGGCGCTTTACGATAATGGCCTTTAGATTCCGCAATGCATACGCGTACTGTAAGAAAAAGAAGAACACAGAATACGATTAAAAGGATGACCGCAAAAACATGAAAAATTTTTAGTAAATAAGAAAATGGCCTTAACACTCCTTATAGAAAGTCACTCTAAATCGGGATAACACTGTTTGACTTTCTGGTCAAAGTGTTCTATTATCGAGTCTTAGCCAAGTTATGCAAAATTCTCCACTGCTTCTAAGGTATACATGATGCCCTATACGCGAGAGCCAACGAGGACTTAAGCTTCCTGAAAAAGCGTTGTAAACCTGAAGATGTTCAAATCTATCCAGCAGCACCCTATCGTGTTCATACTCCCTTTTTACTGGTCAAAAAAATATCGAAATAACGTGGAAAAACGATTTCTTCTCTTTTTCCCGAAACACCACGAATACATGCCCGAAATTGTTATCATAATAAAATTTACTTCCATCATATATCCATGAAGTCCAATAGCAAGCAAAAATCCAAAATTATTTTCGGAAATCTTTGAATCTGCTTTTATCGAAATGGTGGAATAACTTTGAATGGAGTTAGTACGGCTCACAAGGGGGGACAATGTCCCTCAATGTACTATCACTCGTATCAACAGAGTAGCTCTCGCTCTATCCCAAAGCGCCTAAAATCTTGGAATCATATTGGTCGCCAAGCTAATCTAGAATTCATGTTCTATTCTGTAGTACCGTACCAATAAGCCGACAACTGTTCTTTATTGCTGTACGATGGCTACCCTAAAAATATATACTGACTATGCGACTTTGTAATCAAACCTACCCTATTCTGAGGAGCATAGATTTGATGGTTGCGTTTGGAGAAGTCCCGATTTAAGCGTGTTATGAGGACAGTTTTTCTTAGAACTACAACTTCTAAAGCATCGTTTACTATAATCAACTGGCTAACACCAGATATGTTAACGAAAGTATAGAAGCTTAGGTATAACTGATCTAAATGTACTTATTGGCTATGCGATACCTTCAACCGCTTTCGGCTCATGATTTGGCAACGCAGATAACTTATAGCTTTTATAGACAGATCCACATCTCTCGACAAAGTCGGATGTGGACTCTTTTCAAAACAGCTAGGATTATTACTTGCACTATCCGTTTACCGGACTCAGACTAAAATAATTGCTAAAAAGATAACTGGTGCGCAAATCCGTACTCACTTTTATGCACACTAAAGCGGCTATTAGATACCATAGATTGCGTATACCACATCTAAGATTGTCCAAGAATCCTGAATTTTTCTAGAGGAGATAACGAAATATTAGATTCATTACCATTCCTCTGCAAAGAGGCAAACTATTGGTGACAAACGAACTCATTTGACTAGCAAAGATGCGATAATGAACCCACTTACAGAGATACCAGACAGATCTGGCCTGATATGGATATATTCAGAACCTATTTTTGGAACCTCATTGCAGTTTTAAGGGTGCCTAGAGTATAATTTGTGGTAATTCAAAAATTATTGACGGAATCATTATCTAATCAATGGCGATTGGAATGAAAATTTCTGTCATAGAACTAGCGGGACGGGTGAAATATTCCAACTAATTGTTATAATTATAAGACAGTGTAGGTGAAATAGGTGTTATATCGGGACACAAGTAAGCTAGGCTTATTGAGGCGAATGCTAATTTAAACTAATACAACAAAAGCAATAAATGTGTTAGTACTACAGTGGAACGAAAGACAATATACACCCCATTATCGTTCTT
Source organism: Sarcophaga subvicina (assembly GCA_936449025.2). Lineage (NCBI taxonomy): Eukaryota > Metazoa > Arthropoda > Insecta > Diptera > Sarcophagidae > Sarcophaga > Sarcophaga subvicina. The sequence continues at coordinate 38,759,790 of OW388084.2, forward strand.
AACATCCAAGTGTTGCCTTACAAAGACGACGAAGGTGCTTTGATATGTTTACCCGAAAAGGGAGATGTTGCTTTCATTAATTCCTCAACTTATAAGCAGTATATCGTGTGTGATTTAACATCGCCTTGGGTGAAACAAAATAAACACAAATCCTTTAAACTACTCTGTCCCTATGGCAATAACCAAAAATATTCAAAATTCGAATTCTGTTACATGCACTGGACCACCCGGGGCTATCTCATGACCCATGATGGTCCCATGGCAAGACAAAATGAAATTTTCAATTCTTTACGTGACATTGATCAGTTGTTTGGTAAAAAATTCAAAGACGATGTCCGACCGTTTACCATGTATGGCGTCTTCGATAAGCAGAACAATATCATCTTCAATGATCAAATCGATGAACTGAGTGCAGGCGTGCAGGCAATAAATAATGTTTTGAATCCACATAGCATGGAAGAGATTTATGAAAATTATTTCAATGAAAAATACTCAACAGCCGTTGAAAGTGGTGCAGTAAGCAGTTCAAAAACTGACTTTGCCATGGCTCTTGGCAGTCTGTTGCTGTTTGCGCGGCATATGATAAGGCATTCTTATGGCTATTGGCTATAATTTAAACGACTTAATCACTTGTATAGTCATTTAAGACTTTTATTTCTTAATTAAATAATTAATTTATTGTGATATTAAAATATAAGTTAAATAATGTCCTCCTCATATTTTATTATTTCTCTATTAGCAAGGTCAGGTCACTGTCACGGTCTTAGTTTCAATCCTAATGTCTTTTCGATATGTTACAAACACACTTCAGCATGCATATCGGCCCGTTGTGACGCCACAAGTAAATGCAGTCCCTGTACTGACTGAATTCCGCCAAATTCATCGAGGAAGTTGATTACCGCAAGGAATGCACCCGTTGAAAGTAGTGTGAGCAGTCTAAAAATTGGCTATGGCGTTGGTCTTGGTAGTGTCTCGCTGTTGGTGGGGCATATAAAAAGGGTTTCTGCTGGTTACTATAGCTTAAGCATCCTGCAAGTGTTTTCCTAATAGCTGACAGATTTTTTGGAGTTTCTTAGTTTCATAAACTGGAAATCAATAACTTTTGCTTTATGATAAAGAAACTGTATTATTAGACTTAACACTGCCTTATCATTGAATATATAGGGTGTTTTTTATAGAGGTATAGAACTTTAAGTTGGCAGTACTTTTCAAGATGGCGACCGATTTAACAGCTGTCAAGTGATTTATTCTCAGTTTGGTTTGGCAATTCATCATGAATAGACTCATGCCTGAACAACGCTTGCAAATAGTGCAATTTTATTTCGAAAATAATGGTTCTGTGCGGAAAACGTATCGCGCACTACGTCCATTTTATCGTCGACAAAATCGTCCATCAGAGCAGTTAATTCGATTAACCATGGAACGTTTTCGCACCACGTTTACTCTTATTGATAACTCGCATCTCGAGAGACGCTGTACGGTGCGTACAGTAGAAGCTATTGCTGCTGTAGAGCGTAGCATTGAGGACGACCCGAATGAGTCCATCCGCCATCGACCAAAGGAATTGGATCTGTGTCCATCCACTTTATGGAAGATTTTGCGGAAGGATCTTGGTTTGCGTGCTTACAAAATCCAATTCGTGCAAGATTTGAAGCCAAACGATCATCAAATAAGGCGTAGATTCGTCGAATGGGTCCAAAACGAGATTACCGTTGTTCCCGATTTTCATAAGCGAATTTTGTTTAGCGATGAAGCGCACTTCTGGTTGAATGGGTACGTCAACAAACAAAACTGCCGCATTTGGAGTGAAGGTAATCCTCAAGTGTATGTGGAAGCACCGTTACATCCAGAAAAACTGACTGTTTGGTGCGCTTTATGGGCTGGTCCGTACTTTTTCAAAAACGATGGTGGCCAGAACGTTATAGTCAATGGTGATCGGTATAGAGCCATAATTACTAACTTTTTCATTCCTGAATTGAATAACCATGATGTCCAGGAGATGTGGTTTCAACAAGACGGCGCAAAATGTCACACAGCTCGTGCCACAATAGATTTATTGAAAGACACGTTTGGTGACCGCCTAATTTCACGTTTGGACCTGTGAATTGGCCTCCAAGATCTTGTGATTTAACACCGCTAGACTACTTTCTGTGGGGCTATGTAAAGTCATTGGTCTATGCTGTAAAGCCACAAACGCTTGACCATTTGGAAGACAACATTCGCCGTCATCGAAAATTGGACGTCCAGAGTGGACTACATCCGCGCCAGCCGTGGCGGTCATATGCCAGAAATCATATTTAAAATGTAATTTTAAATTAAATTAAATAAATTAAATTTCGATGTTTTCCTCAATAAATCCTCTTTGGGGCGCTCGCTGTATGCACTGTTCTCTATGATTATTTTTTTTCGTTAAAAAACTGTGGTGTAAAGTCCAAATAATGTTTACTAAGCCAAGCCTTCGCCAAAAAACCCTGCTTTGTTAACACACAACAGATTGCTTGGCTCAAAATGCTTTGTCCTTCAAACTAATTGTCCGAAGGCTGCAAAATTTGTGCATGTGTCCTATGAAAGTTAGGGTTAACTATTGAAGTCGCCGTAGTCTAGTAGGTAGTGTGTTGGCTTATTAGACGTTAAGCCAGTGTTCGAGCCCCAGGCCAGACATCAAGACAAATTACAAAAAGTATTTCTTCGGCGACTTCCTCTCAGCAGATTTCTGGCAAAAACTCTGAGAGTAAACAAAATTGCCATGAAAAGTTTCTCAAAAATCTGTCGTTCGGAGTCGACTTTAAACTGTAGGTCCCATCACTCATGTATAGAATTAACACACACAATATAAATGGTGTGAGAAACTAGGACTTTGTACAATGGGTCAATTCAACCTCCGGGTACTGTACTTGTCTTAATTGACAAGTACACGTCCTCTAACCTAACCTAACCTAGGGTTAACTAAAAATTATATATTCTTAACGCTATCAGCGCCATCTATGTGTCTATGTCTATGAAGTTTTAATTAAGCTTCTTGAGCTTCACTTGAAAGGATTTTAGATATTCTTAATTACTATGCTTAGAACGTGTTTTAACTTTCTTTTTTATTAAGTTCCTTAGAAAATGTGTCCCGTCTGGTAATTCATATGCTTGAATGAATTCTTAAAGAAATCAACTTCATAAGAAAGGAATGAAACAAAAAAAATCTCTTTTTCTTCAAAAGATAATTGGAAAGAAGAAGAAGAAATGGTTAAAATGAGAAGAATAAAATAAAATAGAAAGAAAAATCCTATAAAAGTCCAGTTAATTTTCATTTAATTAAAAAACAATTACACGGAATTTTTAAACGAAACACGGTGGAACCGGATAAAGAAAATTAATCTGCCTTTAAATTATTTTTTAGAGGGTATTTTCCAACAGCAACTTCCACACTTAGATAGTTGATATCGGTCAACTTGATGAAGCCTTTTCTGTAAAATTGGTTGTTGTTTATTCAGTCCGCTTTGCTGAAAATCGTGAACGACAATATACGTGTGTTCACTGAATAGGCTGTTGCCTACTGACCCTAAACTTCATCAAACATTTTTCTTCATCGATGAGATCAACTTCTGGATGAATAGTTAACGAACAAAAAGTTTATCGAATTTGAGACGACATCAATCCACATAAGATCGATCGAATCTCGAAAAAGTCACTGTTTGGTGTGGATTTTGGGGTGGCGGCGTCATCAATCCATATTTCTTTGAAAACAACGTTGGCTCGGCTATTACTGTCAATGGCGAGCAATGTAGATCTGGATTTCAACGATGTATGGTTTCAGTAGTACGGCACTACGTTCCAAATAGCTCATGACACATTGCATATTCTCACGTGAAGGTAATGTGAACTGCCCACCGAGGTTGTGCGATTTGACAGTGTTTGACTTTCTTTGTAGGGTTTTCTTAAATCGAAGGAATGTGCACATAAGCCACAGACTGCAGCGATTTGACATTTCGGATGCGTTTTACCAAGAAAAGACTTAGCGCGGGTACTATGAAATGACGTATGAAGTATCAGATGATCTTTTCTTTCTTCAAATCTCAATCTCTGCAGAAATGACGTCACCGATAGCCTAGCCGGCGAGAATGTGATTCCAGCTTTCCGGACCTCTTGAAAGATATTTTGCCTCCATAAGTATTAGAACTCCAGCCCGACACCTCGATAAATGAAAGAAATATTCCGAGAACTTCATGAAATAAATCAATCCACAGCGAAAAGGCAAATCTTTCAATGAATTACGGTCATTAGCAAATAATAGGGAATAATAGAGTTTCTATATACCATTACATAGGTCTCTTTTGAGAGAGGTATACATATATTATCTTTGTATTAAAAAATAGATCTTACTGTCCCACTGTGCAAATTTTACTGTTTAATTTAATTTTCTTTTGAACTTTACAAACTTTTTGGGAAGCTCTAGGAGGAATATACGTGCTTGAGAAAATTGAAAAGTAAATTTTAAAATAGAAATTAAATGAAGACCTGCAAAGCATGAATGCTTGAATGATTCAAATCTTAAATTAATGACGATACAATTATTATTTCAAAATACAATTATTTTTCTTTATAATAAAACATTTTTTTTTTTATATCATAAAAAAGGATTTAAGCTAAATTCTGTAAGAAAATCTGATAAAAAATTGATTTTTATTTTCTTCTGACCATTGTGTACGTACGTATACAATAAATGAAGCCGCATTAATTTGTTCTGTCGAATCATTAGACCTGTCAACATAAGACATCATATAAAGCATTATGCCAGGAAGTTCTTAACTTTAAGCCATTAAATAAACCACATCCTTATCAATGGCAACGACAGTGTGTATGTCAGCTTTGCTACGAAACTATTTATTGATTCGCCACACGATGGTTAGTTATACGGATGATGTTTATAATTATTTCATTATGGCTTTTACTCAGTGTTTGTTTTTGCTTGTTTTTTGTTTTCATTTCAACAGCAGCAGCAGCAGGAAAAAAATGTTTGTTTTACCACATCACGCTTTGGTATTTTATATGCTGATCTGCTTGTTCTGACTAAAATGCTGAAATTTATGCTTAAAATGTTGAAATTTTTATGTCATACCAAAATCTACTGACAGCATCCGCTACAACAACCCAAAACAACAACAACAACAGTATCAATCAAAGTATTATTATCCACTGCTGCAAAATACTTTTATATGCAACAAATTGTTAAATATTTATTGGAAATACGGTATTCATAAAGTATTTGCAATATATTGTATACCATACATACAGTGTTGGTCAGTTAATTAGAAGCAGAATATTTTTAAGAGTTTTTATTTTTCAAAATTTTAATTTTTTCGTGTTTCCTAGTATGGGCCTGTCACACAGAATTCAATTTCGATCAGAAGTGATATTAATTCCGAACTTAGCTTCCACCGAAAACGTAAAACGGCCATTTTTTTCGGAATGAAAACACTTTTATTTTCCAAAAGGGACATCTTAATTTTTGTTGGATAATTACAATAGAAGGAAATTTGGGTCATAATTGAGGAATAATCTGAGTTTAATAACAGGCCAATTGATAAGGCACTGTATACTCAAAGATTGGGGATGATCTTGAGCACAATATGTTGATCTTGTGATGATGAAAATGAGCGGAAGTGCAAACTTCTGATTGTATATCTGGTGCTGAGCAGGGAATTGTTCTTGTTGAAACCGTGCAGCTTCCTGAAGCTCAGCGGAGCAATAGGCTTGCAGAACACGTTATAAGGATAGCCTATACAGCAGTAAAAAGCAGTAACACATATCGCATGGTCGTACTACTATTACATCTTTACGTACATAATTGGTCTTTACAAGCCCTCACGTCAGTATTATGACTTAGCTTCTCAAATCTTCACACTTATGCTGTGTGTGCTAATATTATACTCGTACATTAGTAGCGGGTCCTGCAGTTGAAAGTCGCTCGCAATTTTTAAGAAACTTTTCATGGACATTTTATTTACGATCAGGGTTTATGTCAGAAGATTGATGAAGAAGAAGATGAAGAAATTTTTGTTTCATATTTCATTTTGTTGGAGATGTCTGACCTGGGGCTTGAACCGAGGCCTCACATCTAATAAGCCAACATACTCATGGCGTTTCTATATGACAACAATGAAGGCGACAGTATGTAATTCGAATTCCACGAGTTTTTTTGTTATTTGTTCTAGTAAATATATATCATTGAAAGATTAAGTTTTGATATTGACTTCATTAACTCGGATCTTTCAATTAAAACTTCCACACTTTGACAGTTGAAAACGGCCATCTTGTTAAGTTCAAATCTGTCAAATTTGTATCATTTATTCAGTCTGTTTTTCCTAATCATTATTAACTGATATAACGTTCAACAACATGAGATTGTTTTTATCAAAATGGATGCTCTATACGTCGTACGCACTTACGTCGACGGAACAGAGGATCTCCGTTAGAGTAAGCAGGAATATCCGAGGCGGTCACTAGAATTCTATCTGTCGCAGACCACAACTTGGGGGATTTTGCGTTCAAACTTCGATCTGTACTCGTAAAAAATGAAACTGGTCCTAGAAAGAAAGGTAAACGGCCATAGACAACGGAGTGTGTTTGGAGAATGAGCTCTGGGGCAGTTAGCAACAGATCCTAATTTTCGTTATTTTCAGTGATGAATGTGTAGGGAATAAATCAAATTGTCGCGATTAAGACGATACCAAACCACATGGGATTCAAAAGCCTAAATGCATACCGAAGACGTCACTGCTTAGAGGGGATTTTGGGCTATAAGCGCCATCGGTTCATATTTATTTGACAACCACGTTGGTCAGGCTATCACTGTTAGTGGCGAGCGTTATAGGTCGAAGATTACTTCTTTTGGTCTGAATATGATAACATGGGTACCAACAGTATGTTATTTTAACTAAATGGCTCTGTCTGCCCCACAGTTCATGCGACATTGAATATTTTACACGTGTGATTTAAAGACGTGGATATTTTACGTGAAGGTGTTGTGAACTGGTCATGGAGATTGTGCAGTTTTATCACGTTCGACATTTTCTTGTGGAGTTTTCTTAAGCTGCATGTGTACGCGAATAAGCCATAAACCACAGTAGTCTTTAAAGTCAAAATAAGCCATGCCATCGTTAAAATTCAGACTGACTTAAGGGCCAAGTTATGGAAAATTTTACATATTGGATGTGATTTTCACACAGCAGACGTGGCGGACATGTAAACGATGTTATATTCCGCATATGTATAATGGCATCAATAGGTCTATCCTAAGCGGTATCCTTTAACTAAGAATATTAAACTTTTCAGTATCTTTTTATATATAAAAATGATTGTTTGTTTATTTGCTGTGGGTTTGTTTGTTTTTTGAAGTCTGTAGACGGCTAAACGCCTGGACCGTATCATCCTGTATGTCTGGAAGGAGTTATAGGCTACTTTTTATTTTAAAATTTCAAGTAGGCTAGGTGCCATGTCCACATACCCAATAAGTATTTAATGTCGCATATCTCATAAACTGCAACAGGTAGAGTCCTCAAATTTTGTATGGACGACTTTGACGTATATATGAACAAAATGGGCGGATTGGCTATAGTGGGCGTGTCACCTCCCATAGTCTATATATATAAAAATGAATGTTTGTTTGTAAGTACCTTATAGAATCGTAAACTATGCATTTGATCATGTTATGATCGCAGGGTACAGCTAGTATAATATAAATGTGCTTAAGCATCGAGCCTTTTACTACAATTCACAGGCTTTCGCTCTACTTATATTTCATTTTTTAACGGTTTGTCAACTTCTAGAACTTAATGTTTCTCTGAAATTTCGTTATTGTAATTTGATATCTGTTCAAGTAATTTCTTTTTTGTATTGTTATTGTTTTTTTACAGAATAAACACACATACTTTCTTCCAAATAAAAACCAATTTATGATTTTGTAACCAACGAATAAAAATTTTAAGTTGAATTATATTTTATTCAAGGGACACCCTATTCCTTTTTAATAATTAAAATACCATAAACATTCGCACTATATTTAAATATCTCCCTGATACAATTATGTGATTAAGAAAATAAAAATAAAATTGAACAATAAATTTATTTATCTTTTGAGCATCATTCTTTTATACTCAATAATTTCATAAGTTGTTCAGATTTCATAATTTTCTCCTCTTTATCTGCTCGCTCCCTTTATCGCCCGAATAAATCAATTTGTTTATATCGTTTGAGTGAAGCCATGTTTGATTCGGCTTGTCATGTGCATATTTTATGGTCATTTTCATTTTTAATTACATTAAATTTACTTGTAAGTACGTACGTATTTGAAGCCTTCAAAATTAAATTTCTTTGTTCATACAAAGGATATGAATAAATAACAGGCCTTTAATTATTGAAAAATTTAATATTTAATAGAAACAATTATGTTTTAATTGTATACATATGTATGTATGTATTGGGTATAAAATATGATAATAAATTTCAAAATAAAACAATTGCCAGCTGTCAATTCAGTTATCAAATAAAACAATTCTTCCACACAGTCACAAATATTGGGCAATTGAAGATAATATTTCGTAAAACGTACCTGAAACAATTTCCATCTTAATGTGACTTTTACTAGGGCGCAGGGTATGATTATATACAGTGGTGGCCACGAATTTAAGACACGACATATGACTGACTTAGTTGTGATAATATTTACAATCCTGTAATATCAAAATTGATATTCTCTATTCTTCTATGTACCCTATAATATTAAGAAAAAGTACCATTATTTTATTTTGTTTCTTTTTACATTTTGTTGCTTTTTGATCATATTATTGTAAAAACGTTTATTTGAAACTGGCCACGAATTTAAGACGTTCCAGAAATATCTGGTTTTTAAATGATTTTTTTGGTGTTTTTGAAGCTAAAAGGTGAGCAACGAATATTTTATTTTATTTTATGTTGGAATACATAGAAATATTTAATTATACATGGCCAGAGTTACTTGGAATTCCGATGCCGAGCGAAACTGATCCAACAACTAAAATTTGATGGAAAAACAGTAATTGAGATATCCAAGCTGCTTAAATGTTCTAGATGCAAGATTTACAGCGCGCTGGAACACATTAAGCAACATGGTACCACCAAAAATGACAAACAGCAACCTAGAGCCTGAAAAATCACACCCTAAAGTAGCTGCTAATAATCCTTTCACGAACTCAAGTAAAATAAAAAATAAAATTGCATTGGATTTTGGTATTGATATTTCGTCTAGGGCAATAAGAAGACGTCTCAATGAGAAAAATATGTGTGGGTATATTGCACAACGTAAACCACTTGTGTCAAAAAAAAATATCAAATCCCAATTAGCATTTTCGAGAGAACATCTCAATAAACCGATGATATTTTGGAAAAATATACTTTGGAGCGACGAGTCAAAGTTTTGCTGCTTCGGCTCTGATGGAAAGCAGTGGCTAATATTACTAAAATCTTAAGAAAAATATCATGGACCTAAATTTTTTTTGATAAGATGTAAAAATTATCACAAATATATAAGTAAAATATCGTGTCTTAAATTCGTGGCCACCACTGTATACATACACTGCACAGCAAAAGTCTTAGTACGGAAATATATTTTTAGCAATTTCATGAAATTTAGCCAAAAGTTTGTATAAAAAATTATAGTTTGTATATTTATTTCCGTTTTATTATAAAACAAACAATTTTTTAATGTTTTTCATAAAACGAGTGAAAAATAAGGAAAAGTTTCAGATGACTCCCCCAAGGAAAGCCCTGAGAAAATTTAAAATTCAAAGGCCTAATATATGAAAATGTTATCCCTTGTATTTAGTAGAATATCCCTTAAGGTCAAGCACTCCATTTAACCCATTTGGAATTGTATGTATAAGTTTTTTTAATGTTTTCTGGTGGCACCATGAGCAAGTTTTGCGGTTGAATTTTGTTCGAGGTTTAGCGATTACGACGTAACCGTTCTTTTAAATGATCCCCTAAATATTCTCTTGAAGTCATATCGGGACTTTGTGCAAGATATTAAGCCTGTGGGGACATTTTTTGTCAAAATATATTGGAGTACTAAGACTTTTGCTGTCCGCTGTATGTGTGGATTTTAAAATCAAAATTTATTAAAACCATGACAGCAATGGAGTTAAAAACATTCATAAAAGTTCATTCCAAAACCTTAAACGGGTGGCCATCAAAAAAAGAAAACTTTTATATCAAATCACTTTGAGAGTCTTATCGATAGAAACTTATGTTATGTTAGATAAAATTTGTAGGCTCACTGTAAACTATAGCTCCTTTGAGATTTGTATGCACACCACCTAATACCAATTACTTCGATGTACTTCGCAATGTAAAGTATTTATAACTCCTGACTAGCGTTTCACAACTCATGGTTATTCTGATTGTTATTGCTGTGACTATACGATCCATTGCACTCTCCTTAATCTTTATAGACTTTTTGTATTACGTGTCCTCCACACTTATTGTCCTGATAAATTTTAGGATACTACTCGGTGTCTAAAATTTCCTGCCTTGCACCTGTTATGAATGCAAATGTTTCCTTCTGGAATGCATTCATGCTTCAAGGATTGTAAGAATTACGGTCCAATGATTAGTTCAGGTCTACTCTGAGTTTACAGTGTTCTGGCAACAGACCAACTACCCACCTCTGGTTATTTCTGGATTGTCTAGTGTATGACTCAGATCTCTTTTTATTAGAATCTGCAACAAAAGTCTTGATTGTTTCACACTCATTCGGTTTGAGAAGAGTATTTTCCTTTCTTTATCTACTTTTTCAGTGAACATAGCTTTCCAAAAATTCGCTCTCACACCACAGAGGCTTGTTGATTCTATCAATGGAATAGAAGCTCTCCTCCTAGTCTGCTTATTCGCTTAAGAAAATTCCTGTATGAACTGGGATATGTACCCAGCTGATTTAGTTTACCCACAGGGTCCCAAACAATATTTGGTGTAACCTCGTATGAACAGTGCGCTTGAATGCCGACCTGATGACATAGATTTCCTCTTGGAAGATACCCGTGAGATTCAGCATGGATTATTTCGTCCCTTCTGTTGCTGTTCCAAAATCTCTGGTAGTTATCTGAACAGGTTCTGTAAATAAATTCTAGGTGGCCTAAAATAATTTGTTTGATATTTCCAAGAGCCAGAAAATTACTGAGAATATGTTCTGTAGTCTCGTCTTCATTTTCGTTATTGCAGTCCTGTAGAGTTCTATATTTTCAGCCACTGAAAGTGTGTAACGATAAGGTTCGTAAGATTGATACTGGTTAGACCTCATTTCTATCAAAATTTGTCTGGTCTGTATATACGTATGTAAATGAGTGAGTCTGTGTCAAATCTTTTTTACCGCTGGACTGAGGAATGCCATTCGTACGTACGAATTTGTTCAAATTACCTATTGTATTAACCTTTTCGAAGTCGATGTAGTCAAGTAGGTAGTGTGTTGGCTTATTAGACGTAAAGCCATGGTTTGAGTCCTAGGTCAGACATCAAAACAAAATACAAAAAGTATTTCTTCAGCGACTTCCTCTCAGCAGATTTCTGGCAAAAACTCTGAGAGTAAATAAAATTGCCATGAAAAGTTTCTCAAATATCTGTCGTTCGGAATCGATTTTAAACTGTAGGTCCCACCACTCATGTATAAAATTAATACACGCAACATAAGTGGTGTGAGAAAATAGGTCGTAATCCTGACTGAAGGGTTGTAATGACCAATTATGTATGTATGTATGTATGTATTAACCTTTTCTCGTACGTCAGATGTGTTGATACCAAGAATGTCCTCAAGTTCAGAAACCCACACAAGCGCAATTGTAGAATGAAGTCGCCGTTGTCTAGTAGGTAGTTTGTTGGTTTATTGGACATGAGACCTCGTTTCAAACCTCAGGTCAGTCATCTCCAACAACACGAAATATGAAATAATATTTCTCCGGCGACTTCATCTCAGCAGATTTCTGGCAAAAACTTTGAGAGCAAATTCATTCGGAGTCGACGTTATACTGTAGATCCCGCCACTCATGTGTTAAGCTAGGTCGTAATCTTGACTGAAGGATTGTAATGAGCAGTTATGTATGTATGTATGTGTAATTGCACATCCTTTGCTTGGCAAATCGTATTATGGTTTGGTTATCGAAGATCTAGTTTGATTTCAGGTTCTACTTTATAGGAACACAATCCCTTCGTATATTTATGTTTAAAGTTATCTGTACAGCCCCTACGGACCTACAAGTCATAGATTCGCTTAATTAAGGAAAGTGCTCTACTATCAGAGTGTCAAAATTGGGCGTGATTCGGACAATTCCGAATATCTTTCCAGTGTACCAATTATATTCTGGTGTACTATTATAGTCGCCGTAGTCTAGTATTGAAAAAAAAATTAACGCACACAACATAAGCGGTGTGAGAAACTAGGTTGTAATCCCGACTAAAGGGTTGTAATGTCCAATTATGTTATGGAGCCGATATTGAGTACTGTTCCCAATGTCCTTGCAGGTGCCGTTTTAATAGCGTCGCTTATTCTAAACAACACATTCTACACACCACCTGAATTATTTTAAATCAGTATGTCGTACACATTAATGCCCAAATAATTCACAATTCCGTAAGAAATTTAGTTTTTCGAAAATCTATCTTTATATCGCATGCCATATATGTAAGTCGTACATAAAATGAAGTGCGGATTACTTCCCAGATTTTTGAATACAATTCTTTATTTTATTTCTTCATAGTGTTGTATTTATATGAGTTATCTGTTGTAAATATTTAAATTTCATTTCAGTAATTGTTTACTCAAGTGTAAATGCCCATGTCAAGTTTCCATGGGAGTCTGTTTGCAAGTATGCTGTACGTTTTCTCCACCCACGCTTTGTAGTCAATTTTTGTAAACCATTCAAAAGCCACTGCACAGACAAACAAAAGAGCAGATCGTAAAACCCATGTTGTTGTGGTTAATTATTTGTAAATTAATTTCATTTTTCTTCTTTTCTCTTCTTCTCTTTTTCATTTCATTTTCTGCTTTTGTACCAACAGTTTTCTTATAAAAATTAATTTCATGGCTTACCTACATACATACGTATGGTATGCTTCATGATACCGTAGGAGTCAATATTAAATTTTACTTGTGATGTCAAATGCAATATTTGCCATTTTAAGTACATTTTACCTACCAGACAATGAAATTGAAAAGAATTTTACGAACGAAAGATTATAACGAAATTCATTAGAATAAAAAAGGATTCAAAAGGATTAAAAGTTCGGATAATTTTATGTTCATTGGAAAATGAAAAAGAAAATACACCAACATACCAAGCGTGTGTCGAAAGGTAGCACCATAATACCCTCGAGCTGTACCTCACTTCATGCTCTTAAGGGCTATGTAATGAAGGTTTTTGATCCTCTATAAAATACGCGTTATCTCGCTTTGGTTCACTGAACCGACCAGAATGTTGTTGTCATGTTAAAAATAGTTAAGAAAATGACGTTTAGAAAAATTTCGATTAAATTAAGACGAAAATCTTGATTTAACCAGCAGTTCCAATTTGCAGTCTATTTGAGTGCAGGTGGCATACGGATATTGACACAAATAGTGTAGACGTTAAGGCGTGAAAAAGCTCGTTAGGAGCAACTCTTTCGTACTAAAGACCTTTCGCTAATGTATTGAATATGCGCGTATTCACCAGCCGGCTCCAAAGCCAAATCTTTTGTGGAAATATTTATTAATAATATCAACCTACTGCAAAGCAATCTGCCACTGTCCGAAATCGAAAGAGTATCAGCAGCGGTACCTAATATAGTGCACGTCCAAAAGTGGTGGTTTAAACGAGGCTATATTTCGAGTATTATTGACTATAAAATGGATCGAAAAACTGTTGGTACATTTAAGAGAATATTGAAACAAAATCAGAAAGCAATGAACAGATCCAATATGGGTTTTGAATGAATTTCCACACCCATATTGTCCGTGACTGGGCCTTCTCTATAATACAGCACTTCAGTTACCATATCGCGAAAGAAAGTTTTTTTAATGTTTTGGAATTTTTCAAAACTAATTTTGACTTGAAGTCCCCGAAGTCTAGCAGGTAGTGTGTTGCCTTATTAAACGTGAGGCCAAGTCAGACAGCAAAACGAAATGTGAAAAATATTTCTTCGGTGATTTCCTCTCAGCAGATTTCTGGCAAAAACTCTGACAGTAAAATAAAATTGCTATGAAAAGTTTCTAAAAAATCTGTCGTTCGGTGTCGACTTTATACTGGAGGTGTTTAAAGATTTCCGTTATAAAGATCTGTAGAAGAAATTGACTAGTAGTTGTTATTATTTACGCAAAAGTGTGCAAAGAGGAATAACAAAGAAAGCTTTTGTTGTTGTTTACATCAAGTTGCGAACAGTGGCACGCAGAATTGTTTAAAACGAACATACATTTATTTTTATTTGCAATCTACGAGCTCATATATTTCAAACGTTTTTAAAAGATAAAAACGTAGTAATAGATATTTGGTCATTATAACCGTTCAGTAAGGATTACGACCTAGTTTCTCACACCACTCATGTTGTGTGCGTTAATTTTATACATGAGTGGTGGGACCTACAGTTTAAAGACAACTCCGAACGACAGATTTTTGAGAAACATTTTCATGGCAATTTTATTTACTCCCAGGGTTTTTGCCAGAAATATGCTGAGAGGAAGTCGCCGAAGAAATACTTTTTGTATTTTGTCTTGATGACTGGCCTGGGGCTCGAACCCTGGCTTTACGTCTAATAAGCCAACACACTACTTACTAGACTACGGCGACTTCAAAGGAATCATATAACCGATTCGGTTATTCTTTCCAGAAGTGCAGCATGTCTCGAATTCTGGTTTGGTCACGATTTAACTGCATTGAGTCTTACTGCCACTAATTCAGTAATCTGCTTTAATAGAAGGTTAGAAAGAAGCCAATTAAGTATGGTAATGCCTTGCTTGGAGTGGAACAGAGTGCATAGAGTAAGATTGGTTCCACTGTAGTCAACTAGAGCCGATATGTGATGGTTGGTTTAAGGCCCCTACGGTTTATTTGCCAATTAATTTTATGCTTTATAAGTAGATTTTATTTACGGATGCTTTAACAAATGCTGTGGAAATTATTTTCAGTTATTTATGGTAAAAATCAGATCCAATAAAATTGTTTTATGCTCTAATCATCTGTCTCTTAAATGAAAAATACATTCTTAACATACAATTTAATATCATAAATGTTACTTTTTTATTGTTGTGGCAACATGTTGTTGCAACATTTAACATTAAATACATCTCTTATGAGTGTAATACACGAGCGTAACGAAAATGACAAGAACATTTCGTACACGCACATCATTAAAGAACAAGAAAAGCAACGCACACGCATATACTCAATTTGATAATTTTAAGCTCATTTGCAGCAATTCTCATTGAGTCTTAAAGTAGAAAAGTCGAAAACTTGTCGTAAGTATGCGTACACAGGAAAGAACTCTATTTTCCTTTTCAGAGATCAGAGTTTCAAACGTTTTCCCTTCTTGTGAGAATTAAAATTTAATTTTATTTTTGTATATATTGCTACCACAATATCAATAAGCAATAAAATATCGTGATGTGTATAATTTGAGGGAATGTGCATGTATACACAGTGTTGGAAGAAATAATAGGTACACATAAAAATTTAAACATTTTTTAATTTCAAGTCCAAAATGTGTACATAAAAAATAGTCAAAAAGTTAAAATTCTGTTTTCTTCATGCAAATAAATAAAATCTTCCATAATAATGCCTGACGGAAATAATCGGTAGACTTTATAATTATAAAAACAAAATATGTCTTACGGATATTGCCATTCAACCGTTTTTCATTTTTCGATACACTGCCGATATACATTTCATTTTTATATTCTCTTGAAATTGACAGGATCTTCTCACAACGGCTGAATTTTAGCTTGTTCCTTGCATCATCCGATTACTGTTGTACGACTCAATAATGGTTATAAAGACCACCATTGTGCGAATCTGATATCGATATCAGAGCATGTCGAGTGCAGAGAAGCATATGTTTATTGAGAGTGAAGCTTTCATTATATCCCCAAAGATATATCGAAACAGATAGAAATAGTGTGCTAGGCTTTTTGATTGGACCTGAGGATCGAGATTTCTTTCAGATTCGATTAAGTCTGCAGCCGTAGTCTGGTAGGTAGAGTGTTGGCTTATAAGACAAGTGTCCGTGGTTCAAATCCTAGCTCAGACATTTCAAACAAAACGAAATATAAAAAAATATATTTTTCTTTGCGACTTTCTGTCCATTCGGAGTCGACTTTAAACTATAGGCCCCGCCACTTATGGATAAAAGTAACACACACAACATGGGTGGTGTGAGAAGTTACGTCATAGTCCTGATTACAGGGTCGTAATAACCAATTAAGTATCTAAGACTGCAACCCTTTCTAGACATCTACAAATGAAGTAAATCGCTTGAGGCTTTTGGCACGTTTCTTGTAACATGATATTCGTTGATCGTTACAAGACCCTGACTATGAAAAGTTATTTTTATGAGAGAGATTCGCGACCTTTGGAATGTTTTGACTAGAGCGAATAATTTTCTGTAAATAAAATGACTGCTGATCTTTCAATCTGATCCTATAAATCGATTAAGAAATAAGTTCGTGCGAAGAAGTAAGACTTTGGCAGCATACATCTGGTGGTTATATGGCTAGGATTCGTATGATAGGCTCGATAGAACTTAAAAGAGCCTCACTGAGATTGATAACTGAAATACTTACGAGATATTATAAAGTGAGATAGTTGCCGGGGATGTGGAATACGTTTCTATTATATTTTTTGGGAGTGTGTGAAGATGAGAAGTGTTATACAGCGATAAAGCTTACCCTCTGTGGTTATACGCTCTTGTTGAGTGTTGAATACGCTTGAGGGATTCTTTAAAGGTTTTAAATCTATATTGAGAGCTCATATTCAGGATCTTTTGAGGCTAATTGTGCAATTTTACTGCAGTCTATTATGCTTTTCGAGTTTTTTTAATTTCTTTATTTTTTTCTTGTTTGTTCCCTTAACTCTACTTCAACTTTTTCTAGGACGAATACAATGGGTCCCGGTTCCTTCCTGTGTTTTATACTATCTATTATGGCTCTGCACATCCTCTAAACAACTTGTAAGTTACACTGACGACATTATTTAACTAATAACACCAATGTTTTGTATATCAAAAATTACGAAGAAAAAACTTCCATATTTACTTGATCTTTGCTGTACAGTTTTCGCTTACATTCCCGATATTGCATGTATAAAAGATGTATAGATATACACAATACATTACATATACGCGGTTATTGTTATATTTGAAATAAATAAATTGTACACTTTATCATCGGTATGTATTTCAATTTACTATGTATCAATCAGATAATTTTTGTGTTTTTTTAGTTAAATCCAATAAACCGTAAAGTAAACAATTTAAGATTAATCCTAATAACTGTGAAAATATCAGGTAAACTTTATGGTAATTTATTATTTTTTTATGTTTTGAATTCTTTTTTTGGAGAAGGCAGTTAATGTGCCCTACAACAGTCTTAGAGAGTGGTAATTCGATTTATGTTCGTCATATATTAGGATAAGAAATTCTAAGGACCATATGCTGCATATGCGTGTTTACTGGCCCTCCATTATATTCAATGCCCAACTCTGGTCAGATACAAACCAACAACAAATAAGAAGACGCAAGTGGGGCTGGCTTGGGCACACTCTTCGCAAGCCATTACATGACATCACAAGGAAAGCCATTGATTGGAACCGCCAGGGAAGCAGGCGCATCGGACGACCATCATACACCTGGAAACGCCAAATCACAATCGAATATCCAAACTACATCTACAGTGGAACGAAGTGAAACACCGCGCAGAGTCCATTTCAAAATTGTCCCTCAAGAAATCATTTCTACGCAATTTAAAGCTAATTTTGAATTGATTCAATAGGTGCCGATTTTAGTGAAAAGAAAACAACAAACGCGGCTGTTGGCAATCATGAAACAGTTGTTATAGAACTACATCATCAAAGACATTATATTGGTGATATAAGTGGCTGCAAACACGGTAGTGTGTCTGAGCGTTACAAGAGCAATATAGGGTCTAAAATCCTATACAAGAGTATGTATAATATAATAAGTATGGCTATCAGATTCTTAGAGCGTATGTACACCACATCTATCATTACTGTTGTGAAAGGGTGTCATATTACTGTATCCGTACGATCTATTGTATGGTCCTTAATATAGATTCCTATAATGTTCGGTTTCTACAGGGACAATACCCTGATCAGCACCTGGCTTATACTCAGTTGTTTTATTCTGATATGCATTAATGCCTTACAGGCCCCAAGACTGTGTTCTGATAAATCATTCTCATCATTACTGAATTTACTTATCGGTTTGGAATCGATTCGCATTCTGTCATAGGTTTCAAAACTATGTTCTGATAAATTATGCTCATCATCACAACCGACTACACACGTCGGTTTTTTGAACAAGTATGCTTTGAATCTACGCTACCCCGTCTAGAGGCCGATTACTTCTCACACCACTTATGTTGTGACACATTTTTTGAGACGTTTGTCATGGCAATTTTTATTTACTCTCAGAGTTTTTGTCAGAAATCTGCTGAGAGGAAGTCGCCGAAGAAATATTTTTTCATATTTTGTTTTGTGGCAGATGTCTGACCCAAGGTTTGAATCGAGCCCTCATTTCTAATAGACTGCGGCGACTATAACTATAACGATACACATTTCGTTTAAGTATAAGTAAAATTAATTTCATTTTGATCAAATTCGTATTCGAATTTTATTTTGATCGTGTTTATTCCATGCCTGCTGACGTAAAATTCCGATAGAGAAAGCATTGATCTCTACAGTAATCAGAAAATTGAAAATATTATTTCAAATAGTATACGGGCGCTACATAGTCGACTTATATTTTCGAAAAAGTTTTTATTTTCTTTTTCTGTTTGTTTTTACAGTTACAAATTACAATTTTTTTGTTATAAAATATTTAACGGTTTTGTAATATTTTAATTCTGGTGTTTTGTTTTTATTATTGTTAACATTTCAAAAAAATTTGTTGTCTGGAGTATAAAATTAAAAATTCTTTAACACATACAGTCATAAATACACGTGCACACATACATATTTATATTGACAAATACAAACATCATGTAAAATATTACCGCAATGTAAATTTTTATTTTTTATAAACGAAATGAAAATTTTTTAAAATTAAATAAATGCAGTCATGCGTTAAAAACGAAATGACAATAACAGCAATTAAAGAAATGAAATTCATAGAGAAAAAAATTTTTTTTTAATAAACAAAAAAGAAAAAAAGAAACATTTTCATTCCTTTCAACTGACACTTTGTATATGGCCAACGATTTTTATTGTTGAGTGTGATTTTATTTTTGCTATTCGGGTTTTACAGCGTAAGTCTCTTCAGCATAATAAAGAATTCGTGACATTCGCGTAATATAACAATGAAAATTGACTAACAAACGAAAAACGCTTACAAGTCATTGGTTTTTGTTATAAAAATTCATTCTACCACCAAACAATTATATTCAGAGACGAAACTGTCTGGTCGTCCATGGTAATTTGGTAAAGTAAACTGAATAATTAACAAATAGCTCGACTGTCAAAGTTCGGGAGGCCATGTTGGTATAAATAAAGCTTGTAAAGTAAAAATTACCTTAAATATAATAGAAGAGAGGCCTTTGTTTCGAGTGGAAGTTCAACCTGCTGACATAAGGTTAAAAAGGATTGAAACGTGTGGTATATGCAATGTGAAGTCACTTCTGCACAGAAAAATCACCATTTGAAGAATTCCATTGAAAAACTGTTAGACTTATTGTATGCGTTGACTCCTTTCAGAAGAAATTCAGTAATAGTTATTAAATGATATAAACATTATTTACCTTAAAGCGAATTTCTCTGTAATTTTATTTTATTTAATTTTTTTTTCATTAAAAAGTCACCCTAATATATGCTTCATGTACTGAAAAAGAACACACCCTTACCATATGCTTTATGGTATGAATCTCTGTTTGAATTTGTTTGCTGTTAACATGAATAAAAATTATATGCAAATATATTCTTAAATTTTAAATGAAATGTAATACAATAACGTACCGCCACAATCGCATTGCCATAAGCTCTGCACGTGTTTTTATTTTAGCTTTCTTTGCATAGGCCCTTTACGAATTCAATGACTTTTTATTTGCAATTGTCATTAAATAACATCTGCATGTAGGCTGATATTAGAATAATGGAAACGATATTGAATATCAAAAATTATGTTTAAAATAATTGCTGAAATTCAAATTTACCGTTAGGCATATTTTATATACTGTCTCTCTATCTCTTTCTAGAGTAAATCCCAAACGACAATTTCACTTTGAAATCACAAATAGGGAGCAAGGTGGAAGGATTTTAAAGAAGTTAAAGAATATTTATATGAGTTGAGAACTTTTCAGAGATTATAACAGAAATGAGCTTCTTCGTACTAAAACATCAACACTCTCTTCGGCACATTTTACGTTTTTCGTGTTGTTGATGGTTTTGAATTGAGAAATGTAAACTTAGTTCAAAACCAAAATTTGGGAGCGTTGTTATCACGTTAATTCATGATTTCTTGCCAACCCTAGAAATAGAGATGTCAAAACAATTTGATATTTTCATCTGTCATACATCGGGTTTTCCAGCAGAGACTTCCGACAGTTGATAACGGCTATTTTTTAAAGCTACATCTTTTCATCATTTACATAGTCAGTTTTGCCAAATCACAAAGCACGACCTTAGGCAACAACAGGAGTACGCTAAGTGGACTCTGGAGCAGTTGTTAACTGACCATAATTTCCATTAAAAAATCATCATCAACGATGCCGCCCATTTGTGGATGAACGGGTACAAAAACAAACAAAATTACCGAATTTCACGTGAGATCTTAGCGGGTCCAATGAATTCCGAGAAAGTCAGTGTTAGTGTCAATGAGAACGACATTGGTTTGGACATGTTCTCTAAATAGGAAAGTGCTAAGTGCCAAAAAGATCATGCCACACTTCATAATCTGCACGAGCGATTTGAAGGGCTTGTCATCTCTTGTAGACTTCGTTTGAATTGACTACCAAATTCGTGAGATTTGATTTCGTTAGAATTTTTCTTGTGGAGTATATTTTAGTCGAAGATGTATGCAAATAAACCACAAAGCACAGCAGTTAGGCAGGCAGGCGGTCATGTAGACCTTAGGCAGGGCGATCCTTACTAATCATGACTGCAAAGTATCTCTAAGTGAGTGGGGAATATTTTTTTGTAAACATTGTCTAAGTGCATGGAGATATAACCATTACAGCTGAGTTGATACTGAGTTAGTAAAGACAGGCGCTAGATTAACTTTTTCTCTATGCGCTTAAAATATGTGTGCACTAAGAGCGACAGAGCTGGCCAGATGAGCTTATTATTAGTACAAGACTATCGGCACTGAACAATTTTAAGATCACTTACGAGTGGTACATAGCATAGTAAAGTTAGTTAGCATTGATCATAGCTTAGTAAAGCTGCATCCCATTGAACTCAAGTGATTGAATTGGTGACTCATTTCAACAAGAGCGAATACACGAGGATATATAGCATTTACTTAGCTATTGAGAAAGCGCTAAAAATGTCGCAAAGGTCAAACTAAGATCCAACCAGACCTTATTATACTAAAGGTCTGATAGAAGATTTAAGCATAGATAAGGAATTACTGAAAGCAATCAAAAGTCAAAAATCAATGTTGTCTAGTAGGTAATGTGTTAGCTTATTAGATGTTTGGTCGCCGTTCAAACCCAAGATCAGACATCTCCAACAAAACGAAATGAAAACCTTATTTCTTCCACGACTGTAGATTTCTGTGATTGGAATAAAATTCCCATGAAAAAGTTGCTCAAAAGTCTGTGGATAATATTTAACGATATTTAAATGTAGATACGGCCATACTCATGTATATACATTAACGCACACAACAGAATTGGTGTGAGAAGTTAGGTCGTAATCCTGGCTGAAGGGTTGTAGTGACTAATTATGTATATGTATTTATGTTATCCTGACAAATCAGAGACAATGGAGCATTTGAAGGCCAACACTCGTGATGTCATTGCCCAGATACGAAACCATATACTAAAAAAATGCACAAATATTGGTCCGATCGAATGAGGTACTGTGCCATAAATTTGGCAAAAATTTAAACCGTTTTTGCTTTATTGCATTTTTAAATTTAAACTTTTAAATGACCCACGCTATAGTTATTCCGTTTGATGAAATATAAATGAACATCATGTTACATAATTCACAAAATAAAATTCGTATTAAAGTTAAAATGTTGTTTGTTGAATGGTGTAAGCTGGTCGTAAATTTTCTTATAAAAAAGTTTAAAAAATATGATTTCAATTGCAGGATCTTGGAACATTTGGAATGGAAAATTTTTAAATTGTATAAATTTTATTGTGTTCACACAATAATTGAATTATATTTGTACACTTTAAAATATCCTTTATGAAACGAATCATAATTACATGGGCTTTTCATAAATTCATGGTGGCAAACCACAAAATGGCGTCCGTAAACCTCAACCATCAACTGTGACACATTTCACACATATTTTAGCAAAAGCAACTTAAAGAAAGAGAGAAAGGGAAAATGAAATTAACCACAGAAATCATTAGCAACCTGATGTTTTATTAAATTGAATAAATTAAGAAACAGCTCGTGTGTAATGAGAAGCAGTCACTCATTTCGAAACGTATACAGTTTGCACTTAATTTTTCACTATTTTGGCTAAAGAGTGTAAATGGAAAATGTGGTTACCAAAACAGAGAAAAATAGGGATCCTAAACAAAGAAACAAACATTTGCTTTTAAAAGGCATCCACTTTGTAATACGTTGGCAGCAAAAGATTTCCACATTCGTAGTCCATGCTATTGTGTGGGAAAACGTGTGGAATAGGCTCTTTTAATTTGAAAGATTTTTTGTTTTTCTTGTTGTTGTGGTAAACAATTATATGGACGGGGACCCTTTTAAGTATTGTTGAACAAAAAAATAATTTTTTTTCTTACTTAGATGTTTTAGGCCCACAGCAGGGATCACTGAATTTATTTAAAACTTCGTATTACATTAGAACCGATTCGTGTAGAGAAATTAAATTATAAATATTCGCTACCCTTTGGCCCATTGAAAACCTGCTGCTGGGGATTTATTTTGCAAGAAAATAAAATCTTTTTTCGTTAACATTTTGTTAAAAGTTTTTTAATTGCTTTAAA
This sequence comes from Sarcophaga subvicina, assembly GCA_936449025.2. Lineage (NCBI taxonomy): Eukaryota > Metazoa > Arthropoda > Insecta > Diptera > Sarcophagidae > Sarcophaga > Sarcophaga subvicina. The sequence goes on from OW388084.2 coordinate 38,783,176, forward strand.
AACTGATTACCAAAGGAGCACTTACAATGCATCTCCTTGGCTGTTTTTTAATGAATTGCTCTATAAAATTGAAATGGAAACGTTTTGTTCAAATAAAAATCTATTTTAAACTAAAAAGTTTTGAAAAAAAAACATTTCTCTCAGCATTTAATGTCATCGAGGATTTTAAAAGCATCTCAAGAGAAAGGTATTCCGTCTCATGTTTTAAATATTTATTGAAATGAGCAGAATAATTAAACTTTTTCAATTACAGTGCTTTTGACAACCATTGAATTTCTTTTCTAATAAAATTCCTGCTGCATGAGAGTATTTTTCTATGGAAAAATTTCCTTCAACTCCTGAGACTGGTTTTGGCTGAATGGGTATGTAAAAAACAACTTTTCCCAATTTGATATGAAAAACAGTCGTATTCAAATCAAGAGATGCTAATATACCCGGAAAAATCACTGTAATGCTGTACTTTTTCAAGAACGATCAAATTCACAATGTAAGATTCAATGGAGAATGGATGGCGTATAGTTTGCCGTTTACAGGCAAGTTCACTCGGTGGCCCATTTGGCCCATTGTGTTAGCCAGTGTGAGGTAAGCCCCTATGTCATGATCCGCTAGTGATTAGTTTGGACCACTAAGAGCTCTGCATTAAACCGACTAGTTCTGTAAGGGACAAGTTCGCCAGCACACTTAGATCTTCAAACGTTCTGACTCGCAAAAATCGATGACGATTCTTTTGAAGTGCAAGACACACGCATAAAAGGTGTTGTACCGATTCCATTTCCTCCAAATGATGGCAGCTTCTGCACTAAACCTTGTGGAACAGACCGAACTTATCAGCGAAATTGCCTATTAGGCAGTGTCCCTTAATAACTCCTGTTAGAGTGCGAATCAGCCTCTTGTTGAACTCAAGTAGTTGTCTGGTTTTTCTGCTGTCTACTGCTGCACAAAGCAGTTTCACCTACGGTTTGTTGAATTAAATGCTGCTCTTTTCAATTTGGAAAAGTAATTTTGCAGGGATATTTATATCCCCTCTATCCTATCCTCCTCATTATCCCTGATTCCTTCCTTGTCAGTTCGTTCGACATTTCGTTTCCCTCTATGCCTTAGGTATTTGGTGAGCAATTTATTTATCTTTTAAAGGTGTTTCCAATTTGGAAAAGTATTTTTGCATATCCCCTCTCTCCTATCCTCCTCATACGCCACCGATTCCTTGCTTGTCAGTTCGTTCGCCTTTTCGTTTCCATCTATGCTTCAGGGATTTGGTGAGCAATTAATATATGTTTTAAAGGACGATCATTGGCTGTCAAAGTAATGCGATTATTAGATATTTTTGTTCTGATTAGGCTGTGGTTCATAACCCAGCTAAGACCTCTTTAACCCAACAAAATATAAAAAAAATTCTAGTAAAACTCTGAAAGTTAATAAGACTGCCATTAAAAGTTTCGAAGTAGACGTTAAACTGTAGCTCCCGCCAATCTTGGACAAAATCACATACAATATGGGTGGTATGAGAAGCTAGGCTGTAAAACTGGCTAATGGGTTGTAATCAAGTAAGTAAGTACGACGTTTTGATACATGACATCTCTTTTGTATAAGCATTATTGGAGCTTACGGATGGGCCAACCACAACATAGCCGCGTGTAACAATTAAGTAAAACAATGTTGTCGCCGTAGTCTAGTAGGTAGTGTATTGGCTTATTAGATATAAAGCCAGGGTTTGAGCCCCAGGCCAGACATCAAAACAAAATACAAAAAGTATTTCTTCGGCGACTTCCTCTCAGCAGATTTCTGGCAAAACCTCTGAAAGAGTAAATAAAATTACCATGAAGAGTTTCTCAAAAATCAGTCGTTCGAAGTCGACTTTAAACTGTAGGTCCCGCCACTCATGATAAAATTAACACACACAAGAGAGAAACTAAGTCGTAATCCTGACTGAAGGATTGTAATGTTGTAGCTGTTGCCGTAGTCTAGGTGTTGGCTTATTAGACTTTAGACCTCAGTTCAAACCCCAGGTCAAGACATCTCCAACAAAACGAAATATAAAAAAATATTTCTTCGGCGACTTCCTCTCAGCAGATTTCTGGCAAAAATTCTGAGATTGAATAAAATTGGCATCTCAAAAATCTCTCTTTCGGTGTCGACTTTAAACTGTAGGTCTCGCCACTCATGTATAAAATAACATACACAACATAAGTGGTGTGGGAAGCTAGGTTGTAATCCTGACTGTAGGGTTGTAATCACTAGTTATATAAATATGTACTCGTATGTATTATATTTTAACAGCTTATTTTCCAAGAATTTAAAATTTTTTTTCTGTTTCATGTTGAATAAGCTCTTAAATTAATTTTGCATTGGATTACTAAGCGTTTCATGAGTTGTCCAATAAAATTTGCTTAAGTGCAATACAACGTCTATTAATATGCTAAGTTTTAATGTTCTAAACTATTCGATAATACCATGTGATTAGAGATTAGATTTTCTGCAATTGTTTGGATTTAAGCCGTATTTATTTATATGGTTTTATATTTTCAAATTTAATTGCTTAAATTCAAATACAATAAAATAGCATTTGCAACTCTAAAATCTTTTCGAACAGTGTTTGTGTATATATTTTGTTAACGCATTCAAATAAATTTTATAAAGGCCAATGGGAGACTATAAATTTAAAATTCAAATAATTTGAATTATTTTTTGAAAAATATTTTGTTACTCGATGTTAAGCAATACTGCTAAAGACACTGTGTGCTTACTATGCATATTTGTCAGGCACTGAATGCGTCTTAGTTGTCAATAGCAATTGAAGTAAGTTTGATTTAATTCTACAATATTGCAGACAGTCTATAATGCTATATGCATATAATGCATGACATCTGGCTAAGACCATACAACTGTCAGTTGTAATTTACATACATACCCTTCAGTTCAACAAAACGACATAAAAAATAATTCGTTGGCGACTGTCTCTCAGCAGATTTCTGGCATAAACTCTGAGAGAAAATAAAATTGCCGTGAAAAGTTTCTCAAAAACTGCAGGTCCCGCCACTCATGTATAAAATTAACACACACATACAACATAAGTGGCGTGGGTAGCTAGGTTGTAATCCTGACTAAAGGATTGTAATGACCAATTAAGTAAAAATTAAATAAGTAATCTGAGAAGCTATGGGTGAGCAAACAGATACCAACAGTATACTTACTTGCAGTCTCAAGACTGCCTGAAAGGTCACAAATACGCTGACTTCCAAAATGTTATTTGCTTTGTGTTTGAACGAAGTATAGTGTTTCATAAAGCCGCTGTACAAAATGCTTACAATGTATACTATTTCAAAACGTCGTCAATGTGTATTTTTAACCGAGTCAAAAAGCAATCAGGCATCGGATTTATAGTTGATGCATTGTTTGGTAACTTTGCATATGTACAAAATTTATATACCGTAGTAGAACTGTATATAAACTTTGTATTGATACATTTTGAAACTCAGCCATAATTCCTCTTTTGTCGGATGTTGCTTCCGTAATTATTACATAGAGTAGGTACTAAAAAAATCACAGAAAATAATATGAAGCCAAACCAAATTTTGTTGTTTGGCTAGTGATTGTTAAGAATTCGGTAGGTAGCGATCGTATACAGGCATCTGATGAGATTTGTAATTTTGGCACCTTACAACTGTTTAAAAATATGGAAAATCGGTGATTACCTCTCTGTAGACTGTTAAACGATCATTCTTAAATAATCACAAGATTTATGGTTGCGAAAACCGGCTTCATACTTCTTAATTTGGGCTTAAGGTTGTTTGACAGTCTTTTGTTTAGAATTTGTGGAATCACAATATTAATCATGCTCCTCTCTAATGACTGCGATCGGTAAGATCTCTCACTTTATTAAGAAATTAAATATTGTGACTTCGACGATTTCGTCTGGATTATTTCTTTATACCAGAATGGAGTTAAAACAAAAACGAATTTTAAAATTTATAATGGCATCGGTCTTTAGCATCCCTGGAAAAATATTGTTACGTTTTTACATTTTAAAAACGTTTAAAATATGAGTTCGTATATTGCAAATAAAAATAAAAATAAATTTGTGTTTTTAGTTTTATTTACATTTCTTTATTGTTCACACAATTCTGTGTGCCACTGTTCACAACAACAATTGCTTTCTTTGGGTATTTCTCTTTGCACTCTTTTGCGTAAACAATAACAATTACTAGTCAATTATTCGATAGATCTTTATAACGGAGATCTGCAAACACTTTCTTCAAACACCGCGTTTTCACACAAGACTGACAGAATTTTTACTGACTCCTTTGCCTGCTATGTCTTGCCTTTTATATCGCAGGTTAAACAGTCTGATGGATGCTCTTGAACGCGAATGGCTTCGCCTTCTCGAAATCTCTATAAATGTAAACATGTTGTTTACATAATTGTTGTTTCTGTATTTTGTTTACGTTTGTTTTTGCAGTGTTGTTGTTGTATTTTTGTTTACTTATTATCATTTTCTTTATACTGGTGTTTTGCTGGTATATATTTGTTTACTTGTTTATTATGTAAACAAGTTCATTATTTTTGTTTTTGTAGCTTTTTGCAATTTACACAATGTGAAAGCAAAACACCATTTCCGTTTTCTTAACAATATTGACTATACAGGTGTTTAATTGTTTTTTTTTTTTGAGAGGACTAACTGCTTCACATATTTTGCTGATATTCGAACATTTAATGGGAATATTTACATTTATTTGGTGTGACTCGTTTTGGTGTAGTCTAATAGGTAGTGTGTAGACTTATTAGACGGGAGCCCCATCTAATCTACTAAAACTAATTTAGGAGAATAATCCGTTACATTAAATACAATAATTTTGTACCCCAACTTGAGGGAACTTATATTTAAATATCTAATATTTCATATTAGTAATGCTATGTTGCACGTGTCCATAGAATACATATTTTTGCGTTTAATTTGAAATACAATTTATTGGAGCATAAAAGAATTTATTGTATTTAAATGCTTATAAAACATAATGCTTCTTCCTCTTTTCTTTCTTCTTTGCTAGTCTGAAAAGAACATTTAACCACGTGGTATACATAAATATGGCAACCAACAATTAAATGTATTCACATTCAAACATACTCATTATTAAGATGAAGATGAATAAAATTTACCAACGAAATGTATTTCTTGAAGTGATAGAAAAAAAGAAGGACATTCAGCGCACAATTGTAGACGAGGTCTAGTTGTAATATTGAAGAATAAAAGTCATAGAAAACATTTATTTATTTGACAATTATGAGTCTATTTACGGTGTTCATTATATATTAATATGTGACTTAATCGTTCTGGAGGAATAAGGTCATACTTGTCATACACAAAGTTGGCCACACTATATTTTTGGGTAATAGCAGATGGCAACCTAATTATTCATCATCATATTTCGAATGCTGGATGAGATAATATAGTGGAAAGTGAAGGAATATAGCTCAATAGAAAATTGACATAGAAATCTGATATAAAGAGAATTTCAGGAGAGGCCAGACCTAAGGATTATGCACTGGATGTATAGCATGAAGGTCAAGCCATTTTTAGATATGCAAAACAAATTTAAAAGCAGCTCAAATGGACAAGATACAGAAACTAGGGCGCATTGTTATAGCTGAGACAATCTTTTTTTTCGCCGAGAAGGGGTAAATGTACCTAACCGCACCGTAGAGGAAGTCGTCATATCCTCCGTGTTTGGGGCCCTCACCCATTAAATACCCCCCCGTCTCTTGTGGACTTGCTTGTGCTCACTCCGGAACTACGGTGGTATTACTTCGGAGTGGAGTCCTTTTGGCTGTTTGGCCTCTCCATGTTTATATCTGCGTCCGGATTGCGTATCGAAAGTGGAGGAGACATCTAAGCGTCTCCACTATTCCTTTCGTCTAAATCATCGTTTCGGTTTCGCTTGGCACGTGTGACAGTATCACCTATGCCGACATGCTTACTTGTTCTGCAGCCTCAAGATCTCTCTTCTTCAGTCTCAGAATGCCCTCTACGTAATTCACCACCGAGGTCCAATTTTCACTACTCGCAATCATAACCCCGACAATGTTAGCGGCTGTGATCGTTCCAACTATTGACGTCAGTACAGAGCGATAACTCTGCCAGCGTGCACACTCGAAAACAGTGTGCTCTGCGTCATCATTAGCTCCCCTTCCTCGTAAAGACAGTAAGGGGAGGCGATCTTGCCCATTCTGTGCAGATATTTCCTAAAATATCCGTGACCCGATAGCATCTGTGTAACGTAGTAATTTACCTCTCCAAATTTCCGACCAATCCATGGCCTTATGTCCGGAATGAGTCTCGCCGTCCATCTTCCTCTATCTTCCTCGTTCCATCGTTGTTGCTATTTTGAAATGGTGTTTTCCCTGAAGTAACCGGTTATGTGATTTCCAGCCGATTTCGCCCTATAAATCTCCATCCGCTCCGCTGCCAGCAGATCCACAGGGATCACACCTGCTATCACCAGTACGGCTGGAGCGGACACCGTACGATATGCCGACGTGATACGCAATGCAGCCGTTCTCTGTACCGATACAAGTGAGTTTGCCCGCTTTTAAACATCCAGTGTTTCGGCCCAAATTTCGCTCCCATAAAGCATAATGCTGTTTCCAAACTCCATCAGGATAGCTGAGATAATAAAAACTTGGCTTATAGCGTAGCTGGACGCTTTGTTAAATTTGTACAGTGTAAACCAGAGCTTTGGGCACTATGGTTATAATAATGGGAGAGAAATCTAATACGAGATTTACTAGGGGACTTTGTGAAGTAATAAGTAGAGGGCGTGATAACTCATTTATTAACCACCAGACTCTATGATTTGTAAAAATTCTTAGGAATGAGACTTAGTAACTTAAGAGAATGATGTAATTATAAGTTATATGCCATCTTTGAAGTCGCCGTAGTCTAGTAAATAGTGTGTTGACTTATTAGAGATGCCCCAGGTCAGTCATCTCCAACAAAACGAAATATGGAAAAATATTTCTTCGGCAGATTTTTAGTAAAAACTTTGGGAATAAATAAAAATTGCAAAAAAAAATTTCTCAAAAAAATCTGTCGTATTGAGGCGACTTTAAAATGTAGGTCCCGCCACCTGTGAATAAAATTAACACACACAACATAAGTGGTGCGAGAGATTATGTTGAAGTGTTGTAATGACCAATTACGTACGTACGTACTATATTTAAAGAGAAACTATTCTGTGGTACTCGAGTAAAATATTCCGAACCGAAAAAAGCAGTCGCAGATCATATTCTAAGCGGAAGTTTATGTCATCGAAAAGTAAGCTCAATTAATTTGGATAGGAGATACCAAAAGCAGGACATACTAATATTATCTGAAAGTCAGGCTACCATCTTAGCACTTGGATCTTATAAGGATAACTCGCAAATAGTTTGCGTTCGTCTGGAGATGCAATCAACTAGTTTGAAGAAAAAGGCTTAACCTCGATTGAACTTCAGGTCTTATGGAAATATGCAACTATAAGCAAGCAAATGAGGTCGTGAGTAGAGGAACTTCAACGTCACATAGAACCCTTTTGTGGCCTGGAGACGGTTATTTGGAAAGGTATACTCAACTATGGGGATGATAAAAAAATGGAAGAGACTTTCCTCAAACTAAATAGGTTTGATACAATCTAAACTTTTGTTGGAAAATTACAATAACACGAGATTTAAGTTGCGTCACACTATAGAGGAACAACCTGAGGCCAGTAACCGATCTTTTTACAGGGCGCTGTTGACTTCATGTACAGTTGTTGGGAATCATCTCGAACCCAACATCTATTTTCTGTGATATTGAGAATGAGTCATTAGAACACATTCTTGGATTCTATGAGGCAATAATGTATGCCAGAATGAACGCCAAAATCAGGTGCTGGAAAGGGAATTGTACTTGTAGACACCGACCAGCATACTCAAGATTGTCAGGGCAATAGGTTTGGGGGAGATATCGGGTGGGCCATCCATCGGCTTAAATTTAAGCTATCAATTATTTGGCATCTGGCAATACTTATGTCATTCTGTTCTGTAAAAAATTATCTCCACTGAACATAATGAATCGATTTACGCTTGAGTAACTTTGGGATTTGTTGGACCAACGAGAAACTGCATGATGATGCCGATTTTGCCAACAAAATTCATCTTTTCGGATGAAGCTCATTTTCATCATGGTGGGTACGTTAATAAGCAAATCTGCCACATTTGGAGTTTAGAAAACCTACGCCTGGTATTACAGAAGTCAATGCACTATTTACGAGTGACTGCTTGGTGCGTCCTGTGGAGCGGAGTAATCATTGGCCCATATTTTGTCGATCTTCATGGTATTGATGTGAAGGAAGTTTGGTTTCAACAGGATGGTGCAACTTGCCACACATCTCATGCCACAATTGATTATTGCATCAAATCGATTATTGCATCAAACGTTTGATGGCCGTTTAATTAGCCAAGAAGCTGCGATTTGCCACAGTTGGACTATTTTCTGTGGAGCGCCGTTAAAAAAAGGGTTATGCCGGCTAAAGAACTAAGAATAAATAAAGAAGTTTTTGGAGGAGATACTTTATGACAACCATATCTTCGAAATAAAATAAATAGGAATAAAAAAGCGAGGCAAACTGCTAACTTTATTCACCTATTATAACCTTACCAAAAATTTCCATTTATTCCTTAACAATCTTTAAAATAATGATGAAAATATACAGGGTAGTGCCACTATAGGCACGCGAGAACAATATCAAATATTAAATAATATAAAAATTAATCAAAAAATTAGGGAAACAAATTGGAATGAAATAATGCATAGAACAGAAAACGCTAATGGTTTATACAATGAAATATATAAAAAATTTTGTGAAATTTATAGTGGATCGATAAAAATATCCAAAAATAATAAAAAAAGATCACCGAATCCATGGATAACCCAAGAATTAATTAAATACTGTGAATATAGGGATAAACTTTACAGAAGATGGCGAAATAATAAAAACAATAAAAATTATGAATTAGATTATAAGAAATTTAGAAACGCAGTAAATAAAAAAATAAATCAAGAAAAAAATAAATATTTTCGAAAAAAATTTATTGAAAATAGAAATAATATACGCGTCACATGGCAATTAATTAATGAAATAACTGGAAGAAAAACAAGTAATATTGATGAAAATTTAACAAGAGATTTTAAAAATAAAAATATAAATGAATTATTAAATGACTTTGCAATGAATTTTAAATATAATGTAAACAAAATAATACATAACTGCAATATACAAACAATGAAAAGTGTTGAAATAGTACGTCAAAATTCGATATATGTAGATTATACCAATGAAGAGGAAGTTTTTAAGATTTTAAAATGTTTGGATGTAAAAAAGGGCCCAGGAGTGGACGGTATAAGGCCAATAGACTTAAAACACAGTGCAGGTCACCTCTCACCTATCTTGACAAAATTTATCAATTTAAGTTTGGAAAATAGCTTTATACCGCACTTACTTAAAACTTCGCTAATACGACCTATTTATAAAAGCGGTTGTAAGACAGACTACAACAACTACAGACCTATCGCTATTTTACCTATTATTGAGAAAGTTTTAGAAGAAGTCGTGGCTAGAAGGATAACGTCGTTTTTGGGCAAATATAAAATTATTAATGGTAATCAATTTGGCTTTCAAAAAGGGAAAAACATAAATAAACTACTGGGAAATTTCTCAAACTACATCAACAGCAGCCTCAGTAAACATATGCACTGCCTAGTACTATTTGTAGATTTTAGTAAGGCTTTTGATACTCTCAAACATAATAGACTTATACAAATGCTAGAGAAAATTGGCATCAGAGGAAATACGCTAATCTGGCTTAAAAACTATCTCAACTGCAGAACGTATCGTGTGAAAATATGCAACAAGCAGAGCGAAGAGGTGGCAATAGATTGTGGTGTACCACAAGGCTCTAAACTCGGACCGCTACTTTTTATAATATATGCCAATGAGATGATGAGAGTTCTGAAAGGAGACACAACATTCGCCTACGCGGATGATACTGCAATAGTGGTCGCAGAAAAAAACATAGAAAACGCTATAGCAGTAATGCAGGAGCAGCTAAATACAGCTGCGAAATGGTGTCACGATAATGGACTTATTATTAATGCAACAAAAACAAAGATAATGCATATAAGACCGCGGCATCTATCACATAGGACTATTCATATAAAATTTCACAACAAAGATTGCCTACACAAGAGCGCCAAAAACGGTAATCTAACAGATGATAATTGTAGTACAATTATAGAAGTAGTAGAAACATATAAATATTTGGGCGTATATGTAGATAATAGATTTAAATGGAAAACACACATTATACACCTTCAAAAGAAACTCCGGAAATCTGCATATATGCTTTTTCATTTAAGTTACTGCTGTACCTATGATATACTAAAACAATCATATTATTCGTTGGTGGAATCATATATAAGGCACGGCATCACAGCATGGGGCGGCTCAGCACACTGCAGAATACTGCAAAATACACAAAATCAGATACTAAAAAACATTCAAAAAAACTTACACTTTTCAAACAGGATATATAGCAACAATCACTCAACACAAAATAATAGTAACAACATTCAACGAAACACACCAATTTACAGCAATACATCATCTAACATAGCCAACATCTTAGTGCCAGCAAACACATCACTAATAATAACCAACAACGACATAACAAGAATAATAGAAACTATAACTAATACAACAACTAACATCACAACAAATACAACAATAAATTCTACAACGAACAGAATACCAATGAATATAACACACGATAATGAAATAAACGATATCACTACATATGCAGCACAAAACAACGGTGAAACGCAGCTCTACAATGAGAACAACAACGCAGACAACAGAAAGCAACAAATTGTAAATCCGAATCACAGGAACTTAAATCTTGCATCGAAGCTTAATGTCTTAAACATCAAAAGCATATATTATTTCACAATAATTAATGAATTTTACAAGGACAACAGATTTCTAAAGGTTATTGATCATGAGTATAACACAAGACGCCGAGCACAAGGAAGATACAAAATCAAACAATTTTTTAATGAATATGGCAGAAATGAGCTTAGCGTTACTTTACCAACAATTTTTAATAAAATACCGGTGCATATTATTAATGAAACCCATAAATTAAAAAGGAAAAAAGTTTTGAAAAATTATTTTATAAGTTCACAATGAACTTGTTACATATAAAATTTAATGAATTTGAATTTAACACATAGGAGTATACAATTTCTTTTATGCTGCTGACAAGCCAAAGGCTTAGCAGATACATATTAAGTAACTCTGAATTACGTAAACAATTATTTTAATAATAAATGTAATGAATTAATAATAAAAAATGTAATAAAAAAAAGAAAATAAAAAAAAGTTGCCGTATTGAAAATATGTATTGCAAGTTCAAACATCAACTTAACTTTAAAAGGATAAACTTCCCTTTAACTTAACGCTCTCTTCTACTTTATTGTGTACTTATAATAATAAAAAAAACAAATTATCTTCCCGTTAAAATCCAGCCTTTAGTTAAAGGCAAGTTGTAATAATTAGCCTTAGTAATGTTAATGGAATTGGTTTACTTCTACTATATTTCAAACGCTGTTTTGGACCGTGGCTTTTTGTTGGATCAAAAACTCAACTTTCGTGACAATGAGGATCTTTACTGCATTTTGTACTATTTTTATGTGATCAATTTAACAAACTCAAGATCTATTTGCTAAAAGAAACAAAATGCCTTATAAATGTATATTTTGACATTGGATTGAAATCGAAATGATTTGCTGACTATTTATGTTACATCTGTTATGATAATAGATTTCAATCCTTAAAGGTTCTGGCAATATTATAGGCCACGTTTATGAATCACTACAGGAAGGAGGCAACCACGTTTCAATGTCAGTCTTTTGTTAAAGGAAAAACTATATTACGAAACAGAGATATAAACGAATGTACACAGTGCTTCATTCAGTATGAACAGCATCATTATCGACGGCAAACGAAATGTAAACGTGATCGAAGAAACATTATTGGAATTGGATGAATTTATGACCAGACTTAGAAGACGGTTGGCTGGCGGTTAAGTTAAGTCTTACTCGCCGTCTAGAAGGAGAAGATTAACACCGTTCAACATGCGCAATACAAGGCAGTACAACGAACAGAACATGACACAAATACTGGACAGAAGTGATTCCGAATGTCTGTTTTCGTTTTATTAGCGTGCCCTCATTATTAGTGCTGCAGGCATTTTATGCACGCAAATAAAATGAAAACAAAACAAAAACGAACCAACCAACCAACCAACAACATCAAGATCCAACTCAAGTATCTATTTGGATTTGTACGGATGGTAGCCGAAGAATACCAAGTAATTCTTTGTGTTCGAAGTAAAACGAACATGAGAGAGACGACGCAGATACAAATGCCAATGATGGTTTAGTTGTGAATCTTACAGCTTAAAGTCTTTTAAGTAAAATTGTTTTCAAGTTTGCGCTTTTTCGACGTAAATTAGGATAACAACGTGAAACATAATTATTTCCTCCATATCGTGAATTAATATTGTTGCACTATGGCTCTAAATTATATATTTAAATAAAAACTGCAAGTAAATTATGAGTACAATCGATTTGCGATGATAGAATTATAATAAGAAAAAAAAAAAAAAAAAAAAAAAAAAAAAAAAAAATGCAATAAATAAATGAATGAATGTTTCCGTTTCTTTTTTGAAATTATTTTTCGAGTCTTAAGCTGTTAAAAAATTCAAAAAATCTATTAATAATCCTCTTGAGGGAAGGTCATCTAGTGTCTATTTTGAGACGTTCCCAACTTGTTCTTCTTCTCATGCAATATTCTAATTTCCATTAAGAGATTTTGCATATTTTCCGTTAACATGTAAATAACTTGTAAACATGGCTCTGTTTCCGCTTTAGTTCGTTTAAATTCTATTGGGACTACAACTGAAAACAAGGACAGCAACAACAACATGTTTTTGTTAAACTGATGAATGGCATAAGAAATGGAGACAACACTTACACATACCACCACAGCCACGTCTGTTGTGCTGTTTGTTGGTCAGGTTTGTTCATATTGTTGTAAAATAAATCAGATTTTAAAAGCCAAGTACATGTCAACCATAAGCAACAACAGCAACAACAAAAGGGAAATAAACATAAAAACATGAATAAGAAATAGAACAAGAAAATTTATGAATAAAACAAAACATTAAGAAAGAAAAGAAAAAAGGAAAGAAAGTAACCGCAAATATTATTACAAAGAAATGGTACGTAAAAAATACGTTGGGAAACGAAAGAAAGAAGAAAAGAAGGAGGAAAAAAATATAAAATTTAACCAACAATATACGCGTACAGTTTAGAGCATTTGGAAAAATTGTTTTGTTTTTTTTTTTATTTGCAAAGTATTGTTTAAAAACAAAGTCATAAAAATTTCTATGTTGTAAAAACCGGCTGTTTAATTACACCACATAAATGGAGAATGAAAAATTATAAAGAAGGGTATGATAAGGATCTTGTTTATTTTTTATCGATGTGTATATTATCGGTGGGGATATTAATCGAAGTTAATATATATTCCTGAGAAATAAATTTTTTTTTTAAGTTTAGTACAATCAGCTTTTCAATTGTCACGACATGATAGTTAGAATGTCTCAGTTATGAGTGGTCTTAAGCAAAGAAAGAAATTTTAAGAATTTGATATACGATTTCCATGAATTTTAGAAGATTATCGTAAACTACAATAGAAAGTTAACCGTATCATAATAAGGTCGTTTTAATATTGTACGCAGTTTGAAAACTGGTCTGGAATTTTGTCGTATTTTTATTTCCATTACAAAAGAGTGTATTTTGTTCCCACTGTTTATTAATCCGGAGCTAGACATTATAATGGAGCTGGCTACCGTCAAAGCAGTATAGATTTCTGGCAGCATTGATATACAATTTTTGGCCTGTAGATAGTAGTACTATGACTAAAGGGATTCTGAAAATATTGTGATTAATCGCCCTTTCCAATGAGATATACTAGACAAACTAGCAATACGCATTCATACATACATAATTGGTCATTACAACCCTTCCGACAGGATTACAATCTAACTTCTCACACCACTTATGTTGTGAGTTTAAATTTATATATGAGTGGCGGGACCTACAGTTTAAAGACGACTTCGAACTACAATTTTTTTTTGAGAAACTATTCATGGCAATTGTATTTACTCTAAATTTTTTTGCCAGAATACCATGAGGCTAGATCACTAGATTACGGTGATACAGGGTAGGCATTTTAAAAGTTTGGGCCTTACTTTTTTAAAGACGAGACCGAAATTGCAGTGACTGTAAACGATATTCATTACAAGAACATGATAACGGATGTCACCATCTGCTACACCGTAGGGGAAGTAATCGATTGATTTCTTGAACAAACTATCTGAAGAAAATATAGTGTCAATTAACCACCTAGACCAACTGATTGGACTCCATGTTTGTTTTTTCATTACGTTCAGTGGAGCTAATATACTAATATTTTGTGACAGAATAGAATGACATAAATATTGCCAGTTTCGAAATAACTGATGGCTCAAATTTAAACCGATAGTTGGCTCACCCGATAATAGAAAAATTAAAAAAAAATCATAGACATTTTCTGCTCTTATAATAGAATTTAAACTCTACGAACAAGTTAGCATACCACACAGCGTATGATGAATGTATTTGTATACACGATACCTATTAAATATTGCGTATACGTACACGATCACTAAACTGGGGTTTTTTTCGAAATATTAAATTGAAAATAATTTGAATTTTCCTAAGATACGGTTTAAAGTAATAATTATTTTTAGTGTAACATTTGAATGCTTCTTTAACCACTGTTTCATTGAAAAAGTTTCTTTTCACCACCAGTATGGTGGTATTTTTAAGTTTTTTAAAATTTAGAATTTATGCGAATAACCCAGAAATACAGAAACATCTCGATTAAAATGTCATGGACAATTTCATGAAAGGAGTAATGGACCGCCTTCAAAGCCATGGCGGTCATTTGACTGAAAATTTTTTCCAGTCTTAATCGTAACATATCATCTTTACAATCCAATAAAAAAAATCATCACAATCTCCAGAAATATGTATTTTTATGTAACTTCTTACTGATGCTCTCCCTTTATTTCCTCCCTCCTACTCTTTATATAGAATGATTTATCAGCAAACAAGTTAAAAAGTTATCCATTTAACAGCTTAGAAGACACGAACTAAGCTGGGATTCCGATGAAATTGTTAATTCATTACAATGCTTGGACTTTGTCATTATGTAAGTCATTTAAATGATTGCTTCTGGTTTGGTTGTAGGGTAAATTTCTTTAAGTAGTTTTCGATCAATTATCCCCATGTTAGTCCTCAAATGCTTCAACGTTCGGGAACGTAATTTAAACGTATCAAAACTTATATTCTTGGTGGCTTATTGATTTTGACAAAGCTACTCTTTCTGGAAATGTTTCATGCAAAAAAACTTAAAGCGATCATATTGTGTAGTTTATAGGTCCTGCTGGGTAAAATAAAATACCGTCCAGTTCAAAATCTTCACGGGCAAACTAAAAAATTCAGTTATCTTGTGAACTACGCGAATAGTTTTTCCAGGTTCATTTTCGAAAAAATACGACACAATGAAAAGAAAACGATTCCGTCTGAATACTGCAGAGCACTGAAGATTTCATTTGGACCACTGACAACTGCCTCATTATGCCAGAATATTATGAAATAATCTTACGATGAAAAAAATCTGAATGTAGCAGATCCTTAAAATGTAGTTGTGATCCAAAGACGGATCGCAGTTATGATCCTGTGTCCCCTGTGTGCTGCGACCAACTGACGTTGGCAGGATGTTTTAAGGCAGGCTGAAAAAGAAAAAAGAGTACGTGATCAAACAAAATTGACGAATTTGCGACGATAACAATCCACATGCGATTCCAGAGTGTCAAATGCATACCGAAAAAGGCACTGTTTGTTATGGATTTTGGGTTGACAGCACAATCAGCCCATATTTCTATGAGAACGATGTTGGCCTGGTCGCCACTACCAAGGTTAGGTTAGGTTAGGTTAGAGGACGTGTACTTGTCAATAAAGACAAGTACAGTACCCGGAGGTCGAATTGACCCATTGTAAAACGTCCTTACAGAGGGAAGGATAATGGAGGGATTAAAAAGGAGAGGATGTATGAAAGGGCAGAATGGGAAGTGGAGGAATAACACAGATAAGATACAACAAAAAGGGGAGGGCGCGACTACACTAATGAAGCCCTAGCATCTCTCAACCAGCCTAAAGCCACTAATGAATCTGTGGAGAGCCTTGATGTCGATTCTCGACACAGAATTCAAACTTTCAAAGAAGTCCCTGCCAAGGGTCCTCAACCTCATTCTACCAAGGGCTGGGCAGTTACAGAGGAGGTGTTCGATAGTCTCCAACTCCTCCTCATCGCAACATGCCCTGCAATAGTCCGGCTGGGATCTGTTCCAGATCCCCGTCAGTGACCTAATCTCGCAGTGCCCTGTGATAAAACCGACAACCAACCTTAAGCTGGCCTTATCCAAGCCCAGCAGCCAACCTGTTCATCTATTGTCCACAGCAGGCCATAGACATCTAGAGACAAAACAACCAGATCCGTTCCCCCAACGCCTCTGCTTTTCCTCCCTGACCCATCCATTGATGAGGTGACAGACCGGGGGGTCAGCACCAACTATCAAATCGCCCCCAGCGCATCAATCAAACCTAGCGAGCGCATCTGCCGCCTCATTGCCCAGTATTCCGCTATGACGCGGAACGGATACGGTCTAGTCCAAAAGTAGTCAACGACTTCTTGCACTCGCGAACGAGCGGTGATTTGCACCAGACCGACGCAATGGCCCTAAGGGCAGCCTGACTGTCAACGAAGATCATGTAAGATTCCGAATCCGAAGCTGGGCCACCAGCTATGGCCTCAATAGCCTTCAAGATTGCGAAAATCTCCGCCTGAAAAACGCTGCAGTCATCATTCAACCTGAAGTAGAGTTCAAGACCGAGTTCCCAACAGTCGTCAATACCAAAGGCAAGCACTTTAGGTCGATGATTAACATCTTCTGAATTAAATAATCTGGACACCAACGTCATGTGACTTCTACAGGTCGTGAACACAGATCACAGCTTTTCTTAAATCACAGGCGTATGTAAAGAAGTCGCAAACCACATCATCGGTCAAATTCAGATAGATTTATAAGCCTGTGTAATGGAAAATTGAACATTTCGGATGCCATACACCCAGAGAAGATGTGTTAGACATGAACGTTGTTAGATTCCACACATAATGGTATCAATAGACCTTTCAAACGTTTACAAAATTTCGATGTTATATCACACGCATTTTGTTTTATTTAATTTTAAAAATAGGAAGCGTTTTATAAAACACCATTCAGAAATAAATTCTATGCATACATGGCGTATGATCAATTTATTATTTTAATTTTAAATTACTCATACGTTAATTTGCATACTAACAGTTTAGACTGGCGTCAGAATATGTGTCATAATAAAAACTATTTCTTAATCTTTTTATTGAGAATCTAAAAAAAGAAACGCAAGTTTTTTAAAAGAAGTGAAGAAAATATTTTTAGGTCGTCGTAATAATAATAGCTAGTGTGTTGTCGTCCTAGGCGAGAGTTTCCAGTTCAAACCTCTGTTTCAACAACTATGAAAAAGCTTCTCAAATCTGTCTTTCAAGATGTTCAGCAATTGATGGAGAACAAATTTAAACAGACATTGTGCGAAAAGGTAGATCGTAATCCTTAACAAAGACTAATAACATAAATATGTACATATGAAGGAAATATTTATTTGGGTCGATGAATAAATGCCTGCCGTAGTTTATTTTAAAGGTTATATCATGTAAATGTTATTCACTGCTTTGCAACGTGTGGTCCATTCAATTTTCTCGCATCTGTCTCCTTATTTCTCTCAATATTGCTGTAATATCAGCATTAATGTTGTCTTCTATGGCTGCAGTTTGTTCCTTTATTTGAGAGACTTCGCGAAAGTGAAGTGAAGTCCCAAAACGAACCAACGAACTCCTCTAAAATGTGAGATTAAGTGCTCACTAAGCACGTCTTTATATAGTTTCATGGTATTACACGCTATGTGACATATGACACTGTCTTGCTGACCGCCACGCGTGAACCAAGCGCATAGCTTCCATTTTGAGTGCCAAAACACTCGGTTATGATTGCATGGTGCATCTTTTAAAGTACATTGGCAGCGCTTGAGCTACATCTGGTTGCTCTTCATCCTTGACGTTGATCCTTGACGTTGACACTGAAGTCTAAAAGATGAGTGACTAAGTAGGCTGTATATTACGTATATTTATTAAGGGGTTGTGGTATTAAACTTTCTTTTAGGCTGCATGACCATTGCAAAATTTTCCAAGTAGAGTTCATGGTAGTTTTGAAAGCGATGCAATACTTGTTGGGTGGCAGCATTTTCCCTAAAAATCTCTTGATTTTCTCGCATATCTAGACTCTAAGGAACGTTGTTCTAACGTCCGTTCTTGTCCATGAATGCCAAGGAGTTGGCTAGAGCCGGTACGAAGCGCGCAATTTATTATACGTTACAGGGCATAAATATTTCGATTGCCTCATGTAAATTATTTAATATAGGGAAGCTTAATCTTGTTGACTGCAAGAGGGTATGTATAATGTATAATGCAAGACTCAACAGCACACGTATGGATAAGAAGAGTACCAGTTCACTTCTGACCTTAAATCGAATATCCATCCATCGCACAATACGATACTTACGATACACTGCTCTTTTGGTAGTCATGCCACCAGGAGAGTGAATAAAATTGCTATGAAAAGTTTCTCAAACATCTTTCATTCGGAGTCGACTTTAAACTGTAGGTTCCGTTACTCATGTATAAAATTAACACACAAAACATAAGTGGTGTGAGAAGCTAGGTCGTAACCCCCTGACTGAATGGTTGTAATGACCAATTATGTATTCTAAAACGATGGTTATAATTGAAAATATTTGTTAAGCTAGTACTTCCAGGTATGTTTTACAACAGAATAAACTTTGTATGCCACCTTCATCTGTAGTAGCAGTTGAAAGTAATTGTAATAAAAATAAACAATTTTAGTGCTCTTTGCGTACTTTAACAAGGTCAAATATTTTAATACTTAGTAATTAATTAACGAAATAATATTCATTAATTTGCACAAAACTTAACAAGCGTAACATTTTATGGAACAATCCATTGAAATCTATAAAAAAGGCATGAGGATTATGGCAACATTTCTCCAAAAACAACTTTGGCATGAAAATTATTTTTTCTTAAATATAGAAAAAGAAGGTATTTTTCTTGAAAAATATTTTATTGCCATTTTGTTTTTGTTGTTTTACAACAAGTAGAGATGGAAAATTAAGTTTAATTTTTGCCAGTTTTATTACCTCTCGTCTTTGGCGAAAACTTTTTTTACTCTCTCTCTGGTATTTAATTAAAATATTTTACAAGTTGTCGAAAAATTATTTTTTTTGCTGTTTTTATTGTTGTTGTTATTGTTATTCGCATTTAACGCTTGTTACTTATGTGCCCCATCATGCCCCATGCCCCACGTATAATTATACAAATGAGAGAAATTTAAATTTGTGACTGAGTTTTGTCTGTGAATATCATTTGGAATTTGCGCTCTTGTCAGTGTTAAAACATCTCATTTGTATAATTATATGTAATTAAGTATTGTGGTGCAGTGGTAGTGGTAGTATTAGTAATAGTGGTGGTGTTGGTGATGATGGTAATGCTAAATTGGAAAATGTTTTACAGCAGCCCAGCGTAAATAAATGCTGGAATAAATTGTGAATTTTGGTAAACGCAACGCAATGCCTCTTCTGAGATATACGACACTGTTTGTGATTTAAAACTTAAAATCTGCGCATTTAAGAATAAAAATTAAATTTTTTGGGCGCCTTTTAATTCATTTCCAGGTAATGTTTCACGTTTATGTTGAAAAATTCAGAGGCAGCGCTATAAGCGAAGCAAAGCTAATGATAATCGCTGTGATTTTGTTCTGTCATCTTTTGCCAGTTGTGGTGAGTTTATTTTAATTTTCAGTTTAAAATTTTTTTTGGTTTTATGGTACATGTAGCCACATCGTCAGCAAGATTTACCATTTAATTATGCTATAGACGAACAAAGAAACAATAATTTTTTTTCAGGTTAGATAAGCTGGCAGAAGGCTTAAAGAAAGAGATCTCACTAAGTCCATCATTCAGGCCGTTTGTGATACCATCAATCAATTTTACCCGGAGGTCAAACATTCGCTAAAGAAAACCAAAGCCAAGGCAAAATAAATCTTGCTATTCCAGGACTTCCTATCAAGGTGTCTAAGATATCCTGAAGTTGTCGTAGTCTAGTAGGTACCATTTTGGCTTTTTGTGAGGCCACCAGGTCAGACATCTCTAACTAGATATCAATATAAGAAAATATATTTCTTAGGCGGCTTCCTTTCATCAGATTTCTGGAAAAAACTGTGAGAGTTGCCAGGAAAAGTTTATCAAAAATCTGTAAGTCCCTCCACTCATGTGTAAAATTAACACAAGCAACATAAGTGGTATAAGAAACTAGGTCGTAATACGGACTAAGTGGTTGTGATGACCAATTAAAGGGTCCGCCAAATAACTTTTTTTTGGAAAATCCTAAAAAAAAACTACTGAATATTTTCTTTAATTTTTTTTATTTTTTTTTTTTTAAAGTACAATCCTTCCGGTTAATAATGGAAAATAATTTCATTTAAATGGCTACGACGGCTGGCCATGCAGTAGTTTACACGATCGGTCCAATTTTTAAGCACATTATCGATTGTGTGCAGCTGTATTTCACCAATGGCTTCACGAATATTGTCCTTTAAAGCGTCAATTGTCTCTGGCTTGTCGGCATAACACATATCTTTGACGACACCCCACAAATAATAGTCCAACGGTGTCAAATCGCAGCTCCTAGGTGGCCAAACGACATCAGCTTTGCGGCTGATACTGCGATCTTCAAAAACAGGGCGCAAAACATCGAGTGCAGCTTCGGCTGTGTGGCACGTAGCGCCGTCCTGTTGAAACCAAATGTTGCCAATATCCTGCTCTTCAATTTTTGTGAACAAAAATTCGTTCAACATGGCCCGATAACGATCGCCATTGACTGTAACAGCCACTCCTTGCTCATTTTCGAAGAAAAATGGCCCAATTATGCCTCTAGACCAAAATCCGCACCAAACACTGACTCGTTTTGAGTGCGTCGGCTTTGCAATGTATGCGTGCGGGTTTTCTGTGCCTCAAATGCGACAATTTTGCTTTTTACATACCCGCCAAGGTCAAAATGAGCTTCATCTGAAAATATGATTTTTTTTGCCAAAATCGGCATCTTTTGGTGTAGGCTACCGTGGCAGCCATTTGAATGAAGTTACTTTCCATTATTAACCGGAAGGTTTGCACTTTCATATAAAAAAAGAATTTCGAGAAAATATTCAGTAGTTTTTTTTAAAGCATTTTCGAAAAAAAAAGTTATTTGGCGGACCCTTTATGTATGTATTCCAGCAATCTTTATATTAGAGATCTAGTCGGAGATGTCAGAAAGTGAAATGTTAAAATCCTCCGTTTATTTATGACAAGAAACTGATACATGACGTGAAATACAGTCTCTTTCTCCTTCTCAGATCCTTAGCTCCTGCAGAAGTCATTTACCGGAATGCCAAATCTTTCGACATACCTACCAAAAGGAACAGTGTATCGTAAGAATCGATATTGTGCGATGGATGGGTATGCGATTTAAGGTCAAAAGTGAACTGGTGCTCTTCTTATCCATACGTATGCTGTAGAGTCTGGCAACATTATACACCGCCTCTTGCAGCTACCGAGATTAAGCTTCCCTATAATAAATAATTTTACTGAGGTAGTCGGAATATCTATTCCCTGTAACATAGAGTAAATTTCGCTCTCCATACCGGCTCTAGCTGACTCATCAGTCATGCAATGTCCAACGATATCCTAACATCCCAGAACCCATAAAAGAGTTTCCTTTGAATGATTCAAAATATCCCTGAGAAATCTTTGGCATTCATGGACAAGAACGGACATTAAAACTACGGTCCTAAGAGACTGGCTGCGCATAAAAATCAAGTGATTTTCAGGGAAAATACCGCCCCCCAACAAGCATTGCATCGCTGTCAAAACTACCATGAACTCTACTTGGAAAACCTTACAATGGTTAGGCAGACTAAAAGAAAGTTTAATATCAGAACCAATTAATGTATATTTGTTAATACCTCACCACCTAGTCACTCATCTTTTAGACTTCAGTGTCAACGTTAAGGATCCCATTGGAAATCTCTGAGATGTGTTTCAATTGAAAAATTATCTTCAACGACGAAGCGCGTTTTTAGGTCAGGGGTAACAGCAAATTACGTTACAGTCAATGCAGCGTGGTACCGGGCAATGATTACCGAGTCTTTTGTTATTCAAAATGGAAGATTTACGATTGGTCACACGTAATACCAAAAAACTATAGAAAGACGTGCTTAGTGAGCTATAAATCTCTCATTTAGACGATTCCGTTTTGTTGTCAACGTTTTGGGACGTTTTGTTCACTTTACCAGAGTATTTTTTGGGGATACGAGAAGTATCTCAAATAAAGGGACACACTCCAGCCATGCAGGAGAACATTATGTATGTATTCCATCAAAAGAATTAGTTTTTATTATGACACCCACTTTGACGCCAGTCTTAACTGTTAGTATGCAAAATAACGTATGAGTAATTAAAAATTGAAAATAATAAATCGATCATACGCCAGGTATGCATAGAATTTACTTCTGAAGGGTGTTTTATAAAACGCTTCCTATTTTTAAACTTGTAACAAAATGTATGTGAGATATCATCGAAATGTTGTATTTACTACAAAGACCTATTGACACCATTATATGTGGAATCTCTGGGTGGAGGGCATCCGAAATGTTAAATTTTTCTTATTTACATACGTCTGCAATTTAAGGAAACCCGAGGGTACGGTTATGCCCTCAAATCTGTCATGCAGAATACATTCAATGTGACGTGATCTGTGTTCACGACTAAACGAAGCTGTTAATTATCGAACTATAGTACTCGCCTTTTGTAGTGACGAGTTCTCATAGAAATATGGGCTGATTGTGCTGTCAACCCAAAATCCATAACAAACAGTGCCTTTTTCGGTATGCATTTGACACTCTGGAATCGCATGTGGATTGTTATCGTCGCAAATTCGTCAATTTTGTTTGATCACGTACTATTTTTTCTTTTTCCTGCCTTAATTGGCCATTAACATTCCGATTAACAGATTTCAGCCTGCCTTGAAACATCCTGCCGGAAGTCTTCACTTTTTTCGCACTTACGTCATAACTACGATCCGTCTTTGGATCACAACTACATTTTAAGGATCTGCTACATTCAGATTTTTTTCATCGTAAGATTATTTCATAATATTCTGGCATAATGTGGTCCAAATGAAATCTTCAATGCTTTGCAGTATTCAGTCTAATGGGAAACTTTAAATAACTATTTTTATTAAAAATCTTTTTCTTTTCATTGCGTCGTATTTTCTCGAAAATGAACCTGAAAAAACGATTCGCGTAGTTAACAAGATAACTCAATTTTCTAGTTTGCCCGTGAAGATTTTGAACTGGACGGCATGTTATTTTACCCAGCAGGATCAATAAACTACACAGTATGATTGCTTTAAGTTTTTTTACATGAAACATTTCCAGAAAGAGTAGATTTGTTAAAATCAATAAGCCACCAAGAATATAAGTTTTGATACCTTTAAATTACGTTCCCGAACGTTGAAGCATTTGAGGACTAACATTCGTAAAGTTAGCGCCGAAATATCTCTTGAGATGTGGGAATAATTGATCGAAAACTACTTAAAGAAATTTACCCTACAACCAAACCAGAAGCAATCATTTAAATGACTTACATAATGACAAAGTCCAAGCATTGTAATGAATTAACAATTTCATCGGAATTCCAGCTTAGTTCGTGTTTTCTAAGCTGTTAAATGGATAACTTTTTAACTTGTTTGCTGATAAATCAATCTATATAAAGAGCAGGAAGTAGGAAATAAAGAGAGTGCATCAGTAAGAAGTTACATAAAAATACATATTTCTGAAGACTGTAACAAATTTTCAGTCAAATGGCCGCCATGGCTTTGAAGGCGGTCTATTACTCTTTTCGCGAAATTTTCCATGACCTTTCCATGGAGATGTTTCTGGGTTATTCGCATAAATTCTAAATTTAATAAAACTTTAAAATACCACCATACTGGTGGTGAAAAGAAACCTTTTCAATGGAACCAACTATCGATTTAAATTTGAGCCATCGGTTATTCGAATCTGGAAATATTTATGTCATTCTATTCTTTCATAAAAGTTCAATATATTAGCTCCACTGAACGTAAGGAAAAAAAACATGTAGTCCAATAAGTTGGTCTAGGTGGTCAGTTGACACCAGATTTCCTTCAGATTGTTTGTTCTAGAAATCATTGCTGCAATTAATTGATTATTGCACTCACGGTGTGGCAGTTGGTGACATCCGTTATCATGTTCTTGTAATGAATATCGTTTACAGTTACTGCAATTTCGGTCTCGTCTTTAAGAAAGTAAGGCCTAATGACGTCGCCTGGCCAAAATCAGCACCAAACAATTGCTTGTTGTGGGAGCATTTTTTTCTCATGGATTGCATGGGCGTTTTTTAGCTCCAAATTTGACAACTTTGTGTATTCACTAAGACAGTCGGATGGAAATGCCGACGATTTTCATTTGAGATATTAAACAAACTGAAAGCTAAAGGTGGAAGTCCTCTGTCTAAAAACACAGAGTAGTGCTGTTGAGAGCGATGCGGGATTGATGTTTTTAACGACACTCACAGCGTTTACAGCAATAATGAGTGTAAACATAGATTCGGCAACATTAAGAAATAAATGTAGAACCACTTCTTGGAAGTCTTTGAACCCTCAAATATTGTGAAAGAAGAATATCAAAACTAATTATAATACATTTACCCTTTGGCGAAATATTTCCACAGCGAAAAAATCCAACAAAATATATTTTTTGTGTACCAATCGCTCATTTTTATTGCAGTTTGACTCAATTTTTTTCCTTTTGTGTCAAAGTAAATAGACTGGATTGTGTTGCTTGCAATTGAAAAGAAAATTAAGTTTTCTGTTGATGGTTTTTGATGAATGAACGATAAAAAAATAATTTTCAATATTAAATGAGAAAAATCTTTATAAGCGAAATACTCACTGTGGGAAAAATATTTGAAAGAAATTTTTGTTAAGTTTTTCCATACTTTATGACAATTTTTTTATTTGAATGTTTGCATATTCAAAGCAAAGAGAAGAGTTCTTCTTACAACCCAATTATGTTTTTGATTTATTTTCCAAAGAATTTTGATTTTTTCAAAGCTTGAATGACCATTTTTTTGGTCTCGAAATTCATCAATTCAAGCTTTTTGGTTAAATTTCACACATAAATGCATTTCTGTCGTCAAAGTTAGCAAACAAACAACTGTTTGAGTTTGTTTTTGTTTACGAAATGAAAAAAAATTTGTTCTTGTATACTGGAAACATACAATTCAGACTTGGACAAATCTTAAAGGGTATCTCAACAAGAGTGCATTTTATATTGTTTTTTTTTTCTTAGAAGTAGCTACTCTGAAATCTGATGCTCTTTATGACGCGTTATAATTGTTAAAATTTTTTTAAAAATTTTTGGAAGTTACGCTCGAATTTACAGTCAAGAAAGTGCTCACTCTGTGCGTGTGTCAAATCTTGAAAAGGGGTAAAAAAGTTCAAAAAACTTAGTCGATTATGGACATTAAGACATATATACATATTTGCTCATTAAAACCCTTATCAGGATTGCGACCTAGCTCCTCAGACCACCTAAGTTGGGTGGTTTAGCAGGACCTATAGTTTAAAGTCGATTCTTAAAGACAGATTTTAGAGAAACTTTGTCATGGCATATTTATTTATTCTTTCTACTTATTTTGCCAGAAATCTGCTGAGGAGCATTCGCCGAAGAAATATTTTTTGCATTATCTACTAGACTACGGCGACTAGCGCAGAATTTTTCAGATCTAGATAGTAGCCATAAATCACACTGCAGTTCCAACTTCTCTGATAGCTAAGCGACCATCCTATTTTTTTTTGGTGCAATCTTTAAGTGCAGTTTTGTGTTAATCTAATGTGTATGCTAGAGCAAGGATGCTTCTAACGATGGATGGTTGTCTGGACATACTGGTACAAATTTTCTTACTTTTCAAGGAACCCCTGTCTGGAAACTTCATTCGTATAAACTTTTATTCATTCTCCTTCTTAATCGAGCACAAACTACCATTTGTAGATTGGATTTCGAGAGCTAAGGTGATACATTAGCTCCGGATGGAAAAACTTTATTGTGCAATTTTAATTTTAGTTGCATTTTTTAACTCAATACGATTCAACACAAGTCTGATGCTGGTTGTCGTTGAATGAATGAGAGGAAATTTACTGATCGAAAGTGTTATGACAAATATAATAAGCCAAGCAGTTCAAAGGTTAGAGTCATACAATCAGTTAAAAAAGAAAAATGAGATGATAAAATTCAAAATAACGACAAAGGCTATGTGGCTAATAGAATGAATAGATTAGCTTTGACATTATTAAACTTATTTGTTAAAAACGTAGTAAATAGGTTCAGCACGAATTGGTGAGCGTACCAGAAATGACCGATGAGAGTATTCCTTCCATTTTTTGGACTGGTTGTACTCTGTTGGCTTATAGACATGAGGCCAAGGTTCAAACCCAATGTCAGACATCTCCAACAAAACGAAATATGATAAAGAATTTCTTTGGCGACTTCCGCTCAGCAGATCTCTGACAAAAACTCTGAGAGTTAACAAAACTGGCATGAAAAGTTACTCAAAAGTATGTAGTTCGGAGTTGAAATAGTAGAACGCCCACTCATGTGTAAAATTAACATGCACGGCGTAAGTGATGTGAGAAGCTAGGTCGTAATTCTCACTGAAGGATTGTAATGACTAATTATGTTATGTATGTACGCGGTTATTTGTAGGAAAATGTATTGCATTTGCTGTGTCCAAGAATACATTAACCGAAGAATAAAAGTGGTTAAATACAGATTAACTCTAGCCACAGCTATGGTGATGTATGAGTTCACTTTCGCAATCAGAAATACAACTACATAACTTAGGTCGTCCACTGCTATATATGTTGGACTATTTTCTGTGGGTGCCGTTAAAGAAAAGTGTTATGCCGATAAACCAGAGACAATTAAGCATTTGAAAGCCAATGTTCGTGATGTTATTGCCTAGATGCAACCCCATGCACTCGAAAAAGTGCTCGAAAATTGGTCCAATCGAATAAGGTACTGTGAGGCCAGTCGCGGCGGGCAATAAATGAAATAATCTTTCCATTTCTAACTGGAACAATAGTAGCCGTTTTTGTTTCATTGCATTTTTAAATTTAAACTTTTATTTTGCCCACCCTATGTTGGAAAATTTGGATTAAATTGTCGATATATGACATATTCTTCGCGCTTGAAGTGCACCATTCTTTTCTATTACTTCCAATAAAAATTAGAATTCAATTAGCACATGAATGTTTTATTCAGAACAAAATGAGGAACTCTATGGTTCTCATTACCATACCTCATTACTATATACATGCATACATAAATAATTGGTCATTACTCCCTTCAGTCAGGATTATGAACCTAGTTTCTCACACTACTTATGTTGTGTGTGTTAATTTTATACATGAGTGGCGGGACCTACAGTTGAAAGCCGACTTCGAACGACAGATTTTTGAGAAACTTTTCATGCCAATTTTATTTCACTCTCAGAGTTTTTGCCAGAAATCTGCTGAGAGGCAGTCACCGAAGAAATATTTTTTCATATTTTCGTTTTGATGTCTGACCTGGGATTTGAACCCTGGGCTTAGGTCTAATAAGCCGACACACTACCTACTAGACTACGGCGACCATTACCATATAGTTGTTACCAAATAAAAGCTGAACTTATGACTGTGTGTACATCAGGATAAATAATTTTAAATTTCACATTAACATTTCATAACTTGTTTTCAGTTCAATATTAAATAGAAGATTAAATATACAAATAATGGAAGGAAAACACTCTACTACCATCTGCAAAATAAATTCTCTCTTAATAAAATTTAAAGACTTAAAGTCTTCTTCATAGTAAATTATCATTAAAAATAAATTTTAAAGATGCCGTTACTTACTTCTACTTGATGATGCACTAACATAAGCTGATGAGCGTCTTTTGAGACCACTGGTACCTTCATTACTGCTACCCACCGGCAAGAAACGCGACAACGATAACATCGTTTTAAATAGTTCTGTGACATTATTATCCTCCTTTGCTGAACATTCTAAAACTTTGGCTCTGTAAAGAATACAAAAAAAAATATTAAATAAAGTCAGAGAGAAAAAAACCTTAAACATCAACAATATTATAGTAGAAGAATATTTTACGCACACTCATACGCATACATATACATGTTATAAGGATAACTATGTAAATGAAAAAAAACAAAGAAGAGAGAATGGAACGTGTTACGCTTTGTTCTCTTAGAATGTCTTACTCAAGTGCAACAGGTATTGTTGCTTTATGAGCATGCTAAAAAAACAAAAACTAAATGAAAACAACAATAACAACAACAGCAACTACTTGCGTTTAAAAACAAACACAATGAATATGGCTTCGGTTGTGTTAAGGTCACTTACTCAACTGTTTTACTGTACGAGTATTGCGACAATGTTAAACATCCTTTTTGTGGTTGTTGTTGTTATTGTTGTTGGGGTTTTATTTTCATTTCTTCTTCTCGTTTGTTTCTTTGCTTTGTAAAAGCAAAACCATCAAGAAAAGTTTTAATTTGCAACAATTTAACAAAATTTCAATAGTGTTGCTGTAAGAGATACTAAAACAAAAACAAATTAAGAAAGAGACATAGTGAGAGATAGAGGAGAGAGAGTTAAAGAGGATAGCAAAACGTTGATGTAAGGTTTCATTTAATTAAGAAAAGTTGGTAGAAATCTTAACGAGAATAATTATTAATGCTTGGCGAAGTGTTAAAGGAAGTTGTTAACTGGCCAACATAAACAAAAAGGGCATGAGCATCGTAAATAAGCGAATGCTGCATTAGTAGGTAAAGAACTTGAACAAGAGAGTAGCAACGAAAACATTTACCAATGTTTGATTGGCTTTAAGTAAACGTCTCATAATAAGAAATAATTTCTCTTTATTTCGAAAAGTTGCCAATGAAGCGTTATGCCTTAAAAATATGAGGACCTACACGCCAGGCCATAATCCTCACTAAGAGTTTTTGAAGCAATTCAGGCTTACTGAAGGCCTTAACCGTTTACATCTGAACAATTTGATGGATTTTAGAAAAATGCCTCTGGTTGAAGTAGTAACTTGATTGCCTAAGTTCACTAAATCACGTTATGATGCCACAGGTAAGTGCAGTCTCTGAACTGATTAAATTCCATCAAACTCATCCTAGAAATTGTTCAGCGCAGGGGCTGCACATTAAAAGCACGATTGGCCTATGCTGGAAACCAGTCTGATAGTTTAATAAACGAAGCTATGTCCTTGATATCAATCGATGATAACTCTGTTAAGCTGGCAAGAAATGGAAAGGCAAATAACCTAAATCTGCACATCGCAAGAGATGGGTATTGACAAAGAACGTGGATAACAGTTTCATACCCTTTAGCAGGCAAACAGCCAACGCAAAAGTCGTTTGATGGGAGCTGAAGCCTTTTCGTTTTTCTTCCCATAACGTATGGCTGTGCCAAAGAGCAGTGAACGACTGTCGCCGAATCCAACAATGCCATTGAAAACAACAATACAATATAAAGCGACTACTTTTTACTTTCATACCAGCCTGTATGTAAGTGTGATGCGAAATAATATCACACATACGTACACTCTGTTTCCTTGTCTCTCACGTTTGGTTTTTCCTGTGGTGACTTACTCAGTTAAATTAAAACTTTATTATAAACATGAATATGTGTATCTAAGTGTGTATGCATTCTCTAGTAATAAAATACAGTCACAACAAATACGCTTAAGACCATTATGAACACTTATTTAGCTAAGCTATTGCAATGGAATAAAACAATTGCATTTGTTTATATCCTATGCAAGCCTATGAAATTTTAGAACAAATTATCACCATTTCTGTAGTATATTAGACATTGAAAAAATTTACCCTCTAAAGACACTTGTTCCGTGTTCAAAAACGTTTTTGAAAGCTGTTTGCAACAGTTCCAGCTTAAGTTACAATAAATTTGGCAGTCATTGTAAGAAGCATATGTCACTTGGATCCTATAATATCCATTTCCAATTTCACCATTCATCTTTAACACTTAGCTGGCATTTCTTAACCATCCTTATAGATTTTTGAAAAGATGGATTTTCCCATATCATATCTGTCTACACCAGCTCCATCAATATATTTAGGATGTTTAAGAATTTTTATGCTCAGGTTCCCAAATTGCGGATAATGATAAACAAGATGTTTGCAGGCTCTGCCCAAATAGTTTTGAGGTATAAACGTTATGAATGCTATGAGGTTTGTAAGGTGGCTTCTCATAAGTTTCATTAAAAAACTGCCATAAATGAGTGCAAAAAATGGTAATCTCTCGTGTGATTTCATTCAAATTATCTATTGTGTTCAACTTTGCAAAAGGACCAGCTATATTATTACCTTCAATGTACGTACCTTTGACTAGAAATACACATACATACATACATAATTGGCCATTACAACCCTTCAGTCAGGATTACGGCCTAGCTTCACACACCACTCATGTTGTGTGCGTTAATTTTATACGTGAGTGGCGGGACCTACAGTTTAACGTCGACTCCGAACGACAGAATTTTGAGAAACTTTTTCATGGCAGTTTATTTTACTCTCAGAGTTTTTGCCAGAAATCTGCTGAGAGGAAGTCGCCGAAGAAATATTTTTTTTTTTTCATATTTCATTTTTGATGTCTGACCTGGGATACGAACCCGGGCTTTACGAATAGTAAGCCAACACACTACCTACTACTACACATGCATGTAATTATTAAATATCTCGTTCTGAGTTCACGAATTTCTACATAACCTGTGAGCCAGCAGAATGTAACCGTAATTCCCTTACTCTTCCCTAGAGAGTTATACGTTATTTTCTAACTAACTTCATAAGAGCCGAGAGTGCTGGCACGTTATCCTGACCATCAGATAGTTTTGTTGTGTACTATTTTTTCTACTCACTTTCTAAGTTGGTTCTGGGATCAAAAATTTTCGCCCCTGTCGTAATATATATGTACATACATTAACGCACATAATAGGTCATGGCACCCTTGGCAAACCTCCAGGTGAACCATCGCCGTACCGTCCCATCTGCCTACTTGACACGATGGGAAAAATACTGGAGAGGATAATATACAATCGACTGCTGACATGTGCCGAGGCAAGTGGAACTCTCTCGGACCTACAATATGTATTTAGGAAAGGACGGTCAACGGTGGACGCGATAAGGAGAGTGGTCGACATTGCAAGAGACGCAATAGAGGGCGAAATATGGAGATTTGGCACCAAGGATTACTGCGCGGTTGTCACACTTGACGTCAGGAACGCGTTTAACTGGGGGCGGATTATGAGAGCCCTTTTCAACATGGCTACGCCGCAATACCTAATAGAGATTCTGAATGATTACTTTCCGGACAGGAAGCTAATATACCTAACGGATGATGGAGAAAAGGAGACAATAGGGACGGCGGGTGTCCCGCAGGGCTCTGTATTTGGGCCACAACTGTGGAACATTATGTACGATGGTGTACTTCGACTGCAACTGCCAAACGGGACTATAATTGTATGCTTTGCAGATGACATTGCAATAGTCTCGGTCGCTAAGACGGTAAAGGAAATAGAGGAGATGACGAACATAGCGATTCGGAAATTTGGAGCGTGGCTTGATTAGGCATTATTGATACTTGCTGCTCACAAAACGGAGGCCTTCTTGATAAGCGGCCAGAAGATAGTGGAAAAGATGGAAGTGAGCATTGGAGGCACTAGGATCGAATCGAAGAGGGCCATAAAATACCTGGGAGTGATTATCAACGACAGGTTGAACTTCAAGGAGCACGTGAAATACATCGGCGAAAAGGCATCTGCAACCCAGGTAGCACTGGCGTGGATGATGCCAAGTATTGGAGGACCAAGTCCATTTAAGAGGAGAATAATTTCGAGGGTTGTTACGCTGATAATGTTATGTGCTTGCCCAATATGGTCGGAGGCACTCTTCGTAGGAACGACAAGGAAGAAACTGTCCTTAGTGTATCGTTTAAGCGCGATTAGACAGATAAGCGGCTTCAGGACAGTGTCTGATGAAGCGGTACTGGTTTTGGCAAAGACAATACCGATAGACATGTTGGCGAATGAGATGAAGCGGATATACTTTCGCCGTCTCGAGTATCCAGGGCAAACGACAGCTATCAAAACGGAGGAACGAAGGACTTCCCGATGGGATAACGGTTTAAAGGGAAGATGAACATTTCACCTTGTCCCTGATGTAACCCTTTGGATGGAGAACGAACATTACGAGCTGAACTACTACGTGACCCAGTTCCTAACTGGCCATGGGTGCTTCAGGAAGTACCTGCACAGATTTGGACATAATACTTCCCCTATATGCCCAAACTGTGTAGATGAGGAGGAAGATGCGAAGCATATTCTAATATGCTGTCCCAGATTTAGATGGCCCGAAGAAACGAGTTTATAACCAAACCGGCTTATGGATTCCAAAATTCTATGGGGCCAATACAGCCAGAAAATGGCCGAAGTAATGATGGAACTCCGAAGGTTGGAGGAACGAAGGCGAACATTAAGATAGCGCGATAAAGCTTTAAAGCTCTCCGCGAAGTAATACCATACGGCAGTCTCGCGGGGACAGAGTGGTTGAAGAATGTAGGCGGTGGGTTTAGTAAGTAGACACCAGTGATGGTGAATGGTGCACACTTTTGTTGGAACGAAAGTAGATTCCCACCTCCGGCCTAAGACAAAAAAAATATGGCACCCTTGACCCAGGATTACGACCAAGCTTTTTATACCACTTATGCTGTGTGTGTTAATTTTAAACATGAGTGGCGGGACCTAGAGAAAAAATATTTTTCCAAATTGCCTTTGTTGGAAATGTCTGACTTGAGGCTTGAACCGGATCCTCCCGTCAAATAAGCCAACACACCACCTACAAGATTACAGCGACTTTGAATGACATATTCTTTTACAAATCTCTCTCAATAAAGTATTTATTTTCAATAAAAATTAACGATTCTTACCGGTTCTACTACCAATACAATCAAAAAATTTTTATATTCCTAGTTTTTTTTACAATTTTTCCTTAATATAAATACGTATAAAAATTAAATGTGGTAAATAAATTTAAAGTTAGTAGCGAATCTTTGTATTTTTCAATCGTTGTTTTTGTGAACTAAATTTGTTTCATGGTTATTATTTGTTAATAATCTTTACGGTAAATAAAGGACAGAATAATAGGATACATACAACATGATAATAGGATAAAACACAAGCTATTAATTTCTTGTGGTATTAAATTTTTTCCATTTTTCCATTTTTTTCTGAATTGCTTCTTGTGAATTGCTTCCTACGTTTTATGTTTGATTTGGTTTCCCAGATTTATACATTTTTTTTATTCAAATTATTGTAAATCATTTGGTTTATTGGTTGGTCTTACTCGGAATTGCATCAAATGATAGAGAGGGAAAGAGAGAGAGAGAGAGAGAGAGAGAGTGATTTAAATCTACTTTTTTATAATCGTTTTGAATCCACTTTCTCTCCATTTCTGGTTTTTATATGTGTAACCATATTGATTTATTTTTATTTAAAAGAGTATTTATTTTTTATTGAGAAAAAATTTTTTATTTTTTTTAAACATAAAAGTCAATAAAAATAAATAAAAAGATAAAGTGAAGGCAGTTATTGCCTTACCGAGCCATTTGTTCGGCTGGGTTGTAAAAACAGAGAAAAATAAAATAAAGATGAGTAAAATACCGGTAATAATTGTTGTTGTTATTGTTGCTGTCTCAGCTAAGATAACAATTTCATTTTATACTGATGACCAATGGATTTTCATGTTGATTGCTTTAATATCAGGATTTTCGAGGATAATACGTAAAAATGAACTCAGAGGCTAGGTTAGATTAATTGGTCAAAAGAGATACTTTTTTCCTTTACATACATACGTATATAATTGGTCATTACAAAACTTCAGTCTGGATTACGATTTAGGTTCTAACACCACTCATGTTGTGTGTGTTAACTTTGATACATGAGTGGCGGAGCCTACACTCTGAACGACAGATTTTTGGGAAACTTTTCATGGCAATTTTATTAACTCTCAGGATTTTTGCCAGCAATCTCCAGCAGTCGGCAAAGAAATATTTCTTCATGTTTCGTTTTCCGGGATATGTCTGACTTGAGGTCTGAATCGTGGCCTAACTACTAATAAGGCAACATATTACCCGCTAGTCTACGTCAACTTCAATTTCGTTTACATACATACATAACATAATTGGTCATTACAACCAACTTCAGTCAGGATTAAGGAGTAATTTCTCACAAAACTCATGTTGTGTGTGTTAATTTTATACATGAATGGCGGGACCTACAGTTTAAAGTCGACTCTAAACGATAGGTTTTTGGGAAACTTTTCATGGCTATTTTATTAACTCTCAGAGTTTTTGTCTTCTGCTGAGCGGAAGTCGCAGAAGAATTTTTTTTTCATATTTCATTCTGATGTTTGACCTGGGGTTTTAACCGTGGCCTCACTTCTAATAGGCGTACACGCTACCTACTAGACTACGGCGACTCATTCAATTTCGCTTAGTTCGCTTATCGGCCTACCGAGAGGACTTTTGGCAATGGAGTGGCTAATTCGCTAATTCGAGTCCACTGGTTTAGTAGACGATCGACCAACACCTGTACGTACGCAACGTCTGCTGAAAATATTGCCTTTGTTCGTTTAAGTGTGCATTCAATTCCGCGTCGCTCACGAGAACTCTGTCTTTTGCAGATCATAACCTGCATCCGTAAAATATTCAACTAAACCAGGAACTAAAGCTAAACGACAATAGATGTGTATACGCTGAATGAGCTCTGGAGCACTTGTCCTCTGACAATAATTTTCATCGAAAATTTTTTTTCAACGACCAGGCTAATTCACATGACATCCTAGAGCGCCTAATGACTGGCAAAAAAGTAACTGCTTGATATGGATTTTGATTGGTATTTCTTTGAGGACAGCTTTGGCCAGGCCAACGGCGAGTACAATATGTCGATGATAAGCAATTTCTTCTGGTTTCATCAAGACGGTGCTACATTCCACACAGCTTATGCCATATTGGATATCCAATATGAGCGATTTTAGGACACGGCAACTCAAGTGAAGGTGCTGAGAACTGGAAACAAATATCATGTGATTTGACCACGTTAGATTTCGCTTGTCAGATTTTCTCAAGTTGGAGGTGTATGTGAATAACTCACAAACCATAGCGGTCCTCAAAGCCAGTATAACGCATGCCATCATTTAAATTCAATCTGATTTATGCTCCAGAGTCATGGAAAATTCCATATTTTGGATCTGCTCCACTAAGAGGATCCATGGCGAATATTTGAATGACATTATATTCCACACGATATTAAAAGGTCTTTAAAACGAATAAAACATTACGATGATGTCTTACAAAATCTTTATTTTATTTGAACTTAAAGACATAAAGTTCTTTACTTATGCACTTCAATTATGTTATTCGTTTTTAATTTCACTATTTTGTTTTTAAAAATTTAAGTTCGACAAAAATAAAATGAAAATTTTCTTTTCTTACCGAAATATTACACAGGAATTTTAATAAAAGCCATTGAAATATTAAAGAAGTTTTTTCCTTGTTTTTTTTTTTTTTTTATTTGCATAAATTTGGTCTCTGTTATGTCGCACTCAAAGGGCTATCATGACATTGAGTATCAAACGGAATCAACCGACATGGAGTGTTATAATAAAACCGCATGTCAAATATATTGTGGAAAAACAAATTTTTTGGTTTATAATTTTCCCATGAACCCAAAAGAAAAATCAACATGTACTCGACGTATACATTGCTTGTGGGCAGTAAGGTAATTTTTTTGTGTACACTTTATATTTGCATCATGTTACATGTATGCTAAAAAAAAAAAAAGAAAAACTTTGTCAGGTATATTGATGCTATCAGGTAAAAATTTATACTTGAGTATGACTGGAATGTTGAGTTTGCAGCAGTATGTTGAGTTTATGGAAACAAATTAATTTTTATTTATTAATTAATGAACTTTTGCACAGGCGACAGAATTTGATATATGAATTCTTTTTGGGAAAGTTATCCCAAATAAATATTTAACGTCGATGACTTCGAAATTTAACATAACATATCCAACACTTTCTTAAATAAATTGTATTTTACAGGATCTTTGCGTTCATATAGCAATTTGTGCATTTTACGGTCAACATAATTGTGCTAGAGAAGTTACCATGGTCTAGCCGGTAGTGTCTTGGTTTATCAGATGTAAGGTATTGGTTCAAGTCCCAGATCAGATATCTTCAACAAAACGAAATATAAAAAAAAAATATTTCTTCGGCAACTAAATTTAAAAAATTTCAAAATGACACCCTCATTATGGCGAAAAGAAGTTTTTTCAATGAAACTGTGGTTAAAAAAGCATTCAAATGCTAGACTAGAAATAATTATTACTTTCAACAATATCTTAAGAAATCTAAAATTATTTTCAATTTAATATTTCGAAAAAAACCCAGTTTAGTGATCGTATACGTATACGCAATATTTAATAGGTATCATGTATACAAACACATTCATCATACGCTGTGTAGTATGCTAACTTGTTCGTAGAGTTTAAATTCTATTACAAGAATTGAAAATTTCTATGAATTTTTTGTAATCTTTTCTATTATCGGGTGAGCCTTCTACCGGTTTAAATTTGAGTCATCGGTTATTTCGAATCTGGCAATATTTATGTCATTCTATTCTGTCACAAAATATTAGTATATTAGCTCCACTGAATGTAATGAAAAAAAGCATGGAGTCCATGCTCTAGGTGGTCAGTTGACACCAGATTTCCTTCAGATTGTTTCTTTTAGAAATAGTTGCTCCAATTAATCGATTATTGCACTTACGGTGTGGCAGGTGGTGACATTCGTTATCACGTTCTTGTAATGAATATCGTTTACAGTCTCTGCAATTTCGGTCTTGTCTTTAAAAATGTAAGACCCAATGACATCGCCTGGCCAAATTCAGTATCAAACAATTGCTGGTTGTGGGAGCATTTGTTTCTCATGGATTGCATAAGTGTTTCTTTTTTTTTTTAGTATTCACAGTCGGATAGAAATGCTTTACAGCGGGGAAGATGACTTTTACCGAGGATTTCCATTTGAGATATTAAACAAATTGAAAGCTAAAGTTGAAAGTCCTTTGTCAAAAAACACAGCGTAGTGCTGTTGAGAACACACTCACTGCGCTTCCAACAACAATGCGTTATTGAAGTCGTCTGATCCTGGACATCTCCACCAAAACAAAATTTGAAAAAATATTTCTTCGGCAACTGCCGCTTAGCAGATTTGTGGCAAAACACTGAGAGTAAAAGTAAGTAAAAGTTTCTCAAAAATCTGGCGTTCGGAGTTAACTTTAAACTGTAAATCCTGCCACTCATGTATAAAAACTAACACATTCAACATAAGTGGTATGTGAAGATAGGTCGTTATCCTGACTGAAGGTTTGTAGTAATCATACATACATACATAATAAATAAATATCTGTTCGTAGTGGTTATCGTCTTTAATTTATCGATTTTTTTCCATCCATTGCTTACAAAATTTTACGTAAGGATCGTTTACATACCTATAAAATGCAGATCGTATCAGAAGTGACTATCGTTTGAGTATTTTTCTTTTCTGTTTGGGCTCATTTGAAGCTGGTCACAGACGAGCATTCGTATCTAAGAATTGTGTTTAGTAATGAAGCTAATTTCTGATTAAATTACCATATTTTAAGTGAATATAATCCTCAAGCCATTAATGAATCTCCATTACAGCCTCTGAAATTTAATGTTTGGTGTTGCATAAACGCTGACAGCAACACGGGTTCTAATTACTTCCGTATTGGGTAAGTAAATGAATAATGACAGCTCTTAAGACATTTGAACTCATTATTCAGGAGACCATTCGCGCTATATGACTAGAAAATTTTTTTTTATTGATCAACTAGATAATGTTACTCGAAGTCACAACGGAATAAAAAAAAATCATACGAACAATGAATAACAGACCCCACACTTGATATAACACAACAGTATGGATCTTCTTGTATAAAACGACCAATTTTTTCGGCTTCAAAAGTATTGTCAACTAAACCACCTTACGAGACTTGGCCCTTGCCGTTAAGTGTGAAGTACAAATTACCGCCTCAGTGGTGGTTACAACAGTCAATCCAATTCATATAGTTTTCGTCAACGTTTTTCGCATTTTGAGCAGAATATCGGCGATATCTTGATGAGTATCGATTTTAAAATGCTCCAACGTTATTCGCATATACCTGAAAAAAGTCTATTGGCATCAAATCACATTCTCTTATTGTCTCCAAACCGTAAAATTTCTTTTTATTCTGGAAATTTTTGAATACGCTACCATCCAGTTCATAGTCTTCAATTGCAGCTGAAAAAAATCGGTTATCGTACCCTGGAATGGCGGTAATGGTTCGTTTAATATAATTTTCGAAGAAATATGGTCAAATTATACTTCCGGTTTTACTCTGAACTCCATATGACCCAATTTTGATTGTGGGCGTAATCATGTGGAAAATGATTTGCAGCACTGAAGAAAGTTTTGTTCGTAAAATG
Source organism: Sarcophaga subvicina (assembly GCA_936449025.2). Lineage (NCBI taxonomy): Eukaryota > Metazoa > Arthropoda > Insecta > Diptera > Sarcophagidae > Sarcophaga > Sarcophaga subvicina. Next base: position 38,822,330 of record OW388084.2, read on the forward strand.
TGTATTGGCCTAGCATATAATCTGCATAATTATGGCCTTGAGGATGGTTTTAATTGTTAAGTGGGTTGGAGAGAATAAGCCTGGAAAGCCATTTCAAATGCTACACAGATTTGATTTCTGAGAATGCCTTAGAATTGAGAAATTCGGATTATCTGCCACACTTTCTTTCCACACTTTCAACAATTTCATCAATGTTGCAATTATAGTGATCTGTAAGGCTTCCAGTCTCTTCAAATTTTTTTTACAATCTTTGTACTCATTGCTCAATAAGTTTATTATCGCTGCAAACGTTCCTCGATTGTTAAACAACCCTAGCAAATGTTATACTAAATCACTTCATTTGAAAGATATTTAACAACTGGCAGTCTCGTCAGACTAGCGGTTTTTAAAACATCAAGTAAATAAACCGTCATTTTATTATTTATAAAATGAAAATATGGGGGATGAATTCGAGTTCACTGCTTTAGTAAAAGATTGAGAAATCTCAGAATTTTCTAACAACGTCGCTACTGGCTATGAAAATGTGCAGGGGTGTCCTAAACAGTCGATTTCGCGTCGCTCACTAGAACCCGGCGTTTCTCAGACCACAACTAAGCGAATTTTACAATATGGTTTAGGTCTTCGCCAGCAAAAAAATTCAACTGACCTCGAAACTGAAGGTAAACAACTTTTGACAACGACGTTTGTTCGGTGAAAGGCCTTTGAAACAGTTGACAACTGATCCTAACTTTTATCGAAAAATCATCTTCAGCGATGAGGACTTTTCAGGATGAATGGTACGTGAACTAACAAAATTTTTGAATTATAGACGATACTAAGGCAAATGAGATCCAAAAGCGTCCAATACATCATGGAAAAGTCACTTGTCGGTGTGGTTTTTGAGGTGCCGGCGTCATCGGTCCATATTTCTTTGACAAAGACGTTCTCCAAGTCCTAATTGTCAACGAAAAATATTTTTGTCAATGATTATCAAATTGTTTTGGTTTGAATTGAATGATCGGGACATCGATTCGGGAGGTAAAGTGAACTGGCCACAAAGATTGTAGAATTGACCCCGTTATACTTTTTCTTGTAGGTTTTTTTCAAGTCACAAATGTATGCGAATCTTATATATAAAAATGAATGTGGGTTTATTTGTTTTCGGGTTTGTTTGTTTGTTTGAAGTCTATAGACGGCTAAACGGCTGGACCGATTTACTTGAAATTTTAACAGTGCCTTCCTATGTATGTCTGGAAGGAACTATAGGCTACTTTTTATTTTAAACTTTCAAGTAGGCGAGGTGACACGCCCACATACACAATAAGTATTTAATGTGGCATATCTCATAAACTGCCACAGCTAGAGTCCTCAAATTTTGTGTGGACGACTTTGACGAATATATGAACAAAATGGTCGGATTGGCTATAGTGGGCGTGTCACCTCCCATAGTCTAAATATATAAAAATGAATGTTTGTTTGTATGTACCTTATAGATAAATATAATCGTAAAATACGCATTTGATCATGTTATGATCTTTAGCAAAGTTGTTGCGCATGAGCCGGGGAAGATTTCTAAGCTGGTATGACTAATTTCCGGCAGGTGGTGCCATTGAAAATTACTTAAAATCAATTAAATCGTAAACTGTGCATTCTTTAACAAAGTTGTTGCTCATGAGTCTACGGAGGTTGATGCGATTAATTTCCGATGGATGGCGACACTGAAAATTATTCAAAATGAATGATAAGCAATTGGTCGACCTACACCTCAAGCACGGAAGAAAATAGCATTAGGAGCCTCAGAATCAGGCGAGCATTGAGACTGGAAAATCTTCGAGTGTGTGCCGCTAAGACCCGTTCGCTTGAACCACTTGAACACCGAGAAGTGAGATTAGAAGCTGATCAAATGCGTACTATTCAGGCCCGTTCATCTGAATCATCAGGATAACGGGAAACGAAATCAATAAAATGATTCAAAATTAATTGGACATTTGTATAATGTCTTTCCTTCAAATTTATTTTAGTTGGTGGCGCAGCAACACGCGTAGGGTATAGCTAGTATACAATGAAATACAGCGATTCTTAAAGCCAACATAACCTAAGCCAGCGAACGAATTCAGGCTGATTTATGCGACAGAGAGGCCGGAATTTTGAACGATGTTGTATTCCATACATAATGACATTAAAATGTCTTTCTAGTGAATAAACGATTTCGTTCATGTCTTACGCTCACATTTTGTTTTATTTAAAGTTAAAGATAGGAAACGCTTAAAAAAGACCTTAAATAGTATTGCCTTGATCTAGTAGCACTGTGGTTTATGGCTTAATAGCATACAACTGCGATTTAAGAAAACTAGAAAAGAAAAAGTTGATTCGCCCTCCAATCGCTTATGCAGAATGCACTATATGACATGAACTGCATGACACTTAGCGTCGTCCTATCATTAATGTCCTGATCATCCAATTCAAGGGAAAGGAAGTTCGTAGTCATCGACCAATAGTGCTTCCCGTTCTTGATCTAGCCACCAGCGGTAGTTGGTCACACATAATCATCGTTCCAATTATTTGCTAAAAGGCAGCATGGCTTCTACAATGAAGTAATGGAAGTGGAAACAATTATGATATAATAGTGGCCTTAATGGTATCCACGTTAAAAATACTTTTTAGATTTAATGAAAAATAATGGATTTGCTTTAACTACACCTTATAATTTTAAGTAACTTATTTTAAAAATTGACTTACATTATAATCGATTTCATACTGTAATCCAAGGGCCTAAGAGCCTTTAACAATAGGACACTTACTCAGTCACTTTGCACGCATGTACTGGTACATACATTCAGTCTCTGCTTAACTTTATTAGATTGTCAATGAGAGCATAAAAGTATAAAAAAGCCAATCGTAAGTTAAGAATCTTTAGGCCCACGTACTGGTTTAGGCATTATAAATACAGTCGTACATTATTACGTGAGTAAAGACTACGGTATGTGTGATAGAGTGTAAATTAAATTTCAAACAGGTTGTATGATATGTGTACGTGTGCGTAAAGAGAAAGAACGGAAGGAAACTATTAAAAACTTTTATACCCTTTTCATCCACAATAATAACAATAATAATCGTAATATAACAACAAAAACAACAACAGCAACAACTGCTATAACAATAAACACTTCAATCTTTGAGGTGTAAGAGAAATATAAAATATGTATGTGTATGTTTGTGTGTATATACCATCCACCACAACCAACTATTGTTTAAAAATGTTGTATCCTTTGTTTGGTTGTTTGATACGTAAATGTTGGCATAGGTCACGTCTACACAACGTTTGCAGTGGTAAATATTGTTAAAATATGCCACTTTAACAAACACACAGACACTTCTATTCAAACTCTTATACGCGCACTCTTATGTATGTTTGTATACGAGTATATTTAACCCACTGTCACACATCATACTTACGTACTCTTACGTACCATAAACACACTAAGAAACTTGTGCGATCTGAAAACTTTTGTGCTAAACGAACTTGTGCCAACCAAGACTTGTACACAGAATTGAAAAGAAAATATGCAAGTGACAGGCATACTGACTGGCTGACTGGCTGACTGACACAGTGGCAGAGTGTTGATTTGGTTTTGTATGTGTGTGTTTAAATTTATTTGCTTTGCCTTGACAACGACACATAAAATGTTTCGAAAATGTTACAAAGGAATTGGATTGTAGAAGACAGGGGTATGTAGTCCTTACCTATTTTAACACACCACAAAATTTATAGCAAACATAACGTGTTAAAAGGTTTCGTAATCATTTTTCACAGTTTGAGTGTTTATAAATCTTTTACGCTTATAATTACAGATGAAATGATTATTATTATTATTATTATTTCCACACAGAGTCTACAAGTTTGAGTTTTATTTTTGCGTTAACACTTCACATAATTTGAGAAGCTCCTCTGAGACACAATTTACTCAACTTGATTTATTCCTATTCATGCCTATTCATTTGTGTGAAATATAACGTGTTGTTCGCTACGGTTTGTCTGTGTACATTGCATCCGAAATATTCAAATTTCCATGACCATGGTTTTTAAATCAGTCTAACTTTGACCGATAGTATGGGTTACGTTTGTTTTGGGAAGCACTGAGGTTTATGGCTTAATAGCATATACCTGAATTTAAGAAAACCTGACAAGTAAAGGTCGATTTGCCCTCCAATCGCTTGTGCAGAATGCACTACGTGGCATGAACTGTGTGGTATTTAGCGCCGTCCTGTCGTTGGTATCCTGATCATCCAATTTACGCTAAAGGAAGTTCGCAGTCATCGACCAAAGGTGCTCGCCATAGACGGTGATAGCTTCACTAACGTCGTCATCAAAGAAATGTGGCCCGATGAGCCACAAAACCTCCACAATCAGTAATTTTTTTGACAGCTTTTAGATTTTATGTTGATTAGTATCGTTACAAATTCGACAATTTTGATTGCTCACGTACGCATTTATCCAGAAATAGATCCCATCGGTCGGTGAAAAGTCGCATCAGTTTCCAATTGTCATAGAACCGATTCAACGAATACATACATGTCTTTGTCTAGGGTAGCCCATAGCAATTTGGCAAAGAAGACTGAATAAATGACAACTAATTTGACAAATACTATTGCAGTGTCTGTTTCCACATTGGGCGGCTGCAAACAGCGTCTGTTTTCCAGCTTTCACAAGATGGACGTTATCAACTGTCAAAAACAAAACTCCCTGTTGGCTGACTCTATGCTATTTAAATAGCCACAGAATAATTTGAATACTAAATAGAGCAACACTTTGTAACCAGATTAACTTTCAGTAGCTGCTACACGGTTTTACTCTAAACAGAGTGATAGGAGGGGATTGGGTCCTTATATAGTACAACCAGAAAGAAACTACCCGGCATAACATGGTCTTTCAATCGGATAACTTGGTAAACTCGACGTATAGGAATTTAAATGTCTTTATCAAACCCATGGGCTGAAGTTGAATTTTCAATTAAAATTATAGTCAGTTGTCAACTGCTTTTGAGCCCATTCAGCAAACTCCCGTCGACTGAGTAAATGACAGCTAATTCGATAAAGTTTTAATGTCCCTTTTGGAATGCGTATTCTTTAATCAGACATGAAGATGTAAAGAAAATTGAGAGCAGAACGTAAACAGAAGGAGCTTTCGTAAGAATACGAAATATGTGACGTAACATTTAAATCATCACTGCATTTGCGAAATCAGTTCGATTATATGGATTGCAAGCTTGGTTTGTAGCAAACAATTTTTTCAGTCGCTGCTTACGCAATATAATAAAAATATGATGACAAATAACAAACTGAACAAATGCCTGGAAGCACCACGAGCAATTTGACGACATCGTCAAAGAACTCGATGCCAAATCATCCACAACTTGGCGGAGAACAATTTTTTGATGAAATTGGAAAATTATTGAGCCGAAGCAAATCGAAATTATTTGCTGTAACCTTAAGCTTCTAAAGGTCTGTTGTTAATTATTTCAGCATACTAAGTTTAGACAGCCTTGTAAAGCACTCAATGAACAAAGTTCCTTTTAACTACATCCAGTCTGGAGTAAGCAGATAGATACGCTTTAGGATAGGTACATAAAGGAACTTAAGGAATAGAAAAATGCACCCATTGAAGCTAGAATATATCGTTGCTGTTAGAAATGGGTGGGTGCACTACGTGCTAAATTTTACTAACAAATTTGGATTTTAGACCATATAAGACTGAATACAAAAACACCATCAGCAATGTTCGAAACTGATAACTTAAATTGAAGATAACCGAGAAGGGTTTCGGAAACGAATATATTTTTTAAGAAAAAAAACTAAATGGGCATATTCGGGAATGGAAAACCTTTACATACTTGAGTCATGGTATAGTTTTATAAAAATTAACCACCGACAACAGAAGATTTGAAAAACAACAGCGGAGTTGAAATTGGTGGGATAAGTCAACAATTACGATCAATTTTCTTGGAAAACTATATCACCGTGGGATTATTTTCATTCTGCATTTTGGCCGGTATCTTACAAACGGTATCTGTACTGTACGGTATCTGTATCCTAAAATCGTAACTAGCATTTCTATGTACAATTCAATTTCTATAGTATAATGAGTCCAGTTGTTCACAAAACCCGCTCAGTTCTTGAACACAAAATTCGTCAAATTGGTTAATCGACTTATAAAAAAGGAAATCGTCACAGATGAAACACATTTCTCCCCCAACAAAGTATTTTGAAAATAATATTCAATAATTTTCAAAATTTTTTTTTTCAAATATTTTAGGTTAGTGGGTAGCTTGCCGTTCACATGCAAGTTCACTCGGTGGCCCATATGGCCTATTGTGTTTCCCAGTGTGAAGTAAGCTGCCTTATTATGTTCCGCTGGTGGTGGGTCTGAAGCACCTCGAGCTTTGGATGAAACCGGCCAGTTCCCTTAGTGTCACTTTCGCCAGGACCTCCAGATCAAACTTTCTGTCATCCAAAATTCTATAACGTCTGTCCTGAAGTGCAGTGTTGGTATTGTTCCTTATTCCGTTTCCTCCAAATCATGGCAGCTCCCGTAGTAATCTTGGTGGGCCAGATCAAGCCTGTCAGTGAAACTGCCTATAGTGCAGTATCCCGTTAGAATTTCTGTTAGAATTCAAATGCGTTCTCATTTCGAACTCAAGTAGTTCCCTGGTTCTCCTGCCGTCCACTATTGAACACAGCAGTTTTGACATTCGGTAACCAGGATTTTGGAGACCACATGATTTGTTAAATGCTGCTTTTTCTAATTTGGTAAGGTATTCTTGTAGGGGCGCATATATCCCATCTACTGTCTTCTCCTTGAATTGAAAGGACAATCCAAAATGATCCCACAGCATCTTCTAGCCACATACGAAACCGCTTAGGTTTAAAATTTAGCGAAAGAGCGATTCGCAGAAGGACGGTAGAGGCCGGATTATCATATCATATCGCGAAGTTTCACGTGGTCTTCCTCCAGAATGAGTAGGAGATTTGCGACGAATCTGTAAAAACTTTTTAATTAGCCTAGAAATAATTGATCTGTTGATTGAATATCTTGCACTCAATGGATCTTGTGGGAGATCGTTAACTTAAAAATCAACCAAGAAAATTAGAAAACTAAAGAAGATTTTTTTGAAGCCGCAAAAATATCCTGGGAAGCAATATCACCTGAAAAATTAATAATTTAATATCCTTTATGCCTAAAAGATGTGCGTGCGTCATCCAGAATAAAGGATTCGCAAAGAAATATTGGTTTCAATAGTTTTTATCTGTACCTTAAATGGGGGGTGCTTCAGTTTTGTCCGCTTATATTTTCGACTTAAAATGAATTTTGAATCATAACTTTTTTTATTGAATTCTGAATTCCTTCAGTTTGTGTTTTTCAATAATAAGGATATAAATAAATAAAAATAATAAAAAAAATTATTAATAACTTTGTTTTCTTAAAAATATAATCATTTTAAAAAATGTACTGAAGGGGTGCTTAGGTTTTGTCCGATTCTGTATAAAATGAACTTAACATGGGTGAGATGGATGGTAAGGTAACTTGTAATCCTGACTAAACGATTCTAATGGCCAGTTGTCCGTTTGTTAGCCTAGTCATGATGAAAAGAATAGACAGATGGAACATGATGAACTTTACTGAGCATTTTTATTATTGTCACATGTCACGAACTCTGTGTTTTTCAAGTTCTCACTAAATTTATAAAAAAAATCCTACGTTTGAAATTATCATAGACGTCTGCTGGCACCCCCGTAATTTCACGGCACCTCTCGTTCTTTCTTTTGAGTTTTTGTTTATTCTTAATTCCTTATTCCCAGCTGTTGCAAGAAAAATTTTCAATTTTTATTAAATAAATAAATTAATTTTTTTTTCATTTCTGTATAAAACCTACGCACACTCGTTCATCTGCATACATACTGATTTTGACCTTTGAGCTCTACTACCTTCGTTCACATGCAATGTAATGCAAATGAAAAAGGAGTAAACAAACACAGACCTTTGACGGGTGTGGCAAATCAACAGAAATACAATATTTTTTATGCATGAATTTTATTATGTTTCTGGGTGTGTAAGAGAGAGAGAATTTTTCATTCTATGGAAAAAAATCTTTCGAATATGGGAAGTTTTTTTAAATTTATTTTATTTTATATTCGGTTTTTTATTAACAGTCTACACCACAGGTAGAGAAGTTGTTTGTTGATTTTTTTTTTGCTTTTGAATGAGATGGGTTTTTCTCTCTCAATGTCATGGAAACATTTTTTAGTCTGGCATCTGGATGACCTATTTAATGAATCAAAAGTTGAACAGCAGCTCAAATGAGAAGAGCTGATGGAAATTTGAATGAAAATTGGTTTGTCATGTATTCTGCCTCATAATAAAAAACAAATTAAAACTTGGATTTTTAAATACCTACGATTTCACATCCACTAAGTAATAAATAATATAATAAATGTTTGTACAAACATATGCAATATAAACGCTTATTTTGTATAAAACTTCATAGTTTTTATTAATGGAAACAATTTGGCATTTAAGCGTACATTCTGTCTGAGCGGAAACAGTGTATCACATATCTGACCACTCTTGGAATCTGGTGTTTAATAGAAAAGTCGGCAAACCACCAGTTAATCCAGCATTAATACGCATTGCAAAGGAGGCAATACAATATATTTACACCAGGCTGCATCACTCAGTAAAACGCAATGCTTAGAAAGAGGAACGAGCTTGGCTTACGAAATACGCGACAATGGTGTACTTGTGATATTTAGAGAAGTCCAGCTAGACTGGGCTACTATTGCAGATGAAATCGCCGTAGTCTCTTAGATAGTGTGTTGCCTTATTAAACATGAGGCCACGGTTCAAACACCAGGTCAGACATCTCAAACAAAACGAAATATGAAAGAAAAATATTTCTTCTGAGACTTCATTTCAGCATATTTCTGGCAAAAACTCTAAAAGCTAAAATTGACATGAAAAGTTTCCAACTGTGTTTAAGAGTTGACTTTGAACTGTAGGTCCCGCCATTCATGTATAAAATTAAGACACACAACATAAGTGTTGCGAGAAGTTAGGTTGTATTCCTGGCTGAAGGAGTGAAATGTCCAATTATGTATGTATGTATTCTCTGCAGATGTAAATGAAGTAAATTTAATATGCAGGTAGGAAGGTAGAGGAGGCTGTCCATCCAAGAAAAATTCTTGGATGGACTCACTTAGGCCGCATTGGGCCCATTGTGCTACCACAGTTATCCGCTATCCCCTAGTCTCGAAACCAAGACCAATGTGCCTCGCATGCGTACCCATAATGCAATGCCCCGTAATGACACCGACAACTACACTGATCGCGCCTCTTTGGAGTTTAAGTAGACTCATTGTGCGCCCCTCATCCAGCCTTGGCCAGATTTTACGAGCCGTTCTACCCGTGTCCGAGGCGGCCCACATGTCGTTGACGGAAAATTTAATATGTAACTTTGTACGCAAATTATACACATGCATAGCTTACACTAACATTGTGAAATAAATCAAGTCCCTGAAGGACATTTTTTCAAGTGGTTGTGAAGAAATACCGACAATACTATTAATATTCGACCCTCATAAGAAATATATACACTGGCGAGGTTTTAACAGATTAACTGCAGAAGTTGAAGAGCATTTAACAGACAAATGTAATTGGAAGCCAATAAAATATCTCAGCACCGGCAACACGGCTATCGACCTCATAATCTCAAAATCTGAGCTAGCAAGGAACGAGAACTTTTTTGAATATGCATTTATTGCACCGCCTACTTAAATAGTCTGAGAGTTTTTGTAAAGCAGTAGAGGAATAGTATAAGAACACGATAAACTGTTAAAAATCTGGACTATGTTTGTCGGTTGTCACGGAACTTGTCAAATAGACTAAGTAGTGTTGTCCGGGTCGCAGTCATAGTGGGACTGAAAATTTATATAGGAAAAACGAAACCATAGGGGACGTGAACAAATCTGGAGCCTCTTCGATGGATATTAGAAATTAAATCAAATCATCAAAGCATGGTAAGTTAGGATATGTTAGCGGATAGCTTGTCGTTGACAAGTACACTCGGTGACAGCATGTACCACTGTGGTATCCAATTTAAGGTAATCCTCTTTGTCGTGATCCGTTAGTGGCGGGTTCTGAATGAAGTCCTGAGCTCTGGATGAAACCAGCTCCCTTAGTAGGTCTCAAGTTTCAAGCATACGTGCAGCTTGTTCAATAACAAAAATCTCCGTCTGAAGGTAATCTGGATGACCCATTCAGTGACAGTTTGTTGGAATAGACAGCAGATTCAGTTCCTTAGTCACCGACGATAGCTTTAGCAACACATTATTCTCGTGTTGGAGTGTGAGTTTTTTTGTGTTCGTCCAAAAGCATGGTATATATTATTGGCGAATATGTAGAAGTTAAAGCAACAAAATGTCAACCGAAAGGAAAATTAGCTCACTGGAGGACTTAAAGTCTAATAATGTAACCTGTACCATGGGTACATACGCCAATTTTATTTTACTAAATTTCGATTGACATCTAAGCACCACATTAGAAGTAAATGTACCCCGTAAGGTGTGATAACCTCTAGTTAAGTCGACCATTATTATTTGAATTCGTAAAATTTGTTTTCTTTAGATCATGTGTCTGGCACCTCTGTTATATTAAATATTACAGATCCTGATGAACCTCCCTGGTGGATATTACAGGGCTTATAACCCTTTTACTAAATGCAGAATATGTGATTTCGTGAGAAATGCTATTAAATGAATGACTTCCACTAAATGTACAAAAGTTGTCTAAGTAGAACAGTCAATCTAAGTTAAATCGTAACATTTTCAATACCCCATATCAGAGGTCAGCAATGAGTATTCAAAACGATGAGTAGATTCGAATCATACTTCTAATTTCTGATACTTATACGCATTCATACTTATTTTAATGTCATACTCATACTACTCATATTCAAAGTTTGAAATACTCATGGTACTCATACTTAACAATACGTATGATGTTGTTAATCTCGACTCTCCATGACTCATCGTATACACGAATCACAAAATAAGTATGATTTGCGTTCGAACACTACAATACTCACAAGATGGTTTTGTGTTTGCTCTACTTGCTGCCCTTTTTTTCTTTACGTGTCTTTCTTCTTCCTTTGTAAATGCAACAACAACTAAGATTGTAAATTGTGAGGAATGATTCGAATCACTCGAATCATTTATAAGTATTATAAGTATTTTTCTAAATTTATGAATCTGAGTGAGTAGGCGTATGAATCAAACATATTGCGAATGTTATGAGTTTGATGTCAACGATTTACTCATACTCATTGCAACCTGAAGTTTCAATACTGTTGACTCACTCATACTCAAAATTTCATGAGTACTAATAAGTAGCGAAAAAGCGATTCATTGCTGATCTTATGCAGTTGTCCATATTTTTCTCACGTGCTATCAATATGGATAATGTGGGGCTAATACAATAGGATTTTGTCAAAAGGATTTTGTATGTGTAGTGTCTTCTTCTCCACCTTTGGATTTAACACCTCCCATGCAATTCTCTTGGCTGTTGCTATATTCCCAGACTGGGCTTCTGTGGCATATATTTATTAGATGTGCCGCTTACGGCCCTTTCGAGTAGGGCAGAACAAATTTAATTCGCTTTCGTAGTAAATATCAAGTCAATGCTCATTTAACTCTCTCCCCAACGCAGATATAAGCACAAACTGGCCGTGCCTACTGCCGAAATTATTTCGCATAATTTGTAGCTGCGTACTTACTTACTTAATTGGTTACTTCAATCAGCTTCTCACACTATCCGTGTTATGTGTGCACATTTTATTCATAAGAGGCGGAACCCACAGTTTAAAATCGACACCGAACGACGGAATTTTAAGAAACTTTTTATGGCGACTTTATTTATTCTCAGAGTTTTTGCCAGAAGACAGGTGACAGGAAGTCATCGAAGAAATAATTTTTTTATATTTGGTTTCATTTGAGACGTCTGGGTCTGGGAGTTGGAACCATGGCATCATGTCTAGTAAACCAAAGCTTTACCTTCCAGGCTACTGCTAGATGCTAACCGAGTTGGTTATTTGCTTCAAACCTGAACTTTATGAAGATACTAGCTGTACCCTGCGCGTGTTGCTGCGCTACCAATTAAAATAAATTTGAAGGAAAGACATTACACAAATGTCCAATTTATTTTGAATCATTTTATTGATATTGTTTCGCGTTGTCCTGATGATTCAAATGAATGGGCCTGAGTAGTACGCATACGGGTCTCACCGGCATATACTCGAAGATTTTCCAGTCTCAATGCTCGTCTGATTCTGAGGCTCGTAATGCTCTTTTCTTCCGTGCTTGAAGTGTAGGTTGTCCAATTGCTTGTCACTAATTTTGAATAATTTTCAGTGACGCCATTCATCGGAAATTAATCGCACCAACCACCGTCGACTCATGCGCAACTACTTTGTTAAATAATGCACAATTTGCGATTTAATTCATTTTGAGTAATTTTCAGTGGCGCCACCTGTCGGAAATTGGTCATATCAACTTAGAAAACTTCGTCGGCTCATACGCAACAACTTTGCTAAAGATCATAACATGATCAAATGCATAGTTTACGATTCTATAAGGTACATACAAACGAACATTCATTTTTATGGGAGGTGACACGCCCATAAATTGTTAAAATTTCAAGAAAATCGGTCCAGCCGTTAAGCATTTTTATATATAGACATATTTCAATTACTGGCGTGTATAAAATATTACATAGAGCTGACGGGTGACGTATACGTAATATTTTGTTAGACAATAACCCTCATACTTTTTTTTATTCATTTTATTTTATTTTATTTTATTTTATTTGCCTATTTCAACATAAAAACTAGCCTATAACTCCTTCCAGACGTTCTATAGACAGATTTTAACTTTCTTCAAAGCTTGCTTTTTTAGTATATATATTTTAATTGAAAGTAGTTTTAGAGTCTTCAACCCACTCTTCGTTTTTTAGAAATCATTCTTTCCAAGTTAGCATAACAAAATTATATTCTTCATCGTTCTTAGGTGTCTACTTTGTGTGCAATAAGTCCAACTTGATTGACTGGTCACAAGTCAGCTGGTTACGCTTTGATATGATGTTTCATCTTCCACGTAAGCCGATATGCCCAGAAACCATGGGTTGCTTTATTATCTGCACGATAACTATCGATAACTATCGATAACTATGATTTGACAGCTTAGAACTTTAAACTGTGTAGACAATTCTATTATATAAGATTAGCAAAGCCAGCGATTTACAGGGTTATGAGACGAGTACCCGCGTTTCAAACTTCAGTTCAGACATCTCGAACAAAACGAAATAGGAAAAAAGATATTTCTTTCAGCGATTTCCTCTCAGCAGTCTTGTGACAAAAATTCTGGGACTAAAAAAAATTTCCATGAAAATTTTCTTAAAATTCCGTTGATCGGAGAAGACTTTAAATTGCAGGTACACATACAACATGCGTGGTGTGAGAAGCTAGGTTTTAATTGACTCAAGGGTTGTAATGACCAGCTATGTTTGTATGTATGTATGTGCATATGACTGCTTTTGCAGAAACTATAGAAGGCTAGGTAATGATTTTACTAGTTTGGGGTATAATATGCCGATCATATATGCAACTGTAACCTCATCTAATATCTAATTCAACGCCAACTATTACTTTTGTGATTTAAAAAGAAGTTCACAGTAAAACTAAGAAGAGTAAATCGTAATTCATATAAAAATCTGACAAAAATGTCATCGTATTCATAGCCATGAACGATGGTAATTGAAGATTTAATAGTCCGGCAGGTTGTAATCCTGACTCAAGGGTTGTAATGTCCAATTATAGTATGTACGTAACTCGTAGCCACAGCGGACAAATGCGGAAATTATTTTGAAAATATTTCTGTTTTGCGTAAACATTTTAAGCAATTAAACTCTTAAAAAACACGCTGACTGTTCTGTAAATGAGCACATAAGGATTATACAAGAAATTCATTTGAGTAAATTATTACACTTTTGACAAGAAAACTCGAACACGAGAAACCCTGTGTTGTATTTAGTAGTGTTGGCATGTCATGGACAAATAATTCATTCACTATTCTACGCGTGTCTTTAGTTATAAATTTCCGAGTCTAATAAAATCGCAGCACTGTAGCGAAAACTGATATTTTTGCCTTCTGGTCTGTAATAATTTACTCAACACATTTCTGTTGCAGAATTTCAATAAAAATCAAATAAAAATACGGATCATAAAACTGTGTGTGCTCTAGCACCTCTTCACTTATTTTAGTGCAGGCAACAATAATTTTTTATTTTGTTCGATAAAAATAAATGCGTTTTCATTTTGTGTGTGATGGCTCTGCACACAATTCCACCTACTTTTAGCACTTTGCACACTACTCTACCCTTTGGCTTTCATCACTCTATTATTCGATGGTGTAGACGATGTTTAAATAGTTTTTGTGTGTACCCTACACATATGCGTGCGTATATTCCCTACGACATAAGGAATTAGAATTTGAAGTTGACACCAGTGCAGTTAATTGTACCGGAATAAACGACTGTGAGATTTTAAAAAATGGAGTAGTACCTCATACATCAATGATCCTTTAAAAATTGAACAACTCGTTCTGAATGCTTCCTACTCATCGGTGAGAGTTATAAGACTTAAATTTCAAGTAAAATGAATAAGAAAATCAATGGATAGCTTCAGAAGAAGGAATGTATGAGCAGAGCATACCTTCTTTGGAATTTTTGAATTATTTTCAGGACTACTAGGATCTATACCAGTTACCAGTCATCATGGCTATGAATAAGGTGACATTTTTGTCGGATATTCGTATGAATTAAGATCTATTCTTCTAAGAGCCATTATTACAACTTGCTGTTAACTAAATGCAGGATTTTAACGGGCAGATAAATTGTTTTAATTATTATAAGTGGACAGTATGCTAGAAGTGAGCGTTAAGCTAAATGGAGGATTATCCTACCGGTAACTTTTAAAGTTAGTTACTTTGATTACTTTAATGTTCACTTTAGCTAAAGTTAACTTTAACTAAACCCAACTTTAACGGGAAGTTGTAATAATGGCCTTAAGTCTTACTGTGAACTTCTTTTTAAAGCACAAAAGTTGTAGTTGGCGTTAAATTAGATGCCTCAAACTAGGAAAATCATTATCTAGCCTTCTACAAATTCTGTAAAAGCTATCATGCGCAGGTTATGTAAAAAGTCATTCATCCTATATGCCAGTGGATGTCTCTAGGATTAGGTCAGATTATACTGACAGCATCCTGAAGAATGGATTGTATCTAAGACCCGTTATGCTAGCTTCTGGCCTTTACTTTTATGAAATTTTTAATGTTAAGAATTTTTAGAATGAGAAGTCGCCATAGCCTAGTAGGTAGAGTGTTGGCTTATTAAAGGTGAGGCCACGACTCAAACCCCAGGTCTGATATCTCCAACAAAACTAAATATAAACGAATATTTCATGGATGACATTCTCTCAGCATTCTTCTGGCCAAAAACTCTGAAATTAAATTAAACTGACATGAAAAGTTTTTCAAATATCTTTAGCTCGGAGTTAAAGTCATACCACCCGTGTATAAAATTAAAACACGCAACATAAGTGGTGTGAGAAGCTAAGGCGTAATCCTGACTGAAGGGTTGTAATGACCAATTACTTATGTATGTATGTAGACGACATCTTCAAATGCCAGACAATTTCACAGAAAATGTTCAGAGGTATCCTTACTTTATCGTTGATACTTCTGCTGGCTGTAAAGACAGCCATTGTAAGAATCCGGTATGTAGATGACATAATACTGACAGCTAAGGGCAATTTTAAAGGGATTCCATGTGACATCATTCAAAGTAGTCTTGTGTTTACAATATTCTCTACTGTGTTCAGGGAACGAAAAAACAAACGAACTGGCATGGAAGGTATCGCAGGTGTCTAAAAGATAGAGGGTATATGTATATGCGGCCCTAAAAGAATAATTTTTCAAATTGGAGCATGGAATTCAACAAACCGTGGGTGGTCCAACGTACTTGATTGCCGAATTTCTAAACTGCTGTCTTCAGCAGTGGGCAGCGGAAAAAGGCAGAGAATTTCTTGAGTTCGACAAGAGAACGGTTCACATTCTAACAGAAATTCTAACTACGCTGTTGGCAGTTCCGCTGACAGTTCCACCAGGATTACTGCATAAGCTGCCATGATGAGGAGGAAATAGAATCGGTACATCATCTTTTGTGCGAGTATCCTGCACTTCAGTACAGACGTCATCGGTTTTTGGTTTACAGAACATTGGAAGATCTGGTCATGATGGTGAATATGCCACTAAGGGAACTGTCTGGTTTCATCAGGAACTCGGGGTGATTCAATCGCGTCACTAACCGATCATAATCGGAGGCTTACTTACACTGTGATTTGATAATCCCAGTCACTTACATCTCCTTCCTTAACTCTAAACTGTTTGATTTCGGTGAATGCTACAAGACATTGTAAAAAATGTGAATGGAATAATACTTACTCAAGTAATAATTACAACCCCTTAGTCAAGATTACAACATAGCTATTCCCAGCACTCAAATAGTGTGTTAATTATATTCATGAGAGGCAAGACCTCCGACTTCAGAAGACTGCTGAGAGGAAGTCATCGAAAGTCAATGTTCTACCTACTAAAAATGGCGTTTTTTTAAAGAGCGACCATTCTGTGGCGTACAAATTGAGCAAGGATATATATGGGGACAGGAACGAAAGCTTTTTGGTCCCAGAGTGAAATATTCAGAGTCCACAGGGAAATTCGTGGGTGTTTTCCGAATAGAACTTTAAGCAGATAGAAGAAAACATAGTACATTACAAAACTATCTGATGGTTAGGATGTCATTCCAGCAGCCTCGGCTCTTGTGAAGTTAACTCGAAAAATAAAATATTACTGCCTGTGGAACCTGAATAGACAGGGAAAAATGGAGTTACATTCTGATGGGTCACAGGTTATGTAGAAATTCACGATCTCCGAACAAGTCAGTTAACAATGTATGTATTCCTGGAGGGTACGTATTCCTGTTTACAGGTATATTGAAAGTAACAACATAGCTGGTCCACCTGCAGAGTTGAGTACAACAGATAATTTGAATAAAATCACATTAGGGAATGCCATGATCTATCAAATCACATGGGACGGATCTAGACGAAAATTATTTGAAAAAAATCCAGTATAGTTAAGAACTGTCCAGCTAGGTGTTAAAGATTTATAGTGTAATTAGAAATGGACCTTATATTTCTACCAAATTTATTCTAACATAAGCTAGAACTGCTGGAAACGGCTTTGAAATTCGTTTTTAAGCCTGGAACATGTGTCTTAAGAAGGTCAATGGTCCCTTACTGTTGCTGTATGAGTCTCTAAGTAGATTCATATTTGAATGAACTCAAGCATCTTGCATTGAGGATTTTAAAAAATTGATTGAATGTCTGATATACTATAAGAATGCCGATTATTTGTTTCAAAATTTCATAGGGTGGCAAAGGGTATCATGTAAACGGATGCAATCGTTTTATTCTATACCAATAGCTCAGCTAAATAAGTGTTCATAATGATCTTAAACGTATTTGTTGTGACTGTATTTTATTATCAGAGAGTGTATACACACTTATGTACATACACATATTCATTTTTATAATAAAGTTTTAATATAACTGAGTAAGGCACCACAGGAAATACCACATGTTAGAGACAAGGAAACAGAGTGTACATATGTGTGATATTATTTCACATCACAAATACATACAGGCTGGTATGAAATTAAAAAGCAGTCGCTTTATATTGTATTGTTGTTTTCAATGGCATTGTTCGGTTCGTTCACTGCTCTTTGGCACAACTTGACTTGACGTCAAGCAATACTTGAGCTAGAATTAGCCAAACGTTCGTGGAACGTAATGGAACGTACGTTTGTTTCTAGCATGTAAAAGAAAATGAGAATGATTAGCCAACCGTAATATAATTTCATATAGAGGGCAATTCAAGGAGGATCAGTTATGCCATAACGATATGCAGAAGACTTTCAGGGAAAGTCTAAGGACATTATGATAGTCCTATACTGCCGTAGAGACTAATATGTCGGTGTAAACAGCACAATGAGAAACCGTTTTACAAATATGGCTGTTATAATGAGAGACCAGTCTAATACAAGATTCATTAGGAGTAGGTAATGATCTTATAATTCAAGTTGCTTACAGCTTCTTCCTTAACTGTCCATCGGACAGAAACGCTAGACAAAACATTGTAGCAAAAGTGAATGGTATAATTTTGAATACTTACTTAAGTGATTATTACAACCCTTTAGTCAAGATTAGAACATAGCAACCGTAATACAATTTTGTTAAACATTTCCATTATTTTCGTACATACGTTCCGTTACGTTACGTAAACGTTCGGCCAATTATGCCTTTCTGTAAGCAATTGTTTACATGTATGCTTGTGTTTAGGATGTGCAAGTATGTGTATGCCTGTTAGGATAGACAATATGATTGTGTTTTGCAAATACGCTGTGAGTACTAAATCCAAAGAAAATTAAAAAAAAAAACAAAAAAATAGTTGAGAATTCTTTTTGTAGAATATTTATTGACTTTTGTTTTCTGTTTCTGACCCATTAGCATATTGACTATGGATTACATATTAGGTATCCTCTTCCTATTTTTGCTATTTTTGGGATTTATAGTTGCAGCCATTGACTGCAATGGTAAATCATATAGTATAACAACATATTCTTTTGCAGGATTTTTTCTTTTTTTCTTTCGTCTTCGTTGAAAGTCTAACAAGTAAAAAAATATCGATTAACAAAGCACAAAACATTCAAATGATAAAAATGTAACAGTAGGCAATGTTGCAAGCATAAAATATTTAATTTGAGATGAAACCAACTCAGATGTAAAGTTAATGTCACTAAAAACCCTATGGGACCAAAACTAAATATGCATTCATGTACCAAGCCAAACTGTACAACGACACGATGAATTATTGCATGGAATTAACCCACAAAACAAAGTTTCGCACGATCAATGGACAGTCAAATGCAGATAAGTTGCTTTCATTTAAGTCTGTTGCATGAAATCATAGCAACGAAAATAAGATTTTCGAGTAGGGGAGCTTTAAAAATTTTTACAGGAATTTTTTCACACAGATATTATTATTATTAGCGTCGTGAAAACGTGCCTTAATATCTAAAGTACTTTTAAAATTTATTGGGTATTCTTACAATGTCTCCTTCAAGCATATTGCTTGACAAACGTTAGTCACCTGCTCGATATTAACAATTAAAATTCCCTGCCTAATGCTCAGGTATTTCCTTCTGGAATGCATTAATGACCAACAGGTTCCATGGTTCCTATGATTTATCTTCATGGTCACAGAATCTGTATGTTGGGCTCGACATAACCGCTATTTTTTT
Organism: Sarcophaga subvicina; assembly: GCA_936449025.2. NCBI lineage: Eukaryota > Metazoa > Arthropoda > Insecta > Diptera > Sarcophagidae > Sarcophaga > Sarcophaga subvicina. The sequence continues at coordinate 38,841,831 of OW388084.2, forward strand.
AAGGTGTATTCTGAGTCTACAGTGGCCTTTAAAATGAACGGTTACCAACCTCAGCTTATTGCTGGATAATGCATGACTTAAAATCTCTTGGCAAGTTTAGCTTCCTGTTTATTTCCAAAAGCTACCACATGAGCAAGGAAACAGCAGAGGGCCACCTCTACCCCTATACTTAGCCGATTCACCTTGGCAAGAAAATCTTGGCTTTAAATTCATAAGAGCCGAATGTTCGAACGGCGGTTTTACTGTCAGATAGTAATAGTATATCTTGTCTTTTATATCTCCTATCTAAGTTGAATTGAAAACCTCTTTCTACGGCATAGGCTACCTCTTAGTTTGGGACCAAAAATTTTTGTCAAGATCTGTCCTGGAACCATCTGTATACAACAAAAGAGTTTCTCTTTGAAAATAATATGCAGTTTTCAGTAGAGGGAATGGATTGGGTTGTTAGTTCCAGGTTATGTTTCTAGGTGGCCTGCTATAGACAGTGTTAGAACAGGTTGGCCGCTGGGTTTGTGTAAGGCTAGAGTAAGGTTAGTTAATGGTTTTATTACGGGGCAGTGCGAGATTAGGTCGCTGACAAAGGTTTGGAACAGATCCTAGCCGGACTATTGCAGGCTATGTTGCGATGAGCAGGAGTTGGATACTATCGAGCACCTCCTCTGTAACTGCCCAGCCCTTAGTAGATTGAGGTTGAATACCCTTGGCGGGGGCTTCTTTGAGGGTTGAAATTCTTTGTCGAGAACCGACATCAAAGCTCTCCATAAAATCATTATTAGCTTGAGCTGGTTGAGAAGTGCTAGAGCTTCATAAGTGTAGTCGCGCTCTTCCTTGTGTGTTTGTTGGTCTATGTAATTCCTCCGCTTCCTATTCTCCCTTTCCTTTTTCCTACCCCCTCAATTATCCTCTAAAGGACGTTTTGTACAATGGCTCAATTTGACAAGTACACGTCCTCAAACCTAAACCTAACCTTTTCGATCACATACATATACATAATTCGTCGGTACAACCCTTTGGTCAGGATTACGACCTAGCTTCTCACACCACTTACGCTTTGTGAATTAATTTCATACATAAGTGGTGGGACCTACAGTTTAAAGTCGACTCCGAACGACAGATTTTTGAGAGACGTTTCATGGCAATTTTATTAACTCTCAGAGTTTTTGCCAAAAATCTTCTGAGGGGATGCCGTTTCGTTTTGTGGGAGATGTTTAATATGGAGTTTGAAACGTGGCCTCACATCTAATAAGCCAACACACTATCTACTAGACTGCGGTTATTTATACTACTGCTACGTTCAGATTACTGCATTTATTTTTTTACTGTCTCGTTGCAAAGCACTTCAAAAAATCATAGAGTCAACTGTTTCTGTCCAGGGGACTAGTAAGGAGGGAACTGTCTATCAATTGATTTCTTAGATCACAAAACGGCCTAATGACTAAAGCTTTAGTTTTCACTATCATATGCTGTGGACTTAAATCCAACAGAGCTTCTAGCGTCGCTGCAAGATAGGTTCTCATTGTTGCTGTTAAGCCAACATACGCTAGTCTCTGTATCTTGTTTAAAGCTATTTAAAATGTTATCAAATTTATTGTATGTGCCAAGACAATCGCACTCTACATCACTATTAGTCTGACCATTATGATACACATCCAGTGCATAGTTCCTGTATTGTATACCCAGTGATTCTCTACCATCATCACATATCTGGTCTTATCTGAAATCCTCTTTATAGGCTTTCTATGTCAATTTACATCCCAGTAATATTTCTACATATTTGACATCTATTTTCTATGATGTTATGTTAACTACAACCCTTTTATGTCTCTACGAACTCCGTATGCGGCAATTTTGCTTATTGATGTAACTACTAAGAGAGAAATGAACTTCCTTGCTAAATTAAATGCCTGTAGCGCCAATACTTGCTTAATTCTTTAGTTGGTCATTACAACCCTTTTAGTCAGGATTACAATCTATTTTCTCACACCACTCATGTTGTGTGCGTTAATTTGTATCGTGATTGACGGCACCAACGGTTTAATGTCGACACCGAACGACAGATTTTTGGGAAACTTTTTCGTTGCAATTTTATTTACTCACAGAAACACACTACCTACTAGAGTAAGGCTCCAATACTTACTTAGTTATTTAATTGGCCATTACAACCTTTTATTAGGGATAGGTTATAAACCCATCTTCTCACACCACTCATGTTGCGTCTGCTAATTTTTATCATAATTGGTGGGACCTACTATTTAATATCGTCTCCAAACGACAGATTCAAGAAACTTTTTATGGCAATTTTATTTTCTTTCAAAGTTTTTGCCAGAAGACTGCTGAGAGGAAATTGGCGAAAGATTTTTCTTTTTCATCTTTCGTTTGTTTGAGTTGTCTAAGTCAGGGTTTGCCTTCCAAAATGTATCAATACAAAGTTTGTATGCAGTTCTACTACTGTATATAAACTATGTAGATATGCAAAGTAACCAAACAATGCATCAACTATAAATCCGATGCCTGATTGATTTTTGACTACGTTAAAAATATACATTGACGACATTTTGAAATAGAATACATTGTATATATTTTGTACAGCGGCATTATGAAACACGATACTTTGTTCAAATACAGAGCAACTAACATTTTGGAAGGCAGCCTACCTACTAGACTACGACTACTACAATACTGCTACATCGCATCTACGGCATTGTGAATGGTGAGCCAGATTTACTTGTTGCGTTAGTTGATCTTTGTATGAAAGGAGGTGTAAAGTCAAATGCGAAATACATTCAAAATAAGCCATAAAGCAACTATCTAGAACAACAAATTCGAATTCTCGTCCAATGTTTCTCTTAAAAAGCGCTTGCAGAGGCCTGAAAGCAGATGTAATGGTTTCAGTCTCTGTACATTTTGTATAATCTTGCAAATTCCTTGCACAGTAGGTCAATTACGATTACCTTAATTTATTTTGAAGTCGCCGTAGTCTAGTAGGTAGTGTGTTCGCTTATTAGATGTGAGGCCACGGTTCAAATCTTAGGTCAGGCATCTCCAACAGAACGAAATATGAAAACAGAAATATTTCTTCGGCCACATCCTCTCATCAGATTTCTGGTAAAAACTCTGAGAATAAATAGAAATAACCAGGGAAAGTTTCTTTCGGAGTCGGCTTTAAATTGTAGGTCCCGCCAATCATGTATAAAAATAACACACACAACCTAAGTGGTGTGAGAAGCTAGGTCGTAGTCGGGACTAAAGGATTATAATGACCAATTATGTACATTTATACGTATAATATACATTTGTATGTATAATTTCACCATAATGTTTCAAAGCTACATACATACCAGTGATCGGCAATGAATCGCTTTTTCGCTACTCATAAGTACTCATGAAATTTTGAGTCTGAGTGAGTCAACAGTATTGAAATCCAACTACTCTGATTCATTCGTACTCACTGAAACATTGATTTATAAATACAAGTTGCAATGAGTGTGAGTACAACGCTGACATCAAACTCATAACATTCGAAATATGTTTGATTCATACGCCTACTCATTCAGATTCATATATACTTATAATACTCATAAATAATTCGATTGATTCGAATCATTCGTCAAAATTTACAGTCTTAGTTGTTGTCGGATTTATAAAGAAAGAAGAAAGACACATAAACAAAAAGGACAAAGACAGCAAGCAGAGCAAACACACAACCTGTGAGTATTATAGTGTTCCTACGTGAATCATACTTATCTTGTGATTTGTGTATACGATGAGTCATGGAGAGTCGAAATCAATAACATCATTAAGTATGAGTATTATGAGTGTTTCAAACTTTGAATATGAGTAGTAGGAATATGACATTAAAATAAGTATGAATGCGTATAAGTATCAGAAATTAGAAGTATGATTCGAATCTACTCATCGTTTTCAATACTCATTGCTGACCTCTGATACATACATATATGTATGTATAATTGGTCTTGACAAGCCTTTAGTCAGGTTCCTAATAGTAGTAGTAGTACCTAGTTTCTCACACCACTTACAGTGTTCTAATGCTGGCCATGTTTAAAAAGTTTTAACCTTTTTTATATGTTTTTCGGTTCGGTTAAATGATCCATATTCACATATGAAAAACGTTTCATTAAATTCAATGACTTGTCAGATGAACGATATTTAACAGCTGAAACCAGTAAATGGTTAGTTAACCCGGTAATAATTTAATAAATTTAAATTATTTTTAAATTTTTCGTTTTTTAAATACCATACGCCACAATTCTAGTTTTTATTTATTTTTTATTTTCAACTTTTAACCTACATACGCATAAAACGAAAAGTTCTTTGACTGCGTTAAAGTTGAAAATGCAAAAAGTTTTGCTTGTGCCTTCCATTTGAATGCGAATATCTGGTGCCTGTTTGTCTGAATACAGGAACAAAAATAGAAAAAAAACAGAAAATGTGGCAAAGAATGTTTGAAATTAAAAACTTTCGTATGCAACATAAAGCGGTTACTGGTTTTTTTTACTTTGGCTGCCTCTGTGACTGACTAAATGACCGACTTTTTAGTTTACTGTAGAACTATAGTTGTCACACACAGATATGTTGCAAAGAAGTCTTAAATTTATTACTTTGGGTCACGACATCTATTTGAGTTTTTTTTAAATTTTTTGTTTGTTTTGTTGTTGTTTAATGGTGCAAACATTTAATGTCGAGAAATTAAAAACTCTAATTACAGTGTATGACAGTGTTTGTTTGGAATAAATGGTGAAGAGAAAATAATGGCAGTAATAATGCATTGAATATATTTAAATGTCAGCCACAACAGTAGAAAATTTGTTTTAATAGGCTTTTAGGGTTCATAAATGCTTATTTTAATGGTGCTTTTAAAATTGCAAAATATAATTTCAGAAAATGACTGTGACCATGCCCCTAGAATCAAAAACGAAGCGTGTTTTTTAGTCGCTAAAACTTCAATCGCCTTAGCGAAAATTAAAATTCATAACAAATTTTAGTTTTTTTTTGCAAAAATTATATGGTATTTGATTGCAAATTGTTATTTAATAATTTTGAACTGATTTTATGAATTCATAGAATAGACTGCTAATATGCATAAAAATTGTTAATGAATTTTGGTGGAATTATGCAAATTGATGGAAGGATTTTGATTATTATTTTTTTTTTTTGTGGAAGAGGATGGCATTGAAGTAAATTTAAACAAAAATTCGATTTTTAAAAATTAAATTTTTATCTTTCCCTTTCTCTAAATAAATAAATGGAATAAAACTCAAGTGATAAAATTGTGTTTAATTTATTATTTAAAAGTTTTAATATGGGTGGGCCATTTAAAGGTTTAAATTTAGAAAGGCAAAAAAACATAAACGTTTTGAAATTTTTCCAAATTTATTTTATTGTTATGAAGTACAATTGTTCCAGTTAGAAGTGGAATATTAATTCATTCATATGGCTACCGTGGCTGACCTCACAACACCTCATTCGATCGGAGCAATTTTCATGTACTTTTGCCAGCATATGTGGTAGTATTTCGGAAATGGCATCACAAATGTTGGGCTTCAAATGCTCAATTGTCTCTGGTTTGTCGGCATAACAGTTTTCTTTAACGGCGCCCAACAGAAAATAGTCCAAAGTTGTCAAATCGCAGCTTATTGGTTCCCAGTTGACAACAATATTTCGGCTAATAAAACGATAACGAGTGAATGTTGATATATTATCACTTACACTCTCAGTCACAGCTTCGATATTTTTGGGTGCATGCTCAGCACGAGTACGTTCACGTCTTGGCCCATCAACAATGAAACCAGTTTCTTTAGCAATAAACTTGATCAATTGTCTTTGTTTTGGAAATAAATTTACAATAAATCCCAACGTTGCTCAAGCGTAAATCGATTTAATATACTGAATTTTCTGATAGAATAGAATAACATACGTATTGCCAGATTCGAAATAACCGATGGTTTATATTTAAACCGGTAGATGGCCCACCCGATACATACATATTGGCAATTTCGTGTCAAGTGACCCAATTTTTAAAATCGATGTCTTCCGATTTGGATGAAATTTGCACCAAGGTTAATACTATTGGATAGTAGGCAAATTTTCAGCTCTATCAGTCAAGAACAGCCGGAGTTAGAGGGGGTCAAAGTTGGACATTTTGGTCATACAGGGTTTTTTTAAAATGTGTGTAACTTTTCACCTGTTGGTCCTAGCAAAAATTTTCCAAAGGATATTAGATAGCTATATCTTCAATCTTTCCAAAAATTATTTTTTAATTTTTTAAAAATTTTTTTTATTTTTTTCATTTAAATTAATTAATTTAAATTTAATTTAAATTAATTAAAATTAAATTTAATTAAATTTAATTTAACCTTTATGTCAACAGATAAAAAATTATACTTACGTCAACAGAAACATACCCGGGTATGTTCATACATTTTATATGGAATTTCTTTTGTTGCTAAGCTTATTTTTGTGTTGATTTGGTTTTACTTACTTGTTGGGTGGTGTAACGCACTCTAGTTACGTACATACTAAAAGGCTTATGGAAAACGACCTCACATCCATTATATCGAGCTCCCATGAGCGTGCGGCGTTTTTGGGATATAAGCCGCTTTATACTTTTCGACAACGGAAACACATGTCAACAGCGTAAAAAAGCGATAAAGCTGCAGCCATAACGGATTTATTTTTAATACTGAATGATAATCTACGCAGCAATTACGTAGCAGGTCAAAACGTGGTACCGGGTTTACCCAATACATACCATCGAAACCCGCCAATTACGGAATTGAAGTATGGTGGGTGCGTGACTCCGCCTCATCCTATCCAATGAAGGGACAAATTTATACTGAATTGCTGGCAGCCGAGAAAAAAACGTAGGCAAGAAGGTAGTGGAGGACTTGTTCGTGAATCATTTTTGTGGGAGTGGACGGAATATTGTTTGTGATAATTTCTTCACAACCTATAACGTAATGAAAAATTTAATGATGGACAACAGTTTATCAATGTTAAGTACAGTGAACAGGAGACGAGTGTTTGTACCACCATATTTCGCTTTATCTATAGGACGGGACGTAGAGTCAACTACATTTTCGGTAACAATATTACCTTGTGCTCTCATATCCAAAATAAAAAAATAAGTCGGTTATACTTCTTGCATTATTCATACGAAGTGCAAGGTCCAAAGAAAAAGCCACTCTAGATCTTAGATTACAACAAATATAAAGGTGGCGTCGATAGTATGGATAGGATATTGAACAAGGCGACGAACAAATAGATGGCCCTTGGCTTTATTCTACTACACCTCGCTGCCCATAATTTACGTTGCGTATAACCCAATGTTGAAAGCTTCTACAAGCCGCCGTAGAATGTTCCTACACAGCCTCAGCGAACAACTGGTGAAACCGGAAAGAGAAAACAGAGATAAAATAAACATGTTACAAAAATATTTTCAACACGCAATGCTATTGAAGCCATATGTGGAGAATCTTTGAGCGTAAGAGGTGCTGCAGATAAAAGCGTGGAAGAACCTTACAGCACTGGTATAATGAAAGTAAATGGTAATTGCCACTTATGTACAAAACGTCGGCCAACCAGCAAATCCTGCACGTTATGCAATAGCCCATATGTGCCGCTCATTCAAGTTATATACCGCAATGTAATAAATGCATTTAAGAAAAATTAGCATTCCTGTATTTGATTGAATTTTAATCTTATTATTAAGAACTTATAAATCAAATTTAATAAACATCAAATATCAAAATATTTTCATATATTTTATTATACATACCCAGGTATACAACTGTTGACGTAAGGGATAGGAATCAAAAAATGGCCACATCTTTGACCACCATCCGCAATTTTTACTCAAGTCTAGGAATAAGTTAGAAAACACTACTAGTGAGGATATCAGGAAATTTCAGGTTAATACAGTTATTACTTCCTGAGATACGGCGATTTAAAAACACAAAACATACCCGGGTATGTATCTGTTGACATAAGGGTTAAATTAAATTAAATTTAATTTAATTTTTTTTCAAAATGGGCCTTTTTTTGCTCAAAGAAAGCTTATACAATTTCTTTAAAGTCCTTTATAAGCGCTTAATGGGATGCGAGTGGGATATCTATCAAAAAAATTATTTTTTAACTCAAGAATAAGATTTTTCAATATTATTTCAATATTTTATTTATTACTTATAATACTAAATAACAATAATAATAAAAAATTTAATAAAATTAATATAAAAATTTTGAAATTGCCAATCTTTCGTTCTTCTTATTTATTGCCTTCATTTTCTGTTTTTTTGCCAATCCTTTCTTGGAGTTACTAAGTTCAGCTGCTGATTTCGCTGCTGCTTTCTTTTTTGGCTTTGGAAATAAATCGCATTGAGTAAATGCAGAAAATTTTTTCAACTGGAGTCTTCCATCGATAAGTGGTATAAAAGCATGGTATTGAGCTGTACCATCAATTGTTACAGCTTCCTGCCAAAACGCAATGCTTTGGCCTCAGTTGGGTAAATTTTGTATATCCAATTTTGACTCGTGTTCAGATTGAAATGTTGCATATAACTCATTCAGGTTACAGAGAACCACCCTCTTCTGCATTTGGACTTTCTGGCCATCGATTCGAACAGACACCCAGCCTGATCATTCGTTGAGACGTTCCAAACTCGGTCATTATTTTTTAACAACTCCATGACGATGGGACAAGAGTAAGAAGTTGATTTCTTTCAGAGCTACTCTGTGACGTTTTGTACTTCTTTTTTAATTGTTCAAAAACTTCTACTGCATCCTTGTGATGTTGATTTTGGCACGCATTATTAGGTCTTATAGGTTCTAGTGAAAAGTTATAACAACCATCATCTCCTGCAGAACTGTCATCATTTTCAGAATTGATTTTGTTCTCATCTGGAATAACCGGTAATGTGTCCAACTTTCCCATCATTTTCCTGCACGATCCGCAAATTAGCACACGTTTTGAAAGCTTTAGGAGTTTTTCAATAAGTTGTCGGAAATATTTCGCATATCTGCTGATCTGTGCTTCTTTTTGTTTAAGGGATTACAACAAAAAGAAGTCAACATTTCGTTTTTGGAATAATTAGTAAATAACGCATGTCCAAACTTTAACACTGTTTATAAAAAACTAATTTCTGAATGTCCTTAGAATTCAAATAAATACTTTTTTAAGATCATTTAAGTATTAAATTTTATGCCAAATATAGAAAAATATTTTTTTTGATAGATATCCCTGAAATATGAAGAGATTCGCGTTTACTTGCAGCATATAGAAAAACTTTTAAAGCGAATAAAGTAAAGTATGGGGTACTCCAACAGAAACTTCCGACATTTGACATTTAACAGCAGCCATATTTTTGAAGCTATTCTGTCAATTTAGTTGCTATTTATTCAGTCCGCCAAGTCACCATGGATAATAACAGAAAGAGCCGTGTGTTATATGAATAAGATCTGGAGCATTCAGAAACTGATACAAATTTTCATTGGAAATTTATCTGCAGTGATGATGCCCATTTCTTGATGAACATCGAACATCGTTTAGTGTTAATATATACTTTTTTGCGATTGAAGTTGGCCAAACCGTCACTGTCAACGTCGAGCTTTATATGTCGTCTACAAACTTCTTTTGCATGATATGGAGACCAACGATATGTCCTACAGAGCTCTTGCCACATTTGATATTATGCACTCGCGATTTGAGGGTATAGTCATTTCACATTGAGATGATGTGAACTGGCCATCGTAATCTGGTCAAGAGATGTTTTCTTGGGGTGTTTTCTTAAGTATGTACCAGTATGTGCGAATAAGGCACAAACCACAATGATCTTCAAAGCTAAAATAACCCATATAATTACCTCACGTTTAATGAGCCAACCTATTATGTACTAGATAATGACGATTTCAGCTCTATTTATAGTGTAACGAGTAATTACTTGTAACAATTTGATCCTTTTACCAACACTGGAAATGTTTGTAGCATATGGCAACGTACTGATTGAATTCAACGAAATTCGTTCAGATTCTATTGACCAATCAGAATCGATCTTTAATTTTTTAAATACTCGTTCAGTTGCTATTAGCCAATCCAGGCTAATCTTTTATATTTTCATAAACGTTCAGGCATTTTTTAGGGTTGATGAAGGGATCAGAACACAATAGAAAGGAGGAGAAGCTTGGAAATTAGAATCGAACGCATTAAAATATTGCATACTGCAAAAGTTTTTTTCATTAAAAAAAAATTTAAATATTGTATATTGTACAAATTTTTCATTTTTCAATTAAATAAAAATAAAAATAAAAAAATAAAGTGATCATCAAGCGTATTAAAGCTCAGGTGTGGGGTGACATTGAAAAAATATAATATGACGTCGCGTTTATCAAAGCAACTGGATGGCTTAAAGTATGCCGGTGTGGAAATACCATCAAATGCTTCTTCTGCTCGCCTTCGGGAACTATATGAGAACGCAGTGACTACAAATATAAAAAAAGATGTTGAACCATGTGCCGAATTAAGTAAAACTACCGCTGTATTATGTCTGGAAGATTCCGCTGCAAACACAAAAACTGATGTTGATGTTGCCTTTGAATTGGGTATGGAAAACTCCGCTGCAAACATAAAATCTGCTGCTGCTCGTAGATTCGATAGCGAGACTAATACTGATGCCAAATCTGATGTTTATACCAAATCAAATGTTGACGCAGAATGTGAAGACGATGCTAAGAAAAATTCCGATTCCAATTCCGAAGCTAATGCGGGTCCTAAGTGTAGCCACTATGTAGGTCAGTTTGGTATTAGAAACATCATTACATCAGCTGAAACTGAAGCCGCTGACTTAGACCATCAGCTTCAAATTCTACGTAAAAAACATGAGTTATTGAAGCTACAGCAGGCTATCGCTGCTTTAGAAAATGGTGAAACATCGACGCCCGAGGAGGTACAAGTAGCAACACCGCTTGTCGCTTCGAACCGATTGACTTTTCGGGACATAGAACACGCCATTGTGCAATTTGACGGCGAGAATCGTGCATACAGTGTGTACGATTTTCTTTAGAATTTTGAACGTGTAATGCAAATGGTTGCTGCTGAAAATTGTTTAAATACACATCCCTGTGCAACTCGTTGACAGGCACCGCAAGACTTCTCCTGAACAAAACGGAACTTTTAGGCTATGCTCAGCTGAAAGCAACACTAATAAAAGAATTTGGTCGGGCAGTAAGTCGTGGCGAAATTTATAAAACTTTGGCAAATTTTAAGTGGAATAAAAAATATAATGTCCGGCGTTATGTATTAGAAATGGAAAATATTGCATCCCGCTGTAGTGATATCGATGAGTTTGAACTAATTGGTTTCATAATTGATGGAATGCAGGACAATACCCCAGATGCCTATTTGCTTATGAGTGCACGAACTATGAACCAATTTAAAGAATCTTTAGACTTATACGAACAACGCCGTGCAAACCGCCTTAATGTCAACCGTGACGCTACTCTGTCAAACACAACAAAGAAACCTATTCAACTCAATTCATCTTCATCAGATACCACCAAAATACGATGCTACAATTGTACGCAGATGGGACACTACCAAAGTAAATGCCCTTTTGACAAGCGACCCGATGGAAGCTACTTCCGATGCTGGCAAACAGGACATGATCATCGCAGTTGCACCAACCCGAAGAAAATATTAATGGCCCGTAAGAATGAAATTGCCGCTGTAAATCCCGATGAGGTAGATGCCAAAGAAGATTTTTATGGAAAATACATAAATGCTGTAAACAATGTAAGTATTGCTTTTTGCGATAGTAGGATCAAGTGCAAAAAATTTATAAAGTGTTTTTCTCTTTTCGATACCGGTAGTCCAACTAACTTTATGCGGATATCTTTTGTTCCATTTACTGTAACTAATGCTGCTATGAAATCGATGTACCGCGGCCTAGGAAAATCTTATTTAATAACCTATGGAACAACTGAAGTAGAAATCAGATTTAGAAACCAATGTAAGAAAATAATTTTACATATTGTGTCAGACACAACTATGACAATTCCACTTATATTGGGAAGAGATTTTCTCAATAAATTCAATATACATTTACAGTGGCGAGCAAAAGTGTATTCATGTTGGCAGATTCCGCCCTTTAACCCCTATAAAATCTTTAATGAATGAGAACGCAAGATGAATGTTTCAGGGTTGATTACTTGTTTATTATATTACATATTTAAGTTAAAAAATTAAAAGAAATTATATACCATAATTCAAGAATATAAATAAAATTAAAATAACTCAATTCGAACACTTTTGCACGTATATTCAAAAACCTTAATATTAAGCGATTTCTAATACTTTGTCCACAATCGCTTGTTCTTTTTTATATTTTTAATGCGGTTTAGCATACTTTCCACCAATTTTTGTATGATTTCATCTGGGATTTTGTTCCACTCCTCTTGTACTCTTTGCCAGAGTTCATCCATGTTCGTTGGTGTTCTTTCATACACGGCCAGTCTTCTTTTTAAAAGAGCGTACAAATTTTCTATAGGATTGAGATCCGGGCTTTGTGCTGGCCATTTAAGTAATTTAAATTTTTGATTAGACAACCAATTTCTAACAATTTTAGAGGTATGTGTAGGATCTCCATCTTGTTGAAAGTGTATCTCCGGCTCGGGATATGAACTTTTGTCCGCATATTCTGCCAAATTAGTCTGAAGAACATGGAGATAATCTTCCTTCTTTATTATACCTTCTATCTTAACCAGTGGACCAACGTTCCACCAAGTAAAACACCTCCACATCATCAAACTTCCCCCGCCATGTTTTACTGTTTGCTTTACATGATGTCTTTGAAGATTTTTATGTGGGCGGCGCCAGTAATATTCTTTTCCATCTGATTGGAAACGGTTAATTTTAGTTTCATCAGACCAAATCACATGTTTCCAATCCTCTGCTGTTCAGTTTTCGTATTCTTTACAAAATTGCAGGCGCGCCTTAACATTTTTATTTGATAAGGCTGGTTTCTTTTTCTTGACTGCTGCGACTAGACCAATTCTTCGTAGTGATCTACGAACAGTCCAATCACTAACGTGTTTATTTATTGCTTTGGCAGCTATTTTTGGTGTTCTAGTATCCCTATTTCTCATTAATCGCTCAATATGCGGAGCATCTGCGTCTGTTACCAACCTTGGACGAGCAGTTATGATACATTTGGATGATATATTTCGTCTTTTACGAACACTTTGTACAGTACTATGGGCTATTTTTAAAGATTTAGCTCATTCTCCGCATGACTGTCCATTTTCCGTCATAACTACTATACGATGTTCTATTTCCACGCTTATTTTTTCATTTTGTAGTGACAAATAAATTACCAATGTTTATTTTAATAAAAAAATGCCAACAATATTTTGGAAACTGCACTTAAACTTTTTAAAAACAAACAAAGTTGATATTAAACCATACTCGATAAAAAAAATAACGGTAAATTATAAATTCACACTTGTAAAGTGACATAAACCAATATGAGCAAAAGTGTTCGAGTTGTCATATTTTGCGATCATGGTCGATAACCAGAGTTGTAATTATTCTTTTTATACAATTTTTGCACTATAATATAATCCAACAGTAATGAATAAACATGCGAATTTTCGTTAAAATATCTTAGCTAGAAAAATTTTTTTTGAGGTTTTACTAGAAAATTTACCAACATGAAAACACTTTTGCACGCCACTGTATGTCAGGAACTAATTAAAAATACTTTCTCAAATAAATGTCCTGAAATTCTTAATGAATCCCAATCATTTTTTTGTGCACTTGATCCAAACAGGGTAAATGAATTTGAAAGTCGGACAGATATTATTAGTGATGCGGACAAATTATTTGTGAACTGTTCTGTTTGTGAATTAGAGAATTCCAATGGCAATGAATTTACTATTTCTCATTTTGAGAATACTGAATCAGGAAAGAATAACTCAAGTAAAGATTATAAGATTGAGACTGAAATTGTGTGTGAAGCTGACTGTAATGCCGCTGATTTTTGTAATTTGGAAAACTTATTACATGAAGTTCATTGTGTTAATGTGACTTCATCAGATGTTGATGTTAATCCGAATCTCAGCCAAAAACATCGCGAAAAATTGTGCAATATTATAAATGTAGGCTATCTTGAGGCAAATGATGTAGAAGTAAGACCATATGATTATGAAATGAATATTAGGTTAACGAGTGACATTCCGTTTCATTTTTTGCCCCGACGTTTATCCTATTATGAAAGAAATGAACTGAGGAAAATTACAGATGACTTGTTGTTGAATAATATCATTAGACTAAGCGAATCCCCTTATGCGTCTGCTGTAGTACTAGTAAAGAAGAAAAACGGGGAGCTCCGTAAATGTGTTGATTATCGTGCTTTGAACAAAATAACTGTTAGGGACAATTTCCCATTGCCATTAATTGAAGATTGCATAGAATATCTGGGCGGGAAACAATATTTTACAACCCTCGATTTACGGAACGGATTTTTCCATGTAAAAATGGCACCAGATTCCATAAAGTACACTTCGTTTGTAACACTATACGGCCAGTTCGAGTACCTGTATATGCCTTTTGGTTTAAAAAATGCACCCGCTGTTTTTCAGAGGTATATTTATAGTATATTTAGGGATTTGGTTGATGAAGGTTCAATAATCATTTACATGGATGATATTATTATTGCTACTACTGATTTTATGTCGCATCTGTTATTGGTTTCTAAAGTATTGCGAAGAATGAAAGAGAGAGGATTGAAGTTACGTACATCCAAATGTAAATTTGGCTTTAATAAAATTGATTACTTAGGATATTGTGTATGTCCAGAGGGAATTCGCCCGGGAGATTCTCATTTGTCTGCAATTAGGCTTTATCCTTTTCCACGTAATCAAGCAGAAATGAAAACATGTTTGGGTTTATTTTCGTACTTCAAGAAATTTGTACCAAATCATGCAAGTATCACAAAAGTTTTGAGGCAGTTAACGCTAGATGGAAAATATGAACCCACAGATGAATGTTATAAAGCTTTTAATTTATTGAAATATATTTTGTCATCTGGTCCAGTTCTAGCCATTTATGACCCACAAAAACAAACCGAATTACATTGTGACGCAAGCTCATCAGGATTCGGGGCAGTACTTTTGCAACGTCAACAAGACGGAAAGCTACATCCCTTCATGTATTTTTCTAGGGCAACTACAGCAGCTGAGATGCGATATCATAGTTTTGAATTGGAAACGTTGGCCATCATATATGCATTACGCCGTTTTAGAGTTTATCTTCAGGGAATCCAGTTTAAGATTGTAACCGATTGTAACTCATTGACACTAACTTTAGGAAAGAAACAATTGAACGCCAGAATTGCTCGGTGGGCTCTTGAACTAGAAGACTACAATTATACCATACAACACCGAAGTGGTAACAATATGGGACACGTAGATGTACTTAGCCGTTGTCCAACCGCTGGAACGGGTAATCCCGTTGATGCTTGCGCCGCTTCTATAGGAAGTAAGTTGAAGAGTAGAAAATGTGACTTGGTTGCTGCTATAGATCCCGAGGAAGTAGATTTTTATGTTCAGGTTGCTCAAAGTCGCGACAAAACAATTTTGCAATTGAGAAGAAGATTAGAAAAGGAAAAAGTTGAGAACTATCAGTTAAGTGATGGATTAGTTTTTAGAATAGGTAGTGACGAGTCCTTGCAGTTGTACGTACCTTTTGGAATGGAACAGAATGTAATTAGATTGATACATGAGAAAATATGTCATTTGGGTGTGGAAAAGACTTGCAATCAAATAAGGAAGAATTATTGGTTCAGGGGAATGAAGCGAAAAGTGGATAAGTTTGTGAGAAATTGCATACGTTGTATTATGTATTCCGCTCCCGTGCGCATTAATGAACATAATTTACATAGCATTCCTAAAAGACCAGTTCCTTTTGATACTTTACATATTGACCATTTCGGGCCATTACCCTGTATTAACACAAAACGAAAGCACATTTTGGTCATTATTGATGCCTTTACGAAATATGTCCGCCTGTACCCAGTAATTTCTACAGGTACAAGAGAAGTTATAGCATGTTTGGACAAATATTTTAGTTATTACAGCAGACCAAGACGTATAGTATCCGACCGTGGGACTTGTTTTACTTCGATTGAGTTTAATGCCTACCTTTTGAGAAACAATATATCACATGTTAAGGTTGCGACTGCCTCTCCGCAGGCAAACGGACAAGTAGAGCGCGTTAATAGAACAATTAGGGCCATGTTAAGTAAGGTAACGGAACCTATTAACCATGCCAACTGGTCCATTATGTTAGGTAAAATAGAATACGGTCTGAATAATACTATTCATTCAACCTCTAAAGTAGCCCCTAGTAAATTACTGTTTGGTGTTGAACAGAGGGGGGAAGAAATTGACGAACTTACAGAATATCTTGAGGAAAAGCTAGACGCGAATTCCGAATGTAATTTGGATGAGATTCGGTCATCGGCATTTGATGCGATAGAAAAGTCACAAGATTATAGTCAAAAATATTTTCGGCAGCATAACAAGCCAGCAAAGCAATATTGTGAAGGTGATTTTGTTGTTATTCGTAATGTGGATACAGTAGTTGGAACAAATAAGAAATTAATCCCAAAGTACCGCGGTCCATATGTAATTCATAAAGTTTTGCCACATAACCGATACGTTATTAGAGACATAGAAAATTGTCAACTTACTCAAATACCATACGACGGTATTGTAGAAGCCTCTAGAATAAGGAAATGGCTAACAGACGACAGCGGCATAGAATGACATTTAGAAAAAAAGGAAAACTCCCCTTCGCAATAAACAATACCTTTAGTGTTAGTACTAGTGATAAGTATATTTAAAATAATTCCAAGTAAATTAATTAGTACTAGTGATATGTATAATATTTAAAATGATTCCAAGTAAATTGAAAGTTTCAATCGTTGATTTGTCAGGTCGGCCGAAGTTGTAACGAGTAATTACTTGTGACAATTTGATCCTTTTACCAACACTGGAAATGTTTGTAGCATATGGCAACGTACTGATTGAATTCAACGAAATTCGTTCAGATTCTATTGACCAATCAGAATCGATCTTTAATTTTTTAAATACTCGTTCAGTTGCTATTAGCCATTCAATCCAGGCTAATCTTTTATATTTTCATAAACGTTCAGGCATTTTTTAGGGTTGATGAAGGGATCAGAACACAATAGAAAGGAGGAGAAGCTTGGAAATTAGAATCGAACGCATTAAAATATTGCATACTGCAAAAGTTTTTTTCATTAAAATAAAATTTAAATATTGTATATTGTAAAAATTTTTCATTTTTCAATTAAATAAAAATAAAAATAAAAAAATAAAGTGATCATCAAGCGTATTAAAATAGTTTGTTTATGCTCGGAATGTCAACTTCTAGAACAACATTTTTGATTTGTTATTAATTTTCTTTTTCTTTTCTATATTTCATTGTCTTTCTACTTATTTTTTATTTCAATTCAACTCTAGTTTATCTCTATTCATATAGATCCTTAGAAGTTTTGTTATTATTTGTTTATCTTGTTCTCTTGGCATATTTCTATATCGATCTGTCATGTTCTAGAACCTCAGTGTTGATTTGTTATTGTTACTGTCATATTTTTTACTTTTAAGTTTTCTTGTTGCCTTTTTCTGTTTTCGGAATCAGAATTTGGTGTTAATTATGATTTAACAAGAACCCACCCTGGAAACTCAATGGATAAATAGGACTTTAAATGTCGAAAATTTAAAGGAATTTTATCATTTAAATTACAATTTCTCTGTAAAAAGCAATTTTAATAATAGTCCATAAAAACGATAATTTTCTTGGTAAATAAGCTGCTAATTATTGAGATTTATTAGATTTTAATTTTCATTCAGTTTTTCCAAATAATTTTTTTTGTCACATTTTAACATGAACACATTACGGGTGAAATCTAATTCAGATTGAAAACATTAAAAATAGTGGTGGAGACACGTATCGGGTTTAACAATTTTTTTTTTTTGGAATTTTAATTATTTATTTTAAAATTGATTACGATTTTATTTAAATCAACCATCAGAATTCATTGCCAAACTAATTAAGTGCCATCTGAGTACTTTAATAACGTGAATGATAAATCAGCCAATTAAATTGCAATATATGGTCACTAAAAACATATAAAATTTTTACTCTCATTGAGGTATAGAAAATAAATACGAAATTTTAATGGACATTTTTAAAATTTACATTCACTCATACATAAGTACATACACGCATACATAAATATTTACAGACACATATGAAAACTTTTTAAAAACTTTGTGGAATTAACTCACCTTAAACGAGGCAATTCACAATACACCCAGTCCGTCACCTCTTCCAGTTTAACCTCTCTGTGGGTTTTAGCCAAATCAGATTTATTGCCAGCAATAACGATAGGTATGTCCTATGTATACAAAAGAGAGGATATAAAAAATACATGAGTAGGATTCGTTTACATATTCATTTAAAAATTTTGTATCATGCTACTAAAATGTAATCCTAGAACAGTATAGGAGGGGAAATTTTTTTTGGAGGCTGTAAAATACTTTATTGTGTGGCTTGTTTAGTAAATTTTATTGTGTTTTATTATTAACAAGAAATGTGTGATAGTTGTTGGTTTAAAGAGTTATTTGGTTTCAAAGGTTTTCCTTAATATACCCAGACATGACAGGAGAAGGTCGGAATTTTGTTATACAACCACAGAAATTTTATTAAAAACTTTGAACTCTTTTAACATTTTACTAAATTGTACGCACAAAAAGTACGTAAAAGATTCTTATTTTTTTCGAATTCATTAATGAATTTAAATATAAATTTTTGTCTCATATTTTTTAATTATGACCACAATAATAAAATATTGAAAACTTTTATTTAAATTGTTAGAACTTACTTGAAAATCAGCTCTTTGTTCTCGTATTTCTTCGAAACATTGTTTAACGCATTGAAAACTTGGTCCAGATGTTGTGGCATAGACAAGCATAAATGCATGTGCAGTGGCAATCGATAAACGACGCATGGCAGGAAATTGCATATCACCGGATGTATCCAATATGTCTACCTGTGTAATATTAAACAATAATCATTATAAAGCAATTAAAATCACATACAAACAAAGTGTTGTCGATGGATGTTATCAATAATAATAATTGTTATTGTATAAATTATAGTGACATTACAGTGGAATGTTCAAAGAATTGAGAAAAATTGCTATTACAACCACGGCGTGTAACAGAAATAAGGAAACAACAAATTTACATACAAAAATACTATTAAGGAAGTTTTCCCAAAGGGAATCCATACATTAAGTATGAGAATAATAAAAGGCTTCCTTTAAACTATAAAAATTTTTCTAAAATATTTAGATTTTTTTAAACACTTTGCCGACAACGAACAATGTCGAGAGACGATTCGTGAGACCAAACATTGTCCCAAAAACATCACAACAAACTAGAAAAAGTGATAAAACAAGCTCATCACAGACTGTTGTAAAGTCCAATAACTCATGTGAAATTATAAAGTTATATACAGCGATATGAGATAAATTACCAATGCGCAGCACAGAGACGGAACAGCGGCCTCTTATTAAACTAGAATTAACCGAACGTTCACGGAACATAACGGAACGTACGTTCATTTTTAGCGCCCGAAATTAATGTAAATGTTTACCGAAATTGAAGTCGCTGTGGCCTACTAGGTAGTGTGTTGGCTTATTAGACGAAAAGCCAGGGTTCGAGCCTCAGGCCAGACATCAAAACAAAATACAAAAAGTATTTCTTCGGCGACTTCCTCTCAGCAGATTTCTGGCAAAAACTCTGAGAGTAAATAAAAATTGCCATGAAAAAGTTTCTCAAAAATCTGTCGTTCGGAGTCGACTTTAAACTGTAGGTCCCGCCACTCAAGTATAAAATTAACACACACAACATAAGTGAAGTGAGAAACTAGGTCGTAATCCTGACTGAAGGGTTGTAATGACTAATTATGTATACGTATGTTTACCGAAATTACATTGAGGTTGGGTAATCGTTCTTATTACCTTTTGTACCAATGGTTCAATCTACAAGTCAGACATCTCAAACAATGAAATACTTCTTTCAGCGACTTCCTCTCATTCATCATTGCAATCCTTTAGTCAGGGTTAGAACCTAGATGCTCACATCATCTATGTTGTGTGTGTTGAGTTTATTCATGAGTGGCGGAATCTATAATTTAATGTATACTCCGAACGATAGATTGAGAAACTTTTTATGGCAATTTTCTTTACACTCAGAATTTCTGATAGAAGACTGCATACATACACACATGATTGCTCATTACAACCCTTCATTTAGGGTTACGACCTAGCTTCTCACACCAGGCAGGACCTGCAGTTTAAAGACGACTCCGAACGACAGATTTTTGAGTAACTTTTTCATGGCATCTTTATTTACTCTCAGAGTTTATGCCAGAAATCTCCAGAGAGGAAGTCGGCGAAGAAATATTTTTTCATATTTTATTTTGATATCTGACCTGGTTGAACAACGGACTAGCGTCCAATACGAAAACACACTGCCTACCAGACTACGGCCACTTCCACATTCAACAACACGTTTATCAAAACGGGCATTCTGTCAAGTACGACTGATAGAACACAAAGCTTTAATTAGATCCAAGAGTGTTCAATGCATTTCCAAAAATTCACTGTTTGTTGTATAGTTTGTGCTGGCGGCATCATAGTTCAATATTATTTCGATTTCGTTAATTAACCCTTTGCACTTTGAATTAGACAAAGAGAACAAATTCCGTGCACGACTAGCGCTCGAATGACAAAACTTGACAAATTATTACAGACTAATATGCGAGTGGTAGAGTAAATTAATATTGTCACCTCCAGTATGACATACGAGTGCAAAGAGTTACCTCTTTCCTTGGTCTAAATTGGATGATTTGAACATCAACAACATGTGCATTGAACAGGACGATGCCACGTATCACACAGCTCATGTCACATTGGAGATTCTGTACAAGGAACTTGATATAGTCATTTCGTGTGGAAGCGATTTGAAATGGCCACCGAAATTGTGTGATTTCGGTGACCATGACTAAAATGACCCTGCTAGACATTTTCTTGTGTAGTTTTCTTAAGTCGTAGGTGCCTGCGAATAAGCCACAAACCACGGACCAAATTCTGTCTGATTTATGCTGTGAAAAATGCATTATTTCAGATACGCTCCACCCAGAAAACGAAGTTTTATTTCATAGATAATTAAGGTCATTATGTATGCCTGAGTAAAAATTTCGATACCTTACACGCACTTGATTTTATTCTTCTTATTACGCAGAAAGTGGAGCCGTAGTCTAGTAGGTAGTATGTTGGCTTATTAGACGTGAGGCCACTTTTCAAACCCCAGGTCAGACATATCAAACATCTCTGAGAGTAAATAAAAATTGTCATGAAAAAGTTTCTCAAAAATCTGTCGTTCGGAATCGACTTTAAAACTGTAGGCACGGCCACTTATGGATAAAATTGACACACACAACCTAACTAGTGAGAAAAGCTATGTCGTAATCCTTGTAGGGTTGTGATGACCAATTATGTATGTATATATGGCTGTATTACGCATGCCATGATTGGAGTATAAAAAGGACATCAAAGAGAAAACCTTATGGATTTATTAAGTTCTCGCAATCACGTTGCAACTACTCTAATCACTCTTTCCCTGAAATGAAAAATTGCTTCCCGTAAACGAGAACCTTCAACTGCTTCCTTAGAAAAAAGAGGAACAACAGCTACTCATTGAATTCTAGGAATTGTGAAAGTGCAACGATATTAACTGTGTTGCGATTTCATAGTAATCTGGACTGGCATTAGTTTTTATTGAAATTTTTCTAGCACCATTAACCTTATTTGTATTGAAACTTGTATTGAAAAGCGAATTGATTGCGAAATTCGCGAAATTCAAGGTATTCATAACATCAACTATAACTAAAGGGTCGTATGGCTAATAGCGTATGCTTGAGAACAATTTTTTATTTTTTTGTTCATTCATTTGTTTTATTAAATACGTTTTTTTTAACAATTTCATTAAAGTGTTCTTATGTAACTTTAATAAAAATTTCCTCTTTTTCTGTAATTCTTTTTTCATTTGTGCACTTAAAATGCCATACCTTTTGCTAATTGGTATACAATTTATATTCATTAATTAAAATTCATTAAATAGCCATTTATTATGTAATTAAAATTATATTAATATTGTATTTGAATAGTTGTTATTGTTGTTGTTGTATATTTTAAATAATTTAATAATGATACTTAAGCATTTAATATGCCACACAAGGGCCTGATGTATTGCACAAATAAAAGGAAGAATGTAATGAAGGAGTTTCGTGAAATGAAAGTGTGTATCCGATATAGGAATGCAAAATTATTTTCACATTGATGGCAAATATCTGGAAATACGTATCTTTAAACCGTACATACATACATACACACATATACACATAATTGCTCATTACAAGGAAGTTTTTACAAGAGGGTCCATACATAAAGTATGGAAATAAAACAAGCCTTTCTTTAAATTTTAAAAGATTTCCAAAATACTTTCCGACTATGTGTAAGGTCATCAATAGAGAGAGCATTCGTGAGTCCAAACATTGTCTCCAAAAACATCACAGTAAACTGGATAAATTGATAAAACAAACAAAACTGACCTCGGTGAAGAACAATACATGTATAAATAATTGGTCATTACAACCCTTTAGTCAGGATTACGACATAGTGTCTCACACCACATGCGTGTGTTAATTTTATACATGAGTGGACCACAGTTTAAACTAGAGTCCGAAGGATAGATTTTTGGGAACTTTTCATAGCAATATTATTTACTCTCAGAGTTTTTCCCAGCAATCTGCTGAGAGGCAATCGCCGAAGAAATAGTTCTTCGAATTTCATTTTAGTTATAGAGGTCTGACCTGGGGTTTGAAACGAGGCCTCATGTCTCATAAGTCGACGCACTACCTACTAGGCTACGCTGACCACAAGTACAATATATAAGTTCCTGTTGTTCCTATAAGGAGCATAGGGCCTTAATGATTTCGTTCCATTCATGTTTATCTGCTGCTACGATCTTCAGCTCGTTCCACGTTTTGTTGACTTTGGCTGCTTCGATATCTAATTGTCGACGCCAGGTGTGACTCGGCCGACCTTTCCTGCGGCTGCCTTGTGGATTCCAGTCTATTGCGTTTCTCCATTTCCGTTTCCGGATTTCTACTTCAACTCGTGTTTGTCCGCTCTCGGCCCATAAGCGTTCGTTTGTGATGGTGTTTGGCCAGAAATTTTTTAGTATGCGACGTAAACAACGGTTGGTGAATACTTGTAAGGCATTAATATCGCATTGGTTTGAGTTCCAGGACTCGCATCCGTAAAGCGCAACTGTTGAAGATGTTGATTTTGGTGCGCTTTGAGATATGGGGGGACTTCCATATGTGTCTACAACAACAACTGATAGAAGACTTCCAATCATTTTATTACCTAGCCAGCATAATAACAACAAACGGAGGCTCTAGAGAAGACGTTGGAAATCGCATTAACAAGGCCAGGCAAGCTTACGGTCAATTAAAACACAAAAACAATAACTCAAGTAAAATCGCAACCTTGTGTATAGCGATATGAGATGTACTACCAATGAGCAGTCGATGGCACAGTGGCCCCTAATAACTTAACGGATAATACTTTCGTTTATAGCAACGAATATAATGCAAATGTTTTCCGAAATTACATTGCCTGTCATACGAAATATTTCTTTCGACTACTTCCTATCTTTGGTCATTACAACCCTTTAGTCATGATTAGCGACGTAGCTTCTCACACCAGTTATGTTGTATGTATTAATTACATTCACGAGTGGCGGGACGTGCTGTTGAAAGTCGACTCCGAACGACAGATTTTTGAGAAACTTTGTCATGGCAATTTTATTTTCCCTCCGAGTTTTTGCCAGAAGTTTGCAGAGAGGAAGTCACCGAGGAAATATTTTTTCACATTTCGGTATCTGACCTAGGGTTTAAACCGTGGCCGCATGTCTAATAAGCGAACACACTACCTGCTAGTCAATCGACTATGCCGTCTTCATTTTTGCATTTTAAAAATTACAATCGATTCGTTTACTCCATTAGCAACTTTTAGTTTTTCTGGTAAGAGTAGAATTTGTTGTTTTTATTTAATCACAAACAGACAGTAAAATGACTTTCAACGCATTTGTTCAACATACAATAAAAACGCATTCAATGTCATGGTGTTAATAACAAAAAAAAAATCGTATAAAAATCATTTGATTTTAATACGAATGGAATGGCAACACTTACAGTGGCGGCCATATAATTAGAAACGATGTTTCTGAAACAGAGTTCTCTGGAGTGAGGAATCTAAGTTTAATTTGTCATCCTCCAAACAAAACCTTCGATCCCAGGTACACAGTGAAAACTGTAAAACAAATTAACAAACATACATGCTGTTAAGTCGTTTCTAATTATAAGGACACCACTGTATCTTAGTACAAAGTCAAAAAGGCAAGCTACATGTGCATGAACTTGTAGACGTCCTAAGTTCTCACTAAAAATGTTCATTTCTAGCGTAGAATGCTTCTAAGATAATGAAACTCGATGTCAGACTGTTTAGTAACTCTTTGAACCTCCTTGGAATATATGTATGTAAGTACAAATAATATTCCATACCATGCATATGCTATTGGCCGATTAAACCATTAAGTCAGGATTATGGCTGGTGTTGCCACACCAGCAATGTCATGTGCTTCAAATTTTTTAATGATTGGCTGGATCTATAGTTTGATATCGAATCTGAACTACAGAGTTGAGAAGATTTGTCCCGGCAATTAATTTACTCTCAGAACTTTGACAAAAGACTACTAAGCGGGAGTCGCCTAAAGAAATATTTTTTCATACTTCCTGAAATTTTTAATGTTTGGCTTAATCACTTAAATCATATGGTTTAGTCATTGATACAACCTATCTTCTCACATCATTCATGTTTTGTATGTTAATGTTATCCATAAATAGCGGAGCGTACTGTTTAATGTCGACTCCGAACTACTTTAGTTATGCTCAGAGTTTTTGAGAGAATTTTTCTGAAAGGAAATTTTTTATAATAATTCGTTTTGTTCCAGATATCTGAGCCAGCGATTGAACTACGGGTCTCGTTTAATAAGCCAATATACTACCTACTAGACTTTGGCGACTATAATGCATTCTTACCTTACCTCTTCTATAATAGAAAATATTACGATAATGTACTCAATTTTCAATTATTTTCAAATAAAGATAAATTTACTTAGAAAAAATTTGATTTTTATAAGGTCTACTAGCTGTACCCTGCGCGTGTTACTGCGCCACCAACTAAAATATATTTGAACTAAAGACATTACACAAATGTCCAATTAATTTTGAATCATTTTATTGATTTTGTTTCCCATTGTCCTAACGAACGGGCCTGAGTAGTACGCATTCGATCAGTTTCTAATTTCACTTCTCGTTGTTCAAGTGGTTCATGCCAACGGGTCTCAGCGGCATGTACCCGAAGATTTTCCAGTCTCAATGCTAGTTGCCCGTCTGATTCTGAGGCTCGTAATGGTCTTTTCTTCCGTGCTCGAGGTGTAGGGCGACCAATTGATTGTCATTCATTCTGAATAATTTACAGTGTCGCCATCCATCGGAAATTAATCGCACCAACATCCGTCGACTCATGCGCAACAACTTTGTTAAAAAATGCACAGTTCACGATTTAATTCATTTTAAGTAATTTTCAGTGGCGCCACCTGTCGGAAATTGGTCATACCAACTTAGAAACCTTCCCCGGCTCATGCAAGCAACTTTGCTAAAGATCATAACATGATCAAATGCATAGTTTACGATTCTATAAGGTACATACAAACAAATATTCATTTTTATATTTAAAATAAACAGTAACCTATAACGCCTTCCAGACATACAGGAAGATACTGTTAAAATTTCAAGAAAATCGGTCCAGCCGTTTAGCCGTCTATAGACTACAAACAAACAAACAAACCTCCAAACAGATAAACACACATACATTTTTATTGTATATAGACGTATTTCAATTACTGTCGTGTATAAAATATTACATAGAGCTGACGGGTGACGTATACGTAATATTTTGTTAGACAATAACACTCATACTTTTTTTATTTATTTTAATTTATTTTATTTTATTTGCTTATTTCAATATAAAAAGTAGCCTATAGTTCCATCCAGACATACAGAAAGGTACTGCTTTTTTTTTGTCTACTACTCCCAGTCGTCAATATATTAAAAGAAGCTTTCATCGAAAAAGTTTCCTTAGTATTGATGCCATTGCTCAATATATCGTATTTCATATGTTAGTATCCAATGCGTAAATTTTTTCAAATCAAACTCTCTCAGTTACATCCGAATTTTGTTTTTCTCTCTTCAGTTCTCTTTAAATAAAAAACAAAATATTTCGTAGTATTTGTAAAAATTTCAACATTTTTATCACTGTTACACATCATCGCTTCAATTAGGCGCATTAAAATTTCCAGCCATTGAATTGAGCATATGAATTAATGAGACAGAGAGAAAGAGAGAGAGAGTGAGACTCTATTGTAAAGTCTATATTTGTTGAGTAACTGTATGGGTGCAATATGTGTATTTAATACTGCCAGGAAAAAAAAGAACGAAATCAATAAACCATAACGTCATGTTACAATATCCATTTATTTTTATTAAATTTTATTTACTTTTTGTAGGTTTTTTTTCATTTTTGTAACAGCATAAAACAATTTTTATTCCATTCTTTTAATTTTTACGTAAAAAAAAGAAAACAATTTTCAAACACCGATAACCAATAATAAATATGTACGTGTGTGTATATGAGTTTTTAAACAGTAGCGTACATAGTCCCTGTTTCTATAAAACAAACCTCTTTAGGCCATTGAAAATTTTCATGGAAACAACGTAAATGTATTCGAGTGTTTTTCATATAAATTTACGATCTTGTCATACGAAAATAGGGGTGTGAATTTGGCTTTTTGATAGTTTAAATTGGATTTGAGAACTTCCATGATGTCGAGTAGAATTTTACTCGTAGGGTATTGAAATTATTTCAATCATCCTAAGGAAGAAGAGGAGAAATTATGAAAAAAAACTAGCTGTACCCTGCGCGTGTTGCTGCGCCACCAATTAAAATAAATTTGAAGGAAAGACATTACACAAATGTCCAATTAATTATGAATTATTTTATTGATTTTGTTTCCGGTTGTCCTGATGATTAAGATGAACGGGCCTGAGTAGTACGCATTCGATCAGATTCTATTCTCACTTCTCGTTGTTCAAGCGGTTCAAGCGAACGGGTCTCAGCGGCATATACTCGAAGATTTTCCAGTCTCAATGCTCGTCTGATTCTGAGGCTCGTAATGCTCTTTTCTTCCGTGCTTCAGATGTAGGTCGACCAATTGCTTGTCATTCATTTTGAATAATTTCCAGTGACGCCACCCATCGGAAATTAATCGCACAAACCTTCATCGACTCATGCGCAACAACTTTGTTAAAGAATGCACACTTTATATTTTTTATTTTAAGTAATTTTCAGTGGCCCCACCTGCCGGAAATTAGTCATACGAACTTAGAAACCTTCCCCGACTCATGCGCAATAACTTTCGTCATCATCATAACATGATCAAATGCATAGCTTACGATTCTATAAGGTACATACAAGCAAACATTCATTTTTATATGGGTATGTGGGCGTGGCATCTCGCCTACTTGAAATTTTAAAATAAACAGTAGCCTATAGTTCCTTCCAGACATACAGGAAGGTACTGTTAAAATTTCAAGAAAATCTGTTCAGCCGTTTAGCCGTCTATAGACTTCAAACAAACCCACAAACAAATAAACACACATTCATTTTAATATATTAGAAGATGGAAAAGATATACAGATGGAGGTTGTTCTTTCTAGGCAGCGATAGATGCCAGCACTATTATCCTAGGGCCTGCTACAGCAGACCAGTCACTTGCTTATCTGGATATTCGATTATCGAGACGGAAACAAGGCAGAAAAACGTCCGGAGCATATGACAATAACAGCAGCCAACTGGATTAGATGGAAAATGCCTTGTGGAAACCATATGCTCCCAAGAGGGGTAATGGAAAAAAATAGAGATGTAGATAAAGAGAACAGATAGATCCAGAAATTGGATTAGCAATGCAAACGGACTTATCATACATACAGTCATTACGATCTAGCTTCTCGCACCACTTATGTTATGTATGCTAGTTTATTACGTGAGTGGCGGGACCTACAGTTTAAAGTCGACTCCGAACGACGGATTGTTTGAAAAACTTGTCATGGCAATTTTATTTACTCTCTTAGAGTTTTTGCCAGAAATCTGCTGAGAAGAAGTCGACGAAGAAATATTTTTTCATATTTCATTTAGTTGGAGATGTCTGACCTGGGGTTTGAACCGTTTCCTTACGACAAATAAGCCAACACACTACCTACTAGACTACGGCGTTTATGGCGACTACGGACATATCAGTCGTCCTAAACCGATATACAGCTCGGGCCGAATGTCGGTTCCCGGCAGAGAGTTTACAAACTGGAAGAATTACCTGCCCAGAGTATTTCACCTCATTCTACTAAGTATCGAATAGTTAGAGAAAAGTTGTTCTATTGTGTTCAACTATTCCTCGTCATAGCATACACCAAAGTTTTAAAATTAAAATTATTGTCATACGACAGGGATCCATCCGTTTCCCTGACAGCGTCCTAATCTCGCAATCCCCAGTAAGAAACCCAGTTATCAGTCTCACGCTAAGCGTATGCATGATTCTACCATAGTCAAAGGCTTTTCTATACTACCAAGGCTTCTGCTCCTTCATCTTCCTGATCCATCTCCCAATAATTCCATAGGATTAGATGATTAACATCCAACACAAATTAACCCATGAATCAATATAGCGACAGCATTCGCCATCTGGTTCTCATATATACAACTATGAATAATGTAGCACCCGCATTGGACTAGAGACTCAAACTTTCGGAAAGTTCCATATTGAATCTTGACCAATGTTTCGTAGACGTTAATGGGTGCAGCAGGTTCGGGTATTTATTTCGATAAACTTAACCCTTTCGTCCCTCTCAATCTGTGCGGAGGGTTCTTTATTTTCCAAGTAGAGTTTTACGGTTTTGTTAGAAGCAAGAGGTGTAGTCGGGAATTAAATTTTGGAACTTCAGCTTTCGATATTCACGTGGTTATATTGTGCTTTGAGGCGATCTATGCGCTCAATTCTATTATAGTGAGATAGAAATATGTTCTCAACTAAATTCGCTATAGGTTGAGATTGGTGGTCATTATGTCATACTGATAAGGGTTCCAGATCTTTGGATTATCTCTTGATTTGGCTTTTACGATAGGTATGGACATTAAGGAAGATGGAACTACCTGTTGAGCTTTTTTGTTCTTTGAGATAGTGCTGGCTAGGCTTCCGACACCTTTGTGACTGCCCGTTTCACGTGACCATAGATACCAGCTGGTTTTCGTAGGGTCTACACAACTTCAATTTTCTGATTTCGAGTAAATTGCGAGAGGTGATGTTCATTATGTTCTGGTCTGCTCTAACAAGGGAAGGAACTAAAGCACATTTTTGGCTTCGGACAGGAATTTAATTGGAAAATTATATGACTGGATGTGTGTTTGCTATATGGGCTATCTATATATATATATATATATATATTTTTGGTGATTAGGACAAAGAATCGGTAAGAATTTTGATCTATGAGTGGACCAGAACATCTGATATCTTATTCGGGCTATACTCAAGAACCTTTCACTTGTTATGCTTGAGTATACTGTTTTTAATCACTAAGAGTTGTGGAAGTGATACTGTGCTCACAAAGCTGATCGTGGCCGGGCAAGTTGGTCGTCCGCCCGTTTATTACCATAGAAACCTCGGTATTATTCCAAAATCAAACAATTTAGTCATTTTAATTCGTTACTGGGTACTCCTACCAAACGTGAGATAGTAATTTGCAATCGGAAGTCAAGATTAGTCATTGTCGAACTACCTCTGTTGAGTTTAATGCTACTCTGCGTAGCCTGAAATACGGAATCTTATCTGTCAACTACACAACTACCCTTGTCCAATATAGCACCCAGTCCATAGCCAGAGGCTATGCGAGCAATAAAAAAAATGATTTTCAGCTTTTGTTTCGTAGAAGACATCCACAAGCCTTCTGTGATCAGTATTTCCAATATCAGTAAAGTATGCCACAATTTATTTGATCGAGAAGTAAAGGGTCCGCCAAATAACTTTTTTTTGAAAACGCTTTAAAAAAAAAACTACTGAATATTATCTCAAATTTCTTTTTTTTATTTGAAAGTACAATCCTTCCGGTTAATAATGGAAAATAATTTCATTCAAATGGCTGCCTCGGCTGGACATGTAGTAGCCTACAACATCGGTCCAGTTTTTAAGCACATTATCGATTGTGTGCAGCTGTATTTCACCAATGGCTTCACGAATACTGTCCTTTAAAGCGTCAATTGTCTCTGGCTTATCGGCGTAACACTTATCTTTGACGGCACCCCACAAATAATAGTCCAACGGTGTCAAATCGCAGCTCCGAGGTGGCCAAACGACATCGGCTCTGCGGCTGATAATGCGATCTTCAAAAACAGGGCGCAAAACATCGAGTGTAGCTTCGGCTATGTGGCACGTAGCGCCGTCCTGTTGAAACCAAATGTTGCCAAAATCCTCCTGTTAAATTTTTGTGAACAAAAATTCGTTCAACATGGCCCGCTAACGATCGCCATTGACTGTAACGGCCACTCCTTGCTCATTTTCGAAGAAAAATGGCCCAATTATACCTCTGGACCAAAATCCGCACCAAAGAGTGACTCGTTTTGGGTGCCTCGGCTTTTCAATGTATGCGCGCGGGTTTTCTGTGCCCCAAATGCGACAATTTAGCTTGTTTACATACCCGCTAAGATCAAAATGAGCTTCATATGAAAAGATGATTTTTTTTTGCCAAAATCGGCATCTTCTGGTGTAGGGTACTGCATGGCTAAAAAAAGAAATTTGAAAAAAATATGGAGTAGTTTTTTTTAAAGCATTTTCAAAAAAGTTTTTTGGCGGACCCTTTAGTTGTTGGGTAAGATGACCACGTATAAGGTAGTAGCGTCAAGGAATGTAACTTTGTGAGCAACTCGTGCAGAATTTCGGGAAAACATTATAAAATAGGCCTTCTACGACACAAAAACAAAGTAAATCATTAAAACTGTGTGTTATTTCAGCCATCGTTTACCTATTTTTCAATCCTCTCTGATTTTCGTTTCGTCACAACTTTAATAACATCCATCCAAAGATGTATCTTTCCTTTGTGGGGTGCCTGAGCACTGTTGACGTCTTTAAAAAAATCTCTGCATTTCACTGAGAAACGCATCATTAATCAAAATCTGGGAAAAATCAACAAAAAGCAGAGGCGAAATGTTTGACTGTAAATAATTGTGAGAGACCAAGACGATTATGGTTGAGCAGAAGAAGAAAAAATAAAAAAACTCACACGCTCAATTATGGTTGTCCAATGAATGGTAAGATGGTGTGGGTTGGTGTGCACAACACTGTGTTAATGTTTATATGACTTGTTCTCTGTTTGAGTGTAAGTAGCGTTCTGTTTACTTTTGGCAAGGATGTGTTTGGTGGTGTATTTGTATGTGTAAATATGCCTCTTTATGTGTATATTAAAGTATTTCTCATTTTTTTCTCTTGCCCACAAAGTGATTGTATTTTCAATTTATTTTTTTAAGTTATTTCCAGCATTAAGGTTCTCTGTTCGCCTTTCATTGTATTGCTATCTCTGTAACTGTTTTTGTGTGTTGTTTTATTTGATTAATAGGCAACCGTCTCTCTTTCTTTCAAATGACAAGTAATGATTTTTCTTTAAGGATTCTGATGCTGAGAACCATGACCGATTGAAAGTGAAATATTTGAAAATTTTTATATTGAAAAACATTTACAATGTATAGGGTATAGTAAAAAGAAATCCATTATTTTTCTATTGTAAGAAATTATATACATATTAAGCATAGAACGATCGCATGTAAATTAAAGAGACACTGTTTTGTACGATTCTTTGTTGCCAATTAGAAAATAATGTTGTTTTGATGCATGGCCAGAGTGGACTTTGGTATATTCATTAAGGCATACTTTCGTAAATGCTGACTGAAAACTGCACATGGAAGTTAAGTGAAAATTTTCTAAAATATTTTAATTAATTCGGACAGCCGGGTTGAGTTGATAGCAGTAAGATTCAAGTCGCCGAAGTCCAGTATGTAAAGTGCTGGCTTGTTAGACATAAGGCCTTGCTTCAAACACCAGGTCAGAAAAATCCAACTAGACGAAATATGTACAAATATTTCGTCGGCGAATCTCTCTTAGCAAATTTCTGGCAAAGACTCTGAGAGTAAATAAAATTGCCATGAAAATGATTTCTTCGGAATCTGTAGGTCCCGCCACTAATGTATAAAATTAACACACACAATATGGGTGTGAGAAGCTAAATCGTAATTCTGACAAAAACGGTTGTAATGACCAATTATGTGTGTATGCTTGTAAGATTCAATGCAGTCAAATCCTGGCCCAATCTGGACTATGGACATGCTGAATTCTAGGAAGGCGTTGACAAACTAGAATATATTATATGATTCCTTATAGTTTTTCGAATAGAATAGACGATTCTAGAATTCTGACCAGAGAATTTTGGTTAGGGGGAACCAGAAGTTGCTTATGGGATTTTTGAAATTTACACTGATGGCTCAAAGATGAGTGACAGGGAGGGCAATGGTATCTTTATTAAATGTCCTGATATTAAACTTTCTTATAGGCTTCCTGATTACTGCACTGTTTTCCAAGCAGAGGTTATGGCAATTTTGAAAGTGACGCAATGCTTGTTAAGTGGCGGTATTTTCCCTGAAAATCTATTGATTTACTCGAATAGCCAGGCTGCGATTAAGTTCTTAACGAACGTAGATTCAACGCACGTTTTTTGTGTCCATAAATGCCGGGGAATTCTCGGAGAAATTTCGGATCGTTCAAAGGTAACTCTTATATTGATTCCAGAACAAAGGGATATTGTTGGAAATTGGATTGCTGATGAGCAGGCCAGAGCCGGTACAGATCTGGCAATCTCAGACAAATTACAGGGCATAGGTATTTCCATTGCTTTGATTCCTTTTGGATATTGTGTCCGTTCGTTTTTCGGAGAGGCTCAATCTCTTTTGCAGCAGGAAGGTACAATATTGCCAGACTCTGCTGGACACGTATGGACAAGAAGACGACTGACATCTTAAACCGCACAATAGCGATTTTTACGGGCCTTTGTCCTTTTGGTAGGCATGTTTAAAGTCCCGACTTTCAAACTAATGACTCCAGCAGGAGCTATGGGTCTGAGCAATAGGAAGTGATTGCCTTTTACCTCATGTGTCAGTGTCCCGCTCTTGTCGCGAAGAGATGGAGGCTTCTGACATCTCATTTTCTGACATTTTGAACCAGATTTCTAATATAAAGATTGCTGGAATAGCAAGATTTATTTTGGATTTGGCATAGTTCTCTATATTGAGTATTTGACCCCCGGATAGAATTAATTGTGGTCTCATAATGGGACTAAATGCTTCGGGGATGGTGGAGTTACGCCAACTGGGAGTTTTAGTTGTAGAGTAGGAATAGGTACCGATGTAATAGTCTCTTACGAGTCCCATGTAAGATGTGCTCTTTAATCGAACTGTTTTTTCATAGCCTGCAGAACTGATGGAAGCAAAATCAATAAAAATGGAGACGACAGCATCATTACAAGCTACCTGCCTTGTGTTCACTCCCTCTTCGAAGAAGAACTCAAAACGTATGATTTTTATTTGAGGTGTGTTAAGCAATCACAGAACCACAATAAACGCAACCCTGCAAGCACAACAATTTTGCGATTGCAGCCTAAGACAAGCTGCTTGCGTGTAATTATAATAAAGACAGCGACAGCAATTAATTCCCGCATAGCCAACACAATTCCTCTCATTATGAACACTAATTCCCTGATTTTTACGAATAAAAATAGAAAGAATCAAAGGAAAGCAGCAGAATCTTTGCTTGTTGTCGCGCTGCCTTTAAAATAATT
Organism: Sarcophaga subvicina; assembly: GCA_936449025.2. Lineage (NCBI taxonomy): Eukaryota > Metazoa > Arthropoda > Insecta > Diptera > Sarcophagidae > Sarcophaga > Sarcophaga subvicina. The sequence goes on from OW388084.2 coordinate 38,876,107, forward strand.
ACGTCCATATACAATGTACATGGGTGTATATTATACATCCATGTATTCTATTTTTGAGACATTGCTGCGTTTGCTGCGTTTCGTTTATTGTGTTTATCTTATTAAGCACTTGTTCTCTTACAATGCGAGAAACAGAGTAATGAATTACTATTTAATGAATTACTATTTACTACATCTTATATTTCGCAAGGTACTGAAAGGTTTTGCTGAATTTTTAACACAATCTATTGTAGAGCATGTGTGAAAGGTTAAAAACAGGACTTTAAAAAATTGCTAGTGTCTCCATCATCATTTCCATATCAAATGTATAAGTTTCAGATCATCCCCAACTTTTATAAACTCAAACTTTAAACTTTTCACGATTGCTTACCTATGGTTTTATAATTTTTACAAAATTCTACCAAAAAATTTTGGGAAAAGTTTTCTTGCAATGAATGAATTCTAACAAAATTTTGATTCAACTTAAGGCCGTAATTAAATTTGCGGTTTTAGCTCTAAGCCATCCTTACTGTTGTCTAACAGTTGTTAACATTTTCATCATTCATCGTTTCTATGTTTCAAGTGAAGTATGTATGTATGTATGTATGTGTTTGGAAGGGAAGGAGGATGATGTAAGCAGAATAGAAGTTTATTTCACTTTGTGTACGGCAAATATTTGCATGGAAGTCTTTAAAAAAAAAGAAATAAAAAGGAAATTAAACAAAAAGTATTTCAAAGTTAGAAAGTTAAAATATAATTTTATTTTTAGGGCTTGCAATAAAAAAAATCAAGATTGTTGCTTTTGTAATAAAAACAATTTAAAAAATTTAACTGCTAAAGTCCAGTTAAAAATATTTTTTTTCGCGTGAAAAATGTTTGATGATGTCTTTTTATTGCAAAGAAGTAATCATGACCTCAATTTTACGTGTAAAAGTTTGTAAAGTAACACACAGATAGAGCTACTAGTATAAAATCCATATAATTTTTAGGTAACCTTAACCTTCTAAAGACACGTGTACAAATTTTGCAACTCTCGAGCTATTAGTTTATGGACTGGCGGGTTTTGATTGAAGCAACTTCTGTTAGTTTGAGGAAAACCCGGTAAAAAAATTTCAGTTGTTAATCAAGTACTATTTTTGGCAAAAAAAAAAAACAGAAAAAAATTCGTGCAATTAAAGTTTAGTTTCATAAACATTATTCAATCTTTTCACCGCAACAACCGAGTTATCTTAGTTTATGTGCGATGGCAGACCCCCATTAAATAAAAATCTTCCACTCAGCCCATTGTGATACCACAATCAAATCTAACTGGTGATCAAACATTACATTGTACATACACACATAATTGATCGTTACAATCCTTCAATCAGGATTACGACGTAGCTTCTCACACCACTTATGTTGTGTGTTTAATTTTATACATGAGTGGCGGGACCTACAGTTTAAAGTCGACTCCGAACGACAGATTTTTGAGAAACTTTTTTTTGGCAATTTTATTTACTGTCAGAGGTTTTTCCAGAAATCTGCTGAAAGGAGGTCACGGAAGAAATACTTTTTGTATTTTTTTTTTGATGTCTGGCCCGGGGCTCGAACACTGGCTTTACGTCTAATAAGCCAACACACTACTTACTAGACTACGGTGACTGCCCATTGTGATACCACAATCAAATCTAACCAAGGATCCAACATTTCATACATACACACATAATTGTTCATTACAACCCTTCAGTCAATATTACAAGCTAGCATCTCACCCCACCAATATTGGGTGTTAGTTTTATACATGAATGGCGAGACCTACAGTTTAAAGTCGAATCCGAACGACAGATCTTTGCCAAACTTTTTTCCTACGGAGAGGAAGTCACCGAAGAAATGTTCATTCATATATCGTTTTGTTCGATATATCTTACCTGGGGTTTGAACCGTAGCCTCACATCTATTTAGCCAGCAAACTACCTACTAGACTACGGCCACAACAAGGTTTGGTTTAATAAACATTATTCGGTCTTTAATCAATTTAGGTTAGATTAGGTTAGATGGTAGACCCCCATGAAGGAAAGAAAACCCACTTAGGCCAGCATTTAAACCCATTCAAATCCACACCAAATCTAGCCCCGGATCAAACATTACTTTGAGAAAAGCAACCCGAGTTCAAATCGGAGACAGTCATTATATTAAAGAATTCATTGAAGGATTTCAGAAAATGAGAGGTTAACAACCACCATCTCTTTATGACAAGAGCAGGAAACTGATACCCGAGGTGAAAGACAGTCTCTTTTGTCTCCTGAGATCCAGCAGAGTTTAGCAATATTTTATGTACCCTCTTGCTGTTAACGATATAGGGTTTTCCTATAATAAGTGTGGATAACATCAAAATTAACTGCGGTAGTCGGAATATCGATGCTTTGCAACATGTCGCAGATAGCGAGATCCACAACGGCTCCCGCCAACTCATTAGAGGTCAATAACCACCGTTTCTTTATGACAAGAGCAGGACAATGATACCCGGGGTGAAAGACAGTCTCTTCTGTTTCCTGACACCCACAGGTCCTGCAGAAGTCATTTGCCGAAATACCGAGTTTTACGGCATGCCTACTAAAAGGAAAGTGGCACATAAGAATCGTTAATTTGCTGTAGATGGCCATGCGATTGAAGGACAAAGTGAGTCAGTTCCCTTCTTATCCATACGTGTACACCAGAGTCTATGATTATTGTCTATACCCTCATGCTGTCAACGAGATTAAACTTCCCTATAATAAGTGTGGCTTAGATCCATTTTATGTGAAGCAATCGGAACACTTATGTCCTGTAATATGTAGTGATTGCATGCTTTCTAACGGCTTTGGGCAGTTCATCAGCAATGCAAAGTTCAACGATATCCCTATGTCCCAGAACTTAAATAAGAGTTAGCTTTGAATGATCAGAAATTTTCCTGTGAAATCAAAGTTTTGAAGAGTTTAAACACAGAAAGACGCACGTAGTGGACGCCCTAAAGACGCTGTCTTCGATGAAAATATCAAATAAGTTAACGAAAAAATTTTGAATGACGTCAAAGTGAAGTTCAGAATTCAAAGGAACATAACATAACATAGAAAACATATCGTGTATGATTATTTGGGTATACGACCAAAAACAACTACGTGTTGATGCCGAGTTGTGTTTAACGCCCAAATTTATGCGTCAATATGTGGCAATGGATAAATCATTGCTCTATCATGTCACAATCGAATCGAGTGAACTGAACGTGGTAAACAGTTTCAAAACTGTGTAAAAATGCATCAGTCAGCTGAAGGGTTATGATATCAGTATTTTGAGATGCTAATGGAATAATCTACCAAGTCCACTGAAATATAAATTTTTTGAACAAAATTTTCTTCAGTAATGGAGTTCATTTCACACTCGATGGTTATACTAGTAAATCAAGGATTGGAATAAAATCGAAGTGATTGTGGAAGTCGTCGTAGTCTAGAGGGTAGTGTTTTGACTTATAAGATGGGAACATGTGGTTCGAACTCCAGCTCAAACATGTCGAACAAAACAAAAAAAAAATATTTCCTCCAGCAACTTACTCTCAGCGGTCTTTTGGCAGAACTTCTCCAAGATTAATCGCTTGGAGTCGATTTTAAACTGTAGGTCTCGCCATTAATGAATAAAATTAACACATGCAACAACAGGGATGGAGTACGGTTGTAATACATACTAAAGGGTTGTAATAACCAATCAAGGGCCTATGTTTGTAAGACCAACGAAGTCACACGTTCGTCTGTTTGTATGAAAAATTCACAAACTAAGGTGAGTGTTTTTGATCGTGTTTTCCGCACAATCAGACGTTCGTCGGAAATCCTTCGTCTTGCAAAAACAGGCACTAAGAAAGTAGGGTTATGTGAGCAATGAAAGGATGCGGATAAACCAGAAGTGATTGCGAAAAAGTAATTTTATACCGAAAAAGTGACTATTTGGCGCAGTAACGCTGATATAACAACAGCAATAACAATAAACAGTGCAACAGTGCATAACCCTTATAGAAGAGAAACATATCTTAGACAACTAACTGTTAACTGTTGTTCTACAATTTCTTTTCAAATAAGTCTTCAAAATATAGTGTACAGTCAACTCTCCTATAACGCGGTACTCTCAGAATGCAGTTTCCACATAACGCGGAGCTGAAATTGCGACAACCCTCTTATAACGCGGTACTCTCAGGACGCGGTTTCCACATGACGCGGAGCTGAAATTGCGACAACCCTCCTATAACGCGGTACTCTTAGAACGCGGTTTCCATATAATGCGGTTTCCACATAACGCGGAGCTGAAATTGCGCTAGCCCTCCCATAACGCGGTACTCTTACGGCGCGGTTTCCGTTCAGCAACATCCCATAAGTTCCCTCCGAACAGCCTCTGAATGATATTGTAAGAGGGTTTAGTATCAGCTTTATTGCAAAAGCACAGCCGAGATATACATATAAACAACATGTTTATATAAACATGCCAGCTTATCTCATAGCCTTCTAAGACATTCAGTCATCTCAGAGCTTTTTCACAGTACATACGTTTTGTTGGTGACCAAGTCTTTCTAAAAAGTTTTCTGCAACTCAGTGAGCATGAATGTTGAAAAATTACAAAATTTTGCAAAAGTTTTTCTAATTTTTGCTGGAAAACAGTCTTTTAGTTTAGTTTTTGTTTCATTTTTTTATCAATCTTTATATGAACTCTTTAATTCAATAAAAATAATTTATAACTTATCTTGTCTTGGTCTCCATATAACGCGGTACGAATGATGCGATTTATACTAATTCGGGTTTCTTATAGCGCGGTTTCCATACAACGCGGTATATGAGGGTTGACTTTACCATACAGGCCGAATTATAAACAATGAAATAGTTTTTGTAATTAATTATCCTTTTATAACTGTCCTTAAACTTTAAACACCTTCACTTTGTTGTGCTCTTTATTAAGATGACAAGTTTCCAAAAATAATTATTCCCCATGGTGCTCATTATGAACACAAAAATATTTCATCTTTTATTCTTTGGAAAATTCTCAATTAAATTTTATTCAAACGCACGAACTACATATTCAAACAACAAATCTATTGTTTGATGGCATCATACCGAGTGTTGTTAAATAAATAATTAAAAAAAAACATTCAAAAAGGTTTTGTATCGAAAATCTCTTTTGTTTTGTTTGGTTTTGTTAATCAATGTATAAAACGTATGTATTTGCATACGTATGCATTCGTAATGCCTTTAAGGATAATTGTTTAATAATGCAATTACAAATACAAAATACATACGAACATACAAACACTATGGCGACAGCAACAGTAATGCCAGCACAAGCATATTCTATTCGTTGTGTACCATAGTAGTTGTGATGAGACATTAAGGCTTAACACAAGCACATGAATGTAGTTTTTTGCCTACAGGTATGTACCAGTGTGCGGTTCATACACAACTTGATATCTGTGGTGAATTCCTTAGTATTTGTGTGGTTGATATGGGTTGTTCCATATGTTGTGTTTCACTTCATAATGTCGTTGAACAAAATATAAGAACATCATGTATTTGATTTGGATTTTTTGTTGTTGTTATGGCAAAATGCTTTCAAAAATTCCTACAACACCTAATGTGAGAATTATTATGTTTCCTAAATTGATTTTCTAAGTGCGAAAAATACAATAATAATGGCATCCCGCTGAAAAACTTATTGAAGTGTTAAGGACATAAGCAATAATGACACTTTCTAATAATTTATGAAAATTAATTCCCTGTTTTTTTTAAATTCATTCATTAGTAACCAAGTAATATCAGGTGGGCCATCTATGGGTTTAATTTTGAGCAATCGGTTATTTCGAATCTGGCAATACTCATGTCATCTTATTCTGTCACAAAATTCAATATATTACCTCCACTGAACGTAATGAATCGATTTACGCTTGAGCAATTTTGGGATTTATTGGGCCAACGCCCATGATGTAGATTTAATCCAAAAAAAAATTCATCTTTTAGTATGAACCTCATTTTCATTTTGGTGGGTACGTTAATAAGCAAAATTGCCGTATGTGGCCAATGCAGCCATTACGAGTGGCTGTTTGGTGCGGCTTGTGGAGCGGAGGCACCATTGGCCCATATTTCTTTGAAAATTAGGACGGCGGAACCATCACGGTCAATAGAGACACATATTGTACCATAATAACCGATTTTTGGTACCCACTCTTCATGGTATTGATGTGAACGATGTTTGATTTCAACAGGATGGTGCAACTTGCCGCACATTTCATGCCACAATCGATTTATTGCGTCAAACGTTTGATGGCCATCTAATTTCCAGAAATGGTGATGTCAATTGGCCGCCAAGAAGCTGCGATTTGACTCCGTTGGACTATTTTCCGTGGGGCGCCGTTAAAGAAAAGTGTTATGCCATCTAACCAGAGGCAATTGAGCATATGAAGGAGAATATGCCAAGATACGACCCTATACACACGAAAGAGTGCACGAAAAATGGTCCGATTCCACTTCGAAACGCAACAATTGTACATCACAACAAGAAAATTAATTTGGCAAAAATTTCAAACCGTTTTTTTAAACTTTTGTTTGGTCCACCCTATACAACAAATAGGCAATCAGCGAGTCCATATGAACATTATATGTAGTAGGTCGGAGTGGTAGCCCTGTTATCACAAAGCTCACTTGAGCACGCATAGCGGCCCGTTGTGATGCCACGGGATTATATGTAGTGAGATGTGCATATTTTTTTGTCAGTAAAGCGACCATTAAATGCTTGAAAGTTTGACTCTGGTGGAGAAAGAGAAAAATTCAAATGTTACCTTCATGTCTGATCTGGGATACGAGAATATCGAAGGTAGCAGCTTAATTAATGCTCTTCTAAAAGCCATTACAACAGATAATTGATGAGATGAACCTCTGTAAGAGCAGTTAAGGTACCCTGAGATTAGATTGTATTTCTTCAACAACGTTACAGGCAATTCAACACAAATCGTAATGTAGCGTATGATTACTGAGCTTATTTTTGCAAAATTAAAAAAATATTTGCACACAATTAACATGCAGTTTCAGTAAGGCCATGTGCCAAATGAGTGTGATAAACAATTAATCTCACGAGCAGTTCGTTTTGAATTCACCTGACAAAGTTTTGCCTGGATGGATGAGGAAGTCTTTCATGTAGTAGGATAACGCACCAAATAAATATTTCATCCACTTTTGTAAGTCCTTACGACATTTTTTTTATTATTAAATCGTATAACCAAGTGAAAAGTTCATAATTTTTTGATATTGCAGAACCACAAAATCGTTTGATGCAATGAAACTATGGTTTGGCATTGGTAGCCATTAATAAGTAAATGCTTTTCTTTATTCATTCTTCACTTCTGTTCTGGCACTTAAGGCAGAAATAAAGCAAAGAAACTGTTTCTTTAAGTAAATTGTTGCTTATCGTTAACAAATCGAATCAAATGATTAAAAATTTTAAACGTATTTTCCTATGTATGGGCTCCCTTCGTTTCTGTTGCCACCACATACCAAATGCAAAATCCTAAGTGGCTTTGTTGTATCATTACGTCTCAGTAGGAGTCTACTCCTTCTGATTTTCATGTAAATTAATGGACATTTGTATGGTGGAAGGTGCAGCCAGTCTTCAATAAGAAGGACACATATTAACTCATGTCTTTGCTACCCCTTTTGAACATAGACTTCTACACTTATGTATGTATACACCACACGTTGAGTACACATTTTCTGTACAGAAACATTTGGCTAAAATGGACACAATTTCCCTTTAACCCAAAACGTACGTTTACAGCAACAAACATTTTATTTGCAAATGCAAATATTTAGGAAATTGAATCCTTCCTTACAAAGATTCAATTTTATACGGATGGACTGCTTAGATTGACTGGCGCATGTAATGTTTGCTGCTCTGCAACATGTTTGAAATGGTGGTGTGGTATGGCAGCACTCCAATACCCCCTGCATACAATTTGAACTGTGAAACATAGTTAGGCACTCATCAACATATACGCACACGCTTACATAATACCGCTCTAAGAAAAATAAACAGTAAATTGGCTTTTATAAATCGGTAGGTGTTCATTAAATGCATGCAAGCATCCATACTGCTAGGCACTGAAAACACAATGCTTGCGTGTTGCCATGGGATGGAATTGAAAGGAAAATAACCAACTGAGCGGTTTTATTTAGCGTTCAAATTTAATTTAAGTCTTTAATCCAAAGCCATTATATCTAATTATCCTGATCTTGTCAACAAAGAATTTTACCCTTCAAAATCTGTATGAAGGTCTGACAAACACAGGAAAATAGTCATCAGGAAAATGCTGCGACCAGCATTGCCTCTTGACGTATTTGAGGACAGCACTTAGAAAAGGAGACCAAACAAGACCGCTTAATTTTGTATTACAACAACTTAAACTCACTGATGATTCTCAGTTTCTGGATAGGAAGCTGAATATATTAAGCAGCACGAAAAATGCATCCATTGCTTCCAATGCTTGTAATACGGATTCTTGGCATCGTAGGAATATTTTGGCAAAGATGTCTTGCCTGAACTGGATACGGTGTACGCAAAGATCCCTCTAAATTGCTTTCTATAGCTTTGTACGTACGTGCAGGAGCCATACAATTCATACATAATTGGTCATTACAACCCTTTTAGTCAGGATTACAACCTAGTTTCCTACATCACTTATGTTGTGTGTGTTATTTTTATACATGAGTGACGGGACCTATAGTTTTCATGACAATTTTGTTTACTCACAGAATTTTTGTTAGAATTCATATTTCGTTTAGTTGGAGATATCTGGCCTGGGTTTTAAACCATGGGCTCACGTCAGAGATCAGCAATGAATCGTTTTTCGCTACTCATAAGTACTCATAACAATTTTGAATATAAGTGGATCAACAGTATTGAAATTCAACTACTCTGATTCATTCGTACTCACTACAACATTGATTTATAAGCACAGGTTGCAATGAATATGAGTACAACGTTGACATCAAACTCATAACATTCGAAATATGTTTGATTCAAACTATTCACCTACTCATTCAAATTCATAAATTTAGAAAAATACTTATAATGGGTGATTTTTTAAGAGCTATAGGAAAATTTTTCAAAAAAAAAAAAACACATAAAATTCAGAAAAATGCATGAAATCTTTATTTGAATCGATAGTACGGTCCATATAATTTAATGTTTGAAGATTATTTCCTGCAAATGTTGACCGCGACTGCACCTCAAATGGTCCATCCTCTTAATCCACTTTTGGCATACTCTTTTCAACAATGTTGTCTTCCAATGCGTCAATTGAAGCGGGCTTGTCTGTATAGACATGAGCTTTAACATAGCCCCACAAAAAATAGTCTAAAGGCGTTAAGTCGCACGATCTAGGCAGCCAATTGACCGGTCCCTAGCGTGAAATTAAATGTTCACCGAACTCGCCTCTGAATAAGTCCATTGTTACGCGTGCTGTGTGGCATGTGGCACCGTCTTGTTGAAACCACATGTCATGCATGTCAAGCTCTTGCATTTTGGGCAAAAAAGTTGGATATCATATCACTGTAGCGCTCACAATTCACAGTTACGTTACGATTCGCAGCATCTTTGAAGAAATACGGTCCAATGTTGCCACCAGCCCATAAAACGCACCAAACTGTGACTTTTTCTGGATTCATTGGTATCTTTTGCAATGCTTCTGGCTGATCTTCACTCTAAATTCAATTCCAAAAATGAGCTTCGTCGCTGAACACAATTTTTCGATAAAGAAGTGGATCTTCGGCCAACTTTCCAAGAGCCCATTCACCAACAATTCTGAGTTGCGGTAGGTCGTTCGGCTTCAATTCTGGCACCAGCTGTATTTTGAAAGGCTTCACACCTAAATCCTTCCGCAAACTTTTCCACATTGTTGAGTAAGAGAGGCTCAATTGCTGCGAACGGTGACGAATCGATAATTGATGGTCATCATTAACACTGGCCGATACAGCTGCAATATTTTCTTCAGTTCGCACTCTACGTAAGCGTGTTGGTGGTTTAATGTCCAACAATGCGAAATTTGGTGCGAAATTTAGTCACAATAGCCCGACTAGCCGCTTCAGTGGGTCTATTAAACTGACCATAAAATGAAGAATCGCGTGATGAACTTTCTTAACAGACCACGCATTTTGATAATAAAATTCAATGATTTGCAAGCGTTGTTCGTTTGTAAGACGATTCATGGTTAAATTATAGACCAAACTGAAGATGTTTGACAGTGAAATAAAACACGAAACGTGTTGCCAAAAAGATAATAGCTAAAAAATCACCAGTTAATACTCATAACTGATTCGACTGATTCGAATCATTCGTCAAAATTTACAATCTTAGTTGTTATTGCATTTACAGAAAAGAAGAAAGAAGAAAGACAAAGACAGCAAGCAAAGCAAACACACAACCCTCTAGTGAGTATTGTTGTGTTCGTACGCGAATCATACTTATTTTGTGATTTGTGTAAAGGTTGAGTAAAGGAGAGTCGAAATCAATAACATCATGCGTATCGTTAAGTATGAGTACTATGAGTATTTCAAACTTTGAATATGAGTAGTAGGAGTATGACCTTAAAATAAATATGAATGCGTATAAGTATCAGAAATTATGAGTATGATTCGAATCTACTCATCTTTTTGAATACTCATTGCTGATCTCTGGCTCACGTCTAATAAGTCAATACAGTACCTACTAGACTACGGCGACTGCGTGCAGGAGACTATTTTACGTCTTTTTCCGTTGGACCTCAGGACTCACTAACTAATACCAGCCAACTAGACCATGGAATTCATCAAACACAGGTCACTTGTTTATTCTGACGAAATTGAGAACTTTCCAGAGTATTGATTACAGTGTGTCAAATTGCGAATTCTCGAGCTGTTTCAAGAAAACCATTCCGAATGGAAAGAATGGAAAACTATCGTAAACGACTGAGTACAGATTTACGCGGATGGTTAGTGATACACTGGAGGAGCGGAGTTTACTTTCCAGAGACGATACAAACGTTAATAGTAAAAGAAACTGTGCTCAGGATTCATTTCACAGTGTGCCGTAATGCTCTTTATTTAGCCTGAAGTGCATTTGAAGTCGCCGTAGTTTAGTGGGCTTATTAGACGTAAAGTCAGGGTTTAAACCCCAGGTCAGACATCAAACACAAAATACAAAAAGTGTTTCTTCGGCGACTTTCTCTCAGCAGATTTCTGGCAAAAACTCTGAGAGTAACTAAAATTGCCATGAAAAAGTTTCTCAAAAATCTGTCGTTCGGAGTCAACTTTAAACTGTAGGTCCCACCTCTCATGTATAAAATTAACACACATAACACAAGTGGTGTGAGAAGCTAGGTCGTCATCCTGACTGAAGGGTTGTAATGACCAATTATGTATGTATGTATGTACATTGGACACCAGTAATAATCATTCCCTGAAAAAATCTAACAAAACTACGAAATAATTTTCATGGAGGTTACACTAGGTGAAGCTATGAGAAACGCTACTATCTGAAAACACAATAAAATTAACAACTTTGGAAGCCATCGATAAGATTCTTCGAAAGATGGGCGAAGGTGTCAAAGAGTGAATGTCTCTAAAGCTTTTTCATCTACTCGTCGTTCCAAAGGTTCCAATGCCCAGACTGTTATCTCTGTTTTTATGATATCTCGCAGACATTTCAATTTAAAAATGGAATACGCTTAAAAGACATACAATAGTTTAAGTCAGTTGTATATATTCAGTATCTATATGGAGGCCCATCTATCGGTTTAAATTTGAAAAATCGGTTATTTCGAATCTGGCAATACTTATGTCATTCTATTCGGACAAAAAATTCCGTAATGTTGTCTCCACTGAATGTAATGAATCGATTTTCACTTGAGCAATGTGGGGATTTATTGGAAATTTATTTCCAAAACATTGGCAATTGGTCGGAAATTGCACGAAAATGTTGCACAACAGTGCCCGGCACATGCAACTTTATTGCTAAAGTTTGTGAAACTGGATTCGAAAGTTGATGTCACAAGACGTGAGCGTTCTCATACAGTGCGTACTACCGAAAATATCGGAAATGTAACATCAACTAGTCATCGTTCTCAAGAATTGAAACTATCAGGCACCAATTTACGTTGAATTTTGCAAATTGATCTCGATATGACGCTTTAAAAATTTCAATTGGTTCAAGAGTTGAAACCACATGACCATCTGCTTCGTTTTTGCTTTGCTAGATGGGCCAACGTGAAACTGCACGATGAAAAAAATCATCTTTTCGAATGAAGCTTATTTTCATCTTGGTGGGTACATAAATAAGCAAAATTGTCGTACTTGGGTTTCCGAAACCCACACACGTGGTCTTACAGAAGCCAATGCACCTATTACGAGTTACTGTTTGGTGCGGCTTGTTGAGCAGAGGACTCTGAACCATTACGGTCAATGGAGACACCTATCACACCATGATAACCTATTTTTTTTGTACCCGCTCTTTATGGTATTGATGTGAACGACGTTTGGTTTCAACAGGATGGCGTAACTTGCCACACATCTCATGCCACAATCGTTTTATTGCGTCAAAGGTTTGATGGCCGGTCATTACACGAAATGGCGATGTCAATTGGCTGTCAAGAAGGTGCGATTTGACACTCTCGGACAGTTTTCTGTGGGATGCCGTTAACGAAAATTGTTATGCAGACAAACCAGAGACAATTGAGTATTTGAAGGCCAACATTCGTGAAGCCATTGCCGAGATACGACCCTATGGATTCGAAAAAGTACACGAAAATTGGTCGGATTGAAGGAGGTAATGTGTGGCCATCAGCGGCAGCCATATGAATGAAATAATATTCCATTTCTAAGCGGAACAATTCGACTTCACAACAAACGAATAAATTTTGCAAAATCTCAAACCGTTTTTGCTTGATTGCATTTTTAAATTTAAACCTTTAAATGGCCCACCCTATAGTTTAACTCAGTTATATATTCAGTATCTACAATAAAATTAGTGAAGCAGTTTGGATTTATTTTCTTCAGTAATTCGTCTAGTAAGTAGAGAGTGAAGCATTCCTTTGAAATCGGAACGATTCTTAATAAACAATTTGAAATGAGGGCCTATTTCCTTAAGTTATTATTATGGATTAAGTTTCTAAAAATTACAGTAAATTACGAATACTTACCTTCAGTGTAACACCGCCCAAATCATATTCACGATTATATAAATCCTCTACAGTGGCACGATACTTATCCGTGTAGGTTTTGAATAGAAATCGTTTCACAATTGAACTTTTGCCCACACCAGCACCACCGAGTATTACCAGTCTTATACGTTCCAAATCAGCCATTATTTCACAAAATCAACACAGTGCAACAGCATAAAAACCAAAACATAAATGTTCACCACCAGATGGTTGGCAGGCTGCAGGAATTTGGAATGTGGACAGGGGGCCGGGACGGTAGAGTATAATGTTATTGAGCTGGCAAATAGATGAAAAATTTTTAACTTTATTGTTGTTGTTGTTATTGTTGCTATTGCCGACAGGTGTTGTAAATTTTTTGTTGTTGTTGTTGTCAAATACTTGTTACAAAATGTTCAATTTGTTGTTGATTGAATCAACAGCAGTTGTTTTGAAAATTTTAAAAATTCTGCAAATAAAAGAAAAGAATTTTGAGGCAAAAAAACGAAAAATTTGTTTCCATTTGGCTTAGAAATATTGTGTGCAGATAAACAAAATGAATTTTTTTAAAACAAACCGGTGGTAAAACAAAAAAGAGAAAATAAAACAAAACAAAACAAGAAAAATAAAAAATTTATGAAAACTTTAAAGAGCTTTGTTAGGTGTTGTTTTGTTTTTAAACTAATTTTTTGTAAAATTCAGAAAGATATTCAAAAAGGATTTTTCCATAACATCGTACAACGATTGATTTTGATCCCTATAGTCCACGATTAACAAGTTTGAAGATTGCAATGAAGTTAAAATGATCAGAATTGATTAACAAAAAAGGTGTCGCATTCCATCAAGACAACTTTATGTCCTGACAGATGTCGGACAAGTTTGATTGGAAGTTTGAAGCCGCCGTAGTCTAGTATGTAAAGTGTTGGTTTATTAGACATGAGGCATCGGTTCAAACCCCAGGGAATATAAAAAAATATGTCCACGGTAACTGCTTCTCACCAGATTCCTGGCAAATGCTCTGAGAGTAAATAAAATTGTCAGGAAAAGTTTCTGAAAAAAGATCTGTCGTTCGAACTCGACTTTAAATTGTAGGTCCCGCCACTCATGTATAAAATTGACGCACACAACATAAGTGGTGTGCGAAGCTAGGTTATAATCCTGACTAAAGGGTTGTAATGACCGGTTAAGTAAGAAAGTTGTGGTGAATTCCTTACTTAATTGGTGCTTCCAATCTTTTGGTCAGGTTAACAACAACGTTTACGTATGTATCAGAGATCAGCAATGAGTATTCAAAACGATGAGTAGATTCGAATCATACTTATAATTTCTGGTACTTATACGCATTCATACTTATTTTAATGTCATACTCATACTACTCATATTCAAAGTTTGAAATACTCATGGTACTTATACTTAAGAATACGCATGATGTTATTGATTTCGACTCTCCATGACTCAGTATGATTCACGTACGAACACAACAATACTCACAAGAAGGTTGTGTGTTTGCTCTGCTTGCTGTCTTTGTCTTTTTTGTTTATGTGTCTTTCTTCTTTCTTTGTAAATGCAACAACAACTAAGACTGAATCACTCGAATCATTTATGAGTATCTAAATTTTTGAATCTGAATGAGTAGGCGTATGAATCAAACATATTTCGAATGTTATGAGTTTAAATTACCTTAAAGCCTGCAAAACATGATCGTATGAGTTTTTATCTTAACACAGAAATTCTATACTGAAGGATAGTATATCTGGTCTTACAACAGAGACTTTTGAACTTTGTCAAGTAATGCCGAACATCTTGTTGATACTATTTACGTACATACTTAATTGGCCATTAACAATCAGAGTATCGGATTTCGCCCTGCTTTAACATATCCTCCCAGGCGTCTCTGCTTTTTGCACACCTTTGTAAAATCGTCACACCAATCGATCATAGGGCTTCATTTATTTGGTTCATCCAAAGTCACCTTCGCCGACTGCCGCTAATTGCCGCATAGAATCGGAACATACCCCCCATCCATACGACAAGGCCGAGACAGCCCAGCCGCTGGATATTAATGCACTGCCCAACGTCCGTGTCCTTGAAGAACTTGTACAACTCAATGTTGGATTGAATGCAGAAATCATTAGCAACTCAAACTGGACCGATAATCCTACGTAGGACTTTTCTCTCGAATACTCTCAAGGCATCAGTGCTTAATAGGGTCTATGCTTTTGCGCAATAAAGAAGCATGGGGAGAATGAGCGACTTGTAGAGTATAAGTTTCATTGTACAAAAGAGAGGCCTCTGCTACTCAATTGCCTATTGAAACCATAATAGCACTCGTTGGCAAGAGTGATTCTACGCTTGATCTCCAGGCTAACATCATTTTTGCTGGTAATAGCAGAGTCAAGATATATAAATTCAGTGAGAACATCGAAAGTTTGAGGCCTTGATTCAAACCCTAGCACAGCCATTTCAAACAAGGTGAAATGAGAAAAAAATATTTCGACTTCCGCTCAGCAGTCTTCTGGGAAAACTTTTAAGAGTAAACAAAATAGCCATGAAAAGATTCACAAAAATCTGAGAGTCCAACTGTAGGTTCCATCACATACATACATACATACATACATACATAATTGGCCATTACAACAATTCAGTTAGTCTTATGGCCTAGCTTCTCACACCACTCATGTTGTGTGCGTTAATTTTATACATGAGTGGTGGGACCTACAGTTTAAAGTCGACTCCGAATGAGTGATTTTTGAAAAACTTTTTCATTGCAGGTTTATTTACTCTCAGAGTTTTTGCCAGAAATCTGCTGAGAGGAAGTGGCCGTGGATATATTTTTTCATATTTCGTTTTGATGTCTGACCGGGGATACGAATCCGGGCTTTACGTCTAATAAGCCAACACACTAACTACTAGAATACGGCGACTTCAATATGCATAAAATTAACACATACAACGTGGATGGTGTGTGAAAGTAGGATGTTATCCTGACTAAAGTGTTGTAATGATCAATTATGTACGTAAGTAAGATATGTCTACTTTACTTTGCGGTCATCAAAAATTATTTCGTGGACTCTTTTGATGTTGATAATAGAGCAACGATAGTCATACGACTTTTCAGTCCAACTGTTATCTTCATAATACCTTCCTTTATTTATTTGCTTCTGATATTGATTTTTATTTCATTTTATTAATTTATTTTATAAGAAAACATTATCTAAAATTAAACAAATAATATTTTTATGGAAAGAAAATCATTTTTTTCATGTGAATACAAAATCCAAAGCAATTCAATTCACCAAAAAAATTTATGTTTTCTGATTTAAAAATGCAATCTCTATAGATCTTCTTAAGAGAATTGCAACAAATAGCTGCAAAAAAAGAAGGGAAAAAACAAACATAAAATCCTATAATCATCTAATAGAAGATAAGAAACATACACAAAACATTTTATGCCAGATTTTGCAATTGAGTATCCGTTCCTCTCTAAAATATACGATTTTCCTACAATAGCAATATTACAGTGGAGAATGGTGTGGCCTTGAATAGAATTTTTCTATTTATTAACGTATAGTACGAGTATATTCCTACCATCCACTGTAGTCTACAAAAACTAACATATGTTTGATTATTCTGAATTGTATATCATGTTGCAAAACTACTCTCTTTTATAAATCGTCCATCCATACTGAGGTAAGACTACACTCAAGTAACTTATGGCACGCAGTAAAATATTACTTTACGAGTTCAACTATGCCAGTAGAATATAGTGGAATTGCTATTGAAAACCCTTCAATACCAACACACTACTTGAAAAATCATACCATATCACTATGCACTATGGGAAATTCGTGACTATTTTCATAATAAAAAAAATACAATTGGTGAGATATATTACTTTCAATAAATTAAAAAATAATTCAATTGTCTATAGGGAGAGCGATTGACAGAAGATAACTACCTTTCAATGCTATTAAACGCTCAGTAGAAACTCATAAAAAATCACTTCAGTCTTGCCCAGCATTTATGTCAGATCAAAGTTATTTACCCAACACTGTTATTATACATACACTGTCGGACAAAATAAAGTGCGGTTTGAAATATTTTTTGTTTTCGGTTGAAGCATATGTTTATTGCTTTCAAATGTTTATAAATTATAGCTTCATTTTTAATTCTGTTAATGTTTTATCTAAAAAGTATCTTAGATATATATTATATTTTCTATTTATAATAGAAATTATATGGCACATAAGGAATTGCAAGTGACAAAATAATGTAACACTTCACTAGAAAATATTATAAATAATTAAATAACTTCAAAATTTAGTACGAAGTTGCTCCTCCTTTGTTATTTATGACTTCTCTCAATCTTTTCGGCATACTTAGCGCAAGGTTCTTCAAAGTACTTGTAGGAATTGCCTTCCATTCACTTTGTAGTTTTTCCCAAAATGTTTGAATATTTTTTCTGGACTCCATCGTGTTTTTGTCATCTGAGATAGCCCAAAGATCCTCATGGGGTTTAAATCTGGGCTTTGAGCATGCCATTCAAATTTTTCAACATTATTTTCTTCAAAATATGTTTTCGTGACCTTACTCGTGTGCTTGGGGTCGTTGTCTTGTCGAAAGATAAACTCCCCCAAGCCCATTTCCTCCTAACTGCTGTAAAGATTTTCTTCCAAAATATTTACATAGTGCTCTCCAGTTATATTGTAATCAATTTTAACGCGTCTACCTACTCCTGAAGAGGAA
The DNA here is from genome assembly GCA_936449025.2 of Sarcophaga subvicina. Lineage (NCBI taxonomy): Eukaryota > Metazoa > Arthropoda > Insecta > Diptera > Sarcophagidae > Sarcophaga > Sarcophaga subvicina. The sequence continues at coordinate 38,894,042 of OW388084.2, forward strand.
ACACATCCCCACACCATGAGGCTGCCTCCACCATAAATACGGGACTAATAAAATACACAATATTTTATTTAAAAATTTAAATATTTCGTGTTAATATAGTTACGAAAATGAAGAATCTAGAAACTGGTGTTTTGCTTTTACATCGCTTAACATTAAAATTATAAACAAAAACTACAAAAACAAAACAATGCTGTAGACAAATCTGTTTACAAATTATCCTACTGCTTAATATAACAACAAATACCAGCATACAATTGTTAAACAAGCAACCAAAAATGCAACAACAAACGCTACAAGAATATATGTAAACAACGTTGTTTACATTTATAGAGATTTCGAGAAGTCATGAATATTCTCCTTTAAGAACATTCATCAGACTGTTCACGTTGCCATATAAAAGGCAAGGCAAAGCAGACGAGGGAGTTAGTGAAGTTCAGTCAGCCTGAATATGTTTGAGGAGAGTAATCGTGGTTTGAAGATCTCCGTTACAAAGATCTGTCGAACAATTGTTTAGTAATTGTTATTGTTTATGCAAAAGGTATAAACAGAGGCCGCCATGGTCTAGTAGGTAGTGTGTTGGCTTATTAGACGAAGAGCCAGGGCCAGACATCAAAATAAAATACAAAAAGGATTTCTTCGGCGACTTCCTCTCAGCAGATTTCTGGCAAATACTCTGAGAGTAAATAAAATTTGCCATGAAAAGTTTCTCAAAAATATGTCGTTCGGAGTCAACTGTAAACTGTAGGTCCCACCACCCATGTAAAAAATTAACACACACAACATAAGTGGTGTGAGAAACTAGGTCGTAATCCTGATTGAAGGGTTGTAATGACCAATTATGTATGTATGTATGTATGTATGTATGTATGTATGTATGTATGTATGTATGTATGTATAAACAGAGGAATAACATACAAATCAATTGTTGTTGTTTACATAAAGTTGTGAACAGTGGCATACAGAATTGTGGGTATAATATAGAAATTTAATTAAAACTAAACACAGATTTATTCCTATATTATTTGCAATCTACGAGCTCATATTTTAAACGTTTTTAAAAGGTAAAAACGTAACAATATTATTGAATTTATTGAAAAAAAAATTAAAAATTAATTTTGTCAAAAAAACTTGTTTTGTTAGAAAACAATTTTAATACAAAATTTTTTTGCCTCTCAAAAAACTTTGAAAAAAAGGGAAAACTTAGCAATGGCAATGCTAACACATTTCATAAATGAGTGGCGGGATCTACAGTTTTAAGTCGACTCTGCGCGGCAGATTTTTGAGAAACTTTTCGTGGCAAGTTTTTTTTATTTAAAAAATGGGATCAGTTGACAACAGCTCCAGCGACCATTCAGCGAACACATGTTGTTGTCTATGGTCTTCCTACAAAATGGCAGTTCTAAACTGCCAAAGTGCTTTTAGTAGAGCCCCTCATGTCCTTATTTTGTATAAGTCCTTCATGTTAGTTCAGAGTCCAATGATTTTCGTAGCCATTTTATCTCTGTCTTCCGTAAAGTCACCTCAAGGAGTTGAATACTATTCCATTTAAAAAGTTTCGTACTTCTCGTAGATGATAGTGTTGTGGTTTTGCTTGTAGTAATTTTGTCAGAAGTGATTCAGTTTTCAATACTACTCCAAAGACTGTTCGAATTTCTTGCCCTTTGACTACAGGGATACCCCTGCTCTTGCTAAATATGTTACAAATTGCTTTCAATTCGCTCTGAGCTCTGGATTTTTTAAATTTTTGGTACCAAAAACACTTTTTCGCTGAGGACGGAGCTTGCGGAGCAGTGTTGCCTTATTATTTAACTGGACTATTGTGCAAACTTTAGTTGCTGGACAATATCTAGTAACATTACTGATATGCACATGGACTTTACAATATCGATATTTGTTATCGATATTATTGTACAGCAATTACGCCTTGGACGTGATGCTATTTTTAAAATTTGAATTGAATCACTGCCAGCCATTGTGCTGTTTATTGTTGAGCATAAAATTTCTGATTGTATTGCATTATTTTAAACAGGAAATCGAATTTCTTTTATTTCATTTCGTTTTCATTTCATTCTCGTGTTCTTTTTTTCACATTTTGCGTGGTTTCCTTTAATTTAAGCAATATTCGATTTAATTTTTTTTATTTTATTTTTGTAGACTTTTTTGCAGGACAAAATCCCCTCTTTTTTTTGCAAATGAAATCTGAAAACCAAGGAAATTGCATCGAAATAAATTTGTTTGTGTTTGGCTTTAATAAGATTTTTTATTGCTTTTTGATTTTCAGACAATTGTTGCTTTATGCGGAACATTTATACATATTCTTGGATGCTATAGAAGCCAAGGTTTAGGTTTATAAACATTGTTTGGACTCTGAACAAGGAACATTAGCTATTGGGAAGTCGATTATTAAGTTAAAATCGAGGCGATATGAGGATTGAGAACAATATACGCAGTGGAACCCCCGGAGATTGCCGATTAAGACATCAAAGAGATTAACAAAATAATTTTGGTTGACTACAAAGTAAAATCAATGCAGATAGAGGATGCTTTAAAGACACCCCTATATCGTGCATGAATACTTGGGTATGCGGAAGCTCATTTCAAAGTGTGTGCCACTCTAGCTCACACAGTTATACATATATAATTACGATCACTTATGTTGTTTGTGTTAATTTTATGCATGCATGATGGGACCAACAGATTTAAGTCCACTCCGAATGACAGATTTTTGAGAAACTTTTCATGGCAATTTTCTCTCAGAGATTTTGCCAGAAATCTGCTGAGAAGAAGTCGCCAAAGACATATTTTTGCATATTTCGTTTTGTTTGCTACATCGGGCATAGGGTTTGAACCGTAAATTCACGTCTAATAAGACAATGCACTATCTACTAGACTGCGGTGATAGCTCTAGTTCACAATCAACTAAAAATAACAAGAAATTGTTGATTCTGGTCAATGTTTGAGGCTGTTCAACTCAAATTTAAAACATGCATCGATACTTAACAATGAATGAAACATGGCTGTATACTTTCATGCCAAAATCAAAAACAATTGCCATCACAAGCGACTCCATCACTACTAAAGATTCAACACTGAGGTGGCATAGTTATGCCCTGAGTATTTTGGCATGCGTATAGTATAATATTGTTACGTTTTTACTTTTTAAAAACGTTTAAATATGAGTTCGTTAATTGCAAACCAAGTAAAAACAAATATGTCTTTAGTTTTTATTAAACTCTCTTTATTATTCACACTACGTTTATGCCACTGTTTACAACCTAACGATACAACAACAATTTGCTTGTACACTATTCTGTTTATTCACTTTACTAGTTCACACAACTATTTGCTACATCTTTACAACCACGACTTGCTTTGTTGACACGCAACTTCGCACAAGGCTGATTGAATTCTTACTGACTGCTGCTTGCTTTGTCCAGCCATTTTATATTCCGACACAACCAGTCTAACGAACTTTCTTGAAGTGAGAAGTTCGTGATCTCTCCTGCTCGAGAGCTCTTTTGCTAATACATTGTTGTTTGTGTACTTTGCTTATGTTGTCTATCCCCTTTTGTCACATACATGTTGTTGTTGGTACCAGGCGCAACCAGGTTCGTTGTACATATGTGTGTGCAGCTTTAGATTATCAACACGTTCATTGTATTCTTAGTGTTCGTGTATATTTTGATCGTGTGGCTTTTGTTTATCGTTTTTTTTGTTGTTAAACGATATTAGGTCGTTTCGATTTGCGTAACAATATTCATTGACTAGCTTAAAAAGGGAAAACCTTCATAATAATAATTGATTCATAAAGTCAATGCATAGCTCATTGGCCATTAGTAACGCGATGGTAAAATTGCATGAATTGGACTTCCAATTACTTCCGCACCCATATATTTTTCAAATCTGGCCTCCAGCGATATTTATCTGTTTTCAGTCCTCTAAAAAATGCTCGGTAAAAATAATTATAGCGCCGATGAAGACATTAATTGAGTTGAGGAATCCCTACAGTACAGTATCGAGCTAAGCATAGAAATCTAATCAACTAACCCTAGAAGAAGCTGAACCTAAAGAAACAGTGACAGAGTTGGTAAAAACGGGTGTCAAAAGCGTTGCAGAAGAAACAGAAGACATTGCAAAATAAGCTGAAGACACTGATAAAGAAAAGGAAGGTGTTGCAGAGGAAATTATAAGATTTGCAAATGGAACTGAAATCGTGGCAAACGAGTTTGATGGCATTGGGCAGAATGTCGAGGACGTTGCAGGTTAACCAGACAGTGACGAAACTCGAAGTCAACTGAATTGGAAAGCTTTCTAAAGTGTAAAATTTTTAACTGACAGAAAACTGATGGCGATAAATTTAATATAAGGAGAATAAAATGTCGATTGCGTGCATTGATTTCATACAGTTTAAAGTCGACTCTGAACGATAGATTTTTTGAGAAACTTTTTCATGGCAGTCATGTCTACATTCAAGTTTACAGGATTCAAAGAAAGCCAAGTGGTTTTACTGAGTAGCCTTAAGAGAAGAAGGGTGATCATTCAAATTACAGACCTACAGGGAAGGAGTCAACAATGCAATTAGAAGGTTGAATGTCGTCATGCAATGAGTTAAAAAGCATTGTAACTCGACATTTACCTGTTAGCTTATTAGACGTAAGGCCACGCTTCAAACCTCAGGGCAAATATGTCCAACAATTCGAAATATAAAAATATTTCATAGGCAACTTCCTCTCAGCAGTCTTCTGGCAAAAACTCTGTGAGTAAAATAAAATTGCCATTAAAAATTTCTCAAAAATCTGTCGTTCGGGGTCGATTTTATACTATAAGTCCCATCACTCATGGAGAAAATTAACACATTCAACATGGGTGGTGTGAAAACCTATGTCGTAACTATGACTAAAGGATAATAATAACACTATGCGATAACATAAAAAAATTTTAATCCATCCGGCTAATGACAATGTGTAAGTTGTGAGTTTTGTTGAGTAGAACTCAAAAAATTTATTTTTTTTTTCTCAAATTTTTTGATTACACAAACGTTTCTGAACCGATGTGAAAAATTTAAACCTTATTAGAAAAGAGCGAGATGGACCTTTAAAACGATATACATATATGAATATATTATTTGACTACATATGCTGTGGGGTTTGATGAGGTAAACTTGACAAATGTGAATTTTTTTCATATTTTTTCAAGTTTGTCCGTTCATAGTAGCGAATTTTAATTAAAAAATATGAAATAAGGGATAACATTCTGGAAGTGCATTATCTTGTGAAGAGATTGACACTTCGTTTGACTAAATCGTACAAAAATTATAATAGTTATTATTTAAAGAGTCTAACAGTCGAGCTATATTTTTTATATATATGTTTTTCAAATGAACTTTTAGTTCAAATATTTTCAGAATTTTTGATGGATCTTGATTGTTTATGGGAAAATGTGTGAATTTCACGTTTGAGCGACCACCAGAAGTTGGTCAATGTTTGCGAAAAGCGAAATAATAATATTTTTACAAAAAAACGCAAATATTAGCCGACTTCTGGTTGTCGTACAAACGTAAAACTGATACAGTTTGCGATAAGCAATCAAGATCTTCATGGAACTTTTGAAAATTTTTGAACTGAAAGTTCATTTGATAAGATGACATATGTATATAAAAAATATAAGACGACTGTTATACTATTTAAATAATAACTACGGTAATTTTTTTCCGATTTGATCAAACGATGTGTCAATCTTTTCATAAGATAATACACTTTCAGCATGTCATCACTTATTTTACTTTTTTTAATTAAATTTTGCAATTAAGAATAGCTAAACTTGAAAAACTGGGAAAAATAATCATATTTTTCAAGTTTACCCCATCAAAACTCATAACATGTAAGTTTGAGCAAAATTTTTATGTATACCGTTTTAAAGGCTCATCTCTCCCATTTTCAAAAACTTTGGATTTTGAAAATAGGTTGAAAAATATTTGGGTAATCAATAATTTTGTGTCAAAAATACCTTTTTTTGTCAAATAAAACAAGCTTGGAGAGTTCGAGAAATATAAAAAAAATATTTTTGAGTTTTACTCAACAAAACTCACAACCTACACTATGTCATTAGCTGGATGTACTTTGACTGTCGCACCGTGTAATAAATTAAATATGTAAGTAAGTTTGAGAGGACAAAGCAATGTATGTAGGTATGCTGTAGCAAGTATAATTATCATCCTTTTATCAGTTGGCCTTAACCTCTTAACCTCTTAAATATGCCATTTGACTGGTTCTGTTTCTTTTCAACGATCTGTTTGATACGACCATCAACACAGAAATAATTCTTGAAAGGATTTTTTTTAGAAAATTTTTATTTCATTTTATTTGTTTTCCATGACTGCCTTCTTCGCATGTTGCGTATGATTGATATGGAATTAATGAATAAATCATACGCCTGTTGTTTCTCTTTTCATTACAAATAGAGAGCAAGACAGAAAAACAAAATTTATAATTCATTAAATAATTTGGTTTTAAGAAATTTGTCAGCAGTGTTCAGACATACGAGTACAAAGAAGGAATCCCCAAATTGATAAATATTTTATAGGAAAAATTTTTATTTTAATGAATATTTTGCTTATATTGGAATTGTAAATACTAACACATTCAAAAATACTATAACGGCATTAGATTGAAGATAGTGTAGATGAGTATATAAAGAAGGGAAATGGAAGAAAGTTTCCAATGCATCTTCCTCTTACAATACAACCTTATTTAGTCTCATTTATCTGCTTAACCCTTTTGAAGACAGTGTTGCTAGAAAGCAATTTCAACTATGTTTTGCATTTAAGTTGGTTTAATCAAATGTAATCAATTGCGGCGTTGAATAACAATGTGCGACAATGAAAATACACCCGAGTAATCACACAGTCTAAGTTATTTACTAGGTTGAGTAGAACTCAAAAATACTTTTTTTATTTTTCTCGAAACCTCCAAACTTGTGTTATTTGACAAAAATGGTTTTTTTTTGATATTTTCACACAACATTAAATTCCAAAGTTTTTTGAAGACGAGAGAGATTAGTCTTTAAAACGGGCTACATAAACGTTTTGTTCAAACTTATATATTTTGAGTTTTGATGGGGTGAACTTGGAAAATATTATATGTTTCTTATTTTTTCAAGTTTTGCTATTCTTAATTGTAAAATATAATTAAAAGCATAAAATAAGTGCTGACATACTGAAAGTGCATTATCTTATGAAGATATTGACACTTTGTTTGATCAAATCGTACAAAAATTACCGTAGTTCTAATTTAAATAGTATAACAGTCGTCTTATATTTCTTATATACTTATGTCATCTTGTCAAATGAACTTTCAATTAAAAAGTTTTTAAATTTTTTGTTAAATCTTGATTATTTATCACAAAATGCATCAATTTGATGTTTGTACGACTACCAGAAGTCGGCTAGTACTTGTGTTTTTTGCAAATATTATTATTTTGCTTTGCGTAAATGTTGTTCAACTTCTGGTGGCCGCTCAAACGTAAAATTGACACACTTTGCGATAAAAAAAATCGAGATGCGTCAAAAATTCTGAAAATTTTTGAACTGAAAGTTCATTTGACAAGATGACACAAGTATATAAAAAATATAAGACGACTGTTATACTATTTAATTTAGAACTACAGTAATTTTTATCCGATTTGATCAAACAAAGTCTCAATCTCAATCTCAATCATAAGACAATAGACTGTCAGAATGTTATCCATTATTTCATATTTTTTAATTAAAGTTTGATACTATGAACAGACAAACTTGAAAAAATACTTGGAAAAAAGTTTACTCCCAAATAACTTATTCCCATAATATTCACGATAGGGGTGATTAAGTTGAACTTAATATTATGATATTACCAACGATTTAATATAATAATTTCACTGATTTAAAGTATGACTAAACAGGTATAATTATTGAGTAACTATAACACGTATTTAAATTTGTTCAGTTCCTGGTGACTGTAATACACATATAAAGTTGTTCTGGCTGCACATTATTTCTATGCTAGTGGTACAACACGTATGAAAACAAAAACAAAATTGTTCTATTTAAAAAAATAGTAACAAAATATATTGTAAGAAAGCATATACTTCACAAAAACATTCTTATCAAATTATTGCCATACTATGTGTGCAATTCTGAAACATTCAAAAATAGTTTACGTATTCACTCATGAAAAATGCACTTATGACCGTAAATATATCCAATAAATTTCGAAAAACTTACGGTTTGGTTTGTATTTTGGGCTGGCGGCAACATCGGTCCATATTTCTATGAGAAAGCGATGAACACTATAAGCCAATGATTACAAAATTCTTTTGGCCTGAATTAAATGATCTGGCCACCAGCGACAAAAGGTTTGCAACAGAACGACGACGTTACGTGTCACACAGCTCATGCCACGTTGGATATCGTGCACAAGCGATTTGGAGGCATGTTAATCTCACGTGGAGGTAACCTTAGCTAGCTTCAGGAGTTTTCTTGAGTTGCAGTTGTATGCGAATAACCCGCAAACTACAGCTGTTCTCAAACTTAACATAAACCATGCCATCAATAAAACTTGGCCAGATATCATGGAAAATTAGATGTTTTGAATGCAATCCGCCCAGACAAAAAGTCTGTCATGGACTTTTAAACGGTGTTATATTCCACACATAATTGCTATTTCAAATGAAAACAAAAATATCAGTGATATCCAACACAAAGTTTACTTTATTTAAACTAAATAGGAAGCGTTTGGAAATGAGACTTTATAGCTTTGTGTATGAATATTCATTAGATTGGAACATGTCTTCTGACATAAGACCATAAGACCCGCTGGTTCATTTAAAAGTTTATATCTAAACATGCAATAAAACAAAAACGGTTTGAAATTTTGCCAAATTAATTTATTTTGTTGTGAAGATGTTCAAGATACAGACTATGAAGATACAGGTCATGTTGTATTACCTACTAGAATATAGCCTAGAATTGCATAGAATCGAAAAATCATGTACACATGTAGCTTAATTCCAAATTTATGGGGTATACTTTCTTTTTAATTGTATTTGAACTACATATATTACTCATACGCATCATATTACACGTACTGGGATAGTTACCCTAAAAAGTATGCAATAAAAAAACTTCGATTTTGTCATGTATGAAACTAATGGAATTAAATATAACTCATACGTCACATATGTTCTCTGCATTATCAATTTTACATACACCCAAACCTTTTTTACACGGTAGATACGATCCAGTGGATACCGCGTAAAAAAAAAACGCGTAAAAAAAGACAAATATTATGTATGTATGTAAGTGTATAAACAAACTGAAAAGATATACATAGGATTGATGCAGCAGCCTACATATGCCTATAAAATTGAATAACTTTATAAAAACGCACAGATTTAGTTCAATAGTATACACAGAGTTTTTATTTTATTTCATTTTATGATTATAAAAAAATAAAGAAAAAACTTAAAAATTCTCTTCCATTTATAAAAATAAAATTAGTTATCAAACTCTTAAGACAATTAGGAACGGAATTATTTTCAATAAAAATTTTTTTTATTTTATTCGGAGTCAGTTTCTGATAGCAAGCGCTATCAACATCAGTCTCGTTAGTAGAAATACTTATTACTTCTACATCTTCAGAAGCTGCTTCTGGCGCTGGTTTATTTCTTTTAACAGCAAATTCTGTTACAGTGCGTTGCGATCCAACTTTGGAAAGCTCTTTATAGAGCTCTCTGTAGCTAGCCATACATGTTTGTAGGTCTGATTGAAAACTGTGTTATTTCAAATTCGCGTAAAAAACCCGTGTAAAAACAGGTTTGGGTGTATTTATTATAGTAGATATGAGCATAATGTGAGTAAATAAATATAATGGGTTGACGATCTAAAAGTTTAAATTTAAAATGCAATAAAACAAAAATATTTTGAAATTTTGATAAATTTATTGTTTTGCTGTGAACTACAACTGCTCCGGTTATAAATGGATTTTTATTTCATTTATATGGCTGCCGCGGTTTTATGGCCTTATTTTGACGATTTTTGGAAATTAAAAATTAAAAATTATTAAAAAAATCATATTCTTTACTTTAGTACATTAAAAGCCACTTTAAGCTTTGTATTTACTTTGCAATTGTTACTGTTGGAAATTTATGTTAGTAAAAACAAGGAGTAAAGTATTATATTTTTAAGTTATTTTCGAATACCTGTGATGATTTTTCTGCATTTTATTCCTTTTTAACCCCTTAAAAGCCAAAAAATTACAACTCCTAAGAACAAAGGCAAGCGCCGTTATTTTGTTTCGTACGACCAACACTCAGGGGATCGATGGCATTGTGTTTGGAACTATGAAAATATGTTATGAGAAGAATGAAAGGAAGAACAGTGTTTATGGACACTAGGCTTGTATATTTTTATACCATAAGTAACAGGATAGATCTCTGCAGGTATTGAGTTCCACATACCCGACTAAAAACCGTATTTTTACTGTAATGCAGTGTGTGATCCACTGGCCAATCGACCAAATACGGATGTTCTAGCCGAAAAAGACGAGCGTTATATAGGAATATATGATTTTCGGGAAAAAGTCCCCTTATTTCGTTCAGGCAAAGCCATTTCATAGTAGCGACAGAACAGTCTACACCGCCCATAGATATAGATGCTGTAATATTATTGCTGCGCTTATGTGTCAATAAACAACGCTGGGATAGATTGTTTAAACCTTAAACAATTTTTTGCTGAAAATGATCCCAAGTTCTCCATTTTTTGAATAAAAAATATTAAATGAAGATGAGGGACGCTAGCTTTTAATTTCCAGATAAATTCTTTGTTAAGTGTTTTATTTTTGAACTCAGATATGTAGATACATTGACTTCATATCTTTTACTACAATAGAAATAATTTTGGTCTGAAATAATTTTAATTTATTTATTTATTTTTTCTGACGATTTTTTGACGACTTCAATACACGTCTTTGACGATTTTGACGATTTTTCTCAAATATTTGACGATTTGGTGCCTCATTTATATGGCAGCTGTGATAGAATATCCAAATGTTGACCATACCTGGTGACCTGTATGGTATGTAGCGCCGTCCTGTTGATGTTAAGATCGTTAATCCAGATTTATTTGATTACAGATTCCAATTTACGCCAAAAGGAGTTGTTAATCAACAAACCATAGTTCTCACCGTTAACAGGCAGCCAAAAATGTCCAACAAACAGTGACTTCTTTGGGCTGCATTGGACGCTCTTGGATATCATGTGGATTATCGTTGTTGAAGATGATTTTTCTATAAAAATTGTGTTCCGTTGCCAACTGCTTAAAAGCATCTATTGTCTACAGTCGTTTGCCTTCAGTACAAGGGTCAGTTGAATTTTGTATAGGTGCTGACTCGTAGTCGTCGCAGTCTAGTAGGTAGTGTGTTGGCTTATTACATGTGAGGCCGCGGTTCAAACCCTAGGTCAGACAGCTTCAACAAAACGAATTATAAAAAAATACTTCTTCTGGCAAACTTTCTGACAGTAAATAAAAATTGCCATGAAAATTTTCTGAAGAATTTGTCGTTCGAAGTCGACTTTAAACTGTAGGTCCCGTCATGCATGTATAAAATTAGAACACACAACATAAGTGCCGTTATAAGCTAAGTTGTAATCCTAACTGAAGGGCTGTAATGACAATTTATGTATATATTGTTACGAAAATGAAACCAATGACACGATAAACAAAAGCTACACTAACACACAAATGCAACGAACTAGTTATGAGTAAACCAACAATAACATCAGCATGAGAAAAGGAAATAGATAACTAAACGAAAACAACAACAAACAACGCAAGCAAACTACACAAACAACAATTCAGTCGCTATAGAATTATCGAGAAGGCGAAAACAAGAACCTTCTACTTCAAGAATGTTCGTAAGACTGATTGTATGGACATATAAAAAGGCAAGACAAAGAACGAGTAGCAATAATTCAGTCAGTCTTGAGTGAAGACGCGTGGTTTGAAGATCTCCGCTATACAGATCTAATGCCTTGGTTACCCAAGCGTAAAAAAATTAAAATCGTAACCTAAGTAGCCTTAAAACCTTTGTGTAGTTATAGAAACGTTCAAAACGGGACATATGTCAACGAAGAATGTAAATAAAAACGAAACAGAACACAAAGCAACACACAAACGAACACAACACAATGCAAAGAAATTGGTATCATCATCAGTGTTGCCGTTTTTTGTTCAATGTGTAGATTTTTTCGGAATTGGTTATGATTTTTCTTATAAAAATAACTTTTGTTTTGTTTGCTAAAATTAATTAATAAGTAAGACTATAAATTTATTTTGTTATTTTTTGTTTCCTTTTTTCTCAATTATAATTTAAATTTTTAAAAAAATGAAATAAAAAAACAGCGAATTTAATTTTGGTTATATTTTTCCTTATTTGGTGATTTTTTCACAAATGTTGGTTACAACATTTTTTTTTCGTGGCAACACTGCTCATCTTCTCTCATGTTCGAAAGTCACGTAAAAACGTGGGAGATTTATGTTTTATATAGATCGTTCCGTTTTGCTAACGAGAGAGAACGTTTCGGTAATCGTTTACATTGTTCTCCAAATGCCAAAAAAGAACGTTCGCTACGGTACGTTACGTTACGTGTGAGTAACTACAGCAAAACGTGCAAGTGGTATTGCTTACAAAAAGGTTGTAAGCACAGAAGAATAACGAACTAAACAAGCAGATTATTGTTACATACGACAAGTTGTATACGGTGGCACACAAAACTAGTGTGAACAATAAAGAGTTTAATTGAAACTGAACACAAATTTGTTTTTACTTTGTTTGCAATCAACGAACTCATATTCTAAACGTTTTTAAAAAGATAAAAACGTAACAATATGTATGTACAGGTTCTGTCCACATCACGACAACAAATTCTCCAAGTTGTGGTCTGCGAAAGACTAAGCTCTTGTGAACGACGTAAAATCGGATGCTCCTACATACATCCACAAAGCTTATGAGGTAAAAATAGCTTTTCGTAGATATTAAATTTAATTTTATAAAGAAAACTCTTAGTATTCTACGTTTCACAGTGAAATATTGAAACTTTCTTATCCTCATTGCTCAAGTCAAACATCATAATTGTGCGTATAACATTCAATATTTGCTAATTCCTGTTGCAATCCTTAACAAAACTGCTCGGTTTATGGATGTTGCTGAAAAAAAAAACAATTCAATAATAAAAATAGCCTCATGCGCTGCTTAAATAGCAAACAAAATGGAATTTCATCAAATAATTTTTTTATGCTTTATTAAGCATGCAATTTGTTACAAATCATACCACGATTTGAGGCATTTTTAAAGGCTGAAAACAAAAAAAGGAATGCCCATGAAATATTCATGATTAAGTAATGAAATGTTATGAATTTATACGTTAACAATAAGAAACAACAACAAAATATTAATAAATGAAAACAATAACAAAAACAATATGAAATAAAAAAAAAAATAATTCTCATTCCCTATGACAAATATTCTTGCAGTAAGAGCCGGAGAACTTATTAAAATTCAATTGATACAGCAAATATGGTGGTGAATATTTATTACAACACAATACATTCCAAATACAAATACAAATACAATTGAACTGAAGATGTGAGTCTATTTGATTTAAATTATGAATTGAACAGTCCATGGGTGGGTATTGTATTTATGCTGATAAGGTATTTAAAGTTTACTAAGAACAATGCAATTTAAATATTGCTTACAATGGGCAATTATTTCCTAAATTGTAGGGACTATTATTCCTATATTTTGTAGGGTGACTTTTTTTTATCATTTGGTTTTTCCAAATTGAGCAAAATACTAATAATTTTTTAATGAAAATTTACTAAAGTGCCATAAGATTATTTCATGCAAATTATCCATCGGCGAGCTCCAATTCTTATTTACTTAAGTGGCCTAAACAACCCATTAGTCAGGTTTACAACCTAGCTTCTTACATCCCCCATATTGTGTGTGTTAATTTTATCCATGAGTGGTGGGACCTACCGTTTAATGTCGACACCGAATGACAGTTTTTGTTTGAGAAACTTTTCATGGCAATTTTATTTACATTCAGAATTTTTGCCAGAAGGCAACTGAGAGGAGTCGTCGATCCATCCAATTCTTGCAGAGTTATTTTCAGCATTTCGACCAGTATCTCAATCCAATGCAATGTTGTCTGTCAGAGCTGCAGTTATTGCTGCCTTGTTGCTGTATATAAGATTTCTAGTATCTCTACATATAATTTTAAAGGCCATCTGACTGATCTTAAAAGTGGGATTAATTGCTTACAGAACTCGCCACCCAATAGGCTCATGGTATCCCATGCCGCATGTGGCAACCTTTTGTTGAAACTGCATGTAAATCAAGTTCAGTTCTCACATTTTGAGCAAAAAGAAAGGTCACTTAGCATTAAGCGATACCTTTATCCCATATTGCCGTTTTAATTATTCTAGAAAAGGTACAAGGCATTGTTCAGGGTGCATTGCCATCTCTTGATCTGCCTGTGACTGATCTTCACACGATACTCGTTGTTCGTACACATACATACATACATGACACCCTTCAGTCAGGATTACGACCTAGTTTCTCACACCACTTATGTTGTGTGTGTTAATTTTACACGTGAGTGGCGGGACCTACAGTTTAAAATCGACACCGAACGACAGATTTCTTGAGAAACTTTTTCATGGCAATTTTTATTTTCTATCAGAGTTTTTGCCAGAAATCTGCTGAGAGGAAGACGCCAAAGAAATATTTTTTCAAATTTCGATTTGATGTCTGATCTGGGGTTTGTAGCGTGGCCTTTACGTCTAATAATACTACGGCGTACACATGCAATCAAAAAATCAGCTCCAACGCTGTAGATATTGTTATTTACGATACACATTTCTCTCGCTGTAATTTCTTTTTAAATAAAATTAAAACATTTCCAAGCTTTGTAGTTCAATTAGGGACTTCTGGTCTAAAGATCCCTAGGTTTCCATTTTTTGTTTTGTTTACGACCTACCTTCTCACACCATGTATGTTGTGTATGTTACTTTTATTTTTAAGGGGCGGGATGTACAGTTTAAAACCGACTCCGAACGACAGATTTTTTTTTAGAAACTTTACATTGCATTTTTGTTTCACTCTGAGAGTTTTTGCCAGAAATCTAATGAGAACAAGTCGCCGAAAAAATATTTTTTCATATTTCGTTTTATTTGAGTTGTCAGACCTGGGGTTTGAACTGTAGCCTCATGTTTTAAAAGCCAACGCACTACCTACTAAACTATGGCGACTTCTGTGGTAGGCATATTAACAGAAAGAGCATATAACTTGACTTCAGCTTCTGAATCAGCAGCCGCCAGTTAACTCACAATAAAAATTCCAAAATTTTGTCACAACTATTTCAATTTAATGCCTGAAAGGGTGAATTTACACTGAGAGGTAGAATGTGTTTAGGTCAACAGATCAACGTCAACTCGACAGCCGTCCATGAGATCATGAAATTTTCAATTTTCCAAGAAAATCCGTATCATTCAAGAATAACCCCATATGTCACATATATCATCGGATATACTCTCCTACATGATCTACTTCATAGGTTTCCAATTGCCTCAAATAAAGTAGGTATTCTCGGGTGGTTTCACAGGCAGGCTGCACTTGATTGGAGCAGGAACGTTCGTGCAATGCGGCTAGACTCTGCTGAATTGATATGACTAAGAAAAGGACTGATCTGTCCATAAATTCCATGGCTATCCATTGAACAGTGGCCATTCTGCCGATTGAATTGACAGTCCGTCAAATGCTTTCTGCAGAAGCTGATGGTCTAAGGAGGAGAAAGAGATAATATTTCTCCTCATATGTCGTAATTTACCCCCATTCTTGTCACGAAACGACCTCTCATTCTCTGTTATCTTTAACTGAAGTGTCCAATATAAAGATTGCAACAATACATACATACATACAACCCTTCAGTCAGGGTTACGACCTAGCTTCTCACACTACTTATGTTGTGTGTGTTAATTTTATGCATGAGTGACGGGACCTACAGTTTTAAGTCGACACCGTACGACGGATTTTTGAGAAACTTTTTCATGGCAATTTTTATCACTTTCAGAGAATTTTAGTGGAAGGACCGCAAAAAATTTTTTTTTATACTACGTTTTGGTGAAGATGCCTGACCTGGGGTTTGAAGCGTGGCCTCACGTCTAAAAAGCCAACACACTACCTACGAGGCTACGGCGACTTCAATAGCAATATTTTTTTTCAAATCTGATTATTCCTATAGGGACTTTTTGATCCCCTAGTTGAATAGTTGTGGGCATAAACTCTCCTCCTAAATTGGACGATTCACTACTGAACGGTGAAATGTATTGAATTGCCACATGTCACGAGTTGTCTTTTTCAACAAAAGAAAGAAAAAAAAAGTATGGCCATCGTTTTCTGATAAGGAATATTTCTTTTAAAAACTTTTCTTTACCGTATTTTATATCTCCAATAACTGTTAACCTTTTCGGTATACCACCTACCGACCTTAGATGTGTATTTGCACGAAACTGAAAAAAATCAATCAGTTTTTCCCAAAAGCAATAAAGTGCGTTCTGCTTATACACGCATCTCGTAGTAAATTGTAATAAATGATGGAGGTTTTATAAAAAAATTGCAAATTTGTATGGAGTTTTTTGTTGTTCTTTCGCTGTTTTCTGTATGTAAGCTTGAGGCAATTTTTTCTTAAATGGAATTTTAAATGCAAAAATAATAAACAAAAAACAAAAAATAAATTGAAGTTTGAGAGGAAAAAAACTAAAAGAATGACGGTCTTGTGAATTTGAAATTGAAAAGTGGATATGATTTCGAACATACGAAAGTAAAATGACGCAAATTTTAACTCAAAAAACATGACAAAGAAAAACAATGTCATTTTCATTTTAGCCAGTACTAAGGCTAATAAAGAGTTTTTCATTTCGAAATATTATTTTCAATACCGTGGAGTAACGAGCAGATGAGTTAGAGATTTCGGGAAATAGTTAGGAAAATTGGTTTTGCTAAGGAGGGCAGATAAAGTAATGTTTGTGGACACTTGATTTCAATCCTTTTATGTTACAAGTGGCAGGAAAGGTAGGGAGTTCCACATAAGAATATTTTGGCTAAGAACGAACTCTATCCGTAATGCAGTGTGCTATTCACTAGCCAATTGATAACAAAAGGGAAGTGCCCTGCGAGAAAGATGGGTGCTACGTAAGAATATACAATCTTCGGAAGCAAGTTCCCTTAATATCATGCAGCAAAATCCGTTGTAGCAATGGTTGAGCAGTAAAACACAAGCCACATTCCAACGATGCTCCAATGAATCAATAGAGTTAGATACCATAATAAGTACCTTTGTCCTTTCCTGTACGTGGTCGAAAAGCCTCAAAATAGATTTTGAGACACCGACCCATGAATGAGAGTTGTATTCCATTCTCGGTGGCAAATAAGTTGTGTAAATAATAAGCAGATCGGATGGAGTGAAGTATTTCCTGCACAGCCTTAAGAAACTGAAACACTTGAATGATTGTTTTGACACTTCTTTCGACAAATTTGCAGGCTTCAGCGAACTTCACACCGAATTTTAATGCCAAGAACATCAAGAACGTTTGACTCATTAATATTTATGACACTTATAAATACAGATGAGATAATATTATTGCTGAGTTTGTTTGTTAACAAACAGCATTGCGTTACAATCAACCCATTTTATACGACCCCAATCGAAGATTGACTGTATGTCGGATGTGAAAGAGTCATTCGCCTCAATCTCCAAAAGGCTCGGCCTACCATTGAAAGAATATCAATGACAAATATTGCAGTTAAATATAAAGTTAATGAAAGAAGATCGTTAATGAAAATACGAAAAAATAAGCTTTGCTTTGAAGTCGGTCGAATTGTTAGTCGAAAGCTAACAAATTGAGAATGATAATGAAATGATATTTCATCATCTTCTTCATAACTTCACACAAAAGCAGCACCATTTTCTTCACTGGACGGACTTCTATATCCTATTGTTAGTTTTGAATAAAAAATTTACAAAAAATGTCAACTTTCCATAAACTTTTCTATAAACAAGATCCCGATAAATAATGGATACTTGAGGGTCATAGGTAGATAACACACTAGTTGAAGGTATAAACTGTTTGCCAGCAGACACTTGAGTATCGATTTCTGCTTCTATTACCTGTGTAGATATCTGACTGAAGTGGTTTTATTCTAATAGGTAGTGCGCTGTCTGATTAGACGTAAAACCACGCTTCAAATCCCAGGTCAGACATCTTCAATAAAAAGAAATATAAAAAAAATATTTCGTTGGCGACTTCCTCCCAGAGGATTTTTGGCAAAAACTCTGTGTTGCAATAAAATTTCCATGAAAAAGTTTCTCAAAAATCTGTTGTTTGTAGTCGACTTTAAACTATATGTCCCACCACTCATGTATAAAATTAACACACTCACCATAAGTGTCTCACACCACTAGTCACTAGTCAACCTGACTGGTTGTAATGACCAATTATATATGTGTGGATATCTGATTTCCCAGATGCCCTTTTTGCAATCAATAAAAGTCCAATGTGCAAATGTGTGTAGCTTAGCAGCACATGTACTTTTTGTTGTAAAATTCTCGCAAAGAACAGTGAATTTAGTTTAGGTAACCTTACCCAAACCGAAGTACAGCAGATGCGATTTAGTCCAGATTTTGCACCCATTGTGAAACTACAATTAGTAGCAAACCCGGTTATCAAACATTCCCTATAAGAAATCAACTCGACTCCAGAATATTTGTATTTCAACTATATTTCGATGAGAATCTCCACTCATAAAACATTTTACTATAGTACGACACCTCGCAGTCACATTTTTATTTAATTTTTTTTTATTGCAGACATTTTTGCATTGTGCAGTTCAGTCAAGAATGACAGGAAATGAGAATTTCAAAATCCCTGCAACAGCACAGCCAGAAACCTCATAGCTCCTAGAGAAGCTCGTAAATTTATCAGTATGCCTTCCAATAGGACAGTGACCTGTAAGAATTGCAATAGTTTGAGGGCCCTTGCTACTGGACCAATTTCGGACCATGTCCCTACGCCCTGGAACCCATATAAGAGTTAACTTTGAATGATCCGAAATGTCTCTGAGAAAACCGTATCATTCACATACGAGTACGGATGTTGGGGTAACGTTCGTTAAAGACTTAATCTGAGTTTGGCTGTCCGAGCAAATAAGGAGATTATTATGAAAAATCCCATTACCCAACAAGAGTGCCTCCAGATCTGCTTTGAAACAAGGTCAAAAGGTAGCCAATTGAGAATACTTAGAAAATAATAGATCGACTAGTGATTAGAAGTCAGCTATCCTGCATTCTCTGTATGTTAAGTTAGGTTAGGTAAGCTGGCGGACCGTCTTTAGAGGAATAGGACCTACTTACGCTACGCGGGGATCAAGCATTAAAGAGCTCGGTTAAAGGTGTCACACAGTGAGAGGTAAAAACCTCCGCTTCTTTACAACAAGGGCAGGATACTAACACATGAGGGGAAAGACAATCTCTTCCTACTCCTCAAAGGAGAACTCCTGCAGCAGTCATATGCCGACATGCCAAGTTTTTCGGCATGCCTGCCAAAAGGACAGTATGCGTGGGTGCCACACGAATCAAGGACAGTGCTCTTCCTACCTAACGATGTTGCACTTAGCCTCCTGCTGCCAACGAGATTGAACTCTCTTGTAATAAGTGTGGACAATATGAAAATTAACTGAAACAATTGTAATACCTACTCCTCTAACATGTAGGAGATTTAAGCTCTGTACCGGCTGTGGTTAGCTCATCATCAATGAGATTTCCAATGATATTTCTATGTCCCGGAGCCCATGTAAGAGATACCTTTTAATGTTTCCATATTTCTCTGAGAAATCCTTGGCCTTCGTGGACAAGGATGGACGTTGAAACTCCGTTCGTTAGAGACTTAATCGCTGACTGGCTGTCCGCATAAACTACGAGGTTTTCAAGGAAAATCTTCTCACTTAACAAACATTACGCAGCTTACAAAATTGCCATGACCTCTACTTGGAAAACACTGCAATGGTCAGGTAGCCTATAAGTAAGTTTTATATCAGGATCCTTAATAAATGTGCCACAGCCCATCCTGATACTCATATTTGAGTCATCAAAGTAAACTTCAAGTGACCCATTAAGAACTTCCGGATCTCTAAACCAAAAGTCCTTCTGTTCGTTACTCTTGGGTAATCCCTAATCATTGTAACATCCTCTAGCTATTATACAAGACTTTTTTCATTACAATTAATGCGTTGCATATTGCCTAGGCCACCATATTATCCATTGGAAACTCCAAATATGATGTTGTTTGTTCGGTTTGAATGTTGCTAATCCGTATCCTGAATTATAGCTTTATAATCCTGCAATTATATGCGGGACTTCATTTTGTACCCTTTTTAATTCCCTTTAAATTCAATTTAAATTAGTTTTGGAATTTCCTGTTCCCGAGCTGCTCCTCCTTTTGATTTCATTACATAAGTATCATCATATTTTGCACCAGCCTTAAAGGAAAGATAGAGGAAGGAAGATGGGTTTGTAGACATGGAAAGTCTACAAATGGAATTTGTTTGGCGAATTTACAATGCCTTTATATGGAAGCCATAAGAAAAGTTCAGTAAATGTTGCCATTTTCCTGTTCTATTGTTAGGTCAACACAAATGTACGAACCATTGACCCATTTAGCATGGGAATAGAAATGAGCAGCTAAACTTTCAAGGCAGTTAGACAGTCAAGAAGCACAAGCTTATTTTACGCTTACAAATGGTGTGAAACGAATGTATTGTCACTGCAAAGGTAAATGCAAATGAAAAGCAAACTTTCTTTGACTTTATAATACCGTTGTTGGTACTTTTTGGTAATGTTGCCATTATTATTGTGCCCTGAACTGTAAGGCATTCGAAATAATTTATTTCCGTTATTTATTCCATGTTATTTAATAAGGAAATCTTCTTGTGGAATTATTTTTGTTTGTTTTTCTTTGTTTTCTTTAATAAGCTGCCATAATGTCTTTGGAAGTTTTCTTTTATTTCGTGGCTTTTGGTGACAGGTAAATAAGTTGGCTGTATAACAATAACAATGGCATTAAGCATCAGGTTAGTAAGAGAAGTTGATTCTGAAATGGTGGTTTTTTTAAAAGTAAATATTTTCAGCACACAAAAAGACCTCGACGTATGGGAATGCCAAAAATTCTCAAAAAGTGGTGTGAAGAGCAGGCAGTCGCAGTTGAAGAGGCACTAATGCACTATTAAAAATGAACTTTAGGTGCAAAGTTGATGAGCAATGCATTTCTCGTTTTGTATCAATCCAATGGCCTCAAGATCATGCATTTTGATTTCTTCATTTTAGTTTCTGTGGTAATACATATACATGAACAATCCTGCCGTAAATCCTGCTTTGGAGGACAACATAACAGCTGCTTTTGACAAGATATCGACCGAAATGTTGCAAAACGGATGTTAACATTTGAGCTCATGGCTAAAATAAGCTCTAACAAGTACATGCAGGCATTCATATACATACATACATAATTGGTCATTACAACTTTTCAGTCAAGCTTACGACCTAGCTTCTCACACCACCTATGTTGTGTGTGATAATTTTGTACATGAGTGGCGGGACCTACGGTTTAGAGTTGACTCCGAACAGTAGATTTTTGAGAAATTTCCATGCCAATTTTATTTACTCTCAGAGTTTTTGCCAGAAATCTGAGAGGAAGTCGCCGAAGAAATATTCTTTCATATTTCGTTTTGCTGGAGATGTCTGACCTGGGGTTTGTATCCTGGCCTCAAGTCCAAGAAGTTAACACACTACCTATCAGACTCCGGCGAGTTTTATAGGCATTCATATAGTCGCACTAATATGTACATTACGTTTAGTTTTTGTATGTGTGAGTTTTTTTAATTTTCAAAATCCAATATCCCGTTCCAAACAAAGTTTCGGGTTTCTTCAGAACTGAATGATGTCATGGAAAAGGCGTGATTGTCATAGAAATCCAGTCCATAATTATGTTATGTTACACCTTCAGCCGTCTTTAAAGACCTTAGCTAACTTAGGTTCCATAAGGTCTCATTGCTATACCGATCGTACACGTTCTTGCAACAAATTCTGGGTGCCAAGAATTCTTCGCCTTAGTTTCCCAAGTGCTAAGCAATGATAAAGAAGATGTTCTGTAATTTTCTGCAGAGTTCTTGTGATGTATTCCCAACCTCTTAAGTATGCACCCAGTGGTCAGTGTGCCGTTATAACTGGCATGAAGTTATCGAGATTAAATCTGGTTAGGTTTTATACAAATTTTGTTCTTATATATCCGCTTCAAACTAGATCCCTACAATTGGATACATGAAGTCTCATTCCATCTTTTCTTTCTTTGAAGTCACCGTAGTCTAGAAGGTAGTGTGTTGACTTATTAGACGTAAAGCCACGGTTCAAACTCCATGTCAAACATCTCGAACAAAACGGCATATGAAAAAGTATGTTTTTGGCGACTTTCTCTCAGCAGATTTCTGGCACAAACTCTGAGAGTAAATAAAATTGCCATGAACACTGTAAGTCCTGCCACTCATGTATAAAATTAACACACATAAGTGGTGTGAGAAGGTAGGTTGTAATTGTGACTGAAGGGTTCTAATGACTAATTATGTATGAATGTATCCCATCTTTCCTTTGTAAATGAGGAAAATTTGTAGGAGATCTTTTATTTGCCCCTCTGTAGGGGAATGCCATGCTATATCAGACATTGCAAGTGCGGCAACTTTGTAGTTGTATATACTTCAGATATTCTTGGACAACCTTAGATGTGGTATACACACTCTGTAGAGAGGTAACGGATGCTTTGCTGTTAGTTAACGTGCGTGCACTCACATTCGATATACACTACTACAGGATTCGTACAGTAACAGTTTTTGTAGCCATTATTTCAGTCTGAATAGTATTATAGTAATAGGACAGAGCAAGGGACAACCTAAAATTCAAATTAATCTATCCCATAATCTGGATCCGTATGATGACGTTCTCTGGTTGGTGTAGATTGTTTCATCAGAGGATCTATCCTGTATTCTCATTGAAAAGAACTGAACCGAAAGCGGATTCAGCTATCATGTAGTCAATAAGCACTTCATCTATACGCACCTGTGATCTTGTGGAACTCAGCTTCATTACAGTGTTCGTGACCACTAGTTTCGCAAACAAGTTAGTTACAAACAGTTTGGGGATGAAGAAAAATGCCTTAGAAGGAGCAGATATTTGTCAGAATACGTTCAAACCGGGTTTGTTGATTTCTTATCTCAGAAACCAACCTCTAAATCGATGTCCATACAGAATATATTATAAAGAGGTACTGACAGTATAAATTTTCGCGGTAATTATCCCAGTTAAGGTTTATAGCTCTCTTGCAACAATAGAGAGAAAATACCGTCCTAGTTTTCCTGTATGATGCATTCATATTCAAGTTGAGTGTGCTGTTCGAAACATTTGGATATAATGTTGTCTGCAATATGATAATCATGCAGCATGATCACATAACGAAGTTGAAAACTGAAAACAACGATTATAGCTTTATCTTGGCGGTACTATTTCTCCAAAAAGAAAAAAAAAATATTTTACAAATAAACAATTGCTTTAAATTATTGAATCGCCGTGGTCTAGTAGGTAGTGTGTTGGCTTATTAGACGAAAAGCCAGGGTTCGAGCCCCAGGCCAGACATCAAAATAAAATACAAAAGGTATTTCCTCGGCGACTTCCGCTCAGCAGATTTCTGGCAAAATCTCTGAGAGTAAATGAAATTGCCATGAAAAAGTTTCTCAAAAATTTGTCGTTCGGAGTCGACTTTAAACTGTAGGTCCCGCCTACATTTATAAAATTAACACACACAACATAAGTGGTGTGAAAAACTAGGCCGTAATCCTGACTGAAGGGTTGTAATGACCAATTATGTATGTATGTATTGACCTTTACTGGCTACTCATTTTTCCCGCCTTTCAGACAATTTGTGGTTAAAAAAATGGTTAGTCTTTTAAAGCAAACCAATTTGTTCCTCATAGAAATAAAAGTGCCGCTCATCTCATGCGTGTCCCATCTTCAAAAACAAATAGCAGTTAGAAGAAGACAATTTAAAGTCGACTGTGAACGACAGATTTTTGAGAAACCTTTCATGGCTATTTTATTTACTCTCAAAGTTTTTGCCAGAAATCTGCTTAGAGGAAGTCGCCGAAGAAATACTTCTCGTATTTTGTTTTGATGTCTGTCCTGGGGCTCGAACCCTGGCTTTACGTCTAATAAGCCAACACACTACCTACTAGACTACGGCGACTTCAACAAAGGCCAATACTGTGAATAAATTGTTGTTTACTTTCCCATTAAAAATTTGTGTTTTACTATCACAAAAATATGTTCATATCATACCGGTACATGTGGTATCTTGGAGATACTATTTCTCCTTGAAGAAAAGTAAATATTTTTATTTTATTTTCCAAATACAGGAACAGACCTTATGTGATTTAAAATCTGGAGTAGATTTCATAAATATAATATTTTAGATAAAATATGTCTTGTATAAAACATAAAATATATACATGTATGTATAGAGTATACGTTGCCATGGTAAATAAATTTATAAATTAAGTAGAGGAGCCTATTTTATATTACTTTTCTATAAACCACTTCAAATAACGACTACAAGTATGTAAACATATAACAACATTCGATTGGAGTCTTCATAAAAACCTTCCTTCCATACTTTCTACTCCTTTCTATTCATACATATATTTTGTTCGATGTGTATTAAAGTGATGTGTTTGTTTGTGTATTCTATTGTATTGTAGGAGAGTGAGATAGAGAGAATCCTTTTATGCAACACGACCTAATTGCCAACCAAATGAACCGTATACTTCACATATGAATATTATTCCTGATTATAATAATAACGAATGATTATTCATGATGCGGATGCCATCATCATCGTGTTATTGGTTTTGAAGATGAATTTAAAATGAAAAAAAGGTTGTTTCCTCTCCTCTCTTATTATAATTATAAAATATTATTATTGTTGTTCTTGTAGTGGTTGTTGTAAAGTTTAATGAATTAAACATAATAGAAATGAACAGTTATTATTTGAAAATTATTACAGCTTTATATGCCAGAGAAAGAGAAGGTAAAGAAACGGAATGAATACATAAAGTGGTTTAACGAAGGAGAATGGAAAATGTTAGAAGGAAAAAATAACCTTAAAATGTTGTTAATATAATGTAGAAATAACACTGTGTTACAAAAAAAAAAAAAAAAATTATTTAAATCAGTATCCCACATCCCAAAATTATAGGTTTTCGAATTTCAATAGAATTTTTTCTTGCCACTACTTTTTATTTCTTCCTAAATTATCTTCTTAAGCAGGGCGTCTCCGTGTTCTATTTCATTATGGTTCATAATCTCGCCATAGTCTAGTAGGTAGTGCGTTGGCTTATTAGACATGAAGCCACGGTTCAAACTCGAGGACAGACGCCTCCAACAAAACGAAATAGTATTTCTTCGGCGACTTTCTTTCAGCAGATTTCTGACAAAAGCTCTGAATATTGTCTGAGCACTAACATCGAGGTGTCGTTCATTAGGTACTTGATTACAGCCTGGTAGACAGATTAAATTAAGAGATATGTGGGAAAAATCCCTCAACACAACAAGTGTTGTATTGCTTTCGGTTCTGCTTTCCCCTGGAATACGTTGCAGTGGTGAGCCTACTGTTTTCCGCATCTTACGGCCATCGGTATAAAACACCAAAGGTACCAACGGGTACTTCCGGGCCTTCAGGGAAGAAGTCTCTGGTTGGAAATCTAAAAATCAAATATAAATCCACTTCTTAATTTATTATCTTGGTCTCAATAACTGACTAAGAATATGAAAAGGATTCTATCGGGTGGGTCATCTATCGCGTTAAATTTGAACCAAGGGTTGTTTCGAATCTGGCAATACTTACATATGTCACTCTATTCTGTCACTGAACGTAATGAATCAGTTTACGCTTAAACAACGTTGGGTTTTATTGGAAATTTCGACCAACGAGAAACTGCACGATGATGTCGATTTTGCAAAAAAAATCATCTTTTCGGATGAAGCTTATTATCATATTCGAGGGAAATTAAGCAAAATTGCAGTATTACAGAAGCATGGGCTTACAGAAGCCAATGCAGCCATTACGAGTGACTGCTTAGTGCGGCTTGTGGAACGGAGGCATCATTGGCGCATATTTCTTTAAAAATGAGGACGTCGTAACCATTACGGTAAGTGGAGACTAATATCGCATCGTGATAACCGAATTTTTGTACCCGCTCTTCATGGTATTGATGTGAACGATGTTTGGTATCAACAGGATGGTGTAGCCTGCCAAACATCTCATGCCACAATCGATTTATTGCGTCAAACGTTTGATGGCCGGTTAATTAGCCGAAATGGTGATGTTAATTGGCTGCGCCCTGACACTGTTCTGTAGGGCGCCGTTGAAGAAAAGTGTTATGCCGACAAAGCAGAGACAATGGAGCATTTGAAGGCAAACACTCTTGATGCCATTGCTGAGATACGCCCCATATCCTTGAAAAAGTGCACGAGTCCTATAGAATGAGGTACTGTGAGGCCAGCCGCAGTTGCCATGTGAATTGCACTTTTTAAATTTAAAATTTTAAATACCACACCCTGTACTATAAAATCCGAATAGGAAATTATTAGTCAATTAAAAAGGTATTGTCCTGTTGAGCAATATTAGGCTTTGCAAGAGATTATTTCCTTAAAGACAGCATATCATATCGTTGAGTACATAACCTCAACTTTAAGTGAATACTGTGCGAAATCAAGAGATTGAGTTCTCTTCAATATTCATCGGAGATTCAATTTATATGCGCTTTGGTCTACAAGGTTGGCTGACTAAATGTGAGGGTTCGCTAGCAACTTTTGTTTGCATGAAGAAGAAGCAATACACTTTAGTTTTGACGAACTGACCTAATTTATGGAAACTAAATTGAAATGGTAGGTTTTCATTTTGAAAATTCAAAAGGGAATTTTCTTATTCAGCTTTACTGCGGAAGTCGACTTTAAATGGCCTCAAATATTAATAAAAAAAAGCCGTTAAATTGGAAAAACTTACCACACACGTACAGGCATGTACGCACACACAAATCCCTACGTATGGTTGTCACATAAGCTAAGCTCATTCCAATCATTCAGCCGTCCATAACATGTTAATTTTTTTTCACTTCAATATGGATAAACAGAACAGAAAAACAACAAATTTTCCAATTCAATGAACTTTTCAAAGAGAAATGAAAAGAAACAAAGAGTCAAGGAGAGAGAAAGGGAGTTAAGGGAAGAAGTAGGTGGTGGTAAACAAAATCGAAATACATACACAGGACAAGACAAAATAACAGCCAAGTGAATAAAAGTGAATGAAATTTTGTCATTTTGGCCCAAGGCGAAGATGTCAGGATTTTGCTTTTAAAGGTGGTTTCAAATTATAAAACTGAGAAGAAGAAGAACGAATAAAACAAACGGGAAATTAACTGTGTGTGTAGAGAGTGTTAAATAAGATTTATGAACCCATGGAGTTGAGAAGAAAAACCTTTTTCCAAAAAAAAAATTCATAATTTCGATTGCTTTTCCATCGTTTGTGTTTTTTGTGAAAGCAGTAGCAGGAGAGGTATTTTAAGCCGTTTGGAAAAAAGGCATACAATTTTAACCTTTTAAAGTATAATCCTCCTCCATCAGGCACATTCGCGCATGCATCCCATTGTAAATATGTTCACGTTGACATTTCTTATCATTTGAATTCACGTGATTACATGCTTCATCAGGTAGTTGCTGAAGTAGAAAATAAAATGAAATTATGGGATCTGAAGTATTCGATTATAAAATAGGCCAATTCGGATACCCTATATGCGGATATTAAATTCCTCAGCTGCGTTGTTGAGTTAGAAAATAAATGGAACCTCCATATATTGCAACAAATATGATTCTTAAAAGACAACCTCAACCTATTTATATGGAATGAGTTTATTTGCCTAGGTTTAGTCAGTGTCTGGCCATGAAAACATTGAAATAAAGGTATTGGCATCAGTTTGAACGGCCAAACGCTACTCTAATGAGTGTGTTCACGGAACACTTCGCCTTACATAAATGAGTAAACCGTATTGGCGTGGTGGAAAACTATGAATGCGAGGTATGTGATGAAAATATCGAAACAATGGAGCACTTTTTGTGTCATGGCCCAGCTTTCGTAAGGATATCAAGGATATAGCTTCGTTTATTTAAATTTCAGGCTGGTTTTCCAGCGTAGTGTAGTCGTGCATTTAATTTGCAGCCCTTGCGCTAACCAACTTCTTCCCCAGTTTGGTAGAACTCGGTCAGTACAAGAACTGCACTTACCTTTAGCGTCACAACGGGCCGCTATGCGTGCTTAAGAGAGCTTTGGTAATCAAAGCTACCACTTCGACCTATCTACTACACCAGTCAGAACTCGTCTCAGAGCAGTGGGCTTGAAGAGTTTAAGGAAACCTATACGATGGCCGCCGTAGTCTAGTAGGTAGTGTTTTCTCTTATTAGATGTAAGGCCACGGTTCAAACCAGGTCAGACATCAAAACGAAATATGAAAAAATATTTCTTCGGCGACTTCCTCTCAGCAGATTTCTGGCAAAAAACTCTGAGAGTAAATAAAATTGACATGAAAAGTTTCTCAAAAAAAAACTGTATAAAATTAACAGACACAACATGAGTGACGTGAGAAGCTAGGCTGTAATTCTGACTGAAGTATGTATATGATGGCTTAGGTATATGTCAATACCCATGAGACCCTTGGTGCGTCTCCTCTTCATTAACCAACCTACTTTTTTGCTGACGGCAATAGGTTCTAAAGGCTTACCGTTAAGGACTAATTCGCTGGAAATCTACATATTATTTCAGAAGCTGTAGATGTTCTAGACGTCTTAAGTGTCGAGAGAAGTATTTAAGTGCTTTGGTATCTCAAAATTGTGCACTCCATCTTATCTCTTTAACTACTTAGTTAATCAATACAACCTTTCAGATATGATTATAAGCCTTTAATCAGTACTACAACCCTTTAGTCAAGCTTAGAACCTGGCTTCTCATGCTAACCATGTTGTGTGTAGTACCCATGAGCGGCGTGACCCATGGTTTTACGTCGTCTCCGAAGAACAGATTAGAAAACCTTTTTAAATAAATTTTATTTTACTCTCAGAGTTTTTTCTAGAAATCTGCTGAGACGAAGCAACCGAAAGATTTTTTATATTTCGTTTTTTTCACTATGTCTGAGCTGGGGTTTCAACCACTGGCTCTTGTCTAATACTATCTATTAGACTAAGACGACTTCAGGTTAAGATTTTAAGACTACATACTCTTTAATATCCATATTATAATAACTTGATATACATACGGAAGGGCTCATCCCCAGAGTTTCGATTTTATAAGAAAAAATAATGCCTTATCGCTGAAAACCGGTAAATAATATTATTTCTTATTTATTGTCGTTCCTTATAGGAACATGGACATCATCTAATCAAGTTTTTCAGGTTAATAGATTACTAAACGTTATTGTCTAGAAATATTGCCCTGAGTGAAAACACATTGGACTGTGGTGTGAGGCGCAGTGATGCGAAATTTTAATATTGCAAAAAGTGGCGTTGTCTGATCTTCCAATGATGGTTGAGCTTATATTATTCACTCTGGAGAGACTGGAACTTTTAACATTAATTTCTTGAGTTACCAACTAAACTCCGTATACTTAATTGTTACAAAAGGCAAATTTAATTTTTATGCCTTAATATTACGTGTGCCTTTGGGACTGTTCATAATTCACACATCTTCGTTTACATATTCCTCAACTGAATTCAATCCTTCGCTATTTAAAGCACTACAAAGAACCTAACGAACCAACATTGGATACCACACTTGCCTGCAATATTGGCTACTGCATACAAATTGGTTGCATTTGTAACTAACTTAGCCTGCACCTTTCTTTCTTTTGTCTTAGACAAGAGTAAATCGGCATCACATGGTGGTCGAATTAATTCATCAACACATTCATTCGTTTATAAATATTCATTAAAGTTACGTTATTCTCTACGAATTTCTTTTCTCATATTCTTTATACAACAAATAACGACTGTTTGTTTGTGGCAATAATAACGGAAGTATTTATTCTCTGTCATCTCTATGTAAATGGGTTTTAGATGATGGTTTTCATGATAAGCAGTAATAATGGAAGGTAGAAGTAAAAGTGTTGGAAGATATTAAAATAATATTGTTAGGGGTTGCTAATAAGGTAGAGCAGCATTGATGGTAGTTGTAAGGTAAGAGCAAACAAAAATTGGGAAAACAAATAAAAATTGATTCCGTAATATGCCTTCGTAAGGCTTGCTTAATTGCTTATCTATTGATACTATTCCCCTGCTCTCTAAAAGGAGGATATTGTGGATGTTTCCAACTCGATTAATAAAGTGAGTTACTGTGTGATTATATCGAAATTAACTTTATTGGTTTGGAGTCGTTAAATACTTTTTGGTTTCTTACAATTCTAAAATTTCTTAAGGGCCTTCTCTCATTTGATCCCAATTCTAACAATACTTTAATTATAATCCAATACTTTAACAGTTGGTTAGGTTGGGGGAAGGTAAAGGACCACACATAGGTCAGTCCGCGTTTAGGGCCACAATCAGTTCTACCCGGGGGTCAAACATTCCTTAGAGGAAATCACGATTACGCACTGGATGTGTACCATGATGGTCAGATCAATAGTAACCTTTGAAACCATTGTTTATGTAGATGGAAAAAATCTAAAATCAGGTAAGACTGAGTTGGCCAAGGTACATAGTGTGTGCTAATATAACCGAGGAAAGATTGAGTAGCACCGTTGAAGACGGTAGTGAGCAACAGTGTTATAGATACTGTGGTTGGGATAGTGGAAGACAACGAAATGCATCAGGAAATTTGTGGCAAAATAATTTTGTAGCTGACAGTTAACTCCTCTATGATTTTAGGTAATACTTCACAACGAGATTCTCTTAAAAGGGAAACATTCTGTCAGAAGAGTAAAACATTTCGAGCCAATGGATTAACCCGCGGGTATCCTTCAAGCGAAAGTCAACAGAAAGTACAAAGGACGAAACTTAGCTATACAATCTGAGAGTCGTACCGCCACTTGGCTTTTATTTTGTAATTGCGAAACCTTATATTGCCCACTGTGCATAATTTAAGGAATTCATTGTAATACACATACATACATACATACATAATCAGTCAGGATTACGATCTAGCTTTTCACAGCACTTATGTTGTGTGTTAATTTTATACATGAGTTTAAAGTCGATTCCGAACGACAGATTTCTCAGAAGCTTTTCATGGCAATCTTTTCACGTCGAATAAGCCAACGCACTAGCTACTAGACTACTGCGGCTTACTTTCCCAATTCATCATAATGTATTTATAAAATATTGTAACGAAAATGGAAAAATCTAGATACTGGTGTTTTGCTTTTACATCGTTCAACATTAAAATTATAAACAAAAGCTACAAAAATAAAAACAATGAACTTGTTTACAAATTATCGCACTGCTTAATATAACAACAAACACCAGCATAAAAAAATTATAAACAAGTAAACAAACATATACCAACAAACACTACAAGAATAAATGTAAACAAAAAATACACAAACAACAATAATGAAACAACGATGTTTACATTTATAGAGATCTCGAGAAGGCGAAGCCACGAACATTCACATTCAAGAACATTCATCAGACTGTTTACGTTGCCATATAAAAGGCAAGGCATAGCAGGCAACAGAGTTAGTAAAAGTTCAGTCAGTCTTGTGTGAAGACGCGGTGCGTTTGAAGAGAGTAATCCTGGTTTGAAGATCTCCGTTACAAAGATCTGTCGAACAATTGTCTAGTAATTGTTATTGCAAAGAGTGTAAACAGAGGAATAACAAAGAAAGCAATTGTTGTTATTTACATAAAGTTATGAACAGTGGCACACAGAATAGTGCGAACAGTAAAGAACACAAATTTATTTTTATTTTATTTGTAATCTATAAGATCATATTATAAAATTTTTTAAAAAGTAATAACGTAACAATATAATCTAACTGTGTAACCAAATCATAAATGTTAACCTCAGACACCTCTGGGTTAGAATTTTTACTCAGAAAGAGATTTTTTATTCAGAAAATTTGTTTGCCACCGTGCAAAGTCACTTCCACCCTTGCAGTCCACTGTATCTTTAAAACGCATTAAACTACAGTGTAAACTATCGTTTCGTAGAATCTAGGTAACTTATTTATACAAGACAGCTGTTGGTAATGGCATTTAACCCAGTTTAAAGGCAAACAACAAATAGAAACAAAACGATACGAAACATGCAATTGAGTAATAAATGTTTCGAGACATTAATTGAAACTTAATGGAATGAAATGAAAAGAAAAGAAATAAAATACGGCCAATAAGACTGCAATAAAATTCAGTTTTCTAATGCCTTTCTTTTTAATGTTTTTTTCTCTTTGTTACACTTACATATATATATAGGGAGGGGGAGGGGAGTAAATAGATTTAAAGATTGATAGTAAACGAGGGGCCAAAACAAAAGTCTATTATTGATTAAATTTTTTTTTGTCTCTGTTTTGATACAAATGTTTTGAAAGGTAAAGAAAAGTTTTCGTTTTCTTTTTATAAAATTTTTTTCTTTTTATGTGTTTTGTTCAAGAAGTTACTAACGGTTTACGATTAAAGTTTTATTTGACGTTTATTTTGAAGGTAATATGATGAAAACAATATCAATTTATTTAAATAATTTTTTTTTATTTCGTATTACAGTTTTTTTTAATTCAAAGAAAAAATGTGTCAATATTTCTGTTCACTAAGTTTTCTCCAGTCCTCTCTAATCCAATTGACCTGCTTCTCGGGGTCAATAAAAATAATTCCTTGCTTATTATTTGTTAAATACCCATGTTTTGCCTTGTAAGGTGCATTAATGCCGCACGAGTATGTGTTCTGGTGATTTATTCGCCTTATCGTCACAGTCTAGTAGGTAGTGTGTTGGTTTATTAGACGTAAGGCATTGGTTTAAACCCCAGGTCAGACATCACAACGAAAACATTAAGAAAAAATTTTTCCGATTTCTGTCAAAACCTATGTCATGAAAAGTTTCTCAAAAATCTGTCGTTCGGAGTCGACTTTAAACCGTAGGTCCTGCCACTCATGTATAAAATGAAGGCACACAACATGAGTGGTGTGAGAAACTAGGTCTTAATCCTGACTGAAGGGTTCTAATGATCAATTATGTATGTATGAATGTATCACAGAGTATACATACTTGGTATACCGGCATGAAATGAGCATTTTTACGTTGATATAACATACTAATTCTTAATGTTAAAGAAAAACACATTGTATGCAAAGTATTGTCCATTTCTTCACATTTTTTTCGTCTTTCAGACAATTTGTGGATACCCCACCAATAAAACTGTTAGTCTTTTGAAGCAAACCAGCTTGTCATCAAATTTTCGACTTCGTCATATCAAAGAGCTCAGCCAATACGTTTCCCATCGGTTAAAACAAATAGTAGCCGGAAGAAACCAAGTCTAGTGAATGCGGCTGGTGCGGTAGCATTTCGATTGTATCCTGAACCGAATTTGCTATGTGTGCAGGTGCATTGTCATGTTGCAAAAGTACTCTACCATGTCTTGTGGCACATTCTAGTCGTTTTTCGATTCAAATGCATGATTCAAATTGATTAATTGCTGTAAGTGGCCGTATGTATTAACGATTTCGCCATGTTTGAGAAGCACAGTACATTCCACCTTTCTGGTTCCACCAGACACACAGCATTGTCTTCTTGCCGAATCGATCTAGTTTTACAGCCAAAGTTGATAATTTTTTCGTTTAGGATTTAGAAAGTAAATACATTTTTAACCAACAATAATAATTCAATGCAACACTGATTTTCCATCGTGTCTTTGAAACAAAATTTAAAAATGGTTTTCCATCTGTCGTTCATTTAATTCACTGTGGCACTAATTTTTCAAACTTTTAGATTTTTTCCACAGCTTTTAAGCTGTAGTGTTCTTCCTGACTCCGCTTGATTTGTATGTCAAGCGGTGTGCGGCGCGAAGTACCATACGTCTAAGGGAATCACGCTGCTGGAAACAGCGCTCGATAGGTCACTCCAGAGTTCTAAATGTCGTCTTTCCTGACGGAAGATATGCGCTTTCAGAAAAAGCCACTGATTATATTGTGCCTGAGGCTATGTTCCTGCCTGGTTTAAGAACACTTATACCGGAAAGGGCACAATGGAATGGTGGGGTACTCCACGGGCAGAGTGGTATACCCATCTTCACAGATGGGTCTAAGTTAGGTGGACGTACATGTGCTGGGGTTTTCTGTAGGGCACTCGGTCTTGAACTTCACTTCAGGTTAAATGATGACTGCAACGTGTTTCAGGCGGAGATTTTCACAATCTTGAAGGCTGTTGGGGCCATAGCTGGTGCCCCCCCCTTCGGCTTCGGAATCCTACACGTTCTTCGTTGACAGTCAGGCCGCCCTAAGGGCCATTGCGTCGGTCAGGTGCAAATCACTGCTCGTTTGCGAATGCAAGAAGTCGTTAAGAACTTTTGGACCAGACCGTATCCGCCTATGCTGGGTTCCGAGTCATAGTGGAATACTGGGCAATGAGACGGCTGATGCTATCGCTAGGTTAGGTTCACTTTCTGAGGGCGATTTGATATTTGGTCCTGACCCTCCAATCTGCCACCTCTACGGACTCATCGATAGATGGGTCAGGGAGGAAGAGCAGAGCCGTTGGGGGAGCGGATCGGGTTGTTATGTTTCTCGATGTCTTTGTCTGTGCCTGCTATAGAGAGTGTAAGAACAGGTTGACTACTAGGCTTGGATAAGGCCAGTTTAAGGTTAATTATACGGTTTGTCATAGGGCACTGCGAGATTAGGTCGCAGCCTACTGCAAGATATGTTTGCGATGAGGAGTTGGATACAATCGAACACCTCCTCTGTAACTGACCAGCCCTTGATAGGTTGATGTTGAGGACCCTTGGCATGGGCTTCTTTGATGTTTTGAATTCTGTGTCGAGAGCCGACATCAAGGCTCTCCACAGAATCATTAGAAACTTGAGCTGTTTGAGAAGTGGTCGGTGTAGTCGCATTCTTCCATTTTGTTTTGTTCTGGTGTGTGTAATTCCTTCGCTTCCCATTCTCCCTTCCTACTTCCGCAACTTTTTCCTATCCCCTCTTTTATTCTTCCTTCTTAAGTACGTTATGTGCAATGTGTCAAATCAACCTCCAGGCACTGTACTTGTCTAAATTGACAAGTATACGTCCTCAAACCTAACCTAACCTTTAAGCTGTCAAAAATTGTTGCTTATGTTGTTTCAGACCCCAATATTGTTTGTAATAGTACTGACTGCGTTGTGTACATAGTGAAAAAATATTGCCTGATGTTGTTCGTTCACTAAGTTGATGAATACCAAATATGTTTGACTGATGTCATCGCCCACACAATAAAAAGGCTCGTTCACAATAAATGTTCCATATGGAGATATCTGCATCTTCGCACTCACTTCATACCGGAACACATGGTGTTTCGACTATACTCAAGAAGTGCTAGAGAAAATGCCGGATACTATCCCCAGGTTAATTGTTGATTATTTAAAACATAACTAAAATCACTTCTAATTGTAGCTAAGAAACAAAAGTTGTGCTGGACTTGAGAAGAATGTCCATATTTCTTCATTTTTCATTTCATTGAGTGTAAGCTACCCTTCTCGCATGCTGATCTACCGGTTCATTAGCGGGAATTCCCACATGGCCTGAGATCATGCTTATGATAGCTCATTCAACTTTCCATTCTAGTCCCGAATCATAAGAACTAAGTGTTCAGATGCCAGCCTGATACTATTACTTCGTCCCGTTCTATGTACTATCAGTCTAAATAAAATTTCGATGGAGTAAATCCAAGGAAATTTACTTTTAAGGATATAGATCTGCTCACGATGAAGTTGGCTACGTCTATAAGCAAAATTACCATACTTGAAGCAAAGACTCAATACCTTTTCAAAAGTTATTTACCTTTTCAAAACGTTTAAAATATGAGCTCGTAGATTACAAATAAAATAAAAATAAAATTGTGTTTTGTTTTAATTAAAATTCTTTATTGTTCGCAAAATTCTGTGTGCCACTGTTCACAACTTTATGTAAACAACAACAATTGCTTTGTTTGTTATTCATCTGTTTACACTCTTTGCAATAACAATTACTAGACAATTGTTCGACAAATCTGTGTAACGGAGATCTTCAAAACACGATTACTCGCTTCAAACACACCGCGTCTTCACACAATACTGACTGAACTTTTACTAACTCTGTTGCCTGCTATGCCTTGCCTTTTATATGACAACGTAAACAGTCTGATGAATGTCCTTGAATGGGAATGTTCGTGGCTTCGACTTCTAGAGATCTCTATAAATGTAAACAATATTATTGCTGTTTGTGTATTTTGTTTACATTTATTCGTGTAGTGTTTGTTGGTACATTTTTGTTTACTTGTTTATCATATTCTATGCTGGTGTTTGTTATTATATTACGCAGTGCGATAATTTGTAAACAAGTTCAATGTTTTTGTTTTTGTTGCTTTTGTTTATAATTTTAATGTTGAACAGTACGTTAACGAATCATCCGTCATAGCAATCCTTTAGTCAGGATTACAACCTAGCTTCCCACACCATTCATGATGTGTATGGCAATACTTCCCACCAGTGGTAGGACCATAGTTTATCGCCGACTCCACATAACGAATTTGAGAAATTTTTCATGAGAATTTTTTTTTGACGATTGCTGATATGACGACTGAATGAAAAAATTAATTTTATATTATTTCATAATTAACATCATGTTTGGAGCTGTCAAATTATGTTTTTTGTTCGTTATTTCAACTTGTTATGAAAAAGTTAAAAATTTTTGCGTACAAAAATTATTTCCTTTAAAAAAGTTTCACGCTAAAAAGTTTTTAATATCATGAAGTTGTTTGTTTTAGTTTTAATTTTTTTGCTTTTTTTATAGTTTTTTTTTTTTCAATGATAAATAGAGCACAGAAAATTTTGTGAAATTTTTAGAAAATATTCCTGAATATTCAAGCAAATAGAATTCAATTTGTATCAACATATTGCATCTGTATATTGGACTAGAGAGTGTCAACATGCCTTTAGTCTATGGGGCACATTCAAAAGTCCGGTTAAGCTATTACCGGAGAGTTTGATTAAAGACTCATATGTTTTCCCACTGTAATTACATAACAAAACTTCTTTAACCCAGTCGAAATCAGGAAAACCTACATCTATCTTTCCTTTTATGACAAGTATAGGGTGGATAATCTATGGGTTTAAATTTGAGCCATCGGTTATTTCGAATCTGTCGAATACTTATGTCATTCTATTCTATTACAACATTCAGTCTATTATCTCCACTGAACGTAATGAATTGATTGACGCTTTAAGCAAAATTTTTGGGCTCAGAAAACGTACACGTCGTCTTACAGAAGCTAATGCATCCATTACAAGTGACTGTTTAGTGCGGCTTGTGGAGCGAAGGCCTCTTTGGCCCATATTTCATTGAATATGAGAACGGCGTAACCATTACTTTCAATGGAGACGCCTATAGCACCATAATAACCAATTTTTTGTAACCGCTCTTCATGGTATTGACGTGAATGATGTAACGTAACTTCCCATACATTTCATGCCATCGATTTATTGCATCAAACGTTTGATGGCCTTTTAATTAGCCGAAGTGGTGATGTCAATTGGCAGCCAAGAAGCTTCGATTTGACACCGTTGGATTATATTTTGTGGGGCACCGTGAAAGAAAAGTGTTATGCCGACAAACTAGACACAATTGAGCATATGAAGGATAATATTCATGATGTCATTGCCGAGATACGACCCCATACTCTCGAAAAAGTGAATGAAAATTGATCCGATCGAATGAGGTTCTGTGAGGCCAGCTGCGGCAGTCATATGAATGAAATAACATTCCACTTCTAACCGGAACATTTGTACTTCACTATAAAAGAATAAATTTGACAAAATTTCAAAGTGTTTTTGTTCTATTGCATTTATAAATTTAAACTTTTAAATGGCCCACCCTATATATCCTTCAAAACACTTCTTTCCTTTTCACAGAAAAATTATGCTCGTATCTGAAATGATCATTTGCCAGGATATTGGCAGGAAAGGCAGCTCAATTCGCTCCGGTAGTCCTGACTTTTTCGATACATGCTGACTTTTCCAAACACTACTGAACAGAAATGTCAAAAAACTTGCACATTCTCAGATGTCAAGCCACACTTATCGATATTTTTTTGCAGCTAAAAAACATCCAATAGAAGATCTTGGACTATTCTTACGATATTGATAACCAAGTTTATCGATAACCAGTTTACTTAATGGTAATATTCCTATTCCGTCAGGATTACGACCTAGCTTCTTACACCACTTATGTTGTGTGTGTTAATTTTATACATGAGGGGTGGGACCTGCAGTTTAAAGTAGATTCCGATAGACACATTTTTTGAGAAACTTTTCATGGCAATTTTATTTACTCTCAGAGTTTTCGCCAGAAATCTGCTGAGAGGAAGTTGCCGATATTTTTCATGTTTCATTTTGTTCAAGATGTCTGACCTGGGGCTTAAACCGTGGCCGCTGGCATTGGGCACTGTCAACAGTAAACATGATATATTTGAGGGCATGGTTATTCCAAGTTGAGTTAATGTAAACTGGCCACCGGATTGTGCGATTTGATCCCATTAGACTTTGTATTTGAGGATTTTCTTAAGTCTTGGGTTTCAATAGACATTAGTAGGCATTTCAAAAGTAAAAAAATTGTTTCGTTTGATTTAAATTTAAAGACAGGAAGTTTTTACTGAAAGTCCCTATACATTCAATAGTAAAAAAATATACATTTTTAATTGCTTTTGGAAACTATATGAGGAGAAGCTAATATATACTAACAACACTGAACATGAAAAGACTGAACATGAACTTCCCATTCATTTAATAGACAAACTATTCAAACTATTCGAATAAGCATTTTGGCCTGCATTTAATGACTTAAAATACTTTCGTTTGTTTCGTGTGCAGCCTTTCACATTTCAGTTGTTGATTTTACACCTGAATTGTTTTTGAACCACAACACCGACCGCCGCTTATTCAAAAATAGTTTCAATATAGTAAAGTCCAACAGACTGTTTGTTAATCGTTTAATAAAGTTTTGCTAAAAACAAAATTCTTTTTCGTTCTCTTTTTAATTATTTCGTTGGTTGCCACTCCAAATGAGTGGTTATTTAAACCAAACAAATGGGGAAAAAAGAAGAGATAAAAAGAGAAGCAAAAAATAAAATAAAATTCTCATGGACCAGCCAACAAATTAATATCGTGTACAAAGCAACTCAACTGACATCCTAAAACGACGAGAGGTGTCACCAACATAAGCAGAAGGAATGAAAATCCCTTTGGCTTTAATTGTTAAAAATTTAATTCAAATTTAATGTTACGATTTGCATTGCCAATAGCCATGTAAAGATTGTAAGACTTAAAGTTTCAATATTAAGTGTGTAAGATAAGCTTAAAGGTCTTGGATGAAACTATATACCCGGCATCCATGATAGTAAGAAAATATCGATAGAAAGTATAAAAAAAACCAAACTAGGTATTTTATTGTGAGCCTTTTCCATGCGCAAAATCATGTAATCATTGGTGCTGACCTAAGCTAGGAAAGATAGCCATTCGACTGCAAATTTCAGAGATTGATCCCTGATCAGAATTATGATTTACAGAGCACTAGAAGCGAATGACCGAACTGACGTTCTCAGAGCATAAAATGTCATTTCGTCTGGTACGATTACTGGTCTTTGTGCACTAGAGGCGCTTACGAGAAGTTAGAGAATTGGATTAGTTTAAAGACCCCAATATAGCACCAACATTACATACTCCGTCAAACAATCGAAAATCATGGCTGGCATCTCTTAGTCCTTTCCTGAGCTTTATGCTGCCTGCTAGTAGGCAGTGTGTTGGCTTATTAGGCATGAACCCTCGGTTTAAACCGCAGGTCAGACATCAAAACGAAAATATGGAAAAATATTTCTTCGACGGCTTCCTCTCAGCAGATTTCTGGAAAAAGTTCTGAGATTTGCATGAAAGGTTTCTCAAAAATTAATCGTACGGAGCCTTTAAATTGTAGGTCACGCCGCTCATGTATAAAATTAACAAACACAACACACAACATGGCTTATTAGACGAGCGCTTGTGATGCAAACCCAATGTCAGAAGTCACAAAAACGAATGACGTTTTCAGAGCCGACATTCTATTGGACTGGGAACTACAAATCCAACGGCGGAAAATCATATGGAGAAGCAGATAGAAGAAGAACAAGAGAACTGGAAATGTGTAGCAAGTTTTTGTGGAAAGCAGCGCAATTGGCAGGATGTGTATAATAGCCCGAGTGATAGTGAGTGAGCAAACGAGATTGTTTTTCAATTGGTATTCTGGGTATTAATCAGCACGACACATATGACTGTTTATTTATTAAAAAAATAAAAAATTCTATACATACTTCTCCTTAGGAGCTTAAAGCTCATGCAAAGTTTGAATACTAGAGTCTATGCATCGAAGTCAACTCAACCTCTTTTAGCTGAGCTATAACGGCTGAATGTTTAATCATTTGGGTTTTGAATTTTTTTAATATTTCTGCCGGTATTGCAATAATGTCATCCTTAATGTTGCTTTCCAGAGTTGAATTTGGCGTTGTGTTGATGTTTTATACAAGAGTCTAGTGTTGATGTGTTGTGATGAGTGTGTAGTGATGAGAGCAAATAGTTGAAACCCTAGCTCAGATATCTTGAATACAAAAAATTTTTCTTCGACCACTAAAATCTTAAACTGAACAAAAATGAACATTTTCTGAAATCTGTCGACTTTAAACTGTACGTCCCGTCACTCATGAGTAAAATTATCATACATGAGACGTGTAAGTAGTTAGGTTATAGACTGTACTAAAGTGTTGTTATAATCGATTAAGCTTTTAAGTAATCATAACACGGCATCTCGTGCCATTGACTGTGGCTTTGCGAATTTAATCGATTTTGAAAAATGATTTTGACAGACGGCATTCTAAACAAGCCAACTTTCAAGATGCAATGGCAGCTTGTGAACTTACCAAAAAAAACATTTTTATTTGTTGACTTACCCATATGTCGAAAAACAGGCCTTATTGCATAAAGCAAACTTTTCACACAGCACGAATGATAGAATTGCTAGAATTCTGTGATTCGCAGGCGGTATTCGTGTATTAATCTATACAGTGTGAAATGGCAAATATTATTACATTTTTGGGATTTCCAAAAGTCACGAGGTGTGTTACTATAACCCCATGTCAGACAATCTCCAAAAAAAGGAAGTATGAAAAAATATTTCTACTGCGTCGTTCTCTCAGTAGATTTCGGGCAAAACCTCAGAGATTAAATTAACTTGCCAAGAAAAGTTTCTCAAAAATCTGTCATTCGGAATCGACTTCAAACTGGTGGTCCCGCCACTCATGTATAAAATTAACCCACACACCATAGGTGATGTGAGAAGCTAGGTCCTAATCCTGTCTCAACGGATGGATGTAATGGTCAATTTTGTATGTACATGTTACGAATCTTTTTTTTTGTCACCAAAAGTTATCAATTTAGTTAGAACCGATGAACTGGTGCAGCTACAACTTCTATGACTATGAAATAAAGTTTGTATTGAAATGGCGGTAGCCTTTTTTGAAATTCTAACCACCAGCGCCCCATATAATAGAATTGAAGGAAAAAAATTTTTATTTTTTCCTTTTTTTCTTTGTGAGTGACATTGATTGGATAGTTTCAGCACAACCTGACTAAATGCACCCAATCGCATAAGGGCTTTTGAAAAGTCCTGACTTCCGCTAACGACATTTTTAATTCTGATGCAAATTGACGAAATTTGTTTAGAAGCCACAATTGTTTTCAAATCAAATTTACTCCTCCTTTAGCTTATGGTATCCTTTAGAAATTTTCTTTTTCTTCTAATTTTCTATATTTGTTAAGCTGTTCTGTGCCTTGTTTTGTTCTTGTAGTCATCGTGTTGGCACTGACAGTAGTATTAAGTGGCATTTTTATTATTTGTTTTCACAACTTTTTTTTAATTTTATTTTTCTTTTAATTTTTTCTTCTTTTTTGCATAAATTTTTATTTTACTACCACTGGTGGGGCTGACAGCCATGAGGCAGGTAGAGAAAGTTCTAACAACACCTCGACTTGGTGAAGGATCTATTTTTATTTGTGGTAAAAAGTTGGCAAAACATAATTTACATACGTTTGTTTTACACACTTTCCGTTTTTGAAAAAAAAAAGAAAAGTGGAAGAAAAAATGAAAGAAGAAATAAAAACCAACAACAAACTGTTAAAATTAATACCACAAATATTTGAATAACAGATTATTAAAAAGTAATTTAATATGCTATTATGGCTGCTTTCAGTTGCTGTTTTCTTCCACAACAGGCAGGCAGGCAGGCGTTGTTTTTCATTGTACACAATATTGGTTTTTGACACGTGAAGAAAAGGTTAAATGTACTACGGAGATACGCTGCTACTGTCGACACTGATGTTCACACAAAGTATTTTTTTCAAGTTTGTTCGAAATTTAAGACTTTAAATCCTACAAAGAACTTCAAACTTCTTAGACAAAAACGTAGTTTGGTTAAGGATTTGCTACTGAAATTCTTCGAATTATTTATCGTACATAATGCGGCATAGGTAGACGTCGCAGTCTAGAAGATGGTGCGTTGACTTATTGGACGTGAGGCCTCGGTTCAAACCCCAGGTCAGACATCTCCAACAAAATTAAATATGAAAAAAATATTTCTCAGCAGATTTCTGGCAAAAACTTCGAAATTGAAATTAAATTCTCATGAAAAAGTTTCTCAAAAGATACGTTGTTGGTATTCGACTTTAAACTGTACGGCCCACCACTCATGTAGTGTGTTGGCTTATTACACGTAAGATAACGGTTCAAAGCCCAAATCCGACATCTCCGCCAAAATGAAAAATTAAAAAATAAAGGGTCCGCCAAATAACTTTTTTTTTTAAATGCTTTAAAAAAAAACTACTGAATATTTTCTTAAATTTCTTTTTTTAGTTGAAAGTACAATCCTTCCGGTTAATAATGGAAAATAATTTCATTCAAATGGCTGCCTACACGATCGGCCCAATTTTTAAGCACATTATCGATTGTGCGCAGCTGTATTTCACCAATGGATTCACGAATGTTGTCCTTTAAAGCGTCAATTGTCTCTGGCTTGTCGGCGTAACACATATCTTTGACGGCACCCCACAAATAATAGTCCAACGGTGTCAAATCGCAGCTCCGAGGTGGCGAAACGACATCAGATCTGCGGCTGATAATGCGATCTTCAAAAACAGGGCGCAAAACATCGAGTGTAGCTTCGGCTGTGTGGCACGTAGCGCCGTCCTGTTGAAACCAAATGTTACCAATATCTCCTCTTCAATTGTTGTGAAGAAAAATTCGTTCAACATGGCCCGATAACGATCGCCATTGACTGTAACGGCCACTCCTTGCTTATTTTCGAAGAAAACTGGCCCAATTATGCCTCTGGACCAAAATCCGCAGCAAACAGTGACTCGTTTTGGGTGCGTCGTTTTCTGTGCCTCAAATGCGACAATTTTGCTTGTTTACATACTCGCCAAGATCAAAATGAGCTTCATCTGAAAAGATGATTTTTTTTTGCCAAAATCGGCATCTTCTGTAGGTCGATCGCAGGCCCACTTAGCGAAGCGAGTGAACCAATTGGACTTTGTATGGCGTCATACCAAGGATTTTATGCAAAATTCGTCTCAATGATGTCTCCGAAATGTTCAATTGTTGAGAACGACGGTAAATTGATGTTGATGGCGCTTCACGCACACTTTCTGCCACAGGAGCAATATTCTCGGGTGTACGCACTGTTTTTCACTTTTCACGCTTTGATTTATCGATGAGGATGCCAGTTTCTTTCACTTTTTTCACAAGACAACGCACATACTGAGCTGACGGCGCTTCTCTTCTTCCAAAATCCGTACGCAATTTTCGCTCACATTCTGCAACAT
This sequence comes from Sarcophaga subvicina, assembly GCA_936449025.2. Classification (NCBI taxonomy): domain Eukaryota; kingdom Metazoa; phylum Arthropoda; class Insecta; order Diptera; family Sarcophagidae; genus Sarcophaga; species Sarcophaga subvicina. The sequence continues at coordinate 38,938,393 of OW388084.2, forward strand.
TACCATGATTTTCAAAGTAATGTCACAATATTTCCCAGCGTTGTTCAAGCTTATACACAACCATATTCGTTCAGCGGAAGGATGAAACTAATTATCTGTCAAATCAGACATGAGCTAAGTCTTACCATTCACGAAATAAGCACTAGTTGAAAAAAAACGTTAAATGGCGGACCCGATATATGTAAGTATGTATGTCTATTCAATTAATTATGGCCAGAACAAGCTAAAAATTTGAGAAAATTCTTGCAATTCTTTTTTGATTGTAAAGGTTATTTTATACATACGAAATCATTAAAATTTTAATTTTAAATTTGTCTTCATAATCTATTTTTTTTAAATAGTCCGAGTAAAAAATAAATTTTGTCTGTAATGCATTGTAATGCGATCCACTGGCTAATCTACCACAAACGGAGCTGCTGGCTCGAGTAACACGAGTGCTATATGATTCTCGGACATAAGCACAAGCCACATTGCAACGCTGTTCTAATGAATCAATGTAGTTGGATAGCCTGACGCCATTAACGAGAACCTTCGCCCTCTCCTGTACGCGGTATACAAGACTCAAAATAGACGTTGAGACATGAGAGTTGTATTCCATTCTCGGGCGAAAGTTAGTGTAAGTAAGTGAAGTGAAATATTTCTTGCACCGTCTTAAGAAGCCAAGGCACTGAAAAATTTGTCAGTGTTAGCGAACATCGAACTGAATTTTCATACCCAGAACATCAAAAGCTTATGATAACACTCGGATAGATTGTTAAAACCTTTCAAATTATTTACTTATTTTTTTTTTGACGAATTTGTTTAAGATTTCAATGAACGTCTTTGACGAATTTGATGATTTTTTTTCTAATATTTGATGATTTGATGCTTTATTTAGCTGGCAGCTATGTGTATGAGTAATATTTATTACAAAAATACGTTACTCATACGTACGGGTGGCTATATTGTAGAAATAAATACATTTTGAAACATGATTGCATGTCCAGAAAGCGCCAGAGTTTTAATTAATATAGTTTTTTAACAAATAGGCCTCTATTCCTCAAAATTATTTTATTTTTTAATAATTCTCCTCCATGAGCTTTAAATGCGAATTTTAATTAAATCAAGATATGATATTCACAATTTTGTTTTCGATACATAGGCTTCGATTTGATAAATTCGACAATATTTGGCAAAAGCAAATACACTCGGGTCTCGTTTTATGCGGATTTTTTTATGCGAATTCGAATTTATGCGATCTTAAATGAAAATTTAATTTTTTTATTTTATAGATTTTAAAATGTTATGATATTTTTTAAAATGCTTCATAATTTTTAAATTAAACCAAGTTTGCACCACTGATATAATCATAATGGTGTATTTCATTTTGGATCATCCGAACATAACTAGCATTCTTCAGCCATTAGATCAAGGCATAATATAAAAAATATTATATAAAAAGCACCTATCAATTCATTTTAAACAAACTGGAATTTACAATTTACAATTTGATTGTATTATTCTGGCAGCATCAGTAATGTCTAAACTGCGACCGCAAACATTAAATGAATGCCTGAAATCTATATAGCCAGATTGTGTTGCTAAAGTACTGACCAGCGAAATAATTGATTTAGTTTATCAAATTGGAGGAGATGGATTTGATTCCCTGAAGTAGGATGATGTAGAAGGACTATTAGCTGACGAACCATTAGCATATATCGACGTCATTAGTTTAGTCACCGACAATGAGAAAAACGTGGATAGTGAAGAGAGTGATTCCGAAGAAAGCGTTGTAAAATTCAAATCAAAACAAATTGGTGATATCATCAACAAAGCTAATGATTTACAAAATGTTATTCTTGTTATGGACCCAGATACCGAAAGATCACTGAAAATTCAACGCGGATTGATTGATCTGTTATCCGGATATTATGACTTGTATAGGCAACTTAAAAACTCAAAGTCACAATGTTTAATAACTGACTACATATCCTGCAATAAAAAAACAATTAAACTTTCTAAAAATTCGTTGATCTAGTCCCCTACATACATATGCATTACCCGATAGGTATGTAATGATAACAGTGACATCGAAGCAATTCTAAAACGATACAGAATGATTGATCGTACATTCATAATTATAGACTTCAGTTTATTATTTATTTATTATTTTTTGGATTATTTTTTTTTTCCTGTAAATAATGAATTAATATTTTATTTTTGTTTATTTTTTTAGAAGTTTTTGTTTTTATTGTTTAAGAAAATTAAATAAATATACTTTTGTTGATTTTTTTAATGCGATTTTGCTTTAATTTTTCAGTTAAAATTTTAATTCATGCGGTTTTTCAGGAAGTTGGAACGAATCATTAATTTTTGAATGAAGCTAGTGTATCGTTTTATGCGATTTCAATTTATGCGATTTTTTTTTTGGAACGCATCTATCGCATAAAACCACACCTGAGTATACATTACATTTTTATTAATGCAAAGGCCCTAAATTGAGAAAAAAATATTTTACTAAACATTTGTTTTTTAAATCATTTAAAATTATTTTTTGCTCAAATAGGCCTCTAATTAATAAAATTTGATTCCTTTGAGATAATATTTTATGCCATAAAATTCGTTTGTATCAACACTTTTGCCATAGAACTGCACACTTTCTCTTTATAAATAGGCCATAATTAAGAGCTAATGTAAAACTAAAGCAAAGCTGTGGTAAATTAAACATTCAAACATTTATAGGGGCACAGAGTTTCGAGAAACGGATATTCAGTGAAATGCTTGAGAAAGTTCCATTTCTTGTCGAGTGCACTGTCACGTGGGCACATGCATATAAAAAGAGAACATTACTGTTCCAGGCTGACAAAAGATACGAAATAACGGATTATCTGCCGGTTAGCAGCGAGTGTCAGCTTTTGAATTTTTTTTCATTTGAGTGTCATTTATTTAGTGATGGATTCTTTAATAATCAAACAACGCCAAAAGGCTGCAAAGTCTGAGTATAAATTGTGTAAGAAATTTTATTGATTAATTTGGTTAAAGGTCGCGCACAATTAAAGCTTGCTTCGTCAGGGATGACACTCATTTTTAAGTTAAAAGTAAGGACAACCAGTATAATTAAACTAAATGAGGCTCGAAGAACCCAAAAGGTATTGCGGAGAAGCGATTCTTTTTGGAAAAAGTTACTGTTTATTGTACATTATAGATTTTTGAGAAACTTTATCATGGCAATTTCTTATTTACTCTTCGAGTTTTTGCCAGAAGAGTAGCGAGAGCAAATCGTGACAGCTGTGTTTTGAACCACGTGGTCGCGCTTAGTGTGTCTTTCATTAATTGCTTCCTGTCTTTAAATTAAAAAATACTGGCACGGAAGGGATCAGAGATGTATGACTAAGGAGAAGCCCCTAAAAGAAAACTTTTTGAAATTGAAAAAAGCCGAATGGAATTCGACAAACCGTAGGTGGTCCAACCTATCTGGTTGCAGAATGTCAAAATTTCTGTGTCCAGTAGCGAACAGCAGGACAACCAAGTAACTAATTGAGTTCGACAAGAAAACGGTTCGAATTCTAACATGAATTCTAATGGGACACTGCGATATTGGCAATTTCGGTGACAAGCTCGGTCTGCACCACCAGGTTTACTACAGAAGCTGACAGAATGTGGATGAAACGGAATCGGTACAACACCTTTTGTAAGAGTGCCCTACACTTCAAAACAGACGTCGTCGGTTTTTGGATGGCAGTGCGTTTGAAGATCCGGTCATGGTGGTGAACGTCCCACTAAGGGAACTGACCAGTTTCATCCCAAGCTCGAAGTGGTTCAAAGCCACCACAAACGGATTACAACAAGGGGGCTTACATTACACTGGGTAACATAACGGGAATATTAGCCATCTCAAAATGGTAACGCCAATGGGATGAAGAGAACAGAGGAAGGCGGACGGCGAGACTTATCCCGGATATTGGGCTATGGATTGGACGGAAAATCGGAGAGGTGAACTACTACACTACACAGATGCTATCGGGGCATGGGTATTTTAGAAAGTACATGCATAGAATGGGCAAGAGCGCCTCCCCTTATTGCTCTTTATGAAGAGGAGGAAGTAATTGATGATGCAGGGCACACTCTTTTCGAGTGTGAACGCTAGCAGAGCTATCGCTCTGAACTGACGTCAATTGTCGGAAAGATCACGGCCGCTAACGTTATCGGGGTTATGATTGCGAGTAGGGAGAATTAGACTTCAGTGGAGAATTACGTGGAGCGTATCCTAACACTAAAGGAGAGAGATCTCGAGGCTGTAGAACATGTAGGCACGCTGGCATAGATGTCAAACAAAATCCGACACAGGGACCTGGACAAAAGGAATAGTGGAGACACTTAGATGTCTCCTCAACTTTCGACACGCAATCCGGACGCGGATATGAACACCCAGGGGCCAAAGGGCCGAAGGGCCAAAAGGACTCTACTCCGAAGTAATACCACCGTAGTTCCGGAGTGGGCACGGATCCACGAGACGAGGGGGGATATAGTGGGTGAGTGCACCACACACGGAGGATCTAACGACTTCCTCTATGGTGCGGTTAGGTACATTTACCCCTCCTCGGCGTAAATAAAATAATAGAACTTGCCTGTGAATGGCAAGCTACCCGCTAACCTAACCTGAACTAACCTAACCTCGAAAAACTAAGTTCTACAACTAAACCGGCATAAAACCTAACGATTTTTACGGTACGCAATTATTACATTTACTTGAATTCCTCGGCGTGGTCCAGTGTAAAGGCCTAATACTTAATTTATTGATTATTGGAATTATGGTTGTCAATTTGATGTAACACTTTTGCAATATTTTCTGTAAGGCATTACCCTTTACATAAATACTTGAATAGGCGACCTTAATGCCACTGAAGTGTTTTCAATAATAAAACAAACAATTCTTTTATTACTGCATTGTGTTGATCCTAGTTAGGAAAGAAAATAGATTCAAATTCCTTTGTTTTTTGAAACTATAACCTTGCAGGCTTCGTACCACACTTTCTGTAGCCATTTATTGCTTAAATTATAAAAAAACAAATTTTACATCACCATGCCTCTAGAATAGAAAAGAAAATTAAACAGGTAACCTTAGTTGTAATAGAGCGTCTCACTCATTCTCATTCTCATTCTCATTCTCATTCTCATTCTAGTTTTTGTAGCTGTTACCATAGAATATATTTTTCTGTGCAAATTTGTTTAACTCTTCTCTTTTTATTCGAACTCATTTGCTTACATATCTTCATGTCTGTGTGTGTTTGTGTTTGTGTTTGTGTAGTGGTAGTGGTAGTATTAATGGCATGTGTGTAAATATTATAGATTCTCCTCTGTTGTATGGCTTTTAAATTACAAATAAATTTATTTGTTGTGAAAACAAATATAATAACATGTTCTGGTTTTTTACTGTTTACATATACATTAACATAACATACTTTAATACACCAATTAATATACGAGGGATGGCTTAAAAAATATGTTCCTAAATATGCATTTATTTATCAACAACATGTTCGCCAACTTTTGAGGGGATCTTTATAGAGGCTATTGTTGTGGTTTTCATTGGATAGAATTTTTACGTGGTGGGTTCCAAGCCCTACGCACAACCCAAATTTAACGTCCAGGGGATTGGACTTCGCTGCACACATTAGTTAACATCTAGCGGGTGCTAGAATGCCATCCAGAAGGGGCAACGAGGAGGCTGCGTGTCAACTTGAATACAGCAAGACAAGGATCGTCCTGGTAGCCACAGTCAGAAACTTTACCTTGTTTGCAATGCATTTTCATCCAAAAAAAAAAAAAAATGAAGGCAAAACAAAGTATATGTTATCGACAAGTAGAGACGTGCGGCGTATGGATTCACAGATTACAGCCGATAACTACACTTTTAAAACAGTCAAGGAATTTATTTATCTTGGCTCCGCCGTTACCACCAAAAATGATGTCAGTCTGGAGATAAAGCTCAGGATCACCGTTGCCAACAGGTGATACTCAATAGGCAATTGAGTCGCAGAGACCTCTCTCGCGCGACAAGACCCTCATCCTACCCGTGCTTCTTTATGGCGCAGAGGCATGAACCCTATTATTATTATTAGCGTATTAATATCCTGCGGCTGCGCTGGCTTGGCCATGTCGTTCGGATGGACGAGGATGCTCCGGCGAGGCGGGTATTTGATGCGGGGATCTGCGGAAGTCGGCGAAGAGGACGACCTTGTATCCATTAGAAGGACCAAAGCAAGGAAGCCCTGTCATCGATTGGTGTGACCAACTGGCAGAGGCGCGCAAGAATCAGAGGCGCCTGGAAGGAAGTGTTGCGTCAGGCCGAAATCCGTTAAACGGGTTGTTATGGCCAATTAAGTAAGTAAGTAAGTAAGTATGTTCGCCAACGTATATAGGGTATTATTTTAAGAACTTGAGAACTTAAAATGATAATATAGAGTCTTCCAACAGGCTCTTCCGTAATTTCGGAGTTGACTACCGCCATGTTGTTGAAGCTACATCTGCCAAATTACTTGTTATTTATTAAGTGTTCATAAAGGGCGACTGTAGACAACGGCATGGGTTAGCTGAAAGGGCTCTGGAGCAGTTAAAGACTGACCCTAATTTTTATTCTAATATCATCACCAGCGATGAGGCCCATTTTGAGTACGTAAACAAAAAATATTTAAGAATTTGAAACGATATCAATCCACATGATATCCAAAAACGTTCAATTCATCTCGAAAATTCACCTTTTTGCAAATTTTGGACAGGACACGGCATGGATCGTATTAGATGATCTGAAACCCAACGACTTGTGGTTTCAATAGGACAGTGGTCCGTATCACACAGCTTATTTAGTACATTGGATAATCTGCAAGAGTAATTTGAGGACACCGAGGCCACCGATATCGTGCGATTTGAGGCCGTTAGACTTTGTCTTCTGGCGGATTTCTTAGGTCATAAGTCTAAACGAATACGTCACAAACCAAAGCGGTCCTCAAAGCCAACATAATCCATACCATCCGTCAAATTTAACCGAATGAACATTTTAGTATTTTAAATGTGTTCAATCTATAGAAGCCGAGACAGAATTTAAAACGATTCCACACATAATGGCATGAAGACGCCTTTCAAAATAAGAAAAAATTTCAATGATATTTCACACACACTTTTTATTTAATTTTAAAAGTAGGAAGCACTTAAAAAACACCCTACATATACAAGATAGAAATATTGTTAGAATGAAATTTTTTTATTGCCCTCTGATGGTAAGTTCATGGCATTTATTTTTTATTAACAAAATTTCCAATAAGTTTGAGTCCAATCCTAATGTAAAGTGTATAGCCACAGGAAACACGAAAATTTTTCTCTTTAAGTTGTTCCACGAGGAAGAAAGGATGTTATCATCAGAATTCTACTCAGTCTGAAGGTTTTGTCCACAAATACACCTAAATAGTCCCTCTTATCATGTCGTAGGATTCTTTATACAAAATTTTCGAGATGTTTGAGGCCTTTAGAGTGCTATACAAATCATTGTTCAAGGAAGAAGCTTTGTTCCTATCGCTCTTTACCTGCTTTAAATATGCCTTATCATGTGTCCTCACTACTACAGTTTTAAGCTTGCTCACCAGTTTCAAGCCTTAGAATTGTTGCTATTGTTAAGAGAAGTGGGTCAAACCTGTGATCACAACACCATGGTAGAGATCCCAGTTGGTATGGTTTATAAGAATTCTCCATGTGGTCACAAACGAGGTGCAAGTCTGATCAAATCTGCTGTGACTAAGTGAAAAATAACAATTCTTCTGCAGAGTACTGAGTTATTGCTTATCCAGGGTATACATCTCGAAATAGAAACTACTTCCGCATTTTTAAAGAAAGGTAGGTAAAAAGGCAGCCGCTTCGTAGACCTTAGTTTATTTGGGTCCTATTTGTCGCTATTGTAACATCGCTGGTTATTTCATTATGTAATCATAATTCTTGACTGGCACTTCTCAACCACGCCAGAGTTAATTGCACAGTGAAAAAATGTAACAATAAATAGAATATAATGTAACTAACGGTAAATTTAAATTTGATTAATTATTTGAAACATAATTTTTGATATTCAATATCCTTTCCATTATACTAATATCAGCCTACATGCAGATGTTACTTGATGACAATTGAAAATAAAAATTCATTGAATTCGTAAAGGGCCTATGCGAAGAAAGCTAAAATAAAAACACGTGCAGAGCTTATGGCAATGCGATTATGGTTGTACATTATTGTATTAAATTTCATTTAAAATTTAAGAATATATTTGCATATAATTTTTATTCATGCTAATAGCAAACAAATTCAACACAGAGATTCATACCATAAAGCATATGGTAAGGCTGTATGTCTTTAAAAATAAGCAGCATAATTTTAGGAACACTTTATTCAGTAAAGTAATATTTAAGAATAAGACGCTTTATAATATATCTGATTTGAGACACCGTAGTCTAGCAGGTAGTATGTTGGCTTAGTAGAACAAAAGAATAATTAAACATGAAAAATATTTATTTTTGTAACTTCTCTTCAGCAGTCTGCTGGCAGAAACTCTGAGAATGAAAAAAAACTGTCTTGAAAAATCTATCATTCAGAGTCGATAATAAATAGTAGGTCCACCATTCATGGATAAAATTAACCACACTAAATGAGGGGTGGGAGAAGTTAGGTTGTAATCCTGACTAAATTAAGAAAGTAAGAACGAGCTGGATTGATGGTATTTAAATTGTTTTGCAAATCTCCTCTCCTTATTAGTTTTCAATTCGTACACCTAGAGCAATTAATAGAATCTATTCAGGTTAATTTTTTATTATTTATTTTCATTCCTTTCAAAAACATAGGAAATATATCCCACATCTAAATGAACAAACGAGCATTCTAATACACCTTTTGCAAAAAATAATGGCGAATGACTATTTCGAAGAGTATTTTATTACGTCTTTACCAGGTTTCAAACCGAAATTGCTAGCGTTTTTAGGCAAAATTATTTAACAAATTCTCGAAAGAAAATAAATTCGAATTTAAAAACGCAAGACAAAATTCTACAATTTTAAGCAGCGCCACTTTTGGTGGTAACCACATTTAATTGTTTAACAGTATCAATCCAAAAAAGTCCATACATTAAGGAGCTAATATAGGATATATAGTAGGTCTTGAAGTCGCCGTGGTGTAGTAGGTAGTGTGTTGGCTTACTATTCGTAAAGCCCGGGTTCGTATCCCAGGTCAGACATCAAAAAATGAAATATGAAAAAAAAATATTTCTTCGGCGACTTCCTCTCAGCAGATTTCTGGCAAAAACTCTGAGAGTAAAATAAACCTGCCATGAAAAAGTTTCTCAAAATTCTGTCGTTCGGAGTCGACGTTAAACTGTAGGTCCCGCCACTCACGTATAAAATTAACGCACACAACATGAGTGCTGTGAGAAGCTAGGCCGTAATCCTGACTGAAGGGTTGTAATGGCCAATTATGTATGTATGTAGTAGGTCTAGGATATTTCAATGCGACAAAATCGTTCCATGTAAACTAATTTGAAGAACAAATTGTGTCTCAATTTGTTGAAATTTTCTCGAGAGGAGCAGAGACAGTTTCATAGCTATAACAAAGTGAATACATATGCTATTATGTACAAGTGGTAGCGCAAGTGGTCTACTTCAAAACCCTATTAGTAGTATACCTGAAATTACCGCAGATCTCGATTTGATTTTAAAAAAAGCAAAGTTTTTGAAATATTTGCAGGAGAAAAGTGTCAATTGGCGAAATTGAATCATGCAATTCAACTAAAATCTTACATACATACACAGATAATTGGTCATTATAACCCTTTTGTCAGAATTACGACCTAGCTCCTCACACCACATATGTGGTATGTGCATAGCTGCCAGATAAATGAGGCATCAAATCGTCAAATATTTGAGAAAAAAATCGTCAAAATCGTCAAAGACGTTTATTGAAATCGTCAAAAAATTGTCAGCAAAAATATTAATTAATCAGGAAAAAATTGTTTAAGAATTAAACAATCTATTCCAGTGTTATTTGTTGACACATAAGCGCAGCAATAATATTGCATCATCTTAATCTATGGGTGGTGTAAATATTAAGGAGTCAGAAGCTCTTGACATTCTGAGCATTCCGTGTAATGTTGGCTTCAACCGACACATTTTTCAGTTCCTTCAGTTCCTTCTTATTTATTTATTTATTTATTGATTACAATACAATTACAAATTGTATTCTAATTATATACGCCGAGCGGAATATCTTGACCATATGCTCAATGTAGTGTTACAGATCAGAGTCTCTGGTGGGAATCGAAAACACGACCCTCACGCTAATAATCTAGCACACTACCCTCTAGACTACCAGGGCACCCTCCTTCTTAAGATCTTATGATCTTACTATTTACACCATTTGTAACCGATCGAGACTGGAATACAACATGTATGGCTCGGTGCCTCAACGTCTATTTTGAGGTTTCTCGATCGTGTACAGGAGAGGTCGTAGTAGCTCGTTAATGACGGTAGTGTATCCAACTCCATTGAATCTTTGGAGCATCATTGCAATGTGGTTTATGTTTCACTGTTCTATCCCGTCGACAAAATGATTTTGCTCGAGCGAAGTAAGTGGACTTTTCCCGAAAATCATATCTTTCTACATAACGCTCGTCTTTTATGGCCAGCACTTCCGTAATTGGTCGATTGGCCAGTGGATCGCACACTGCATTATAGTAAAAATACGTTTTTAGTCGGGCTATTCGTATATGGAACTCATTCCCCGCAGAGGCCTTTCCTGTTCCTTATGGTATAAATATATACATGCCTAGTGTCCATAAACACTGTTCTCTCTTTCCTTCTTCGCAGAACATATTTTCATAGTTCCAAACACAATGCTATCGATCGCCTGAGTGTTGGTCGTACAAAAAAAATAACAGCGCTTGCCTTTGTTCTGCCGATGGTAATATTAGAAGCTATACTCGAATTTTTAAAATTCTCTGCAACGACAACTACGAGGTTATTTAGGAGTTGTAATTTTTTGGCTTTTAAGGGGTTAAAAAGAATAAAATGCAAAAAAATCATCCCAGGTATTCGAAAGTAATTTAAAAATATAATATTTTACTTCTTCTAATTACTAACATAAATTTCCAAATAGTAACAATTGCAAAGTAAATACAAAGCTTAAAGTGGCTTTTAATGTACTGAAGTAAAGAATATGATGTAAATTTTTAATTTCCAAAAATCGTCAAAATAAGGACATAAATCGTCAATATGATATTTTTGGAACTCAAAATCGTCAAAATCACGATAAATCTGGCAGCTATGAGTGTGTGTTAATTTAATACATTAGTGGTTTAAAGTCGATTCCAAGCGAAAGAGAAACTTTTTCACGATAATTTTTTTTACTCTCACAGTTTTTGCCAGAAATCTGCTGAGAGGAAGTTACCGTAAAAAATATTGCGTATCCATATTTCGTTTAGTTGGAGTTGGGTTTGACCTGGGGTTTGAACCGCTGCCTGATTTCTAATAAGCCAATACACTACCTACTCGACTACGGCGACTACATAACATACGAGTACTTAGCAGTTTTAAAACTAAAACTATTATAGTACAACTGGGATAAACCTAGCATTGACATTTGCCTAGTTTTCCCTTTTTCTTCCAAGTTTTTTGCGTTGCGAAAAAGTTTTCACTAAATCTGTTTTCTAACAAAACAAGTTTGCCAACAAATTTAAATTTTCATTTTTTTTATAAATTCAATACTAATAACATGAAATATTTAAATTTTTATTAGTTCCGACAAAGAAAAACCAACAGAGGCACCAGGCTCCTTTTAAAATTTTTTTACTTTTGTAAAAAAAAAGTTTTTATTCGTAAAAAAAGTTTTTTTTTCCAGAAATTAAAAGTTTTTATAAAAAAATATTGGCAACCCTGGATCCACCCAACATTCTTGACAGCATCAGAACCGTGCAATTTCCAGTAAGAGACCAAGCCATTAGCTTCACTCTAGACGTATCCAAGGCCAGCTGTTAGATGATTCTACCATAGCCTTCTCTCCTATCCATGCCTCGATAAGTCTATTAGAGTTGAATGACTGAGATCCACTATAGAATTAATTAACAAAAGAGGTATTATTATACATTATAAGAATGCCGGGAATTTTTAATTTTTTTAGTGTGATTCCACACTAAAGCAGCACCTTTGGATGATCAAATGTTTCAATATCTACAGAACGGTCTTAATCGTTGTAAATTTCACTTCCTTGGAGGCTTGTAAAAAAATCAAAATTCATCTTACTTTATGCATTCACCTCGTATAACACCATAATTGTTGTTTGTGGTAGTACTGCCATTGATTGTAGTTAAGTAGTGGTTTTTTGTTGTTTTTTTTTTTTTTTTTTGTTTGTTATTTTAAAAGCAAAACCAATTTGAGAGTGCTATTTTATAGTTTAAACAACGAGAGGGAATGCATAAGCACATATACAACTACATTGTTGATGCCAATAAAATATGAAACCACACACAAACCCATAACATAGCATATACACACACGTGTAAACTAATTTAACGAATGGTTGAGTTGCATGTAAAAATTATGAATGTAAACAGCAACCAAAAACAACACACACTTATTAAATACACGTAAACAACAATATATCCAGGGAATGTATGTGAGTGTAATGTGCACTACACACACATGCAAAATATACAGAGAGCAGTTATAACATTATATTGTAATTTTCAAAATTTTTTTACTTATGTTTCTTTGCGAGTGTACGAGTATGTGTATGAATGACTGGACTGGACTGGCCATTATGACATTGTTTTAATAATTATTTGTTTGCCTAAAGAAATTCTTTTTTTCTCTTTTTCTTTTGTTTGTTTAATTTTGAAAACGTGTTAAATCACGTTTTAGCATGTCATAGAGTTTAGTAGACATATTATATTACAAACAAAGAGAGGAGAGGAGAATATTTGTAATAATAATTATAAAAAATAATTATGATTATAATAGAGAATGGAATATTCATCACATATTCATTTTGGGTCAGTTTCTCTTCTGTTTGTTTCACAGAAAAACCACACAAAACAAAAAAGGACCTTTTAATCGCTTTTAGTTGAAAGTGTTATGAAAATAACCACATTATTAACACACAGAAAAAAATATACAAAAAATTAAATTGTATATACATACATAATTATTGCAGGGCACTCTATGTTCAAGTTTAATTTTTAATTCTTGTTTTGTTTTTAAAATAATTCAAATTTACTTCGTTATTAGAGTAGCTGCAGAAAAAAACAGACAAAGAATAACAAAATAAAAAAGTAATTACAATAATCATAAATTACAATAACAAAACGTCAGAGAAATACCACGAAAGCAATGACAAACAATAAAAAAAATCAACAGCAGTTTCTAGAAATTGCCAGATCGCGTATAAATTGGATGTAAAACGAGTTGAAGGCAATCTTACCAGTGAGTTGTAGTAAAAAGGACGATGAATGCCCATTTGAGGTTTGTATTAATTAAGATCGTATAATAGAATTTATAGTTCGTTGTTTTCAATTAAAGTCCGCATACCTTGCAATGGGATAGTTGTCTTTGAAAATCGTATATGAGCAGACGATCCATCTTCTTCTTGTCTATAGCAATTCCGCAGAGACTATGTAACTTTCACTGTAAAAGTAGGGTTTAAAAACGACTGGAGAATAGCTAGTTTAACTAAGACAATCGAATGTATTACTTCAGCAGATTTCTGCCAAAATCTCAGAGAGTAAATAGAATTGCCTTGAAAAAGTTTTTCAAAAATCTGTCGTTCGCAATCGACTTTAAACTGTAGGTCCCGCCACTAATGTATAAAATTAACACACACAACATACATAAGTTTTATGAGAACTTAGGTCGTAATCCTTACTGAAGGGCTATAATGACCAATTACGTATGTACGCAAAAAGAGTTGAACGCAACGTTACCAGTAAGTTAGAGTAAAAAATGCGATGGACATCCACGTTCAAAAATGATCTACGTATGTATAAAATGGGTGATGTATTACAACCAATAGCTGCTGTTATCAATTAAAATCCGCATGTCTTCCAATAGGACGGTGGTCTGTGAAGATCGTAATTGTGAAGACAATCCATCTTCTTTCTGATCCGCATCAGTTCAGCAAAGACTAGCAACTTTGCACGTTCTTTCACTATTAAAGGAGTTGGGTTTTGCTATAAAAGAGTAACTGGTTAACCTATACAATCGGAATGTGTACGCTGCAGAATGCTGGAGTTAATGAACTCTGTATCGGCTCTGGCTAGTTCATCGGCAATACAATTTCCAAACATTATCCCTAAGTCCCGAAACCCATATAAATGTTACATTTGAATAATTCGAAATTTCCCTGAGAAACCCCCAACTTGAATGAACAAGACTCCCTTAGTAACTAGAGGCAAGGATTATTAAACAAACACTGTACGAATTATTTCCTTTGTGACTGAACAATACTCGTATATAATCAGATTCTTCAACTAATTCGGATATATGGGATCCAGCTATGAAGCATCTCAAACGCCAGCAGTACCATATTATTTACTATCGGATGGGCCATCTATCGGATTAAATTTAAAACTTCGGTTATTTTGAATCTGACAGTACTTATGTTTTTCTATTCTGCAACAAAATTCAATGTATCATCTCCATGGAACGTAATAAATCGATTTACACTTGAGCATCGTTGGGATTTCCCCCTTTCCCATATACCCTCCTTTCATCATACCCCCTATACTATCCTTCCCTCCTTTAGGACGTTGTATAATGGGTCAACCTGACCTCCGGGTACTGTAGCTGTCTTGACTGACGGGTACACGTCCTCTAACCTAACCTAACCTAACCTATCGTTTCGGATTTGTTAGAAATTTATTTCTAAAACAAAGTCAATTCGTCTGAAAAATCATTTTCAGCTTGGTGGGTACGTTAATAAGCAAAATTGCCTTATTTAGGGCTCAGAAAACCCACAGGAGACCTTACATAAGCCAGTGCAGCCATTACGAGTGAATGTTTGATGCGGCTAGTGAAAAAAGAAAAGTTTTAGGCCGATAAATCAGGGACAATTGAGCATTTGAAGGCTGTAAATCAATTCTACGTATATAGGTTTTTCCAACAATGTCTCCTCTAATCCTATTGCCACCGACAATCTTGAAGATTTTTCATAATGTTTTCAGTCTCAGTTAGGATAGCTTCTCTGCCTAGTATTTGATCAAGTGTTTCCTTCCAAAGTACATTAACACTGAAAAACTTCTGAATATATATGATTCGTTATCTGCATTATAGTATCCACATATCCAACTTGATGCGATCTCTACTCTTAAAAAGTGTTATTTCTGTATGCAGTGCCCTCTTAGAAATCCGTTGACTACTCTTGCGCTACTTCTTGATATTTTTATGCTTAAGTCTCATCTTTTTTTATTGTAATTACGTAAGAAATGTATAGATGGTCGCGAACTTATTTGTCTTCAAAAGAGGTCTCCTCCCCTCCCCTCTTTATGTCCCCTTTTGCCAAGTATGCCTTTCCTAACTTCGCTTTCTCTTTCACAGAAAGTTATTGGCCTTTTCAACGCCATGAAAGCTTCCTTAATCGCGAATTAATAAATAGCCTGGCATCTAACAGAGAGTGTACATATTTCCAATGCCTAGCTGATTCAGCTTGCTCAGTCACTTAAAGTTTTATATGAGTCCAGTCCAGTACTTGGAGTCCAATACATGGATGTTGGTCTGTCAGATAGTATTGAATGTCTTGTCGTAGTATTTCCAAATCAATTTGAATTGTGCTTATCTTTAAACGGCATAGACTTACGCATGTGAGATACTCGCGAGTGTCCCAATATCAATCCTTGACCCACCCGTATACCACAAAATTCTTCTTCTGAAATTACTTCATTCACCCTTCGTGGAAAAGTACGCCAAAAAGACGGATAAATTCAACGATACGGTTCCCTAAAATCTCGAGAGTTGTCTTCAATAGCAGACTGTACTTCGCAAAACACTGCATTTACATCTTCGTGGAAAAATGCATCAGAAGGACGGATAAATCCAACGGTATGGTTCCCCAAAATCTTGGGGCTTGTTTTCAATAGCTGTCTGTACCTTGCAAAAAACTCCATCTACGTCCACGAGAAATATAAGTCTAATAATAAGAGAGCACAACAGGCATGACATCGGTTACGTCTAAGGAAATAATGCTTTCAACTTATAAAGCAATTGGGTGATCTTTACGTAACTGTACTGCCCCTGTGTGGATCTCCAATCTCAGTAACACTCAAGGAATATGATTGCAGAGAGAGCAAAATACTGCACTGAGAAAGACAAAGGAATGTTTAAAGACAACCAGCGCGGATCTTCTACAGGAGGAAATTAGGGTACTGTAAGGACACATATCTTGATATTCAGCAAGCAATTCCTGCGGGTAGGGTTACATCCATACCTCTAAAGTGATCAAAAAATCGAATCTATTGCTGCATCAATACAAAAAACCGTATCCCCAGTCTCATATAAAAACATTTTCCCTTGGTGCGAGCTTGTGAAGCGAATGGACACAACAACTACACCACTTCAGGCGTTGTCTAATACTCGGTAATCTTTATCCCGACCGATATTAAATGAGAATTATTTGCTCAAAGCTCAAATTAAATTGCTTGTTCGGTAAAGTTAAAGAATGAAATTTTAAGTGAGTGTTTTAAAAAGAAACTCCCAATTGCAAGACCTTATGGTAAATATGTTATGGTCTCTTTGAATTTTCTATTAATTATGTATACTTATACGTACGTAGACCGATAGACAAACAAAAAATGTTTGAATTTATTATGGGATTAGAGACGAAACCTTTTGCGACTTAAGCGACTACTAGGGATAAGATTAAAAAAAAATCATTTTCTTCTTTTTTTATTCCAGAGAAATGTGATTAATTAGTTGGAAAGGTTTTTGTGTGACATTTCTCTCTATTCATCTCTGCTCAATTGGTAATAAAACGAATGTTAAAGAATGAAAAGCATATTAAAAGTTTTATTAAAGATTTACGAAAAATAAATGGGAAAGATTATCTCAACTGGACTTTATTAAAAAAAATTGTTTCTTGTAATGTTGTTCACCTTCAGCCTTTCTAAAAACAAATTAGAATTTTTTAAAGGCCCTAAAATTATGATAAACGAACCTGACGATAACAAAATCATGAAGACTGAAAATAAATTAAAAACTTATTACATTAACAAAACTACACAGAACAAATAACAGTAACAAATCAACACTAAGATTCTAGAAGTTGACAGACCAAATATAAATGAATGTAAATTTGGTTTATTTATACAAAAGACAACGTTTTCAGCCGGTTATAACGTAAAGCACGACGTATATACCCCTTGAATTATACATACATACAGACATACATAATTGGTCATTACAACCCTTCAGTCAGGATTACGACCTAGTTTCTCACACCACTTATGTTGTGTGTGTTAATTTTATACATGAGTGGTGGGACCTACAGTTTAAAGTCGACTCCAAACGACATATTTTTTTTAAGAAACTTTTCATGGCAATTTTATTTACTCTCAGAGCTTTTGACAGAAATCTGCTGAGAGGAAGTCGCCGAAGAAATACTTTTTGTATTTTTTGTTGTTGTCTGGCCTGGGGCTCGAACCCTGGCTTTACGTCTAATAAGCCAACATACTACCTACTAGACTACGGCGACTACAACACTATCTCTCGCAACACTATCTACTAAACTATGGTGAGTATAAATAAAATATTTATTTAAACAAAACAAAACTATAAGCGATGAAAGTAAATTAGAATTTTATATTTCAGTGGCACAATGATTAAGGAGTTTGACCACAGATCCAACCAATCCATATGCAAATTCGGTAGAATACAAAAATTGTTTCTTATGATTTTCGAATATGAAAAATTATGCTGCTTCAAAGCAACGTTACCTGGCCCTTAACCGGGGGATAACGACAATAACGACCATCAAAGGAAGATCTGGTAAATTCCACACTACACCGCTACCACAATCTAATACGTTTTTACAGAGAGTGCTAGTTCTAAGCCACAAGAGATGACAACACTTTACACTGGAACACGCTACAGTATATCAATAAGCGGCTTAGGTACAGAGCAAATAAAAAAGAAAATAATCGAATAGAAGAGCTATACGAAGTCAATTACATTATTCTGTTCTAATGCAATATGTCTTCCAAACAGGCCTGGTCAAACCCAACCAAGTTCATTAAATATCTTTCACCAGGAACCTTCAAACTTTGACGGTTGATAACGGCCATCTTGCTGAAGCTACCTCTATCAAATTGGTTGTCATTCGTTCAGTCTATTTTTTCAAATCAACAATACGTGGAAACAATAAAATCTTTCTATCGCGATGTTCTGTTCCGGCAACCGGCAGCCATAATCATCCTACCCAGAGCACTCATCTAATTCAGATCAAATTAGTGAACGATTTAAAGTACTCGCCAGTGATAATGACGACATGGCCAACATCATTCTCAAACAAATATGGACTGATAATATCCGCTCAAAATCCACAGTTTCTGGATGCATTAGATGCACTTGGTTGTTGTGTCGATTTAGATCGCCCCAAATTCAGCTATTTTGTTTGTTCACGTTCCCATTTATCCAGAATACTGCCAGTTGCCAACTACTTCAGGTCTCATTTACCGAAGACATGTCATTGTCTATGGTCGTCAGCGATGATTTGGCGGAGCAGAGTCGAAAATCATACATAGATAACATACATAATTGGTCATTACAACCCTTCAGTCAGGATTACGACCTAGTTTCTCACACCACTTATGTTGTGTGTGTTAATTTTATAATGAGTTGTGGGACCTACAGTTTAAAGTCGACTCCGAGCGACAGATTTTTGAGAAACAATTTTATTTACTCTCAGAGTTTTTTGCAGAAATCTGCTGAGAAGAAGTCGCCGAAGAAATAATGTTTTAGCAAATTAGACGTGAGGCCACGATTCAAACCCCAGATCACACATCTTGAACAAGACGAGATATGAAAACCATATTTTGGCGGCGATTTCCTCTAAGCAGGTTTTTGGCAAAAACTCTGAGAGCAAATAAAATTGCCATGAAAAGTTTCAGAAACATATGTCGTTCAGAGTCGACTTTAAACTGTAGGACCCGCCACTCATGTATAAATACACATAACAAGAGTGGTGTGAGATGGTAGGTCGTAATCCTGACTGAACGGTTGACGAATGTATGTTTAGGAAAAATATTTTAATTTCTTATAAAAATATTTTCAATGAATGCGAAGAGCATGTTTTCTTATTCTTTAATAAATTTTAAGAGAATCCATATTTTAGCAAAAATTAAATACAAATTTAAACAAAATGAATGGAAAAATGTTTTTCAACTAAATGGAGGCGGAGACATATAAAATAAGAAAAAGTTGTGCGTACTTAAATATCCTCTGTTTAATATGCCTGTTTGTATTTGGATTCATTAAATTAAAACATATTCCTGTGTATACATCCCTGTGTATACTCTTCCTAATACAAATAATGGGCCTGGGATCGTTTGCATCAGTTTCCTTAAGTATTTTCATGGAAAAAGTTTCAGCAGAGAAAACGAAACGAAACGTAGACTCCATTAGAATATTTGTGTTAAGCACAGCTGTTGCTGTTCATTTAGATTAAGTGTGAAATGGTCGTAATTTCTGTGACAGTCTGTGGTGCTGTTTGTATTTGACATTATGAAGGTCTAGACAAATACTTTTTTTCTTCTTCTTTGAAAGTTATTGTTGAGCACTTTGTTTTGTTGAGTTTTTTTTAATAAAATATTTGACGATTAAAAGATTTACTTTGACTACGTACTTAATTAAAGGCTTTACTTTGACTACGTACATAATTAAGGAAAATATACAAAATTTTAGGTAGAAATATTTCTTAAACGAGTAAAAATTGTGTGTATTTATTGAAGTACAATTGAGTTCCAACATTTTAGGGCTCCAATCAATAAAATAAAGTTGCATGCAAGTTATTTGCTCTTCGAATATTGTAAGTTAATTAAATTTATTTTATTTGTTGTGGAATTCTTACAATATTTAAAATGTTTTTTAATACAGTAAATTAATGAAATATTTGTTAATTCTACAACACATTTTCAAATTTAAGGAAAAATGAGGCAATGATGTTTCGTAAGGTTGATATCGTGGGGACCGTTTATCGGTTTAAATATGAATCATCGGTTATTTCGAATCTGGCAATACTTCTGTCATGCTATTCTGTAACAAAATTCAGTTTTTTATCTCCACTTAACATAATGAATCGATTTACTCTTGAGCAATGTTATGATTTAATGGAAATCTCTTTCCAAACGAAAGAAAATTGGTCTGAAATTGCAAGAAAGTGTCGTCCAAATATGGTCCGCAGAGAAGGACCAACAGTGGCCGGTATACGCAAGTTTATTGCAAAAGTTCGTGAAATTGGTTTCATTGTTGATGCGCCAAGACGTGAGCATGGTCGTATAGTGCTAACTCCCGAAAATATCGAAAATATAGCTGAGAGTGTGTCAGAGAATCCATCAACATAAATTCGTCATCGTTCTCAATAATTGAACATTCTACGCGCCAGTTTACCTCGAATTTTGCGAAAAAAAACTCTGTGTGGTGCCTTACAAAGTCCAATTGGCTCAAGAGTTCGAGCCGCATGCCCATTCACTTCGTTTTCGATTCACTAGATGGGCCAACGCATAACACAAGAAAAAAGTGTAGTACCCTCCTCCTCTGAAGTCGCTTTAGTCTAGGAGGTAGTGTGTTGGTTTATTAGACGTAAGGCCTCGGTGCAATTCCCTGGTCAGACATCGAAACGAAATATAAAAAATATTTCTGACATGAGTGTCGGGCCTTACGATTTAAAGTCGACACCGAACGACAGATTTTTGAGAATCTTTTCATGGCAATTTTATTTAATCTCAAAGTTTTTGCCAGAAATCTGCTGAGAGGAAGTCGCCGAAGAAATATTTATCATATTTCGTTTTGATAACTGACCTGGGGTTTGAACTGTGGCCTTACGTCTAATAAGCCAACGCACTACCTACTAGACTAGGGCGACTTCCATACAAAACTTTTTAAAAATACATTTCAAAACTATTTTTTTATGAATACACGGTCAAAGTTCGGAAGCACTTGAAGAAACAAATTTGAAAAGAAAAAAAAAAATGATTTCATTCCATATCTTATTTTACCGAATGTAAGGATCATTTGTAAGAGAGGTCATAGCTATCTCAATAAATTCCTTGCAATAATTTATAAATTGTCCACATTATGTGAAATTGTTAAATTAACTTATTCTTCGATAGATTTGTTATGCTTTACAGAAATGTATGGGTGATTAAATATACCGACTATATTAAATATTACAAGGCACACTTACCATCTTCATCACATATAGACGTTCAAATTGATATTAACTGTAATGAAAACAAATAAAATTTTCATTTAATTTTCAAATCAAAATAATCATGAAAAAAATTTTAATAAAAAATTTCTATAATTGTTCAAACCGACCGATAAGCAAATAATTTTCTAAAATGGTTGTAATTAATGCACGTTAAATAGTTTTCATATCAAAATTTATGTAGCGGTCAATAATTCTTCTTGAAACAAATTTTTGTAACCTATTATACTACAAACACACTAAACACAGGCGTTATATAAATGCAATTTGCATTTTTGTATTCCATACATTATGGCATACAGCAGGTCTATGATCCTTCCACGTCTGCTAAGGCACCCCCATCAGGTGATGTCGAGCAGTTGTTCGATGGGAGTGATTTTAATGTCTTCACCTTTTTATATAATCATGCACAAATACTGTTTTTTAGATATTTAGTTGTGCCTCTATGAGGAATCTATCTATTTATCTATGTGGGATATTTTTATTAATGTGTGCTCCTAGACAAACGTCAGCTCATTGTCAACATGGACTATTCCACGTCCAGTACCGGTTATGCACATATATACATACACCTACATAATTGGCCGTTACAACCCTTCATTCAGGATTACGGCCTAGCTTCTCACACCACTTATGTTGTGTGTGTTAATTTTATACATGAGTGGCGGGACCTACAGTTTAACGTCGCTGAAGAAATAATTTTTTTTATATTTCGTTTTGATGTCTGACCTGAGATACGTACCCGGGCTTTACGTCTAATAAGCCAACACACTACCTACTAGACTACGGCGACTAGCGTTATGCACTCAGATGTTTAATTCTCGGATGCATTTATGCCTCACATGTTGCAAGAATATGCTCTATCCATCATACACAGAATACACATATTGGTTTTGACATTATCCATGGGTCCTCTGAGTCTACAGTGTCCCGTTTTATGCTTGAAACATGAGTCGAAGCTCCTCTCATTGTAATTTTCTAATAAAATTTTAGATTGTCTCAAACCCATTTGAATTGATGAGAGTCTCTGCCTCTCTATCTTCTCTTTCGCTGGGTATAATCTTCCAACCATCTCTTCACACCCCACAGAAAGATTCTTGGCAAATTAGCGGTGTGGATGGAGCCTTCCCTCTTCGCGCGTCCATCTATCTGCTCATTGCAACGAATTCCAGCATAACCTGCATATTAACACTTCAAAAGTTCCTAGTATCCGGATGGGGACCTGACTGTAAGATTGCTATTATATTGTCCTTTGTACTCTCTATCCAAGTTACATTTAGTACGTCTCGAAATGGCATAGGCTTTCGCTTAGAAGATTCCCTACAAGCTTGCAAAATTTCACTCACACGAACTCTTGCTTCTGTCCTAATATTTGTTCTCGATCAATCCGTAGAAGTCACCGTAGCCTAGCAGGTGTGTCGGCTTTTTAGACGTGAAACCACGGTTGAAAACCCAGCTCAGACATCTGCAACAAACCGAAAAATGAAAAAATATTTCTGAGAATAAATGAAATTGCCACGGAGAGTTCTTCTAAAATCGATTTTAAACTGCAGGTCACGCCACTCATGTATGAAATTAACACACACAACATATGTGGTGTGAGAAGCTAGGACGTAGTCCTGATTGAAGGGTTGTAATGATCAATTATGTATGTATGTATGATGCATACATTTACCATAAGACGAAACTTTTTTTCAAGGAATATGTCGCCTTTAGGTTACTCCATTTACTTTTATTACCAAGTCCCGTTGCGAAGCATTTTCGAAAATCATGGAGTCTTTTGGTTTTGCCCAGGGGCCAGTTAGGAAGGAAGCTGTGACTCAATCGATTCATTGGGTTATGAAGTTCCTTGATGAACTTGGTCTTCCTTTCCATATGAAATGGACTAAAAATTTAGCACCGCTATAGGTTAGGTGTTCACGGCTTCGGTCATATGAATACTCGCAGCTCTAATTTGTCTGGCATATGTTCATTCTTGGATGTGAAACGAACAGTGTCGTCATCGTAGTCAAGGTTGTCGCGGAGTTGATTGATCCTCCAGCATTTCCATATCTTAATACTTAGTTGAACTTTCCTAAACTATTTATTTATTTATTAATTACAAATTATATTTTAATTATATACGACCTGATAACTTTGACCATATGCTTGGTGTAGTGTCTCAGACCAGAGTCTCTGGTGGGAATCGAACCCGCGACCCTCACGGTAATAGTCTAGCACACTACCCCCTTGACTATAAGGGCACCCATCTCCTAAACTAAAATCCGCTACACTGCAGAACTGCTAACATTGTATCTGGGGAAAAAAAACCTTATGCAATCAATGCTAGCAATCCATAATGAATAACGTCGGTGATTGACAAGGCATTGCCTGGGATATCTCTTAAGCATTGTAAGTAGTTTTGTTGTTCCCTAATAAAAATGCCAAAATTTTTTATTAAATAACTCACAATAAATTGGTAGCCACCCTTGTTTAAGTATCCCTAAGCTCAGATAATAAAATACAGTTTGCCTCGTCTAATTTATTATATAACATCCTATGTGTGGATGTTATTAAAACCACGTGTATGCATGTACAGATGTATGTACTCTAGTTTGAAAGGTTCAACAGAATACGTTATTGTTTCTCGGTAGTAGTAACCAGAGGTTAAAAATGAAATGACCAGAAAATTAATTTCTACACAAGATAAGCAACTGTTAAGCATACGAGTTTTGTTATTTTCTAATTATTAAACAAAAAAAAAACAAAAAAAATTAATTTAAAAAAGTAGAAAAAGAAAATATTCATTCAACATCATAATTAAAATGTCCTTTTTAGTCTCCTTAATTGTATTGTATATACACGTGCTTTAAAGGCTTTTATTATTGGAGAGTAAATTATTCTGAGTGCATTTGAAATCTAAAAAGCAGCAGGAGATTTTCTATGAAACTCTAGTCATAAGGACTAGGCTTAATCTGTGCTTTAGAAACACAAAATTTTTAATTTTCTTTCTCTGTAGGATTGCAACTCCATTGTTAGGTAATCAGAAACATACGAATTTGAATTTTTTTTCGTAAATTTTAATCAATATTTTTTATTCAAAATTAATTACTAAGAGAGGTGACAGAACAGAATAGAATGGAAATATTGGGCAATACATGCCGAATATAATGTTTCCGAAAGTTTAAAAAATGTTTACTTTTTACCCCTATTTTATGCTGTCCACAAAGTAGTGGTTTTGAGTGTTTATTTTAACAAAATGGCTTGCTGGTTTACATTCCAATTATTACATTTACAATTATGATGTTAAAGATCCACTTTGCTCTGGTCAACCACTCACAAAATAAGTTTATGAAATCGTGGCATATATTGAGAAAGACCAGCATAAGCAGCGTGGACGTCACCATCAAACAATTATCAACCATTTCCAGAAAGGTGGGTACTCATTGAAGCTAGATAAAGGGTTGCCAAATTTCACAACTACCTACTTAACCTTCGCAATTGGTCTCAACAACTTGCCGGTCATAGACACTGTCTTGTTGACTGTACATATGTATTTGTTACGCAAATGGAAACGAAGTAATACCATTCCACATGAAAACAATAAGCAAAAGCTACAAAAACAAAAACCATGAGTATGAAAGAGATAGATAACGAAAACACAACGAAAGCGAACCCAACAAGAGGCAATGTGTGCACAATACCCACTAACAAATACATCGAATACGTTCCAAGTAAACCAACAACAACAAGCATAAAAAAGGGGATAGACAAGTGTGCAGAATGCACAAACAACAGTGTGGTCTCGATAGAGTTCTCGAGAAGGTGAGAACACGAACCCTCTATTTCAAAAACGTTCGTTAGAGTGTTTGTGTTGGACTATAAAAGTGCAAGACAAAGCAGGCAATAGTCAGTAAGAATTCAGTCAGTCTTGTGTGAAGACACGTTGCATGCAAAGTCGTGGTTTGAAGATCGCGTTGACCAGTATTGAACCGTGGCCTCACGTGTAATAATTCAACACACTATCTTCTAGACTACAACCACTTGCAGTTTAGAATTGAAGACAAACTATTATCGCACTTGTCGCATTTTTGCAGATTGAAATTTTATCAACCATTTGTGTTTAATGATAAAACTCATTTCTAGTCAAGCAACAAGCAGAATTGCTGTATTTGGACTGAAAACAATATTCAAGCAATCCATTAAAATTTACTGTTTAGTGCGATGAACACCCTCTGAAGGCATCTTTGGTACTTATTTCTTTCGAAATTCGCAAGGAGTTGCAATAACGATGAATGAGCGATAGCGAGCAAATCTGAGTTACTGGTTTCAGATATTTATCAATTAAAATCATTCATATCAAATTAATAATAACTGTAGTAGTGTGGAAAAAATTAAATTTTACATTCATCGATCCATAAGATGCTGGTTTTGAGAAAATCACTTTGAATTTTAGTTAATCGTGGTTTAGGCCTATTTATTTCCATTTAATTAAAGGAGTAGCACCTAAAACAAAACCATAGATATCGTAATAACTCAGAAATAAATTTTTTCTTTATTTCTCGACGTGACAAACAAACTTCATGTCGAATCGATGAAATTTCCATCGTGTTAGAATTTTTTACTAGAAACTGATGACTTGCGGAAAATATAAATTTTTTGTTGTCATTTGTAGAAAAGTGCTAGAGAGTGATATCGAATTTTTGTTGAGACATATGGTGATCATGCTCTATCAGACACAATATGGTTTTAACTGTTTAGAAAATTTGATGTTAGAAATAAAGAACAAAAACCTTTGAAAACGCCGATTTGCAAAAAATATTGGATTACCCTCAAGGTGCTATAGGGGCAACAAAGTACCATTGATTTAATGCTGACCAACTCCGACTTATTTATAACACCACTTATATCTCATAACAGTATCCTACCATCAGATCAATGTCCCGTTACTTTTTCGCTAGAAGCAAGACCATAATTTCAAGAAACGACAATACTTGATTTTAAAAACGCTGATTGGACCCTGTTTAAAAATAATATAGAACAGCCTCTATCACAAATTAATATAAACATCAACAATATTGCAACACCGCAACAAATTGAAAATTTCATGAAAACGTTTAATCATATTATAAACATGGCTAAGTCTTCAATACCAACGAAAAATACACCTCATTTATTAAAAATATCTCCAAATACAAAACTTTGTATTCGTATGAGAAACAAAATGAAAAGACAGTTACAAAGAACAACCATTAATAGTTTCAAATAACACTACAAGCCATCATCAAGCAGCTAAACAATCTCTTAGAGAAAAATGTGTGGAATTGGAATCGATTTCAATCAAAGCTTCCAAAAGGATCCAAAAGATTTTGGTGTAGTACTAAAGCTCTTAGAGGAAAGAAGCATAATAAAATCCCAACTCTTCAACATAATAACCAAAATTTTGAAGAAGATTTTGATAAAATAAGTCTTATTGCTGATCAGTTTCAAAAATCTCATAAAATAACAGCAAATATGAAACATAGAATTGAAGAAAAAGTAGCTGAAGCAATGGTCGACTTACATCAAGGAGAAATCCCATTTCTCAACAGCGAAACTCTTATAACACCTGAAGAAGTTAAACAACAGGTTATGCAACTGAGGAACAACAAAGCACCCGGCAACGATGGCGTCCTCAACATATTTTTAAAAAAATTACCAGATATTGGGTTTACATTTTTAAAGAACATATTTAATCCTTAAATTAGGTTTTTTCCCGACAAGCTTTAAATGTGCAAAGGTTATAGCCATTCATAAGCGTGGCAAGGACCCAAAATTGACCACCAGCTACAGACCAATAAGCTTATTAAGCTCGGTTGATAAAATATTTGAAAAATTGATTCTAACTAGAATAAACACGTTTATCGACGACAACAACTTGATTAATAAAGAGCAATTTGGATTTCGTAAACAACATTCAACGGTACATCAAATTAAGAGAATAACAAACATGATACATAAAAACAAACGGCAAAGACTGTCAACCGGGATTGTACTTATGGATATCGAAAGAGCATTCGATAGTATTTGGCATGATGGATTAGTATACATGTTAAAAAAGTTTAACTTCCCAGTATATATCACTAAAATAATAAAATGGTTTCTAGGAGACAGATCGTTCAAAGTCCATATAAACAACACCACATCCACTGCACGAAATATACCCGCGGGAGTACCTCAGGGAGCTGTACTCTCTCCCACATTGTACTCGCTGTTTGTATCAGATGTTGTCACTAAAAAAGGTACAGAAATAGGACTATATGCTGATGATTTGGCTATGATAGTTAAAGGTAAACTTTCAAATGTGGTTGTAAAAAGACTGGAGAAAAGCCTACACAAATGCAACAAATATTATAATAAATGGAAAATTAAAATTAATATGGCCAAAACCCAGGCTATACTATTCCCTTTTAATAAGTCGCATAAACGTACTCCCTCTATTCCACTCCAAATTGAGAATGTTAATATACCTCTAAGTAATACTGTTAAGTGCCTTGGAGTGATATTAGACAGAAAATTAACATTTGCACCCCACGTAGAACATATTGTGGACAAAGCAACTAAATGTTTCAGAGCTCTTTATCCATTACTCAATAGAAGATTTCATCTCAACTTGGACAATAAACTAATTATATATAAAACGGGAATCAGGACAATTCTGCTCTCTGGGTGCTCAGTCTGGGGCAAAACTGCTAAAACTCATCTCAAAATGATACAAGTAGTCCAAAACAAAGTTCTAAAGATGATTCACAAACTTCCACGTTTATACCATACCCATGACTTACATACGGACATCAAACTATTAAGGACATAATAAACATTCAGAGTACCGCATTTTTAAATAAATGCAGGATCTCTGATTATGAACTGATTCAAAATATATCTATTGATACCTAACAGTTTATCCAGTAAACCTATAAGGTGTCAAGGATAAAAAATGATATAATTTTGCCTGATACAACTCAATTCCAGATAATAAACAAAGGTTTTCTGTCATATTTTCCTTTAAAATTTTGTCTATCACCTATTGTATTTTATTTGTGTTTCAAATGCTGAAATATCTTATTTTATATATTAGATAGTAACTCATTAATTTGATTTTATAAAAACTTTGTATACTTTGACTTTCAATAAAACATTATGAAACAATATTGGATGATGATGCCGCTATGAGAAACAAATGACAGAAATATTAAACGTTGCACAACCAAAAATTTCAAATTTAAAAATATATGGGAAAGATCCATAAATCTGGAATATGGGTGCCAGACAGGTGGAAAACCGAAAAATCATTTGAGAAATTTTGAGACAATAAAAAATCAGTGTCGCATCGAATTGTTACTGGCGATCGAAACTTCATTTATTTTTTAAATTCTAAAGGGAAAAAATTCCAGGGTTAATACAGGACAACCTTCAACTTCAGTTGCAAAACCATATCGATTCGGCAGGTAGACATTGCTGGGTGTCTGGTGGGACCAGAAAAGTATGATGTTCCACGACCTTCTAAAACCTGGTAAAGCCATTAATACATATCGCTACCGACAACAAAAGATCAATTTGAATTATATATTGATCGAAAAACTACCAGGATGGGCTTTAAGACACGGCAATTTAATTTTGCAACATAATTTAGTATACTTTGAAAGCATTAGGGTGGGAGCTGTTACCCCATTCGCCGAATTAACTAGACTTTGTTTGATTATATATTACGCACACCTTATTTTATTTAAATTTAAATAAAAGAAGCGCTTGTTTCCACTTTTCTTTGAATTGGTGTAAGATCAGATTAGTTAACAAAAATTGCAATTTGTTTTCATCGAAGAAATACGTATTGGTTGAGCAGCTCTTCGATTCCCATGCAGTAGTCGAAAATTAGGTGACTATTTTGTTAATGTTTAAATTTTAATACTCATTCATAACGATGCTTTATTCATCATGACTTCCTTAGTGTTCTCTGTATGAAAGTGCACATTAGCTGATATTCACTTTTACTGGGGTTGATTATAATCCCATTGCCAATATACACTCTCGTACTACATTTTGTTACAGCTAGAAATCTTTACTGTTCTATAAATAAACTAAGAGAGAATACAAGAAAAACTAGGATAAAATATTCTATGAAAACAAAACAAAATAAAAAAATATAAGTTTTGCTTACAATTGTTGTTGACATATTAGATTTTGCACAATTTATTACAATGTAGAGGTCAGGGTCTTGTTTTGGGCTTACTTTATATGTGTTTTTATTGTTTTTAAATTTCAATATGTAGTACATATTATGGTATCATAACAATTGTTGCCAAATAATGTGCGGGAATTTCTATTTGACCTTAATATACTTAGAAAACTGGCGTCTTTTTCGTCATGAGCTATTTTTAGCCAAACAATATAAAGGAAAATTAAACAATTTTCCCCGCCAACTTTTCTTTTTATTTATTTGACACACTGACTTCTTTAGCAAAGTTGTTCTAAGACAATGAGAACTTGTTGCTACCCTACAGTGCACTGTAATTTTTGATTTAAGAGAAACATTTTTTTTTTTAAATTTGATCAAATTCTTATTAAGAGCGTGAATACTTAGAATGATAATACGAGACAGAAATATTATTGAAAACTTTTTTTTGTATTGTAATCTGGTAGACAATTTCATGGCGTTTTTTTGTTTTTTTTTTTTTAATATGAATTCCAACAAAAGTTTTCTGCGACTAAAAGTTAGACTCGATCAGTTCAATTTCTTACAATTTCTTTATACAATGCTTCAAAATCTGCTGATTTATCCGTATAAATCACTGACTTAACATAGATGCATAAAAAGTAACCCAGAGGCAGTAATAGGAACGTAGGAGTGAACAGGACTAATTCTGAGAAAAGTTGTCATCAAACCTTTGTTACATTAATTCCAATATTGGACGCACAATATTGCAAATAGCAATTATAGTTGTCTTGTTAGTTTCCAGTCTCATTGACTCAGTCAGTCCGCATGAGTAGTATGTTTATGTATACCTTCTGGATCAATGTTTCCATACAAATGTGGGAGCATCCCTACGCTACAGTCGGTAGTAGTCGGTTAGTTGATAGGTTTGTAACATGTAATGTGAAAATTTATGTACGTTCTGGGGCACTTACGACTGTAGCGTAGGCATGCTCCCAAATTTATATGGAAAAATTGATCCAGAAGGTACATAAACATACTACTAGCATGACTCGGTAGCGCTCCCCATTTCGTTGCTTATTGACGTAGCCGTTTAACTAAAACTGAACTTTTTTCGCTGAAAGCAGTTATTTAGCCGATTTCGATGCGACAGAAAGGATGGTTCTTACGCTCTAATTCTTGTATTCATTGGTAAGAATGCCAATGTCTTCGCATAAAATTTTTTACGTGATCGAAATTTGAGCCATACTATCTTCGCATAATTCTCTGTCTTGTTGATAGTTTTAAATTGAGAAGAGTAAAAGAGTAGCACAAAAACAATTGAAAACAATCAAGTCATAAGATGCCATGTAATTTGGAATTTTTGAAAAAACTAGAAACCCATTTGATAGTTTGCATTGTCCTATCAGGATTGCTGATCCCAAACTCTTTTAGAAATACCAGAATCGATACGAAATCTACTGTCGTTTCCGGTCAGCATAACTCATCGCATAACTGCTAACTTTCTCGGCATTGTGGTTAACGTAGAATTTATTCTAAACTTCTAAAGAAGTCAAAATGGTAGGCAACCTTTTCGTCATCCTACACTGCAGCTATACTATAAGAATCCTTGAAATGGACTTCTTGGAACGGCTCATTGCATTTACCCTAGAATAGTAGGGTTATTAGCTGAGGTGAAGTATTATCTGGCACTACCCCTAATAATCAAAAGCGTTTGTTTTTATTTCATTCAACAATTGAAAGTATGGTAGTAGTGCTACCGAACTTCACGTTGGAACTTTATTCCCAAGAGTCCTTTTGCGAAATTGACTGTAGGTCATCTTTCATCTACTTGGTCTACTTGACTTGGTCTACTGTCAATTGAAATGCGTAAAATGCCAGTGATCTCACTCAACATGCCTTTTCGCACACAAAAATGTTAATGTTTACAGGACCAAAAAAAGGCAATAACCCGAATTATTGCGAGATGCAATGAGCTCTACTTTATATTTTTCAGTATCATAATTCAAGTCCCACAGAAGGCGAAAATTGTTCATCATTGTTCCCAAAAATATATAAAACTGATCGGCTTGAATCTCCCGGAAATAATCCATTTAGGAAGCTCCAGAAAAACATCAATGATATAGAAAGATAATTGATCATAGAAAGATAATTCACTTTGACACCCAAGACACCCAACTAGGTGCTACAGTAGACCGATTGTCTGCTTATATGAAAAAATTGAAGTCAAAGGGACTCTGTTCAGATCTAACGCAAATTTTGTGTCTGTATCTATAGGAGCCAGATAATTCTAGCCTTTCTACTTGTGGGGTAATTACCCCCAAATGAGTAAAGCCATGTGCAAATGAATGCCAATCTCAGCTACGATTTTATTAAAATTATCTTTGAGGTCCTGCAACCTATAGAAGTCTATCCTTTGAATATTTTGTGCACTACTCCAGTGACACATGAAATTATAGGATAATCTTACAATGGACGTTGATACACACTTTCTACGATTTCTACTCAATGTACTCTGGTACAGGAAACACACAGCGGTAGTCTCTGTAGTCAGCCTGAATAGTACTACAGTAATACGTAGAGCTTTAGTTTAATAGACCCTTGGTTCAAATACCAGGCCAGACGTCTCAGAAAAAAACTCAGCTGTCCTCTGGTTTAAACTCAGAGAGTAAATAAAATTGTTATTGACAAGTTCCTCAGATCTGTCGTTCCTAGTCGATGGTAAACTGTAGGTCCGGCCACTTATGAGAAGTTAGGTTGTTATCCTAACTACAGAATTGTAATGACCAATTAAGTTAGTAAGTAATGATGTAGGATAAGGAACAATCTAATATTCAACTGTAATGAATAGGTTCCACGTCTGCCTTCTTGATCAGTACTTGAATACTGTGTTACTGAACTGTGTTACATGCGAACTGTAATTATTATATAATATGATAAAACCAATATTGGAAGCGGATACAAGGTTCGTGTCCATTAGTTGGATCGATCAGATCTTAAAACGTATCCTGACTTCAACCTTCATACACACATACATACTTGACCCTTCCGTCAGGATTGCGACTTAGCTTCTCACATCACTTATTAATTTTACATGTACATGAGTGGTGGGTCCTACAGTTTAAGGTCGACGACAGAGTTTTGAGAATTTGTTTCATTTACCAGAGCTTTTGCCGGAAAAAAATATTTTTTTATTTCATTTTGTTGGACATGTCTGATATGGGGTTTGAACCGTGACCTCACGTCTAATAAGCCATCACACTTCCCACTACACTATGGCGGCTTCATTCTTAAATCTTTTTGGCCACACAGATAAATGATAAGGCGATTATGCTTTACAAAATTGAGAAGACTTCATTTCACAAAATTTTTGTTTATATTTTAGGAGTGCTATAGGAGTGCCTAAAAAGAAAGCATGAATCTAGCAATAAAGCTGAACTAGAATAATTTATCGCCATCAAGTAGTCACAACTGGAGTATGAGACTTTAAAGTTGGCTCCACAATTGTTTTCAAAACAATAAAAAAACGTTTCCTTCGATTTGAAAAAACAACATGTCAGCGACTTTTGACTCAAAAGGCCATGTACTTTAGATTTTCGTGCACTACGTTTTATGCCATCATTCCTCTAGCACTTGCCTTTCTTGTGATGGGCATGTGAAAAATAGAAGGAAAAATTATTCTGTTTATTTTTATTAAGTTGGCAGACACATTTATTATCTTCGTTTTGATTTTTTATTGTTTTTGTTCTATTTGAAGTTATTGTTTAAACAAGTAAACTGCCAAGTCCTCTTTAAAGTCCTGCACAGGCAAGAGAATAATAAAAAACGGTATTGAGAACACTAAAATGGTAAGTGAATAATAACAAAAAATATTGATTTTTACTTGCTGTTTTTATTTATTATTTGGGAATTTGATGCCAGCAATTCTCCTTGAAAGTAAAAGTCACGTAGAGTTCTTTATGGACATTCATTTTAGAAATATTTATGACAGTCTACTTTAATTGAATAGAAAATAAAATTCTCTACGAGCGATAGTTTTTGAATTTGAAGCTTATTTTTTGAAACAAATAAATTTAAATTAAAATTCATCGTAGAAAATAAAAGAAAATTTACGATTCTAAAGCTTGGGTTAGCATAGCAGCAGTGACAGCATTCGAATTAAATATTCGTCTAGTAAATCCTTTAAGTCTCTCTACGAAGTGAAAACTCTCCTTCTTTGAGCTGAAAAAAACAACAAATAAACAAAGAAAGTCAAACGAAATTAACAAAACTTTTTCCATGTCCTACCAGAAACAAACATGCAGAAGATAGTTTCGATGGTTCAGAGCTAACGATTTTGATATGAGAAAATATGAACGTGATAGACCATTCAAAACAGTTTGAAAAGGCCGAAGAGCAAACAATATTGGATGAAGATTAACTACTGCACAACAAATAATTTTTAACCGTTGAAAAGCTATGGGAAATATCCAAATGTTTGGAAAATTGGTGCAAATGGTAAACCGAAAATCACTTGAGAAATTTGGCTTTATAAACACGATAGAAAATCTGTCTTGCATCGAATTGTTACTGGCGATGAAATATGGATTTATTTTCTGAATCATAAACGGAAAAAATCATGGATTAATCCAGAACAAACTTCAACTTCGGCTGCAAGACCACATCGATTCGGTAAGAACACAAGAAGAAAGGTATAGCGTAACCTGGTGAAACTGTTAATACAGATCGCTGCCGAGAACAAAAGGATCAATATCGACAAGCTTTGATTGAAAAACGACCAGAACGGGTCAGAAGGCTCGGTAAGGTAATTTTGCAACACGATAATACACCTGCACACAAAGAAAAACCGGTTCAGGATACATTGAAAGTATTAGACTGAGAGCTGCTACCCAACTGATGTTTTCACTAGTCCCGCCTCCTTCCGACTACTACTTGGTTTCATCGATGGGAAAACTTAAAAAAATTGCATGACACACGATTCTTGTGGCCAATTTCTATCAGCATTATCTGAGATGACCATGCCCTCGAATTGCCAAAGCAGAGTAACCAATGTGGCTTAAGTTAGGTTAGGTTAGAGGACGTGTACTTGTCAATTGACCCATTGTACAACGTCCTAGTTTCTCACACCACTTATGTTGTGTGTGTTAATTTTTATACATGAGTGGTGGGACCTACAGTTTAAAGTCGACTCCGAACAACAGACTTTTGAGAAACTTTCCATGTCAATTTCATTTTACTATCACAGTATTTGTCAGAAATCTGCTGAGAGGCAGTCGCCGAGGAAATAGTTTTTCATAGTTCGATATGTTGGAAATATCTGGTCTGGGGTTTGGTGGTAAAACAAACTGAATATACTGACAACGAATTTGACTAGGGTGGCCTTAACAAAGTGACTGCTATCAAGAGTCAAAGTTCGGAAGTCTCTCTTAGAAGATCCTTTAGATTCCAATCTAACTTCCACAAATCTTACATACATAGCTCATACATAATTGGTCATTACATCCCTTCATTACAACCCTAGCTTCTCATACCACTTATGTTGTGTTTGTTATTTTTATCGACAAATTTTTGAGAAGCTATTTCATGCAATTTTAATTTACTCTCAGAGTTTTAGCCAGAAATCTGTTGAGAGCAAGTCACCGAAGAAATATTTTTGCTTATATTTTCATTTTGATGTCTGATCTGGGATTTGAACCGTAGCCTCACATCTAATAAGCCAACACACTACCTATTCGACTACGGCGACTACGAATTAGTAGTTAGGATCCACAGATCCTAATCCTTCTTCTTTCTTCCTCCCACAAACTATTTTTCTAGATTCAAATTAACAAACGGCATCAGTGGGAGCATTCCCCTGAGTGTTGGTTATAATTTATTTTTTTTTGGCTGGAAAATTCTCTAGAAGCTCAGTGGCCATTTTGGCACAAATGAGAAATAGTATACCATACAGACTGTATGCAAATATTAGTCCAGAGGGTCCCCTTTTGAACCGTGGTGATGGGATAGTTCGAATAATTCCGTCCTCCATCCCCCTATTTACGCTTGGAATCCATATTGGCATTAGCAGTGGTAGGATCCACATATCCTACTCCCTGCTTTCTTCTTCCCACAACCTATTTTTCAATATCCAAAGTAACGTACTGCATCAATGGCAGCATTCCCCCGATTGTTGGTTATAAAATCAATTTAATCTTGTAATCCATATTGGCATTAGCGGTGGTTTTTTATACACCGCAGAACGGTTGATGTAGAGCAATAGATGCGTTATACAGTTTAAAAATTAATGGATTTCTTCTTACAACACCTTATATAGTGTGTTGCGGTAAATATTAACGACTTGATTTAAATCAGAACTGAAAAAATTATTTTCAAAATGTAATCTTTTAACCACTTGAAGCCCTTTACTAAAAGCAGTGCAGATTTTGTCTGACACTTGAAATATTTTCAAGTATCTTCAGTTTTTCTATCTTTTCAATTGCTTTTCTTTTAAGTACTTTTTATTACAGTTTTCTCGAATACGGGAAAAAAATAAAAAAAAAATATGAAAATCAAAAGAGAGAAGAAAGTGTTTTTCTTTTTTTGCTAACCTCAGCTGTTTATTATAAATTATGCAAATGAAATTATTTTCCAGGCTTTTGATATTATCATCCTCGTTTTTTCTCATTTCATTTCATTCGTTTTATTATGCTGTGATATAAAATGCGATTAAGGCCTTAATGCTGAAAGAGAAATGAAAATGAATGGAAAATCAAGTAAAACCAATGATTTTAAGATTTTCTCTTTTTTTCTAACTTTACTAAGCGTGTCAACGTATTGATTTCGTTCGTTATTATTTGTTTATTTATGGGAATTAGTGCCCCCCTTTGTATACAATTTCCGTTAGTAAAATTGTTTCAATTTCTATTGAGCATTTAACAATTGGACCAGAGATATCAATTTGATACATATTGGGGCTTAAGCCATGAAAATAACTTGCTTTTCCTTCTGTTGTATTTAATACACAAAATAAAGCCAGTAAAAGCTTATCCGTTGGTGGCATTAAATTCATCCACATAAATAGGGTGGGCCATTTAAATGTTTAAATTTAAAAATGCAATCAAACAAAACACTTTGAAATTTTTCCAAATTTATTCTTTCGTTGTGGAGTACAATTGTTCCTGGTTAGAAATGAAAGATTATTTCATTCATATGGCTGCCGCTGCTGGCCTCACAGTACATCATTCGATCAGACCAATTTAGGTAAACTTTTTCGAGTGTATGGAGGAATATCTCGGCGAAGACATCACCAATGCTGGCTTTCAAATAGTCAATTGTCTCCAGTTTGTCGGCATAATACTTATCTTTAACGGCGCCCCACAGAAAATAGTCCAACGGTGTCAAATCGCAGCTTCTTGGCGGCCAATTGACATAACCATTTCGGCTAATTAAACGGCCTTAAAACGTTTGACGCAATAAATCGATTGTGACATAAGATGAGCAGCAAGCTGCACCATCCTGTTCAAACCAACCATCGTTCACAGTAATACCATGAAGAGCGGGTGCAAAAAAAAATCGGTTATCGTGGTTAGATAGGTGTCTCCATTGACCGTAATGTTTGCGCCGTCCTCATATTCAAAGAAATATGGGCCAATGATGCCTCCGCTCCACAAGCCGCACCAAACAGTCATTCGTAATGATTACATTAGTTTCTGTAAGACCACGTGTGGGTTTTCTTAGCCCCAGATATGGCAATTTTGCTTATTAACGTGCCCACCAAAATAAAAATGAACGTCAACCGAAAACATGATTTTTTTGTGGAAAAATTGAGAGTATCGCGCAGTTTCTCGTTAGCCCATCTTGCAAAGTGAAAACGGAAAGGATTGTCATGTGGCTTCAACTCTTGAACCAATTCAACTTTGTATGGCGGCACACCGAGATCTTTTCGCAAAATTCGATGTAAACTGGTGCGTGAAATGTTTATTTCTTGAGAGCGATGACGAGTTGACGCATATTCTCAGCCACAACTTCGATATTTTTGGGTGCACGCACGGTACGTCTTGGTGCATCAACAATGAAACTAGTTTCACAAACTTTAGCAATAAACTTCCGTATACCGGGCACTGTTGGTTCTTCTCTGTGAACAAATTTTGTACAACATTTTCATGCAATTTCCGACAAATTGTCTTTGTTTATGAAATAAATTTCCAATAAATCTCAATGTTGCTCAAGCGCAAATCGATCATTACGTTCAGTGGAAATAATATACGTAATTTTGTGACAGAATAGAATAACATAAGTGTTGCCAGATTCGAAATAACCAAAGGTTCCAATTTAAACCGATAGATGGCCAACCCGATATTACCACGAATATTCATGGAATTCATACGATGGTGTAATGCGGAATAAAATTGATCTTCATTGATCAGTTTTCCAACAGGAACTCTCAAATGTTGACGGTAAATAACGGTCATATAGTTGGAGTTACATCTTCGAAAGTAGTTGTAATTTTTAAGTCTGCAAAGTCTTGCAAAGTCATCAGGAACGGTGACACATTTTTTTTTATTAAAATAGGTTTTTTCCTCGGGCAACGTACTACCTACCTCACTTAGAAACACATCTTCAATGAAGTCGCCGCAGTCTAGTAGGTAATGTGTTGTCTTATTAGATGTAAAGCCAGGATTGGAGCCCCAGGCCTGACATCAAGACAAAATACAGAAAGTATTTCTTAGGCGACTTCCTCTCAGCAGATTTCTGGCAAAAACTCTGAGAGTAAATAAAATTGCCACGAACAAGTCGACTTTAAACTTTAGGTCCCACCACTCATGTATAAAAATTAGCACACACAACATAAGTGGTGTGAGAAACTAGGACGTTGTACAATGGGTCAATTCGATCTCCGGGTACTGTACTTGTCATAATAGACAAGTGCACGTCCTCTAACCTAACCTAACACATCTTCGACATTGGCATTGATTTCTGGAGGAATGGGTTTGTGAACAAACAAAATTACCGAATGTAGACGATTTCCATAGGAAATCATAGAACGTCCAATTTATCCTGAAAAACTTAGTTTTTGTAGTGGATTTTAAGTTGATGGTGTCATCGGCGCCTATTTCTTTAAGATAGCGGCTAAATTGGCCATCTGTAACACAACCATCGACCTCTCAGATAAGTTCTCTACTTTTAAAACTGCTGTGAGTTTATAGTTGACAATGAAGTATGAGCTCTGTCCACGTCAAGTGGGTGGCTTTGGATACGAGCAGAATAGCGCAGAAAATCCCAACGAATCTTGATAGAGGGCACACAGAAAGTCTGTTCAAACTCCAAAGGAGCATACTCAGTAGTGTTATTAGAGTCATTTCTGGACATTGCTTTATTTATAATAACTCATGTGAGACTAATTGGTGTTGGTCACATGACAAACATATTCTACAGGAGCGGCAGGTATGAGATAGAAGAGGAAACTTTACTGCACCCAGCTGTTTAGCGTTAAGTCGCAGAGAAAGCACGTTGGTGTCTACTATGTATGCGATCGAGCTTAGGTGGCGGACCCCATCGAAGGAATAGATCCCACTTAGGCCAGCATTTAGGCACAGTGTGATATCACAATACATTCTACCGGGATTTAACCATTACGTGGAAGAAGCTTCTAATTGTTCAAGAATAAGGAAAGTAGATCACAGAGGCATTACAATGGGCCTTATATGACCTAAGTGTGGTTAGCTTAACTTTTTGGTTTGACAGCCACCTTTACCTACCAACCTACTTAATAATCTCATGCATAGACAGCAATTAGTAACACAAAGCGAACTGAACCATAATTAGCAGTTTGGGTAACCGAAGCTATCGCAAATATCACCACAATATCGTGGGTATTATGATAAAATTTTGTTGTTTGGTTATTTTGTTTCTTCAAACGTAATTTAAGCCAGCATTTCCTGCCTTCTCTAATACAAAATTTTTTCAGTATAAGTTTAAAGCTTTAATTGCCTTCACTTCAAATGGAGACAGCAATTTCGACTGTATTTCGCTAATAAACCCAGAAGCTAAATCCAATACTACGACAATTTTTCGCAGAAAGAATTTGTGTTTCTCTTAAACAACGACATATTGCCACTGCCATAAATAGTTTAAAGGAACACAGCCGAAAAAAATGGCGGATATGGAGTAAAAAATAAAAACAATAAAATTAAACTAAAATCGTTTTTAAACTGTTTTTTAAATCACCGCCACACATATATACATATGTACACTCACATCCTAAAATTCACGCACATAAACCCTTTTCGGAAGACTTTACATTCCCTTTTTGCCCCCTGTTCTTCCTGTGTGAAACGATTGGAATTGAAAAATTCTAACACCGCCATTAAAGAACTTGTAAACGAAGCGAGTGAATCATGTTCTTCGCAAAAAACGAGGCAAACATGGGGAAAGTTCACAATAAAACTTGAGGGGGAGAGCAGACAACTAAAATGGTTTGAAAAAAGAACACCCACCGCCATGAATACAAATGATGGCTGGCTTGTGATGGCAGCACCTTAAGGGAACGGAAATATTAAAAAAAATAATAAAAACAAAAAACCAACAAAATTTTAAAATAAATTTAGAAATGACAAACGCACCCATACACATACTCATACGTTAATAGAACATTAGGAAAGACAGGAAAATACAAAGTGTTTTAGAAAAAATTATGCAAACACATCAAGGAAATGAGTTCTTAAGACAAGGAAATGCCCTATAAATAGTACAGGATGACTAAAACCTTTCGAAAAGATTTGAAATTTCTTTTTTTCTTCAAAGCTAGAAAGAACATTGATATTGTGATATGATACTTATGGACATTAGTACTATGACTGTACTCTCCTCTAACTTTATAGGGTATCCTTATAATGTCTCCTCCAAGCCTGCTACTCTTAAAAACTAGTGTAAGATGTTAACAATAATGTGTTGCTTTTTGAGATACATTAATACTTCAAAGGTTTCAAGAATATGTTCCGATGACTTATTCTCAATCCCTATTTCTATTAAGTGTACCCCAAAGATGTGAGACCCCACGTCAAACATCTCCAACAAAACAAAATATAAAAAATATTTCTTCGGCGACTTCCTTTCTGAGCAGATTTTTTAGATAAAGTCTGACTGTTAATGCAGTTGCCCTAAAAAAGTTTCTCAAAATTGTATCGTTCAGAGTTAACCTTAAACTGTAGGTCCCGCCATTCAAGCATAAAATTAAAGAAACTAGGTCGTGACTGAAGGGTTGTAATGGCCACTTATGTGTGTATGTAACCCGAGTCTACAGTGCCCTCCCAAAAGCTTGATTTCCACCCTCAAATTATTGCTGAATAGTCTGATCTCCCGTTATTTAATATCTCAAAGAAAGTTTTGATAGCCTCAAAAGTACTAAGTTAGAGAAAAGTCTTTGCCTCTCATTATCTTCCTTATCATTGTGCATTGTTCACTCCCCATCAACGGCATAAGAACTCCTCTTCTCATAAGTTCTTCTGCTTGCTCATTGTCATTCTGATTCATAAATTTAGAAAAATACTTATAATACTCATAAATGATTCGAGTGATTCGAATCATTCATTGTTGTTGCATTTACAAAGAGAGAAGAAAGACACATAAACAAACAAGACAAAGACAGCAAGCAAAGCAAACACACAACCTTCTGGTGAGTATTGTGATATTCGTACGCGAACCATACTTATTTTGTGATTCGTGTATACGATGAGTCATGAAGAGTCGAAATCAATAACAACATGCGTATGAGTACCATGAATATTTCAAACTTTAAATATGAGTAGCATGAGTATGACATTAAAATAAGTATGAATGCGTATAATGCTTCTACATTACTCCAAGCAGTTTTGATACTGTCATCCCTAAATCGTAGAATATAGAGATTCTGCACAAGGGACAGTTTAGGACAGTTAAGTTACGTAATCTCCTAATGGATTTCCAAAGCTTCACTAGTCTATGCAGCGGAATAAATTACGGCACTTTCATTGCCCCTATTATATTAATACACTTTAGTTTTTACGTCTTGTCTTTTCAAATTTGTTTATCCGCCCATAGGTCCACTACTGGTCTGATAATTCTATCGATACTTAAACACATTAAGGTGTTGCACTGCTTTAAGGATCATATTAGAGAAACTGAATGAAATGTATATCATAATAACGAGGTGTTACATCTTTCCATTTATGCTTCTTGATAAACCATTAGGCAACAGCAATTTACCAGAATACGGAATTTACCAGAACTACATAAAAATTACAATAACAAATCAACAGTAATGTTCCAGAAATTGTCAAATCAAAAATTAAAAAAATATAACCAAAAGCAACGTTGTCAGTGGTCAGTAGTAAAAAGACGTATATATACTGTGATATTGTGGTAACAGCATCAAGTAATAATAGTCTGTAAAGCAAACGATTTCCTTTAATTTCAATTATAATCCTTATAATCCAGTGAAAGGGAAGACTGAAGTTGACGAAGAGAATCTAAATATTTTCTTTTTAATTATAGTGAGAAGAGATTTGAGTTTTGCATAAGACTAACCAGTAAAAGCCTGCGAACAATAATCGATCTTTTGCCCAAACATTGTAGGTTCAAAGAATGTTTATTCAGATTAGGAATCACTGCGAAGCCAATATGTATATGCTGTGATGAGAAAACTTAATCATAGCTAGACTTTGAGCCGGACAGCAAAAATAGAGGAAAGATTTCGGGGATACCCAACAGTACTTTAGTACTCCTGCAAAACAAGAACACCAACCGAATGTCTTCTTTTTCCTCAAGCCTATAACTCGTGTAGAAATCATTTGAAGGAATGACATGTCTTTCGATAAGCTTTCCAATAAGACAACGAACCGTGTAAAG
Organism: Sarcophaga subvicina; assembly: GCA_936449025.2. Taxonomy (NCBI): domain Eukaryota; kingdom Metazoa; phylum Arthropoda; class Insecta; order Diptera; family Sarcophagidae; genus Sarcophaga; species Sarcophaga subvicina. The sequence goes on from OW388084.2 coordinate 38,980,898, forward strand.
GGCAATTTTGTAAGGCACAGCCATACGACTTCGGGACAGAAGAGTATTAGTTCTCTTTTTATACATACAAACATCACAACAGGCCGCTATGCGTGCTCAAGTGAGCTTTGTGAAATCAGAGCTACCACTCAGACCTTATACATACAAAACCATTAAAGTCGTTCAATAATGCACGTACCTTCTTGCGAACAATTAAACCTCCCCGTAAAAGATGCGAAGAACTTTTAGCCTAGGTAGGTAGGTCGAAGTGGTAGCTCTGATATCAAAAAGCTCACCTGTTGTGATGCCACGGGTGAACACATTACCTGTACTGACCAAGTTCCACCAATATCTGGGAAGAAAATGGTAAGCGCAAAATTAGCCTAACTGAGGTAACATTATGATTGTGAGCGGTATATCTGTCCTGACTACTTTATCAGCAATTACCTACAATCCGTGTAAGAGTTACCGAAATTTCGTTGAGAAGCCTCTAAGACTCAAACACCAGGAAGGACATCGAAGGGATATAGCTAAGGACTTAACGTAGTGTACTTATCCGAGTAAATATAAAGATTTTCATTTAAAGTCCTACTACCCAACAACTAAAAAAGGGTCGCTTTAAAAATACCTTTTAAGTTTGCGTGGAAAACACTGGAGTGCCCAGGTAGTCTATTAGAAAGTATATGACTTTTATCAGAACTCTTTATACATGTATGTATCCCTCTGCGAACCTCTAGATCTTTGAACCAGAAGTTCTTTCTTGGAATTCTAACGTCAAAGGTCCTATTCAGTGGGTTATAAGGAACCATTTAATCGACATAAATGCGCTTGTACCTATAGCATATCCAAAGTCCAGATTGAACCAGGATTTAATGCATTAAGCTTTATTGGCAACAACTCATCCCTCTGCTACAATAGATAATCAAGTGGGAATTCAATTGAGAATGGCAAATAATGCCAGGGTTGTAGTCGCCGTAGTCTAGTAGGTAGTGTGTTGGCTTATTAGACGTGAGGCCTCGCTTCGAATTCTAGGTCAGACATTTCCAGCGAAATGAAATATGAAAAATTATTTCTTCGGCGGCTTCCTCTCAGTAGATTTCTGTCAAAAACTCTGAGAGTAAATAGAATTGCCATGATAAAGTTTCTCAAAAATCTGACGTTCGGAGTCGACTTTAAACTGAAGGTCACTTCACTCATGTATAAAATTAACACACACAGAGTAAGTGGTGTGAGAAGCTAGGTCATAATCCTGACTGAAGGATTGTAATGAACAAATATGTATGTACGAGTATGTAACTATGTATAATGCCAGGGTTGACAAACTATTTTGTGAACAACCTTTTACGTTTTGCTGCAGTTAATGGAGTTTCTGGTATTTTTTGGAATTTTCCGATATTCCTTTCGTTTTCTTTATCTAAGGACTAGGGGAGCTCTATCAATGTGATGTCATAACCTCTGTAAAGGTTTCTACATTAAGTTTGTTTGGATTATTGCGAGATCATAATGGACGCCATCTGTTACTAACTGTTAATAATAACCTGTCTGAATACTCCTAACTTACCTGCCACAATGTATTCCCTGCCAGAAGTGTGTTCATGAAGAGTGTGCTCATAACCTTAGTAAGATATTCTCAAATCTACAAAAAACTCTTCGACATTTATTCCTTGAGCCTATGATTTATATGACAGACCTCGTAAATACGATTTGAAAATTCATTAGAAAAATTGTAAAAAAACAAACGAGAGGAAAACGGATGTCAACTTTTTACTTTCACTTGGAAATCTGATACGCAATCTGGGGAATTAAAATAGAAACTAAACGTGAGTACCTTCAGAAGAACTGCGTGTATCGTTGTATTTTCCTTCTCCTCCTCAATATGAGTTTGAAAGTTTATGAATATCTTACGAAATCGATAGAAAACAAAAAGAAAATCATGACTCTATGTATGGAATTGAATGGCTGACTGACTGGTTGTTTGACTTGTTGAATAGAAAAGTTGAACAGAAGGGACAGTCAGATATTTGATACAATACAGTTGATATTATTTTTATTTTGTTTTTGTTTTTGTTTCTTTTTATTGTAACGAAATAATTCCATTTAAAGTCGATCTAAATTAAGATAAAGTACGAGCAACGCTCTAGAGATATTGGCTGTCTGTGGGTGTTAGTGTGGGATTGTCTCTTTGATGGCTTATTGGCTTAACTGAAAGGACACAAGAGAACAAAGTAAATACAACAATAACAACAATTGTAAAGAGAAAAAACTAAAACAAATATCAGACAATTAAAATCAATTTATTGTTCAACAAATGAATTTCAATTGGAATTGGAATTCGAATTTAACTACCACTGGGGGGTCAACACTCCTTCTGACCAGCCACTGTTTTTGGGTACCAAAATGATGATGACGATGATGAAAGCGCCGTTTTATATAACAATGGGTGGCTGGAAAAGACTGGCAAAAAAGACATATTTTCAGAAACGCAAAAAACCTCTTGAACACGCACAATACGAATTCTCGAGAGAGAAAGCATTAAAGTTTCCAAGTATTTCTGCCCATTTTTTAATGTTTTTTTGTTGTTTTTCTTTTTTGTTTAATGTTTAAATAAAAATTAATACTCTGCAGAAAATATATTGTTGTTGCTGTCCATTTTAAATAAACTTCAATGGTTTAACAAAACTTATAACTTCTCTCTCTCTGAAGAGGGATCAAACGTTCAACGTCAAGTCCTTTTATTTTGGCTTAAATTATAACACCGGGTAGTTTGCAAAATGTTGCTATTCAGGATATTTTTTCTTTAAATATCATGTTTCAAAGTCTTTTAATTTCTTCATAAATATTTACACACAGCAAGTAAACACTTTTGAAGAATATTTTTCTTTTTATTTTCAATCCAATCCTCCTTGAGAGCAAAATTGCTTGAGGAAGTGTTTAAAGAGGGAGTAGTGTGTATAGATATTAGGTTTAAAAGAAGATAGGGGATTGATTTCTGCATGGAAAGTTTTTCAGATAGTGTAGAGCATCTAAAGAACCTTGAATCCTTGAATGTGTAATCCAAGGTAACGGGTAGTTATACTCTAGAAACGTTAACAAATATTTTAATAAGGCTTATTAGGCGGCAAACCATAGCTCAGACCTCATCTCAGATATCTTAATTAAAAATGAAATATGAAGAAAAACATTTCTTTATGCGACTTCCTCTCAAGTCTTCTGAGACTCTGAGACTAAAGCGGCAAGTCGTAGACGTAGTCGTAGTCAAAGTAGTCTATTAATTAGTATGTTGGCTTATTAGACGTGAATTCAAGATTCAAACACCAGGTCAGACATCTCCAACAAAACGAAATACGAAAAGTTTTTCTTCGGCGACTTCATCTCAGCGGATTTTTTGCAAAAACTATGAGGGTAAATAAAATTGTCTTGAATAAGTTTCTCAAAAATCTGTCTTCCGGAGTCGACTATAAACTGTGGGTCGCGTCACTTATGTATAAAATTAAAACTAAAACACACAATATAAGTGGTGTGAGAAGGTAGGTCGTTATCCTGACAAATATGCTGAGAGTAAAGTGGCAAGTTGTGGTCGTATTTTTTTTTTTCGTCGAGGAGGGGTAAATGTACCTAACCGCACCATAGAGGAAGTCGTCACATCCTCCGTGTGCGGGGCTCTCACATACTAAATCCCCCCTCGTCTCTTGTGGACTTGTTTGTGCCCACTACGGAACTACTGTGGTATTACTTCGGAGTTGAGTTTTTGGTCCTTTGGCCTCTCCATGTTTATATGCGCGTCCGGATTGTGTATCGAAAGTTGAGGAGACATCTAAGGATCTCCTATTCCCCAGGTCAGATATCTTCAACAAAACGAAATATGAGAAAAATATTTCTTCGGCGACTTCATCTCAGCAGATTACTGGCGTAAATAAAATTACGTTGAAAAGGTTTCTCAAAAACCTGTCGTTTGGAGTTGACTTTTAGCTGTAGGTCCCTCTCTCTCTCACTCTTTTATAAAATTAGCGCACACAACATTAATGGTGTGAGTAGCTAGGTCGTAATCCTGACTGATTAATTGTAACGATCAATTAAATAAGTACGTATGTAATACTCTTACATACCGTAGTATAACAATCAGTGTATTGGCTTATTAGGCGACAACCCGTAGCTCAAACCTCATCTGAGAGGAACAAAAGGGAAATATAAAAAATATTTCTTTCGGCGACTTCCTTTCAGCAGTCTTCTGACAAAAACTCTGAAAGTAAACTGGCAGATGGCCCACTACGTTTTTAATGTATATTCGTGCGAGAAGTCAGCCCTAAATATTTTGTGGAAGTCTTACTTAATTTGTCATTTCAAACCTTTAATCAGAATTACAACCAAGCTTCTCACACCATCTATGTTGTTCGCGTTAATTAGTTTATGAGTGTCGGGACCTAAGGTCCACTTCGAAGGACAGATTTCAGAAACTCTTCAAACCAATTTTATTTACAATAACAGTTTTTGTCAAAAGACTGCTAAACGGAAATCGTCGAAAGAAAAATTGGGTTTATTTCGTTTTGTTCGATATATTTGAGTTGAGGTTTGAACCACGGGTTCTCCTCTAAAAAATATTGAGTCAAAAATAGGATTCGCTACTAATTAATTTTCGTGTAGAAAAATGGATATTCATTCAACTATCTTTAGGCCCATTTAGCAGTTCTTATAGAGGCTGTATGTTGCATCCTTTCACTTTAACGTCTTTACATGAAATTATCCGGATAATCGATTCACACAAACCCAATTGTTGACAACGATGATGATTGATATCGTCTCAAACTCGACGATTTTGTTTGTTCAGAATTGCGTCCCATTGCTGAAGATGATTTTTCGATGAAAATTAGGGTGCGTTGCCAACTGCTTAAGAGCGTCGCTTGTCTACGGTCATATACCTTCAATACCAGAGTCAATTGAATTTTGTATAGTTGCAGTCACAGATCACGACATAAAATTCTTCAAGTTGTGGTCAACGAAAGACAAAGTTCTCGTGAATGGCGAAAAATCGAATTCCATTTTGCGAGCATACATACATATATAATTGGTCATTACAATCCTTTTTATACATGAGTGGAGGAACGTACAGTTTAAAGTCGACTCCGAACGACAGATTTTTCATGGCAATTTTTATTTACTCTCAGAGTTTTTGCCAGAAATCTGCTGAGAGGAAGTCGCTCAAGAAATACGTTTTATATTTTATTTTGATGTCTGGCCTGGGACTCGAACCCTGGCTTTACGTTAATAAGCCAACACACTACCTACTAGACTACGGCGACATACGTCATCATTATCACTGTGGTGATTTGCGTAACAGACTAAACAAATAAGAACTAATTTAACAGATCGGCGTTATCAACTGTCAAAAATCCAAAGTCTACGTAGAAACAGCAAATAGGTTATCTAAAGGAATTAAAATTAAAAAATAGCTTACGCAGGCTTTGTTAGACTAAAATTTTTTCTCTTTCTTTAACAACCATCATATTTTCTTATTGTTTCTGTATGTTCTAGTCTCCTTTGCATAGACATTTAATTTCTTGTTTTAATTTTTTGGTTTAAATTCAAATCGTTTTCATTGCATTTAACATTTCCTAAAAGAATACCAACTAATTTGTATTCATGTTTTTATTGTAATAATTAGCGCTACTTAACGCTACAGGAACTCAAATAAAAGTTTGAAAAACAAAATATTTAAACACCTGCAACAGCGCCTGCCCGTACACATGTAACTGAAATCCGCCTCCATTTATTATGGAAAATCATAATCATGCACGCAAAGTTTAAAAAAGAAAGGAAAGCAAAATAAGTTGAAAAGTTACAGTCGATCAACAAGGACTGGGTGAAATCGTTGCTGTACAAATCGATTGCAATATGCGCAATTTGTCAGGTGTTGCCATCTCGTTGAAACCACGCCATTATCATATACCTGTAATGAATTCTATTCACAGTCACTGTAATTTCGACATCATCATGAAAAGAGTAAGGACCAGTCACATCGCCCTACTTAAATCCGCACTATATAGTTGCAGACTATGGTTGAACTTGTTTTTCATAGATTACGTAAAGATTTTTTATGCCCAAAATTCTATAATTTTGCGCCATTCAGGTTTAAATCCTCTCCATTGGAGAGTACGACTTTTTTTTTGAGAAATTGGTCTTAAGTTCCCTTTGCTGTATTACCCATTGAACGAATTGTCAGCGCGTTCTATGGTTTACAGGTTTGAGCTCCTGAGTAAGCCGAATTTTGTACTCAGGAAGATGGTGATCCTTTGTCAAACTTCGCTGCATATTAATTCATGAAATTTGAAATTCTTCGAAGCTAGCAGGTTGTCTTAGCATTACTTTCCAAATTTGTAAAAAATTTTTACAATTAGAAAACGTTGTGTTCTCGTAAAGAGCTCCATCTTTGGTAATCGGATTAAACACATGTGACCACTTCCAAACCTCAGAGTTTCCAGTTTCACAAAAAAGGGATTAAATTTGAAATGTAATCCTACTGAGTCACTCGTTATATATATTTGTGACTGTGACTGGTTTTTACGAGCATATAGGATGGGCCATCTATCTTTTTAAATTTGAAACATCGGATATTTCGAATCTGACAATACTTATGTCATTCTATTCTGTCACAAAATTCAGTATAATATCTTCACTGTACGTAATGAATCGATTTAAGCTTGAGCAACTTTGGGATTTATTGGGCCAAAGAGAAACTGCACGATTACACCGATTTTGCAAAAAAAGCATCTTTTAGGATGAAGCTCATTTTCATCTTGGTGGGTACGTTAATAAGCAAAATTGCCGTATTTGGGACTCAGACAATTCACACCCGGTCTTACAGATGCCAATGCACCCCTTACGAGTGACTGATTGGTGCGGCTTGTAGAGAGGACACATCATTTGTCCATATTCCTTTGAAAATGAGGACGGCGCAATCATTACGGTCAATGGAGACACCTATCGCACCATGATAACTGATTTTTTATACCCGCTCTTCATGGTTTTGTTGTTAACGATGCTTGGTTTCAACAGGATGGCGCATCTTACAACACACCTCAAGCCACAATTGCGTCAAACGTTTGGTGACCTTTTGATTAAACGAAAATTAACCCTCTAAGCAGCTGCGATTTGACACCGTGCTGTGAAGTGCTGTAAAAGAAAATTGTTATGCATACAAACCAGACACAACATTAGTGATGTCATTGGCGAGATACGACCCCATATACCCAAAAAGTGCAATGTCTAATAAACCAACACACAACCTACTGGACTACGGTGACTTCTATGAATTGAGAATGTTGAAATACTCTCGAGTCTCCATTATGGATTCAATTTCTTACAGCAGAGTAGGCAGGAATGAAATGGAAACTAAAAAATCTGCAAACTCATAGCGTCAATCTGGCTAATATTAGAAGAGGTAAGAGGAATAGGAAAATTGTAATACACTTTGAAGTAATGCCGTATAACAGTTCCGCAGTCGTTTTATTAGAAATCCCAATTATATTTCAAACCTCTGCATAATGACCCATAGTTTTTTAAAAACTAATAATGCCTTGAGTCATTCTCCATAATTAAGCATGATTGCCATGATTGTCTCTTTTTTTGTGAGACATTACAAACATCCTACTCATACCTCCGGTACCTGTGACAAAAGTGATGATTATGATAAAAACATAGTTACCCTCTACGTATACATAGTTTTGTACAAAATTTTCAAAATATCTTTGTTTTCAAGATTATGAATAAAATAATGAATAAATGTAATAACATTAATTGCAACTTTTTTCCCTTTAATTTATTCTATGTATTTAGATTGGGGGACTTGTTACATATTTTCCTACCACATAGTGTTTCGAGGAAAATGATTTTTTTACCAGGTGTTGTTTATACAAGATTTGCATAAGTATGGTAATAACAGTTTCCATTAGAGTTTCCATTGAAATTAGCAACAGTAAATATAAAATATAATTGTGGCAACTATAATATGGTATTTCCAACACAAGGCAAATATTATTATGTGAGTTTTCTATTTATTTCTCTTGTATTTCCATGTTTATACATTGAGAGCTTCCATGTGGCAACATTTGTGGTGATGTAATCTGAAAAAACGTCATAGGCCAGCCGATGGATTGTAGGCTTATTAGACGTAATGTCACGGTTCAAACTCCAAACAGAAAAGAAATATGAAAAATATATCATCGGCGACCTCAGCAGATTTCTGACAAAAACTTACTTAATTGGCCATTAACAACCCGATGAACGGATTGCGACCTGCCGCAACACATTCTTCCAGGCGTCTCTGCTTCTTGCGCGCCTACGCCAGTTGGTCACAACAATCGATGACAGGGCTTCCTCGATTCGGTCTGTCCAACGCATACAAGGTCGTTCCCTTCGCCAATTTCCGCAGATCCCCTCATCAAATACCCGCCTCGCCGCAGCATCCCCCTCCATTCGCACGACATGGCTGAATATTAATACGCTGCATAACGTCTATATCGTTGAGGAGCTCATACAGCTCATTGTTGGATCGGATGCGAAATCTTCGCCAACTGGCATTGGACTAAAGATCTTACGTAGGACTTTTCTCTCGAAGTCTCTCAAGGCTACTGCATCAGTGCTTAATAGGATCCATGCCTCTGCGCCATGAAGAAGCTCGGTGGGATGAGCCTCTTGTAGAGTATTAGTTTTGTCGTACGAGAGAGGTTTCTGCTACTCAATTGCCTATTGAGACCATAGTAGCATCTGTCGGCAAGAGTGTCCAGATAGACATCATTTTTTGGTGGTAACGGCGGAGCCAAGCTAAATAAATTCCTTGACTGTATCAAAAGTATAGTTATCTTCCGTAGTCTGAGAGTTAAGACGCCGCACATCTCTACTAGTCGATAACATATACTTTGTTTTGCCCTCATTTACTGCCATACCGATCTTAGTAGACTCCCGTTCAATAGCACTAAAGGCAAAAGTAACATCTAGCTTGGTACGCCCTATGATGTCAATGTCGTCAGCGTACGTAAATTGATTTTAAACTATAAGTCCTGCTACTCATGTATAAAATTAATACACACAATATAAGTGGTGTGAGAAGCTAGGTCGTAGTGCTGACTGAAGGGTTGTAATCACCAATTATGTATGTATGTATGTAAACAGAATATAAATCCAATCCAACTCGTATTGTTTTTCTGTGACTTCTGAGAATTTTTGGCAATCAGCAGGTTAATGGGTGATTTGCCCACAGCTAATCACTTGAAATGCAATCTAGAAATTGTATTGAATAACACTAAATTAGTTGCTACTGCCAATAGGTATGCTCAGCATTATAATCGCCAGCTTCCAGAAAACAGAAGACTAGAAATGGCTTATAAGTCGCTGTAGTCTTGTAGGTAGTTTGTTGGCTTGTTAGACGAGAGTCCGTGTTTCAAAACCTGGCTCAGATATCTCGAACAAAATGAACTACGAAAAGAAAGCAGTCTTTTGACAATAAGGCTGAGTGTGAGATAAACTTGCCATGAAAAGCTTGTTACAAATCTGTTAGACTGCAAACCGTAGGTCCCGTTACTTATGGCTACCATGAGTGTTGAGAGAAGCTACATGGGTTTTAATCCTGACTTAAGGGTAATAATAAATAGTCAAATAAATACGTTCGATGGAAATGGATGGATGTACGAAAGAAATTTTAAATTTAAGATGAAATGTTTCAAGACAGAAGACTGTAGTATGTCCCACAAGAGCGAGATAATATAGAAGCTATGGTTATAACAAAATCTGAGATATATTTTATCTGGATATTCCTATTGACCATACGATACTTGATTCTGACCTTTTTGAATGATGCACGCAGAATTAAGAATGTCGCTTTACGAATCCGGTATTTCTAGAGAGTGTGTATATCATATTTAAGGTTGTCGAATGTCTCTATAAGGACGACATATGAGATTGACATTCCTTTGCAGAAGGACAAACAAATGCTCTGCCACTAACTTCACTCATTTGCAAAGGAAAAGTGGGAAAATGAAACCACAAGCGGTAGCGAACAAACTAATCTGATTCGATATGCAGAACGAAGTTGGCGTTAAAACCAACCAGAGTAAATTTTTGATGTATGACAGTTATAATGCATTAATGGCCTTTGCGTTCATTTCTCAAGTGGCTGGGAATATCATACAACGACGTCTGTAGAAGCTGTAATCTCGAGCAAGGAGGGGATATCACAAAACATTTTGCCTGTCGCTGTCTGTGACTTGGAAGCGTGAGACGAAGGATTTTTGGGCGTACATACAGGAATGACTAAGGTTTGCCAACCATGAGTTACAATTCTATGGCGAAATGGGTGTTATATTTGAACTTAATAGACTTTTCATTTGAGTTTATCTTTTGAGAAGTCTCAGATCTGTGCGAATAAGTCACTATCCACAGTAATACTCATAGTTAACATTACTTATACCCTCGGCCGAATTCAGTTGATTTAAACGCTACATACATAACATAATATAATTGGTCATTACAACCCTTCAGTCAGAATTGCGACCATGCTCCTCGCATCACTTATGTTGTGTGTGTTCATTTTATACATGAGTGGCGGGACCTACAGTTTAAAGTCGACCCCGAACCATAGACTTTTGATAAAATTTTCATATAAATTTTATTCACGCACAGGGTTTTTTGTCAGAAATCTGCTGAGAGGAAGTCAGTGACGAAATATTTTTTCATATTTCGTTTTGTAGGAAGTGTCTGACATTGGATTTGAACCGTGCCCTCACGTCTAATAAGACATTACCCTACCTACTAGACTACGTCGACTTCGATTTAAACGCTAAAATCTAGCATCTTGGAAAATTTAACACTGCGGATACACTCCAACCAGTTAACCCGTGGCTCACACTTGAACGTTATTGTATTCCATACAAAATGCCATTGATGGTGTTTCAAACGAATAAAAAATGTTGGCGCTATATCATACACGAAATTACTTCGTTGGCTATTACTTTTGCTTAGTAAGGTTTACAACCTAGCTTATCACACGATTCACATTGTGGGTGTCAATTTTATGTTGAAGTTGCGGTACTGATCTATTGTTTAATATCAACTTCGAATGACAGATTTTTGAGAAACAGATTTTGAGAAAGTCTAGTAGGTAGTGTGTTGGCTTATTCGACGTAAAGCCAGGGTTCGGGCCCCAGGCTAGATATCAAAACAAACTACAAAAAGTATTTCTTCGGCGACTTACTCTTAGTAGATTTCTGGCAAAAACTCTGAGAGTAAATAAAAATTGCCATGAAAAAGTTTCTCATAAATCTGTCATTCGGAGTTGACATTAAACTGTCCCGCCAAACACACAACATAAGTGATGAGAGGAACTAGGTCGTAATCCTGACTGAAGGGTTGTAATGACCAATTATGTATGTATGTATGATTTTGAGAAACAAATCAAAGTTAAGTGGTTCAGTCAATGATCGACCAACACTTTTGTACGCTGACGAACAACTTGGTGAACTTTGTACCGTAACTTAGGGCTGGACTCGTACAAAATTCCAGTAACCCAGGAACTTAAGGCAAATGAGCGTACAATGCTTGTTAATTGTCTTAAATTTTGGACAATAAAAGTTTTTTACCACTGGCTTTTTGTTGGAACTACGAAAAGAGGTCTTGGGTGGGCGGAAAGAGCGTGTACATTATATCGATGTTAGATTTGCTAGTGTCTTTATTATAAGTGACAAAACTTCTGCTGGATGACAGTTCACTGTGTGTTTTATGTCATGGCAATTTTAATTTACTAGCAGAATTATTGCCAAGAGACTGCTGGGAGGAAGTCTTCGAAAGAAATATTTTTTGTGGACTTTGTTTTGTTCAAGATGTCTGAATTGAGAGTTGAACCCAACCTTCCTACCAATCTACCTACTTTTCTGCAGCGACTTTGTACACACTATTTTATTAAAGTTTAAGAAGCGCTTAGCGCTTAGCAAAAGAGCTGATATGATATACAATTCTTAAGTGTGCCTACATGGATGATGCAAGGAATCATTTTTTGAAATATCCTTGCTTGTAGGCACCACATGGTGTTAAACAGAATTACTTTAACTAATAAGGAACAAAAGAAATTAAAAGAATAGCAACCAAAGTGAAAAAGTTTTGACAATTTTAAATTAAATTTTTATAACTGTATGATAAGAGTACATACATATGTACATATAGTGAGCGTCAAAAGAATCTGTACTATGGATAAAGTTCTAACACTCACCAAACTTAACTTTTACCGCCTGAGGAGTGTGCCGGAAAAAAATTTGACAAAATTTCGAAATTTTTTGTAAATTTTTTTGTCATAAAATAAAAATAACGGTAATTTATTAACGTATTTTTTTAATGTACAGTTTCTTTTGAAGCTCATTGTATATTTACCGAAAAGCATAAAACCTTTATATACAGTCGTACAATGTAATACGAATATCATGACATTCACATCCTTTTTTATACTCTTCTGCAATATCCTCTAAATACATAACAATACTGTGTGTATAGTCTCAGATACATTCGCATCCAAAAGAAGAAGAAATTAAGAAATAGGAATAGAAGTAGAAGAGAAAGAGGACAAAAAAATAAACTGCTGCTGTAACACCTGTATTTTAAATCTGATGTAATAATCGTATACATAATGAATCATATTGATTAAGTGTTACTTAAAGCCACTTATTCGTATAGTATGGCTAGAAGAAAAGGAAACTTTTAAGAAAATACGGTGTGTGTTTTATGAAGATACTTTTGAATTGACAGGCTTAACTTTATGACGGGCAGGAAAATTATATTTGCATGGGTTTTCTCCTTTTTTTTTTGTTGTAAAAGAAAAATTCATAATGACAGCCGTAGAGTTTTTATGGCTTTTTAACAAATATTTTAAGTCGGTTGTTAAAAAATTATTGTATGTCTCACTTACAGGCATAAAAATTAAGATTTTAAGCTTGCAATCATAAAATAATTTTTATTACAGGTGCTCGAAAAGTACATTGAAATGTTGGGATGTAATCAGGCGGTTATAATATTTCTTTTTTAACCGGATAATGGATGACCAGGCTTCAGGCTTTTAGCACTAACATAATATTGTGATATTTTTTTTCTTTTCTTTGCTCGTATACATTTTACATTCAATTTAATTCATAATGTTTGTCAAACCAAGTACATCGCCATTCATCCTTCTTTCGAAGTGAACTTTAAACGGAAGTTTTTATAATAAAGCGGACTTCAGAATTCCAACTTTAAAATTCAAAAAAAAGATCTGTTTTGGCTGTTAGTAACGGAGATGCAGGCTTAGAAGTTGGCAACCATCATTAAGTTACGGAGACGTGTATGAAAAACACTCTCGGTAAGAGCACTTCCAATCTTGGGGGATGCTTTAAATGTTGTGAGGATTGACTCGAAAAGGAAAAACATATGCCTTTCGAACCTGTAATTTCATTACAAAAACTAGACTTAATATGGCTTTTTGCTGTATTAAAGTGAAAATGTAGCTCTACAGACACGACTTCAAGAAGAGAAGTGCCATTAAACAGGCGGCATGTGTAGATTCTTGAGGAATCTCTTTGATTAAAAAAAAACACGACAAACGGCACTAAAAGTTTCGGCAGAGATGTAGCGATTACAGCGCAACAGCATGTAGAGGTTTACGTGGATTTTATTATAACTCCAAGCTATTCGAATCTTCGGCCTGCTACGATATGTTATGATATGTGTGTGAATCACACCATTTATCGCTTCTGCATGTCCTGTTGTACAGGAAATCGTAAACTCAATGGTCTGAAGGAATATAAAACTAACAACATTGGTACTAAATTAAAATTTAATTTACAATATTCTCTCCTATCTTCACGAATAAATGAAATTATTATATTATATACTTATATTGTATCGAAAATGGAAATGGTGTTTTGTTTTTACATCATTTAACATTAAAATTATAAACAAAAGCTACAAAAACAAAAACAATGAACTTGTTTACATGATAAACAAGTAAAATAAAATGTACCAACAAACACCAGTATAAAAAAGGGATAAAAAGTAAACAAAAATACAACAACATACTTTGCAAGAATAAATGTAAACAAAAACTCACAAACAACAATAATGAAACAAGGATTTTTACATTTATCGAAATCTCGAGAAGGAGAAGCCACGAACATTCTCCGTCAAGAACATACATCAGACTGTTTACTTTGCCATATAAAAGGCAAGGAAAAGCAGGCGACGCAGTTAGTAAAAGTCCAGTCAGTCTTGTGTGTAGTAATCGTGGTCTGAAATTCTCCGTTACAAAGTTCTATCGAACAATTGTCTAGTAATTGTTATTGTTTATGCAAAAGGTGTAAACAGAGGAATATACTCACTGCAGATTAAATTTAATAGAATCCTGTCCATAACTTGTTATTTTGACATTATAGACGCCGGATTTGAAAATTCAACATGGAACAAAGTTTGAAAAAATGACGTTAAACTGTAAGATTCTACATGTTGACATACCAACTGCAGGCTGTTGTACTAAAAAGCTTGAAGTTTGTGAATGAAAAGAGTCGGGTTACATGCTCTTAAAAATATATTCCTACTGCCGGTCTTGTCTTCTTATTATAACTACCCTGTAGGAGAATGAGTAGCTGACTACAAAAATAACCAACTTTAAGTTAACTTTTATTTACTAACTTTAAGCTAACTACTACTCAATGCAGAGTTTCATAAATCATGTCTCATGAGTTTCATGTAATAAATTTTTTTTTGTAAAAAATAAATATTTCTTAAAAATATTTGAATTTTGTTGTGTAGAGAAAAGGTAAGAGTGTAAAATTTATATTGTGGATTTAATATAGTGATTCTGATTCCATTTAAAATGATTTTCTAAAAGACATTTGAGAAGGCTGTTTAAAAAAGAACGTGAAATATTTTCCAACAAACTACTATCGTGTCATGTAGCACAGTTGGAAGACACAAACCCATCTGTTGGTGTATCGGGCATAAATGCAAATGAAATTCAAATTGATAGCGTTATTAATGCTTCTTATGAACAGTGTGCGGAAAGAAAAACGTTAAAAGAAAAAATTGGTGGTTGGTATTTTAAATATAGGCCGTCACGCGATTGTTTCGAAAATTTATTAAATATTTTAGCTGAGGGAAATATAGAAGTGCCTTTAAGTGCTAACGCTTTTACTAAAAACCGTGAAAAATTATGTTTAAGCAACGTTTTTCCCGGCTCATATTGCTATTTTGGTATAAAAAACAACCTTTGAGAGTCTCAGATATCATAAGTGGTCGTGACAAAATAATGATAGACGTGAACATAGATGGTCTGCCTTTGTTTAAAAGCTGAAGAACTCAATTATAATTATATTAAGCTAAATTTATTTCTGGTGTTCGGAAGTGGGTAGGGTGTTGGCCCACCAGTTTCGGCGTCTCGAACAAAACGAAGTATAAATAAATATATTTTAGGCGACATCCTCTCAGCAGGCTTCTAGCGTAAACTCTGAGAGTAAATAAAACTGCCATGAAAAATTTCTCACAAATCTTTCGTTCGTAGTCAACTTTAAAATGTAGGTGCCGCCGCTCACATATAAAGTTAACGCATGCACCGTAGGTGATGTGAGAAGCTAGATTTGTAATGAACAATTATGTTTGTATGTTGATTGTGTCTAAACGATTTTATTGTTTTAAATAATTAATGGCTCAACAAATAAAAGAATTTTAAAGAAAATATTTTCTTCATAAAACTGTAGACAACCTTCAACATTCCAGCACGTAAAGAATTTTTACACCCAATAAAAATGTCGTTACAAACGTTAATAATATTCATTTATTTTTATTGCAATTTTTTATTTTCATTTCATTAATTTTCATTTTCATTACCTATTTTTGATTATTTTTCTGAGACTTCAATTAAAATCGTTAATAAAAAAACTCATCTACAGAGACGCGTGTCTGCAGCACAGTTTACGGGTTTTGTGGTTCAATAAAAAAAGAAGAAATTCTCCTGCTATTGCCAGCAGATGCCATAATTAGCAACCTGTTGAACTATACTCTTAAATAAGTTTTTGCGTTTTATTGTTGTTTCTTAGTGTTTTCCAATAAAAAAAGAAAAACAAGAAAAACGTGGAAAACAATTATTCTCCTGCAATTTTATGTTGCAAACGTCATGTACGTTTTTTATCACACATGCAAAGCGACATTAGTTTTGAGTTGATTTTTCACTCACATGGTGAACTTTCCGTTTTATTACAGTTACACGGAGTACATGTCAAAGTATTTTGATATTCAATACGTGTAGTCTTATGGTGGATTCTTACGGTGGAGTTAGTTTATTAGACTCTGTATTCCTTGTATTTTATATGTTTAAAATAAGCAGTACAGTTTTCTCGGAATCCAGATGCATAATAAGTTCCTTAAGTTCCTGAAATTTCTGTTATTGGCTACATACGTGATGGTTAATCTACCATAAACAGATTGCTTTACAGATGAAATACAGCTTAAGAGCAATATGAACCACATACCTATTGCTTTTCCAAATCTAAATGCGAACACAGTCGCCGTATTCTAGTAAATAGTGTGTTGGCTTATTAGACGTGAGGTCACGATTCAAACCCCAATAAAATTGCTATGAAAAGTTTCTCAAAAATCTGTCGTTCGGTATCGACTTTAAACTGTAAGTCCTGCCACCCATGTATAAAATTAACACACACTACATAAGTTGTGCGAGAAATTACATCATAAACCTGACTGAATCGTTGTAATGATCAAGTGTGTGTGTGTAAATGTGAATATAATTCCTTCTAAGTCTAATTGCGATTCTCTTAATGCTTCCTCCAACAAGAAAACATCTGAATTTTTTCTAACTTCCATGAAAAAATCCAAAACCTTAATATCGCCAAAACTTGGATGAACTGATTCCACTGCTTGGCTTTTAAAGTCCAATACCTATACTCTCTGCCGGTCTCTTTATTTTGCGAGTAAGGATTATAATAATAAGGTCAGCTCTGGAAAAAAACGAAATATGAAAAAAAAATTTACAATTTTAGTTACTCACAGAATTTTTGCCAGGAAGTCACCGGAGAAATAATTTTCATATTTCGAGATGTCGGACCTGGGGTTTAAACCGTGGCCTCATCTCTAATAAGCCAAATTATTACCTAGTAGGGTACGCTCTCTTTTACCTTTGCTAAAGTCTCAGCTTTTATGACCCTCATGATGCCTCTCGGCATAATAATTAACAAACAAAACTGTGTTCACATGACATTCATGTTACAAAGAGAACCGTAGTACCCTGCCGTCAAAACTCGCATCTAAAATATTTCGGTGTAAGAAAGTTGTGGGGCAATCACACATAAAATGATCTTGTGCTTTTGTTTCCAAGTTTTTTTTTAATTTTCATCCTAATTGTGACCCTAATGCCCTGATCATATATAAGGTTTTCCAGTATCGTAGCCGTTCTGACCAAAGCATCCACAATATAGCTTCCGGGTATGCCCCAATCACTTTCCATCTCTAACATGCATAGACTTAAACAATCCATTTGTACGGTAGGGTTTTTAATTTAATTTTGGTCCGACAATTTTTAAATTAACGACCAAGGATCAAAATCAATGAAACACTAGCGTAATTCGCAGTAATCCAGTATGTAGTATGTTGGCTTATTGGACGTAAGGTTAAAAGCCCACGTCAAACTCCAGGTCGAACATCTCCAACGAAACGAAGTATGAAAATATATTTCTTCGGCGGCTTCCTCTCAGTAGATTTCTGGCAAAAACTCTGAGCGTAAATAGAATTGCCATGATAAAGTTTCACAAAAATCTTACATTCGGAGTCGACTTTAAACTGTAGGTCACGCCACTCATGTATAAAAGTTAACACACACAACATGAGTGGTGGGAGAAGCTAGGTAGTAATCCGCACAGAACGGTTGTAATTATAGTTGCCAGATTTATCTTTATTTTGACGATTTTGAGCTCCAAAAATATCATATTGACAATATGACGATTTATGCCCTTATTTTGACGATTTTTAAAAATGAAAAATTTACATCTTATTCCTAACTTTAGTACATTAAAAGCCACTTTAAGCTTTGTATTTACTTTGCAATTCTTACTATTTGGAAATTTATGTTAGTAAAAACAAGGAGTAAGGTATTAAATTTGTAAGTAACTTTCGAAAACCTGTGATGATTTTTCTTTATTTTATTCCTTTCCCCTTAAAAGCCAAAAAATTACAACTCCTAAGTAACCTCGTAGTTGAGAATAATTTATCACTTGTCGTTGCAATCGGAAGAACGAAGGCAAGCGCCGTTATTTTTTTTTCGTACGACCGTCACTCAGGGGATGGATGGCATTGTTAGGGAAGAAGGAAAGAGAGAACAGTGTTTATGGACACTATGCTTGTATATTTTTATACCATAAGTAACAGTAAAAACCTCTGAAGAAATTGAGTTCCACATACGAATAATCCAACATACATTTTTTTTGACTCGATAAAATGCAAGTTTATTTTATATTATAAAATTTAGTACTTCGAAATTACAGTACTTTCACAATAAAGAGATTTTAGTGCCTAAAAGGAACTTTTTGAGAAAATAAATTATAGCAGGGAGTTTAAGTCACCTGCTACCAAATTAAATTTTCTCCAGGCTATCATATGAAAAGAAGGTTGAAACTTCTAAATCGGTTTTTTGTGAGAAGAAAAAAGTACCACAGTGTATTTAAGCTGCTATTAAGTTTAAATTTCTAGGATTGCATATGAAAAAAAATAAAAATAAAAAATTTTTATAAAAGCAACCAACCCTCCTTTATTTTATTTACCCCTGCCCATGGCACCAGTTTATGGTCAGTAATAATCTTAATCCTGCATTCTAATAAAACAATAAATTGAAATAATTTGCCTGTGGCATAATAAACTTTAAAATATTGTAAGAAAATTAAATAAAAGAACGAAAGATGGTTTAACAAGTTGAGTGCCCTTACAAAAATCTCCATAAACAAAAAGCAAAACCCCCAAATCCATGCCATTCCTCTACTAAATTTTACTTTAAAATTGTTTTTGTTTTTATTAACAACTACTATTACTGTCAGTTGTGTCGTCCTTAAATAATATTTTCCTTTCATTTCTTTATAAATTTCTTAAGAGGGTTTGTCCTTTTTTTAAGTTTAAAAAATAAAAGAAAACCAAAACAAATAAAAATAAAATTTAAGAGAATGGAAACGGAGATTTTCTTTGATTTTGTTGCCAGCCATGAACTTTTAGCAGCAAATTTTTTTTTACTTCTTTTTGTTCAAATAAAAATTACTTGAGGCTAAAAAGAATAAGGTTTCGTACTTACATATATTCTGTGTATGTGTGCATGTGGTAAAGGGTGTAGAAGTATTCTTCGTTTGTAAGGTACATGGCGTATGAGTTATTTTTAATGCGATTAAAATATTAATCATACGTTAGGTTGGTGCAAAAAAAATTAAATTAAATTACAGTCGTTGCATAGCCTATACCAGGTGTTTAGTTATAAAATGAGTTTTTTTTTGGGAAAATAAAACACCAATTTTAAATTCCAAAGTAAAAAATATTTTATTCGCAGCATTGGCCATTGCTGACTAAGACAGCCATTTATCGGTTTAAATTTGAACTGTTCGTTATTTCGAACAGTGGGGTTCAAGCCCCAGGCCAGACATCAAAACAATATACAAAAAGTATTTCTTCGGCGACTTCCTCTCAGCAGATTTCTGAGAAAAACTCTGAGAGTAAATAAAAATTGCCATGAAAATTTCTCAAAAATCTGTCGTTCGGAGCCGACTTTAAACTGTAGGTCCCGCCAATCATGTATAAAATTAACACACACTACATAAGTGGTGTGAGAAACTAGGTCGGAATCCTGACTGAAGGGTTGTAATGACCAATTATATATGTACATATGTATGAACTTTGGGATTCATTGGGCCAACGAGGAACTGCACGATGATGTCGGTTTTGCCAAAAAAGATTCATCTTTTCGGATGAAGCTTATATTCATCTTGGTGGGTACGCTAATAAGCAAAATTGGCATATTTGAGGCCCAGAAAACCAACACGTAGTCTTACAGAAGTCAATACACCCATTACGAGTGACTGTTTGGCGCGGAGCGGAGGCATCATTGGCCCATATTTCTTTGAAGATGAGGACGTCACAAACTTCACGGTAAATGGAGGTACCTATCGCACCATGATAACAGATTTTTTGTACCCGCTCTGCATGGAATTGATGTGAACGATGTTTGGTTTCACCAGGATGGTGGAACTTGCCATACATCTCATGCCACAATCGATTTATTGCGTCAAACGCCGAAATGGTAATGTCAATTGGCCGCCAAGAAGCTGCGGTTTGACACCGTTGGACTAACCCGGTAAACCAGAGACAATTAAGCGTTTGAAAGCCAACAATCATGATGCCATTATCGAGATACGATCCGATACACTCTAAAAAATGCACGAAATTTGATCCGAGCAGAGTGAGGTACTGTGAGGTCAGCCCTGGCAGCCATATGAATGAAATAATATTCCATTTCTAACCCAAAACAATTGTAATTCACAAAAAAAATATATTTGGCAAAATTTCGAACCGCTTTTATTTTATTGCATTTTTAAATTTAAACTTTGAAATGGCCGACCCTATGTTTCCATATTTCAGACAATTTGTGGCTTCCAGGCTAATAGAACTGTTCGGCTTTCGAAGCAAATCAATTATTAACCTAATTTTCAACTACCTCGTAGCAATCGAAATGCGCGTTCTATGAATGGAACCAAATACTATTAATGAGAATCAAGGTCTGGTGAATACGGAGAGTATTGATATTACCAAATACATACATAGCATTGGAGCAAAAATTATAGAATTTTAAAAATATTTACACCCTACATTTGGTGTGTTCACTTTTATTGCCAAAAACTGAACATATTATATACAGTGCTTGACTATACAATGCAAAGTTTTTCAAAAAATCAATTATGAGTCCTAATCAAACGAAACTTTAAAAATTTTCTCAAGAGATTGGCACACGCTTCAATACTGCATGAAATAGAACTAAATTACCCAGGTTTTAGATAGAACCACATGGTACCAGAGACTGTTTTCAGGCGAATATACAAAACTAACACTTCCGCATGGAAATAATGAGATGCTGAAGATGATATAGGTGATGGAGAATACAGAACTAAATCTTAGGTTTATTCTAATAAGATGGCATTGAACATATAATACAGAATACCTAACCAGGCCAGCATATTTCTGACGGAGAATTTTGTAATTGAACAAGCTCCACGTATGATTGAAATCGGGAACCTACGTACATACATAATTGGTCATTACAACCTTTCAGTCAGTATTACGACCTACCTTTTCACACCTCTCACGTTGTGTGCGTTAATTTTATACATGAGTGGCGGGACCTACAGTTTAAAGTCAACTCCGAACGCCAGATTTTTGAGAAACTCTTCATGGCAATTTTATTTACTCTCAGAGTTTTTGCTAGTAATCTGCTGAGAGGCAGTCGCCGAAGTCGTTTTGATGTCTTACGTCTAATAAGCCGACACATTACCTACTAGACTATGACGACTACACTATCGGGATTGCCTACCTCCTTCGAATTTAATCATATGTATAGACCGACAGGTAACAATCAAAGCGCTGGGGTCCTACCTTGTCAAATTAAATGGCGCCAGAAGTTCCATGGACCCTCTACATCGTATACGTCGACACAACAGCCGCCTCTACCGGGTTATGGGGCCACTGTGGCAAAGAAATAAACGCAAAAGCAGATGAACTGGCACGAATGGTTTCGGAATTGTCTAAGGATATTCATTGAAAAATCATTTTTAAGAGAAAGCTGCCACTTCTGAATGAATGGGTACGTGAACAAACAGAATTATCGAATTTGGGATGATACCAATCCATATGAGCTCAAAGAGCATCACAAAAAGGCACAGTTTAGTGTCGATTTTGAACTGACAGCGACATGGTTCTATATTTCTTTGAGGACCACTGTCAATACAGAGCACTTAAAGTCGATTTTTCTTTGGCCTGAATTGGATAATTTGCTGGTAGCATGTGGCGGCATGTGGTTTCTAGAGGACGGCGTGCTGCACAGCTACATTGGCTATTCTGTACGGGCGATTTGAGAAAGTGGTCATCTTACGTGGAGGAATGTGAACTGGCCATTGAAATTGTGCGAAATTTTCTTATGGGGTTTTATTAAGTCGTAGGTGTATGCGAATTGAAGTTGCCGTAATCTAGTAGATAGATTGTTGGCTCATTAGATGTAAGGCCACGGTTCAAACCACAGGACAAACATCTCGACAAAAAAGAAATATGGCTTGGGAGACTTCCTTTCAGCAGATTTCTGGAAAATATTCTGAGAGTGGTGTAAAAAACTTGGTTTTAATTCTAACTAAAGGGTTGTAATGACCAATTATATGTGTAGGCCCATAGTAATCGGTCATAAAGAAGTCGCCGTAGTCTAGTATTAAAGCCAGGCCAGACATAACAACAAAATACAAAAAGGATTCTTCGGCGACTTCCTCTCCACAGATTTCTGACAAAAATCCTGAGAGTAAATTCAAATGGCCATGGAAAGTTTCTCAAAAAAATCTCCTGTTTGAAGTCGACTTTAAGCTGTAAGTCCCACCACTAATGTATAAAATTAACACATACAACACAAAGAGGTGTGAGAAACTTGGTCGTAATACTAACTGAAGTCGCCGTGGTCTACTAGGTAGTATGTTGGCTTATTAGACACGGTTCAAATCCCAGGTCAGACATCCATACGAAATTTGAAAAATATTTCTTCGGCGACTTCCTCTCAGCAGATTTCTGGCAAAACTCCGAGACTAAATAAAAATTGCCATGAAAAGTTTCAAAAAAGCTGTCGTTAGGAGTCGACTTTAAACTGTAGGTCCCGCCACTCATCTATAAAAATTAAGGCTCACAAGATAAGTGGTGTGAGAAACTAGGGGGTTGAAAAATAGCGTTTTTGGCCATTTTTGAAAAATTGTAGAGCTAAACACTGACGTGCTAGAACCATCGCTGTTGTCAGAAGTTGACAATTGAATATTTGCTCTTTAAAATGAGTCCAAAGCCAATTTGTTTGCATGCACCCTTAAGGTAGGAGGTGGGTTTATGTCAAAGGGTGCAAGAGTAAAAGAAACACATTACGGAGGTCCTTAAAAATTGATCAGATTTACTTGAAAATTGTTAGTCAGGGGTTTTCGGGGTCGCTGATTATAGATCTTCATTCAGATTTAAAAAATTCAAAATGGCGGATCCAATATGGCGGTCGAGACTTATAAAAATTAATCGGATTTACTTGACCGCCATGTTGAATTTTTTAAATCTGAATGAAGATCTGTAATCATGGAAACACCCAGATGCGTGTTCGGCGCTCAAAATGCCTTCGGAAACACCTGGAGCCATCTTATTTGCACAAAAAAGTCAAAATTTGCAGGGCTGTGTTATTTATATATGGTATGTAATAATAGCTGAAGTTATGTTGGAAATTTTGACATTTCGAATGTGACCTACCTGGGAAAGCCGTAGCGAACATGTAAGTCCTTAAAACAAAAATCGATGATATCTCTCAAACATTTTGTTTTATTTAAATTTAAAAATAGCAAACGTTTTATTAAGAACCCAAAGAACCCTCTTCAACAATCTATTTTTCTAGTTCCAGGACTGCATGAGATGGGAGTATCACATAAGATACGATTTTATAGAAAAATACATTTTGAAAAGATTCCTTAGGTTAATCCTGAATTCTTCTATTGCCTTCTAAAGAGTTTACTTCCAAACTATCCCTGTAAGAGATCTTATTTTCTGCATCTGCATTTGTAGTGTTCAACTCCAACGCAAATGCTTATGTTTTTCAACAACATTTACTAGAGTAAAGACTAAATTGTACCTGTTTTTGTTCTTAATGTTTTTGTTGAGTACAAGCTAATTCTTAATTTCTTTAAACTAATTTCAGAAGCTTTACACCTAAGCTTACATAAAAACGAATTAGACGTGTTTCACAACTTGTCACACAAAGTTTACTTTGTACCGAAAAGCAACAACTCGTACACGATTATACGGTATTAAGTTTAAGGTTGCCTGATAATATGCTACATTATTTAAAAATTTCATACGTTTTTGTCCTCTCTCTCTCTCTCTCTCTCTCTGGCTCTCTCGCCTTCATACTATTTGCTTTAAATGTTTTATTATTTCAAGTGCTTCGCATGAAATAGAAATTAAACAATGCTCAGCAGCTATGCGGGATGAAATGTCCCATGTTTTCTTTCGAAACTGTGATAGGGAACAGAAAAAGAACACTTGAATACAAAATTTAAAAGAGAAATCATTTCAAAAATATTAAAAAAATGGCATAAAAATGAAAAGAGAATAAAATCGGCATGGAATTGAAGAATATTTTACATTTCAAGAGATTTTAATGGAAACAAACAAAAAAAAAGATGGGAAAAGAATACAACTCAGGGATATTAATACGTAACCTAGAGACACAAAGACCTACTCACACACTTATACACACACCCATACCAAGTTTGAAATGTAGTATTAGTGACACTAAAAATCTTGAAATTTAATTTTCAAACAAGAAAACATAGATTTTGATTTGATTTTTTCTTTTGTATTCCGTTTTCGTAATGAATCGAATTCCCTGGTGACCGTTTCCTACTTCTTTTTCTAAGAAATTGATGCTTAAAAAATCTAATTTCAACAGAAAACACAGAAAAACATTAATTAATTAAATCTTTTATTGTACATTGTGTACTTCAACATTTCGAAGAGTTTTCTTTACCAACCAACAAAATTGCCTGAAAGAATGAACAAAAAATACATCAAAGTTTAGCTCTTTTAATTCCAAACAAATGTCTTGAAAGATTATTTTCTTTCTAAAATGAAAGAAAATCTTAATGACGCCATAATTTAAAACGTTTCTCTTCAGATAACAACGATTTACGCCGGCTAAAAGCGGAAAAGTACGTCACTTGGAAAAAATTTAAAAGAAAAAAAGAAGAAAATCCAAAACAGCATTATTTTTTTTAAATGCCTTCATACAATGTCAGTACGTACGTACAGTGGGTGACAAAACTTGAACGTAAGAAAAGATATAATTCTAATGGAAGTCTTTTGTTGTGTTCATAAATGAACTAAAGGGTGGACAATTAAAAGTTTAAATTTAAAATTGCAATCAAACAAAAATGGTTTGCAATTTTGCCAAATTTTTTTTTAGTTGTGAAGTACAATTGTTCCGGTTAAAAATGGAATTTCATTTCATTCAGATAGCTGCCGCGGCTGGCCTTGATCAAACTAATTTTCTTAAATTTTTTCAAATGTATGGAGTCGTATCTCAATGACATCATAAATGTAGGCCTTCAAATACTCAATTGTCTCTCGTTTGTTGACATAACATTTTTCTTTAACGGCACCCCACAGAAAATAGTCCGACGGTGTCAAATCGCAGCTTCTTGGTAGCAAATTGACATCACCATTTCGGCTAATTAAACGGCCATCAAACGTTTGACTCAATAAATCGATTGTGGCATGAGATGTATGGCAAGTTGCACCATCCTATTGAAATCACGTACTTCGATATTTTTGAGTGTACGCGCTGTACGAGCACGTTCACGGCTTGGCGCATCAACGATGAAACCAGTTTCCCGAACTTTAGCAATAAACTTGCGTATATCAGCCACTGTTGGTCTTTGTCTGTGACCAAATTCTGTAAGACATTTTCCTGCAATTTCCGACCAATTGCCTTTGTTTTGGAAATAAATTTCCAGTAAATCCTAATGTTGCTCAAGCGTAAATCGATTCATTACGTTAAGTGGGGATAACATTACGGAATTTTGTGAGAGAACAGAATGACATAAGTATTGCCAGATTCAAATTAAACCGATAGATAACCCACCCGATAATTGGTTTTTTATAATGATGTTAGGAATTGTATGAATTTAGCTAAAACGCAGCTTGAACTTTTCGTTGGGAAGAACGGAGTAGAGCTACAATCGTTCACTTGGATTAATTTGTATTGCATTGTTGTGTCGAGGCGAAAAGTTGAGTTTTTCTCTACTTTTAGCTTCCTGCCTAGTACCTGATAAACACAAAAAATACTTCAATCTGAAATGCATGAAACACATGTTCAAGTATGCGTTTCTGGAGTCATGATACTTATTCTAAAACAATATCCTTGGCGTTTTAAATTTCCAATTAGAAAGCCGATTACTATTACTGCTATTTGTAAACAGTCTGATGCAACACTCAAATCTCTCCATGTTATCACCCAGCAAAAGTTTAGATTGACTTAAGCCTCCATTTGATTTAAATTGACCTTCACTTTCCACTGCTAATTGCCATAAATTCTCATATTATCTGGGATCCAGGAAATGAGAACCGTATTCCTCCTGCCTAACTGATTCAGCAGTATCTGTATAAATTTCCACTTGAACGCATACCTGTTAAATTTCGATTACGATTAGTAATCAATTATATTACTTTTTAAAAAGAATCGTAATGATTATATAATTCTATGAAAATTTTTTCCAATTACTAATTGATTACGATTACGAAAGAATCAAAAAATAATCAGAATTACTGACGATTAGTCTAATAATCAAAAAGAATCAAAAGAAGTTTAAAAAAGAATCAAATTGTTTTAAATAGTTCTTTTTGATTATCTTCAAATATACAAAAGTAATCCAAAAGTAATCAAATTTTTTTTAATAATTCTTTTTCATTAATTTCAAATATTCAAAAAGAGTTCAATGTAATTATTGAAAATAAATTGATTACTTCTGGATTACTTTTGATTCTTTTTGATTATTAGACTAATCGCCAGTAATCCTGATTATTTTTTGATTATTTTGTAATCGTAATCAATTATTAACTATTTTAACCAAAAATAATCGTAATTGTAATCATTATTTCACCATTCAAAAAAAAGTAATCAAATTACTAATCATTACGATTACTAATCATTACTTAACAGGTATGCTTGAACGATACCCACAAGTTTCCCCATAGGTTTCTAAATATGACACTGTAGGTCTGAACTCCATTATAATACCAATCCCCCACAATTCCTTTCCTACAAATTGCTCAGTTGTCTTTTATTACTCAAATTCGTTGCAACACAATTTTAAAAATTTTAGAGTTTGTTGGCTCTACCACCAACTCAAAATATTAAGTCACAGAAGCCTTTGATCCTGTTTTTTCCATTACCCTTTATCTTATCCGGTTGGCTGATGTTGTCGTTAGTTCCATTTGGTTGTTGTTCTTCCGTGTTTCCGTTTAATTAATCTATTGTTGTTCCAGCTAAGCAAGTGATTGGTCTGCTGTAGCGTGTTAGATCTGTCTACCATTAGCTTAATCATTGTCGCCAATACACTATCATTGCAGAGACTTTAATGATAAAAAAACACTCATTCGGTGATAATGCTGTCTCCGCATATTATCCAACTTCACCTGAGCACTTTTCAAAATCGTCCAGTCTCTACAGAGTTAAGTCAGAAGGTATGATTCCATATACAAAATGGTAACCAATGCTGTGGACCGAACTAAACCAATGACTGCTGAGAGAAAGTTTTATTTTCATTTTTGTTTTTCATTTTGTTCAAGATGTCTGAGACAGGGGTTGAAATAAAGGCTCTTATCTGATCCGCCAGCGCAATACCTACTAAACTAAGGACTAGTGAGTGGAAATAGGTGCGTTAATCGTATAGAGATCATATGTTTTCATGTAGGTAAGCAAGTTTCAATGGTTGATAAAATTACGTTCGTTTTAATAGACCAATGAGGTCTGTAAATTCAGCTTCTAAGCAACGGAGATGAAATTTCTACGAAAATGTATTCAATTTTTGTATCAGGATTTTAACAACAACATCTTTTGGACGATATAATCTGCTGAACGTATGTATAATGCTACACCTCCCTCATAGGACTTTCTACTGCATCTGAAAATATTGAAATTTTCAAGGTTAACATCGTAGTCTAGAACATTCGAATCAAACCGCATCTCAGGCACGCATACTACATCCACTTCAGATTTTACAAATATGTAGCGAAACTCATTAATTTATTCATCTTGTTATTAAGCCTTTGGACATTAGTATGGCATGTGGGGTATTCATAACCGATTACGATCTACCCATAAAGCGCGCCTACCATTCGTTACGTACGCAATACTTTCCTTATTACAATTAAAATTTATGAACTTTTCCTGCGTGCGTTAATGTCATAAAAATAAGACTAGACTACGACGACTACCATTAGACTATACCGACTTTACCGACAATATGTTTCCAGTAATTGAAGACAAAAAAAAATTATAAGCATTGGAGGCTAAATAAGCCTGGCAGTAGGGGCTATTACTGGTCAGTACATCATGTGGACAAGTGGGAAAAGATTGGAACTGTCAACGATTCAACGATTTCTGCAGAAGTTGTAATATTATGGAAAAGTATATGAGAAGTGATGTCGTAATCTTGTCTAAAGGGTTGCAAAGACAAATTAAGGAAGTGTTAGCACTTCCTCTGTTGTTATCCTATATTTACAAGGATCTGGAAGGGTTTCCCATTTTTCTAAAAAAATTGGCTAATCTAATGGCATTTGATTTCAAATTGTTTCAACTTCTAAATGGTTCGAGCGTAATTGAAATGTAAATGTGAAAACAGCAGTAATAACGAGCGATCTTCTCTTTCGAGAGCTTATTTTTTAATTATTTTTTCTGTGTCAAACTGTAAAAGTAGTTTTTAAATGTCATCTTAAAATAACGTACAAACAGTACAAACACTTACACTTCAAAAAATTCCATACATTTTAGCATACACTTAACGTTTTATTTCTCTTCTGTCGAATATTCCACATGTCGTAAGAACTTGGGAGGGTGAAAGGACCCAGTTACAGTCGTAAACATAATACAAACATTGTTGGGTGTGTGTTACAAATTTAACAGTCAAGACAAAATAATTTTATGTTTCAAATAAATGCTCTTTTCTCAGACAAAATATGAATACATTGTGGAATGTTTGCAATGCAAGATGTTGTCATACGGTAGTCTAGGAGGTAGTGTGTTGGCTTATTTCATGAGAGTCCTTTGGTTAAACGCCATATCAGACATCTCGAACAAAAACTAGATAGGAAAAGAAAAGAGAATAATTTTATATGCGTCAGGAGTGTTTTGACACAAGCTGGGATATTATGAAGTAAGCTTGCTATTCGAAATCTTTTATTTCGATGACAACAGTCGTGACAGGTTAAATTGCTATTTCTAACATCGATTCTGAGATTTAAAGCAAATCTTATTCTGCATATATCCACTTGGCGTCCGATCTGTCTGCTCTCTTCATAAGCGGGTTCATTATGTCATCTTTCTTTAACAAATGAATGAAGTTAGTGTGAAGTCGCCGTAGTCTAGTAGGTAGTGTGTTGGCTTATTAGACGTAAATCCTGTGTTCGGGCCTCAGGCCAGACATCAAGACAAAATACAAAAAGTATTTCTACGGCGACATCCTCTCAGCAGATTTTTAGCAAAAACTCTGAGAGTAAATAAAATTGCCCTGAAAAAAGTTTCTCAAAAATCTGTCGTTCGGAGTCGACTTTAAAATGTAGGTCCCACCACTCATCTGTAAACTTAACGCACACAACATAAGTGGTGTGAGAAACTAGGATGTTGTACAATGGACCAATTCGACCTCCGGGTACTGTTCTGGTTTTAATTGCCAAGTACACATCCTCTAACCTAACCTAACCTAATAGATGGCGTGAGTGATCTGGACTTTAAGGACCGCTGTGGTTTGTGGCTTATTCGCATAAACGTGAGACGCAAGAACACCCCACAAGACAAACGAACGATCTCGGTTGTCAGTTCAAATCACCTTCAAGTTGGATGAACAAATTAAAATTACTTGTCCAGAATATCCCATGTCGCATGAGCTGTGTGGTAAAGATCGCCGTTGACTGTGATGGCCAACGTCGTTATTCAAAGTAATAAAGACCTATAACTCCGCCAGCTTAAAATCCACACAAAACAATAACTATTTCGGGATACATTGGAGATTCTTGGCAACCAACTTCAGAAATTTTGTTCGTTGATGCACGACAATTCGTTAGCGTAAGCGTTAATCATAAAGCATGTTCTTTCAGCGGTTTTGGGTAAGCCTTAAGACTAAGGTTCCATGGCAAAGCCCAGATCACATCTTTTCGTGGCATTCCACTTTGGAAACCTTAAAGGCGCCCATTGTAATTTTAACATTTTCCCAAAATATCCACTTGTTTGACTATCCCAATAACCAGATCCTGTTTAATGTTTTCTGTTCCAGAATAAAATATTTGGAATCCATGGGGAAACTCGAGAGCATCTTGCAAGCAGAAG
Organism: Sarcophaga subvicina; assembly: GCA_936449025.2. Classification (NCBI taxonomy): domain Eukaryota; kingdom Metazoa; phylum Arthropoda; class Insecta; order Diptera; family Sarcophagidae; genus Sarcophaga; species Sarcophaga subvicina. The sequence continues at coordinate 39,011,289 of OW388084.2, forward strand.
TCTATTGCAAGGGAAGATGCCCAAAATTCAGCATGTATAAGGGGTACAAGGCAAGACATATCAATACTATCGAACAGTCAGATCGCCACTCCAGCACTCGACTGTTATATCGCTAACAGGGAGATAGTATAGGAATATCTATCTGGGGAACCTTAATCAGATAGGTACGACTGCTTTCTGCGGGAGCTCAGGTCATATGTGAATTCTCCGAAATGAAGAAACAGACGAGCTTTCAAGGAGGAGAGCTTTCCTGCCATTGATATGTTAGCATTACAGGCCTTCTGTGGAATGGGTGTGTATGTCTGGGAAGGTATGCTCAATGAAGGCTAAGGTAAAGGGAGATAAAGTCTATTGCCAAATAATGTGAAGTTGAGGCAATTAAAATGTTTGTTGGGAAATAACAGGAGATCTAGGTCATGCGTCACACTATTCAAAAATAATCTAAGGGTGGTAATCGGTCTTTCGACCGGGCACTGTAGACTCAGAGTATACTTATTCTCGTCTCGACCCTCTGAGTTATTAGTGCCTCACAGTGGAAACAGTTAAGTGAATATCAAGCGCTAGGCAGGAAATTGCCATTTTTGACATCGAATAGCATTCTGAAATTTATTTGCGCAATATGTATGCAGAAGACACTATAGGTATAAACGTTGTGCAGCGTATTAATATCCAGCAGTTGCACTGGCTCGGCCATGTCGTTCGAATGGACGAGGATGCTCCGGCGAGACGTGTATTTGATGCGGGGATCTGCGGAAGTCGGCGAAGAGAACGACCTTGTATGCTTTAGAAGGACCAAATAGAGGAAGCCCTGTCATCAATTGGTCTGACCAACTGGCGTAGACGCACAAGAAGCAGATGCGCCTGGAAGGATTTGTTGCGGCAGGCCGAAATCCGTTAATTGGGTTGTTAATGTCCAATTAAGTAAGTACTATAGGTATACGCTAGAAAGTTTGTGGAGGGAATAATTGATCATGTAGTCGTAATACGAGGACGATAATAATGGAAATAATAGTCCTGTATTCGATAGAAAAATAATTACGCGATCTAGTTTGTGAATGAAATTTTTGCCAAATAAAGTAGAAAATTACGGTATTGAAAAGACGAACACATTGAAAAAACGAACGTCAGTCATTCACCAGTTTAACAAAAAATTTCTGGAACTCAACAAATTTTTCTTCAAACTTAAACAAGCAATTATTGATCCCCTACTCAACAATGAATGCATACAACCCTTACATATTATTGGTAGTGTTATCGCTAAAAATATCATAAGTTTTCCAAATGCAAAAATGGCATTAAAAAGCCAGTTTCTGTGTCCCACATGAGTACAAATTGCATAATTTCCTTTGCATGCACAGCATAGTCATGAAATTTTGAAATTCTTGTGCCATAACTATCAGTTGTTATATGTTTAAACGTGTTTGGTATTCCTTTAACATCAAAAGCATATCCCTGGATATGATTTTAATTGATTAATTCGATTAATTGCACTTCAATGATCCACAAAATCATCGTATCGTTTTAAATAATTTGAAAATGTTGAAATCAACTCACTCAACTCATTAAAATTAGTTGTATGCAATAAATTATTAAGAAATGACGAAAATGATAGGAACCTTTATGGTTGAATTAAATTTTTTCAATATTTTTTGGTAGCCTTTTTAATTTTACTCAATTTTTAGTTTGTACAGTCGTAGACAATCGTTTGACCGCATTTCATTTGTTGAAGCCACATCTGTGAAAGTGATTGTAATTTATTCAGTCTGATCACCGGCCGAATCACTATGGCCGCATATAACATTCAACAACACATGCAAATAATATAATTGTTTTATCAAACTGGGGCAACAACGTCCTTTCATCCAAAAATCATTGTCAGCGAAGAGGCCTATTTCGGCCTGAAATATGTTATCAGTTCGATGGCATTTATAAACTACAGGGTGGCTGATATATAATGCAACAAAGTAAAGCGCTATATTTTTTTTAATTTTTTTTTTAAATGTTGGAAATAACATCAAATTTTAGAATCAGTTTAGTTTTGTTCGAATTGGCCACCTTTGGTACGCGATAACAGGCTGCACGAAAGTGGCTCTGTGGTATTTTGGCTCATTCCCGGCGAAGAGCCTTCTTGAGATGATCGACACTTTGGTATTTTTTAGTGACAACCTTACTCTCCAAAATACCCCAGGCGCAAAAGTCGAACGGATTGAGATCCGGAGGTTTTGGTGGCCATTGTGCGGTAGAAATGAAGCGAGGAATCTCCTTTTTAAGCCATTCTTGATTGACGCGTGCGGAGTGCGGTGGTGCTGAGTCCTGTTGGAATGTCCATGGTCTGCGGCCGAAATGTGTGTCTGCCCAGGGCTGTCTTTACGACATTTTCCCGATAATATTCGGCATTTATTTTGACCCCACGGTCGATGAATACGAGCGGGGAGCGACCATCGGCCGTTACGGCGGCCCACATCATTACCATCGGCGGCGCTTGGGTTCTGGTGGCCAATCGCAGGTGTAAATTTTCCTCTTTGGCAAGTAAACCCGATCATTTTGTTTGTTCACAAACTGCTCAATTTGGAATGGCTTCTCATCGGAGAAAATTAAGTTCGGTAACTGGCCACTTTCGTGCAAGCAAAGTAACTCCTTGGCTCTCTCCAGTCTAACTTTTTTTTGTCCATCGGTGAGCTCTTGCACTCTTTGGAACTTCAATGGCTTTAGTCCAAGGTAATTTTTCAATATGTGTTGCATCCGTTCTCGCGATATGTTCAGCTCACGAGCAATATTTCGACCACTGCGGCGTGGATTTCGATCAAATCACTTTTCGGATCATTTCTGGTGTTGTTACCGTTTTTTTCGTCCACTTTTTCTACGCGATGTAACACTGCGAGTATCACGGTAACGAGCAATGGTACGAGAAACAAAAGAATTATTCACATTTAAATACTGGAGGGCTCTAACGATAGTCACCTGTGGTTTTCCAGCCAAATATAAAGCAATCACACTATCACGCTTGAAATCAATCACGAATAACTTTTTTCTGAATGCAATAGATCAAAATGCTTTTGTTGTAAATAATAAAATGAACTGTCACTGGAATAAATCTGTCAGCTGTCAGACGAGCGGTTTACAAATGATAACAACATGAAGTTGGTTGCAATACATATCAGCCACCCTGTATATACGTAGCTTTTAATATTACGTTTATGATAATATGGGGTCTCATTTTAAGCGTTTGCTGAAACAAATTGTGTGTGTGAGATAACATCATTTAAAGGTCCACCACAGCTCCCCTACCTATAAAACCTCCGAAAGGTCAAATTATCCAAAACTTTGGCTCAAAAATTAGGCTAAATTTGCCCGCTGGCATGGGGTATATTGGTTTTGAAGACCACTGTGGTTTGTGGCTTATTCGCATACACTTGCTGCTTAAGAAAATTCTAAAAAAATATCTGACGAGCCATATCCTCAAACCATGCGTGCAGAATATCCAATAAGGTATGATCTATGTGTAGATAGCACCGTCCTGTTGAAACTACATGTCAGTGGAGTCTAGTTTATCCAATTATGCCAAAAATCGTTGGTAATCATCGACCAATAGTGCTCGCCGTTGACAGCGATGGCCTGGCCAATGTCGTTCTGAAAGAACTATGGACCGATGAAGCCTCCAGTTTAAATTCCATACCAATCAGTGACCTTTGCGGGACACATTAGTTGGTCTTGGAGCTCAAGTGCTTTGGTATTATCACAAATACGACAATTCTTTTCGTTCATGTAACCATTCATCCATAAATGGGTGCCATCGCTGAAGGTGATTTTTTAATGAAAATTAAGGTCCGTTTGCTAACAGCTACAGACCCAATAAAGAAGACACACGTCGTTGTCTATCTCCGTCGCCCCTGGTGATTTGACAAAACAGACTAAATAAATTACAACTGATTTGACAACTAATTTGAATAAATGGCCACTAGTCGCCGTAGTCTAGCAGGTAGTGTGTGGACTTATTAGACGTAAAGCAACGGTTTAAAACCCAGGTCAGACATCTCCAACAAAATGAAATGAGAAAAAAGTATTCCTTACGGCGACTTGCCCTTAGTAGATTTCTTGCAAAAACTCTCAGAGTAAATAAAATTGCCATGAAAAAGTTTCTCAGGCATCTGTCGTTCGGAGTCGACTTTAAACTGTAGGTCCCACCACTCTTATATAAAATTAACACACACAACATAAGTGATGTGAGAAACTAGGTCATTATCCTGGCTGAAGGGTTTTAATGTATGTATGTACGTAATTTGATTGATATAGCTTCACTAAGATGGTCATTATCAACTAGCTAAGTTCGAAAGTCCTTGTTGGAAGACCCAATGCAACAAAGAACAACAGTTTACATGAACAATTTTGATAAACTTTCCAATATAGCCTAAATGAAGAAAAAGAATAAACAAACTTCATCATCTACATGATATAGATTTAGATATGGTTCATGTATCATATCTACTACAATATACACATTTTCTTATTGATTTTTTTCTAAGAATGGTCCACACACATACCATATATTGAATATGTGTACATTTGTGGGAGACTATAGGAATTATTCATTTTATAAAGGGTGCGCCATTTAAAAGTTTACATTTAAAAATGCAATCAAACAAAAACGGTTTGAATTTTGTCAATTTTATTCTTTTGTTGTAGAGTACAATTGTTCTGGGTTAGAAATGGACTATTATTTCATTCATATGGCCACCGTGGCTGGCCTCACAGTACATCATTCGATCGGACCAATTTAGGTAAACTTTTTCGAGTGTATGGGGTAATATCGCGGCAAAGGCATCACAAATGTTGGTCTTCAAATGCTCAATTGTCTGTGGCTTGTCGGCATAACACTTTTCTTTAACGGCGACCATAGAAAATAGTCCAACGGTATCAAATCGCAGTTTCTTGGCGACCAATTTACATCATCATTTCTGCTAATTAGACGGTCATCAATCGTTTGACGCAATGAATCGATTGTGGCATGAGATGTGCAGCAAGTTGCACCATCCTATTGAAACCAAACATCGTTCACATCAATACTATGAAGACCGCGTACAAAAAAATCGGTTACCATGGTGCGATAGGTGTCTCCATTGACCGTGATGGTTTCGCCGTCCTTATTTTTAAAGAAATATGGGCAAATGATGCCTTCGCTCCACAAGACGCACCATAATGGATGCATTGGCTTTTGTACGACCACTTGTGAGTTTACCCACCAAGATGGAAATGAGCTTTATCTGACAAGATTTTTTTTTTTTTTTGAAAAAATCGACATAATCGTGCAGTTTCTCGTTGGCCCGTCTAGCAAAACGAAAACGAAGCGGATGAACCAATTCATCCAATTTAATCAATTGAACTTTGTAAGGTGACATACGGAATCCTGTCGCAAAATTCGATGTAAACCAGTGCGTGAAATGTTCAATTCTTGAGAACGATGGCTAGTTGATGTTGATGTATTCTCTTGCATACTCTCAGCCACAGCTTCGATATGTTCGGGTGTACACACTGTACGAGCATAATCGCATCTTGACGCATCAACAATGAAACTAGTTTCACGAACTTTAGCAATAAACTTGCGAACACCGGGCACTGTTGGTCCTTCTCAGCAACCAAATTTATACAATTATCCTGGTTTTGGAAATAAGTTTCTAATAAATCTAAACGTTGCTCAAGCGTAAATCAATTCATTATGTTCAGTGAAGACAATATACTGAATTTTGTGACAGAATAGACTGACGGAAGTATTGCCAAATTCGAAATAACCGAATGGTTCAAATTTAAACCGATAGGTGGGCCCACCCGATATTTTCAGAATGAACTTATTATCGTTGCTGCTGGTTACGCTTTTTTATATGCGGACTAAGGAAATAAAAACAAATTAAGAAAAATAAGTAGAAAGTCATATTTTATGAGGCCGAAAATTAACCAAAAAAAAAAAAAGTAAATAATATTGCCATAGAAAAAAAAAGACCCATAAATAGACTAAAATAGTAAACAAAAAACAACCAAACACATGAAATACTATCGCTACGACGCTATTACTATAACTATAGTACGATTACTCACTTACACATTGGTATCGAGGCTATGCGATAAACCTACCGAAACAGACTATTATTGTGTGACTGTTTTTTAATGATGATTACAATACAAGATACAATTGGGTCAACCAGATGGTATACGAGGAATATTGGTTGGTTAATAATGAATACTTTTTTGCTTTCTGTTGTTGTTTTGATATCAAAAATAAATAATATTCACCATAATAAAGGGATGCACAACAATTGTATTTATTTCATTAGTGCCTGGATAGGGTTTTTATTTATTTCCTCGTATTCTTAATGCTTTTATTTTTTTGCATCACTACTGATGGCAGAACTTTAATCACTGATGTTATTAAAAATAATAACGAGATAATATTTTTATTAGCAGTCAAAAAAAATAATAATAACAGAACAGCATAAATTAGTAAAAAAAAGGGTTCCATAATTTATGGTCAAGCAATAGTTTTCTATACGTTTTCTAAGAGCATGAGGACTTAAAATGATAACACATACATACATAATTGGTCATTACAACCCTTCAGTCAGGGTTACGACCTATCTACTATTTGTATTTTGTCTTGATATCTGGTCTGGAGCACGAACCCTGTCTCTACGTCCAATAAGCCAACACTACTTACTAGACTACTGCGACTTCTAAAGCCGAGAGGGAGTCGTTGAAGAAATATTCATTCATGTTTCATTTTGTTGTAGATGTCTTATCTGGGGTTTGAATCGTTGCCTCCCATCTAATAAGCCAACACACTACTTACTAGACTTTATTTCTTTTTTATTATAATGTCGTAGACAATTTCATGGCATTTATTTTTTAAATAAGATTTCTATTATATTTCTAAAAACTTTCTCTAATAAATCTGGTGGTAATTTAATGTGTTTAGAGTTGCTGGTTTGTCGATATAAACATTGGGCTTTACACATCCCTATAGAAAGTTATCCAAAGCGAGAGGACCAGTGAGTTGCGCCATTTTTAGAAATACTTTATTTGCAATAAATGCATTGCTAAGCACACACTGATTGGAGCTAAATATCACTGATGTTAAGGCAATTTTACGATGACTCTAGCTGCTTTCAAGTAGAGAATTTTGCTAGTAGGCCTTCTTCAGACTCCGAATTTTATGTGATCTTCGTTGACAGCCAGGCTTCCCTAAGAAACATTGAGTCGGTCTGGTGTAAAACACAACCTGTTCATTGATTCCTACGATCACTGTTTCGCCTTTCCAGCTAGTAGGGCAACTTCAGATACGGAATCTTATGTGATCTTTGTTCACAGCTGGACTGCCCTAAGAGCCATTGTGTCGATCTGGTGTAAAACACGTGTTCGTGAGTCTAGAAGGTCTTTAAAGACCTTTGGACCAGATCGGATCCATCTATGCTGGATTCCGGGACATGGCGGTATACTCGGTAATGAGACAGCAGATGCTTTCGCTAGATTAGGAACACTTTCTGCGAGCGACTTGATTGTTGGTCCTGATACCCCAATCTGCCACTTCTACGGCCTCATCAATGGATGGGTCAGATGTTATGTGGCTAGGAGTCTATGGTCTGCAATAGATAGTGCTAGAACAGGCTTGCTGAAGTTAATTATTAGTTTTATTGCAGGGCACTGTGATATCAATTCGCAGACAAGGACCTGGAGCAGATCCCAGCCGGATATGTTGGAGCTTTATTTCGATGAAAAGGAGTGGGAAACTATCGTACACCTTCTCTGTAACTGTCCAATTCTTAGTAAGTTGAGATTTAGAACCTTGGCCAGGGGCTTCTTTGAAGGTTTCTGCTCTTCACAGAGACATTAGACCTCTTCATAGAATCATAAGTAGATTTAAGCTGGTTGAGAAGTGAACGGGGATCAAGGTTATAGTCGCACTCTCTTGTGTGTTTGTGGTCCATCTTTTTTCCTCCGTTTCCTATGTCCTCTCCTTTCTATCTCTTCTAGTTTTCACATTTCCTTATCTCCTTCACTATCCACTCTCTATCTCTATTCTAGGACGTATTTACAATGGGTGATTTTGACCTCTGGGTATTGTACTTGTCCTTAAACCTAAGGTGATTCATTTTTAGAAAGAAACATTTTGTTTGAATTCTATGGTCAATTTAGAGTGGATTTCGTGGTACTTCGTTAACGTAAATACGGCAATATTGTTTATTTATTTATCTCAAATCAACTTCGTTTTATTTAAAATTAAAGATGGGAAGCGCTTAATAAAAGACTTGATTCACTACATATCGCTTAGCAAAAGACAAATACAAAACAAAAGTTTCATAATTCTTTTTACGCTGAAAGGCCTATTAAGGAAGAAATGCACCATGTTGTTCCAGAAATTAAGAAAACGTATCAGAAGTTAATTTCCCTCTTTTCTGAGAAAAAAATTTTTTTAATGGTTGCGCAACATTAAGCCAACTTTTCTTATTCTGTTTGAACGAGTACAAAAATCCTTCAAAGTATCTTTAAAAGAAAATTTTTAAAACAAAACGAATAGGCTTTTAAAGCTTAACACACACACATACACACACAATGTGAAAGAGAGAGATGGAGAGAGAAAGAGCATTAGAAATCATCAGTTTAAAAGGAAATTTTAATTTCTTTAATAATATTTGCACACACACACACGTTACCATAACCAAGTTATAGTGTATGGTGCTGAGTAAAAGAAAAAAAAGAAAACGCTACGCCAAGTTATTATTTACAAAGAAAAGAGAATTTTATTAAGTTTGTATTTATTTACATGTGTATGTGAGTAAATTTCATACAATTGTAGGTGGTAAGTGTGAGCATTTAAGTGTATTGTATGAGCATGAGTTTATTTAGATAAATACACTCTTATAGGGGGAGTAAGAGTAGGAGCCTGTGTATAAAAGTACAAAAAACAAAATAAGAAAATAATGCCAAACGAAAAAAGAAAACAAACACAAACATAGATAATACTTATGCGTATGTATTGTATGTGTACATTTCAACATGATTATATTCAAAGAAAAATTAAACTGAATATATGGGTCATTGCACGAGACGTATTACGATTAATCGTTCTTTGGATTGGTAAACCGTGGCTCATTACTTACAATGTTATGGACAGAGCATGAAATTAAGGATGACAGATACTCCATACAAAAATTTATCTTTTCTTATGCCTTTCACAATTATTGTGGAGTTCGGTTGCAGGTAAACTCTTGATGAAAATGTCTGAAGTGAACACTTAATGAATTGAAGACTGAAGTCACCCTTTGTGACATTAGTCAAAGGGATTTTAAGATTGTATGACAGTTATGATAGTCACCGTAGACAGATATGAAGTCGCTGTAGTGTAGTAGGTAGTGTGTTGACTTATTAGACGTGAGGTCATGCTTTAAACACCAGGTTAGACATCTCCTGTCTGTCAAGAAAAAAAATTGCCCTGAAAAAGTTTCTCAAAAATCTGTAGTTCGGAGTCGACTTTAAACTGTAAGTAACGGTACTCATGTATAAAATTAACACACGCAACATAAGTGGTGTAAGAAGCTAGGTCGTAATCCAGACTTGAGGGATATAGTGACTAATTATGTATGTATGTAAGACAGTGATGCAAAACCACAGCAGTATCATTTCTTCATATCAAGTAAAACGAAAATAAAACTTCGATGAATCTATGAATAATATTGGATCGTTAAGTGATATGTAGTCTCATATTTAGAGGGGTCCTAGTATGCCTAGCATACCGTAATAACATACAGTATATCTGTAGAGTAATCTCGAGGATTACGCATTAAATGTATGCCAAAATGTTAAGGCTACCTATGCTTAGAAGGGGACAACGAAAGATAAAAAAGGCGAATACTCTTCTCAAGGCCAATGAAATGCAACATTTCAAAATTTTTCTAGGCAATAGAATATCAATATAGTCGCCCTAGTCTAGTAGGTGTTGAGCCAGCGCAATTAACTATTAGCTATGTAGTGTGCCCTGGTAGTCTAGTATGTAGTGTGCTAGACTATCAGCGTGAGGGTCGTGGGTTCGATTCCCACCAGAGACTCTGGTCTGTGACACTACACCGAGCATATGGTCAAGATACTCCGCTCGTATATAATTAAAATATAATTTATAATTGTATTGTAAATAATAAATAAATAAATAAATATTTTAAATTTTAAAAAAATATTCCTTCGGCAACTGCCTCTCAATGGATTTCTGGAAAAAAATAAATAAACTTGCTTCTCAAAAATCTGTCGTTCGGAGTCGACACTCTTCTGAGTCGCCACTCTTGGATAAAATTAACACACACAACAAAAGTGGTGTGTGAAGCTAGGTCGTAATCCTGACGGAAGGATTGTAATGACCAATCATGAACGCATGTATGTATGTATTACAATATCAAGGACTGCTAGGAGAATAATAGCCTTCTGACCGGACTTTGAAGAATCGAAGAATATTTATACAAGACACTGATCACTTCAAATCCAATATGTAGATTTTGCGCTGAGAAAAACGAAGCACTAGCACACATGGTTGAAACCTGTTCTTACTGCTGCTGAACAGCATACTGAGGTTCTTCAGGGCAACAAAATTGGGGCAGATTTTATATGGAAAGAGTATATGGTCGCATACCATATTAGTCACACGAACATATTATTCAGTATCAAATACATAATTGGTCATTACAAGCCTTCATTCAGGATTACGATCTAGCTTCTCGCACCACTTATGTTGTATGTGTTAATTTTACAAATGATTGGCGGAACATACAGTTTAAAAGTCGATTCTGACGACAATATTTTTTGAGAAACTTTTCATGGCAATTTTGATTTACCTCCAGAGTATTTCTCAGATTTCTGCTGAGAGGAAGTCGCCGAAGAAATATATTTTTTAATTCATTTTGTTTGAGATGTCTGACCTGCAGTTTGAACCGTGGCCTCACGTCTAATAGCCCAACACACTACCTACTAAAGGGTCCGCCAAATAACTTTTTTGTTTTGCAAATGCTTTAAAAAAAACTACTGAATATTTTCTCAAATTCCTTTTTTTATTTGAAAGTACAATCCTTCCGGTTAATAATGGAAAATAATTTCATTCAAATGGCTGCCTCGGCTGGCCATGCAGTAGCCTACACGATCGGTCCAATTTTTAAGCACATTATCGATTGTGTGCAGCTGTATTTCACCAATGGCTTCACGAATATTGTCCTTTTAAGCGTCAATTGTCTCTGGCTTGTCGGCGTAGCACTTATCTTTGACGGCACCCCACAAATAATAGTCCAACGGTGTCAAATCGCAGTTCCGAGGTGGCCAAATGGCATCAGCTCTGCGGCTGATAATGCAATCTTCAAAAACGGGACGTAAAACATCGAGTGTAGCTTCGGCTGTGTGGCACGTAGCGCCGTCCTGTTGAAACCAAATGATGCCAATATCCTCCTCTTCAATTTTTGTGAACAAAAATTCGTTCAACATGGCCCGATAACGATCGCCATTGACTGTAACGGCCACTCCTTGCTCATTTTCGAAGAAAAATGGCCCAATTATGCCTCTGGACCAAAATCCGCACCAAACAGTGACTCGTTTTGGGTGCGTCGGCTTTTCAATGTATGCGTGTGGGTTTTCTGTGCCCTAAATGCGACAATTTTGCTTGTTTCCACACCCGCCAAGATCAAAATGAGCTTCATCTGAAAAGATGATTTTTTTGCCAAAATCGGCATCTTCTGGTGTATGCTACTGCATGGCCAGCCGAGGCAGCCATTGGAATGAAATTATTTTCCATTATTAACAGGAAGGATTGTACTTTCAAATAAAAAAAATTTGAGAAAATATTCAGTAGTTTTTTTTAAAGCATTTTCAAAACAAATAAGTTATTTGGCGGACCCTTTAGACTACGGCGACTTTTACGCAGTATTACAGCCTGGTTAATTTCTTTATTCCAGAGCAGCAAGACCTAAAGTTCAACAGCGAATGCAGAAGCCTCTTCTTGGCAATAAGATACTCACAGAGATTTTCCCAGAAGATTGCAGACCAGGAATCGCCTTAAGAAGTATTCTTTTTTCACGATGGCAGAGCGATCTCTAATATGTGTACACACTACTTGCTAGATTACGGCAAAATAATTAATTACGTGCGTAGAAAAATAACGTGCCTAAGATTTATCTCTCAACTTACAGTGGAACATTTGTTTGGAGGGCCTATTTAGTGAAATATTTTTTCTTTTTCTGTTTTTTTTTAATTTCTTTTATTAACTGTAAAAAAGTTTTTTTTTTATTAAAAACTGTGCCATATGTGGTTTGCTGCGGATGTATGTATGTATGTAACTGTGTTGATAATATCTGCTTACAACTACAGGCATAATCCAAATGTTTTTCTCCATGTACATATGCGCGTATGTAACTGTATTGCTAACAGACAACAGCAATAACTTCTTAGCTTGCTTATACTGTGCCCACGTTCAAATCTGTATTCCTTTGATTTATTCCCTATTTTTTCTGTTTTTATTTTTTTACAAAATTTTATTCTCCATTACAGTTGGGGACAAATGCTCTTGTTCTTGTGCACCATTCGTACAATTACTGTAACATGTTAAGGAACACATTCTAATAATAAAGGCAACATTACAACAACAAAAAAATTTAAAAATTTAAAAAAAAAATAAGAAATGAAAACGAAAGTAGATTTATATGCTAAAAAGCCAAGATAAAATAGAAAGTATTCATGCAAATACCAGCATTAAACAGTTTAAGTGCTTTACTAAAATATAACCTAGAAAAACATTCAACAAAAAAGTATTCCAACCAACTCATATTCATTATTAGACCACTTATAATACGGTGGTAGCGTAAAGTAGCACAGATTATTGCTTTTTGAAGGCATTCAGTGTATCTCTCTTTAATCTGCATATTAAAGTTTGAATATCTTAAAGAACTATTTCAAATGCTCATGAGTCAAACCATTTGAATAATGCTGATTGCAAACCATAAGTAATCGCCAAGCAATCTCATGGCTTGAATATCCATTTGAGCATCAATTCGAAAAAACAGAGAAAGCCTAGTGATAACAAACAAGTCACTTACGATAATTTACAGTAAAAGTGGTTCGTTAGTTAAGTCGTTATTGCTTGTCAGGAGTGTTTGATGTACCACGTATACCGGTCAGAAGTTAATGTCAGGATACAAATCTCTCCTTAGGGAACATTTATTATGAAAGAGCCTTCATTTTATTCTTTGTGTTGGCGATGACGTGTGTCATTATAATGGGCTGGCCACCTATCGGGTTAAATTTGAACCTTCGGTTATTTTGAATCTGGCAATACTTATGTTATTCTATACATACATACATAATTGGTCATTACAACCCTTCAGTCAGTATTACAACCTAGCTTCTCACACCACTTATGTTGTGTGCGTTAATTTTATACATGAGTGGCGGGGGACATACAGTTTAAAGTCGACTCCGAACGACAGATTTTTGAGAAACTTTTCATGGCAATTTTATTTACTCTCAGAGTATTTGTCAGAAATCTGCTGAGAGGAAATCTCACAAAATTCACTGAACCTAATGAATCGATTTACGCTTGAGCAACGTTGGAATTTATTGAGCCAATGAGAAACTGCAAGATGATGTCAATTTTGCCACACAAAAAAACATCTTTTCGGATGAAGCTCATTTTCGGCTTGGTGGATACGTTAATAAGCATGATTGCCGTATTTGCAGTTCAGAAAACCCACACGTGGTCTTACAGAAGCCAATGCACCCATTACGAGTGACTGGAGACATTATTGGCTCATATTTCTTTGAAAATGAAGACGGTGAAACCATTACGGTTAATGGAAACAGCTATCGCACCATGATAACCGATTTTTTTGTATCCGCTCTTCATGGTATTGATATGAACGATGTTTTGTTTCAACAGGATGGTGGAACTTGCCACACATTTCATGCAACAATCGATTTATTGCGTCAAACGTTTGATGACCGTTTAATTAGCTGAAATGGTGATGTCAATTGACCGCCAAGAAGCCCGATTTGACACTGTTGCATTATTTTCTGTGAGGCGCCGTTAAACAAAAGTGCTATGCCGACAAACCAGACACAATTGAGCATTTGAAGGCCAACAATCGTGGTGCCATTGCCAAGATATTACTTCATACACTCGAAAAAGTGCACGAAATTTATTCCGATTGAATGAGGTACTGTGAGGCCAGTCTCGACAGCCATCTGAATGAAATAATATTCCAGTCGCCGTAGTCTCGTAGGTACTATATTGGCTTATTAGACGCAAAGCCAGAGTTCGAGCCCCAGGCCAGACGTCAAGACAAAATACAAAAAGTATTTCATCGGCGACTTCCTCTCAGCAGATTTCTAGCAAAAACTCTGAGAATAAATAAAATTGAAATGAAAAAGTTTCTCAAAAATCTGTCGTTCAGAATCGACTTTAGGCAGTAGGACCCGCCACTCTTGTGTAAAATTAGCACACACAATATAAGTGGTTTGAGCAGCTAGGTCGAAATTCTGACTGAAGGGTTAAAATGAACAATTATGTCTATGTGTATAGCAAACAATATTGCAGAAATCGTCAGTGTTGCGTAATAAAAAATGTCTGACTGTTTAAAAGCCATGGAAAAAAATTCAAAGTCTGGACAATGGATGCATCATGAATTGAATTACAGTCAGTTGAAAAACCGAAAAATTACTTGTGAAGTTTGCTTCAAAAACATGATAAAAAATCAATGTTGCATCGAATTTTTACTAGCGATAAAAACTTGTTTTATTTTTAAAATTCTAAATGGAAAAAATCATGAGTTAATCTGGCGCAACTTTGGCTGCAAACCCGGAGCGATTCGGTAGGAAGACAATGTTGTGTGTCTGGTGGGACCAGAAAGTTGTGGTGTAACACGAGATTATAAAACCTGGTATAACAGTTAGTACAGATTGCTACCGACAACAATTGATTAATCTGGATTATGCATTTATTGATAATCAATCAGAAAGAGCCACAGACACGTCAATATAAGTTTGCAGCACGACAATGCACAGGCACATATAGCAAAACCAGTTCAGGATACAATCAAAGCATTAGGCTGGGAGTGGGTACTCCACCCGCCATATTCACCATTTGTTTTCATCGAGGAGACACGCTTTGACTGAACAGCACTTCCATTCCTTCAAGGAAGTCGAAGTTTGGATGACTGATTGGTTAGTTTCAAAAGACGAAAAGTTTTATCGGCCTGAAATATACAAATTGCCTGAAACATGAGGAAATCTTTAGCTAGATATGACCAATATTTTGTATAAAATATTTTTTACTTCCCCATTCAAAATTAGTGTTTCATTTTCACAAAAAACGCTTAATTCTTATCGGTGTATCTGGTAGTAAAATTAACCACAACGACAGTTAAAATGATAATTTGGTGTTTTATTTTTTTTTATTTATTTTTTATTTAGTTTTATTGGTCTTCGGGCTGTCTGAACATTGTATTCAATATCACAATGTCAGTCCACATCGTCAATACAGATTTTTTTTTATTTGAGACCAACACTCAGGTGGTGCAGTGCATTGTGTTGGAATACAGGAAAGATAGTTTATAGGTTACAGGAGAGAGAGGGTTGGGAGCGACAAACGTTTTGTTTTTTTAATAACCAGTGTATCCTCCTCAGTTTTTTCGAGAATTGCTTTTAAGTAATAATTCTCACTTTCTTTTTTTATTGTGATACAAACAATCAGACAATCAATCACCTATGGGTTCTGGTGGAAATCAAACGGCCTCGACTAAGCCATAAGGGCACCTTATACTCCAGACCAGTGATCAGCAATGAATTTTTTTCCGCTTCTCATAAGCACTCATGAAATTTTGAATATAAGTGAGTCTACGATATTGAAATTTAGCAACTCTGATTCATTCGTACTCAGTACAACGTTGTTTTATAAGTAGAGGTTGCAATGAGTATGAGTACAACGTTGACATCAAACTCATATAATTCGAAATATATTTAATTCATACGCTTATTCATTCAGATTCATAAATTAAAAAAAATACTTATAAATGACTCGAGTGACTCGAATCATTCATCAAAATTTACAGTCTTAGTCGTGGTTGCATTTACAAAAAAAGAGGAGAGAAAAAGACAGCAAGCAAAGCAAACACACAACCTTCTTGTGAGTATTGTAGTGTTCGTATGCGGATCATACTTATTTTGTGATTCTTGAAAATGTTTAGTTATGGAGAGTCGAAATCAACGATATCAAATGTGTTGTTAAGTATGAGTATGATGAGTACTTCAAAATTTGAATGTGAGTAGTATAAGTATAATATTAAAATAAGTACGAATGCGTATAAGTATCAGAAATTATGAGTATGATTCGATTCTACTCATCTTTTGGAATACTCATTGCTGATCTCTGGTCCAGGCCTTTCTTATTTTGGTTTGCAGATTCTCCATTTTTAAAATTCCCAAAATAGCGGACATTTTTTAATATTATTTGATTCATTAAATTCATTTAAAAAAATCATTTGATAAAAATCAACATTTAATAGTAAACATAGTTATCCTTACTCTAAGGGCGACAATTGAAATTAATTCCTAAATCATACTGTGACCATGTTTCCTTGTAGTTTCTGGCAATTCATCTTTTGGAATACTCATTGCTGATCTCTGGTCCAGGCCTTTCTTATTTTGGTTTGCAGATTCTCCATTTTTAAAATTCCCAAAATAGCGGACATTTTTTAATATTATTTGATTCATTAAATTCATTTAAAAAAATCATTTGATAAAAATCAACATTTAATAGTAAACATAGTTATCCTTACTCTAAGGGCGACAATTGAAATTAATTCCGAAATCATACTCTGACCATGTTTCCTTGTAGTTTCTGGCAATTAATAGGAATTTTTAAATCTTGTATGTTCTTTAGCCAGTAAACAA
Organism: Sarcophaga subvicina; assembly: GCA_936449025.2. Lineage (NCBI taxonomy): Eukaryota > Metazoa > Arthropoda > Insecta > Diptera > Sarcophagidae > Sarcophaga > Sarcophaga subvicina. The sequence goes on from OW388084.2 coordinate 39,028,245, forward strand.
CAAGAACCATAACAAACAATTTTTTGTTTTTAAAATGAAATGAACTCTGTCTTCTTTCTAAAAAAAGGAAAATACTTAACCTTGACCCTTTTCATTCTGAAACAGAGAAATTCCTTTGATTGCTTCCAAACCGAAAATAAGCAATTCTTTTCGGATAAAAAAGAGAAAAAATAGGAAAAAAAGAAGAAATAAAATCACTAACAGGTCCTTGTTTACTTGTTTTTAATTAATTTCAATTTCAAATTCATTATTTATTTGACCATGACTCAATTATCGTCAGATTTGTTTTATTTTTATTTTTTTCATTTTTATTGTTGCCATCCACCACAGACAGACTGGAATAATAATTATTTTGCAAAATAATTTGGTAGACAAAAATAAATTCAAAAAGAAATTTGCAGAAAAAAAACATAAAAGAATTAAAGAACCTGTGGCCATGTTAGAGGCATGGCGCACACTACATAAAGCAATTTAAGAAATAAGACGATTTGTTTTTTTTATTAAAAGCAAAATAGTCTAATAGAAATTGTGTTGGCTTATTAGGGATTGCCCAGTGTTCCAAACTCTCAGCTTAGACATCTCAAATAAACCATAAAATGAAAACAAATATTTCTTTTGGATACTTCTGCTCATTAGCATTCAGACAAAAATTATGAGGGTATATATAGTTGCCGAGAAACCCGCAAAATCGACGTTAAACCCTAGGTCCCACCACTCATGGACTAAATTCACATACAACATGGTGTGAGCAACTAGGTTGCAATCCTGACTAAAGAGTTGTAATGTTCATTTAAGTAATCATCTTTACTCGGTATTAGAAACATGTTTCACGTGCTCTTTTTAGTCATTTACGCAAATAGAAAAATCTAGATACTGGCGTTTTGCTTTTTCATCGTTTAACATTAAAAATATAAACAAAAGCTACAAAAACAAAACAATAAACTTGTTTACAAATTATCGCACTGCGTAATATAACAACAAACAAAAGCATAAAAAATGGTAAACAAGTAAACAAAAATATACCAACAATCACTATAAGAATAAATGTAAACAAAATACATAAACAACAATAATGAAGCACCGATGTTTACATTTATAGAGCTCTCAAAAAGGCCAAACCACGAACATTCGCCTTCAAATACATTTATCAGACTGTTCACGTTGCCATAAAAAGGGCAAGGTAAAGCAGGCAACGGAGTTATCAAAAGTTCACCCAGTCTTGTGTGAAGACGCGGTTCGTTTGACGATCTCCGATACAAATTTCTGTCGAACAATTGTCTAGTAATTGTTATTGTTTATGCAAAGGGTGTACATAGAGGAATAACAAACAAAGCAATTGTTGTTGTTACATCAAGTTGTGAACCGTGGCATACAGAATTGTGCAAATAATAAAGAATTTTGATTAAAACTAAAAACACAAACTTATTTTTATTTTATTTGCAGTCTACGACCTCATATTTTAAACATTTTTAGAAAGTATAAAACGTTTACTAAGGTATTGAGTCTTTGCTTCAAGTACGGTCTACGCTTATATACTACGGCGTCTACACATACAGCTAATCCTCCAATAGGAAAACATTCCAAAGCATTTGCTACCCCGCTTATCAGCAGAGTATGGGTTGGTGCCTCAACGTCTATTTTACGGTTTTTCGACCGTGTACAGGAAAGGCCATAGTATCTCGATAATGACGGTAGTCATTGAATCATTGGAGCATCGTTGCAATGTGATTTGTGTTTCACGGTTCTGTCGCTACTATAAAATGGTTTTGCTTGAACGAAATAAGAAGACTTTTTCCCGAAAATCATATATTCCTACATAACGCTCGTCTTTTTCAGCCAGCACATCCAAACGAGAAGAAGGAAAAAACTTTAGCGTGCGAAATTGAAGCTCTGGTAACTCAATTTTATCATAAAATATTGAAATAATATTGAAAACTCTTATTCTTGAATTAAAAAATAATTTTTTTTGATAGATATCCCGCTCGCATCCCATTAAGCGATTGTAAAGGCCTTAAAGGAAATTGTATAAGCTTTCTTTTAAGCAAAAAAAAAAATGAAAAAAAATTAATTTAAAAAAAATATAAAAATTTTTTTTTACAAAATTAAAAAAATTATTTTTGGAAAGATTGAAGAAATAGCGATATCCTTTGGAAAATTTTTGCTAGGACCAATAGGTGAAAAGTTACACATATTTAAAAAAAACCTGTATGACCAAAATGTCCAACTTTGGCCCCCTATAACTCCGGCAGTTCTTGATTGATAGAGATAAAATTTGTGTCTGGCCTACTATCCAATAGTACTAACCTTGGTGCAAATTTCATCCAAATCGGAAGACATCGATTTTAAAAATTGGGCCACTTGACACGAAATTCCCCACATACATATGTAAAATTCATAATGCAGAGAACATATGTGACGTATGAGTTATATTTAATTTCATTATTCAATTTCATACACGACAAAATCGAAGTTTTTTATTGCATACTTTTCAGGGTAACTAATCGAGTACATGTGATATGATGCGTATGAGTAATATAATTCAAATACCATTAAAAAGAAAGTATACGCCATAAATTTGGAATAAAGCTACATACATACATACATACATGATTTTTCAATTCTATGCAATTCTAGGCTATATTCTAGTAGGTAATACATCATGATCTGTATCTTCATTATCTGTATCTTGAACATCTTGACAACAAAATAAATTAATTTGGCAAAATTTCAAACTGTTTTTGTTTTATTGCATTTTTAAATATAAACTTTGAAATGGCCCAGCGGGTCTCATGTCAGAAGTGAATATGCTGCCTGCCGGTGACTATCCATCTTCCAATCTATAGTGAATATTCATTCACAATCCTATAAAGTCTCATTTCCAAACGCTTCCTATTTAGTTCAAATAAAGGCAAGTGTGTGTTGGATATCACTGATATTTTTTTTATTCATTTAAAATAGCAATTACGTGTGGAATATAACATCGTTTAAAAGTCCATGACAGACTTTTGTCTGGATTTTTTCCATGATATCAAGCCAAGTTTTATTGATGGCCTGGGTTATGTTAGATTTGAGAATAGCTGTAGTTTGCGGCTTATACGCATACAACTGCAACTCAAGAAAACTTCTAACGCTAGCTAAGGCTTCAAATCACTTGTGCATAATATCCAACGTGGCATGAGCTGTGTGACACGTAGCGTCCTTCTGTTGAAACCATTTGCCGCTGGTGGCCAGATCATCTAATTCAAACCAAAAGAATTTTGTAATCATTGGCTTATAGTGCTCACCGCTTTCTCATAGAAATATAGACCGATGTTGCCGCCAGTCCAAAATACAAAACAAACTATAAGTTTTGCGAAATTTATTGAATGTATTTACGGTCATAAATGCATTTTTCAATGAATGAATACGTGAACTATTTTTGAATGTTCCCGAATTGCACACAATATGGCAATAATTTGATAAGAATGTTTTTGCAAAATATTTGCTTTTCATTATAATTTATTTTGTTGATATTTTTTTTAAATATAACGATTTGATTATTGTTTCCATACGTGTGGTACCACGAGCATCGAAATAATGTGCTGCCAGAACAACTTTATATGTGACATGTATTACAATCACTAGGAACTGAACAAATATAAATACGTGTTATAGTTACTCAATAATTATCCCCGTTAAGTCACTCTTTAAATCCGAATCTGGTTTCAAAAACTTTCCATAACGTCCGGTTGTCAGAAATTCACAATTGAATTTTGTTCTTTAAAATGAGCCCAAAGCTAAATTGTTTGCATGCACCCTTAAAGTAGGGGGTGGGTTTATGTCAATGGGTGCAAGAGAAAAATAAACACATTACACGGAGGTCCTTAAAAATTAATCAGATTTAATTGAAAATTGTTACTCATCGGTTTTTGGGGTCGCTGATTACAGATCTTCATTCAAATTTGAAAAATTCAACATGGCGGATCCAATATGGCGGTCAAGTAAATCCGATTCATTTTTATAAACCTCGACCGCCATATTGGATCCGCCATTTTGAATTTTTTAAATCTGAATGAAGATCTGTAATCATGGAAATACCAAGATTCGTGTTCAGCGCGCAAAAAGCTTTCGGAAACACCTGGAGCCATCTTATCTGCACAAAAAAAGTCCAAATTTGCAGAGCCGTGTTACCACTCAACAATTTTTCGAAGAAAAATACAAATATTAAAAAACGAGTAGCGTATATGTTCGTTTTTTTTTGGTGCTAGAAGAGGAGAAACTATCCATGGAAAGGTTGCAGCGAAGATCTATTCGACATGAATCGAATCCATAATCACTGCCCTGAGATAAAGTAAGAATTATACATACTAAATTAATTCTGTTTGACATTAAATAATGTGTCCTTTGCAGATTCCAAGAATATTACCGGGTAAACAAAGAAGGACTCAAATACCTGCTGAATGTGTTGTTGGAAAATTTGATTGGTAACAATTGCAAAGTAAATACAAAGCTTAAAGTGGCCTTTAATTTACTAAAGTAAAGAATATGATGTAAATTTTTCATTTCCAAAAATCGTCAAAATGAGGGCATAAATCGTCAAATCCTCAAAATGATATTTTTGAAGCTCAAAATCGTCAAAATGACTATAAATCGTCAAATCTGGCAGCTATGGACATAAGGCCTCGGTGCAAATAAATATTTCTTCGGCGCCTGCCTCTCAGCAGATTTCTGGTAAAAACTCTGATATTGAAATCAAAATGCCATGACTAAGTTTCTCGACTCCAACTTTAAACATTAGATCCCGACGCTTATGGATAAAATTAACACACACACCATAAGTCGTGTAAGAAACTAGGTCGTAATTCTAACCGAAGGTTTCTAATAACCAAATTATATATGTATGGATCAGCTGTGAAATCTATTTAGGATTTTGTCTTGCCACCATTCAAGCTGTTAATCTATTGTGAGTAAATTAGTTCCATTGTTTAATTTAATATAGTCTCTGACGTTGTATTCACTTACTACCTTAATTGTAGACTAAACACCAAAGACTATTGCAGACTATTTCATATGTTAAGCTGTCATTGAAATACCTCTTGTGACCAACAACCTTTATATGGGTAACCTTTCGGATGATAATTTTTCTGATGCTGTAACTGGGTTTCAAACACAAAGCATATCCAATAATTGGTATTTCTTCGTTTTTAATCTGAATTTGATTTTGAAACTGCTTTACACGCTGCTTTGCATGCAACCACAGCCACTGCGAAGGTATGAAGACTGTTTTAAATCTGCTGTACTATCGCCAATAAATTTAAAGTTTTCTATATCGTGGCACCATAAGATCGTCATTTATTATACTCAGTTCTTCTATTTTAAGGGAGAAAGCAAAACATGAGTACAATATGTCGCTTGTCCTTCAACATTAACCCTGCAGTACATTATCTTATATTGGCTGATAATTTAAATTTATTGCCTCACAGCTATCACAACCAATATAAAATACGCTTAACACACCATTTACATGATAGCCTGTAAATGGAGTTCAAAACTATAAATAAATCAGGGTTTGGCTATGTATTATAGCGTGGATAACGTAAACAAATAGCTTTAACGTACTCTATAACAAAACAAACAAACAAACAAAAAACAACAACAATAAAGAAAAAGTGAAATCTTATTAGAACAATCAACACTTAAGCCAATGAAAAAGACAGACAAACGAGTGCCATAATTAACGTTAACGTAGCTTAGATTTATTGGTTTGAGGGTTTTTTTATACAGTTTTCCGTTTTCCTAACGCTTTTCCCCTTTGGTGTGTGCCGACATTGATGAATTTATAGGTCAACAGGATACTCTAATAGACACTCACATACACACATATGCGCGTACATGGCGTATATGGTTTACCTAAGTACTGTGAGAATAACATAAAAAATTTATGGTGGTTAACCCTGCCCCAAGAATGTGGCTTCACATCCCATAGTACTTGGTTTATGGTAAACACATACATACGTACGTATTGGTAATGTGTGGAGAAGTGCAAGAGAAATATTAAAACAAATATTTTTTATCATTTTTTTGCTTGTTTTTGTTTACAACGTTTTTGTTATAAATTTAGAAAATTAACAATAACAAGAACAACACATACTATTTTTATCTCATATACCTTTGCCGTAAACCCTCGACAACCGTGCCAAGGGAGTAACGCTGCTAACGCTCGTGCTGATGACTTGTATCAACCCTCTAGACTCGGAAATGATGATGATGATGATGATGCTGATACTCTTGCTGCTGATGACAAAGGGCTTTTACGTGTTTTATGCCCACACTAAACGATTTTAATACCACAGATTATTACGATTTTTTTTTCTTTCATTCAACATTTTTTAACCCTTTCCTAGCAGGCAGGGTTTTAATATTTTTTTTTTTTTTATATTTTTTTAAGCAAAATATTTTTTCTTTTGCCTTCCTTTTATTTATTTTCATAAAAAATATTTTTAAAACAAAATTTTTCTCATAAAACTTCTTACTTCACATTACACAGTGTTTGAATTTATTTTAAAAATCGTCACCGTTTTATAACAACCGCTGTTTACTAAGTACGCCCGTTTATTTTTTCTCTTCGCTTTGAACTTAACGCGTTGATTTCGCATACAAGACTGACTCATTTAACAACTTGTGTTGAGGTTTTTTGTTCACATGTTTTTCCTTATCGCCTTTCTCTCTCACTCTCTATTTTTCTGTTTTTGCTGCTGCTCTTTTCATTTACAAACATCCGTCTTAATATTGTTTTTTTTCTCTCTGCGCTTACAACTTCATGGCAGCCTCTAGCGAAATAATAAATTTTAGCATCATACTCATAAAGCGTATGAAAACAAAACTTTTGTGTTGGGAGTGTGGCATGTTGTGATATTGTTTTTTTTATCCTGTAGTCCTTGTTGTAATTGTATCAAAACACAACATTTACTACCAACATTTACTACTGCAACATGTTTGAGAGTACAATTAAATGCTGGAAGAGAGCCGTTTGTATGTCCTTTCAAACCATTTGAAAACATGCGCATTCTTAAGGAGACTAAGCCAAGCCACAAACCTTTTACAAAAAGAAACAAAATCCGTTGTAAGGAAACGTAAAGGCCACCATTTGAATTTAGGATACACAAATGCCTTAAGTGAAATCAAAAGTTATTCTTAAATCACTTTTAATACTTGAGAGAAAAATTTAAAAACGCTCAAAAGAAAATCTTGGTTTCAATTTTACAGTTGCTCGAGATACGTACTCTGAATACACTTCGTTGAAGAAATTTAATAACTCTTAATTCGTACCTCTGTGGCCCAAAACGTCATTGGGAATGACGTTGACCACCGCCCACCACTTATCAACTTCTTTTGGCATGAATTTGAGGACCTGAACAGCAATGACACGTTGTTTCAACAGGACGCCGCTAAATGCCACACAGATTATTTCACATTGCATATTCTGCCCGAGCAATTTGAGGACATGATCATCATACTGCAAGCAAAACTATAACTATTGAAAACCTGAACAGGAAAAAAGATTTCAAATTTAAGAGCTGCAGAGATGGTAGAAGCATTCTGCAAAAGTCCTTCAAACACTCGTTTTCTACGGTATTTAATACCCAAACCGGGAAGGAATTGATTCGGCAATAAAGAAGATCAAAATGCTAAAACCTCTGTTAAGCATTATCTGGGAAAAAGTAATGATTTTAGGCTGTGTGGATGCAACAAACTTGGGCAAAGATTCCGAAAAAAGGGTTATAACGGATTGTAACAAGCGGAGGCAACAAGGCTGTGTGTGAAACTATAGGTCATACGCCCAATTAATCTGGAGTAAATAGCGGGTAAAATCGGTATTACAATACGAAAACTGGCAGGATTTCTGCCTGATGAATTTAATAATAAAAATACATGATTTTCGGGAACAGGACCTTATATTCACACAGATGGTCTCATTCTTATCAACCTCAAGGAGTTGGGTACTGCCAGATAGTACCGCCACGTACCGTTAACCCTTCGACGACCATAGGCGAGTATGCTTGCCCGGCGGTTTTTGGCTTATATATTTGTCCAGGTTACAGATAGAGCAAACATGTCAGAGAATGTTTTATAGAATAAGATTGGGGCAACAAAAATGTAGTTGAGTGCAAATCCCTATCTCGCTCCACTTGTACTCTACGAGGCTCCAAATTAGGCCAAATAATGCTCTTTATACCGAGGTCTACTACAGGGTAAAGATAGGGCACAAGGAGATGGGAGTCAATTGTGTTTTGGATTTAGCCTTTGTCTACCAAAAAAATATAATGAACAGTTTTGGATAAACTCCAAACTGCCTAAAAATAGTCATTTTATGTTTGGCAATTATGTTTGCCTATGGGTTGAAACGAAAATTATCATTCCTAAAAACTCTATAATTAAAACCTCTAAATTGTCATTAAATTTTAGCTTTTTTAAGCGTGCCTGTGTCTCATGATAGTGGAGCAGTCAAACCTATATGCTTTACAAAAAGGGCGTATGGGCACTTTAACCGTATCCAAGTTTAAGGCTTGTATGGATATTATCATACGTATGAGCTTAGTGAAACTCTCATCAAAACGTCTGTATTGGTCAACTGATCCAGCATTTCACCAAGATCAGATTGCAGGAGTCATGCCACGGAACCGATTTGAGAAAATTACAGCCAATCTTCACTTTTGCGACAACAGTAAGGCTGATGTTACTGACCGTGGCTAAAAAATCCTTCCAATTATAGAGTACATTAACAAGGCTATGCCTGACGCATATACATTTTCCAAAAAACTTTCAATTGATGAACATATGGTAAAGTTTAAGGGACATAATGCTATGAAACAGTATATGAAGAACAAAGCTATTTCATGGGGATTCAAACTATGGTGTTTATGTGAGTCAGAAACTGGATACTTGTACAATATTGACATTTACACAGGAAAAAAACCATTTGTTAAACACGGTCTTGGTGAAGCTGTCGTCCTGCAGTTTTGTAAGCCACTGGCAAAAAAGGGGTTGAAGTTTGATAATGTTTTTTTGATAATTTCTTTACAAGTCTAAACTTAATGCAAATTCTTCAGCAAAATGAGATAATGGCATGTGGAACTATTCGATGGAGTAGAAAGCACATACCGAAGAATTTTCCGACGGATGAAGGAATGAAAACAGGTTACATAAGTTACTTCATGTCAGAAAGCATTTCCGTCGTCGAATGGATGGACAATCGTGGTGTCTACCTCGCTTCAAATTTTATTGACCCAACAGAGGTAATCAAGGTCAAGCGACGTGTTGCTGGACATGCTAATAAAATCGATATTGATTGCCCTCTTATTATACAGCACTACAACAAAGGAATGGGAGGCGTTAATCTAATGGACCAAAAGAAAGTTTATTATGAGTACAATCGCTGAAGAACAGTTATATAATATATAAGAAACTCATATTGGCTAACAGTTCCTCAATCAATGTAACTTCAATTGAATTTCGAGCAGCTTTAGCCAAAGAACTGATAAGTTGCTTCAATTCAAGAAAACGTGCCTTTTCAGCGTCAACCAAATTTGGAACTAATTTTATAAGTAAGTCCAAATCTCTTCATAAAATGGAAGAGAGTGGATGTTGGAAACGCTGCTTTCATTGTGCTTCCTATAAAAAATATACTCGCACAAATGTTTTTTGCGTTCAATGCGATGTGTTTCTTTGTTTCACTACATCCCGTGATTGCTTTGGAAACTATCACGAACAACACTAATTATACATTTTTAAGATTTATTGTATTTTACTTTATATTTTTAATAAAAACAACTGTTTTTAAATCATGTCTAAAAATTAATAATTTGGCATAAAAATATTGCTTTCAACACATAGGCAACTATATTTGCTAAGCGAAATGGGTGACTTAGAGTATTCGTCACTACTATTAGGCCACAGATTATTAGAATAAAACAAAAAGTTAAATCGCTTCAGTAGAAAATGTTTGGTCGTCAAAGGGTTAAGTACGTTTTTCGATATCATAAACTTCTGCTTGAAAAATCAACCCGTACCATTCAGTCTTATTACTTAGTCCAGGGGTCAGTTAAGAAGAGAACTGTCAACCATCGATGCTTTTGTCTATAATTATCCTAACCACAGTCCCAAAGGGTTCACTCCCATCTGCAACTAGCTCAAATCCCATGATCACGCTTACATATGTGAAGACAATAACAAATTAATGAATGAAAATTAACGTAAACTATTTGGAAATGGGCCCGGAAAAGCGATTGAATAACCTCTAAAGTAAGAGGGATATTCTAAAAGAAAAATTATTAAAATATGAGTGCATTCTGAAAGAGTGTTAAGAAATTTGCTAAAGAAAAAAAATTTGCTTGTCAAAAGCTATGGAATTAAAGAAGAAGTTTGATCTTCCAACGACTACGAAATCAAGTCGTTGAACGATTAATGAAAAAACTTATCTTTTTTAATGAATTATCTTTGTTATTGACATGATCCGGCCCAAGCAAAGGTTTTACGACCAAAGAGAAATTTTGAGGGAGAGAGCTTTATGGTTTGAGGGGCAGTATTTTATAACTTCAAGCTTCCTCTTTGATTTATCATCACCATAATGAAATTTACAATATATTTGGAACTTCTAGAAGGTATCCTTATCATAAAGGTACCATAAAGATAATTGTGAATATCACTACATTTTTTAATAAAATAACTGAATTGTATACATTACGCATAAAAGTATGGAATGAAGTTCTGTTAAAAATGTTGCCCTCTTTTTTAACCGGCATTTAGTACCTATTGTAGCCGCTACAGTCTAGTAGGTAGTGTGTTGTCTTATTAGACGTGAAGCCACGTTTTAAACCCCAGGTCAGACATCTTCAAAAAAACGAAATATGAAAAAATATGCCTCCCAGCAGAGATCTGGCAAAAACTCTGTGAGTAAATAAAATTGCCATGAAAAGTTTCTCAGAAACTTGTCGCTCGGAATCGATTTTAAACTGTAGGACCCGCCTCTTATGGATAAAATAAACACACAGACAAATTAAGGTAAGGTCGTAGGGTTGTAATGATCAATTATGGATGTATGCAGTTGCCTATTGCTAGGTAAGGTTAGGTTAGAATACGTATACTTGTCAATTAAGACAAGTACAATACGCGGAGGTCGAATTGACCCATTGTACAACGTCCTAGTTTCTCACACCACTTATGTTGTGTGTGTTAATTTTATACATGAGTGGTGGGACCTACAGTTTAAAGTCGACTCCGAACGACAGATTTTTATTTATTGAGAAACTTTTCATGGCAATTTTATTTACTCTCAGAGTTTTTGCCAGAAAACTGAGAGGAAGTCATCGAAGAAATACTTTTTGTATTTGGTCTTGATGTCTGGTCTGGGGATCGAACCCTGGCTTTTTCGTCTAATAAACCAATATACTACCTACTAGACCACGGTGACTATTGCTAGTCGAACCAAAATTTATCAAAAGATTTTCAACGCAGAGCTCAGGCAGATTTCAACCGTAAAAGATTTAAAATTGAAAATCAAGGATTTTTGGTTGAGTATTGAGATTTAAACCAACCCTAGTATGGCATATACTAAGGCCAGTAAAATATTTTCAGTTATTTGGAGTAAAGATGGCTTTCAAGACTTTTGAAACTTTTCTTTCTTTTCTTTTTTTATTTTTCTAAATTTAAATAAAGCTGCGTTCAAACGAATTTCCTCTAATTTTCGTGATTAAAAGAAACTTTAAATTAAAATTAAATTAACTGCTGCGGTCAAAGGAACGTCTATGACTGTATGTAGAGTTTTTCAAGTTTGTATACGTACCTACTTATTACGTACCTCAAAAACATTCTTTAAACATTTCCTGGCATATTTCTGCAACATATTAACAATTTAATAATGCTTGAATTTCTCGTTTCTCGTTTTCTAAATAAAACTTAATATCGCTTGGCGACACTTCATCCATTTAGCTTCAATGGTCTTCAATTATTTTTTAAAGATCTTTTCCCATTTGTTCAACATGTTTTCTTGGCCCTTAAACAACTTCTAAATAGCTCGTAAAGATGGTCCTTATTGCTGTGCTGTATTACAAGTAATTTTTTAAAGTTTTCGACAATGATAGAGTGGGTCTTCTGTGTGAAAAACGAAAGGTAACAACAAAAGGTGAGCCAAAGTTAAATGGATTACCAAACATTTCAAATTAAAGAAACGAAACGAAAGAAACGAAAAGAAAAATGAACATTCAATATCGGCTCTATTAAATCAAATACTTTTGAAGCCAATTAGCCCAGTGACTGATGGGTTAAAGAGTTTCACGTAAAAAGAGTTTCGTGTGCCAGAAAAAGAAAAAGGAAATTATAGAGTGCAGGCAGGCAGCCAGGAGAAGTTATTGGCTAATAAAATATCTTTCTTTTTATAAAAATTCGTTAATTCACAACTGTTGTTAAATATTTATTAACAACTTTTCCTTTGTGGTTTCATTTGTTTTTCATGATTTTTTACGGCTTTTAACAGGTTTTAAACAATTTCGAAATAAAAAAACTCAAAAAGTAACCGGCGCAAAAGTTTTTTATTCTTTGTTTAAAAGGCAACAACAACAACAATACAAAGTTAGATAAACAAACAACAACAACAATAGAAAACAGAGAAAACACTTGAGTTCCTTTCATGTCTGCTTTGTATCAAGTATTTAAATGATTGCCACGTGCCTACTCAATAAAAGGCTCAAAATATTTGTATTGGGAACAGTGTACTGGCATGGAAAATATTATAACACTCTCGGTAATTGTTATTTCCCTTTTTTAATTACTTACTTGATCAATGCAACCCTTTAGTTAGGATTAAAACCTAGTTTCTCTCGCCACCTCAATTTTAAGTGTTAATTTTATACGTGAGTGCCAGGGCCTACAGTTTAACCTCGGCTCCGAACGGTAGATTTAAGAGGCTTTTCACTGCCATTATTTTATTCCTTCAGTTTCGTTTTTACCAGAACACTGGCTTGGATCGAGTCGACGAAAGAAATATTTCTTCATATTTTTCGTGTGTTAGAGATGTTTGAGCTGAGATTTGAACCATGGGTTCTAGTCTAGGCTTCTGTATTTTCAGTTTTTTTTATTAACATATTTTCTGTTAAGGGAAAGTAAAGTAAAGTTTATTTGTTTTGTTATCGAGTACGTTAAAGCTATTTGTTTACGTTATCGACGCTATAATACATAGCCAGACCATGATTTATTTATAGTTTTGAACTCCATTTACAGGCTATCATGTAAATGGTGTGTTAAGCGTATTTTATATTGGTTGTGATAGCTGTGAGGCAATAAATTTAAATTATCAGCCGATATATGATAATGTACTGTAGGGTTAATGTTGAAGGTCAAACGACATATTGTACTTATGTTTTGTTTCCTCCCTTTTAATAGAAGAACGATACGATACAGAAAACTTTAAATTTATTGGCGGTAGAACAGTCGATTTAAAACATAACTTCATAACTTCTCAATGGCTGTGGTTGCATGCAAACGAACAAGATACATACATGATCGCATATTACTAAAGCGTGTAAAGCAGTTTCAAAATCGAATTCGGATTAAAAACGAGGAAATACCAATTATTGGATATGCTTTGTGTTTGAAATCAAGTTACAGCATCAGAAAAATTATCATCCGAACGGTTACCCGTATACAGGGTACTGGTTACAAGAAGTATTTCAATGACAGCGGAACATATGAAATAGTCTGCAATAGTCTGTGTTACTTAGTCTACCATTAAGACAACGTCAGAGACTATATTAAATCAAATAATGGAACTAATTTACTCACAATAGATTAACAGCTTGAATGGTGGCAAGACAAAATCATAAATAGATTTCACAGCTGATCCATACATACACAATTTGGTCATTACAACCTTTCAGTTAGAATTACGACCTAGTTACTCCCACCACTTATGTTGTGTGTATTATTTTTATGCATGAGTGGTGGGACCTACAGTTAAAAGTCGATTCCGAATAACAGCTTGTTCACAAACTTATCAAATCTGCTGAAAGGAAGTCTTTTTTTTGTTTTGTTGATATATGACCTTGTATTAGAACAGAGACCTCACGTCTAAATAGCCGCCACACTACTCACTAGACTGCGGCAATTAGTTTTGCTTAAAAACCTAAAACGATTAGTTTTTACTTAAAGAAACTGATTGACTGTTAAACTAGTTTGAAACAAAATTTCCTTTTATCACTGAAATCCATAAATGGCCGTCTAAGTTAATAATGGTCAGGATTACAGAAAAAAATTTAAGTGCTGTATATAAATTATTGCTTTTAATCTAGAATTTTTAAACTTTTGATTAAAAACATCAAGTTAGGTGAAGGTAAACTGCCTCTCAATTGGTAAAATTACTCGAAGAATAAAAATTTTGCAGCACTTTGTATCATTGTTTAAATTTCTTTTTGTTCTGTCAAATTCTAGAATCTTAATGTTGATCTATTGTCCTTCTAGTTTTGTTATTGTAATTAACACTGTTTTTTTTTTTTGTTTCTATATGAAATACTCAACTATTTCGCCGCAACATCAAGGGAATCGATTGCGTTTATATTCGCACCATTTACCATAATTGGTCTATCGGATGGACCATCTATCGATTTAAGTTTGTACCATTCGGTTATTTCGAATTTGGCAATACTTCCGTCATTCTATTCTGTCACAAAATTCAGTATATTATCTTCACTGAAAGTAATGAATATTTTAACGCTTGTGGAACGTTGGGATTTATTGGAAATTTATTTCCAAAACTAGGAAATTGCTCGAAAATGTCGTACAAAATTTGGCCGCAGAGAAGTATCAACAGTGCCCGGTATACGCAAGTTTATTGCTAAAGCTCGTGAAACTAGTTTCATTGTTGATGCGCCAAGCCGTGAGCGTGGTCGTGCAGTGCTTAGTGCGTGAGTCAGCATCAACTCGCCATCGTTCTAAAAAATTGAACATTTCACGTACCAGTTGAGATCGAATTTTATGAAAAGATCTGGGTATGAAGCCTTACAAAGTTAAATTGGTTCAAGAGTTGTAGCCGTATGACCATATGCTTGATTTTGCTTCGCTAGATGGGCCAACGAGAAACTGCACGATGAAGAAAATCATCTTTTCGGATGAATCTCATTTTCACGTGAACATGCTCGAGCTGTGTGTACTGCCGAAAATATGATGCTGAGAGTAATTTAATTTAAAAATGGTAACACAAAAGTTTCCTTAGTCAAGATTTTAAAACTTTGAAATCACGCTGTTCAATTGATTCCGTATTAGATGGTTAACATACCACTGCACTCTCTACACTATTTCGGTAATCACACTGGTTTTTGTTGTACCTGTTCATATTTTAAATTCATTCTGTAATGGTCTTATAATAGGAGATAAAGCTTCCTAAGAAAAACTAGGATTAAATTTAACTGCGAGTAATGTTTGACTAGGTTCACCCACCTTACTTTAAGGCGACAGTAGTATTTTCCATGTATGCAATTGTCGAAGAACGGTTTGTTCCTTTTCGAGTCCTTCACAGTTCCTGCAGAAGTCATTAACCGTGTGTCCAAAATCAGTGTGTTTCACGTAAGTACTCATAACGTTCAGTTAAGGCTAATGATGCCCCTTTGAAGTTTGAGCAAACCTTCCGTTCGCTATCTATTAAGATTCGATTAGATTTGCTGTGCTTTCTTGCCTTCTTCCAAAGCCTCCCATTTGCAGCTTACTGAATCCATTATTGTACTGCCAATTATAAGCTCTCAGATCATTAAAGATCATACCAATTTATCGCATATAAGGTTCTTACGAAAGTATTGTGTGAACACCTGCAGTAACTCGTCAAAGCCCTGTTTGGACCTTGGCAGTTCGACTTCAGACCTAGCTAGTCTACCATCGACGTGATTTTCACGTCACGTGAACTCCTGGAAAAGATCTTAGAAAACCATATCGGCAAACACCATCCTTTTGCCGACTATAAGACAGCCATCGATTGTCCAATAAGGAATCGTGTTTTTGTCGTAATGCCTGTGTTCGGTACTCCTGCGAGCCTGGTAAATCTCTGCAGAATAACGTTCAACGACTCTCGCAACTCCGCCGAAATGAAAATGCACTTCTCCGAACGTTTTGATACATTGCGATGTATTAAACAAGGCATTATTTTGGCATGAGATCTCTGCAACTTCGTAATGAAAAATGTTTTAAGGAAGGCAGGAGGCCATTGCAATGTCACTATTTTTTACCAAGAGAGACATCATTGCTGCCTTTAGTGCTATCGAATGGAAGTCTATCAACATGGGTCTGTCAGTGAGACAGGGCGAAACGAAGTGTATGTTGCAGTCAAGTAGGATTAATCGGCATATTGGAGGCCAGATTAAGGCCGATAATTATAATTTCGCTGTAGTCTAGTAGTTAGTGTGTTAGTTTATTAGACGTGTGGTTCTGCCATGTCCAACAAAACCGAAATACGAAACAATATTTCTTCGGTGACTTCCTCTCAGCAGATTTCTGGTAAAAGTTGCTCAGGAATCTGCCACTCGGAGACAACTTTACACTGCAGTTCCTGCCACTCATGTATAACATTAACATTAGTGGTGTGAAAAGATTGGTCGCAATCCTGACTGAAGGATTGTAATGACAAATTACGCATGTATGTATGTAAGGTTTTTACATGTGTGAACGACTGAAGCTCTACTTGCACCTTACCAGCGTAACTTCAGACCTGAGAACTCTACCATTGACCAAGTTTTCACATTACCTCAAAGCCCGGAGAAGGTCCATGATGATATAAGGAATCGTATTTTTCCCATAATGTTTGAGCGTGGTACTCTTATGAGCCCGTAATGTTTGAGCTTGGTAATCCTATGAGCCTGGTAAGGCTGTGCACAATGAGGTTGAGCAGCTCCGTCAAAGTTAAAATGGACTTCTCCGAACCTTTTGATACCGTGAGAGGAAATCCTTTCCAATTTAATCATGTAGACATTTCCAACTTCTTCATGGAGAGTATTTTCTACAAAAGTGTTCAGCTGCTTGCGTACTCTGAGGACATTTACATCATTGGACATTTCAAATAATATGTTACTGCTGCCTTTAGCGCTATAGAACGGATGTCTACCAAGATGTGTGTGGTTGTGAACGAAGTCTGTAATCATTATGGATATGTTACCGTCAAGTAGGCACATGCAGCGTATTGGATACCAGATTACGGTTGATAACTATACTTTTGATGTAGTCAATGAATTTGTTTCTCTTGGCTCCCGCGTTACCTCCTACACTGATGCCACTGTGGATATACGTTGGATCACTCTTGTCAATGGCTGTTATTATGATTTCAATAGGCAATTGAGTAGCAAAAACCCATCTTATTCTACGAAACTGATGCTGTATTTCACATTTTTTTATCCAAATTTTCACCACTCGAACCACTGTGCAATTGGATTTATTTTTTGGCGTTTTTTGCCTATTGTTAGCTTTCCTTTGAAACCCTTTATTTGCTGGTGGAACAAAGATAAACAACTTAAATGGCCACAATTGTGTAGGGGAACGATCAGACATAATGAAACGAAAAAAGCCACGTATTTATCATTCAATAGAAACAACAACAACAACTTGCGTATTAAATTATTAAGCCAAATACAAATAAAACACAATAGAGTACAGACTATTTAAAGGCAATCAGTTGTTAATGAAAAATACGGCCAAACAAAAAAAAAAAAAAAAATTCGGAGAAAATCTGCACACGAAGCCAAAACAAATATGAACAGAAAATATATCGGCTGCTGGGTGGTGGTAACCCGTATTTGTCCCAAAAAAAAAAAACCAAAAATTAAATGCACAAAATTGAACAAGGGGAACAACTCCTCGTGCCCTCTTTATTCTTATTTTTTTCACTTCACTTTTCATTTCATTACAATATTTTTGATGGCACGTCAGTAACAGTCTCATGCATCATGTTGGTTACTAAGCGAACAAATGAACACTTTTTTCCTCCTGCTTTCGATCCTTTTTTTCTAGAAGTTTTTGGGTTCGCCTGCAGAGTTTTTTTTTGATGTGTGCAGGACCAAACATTAAATAAAAGATAAGTTTTTGGGAAACTTTTAAAAGGTAAATTGAAAATTTTGTTATGTTTTCCCCCTTGCAACAAATAGTCGCAATAATTTTCAAATAAAATGTAAGGGAAAATTTCTAGAAGACTTTTTAAAAGAGCAACAAAAAAACTTTCTTTCTTTCTCTCTGGCATGACGAAAAGATGAAAATTAAAATTAAATTTCGCCTGAAGTTTAATGAAGATACAGGCATATCGGGATATGCCGCCATTTAGAAACCCATGGGAAACTAATTGAAAAATATAGAAGGAAAAATTAATATAAAATCGACCATCCATTTAAATAATCAATGGCATTTGAAGTCAATATGACCTCAAAGATAGTGTGATTCAATCGAATTCAGCTGAACATTATTAACCTAGCCTTTGGTACATCATAGACTTTATGCGATATGAATGGAATCGAACTGCAATTCAAAAATGATGCACACCACTTCACAGAATTATATGTTCATGTACTAATATTGCCCTCGTAAAATAAAACACATTCTATAGGGTCTTCCAATAAACGTTTTCTATCTTTAAATTACAATAAAACAAAGTGTGTATATGAATCAGTGTTGAAAAATTCAGTACTTTTGTACTTTTTTCAGTACTTTTTCATTTCAAAAATACCGCAGTACCCCCGGTACGCTTTCGGTACCTGAAAATTTGAAGGAACTCCATAAACGGTATAAGTGGAGAAACCCTAAACGTCCTGTGGAAGTCAATGACGTTGTCGTCATTAAACAGGATAATTTACCGTCAAATGAATGGTTACTCGGATGAGTAATTAAAACTCAACCAGGTTCCGATGGACTACCTAGAGTAGTTGAACTTCGAATATCAACCTGAATATTGATTCGACCCATAACCAAGGTCGTGGTCCTACCCTACAACAAGATTTAGTTGTTTCAATCTTGAGATGGCGCTTTTGTAAGATTGTTTTTAATGCCGACATCATTAAGACATCTATAAGATGTATATTCCTCAAACAGTTGAAAGGATTGGTTACATCAACCAATAGCTATCAAAACTTGACGTGTCACTTTATCCCACCCGGAGCTCCACATATGGGGGGCTTATGGGAAGCCGGCGTAAAGAGCTTTAAGTCCCATATTAAGAAACTCGCAAATTTTGAATATACTTTTGAATAACTACTGTCACTGCTTTTTAATCAGTTGGCTAGCTCCAACGAAGTTCGTTCCATTGTCGGAATACACAGCGACAGGGCATCCCCGCCTCGAAAAGAATCGGGCAAATGCTGCCATAAATGCTTGGGTAGACATGTCAGATGTGGGCTCTAAGTGGATAGCTTTCATAGAAAAGCAAACAAATACGCAAACATAACCTTTGGTTATCCTACATGTTTTACCAATGTACGATTTTATGTCAAATGGTCCGGCAAAATCAACTGCAACAGTATTAAATGGTTTGCTAATTTGGGTACGTTCGGGGGTTAATGCAGCCATAAATTGGGTAGTTTGGCGATTCCTATATTTCCTGCAGCGTACGCACCTATTGACTACAGAACTGATAAGATTCTGCAGTCTCGTTCAAACCGGGTTGCATCCGGCTCGAAGGACCATAATAAACGGGTTATAGAGTAGGGTTAGTATGAGGGTAAGAGGGGTTAGGGTATATAAAAATATGCAAAAAACTTTTCAATAAGTATGTATATATGTGTGCCTGTATGATAATAATAAATGTTAGTTTACAGTTTTATATTTGTTTATTTTCTATACACGTTATAAAACGTATTTATTTGTATTTGTTTTACAATATATGTAATTTGTTCACAATCGTTCAAAATATGTTTTTAAGTTTGTTAATGTTCACAATGTTTATTATTTCACAATATTATTTATTATTATAATTAATTTTCAATATACAAATTCAATTAATATAATTTAGTTCACGCGCGTAGGGCTTGTTGGGTATTTGTTTTGTATTGCTCGAGGATCGATAGTTAACTGATCAACAAGGATCAAAACAATCATGCAGGAGATGTTGATGAAAGTGTGTATGATGATGAGTATTGTGAATGTTGATATGTGTTGGTGATATTATTGTTATTGTTTGTTAAAGATGTTTGTATTGTCATATTGGAAGTCAGTGTTAGGGTTGTGTAAATTTGTTCACTCGTGTGAACAGTACCTTTTTATTATTACATATTTTATGTCTTGCACTTTTCAACTATTAATGCACGTTCAAAGCAATGCTAAAGTAGAATTAGGCTTTAGCCCCAGTTAGCCAAACGTCCACGGAACGTACCTTCATTTTTAGACTACGAAAAGCAATGAAAACACGTACAGGACCGTAATGTAACTTCGGTAAGCATTTTCATTGCTCTTCAAACGAACGTATGTTACATTACGTTCCATCGACGTGATTAAACGGGGCTTTTACGTTTTGTTACTTTCCGAATCAGCTGTTTTTTCTTGTATGTGTATTAAATATAAATCAATAGTCTAGTAGGTCTGTTGGGTTACTAGACGTGAGCTCACCATTCAAACTCAGTGGCAGACATCTCCATCAAAATGAAATATGAAAAAATATTTCTCCGGAAACTTCCTTTTGGCAAAAACTCTGAGAGAAAATAAAATTGCCACGATAAAGTTGCTCAAAAACCTGTCGTTCGGAGGCGACTTTAAACAATAGGTCCCGCCACTAACGTATAAAATGAACACACACTAAATAAGTGGTTTGGGAAGTTAGGTCGTAATCCTGATTGAAGGATTACAATGACCAATAATGTAGGTACCTTTTACAAAAGTACTATTTGATGGAAAAAAGTACCTTTTTAGTTATAATGCAGTACCATTTCAAAATTTGCAACACTGGTATTATCATTGAAAGACCTATTGATGAAAGAGTAACATCCAAAAGAACATCAAATTCAGAACAATAATTTTCTCAAAAGTTATAAAGGCCCGTATTCACCTATCCTTAACACCAAATATAACGATATGAGGGAACGTTTGAGTCGACTTTCCTCATTTTTAATTTGTGTATAATCGAGATAAAGTTTCATTCTAAATGTACGCCTTGGTTTCTCTGTGTGAAGTGGATAACAAATGTCCAACCTTACACGATTGTATGTTTAGTTCTGAATTTTCCATACATCTGCGACTAAAGCAATTTCCACAAGAAAGAGTCTAACATTGTCAAATCGCAAAGGTCTCGGTGGCCCATTTCCTCAAATCGCAATATATCCAATGGCGTATAGTCGTCGTAGTCTAGTAGGTAGTGTGTTGTCTTATTCGACGTGGGGCCACGGTTCAAGCAACAGCTGAGACATCTCGAATAAAACGAAATATGAAAAATTATTTCTCCGGCGAATTCGTCTCAACACATTCTTGGCAAAACTCTGCTAGTAGACTAAATATTGCCATGAAAAAGCTCATCAAAAAATCTGTCTTTCGGAATCGACTTTAAACTGTATGTATGTATGTATCCAATGTGGTATGAATTGTGTAGCATGCAGACATCGTTGCGCCTAGATTATTCAATTCAGGCCAAATGAAGTTGATAATCGTCGACCTATTGTGCTCGCTGTTGGCAGTGATAGCCTGGTCAATATCGTTCTCAAAGAAATCTGGACTGGCATCAACGGCCAACTGAAAATCAACATCAAATAGTGACTTTTTCGAAATGAATTGAACACATTTGGATCTTATGTGTATCGGTATGGACCCGAATACCCATTCATGCTGAAATGGACCTGATCGCTGAAGATGATTTTTCAATGCAAATTAAGACTGGTTGCTAACTGCTCCACTGTACATTCAGCGAGCATATGCCGTTGACTATGGTGGTTTACCTTCCGTTCCTAGGTCAACTGAATTTTGTACGGGTGCATGCCAAAGTCCCGACTCAAAATTCACCAAGTTGTTGTCTGCAAAAGACTAAGTACTCATGAGCGAAGTGAAATCGACCGCCTCAGTCACTGTTTTTATAAATCTTGGTTTCCTCGAATGGGTAGGTGTTATTCGAATATATCCACAACATTGCGAACAGTCTCCTCGATAGGACAATCATGGCAATCATAAAATGGGCTAAGAGCGTGATAAGTAGACCAAACAGAACAATTATGTTGGTAATAAAAATTAATTAAAGGGTGGGCCATCTTACAGGGTGATCTCACAGAATGAACGCATTACGAGTGACTGTTTGGTGCGGCTTATGGAGCAGAGGCATTATTAGCTCATATTTCGTTGAATATGAGGACGGTGCAAACATTGCGGTCAATGGAGACGCCTATTGCACCATGATAACCAATTTTTTTGTACCCGCTCTTCATGGTATTGATGTGAACGATGTTTAATTTCAACAGGATGGTACAACTTGCTACACATCCCATGCCACAATAGATTTCTTGCGTTAAACGTTTAATGGCCGTTTAATTAACCGAAATGTTGTTGTCAATTGGCCGCCAAGAAGCTGCGATTTGACAGCGTTGGACTATTTTCTGTGGGACGCCGTTAAAGAAAAGTGTTATGTCGACAAACCAGAGACAATTGGGCATATGAAGGCCAATATTCGTAATGCCATTGCCAAGATACGACCCCATACACTCGAAACGGTTCACGAACGTTTTTCCGATGAGGTGCAGTGAGGCCAGCCCCGGCAGCCATATGATAGCCGTTATCAATTTTCAAAGTTCGAAAGTCCCTGTTGCAAGACCCAATATACCCAAATGCAATACTTTAAACACTCTGCAGGTAGTACTACTCAACAATAAAATAACTTGTCTTACATTTGAACTGTCTTTCGTATTTTCTTCTTCTTTTGCTGTTAAAGACGCATTTCCTTTATATCGTTAAACAGCAAATAATAATTTTCGTAATAAATTCTTGCATTTTGTCTAACAACAGTTTTGTTCCGGGGAGTAGAGAAAAAAAATTATATTTTGCAACTGTCACAAGGTTTACGAAAATAATCTTTGAAAACGATAAATTACTTCATAAACTATATCACCTGATACGCTATACATACATACATATGTACATATATCCACTGGAACATGTTGTGGTTTAAGAAACAGGAATTCCCTACTTCAGTATCCACAGAAGAATTAAAATATAAAGGAATTGATTTCACATTTAAAACAAACTGTTTGACTGGTTATCGAATTTTATTTCATTATTACACTAGGGTATCTCTACAATGGCTTCTCTAAACGTATTGCCCTCATAAACTGCAGGCTGTTGGTGCATGTTAAAAAGGACAAATTCCTGCCACCCATAAAATATGCATCCGAGATTTGCCCTTTCGGATGCATTAATGCCTCACAGGTTCCATGTAAGTGTACTAATGATTCATACTCAGCCCCATTCTGAAGAATAGGTCTTTAAGTCCACAGAGCCCTGTTAAAAGACCTGTTGATAACCTCAGGTTGTGTCTGGATAGTCTGATGCAAATTATCACAAAAATTTAGAGTACCTCAGACCCATTTGGTTTTAGAAGAGTCGGTGTCTGTTTAGGGGAACCTGCCCTCTACGTAAGCTTATATAAAAAATTCTCTCATAACCTGGCATCTAGTAGAATACATTCACTTTTTAGCTGATTCAACTTCATCAGACATTCTCATACTAGTTTCGAGATGGCAGCCTGATTATCAGACCTGAATATGTAACAAAGGCCAGTGGTTTTACACTCGGCTCAGACATCTTGAACAAAACGAAATATGAAGAAAATATTTCTTGTGGCAAAGACCCTGCGAGTAGAATAATATTTCCATGAATATTTTCTCAAATCTGTCAGTCGGAACCGACGTTAAACTGTAGGTCCCACCAATGATGAAAAAAATTAAAACATACATGAGGAGTGATGTGAGAAGCAATGTTGTCATCCTGACAGAAGGGTTGTAATGACCAATTAAGTAATTAAAAATTCCGCTTCGAAAATGTTCGCAAGTTTCCCAAAGGTTCGGCATATTCTACCCGGAGCCAAAAAACTGCTGCACTTGTTGCAATATTTGTTGAACCAGCATGTCCGGGGTACAGTTAAGGAGGTAGCTGTGACCTCTGATGAATCTCGTAAAGGACTTACATCTCATTATCAGAGACATAGTTTTCAAAACTCTGGTCTTCACTACCATGTGTAACGGACTTAATGCCAACAGAGTATCCAATGTCGCTGTAAGACAAACTCTAATTGCCTCGGTATTTTTACCACATAAGTCACTATTGATCTGATTTTCACTGTATACATCCACCGCATAATCCATGGGTTACACCTAGATTACATACCAAGACTTTTGCGTTTCATAATGGCATGTCTAGCCTTTCCTTAAATGCTTTCTATATTGTCCTTCAATGCTAATTTACTACCCAATAATATTTTCAGATATTTTACCTCCAGTCTCCGTGATATTAAAGCACCGAGGAGACGAATGTTTGCCTTTTTGGAAACTGTTCTGCTCCTAATCATTGGTACTATTGTGGCCTCGTTAAGGTCTTGCCATCCATTTAGATATCGTATGATCTTTATGCCTTCTATTTAATGTCCTATCTCTGACGTCATGAGTCATGAGTGTCATCAAATACGCCCTCTATATTAATGCAATTGCAGATACTCAAATACTTTCCGTTCAAGGACAGTGCTGAATAATACCCACTAAACTTATAAGGGCTATCTAAATAGATCTGCCTGCGATGGATACTACTTGTCTACAGTGCAGAAATACATGCCATTTCATGATGTCTTATCTTACTATTGTATTTTAACGAGTCTTCTAAATCACAGCAGTACTCAACCACACGTGCAAGTAATAAACTTGTTTTATCGAAATGGGTTTCCTGTACAGACCCTAACTTTCATAATTTTCGAATAATCACGATACTAATCCACATAAGATCCAAAAGCGTCTGGTGCAAACGGAAAAAACCACTTTGTTGCGGATATGGTCCTGGTGACGTCATCAGATCATATTTAAATATGCCGATAGATAGCAGTTTCTTCTGACCAGAATTTGATGTTCTGGATATTTTCGACATGTGGTTTCAGAGAACGCCGCTACGTGCCTCACAGCTTATTCCGCATAGGACATTCTGTATATGTGATTTTAGGGCATAGTTGTCTTACGAGGAGGTAATAGGAACTGACAGCCTAGATCTTGGGATTTGAATCCATTGGAATTTTTCTTGTGATATTTTAGTAAGTTGCAGGCCTCAGACCATAGCGGTCCTCAAAGCCAATATACCCCTTAATAAACCAAAGTCATGGGAAGTTGGACATATCAGATGTGCTCCGTCCAGAAAAGCCAGGCCATACATTTGAGCGATGTTATGTTTCACAATTAATAACACACACTTTGTTTTATTTGAATTTAAAGATAGGAAGCGCTTAATGAAGAAATCCAAATTTTATCAATTAAAAACCCCATTGTTCTTCGCTGATGCAAATACCTACAGTCTGATACGGAAAACCTAAGTGCTAATTTGTAGGGCATATAAATATTCTGCCACAACTGCATTAAATTTATTTTCCTCAGTAAATTTCTCTTTCGTTTGTTATCATATCATTGGCAAAGAAGAATTGCAACGAAATATGAATATTTTGTTAATGTTACCGAGAAAATATAATTTTTCCTGAAATGTCATCTGCATGTATGTACAATTAAATGTAAAATAATTTGAACATGGAATCTGAAACATAATGACTATTTATATCGTGCAGTGTATAGAAACTTGTTTCGCAATGATGTAATAGAAGAATAAAATGAATAAAAATGTTGTTTTCTACTATTTGTGACAAAAATTTTTGATTGGCTGGCAATCACATATCTTGGTTCAATTAGATGTTGAGATTTCTTTTCAAGAGATAATCAGTATTTTGCAGCATGCAGTAGAATCAAATCAATTTTGCCAAACTGTAAAAAATAATGAGCATGATGAATGAATTTAATTGAATTTTCCTTTGTACCAGCTTTTGAAAATGCTTTGGCTTTGTGGTTGCTTTTGATATTCCCATATCCGGAAATCCATATTAGGATAACAGTTGACAGTCCCTCTATCTCCTATAGAGACACTTAGCATCCTAGGATAATCTTAACTGTCGTTGACACACTCTTTAGAGGTCTAAAAGCAGCATTACATACATATATAATTAGTCATTACAACACTTCAATCAGGATTACAACCTAGCTTCTCACACCACTTATGTTGGGAGTGCTAAATTTATACATGAGTGGCGGAACGTACAGTTTAAAGTCGACTCCGAATGACAGATTTTCGAGAAGCTTTTCATGGCAGTTGAATGTCACTCTCAAAGTTTTTGCCAGAAATCTGCTGAAAGAAATATTTTTTTATATTTTTTTTTTTTTTTTTTTTGTTAAAAATGTATGACAGGGAGGTCTTACTTCTAATAAGTAAATGCACGATGTACTCTCTTACCGGATTCACACATCTGCAGTCTTTATAGCCATTGCTTCAAACTTAATAGTATTACAGCAATCCGGTATTACAAGGGATAATCTAAGATTCGACTGTTTTTACATTCCATTTTGTGTCACAATCGGGAACAGTCAATGAACACTTGAAAGATGTTCTTTGGAAGAAGTCATTGTTTAAAAAATAGAATTTTTAGCGGCAGATACATTTCCTTCCAGTCCTGAAAATTCATTTGTCCAACGAGATCGTCAATTTTACCCCATTGTAACCATAAAAAATCCACAGCACGAACCAGTATGCACAGGAACCAACTCTGCATGGTAGTTAAGGTAGATTAGGTTAGCTAAGAGGATGTGTACTTGTCAATTAAGACAAGTACATTAGCCGGAGTTCGAATTGACCCATTGTACAACGACCTAGTTTCTCACACCACTTATGTTGTGTGTGTTAATTTTATACACGAGTGGCGGGACCTACAGTTTAAAGTCGACTCCGAACGACATGTTTTTGAGAAACTTTTCACGGCAATTTTATTTACTCCCAGAGTTTTTGCCAGAAATCTGCTGAGAGGAAGTTTCCGAAGAAATACTTTTTGTATTTTGTCTTGATGTCTGGCCTAGGGCTCGAACCCTAGCTTTACGTCTAATAAGCCAACACACTACCTACTAGGCTACGGCGACTTCGAATGTAATTACAAGTCATTCTCTAACTGAGGCTAAAACAAGATTTCTACAGACAATGGTATTTTAGCACTGGCTCTGAAGCAGAACTCGTCGATTTTTGTTCGTTAGATAGCTAGATAACCTTTTTAGTACACCACCATATATACTGACATACACAATTGGTCATTACAACCTTCAGTCAGGACTACAACCAAGCTTCTCATATCATTCATATTTTGTGTGCAAAGTCGTATCCGAATGACAGATTTTTGGGAAACTTTTCATGAAATTTTTAATGAGTCACAGAGTTTTTGTCAGAAATCTGCTGAGAGGAAGTCGTCGACGAAATATTTTTTTTCGTATTTTGTTTTGTTCGAGATGCCTAACCTGGAGTTTGAACCATGGCCCCAGGTCTAACAAGCCAACAGACTACCTACTAGACTACTTCGGTTTCATTATTGTCGATAAATAATCGTATAACGAGGCACCCTGATTCCGGATTCACACAGCTGCGATCTTTATAGCCAGTATTTCTGATTCGACATTATTAAAGTAATCGGATAGTGCAATAGATAATCTAAGATTCAACTTTTCTGAAAGAGTTTTACATCCGACTTTCTTGCGTAATCTAGAGCCATTAATGAATACTTAGATAATGTTCTCTGGGAGAAGTCATTGCTTAAAAAATAGAATTTTTAAAGAAATTTACACTTGTACTTGTCCTACGAATTTATTTGCACTACAAGGACGCCAATTTGATCACATGAAAAATCCTCAGTACTGACCAGTATGCCCAGGGACCATCTCCGCATAGTAGTTAGGGTGATTACATGTCATTTTCTAATTCAGACTCATGTAAATCTCAACACAAACAAGATTTCTGCGGTGAATGGTATTTTAGCACTCTTTCTGAAGCAGAACTCGTCAATTCTTTTCCGTTCTTTAGATAACCTCTTTAGTACACCCGCAAACCGTGTCAATATTGCTAAGCCTCTGTGAAAAATTTCTAATGTCATCCCAATCCCCAAAAAGGCGAGGCCAATAATCATAAAAACTACCGCTAAATAGCAATATGGCCCATACTTATCCACCATCATCTAAAGTATCCAAATATCTTAGAGTCCGTACACAGAAAGCTCCGCACACAACTACATACATAACATAATACATAATTGGCCACTACAACCCTTCCGTCAGGATTACGGCCTAGCTTCTCACACCAATTATGTTGTGTGTATTGATTTTATACATGAGTGGCGGGACCTACAGTTTAACCGTAGATCGAGCCTTAAAAAACTTCATAATTCTAGTTTATGTATCACTTTTGGTATATACTTGTAGTACATGGAATTGTCACGATTATTGATAGGTTTTTCTAAAAAATTTTAATATTTTAATTAAAAAAAGTTTTTGAATTCTGTTGCTAAAAAACCTTAATTTGAGATGAAAATATATCAAAAAGGATCATAAAAACATAAGCATCATTATTTAAATATATTATCATTAATTTTCTTACCTTTTAGGCGAACAAAAAAATTTAATTTTTAAAAATCTTAAAAAAAGGATATATGGGCTTCTCTGAAAGTATGATAGCTAATCCCAAACTATTTATATAGTATTATTTCTCACATAAAACTACAAGTTGTGTGATAAAAGTTTTATGAAAATGGTTAAAATTTTCTAACAAAAAAAATTAAGATAAATATATTTCTTTTTTTAGAAAAAAAATACTTTTCATTCGAATTTCAAAAAAGGCTTTGAGTATGATTATTAAAGACTGCAAGGCTTTCAGCTAATTTTTCGAAAAGGCGTAATAGGTGTAAATATATCATTATCAAAGCGAATGTTTCTGTCAGCTTATACGTACGTAGTTGATCGAAGTATTATCATCTGTAATAAAACATGGGACAAAACACATTTTTCTAATGTTTGTCTATCACTTGAGATAAATATGAGAAGAGCAGTAAGAAAGGCTCTACAAAATTTCAGGAAACAGCTGCTAGCAATCTGCGTGAAAATTGGTAATATTTTTTTATCTCAAACTACTAAAGGCAGTTTGTCCTGCTCCAAGTAGCACCATCTTTGACGATAAACATCCTGTTGTCATGCTTGTTGCTGCCAATACTTTCTTCAGCTCATAAGACGAGCTTCTATTTTCTCCTTCTTCAAAGTCTTTAGCAGCAGGAATATTACTTGTATAATTAATATATAATCGGTCATTACAGCCTTTCATTATAAATTGGAAATGTCTGACCTGAGGTTTGAACCTTGGTATGCCGTCTAATAAGGTAACACGCTACATACTAGACTACGACTAATTCAATCAATATCAAGAACATATCAAGAATAGAAAATTCAATCTTTTCACCTTCGGCCCACACTTAACTTTCAATTCCGTCTCAAAAACCATATATATTGTACTATTTACGATAAAACTTCACAAAATCTTTGAAATCTTAAAAAAATTACATACACGACACCAAAAATCTCTCGGAAAGTCGTATGTATCAAAAATGAAACTTAAGCCAGAATTATGAATTTTTTCAATTTTTTAATTCCTGTTTGAAATTTTCTTTTTTTATTTAGTTTAAAATAATCACGATAACAATACTAATGAATTACACAAATATGAGGCATCTAACTTTTTCTGAATTAAAGTTGTGTAGTCTAAAAAATTGAAATGTATAATTTTTGATACAAAGCTCGATCTACGGTTAAAGTCGACTTCGAACAACAAATTTTTTGAGAAACTTTTCATGCCAATTTTATTTACGCTCAGAGCTTTTGCCAGAAATCTGCTGAGAGGAAGTTGCCGAAGAAATATTTTTTCATATTTCGGTTTGATGTCTGACCTGGTTTTTGAACCGTGGCCTTACGTCTAATAAGCCATCATACTACCTACTGGACTACGGCGACGTACACGGCATGCCATGTCGAATGGCTTAGCCTCTTTGAAAAATTTCTAATGACATCCCAATCCCCAAAAGGATGAGGCCAATAACCACAAAAACTACTGCTCAACAGCAATATGGCCCATACTTAAGCACCATTTTGTGAAATATCCAGGCTCTAACAACAGGCAGCTTAGTTTTCCTTAGAAGTCCCTACACAGAAACCTCTGCACACAACTACAACTTCATATCTTTAATAACATTAGGCCGCCACTTTTACATGAACAAACTGACATTAATTTGAATTTGTAAGTAAAATATGCTCCAGAACCGGCATAAAAATATTTCCAAACCACAGAGAGTAGTCAATGTGCTATCACACACGAGACTATTTTTTAGCCGCACAATTTTTGTTCTTTCAGTCACACACGAGACTATTTCATCTGGCATAGAATTGTATACATATACTCTGCTTTGTGTGTATTAGTTTAATTTTTAATTTTTCTGAACTTGCTGTTTTATAAATGTATGTATATTGGTTTTGTGTTGTTTATGTATTGGTTTGTGCGGAGTAGAAGCTGGTTGAAAAATTATGCCAGCAAAAAACCACTCTCCTCACCTCTCTTGACTACAAGCTACCATTTTGTGCCAGCATAATTGTTCTCGTGTGTGATTGTCCAATGACATAAAGAGTTCATTCACAACCAAGCTCTACATTAGTGGTAAAAGAACACCACACCGTAGGCAACCACTGCTTGTGCCAACATTTACTATTTCGCTCCCAGCGAATATTTCCACAGATCGTGTGTCTGGCTCGACGGCTCAAAATGTCATACAGCACGTTTAATAGTGGGTTTTAAGGCAAAATACTTTTGGTAACAAATTTAGTTTAAGTTTATGGTTTTGGCATTTGTCGCCGTAGTCTAGTAGGTAGTGTGTTGGCTTATTAGACGTAAAGCCAGGGTTCGAGCCCCAGGCCAGACATCAAGACAAAATACAAAAAATATTTCTTCGGCAACTTCCTCTCAGCAGATTTCTGGCAAAAACGATGAGAGTAAATAAAATTACCATGAAAAGTTTCTCAAAAATCTGTCGTTCGGAGTCGACTTCAAACTGTAGGTCCCACCACTCATGTATAAAATTAACACACACAACATAAATGGTGTGAGAAACTGGGACGTTGTGCAATGGGGCAATGGGTCAATTCGACCTCCGGGTGTTGTACTTGTCTTAATTGACAAGTACACGTCCTCTAACCTAACCTAACCTTATGGTTTCTGGCGACAAACCAACATATTTTGAGGCATGAGAAGCTGACATAAAAGCCGGCATTGCCACCACGCTACCATTTTATAATTAAAAAAATTTTATTCCCATAGTAATTCCACCTTGAATTATCATTTTAAATACTCAAGCTCTTAAAAAAAGCACACTTTTTTATTTAATTTTTTAGCTGCCCATAGTGCAGGCAATAAATAACCAATAAGTTAGGAGACCACAAATATTCTTTAAAAATAAACTTCTTGTTTATGAGGACTATTTCTTGTTTTTTGCTACAATTTCTAAAACAGATTGAAAACAAATTGAATGCAATTAATCAAAAAGGAAAAACAAGGAGAGAAAAAAATATTTACCAACAGCATTTAATACACCTACAAATAGGCCCAACATTTTGTCTATTGTAGCAGGACTGTTGGACACATGCCTAGACGTGTTACATTTAATGGCAAAAACCTTAGTAAAGTAATCACCAGAAACAATTTCAATTCATTTAAAGAAATTCAACTTCATTCTCTTACAGCAGCATCATATTGCGTGTGATGACATTTTTAATGGAGAGTAAATAGCAGTCTTAGGACTGATTATTAAATGAGGCTGTTGTTGTTGTTCATGTGTATCACTTAAGTTGTCCTGTTCTTTTGCACACACACACACACATACTCATTCTGTAAATGTTGCAGAGGCGAGACTTGCTTTCAGGACAGAAACAAAATTGTCTGTTTATGTATCCAACATGTCCTCCCATTTCCAAATATTTTGTTGATTTTTGGAAAACAAAGACTGACTTGAAATAGACAAAAAAAAGAGAGAGAGAGAGAGAAAAAATGATTAATTATGCGTCTGTTGTGTGTGATAATTCATTGTGTCAGTTGATTGCTTTCGGCATTCCGGCAAATAACTTCTGCTGAAACTGAATCTGCCTTTAACCTTATGTGTCAGTCCCCTTTCACTTTTTGCCATCTTTCGCCGAGCTCTCTAACATAATTATTTCTGTAATAGCGAGATAAGTAAACTGAGCCGTGGCAGCAATTTGACGAATATTTAATTCCATGCTTAAGCGGAACATGTCTTCTCTACAATCTACAATAATAAAGTAAAACTCACGTTAAAATAGAAACAAAAAATGCATTCTTACTGCCACAGTCAATATAAAATTTAAATTGTATGTAATGGATGGCTTTGCTTGGAAATCATCGGCTTTAAAAACATTTTAACTTCAACAATTGAAATCCACAACACAAAATGAAATTTGGAAAAATTTCAAACCGTTTTTGTTTTATTGCATTTTGAAATTTAAGCTTTTAAATGGCCCACCCTCTATATGTATGTGGATGAATTTCATGCCATCAACGGATAAGCTTTTACTGGCTTTATTTTCATTTTCAAATTTAAACTTTTAAATGGCCAACCCTATAAAAACGTATTGTTCATATTGTTTTCTGTTAAAAGTTATTTGTGGTGACTATATTGTTTTCTTTTTTCCTGTTTGGCTTAAATCGAACGAATCCTCTTAAATATGATCCAAAAGGCTTTGTTTTCTTGTTAATAATTCACGACTTCTACGGCAAGGACAATTGCAAAATAAAAATTGAACAAAAGCTGAACAGTGCGAGCCAGCAGGATAAATTCTTTGAAAAGAATTTTCGTTACACTGGGGCAGCGTTTAGACGGCATACCATGAAGCAAAAAACTACAAGTGTTTTCAAAAGTATGCCTTACGTTTGCCAGGTAAAAAGGGTTCTGGCAGTTAAAAATGCTCCGTTCAAAAATAATCGAAATCGCGGATTAAATTGTAGTTTTTTCTTTGATTTTAAACCCACTTTCAAAAATTTTTTTTTTTTACATTTCATTACCATAAAAAGTGCGTGATTTTTAGTCGACCATGTTCTCTGCCTTCTTCGAAATCATCGAAAACTTGCCAACGAAATGAACGAACATGTTTCTTATTTCCTGCCACACATTTAACCAAAATTGCTCAACTGAAGCACTCAATCGCAAAGAGGCAATCCACACAAAGCATTACAAAGTGCGTTTAAAATTTAAACGCCAACAATCAACCAGAAAAACAAACCATCAATCATACAAAATCGTTTTGTTTCGAAGGAGGGAGGATATTAAAGAAAACCAAAAAAACTTCTGCTTCTGCTCGTCATGCAAATAATTATGGCAGATGGTGAATGCCTTGAAGTGTGTTCCTTTAACGATTTAAAGAAGCTACGTAGTGAAATTAAACCAAACCAATTATAAATATTGACTTGGGACCACATAGGAAACTTGTGTACTAACTGGTTTTGGGGTACAGCGTCTTAATGTTAATTAGTAAAATATCACGAGTTGTGAATTACCCACAAAGAGACTGTAGTGTAGGAGGTTTTTTTTCAACTGCATGCAACTAGTAATGGAGATAACTATGGTTTGACATCAGAAACATTAAACCGCGTTGTAATTTTTTCCAGTAATATTTGACAACTCATCAAGTATCGAGTCATTATGTATTGAGTGGGCCATTTAAATGGTTAAATTTAAAAATGCAATCAAACAAAAACGGTTTGAGATTTTGCAAAATTTCATTTTGTGTTGTGAAGTTCAATTGTTCAGGTTAGTATGGAATATTATTTCATTCATATGGCTGTTGCGGCTGGCCTCACTGTACCTCATTCGATCGGATGTATGTGGTCGCAATGGCATCATGAATGTTGATATTCAAATTCTCAATTGTCTCTGGTTTGTCGTCATAACACTTTTCTTTACCGGTGTCCCACAGAAAATAGTCCAACGGTTTTAAATCACAGCTTCTTAACGGCCAATTGACATCACTATTTCGGTTAATTAAACCACCAACAAACGTTTGATGCAATAAATCGATTGTGGCATGAGATGTGTGGCAAATTCCACCATCCTGTTTAAACTAAACATCGTTCACATCAATGCCATGACGAGCGGGTACAAAAAAATCAGTTACCATGTTACGATAGCTGTCTCCATTGACCGTAATGGTTGCGCTGTCCTCATTTTCAAAGTAATATGGGGCAATGATACACAAGCCGCACCAAACAGTCATTCGTTATACGTGCATTGGCTTCTGTAAGACCAAGTGTGGGTTTTCTGTGCCCCAAATACTAAAATTTCTCTCTGCTCCAATAAATCCAAACGTTGCTTAAGCGTAAATCGATTCATTAGGCTCAGTGGAGATAAAATTATTATTTTTTGTGACGGAATAGAATTTTACAGTCAATATGCAGTGATTGATCGCGTTCGCAGAAATTAAACTCTTCTCGATTCACGACCATATGATACCAAGACCGTTTGAAAAAGTATGGTCCGGCTTATGGACCGTTTTTTATTGGGTATACACAGCAGAGAACTGCATGAGTTGATTCACTTTCACTGTCCATTCACATGTAATTTTTAATGATATTGCTTGCACTGTTGACTATCTAACAACTGCATGTAATATACTCACTTTTGTTTTTTATGTACTGTTATCATGAATATATAAAAAAAATTTTACTGTTGTTTGATTGTTTTGTATAGAAATCGAATAACTCACAAAAGCATATGAAATTTTGAGTTGACTCAGTATTAAACTTTAAACGATAAAATGAAAAACAATTTGAAAGTTTTTAAAAAATTCAATACAATGAGTTCCGAGCTGTTAAGAAATATTGAAAATGAAGTTTACCGTCTAAAAAAGAACACAATTAGTAGAAGCACGGCTTGTTTCTTGCATCCACCAACCAATTCTTACCTAAATGATAACAATTTAGAAGAAGCGTTTTGTATTTCCGAAATTACGAAGTCTGTATCGTATTCTCCAAGTCCAATTCATTATTTAACGTTTGATGAACCACCACAAAAATTCCAATTATTTTTCTCAAATTTTATTCAAACAAACCTATCCACTACGGAAAGTATATCCGATGAATTAAATCGTTACAGTTATTTAAGAATGAATATTGATATGAACTTTGATGTGTTGCAATGGTGGCAAAACCACACTTCGGAATACCCTCGTTTACACAAAATTGCCCAAAAAATATTGAGTATTCCCGCAAGTAGTGCGGCTTCCGAACGTGTATTTTCCGCCGCAGGTAACACATAATCACCAAAAAGCGTAATCACATTGATCCACAATCTGTAAATAATTTACTTTTGCTGAATTCAGTTTATAAGTATGAGTAACGCAATTATTTATTTATTATATTTACAAAATGTACATAATATGTATGTACTATATAATTACTTAGACTACTTTACTTAGTGAAACTCAGACACAAATTAGAATATTTTTTTACGTTTTTTATACATAGATATAGCCTATGTAATTCTTCTTTTTGCAAAATATAAATAATAAAATAAAAATTCAAATATATTTTGTATTATTTAATAATATTTATATTATAGTAAATTATAAAACTTTTCGGTTCACTTGAAATGTTACATAAAGCAACATGTGTTAGAAGAGTTTTTTAAAAAGTATTCAAAACACTCATTCTGATTCGTTGCTTTTGCGAATCATATAAATAAACAAAAGTAGCAAGCAGTGACAAGCAATTCTTGACAACAGTCTCGTTTATTTGAATCATGTATTAAAATATTTAATTTTTTTACTGTCATGTGCTAGCTCAATATTGATTTTAGAAAATACAAAACTATGCCATTTGATTCACAATCATGCAGATCTCTGATACACAGATAAGGCAGCCATAATTCCTGCATTAGTAAATATCATTACAGTTGTCAATGATGCGATACTGGCAATAATACATATTCGAAGAAGAGTAACAAAATTAAGGTTCAAATATGGACCACCTACTGCATAGTTGCGGACAATGCCTGCATGAAATGATCTTTTAAAATTAAATGACAAGCATTCTTTAATAAAACATTTCATTTATTTTTGTAATTTTATTGGGGTTTTTAAACCCAAAAGAACTAAGTCAGTTTGAAGCATGCTTTTTATAATCGAAGGGAAGTTATGATACGATATAGAAAATAAGTCGTCGTAGTCTAGAAAGTAATGTGTTGCTAGATTAGACACGAGCCAATGGTCCAAACCTTAGCTCAGACATATCGAATGAAACGAAATATAAAAAATGTTTCCTCCTCACAGCAGTCTTCTGGCAAAAACTCTGAGAGAAAATAAAATTGCCGTGAAAACATTTCTCAAAAAATTCTGGCGTTCGAAGCCGACTTTGCTCTGTAGATGCTGCTACTCATGAATGAAATTTAAGCACGCAATATGGGTGGTCGCCGTGGTGTAGTAGGCAGTGTGTTGGCTTACTATTCGTAAAGCCCGGGTTCGTATCCCAGGTCAGACATCAAAAATGAAATATGAAAAAAATATTTCTTCGGCGACTTCCTCTCAGCAGATTTCTGGCAAAAACTCTGAGAGTAAAATAAACTGCCATGAAAAAGTTTCTCAAAATTCTGTCGTTCGGAGTCGACGTTAAACTGTAGGTCCCGCCACTCACGTATAAAATTAACGCACACAACATGAGTGGTGTGAGAAGCTAGGCCGTAATCCTGACTGAAGGGTTGTAATGGCCAATTATGTATGTATGTATGTATATGGGTGGTTTGAGAAACTAGATTGTAATCCTGACTAAAGGGTTATAATGCCCAATTGAGTAAGTAAGAGAAGATAATGCAATTGCAGTAATACATATTTAAGGAGGACAGGCTAGTTGCTGGGTTTCCATTTGTCTTTACATTTTCCAGCTCATCAGGTGACTGGTCTACTGCAGAAGGACGATAAAACAGACCTTCCTACAATATTCGCTGTTGATGTTAATCTCTGGAGGTGTCAGAGAGCCTCCTAAAAGGATGAAAACTTTTTTGTTTTTTTCCATATTCATACCTGATTTGCTAGAATCTGGATTGCACACCACCACTCTTATGGTAAATAGCTCAGTTATTACTGAATTTAAAACACGAAAAAACCTTAAATAATTTGTTATTATTATTTTATTAAATTAATTTGTTCTACTACTAATTAATTGCCCTCATCTGTCGATTTACCACACTTAGTATCTCTCTTAGTATGTCTGAATTAACTTGTCTACATGTGCGTTAGAAACAAAAGGAGTATCACAGATTGAAAATGAAAACTATTCGAGTATAAGTGACTTTATAAGTGCATATGTATTTGCAATTCGTATGTATGTATGTGTATGCATTTGTAAGCATACACTGACACTCTTGTGCTTTCTCCTGATCATCATATGCTTGTATGGCATGGCATGCATATCTGTGACAAAGTTTTAACAAGGAAATGTGGTGGCATTATTCATTAAAAAAAACTTCTTGTACAACGTTTACATTGTCTTCTTGTCGGAAAATAAAATTAATTAAAATGTTTTTAGTGTAAAATAATAATAAAAAAACACAAAAACAACAATAAAAATAAACAAAAAATAAAATCAGAATAAGAATAAAACAACAGAAAATAGAAAACAGGAAAACAAAAAACAACATGCTTTAATGAGTACATTGGCAGGAAATACAATCTATTTGAATTCTATTAATTACTCTGGGGTACTCTGGTACTCTTTTTTCCTTTTATTAACAAGCAGTTTATTTTAGTAAAATAATAGAAATAAAGGAGCAAGATTTTGGTAAATTTAAGAAAAAAAATACTAAAAAGATACTTTAAATGGCATCTTCTTTTGTATTTGAAAAATAAATGCCATGACATTGTCTTATAACAGATACACTCTGTGCATAGCTTCAGTTCAAATACCATAAACAATATTGAGCTGCTTGGACAAAGACATCGTAAAAACAATGTTTGCATGGATAGAACATATATTTAGAGCCAATAAAGAGATTACAAAGACGGCACTACGCTATAATTCCCAAGGCTCTTATTATTATTATTATTATTGTCGGGACGCCGTGCCTTATTACATCGTCAATCCGATCTATTGTACTCTTACCACTTATCCCTCTGAGGCTTGTTGAACTGACAAACTTCAGGTTGCTGCTCCATGTCAACAATGGCATATACCTGCCCAGGACCTGGTATGCATCTAAGACGTTTTTATTCGCCAGAGGTTCCAAGAATAAGCTCTCATGATTCTCCTTCACTGTCACAAAGCAAATATACTGGGTTCAACACAAGTCCTCTCTGAATAAATCTACTCAGAGTCAACTGTGGAGTGCAATGCGGAACTGTATCTGGGGTCCATTCAGATAAACTGGTACTGAATAGGTCATACAGCTGGCCAGGCCAGCGTATTTCAGCTGGAGATTTTTGTAGCTGCAAGCATGATTTTTGATTTTTGTAGTCGCCGTAGTCTAGTAGGTAGTGTGTTGGCTTATTAGACGTAAAAGCCAGGGTTCGAGCCCCAGGCCAGACATCAAGACAAAATACAAAAAGTATTTCTTCGGCGATTTCCTCTCAGCAGATTTCTGACAAAAACTCTGAGAGTAAATAAAATTGCCATGAAAAGTTTCTCAAAAATCTGTCGTTCGGAGTCGACTTTAAACTGTAGGTCCCACCACTCACGTATAAAAATTAACACACACAACATAAGTGGTGTGAGAAACTAGGACGTTGTACAATGGGTCAATTCGACCTCCGGGTACTGTACTTGTCTTAATTGACAAGTACACGTCCTCTAACCTAACCTAACCTAACCTAAGCATGATTTAAACCGGCGACCTGGCTCCTTCCAACCTGATCATATGCGTTGACAGTTAAGCAGCAATCAAAGTGTTGGGATCCCATTTCCTTAAATTAAAGTGTGTCAGGAGCTGCATGGACTCGCTACACTGTATACGTCGACACAACTACCGCCTGGGTTCTGGGTTCTGGGCCACTGTGGGATAGAGGGGAACGAAAGGGAGGACGAACTGGTACGGAAGGGATCGGAGATATCTGAAGTGGAAACGATAAAGGAGATATATGCACCTCTACAAGAATACTCTTCCAAATTGGAAAAAGCAGCATGGAATTCAACAAACCGTTGGTGTTCCAACATACCTGGTTGCCTGCAGTGGACAGCCGGAAACGAAGGAACTAATACAAACTTGGTCTACCCATGTTACTGCAGAATCTGCCATGATGTATAGGATAATGGCCGGTTTCATTAAATGCTCTGGATGGTTCAATCCCACTACTAACGAATCATGACAGGGGGCTCTGACATATAAGTATCTGGCATATAAGCATTGGCGTTTTTTGCGATGTTCAATCGGAATTTGTATTTTTTTTTTTTTATTAGAAACGTCAGTACGACCCCTGTTGAGGAGGGTCGTATCCCGATCAGACCCTTGGGATATATACTAATGGCTCTAACATTCTCACCACAGCAGCCATACCATATATTAAGTGCTCTGTTATTAAACTTAAGTATAGGCTGCCTGTCCCCTATAGTGTTTTAGCGTCAGAGGAGATGACCATATTGGCAAGGGCGCAATGCTTATCCCGTGGTGTGATAAGATAAAGACGGATAGGATTCTGTTCTTCAGAGGAAAAACTGTTCAATGCGTTGTTATTGTTCTACACACTACCTGTTAGGCTACGGCGACTTCAAAATTAATGCAATAGAAAGTTTTATTTGACAGTCAGGTTGGTTGCCTGAATGTTTGGTACAATGTACATAAACTCTGCCTTAAGCAAGCAGGGTCCACCT
This sequence comes from Sarcophaga subvicina, assembly GCA_936449025.2. NCBI lineage: Eukaryota > Metazoa > Arthropoda > Insecta > Diptera > Sarcophagidae > Sarcophaga > Sarcophaga subvicina. The sequence goes on from OW388084.2 coordinate 39,068,199, forward strand.
AATCTTAATCAAAGTAGCTTTTCTTATTAACAGACTTATTTTTTCGCTCTAAGTTCAGCAAATACACTCCAGAGGCCACTAAACGATCATGTTTTTTAAATATTGACCTTCAAAGTCTTTAAATGCTAAGATAAACTTAAAAGCTCTTCTACTTAACTAAGTTTTCATACCTACAAGTCATCAAAAAGGATGAAGGTAAACATAAATTTTCGTTTTCAAACTGAATTTTAAATGTTTGTGTGAGTCTTTAAAGGAAATTGATTTCTTAGAAATTGAAACGCCTTACTTAGGCACAAACGAAATACAAACCTTTTCTGTTTTCTTTATTGTAGTAATTTTACTTTTTCTTTGCCAGAATTTTTCTTTGTCTAATCAAATAATGAGCAGCAGCAAGCAACACATCATAGACATGCTGTTCAAGTTCTTTATCACAGAGTATCACAAGTGACAAGTATAACTGTCAAAAGGCTGTCGTTTGTTGTCAACTGTTAAAATGATATTTGCATTGGCACTCTCAATACAAATGTTTGTGTAGACAATTACATAAAGTACTTAGTTATGTACGTCTACAAGGTGTGTCCATATAAGTCTGGTCGCTTTATTATCATATCAGCCTTTATATAAATGAAATAGAATGGGGAAGATACTTTCATGTACTTGAATATTTTCTTGCGTTCTAGGAACACATTGTCAGACTGAATGAAGTTGGCTGCAGATGAATTAAAAAAGAAATCCAATATTATTGACATGGTGTTTACCAGCGCTTTAAATCATTATTTTCTCTGTTCCTATCACAAATACTTTCTTGTGGATCATGGAATCATAACATATTCTATGCTTTGAAACTGTTATGATTTCCTCTATTTTTATACGTTTAAGATGCGTAGCTAATGCACACCATCCTGGCACTGCGTCTTACGCTGACTTGATGGGAAGTCCCTCCGAGCGCTTAAAGAGTATGACAATCCGAAGCTGTAACATACATATTTGCTTCGCATATCTAAAGAACTTTCCCTCATTCGCAACCTGTGGTTGCGCCCGTTAGCGTACATCTATGTTTGTACGCAGATAGTTAATGTTAATCTTTATATGTAGCTTTACATCAGGGTATATTTATATCCTAAGGAATGCAGAAAGAGAAGAAGGGTTTTCATTACCACAAAGCACTGCACTCCTTCCAATCTGCTGGCCTTTTGGCTTAACAATATTTGAAATACTGTTAGATTTATGGGTTCAAGCCAATCTGTTTCACAAAATTTCAATAGGATAGGTACAGTAGGAAGCCCTCTACATAGTGTGTTTGGAACTAATTAAGAGTCATTGAAGGGGCACCTTCCCTGAATTTCAAAAATGCTTAATCGGTCATTACATCCGTTTAGTCAGGATTACAACCCAGCTTCTCTCAACGCTCACGTTATGTGTGTTAATTTTATCCATGGGTGGCGGGACCTAAAGGTTAATATCGTCTCCGAAAGACAGATTTTTCAGAAACTTTTCATGGGAATTTTTTTTACTCCTCTAGTTTTTTCCAGAAGAGTGTTGAGAGAAGGACGCTGAAAAAAATATTGTTTCATGTTCGCCATGTCTGAGCTGGGGGCTTGAAGCATGGACGCGCTTCTAATTAGACAACGCACTACCTGATACACTACGATGACTTTCTTACTTAGGAATGCATCAACCAAATCGGTTCAGTAACTCATATAAATAGAGGGAATGCAGTTCCCCATTCCAAGAAAAAGTTGTAGTGGTAGCAAAAGTTGAGACGTATTTCAAAATCCTCCCTACACACAATCTTTGACAAACCGTGGGATTCGATATAATCGTGCTTCAAAGCCGCTTGAATTGTGAATCTCTACCATATAATTACGAAGAATTTTCTCTCAGTGTTTAAAAAGCGAAGTGACTTGAAGATGAGTGCAAGAACAGGCACCGGATTCTTCAATCGGGTGGGCCATTTATCTGTTTAAATTTGAATTATCGGATATTTCGAATCTGGCAATACGTATGTCATTCTATTTTGTCACAAAATTCCGTATATTATCTCCACTGAATGTCATGAATCAATGTACGCTTGAGGAACGTTGAGATTTTTTGGAAATGTATTTCCAAAACAAAGACAATTGTTTGGAAATTGCATGAAAATGTCGTACAAAATTTGGTCGTAGATGATGTCCAACAGATCCCGGTACACGCAAGTTTATTGCAATAGTTCTTTAAACTGGTTTCTTTGTTGATGCGCCAAGACGTGAGCGTGCTCATGCAGTGTGTGCACCCGGAAATATTGAAGCTGTGGCTGAGAGTGTGCATCAACTCGTCACCGTTCTCAAGAATTAAACATTTCACGCACCAGTTTACATCGAATTTTGCGAGAAGATTTCGGTATGACGCCTTACAAAGTTCAATTGGTTCAAGAGTTGAAGCCGCATGACCATCCGCTTCGTTTTCGCTTCTCTACATGTGCCAACGAGAAACTTCACGACGATGTTGATTTTGCCAATAAAACAACAATAGTTGTCAGCCTTTTACTCAATCTTAATTGAAGCTGAGTTTTAATTAACGTCCGCATTTTTTTGTCTGACCACTTTTAAGGATGTAATTTTTCTTCCTGGACATGAAATGAATGACATATTGAATACACCAATGCTATGTAAAATTTAAATACTAAAGCAAGGAAGTCAAATCTGTAATACTTTTACCCCAAATCACCTTTTTATGATATTTCTAAGAAACATCTCGAATTGGTTAAAAGGAAAAGAAATCAACTTTGATGTTTGCTTGATTGCTTACTCGTAGAGCACTTTTTGTAAAACTTTATAGTTTTGTGGCCTAAAAGACTGTGTTATGAAATTCTATGAAAAATATTACGAACATATTGGACAGAACATTAAGCTGGAAAAGTAATATACAATCCAGAGCAGCTTATGCAGCAACTGTGCTTTATTATTGCAAGAGAGCAGTATTCCCAAACTAAAAATGTATGCAGACAGTACGGCTTATTAATTAAACAAATACTTTTCTGCAGAGCCAAGGTTTAGTGTTTGACTTTAAAGATCAGGTATCGTTAAACCTTGTTTGGGCTTACTATGAGAATGGTGACAGTCGTGATAAACGATACTCTTGGAACTACATCATCCAAATTATTGTTTATTATCCTTAACTGGCTCTGGCGAAGCAATGATTGCGAATGTGATAGTGAGACTGAGGCCACAATGAAAGTATAAAAGCTATAGTCACATCAAATTCCTAGGTATCCCAGGTATATCGGTATGAAATGGGCGATGGCATCTGCTGACAGACATGTGGGACTGGGTGCCACAATGGCATGGACGTATAAAAGCTAAGGTCACATCAAATTCGTAGGTATGCCAGGTGTATCAGCAAGAATTGGGCGATGACATCTGTCAAACATATCCCGAATACATCAAATCAGTGATCAAACGAAATCGTATTTTTGCATCGTGCAAAATATGGCGAATTTTATACCAGAAGAAGATAATTTGCGGAAAGGATTAAGTTTTCGTTTTCGAAAAGTGCTTGAGAGTGGCATCGAATGCTTATCGAGGCATATGGTGATCATGCTCTATCAGAAGCAGCTTGTAGGATATGGTTTCTACGGTTCAGAGAAAGTGATTGTGATGTGAGAAATGAAGAAAATGGACGACCACACAAAAAAATTTAAAAATCCGAACTGCAAACAATATTGGATGAAAATGACATTTTGAGTCAGAAACAAATGGCAGAAATGTTAAATATTGAAGAATTCTGAAGACTTAAAAGCAATGAGAAAGATCCAAAAGTCTGGAAAATTTGTGCCGCATGAGTTATATGACAAACAGATGGAAAACTGAAAAATCACTTGCGAAATTCTGCCATAAAGACACGATAGAAAATCAGTGTTGCTTTGAATTATTACTGGCGATGAAAAATGGTTTCAATTTTAGAATACTAACCGAAAAAATCATGGCTTAATCCCGAACAACAATCAACTTCGGCTTCAACACCAAACTGATTTGGCAGGAAGACAATGCTGTGTGTATTGGAATTACAAAGGTATAGTATACCACTAGCTCATAAAAATGGCGAATCCGTTAATACAGATGGCTATCGACAACTAATGATCAATTTGAATCATACATTGATTGAAAAAACTATCAGAATGGGTCATAAGACAGGGTAAGGCAATTTTGCAACATGACAATTAAACTGCACACAAAACAAAATCGGTTAAGGATACAACCAAGAGCTGCTAGCCCACCAAACTTCGCCTTTCCGGCTGCTATTTGTTTTATCTTGTTGAAATTGGGTGATTAATTGATTAATTATTTAATGGATTAATTAATTATTTGATTAATTAATTAATTGTTTAATGGTTAATTAATGAATTAATTTGCTGTTATTGGCGTGGAATCCACGAATTGCCTGAAAGATGGAGAAGTGTTTAGCCAGTAATGGTCAATATTTTAATTAAAATGTTTTTTTTTACTTTCCTATTAAAATTTGAGAAGAAACCCTTTTTTCAAATCTTTACATCTGGTAGTTAAAATTGACCAATATTTTGACTACACACTAACAAATCCCACTTTTTATTCTGATTCTATGTCGTAAATATTAGACTTATTCTGGTTTACACCTTCCAGAGATCACCATAAAAAGGAGGGAAGTCAGATTGGCCCTCAGATCAAACGATTCCTGTGTTACTGTAATAATGAATATAAAGATTGCCGCAGTACGCATACGGAATCAGAGTATAGCGAGTAGAGATATGCACATATCTAATAATAGCATAGCGACCATTAGATTCCTACAGAATGTGTAAAATACAACTAAAATTGTCTCCTTCTTATAGGTTCCTGGGCGCGAAGCTGTGGAACGTAACAAAAAATTAATAAATGCCCACATACATAATTGGTTATAACAACCCTTGAGTCAGGATTACGATCTAGACTAATACAACAGATTTTCGAATGAATACATATATACGTAGGATTATCTTTCTTCTCCAACGACAATAAGCAAACTTTGCTCAACTGCGACGGAAAGATGGGAAACGAATTCTCTTTTATATAGATTTTGGACGGTCAAAAAATAGTTTCATTAAAACTACATCAGAATCTATTTTCCGAACCTCATAGCAGACATAATGGGATACTGAACTTTAGGTATACGTGCTCATAATTTGAAAACATCTCAAAACGACTTCTACAGAAATTTGTTGATTTGTTTTAAAAAATTTTCTTCAGCCAGTACACATTTTTAGTATTGATATCCCAGTTTAGGCCAATTGCTCTCTAAGAACCATAAAGAGCAGTTTTGAATAAGGAATTCGTATTCTACTGAAGTCATCGTAGTCTATCGCCAACACACTATCTTGGCGTTAGACGTGAGGCCACGGTTCAAACCCCAGGTCACACATCTCCAACAAAACGAAATATGAAAAAATATTTCTTCAGCGACTTCTTCTCAGCAGGCTTCTGGCAAAAACTTTGAGAGCTAAAAAAAAATTGCCACCAAAAGTTTTTCAAAAATCTGCCGTTCAGAGTCGACTTTGAAATGTAGGTTCCGCCACTCATGAATAAAATTGAGACACACAACATAAGTGGTGCGAGAAGCTAGGTCGTAATTCTAACTGTAGGGTTGTAATGACAAAATTATGTATGTATGGCTGCCTTCCAAAATGTTACTTGCTTTGTGTTTGAACAAAATATCGTGTTTCATAATGCCGCCGTACATAATATGTACAAAATATGTATTTTAAAACATCGTCAATGTGTATTTTTAACGCAGTCAATAAGCATCAATTAGGCCTCGGATTTGTAGTTGTTGCATAGTTTGGTTATTTTGCATATCTACATAGTTTATACACAATAGTAGAACTGCATACAAACTTTGTATTGATACATTTCGGAAGGTAACCTATGTATTCTACTTTGGTTTACTATCCGATATAAATCCACGTTATATGGCGCATTCGAACAGATCGAGAGCTATACAAACAGTACGATTGGTAGTACGTTGACTGTACTTATTATATCATAAATAATACTGTACTGTGCATATGCGCTGCATCAATTCGATAACAATATCAGCACAGATTCTAGAACGACATTAAAAATTAATTTAATTAATAACTTTAATTAATTTTATTTAATTCTTTAAAAATACTCATATTACTCGTATAAGTATTGGCGTATCCTGCCAATTATATTTCATTTTCCCTGGGTTACAATTTGAACATCCTTTACATCGAATATTGGTGGCAGTGGTTGGTTGGTTGGTTAGTGGTGTTGTTATGGTGATTTTGAACGTAGTTGTTGAATTGAGAGATTTTGTAATTGCAAGTTGCCGTCAATTCGTAAACAAAATCTGTTTGTATAGCAGTTTGTACGCGTGTAACTGCAAATGAAAGTTATACTATTGAATATAGCAGATGTACGAAGCATGCAAACATTTAACCGTAGATCGAGCTTTGTATCAAAAATGATACATTTCAATTTTTGAGACGATATAACTTTAATACAGAAAAAGTTAGATGTCTGATATTTTTTGAAATCGTTAGTATTGTGATTGTCTTTATTTTAAACCAAATCAAAAAAGAAAATTGCAAACAGGACTTAAAAAATTCAAAAACTTCATAATTCTATCTTATGTATCATTTTTGATACATACGACTTTCCTAGGGATTCTTTGGTGTTGTGTATGTAATTTTTTTAAGTTTTCAAAAGATTTTGTGAAGTTTTATCGGGAATAATACATTATTTATGATATTTGATAAGGAATTGAAAGTTAACTGTTTGATTAAATAAAAATTGCCATGAAAAGTTTCTCAATAAATAAAAATCTGTCGTTCGGAGTCGACTTTAAACTGTAGGTCCCACCACTCATGAACTTAAATTAACACACACAACATAAGTGGTGTGAGAAACTAGGACGTTGTACAATGGGTCAATTTGGCCTCCGGGTACTGTACTTGTCGTAATTGACAAGTACACGTCCTCTAACCTAACCTAACCTAAGTGTTTGATGAAAGTGAAAAAGTTGAATTTTCTGTTCTTGATATTGATTGAAGTAGTCGTAGTCTAGTATGTACTATGTTAGCTTATTAGACGTCAGACCAAGTTTCAAACCTCATGTCACACATTTCCAGTTTACAAAGAGAGGTTGTAATGACCGATTAAATATGTACATATATATGTAATATTATTACTACTGAAGATTCTGAAGAAGAAGAAAACAGAAGCTCCGCTCATGAAGTGACGCAAGTACTGACAGCTGCAAACATGACAATAGGACGTTAATCGAAAAAGATGGTACTGCTTAGAATAGAGAACCGTATTAGTAGTATGGGGAACAAAATGTTACCAATTTTAACGTAAATTGCTAGCAGCTGTCACGTGAAATGTTGTAGAGTCCTTCTTACTGCTCTTCTCATATTTATCTTCCGTGACAGACAAACATTAGAAAAAAGTGTTTCTTCCTATGATTTATTTCTTAGATATTACTGAAGGATAATATTTCGATCAGCTAGCAGCAGAATCATTCGCTTTGATAATGTCCTACTCGGAAATGATGATAAATTTACACCTATTACGCCTCTTCGAAAACTGAGCTGAAAGTCTTCCAGCTTTTAATAATCCCAGTAATTTTGTCGCTATAGATTAGTAAGTAATTGAATTTTATGGTCTTTATAAATTTCGTGGTCCACCGGAATCAAATTGGCAGTTTTAGATTCAAGTATATGCTATGTGCGTAGCAACTACTTATAGCCGTATATGGGGAAACTTGTATCCGGGACACCACAGAGGAATGAAAGAGACATAATCGTTGTTCACGAAACTTTTTTACCTCACATGACGTCGACAACAAATGTTTGTAGCGAAATATAACAATGGTTTGTGCCATCAGGTTTCAGCTAGCCCTCGATTGGGAGCGTTACTGATGGGAGTGACAATAAGCTGCCCCATCTAAACAATGGGAAACTTATAAATCCCCACAAAGCAAAGGTGCTAGATGCAAATTGCTACCATTTAGAAAAAAATAAGACCAAGCTGACATGAAGTGTTTAATTTTTACTTACAAACCCATGCTACAACGTACATTATGTCAAAAATGTTGGCGTAAATTTCATAAAAGTGATAGTAAAATGTATTAATGTCAAATAGTTTTATTAAAATGAATTAAAATAAATAAAAACATTTAAATTTTGTCACAAAATCTATCAATAATTGCGGAAATTCTATGAAATACAAGTATGTATCAAAAGTGATACACAGCTAGAATTATGCAGTTTTTTAATGATCGATCTACGGTTAAACTCAAATGTATCCAGTTTTTATTGCTGGTGTAACCAAGCGATATTTGATAAAGCGGTGAGGTGACCAGCTGTCAAACATTTTAATTTATTTAATAATTAACGGATGATGAAGCAAATGATTATAAACACATAGTACTTGACACCCGCTGTGTTATATTTTAAGAAATTTTTAATTGCCTTTCAAATATGGTCACCTTAATGTTTGCTGAAAATCTCCAAAGACTAATTAGTGCGATTTCTGGTATAACAATTATCGATGACAATATTGCTTTAAAAAAAGACCGAGAGAGAGAGAAACAAAAAACAACCGAATGCAATAACAATTGATATTCGAAAAGAGCACTCAACTATGGAGAAAGGATAACGAATAACGGTTACTTTGGCAAACAAATTCAGCCATAAACGTGTCAGACAGACAGCTTGTAAGTTATAAAATGCAAATTAATCTTTTGCCATAAAGCTAAAAAATTTGAATTTTTAACAAAATAAGGTCAAGGTTTAACTGCAAAATTTATTCGACGAAAATTGTCATACTGGTTACTGAATAATTTGAACAAACTTTCTGTTTTCCACGAGCAAACTCTCAGTATTGAGAGGAAAATTTTGATTCGTTTTTTTTGCAACAATCCTTCGTGGCAAACTTTGGAGAAACGTTTATATAAAGCCGCGTAGATCAGTGTTCTTTAATTTAAAATCTGCAACAATCTGTGGGTTTGATCGAAAGGGCTACCCTACTGAAGACTAGTACTCACCTATATAGGCCTGTAGGATTTCGCCTTTATATGATTCTTTTCACACTTCAGTGTCATATAACATATTCCAACCTCATATTCTTAAACCAAATGATGATATTAAATGATATTGGGGAAGAATCCTCATTAGGCACATCTAAAAGCATCCTTTTATTTACTTAATTGATCATTACAATCCTTTAGTCAGAACAACCACCTAGATTCTCACATCTGCCATGTTGCGTGCGTTAATTTTTATCCATCAGTGGCAGAACTTACAATTTAATGCCGACTCTGTACGATAGATGTGAGAGATTTTTTTGACAATTTGTTAACAGGCTTCTGAGAGGCAGTATTCGCAAGAAATATTTTTCATATTTCATTTCGTTTGAGGTGTCTTAGCTGGGACTTGAACCAAACACACTGTCTACTTAACTAAGGCAACTTCATGAGCATCATGTTTCTTACTTACTTAACAAGTCATTACAACCTTTTAGTCAGGTTCACAACCTATCTTCTCGCACCACTCATGTTGTGTGCGTTAATTTGTATACATCAGTGGCTGGACATATGACTCTGAACAATAAATTTTAGAAGTTTTTCGTGTTAATTTTTTTTACTCTCAAAGTTTTTGCCAGAAGACTGTCAGTGTGAAGACGTAGTAGACTCATAAGGGGCCTTTAAACTGTAGGTCCCGCCACTCATATATAAAATGAACACTCACAACATAAGTGGTGTGAGTATCTAGGTCGTAATCCTAACTGAAGGGCTGTACTGACCTATTATGTATGTATTTATATAGGATGGGCCATTTAAAAATTTAAATTTAAAAAGTGCAATAAAACAAAAACGGTTTACAATATTGCCGAATTTATTCTTCTGTTCTGAAGTACAATTGTTCTGGCTAGAAATGAAAGATTATTTCATTCATGCAGCTGCCGCGGCTGGCCTCACAGTACCTCACTCGATCGGACCAATTTTCGGGAACTATTTCGAGTGTATGGGGATGTATATTGGCAATGGCATTACGAATGTTGGCCTTGAAAGGTTCAATTGTCTCTGGTTTGTCGGCATAACACTTTTCTTTAACGGAACCAGGCAGAAAATAGTCCAACGGTGTAAAATCGCAGCTTCTTAGCTTCCAACTGACATAACCATTTCGGCTAGTTAAACGGCCATCAAACGTTTGATGCAATAAATTGATTGTGTCATGAGATGTGCGACAAGTTACACCATCCATGAAGACCGTGTCCAAACAATCGGTTGGCATGCTGCGATAGGTGTCTCCATAGATTGTAATGGTTGCGCTACAAACTGATCCAAACTGTCACTCGTAATGGGTACATTGGCTTCTGTAAGACCAAGTGTGGGTTTTCTGAGCCCCAAATTCTGCACCACCAAAATGAAAATGAGCTTCACCCATAAAGATGATTTTCTTTTTGGCAAAATCGATATCTTCGTGCAATTTCTTCTAGTTGGCCTAATAAATCCTAACGCACCGAAGACGGTCGTGTGAGGGTGTGAATGGTGTGATTGGTGTGAATGGTGTGAGGGTGTAAGTGATGTGAGGGTGTGAATGGTGTGAGTGGTGTAAGTGCTGTCAGGGTGCGAATGGTGTGAGGGTGCGAATGGTGTGAGGGTGCGAATGGTGTGAGGGTGTGAGTGGTGTGGGGGTGTGAATGGTGTGAGGGTGCGAATGGTGTGATAGTGAGAGTGATGTGAGGGTGCGAATGGTGTGAGGGTGCGAATGGTGTGAGGGTGCGAATGGTGTGAGTGGTGTGAGGGTGGGAATGGTGCGAATGGTATGAGGGTGTGAATGGTGTGAGGGTGCAAATGGTGTGAGTTGTGTGAGGGTGCGAATGGTGGGAGGGTGCGAATGGTGTGAGGAAATGAGGGTGCGAATGGTTTTTTTTTGAGGTGAAAAAAAAAATCATCGAAAGACACTGTTGCCACTGCAACAGTAGTGTGAGACTTTAACCCACTAAAATACCACCTCTACGATTCGAACCTGTTTGTCCTATGGTATTACCGTTAAGTATTTCATCACAGGACGAGTTCTAGCTTATTGACTACTACTATTGGTTAGTATCCCTTTCTATCCTACGAATTCTCTCTATCCTTCTCAATTCCTGCATCACATTTGCAGACAGCATTTTGACATATTGCCAAACCTCAACAGACCGCAGCATATGCGGAACTATATTGTCTGCAGTCACTATTTCATCTACCATCGTCTCTAACAGCTCGCGTTCCAATCTAAATCTATCGCAATAACCGAAAATATGCTCAGCAGTCTCAATTCCATTATTGCAGAAGGAGCGAGATACCTCGTGCCGTGCTCTGTCAAAAACTGTGTTATGTAAAAGTCAACACGACCGTGTCTCCTTTCAACCCAACTTTGTACATTTCTGATAAGTCTATGTGTCCATCGCCCTTTCGTCGCAGTATCCCACTGAATCTGCCATTCGTCTAAACTCTTTTGTCTTTCCTCCCTTCGTTCTTCCGTAGTTAATTTTCTACCAACAATACTAACTCTATCGTATATCCTTTTCAGTTCCACAGCCATAACCTCAGGGGGTGTTATACCAGATATGACACCAATAGCCTCATATGAAACTGTGCGGAAGCCACTACCAAACCTAAGGGCGCTAAGACGAAATAAAGACCTTGCAGCCCTAGCGTAGATTCTAATACCCAACGCCGATCCCCACACAGGTGTTGCATACATCATTATCGACTGAGTAACATTTGCCAATAACAGTCTTCTGCTCTGATTTGGCCCTCCAATATTAGCAGGGTGTGAGTGGTGTGAGGGTGCGAATGGTGTGAGGGTGCGAATGATGTGTGGGTGCGAATACTGTGATCGTGCGAATAGCGGTAGGGTTTGAATGGTGTGAGGGTGTGAGTAGTGTGAGGGTGGGAATGGTGTGAGGAGGCCGCCTCATGGTATGGGGATGTTTTTCCTCTTCAGGAGTAGGTAGACGCATTAAAATTGATTCCAAAATGACTGGAGAGTACTATGTAAATATTTTGGAAGAAAATCTTTACAGCAATGAGGAGGAAATGGGCTTGGGGGAGTTTATCTTTCAACAAGACAACGAACCCAAGCACACAAGTAAGGTCGCTAAAGCATATTTTGAAGAAAATAATGTTGAAAAATTTGATTTGCGTGCTCAAAGCCCAGATTTAAACCTCATAGAGTATCTTTGGGCTATCTCAGATGACAAAAACCCGATGGAGTCCAGAAAAAATATTCAAACATTTTGGAAAAACTGCAAAGTGCAATTCCTACAAGTACATTGAAGAACCTTGCGGTAAGTATGCCGAAAAGATTAAGAGAAGTCATAAATAACAAAGCAGGAGCAACTTCGTACGAAATTTTGAAGTTATTTATTTATTTATAATATTTTCTAGTGAAGTGTTACTTTCTCTTGTCACTTGAAATTCCTTATGTGCCATATAGTTTCTATTATAAATAGAAAATATAAAGAAAAAATTCAATGTTAAGATACTTTTTAGATAAAATATTAACCGAATTAAAAATGAAACTATAATTTATAAACATTTGAAAGCAATAAACATATGCTTTAATCAAAAAACAAAAAACAATTTCAAACCGCACTTTATTTTGTCCGACAGAGTATATTTCTTTCGGCGATTTGCTCTCACTAGTCTTCTGGCGAAAACTCTGGGAGTAAATAAAATGTATGATTTTAAACTGTACGTCTCCTTACTCAAAGATACAAATTAAAACACACAACATGGGTGGTGTAAAGAGCCAGGTCGTAATCCTGACTAAAGGGTTGTGGTAACCAATCCAGTAAACTGGCAGATACTGAACGATATCAGTTGTTCGAAAAGCTTCGATAAGAGCAAGAGCTCACTAGGTTCAGAGTTTAGGCGCATTGTGATGCACATAATTGGTCATTACAACCCTTCAGTCTGGATTACGACCTAGTTTCTCACACCACTTATGTTGTGTGTGTTAATTTTATAAATGAGTGGCGGGACCTAGAATTTAAAGTCGACTCCGAACGACAGATTTTTGAGAAACTTTTCATGGCAATTTTATTTGCTCTCAGAGTTTTTGCCAGAAATCTGCTGAGAGTAAGTCGCCGAAGAAATACTTTTTGTATTTTATTATTTTTTTGGCTTTTCGTCTCATAAGTCAACACACTACCTACTAGACCCATTGTGATACCACAGTTAATATCCAAATGATAGATCAAGTATTCTCAATAGAAGCCAAAAATGATTTCAAAATAATTTTTGCTATTGCAGCTCTCTTCCTCTACCTCAGACCCAATGCTCCTGCAGGCGACATTTGAGAGAATTGCAAATCTATTCCCTTGCTTTTCAATGCATAGGGTTAAGAACAGAAGGCAATCAGTCTTTCTCTTAGCTATAAAAGTTCAACAATGTGTACCAATACTGTACATACCCTGCTGCTGCAGTCTACGTAGTTGATTTAGTCTCCCTGTAAAAGAGGGGATTGATGGCAAAAACTCAAAGAGGAAATAAAATTGTCATGGAGAAGTTTCTCGATATGTTCATGTCGTTCGGAGTCGATTTTAAACTGTAGGTCCCGCCACTCACGTATAAAATTAACGCATACAACATAAGTGGTGTGAGATTCAAGGTCGTAATCCTGAATGAAGGGTTGTAATGGCCAATTATGTATGCACATATTTATTTGTTACAGATATGAAGATCTTCATGAAATCTATTAGAGGCGCCCGGGTTTTACTTAAACAGAAGGGTAGGCAATCTATTCACATTATTTTAACACTTAATATCCTTAAAAACGTTGTTTTTAATTTTGTAATTTGTATGCCTGGAATTTTGCAAATAAAATTGATTAAAAATGTTCACAAATTTACATTTTAATTTCCAAAATGAACAAAGAAAACTATATGCAGACAAGCCTATCAAAGCTGTCAGACTAGTCCCATACGAAAGTGAGGACAAAAAAGTAAAAATAAATATCCTCCTCAATTGCACTCAATTTTAATTGATATGAAAAAAAGGGAATTCAATGTGTTGTAAGCAACTTAAACTCAAGAAAAAAAGAAAAAAAATGCGAAATGCAAAGAACGCCTATACCTTGAGGATCTATGATTGGCTTGTAAACATGTTTTCAAAATATAAGAAAACTTCTTAAAAAAAATTGATTTCAAGGCTTGATCAAATTCTATTTTAGGCTTCTTTTGAAAATTTTCCATAAATTGTTTTCGTTCTTTTATTGCAAGACAAAACCCTGCGTGGTTCGTTGTCACTATTATGGTTTAAGTTAAATTGAAATAAATTTCCTAAAGTTTAATAAAGTGAAGGGATTTTTTTACCTAGCACTGCTGGTACTGTCTGTTTATTAAAAGCCTTATAAAATGCCATAAAAGTGGTACTACGCACACTGTACCATTGCCGCTTGAATTATAAAGTTGACAAAACAACAGAATAATGTACTTGTCATACAGGCAAATGACTTCTGCGGTAATTGTGAGTCTGATGAGACGAATCTTTCACCTTATGGGCACTGACTCCCCGCTCTTGTCATGAAAAGATAAAAGATTTTGATCTCTCACTTTCTAGTACACTTAACCGAGCTGTCTAATCTAAGGACTGTTGCTATAGCAAGATTTATTTTGCACTCGGTTTGGTTTCCTCCAAGAAATGTTTGATCCTCGGGGTGAATACTGGAAGTGGTATCACAATGGGCGTAATTGGAATCTCTTCTTTAAGGATGGTTCGCCATCCTATATAACCTAAGGGATGGTGGTAAGGGCAAACCGCTCTTTCTGTAGGAGGTGCGTAACTTGAATAAAGCAGTAGCCAAAACAATTTTACGTAAGACTCTACTCGCAGTCCATTCATATAAATTTTTATGAGTGGCGCCAATAGAAAATTTTGGAATCTCGGTTTCATTATTTCTTATTAGACGATCAAAGTGCCAAGCGTCGGCGTTTGTAAGCAACAGCGGGCGACCATTTACTGTGTATGTGTTATTGGCAATTCTCAGGGATTTAGTTATTTCTCCATAAGATTTATCACTTTCAGTCAAACTTATATCACATTTTAACTAGCTATTCAATGGTGTTCAACATAGCAGCTAATTATGGAATAGACTGGCAACTACAGCATGCGGTGCAATGATTGTTGGTCAGTGGGATTTTCCCTGGAAATTTCTTAATTTACTAGGTCGGCCGACCAGCGGTTAAATCCTTATCGCACCACATTTTGGTGTACAATGTGTTCGTCCATGAATTCCAAAAATTCTCAGGAAAATTTCGTATCTTCAAAAGGTAACTATGTATGGTAAGGTAACCTGTATATATAATGAACTGATGGTATTGCCAGAACCAACTGAAACAGAGCACATGTGTTCTGATCTTCAAGGAGATTCACTTAACTTCGCAGACAGCAGGAGAGTACGTACAATATCGTTAAACTCTGCTGCTCTTCTAAGGGTAAGAAGAGCACTGATCGTCTTTTGTCCTTAACCATATGTATTAAAAAGCATATCAATAGATTAGCAATTCCCTCCAATGACTTCTGCAGGAACAGTATGTCTGATGTGAAGGAAGATGGCTGCAATAGCAAAATTTATTTTGAAATTGATTTTTTTGGGTTCCTATAGGTAATGCCTGATCCCTTATTTTGATATTAATCACAATCGGCTACGTGAGATCTTACCATAACTATAATTGGTCGCTATAACCTTTTAGTCGGGATTACGTCCTAGCTTCTCACACGATCCATGTTGGATGTTTTTTTATTATAAATTACATTTATTTACTCTCAGAGATTTTGCCAAAAGACTAGTGATAACAAAACGCCGAAAGAAATATTTTTTCTTTCTTCAATTATATTCGAAATGTTTAAGCTGATGTTTAAATCATGGTTCTCATCTAATAAGCTAAACTACTATCTACTAGACTACGGAGTCTTTTATATTTTTTTGTTCGTTTTAGTAAAATCGTTAACGCTGCTTACAGTAAATTGGATTTAAAAATTTCTTTTGAAGATCAGTTTTTCAAAAACTTTATATTTGCTGTGTATCGCATCGACAAGATCGGTTTCAGTCTGTGCTAACTTTCTTTTGTTTTGCTCTGTCAGTAAAATGTTATAGGCCATTTACACTACACCGAAATCTAGTAGATTAGATTTCAAATCTAGCTCAAAATCTAGATCGTTTACACTGTATTTATTTGACAGTAGCAAGATTTCATTTTAATAACAAAAACAGCTGACTGAATTTTAAAAGAAAATAATAATATTTTAGTTTAACCCTAATCAAGTCAGGAAAAATTTTTACAAATCCAGTTAAAATGTGTTTCAGAGGCACATACAAAGAATTTACGTATTCATTTTGTTAACTTATTTTCATTTTATTAAAGATTTTCTTCTCAGTTACATAAATGAAATATTATTTATTTATTTTTGCATTTTAAGCAAACTAGAACTATTGAACAATGCTCGTTGCAAGTAAATACTGCAAGACTGCTTACATATTCTGCATATCTTCGGTGGGCACATGTAGCATCTACGTCGCATATCTGTCTGCCTTGGCTGGTTTGAGAATTCATCCTCGTGTTGTATGGACCGAACATTGGACAAATTATTTTTATTTAATTTTAGAAGACTACGGCAAATAATGGGTGCCAAAACTCTTCGTAACTCATTATACCTCATTATAACTCATTATTATATTTAATTTTGTTGTTCACCAACAATAGAAGTAATAGTTGGCGTTCCCATATGTGCCTCATAGACACATTATGACATGATTAAGAACATTTTTGATTGAAACAAAATAAAAAATAAAAATAAATTAATTTATTACTTAAAATTTGTAAATTCTAAATAAAACAACTGAAAGTAGGAATTCAAGAAGCAGTAAGAACTAGAACCTATATTCAAGGAAGTTACAACATGACCAAGTGAAATATGTGTCGGAGAGGCACATGTTGACTTGATTAGGGTTAAATTGAAATGCCATTTTTTTTCCTGCTCAGCATTGTATTTTTAAGTACTATTTGGCAAAACACATAGTTGCATTTGTATTTTTACTAGATTTTGAGTAGATTTTGCCGAAATCTACTAAATAAGTAGATTTTGTTTTGTATGGGAAATCTAGTTAAAATCAACTAGATTTGGCTCGAAATCTCATAAGTACTAGATTTCGCTGTAGTGTAAATGGCGTATTACGAACAACGGGAATAATAAAATTTTTATTGTAGACTCCTAAACAACCAGTATTAAGTCAATGCCAAAATAAATAAAAAATCAATTAAAACTTTCAGTAATTAATCGTAATTAAAATCAAAAACGTCTTATTTTTTTTTTTGTTTGTTATAAATTTATTGAAAATATTTCATTACTCTCATGCAAATTAAAAGAGTTTAAAAGTTTTGACAAATTTTTGTGTATGATTCAAAGGTGATTGAAGATGTGGGCATCTTGTTTAGAAGATCCATTTAAAACTTAGCCAAGTGGCCGGCAAAATAAACCGCCTCGTTGCAACGTATGGCAAAATAGAAGGGATGATCAGCACGGAACGTCTTGGCATTTAATGGCTGGGCTAAGGTGGCACAAGAGTCCGCTATGGTAACATAGAAAAATTGTTTAAAAAGAAATGGATTTTAAAGAATAATTTGAGGTTTTCTTACATGAGGAGGCAGCTGCTTCGGAACCATATTCATTTACATCCAAATACGCCTGATATTTAAGTCTTTCGGAACGGAGTTTGGGCGTCGTAGCAAAATATCCTTCAAAATTCGATTTGGGTGAAAAGACATACGACAGGCCCATTTCGGTTAAGGTTTCCTTCAAATTAAGGTCATAGTTCAAACGGAATTTAGGCAAATAAACTTCAACGAGAGTGTCCTGCAATTTCGAAGCAATTTCATTTAAATCCTGGGCCTTGAGTTTTGCTTCCAATTGCTTCAAACCATTGGATTCATGAGGCAAAATGATCAACATTGAGAGATCGCTATTGTTGTAGGGCAATTCCAAAGCACAGGCATTTAAATCAGGCAATTCGGCATAACGAAATTGATTTCGATTGTACATCAACTCAATATCCTGTTGTGGTTGATTTTCCTTAAGGAAAAATGGTGCCCTTTTAGTGTTCAATGGACTGAAAGGCTTCAACCAGGCGCCCTTGAAATACACGCCATTCACTAATAGTGTATTGGTATGGGCATCTATGTCCGAGTGTTGTAAGATATTTTGAATTTTTCCAGCAGTTTGTTGTTCCAACCATGCATTTATCTTCTTAAGGGCCAAATCCGGTTCAGAAAATTTAATTGTTTCCGTTTCAGTTTCCAAATAGTCGTGTGCAATTTTCTTAAACTCTGCGGTAACATCCAAGTCATCGCTAATGTATACACGATTGGCCATTCGCACTTCAGGAGCATTTTCCTTTTGATTAGATCTGAAGGAATTTTGCATAAAGTCTGCAAAATATTTGGCCACTTGTGTTCTATCGCCTGCACCCAATCGTAAGTCATGGCGCAACTTTTCTGCAGTCTCACCATCGGCCGCGGTATAAGCCAAACTTATGCCAAAATGTATGCCAGCTGGTGAATAGACGACGTTTTCCTGGGATCTGCCTTCTATAATTGTTAAATACAAATCGTGGGCAAATCGATTTAGATTGGTTTATCGTCAGCATCCAAATGATGGGCTGCGTTATGGTGGCTAAACGTTAGCACACCCAGAAACATTTTAAGAAGAATTTTTGTTTTTTTTTTGCCATTGTTTAACTTACCAATATTTTTAAAAGCCATCATATTTAAAGTTATCTTCTGTTCGAGTACTTCTCCTTTAATTCGTTCAGAAATAATTTTCAAAGTCTACTGCTTATCAGCTTATTTCTTCGACAACCTTCTTCTTTATTATTGCTCGAATATTTAAAAAAAGCTTTTTTGCATATTCATTGCTTTTATGCCAACATGTATGTACATATGTATGCAAAGATGTTCTTAACTCGATAAACAATGTTGTTCTTCATTTAGATGAGTGTTAATTTGTTTTTTTGTTTCCATTAAAACGAAAATTTAAAGCCAAGTTTTATAAAATAAAGACTAAACAAATGAGAAGGCGAAGTAGTAGTAGTAGCAACCAAACGCATGTTCCTTTTGTAGTTTCCACTGACAAAGGAGTTTTCAATAATCATTCTTGGCATTAAACTCCGTCGTTCTAAACTAGACAACAATTTCAATCTCTTGTTCCTTTTTATACATACAAAGGCTGGATCATTTAAAAGTTTACAATTAAAAATCCAATCAAACAAAAACGGTTTGCAAATTTGTCGAATTTATTTATTTATTTTATTTATTTATTTATTATAATTAAGATAACACAACAAGATTTTAATCTTATAAGTTATAGTGCTATGCTTAGGATCAATAAGATATAAAACATAAAAAAATAATAAAAATTATGAAATATAAGAAATTAAGCAAAACTAACAAATTAATATAAAAAACAGATTAATTAAAATATTAAAATATTAAAATTGAGTAGAAATATAATTTAATTTATTTAATTATTTTAGGAAAACAAACAATACTACAGAAATAAAAAGAAAATAAAAAAGTTAAAAAAGATAAAGAATTCTAAAGATATAAAAAAGAATTATTTACAAAAATTGGTATAGAAAAGTAAGGATAAATATTTAACCGATATAATAAACATGCTAAGAACGTAACAAACTTTTCATTTGTTATTGTTATGTTACAGATTGCACCACCTAACAAGCGCTACCACGCTTTAAAAGTGGCCATAACCTCCGCCTGTAAAACACCATAAATCTTTCCTTGAAGTTCAATATAATCAAACTAGTGAGCAAGCAATTCATGCAGTTATTGATTGTTTTCCCCAGTATTTTATTCTTTACGATTCAGAACAACCAACAAGATGAAGAAATGCACATACGTACCACAGATCAGCAATGAGTATTCAAGAAAATGAATACAATCGAATCATACTCATAATTTCTGATACTTATACGCATTCATATTTATTTTAATATCATACACATATTACTCATATTCAAAGTTTGAAGTATTCAACGTACTCGTACTCATACAGAACGCATGATATTGTTGATTTCGACTCTCCATGACTCAACACTTACAAGAACCACAAAATAAGTATGATTCGCATACGAACACTACAATACTCACTAGAAGGTTGTGTGTTTGCTTTGCTTGCTGTCCTTGTCTTTTTCTTTCCTTTTTTTTGTAAATGAAACAACAACTAAGACTGTAAATTTTGATGAATGATTCGAATCACTCGAATCATTTATGAGTATTATAAGTATTTTCTAAATTTATGAATCTGAATGAGTAGGCGTATGAATCAAATATAGTTCGAATGTTATGAGTTTGATGTCAACGTTCAACTTATAAATCAATGTTGTAGTGAGTACGCATGAATCAGAGTAGTTGAATTTCAATGCTGTTGACTCACCTATATTCAAAATTTTATGAGTACTTATGCGTAGCGAAAAAACGATTCATTTCTGATCTCTGATACGTACCGCAGAAAATACTGCTGCTGTAGACCAAAATCTTCAAGAAGACGATGAAAGTGGATTTGTCATTGTCCTCTTACCATACAACATGCTTACCAGCCTATTTATTTCTAAATTAATCTGGCGAATACTTTTTTCCTGAAGTGATTTTCCTCACTCGTCCGTGGGAATTAACGCGCCTGGATTACTTTTTCTGTGGCTATGTTAAGTCAGTGTTTTATTGCCTAGATGAAGAGGCCATGATAAATTATCTTGTGATTTATTAATTTTATTTTCAAACGAATATTTTCAAACGAATAGAGAAATAATAAAATATGAGGATGATATTATTTAACTTATATTTTAATATCACAATAAATTAATTATTTAATTAAGAAATAAAAGTCTTAAATGACTATACAAGTGATTAAGTCGTTTAAATTAAAGCCAATAGCCATAGGAATGCCTTATCATATGCCCCACATACAGCAACACACTGCCAAGAGCCATGGTAAGGCCAATCTTTAAACTGCTCACTTTCAACGGCTGTTGAGTATTTTTCATTGAAATAATTCTCATAAATCTCTTCCATGCTGCGTGGATTCAAATCATTTTTATAGCCTGAACGCCTCGCAGTTCATCGGTTTGATCATTGAAGATGATGTTGTTCTGCTGCGCAAGATTTAGCCACCATTGTAGACTCAAAGTACTAAAAAGATAATTAAAAAAAATAATGAATTTTTGTATTCAAAACTAAATAAATTGTACACTTACATTGGCCAATACATCGGTCCAATGATTTTTTAAACCATAACCGGGATGACATAATTTGGCTCCCTTCAAATCGTGTACTGTGTGTATATCGGCTTCATTGTCCACCACCGCCACCACTTCATATTCAAAGTGTGAGTCATGTGATCTTAACTCACTGGTCACTAGTATTTCCACACTGGCGCAACGAGTCGCTACCAGGTCCTCTGACGACAGCACACCAAAATGGGCCGTGTCCTTATGTATGCGTCTGACACAGTCCAGGCGATCTACGCCAACCACACACTCCATATTACTGGTGGCTTCTAGTTGAGGACAAAATTTTGGTGCTTTACGATAATGGCCTTTAGATTCCACAATGCATACGCGTACTGTAATAAAAAATAGAAGACAAAATACGATTAAAAGGATGACCGCAAAAACAAGAACAATTTTTAGTAAAAAAACAAACGTTTTTAACACTCCTTATAGGAAATCACTCTAAATCGGGATAACACTCTTTGACTTTCTGCTCAAAGTACTCTATTACCGAGCCATGTTTTGCAAAATTCTCCACTGCTTCTAAGGTATACATGATGCCCTGATGTTTCTAAAAAAAAAACGTTGTAAACCTGAAGATGGTCAAATCTATCCAGAAGCACCCTATCGTGTTCATATTCTCTTTTTACTGGTAAAAATTGTCGAAATAACGCAGACTAACGATTCCTTCTCTTTTTCCTATACATACATACATAATTAGTCATTACAACTACTCAGTCAGGATTACGACCTAGTTTCTCACACCACTTATGGTGTGTGTTAATTTTATACATGAGTGGCGGGACCTACAGTTTTAAAGTCGACTACGAACGACAGATTTTTGAGAAACTTTTCATGGCAATTTTGTTTAGAAATCTGGGGCTAGAACCTTGGCTTTACGTCTAATAAGCCAACGCACTACCTACTAGACTACGGCGACTTCTCTTTTTCCTATAGCACCGCGAATACATGCCCGAAATTGTTATCATAATAAAATTGACTTCCTTCATGTATCCATGAAGTCCAGTAGCAAGAAAAAATCCAAAATTACTTTCGGAAATCTTTGAATCCGCTTTTATCGAAATAGTGAAATGTAAATGAAATGACAATGTCCCTCAATGAGTAGCTCTGGCTCTATCCCAAAGCGCCTAATATCTTGGAATCATATTTGTCGCCAAACTAATCTAGAACAAGAATACATAGTACCGCACCAATAAGCCGAGAACTGTTCTTCATTGCTGTACGATGGCTACCCTAAAAATATATAATGACTATGCGACTTTGTAAACAAACCTACCCTATTCTGCAGGATAGAGATTTGGTGATTGGCCTTGGAGAAATCACGATTTGAGCGTATTATGAGGACAGTTTTTCTTAGAACTACAACTTCTAAAGCATCGTTTACCATCCTCAACTGGCTAACACCAGATATGTTAACGAAAGTATAGAGCGTTGAGTATAACTGATCTAAATGTACTTATTGACTATACGATACCTTCAACCGCTTTCGGCTCAAGATTTGGGAAAGCAGATAACTTATAGCTTTTATAGTCATGCAAGTATTTATTGACAGATCCACATCTCCCGACAAAGTCGGGTGTGGAATCTTTTCCGTTTTACCGTTCTACTATTCAGGCTAAAATAATAGCTATAAAGATAACTGCTGCGCAAATCCGTACTCACTTTTATGCACACTAATGCGGCTATTACAGATTGTGTACACCACATCTAAAATTGTCCAAGAATCCTGAATTTTTCTAGAGGAGATAATGAAATATTGGTACAGAACTGAAAATTCATTAGCATTCCTCTGCAAATAGGCAAACTAGTGGTGACAAGTAAACTCGTTTGCCAAGCAAAGATGTGATAATGAACCCACTTACAGAGATACTAGACAGATCAGGCCTGATATGGATATATTCAGAACCTATTTTTGGAACCTCATTGCAGTTTTGAGATTGCATAGAGTATAATGTGTGGTAATCCGAAATTTATTGACAGAACGTATCTAATCAATGGTAATTGGAATGAAAATTTACACTGTCATAGAACTAGCGGGATGGGTGAAATATTCCAACTAATTGCTATAATTATAAAATGGTATAGGCAATATTGGTGTTATATCGGGACACATGTAAGCTAGGCAAAGGAATAAATGTGTAAGTACTAGAGTGGAACGAAAGACAATATACATCGTCATCATCGTATTGTCATACAAAGATGGTGAAGGTGGTTCGAGATGCTTACCCGAAAAAGGAGATATTGCTTTCATTAGTTCCTCAACTTATAAACAATATATCCTTGGTAACTTAACATCGCCTTGGCTGAAACAAAATAAACACAATCCTTTAAATTACTTTGTCTTTGTGGCAGCAACCAAAGACCTTCAAAATTCGAATTCTGTTACATGAACTGGACTACCAAAGTAAATCTCATGACCCACGATGGTCTTTTGGCAAGAGACAAAATGAAATTTTCAATTCGGTCGGTTATGTGGTAGTACAAAATGAAATTCTCAAGTTGTTTGGTACAAAATTAAAAGACGATGGCAGGCCGTTCACCATGTATGGCGTATTCGATAAGCAGAACAACATCATCTTCAATGTTCAAACCGATAAACTGCGGTGCGTGCAGGCTATTAAAAATGATGAGAATTATTTCAATGAAAAATACTCAACAGCCGTTGAAAGTTAGGTTAGGTTAGGTTGAAGTGGTAACTTTGATTACCAAAGCACGCTTGAGCATGCATATCGGCCCGTTGTGACGCCATAAGTAAACGCAATCCCTGTACTGCCCGAATTCCATAAAACTCATCGAGGAACTTGGTCAGCGCAGAGGCTTCAGTCGTTATAAGTGGTGTGAGGAGTCTAAACTTTGGTTGTGGCATTGGTCTTGGTTGTGTCTTGCTATTGGAGGGGCATGTAAACAGTTTTTCAGGTGTTTTCCTAATGGCTGACAGATTTTTTGGAATTTCTTAGTTTAATAAACAGGAAATCAATTGATTTTACTTAATGATAAAGAAACTGTACTATTAGGGCTTACACTGCTTTATATATAAATATATAATATATTAAACATTTTCGTTTAAATATTCCCTTAAGAAGAATCAGATTTGTTGTGGCATTTTTACAATCTACAATGAATAGAAATCTATACAGTGTAGTCGTCGTAGTCTAGTAGGTAGTGTGTTGGCTTAAGGCCCGGGTTCAAACCCCCGGTCAGACATCAAACGATCAAAACTTCCTCTCAGCAGATTTCTGGCAAAAACTCTGTGAGCGAAATAAAATTGCCATGTAAAGTTTCTCAAAAAATTTGTCGTTCGCAGTCGACTTTAAACTGTAGGTCCCGCCACTCATTTATAAAATTAACACACACAACATGAGTGGTGTGATAAGCTAGGCCGTAATCCTGACTGAAGGGTTGTAATGGCCAATTATGTATGTATAAATCTATGTTAGGGTTTATCGAAATGCATGCTGACACCGTACTGCATTATCATTGAGTAATAAAACATAAAATATTCATTTTATGTTACTTTTTGTTGTTGTTATTTTTGTTTTGTAAATAAATAAATTGTTTTTGACTCAAAATTATTCGCATACGTACATACAGCACAATACTATACTGCATTATCATTCCAACATTTCAGCATGTATCGTAAAGATAATTATTTACGTTTCCTTTTTTAAGTTGAAGAATAGGTTTCTAATGTAACACTTTTAATTTGAATCAATAAAAGTATTTTTTCAACTTCCAAAATCATTGTATTGTAGCCTGAAGTCAATTTGTTTTACAGCTTGACACAGTTTCCATATACAAAGTGTGCTCTTAGAAATTCACAAAAACAAAAACAATAAATTTAATTTTTTCCTAATTTCAATGCCAAAAAAAATAAAATAAAAATTGATGGATGTTTATTTGTTTTCAATATTTCTTTGAATTATGCGACAAACAAAACAACTGCACCTTTTGACAATTATTGCTAAAAGCAAAAAAATTAAATAATCAGCAGGTTTCCATGCAATTTTTCGATTTTTTTCTTTTTTCATTTAATGGGTAAGACCCGTTTTATTTTAATTTTGTTTTGATACCTTACACTCCATAGTGGGTGTATATTGAGTTTCTGCTCACAATTCACAGTGGTTTCCCTTATATGGACAAGCGGTCAAAAATCAATATCTCCAAAACCAAAAAAACTAGGGTCTTCAAAGTCAGCCCATAGCATGTCCTAAGAACTTAAAGCATGCAAATTTTTGGGAATAAATTTTAACAACTTTGCCTACAGCCATTTCATCTCTTAAGGGTTAATTGGCTGCTAGATTTGTTCTAAGAATTTTTGAAATAAAGTATGAAAATTCGTTTGTTTTAAAATATAGGATGTCAAAAAGAGATAACTGTCATCCACAAGCCTATTTGACGATTTCTGCTTGAATTGGCTATGGCCAGAACTGCCATGGAATCCACATTTTCCAATCAGTGTTAAACGTTTTTCTCATCAAAACTTGATCTTGTAGTTGCACAATTCGATTCGCTGAATGATCAAGTAGAGCTTGCAGATCGACCTCTGCACTTGACTCTGTAACTGTAATGTTTTCTGTGCTTGAATAACAGGTTTTCGTTGTCGTCAAGATACATTTATGGCTTGGGAAAAAATTATTCGATATTTTTTTATTCACAAAATCTTTTATAGTTAAGTACTGTTGCTTAGTAAGTCTTGTCTCAACGAAAAGAGCCAAACCCTTGTAAATTTCCACATTGTATGTCGTGGGATAAATGTGTTTTTGTAAAACTTCGGTTAAAGAATTATCACTTTGCGTAATTTTAGATATTTTACGCCTCTTTGTTCTTTCTGAAGACTTAAAAAATTCCTCAGCAGGACGACCACGCTTTTGACTTGGTGCAGGTAGTTCTTTTCCAAGGGATTTTGCTTCTAGCTGAATAGTTTCAAGACATTCAAAACATTTTTTATGCTCCTTCAGAATAATTAATTTGCGGCGATAATTTTTAGTCCAAAGTTTACCAATCCGCTTACAAAGACATTTGAAAACTTTTGTTAATTTGCTCAGGTCGAATTTTATTTTTTCAGCCTTCAATTTTTCCTCCATAATTTGAAATATCTTTTTTTCTTTCGGATAATAATTACCATCTGTGGAACTACAAATATCAAGCACATACATTCTAGAAAATTAGCACTGACAGAATAAAACTTCTATTTTAATTTCCATATTTGATATTTTTTTTTATTATTTTTCATAGGATGACTATGCAAATCACATCCATATGCGAAAGTATGCAAAAACCCGCGGCCACAATATTATTTAATTTAAAGAGGGATAAAAAATCTACAATTTGATGTATAATAAGTTGTGGGCAGATGAGGGCCAAATAACTAAAAGTCTACGTGAAAAATTAGTTTTTAACCCTGCTGTTAGGTTAAAAAAAAACTTACGAATCTTAGGTAAAGGACCATTTTGGTCCACTTTGTATTTTTCATAAATAACTCGATATAAAACTCTTTTGATCAAACATTTTAAATAATTTAAATTGTTACAAAAGTTCTGGGATTCGCCATTTCTATACACGGGTATAAGTTTTACTTTAGTTCGTATTTAGCTCTTGAAGTGTTTACATTCTGAAAGAGAAAATAAATGGAAAATCTACGAAATTTGGACCGCAGCGCTATTGCTGAAATTCCAAATGAAAGTTATTCAGATATTTCAATTTGTTCCATATCAGATACAAATATTGAAAGTGATATTGATACATGTGAATATGAAATGGAAAATGATGAGGCAAATGAAGGAGCTTATGATGTAGATGCATTATACATTGCAAAGAACAAAATACAATGGAATGCAAATCCTTTACCACGTCATATTGGAGCTTCAGCGGAGAATATTATATCATGACCACCAGATCCAATCCGTTTTGCTGTGTCCAGATGCCACGATGTTTTGTGTACGTTTTTATTATTTTTTCCTCCGAGAATAGAAAAAATAATCATTGAAAATACGAATAAATATGGTAGAACTAAATTTGAAAGCAAATAGAAAGATTTAGATAAATCCACATTGCGGGCATATATTGGTGTTCTAATTTTTGCTGGGTTTATCGGTATATAAAATATTTCTGATCTTTTGTAAACGTGAAGTGGTTATTATAATAATTTGGTATTGCAGAGGCAAAAACGAAGATTTGCTTGGTTTGCTTGATGCAAGTTATGGTCGTCCGATATTCCGGTTTATTACGAGCGAAGATAATTTTCACATGATAACAAGTGCTCTCCGCTTTGATGATGTTACAACAGAAGGCAAAAAAAGTAGTAACAAGTTTGCTCTTATTCGTGAGTTATGGGACAATTGAGAAGTAATTTTGTCAATGTTTTATAACAGTCATGAAAATGTCACTATTGATGAGCAGCTAGTGGGTTTTAGAGGACGACGTTCCTTTAGGCAGTACATGCCTGCAAAGCCAGCCAAATATGGGCTTAAGTTTTGGTTAGCTGTAGACTCCAAATCAGGATACATATGGAAAATACAACCGTACCTTGGAAAACCAAAAAATGATAAGCCTGAAAAAAATCAAAGGGAGCGTGTCGTGTTGGAATTGACAGAAGGATTAAAAGCGCAAAAAAAAACTTTTACAAAGGAAACTGACATACGTAAGAACAGTTCGAAAAAACAAAACTTTTATCCCACCAAGCTTCGTGGACTGCAAATGATTCAAATCGCAGAAGACCTGAGTTTTTACGTCAGCTAGCTATGTACATATCAGAAGAATACATGTTGAAAAGGACAGTCAAACCTAAAAATCCATTTGCGGCAGAGCTATTGACTCAACTCCAAGCATCGTCATCAAATAGTGTACCATCTACAAGCGGTAATATACAAAAGTCAGCTCCTAGAAAACGGGGAATTTTCAATTGCTGTAAGTCCAAATGTAATGCCAAATGTATTATATGCAATAAATTTGTATGCAAATTGAAGCTAAAAACAATTTGTTCATCTTGCTGCGAAAATAGCAATAAGCCATAATTATTTTTTTTACTGTTTCTGATATACAGAATAAAATAAATTGCATGGTCCAAAATGGTCCATAACCTAAGACTTGTAACTTTTAATTTTGTTCTGTTCCATTTTGTCCTAGATAGCTAAAAACTAACTAAAACCATTAAAATATAAAAAAATACCTGAGCTGAAGTTTTAAGTTGATACGATAAGCCATTGCAAACTTAAATAAAAATTAAAAAAAAATTTGACAAAAATGATTCAAACCTAACAGCAGGGTTAAGAAACGTGTGTTTTGAAAAGGTCAAAAAAGTATTCTTCAGGGATTTTCTAATGGACTTAAATTTTTGTAACTTTTATCATTTAATTTGGTAGAAAACAAGTTAAAATTTAATTTTTGTTGGGTTTTTGGAGACTTCTGCCACAATAACACGAAAAATTTTTTAATTAAACTTAAGTTTTTTTGTAGGACTATGCGACCACAATATATGCAATATAAACATACCTCCACTTTCAAATGACGCAAATATTAAATCTCGCAAAAAAATAACAAAATTTGTTAGATTCGTAAAATTTAGAGTGTTGTCAATAAATTTTAGTACAATAAAGCTTAGAAAAAACTAAATTTTTTTGATTTTTGGCCTATGAAGGAAACCATGAACAAGTTTTTTGGTTGACTTTTGTGTGAGGTTTAGCGATTACGTAACCGTTTTTTCAAATTATCCCCTAAATGTTCTCTTGAAGTCATATCGGGACTTTGTGAAAGAGTATTAAGCCTGTGGGAACTTTTTTAATCAAAATATATTGGAGTACTAAGACTTTTGCTGTCCACTGTATGTGTGGATATTAAAATCAAAATTTATTAAAACCATGACAGCAATGGAGTTAAAATCGATCAAGAAAGGAAAACTTTTCAATCAAATCACTTTGAGAGCCTTATCGATAGAAACTTAGGTTATGTTAGATAAAATTGGTAGGCTTACTGTAAACTATAGCTCCTTTGAGATTTGTCTGCTCTCCGCCTAATACCAATTACTTCGATGTACTTAGTAATGTAAAGTTCTTATAAATGCTGGATGGCGTTACATAGCTCATAGTTATTATTATTGTTATTATCGTGAAGAGGTGCCTTAGTACTGCGACTATACGATTTTTTGTACTCTCCTCAATGTTTACAGGCTACCAGTATTACATGTTCTCCAAGCCCATTCTCCTGACAAGCTTTAGGATACTCCTCGGTATCAACAATTCGTTGCCTTGCACTTGATGTAAGTCCAAATGTTTTCTTCTGAACTGTATTAATCCTCCGCAGGTTCTACGAATTATGTTGAAATGATTCATTCTCAGCCACTCTGAATAGGTGTACTCTGAGGCTACAGTGTCCTGTCAAAGGAGCATTTACTTACTTCACGATATTTTTGGATTGGTCTATGACTCAGATCTCTTCTTATTAGTATTTCCAACAAAAGCCTTGATTGTCTCACACTCATTCGGTTTGAGAAGAGTCTTTGCCTTTCCTTGTCTTCCCTTTCATTGAGAATAGCTTTCTAATTATTTGCTCTCACACAATCAACAGGGTGGAAGCTGCTTGGTCTTTGCAGAGAATTGCCGTATAACCTGCAATCCCATAGAGGATAACCTTATTTTCTCTACTCAGCTGATTCAGCTTCCCCAGTCAGTCCCATACTATCTTCGGTTTAACCTCATAAGAGCCGGTTGCTCTAATGCCGACCTGTCAGATGTGTTGTTATTGCTACTTCTTTTGATGGCATGGATATTCACTTGAAACATAGTCGTGAGTTTCCCAGTGGGTTCGGATTATTTCATTTTGGGAGCTAAAACTCCTGCAACTGTTCCAAAATCTGTTCTTGCCTTAACTGGTAATGATCTGAACACGTCCTGTAAATAAATTCTGAGTGCCCTAAAATCTTTTGTTTCAGGCTTCCAAGTTCCGGAAAATTACGGAGAAGATGTTCTTAGGACTCGTCTTCATTCTCGTTATCGAAGATCTGAAGAGTTTGGTATTTCCAGCTGTTGAAAGTGTGTTATTAGAGGCCAGTGTACTTTTATAACGGTTATGAAGTGCATAAGATTAATTCTGGTAAGACCCCATTTCAAGCTAAATTTACCTGGTCTCTATAAATATACATGTGTAAATGGGTAAGTCTGTGTCAGATCTTTTTTTGCTCCTCGGCTGAGGAGTGTGGTTCACATTCACATTGTCTGACCTCTATGTACATATATACATATGTAAATTGGTGAGTCTGTGTCAGATCTTTTGTTGCACCTTGGCTGAGGAATGTCATTCGCACGTATGAATTTGTTCAAATTACTTGTGGTATTAGCCTCTTCTAGTGCGTTAGATATGTTATTACTATGAATGTCCTCAGGTCCAGAAATGCGAATGAGATCAACTGTCTCGCTGTCCCCTTCAGAAACAACAGGCATTATGGACACATTTTAGAAGCGGTTTATGCTTGGAGTCGTCGTTGTTCAGTAGATAGTGTGCTGGCTTTTTAGAATCAACCCCGTGCTTCAAACGTCAGCTCTGACATTTGTATTTTCACTCTCGAACTGTACCTACCTTTGCTTGTTAAACCGTATTATGGTTAGGTTATGGAAAGCATAGTTTTATTTCTACATACATACATACATAATTGGTCATTACAACCCTTCAGTCAGGTTTACGACCTAGTTTCTCACACCACTTATGTTGTGTGTGTTAATTTTTTTAATTCTAGACTACCGCGACTACAATATTGTAATGTCCAATTATGTTATGGAGCCGATATCGAGTACTGATCCCAATGTCATAGCAGGTGTCGTTCTAATCGCGTCGCTTATTCTAAACAACACATTCTACGCAGCATCTGAATTATTTTAACTCACCATGTCCTGTACAATAATGTCCAAATAATTCACAATTTCGTAAGAAATTTAGTTTTTCGAAAATCTATCTTTATATCGCATGCCATATATGTAAGTCGTACATAAAATTCAGTGCGGATTACTTCCCAGATTTTTAAATACATTTCTTTATTTAATTTCTTCATAGTGTTGTATTTATATGAGTTATCTGTTGTAAATATTTAAATTTCATTTCAGTAATTGTTTACTCAAGTGTAAATGCCCATGTCAAGTTTCCATGGTAGTCTGTTTGCAAGTATGCTGTACGTTTTCTCCACCCACGCTTCGTAGTCAATTTTTGTTTAACCATTCAAAAGCCACTGCACAGACAATCAAAAGAGCAGATCGTAAAACCCATGTTGTTGTGGTTAATTATTTGTAAATTAATTTCATTTTTCTTCTCTTCTCTTCTCTTTTTCATTTCATTTTCTGCTTCTGTACCAACAGTTTTCTTATAAAAATTAATTTCATGGCTTACCTACATACATACGTATGGTATGCTTCATGATACCGTAGGAGTCAATATTAAATTTTAATTGTGATGTCAAATGCAATATTTGCCATTTTAAGTACATGTTACCTACCAGACAATGAAATTGAAAAGAATTTTACGAACGAAAGATTATAATGGAATTCATTAGAATTAAAGAAAAAAGGATTCAAAAGGATTAAAAGTTGTGATAATTTTTTGTTCATCAATTGGAAAACGAAAAAGAAAATACGAAAACCTGCCAAGCGTGTGTCGAAAGGCACCACAAGAATACCCCCGAGCTATCCTTCACTTCATGTTCTTAAGAGCTATGTACTGAAGGTTCTTGCATCTCTCTAAAACACTTGTTGTCTCGCTTTGGTTCATTGAACTGACCAGAATGCTGATGTCATGGCAAAAACAGTTAAGAAAATTACGTTTAGAAAATAATTTTAGAAAAATTTCGATTAAAAAAGGTTAAAAAGCTTATAAAGCTCGTTAGGAGCAGATCCTTCGTACTAAAGATCTTGCGCACATAAGAGCTGCTATTATATTGAATAACTGCGTATTCACCACCAGCCGGTTCCAAAGCAAATCTTTTGTGGAATTATTCATAAATAATATCAATCTGCTGGAAAGCAATCTGGCACTGTCCGAAATAGAAAGAGTATCACCAACGGTACCTAATATAGATCACATCCAAAAGTGGTGGTTCAAACAAAGCTATATTTCGAGTATTATTGACTTTCAAATGGATCGAAAAACTGTTGGTACATTTAAGAGAATATTGAAACGAAATCAGAAAGCAATGAACAGATCCAATATGGAATTTTAATGAATTTCCACACCCATATTGTACGTGACTGGGTCTTCTCTATAATACAGCACTTCAGTTACCATATCGCGAAAGAAAGTTTTTTTAATGCTTTGAAAATTTTCAAAACTAATTTTGACTTGAAGTCCCCGAAGTGTAGCAGGTAGTGTGTTGGCTTATTAAATGTGAGGCCAGGTCAGACAGCAAAACGAAATGTGAAAAAATATTTCTTCGGTGAATTCCTCTCAGCAGATTTCTGGCAAAAACTCTGAGAGTAAAATAAAATTGCTATGAAAAGTTTCTCAAAAATCTCTCGTTTGGAGTCGACTTTAAAATAGAAATAAATTTATGTTCGGTTTTAATTAATTTCTTTATTGTTCACACAATTCTGCGTGCCACTGTTCACAATTTGATGTAAACAACAACGATCGCTTTCTTTGTTATTCCTCTTTGCACTCTTTTGCATAAACAATAACAAATACTAGTCAATTTCTTCGTTAGATCTTTATAACGGAAATCTTCAAACTACGATTACTTTCTTCAAACACCGCGTCTTTACACCAGACTGACTGAATTTTTACTGATTCCGTTGCCTGCTTTGTCTTGCCTTTTATATCGCAGGGTAAACAGTCTGATGGAAGCTCTTGTGATGCTCGTGAAGGAGAATGACTTCGCCTTCTCGAAATCTCTACAAATGGAAACATGTTGTTTACGTTATTGTTGTTTGTGGATTTTGTTTACGTTTGTTCTTGCAGTGTTGTTGTAGCCTTTTTATTTACTTTTTTATCGCTTCTTTTTATTCTGGTTTTTTTGTTGGTATATTTTTGTTTACTTGTTTATCATGTAAACAAGTTCTTTGTTTTTGTTTATGCAGCTTTTGTTTACAATTTAAACGATGTGAAAGCAAAACGCCATTTTCATTTTCGTAACAGTATGTATGTTATGTAGTTGGATTACCTACGCCCTGCATTATGTTGAAAAAGGTCACTGGCAGTTAATGTGATTTCTAACGATATCCTTATTTTCCACAATATATATAAGAGCTAACTTTGAATGATCAGAAATATCTCTGCGAAATTCATGGATATAGAAAATACTCTCGTTGAGGACTTAATCACAGCCTGGCTGTCCCAGTAGTCAAGCAGCCTATACGCAAGTTTTATATCAGAATCCTTAACAACTATAACATAGCTTACCCAGTCACATATTTTAGACCCAAGGGTCCCATTGCGAACCACATGTTTTTTAGGACCGAAGTTAGTAGTTGGAATTTTAAAATAAATTATTCTATTCGCAATGATAAAAGGAATCATATAACCGAACCGGTTATTCTTTCCAGAATTGCAGCACATCTCTCTCTCTGGTTGGGTCAGGATTTAACTGCATTAAGTCTTGCTGTCACCAACTCAGCTTTCTACTTTAACAGAAGATTAGAAAGGAGCCACTTAAGTATATCAAATAATGCCTTGCTTGGAGTGGAACAGAGTGCATAGAGTAAGATTGGTTCCACTATAGCCCACTAGAGCTGATGTGTGATGGTTGGTTTAAGATCCCTACGGTTTATTTGCCAATTAATTTTATGTTTTGTAAAGAAATTTTACTTACGGATGCTTTAACAAATGCTGTGGAAATTATTTTCAGTTATTTATGGTAAAAATCTGATCCAATAAAATTGTTTTATGCTCTAATCATATGTCCCTTAAATGAAAAATACATTCTTAACATACAGTTTAATATCATAAATGTTACTTTTTTATTGTTGTGGCAACATGTTGTTGCAACATTGAACATTAAGTACATCTCTTATGAGTGTAATACACGAGTGTAACGAAAATGACTAGAACATTTCGTACACGCACATCATTAAAGAACAAAAAAAAGAAAGAAATGCACACACTCATACACTCAATTTGATAATTTTAAGCTCATTTACAGCCATTTACATGCAATCTTAAAGTAAAAAAGTCGACAAGTGTTTGTCGTATGTATGCGTGCACAGGAAAGAACTTTATTTTCCTTTTCAGAAATCAGAGTTTCAAACGTTTTCCCTTCTTGTGAATTAAAATTTAATTTTATTTTCTTTGTTGTTTGTATATATTGCTACCACAATATCAATAAACAAAAAATATCGTCACATGTATACACAGTGTAGAAAGAAATAATAGGTACATATCAAAATTTAAACATTCTTTTAATATCAAGTCCAAAATGTGTACATAAAAAATAGTCAAAAAGTTAAAATTCTGTTTTCTTCATGCAAATAAATAAAATCTTTCATAATAATGCCTGACGGAAATAATAGGCAGACTTTATAATTATAAAAATAAAATATGTCTTACAAATATATGTAATATATGCCATTCAACCGTTATTAATTTTTCGATACTCTGTCGAAGTTCGTTTCGCTTTTATATTCTCTTGAACTTGTCAGAATCTTCTTAGAACTGTTGAATTTTAGCTTGTTCCTTGCACCATCCGATTATCGTTGTACGACTCAATAATAGTTATAAAGACTACCATTGTGCGAACCTGATATCAGAGCATGCCAAGTGCAGAAGTGCATATGAGAGTAAAGCATTCTTTATATCCCCCGAGATAGCTCGAAACAGATTGGAATTACTGTGCTACATTTTTTATGAGGATCTCTGAATCAAGATTCGTTTTAGATTCTATTAAGTCGTAGTCTAGTAAGTAGAGTATTGGCTTATAAGACAAGTGTGCGTGGTTCAAATCCTAGCTCAGACATTTCAAACAAAACGAAATATGAAAAAAATATATTTTTCTCTGCAACTTCCTCTTCACTTATAGTCGACTTTAAAACTGTAGTTTCCGCCATTTATGGATAAAAGTAACAGACATAACATGGGTGGTGTGAGAAGTTAAGTCATAATCCAGATTAAAGGGTTGTAATAACCAATTAAATATCTAAGACTGCAACCCTTTCTAGACATCTAGAGATGAAAACTGTATGGAAGGCGCTTGATGCTTTTGGCACGTTTCTTGTAACATGATATTCGTTGATCGTTAGAAGGCCCTGACTCTGCAAATTTATTTTTATGTAAGTAGAGATTGATTCGCGACCGTTGGAGTGATTTGACTAGAGCGAACCATTTTCTGTTAATAAAATGACTGTTGATCTTCCAATCTGCCATCCCTAAAAATTTATTAAGAAATAAGTTCGTGCGAAGAAGTAAGACTTTGGCAGCGTACATCGGGTGGGTTTATGGCTAGGGATCTGTTGCTATCGATTCGTATGATAGGCTCGATGGAGATGGATGAGAGCCCCACTGAGATTGATAACTGAAATACTTATGGGATATTATAAAGTGAGGTAGTTGCCGGGGATGTGGAATATGTTTCTCTCATGTTTTTTAGGAATGTATGTAGATGAGAAGTGTTATACGATCTTGTTGAGTGTTGAATACCCTTGAGGGATGTGGAATACGTTTCTATCATATTTTTGGGAGTGTGTGTAGATGAGAAGTGTTATACGCTCTTGTTGAGTGTTGACTACCTTGAGGAATTCTTTAAAGGTTTTAAATCTCCATTGGGAGCACAGACTAAGGATCTTTTGAGGCTAATTGTGTAATTTTACTGCAGTCTATGCTGCCTTTCGATTTTTTTTAATTTCTTAATTTTTCTTGTTTGTTCCCTTAGGTTAGGTTAGGTTAGAGGACGTGTACTTGTCAATTAAGACAAGTACAGTACCGGGAGGTCGAATTGACCCATTGTACAACGTCCTAGTTTCTCACACCACTTGTGTTGTGTGTGTTAATTTTATACATGAGTGTTGGGACCTATAGTTTAAAGTCGACTCCGAACGACAGATTTTTGAGAAACTTTTTCATGGGAATTTTATTTCCTCTCAGAGTTTTGCCAGAAATCCGGTGAAGAGGAAGTCCCCGAAAAATACTTTTTGTATTTTGCCTTTGATGTCTGGCCTGGGGCTCGAACCCTGGCTTTGCGTCTAATAAGCCATCACACTACCTACTAGACTACGGCGACTTCAAACTTTGTTCCCTTAACTCTACTTCAACTTTTTCTAGAACGAATACAATGGGTACCGGTTCCTTCACGTGTTTTATACTATCTATTATGGCTCTGCACGTCTTTAAAACTACCTGTAAGTTACACTGACGACATTATTTAACTGTTAAAACCAACGTTTTGTTTGTCAGAAATTACGAAAAAAAAACTTCCATATCTGCTTGATCTTTACTATACGGTTTTCGCTTATATTCATGTTATGTATGTAAAAAGGATGTATAGGTATACACAATACATTACATATCTATATACGGTTATTGTTATATTTGAAATAAATAAATTATACACTTTATCATCGGTATGTATTTTAATGTACTATGTATCCATCAGATAATTTTTGTGTTTTTTTTCGTTAAATCCAATAAACCGTAAAGTAAACAATTTAAGATTAATCCTAATAACTGTGAAAATAACAGGTAAACTTTATGGTAATTTATTATTTTTTTATGTTTTCAATTTTTTTTTGGAGAAGGCAGTAAATGTGCCCTACAACAGCATTAGATGGTGGTAATTCGACTTATGTTCATCATATATTAGGATAAGAAATTCTAAGGACCATATGCTGCAGAGTCCATTTCAAAATTGTCCCTCGAGAAATCATTTCTACCCAATTTAAAGCCAATTTTGAATTGATTCAATAGGTAGCCGATTTTAGAGAAAAGAAAATTATGTTATAGAAAATTATATTATATATTAAATTATGCCCATCATCACAACCGACTACACAAGTCGCTTTTTTGAACAAGTATGCTTTGAATCTACGCTGCCCTGTCTAGAGGCCGATTACTCCTCACACCACTTATGTTGTGACACATTTTTTGAGACGCTTTGTCATGGCAATTTTTGTCAGAAATCTGATAGGAGGAAGTCGCCGAAGAAATAATTTTTCATATTTCGTTTTATGGCAGATGTCTGACTTGGGGGTTGAATCGAACCCTCATGTCTAATAGGCTGCGACGAGTAAAATTCATTTCATTTTGATCAAATTCGTAATCAAACTTTTATGCACACCCAGCAGAGATTTGCTTTGTGGTGTTTCTTATACCCATTGCGTTAACCTCAGGCTTTGAAATACAGTGAAGTACTGCTTAAAACCTTTTATCAAAGATGAGAACCGAGACGAGAAAAGCGTGTTAATATAAAGTATAATTGATAGTCCAATATAATGGAAGAGTCACTTTGTCGGTCTAACTGTGTTGGACAAACAGGACTACTTGGCAATCTCATTAAAAGAGCTGACACGATTCCTAGACATAGTAAGTGATTGACAAGGGTATTTACAATAAATAATCACTAGTTGTAGGCTTAGGTGTGCCTTAGGTTAGGTTAGAGGAGGTGTACTTGTCAATTAAGACAAGTACAGTACCACCCGGAGGTCGAATTGATCCATTGTACAACCTCCTAGTTTCTCACACCACTTACGTTGTGTGTGTTAATTTTATATATGAGTAGTGGGACCTTCAGTTTAAAGTCGACTTCGAAAGACGTATTTTTTTTTTTTGAGAAACTTTTTCATGGAAATTTTATTTACTCTCAGTGTTTTTGCCAGAAATCTGCGATGAGGAAGTCGCCGAAGAAATACCATTTTTGTCTTGATGTTTGGCCTGGTGCTCGAACCCTGGCTTTACGTCTAATAAGCCAACACACTACCTACTTGACTACGGCGACTTCAGGTGTGCCTGGTAGAATATGAAATTTTATTTTGATCGCGTTTACTCCATGCCTGCTGACGTAATATACCGATTGAGAAAGCATTGATCCCTACAGTAATCAGAAAATTCAAAATATTATTTCAAACAGTATAGGGGCACTAAATAGTCGACTTACATTTTCTAAAAAGTTTTTATTTTCTTTTTCTGTTTGTTTTTACAGTTACAAATTACAATTTTTTTTGTTCTAAAATATTTAACGGTTTTGTAATATTTTAATTCTGGTGTTTTGTTTTTATTATTTTTAACATTTCAAAAAATTTGTTGGGCGGGATATAAAATTGAAAATACTTTAACACATACAATCATAAATACACGTGCACACACATTTATGTATATTGACAAATACAAACATCATGTAAAATATTACCGCAACGTAAATTCTTATTTTTTATAAACGAAATGAAAAATTTTTTAAAATTAAATAAATGCAGTCTTGCGTTAAAAACGAAATGACAATAACAGCAATTAAAGAAATGAAATTCATAGTGAAAAAAATTTTTTTTAATAAACAAAAAAGAAAAAAAGAAACATTTTCATTCCTTTCAACTGACACTTTGTATATGGCCAACGATTTGTATATTTGTTGAGTGTGATTTTATTTTTGCTATTCGGGTTTTACAGCGTGAGTTTATTCAGTATAATAAAGAATTCGTAACATTCGCGGAATTTTACCATGAATAGACTAACAAACGAAAAACGCTTACAAGTCATTGGTTTTTGTTGTAAAAATTCATTCTACCACCAAACAATTATATTCAGAGACGAAACTGTCTGGTCGTCCATGGTAATTTGGTAAAGTAAACTGAATAATTAACAAATAGCTCGAAAGTCAAAGTTCGATAGGCCATTTTGGCTTGTAAAGTAAAAATTACCTTAAATATAATAGAAGAAGTGAACCTGCTGACATGATGTTAAAAAGAAGTGAAACGTGTCGTATATGCAATGTAAAGTTACTTCTGCACAGAACAATCACCATTTGAAGAATTCCATTGAAGGACTGTTAAGATTTATTGTTTGCGTTGACACCTTTCAGAAGAAATTCAGTAATAGTAGTGGTAACCACACCGGAAATTATAGAGGTTGCTCAGTTTATACGTTCATTAAGTTCTCCATACGATAACACTGATAATATGAACGTAGTCAATTACCATAACTTTTGTTTATAATGGGTGATTTTTTAAGAGCTGTAGGAAAATTTAAAAAAAAACACATAAAATTGAGAAAAATGCATGAAATCTTTATTTTAATCGATAGTACGGTCCATATAATTTAATGTTTGAAGATTCGTGATTTCATGCAAATGTTGACCGCGACTGCGCCTCAAATGGTCCATCCGCTTAGTCCAATTTTGGCATACTCTTTCCAACATTTCGGCCGGTTTCTCATGAATAAATGCTTCAATGTTGTCTTCCAATGCGTCAATTGAAGCGGGCTTGTCTGTACAGACATGAACTTTAACAGTTACGTTACGATTCGCACCATCTTTGAAGAAGTACGGTCCAATGATGCCACCAGCCCATAAACCGCACCAAACTGTGACTTTTTCTGGATGCATTGGTAGCTTTGCAATGCTTTTGGCTGATCTTCACTCCAAAATCAACAATAATGCTTATTTACTTATCCATTGAGCCAAAAATGAGCTTCGTCGCTGAACACAATTTTTCGACAAAGAAGTGGATCTTCGGCCAACTTTCCAAGAGCCCATTCACCAAAAATTCTGCGTTGCGGTAGATCGTTCGGCTTCAATTCTTGCACCAGCCGTATTTTGAAAGGCTTCACACCTAAATCCTTCCGCAAAATTTTCCACGTTGTTGAGTAACAGAGGCGCAATTGCTGCGAACGGTGACGAATCGATAATTGATGGTCATCATTAACACTGGCCGATACAGCTGCGATATTTTCTTCAGTTCGCACTCTACGTAAGCGTGTTGATGGTCTAATGTCCAACAATGTAAATTTGGTGCGTAATTTAGTCACAATAGCCCGAATAGCCGCTTCAGTGGGTCGATTAAACTGACCATAAAATGGAAGAAGCGCGCGATGAACTTTCTTAACAGAGCACGCATTTTAATAATAAAATTCAATGATTTCCAAGCGTTGTTCGTTTGTAAGACGATTCATGGTTAAATTATAGACCAAACTGAAGATGTTTGACAGTGCAACAAAACACGAAACGTGCGTTAGCTGTTTAAACCAGTGTTGCCAAAAAGATAATAGCTAAAAAATCACCCGTTATATCTGCACAGAACAATCACCATTTGAA
This sequence comes from Sarcophaga subvicina, assembly GCA_936449025.2. Taxonomy (NCBI): domain Eukaryota; kingdom Metazoa; phylum Arthropoda; class Insecta; order Diptera; family Sarcophagidae; genus Sarcophaga; species Sarcophaga subvicina. The sequence continues at coordinate 39,108,767 of OW388084.2, forward strand.
GAATTCCATTGAAAAACTGTTAGACTTATTGTATGCGTTGACACCTTTCAGAAGAAATTCAGTAATAGCAGTTGTAACCAGCGTTGCCGCTGGACATTTTTAAGAAGTCGCACAAAAAGGGGATTTTTGAAAAAAAAGTCGCACATAAAGGGTATTTTGGCAGTAAAAAGGGGCAATATTTTTAAAAGAAAAGAAAATTAACTAATTCAGATAAAAAAAAATTTATTGGAAAAAACAATGATGAGATGGATCAAAGATCCTTTTTGAATATTTCATGATGTTTTCATATTTCTTACAAAGAAAATATACGAAAATTTGGTATCGCATGACAGGTCATTGAAAGACGCTTTAAAGTATTTAACAAACTTTTTGGTTTTTGTGATTTTTTAATAAACAAAGTATACTCTAGTCTATAATCTAGTATATAGTGTAGTATATAATCTAGTCTATAGTCTAGTATATAATCTAGTCAAATAATAACAAACAAACAAATTTTTAGTCTTGAATCATTCTACACACTTGTCCATTTTCATATCCTTTATTCTGGGTTTTCTACAACAACCAATTTTTTGTTTTCAATATTTTGTAATTTTTGTGCTGTTTACAAAAGACAAGCTAGTGCTCAAAGTAAATTAATAAAGTAGCGACACTAGTTGCTGTACAACAAACGTCTACAAAAACCACAGGCAATTTGTTTTTGTTATTTGGTTTGGGCTGTCAAAATTTGCCTGTTGTTTTTGTTGGTTTGAGCTGTCAAAAATTTGCAGGCTTCTTAATTTACTTTGAAGTGCTTGAGTAAAAATTTTACATGTATTAGGTTATTGTAACAAAAAATATGTAAATAAAAAAGATAAAAAAGCAAGAAGCTTTTGTGTATATACATATAAACAATTATATTTGAAAGCTGATTGTTCCGAAAAATGTAAATAAAAGAAAGAAAAAAAATGTAAACAAAAGAAAAAATACTTTTTCTAAAAAAGGGGGAAAAAGGGTCAAAAATCTTGAAAAGTGTCAGATTTAGTTCATTTTAGTAAGGGGGCACAAAAAGTGGCGGGGTCGCTGAGAAAGTGTCAAATTGCGACTATAGTCGCTCAACGGTAACGCTGGTTGTAACCACACCGGAAATTATATAGTCTACTCAGCTTACATGTTCACCAAGTGCTCTATGCGACAACACGGAAAATATGAACGTAGTCAATGACCATACAGTAGGTCCTGTTCATATTGGTATTCATATTCAACCATCTTTGTCAACTTTCATTCAAATATACTGTGCTCATGGCATGATGCATAAAACAATGCCGATAAACAAATCGTTGCTATTAAAGGAGTCAGCAAACGAAGCCATCGGCTTTATTGTATGGGTCTGGAGTTACAATAAAAAACTTGGTAGAGTCAAAAAGTTTATAACAAATACGATCAGTTTAATGCAAAAAAAGCTGAGAATGCAGTTTAAATGGCTGCAAGCTACGATTACCAAACGATGAATGTCTGAGCATCTGTTTTACTGTAACGCAAAGACATGTTCTCTTCCTTGCAGAAAATTATTTTCTTTTTCCCTGTAGAAATGACGAGACTAGTAATAGCATAGGTCTCCTCATACTTAGAATCTCACAAAATAGCATTCCTTAAAAATTACTGAGAAGGCCGAAGTCGAATTATGCGCTGTATGTAGGATGAGTTACCTTTCAAAAATAATTTTTTTTCTCGACTTCATCTCATTAGTCTTTTGGCAAAAATTCTGAGAGTAAATAAATCTGTAGTTCCCAGTCTACTACATACATACATACATACATAATTGGTCATTACAACCTTTCAGTCAGGATTGCGATCTAGTTTTTCACACCACTTATGTTGTGTGTGTTAATTTCATACATGAGTGGCGGGACCTACAGTTTAGAGTTGACTCCGAACGACAGATTTTTGAGAAACCTTTCATGGCAATTTTTTATTTACTCACAGAGTTTTTGCCAGAAATCTGCTGAGAGGATGTCGCCGAAGAAATACTTTTTGTATTTCATTTTGATGCCAACACACTACCTACTAGGCTACGGCGACTTCAGTCTACTGTAAACGGTAAATCTACTGTAAAATAAACAGTGGCTGAATTACTAAAAATGATACCCTAATCTGGTCACAGATCACACTAAAACGGAGTCGCTTTGGTTCACTAACTTATCATCAACAATGCCTCAAATTTTTAAGAAACTTTAAACATTTCAACGAACGCAGTATAGGACTTGTGAAATTAAAATTTAAAACATTGATGGATAGTCTGTAAATAAAAATTTTTGAGGGTACAAGGTCCAACTAATATGGACGACGCAGTAAATTTCAAAGTCTAGGTTTTGTGCAACATCTTTTCTGTAAGCGCTCATAATAAAAATTCTCTTGCAGTCTCATCAGACACAAAGTATTGTCCTTCATGATTTCAAACCTGAATTGCCACCGTTTGCATTATCTTCCTTCGTCCGTGATATTTAGTTTAATGTCGACTTCGAACGTCAGATTTGAGATGCTTTTCATGGCAACTTTATTTTACTCCCAGAGCTTTAGATAGAAGTCTGCTGGGAAAAAGTAGTCGCTGAAAGAAAATATTCTTCATATTCCGTTTTGTTCGATATGTCTGAGTTGGGGGCTGAACCACAGGCTCTTGTCTAATAAGCCAACACGCTACCTACTAGACTACGAAAACTTCGTTTTGTTAGTCAATCTTTAATAAAAAATTTTTGATGAAAAAATTATTTATTTTAAAGCGAATATGATTTTACTTTAATTCCAATTTTTTATTTCTTAAAAAGTCACCCTAAAATATGCTTCATATACTGAAAAAGAACACATCCTTACCATATGCTTTATGGCATGAATCTCTGTGTTGAATTTGTTTGCTATTAACATGAATAAAAATTATATGCAAATATATTCTTAAATTTTAAATGAAATTTAATACAATAATGTACCGCCATAATCGCATTGCCATAAGCTCTGCACGTGTTTTATTTTAGCTTTCATTGCATAGGCCCTTTACGAATTCAATGAATTTTTATTTTCAATTGTCATCAAATAACATCTGCATGTAGGCTGATATTAGAATAATGGAAACGATATTGAATATCAAAAATTATGTTTCAAATAATTGCTGATATTCAAATTTACCGTTAGGCATATTTTATTTACTGTTACACTCTCTCTCCCTCTCTTTCTAGGGTAAATCCCAAACGACAATTTCAATTCGAAATCACAAATATGGGGCGAGGTGGAAGGATTTTAAAGAAGTTAAAATATTCATATGAGTTGAGAACTTTTTAAATATTCCCACACCACAAGAAAAAAATTTTCTCCAAATAGAAATTGCGTTTTATGGCAAGTTAAGCTGACTTGTTGGAATAAAATCATGTTTAGTTGATGTTATGGTGATTCGTTAAAAACTTGAGCATTGCTTTCACACCCAATATAAAAAATTTGCCTCTTGACACAGCCATTTTACCAGAAATAAGATTTTCGCACTAAAACCTCATACTGTCTTCGGTACTAACATTCTTTCATGTTGTTAATGGTTTTGAATCGTGAAGAGTAGAATGAATGCAAAAACAAAATTTGAATGCGTTGTTACGAAGAGAAATGTCAAAACAATTTCAGAGTTTCAACTCTTCCTAAATATACTTCCGAACATAGATGGTTAAAACCGTTAATTTTTTCGAAGCTTCATCTGTCAAATTAGTTGTCATTTATTTAGTCTGTTTTTTCCAAATGACCATAGGCGGCCATAGACAAGAATGTGCGTTCACTAAGCAGACTCTTGATCAGTTGGTAACCGATCCCAATTTTCAGGGTGAATGGGTATGCGAACAAACAAAATTATAGAAATTAGAAGATGTCAATCCACGTGAGATCCTAGTGCATCCAATGCATGGCGAAAAAGTCAGTGTTTGCGCCATAAGTCATATTTCATTGAGAACGACGTTGGTCAGGTCATCACTGTCAACGGCATGGACTTACGGTCAATGATTAACAACTTTTTTTAGCTTAGATTGAATGATATGTGCAACAACGGCATGCGCTTTCAACAGGACGCCGCTACGTACAACACAGCACATGTCTGACCGAGCGATTTGAAGCCTCGTTATCTCTTGTAGAGTTTGTGTGAACTGACTGTGGGATATTCTTTAGTCGAAAATGTATGCGAATAACCCACAAATCACAACGATCAGGCAGAGTCATCCGTACTTATCACGACTGCAGGGTACCTCTAAATAAGTGGGGAGTATTCTAAACCTTGCTTAAGTGCATGGATATATAACCACTAAAGCTAAGTTTATACTGAGTTAGCAAAGCCAAGCACGAGATGTTTATGTGTTTCGTTTACTGATCATATGATTAGTTTCCCGCTATACTCGCCTAAAATTGGAACTGCGTGTATGCACTAAGAATGATGGAGCTGGCCAGACGGCTTTATTATTAGTATAAGAAATTATCTGCATCGAACAATTTTAACAGAGATCTCCTACCGCGTTGTAATTTAGCTCAGTATTGGTCAAAGTATAGTAAAGCTGTATTCGATTGGACTGAAGTATTTGAATTGGTGATTCATTTGAACGAGAGTTAATATACGAATACATGTAGCAATTACTTAGCTATTGAGAAAGTGTTAGACAATGTTACAAAGGTCAAAGTAAGGTCATACTAGACCACATTAAAGTGAAAAGATCTCATTTCAGATCTAAGCATTGATGATGAGTAAAGGAAAGCAATTTTTTTTTTCAGCCGAGAACGGGTAAATGCACCTAACCGCACCATAGAGGAAGTCGTCACGTCCTTGGTGTGTGGGGCCCTCACCCACTAAATCACCGCCTCGTCTCTTGTGGACTTGTTTGTGCCCCCGTCGGAACTACGGTGGTATTACTTCGGAGTTTAGTCCTTTTGGCCCTTTGACCTCTCCATGTTCATATCCGCGTCCGGATTGCGTATCGAAAGTTGAGGAGACATCTAAGCGTTTCCACTATTCCTTTAGTCTAAACCATCATTTCGGTTTCGCTTGGCGCGTGTGACAGTATCACCGACGTTGACATGCCTACTTGTTCTGCAGCCTCAAGATCCCTCTTTTTCCGCCTCAGAATGAGCTTTTCGTAATTCACCACCGAGGTCCAATTTTCACTGCTCGCAATCATAACCCCGACAATGTTAGCGGCTGTGATCGTTCCAACTATTGACGTCAGCCAGCGTGTACACTCGAAAACTGTGTGCTCAGCGTCGTAAAGGAAAGTAATTGAGAGTCAGAAGTCGCCGTAGGCTGGTAGGTAGTGAGTTGGTTTATTAGAGGTAAGGCCATAATTCAAACTCCAGATCAGACATCTCCAACAAAACGAAATATGAACAAATATTTCTTCCTCTTAGGAGATTTCTGGCAAAAATTCTGAGAGTAAATCAAAATTGCCATGAAATATTTTTCAAAAATCTTTCGTTCAGACTCGACTGTAGATTCCGTCACTCATGTATAAAATTAACACACACAACATAAGTGGTGTGAGAGTCTACGTCGTATTTCTGACTAAAGGGTTATTATGGCTAATTATGTATGTATGAATGTGTGCAAGACAAACATGAGATTGTAAAGAATTTTGATAGGACTGGAAAAGTGACAGATAACTATCATCGCAACATTGACGAAAATATTGTTTCTGTTAGAGAAAGTGTGGCGGATAATCCGAATTTGTTGAGTCTACGGCATTCTTGGCAATCAAACCTACCTAGCATTGTATGTAATTGAAAATCATGCGATCAAGCTAGTCTGAACTCAAAAGTAGACTCAGCACATATACACTGACTCAAACAATTGTTCGTACACCATGCTATGGAAAATATATTGTATTTCAATAGATGCCATCAAGACATGATTCAAATGAAACAAAACTATATGTAACTTAGACAATAAAAATTTTGACAATAAACTACAACAACAAATAAAACCAACAAACTCAAGAAATAGGCACAAATAATTGTCCCAACAGCTTTGATAGACACGTATGTATCGTTTTTATTGTTTAAAATCAAAGTTTTTTATGGTTATTCGGTTTGATGGAACATAAAAATTAAAATCAATATGAGTGCATGTAACAAAAATAACAAAAAAAATTGTATTGGCGTCAAAACGTTGTTTGTTAAACTGTATACATACAGACATAATTGGTTATTACAGCCATAGCTGCCAGATTTGACGATTTATTGTCATTTTGATGATTTTGAGCACCAAAAATATCATATTGACGATTTGACGATTTATGCCATTATTTTGACGATTTTTAAAAATTGAAAATTTACATCATATTCTTTACTTTAGTACATTACCGATTTTTTTTTGTTATGGGAAAAAAATTTAATCCTAAATAATTTATTCCCATAATATTGACGATAGGGGTGATTAAGTTGAACTTAATATTATGATATTATCAACGATTTAATATAATAATTTCAATGATTTAAAGTGTGACTTAACAGGGATAATTATTGAGTATCTATAACAAGTATTTAAATTTGTTCAGTTCTAAGTGACGGTAATACTGTCACATATAAAGTTGTTCTAGTAGCACATTATGTCTATGCAAGTGGTACCACACGTATGAAAACAAACATCAAATTGTGTATTTTAAAAATAGCAACAAAACATGTATATTTTAATGAAAAGCAAATACTTCCCCAACATTCTTATCAAATTATTGTCATATGCGTGCAATTCTGGAATATTCAAAAATACTTCATGTATATATACTTCATGTATATATCCAATAAATTTCGGAAAACTTACAGTTTGGCTGGTATTTTGGGCTGGCGGCAACATCGGTCCATATTTCTATGAGAAAGCGATGAACACTATAAGACAATGATTACAAAATTCTATTGGCCTGAATTATCGGGTCCGCCATTTACCGTTTTTTTTCAACTAGTGCTTATTTCGTAAATGGTAACACTTAGCTCATGTCTGATTTGACAGATAATTAGTTTTATCCTTTAGCTGAACGAATATGGTTGTGTATACGCTTGAACAACGCTGGGAAATATTGTGACATTACTTTGAAAATCATGGTAATGTTGCAGAATGTCTGCGAAAATTGCGTACGGATTTTGGAAGAAGAGAAGCACCGTCAGCTCCGTAAGTTCGTTATCTTGTAAAAAAAGTGAAAGAAACTGGCATTCTCATCGATAAACCAAAGCGTGAAACGCCAAAAACAGTGCGTACACCCGAGAATATTGCTGTTGTGGCAGAAAGTGTGCGTGAAGCGCCATCAACAAGTGAACATTTCGGAGACATCATTGAGACGAATTTTGCATAAAGACCTTGGTATGACGCCATACAAAGTCCAATTGGTTCATAAGTTCAATCCAATTGACCATTCAATGCGTTTTCGCTTTGCTAAGTGGGCCTGCGATCGACATACAGAAGATGCCGATTTTGGCAAAAAAATCATCTTTTCAGATGAAGCTCATTTTGATCTTGGCGGGTATGTAAACAAGCCAAAATTGTCGCATTTGAGGCACAGAAAACCTGCACGTGTACATTGAAAAGCCGACGCACCCAAAACGAGTCACTGTTTGGTGCGGATTTTGGTCCTGAGGCATAATTGGGCCATTTTTCTTCGACAATGAGCAAGGAGTGGCCGTTACAGTCAATGGCGATCGTTATTGGGCCATGTTGAACGAATTTTTGTTCACAAAAATTGAAGAGGAGGATATTGGCAACATTTGGTTTCAACAGGACGGCGCTACGTGCCACACAGCCGTGGATATATTCGATGTTTTGCGCCCTGTTTTTGAAGATCGCATTATCAGCCGCAGAGCTGATGTCATTTGGCCATCTCGGAGCTGCGATTTGACACCATTGGAGTATTATTTGTGGGGTACCGTCAAAGATAAGTGTTACGCCAACAAGCCAGAGACAATTGACGCTTTTAAGGACACTATTTGTGAAGCCATTGGTGTCACACAGCTCATGCCACGTTGAATATCATGCACAAGCGATTTGAAGGCATGTTAATCTCACGTGGATGTGACCTTAGCTAGCGTGAGGAGTTTTCTTGAATTGCAGTTGTATGCGTATAAGCCGCAAACTATAGCTGTTCTCAAATCTAACATAACCCAAGCCATCAAGAAAACTTGGCCTGATATCATGGAAAATTAGACGTTTTGAATGCGATCCACCCAAACAAAAGTCTGTCATAGACTTTTAAACGATGTTATATTCCACACATAATTGCTATTTCAAATGAATAAAAAATATCAGTGATATCTAACACAAACTTTACTTTATTTAAACTAAATAGGAAGCGTTAAATAAGAGTTTATAGCTTTGTGAATGAATATTCATTAGATTGGAAGATGGATAGTCACCGGCAGCATATTCACTTCTGAAATGATACCATTAGACCCCCTGGGCCATTTAAAAGTTTATATTTAAAAATGCAATAAATGTTTTTGTTGTGAAGATGTTCAAGATACAGACTATGAAGATGCAAGTCATGATGTATTACCTACTAGAATATAGCCTATAATTGCATAGAATCGAAAAATCATGTACACATGTAGCTTAATTTCAAATTTATGGAGTATACTTTCTTTTTAATTGTATTTGAAATATATTACTCATACGCATCGTATTACATGTACTGGAATAGTTACCCTGAAAGTATGCAATAGAAAAACTTCGATTTTGTCATGTATGAAACTAATGGAATTAAATATAACTCATGCGTCACATATCATCTCTGCATTGTGAATTTTACATACGGATTAGATATGAGCATAATGTGAATAAATATGATGGGTTGGCGATCTAAAAGTTTAAATTTAAAAATTTAATAAAACAAAAATAGTTTGAAATTTTGATAAAAATATTGTTTTATTGTGAACTACAATTGCTCCGGTTGGAAATGGATTTTTATATGGCTGCCGTGGATTTATGCCCTTATTTTGACGATTTTTAGTACATTAAAAGCCACTTTAAGCTTTGTATTTACGTTGCAATTGTTACTATTGGAAATTTATGTTAGTGAGTAAAAACAAGGAGTAAAGTATTGTATTTTTAAGTTACTTTGGAATACCTGTGATGATTTTTCTGCATTTTATTCCTTTTTAACACCTTAAAAGCTGAAAAACGACAACTCCTAAATCACCTTATAAAATAATAATAAATTATGGACACTAGGCTTGTATATTTTTATACCATAAGTAACAGGATAGACCTCTGCAGGAAGTGAGTTCCACATACCGACACAGTCCGGCTAAAAACCGTATTTTTACAGTAATGCAGTGTGCAATCCAATGGCCAATCGACCACATACGGATGTTCTGGTCAAAAAAGACGAGCGTTATGTAGGAATATATGATTTTCGGGAAAAAGTCCCCTTATGCAACGAAGCTGCAATGATTCAATGGAGTTGGATACACTACCGCCATTAACGAGATACTATGGCCTCTCCTGTACACGGTCGAGAAACCGCAAAATAGACGTTGAGGCACCAACCCATACATGAGAGTTGTATTCCATTCTCTGTCAATTATAAACGCTGTAAATAGTAAGATCAGATGATAAGAACTTAAAAAGGAACTAAAAAATGTGTCAGAATTACACTGATTTTTCATGATCAGAACATCAAAAGCTTCTGACTCCCTAATACCTACGCCGCCCATAGATATAGATGATGTAATATTATTGCTGCGAGTATGAGTCAATAAACAACACTGGGATAGATTGTTTAAACCTTAAACAATTTTTTTCTGAAAATTATAAAAAATTTCTCAATTTTTTGGAAAAAAAATATTAAATGAAGATGAAATTTCTTTGTTAAATGTTTTATTTTTGAACTCAGATATGTACACACATTGACTTTATATGTTTTACTACAATAGAAATAATTTTGGTTTTTAAAAACGTTTAATTTATTTATTTATTTTCTCTGATGATTTTAATAAACGTCAAATATTTGACGATTTGGTGCCTCATTTATCTGCCAGCTACGATTACAGCCCATCCGGCAGGATTACGACCTAGCATCTCACGCCACTTATGTTGTGTGTGTTAATTTTATATACGAATGGCGGAACCTACAGTTTAAAGTCGCCAAATTTTTCGTATTTAATTTTGTTGGGGATGTCTAACTTGGGGTTTGAACCGAGGCCATACGTTCAATAAGACAACACAAACACACTAACGGCTAACCTATGGCGACTTGCAAGGATGGTAAAAGTTGATAGTAAACAGTGTTATTAAGAAGTTTAGAAGATTTCCTCGATTAAGGCTTGAAGAAGTTTTATGCAATATTTTTAAATTGTATAAATTTTATTGTATTCACATAGCGATTGAATTATATTTGTACACTTTAAAATATTCTTTATTAAACGAATCATAATTACATGAACTTTTCATAAATTCATGGCAAATTCAAACCGCAAAACGGCATCTGTAAATCTCAACCATCAACTGTGACACATTTTACACATATTTTAGCAAAAGAAACTTAAAGAAAGAAAGAAGGGAAAATGAAATTAACCACAGAAATCATTAGCAACCTGATGTTTTATTAAATTGAATAAATTAAGAAACAGCTCGTGTGTAATGAGAAGCAGTCACTCATTTTGAAACGTATACAGTTTGCACTTAATTTTTCACTATTTTGGCTAAAGAGTGTAAATGGAAAATGTGGTTACCAAAACAGAGAAAAATAGGCATCCTAAACAAAGAAACAAACATTTGCTTTTAAAAGGCATTCAGTTTATAATACGTTGGCAGCAAAAGATTTCTACATTCGTAGCCCAGACTATTGTGTGGGAAAACGTGTGGAATAGGCTCTTTTAATTTGAAAGATTTTTTGTTTTTTTTGTTGTTGTGGTAAACAATTATATGGACGGGGACCCTTTTAAGTATTGTTGAACAAAAAAAAATAAAAAAGTTTTTTCTTTACTTAGATGTTTTAGGCCCACAGCAGGGATCATTGAATTTATTTAAAACTTCGTATTACATTAGAACCGATTCGTGTAGAGAAATTAAATTATAAATATTCGCTACCCTTTGGCCCATTGAAAACCTGCTGCTGGGGATTTATTTTGCAAGAAAATAAAATCTTTTTTTCGTTAACATTTTGTTAAAAGTTTTTTAATTGTTTTAAAAAGGGATTACCAAGGGAGCACTTACAATGCATCTCTTGGTTGTTTTCTAATGAATTGCTCTTTAAAATTGAAATGGAAACGTCAATTTTAAACTAAAAAGTTTTGTAAATAAAAACATTTCTCTCAGCATTTAATATCATCGAGGATTTTAAAAGAATCTCAAGAGAAAGGTGTCCCGTCTCATGTTTTAAATATTTATTGAAATGAGAAGAATAATTAAACTTTTTCAATTACAGTGCTTGTGACAAGCATTGAATTACTTTTCTATTAAAATTCCTGCTGTATTTTTCTATGGAAAAATTTCCTTCAACTCCAGAAAATGCTTTTGGCTCAATGGGTATGTAAAAACATAATTTCCCAATTTGATATGAAAATCAGTCAAAGGCAAATCAAGAGCTGCTAATGTATGCTAAAAGAAACACTGTACGTCTGTACTTCCTCAAGAATGATCAAATTCACAATGTAAGATTCAATGGAGAACGGTTGGCGTATAATTTGCCGTTTACGGGCAAGTTCACTCGGTGGCCCATATGGCCCATTGTGTTACCCAGTGTGAGGTAAGCCCCCTTGTCATGATCCGTTAGTGGTGAGATTGAACCACCAAGAGCTCTGGATTAAACCGACTAGTTCCCTAAGGGGCAAGTTTGCCAGCACGCTTAGATCTTTAAACGTTCTGTCTTCCAAAAATCGATGACGATTCTTTTGAAGTGCAACGCACTCGCATAAAAGGTGTTGTACCGATTACATTCCGTCCACATGATGGCAGCTTCTGCACTAAACCTTGTGGAATAGATCGTGCTTATCAGCGAAATTGCCTATTAGGCAGTGTCCCTTAATAACTCCTGTTAGAGTGCGAATCAGCCTCTTGTTGAACTCAAGTAGTTGTCTGGTTTTTCTGCTGTCTACTGCTGCACAAAGCAGTTTCACCTACGGTTTGTTGAATTAAATGCTGCTCTTTTCAATTTGGAAAAGTATTTTTGCAGGGACATTTATATCCCCTCTATCCTATCCTCCTCATCATCCCTGATTCCTTCCTTGTCAGTTCGTTCGCCTTTTCGTTTCCCTCTATGCCTTAGGGATTTGGTGAGCAATTTATTTATCTTTTAAAGGTGTTTCCAACTTGGAAAAGTATATTTGCATATCCCCTCTCTCCTATCCTCCTCATACGCCACCGATTCCTTGCTCGTCAGTTCGTTCGCCTTTTCGTTTCCATCTATGCTTCAGGGATTTGGTGAGCAATTTATATATGTTTTAAAGGACGATCATTGGCTGTCAAAGTTATGCGATTATTAGATATTTTTTTCTGATTAGGCTGTGGTTCATAACCCAGCTAAGACCTCTTTAACCCAACAAAATATAAAAAAAATTCTAGTAAAACTCTGAAAGTTAATAAGACTGCCATTAAAAGTTTTGAAGTAGACGTTAAACTGTAGCTCCCGCCAATATTGGACAAAATCACATACAATATGGGTGGTATGAAAAGCTAGGCTGTAAGACTGGCTAAAGGGTTGTCAAGTAAGTAAGTACGACGTTTTGATACATGACATCTCTTTTGTATAAGCATTATTGGAGCTTACGGATGGGCCAACCACAACATAGCCGCGTGTAACAATTAAGTAAAACAATGTTGTAGCTGTCGCGGTGGTCTAGTAGGTAGTGTGTTGGTTTATTAGACGTAAAACCAGGGTTTGAGCCCCAGGTAAGATATTGAAAAAAAATACAACTAGTATTTCTTCGGCGACTTCCTCTCAGTAGATTTCTGGCAAAGCCTCTGAAAGAGTAAATAAAATTGCCATGAAGAGTTTGTCAAACATCTCTCTTTCGGAGTCGACTGTAAACTGTATGTCCTGCCACACATGTATAAAATTAAGACACACAACATAAGAGGTGTGAGAAGCTACGTCGTATGTATGTATTATATTTTAACAACTTTTTTCCAAGAATTTAAATTTTTTTTTATATTTTATGGCGAATAAGCTGTTAAATTAATTAAGCATTGGATTACTAAGCTTTTCAAAAGTTGTCCAATACAATTTGCTTAAGTGCAATACAACGTCTATTAATATGCTAAGTTTTAATGTTCTAAACAATTCAATAATACCATGTGATTAGAGATTAGATTTTCTGCAATTGTTTGGATTTAAGCCGTATTTATTTATACGATTTTATTATCTCAAATTTAATTGCTTAAATTCAAATACAATAAAACAGCATTTCTAACTCTAAAATATTTTCGAACTGTGCTTGTATGTGTATTTTATTAACGCATTCAAATAAATTTAATAAAGGCCAATGGGGGATTATAACTTTTCATTGCCATGGCTTTAATGCTATTGAAAAAATCTTTAAAACAAATTAATCCCAGGGCATAAAGTTACAGATAAGAAAAGAAAAATTCAAATAATTTTAATTATTTTTGTTACTCGATGTTAAGGAATACTGCTAAAGACACTGTGTGCTTACTATGTATGTATATTTGTTAGGCACTGAATGCGTCTTAGTTGTCAATGGCAATTAAAGTAAGTTTGTTTTAATTATACAATATTGCAGACAGTCTACAATGCTATATGCATATAATGCATGACATCTAGCTAAGACCATACAACTGTCAGTTGTAGTTTACATACCTACATACGGTGTGTAGTGCAAAAAAACGACACATTTCCAACAAAACGACATAAAAAATAATTTGTCGGCGACTGTCTCTCACCAGATTTCTGGCATAAACTCTGAGCGTAAATAAAATTGTCATGAAAAGTTTCTCAAAAACTGTAGGTCCCGCCACTCATGTACAAAATTAACACACACAATATAAGTGGTGTGAGAAACTAGGTTGTAATCCTGGCTAAAGTATTGTAAAGGCCAATTAAGAAAAAATTGAATAAGTAATCTGAAAGACTAAGGCTGAGCAAACAGATACCAATAGTATACTTGCAGTCTCAAGACTATCTTAAAGGTCACAGATAGGCTGACTTCCAAAATGTTAGTTGCTTTGTGTTTGAACAAAGTATAGTGTTTCATAAAGCCGCTGTACAAAATGCTTACATTGTATACTATTTCAAAACGTCGTCAATGTGTATTTTTAACGCAGTCAAAAAGCAATCAGGCATCGGATTTATAGTTGATGCATTGTTTGGTAACTTTGCCTATGTACACAATTTATATACCGCAGTAGAACTGTATACAAACTTTGTATTGATACATTTTGAAACTCAGCCATAATTCCTCTTTTGTCGGTTGTTGCTTCCGTAATTATTACATGGACTAGGTGCTAAAAAAATCACAGAAAATAATATGAAGCCAAACCAAATTTTGTTGTATAGCTAGTGATTGTTAAGAATTCGGTAGGTAGCGATCGTATACAGGCATCTGATGAGATTTGTAATTTTGGCAGACCTTGCAACTCTTTAAAAATAAAGAAAATCAGCGTTTACCTCTCTGTAGATTGTTAAACGATCATTCTTAGATCGTCACAAGATTTATGGTTGCGAAAACGGGCTTCTTACTTTTCAGTATGTGCTTGAGTTTGTTTGACAGCCTTTTGTTTAGAATTTGTGGAACCACAATATTAATCATGCTCCTCTCTAATTACTGCAATCGGTAAGATCTCTCACTTTTGTAAGAAATTAACTATTACGACTTCGACGATTTCATCTTGGATAATTTCTTTATACCAGAATGGAGTAATAACAAAAACGAATTTTAAAATTTATAATGGCATCGGTCTTTAGCATCCCTGGGAAAATATACGTTTAAAACATGAGTTCGTAAATTGCAAATACAAGCTAAAATAAATTTATGTTTAGTTTTAATTAAATTTCTTTATTGTTCGCACAGTTCTGTGTGCCACTGTTCACAACTTGATGTAAACAACAACAATTGCTTTGTTTGGTTATTTCTCTTTGCACTCTTTTGCGTAAACAATAACAACTACTGGTCAATTTGTTCGATAGATCTTTATAACGGAGATCTTCAAATCACAATTACTTTCTTCAAACACCACGTTTTCATACAAGACCGAATACATTTTTACAGACCCCGTTGCCTGTTTTCTCTTGCCTTTTATATCGCATGGTAAACAGTCTGATGGCTGCTCTTGAACGTGAATGACATCACCTTCTCGAAATCTCTATTAATGTAAACATGTTGTTTACATTATTGTTGTTTGTGTATTTTGTTTACGTTTGTTTTTGCAGTGTTGTTGTTGTATTTAGGTTAGGTTAGGTTAGAGGACGTGTACTTGTCAATTAAGACAAGTACAGTACCCGGAGGTCGTATTGACCCATTGTACAACGTCCTAGTTTCTCGCACCACATGTGTTGTGTGTTTGAATTTTATACATGAGTGGAAACTTTTTCATGGCAATTTTATTTACTCTCAGAATTTTTGCCAGAAATCTGCTGAGAGGAAGTCGCCGAGCCTGGGGCTCGAGCCCTGGCTTTACGTATAATAAGCCAACACACTACCTACTAGACTACATTGTATTTTTGTTTATTGTTTGTATTTTTGTTTACTTGTTTATCCCTTCTTTTTATACTGGTGTTTTGCTGGTATATTTTTGTTTACTTGTTTATCGTGTAAACAAGTTCATTATTTTTGTTTTTGTAGCTTTTGTTTACAATTTAAACAATGTGAAAGCAAAACACCATTTCCAAAGTCGTAAAAATATTGACTGACTATACAGGTGTTTAATTCTTTTTTTGAGAAGACTAACTGCTTCACATATTTTGCTGATATTCGAAAATTTAATAGGAATATTTACATTTATTGGGTGTGAGTCGGTTTTGTGTAGTCTAATACATAGGTAGTGTGTTGACTTATTAGACGAGGGCCCCATCTAATCCACTAAAACTAGCTTAAGAGAATAATCCGTTACATTAAATATAATAGTTTTGTATTCCAACTTGAGGGAACCTATATTTAAAAATCTAATATTTCATATTAGTAATGCTATGTTGCACGTGTCCATAGAATACATATTTTTGCGTTTAATTTGAAACACAATTTATTGGAGCATAAAAGAATTTATTGTATTTAAATGCTTATAAAACATAATGCTTCCTCTCCTCTTTTTCTTTTTTCTTTGCTAGTCTGAAAAGAACATTTAACCATGTTCCAACCAACAATTTATGTATTCACATCCAAACATACTCATTATTAAGATGAAGATGAATAAAAATTTACCAACGAAATGTATTTCTTGAAGTGATAAAAAAAAGAAGGACAGGTCTAGTTGTAATTTGAAGGATAAAAGTCATAGAAAACATTTATTTATTTGACAATTATGAGCCTATTTACGGTGTTCATAATATATTAAATAATATGTGACTTAATCGTTCTGGAGAAACACGGTTATTCTTGTCATACGCAAATTTGGCCACGCTATATTTTTGGGTAATAGCAGATGGCAACCTAATTATTCATCATTATATTTCGGATTCTGGATGAGATAATATAGTGGAAAGTGAAAATATATAGCTCGATAGTACATTGACATAGAAAGCTGAAATAGAGAGAATTTCAGGAGAGGTCAGACTTAAGGATTATGCACTGGATGTATAGCATGGAGGTCAAGACATTTTTAGATATGCATAACAAATTTAAAAATAGCTCAAATGGACAAGATATAGAAACTAGGGCGCATTGTTATAGCTGAGACAATCTTTTTTTTTCGCCGAGGAGGGGTAAATTTATCTGACCGTACCATAGAGGAAGTCGTCACATCCTCCGTGTGTGAGGCCCTCACCCACTAAATCCCCCCATCGTCTCTTGTGGACTTGTTTGTGCTCACTCCGGAACTACGGTGGTATTACTTCGGAGTGGAGTCCTTTTAGCTCTATGGCCTCTCCATGTTTATATCTGCGTCCGGATTGCGTATCGAAAGTTGAGGAGACATTTAAAAGTCTCCACTATTCCTTTCGTCTAAATCATCGTTTCGGTTTCGCTTGGCACGTGTGACAGTATCACCTATGCCGACATGCTTACTTGTTCTGCAGCCTCAAGATCTCTCTTCTTCCGACTCAGAATGCCCTCTACGTAATTCACCACCGAGATACAATTTTCACTACTCGCAATCATAACCCCGACAATGTTAGCGGCTGTGATCGTTCCAACTATTGAAGTCAGTACAGAGCGATAACTCTGCCAACGTGCACACTCGAAAACAGTGTGCTCTGCGTCATCAATTACCTCCCCTTCCTCGTAAAGACAGTAAGGGGAAGCGGTCTTGCCCATTCTGTGCAGATATTTGCTAAAGTATCCGTGACCCGATAGCATCTGTGTATGTCAGCAATAAGTCTCGTCGTCCATCTTCCTCTATTTTCTCGTTCCATCGTTGTTGCCATTTTGAAATGGTGTTTTTCCTGAAGTAAACGGCTATATGATTTCCAGACGATTTCGCCCTATAAATCTCCATCCTCTCCGCTGACAGCATATCCACAGGGATCACACCTGCTATCACCAGTACGGCTGGAGCGGACACCGTACGATATGCCAACGTAATACGCAATGCAGTCGTTCTCTGTAGCGATACAAGTGAGTTTGACGCTTTTTAACATTTAATGTTTCGCCCCAAATTTTTATAAATCTCCATCCTATCCGCTGCCAGCATATCCACAGGGATCACAACTGCTATCACCAGTACGTCTGGAGCGGACATCGTACGATATGCCAACGTAATACGCAATGCAGTCGTTCTCTGTACAGATACAAGTGAGTTTGCCCGCTTTTTAACATCTAATGTTTCGTCCCAAATTTCGCTCCCATAAAGCATAATGCTGGTTCCAACATCCATCAGGATAGCTGAGATAATAAAAACTTGTCATATAACGTAGCTGGACGCTTTGTTAAATTTGTATAGTGTAAACCAGAGCTTTGGGCACTATGGTTATAATAATGGGAGAGAAATCTAATACGAGATTTACTAAGGGACTTCGTGAGATAATAAATGGGGGCGTGATGGCTCATTTATTAACCATCAGACTATATGATTTGTAAAAATTCTTAGGAATAAGACTTAGTAACTTAAGAGAATGAGGTAATTATAAGTTATATGCCATCTTTGAAGTCGCCGTAGGTTATGGTTCAAATACCAGGTCAGACATCTCCAACAAAACGAAATATAAAAAATATTTCTTCGGCGACTACCTCTCAGCAGATTTTGAGCAAAAACTCTGAGAGTAAATAAAAATTGCAAAAAAAATTCTCAAAAAAATCTGTCGTATTGAGTCGACTTTAAAATGTAGGTCCCACCACTTGTGAATAAAATTAACACACACAACATAAATGCTGTGAGAAACTATGTTGTAATCCCAACTGAAGTGTTGTAATGACCAATTATGTACGTACGTACTATCTTTAAAGAGAAACAAGTCTGTGGTACATATATTGGTCGAAAATAGAAACGGGTGTTTTTGGTACCAGAGTAAAATATTCCGAACCGAAAGAAGCAATCGCAGATCATATTCTAAGCGGAAGTTTATGTCATCGAAAAGTATGCTCAATTAACTTGGATAGGAGATATAAAAGGTAGGACACATTAATATTATCTGACAGTGAGACTACCATCTTAGCAATTGGATCTTGTAAGGATAACTTGAAAATAGTTTGCGTTCGTCTGGAGATGTAATCAACTAGGTTAAGGAAAAAAGCTTACCCTCGATTGAACTTCAGGTCTTATGGAAATTCGCAACGCTAAGCAAGGAAATGAGTTCGCGAGTAGAGGAACTTCAAAACCCTTTTGTGGCCTGGAGACGGCTATTTGGAAAGGTATACTCATCTAAGGGGATGATAAAAAATGGAAAAGACTTTCCTTAAACTAAATAGGTTTGATACAATCTAAACTTTTGTTGGGAAATTACAATTAAGTTGCGCCAGACTATCGAGGAATAACCTGAGGTCAGTAACCGGCCTCTTGACAGGGTGCTGTTGATTTCATGTACACTTGTTTAGAATGGGAATCGTCTCGCACCCAATATTTATTTTCTGTGATATTGAAAATGAATCATGACTACATATTCTTGTAACCTATGAGGTATTAATGTATCTCAGAAGGAACGCCTGAGTGCATATTAGTTCTTGGAAAGTGAAATATACTTCTAGACACCGAGCAGCATTCTCAAGGTTGTCAGGGCAATGGGTTTGGAGGAGATATCGGTGGGCCTTCTATCGATTTAAATTTGAACCATCAGTTATTTCACATCTGGCAATACTTATGTTATTCTATTCTGTAAAAAATTATTTCCACTGAACATAATGAATCGATTTACGCATGAACAACTTTGGGCTTTGTTGTGCCAACGAGAAACTGCACGCTGATGTCGATTTTGCCAAAAAAATTATCTTTCCGGATGAAGCTCATTTTCATCTTGGAGTTTAGAAAACCTACACTTGGTCTTACAGAAGTCAATGCACCCGTTACGAGTGACCACTTGGTGCGGCTTGTGGAGCGGAGGCATCATTGGCCCATGTCTTTGTCGCTCTTCATGATATTAATGTGAACGAAATTTGGTTTCAACAGGATGGTTCAACTTGCCACATATCTCATGCGGCAATCGATTTATTGCTTCAAACGTATGATGGCCGTTTAATTAGCTGAAATGGTGATTTCAATTGTCCGCCAAAAAGCTGCGATTTGCAACAGTTGGTCTATTTTCTGTCGAGCGTCGTTAAAAAAAGTGTTATGCTGGTTAAAGAACTTATAACAAACAAGGACATTGTTGGAGGAAATACTTTATGACAGCCTCATTTCTCTACACCAATAAAGCGAATAAAAAGGGGAGGCGAACTGCTAACTTCACTCACCTATTATAACCTTACCAAACATTTCCATTTATTGCTTAGAAATCTTTAAATGCAATGAATAAATGAATGTTTTCCTTTTTTGAAATTATTTCTCCTGCTGTTAAAATATTCGAAAAAATCAATTAATAATCCTCTTGAGGTAAGGTCATCTAGTGACTATTTTGAGACGTTCCCAACTTGTTCTTCTTCTCATTCTAATATTCTAATTTCCATTAAGAGATTTTGCATATTTTCCGTTAACATGTAAATAACTTGTGAACATTTGGCTTTGTTTCCGCTTTAGTTCGTTTAAATTCTATTGGGACTACAACTGAAAACAAGGACAACAACAACAACATGTTTTTGTTAAACTGATGAATGGCATAAGAAATGGGGACAACACTTACACATACCACCACAGCCACGTCTGTTGTTTTTGTTGGTCAGGTTTGTTCATATTGTTGTAAAATAAATCAGATTTTAAAAGCCAAGTACATGTCAACCATAAGCAACAACAGCAACAACAAAAGGGAAACAAACATAAAAACATGAATAAGAAATAGAACAAGAAAATTTATGAATAAAACAAAATATTAAGAAAGAAAAGAAAAAAGGAAAGAAAGTAACCACAAATATTATTACAAAGAAATGGTACGTAAAAAATACGTTGGGAAATGAAAGAAAAGAAAAAAGAAGGAAGGAAAAATATAAAATTTAACAAACAATATACGCTTACAGTTTAGGGCATTTGGAAAAATTGTTTTGTTTTCTTTTTTTTATTTGCAAAGTATTGTTTAACAACAAAGTCATAAAAATTTCTATGCAGTTAAGATCGACTGTTTAATTACACCTCATAACTGGAGAATGAAAAATTATGAAGAAGGGTGATAAGGGTCTTGTTTATTTTTTTTTATCGATGGGCATATTATCGGTGGGTATATTAATCGATGTTGATATATATTTCTGAGAACATTTAAAATATATTTTTTTTTTAATTTTATTACAATCTTCTTTCCAATTGTCACGACATGATAGTTAGAATGTCTCAGTTATGAGTGGTCTTAAGCAAAAAAATAAATTTTAAGCATTTGAAATACGATTTCTATGAATTTTAGAGGATAAGATTTAGAAGTAAAATTGAAAGTTAAAATTTTGTATGCAGTTTGGAAACTGATCGCGGATTTTATTGAGTTTTTTTATTTCCATTACAAAAGAACGTATTTTGTCCCCTCTGTTTATTAACACTAGATTTACGGATGTTGATTATATACCTATTTTTACTGAAGTGAGCCAATTTGACTCATACAAGAAAATTTAAGTTTTTTCCAAAGAAAGTAATTCCAAACCAATTTGAATGAAATGCTTATTCTCCAAAACATTCATGGAAAACATTTTTTACATATATACTCTCATTTTGAAACACATTACCCGCAAATATTTCTATTACATTTAGTACAATATTTTGAAGATCTGTTTCTTATGCATGATTGTTGAACTTGACAATTCTTCCGTGCGTTAGTAGCATCAATTTCTGTCATTGGAACGGAAGTGTTCTCTACTTCTTCTCCATATTTACTTCTTAGCTCTTCAGCCAATTGGAAAATAAATTCTTTTTGTGAAATATTTACTTGAGTCGTCCCTTTATACAGAATCCAACCATTGATAACTGTTGTAGAAAACTTGTAGAGGCCATCTGCGTGAATTTGCTATATTTTCGGGTCGTTTGTACATGATTTGATATATGCCATCATACCTTCGTCAATTATCAAATTGAATGCGCTACTTTTAGCATAGGCAGTTGGACCAGAAACGTCTTTGAATATGGTATAAATCGGTGATATGCCTACATTTCTGCCTTCGTTCAATGTTTCCCATAAAGTCCCGTCAGCAGCTTTTTCTTTTACAATTTCTTTATCAGAAGATATATCGATAGCTTCTAAATCATTTTCGATTTCAGAATCAGAAAAAGCCCTGGCTCTCTTTTTGTTAGGAGTTGTATAACAAAGATCTTCATCTTCACTGTTTGAAGATTCAATTTTATTGACTTCCTTTTCTAATTCAATTTCGTTATCAGTTGTACCCGATTCATTGTCTGATTGGTCTTTCTTTATTTTTAGTTTTCTCAACAGAAGACAATTTTTCTGATTTTCCCATAAATGAACGGCTCACACGTGATGAATAACACGAAATGATGACAGAAGTGGGTAATAATGTAACGAAAACAAGTAACAAATCCACAGGATTGACTGTTGCCCAGGCTGTTAAACTATTAAACCATTCTATGAGTCAAATTGGCTCACAGCCGTGAAAATAGGTATACCAGATCACTAATGAGAAATGAAATGGTGTGTAGGGAAAAGCAATAAACGTTTACATATATTTCATTATTTAACTAAAAACCAACGTATGATTTTAAAAAGTAATATTAAAGTTTTCTATATATAGCGACAAAAAAATTTTTAACGAGTCAAATTGGCTCGGTCCGTAAAGCTAGTGTTAATCCGGAGCTAGACATTATAATAGAGCTGGTTACCGTCACAGCAGGACAGATTTCTGGGAAAGCAGTATTCGGTTAGAAAATGGAGACATAACCGTTGACATCAGATTTTTGGCCAGTAGACGGTAATACTAGTACTGAAAATATTGTTATTAATCACCATTTCCAATCAGATATACTACTAGACAAACTGACATGAAACTAGCAATACACATTCATACATACATAATTGGTCATTACAACCCTTCAGCCAGGATTAAAACCTGGCTTCTCACAACACTTATGTTGGGTGTTTTAATTTTCTACATTAGTGGAGGGAGCTACAGTTTTAAAGTCGATTTCGAACGACAGATTTATGAGAAACTTTTTTTGGCAATTAGATTTACTCTCAGAGTTTTTGCCAGACAACTGCTGAGGCTAGACTACTAGACTACTGTGATATAGGGTGAGCCATTTAAAAGTTTAAATTTAAAAATGCAATAAAACAAAAATGGTTTGATATTTTGCCAAATTAATTTTTTAGTTTTGAAGTACAATTGTTCCGGTTAGAAATGGAATATATGCCTTCCGCGGAGGGCCTCACAGTAGCTCAATCGATCGCACTAATTTCCGCGCACTTCTTCGAGTGTATGCGGTCGTATCTTGGCAATGTCATCACGAATGTTGGCTTTCAAATGCTCAATTGTCTCTGATTTGTCGGCATAATACTTTTCTTTAACGAAGCCCCGCAGAAAATAGTCCAACGGTGTCAATTCGTAGCTTCTTGGGGGCCAATTGACATCACCATTTTGGCTGATTAAACGACCATGAAAGGTTTGACGCAATAAATCGATTATGGCATGAGATGTGTAGTAAGTTGCACCATCCTGTTGAAAACAAACATCGTTCACATCAATACCATGAAAAGCGGGTAAAAAAACGGTTATCATGGTGCGATAGGCGTCTCCATTCCCGTAATGGCTGTGCTGTCCTCATTTTCAAAGAAATATGGGTTAGGTTAGGTTAGAGGACGTGTACTTGTCAATTAAGACAAGTACAGTACCCGGAGGTCGAATTGACCCATTGTACAACGTCCTAGTGTCTCACACCACTTATGTTGTGTGTGTTAATTTTATGCATGAGTGGTGGGACCTACAGTTTAAAGACGACTACGAACGACAGTTTTTTTTTTTTTTGAGAAACTATTCATGGTAATTGTATTTACTCTAAAATTTTTTTGCCAGAATACCATGAGGCTAGACCACTAGATTACGGTGATATAAGGTGGACCAGTTAAAAGTTTGGGCCTTACTTATTTAAAAACGAGACCGAAATTGCAGTGACTGGAAACGATATTTATTACAAGAACATGATAACGGATGTCACCACCTGCCATACTGTGGATGCAATAATCGATTGATTGCAGCAACGATTTCTAGAACCAACAATCTGAAGGAAATCTGGATCTGAACGTAGATCAAGTAATTGGAATCCATGTTTTTTTTTTCATTACGTTCAGTGAAGATAATATACTGAATTTTGTGATGGAATAGAATGACATAAATATTGTCAGTTTCGAAATAACTGATGGCTCAAATTTAAACCTATAGTTGACTCACCCGATAATAGAAAAAATTAAAAAAAAATTCATAGAAGTTTTCTCTTCTTGTAATAGAATTTAAACTCTATGAATGACTTGGCATAATACACAGCGTATGATGAATGTATGTGTATACATGGTACCTATTAAATATTGCGTATACGTAGACGATTACTAAATTGGTTTTTTCGAAATAATAAATTGAAAATAATTTTAAACTTCCTAAGATATTGTTTAAATTAATAATTATTTCTAGTCTAACATTTGAATGCTTTTTTAACCACTGTTCCATTGAAAAAGTTTCTTTTCACCATTACATTTTTAAATTTAAACTTTTAAATGGACCATCCCAAATCACCGTAATCTAGTAGTCTAGCATCAGTAGAATCGATTGTGGCATAAGATGTGATGTTGTTCACATCAATACCAGGAAGAGCGGTTATAAAAAAATTAGTTATTGTAGTGCGATAGGTGTCTTCATTGTAATGGTTGCGCCGCCCTTTATTTTCAGCCTCACAAAACAGTCACTCGTAATGGGTCCAACGGAAGTTTGTCTTATTAACATACCCACCAAGATGAAAATGAGTTTCATCCGAAAAGATGAAATATGCTCCAGCGTAACTCGATGCATTTTTCGCTGGAGATAATATAATAAATTTTGTGACAGAATAGAATGCCATAAGTATTGCCAAATTCGAAATAGCCGATGGTTCATATTTAAACCGATAGATGGCCCACCAGATATAATTTCCTTATAGTATAAGGATTTCTTTGTGTGACTAACTAATGAGTCACCTTTCATGTAGACCTGTTGTACTGCTAAACAACTATCTTTTCCGAGAGGTAATCCAATGTAGAGGTCAACTATCTTAGAAACGAATATAGGCTGATTGGCCTAAAACCATTAGCTTTAGTGTGACATGTATTACTTTTCTTCGGAATATAGCCAATCTTGTAAGAAATCTTGTAATTGAATTGGATAACAGAAAATGAGATAACAACAAGCATGCTTTGAAGATTATCATAAGGCAGGGTATAAAAATATTTGTAAATCCGCTAGTATACCAGAATACTAGGATTCGCAAACTTAAAAGGAGGACAGCTTTTCAGTCTCCATTTACTACCATATTCTAAGGTCAGTATTCTAAAACGATGAAGACGCCGTAGTTTCGTAGGTAGTGTGTTGGCTTATTAGACGTGAGGCCACCGATCAAATCACGGGTCAGACGATATGAAAACATATTTCTTCTGTGACTTCCTCACAGCAGATTTCTGGCAAAAACTCGGAGAGTGAAATAAAATGTTCATGAAAAGTTTCTCAGAAATCTGTCGTTCAGAGTCAACTTTTAAACTGTAGGCCACTCACGTATAAAATTAACACACACAACATAAGTGGTGTAAGAAGCTAGGCCGTAATCTTGACTGCAGGGTTGTAATGACCAATTATGTATTCTAAAACGATGGTTATTACTGAAAATACTTGTTGAGCTAGTACTTCCAGGTATGTTTTGCAGCAGGATAAACTTTGTATGCCACCTTCAGTTGAGAGTAATTGTAATAAAAATATACAATTTTAGTGCTCTTTGCGCACTTTAACAAGGTCAAATATTTCAATACTTAGTAATTAATTAACGAAATAATATTCATTAATTTGCACAAAACTTAACAAGCGTAACATTTTATGGAACAATCCGTTGAAATCTATAAAAGAGGCATGAGGATTATGGCGACTTTTCTCCAAAAAACAACTTTTGAATGAAATTTTTTTTAAGTATAGAAAAAGAAGGCATTTTTCTTGAAAAATATTATATTTCTATTTTTTGTTGTTGTTTTACAACAACTAGAGATGGAGCTGGAAAATTAAGTTTCATTTTCGCCTGTTTTATTACCTCTCGTCTTTGGCGAAAACTTTTTTGACTCTCTCTCTGGCATTTAATTAAAATATTTTACATTTTGTCGAAAACTTATTTTTTGTTGTTATTGTTGACGTTGTTGTTGTTATTCGCATTTAACGCTTGGTATTTATGTGCCCCATCATGCCCCATGCCCCATGCCCGACGTATAATTATACAGATGAGAGAAATTTAAACTTGTGACTGAGTTTTGTCTGTGAAAATCATTTGGAATTTGCTCTCTTGTCAGTGTTAAAACATCTCATTTGTATAATTATATGTAATTAAGTATTGTGGTGCAGTGGCAGTGGTAGTAGTAGTAAGAGTGGTGGTGTTGGTGATGATGGTAATGCTAAATTGGAAAAATGTTTTACAGCAGCCCAGCGTAAATAAATGCTGGAATAAATTGTGAAGTCTGGTAAACGAAACTCAATGCCTCTTCTGAGACATACGACTCTGTTTGTGATTTAAAACTTAAAACTGCGAATTTAAGATTTAAATGAGATTTTTTGGGCGCATTTTAAATTATTTCCAGGTAATGTTTCACGTTTATGTGGAAAAATTCAGAGGTAGCGCTATAAGCGAAGCAAGGCTAATAATAATCGCTGTGGTTTTGTTCTGTCATCTTTTGCCAGTTTTAATTTTCAGTTTAAACATTTTTTTAGTTTTATGGTACATGTAGTCACATCGTCAGCAAGATTTTCCATTTAATAATGGTATAAGCTAACAAAGAAACAATATTTTTTTTTCAGGTTAGATAAGCTGGCAGAAGTCTTAAAGGTAAGTCCATCATTCAGGCCGTTTGTGATACCATCAATCAATTTTACCCGGAGGTCAAACATTCTCTAAAGAAATCCAAAACGGGTGCAAAATAAATCTTGCTATTTCAGGAATTCCTATCAGAATGCGTAAGATATGCTGAAATCGTCGTAGTCTAGTAGGTAGTGTGTTGGCTTATTGTGAGGCCACGGTTCAAACTCCGGTCAGACATCGCCAATAAGACATCAATATAGGAAAATATATTTCTTAGGGGACTTCCTTTCATCAGATTTCTGGAAAAAAATGTGAGAGTTGCCACGTAAAGTCCCTCCACTTATATGTAAAATTAACACACGCAACATAAGTGGTATAAGAAACTAGGTCGTAATCTGGACTGAATGGTTGTGATGACCATATTATGTATGTATTCCATCAATTTTTATATTAGAGATCTAGTCGGAGATGATAGAAAGTGAGAGGTTGAAATCCTTCATTTCTTTATGACAAGAAAAGTGCACTTATACACGAGGTGCAATACAGTCTCTTTATACTTCTCAGATCCTTAGCTCCTGCATAAGTCATTTACCGGAATGCCGAACCTTTCGGCATACCTACCAAAAGGACAGTGGGTCGTAAGAATTGCTATTGTGCGATGGACGGCCATATCATTTAAAGACAGAAGTGAGTCGGTGCTCTACTTATTCATCAGTATCCAGCAGTATCTAGCAAGATTGCATGTATCCTCTTGCTGCCAACGAGATTAAGCTTCCCTATAATAAATAATTTTCCTGAGGCAGTCGGTATATCTATGCCCTGTAACATAGAGTAAATTGCGCTCCCTATACCGGCTCTAGCTAACTCAT
This sequence comes from Sarcophaga subvicina, assembly GCA_936449025.2. NCBI lineage: Eukaryota > Metazoa > Arthropoda > Insecta > Diptera > Sarcophagidae > Sarcophaga > Sarcophaga subvicina. The sequence continues at coordinate 39,136,295 of OW388084.2, forward strand.
CAGTCATGCAATGTCCAACGATATCCTAACATCCCAGAGTTTCCTTTGAATGATTCGAAATATCCCTGAGAAATCTTTGGCATTCATGGGCAAGAACGGACATTAAAACTACGTTTCTAAGAGATTGGCAAGTGATTTTTAGGGCAAATACCGCCAACCAACAAGCATTGCATCGCTGTCAAAACTACCATTTACTCTACTTGGAAAACCTTACAATAGTTAGGCACCCTAAAAGAAAGTTTAATATCACAACCCCCTAATAAATATACAACAGCCCACCTAGTCACTCATCTCTTAGGCTTCAGTGTAATCCTCAAAGATCCCATTGGAAATCTCGGAGATGTATTTCAATCGAAAAATTATCTTCAACGACGAAGCGCATTATTAGCTCAGGGGTAAAGGCAAACGATTTTAATGTGAAGAGCAACCAGAGGTAGCTCAAGGCTGTCAATGTACTTCGAAAGATGCACCGTTTTATGGAGTTCATAAACAATGAAAACCACAACGTTTCAGTCAATGCAGCGTGGTACCGGGCAATGATTACCTAGTCTTCTGTTATTCAAAATGGAAGATTTTTCGCTTGGTTCACTTGTGGCGTCAACAAGACAGTATCATGTGTCACACAGCAGGTAATACCATGAAATTATTAAAAGGCGGGCTTAGCGAGCAATCAATCCCTCTATGTTGGATTTTGAGAATTCATCTTACCAGACTATATTTTGGGTGTAATTCTCTCGACTACAGGGACAAAATCCAGTCATGGGAAACAACATTACAACTGTCATTACTGTGATATTGGGAGAAATGAGAAGACAGATGCGAGAGAATTGAATGGACCATTGGTTGTAAATCTGATGACAACATATGTTTGAACTGAGATTCGCGCTTAGCACGCCAACATACAACTTATTATTATTACAACGACGACCGAAAAATATTTCCTTCACTTTTTTTAATTCTCAATAGCCAGACGGTTAAAGAATCAATTTTTATTATGACACACACTCTGATTCCGGTCCAAGCTGTTAGTGTGCAGTATAACGTATGAGTAATTTAAAATTAAAAATAATAAATCGATCATAGGCCATGTATGCATAGAATTTACTTCTGAAGGGTGTTTTATAAAGCGCTTCCTATTTTTAAATTAGAAACAAAATGTATGTGAGATATCATCAAAATGTTGTATTCACTAGAAAGGCCTATTGACACCATTATGTGTGGAATCTCTGGGTGGAGGGCAACCGAAATGTTCAATTTTCCATGACACAGGCTTATAAATCTATCTGAATTTGACCGATGGCATGAGTTCTAAAATTTATGAGGACTGCTTTGGTTTGTGACTTATTTACATACGCCTGCGATTTAAGAAAACCTGAGGGCACGGTTATGCTCATATCCCTCATGCAATATATTCAATGTGACGTGATATGTGTTCCTGTAAAATTCACATAACGTTGGTATACAGATTATTTAATTCAGACTAAAAGAAGCTGTTAATCATCGAACTGTAGTGCTTCCCTTGGTAGTGACGACCAGGCCAATATCGTTCTCATAGAAATATGGACTGATTGCCTGTGAAGATCCATAACAAACAGTGCCTTTTTTGGTTTGCATTTGACGCTCTGGAATGGCATGTGGATTGTTATCGTTGCAAATTCATCAATTTTGTTTGATCACGTAATCTTTTTTTCTTTTTCTTGCCTTGATTGACCATTAACAACCCAATTAACGGATTTTAGTTTGCCTTAAAACATCATTTCAGGCGTCTCTGTCTCTTCTTTCGCATCTTCAGCAGTTGATTACACTAATCGGTCACGTCCGCATTCATCTAAAAATGAACCGGGACTGTCTTTTCATTACTTTATGGTGGTTTCCTATTGGGTATGTATCATGTACCTGCTATTTTGTCGAGACTCTTCTTTGGATTAAAACTATACCTTAAGGATTTGCTACATCCAGATCAAAAATTCAATCGTAGGATTATTTCATAGTATTGAGACACAAAGCGGCAGTTGTTAGTAATAATAACTGAAATCTTCATTTCCCTGAAGCATTCCAACTAATGGGAATTTGTAAATAAATATTTAAATTTTTTTCTTTTTATTTGCGTTTTTTTTCCTTGGAAATGAACCTGGTAGAATTATTAGCAATATTCGTATGAAAACCATCTTTTCTGGTTTGCACATTCAGATTCTGAACTGTACGATATGTGACTTTAACAAGACAGAGTCAGAAGCCACACAGTATGATCGAGACGTTTCCAGAAAGAGTAATTTTGGCAAAGTCAATAGCCCACCAAGACTATGAGGTGTAATACCTTTATATCTTATACCAGAAAGCTGAAGTACTACCGGTGGAAACTAACATTCATCAAGTTATTGGTTAAACATCATTTGAAATGTAGGAAAAATTAGTCGAAATCTACTTTAAGGGGATTGATTCCTGCAACCAACTCAGAAGCAATTATTTAAATGACAAAGTCCAAGCATTGTAATGAAATTACAATTTCATCGGAATCATAGCCTTGTCCAATTTTTTTTAAATGGATAACCTTTTAACTTGTTTGCTAATAAATCATTGTATATAAAGAAGTCACGTTTTTATTTTAAAATAAAAACACATATTTCTAGAGATTGTAACGCATATTTTTTCATTTAATTGTAAAGGTGATATGTTCCGATTAAGACTGGAATAAATTGTCAGTCAAATTGCCGCCATGGCTTTGTAAGTGGTCCATTACTTTCTTACTCTTTTCATGGAATTTTCCATTTTTCATCGACATGTATCTGTGTTTCTGGGTTATTCGCATAAATTGTAAATTTAACAAAACTTCAAAATGACACCATACTGTTGGTGAACAGAAACTTTTTCAATGGAACAGTGGTTAAGAAAGCATTAAAATGTTACACTAGAGATAATTATTAATTTAAACAATATCTTAGGAAATTTCAAAATAATCGTATAATAAAAAGTAATCGTGTACGTATATGCAAGATTTAATAGGTATCATGTATACAAATATATTCATCATACGCTGTGTAGTATGCCAAGTCATTCGTAGAGTTTAAATTCTATTATAAGAGAAAATTTCTCTGAATTTTTTTAATTTTTTCTATTATTAGCTGAGCCTTCTATCGGTTTAAATTTGAACCATCGGTTATTTCGAATCTGGCAATATTTATGTCATTCAATTCTGTCACAAATTTCAGCAACAATTGACACCACTGAACGTAATGAAAAAAAAAAAAAAAAAACTTGGAGTTCAATCACTTGATCTAGGTGGTCAGTTGACAACAGATTTCCTTCAGATAGTTTGTACTAGAAATCGTTGCTGCAATCAATCGATTATTGCACTTACGGTGTGGCAGTTGGTGACATCCGTTAATATATTCTTGCAATGAATATCGTTTACAGTCACTGCAATTTCGGTCTTGTCTTTAAGAAAGTAAGGTCCAATGACATCGCCTGGTCAAAATCAGCATCAAACAATTGCTTGTCGTTGGAGCATTTGTTTCTCATGGATTGCATGGGCGTTTTTTTAGCTCCAAATTTGACAATTTTGTGTATTCACTAAGTCTGATGGAAATGCCTTACAGCGGAGAAGATGACTTTTGCCGACGATTTCCATTTGAGATATTAAACAAACTGAAAGCTAGAGGTGGAAGCCCTTTGTCAAAAAACACAGCACAGTGTTGTTGAGAGCGATGCGGGATTGATGTTTTTAACGACCCTCACAGCGTTTACAGCAACAATGCGTTATTGAAGTCGCCGTAGTGTAGTAGGTAGTGTGTTTGCTTTTAAAGGTATATCCTAGAATTCTCAAAATATTCTTAAATAATGTCTAAAACAGCATTTTTCAAAAGGTTTTATTTTCTAAACATAAACAACATTAAGAAATAAATGTAGAACCACTTCTTGGAAGTCTTTGAACCCTCAAATATTGTGAAAAAAGAATATCAAAGCTAATTATAATACATTTACCCTTTTGCAAAAAAATCCAACAAAATATAATTTTTGTGTACCAATCGCTCGTTTTTATTGCAGTTTGACTCAATTTTTTTCCTTTTGTGTCAAAGTAAATAGACTGGTTTGTGTAGCTTGCAATTGAAAAGAAAATTAAGTTTTCTGTTGATGGTTTTTGATGAATAAACGATAAAAAAATAATAATTTTCAATATTAAATGAGAAAAACCTTTATGAGCGAAATACTCAATGTGGGAAAAAATATTTAAAAGAAACTTTTGTTAAGTTTTTCCACATTTTATGACAATTTTTTTTTATTTGAATATGCAAACAGCAAAGAGAAGAGTTTTTCTTACATCCCAATTATGTTTTTGATTTATTTTCCAAAGAATTTTGATTTTTTCAAAGCTTGAATGACCATTCCTTTGGTCTTGAAATTCATCAATTTAAGCTTTTTGGTTAAATTTCACACACAAATGCATTTCTGTCGTCAAAGTTAGCAAACAAACAACTGTTTGAGTTTGATTTTGTTTACGAAATGAAAAAAAACTCTTGAATACTGGAAGCATACAACTCAGACTCGGAAAATATTTACAGGGTGTCTCAATAAGAGTGCACTTTGGAATTTAGAAATGTATGCTGGTACTGCTCGCCAACTTGGAAGATTTTACAATCGAGAAAGTACATCGAATGTGTCAACCATTTTCAAAAGTGTTCTAAAACGTTGAAGATTTTTCAACCAAGTTTTTTATGTAGGAATAACATTGAAATACATTGACGCTGTAAATGCTATGAGTGTCGTCAAAAACACCAATTCACCATCGCTCTTAACCATTTTAAGTACGCAAAGCACTACACGGAACGTTTATTCCAGCCAGAAAGCTTGACAAGCTGTAAAGGGTTGGAGAGCCAAATAACCTATATCTGCACCTCGCAAGAGATGGGCACTGACAAAGAAAGTGGGTAACAGTCTTCTCTTCCTCAGCGGATCTGCACGCACGGCAGAAGTCGTTAAATGGTGCGCCTTCTATCCCTTGAGGGCCAAGTGAGCCTAGCAGTGGAGCAGGACTCGTCATTGGTCCAGGATAGGTTGGCGTCTCGGAAGAATTTCAGCTTGAACGGGAAGAATTTCAGCTTGAACGGGAATGCCACTTACATTCCCAGGTGGATTAAAGAGGATTCCGGAAGTAGTGCGCCAGCTCTGGCTAGCTCGTCAGCTCTGCAGTTTCCCGTATGCAAGGATCCACTGCGCTGCTCGGTAGATGGCCATCACTTCCGCCTGGAACAGGCTTCAATAGTCCGGCAGCCGGAGTGAAATGTTCAAGTCCAATTTCCCATAGTAGACTCCGCTACCCACCCCGCCATCGAGTTTGGAGTCGTCAGTATACACATCCAGGAGCTCCGGAAGGAAGTTCATTAACTTGAAACGCCTGTCAAAACAGTATTCCACAGGGAGATAATCGATATCCAGTGGGGCCACAGGATCAATCTCCAAAATAGAGGAGTGACCAGAGGGGACGACGCGCCAACGAGTCAGGGCATTGAGTCTTGTCGCTGTGAACTTAGCCACCTGATTAGCGAGTAGCTCAGTAGGAAGCCAGTTAAGTATTGCGAGAAAGGCCTTTGTGGGGGTGGTGCGTAGAACGCCAGTGATACGAATAGCTGCGGACCTTCTGACGCCATCCAGGAGTCTGACATTGTGCACCCTGTCCAGAGCAGTCCACCAGAAGGCAACACCGTATAGGAGGTTGGGTTCGATGACTGCAGAATAGATTCCGCGCATGACCCTTGGGCTGAGGACCTATCTGGATGCAACTGCACTGAGCCCATGGTTAAACCCCAAGGTCTGTCATCTAAACTAAACGAAATATAAAAAAAAGTTATTTTTTCGGCGAGATTCCTTTTAGCAGATTTATGGCAAAAGCTCTGAGAGTAAAATAAAATTGCCATGAAAAGTTTCTCAAACAATCTGTCGTTCGGACTCGACATTAAACTGTAGGTACCGCCTTTCATGTATAAGACTATCACACACAATATAAGTGGAGTAAGAAGCTATGTCGTAATCCTGAATGAATGGTTGTAATGACCAATAATGTTATGTATGTACGCGGTTCTTTGTAGGAGAATGTATTGCCTTTGCTGTGTCCAAGAATACATTAACTAAAGGTGAAACTGGGTTTATTTGAATACAGATTTAATTTAGACTCAGCTATGATGGTGTATGATTTAACTTTCACAATCAGAAATCGGAATTAGATAGCTCAGGCCGTCCACTGCTATATATGTAGGACTATTTTCTGCGGGGCGCCTTTAAAGAAAATTGTTATGCCGACAAACCAGAGACAATTGAACTTTCGTGATGCTATTGCCATACACTCAAAAAAGTGCACGAAAATTGGTCCGATCGAATAAGGTACTGTGAGGCCAGTCGCAGCAGCCATATGAATGAAATAATCTTTCCATTTCTAACCGAAACAATTGTACTTCACTACACAAGAAATAAAGTTTGCAAATTTTCAAACCGTTTTTGTTTCATTACATTTTTAAATTTAAACTTTTATTTCGCCTACCCTATAATGGCAAATTTGGATTAAATTCTTGACATATGACATGTTCTTCGCGTTTCCAAACCATGTGATTGAAGTGAAATATTTATTAAAGAATTTTAAAAAATAACTGCTTTGAACTCCTTGCTTGAACTCCTACCTTACTTTTAAGGTTCTCATTTTTAACCTTTTAAACTTTAGGTACACTTACGTAAGTGCACCATTCTTTTCTATTACTTCCAATAAAAATTAGAATTAAATAAGGACATGAATGTTTTATTCAAAACAAAATGAGGAACTCTATGGTTCTCATTTCTATACCTCATTACCATATAGTTGTTGCAAAATAAAATCTGATTTTATTTCTGTGTGATGATCAGGATAAATAATTTTAAATTTTACGTTAACATTTCATAACTCATTTTTAGTTCAATATTAAATAGAAGATTAAATATACAATTGATAGAAGGAAAATATTGATTATAATTAGAATATGCATACTTTTGTTTCCATAGCATCAGAAAAATAAATACTCTCCTAACAAATGTTAAAGACTTAAAGTCTTCTTCATAGTAAATTATCGTTAAAAATAAACTTTAAAGATGCCGATACTTACTTCTACTTGATGATGCACTAACATAAGCTGATGAGCGTCGTTTGAGACCACTGGTACCTTCATTACTGCTACCCACCGGCAAGAAACGCGACAACGATAACATCGTTTTAAATAGTTCTGTGACATTATTATCCTCCTTTGCTGAACATTCTAAAACTTTGGCTCTGTAAAGAATACAAAAAAGTTTATGAAAGTCAGAGAGAGAAAAAAAAACTAAAACATCAACAATATTATAGTAAAAGACACACACTCATACGCATACATATACATGTTATGAGGATAACTATGTGAACGAAAAAAACAAAGTAGAGAGAATGGAACGTGTTACGCTTTGTTCTCTTAGAATGTCTTACTCAAGTGCAACAGATATTGTTGCTTCATGAGCATGCTAAAAAAACAAAAACTAAATGAAAACAACAATAACAATAACAACAATTACTTGCGTTTAAAAACAAACACAATGAATATGGCTCCGGTTATGCTATCCGAAATGTAGGTGTTAAGGTCACTTAACTGTTTAACTGTACGAGTATTGCGACAATGTTAAACATTCTTTTTGTGGTTGTTGTTGTTATTTTTGTTGGGGTTTTATTTTCATTTCTTCTTTTTGTTTGTTTCTTTGCTTTGAAAAAGCAAAACCATCAAGAAAAGTTTTAATTTGCAACAATTTAACAAAATTTCAATAGTGTTGCTGTAAGAGATACTAAAACAAAAACAAATTAAGAAAGAGACATAGTGAGAGAGAGGGAGTGAGTTAAAGAGGATAGCAAAACGTTGATGTTAGTTTTCATTTAATTAAGAAAAGTTGGTAGAAATCTTAACGAGAATAATTATTAATGCTTGGCGAAGTGTTAAAGGAAGTTGTTAACTGGCGAACATAAACAAAAAGGACATGAGCATCGTAAATAAGCGAATGCTGCATTATTAGGTAAAGAACTTGAACAAAACAGTCGCAACGAAAATATTTACCAATGTTTGATTGGCTTTAATAAACGTCTCATAATATGAAATAATTTCTCTTTATTTCGAAAAGTTGCCAATGAAGCGTTATGCCATAAAAATATGAGGCCCTACACGCCAGGCCGTAATCCTCACTAAAAGTTTTTGAAGCAATTAAGGCTTACTGAAGGCATTCACTATTTACATCTGAATCTGATGGAGTTTAGCAGAATTCCTCTGGTTGAAGTAGTAGCTTCATTGCCTAAGTTCACTAAATCACGCCCAGGGCTGGTTATGGTGCCATAGGTAAGTGCAGTCTCTGTACTGATTAAATTCCATAAAACTCATCCAAGAAGTTGTTCAGCGCAGGGACTGCACACTAAAAGCACTATTGACCTGTGCTGGAAACCAGTCTGACAGCTTAGTAAACGAAGCTATGTCCTTGATATCAACGGATGATAACTCTGTTAAGATGACAAGGAATGGAGAGGAAAATAAACTAAATCTGCACATCGCAAGAGATGGGTATTGACAGAGAACGTGGATAACAGTTTCATACTCTTCAGCACACAAACAACCAACGCAAAAGTCGTTTGATGGGAGCTGAAGCCTCTTCGTTTGTCTTCCCATAACGCAATGTAACTCTGTAAGCATGGCTGTGCCAAAGAACAGTGAACGACTGTTGCCGAATCCAACAATGCCATTGAAAACAATAATACAATATAAAGCGACTGCTTTTTACTTTCATACCAGGCTGTTTGTATGTGTGATGTGACATGAAATAATATCACACATATGTACACTCTGTTTCCTTGTCTCTCACATGTGGTATTTCCTGTGGTGCCTTACTCTGTTATATTAAAACTTTATTGCAAACATGAATATGTGTATCTAAATGTGTATACATTCTCTAGTAATAAAATACAGTCACAACAAATACGTTTAAGATCATTGTGAACACTTATTTAGCTAAGCTATTGCAATGGAATAAAACGATTGCATTCGTTTATATGATACCCTTTGACATCTTATAAAATTTTGGGACAATTTATCGCCATTTTTGTAGTATATTAGACATCGAAAAAATTTCCCCTCTAAAGACATTTATTCCAGGTTCAAAAACGTCTTTGAAAGCCGTTTACAACAGTTCCATCTTAGGTTAGAATAAATTTGTCAGTCATTGTAAGAAGCATAGGTCACTTGGATCCTATAATGTCCACTTTCAATTTCACCAGTCATCTTTGACACTTAGCTGGTATTTCTTAACCATCCTGATACATTTTTGAATATAGGTAGATAGATAGATAGATAGATAGATTTTTTCCACCTCATCTCTGTTTACACCAGTTTCATCAATAAATTTAGCATGTTTAAGAATTTTTCTGCTTAGGTTTCCAAATTGCGAATAATGATAAACAAGACGTTTGCAGGCTCTGCACAAAACGTTTTGAGCTATAAACGCCTTGAATGCTATGAGGTTTCTAAGGTGGCTTCTCATAAGATTCAATAAAAAACTGCCATAAATGAGTGCAAAAAATGGCAAATTCTCGTGTGATTTCATACAAATTATCTATTGTGCTCAACTTTGCATGCTAGCTATGCTGTTACCTTCAATGTACCTGTGACTAAAAATACACAATCATGTAATAGTTAAATGTCTCGATCTGAGTTCATGAATTTCTACATAACCTGTGACCCAGCAGAATGTAACCTTATTTCCCTTACTCTTCCCTAGAGAGTTATACATTATTTTCGAACTTCATAAGAGCCGAGAGTGCTAGCACATTATCATGATCATCAGATAGTGTTGTTGTGTACTATTTTTTCTACTCAATTTCTAAGTTGTTTCTAGCATCAAAAATTTTCAACCATGTCGTAATATACATATATGTACATACATTAACGTACATAATTGTTCATCGCATCCTTGACTCAGAATTACGACCAAGCTTTTTACACCACTTACGCTGTGTGTGTTAATTTTATACATGAGTGGTGGGACCTAGAGATTTTGAGAAACTTTTCATGGCAATTTTATTACTTCTCACAGTGTTAGCCAAAAAATCTGTTGAGATGAAGCCGCCGAAAAAAAAATATTTTTCTATATTTCGTTTTGTTGAAGATGTCTGACCTGAGGTTTGAACCGGATCCTCACGTCAAATAAGCCTACACACTACCTACTAGATTACGGCGGCTTTGAATGACATATTCTTTTACAAATCTCTCTCAATAAATCATTTATTTTCAACAAAAATTACCGGTTCTTACCGGTTCTGAAGTCTCAGTAGTCTATTAGGTAGTTTATTGGCTTATTAGACGTAAAGCCCGGGTTCGTATCCCAGGTCAGACAGCAAAACGAAATATGATAAAAAATATTTCTTCGGCGAGTAAATAAAATTACCATGCAAAAGTTTCTCAAAAATCTGTCGTTCGGAGGCGACTTTAAACTGTAGGTCCAGCCATTCATGTATAAAATTAACGCACACAACATGAGTGTTGTGAGAAGCTAGCCCGTAATCCTGACTGAAGTGTTGTAATGACCAATTATGTATGTATGTATGTATATATGTATGTAATATGGCATTTCCAATCGGAACAATTCTACTTCCCAACAAGAAAAATAAATTTGGATAAATTGTAAATCGTTTTTGTTTTATTGCATTTTTAAATTTAAACTTTTAAATTTTCCACCCTATATGAGTATTCTTTTATGACCAACACTCATGAGATGAACACGTGCTTATGCAATGCGTTGTGTTGGAATTGTTTTTTTTAGAGAATTGTTCTGTAATAATTCTGATTTTCTTTTTCAATTTCGCTTAAGCATATAATGTCAGGTATTGAACAATCGCAATACACCGAGGGCCTCTGGTTGGAATCGAACCTATTGCCTTGGTTTAGCACACTACCGAATAGACCATCGTGTCACCTTAAAAACGAGCGGGTGTTTTTGTTGCGACGATGTACTCCGTCCATTTTCCCAAAAAGATTAGAAAAAGACGTATCTTCCGATAAATAATAATTTGAATGACATGTTCTTTTACAATACTCTCTCCATATAGCATTTATCTTCTTATATATAAAAATGAATGTGTGTTTAGTTGTTTGTGGGTTTGTTTGAAGTCTATAGACGGCTAAACGGCTGGACCGATTTTCTTGAAATTTTCACAGCATCTTCCTGTATGTCTGGAAGGAGTTATAGGCCACTATTCTAAAATTTCAAATCTTGTATGGACGACTTTGACGTATATATGAACAAAATGGGCGGATTGGCTATAGTGGGTGTGTTACCTCCCAAAATACATATATAAAAATGAATGTTTGTTTATATGTACCTTATAGAATCGTAAACTATGCATTTGATCATGTTATGATCTTTAGCAAAGTTGTTGCGCATGAGCCGGGGAAGGTTTCTAAGTTGGTATGACCAATTTCCGACAGGTGGTGCCACTGCAAACTACTCAAAATTAATTAAATCGTAAACTTTGCATTCTTTAAGAAAGTTGTTGCGCATGAGTCGACGGTGTGATTAATTTCCGATGGATGGCGTCACTGAAAATTATTCAAAATGAGTTACAAGCAATTGGTCGACCTACACCTCAAGCACGGAAGAAAAGTACATTACGAGCCTCTTCGAGTATATGCCGCTGAACCACTTGAACAACGAGAAGTGAGATTAGAAACTGATCAAATGCGTACTACTCAGCCCCGTTCATCTGAATCATCAGCACAACGGGAAACAAAATCAATAAAATGATTCCAAATTAATTGGACATTTGTGTAATGTCTCTCCTACAAATTTATTTTAGTTGGTGGCGCAGCAACACGCGCTGTGTACAGCTAGTTTTGAATAAAAATTACAGGTTCTTCCAATACAATTAGAACTTTTTATATTCCTAGTCTTTTAAATTTTTCCCATAGGTTAGGTTAGGTTTGAGGACGTGTACTTGACAATGGGACAAGTACAATGCCCAGAGGTCAAAGTGGCCCATTGTAAAATTGTCCTAGAAGAGAGAGAGAGAGGGAGAAAATTGGACAAGGAGAAGAGGTAGGAAAGGGAGGAATTTCTTCCTTAATATCACTACCAAATATGATAAAGAAACTTAAAGTTAGTATCGTATCTTTGTTAACATACCCTCCGTATCATATTTGTATTTTTTAATCGTTTTTTTTTCTGTGAACTAAATTTGTTTCATGGTTATCATTTGTTAATAATCTTTATTGTAAATAAAGGACAGAATGATAGGATACAACACAAGCTATTAATTTCTTGTGGTATTAAATTTTTTTTTCATTTTTTACCATTTCTTTCCATTTTTTTCTGAATTGCTTCTTGTGAATTGCTTCCTACGTTTTATGTTTGATTTGGTTTCCCAGATTTATACATTTTTTTTATTCAAATGATTGTAAATCATTTGTTTTATTGGTTGGTTTTACTTGGAATTGCATCGAATGAGAGAGAGGGAAATAGAGAGAGAGAGAGTGATTTAAATCTACTTTTTTATAGTCGTTTTGAATCCACTTTCTCTCCATTTCTGGTTTTTATATATGTAACCATATTGATTTATTTTTATTTAAAAGAGTATTTATTTTTTATTGAGAAAAAAATGTTTTTTTTTTAACACGAAAGTCAATAAAAATAAATGAAATGATAAAGTGAAGGCAATTATTGCCTTACCGAGCCATTTGTTTGTCTGGTTTGTAAAAACAGAGGAAAATAAAATAAAGACGAGTAAAATACCGATAATAATTGTTGTTGTTATTGTTGCTGGCTCAGCTAAGATAACGGTTTCATTTTAAACTGATGACCAATGGAATTTCATGTTGATTGCTTTAAATACAGGATTTTAAAGGATAATGGGTAAAAATGAACTGTGAGTCTAGCTGGGTTAGCTTAAATAACCAAAGGGGTACTTCTTTTTTTACATACATAAATACATAATTGGCTATTACACACACATACATAATTGGTCATTACAACCCTTCCGTCAGGATTACGACCTAGTTTCTCACACCACTTATGTTGTGTGTGTTAATTTTATACATGAGTGGCGGGACCTACAGTTTAAAGTCGACTCAGAACGACATATGTTTGGGAAACTTTTCATCGCAATTTTATTTACTCTCGGAGTTTTTGCCAGAAATCTGCTGAGCGGAACCTTGCCGAAGAAATATTTTTTCGTATTTCGTTTTGTTGCAGATGTCTGAACTGGGCATGAACCGTGGCCTCACGTCTAATAAGGCAACATATTACCTGCTTGACAAGGTCAACTTCAATTTCGTTTACATACATACGTAACATATTTGGCCATTACTACCCTTCAGTCAGGATTAAGGCATAGCTTCTCACACCAATCATGTTGTGTGTGTTAATTTTATACATGAGTGGCGGGACCTACAGTTTAAAGTCGGCTCCCAACGACAGATTTTTGAGAAGCTTTTTATGGCAATTTTATTTACTCTCAGAGTTTCTGCCAGATACGTCGATGAAACGCTAGGTTTGCCGAAAATATTGCCTTTGTTGGTTTAAGTGTGCAGTCAATTTCGCGTCGCTCACAAGAACTCTGTCTTTGGCAGCTCATAATCTACATCCGTAAAATGTTCAACTAAACCAGGAAGTAAAGCTAAACACCAATAGACGTCTATAGGCTGAATGTGCTCTGGAGCAGTTGTCCGCTGATAATAATTTTCATCGAATACTCTTTTTGAGCGACCAGGCTCATTTCTGAATAAATGGGTACGTGAGCAGACAAAATTATTGAAGTTGTGACGACACCAGTTTCCATGACATCCAAGAGTGTCTAATGCAAGCCAAAAATGTAGCAGCTTGAAATGGATTTTAAGCTGGCGGCGACATTGGTTGGTATTTCTTTGAGGACAGCATTGGCCAGGCCAGCGGCGAGCGCTATACATATGTCGATGGTAAGCAATTTCTTTTGGTTTCATCAAGACGGTGCTACATTCCACACTGCTTCTGCCATATTGGATATTCTGTATGAGCGATTTGAGATCGTGGTCAACTCAAGCGAATGTGATGAGAACTGGAAACAAAGATCATGTGATTTAACCACGTTAAACTTCGCTTGTAGGGAATTACTTAAGTCGTAGTTGTATTAAAGCCAACATAACTCATGCCATGGTCAAATTTAACCTGATTTATGTACCAGAGTCATGGAAAATTTTACATTTTGAATAAGTTCCACTTAAAAATGCTGCGGCGGATATTGAAACTAAGTCTTATTCCACACTATGCGATATTGAAAGGTCTTTAAAACGAATAAAATATTACGATGATATCTTACACACACTTTATTTTATTTAAACTTAAAGACATAAAGCACTTTACTTATGCACTTCAATTATGTTACTCGTTTTTAATTACACCATTTTGCTTTGATAAACTTTGGTTCAATAAAAATAAAATGAAAATTTTTCTTTTCTTACCGAAATATTAGACAGGAATTTTAATAAAAGCCATTAAAATATTAAAGAACTCTTTTCCTTGTTTTTTTATTTACATAAAATTGGTCTCTGTTATGTTGCACTCAAAAGGCTACCATGACATTGAGTAACGAATGGAATCAACCGACATGGAGTGTTAATAACAAAACCATATGTCAAATAGTTTGTGGAAAAACAATTTTTTTGTTTATAATTTTCCCATGAACCCAAAGGAAAAATCAACATGTACTCGACGAATACATTGCTTGTGGGCTGTAAGGTAATTTTTTTTTTGAGTACATGGCATGTATGTCAAATAAAAAAAAAGAAAGACTTTTTCAGGTATATTGACGCTATCAGGTCAAAATTTATGCTTGAGTATGACTGGAATGTTGAGTTTGCGGCAGTATGTTGAGTTTATGACAACAAATATATTTTTATTTATTAAAAAATGAACTTTTGTACAGGCGGCAGAATTTGATATATGAATACTTTTTGGGAAAGTTTGCCCAAACAAAGAACTAGCGTTGATGACTTCGGACTATGACATAACATATCCAACACATCTAAAATAACTTGTATTTTACAGGATCTTCGCTTACAAATAGCACTTTGTGCATTTTACTGTGAACATAATTGGGCTAGTGAAGTTACTATAGTCCAGCCGGTAGTGTGTTGGTTTATAAGGTAAGGTATTGGTAAGGTATTGGTTCAAGTCTCAGATCAGACATATCCAACAAAACGAAATAAAAAAAAAAATATTGCTTCGGCAACTGCCTCTCAGCAGATTTGTGGCAAAAACACTGGGAGTAAATAAACATGCCATTGTCAGTTAAATGGTCGCCAAGGCTTTGAAGGCAGTCCATTATTCTTTTCAGATAATTTTCCATGACCTTTTCATCGAGATGTGTCTGTGTTTCTGGGTTATTCGCATAAATTCTAAATTTTACAAAACTTCAAAATGACACCATACTGGTGGAGTACAGAAACCTTTTCAACGGAACAGTGGTTAAAGAAGCATCCAAATGTTACACTAGAAATAATTATTACTTTAAACAATAATTTAGGAAATTTAAAATTATTTTCAATTTAATATTTCGAAAAAAAAAACCAATTTAGTAAACGTATACGTATACGCAATATTTAATAGGTACCATGTATACAAATACAATCATCATACGCTGTGTAGTATGCTAACTCGTTCGTAGATCTTCTATTATAAGAACAGAAAACTTCTATGAATTTTTTTTCTTAATTTTTTCTATTATCGGGTAAGCTATCTATCGATTTAAATTTGAGCAATCGGTTATTTCGAATCTGGCAATATTTATGTCATTCTATTCTGTCACAAAATATTAGTATATTAGCTCCCTAGAACGTAATGAAAAAAAGCATGGAGTCCAATCAGGTGGTCTAGGTTCAGTCAGTTGACAACAGGTTTCCTTCAGATTGTTTGTTCTAGAAATCATTGCTGCAATTAATCGATTATTGCACTCACGGTGTGGCAGTTGGTGACATCCATTACCATGTTCTTGTAATGAATATCGTTTACAGTCACTGCAATTTCGGTCTCGTCTTTAGAAAAGTAAGACCCAATTGGCCTGTCTAAAATCAGCGCCAAATAATTGCTTGTTGTGGGATCATTTGTTTCTCATGGATTGCATGAGTGTTTTTTTTGAGCCCCAAATTCAACAATTTTGTGTATTCACTAAGACAGTCGGATAGAAATGCTTTATAGCGAAGAAGATGACTTTTACCGACGATTTCCATTTGAGATATTAAACAAACTGAAAGCTAAAGTTGAAAGCACTTTGTCAAAAAACACAGCGCAGTTCTGTTGAGAACACACTGACCGCGTTTCCAACAACAATGCGCTATTGAAGTCGTCTGATCCAAGGTCAGACATCTCCACCAAAACAAAATTTGAAAAAATATTTCTTTGGCAACACAGCAGATTTGCGGCAAAATCTCTGAAAGTAATTAAAAGTTTCTCAAAAATCTGGTTTTTGGAGTCGACTTTAAACTGTCCTGCCACTCATGTATAAAAGCTAACACACACAATATAAGTGGTGTGAAAACTAGATCGTTGTCTTGACTGAAGGTTTGTAAATAGGAATCAATTATGTACGATGTACAATGTACACATGTATTCAAAACCATCAACAACACAAGCCTTCAAGAATCCACCGAAATATTTGGTCTTCGTCCTTAACTTATAGAAGAAGAATTTTACAAAAGAATCGTTAGCATGCCTGTAAAATGCAGATCGCATCAGAAGTGCCTATCGTCTGAGTGTTTTTTTGTGTTTAGGCTCATTTGGAACTGGTTGGAGAAGAGCATTTTTATCAAAGCAATGAAGCTAATTTCTGATTAAAGCCATTAACGAAGTCGCCGTAGTCTAGTAGGTAGTGTGTTGGCTTATTAGACTTAAAGCCCGGGTTCGTATCCCAGGTCAGACATCAAAACGAAATATGAAAAAAAAATATTTTTTTGGCGACTTCTGCCAAAAACTCTGAGAGTAAATAAACCTGCCATGAAAAGTTTCTTCAAAATCTGTCGTTCGGAGTCGACTTCAAACTGTAGGTCCCGGCACTAATGTATAAAATTAACACACACAACATAAGTGGTGTGAGAAACTAGGTCGTAATCCTGACTGAAGTGCTGTAATGACCAATTATGTACTAAAATTAGTTTATCAAAAGGGGTGTACTGTTCGGGGAACATGACACGCTTAACTTTTATAATCGCCATAATAGAAGACGTAGATAGAAGACAATTCGCAATGAGGAGGATTAAATCGAGTTAAAATGGTAGACTAAACGTAGGATCTGTTAAAACGGTCGACCAATTTGCGTCACTCACATAAAACTGAAATTTCTGAGGCCACAACAACGAATTTTGCAATGAGACTTAGGTCTCCACCGGTAAAAAAATTAAGCTAACCCAGAAACTGAAAGCTTGCTGAATGGTCTTTGAAGCAAGTGACAACTGATCCTAACTTTTATCGAAAAATCGCTATTTCTGGATAAATGTTTCATGAATAAACAAACTAGTTGCCGTAAAGCCAGGGTTCAAACCCCAGGCCGGACATCAAACAAAATACAAAAAGTTTTTCTTCGACGACTTCCTCTCAGCAGATTTCTGGCAAAAACTCTGAGGGTAAATAAAATTGCCATGAAAAGTTTATTTAAAAATCTGTCGTTTGGGCTCGACTTTAACTGTAGCTCCCGCCGCTCATGTATAAAATTAACACACACAATATAAGTGGTGTGAGAAACTAGGTCGTAATACTGACTGAAGGGTGGTAATGATCAATTATGTATGTATGTAAACTTTTTCTTGTGGGTTTTTCTTAAGTCACAAATGTATGCGAATATACTATAAAATACAGCGATCCTTAAAGCCAACATAATCTAAGCCAACGGCCAAATTCAAGCTGATTTCTGCGAAAGAAAAACCGTGCCGGACTTTTAAACGATGTCGTATTCCATACATAATGGCATCAGTAGGTCTTTCTAACGAATAAACAATTTCGTTAAGGTCTTACGCTCACATTTTGTTTTAGTTAAAGTTAAAGATAGCAAACGCTTAAAAAAGACCTTATATCTTATTGCCTTGATCTAGTAGCACTGTGGTTAATGGGTTAAAAAAATACAACTGCGATTTAAAAAAACTTGAAAAAAAAATTGATTCGCCCTCCAATCGCTTATGCACTATGTGGCATGAACTGCATGACACTTAGCGCCGTCCGGTCATTAGTGTCCTGATCATCCAATTCAAGGGAAAGGAAGTTCATAATCATCGACAAATAGTGCTCTCCGTTGATAATGACAGTCTTGATCTAGCCACTAGTGGTAGTTTGTCATACATAATCATTGTTACACTTAATTGCTAAAAGGTAGCACGGCTGCTGCAATGAAGTAATGGAAGTGGCGACAATGATGACATAATGGTGACCTTAATGGTATCCACGCTAAAAATACTTTTTAGATTTAATGAAAAATAATGGATTTGCTTTAATTATACCTTATAATTTTAAGTAACTGATTTTAAAAATTGACTTACATTAGAATCGAATTCATACTGCAATCCAAGGGTCTAAGAGCCTTTAACAATAGGACACTTGCTCACTTACACTACACGCATATATATGTACGTACATACACTCAGTCTCTGCTGAATTTTATTAGAGTGCCAATGAGAACATAAAAGTACAAACAAATTCAATCGTAAGTTAAGACTCTTTAGGCCCACGTACTGGTTTAGGCATTATAAATACAGCCGTACATTATTACGTGAGTAAAGACTACGATACGGGTTTGATAGTGTAAATTAAATTTCAAACATGTTGTGTGATCATATGTGTACGTGTGTGTAAAGAGAAAGAACGGAAAGAAACTATTAAAAACTTTTATACCCTTTTCATCCGCAATAATAACAATAATAATCGTAATATAACAACAACAACAACAACAGCAACAACTGCTATAACAATAAACACTTCAATCTTTGAGGTGTAAGAGAAACATAAAATATGTATATGTATGTGTGTGTATATCCCATGCACCACACACACATATATATACACCCAATCATTGTTTAAAAATGTTGTATCCTTTATTTGGTTGTTTGATACATAAATGTTGGCATAGGTCACGTCTACACAACGTTTGCAGTGGTAAATATTGTTAAAATGTGCCACTTTAACACACACACACAGACACTTTTATTCAACCTCTTATACGTGCACACTTATGTATGTTTGTATACGAGTATATTTAACCCACTGTCACACATCATACTTACCTACTCTTACGTACCATAAACACACTAAGAAACTTGTGCGATCTGAAAACTTTTGTGTTAAACGAACTTGTGCCAGCCAAGATTTGTACACACAATTGAAAAGAAAATATGGAACTGACAGGCATACTGACTGGCTGGCTGGCTGACTGACTGACTGACACTGAGTGTTGATTTCCTTTTGTATGTGTGTGTTTAAATTTATTTGCTTTGCCTTGAAAACGACACATAAAATGTTTCGAAAATGTTACAAAGGAAAATGGAAAATGTTAGAAGGCGGGGGTAGTAGTAGTCCTTACCTATTTTAACACACCACAAAATTTATAGCAAACATAACGTGTTAAAAGGTTTCGTAATCATTTTTCACAGTTTGAGTGTTTATAAATATTTTACGCTTATAATTACAGATTAAATGATTATAATTATTATTTCAATACAGAGTCTACAAGTTTGAGTTTTATTTTTGTGATACAATTTCACATAATTTGAGAAGTTCTTCTGACTGGCAATTTACTAAAATTTTTTTTGATTCATTCCTACTAATGCCATTATGTGTGGAATATAAAGTAATTCAAATGTTTGCAACGGCTACTCTGGTTGATTCGCATCCGTAATGTTCAATTTTCTATGACTATGGCTTCTAAACCAGGCTAACTTTGACTGATAGCATGGGTTATGTGTGTTTTGGAGAGCACTGCGATTTATGGCTTAATAGCATACACCTGAATTTAAGGAAACCTGACAAGAAAAGGTCGATTTGCCCTCCAATCGCTTGTGCAGAATGCACTACGTGACATGAACTGTGTGGTATTTAGCGCCGTCCTGTCGTTGGTATCCTGATCATCCAAATTAAGCCAAAGGAAGTTCGTAGTAAATAGTGCCAATAGTGCCAATAGTGCTCGCCGTTGACAGTGATAGATAGGCTAGCGTCGTCATCAAAGAAATGTGGCGCGATGAGGACGTCAACCAAAAAAACATTCCCAATCAGTAATTTTTTGGGAGTTTTTAGATCTCATGTTGATTGGTATCGTTCCAAATTCGACAATTTTGATTGCTCACGTACGCATTTATCAAGAAATAGATCTCATCGGTAGGTGAAAAGTCGCTTCAGTTTCCAATTGCCATAGAACCGATTAAACGAACACATGTCTTTGTATAGGGTAGTGCAAGGCAATTTTGCAAAGAAGACTGAATAAATGGCAACTAATTTGACAAATACTATTGCAGTGTCTGTTTCCACATTGGGCGGCTGCAAACAGCGTCTGTTCTCTAGTGCAGCAGCTGAAGCACAGAAGGAAAACGATAAACCCTTCAGAAGGCAACGGGAAACCACTGAAGTATACTTCCCTTGAAAATCATACAATATGAACAACACAAATCTGAAATAATGAGATTCAAAATATTTACTATTGTATGATCACTTTATATCCGAATAACGGATCCGCATATAAAGAAAAAGAAGAATTTGACAAAGATGGCCGTTATCAACTGTCAAAAACAAAATTCCCTGTTGGCTGACTCTATGTTATTTAAATAGCCACAGAATAATTTGAATACTAGATAGAGCAACACTTTGTAACCAGATTCACTTTCAGTAACTGCTACATGGTTTTACTATAAACGGAATGATAGGAGGGGATTGGGTAATGATTGAAATATTATACATATTTTTTTTTTATTTAATAAATTTTCAAATGCTACATATTGTATATATTCTATATAAACTATTTAAAATATATACACTATATATATATACATATACTACATAAACTACGAATTTATATATAACTTATAAAAATTAATTATATAAATTATATATACATAAATTACATTTATATACATATACATATTATATACATATACATATTATATATATATAAATTACATTTATATACATATACATATTACATACATACATACATAATTGGCCATTACAACCCTTCAGTCAGGATTGCGGCCTAGCTTCTCACACCACTCATGTTGTGTGCGTTAATTTTATACGTGAGTGGCGGGACCTACAGTTTTAACGTCGACTCCGAACGACAGAATTTTGAGAAACTTTTTCATGGCAGTTTATTTTACTCTCAGAGTTTTTGCCAGAAATCTGCTGAGAGGAAGTCGCCGAAGAAATATTTTTTTTTCATATTTCATTTTTGATGTCTGACCTGGGATACGAACCCGAGCTTTACGAATAGTAAGCCAACACACTACCTACTACACCACGGCGACTTCGTATACATATACATATTATATATATATAAATATATTATATATATATATAAATATATTATATATAAATTATATAACCTATATAAATTATATACTATATAGAAATATTCTTTTTTTTTTGTTCTTCTGTTTTTTTTTACATTTTAACTTTTTTTTTTGTTTTTGTTAAACATTTTTTTTTTTATTTTTTTATTTTTATTTATAACTTTTTTTGTAAAATAACAATAAGGCTTAACTACTTATTATTTAACCATTCCTTCGCCTATTCAAATACGATGCCTCTTCTCTCGCATTTTGGGACCCAGTGTGAAGCTTTTGTTGTTTTTGTTGCAAATTATGTTGTAGTTGATGTTGTTGTTTTGTTCTTGTTGATTATTTCTTTTTATATTTTGTTGTTTGCTTTAAGTTCGTTGGTTATTTTGCTGTTGTTGTTGTGTTGTGCATTTTAGCGCTGAGAAATCACTTGACTTAATCGACCACAAAAATATTTGTATTTGTTGTTTATTTTTTTCTAACTGTAGTTTTTTTTATACATTTCAATTTTTGTTAAAATTTTTTTTTTAAATTTTTGTGTCTTTTGCTGTTTTTTTTTAACTGTAGTTTTTTTTCACATTTCAATTTTCGTAAAAATAATTTTTTTAATTTTGGTGTCAACTGTACTTCTTCTTTTGTTGTTTTTTTTTAACTGTAGTTTTTTTTCACATTTCAATTTTCGTAAAAAGAATTTTTTTTTTAATTTGGGTGTCAACTGTACTTTTTCTTTTGTTGTTTTTTTTAACTGTAGTTTTAACGTTTTGATTTTGTTTGTGTTTTTAAAAGAGTTTGTGTATTTAATTTGAGAGCTTGTAACAATTAACAAATTTTAGGGTATCAAGTTAAGCTTTACAGGGATAATTTCTAGGATAATTTTTTATGGGTACTTTAATACAGTTTTTTTAGGTGTTTGATTTTTTTTTCGTGTAACTGAATTTTTTCTTAGTATTTTTTTCGAAATGTACTTTTCCTTTTTTTTTTGTAGTATTTTTATTATGCTTTTTTGTATTTAAACGATTCAATTTTTAAATACACACTAAATCCAATTTCCCCAATGTTCTTTAATTTATATATTTTCACAAGTGCTGTTTTGAACGTTAATCTTCTGTTTTTTTTTATTATTTTTAAACTATTATTTTGAGTAGTAAGTGGTATATTGTTTGTTTGTTTTTGTTTTCAATATTTTACAAATATATCTTAAATGCTAAAAAAAAACATGTTTATTTTGTGGTATTTTTTTTATTATTTAGAATTCCTTTGTTTCTTTCGTGTTGGTTATTTTTTTGTGTTTTTCACAAAATTTTTCTTTTAAATAATAAAATTTAATTTTTAAGATTTAATTTGATTTTCATTCACTTGGTATTTTGTTTTGTTTGTTTTTATTACTTTTAAAAAAAGTTCTTCTTTGTTTCAGTTCAAATAATATTTTGCATATAACATTGATTTATTGTGTTTGTTTTTTTTCAAAATTTTTTTTTTAAATGTATGTAACGCGATTTCCAAATAGCAGGATCGCCATGTAATGATTGAAAGCACGTCTGTATATTTTAAACTTCTCTTTATTTCTAATTACTTCTTTTCAACAAATCTTACCATCTAGCTTATAATATTTACAGTGTTGCCTATGTCGTATAATAAGTAGTATATTAGAGTAGTGTAATAAGTAGTATAATTAGAATAATGTAATATAGTAATATAATTAATAGTATTATTATTAAAGTAAAATATTAAGTATTATAAATAGTGAGGATTGCACTACACTTATATAGTACAACCAGAAACGAAACTACCGGGCCATAACATGGACTTTAAATCGGATAACTTGGTAAACTCTATGTATAGGAATTTAAATGTATTTATCAAATCATTGGGCTGAAGATGAATTTTCAATTAAAATTATGGTCAGTTGACAACTGCTTTTGAGCGCATTCATCAAACTCTCGTCGACTGAGTAAACGACAACTAATTCGATAAAGTTTTGATGTCCCTTTTGGAATGCGTGTTCTTTAATCAGACATGAAGATGTAAAGAAAATTGAGAGCAGAAGGTAAACAGAAGGAGATTTCGTAAGAATACGAAATATGTGACGTAACATTAAAATCATCAATGCATTCGCGAAATCTGTTCGATTATATGGATTGCAAGCTTGACTTGTAACAAAAAAATTTTTTCAGTCTCTGCTTACGCAATATAATAAAAATATGATGAGTAAATACCATAACAAACTGAAGAAATGCCTGAAAGTACCACAAGCCATTTGACGACATTATCAAAGAATTCGATGCCAAATCATCCACAACTCGGCGGAGAACAGTTTTTGATGAAATTGGAAAATTATTGAACGAACTAGAATTTATTGTATACAACCGAAGCAAATCGAAATTATTTGTTGTAACCTTAAGCTTCTAAATGTCTGTTGTTAATTATACCAGCATACTAAGGTTAGACAGCCTTGTAAATCACTCAAAGAGCAAAGTTCTTTTTAACTGCATCCAGTCAGGATTAAGCAGGAATAAAAAGGAATAAAAAGAATGCACCCATTGAAGCTAGAATATAAAATTTGAACGAAAAACTCGAGCGGGACACTAGATCGTTGCTGTGAGAAATGGGTGGGTGCACTACGTGCTAAATTTTACTACTAAATCTGGATTTTAGGCCATATAAGACTGCGTACAAAAAACTACATCAACAATGTTCGCAACTGATAACTTGAATTGAAGACAACCGAGAAGAGTTTCGGAAACGAATATATTTTTTAATAAAAAAACTAAATGGGCGCATTTGGGGATGGAAAATCTTTACATACTTGAGTCATGCTGAAGCTTTGAAAAACAACAGCGGAGTTGAAATTGTTGAGATAAGTCATTACTATCAATTTTCTTGGAAAATTTTATTACCGTGGGTCCCAATTTGAGATTATTTTCTTTCTGTATTTTGGACAGGACGGTAACTGCAATGTTGTAATTCTGGGCTAAAATTGTGACTAGCATTTCTATGTACAGGAGAGTCTTCATATATTTCCACTAAAAATAGTGTAATAAGTCCAGTTGTTCATCAAACCCGCTCAGAAAAAAGCCGGTAATTGTCGTACTGGAAAGCCCTTGAATGCAAATTCGTCAAAATGGTTAATCGACTAAGAAACACATTTCTCGTCCAACAAAGTATTTTGAAAATAATATTCAATGATTTTCAACAGTTAGGCTAGATTAGGTTAGGTTAGTGGGTAGCTTGCCGTTCACAAGGCCCAGTGTGTTATCCAGTGTGAGGTAAGCCGCCTTATCATGATCTGGTGGTGGTGGGTCTGAACCACCTCGTGCTTCGGATGAAACCGGCCTGTTCCCTTAGTGACACGTTCGCCACGACCTCCAGATCAAACTTTCTGTCACCCAAAATTCTATGACGTCTGTTCTGAAGTGTAGTGTTGGTGTTGTTCCCTATTCCATTTTCTCCAAATCATGGCAGCTCCCGTAGTAATCTTGGTGGGCCAAGATTCGCCTGTCAGCGAAACTGCCAATAGTGCAGTATCCCCTTAGAATTCCTATTAGAATACAAATGCGTTCTCATTTCGAACTCAAGTAGTTCCCTAGTTTTCCTGTCGTCCACAATTGAACACAGCAGTTTTGACATTCGGTAACCAGGATTTTGGAGCCCTCACGGTTTATTAAATGCTGCTTTTTCTAAATTGGTAAGGTATTCTTGTAGGGGTGCATATATCCCCTCTACTGTCTTCACCTTAGACATCTCCGATCCCTTTGTGCCCGTTCGTCCGTCTTTTCGTTTCCCTCTATGCCACACTGGCCCGGAACCAAATAGAGGCGGATATTGTGTCGACATATACGGTGTAGAAAGTTCATGCAACTCCTGTTACCAACGCTTTGATTGCTGCTTTACTGTCCACACATTTGATCAAGTAGGTAGTTTCCCGGTTTAAACCTTAGGTGCAGCTTGTTCAATAGCAAAAATGTCCGCACGAAATACACTGGCCTGATTAGGTAATCTGTATGACTTTTAACAGTTAGTTGCTGTAGTCGAGTAGGTACTGTTTCGGCTTATTAGACGAGAGTCCGTGGTTTAAATCTCAGCTCAGGCATCTCGAGCAAAATGAAATGTGAAAAAATACCTTCTGGCAAAAACCCTGACAGTATATGCATAAAGTTTTCATAAAAAGTTTCTCAAATCTGTAATTCGTAACTGATGTTTAGCTGGTGGTCTCGCTATACATGTATAAAATGAGCTCAAGATGGGTGAGATGGATGGTAAGGTAACTTGTAATCCCGACTAAACGATTGTAATGACCAGTTGTCCGTTTGTTAGCCAATTCATGATGAAAAGAATAGACAGACGGAACATGATGAACTTCACTGAGGATTTTTATTATTGTCACATGTCACGAACCCTGTGTTTTTGAAATTCTTACTAAATTTATAAAAAAATCCTACGTTTGAAATTATCGTAGACGTCTGCTGGCACCCCCGTAATTTCACGGCACCTCTCGTCCTTTTTTTGAGTTTTTGTTTATTCTTAATGGGTTTCTGTTTATTCCCAGCTGTTGCTCGAAGAATTTTCAATTTTTATTAAATAAATAAATTAAATTTTTTTTGTTTTATGCATAAAACCTACACAAACTCGTTCATTGGCATACATACTGGTGTAGTACTCCAATGGTGGTTTTGACCTTTGAGCTGTACTACCTTCGTTCACATGCAATGTAATGCAAATGAAAAAGGAGTAAACAAAAACAGACCTTTGACGGGTGTGGCAAATCAACAAAAATACAATATTTTTTATGCATGAGTTTTATTTTGTTTGTGTGTGTGTGTAAGAGAGAGAGAGAGAAAAGTTTTCATTCTATGGAAAAAAATCTTTCGAATATGGGGAGTTTTTTAAATTTATTTTATACACGGTTTTTTATTAACACTCCACACCACAGGTAGGGAAGTTGTTGGTTGATTTTTTTTTCTTTTGAATGAAATGGATTTTTCTCTCTCAATGTCATGGTAACATTTTTTAGTGTAGCATCAGGATGACCTATTTAATGCATCAAAAGTTGAACATTATCTCAAATGAGAAGGGCTGAAGAAAATTGGAATGGAAATTGGTTTGTCGTTTACTCTGCCTCATAATAAAAAACAAATTAAAACTTTAATTTTTAAAGGCCTACGATTTCACATTCATTAAGTAAGTAAAATTAATAAATGTTTGTGCAACACAATAACAAATAAGCCTACAATCGACCTAAGCGGTAAGAAAGTACCACATGTCTGATCCCTCTTGGAATCTGGTGATTAATAGAAAAGGCGACAAACCACCAGTTAATCCAGCATTTACACGCATTGCAAAGGAGGGAATACAATATATTTACACCAGTCTGCGTCCCTTAGTAAAACGCAATGCTTGGAAAGACGAACGAGCTTGGCTTACGAAATACCAATAAAGACCGACAGTGGCGTACTTGTAATATTTAGAGGAGTCCAGCTAGACTGGGCTGACAGTTACTAAATAATACTCTCTGCAGATAAAGTCGCAACAGTCCATTAGGTAGTGCGTTGGCTTATTAGACGTGACACCACGGTTTAAACCCCAGGCCAGACATCTCAAACAAAACGAAATATGAAAGAAAAATATTTCTTCTGAGACTTCATTTCAGCATATTTCTGGCAAAAACTCTAAAAGCTAAAATTGACATGAAAAGTTTCCAACTGTGTTTAGGAGTTTTTGTTTTGGTCCCGCCATTCATGTATAAAATTAACACACACAACATAAGTGCTACGGGATGAGATACCACCAATGCTATTAATACTCGACCCTCTTAAGAAATATGTACACTGGCGAGGTTTTAACAGATTAACTGCAGAAGTAAAACATTCAACAGACAAATGTAATTAGAGGCCAATAAAATATCTTAACACTGCCAAGACGGTTATCGACCTCATAATCTCAAAATCTGAGCTGGCAAGGAACGAGAACTTTTTTGAACATGAAATTAGTGCACCGCCTGCTTAAATAGTCTGAGAGTTATTGTAAAGCAATAGAGGAATAGTATGAGAACACGATAAACTGTTAAAAAATCTGGACTATGTTTGTCGGTTGTCACGGAACTTGTCAAATAGACTAAGTAGTATTGTCCGGGCCGCAGTCATGGTGGGGCTGAAAATTAAAACAGGAAAAACAAAAAAAAGGAAAAACATTATTCCCGTGTTGGAGTGTGAGTTTTGTATGTTCGTCCAAAAGTTTGGTATATAATTGACGAATATCTAGAAGTTAAAGCAATGAAATGTCAATCGAGAGGAAAATTTGCTC
The DNA here is from genome assembly GCA_936449025.2 of Sarcophaga subvicina. NCBI lineage: Eukaryota > Metazoa > Arthropoda > Insecta > Diptera > Sarcophagidae > Sarcophaga > Sarcophaga subvicina. The sequence continues at coordinate 39,164,164 of OW388084.2, forward strand.
ACTGGAGTACTTACAGTCTAAGAATGTGACCTGTACCATGGGTACATACGACAAGTTTTTTTATTAAATTTCGATTAACATCTAAGCATCACTTTAGAAGTAAAAAAGAACCCCGTAAGGTGTGATAACCTCTAGTTAAGCCGACCATTATTATGTCAACTCGTAAAATTTCTATTCCTTAGATCAGACACATGATCTAATTAAAAATCTGTCACATTAAATATTATATATCCCTACGAATCTCAGTGACACGAATTGTTACAAATCCGAATAGATATAACAAGGCTTACAATCCTTCTACTCAACGCCGTTTGTGTGATTTCGTGAGAAAGGTTATTAAATGAATGACTTCCACTAAATCTACAAAACTTGTCAAAGTAGATCAGCCAATACCCCATATCTTTTGCTGTTGTCCATAGTTTTCTCAAGTGCTTTTAACATAACTAATGTGCGGATTATTGGTCAAAATGATTTTGTATGTGTAGTGTCTTCTTCTCCACCTTTGGATTTAACACAATCCATGCAATTCTTCCTGCTGTTGCTATATACACAGACTGGGCTTCTGATGAACATGTTTATTAGATGTGCCCCTTATGGATCTTTGTAGTACAGTAGGCAGTACAGTATGCAGAAGAAATTTAATTCATTTTCGGAGCAAAGATGAACTCAATGCTTAGTTAATCCTCTCCTCGGTACAGATATAAGCTTAACCTGTCAGTTTTTACTGCCAATATCATTTCGCAGTAGGACAGCAAGAACATATTTACTTAGTAAGAGCTTTCCCAAGCAAGAGCTACCACATAAATTGTATTGAAGTTATAAAATAGCATTCAAATTTATGGATTGAATCATTATATGTACATATCTCGAGCATCGCTGTAAACATCTAGTTACAGATTCGTTCTTGGGTTCCCTTATCTCTCTAAACTGAAATCGTAGTCGTACTAAATGTATAATAATAGCTGGTAGGAGGTCGGATAACAACATTGTCGTGAAGATATTCTTTAATCGGTCAAAAAAGAAATTATTTTTCTAATTATTATTACGCGCCCAGCCACAGGTGAGGGTAAAAGATCAGAAAGATCTTTCGTTTAAAGTATTGAATAATTTGATCTTTAAAGGATTTTTGTAAGATATGAAAGTTTTGATATTCCAGTAGCTTTTTCAGCCGCTTTGTTTATTCCTTAAGTCTGATGAGGTCATCTGTGCTACGGCTGCTGTCAACGAGCTCTTTGTTTTTTAGAAATCATTCTTTCCAAATCACCTGAAGAAAATTCTATTTCCTATCGATCCGAATCAGGCATCTATGTTTTGTGCAATAAGCACTGTGACCAGTAAGTTGATTCCACGTATAACAAGTCAGAATGCCCAGGTATCGCTACTCATGGATAAATTAACACACACAACACGGGTGGTGTGAGAATCTAGGTTGCAATCCTAACTGAGGTGTTGTAAAGATCAATTATCTACATAACTTGTGGCCATAGCGGACAAATGCAGAAATTATTTCGAAAATATTTCTGTCTTGTGTAACCATTTTAATCAAACTCTTAAAAAACACGTTGAATGTTTTATCAATAAGCACATAAGGATTATACAAGAAATTCATTTGAGTAAATTATTACACTTTTGACAAGAAAACTCAAACACGAAAAAACCTGTGTTGTATTTAGTAGTGTTGGCATGTCATGGACAAATAATTCATTCACCATTTTACGCGTATGTCTTTAGTTATAAATTTCCGAGTCTAATAAAATCGCAACACTGTAGCGAAAACTGATATTTTTGCCTTCTAGTCTGTAATAATTTGCTCAACACATTTCTGTTGCAGAATTTCAATAAAAATCAAATAAAAATACGGATCATAAAACTGTGTGTGCTCTAGCACCTCTTCACTTATTTTAGTGCAGGCAACAATAATTTTTTATTTTGTTCGATAAAAATAAATGCGTTTTCATTTTGTGTGTGATGGCTCTGCACACAATTCCACCTACTTTTAGCACTTTGCACACTACCCTTTTGACTTTCATCACTCTATTATTCGATGGTGTAGACGATGTTTAAATAGTTTTTGTGTGTACCCTACACATATGAGTGCGTATATTCCCTACGACATAAGGATTTAGAATTTGAAGTTGACACCAGTGCAGTTAATTGTACCGGAATAAACGACTGTGAGATTTTAAAAAATGGAGTAGTACCCTCTCCCTCATACATCAATGATCCTTTAAAAATTGAACAACTCGTTCTGAATGCTTTCCTACTCATCGATGAGAGTTATAAGGCTTAAATTTCAAGTAAAATGAATGAGAAAACCAATGGATAGATTCAGAAGAAGGAATGTATGAGCTGAGTATGCCTTCTTTGGAATTTTTGAATTATTTTCAGGACTACTAGGATCTATACCAGCTACCAGTCATCATGGCTATGAGTAAGGTGGCATTTTTGTCGGATTTTTATATGAATTACGATTTACTCTTCTTAGTTTTACTGTGAACTTCTTTGTAAAGCACAAAAGTAATGGTTGGCGCTGAATTAGATCCTGGAAAATGCTATTGTGGAAGACATGAATGTCATATTATGCTCCAAACTAGAAAATTCATTACCTAGTCTTCTACAATTTCTGTAAAAGCTTTCATGCGCAGGTTATGTAAAAAGTCATTCATCCTATATGCCAGTGAATGTCCCTAAGGTTAGGTCAGATTATACTGAGAGCATCCTAAGGAATGGATTGCATCTGAGACCCGTTATGGCCCGCTTCTGGCCTTTAATTTTATGAAATTTAGAATGTTAAGAACTTTTAGTATGAGAAGTCGCCGTATCCTGGTAAGAAGTGTGTTGGCTTATTAAAGGTGAGGCCACGACTCAAACCCTAGGTCTGATATCTCCAACAAAACTAGATATAAACAAATATTTCATCGATGATATTCTCTCAGCATTCTTCTGGCCAAAAACTCTAAAATTAAATAAAACTGACATGAAAAGTTTCTCAAAAATCTGTCACTCGGAGTTAAAGTCTTATCACCCGTGTATAAAATTAAAATACGCAACATAAGTGGTGTGAGAAGCTAGGTCGTAATCCTGACTGAAGGGTTGTAATGACCAATTATATATGTATGTATGCAGTCCGACATCTTCAATGATGCCAGACAATTTCACAGACGATGTTGAGAGGTATCCTTGTCCTTCTCGTTAATACTTCTGCTGAAATAATAGCTATAAAGACAGCCATTGTAAGAATCCAGTATGTAGATGAAATAATACTGATGGCTAAGGGCGGATTTAAATGGATTCCATGTGACATCATTCAAAGTAGTCTTGTGTTTACAATATTCTCCTCCTGGGTAATGCAATATCATGGAAGCTAATTGTAAAATATTTAGGAATATTAGTGGAGAGTAAATTAACATGGAAGGCTCGCAAAGAGAGCATATCAAGAAGAAGAAAGAACCAGTTAAGCCATAATGATATGCAGAAAATTTGCATGAAACCTAAAGATTATGTACTTGATGGATACATTGATGGTCTGACCAATATGGACCTACTTTTGGGTACGTACAGAAAAATAGGTGTTATTTGCAATGACTTTCTACACTGTATATGACGACACTACACCCGTATCTACTGAGTTCAGGGAATGAAAAAACAAATGAACAGGCGTTGAAGGTATCAGAGATGTCTGAAGGATAGAGGGTATAAATATGTATATGCGGCCCTAAAAGAATAATTTTTCAATTAGGAGCACGGACTTCAACAAACCGTGGGTGGTCCAACGTACCTGGTAGCCGAATTTCAAAACTGCTGTGTCCAGCAGTGGATAGCGGAAAAAGCAGAGAATTTCTTGAGTTCGACAAGAGAACGGTTCACATTCTAACAGGACTTGTAACTACGCTATTGGCAGTTTCGCTGACAGTTCCACCAGGATTACTGCATAAGCTGCCATGATGAGCAGGAAATAGAATCGGTACATCATCTTTTGTGCGAGTGTCCTGCACTTCAGTACAGACGTCATGAGTTTTTGGTTTACAGAACGTAGGAAGATCTGGTCATAATGGTGAATATGCCAATAAGGGAACTGTCCGGTTTCATCCGGAACTCGGGGTGATTCAATCGCGTCACTAACCGATCATAACCGGAGGCTTACTTAGACTGTGATTTGATAATCGCAGTCACTTACATCTCCTTCCTTAACTCTAAACTGTTTGATTTCGGTTAATGCTACAAGACATTGTAAAAATGTGAATGGAATAATACTTACTCAAGTAATAATTACAACCCTTTAGTCAAGATTACAACATAGCTATTGCCAGCAACCAAATAGTGTGTTAATTATAATCATGAGGGCCAAGACATCCGACTTCAAGAGACTGCTGATACGAATTGCGGAAGGATATATATGGGTACAGGGACGAAAGCTTTTTGGTGCCAGAGTGAAATATTCATAGCCCACAGGGAAATAAGCGGGTGTTTTCCGAATAGAACTCTACACTTAATTCAATTTAAACAGATAGAAGATACTATAATACATTACAAAACTATCTGATGGTTAGTATGTCGTTCCAGCAGCCTCGGCTCTTGTGAAGTTAACTCGAAAATAAAATATAACTGCCTGGAGAAGCTGAATAGACAGTGAAAAATGGGGTTACACTCTGCTGCGATACAGGTTATATTAGAAATTCACGATCTCCGAAGAAGTTATTTAACAATGTATGTATTCCTGGTGCACATGTGTGTATGCCTTTTCACAAGTATATTGCATGTAATAACATAGCTGGTCCACTTGCAGAGATGAGAACAAAAGATAATTTGAATGAAATCACACGAGGGATTGCCATTATTTTGCATCCATTTATGGTAGATTGTTATTGAACGCCCTTAGAACCTCACACCAGTCATAATATTTATACTTCACTACGATTTGTGCAGAGCCTGCAATGACGAGAGAGAAGATGGCATCACAAATACATCTTGTCTATTATTATACGGAAACCTAAGACAAAAAATCTTAAGCGTCCAAAATTTATTGGTTGGACGGATCTAAACGAAGATGATTTTGAAAAATTCAAGGATAGTTAAGAACTGCCCAGCTAAGTGTTAAAGATTTATAGTAAAATTGGAAATGGACCTTATATGGCTGCCAAATTTATTCTAACATAAGCTAGAACTGCTGCAAACGGCTTTGAAAGGCGTTTTTAAGCCTGGAACATGTGTCTTTAGGGCGTTAATGGTCCCTTACTATTGCTGTATGAGTCTCTAAGTAGATTTATATTTCAATGAACTCAAGCATCTTGCATTGAGGATTTTAAAACATTTCTTGAATGTCTGATATACTATAAGAATGACGATTATTTGTTTCAAAATTTCATAGGGTGGCAAAGGGTATCATGTAAACGGATGAAAGCGTTTTATTCTATACCAATAGCTCAGCTAAATAAGTGTTCATAATGATCTCAAACGTATTTGTTGTGACTGTATTTTATTATCAGAGAATGCATATACACACTCACATACACATTTTCATGTTTGTAATAAAGTTTTAATATAACTGAGTAAGGCACCACAGGAAATACCACATGTTAGAGACAAGGAAACAGAGTTTATGTGTGATATTATTTCACATCACAAATACATACAGGCTGGTATGAAGGTAAAAAGCAGTCGTCTTATATTGTATTGTTGTTTTCAATGGCATTGTTGGCTTCGTTCACTGCTCTTTGGCACAACTTGACTTTACGTCATCCAATACTTGAGCTGGAATTAGCCGAACGTTAGTTAACGGAACGTAATGGAACGTACGTTTGTTTCTAGCATGCAAAGGGTCCCCCTTTAGAAGACAATGAGAGTGATTAGCCAACCGTAATATAATTTCGTTAAACATTTGCATTATTTTCCTACATACGTTCCGTTACGTTACGTAAACGTTCGGCCAATTCATGCTTTTTGCATGCAATTGTTTACATGTATGGTTGTGTTTGGGATGTGCATGTATGTGTATGCCTGTTAGGATAGACAATATGATTGTGTTTTGCAAATACGCTGCGAGTACTAAATCCAAAGAAAATTAAAAAAAAAAACAAAAAACTAGTTGAGAATTCTTTTTGTAGAATATTTATTGACTTTTGTTTTATGTTTCTGACCCATTAGCATATTGACTATGGATTACATATTAGGTATCCTCTTCCTATTTTTGCTATTTTTGGGATTTATAGTTGCAGCCATTGACTGCAATGGTAAATCATATAGGATAACAACATATTCTTTTGCAGGATTTTTTCTTTTTACCATACGTCTTCATTGAAAGTCTAACAAGAAAAAATGTTGATTAACAAAGCACAAAACATTCAAATGATAAAAATGTAACAGTAGGCAGTGTTGCAATCATAAAACGTTTAATTTGAGTTGAAATCAATACAGATGAAAAGTTAATGTTGTTAGCAAAACCTATGTATGTGGCCAAAACTAAATATGCATTCAAGTGCCTAGGCTAAGCTGTACAACGACACGATTAATTATTGCATGGAGTATAACCCACAAAACAAAGTCTCACACGATCAATTGACAATCAAATGCAGATAAGTTGCTTTCATTTAAGTCTGTTGCATGAAATCCTAGCAATGAAAATAAGATTTTCGAGTAGGGGAGCTTTAAATATTTTTACAGGAATCTTTTCACACAGATATTATTATTATTAGCGCCGTGAAAACGTGCCTTAATATCTAAAGTACTTTTAAAATTTATTGGGTATTCTTACAATGTCTCCTTCAAGCATATTGCTAGACAAACGTTAGTCACCTGCTCGATATTAACAATTACAATTCCCTGCCTAATGCTCAGGTATTTCCTTCTGGAATGCATTAATGACCCACAAGTTCCATGGTTCCTATGATTTATCTTCATTGTCACAGAATCTGTATGTTGGGCTCGACATAACCCCCATTTTTTAAAAGTGTATTCTGAGTCTACAGTGCCCTGTCAAAAGAACGGTTACCAACCTCAGCTTATTAATGGATAACGCATAACTTAAAATCTCCTGGCAAGCTTAGCTTCTTGTTTATTTCCAAAAGCTACCACATGAGCTAGGAAACAGCAGAGAGCAACTTCTACCCCTGTACTTAGCCTATTCAGCTTGGAAAGAAAGTCTTGGCTTTAAATTTATAAGAGCCGAGTATTCGAATGTCGGTTTGACTGTCAGATAGTATTTCTATGTCTTATCTTTCGTATTTCCTATTTAAGTTGAATTGAAAATCTCTTCTAAGAGGTTCCGAGCCCATAAGTTTTTAATGACCGCGGTAGACTTCAGTTTGGTACCAAAAAATTTAGTTCCTGTTCCAAGATCTTTTTTGTATACTACAAAATAGTCCTCTTTTCAAAAGAGAATGCAGCTTTCAGTCTAATACACTCATTTTTGTTACTAAATCTCATTGCGAAGCACTTCAAAATATCATAGAGTCTACTGTCTCTGTCCAAGTTACATCACTATTAGTCTGACCATCATGGTATGCATCCAGTGCATAGTTCCAGTGTTGCATCTCAAAGATTTCGTAATTATGATCACATGTCTGGCCTTTTATGAGATCCTGTATCAATTTACTATCCGGTGATATTTCTAGATATTTGACATCTATTTTCTATGATATTAGATTACCCTTTAGGTCTCTTCAAATTGCATACATATGCGACAATTTTGCTTGTTAACGTAACTACTGAGAGAGAAATTAACTTCTTCGCTTCATTGAATCCCTTGTTGCTCCAATACATACATACATACATAATTTGGTCATAACAACCCTTCAGTCAGGATTACGACCTAGGTTCTCACACCTCTCGTGTTGTGTGTGTTAATTGTATATGTGAGTGGCGGAATCTACAATTTAAAGTCGATTCCGAACGACAGGTTTATTACAAATTTTTTCATGGCAATTTTATTTACTCTCAGAGATACACTACCTAGTGGACTACCGCTCTAATACTTACTTAATAATTATTTAATTGGCCATTGTAACCATTTTTTCAGGACAGGTTTTTAATTTTTTATCGTGATTGACGGGTCTTACTGTTTACTGTCGACTTCGACAGATTTCAGAAACTGTCACAGTTTTTGCACGAAGACTGAGAGGAAGTCAGCGAAAGGAATATTTTTTTCTTTTCATATTTTGTTTGTCTGAGATGTCTGAGTTAGAGTTTGAACCACGGGCTCTCGTCTAGTGAACCAACACACTGCCAACTAGACTACGACGATTTCAATACCGCTACATCATACCTACGGCATTGTGAATGGCGAGTCAGCTTTATTGGTTAAGTAAGTCGGATATTGTAAGGGTGGTGGTGTAAATTGAAATACATTCAAAATGAGCCAAAAGATAGCACACTTACTGACAACAATCTGGAATCGACAAATTTATATTCACGGCCAATGTTTCTCTTACAGAAGCGGGTGCACAGACCTGACAGTATGCGGAAGGGGTCAGTCTCTGCATAAGTTATATAATCTTGTAAATTGCTTGCCCAAAATCCAATTACGCCGACCATAATTTATTGAAGTCGCCGTAGTCTACCAAGTAGTGTGAGAGCTTATTGGACGTGGAGCCACGATTCAAATCTTAGGTCAGACATCTCACACATAGCGAAATATGGAAACAGCGACTTCGGCGACTTGATCTCAGCAGATTTCTGGTAAAAACTCTGAGAATAAACAGAAATTACCAGGGAAAGTTTCTTAAAAAAAACTTTCGTGCGGAGCCGGCTTTAAATTATAGGTTCCGCCATTCATGTATAAAAATAACGCACACAACCTAAGTGGTGTGGGAAGCTAGCTTGTAATCCTGACTAAAGGATTTATGTACATTTGTACGTATAATATACGTTTGTATGTATAATTTCACCCTAATGTTGCAAAGCCACATACATACATATATATATTTATAATTGGTCATTACACGCCTTTAGTCAGGTTCCTAGTAGTAGTAGTACCTAGTTTCTCGCACCACTTCTTTGAAGTCGCCGTAGTCTAGTAGGTAGTGTGTTGGCTTATTAGACGTAAAGCCAGGGTTCGAGCCCCAGGCCAGACATCAAGACAAAATACAAAAAGTATTTCTTCGGCGACTTCCTTTCAGCAGATATCTGGCAAAAACTCTGAGAGTAAATAAAAATGCCATGAAAAAGTTTCTCAAAAATCTGTAGTTCGAGTCGACTTTAAACTGTAGGTCCCACCACAAGTACACGTCCTCTAACCTAACCTAACCTAACCTACAATGTTCTAATGCTTCAAATGCAAAACGTTTCATTAAATGCAATGACTTGTCAGATGAAAGATATTTAACAGCGCTGAAACCAGTAAATGGTTAGTTAACCAGGTAATAATTTAATAAATTTCAATTATTTTTAAATTTTTCGTTTTTTAAATACCATACGCCACATTTCTAGTTTTTTATTTTTTTATTTTATTTTCAACTTTTAACCTACATGCATAAAATAAAAAGTTCTTTGACTGCATTAAAGTTGAAAATGCAAAAAGTTTTGCTTGTGTCTTCCGTTTGAATGCGAATATCTGGTGCCTCTTTGTCTGAGTACAGGAACAAAAATAGAAAAAAAAAACAGAAAATGAGGCAAAGAATGTTTGAAATTAAAAACTTTCGTATGCAACATAAAGCGGTTACTGGTTTTTTTACTTTGGCTGCCTCTAAGACTGACTAAATGACCGACTTTTTAGTTTACTGTGCACTATAGTTGCCACATACAGAAATATTGCAAAGAAGTCTTAAATTTATTACTTTGGGTCACGACATCTATTTGAGTTTTTTTTAATTTTTTGTTTGTTTTGTTGTTGTTTAATGGTGCAAACATTTAATGTCGAGAAATTAAAAACTCAAATTACAGTGTATGACAGTGTTTGTTTGGAATAAATGGTGAAGAGAAAATAATGGCAATAATATTGCATTGAATATATTTAAATGCCAGCCACGAACAGTAGAACATTTGTTTTAATAGGCTTTTAGGGTTCATAAATGCTTATTTTAATGGTGCTTTTATCATTGCAAAATATAATTTCAGAATGAATGACTGTGGCCATGCCCCTAGAATAAAAAACGAAGCGTGTTTTTTGGTCGCTAAAACTTCAATCGCCTTAGCGAAAATTAAAATTCATGACAAATTTTTGTTTTTTTTTTTGCAAAAATTATAGGGTATTTGATTGCAAATTGTTATTTAATAATTTTGAACTGATTTTATGAATTCATAGAATAGACCGCTAATATGCATAAAAATTGTTAATGAATTTTGGTGGAATTATGCAAATTGGTGGAAGGATTTTAATTTTTCATTTTGATTATAATTTTTTTTTTGGTAGAGGATGGTATTGAAGTAAATTTAAACAAAAATTCGATTTTTCAAAAATAAATTTTTATATTTCCCTTTCTTTAAATAAATAAATGGAATTAAACTCGAGTGATAAAATTGTGTTAAAAAGTTTTGTTTAATTAAATTAATTAAAATTTTTAATATGGGTGGGCCATTTAAAAGTTTAAATTTAAAAATGCAATAAAACAAAAACGTTTTGAAATTTTGCCAAGTTTTTTCAGAAATGGAATACTATTTCATTCATATATGGCCACCGTGGCTGGTCTCACAACACCTCATTCGATCGGAGCAATTTTTATTCACTTTTTCCACCGTATGGGGTAGTATTTCGGCAATGGCATCACAAATGTTGGCCTTCAAATGCTCAATTGTCTCTGGTTTGTCGGCATAACGCTTTTATTTAACGGCGCACCACAGAAAATAGCCCAACGGTGTCAAATTGCAGCTTCTTGGGGTCCAGTTGACAATACTATTTGGGCTAATAAAACAATGACGATGGATTCTCACGCACATTCTCAGCCACAGCTTCGATATTTTTGGGTGTATGCACAGTATGAGCACGCTCACGTCTTGGCGCATCAACAGTGAAACCAGTTTCACAAACTTTAGCAATAACCTTACGTATACCGGAAGCTGTTGGTCCTTCTCTGCGTCCAAATTTTGTACGATATTTTCGTGCAATTTCCGACCAATTGTCTTTGTTTTAGAAATAAGTTTTCAATAAATCTCAACGTTGCTCAAGCGTAAATCGATTTCTTATGTTCGGTGGAGATAATGCATTGAATTTTGTGACAGAATAGAATGACATAAATATTGCCAGTTTCGAAATAACCAAAGGTTCAAATTTAAACCGATAGATGGCCAACACAAAGAAGAAAATAAAGGCTCTTTCTTTATTTTCTTTGTATCTTGTCGTTAACTTCATACCGGTACACTTAGTACATCAAACACTACTGACAAACAATGCGCACAACTAATGAACCACTTTTACTGTAAATTATCGTAAGTGACTTATTTGTTATAAGTAGGCTTTCTTTGTTTTTTCGCATTGATGCTCAAATGGATATTCAAGCCATGAGGTTGCATGGCGATAACTTATGTTTTGCAATCAGCATTATTTAAATGGTTTCACTTATGAGCATTTGAAATAGTTCTTTAAGATATTCAAACCTTAATATGAAGGTTAAAGAGAGATAAACTGAATGCCTTAAAAAAGCAATAATCTGCGCTACTTTACGCTACCACCGTATTATAAGTGGTCTAATAATGAATATGAGTTGGTTGGAATACTTTTTTGTTGAATGTTTTTCTAGGTTCTATTTTAGTAAAGAACTTAAACTGTTTAATGTTCGTATTCGCATGAAGATTTTCTTTTCTTATTTTTTCAAAATCTAAAATTTGTGTTGTTGTTGTAATGTTGCCTTTATTATTAGAATGTGTTCCTTAACATGTTAAAGTAATTGTACGAGTGGTGCACAAGAACAAGAGCATTTGTCCCCAACTGTAATGGAGAATATATGTATAAGCAAGCGAAGAAGTTATTGCTGATGTCTGTTAGCAATACAGTTACATACGCTCATATGTATGTACATAGGGAAAAACATATGGATTATGCATGTAGTTGTAAGCAGATATTATCAACACAGTTACGTACATCCGCAGCAAACCACATATGGCACAGTTTATAATAAACAACTTTTTTACAGTTAATAAAAGAAAATTAAAAAAATTAGAAAAAAGAAAAAAAATATTTCACTAAATAGGCCCTCCAAAGATATTGTTTCACTGTAAGTTGAGAGTTTAATCTTAAGCACGTTATTTTTCTACGCACTTAATTAAGTATTTCGCCGTAATCTAGCAAGTAGTGTGTAGGCCTATTAGAGATCGCTCTGCCACCGTGAAATAAGAATATTTCTTATGGCGATTCCCGGTCTGCAATCTTCTGGGAAAATCTCGTAGAGTATCTTATTGCCAATAAGAGGCTTTTGCATTCGCTGTTAAACTTTAGTTCTTGCTACTCTGGAATAAAGAAATTAACCAGCTTGTAATACTGCGTAAAAGTCGCCGTAGTCTAGTAGCTAGTATGTTGGCCTATTAGGCAGGAGACCACGTTTCAAACCCAGATCAGACATCTCGAGTAAAACAAAATACTAAAAAAATATTTCGGCGATTGCTTCCCACCAGATATCTAACAAATACTCTGGAAGTAAATCAAAATTTCAATGAAAAGTTTCGCAAAAAAAAAATTTGTCGTTCAAAATCGACTTTTAACCTGTAGGTTCCGCCAATCATTTGTAAAATTAACACACACAACGTAAGTGGTGCGAGAAGCTAGATTGTAATCCTGACTGAAGGCTTGTAATGATCAACTATGTATGTATGCAATACTAAATAATATGTTTGTGTGACTAATAAGGTATGCGATTATATAGGCTTTCCGTATAATATCTGCCCCAAATTTTGTTGAACTGAAGAACTTCAAAATGCTGCTTCGTATCAGTTAGAACAGGTATCAAGAATATGGTCTAACGCTTCGTTTTCCTAAGCAAAAAAAAATCTACATATTGGTCTTGAGGTCATCTTCGACATTGTAATTCATACATAATTACATACATACATAATTGATCACTACAACTTTTCAGTCAGAATTACGACCTAGGTTCTCATATCACTTATGTTGTGTGTTTTAATTTTATACATGAGTGGCGGTACCTGTAGTTTAAAGTCGACTCTGAACGGCAAATTTTTGAGAAATTCATGACAATTTTTCATTTACTCTCAGTGCTTTTGCCAGAAATCTGCTGCCGCAGAAATATATTTGTTTTCATATTTCGTTTTGTTGGAGATGTCTGACTAGGTGTTTGAACCGTGGCCTCACGTCTAATAAGCTAATAAGCACTACATATTAAACTACGACGACTTTATAATTTTTATTTCTCGGTTGCTCGCTTTACATGGAATTATCCAACGGCATAGCATCACCTTGAAATTAGATCGACTTTCTTGATCAAACGGATCTATTGCCAAGGGGCCTCTATATATAAGAGAGCAACAAACCAGACTAGATCCTCCATATAGGCCTTTCATGTCAATTTACTATCCAGTGATATTTTTAGATATTTGACATATTTCCATGATATTAGATTACGCTTTAGGTCTCTTCGAACTGCATATCTGACAATTTTCCTTGCTGAAGTAACTATTGAGAGAGAAACAAAACTATGTCTCCGGATTCCAGATCACAACAGGGTTGTTTTAAGCATAGGTAGGTGTAATTAGGGAAAGTCTGATTTGTACTAGTTATAATTGAATAAACTTGACACGGAGTAGTGTATAGTACAGGGTCCTCCAACAGAAGCTTCAGAACTTCGACATTTCATAGCAGCCATATCGCCGAAGCTACTTTGTCATATTAGTCGATGTATATTAAGTCTGTTTTGCTAAATAATAGACAAGGACCTCTGTTCGCTGAATAGGCCCTGGAACAATGATGTGACTTATTTCTTGATGAATATATATAAAAAAAAATTTCGGATTGAGATCGAAATGCGATCCAAGAGCACTCAACGCCATTAAAAGTCACTGTTTAGTGTAGATTTTGGACTGGCGGCATTTATATTTCTCTGCGAACAACGTTGGCCCAGTCATCACTATCAACGTTGAGCACTACAGGTCTATTACCATCTTATTTTGGCCTGTAATGGATGATAGGGAGATCATGTGATTTAAAAAGTACGGCGTTGCGTGCCACATAGGTCATGCTACATTGATTTGATCCCGTTAAACATTTTCTTGTAACGTTTTCATAAGTGAGAGGTTTATGCGAATAAGCCACAACGATCCTCAAAGTTAAAGTAACCCATATAATCGGTCAATTTCAGTCTGGTTTATGCGCTAGAGTCATAGCAAATAGGACATTTCGCAAGCGCTCCATCAAGAGGAGCTGGGAGTGGATTTTCTTTTTTTTTTTTTTAAGAAATCAGAGCCTAGTCCTCGGCAAAAACTTTAGTCGACAGCACAATTCAACTGATAACAGCGCTCTGTGATTATTATTATACGATCCTTTTACTACAGAATTTAAACTTCACGATTTAAAGGGTTCACATTGTATAACACGACAAGTTCATCTGCCATGGGTTTTGCTACTGCTAACTGTTAACATGCCCTTATGCTGTATTTCTACTTCATCTACTTCGGATTGTTAACTTCTAGAGCCTTTATGTTGATTAGTGTGCTCTGCGCACTACTCCTACGATCGCTCTGGAGATAATCTTATACCTTCTGCCGCTTGACCTCTACGTGGCGGCAAAGGTTAGCAGGCGTCTCTGAGGTACTGGACAATGGCATGCTTCGGGCAATGGCCATACAAAGATACTTGGAGAAATTGATATTGTGGGAAGCAATGATTACATGACACCGCGAAAATGAACTTTGGGACGAGGAGGTGTCGGCAATTCAGGCTGCGGTGAAAATTGTTGCGGACAAAAATGTTCACGGACGGAAAATCGTCATACTTTCCGATAGTCAAGCGTCTATCAAGGCATTGGATTCCAGTGTAATAAACTCCAAGACAGTTGTATAACTGTCGCAGATATCTCAATGAGGTGGCGAACCGATATGATGTTTGTATCACATGAGTACCGGGACATAATGATATTCCTGGCAATTGCAGAGCGGATGAACTGTCCAGGAGGGGCACGACCATCGAACTCTCTGATGAAGTCTCTACTTTGGGGATCCCTTTGGGGACCTGCAAACTTATAATTGACAATGCAAGCGTAGACCTCGTCAACAGAATGTGGGCAACTTCGGATAAGGACAGAGCGGCGCAAAAGATCGGGCCGAGGCTGGATAGGAGGTGCACGGCGACTCTCCTTAAACTCCAAAGAAGTAGGCTCAGCACTGTTATTGGGGTTATTACGGGGCATTGCATTATAGGAACGCATGCGAGGCGTATTGGCCTTGGACACCTTGCAAATGATTTCTGCAGAAGCTGTGGAGATGAAGAGGAAGATAAGACTATTCTTTACCTATTGTGCACATGTCCGGCACTTGGTCGTAGGAGAAAGAGGTACCTGGGTGCCTACTACATGGAGGATATGGATGAACTATTATGTATGGATATTGGCAGCCTGAGTCGCTTCATCGGAAGCTCCGAATTGCTCCTGGAATAGGCGAAATGAGGAACTGTTATATCACAATGGGCCCTGTGTGCGGCCTAAGTGTGTCCGCTCATGACTCCATCAAGGTGACAGCCACTTCTACCTACCTACCTATGTTGATTATTATTTTTTGCTTTTCTATATTACTTAGCCTTTCTACATAATTTTGTTATCATAATTCAATCCTTGTTCATCTCTATTCAAGCAGATTCTTAAAGGTTTTGTTATTATTTGTTTATCTTGTTCTCTTCGTATATTTCCATAACGATTTGGCATCTTCGAGAACTTCAGTGTTGATTTGTTATTGTTACATTCTCGTATTTTTGTTATTGTTTTATGTTTATGTTTTTCTTTTTGCGTTTTTCTGTTTTCGGATCAAATTTTGGTGTTAATTATGATTTAACAGGAACCAACCATATAAACCCAATGGATGAATAGGACTTTAGATGTCGAAATGCAAATATTTTGGATTTCAATTGCATACGATCTCTAAATTTAAAGTAATTTTATCATTTAAATTACAATTTCTCTGTAAAAAGCAATTTTAATAACATTCCATAAAAACGATAATTTTCTTGGTAAATAAGCTGCTAATTATTGAGATTTATTAGATTTTAATTTTCATTTAGTTTTTACAAATAAATTTTTTTTAGTCACATTTTAATAATGAACACATTGGTGAGGAAGTATATAACGTGGTGAAATCTAATTCAGATTGAAAACATTAAAAATAGTGCTGGACACACGTATTGGTTTTTTGTTTTTGGTATTTTAATTATTTATTTTGAAAATTGATTATGATTTTATTTAAATCAACCATCAGAATTCATTACCAAACTAATTAAGTGCCATCTGAGTACTTTAATAACGTGAATGATAAATCAGCCAATTAAATTGCAATATATGGTCACTAAAAACATAAAAATTTTTACTCTCATTGAGGTATAGAAAATAAATACGATATTTTAATGGAAATTTTAAAATTCACATTCACTCATACATAAGTACATATACACACAGAGACATTTACAGATACACATCAAAACTTTTTAAAAACTTTGTGGAATTAACTCACCTTAAACGAGGCAATTCACAATACACCCAATCCGTCACCTCTTCCAGTTTAACCTCTCTGTGGGTTTTAGCCAAATCAGATTTATTGCCAGCGATAACGATAGGTATGTCCTATGTATGTATATAAAAAATACATGAATAGGATTCGTTTACATATTCATTTACAAATTTTGTATCATGCTACTAAAATGTAATCCTAGAACAATATAGGAGGGGAGATTTTTTTTGAGGCCTGTAAAATACTTTATTGTGTGGCTTGTTTAGTAAATTTTATTGTGTTTTATTATTAACAAAAAATGTGTGATAGTTGTTGGTTTAAAGAGTTATCTGGTTTCAAGGTTTTTCTCTGGTATACCTAGACATGACAGGAGAAGGTTGGAATTTTGTTATACAACCACAGGATATTTATTAAAAAGGTTTGACACTTTTTACTAAATTGTCCGCAGAAAATAAACGCAGGATGTATTTTGGTTTAATAGGTTTCAGTTTTTCGAATTCATTTTTGTCTAACATGTTTTGATCAACACTGTAAGAAGGCCTCTTTACATGTATGGTATGTACTTCTAATTATGACCACAATAATAAAATGTTGAAAATTTACATTTAAATTGTTAGAACTTACTTGAAAATCAGCTCTTTGTTCTCGTATTTCTTCGAAACATTGTTTAACGCATTGAAAACTTGGTCCAGATGTTGTGGCATAGACAAGCATAAATGCATGTGCAGTGGCAATTGATAAACGACGCATGGCAGGAAATTGCATATCACCGGATGTATCCAATATGTCTACCTGTGTAATATTAAACAGTTATCATTATAAAGCAATTAAAATAACATACAAACAAAGTGATATCGATGGGTGTTATCGATAATAATAATTGTTAATGTATAAATTATAGTGACATTACAGTGGAATGTTCAAAGAATTGAGAAAAATTGCTATTACAACCACGGTGTGTAACAGAAGTAAGGAAACAACAAATTTACATACAAAAATACAATTAAGGAAGGAGTACACACAAAAAGTATGGGAATAGTAAAAGGCTTCCTTTAAACTTAAAAAAATTTTCTAAAATATTCAGACTTTTTTAAATACTTTGCTGACAACGAAAAATGTCGAAAGACGATTAGTGAGACCAAACATTGTCCCCAAAAACATCACAACAAACTAGAAAAAGTGATAAAACAAGCTCATCACAGACTGTGGTGAAGTACAATAACTCATGTGAAATTGTAAGGTTATGCACAGCGATATGAGATAAATTACCAATGAGCAGCACAGAGACGGAACAGCGGCCCCTTATTAAACTAGAATTATATAGCGCCCGAAATTAATGTAAATGTTTACCGAAATTACATTGAGGTTGGGTAATAAAGGGTCCGCCAAATAACTTTTTTTTTGAAAATGCTTTTAAAAAAAAAAAACTACTGAATATTTTCTCAAATTTCTTTTTTTATTTGAAAGTACAATCCATCCGGTTAATAATGGAAAATAATTTCATTCAAATAGCTGCCTCGGCTGTCCATGCAGTAGCCTACACCATCGGTCCAATTTTTAAGCACATTATCGATTGTGTGCAGCTGTATTTCAACAATGGCTTCACGAATATTGTCCTTTAAAGCGTCAATTGTCTCTGGCTGGTCGGCGTAACACTTATCTTTGATGGCACCCCACAAATAATAGTCCAACGGTGTCAAATCGCAGCTCCAAGGTGGCCAAACGACATCAGCTCTGCGGCTGATAAAGCGATCTTCAAAAACAGGGCGCAAAACATCGAGTGTAGCTTCGGCTGTGTGGCACGTAGCGCCGTCATGTTGAAACCAAATGTTGCCAATATCCTCCTCTTCAATTTTTGTGAACAAAAATTCGTTCAACATGGCCCGATAACGATCGCCATTGACTGTAACGGCCACTCCTTGCTCATTTTCGAAGAAAAATGTCCCAATTATGCCTCAGGACCAAAATCCGCAACAAACAGTGACTCGTCTTTGGTGCGTCGGCTTTTCAATGTATGCGTGCGGGTTTTCTGTGTCCCAAATGCGACAATTTTGCTGGTTTACATACCCGCCAAGATCAAAATGAGCTTCATCTGAAAAGATGATTTTTTTTGCCAAAATCGGCATCTTCTGGTATAGGCTACTGCATGGCCGCCTCGGCTGAATTCCATTATTAACCGGAAGGATTGTACTTTCAAATAAAAAAATAAAATTGGGAAAATATTTAGTAGTTTTTTTTTAAAGCGTTTTCAAAAAAAAAGTTATTTGGCGGACCCTTTAGTTCTCATTATCTTTCATACCAATGGTTCAATTCCCAACTCAGACATCTCGAACAACGAAATATTTCTTTCAGCGACTTCCTCTAAGTGATCATTATAACCCTTTAGCCATGATTACAACCTAGATACTCACATCAGCTATGTTGTATCTGTGCTGATTTTATTCATGAGTGGCGGGATCTATAATTTAATGCCTACTCCGAACGATAGATTTGAGAAACTTTTCTTGGCAATTTTATTTACTCTCAGAATTTCTAATAAAAAACTGCTGATATATATTCATACATACATACATACATACATAATTGCTTATTACAACTAATTCATTCAGGGTTACGACCTAGCTTCTCACACCAGGCAAGACCTGCAGTTTAAAGTCGACTCCGAACGACAGATTTTTTAAAAACTTTTTCATTGCATCTTTATTTACTCTCAGAGTTTATGCCAGAAATCACCTGAGAGAAAGTTGGCGAGGAAATACTTTTTGTATTTTGTTTTGATGTCTGGCCTGGGCCTCGAACCCTGGCTTTACGTCTTATAAGCCAACACACTACCTACTAGACTACGGCGACTATTTTTTCATATTTCATTTAATGTCTGACCTGGAGTTTGAACGATGGCCTCACGTCTAATAAGACAACACACTACCTACTAGACTACTTCGAGAGGAGGCCATATTTCATTTTGTTCTACGATGTCTAAGCCAGGGGTTGAACAACGGACTAGCGTCCAATACAAAAACACACTTCCTGCCAGCCTGCGGCCACTTCCACATTCAACAACACTTTTATCAAAACGGGCATTCTGTCAAGTACGACTAATAGAACACAAAGCTTTAATTAGATCCAAGAGTGTCCAATGCATTTCCAAAAATTCACTGTTTGTTGTATAGTTTGTGCTGGCGGCATCATAGGTCAATATTATTTCGAAAACGACGTTGGTCAGGCTATCACTTTCAACGGCGATCATTATGGGTCGTTAATTAACCCCTTGCACTCGATTAATTTTCAAGATCGTTATCTGTCAACTTGTATTTAATTTCAGCGGAATGAATGTTGGTTTACTTTACAATATCTGCAATAAGTTCATCAGTGAAAAATCTTTTAAAAAAATCAATTGGCTCAAAGACTTTGTCTTAAAAATTTACGTCCAACATTCTTGTCTCCAACACGTAATGTATCACTTTCACTATCAGATGAATATTGTACCGTTTGAACTCGTAAATTCAAATTCACTGTCATTAACCTGACTGTATTCAAAATTCATTTTGAGAAGGAAATTAGAGTATGTACATGTGTGTTGAATTAGACAAAGAGAACAAATTCCGTGCACGACTAACGCTCGACTGACAAAACTTGGCAAATTATTACAGTGGAATGCCGCAATGTGTTTTACAGTTATTTAGTTTTATCGTCTACGGACTAATATGCGAGTGGTAGAGTAAATTAATATTGCCACCTCCAGTGTGACATACGAGTGCAAAGAGTTACCTCTTTCTTTGGCCTAAATTGGATGATTTGAACATCAACAACATGTGCATTGAACAGGACGATGCCACGTATCACACAGCTCATATCACATTGAAGATTCTGTAGAAGGAACTTGATATAGCCAATTCGCGTGGAAGCGATTTGAAATGGCCACCGAAATTGTGCGATTTCGGTGGGCTTGACTAAAATGACCCTGTTAGACATTTTGTTGTGTAGTTTTCTTAAGTCGCAGGTGCCTGGGAAAAATCTACAAACCACGGACCAACATAACCGAAGTCATCATTCAAATTCTGCCTGATTTATGCAATATTTCGAATAGGCTCCAACCAGAAAACGATGTTTTATTTCATACTTAATTAAGGCCATTATGTATGCCTTTCAAATGTATAAGAAATTTAAATAGTTCATATACACTTGGTATTATTGTTCTTATTGGGTGCCCTGGTAGTCTAGTGGTTAGTGTGCTAGACTATTAGCGTGAGGGTCGTGGGTTCGGTTCCCACCAGAGACTCTGGTTTGTGACTCGTATATAATTAGAACATAATTTGTAATTGTATTGTAATTAATAAATGAATAAATATTGTTCTTCTTATGCAGAAAGTGAAGCCGTCTGTAGTCTAGTAGGTAGTATGTTGGCTTATTAGACGTGAGGCCAATCTTCAAATCCCAGGTCAGATATCTCCAACAACCGAAAAAATATTACCTCGGCGACTTCCTTTCAACAGATTTCAGGCAAAAACTCTGAGAAGTAAATAAAATTTCCATGAAAAGTTTTCAAAAATCTGTTGTTCGGAATCGACTTTAAAACGCCACTTGTGAATAAAATCAACACACACATTATAAGTGGTAAGAGAAGTTAGGTCGTAATCCAGACTGAAGGGTTGTGATGACCAATTATGTATGTACATATGTATGGATGTATTACGCATGCCATGATTGGAGTATAAAAAGGACATCAAAGAGAAAACCTATATGGATTTATTAAATTCTCGCAATCATGTTGCAAACGCTCTAAGCACTCTTTCCCTGAAATGAAAAATTGCTTTCCGTAAACGAGAACGTTCAACTGCTTCCTTAGAAAGAAGAGGAACAACAGCTATTTCAGAGAATCCATTGACTTCTAGGAATTGTGAAAGTGCAATGCCATTAACTGTGTTGCGATTTGATAGCAATCTGGACTGCCATTGGAATTTTTTCTACCACCACTAACTTAATTTGTATTGAAACAACTTTAAAAGCGAATTGATTGCGAAATTCGTGAAATTCAAGGCGGTCTACCATCAACTATGATTAAAATGATTAATAGCTTGTGCCTAGGAAAATTTTTTACTTTTTCATTCATTCATTTGTTTTATTAAATACGTTTTTTAACAATTTCATTAAAATGTTCTTATGTAACGGTAATAAAAAAATTTCCTCTCTTTCTGTAATCTTTTTTTCATTTGTGCACTTAAAATGCCATACCTTTTGCTAATTGGTATACAATTTATATTCATTAATTAAAATTCATTAAATAGCCATTTATTATGTAATTAAAATGGTATTAATATTGTATTTGAATAGTTGTTATTGTTGTTATTGCGTATTTTAAATAATTTAATAATGATACTTAAGCATTTAATATGCAAGGGCCTGATATTGTACAAAGCAAAGGAAGGATGTAATGAAGGAGTTTCGGGAGATGAAAGTATGTATCCAATATAGGAATGCAAAATTATTTTCACATTGATGACAAATATCTGGAAATACGTATCTTTAAACCGTACATACATACATACATACATATATACATAATTGCTCATTACAAGGAAGTTTTTACAAGAAGGTCCATACAAAAAGTATGGAAATAATACAAGCCTTTCTTTAAATTTTAAAAATTTTCTAAAATACTTTCCGGACTATGTATAAGGTCATCAATAGAGAGAGCATTCGTGAGACCAAATTTTGTCTCCAAAAACATCACAGTAAACTGGATAAATTGATAAAACAAACATATCAATGACATCGGTGAAGTACAATACATGTATAAATAATTGGTCATTACAACCCTTCAGTCACGATCTAGTGTGTCACACCACATTCGTGCGTTAATTTTATACATGACTGGACCTACAGTTTATATAGAGTTCGAAGGATCGATTTTTGGGAAACTTTTTATAGAAATATTATTTACTCTCAGAGTTTTTGCCAACACTCTGTTGACAGTCAATCGCCGAAGAAATATTTCTTCGTATTTCATTTTAGTTATAGATGTCTGACCTGGGGTTTGAACCGAGGCCTCACGTCTCATAAGTCGACATACTACCTAGTAAACTACTGCTACCATAACTACTCATATGAAATCGCAACCTTGTTTATAGCGATATGCAATGTATTACCAATGAGCAGTCGATGGCACAGCGGCCCCTACTAACTTAACGGAAAATACTTTCGTAGCATACGAACATAATGCAAATGCTTTCTGAAATGACGATGCTTTTCATACCTATTGTTCAATCTCTAGTTGAAATATCTCGAAGAAGGAAATATTTCTTTCGGCGACTTCCTCTCATTGGTCATTACAACCCTTTAGTCATGATTAGCGACGTAGCTTCTCACACCAGTTATGTTGTGGTAATTTTATACATCTACAGTTTAAAGTCGATTTCGAACCACGGGTTTTTGAGAAACTTTTTCTTGGCAATTTTATTTACTCTCAAAGTTTTTGCCAGAAGTTTGTTGAGAGGAAGTCGCCGAAGAAATATTTTTTTTTCATATTTCGTTTTGGTGGAGATATCTGACCTAGGGTTTGAACCGTGGCCGCATGTCTAATAAGCGAACACACTACCTGCTAGTCAATCGACTATGCCGTCTTCATTTTTGCATTTTAAAAATTACAATTGATTCGTTTACTCCATTAGCAACTTTTAGTTTTTCTGGTAAGAGTGGAATTTGTTGTTTTTATTTAATCACAGGCAGATAGTAAAATGACTTTCAACGCATTTGTGCGTTATACAATAAAAACGCATTCAATGTCATGGCGTTAATAACAAAAAAATTCGTATAAAAATCAATTGATTTTAATTGCTGGAATGGCAACACTTAACATAGAACGAAGGCAAAAAGGCATACTATATGTGCATGAACTTGTAGACGTTCTAAGTTCTCACTAAAAATTTTAATTTCTAGCGTAGAATGCTTAATTTACTCTCAGAACTTTGACAGAAGACTACTAAGCGGAAGTCGCCTAAAGAAACATTTTTTCATACTTCCTCAAATTTTTAATCCTTGGCTTTACCACTTAAATCATATGGTTTAGTTTCCTAGCTTCTCACATCGTTCATGTTGTGTATGTTAATGTTAATATGACTCCGAACTACAAATTAGAGAAACTTTTAATCGAAATTTTAGTTATGCTCAGAGTTTTTGAGAGAATTTTTCTGAAAGGAAATTTTTTATAATATTTCGTTTTGTTCTAGATATCTGAGCCAGCGATTGAACTACGGGCTCTCGTCTAATAAGCCAATATACTATCTACTAGACTTTGGCGACTATAATGCATTCTTACCTTACCTCTTGCATAATAGAAAATATTACGATAATGTACTCAATTTTCATTAATTTTCAAATGAAGATAAATTTACTCAGAAAAAATTTGATTTTTATAAGCTGTACCCTGCGCGTGTTACTGCGCCACCAACTAAAATATATTTGAACGAAAGACATTACACAAATGTCCAATTAATTTTGAATCATTTTATTGATTTTGTTTCCCGTTGTTCTGAAGATTTAGACGAACGGGCCTAAGTAGTACACATTCGATCATTTTCTCATTTCACTTCTCGTTGTTCAAGTGGTTCATGCCAACGGGTCTCAGCGGCATGTACCCGAAGATTTACCAGTCTCAATGCTAGTTGCCCGTCTGATTCTGAGGCTCGTAATGGTCTTTTCTTCCGTGCTCGAGGTGTAGGGCGACCAATTGCTTGTCATTCATTCTGAATAATTTTCAGTGGCACCACCTGTCAGAAATTGGTCATACCAACTTAGAAACCTTCCCCGGCTCATACGCAACAACTTTGCTAAAGATCATAACATGATCAAATGCATAGTTTACGATTCTATAAGGTACATACAAACAAACATTAATTTTTATATGGGTATGTCGGCGTGGCACCTCGCCTACTTGAAAGTATATAATAAAAAGTACTTATAGTTCCTTCCAGACGTACAGGAAGGTACTGTTAAAATTTCAAGAAAATCGGTCCAGCCGTTTAGCCGTCTATAGACTACAAACAAACAAACCCACAAACAAATAAACACACATTCATTTTTATGTATGTATATAGACGTATTTCAATTACTGTCGTGTATAAAATATTACATAGAGCTGACGGGTGAAGTATACGTAATATTTTGTTAGACAATTACACGCATACTTTTATTTATTTATTTTATTTTATTTTATTTTATTTGCTTATTTCAATATAAAAAGTAGCCTATAGTTCCATCCAGACATACAGGAAATTACTGCTTTTTTGTCTACAGCTCCCAGTCGTCAATATATTAAGAGAAGCTTTCATCGAAAAATTTTCCTTAGTATTGATGCCATTGCTCAATATATTGTATTTCATATGTTAGTATCCAATGCGTAAATTTTTTCAAATCAAACTCTCTCAGTTACATCCGAATTTTGTTTTTCTCTCTTCAGTTCTCATTAAATAAAAAAAATATTTCGTAGTTTTTGTAAAAATTTCAATATTTTTATCACTGTTACACATCATCGCTTCAATTAGACACATTAAAATGTCCAGCCATTGAATTGAGCATATGAATTAATGAGACAGAGAGAAAGAGAGTGAGAGAGTGAGACTCTATTGTAAAGTCTATATTGTAAAGTCTATATGTGTATTTAATACTGCCAGAAAAAAAAAGAACGAAATCAATAAACCATAACGTCATATTACAAGATCCATTTATTTTTATTAAATTTTATTTACTTTTGACATTTTTGTTTTATTTTTTCCTTTTTGGCAACGGCATAAAACAATTTTAATTCCATTTTTTTATTTTTACGTAAAAAAAAGAAAACATATTTCAAACACCGATAACCAATAACAAATATGTACGTGTGGGTATATGATTTTTTAAACAGTAACGTACATAGTCCCTGTTCCTATAAAACAAACCTCTTTAGGCTATTGAAAATTTCCATGGAAACAATAGAAATATATTCGAGTGTTTTTCATATGAATTCACGATCATGTGAAATCGCTTGTCATACGAAGACAGGGGCTTGTGAATTTAATTTTTTGACAGTTTAAACTGGATTTCAGAACTTCCATGATGTCAAGTATAATTTAACTCGGAGGTCATTGAAACCATTTCGATCGTCCTAAAGAAGAAGAAGAAAAACTATGGAAAAATTTTGAAATATGTAAAGATTGAGATTATTGGTTCTAGGCAACAATAGATGGCAGCATAATTAACTTGCTTAGCTGGATATTCGATTATCGAGACGGAAACAAGGCAGAATAACGTCCGGAGCATATGACAACAACAGCAGCCAACTGGAGTAGATAGAAAATGTCTTGTGAAAGCCATATGCTCCCAAGAGGGGTAATGGAGAAAAAGAGATTTAAATAAAAAGAACAGATGGAAAAAGAAATTGGATCAGCAATGCAAAGATAAACGGACATATCATACATACATACATACAGTCATTACGATCTAGCTTCTCGCATCACATATGTTATGTATGCTAGTTTATTACGTGAGTGGCGAGACCTACAGTTTAAAGTTGACTCCGAACGACAGATTTTTGAGAAACTTGTCATGGCAATTTGATTCAATCTCTTAGAGTTTTTGCCAAAAATCTGCTGAGAAGAAGTCGACGAAGAAATATTTTTTCATATTTCATTTAGTTGGGGATGTCTGACCTGGGGCTTGCACAGTTGCCTTGCGTCTAATAAGCCAACACACTACCTACTAGACTACGGCGACTACAGACATATCAGTTGTCTTAAACCCGTATACACCTCGGACCGTATGCCGATTACCGACATAGAGTTCACAATTTTGAAGAATTACTTGCTTAGAGTATTTTACCTCATTCTACCAAGTGTCGAATAGTTAGTTATTCCTCGCCATAGCATACACCAACGTTTAAAAATTACAATTATTGTCGTACGACTGGGATTCACCCGTTTCCCTGACAGCGTCGTAATCTCGCAATCCCCAGTAAGAAACCCAGTTTTCGGTCTCACACTATCCGTATGCATTTCCCGCTGTAAGATGATTTTACCATAGTTTGTATGCTACCAAGGCTTCTACTCTTTCATCCTCCTGATCCATCTCATGATAATTCCATAGGGTTAGATTATTAAGATCCAACAAAAAGTAACCCATGAATCAATATAGCGACAGCAACCGCCATCTGGTTAACAAACACAACATAAGTGGTGTGAGGAACTAGGTCGTAAGCCTGACTGAAGGGTTGTAATGACCAATTATGTATGTATGTATCCGCTATCTGGTTCATATATGTATATACAACTATGAACACAACCTGCTTTCGACTAGAGTTTCAAACTTTCGGAAAATCCCATATTGAATCTTTACCAATGTTTCGTAGACGTTAATGGGTACAGCAGGCTCGGGTATTTATTTTGATAAACTTAACCTCTCAATCTGTGCGGGGGGTACTTTTTCAAGTATAGTTTTATGGTTTTGTTAGAAGCAAGAGGTGTAGCCGGGAATTAAATTTTGGAATTTAAGCTTTCGATATTCACGTGGTTATCATTGCGAAATGTGTTCTCAGCGAAATTCGCTAATGGTCGAAATTGGTGGTCATTATGTCATACTGATAAGGGTTCCAGACCTTTGGATTATCTCTTGATTTGACTTTTAAGATAGGTATGGATATTAAGGAAGATGGAATTTTCTATTGACCCTTTTTTTCTTTGAGAGAGTGCTGACTAGGCTTCCGACACCTTTGTGACTGCCCGTTTTACGTGACCATAGATACCAGCTGGTTTTCGTAGGGTCTACACAACTTCAACATTCTGATTTCGAGTAAATTGCGAAAGGTGATGTCCATTATATTCGGGTCATTTCTAACGAGGGAAGGAACTAAAGCACATTTTTGGCTTCGGACAGGAATTTAATTGGAAAATTGTATGACTGGATGTGTGTTTGGTATATGGCCTATTTAAAGGAGATATTTTTGGTGATTAGGACAGAGAATCAGTAAGAACTTTCATCTATTATTGGACTGGAGCGTGTGATATCTTATTCAGGCTATATTCAAGAGCCCTTCACTTGTAATGCTTGAGTATACTGTTTTTATCATTAAGAGTTGTGGAGTTTATACTATGCTCACGAAGCTGATCGTGGACGGGCAAGTCGGTCGTCCGCCCGCTTATTACAATAGAAACCTCGGTGTAATTCCAAAATCAATCAATTTAGTCATGTTAATTCGTTACTGGATACTCCTACCAAACGCGAGGTAGTAATTTGCAATCGGAAGGCAAAATTAGTCATCGTCGAACTACCTCTGTTGACTTTAATGCTACTCTGCGTAGCCTGAAATACGGAATCTTATCTATCAAATACACAACTACCCTTGTCCAATATAGCACCCAGTCCATAGCTAGCGGCTATGCGAGCCTTAGCGAAAATGATTTTCAGCTTTTGTCTCGTAGAAGACATCCACAAGCCTTCTGTGATCAGTATTTCCAATAACAGTAAATTGTGTCACAGTTTATTTGATGGAGAAGTAGTTGTTGGGTAAGACGACCACGTGGCAGGTAAAGGGTCCGCCAAATAACCTTTTTTTTTGAAAATGCTTTACTGCATGGCCAGCCGAGGCAGCCATTTGAATGAAATTATTTTCCATTATTAACCGGAAAGATTGTACTTTCAAATAAAAAAACAAATTTGAGAAAATATTCAGTAATTTTATTTTTAAAGCATTTAAAAAAAAAAGTTATATGGCGGACCCTTTAGTAGCGTCAACGAATGTAATTTTGCGAGCAACTCGTGCAATATCTTTATATAGAATTTCGGTAAACCATTATTAAATAGGCCTTCTACGGCACAAAAACAATATAAATCATTGAAACTGTGTATTATTTCAGCCATCGTTTACCTACTTTTCAATCCTCTCTGATTTACGTTTCGCCACATCTTTAAGAACATCCATCCAAAGATGTATCTTTGCTTTGTACCATCCCTGAGCACTGTTGACGTCTTTAAAAAAATCTCTGCATTTCACTGAGAAACGCATCATTAATCAAAATCTGTGGAAAAATCAACAAAAAGCAGGGGCGAAATGTTTGACTGTAAATAATTGTGAGAGACCAAGACGATTATGGTTGAGCAGAAGAAGAAAAAATAAAATGAACTCACACGCCCAATTATGGTTGTCCAATGAAAGGTAAGATGGTGTGGGTTGGTGTGCACAACACTGTGTTAATGTTTATATGACTTATACTCTGTTTGAGTGTCAATAGCGTTCTGTTTACTTTTGGCAAGGAGGTGTTTGGTGGTGTATGTGTGTGTAAATATGCCTGTTTATGTGTATATTAAAGTATTTCTCATTTTTTTCTCTTACCCACAAAGTGATTGTATTTTCAATTTATTTTTTTAAGTTATTTCCAGCATCAAGGTTCTCTTTTCTCCTTTCATTGTATGGCTATTTCTGTAACTGTTTTTGTGTGTTGTTGTATTTGATTAATAAGCAACCGTCTCTCTTTTTTTCAAATGACAAGCAATGATTTTTCTTTAAGGATTCTGATGCTGAGAACCATGACCGATTGAAAGTGAAATATTTGAAAATTTTTATATTGAAAAACATTTACAATGTATTGGGTATAGTAAAAAGAAATCCATTATTTTTCTATGAAACGATCGCATGTAAACTAGAGAGACACTGTTTTGTACGATTCTTTCTTGTCAATTAGAAAATTGTGTTGTTTTGATAGATGGCCAGAGCGGACTTTGGTATATTCATTAAGGAATACTTTTCTAAAGGCTGACTGAAAACTGCACACGGAAGTTAAGTGAAATTTTTCGAAAATATTTTAATTAACTCGGACAGCCGGGTTGAGTTGACTAAGTAAGCAGTAAGACTCAAGTCGACGTAGTCCAGTAGGTAAAGTGTTGGCTTATTAGACATAAGGCCTCGCTTCAAACACCAGCATAGGCAACTCCAACTTGACGAAATATGTAAAAATATTTCTTCGGCGACTTTCTCTTTGCAAATTTCTGGCAAAGACTCTGAGAGTAAATAAAATTGCCATGAAAATGTTTCTCAAAAATCGCTCGTTCGGAATCTTTAGGTCCCGCCACGAATGTGTAAAATTAACACACACAACATCAGTGGTGTGAGAAGCTAAATCGTAATCCTGACAAAAACGGTTGTAATGACCAATTATGTATGTATGCATGTAAGGCTCTATGCAGTCAAATCCTGGCCCAATCGGGACTATGGACATACTGCTATTCTGGGAAGACGTTGACAAACTAGAGTCGATTATATGATTCCTTATAATTTTCTGAATAGAACATTCGATTTTAGAATTTTAGCTAGAAAATTTTGGTCTAAGGAAACGGAGGTTCCTAATGGGACCCTGAAAGTTTACACCGATGGATGAGTAAGAGCATAGGCTCTGGTATCTTTATTAAGGTTCGTTATATTAAATTTTGTTATAGGCTGCCTGATTACTGCAGTGTTTTATCCCAAGCAGAGATTGTGGGAATTTTGAAAGTGGCGCAATGCTTGTTAAGTGGCGGAATTTTCCTCGAAAATCTCTCAATTTACTCGGACAGCCAAGCTGCGATTAAGATAACTCTCATATGGGTTCCGAGACACAGAGATGTCGTTGGAAATTGTATTGCTGATTAGTTGGCCTGAGCCTTGTCCTTTTGGTAGGAATGCAGAAAGACTCGACAACTAATGACTTCGGCAGGAGTTATGGGTCTGAGGACGAGGAAGAGGCAGTCCTTCACCTCATGTGTCAGTGCCTTGTTCTTGTCATGAAGAGACGAAGGTCTTTTGACCTCTCATTTTCTGACATCGTTGACCATGTCTCATGTCCATAAGTCATACGTCTTTTCCTGTTGGTAGACCATGCTGGTAGACTTGAAAGGAACATTTTAAGGCACTCTCTGCGGAGGAGTGAACATATAATCTCAAACAAAGTTTATTTACTTGTAAAGGAAATAAGGACTAATGGCAAATCCACTTAAAGTGAGGCCCGATATGAATAAATGCAGAATTTACTTTAAACTAGAAGAGAGTCCTTCTTGAGAACCTTAAAGGCATATTGCCCTCTGGAAGCCTTTAGAACCTGAGTCAAAGGATTCTTGGGCAATCAAAATTTATTGACAGAACGTGTCTAGCTACAGGCGATTTGGCTAGGCGCTATAAAAATGGTGGAAATACGACAGTTTGGAGTTCTAGTTGTACGGAATATGAATAGGTACCGGCGCTATTACATCGGGACCCAAGGAATATGTGCTCTTTAATCGAATTATTTTTTCTGAGTCAGCAGAACTGATGGAAGAAAAATCGTCAGGAATGGAGGTGAGAGTATCAGGAAACTAAACATTCTTTACATTTTTATCCCTGGCTTGAGTTCTCGCCCTTTTCGAAGAAGAGCTCAAAACATGTAATTTTCTTTTGAAGTGTGTTAAGTAACCGCCAAACCTTCAATGAAGCGTTATGCTATAAACACAATAAACGCAACGCTGCAAGCACAACAATTTTGCGATTGCAACCTTAGACAAGCTGCATGCGTAGTAATTAGTTATAATACAGACTTCCTCTCAGCAGATTTCTGGCAAAAACTCTGACAGTAAACAAAACTGTCATGAAAATTTTTTAAAAAATCTGTCGTTCGGAGTTGACTTTAAACTGTAGGTCCCGCCACTCATGTATAAAATTAACACACACAAAATAAGTGGTGTGAGAAGCTAGGCCTTAATCCTGACTGAAGGGTTGTAATGGCCAATTATGTATGTACTCGTATGTATGTATTCTATACAACGCGTCTTTAAAACCTCTGCTTCATGTATGTTATTGTATTGACTGCAATACTACTCATATTGCCAGCACAAATCCTCTCACTGTGAGCAGCAAATCTCTCATTGCTGCGAATAAAAATAGAAATTAGCAACGCAGCAGAATCCTTGCTTGTTGTCGCGCTACCTTTAAAATAATCACTCCCATATACAGTGTACATGGGTGTATATTATACATCCATGTATTCTACTATTGAGACATTGAAAGGTTTTGTTAAATTTTTAGCAGAATCTATTGTAGAGCGTGTGTGAAAAGTTAAAAACAGGACTTTACAAAATTGCTAGGGTCTCCATCATTGTTTCCATTTCAAGTGTATAAGTTTCAGATATCCATCCCCAACTTTTTTAAACTCAAACTTTCAAACTTTACATGTTACAAAATTCTACCAAAAAATTTTGGGAAAAGTTTTCCTGGAATGAATGAATTCTAACAAGACTTTGAATCAATTTAAGGTCGTAATTAAATTTGCGGTTTTAGCTCTAAGCAATCCGTACTGTTGTCTTACAGTTGTTAACATGTTCATCACACAGCGTTTCTATGTTTCAAGTGAAGTATGTATGTATGTATGTATATGGTTGGAAGGGAAGGAGGATGATGTAAGCAGAATAGAAGTTTATTTCACTTTGTGTACGACAAATATTTGCATGGAAGTCTTTAAAAAAAAAGAAATGAAAAGGAAATTAAACAAAAAGTATTTCAAAGTAAGAAAGTTAAAATATAATTTTATTTTTGGGGGCTTACAAAAAAAAACAAGTTTGTTGTTTTTGTAATAAAAATTTAACTGCTAAAGTCCGGTTTAAAATATTTTTTTTCGCATGAAAAATGTTCGAGATGATGTCCTTTTATTGCAAAGAAATAACCATGATTTCAATTTGTGCGTGTAAAAGTTTGTAAAGTAACACACACAGATGGCGCTACTAGTATAAATTCCATATGATTTTTAGGTAACCCTAACTGTCTAAAGGCACTTGTACAAATTTTGCAACTTTCGAGCTATTAGTTTGTGGACTGGCGGGTTTTGATTGAAGCAACTTCTGTTAGCTTGAGGAAAACCGGATAAAAAAATTTCAGTTGTTAATCAAGTACTATTTTTGGCAAAAAATAAACTATTGCAGTTAAAGTTATTAGTTATTAGTTATTAGTTATTAGTTATTAGTTATTAGTTATTAGTTATTAGTTATTAGTTATTAGTTATTAGTTATTAGTTATTAGTTATTAGTTATTAGTTATTAGTTATTAGTTATTAGTTATTAGTTATTAGTTATTAGTTATTAGTTATTAGTTATTAGTTATTAGTTATTAGTTATTAGTTATTAGTTATTAGTTATTAGTTATTAGTTATTAGTTATTAGTTATTAGTTATTAGTTATTAGTTATTAGTTATTAGTTATTAGTTATTAGTTATTAGTTATTAGTTATTAGTTATTAGTTATTAGTTATTAGTTATTAGTTATTAGTTATTAGTTATTAGTTATTAGTTATTAGTTATTAGTTATTAGTTATTAGTTATTAGTTATTAGTTATTAGTTATTAGTTATTAGTTATTAGTTATTAGTTATTATTTATTAGTTATTAGTTATTAGTTATTAGTTATTAGTTATTAGTTATTAGTTATTAGTTATTAGTTATTAGTTATTAGTTATTAGTTATTAGTTATTAGTTATTAGTTATTAGTTATTAGTTATTAGTTATTAGTTATTAGTTATTAGTTATTAGTTATTAGTTATTAGTTATTAGTTATTAGTTATTAGTTATTAGTTATTAGTTATTAGTTATTAGTTATTAGTTATTAGTTATTAGTTATTAGTTATTAGTTATTAGTTATTAGTTATTATTTATTAGTTATTAGTTATTAGTTATTAGTTATTAGTTATTAGTTATTAGTTATTAGTTATTAGTTATTAGTTATTAGTTATTAGTTATTAGTTATTAGTTATTAGTTATTAGTTATTAGTTATTAGTTATTAGTTATTAGTTATTAGTTATTAGTTATTAGTTATTAGTTATTAGTTATTAGTTATTAGTTATTAGTTATTAGTTATTAGTTATTAGTTATTAGTTATTAGTTATTAGTTATTAGTTATTAGTTATTAGTTATTAGTTATTAGTTATTAGTTATTAGTTATTAGTTATTAGTTATTAGTTATTAGTTATTAGTTATTAGTTATTAGTTATTAGTTATTAGTTATTAGTTATTAGTTATTAGTTATTAGTTATTAGTTATTAGTTATTAGTTATTAGTTATTAGTTATTAGTTATTTAGTTATTTTAGTTTAGGTGTGATGGCAGACCCCCATTAAAGAAAAAGCTTCCATTCAGCCCATTGTGATACCACAATCAAATCTAACCGGGGATCAAACATTGCATACATACATAATTGATCATTACAAACCTTCAGTCAGCATTACAACCTAGCTTCTCACACCACTTATGTTGTGCGCGTTAATTTTATACATGAGTGGCGAGACCTGCAGTCTAAAGTCAACTCCGAACGACAGATTTTTGAGGAACTTTCCATGGCAATTTTAATTTATTCTCGGAGTTTTGCCAGAAATCTACGGAGAGGAAATCACCGAAGAAATATTCATTCATATTTCGTTTTATTGGAGATATCTGATCTTTGAACCATAGCCTCACGTCTATTAAGCCAGCACACTACCTACGAGACTACGTCGACAACAAGGTTTGCTTTAATAAATATTATTCGGACTTTAATCAAGTTAGGTTAGATTAGGTCAGATGGTAGACCCCCATGAAGGAAAGAAAACCCACTTAGGCCAGCATTTGTGATACCACAATCCTTTTTACCCGAGGATCAAGCATTCTCTAGTGAAAACCAATCCGAGTCCGAAATAAATCTAGTTTTTGCAGCATTATTTATATTTCACGGCTTTTTCAAGGAAGTCAGAAAATCGGGTATCCGTCTATTTATTACAAGAGCAGGACACTGATACCCGAGATGAAAGACAGTCTCTTCTGTCTCCTGGGACCCACAGGTCCTGCAGCAACCATTTGCTGGAATACCGAGTTTTTCGGCATGCCTACCAAAAAGGACAGTGGCACATAAGAATCGTTAATGTACTGTGGATGGCCATGCGATTGAAGTGACTCAGTTACCTTCTTACGCATACGTGTCCAGCAGAGTCTATGAATATTGTACGTGCCCTCATGCTGCCAACGAGATTAAGCTTCCCTATAATAAGTTTTGGTTTAAACGTGTTTTATCTGAAGCAATTGGAACACTTATGTCCTATAATATGCAGTTCATCAGCAATGCAAAGTTTAACGATATCCCTATGTCCCGCAACCCAAATAAGAGTTACCTTTGAATGATCGGAAATTTTGCTGAGAAATCAAGTTTTGAAGGGTCTAAACACATAAAGACGCACATAGTGGACGCCCTAAAGACGCTGTCTACCATGAAAATAACAAAAAAGTTAACGAAAAAATTTTGGATTATGTCAAAGTGAAGCTTAAGAAGGTTAGGTTAGGTTAGAGGATGTGTACTTGTCAATTAAGACAAGTACAGTACCCGGAGGTCGAATTGACCCATTGTACAACGTCCTAGTTTCTCACACCACTTATGTTGTGTGTGTTAATTTTATACATGAGTGGTGGGACCTAGAGTAAACCTAAACTATTTCATGGCAATTTTATTTACTCTCAAAATTTTTGCCAGAAATCTCCTGAGAGAAAGTCGCCGAAAAATACTTGTTGTATTTTGTCTTTGATGTCTGACCTGGAGCTCGAATGGCTTTACGTCTAATAAGCCAACACACAACCTACTAGACTACGGCGACTTCTAAGAAGTTTAAGAAAGTACCTTGGATTTTAAGGATATCAACCTGTTGGACAACATATCGTGTATGATTATTTGGGTATACGACCAAAAACAACAACGTGTTGATGAGGAGTAGTGTTTAAAGCCCAAATTTATGCGTCAATATGTGCCAATGGATAAATCATCTATCTATCTATCTATCTATCATGTCACAACCGAATTAAAACGAACGTCATTCCAGTGAACTGCACGTGGTGAACGATTTCAAAACTGTGTAAAAATGCATCAGTCGGCTGAAGCCTTATGACATTAGTATTTTGAGATGCTCATGTAATAATATCCCATGCCAACGGGAATAAACTTTATCGATGTAAGCTAGCAGTGTATCTAAACAAAATACCCTGTACGGCAGTGATTTGGCGATTGGCTTATAAAATGAGAAACAATCAAACCTGATGATGGTGACGATCATGGTAACAGATTATCATAGAACTACAACATCATCGTTTATTTTGCTTAATTTGATATCACCAGACATGAAGTGATGCAAGAGTATAGGAGTAAAAAAAAGTACGATCATAATCAAATCTGTGATATAGAAGACCAAGTTCTCACTTTTGCCTACGTTATAACTGAATCTGCTTTCAATCTTGGCCTTTTTAAAGAATATAGCTGATAGATGCTATTATAATAACGGTTAATGGAGACTCATGTATTCACTAACATATCCAGATCACTCGGCAAAGTCGGATGTATAATGTTTTCACAACAATTGAATCTCAAATTGTCCTTTTGCATACCCAATTCTTGCAGTCGGTGTGTGAATTCAGTATCAGAGTATATCGAGTAGAGATGTATACATTTTTATTAGTCAGTAAAGCGACCATTAAAAGTCTGAGAGTGCGACTCTGTAGGAGAAAGTGAAAAATTTAAATGTTAACTTCATGTCTAGTCTGGGACACAAGAAAATAGAAGGAAACAATATAGTCGACCCTTATGTAAAGCTTAGTAAAGGGTGTTTTTTATAGAGGTATAGAACTTTAACTTGGCATTACTTTTCAAGATGGCGACCGATTTAACAGCTGTCAAGTGATTTATTCTCAATTTGGTTTGGCAATTCATCATGAATAGACTCACGCCTGAACAACGCTTGCAAATAGTGCAATTTTATTTCGAAAATAATGGTTCTGTGCGGAAAACGTATCGCGCACTACGTCCATTTTATCGTCGACAAAATCGTCCATCAGAGCAGTTAATTCGATTAACCATGGAACGTTTTCGCACCACGTTTACTCTTATTGATAACTCGCATCCCCAGAGACACTGTACGGTGCGTACAGAAGAAGCTATTGCTGCTGTAGAGCGTAGCATTGAGGAAGACCCGAATGAGTCCATCCGCCATCGAGCACAGGAATTGGATCTGTGTCCATCCACTTTATGGAAGATTTTGCGGAAGGATCTTGGTTTGCGTGCTTACAAAATCCAACTCGTGCAAGATTTGAAGCCAAACGATCATCAAGTAAGGCGTAGATTCGTCGAATGGGCCCAAAACAAGATTACCGTTGTTCCCGATTTTCATAAACGAATTTCGTTTAGCGATGAAGCGCACTTCTGGTTGAATGGCTACGTCAACAAACAAAACTGCCGCATTTGGAGTGAAGGTAATCCTCAAGTGTATGTGGAAATACCGTTACATCCAGAAAAACTGACTGTTTGGTGCGCTTTATGGGCTGGTGGAATCATTGGTCCGTACTTGATCGTGATCGGTATAGAGCCATGATTACTAACTTTTTCATTCCTGAATTGAATAAGCATGATGTCCAGGAGATGTGGTTTCAACAAGACGGCGCAACATGTCACACAGCTCGTGCCACAATACACTTATGAGAGACACGTTTGGTGACCGCCTAATTTCACGTTTTGGACCTGTGAATTGGCCTCCAAGATCTTGTGATTTAACACCGCTAGACTACTTTCTGTGGGTATATGTAAAGTCATTGGTCTATGCGGTAAAACCACAAACGCTTGACCATTTTGAAGACAACATTCGCCGTAATATTGTCGATATACGGCCACAAATGTTGGAAAAAGTCATCGAAAATTGGACGTCCAGATTGGACTACATCCGCGGCAGCCGTGGCGGTCATATGCCAGAAATCATATTTAAAATGTAATGCCACATGATTATCTTTCGGATAAATAAAATTCATGTCAATCGAATAATCCATCGTTGTTTTATTGCAACTTAAAGTTCTGTACCTCTATAAAAAACACCCTTTACAACGGATAATTTAAACGAATTCATACGTGAGATTAGCAATCCTCTGCTGAGGGGTAAATAAATATGCATATTATATACGCAGAACCAGGGTTTAAGAAACTCATGGAAATTCCAGCAGTACGACACTTGGGGACTAGAGACGAACGAGTTTACGTCTTCCACAATATATTGGTACAACGTGATTCAGATAAGACTTTCAGTATGGCTGTGAATTACCAGTAGTTATAGACAAACGGCGGAATAAGTGTAGTCGAGAATTCAATGTTACCTTATAGGACCCAAGCATTTTCTGATACATGTTATGTAAGGTAATGCAATTCCATTGTATGCGATACTATGTTTTAGGAAATATAGTCGTACTTGTGCACAATCGTTCATATTTATAATTCCTTAACTATAATTTCAGCTAGAGAAAGTGTGACACATTGTGTGGGTTTATCGATTCCATGGTGATTATTTCATGGCATAGTTTTTATTTTGATTTGAATCTCCATTCACCATTTACAACGTTAATTGGGTACAATAACAACAGACTTTCAGTGGTAATGTTTCGCAAAAAATTTTCTTCAGCAATGCAGCTCAT
Organism: Sarcophaga subvicina; assembly: GCA_936449025.2. Classification (NCBI taxonomy): domain Eukaryota; kingdom Metazoa; phylum Arthropoda; class Insecta; order Diptera; family Sarcophagidae; genus Sarcophaga; species Sarcophaga subvicina. The sequence goes on from OW388084.2 coordinate 39,202,229, forward strand.
TTCCCACTGGGAGTTTACATAAGCAATTAAAGGATTGAAATAAAATCGAAGTGATTGTGGAAGTCGTCGTAATCTAGTGGGTAGTGTTTTGACTTATAAGACGAGAGTCTGTGGTTCAAACTCCAGCTCATATGTACATGTCGAACAAAACGAAAAAAAAAAATATTTCTTCCAGCAACTTACTTCCAGCAGTCGTCTGGCAAAAACTCTGAAAGAAAATAAAATTCCCAAGAAAAGCTTCTCAACAAGCTATCGTTCGGAGTCGTCTTTAAACTGTAGGTACCGCCATTCCTGGTTAAAACTGACATACACAATATGGATGGTGTGAGGTTGTAATACTAACTAAAGGGTTGTAAAAACCAGTCAAGGGCCTGTGTTTGTAAGACCAACGATTTCAGATGTTCGTCTGTTTGTATGAAAAAAGAACAAACAAAGGTGAGTGTTTTTGATCGTGTTTTCCGCACAATCGGACATTCGTTTGAAATCGTTCGTCTTACAAAAACAAGCACTAAGAAAGTAGGGTTATGTGAGCAATGGAAGGATGTGGATAAACCAGAAGTGATTGCCAAAAATTAATTTTATACGGAGAAAGTGACTATTTGGCGCTGTAACGCTGATATAACCACAGCAACAAGAATAAACACTGCAACAGTGCATAACCCTTATAGAAGAGAAACCTATCTTGGACAATTAACTGTTAACTGTTGCTCTACAATTTCTTTTCAAATGTGTTCCTGTCTTCAAAATATAGTGTACAGTCAACCCTCCTATAACGCGGTACCATCAGAACGCGATTTCGATATAAGGCGGAGCTGAAATTGTGACAACCCTCCTATAACGCGGTGCTCTCAGAAAGCGGTTTCCATATAATGCGGTTTCCACATAACGCGGAGCTGGAATTGCGATAGCTCTCCCATAACGCGGTACTCTTACGGCGCGGTTTCCGTTCAGCAACATCCCATAAGTTCCCTCCGAACAGCCTCTGAATGATATTGTGGGAGGGTTTAATATCAGTTTTATTGCAAAAGCACAGCCGAGATGTATAAACAGCATGTTTATATAACCATGCCAGCTTATCTCATAGCCGTCTAAGGCATTCAGTCATCTCAAAGCTCTTTCACAGTACATACGTTTTGTTGGTGACCAAGTCTTTCTAAAAAGTTTTCTGCAACTGATATCTGACAGTGAGGATGAATGTTGCAAAATTACATAATTTTACAAAAGTTTTTCTTATTTTTGTTGGAAAACTGTCTTTTAGTTTAGTTTTTGTTTCATTTTTTTTATCAATCCTTATATGAACTATTTAATTCAATAAAAATAATTTATAATTTATCTTGTCTTGGTCTCCATATAACGCGGTACGAATATGCGATTTGTACTAATTCCGAGTTTTTTATAGCGCGGTTTCCATACAACGCGGTAGATGGTTTCCATAGAACGCGGTACGAATTAGCGTAGTTTGTACGCTTAAATCCGAGTTTCTTATAGCGCGGTTTCCATACAACGCAGTACGCACTCATCGCGTTATAGGAGGGTTGACTGTACCATACAGGCCGAATTGAGCTGATGATTTTAACATTATTTCCAAGGTAATTACCTTTAAAAACACTGACATATTTTTGTAATTAATTATCCTTTTATAACCGTCCTTAAACTTTAAATACCTTCACTTTGTTGTTCTCTTTATTATGCTGACAAGTTTCCAAAAATAATTATTCCCCATGGTTCTCATTATGAACACAGAAATATTTCATCTTTTGTTTTTTGTTTTTGGAAAATTCTCAATTAAATTTTATTCAAACGCACGAACCACATATGCAAACAACAAATCTATTGCTTGATGGCATCATACCGAGTGTTGTTAAATAAATAATCAAAAAAAAAAAAAACATTCAGAAAGGTTTTGTATCGAAAATCTCTTTTGTTTTGTTTTGTTTTGTTAATCAATGAATGAAACGTATGCATTTGCATACGTATGCATTCGTAATGCCTTTAAGGATAATTGTTTAATAATGCAATTACAAATAAAAAATACATACATACATACATACATACCAACACTATGGCGACAGCAACAGTAATGCGGACATAAGAATATCCTATTCGTTGTGTACCATAGTAGTTGTGATGAGACATTAAGGCTTAACACAAGCACATGAATGCAATTTTTTGCCTACAGGTATGCACCAGTGTGCGGTGCATACACAACTTGATATCTGTGGTGAATTCCTTAGGATTTGTGTGGTTGATATGGGTCGTTCCATATATTGTGTTTCACTTTATGATGTTGTTTAAGAAAATAAAAGAACATCAAGTATTTGGTTTGGATTTTTTGTTTTTATGGCAAAATGCTTTCAAAAATTCCTACAATACCTAATGCGAGAATTATTATGTTTCCTAAATTGATTTTCTAAGTGCGAAAAATACAATAATAATGGCATCCCGCTGAAAAACTTATTGAAGTGTTAAGGACATAAACAATAATGACACTTTCAAATAATTTATGAAATTTAATTCCCTGTTTCTTTTTTAAATCCATTCATTAGTAATCAAGTAATATCAGGTGGGCCATCTATCGGTTTAATTTTGGCAATCGGTTATTTCGAATTGGCTTAATACTTATGTTATTCTATTCTAACACAAAAATCAGTATCTCCACTGAACGTTATGTATCGATTTATGCTTGAGCAATGCTGTGATATATTGGGCCAACAATAAACTACACGATGATGTAAATTTTGTCCAAAAAAAATCATTTTTTCAGACGAAGCTCATTTTCATCTTGATGTTCAGAAAACACACATGTGATCTTACAGAAGCCAATGTACCCATTACGAGTGACTGTTTAGTCCGGCTTGTGGAGCGGAGGCATCATTGGCCCATATTTCTTTGAAAACGATTACGGCGCAACCATTACTGTCAATGGAGACACATATCGCACCATGATAACCGTTTTTTTTTGTACCCACTCTTCATGGCATTGATTTGAACGATTTTTGATATCAACAGGATGGTGCCACATGCCGCACATCTCATGCCACAATCGATTTATTGCGTCAAACGTTTGATGGCCGTTCAATTAGACGAAATGGCGATGTCAATTGGCCGCCAAGAAGCTGTGATTTGAGACCGTTGGTCTATTTTCTGTGGACCGCCGTTTTATGCCGACAAACCAAAGACAATTGAGCATTTGGAGGCCAACATTCGTGATGTCATTGCCGAGATACGATCCTATACATTCGAAAAAGTACACGAAAATTTGTTCGATCGAACGAGGTACTGTGAGGCCGGTTACGGCAGCCATATGAATGAAATAATATTCCATTTCGTACCGGAACAATTGTACATCACAACAAAAACAGAAAGTTGGCAAAATTTCAAACCGTTTTTGTTTGATCGCATTTTTAAATTTAAACTTTTGATTGGTCCACCCTATACAAGAAATCGGTAATCAGCGAGTCCATATGAACATTATAGAGAGATGTGCATATTTTTTTATAAGTAAAGCGACCATTACATGCCTGAAAGTGTGACTCTGGAGGAGAACGAGAAAAATTCAATTGTTGCCTTCATGTCTGCTCTGGGCTACAGGAATATAGAAGGTAGCAACTTAATTAATGCTCTTCTAAAAGCCGGTAGAACAGATAATTCATGAGATGAACCTTCCTCTTTCTATCGGTGACTTCCTCTCATTGTTATAATGCTATGTACGAAATGCAATGATTTAAATGACCGCCTCTGGTTTGTTTGCAGCAATAACTCCTTTGGAGAGAATATTCATAGATTTTTTGCACATTCTGTAAGTTTTTAAATGCCACAATATTAGAGGATTATACGTGCCATCAGTAAAACCAAAACCGGTAGTCTTGAGTGGCTCTTGGTACCGTTTTATTAAAACCACAACACCCAGTCAGTAATCTTCAATCGCAGACGAGTATAAGTCAGTTATCATACGGCCATAACATTCTGAATTAACAACAATGTTACTTTCATTTTCAAAAAAAGGAAAATACTGACTAGTGATATTGCCATTCTATAATGGGCGCTGCAACGCATACATAATTGCTGCAACAACAATAAACAGTGCTTTTAGACAAATTGTCTGTTGCCAGAGTTGGGCAGAGAGTATGTAAAACGTAGATTTTCAACATTATGTATAAAATTAATACACTCATCATTGGTGATGTAAGAAGCTAGTTTGTAAACCTAACAAAGGGTTGTAAGCATAGCTGCCAGATAAATGAGGCACCAAATCGTCAAATTTTTAAGAAAAAATTGTCCAAATCGTTAAAGACGTTTACTGAAATCGTCAAAAAATCGTCAAAAAAATAAATTAATTAATTAAAAGTTTTTAAAAACCAAAATTATTTCTATTGTAGTAAAACATATAAAAGTCAATGTGTGTACATATCTGAGTTCAAAAATAAAACATTAAAAAAAATTTGTTAGAAATTAAAAGCTAGCGTCCCCCATCTTCATTTATTATTTTTTTTCTTCCAAAAATGGAGAAATTGGGATCATTTTCAGGAAAAAAATTGTTTAAGGTTTGAACAATCTATCCCAGCGTTGTTTATTGACACATAAGCGCAGCATTAATATTACATCATCTATATCTATGGGCGGTGTAGATATTAGGGAGTCAGAAGCTTTTGACGTTTTGAGCGTGAAAATTCAGTGTAATGCTGACACATTTTTCAGTTCCTTCTTAAGTTCTTATCATCCGATTTTACTATAAACACCATTTATAACTGACAAAGAATAGAATACAATACTCATGTATGGGTTGGTGCCTCAACGTCTATTTTGCGGTTTCTCAACCGTGTACAGGAGAGGCCATAGTATCTCGTTAATGACGGTAGTGTAGCCAACTCCATTGAATCATTGGAGCATCGTTGCAATGTGGTTTGTGTTTCACTGTTCTGTCGCTACTATAAAATGATTTTGCTTGAACGAAATAAGAAGACTTTTCCCCGAAAATCATATATTCCTACGTAACGCTCGTCTTTCTCGACCATCACTTCCGTATGTGGCCGATTGCCAGTGGATCACACACTGCATTACAGAAAAAATACGTTTTTTAGTCGGACTATTCGTATGTGGAACTCAATTCCTGCAGATATCTTTCCTGTTACTTATGGTATAAATATATACGAGCCTATTGTCCATAAATACTTTTCTCTTTTACCTTCTTCCCATAACGAAAAAAAAAAATAACGGCGTTTGCCTGTGATAAAGTGATAAATTATTCTTATCTACGAGGTTATTTAGGAGTTGTAATTTTTTGGCTTTTAAGGTATTAAAAAGGACTATAATATAGAAAAATCATCACAGGTATTTGAAAGCAACTTAAAAATATAATACTTTACTCTTTGTTTTTACTAAATTTCCAAATAGTAAGAATTGCAAAGTAAATACAAAGCTTAAAGTGGCTTTTAATGTACTAAAGTAAAGAATATGATGTAAATTTTTCACTTCCAAGAATCGTCAAAATAAGGGCCTAAATCGTCATATCGTCAAAAAGACATTTTTGGAGCTCAAAATCGTCAAAATGACAATAAATCGTCAAATCTGGCTGCTATGGTTATAAGGACCAACCCTTATTATCTATATCTGGCTCTATGTAGTAACTATTTGCTTATCAATCTAGGGCAGGGTATTCTTGAAAACGCAATTCAATGAGAAACTTGGGAAACTTTTATGGCAATTTCATTTACTCTCAAAGCTTTTGATCGAAGTGTAATAAGAGGAGGTTGCCAAAAGAAATATTTTTTCATTTTTTGTTTAGTACGGAATGCCCGACTAATGTGGGGGCTCAATATACAATAAATACTCAAATTCGATGTGTAGAGCAGCCAGAGGCAATGTTAGAGCAGTTAAGGTACCCTGATATTAGATTGTACTTCTTCAAGAACCTTACAGGCAATTCAACACAAAACGTATTGTAATGTATGATTACTGAGCTTATGTTTGCAAAATTAAATAAATATTTACACTCGATTAACATGTAGTTTCAGTAAGGCCATGTGTCAAGTGAGTGTGATAAATAATTAATCTCACGTTATCGAGCAGTTCGATTTGAATTCATCTGACAAAGTTATGTGTGGATGGGCGAGGAAGTCTTTCATGTACTAGGATAACGCAGCTACGCAGCTAAATATTTCATCCACTTTTGTAAATACTTACGATTTTTTTTTTGTATTATTAAAATCGTATAACCAAGTGAAAAGTTCATACTTTTTTGATATTGCAGAACCACAAAATCGTTTGATGCAATGAAACTTTGGTTGCATTGGTAGCCATTAATAAGTAAATAATTACTTACTTAATTGGCCATAACAACACGATCAACGGATTTCGGCCTGCCGCAACACATCTTTCCAAGCGCCTTTGCTTCGTGCGCGCCTACGCCAGTTGGTCACACCAATCGATGATAGGGCTTCCTTGATTTGGTCTTTCCAACGGATACAAAGTCTCCTCTTCGCCGATTTCCGCAGATCCCCGCATCAAATACCTGTCTCGCCGGAGCATCCTCCTCCATTCGAACGACATGGCCGAGCCAGCGCAGCCAACTCGTACTGGACCGAAGATCTTACGCAGCACTTTTCTCTCAAACACTCTCAAAGCTGCTCCATCAGTACTTAATAGGGTCCATGCCTCTGCGCCATAAAGAAGCACGGGTAGGATGAGTGTCTTGTAAAGTGTTAGTTTTGTCGCACGAGAGAGGTCTCTGCTTCTCAATTGCCTATGGAGACCGTAGTAGCACCTGTTGGCAAGAGTGATCCAGACTGACATCATTTTTTGGTGGTTACGGCGGAGCCAAGATAAATAAATTCCTTGACTGTATCAAAAATATAGTTATAGGCCGTAATCTGAGAATCAATACGCCACTTGTCTCTACTTGTCGTTAATATATACTTCGTTTTGCCCTCATTTACTGCCAAGCCCATTTTAGTAGACTCCCGTTCAATAGCACTAAAGGCAGCAGTAACATCTCGCTTGGTACGCCCTGTGATGTCAATGTCGTCAGCGTACGCAAGCAATTGGACACTTTTTTGAAAAATAGTGCCATTGCGATGCACTCCCGCCTTTCGCAGAACACTCTCCATGACGAAGTTGAAGAGGTCGCATGATAAGGGGTCGCCTTGTCTGAAACCTCGCACGGTATACCGATATATCAAAAGGTTCGGATAGGTCCATTCCTACGTTGACGGAGCTGCAGGAATTTCTCAACGTCATTCTGCATAGCCTTATCAGCTTCGCAAGTATACCGAGCTCAGACATTGCGGCAAAAACACGATCCCTTATGGAGCTATCGAAGGCTGCCTTATAGCCGACAAAAAAAGGTATGTGTCGACTTGTTTTTCGTGTGTCATTTCCAGGATTTGGCGTAATGTGAAGATCTGGTGGATGATGGACTTGCCAGGTCTAAAACCGCACTGATAAGGTCCAATCAGTATTTTAACGAGTTGCTTCAGTCGTTCAGACAATACGCCTGTAAGAACCTTATATGCGATAGGGAGAAGGCTTATACCCCTGTAGTTGGCGCATATGGTAGGGTCTTCCTACTAAATGCTTTTCTTTATTCATTCTTCACTTCTGCTCTGGCACTTAAGGCAGAAATAAAGCAAAGAAAGTGTTTCTTTAAGTAAATTGTTGCTTATCGTTAACAAATCGAATCAAATGATTAAAAATTTCAAACGTATTTTCCCATGTATGGGCTCCCTCCCTTTCGATTTCCACCACAAACCAAATGCAAAATCCTAAGTGGCTTTGTTCTATCATTACGTCTCAGTAGGAGTCTACTCCTTCTGATTTTCATGTAAATTAATGGACATTTGTATGGTGGAACGTGAAGCCAGTCTTCAATAAGAAGGACACACATTAACTCATGTCTTTGCTACCCCTTTTGGACATAGACTTCTACACATATGTATGTATACACCACACGTTGAGTACACATTTTCTGTACAGAAACATTTGGCTAAAACGGACACATTCTCCCTTTAACCTAAAACGTACGTTTACAACAACAGCTATAGGAACAACAAAAATTTTATTTGCAAATGCAAATATTTAGGAAATTGAATCCTTCTTTACAAAGATTCAATTTTATACGGATGGACTGTTTAGATTGACTGGCGCATGTACTGTTTGCTGCTCTGCAACATGTTTGAAATGGTGGTGTGGTATGGCAGTACTCCAATACCCCCTGCATACAATTTGAACTGTGAAACATAGTTAGGCACTCATCACCATATACGCATATACTTACATAATATCGTTCTAAGAAAAATAAACAGTAAATTGGCTTTTATAAATCGGTAGGTGTTCTTTAAATGCATACAAGCATCCATACTGCAAAAAACAAAACACAATGCTTGCATGTTGCCATGGGATGGAATTAAAATAAAAGAGAAAAATCAAATGAGCGATTTTGTTTAGCATTAAAGTTTAATTTAAGACTTTAATCGAAGACTATCACAGCTCATTATCCTTATCTTATCAACTTAGAATTTTACCCTTCAAAATCTGTATGAAGATGTGCAAAACTGCGAAAAATAGTCACTAGGAAAATGCTGCGATCAGTATTGCCTCTTGACGTATTTGAGGACAGCACTTAGAAAAGGAGACCGCTTAATTTTGTATTACAACAACTTAAACACACTGATAATTCTCGGGTTCTAGATAGGAAGCTGCCCTGAAAACTAAATATTTTCACCAGAACGAAAAATTTCTACGCTGCTCCCAATGCTTGTAATACGGATTCTTGGTATGGTAGGAATATTTTGGCAAGATGTCTTGCCTCAACTGGATACGGTGGACATAAAGATCCCTCTAAATTGCTTTCTCTAGCTATGTACGTACGTGCAGGAGCCATACAATACAAACATAATTGGTCATTACAACCCTTTTAGTCAGGATTACGACCTAGTTTCTCACATCACTTATGTAGTGTGCGTTATTTTTATACATGAGTGGAGGGACAGTTTAAAGACGGCTCTGAATGTCAGATTTTTTTTTTAGTTTACCCGCAGAGTTTTTGCCAGAAATCATATTTCGTTTAGTTGGAGATGTCTGACCTTGGGTTTAAACAATGGGCTCACGTCTAATAAGACAACATAGTACATACTAGACAATTTTACGCCTCTTTCCCTTGGACTTTTATTGTAAGAACTCAGTAACTAATACCAGCCAATGTCCCTGAGCTTCTAGGCCATGGAATTGATCCTACACAGGTCACTTGTTTATCTTGACGGAATTGAGAACTTTCCAGAGTATTGATTACAGTGAATGAATGGAAAACTATCGTAACCGACTGAGTATAGATTTACGCGGCTGGTTAGAGACACAATGAAATTGTGGAACTTACTTGCCAGAGTAGATTAAAATGTTAAATCAATTTTACAGTGTGCAGTAATGCTATTAATTTAGCCTAAAACACATTGCACACTACACCAGTAATAATAATTCCCTGGTAACAATCGAACAAAACTACGAAAGAAACTTCAAGGGGGTTACACTAGGTCAAGCTATGAAAAACGTTACTACCTGGAAAACACTAACACTAACAATTTTGGAACCCATCGATAAGATTCTTGGAAAGATCGGCGAAATTGTCGAAGAGTGAATGTTTCCAAAGCTTTTGCATCTACTCGTCGTTCCAAAGGTTCAAATTCGATGATATCTCACAAAAATGTTGTTTAATTTCAATTTAAAAATAGGATACGCTTAAAAGAGATCATATAATTTAACTCAGTTGTATATATATTCAGCATCAATAGGGTGTCGCCGTGGTCTAGTAGGTAGTGTCTAGTAGGTAGTGTGTTGGCTTATTAGCGAAAAGCCAGGGTTCGAGCCCCAGGCCAGACATCAAAATAAAATACAAAAAGTATTTCTTCGGCGACTTCCTCTCAGCAGATTTCTGGCAAAAACTCTGAGAGTAAATAAAATTGCCATGAAAAGTTTCTCAAAAATCTGTCGTTCGTAGTCGACTTTAAACTGTAGGACCCGCCACTCATGTATAAAATTAACACACACAACATAAGTGGTGTGAGAAACTAGGTCGTAATCCTGACTGAAGGGTTGTAATGACCAATTATGTATGTATGTATCAATAGGGTGGCCCATCTATCGGTTTAAATTTGAACCATCGATTATTTCGAATCTGGCAATACTTATGTCATTTTCTTGTACAATGGGTCAATTCGACCTCCGGGTACTGTACTTGTCTTAATTGACAGGTAGACGTCCTCTAACCTATGTCATTCTATTCTGTCACAAAATTCAGTAATGTTATGAACGAACGGGTTATGGGGTAGGGTTAGTATGAAGGTAAGAGGGGGTAGGGTATATAAATATGCAACAAACCTTTTAGTATATATGTATATATGTGTCTGTATGTTAATAATAAATGTTAGTGTTGTTTTGTATGTGTATTTTAAAAAACGTTATAAATCGTATTTTATTTATATTTTATAACAATATTCATTTTAATTTATACTATTTAATTTCTCACAGTTTTTATATAAGTTCACAATTTTTAGTTTATGATTCTGATTTATTGAAAATATTTTAATGTTTTAATTAATTCAATACTATTTCGTTCACAATTTTATATATTCGTTTATAATTTGATATGTATATATGTTTTATATAATTTCCTTTATATTCACAAGGCTTTTCCTTTGTACACACGCGCACGGCTAATTGGCTCTGTTCATCTTCTAATGATCGATAATCAACTGAACTTATAAGGATCAAATAATTATGTTGAAGGTGTTGATGAAAGTGTGTCTGATGATATACATATATTGTGAATGTTGATATGTGTTGGTGATGTTATTGTTATTGTTTGTTAAAGATGTTTGTGTTGTCCTATTGGAAGTCAGGGTTAGGGTTGTGTATTTGTTCACTCGTGTGAACAGTTATCTCCACTGAACGTAATGAATCGATTTTCAATTGAGCAACGTTGGGATTTAATAGAAATTTATTTCCAAACCAAAGACAATTGGTCGACAATTGCACGAAAATGTTGCACAAAATTTCGTCGCAGAGGAGGACCAACGGTGCCCGCCATACGCAACTTTATTGCTAAAGTTTGTGAAACTGGATTCGAAAGTTGATATCACATGACGTGAGCGTGCTCGTACAGTGCGTACTCCCGAAAATATTGGGAATGTAACATTAATAACTAGTCTGAAGAATTGAATCTTTCACGCACCAATTTACGTCGAATTTTGCCAAATGATCTCCGCATGACGCCTTACAAAGTTCAATTGGTTCAAGAGTTAGAGCCACATGACCATCTGCATCATTTTCGCTTCGCTGGATGGGTCAATGAGAAACTGCACCATGATGTCAATTTTTTCAAAAAAATCATCTTTTCGGATGAAGCTCATTTTCATCTTGGTGGGTACGTTAATAAGAAAAATTAGCATATTTGGGGCTAAGAAACCCCTACGCGTAGTCTTACAAAAGCCAATGCACCCATTATGAGTGACTGTGTGATACGGCTTGTGGAGCGGAGGCATCATTGGCCCATATTTCTTTAAAAATGAGGACGGCACAACCATTACGGTCAATGGAGACTCCTATTGCACGATGATAACCGAATTTTTTGTACCTACTCTTCATTGTATTGATGTGCACGATGTTTGGTTGTACCAGGAAGGTGCAACTTTATTGCGATTGATGGAAGTTTAATTAGTCGAAATGGTGATATCAATTGGCCGCCAAGAAGCTGCGATTAGACACCGTTGGAATATTTTTTGTGGGGCGCCGTTAAAGAAAAAAGTGTTATGCCGACAAAGCAGAAACAATTGAGCATTTGAAGGCCAACATTCGTGATGCCATTGCCGGGATACGACTCCATACACTCGAAAAAGTGCAAGAAAATTGGTACGATCGAAGGAGGTACTGTGAGGCCAGCCGCGACAGCCACATGAATGAAATAACATTTCATTTCTAACCGAAATAGTTCTACGCCCAGCCTATAGTATAAATCAGTTATATATTCAGTATCTACAATAAAACTAGTGAAGCAGTTTGGATTTATTTTCTTGAGTAATTCATCTAGTAAGTACAGAATGAAGCATTCCTTTGAAATCGGAACGATTCTTAATAAACATTTTGAAATAAGGGCCTATTTCCTTAAGTTATTATTATGAACTAATTTTCTAAAAATTACAGTAAATTCCGAATACTTACCTTCAGTGTAACACCGCCCAAATCATATTCCCGATTATATAAATCCTCTACAGTGGCACGATACTTATCCGTGTAGGTTTTGAATAGAAATCGTTTTACAATTGAACTTTTGCCCACACCAGCACCACCAAGTATTACCAGTCTTATGCGTTCCAAATCAGCCATTATTGCACAAAATCAACACAGTGCAACAGCATAAAAACCAAAACATAAATGTGCACCACCAGATAGTTAGCAGGCTGCAGGAATTTGGAATGTGGACAGGGGGCCGGGACGGTAGAGTAGAATGTTATTGAGCTGGCAAATACACGATAAATTTTAAAATTTTTTTCTCCTTTATTGTTGTTGTTGTTATTATTGGTATTGCTGATAGGTGTTGTAAATTTTTGTTGTTGTTGTTGTTGTCAAATACTTGTTACAGAATGTTCAATTTGTTGTTGATTGAATCAATAGCAGTTGTTTTGAAAATTTTAAAAATTCTGCAAATAAAAGAAGAGAATTTTGAGGCAAAAAAAAGACGAAAAATTAGTTTCCATTTGGCTTAGAAATATTGTGTGCAGATAAACAAAATTAATTTTTAAAAACAAACCGGTGGTAAAACAAAAAGAGAAAATAAAACAAAACAAAACAAGAAAAACAAAAATTTATGAAAACTTTAAAGAGCTTTGTTGTTGTTTTGTTTTTAAACTAATTTTTGGTAAAATTCAGAAAGATATGCAAAAGGGATTGTTTCATAACCTCGTACAACGATTGATTCTGATCACTACAGTCTACGATTAACGAGTTTGGAGATTGCAATGAAGTTAAAACGATCAGGATCAAGACAGCTTGATGTACTGTAACAGATGTTCGACAAGTTTGATTGGAAGTTTGAAGCCGCCGTAGTCTAGTATGTAAAGTGTTGGTTTATTAGACATGAGGCATTGGTTCAAACCCCAGGGCAGACATCCTCCAACATGGAATATAAAATAAAAATATGTCCACGCAACTGCTTCTCACCAGATTTCTGGCAAATACTCTGAGAGTAAATAAAATTGTCATGAGAAGTTTCTGAAAAAAGATCTGTCGTTCGAACTCGACTTTAAACTGTAGGTCCCGCCACTCATGTATAAAATTGACGCACACAACATAAGTGGTGTGCGAAGCTAGGTTATAATCTTGACTAAAGGGTTGCAATCACCGGTTAAGTAAGAAAGTTGTGGCGAATTCTTTACTTAATTGGTGCTTCCAATCCTTTGGTCAGGTTAACAACAACGTTTATGTATGTATCAGAGGTCAGCAATGAGTATTCAAAACGATGAGCAGATTCGAATCATACTTATAATTTCTGATACTTATACGCATTCATACTTATTTTAATGTCATACTCATACTACTCATACTCAAAGTTTGAAATACTCATGGTACTCATACTTAACAATACGCATGATGTTATTGATTTCGACTCTACTTGACTCATCGTATACACGAATCACAAAATAAGTATAATTCGCGTACGAACACTACAATACTCACAAGAAGGTTGTGTGTTTGCTCTGCTTGCTGTCTTTGTCTTTTTTGTTTATGTGTCTTTCTTCTTTCTTTGTAAATGCAACAACAACTAAGACTGAATCACTCGAATCATTTATGAGTATCTAAATTTTTGAATCTGAATGAGTAGGCGTATGAATCAAACATATTTCGAATGTTATGAGTTTAAATTACCTTAAAGCCTGCAAAACATGATCGTATGAGTTTTTATCTTAACACAGAAATTCTATACTGAAGGATAGTATATCTGGTCTTACAACAGAGACTTTTGAACTTTGTCAAGTAATGCCGAACATCTTGTTGATACTATTTACGTACATACTTAATTGGCCATTAACAATCAGAGTATCGGATTTCGCCCTGCTGTAACATATCCTCCCAGGCGTCTCTGCTTTTTGCACACATTTGTAAAATCGTCACACCAATCGATCATAGGGCTTCATTTATTTGGTTCATCCAAAGTCACCTTCGCCGACTGCCGCTAATTGCCGCATAGAATCGGAACATACCCCCCATCCATACGACAAGGCCGAGACAGCCCAGCCGCTGGATATTAATGCACTGCCCAACGTCCGTGTCCTTGAAGAACTTGTACAACTCAATGTTGGATTGAATGCAGAAATCATTAGCAACTCAAACTGGACCGATAATCCTACGTAGGACTTTTCTCTCGAATACTCTCAAGGCATCAGTGCTTAATAGGGTCTATGCTTTTGCACAATAAAGAAGCATGGGGAGAATGAGCGACTTGTAGAGTATAAGCTTCATTGTACAAAAGAGAGGCCTCTGCTACTCAATTGCCTATTGAAACCATAATAGCACTCGTTGGCAAGAGTGATTCTACGCTTGATCTCCAGGCTAACATCATTTTTGCTGGTAATAGCAGAGTCAAGATATATAAATTCAGTGAGAACATCGAAAGTTTGAGGCCTTGATTCAAACCCTAGCACAGCCATTTCAAACAAGGTGAAATGGGAAAAAAATATTTCGACTTCCGCTCAGCAGTCTTCTGGGAAAACTTTTAAGAGTAAACAAAATAGCCATGAAAAGATTCACAAAAATCTGAGAGTCCAACTGTAGGTTCCATCACATACATACATACATACATAATTGGCCATTACAACAATTCAGTTAGTCTTATGGCCTAGCTTATCACACCACTCATGTTGTGTGCGTTAATTTTATACATGAGTGGTGGGACCTACAGTTTAAAGTCGACTCCGAATGAGAGATTTTTGAGAAACTTTTTCATTGCAGGTTTATTTACTCTCAGAGTTTTTGCCAGAAATCTGCTGAGAGGAAGTGGCCGTGGATATATTTTTTCATATTTCGTTTTGATGTCTGACCTGGGATACGAACCCGGGCTTTACGTCTAATAAGCCAACACACTAACTACTAGACTACGGCGACTTCAATATGCATAAAATTAACACATACAACGTGGATGGTGTGTGAAAGTAGGATGTTATCCTGACTAAAGGGTTGTAATGATCAATTATGTACGTAAGTAAGATATGTCTACTTTACTTTGCGGTCATCAAAAATTATTTCGTGGACTCTTTTGATGTTGATAATAGAGCAACGATAGTCATACGACTTTTCAGTCCAACTGTTATCTTCATAATACCTTCCTTTATTTATTTGCTTCTGATATTGATTTTTATTTCATTTTATTAATTTATTTTATAAGAAAACATTATCTAAAATTAAACAAATAATATTTTTATGGAAAGAAAATCATTTTTTTCATGTGAATACAAAATCCAAAGCAATTCAATTCACCAAAAAAATTTATGTTTTCTGATTTAAAAATGCAATCTCTATAGATATTCTTAAGAGAATTGCAACAAATAGCTGCAAAAAAAGAAGGGAAAAACAAACATAAAATCCTATAATCATCTAATAGAAGATAAGAAACATACACAAAACATTTTATGCCAGATTTTGCAATTGAATATCCGTTCCTCTCTAAAATATACGATTTTCCTACAATAGCAATATTACAGTGGAGCATGGTGTGGCCTTGAATAGAATTTTTCTATTTATTAACGTATAGTACGAGTATATTCCTACCATCCACTGTAGTCTACAAAAACTAACATATGTTTGATTATTCTGAATTGTATATCATGTTGCAAAACTACTCTCTTTTATAAATCGTCCATCCATACTGAGGTAAGACTACACTCAAGTAACTTATGGCACGCAGTAAAATATTACTTTACGAGTTCAACTATGCCAGTAGAATATAGTGGAATTGCTATTGAAAACCCTTAAATACCAACACACTACTTGAAAAATCATACCATATCACTATGCACTATGGGAAATTCGTGACTATTTTCATAATAAAAAAAATACAATTGGTGAGATATATTACTTTCAATAAATTAAAAAATAATTCAATTGTCTATAGGGAAAGCGATTGACAGAAGATAACTACCTTTCAATGCTATTAAACGCTCAGTAGAAACTCATAAAAAATCACTTCAGTCTTGCCCAGCATTTATGTCAGATCAAAGTTATTTACCCAACACTGTTATTATACATACACTGTCGGACAAAATAAAGTGCGGTTTGAAATATTTTTTGTTTTTGGGTTAAAGCATATGTTTATTGCTTTCAAATGTTTATAAATTATAGCTTCATTTTTAATTCAGTTAATATTTTATCTAAAAAGTATCTTAACATTGAATTCTTTCTTTATATTTTCTATTTATAATAGAAACTATATGGCACATAAGGAATTGCAAGTGACAAAATAAAGTAACACTTCACTAGAAAATATTATAAATAATTAAATAACTTCAAAATTTAGTACGAAGTTGCTCCTCCTTTATTATTTATGACTTCTCTCAATCTTTTCGGCATACTTAGCGCAAGGTTCTTCAAAGTACTTGTAGGAATTGCCCTCCATTCACTTTGCAGTTTTACCCAAAATGTTTGAATATTTTTTCTGGACTCCATCGTGTTTTTGTCATCTGAGATAGCCCAAAGATCCTCTATGGGGTTTAAATCTGGGCTTTGAGCAGGCCATTCAAATTTTTCAACATTATTTTCTTCAAAATATGTTTTCGCGACCTTACTCGTGTGCTTGGGGTCGTTGTCTTGTCGAAAGATAAACTCCCCCAAGCCCATTTCCTCCTAACTGCTGTAAAGATTTTCTTCCAAAATATTTACATAGTGCTCTCCAGTTATATTGTAATCAATTTTAACGCGTCTACCTACTCCTGGAGAGGAAACACATCCCCACACCATGAGGCTGCCTCCACCATAAATACGGGACTAATAAAATACACAATATTTTATTTAAAAATTTAAATATTTCGTGTTAATATAGTTACGAAAATTAAGAATCTAGAAACTGGTGTTTTGCTTTTACATCGCTTAACATTAAAATTATAAACAAAAAATACAAAAACAAAACAATGCTGTAGACAAATCTGTTTACAAATTATCCTACTGCTTAATATAACAACAAATACCAGCATAAAATTGTTAAACAAGCAAACAAAAATGCAACAACAAACGCTACAAGAATATATGTAAACAACGTTGTTTACATTTATAGAGATTTCGAGAAGTCATGAATATTCTCCTTTAAGGACATTCATCAGACTGTTCACGTTGCCATATAAAAGGCAAGGCAAAGCAGACGAGGGAGTTAGTGAAGTTCAGTCAGCCTGAATATGTTTGAGGAGAGTAATCGTGGTTGGAAGATCTCCGTTACAAAGATCTGTCGAACAATTGTCTAGTAATTGTTATTGTTTATGCAAAAGGTATAAACAGAGGCCGCCGTGGTCTAGTAGGTAGTGTGTTGGCTTATTAGACGAAGAGCCAGGGCCAGATATCAAAATAATATACAAAAAGGATTTCTTCGGCGACTTCCTCTCAGCAGATTTCTGGCAAATACTCTGAGAGTAAATAAAAATTGCCATGAAAAGTTTCTCAAAAATATGTCGTTCGGAGTCAACTTTAAACTGTAGGTCCCACCACCCATGTATAAAATTAACACACACATAAGTGGTGTGAGAAACTAGGTCGTAATCCTGATTGAAGGGTTGTAATGACCAATTATGTATGTATGTATGTATGTATGTATGTATAAACAGAGGAATAACATACAAATCAATTGTTGTTGTTTACATAAAGTTGTGAACAGTGGCATACAGAATTGTGAGTATAATATAGAAATTTAATTAAAACTAAACACAGATTTATTCCTATATTATTTGCAATCTACGAGCTCATATTTTAAACATTTTTAAAAGGTAAAAACCTAACAATATTATTGAATTTATTGAAAAAAAATTAAAAATTAATTTTGTCAAAAAAACTTGTTTTGTTAGAAAACAAATTTAATGAAAACTTTTTTGCCTCTCAAAAAACTTTGAAAAAAAGGGAAAACTTGGCAATGGCAATGCTAACACATTTCATAAATGAGTGGCGGGATCTACAGTTTTAAGTCGACTCTGCGCGGCAGATTTTTGAGAAACTTTTCGTGGCAAGTTTTTTATTTAAAAAATGGGTTGAAAAAAATCAGTTGACAACAGCTCCAGCGACCATTCAGCGAACACATGTTGTTGTCTATGGTCTTCCTACAAAATGGCAGTTCTAAACTGCCAAAGTGCTTTTAGTAGAGCCCCTCATGTCCTTATTTTGTATAAGTCCTTCATGTTAGTTCAGAGTCCAATGATTTTCGTAGCCATTTTATCTCTGTCTTCCGTAAAGTCACCTCAAGGAGTTGAATACTATTCCATTTAAGAAGTTTCGTACTTCTCGTAGATGATAGTATTGTGGTTTTGCTTGTAGTAATTTTGTCAGAAGTGATTCAGTTTTCAATACTACTCCAAAAACTGTTCGAATTTCCTGCCCTTTGACTACAGGGATACCCCTGCTCTTGCTAAATATGTTACAAATTGCTTTCAATTCGCTCTAAGCTGTGGATTTTTTAAATTTTTGGTACCAAATACACTTTTTCGTTGAGGACGGAGCTTACGGAGCAGTGTTGCCTTATTATTTAACTGGACTTTTGTGCAAACTCTGGTTGCTGGACAATATCTAGTAACATTACTGATACATATGCACATGGACTTTACAATATCGATATTTGTTATCGATATTATTGTACAGCAATTACACCTTGGACGTGATGCTATTTTTAAAATTTGAATTGAATCACTGCCAGCCATTGTGCTGTTTATTGTTGAGCACAAAATTTCTGATTGTATTGCATTATTTTAAACAGGAAATCGAATTTCTTTTATTTCATTTCGTTTTCATTTCATTCTCATGTTCTTTTTTTCACATTTTGCGTGGTGTTGGGTCATTTTTTACTTGTTATAATATTTTTATATATACATTTTTAATAATAATACCTGAAATAATATAATACTATAATAATAATACCTAAAATGAATACTACATAATGAACTACCCTAATATTAAGTTAATTTTAAGTTGAATAACTACATAGGATACAAGGTTAAGCAGGCAACGGAGTTGCTGAATATCCTTAACTGTAGAAATCCAGTATAGAAATGTTAGAATTAAGAAAATATGAAATAAATAAATTTAGTTGTAATAAAAAAGTCACTCGGTGAAGTTATTTTAACTCTCAAAGATTTTGGTCTTCGCGGTCATTGGTTTAAGTGCCCAATTTTAAATATTAAATTATAATTTATTTAGTTTAAATATTCCTTAAAAACTATTAAGGATAAACATTTTGGCGCCCGAGCAGGGACATGAAAAATTAGTGATCGCGTTTATAATAAGACCAAAATTCGCGCATTTCCTTTATAAATTATTTAAAGTGAAATAAAATAAAATAAAGTGGGTATTTGATAATTTTTTTCAAATACCATTTTGTTAAAAATTAAAAAATTTACCTCTAAAAAATAACAAACATACAATAAAAGAGAACATATACATATACATATTTCATAAAAAACAAAAAAAAAAAAAAGAAAAATAATATAAAATATCCAATTTAGTGTGGTGATTTAAATAAAACAGAAAACAATAAGTGACAACAAGTACCTACGTAAAAAAAAAAAAAAAAACAAAAACAAGAAAATCAGAAATTATAAATACAAAAAAAATAATAAAAACAAAAAAAAAAAAATTCTCTGAACGAGTGAAGTGTTGTGAGAACATATAAAATACAATATAAAACATAAAAAAAAACACAGCCCATAAAACCTATAATTCTCAAGTTCTGTTTTGACAAAACTGTGTGTATATAAATCTGCATCTAAAGCTGTACATTGATTGTGCTTGCTAGATTGGAAATACTTTGCACATCATAATTGAACACAAAGAGAGAAATTTTGTTTCACAGTGAAAATTGTTTTGATTAATAGAAAGAAAAACAAAGAAATTTAAAAAAAAAATCTTTTTTTTTTAAATAAAAAATTTTAAATAAAAATTTAAAAAAAAAAAATAAATACAATTTAAACAAAATAATTGTTTCTAAAATAAAAATACATCTATATACATAAATAAATATATACATACATATACAAAACAATACACAAAATTACTTACAAATATAGAATAGTGCCTGTGAAATAAACAAAATTAAAAGCAACAATAACATCCATCACTCCATCACATCAACTACTCATCACATCTCTATTCAACCCACAACCTATTATTGTCTAAGAAAATCACCTCGGACTTCATCCAAATGCCCCGTTGCCGTTGTGTCCTTTGTAGGAAAGAAAACATCTTGGGAAGTAGCTCCGAGTCTGAGCACCAGGTAAAAGTGTATATAATTCTTGTGTCATTGCCTTAATTTTGTAAACTAATCAAAATTAAGAGATTTTTGTAAAATATTCAAAAATTATTGCGCTTTTGAAGTTGGACACAAGAATTATTATATACACTTAATATTTTGTGAAACCAATTATTTAAAGATATTTATTGAATATTTATAAAACATTTATGAAATATTTATATCTTAATTATTACGTTGATATTGTAAAATTACAAGCAAAACCCACCCTTATTTAGTGAAACATTTTGAAACATATTCGCGAGTGTTAGTATTTTGTATTTATTTCGAATTACACTAACAATTCGTGTCATTATTCGTGAGAGAACATTCAGCATAGCATTTGTGTTGTTTTGTTCATCTTCCTTTTTATTTATTTTTCGTAAATTCGTTTCGATAAGTGTTCCGTTTCACGCGTTCCTATACTGCTTGTATATAAGTTACGCATTACAGCTGTGTACAGTGGTCACACTAGAACAAAAATCAAAACAAATAATTTCAATAAAAATTGTTCACACAAATTTCGGTCATCGAATTATTATTTCATTGTTATTATTAATAACGCTGTGTGTTCATATTGAAATTTGATTTTTGTTTATTGTTTACAAATCGATTATTAAGCGATTTTACTCGGTAAATTAAAATAGTTTTTTTTTACCGACGGCTGTGCGTAAAGATTTTTTATTTTTTACTTTCTGAGATCAAGTAAGTTAATCTTGACTCAATTAAAGTCACTGAAATTTTGGAAACGGAACTTTCGGGTATTGCGTGTCCGAATAATATCGATAAAATTCTATTGTCCAAAACAAGTAAATACTATTAAATTCGAATATAGTCCGACCAATAATTTACTTTGGTCAATTTTAATTCTTGTTTTGAGGAATTTTTTTTTAGACAACAATCATAATGACTAGTAGGGGCTCTAAACGCCAAGATTCTCCCTCCAGAGCTGAAAGCTTGGAGAAATTACTCGCGAAAAAAGCGAAGGTCATTAAGAATATCGACAGGATTCGACAGTCCATTGTGGAGAAGACTATTTCTTTTAATCCGATGGAGCTCGAATGTCGATTGGATATTTTGAAATCATATATAGACCAAGCGATGAAGCTTCAGTCGGAAGTGGACAATTTGGATCCCGATAATGACGACAGGGCCGAGCTTGAAGATCTTTGTGTGACCACGAAGAGTTTATTCATGAGTCTGTTGGCCAAGAATAGGCAATCGAATGTGCCTGAAACTTCGTTTAGCGTACAGGCTCACCATTCAAGACTCCCAAATATGAAGCTCCCTAAATTCAGTGGTAAATACGCTGATTATAAGAATTTTATGAGCCTATTTGAGAACCTGGTCCACAACGATCCGACTTTGACGGATATTGAGAAATTCAATCACTTGATCTCATGCTTATCCGAATCGGCCTTGGGTACAGTGAAGGCCTTTCAGATCTCCGAAGAGAATTACCCCAAAGCAATGGCAAGCTTGAAAAAAGTTTACGATAACGAATGCTTGATATTTTTCGATAATATTGCGAAACTTTTCGATTTGCCCGAAATCACCAAGCCTTCGGCTGTTGCATTGCGAAGCATGATCGATACTGTTTCTGCCATTTACGATTCGTTGTTGTCAATTGGTGATGACAAGAAAATAACTAATGCAATATTAATACATTTAGTGATGTCGAAAGTGGATCCAATCACCAAATCAAAATGGGAAGAACAGCTTGATTTCGAGAAGCTCCCATTGTGGTCGGATTGCGAAGCCGCCTTGAATAGACGTTACCAGCATATCTCTGCTGACGAGTCTTCTAATTCAAGGCCGAGGGTTAATAAACCTAAAAATGAACATTTTAATTTTAAAACCAGTCGAACATCATTAAATTGTACCAAATCGAAACAATCTGCTGACAGATGCCTATTTTGCAAATCGACGCAGCATATGATCAACAACTGCCCTTCCTTTACTGCTGAGCCTATAGTCAAACGATTTGACTTCATCAAATCCGTGCCAGCATGTATTAACTGTCTGAAAAAGGGACACACAGTTGCAAGGTGTCCATCTTCCAAGTGTCGGATATGTAATGGTGCACATAACTCATTACTTCACCGATATAATACAAGTTCTAATAATGCCTCGATAAACTACTCTGAACAGCCTTCGACTTCTCACGCTTCTGTTAACTATTCAGCGTCAGATGAACGCATAATTCTAGCGACGGCTGTGGTAAAAGTAAGAAGTAGTTCTGGCCAACTGATACCAGCCAGAGCTCTGTTGGATTCCGGTTCTCAACCTAATTTAATAACCGAGGAACTAGCGCAACTGCTACGTTTGAAAAAGGAAGGAGGCAGATTGAATTTAAATGGCATTGGTGAAACAAATTCATTATCAAAATCTCGCGTCAATTTGACTGTTACTTCGAGTGTCAACTCTACCCAATTTACATCAAAATTTTGGGTATTAAAATCAATTACAAACTTGCAACCTGATCGTAGGGTTAACATAGCTAGTTTGAGTATCCCGTCAAACGTGGAATTAGCTGACCCTTACTTCTATAAGCCGCAAAAAATTGATTTGTTAATTGGCGCAGGTCCTTTCTTTGACTTAATGTGTGTTGGCCAAATCAAATTGGGCCCGAGTCTTCCTGTTCTTCAAAAGACTTCTCTTGGTTGGATTGTTACTGGAAGATACAATCATTCAAAGGACTCTTGTAACACTAAAGTATTTCATATAAATACTTCAATTGAAGACGAGAGCAATGTTGATTCAATCGTTCGGAAATTTTGGGAGTTAGAAGAACTTCCAACCGAATCAACTGAAATTTACTCTGAGGAGCATAAGAAATGTGAGAACGAGTTCAAGACGACAGTACGACGTCTTGCGTCGGGACGGTTTGAGGTTTCTTTACCTTTCAAGTCTGATCCTAAATTATTAGGATCTTCGTTTGAAATTGCCAAGCGACGATTTCTCTCTTTGGAACGAAGACTTTCCAAAGATGATACTATGCGGCATATGTATCATGATTTCATGAAGGAGTACTTCAACTTGGGTCACATGTCTCTTTTGGACAAATTCCCTGATACTCCCCACTACTTCATTCCACATCAATGCGTTTTACGCCCTCAGAGTACAACTACCAAACTTCGGGTAGTATTTGACGCTTCATGTAGAACTTCTTCACATGTATCTCTTAACGAACTGTTAATGGTTGGTCCTACAGTTCAAGAAGAACTATATTCTACATTAATCCGTTTTCGATTCCACAAATATGTAATCACTGCAGATATTGAAAAAATGTATCGTCAGGTCATGATTGGTGACAAAGATAGGAATTTTCAATTAATCCTTTGGCGACAAAATCCATCTGATGAATTGAGACATTTTCGGTTGAATACTGTTACTTATGGTACAGCTTCAGCACCATTTTTAGCCATCAGATGTCTGATTCACTTAAGCGATATATACAAAGAGACTTTGCCTATCGGTTCGAAAGTTGTTCGCAGTGATTTCTACGTAGATGACCTACTTACCGGAGCTGAAAGCTATGATGAATTAATTTTAATTCGAAATCAGGTGACTGAAATTTTGGCTTCGGCTGGTTTCAATCTCACCAAATGGTTTTCTAACCATCCTGAATTTTTAAATTCTCTACAGAAAGAGAAACTAATTCATAGCGATTCCGACTCTGCGAAAGCATTGGGCATACATTGGGTTCCGAAGAATGATTTATTTAAATTTCATTTGGAGGATAAGTTTCAGGACTTGAAGGCCACAAAGAGAAACATATTATCGGTGTCTTCTCGATTATTCGATCCTCTCGGACTGTTATGCCCACTTGTTACGAAATCAAAGATCCTGTTGCAAGAGCTTTGGATTCAAAAGCTTGACTGGGATGAATCAATTCCCTTGGGGTTGAATACTTCATGGGAAAACTTCAAAGCTAATTTAATGGAAGTTGATTCAATTAGTATCCCAAGATTCGTCCATACCACATCAACATCGAGAATTCAGATTCATGGATTTTCTGACGCTTCAATTCGAGCATATGGGTGTTGCATATACATTCGGAGCTCCGAGACGGACACGGTCGTCTCGAGACTACTTACGGCTAAGTCCAAAGTTGCCCCTCTCAAGTCTAAATCACTTCCTAGACTTGAGCTATGTGCTGCACACCTGCTGGCTAAGTTATGGAATAGAATTAAGCGTATGATGAATTTTAAAATAGATGATGTTTATTTCTGGACGGACTCCGAAATAGTACTTCATTGGATAAAAACGCATCCATCCTCTTTGACGACTTTTGTGTCAAATAGAGTCGCTGAGATTCAGGAGTGGTCGGACCAAGTTTCGTGGCGCCACGTGCCTACTAAGCAGAATCCAGCTGACATTGTGTCAAGAGGATCCGACGTAAAAGATTTGAAAAACTCAATATGGTTTTTAGGACCGTCATTTCTTCTAGACGACAGTTCCAAATGGCATGTTAATGAACATTTTGAATTAACAGAGAACCAGAAGTTATTGGAAACGAGAAAGGTGAATGTATTTCTTGCAGTAGAGGGGACTTCTAACTGTCTACTGGAAATGATATCGAAATACTCTTCATATAAGAAGTTATTGCGGGTAACATGTTTCGTACTCAGATTCATTGATAATCTAAAGAAACGAAAATTAAATCAAAGTATCATACCTACTGCAACGGAAATGAAATGGTCATTTTATCGCCTCGTAGAGGTTATCCAGAAATCTAATTTTTCTGAGGAGATTTCTAAATTACAGAAATCTCTGATCTTACCGTCAAATATACAGAGGCTTACACCTTTCATTCATACCTTCACTGAGGAAGGGAGAACATTTTCACTATTAAGGGTAGGTGGGAGATTGCTTAATGCAAATTTGCCATATGATGCAAAATTCCCACTTTTGTTACCGAAGCAAAATGACTTTGTTACACTCTATTTGCGACATCTCCATTTCGAGAATTGCCATGCCGGCACAAAGGCACTCATTGCTCTCGCTAGAGAGAGAATCTGGCTAATTAACGCCAAGGAGGAGTGCAGTAGAATTGTTCGCAAGTGTGTACACTGTTTCCGCTATAAACCAAGACTTATGTCCCAAATAATGGGAAACTTACCCACCAATAGAGTGAGAGCTACCCGACCATTTCTTATCGTCGGCGCTGACTTTTGTGGTCCCGTTAATGTCTCATTGAAAATTCGAGGTCGACCACCATTGAAAATGTATATAGCGGTCTTCGTGTGTTTCACATCAAAAGCTGTGCATTTAGAGTTAGTGTCTGATTTATCGACTGATTCTTTTCTCTTATCTTTTAAAAGGTTCGCTGCAAGAAGAGGTCTTCCGAGGGAAGTGCTATGCGACAACGCGACGAACTTCGTGGGAGCCAGCAACGTTCTCAAACAGCTGCAGCAAGCATTCGACAGGAGTCGACCCGCCCTCGAATCTTACGCAGCGTCGTCCGGGGTGAAGTTCACCTTCATACCACCTCGGGCGCCGCACTTCGGAGGGCTGTGGGAAGCAGCCGTCAAGCAGGCGAAGTTCCTGTTTCTGCGCGCCGTGGGCAACGCATCGCTGACGCAAGAAGAAATGGAAACGATGCTCGCAGAAACAGAGGCGGTGCTCAACAGTCGGCCAATCGCACCGCTGTCTCCAGACCCCAACGACGGAGAAGCACTAACTCCAGCTCATCTGCTAATAGGAGAGGGTCTGCGTTCGCTGCCGCTAGAATCCGTAGGCGAAGGGAAACTCAACGAGCCCAAGTTATGGAAGCGTTGGCGACTGCTCTGTGGTCTCAAGCAGACGTTCTGGCAGGCTTGGTCACGAGACTACGTCCTGGGTCTGCAAGGCAAGGCCAAGTGGATCAACGAAACGCCCAACCTGAAGCTAGGTCAGGTCGTAATAATCCACGAGGACAACTGCCCGCCACAGCATTGGATGACCGGGAGAGTCGTCAAGGTCGTAGAAGGAGAAGACGGCAAGGTCAGGGTGGCGGAGGTCGCAACGCGCAACGGCATCTTTAAGCGACCAGTTCACAAATTAGCTCCACTTCCATTCAATTGAAGACCTCCAGTCCTTCAATGGGGCCGGAATGTTGGGTCATTTTTTACTTGTTATAATATTTTTATATATACATTTTTAATAATAATACCTGAAATAATATAATACTATAATAATAATACCTAAAATGAATACTACATAATGAACTACCCTAATATTAAGTTAATTTTAAGTTGAATAACTACATAGGATACAAGGTTAAGCAGGCAACGGAGTTGCTGAATATCCTTAACTGTAGAAATCCAGTATAGAAATGTTAGAATTAAGAAAATATGAAATAAATAAATTTAGTTGTAATAAAAAAGTCACTCGGTGAAGTTATTTTAACTCTCAAAGATTTTGGTCTTCGCGGTCATTGGTTTAAGTGCCCAATTTTAAATATTAAATTATAATTTATTTAGTTTAAATATTCCTTAAAAACTATTAAGGATAAACACGTGGTTTCCTTTAATTTAAGCAATATTCGATTTAATTTTTCTTATTTTATTTTTGTAGACTTTTTTGCATGACAAAATCCCCTCTTTTTTTTGGAAATGAAATCTGAAAACCAAGGATATTGCATCGAAATAAATTTGTTTGTGTTTGGCTTTAATAAGATTTTTTATTGCTTTTTGATTTTCAGCCAATTGTTGCTTTATGGCGAACATTTATATGCTTGGATGGATAGACATTGGTTGGAGACTGAACAAGGAACATTAGCCATTGGGAAAGCGATTATTAAGTTATAAACGAGGCGAAATTAGCATTGAGAACAATGTACGCAGTGGATCCCCCGGAGATTACCGATTAAAACATCAAAGAGATTAACAAAATAATTTTGGTTGACTATAAAGTAAAATCAATTCAGATAGAGGAGGCTTTAAAGATACCCCTATGTCGAACATATAGTGCATGAACACTTGGGTATGCGGAAGCTCATTTCAAAGTGGGTGCCACTCTAGCTCGCACAGTCATACATATAATGGGTCATTACAACTCTTCAGTCAGAATTACGATCACTTATGTTGTGTGTGTTAATTTTATGCATGAATGGCGGGACCCACAGTTTAAAGGCGACTCCAAATGACAGATTTTTGAGAAACTTTTTTCTCTCAGAGATTTTGCCAGAAATCTGCTGAGAAGAAGTCGCCAAAGACATATTTTTGCATATTTCGTTTTGTTTGCTATATCGGGCATAGGGTTTGAACCGTAAATTCACGTCTAATAAGACAATGCACTATCTACTAGACTGCGGTGATAGCTCTAGTTCACAATCAACTAAAATAACAAGAAATTGTTGATTCTGGTCAACGTTTGAAGCTGTTGAAGTCAAATTTACCACATGCAACGATACTTAATAATGAATGAAACATGGCTGTATACTTTCATGTCAAAATAAAAAACAATTGCCATCAGAAGCGACTCCATCACTACTAAAGATTCAACACTGGGCTGGAAAAGTTATGCCATCAGTATTTTGAAATGCGTATAGTATAATATTGTTACGTTTTTACTTTTTGAAAACGTTTAAATATGAGTTCGTTAATGGCAAACCAAGTAAAAACAAATATGTCTTTAGTTTTTCTTAAACTCTCTTTATTATTCACACTACGTTTATGCCACTGTTTACAACTTAACGATACAACAACAATTTGCTTGTACACTATTCTGTTTATTCACTTTACTAGTTCACACAACTATTTGCTAGATCTTTACAACCACGACTTGGTTTGTTGACACGCAACTTCACACAAGGCTGATTGAATTCTTACTGACTGCTGCCTGCTTTGTCAAGCCCTTTTATAGTCCGACACAAGCAGTCTAACGAACATTCTTGAAGTGGAAGGTTCGTAATCTCGCCTTCTCGAAAGCTCTATTGCTAATATATTGTTGTTTGTGTACTTTGCTTATGTTGTCTAACCCTTTTTATCACATACATGTTGTTGTTGGTACCAGGCGCAACCAGGTTCGTTGTACATTTGTGTGTGTGCAGCTTTAGATTATCAACACGTTCATTGTATTCTTAGTGTTAGTGTGTATTTATATCGTGTGGTTTTTGTTTATCGTTTTTGTTGTTAAACGATATTAGGTAGTTCCGATTTGCGTAACAATATTCATTGACTAGCTTAAAAAGGGAAAGCCTTCAAATAATAATTGCTTCAATGCATAGCTCATTGGCCATTAGTAACACGATGGTAAAATTTTATGAATTGGACTTTCAATTACTTCCGCACCCATATATTCTTCAAATCTGGCTTCCAGCGTTATTTTTCTGTTTCCAGTCCTCAAGAGAATGCTCGCTAAAAAAATAATTATAGTGCCGATGAAGAGATCAATTGAGTTGAGGAATCCCTACAGTACAGTATCGAGCTAAGCATAGAAATCTAATCAACTTACCCTAGAAGAAGCTGTTGCAACTCCCATTGGAGAGAAGCTCGAAGAATCTAAAGAAATAGTGGCAGAGTTTGTAAAAAAGGACGTCTAAAACGTTGTCAAAGAAACGGAAGACATTGCAAAAGAAGCTGAAAGCACTGAGAAAGAAAAGGAAGGTGTTGAAGAGGAAATTAAAAAATTTCCAAATGGAAGTGAAATCGTGGCAAACGAGTTTGGTGGCATTGGGCAGAATGTTGAGGGTTGAGTTGCGGGTTAACCAGAAAGTGACGAAAGTCGATGTCAACTGAATTGGAAAGATTTCTAAAGTATAAAGTGTTTTAGCTGACTGATGGCGATAAATTTAATACACGGAGAATAAAATGTCGACTGCGTTAAACTGCAAGGAGCAATGCGGGCTAATTTGTAAAATAACAAGAATTCAATAAATAAGTTGGGACATGTATACTCACACACATACACAATTGTTCATTACAACCTGTCAGTCACACCACTTATGTTGTGTGCATTGACTTTATACAGTTTAATATCGACTGCGAACGATAGATTTTTTGAGAAACTTTTTCATGGCATTCAAGTTCACAGTCAAGTTTACAGGATTCAAAGAAAGCCAACTGGTTTTACTGACTATTCTTAAGAGAAGAAAAAATTGTGATCATCGAAATTACGGATCTACTGGAAGGAGCCAGCAATACATTTAGAAGGTTGAATGTCGTCATGCAATGAGTTAAAAAGCATTCTAACTCGACATTTACATGTTATCTTATTAGACGTGAGGCCACACTTCAAACCTCAGGGCAAACATCTCTAACAATTCGAAATATGAAAAGTATTTCGTAGGTAACTTGTTCTCAGCAGTCTTCTGGCAAAAACTCTGTGAGTGAAATAAGATTGCCATGAAAAGTTTCTCAAAAATCTGTCGTTCGGAGCCAGTATTAAACTATTAGTCCCATCACTCATGGAGCAAATTAACACACTTACCGTGGATGGTGTGAAAACCTAGGTTGTAACTATGACTAAAGGGTGAGAATAACACTATGCGACAAAATAAAAAAATTAAATACACTCGGCTAATGAGAAAGTGTAAGTTGTGAGTTTTGTTGAGTAGAACTCAAAAATATTTTTTTATTTTCTTAAATCCTCCAAACTGGTTTTATTTGACAAAAACTTTTTTTTGACTTTACGCACAAATTTATTGATTACACAAACATTTCTGAACCGATGTCTAAAATTTAAACCTTATTAGAAAGGAGAGGGATGGGCCTTTAAAACGATGTACGTATGTAAGTATATTTTTGATTTAATCTGCTATGAGGTTTAATGAGGTAAACTTGACAAATGCGAATTTTTTCATATTTTTTCATGTTTGTCTGTTCATAGTATCAAACTTTAATTAAAAAATATGAAATAAGTGACAATATTCTGAAAGTTCATTATCTTGTGAAGAGATTTTATTATTATTTAAAGCGTCTAACAGTCGAGTTATTTTTTTCATATATACATCAATTTTTTCAAATGAACTTTTAGTTAAAAATTTTTCAGAATTCTTAATGGATCTTTATTGTTTATTGGAAAATGTGTCAATTTTACGTTTGACCGACCACCAGAAGTTGGTCAATGTTTGCGCAAAGAGAAATAAAAATATTTGCAAAAAACACAAATATTAGCCGACTATTGGTAGTCGTACAAACGTCAAATTGACGCATTTTGCGATAAATAATCAAGATCCATCAAAACTTTGGTAAATTTTTGAACGGAAAGTTCATTTGATAAGATGACATTTATAAAAAATCTAACACGACTGTTATATCGGGTCCGCCATCTAACGTTTTTTTCAACTATTGCTTATTTCGTGAATGGTAACACTTAGCTCATGTCTGATTTGACAGATAATTAGTTTTATTCTTCAGCTGAACGAATATGGTTGTGTATACGCTTGAACAACGCTGGGAAATATTGTGAGATTACTTTGAAAATCATGGCAATGTTGCAAAATGTGAGCGAAAATTGCGTACGGATTTTGGAAGAAGAGAAGCACCGTCAGCTCCGTATGTTCGTTATCTTATGAAAAAAGTGAAAGAAGCTGGCATCCTCATCGATAAACCAAAGCGTGAAAAGCTAAAAACAGTGCTTACACCCGAGAATATTGCTGCTGTGGCAGAAAGTGTGCGTGAAGCGCCATCAACATCAATTCACCGTCGTTCTCAACAATTGAACATTTCGGAGACATCATTGAGACGAATTTCGCATAAAGACCTTGGTATGACGCCACACAAAGTCGAATTGGTTCAGAAGTTGAAGCCAATTGGCTATCCATTGCGTTTTCGCTTCGCTAAGTGGGCCTGCGATCGACTTACAGAAGATGCCAATGGCAAAAAAAATCATCTTTTCAGATGAAGCTCATTTTGATGTTGGCGGGTATGTAAACAAGCAAAATTGTCGCATTTGGGGCACAGAAAACCCGCACGCATACATTGAAAAGCCGACGCACCCAAAACGAGTCACTGTTTGGTGCGGATTTTGGTCCAGAGGCATAATTGGGCCATTTTTCTCCGAATATGAGCAAGGAGTGGCCGTTACAGTCAATGGCGATCGATATCGGGACATGTTGAACGAATTTTTGTTCACAAGAATTGAAGAGGAGGATATTGGTAACATTTTGTTTCAACAGGGCGGCGCTACGCGCCACACAGCCGAAGGTACACTCGATGTTTTGCGTCCTGTTTTTGAAGATCGCATTATCAGCCGCAGAGCTGATATCGTTTGGCCACCTCGGCGCCGCGATTTGATACCGTTGGACTATTATTTGTGGGGTACCGTCAAAGATAAGTGTTATGCCGACAAGCGAGAGACAATTGACGCTTCAAAGGACAATTTTCGTGAAGCCATTGGTGAAATACAGCTGCACACAATCGATAATGTGCTTAAAAATTGCACCGATCGTGTAGACTACTGCAAGGCCAGCCGAGGCAGCCATTTAAATGAAATTATTTTCCATTATTAACCGGAAGGATTGTACTTTCAAATAAAAAAAGAAATTTGAGAAAATATTCAGTAGTTTTTTTTAAAGCAAAAAAAAGTTATTTGGCGGACCCGTTATTTAAATAACAACTACGTTAATTTTTATTCGATTTGATCAAACGAAGTATCAATCTTTTCATAAGATAATGCACTTTCAGAATGTTGTCACTTATTTTACCTTTTCAAATTAAATTTTGCAATTAAGAATAACTAAACTTTAAAAACTGAGAAAAATAATCATATTTTCCAAGCTTAGCCGATCAAAACTTATAACATGGAATTGGAACAAAATGTTTATGTATACCATTTTAAAGGCTCATCTGTTCCCGTTTAAACAAACTTTGTTTTTTTAAAATAGGTTGAAAAATACTTGGATAATCAACGACTTTGTGTGAAAAGATCAAAAATACCTTTTTTGTCAAATAAAACTAGCTTGGAGGGTTCGAGAAATATAAAAAAAATATTTTTGAGTTCTACTCAACAAAACTCACAACCTACACTATATCATTAGCTGGGTGTATTTTGACTGTTGCACAATGTAATCAATTAAATATTTAAGTAAGTTTGAGAGGACAAAGCAATGTATGTAGGTATGCTAGTATGCTATCAACTATAATTGTCATCTTCTTATCAGTTGGCTTTAACCTCTTAACCTCTTAAATATTTGACTGGTTCTGTTTCCTTTCAACGATCTGTTTGATACGACCACCAACACAGAAATAATTCTTGAAAGGAATTTTTTTTTTTGAAAATTTTTATTTCATTTTATTTGTTTTGTTATTCATCCATGACTGCCTTCTTCGCATGCCACGTATGATTGATAGGGAATTAATGAATAAATCATACGCCTGTTGTTTCCCTTTTCATTACAAATAGAAAAGAAGACACAAAAACTAAATTTATGATTCATTAAACAATTTGGTTTTAAGAAATTTATCAGCTGTGTTCAGATATACAAAAAAGGAATCCCCCAAATTGATAAATATTTTATAAGAAAAATTATTATTTTAATGAATATTTCAATGAATATAACATCACATACAAACGAGTATAGATTGAAGAGAATGTAGGTGAGTATATAAAAAAATTTAAGATAGTCTTTTAAATTTAGAGGAAAATTGGAAGAAAGTTTCCAATGCACCTTCCTTTTACAATACAGCCTTATTAAGTCTCATTTATCTGCTTAACCCTTTTGAAACCAGTGTTGCTGTTTTGTGTTTTTGATTATTAGACTAATCGCCAGTAATCCTGATTCTTTTTTGATTATTTTGTAATCGTAATCAATTATTAACTATTTTAACCAAAAATAATCGTAATTGTAATCATTATTTCACCATTCGAAAAAAGTAATCAAATTACTAATCATTACGATTACTAATCATTACTTAACAGGTATGGTTCTCGAACCCACCAAACTCGTTTTATTTGAAAAATTTTTGATATTTTTTGATCTTTTCACACAAAATTATTGATTACCCAAATATGTTTGAACCTATTTTTAAAATCCAATGTTTTTTAGAAAGGGAAGAGATTAGTCTTTCAAACGGTATACATAAACGTTTTGTTCAAACTTATATGTCTTGAGTTTTGATGGGGTAAACTAGGAAAATATTAATTTTTTTCGTTTTTTTCAAGTTTAGCTATTCTTAATTGCAAAATTTAATTAAAAAACATAAAGTAACTGATGACATTCTGAAAGTGTATTAGCTTATGAAGAGATTGACACTTTGTTTGATCAAGTCGGACAAAAATTATTGTAGTTCTAATTTAAATAGCATAACAGTCGTCTTATATTTTTTGATATATGTCATCTTATCAAATGAAAAGTTTTGATAGATCTTGATTGTTTATCGCCAAATGCGTCAATTAGACTACAGCTGTTCTCAAACCTAACATACCCATGCCATCAATAAAACTTGGCCTGATATCACGGAAAATTAGACGTTTTGAATGCGATCCATCCAGACAAAAGTCTATCATGGACTTTTAAACGATGTTATATTCCACACATAATTGCTATTTCAAATGAATAAAAAATATCAGTGATATCCAACACAAACTTTTCTTTATTTAAACTACTACGTTTGGAAATGAGACCTTATAGCTTTGGGAATGAATATTCACTATAGATTGGAAGATGAATAGTCACCGGCAGGCAGCATATTTACTTCTGACATGAGACCATTAGACCCCCTGGGCCATTTAAAAGTTTATATTTAAAAATGCAATAAAACAAAAACGATTTGAAATTTTGCCAAATAAAAATATTTTGTTGTGAAGATATTCAAGATACAGACTATGAAGATACAGGTCATGATGTATTACCTACTACAATATAGCCTAGAATTGCATAGAATCGAAAAATCATGTAGGTATGCAGCTTAATTCCAAATTTATGGCGTATACTTTCTTTTTAATTGTATTTGAACTACATATAAATATTACTCATACGCATCATATTACATGTACTGGGATAGGTACCCTAAAAAGTATGCAATAAAAAAACTTCGATTTTGCCATGTATGAAACTAATGGAATTAAATATAACTCATACGTCACCTATGTATGTTCTCTGCATTATGAATTTTACATATGAATGTATTAGATATGAGCATAGTGTGGGTAAATATAATGGGTTGGCGATCTAAAAGTTTAAATTTTTAAATAGATAGATAGATAAATAGATTTTTTTAAATTAAAAATTTACATCATATTCTTTACTTTAGTACATTAAAAGCCACTTTAAGCTATGTACTTACGTTGCAATTGTTTTATTATTGGAAATTTATGTTAGTGAGTAAAAACAAGGAGTAAAGTATTGTATTTTTAAGTTACTTTCGAATACCTGTGATGATTTTTCTGTAATTTATTCGTATTTAACCCTTTAAAAGCTGAAAAATTACAACTCCTAAATAACCTTGTACGACATAAAAGGAAAGGAGACCGACAAGTATGAAAGAAAATCAACAACAAACAACGTAAGCAAAATACACAAACAACAATGAAGTGGCGATAGAGTTCTCGAGTAAGCGAGACTGATACGCGAGCATATAAAATGGCAAGACAATGCAGACAACGAGTAGTAATAATTCAGTCAGTCTTGTGTGAAGACGTGTGAGTGTGAAGAGAACAGTCGTGGTTTGAAGATCTCCGCTATACAGATCTAACGTGCAAGTGGTTTTGCTTAACAAAAGGTTGTAAGCAGAGAAGAATAACGAACTAAACAAGCAGATTATTGTTACAAACGACAAGTTGTAGACGGTGGCACACAAAAGTAGTGTGAACAATAAAGAGTTTAATTGTAACTGAACACAAATTTGTTTTTACTTTGTTTGCAATCAACAAACTCATATTCTAAACCTTTTCAAAAAGTTAAAAACGTAACAATATGTATGTATAGGTTCTGCCCACAGTGAAATATTGAAGCTTTCTTATCCTTATTACTCAGGTCAAACATCATATTTGTGCGTATAACATTAAATATTTGCTAATACCTGTTGCAAGCCTTAACAAAACTGCTCGGTTTATGGATGCTGCTGAAAAAAAAAACAATTCAACAATAAAAATAGCTTCATGCGCTGCTTAAATAGCAAACAAAATGGAATTTCATCAAATAATTTTTTTATGCTTTATTAAGCATGAAATTTGTTACAAATTATACCACGATTTGAGGCATTTTTAAAAGCTGAAAACCAAAAAACAAAAAAGTGCCCATGAAATATTCATGATTAAATAATGAAATGTTATGTATTTATACGTTATAAAAAAACAACTACAAAATATTAATAAATGAAAACAATAACAAAAACAATATGAAATAAAAACCAAATAATTCCCATTCCCTGTGACAAATATTCTTGCAGTAGGGGCTGGAGAACTTATTAAAATTCAATTAATACAGCAAATATTGTGGTGAATATTTATTACAACACAACACAACACATTCCAAATACAAATACAAATACAAATAAATACAATTGAACTGAAGATGAGAGTCTATTTGACTTAAATTATGAATTGAACAGTCCAGGCATTGGTATTGTATTTATGCTGATTAGGTACTTAAAGTTTACTAAGAACAATACAATTTAAATATTGCTTACAATGGACAATTATAAAGGGTGACTTTTTTTATCGTTTGGCTTTCCCAAATTGAGAAAAATACTGAAAGTTTTCAAACGAAAATTTACTGAAGTGACATTAGGTTATTTTATGTAAATGTTGCATCTGTGAGCTCCAATTCTTATTTACTTAACTGGGTATTAC
The DNA here is from genome assembly GCA_936449025.2 of Sarcophaga subvicina. NCBI lineage: Eukaryota > Metazoa > Arthropoda > Insecta > Diptera > Sarcophagidae > Sarcophaga > Sarcophaga subvicina. The sequence goes on from OW388084.2 coordinate 39,238,464, forward strand.
AACCGTTCAGTCAGGATTACAACCTAGCTTCTCTTATCACCCATATTATGTGTGTGTGTTAATTTTATCCATAAGTGGCGGGAACTACTGTTTAAAGTCGACACCGAAGTACAGTTTTTGTTTGAGAAACTTTTCGTGGCAATTTTTTATACTCTCAGAATTTTTGCCAAAGGACTACTGAGAGGAGTCGTCGATCCATCCAATTCTTGCAGAATTTTTTTCAGCATTTCGACCAGCATCTCAATGCAATGTTGTCTGTCAGAGCTGCAGTTATTGCTGCCTTGTTGCTATATATAAGACTTCTCGTATCTCTACATATAATTTTAAAGGCCATCTGACTGATCTTAAAAATGGGATTAATTTCTTAAAAACTCGCCACCCAATAGGTTCATAGTATCCCATGCCGAATGTGGCTACCTTTTGTTGAAACTGCATATCAACCAAGTTCTTTTTTCACATTTTGAGCAAAAAAGGTCACTTAGAATTAAGCGCTACTTTTATCCCATATTGCCGTTTTAATTATTCTAAAAAAGGTACAAGACATCGTTCAGAGTGCACTGCCATCTCTTGATCTGTCTGTGGCTGATCTTCACATGTTACTCGTTGTTCGTAAACATCAGAGATCAGAAATGAATCGTTTTTTCGCTCCTCATAAGCACTCATGAAATTTTGAGTGTAAGTGAGTCAACAGTATTGAAATTCAACTACTCTGATTCATTCTTACTCACTACAACATTGATTTTCAGGTTGTAATGAGTATGAGTACAACGTTGACATCAAACTCATAACATTCGAAATATGTTTGATTCATACGCCTACTCATTCAGATTCATAAATTTAGAAAAATACTTATAATACTCATAAATGATTCGAGTGATTCGAATCATTGATCAAAATTTAGAGTCTTAGTTGTTGTTGCATTTACAAACAAAAAGGAAAGAAAAAAAAGCAAAGCAAAACAAACACACAATCTTCTAGTGAGTATTGTAGTGTTCGTACGCGAATCATACGTATTTTGTGATTTTTGTAAATGTTGAGTAAAAGAGAGTCGAAATCAATAACATCATGCGTTTTGTTAAGTATGAGAACGATGAGTACTTCAAACTTTGAATATGAGTATGATATTAAAATAAGTATGAATGTGTATAAGTATCAGAAATTATGAGTATGATTCGAATCTCCTCATCTTTTGAATACTCATTGATGATTTCTGGTACACATTCATACATAATTGGTCATTACAACCCTTCAGTCGGTATTACGACCTAGCTTCTCACACCACTTATATTGCGTGCGTTAATTTCATACATGAGTGGCGGGACCTACATTGTCAAGTCGATTCCAAAGGACAAATTTTTAAGAAACTATTCATGGTAATTTTATGAAGATGCCAAAGAAATCTTTTTTTATATTTTCGTTTTGATGTCTGACCTGGGGTTTGAACCGTGGCCTTTACCAACACACTACCTAGTAGACTACGGCGTACACATGCAATCAAAAAATCAGCTACAACGCTGTAGATATTCTAATTCACGAAACATATTTCTCTCACAGGAATTTCCTTTTAAATAAAATTAAAACATTTCCAAGCTTTGCTAGTCCAATTAGGGACTTCTGGTCTAAAGATCCCTAGGTTTCCATTGCTGCTTTTAAGATTTATACCCATGACATAAAAATTCTGGGATTACGATCTAGTTTCTCGCACAACTTATGTTGTGTGTTAATTTTATACATGAGTGGCGGGACCTTCAGTTAAAGTTCGACACCGAACGACAGATTTCTTGAGAAACTTTTCACCGCATTTTTATTTCACTCTCAGATTTTTTGGCAGAAATCTAAAGAGAGCAAGTCGCCGAAAAAAATCATATTTCATTTTATTCGAGTCGTTTAACCTGGGGTTTGGACTGACATGAGGCTGTCTTAAAAGCCAGCGCAGTACCTACTAGACTACGGCAACTTCTGGGGTATACATATTAACAGAAAGAGCATATAACTTGACTTCATGTTCTGAATCAGCAGCCTCCAGTTAACTCAGAAAAAAATTGTCAGAATTTTGTCGCAACTATTTTAATTTAATGCCTGAAAGGGTGAATTTACACTGAGAGCCAGAATGTGTTTAGGACAACTGATCAACGTCAACTCGACAGCCGTCCATGAAGCCAATGAAATTCTCAATTTTTCCCAATAAAATCCGTTTCATTCAAGAATAACTCTCTTATGTGTTCCGTACATCGAACATCATCAGAAATTCTCTCCTACATGTTCATGAACTTTTCCATTCCATTTGCCTCAAATGGAGTAGGTATTCTCAGGTGGTTTCACACTTGATTGGAGCAGGAACGTACGTGCAATGCGGCTAGACTCTGCTGAATTGATATGACTAAGAAAAGGACTGATCTGTCCATAAATTCCATGGCTATTCATTGAACAATAGCCATTCTGACAGTCCGTCAAATGCTTTCTGCAGAAGCTGATGGTCTAAGGAGGAGAAAGAGATAATTTTTCTCCTCATATGTCGTAATTTACCCCCATTCTCTCATTTTTGAAGCGTGGCCTCACGTCTAAAAAGTCAACACACTATCTACGAGGCTACGGCGACTTCAATAGCAATATTTATTTTCGAATCTGATTATTTCCTATAGGGTCTGTTTAATCCCCTGGTTGAATAGTTGTGAGCATAAACTCTCCTCCTAAGTTGGACGAATCACTACTGAACGGTGAAATGTATTGAATTGCCACATGTCACGAGTTGTCTTTTTCAAAAAAAGAAAGAAAAAAAAGTATGGCAATCGGTTTCTGATAATGAATATTTCTTTTAAAAACTTTTCTTTACCGTATTTTATATCTCCAATATCTGTTAATCTTTTTTGGTATACCAACTACCCACCTTAGCTGTGTATTCATATTAAACTGAAAAAAATCAATCAGTTTTTCCCAAAAGCAATAAAATGCGTTCTGGTTATACACGCATTTCGTATTAAATTTTAATAAATAATGGAGGTTTTATAAAAAAATTGCAAGTTTGTATGGAGTTTTTTTTTGTCGTTCTTTCGCTGTTTTTTTGTATGTAAGCTTGAGGCAATTTTTTCTTAAATGGAATTTTAAATGCAAAAATAATAAACAAAAAATAAAAAATAAATTGACGTTTGAGAGGAAAACAAAACTAAAAGAATGACGGTCTTGTGTATTTGAAATTGAAAAGTGAATATGATTTCGTACATGAAAGTAAAATGACGCAAATTTTAACTCAAAAAAACATAACAAAGAAAAACAATGTCCTTTTCATTTTAGCCAAAGTACTAAGGCTAATAAAGAGTTCTTTCAATCGCCAATCGACAACAAAAGGGAAGTGCCCTACAAGAAAGACGGGTGCTACATAAGAATATACGATTTTTGGAAAAAAGTTCCCTTAAGTTATGCAGCAAGTTCATGCAGCAAAATCCCTTGTAGCAATGGTTGAGCAGTAAAACAAAAGCCACATTGCAACGATGCTCCAATGAATCAATAGAGTTGGATACCATAATAAGTACCTTTGTCCTTTCCTGTACGTGGTCGAGAAGCCTCAAAATAGACTTTGAGCCACCGACTAATGAATGAGAATTGTATTCCATTCTCTGTGGTAAATAAGTTGTGTAAATAATAAGCAGATCGGATGGAGTGAAGTATTTCATGTACAGTCTTAAGAAACTGAGACACTTGAATTCTTCTTTCGACGCTTGACAAATTTGCAGGCTTCAGCAAACTTCACACTGAATTTTAATGCCAAGAACATCAAGAACGTTTGACTCATTACTATTTAAGACACTCATAGAGGCAATATTATTGCTGAGTTTGTTTGTTAACAAACAGCATTGCGTTTTGTTATTGACTGTAGGTCGAATGTTAGTGGCATTCATATTAAGCCTTTTCGGCTCAATCTCCAAAGGGCTCTACCTACCAATAAAAGAATATGGATGACAAATATAGCAGTTAAATTAGAAGTTAAAGAAATGAGATCGTTAATGAAAATAAGAAAAAATGAGTTTAACCAGCAAAAATCCAACACAATCGGTAGTTGTTTGTCCAAGTTGGCCGAATTGTTAGTCGAAGGACGAAAGCTAACAAATTGAGAGCGATGATGAAATGACATTTCATCATCTTCTTCATAACTACGCGCAAAAGCAGCACTATTTTCTTCACTGGACGAACTTCTATATCCTGTTGATAGTTTTGACCCAAGAAAAGTAAAATTAGTGCGACCATAAAATGGACAAAAAATTTCAACACCGTTTGAGATTCCCAAAGTTTCCCAAAATCGTATCAATCGATAAGAGCCCGATAAATAAGGGATACTTGAGGATCATAAGTGGATAACAAAATAGTTGAAGGTACAAACTGTTTGCCAGCAGACACTTGAGTATTGGTTTCTGCTTATATTACATGTGTAGACATCTGAATGATGTCGCCATAGTCTAGCAGGTAGTGTGCTGGCTTGTTAGACGTAAAGTCACGGTTCAATCCCAGGTCAGACATTTCCAACAAACAGAAATATGAAAAAAATATCTCCTTGGTGACTTCCTCCCAGCGGATTTTATGCAAAAACTATGAGTCGCAATAAAATTGCCATGAAAAAGTTTCTCAAAATCTGTCATTCGAAGTCGACTTTAAACTATATGTCCCGCCAATCATATATAAAATTAACACACTCAACATAAGTGGTGTAAGAAGCTAGGTTCCAAACCTGACTGAAGAGTTGTAATGGTCAATTATGTATGTGCAGATATCTGATTTCCATGCTCTTCTTGCAATCAATAAAAGTCCAATGTGCCAACGTACTTAAATTTTTGAAAATATGACAAGAGTGCAGCTTAGCAGCACAACTATTTTTTTTTATAAAATTCTAGCAAAGAACTGTGAATTTAGTTTAGGTAACCTTACCCAAACCGAAGTACAGCAGATCCGATTTAGCCCAGCTTTAGCACCCATTGTGAAACCACAATTAGTAGAAAATCCGGGGATCAAACATTCCCTATAAGAAATCAACTCGTCTCCGGAATATATGTATGTATTCCAACTATATTTCGATGCGAATCTCCACTCATAAAATATTTTACTATAGAACGACACCTCGCTGTCACATTTTTATTTAATTTTTTGTTTTTATTGCAGAAATTTTTGCATTGGGGAGTTTAATCAAGATTGACAGCAAATGAGAATTTAAAAATCCCTGCAACATCATAACCAGAGACCTAGAGAAGCTCCTAAATTTTTCAATATACCTTCCAATAGGACAGTGACCTGTAAGAATTGTAATAGTTTGAGGGCCCTTGCTACTGCATTAGGGACACAATTTCGGACCATGTCCCTACGCCCTGGAACCCACATAAGAGTTTGCTTTGAATGATCCGAAATGTCTCTGAGAAAACCGTATCATTCACATACGAGTACGGACGTTGGGGTAACGTTCGTTAAAGGCTTAATCTGAGTTTGGCTGTCCGCGCAAATATGGAGAATCCCATTACCCAACAAGAGTGCCTCCAGATCTGCTTTGAACAAGGTCAAAAGGTAGCCAATTGAGAATACTTAGAAAATAATAGATCGACTAGTGATTAGAAGTCAGCTATCCTACATTCTCTGTCTGTTAAGTTAGGTTAGGTAAGCTGGCGGACCGTCTTTAGAGGAAGACCTACTTACGGCAGGATTTAAGATCATTGTGCTACTATAATAAATTCTACGCGGGGATCAAACATTTCCTAGAGAAAATAAATCTTGCTATTCCAGAAATCCTTATATTAGAGAGCTCGGTTAAAGGTGTCAGGCAGTGGGAGGTAAAACACATCCGCCTCTTTACAACAAGAGCAGCACACTGACACATGAGGGGAAGACAATCTCTTCCTACTCCTCAGAGGAGAACTGCTGCAGCAGTCATTTGCCGGAGTGCCAAGTCTTAGGGCATGCCACACGAATCAAGCACAGTGCTCTTCCCGTTCATACGTGTTCAGCAGAACCTAACGATGATGCACGTAGCCTCCTGCTGCCAACGAGATTGAACTCTCTTGTAATAAGTGTGGACAATATAAAAATTAACTGAAGCAATTTGAATACCTATGCCCTGTAACATATTGCGAAGTAACTTCTTAGAAGTCGCCGTAGTCTAGAAGGTAGGGTGTTGGCTTATTATACGTAAAGCCAGGGTTCGAGCCCCAGGCCAGACATCAAAGACAAAATACAAAAAGTATTTCTTCGGCGACTTCCTCTCAGCAGATTTTTGGCAAAAACTCTGACAGTAAATGAAACGGCCATTAAAAGTTTCTCAAAAATCTGTCGTTCGGAGTTGACTTTAAACTTTAGGTCCCGCCACTCATGTATAAATTAACACAACATAAGTGGTGTGAGAAACTAGGTCGTAATCCTGACCGAAGGGTTGTAATGACCAATTGTGTATGTAAGATCAAAATTAATGGGAGCAATTGAAATACCTATGCCCTGCAACACGTTGGCGATGGCGAGCTCCGTTCTGGATTTAGACCGGCTCACATATAAGAGTTATCTTTGAATTATCCCTAATTTCACTGAGAAATACTCAGCATTCGTGAAAAAAGACGTTTTTATAGGGAATTAATCGCAGCCTGACTGTCCAAGTAAATCAAGAGTTTTCAAGGAAAATCCTGCACTGCTTTCAACATTTTCTCCTTGGAAAACACTGCAGTGGTCAGCGAGCCTATAAGAACGTTAACATCAGGATTCATAATAAATATGTCACAGCCGACCCTCTTAATCATTTTTAAGTCATCAATGTAAACTTAAGGGTCTCATTAAGAACTTCCGGATCTCCAAACCAGAATTTCCTCTGCCTCTTATGGTAATTCCTAATCATTGTAACATCCATAGCATCTTCTAGCTATTGTACAATACATTTTCCATTCTAATTAATGCGCTGTATATTGTCTAGGCCACCATATTGTCCATGGGAAACTCCAACCATAATCCGTATTCTGAATTATAGCTTGCCAATCCTGCAATTATATGCGGGACTTCATTTTGTACCCGTTTTAATTCCCTTTAAATTCAATTTAAATTAGTTTCAGTATTTCTTGTTCCCGAATTGTTCCTCCTTTTGATTTCATTAGATTTTTATTTCAAATTGTGCATCAACCTGAAAGAAAAGCTAGAGGAAGGAAGATGGGCATGTATACATGAATAGTCTACAAATGGAATTTGTTTCGCATATATATAGCGCCTTTATAGGGAGGCCATAAGAAAAGTTCAGTAAATGTTGCCATTTTTCTGTACCATTGTTAGGTCAACAGAAATGTATGAACCATTTGCCCATTTAGCATGGGAATAGAAATGAGCAGCTAAGCTTTCAAGGCAGTTAGGCAGTCAAGAAGTACGCGCTTATTTAACGCTTACAAATGGTGTGAAACGAATGTATTGTCACTGCAAAGGTAAATGCAAATGAAAAGCAAACTTTCTTTGACTTTATAATACCGTTGTTGGTACTTTTTGGTAATGTTTTTATTATTATTGTGCCCTGAACTGTAAGGCATTCGACATAATTTATTTCCGCCACTTTATGTTAATTTTAATTGTATTCCATCTTATTTAATAAAGAAATCTTCTTGTGGAATTAATTTCTTGCTTTTTGCTTTTTCTTTGTTTTCATAAATAAGCTGCGATAATGTCTTTGGAAGTTTTCCTTTATTTCGTAGCTTTTGGTGACAGGTAAATAAGTTGAACGTAAAACGATAACAATGGCATTCATTAGTAAGAGAAATTTACTAGAAAATATAATTTTCTTTAAAGCCCATGGTTTTCTTAAAAATAAATATTTTCAGCACACAAAAAGAACAACGACGTTTGGGAATGCCAAAAATTCTCAGAAAGTGGTGTGAAGAGCATCCGGAGGTAGTTTATAAGCCGTCAATGCACTCTGTAAAATGCATTGTTTGGTGTCTGTGGCATCTTTGGGTCGTACTTCTTGCTGTTTTTGCTGTGGTTACCGCCTTTGTTTTGTCAAAAAAAAAAAAGGGAAAACCCGGTTTTGGTTGTCAAGTCACCTATTGAGGTGCGAAGTTGATGAGCAATTAATGTTTCATTTTGTATAAATCCATTGGCCCACAAGATCATCCAATTTCATCCCCTTATACTAGTTTCTGTGGTATATATATGTATAGGAACATGCCTGCCGCAAATACTGCCTTGGAGGACAACATAACAGCTGTTTTTGGCAAGATATCGAGCGAAATGTTGCAAAACGGATGTTAATATTTCAGCTCATGGCTGACATACATACATACATACATACATACATACATACATACATACATACATACATACATAATTGGTCATTACAACCTTTCACTCAAGATTACGACCTAGCTTCTCACACCACCTATGTTGTGCGTGGTAACTTTATACATGAGTGGCGGGACCTACGGTTTGAAGTCGACTCTGAATAACAGATTTTTGAGAAACTTTTCATGACAATTTTATTTACTCTTAGAGCTTTTGCCAGAAATCTGCTGAGAGGAAGTCGCCGAAGAAATATTTTTTCATATTTCGTTTTGTTGGAGACGTGTGGTCCCACTACTCATGCATAAAAATTAACACTCACAACATAAGTGGTGTGAGCACCTAGGTCGTAATCCTGACTGAAGGGTTGTAATGACCAATTATGTATGTATGTATGATGACATCTGTCAAACATATTCAGTATCAATCAAATCAGTGAACAAACAACACCAACATAGAATGCTTGTCGAGGCATATAGGAGTTATGCTCTATCAGAAGCAACTTGCAGAAGACAGTTTCTAGGGTTCAGAAAATTCGATTTTGGTATGAAAAATGATGAACGTGGAAGTTTGAAGACACCGAATAGTAAATAATATTGTCAGAAACAAATGGCAGAAATGTTGAATGTTGCTCAACAAACAATTTCTAACCGTTTAAAAGCCATGGGAAAGATACAAAAGTCTGGAAAATGGTTGTCACATGATTGAATGACAGAACGATGGTGAACTCAAAAACCACTTGTGACATTTTGTTTCAAAGAAACCATAGAAAATCAGTGGTGCATCCAATTACTACTGGAGATGAAAAATATATTTATTTTTGGACTCCTAAATGGAAAAAATAATCAACTTTGGCTACAAAATCAGATCGGATCGGCAGGAAGACTATGTCGTGTGTTTGGTAGAACTAGGAAGGTATGGTATAACACGAGCTCCTAAAAGCCTGGTGAAATCGTTAATACAGATCTCTACAGACAGCAAATAATCAGTTCGAACCATGTATTGATCGAAAAACGACCAATATGGGCCACAAGTCACGGAAAGGTAATATGGCAGCATGACAGTGCATCTGCACGCAAAACAAAACCGGTTCAGAATACAATCAAAGCATTAGGCAGGGAACTGCTACACCACATGTCGTATGCACAAGATTTGGCGTCTTCCGATTACTAGTTATTTGAATTAGTGGAATTAAAAATTGCCTGAGTAGCACTTTAATTTCTAGAGGAAGTCGAAAATTGGGTGACAAATTGGTTTGCTTCAAAAGAGTGGAGTAGCTTTTATTGGAATGGAATCAACAACAAACTGCCTGAAAGATGGAAAAAATGTATAACCAGTAATAGCCAATACTTTGTATGAGATGTTGTTTACTTTCCCACTAAAAATTTGTATTTCATACCGGTACATCTGGTATCTTGGAGATACTCACCCCTATCGCAAATAACTATTCCCATAAAAAAATTCCCAAATTTCCTCATTTCCTATTGTAAATCATTCCCAAAAAAATTTTTTGGGAGTGAATTCACAAACACAAAAAATATTGTATCGCCAATGTTTATTCCCAAGAATTATTTTTTAAAATTAATTCCCAAAACTTGCCAATGGGAACAAGAAGGGAACATGTAAGTTATAAATTGTTTTGGTGTTGTTTTTTTAAAACTAAGTATATTGTTTAATTTAAGGAATGCAAATGTAATACTAGTACAAGTTGGAGTGTGATATTTGCAAAGAAGGTTGTTTTTTAGGTCAAAGTATTCCAGAGAAGACTGGATTTATTTTGTTTTGTTTTTTGTATGTACATATATGCAAAAGTGATGAAAGTAAACTTGCTATGCTAATATGAATGCGTTCAGCTTCATTCAGATGTGTTCCTTGAATAACTTCATCAACTTACAATATATGCATAAATTATGTAACGCACTGCAAATATTAACCATTTGAGCACTTTTCTTTGGGGAGTAGTGTAACTCTCATGCTCCACGCAAACAACGCCATCTGTTTTTAAGAACTCGTTGGTCCTTTCCACAATATAACGCGCTCGAGAATGCACTTCGTTAAATTTTGCTTCTGCTGATCCGTCTGCGGCATTTCATTTCTATAGGGTACTAGCATCCATGGCTCAGAGGCATACCCGCCGTCTCCTAAAATATATTTGTATTATATGTATATGTAATAATTATTACAAAAGTATACCTAGATCTTTGCTGCAACCTTTCCATGGATTGTTTCTCCTCTTCCTGCACCAAAAAACGAAGATACACACAAATAATTTTTTAAGATTTGTATTTTTCTTTGAAAAATTGTTGATAGGTAATTCACAATAAATTTTTTGTTTATACAGCATTTATAACTAATTCACAATAAAAAATTTTATTCCCAATATATTCGCAATACCGATTTTTTGGGATGGGAAAAAAAGTTTACTCCCAAATAATTTATTCCCATAATATTCACGATAAGGGTGACTATTTCTCCATGAAGAAAAGTAAATATTTTTATTTTATTTTTCCAAATACAGGAACAGACTTTATGTGATTTAAAATATGGAATACATTTCATAAATATAATATTTTAGATAAAATATGTCTTAAAGAAAATCTATAATATATGTATGTGTGGAGTATACGTTGCCATGGTAAATAAATTTATAAATTAAGTAGAGGAGCCTATTTTATATTACTTTTCTATAAACCACTTCAAATAACGACTACAAGTATGTATGTAAACATGTAACAACATTCGATTGGAGTCTTCACAAAAACCTTTCCCGTTCCTTCCATACTTTCTACTCCTTTCTATTCATACATATATTTTGTTCGATATGTGTACAAGTGATGTGTTTGTTTGAGTATTCTATTGTATTGTAGGAGAAAGGAGATAGAGAGAATCCTTTTATGCAGCACGACCTAATTGCCAACCAAATGAACCGTATACTTCACATATGAATATTATTCCTGATTATAATAATAACGAATGATTATTCATGACGCCGATGCCATCATCATTATAGTGTTATTGGTTTTGAAGATGAATTTAAAATGAAAACAGGATGTTACCTCTCCTCTCTTATTATAATTATAAAATATTATTATTATTATTGTTCTTGTAGTGGTTGTTGTAAAGTTTAATGAATTAAACACAATATAAATGAACAGTTACTATTATAAAATTATTACAGCTTTATAAGCCAGAGAGATAGTATTGAATTAGAAAAGAAAAGAAAGAAAAGGCAAGGAATGAATATATAAAGTGGTTTAACGAAGGAGAATGAAAAAAAACATAAAATGCTGTTAATATAATGTAGATATAACACTGTGTTACAAAAAAAAGAAAATTATTTAAATCAGTATCCCATATCCCAAAATTATAGGTTTTCGAATTTCAATAGAATTTTTTCTTGCCACTACTTTTTACTTCTTCCTAAATTATCTTCTTAAGCAGGGCATCTCCGTGTTTTATTACATTATGGGTTATAATCTATGCATAATCTCGCGTTGGCTTATTAGACATGAAGCCACGGTTCAAACTCGAGGACAGACCCCTCCAACAAAACGAAATACGAAATAGTATTTCTTTGGCGACTTCCTCTCAGCAGATTTCAGACAAAAGCCCTGAATATTGTCTGAGCACAGACATCGAGGTGTCGTTCATTAGGTACTTGATTATAGCCTGACAGTCAGATTAAATTAAGAGATATGCGGGAAAAACCCCTCAACCCAACAAGCGTTGTATTGCTTTCGGTTCTGCTTTCCCTTGGAATACATTGCAGTGGTGAGACAGCTTATCCGAATGATTTATCTACCACAGCCCACTCTTTTCCGCATCTTACGGCCATCGGTATAAAACACCAAAGGTACCAACGGGTACTTCCGGGACTTCAGGCCAGACGTCTCTGGTTGGAAATCTAAAAATTAAATATAAATAAATGTTTGGTGCGGCTTGTGGAGTATAGGCATTGGCCCATATTTTTTTGAAAATGGGGGACGGCGCAACCATTACGGTGAATGGAGGCACCTAACGCACCATGATAATAGGTGTTTTTGTACCCGCTCTTCATGGTATGGAAGTGAACGTTTGGTGTTTGGTTTCAAAAGCATAGTGCAACTTGCCACACATTTCTTGTCACAATAGATTTATTGCGTCAAACGTTTGACGGCCGGTTAATTAGCCGAAATGGTGATGTTAATTGGCTGCGCTGTAGACTAGTAGGTAGTGTGTTGGCTTATTAGACCTACAGCCAGGCCTCGAGCCCCAGGCCAGACATCAAAACAAAAATACAAAAAATATTTCTTCGACGACTTCCTCTCAGAAGATACCTGGCAAAAACTCTGAGAATAAAAAAAATTGCCATGAAAACTTTCTCAAAAATCTGTCGTTCGGAATCGACTTCAACATAAGTGGTGGGAGAAACTAGGTCGTAATCCTAACTGAAGGGTTGTAATGACCAATTATGTATGTATATAATTGGCTGCGCCCTGACACCGTTCTGTGGGGCGCCGTTAGAGAAAAGTGTTATGCCGACAAAGCAGAGACAATGGAGCATTTGAAGACCAATATTCATGATGACATTGCCGAGATACGACCCCATACACTCGAAAAAGTGCACTAAAATGATCGGATCGAAAGAGGTATTGTGAGGCCAACTGCGGCGGCCATATGAATGAAATAATATTACATTTCTAACCGGAACAATTGTACTTCACAACAATAAAAAAATAAATTTGGATAAATTTCAAACCGTTTTTGTTATATGGCACTTTTTAAATTTTAAATTTTAAATTTTAAATGCCCCACCCTATACTATAAAATCCGAATAGGAAATTATTATTCAATTGAAAAGGTATTGGACTGTTGAGCAATACTAGGCTTTGCAAAAGATTATTTCTTTAAAGACAGCATATCCTTTCGTTGAGTACACATAACTTCAACGTGAAGAGAGGTTTATGCGAAACCGATTAAGAGCTTGATTTTAGGAAACGACTTTCCTTCGCTATCCATCTGAGATTCGCTTTATATGCGCTTTGGTCTACAGGACTGGCTGATTAAGTGCAAGGGTTCCTTAATAATTTTGTGAATTTACACTGGTATTAGTTTGCATAAAGAAGAAGCAATATTGTTTAGTTTTGTCGAACTGGCCTAATTTATCGAAGCTAAAATTACATTAACGCACGAGGAGACCCCTTTTTCATTTTGATAGTTCAAAAGGGAATTTTCTTATTCAACTTTACTACGGAAGCCGATTTTAAATGCCCTCAAATATTAATAAAAAAAGGCCGTTAAATTGGAAAAACTTACCACACACGTACAGGCACGTACGCACACACAAGTCCCTACGTATGTTTGTCACATAAGCTAACCATCCGTTTCATTCCAATCATTCAGCCGTCCATAACATGTAAATTTTTTTCACTTCAATATGGATAAACAGAACAGAAAAACAACAAATTTTCCAATTCAATGAACTTTTCAAAGAGAAATGAAAAGAAACAAAGAACCAAGGGGAGAGAGAGAGAGAGAAAGGGAGTTAAGGGAAGAAGTAGGTGGTGGTAGAGAAAAAATCGAAATACATACACAGGGCAAGACTATATAACAGCCAAGTGAATAAAAGTGAATGAAATTTTGTCGTTTTGGCCCAAGGCGAAGATGTCAGGATTTTGCTTTTAAAGGTGACTTCAAATTATAAAAACTGAGAAGAAGAAGAAGAAGAACGAAGACAACAAACAGGAAATTAACTGTGTGTGTAGAAAGTGTTAAATAAGATTTATGAACCCATGGCGTGGAGAAGAAAAACCTTTTTCAAAAAAAAAAGTTTCATGATTATGATTGCATTTCCATCGTTTGTGTTTTGTGAAGGCAGTGGTAGGAGAGGTATTTTAAGCCGTTTGGAAAAAAGGCATACAATTTTAACCTTTTAAAGTATAATCCTCCTCCATCAGGCACATTCACGCATGCATTCCATTGTAAATATGTTCACGTTGACATTTCTTATCATTTGAATTCACGTGATTACATGCTTCAGCAGGCAGTTGCTGGAGTAGAAAATAAAATGAAATTATGGGATTTAAAATATTCGATTATAAAATAGGCCAATTCGGATACCCTATACGAGAATATTAAATTCCTCAGCGGCGTTAGAAAATAACTGGAACTTGCATATATTGGAGCGAATATGGTTTTTGAAACACGCACACATACATAATTGGTCATTACAACCCTTTAGTCAGGATTACGACCTAGTTTCTCACACCACCTATGTTGTGTGTGTTGATTTTATACATGAGTGACAGGACCCACAGCTTAAAGTAGATTCCGATAGACAGATTTTTGAAAAACTTTTCATAGCAATATTGTTTTAACGCCAGAGTTTTTGCCAGAAATCAGAGGAAGTCGTTGAAGAAATATTTGTTTCATATTTTGTTAAGTTGGAGATGTCTAATCTGGGAGTTTGAACTAAGGCGTCACGTCTAATAAGCCAACACACTGCCTACTAGACTACGGCGACTAGTCAACCTATTTAAGAACATGGAATGAAATCATGATGACGCTAATGATTGTACCTACGGGTTACTCCGCCTTGCGTATACAGCTGAACCGTATATGCAGGGCAAGCGATAAAGACATTAAAACGATGGAGCAGCTTTTATTTCATTGCCTAGCTTTAGTAAGCTAGAGATCCCAAAATTTCAATGATGGGACTAAGCAAGACATAAAACGTCTCAGAAGAGTGCAATTGAACGGGTTAAGGCAATTTGTGCAAGATACGGACTTCCTATAAAAAGTAAGGTGGTATTTCTTAAGGTAGGCGCACTACAAGCCTATATGATAATTTAGGTATAGAGTGGGCCATTTAAAAGTTTAAATTTAAAAATGCAATAAAACAAAAGCGCTTTGAAATATTTGCCAAATTTATATTTTTGTAGTAAAGTGCAATTGTTCCGGTTAGAAATGAAATCCAATTATATTCACATGTCTGCCGCGGCGGACAAATTATCGTGTACTTTTTCGAATGAATGGGGTCATATCTCGGCAATGACATCACGAATGTTGGCCTTCAAATGTTCAATTGCCTCTGGTTTGTCGGCCTAACACCTTTCTTTAACGGCGCCCTACAGGAAATAGTCCAACGATGTTAAATCGAAGCTTCTTGGCAGCCAGTTGACATCACCATTTCGGCTAATTAAGCGGCCATCAAAGGTTTACGCAATAAATCAATTGTGGCATAAGATGTGTGCCAAGTTGCACCATCCTTTTGAAACCAAACTTCGTTCACAGCAATACCATGAAGAGTGGATATAAAAAATTAATTATAATGGTGCGATAAGCTTTTTCAAAGAAATGTATGCCTATGATGCCTCTGCTCCATAAGCCTTACGAAACAGTCAGTCGTAATGGGTGCATTGGCTTCTATAAGACCACGTATGGGTTTTTTGAGCCCCAATTTTGCTTATTAACATACCCACCAAGATGAAAATGACCTTCATCCGAAAAGGCGAAATAGACATAATCTGCCTGAGTTCTGGATTGAACCACATGCGCTTTCTAATACTATCTATTAGACTGCTGCAACTTCAGATTTATATTTAATATCTATTATGACTGCTCAATATTTCCTCCTTTCCCTACCACAAATAATATTAATATTCTAACCAAATGCATTCCATAGGGAAGTGGAATGTGCACTTAGTTTCCATTTTATAAAAAAACAATGCCTTATGGACGAGTAGTCCATAGTAGTCGCCGTAGTCTAGTAGGTAGTGTGTTGGCTTATAAGACGCAAAGCCAGGGTTCGGGCCCCAGGCCAGACATCAAAGATAAAATACAAAAAGTATTTTTCGGCGACTTCCTCTCAGCATAATAAAATTGCCATGAAAAGTTTCTCAAAAATCTGTCGTTCGGAGTCGACTTTAAACTGTAGCTCCCAACACTCATGTATAAAATTAACACACACAACATAAGTGGTGCGAGAAACTAGGACGTTGGACAATGGGTCAATTCGTCCTCCGTATACTGTACTTGTCCTAATTGACAAGTACACGTCCTCTAACCTAACCTATGGACGAAAGCTGTTAAATAATATTATTTTTTATTCCTTGGACAACTCCTAATCAACTTTTCCATGTAATGAGGTATTAGGACAATAGAAAGCACTTTGGAGTGATGCGAAACTTTAATATTGCAAGAGGTGGCGGTTACTGACCTTCTAATGATGGTTAGCGTTATGTTAATCACCCTGGGTGTACAGGAACTTTTAAAATTAATTTCTTGAGTTGCCAGTTGAACTCTGTATACGTACAATGGCTCGAACGTATAATTGGACACTAGGTATTGAGATTTTGCCACTTGGAATTATTCGTAATCAAATTTGATACGAATTTGTAGAAACATACAACTACGGAAACCAATTATACATTTGAGGCACTGTAGCTATTACAAATCTCAAATTTAATATGTATGTATTTAATATTAAATACTTTTATATGGCACACATAACTTTTTAAAC
Organism: Sarcophaga subvicina; assembly: GCA_936449025.2. Classification (NCBI taxonomy): domain Eukaryota; kingdom Metazoa; phylum Arthropoda; class Insecta; order Diptera; family Sarcophagidae; genus Sarcophaga; species Sarcophaga subvicina. The sequence continues at coordinate 39,255,238 of OW388084.2, forward strand.
AACCTTTGTGACTGTTCATAACTAATACATCTTCGTTTACATATTCCTCAACTGAATTTAATCCTTCGCTATTTAAAGCACTACAAAGAACCTAACGAACCTACATTGGATACCATTTGTCTACAATATTGGTTGCTGCATACAAATTGGTAGCATTTGTAACTAACTTAGCCTGCACCTTTCTTTCGTCTTAGCCAAGAGTAAAACGGCATCACATGGTGGTCGAATTAATTCATCAACACATTCATTCGTTTATAAATATTCATTAAAATTACGTTTTTCTCTACGAATTTCTTTTCTCATATTCTTTATACAACAAATAACGGCCGTTTGTTTGTGGCAATAATAACGGAAATATTTATTCTCTGTCATCTCTATGTAAAGGCGTTTTAGATTATGGTTTTCATGATAAGAAGTAATAACGGGAGGTAGAAGTAAAAGTGTTGGAAGATATTAAAATAATATTGTTAGGGGTTGCTAATAAGGTAGAGCAGCATTGATGGTAGTTGTAAGGTAAGAGCAAACAAAAATTGGGAAAACAAATAAAAATTGATTCCGTAATATGCCTTCGTAAGGCTTGCTTAATTGCTTATCTATTGATACTATTCCCCTGCTCTCTAAAAGGAAGATATTCTGGATGTTTCCAACTCAATTAATAAAGTGCGTTACAGCGTGATTATATCGAAATTTATTGCTTTTGGTGTCGTTAAATATTTATTGGTTTCAAATTTCTTAAGGGCCTTCTTTAATTATAATCCAATACTTTAACAGTTGGTTAGGTTAGGAAAGTACCGGACTCCAATAGGCCAGCGTTTAGGCCCACAATCAAACCTAAACGCGGGTCAAACATTCTCTAGAGGAAATCACGATTACGTACCGGATGTGTACCATAATGGTCAGATGGAAAAACTCTATGACCAGGTAAGTCTGAGCTGGACAAGATACATAGTGTGTGCTAAAATAACCGAGGCAATGTTGAGGTTCACCGTTGCACATGGTAGTGAGTACCAGTGTTATAGATACTGTGGTTAGGATAGTGGAAGACAAGCTTAAAACGAAATGCAACAGGAATTTGGTTGCAAGATAATTTAGTGGCTGGCAGTTAACTCCCTGACCAGTACATTCTATGATTTTAGGTAATACTTCACAATGAGATTCTCTTAAAAGGCAAACATTCTGTCAGCAGAGTAAAACATTCCAAGGCAATGGAAAGATGTGCGCAGTTCAACAAAAAGTGCAAAGGGCGAAACTTAGCAATACTATCGGATAGTCAGGCAGCCATTCATTCACTTGGCTCTTATTTTGTAATGGCGAAACCTAATATTGCCCACTGTGCATAATTTAAGGAATTCATTGTAATACACATACATACATACATAATTGGTGATTACAACCCTTCAGTCAGGATTACGACCTATCTTCTCACACCACTTATGTTGTGTGTTAATTTTATACATGAGTTTAAAGTCGACTTCGAGGGCGATATTTTGAGACATTTTTCAAGACAATTTTTTTACTTTGTATTTTTTGCCGGAAATCTGCTGATAGGAAGTCACTGAAGAAATATTTCCTTCATATTTCCATTTGTTGGAGTTGCCTGACCTGGAGTTTGAACCATGGGCTCACGTCTAATAAGTCAACACACTATCTACTAGACTACTGCGGCTTACTTACCCAATTCGTAATATAAGTGTAAAATATTGTTACGTTTTTACCTTTTAAAAACGTTTAAAATATGAGTTCGTAGATTGCAAATAAAACAAAAATAAATTTGTGTTTAATTTTGATCAAAATTTTTTATTAGTCGCACAATTCTGTATGCCACTGTTCACAACTTTATGTAAACAACAACAATTGCTTTGTTTGTTATTACTCTGTTTACACTGTTAGCAATAACAATTTCTAGACAATTGTTACACAGATCTTTCTAACGGAGATCGTCCAACCACAATTACTTTCTTCAAACGCACCGCGTTTTCACACAAGACTGACTGAACTGCACTAACATCGTCGCTTGCTTTGCCTTGCTTTTTATATGGCAAAGTAAACAGTCTGATAAATGTTCTTGAAGGCGAACGTTCATGACTTAGCCTTTTCGAGATCGCTATAAATGTAAACATCGTGGTGTCATTACTGTTGTTTGTGTATTTTGTTTACATTTATTCTTGTAGTGTTAGTTGTTGTATTTTTGTTTAGTTATTTACTAACTTTTGTATGCTGGTGTTTGTTGGTATATTTTTGTTTACTTGTTTATCATTTTTTTATGCTGGTGTTTGTGATTACATAGTTTATATATTTATTATACAGTAATCCCTCGATTCACGTAGCAGCTGGTTCCAAAAAAAGGCGACGTAAATCGAAACGACGTAAATTGCATTTCATATTACTCATACTACAAAGTAGTATGTTTTTAACAAGGAACTTGAAAAAGTTACAGTAATCCCTCGATTTACGTAGCAGTTGGTTCCAAAAAAGGCCATGTAAATCGAATGACGACGCAAATTGAAGTTAGAGGGAACAAAATATTTGACGACTTAAATCGAAACAGCGACGTAAATCGAAGGATTACTGTATTAATTTATTTCTGTTTTATTATAAAACAAACAATTTTTTAATATTTTTCATAAAATAAGAGCATAATAAGGAAAAGTTTCAGATGACTCCGTAGGTACCCTTAAGGAGAACTCTGAGTAAATTCAAAATTCAAAAACCTAATATATGAAAATTTTTTCCCTTGTATTTAGCAGAATATCCCTTAAGATCAGGCACTCCATTTAACCCATTTGAAATTGAATGTACAAGTTTTGTTTAGTGTTTTCTGGTGGCGCCACGAGCAAGTTTTTCTGTTGACGTTTGTTGGTGGTTTAGCGATTATGTAACCGTTCTTTCAAATGATCCCCTAAATACTCTCTTGAAGGCATATCGGGACTTTGTGCAAGAGTATTAAGCCTGTATTGCCCTTTTTGATAAAATATATTGGAGTACTAAGACTTTTGCTGTCCACTGTATATTACGTAGAACGATAATTTGTAAACAAGTTCATTGTTTTTGTTTTTGTAGCTTTTGTTTATAATTTTAATGTTAAGCGATGTAAAAGCAAAACACCAGTATCTAGATTTTTTCATTTTCGTAACAATATAATAAAACTGACATTCAGACTCCTCTGGGTCAGAATTTTTATTCAGAAATTTTGTTTGCCACCGTGCAATGTCACTTCCACTCTTGCAGTCCACTGTACGTTTAAAACGCATTAAACTACAGTTTAAACTATCGTTTCGTAGAATCTAGGTAACTTAGTTATACAAAACAGCTGTTGGTAATGGCCAGAATACTCATTTAACCCAGTTTGAAGGCAAACAACAAATAGAAACGAAACGATACGAAACATGCAATTGAGTAATAAATGTTTCGAGACATTAATTGAAACTTAATGGAATGGAATGAAAAGAAAATAAATAAAATACGGCCAATAAGACTGCAATAAAATTTAGTTTTTTAATGCCTTTCTTTTTAATGTTTTTTTTCTTTTTGTTACACTTACAAATATAGGGAGGGGAGGGGAGTAAATAGATTTAAAGATTGTTAGTAAACGAGGGGCCAAAATAAAAGTCTATTATTGATTAAATTTTTTTTAGTCTCTGTTTTGATGAAAATGTCATGAAAAGTAAAGAAAAGTTTTCGTTTTCTTTTTATAAAATTTTTTTCATTTTATGGGTTTTGTTCAAGAAGTTATTAACAGTTTACGATTAAACTTTTATTTGACATTTATTTTGAAGAAAATATGATGAAAACAAAATCAATTTATTTAAATCAGTTTTTTCATTTCATATTAAATTTTCTTCCTTAATTCCTTAAAATCTGGTATTTTCTGTTTTAGCTACATATGAAAAACTATCGATAAATATAGTTTGACAGCAGACAAAATGTGTCATTATTTCTGTTCACTAAGGTTTCTCCAGTCATCGTGATTCGTTTAAAGCTAGAACAATACTACCAAATATTGATGGGCTTTGTGAAGTTTTGAAATGTTTTCTACAATCCTATTGACATGCTCTTCGGGGTTAATAAAAATAATTCCTTGCCTATTATTTGTTAAATACCCATGTGTTGCCTTGTAAGGTGCATTAACGCCGCACGCCTAATCGTCGTAGTCTAGTAGGTAGTGTGTTGGCTTATTCGACGTAAGACCATGGTTTAAACCCCAGGTCAGACATCACAACGAAAATATGAAGAAAACATTTTTCCGATTTCTGGCAAAACCTCTGAGAGTAAATAAAATTGTCATGAAAAGTTTCTCAAAAATCTGTCGTTCGGAGTCGACTTTAAACCGTAGGTCCTGCCACTCATGTATGAAATTACCAAAAACAAGTGTGTCAAGAAGTGCTTGGTAAAATGCCGGATACTAACCCCAGGGTAATTGTTGATTATTTAAAAAATAACTAAAATCACTTCTAATTGTAGCTAAGAAACAAAAGTTGTGCTTGATTTGAGAAGAATGTCCACATTTCTTCATTTTTCATTTCATTGAGTGTAAGCTAGCCTTCTCACACGCTGACCTGCCGGTTCATTAGAGGGGATTCCCACATGGCCGGAGATCATGCTTATGATAGCTCATTCAACTTTCCATTCTAGTCCCGAATCATAAGAACTGAGTATTCAGATGCCAACTCGATACTTTTACTTCGTCTCGTTCGATGGCGTAAATTCAAGGAAATTTACTTTTAAGGAAATAGATCTGTTCACGATGAAGTTGGTTATATGGCTACGTCTATAAGCAAAATTACCGTACTTGAGGCAAAGACTCAGTACCTTTTTAAGCGTTTTTTACTTTTTACTTTGTACTTTTAGTACAATGGGTCAATTCGACCTCCGGGTACTTTACTTGTCTTAATTGACAACTACACGTCCTCTAACCTAATTTTTAAAAACGTTTAAAATATGAGCTCATAGACTGCAAATAAAATAAAAATAAATTTGTGTTTTGTTTTAATTAAAATTCTTTATTATTTGCACAATTCTGTGTGCCACTGTACAAAACTTTATGTAAACAACAACAATTGCTTTGTTTGCTATTCCTCTGTTCACACTCTTTGCAATAACAATTACTGGACAATTGGTTGACAGATCTTTGTAACGGAGATCTTCAAACCACGATTACTCCCTTCAAACACACCTCGTCTTCACACAATACTGACTGAACTTTTACTAACTCAGTTGCCTGCTATGCCTTGCCTTTTATATGGCAGCGTAACAGTCAGATCAATGTCCTTGAATGCGTATGTTCGTGGCTTCGACTTCTCGAGATCTCTATAAATGTAAACATCGTGATTTCATTATTGTTGTTTGTGTATTTTGTTTACATTTATTTTTGTAGTGTTTGTTGGTATATTTTTGTTTACTTGTCTAAAATTTTTTTATGCTGGTGTTTGTTGTTATATTACGCAGTGCGCTAATTTGTAAACAAGTTCATTATTTTTGTTTTTGTTGCTTTTGTTTATAATTTTAATGTTGAACGATGTAAAAGCAAAACAGCAGTATCTAGATTTTTCCATTTTCGTAACAGTACGTTAACGAATCATCCGTCATGGCAATCATTAAGTCAGGATTACAACCTAGCTTCTCATACCATATATGTTGTGTATGTTAATTCTACCCATGAGTGGCAGTATCATAGTTTATCGCCGACTCCACACAACGAATTTGAGAAATTTTTCATGACAATTTTATTTAACTGACGACTGCTAATATGACGACTGCTGATATGACGAATGAATGAAAAAAAAATTTTTTTTACTTTAATACAATCTTTATATGATTTCATAATTAACATCATGTTTGGAGCTGTCAAATTATGTTTTTCACTGGTTATTTCAACTTGTTATGAAAAAGTTAAAAATGTTTGCGTACAAAAATTATTTCGTTTAAAAAAGTTTCACGCTAAAAAGTTTTTAATATCATGATGTGGTTTGTTTTAGTTTGCATTTCTATAGTTTTTTAAACTCAATGATAAATAAAACACAGAAAATTTTGTGATTTTTTCAAAAACTATTCATCAAAATTCTAGTAGCTACATATTGTATCTGTAAGTTGGACTTAAGGCTATTGCCATGCCTTCAGTGTATAAGATACATTCAGAAAGTCAGTTAGTATCATTAATTTATTCTCGAATAATTTGATGAAATGCTCACAGGTTTATCAGCTGTTATTACAAAACAAAATTTTGGATTTCCTTAACCCATCGTAAATTAAGAAAAGTCACCACCTACTACTATCTTCCCTTTCATGACAAGTATAGGGTGGGTAATCTATCGGTTTAAATTTGAGCCATCTTTTATTTCGAATCTGTCGAATACTTATGTCATTCTATTCTGTATATTATCTCCACTGAAAGTAATGAATCGATTTACGCTTGAGCAACGTTGGGATTTATTGAGCCAACGAGAAACTGCGCGATGATGTCGATTTTGCAAAAAAAAAAACATCTTTCCGGATGACGCACAATTTCAAATTGGTGGGTACGTTAATAAGCAAAATTACTGTATTTAGGGCTCAGAAAACCCACACGTGGTTCTGCTGTAAAACCAGTGCATCCATTACGAGTAACTGTTTAGTGCGGCTTGAGGATCAAAGGCATCATTGGCCCATATTACGTTGAATATGAGTACGGCGCAACCATTACTTTCAATGGAGACGCCTATAGCACCATAATAACCAATTTTTTTGTACCCGCTCTTCATGGTATTGACGTGAATGATGTTTGTTTTCTACAGGATGATGTAACTTGACATACATTTCATGCCACAATCAATTTATTGCATAAAACGTTTGATGGCCTTTTAATAAGCCGAAGTGGTGATGTCAATTTGCAGCCAAGAAGCTTGTATTTGACACCCTTGGACTAGTTTCTGTGGGAGCCATTAAAGTAAAGTGTTATGCCAGAAACAATTGAGCATATGAAGGAGAATATTCGTGATGCCATTGTCAAGATACGACCCCATACACTCGAAAAATTACACGAAAAATATAGTGAATGTACAATTTGCCAGGATATTGGCAGGCGGCTCAATTCGCGCTGGCAGCCCCATATAATTTTTCATTTTTTTTTTCGATTCATGCTGACACTAAACAGAAATGTCAAAAAACTTGCACATTCTCAGATGTCAAGCCACTCTTATCGATAACTTTTTTGCAGGTAAAAAACATCCAATAGAAAAATTAAAATAAAAAAATTTATATTTTTAATTGCTTTTGGAAACTATATGAGGAGAGGCTAAAATATACTAATAACACTGAACATGAAAAGACTGAACATGAACTTCCCATTCATTTAATAGACAAACTATTCAAATGTTTGGACTGCATTTAATGACTTAAAATACTTTCGTTTGTTTCGTGTGAAGTCTTTCACATATCAGTTGTTGATTTTATACCTGAATTGTTTTTGGAACACAACACCGACCGCTGCTATTCAAAAATAGTTTCAATATAGTAAAGTCCAACAGAATGTTTGTTAATCGTTTAATAAAGTTTTGCTAAAAACAAAATTCTTTTTCGTTCTCTTTTTAATTATTTCGTTGGTTGCCACTCCAAATGAGTGGTTATTTAAACCAAACAAATGGGAAAAAAAGAAAAGATAAAAAAGAGAAGCAAAAAATAAAATAAAATTATCATGAACCAGCGAACAAAGCAACACAACTGACACACTATAACGACGAGAGGTGTCACAAACACAAGCAGAAGGCATGAAATTCCTTTTGGCTTTAATTTACGAAAATTAAATGAAATTTAATGTTAAGCTTTGCATGGCCATGTAGGGCCATTGTATTTCTCACTGACAATGTCGTATAACATGTCACACCGTCTTTGTTGAAACTACATGTCAACCCTGTGTACAACTCTATAATTTGGGTAAACAAACAAAATTTAAGTAAAAATAGTTGCAATAATCTACTAGGTAGTCTATTAGGTGAAAACCTGTGGTTAAAATCCCATCTCAATTATCCCGAAGAACATGAAATACGAACAAGTTTTTTCCCAGTGACTTCTTCCTCAGCGGATCTGCATCCACGGCAGAAGACAGAAGTTGTCGAGACAGCGGCGACATTGCCTAACGATCCTAGAGTTATTCACGAAACCCGATAGAGATCTCATCGCGGCCTGACCATCAGAAAAGACCGAGAGGCGAGTGAAAGGAGCACCGTTGACGAGGATCCATTGAGAGGCCCGCCTGAAACACGCTGCAGTAGTCCTTCAGACGAAGAGAAATGTTCAGGTCCAGTTTCCCAGAGTAGACACCGCTTTCAAACCCATTATCGAGTTTAGAGCCGTCGGTATATATATCCAGGACTTCCGGGGGTAGGCCCCGCCACTCATGTATAAAATTAACCCGCACACCATAGTTGATGTGAGAAGCTAGGTCGTAATCCTGTTTAAAAGGTTGTAATGAGAAATTTTGTATGTACATGTCACGAAACTTTTTTTTTTCAACAAAAGATATCAATTGAACTGGCGGTAGCCTTTTTTGAAATTCTAATCACCAGCGCCATATATAATAGAATTGAAGGAAAAAAATTTGTAATTTTTTCCTTTTTTCTTGTGAGTGGCATTGATGCGTTAATTTCAGCAAAGCCTGACAAAATGCATCCTATCGCATAAGGACTTTTAAAAAGTCCTGACTTCCGTTAACGACATTTTTAATTCTGATGCAAATTGACGAAATTTGTTTAGAAGTCACAATTGTTTTCAAATCAAATTTACTCCTCCTTTAGATTATGGTGTCCTTTACAAACTTTTTTTCTTCTTCTAATTTTCTATATTTGTTAAGATGTTCTGTGCCTTGTTTCGTTTTTGTAGTCATCGTGTTTTGCCACTGACAGTAGTATTAAGTGGCATTTTTAGTACTCGTATTTGTTTCTCTCAACTTTTTTTCATTTTTTTTTTAAATTTTTTTCTTCTGTTTTGCATAAATTTTTATTTTACTGCCTGGTGGGGCTGACAGCCATGAGGCAGGTAGAGAAAGTTCTGACAACACCTCGACTTGGTGAAGGATCTATTTTTATTTGTGGTAAAAAGTTGGCAAAACATAATTTGCATACATTTGTTTTACACACTTTACGTTTTTGAAAAAAAAAATGGAAGAAAATGTGGAAGAAGAAATAAAAACCAACAACAAATTTTAAAATTAATACCACAAATATTTGAATAACAGATTATTAAAAAGTAATTTAATATGCTATTATGGCTGCTTTCAGTTGCTGTTTCCTTCCACAACAGGCAGGCAGGGGTTGTTTTTCATTGTACGCAATAATGGTTTTTGACACGTGAAGAAAAGGTTAAATGTACTACGGAGCTACGCTGCTATTGTCGACACTGATGTTCACACAAAATATTTTTTTTAAGTTTGTTCTTAATTTAAAAGAAATTCTTTAAGACTTTAAATCCTACAAAGATATCGAATTTCTTAGACTTCTTCTTCTTATTATTTATCAAACGTAATGGGACGTCGCAGTCTAGTAGATGGTGTGTTCGCTTATTAGACTTGAGGCCTCGGTGCAAACGCCAGGTCAGCCATCTCCAACAAAATGAAAAAAATATTTTTTCTTTCTCCTCTCAGCAGATTTCTGGCAAAAACTTCGAAATTGAAATTAAATTGCCATGAAAAAGTTTCTCAAATGCTCTGTCGTTGGTATTTTAAACTTTAAACTGTACGGCCCACCATACATGTTGTGTGTTGCCTTATTACACGTAAGGCTACGGTTCAAAGCCCAATTCCGATATCTCCTCCAAAATGAAAAATGAAAAAATAAAGGGTCCGCCAAATAAATTTTTTTTCTGAAAATGCTTTGAAAAAACTACTGAATATTTTCACAAATTTCTTTTTTATTTGAAAGTACAATCCTTCCGGTTAATAATGGAAAATAATTTCATTCAAATGGCTGCCTCGGCTGGCTATGCAGTAGCCTACACGATCGGTCCAATTTTTTAGCACATTAACGATTGTGTACAGCTGTATTTCACCAATGGCTTCACGAATATTGTCCTTTAAAGCGTCAATTGTCTCTGGCTTGTTGGCGTAACACTTATCTTTGATAGTAGTCCAACGGTGTCAAATCGCAGCTCCGAGGTGGCCAAACGACATCAGCTCTGCGGCTGATAATGCGATCTTCAAAAACAGTACCTTCGGCTGTGTGGCACGTAGCGCCGTCCTGTTGAAACCAAATATTGCCAATATCCTCCTCTTCAATTTTTGTGAACAAAAATTCGTTCAACATTGCCCGATAACGATCGCCATTGACTGTAACGGTCACTCCTTGCTCATTTTCGAAGAAAAATGGTCTAATTATGCCTCTGGACCAAAATCCGCAGCAAACAGAGACTCGGTTTGGGTGCGTCGGCTTTTCAATGTATGCGTGCGTGTTTTCTGTGCCCCAAATGCGGCAATTTTGCTTGTTTACACACCCGCCAAGATCAAAATGAGCTTCATCTGAAAAGATAATTTTTTTTGCCAAAATCGGCGTCTTCTGTAAGTCGATCGCAGGCCCACTTAGCGAAGCGAAAACGCATTGGATGGTCAATTGGCTTCAACTCCTGAACCAACTGGACTTTGTATGGCGTCATACCAAGGATTTTATGCAAAATTCGTCTCAATGATGTCTCCGAAATGTTCAATTGTTGAGAACGACGGTGAATTGATGTTGATGGCGCTTCACGCACACTTTCTGCCACACGTGCAATATTCTCGGGTGTACGCACTGTTTTTCACTTTTCACGCTTTGATTTGTCGATGAGGATGCCAGTTTCTTTCACTTTTTTCACAAGACAACGAACATACTGAGCTGACGGCGCTTCTCTTCTTCCAAAATCCGTACGCAATTTTCGCTCACATTCTGCAACATTACCATGATTTTCAAAGTAATGTCACAATATTTCCCAGCGTTGTTCAAGCGTTTTCACAACCATATTCGTTGAGCGGAAGGATGAAACTAATTATCTGTCAAATCAGACATGAGCTAAGTGTTACCATTCACTAAATAAGCAAGAGTTGAAAAAAAAACGTTAAATGGCGGACCCGATATATGTAAGTATGTATGTCTATTCAATTCATTATGGCCAAAACAAGCTAAAAATTTGAGAAAATTCTTGCAATTCTTTTTTGATTGTAAAGCTTATTTTGTACATACGAAATCGTTAAAATTTTAATTTTAAATTTGTCTTCATAATCTATTTTTTTAAAATAGTCCGAGTAAAAAATAAATTTTGTCTGTAATGCATTGTAATGCGATCCACTGGCTAATCTAACACAAACGGAGCTGCTGGCTCGAGTAACACGAGTGTTATATGATTCTCGGACATAAGTCCCCTTATTTCGCTCTTAAAAAAACTCCGATGTAGCAGCGATAGAACAGCGAAGCATAAGCCACATTGCAACGCTGTTCTAATGAATCAATGGAGTTGGATAGCCTGACGCCATTAACGAGAACCTTCGCCCTCTCCTGTACGCGGTCAAGAAGACTCAAGATAGACGTTGAGACATGAGAGTTGTATTCCATTCTCGGGCGAAAGTTAGTGAAAGTAAGTGAAGTGAAATATTTCTTGCACCGTCTTAAGAAGCTAAGGCAGTGAAAAATGTGTCAATTCTAGCGAACATCAAACTGAATTTTCATACCCAGAACTTCAAAAGCTTCTGTTAACACTGGGATAGATTGTTAAAATCTTTCAAATTATTTATTTATTTTTTTTTGACGATTTTGTTTACGAATTCAATGAACGTCTTTGACGATTTTGACGAATTTTTTTTAATATTTGATGATGTGATGCTTTATTTATCTGGCAGCTACATATGTGTATGAGTAATATTTATTACAAAAATAAGTTGCTTATAAGTATAGGTGGCTATATTGTAAAAATAAATATTGAAACATGATTGCATGTCCAGCAAACGTAAGGGATTTAATTAATATAGTTTTCTAACAAATAGGCCTCTATTCTCCAAAATTATTTTATTTTTTAATAATTCTCCTCCATAATTCTTCTTCTAATGCGAATGTCTTAAGAATTTTAATTAAATCAAGATATGACACACAATTCTGTTTTCGATACATAGGCTTCGAAACAAAATTCGATAATATCGACACAATACCGTTTTGGCAAAAGCAAATACATTACATTTTTTATAAATAAATGCAATATTTAGATTTAAATTCATTGATGTTTGTAATATTTAGATTTAAATTTATTGATTTAAATCCATTTATTGATTTAAATTTACAATTAAAATAACAAAACAAATATTGTTTAAAATAAATGAATTTAAATCTAAATATTACAAATGGGGGCTCAAACAGGATCGACCAATTGCAACAATTTAAATATAAAGGAAAAGATGCCCACAAACTGTGAATAGCCTAAATGCAAGAATATTAAGGAGTTCTACGAAAAACGTGCGGTGCAGTGAAATTTCAAGAAAAATTAAAGGGTTCTAAGGAAAAATGTGCGGTGCAGTAAAATTAAATTGAATTTCAAGAAGGACGATCTTTGTAAGTCTGCTCAATGTCAAGATCCATGTGAATATGAAATGAAAGCAGACGAAATTATCTGAAGTATGTATGTATGCATGTATAATTTATAGCAGTTCATTTTTTGCGAGAGAAACGCATGAAATGTAAGGAACGCTTAGACGTTTATAGAAGAAAATAGAAGTTTAGAAAAGTGAGTTCAAATCAACAGAAGAGAATAGAGGTTTATAAGCTTCAACAAAGAAAATAGAAGTGTTTGTGGAAGAATATCGAAGAAGATAATAAATTGACGTATATAGAAAACATTGAAGAACATAAAAGAACGAAGAATCTTATGGAAGATTGTAGAAATATTAAAAAAAAACTATAAACCTAGAGAACATTTATAAACATTTTGAAAATTGTACTAATTTTAACGTCATTTAAAATTAATATTAAATTGTAATTTTAGCGTTATTTAAAAGTCAATTCGGGTGCGATCCCACATACATAGGCCCGAAATTGAAAAAAAATATTTTACTAAACATTTGTTTTTTAAAGCATTTAAAATTATTTTGCTCAAATAGGCCTCTAACTGATAAAATTTGATTGCTTTGAGATAATATTATAAAAAATAAAATAAAATTCGTTTGTAGCAACACTTTTACTATAGAACTGCATATTTTCTCTTCGTAAATAGGCCATAAATAAGGGTTCATGTAAGACTACAGCAAAGCTGTGGTAAATTAAACATTCAAACATTTAGAGAAATGCTTGAGAAACTTCCATTTTTACTCGAGTGCACTATCACGTAAGTATAGGGTTATCCATTTCGTGGTTTCAAAAGTAAACGTAAATAAAACACATATAAAATATTTTTTTCATGATATTTCTTTTTTATTGTAAAGTTTGAACGTTGACACTATGTGTGAAACACTACATTATTTAAATGACCTCCATGCGAAGTGTTGCAAGCATTGATTCTTTTGAAGTAATTTTCGACCTCTTTTTGGCACACATTGGGCGGTATCTCAGCCGTAACTTGACGAATGTTGGTTTTTAAGTGCTCAAGAGTTAAAGGTTTATCTGCATAAACACGGTCTTTCGCGTAGCCCCACAAAAAAAATATAATGCTGTCAAATCGCATGATCTTGGTGGCCAGTCGATATCGCCACGACGAGAAATTACACGGCCAGCTCGAGTTGTGTGGCAAGTGGCGCCGTCTTGTTGAAACCACATTTTCTCTAAGTCGTATTCTTTAATAGCTGGCAAAAAATAGCCGGTTATCATATGACCATAACGCTCCGAATTGACGGTGACAGTCATTCCATCATCGTTTTCGAAGAAGTAAGGCCAACCACACCTTCGGACCAAAGAGTGCACCAAACAGTGACTTTTTCTGGATGTTATGGCCTCTCTTCAATTACTTGAGGATTCTCAGAACCTCAAATACGACAATTTTGTTTATTAACATACCCACCGATTGTGAAATGTGCTTCATCGCTGAAGAAAATTTTGTTCGAAAATTCAGTTCAGGCTTCAGTTGTTGCGTGAGCTGGACTTTATATGGATGTAGGTGTAGATCTAAATGCAAAATAGGCCATAATGTGCCGTAAGACAGTCCTAATTCCTGAGGATGACGATGAATCGACACATTCGGGTCTTCGGCAACACTTTCACTTACAATAGCGATATTTTCAGCGGAACGGGCGAAACGATGATGCACAGGCCTTTCAATATTTGTAACCACTCCAGTCTCTTCAAATTTCTTCACAATTTTGCCAATTGCTTGCGTAGTTGGACGATTATGTAAACCATAATCTACTCTTAAAGCACGATACGTGGCTGTGGCAGAATCACCGTTTTTGTAGAAGGTTTTGATAATTTTCATGCGTTGTGTGATAGTTAAGCGATCCATTTTCGTCAATGTCAGACTTTCAACTGAAAAGAAAAAAAATTGGTTTCACAACTTAGTTTGACAGATGTCGAATTCCCGTTCCATACTTTTGAAACCACGAAATGGATAGCCCTTTACATGCATCTAAAAAGGGAATATTATTGGCTGACAAAAGATACGAAATAACGGATTATCTGCCGGTTAGCAGCGAGTGTCAGCTTTTGAATTCTCTTTCGTTTGAGTGTCATTTATTTAGTGATAGATTCTTTAACAATCAAAGAACGCCAAAAAGGTTGCAAAGTCTGAATATAAATCTGAGTCACCATCACCTACATAAAGGTCTCGCACAATTAAAGATTGCTTCATCAGCGATGACGCTCATTTTTAAGTTGAAAGTAAGGACAACCAGTATAATTAATATAAATGAGGCTCGAAGAACCCAAAAGTGATTGGGGAAAAGCAATTCTGTTTGGAAAAACTTACTGTTTATTGCACATTATAGATGCTTGAGAAACTTTATCATGGCAATTTCTTATTTACACTTTGAGCTGTGGTTTGAACCACATGGTCGCGCTTAATATGTCTTTCATTAATTGCTTCCTGTCTTTAAATTAAAAAATACTGGCACGGAAGGGATCAGAGATGTATGACTAAGATCAGAGATGTATGAGCCACTACAAGAAAACTTTTTCAAATTGAAAAAAGCAGCATGGAATTCAACAAACCGTAGGTGGGCCAACATATCTGGTTGCAGAATGTAAAAACTTTTGTGTTCAGTAGCGGACAGCAGGACAAGCAAGGAACTAATTGAGTTCTACAAGAAAACGGTTCGCATTCTAACATGAATTCTAATGGGACACTGCGCTATTGGCAATTTCGCTGACAAACTCGGTCTGCCCCACCAGGTTTACTGCAGAAGCTGCCAGAATGTGGATGAAACGCAATCGGTAGAACATCTTTTGTGAGAGTGCCCTACACTTCAAAACAGACGTCATCGGTTTTTGGATGGCAGTACTTTTGGAGATCCGGGCGTTGGGGGGAACGTCCCACTTAGGGAAATGGCCAGTTTCATCTCAAGCTCGGAGTGGTTCTAAGTCACCACTAACGGATCACAACAAGGGGGCTTACCTTACACTGGGTAACATAGTGGGACATATCAGCCATCTCAAAATGGCAACGCCAATGGGATGAAAGCAACAGGGGAAGGTGGACGGCGAGACTTATCCCGGATATTGGGCTATGGATTGGACGGAAAATCGGAGAGGTGAACTACTACACTATACAGATGCTATCGGGGCATGGGTATTTTAGAAAGTACCTGCATAGAATGGGCAAGAGCGCCTGCCCTTATTGCCTTTACGAAGAGGAGGAAGTAATTGATGATGCAGGGCACACTATTTTCGAGTGTGCACGCTGGCAGAGCTAACGTCAATAGTTGGAACGATCACGGCCGCTAACATTGTCGGGGTTATGATTGCGAGTAGGGAGAATTGAACTTCAGTGGCGAATTACGTGGAGCGTATCCTAAGACTGAAGACGAACGAGATCTCGAGGCTGCCGAACATGTAGGCATGCCGACATAGATGATACCTGTACACGTGTCAAACAAAATCCGATACAGGGACCTGGACGAAAGGAATAGTGGAGACACTTAGGTGTCTCCTCAACTTTCGACACGCAATCCGAACGCGGATATGAACACGCAGGGGCAAAAGGCCAAAACGACTCCACTCTGAAGTAATACCACAGTAGTTCCGGAGTGGGCACGTGTCCACGAGACGAGGGGGGGATTTAGTGGGTGATGGCCCCACACACGGAGGATGTGACGACTTCCTCTATGGTGCGGTTAGGTACATTTAACCCTCCTCGACGTAAAAAAAAAGAAAAAAAGAGAACTTGCCTGTGAATGGCAAGCTATCCGCTAACCTAACTTAAACTAATTTAACCTAGAAAGACTAGGATCTACAATTAAACCGCCATAAAACCTAACGATTATTACGGTACGCAATTAATACATTTATTTGAATTCCTCGGCGCTTTCCAGTGTAAAGGCCTACATACTTAATTTATTGATCATTGCATTTATGGTTGTAAATTTGATGTAACACTTTTGCAATATTTTCCGTTTACATAAATACTTGAATAGGCGACGTTAATGTCACTGAAGTGTTTTCAATAATAAAACAAACAAATCTTTTATTACTGCATTGTGTTGATCCCAGTTAGGAAAGAAAATAAATTCAAATTCCTTGCAGGTTTCTTGCCACACTTTCTATAGGCATTTATTGGTTAAATTATAAAAAAAAACCAAATTTTACATCACCATGCCCTCTAGAATAGAAAAGAAAATTAAACAGGCAACCTTAGTTGTAATAGAGTGTCTCGCTCATTCTCATTCTCATACTCATTTTAGTTTTTGTAGCTGTTACCACAGAATTTATTTTTTGTATAAATTTTGTTTAACTCTTCTCTTTTTTATCAAAACTCATTTGCTTACATGTCTTCATGCCTGTGTGTATATGTTTGTGTTTGTGTAGTAGTAGTGGTAGTATTAATGGCATGTGTGTAAATATTATAGATTCTCCTCTGTTGTATGGCTTTTAAATTACAAATAAATTTATTTGTTGTGAAAACAAATTTAAAAAAATGTTCTGGTTTTTTACTGTTTACATATACATTAACATAACATACTTTAATACACCAATTAATATACGAGGGATGGCTTAAAAAATTGTGAAAAATATATTCCTAAATATGTATTTATTTATCCACAACTTGTTCGCCAACTTTTGAGGGGATCTTTATAGAGGCTATTGTTGTGGTTTTAATTGGATAGAATTTTTATGTGGTGGGTTCCAAGCCCTACGCACAACCCAAATTTAACGTCCAGGAGATTGGACTTTCGCTGCGCACATTAGTTAACATCTAGCGGGTTCTCGAATGCCATCCAGGCAGGGCCACGAGGAGGCAGCGTGTCAACTTGAATACAGCAAGACAAGGATCGTCCTGGTGTTGACCACGTTGGCCACAGTCAGAAACTTTACTTTGTTGCATGCATCCCATCAAAAAAAAATGAGGGCAAAACAAAGTATATGCTATCGACAAGTAGAGACGTGCGCCATATTGGTTCACAGATTACGGTCGATAACTATACTTTTGATATAGTCAAGGAATTTATTTATCTTGGCTCCGCCGTTACCACCAAAAATGATGTCAGTCTGGAGATCAAGCGCAAGATCACTCTTGCCAACAGGTGCTACTACTACTCAATGGGCAACTGAGTAGCAGAGACCTCTCTCGTGCGACAAAACTAACACTCTACAAGACCCTTATGCTACCCGTGCTTCTTTATGGCGCAGAGGCATGGACCCTATTAAGTACTGGTGCAGCGGCCTTGAGAGTGTTCGAGAGAAAAGTCCTACGTAAGAACTTCGGTTCTGTGCGAGTTGGCGATGATTTTCGTATCTGATCCAACAGTGAGATGTATGAGCTCCTCAACGACATAGACGTTGTGCAGCGTATTAGTATATAGCGGCTGCGCTGGCTCGGCCATGTCGTTCGCATGGACGAGGATGCTCCAACGAGACGGGTATTTGATGCAGGGATCTGCGGAAGTCGGCGAAGAGGACGACCTTGTATCCATTAGAAGGACCAAATCGAGGTGTGACCAACTGGCGTAGGCGCGCAAGAAGCAGAGGCGCTCGGAAGCAAGTGTTGTGGCAGGCCGAAATCCGTTAAACGGGTTGTTATGGCCAATTAAGTAAGTAAGTAAGTAAGAAAGTATGTTCGCCAACCTATATAGGGTATAATTTTAAGAACTTGAGAACTTAAAATGATAATATAGATTCTTCCAACAGGATCTTCCGAAAATTCGTAGTTGACTACCGCCATGTTGTTGAAGCTACATCAGCCAAATTACTCGTTATTTATTAAGTGTTCATCATGGGCGACTGCAGACAACGGCGTGGGTTAGCTGAAAGGGCTCTGGAGCAGTTAGAGACTGACCCTAATTTTCATTCTAATATCATCACCAGCGATGAGGTGCATTTTTCGTACGTAAACAAAAAAAAATTAGGAATTTCAAACGATATCAATCCACATGAGATCCAAGAGCGTTCAATTCATCCCGAAAATTCACTTATTTTTGCTAATTTTGGGCAAGACACCTCATCGATCGAATTGGATGATCTGAATCCCAAAGACTTGTGGTTCCACACAGCAAGAACAATTTGAGGACACCGAGGCCACCGATATCGTACAATTTGAGGCCGTTAGACTTTGTCTTCTGGGGTTTTCTTAAATCATAAGTCTAAACGAATAAGTCACAAACCAAAGCGGTCCTCAAAGCCAACATAACCCATAGCATCTGTCAAATTCAACCGAATGGAAATTTAAATATTTTGGATGTGTTCCACCCGTAGAAGACATCCGAGACAGAATTTAAAGCGATTCCTTTCAAAATAAGAAAAAATTTCAATGATATTTCACACACACTTTTCATTTAATTTTAAAAGTAGGAAGCACTTAAAAAACGCCCTATACAAGACAGAAATATTGTTAGAATGACATTTTTTATTGCACTCTGATGGTAAGTTCATGGCACTTATTTTTTATTAACAAAATTTCCAATAACTCTGAATCCAATCCTAATGTAAAGTGTATAGCCACAGAAAGTACGAAAATTTTTCTCTCTACGTTGATCCACGAGGAAGAAAGGATGTTATCATCAGTCACAGTTTCGGTATTACTCCTCAATAGTCCCTCTTATCATGTCGTATGATTCTTTATATAAAATTTGCGAGATGTGTGAGCTCTTTTGAGTGCTATACAAATCATTTTTGAACGAACAAGCTTTGTTCCTACCGATCTTTACCTACTTTAAACATGCCTTATCGTGTGTCTTCACAACTACATTTGTAAGCTTATTCACCAGTTTCAAGCCTTAGAATTTTTACTATTGTTAAGAGAAGTGGGTCAAACATGTGATCACAAAACCATCATAGAGATCCCAGTTGGTATGGTTTATAAGCATTCTCCATGTGGTCACAAACGAGGTGCAAGTCTCATCAAATTTGCAGTGACTAAGTGAAAAATAGCAATTCTTCTGCAGAGTACTGAGTTATTGCTTATCCAAGGTATACTTCTAGAAATAGAAACTACTTCCGCATTTTTAAAGAAAAGGTAGGTAAAAAGCAGCCGCTTCGTAGACCTTAGTTTATTTGGGTCCTATTTGTCGCTATTGTAACATCGCTAGCTAGCTAGCTATTTCGTTATGTAATCGTAATTCTTGACTGGCACTTGTCATCCATGCCAGAGTTAATTGCACAGTGAAAAAATGTAATAGGAAATAGAATATAACTAACGGTAAATTTAAATTTGATTAATTATTTGAAACATAATTTTTGATATTCAATATGGTTTCCATTATTCTAATATCAGCCTACATGCAGATGTTATTTGATGACAATTGAAAATAAAAATTCATTGAATTCGAAAAGGGCCTATGCAAAGAAAGCTAAAATAAAAACACGTGCAGAGCTTATGGCAATGCGATTATGACAATACATTATTGTATAAAATTTCATTTAAAATTTAAGAATATATTTGCATATCGTTTTTATTCATGTGAATAACAAACAAATTCAACACAGAGATTCATATCATAAAGCATATGGTAAGGCTGTATGTCTTTAAAAATAAGCAGCATAATTTTAGGAAGACTTTATTCAGTAAAGTAATATTTAAGAATAAGACGCTTTATAATATATCTGATTTGAGACACCGTAGTCTAGTAGGTAGTATGTTGGCTTAGAAGAACAAAAACAATTAAACATGAAAAATATTTATTTTTTTAACTTCTCTTCAGCAGTCTGCTGGCAAATACTCTGAGAATGAAATAAAATTGTCTTGAAAAATCTATCATTCAGAGTCGATAATAAATAGTAGGTCCGCCATTCATGGATAAAATTAAGCACACCACATGAGGGATGTGAGAAGTAAGGTTGTAATCCTGACTAAAATAAGAAAGTAAATACGAGCTGGATTGATGATATTTAAATTTGTTTTGCAAATCTCCTCTCCTTATTAGTTTTCAATTCGTATACCTAGAGCAATTAATATAAACTATTCAGGTTAATTTTTTATTATTTATTTTCAATCCTTTCAAAAACATAGGACTGTCACGAAATATATTCCACATCTAAATGTACGAACAAGCATTCTAATACACCTTTTTCGAAGAGTATTTTATTATGCCTTTTCCCGGTTTCAAATCGAAATTGCTTGCGCTTTTAGTCGAAGTTTTTTAACAAATTCTCGGAAGAAAATAAATTCGAATTTAAAAACGTAAGACAAAATCCTACAATTTTAAACAGTGTCACTTTTGGTGGTAACTGACTTCATTTAACTGTTTAACAGTATCAATCCAAAAAGTCCATACATTAAGGAGCTAATATAGGATGTATAATTGGTCTACGATAATTCAATGCTTATTAATATAATATCGACAAAATCGTTCCATGTAAACTGATTTGAAGAACAAATTGTGTCTCAATTTGTTGAAATTTTCTCGAGAGGAGCAGGGGCAGTTTCATAACTATAACAAAGTGCATACATATGCCATTATGTACAAGTGGTAGCGCAAGTGGTCTACTTCAAAACCCTATTAGTAGTATACCTGAAGTTACCACAGATCTCGAGTAGATTTGATTTTAAAATTTTTTAGAAATATCTGCAGAGGAAAAGTGTCAATTGGCGAAATTGAATCATGCAATTCAACTGAAATCTTACATACATACACACATAATTGATCATTATAACCCTTTTGTCAGAATTACGACCTAGCTTCTAACACCACATATGTAGTGTGTGCATAGCTGCCAGATAAATGAGGCATCAAATCGTCAAATATTTGAGAAAAAATCGTCAAAATCGTCAAAGACGTTTATTAAAATCGTCAAAAAATTGTCAGCAAAAATATTAATTAATTTTTTTCCAAAAACGGAGATATTTTATATCATTTTCAGGAAAAAATTGTTTAAGGATTATACAATCTATCCCAGTGCTGTTTATTGACACATAAGCGCTGCAATAATATTGCATCATCTTAATCTGTGGGTGGTGTAAATATTAAGGAGTCAGAAGCTCTTGACATTCTGAGCATTCTGAGGATTCTGAGCATTCAGTGTAATGTTGGCTTCAACCGACACATTTTTCAGTTCCTTCAGTTCCTTCTTATTTATTTATTTATTTATTGATTACAATACAATTACAATTACAAATTGTATTGTAATTATATACGCCGAGCGGAGTATCTTGACCATATGCTCGGTGTAGTGTTACAGATCAGAGTCTCTAGGGGGAATCGAACCCACGACCCTCACGCTAATAGTCTAGCACACTACCCTCTAGACTACCAGGGCACCCTCCTTCTTAAGATCTTATGATCTTACTATTTACACC
This sequence comes from Sarcophaga subvicina, assembly GCA_936449025.2. NCBI lineage: Eukaryota > Metazoa > Arthropoda > Insecta > Diptera > Sarcophagidae > Sarcophaga > Sarcophaga subvicina. The sequence continues at coordinate 39,277,090 of OW388084.2, forward strand.
ATTTGTAACCGGCCGAGACTGGAATACAACATGTATGGGTCGGTGCCTCAACGTCTATTTTAAGGATTCTCGATCGTATACAGGAGAGGTCGTAGTAGCTCGTTAATGACGGTAGTGTATCCAACTCCATTGAATCATTGGAGCATCATTGCAATGTGGTTTGTGTTTCACTGTTCTATCGCGTCGACAAAATGATTTTGCTCGAGCAAAGTAAGAGGACTTTTCCCGAAAATCATATATTTCTACGTATCGCTCGTCTTTGTCGGCCAACACTTCCGTATGTGGTCGATTGGCCAGTGGATCGCACACTGTCATACAGAAAAAGTACATTTTTAAGTCGGACTATTCGTATGTGGAACTCAATTTCCGCAGAGATCTTTATTGTTAGTTATGGTATAAAAATATACAAGCCTAGTGTCCATAAATACTGTTCTCTCTTTCCTTCTTCTCATAACATATTTTCATAGTTCCAAACACAATGCCATCGATCGCCTGAGTTTTGGTCGTACGAAAAAAAATAACGGCGCTTGCCTTTGTTCTTCCGATGGTAATATTAGAAGCTATAATAGAATTTTTAAAATAGTCTGCAACGACAACAACGAGGTTATTTAAGAGTTGTAATTTTTTGGCTTTTAAGGGGTTAAAAAGGAATAAAATACAGAAAACTCATCACAGGTATTCGAAAGTAATTTAAAAATATAATACTTTACTCTTTGTTTTTACTAACAGAAATTTCTAATAGTAACAATTGCAAAGTAAATATAAAGCTTAAAGTGACTTTTAATATACTAAAGTAAAGAATATGATGTAAATTTTTAATTTTGAAACATCGTCAAAAAAGGGCCTAAATCCGCGGCAGCCATATAAAAATCTATTTCCAACCGGAGCAGTTGTAGTTCACAGCAAAACAACAATATTTATCAAAATTTCGAACTATTTTTGTTTTATTACATTTTTAAATTTAAACTTTTAGATCGCCAACCCATTATATTTACTCACATTATGCTCATATTTACTATAATAAGTATGTAAAATTCATAATGCAGGGAACATATGGGACGTATGAGTTATATTTAATTCCAATAGTTTCATACATATGGCAAAATCGAAGTTTTTTTATTGCATACTTTGCAGGGTAACTATTCGAGTACATGTAATATGATGCGTATGAGTAATATAAATCAAATACAATTAAAAAGAAAGTATACGCCATAAATTTGGAATTAAGCTACATGTGTACATGATATTTCGATTCTATGCAATTCTAGGCTATATTCTAGTAGGTAATACATCATGACCTGTCTTGAACATCTTCACAATCAAAAAATTAATAGGGCAAAATTTCAAACCGTTTTTGTTTTATTGCATTTTTAAATATAAAACTTTAAATGGCCCTGAGGATCTAATGGTCTTATGTCAGAACACATCTTCCAATCTATAGTGAATATTCATTCCCAACGCTATAAAGTCTCATTTCCAAACGCTTCCTGTTTACTTCAAATAAAGGAAAGTGTGTGTTGGATATCACTGATATTTTTTATTCATTTGAAATAGCAATTATGTGTGGAATATATGGTACTAAAGTAAAGAATACGTAAATTTTTAGTTTCTAAAAAATAGTCATAATAAGGACATAAATCGTCAAATCGTCGATATGATATTTTTGGAACTCAAAATCGTCAAAATGACGATAAATCGTCAAATCTGGCAGCTATGAGTGTGTGTTAATTTAATACATTAGTGGTTTAAAGTCGATTCCGAGCGAAAGAGAAACTTTTTCACGATAATTTTTTTTACTCTCACAGTTTTTGCCAGAAATCCGCTGAGAGGAAGTCGCCGAAAAAAATATTACGTATCCATATTTCGTTTAGTTGGAGTTGGGTTTGACCTGGGGTTTGAACCGTGGCCTGATGTCTAATAACCCGACTCACTACCTACTAGACTACGGCGACTACATAACATACGAGTAAAACTAAAAAAACTAAAACTATTGTAGTACAACTGGGTTGCCATTTGCCTAGTTTTCCCTTTTTCTTCCAAGTTTTTTTGCGTTGCGAAAAAGTTTTCACTAAATTTGTTTTCTAACAAAACAAGTTTTCCAACAAATTTAAATTTTCAATTTTTTTTAATAAATTCAATAATAATAACATGAAATATTTAAATTTTCATAAAAAAATATGTGTATTTTATTAGTTCCGGCAAAGAAAAACCAACAGAGGCACCAGGTTCCTTTTAAAATTTTGTAAAAAACAAGTTTTTATTCGTAAAAAAATTTTTTTTCCAAGAAATTAAAAGTTTTTATAAAAAAAATATTGGCAACCTTGGATCCACCCAACATTCTTGAAAGCATAGGAACCGTGCAATTTCCAGTGAGAAACCGAGCCACTAGCTTCACTCTAGACGCATCCAAGGCCAGCTGTTAGATGATTCTACCATAGCCTTCTCTCCTATCCATCCCTCGATAAGATCCACCACTATAGCATAAATAAGTGAAGATGAAAACGATCTCGTTTCTCAACCTGCATCTGACTATAACCCAACTCCTCGTCAGGCGATAGCATGGACATTTCCGAAGTTCTTGATCAAACTACGAATGAAGTTTTAATAATCCATCCAAAAATGGGAAATATTTATGTTCAGAAACATCAGCAATAAACAAAATTGGAAGATTTTCTAAACAGGACATAATAAATTTGACTTCTGGCCCAAAGCGATATGCTATTGAAGAGCTGATGGTATAAAATCTTTTTTCTGTTATTTATGCCCACTATAGTATAGATCCACCACACAATTAATTAACAGAAGAGGTATTATTATCCATTATAAGAATGCCAGGAATTTTTAATTTTTTTAGTGTGATTCCACACTAAAGCAGAGAGCTTGCACCTTCACATGATCAAATGTTTCAATCTCTACAGAGTTGTCTTAATTTACTGTAAATTTCATTTCCTTGGACCCTTGTAAAAAAATCAAAATTCATCGTATTTTTTGAACTCACCTCGTATAACACCATAATTGTTGTTTGTGGTAGTAATGTCGTTGATTGTAGTTAAGTAGTGGTTTTTTGTTGTTTATTTGTTTTGTTATTTTAATAGCAAAACCAATTCGAGAGTGCTGTTTTATAGTTTAAACAACGAGAAGAAATGCATAAGCTCAAGTACAACTACATTGTTTAAGCCAATAATACATATATATATATATATACACGTGTAAACTAATTTAACGAATGGTTGAGTTGCATGTAAAAATTATGAATGTAAACAGCAACCAAAAACAACACACACTTATTAAATACACGTAAACAACAATATATCCAGGGAATGTATGTGAGAGTAATGTGTACTACACACACATGTAAAATATACAGAGAGCAGTTATAACATTATATTGTAATATTAAAAATTTTTTTACTTCTGTAAAAAACACTCTTTGTGAGTGTACGAGTATGTGTATGAATGACTGGACTGGACTGGCCATTATGACATTGTTTTAATAATCATTTGTTTGCCTAAAGAAATTGTTTTTTTTTTCTTTTGTTTGTTTAATTTTGAAAACGTGTTAAATCACGTTTTAGCATGTCATAGAGTTTAGTAGACATATTATATTACAAATAAAAAGAGAGGAGAGAGAATATTTGTAATAATAATTATAAAAAATAATTATGATTATAATAGAGAATGTAATATTCATCACATTTTCATTTTGGGTCAGTTTCTCTTCTGTTGGTTTCATAGAAAAACCACACAAAACAAAAACGACCTTTTAATCGCTTTTAGTTGGAAGTGTTATGAAAATAACCACATTATTAACACACAGAAAAATGAAACAAAAAAAAAATACAAAAAATTAAATTGTATATAATTATTAGGGTTCTCTATGTTCAAGTTTCATTTTCAATTCTTGTGAAGTTTTTAAAATAATTCAAATTTACTTCGTTATTAGAGTAGCTGCAGAAAAAAATCAGACAAACAATAACAAAACTTAAAAGTAATTACAATAATCACAAGTAACAATAACAAAACGTCAGAGAAATACCACGAAGGCAAAGACAAACAATAAAAAAATCAACAAGCAGTTTCTAGAAATTGCCAGATCGCGTATCAATTGGATGTAAAACGAGTTGAAGCCAATCTTACCAGTGAGTTGTAGTAAAAAGGACGATGAGTGCCCATTTGAGGTTTGTATTTATTAAGATCGCATAATAGAATTTATAGCGCGTTGTTATCAATTAAAGTCCTCATACCTTGCAATAGAACAATTTTCTCTGAGAATCGTAGTTGGGCAGACGATCCATATTCTTCTTGTTTATATCAATTGATTAGAGACTACGTAACTTTCACTGGTAAAGCGTTAGGGTTTCACCATAAAATGACTGGAGGATAGCTAGTTTAACTAAGACAATCGGAATCTTTACCTGTACCCTGTATAATGCTGGAGTTAATGAGCTCTGTACCGGCCATGGTTGCCGTAGTCTAGTAGGTAGTGTGTTGGCGTATTAGGCATGAGGCCGCGGTTCAAACACCAGGTCAGACATCTTCAACAATATGTGAAAAATATGAAAAAATATTTCTTCAGCAGATTTCTGGCAAAAACCAGAATTGCGTTGAAAAAGGAATCGGAAGGAATCGGAATCGACTTTGAACTGTAGGTCCCTCCACTCATGTATCAAAGTTAATACGTACAACATAGTTGGTGTGAGAAGCTAGGTTGTAATCATGACTGAATAGTTGTAATGACCAATTACGTTCATACGTAAAAAGTGTTGAAGGCAACGTTACCAGTGAGTTGTAGTAAAAAACGACATGTATACCCACTTTGAAGTATGATCTACGTATGCATTAAATAGATCGTGTAATACAATTAATAGCTCGCTGTTATCAATTGTCTTGTTAGTCGCCGTAGTCTAGTAGGTGGTGTGTCGGCTTTATTAGACGTAAGGTTCATATCCCAGATCAGACACAAAAACGGAAATATAAAAAAATAATATTTCTGCGGCGACTTCCTCTCAGCAGATTTCTGGCAAAAACTGTGAGAGTAAATAAAATTGCCATGAAGAGTTTCTCAAAAATCTATCGTTCGGAGTCGACTTTAAGCTCTAGGTCCCGCCACTCATGTACACAATATAAGTGGTGTGAGTAGCTAGGACGTAATCCTGACTGAAGGGTTGTAATCACCAATTATGTACGTATCAATTGCCTTTCAACAGGACAGTTGTCTGATAATTCATCTTCTTCTTATAGATATCAGTTTAGCAGAGGCTAGCAATATTCTACGTAACTTTCACTGCCAACGAAGTTCAACTTAGACAATCGTAATGTATACCTGTACAATGCCGAAGGCTGGAGTTTATGAGTTCTGTACCTACGATATCCCTAAGTCCCCAAAGCCAAATAAATGTTACCCTTGAAACAGAAATGTTCCTGAGGAACCACCGCCTTGAATAGACAAGACTCCCTTGGTAATTACAAGGAACAAGGGTTATAACACAAACAGAGCAAGAACTATGCCCTTTGTGAGTCAAAAATAATTTGTTCTTACTATTGAAATTCTTGAAATTACTCGTGTGTAATCGGATTCTTCAACTAATTCGGATATATGGGATCAAGCTATGAAGCAGCTCAAACGCCAGCTGTAACATATTATTTACTATCGGATGGGCCATCTATCGGATTAAATTTAAAACTTCGGTTATTTTGAATCTGACAGTACTTATGTTTTTCTATTCTGCAACAAAATTCAATATATTATCTTCAGTGAAGGTAATGAATCGATTTACACTTGAGCAACGTTGGGATTTGTTAGAAATTTATTTCCTAAACAAAGATAATTCGTCTGAAAGGTCATTTTCAGTTTGGTGGGTACGTTAATAAGCAAAATTGCCGTATTTGGGACTCAGACCTCCCACAGGAGGTCTTATATAAGCCAGTGCATCTATTACGAGTGAATGTTTGAAGCGGCTAGTGAATCGGAGGCATAGTTGGCCGTTAAAGAAAAGTGTTATGCCGACAAACCAGAGACAATTGAGCATTTGAAGGCTGAAAATCAATTCTACATATGTAGGTTTTTATAACAATGTCTCCTCTAATCCTATTGCCACCTACAAACTTCAAAATGTTTTTCACAATATTTTCAGTCCCAGTTAGGATAGCTTCTCTGCCTAGTATTTGATCAAGTGTTTCCTTCCAAAGTGCATTAACACCGAAAAACTTCCGAATATATAATGTTCTGATAATTCGTTATCTGCATTATAGTATCCACATATCCAACTTGATGCGATCTCTTCTCTGAAAAACTGTTATTTCTGTCTACAGTGCCCTCTTAGAAGGCCGGTTACTACTCTTGCGCTACTTCTGGATATTTTGATGCTTAAGTCACATCTTTTTTCATTGTAATTACGTAAGAAATGTATAGATGGTCCTATAGGTCGAACCTATTTGGCTTGAAAAGAGTATTCACTCTATGTCCCCTCTATGTCCCCATTTACCGAGTATGTATGCATTTCCAAACTTCATTTCCTCTTTCACACAAAGTTGTTGGCCTTTTCAACGGCATGAAAGCTTTCATTCTCGCGAATTCTTAAATAGCATGGCTTCGAGCAGAGAGTGTAAATATTTTCCCCGCTTAGCTGATGCTTGCTCAGTCACTTAAAATTTTATGTGAGTCCAGTCCAGTACTTGGAGTCCAATACATTGACGTTGGTCTGTCAGATAGTGTTGATATGTCTTGTCGTAGTATTTCCAAATCAATTTGAATTGTGATTATCTTTAAACGGCGGAGACTTATGCATGTGAGATACTCGCGAGTGTCCCTATTGATTCCGAATATTTCAGTCTCTCCGAAAAACCCCACAACTATCCCACTATCAATCCTTGACCCACCCGTATACCACAAAATTCTTCTTCTCTATTTTAAAAGTGTATGTACTTTCGAAATTACTTCATTCACTCTTAGTGGAAAAATACGCCAAAAGGACGAATAAATTCCCTAAAAACTCGTGAGTTGTCTTCAATAGCAGGTTGTACTTCGCAAAACACTTACGTCTTCGTGGAAAAATACATCAGAAGGACGGATAAATGCAACGGTATGGTTCCCCAAAATCTTGGGGATTGTCTTCAATAGCTGGCTGTACTTTGCAAAAAACTACACCTACGTCCACCAGAAATAGAAATCCAAGAATAAGACAACATGACAGGCATGACATGGGTTAAGTTTAAGGAAGTAATGCTTTCAACTTATAAAGCAATTGGGAGATCCTTACGTAACTGTACTGCCACTGTGTGGATCTCCAATATCAGTGACACTCAAGGGATATGATTGCAGAGAGCGCAATCTACTGCACTGAGAACGGCGAAGGAGTGTTTAAAGACAACCAGCGCGGATCTTCTTCTACAGGAGGAAAATATGGTACTGCAAGTGAGGACAAATATCTCGATGCTCACCAAGCAATTCTTGCGGATATGGTTACATGCATACCTCTAAAGTGATCAAAAATCGAATCTATTGCTGCATCAATACAAAAAACCGTATTCCCAGTCTCATATAAAAAGATTTTCCCTTGGTGGGAGCTTGTGAAGCGAAGGAACACAAAAACTACACCACTTTAGGCGTTAGTCACGAGCTCTGTAGTTTTTACGCAGATCGATATTAAATGCGAATTATTTACTCAAGGCTTTAAGCAAATTGTTTGTTAGTTAAAGTTAAAGAATGAAATTCAAAGTGTATGTTTCAAAAGGAAACCTTAAATTGCAAGACCTTATGGTAAATATGTTATGGTCTCTTTGCATTTTCTATTAATTATGTATACATATACATACGTAGACTGATAGACAAACAAAAAATGTTTGAATGTATTATGGGATTAGAGACGAGACTTTTTGCGACTAATAGGGATGAGATTAAAAAAATCGTTTTCTTCTTCCTTTTTTTTTCCATAGAAATGTGATTAATTAGTTGGAAAGTTTTTTTTGTGACATTTCTCTCTATTCATCTCTGCTCAAGTGGCAATAAAACGAATGTTAAAAAATGAAACGCATATTAAAAGTTTTATTAAAGATTTACGTAAAATAAATGGGAAAGATTATCTCGACTGGACTTTATTAAAAAAAAAATTTGTTTCTTGTAATGTTGTTTGCTTTCAGTCTTCCTTTTCGTAGACGAGTTAGATGATACGATTACAAATTAGAATTTTTAAAGGCCTAAAAATTATGATAAACGAACATGACTATAACAAAATCATGAAGACCGAAAATAAATTGAAAACATATTACAATAACAAAACTATATAGAAAAAATAGGTTCTAGAAGTTGACGGACCAAATATAAATGAATATAAATTTGTTTTATTTATACAAAATGTTACGTTTTCAGCCGGTGATAGTGAAAAGCGCGTCATTTTTACCCCGTTGAGTTATATGCCATAATAAAATTGTAAAAACGATATGATCAATTAAATTATATTGTTCAGATAAACGAATAAAGGATGTACTTACTTACTCAATAGGTCGTTGCCATCCATTCATCATGATTACTACCTAGCTTCTGACACCATTCATGGTGTGTGTGTTAATTTTATTCAAAAGTAGCGGACCCTACAGTTCAATGCTGACTCTGAACGACACATTTGCTGGGACGAAGTTGCCGTTTGACCCACGGGTTTTGTTACACTGCTAGGGTGACTTCAAATATTGTTCGTACAAATATACTTAAATAAATCAAAGCAACAAGACATAAAAGTAAATAATTTCTAACGGTTCTACTTTATTTGACCGCAGACCCAACTAAACCAAACGCAAGTCCGGTAGAATACGAAAAAATTTTTTAGGCTTTTTGAATAGGAAAAATTAAGCAGTTTTAAAGCCACGTTATCTAACCCTTAACTCTCCAAAGGATTAGCATCAACAAAAACCATATAGATCCGGCAAATCCTATACTACACTCCTACCACAATCTAATATATTTTTATAACGACAGCTACAGTTCAATTAGCTGCTTTGGTAGAAAGCAAATGGAAATGAAAAAATCGAATAGAAGACTTATACGAAGGCAATTATATTATTCTTCTGTCATACAATATGCCTTCCAACCGCAGCTGGTTCTGGTCTTTGTAGGCCTGAATATTTGCATCAACTGCACAAAAGTTCTATGTACCTTCTAGCCCATATAATTTCATATAATGTCTGCCAACAGAGGTCTTCAAACTTCAAATTAGTTGTCATTTAATACGTCTGTGCAAATAATAAAATTGTTTTACTAATATTGTGTTCCGACAGAAAAAGTTGTACGTACTTAAACATCCTCTGCTTAATATGCCTGTTTGTATTTGGATTCATTAAATTAAAACATATTCCTGTGTATACATCCTTGTGTATACTCTTCCTAATACAAATAATGAGCCTGGGATCGTTTGCATCAATTTCCTTAAGTATTTTCATGGAAAAAGTTTCAGCAAAGAATACGAAACGAAACGTAGACTCAATTAGAATATTTGTGTTAAGCACAGCTGTTGCTGTTCATTTAGATTAAGTGTGAAATGGTCGTAAATTCTGTGACAGTCTGTGCTGTTTAGATTTGACATTATGATGGTCTAGACAAATATTTTTTTTCTTCCTTGAAAGTTATTGTTGAGCACTTTGTTTTGTTGTATTTTTTTTTTTAATAAAATATTTGACGATTAAAGGCTTTACTATGACTACGTACTTAATTAAGGAAAATATAAAAAATTTTAGGCAGAAATATTTCTTAAATGAGTAAAAATTGTGTGTACGAGTATTTGTTGAAGTACAATTGAGTTCCAACATTTTAGGGCTCCAATCAATAAAATAAAGTTGCATGCAAGTTATTTGCTCTTCAAATATTTTAAGTTAATTAAATTTATTTTATTTGTGGTGGAATGCTTACAATATTTAAAATGTCTTTTAATACAGTAAATTAATGAAATATTTGTTAATTCTGCAACGTATTGTCACATTTAGGGAAAACTTAGGTAATGACGTTTCGTAATGTTGATATCGGGTAGGCCATATAGCGGTTTAAATTTGAACTAAATTTGAAATCGAATCTAGCACCACTTCTGTCATTCTATTCTGTCACAAAATTCAGTCTATTACCTCCACTGAACGTAATGAATATATCTACGCTTGAGCAACATCGGTATTTATTGGAAAATTATTTCCAAAACAAAGACAATTTATCGGAAATTGCGCGAAAATGTCGTCCAAATATGGTCCGCAGAGAAGGATCAACATTGGCCGGTATACGCGAGTTTATTGCTAAAGTTCCTGAAATTAATTTCATTGTTAATGCGCCAAGACTTGAGCGTGCTCGTGCAGTGTTACTCCCGATAATATCGAAACTGTGGCTGAGAGTGTGCGTTAGAATCCATCAACATCAATTCGTCATCGTTTTCAAGAATTGAACATTTCACGTTTACCTGAAATTTTGCAAAAAGACTTCAATATGACGCCTAACAAGGTTAAATTGGTTCAAGAGTTGGAGCCGCATGACCATCCACTTCGTTTTCGCTTCGCTAGATGGGCCAACGCATAACACAAGAAAAAAAATGTAGCACCCTCCTCCTCTGAAGTCGCTGTAGTCTAGGAGGAGTATGTTCGCTTATTAGACGTAAGGCCTCCGGTTCATATTCATATATTCATATTTCTTCAGCAACTTCTCAACAGATTTCTGGCAAAAGCTCTGAGATTAAATAAAATTGCCATGTAAAGTTACTCAAAAATATGTTGTTCGGAGACGACTTTAAATTGTAAGGCCCGACACTCATGTATAAAATTAACAGACACAACATGGTGTGGGAAACCAAGTCGTAATCCTGACTGAAGAGTTGTAATGACAAGTTATGTATGCACCCTCCTCTTAAGGTACTTATGGTCATTATAGGTCAATATGCTACAAACTAACAGATTTGGACGCTTTTTAAAGCATTCCTAAGAAATTTCTCGAATTCCTGTTTGGATCAAAGACATGGGCCTTATGTGTAGTCCAGTTACTAATGTATAGGGTGGGCAATAAAACAAAAATGGTTTGAAATTTTGTAAAATTTATTTTTTTGTTGTGAAGTACAATTGTTTCGGTTAGAAATGAAAGATTATTTCATTCATATGGCTGCCGTGGTTTGCCTAACAGTACCTTATTCGATCGGACCGATTTAAGTAAACTTTTTCGCGTGTATGGAGTAATATCTCGGCAATGTAATATCACGAATGACATCCTCACAATTCTCAATTGTCTCTGGTTTGTCGGCATAACATTTTTCTTTAACGGCGCCCAGAAACAAACCAACAGTGTCAAATCGCAGCTTCTTGGCGGCCAATTTAAAAGCCATCAAACGTTTGATGCAATATATCGATTGTGGCATGAGATGTGTGGCAAGTTGCACCATCCTATTGAAACCAACCATCGTTCACATCCATACCATGAAGAGCTGGTACAAAAAAATCGGTTATCTTGGTGCGATTGGTGTCTCCATCGACCGTGATGGCTGTCCGCATTTTAAAGTAATATGGGCCAATGATGCCTTCGCTCCACAATCCGCACCAAACAGTCACTCGTAATACGGCTTCTATAAGGCCACGTATGGGTTTTCTGAGCCTCAAGTACGGCAATTTTGCTTATTAACGTAGTGAAAGTGAAATGAAAGTGAAAATGAGTTTCATCCGAAAATATAATTTTTTTTTTTAGCAAAATCGACATTATCGTCCAGTTTCTCGTTGGCCCAATAAATCCTAGCCTTGCTCAAGCGTAAATCGATTCATTACTTTCAGTGGTGATAATATACGGAATTTTGTGACAGAATAGAATGACATATGTATTGCCAGATTCGAAATATCCCGTGGTTCAAGTTAAACGGATAGATAGGCCAGCCGATACTACCTTACTAAGATAATCAGCAAACTTTGTTTTTTTGATGCCTTTGGTGTCTTTTAAGTGCGAAGCAGAAGTAATCCATCATAGCTGAGTAGCATACCACCATATTAGTTTCAGTGATTGGTGAGTTCTGTAGTAAGAATAACAAGAAGGCTCTTTGTCATTTGGACAACATAGTTGGAACAACTTTGAATAAATTTCTGCTAAATTTGCTTCAATTTGAATTTCTACAGCAAGCGTTTATTAAGGTGATTGTGAAAACTGTTTATATGGCCTTGTAATGCATTGTTTAATTATTTATTTATTTCTTCTCGTACCGTGAATGTCATATGAAAATATATTTGTTTATTACATTAATGCATTTTATGCAGATTGGAAATGTATTTTTAAGGAATTTTTCCATACATACATAAAATACATACAGAATTGGCCATTACAATCCTTCAGTCAGGATTAAGGCCTAGCTTCTCACACCACTCATGTTGTGTGCCCTAATTTTATACGTGAGTGGCGTGACCTACAGTTTAAAGTCGACACCGAACGACAGATTTTTGAGAAACTTTTCGTGGCAATTTTTTTTTACTCTCAGAGTTTTTGCCAGAAATCTGCTGAGAGGAAGTCGCCGAAGAAATATTTATTTCATGTTTTGTTTTGATGCCAGACCTGGGGTTTAAACCGTGGCCTTACATCTAATAAGCCAACGCACTACCTGCTAGACTACGGCGACTTCCATACAAACCTTTTTGAAAATACATTTCAATACACGGTCAAAGTTCGTAAGCACTTGAAGAAATATATTTGAAAAGAAAACAAAGACTGGGAAAGTAAATAATTTTTTCTCCATCTACAGAATATAAAAAAAAATTAAAAATAATTTCATTCCATATCTTATTTTACCGAATGTAATAATCATTTGTAGCAGAGCTAATAGGTAAAAATAAATACGTATACATCCTTCATATGTACGAAAGCTATCTTAATAAATTCCTTGCAATAATTTGTAAATTGTCCACATTATGTGAAATTGTTAAATTAACTTATTCTTCGATAGATTTGTTATGCTTTACAGAAATTTATGGGTGACTAAGTATACCGAATATATGAAATATTACAAGAGGCACACTTACCATCTTCATCACATATAGACGTTCATATTGATATTAACTGTAATGAAAACAAATAAAATTTTCATTTAATTTTCAAATCAAAATAATTATGAAACAAATTTGTTTAAAAAATTTCTAAAATAATTCAAACCGACCGATAAACAAATAATGGTTGTAATCAATACACGTTAAATAGTTTTCATATCAAAATTTATGTCGCGGTCGATAATGCTTCTTTTATATGGTATTTGAAATAAATTTTTGTTACCTATTATAGTACAAACACACTAAACACATGCGTTAGATAAATGCAATTATCATTATTATCCTTCCACGTCTGCTAAGGAACCCCCGTCAGGTGGTATCCTGATTCGATGGGAGTGATTTGAATTACTTCACTTTTTTATATAATCATGCACAAACACTGTTTCATAGATATTTGGAGGTGCCATAGTAATACGGCTATACGATCTATTGTGCTCCCCTCTATGAGGGATCTATCTATCTATCTATGTGGGATATTTTTATTAATGTGTCCTCCAAGACAAACTTCAGCTCAATGTCAACATGGACGATTCCATGTCCAGTACCGGTTATGCACATACGTACACATACATAATTGGCCATTACAACCCTTCACTTAGGATTACGGCCTAGCTTCTCGCAGTACTTATGTTGTGTTGTATTAATTTTATACATGATGAGCGGGACCTACAGTTTAACGTCGACTCCAAACGACAGATTTTTGAGAAACTTTTTCATAGCAGGTTTATTTACTCTCAGAGTGTTTGCCAGAAATCTGCTGAGAGGAAGTCGCTGAAGAAATATTTTTTTTTTCATATTTCGTTTTGATGTCTGACCTCAGATACGTACCCGGACTTTACGTCTAAGAAGCCAACACACTACCTACTAGACTACGACGACTAGCGTTATGCACTCAGATGTTTAATTCTCGGATGCATTTATGCCTCACATGTTGCAAGTATGTTCTCTATCCATCATCCACAGAATACATATATTGGTTTTGACATTATCCATGGGTCCTCTGAGTCTACATTGTCCCGTTTTGTGCTTGAAACATGAGTCAAAGCTCCTCTTATTGTAATTTTCTAATAAAATTTTAAATTGTCTCAAACCCATTTGAATTTGCCTCTGTTTCGCTGGATATAATCTTCCAACCATCTCTCCACATCCCACAGAAAGATTCTTTGCAAATTAGCGATGTGGATGGAGCCGTCCCTCTTTGCAAGTCCATCTATCTGCTCATTGCAACGAATTCCAGCATAACCTGTATATTAACACTTTAAAAGTGCCTTGTGCCCGGAAGGGGGCCTGACTGTAAAATTGCTATTACATTGTCCTTTGTACTCTCTGTTCAAGTTACATTTAGCACGTCTTGAAATGGCATAGGTTTTCGCTTACAGGATTCCCCATTGGCTTGGAATATTTCACTCACAAAAACTCTCGCTTCTGTCCCAATATTTGTTTTCGATCAATACGTAAAAGTTACCGTAGTCTAGTAGGTAGTGTGTTGGTTTTTTAGACGGAAACCACGGTTCAAAACCCAGCTCAGACATCTGCAACAAACCGAAATATGAAAAAATATTTCTGAGAATAAATAAAATTGCCACACAGAGTTTTTCTAAAATGGACTTTAAACTGTAGGTCACGCCACTCATGTATAAAATTAACACCCTCAACATAAGTGGTGTGAGAAACTAGGTCGTAGTCCTGATTGAAGTGTTGTAATGATCAATTATGTGTGCTGGATCCATACATTTACCACAAGACCACACATTTTTCAAGGTATATGTTGCCTTTAGGTTACTCCGTTTACTTTTGTTACCGCTTCTCGCTGCGAAGCATTTTCGAAAATTTTAGAGTATACTGATACTGCTCAGGGGCCAGTTAGGAAGGAAGCTGTGAGTCAATCGATTCATTGGGTTATAAAGTTCCGTGATGAATTTGGTTTTCTTTTCTAAATGTAATGGACTTGAAATTTAGCACCGCTGTAGGTTAGCTGTTCACGGCTCCCGTCATACTTATAGTCACAGCTGTGTATCTTGTCCAATTCTATTTGACCTGTTTTTATAATTTGTCTTGCATATGTTCCTTCTTGGATGTGAAACGAACAGTGTCGTCGTCGTAGTCAAGGTTTTCGCGGTATTGATTGATCCTCCAGCATTTCCATATCTTAACATTACGTTGAGCTTTTCTAAACTAAAATCCGCTACATTGCAGAACTGCTAATATTGTATCTGGGAAACAAAATCGTGATGCAATCAATGCTAGCAATCCATAATGAATAACTTCGGTGACTGACAATGCATTGCTGTTTTTGTGATTTAATGGTTTTAAATCAGAAAAATCTGCTCAACTTCCCAGTCATTGCCATTCTAATAACCGACACCTTCCACCAAATAATTCAAGGCTAGGGTGGTTAGTCCTTCGATTTCGGTTTAACGGAGAAAACCTGGGATATCTCTTAAGCATTGTAAGTTGTTTTGTTGTTCCCTAATAAAAATGCCAACATTTTTTATTACATAACTCACAATAGATTGCCAGCCAACCTTGTTTAAGTATCCTTAAGCTCAGATAATAAAATAAAGTTTGCTTCGTCTAATTTATTATATAACATCGTATGTGTGGATATTATTAAAAACACGTGTATGCATGTACAGATGTATGTATGTACACCTAATTCTGTTTTTACACGGTAGATTGGTTCCAGAAAAAACCGTGTAAAAAAAAACCGTGTAAAAAAAGACACTGATCGTATGCAAAAATAGGTGATTGGTTCCTAATTTCTAAAACCTATTAAAATTAGTGAAAAACAAGGATTTTTTAAGAAGTTTTGTATTTGACATTTTCTTTTAGGGATTCATAAAATATTTAACAAAATTAAAAATATAAATAACTTAATAAATATAAAATATTTTTTGGCTTACCTTTCATCTTAATGCGTTAAATTTAATGTAATGATAGAAAAACAAATTTGTCAATAAAAAATTTCTTTACCAAACACAAAATATTAACACATTTCAATTGCTCTGACCTTTGTGCTTGTATGCACAAAAGGGAATTCCCCTAAATTTGGGCCATTTACATTTGCTTTGACCAGTAAATTTGCTTGTCGCGCAAAAAGGGAATTCCCTTAAATTTGTGATAGAACATACTTTGCAAGAATTAAATTTGACAATAAAATTTAAGCACAAAAAATTTTAAATCGTGCTAAATGGAATAAAATCGTGTAACAAAAATTAAAAATATTTTATTTTCAAACCGTGTTATATCAAAACCGTGTAAAAAAAGACCGTGTAAAAACAGAATTAGGTGTACTCTAGTTTGAAAGGTTCATCAGGCTACTTTATTGTTTTTCGGTAGTAACCAGAGGTTAAAAACGAAATGACCAGAAAATTAATTTCTATACAAACTAAGCAACTGTTAAGCATACGAGTTTTGTTATTTTCTAATTATTAAACAAAAAAAATTAATTTAAAAAAGTAGAAAAAAAAATATTCATTCAACATCATAATTAAATGTCCTGTTTACTCATCTTAATTGTATATGCACGTGCTTTAAAGGCTTTTATTATTGAAAAGTAAAATATTCTGGTTGTATTTGAAATCTAAAAAACAGCAGGAGATTTTCTATGAAACTCTAATCATAAGGACTAGGCTTAATCTGTGCTTTAGAAACACAAAATTTTAATTTTCTTTCTCTCTACGATTGAAACACCATTGTTAAGTAATCACAAACATACGAATTTGAATTTTTTTTTCGTAATTTTTAATCAATTTCTCTTTATTTAAAATTAATTACTACGAGAGGTAGCAGAAAAGAATGGAATAAAAATGTTGGGTAGTATATGCCGAATATAATGTTTCCGAAAGTTTAAAAAATGTTTACTTTTTACCCCCATTAATGCTGTCCACAAAGTAGTGGTTTCGACTGATTTTTTTTACAAAATGGTTTGCTGGTTTACGTTCCAACAATTATGATGTTAAAGATAGACTTCGCTCTGGTCAACCACTCACAAAAAATGTTTATGAAATCGTGGTGTAGATTGAGAAAGACCAGCATAAGGAGCTTGGACGTCACTATCAACCAATTATCAACCATTTGCAGAAAGGTGGATACTCATTGAAGCTCGATAAAGGGTTGCTAAATTTCACCATTACCTACTTAACCTTCGCAATTGGTCTCAACAACTTGCCGCTCATAGACACTGTCTTGTTGACAGTACATATGTATTGTTACGCAAATGGAAACGACGTAATATCATTTCAAATGAAAACAATAAGCAAAAGCTACAAAAACAAAGACCATGAGTATGAAAGAGATAGGTAACGAAAACACAACGAAAGCGAACCCAACAAGAGGCAATGTGTACACAATACCCACTAACAAATACATCGAACACGTTCCAAATAAACCAACAACAAGCCTGAGGGAAAAAGGGATAGACAAGTGTGCAGAATGCACAAACAACAATATGGTCGCGATAGAGTTCTCGAGAAGGCGAGAACACGAACCTTCTACTTCAAAAACGTTCGTTAGACTGTTTGTGTTCGATTATAAAAGTGCAAAACAAGGCAGGCAACAGTCAGTAAGAATTTAGACAGTCTTGTGTGAAGGTACGTTGCGTGCGTGTCGTGGTTTGAAGATCATGTTGATCAGTATTGAACCGTGGCCTCACGTGTAATAATCCAACACACTATCTACTAGACTACGTCCACTTGGAGTTTACAATTGAAGACAAACTAACATCGCACTTTTCGCATTTTTGCAGATTAAAATTTTATCAAGCATTTGTTTTTAGTGATGAAACTCATTTCTAGCCAAGCAACAAGAAGAATTGCCATATTTGAAGTGAAAACAATATTCAAGCAATCCATTAAAATTGTCTGTTTGATGCGATGAACACCCTCTAATGTCTTCTTTGGCACTTATTTCTTTCGAAATTCGCAAGGAGTTGCCATAACGATGAATGGTAAGCGCTAACGTTCCAATCTAAGTTACTGGTTTCAGATATTAATCAGTTAAAATTATTCATGTTAAATCAATAATAACTGTATAGAGCGGACTTTTTTGGTTGGAAAAAATAAAATTTTCCATTCATCGGTTAATAAGATGCTGGTTTGGGAAAATCACTTTGTATTTTAGTTAATCGTGGTTTAGGCTTAATTTTTTCCATTTAATCAACAGAGTAGCATCTAAAACAAGACCACAGATGTCGTAATAACTAAGAAATGAAATTCTTCTTTATTTCTTGACGTGACAAACAAACTTCACGTCGAATCGATGAAATTTCCATCGTGTTATAATTTTTTACTAGAAACTGATGATTTGCGAAAAGCATTAATTTTTTGTTGTCATTTGAAGAAAAATGTTAGAGAGTGGTATCGAATGCTTGTTGAGGCATATAGAGATCATACTCTATCAGAAGCAACATGCAGAAGATGTTTTTTTTTTTATGTAAGTAATGAAGATCATGGAACACCACCAAAATACGTTGAAAACGCCACATTACGAACAATATTGACTTAAGATTTGCAAACAAATGACAGAAATATTAAATATTGCACAACGAAAAATTTCTGACCATTTATAAGCCATTGGAAAGATTCATAAATCTGGAAAATGGGTGACAGACAGGTGGAAAACCGAAAAACCATTTGAGAAATTTTGACACGATAGAAAATCAGTGTCGCATCGAATTGTTAGTTGCAATCGAAACTTCATTTATTTTCTAAATTCTAAATGTAAAATATCAAGGGTTAATACAGGACAAACTTCAACTTCGGTTGCAAAACCACATCGATTCGGTAGGTAGACATTGCTGTGTGTCTGGTGGGACCAGAAAAGTATGATGTTCCACGAGCTTCTAAAGCCTTGTGAAGCCATTAATAAATATCCCTACCGACAACAAAAGATCAATTTGAATTATGTATTGATCGAAAAACTACCAGAATGGGCTTTAAGACACGGCAATTTAATTTTGCAACATAATTCAGGATACTTTGAAAGCATTGGTCGAAAATTAGGTGATTATTTTGCTTCAAAAAACGAACAGTTTAATTGGCGTGGAGCCCATTAAATGCCTGAAAGATGGAAAAAATGTGTAGCCTGTCATGGTCAATACTTAGAATAAAATCGGTTTTAATGTGTCCATTAAAAATTTGTATTTTATGTAGACTAGAAAACGCTCATTTTCTATACTGGTTCAGCTGGTAGACTGTTGCTTTTATGTCAATGTTTTCCCAAAGTAATGCAATTTAAATACCTCGAAAAATGTATGTTTCAGATGCGCAGAGATCAGACGTTTTAAGTATTTTCGAAGGAATTCTTATTAAAGTAAGAGGATTTAATTTATTATTAATTAATTCATGCAATTTTTCTCAGACAAATAGAAGAAAAACTTTCACGAGTCTGACTGTGTTAATGTTGAAATTTTAATATCCATTCATAACGATGCTTTATTCATCATGATTTTCTTAGAGTGCTCTCTGCATGAATGTGCACATTAGCTGATATACACTTTTACTAGGGCTGACTATAATCCCATTGCTATATACACTCTCGTATTATATTTTGTTTAACAATGAGAAAAAAAGCTGACAACTAGAAATCTTTACTGTTCTATAAATAAACTAAGAGAGAATACAAGAAAAACTAGGATAAAATATTCTATGAAAACAAAATAAATGGAAAAAAAGATAAGTTTTGCTTACAATTTGTTGTTGACATATTAGATTGTGCTCAATTGATTACAATGTAGAGGTCAGGGTCTTGTTTTAAGCTTACTTTTTAAGCGTTTATAATGTTTTTAAATTTCAATATGTAGTACATATTATGGTATCATAACAATTGTTGCCAAATAATGTGCGGGAATTTTTATTCGACCATAATGTACTTAGAAAACTGGCGTCTTTTTTAGTCATGAGCTGTTTTTAGCCAAACAATTTAAAGGAAAATGAAACAATTTTCCCAGCCAAGTTTTCTTTTTATTAATTTCACACACTGACTCCGTTAGGGAAAGTTGTTGTGAGACAATGAGAACTTGTTGCTACTCTGCAGGGCTCTCTAATTGTTATGACCTCACGCAACCATGCTTTAATGGAAATATTTTTTCTTTTGAAATTTGACCAAATTATTATTAAGCATATAATTAAGACCGTGAATACTTAGAATGATAATATGAGACAGAAATATTATTGAAAAGCATTTTTTTTTTGAATTATAATCTGGTGGACAATTTCATGGCGTTTATTTTTTTCAATTTGAATTCCAACAAAACTTGGCTGCGACTAAAAGTTAGACTCGATCAGTCCAATTTCTTACAACTTTATACAATGCTTCAAAATCTGCTAATTTATCCTTATAAAGCACTGAGTTAACATAGATGCATAAAGAGTAATCCAGAGGCAGTAATAGGAACGTATGATGGAACAGGACTACTTCTGAGAAAAGTTGTCATCAAACCTTTGTTGCATTAATTCCAATATTGAGGGCGCAATATTGTAAGTAGCAAATAAATGTTGTCTTGTTAGTTTCCAATCTCATTGACTCAGTCAGTCCGCATGAGTAGTATGTTTATGTACCTTCTGGATCAATTTTTCCATACAAATTTGGGAACATGCCTACGCTACAGTCGGAAGACTGATTTGTATTTCATTGGTAAAAAAGCCCATATCTTCGCATAAAATTTTTCACGTGATCGAAATTTGAGCCATACTATTTTCGCATAATTCTCTGTAGTGTTGATAAATCGTTGATAAATCGAGAACAGTAAAATTAGTACGAAAATAATTGAAAAAAATCAAGTCATAGGACGCTATGTAATTTTGAATTTTTGATAAAGCTAGAAACCCATTTGATAGTTTGCATGGTCATCAGGATTGCTGATCCTAAATATAATTGGTCATTACAACGCTTCAGTCAGGATTACGACCTAGTTACTCACACCACTTCTGTTGTGTGTGTTAATTTTATATATGAGTGGCGGGACCTACAGTTTAAAGTCGACTCCAAACGACAGATTTTTGAGAAACTTTTCATGGCAATTTTTATTTACTCTCAGAGATTTTGCCAGAAATCTGCTGAGAGGAAGTCGCCGAAGAAATATTTTTCATATTTCGTTTTGATGTCTGACCTGGGGCTCGAATCCTGGCTTTACGTCTAATAAGTCAACACACTACCTACTAGACTACAGCGACTTCTCCCAAACTCTTTCAGAAATACCATAATCGATACGAAATCTACTGTCATTTCTGGTCAGTATAACTCATCACATAACTATTAAGTTTCTCGGTATAGTGAAATGCTCATGGCATTTGCCCTACAATAATAAGGGTATTAGCTGAGGTGAAGTTTTTCTGGCCCTGCCGCTAAGAACCAAAAGCACTTGTTTTTATTTCATTCAATAGTGGAAAGTATGGTGGTAGTGCTATCGAATTTCCCTTTGGAACTTTATTCCCAAGAGTCCTTTTGCGAGATTGATTGTAGGTCGGATGGGCTCAAGTCGAATATATTAAGGCTTTTTCACTTTCATCTACTTGGTCTACTTGGCTTGGTCTACTGTCAATTGAAATGCGTAAAATGTCAGTGATCTCACTCAACATGCCTTTTCGCACACAAAAATGGAAATTTTCATAACTAATGACGCGTTACAAAGTTTACAGAACTAAAATTAGGCAGGTTTAATGCAATAACCCGAATTATTGCGAGATGCAATGAGCTCTACTTGATATTTTTCAGTAATCATAATTCAAGTCCCACAGAAGGCGAAAATTGTTCATCATTGTTCCCAAAAATATATAAAATTGATCGGCTTAAATCTCCCGCAAATAATCCATTTAGGAAGATCCAGAAAAACATCAATGATGAACATCATAGGAAGATAATTACTTTGACACACAAGACACCCAACTAGGTGCTACAGTAGACCGATTGTCTGCTTATATGAAAAAGTTGAAGTCCAAGGGACTCTGTTCAGGTTTAACGCAAGCAACTGGTGCTTTTATCTGAGAAAACAGAGGTCAAAGAGACTCTGTTCAGATTTAACACAAATTTTGTCTCTGTATCTATAGGCGCCAGATAATTCTAGCCTCTCTACTTGTGGTATAATTACCCCAAATAAAGCCATGAGCAAATTAATGCCAATCTCAGGTACGAATTTATTGAAATTATCTTTGGAGCCAGCTTTAGCAAGGGTAGCTGCTATGTTGTTACCTTTAATGGTCCCGCAACCTATAGAAGGCTATCATTTGAATATTTTGTCCACTACTCCAGTGACATATGAAATTATAGGGTAATCTTACAATTAACGTTGATACACACTTCCTACGATTTCTACTCAATATACTCTGGTACAGGAAACACACAGCGGTAGTCTTTGTAGTTAGCCTGAATAGTACTACAGTAAGGGGATAGTCACCGTAATCTAATAGGTAGAGCTTTAGTTAAATAGACCCGTGGTTCAAATCACAGCTCAGACGTCTCGAAAAAAACTCTTCTGGACTCTGAACTCTGAGACGAAATACAATTGTTATTGACAAGTTCCTCAGATCTGTCGTTCCTAGTCGACGGTAAAATGTAGGTCCGGCCACTTATGAGAAGTTAGGTTGTTATCCTGACTACAGGATTGTAATGACCAATTAAGTAAGAAGGTAATGGTGGAGGGCATGATACAATCTAGTATTCAACTGTACTGATGAGGCTTCAAAGCCGACTTTACCGCATGATCTTAATCACACAATGACTACTTGAAATATGTTCTCTTCATGTGCACGAATGACTTCCATTCCCAAATGGCAGTCACGATGGGAGAGCAGTTTAAAGGGAAGATGGACATTTCGCCATGTCCCTGATGTAACCCTTTGGATGAAGAACAAACATTGTGAGCTGAACTACTGCGTGACCCAGTTCCTAACTGGTCATGGGTGCTTCAGGAAGTACCTGCACAGATTTGGTCATGACACTTCCCCTATATGCCCAAACTGTGTAGATGAGGAGGAAGATGCGTAGCATGTTCTAACATGCTATACCAGATTTAGATGGCGCGGAGAAACGAGTTTAGAACCAAACCGGCTGATGGAAGAGCTGTTGAACTGTAGGTTTCTATGGATTCAATATAGTCAGAGAATGGCTGAAGTCATGCCAGAACTCCGAAGACTGGAGGAACGGCGGCGAAATTTGGCTTAATGTGATAAAGCTTGCAGCTAACCAGCCCTCCACGAGGTAATACCTTAAGGCAGTTCCGCGGAGGAGAGTGGTTGAAGTGTGTAGGGGGTGGGTTTAGTACGTAGGCACCAGTGGTGGTGAATCGTGCACTCTTTTGTTGGAACAAAAGTGTCTTTCGAAGATTCCCACCTCCGACCATTGTCATATCACGTTTATAAAGACTTTTTGTTATAAACTTAGTTTTGGAAGCGGGAGCAGGGTTCATGGGAGTGTACCCAGATCAATTATACCAAAATTTCCATGCTTTGAATAACTCCAATAAAACCAATACTAAGCTTTACCTTCATACATACATACATAATTGGTCATTACAACCCTTCCGACAGGATTACGACTTAGCTTCTCACATCACGCATGTTGTGTGTGTTAATTTTATACGTGAGTGGTGGTACCTACATTTTAAAGTATACACCGAAAGACATATTTTTGAGAAATTTTTTATTTTACAGAATTTTTTCCAGAAATCTGCTGAGAGGAAGTCGCCTAAGAAATATGTGTTTATACTTCGTTTTGTTGGAGATGTCTGGCCTGGGATTTGAACCGTGACCTCACGTCTAATAAGCCATCACAGTACCTATTACGTTATGGCGGCTTCATTCTTAAATCTATTTGGGCACACTGATAAATGATAACGTGATTATATTTTACAAAGTTGAGAAGAAGTCATTACACAAAATTTAATTTGACTTCCCAGGCACCCCTTGTTGATATTTTAGGAGTGCTATAGGAGTGCCTAAAAAGAAAGCAGAAATCTATCAATGCCTCTCGCTTAAAGCTGAACTAGAATAATTTATAGCCGCCAAGTAGTGACAACTGGAGTATGAGACTTTAAAGTTGGCTCCACAATTGTTTTGAAAACAATAAAAAAAACGTTTCCTTCAATTTAAGAAAACAACATGTCAGCGACTTTTGACTCAAAGGCCATGTACTTTAGATTTTCGTGCAGAACGTTTTATGCCCTTCCTCTAGCACTTGCCTTTCTTGTGATGGGGATGTGAAAAAGAGAATAAAAAATTATTCTGTTTATTTTTATTAAGTTGGCAGACACATTTGTTATCTCCGTTTTGATTTTTTATTGTTTTTGTTCTATTTGAAGTTATTGTTTAAACAAGTAAACTGCCAAGTCCTCTTTAAAGTCCTGCACAGGCAAAAGAATAATAACGAACTGTTTTGAGAACACTAAAATGGGAAATGGTAAGTGAATCACAACAAAAAATATTGCTTTTTATTTGTTGTTTTTATTTATTTTTTGGGAATTTGATGACAGCAATTCTCCTTGGAAGTTAAAGTCACGCAGAGTTCTTTATGGACATCCATTTTAGAAATACTTATGACAGTTTACTTTAATTTAATAGAAAATAAAATTCTCTACGTGCGATAGTTTTTGAATTTGAAGCTTATTTTTGAAACAAATAAATTTAAATTAAAATTCATCGTAGAAAATAAAAGAAAATTTACGATTCTAAAGCTTGGGTTAGCATAGCAGCAGTGATAGCATTCGAATTAAATATTCGCCTAGTAAATCCTTTAAGTCTCTCTACGAAGTAAAAACTCTCCTTCTTTGAGCTGAAAAAAAACAACAAATAAACAAAGAAAGTCAAACGAAATTAACAAATCTTTTTCCATGTCCTACCAGAAACAAACATGCAGAAGATAGTTTCGATGGTTCAGAGCTAACGATTTTGATATGAGATAATATGAACGTGAAAGACCACTCAAAACAGTTTGAAAAGGTCGAAGAGCAAACAATATTGGATGAAGATGTCGCTATCAGTCAAATACAAATGGCAGAAATGTTAACTACTGCACAACAAATAATTTCTAACCGTTGAAAAGCTATGGGAAAGATCCAAATGTTTGAAAAATGGGTGCCAAATACATGTGGCAAATGGTAAACCGAAAACCACTTGAGAAATTTGGCTTTATAAACACGATAGAAAATCTGTCTTGCATCGAATTGTTACTGGCGATGAAATATGGATTTATTTTCTGAATCCTAAACGGAAAAAATCATGGATTAATCCAGAACAAACTTCAACTTCGGCTGCAAGACCGCATCGATTCGGCAGGAAGACAATGCTGTAAGTCTGATCAGACCAGGAAGGTATTGTGTAACCTGGTGAAATTGCTAATACAGATCGCTACCGATAACAAAAGGATCAATATCGACAATATTGATTGAAAAACGAGCAGAAGGTAATTTTGCAAAATGATAATGCACCTGCACACAAAGCAAAACCGTTTCAGAATATATTGAAAGCATTAGCCTGGGAGCTGCTACCCAGCTGATATTTGCACTAGACTCGCCTCTTACCGACTACTGTTTGATTTTATCGATGGGAAAACTAAACAAGTCGCATATACATGACACACGATTCTTGTGGCCAATTTCTATCAGCATTATCTGAGATGACCATGCCCTCGAATTGCCAAAGCAGAGTAACCAATGTGGCTTAGGTTATGTTAGGTTAGAGGACGTGTACTTGTCAATTAAGACAGGTACAGTACCCGGAGGTCGAACTGACCCATTGTACAACGTCCTAGTTTCTCACACCACTTATGTTGTGTGTGTTAATTTGTATACATGAGTGGTGGGACCTACAGTTTAAAGTCGACTCCGAATAACAGATTTTTGAGAAACTTTTTCATGGCAATTTTATTTTACTATCACAGTATTTGTCAGAAATCTGCTGAGAGGCAGTCGCCGAGGAAATAGTTTTTCATATATGTTGGAAATATCTGGTCTGGGGTTTGGTGGTAAAACAAACTGAATAAACTGACAACGAATTTGACTAGGGTGGCCTTAACAAAGTGACCTCTATCAAGAGTCAAAGTTCGGAAGTCTCTCTTAGAAGATCCTTTAGATTCCAATCTAACTTCCACAAATCCTACATACATAGCTCATACATAATTGGTCATTACATCCGTTCATACAACCCTTCTCACACCACTAATGTTGTGTTTGTTATTTTTAACCATAAGTGGAGGGATCTACAGTTTAAAGTCAATTCCGAACGACAAATTTTTGAGAAGCTATTTCATGCAATTTTAATTTACTCTCAGAGTTTGAGCCAGAAATCTGTTGAGAGCAAGTCACCGAAGAAATATTTTTGTTCATATTTTCATTTTGATGTCTGATCTGGGATTTGAACAGTAGCCTCACATGTAATAAGCCAACACAGTACCTATTCGACTACGGCGACTACGAGTAGTTAGGGTCCACAGATCCTAATCCTTCTTCTTTCTTCCTCCCACAAACTATTTTTCTAGATTCAAAGTTACAAACTGCATCAGTGGGAGCATCCCCTGAGTGGTGGTTATAAAATATTTTTTTTTTTTTGCTGGAAAATTCTCTAGAAGCTCAGTGGCCATTTTGGCACAAATGAGAAATAGTATACCATACAGACTGTATGCAAATATTAGTCCAGAGGGTCCCCTTTCGAACCGTGGTGATGGGATAGTTCGAATAATTCCGTCCTCCATCCCCCTATTTACACTTGGAATCCATATTGGCATTAGCAGTGGTAGGATCCACATATCCTACTCCCTGCTTTCTTCTTCCCACAACCTATTTTTCAATATCCAAGGTAACGTACTGCATCAATGGCAGCATTCCCCCGATTGTTGGTTATAAAATAAATTTACTCTTGTAATCCATATTGGCATTAGCGGTGGTTTTTTATACACCGCAGAACGGTTGATGTAGAGCAATAGATGCGTTATACAGTTTAAAAATTAATGGATTTCTTCTTACAACACCTTATATAGTGTGTTGCGGTAAATATTAACGACTTGATTTAAATCAGAACTGAAAAAATTATTTTCAAAATGTCATCTTTTAACCACTTGAAGCCCTTGTACTTAGTAAAGCAGTGCAGATTTCGTCTGACACTTGAAATATTTTCAAGTATCTTCAGTCTTTCTATCTTTTCAATTGCTTTTCTTTTAAGCACTTTTTATTACAGTTTTCTCGAATACGAAAAGAAAAAAACATGAAAAATCAAAAGAGAGAAGAAAGTGGTTTTCTTTTTTACTAACCTCAGCTGTTTATTATAAATTATGCAAATGAAATTATTTTCCAGGCTTTTGATATTATCGTCCTCGTTTTTTTTTTCATTTCATTTCATTCGTTCTTTTATGCTGTGATAGAAAAAGCGATTAAGGCCTTAATGCAGAAAGAGAAATGAAATTGAATAGAAAATCAAGTAAAACCAAAGATTTTAAGATTTTCTCTTTTTTTTTCTAACTTTACTAAACGTGTCAACGTATTGATTTCGTTCGTTATTATTTGTTTATTTATGGGAATTAGTTTCCCCCTTTGTGTACAACTTCCGTTAGTAAAATTGTTTCAATTTCTATTGAGCGTTTAACAATTGGACCAGAGATATCAATTTGATATAAATTGGGGCTTAAGCCATGAAAATCATTTTTTTTCTTGCTGTCGTATTTAATTCACAAAGTTAAGCCAGTAAAAACTTATCCGTTGGTGGCATGAAATTCATCCACATATATAGGATGGGCCATTTAAAAGTTTCAATTTAAATATGCAATCAAACAGAAATGATTTAAAATTTTGCCAAATTTTTTTTATTGTGAATTACAAATGAAATGAAATATTATTTCATTCATATGGCTGCCACGGCTGGCCTCACAGTACATCATTCGATCAGACCAATTTTGGTAAACTTTTTCGCGTGTATGGAGGAATATCTCGGCGAAGACATCACCAATTTTGGCATTCAAGTGCTCAATGGTCTCTGGTTTGTCGGTGCAACACTTTTCTTGAACTGTGCCCCACAGAAAATAGGCCAACGGTGTTAAATCACAGCTTCTTGGCGGCCAATTGTCATTGCCATTTCGTCTAATTGAACGGCCATCAAACGTTTGACGCAATACATCGATTGTGGCATGAGATGTGTAGCAAGCTGCACCATTCTGTTGAAACCAACCATCGTTCACATCAATATCATGAAGATCGGGCACACAAAATCGGTTATCATGGTTCGATAGGTATCTCCATTAGTCGTAATGGTTGTGCCGTCGTCATTTTCAAAGAAATATGCGCCAATGATGCCTCCGCTCCACAAGCCGCGCCGAACAGTCATTCGTAGTGGGTGTATTGGCTTCTGTAAGACCACCAATGGGTTTTCTGAGACCCAAATATGGCAATTTTGCTTATTAACGCACCCATCAAGATGATAATAAGCATCATCCGAAAAGTTGTTGGAGTTACATCTTCTAAAGTTGTTGTAATTTTTAAGTCTGTTTTGCAAAGTCATCAGGAACGGTGACACATTTTTTTTTTATTAAAATAGGTGTACTCCACGGGCAACGTGCCGTCCGCTTTGCTTAGAAACACATCTTCAACATTTACATTGATTTCTGGATGAAAGGGTTTGTGAACAAACAAAATTACCGAATGTAGACGAGACCAATCCATAGGAAATCCTATAGCGTCCAATTCATCCTGAAAAACTTAGTCTTTGAAGTGGATTTTAGGTTGATGGCGTCATCGGCGCCTATTTCTTTAAGATAGCGGATAAATTGGCCATCAGTAGCACAACCATCGAACTCTCAGATAAGTTCTCTACTTTTAAAACTGCTGTGAGTTTATAGTTGACAATGAAGTATGAGCTCTGTCCACGTCATGTGGGAGACTTTGAACACGAGCAGAATAGTGCAGAAAATCCCAGCAAATCTCGATAGAGGGCGCTCAGAAAGGCTGTTCAAACTCTAAAGTAGCATGCTCAGTAGAGGTATTAGAGTCATTACTGGACATTGCTTTATTTATAGTTACTCAAGCGAGACGTATTTGTGTTGGTCACATGACAAACGTATTCTACAGGCAGGTATGAGATAGAAGGGGCAACTTTACTGCACCCAGCTGCCTAGCGTTAAGTCGAAGAAGGAGAAAGCACGTTGGTGTCTACGCTTAGGTCTAGCTTAGGTGACGGACCCCCTTGAAGGAAGAGGTCTCTCCTAGGCCAGCATTTAGGCCCATTGTGAATCCACAATATATTCTATCAGCGTTTAATCATTATGTAGGCGATCTAAGCGATCTATCGACAATAAAGTCGTCATCAGATCATCAGAATGGTTTCAAGAATAGGGAAAGTTGATGACTGCGGCATTACAATGGGTCATATATGATCTAAGTGGGGATAGCTTAACTTTTTGTTCTGACAGCCATCTGTACCTACCTACTATACAATCTCATGAATAGAATGCAATTAGTAAAACAATGAAAACTGAACGGTAATTAGCAATTTGGGTAACCGAAACTATTGCCACACCATAACATGGTGGGCATTATGTTACAATTTGGTATTTGTTGTATTTTATTCTTTCAGAAGTAATTTAAGCCCGCATTTCCTGCCATTTACGTTCTCTAATATAACATTTTTTCAGTTTAAAGCTTTAATTGCCTTCACTTCAAATGGAGACAGCAATTTCGATTGTATTTCGCTAATAAACCCAACAGCTAAATTCTTGTAACCAATACTACGACAGTTTTTCGCAGAAAGAAATTGTGTTTCACTTAAACAACGACATATTGCCACGGCTATAAATAGTTTAAAGGAACACAGAAAAAAAATGGCAGAAATGGAGTAAAAAAATAAAAACAATAAAACGAAACTAAAAACGTTTTTAAACTGTTTTTTAAATCACCACCCCGCCCCCCTATATATGTACACTCACATCCTAAGATTCACACACATAAACCCTTTTCGGAAGACTTTACTTTCCCTTTTTGCCCTCTTCTTCTTCCTGTGTGAAACGATTGGAATTGAAAAACTCTAACACCGCCATTAAAGAACGTGTAAACGAAGCGAGTGAATCATGTTCTTCACAAAAAAGGGGCAAACTTGTGAAAAGTTCACAATAAAACTTAAGGGAAGAGTATACAACTAAAATGGTTTGAAAAAAGAGCACCCACCGCCATGAATACAAATGATGACTGTCTGATGATGGCAGCACCTTAAGGGAACGGAAATATTAAAAAAAAAACAAAAACAAAAAACCAACCAAAATTTTAAAATAAATTTAGAAATGACAAACACACCCACACACACACAGAGACACACGTAAATAGAGCATTAAGAACGACAGGAAAATTCAGAGCGGTTTAGAAAAAATTATGCAAACACATCAAGGAAATGAGTTCTTAAGACAAGGAAATGCCCTATAAATATCACAGGATAACAAACAACGTTTTTAAAAAGATTTTAAATTCCTTTTTTATCTTCAAAGCTATAAAGAACATTGATATTGTGACATGATACTTATGCACATTAGTACTCTGACTGTACTCCCCTCTAATTTTATAGAGTATCCCTATAATATCACCTACAAACCTGCTCACCTTAAAAACTAGTGTAAGGTGTCAACAATAATATGTTTCTTTTTGAGATACATTAATACTCCACACGTTTCAAGAATGTTTTCCGATGATTTATTCTCAACCCCCATTTATAATAAGTGTACCCCGAAATCGTGAGGCCCTTCGTCGAACATCTCCAACAAAACAAAATATAAAAAATATTTCTTCGGCGACTTCCTTTCTGAGCAGATTTCTTAGAAAAAGTCTGACAGTTAATACAATGCCATACAAAAGTTTCTCAAAATTCTATCGTTCAGAGTTAACCTTAAACTGTAGGTCCCGCCACTCAAGCATAAAATTAACAAACACACCATAAGTGGTGTGAGAAACTAGATCGTGACTGAAGGGTTGTAATGGCCACTTATGTGTGTATGTAACCCGAGCCTACAGTGGCCTGCCAAAAGCATGATTGCCACCCTAAAATTATTGCTTAATTGTCTGATGCATGAATTAGATCTCCCGTTATTTAATATCTCAACGAAAGATTTGATAGCCTCAAAAGCACTTAGTCAGAGAAAAGTCTTTGCCTCTCATTGTCTTCGTTATCATTGTGCATTGTTCACTCCCCATCAAAGGCATTGAAACTCCACTTCTCACAAGGTCGTCTGCTTGCTCATTGTCGAGAAACCCACATGTCCTAGTACCCAGTGGAAGGTAACATTATTTTGGCTATTTTTTCGCTTCAGCTTCCATTTGCTTTACTTTTTTTGATTTAACTTCACAACTGCCGAATGCTCGAATGGTGGTCCATCTTTTGTCATTAACTGAATAGAGCTCGGAAGACTTTATTTTAGGGACCAAAAACTCCTGCTTCTGTTCCAAGACAAGTTCTTGACCCTGTATACCTGTATCAGAGATCAGCAATGAATCGTTTTTTCGCTACTCATAAGTACTCATGAACTTTTGAGTATGAAATCCAACTACTCTGCTTCATTCTTACTCAGTACAACATTGATTTATAAGTACAGATTGCAATGAGTATGATTACAACGTTGACATCAAACTCATAACATTCAAAACATGTTTGATTCATACGCCTACTCATTCAGATTCATAAATTTAGAAAAATACTTATAATACTCATAAATTTACAGTCTTAGTTGTTGTTGCATTTACAAAGAGAGAAGAAAGACACATAAACAAAAAAGACAAAGACAGCAAGCAAAGCAAACACACAACCTTCTGGTGAGTATTGTGGTATTCGTACGCGAATCATACTTATTTTGTGATTCTTGTAAATGGTGAGTAAAGGAGAGACGAAATCAATAACATCATGCGTATTGTTAAGTATGAGTACGATGAGTACTTTAAACTTTGAGTTTGACATTAAAATAAGTATGAATGCGTATGAGTATCAGAAATTATAAGTATGATGCGAATCTACTCATCGTTTTTAATACACATTGCTGACCTCTAATCTGTGTACTACCTAAAAGTCAAATTTTTACAAAAGTATACAGCTTCCACATTACTCCACTAATTTTTGATACTAAGTCATCCCTAAATCGTTGAATCTACTGGTTCTGTACGAGGGACAGTTAAGGACAGTTTGGTTACGTAATCCCCTAATTGATTTCCAAAGCTTCATTAGTCTATGCAGCGGAATGAATTACGCCACTTTCATTATCCCTGTTATATTAATACACGTTAGTTTTTGCATCTTGTCTTTTCGAATTTTTTTATACGCCCATATGTCACTACTGGTCTGATAATTCTATCGATACTTAGACAGACTAAGGTGTTGTCTTGTTTTAATCACCACATTAGAGGAACTGAACGGAATGCAATCATAATAATGAGTTGTTACATCTTTTTATTTATGGCCCTCGATTAACCGTTAGGCAACAGCAATTTACCAGAAAACTATATAAAAAAACCACTAAATAGAGTGTAGAAAAAATTACAATAAAAAATCAACAGTCGGGTTCCAGAAGTTGTCAAATCGAAAATAAACAAAGCAATACCAAAAGCAACGTTGTCAGTGGGTAGTAGTAAAAAGACGTACATATACTACAATATTGTAGTAACAGCATCAAGTAATAATAGTCTGTAAAGCAATCGATTTCCTTTAATTTCAATTATAATCCTTAAATTTATAGGATGTTATACACAGTGAAAGGGAAGACTGAAGTTGACGAAGATAATCTAAACAGTTTCTCTGTAATTATAGTGAGAAAAGATTTGAGTTTTGCATATCTATCATAACTATCCAGTAAAAGCCTACGAATAAAAATCGATCTTTTGTCCAAACATTGTAGTCTCAAAGAACGTTTATTCAGATTAGGAATCACTGCGAAGCCAATATGTATATCCTGTGATGAGAAAACTTAATCATCAATACATTCCAAGTATACCTGAGAGAAAATAGTGTATTTTAAAGGTTTTATCAAGTGCTAGACTTTGAGCCGTACAGCAAAAATACAGGAAACATTTCGGGGATGCCCAACAGTACTTTAGTACTCCTGCAAAACAAGAACACCAACTGAATGGTAATGTATTCTTTTTCCTCAAGCCTATAACTCATGTAGAAATCATTTGAAGGAATGACATGTCTTTCGATAAGCTTTCCAATAAGACAACGAACCGTGTAAAGGGCAATTGTGTAAGGCGCGGCCATACGATTTCGGGACAGAAGAGTATTAGTCCTCTTTTTATACATACAAAAACCAGTAAAGTCGTGCAATAATGCACGTACCTTCTTGCGACCAGTTAAACCTCCCCGTAAAAGATGCGAAGAACATTTAGCCTAGGCAGGTAGGTCGAAGTGGTAGCTCTGATATCAAAAAGCTCACTTGAGCACGCATAGCGGCTCGTTGTGATGCCACGGGTGAACACAGTCCGTGTACTGACCAAGTTCCACCAAAATCAGGGAAGAGGAAGTAGTTGGTAAGCGCAAAATTAGCCTAACTGAGGTAACATTGTGATTGTGAGCGGTATATCTGTCCTGACGAGTTTATTAGCAGTTACCTACAATCCGTGTAAGAGTTACCGGTATTTCGTTGAGAATCCTCTAAGACTCAAATACCTGGAAGGACGTCGAAGGGATATAGCTAAGGACTTAACGTAGTGTACTTATCCGAGTAAATATAAAGATTTTCATTTAAAATCCTACTACCCAACAACTAAAAAAGGGTCGCTTTGAAAATACCTTTTACGTTTGCGTGGAAGACACTGGAGTGGTAGGTAGTCTATTAGAAAGTATAGGACCTTTATCAGAACTCTTTATATATGTATGTATCCAGCATTTTGCAAGCATTGCTATTTATCTATGGGGTCCCTCTGCGAACCTCTAGATCTTTGAACCAGAAGTTCTTTCTTGGAATTCTAACGTCAAAGGTCCTATTCAATGGGTTATAAGGAACTATTTAATCGACCTGGATGTGCTTGTGTCTATAGCATATCCAAAGTCCAGATTGAATCAGGATTTAATGCATTAAGCTTTACTGGCAACAACTCAGCCCTCTGCTACAATAGATAATCAAGGGGGATTCAATTGAGAATGGCAAATAATGCCAGGGTTGTAGTCGCCGTAGTCTAGTAGGTAGTGTGTTGGCTTTTTAGACGTAAGGCCTCGTTTCGAATTCCAGTTCACACATCTCCAACGAAATGAAATATGAAAAATACTTCTTCGGCGGCTTCCTCTCAGTAGATTTATGGCGAAAACTTTGAGAATAAATAGAATTGTCATGATAAAGTTTCTCAAAAATCTAACGTTCGGAGTCAACTTTAAACTGTAGGTCCCGCCACGCATGTATAAAATTAACACACACACAGGGTAAGTGGTGTGAGAAGCTAGGTCGTAATCCTGACTGAAGGGTTGTAATGAACAATTATGCATGTACGAGTATGTATGTATAATGCCAGGGTTGGCAAACTATTTTGTGGTCTTATCTCGACAATGTTTTATATTTTGCTGTAATTGATGGCCTTTCTTGTGCCTCTCTATTAGTTAGGAATTTGACCCTAGACGTACTTTTCTGGTATTTTATGGAATTTTCCGATATTCCTTTCGTTTCCTATATCTAAGGACTAGGGGAGCCCTATCAATTTGATGTCATAATCTCTATAAAGGTTTATACATTAAGTTTGTTTGGATTATTGCGAGATCATAATGGACGCCATCTGTTATTAACTGTTAATAACACCCTGTCTGCATACTCTCAACTTACGTACCACAATATATTCCCTGCCAGAAGTGTGTTCATGAAGATTGCGATCATAACCTTAGTAAGATATTCTCAAAGCTACGAAAAACTCTTCTGCATTTATTCCTTGAGTTCTCAAAATCTATGATTTACATGACAGACCACGTAAACACGATTTGAAAATTTATTAGAAAAATTGTAACAAAACGAAACAAAAACAGGAGGAAAACCGATGTCAACTTTTTACTTTCACTTGGAAATCTGATACGCAATCTGGGGAATTAAAATAGAAACTAAACGAGTGTACCTTCACAACAGCAGTGTGTATCGATGTATCTTCCTTCTCCTCTTCCATATGAGTTTGAAAGTTTATGAATATCTTACGAAATGGATAGAAAACAAAGAGAAAATCATGACTCTATGGATGGAATTGAATAGAAAAGTTGAACAGAAGGGACGGACGGATATTTGATGCAATACAGTTGATTTTCTTTTTATTTTGTTTTGTTTTTGTTTCTTTTTATTGTAACGAAATAATTCCATTTTAAGTCGATGTAAATTAAGATAAAGTACGAGCAACGCTGATGTTGGTGGCGCTAGAGATATTGGCTGTGGTCCTGTGGGTGTGAATGTGCGATTGTCTCTTTCATGGCTTATTGCCTTAACTGAAAGGACACAAGAGAACAAAGTAAATACAACAATAACAACAATTGTAAAGAGAAAAAACTAAAACAAATATCAGACAATTAAAATCAATTTATTGTTCAACAAATGAATTTCAATTGGAATTGGAATTGGAATTTAGGTACCACTGGGGGGTCAACACCCCTTCTGACCAGCCACTGTTTTTGGTTACCAAAATGATGATGGCGATGATGAAATCGCCGTTTTATATAACAATGGGTGGCTGGAAAAGACTGGCAAAAAAGACATATTTTCAGAAACGCAAAAAACCTCTTGAACACGCACAATACGAAACTCGAGAGATAAAGCATTAAAGTTTGCAAGTATTTCTGCCCATTTTCTAAATGTTTTTATTTTATTTTTTGTTTTTATTCTTTGTTTAATGTTTAAATAAAAATTAATACTCTGCAGAAAATATATGTTGTTGCTGTCCATTTTAAATAAACTTCAATGGTTTAACAAAACTTATAACTTCTCTCTCTCTGAAGAGGGATCAAACGTTCAACGTCAAGTACTTTTATTTTGGCTTAAATTATAACACCGGGTAGTTTGCAAAATGTTGCTATTCAAGATATTTTTTCATTAAATATCATGTTTCAAAGTTTTTTAATTTCTTCATAACACTTCTTTACACACAGCAAGTAAACACTTTTGAAGAATATTTTGCTTTTTATTTTCGATTCAATCCCCCTTGAGAGCAAAATTGCTTGAGGAAGTGTTTAAAGAGGGAGTAGTGTGTATAGATATTAGATTTAAAAGAAGAAGTTTTTCAGATAGTGTAGAGCAACTAAAGAACCTTCAATCCTTGAATGTGTAATCCACGATAACGGGTAGTTATACTCTAGAAACGTTAACAAATATTTTAATAAGGCTTATTAGGCGGCAAACCATAGCTCAGACCTCATCTCAGATATCTTGATTAAAAATGAAATATGAAGAAAAACATTTCTTTATGCGACTTCCTCTCAAGTCTTCTGAGACTCTGAGACTAAAGCGGCAAGTCGTAGACGTAGTCGTAGTCAAAGTAGTCTATTAATTAGTATGTTGGCTTATTAGACGTGAATTCACGATTCAAACAGCAGGTCAGACATGTCCAACAAAACGAAATACGAAAAGTTTTTCTTCGGCGACTTCATCTCAGCTGATTTTTGGCAAAAACTATGAGGGTAAATAAAATTGCCTTGAATAAGTTTCTCAAAAATCTGTCTTCCGGAGTCGACTATAAACTGTGGGTCGCGTCACTTATGTATAAAACTAAAACTAAAAAACACAATATAAGTGGTGTGAGAAGGTAGGTCGTAATCCTGACAAATATTCTGAGAGTAAAGTGGCAAGTCGTAGTCATCGCAGTCTAGTTGGTAGTGTGTATGCTTACTAGACGTGAAGCCACGGTTCAAACGCCAGGTCAGACATCTTCAGCAAATAGAAATATGAAAAAAATTTTTCTTCTGCGACTTCATCTCAGCAGATTACTGGCGTAATTAAAGTTGCATTGAAAAGGATTCCCTAAAACCTGTCGTTTGGAGTTGACTTTAAACTCTTATACAAAATTAACGCACCCAAGTGGTGTGAGAAGTTATGTCGTAATCCTAACTCAAGGGTTGTAATGAACAATTATGTATGTATGTAGTCGCCGTAGTATAATAATTGATGTGTTGGCTTATTAGGCGCACAACCCTTGACTCAAACCTCATCTGAGATGAACATGAAAAATTTATTTCTTGCCGCAGCTCCCTCTCAGTAGTCGTCTTCTGACGAAAATTTTGAAAGTAAAGTGGCAAGTGCCCCGCTACTTTTTTTAATTATGACTCAAATGATATGTCCACACTGAATAATTTCTTGAATCTTTACTTAATTTGTCATTATAATCCTTTACCCAGGAATACAACCTAGTTACGCACACCATCCATGTTGTGCGTATTAATTTTATCCATAAGAGGCGTAATGTATGGTATAACATCGGCTCCGAACGCAAGATTTAAGAAGTTTTTGGTGGCAATTTTATTTATAATCAAAGTTTTTGCCAGAAGACTAAAGGAGTTACTTCTTTCATAGTTCGTTTTGTTCGGTATATCTGAGTTGGGGTTTGAATCATGGCTTCTCGTCTAATAAGCCTGCCTGGTACTCACTAGACTACGGCGACTTCTTGACGTAACCATTGAGCCAAAAATAAGATTCGTCGCTAATTAATTTTCCTATAGAAAAATGGATATTCCATCCAATTATCCTGAGGCCCATTTAACAGTTCTTGTAGGAGCTGTATCTTCCATCGTTTCACACTAAGGTCTTTACGTAAAATTATCAGGATACTCGATTCACACAATCTTAATTATTCACAATGATGATGATAAATTTCGTCACAAGTTCACCCCAGAATGAGTGTCATTGTTGAAGATGATTAGATAATATTATACACATAATGGCTCGTTACAATTCTTCAGCCAGGATTACGATCAAGTTTCTCACACTGCTTATGTTGTGTTTGTTAATTCCTTAAATGAGTGGCGGGATCTACAGTTTAAAGTCGACTCCGAGCGACAGTTTTTTGAGAAAATTTTCATGGCAATTTTGTTTTACTTACACAGTTTTACCAGAAATTAGCCGAAAGGAAGTCACTGAGAAAATATTTCTTCATATTTCATTTTGTTGGAGATGTCTGCCCTGGGGTTTGAACCGTGACCTCATGTCTAATAAGCCAACCTCTTACCTACTAATCTGCGGCGACTTTTATGTTCAAGTTGATTATTCAAATTAGGGTCAGTTGCCAACTGCAGCAGAGCCCATTTTACGAACATACGTTATTGTCTATTCTCGTCCATAGCAGTCTGGCTACACAAACTCCATAGATTGCTTGCAAATAATTTGACAGATGTAACTTCAAGAAGATGGCCGTTGTCAACTCTCAAAGATCGTAAGTTTTTATAGGAAGAGCAAATAGGTCATGTAAATGAATTAAAATTGAAACAGTTACAGTTGTTGGAACAAAATTTTTCCTTCCTCTATATTATATTTTCTTATAGTTTCTGTATATTCTAGTCTCTTTTGCATAGAATGTACATGTTTTAATTGTAGTAATTAACGCTACTTTACGGAAACTCAAATAAAAGTTTGGAAAACAAAATATTTAAACACCTGCAACAGTGCCTGCACGTACACATGTAACTGAAATCCGCCCCCATTTATTATTATGGAAAATCATAATCATGCACGCGATGTTTAAAAAAGAAAGGAAAGCAAAATAAGTTGAAAAGTTACAGTCGATCAACAACAACTGTGTGAAATCGTTGCTGCAATAATAAATTGATTGCAATATGCGTAATTTGGCAGGTGAAACCAGTCCATTATCATGTACTTGTAACGAATTCTATTCTCACTCACTGTAATTTCGACATCATCTTTAAAAGAGTAAGGACCAGTCACATCGCCTCACCAAAATTCCCACCATACAGCTGCTGTTAAAGGTTGAACTTCTCATAGATTATATAAAGATTTTTTATGCCCGAAATTCTTTAATTTTGTGCGATGCTCTCCATGGGAGAAAATTACTTTACTTTTTTTATGAAATTGGTATTGACTCTCCTTTGCTACATTACCCATTAAACGCTTTCCATGGTCTGCTAGTTCAAGCAGAGTAAGCTAAACTTTGTATAAATGAACGTGGTAGTGTTTTGTTAAAACTCGCTGCTTTGTACTTCGTGTAATTCGAAGCTAGAGTGTGACCTCAGCATAACTTTCCAAATTTGTAAACTGTTCCAAACGCTTTATTCTTTCTTAAAGAGCTTCATCTTAAATAATCGGATTAAACATATGCCAATGCTTCTAAAAATTCAGAGTTGTCTCTTTTAAAAAAGGGATTAAATGTGTAAAGTGCTAATGTTAATGAGGCCATTAGGCGGATTTAACTGTGACTGATTTCTATGAAGCTACATGTGGTATTTAGCAGAATAAAAACCAGGCATAAAAACCTCTCTTACTAGGCTAAGGCGACTTCAAGAGTATAGATTACTTACTTCTTTTAGTCGAGATTACAACCTAGCCTTGTGGTATGAGTGGCAGGATCTACCGATCCGACTTCGAACGTCAGATTTTTTAGAAACTTTTCCTTGCAATTTTATTTGCTTTCAGATTTTTTTGCCAGAAGATGTTGAGAGGAAGTCGCCGAACAAATACACTCAGCCACAAAAGTATGCATACGGTTAACAAATTTCAGAAATTTTTTAACCAATCCGTTTTCGTTGAAAATCTTTATAATTGTGTGACATCTTTCTTCGGTTTTAAGACGGTCTTTGCATTGGTTCAGAAATTTGTGAAATTTGTTAATCGGATGTATACTTTTGTGGGCCTGTGCAGGGCCACAATTCATTTCAATTTTAGAAATTTTTTAACCAATGCAAAAGACCGTCTTAACATCAAGGAAACTGTAGAGATTTTCAACGAAAACGGATTGTTTAAAAAAATTTTTTGAAATTTGTTAATCGTATTTATACTTTAGTAACTGTGTGTATCTTTCCATATTTTGTTTCGTTTGAGATGTCTGGACTAGGGTTTGAACCACGGCTTCAAGTCTAAGAAATCAACACACTACTTACTAGACTACGACGACTTCCAAATTAGTTGGTTTTTATTCAGTCTGCTTTGCCACATCACCTTGGACGAGTATAGTATTCAACAAAACGTGCAGATAATAAAAATGTTAAATTTTTTGAGAACGATGTTGACCAGGCCATATCTGTAAAGGGCGAGCACTGTACGTCGATTTCTTTTGCCTGAATTTAATGATGTAGACACTAATGCCCTTAATTTTCAACCATGGGCTGACGGCGCTACGTACCACAGAGCTCATACTCATTGGAAATTCTACACGAGTGATTTGATGGTACGGGGAGGTGAATTGAACTAGGCAACTAGATTTTGCAAACAAATTTTTGTGTAGAAAAGTGCGGACAGTATCGTATAAACTTAATATGTTATGAGAGCGTACGTGGCTGAGAGAAACTATGAGTATAAATTGTGGTGGGTAAATAGAAGTTGCCGTGGTCTAGTAGGTAGTATGTTGGCTTAAAATACAAAAAGTATTTCTTCGGCGACTTCCTCTCAGCAGATTTCTGGCAAAAACTCTGAAATCAAATAAAAATTGCCATGAAAAGTTTCTCAAAAAATCTGACGTTCGGAGTCGACTTTATAGTGTTTTCACACCAAAATTTAAAACCTGATTTTAGCATTAAAACCATAAACAGCTGATTTTGCGTTCACACTGCAAGTTTTATTAAAATTGGTTTTAAATTCATGACATTTATGACTGCGAGAAAAAAATTTTATGAGCAATATGCCTTATTTCATCTTGATATATTTAGCTTCTGACTTACCTATCGCACAAGAAACTATATTCGTTGTGACCAGAAACAACACACATTTCGATTAATAATTAAATATTTCAAAATTTTTAAAACTTTCATTGAAGAAATTAAAAATATTCCAAATTTTTCCTTTTTTAATACAAAATAAATGATTAAAAATGATAAACATTTGTTTTTGTTTTTATCAGCTGTTTTCAGGTTTTCAGAGCTGGTAGCTCTGATTTAGTACATTTAGTACATCAAAACAAGGTTGTATTTCATAAAACCAACTTAAAACCAATTCAAAAAAGGTTTTATTTTGGTTTTAACACAATAATTTTGTATGGTAAAATCAGGTTTTATTTTTGGTTTTAACGTTAAAACCAACTTTTGCGTTAAAACCACTCGGTGTGAAAACACTATTAAACTGTAGGTTCCGCCACTAATGTATGAAAATTAACGCACGCAATATAAGTTGTGTGAGAAACTAGGTCGTAATCCTGACTGAAGGGTTGTAATGACCAATTATGTATGTATGTAAATAGAAGTTGCACGGAGGTTATTTTTAATGTCACTCAACAAGGATACAGCATGGTTGGAATAGAAAAAATTTGCATGACTATTATAACATTATTACCAACATATCAACGACATATCACTATGAATTTAGAATGTTGAAATGCTCTCAAATCCCCATTACGAAATCAATTCCTAACAGCTGAATAGGCAGGCGCAAGTTTCCATAGCGGCAATCTAGCTAACGTTAGAAGAGTTGAGAAAAATAGCAGAATATTAATACACATTGAAGTAATGTCGTATAGCAGTTAAGATGACAGTTCATTAAAAATCCCAATTACATTGCAAACTTATTAAAAATATCCAAGCATTTTACAAAAATAATAATGCCTTGAGTCATTGTCTATACTTAAGTATGAGTTCATGATAGTCCCTTTTTTGTGAGGCATTACAAACATCCTACTCACACCTCCGGTACCTGTGACAGTAGTGATGATTATGATAAAAACATAGTTACCCTCTATGTATACATAGTTTTGTACAATATTTACACAAAATTTTCAAAATATCATTGTTTTCTGGATTATGAATAAAATAATGAAATGTAATAACATTAATTGCCACTTTTTTCTTTTTAATTTATTCTGTGTATTTAGATTGGGGAGCTTGTTACATATTTTCCTACCACATAGTGTTCCGAGGAAAATAATTTTTTCCCATATGATTCCGTTTTACCACGTGTTGTTTATACAAGATTTGCATAAGTATGGTAATAACAGTTTCCATTACAGTTTCCATAGAAATTAGCAAGAGTAAATATAAAATATAATTGTGGCAACTATAATATGGTATTTCCAACGAAAGTCATATATTTTTACATAAGTTTTCTTTTTATTTCCCTTGTATTTCCATGTTTATATATTGAAGGCTTCCATGTGGTAACATTTGAAGTGATGTAATCCGAAAATTCGTCGTAGTCCAGCTGATAGGTTGTTGGCTTATTAGACGTAATGTCACGGTTCAAAATCCAACAAAAACGAAATATGAAACTTATTTCATCGGCGACCTCAGCAGATTTCTGACAAAAACTTACTTACTTACTTACTTAATTGGCCATTAACAACCCAATAAACGGATTTCGGCCTGCGGCAACACATCCTTCCAGGCGCCTCTACTTCTTGCGCGCCTACGCCCGTTGATCACACCAATCGATGACAGGGCTTCCTCGATTTGGTCCGTCCAACGCATACAAGGTCGTCCTCTTCGCCAACTTCCGCAGATTCCCTCATCAAATACCCGTCTCGCCGCAGCATCCTGCTCCATTCGAACGACATGGCTGAATATTAATTCGCTGCACAACGTCTATGTCGATGAGGTGCTCATACAGCTCACTGTTGGATCGGATGCGGAAATCATCGCCAACTCGCACTGGACCGAAGATCTTAAGTAGGACTTTTCTCTCGAATACACTCACGGCTGCTGCATCAGTGCTTAATAGGGTCCATGCCTCTGAGCCATAAAGAAGAACGGATAGGATGAGCGTTTTGTAGAGTATTAGTTTTGTCGTACGAGAGACGTCTCTGCTACTCAATTGCCTATTGAGACCATAGTTGCAACTGTTGGCAAGAGTGATCCTGCGCTTGATCTCCAGACTGACATCATTTTTTTGTGGTAACGGAGGAGCCAAGATAAATAAATTCCTTGACTGTATCAAAAGTATAGTTATCGGCCGTAATCTGTGAATCAATACGCCCCACGTCTCTACTTGTCGATAAAATATACCTTGCTTTGACCTCATTTACTGCCGTACCCATCTTAGTAGACTCACGTTCAATAGCACTAAAGGCAGAAGTAGCATCTCGCTTGGTACGCCCTATGATGTCAATGTCGTCAGCGTACGTAAATTGATTTTAAACTGTAGGTCCCACCACTCATGTATAAAATTAACACATACATTATAAGTGGTGTGACAAGCTAGGTCGTAATGCTGACTGAAGGGTTGTAATCACCAATTATGTATGTATGTATGTAAACAGAATATAAATCCAATCCAACTCGTATTGTTTTTGCTGTGACTTCTGAGATTTTTTTTTAATCAGCAGGTTAATGGGTGATTTGCCTCCAGCTAATCACTTTAAATTCAATCTACAAATTATAACGAATAACACTAAATTAGTTGTTACTGCCAATAGGTATGCTCATCATTATAATCGCCAGCTTCCAGAAAACAGAAGACTAGAAATTGATTATAAGTCGCTGTAGTCTAGTAAGTAGTTTGTTGGCTTATTAGACGAGAGGCCGTAGTTCAACCCCTTGCTCAGACATCTGGAACAAAACGAAATATGAAAAGAGAAAATATTTCCGTCGGCGACTTCCTCTCTACAGTCTTTTGGCAAAAACTCTAAGAGTAAATAGAATTGCCATGATAAAGTTTCTCAAAAATCTGTCATTCGAAGTCGACTGCAAAATATAGTGGGTCCCGTCAGTTATGGATATCATGAGTGTTGTGAGTAGCTACATGGGTTGTAATCCTGACTAAAGGGTTATATTAACTAATTACCTAAAATGGATTTTCCAGAGGTGGGTTTA
Source organism: Sarcophaga subvicina (assembly GCA_936449025.2). NCBI lineage: Eukaryota > Metazoa > Arthropoda > Insecta > Diptera > Sarcophagidae > Sarcophaga > Sarcophaga subvicina. The sequence continues at coordinate 39,320,972 of OW388084.2, forward strand.
ATATTTCGTAGAAGAAATTATAAATTTGAGATGAAATGTTTCGAGACAGAGGACTGTATGTAGAGTATGTCCCACAAGAGCGAGATAATATAGAAGCTATGGTTATACCAAAATCTGAGATATATTTTATCTGGATATTCCTATTGACTATACGATACTTGATTCTGACCTTTTTGAACGACAATACTTGTACATTTTCGAGAAAAAGTCATTCGAACATTCAGGGACATCCAGATTACGTGATAAATGTAAAATCTGTTCAGAACACTTGGATCTTAAATTGTCGCCTGTATTACCCGCTTACCCTAATGATATGTACGCAGAAATAATGGTTATAAGGAATGTCGCTATACGAATCCGGTATTTCTGGAGAGTGTGTATATTATATTTAAGGTTATCGAATGTCTCTATAGGGACGACACATGAGACTGGTATTCCTTTGCAGAAGGACAAACAAATGCTGTGCCACTAACTTCGCTCATTTGCAAGGAAAGGTGGGAAAATGAAACCACAAGCGGTAGCGAACAAACTAATCTGATTCGATATGCAGGACGAAGTTGGCGTTAAAACCAACCAAGAGTAAGTTTTTGGAGTATGACAGTTATAACACGCATTAGTGGCCTTTGCGTTCATTTCTCAAGTGGCTGGGAATATCTTACAACGACGTCTACAGAAGCTGTAATCTCGACTAAGGAGGGGATATCACAGAACATTTTGCCTGTCGCTGTCTGTGACTTGGAAGCGTGAGACGAAGGATTTTTGGGCGTACACAAAGGAATGGCTAAGGTTTGCCAACCATGAGTTACAATTCTATTGCGAAATGGATGTTATATTTGAACTTAATAGACTTTTCATTTAGGTAATCTTTTGAGAAGTTTCAAATCTCTGCGAATAAGCCACTATCCCCCGTGCTAGCCAAAGTTAACATTACTTATGTCCTCGGCCGAATTCAGCCTGATTTAAACGCTAAATACTTACATAATAAAATTGGTCATTACAACCATGCAGTCAGAATTACGGCCATGCTTCTTGCACCACTTATGTTGTATGCGTTCATTTCATACATGAGTGACGCAACCTAGAGTTTATAGTCGACTCCGAACGACATGTTTTTGAGATAATTTTCATGGCAATTTTATTCAGGCACAGGATTTTTTGTCAGAAATCTGCTGAGAGGAAGTCAGTGAAGAAATATTTTTTCATATTTCGGTTTATTGGAGGTGTCTGAGCTGGGGTTTGGACCGTGGCCTCACGTCTAATAAGCCAACACCCTACCTACGAGACTACTTCGACTTCGGTTTAAACGCTAGCATCTAGTATTCTGGAAAATTGAACACTGCGGATACACTGCGTGGCTCACATTTGAACGTTATTGTATTCCATACAAAATGGTGTTTCAAACGAATAAAAAATGTTGGTGATATCTCATACACGTACTTACTTCGTCGGCTATTACTTGCGCTTAGTCAGGTTTACAACCTTGCTTATAACATCAATCACGTTGCGAGTGTTAATTTCATGTTGGAGTTGCGGGACTGACTTATTGTTTAATATCAACGACAAACGACAAATTTTTGAGAAACAGATTTTAAGAAACAAATCAAAGTTAAGTGGTTCAGTCAATGATCGACCAACACTTTTGTACGCTGACGAAAAGCAAGATCTCTATGATAGCAGGCAGGAAAATCGAAGGCTGTCGGTTTGGATCGCTTGCAAAAACACAGCAGTTCGCAGACCACAACTTGGTGAACTTTGTACCGTAACTTGGGGCTGGACTCGTACAAAATTCCAGTAACCCAGAAACTTAAGACAAATGATCGTACAATGCTTGTTAATTGTCTTAAATTTTGGACAATAAAAGTTTTTTTACCACTGGCTTTTTGTTGGAACTACGAAAAGAGGTCTTGGGTGGGTGGAAAGAGCGTGTAGATTATATGGATGTTAGATTTGCTAGTGTCTTTATTATAAGTGACAAAAAAACTTCTGCTGGATGACAGTTCACTGTGTGTTTTATGTCATGGCAATTTTAATTTACTAGCAGAATTATTGCCAAGAGACTGCTGGGAGGAAGACTTCGAAAGAAATATTTTTTGTGGACTTTGTTTTGTTCAACATGTCTGAGTTGAGGGTTGACCCCAACCTTCCTACCAACCTACCTACTTTTCTGCAGCGACTTTATACACACTATTTTATTAAAGTTTAAGAAGCGCTTAGTGCTTAGCAAAAGAGCTGATATGATATACAATTCTTAAGTGTGCCTACATGGTGCTTGTAAGCATCAGATGGTGTTAAGCAGAATTACTTTAACTAATAAAGAACAAAAGAAATTAAAAGAATAGCAACCAAAGTGAAAAAGTTTTGACAATTTTAAATTAATTTTTTATAACTGTATGCTAAGAGTACGTACATATGTACATACAGTGAGCGTCAAAAGAAACCGTACTATGTATAAAGTTCTAACAATTACCAAACTTAACTTTTACCACCTAAGGAGTGTGCCCGAAATATTTCGAAATTTTTTTGTAAATTTTTTTATTATAATATAAACATAACGGTAATTTATTAATGTATATTTTTTCTTAATGTACAGTTTCTTTTGTATATTTACCGAAAAGCATAAAACCTTTATAAACAGCCGTAGAATGTAATACGAATATCATGACACTCACATCCTTTTTTATACTCTTTTGCAATATCCTTTAAATACATAACAATACTGTGTGTATAGTCACAGATACATTCACATCCAAAAGAAGAAGAAATTAAGAAATAGGAATAGAAGTGGAAGAGAAAGAAGACAAAAATAAACTGCTTCTGTAACACCTGTATTTTAAATCTGAAGTAATAATCGTATACATAATGAATCATATTGACTAAGTGTTACTTAAAGCCACTTATTCGTACAGTATGGCTAGAAGAAAAGGAAACTTTTAAGAAAATATGGTGTGTGTTCTATGAAGATACTTTTGAATTGACAGGCAGGTCCATCACGGACAGGAAAATTATATTTGCATGGGTTTTCTCCTTTTTTTTGTTGTAAAAGAAAAATCCTTAATGACAGCCGTAAAGTTTTTATGGCTTTTTAACAAATATTTTAAGTCGGTTGTTAAAAAATTATTGTATGTCTCATTTACAGGCATAAAAATTAAGATTTTAAGCTTCAATCATAAAATAATTTTTATTACAGGTGCCAGAAAACTACGTTGAAATGTTGGGATGTAAACAGGGATTATAAAATTTCCTTTTTAAATGTATAATGGATGACCATGCTTCAGGCTTTTAACACCATTGTGATATTGTGATATTTTTTTTTGCTTTTTTTTACTCGTATATATTTTACATTTAATTTAATTCATAATGTTTGTCAAACCAAGTCCACCGCCATTCATCCTTCTTTCGCAGCGAACTCTAAACGGAAGTTTTTGTAATAAAGCGAAGTTCCAACTTTAAAACTCAAGAAAAAATGATCTGTTCTTGCTGTTAGTAACGGAGATGCAGGCGTAGAAATTGTCAGCCATCATTAAGTCACGCAGACGTGTATGAAAAACATCTTCAGTTCACTCTTGGTGCGCTTTGGCTACATTTAAAAAATCTTGGTGGATGCTTTAAATCTTGTGAGAAAAGTGAGGAAGTGCCTATCGCATCTGTCGTTCGGCCAAAGGCAAATCATGTACAAAGATCGAATGTGGCATGTAATTTCATCACAAAAACTAGACTGAATAGGGCTTTTTGCCCTATTGATGTGAAAATATGACTCCGCACACACGACTTTACGAAGAGAATTATCATTAAACAGGCAAAAAACCATCACACACACATACATAACATACATAATTGGTCATTACAACCCTTCAGTCAGGATTACGACTTAGTTTCTTGTGTGTTAATTTTATACATGAGTGGTGGGACCTACAGTTTAAAGTCGAATCCGAACGACAGATTTTTGAGAAACTTTTCATGGCAATTTTTATTTACTCTCAGAGATTTTGCCAGAAATCTGCTAAGAGGAAGTCGCCGAAGAAATACTTTTTGTATTTTGTTTCGATATCTGGCCTGAGGCTCGAACCCTGGCTTTACGTCTAATAAGCCAACAAGCTACCTACTATACTACGGCGACTTTTAAAAAACCATCACAAAAGGCCCTAAAAGGTTAGGCAGAAATATAGCCATAACAGCGTAACAACATGTAGAGGCTTACGTGGATTTTTTCTATTATAACTGCAAGCTATTAACGAATAATCGGCCTCCTATGATATTGTTACGAAAATAAAAAAGTAGATACTGGTGTTTTGCTTTTACATCGTTTAACATTAAAATTATAAACAAAATCTACAAAAACAAAACAATGAACTTGTTTACAAATTATCGCACTGCGTAATATAACAACAAATACCAGCATAAAAAATGGTAAACAAGTAAACAAAAATATAGCAACAAACACCAACATAAAAAATGGTAAACAAATAAACAAAAATGCAACAACAAACACTGCAAGAACAAATGTCAACAAAAATACACAAACAACAATAATTAAACAACTATGTTTACAATTATAGATCTCTCAAGAAGGCGAAGCCACAAACATTTGCCTTCAAGAACATACATCAGACTGTTTACGTTGCCATATAAAAGGCAAGGCACAGCAGGCGACGCAGTTAGTAAATGTTCAGTCAGCCTTGTATGAAGTAACCGTAGTTCGAAGATCTCCGTTACAAAAATCTGTTGAACAATTGTCTAGTAATTGTTATTGTTTATGCAAAGGCTGTGAACAGATAAATAACAAACAAAGCAATTGTTGTTGTTTACATCGAGTTGTGAACAGTGGCATATTGAATTGTGCGAATAATTAAGAATTTTAATTAAAACTAAACACCAAATTATTTTTATTTTATTTGCAATCTATGAGCTCATATGTTAAACGTATTTAAAAGGTTAACCGTAACAATATGATATGTTATGTGTGTGAATCACACCAATTATCACTTCTGCATGCTCTGCTGTACAGAAAATCGTAAACTCAACAGTTTGAAGGAATATAAGTAAAACTAACAGTTGTTGCTGTTTACATAAAGTTGTGAACAGTGGCACACAGAATTATGCGAATAATAAAGAATTTAATTAAAACTAAACACCAAATATGTTTTTATTTTATTTGCAATCTACGAGATGTAAAACCCACACTTTATGTACGGTTATGAAACCAAAAGCACTTTTTCAAATAGTGCATTTACTAATCACATCGCACTCTTTCACCATACAAATTTGAAATACAAATGCAATAAAATTTCCTTCTAACCCTTGTATCCATGTTAGAAATAGATCGCACCAAATATTCCAGTAAGCCTGGTGTCATACTCCTACTACTGTAAAATCTAACTCCGTTCCAGCATAGGAAACTTTGATTGCCTACAAGCAATGAGAAATTTCGTAATATAATCGGCTTGCTTGTATGTTGCATTTTAAATTACAGACAAAAAACATGGCAATTACTAATGTGTCCTTCAACAGAGACTTTCGAACTCCAACTCTCGGTAGGATGACTATTACGATCGTAAAATTAATGATGCGCGTGGTAATTTACCCAAGCACAGCACCTATTTTGATAAAAATTGCTTTATTATGTGCACTTTTTGTTGAACGCTATATCTATTAAGGCTGATTTGAGAAAACAAACTGAATAAATGACGACTAATTTGACAGATGGAGCTTCAACACGATGTTCGTTATCAGCGAGACAACATTTCTTAGTGTGGTGGATAAATCAAAGTTCCATGGTTCAGTCAATGATAGACCAACACTTTTGTACGCTGACGAAAAGGAAGATCTCCATGATAGCGGGTAGGAATTTCGGAGGCTGTCGGTTTTACATCACTTGCAAAAATAAAACTGCAGTTCGCAGACCACGACTTGATGAACTTTCTAGCGTAACTTGGGGCTGGACTCGTACAAAATTCCAATGACCCAGGAACTTAAGGTAAATGAGCTTACAATGCTTGTTAATTTTCTTTAATTTTAGACAATAAAAGTTTTTTACCACTGGCACTAAGTAGGTATCTCCTACTCAGGCAGCGCGTTGTGTTCGAACTACGAAAAAGGGTCTTGGGTGGGCGGAAAGACCGTGTAGATTATATGGATGTTAGATTTGCTAGTGTCTTTATTATGAGTGACTGCAGGATGACAGTTCGCTGTGTGTTTTAATTTTTATCTATGAGTGGCGGGACGTACAATATCATTCAATTCGACTCAGATTCAGAAGCTGTTCATGGGAATTTTATTTACTTTCAGAGCTTTTGTCAGAAGTTTTGTGAAATATTTTTTCGAGATGTCACCAGCTCTCATCTAGTAGGCAACACACTTCTTATTACACTGCGGTGACACTGATACATACTCTGTAAAAATACACGATATTTGAGAACAAGCCTCTCAAGCAAAATTCGGTTGAAGTAACTATAAACATGCACACATACATAATTAGTCATTACAACCCTTCAGTCGGGATTACGACCTAGCTGCTCACACCACTTATATTGTGTGCGTTAATTTCATACATGAGTGTCGGAACCTACAGTTTAAAGTCGATTCCAAACGAAAAATGTTTGAGAAACTTTTCATGGTAATTTTATTTACGCTCAATCGCCGATTGATGTCTGACCTGGTGTTTGAACCGTGGCCATACGTCTAATAAACCAACACACTACCTACTAGACTACGGCGACTTCATTAGTAACGATAAAACAAAGAAATAAAAGTGAGTGACAACCTGACCTTCATAGGTACTCTTTCTTATACGCATTCGAATAGCTACAAAGAAGACTTTGAGTTGTAATTTGTTTTCGGCCGAATACAAATGATGGAAGTTGAAAGAAGTTCAGCACTCAATACAGAAAAAGGTGCAGATTAAATTCAATAGAATCCTGTCACTAGCTTGTTATTTTGACATTCACCTTGATAGACGCCGGATTTAAAAATTCAACATGGAAGCAAAGTTCACACTAATGACGTTAAACTGTAAGATTATAGATGTTGACGTCTCAACGACAGGCTGTTGTATTAAAAAGCTTGAAGTTTGTAAAAAAAAATCTTCCTGTCAAATACATCTACACTTACAAATACACTTAAATACGAAAGCTAAATTTATTTCCGGTGTTTGGAAGTGGATAGAGTGTTGGCCCAACAGCTTCGGCGTCTCGAACAAAACGAAATATAAAAAAAAATATTTCTTAGGCGACATCCCCTCAGCAGGCTTCTAGCATAAACTCTAAGAGTATATAAAATTGCCATGAACAATTTCTCAAAAATCTTTCATTCGTAGTCGGCTTTAAAATGTATGTGCCGCCGCTCACATATAAAGTTAATACATGCAGCGTAGGTGGTGTGAGAAGCTAGGTTTGTAATGAACAATTATGTTTGTATGTTGACTGTGTGTAAACGATTTTATTGTTTTAAATAATTAATGGCTCAACAAATAAAAGAATTTTAAAGAAAATATGTTCTTCATAAAACTGTAGACAACCTTCAACTTTCCAGCACGTAATAAATTTTTACACCCAATAAAAATGTCGTTATAGACGTTAATAATATTCATTTATTTTTATTGCAATTTTTTTATTTTCATTTCTTTAATTTTTCATTTTCATTACCTTTTTTATTATTCTTCTAAGACTTCAATTAAAATCGTTAATAAAAAAACGCATCTACAGAGACGCGTGTCTGCAGCACAGTTTACGGGTTTTGTGGTTCAATAAAAAAAGAAAATCTCCTGCTATTGCCAGCAGATGCTATAATTAGCAACCTGTTGAGCCATACTCGTAAATAAGTTTTTGTGTTTTATTGTTGTTTCTTATTGTTTTCCACTAAAAGAGGAAAAACAGGAAAAACGTAGAAAACAATTATTCTCCTGCAATTTGATGTTGCAAACGTCATGTACGTTTTACTTCACACATGCAAAGCGACATTAGTTTTGAGTTGATTTTTCACTCACATGGTGAACTTTCCGTTTCATTACAGTTACACGGAGTACATGTCAAAGTATTGTGATATTCAATACGTGTAGTATTATGGTGGATTCTTAGGGTGGAGTTAGTTTATTAGACTCTACATCCCTCGTATTCCATATATGTATGTATGTAAATTAAACAGTACGGTCTTCTCAGAATCTGGATACATAATGACTTCCTTAAGTTCCTGAAAATTCTGTTATTGGCTACATACGAGGTGGTTAATCTACCACAAACAAATTGCTTTACAGATGAAATATACAACCTAGCTTAACAGCAACATGAGCAGCATACCTATTGATTTTAGAAATCTAATCTAATCGACGTAGTCTAGTAGGTAGTGTGTTGCTTTATTAGACGTGATTCAAACCCCAATAAAATTGCTATGAAGAGTTTCTCAATAATTTTTCGTTCGGTATCGACTTTAAATTGTAAGTCCCGCCACTCATGTATAAAATTAACACACACTACATAAGTTGTGCGAGAAACTACATCATAATCCTGACTGAATCGTTGTAATGATCAACTGTGTGTGTGCAAATGTGAACATAATTCCTTCTAAGTATAGTTGCTATTCTCTTAATGCTTCTTTGTGATTTTGGAGAAAATCGCATTGGACTCCCATGCCTCCAACAAGAAAACATCAGAATTTTCTCTAACTTCCACGAAAAAATCCAAAGTCACCGGAGAAATAATTTTCATATTTCGTTTTTGTTCGAGATGTCTGACCTGGAGTTTGAACCGTGGCCTCATATCTAATAAGCCAAAACATTACCTAGTAGGCTACGCTCTCTTTTACCTTTGCTAAAGTCTCAGCTTTTATGACCCTCATGATGCCTCTCGGCGCCTACTAGGACAAGTTTTTCTACTCGAAAATTGGTTAAGAATTAACAAACAAAACTGTGTTCACGTAACATTCATGTTACAAAGAGAAGCGTAGCCCGCCGTCAAAACTCGCATCTAAAATATTTCGGTGTAAGAAAGTTGTGGGGCAATCACACATAAAATGATCATTTGCTTTTCCTTCCATTTTTTTTTAATTTTTAGCCTAATTGTGACCCTAATGCCCTGATCATATATAAGATTTTCCAGTATCTGGCGAAAGCATCCGCAGCATAGCTTCAGGGTATGCTCAATTACTTTCCATCTCGGACATGCATAGACTTAAACAATCCATTTGTACGGTAGGGTTTTTAGTTTAATTTTATTCCGCCAATTTTGAAATTGACTGGCTACGGCCAAGGATCAAAATCAATGAAACCTTAGCGTAATTCTCAATTTACCGCTGGTATGAAGTTCGTTTAAGGTCGCAGTAATCTAGTAGGTAGTATGTCGGCTTATTAGATGTGAAGTTAAAAGCCCATTTCAAACTTCAGGTCAGACATCTTCAACGAAACGAAGTATAAAAAAATATTACTTCGGCGACTACCTCTCAGCAGATTTCTGACAAAAACTCTGAGAGTAAATAAACTTGCCATGAAAAGTTTCTCAGAACTGTCGTTCGGAGTCGACTTTAAAACTGTAGGTCCCGCCAATCATGTATAAAAATTAACACACACAACATAAGTGGTGTAAGAAGCTAGGTCGTAATCCGGACTGAAGGGTTGTAATCATAGCCAGATTTGACAATTTATCGTCATTTTGACGATTTTGAGCTCCAAAAATATTATATTGACGATTTATGCCCTTATTTTGACGATTTTTAGAAATTAAAAATTTACATCTTATTCCTAACTTTAGTACATTAAAAGCCACTGTAAGCTTTGCATTTACTTTGCAATTGTTACTATTGGAAATTTATGTTAATAAAAACTAGGAGTAAAGTATTATATTTTTAAGTTACTTTCGAATACCTGTGATGATTTTTCTGTATTTTATTCCTTTTTAACCCCTTAAAAGCTGGAAAATTAAAACTCCTAAGTAACCTCGTAGTTGAGTATAATTTATCACTTATCGTTGCAATTGGAAGAACGAAGGCAAGCGCCGTTATTTTTTTTCGTACGACCAACACTCAGAGGATGGATGGCATTGTGTTTGGGACTATGAAAATATGTTATGGGAAGAAGGAAAGAGAGAACAGTGTTTATGGACACTAGGCTTGTATATTTTTATACCATAAGTAACAGTAAAAACCTCTGAAGAAATTGAATTCCACATACGAATAATCCGACTAAAAACCTATTTTTTCTGTAATGCGATCCACTGGCCAATCGACCACATACTGTGTTGGCCGAGAAAGACGAGCGTTACGTAGGAATATATGATTTTTGGGGAAAAGTCCCCTTATTTGGTTCGAGCAAAATCCTTTTATAGTAGCGATAGAACAGTGAAACACAAATATTTACACCGCCCATAGATATACATACATAGATGATGTAATATTATTGCTGCCCTTATGTGTCAACAAACAACACTGAGATAGATTGTTTAAACCTTAAACAATTTTTTGCTATAAATGATGTAAATTTTCGATATTTTTAGAAAAAAATTAGTAAATGAAGATGAGGGATGCAAGCCTCATTTATCTGGCAGCTATGGTTGTAATGACCAATTATGGATGTATGTATGTATGACGTTCAAAGGTACTTTATATTTGTCCGAATATACACTTATGTACTGTAGACATGACCAAAATTTGAAAGTACACTTCATTAAAAAAGTACGTATTGTACTAAAAAAGTACCAACATAAATATTTTTCACTCGATAAAATGCAAGTTTATTATATATTATAAAATTTAGTACTTCGAAATTACAGTACTTTCACAATAAAGAGATTTTAGTGCCTAAAAGGAACTTTTTGAGAAAATAAATTACAGCAGGGAGTTTAAGTCACCTGCTACCAAATTTAATTTTCTCCAGGCTATCGTATGGAAAGAAGGTTGAAACTTCTAAATCGGATTTTTGTGAGAAGAAAAAAGTACCACAGTGTATTTAAGCTGCTATTAAATTTAAATTTCTAGGATTGCATAGGAAAAAAAAAATAAAAATTTTTTATGAAAGCAACCAACCCTCCTTTATTTTATTTACTCTTCCTGCCCCTGTCACCAGTTTATGGTCAGTAATAATCTTAATCCTGCATTCTAATAAAACAATAAATTGAAATAATTTGCCTGTGGCATAATAAACTTTCAAATATTGTAAGAAAATTAAATAAAAGAACGAAAGATGGTTTAACAAGTCGAGTGCCCTTACAAAAATCCCCATAAACAAAAAGTATTATTTTCTAAAACCACCCAAATCCATGCCATTCCTCTACAAAATTTTACTTTAAAATTGTTTTTGTTTTTATTAACAACTCCTACTACTGTCAGTTGTGGCGTCCTTAAATAATATTTTCCTTTCATTTCTTTATAAATTTCTTAAGAGTGTTTGTCCTTTTTTAAGTTTAAAAAAGAACAAAAAAAAAAACGAAAACCAATAAAAATAAAATTTAAGAGAATGGAAACGGAGTTTTTCTTTGATTTTGTTGAACTTTTAACAGCAAATTTTTTGTACTACTTTTTGTTCAAATAAAAATTACTTGAGGCTAAAAAGAATAAGGTTTCGTACTTATATTCTATGTATGTATGTATGTGGTAAAGGGTATAGAAAGTGTACAGTTCGTAGAAGTATAGAAGTATTCTTCGTTTGTATGGTACATGGCGTATGAGTTATTTTTAATGCGATTGAAATATTAATCATACGTTGGGTTGGTGCAAAAAAAAATTAAATTAAATTACAGCCGTTGCATAGCCTATTATACCAGGTGTTTAGATATAAAATGAGGGTTTTTTTTGGGAAAAACACAATTTTAAACACAAATTTTAAATGCGAAAGTAAAAAACATTTTATTCGAAACATTTGAAATTGCTGACTAAGACAGGCCATCTATCGGTTTAAATTTGAATCATCGGTTATTTCAAACCTGGCAATACTTATGTCATTCCATTCTGTCTTAGAATTCAGTATATTATCTCCACTGAATGTAATTGATCGATTTACGCTTGAGCAACATTGGAATTTAATGTCGATTTCGCAAAAAAATATCATCTTTTCAGATGAAGCTTATATTGATCTTGATGGGTACGCTAATAAGCTAAATTGCCGTATTTAAGTCTCAGAAACCCAGAAGTGGCCTTAGAGAAGCCAATGCATCCATTACGAGTGACTGTTTGGTGCGGCTTGTGGAGCGAAGCCATCATTGGCCCATATTTCTTTGAAAATGAAGACGCCGCAACCAGTACGGTCAATGGAGGCACATATCGCATCATGAGAACCGATCTTTTTGTACCCGCTCTTCATGGTATTGATGTGAACGATGTTTGGTTTCAACAGAATGGTGCAACTTCCCATGCATCTTATGCCACAATCGATTTATTGAGTCAAACGTTTAATGGCCGTTTAATTAGCGAAAATGGTGATGCCAATTGGCCGCCAAGAAGCTGAGGTTTAACACCGTTGGATTATTTTCTGTGAGTTGCCATGAAAAAAGTATTATGCCGATAAACTAGAGATAATTGAGCATATGAAGGCCTACATTCGTGATGTCATTGCCGAGATTCGACTCCATACACTCGAAAAAATACACGAAATTTGATCCGAGCAGAGTGAGGTACTGTGGGGATAGCTGCGGCAGACATACTAATGAAATATTCTTTCATTTCTAACCCGGAACAATTGTACTTCACAAAAAAAAAAAAAAAAAAATGGCACAATTTCGAACCGCTTTTATTTTATTTCATTTTTAAATTTAAACTTTGAAATGGCCAGCAGTATGTTTCCATGTTTCATGCAATTTATGGCTTCCACGCCAATAGAACTGTTCGTCTTTCGAAGCAAACCAATTATTAACCTAATTCTGGACTACCTCGTAGCAATCGAAATGCGCATTCTATCAATGGAACCAACTACTATTAGGGAGAATCAAGGCCTGGTGAATATGGAGAATGTGTATGTTATCAAATACATACATATCATTATTGAATTTTAAAAATATTTACACCCTACATTTGGTGTGTGCACTTTTATTACTAAAAACTGCAAATATTATATACAGTGCTTAACAAAACAATGCAAATTTTTTCAAAAAATCAGTTACGAGTCCTAATCAAACGAAACTTTAAAAATCTTCTTAAGTGATTGGCACAAGCTTTAATACTGCATGAAGTAGAACTGAATTACCCGGATTTTAGATGCAGCCACATGGTATCAGAGACTGTTTTCAGTCGAACACTTCCACATGGAAATAATGGGTTGCTGAAGCTGTTATTGGTGAAGCGATGTAACGATTTTCACCGGTGGAATACTGAAGTAAATCTGTGGTCTATTCTAATAACCTGGCATTGAACATATAATGCAGATTACCTAACCAGGCCAGCATATTTCAGACGGAAAATTTTGCAATTGAACAAGCTCCATGTATGATTGAAATCTTGGACATACCTCCTTTGAATTTGATCATATGTACGGACAACTATGTGTGGGTTTTACGTGGATACCTGTCCATGTTGACCTAATCCCACGGTGCTCTTCGCACAGGATGAAATGTAATGCGTCTACCAACGTCCCCACATACTGCAAACACTGGATGCAACCCTGTATGTAGGTAGCAATTCGAAGCCATACTATTTGGGTATGACTTCCCTCTTGTTTAGGGGTAGGAGACTATCTAAACTCCTTCAATGCGTTAAGAGCGTAACGCCACACCGTACTGACACACTTTCCGCGATTTGGGTCTAAACCACAGCCACCATGTCACTCCCACAAGAAGGCCCATCCATTTCCGGGCAGCGACAAGTCCCTGGGGCTCCCGGCACCCGTGGTACCAGATTAAGACCTCTGGGCAGGCAGCCAAGTAAGACCAGACTGCTGCCAGTTGAACCCCAAATAGTTCCTGACTGGTACCAGCACTCTTAGTCGCCTCTTACAACAATTATGGTGATCACTGTGGTAGTACTCTATTCCCGCTACCACACGGTGACAGTCAGGCTGCAATCAAAGCGCTGGAATCCTTCCTTGACAAATTAAAGGGCATCAGGAGTTCCATGGATTCTCTACATCGTATACGTCGACACAACAGCCGCCTCTACTGTGTTTCGGGTCCACTGCAGCATAGAAAGAAATGCAAAGGCAGACGAACTGACACAAAAGATATCGGAATTGTCTAAGGATATTCGTTGAAAAATCATCTTTAAGAGAGAGCTACCACTTCTAAATGAATGGGTACGTGAATAAACAAAATTATCGAATTTGGAACGATTCCAATCCCCAAAGAGCATCCAATGCAACACAAAAAAACACTGTTTAGTGTCTGGACTGGCAGCGACATCGGTCTATATTTCTTTGAGGACCACTGTCAATGGAGAGCACTTAAAGTCGATTTTTCTTTGGCCTGAATTGAATAATTTGCATACTAGCATGTGGCGGCATGTGGTTTCTAGAGGATGGCGTTAAGTGCTGCACAGCTACATTGGCTACGATGTAGTGATCATCTTACGTGGAGGTAATGTGAACTGGCCATCGAAGTTGTGCGCAATTTTCTTGTGGGGTTTTATTAAGTCACAGGTGTATGCGAACTGAAGTTGCCGTAATCTACTAGGTAGTGTGTTGGCTCATTAGATGTAAGACCATGGCTTAAACTCCAGGTCAAACATCTCGATCCTAACGAAACATGACTTCGGCGACTTTTTCTCAACAGATTTCTGGCAGAAACTTTGAGAGCAAATATAAATTGCCATGAAAAGTGTCTCAAAAAAATCTGTTGTTTGAAGTCGACTTTAAGCTGTAATGTATAAAATTAACACAATAAGGTGTGAGAAACTTGGTCGCAATACTAACTGAAGTAGCCGTGGTCTAATAGGTAGTGTGTTGGGCATCAGGCCACGGTTCAAACGAAAACGAAATTTGAAAAAACATTTCTTCGGCGACTTCCTCTCAGCAGATTTCTAGCAAAAACTCTGAGAGTAAATAAAATTGCCATGAAAAGTTTCTCAAAAATCTGTCGTTCGGAGTCGACTTTAAACTGTAGGTCCCGCCACTCATGTATAAAATTAACACACACAACACAAGTGGTGTGAGAAACTAAAAAAATAGCGTTATTGGCCATTTTTGAAACATTATAGAGCTAAACACTGACGTGTTAGAACCATCGCTATTGTTAGAACTTGACAATTGATATTTGCTCTTTCAAATGAGCCCAAAGCCAATTTGTTTGCATGCACCCTTATAGTAGGGGTGGGTTTATGTCAAGGGGTGCGTGAGAAAAAGAAACACATTACGGAGTTCCTTAAACATTAATCAGGTTTTCTTGAAAATTGTTACTCAGGGGTTTTTGGGGTCGCTGATTACAGATCTTCATTCAGAATTAAAAAATTCAACATAGCGGATCCAATATGGATGTCGAGATTTATAAAAATTAATCACATTTACTTGACCGCCATATTGGATCCGCCATTTTGAATTATTTAAATATGAATGAAGATCTGTAATCGTGGAAACACCCAGATTCGTGTTTATGTATGGTATGTAATACTAACTGAAGTGGTGTAAAATTATGTATGTCAATTAGTCACAGTGTTCCTCGTATTCAGCCTGATTTATGTGCCAGATTGTTGGAAATTTTGGAATTTCGGATGTCCTACCTAGGAAGACGTTGAAATATCCCAAACATATCGTTTTATTTAAATTTGAAAATAGTAAACGTTTAAAGAACCCATAGAACCTTCTTCCACAAACTCTCTTTCTAGTTCCAGAACTGCATGAGATGGGAGTATCACTTGGGAGATGATTTTTTGAGAAAAAACTTTTTGAAAAGTTTCCTTAGGTTAATCCTGAATTCTTCTATTGTCTTCTAAAGAGTTTACTTCCAAACTATCCCTGTTATAGATCTTATTTTCTGCATCTGCATTTATAGGGTTCAACTCCATGCAAAACCCAAATGCTTATGTTTTTCAACAACATTTACTAGAGTAGAGGCTAAATTGTACCTGTTTTTGTTCTTAATGTTTTTGTTGTAGTACCAGCTAATTCTTAATTTCTTTAAACTAATTTCAGAAGCTTTACACCTAAGCTTACATGAAAACTAATTAGACGTGTTTCACAACTTGTCACACAAAGTTTACTTTCTAGTAACAACTCGTACCCGATTACACGGTATTAAGTTTAACGTTGCCTGATAATATGCTACAATATTTAAAAATTTCATACGTTTCTTTTCTCTCTCTCTCTTTCTTTCTGCCTCTCTCTTGTCTTCATATTATTTGCTTTAAATGTTTTATTATTTCAAGTGCTTCGCATGAATTAGAAATTAAACAATGCTCAGCAGCTATGCGGAATGAAATGGCCCATGTTTTCTTTCAAAACAGTGGAAGAAAACACAAAAAGAACACTTGAATACAAAATTTAAAAGAGAAATCATTTCAAAAATATTAAAAAAAATGGCATAAAAATGATGAAAAGAGAATAAAATCGGCATGGAATTGAAGAATGTTTTACATTTCAAGAGATTTTAATGGAAACAACAAAAGAAAAAAAAGACGGGAAAAGAATACAACTCAGGGATATTAATACGTAACCTAGAGACACAAAGACTCACTCACACATCCATACTAAGTTAGAAATGTAGTATTAGTGACACTAAAAATCTTGAAATTTAATTTTCAAACAAGACAACATAGATTTTGATTTGATTTTTTTCTTTTGTATTCCGTTTTCGTAATGAATCGAATTCCCTGGTGACCATTTTCTTTTTCTTTTTCTAAGAAATTGATGCTTAAAAAATCTAATTTCAACAGTAAGGACAGCAAAAACATTAATTAATTAAATCTTTGATTGTACATTGTACTTCAACATTACGAAGAGTTGTCTTTACCAACCAACAAAATTGCCTGAAAGAATGAACAAAAAATACATCAAAGTTTAGCTCTTTTAATTCCAAACAAATGTCTTGAAAGATTATTTTCTTTCTAAAATGAAAGAAAATCTTAATGACGCCATAATTTAAAACGTTTCTCTTCAGATAACAACGATTTACGCCGGCTAAAAGCGGAAAAGTACGTCACTTGGAAAAAATTTAAAAGAAAAAAAAGAAAAGAATCGGCAGCAGCATTATTTTTTTTTTAAATCATTCATACAATGTCAGTACGTACGTACAGTGGGAGACAAAACTTGAATACAAAATCTGCGGCGAAAGTCTTTTGTCGAGTACATCAACGAACAAATTAGGTTTTGCAAAACTATGGTACTACGAAAAGTAGAGTTTTTCTCTACTTTTAGCTTCCTGCCTAGTACCTAATAAACACAAAAAATACTGCATTCTGAAATGCATTACTTCCACACATGTTCAAGTATGCGTTTCTGGAGTCATGATACCTATTCTAAAACAATATTCTTGGCGTTTTAAATTTCCGTTTAGAAAGCCGATTATTATTACCGCTGTTTGTAAATAGTCTGATGCATGTCTCCATGTTATCACCCAGCAAAAGTTGAGATTGCCTTAAGCCTCCATCTCATTTAAATTATTCTTCACTTTCCACTGCTAGTTGCCATAAATTCTCATATTATCTGGGATCCAGGAAATGATAACAGTATTCCTCTTGCCTAACTGATTCAGCAGTAACTGAATAAATTTCCACTTGAACGATACCCACAAGTTTCCCCATGGGTTTCTAAATATGACACTGTAGGTCCGAACTCCATTATAATACCAATCCCCCACAATTCCTTTCCTCCAAATTGCTCAGTTGTCTTTTAATACTCAAATTCGTTGCAACACAATTTTCAAAATTTTAGAGTTTGTTGGTTCTGCCAGCCACTCGAAATATCAAGTCACAGAAGCCTTTGATGAATATCCTGTTTTTTCCATTACCTTGGTGGGCGCATATGACTCGCACAAAGCATTTTCAATCTTATCCGGTTGGCTGCTGTTGTCGTCATAAGTTCCATTTGGTTGTTGTTCTCCCCTGTTTCCGTTTAATTAATCTATTGTTGTTCCAGCTAAGCAAGTGATTGCTCTGCTGTAGCGTGTTAGATCTGTCTACCATTAGCTTAATCATTGTCGCCATGATAGTGTATCGCAGAGACTCTCATTCGCTGATCATGCTGTCTCCGCATATTATCCAACTTCACCTGAGCACTTTTCAAAACCGTTCAGTCTCTACAGGGTTAAATAAGTAGGTATGATTTCATATACAAAATGGTAACTTTTTTACCAATACTGTGGACCGAACTAAACCAATGATTGCTGAGAGAAAGTTTTATTTTTATTTTTGGTTTTTCATTTTGTTCAAGATGTCTGAGACAGGGGTTGAAATAAAGGCTCACTAAGGCACACTAAGGCTGGTGAGTGGAAATAGGTGTGTTAATAACGTAAAGATCATATTGTTACATAAATCGAAACGACCTAATATCGTTTAACAATAAAAACGATAAACAAAAGCCACCAGCTACTCCAACACAATACACACGACACAAATACACACTATTGAACGTGTTGATTATCTAAAGCTGCACACACACATATGGACGACGAACCTGGTTGCGCCTGGTGCCAACAACAACATGTATGTGACAAAAAGGGAAAGACAACATAAGCAAAGTACACAAACAACAATGTATTAGCAATAGAGCTCTTGAGAAGGCGAGATCACGAACCTTCCACTTCAAAAATGTTCGTTAGCCTGGTTGTGCCGGACTATAAAAGGGCTGGACAAAGCAGGCAGCAGTTAGTAAGAATTCAGTCAGCCTTGTGTGAAGTTGCGTGTGAACAAAACAAGTCGTGGTTGTAAAGTGAATAATTGTGTGAACTAGTAAAAAGAATAAACAGACTATTATTGTCGTATCATTAAGTTGTACACGGTGGCACACAAAAGTAGTGTAAAGAATAAAGAGAGTTTAACTGATATTAAACACATATTTGTTTTTACTTTGTTTGTAATTAACGAACTCATATTTAAACGTTTTTAAAAAGGTAAAAACGTAACAATATGTTTTCATGTAGGTAATCAAGTTTCAATAGTTGATAAAATTACGTTCGTTTTAATAGATCAATGAGGTCTGTAAATTCAGCCTCTAAGTAACGGAGATGAAATTTCTACCAAGAAGTATTCTATTTTTACATCAGGATTTGAACAACAACATGATTTGGACGATATAATCTTTCGAACGTATGTAATAATGCTACACCACCTTCATAGGACTTTCTACTGCATCTGAAAATATTGAAATTTTCAAGGTTAACAGCGTAGTCTAGAACATTCGAATCAAACCACATCTCAGACACGCATACTACATCCACTCCAGATTTTACAAATATGTAGCGAAACTCATTCATTAATTTATCTTGTTATTAACACTTTCGGCATTAGTATGGCATGTGGTCTATTCATACCCGATTTCGACCTGCTCATAAAGCGCGCCATATCAAAACTGTTCTCTTTGGAACCATTTATTTATTTTATTTATTTATTTATTATTAGTCATAGCACAACAAGATAATAATCTAATAAATGAAAATGCTATGGGAGTACATCAAAGAAAGAAAATAATAACAAATCAAATGTTTGAAATAATGTAGAAATAAAAATGAATAAGAACGTGTTAAAATCATGGGAAATAGCAATCGATACAAAAAAGGATAAAAAATAAATTAGGAAAACTACAAAGAACAATATATACAAATATAAAGAAATATACAAACAAAGTAAAAATATATACATATACTAAGATACAATGAAATTTAAAGATATATTAATTAAAGAAATTAAAAATTAAAAATAATAATCATTAATAGAAATAGAAAGAAAAAAATTTACAAAAAAAATCAAGATATGCTAAAAACTACTTGAACAGATTGTATAACTCCTTTTTGAACTTAACTGCATTGCCTATATTCTGAATATAATTAGGTAAAGTATTCCAAAGACTGGTGGTGTATATAAAAAAACTGGCGTTGTGACAAAAGAGTCCTATGTCTGTGTTGGATAATTTTCATACCGCGGTTGGATCTAGCAAATGTAATCCTACTAAATAAGTATGTTGGCTGTTTTAGAGTAATAATCTTATGGAGGAGAATAAGGCGTTTTATATTTAATAGATTATCAAAATTAACTCCGAATATCTGGTATGAAAATTGTGATATATGGTCTCGACCTCCCCTAATAAAAACATATCTGGCTATATTATTATAAGCCAGGTTGTGTTTCAGCTTATCATCAGTATCACAGTTTGCGAAAATTTCAGATCCGTATAAAAGGTCAGGAATCAAATACGTTTTAGCCAGTTGCATACGTATGACAAAGGGAGTCGAATCTATAACAGCCTACATGTTCCTAAGCATACCGTAAACTTTACCAACGATGACGTTAATGTGGTTAGACCACGTTAGCCGACCATTAAAGATAACACCCAGATTGGATGCTGATTCAACAAAGTCAATTTTATTCCCCCTGATAATAATATCCGGCACAACAAATCCTCTCTTAGTTCTGGAGAGCAATAAACATTTAGATTTAGAGGGATTTATACAAAGTCCATTGGCCCTAGCCCAGTTGTCAATTTTTCGTAAATCAGAGTTGATGGTGTCTATACATAGTTGGGTATCCTCTATACGCGTGTTTCTATAGAGCTGAACGTCATCAGCGTACATATGTACGCAACAATTATCCAAAACATCAGGCAGGTCGTTAATGTATATACAGAACAAGAGAAGCCCTAATATTGATGCCTGAGGAATACCTCTTCCAACGCTTAGCGAATTCGAGATCTTGCCGTTTAGATAAACTCGTTGTGATCTGTTCACACGATAAGAACGTATAAGGCTAAAAGCTGAATTAAAAAAATGAAAGAGGGACTGTAGCTTCTTCAATAATATTTTGTGGTCAACCGTATCAAAAGCCTTGGTGTGATCCAGAAGAACTAAAAACGCTATGTAATTTTCATCTAGTGTCAACCTAAGGTCATCAACTACATTGACTAAAGCAGTAGTGCCGCTCCTAGCTTTCATAAATCCTGACTGCTTATCAGATAGATAGATACCCTACTATTCGTTACGTACGTACGCAATACTTTCCGTATTACAATTAAAATTAATGAACTTTTCCAGCGTGTGTCAATGTCATATAAATAAGACTAGACTACGACGACTACCATTAGACTATGCCAACTTTACCGACATTATGTTCCCAGTAATTGAACGCAAAATAATAAGCATAGCAGTTGGGGGTATTACTGGTCAGTATATCATGTGGACAAGTGGGAAATGATTGGAATTCACATTCAACGATTTCTGCAGAAGTTGCAATGTTAAGGAAAATTATTAGAGAATTTAGGTCGTAATCTTGACTGAAGGGTTGTAATGACAAATTAAGCAAGTATTGGCACTTCCTCCGTTATTGTCCGATATTTGCCGAACACGGAAGAACCTTCCTTTGCAAGATCTTTCTAAAAAAACTAGCCAACTTAACGTCAGCTGGCTTCAGATTGTTTTACAGGCTCATGGTACGAGTGTGGTTAAACCATGAAGCGAAAATAAATGCAAAGTAAACATTCTCTGTTTTGAATTAGCCTATGAGGTCGGACGACGTATTTTTTAATTCCAGAGAACATCTTTCTCCATTTACAGCTTTTTTTACAGCATTTATGTGTCACACTGTAAAAGTTATTTTTAAATGTCATCTTCATCTTAAAATAACGTACAAACAGTACAAACACTTACACTTCAAAAAATGCCATACATTTTAGCATACACTTAACGTTTTATTTCTCTTCTGTAGAATATTCCACATGTTGTAAGGACTTGAGAGGGTGGAAGGACTCAGTTACAGTCGTAAACATAATACAAACATTGTTGGGTGTGTGTTACAAATTTAACAGTCAAGACAAAATAATTTTATGTTTCAAATAAATGCTCTTTTCTTAGACAAAATATGAATACATTGTGGAATGTTTGCAATGCAAGATGTTGTCATACGGTAGTAGTCTAGTAGATATTGGGTTGGCTTATTTCATGAGAGTACTTGGGTTAAACCCCAAATCAGAGATCTCAAACAAAAGCTAGATACGAAAAGAAAAGAGAATATTTTTATATGGGTCAGGAATCGTTTGGCACAAGCTCTGAAAGCAAGTCAACGTAGGATATTCTGAAGTAACTTTGGCTTACAGAATTGTTTAAAGTCAACATTTAATTGTCCATCTAAAGCATTATTGCCATTCGAACTCTTTTATTTCGATGACAACAGTCGTGCCAGGTAAAATTGCTATTTCTAACATCGATTCTGATGAGATTTAAAGCAAATCTTATTCTGCATATATCCACTTGGGGTCAGATCAGTCTGCTGTCCTTCATAAGCGGGTTCATTATGTCATCTTTCTTTAACAAATGAATGAATTTAATGTGACGCATATAATCAGTTTTCTGTTCTACTCACCTTTACATGTAGCTTAGCTTTTTTTTACCCTCAATGCTCCATGTTTAGAGACTCATATGAGAATTGGCCTTAGATATCTGACTAACTCTTAAAAAAACACAGAGTATTCTAGGATAATCTTTCCGTAAATAAATGTATAGCTCTACCCGATATACTCTGATAGACTACATTGGCAAAACGTCCGTCCTGATAACCACTATTTCAGCCTTTATAATACTACAGTAACCGGGTTGTCCAAAAGGCAATGTAAGATTTTTCTTTTCCGAAAGATTGCATTTGCAAATTTGAAACTGGATCCATTAGGGGGCATTTAGGTGATGTAAACCATTTCCATAGGATCTGTCCTGTATTTTTGTTATAAAACCAGGATCAAAAGCGGGTTCTTGTATCATGTAGTCAAAAGGAAGCGCATCAGCAACTATACATCGGATTAGCTTCGGTCGACTCGGAGTCGACTTTAAAGCCTAGGTCCCGCCACTCATATATCAAAATTAACACACAACATAAGTGGTGTGAGAAACTAGGTCCATAATCCTGACTGAAGGGCTGTAATGACGAATTATGTGAATAGGCAGCAGACACTATAAGTATATATGTATACAGTGGTGGCCTTATAATTAGAAACTATGTTTCTGGAACAGAGTTCTCTGGAGTGACGAATCTAAGTTTAATTTGTCCCAATCTGATGGAAAAACGTATGTAAGACGTCCTCTAAACAAAGCCTTTGATCCCAGGTACACAGTGAAAACTGTAAAACAAATTAACAAACATACATGTTGCTAAGTCGTTTCTAATTATAAGGCCACCACTGTATATGTAGGTTTGTGGAGAGTATAACAGATCGTATAGTCGTAGTGCAATGACAATAATAATGGAAATAATAATCCTGTATTCGATAGAAAAATAATTACGTGAACTATTATTAGAATCAAATATTTGCCAAATAAAGTTGAAAATTTCGGTATTGGAAAGACGAACACATTGAAAAAAGAACGAACATCGGTCATTCACCAGTTTAACATAAAATTTCTGTAACTCGACAAATTTTTTTTCAAACTTAAACAAGCAATTATTGATCCCCTATTCAACAACGAGAGCATGCAACCCTTTACATGTTAAATGGCATTAAAAAGCCAGTTGTTGCATCCCACATGAGTATAATTTGCATGCACAGCGTAGTCATGAAATTTTAAAATGCTTGTGCCATAACTATCAGTTGTTATGTGTTTAAACGTGTTTTGTATTCCTTTAGCTTCAAAAGCATATCCCTGGATATGATTTTAATTGATTAATTCGATTAATTGCACTTCAATGATTAACAAAATCATTGTATCGTTTTAAATAATTTGAAAATGTTGAAATCAACTCAACTCATTAAAATTAGTTTTATGCGGGAAATTATTAAGAAATAATGAAAATGATAAGAACTTTTATGATTGAATTAAATTTTTTCTAAATTTTTTGGTAGCCTTTTTAATTCTCAACAGTAATTTTACTCAAGTTTTAGTTTGTACAGTCGTAGACAATCATTTAACCGCATTTCAGTTGTTGTTTTAAATTTGTTTCCTTTGTTAGTTTATTGTTGCAAAAAATACTTCTCCTCTTTTGCTAGGACTTCCGATATCAGGCAGTTTGACCTTCCTGAAGCCACATCTGTGCAAGTGATTGTAATTTATTCAGTCTGATCACCGGCCAAATCACCATGGCCGGGTGTAACGTTCAACAACACATGCAAAAAATCTAATTGTTTTATCAAACTGGAGCAATGTATCGCAGTCTTCTTCTAGAAGAGAAGGTACGTGAACAAACAAAATTGTTGAATTGGAGACAATGCCAATCGACATGAGATCCAAGAGCATACAGAACATTTAGAAAAAGTCACTGTTTGGCGTGGATTTCCGTTTAGCAGCGTCATTAGCCCATACTTCTTTCTTTCTCATGCCATCACTGCATCATTGTCAACAGCAAGCATTATAGGCCGATGATTATGAACTCGCCGTAGTCTAGTAGGCCAGACACCAAAAACAAAAGGTATTTCTTCGGCGAATTCTTCTCAGCAGATTCCTGGCAAAAAAAACTCTGAGAGTAAATAAAACTGCGATAAAAAGTTTCTGTAGGCCCCGCCACTCATGTATAAAATTAACGCACACAGCATAAGTGGTGTGAGAAACTAGGTCGTAATCCTGACTGAATGGTTGTAACTACCAATTATTGGATGATCTGGACCACAACGATGTGGACAGCGCTACTTGACACCCAGTTGTACCACATTGTGTGTATATTGAGCACAAGCGATTTGAGGTGCATGTTCATCTCATGTGGCGTGAACTATCCATCGATATCGTATAATTTGATCCTGTTACCGCCGCCACTGTAGTTCAATTATTTATGTCATACATATTGTTTTCCTTATCGCTTACTCCTTTTATTCGTGTCCCTTTGCTTAATTTCGAATATGTACGAATTGTGCATACATACTGTTAAATATATAAATTCGAGGTTTTATTATACAAATAGCTGAATAACGGTTCTGAAATTATGTCGACTTTTGTATAAAAATCAATAACATCATTGTTTCTGTGCTTAAACGAATTTAGTTGGTAAAAAAAACAAAGTTTTTTAAAGCGCTAAAATATAAGCTAAAACTAAGATATTTGCTTAAATCTTTTGTGAAATAATTAAATAAATTAAAATAAAATAAAAGATATTTTGTGCTCTTAAAAGTTGTTTCGACTAACTAATTTCGAAGCCAACATATTTTCATTCATGTAACCATTCATCCAGAAATAGGTACCTTAGCTGAAGCAGTTTTTTCGAATAAAATTGGGGTTCGTTTGCTAACAGCTGCAGACGCAATAAAGCAGACACGTCGTGCAAATCCCTGTCGTCCCTGGCAATTTGGCAAAACAAACTGAAAAAATTACAACTAATTTGGCAACTAATTTGAATAAATGACCACTAGTCGCCGTAGTCTAGTAGTTAGTTCAAACCCCATGTCGGACATCTCCAACAAAACGAAATATGAAACAAATATTCCCTTCGGCGACTTCCTCTTAGTAGATTTCTGGCAAAACTTTTGAGAAGAAATAAAATTGCCATGAAAAAGTTTCTCAAGAATCTGTGTTTCGGAGTCTACCTTAAACTGAAGGTTTCGCCACTAATGTATAAAGCCAAAAAACCCAACATAAGTGGTGTGAGAATCAAGGTCGCAATCCCGACTGTTGTTTGTCTGATATAGCTTCACTAAGATGGCCATTATCAACTGCCTAAGTTCGAAAGTCCTTGTTGGAAGACCCAATGCAAAAAAGAACAACAATTTACATGAACAATTTTGTTAAACTTTCCAATATAGTCTAAAGGAAGAAAAATAATAAACAAATCTCATCAACTACAAAATATAGATTTAGATATGGTTCATGTATCATATCTACAACATACCCATTTTCTTATTGATTTTTATCTAGGAATGGTTTACATACATACCATATATTGAATATATGTACATATGTGGAAGTCCATGGGAATTATTCATTTTATAAAGGGTGCGCCATTTAAAAGTTTAAATTCAAAAAATGGAACAAAACGAAAACGGTTGGAAATTTTGACAATTTTATTCTTTTGTTGTGAAGTCGAATTGTTCCCTTAAGAAATGGAATATTATTTCATTCATATGGCCACCGTGGCTGGCCTCACAGTACAGCATTCGATCTGACCAATTTAGGTAAACTTTTTCGAGTGTATGGGGTAATATCGCGGCAAAGGCATCACGAATATTGGCCTTCAAATGCTCTATTGTCTCTGGTTTGTCTGCAAAACACTTTTCTTTAACAGCGCCCCACAGAAAATAGTCCAACGATGTCATATCGTAGCTTCTTGGCGGCCAATTGCCATTACCATTATGGCTAATTAAATGGTCATCAAAAATTTGACGCAATAAATCGATTGTGGCATGAGATATGTGGCAAGCTGCACCATCCTGTTGAAATCAAACATCAAACATTGACCGTAATGGCTACGCCGTCTTCAATTTTATAGCAATATGGGCAAATGATGCCTTCGCTCCACAAAACGCACCAAACAGTCACTCGCAATGGATGCATTGGCTTCTGTAAGACCACGTGTGGGACGTTTCATCAGAAAAGATGCCTTTTTTTGCAAGAACGACATCATCGTCCAATTTCACGTTGGCCCATCTAGCGAAGCGAAAACGAAGCTGGTGGTCATGCGACTCCAACTATTGGACCAATAGAATTTCGTAAGGCGTCATCCCAAGATCATTCTTAACATCCAACGTAAGCTGGTGTGTGATATGTTTAATTTTTGAGAACGATGAGTTGATATTGATGGATTCTCACACAAACTCTCAGCCTTAGCTTCGATATTTCGGATGTACACGCCAGAGATCAGCAATGAGTATTCAAAAAGATGAGTAGAATCGAATCATACTCATAATTTCTGATATACGCATTCATACTTATTTTAATATCATACTCATACTACTCATATTCAGAGTTTGAAGTACTCAACGTACTCATTCTCAACAATACGTATGATGTTGTTAATTTCGACTCTCTTTTACTCAACATTTATAAGAATCACAAAATTAGTATGATTCGTGTACAAACACTACAATACTCACTAGAAGTTTTTGTCTTTTTCTTTCCTCTTTTTTTTGTAAATGCAACAACAACTAAGAGTGTAAATTTTAATGAATGATTCGAATCACTCGCATCATTTATGAGTATTATAAGTATTTTTCTATATTTATTAATCTGAATGAGTAGTCTTATGAATCAAACATATTTCGAATGTTATGAGTTTGATGTCAACGTTGTACTCATACTCATTGCAACTTGTACATATAAATCAATGTTGTACTGAGTAAGAATGAATCAGAGTAGTTGGATTTGAATACTGTTGACTCACTTATACTCAAAATTTCATGAGTACTTATGAATAGCGAAAAAAGATTCATTGCTGATCTCTGGTACACACTGTACGAGAATTCTCACGTCTTGGCGCATCAACAATGAAACCAGTTTCACGAACTTTAGCAATAATCTTGCATGTATCGGGCGCTGTTGGTCCTTCTTTGCGACAAAATTTTGTACGACATTTTCCAGCAATTTCCGAGTAATTATCCTTGTTTTGTAACTAACATACATACATAATTGGTCATTACAACCCTTCAGTCACGATTAAGAACTAGTTTCTCACACCAATTATGTTGTGTGTGTTAATTTTATACATGAGTGGTGGGACGACATATTTTTGAGAAACTTTTCATGGCAATTTTATTGAATCTCAGAGTTTTTCCAGAAATCTGCTGAGAGAAAGTCGCCGAAGAAATACTTTTTGCATTTTGTTTTGATGTCTAGCCTGGCCCTCGAACCCTGGCTTTACGTCTAATAAGCCAACACACTACCTACTAGACTACGGCGACTTCAAAAACTAAGTTTTTAATAAATCTCAACTTTGCTCAAGCGTAAATCAATTCATTATGTTCAGTGGATACACGGAATGAATTTTGTGACGGGGTAGAATGACGTAAGTATTGTCAAATTCGAAATAACCGAATGATTCAAATTTAAACCAATAGATGGGCCCACCCGATATTTTCAACATGAAGTTGTTATCGTTGCTGCCGGTTACGTTTTTTTTATATGCGGACTAAGGAAATAAAAACAAATTAAGAAAAATAAGAAGAAAGGCATCATATTGGCCGAAAATTAACCAAAAAAAGTAAATAATATTGCCATAGAAAAAAAGACCCATAAATAGACTAAAATAGTAAACAATAGTAAACAAACAACAACCAAACACATGAAATACTATCGCTACCACGCTATTGCGATTACTATAGTAAAATAGACTCACTTACACATTGGTATCGAGGCGATGCGATAAAACTACCGAAGCAGGCTATTATTGTGTGACTGTTATTTAATGATGATTGTGTTACAATACATAGATACAATTGGGTCAACCAGATGGTATACCAGGAATATTGGTTAATAATAAATACTTTTTCTAGTTTTTTTTGTTGATTTTGTATCAAAAATAAATAATATTCACCATAATAAAGGGATGCACAACAATTGTATTTATTTCATAAGTGGCTGGATAGGGTTTTTATTTATTTCCTCGTATTCTTAATGAATTTTTTTTTGCATTACATTTTACAGTTCACTACTGATGGCAGAACTTTAATCACTGATGTTATTAAAAACAATAACGAGATAATATTTTTATTACCAGTCAAAAAAAAATAATAATAATAGAACAGCATAAATTATTTAAAAAAATCCGATAATTTATGGTCAAGCAATAGTTTGCTATGTGTTTTCTAAGAGCTTGAGGACTTAAAATGATAACACATACATGCATACATAATTAGTCATTACAACCCTCCAGTCATGGTTACAAACTAGCTTCTCACACCACTTACATTGTGTATGTTTATTCTATATATGCGCGGAGGGATCTACAGTTTAAAGTCGACTCCGAACGACAGATTTTTGAGAAATCTTTTCATTTCAATTTCCAAAGTTTTTGCCAGAAGTCTGCTGAGAGGAAGTCGTCGAAGAAATATTCATTCATCTTTCATTTTGTTGGAGATGTCTGACCTGAGGTTTGAACCGTGGCCTCACGTCTAATACTTACTAAACTTTATTACTTTTTTATTCTAATCTCGTAGATAATTTCATGGTATTTAGTTTTTAAATATGATTTCTATTACATTTTCAACTACTTTTTCCAATAAATCTGATGGTCAGTCGTCAATGGTGACTTTAATATTGGCTTTCAATGCTATAAGACCTGCTAGTTTGTTGACTTAAACACTATCCATCCCCATAAAAAGTTATCCAAAGCGAGAGGACCAGTGAATTGCACCATTTTAAAAAATAATTTCTTTGCAATAAATGCATTGCTAAGCACACAACACGGCAAGTTGCACCGTCTCATTGGAGCTAAATATCACTGATGTTAAGCCGATTTTATGATGACTGTAGCTTCTTTCTAGCAGAAATTTTTCCTGGAAGGCCTTCTTCAGACTCCGAATTTTATGTGATCTTCGTTGACAGCCAGGCTGCCCTAAGAGACATTGTGTTGGTCTGGTGTAAAACACGACTTATTCGTTGATTCTACGATCACTGTAGCGCCTCTCTCATTGCTTCATTCTGGTGTAAGTCAAGGTTTGTGCGTTTGTGCAAAAGTTCTTTAAAGACCTTTGAACCAGATCGGATCCATCTATGCTGTATTCCAGGACATGGCGGTATACTCGGTAATGAGACAGCAGATGCTCTCGCTAGATGAGGAAAACTTTCGGCGAGCGACTTGATAGTTGGTCCTGATCTCTTAATCTGCCACTTCTGCGGCGTCATCAATGGATGGGCCAGATGTTCTGTGGCTAGGAGTCTATTGTCTGCTATAGATAGTGCTAGAACATGTTTGTTAGAAACGCAGACATTAGAACTCTTCATAGAATTATAAGTAGATTTGAGCTGGTTGAGAAGTTATCGGGGATCAAGGTTATAGTCGCACTCTCTTGTGTGTTTGTGCTCCATCTTTTTTCCTCCGTTTCCTATGTCCTCTCCTTTCTATCTCTTCTAGTTTTCCCATTTCCTTATCTCCTTCACTATCCTCTCTCTATCTCTCTTCTAGGACGTATTTGCAATGGGTGATTTTGACCTCTGGGTATTGTACTTGTCCTTAAACATAAGGTGATTCATTTTTAGAAAGAGACATTTTGTTTGAATTCTATGGTCAATTTAGAGTGGATTTCGTGGTACTTCGTTAACGTAAATAAGGCAATATTGTTTATTTATTTATCTCAAATACACTTCGTTTTATTTAAAATTAAAGATGGGAAACGCCTAATAAAAGACCTTAGACACTACATATCACTTAGCAAAAGACAAATACAAAGTAAAAGTTTCACAATTCTTTTTACGCTGAAAGGCCTATTAAGGAAGAATTCCACCATGTTGTTCCAGATTTTAATTTCCCTATTTTCTTGGAAAATTTTTTTTAAATGCTTGCGCAACATTAAGCCAACTTTTCTTATTCTGTTTGAACGAGTACAAAAATCCTTCAAAGTATCTTTAAAAAGCAAATTTTAAAAACTAAACGAATAGGCTTTTAAAGCTTAACACATACACATACACAAAATGCGAGAGAGAGAGAGAGAGAGAGAGAGTGAGAAAGAGCATTAGAAATCATCAGTTTAAAAGGAAATTTTAATTTCTTTAATACTATTTGCACACAAAATGTTCTCACTTACTTATACATGCACATATGTACGTATTAGCATACTAATACACTTACATACACACGTTACCATAACCACGTTATAGTGTATGGTGCTGAGTAAAAGAAAAAAAACGCTACGCCAAGTTATTATTTACAAAGAAAAGAGAATTTCATTAAGTTTGTGTTTATTTACATGTGTGAGTGTGTGTGAATAAATTTCATACAATTGTAGGTGGTAAGTGTGAGCATTTAAGTGAGCATGAGTGAGCATGAGTTTATTTAGATAAATACACTCTTATAGGGGGAGTAAGAATAGGAGCTTGTGTATAAAAATACAAAAAAAATAAGAAAATAATGCCAAACGAAAAAAGACATACAAACAGAAACACACATAATACTTATGCGTATGTATTGTATGTGTACATTTGAACATGATTATATTCAAGGAAAATTTGAATTAAATATATGGGTGATTGCACGAGACGTATAACGATTAATCGTTCTTGGGATTGGTAAACCGGGGTTCATTACTTACAATGCTATAGACTGGGCATTAAATTATGTATCTATCCCTACGATATCTGGATAAATGACGGACATTCCATACAAAAATGTACCTCTTTACACATACCTTTCACCATTATTCTTGAGTTTAGTTGCAGTTAAACTCCTGATGAAAATGTCTGAAGCGAATATTGAATGAATTGAAGACTGAAGACACCCTTTGTAACATTATTCAAAGGCATTTTAAGATTGTAAGACAGCGATGATAGTCACCGTTGACAGATATGAAGTCGCTGTAGTCTAGTAGGTAGTGTGTTGGCTTATTAGATGTGAGGCCATGCTTTAAACCCCAGGTTAGACATCTCCCACTAAATGAAATATAAAAAATATATCTTCGGCAACTGCCTCTCACCAGATGTCTGTCAAGAACTCTTAGAGAAAATAAAATTACCCTGAAAATGTTTCTCAAAAATTTGTCGTTCGGAGTCGGCTTTAAACTGTAAGTAATGGCACTCATGTATAAAATTAACACACGCAACATGTGTAAAGCTATGTCTTGATTCATACACATACATAATTGGCCATTACAACCCTTCAGTCAGGATTACGGCCTAGCTTCTCACACCACTCATGTTGTGTGCGTTAATTTTTTATACGTGAGTGGCGGGACCTACAGTTTAACGTCGACTCCGAGCGACAGAATTTTGAGAAACTTTTTCATGGCAGTTTATTTTACTCTCAGAGTTTTTGCCAGAAATCTGCTGAGAGGAAGTCGCCGAAGAAATATTTTGATTTTTCATATTTCATTTTTGATGTCTGACCTGGGATACGAACCCGGGCTTTACGAATAGTAAGCCAACACACTACCTACTACACCACGGCGACTTCATGATATCAAGTAACGAAAATAAAACATCGATGAGTCTATGAATAATACTGGATCGTTAAGTGATATGTAGTTTCATATTTAGAGTGTTTCCAGTAGGCCTAGCATACCGTAATAACATACAGAAGATCTGTAGAGTGAACTCGAGGATTATGCATTAAATGTATGCCAAAATGGTTAGGCATAGAAACGGAAAATGAAAGATAAGAAGAAAAGCGATTACTCTTCTCAAGGCACATGGATTAAAATATTTCAAACATTTTCTAGGTAACTACAGTGCGAAGAAATTTGCATGAGGCAAATAGAATATAAAGATAGTCGCCGTACTCTAGTAGGTGTTGAGCCAACACAACTAGCTATTAGCTATGAGGCCACGGTTCAAACCACAGGTCAGACATCTCGATTAAAACAAAATTTTAAAATAAATTCCTTAGGCAACTGCTTGTCAACAGATTTCGGGAAAAATTCTGAAAGTAAATAAAATTGCTTCTCAAAACCCTATCGTTCGGAGTCGGCTTTAAACTATAGGCACCGCCACTCTTGGATAAAATTAACACACACAACAAAAGTGGTGTGAGAAGTTAGGTCATAATCCTGACTGAAGGATTGTAGTGATCAATTATGAACGCATGTATGTAGAATATCAGAACTACTAAGAGAATAATAGCCTTCTGACCGGATTTTGAAGAATCGAAGAATATTTATACAAGACACTGATCGCTTTAAGATCAAAATGTAGATTTTGTGTTGAGGAAAACGAAGCACTATAACACATGGTCGAAACCTGTTCTTACTGCTACTGAACAGCATACTGAGGTTCTTCAGGGCAACAGAATTGCGGCAGATTTTATATGGAAAGCCTATATAATCGATTATCTCATTAGTCACGTAAAAATATTACTCATACACAATTGGTCATTACAAGCCTTCATTCAGGATTATAACCTAACTTCTCACACCACTTTTGCTGTGTACGTTAATTTTATACATGAGTGATGGGACCTACAGTCTAAAAGTCGAGCCTGAACGACAAATTTTTTTTTGCGAAACTTTTCATGGCAATTTTGATTTACTTCCAGAGTATTTGTAAGATATCTGCTGAGAGGCAATCGCCGAAATATTTTCTCATATTTCGTTTTGTTCGAGATGTCTGATCTGGGGTTTGAAACGTGGCCTCATACCTAATAGGCCAACACACTACCTACTAAAGGGTCCGCCAAATAACTTTTTTGTTTTGAGAATGCTTTAAAAAAAAAACTACTGAATATTTTCTCAAATTCGTTTTTCTATTTGAAAGTACAATCCTTCCGGTTAATAATGGAAAATAATTTCATTCAAATGGCTGCCTCGGCTGGCCGACATGACCGACATGACCGGTCCAATTTTTAAGCACATTATCGATTGTGTGCAGCTGTATTTCACCAATGGCTTCACGAATATTGTCCTTTTAAGCGTCAATTGTCTCTGGCTTGTCGCCGTAGCACTTATCGTTGACGGCACCCCACAAATAATAGTCCAACGGTGTCAAATCACAGTTCCGAGGTGGCCAAATGACATCAGCTCTGCGGCTGATAATGCAATCTTCAAAAACAGGGCGTAAAACATCGAGTGTAGCTTCGGCTGTGTGGCACGTAGCGCCGTCCTGTTGAAACCAAATGATGCCAATATCCTCCTCTTCAATTTTTGTGAATTCGTTCAATATGGCCCGATAACTACTACGGCCACTCCTTGCTCATTTTCGAAGAAAAACGGCCCAATTATGCCTCTGGACCAAAATCCGCACCAAACAGTGACTAGTTTCGGGTGCGTCGGCTTTTCAATGTATGCGTGCGGGTTTTCTGTGCCCTAAATGCGACAATTCTGCTTGTTTACATACGCGCCATTTTGATCTTCATCTGAAAACATGATTTTTTTTGCCAAAATCAGCATCTTCTGGTGTAGGCTACTGCATGGCCAGCCGAGGCAGCCATTTGAATTAAATTATTTTCCATTATTAACCGGAAGGAATGTACTTTTAAATAAAAAAAGAAATTTGAGAAAATATTCAGTAGTTTTTTTTAAAGCATTTTCAAAACAAAAAAGTTATTTTGCGGACCCTTTAGACTACGGCGACTTTTACGCATTCCGGAGCAGCAAGACCTAAAGTTTAACAGCGAATGCAGAAGCCTCTTCTTGGCAATAAGATACACACAGAGATTTTCTCAGAAGATTGCAGACTGGGAATCGCCATAAGAAATATTCTTTTTTCACGGTGGCAGAGCGATCTCTAATAGGCCTACACACTACTTGCTAGATTACGGCAAAATACTTAATTAAGTGTGTAGAAAAATAAAGTGCCTAAGATTAAACTCTCAACTAACAGTGAAGCAATTTGTTTGGAGGCCTATATACTGAAAATATTTTTTCTTTTTCTGTTCTTTAGTTTTCTTTTATTAGCTGTAAAAAGTTTTTGTTATAAGCTGTGTCATATGTGGTTTGCTACCAATGTATGTATGTAACTGTGTTGAAAATATCTGTTTACAACCACAAGCATAAGCCATATGTTTTTCTCCATATAAAGGGTGTTTTTTATAGAGGTATAGAACTTTAAGTTGGAATAAAGCAACGATGGATTATTCGATTGACATGAATTTTATTTATCCAAAAGATAATCTTGTGGCATTACATTTTAAATATGATTTCTGGCATATGACCGCTACGGTTGACGCGGATGTAGTCCAATCTGGACGTCCAATTTTCGATGACCTTTTCCAACATTTGTGGCCGTATATCGGCAATAATACGGCGAATGTTGTCTTCCAAATGGTCAAGCGTTTGTGGCTTTACCGCATAGACCAATGACTTTACATAGCCCCACAGAAAGTAGTCTAGCGGTGTTAAATCACAAGATCTTGGAGGCCAATTCACAGGTCCAAAACGTGAAATTAGGCGGTCACCAAACGTGTCTTTCAATAAATCTATTGTGGCACGAGCTGTGTGACATGTTGCGCCGTCTTGTTGAAACCACATCTCCTGGACATCATGGTTATTCAATTCAGGAATGAAAAAGCTAGTAAGCATGGCTCTATACCAATCACCATTGACTGTAACGTTCTGGCCGATGGCGGATGGACTCATTCGGGTCTTCCTCAGTGCTACGCTCTACAGCAGCAATAGCTTCTTCTGTAAGCACCGTACAGCGTCTCTGGGGATGCGAGTTATCAATAAGAGTAAACGTGGTGCGAAAACGTTCTATGGTTAATCGAATTAACTGCTCTGATGGACGATTTTGTTCAACGATAAAATGGACGTAGTGCGCGATACGTTTTCAGCACAGAACCATTATTTTCGAAATAAAATTGCACTATTTGCAAGCGTTGTTCAGGCATGAGTCTATTCAAGATGAATTGCCAAACCAAGCTGAGATTAAACCACTTGACAGCTGTTAAATCGGTCGCCATCTTGAAAAGTAATGCCAACTTAAAGTTCTATACCTCTATAAAAAACACCTTATACATATGCGTGTATGTAACTGTATTGCTAACAGACAACAGCAATAACTTCTTCGCTTGCTTATGCTGTCCCCACGTTCAAATCTGTATTCCTTTGATTTATACTCTATTTTTTCTGTTTTTTTTTTACAAAATTTTATTCTCCATTACAGTTGGGGACAAATGCTGTTCTTTAACATGTTAAGGAACACATTCTAATAATAAAGGCAACTTTACAAAAAAAAAATTTTAAATTTAAAAAAAAATAAGAAATGAAAACAAAAGTAGATGTATATGCTAAAAAGCCAAGATAAAATAGAAAATCTTCATGCAAATACGAACATTAAACAGTTTAAGTGCTTTACTAAAATAGAACCTAGAAAAACATTCAACAAAAAAGCATTCCAACCAAATCATATTCATTATTAGACCACTTATAATACGGTGGTAGCGTAAAGTAGCGCAGATTATTGCTTTTTAAGGCATTCAGTTTATCTCTCTTTAATCTGCATATTAAAGTTTGAATATCTTAAAGAACTATTTCAAATGTTAAACCATTGAATAATGCTGATTGCAAAACATAAGTTATCGCCATGCAACCTCATGGCTTGAATATCCATTTGAGCATCAATGCGAAAAAACAGAGAAAGCCTAGTGATAACAAATAAGTCACTTACGATAATTTACAGTAAAAGTGGTTCGTTAGTTAAGCCAGCATTGTCTGTCAAGAGTGTTTGATGTACCACGTATACCGGTCAGAAGTTAATGTCAAGATACAAATCTCTCCTTAGGGAACATTTATTGTGAAAGAGCTTTCATTTTATTCTTTGTGTTGGCGATGACGTGTGTCATTATAATGGGTTGGCCACCTTTGAACCTTCGGTTATTTTGAATGTATGTTATTCTATACATACATACACAATTGGTCATTACAACCCTTCAGTGAGGATTACGCCCTAGCTTCTCACACCACTTATGTTGTGTGTGTTAATTTTATCCATAAGTGGCGGGACCTACATTTTAAAGTCGACTCAGAACGACAGATTTTTGAGAAACTTTTCAAGGCAATTTTATTTACTCTCAGAGTTTTTCTGCTGAGAGGCAGTCTCACAAAATTCAGTATATTATCTCCACTAAACGTAATGAATCGATTTACGCTTGAGCAACGTCGGAATTTATTGTAAATTTGAAACTGCACGATGATGTCGATTTTGTCACAAAAGAAAACTTTTTTTTCGGATGAAGCTCATTTTCTTCTTGGTGGATACGTTAATAAGTATAATTGCCGTATTTGGAGTTCAGAAAACCCACACGTGGTCTTACAGAAGCCAATGCACACATTACGAGTGGCCGGAGACATTATTGGCTCATATTTCTTTGAAAATGAGGACAGTGCAATCATTACGGTCCATAGAGATACCTATCGCACCATGATAACCTAATTTTTGTACCCTCTGTTCATGGTATTCATGTAAAAGATGTTTGGCTTCAACAGGATGGTGCAACTTGCTACACATCTCATACCACAATCGATTTAATGCTTCAAATAAATAAATGGTTGATGACTATTTAATTAGCCGAAATCGTGATTTCCATTGCCCGCCAAAAAGCTGCGATTTGACAACGTTGGACTATTTCCAGTGGGGCGCCGTTAAAAAAAAGTGTTGTATCAAAAAACCAGAGACAATTGAGCATTTCAATTTCACATTCGTGATGCCATTGCTGAAATACGACCACATACACTCGAAAAATTGCACGAAAATTGCTCCAGCCTCGGCAGCCATCTGAATGAAAAAAATATTTCATTTCAAAACCGTGACAATTATACCTTACAACAAAAAATGATACTTAGAAGAATTTCAAACCGTTTTCACCCGCCTATACTTCAAATCAGTGAACAAAGGACATCGTATCATATTTTTCATCGTATTAAAGATGACGAATTTCGTACCAGGAATTGATGATTTTTGGAAAGCATTAATTTTTTTGATTTCCATTTGAAGTAAAGTATAGGAGAGTCGCATTGAATGTTTGTCTAGGCGTATGATGATCATGGTCTATCAGAAGATGATTTAGACGGTTCTGTGATAAAGAATTTGATATGAATAATGAAGAACGAGAAAGACTGCCAAAACATTTTTTTAAACGCTGTGTTGCAAACAAGTCGCCGGTTCAACCCCAGGTTAGACATCTCCAACAAAATGAAGTATGAACAAATATTTCTTCGGCGACTTCCTCTCAGCAGATTTCTGGCAAAAATTCTGAGAGTAAATAAAATTGCCATGAAAAGATTCTCAAAAATCCGTCGACTTTAAACCGTAGGTCAAACAATATTAAATGAAGATGACTTTGAGTCAGAAACAAGTTACAGAAATCTTCAGTGTTACGTAGCAAAAAACTTCTGACTGTTTGAAAGCCATGGAGAAAGATCCAAAGACTGGACAATGGATGAATTATGAATTGAATGACAGACAGATGGAAAACCCAAAAATCCCTTGAGAAATATTGGCACAATAGAAAATCAACATCGAATTGTTACTGGCGATGAAAAATTGATTTGTTTTCAGAATGCTAAACCCAAAAAAATTATTAACTTTGGCTGCAAAACTAAATCGATTCGACAGGAAGACAATACAGTGTGTGTAATGAGACAAGAAAGGTATGGTGTACCATGAGCTTCTAAAGCCTGATGAAAAACATCGCTACCGACAAAAAATTATCAATATAAACCATGTATTGACCGAAAAACAATCAGAATTGGTCACAAGGCATGTCAATGAAAGTTTTTAAAGTGACAAAACCCCTGCACAGAGCAAACTCGGTTTAGAATAAAATCAAAGCATTAGGCTGGCAACTGCTACCCCCCCCCCCCCCTGCCATATTCACCGGGCTTGGCACCTTCCGACTACCATTTGTTTTCATCGATGAGACACGCTTTGGCAGAGAAATACTTCGATTCCTATGAACAGTTTTATTGGCGTGAAATCCACAAATTGCCTGAAAGATGGATAAAATGTGAAGCCAACAACGGACAATACTTTCAACATAATGTTAGTTGCTTTCCCATTAAAAATTATTGTCTTATTTTCACAAAAAGCACTCAATTCATATCGGTACACCTAGTACCAAAGTCAAACACAACTATCTGTTTCACGACAGTTAAAATTATAATTTGGTCTTATATTTACTTATAAAGTTAATAAAGTTCAACAACCCCTTTGTTGGATTTCGAAGAGTCTTAACACTTTCTTCCAACAGGCTCTGCTTGAAGCAGTTTGTGCTCATTCGCTCTTCTACTATTAACGATTGAGCTCTTAAGGAAAAATTTGCAACAAACAATCAATATTGCAGAGGAGTTGTATACAACATCACAATATCAGTCCATACACCTACTGATGATCTAAAATCATAAGTTTTTCTTTTTTTTTTGGCATCAACACTCACAAGGTCACACCTATTTACGCAGTGAATTGTATTGAAATACAGGAAATATAGTTTATATAAGAAAGGAAAGAGAGAGTAGTGTGAACCAATTTTTTTTGGCGACCATTGTGTATACCTTCGTCACTTTTTGTTTAGAGAATTGCTTTTTAGTAATAATTCTCACATTCTCTTTTCTATTGTGAGTAAGCAGATATAACATCAGACAAGCAATCAGACAATCAGAAACACCCAAAGTCTCTGAGGGAAATCGAACCTATGGATTCGGCACTTGAAGTTTATCACACTCCCAACTAGACCATGAAGGCACCTTATAGTTCAGACCTTTCTTAATTTGGTTTGTAGATTCTTCATTCTTAACCTTTTGCACTCGCATGTTGCTCCATTTGCGACATTTCGTATGCTAGGAATAAATACGTTGTCACCGCATTTGCGACACAAAAGAACAAAAATAAAAACACTTTGTGCCATTTGAAGTTTGTCAAGCGCTTAGCCGAACAACTCGTGGGAGAATTCCGAGAAGATCGATTAAGACCATCCTCCCCAAATCAAGAAGCTAGGCTTCACAAAAGACTTCACATATTGCGAAAGGGCAAAAAAAGAGATTTTATAGTTTGGCAAGTTTACAGGCAAGAACGAAAGCACAGACGAGAAACCGTGGACTTTTGCGATACTTGTCCCGATATACCTCGTATGCATATGGGCGAATGCTTTTAAAAATACCATACTTTGAGAGATTTTAAGCTTTAAGTTTGTTATTTTAGCCTTAAGTATAAGCCACAATATGCTTTATTACAACACATCAGGTATGTAACAATAAATTGTTTTTTTTTTTTTAATTTTTGACCGCATTTTTCTAATATACCTCTGGAGTTACTGGTTCCTACTATTGCTTATTAGGCTGAAGTGCAGAGTTAAAATTTCCATCGATAATTAAACTTTTATTTTGATCGAATTTAACAAAACTCAAATTCATTTAATATTATAAAAATCAACATTTAACATAGTTATCCCTACTCTAAGGGTGACAATTAAAATGAATTCCTTTTATAAAACCATGCTTCCTTGCAGCTCCTGGTAATTAATAGGAATTTTTAAATCTTGTGTGTCCTTCAGTCAGTAAATAACAAGAACCATAAAAGAAAATTTTTTTCTTTTTAAAATTAAATGAACTCTGTGTCCTTTCTAAAAAAAGGAAAATACTTAACCTTGACCCTTTTCATTCTGAAACAGAGAAATTCCTTTGATTGTTTCCAAAACAAAAAAAACTATTCTTTTTGGACAAAAAAGAGAAAAAATAGGAAAAAAGAAGAAATAGAATCACTAACAGGTCCTTGTTTACTTGTTTTTAATTCATTTCAATTTCAAATTCATTATTTATTTGACCATGACTAAATTATCGTCAGATTTGTTTTATTTTTCTTATTTTTTTTTTCATTTTTATTGTTGCCATCAACCACACACAGACTGAAATAATAATTATTTTGCAAAATAATTTTGTTAGACAAAAATAAATACGAAAAGAAATTTTGCAAAAAAAAAAAACATATAAGAATTAAAGAACCTGTGGCCATGTTGGGGGCATGGTGCACACTAAATAAAGCAATTTAAGAAATAAGACGATTTGTTTTTTTTTTTTATTAAAAGCAAAATAGGCCAATAGAAAGTATGTTGGCTTATTAGGGAGAGCCAGTGGTCCAAACACTCAGCTTAGACATCTCAAATAAACCATAAAACCAAATAAACCACTAGTAGGTAGTGTGTTGGCTTAAAGCCAGGGTTCGAGCCCCAGGCCAGACATCAAAACAAAATACATAAAGTATTTCTTCGGCGACTTCCTCTCAGCAGATTTCTGACAAAAACTCTGAGAGTAAAATAAAATTGCCATGAAAAGTTTTTCAAAAATCTGTCGTTCCGAGTCGACTTTAAACTGTAGGTGTGTGTGTGTAACACACACAACACAAGTGGTGTGAGAAACTAAAAAAATAGCGTTATTGGCCATTTTTGAAACATTATAGAGCTAAACACTGACGTGTTAGAACCATCGCTATTGTTAGAACTTGACAATTGATATTTGCTCTTTAAAATGAGCCCAAAGCCAATTTTTTTGCATGCACCCTTATAGTAGGGGTGGGTTTATGTCAAGGGGTGCGAGAAAAAGAAACACATTACGGAGTTCCTTAAACATTAATCAGGTTTTCTTGAAAATTGTTACTCAGGGGTTTTCGGGGTCGCTGATTACAGATCTTCATTCAGAATTAAAAAATTCAACATAGCGGATCCAATATGGATGTCGAGATTTATAAAAATTAATCACATTTACTTGACCGCCATTTTGAATTATTTAAATATGAATGAAGATCTGTAATCATGGAAACACCCAGATTCGTGTTTATGTATGGTATGTAATACTAACTGAAGTGGTGTAAAATTATGTATGTCAATTAGTCACAGTGTTCCTCGTATTCAGCCTGATTTATGTGCCAGATTGTTGGAAATTTTGGAATTTCGGATGTCCTATCTAGGAAGGTGTTGAAATATCCCAAACATATCGTTTTATTTAAATTTAAAAATAGTAAACGTTTAAAGAACCCATAGAACCTTCTTCCACAAACTATCTTTCAAGTTCCAGAACTGCATGAGATGGGAGTATCACTTGGGAGATGATTTTTTGAGAAAAAACTTTTTGAAAAGTTTCCTTAGGTTAAGCCTGAATTCTTCTATTGTCTTCTAAAGAGTTTACTTCCAAACTATCCCTGTTATAGATCTTATTTTCTGCATCTGAATTTATAGGGTTCAACTCCATGCAAAACCCAAATGCTTATGTTTTTCAACAACATTTACTAGAGTAGAGGCTAAATTGTACCTGTTTTTGTTCTTAAGGTTTTTGTTGTAGTACCAGCTAATTCTTAATTTCTTTAAACTAATTTCAGAAGCTTTACACCTAAGCTTACATGAAAAATAATTAGACGTGTTTCACAGCGTGTCACACAAAGTTTACTTTCTAGTAACAACTCGTACCCGATTACACGGTATTAAGTTTAACGTTGCCTGATAATATGCTACATTATTTAAAAATTTCATACATTTTTGTTCTCTGTCTCTCTCTCTCCCTCTGGCTCTCTCGCCTTCATACTATTTGCTTTAAATGTTTTATTATTTCAAGTGCTTCGCATGAAATAGAAATTAAACAATGCTCAGCAGCTATGCGGAATGAAATGGCCCATGTTTTCTTTCAAAACAGTGAAAGAAAACAGAAAAAGAACACTTGAATACAAAATTTAAAAGAGAAATCATTTCAAAAATATTAAAAAAATGGCATAAAAATTATGAAAAGAGAATAAAATCGGCATGGAATTGAAGAATGTTTTACATTTCAAGAGATTTTAATGGAAAAATAGACGGGAAAAGAATACAACTCAGGGATATTAATACGTAACCTAGAGACACAAAGTCCTACTCACACACTTATGCACGCACACCCATACTAAGTTAGAAATATAGTATTAGTGACACTAAAAATCATGAAATTTAATTTTCAAACTAGAAAACATAGATTTTGATTTGATTTTTTTCTTTTGTATTACGTTTTCGTAATGAATCGAATTCTCTGGTGACCGTTTTCTTCTTCGTTTTCGAAGAAATTGATGCTTAAAAAATCTAATTTCAACAAAAAAGACAGAAAAACATTAATTAATTAAATCTTTTATTGTACATTGTACTTCAAGATTTCGAAGAGTTTTCTTTACCGACCAACAAAATTGCCTGAAAGAATGAACAAAAAATACATCAAAGTTTAGCTCTTTTAATTCCAAACAAATGCCTTGAAAGATTATTTTCTCTCTAAAATGAAAGAAAATCTTAATGACGCCATAATTTAAAACGATTCTCTTCAGATAACAACGATTTACGCCGGCTAAAAGCGGAAAAGTACGTCACTTGGAAAAAATTAAAAAAAAGAATCGACAGCAGCATTATTTTTTTTTTTAAATGCCTTCATACAATGTCCGTACGTACGTACAGTGTGAAACAAAACTTGAATAATCTGCGGGGAAAGTCTTTTGCCGAGTACATCAAGGAACAAATTTGGTTTTGCATTGGCGTAGTTAGGGACAAAGAGAATTTAGCTAAAACGTTGGTCGAGGCGCTAAGGTACTACAAAAAGTTGAGTTTTTCTCTACTTTTAGCTTCCTGCCTAGTACCTGATCCACTGAACCTAATGAATCGATTTACGCTTGAGCAACGTCAATTTTGCCACAAAAAAAACATCTTTTCGGATGAAGCTCATTTTCGTCTTGGTGTATATGTTAATAAGCATGATTGCCGTATTTGGACCCACACGTGGTCTTACAGAAGCCAATGCACCTATCACGAGTGACTGGAGACATTATTGGCTCCTATTTCTTTGAAAATGAAGACGGTGAAACCATTACGGTTAATGGAGACAGCTATCGCACCATGATAACCGATTTTTTTTGTATCCGCTCTTCATGGTATTCACGTCAAAACTATGTTTTGTTTCAACAAGATGGTGGAACTTGCCACACATTTCATGCAACAATCGATTTATTGCGTCAAACGTTTGATGACCGTTTAATTAGCTGAAATGGTGATGTCATTTGGCCGCCAATAAGCTGCGATTTGACAACGTTGGACTATTTCCTGTGGGGCGCTGTTAAAAAAAGTGTTGTACCAACAAACCAG
The DNA here is from genome assembly GCA_936449025.2 of Sarcophaga subvicina. Classification (NCBI taxonomy): domain Eukaryota; kingdom Metazoa; phylum Arthropoda; class Insecta; order Diptera; family Sarcophagidae; genus Sarcophaga; species Sarcophaga subvicina. The sequence goes on from OW388084.2 coordinate 39,364,631, forward strand.
AGACAATTGAGCATTTGAAGGCCAACATTCGTGATGTCATTGGGAAGATACGACCTCATGCCTTCGAAAAAGTGCACGAAAATTGCTCCGATCGAATGAGGTACTGTGAGGCCAGCCGCAGCAGCCATCTGAATGAAATAATATACCATTTCTAACCCGGAACAATTGTAATTCACAACAAAAACATAAATTTGTAAAAATTTCCAACTGTTTTCGTTTTATTGCCTTTTTAAATCTAAACTTTCCAATCACTCCCTCTACACTTTAAATCAGTGAACAAATAACATCGTATCATATTTTTCATCGTTTTAAAGATAACGAATTTTGTACCAGAAATTGATGATTTGTGGAAAGCAATAATTTTTTCGATTCCATTTGAAGTAAAGTGCAGGAGAGTCGCATTGAATGCATGTCGAGGCATATACTGATCATGCTTTATCAGAAGATGGTTCCGGCGGTTCACAGATAACAATTTTGATGTGAATAATGAAGAACGAGAAAGACCACAAAAAAAAAAAGACGCCGTATTGCAAACAAGTCACCGTAGTGTAATAAGTAGTGTGTTGTCTTTTTAGACGTGAGGCCACTGTTCAAACCCAAGCTCAGACATCTCCAACAAAATGAAATATGAAAATATATTTCCTCGGCGACTTCCCCTCAGCAGATTTCTTGCAAATACACTGAGAGTAAATAAAATTGCCATGAAAAAGTTTCTCAAAAATCTGTCGTTCGAAATCGACTTTAGGCTGTAGGATCCACCACTCTTGTGTAAAATTCGCACACAACATAAGTGGTATGAGCAGCTACGTCGAAATCCTGGCTGAAGGGTTATAATGGCCAATTAAGTGTGTGTATATTACAAACAATATTAAATGAAGAGGACTTTAAGTCAGAAACAAGTTGCAGAAATTCAGTGTTACGTAGCAAAAAATGTGTGTGAAAGCCATGGAGAAAGATCCAAAGACTGGACACAATAGAAAATCAGTGTTGCATCGAATTCTTACCGGCTTTGAAAAATTGATTTCTTTTCCGAATGCTAAACGGAAAGAAATCAGGGATTAATCCGGGTAGACCATCAACTTCGACTGCTAAACCAGATCGATTCTACAGGAAGACAATACAGTGGGTATAATGGGACAAGAAAGGTGTGGTGTACAATGAGCTTCCAAAACCTGATGAAAAACATTGCTATGCACAAAAAATGATAAGTATGAACCATGTATTGACCGAAAAACAATCAAAATTGGTCACAAGAGACGACAATGTAAGTTTCTAACGTGACAATGCCCTTACACAGAGCAAACTCGGTTCAGAATAAAATCAAAGCATTAGGCTGGGAGATGCTACCCAACCCGCCGTATTCTCTTTTCATCGATAGAACATGCTTTTGCAGAGCAGTACTTCGATTCCTACGAGGAAGTGGATATTGGGTGACTAATTGATTTGCTTTAAAAGACGAACAATTTTATTGGTGTGGAATCCACAAACTGCCTGAAACATGGGGAAATCTTTATGGCCAATATTTTGAATAAAATGTTTTTTACTTCCCCATTCAAAATTAGTATTTCATTTTAAAATAATAATTCGATGTTTAATTTTCAAAGTTAATTAAACTTAACAACCCGATTGTTGGTCTTCGAACAGTCTTAAAATTGTATTCAATATCACAATACCAGTCCACATCGACAATACAGATTATTTTTTTTTTATTTGAGACCAACACTCAGGTGGTGCAGTTCATTGTGTTGGAATACAGGAAAGATAGTTTATAGGTTAAAGGAGAGAGAGGGTTGGGACCGACAAACGTTTTGTTTTTTTTTAATAACCAGTGTATCCTCCTCACTTTTTTCGAGAATTGCTTTTAAGTAATAATTCTCACTTTCTTTTTTTATTGTGATATAAACAATCAGACAATCACAAATAGCCATAGGCTCTGGTGGAAATCGAACGGCCTCGGTACTTGAAATTTAGCACACTTCCGACTAGGACATAAGGGCACCTTATAATCCAGACCAGTGATCAGCAATGAATTTTTTTCGCTATTCATAAGCACTCATGAAATTTTGAATATAAGTGAGTCTACAGTATTGAAATTTAACTACTCTGATTCATTCGTACTCAGTACAACGTTGATTTATAAGTACAGGTTGCAATGAGTATGAGTACAACGTTGACATCAAACTCATAACATTAGAAATATATATATATGTATACGCCTATTCATTCAGATTCAAAAATTTAGAAAAATACTTATAATACTCATAAATGATTCGAGTGATTCCAATCATTCATCAAAATTTGCTGTCTTAGTTGTTGTTGCATTTACAAAAAAAAAAAAGAAGAAAGAGAAAGAAAAAACAGCAAGCAAATCAAAAACACACAACCTTCTAGTGAGTATTGTAGTGTTCGTATGCGAATCATACTTATTTTGTGATTCTTGAAAATGTTTAGTTATGGAGAGTCGAAATCAACGACATCATATGTGTTGTTTAGTATGAGTATGATGAGTACTTCAAGCTTTGAATATGAGTACTATGATATAAGTATTATAAGTATTAGAAATTATGAGTATGATTTGATTCTACTCATCTTTTGGAATACTCATTGCTGATCTCTGGTCCAGACCTTTCTTATTTTGGTTTGCAGATTCTTAATTTTTAAAATTCTCAAAATAACGGATATTATATAATCTTATTTGATTCATTAAATTCATTGAAAAAAATTATTTGATAAAAATCAACATTTAATTGTAAATCTAGTTATCCACACTCTAAGGATAACAATTGAAATGAATTCCTACATCAGACTCTTACCATGTTTCCTTGTAGCTTCGTGTAATTAATAGGAATTTTTAAATCTTGTGTGTCCTTTAGTCCTTAACAAGAACGATAAAACAGAATTTTGTGTACCAAATTTAATGAACTCTGTCTCCTTTCTAAAAATAAAGGAAAATACTTAACCTTGACCCTTTTCATTGTGAAACAGAGAAATTCCTTTGATTGCTTCCAAACCGAAAAAAATTATTCTTTTCGGATCAAAAAGAGAAAAAATAGAAAAAATGAAGAAATAGAATCACTAACAGGTTCTTGTTTACTTGTGTTTAATTAATTTCAATTTCAAATTCATTATTTATTTGACCATGACTAAATTATCGTCAGATTTGTTTTATTTTTCTTATTTTCTTTTTTTTCATTTTTATTGTTGCCATCAACCACAGACAGACTTTTTTTTAGTTCATTTTATTTGCAATCTATTTTACAAATTTAAAATAATGAGCAAATTTCATAACTTAAATATAACATATATTGAGTTCCTATTATTAACTCAAAATAAAAGAGTAAATACAAAGAGACAAAGAGATTTTACTTTTTTAATTTTAATAAAATATGATAAATGGTATTTATTATAAAATCGAATAATCTTAGAAATTAAATATTTTTTTTTTGAAGGGTAGATCAAGTACATGTAGCCTTTTGAGTCTTTTGATTTCATTACTATCATCTAACAGATTTATTGCTAACACATTTGAATGATTACTTAGTCTATTCAGGTACCTTTCGCTAAAGTTATGAATCTCATCTTGGACCAATAAAATTCTAAGATCTTTGTGTATATTTTTGTTGGTGATAAACCATGGCGCATTTGTTAGTAGTCTGAGAGTTTTAGACTGATATCTCTGTAATATCTCCAAATTTGAATTGTAGTTTTCCAGAGTTGGATACCATAAGTCCACACAGGTTTTAGTATAGCTTTATATAGTAGAATCTTATTTTCTAAGCTTAAGCTTGACCTTGGGCCCAATAACCAATACATTTTTCTTGTTTTAATTTTAAGTTGTTCAAGCTTCTTTTTAATATGATGTTTCCAGGTAAGTTTCCGATCTAGATTGAGGCCTAAGTATTTAACAGTATTGCTGCTTGGAATAATCGTGCCATCTAGGTATACTGGCGCGCAATCATTTTTTCTTATGGTAAATGTTACGTGAACAGATTTTGTGTTTTATGTTCCTTTTTTGAAGCCAATCTTGAATAAGATTTAATTGATTTTGCAGCATGTTAGAAGCTATGACTGGCGATTCATCTGAAACTAGTATTGCAGTATCGTCTGCATAGGTAGCAATGGTGATATTTTCAATTGTTGGCATATCAGCTGTAAAAATGGTGTAGAGTACTGGTCCCAGAACACTACTTTGTGGAATACCCGCCTTGATGCTACCAAAGTTTGAGTAGTCTTCATTAACGCTTACAAAAAAATATCGATCTTGAATATATGTCTTTAACACCAAGTGTACCATGTTTCTGCCTAAATCCGAACTGATATTCAGGTATACTATTTTGTCTTTCTAAAATAGGCATTAATCGCTCTAAAAAGAGCCTTTCAAATATCTTTGAGAAACTGCACAACAAACTAATTGGCCGTTAGGATGCGACGTTATTCTCAGGTTTGTTGGGTTTTAATACCATTATTATTTTAGCATATTTCCATTGCGATGGGAAATGGTTTAACCTTAATATTGAATTATATATTATTGTTAGAAAAACAATTCCCCTTTTTGGTAAAGATTTTAAAACCTTGGCATCAATCTTGTCATAGCTCGGAGTTTTGGTATTGTTCAATTTATTATTCGCTTTTTGCACTTCTGATGAGGATATCGGTTTTATAGGGCGATCCATTTGACAGGGCACATCTAAAAAGTTTACAATATCAGCCCCAATAGTGGGGTTATTTAAATTAAATGTTGATGGTAAGTGTTCCTTAATGACATTAGCTTTGCTGATGTCTGATCTGCACCATTCACCATTTATATTCTTGATTGGAATATTCTTTTTAGTAGGTCGTTTTTAATATTTGGTTGCGTTCCATAGTTTATGTTCGCTGTCATTAGATTTAGAATCCAAATTTTTTAAATAATTATTTAATAACCACAGACAGACTGAAATAATAATTATTTTGCAAAATAATTTTGTTAGACAAAAATAAATTCGAAAAGAAAATTTGCAAAAAAAATAAAATAACAGAATTAAAGAACCTGTGGCCATGTTGGGGGTGCATGGTGCACACTACATAAAGCAATTTAAGAAATAAGACGATTTGTTTTTTTTATTAAAAGCAAAATAGTCCAATAGAAAGTATGTTGGCTTATTAGGGAGAGCCAGTGGTCTAAGCTCTCAGCATAGACATCTTAAATAAACCATAAATGAAAAAAAAAATATTTCTTGTGGATATTGCTGCTCATTAGTATTCTGGCTAAAACTATGAGAATAAATATAAACAGTGGCTGGGAAATTTGCCATTCAGAAGCGACGTTAAACCCTAGGTCCCATCACTCATGGTTTAAATTCGCACACAACATACATAGGTGGTGTGAGAAACTCGGTCGTAACAAGAAAAAAGTATTGTAGCGATCAATTAAGTAATCATGTTTACTCATTATTAGAAACATGTTCTTTTTAGTCTTTTAAGATAGTGTTACGAAAATAGAAAAATCTACACACTGGTGTTTTGCTTCTACATCGTTTAACATTAAAATTATAAACAAAAGCTACAAAAACAAAAACAATGAATTTGTTTACAAATTATCGCAAAGCGTAATATAAAAACAAACACCAGCATAAAAAATGATAAACAAGTAAAGAAAAATATACCAACAAACACCAGCATAAATAAATGGTAAAAAAAGTAAACTAAAATACAACAACAAATACAACAAGAATAAATGTAAACAAAATAAATAAACAACAATAATGAAACAACGATGTTTACATTTATTGAGCTTTCAAGAAGGCGAAACCACGAACATTCGCATTCAAGAACATTCATATAAAAGACAAGCCAAAGCTTTTAGATCGCCAACCCATTATATTTACTTACATTATGCTCAAATCTAATCCATACATTTGTAAAATTCTAATGCAGAGAACATACATACATATGTGACGTATGAGTTATATTTAATTCCATTAGGTTCATACATGACAAAATCGAAGTTTTTTTATTGCATACTTTTCAGGGTAGCTATTCGAGTACATGTAATATGATGCGTATGAGTAATATATGTAGTTCAAATACAATTAAAAATAAAGTATACGCCATAAATTTGGAATTAAGCTACATATGTACATGATTTTTCGATTCTATGCAATTCGAAAATAAAAATAAATATTGGTTAGAAAGGTATTTTAATATTCCACCTAAATTCTCTTCATCATTTCGTGTTGAAGGATGCTTGGATGGATCTCCTACTCCAATTATGACAGGCCTTCTAAGGAATTTTTATGTAAAACTGAGAGAAAAAAACGTAGAAATGTTGCTCCTTTATTACAGACTTGGTCGACAGAAGAACTGACTCTTGCTGCTGGAAGAAGTCTTTATAAGTCCGGGAAAAGAAGTGCTGCAAGCATAGTCAAAACTATAGAGTTTTCTCCCTCTAAAGCATTAGAAATAAAAAAATTAGCTTTTCTCCTCCACAACCAATCCCTTACTCAAATGAGGAGGCGTCAGCTTTGTATGTTGATGGTAGGCACACATATAGTCTATTACGTGCAGGTGCCAAAAAGCATACCGCTGATATTTACCCTTCATACCATAAAGTTTTGGCTGCCAAAGAAGAATGTTATCCGAGTGGTGATCTTAGAATTACTGAAATATCGGCAGGTATAGCTCTTCAAAATTTGGTAGATCACACTGCTAAAAGGCTCTTAAAACAACAAAAAGAAATTTTTCAGCAATGTAAATCTGTAGAGCTTACTTTGTTCTATAAATGGGGGAGTGATGGAAGCAGTGGCCATTCGCACTATAAGCAAGTATTCAATGAAAACAATGTAGATGTAACAGATGAACATTTATTTGCAATTTGTATGGTTCCACTTGAACTAAAGGAAGATTACAAACAAAATATTAATATCGACATTAAATTTCATCATACACCCAAACCTTTTTTTACACGGTAGATACGTTCCAGTGGTTACCGTGTAAAAAAAAAACGCGTAAAAAAAGTCAAATATTGTGTATGTATGTAAGTGTATAAACAAACTGAAAAAATATACATAGGATTGATGCAGCAGCCTACATATGCCTATAAAATTGAATAACTTTATAAAAACGCACAGATTTAGTTGAATAGTATACACAGAGTTTTTATTTTATTAAACGATTTTATCCGTATAAAAAGGAGCGAACAAAAAAAATGGTAAATTTGTTAAAAAAAAACCGTGTTATTTCAAATTCGCGTAAAAAAAAAACCGTGTAAAAACAGGTTTGGGTGTACATGATTTGGGGATTTTGACTGTTATAGTTTTCCCAGATATACGAATTTTAGTATTTTATTTATATGGGAGGTAACACGCCCACTGTATCTAGTTCAACCATTTTTTCCACAAATGTTTATGCGGATATCCAGGTTGTCCGTGCTGAATACGAAGATTCTAGCTGTTGCAGTTTCCATGATATAAGACTTTTAATACTTAATTCTAAAAGTAGGCGTGGCACTTCAACTATTTAGAACTTTTTAATAAAAATTAGTCTATAATTCTACCCGCAGATACAGAAATGCGGTGTGAAAATTTTGGGAAAATCGGTGCAGTCGTTTTGTCGTCTTTAGGCTTCAAACAGACCCCCCAAAAAACAAGTTTACATACATACACACACATATACATTTGATTTTTTTCTCTCTAATTGTTTATATTTATGAAATCTATAAGCGTACCAAGTTTCATGTCGGTACGGCTTTGCAAAAGCGAGTTATAACTTTTCTCCGGCTAGATTGAGCATTTGGACCACTATGTAGCGGTTGTAATGGTCTCATGTCAGAAGTGCCTTCTGGTGATTATCCATCTTTCAATCTAATGAATATTCATTCACAAATTTATAAAGACTCATTTCCAAAAGTGTCCTATTTAGTTTAAATAAAGGAAAGTGTGTGTTGCATATCACTGATATTTTTTTTATTCATTTGAAATAGCAAATATGTGTGGAATATAACATCGTTTAAAAGTCCATGACAGACTTTTGTCTGGATGCATCGCATTGAAAACGTTTAATTTTCCATGATATCAGGCCAAGTTTTATTGATGGCATGGGTATGTTAGGTTTGAGAACAACTGTAGTTTGCGGCTTATTCGCAAACAACTGCAACTCAAGAAAACTCCTCAAACTAGCTAAGGTCACCTCCACGTGAGATTAACATGTGTTCAAATCGCTTGTGCATGATATCCAACGTGGGATGAGCTGTGTGACACGTAGCGTCATTCTATTGAAACCATTGCCCATTTTGCTGGTGGCCAGAACATCTAATTCAGGCCAAAAGAATTTTGTAATTATTGGTTTATAGTGCTCACAGCTTTCTCATAGAAATATGGACCGATGTTGCCGCCAGCCCAAAATACAAACCAAACTGTAAGTTTTTCGAAATTTATTGAATATTATTTACGGTCATAAATGCATTTTTCTTCAATGAATACGTGAACTATTTTTGAATGTTCTAGAATTGCACACATAGTATGGCAATAATTTGATAAGAATGTTTTTGCGAAGTATTTGCTTTTCATTACAATATATTTTGTTGTTATTTTTTTACATAGAACGATTTTATGTTTGTTTCCATATATGTGCATAGCTGCCAGATTTGACGATTTATCGTCATTTTGACGATATTGAGCTCCAAAGATATCATATTGACGATTTGACGATTTATGCGCTTAACTTTAGTACAATAAAATCCACTTCAAGCCACTTTAAGTGTTATATTTTGAAGTTACTTCCGAATACCTGTGATGATTTTTCTGTATTTTATTCCTTTTTAATCCCTTAAAAGCCAAAAAATTAAAACTCCTAAATAAGCTCGTAGTTGAGAATAATATATCACTTGTCGTTGCAGACTTTTTTAAAAATTTTAGTATAGCTTCTAATATTACCATCGGAAGAGCAAAGGCAAGCGACGTTACTTTTTTTCGTACGACCTACACTCATAGGATGGATGACATTGTATTTAGAGCTATGAAAATATGTTATGCGAAGAAGGAAAGAGATAATGGCGTTTATGGACACTAGGCTTGTATATTTTTATACAGGCAGGTATTGAGTTCCACATATCCGACTAAAAACCGTATTTTTACTGTAATGCAGTGTGCGATCCACTGGCAAATCCACCACATACGTATGTGCTGGCCGAAAAAGACGAGCGTTATGTTGGAATATATGATTTTCGGGAAAAAGTCTCCTTATTTCGTTCAAGAAAAACCATTTTATAGTAGCGACAGAACAGTGAAACACAAACCACATTGCAACGATGCTCCAATGATTCAATGGATTTGGATAAACTACCGTCATTCACGAGATACTATGGCCTCTCCTGTACACGGTCGAGAAACCGCAAAATAGACGTTGAGGCATCAAACCATACATGAGAGTTGTATTCCATTCTCTGTCAATTATAAGCGGTGTAAATAGTAAGATCAGATGATAAGAACTTAAGAAGGAACTGAAAAATGTGTCAGCATTACACCGAATTTTCATGCTCAGAACATCAGAAGCTTCTGACTAACTAATATCTACACCGCCCATAGATATAGATGATGTAATATTATTGCTGCGCTTATGTGTCAATAAACAATGTTGGGATAGATTGTTTAAACTTTAAACAATTTTTTCTGTGAAAATGATCCCACTTTCTCCATTTTTTTAAGAAAAAAATATTAAATGAATATGAGGGACGCTAGTTTTTAATTTCCAAATAAATTCTTTGTTAATTGTTTTATTTTTGAACTCAGATATGTAGATACATTGACTTCATATATTTTACTACAATAGAAATAATTTTGGTTTTTAAATAATTTTAATTTATTTATTTATATTTTCTGACGATTTTTTGACGATTTTAATAAACGTCTTTGACGATTTTGACGATTTTTCTCAAATATTTGACGATTTGGTGCCTCATATATCTGGCAGCTATGTACGTGGGATACCACTAGCATAGAAATAATGTGCTGCCAGAACAACTTTATATGTGACAGCATTACAGTCACTAAGCACTGAACAAATTTAAATACGTGTTATAGTTACTCAATAATTATCCCAGTTAAGTTACATTTTAAATCAGTGAAATTATTATATTAAATCGTTGATATCATAATATTAAATTCAACTTTATCACCCCTATCGTGTATATTATGAGAATAAGTTATTTGCGAGTAAACTTTATTTCCCCATAACAAAAAAAAAAGGTATTACGAATATATTGGGAGTAAAAGTTTTTGTTGTGAATTACCTTTCAACAATCTTTCGAAGAAAAGAAAGAAACCGAGTAGCGTATATCTTCGGGTGCCAGAAGAGGAGAAATTATTAATGAAAAGGTTGCAGCGAAGATCTATTCGACATGAATCGAATCCGCCATCACTCCCTGAGATAAAGTAAAAACTATACATACTAAAATATTTATGTTTGACGTTAAATCATGTGTCCTTTGCAGATTCCAGGAATATTACAGGGTAAATAAAGAAGGATGCAGATACCTGCTGAATGTGTTGATGGAAAATTTGATTAGTAACAATTGCAAAGTAAATGCCAAACTTAAAGTGGCTTTTAATGTACAAAAGTAAAGAATATGACGTAAATTTTCAATTTCCAAAAATCGTCAAAACGTCAATATGATATTTTTGGAGCTCAAAATCGTCAAAATGATGATAAATCGTCAAATCCGGCAGCTATGGACATAAGGCCTCAGTGCAAACCCCAGGGCAGACATCAAAACGAAAATTTAAAAAATATTTCTTCGGCGACTGGCAAAAACTCTCGACTCCGACTTTAAACTGTACGTCCCACCACTCATGTATAATATTAACACACACACCATAAGTCGTGTAAGAAACTAGGTCGTAATCCTAACCGAAGGTTTGTAATAACCAAATTATATATGTATGGATCAGCTGTGAAATCTATTTAGGATTTTGTCTTGCCACCATTCAAGCTGTTAATCTATTGTGAGTAAATTAGTTCCATTGTTTAACTTAATATAGTCTCTGACGTTGTATTCACTTACTACCTTAATTGTAGACTAAACACCAAAGACTATTGCAGACTATTTCATATGTTAAGCTGTCATTGAAATACCTCTTGTGACCAACAACCTTTATATGGGTAACCTTTCGGATGATAATTTTTCTGATGCTGTAACTGGGTTTCAAACACAAAGCATATCCAATAATTGATATTTCCTCGTTTTTAATCTGAATATGATTTTGAAACTGCTTTACACGCTGCTTTGCATGCAACCACAGCCACTGCGAAGGTATGAAGACTGTTTTAAATCTGCTGTACTATCGCCAATAAATTTAAAGTTTTCTATATCGTGGCACCATAAGATCGTCATTTATTATACTCAGTTCTTCTATTTAAAAGGAGAAAGCAAAACATGAGTACAATATGTCGTTTGCCCCTTCAACATTAACCCTGCAGTACATTATCATATATTGGCTGATAATTTAAATTTATTGCCTCACAGCTATCACAACCAATATAAAATACGCTTAACACACCATTTACATGATAGCCTGTAAATGGAGTTCAAAACTATAAATAAATCAGGGTTTGGCTATGTATTATAGCGTGGATAACGTAAACAAATAGCTTTAACGTACTCGATAACAAAACAAACAAACAAACAAAAAACAACAACAATAAAGAAAAAGTGAAATCTTATTAGAACAATCAACACTTAAGCCAATGAAAAAGACAGACAAACGAGTGCCATAATTAACGTTAACGTGGCTTAGATTTATTCGTTTGAGGGTTTTTTATACGGTTTTCCGTTTTCCTAACACTTTTCCCCTTTGGTGTGTGCCGACATTGATGAATTTTTAGGTCAACAGGATACTCTAATAGACACTCACATACATATATATACATATACGCGTACATGGCGTACATGGTTTGCCCAAGTACTATGAGAATAACATAAAAAGTTTATGGTGGTTAACACTGCCCCAAGAATGTGGCTTCACACCCCATAGTACTTGGTTTATGGTAAACACATACATACGTACATATGTATTGGCATTGTGTGGAGAAGTGCAAGAGAAATATTAAAAAAAAAAATTTTTTTATCATATTTTTTGCTTGTTTTTGTTTACAACGTTTTTGTTATAAATTTAGAAAATTAACAATAATAACAACAACCACAACACATACTATTTTTATCTCATATGGCTTTGCCGTAAACCCTCGACAACCGTGCCAAGGGAGTAACGCTGCTAACGCTCGTGCTGATGACTTGTATCAACACTCCAGGCTCGGAAATGATGATGATGATGATGATGCTGCTATTCTTGCTGCTGATGACAAAGGTTTTTTACATGTGTTATGCCCACACTAAACGATTTTAATACCACAGATTATTCCGATTTTTTTTCTTTCATTCAACATTTTTTAACCCTTTCCTAGCAGGCAAGGTTTTATTTTTTTTTTATATTTTTTAAAGCAAAATATTTTTTCCTTCTTCCTTCCTTTTATTTATTTTTCTAAAAATTATTTTTAAACAAATTTTTTTCTCTCGTAAAACTTCTTACTTCACATTACACAGACAGTGTTTGAATTTCTTTTAAAAATCGTCACCGTTTTATAACAACCACTGTTTACTAAGTACGCCCGTTTATTTTTTCTCTTCGCGTTGAACTTAACGCGTTGATTTCGCATACAAGACTGACTCATTTAACAACTTGTGTTGAGGTTTTTTGTTCACATGTTTTTCCTTATCGCCTTTCTCTCTCACTCTCTATTTTTCTGTTTTTGCTGCTGCTCTTTTCATTTACAAACATCCGTCTTAATATTGTTTTTTTTCTCTCTACGCTTACAACTTCATGGCAGCCTCTAGCGAAATAATAAATTTTAGCATCATACTCATAAAGCGTATGAAAACAAAACTTTAGTGTTGGGAGTGTGTTATGTTGTGCTATTGTTTTTTATCCTGTAGCCCTTGTTGTAATTGTATCAAAACACAACATTTACTACCGACAAAAACACATTAATTTACTACTGCAACATGTTTGAGAGTACAATGAAATGTTGGCAGAGAGCCATTTGTATGTCCTTTCAAACCATTTGAAAACATGCGCATTCTTAAGGAGACTAAGCCAAGCCACAAACCTTTTATAAAAAGAAAAAAACCCGTTGTAAGGAAACGTAAAGGCCACCATTTGAATTTAGGATATACAAATGCCTTAAGTGAAATCAAAAGTTATTTTTAAATCACTTTTAATACTTGAGAGAGAAATTTAAGAACGATCAAAAGAAAATCTTGGTGACAATAATTCATTCATTCCACGTATAGGGAACCCTAGAGATACGTACTCTGAATACACTTTGTTGAAGTAATTTTATAACTATTAATTCGTACCTCAGTGGCCCAAATTTCATTGGGAACGACGTTGACCACAGCCCACCACTGTCAACGGCGAGCACTAAAGGTCGATAATTATCAACTTCTTTTGGCATGACTTGGATAACCTGAACAGCAATGACACGTTGTTTCAACAGGACGCCGCTAAATGCCACACAGATTATTTCACATTGGATATTCTGCCCGAGCAATTTGAGGACATAATCATCATACTGAGAGCAAAACTATAACTATTAAAAGCCTGAACAGGAAAACATGTCAAATTTAAGAGTTGCAGAGATGGCAGAAGCACTCTGCAAAAGTCCTTCAAACACCCGTTATCTACGGTAGTTAATACCCAAACCGGGCAGGAATAGATTCGGCAATAAAGAAGACGCAAAACGCTAAAACCTCTATTAAGCATTATCTGGGAAAAGTAATGCTTTCAGGCTATGCGGATGAAACAAACTTGGGCATAGATTCCGAAAAAAGTGTGATAACGGATTGTAATAACTGGAGGCAACCAGGCTGTGTGTGAAACTAAAGGTCCTACGCCCAATTAATATGGAGTAGGTTGGGTTAGGTTAGAGGACGTGTTCTTGTCAATTAAGACAAGTACAGTACCCAGAGGTCGAATTGACTCATTGTACAACGTCCTAGTTTCTCACACCACATATGTTGTGTCTGTTAATTTTATACATAAGTGGTGGGTGGAACCTACAGTTTAAAGTCGACTCCGAACGACAGATTTTTGAGAAACTTCTTCATGGCAATTTTATTTACTCTCAGAGTTTTTTTTTGCCAGAAATCTGCTCAGAGGAAGTCGCCGAAGAAATACTTTTTTATTTTGTCTTGATGTCTGGCCTGGGCCAGAACCCTGGCTTTACGTCTAATAAGCCAACACACTACCTACTAGACTACGGCGACTATAATATGGAGCAAATAGTGGGTAAAATCGGTATTACAATACGAAAACTGGCAGGATTTCTGCCTGATGAACTTAATAAAAATACATGATTTTCGGGAATAGGTCCTTATATTTCCCACATCGCCACAGATGGTCTCATTCTAATCAAAAGCCAACCGCATGGAGTTGGATACTGTCAGACAGTATTGCCACGTTTCGTTAAGTACGTTTTTCGATATCGTAAACTTCTGTTTGAAAAATCAAGCATTTCATATAGATTTATTACTTAGTCCAGACGTCAGTTAAGTAGAGAACTGTTAGCCATCGATGCTTTTGTCTATAATTATCCTAACCACAGCCCCATAATCACGCTTACATATATGGAGATTATCTATCTATATCTGTTCATTCCTATTAACTTCCAATATTTGGTCAACCATACCAAATATTTTTCACTGGAAATTTTTGTTTTTATCTGTGGACTATCCTCAATGGGATTCTTAGGCCTAATTTTTACCCTATTCATACTAGAGGAATTGAAATTTATTCTTAATATGTAGTCAAATTTCTTATAATATATATATTTTAAATTTAATTTTATTTGATTTTATTTAATTTTATTTTATTTTAATTTAATCATGTTAAATATTTAATTTTAATTTTAATTTAATTATTATTTATTTATTTATATTTAAAAAAATCCTAAATTGCCTCCAGCGGTTAACGCTTGTAGACCCTGCCAGTGCAACCCTTGAGGAGCACGTTGGTTTAAATAAAAAAAATTTATGTTGTTTTTCTTTCTTCTAGTAATGCTTTCATTATTCTCACCACCTTGTCTACCTTGTTCCACAAGGTGGTGGCTTGTTCCCAAGATGGCGGTGGTTGCGAATGTATCAGACGTAACATTGGCCTTCTCTCTTTTTAGTCGCTGTATTTGGCCTTCTCCACTTTTTCGTGTATGGGATTCTTGATGGGATTTTTGTTTCCTTTGGTGTGTTGATTTTATGATTTCTGGCTAGGTATTCCTCTATTGTTAACGGTTGTGGTCCTGCCTTCTTCTGGGGTGGGGTCATTCTTCCTATGACCCACTGTCTATTGGCCAGACAGTTTCTTCCTTCAGCGCGACTGGTGGATATATTTGGCTGATCCACCAGGCTTTTTTTATTATTTATTTATTTATTTATTTATCCTGTGTGCAAATAAAAATCTATAGCACTTCAGGAATTTATTTTCTGAGTGCAGGACTCTTGTTCTTAAGCACTCTTTTTATTATTATTTTCTGAGTGCAGCTATTGTAGCACTTCAGCGTTTGGCAGGATCACTGTTATATTCTAGGTGCTAATAACTGGAGCACTTCTATAATAGTGGCCATGTAAAGTATTTATTTATTTAAAATTTTATTAATTATTTAATTTTATTTTATTGCACTAGAAGAGCACTGTAAAATAATAAAGAACAATAGTTTTTAACAAAGTGCAGCTGAAGCGCACTATTTGGTTAAATTTTATTGATTGAATTCTTGAGGGAAAATGTCCCTTATTTTATACTAAATTTTTGGCTGATTTGACAATTCCAAATCAAACCCTTAATTCTAATACAATTTTGTATTGGCTAATACTATAACATATGTGTGTGTGCATATTATATGCTTAACTATATTATATTGGTTTTGTTTATTGTTTATATTGCACGTGCCTATTATCCACAATAATTTCCACGCTGAAGTGTAAAGACTGCCACACACGATCACCAGCAATGCCATACAACAACAACACACATACTACATATTATATGCAAACCAATGCAGTCGGCGGCCTGACAACAAAGTGTCAAATGATCGTCGCATGTGCGCGATGGTCAATAACATTGAGTCAAGTGGTCGCCGCTCATATGCAATTGGATATTCTTTTGTTTATGCACATGAAATGTTGTGCAGGTGTTGACAACTGTAAAATCATGCTTCACAATAACAAATTAATTAAAATTAAAGTAAACTATGGGCCGGGAAAAGCGATTGAATATACTCGTTAAGAGCTTAATAGATAATCTAAAGTAACAGGGATATTCTAAAAGAAAAATTACTGAAATATGAGTGCATTCTGAAAGAGTGATAAAAAATTTGCTAAAACTTGGCAAAAGCTATGGAATTAAAGAAGAAATTTGATCTTCCAATGACTACGAAATCAAGTCGTTGAACGATTAATGAAAAAAACTTATCTTTTTTGATGACTTATCTTTGTTATTAACATGCTCCGGAGCAAGCAAACGTTTTACGATCAAAGTGAAATTTTGAGGGAGAAATCTTTATGGTGTGAGGGACAGTATTTTATAACTTCAAGCTTCCTCTTTGCTTTATCATCACCATAATGAAATTTACAATATATTTGGAACTTCTAGAAGGTATCCTTATCATAAAGGTATCATAAAGATAATTGTGAATATCACTACATTTTTTAATAAAATAACTGAATTGTATACATTACGCATACAAGTATTGAATGCAGTTCTGTCAAAAATATTGTCCTCTTTTATAACAGGCATTTAGTACATGTTGTAGCCGCTGTAGTGTAGTAGGTAGTGTGTTGTCTTATTAGACGTGAAGCCACGTTTTAAACCCCAGGTCAGACATCTTCAAAAAAACGAAATATGAAAAAATATGCCTCCCAGTAGAGATCTGGCAAAAACTCTGTGAGTAAATAAAATTGCCATGAAAAGTTTCTCAGAAACTTGTCGCTCGGAATCGATTTTAAACTGTAGGACCCGCCTCTTATGGATAAAATAAACACACAGACAAATTAAGGTAAGGTCGTAGGGTTGTAATGATCAATTATGGATGTATGCAGTTGCCTATTGCTAGGTAAGGTTAGGTTAGAAGACGTATACTTGTCAATTAAGACAAGTACAATACGCGGAGGTCGAATTGACCCATTATACAACGTCCTAGTTTCTCACACCACTTATGTTGTGTGTGTTAATTTTATACATGAGTGGTGGGACCTACAGTTTAAAGTCGACTCCGAACGACAGATTTTTATTTATTGAGAAACTTTTCATGGCAATTTTATTTACTCTCAGAGTTTTTGCCAGAAAACTGAGAGGAAGTCATCGAAGAAATACTTTTTGTATTTGGTCTTGATGTCTGGTCTGGGGATCGAACCCTGGCTTTTTCGTCTAATAAACCAATATACTACCTACTAGACCACGGTGACTATTGCTAGTCGAACCAAAATTTATCAAAAGATTTTCAACGCAGAGCTCAGGCAGATTTCAACCGTAAAAGATTTAAAATTGAAAATCAAGGATTTTTGGTTGAGTATTGAGATTTAAACCAACCCTAGTATGGCATATACTAAGGCCAGTAAAATATTTTCAGTTATTTGGAGTAAAGATGGCTTCCAAGACTTTTGAAACTTTTCTTTCTTTTCTTTTTTTATTTTTCTAAATTTAAATAAAGCTGCGTTCAAACGAATTTCCTCTAATTTTCGTGATTAAAAGAAACTTTAAATTAAAATTAAATTAACTGCTGCGGTCAAAGGAACGTCTATGACTGTATGTAGAGTTTTTCAAGTTTGTATACGTACCTACTTATTACGTACCTCAGAAACATTCTTTAAACATTTCCTGGCATATTTCTGCAACATATTAACAATTTAATAATGCTTGAATTTCTCGTTTCTCGTTTTCTAAATAAAACTTAATATCGCTTGGCGACACTTCATCCATTTAGCTTCAATGGTCTTCAATTATTTTTTAAAGATCTTTTCCCATTTGTTCAACATGTTTTCTTGGCCCTTAAACAATTTCTAAACAGCTCGTAAAGAGTCCTTATTGCTGTGCCATATTACAAGTAATTTTTTAAAGTTTTCGACAATGATAGAGTGGGTCTTCTGTGTGAAAAACAAAAGGTAACAACAAAAGGTGAGCCAAAGTTAAATGGATTACCAAACATTTCAAATTAAAGAAACGAAACGAAAGAAACGAAAAGAAAAATGAACATTCAATATCGGCTCTATTAAATCAAATACTTTTGAAGCCAATTAGCCCAGTGACTGATGGGTTAAAGAGTTTCACGTAAAAAGAGTTTCGTGTGCCAGAAAAAGAAAAAGGAAATTATAGAATGCAGGCAGTCGGGCAGGGAAGTTATTGGCTAATAAAATATCTTTCTTTTTTATATAAAATTTGTTACTTCTTCACAACTGTTGTTAAATATTTATTAACAACTTTTCCTTTGTGCTTTCATTTGTTTTTCATGTTTTTTACGGCTTTTAACAGGTTTTAAACAATTTCGAAATAAAAAAAACTCAAAAAGTAACCGGCGCAAAAGTTTTTTATTCTTTGTTTAAAAGGCAACAACAACAACAATACAAAGTTAGATAAACAAACAACAACAACAATAGAAAACAGAGAAAACACTTGAGTTCCTTTCATGTCTGCTTTGTATCAAGTATTTAAATGATTGACACGTGCCTACTCAATAAAAAGCTCAAATATTTCTATTGAGGACAGTGTATTGGCATGGAAAATATTATAACACTCTCGGTAATTGTTATTTCCCTTTTTTAATTACTTACTTGATCAATGCAACCCTTTAGTTAGGATTAAAACCTAGTTTCTCTCGCCACCTCAATTTTAAGTGTTAATTTTATACGTGAGTGCCAGGGCCTACAGTTTAACCTCGGCTCCGAACGGTAGATTTAAGAGGCTTTTCATTGCCATTATTTTATTCCTTCAGTTTCGTTTTTACCAGAACACTGGTTTGGATCGAGTCGACGAAAGAAATATTTCTTCATATTTTTCGTGTGTTAGAGATGTTTGAGCTGAGATTTGAACCATGGGTTCTAGTCTAGGCTTCTGTATTTTCAGTTTTTTTTATTAACATATTTTCTGTTAAGGGAAAGTAAAGTAAAGTTTACTTGTTTTGTTATCGAGTACGTTAAAGCTATTTGTTTACGTTATCCACGCTATAATACATAACCAGACCATGATTTATTTATAGTTTTGAACTCCATTTACAGGCTATCATGTAAATGGTGTGTTAAGCGTATTTTATATTGGTTGTGATAGCTGTGAGGCAATAAATTTAGATTATCAGCCAATATATGATAATGTACTGTAGGGTTAATGTTGAAGGTCAAACGACATATTGTACTTATGTTTTGTTTCCTCCCTTTTAATAGAAGAACTGGTGCCACGATACAGAAAACTTTAAATTTATTGGCGGTAGAACTTCATAACTTCTCAATGGCTGTGGTTGCATGCAAACGAACAAGATACATACATGATCGCATTAAGACAACGTCAGAGACTATATTAAATCAAATAATGGAATTAATCTACTCACAATACATTAACAGCTTAAATTGGTGCAAGACAAAATCCTAAATAGATTTCACATCTGATCCATACATACATAATTTGGTCATTACAACCTTTCAGTCAGGATTACGACCTAGTTTCTCACACGACTTATGTTGTGTGTGTTAATTTTATACATGAGTGGTGGGACCTATAGTTAAAAGTCCATTCCGAACGACAGATTGTTCACAAACTTATCAAATCTGCTGAAAGGAAGTCGGTTTTTTGTTTTGTTGATATATGACCTGGTGTCAGAACCGAGACCTCACGCTTGAATAGCTATCACACTACTCACTAGACTACGGCAATTAGATTCACTTAAAAACCTAAAGCGATTAGTTTTTACTTAAAACTATAAAAAAAACTGATTGGCTGTTAAACTGGTTTGAAACAAAATTTCCTTTTATGATTGAAATTAATAAATGGCAGTCTAAGTTTATAATGGCAAGATTTTCACAAACAAATTTTAAGTACTGCATATAAATTATCGCTTTTAATCAATAATTTTTCAAATTTTGATTAAAAACATCAAGTTAAGTGAAGGTAAACTGTCTCTCAATTGGTAAAATTACTCGAAGAATAAAAATTTTGCGGTACTTTATGTTATTGTCTAAATTTCTTTTTGGTCTGTCAGCATCTAGAATCTTAATGTTGATCTAAAGTCTTTCTAGTTTTGTCATTGTAATTTAACCCTGTTTTTGTCTACATTAAATACTCAACTTTTATCTTTTCGCCAAAACATCAAATGCATCGATTGTGTTTATGTCGTACCAAGCCGTGAGCGTGGTCGTACAGTGCGTACACCCGAAAATTTCGAAGCCGTGGTTGAGAGTATTTGAAAACTGGTGAAATGGCAACACAAACCCTTTCTTAGTCAAGATTTTAATGCTTTAAAACGAGGGTTTTTACTTGATTCCATATTAGATTGTTAACATACTCTACACTATTCCGCCCATCGCACTGGTCTTTAATTGTCGCTCCTGTTCAGCTTTTCCATTCACTTTATAATGATCTTATAACAAAAGATACGGATTCCTAAAACTAGGATTAAATTTAACTGCGAGTAATGTCTTATTAGGTTCACCCAAACAAAAAACTTCTTTAAAACGCCAGTAGCCTTTTCTATGTTCGAAATTGACGAACAACCGTTGCCTCCTTTTCTCCGCTTAACCGTGTATCTAAGACCAGTGTGCCTCGTTTGAATGCTCATAACCTTCAGTAATGATCCAAACACAATGTCGATTAAATGAAATTTGAGCAACCTGTCGTTCGCTATCTATCTTGCCTGTTTCCGAAGCTGCCCATGTACAGTTTACAGAATCCATTATTGCACTGGCCATTATACGATCTCAGATCTTTTAAAGTTCTTACGAGCGTGTTATATGAATAACACAATGCACTGCTTTGATGTTAGCAGTGCGGCTTCTAACCTTTTAAGTCTACCATCGACTAGATTTTCACTTTACGTCAAATTATGGAGAAGACCCTTGAAAACCAAGTCGGCACACACAATTTTTTGTCCACTATAAAGCAGACTTCGATAGCCCTATAAGAAATTATGTTTTCGCCGCAAAGATTGAATTTGGTACTCCTACGAGCCTGCAGAGTAATGTTCAGCAAGTGCTGCAACATCGTCGATATAAGAATGTACCTCTTCGAACATTTTGATACCGTGCGATATTTTAGACAAAGCGATATTTTGTTATCAGACCTTGTCATGTTCGTAATGAAAATTTTCTGAACAAGCCGGCAGCTCAACGCAATTACCACTATTTTCTACCAAGAGAGCAGTGCTCTTTTTAGTGCTATTCAATGGGAGTCTATCAAGACGGGTCTGCCAGTAAATGAAGGCAAAACGAAATATATTGTCAAGTAGGAGCATGCGGCATATTGGACAACAGTTTACGGCCGATAATTATACTTTCGCCGTAGTCTAGTAGGCAATGTGTTGGCTTATTAGGGTTCAAACCCCAGGTCTGTCATATCCAACAAAACGACTGCTTCTCAGCAGATTTCTGGAAAAAGTCTAGGAATAAATAAAAATTGGCTTGGAAAGTTTCCCAAGAAATCTGTCTTTAAACTGTAGTTTCTGCCACTCATGTATAAAATAAAACATACATAATATAAGTGGAGTAAGCAACTAGGACGTAATTCTGAAGGAGGGATTGTAATGACAAATTATGTATGCAAGTATGTGTGTATGTATGAATTTGTTAACATAGTCTCCACCATGTCCAGTAAAACTAATGTCCGTTCGGATGTCAAACGTAAGATCACTCTTGTTTATTTATAGTTTTATTATGGTTTTAATAGGCAATTGAGTAGCAAAAACCCGCCTCGTGCGACGAAACTGATGCTGTATTTAAAATTTTTTTTTTCAACCAAATTTTCACTACGCGAACCACTGTGCAACTGGATTTATTTTTTGCGTTTTTGGCTATTGTTAGCTTTCCTTTGAAACCCTTTATTTGCTGGTGGAACAAACATAAACAACTTAAATGGCCGCAATTGTGTAAAGGAAACGATCAGAGAAAACAGCAAAAAATACAGGGGAGAGTGATGACAGGAAAACAAATATTGACATAAAAGTCAATTAAAATACAATAAATAGGCAACAAATTTTGGTAAATATAACCAAAATAATTACAAAAAAAAAAAGAAATGAAACGAAAAAAACCACTTATTCATTATTCAATAGAAACAACAACAACAACTTGCGTATTAAATTATTAAGCCAAATACAAATAAAACACAGTAGAGTAGAGACTATTTAAAGACAATCAATTGTTAATGAAAAATACGGCCAAAAACAAAAAAAAAACAAAAATTCGAAGGAAATCTACACAAGAAGCCAAAACAAATATGAACAGAAAATATATCGGCTGCTGGGTGGTGGTAACCCGTATTTGTCCCAAAAAAAAAACCATAAATTAAATGCACAAAATTGAATAAGGGGAACAACTCCTCGTGCCCTCTTTATTCTTCTTTCTTTTCACTTCACTTTCCATTTCATTACAATATTTTTGATGGCACGTCAGTAACACTCTCAAGCATCATGTTGGTTACTAAGCGCACAAATGAAAACTTTTTTCCTCCTGCGTTCGATCCTTTTTTCCTAGAAGTTTTTGGGTTCGCCTGCAGAGCTTTTTTTTGATGTGTGCAAGACCAAACATTGAATGAAAGATAAGTTTTTGGGAAATTTTAAAAAGGTAAATTGAAAATTTTATGTTTGTTATTCCCCCCTGCAACAAATAGTCGCAATAATTTTCAAATAAAATGTAAGGGAAAATTTCTAGAAGACTTTTTAAAAGAGCAGCAAAAAAACTTTCTTTCTTTCTCTCTGGCATGACGAAAAGATGAAGATGGAAAATAAATTTCGCCTGAAGTTGGCTAGTGGAACTTAATGAAGATACAGGAAACTAATTGGAAAAATTTAGAAGGAAACATTAATTTAAAATCGACTATCCATTCCAATAATCAAAGGCATACGGCATTAATATGATCTCAAAAATCATACGATTCAGTTGAATAGAACCTTATTAAACGACTTGAAGTAGTCCACATAAGCTTTGGAACATTACAGGATCGAACTGCAATCCTAAAATGATGCACAACACTTGACAGAATTGTTTCTTCATGCAGTTGCGCTGCTCTCGCAAAATAAAACACATTCTATAGGGTCTTGCATTAAATGCTTTCTGTCTTTAAATTACAAAAAACAAAGTGTGCTGGAAATGTCGCCGAATTTTTTTTTGTTCATTTGAATGTTTTGTTCTTTTGTGGAATATAATATCGTTTTATACGGTGGACCATTTAAAAGTTTAAATTTAAGAAGGCAATAAAACGAAAACGGTTTTATTTTTCTGTTGTGAAGTACAATTGTTCCGGTTAGAAATAGAATATTAATACAGTCATATGGCTGCCGCGACTGACCTCACAGTACCTCATTCGATCGGACTAACTTTCGCGCACTTTTTGGAGTGTGACTCCATATCTCGGCAATGGTGCCACGAATGTTGACCTTCAAATGCTCAATTGTCTCTGGTTTGTCGAGATAACACTTTTCTTTAACGGCGCCCCACAGAAAATCGTCCAACGGTGTTAAATCGCAGCTTCTTGGTGGCCAATTGACATCACCATTCTGTCTAATTAAACGATCATCAAAGGCTTGACGTAATAAATCGATTGTGGCATGAGATGTGTGGCAAGTTACACCATCCTGTTGAGATCAAACATCGTTCACATCAATACCATGAAGGGTGGGTACAAAAAAATCGGTTATCATGGTGCAATAGGTGTCTCCATTGGCCGTAATGGTTGTGCTGTCCTCATGTTCAAAAAAGTATGGGCCAATGACCGTTCCACAAGCCTCACCAAACGATCACTCGTAATGGGTGGATTGGCTACTGTAAGACCGCGTTTGGGTTTTCTGAGCCCGACAATTTTGCGTATGATGATGAACGATGATTTTCTTAGCAAAATCAAAATTATCGTGCAGTAATCATAACCTATAGTGCTCGCCATTTACAGTGATAGTCTTACAAATATCGTTCTCAAAGAAATCTAACCGATGATGCCCGCCAACTGAAAATCCACATCAAATTTTCGAAATGATTTGAACACATTTGGATCTTATGTGTATTTTCATCGACCCGAATACCCATTCATGCCGAAATGGACCTGATCGCTGAAGATGATTTTCCAATGAAAATTAAGACTGGTTGCCAACTGCTCCACTGGACATTTAGCGAGAGCATATGTCGTTGCCTCTGGTCGTTTACCTTCCGTCCCTGGGTCAATTGAACTTTGTAAGGGTGCAAGCTCAAACCACGATGCAAAATTCACCAAGTTGTTGTCGTGTGAAATGCCGAGATCTAGAAAGCGACGCGTTTACACCGCCTCGGTCAATATTTTCGGTAAATCTTGCGTTTCATCAAGAAGGGAGGTATTGTTTATTCATTTAGTGAACCCGTGAACTCGAATATATTCATCACATCGCGAATAGTCCCCTTAATAAAAAATTATGGCGATCGTAAAATGAGCCTGGTTCAGAGACCGAACAGAACACCCATTTTGGTGAAACAAATTTATTATTTGCACGTGCGGCTATTGTATTCGTCTATGGTGGTTTGGCAAAACAGACTGAATAAATAACAATTCATTTGGAAGTCGCCGTTGTTTAGCAAATAGTGTGTTGACTTATTAGACATGAGGCCGTGGTGCACATCCCAGCTCAGACATCTGGAACGAAAAGAAATATGAAAAATTATTTCTTCCACAGCAATCCTCTGGCAAAGCTCTGAAAAAAATAAAATTCCCATGAAAAAGTTTCTTAAAAATCTGTCGTTCCGAATCGACTTTGAACTATAGATCCCGGCACCCATGTATAAAATTAACAGACGCCACATAATAGTTGTGGTCACTAATTAACTTAGTAAGTAAATAATTTGAAAGCTGCTGCTTCAACAACATTGTCGTTATGAACTGCCTATGTTCGAAAGTCCCTGTTGAAAGACCCGATATAGCCAAATGCAATAATTTAAACACTCTGCAGGTAGTACTACTCAACAATAAAATAACTTATCTTCAATTTGAACTGTCTCTCGTTTTTTCTTCTTCTTTTGCTGTTAAAGACGCATTTCCTTTGTACCGTTAAACAGCAAATAAGCTCCGGTATTTCGTAATAAATTCTTGCATCTTGTCTAACAACAGTTTTGTTCCGGGGAGTAGAGAAAAAATAAATTATATTTTGCAACTGTCACAAGGTATACGAAAATAATCTTTGAAAACGATAAATTACTTCATAAACTATATCACCTCATACGCTATACATACATACATATGTACATATATCCACTGGAACATGTTGTGGTTTAAGAAACAGGAATTCCCTACTTCTATACCTACAGAAGAATTAAAATGTAAAGGCATTGATTACACATTTAAAACAAACTGTTTGACTGGTTATTGAATTTTATTTCATTATTACATTTGGGTATCCCTATAATGGCTCCTCTAAACATATTGCCCTGATAAACTGCAGGCTGTTGGTGCATGTTAAAAAGGACAAATTCCTGGCATTTGCCCTCTCGGATGCATTAATGCCTCACAGGCTCCATGTAAGTGTACTAATGATTCATACTCATCGTGAAAGAACTTACATATTGGGTTCAAAATCATCCCCTTCTGAAAAGTCTACAGAGCCCTGTTAAAAGACTTGTTAACAACCTTTGGTTGTGTCTGAATAGTCTGATGCATGACTCAAATTATCACAAAAATTTAGAGTACCTCAGACCCATTTGGTTTTAGAAGAGTTGGTGTCTGTTTAGGGGAACCTCCCCTCTACGTAAGCTCATCTAAAAAATTCTCTCATAACCTGGCATCTAAAGGGTGTTTTTTATAGAGGTGTAGAACTTTAAGTTGCAATAAAACAACGATGGATTATTCGATTGACATGGATTTTATTTATCCGAAAGATAATCTTGTGGCATTACATTTTAAATATGATTTCTGGCATATGACCGCCACGGCTGGCGCGGATGTAGTCCAATCTGGACGTCCAATTTTCGATGACTTTTTCCAACATTTGTGGCCGTATATCGGCAATAATACGGCGAATGTTGTCTTCCAAATGGTCAAGCGTTTGTGGCTTTACCGCATAGACCAATGACTTTACATAGCCCCACAGAAAGTAGTCTAGTGGTGTTAAATCACAAGATCTTGGAGGCCAATTCACAGGTCCAAAACGTGAAATTAGGCGGCCACCAAACGTGTCTTTCAATAAATCTATTGTGGCATGAGCTGTGTGACATGTTGCGCCGTCTTGTTGAAACCACATCTCCTGGACATCATGGTTATTCAATTCAGGAATGAAAAAGTTAGTAATCATGGCTCTATACCGATCACCATTGACTGTAACGTTCTGGCCACCATCGTTTTTGAAAAAGTACGGACCAATGATTCCACCAGCCCATAAAGCGCACCAAACAGTCAGTTTTTCTGGATGTAACGGTGTTTCCACATACACTTGAGGATTACCTTCATTCCAAATGCGGCAGTTTTGTTTGTTGACGTAGCCATTCACCCAGAAGTGCGCTTCATCGCTAAACAAAATTCGCTTATGAAAATCGGGTACAACGGTAATCTCGTTTTGGGCCCATTCGACGAATCTACGCCTTACTTGATGATCGTTTGGCTTCAAATCTTGCACGAGTTGGATTTTGTAAGCACGCAAACCAAGATCCTTCCGCAAAATCTTCCATAAAGTGGATGGACACAGATCCAATTCCTGTGCTCGATGGCGGATGGACTCATTCGGGTCTTCCTCAATGCTACGCTCTTCAGCAGCAATAGCTTCTTCTGTACGCACCGTACAGCGTCTCTGGGGATGCGAGTTATCAATAAGAGTAAACGTGGTGCGAAAACGTTCCATGGTTAATCGAATTAACTGCTCTGATGGATGATTTTGTCGACGATAAAATGGACGTAGTGCGCGATACGTTTACCGCACAGAACCATTATTTTCGAAATAAAATTGCACTCTTTGCAAGCGTTGTTCAGGCATGAGTCTATTCATGATGAATTGCCAAACCAAACTGAGAATAAATCACTTGACAGCTGTTAAATCGGTTGCCATCTTGAAAAGTAATGCCAACTTAAAGTTCTATACCACTATAAAAAACACCCTTTAGTAGAATACTATCACTTCCTAACTAATTCGGTATCATCAGACATTTTCATACTATTTTCGAGTTAATATCAAATGGCAGCCTGACTATCAGACCTGACTATGCCCCAAAAGGCATTGGTTTTACCCTCGGCTCAGACATCTTGAACAAAACGAAATATGAAGAAAATATTTCTTGTGGCAAAGACAGTTCGAGTAAAATAAAATTTCCATGATTATTTTCTCAAATTTGTCAGTCGGTGTCGACGTTATACTGTAGGTCCCGCCAATGATGAAGAAAATTAAAATACATATGAGCACTGTTTGGAGAAGCTAGGTTGTCATCTTGACAGAAGGCTAGTAATGACCAATTAATCATCTAAAAATTACGCTCTGAAAATGTTCGGAAGCCAAAAAACTGCTGCACTTGCTGCAATATTTGTTGTCAACACATATGTACGTATGCCACAGCTTCACTTTCGTTGCAAGGTTTCGTTGCGTAATATCTCGCAAAATCATAGGACAGAAACGGTATGTCCGGGGTACAGTACCTCTGATGAAACTCGTAAAGGACTTACGTCTCATTATCAGAGACATAGTTTTCAAAACTCTGGTCTTCAGTAGCATGTGCAACGGACTTAAATCCAGCAGAGTCTCCAATGTCGCTGTAAGACAAACTGTCATTGCCTCGGTATTTTTACCACACAGTGTCCTCATATGTCACTATTGATCTGAGTATCACTGTATACATCCACCACATAATCTTTGGGTTACATTACCGAGATTTCATTGCAAGCCTTCTGCGTCTCATTGCGGCATGTCAGGCCTTTCCTGAAATGTTTTCTATAAGGTTCTTCAATGTTTATTTACAACACAATAATATTTCTGGATATTTTACCTCCATTCTCCACGATATTATTTTACCAAGAAGACGAATATTTGGTGAAATATTCTACCCATAGTAGTTGGTACTATTGTGATCCATATCCAGTCTTGCCATCCATCTGGGATATTTATCCCTTCTATTTAATGTCCTAACTCTGACGTCATGTGTCATGAGTGTCATCAAATACGCCCTCTATATTAATAGAATTGCTTCCATAGACTCTAGAAAAACTCCCGCTAAACTTATAAGTGCTGCCTCAATAGATCTGCCTGCGCTTGTTGTCTACGATGCAGGCGTACATTTTTCAAGATGCCACATCTTACAATTGTCTTGTAACGAGTGTTCCAAAACACCACGGATGTAGCATTGAAGAACATGTAGAAATAAAACTGTTTTATCGAAATGGGTTTCCTGTTCAATGTATAATTTTCATCGAATAATCACGGTACCAAGAAGTCGCCGTAGTCTAGTAGGTAGTGTGTTGGCTTATTAGACGTAAGGCCATGGTTCAAACCGACGGCGACTTCCTCTAAGCAGTCCTCTGGCAAAGCTCAGAGAAAAAATAAAATTCCCATGAAAAAGTTTCTCAAAAATCTGTCGTTCAGAGTCGACTTTACACTGTACGTTCCGCCACTCATATATAAAATTAACACGCACAACATGAGTGGTGTGAGAATCTATGCCGTAATCCTGACTGAAGGGTTGTAATAGCCAATTATTTAATCAAGATGCAAACCGAAAAAATCACTTTGTTGCGGATTTAGCCCTGCTGACGTCATCGGATCATATTTATATATGCCGATAATTAGCAGTTTATTCTAACTTGAATTTGAAGTGGTTTCAGAGAACGCCGCTACGTTCCTCACAACTTACTCCGCATAAGACATTACGGATGAGCGATTTGAGGGCTTATTCGTCTTACGAGGGGGTAAGATGAACTGGCAGCCTGGATATTACGATTTGAACGCGTTAGACTTTTTCTTGTGGGGTTTTATTAAGTTGCAGGCCTCAGACCATTGCGGTCCTCAAAGCCATTATATACCAAAGTCATGGAAAATTGTACATATCAGATGTGCTCCATTCAGAAAAGCAGCGCCGGGCATTTGATCGCTGTGGTCTAGTAGATAGTGTGTTGGCTTATTAGACGTAACGCCAGGGTTCAAACCCCAGGTCAGACATCTCCAACAATATGAAATACGAAAAAGTATTTCTTCGTCTACTTCCTCTCAGCAGATTTTTAGCAAAAAGTCTCAGAATAAATAAAATTGCCTTGAAAAGTTTCTCAAGAATCTGTCGTTCGGAGTCGACGTTAAACTATAGCTGCCACTCATGTATAAAATTAACACACACAACGTAAGCTAGGTCGTATCCTGACTGAATTAATAACAAAATTAATAACCCACAGACTCTGTTTTATATTTACTTAAAGAGACGAAGCTCTTAATGAAGAAATCCAAATTTTACCAACCAAAAACCCGTCGTTCTTCGCTGATGCATAAAGCTATAGTCTGATACAGAAAAACTAAGTGCTAATTTGTAGGGCATAGAAATATTCTGCCACAACTGCATTATCATTTATTTTCTTCAGTAAATTTCTGTTTCGTTTGTTATCATATCATTGACAATGAAGAATTGCAACGAAATATTGAATATTTTGTTAATGTTACCAAGAAAATATAATTTTTCCTGAAATGTCATCTGCATGTACTATTAAATGAAAATGATTTGAATATGGAATCTGAAACATAATGAATATTTATATAGTGCAGTGTATAGAAATTTGTTTCGCAATCATGTAATAGAAGAATAAAATGAATACAAAAATATTATATTTTCACAATTTGTGACAAAAATTTTTGATTGGCTGGCAATCACATATCTTGGTTCAATTAGATGTTGAGATTTCTTTTCAAGAGATAAGCAGTATTTTGCAGCATGTAGTTGAATCAAATCAATTTTGCCAAACTGTAAAAAATAATGAGCATGATGAATGAATTTAATTGAATTTTCCTTTGTACCAGCTTTTGAAAATGCTTTGGCTTTGTGGTTGCTTTTGATATTCCCATATCCGGAAATCCATATTAGGATAACAGTTGACAGTCCCTCTATCTCCTATAGAGACACTTAGCATCCTAGGATAATCTTAACTGTCGTTGACACACTCTTTAGAGGTCTAAAAGCAGCATTACATACATACATAATTAGTCATTACAACACTTCAATCAGGATTACAACCTAGCTTCTCACACCACTTATGTTGGGAGTGCTAAATTTATACATGAGTGGCGGAACGTACAGTTTAAAGTCGACTCCGAATGACAGATTTTCGAGAAGCTTTTCATGGCAGTTGTATGTCACTCCCAAAGTTTTTGCCAGAAATCTGCTGAAAGAAATATTTTTTTATATATTATTTTTTTTTTGTTAAAAATGTATGACAGGGAGGCCTTACTTCTAATAAGTAAATGCACGATGTACTCTCTTACCGGATTCACACATCTGCAGTCTTTATAGCCATTGCTTCAAACTTAATAGTATTACAGCAATCCGGTATTACAAGGGATAATCTAAGATTCGACTGTTTTTACATTCCATTTTGTGTCACAATCGGGAGCAGTCAATGAACACTTGAAAGATGTTCTTTGGAAGAAGTCATTGTTTAAAAAATAGAATTTTTAGCTGCAGATACATTTCCTTCCAGTCCTGAAAATTCATTTGTCCAAAGAGATCGTCAATTTTACCCAATTGTAACCATAAAAAATGCACAGCACGAACCAGTATGCACAGGAACCAACCCTGCATGGTAGTTAAGGTAGATTAGGTTAGCTAAGAGGATGTGTACTTGTCAATTAAGACAAGTACATTAGCCGTACAATGTACAATGTACCCATTGTACAACGTCCTAGTTTCTCACACCACGTATGTTGTGTGTGTTAATTTTATACATGAGTGGCGGGACCTTCAGTTTAAAGTCGACTCCGAACGACATGTTTTTGAGAAACTTTTCACGGCAATTTTATTTACTCCCAGAGTTTTTGCCAGAAATCTGCTGAGAGGAAGTTTCCGAAGAAATACTTTTTGTATTTTGTCTTGATGTCTAGCCTAGGGCTCGAACCCTAGCTTTACGTCTAATAAGCCAACACACTACCTACTAGGCTACGGCGACTTCGAATGTAATTACAAGTCATTCTCTAACTGAGGCTAAAACAAGATTTCTACAGACAATGGTATTTTAGCACTGGCTCTGAAGCAGAACTCGTCGATTTTTGTTCGTTAGATAGCTAGATAACCTTTTTAGTACACCACTATATATACTGACATACACAATTAGTCATTACAACCTTCAGTCAGGACACAACCAAGCTTCTCATATCATTCATATTTTGTGTGCAAAGTCGTATCCGAATGACAGATTTTTGGGAAACTTTTCATGAAATTTTTAATTAGTCACAGAGTTTTTGTCAGAAATCTGCTGAGAGGAAGTCGTCGACGAAATATTTTTTTTCGTATTTTGTTTTGTTCGAGATGCCTAACCTGGAGTTTGAACCATGGCCCCAGGTCTAATAAGCCAACAGACTACCTACTAGACTACTTCGGTTTCATTACTGTCGATAAATAATCGTATAACGAGGCACCCTGATTCCGGATTCACACAGCTGCAATCTTTATAGCCAGTATTTCTGATTCGACATTATTAAAGTAATCGGATAGTGCAATAGATAATCTAAGATTCAACTTTTCTGAAAGAGTTTTACATCCGACTTTCTTGCGTAATCTAGAGCCATTAATGAATACTTAGATAATGTTCTCTGGGAGAAGTCATTGCTTAAAAAATAGAATTTTTAAAGAAATTTATACTTGTACTTGTCCTACGAATTTATTTGCACTACAAGGACGCTAATTTGATCACATGAAAAATCCTCAGTACTGACCAGTATGCCCAGGGACCATCTCCGCATAGTAGTTAGGGTGATTACATGTCATTTTCTAATTCAGACTCATGTAAATCTCAACACAAACAAGATTTCTGTGGTGAATGGTATTTTAGCACTCTTTCTGAAGCAGAACTCGTCAATTCTTATCCGTTCTTTAGATAACCTCTTTAGTACACCCGCAAACCGTGTCAATATTGCTAAGCCTCTGTGAAAAATTTCTAATGTCATCCCAATCCCCAAAAAGGCGAGGCCAATAATCATAAAAACTACCGCTAAATAGCAATATGGCCCATACTTATCCACCATCATGTAAAATATCCAAATATCTTAGAGTCCGTACACAGAAAGCTCCGCACACAACTACATACATAACATAATACATAATTGGCCACTACAACCCTTCCGTCAGGATTACGGCCTAGCTTCTCACACCACTTGTGTTGTGTGTATTGATTTTATACATGAGTGGCGGGAGCTACAGTTTAACCGTAGATCGAGCCTTAAAAAAAATTTCATAATTCTAGCTTATGTATCACTTTTGATACATACTTGTAGTACATGGAATTGTCACGATTATTGATAGGTTTTGCTAAAAAAAATTAATATTTAAATTAAAAAAAGTTTTTGAATTCTGTTGCTAAAAAACTTTAATTTGAGAAGAATATATACCAAAATGGAACATAAAAACATAAGCATCATTATTTAAATATATTTTCCTTAATTTTTTTACCTTTTAGGCGAACAAAAAAATTAAATTTTTAAAAATCTTAAAAAAAGGATATAAGGGCTGCTCTGAAAGTATGATAGCTAATCCCAAACTATTTATATAGTATTATTTCTTACATAAAACTACAAGTTGTGTGATAAAAGTTTTATGAAAATGGTTTAAATTTTCTAACAAAAAAATTAAGATTTTTAGAGAAAAAAATCCTTTTCATTCGAATTTAAAAAAAGGCTTTAAGCATGATTATTAAATGCTTCAAGACTTTTAGCTCATTTTTCGATAAGGCGTAATAGGTGTAAATATATCATTATCAAAGCGAATGATTCTGTTATCTCATACGTACGTAGTTAACCGAAGTATTATCATCTGTAATAAAATATGGGACAAAACACATTTTTCCCATGTTTGTCTGTCACGTGAGATAAATATGAGAAGAGCAGTAAGAAAGACTCTACAAGGTTTCCGGAAACAGCTACTAGCAATCTGCGTGAAAATTGGTAATATTTTTTCATCCCAAACTACTAAAGGCAGTTTGTTCTGTTCCCAGTAGTACCATCTTTGGCGATAAACATTCTGTTGTCATGTTTGTTGCTGCCTATACTTTCTTCA
This sequence comes from Sarcophaga subvicina, assembly GCA_936449025.2. Lineage (NCBI taxonomy): Eukaryota > Metazoa > Arthropoda > Insecta > Diptera > Sarcophagidae > Sarcophaga > Sarcophaga subvicina. Next base: position 39,398,082 of record OW388084.2, read on the forward strand.
ATTCATAAGACGACCTTCTATTTTCTTCTTCTTCAAAGTCTTTAGCAGCAGGAATATTACTTGTATAATGACCTGAGGCTTGAACCTTGGTCTGATGTCCAATAAGCTAACCGCTACATACTAGACTACGACTACTGTAATCAATATCAAGAACATATCAAGAATAGAAAATTCAATCTTTTAACCTTCGTCCCACACTTAAATTTCAATTCTTTCTCAAAAACCATAAAATCTTTGAAATCTTAAAAAAAAATTACATACACGACACCAAAAAATCTCTAGAAAAATCGTATGTATCAGAAATGATACATAGGGCAGAATTATAAATTTTTGAATATTTTAATTCCTGTTTAAAAATTTTTTTTTTTTATTTGGTTTAAAATATCAGGCATCTAACTTTTCTGAATTAAAGTTCTGTAGTCTAAAAAATTGAAATGTATAATATTTGATACAAAGCTCGATCTATGGTTAAAGTCGACTTCGAACAACAAATTTTTTGAGAAACTTTTCATGCCAATTTTATTTATTCTCAGAGTTTTTGCCAGAAATCTGCTGAGAGGAAGTTGCCGAAGAAATATTTTTTTATATTTCGGTTTGATGTCTGACCTGGACCGTGGCCTTACGTCTAATAAGCCATCATACTACCTACTAGACTACGGCGAAGTACACGGCATGCCATGTCGATATTGCTTAGCCTCTTTGAAAAATTTCTAATGACATCCCAATCCCCAAAAGGATGAGGCCAATAACCACAAAAACTACTGCTCAACAGCAATATGGCCCATACTTAAGCATCATTTTGTGAAATATCCAAGCTCTAAGAACAGGCAGCCTTGTTTTCCTTAGAAATCCCTACACAGAAAGCTCTGCACACAACTACAACTTCATATCTTTAATAACATTAGGCCCCCACTTTTACATGAACAAACTGACATTAATTTGAATTTGTACGTAAAATATGCTCCAGAACCGGCATAAAAATATTTCCAAACCACAGAGCGTGGTCAATGTGCTATCACACACGAGACTATTTTTTTAGCCGCACAATTTTTGTTCTTTCAGTCACACACGAGACTATGTCATCTGGCATAAAATTGTATACATGTATGCTTTGTGTGTATTTGTTTAATTTTTAATTTTTCTGAACCTGCTGTTTTGTAAATGTATGTATATTGGTTTTGTGTTGTTTATATATTGGTTTGTACGGGGTAGAAGCTGGTTGAAACATTATGCCAGCAAAAAACCACTCTCCTCACCTCTCTTGCCTACAAGCTGCCATTTTGTGCCAGCATAATTGTTCTCGTGTGTGATTGCCCAATGACATCAAGAGTTCATTCACAACCAAGCTCTACATTAGTGGTTAAAGAACTCCACACCGTAGGCAACCACTGCTTGTGCCAACCCTTTATAGGTAAGATATGCTTCAACACCGGCACAAAAATATTTCCAAACCACAGAGCGTAGTCAATGACATTAAGAGTTCATTCACAACCAAGCTCTACACTAGTGGTTAAAGAACACCACACCGTAGGCAACCACTGCTTGTGCCAACACTTACTATTTCGCTCCCAGCGAATATTTCCACAGATCATGTGTTTGGCTCGACGGCTCAAAGTGTCATACAGCGCGTTTAATAGTAGGTTTTATGGCAAAATACTTTTGGTAACAAATTTAGTTTAAGTTTATGGTTTTGGCATTTGTCGCCGTAGTCTAGTAGGTAGTGTGTTGGCTTATTAGACGTAAATCTAGGGTTCGAGCCCCAGGCACGACATCAAGGCAAAATACAAAAAGTATTTTTTCGGCGACTTCCTCTCAACAGATTTATTGCAAAAATTCTTAGAGTAAATAAAATAGCCATGAAAAGTTTCTCAAAAATCTGTCGTTCGGAGTCGACTTTAAACTGTAGGTCCCACCACTCATGTATAAAATTAACACACACAACATAAATGGTGTGAGAAACTGGGACGTTGTATAATGAGTCAATTCAACCTCCTGGTACTGTACTTGTCTTAATTGACAAGTACGCGTCCTCTAACCTAACCTTATGGTTTCTGGCGACAAACCAAAATATATTGAGGCATGAGAAGTTGATCCAAAAGCCAGCATTGCCGCCAGACAACCATTTTATAATTAAACAAAATTTTATTCCCATAATATTTCCATCTTGAATTATCATTTTAAATACTGAAGCTCTTAAAAAAGCACACTTTTTTATTTAAATTTTATTTAGCTGCCCATAGTGCAGGCAATAAATAATCAAAAAGTTAGGAGACCACAAATATTCCGTAAAAATAAACTTCTTGTTTATGACGATTATTTTTTCTTGCTACAATTTCTTAAACAGATTGAAAACAAATTGAATGCAATTAATCAAAAAAGGAAAAACAAGGAGAGAAAAAACTGTTTACCAAAAGCATTTAATACACCCACCTAGGCCAAACATTATGTCTATTGTAGCAGGACTGTTGAATACATGCCTAGCCGTGTTACATTTAATGGCAAAAACCTTAGTAAAGTAATCACCAGAAACAATTTCAATTCATTTAAAGAAATTCAGCTTACAGCAGCATCATATTGCGTGTGATGACATTTTTAATGGAGAGTAAAGAGCAGTTTTACGACTGATTATCAAATGAGGCTGTTACTGTTGTTCTTGCGTATCATTTAAGTTGTCCTGTTCTTTTGCACACCCATACACACACACATACTCACTCAGTTTGTAAATGTTGCAGAGGCGAGACTTGCTTTCAGGAGAGAAACAAAATTGTCTGTTTATGTATCCAACATGTCCGCCCATTTCCAAATATCCTGTTAATTTTTGGAAAACACAGACTGACTTGAAATAGACAAAAGAGAGAGAGAGAGAGAGAGAGAAAAAATGATTAATTATGTGTCTGCTGTGTGTGATAATTCATTGTGTCAGTTGATTGCTTTCGATTTCTCCTTGTTTTTGAATCAATTTTTGAAATTTTGATTTTCTCAATGTATTATAGACAGGAGAGTTGTGATAGAATTCGTGAGGGAAATTAAGGTATTCAATATCGCAAGTAAATTAGATTAGGTAAGGAAAAGTTGCCAATATTTAAGTCCACTGTGATACCACAATAAATGCTACCCGCTACTACTAAACATTCCCTAGAGAAAACCAAACACAGAAATCTTGCTCCTATAGCAGTCATTATATTACAGAGCTCGGTCAAAGGTATTAGAAAGTGAAAGGGCACTGATACCAGAGGGGAAAGAAAGTCTCTTCCTGCTCTTTAGATTCACAGCTCCTGCAAAAGTTATTTTCCCACATACCGAATCTTTCGGCCTCTAAAAATAGTCTATCGTGCGATTTAAAGACTCAAATAAATAGGTTATGTTCTTGTCCATACATGTCCAGCAGAGTCTAGCAACATAGCCTGTACCCTTCTGCTACCAAAGAGATTGAGCTACGCTGCCATAAGTGTGTATAATATCCATAGACGCCGTAGTCTATTAGGTAGTGTGCTGGCTTATTAGACGTGAGGGCACGGTTCAAACCCCAGGTCAGACATTAGAACTAAATATAAAAAAAAATTTTTAACAAAAACTCTGGGAATAAAATAAAAATTGCCATGAAAAGTTTCGAGCCTATGGGTACCGGCACTCATGTATAAAATTAACGCACACAACATATGTGCTAAGTCGTAATCCTGAATGAAGGATTGTAATGACCAATTATGTATGTATGTATATGAATATCCAAATTAACTGAAACAATCGGAATATCTATACTTCGTAACATGTCCAGCGTAGTACCGGCTCTGGTCAACTCATCAGCAATACAATTTCTAACGATATCCCTATGTCCAGAAACCCTTATAAGAGTTATCTTTGAGAACTCTCGGCATTCATGAACAAGGACAGCAGCAGAATTTTAACAAAAACTCTAAGGGCCATTATTAAAACTTGCCGTTAAAGTTGGGTTTAGTTAAAGGTAACTTTAGCTAAACTGAACTTTAAAGTCACCTTTAACTTCTTTTCGTTATTACAACCTACAGATAAAATAAAGTTAACTTTTTCAAAAATAGGGCAGTACCGGAGCAATGTCGGTAACACTGCTCAATTTAAAAGTTTTTTTTTAAACGCAGTGGCAACGACTGGCCTCTTTTTTTTTGTTTATCTTCCCGTTAAAATCCTCCCTTTAGTTAACGGCAAGTTGTAATAATGGCCCTATGAGTAAATAAAATTTGCCATGAAAAGTTTCACAAAAATATTTTGTTCAGAGTCGACTTTCAATTTTAGGTCCAGCCACTCATCTATTAAATTAACGCACACCACAACGACCAACAGAACCCAACAACAGATTGTTGAGACATTTTTCTTGGCACTTTTATTTACTCTTAGAAGAAAGACTCGGCATTCCGGCAAATAACTTCTGCTGAAACTGAATTTGCCTTTAACCTTATGTGTCAGTCCCCTTTCACGTTCTGCCATCTTTCGCCTAGCTCTCTAACATAATTATTTCTGTAATAGCAAGATACGTAAGTAAGCTGAGCCGTGGCAGCAATTTGACGAATATTTAATTCCATGTTTAGGCGGAACATGACTTCTCTACAATCTACCATAATAAAGTAAAATTCACTTTAAAATGGAAACAAAAATGCATTCTTACTGCCACAGTCAATGTAAAATTTAAATTGTATGTAATGGATGGCTATGCTTATAAATCATCGGCTTTAAAAACATTTTAAGTTATTACTTGACTTCAATACATTAAATAAAGAACGAAAAAACCAAAATAAATAAAAACATAAAAAACGGTACAAAAATATTATAAAAATACAGGGTCTGTCATTTACAGGTTTAAATTTGAACCATTTGGCTATTTCGAATCTGGCAATATTTATGTCATTCTATTCTAACACAATATTCTGTATATTATCTCCACTGAACGTAATGAATCGATTCACGCTTGAGCAGAGTTGGAATTTATTGGGCCAACGAGAAACTGTACGGTGATGTCGATTTTGCAAAAAAGGAAAATCATCTTTTCGGATGAAGCTCATTTTCATCTTGGCGGGTACGTTAATGAGTATTTAGAGCTCGGAAAATCCACACATGGTCTTACAGAAGCCAATGCAAGTATTACGAGTAACTGCTTGGTGCGGCTTATGGAGCGGAGGCATCATTGGCTCTTATACCTTTGAAAATGAGGACGGCGCAAGCAACCATTTCGGTCAATGGAGACGCCTATAGCACCATGATAACCGATTTTTTGTACCCGCTCTTCATTGTATTGATGTGAACGATGTTTGGGTTCAATTTGCCACACATCCTATGCCACAATTGATTTATTGCGTAAACCTTTGATGGTCGCTTAATTAGCCGAAATGGTGATGTCAACTGGCTTCCAAGAAGCTTCGATTTGACATTGTTGGACTATATCCTGTGGGGCGCCTTTAAAGAAAAGTGTTATGCCGACGAACCAGAGGCAATTAAGTATTTGAAGGCCAACATTCGTGACGCCATTGCCAAGATACTACCCATACACTCGAAAAAAGTACACGAAAATTGCTCCGATCGAATGAGGTACTTTGAGGCCAGCTGTGCCAATCATATGAATGAAATTATATTTCATTTCTAACCGGGAACAATTGTACTTCGCAACAAAAAAAATAAATTTGGCAAAATTTCAAACTGTTTTTGTTTTTTTTTTCAATTTTAAATTTAAATTTTTAAATGGCCCACCCTATAAAAAGTTTTTTTCACATTGTATTCTCTTACTTATGTTATTTGTGGTGACTATTTTGTTTTCTTTTTTTTTTTTTGCTGTTCGGCTTAAATCGAACGAATCCTCTTAAATATGATCCAAAAGGCTTTGTTTTCTTGTTAATAATTCACGACTTCTACGGCAAGGACAATTTCAAAAAAAAAAAAAACGTGGACAAAAGCCGAAAAATGCGAGCCAGCAGGACTTTCCATAGCGATAAACACTTTGAAAAGACGGCCTACCATGAAGCAGAAAACTGCAAGTGTTTTCAAAAGTATGCCTTCCGTCAGGTAAAAAGGTTTCTGGTAGTTAAAAATGTTCCGTTCAAAAATAATCGAAATCGCAGATTAAATTGTAGTTTTTTCTTTGATTTTAAACCCTCTTTTAAAAATATTTTTTTTTACATTTTATTACCATAAAAAGTGCGTGTTTTTAGTCGACCATGTTCTCTTCCAACGAAATCATCGAAAACTTGCCAACGAAATGAACGAACTTGTTTCTTATTTCTTGCCACACATTTAACCAAAACTGCTCAACTGAAGCATTCAATCGCAAAGAGGCAATCCACACAAAGCATTACAAGTGCGTTTAAAATTTAAATGCCAACAATCAACCAGAAAAACAAACCATCGATCATACAAAATAATTTTTTTCGAAGGAAAAGAAAACCAAAAAAACTTCTGCTTCTGCTCCTCATGCAAATAATTATGGCAGATGGTGTTAAAACGTATTTGAATGCCTTAAAGTGTGTTCCTTTAGCGATTTAAAGAATCTACGTAGTGAAATTAAACCAAACCAATTATAAATATTGACTTGGGACCATATGGGAAACTTATGTACATATTGTTTGGGGCACAGCATCTTAAAGCGAATTAGTAAAACATCAAGAATTATGCATTACCAACAAAGAGACTGTTGTGTAGGAGGTTTTTTTTGGATGGATGAAGTAGATGGAGCGATGAAACAAGTGGAAGATGGACTGCTAGACTTATTCCATCTATAGAAGCATGGACACAGGGAAATTTTGGGGAAATTAACTACTTCCTGACCCAGTTTCTTTCGGGTCATGGTTATTTCCGAAAATATCTACACCGCATGGGCAAGGTAAATGATCCTGGTTGCATTTATTGCGAGGGAATGAGTGACGACGCTGTACACACATTCTCCCATTGCATCAAATGGCAAGACGAGAAGAATGTGGTGATGGAACAGATTGGCGAATTCACACCCGACAACATTGTTGATGCAATGCTCGAAAGCGAGACGAAGTGGAGCGCTGTGAGAAGATACGTAGAATGTGTACTCCGCAGGAAGAAGGTCGACCTTGATACAGTACGACAGAATGATACACGAGAAGACGAGCCAATAGCATGAAGCTGGCTTCAAATATGGCGTACCCAGACGTGGGAGAGTAGACAACGGTCCTTAACAGGACGTCGTTCTGGACCCTTCCCGAAGTAATGCAGATAGCCATTCCGGGAAGGGAGTATATCGAGAAGAGGAGGAGGGATTGTTTTAGTGGAAGCCCCACTCGATGTGGAAGCCCACACGACGGTCACTGTAATTGCGGAGGCATTTTAACCCCTACCTCACACGCCAAAAAAAATCAAGTATCAAGTCATTATGTAAAGGGTGGGCCAATTAAAAGTTTAAATTTAAAAATGCAATCAAAAAATACGGTTTGAGATTTTGCCAAATTTATTTTTTTTGTTGTGAAATAAAATTGTTCCGGATTAGAAATGGAATATTATTTCATTCATATGGCTGTTGTTGCTGGCCTTACTGTACCTCATTCGATCGGATCGATTTTCGTGCACCTTTTCGGGAGTATAGGGTTGTATATCGGCAGTGGCATCACGAGTGTTGGCCTTCAAATGCTCAATGGTCTCTGGTTTGTTGGCATAACACTTTTCTTTACCGGCGCACCACAGAAAATAGTCCAACAGTATCAAATTGCAACTTCTTGGCGACCAATTGACATCACCATTTCGGTTAATTTAACCACCATCAAACGTTTGACGCAATAAATCTATTGAGATGTTTGGCAAGTTGCATCATTCTACTGAAACCAAACATCGTTCACATCAATGCCATGAAGAGCGGATACCAAAAAAATTTGTTATCATGCTGTGATAGATGTCTATATTGACCATAATAGTTGCGCTGTCCCCCTTTTCAAAGAAATATGGGCCAATGATGCCTCCACTCCACAAGCAGCACCAAACAGTCACTCGTAATGGGTGCATTGGCTTCTGTAAGACCACGTGTGGTTTTTCTGAGCCCCAAATACGATAATTTTGCTTATTAATATAACCACCAAAATGAATATGAGCTTCATCCGAAAAGATGACTTTTTTTTTTGCATAATCGACATCATCGTACAGTTTCTCGTTGGCCCAATAAATCCCAACGTCGTTCAAGCGTAAATCGATTCATTACGTTCAATGGAGATAATATATTGAATTTTGTGACAGATTGGAATGACATGAGTATTGCCAGATTCGAAGTAGACGTTGGTTCAAATTTAAACCCATATATGGCCTACCCTATAGTAGATCATAGAGAATTTTGTTCATTTTACAGTCAATATTTAATTATTGATCGTTCTCGCACACATTTAACTCTTGTCGATTCAGGACCGTATGATACTAAAACCCTTTGAAAAAGTAAAGTCTTACTAGCATAGTCTTAGAGATAATAATTCCTGTACTCGAAAGTATCCCTACAGTGGACAATGGTGAGATACTGGCAAAAATACTGGAAAAAGAATACCACAATTGGAGTTTATGTATGGACCGCCTGAAAATATTTCATATATTTTTTAAATTTTTTCGGTGCTTTTGAACCCAAAGATCTAAGTAAGTAGTTTGAAGAGAAGCTATAATATGATAGAGAAAAAAAGTCATCGTTGTCTAGAAGGAAGTGTATTAGTTGATAAGACGCGAGCCTGTTATTCGAACTTTACCTAAGGCACCTAGAGTAAAAACAAAGTATGAAAACATATTTCTTCGAAGACTTCCTATCAACAGCCTTCTGGTAAAAACTCTTCAAGTTGAAAATATTGCCATGAAAAGTTTCTCAAAAAATCTAATGTTCAGATTCGATTTTAAGCTGCTGACTGATAAAATTAACACACTCAACATGGGTGCTGTCAAAAGCTAGCTTGTAAACCTGACTATAGAGTTGTTATGACCAATTAAGTAAGTAAGAGAAGATAAGGCAGCTGTAATATTTAAATCATTTGATTTTGCAGCTCATCAGATCATTGATTTTCTGCAGCAAGTCTTAGAATAGTAGAGTTGCCATCTCTTGTTACCGAGAGAAACTATTGGGTTATTGTATAGGGTATATTAGCGAAAAACTTTGGTTCTTTTGTTCTAGTCTTTCTCAAGAGGTGGTATTTCTGCGACCTGCCTACAATATTTGTTGTTGATGTTAATCTCTATAGAGGTGTGAGAGAGCTTCCTGCAAGAATAAAAACTTTTATTTGCTAGAATCTGGATTGCACACCGCCTCTCAATTGAAAATACGAAAAAAATCTTGAAATCACTTGTTATTAAAATTATCTCAAATTTCATTTGTTTTACTAATTAATTGCACTCATCTGTTGATTTACCACACTTAGTATCTCTCTTAGTATTGCTGAATTAACTTGTCTACATGTGCGTTAGAAACAAAAGGAGTATCACAGATTGAAATTGAAAACTATTCGAGTATAAGTGACTTTATAAGTGCAAATGTATTTGGAATTCGTATATATGTATGTGTATGCATTTGTAAGCATACACTGACACTCTTGTGCTCTCTTCTCTTCATCATATGCTTGTTTAGCATGCATGTATATCTGTGACAAAGTTTTAACAAGGAAATGTGGTGGCATTATTCATTAAAAAAAAACTTTTTCGTGTACAACGTTTACATTGTCTTCTTGTCGAAAAATAAAATTAATTAAAATGTTTTTAGTGTAAAATAATAATAAAAAACACACACAATAACAAAAACAACAAGAAAACGAAAAATAAACAAAAAATAAACCCAGAATAAGAATAAAACAACAGAAAATAGAAAACAAAAAACAACATGCTTTAATGAGTACATTGGCAGGAAATACAATCTATTTGAATTCTATTAATTATTCTGGGGTTCTTGTATTTTATTTTAGTAAAAGAATAGAAATAAAGGAGTAAAATTTAGATGAATTTAAGAAAAAAATACTAAAAATATGTCTGCCTAACTATACCCTGTGCATGGCTTCTGTTCAACTGTTAAGCTGCTTCATACGACATCATAAGAACAACGTATAAATGGAAAGGACATATATTGAGAATCAATAAAGAGATTGCAAAGACAACACTGCGCTATAATCCCCAACTATCTCATTGTTATTATTATTATCATTGTGAAGACGTGCCTTATGACAGGAACTATACGATTTGTTGTACATCGCTCAGGCCTATTGCACTGACAAACCTCAGGATACTACTCCATATCAACCATAGCATATCGGCCTGCCTTAACACATCCATCCTTTTTGGCCACGCCAATCGATGATAGGGCTTCCTCAATTGGTTCTTTGCCGACTTCCGCAATTTCCCACAACAAATATCCTTCTCGCTTGAGCATCCTCTTCTATTCGCATTACATGGCCGAACCAGCGCAGCTGCTGAATATTGATACGCTGCACATCGCCCACATTGTTAAGGAGCTCATTGTTGCATCTGATGCGGAAATCATCGCCAACTCGCACTGGACCGAAGGTCTTACGCAGGACTTTTCTCCCGAATACTCTCAAGGCTGCTGCATAAGTGCTTAAAAGTGTCCATGCTTCTGCGCCATACAGAAGCACGGGGACGATGAGCATCTTGTAGAGTATTAGTTTTGTTGTACGACAGACGTATCTGCTACTCAATTGCCTATTGTAGCTATGTTAGTACCCGTTGGCTAGAGTGAACCTGCGCATGATGTTCAAACTGACATTTTTAGTGGTAACAGCGGAGCCAAGATATACAAGTTCATTGATTAATTTAAATTTGTATTACGACGTGTTTTATTTATGTGTACCTTAATTGTATATTGTATACCTTCTCCTTCTAGTTTCAATGATCCAAAGTTTCTTAACTTTTGAAAGTTATTCACCTTGGAGGCTCGATGATCACATCGAAAGTATAGTTATCGGCTGCAATCTGGCATCCAATACGCAGCATGTCACTACTTGTCGACAACATACACTTCATATCGCCAGCATTTACTACCGGACCCATCTTAATAGACTCCCGTATTGGTATGCACTAGGATGCATTAATTCCTCACAGGTTCTAAAAATGTGCTCATATGATTCATTATCATTTTTAAAAAATATATACCTATGCTGGACTCGACACAAGCCCTTTAGGAGTAAATGTAATGTGAGTCTACAGTGCCCTGTGAAAAGGGCAGTTACCAATTTCACTTTATTCCTTGATAGCCTTATACATGACTTAGATCTCCTCTTTTTGTAAGTTCCAACAAAAGTTTAGATTGCCTCAATCCCACCTGGTTTGAGAAGAGCCTTTGCATCTCTTTATATTCACTGTCCGTATATATGTGGCCACTTCACAGAAGGATCTGGACTCTATCAGAGCGGTGAAAACCTCCGTCTACTGCTAACTTGCTTATTCAACTTCCCCAGAATAGTCCCATTCCCTCTTCGATTTAACTTAGAAAATAAACGCAAGTTTTCCCATGGGCTCGGAATATTTCACTCAGGGACAAAAACTCCCTCTTACCTGTATACCCAAAATAGTTCCTCTTTTAAGAGAGTTTGCACCTCATCATCATGGACTCATAGGAATATCCTGGCGTCGTACCACAAAAATGATTCGTAATTTTATTTCCCACAACGCTAGCAAAGTCAATGGTCGGTGAACTCATGTATGGTTATTTTGCTGTGAGACAAATAACCTTCAAGGCTTCCGAAATGGAGCCTAGTAATACAAGTTGTGGATTTCCCTATCAGTTCCAAACTTCGAATTTCTTCTCATGAGAAAATATCCATGTTAGAGCACCCAGAAAGAGATGACCATACCTTAAATTCTAATTAATCGAATTACTGGATTGTTCTAGTTATTGAAGGAGAACTAAGCTTTGGCTCATCACGCATACATAAAGTATGTTCATACCGAGGACATTAGGAAGCGAGGCGACCTGATTGAAATAAGTGGGGTACTGACTATGGTATGTGTAGGCGTTTTTTTCCGCAAGACTAGCGTATATTTCAATCGAATTTTTCAGCTATCCAGCACAAAGCCATTTTGGTTTATGTCTTGGTCTCAGACATAGGTCTCACCTCATTTCTTCCCAGAGCTCATAAAGGATTCTGAAGAGCTGTACATCGTGTAACTACTTTGAACCTCTTATCCGTAGTGTTTAAAGCACATACATTAAGGGTTGGACCATTAAGACTTTATTGAACTCGATTGTGGGCTTCTTTTCCAATATTGATTCTGAATTCTGTTTTCAGAACTTTGGATACCTGCAATATTGTGAAGTTTGTTGTTGCATTTTTGACCAGAAAGGTCAGTACCGCCCCTATTGAAGAGGGTCGTATAGCGATGAGACCCTTGAGATACATACAAATGTCTCTAAGTGAGTAAGTATATCATATATTAAGGACTGTGTGTTTTAAAGTCAGAGGTCATGGCCGTATTGGGAACGGCGCATTGCTTATTGTGTTGTGGGATAAGAAGAGAACGGATTGTCTTCTGTCCTTAAGAGGAAAATTTATTCAATGCATTGATGCGGTGCCCTATTGGAAAGCATAGCGACAGACAAGAGTATTGCCATAAAAAGGGGAAGATTCGTAATTTCTTATCATCAGTCATCCTTGACTGAACTCAGCAAATTTAAACTTACTGGTATGTATAGAAATGATTATTCTGTAGTCGGGTTGGTTTCGTACAGTGAATGTTTGATGTAATGGGCCTAAATTCTGTCTTAAGAGAGACCTTAATCTCAAATAAGTTCCACACCTAACCTAATCCTAATCTAAATAGCTCTTCTTGTTAGCAGCCCTTATTACCGGGAGACTTATTTTTCCCTCTAAATCCCGCAGATACACCCCAAAGGCCACTTAACGATCTTTTTTTAAATATTGACCTTCAAAAGTCTTTAAGCCTTTGGAAAAATCTGAAATTCCTTGTACTTAAATAAGCCTTCTTACCAAACAGTCATCAAAAAGTATGCAGGCAAACATAAATTTTCGTCTTCAAACTGAATTCTAAATGTTATTGTGAACCTTTAAAGGAAATTGATTTCTAAGAAATTGAAACACCTTACTTAGGCACAAACGAAATACAAATCTTTTCTGTTTTCTTTATTGTCGTAATTTAACTTTTTCTTTCCCAGAATTTTTCTTTGTCTAATCAAATAATGAGCAGCAAGCAAGCAACACATCATACACATGCTGTTCAAGTTCTTTATGCATAGTATCACAAGTGACAAGTATAACTGTCAAAAGGCTGTCGTTTGTTGTCAACTGTTAAAATGATATTTGCATTGGCACTCTCAATACAAGTGTTTGTATAGGCAATTACATAAAGACTTAGTTATGTACGCCGACATGGTGTGTCCATATAAGTCTGGTCGCTTTATTATCATATCAGCCTTTATATAAATGAAATGGAATGGGGAATATACTTTCATCTACTTGAATATTTTCTTGCGTTCTTGTAACACGTTATTGTGAGACTGAGTGAAGTTGGCTTCAGGTGAATTAAAAAAGAAATCCAATATTATTTACATGGTGTTTAGCAGCGCTTTAAATCATTATTTTCTCTGTTCCTATCACAAATACTTTCTATCTTGTGGATCATGGAATCATAACATATTCTCTGCTTTGAAACTGTTATGATTTCCTCTATTTTTATACGTTTAAGATGCGTAGCTAATGCACACCATCCTGGCACTGCGTCTTACGCTGACTTGATGGGAAGTCCCTCCGAGCGCTTAAAGAGTATGACAATCCGAAGCTGTAACATACATATTTGCTTCGCGTATCTAAAGAACTTTCCCTCATTCGCAACCTGTGATTGCGCCCGTTAGCGTACATCTATGTTTGTACGTAGATAGTTAATGTTAATCTTTATATGCAGCTTTACTTCAGGGTATATTTATATCCTAAGGAATGCAGAAAGAGAAGAAGGGTTTTCATTACCGCAAAGCACTGCACTCCTTCCAATCTGCTGGCCTTTTGGCTTAACAATATTGGAAATACTGTTAGATTTATGGGTTCAAGCCAATCTGTTTCACAAAATTTCAATAGGATAGGTACAGTAGGAAGCCCTCTACATAGTGTGTTTGGAACTAATTAAGAGTCATTGAAAGGGCAACTTCTCTGAACTTGTTTGAAAATGCTTAATCTGTCATTACATCCGTTTAGTCAGGATTACAATCCAGCTTATCACACCGCCCACGTTGTGTTTGTTAATTTTATCAATGGGTGGAGGGGACCTAAAGGTTAATATCGGCTCGGAAAGACAGATTTTTGAGAAACTTTTCATGGCAATTTTATTTACTCTTCGAGTTTTTTTCCAGAAGAGCGCTGCGAGAAGGATGGCGAAGAATTATTATTTCATATTCGCCATGTCTGAGCTGGGGGCTTGAGGCATGGACGCCCTTCTAATTAGCCAACGCACTACGTGGTACACTATGACGACTTCCTTACTTAGGAATGCATCAGCCAAATCGGTTCAGTAACTCATATAAATAGAGGGAATACAGTTCCCCATTCAAAAAAAAAGTTATAGTTGTAGCAAAAGTTGAGACGTATTTCAAAATCCTCCCTACACACAATCTTTGACAAACCGTGGGATTCGATATAGTCGTGCTTCAAAGCCGCTTGAATTGTGAATCTCTACCATATAATTACGAAGAATTTTCTCTCAGTGTTTAAAAAGCGAAGTGACTTGAAGATGAGTGCAAGAACAGGCACCGGAATCTTCAATCGGGTGGGCCATTTATCTGTTTAAATTTGAATCATCGGATATTTCGAATCTGGCAATACGTATGTCATTCTATTTTGTCACAAAATTCCGTATATTATCTCCACTGAATGTCATGAATCAATGTACGCTTGAGGAACGTTGAGATTTTTTGGAAATGTATTTCCAAAACAAAGACAATTGTTTGGAAATTGCATGAAAATGTCGTACAAAATTTGGTCGTAGATGATGTCCAACAGATCCCGGTACACGCAAGTTTATTGCAATAGTTCTTTAAACTGGTTTCTTTGTTGATGCGCCAAGACGTGAGCGTGCTCGTGCAGTGTGTACACTCGAAATGATTGAAGCTGTGGCTGAGAGTGTGCATCAACTCGTCATCGTTCTCAAGAATTAAGCATTTCAAGGACCAGTTTACGTCTAATTTTGCGAGAAGATTTCGGTATGACGCCTTACAAAGTTCAATTGGTTCAAGAGTTGAAGCCGCATTACCATCCGCTTCGTTTTCATTTCTCTAGATGGGCCAACGAAAAACTGCACGATGATGTCGATTTTGCCAATAAAACAACAACTGTTAAAAGTCTTTTGCTCAATCTTAATTGAAGCTGAGTTTTATTTAACGTCCGCATTTTTTTGTCTGACCACCTTTAAGGATGTAATTTTTCTTTCTTGACATGAAATGAATGACGTGTTGGATACACCAATGCTCTGCAAAAATTATATACAAAAGCAAGGAAGTCAAATCTGTAATACTTTAACCCCAAAACACCTTTTGATGATATTTCTAAGAAATCTCTCGAATTGGTTAAAAGGAGAAGAAATCAACTTTGATATTTTCTTGGGTGCTTAGTCGTAGAGCACTTTTTATAAAAGATTATAGTTTTGTGGCCTAAAAGCCTGTGTTATGAAATTGTGTGAAAAATACAACGAACATATTGGACAGAACATTAAGCTTAAAAAGGAATACACAATGAAGAGCCACTTATACAGCAACTGTACTTTTTATTATTGCAAGAGAGCATTATTTCCGAACTAAAAATGTATGCAGACAGGACCACTTTTTAATCAAACAACCGCTATTCTGCGGGGCCAAGGTTTAGTGTTTGACTTTAAGGTTACGTATCGTCAAACCTGGTTAAGGCCTACTATGAGAATGGTGACGATCATGACAAAAGGTACTCTTGGAACTACATCATCTAAATTAATATTTTTATCCTTAACTGGCTCTACTATCCTTTTTGGCGAATGTGGTAGTGAGACTGAGAGCCACAATCAAAGTGTAAAAGTTATGGTCACATGAAATTCCTAGGTATACCATATATAATGGTATGAAGTGGGCGATGACATCTGCTGACAAATATGTAGGACTGGGTGCCACAATGACATGAAAACATAAAAGCTATGGTCACATCAAATTTGTAGGTATTCCAGGTGTATCGCTATGAATTAGGCGATAACATCTGTCGAACATATTCCGAATACATCAAATCAGTGAATGAACAAAATCCTATTTTTGCATCGGGTTAAAAATGACGAATTTTATACCAGAAAATGATCATTTGTAGAAAGGATTAAGTTTTCGTTTTCGAAAAGTGCTTGAGAGTGGTATCGAGTGCTTGTCGAGGCATATTGTGATCATGGTCTATCAGAAGCAACTGGAAGAAGATGCTTTCGACGAAAGCATGCTTTCATGGAAAGCGATTATGATGTGAGAAATGAAGAACGTGAAAGACCACAAAAAAAAATTAAAAATCCGAACTGCAAGCAATATTGGATGAAAATGATATTTTGAGTCAGAAACAAATGGCAGAAATGTTAAATATTGAACAATTCTGAAGACTTAAAAGCAATGGGAAAGAGCCAAAAGACTGGAAAATGAGTGCCACATGAATTATATGACAAACAGATGGAAAACTGAAAAATAACTTGTGAAATTATGCTTCAAAGACACGATATAAAATCAGTGTTGCTTTGAATTATTACTGGCGACAAAAAATGGTTTAAATTTTAGAATACTAAACCGAAAAAATCATGGCTTAATTCCAGGACAACCATCAACTTCAGCTGCAAAACCAAACTAATTTGGCAGGAACACAATTCTGTGTGCCTTGGACCTCGGTGGTTAATTACGTAGAGCGCATTCTGAGACGGAAGAAGGGAGATCTTGAGGCTACAGAACGAGTAGTCATATCGGCATAGGTGATACTGTCACACGTGCCAAGCGGAAACGAAATGATGATTTAGACGAAAGGAATAGTGGAGACTCTCAACTCTTCAACTTTCGATACGCAATCCGGAAGCGGATATGAACATGGAGAGGCCAAAGTAGTTCCGGAGTAGGCACAAACAAGTCCACATTAGACGAGGGGGGATTACGTGGGTGAGGATGTGAGTTAGGTTAGTACACTTAAAAAAAAAACCTTACCTCGCCCTTCATGCTGCTATTTGCTTTTATCTGTGAAACGTTGAAATTGGGTGATTAATTGATTAATTGATTAATTAATTAATTAATTAATTTATTTATTTTCTGTTATTGGCGTGGAATCTACGAATTGCCTGAAAAATGGAGAAATGTTTAGCCAGCTATGGTCAATATTTTGATGAAATGTTTTTTTTACTTTCCCATTAAAATTATAGAAGGAACACCTCTGTTCAAACCGTTACATCTTGTAGTCAAAATTGACCAATATATTGACTACACTCTAACAGATCCCACTTTTTATTCTGATTCTATGTCGTAAATATAAGACTTATTCTGGTTTACACCTCTCAAAGATCACCATAAAAGGGAAGGAAGTCAGATTATACGCTAGATCAACCGATTACTGTGTTACTGTAATAATGACTATAAAGACTGCCGCAGTACGCATACGGCATCATAGTATAGCGAGTAGAAATATGCGCATATTTAATAAGAACATAGCGGCCATTAGATTCCTAAAGAGTGTGTACTTATAATACAACTAAAGTTGTCCAAAAAAGTCTCCTTCTCATAAGTTCCTAGACGCGAAGCTAAGGAACGTAACAGCAAATTGATACGTGCATACATATCAAAACGATGAGTAGATTCGAATCATACTTAGAATTTCTGATTCTTATAAGCATTCATATTTATTTTAATGTCATACTCATACAACTCATATTCAAAGTTTGCAATACTCATGGTACTCATACTTAACAATACTCGTACGCATGATGTTATCGATTTCGACTCTCCATGACTCATCGTATACACGAATCACAAAATAAGTATGATTCGCGTACGAACACTAAAATACCCACCAGAAGGTTGTGTGTCTGCTTTGTTTGCTGTCATTATCATTCTCTTTCTTCTTTTTTTGTAAAAGCAACAACAACTAAGAGTGTAAATTTTGATAAATGATTCGAATCACTCGAATCATTTATGAGTATTATAAGTATTTTTCTAAATTTATGAATCTGAATGAGTAGGCGTATGAATCAAACATATTAACATTCGAAATGAGTTTGATGTCAACGTTGTACTCATACTTATTGCAACTTGTACTTATAAATCAATGTTGTAGTGAGTACGAATGAATCAGAGTAGTTGAATTTCAATACTGTTGACTCACTCATACTCAAAATTGCATAAGTACTTATGAGTTGCGAAAAAGCGATTCATTGCTGATCTCTGATACATACATAATGGGTTATAATGAATGAATTCATATGTAAGATTATCATTCTTCTCCAACAACAACAAACAAACTTTGCTCAACTGCGACGGAAAGATGGGACACGAATTCTCTTTTATATAGATTTTGGACGGTCAAAAAGGGCTTACATTAAACCTTATCAGAATCTATTTTCCGAAACACTGAACCTTAGGTATACATGCACATAAGTTGGGAATATCGCACAACGACTTTTACAGAAGTTCGTTGATTTCATTAAAAAGTTCTTCAGCCAGCAAACATTATTAGTATTGATATCAGTGTTGCAAAACTGAAATTTTGAAATGGTACTGAACTATAACTGAAGGAGGAAGTCGCCTAAGAAATATATTTTCATATTTCGTTTTGATGGAGATGTCTGACACGGGGTTTGAACCTACTAGACTATTTATTTATTTTTAATGCACTTACGGCACGGAACAGAAAAACTTACGACGTGAAAAACTGATCGTGTACCTCACATACAACATAAAAACAGCTGATTCGGTACGTAAAAAAGTAAAAGCCCCCGTTTGGTCAAACGTCGATGAAACGTATGTAATATACATACGTTTGTTTTTAGCATATGAAGAGCAATTCAAATGCTTACCGATATTACATCACGGTTCTGCAAGTGTTTTCATTGCTTTTCGTATTCTAAAACCGAACATATGTTCCGTGGACTTTTGGCTATCCGGGGCTAAAGCCTGATTCTACCTTTAGCATTACGTTGAACATGTTACTAATGCACTAATAGTTGAAAAGCGCAAGACATAAAATGTATAAAAATAAAAAAAGTTCTGAAAACGTCGCGGGGGTACTGCGGTATTTTGAAGTCATAAAGCACTGCAAAAAGTGCCAAAGTACTGAATTTTTCAACACTGATTGATATCCCAGTTAGGCCGATTGCTCTCTTAGAACCATACAGAGCTGTTGCCATTTTTTATAATTCAGAATAAGAATTTTGAATTCTACATTACTACTCTATTATCCTATATAAATCCAATTTATTTGGCGCATTGGGATAGATCGAGCGCCACACCATTAATAATTGGTAATTTTTTAAGAGCAATAGGAAAATTTTTCAAAAAAAAAAACACATAAAATTCAGAAAAATGCATGAAATCTTTATTTGAATCGATAGTACGGTCCATATAATTTAATGTTTGAAGATTATTTCATGCAAATGTTGACCGCGACTGCGCCTCAAATGGTCCATCCGCTTAGTCCAATTTTGGCATACTCTTTCCAACATTTCGGCCGGTATCTCACGAATAAATGCTTCAATGTTGTCTTCCAATGCGTCAATAGAAGCGGGCTTGTCTGTATAGACAGGATTAAAGCTCATGTCTAAAGGCGTTAAATCGCACGATCTAGACGGCCAATTGGCCGGTCCCGAACGTGAAATAAAATGTTCACCGAACTCGCCTCTCAATAAGTCAATTGTTACGCGTGCTGTGCGGCATGTGGCACCGTCTTGTTGAAACCACATGTCATGCAAGTCGAGCTCTTGCATTTTGGGAAAAAAAAGTTGGATATCATCTCACGGTAGCGCTCACCATTCACAGTTACGTTACGATTCGCAGCATCTTTGAAGAAGTACGGTCCAATGATGCCACCAGCCCATAAACCGCACCAAACTGTGACTTTTTCTGGATGCATTGGTAGCTTTTGCAATGCTTCTGGCTGATCTTCACTCCAAAATCGACTATTCTGCTTATTTACGTATCAATTGAGCCAAAAATGAGCTTCGTCGCTGAACACAATTTTTCGATAAAGAAGTGGATCTTCAGCCAACTTTCCAAGAGCCCATTCATCAAAAATTCTGCGTTGCGGTAGGTCGTTCTTGTAACAGCTGTATTTTGAAAGGCTTCACACCTAAATGCTTCCGCAAAATTTTCCACGTTGTTGAGTAGCAGAGGCCCAATTGC
Source organism: Sarcophaga subvicina (assembly GCA_936449025.2). NCBI lineage: Eukaryota > Metazoa > Arthropoda > Insecta > Diptera > Sarcophagidae > Sarcophaga > Sarcophaga subvicina. The sequence goes on from OW388084.2 coordinate 39,418,399, forward strand.
TGCGAACGGCGACGAATCGATAATTGATGGTCATCATTAACACTGGCCGATATAGCTTCGATATTTTCTTCAGTTCGCACTCTACGTAAGAGTGTTGGTGGTTTTATGTCTAACAATGTAAATTTGGTGCGAATTTTAGTCACAATAGCCCGAATAGCCGCTTCAGTGGGTCGATTAAACTGACCATAAAATGGAAGAAGCTCGCGATGAACTTTCTTAACAGAGCACGCATTTTGATAATAAAAATTCAATGATTTGCAAGCGTTGTCCGTTTGTAAGACGATTGATGGTTAAATTATAGACCAAACTGAAGATGTTTGAAAGTGAAACAAAACACGAAACGTGCGTGAGCTGTTTAAACCAGTGTTGCCAAAAAGATAATAGCTAAACAATCACCCGTTACAATTGGTAGTTGACTATACTTATTGTGCTGTTCTGTACTGATATTGCTTCTGTCTTGATTGGGTTAACTTCCGTACCATATGCACAGCATCAATTCGATAATAATATCAGCACATATTCTAGAATGATATTAAAAATTAATTTAATTAATAACTTTAATTAACTTGATTTTATTTCTTTAAAAATACTCATATTACCTGTATATGTATTGGCGTATCCTGCCAATTATATTTGAATTTCCCTGGGTTACAATTTGAACATCCTTTACATCGAATATTGGTGGCAGTGGTTGGTCGCTTGGTTGGTGGTGGTGTTGTTATGGTGATTTTGAACGTAGTTTTTGAATTGAGAGATTTTGTAATTGCAAGGTGCAGTCAATTTGTAAACAAAATCTGTTTGTATAGCAGTTTATATGCGTGTAACTGCAAATGAAAGTTATACTGTCGCATATAGCAGATGAACGAAGCACGCAAACATTCAAACTCAAATGTATCCACTTTTTATTGCTGGTGTAACCAAGCGATATTTGATAAAGCGGTGAGGTGACCAGCTGTTGAACAATAAAATTTATTTATTGTTGTATTTAACAAATGATGCAGAAACTTTTTTAAACACAGAATATTTCAAAGATACTCCGATATATTTTAAGAAATTTTTAATTGCCTTTCAAACATGGTCACCTTAATGTTTGCTGAAAATCTCCAAAGACTAATTAGTGCGATTTCTGGTATAACAATTATCGATGACAATATTGCTTTAAAAAAAAGAGCGAGAGAGAGAAACAAAAAACAACCGAATGCAATAACAATTGATATTCGAAAAGAGCACTCAACTATGGAGAATTTAAAGGATAACGAATAACGGTAACTTTGGCGAACAAATTCAGCCATAAACGTGTCAGACAGACAGCTTGTAAGTTATAAAATGCAAATTAATCTTCTGCCATAAAATTAAAAAATTTGAATTTTTACCAAAATAAGGTCAAGGTTTGACTGCAAAATTTATTCTACGAAAATTGTCATACTGGTTACTGAATAATTTGAACAAACTTTCTATTTTCCACCAACATCTCAGTATTAAGAGGAAAATTTTTAATTCGTTTTTTTTTTGCAACAATCCTTCGTGGCAAACTTTGGAGAAACGTTTATATAAAGCGGCGTATAGCAGTGTTCCTTTATTTCTAATCTGCAACAATCTGTAGGTTTCATCGATAGGGCTATCCTACTGAAGCCTAGTACTCGCCTATAAAGGCCTGTAGGATTTCGCATTCATATGATTCTTTTCACACTTCAGTGTCACTTAAAATATTCCAACCAGAGATCAGCAATGAATCGCTTTTTCGCTACTCATAAGTACTCATGAAATTTTGAGTATGAGTGAGTCAACAGTATTAAAATCTAACTACTCTGATTCATTCGTATTCAGTACAACATTAATTTATAAGTACAAGTTTCAATGAGTATGATACAACGTTGACATCAAACTCATAACATTCAAAATATGTTTGATTCATATGCCTACTCATTCTGATTCATAAATTTAGAAAAATACTTGTAATACTGATTAATACTTGTAATAATGATTCGAGTGATTCGAATCATTCATCAAAATGTGCAGTCTTAGTTGTTGTTGTTGAATTTACAAAAAAGAAGAAAGAGAAAGACAAAGACAAAGACAGCAAGCAAATCAAAAACACACAGCCTTCTAGTGAGTATTGTAGTATTCGTATGCGACTCATACTTATTTTGTGATTCATGTATACGATGAGTCATCAAGAGTCGAAATCAATAACATCATGCGTATTGTTAAGTACGAGTACCATGAGTATTTCAAACTTTGAATATGAGTAGCATGAGTGTGATATTAAAATAAATATGAATGCGTATAAGAATCAGAAATTCTAAGTATGATTCGAATCTACTCATCGTTTTGAATACTCATTGCTCACCTCTGATTCCAACCTCACATTTTTGGAGAAGAATCCTCATTAGGCGCACTTATAAGCATCCTATTATTTAGTTAATTGATCATTACAATCCTTTAGTCAGGACAACAACCTAGATTCTCACATTAGATTTATTGTTGCACTGATTTAATAGTTGTTGTTTAACATTTTATTGCCAGAGTAGAACAAAAGAAAGTTAACACTGACTGCACACGATCTTGTCGATGTGCTACACAATAAATATAAAGTTTTTGAAAAACTAAACTTCAAAAGGAATTTTTAAATCCAATTTACTCTAAATACCGTTAAAGATTTTACTAAAACGAACAAAAAAATATGAAAGTCTCCGTAGTCTAGTAAGTAGTAGTGGCTTATTAGATGAGAACCATGATTTAAATATCAGCTTAAAAATTTCGAATATAACTGAAATAAAAAAAATATTTATTTCGGCGATTTGCTCTCACTAGTCTTCTGGCAAAAACTCATCTATCGTTCGGAGTCGACTTTAAACTGTACGTCTCCTCACTCAAAGATAAAAATTAAAACACACAACATGGGTGGTGTAAAGAGCCAGGTCGTTATCCTGACTAAAGGGTTGTGGTAACCAATCCAGTAAACTGGCAGATACTGAACAATATCAGTTGTTCGAAAAGCTTCTATTAGGGCCAGAGTTTAAGCCCATTGTGATACTACACTTAATGTCCAAATGATAGATTAAGCATTATCAATAGAAATCAAAAATTATTTCAAAATAATTTTTGAAATGAAGGATCAACCATTCCCAATAGGAACCCAAAACGATTGAATAAAAATTTTGCTATTGCAGCTCTCTTCCTCTACCTCAGACCCAATAATCCTGCAGGAGACATTTGAGGGATTTGCAAATCTATTTCCTTGCTTTTCATAGAGTTAAGAACAGAAGATAATGAGTCTTTCTTCTCAGCCTTAAAAGTTCAACAATGTGCTCCAATATTGTACGTGTCCTGCTGCTGCAGTCTACGTAGTTGATTGATTCTCCCTTTAAAAGAGCGAATTGCTGGCAAAAACCTAGAGGGAAAATAAAATTGCCATGAAGAAGTTTCTCGACATGTTCATGTCGTTCGGAGTCGACTTTAAACTGTAGGTTCCGCCACCCATGTATAAAATTAACACACACAGTGTAAGTGCTTTGAGAAGCTAGGTCGTAATCTTGACCAGTGGTGGTATGCTAATTTTTTATTTACCGGAACGCGTTCCGGACTGCGGTTCACGGCTCGGAAAACAATCCGGTTCGTTCCGGTTCGGGTTCGGTTCAAACACTTGTTTATAAATATACATTTAAAAATTTGTCAAAAATTAGAAAAAAAAATAAGCAATTTTATTTTAATTTTTTTTTAAACGTCAGGCTATTCTCGTTATCAGAAATCATCTTTAGTTCCGGAATGCGTTTCTGTCCAAAAAGGAAGTACCGGAACGACGTTCCGGAGCGTTCCGGCTCGACAACACCACTGATCCTGACTGAAGGGTTGTAATGGCCAATTATGTATGTGCATATGTATTTGTTACGGATATTAAGGTGTTCATGAAATCTATTAGAGGCGGCTAGTTTTTATTTAAATAGAAGCGCAAGCAATCTATTCACATTATTTTAACACTTAATATTCGTATGCCTGGACATTTGCAAATAAAATTGATTAAAAATAATCACAAATTTACATTTTAATTTCCAAAAAGAACAAAGAAAACTATACGCAGACAAGCCAATTCAAAGTTGTCAGACTAGTCCCATACGAAAGTGAAGGAAAAAAGTAAAAATAAATATCCTCCTCAATTGCACTCAATTTTAATCGACATGAAAAAAAGGAATTCAATGTGTTTAGAACATATTGCAACTCAAACTCAAGGTCTAGGCAAAAAAAAAGAAGCGAAATGCAAAGAACGCCTATACCCTGACGATCTATGAGTGTCTTGTAAACATGTTTTAAAAATATAGGAAAACTTCTTAAAAAAAATTAATTTCAAGGCTTGATCAGTAGTAATCAGCTGCAAATTCTATTTTAGGCTTCTTTTGAAAATTTTCCATAAAATTTTTTCGTTCTTTTATTACAAGACAAAACCCTGTGTGCTTCGCTATCACTGTTATACATACATACATGCATACATAATTGGTCATTACAACCCTTAAGTCAGGATTAAGACCTAGTTTCTCACACCCCTTATGTTGTGTGTGTTAATTTTATAAATGAGTGGTGGGACGACAGATTTTTGAGAAACTTTTCATGGCAATTTTATTTACTCTCAGAGTTTTTGCCAGAAATCTGCTGAGTGAAAGTCGCCGAAGAAATACTTTTTGTATTTTATTTTGATGTCTCGCCTGGGGCTTGAACCCTGGCTTTACGTCTAATAACCCAACACACTACCTACTAGACTACGGCGACTACATCACTGTTATGCTTTAAGTTATTGAACTAAATTTCCTATAAAATAATAAAGTGATGGGTTTTTTCCCAGTACTGATGGTCGCTTCTTAAAACATATCCAGTTATACGACGCTAGTATTGTTAAGTTTACAAAAAAAATCAGAATAATTTAAGTGTTGTTCGTTTTCATTCATAAATGCGAACAACACTTAGGAAATGAAAGGACATATCATCCAAACAAATGACTTCTGTAGGAACTGTGGATCTGGTGAAAAAGACTGTCTTCACCTCGTACCCTGTGTGTGTCTGTACCCTGCTCTTGTCATAAAAAGACGATATTCAGAGTCGACATTAAGTATGTGCCATCAATCATGTATGAAATTAACACATACAACATGTATGGTGTGAGAAGCTAGGTTTTAATCCTGACTGAAGGGTTGTAATGACCAATTATGTATGTATGAACATGTATGGTGTGAGAAGCTAGGTTGTAATCCTGACTGAAGGGTTGGAATGATCAATTAAGTGAGTTATTGTTCCATAATAGTCGATTTGACGTTTCCATCAACTTTTATAGTCAGATTTTTAATGTACTAAAATAGATTGGGTTACCCCAGTTTATAGCATGTAATACGCTGCATCTATCAGGACTGGACTAATTGTTAAACGTCTGGTTATATTTCAGGACAGTCCTTCATTCCGTATCACTATATAAAGATATAGAAATCTTTATCTCTATATAAAGATATATAAATCTTCAAAATTAACAAAATTTTGGTTCCACCGACTTTTTTCGTAATCGGTCGACCAGAGCACTCTTAACATCAAAATTATCGGAATAATACATTCCTCTTTAAGTTGCAACCAGACCTGAATGTTTATAACCGAATGCTGCTTATCGTCTGATTTTAGACATCAATCTTTACGAAACAGAATAGACGATACAAGATAGTTTAGCCCAATTTGTGAATACTTAATGGCATTCCACTATCTCTGTCCTAAAGAGAAAACTTTCAGGGTGTTATTCTAGATTACAAATTGCCATGGCAGGATAACACAATTGATCTTCTATTGAAGCAGAGGGCTGAGCGATAGCAATGTTGCATGCAATTAAATACAGACTCAACCTTGGTCTTGAACATGTTGTAAGTCTGCAAAGATGTCTGATTTTTATTCTAATTGTAAACTTCTAACTTCTGGTCTGATAATTCGACCTCAATGGAACCGTTGAAGTTTACAGCTGTATGCTTTAAAATCCCGAATATGCTATGGTGTATACTATATATGGTATACTAAGGTGTCTGATATTAAACTCTGATGTGGATTGACCAAGACTGTGTTTTTCATTCATGGCCATTTGTTAAGCGGCGCAACGCTTGTAGGTTAGTAGGATTCTCCCTGAAAATTTTTATTAATTTGGTCAGCCAACCAGCGGTTAAATCCTTATCGAACATCATTTTGATGTTCTATGAATGCCAAGAATTTCTCAGCAAAATTTCGTATCATCCAAAGGTAACTCTTGTATGGGTTCCAGTATACATGATGAACTGATGGTCTAGCCAGAACCGATACAGGACACATGTGTTTTGATTGAAGAGATTCAATCACATATGTAGACAGCAGCAGGACGTATTTACAATATTAAGCTCTGCTTTATTGGTAAGTCTAAGAAGAGAACTGATTTTCATCTGCCAATAGAATTCCCTCAAATATCTCCTGGAGGAGCAGGGGGTCTGAGATGAAGGAAGATGGCTGCAATAGCAACATTTTTATTCAAATCGTTTTGAGGTCCTGTTGGGAATGGTTTTTCCTTCATTTGGAGATTTACTGTAGTATCACAATGGGCCCAAACTCTGGCCCTAGTGAGCTCTTGCCCTAATCGAAGCTTTCCGAACAACTGATATAGTCCTGCCAGTTTACTGAATTGGTTACCACAGCCTTTTAATCAGGACCTGGCTCCTCACCCCACCCATGTTGTGTGTTTTAATTTTTATCTATGAATGAAGAGACTTACAGTTCAAAATCGCCTCCGAACGAAAGATTTTTGAGAAAACTTTTCATGGCAATTATACATTATATTTACTCTCAGAGTTTTTGCCTGAAGACTAGTGAGAGGAAGCCGCTGAAATAAATATTTTTTCTTATTTCAATTATATTCGAAATGTTTAAGCTGATGTTTAAATCATGGTTCTCGTCTAAGAAGCTAAGACACTACCTACTAGACTACGTTAACGCTTAACGTTAACGCTGCTTAGAGTAAATTGGGTTCAAACATTTATTTTGAAGTTCAGTTCTTCAAAAACTTAATATTTGTTGTTTAGCAAGATCGAGTGCAGTCTGTGTTAACTTTCTTTTGTTCTGCTTTGATAGTAAAATGTTAAGAACTCGTAAATTAAAAACTTGTATTGTAGACTCCTAAACAACCAGTATTAAGTCAATGCCAAAATAAATAAAAAATCAATTAAAACTTTCAATAATTAATCGGAATTAAAATCAAAAACGTCTTGCTTATTATTTTTTTTTTTTGCAGTAAATTTATTGAAAACATTTCATTAATCTTATGCAAAATGATGCAAATTAAAATCGTTAAAAGGTTTTGACAAATTTTTGTGTATGATTCAAAGGTGGGCATCTTGTTTAGAAGATCCATTTAAAACTTGGCCAAGTGGCCAGCAAGATAAACAGCCTCGTTACAACGTATGGCAAAATAGAAGGGATGATCAGCACGGAACGTGTTGGCATTTAAAGGTTGGGCTAAGGTGGCACAAGTGTCCGCTATGGTAACAGAGAAAAATTGTTTAAAAAGAAATGGATTTTAAAGAATAATTTGAGGTTTTCTTACATGAGGAGGCAACTGCTTCGGAACCATATTCATTCACATCCAAATACGCCTGATGTTTAAGTCTTTCGGAACGGAGTTTGGGTAGCGAAGCAAAATATCCTTCAAAACTCGATTTGTGTGAAAATAAATACGAGAGGCCCATTTCGATTAAGGTTTCCTTCAAATTAAGGTCATAGTTCAAACGGAATTTAGGCAAATAAACTTCAACGAGAGTGTCCTGCAATTTCGAAGCAATTTCATTTAAATCCTGGGCCTTGAGTTTTGTTTCCAATTGCTCCAAACCATTGGCTTCATGAGGCAATGTAATCAACATTGAGAGATCGCTATTGTTGTAGGGCAATTCCAAAGCACAGGCATTTAAATCGGGCAATTCGGCATAACGAAATTGATTTCGATTGTACATCAACTCAATATCCTGTTGTGGTTGTTTTTCCTTAATGAAAAATGGTGCTATTTTAGTGTTCAATGGACTGAAAGGCTTCAACCAAGCGCCCTTGAAATACACGCCATTCACTAATAGTGTATTGGTATGGGCATCTATGTCCGAGTGTTGAAGTATATTTTGAATTTTTCCAGCAGTTTGTTGTTCCAACCATGCATTTATCTTCTTAAGGGCCAAATCCGGTTCAGAAAATTTTATTGTTTCCGTTTCAGTTTCCAAGTAATCGTGTGCAATTTTCTTAAACTCTGCGGTAACATCCAAGTCATCGTTAATGTATACACGATTAGCCATTCTCACTTCAGGAGCATTTTCCTTTTGTTTAGATCCGAAGTAATTTTGCATAAAGTCTGCAAAATATTTGGCCACTTGTGTTCTATCGCCTGCACCCAATCGTAAGTCATGGCGCAACTTTCCTGCAGTCTCACCATCGGCCGCGGTAAAAGCCAAACTTATGCCCAAATGTATGCCAGCCGGTGAATAGACGACGTTTTCCTGGGATCTGCCTTCTATAATTGTTGAATACAAATCCTGGGCAAATCGATTAAGATTGGGTTTGTCATCCGCATCCAAATGATGGGCTGCGTTATGGTGGCTAAACGTCAGCACACCCAGAATTAAGGCTGCAAACAAAGCATTTTAAGAAGAATTTTTGTTTTTTTTTCTTGCCACTGTTTAACTTACCAATATTTTTAAAAGCCATCATATTTAAAGTTGTCTTCTGTTCTAGTACTTCTTCTTTAATTCGTTCAAAAATAATTTTCAAAGTATACAGCTTAACAGCTGTGATGATACTATAAAACGTCTGCGTTGTTCTATGAAATTTATATAGAATTTGCAGACGGGTTTTCCATTTCACTTCACTCAAACATCCTATCACGATTGCGTTCTCAGCTCACTCCTTACGTTCCGATTTCCTTTGCGCGTTGTGGCATTTGAGTTTGAATTTTTGTTTCTTCGAATTCAAAGTCTGCCTTTCTTTTCTCTACGAAACCTTAATTTGAGTGAAATTTTTAAACGCTGCTGCCCTACAAGTTCTTTATTGTTGCTCGAATATTTAAAAAAAGCTATTTTTGCATATCCATTGCTTATATGCAAACATGTATGTATGTATGCAAAGATGTTCTTAACTCTATAAATAATGTTCTTCTTCGTTTAGATGAGTGTTAATTTGATTTTTTTCCATTAAAATGCCAATTTAAAGCCAAGTTTTATAAAATAATGACAAAACAAATGAGAAGGCGAAGTAGTTTAGCAACCAAACAACGCATGTTCCTTTTCCAGTTCTCACTGACAAAGGAGTTTTCAATAATCATTCTTGGCATTATGCTCCATCATTCTAAACTAGACAACAATTTCAATCTGCTATGCAATTCTCTCTTGTTACTTTTTAAATACATACATACATACAAAGGGTGGGCCATTTAAAAGTTTAAAATTAAAAATCCAATCAAACAAAAACGATGTGCAATTTAGCTAATTTTTTATTTGTTTTGAAATACAATTGTTCCGGTTAGAAATGGAACGTCATTTCATCCATATGGCTGCCGCCACTGGCCTCACAGTATCTCATTCGATCGGACCAATTTGCGTGCACTTTTTCAAGTGTATGGGATCGTATCTCGGCAATGGCATCACGAGTGTTTGCCCTTAAATGCTCAATTGTCTCTGTTTTATTGGAATAACACTTTTCTATAACGGCGCCCCACAGAAAATAGTGCAATGGTGTCAAATCGCAGCTTCTTGGTGGCTAATTAAACGGCCATCAAACTTTTGATACAATAAATCGATTGTGACATGAGATGTGTGGCAAGTTGCACCATCCTGTTGAAGAAACTAAACATCGTTCAGCGGGTTGTGCCATCCTTATTTTCAAAGAAATATTTGGCACTGATGCCTCCGCTCCACAAGGCGCACCGAACAGTCACTCACAATGAGTGCATTGGCTTCTATAAGACCACATTGAGGGTTTTCTGAGCCCCAAATACGGCAATTTTGCTTATTAACGTACCCAACAAGATGAAAGTCAATGTAATTTTCATCGCCAGTAACAATTCGGTGCAACACAGATTGCCTTTGGTGTCTTTGACCACAAGTGGTTTTTCGGTTTTTCATTTGTCTATCATTCAATTCGCCGTAGTCTAGCGTAGACCGTAAGGCCATGGTACGAACACCAGATCAGACATCTCGAAAAAAATTAAATATGAAAAATATTTCTTCGGCAACTTCCTCTCAGCAGATTTCTGGCAAATATTCTGAGAGTAAATAAATATTGTTATGTAAAGTTTCTCAAAAATTTGTAGTTCGGAGTTGACTTTAAACTGTAGGTCCCGCCACTCATGTATAAAATTAAGACACACAATATAAGTGGTGCGAGAAGATAGGTCGTAATCCTGACTGAGGAGTTTCAATGACAAACTATGTACGTACTCGTATGTATGATCCTCTGTGTGAGTGCAGACAGCAGTGTTTTGCCGTTTTCTCCCAGAGAAGTCCAATATTGAGCGGTTGCAGCAGTTCTGCAGAACACATGCCTTATATTTTCTAAAATGAAGAATTTTACAGTTGATACGTGCGTTAACTTTTCGTGTTCTCAAATATTTATAGCTAGGTGACGTATTGGGCCCTCCTTAAAGCCTAAAGACCCGCTCGGACCCACCTGAAAATTATTCATACTCTACATGAAACCAAACCTTTTTCAGAATAAAACTTGCTGTTGTAATAATCTTTATATTGTCGAATTCTAACCAGGGTGATAGTAAATGAGAGGTTGAGAGTGTATGCTTCTTCATGGCAAGTGCATTACACTGACACATGAGATGAAATGTAATCTATCGGCATACGTTCCTCTAAAACTGTGGCCCTTAATGCAATTTAAGGACAGACGCTAAGCAGTGCTCTTTTTATCCATACAAGGCCAGCAAATTCCAAAAAATTTTAAAATTGTTCCGTACAACCTTCTGCTACCGAATTAGAAAGAGCGTGGAATATGTAGTCTAACTGAGGATATCGGAGCATTTATTCGTGTATTCTATGTTCTGGAACCCAAATAATTCCTGGATGCCGCAAAGACGTTCAATAAAGACTTAAACGTTATCTGGAGTAAGTAACGATTCATGTGTCACTCCTTCAAAGGGTTGATAATTCTTTGATGATGAATACCTAGTATTCTAACAATGTTTCCGCTGCTTTTAACATAAATATTCTCACAACAATACATTCCTTCTTTAAGTTGAAACCAGATCTGAAAGCTTATAACCGAATGATACTTATCGTGTAGTTTCAGACATCAATCGTTACGAAACAAAATAGATGATACAAGATACTTTAGCGGAATTTGTGAATACTTAATGGCATTCCACTATCTTTGTCCTAAAGAGAAAACTTTCAAGCTTACAAATTGCCATGGCAGGATAAAATAATTTATCTTCGGTCGAAGCAGAGGGCTGAGCGACGGTTAGGTTTAATGCAATTAAATCCTGTCTCAACCTGGACTTTGGGAGGACGCCCAGGTCGCATTATATGGTTCTTTAGAACTTTCTGAACAGAAGCTTTGATTTTAATTTCAATTGTAAACTTCTGGTCCCCTGTGGAAGCGTTAAGGTTTACAGCGATTGTTTTAAAATATAACCTGATATTAAACTTTCACGCGGACTGACCACTACAGTGTTTTTCATGTGGAATTCGTGGCCATTTATTAAGCGGCTTATTGTTTTATGGTTAGTGGGATTTTCCCTAAAATTCTTTTAATTTACTCGATCAGCCGAGCAGCTGTTAAATCCTTAGCGAACGCCATTTTTCCTTCCGTTATCGTCGATGAATACTAAGAATTTCTCATCAAAATAATATAAATATGGGTTAAAGCCAGGACCGCTACAGGGCACATGTGTTCTGATTGCATTCTTCTACTCTTTTTACAGGGAAATTCAATCAACTACGTCGACGTAGCAAGAGTATATGTCAAATATTTTTAGACTCTGCTAAACTTGTAAACTGCTGCAGAAGCAGTAGGTCCAAATCGTTTTGGGTTCCTATTATCACAATGGACCTAAGCTCTGGCCTAAGTGGGATCTTGCCCTAATCGAAGCTTTTCGAACAACTGATATGTGTATTGTTCAGTATTTGCCAGCTTACTTAATTGTTCACTACAACCCTTTAGTCAGGATTATGACCTAGCTTTTCACACCACCTATATTGTGTGTGTTAATTTTTATATATGTGTGAGTGATTAGAGATACAGTTTAAACTGGACAGATTTTTAAGAAAAATTTTCCCATTCTCCCCTTTCCTACATCCTCTCCTTTTCATCCTAGTCCCTCTATTATCCTTCCCCCTTTAAGGACGTTGTACAATGGGTCAATTCGACCTCCGAGTACTATACTTGTCTTAATTGACAAGCCCACGTCCTCTAACCTAACCTTTCATGGCAATTTTATTTTATTCTCACAGATTTTGGCAAAAGACTGCTGAGAGAAATTCTCGTTTCATTTGAGATGTCTAAGCTAGTGTTTAAACTATCGGGTTCTCGTCTAATAACCTACTAGACACAACACACTACCTCCTAAAAATAAAATTTTAAAGATGCTCTGAAACAATTCTAATCAGAAGAAAATCATGAGTATATTAAAAACAACGACGACTAGACAGTACTAATGAGCATTTTACCATTGCCCAGCTTACGTAAGCATGACATTCCAATATTTTGTGGAATACACTGCACCAGTAAACTGGAAGAATTTTAAGAAGCTTGCTCAAGATATGCATTTCCTACAGACAGAGTTGTTTGCACCAGAGGTCAGCAATGAGTATTCAAAACGATGAGTAGATTCGAATCATACTTATAATTTCTGATACTTATACGCATTCATACTTATTTTAATGTCATACTCATACTACTCATATTCAAAGTTTGAAATACTCATGGTACTCATACTTAACAATATGCATGATGTTGTTGATTTCGACTTTCCTTTACTCAACATTTACAAGAATTACAACATAAGTATGATTCGCGTACGAACACTTCAATACTCACTAGAAGGTTGTGTGTTTGTTTTGCTTGCTGTCATTGTCTTTTTCTTTCTTCGTTCTTCTTTCTTTGTAAATGCAACAACAACAACTAAGACTGTAAATTTTGACAAATGATTTGAATCACTCAAATTATTTATGAGTATTATAAGTATTTTTCTAAATTTATGAATCGAATGTTATGAGTTTGATGTCAACGTTGTACTCATATTCATTGCAACTTGTGCTTATAAATCAAAGTTGTACTGAATACGAATGAATCAGAGTAGTTGAATTTCAATAGTGTTGACTCACTCATACTCAAAATTTCATGAGTACTTATGAGTAACGAAAAAAAAAACGATTCATTGCTGATCTGTGGTTTGCATCTCTCAATGGTGACAGCATAATATCCCTGATCCAAGTGTATGAAATGCTAATTTAGTTGCAAGCATATCATATTTCGTTTTATTCCAGATGTCTCGGCTGGTGTTTAAACCATGGGCCAATGCACTACCTACTAGACTACGGTGACTTCTAAATTTTTTTCTTAATTTTTTTTTTTGCTTTTTGGTTTGGCAAGATCGTTAACGCTGCTTGGAGTAAATTGGGTTCCATTTGAAATTCAGTTTTTCAAAAATATTTTATTTGTTGTGTAGCTCGTCGACAAACTCGAGTGCAGTCTGTGCTAACTTTCTTTTGCTCTGCTCTGATTTGACAGTAAAATGTTAAGGATAACCGGAATAATAAAATGTTTACTGTAGGCTCCTAAACAACCAATATCAAGTCAATGTCAAAATAAATTTAAAATTAATTGAATCGTTCAGCAATTAATCGTAATTAAAATTAAAAACGTCTTATTTTATTATTTTATTTGTTATAAATTTATTGAAAATATTTCATTAATGTCATGAAAAAATATGTAAATTAAAATCGTTAAAAGGCTTTGACAAATTTTTGTTTATGATTCAAAGGTGATGATTAAATCTGATCTTGTTTAGAAGATCCATTTAAAACTTAGCCAAGTGGCCGGCAAAATAAACCGCCTCGTTGCAACGTATGGCAAAATAGAAGGGATGATCAGCACGGAACGTCTTGGCATTTAAAGGTTGGGCTAAGGTGGCATAAGAGTCCGCTCTGGTAACAGAGAAAAATTGTTTAAAAAGAAACGGATTTTAAAGAATAATTTAAGATTTTCTTACATGAGGAGGCAGCTGCTTCGGATCCATATTCATTCACATCCAAATACGCCTGATGTTTAAGTCTTTCGGAAAGGAGTTTGGGTAGCGTAGCCAAATATCCTACACAATTCGATTTGGGTGAAAAGACATACGACAGGCCCATTTCGATTAAGGTTTCCTTCAAATTAAGGTCATAGTTCAAACGGAATTTAGGCAAATAAACTTCAACGAGAGTGTCCTGCAATTTCGAAGCAATTTCATTTAAATCCTGGGCCTTGAGTTTTGTTTCCAATTGCTCCAAACCCTTGGATTCATGAGGCAAAATGATCAACATTGAGAGATCGCTATTGTTGTAGGGCAATTCCAAAACACAGGCATTTAAATCGGGCAATTCGGCATAACGAAATTGATTTCGATTGTACATCAACTCAATATCATGTCGTGGTTGTTTTTCCTTAAGGAAAAATGGTGCCGTTTTAGTGTTCAATGGACTGAAAGGTTTCAACCAGGCGCCCTTGAAATACACGCCATTCACTAATAGTGTATTGGTATGGGCATCTATGTCCGAGTGTTGTAAGATATTTTGAATTTTTCCAGCAGTTTGTTGTTCCAACCATGCATTTATTTTCTTAAGGGCCAACTCCGATTCAGAAAATTTAATTGTTTCCGTTTCAGTTTCCAAGTAATCGCGTGCAATTTTTTTAAACTCTGCGGTAACATCCAAGTCATCGCTAATGTATAAACGATTTGCTATTCTGATTTCAGGAGCATTTTCCTTTTGATTAGATCTGAAGGAATTTTGCAAAAAGCTGCAAAATATTTGTCCACTTGTGTTCTATCGCCTGCACCCAATCGCAAGTCATGGCGCAGTTTTTCTGCAGTCTCACCTTCGGCCGCGGTAAAAGCCAAACTTATGCCCAAATGTATGTCAGCCGGTGAATAGATGACGTTTTCCTAGGATCTGCCTTCTATAATTGTTGAATACAAATCGTGGGCAAATCGATTTAGATTGATAGATCAAATATCCTATCACGATTGCGTTCTTAGCTCACTCCTTACGTTCCGATTTCTTTTACGTGTTGTGGGCATTTGAGTTCGTGTTTCTTTGAATTCAAAGCCTGCCTTTATTTTCTCTACGCAAACTTTAATTTGATTGAAATTTTTAAACGCTGCTGCTATACAAGTTCTTAGTTATTGCTGGAATATTTTAAAAAAGCTTTTTTTGCATATCCATTGCTTATATGCAAACATGTATGTGTGCTAAGATGTTCTTAACTCTTCGTTTAGATGAGTGTTAATTTAGTTTTTTTTTTCATTAAAATGCAAATTTAAAGCCAAGTTTAAAAAAATAAAGACAAAACAAATAAGAAGATGAGGTAGTTTAGCAACCAATCAACGCATGTTCCTTTTCTAGTTTTTACAGACAAAGGAGTTTTCAATTAGCATTCTTAGCATTATACTCCATCGTTTTAAACTAGACAACAATTTCAATCTGCTATGCAATCCTCTCTTGTTCCTTTTTAAATATATACACGCATAAAAATTCAAACAAACAAAAACGGTTTGAAATTTTGCCAAATTTATTGTTCTGTTGTGAAGTACAATTATTCCGGTTAAAAATGGAATATTATTTCATTCATATGGCTGCCGCGGCTGGCCTCACGGCACCTCATTCGATCGGACCAATTTTCGTACACAATTGTCTCTGGCTTGTCGGCATAACACATTTCTTTAACTGCGCCCCACAGAAAATAATCCAACGGTGTCAAATCGCAGCTTTTTGGTGGCCACCATTTCAATTGTGGCATGAGATGTGTAGCAAGTTGCACCATCCTGTGGAAACCAAACATTGTTAAAATCAATACCATGAAGAGTGGGTACAAAAAAAAAACGGCTATCATGGTGCGATAGCTGTCTCCATTGACCGTAATGGTTGCACCGTTCTCCATTTTCAATAAAATATGAGCCAATGATGCTTCCGCTCCACAAGCCGCACCAAACAGTCACTCACAATGGTTTTCCTGACTCTTTTATCCACCAAGATAAAAATGAGCTTTTCGTACAATTTCCGATCAATTGTCATTGTTTTGGAAATAAATTTCCAATAAATCCCAACGTTGCTCAATCGTGAAACGTTTCATTACGTTCAGTGTAGGTTAAATACTGAATTTTGTGACAGAATAGAATGACTCAAGTTTTGCCAGATTCGAAATAACCGATGGGATCAAATTTAAATCGATAGATGGTCCACCCTATACTATATATATCAAAAAAATATATACATATTCCAGGTGCACCGGTATAAAGTCAGCGTTTTTGGTGAAAATAAGACACTAATTTTTAATAGGAAAATAAGAAGCATTTTATTCAACATATTGGCAACACATTTCTCTATCCTTCAGGCAATTTGTGGATTCTCCACCAAGAAAACTGTTCGTCTTTTGAAGCAAACCAATTAGTCGCCCAATTTTTGACATTCTCGTAGGAATCGATGTGCTGCCCAGCCAATGAGTGTCCCATCGATGGAGACAAATAGTAGTCGGAAGAATCCAAGTCTAGTGAATACAACGGGTGGGGTATCAGCTCCTAATTTAAAGCTTTGATTGTATCTAAAACCGATCTTGCTTTGTATGTATTATCATATGAAAAAATTGCCTTCCAGTGTCTTGTGACCCATTCCGATAATTTTTAGCTCAATGCATGATTCAAATTAATCATTTGATGCTGGTAGCAATCTTTGGTAATGGTTTCAACAGGTTTTAGAAGCTCGTAGTATACCACAGCTTTCCGACTCCACCAGACACACAGCATTTTCTTGCTGTCGAATCGCTTTGGTTTTGCAGCCAAAGTTGATGGTTGTGCTGGATTAACACATGATTTTTTCAGTTTTGAATTCTGAAAATAAAACAATTTTTCATTGCCAGTAACAATTCGATCCATCACTGATTTTCTATCGTGTCTTTGAAGCAAAATTTCACGATTGGTTTTTCGGTTTTCCATTTGTCTGGAATTCAATTCTTGTGACACGCATTTCCATGATTTTTGAATCTTTTAAACATTCTAAAAGTGTTTTTGATTAGACCGATGATTTCGCTTTCGATTTGAAATCGATGTGGTCTAGTAGGTAGTGTGTTGGTTTGTTAGACGTGAGGCCTCGGTTCAAACCCCAGGTCAGACATCAATACGAAAATATAAAAAAATATTTCTTCGGAGGCTTTCTTTCAGCAAATTTCTGGCAAAAACTCTGAGAATAAATAAGTATGCCGTGGAAAAGACCGTGTAGGTCTCGCCACTCATGTATATAAATTAACACATACAACATCCGTGGTGTTAGAAGCTAGGTCGTAATCCTGATTTAAGGGTTGTACGTACGATAATTCCGCTCAGGACTTGTTTGCATTCTAGAGACTACAAGAGTATATTATGCTTTATAGTGTCGAAAGCTGTCTCGCAGTCTATAAAACACATGTTGAGCAGTGCGCGCTATTTGCTGTTTTATGTCATATGTTAACATGATCGATGCAGGACATTTAGATGCTCACCTGGTCATTCCTTGGACTAACAGTCGTTTATTGATGATGTGTCTCCTCTCCAGTTCTTGCAAACAGAGATGTATTTTGCTTTTGGCAGCATGCTTAAGATCGGTGTAGTCGCCGTAGCCTAGTAGGTAGTGTGTTAGCTAATTAGACCGTAAGGCCACGGTTCAAACGCCAGTTTAAATATCTCCAAAACGAAATAAAATGAAATATTTCTTCGGCATCTGTCTCTCAGCAGATTTCTGGAAAAAACTCTGAGTGTAAAAAAAATTACCATGAAAAAGTTTTTCAAAAAGCTGTCCTACGGGGTCGGTTTTAAACTTTAGGTCCGGTCATTCATGTATAAAAATTTTCAAACACAACATAATTGGTGTGAGATGCTAGGTCGTAATCCTGACTAAAGAGTTGTAATGTCCACTTATGGACGCTCTGACAGGAGTCCGATATGAGCAGTTGCAGAACACATGCCTTGTATTGTTCTAGACGAAGTAGATTACTGACGTTTCGTGCGTTAACTTTTCGTGTTCTCGAATACTTATAGCTAGGTGACGTGTTGGGCGCTCCTTAAAGCCTAAAGACCCACTCAGACCCATCTGGAGATTATTCATAGCCTACATAAAGCCAAACCTATTTCAGAACAAAACTTGCTGTTGTAGAATCCTAACCTAATAGTAAAGTGCAATTACACTGACACATGAGATTAACTGTAATCCATCGGCATACGTTCCACTAAGTCTGCGGCCCATGATGTAATTTAAGGACAGACGATAACTAGTCCCCTTTTTGTCCATACAAGGCCAGCGAATTCAAAAAAAATTGTAAAATTGTTCGGTACAACCTTCTGCTACCGAATTAGAAAGAGCAGGGAATATGTAGTCTAACTGAGGATACTGAGGAACATTTATGCGTGTGTTTTATGTTGTGGAACCCATATATCTTGTATAGACGATACAAGCTACTTTAGCCCAAGTTGCAAATACTTAATGGCATTCCACTATCTCTGTCCTATAGAGAAAACTTCGAGGGTGTTATTCTAGATTACAAATTGCCATGGCTTGATAACATAATTGATCTTCTATTGAAGAAGAGTTCTGAGCGATGGTGAGGTTTAATGCAATTAAATCCTGTTCATATGTTGGTTTATTAGACGTAAACCCAGGGTTCGAGCGCCAGGCCAGACATCAAAACAAAATACAAAATACAAGTACTTCTTCCGCGACTTCCTCTCATATTTAACTTTCATGCGTACTGACCACTACAGTGTTTTTCAATTTTAATTCGTGGCCATTTGTTAAGCGGTGTATTGTTTTTTTGTTTAGTGGGATTTTCCCTAAAATTCTTCTAATTTACTCGATCAGGCGACCAGCTGTTAAATCTTTAGCGAACGGCATTTTTCCTTCCGTCGTCGTCGATGAATGCCAAGAATTTCTCAGGAAAATATCGTATCATTAAAAGGTAACTCTTATATGGGTTAAAGCCAAGACCGCTACAGCGCACATGTGTTCTGATTGCTTTCAGCTACTCTTTTTGAAATTCAAATTCAATCAACTACGTCGACAGTAGCAGGAGAGTATGTCAAATATTGTTAGGTTAGGTTAGGTTAGTGTGGTAGCTTCCATACCAAAAGCTCACTTGAGCACGAATAGCGGCCCGTTGTGACGCCAGAGGTGAAATATTGTAAAACCTACTAGACTAGTAAGGTTTTTTTCCGCTGAAGAGGGGTAAATGTGCCTAACCGCACCATACAGAAAGTTGTCACATCCTCCGTGTGTGGGGCCCTCACCCACTAAATCCTCCTCGTCTCCTTTGGATTTGTCAGTGCCCACTCCGGAAGTGCGGTGGTATTACTTCGGAGTGGAGTCCTTTTGGCTCTCTGGCCTCTTCATGTTTATATCCGCGTCCGGATTGCGAATCGAAAGTTGAGGAGACATCTAAGCGTCTTCACTATTCCTTTCGTCTAAATCATCGTCTCGGTTACGCTTGGCACGTGTGACAGTATCACCTATGCCGACATGGCATGCACACTCGAAAACAGTGTACTCTGCGTCATAAATTATCTCCCCTTCCTCGTAAAGACAATAAGGTGAGGCGGTCTTGCCCATTCTGTGCAGATATTTCCTAAAATATCCATGACCCGATAGCATCTGTGTAACGTAGTAATTTATCTCTCCAAATTTCCGACCAAACCATGGCCTTATGTCCGGAATAAGTATCGCCGTCCATCTTCCTCTATCTTCCTCGTTCCATCATTGTTGCCATTTTGAAATGGTGTTCTCCCTGAAGTAACCGGTTATATGATTTCCAGCCGATTTCGCCTTATAAATCTCCATCCGCTCCGCTACCAGCAGATCCACAGGGATTATACCTGCTATCACCATTACGGCTGGAGCGGACACTGTACGATATGCCGACGCGATACGCAAAGCAGCCGTTTTCTATACCGATACAAGTGAATTTACCTGCTTTTTAACATCTAGCGTTTTTGACCAAATTTCGTTCCCATAAAGCATAATGCTGTTTTCAACATCCATCAGAAGTCTCCGTCTCGCCGGTAGCGGGCCTCCAATATTCGCCATTAATCTGCTGAGCTGTCCAACGATCTTCTGGGCTTTGTTAGTCGAGTACTGAATCTGATACGAGAATGTAAATCTGGGGTCCAGCCTTATTCCCAGGTATTTCACTGAGCTCTCGGTCCTAATTACCTCGTTTCCAATACTCATGTCCACATGCAATTCCGTTTTATGCATGGCCAGGTCTAGGCCGTGGGAATCCAACCATGCTTTTGTCCTTAGCATAACGCGTCTCAATTTTCGTTGTGCCTCTTCCGTGTTCCTGGCCGTGATAACAGCTGCGATATCGTCTGCGTATCCAACCAAGAAAGTTCCGTCCGGCATATCCTCCCTCAGAATTCCATTATTGCTAACGTTCCACAGGTCGGGGCCGAGGGCAGATCCTGTACGCGGATGGGTGCTCCGGATCGCGCTTTCCCTTGCTTATTAAGGCTAGCCGTTCGGGGTAAATACATTCTCTTAGGCACGCGTTGTATATTTCGGACTTATAAGGTTAAGAAGAGTACTGATTGAAACGCATGTCAATAGATTTGCAATGCCTTCAAATGACTCCTGCAGAAGCAGTGGGTCTGAGGTGGAGGAAGATGGCAATCCATTTTGGGTTCCCATTATCACATTATCCGGCTTAAGTGGGATCTTGCCCTAATCGAAGCTTTTCGAACAACTGCTATGTGTATTGTTCAGTATTTGCCAGCCTACTTAATTGTTGACTACAACCCTTTAGTCAGGATTATGACCTAGTTTTGCATGTGTGTGTTAATTTTTATATATGTATGTATGAGTGAAGGGAGGTACAGTTTATAGTCGACAGATTTTTAAGAAAACTTTTCATGGCAATTTTCCCATTTTCCTCTTTCCTACATCCTCTCCTTTTTATCCTAGTCCCTCTATTATCCTTCCCCCTTTAAGGGCGTTGCACAATGGGTAAATTCGACCTCCGGGTACTGCACTTGTCTTAATTGATAAGCACACGTCCTCTAACCTAACCTTTCATGGCAATTTTATTTTATTCTCACAGGTTTTGGCAAAAGACTGCTGAGAGAAATTCTCGTTTCATTTGAGATGTCTAAGCTAGTGTTTAAACTATCGGGTTCTCGTCTAATAACCTACTAGACACAACACACTACCTCCTAAAAATAAAATTTTAAAGATGCTCTGAAACAATTCTAATCAGAAGAAAATCATGAGTATATTAAAAATTATGACAAGTATAGTGTATTAATGCGCATTATACCATTGCCCTGCTTTCGTAAGCATGAGATCCTAATATTTTGTGGAATACACTGAACCAGACAAACTTCATTTAAGAGGAGTAATCTGGAAGAATTTTAAGAAGTTTGCTCAAGATAATCATTTCCTAGAGACAGAGTTGTTTGCACCTCTCAATAGTGAGCGCATAACAATCTTGGTCCAAGTGTATGATATGCTAGTATAGTTCCAAGCATATCATATTTCGTTTTATTCCGGATGTCCGGGCTGGTGTTTAAACCATGGACCAATGCACTACCTTCTAGACTACGGTGACTTTTATATTTTTTTTTCTTTTTTGGTTTGGGAAAATTGTTAACGCTGCTTGCAGTAAATCGGGTTCCATTTGAAATTCAGTTTTTCAAAAATATTTTATTTGTTGTGTAGGGTACCGACAGACTAGTTTGCAGTTTGTGCTACTTTTAGTCACTTTATTTTGATCTGCTCTGCTTTGACGGTAAAATGTTAAGGATAACCGGAATAATAAAATTTTTACTGTAGGCTCCTAAACAACCAGCATCAAGTCAATGTCAAAATAAATTTAAAATTAATTGAATCGTTCAGTATTTAATCGTAATTAAAATTGAAAACGTCTTTGGGATTTTTTGTTTATAATAAATTTATTGAAAATATTTCATTAATGTCGTGAAAAAATATGTAAATTAAAATCGTTAAAAGGCTTTGACAAATTTTTGTTTACGATTCAAAAGTAATGATTAAAGGTGATCTTGTTTAGAAGATCCATTTAAAACTTAGCCAAGTGGCCGGCAAAATTACAGCCTTGTTGCAACGTATGTCAAAATAGAAAGGATGATCAGCACGGAACTTCTTGGCATTTAAAGCTTGGGCTAAGGTGGCACTAGAGTCCGCTATGGTAACAAAAAAAATGCTTTAAAAAGAAACGGATTTTAAAGAATAATTTAAGGTTTTTTTACATGTGAAAGCAGCTGCTTCGGAACCACATTCATTCATTCACATCCAAATACGCCTGATGTTTAAGTCTTTCGGAACGGAATTTGGGTAGCGTAGCAAAATATCCTTCAAAATTCGATTTGGGTGAAAAGACATACGACAGGCCCATCTCGATTAAGGTTTCCTACAAATTAAGGTCATAGTTCAAACGGAATTTAGGCAAATAAACTTCAACGAGAGTGTCCTGCAATTTCGTAGCAATTTCATTTATATCCTGGGTCCTGAGTTTTGCTTCCAATTGCTCCAAACCATTGGCTTCATGAGGCAATATAATCAACATTTAGAGATCGCTATTGTTGTAGGGCAATTACAAAGCACAGGCATTTAAATCGGGCAATTCGGCATAACGAAATTGATTTCTATTGTACATCAACTCAATATCCTGTTGTGGTTGTTTTTCCTTAATGAAAAATGGTGCCCTTTTAGTGTTCAATGGACTGAAAGGCTTCAACCTTGAAATACACGCCATTCACTAATAGTGTATTGGTATGGGCATCTATGTCCGAGTGTTGAAGTATATTTTGAATTTTTCCAGCAGTTTGTTGTTCCAACCATGCATTTATCTTCTTAAGGGCCAAATCCGGTTCAGAAAATTTTATTGTTTCCGTTTCAGTTTCCAAGTAATCGTGTGCAATTTTCTTAAACTCTGCGGTAACATCCAAGTCATCGTTAATGTATACACGATTAGCCATTCTCACTTCAGGAGCATTTTCCTTTTGTTTAGATCCGAAGTAATTTTGCATAAAGTCTGCAAAATATTTGGCCACTTGTGTTCTATCGCCTGCACCCAATCGTAAGTCATGGCGCAACTTTCCTGCAGTCTCACCATCGGCCGCGGTATAAGCCAAACTTATGCCAAAATGTATGCCAGCTGGTGAATAGACGACGTTTTCCTGGGATCTGCCTTCTATAATTGTTGAATACAAATCGTGGGCAAATCGATTTAGATTGGGTTTATCGTCAGCATCCAAATGATGGGCTGCGTTATGGTGGCTAAACGTTAGCACACCCAGAATTAAGACTGCAAACGAAGCATTTTAAGAAGAATTTTTGCTTTTTTTTGCCATTGTTTAACTTACCAATATTTTTAAAAGCCATCATATTTAAAGTTATCTTCTGTTCGAGTACTTCTCCTTTAATCCGTTCAGAAATAATTTTCAAAGTCTACTGCTTATCAGCTTATTTCTTCGACAACCTTCTTCTTTATTATTGCTCGAATATTTAAAAAAAGCTTTTTTGCATATTCATTGCTTTTATGCCAACATGTATGTACATATGTATGCAAAGATGTTCTTAACTCGATAAACAATGTTGTTCTTCGTTTAGATGAGTGTTAATTTGTTTTTTTGTTTCCATTAAAACGCAAATTTAAAGTCAAGTTTTATAAAATAAAGACTAAACAAATGAGAAGGCGAAGTAGTAGTAGTAGCAACCAAACGCATGTTCCTTTTCTTGTTCTCACTGACAAAGGAGTTTTCAATAATCATTCTTGGCATTAAACTCCATCGTTCTAAACTAGACAACAATTTCAATCTCTTGTTCCTTTTTATACATACTTACATCATTTAAAAGTTTAAAATTAAAAATCCAATCAAACAAAAACGGTTTGCAAATTTGTCGAATTTATTTATTTATTTTATTTATTTATTTATTATAATTAACATAACACAACAAGATTTTAATCTTATAAGTTATAGTGCTATGCTTAGGATCAATAAGATATAAAACATAAAAAAATAATAAAAATTATGAAATATAAGAAATTAAGTAAAACTAAAAAACAAATTAATTAAAATATTAAAATATTAAAATTAAGTAGAAATATAATTTAATTTATTTAATTATTTTAGGAAAACTAACAATACTACCGAAATAAAAAAGATAAAGAATTCTAAAGATATAAAAAATAAATATTTACAAAAATTGGTATAGAAAAGTAAGGATAAATATTTAACCGATATAATAAACATGCTAAGAACGTAACTAACTTTTCATTTGTTATTGTTATGTTACAGATTGCACCACCTAACAAGCGCTACCACGCTTTCAAAGTGTAAAACACCATAAATCTTTCCTTGAAGTTCAATATAATCAAACTAGTGAGCAAGCAATTCATGCAGTTATTGATTGTTTTCCCCAGTATTTTATTCTTTACGATTCAGAACAACCAACAAGATGAAGAAATGTACATACGTACTAGAGATCAGCAATGAGTATTCAAGAAGATGAGTACAATCGAATCATACTCATAATTTCTGATACTTATACGCATTCATATTTATTTTAATATCATACACATATTACTCATATTCAAAGTTTGAAGTATTCAACGTACTCGTACTCATACAGAACGCATGATATTGTTGATTTCGACTCTCCATGACTCAACATTTACAAGAACCACAAAATAAGTATGATTCGCATACGAATACTACAATATTCACTAGAAGGTTGTGTGTTTGCTTTGCTTGCTGTCCTTGTCTTTTTCTTTCCTTTTTTTTTTTGTAAATGAAACAACAACTAAGACTGTAAATTTTGATGAATGATTCGAACCACTCGAATCATTTATGAGTATTATAAGTATTTTCTAAATTTATGAATCTGAATGAGTAGGCGTATGAATCAAATATAGTTTGAATGTTATGAGTTTGATGTCAACGTTGTACTCATACTCATTGCAACTTGTACTTATAAATCAATGTTGTAGTGTGTACGAATGAATCAGAGTAGTTGAATTTCAATGCTGTTGACTCACTTATATTCAAAATTTTATGAGTACTTATGCGTAGCGAAAAACGATTAATTTCTGATCTCTGATACGTACCCCAGAAAATACTGCTGCTGTAGACCAAAATCTTCAAGAAGACGCCGAAAGTGGTTTTGTCATTTTCCTCTTACCATACAACATGCTTACCAGCCTATTTATTTCTAAATTAAGCGGGCGAATACTTTTTACCTGAAGTGATTTTCCTCACTCGTACGTGGGAATTAACGCGCCTGGATTACTTTTTCTGTGGCTATATTAAGTCAGTGTTTTATTGCATAGATCAAGAGGCCATGATAAATTATCTTGTGATTTATTAATTTTATTTTCAAACGAATATTTATTTTTAAATTTAATTTCTTACAAAAACAATGTTAATTTTTATAAATTATTATATTCTAAAAGTCAAGATCACCCGAAAACTACGCTTAATTTGTAACATATCGGATAGACCTTAGGATTGAGACTAAGACAGTGATAGTGACAGTGACCTGACCTTGCTAATACAGAAATAATAAAATATGAGGAGGACATTATTTAACTTATATTTTAATATCACAATAAATTAATTATTTAATTAAGTAATAAAAGTCTTAAATGACTATACAATTGATTAAGTCGTTTAAATTAAAGCCAATAGCCATAGGAATGCCTTATCATATGCCCCACACACAGCAACACACTGCCAAGAGCCATGGTAAGGCCAATCTTTAAACTGCTCACTGCACCACATTCAACGGCTGTTGAGTATTTTTCATTGAAATAATTCTCATAAATCTCTTCCGTGGATTCAAATCATTTTTTATAGCCTGAACGCCTCGCAGTTCATCGGTTTGATCATTGAAGATGATGTTGTTCTGCTGCGCAAGTTTTAGCCACCATTGTAGACTCAAAGTACTAAAAAGATAATTAAAAAAATAATGAATTTTTGTATTCAAAACTAAATAAATTGTACACTTACATTGTCCAATACATCGGTCCAATGATTTTTTAAACCCTAACCGGGATGACATAATTTGGCTCCCTTCAAATCGTGTGCTGTGTATATATATCGGCTTCATTGTCCACCACCGCCACCACTTCATATTCAAAGCGTGAGTCATGTGATCTTAACTCACTGGTCACTAATATTTCTATACTGGCCCAGCGAGCCGCTACCAGATCCTCTGATGACAGCACACCAAAATGGGCTGCACCCTTATGTATGCGTCTGACACAGTCCAGGCGATCTACGCCAACCACACACTCCATATTACTGGTGGCTTCTAGTTGAGGATTTGGTGCTTTACGATAATGGCCTTTAGATTCCACAATGCATACGCGTACTGTAATAAAAAATAGAAGACAAAATACGATTAAAAGGATGACCGCAAAAACAAAAACAATTTTTAGTAAAAAAACAAACGCTTTTAACACTCCTTATAGGAAATCACTCTAAATAGGGATAACACTGTTTGACTTTCTGCTCAAAGTACTCTATTACCGAGCCATGTTTTGCAAAATTCTCCACTGCTTCTAAGGTATACATGATGCCCTGCTGTTCCTAAAAAAAACGTTGTAAACCTGAAGATGGTCAAATATATCCAGCAGCACCCTATCGTGTTCATATTCTCTTTTTACTGGTAAAAATTGTCGAAATAACGCAGACTAACGATTCCTTCTCTTTTTCCTGTACATACATACATAATTGGTCATTACAACTATTCAGTCAGGATTACGACCTAGTTTCTCACACCACTTATGTTGTGTGTTAATTTTATACATGAGTGGCGGGACTTACAGTTTTAAAGTCGACTACGAACGACAGATTTTTGAGGAACTTTCCATGGCAATTTTGTTTAGAAATCTGGGGCTCGAACCTTGGCTTTACGTCTAATAAGCCAACGCACTACCTACTACACTACCGCGACTTCTCTTTTTCCTATAGCACCGCGAATAGATGCCCGAAATTGTTATCATAATAAAATTGACTTCCTTCATGTATCCATGAAGTCCAGTAGCAAGCAAAAATCCAAAATTACTCTCGGAAATCTTTGAATCCGCTTTTATCGAAATGGTGAAATGAATTTGAACGGAGTTAGTACGGCTCATAAGGAGGGACAATGTCCCTCAATGAGTAGCTCTCACTCTATCCCAAAGCGCCTAATATATTGGAATAATATTTGTCGCCAAACTAATCTAGAACAAGAATACATAGTACCGCACCAATAAGCCGAGAACTGTTCTTTATTGCTGTAAGATGGCTACCCAAAAAATATATACTGATTATGCGACTATTTAATCAAACCTACCCTATTCTGAGGAACATAGATTTGGTGGTTGGTTTTGAAGAAGTCACGATTTGAGCGTATTTGAGGACAGTTTTTCTTAGAACTACAACTTCTAAAGCATCGTTTACTATAATCAACTGGCTAACACCAGATATGTTAGCGAAAGTATACAACCTTGGGTATAACTGATCTAAATGTACTTATTGACTATACGATACCTTCAACCGATTTCGACTCAAGATTTGGGAAAGCAGATAACTTGTAGCTTTTATAGACAGATCCACATCTCCCGACAAAGTTGGATGTGGAATCTTTTCAAAACAGCTTAGATTATTACTTGCACTATCCGTTTACCGGACTCAGACTAAAATAATGGCTAAAAAGATAACTGGTGCGCAAATCCGTACTCACTTTTATGCACACTAAAGCGGCTATTAGATACCATAGATTGCGTATACCACATCTAAGATTGTCCAAGAATCCTGAATTTTTCTAGAGGAGATAACGAAATATTAGATTCATTACCATTCCTCTGTAAAGAGGCAAACTATTGGTGACAAACGAACTCATTTGACTAGCAAAGATGCGATAATGAACCCACTTACAGATACAGATACCAGACAGATCTGGCCTGATATGGATATATTCAGAACCTATTTTTGGAACCTCATTGCAGTTTTAAGGGTGCCTAGAGTATAATTTGTGGTAATTCAAAAATTATTGACAGAACGTATCAATGGTAATTGGAATGAAAATTTACACTGTCATAGAACTAGCGGGATGGGTGAAATATGCCAACTAATTACTATAATTATAAAATGGTATAGGCAATATTGGTGTTATATCGAAACACATGTAAGCTAGGCAAAGGAATAAATGTGTAAGTACTAGAGTGGAACGAAAGACAATATACACCGCATTATCGTTCTTATCATCCAAGTATGTTCATACAAAGATGGTGAAGGTGCTTCGAGATGCTTACCCGAAAAAGGAGATATTGCTTTCATTAGTTCCTCAACTTATAAGCAGTATATCGTGGTGATTTAACATCGCCTTGGGGGAAACAAAATAAACACAAATTCTTTAAGCTACTTTGTATCTGTGGCAGCAACCAAAAATATTCAAAATTCGAATTCTGTTACATGCACTATACCGCCCGGGGCTATCTCATGACCCATGATGGTCCCATGGCAAGACAAAATGACATTTTCAATTCTTTACGTGACATTGATCAGTTGTTTGGTAAAAAATTCAAAGACGATGTCCATGTATGACGTATTCGATAAGCAGAACAATATCATCTTCAATGATCAAACCGATAAACTGCGAGGCGTGCAGGCTATAAAAAATGATTTGAATCCACGCAGCATGGAAGAGATTTATGAGAATTATTTCAATGAAAAATACTCAACAGCCGTTGAAAGTGGTGCAGTGAGCAGTTTAAAGATTGGCTTTGCCATGGCTCTTGGCAGTCTGTTGATGTTTGTGGGGCATATGATAAGGCATTCTTATGGCTATTGGCTTTAATTTAAACGACTTAATCACTTGTATAGTCATTTAAGACTTTTATTTCTTAATTAAATAATTAATTTATTGTGATATTAAAATATAAGTTAAACAATGTCCTCCTCATTTTATTATTTCTCTATTAGCAAGGTTAGGTCACTGTCACTGTCTTAGTTTCAATCCTATATGTTACAAACACACTTGAGCATGCATATCGGCCCGTTGTGACGCCACATGTAAATGCAGTCCCTGTGCTGACTGAATTCCACCAAATTCATCTAGGAAGTCGATTAGCACAAGGAATGCACCCGTTGAAAGTAGTGTGAGGAGTCTAAAAATTGGCTATGGCGTTGGTCTTGGTAGTGTCTTGCAGTTGGTGGGGCATATAAAAAGGGTTTCTATTGGTTACTATAGCTTAACCATCCTGCAAGTGTTTTCCTAATGGCTGACAAATTTTTTGGAGTTTCTTGGTATCAAAAACAGGAAATCAATTACTTTTGCTTAATGATAAAGAGACTGTACTATTAGGACTTAACACTGCCTTATCATTGAATATATTTTCGTTTAAGTATTCGCTTATGAGTAATCAGATTTGTTGTTGCATTTTTACAATTAATATAAATCTATATAGTGTAGTCGTCGTAGGCTAGTAGGTAGTGTGTTGGCTTATTAGACGTAAGACCCGGTTTCAAATCACAGGTCAGACATCAAAACGAAATTTGAAAAAAATATTTCTTCGGCGACTTCCTCTCAGCAAATTTTTGGCAAAAATTCTGAGAGTAAATAAAATTGCCATGAAAAGTTTCTCAAAAATCTGTCATTCGCAGTCGACTTTAAACTGTAGGTCCCGCCACTCATGTATAAATTTAGCACACACACAACTTGAGTGGTGTGAGAAGAAGAAGAAGAATCCTGCCTGTTAGTGTTTATCGAAATGCAAGATAATTTTATTTTCTGACACAATACTGCATTATCATTGAGTAATAAAACATAGAATATTAATTTAATTTTAATTTTTGTTGTTGTTATTTTTGTTTTATAAATAAATAAATTGTTTGCGACTCAAAGTTACTCACATACGTACCAGAGATCAGCAATGAGTCTTCAAAACGATGAGTAGATTCGGATCATACTTGTAATTTCTGATACTTATACGCATTCATACTTATTTTAATGTCATACTCATACTACTCATATTCAAAGTTTGAAATACTCATGGTACTCGTACTTAACAATACGCACGATATTATTGATTTGGACTCTCCGCGACTCATCGCATACACGAATCACAAAATAAGTATGATTCGCGTACGAACACTACATACTCACATGAAGGTTGTGTGTTTGCTCTCCTTGCTGTCTTTGTCGTTTTTGTTTATGTGTCTTTCTTCTCTCTGTAAATTTTGATGGATGATTCGAATCACTCGAATCATTTATGAGTATGATAAGTATTTTTTTAAATTTATGAACCTGAATGAGTAAGCCTATGAATCATTCATATTTAGAATGGTATGAGTTTGAAGTCAACGTTGTACGCATACTCATTGCAATCTGTACTTATAAATCAAAGTTGTACTGGTTACGAATGAATCAGAGTAGTTGGCTTTCAATACTCAAAATTTCATGAGTACTTATGAGTAACGAAAAAGCGATTCTTAGCTGATCTCCGATACGTACATACAGCAGAATACTATAGTATATGTGCATACAGTATACTGCATTATCATTCCAACATTTCAGAATGTATCGTAAAGATAATTATTTACGTTTCCTTTTTTTCAAGTTGAAGAATAGGTTTCTAATGAAACACTTTTAATTTGAATCAATAAAAGTATTTTTGCAACTTCCAATATCATTGTATTGTAGCCTGAAGTCAATTTGTTTTACAGCTTGACACAGTTTCCATATACAAAGTGTGCTCTTAGAAATTCACAAAAACAAAAACAAAAAATTTAATTTTTTTTCCTAATTTCAATGCCAAAAAGAAATAAAAATTGATGGATGTTTATTTGTTTTCAATATTTCTTTGAATTATGCGACAAAAAAAAAAAAGCAACTGCACCTTTTGACAATTACTGCTAAAAGCAAAAAAATTAAATAATCAGAAGGTTTCCATGCAATTTTTCGATTTTTTTCTTTTTTCATTTAATGGGTAAGACCCGTTTTATTTTAATTTTGTTCTGATACCTTATACTCTATAGTGGGTGTATATTGGGTTTCTGCTCACAATTCACAGTGGTTTCCCAGTCAAAAATCAATATCTCCAAAACCAAAAAAACTTCAAAATTTGCCAGCCCATAGCATGTCCTAAGAGCTTAAAGCATGCAAATTTTTAGGAAAAAATTTTAACAACTGTAGCCAAAGCAGCCATTTCATCTCTTAAGGGTTAATTGGCTTATAGATTTGTTTTAAGAATTTTTGAAATAAAGTATGAAAATTCGTTTGTTTTAAAATATAGGATGTCAAAAAGAGAGAACTGTCATCCACAAGCCTATTTGACGATTTCTGCTCGAATTGGCTATGGCCAGAACTGCAATGGAATCCCCATTTTCCAATCAGTGTTAAACGTTTTTCTCATCAAAACTTGATCTTGCAGTTGCACAATTCGATTCGCCGAATGATCAAGTAGAGCTTGCAGATCGACCTCTGCACTTGACTCTGTAACTGTAATGTTTTCTGTGCTTGAATAACAGGTTTTCTTAGTCGTCAAGATACATTAATGGCTTGGGAAAAAATTATTCGATATTTTTTTATTCACAAAATCTTTTATAGTTAAGTACTGTTGCTTAGTAAGTCTTGTCTCAACGAAAAGAGCCAAACCCTCGTAAATTTCCACATTGTATGTCGTGGGATAAATGTGCTTTTGTAAAACATCGGTTAACGAATTATCACTTTGCGTAATTTTAGATATTTTACGCCTCTTTGTTCATTCTGAAGACTTAAAAAATTCCTTAGCAGGACGACCACGCTTTTGACTTGGTGCAGGTAGTTCTTTTCCAAGGGATTTTGCTTCTAGCTGAATAGTTTCAAGACATTCAAAACATTTTTTATGCTCCTTCAGAATAATTAATTTGCGGCGATAATTTCTAGTCCAAAGTTTACCAATTCGCTTACAAAGACTTTTTAAAACTTTTGTTAAATTGCTCAGGTCGAATTTTATTTTTTCAGCCTTCAATACTACAAATATCAAGCACATAAAGGGTGTTTTTTATAGAGGTATAGAACTTTAAGTTGCAATAAAACAACGATGGATTATTCGATTGACATGAATTTTATATATCCGAAAAATAATCTTGTGGCATTACATTTTAAATATGATTTCTGGCATATGACCGCCACGGCTGGCGCGGATGTATTCCAATCTGGACGTCCAATTTTCGATGGCTTTTTCCAACATTTGTGGCCGTATATCGGCAATAATACGGCGAATGTTGTCTTGCAAATGGTCAGCGTTTGTGGCTTTACCGCATAGACCAATGACTTTACATAGCCCCACAGAAAGTAGTCTAGCGGTGTTAAATCACAAGATCTGGGAGGCCAATTCACAGGTCCAAAACGTGAAATGAGGCGGTCACCAAACGTGTCTTTCAATAAATCTATTGTGGCACGAGCTGTGTGACATGTTGCGCCGTCTTGTTGAAACCACATCTCCTGGACATCATGGTTATTCAATTCAGGAATGAAAAAGTTAATAATCATGGCTCTATACCGATCACCATTGACTGTAACGTTCTGGCCACCATCGTTTTTGGAAAAGTACGGACCAATGATTCCACCAGCCCATAAAGCGCACCAAACAGTCAGTTTTTCTGGATGCAACGGTGTTTCCACATACACTTGAGGATTACCAAATGCTGCAGTTTTGTTTGTTGACGTAGCCATTCAACCAGAAGTGCGCTTCATCGCTAAACAAAATTCGCTTATGAAAATCGGGAACTACGGTAATCTCGTTTTGGGCCCATTCGACGAATCTACGCCTTACTTGATGATCGTTTGGCTTCAATTCTTGCATGAGTTGGATTTTGTAAGCACGCAAACCAAGATCCTTCCGCAAAATCTTCCATAAAGTGGATGGACACAGATCCAATTCCTGTGCTCGATGGCGGATGGACTCATTCGGGTCTTCCTCAATGCTACGCTCTACAGCAGCAATAGCTTCTTCTGTACGCACCGTACAGCATCTCTGGCGATGCGAGTTATCAATAAGAGTAAACGTGGTGCGAAAACGTTCCATGGTTAATCGAATTAATTGCTCTGATGGACGATTTTGTCGACGATAAAATGGACGTAGTGCGCGATACGTTTTCCGCACAGAACCATTATTTCCGAAATAAAATTGCACTATTTGCAAGCGTTGTTCAGGCGTGAGTCTATTCATGATGAATTAATTGCCAAACCAAACTGAGAATAAATCACTTGACAGCTGTTAAGTCCGTCGCCATCTTAAAGTTCTATACCTCTATAAAAAACACCCTTTACATTCTAGAAAATTTGCACTGACAGAATAAAACTTCTATTTTAATTTCCATATTTGATATTTTCCAAACGTATAACACTATCGCGAAATCAATTAATTAAATTGCAATACATACATAATTGGCCATTACAACCCTTCAGTCAGGATTACGGCCTAGCTTCTCACACCACTCATGTTGTGTGCGTTAATTTTATACGTGAGTGGCGGGACCTACAGTTTAACGTCGACTCCGAACGACAGAATTTTGAGAAACTTTTTAATGGCAGTTTATTTTTACTCTCAGAGTTTTTGCCAGAAATCTGCTGAGAGGAAGTCGCCGAAGAAATATTTTTATTTTTCATATTTCATTTTTGATGTCTGACCTGGGATACGAACCCGGGCTTTACGAATAGTAAGCCAACACACTACCTACTACACCACGGCGACTTCATTAAATTGCAATATAAAGTTTAAAACAGCACTTTCTTAAACATTTGTTTTGTCTTTATTCATAACTGCATCAAATTGCACAAAATTGCGATATAAAGTTTAAAATAACAGCATTTAAAAAAATTATTTCTCTTTACTCATGTTCTTAAACAGATATAGTACAAAACAAAATGCGTTTTTTTTTTATTATTTTTCGTAGGATGACTATGCAAATCACATCCATATTCGAAAGTATGCAAAAACCCGCGGCCACAATATTATTTAATTTAAAGAGGGATAAAAAATCTACAATTTGATGTATAATAAGTTGTGGGCAGATGAGGGCCAAATAACTAAAAGTCTACGTGAAAAATTAGTTTTTAACCCTGCTGTTAGGTTAAGATTCGTAATCTTAGGTAAAGGACCATTTTGGTCCACCTTGTATTTTTCATAAATAACTCGATATAAAACTCTTTTGATCAAACATTTTAAATAATTTAAATTGTTACAAAAGTTCTGGGATTCGCCATTTCTATACAGATACGTTTATTACGGGTATAAGTTTTACTTCAGTTCGTATTTAGCTGTTGAAGAGTTTACATTCTGAAAGAGAAAATAAATGGAAAATCTACGAAATTTGGACCGCAGCGCTATTGCTGAAATTCCAAATGAAAGTTATTCAGATATTTCAATTTGTTCCATATCAGATGAAAATATTGAAAGTGAAAGTGATATTGATACATGTGAATATGAAATGGAGGCAAATGAAGGAGCTTATGATGTAGATGCATTATACATTGCGAAGAACAAAATACAATGGAGTGCAAATCCTTTACCTTGTCATATTGGAGCTTCAGCGGAGAATATTATATCATGACCACCAGATCCAACCCGTTTTGCGGTGTCCAGATGCCACGATGTTTTGTCTATTTTTTTTATTATTTTTTCCTCAGTGAATAGAAAAAATAATCATTGAAAATACGAATAAATATGGTAGAACTAAATTTGAAAGCAAATAGAAAGATTTAGATAAATCCACATTGCGGGCATATATATATTGGTGTTCTAATTCTTGCTGGGTTTATCGGTATATAAAATATTTCTGATCTTTTGTAAACGTGAAGTGGTTATTATAATAATTTGGTATTGCAGAGGCAAAAACGAAGATTTGCATGGTTTGCTTGATGCAAGTTATGGTCGTCCGATATTCCGGTTTATTACGAGCGAAGATAATTTTCACATGATAACAAGTGCTCTCCGCTTTGATGATGTTATCAAAAGAAGGCAACAAAAAAATAGTGACAAGTTTGCTCCTATTCGTGAGTTATGGGACAATTGAGAAGTACTTCTGTCTATGTTTTATAACAGTCATGAAAATGTCACTATTGATGAGCAGCTAGTGGGTTTTAGAGGACGATGTTCCTTTAGGCAGTACATGCCTGCAAAGCGAGCCAAATATGGGCTTAATTTTTGGTTAGCTGTAGACTACAAATCAGGATACATATGAAAAATACAACCGTACCTTGGAAAACCAGAAAATGATAAGCCTGAAAAAAAAAATCAAAGGGAGCGTGTCATGTTGGAATTGACAGAAGGATTTAAAGCGCAAAAAAAAACTTTTACAAAGGAAACTGACATATCTAGGAACAGTTCGAAAAAACAAAACTTTTATCCCACCAAGCTTCGTGGGCTGCAAATGATTCAAATCGCAGAAGACCTGAGTTTTTACGTCAGCTAGCTATGTGCATATCAGAAGAATACATGTTGAAAAGGACAGTCTAACCTAAAAATCCATTTGCGGTAGAGCTATTGAGTCAACTCCAAGCATCGTCATCAAATAGTGTACCATCTACAAGCGGTGATACACAAAAGTGAGCTCCTAGAAAACGGGGAATTTGCAATTGCTGTAAGTCCAAATGTGATGCCAAATGCATTATATGCAATAAATTTGTATGCAAATTGAAGCTAAAAACAATTTGTTCATCTTGCTGCGAAAATAGTAATAAGCCATAATTATTTTTTTTTACTGTTACTGATATACAGAATAAAATAAATTGCATGGACCAAAATGGTCCATAACATAAGATTTGTAACTTTGAATTTTGTTCTGTTCCATTTTATCCTAGATAGCTAAAAACTAACTAAAACCATTAAAATATAAAAAAAATACCTGAGCTGAAGTTTTAAGTTGATACGATAAGCCATTGCAAACTTAAATAAAACAAATAAAGCAAAAAAAAACAAAATTTGTTAGATTCGTAAAATTTAGAGTGTTGTCAATAAATTTTAGTGCAATAAAGCTTAGAAAAAAATACTAACTTTTTTTGATTTTTGGCCTATGAAGGAAACCAGTGTGCACCATGAACAAGTTTTTCAGTTGACTTTTGTGTGAGGTTTAGCGATTATGTAACCGTTCTTTCAAATGATCCCCTAAATATCCTCTTGAAGTCATATCGGGACTTTGTGAAAGAGTATTAAGCATGTGGGAAGTTTTGTAGTCAAAATATATTGGAGTACTAAGACTTTTGCTGTCCACTGTATGTGTGGATATTGAAATCAAAATTTATTAAAACCATGACAGCAATGGAGTTAAAAACATTCGTAAAAGTTCATCCCAAAACCATAAATGGGTGGCCATCAAAAAAAAAAGGAAAACTTTTCAATCAAATCACTTTGAGAGCCTTATCGATAGAAACTTAGGTTATGTTAGATAAAATTGGTAGGCTCACTGTAAACTATAGCTCCTTTGAGATTTGTCTGCTCTCCGCCTAATACCAATTACTTCGATGTACTTAGTAATGTAAAGTTCTTATAAATCCTGGCTGGCGTTACATAGCTCATAGTTATTAGTATTGTTATTATCGTGAAGAGGTGCCTTAGTACTGCGACTATACGATTTTTTATACTCTCCTCAATCTTTACAGGCTATCAGTACTACATGTTCCCCAAGCCCATTCTCCTGACAAGCTTTAGGATACTCCTCGGTATCAACAATTCCCTGCCTTGCACTTGATGTAAGTCCAAATGTTTTCTTCTGAACTGTGTTAATGCTCCGCAGGTTCTACGAATTATGTTGAGATGATTCATCCTCAGCCACTCTGAATAGGTGTACTCTGAGGCTACAGTGTCCTGTCAAATGAGCATTTACTTACTTTATGTTATTTTTGGATTGTCTGGTCTATGACTCAGATCTCTTCTTATTAGTATTTCCAACAAAAGTCTTGATTGTCTCACACCTCAATCGGTTTGAGAAGAGTCTTTGCCTTTCTTTGTCTTCCCTTTCATTGAGAATAGTTTTCTAATTATTTGCTCTCACACAATCAACAGGGTGGAAGTTGCTTGGCCTTTTCAGAGAATTCCCGTATAACCTGGAATCCCATAGAGGGTAACATTATTTTCTCTACTCAGCTTATTCAGCTTCCCCAGACAGTCCCATACTATCTTCGGTTTAATCTCATAAGAGCCGGTTGCTCTAATGCCGGCCCGTCAGATGTGTTGTTATTGCTATCTCTTTTGATGGCATGGATTTTCACTTGGAACATAGTCGTGAGTTTCCCAGTGGGTTCGGATTATTTCATTTTGGGAGCTAAAACTCCTGCAACTGTTCCAAAATCTGTTCTTGACTTAACTGGTAATGATCTGAACACGTCCTGTAAATAAATTCTGAGTGCCCTAAAATCTTTTGTTTCAGGCTTCCAAGTTCCGGAAAATTACGCAGAAGATGTTCTTGGGACTCGTCTTCATTCTCGTTATCGAATGGGTAAGTCTGTGTCAGATATTTTTTTGCCCCTCGGCAGAGGAATGTGGTTCACATTTGCATTGTCTGGCCTCTATGTTCATTAGGGTCGTTTTATCTCATATGGTAAAAAAAATTTGTTTTGGGCACCCCCCTAAAATGTTTCTTTCTGTCAGATTTTAGGACTGCCAAAGTTTGAGCGCAATTGGAAGATGTTAACCCGTACCACTGGGATCTCAAAGTTTTGAAAATCTCGACTTTTTGGCAATTTTGCGAATTCGGCGATCCATATCTCTGGAACGGCCAAAGTTATTCGCCCGCGTCATACATCAAATTAAAGGCCATACTGTTTATAATATTTTATATTCTCACAATAAATACGCAACTAGTACTGAAACCGAAAAAATAGAGCCAATGTACCTAAAAACGTGACTAGGTACTCCTAAGAGCGAAGATACGTTATTTGTATTATTATTGGTTATTATGGACAACTACTTGTACTGTGGAATCTCATTTCATTTAAATATATGGATCTGAGGAGTAAGTGGAAGATGACGGTTTCTGATCTCTCAGTTTCTGACTTTCTTCAGCGGCTCTTTAACATAGAGTGTGCTGTAATACATAATAGGTCATTACAAACCTTCAGTCAGGATTACGATCTAGCTTTTTACATCACTTATATTGTGTGTGTTAATTTTATACATGAGTGGCGGGACCTACACTTTAAAGTTTATTATGGACGACAGATTCTAGAGAACTTTTTCATGGCAATTTTATTTATTCTTAGAGTTTTTGCAAGAAACTCGCCAAAGTACTATTTTTTCAGATTGCGTTTTGTTGGAGATGTCTGGCCTGGGGTTTGAACTGAGGCATCATGCATTATAAGCTGCTAGACATTGTAATAGCCATTGCTGTCATAGCAAGATATATTTTAGATGCGTATTAGTTTTGGTTAGAAGTCGCCGTAGTCTAGTAGGTAGTGTGTTGGCTTATTAGACGTAAAGCCAGGGTTCGAGCTCCAGGCTAGACATCAAGACAAAATACAAAAAGTATTTCTTCGGCGACTTCCTCTCAGCAGATTTCTGGCAAAAAATCTGAGAGGAAATAAAATTGCCACGAAAAACTTTCTTAAAAATCTGTCGTTCGGAGTCGACTTTAAATTGTAGGTCCCACCACTCATGTATAAAGTTAACACACACAACATAAGTGGTGTGAGAAACAAGAACGTTGTGCAATGGGTCAATTCGACCTCCGGTGTACTGTACTTGTCTTAATTGATAACCTAGTTTTCTCTAAGGAATACTTAATCCCCGGGTTATCTACGTGTTTTGGTATTATAATGAGCCTAAATGCTTGCTTAAACGTGACCTCTTCCTTCACATTGCACTCACCTAACTGTGTGTCATACATTATCGGATTTTTGTATTGATGTGACGAACCTATTGATGCCATTATGTTTGGAATACAATGTCCATAATGTCATTTATATGTCCGCCATGGCTTCTCTGGGTGGAGCACATCTGAAAAAGACCATATGCTCGGTGTAGTGTTACAGATATTGGCAATTGAAACAATGCCCTCTGAATTCGAACTTTTAATGGTGAATATGCTTAAAATATTGTTCAGAATTATCAATTGGTTGTTATCCCTTTTATATTCTTATAGCCTCAACTATTTTGATCAACTTCAGTGTGTGGTCATCCAATATTATTTTGTTAACTTTTTCGATGTTTTCGTCAATAAATCCTCTTTGGAGCGCTCGCCTTATGTACTTTTCTCTATGATTATTTTGTTTCGTTAAAAAACCGTGGTGCAAAGTTCAAATAATGTTTACTAAGCCAAGCCTTCGCCAAAAAACCCTGCTTCGTGAGCTCAAAATGCTTTGTCCTTCAAACTAATTGTCCGAGAGCTGCAAAATTTGTGCACGTGTCTTTTGAAAGTTAGGATTAACTGATAATTATATCTTCTTAACGCTACCAGCGCTACCTATGTGTCTATGTCTATGAAGTTTTAATTACGCCCATTGGGCTTCACTTGAAAGCGTTTTAGATATTCTTAATTACTATGCTTAGAATGTATTGCTGTACGTGTTTTTTACTTTCTTTTTTATTAAGTTCCTTAGAAAATGTGTCCTGTCTGCTAATTCATTTACTTGAATGAATTCCTAAAGAAATCAACTTCACAAGAAAGGAATGAAACAACAAAAAAATCTCTTTTTCTTCAAAAGATAATTGGAAAGAAAGAGAAGAAATGGTTAAAATGAAAAGAATAAAATAAAATAGAAAGAAGAATCCTATAAAAGTCCAGTTAATTTTCATTTAATTAAAAAACAATTACACGGAATTTTTAAATGAAACACAGTGGAACCTGAAAAGGAAAATCAAGCTGCATTTAAATTATTTTTTAAGAATCTTTTTTCCAACAGGAACTTTCAAATTTTGACAGTTGGTACCGGCCATCTTGCTGAAGCTTCATCTGTAAAATTAATTGTAATTTATTCAGATAGTTTTATCAAAAAACCGTGGAGGGCAACAGACAACTACATACGTAAGATACATAATTGGCCATTACAACCCTTCAGTCAAGATTACGACCTAGCTTTTCACACCATTCATGTTGTGTGTGTTAATTTTATACATTAGTGGCGGGACCTACAGTTTAAAGTCGACTCCGAACGACAGGTTTTTGACAAACTTTTTAATGGCAATTTCATTTACGTCTAATAAGCCCACACTACCTACTAGACTAATGCGACTTCAACTACAGACAACTGCATGCATTCCCCAAATAGGCTGTGGATCAGTTGCCTACTGACACTAAACTCCTTCAAAAATTGTTCTTCGAACTACATGAAAGAGGACAGCTTAGAGCAAAAAGACAAATCCTTAAATAGGAATTACATTCATTAGCAAAGACAACAATGGGGATCCTAAAGGGTGGGCCATTTAAAAGTTTAAATTTAAAACTGCAATACAACAAAAACGGTTTGAAATTTTGCTAAATTTATTTTGTTGTTATGAAGTACAATTATTCCTGTTGGAAATGGAATATTATTTCGTTCATATATGGCTGCCGCGGTTGGCCTCACAATATCTCATTCGATCGAATCAATTTCCGAGTACTTATCCGAGTGTATGTGGTATCTCGGCAATGGCATTACGAATGTTGGCCTTCAAATGCTCCATTGTATCTGGTTTGTCGGCATTACACTTCTCTTTAGTGGCGCCCCACAGAAAATAGTGCAACGGTGTCAAATCGAGCTTCTTGGCAGACAATTTTCAACAACATTTCGGCTAATTAAACGGCCATCAAACGCTTGAGACAATAAATCGATTGTGGTACGAGATAAGTAACAAGTTGAACCATTCTGTTGAAACCAAAGATCGTTCGCATTAATACAATAAAGAGCGGGTACAAAAAAATCGGTTATGATTAGTGTCTCCATTGACCGTAATGGTTGCATAGTTCTCCGGTCCCCTCAAGCCGCACCAAACTGTCACTCGTAATGGGTGCAAGACCGCGTGTGAGTTTTCTGATCCCCAAATACGGTATCTTTACTTATTAACGTAACTACCAAGATGAATATGAGCTTCATCCGAAACGAAGATTTTTTTTGGCAAAATCGACATCATCATGGAGTTTTTCTTTGGCCCATCTAGCGAAGCGAAAACGATGCAGATGGTCATGCGTCTTCAGTTCTTGAATCAATTGAACTTTGTAAGGCGTCATAACGAGATCTTTTCGCAAAATACGAAGTAAACTGGTGTGTGAAGTGTTGAATTCTTGGGGACGATGACGAGTTAAAGTTGATGGCACACTCTCAGCCACAGCTTTGATATTTTCGGGAGTACGCAATGTACGAGCTAGCTTACGTCTTGACGCATCAACAATGAAACCAGTTTCATGCACTTTAGCAATAATCTTACGTATACCGGGCACTGTTGGTCCCTCTCTGCGACCAAATTTTGTACGATATTTCCTTTCAATTTCTGAGGAATTATTTTTGTTTTCGAAATAAATTTCCAATAAATCCCAGCGTTGCTCAAGCATAAATCGATTCATTACGTTCAGTGGCGATAATATACTGAATTTTGTGACGGAATAGAATGACATAAGTATTGCTAGATTCGAAAGACCGGATGGTGCAAATTTAAACCGATAAATGACCCACCCGATAAATATCAGTAAATAGGTCTCTTTTGACAAATATGAAAATAAATATACTCTCTTTGTATTACGAATCTAAGCCTTGCTACACCACTGTGGAAATTTTACTGCTTAATTAAATTTTCTTTTGAACTTTACAAAGTTTTTGGGAAGCTCTACGAGGAATATACGTGCTTGAAAAGTATCTTTGAAAATAGAAATTAGAAGAAGACCTGCAAAGCACGAATGCTTGAATGCTTCAAATCTCAAATTAAAGACGATACAATTATTATTTTAAGATACAATTATTTTTCTTTACAGTACGACATTTTCTTTTTATATCATTAAAAAGGTCCTTTGATTTAAGCACAATTTTTGTAAGAAAATCTAATAAAAAAATTGATTTTTATTTTCTTCTGACCATTGTGTATGTACGTATACAATAAATGAAGCCGCATTAATTTGTTCTGTTGAATCATTAGACCTGTCAACATAAGACATCATATAAAGCATTATGCCAGGAAGTTCTTAACTTTAAGCCATCAAAAATATACCACATCCTTATCACTGGCAACGACAGTGTGTATGACAGCTTTGCTACGAAACTATTTATTGATTCGCCACACGATGGTTAGTTATGCTGATGATGTTGATGATTATTTCATTATGGCTTTTACTCAATGTTTTTTCTGTTTGTTTTTTGTTTTCATTTTAGCAGCAGCAGCAGCAGCAAAAAAATGTTTGTTTTACCACATCACGCTTTGGTATTTTATATGCTGATCTGCTTGTTGTGACATGCTTAAAATGTTGAAATTTGTATGTCATACCAAAATCTACTGACAACATCCACTACAACAACTGAAAACAATAACAAAAATATCAATCAAAGTATTATTATCCACTGCTGCAAAATACTTTTATATGCAACAAATTGTTAAATATTTATTGGAAATACGGTATTCACAAAGTATTTGCAATATATTGTATACCATACATACAGCGTTGGTAAGTTAATTAGAAGCAGAATATTTTAACGAGTTTTTATTTTTTCAAAATTAAAAATTTTTCGTGTTTTCTAATATGGGCCTGTCAGACAGAATTCAATTTCGATCAGAAGTGGAACTTACATAGCTTCCACAGAAAACATAAAACAAAAGCTTTTTTGAGAATGAAATCACTTTGATTTTCCAAAGTGGAATCTTAATTTTTATTGGGCAATTACAATAGAAGGAAATTTGAGTCATGCATTAAGTTATCCAGGAATAACCTGGGGTTACTAACCAGCCAATTGTTAGAGCACTGTAGACTCAGAGATTGGGAATGAACTCGAGCGAAATATATTGATCTTGGGATGATGGAAATTTATTAATAGAATACATATTTGGAACCTGTGCGGAAGTGGAAGCTTCTGATTGCATATCTAATGCTGAGCAGAGGATTGTTCTTGTTGAAACCGTGCAGCTTCCTGAAGCTCAGCGGAGCAATAGGCTTGTGGAACACATTATAAGGATAACCTATACAGCAGTAAAAAGCAGTAACACATATCGCATGGTCGTACTACTATTACATCTTTACGTAAATAATTGGTCTTTACAAGCCCTCAAGTCAGTATTATGACCTAGCTTCTCAAATCTTCACACTTATGTTGTGTGTGTTAATTTTATACTCGTACATTAGTAGCGGGACCTGCAGTTTAAAGTCGATCGCGATTTTTAAGAAACTTTTCATGGACATTTTATTTACGATCAGGGTTTATGCCAGAAGATTGATGAGAAAAATCGCCGAAGAAATTTGTTTTTCATATTTCGTGGCCTCACATCTCATCTACATGACAACAAGGAAGACGGCAGCATATGATTCGAATTTCACGATTTTTTTGGTACTTGTTCTAGTATATATCAATGAAAGATTAAGTTTTGATATTGACTTCATTAACTCGGTATCGGATATTTCAATTAGAACTTCCATATTTTGACAATTGAAAACGGCCATCTTGTTAAGGTCAAATCTGTCAAATTTGTATCATTTATTCAGTCTGTTTTTCCTAATCATTATTAACTGATATAACGTTCAACAACATGAGATTGTTTTTATCAAAATGGATGCTCTATACGTCGTACGCACGTACGTCGACGAAGCAGAGGATCTCCGTTAGAGTAAGCAGGAATATCCGAGGCGGTCACTAGAATTCTATCTGTCGCAGACCACAACTTGGGGGATTTTGCGTTGAAACTTCGATCTGTACCCGTAAAAAATGAAACTAACCCTAGAAAGAAAGGTAAACGGCCATAGACAACGGAGTGTGTTTGGAGAATAAGTTCTGGAGCAGTTAGCAAAAGACCCTAATTTTCGTCATTTTCAGTGATTAATGTGTACGTGAATAAATCAAATTGTCGCAATTAAGACGATTCCAATCCACATGAGATTCAAAAGCCGCCAATGTATATCGAAGAAGTCACTGCTTAGAGTGGATTTGAGGCTATCGGCGCCATCGGTTCATATTTCTTTGACAGCCACGTTGGCCGGGCTATTCCTGTTAGTGGCGAGCGTTATATGTCGAAGACTAGCAACTTCTTTTGGCCTGAATATGATGACATGGATACCAACAGTATGTTATTTTTACAAAATGGCGTTGCGTGCAACACAGCTCATGTCACATTGAATATTTTACCCGCCTGATTTCAGGACATGGATTTTTCACGTGCAGGTGAATTGAAGTGGCCATCAATATTGTGCAATTATATTCGTTAGACTTTTTCTTGTGAGGTTTCTTAAGTACGCGAATAAGTCGTACACCACAGTAGTCTTCAAAGTCAAAATACGCCATGCCATCGTTAAAATTCAGACTGAAGTTATGGAAAATTTTACATATGGGATGTGATTTTCACACAGCAGACGTGACGGACATTTTAACGATGTTATATTACTTTACAGTATCTT
Organism: Sarcophaga subvicina; assembly: GCA_936449025.2. Classification (NCBI taxonomy): domain Eukaryota; kingdom Metazoa; phylum Arthropoda; class Insecta; order Diptera; family Sarcophagidae; genus Sarcophaga; species Sarcophaga subvicina. Next base: position 39,463,187 of record OW388084.2, read on the forward strand.
CTTGTATATAAAAATGAATGTGTGATTATTTCTTTGTGGGTTTGTTTGTTTGTATCATCCTGTATGTCTGGAAGGAGTTATAGGCTACTTTTTATTTTAAAATTTCAAGTAGGCGAAGTGCCACGCCCGCATACCCAATAACTATTTAATGTCTCATATCTCATAAACTGCAACAGCTAGAGTCCTCAAATTATGTATGGACGACTTTGACGTATATATGAACAAAATGGGCGGATTGGCTATAGTGGACGTGTCACCTCCCATAGTCTATATATATAAAAATGAATGTTTGTTTGTATGTACCTTATAGTATTGTAAACTGATCATGTTATGATCTTTAGCAAAGTTGTTGCGCATGAGCCGACGAAGATTTCTAAGCTAGTATGACCTATTTCCGAGAGGTGGTACCACTGAAAATTACTCAAAATCGTAAACTGTGCATTCTTTAACAAAGTTGTTGCGCATGAGTCGACGGAGGTTGGAGCGATTAATTTCCGATGGATGGCGTCAATGAAAATTATTCAAAATGAATGACAAGCAATTGGTCGATCTACACTTCAAGCACGGAAGAAAAGAGCATTATGAGCCTCAGAATCAGACGAGTATTGAGACTGGAAAATCTTTAAATATATGCCGCTGAGGCCCCTTCGCAGTTGAACAGCGAGAAGTGGATTAGAAACTGACCGAATGAGTATTACTCAGGCCCGTTCATCTGAATCATCTGGACAACGGGAAACAAAATCAATAAAATGATTCAAAATCACTTGTGCAATGTCTTTCCTTCAAATTTATTTTAGTTGGTGGCGCAGCAACACGCGCAGGGTACAGCTAGTAAAATATAAACGAGCATTTTACTACAATTCACAGACTTTCGCGCTACTTATCCTTCATTTATTAACGGTTCGTCAACTTCTAGAACTTAATGTTTCTATGCAATTTTGTTATTGTAATTTGATCTCTGTTCACGTAATTTCTTTTTTGTTTTGTTATTGTTTGTTTTTACAGAATAAACACACATACTTTCTTCCAAACAAAAGCAATTAATGATTCTGTAATCAACGGATAACAATTTTAAGTTGAATTATATTTTATTTAAGGGACACCCTATTCCTTTTTAATAATTAAAATACCATAAACATTCGCACTGTATTTAAATATCTCTCTGATACAATTATGTGATTAAAAAATAAATAAAAAAATAAAAATAAAATTGAACCATAAATTTATTTATCTTTTCAGCATCATTCTTTTATACTCAATAATTTCATCAGTTGTTCAGATTTCATAATTTTCTCCTCTTTATCTGCTCGCTCCCTTTTTCGCCCGAATAACTCAATTTATATATCGTTTGAGTGAAGCCATGTTTGATTCAGCTTGTCTTGTGCATATTTTATGGTCATTTTCATTTTTAATTACATTAAATTTACTTGTAAGTACGTATTTGAAGCCTTCAAAATTAAATTTCTTTGTTCATACAAAGGATATGAATAAATAACAGGCCTTTAATTATTGAAAAGTTGAATATTTAATAGAAACAATTATGTTTTAATTGTATACATATGCATGTATGTATTGGGTATAAAATATGATAATAAATTTCAAAATAAAACAATTGCCAGCTGTCAATTCATTTATCAAATAAAACAATTCTTCTACAAACTCACAAATATTGGCCATTTGAAGATAAAATTTGAAGAGACTTCGTAAAACGTAGCTGAAACAATTTCCATCTTAATGTGACTTTTACTAGGGCGCAGGGTATAATTATATATACATACACTGGACAGCAAAAGTCTTAGTACGGCAATATATTTTAGCAATTTCATGAATTTTAGCCAAAAGTTTGTATACAAATTTATAGTTTATATATTTATTTTATTAATTTATTTCTGTTGTATTATAAAACAAGCAATTTTTTAATGTTTTTCATAAATCAAGTGAAAAATAAGGAAAAGTTTCTGATGACTTCATGGGTACCCCCAAGGAAAGCCCTGAGAAAATTTAAAATTCAAAGGCCTAATATATGAAAATGTTATCCCTTATATTTAGTAGAATATCCCTTAAGGTCAAGCACTCCATTTAAATCATTTGGAGTTGAATATACAATTTTTTTTAGTGTTTTCTGGTGGCACCATGAACAAGTTTTTCGGTTGACTTTTGTGTTAGGTTTAGCGATTACGTAACCGTTCTTTCATATGATCCCCTAAATATTCTCTTGAAGTCATATCGGGACTTTGTGAAAGAGTATTAAGCCTGTGGGGACTTTTTTAGTCAAAATATATTGGACTGGACAGACTTTTGCTGTCCACTGTATGTGTGGATATCAAAATCAAAATTTATTACAACCATCACTAGTTATGACAGCAATGGACATAAATGGGTGGCCATCAAAAAGAGGAAAACTTTTCAATCAAATCACTTTAAGAGCCTTATCGATAGAAACTTAGGTTATGTTAGATAAAATTGGTAGGCTCGCTGTAAACTATAGCTCCTTTGAGATTTGTAATACCAATTACTTCGATGTAATTCGCAATGTGAAGTATTTATTACTCCTGACTAGCGTTTCACTACTCATGGTTACTATGATTGTTATTGTCGTTAAGATGTACGTTTGTCCTGCAATCATACGATCTATTGTACTCTCCTCAAACGTTATCGTCTGTCTGTATTACGTATCCTTCAAGCCCATTGTCCTGACAAGCTTTTGGATACTCCTTGGTATCTACAATTCTCTGCCTTGCACTTGATGTAAGTCCAAATGTTTTCTTCTGAACTGTATTAATGCTCCGCAGGTTCTAAGAATTATGTTGCGACGATTCATTCTCATCCACTCTGAATAGGTATCCTGAGGCTACAGTATCCTGTCAAAAGAGCAGTTACTTACCTCAAGTTATTTTTGGGGTATCTGGTCTATAACTCTGATCTCTTTTTATTAGTATTTCCAACAAAAGTCTTGATTGTCTCACAATCATTCGATTTGAGTGGATTCTTTGCCATCTTTAACTGCCCTTTCATTGAGAATAGCATTTTAATTCTTTGCTCTCACCATCAACAGTGTGGAAGCTGCTTGTTCTTTGCAGAGAATTGCTGCACAATCTGGAATCCAATAGAGGGTCACCTTATTTTCTTTACACAGCTGGTTCAGCTTCCCCAGGCAGTCCCATTCTATCTTCGGTTTAACTTGCCGGCCTGACTGTCAGATGTGTTGTTATTGCTATCTCTTTCGATGGCATGTATTTTCAATTGGAACATAGTCGTGAGTTTCCCAGTGGGTTCGGATTATTTAATTTTCAGGTTTCAGGTTTCCAAGTTCCGGAAAAAACGGAGATGATGTCCTGAGGGCTAGTTCTCATTCTTGTTATCGCAGCTCTTAAGAGTTTCGTCCAGCTGCTGAAAGTGTGTTATTAGAGGTACTTTTATAACAGATATGAAGTTGATAAGATTGATTCTGGTAAGACCCCATTTCAAGCTAAATTTACCTGGTCTCTATATGTATATACATGTGTAAATGGGTAAGACTATGTCAGATTTTTTATCGCCTCTCGGCTGAGGAATGTGGTTCACATTCGCATTGTCTGGCCTCTATGTACATACATACATATATAAATAGGTGAGTCTGTGTCAGATTTTTTGTTGCACCTTGGCTGAGGAATGTCATTCGCACGTATGAATTTGTTCAAATTACTTGTGGTAATAACCTCTTCTAGTGCGTTAGATATGTTAATATTATGAATGTCCTCAGGTCCAGAAGTGCGAATGAGATCAACTGTTGAATGTCTCGCTGTCCCCTTCAGAAACAACAGGCATTATGGACACATTTTAGAAGCGGAATATGCTTGAAGTCGTCGTTGTTCAGTAGATAGTGTGCTGACTTTTTAGAAGCGACCCCGTGCTTCAAACGCCAGCTCTGACATTTGTATTTACACTCTCGAACTGCACATACCTTTGCTTGTTAAACCATAATATGGTTAGGTTATGTAAAGCATAGTTTTATTTCTATATACATACATACATAATTGGTCATTACAACCCTTCAGTCAGGTTTACGACCTAGTTTCTCACACCACTTATGTTGTGTGTGTTAATTTTATACATGAGTTGCAGGACCTACAGTTTAAAGTCGACTCCGAACTACAGATTTTTGAGAAACTTTTTCATGGCAATTTTATTTACTCTCAGATTTTTAGCCAGAAATCTGGTGAGAGAAAGTTGCCGAAGAAATACTTTTTGTATTTTGTTTTGATGGCCTGGGGCTCGAACCCTGGCTTTACGTCTAATAAGCCGACACACTACCTACTGGACTACGGCGGCTTCATTTCTGGTTCTATTTCTGGTTCTGCTATATAGAAGCGCAGTATCTTCGTATATTTATATTTAAAGTTATCCATATAGTAAAAACTCCCTACGGGCCTAAGTAACATCGATTTGTTGGACTAAGGAAAGAGATTTACTATCAGAGTATCGCAATTGGGTGTGATTAATGTATCCAAAGTATCTTTCCAGTATACGAATTATATTCTGGTGATACTATTTGTGGCTCTTGTTAATTTAATCTCCCATAGGCTGGAGACGATACGTCATAGGTGTCCCATCATGTCGCATACTATCTCAATCGAGAACTGCATAAATTAGACTGATTGTAGCTGCAGTTCTAATCACATTGCTTAGCTCTAAACAACTCAGAATTGATTATTAGGCTGATTATTTTAACACACCATGTCCTGTACAATAATGTCCGAATAGTTCATAATTTCGTAAAAGAAACTTAGTTCTTCGAAAATCTATCTTTATATTGTACACAAAATGAAGTGCGGATTACTTCCCAGATTTTTGAATACATTTCTTTATTTAATTTCTTCACAGTGTTGTATTTATATGAGTTATCAGTTGTTAATATTAAAATTTCATTTCAGTAAATGTTTACTCAAGTGTAAATGCCCATGTCAAGTTTCCATGGTAGTCTGTTTGCAAGTGTGCTGTACGTTTTCTCCACCCACGCTTTGTAGTCAATTTTCGTAAACCATTCAAAAGCCACTGCACAGACAAACAAAAGAGCAGATCGTAAAACCCATGTTGTTGTGGTTAATTATTTGTAAATTAATTTCATTTTTCTTCTCTTCTCTTCTTCTCTTTTTCATTTCAGTTTCTGCTTCTGTACCAACAGTTTTCTTATAAAAATTAATTTCATGGCTTACCTACATACATACGTATGGTATGCTTCATGATACCGTAGGAGTCAATATTAAATTTTAATTGTGATGTCAAATGCAATATTTGCCATTTTAAGTACATGTTACCTACCAGACAATGAAATTGAAAAGAATTGTACGAACGAAAGATTATAACGAAATTCATTAGAATTAAAAAAAGGATTCAAAAGGATTAAAAGTTCTGATAATTTTTTGTTCATCAATTGGAAAATAAAAAAGAAAATACACCAACCTACCAAGCGTGTGTCGAAAGGTACCACCATAATACCCTCGAGCTATTCCTCACATCATGTTCTTAAGAGCTATGTATTGAAGGTTCTTGCATCTCTCTAAAATACTTGTTGCCTCGCTTTGGTTCATTGAACTGACCAGACTGCTGACGTCATGCCAAAAACAGTTAAGAAAATGACGTTTAGAAAATAATTTTAGAAATATTTCGATTAAATCAAGACGAAAATCTTGATGTAACCAGCTGTGCAAATTTGCAGTCCGTTGTGTGCAGGAAGCATTCAGAGATTGACACAAATAGTGTAGACATTAAGGCGAGAAAAAGCTCGTTGGCAGCAGCTCATTCGTACTAAAGATCTTACGCCCATAAGAGCTGCTATTATATTGAATAACCGCGCATTCACCAGCCGGTTCCAAAGACAAATCTTTTGTGGAAATATTTATAAATAATATCAACCTCCTGCAAAGCTATCTGTCACTGTCCGAAATCGAAAGAGTATCATCGACGGTACCTAATATAGTGCACGTCCAAAAGTGGTGGTTCAAACAATGCTATATTTCGAGTATTATTGACTTTCAAATGGATCGAAAAAATGTTGGTACATTTAAGAGAATATTGAAACGAAATCAGAAAGCAATGAGCAGATCCAATATAGAATTTTAATGAATTTCCACACCCATATTGTCCGTGACTGGGTCTTCTCTATAATACAGCACTTCAGTTACCATATGGCGAAAGAAAGTTTGTTTAATGTTTTGGAATTTTTCATAACTAATTTTGACTTGAAGTCGCCGAAGTCTAGCAGGTAGGGTGTTGTTGTTGCCTTTTTGTTTACTTGTTTGTTCCTTCTTTTTATACTGGTTTTTTGTTGGTATATATTTGTTTACTTGTTTATCATGTAAACAAGTTCTCTGTTTTTGTTTTTGCAGCTTTTGTTTACAATTTAAACGATGTGAAAGCAAAACGCCATTTTCATTTTCGTAACAGTATGTATGTTATGTAATCGGAATACCTACGTCCTGCATTATGTTGGAAAAGGTCACTGGCAGTTTACAATCAATGTGATTTCCAAAGATATCCTTATTTTCCACAACCCATATAAGAGGTATCTTTGAAATTTCCCTGCGAAATTCATAGACAAGAACGGATGTTGAAAATACTTTCGCTAGGATTTAGGCCTGGCTGTCCCAGTGATCAAGCAACCTATAAGAAAGTTTTATATCAGAATCCTTAATAACTATACCATGGCTTACGCAGTCACGCATTTTTGACCCAAGGGTCCCATTGTGAACCTCTTGTTTTTAGGACCGAAGTTCGTAATTGGAATTTTAAAATAAATTATTCTATTCGCAATTATAAAAGAAATCATATAGGTTAGGTTAGGTTAGCGGACGTGTACTTGTCATTAAGACAAGTGCAGTACCCGGATGTCAAATTTGCCCATTTCACAACGTCCTAGTTTCTCACACCACTTATGTTGTGTGTGTTAATTTTATACATGAGTGGTTTGACCTACAGTTTAAAGTCGACTCCGAACGACAGACTTTTGAGAAACTTTTCATGGCAATTTTATTTACTCTCAGAGTTTTTGCCAGAAATCTGCTGAAAGGAAGTCGCCGAAGAAATACTTTTTGTATTTTGTCTTGATGTCTGGCCTGGGGCTCGAACCCTGGCTTTACGTCTAATAAGCCAACACACTACCTACTAGAATACGGCGACTTCAAAGGAGTCTTGTAACTAACCCGGTTAGGTTAGGTTAGGTTAGCGGGCGTCAATTAAGACAAGTACAGTACCCGGAGGTCGAATTGACCCATTGTACAATGTCCTAGTTTCTCACACCACTTATGTTGTGTGTGTTAATTTTATACATGAGTGGTGGGACCTACAGTTTAAAGTCGACTCCGAACGACAGATTTTTTTTATTGAGAAACTTTTCACGGCAATTTTTATTTACTCTCAGAGTTTTTGCCAGAAATCTACTGAGAGGAAGTCGCCGAAAAAATACTTTTTGTATTTTGTCTTTGATGCCTGGTCTGGTCAGGCTTTTGCGTCTAATAAGCCAACACACTACCTACTAGACTACGGCGACTAACTGACCCGGTTACTTTTTCCAGAAGTGCAGCATGTCTCGAATCCTGGTTGGGTTACGATTTAACTGCAAAGAGTCTTACTGCCACTAATTCAGTAATCCGCTTTAATAAAGGGTGTTTTTTATAGAGGTATAGAACTTTAAGTTGCAATAAAACAACGATGGATTATTCGATTGACATGAATTTTATTTATCCGAAAGATAATCTTGTGGCATTATATTTTAAATATGATCTCTGGCATATGACCGCCACGGCTGGCGCGGATGTAGTCCAATCTGGACGTCCAATTTTCGATGACTTTTTCCAATATTTGTGGCCGTATATCGGCAATAATAAGGCGAATGTTGTCTTCCAAAGGGTCAAGCGTTTGTGGCTTTACCGCATAGACCAATGACTTTACATAGCCCCACAGAAAGTAGTCTAGCGGTGTTAAATCACAAGATCTTGGAGGCCAATTCACAGGTCCAAAACGTGAAATTAGGTGGTCACCAAACGTGTCTTTCAATAAATCTATTGTGGGACGAGCTGTGTGACATGTTGCGCCGTCTTGTTGAAACCACATCTCCTGGACATCATGGTTATACAATTCAGGAATGAAAAAGTTAGTAATCATGGCTCTATACCGATCACCATTGACTGTAACGTTCTGGCCACCATCGTTTTTGAAAAAGTACGGACCAATGATTCCACCAGCCCATAAAGCGCACCAAACAGTCAGTTTTTCTGGATGTAACGGTGTTTCCACATACACTTGAGGATTACCTTCACTCCAAATGCGGCAGTTTTGTTTGTTGACGTAGCCATTCAACCAGAAGTGCGCTTTATCGCTAAACAAAATTCGCTTATGAAAATCGGTAACAACGGTAATATCATTTTGGGCCCATTCGACGAATCTACGCCTTACTTGATGATCGTTTGGCTTCAAATCTTGCACGAGTTGGATTTTGTAAGCACGCAAACCAAGATCCTTCCGCAAAATCTTCCATAAAGTGGATGGACACAGATCCAATTCCTGTGCTCGATGGCGGATGGACTCATTCGGGTCTTCCTCAATGCTACGCTCTACAGGAGCAATAGCTTCTTCTGTACGCACCGTACAGCGTCTCTGGGGATGCGAGTTATCAATAAGAGTAAACGTGGTGCGAAAACGTTCCATGGTTAATCGAATTAACTGCTCTGATGGACGATTTTGTCGACGATAAAATGGACGTAGTGTGCGATACGTTTTCTGCACAGAAAAATTTTTTTCGAAATAAATTTGCACTATTTGCAAGCGTTGTTCAGGCGTGAGTCTATTCATGATGAATTGCCAAACCAAACTGAGAATAAATCACTTGACAGCTGTTAAATCGGTCGCCATCTTGAAAAGTAATGCCAACTTAAAGTTCTATACCTCTGTAAGAAACACCCTTTATAAGGTTAGAAAGGAGCCACTTAAATTTGGTAATGTCTTGCTTGGAGTGCAACAGAGTGCATAAAATAAGATTGGTTCCACTATAGCCCACTAGAGCCGATATATGATGGTTGGTTAAAAACCCCAACGGTTAATTTGCCAATTAATTTTATGCTTTATAAGTACATTTTATTTACGGATGCTTTAACAAATGCTGTGGAAATTATTTTCAGTTATTTATGGTAAAAATCTGATCCAATAAAATTGTTTTATGCTCTAATCATCTGTCTCTTAAATGAAAAATACATTACACATACAATTTAATATCATAAATGTTACTTTTTTATTGTTGTGGCAACATGTTGTTGCAACATTGAACATCAAATACATCTCTTATAAGTGTAATACACGAGGGTAACGAAAATGACAAGAAAATTTCGTACACGCACATCATTAAAGAACAAAAAAAGAAATGCACACACTCATACACTCAATTTGATAATTTTAAGCTCATTTGCAGCAATTCCCATTGAGTCTTAAAGTAGAAACGTCGAAAACTTGTATGTATGAGTGCACAGGAAAGAACTTTATTTTCCTTTTAAAGTTCAGAGATTCAAACGTTTTCCCTTCTTGTGAATTAAAATTAAATTTTGTTTTCTTTGTTGTTTGTATATATATATTGCTACCACAATATCAATAAGCTATAAAATATCGTGATGTGTATAAATTGAGGGAATATGCATGTATACACAGTGTTGGAAGAAATAATAGGTACACATCAAAATTTAAACATTCTCTTAATATCAGGTCCAAATTATCTGCATAAAAAATAGCCGAAATGTCAAAATTCTGTTTCATTCGTACCAATAAATAAAATCTTTCATAATAATGCCTCACGGAAATAATAGGTACGCTTTATAATTATAAAAACAAAATATGTCTTACAAATATTGCCATTCAACCGTTTTTATTTCTTCGATACTTTGTCGAAGTTCGTTTCACTTCTATATTCTCTTGAACTTGTCAGAATCTTCTTAGAACGATTGAATTTTAGATTGTTCCTTGCACCATCCGATTACTGTTGTACTCAATAATGGCTATAAAGACTGTCATTGTGCGAATCTGATATCGATATCAGAGCATGTCGAGTGCAGAGAAGCATATATTTATTGAGAGTGAAGCTTTCATTATATCCCCAAAGATATATCGAAACAGATAGAATTAGTGTGCTAGGCTTTTTGATTGGATCTGAGGATCGAGATTTATTCCAGATTCGATTAAGTCTGCAGCCGTAGTCTGGTAGGTAGAGTGTTGGCTTATAAGGCAAGTGTCCGTGGTTCAAATCCTAGCTCAGACATTTCAAACAAAACGAAATATAAAAAAAATATATTTTTATTTGCGACTTTCTCTCCATTCGGAGTCGACTTTAAACTATAGGCCCCGCCACTTATGGATAAAAGTAACACACACAACATGGGTGGTGTGAGAAGTTACGTCATAGTCCTGATTACAGGGTTGTAATAACCAATTAAGTATCTAAGACTGCAACCCTTTCTAGACATCTAGAGATGAAAGCTGTATGGAAGGCGCTTAGGGCTTTTGGCATGTTTCTTTTAACATGATATTCGTTGATCATTAGAAGGCCCTGACTCTGCAAATTTATTTTTATGTAAGTAGGGAGTGATTCGCGACCGTTGGAGTGATTGGACTAGAGCGAACCATTTTCTGTTAATAAAATGACTGTTGATCTTCCAATCTGCCATCCCTATAAATCGATTAAGAAATAAGTTCGTGCGAAGAAGTAAGACTTTGGCAGTGGTTATATAGCTAGGATTCGTATGATAGGCTCGATGGAACTTAAAAGAGCCCCACTGCGATTGATAACTGAAATGCTTACGCGATATTATAAAGAGAGGTAGTTGCCGAGGATGTGGAATACGTTTCTATCATATTTTTTTGGGAGTGTGTGCAGGTGAGAAGTCTTACGCGCTCTTGTTGAGTGTTGAATACCCTTGAGGGATTCTTTAAAGGTTTTAAATATCCATTGAGAGCTCATATTCAGAATCTTTTGAGGCTAATTGTGTAATTTTATTGCAGTCTATTTTCCCTTAACTCTACTTCAACGTTTTCTAAGACGAATACAATGGGTCTCGTCTCCTCCGAGTGTTTTATACTATCTATTATAGCTCTGCACGTCTTCAAAACAACCTGTAGGTTACACCAACGGCATTATTTAACTATTAACACCAACCTTTTGTTTTTCAAAAATTACGAATAAAAAAACTTCTGTATTTACTTGATCTTTGCTATACGGTTTTCGCTTATATTCATGATATGCATGTAAATAGGTTGTATATACAGTGGTGGCCACGAATTTAAGACACGACATATGACTGACTTAGTTGTGATAATATTTACAATCATGTAATATCAAAATTGATATTCTTTATTCTTCTATGTACCCTGTAATACTAAGAAAAAGTACCATTATTTTATTTTGTTTCTTTTTACATTTTGTTGCTTTTTGATCATATTATTGTAAAAACGTTTATTTAAGACACGAATTTAAGACATTTCAGAAATATCTGGTTTTTAAGTGATTTTTTGGTGTTTTTTTGAGCTAAACGTTGAGCAAAGAATGATTTATTTTATTTTATGTTGGAATACATAGAAATATTTAATTATAAATGGTCAGAGGTACTTGGAATACCGAAGCCGAGCGAAAAATGATACAACAACTAAAATTTGATGGCAAAAAAAATAATGGAGATATCCAATCTGCTTAAATGTTCTATATGCAAGATTTACAACGTGCTGGAACACATCAAGCAACATGGTACCACCAAAAATGTCAAACAGCAACCTAGAGCCCGAAAAACCACACCCTAAAGTAGCTGCTAATAATCCTTTCACGAGCTCAAGTAAAATAAAAAATAAAATTGTATTGGATTTTGGTATCGATATTTCGTCTAGGGCAATAAGCAGATGTCTAAATGGGAGAAAATTGCGTGGGTGTATTGCACAACGTAAACCACTTGTGTTAAAAAATATCAAATCCTGACTAGCATTTTGTCTTGATCTATATAATATGTAAATAAAAATTCTCAACCAAGTATAGGTAGCAAAATGTTATTACTTTTTCTTCCTAATATTACTAAAATCTTAAGAAAAATATCATGGACCTAAAATATTTTTGATAAGATGTAAAAATTATCAGAAATGTATAAATAAAATGTCGTGTCTTAAATTTGTAGCCACCACTGTACGCAATACATTACAAATATACGGTTATTGTTATATTTGAATTAAATAAATTGTACACTTTATCATCGCTTTGTAATTGAATTTACTATGTATCCATCAGATAATGTTTGTGTTTTTTTTCGTTAAATTCAATAAACCGCAAAGTAAACAATTTGAGATTAATCCTAATAACTGTGAAAATAACAGGTAAACTTTATGGTAATTTATTATTTTTTTATGTTTTGATTTTTTTTTTTTGGAGAAGGCAGTTAATGTGCCCTACAGCCTTAGAGGGTGGTAATTCGACTTATGTTCGTCATATATTACGACAAGAAATTTTAAAGACCATGTAAAACTGAAATACTACTAAGACCACTTTAAAATTACCACTGAAAAGATCATGACCATGCAATTTAAAAGAAAACATTAAACAGGGCTGGTGTTGATCATGATAACAGTTGCTCTTAGAACTACATTACCTAAAACATTATTTCCTATCCTTAACCGGCTACCACCAGATATATTAATGAAACAAGTGGCTACAAACACGGTAATGTGACTGAGCGTCACAAGAGCATGACAGTATAGAATTTATGATCCTATCGCTAGAGAGTGTGTATAGCACATCAATTATTATTATTGTCGTGAACGAGTGCCATACTACTGCGTCCGTACGATCTTTTGTAATGTCCTATATATTATATATATTATATTATTCTTATACTGTCTCGTCCAAGTCTATTGTTCTAACAAACTTTATGATACTGTTCGGTGTCAACAAGCACAATTTCCTGCTCAGCACCTGGCTTGTACTCAGGTGTTTCCTACTGGAATGCATTAATACGCCTAAGGTTTCAAAACTATATGCTGATAAATCTTGCTCATCATTACAAACAATACATGTCGGTTTTCTGAACAAGTACACATGTGCACTGTGTGTATATTATAATTTTCACACAAAAGCTTTGATTGCCTCTACAGTTTCTAAGTTTATCTGGAAAAGACATTTGAGGGTTAAAATCATTCTGGGGACATTCAATGTAATAACATAGCTAGCTTATTTAAGCTAGCGCCGGCCTCTCTTTAACTAAGAGAGGTTCGCTGGAAACCTTGGATGTCTTTTGTAAAGATCTCTGCAGAATTCAACGGTAGAGGCATTGAGTCGGTTTTTCGCCCGCATAACAAATAAAAGTTATAGACAACTGGTAAAATGTTTTTATGATAACAATACATATTCCATTTAAGTATAAGGAAAACGAACGAACGAAGTACAGTGAGGTACGTCTTACAACCGTTTATCAAGAGACGGGTAGAGACTTGTCATCAAGAATTGTTGCCGGAAAACGTGTATATAATATAAATATAAATGACAGCCAAATATAATAGAAGAGTCATAGCTTTTGATGAATGTATGTTGGACAAATAGGACTTGTTAGCAATCCCATTAAAGAAGCTGATATGGTACCTAGATACGATTCCTAGATAGTAAGTCTGTGCCTGTTGGCAGAGGTATGTAAAATAAATAATTATTGGTTGCAGGTTTTATTGATCGCTTTGGATCCAGTTTATTGGAAATTAAGGGGCCTGGTAGAATATAAAATTTCATTTTGACCGATTGAGTTGAGTATTAATCCGTACAGATTTCTTCCACGTTTACATTAGAAAATTTACAATATTATTTCAAATAATATAGGGGCCCTATATAGTCGACTTATATTTTCTAAAAAGTTTTTATATTCTTTTTCTGTTTGTTTGTTTGTTTGTAACTGTAACAAATTACAATTTTTTTGTTATAAAATATTTAACGGTTTTGTAATATTTTAATTCTGGTGTTTTGTTTTTATTATTTTTAGCTTTTCAAAAAAATTTGTTGGGTGAGATATAAAATTGAAAATTCTTTAACACATACAATGATAAATACACGTGCACACACATTTATGTATATTGACAAATACAAACATCATGTAAAATATTACCGCAATGTAAATTTTTATTTTTTTGCAAACAAAATGAAAAATTTTTTAAAATTAAATAAATGCAGTCATGCGTTAAAAACAAAATGACAAAAACAGCAATTAAAGAAATGAAATTCATAGAAACAACAAAAAAAAAAAAAACATTTTTAATAAACAAAAAAGAAAAAATAAAACATTTTCATTCGTTTCAACTGACACTTTGTATATGACCAACGATTTTTACATTTGTTGAGTGTGATTTTATTTTTGCTATTCGGGTTTTACAGCGTAAGTCTCTTCAGCATAATAAAGAATTCGTGACATTCGCGTAATTTAACAATGAAAATTGACTAACAAACGAACAACGCTTAGTCTTTGGTTTTAATTATAAAAATTTATTCTACTATCAAACAATTATATTCAGAGACGAAACTGTCTGGTCGTCCATGGTAATTTGGTAGAGTAAACTGAATAATTAACAAAAAGCTTGACAGATGTAGCTTCAACATGATTATCGACTGTCAAAGTTCGGTAAAAATTGGCTTAAATATAATGGAAGCAGAAAGGCCTTTGTTTCGAGTGGAATATGCAATGTGAAGTTACTTCTGAACAGAACAATAACCATTTGAAGAATTCCAATGAAGAACTGTTAGACTTGTTGTATGGGTTAACACCTTTCAGAAGAAATTCAGTAATAGTAGTGGTTACCACACCGGATCTTATAGAGATTGCTCAGCTTACACGTTCATCAAGTGCTCCATACGATAACACCGATAATGTGAACGCGGTCAATGACCATACTCCTGTTCATATTGACCTGTCCTGTTCATATTGGTATTTATATTCAACCATCTTTGTCAACTTTCATTCAAATATATTGTGCTGATGTCATGATGTATAACACTATTCCAATAAACAAATCATTAAAGGACCCATCAAGCGAAGCCATCGGCTTTACTATATGCGTCTGGAGTTACAATTGATAACTTGGTAGAACCAAAGTGTTTATGGCAAGTACGGTTGCATTTTATATTTCGGGATTAGAGAACAAAAACAAATATTAATCATCGAAAATCGCTTTATTGTTATTCAAAATATTCCCCTTTAAGATCTATATACTTTTGCATGCGTTTGAACCAATTGTCGAAGCACTTTTGTCACTCTGCTTGAGGTATCTCCAAAACATACATTCTGAACGCATCAACCGCTTCTTCAGGTGTCGAAAAACGTTGACTTCTCATTTTATTTTTTACATACGGGAATAAAAAGAAGTCATTCGGTGCCAAGTCAGGACTATGCGGCGGATGACTTATCAAATCGATGTTTTGAGTGCTCAAAAATGCAGTTGTTTGAGCCGATGTGTGAGAGCTCGCATTGTCGTGGTGAAGTGATCCATGAGTGATCCGTCTTCGGCGGTTGGTTTTCCAGATTTCTTGGAAGACAACTGGCAAACAAATGGTTGTGTACCACTCAGAATTGACTGTTCTGCGTTGTTCTAGTGGTACGATTGCGACATGTTCAGTTTTTCCGAAAAAACAGGCGATCATTTGCTTGGAAGTGCAAAAAGAGTGCGCGAGCAACTTTTGTTGGATTTGGCTCATCTTGAAACACCCATACAGTCGACTGCTGTTTACTTTCGGGCTCATACGCGTAAATCCACTATTCATCACCTATCACGATGTCATAGACTTGTTTCGAAGCACCGCGTTCGTATTTTTGGAGCATTTCTTTCGACCAATCGACACGAACCTTTTTTTGAGCGATTGACAAATTGTGTGTGTTTTTTTTTTTTTTTTTTTTTTTTTTTAACAAATAAATATTTATTTATTTATTTATTTATTTACTTCATGTTTTATACAACTTGTATTAGGTTTACAATTTAAAATTATAACAATAAATATCGAAATAATAACAAAATTAAAATAAAATAAAAAAAATAAACTAAAATTATTAATTCATTACTATTTATTAATTACTAGTTCCGCGAAGCAATATAGCTTGTCTGCAGAAGTATTAAATAAATAGGTTTTGCCACTAAAAGTGATATTTATAAATAGAATAAAAAAATAAAAAGTAAGTAATAAAATACTAACTAAATGGAAAAAAAAAAGTAAAAATTATACAAAATAAAATGAAATAACATAAGTTAATCTTGCGAGCTTACGAAAAAGTTTTTCAAAACTTTTTTTCTTTTTTGTTTGTACTGAATATTTAAAAGTTCTATTGGTAACATATTGAAAATTTTTGGCAGAGTTACTTCTAATGTGTTTTTGCCGTAATTATTATGGAAGCTACCAGTTTTAAATCTACCTCTCGCTCTTCGCCTCGTGTTGTGCTGATGATCAATCTTTTTGAGAAACCTTGAATCATTATAGAACTCTGTTGCTAATGTTGTATAAAAAATAGATTTAATATTTAATATACGCTGCTCCTTTGCTAGGCTACTATTTTGAACTGTATTGTTGACTATTCTGTTGTTGTTATTGAGGTATCTGGATCCATTGGCGATATTATTATTGTTGTTGTAGTTGTGGGTACTAATATTGTTGCTATTGGTACTGTTATGACAGTCATTGTTGTAGATTCTGTTGCTGTTGTTTGTGTAGATGTTGTGCAAGAAGTTGTTGGTATCGATAATGTTGATCCTATGGTTGTTACTGTGTATGTTGTAGGTATTGATACTGTTATTTGTATGGTTATTAAAATTGTTGTTGCTGTTGTTGATGATGCTGCTGTTGTTGTTAATGAAGCTGTTGTTGCTAACTATGTTGCTATTATTATTGATGATGTTGCTCGCAGTGTAATTATTATTGTTTATGTTTAAGCGTTGATTTTTTTTTAGAATTTTTAATAGTCGATCCTGAGTTTTTTGTAGTAATCTACAGTGGGTAGCACTTCCCCATGCTGCAATCCCATGCCTAATGTGCGACTCTACAATTGCGAAATACGCCTGCCTTAATACATCATAGATGGCACAATTGCTTAGATGATATAGCATGTAGGCGGCTTTCCTCAGCTTCTTTTGGAGATAATCGACATGCATATTCCATTTAAATTTATTATCAACGTAGACTCCCAGATATTTGTAAGCTGTCACAAGTTCTATTAGCGTGACGCATGTATCATTGTTGTTGCTGCTATTATGCAGACAATTTGTGTCATGAAACTTAATTACAACGTTAGAGTCAGTAAAATTTGGTGGTTTTATATGCATAACTTTTGTTTTTTGGGCGTTTATGATAAGACCGTTATCGTGACACCATTTGGATGCAATATTTAATTGGCTCTGCATTACCTCTGTAGCATCTTGGATAGACTCACTCGATACCACAATTGCTGTATCATCAGCGTATGCAAAAGTTTGGCTATTATGCAAAGCGTTGAGCATGTCATTAGCATACAGTATATATAGAATTGGCCCGAGTTTGGATCCTTGTGGCACTCCACAATCTATTCGTACTTCTTCGCTTAGTTCATTATTAATTTTTACTCGATATGACCTACATTCAAGATAGTTTTTAAACCACAGTAAAGTATTACCTCTAATACCGTTTCTTTCTAGAATTTGAAGGAGTTTGGTATGTGACAGAGTGTCAAAGGCTTTACTGAAATCAATGAACAATACAAGGCAATGTTTTTTATTACTTAAGCAGTTATTTATATAATTAGCAAAATTTCCTAATAGATTGTTAATATTTTTTCCCTTTTGGAAGCCAAATTGATTACTATTCATTATATTGAATTTTTTTATGAAATTATTTAGTCTTCTAACCACTACTTCCTCCAAAATCTTCTCTAACACAGGTAAAATTGAAATTGGCCTATAGTTATTATAGTCCGATTTCGTTCCACTTTTATATATTGGCCTTATTATAGATGTTTTCAACATTATTGGCACCATAGCATTATTCAGGCTTGAATTTACTAGTTTAGTTATTGTAGGAGTTAAGATTACAGCATTATTCTTGATGTCTTTTGTTCGTATTCCATCGAGTCCAGCACTTTTTTTAATGTTTAAATTGTTCAGTATATAAAATATTTCCTGTTCATTAGTGTTTTCCATAATAATTGAATTTTGTGTCGTAATTTCCACATTGTGTAAGGTTTTAATGTTACATTTGTGAATTATTTTATTTACATTTTCCTTGAGGTTTGTCGCAAAGTTCTTTAAAATACTTGTAATGTTATCATTTTTAAAATTGTGTAAGATGTTGTCATCTATACTTTTTGATTTTTTTCCAATTATTTCATTAATGATTTGCCATGTAACGCGTATGTTATTTCTATTTTCTATGAATTTATTCCTATAATAGTTATTTTTCACGTAGATAATTTCTCTATTTAAAGAGTTTCTATATTTTTTGTAATTATTTTCATAAAGTTTATTATTTTTATTATTTCGCCATTTTTTATAAAGTTATCACGTATATCACATTTTTTTATAATATTTTCGTTTATCCACTGACTTTGTGTTCTTGGTTTGCTTATCTTGTTTTTTGTCTTTGACGATTTTTCGTAAATTTCTGCAAATTTAGTAATAATTTCCATACAAATGTCATTAGTGTTTGTCTTTTGTTGAATAAGAACATTCCAATTTGTTTCACTTATTAGTTTATTAACTTTATTATTATTTAACTCTACCCGTTTATAGCCATTTTCCGATCTCTGACTTCTTTTTACATCATCGATACAGTAGAAAAGAGAATAATGATCTGATATTGTTGTTGTTACAACTCCAGCATACGTCAATGGTCAATACATGTACTTGATTTTCTGATTATATCTTCACGTGTAACTTCTTGTATCATACATTGTAATCCGTTTGACATAATCATATTCAAATAGTTTGTTGTTGTAATGTTGTCTCTTAAAATAACAATGATTATGTCTCCAACCACTATTACTTCTTGTTTTTTGTTTATTTTGTTTATTGTTATATCAAGTTCTTCAATGAAAGCATTGACGTTAAGAGAAGGCGGTCGGTAAATTGAGATAAGTGAAAGTATTTTATTGTTGATATTTAAATCTAATCGTATATGTTCGAATGATTGGCTAGGTGAAGCAATTTGAGTATGTGTGAGTGTTTCTGATATAAACTGCAACACCACCTCCACCTATGTTGTTACCAGCATTGTCTTTTCTATTTAAAAAAATAGAATTAAACCCACTCATGCTGTATATATCAGTTTCGTCATCGGAAATGTTCGTTTCAACTAGGACTATTATTTGTATATAGTTTATTATTTTGTGTATTGATGTTAAGAATGCGGAAAAGTTTGTTCTAAGCGAACGGATATTCATAAATATTAACGATAACGGATAACTTAAGAGATTTTGATTAATTTCATTGTTTCATTATTTAACATATTGTTTTGAGAATTCATTTTAATTGTCTTTTTATTTACTTATTAATTTTGCTAAATGTTTTCACTTTTTTGGTATAAATATTCATTTATTAGTTTGTTCCTATTTAATACTTTTCAATTTTAAGCTTTTCAATTATTATTATTATTATTATTTTTTTTTTTTTTTTTAGTTACTTTTCACTTTGGAATCACAAATACGGAGCGAGGTGAAAGAATTTTAAAGAAGCTAAAATATTCATATAAGTTGAGAACTTTTCAAATATTCCTTGTGAGAAGAAAATTTCTCCAAATAGAAATTGCGCTGTATGGTAAGCTACGCTGACTTTTTGGAATCAAATCATGTTTAGTTAATATTATGGTGATTCGTTAACAGGTTCACCATTGTCTTCGCACCCAATACAACAACTTTGCCTATTGACACAGCCATTATACAAGAAATGTTCTTCTTCGTACTAAAACATTAACACTCATTAACACGTGTTGTTGATGGTTTTGAATCGAGTAAAGTAAACTTAGTTAAAAACCACAATTTGGAAGGGTTTTTATAGCGTTATGCGAGTCATACTCAATCGTTATACATCGGGTTTTACTAACATTGACAGTTGATAACGGCTGTTTTTCATTTCATCATTTTGTTCAGTCTGTTTTGCCATATCACCTTGCACGACCTTTGGCAACAACGCGAGTACGCTAAGTGGACTCTGGAGCAGTTGGTAACTGACCCTAGTTTCTATTAAAAAATCATTATCAACGTGGTCTCCCATTTCTGGATGCATCAGTGCACGAACAAACAAAATGATCGAATTTAGACGATGCTAATCCACGTGAGATTGTAGCGCGTTCAATGCACAGCGAAAAAGACACTGTTTGTGTCATCAGTTTATATTTAATTGAGAACGACGTTCGCTAGGCCATCTCTCTCATCGACGTGGAATCAAGGTCTGGACACCAACGATATGTTCTTTAAATAGGACGGCGCTACGTGCTAGACTGAATAATCTGCACGAGCGATTTGAAGGGCTTGTCATCTCTTGTAGACTTAATTTGAATTGACTACCAAGTTCGTGAGATTTGGTGTCGTTAGAATTTTTCTTTGGGAGTCTTTTTTAGTCGAATATGTATGCAAATAAGCCACAAAGTACAGCAGTTAGGCAGACAGGTGGTCATGTAGACCTTAGGCAGGGCGATCCTTACTAATCATGACTGCAAAGTATCTCTAAGTGAGTGGGGAATATTTTTTTGTAAATATTGTCTAAGTGCATGGAGATATAACCATTACAGCTGAGTTGATACTGAGTTAGTAAAGACAGACGCTAGATTAACTTTTTCTCTACTCGCTTAAAATATGTGTGCACTAAGAGCGACAGAGCTGGCCAGATGAGCTTATTATTAGTACAACACTATAGGCACTGAACAATTTTAAGGTTACTTATGCGTGTCAGTTCGTATTTTCACAACATAGTAAAGTTAGTTAGTATTGATCATTGCACAGTAAAGCTGTACCCCATTGAACTCAAGTGAATGAATTGGTGACTCATTTCAGCAAGAGCGAATATACGAAGATATATACATATACAGCTACTACTTGGCCATTGAGAAAAAGCTAAAAAGTGTCGCAAAGGTCTAATTAAAATCCTACCAGACCTTATTTTACTGTAAAGATCTGATAGCAGATTTGAGCATAGATGAGGAATTGCTGAAAGCAATTGGAAGTCAAAAGTCGCCGTAGTCTAGTAGGTAGTGTGTTGGCTTATTAGACATGGAGCCGCGGTTCAAACCCAAGACCATACATCTCCAACATAATGAAATATGAAAATATATTTTTTCGGCGATTTCCTCACAACAGATTTTTTTACAAAAACTCTCTGAGTAAAAGAAAATTGCCATGAAAAGTTTCTCTGTCGTTTCGGAGTGGACTTTAAACTATGGATTCCGCCACTCATGTATAAAATTAACACAGCTAACATTAGTGGTTTGAGAAGCTGGTCGTAATCCTGACTGAAGGGTTGTTATGATTAATTATGTATGTGTGTATGTAATTGCAAGTTATTCTACTGTTATAAGACGAGTCATGTCTGAACTCAAAAGTAGACTTATCACATAAGGCTGTACTGATACGACATATACACTGACTCAAACAATTGTTCGTACCATGCTATTGAAAATATTTTACATAGTTTTTCAAAAAAATACCATCACGATTTGAGTCAAATAGAATTTTTTCAAGAGATGAAGCGAAGCTATACATTACTTAGACAATAAAAAAACTTGAAGATACTACAAAAGAAAATAAAACCAGTTAGTAAAAGAAATAGGCACAAACAATTGGCCGTACAGCTTAGATAGATACGAATGTAACCGTCTCAATTAATGATTTTTTGTAACTTTTATTGTGCTCGCACAATCTAAGTTTTATTTATAATGAGCTGGCCATTTATCGGTTTAAATTTAAACCATCGGTTATTTTGCATCTGGCAATACTTATGTCATTCTATTCTGTCTTAGAATTCAGTATATTATCTCCACTGAAAGTAATGAATTGATTTACGCTTGAGCAACGTAGGGATTTATTGGGCCAACGAAAAACTGCACGATGATGTCGATTTTGACAAAAAAAAACATCTTTTCGGATGAAGCTCATTTTCATCTTGGTGGGTACGTTAATAAGCAAAATTGCCGTATTTGGTCTTATAGAAGCCAATGCACTCATTAAGAGCGACTGTTTGGTGCGGCTTGTGGAACGGAGGCATATTTGGCTCATATTTCTTGCGGTCAATGGAGACACCTATCGCACCATGATAACCGATTTTTTTGTACCCGCTTTTCATGGTATTGATGTGAACGAAGTTAAAGAAAAGTGAAGTCGCCGTCGTCTAGTAGGCAGTGTGTTGGCTTATTAGACATAAAGCCAGAATTCGAGCCCCAGGCCAGACATCAAGACAAAATACAAAAAGTATTTCTTCGGTGACTTCCTCTCAGCAGATTTCTGGCAAAAACTTTGAGAGTAAGTAAAATTGGCATGAAAAGTTTTTAAATTAAGACACACAACATAAGTGGTGTGAGAAACTAGGTCCATAATCCTGACTGAAGGGTTAGTATGACCAATTATGTATATGTATCTATGTTATGCCGACAAACCAGAGACAACTGAGCATTTGAAGGCCAACATTCGTGATGCCATTGCCCATACACGTAAAAATATTGGTCGAATCGAAATCGAGGTACTGTGCCATAAGTTTGGCAAAATTTTAAGCCGTTTTTGTTTTATTGCATTTTTGAATTTAAGCTTTTAAATGACCCACGCTATAGTTATTCGGTTTGATGGATTATATGTAAATTAACATCATGTTACAAAATTCACAAAATAAAATTCGTATTGACGTTAAAATGTTGTTTGTTAGAGTGTACAATGAAGGTGTAAGTTGGTCGTAAATTTTCTTATAAAAAAGTTTAAAAAAATTTCTTTCTTCATTAAAGTTTAAAGACATTATCCACTTGAATATGATTTCAATTGCAGTATCTTGGAAAATTTGGAATGGAAAATATTTAAATTGTATAAATTTTATTGTGTTCACACAATAATTGAATTATATTTCTACACTTTAAAATATCCTTTATTAAACAAATCATAATTACATGAACTTTTCATAAATTCATGGTGGCAAACCACAAAATGGCGTCCGTAAATCTCAACCATAAACTGTGACACATTTTACACATATTTTAGCAAAAGAAACTTCACGAAAGAAAGAAGGGAAAATGAAATTAACCACAGAAATCATTAGCAACCTGATGTTTTATTAAATTGAATAAATTAAGAAACAGCTCGTGTATAATGAGAAGCAGTCAGTCATTTCGAAACGTATACAGTTTGCACTTAATATTTCACTATTTTGGCTAAAGAGTGTAAATGGAAAATGTGGTTACCAAAACAGGAAAAAAAGGGATCCTAAACAAAGAGGCAAACATTTGCTTTTAAAAGGCATTCATTTTATAATAGGTTGGCAGCAAAAGATTTCTACATTCGTAGCCCAGACTATTGTGTGGGAAAACGTGCGGAATAGGCTTTTTTTAATTTGAAAGATTTTTTGTGTTTTAAACAATTATATGGACGGGGACCCTTTTAAGTATTGTTGAACAAAAAAATATTTTTTTTTCTTTACTTAGATGTTTTAGGCCCACAGCGGGGATCACTGAATTTATTTAAAACTTCGTATTACATTAGAACCGATTCGTGTAGAGAAATTAAATTATAAATATTCGCTACCCTTTGGCCCATTGAAAACCTGCTGCTGGGGATTTAGTATTTTGCAAGAAAATAAAATCGTTTTTTCGTTAACATTTTGTTAAAAGTTTTTTAATTGCTTTAAAAAGGGATTACCAAGGGAGCACTTACAATGCATCTCCTTGGCTGTTTTATAATGAATTGCTCTTTAAAATTGAAATGGAAACGTTTTGTTATAATAAAAATCTATTTTAAACTAAAAAGTTTAGAAAAAAAACATTTCCCTCAGCTTTTAATGTCATCGAGGATTTTAAAGGAATCTCAAGAGAAAGGTATCCCGTCTCATGTTTTAAATATTTATTGAAATGAGAAGAATAATTAAACTTTTTCAATTACAGTGCTTGTGACAAGCATTGAATTACGTTTCTATTAAAATTCCTGCTGTATGAGAAGTATTTTACTATGGAAAAATTTCCTCCAACTCCAGAGACTGCTGTTGGCTGAATGGGTATGTAAAAAACAAAATTTCCCAATTTGATATGAAAAGCAGTCAAAGGCAAATCAAGAGCTGTTAATATACCCAAAAAGATTCACTGAATGGCTGTAATTCTTCAAGAACGATCAATTTCGCAATGTAACATTAAATGGAGAACGATTGGTGTATAGTTTGCCGTTGCAAGTTCACTCGGTGGCCCATATGGCCCATTGTGTTATCCAGTGTGAGGTAAGCCCCCTTGCCACGATCCGTTAGTGGTGAGTTTGAACCACCAAGAGCTCTGGATTAAACGGACTAGACATCTTAAGTGATGATTGATTGAAAGTGCAGGGCGGGCACTATTTCCTCCACATCAGCTTCTGCACTAAACTTTGTGGAACAGACCTCGCTTGTCAGCGAAATTAATAATAGCACAGTTTCCCACTAGAATTCCTTTTAGAATACGAATCGTTCTCTTGTTGAATTCAAGTAGTTCACTGGTTATTCCGCTATACATTGCCGGACACAGCAGTTTTGAATTTCTGCAACCAGGTATGCAGGACCACATACGGTTTGTTGAACTCAATGGGAATTTTTCCAATTTGGAAGAGTATATTTATCAGAGCGCATATATCCCTTCTGGGGGACTAATGGGAAAGTGAAGCGTTCAAAAGAACGTTATTTTTCACACAGCCACTCCTTTCCAAATGCCAACCTCGCCCACTGTCCTTCAAGGGCTTGGTGTACCCCGTCACGCTGACGAGTCTCTGACGACCGACCATGGACGGTATAACCTCAATACTTGCACGGTTAAATCCCGGCAATTTGCATGCCTGAAATCGATGATGGCAACCCCAACACCAGTATCGGATGCTATAGCCTAATAAGCTGTACGTCTTAAATAACTCTTATTACCGAAACCAATACAAGAAGGAAAAATAATGGACCCCATATAAAGTTGACGGAATTTGGAAGGAAAAAAAAATTAGAATTGGAACATGGAATACACGTACCCTCTTGCGGCCATAACGGCTTGCACAACTATGCAAAGAGGTTGTGACTTACAAACTCACCTTACTTGGGGTCTGTGAAATCAGATAAAGTGGGTCTGGTGAATTCACAACATCAAATGGACTCTCAGGTAAACCATCAAACGAGCTTCCCCGATCCAGTGGAGTTGGAATTGTTCTTTCTAAGCAGGCCAAATGTGCGCTTTTAGACTGAAAGCCGCATTCAGATAGAATTATCACCGCCAGTTTACGCTGCCATGCCCGAAATATCACATTTGTACAATGTTACGCCCCTACAGACACATCTGAAAAGTCAGTGAAGGATACGTTTTATAACCATCTCGACAGTGTACTCGCAACCCTACCCAACGGTGATATTATAATAATGATGGACGATTTCAACGCACAAATGGGACCTGATAACTCAACAGCAGAGAGCACCATGGGAAAACATGGGTTGGGACGTCTGACGGGAAATGGCAAGCTGCACCTAGACGCATGCAGAACTAACAACCTTGTTATTAGCGGCACTCTATTTTCTTATCCGAGGATTCACAAAGTTACGTGGAGACCGCCCGATGGCGTGACCAAAACCAGATTGACCACATCATGATCAGCAAGAAGTGAAGAGGCTCGCTACTAGATGTGCGAAACCAACGTGGTGCGAATATGGGAAGTAACCACCACCTTCTAATCGCTCATATCCGCGTTAAAATCGCTGCTATCAAACATAATTCCCTCGTGTCACAAAGAAAATTTAACGTGGCGAAGCTAAAAAATGAGGCTATCTCTAACGCTTTCACTAATGAATTAAAAACTTATACAAACAACAGCTCTGAACGCACTTGGTCGGAAATCAAAGACATATTTATCAAAGCTGCGGAAAAACACCTTGGTTTCAAAAACAACAACCGAAAGGAATTTATTAGCGATACTACGTGGAATTTAATTCAGGAAAGAAAGGGAGTTAAAGCTGTCCTAAACTCGAGCAAAACTCGTTCGAATAAAATCAAACACCAGGAAATGTACAACCGATTTAACCGAGCTGTTAAGTGTAATGTGAGGCGAGATAAGCGGAACTGGGTCAGCAATATCGCAAACGAGTTACAAGCAGCAGCAGCAACCCATCGCACAAGAGAAATATATCTTGCTGTGAACAAGCTCACTAACAGAACATTCTCGACTGGCAGACCCCTAAAAAATGACGTTGGCGAACATATAACATCAAAAACACAGCAACTCAGCTTGTGGGAAAAATTTTACGCCAATATGCTGAATACAACGTCTGCTCCACAAGATTCAATCTGCACTTGTACCTCGCACGTGTCATATAAGAACATATCTACTGAGTGCCCAGGATTGAATGAGATCAGCGGAGCAATTGGGTCAATTAAAAACAACAAATCTCCAGGCTTGGACAATATTTTCCCAGAACTCCTTACAACCGACCGCAATTGGAACCCGTCATAAGGACATTCTGGACTAACGAATCTATACCAGACGAAATCACCGCCGGCTCAATTATAAATCTCCCCAAAAAAGGCGATTTGACCGACAGGAAGAATTGGAGAGGCATAACTTTGTTGAGCATGGTCAACAAAGTTATAGCGAATATAATAAACAAAAGACTGTCAAAAGAAATTTTTCTTAGAGGGGAACAAGCTCGCTTCCGTTCCAACAAATCTTGCGTCGACCAGGTGAATAGTCTCAGGATTATTGTGGAACAGTCAGCTGAAAGGAGATCGCCTCTTTATCTCGTATTTGTTGACTTTGAAAAGGCTTTTGATACGCTCAACCACATGGCCATATGGAACGCAATGGCTACTAAAATAATAAACTTGATAAAGACACTGTACAACAACGCAACATTCCGCGTACTACATGAGAAACTACTAGGAAAGAGCATCAAATTAAAAACCGGAGTCCGTCAAGGTTGTGTACTGTCACCACTCCTCTTTAACAGCGTCCTCGATGTAGTGATGCAAAAGTCGACAAATCATAGGAGAGGGATTACATGGGGTCTACAAGACAGATTAGAAGATCTGGACTATGCGGATGACATATGCTTATTAAGCCATTCTTTCTCCGACATGCAGTCGAAACTGGATCTAGTTAGCGAAACCGCAAAGTTAGATGGATTAAAGATGAGTATCCACAAAATCAAATCACTCAGAATGAAAGCTAACGCAACGGGGAAATTCCTAATACACGGCAAGGAAATTGATGAAGTGGAGTCCTTCTGCTATCTGGGCAGTATAATCGATAAATCCGATGGTTCATCAGCAGATATTGCCAGCCGCATTAATAAGGCACGCACAGATTTTGCCCAACTTAACCCCGTTTGGAAATCATCTAATATATCGAGACGCACCAAAATTAAAATTTTCAACTCCAACGTCAAATCCACATTACTTTACGGTTGCGAAATGTGGAATATTGCACCCCGAGATTCCCAGTCTATTCAAGTTTACTGGCTGTTTACTGGCCCTCCATAATATCCAATGCCCAACTCTGGTCAGATACAAACCAGCAACCAATAGAGATAGAAATAAGAAGACGCAAGTGGGGCTGGCTTGGGCACACTCTTCGCAGGCTATTAGATGGCATCACAAGGAAAGCCATAGATTGGAACCCAGGGAAGCAGGCGCAGACACATCTGGAAACGCCAAATCACAATCGAATTATCCAAACTACGTCTACAGTGGAACGAAGTCAAACACCGCGCCGACAATCGAGCTCATTGGAACCAACTTGTTGCGGCCCTATGCTCCCTAGAGGAGTAAGAGGAACATATATATATATATCCCTTCTATCGTATCCTCCTCATACATCTCTAATCCCTTTCGTGCCAGTTTGTTTGACTTTGCGTTTCTCTATATGCCTGAGCGGCGCGGAACGCAGAAGGGGCGGGTGTTGTGTGGGCGTATACGGTGTAGAGAGTCCATGCAACTCCTGATGTCCTTTTGATTTGACGAGGTGGGATTCCAGCGCTTTGATTGCTGCTCGACACATGTGATCAAATTTGAAGAATGTAGTTGCCAGGTTTCAACCATACGTGCAGCTTGTTCAATAGCACAAATCTCCACCTGAAATACGCTAGCCTGGTTAGATAATTTGTTTGAACCATTCAGTGCTAGTTTATCCGAATAGATCCCAGATCCAGTTCCAACGGTACTGGGCTATGATTACTGTCATTATTTTATAGAAAGAAAAATTAGATTACAACAAGACGCGAACGCGTATCATGAACTAAAAAGGAGTTTGGTGAGAAATTTAACTACCGATTAGAAGCCGACTATGTTTTGTTTTTGAATTGGCTTGGCCAACGAAATATAAATAAATTAGTTATTCTTCTGGTAAAAACTTTAAGAGTAAATAAAATTGCCATTAAAAGTTTCTCAAAATCTGTCATTCGAAGTTGTCGTTAAACTATTTATATAGGTTCAATCACATTTGAAGAAAATCATACACATTATATGGGTGATGTGAGAAGCTAGGTTGTAAGCCTGGCTATAGGGTTGCAATGAACAATTAAGTAAGTACGACTATTTTTTGTTGGGATGCGTGACATCTTTTGTGTACATTAATAATTTCATTCCTGTTGGAATACTGGTAAAAGTATCCCTGTATTGGAGCTAACGGATGGGCTAACTACATCTTAGCTATGGTAGGTAGGTAGGTTGAAGTGGTTGCCTTGATTACCAAAGCCCACTTGAGTTTGAGCGGATGGGCTAACTCCAACTTAGCCATGATAGGTAGATGAAGTGGTTGCCTTGATTACCAAAGATCACTTGAGCTCACAAAGCAGCCCGTTATGACGTCACAGGTAAGTGCAGTCCCTGTACTAACAGTGTATTGACTGCACATTCAACGTAGGACTACCCTGTGTTGGAAACCTGCCCGAAATTTTAATAATCGAAGCTATAACTCCGTTAAGCTGATAAACAATAAAGAGCGACAGAGAAAGTGGATAACAGTTTCCGTCTGTTTTCAGCAGACACACATCCACGGCATAAGTCGTTTGATGGTAGCTGCAGTCTTTCCGCGTATATATTGCAATAACGCAATGATCTGTAAGCATGGCCACTGTGATCGAAATAACACTACGATGAAGTTCGAGTAGTTGGTTGGTACGTCTTCTATCCATCATGGCCCAATTTGAGTTTTAAAAATTCTCAAAGCCGAAAGTGTTAATGTTCAAAATCCAAAACGGTTTAAAGTCGTGTCTAAAAGTAGTGTGCTGGCTTTGAAACCGGTGCCCGCGGTATTAACACCAATTTAGACAATCCGAACAAAACAAAATATAAAAAAACTCAGAGAGTAAATAAAAACGTCGAGAAAATTTCTCAAATCTATCGTTCGGCATTTGCATTAAACTGTAGGCGTATTTATTGGAATGTAAATGTTGTTTTTGAAACAAAATAAAATAGTTAATTTTTGACAAGTTGACTCTAATTATTAAATTCTCTTTATACTTTTAAGTCGCTATAGTCTAATAGGTAGTGTGCTGGCTTGTAAACATGGGGCCACGCTTCAAACTCTAGGCAAGATACTTCTACCAAAACGAAATGTGAAAAAATATTTCTGCGGCGACTTCCTCTCAGCAGTTTTTTTTTGCAAAAAATTAATAAAGTTGTCATGAAAAGTTTCTCAAAAATCTCTCTTTTTTTGAGTACACTTTAAACTGTAGGTCTAGCCACTCATGTATAAAATTGACACACACAACCTAGGAGCTGTGAGAAGCTACGTCGTAATCCTGACTGTAGGGTTGTAATCACCGGTTATATATGTATGTATGTATTATATTTTAACGGTTTATTTTCCAAAAATTTCGTATTTTTTATATTTTATGGCGAATAAGCTTTTAAAATAATTAAGCATTGGATTACTACGCGTTTCATGAGTTGTCCAATAAAATTTGCTTAAGTGCAATGCTAAGTTTTAATGTTCTAAACTATTCGAAAATACCATGTGATTAGAGATTAGATTTTCTGCAATTGTTTGGATTTAAGCCGTATTTATTTACACGATTTTATTTTTTCAAATTTAATTGCTTAAATTCGAATACAATAAAACAGAATTTGTAGCACTAAAATCTTTTCAAACTGTGTTTGTACGTGTATTTTATTAAAACAGGCCAATGGGGGATTATAATTTTTCATTGCCATGGCTTTAATGCTATTGAAAAATTTTTAAAATCAAATTAATCTCAGGGGATAAAGTTACGGATAAGAAAAGAAAATTCAAATAATTTTAAATTTTTTGTTACTCGATGTTAAGGAATACTGCTAAAGACACTGTGTGCTGACTATTTATATATATTTGTCTGACACTGAATGCGTCTTAGTTGTCAAAGGCAATTAAAGTAAGTTCGATTTAATTATACAATATTGCAAACATTCTATAATGCTATATGCATATAATGCATGACATCTGGCTAAGACCATACAACTGTCAGTTGTAATTACATACCCTTCAGTCCAACAAAACGACATAAAAAATATTTCGTCGGCGACTGTGTCTCAGCAGATTTCTGGCATAAACTCTGAGAGTAAATAAAATTGCCGTGAAAAGTTTCTCAAAAACTGTAGGTCCCGCCACTCATGTATAAAATTAACACACACAATTTAAGTGGCGTGAGAAACTAGGTTGTAATCCTGACTAAAGGATTGTAATGACCAAAGTAAGTAAAAATTAAAGAAGTAATCTGAGAAGCTATGGGTGAGCAAACAGATACCAACAGTATACTTACTTGCAGTCTCGAGACTACCTTAAAGGTCACAGATAGGCTGATTTCCAAAATGTTAGTTGCTTTGTGTTTGAACAAAGTATAGTGTTTCATAAAGCCGCTGTACAAAATGCTTACAATGTATAGTATTTCAAAACGTCGTCAATGTGTACTTTTAACGTAGTCAAAAAGCAATCAGGCATCAGATTTATATTGTTTTGTTTGGTAACTTTGCTTATGTACAAAATTTCTATACCGTAGTAGAACTGTATACAAACTTTGTATTGATACATTTTGGAAGTCAGCCATAATTCCACTTTTGTCGGTTGTTGCTTCCGTAATTATTACATGGAGTAGGTACCAAAAAATCACAGAAGATAATATAAAACCAAAACAAATTTTGTTGTTTAGCTAATGTTAAGAATGCGGTAGGTAGCGATCGTATACAGGCTTGTGATGGGATTTATATTTTGGCCGACATTACAACTCATTAAAAATAAGAAAAATTGATGATGATGATTAGCTCACTGTAGACTGTTAAACGATCACTCTTAGATCGTCACAAGATTTATGGTTGCGAAAACCGGCTTCTTACTAATTAGTTTGGGTTTAAGGTTGATTGACAGTCTCTAATTACTGCGTTCGGCAAGATCTCTCACTTTTTTAAGAAATTAACTATTGCGACTTCGACGATTTCATCTTGGATAATTTCTTTATACCAGAATGGAGTGATAACAAAAACGAATTTTAAAATTTATAATGGCATCGGTCTTTAGCATCCCTGGAAAAATATTATCACATTTTTAGCTTTTAAAAACGTTTAAAATATGAGTTTGTAAATTGCAAATAAAAATAAAAATAAATTTGTGTTTTTAATTTTATTTACATTTCTTTATTGTTCACACAATTCTGTGTGCCACTGTTCACAACTTGATGTAAACAACAACAATTGCTTTCTTTGGGTATTTCTCTTTGCACTCTTTTGCGTAAACAATAACAATTACTAGTCAATTATTCGATAGATCTTTATAACGGAGATCTGCAAACACTTTCTTACTTTCTTCAAACACCGCGTTTTCACACAAGACTGACAGAATTTTTACTGACTCTGTTGTTTGCTTTGTCTTGCCTTTTATATCGCAGGGTAAACAGTCTGATGGATGCTCTTGAACGCAAATGACTTTGACTTCTCGAAATCTCTATAAATGATAACATATTGTTTACAGTATTGCTGTTTGTGTATTTGGTTTATATTTGTTTTTGAAGTTTTTTTATGCTGGTGTTTAGCTGTTATATTTTTGTTTACTTGTTTATCGTGTAAACAAGTTCATTATTTTTGTTTTTGTAGCTTTTGTTTACAACTAAAACGATGTGAAAGCAAAACACCATTTCCATTTTCGTAACAGTATTGACTATACAGGTGTTTAGTGGTTTTTTTTAAAGGACTAACTGCTTCACATACTTTGCTGATATTTGAACATTTAATGGGAATATTTATATTTATTGGGTGTGAGTCGTTTTTGTGTAGTCTAATAGGTACTGTGTAGACTTATTAGACGAGGGCCCTATCTAATCCACTAAAAACAATTTAAGAGAATAATCTGATACAATAAATATAAAACTTTTGTACCCCAACTTGAGAGAACCTGTATTTAAAAATCTAATATTTCATATTAGTAATGCCATGTTGCACGTGTCTATAGAATACATATTTTTGCGTTTAATTTGAAATACAATTTATTGGAGCATAAAAGAATTTATTGTATTTAAATGCTTATAAAACATAATGCTTCCTCTCCTCTTTTCTTTCTTCTTTGCTAGTCTGAAAAGAATATTTAACCATGTGGTATACATAAATATGACTACCAACAATTTATGTATTCACATTCAAACATACTCATTATTAAGATGAAGATGAATAAAATTTACCAACGAAATGTATTTCTTAAAGTGATAGAAAAAAAAGAAAGCCATTCAGCGAATTGTAGACGAGGTCTAGTTTTATTATTGAAGAATAAAAGTCATAGAAAACATTTATTTATTTGACAATTATGAGACTATTTACGGTGTTCATTATATATTAAATACTATGTGACTTATTCGTTCTGGAGGAATAAGGTCATACTTGTTATACACAGGGTAGGACACACTATATTTTTGGGTAATAGCAGATGGCAACCTAATTATTCATAATCATATCTCGAATCCTGGAGGAGATAATATAGTGGAAAGTGAAGGAATATAGTTCGATAGTAAATTGACATAGAAAGCTGATATAGGGAGAATTTCAGCAGAGGCCAGACCTAAAAATTATGCCCTGGATGTATAGCATGAAGGTCAAGCCATTTTAGATATGCAAAACAAATTTAATAACAGCTCAAATGGACAAGACAGAGAAACTATGGCGCATTATTATATCTGAGACAATCTTTTTTTTCGGCGAGGAGGGGTAAATGTACCTAACCGCACCATAGAGGAAGTCGTCACATCCTCCGTGTGTGGGGTCCTCACCCACTAAATCCCCCCCTCGTCTCTTGTGGATTTGTTTGTGCTCACTCCGGAACTACGGTGGTATTACTTTGGAGTGAAGTCCTTTTGGCTCTTTGGCCTCTCCATGTTTATATCTGCGTCCGGATTGCGTATCGAAAGTTGAGGAGACATCTAAGCGTCTCCACTATTCCTTTCGTCTAAATCATCGTTTCGGATTCGCTTGGCACGTGTGACAGTAGCACCTATGCCGACTTGCTTACTTGTTCTGCAGCCTCAAGATCCCTCTTCTTTCGTCTCAGAATGCGCTCTACGTAATTCACCACCGAGGTCCAATTTTCACTACTCGCAATCATAACCCCGACAATGTTAGCGGCTGTGATCGTTCCAACTATTGACGTCAGTACAGAGCGATAACTCTGCCAGCGTGCACACTCGAAAACAGTGCGCTCTGCGTCATCAATTAGCTCCCCTTCCTCGTAAAGACAGTAAGGGGAGGCGGTCTTGCCCAGTTTGTGCAGATATTTCCTAAAATATCCATGACCCGATAGCATTTGTGTAACGTAGTAATTCACCTCTCCAAATTTCCGACCAATCCATGGCCTTATGTCCAGAATAAGTCTCACCGTCCATATTCCTCTATCTTCCTCGTTCCATCGTTGTTGCCATTCTGAAATGGTGTTTTCCCTGAAGTAACCGGTTATGTGATTTCCAGCCAATTTCGCCCTATAAAGCTCCATCCGCTCCGCTGCCAGCAGATCCACAGGGATCACACCTGCTATCACCAGTACGCCTGGAGCGGACACTGTACGATATGCCAACGTGATACGCAATGCAGCCGTTCTCTGTACCGATACAAGTGAGTTTGCCCGCTTTTTAACATCTAGTTTCGGCCCAAATTTCGCTCCCATAAAGCTGCATGCAGTTTCCAACCTTTATCAGCATAGCTGAGACAATAAAAACTTGGCATATAGCGTACCTGGACGGTTTGTTAGATTTGTACAGTGTAAACCAGAGCTTTGGGCACTAAGGTTATAATAATGGGAGAAAAATCTAATATGAGATTTACTAGGAGACTTTGTGAGATAATAAATAGGTGGCGTGATGTTTCCTTTATTAGCCATTAGACTCTATGATTTGTTAAAATTCTTAGGAATAAGACTTATTAACTTAAGAGAATGAGATAATTATAAGCTATATGCTATATTTAAAGTCGCCGTAGTCTAGTAGATAGTGTATTGGCTTATTAGATGTGAGGTTGCGTTTCAAATCCCAGGTCAGACAACTCCAACAAAACGAAATATGAAAAAATATTTCTTCTTTCTCAGTAGATTGTTAGCAAAAATTTTGTGAATAAATAAAATTTACCAAAAAAAAATTCTCAAAAAAATCTGTCGTATTCAGCCGACTTTAAAATTAACACACACAGTAGTGTGAGAAACTATGTTGTAATCCCAACTGAAGGGTTGTAATGACCAGAAACTATTCTGTGGAAGATATACTGGTCGAGAATTGAAACGATTGTTTTTCGTACCAGAGTAAAATATTCCTAACCGAAAGAAGCAATCGCAGATCATATTCTAAGCAAAAGTTTATGTCATCGAAAAGTATGCTCAATTAACTTGGATAGGAGATACAAAAGGTAGGACATACTAATATTATCTGACAGTGAGGCTACTATCTTAGCAATTGCATCTTATAAGGATAACTCGCAAATAGTCTGCGTTCGTCTGGAGATGTAATCGACTGGTTAAGGAAAAAGGTTTATCCTCGATTTAACTTCAGGTCTTATGGAAATTCGCAACTATAAGCAGGCAATTGAGGTCGTGAGTAGAGGAACTTCAACGTCGTTGATGGGGCCTAGAACTCTTTCGTGGCCTGGAGACGGCTATTTGAAAAGGTATACTCAACTAAACTAAGGTAAACTAAACAACTTATAAAAAATAGAAAATACTTTCCGCAAACTAAATAGTTTTGATACAATCTAAACTTTTGTTGGGAAATTACAATAACACGAGATTTAAGTTGCGTCAGACTATCGAGGAATAACCTGAGGCCAATAACCGGTTTTTTGACAGGACTCTGTAGACTTCAGGTGCAATTGTTGGGAATCATATCGAACCAACATCTATTTTCTGTGACATTGAGAATTAGTCATCAGAACACATTCTTGGATTCTATGAGGCATTAATGTATGCCAGAAGGAACACCAGAGTCAGGTGCTAGGAAGGGAATTGTGCTTGTAGACAGCGAGCAGCATTCTCAAGATTGTCAGGGCAATAGGTTTGAAGGAGATATCGGGTGGGCCATCCATAGGCTTAAATTTCAGCCATTAATTATTTCGTATCTGGCAATACTTATGTCATTATGTTCTGTAATAAATTATCTCCACTCGATTTACGCTTGAGCAACTTTGGGATTTGTTGGGCCAACGGGAAAGTGCACGCTGATATCGATTTTGCCAACAAAAATCATCTTTTCGGATGAAGCTCATTTTCATCTTGGTGGGTATGTTAATAAACAAAACTGCCGTATTTAGAGTTTACAAAACCTACACTTCGTCATACAGAAGTCAATGCACTCATTACGAGTGATTGCTTCGTGCGGCTTGTGGAGCGGAGGCATCATTGGCCCATATCTTTGTCGCTCTTCATGATATTAATGTGGTCGAAATTTGGTTTCAACAGGATGGTGCAATTTGCCACATATCTCATGCGGAAATCGATTTATTGCGTCAAACGTTTGATGACCGTTTAATTAGCCATGTAGCTGCGATTTGCCACAGTTGGACTATTTTCTGTGGAGCGCCGTTAAAAAAAGTGTTATGCCACTTAAAGAACTTAGAATAAATAAAGAAGTTTTTGAAGGAGATATTTTACGACGGCCTCACCTTCTCTACAGCAATAAAAGGGACCCAAACTGCTACTTTTACTCACCTTTTATAACCTTAGCAAACATTTCCATTTATTCCTTAATAATCTTTAAATGCAATGAATGAATGTTTCCGTTTCTTTTTTTAAATCATTTTTTCGAGTCTTAAGCTGTTAAAAAATTCAAAAAATCAATTAATAATCCTCTTGGGGGAAAGTCATCTACTGACTATTTTGAGACGATCCCAACTTGTTCTTGTTCCCATTCTAATATTCTAATTTCCATTAAGAGATTTTGCATATTTTCCGTTAACATGTAAATAACTTGTAAACATTTGGCTTTGTATCCGCTTTAGTTCGTTTAAATTCTATTGGGACTACAACTGAAAACAAGGACAACAACAACATGTTTTTGTTAAGCTGATGAATGGCATAAGAAATGGGGACAACACTTGCACGCACCACCACCACCAAGTCTGTTGTGCTCTTTCTTGGTCAGGTTTGTTCATATTGTTGTAAAATAAATCAGATTTTAAAAGCCAAGTAAATGTCAACCATAACCAACAACAACAACAACAAAAGGGAAACAAACATAAAAACATGAATAAGAAATAGAACAAGAAAATTTATGAATAAAACAAAATATTAAGAAAGAAAGAAAAGAAAAGGAATTTATGAAAGTAACCACAAATATTATTACAAAGAAATGGTACGTAAAAAATACGTTGGGAAACGAAACAAAGAAAAACGAAGG
Source organism: Sarcophaga subvicina (assembly GCA_936449025.2). Classification (NCBI taxonomy): domain Eukaryota; kingdom Metazoa; phylum Arthropoda; class Insecta; order Diptera; family Sarcophagidae; genus Sarcophaga; species Sarcophaga subvicina. Next base: position 39,500,222 of record OW388084.2, read on the forward strand.
AAGAAAAAAATTTAAAATGTAACCAACAATATACGCGTACAGTTTAGGGCGTCTGGAAAAATTGTTTTGTTTTTTTATTTGCAAAGTATTGTTTCAAAACAAAATCATAAAAATTTCTATGCAGTTAAGACCGGCAGTTTAATTACACCACATAACTGGAGAATGAAAAATTATAAAGCAGGGTATGATTTTTTTATCTTTGGGCATATTATCGGTGGGGATATTAATCGATGTTGATATATATTACTGAGAACATTTAAAATATTTTTTTTTAATTTTATTACAATCTGCTTTCCAATTGTCACGACATGATAGTTAGAATTTCTCAGTCTTAAGCAAAAAAAGAAATTTTAAGCATTTGATATACGATTTCTATGAATTTTAGAGGATAAGATTTAGAAGTAAAATTGAAAGTTATAATTTTGTATGCAGTTTGGAAACTGAGCTCGGATTTTATCGAGTTTTTTATTTTTATTGCAAAAGAGCGTACTTTGTCTCCTCTGTTTATTAATCCGGAGCTAGATATTATAATGGAGCTGGTTACCGTCATAGCAGGACAGATTTCTGACAAAGCAGTATTCGATTAGAAAATCGAGACATAACCGTTGACATCAGATTTTTGGCCAGTAGACAGTAATACTAGTTCTGAAAATATTGTTATTAATCACCATTTCTAATGAGATATACCAGACAAACTGCTATGAGACTAGCAATACACATTCATACAAACATAATTGGTCATTACAACCCTTCAACCAGGATTACAACCTGGCTTCTCACACCACTTATATTGTGTGTGTTAATTTTATACATGAATTGCGGGACCTACAGTTTAAAGTCGACTTCGAACGACAGATTTTTGAGAAACTTCTTCATGGCAATTTTATTTACTCTCAAAGATTTTTCCAGAAGACTGTTGAGGCTAGACTACTAGACTACTGTGATATAGGGTGGGTCATTTAAAAGTTTAAATTTAAAAATGCAATCAAACAAAAATGGCTTGAAATTTTGTCAAATTAATTTTTTAGTTGTGAAGTATAATTGTTCCGGTTAGAAATGGAATATTATTTCATTTATATGTCTGCCACGGAGGGCCTCACAGTACGTCATTCGATCGCACCAATTTCCGCGCTCTTCTTCGAGTTGGCAATCTTCGTATTTTGGCAATGTCTTCATAAATGTTGACCTTCAAATGCTCAATTGTCTCTGATTTGTCGGCATAATACTTTTCTTTAACAAAGCCCCACAGAAAATGGTCCAACGGTGCCAATTCGTAGCTTCTTGGCGGCCAAATGACATCACCATTTTGGCTGATTAAACGACCATGAAAGGTTTGACGCAATAAATCGATTATGGCATGAGATGTGTGGCAAGTTGCACCATCCAGTTGAAAACAAACATCGTTCACATCAATACCATAAAAATCGGGTAAAAAAAATCGGTTATCATCGTGCGATAGGCGTCTCCATTCCCATAATGGCTGTGCTGTCCTAATTTTCAAAGAAATATGGGTTAATGATGTCTTCTTTCCACAGGCCGCACCCGACAGTCACTCGTAATGGGTGCATTGGCTTCTGTAAGACCATGTGTGGGTTTTTTGAGCTTCAAATACGGCAATTTTGCTTACTAACGTACCAACCGAGATGATAATGAGCTTCATCCGAAAAGATGATTTTTGGTTTTTTTTTTTGCAAAATCGACATCAACGTGCAGTTTCTCGTTTGCCCAATAAATCCCAACATTGCTCAAGCGTAAATCGGTTCATTATGTTCAGTGGAGATAATTTGTTACAGAACAGAATGACGAAATAACCAATGGTTAAAATTTAAACCGATAGACGTCACACATGATATAAATTCCTTATGGTATAAGTATTTCTCTGTGTCAGTAATGAGTCACCAGAGATCAGCAATGAGTATTCAAAAAGATGAGTAAATTCGTATCATACTCATAATTTCTGATACTTATACGCATTCATACTTATTTTAATGTCATACTCATACTATTCATATTCAAAGTTTGAAGTACTCAACATACTCATACTTAACAATACGCATGATATTGATGACTTCGACTCTCCTTTACTCAACATTTACAAAAAACACAAAATAAGTATGATTCGCGTACGAACACTCATTAGAAGGCTGTGTGTTTGCTTTGCTTGCTGTCTTTATCTTTTTCTTTCTTCTTTTTTTGGTAAATGCAACAACAACTAAGACTGTAAATTTTGATGAATGATTCGAATCACTCGAATCATTTATGAGTATTATAAGTATTTTTCTAAATTTATGAATCCGAATGAGTAGGTGTATGAATCAAACATAGTTCGAATGTTATGAGTATGATGTCAACGTTGTACTCATACTCATTGCAACCTGTACTTATAAATCAATGTTGTACTGAGTACGAATGAATCAGAGTAGTTGAATTTTAATGCTGTTGACTCACTCATACTCAAAATTTCATGAGTACTTATGAGTAGCGAAAAAACAATCCATTGCTGATCTCTGTGAGTCACCTTTCATGTAGACCTGTTGTGCCGCTAAAAGAGTATCTTGTTTGAGAGATAATCCAATGTAGAGGTCAACTATCTTAGAAACTAGTATAGGCTGATGTTCCCAACATCTTTAGCTTTAGTATGACATGCATTGCCTTCCTTGGGAATATAGACAATCTTGTAAGTAATCTTGTAATTGAATTATGTAGAAGAAAATGATGGCACAAAAATAATGTCATAAAAATATTTGTAAATCTGTTAGTATACCAGAATACTAGGATTCGGAAACTTAAAAGTATGACAGCTTTTCAGTCTCCATTTACTGACATATTCTAAGGACAGTATTCTAAAACGATGAAGTCGCCGTAGTTTAGCAGGTAGTGTGTTGGCTTATTAGACGTGAGGCCCCGGTTCAAACCACAGGTCAGACAATTCCAACAAAACGAAATATGAAAACATATTTCTTTTGTGACTTCCTCTCAGCAGATTTCTGACAAAAACTCGGAGAGTAAATAAAATTGCCATGAAAAGTTTCTCAAAAATGTGTCGTTCAGAGTCGACTTTTAAACTGTAGGTCTGGCCACTCATGTACATAAGTGATGTGAGAAGCTATGTCATAACCCCCTGACTGAATGGTTGTAATGACCAATTATGTATTCTGAAAAGATTGTTATGATTAAACATGTTTGTTGAGTTATTACTTCCGGGTATGGTTTACAGCAGGGTGAACATTCCATGCCACCTTCATCTGTAGTAGCAGTTGAGAGTAATTGTAATAAAAATAAACAATTTTAATTCTCTTTGCGCACTTTAACAAGGTCAATTATTTCAATACTTAGAAAATAATTAACGAAATAATATTCATTAATTTGCACAAAACTTAACAAGCGTAACATTTTAAGGAACAATCCATTGAAATCTATAAAAAAGGCATGAGGATTATGGCAACATATCTCCAAAAAACAACTTTTGCATGAAAATATTTTTTTTGGAATATAGAAAAAGAATGTATTTTTCTTAAAAATATTTTATTGCCATTTTGTTTTTGTTGTTTTACAACAAGTAGAGATGGAACTGGAAAATTAATTTTATTACCTCTCGTCTTTGGCGAAAACTTTTTTTGACTCTCTCTCTGGCATTTAATTAAAATATTTTACAAGTTGTCGAAAACTTATTTTTTGTTCTTGTTATTGTTATACGCATTTAACGCTTGTTACTTATGTGCCCTATGCCCCATGCCCCACGTATAATTATACAGATGAGAGAAATTTAAACTTGTGACTGAGTTTTGTCTGTGAAAATCATTTGGAATTTGCGCTCTTGTCAGTGCTAAAACATCTCATTTGTATAATTATATGTAATTAAGTATTGTGGTGCAGTGGCCGTGGTGGTAGTAGTAATAGTGGTGGTGTTGGTGATGATGGTAATGCTAAATTGGAAAAATGTTTTACAGCAGCCCAGCATAAATAAATGCTGGAATAAATTGTGAATTCTGGTGAACGCAACTCCTGACTTCTTCTGAGACATACGACACTGTTTGTGATTTAAAACTTAAAAAATGCGAAGCAAAGCTAATGATAATCGCTGTGGTTTTGTTCTGTTATCTTTTGCCAGTTGTGGTGAGTTTATTTTAATTTTCAGTTTAAAATTTTTTTTGTTTTTATGGTTCAGTTAGCGACATCGTCAGCAAGATTTGCCATTTAATTATGCTATAGACGAACAAAGAAACAATATTTTTTTTTCAGGTTATGTAAGCTGGCAGAAGTCTTAAAGGTAAGTCCCTCATTCAGGCCGTTTGTGATACCATCAATCAATTTTACCCGGAGGTCAAACATTCTCTAAAGAAAACCAAAGCCAGGGCAAAATAAATCTTGCTATTCCAGGACTTCCTATCAAGGTGTCTAAGATATCCTGAAGTTGTCGTAGACTAGTAGCTACCCTTTTGGCTTTTTGTGAGGCCACGGTTCAAACCCCAGGTCAGATATCTCTAATAAGATATCAATATAAGAAAATATATTTCTTAGGCGACTTCCTTTCATCAGATTTCTGGCAAAAACTGTGAGAGTCGCTGCGAAAAGTTTCTCAAAAATCTGTAAGTCCCTCCACTCATGTGTAAAATCAACACAAGCAACATAAGTGGTATAAGAAACTAGGTCGTAATTCGGACTAAGTGGTTGTGATGACCAATTAAAGGGTCCGCCAAATAACTTTTTTTTTGAAAATCCTAAAAAAAACTAATGAATATTTTCTCAAATTTCTTTTTTTTATTTGAAAGTACAATCCTTCCGGTTAATAATGGAAAAATAATGGCTGCCTCGGATGGCCATGCAGTAGCCTAAACCATCGGTCCAATTTTTAAGCACATTATCGATTGTGTGCAGCTGTATTTCACCAATGGCTTCACGAATATTGTCCTTTAAAGCGTCAATTGTCTCTGGCTTGTCGGCGTAACACATATCTTTGACGGCACCCCACAAATAATAGTCCAACGGTGTCAAATCGCAGCTCCGAGACGGCTAATAATGCGATCTTCAAAAACAGGGCGCAGAACATCGAGTGTAGCTTCGGCTGTGTGGCACATAGCGCCTTCCTGTTGAAACCAAATGTTGTGAACAAAAAGTCGTTCAACATGGCCCGATAACGATCGCCATTGACTGTAACGGCCACTCCTTGCTTATTTTCAAAGAAAAATGGCCCAATTATGCCTCTGGACCAAAATCCGCACCAAACAGGTGCGTCGGCTTTTCAATGTATGCGTGCGGGTTTTCTGTGCCCCAAATGCGACAATTTTGCTTGTTTACATACCCGCCAAGATCAAAATGAGCTTCATCTGAAAAGATGATTTTTTTTTGCCAAAATCGGCATCTTCTGGTGTAGGCTACTGCATGGCCAGCCGTGGCAGCCATTTGAATGAAATTAGTTTCCATTATTAACCGGAAGGATTGTACTTCCAAATAAAAAAGGAATTTGAGAAAATATTCAGTAGTTTTTTTTTTAAAGCATTCTCAAAAAAAAAGTTATTTGGCGGACCCTTTATGTATGTATTCCAGCAATCTTTATATTAGAGATCTAGTCGGAGATGCCAGAAAGTGAGAAGTTAAAATCCTCCGTTTATTTATGACAAGAACAGTGCACTGATAGGCACAGAGGTGAAATACAGTCTCTTTCTCCTTCTCAGATCCTTAGCTCCTGCAGAAGTCATTTACCGGAATGCCGAGTCTTTCGGCATGGCTACCAAAAGAACAGTGTATAGTAAGAATCGATATTGTGCGATGGATGAGTATGCGACTTAAGACTAGAAGTGAACCGGTCCTCTTCTCATCCATACGTGTGCTGTAAAGTCTAGCAACATTATACACCGCCTCTTGCAGCTACCGAGATTAAGCTTCCCTATAATAAATTATTTTACTGAGGTAGTCGGAATATCTATTCCCTGTAACATAGAGTAAATTGCGTTCTTCGCACCGGCTCTAGCTAACTCATCAGTCTGGCAATGTCCAACGATATCCTAACATCCCAGAACCCATAAAAGAGTTTCCTTTGAATGATTCAAAATATCCCTGAGAAATCTTTGTCATTCATGGACAAGAACGGACATTAAAACTACGTTCCTAAGAGAATGGTTGTGCGAGAAAATCAAGTGATTTTCAGGGAAAATACCGCCACCCAACAAGTATTGCATCGCTTTCTAAACTACAATTTACTCTACTTGGAAAACCTTACAATGGTTAGGCACCCTAAAAGAAAGTTTAATATCAGAACCCCTTAATAAATATACCACAGCCCACCTAGTCACTCATTTTTTGGGCTTCAGTGTAAACCTCAAAGATCCCATTGGAAATCTCGGAGATGCATTTCAATCGAAAAATTATCTTCAACGACGAAGCGCGTTTTTAGCTTAGGGGTAACAGCAAACGAATTTGATCTGAAGAACAACCAGAGGTAGCTCAAGAGCTGCCAATGTACTTTGAAAAGTGCACTGTTTTATGGAGTTCAATAACAAATGAAAATCACAACGCTGGAGTCAATTCAGCCAGGTACCATGCGCTGATTATCGAGTTGTTTTGTTATTTAAAATTGAATATTTGCGCTTGGTTCACTTGTGGCGTTGACAAGACAGTTTGATATGTCTCACAGCCCGTAATACCAAGAAACTATAGAAAGACGTGCTTAGCGAGCTATAAATCTCTAATTTTAGAGGAGTCCGTTTTGTTCTCAACGTTTTCGGACTTCACTTCACTTTACCAGACTATTTTTTGGGGATACGAAAAGTCTCTCAAATAAAGCGACAAACTTCAGCCATGGAAGAGAAGATTAGTGCTGATATTACAGCAATATTGGGAGAAATGAGGAGGCAGATGCGAGAAAATTGAATGGACCATATGTTGCAAAGCAGTGAAGAACATTTACATGAAATAACCTTGAAAATAAACTACGGCAGGCATTTATTCATCGACCCATTTCATCTTCATTTGTGTGTTTAAATTTTATCTCCATTAGTTGAGGAACATTTAATATAAAGTTCATGCTGAAACACAAATTTGAGAAGCTTTTTCATGGTTATTACTCATACTTATAGTCATAATTTCTTTTTTTTTTTGCTAGAAAACAGAGTTTGAACTGGAAACTGAAAACGCGCTAACATACTAGCTATTGTTACCATGACGACTCAAAAATATTTCCTTTACTTCTTTGAAGAATTTTCTCTCTTTTTTTAAATTCTTCCTTGCCAAACGGTTAAGAATCACACTGATGCCAGTCCAAGCTGTTAGTGTGCAGTATAACGCATGAGTAATTTAAAATTAAAAATAATAAATCGATCATACGCCAGGTATGCATAGAATTTACTTCTGAAGGGTGTTTTATAAAGCGCTTCCTATTTTTAAATTAGAAACAAAATGTATGTGAGATATCATCGAAATGTTGTATTCACTAGAAAGGCCTATTGACACCATTATGTGTGGAATCTCTGGGTGGAGGGCAACCGAAATGTTTAATTTTCCATGACACAGGCTTATAAATCTATCTGAATTTGACCGATGGCGTGAGTTCTAAAATTTATCAGGACTGCTGTGGTTTGTGACTTATTTACATACTCCTGCGATTTAAGAAACACGAAGGGCACTATTATGCCCTCAAATCGCTCAAGCAGAATAGCTAATGTGGCATGAGCTGTATTGCACGTAACGCCGTCTTTTTGAAACCACATGCCGTTGTTGTCCAGATCATTCAATTTAGAATAAAATAATCATCGTCCTATAGTGCTCGACGTGGGTTGTGAAGACCAGGTCAACATCATTCTCAAAGGAATAAGGAACGCCAGTCTAAAACTAATAAACAGTGATTTTTCGGTATGCACTGGACGCTTTTAAATCGCATGTTAGTTGGTATCAACCTAAATTCAACAGGTACTCTTCTTCTTTTTCTTCTTGTCTTCATTGGCTATTAACAATCCGCTTAATGGATTTCGGTGTGTCTTGCCTTCCAGTCGTCTGTGCTTCTTTCGGGTCTTCTCTGGTTGGTCACACCAATCGATTACGTACTTATTTATCTAAAAATGGGCCGGGTGAATGGTGGAACAGAAATCTTTAGTTCTCTGCAGTACTCTGACTAATGGAAGAACAATTCGTGATATTTGTATGATAACCAACTATTTTGGTTTGCACGTCAAGATTTTGAACTAGACGGAATGTGGTTTGAACTAGACGATGCTATTAGCCACATAGTATGATCGATTTTAGTTTTATTACATGAGACCTTTCCAGAAAGAGTAATTTTGGCAAAGTCAATAGGCCGTAACTTTAAATTGTACCCCCTGCCGTGAAGCGTATGAGAACTACCATTCGACAAGTTATTTTCGAAATATCTTTTGAAATGTGAGAAAAAGTAGTTGACAACTACTGTAAAAGGATTGACTCCTGCAACAAGCCTAGAAGCAATTATTTAAATGCCCTATATGATGACAAGATCCATGCGTTGTAATGAAATAAAAATTTCATCAGAATCATAGCCTAGTCCGTGTTATTTTTAACCAAAAAATGGATAACTTTCAAATTATTTTTGTTGATAAATCATTCAATATTAAGTGCACATACAGTCAATAAAGAGTGCATGGGTAAGAAGTCACGTTTTTATTTTAAAATAAAAACACATATTTCTGGAGATGGTGACGAATTTTTTTTTATTGGATTGTAAAGGTGATATGTTCCGCTTAAGACTGGAATAAATTGTCAGGCAAAGGGCCGCCATGGCTTTGAAGGCGGTTCATTATTCTTTCTACGAAATTTTCCATGACCTTTTCATCGAGATGTTTCTGTGTTTCTGTTTAACAAAACGTCAATAATGACACGATACTGGTGGTAAACACAAACCTTTTCAACGGAACAGTGGTTAAAACAACATTCAAATGTTAACAATAGAAATACTTATTACTTTAAACAATATCTTAGGAAATTTAAAATTATTTTGAATTTAATTGGGCAATTCACACTAGCCCTTGTATCGTTGTATTCATTGTATTGTTAGACGAATATACAACAGTGTATGCTTGTTCTTCATATAAAAATCTTATACACTTAAACACATTTTTTTCATATGTTTTTGGAAGTAGTATTGGTTTCGTGCTATCAGTTTATGTAAATGTCAGTAATCAAGAAGAAGAATAAAAATATAAAATGTTTTCTATGTAACTTGAGTCAACAATTAACATTTCAAAATTATAATTGTTCACACAGATAATTAATTAAATTACTTTTTTCCGTAATAGTTTTCATTTTGTTGCTTAAAAATCAAATTATAAATTCTTCTTCTTATCTGACGTTTGGAATACGAAATACAGCATAGCATTGAGCGTTCACAAACAAAAAGTGTATTCAATAAAACATGCACGATACAAAGTTGTGTGAATTAGCCAAATATTTCGAAATAACCAATTTAGTAATCGTGTACGTATACGCAATATTTAATAGGTAACATGTATACAAATACATTCATCATACGCTGTGTAGTATGCTAACTTGTACGTAGATCTTCTATTATAAGAAGAGAAAGCTTCTATGAATTTTTTTTAAATTTTTCTATTATCGGGTGAGCCATTTATCGGTTTAAATTTGAGCCATCAGTTATTTCGAAACTGGCAATATTTATGTCATTCTATTTTGTCACAAAATTCTGTATATTAGCTCCACTGAACGTAATGAAAAAGAGCATGGAGTCCAATCAATTGCTCTAGGTGGTTAGTTGACACCAGATATCCTTCAGATAGTTTGTTCTAGAAATCGTTGCTGCAATTAATCGATTATTGCACTTGCGGTGTGGCAGGTGGTGACATGTTCTTGTTATGAATGTCGTTTACAGTCACTGCAATTTCGGTCTCGTCTTTAAGGAATTAAGGCCTAATGACATCGCCCTCTAAAAATTGGCATCAAACAATTGCTTGTTGTGGGATCATTTGTTTCTCATGGATTGCATAAGTGTTTCTTTTTTTAGCTCCAAATTCGACAATTTTGTGTATTCACTAAGACAGTCGGATAGAAATGCTTTGCAGCGGAGAAGATGACTTTTGTCGACGATTTCCATTTGAGATATTAAACAAACTGAAAGCTTAAGGTGGAAGTCCTTTGTCGATAAACACAGAGTAGTGCTGTTGAGAGCGATGCGGGATTAATGTTTTTAACGACACTGTGTTATTGAAATCGTCTGAACCCAGGTCAGACATCTCCACAAAAAAAAAAAAAAAAAATGCGAAAAAATATTTCTTCGGCGAGTTCATCTCACCAGATTTCTGGCAAAAACTCTGAGAGAAAATAAAACTGCCGTGAAAAAGTTTCTCTAAAATCTATCGTTCGGAAACGATTTTTAAACTATAGGTCGCGCCATTCATGTATAAAATTAACACACGCAACATAAGTGCTTTGAGAAGCTTGGTCGTAATCCTGACTAAAGGGTTGTAATGACCCATTATGTATGTATGTAGTCAAGGAGACGTAAATATATTTTAAGAACTAATTCTTTGTAGAAAATTCAGCAGTCTACCTTATATTGAAGTTTAAAGCCTTCCCAGCGAAGCGCGAATCCACGAACATAATCATGTCATGACTACCCTTCTCAAAAAAGACAAAGAAATACAGCATGTTTCCTGGAAATTTGTTCATTTGGAAAACAACAACAGATATTTTCTCTTTAGCAAGGAGTTACACATTGTAATGCGCTGCAATTGTACTATACTAGGGATTCTAGTATGGAAGCGACAAGCCATAATTTAACCTCCCAATACAACAAACAGTCTGACTCTACCTTCTATCTTTTGTTAAAACGCTGGCACAGATTCATTTGCGGTATCGATATTGCTTGTCGATTTTTTTTACTGGGGTCTTCTATTTACATATGTATTCGTTGTATATGTCCTAGAATTCTTAAAATATTTTTAAATAATGTCTAAAATAGGATTTTTCCAAAGGTTTTTCTTTTCTGGAAATAGATTCAGTAACATTCAGAATTAAATGGAGAATCATTTCTTGGAAGACTTTGAACCAAGAAAAATAGTGAAAGAAGAATATCAAAACTAATTATAATACATTTACCCTTTGGCGAATTTTTCTTTGGAGAAAACCATCCAACAAAACATAATTTTTGTGTACCAATCGCTCGTTTTTATTGCAGGATTGCATTGCTTGCAATTGAAAAGAAAATTAAGTTTTCTGTTGATGGTTTTTGATGAATAAACGATAAAAAATAATAATTTTCAATATTAAATGAGAAAAACCTTTATGAGCGAAATACTCACTGTGGGAAAAAATATTTAAAAGAAATTTTTGTTTAGTTTTTCCACATTTTATGACAATTTTTTTTATTTGAATATGCAAACTGCAAAGAGAAGAGTTTTTCTTACAACCCAATTATGTTTTTGATTTATTTTCCAAAGAATTTTGATTTTTTCAAAGCTTGACCATTTTTTTGGTCTTGAAATTCATCAATTTAAGCTTTTTGGTTAAATTTCAAACACAAATGCATTTCTGTCGTCAAAGTTAGCAAACAAACAACTGTTTCAGTTTGATTATGTTTTCGAAATGAAAAAAAAAAATTGTTCTTGTATGCTGGAAGCATACAACTCAGACTTGGACAATTCTTACAGGGTGTCTCAATAAGAGTGAACTTTGGAATTTAGAAATGTATGCTGGTACTGCTCGTCAACTTGGAAGATTTTACAATCGACAAAGTACATCGAATGTATCAACCATTTTCAAAAGTGTTCCAAAACGTTGAAAAACTTGGCGGATTATGTAGGAATAATCTACAATGACGCTGTAAATGCTATGAGTGTCGTCAAAAATATCAATTCACCATCGCTCTCAACCACTTTAATTACGCAAAGCACTACACGGAACGTTTATTCTAGTTTTAATCACACATATCTTCTATACAATCCAATAAAAAGTGGCTACAATCTCAAGAAATAGGTATTTTTATTTTAAAATGAAACACTCTACAGTTAGGTTAGGTTAGGTTAGGTCAGTGTGAAAGCTTCAATACCAAAAGCTCACTTGAGCACGCATAGCCGCCCGTTGTGAAGCCACAGGTGAACGCAGTCTTTGCACTGATCAAGTTCCTCCGAACCAAGGAGGGAGAAGTTGGTCAGCGCAAGGGCTGCACATTTCAAATCACGACTACGCTTTAAAACCAGCCAGAAAGCTTTGCAGGCTGTCAAGGATTGGAGAGCCAAATAATCTATATCTGTACCTCGCAAAAGTTGGGCACTGACAAAGAAAGTGGATAACAGTCTCCTCTTCCTCAGCGGATCTGCAACCACGGCAGAAGTCGTTAAATGGGAGCCGCATTCTTTCCGCGTGTCTGCCAATAACACAGTGACCTGTAAGCATGGCCACTGTGATAGAGATGATGTTACGACCAAGTCCAAGTAACTGGTTGGTGCGCCTTCTATCCATTGAGGGCCAAGTGAGCCTAGCGGTGGAGCAGGTCTCCTCATTGATCCAGGATAAGTTGGCATCTCGCAAGAATTTCAGCTTGAACGAGGTAAATGGCATTCCCAGATGGATTGAAGAGGATTCCGGAAGAAGTGCGCCAGCTCTGGCTAGCTCGTCACCTCTGCAGTTTCCCGTATGCGAGGATCCACTGCCCGGCTCGGTAGATGGCCATCACATCTGCCTGGAACACGCTGCAATAGTCCGGCAGCCGGAGTGAAATGTCCAAGTCTAATTTCCCAGAGTAGACTCCGCTATCCACCCCGCCATCGAGTTTAGAGCCGTCGGTATACAGGAGCTCCCGAAGGAAGTTCTGCTCGGGATCATGAACTTGAAACCCCTGTCAAAACAGTATTCCTCAGGGAGATAATCGATATCCAGTGGGGCTACAGGATCAATATTCAAAATAAAGGAGTGACCAGAGGGGACGACGCGCCAACGAGATAGGGCATTGAGTCTTGTCGCAGTGAACTTAGCCACCTGCTTTGTGAGGAGCTCAGTAGGAAGCCAGTTAAGCATTGCGAACAAGGTCTTTGTGGGGATGGTGCGTAGGACACCAGTGATACCTGCGGACCACCAGAAGGCAACACCGTATGGGAGGTTGGGTTCGATGACTGCAGAATAGATTCCCCGCATGACCCTTGGAGTGAAACCCTATCTGGATCCAACTGCCCTGCTGCAGCAGGTTCTACAGTAGTCACCGTAGTTTTATAGGTAGTGTGTTGGCTTATTAGTTATGAGCCAATGGTTCAACCCCAAGGTCGGTCGTCTCCAACTAAACAAAATATAAAAAAGATATTTTTTCGGCGAGATTCCTTTTAGGAATCATCGTGGCAAAAACTTTATGGCAGAAACTCTGAGAGTAAAATAAAATTACCATGAAAAGTTTCTCAAACAATCTGTCGTTCGGACTCGACATTAAACTGTAGGTACTGCCTTCCGTGTATACAATTAACACACACAATATAAGTGGAGTGTGAAGCTAGGTCGTAATCCTGAATGAATGGTTGTAATGACCAATTATGTTATGTATGTACGCGGTTATTTGTAGGAGAATGTTTTGCCTTTGCTGTGTCCAAGAATACATTAACCGAAGGATAAACTGGGTTTATTTGAATACAGATTTAATTTGGACTCAGCTATGATGGTGTATGAGTTAACTTTTACAATCAGAAATCGGAATTTGATAGCTCAGGCCGTCCACTGCTATATACGTTGGACTATTTTCTGCGGGGCGCCTTTAAAGAAAATTGTTATGCCGACAAACCAGAGATAATTGAGCATTTGAAGGCCAATATTCGTGATGCTATTGCCTAGATGCGACCCCATACACTCAAAAAAGTGCACGAAAATTGGTCCGATCGAGTTAGGTCCTGTAAAGCCAGTAGCGGCCATATGAATGAAATAATTTTTCCATTTCTAACCGAAGCAATTGTACTTCACTACAAAAGAAATAAAGTTTGCAAATTTTCAAACCGTTTTTTTTAAATTTAAACTTTTATTTCGCCTACCATATAATGGCAAATTTGGATTAAATTGTCGATATGTGACATGTTCGTCGCGCTTCCACACCATGTGCTTGAACTCTACCTTACTTTTAAGGTTCTCGTTAACAACCTTTTAAACTCGAGGTACACTTACGTTTGCGCACCATTCTTTTCGATTACTTCCAATCAAAAATTAGAATTAAATAAGGACATGAATGTTTAATTAAAAACAAAATGAGGAACTCTATGGTTCTCATTTCTATACCTCATTACCATACAGTTGTTTCAAAATAAAATCTGATTTTATTTCTGTGTGATGATTAGGATAAATTATTTTTAAATTTCACGTTAAAATTTCATAACTTGTTTTCAGTTAAATATTAAATAGAATATTAAAAATAGAATTGATAGAAGAAAAATATTGATTATAATTAGAATATGTATACTTTTGTTTCCATAGCATCTGAAAAATAAATACTCTCCCAACAAAATTTAAAGACTTAAAGTATTCTTCATGGTAAATTATCATTAAAAATAAACTTTAAAGATGCCGTTACTTACTTCTACTTGGTGATGCACTAACATAAGCTGATGAGCGTCTTTTGAGACCACTGGTACCTTCATTACTGCTACCCACCGGCAAGAAACGCGACAACGATAACATCGTTTTAAATAGTTCTGTGACATTATTATCCTCCTTTGCTGAACATTCTAAAACTTTGGCTCTGTAAAGAATAAAAAAAAAAATATGAAAGAAAGTCAGAGAAGAAAAAGAATCTTAAACATCAACAATATTATAGTAAAAGAATATTTAACGCACACTCATACGCATACATATACATGCTATAAGGATAACTATGTGAACGAAAAAAACAAAGTAGAGAGAATGGAACGTATTACACTTTGTTCTCTTAGAATGTCTTACTCAAGTGCAACAGCTATTGTTGCTTTATGAGCATGTTAAAAAAACAAAAACTAAACGAAAACAACAATAACAAGAACAATAACTACTTGCGTTTTAAAATAAACACAATGAATATGGCTCCGGTTATGCTATCCGAAATGTAGGTGTTAAGGTCACTTACTCAACTGTTTAACTGTACGAGTATTGCGACAATGTTAAACATTGTTTTTGTGGTTGTTGTTGTTATTGTTATTGTTGGGATTTTATTTTCATTTCTTCTTCTCGTTTGTTGCTTTGTTTTGAAAAAGCAAAACCATCAAGAAAAAGTTTTAATTTGCAACAATTTAACAAAATTTCAATAGTGTTGCTGTAAGAGATACTAAAACAAAAACAAATTAAGAAAGAAAAAGACAGAGAAAGAGACAAAAAGAAAGTTAAAGAGGATAGCAAAACGTTGTTGTAAGTTTTCATTTAACTAAGAAAAGTTGGAAGAAATCTTAACGAGAATAATTATTAATGCTTGGCGAAGTGTTAAAGGAAGTTATTAACTGGCGAACATAAACAAAAAGGGCATGAGCATCGTAAATAAGCGAATGCTGCATTAGTAGGTAAAGAACTTGAACAAGACAGTAGCAACGAAAACAGTTACCAATGTTTGATTGGCTCTAAGTAAACGTCTTATAATATGAAATAATTTCTCTTTATTTCGAAAAGTTGCCAACGAAGCGTTATGCCATAAAAATATAGGGACGTACACGCCAGGCCGTAATCCTCACTAAAAGTTTTTGAAGCAATTAAGGCCTTAACTCTTTACATCTGAACAATTTGATGGAGTTTAGAAAAATGCCTCCGGTTGAAGTAGTAGTTTGATTGCCTAAGTTCACTAAATCACGCCCAGGGCCCGTTATGATGCCATAGGTAAGTGCAGTCCCTGTACTGATTAAATTTCATCAAACTCATCCAAGAAGTTGTTCAGCGTAGGGGCTGCACACTAAAAGCACGATTGACCTATGCTGGAAACCAGTCTGATAGTTTAATAAACGAAGCTATGTCCTTCATATCAACGGACGATAACTCTGTTAAGCCGACAAGGAATTTATTTATTTATGTTATAGGATATCACATTTAACAAGAAATTAATCTTTTAAATTACAGTATGTGATTATATAATGATGACAAAATATAGAAGAGATATTATACAATAAAATAAAAGTAAAGAAATGGAATGAAGAGGCAAACAACCTAAATCTGCACATCGCAAAAGATGGGTATTGACAGAGAACGTGTATAACAGTTTCATACTCCTCAGCACACAAACAACCAACACAAAAGTCGTTTGATAGAAGCTGAAGCCTTTCCCTTTGTCTTCCCATAACGCAATGTAACTCTGTAAGCATGGCTGTGCCAAAGAGCAGTGAACGACTGTTGCCGAATCCAACAATGCCACTGAAAACAACAATACAATATAAAGTGACTGCTTTTTACTTTTATACCAGGCTGTTTGTATGTGTGTGACATGAAATAATATCACACATATGTACAATCTGTTTCCTTGTCTCTCACATGTGGTATTTCCTGTGGTGCCTTACTCAGTTACATTAAAACTTTATTACAAACATGAATATGTGTATGCAAGTGTGTATGCATTCTCTTAATAAAATACAGTCACAACAAATACGTTTAAGATCATTATGAACACTTATTTAGCTGAGATATTGGTATAGAATAAAACGATTGCATCCGTTTACATGATACCCTCTGCCACCCTATGAAATTTTGGAACAAATAATCGGCATTCTTATAGTAAATTAGACATTCACAAAATTTGTTAAAATCCTCAAAGCAAGTTGCTTGACTTCATTGAAATATAAATCTACTTAGAGACTCATACAGCAACAGTAAGGTGCCATTAACCCCCTAAAGACGCATGTGCCAGGCTTAAAAACGTCTTTCAAAGCCGTTCGCAGCAGTTCTAGCTGAGGTTAGAATAAATTTGGCAGCCATGTAAGGTCCATTTCTAATTACACTATAAATCTTTAACACCAAGTTGGGCAGTTCTTAACTATCCTGAATTTTTCCAAATCATCTTTGTCTAAATCCGTCCCACCAATCAATTTTGGGTACTTAAGAATTTTTCATCTCAGATTCCCAAACTGCGGATAATGATAGACAAGATATTTTTTGATGTCATCTTGTCATTACAGCCTCTGCACAAATCGTTGTGAAGTATAAACGTTATGACTGCTATGAGGTTTCCAAGGTGGCTTCTCAATACGTTCAATAAAAATCTACCATACTTGAGTGCAAAATAATATGGCAATCTCTTGTGTGATTTCATTCAAATTATCTGTTGTACTTGTACCCTTTGCAATCCTATGAAATTTTAGAACAAATTATCGCCATTTCTGTAGTATATTAGACATTGAAAAAATTTACCCTCTAAAGACACTTTTTCCAGGTTCAAAAACGTTTTTGAAAGCCGTTTGCAACAGTTCGAGCTTAGGTTAGAATAAACCTGGCAGTCATTGTAAGAAGCATAGGTCACTTGGATCCTATAATGTCCATTTCCAATTTCACTACTCATCCTTAACACTTAGCTGGTATTTCTTAACCATCCTGATAGTTTTTTGAAAAGATGGATTTTTTCCACCTCATCTATCAATAAATTTAGGATGTTTAAGAATTTTTCTTCTCAGTTACCCAAATTTTTGATGATGATATACAAGATGTTTGCAGGTTCTGCCCAAATCATCTTGAGGTATAAACTTTATGAATGCTAAGAGGTTTCTAAGGTCGCTTCTCATAAGTTTCAATAAAAAACTGCCATAAATGAGTGCAAAAAATGGCAATCTCACGTGTGAATTCGTTCAAATTATCTAGAAATACACATGCATGTAATTGTTAAATGTCTCGTTCTAGGTTCATGAATTTCTACATAAACTGTGACCCAGCAGAATGTAACCGTATTTCCATTACTCTTCCCTAGAGAAGAGCCGAGAGTGCTGGCACGTTATCCTGACCATCAGATAGTTTTGTTGTGTACTTTTTTTTCTACTCACTTTCTAAGTTGTTTCTAGCATCAAAAATTTTCGCCCCTGTCGTAATATACACTGAATCAAATAAGTCTCCGTACAGATTACTTCATTTTATATATTGATAAGTTAACATCTATTAAAACAAGATATGATTGATTTTTTAAATTTTATTTTATAAGAAATCTTGTAATTTAAGAGATAACATAAAATAAATAGAACAGAATGCATTACAAACATAAAAAAGGGTAATTTCATCAACTCCTTATATAAAATAACATCAAAAACGGTGTTTCAAGATTTTTTATGGGCTAAATATGTATGTACATACATTAACGTACATAATTGGTCATGGCACCCTTGAGTCAGGATTACGTCAAAACTATTCACACTACTTATGCCGTGTGTGTTAATTTTATACATGATTGGCGGGACCTAGAGATTTTGAGAAACTTTTCATGGCAATTTTATTAACTCTCAGAGTTTTAGCAAAAAAAATCTGTTGAGAGGAAGCCGCCGAAAAAATATATTTCTATATTTCGTTTTGCTAGAGATGTCTGACCTGGAGATGTGAGCCTTCACACTACCCACTAGATTATGGCGACTTTGAATGACATTTTCTTTTACAAATCTCTCTCAATAAAGTATTTATTTTCAAAAAAAATTACTGGTTCTTACCGGTTCTGAAGTCGCCGTAGTCTAGTAGGTAGTGTGTCGGATGTAAAGTCCGGGTTCGTGTCCCAGGTCAAAACTAAATATGAAAAAAAAAATCTTTCTTCGGCGACTTCCTCTCAACAGATTTCTGGCAAAAACTCTGAGAGTAAATAAACCTGCCATGAGAAAGTTACTTAAAAATTTGTCGTTCGGGGTCGACGTTAAACGGTAGGTCCCGCCACTCATATATAAAATTAACGCACAACATGAGTGGTGTGAGAAGCTCGGCCATAATCTTGACTGAAGGGTTGTAATGACCAATTATGTATGTATATATGTATCTAATATTGCATTTCCAATCGGAACAATTGTACTTCCCAACAAAAAAAATTAATTTGGAAAAATTGTAAATCGTTTTTGTTTTATTGCATTTTTAAATTTAAACTTTTAAATTTCCCATCCTATATTAGTAATCTTTTATGACCAACACTCAGGAGATGAACACGTGCTTATTCAATGCATTGTGTTGGAATTGTTTTTTTCTTAGAGAATTGCTCTGTAATAATTCTGATTTTCTTTTTCTATTTTGCTTAAGCGTATAATGTCAGGTATTGGACAATCGCAATACACCATGAGTCTCTGGTCGGAATCCAAACCACTGCATTGTGGCACCTTAAAAGACGAGCGGTTTTTAGGACGATGTATTCCGCGCATTTTCCCAAAACATTAGAAAAAGTCGTATCTTCCGATAACTAATAATTTGAATGACATGTTCTTTCACAAAACTCTTTCCATATTGAATTTATTTTCAATTCATATTGCCGGTTCTTACTACATAGTTGAACTACCAATATACTCCTAGTTTTTTAAATTTCTTCCTTATGTTAGGTTAGGTTTGAGGACGTGTACTTGGTAATGAGACAAGTACAATACTCAGGGGTCAAAATGACCCATTGTAAAATCGTCGTAGAAGAGAGAGAGGGTACTGAAGGAGATAGGGGAATTGGAAAGGGAGAAGAGATAGGAAACTTAGTATCGAATCTTTGTTAACATATCCCCGTATCATATTTGTATTTTTCAATCGTTTTTTTTTTGTGAACTAAATTTGTTTCATGGTTATCATTTGTTACTAATCTTTATGGTAAATAAAGGACAGAATAATATGATACAACACAAGCTATTAATTTCTTGTGGTATTAAATTTTTTCTATTTTTTTCCATTTTTTTTCTGAATTGCTTCTTGTGAATCGCTTCCTACGTTTTATGTTTGATTTGATTTCCCAGATTTATACATTTTTTTATTCAAATGATTGTAAATCATTTAGTTTATTGGTTGGTCTTACTTGGAATTGCATCGAATGAGAGTGGAAAAGAGAGAAAGAGTGATTTAAATCTACTTTTTTATAATCGTTTTGAATCCACTTTCTCTCCATTTCTGGTTTTTATATGTGCAACCATATTGATTTATTTTTATTTAAAAGAGTATTTATTTTTATATTGAAAAAAAATGTTATTTTTTTAAACACGAAAGTCAATAAAAATAAATAAAAAGATAAAGTGAAGGCATACATTGCCTTACCGAGCCATTTGTTTGGCTGGGTTGTAAAAACAGAGGGAAATAAAATAAATACGAGTAAAATACCGATAATAATTGTTGTTGTTATTGGTGCTGGCTCAGCTAAGATAACAATTTCATTTTATACTGATGACCAATGGAATTTCATGTTGATTGCTTTAAATACAGGATTTTCGAGGATAATGCTTAAAAATTAACTCAGAGGACAGCTAGTTTAGATTAAGTGGTCAAAAGGGATACTTGTTCCTTTACAAACATACATATATCATTAGTAATTACAACCAACTTCAATCAGGATTACGATCTTGCTTCTAACACCACTTATGTTGTGTGTGTTAACTTTGAAACATAAGTGGCGGAGCCTACAGTTTAAAGTCGACTCTGAACGATAGATTTTTGGGAAACTCTTCATGGCAATTTTATTAACTCTCAGGATTTTTGTCAGAAATCTCCTGAGAGGCAGTCAACAAAAAAATATTCCTTCATGTTTCGTTTTGCTGGAGATGTCTGACCTGGGGTTTGAATCGTGGCCTCACTTCTAATAAGCGTACACACTACATACTAAACTAAGGCAACTTCATTTTCGTTTAGTTCGTGTTATTCCACAAAGGGCTGTAGAAAATTTCTCCAAGCGACTTTATCGTCAAAATCGGCCTACCGAATGGACTTTTGGTATATAAATTCCAGTCCACTAGTTTAATAGGTTAGGTTAGACGACGTATACTTGTCAATTAAGACAAGTGCAGTACCCGGAGATGGAATTGACCCATTGTACCAACTAGTTTAATAGTCGATCGACTAATACCTGTACGTCGATGATACGCAAGATCTGCGAACATTGTTTATGTTCGTCATAGTGTGCAGGCGTTTACACGACGCTGGCAAGAACTTTGATTTCTGTAGACCATTACTTGACGAATTTTACATCGTTACTTGTCACTGCAACCATAAACAGTTCATCTCACTAAGAATCTCAAGTTAAACTACAATATACGTGTATACGCTGAATGAGCTCTGGAGGAGGAGGAAATGGAACAGGCCCATTTCTGGATGAATGGGTACGTGAACAGACAAAATTATTGAATTTGTGACGATAACAGTCTGCATGACATTCAAGAGTGTCTAATGCATGCCAAAAAAGTAACTGCTTGATATGGATTTTGAGTTAGCGGCGGCATTGGTTCGTATTTCTTTGAGGACAGCGTTGGCCAGGCCAACGGTGAGTACTATATGTCGATGGTAAGCAATTTCTTTCGGTTTCATCAAGACTGTGCTACATTCCACGCAGCTTATGCCTTATTGGATATCCAGTATGAGCGATTTGAGGACACGGTCAACTCAAGTGAAGATGCTGAGTACTGGAAACCAAGATCATGTGATTTGACCACGTTAGACTTCGCTTGTAGGGGATTCCTTAAGTCGCAGTTGTATTAAAGCCAACATAACTCATGCCATTGGTCAAATTTAGCCCGACTTATGTACCAGAGTCATAGAAAATTTTACATTTTGAATAAGCTCCACTTAAAAAAGCTGCGGTAGATATTGAAACGACGTTTTATTCCACACTATACGATATTAAAAGGCCTTTAAAACGAATAAAATATTACGATGATATCTTACATACACTTTATTTTATTTAACTTGAAGACATAAAGCACTTTACTTATGCACTTCAATTATGTTACTCGTTTTTAATTTCACTATTTTACTTTGAAAAACTTAAGTTCGATAAAAATAAAATGAAAAATTTTCTTTTCTTACCGAAATATTACACAGGAATTTTAATAAAAGCCATTGAAATATTAAAGAACTCTTTTACTTGCTGTTTTTTTTATTTACATAAAATTGGTCTCAGTTATGTCGCTTTCAAAAGGCTACCATGACATTGAGTAACAAACGGAATCAACCGACAAGGCGTGTTAATAATAAAACCGCATGTCAAATAGATTGTGGAAAAACAATTTTTTTTCCTTTTTTATATTTTCCCAAAAAACCAAAAGAAAAATCAACATGTACTCGACGTATACATTGCTTGTGGGCTGTAAGGTAAATTTTTTTGTGTACACTTTGTTTTTACATCATGTTGCATATTTGTCAAATAAAAAAAATAAAAACTTTGTCAGGTATATTGACGCTATCAGGTCAAAATTTATGCTTGAGTACGACTGGAATGTTAAGTTTGCAGCAATATGTTGAGTTTATGGAAACAAATTTATTTTTATTTATTAAATAATGGACTTTTGCACAGGCGGCAAAATTTGATATTTGAATTCTTTTTGGGAAAGTTAGCCCAAACAAATATCTAACGTCGATGACTTTGGATTATAACATAATTAATTAATAGGCCATTAACAACCCGATTAACGGATTTCGGCCTGCCGCAACATACCCTTCCCGACGCCCCTGCTTCTTGCGCACCTATGCCAGTTGGTCACACCAATCGATGACAGGGCTTCCTCGATTTGGTCCTTCCAACGGATACAAGGTCGTCGTTTTCGCCGACTTCCGAAGATCCCCGTATCAAATACCCGTCTCGCCGGAGCATCCTCCTCCATTCGAACGACATGGCGGAGCCAGATGTTAATACGCTGCACAAGGTCCATGTCGCTGAAGAGCTCGTACATCTCACTGTTGTATCGGATGCGGTAATCATCGCCAACTCGCACTGGACCGAAGATCTTACGCAGTACTTTTCTCTCGAACACTCTCAAGGCCGCTGCATCAGTGCTTAATAAGGTCAATGCTTCTGCGCCATAAAGAAGCACGAGGAGGATGAGCGTCTTGTAGAGTATTAGTTTTGTCAAAAAACGCCGCCTTCATGTAGCACTTTGTGAATTTTACGGTCAACATAATTGGGCTAGTAAAGCTACCATAGTCCAGCCGTTAGTGTGTTGGTTTATCAGACGTAAGTTATTGGTTTAAGTCGCAGATCAGACATCTCGAACAAAACGAAATATAAAAAAAAATATTTCTTCGGCACCTGCCTCTCAGCAGATTTGTGGCAAAAATTCTGAGAGTAAATAAACATGCCATTGTCAGTTAAATGGCCGCCATGGCTTTGAAGGTGGTCCATTATTCTTTTCATATAATTTTCAATAACCTTTTCATCGAGATGTTTCTGTGTTTCTGGGTTATTCGCATACATTCTAAATTTAACAAAACTTCGCAATGACACCATACTGTTGGTGAACAGAAACCTTTTCAATGGAATAGTGGTTAAAGATGCATTCAAATGTTACACTAGAAACATTTATTAATTTAAACAATATCTTAGGAAATTTAAAATTATTTTGAATTTAATATTTCGAAAAAAACTAATTTAGTAATCGTGTACGTATACGCAATATTTAATAGGTATCATGTATACAAATACATTAATCATGCGCTGTGTAGTATGCTAACTCGTTCGTAGAGTATAAATTCTATTATAAGAGAACATTTCTATGTATTTTTTTTAATTTTTTCTATTATCGGGTGAGCCTTCTATCGGTTTAAGTTTGAATCTTGCAATATTTATGTCATTCTATTCTGTTACAAAATTCAGTATATTAGCTTCACTGAATGTAATGAAAAAAGGATGGGGTCCAATAAGTTGGTTTAGGTGGTCAGTTGACACCAGATTTCCTTCATATTGTTTATTCTAGAAATCATTGCTGCAATTAATCGATTATTGCACTTGCGGTGTGGCAGTTGGTGACATCCGTTATTATGTTCTTGTAATGAATATCATTTACAGTCACTGCAATTTCGGTTTCGTCTTTAAGAAAGCAAGACGCAATGACATCGCCTGCCCAAAATCAACACCAAACAATTGCTTGTTGTGGGAGCATTTGTTTCTCATGGATTGCATAAGTGTTTTTTTGTTGTCAAAAAGCACAGCGTAGTGCTCTTGAGAGCGATGCGGGTTTGATGTTTTTAACCATACTCACCGCCTTTACAACAACAATGCGTTATTGAAGTCGTCAGACATCTCCACCAAAACAAAATTTTAAAAAATATTTCTTTGGCAGCTGGTTCTCAGCAGAAATTCTGAGAGTAAATAAAAGTTTCTCAAAAATCTGGCGTTCGGAGTCGGTCCTCCCACCCATATATAAAAACTAACACACACAACATAAGAGAAGCTAGGTCGTTATCCTGACTGAAGGTTTGTAGTAATTAATTATGTACATATGTATTCAAAACCATTAACAGCACAGGTGTTAAAAGAAGAAGCCTCTGAAATTGAATGTTCGGTGTGGCATAAACGCTGGCAGCAACACTGGTTCTTATTACTTTCGTATTGGGTAAGTAAATGAGTAATGACAGCTCTTAAAACATTGAAACTCATTATTTCGGACACCATTTATGCCATATGGCTAGAAAGAAAATTAGATAACTAGATAATGTTACTCGTAGCCACAACGGAATAAAAAAAATCATACGAAAAACAGACTCCATACTTTCTTCGGTACCAGAATGTAATAAGGTTAATATGACGCAACAGTCTTGGTCTTGTATAAAACGATAAATTTTTTCAGTTTCACAAGTATTTTCGACTAAAACCACTCTTATTTCCTTACGAGACTTGGTACTTGTCATTAAGTGTGAAGTACAAATTACCGCCTCTGTGGTGGTTACAACAGTCAATCCAATTCACATAGTTTTCGTCAACGTTTTTCCCATTTTGAGCAGTATCTCGGCGATTTCTTGATGAGTATCGATTTTAAAATGCTCCAACGTTAGAAGATTATTCGCATATACCTGAAAAAAGTCTATTGATATCAAATCGTATTCTCTTAAATCAAATATTCAAAGAGCGTATAATACATGATGAAAAAGTCACTGGTTGGTGTGGATTTTGTAGAGCCGGTGTCATCGGTCCATATTTCTTTGAGAATGACGTTTTCCAAGCCCTAATCCTCAACGAAAAATATTTTTTGTCAATGATTATCAACTTCTTTTGGCTTGAATTGAATGATCGGGACATCGATTTGGGAGGTAAAGTGAACTGGCCACAGAGATTGTAAGATTTGATTTGAGATTGTAAGTGTGATAGAGTGTAAATTAAATTTCAAACAGGTTGTATGATATGTGTACGTGTGCGTAAAGAGAAAGAACGGGAGGAAACTATTAAAAACTTTTCATCCGCAATAATAACAATAATAATCGTAATATAACAACAACAACAACAACAACAACAACAGCAACAACTGCTATAACAATAAACACTTCAATCTTTGAGGTGTAAGAGAAACATAAAATATGTATGTGTATGTGTGTGTATATACCATACACCACACACACATATACACACCCAACCATTGTTTAAAAATGTTGTATCCTTTGTTTGGTTGTTTGATACGTAAATGATGGCATAGGTCACGTCTACACAACGTTTGCAGTGGTAAATATTGTTAAAATGTGCCACTTTAACACACACACACAGACACTTCTACTCAAACTCTTATACGTACCGCGTGGAGGCTAACTGAGGACTTCACGAATAGTGACCATCAGGCAATCGTGATGACGGTTACTGGACGCAACACGAGAGGAAACGGATTGCCGAAGTTTACGGGACCGAAATGGAAGGACTCCCGCTTTGACGAGGAGACGTATAGATTGATGTTGTCGTCTTTTCATACGACTGGCAGCACGGTCGAAGAATTAGTGAGCGGCGTATACCAAATGCTCAACACTGCATGTGATGCTGCTATGCCTAGGAGAACTGTGTGTAGGGGACGTTCCCCCTGCTACTGGTGGAATGACGAAATTCGAAGACTGCGGTCGACATGCTTTGGGGCGAGAAGACGGGCCCAGCGTACGAGAGGAAGACCGACATGGGAAGTCGAACGGGCTTCCTATGAGGATCTAAGGCATCAACTTAGAAGAGCCATTAAAAGGAGCAAGAAACTATCCTTTCAGCGGATATGCCAGGAAGCTGACATCAATCCTTTTGGGACGGCGTACAGAGTCGTCTGCAAGAGAATCGGTGCTCGAGAACAGCCTAAACTAGGTTGTCCAGTTTTGCTACGGGAGATAATTGGTACATTATTCCCACGGGGCCAGTCCTACACTTTTATAAGTAGGGAGCCGGAGGCCATTCATAACATACCCGAGGTAACAGGAGAGGAGGTACTCGCAGCATGCACTGGAATAGGAGATAGGAAGACACCGGGGCCAGACGGAATCCCAAATAGGGCACTTAAGGTGGCTATCCGGCTCAGACCGGATATGTTCGCCAAGGTGTTCCACAAGTGCTTCGTCGAGGGTGTTTTTCCACGTAGATGGAAGAAGCAGAAATTGGTTCTCATTCCAAAACCTGGCAAACCACCAGGGGAACCATCGTCGTATCGGCCCATCTGTCTACTTGACACGATGGGAAAAATACTGGAGAGGATTATATACAATCGACTACTGACGTGTGCCGAGGCAGGAGGAGCTCTCTCGGACCTGCAATACGGATTTAGGAGAGGACGATCCACTATTGACGCGATAAGAAGAGTGGTCGACATTGCAAGAGATGCAATAGAGGGCGAAAGATGGAGATTTGGCACCAAGGAGTACTGCGCGGTTGTCACACTTGACGTTAAAAACGCGTTCAACTCGGCGAATTGGGGGCGTATTATGAGAGCCCTCTTTAACATGGCTACGCCGCCATACTTAATGGAGATTCTGAATAGTTACTTTCAGGACAGGAAGCTAATATACCTAACGGATGAAGGAGAGCAGGAATACGTAGTGACGTCGGGAGTCCCACAGGGCTCCGTACTTGGACCACTACTATGGAACATTATGTACGATGGAGTACTTCGACTGCGATTGCCAAGCGGGACTACAATTGTGGGCTTTGCAGATGACATTGCCATAGTATCGGTAGCTAAAACGGTAGGAGAAATAGAGGAGAAAACGAACACAGCGATTCGAAAGGTTGGAGCATGGCTGGATGAAGCAGGTTTGAAACTTGCTGCGCATAAAACGGAGGCCGTCTTGATAAGCGGCCGGAAGATAGTGGAGAAGATGGAATTGACCGTTGGAGGCACAAGGATCGAATCGAAGAGGGCGATAAAATACCTGGGAGTGATTATCGACGACAGGTTGAACTTCAAGGAGCACGTGAAATACATCGATGAAAAAGCATCTGTAACACAGGCGAGGATGATGCCAAATATTGGAGGACCAGGTCCATTTAAAAGGAGAATAATTTCGGCGGTAGTAACGTCGATAATGCTGTACGCTTGCCCAATATGGTCGGAGGCACTCTCAGTGGGGACGACGAGGAGGATACTATCCTCGGTGTATCGTCTAAGCGCGATTAGACGGATAAGTGGCTTCAGGACAGTGTCTGATGAAGCAGTTTTGGTATTGGCAAAGACAATACCAATAGATATACTGGCGGATGAGATGCGAAGGATATACCTTCGCCGTCTCGAGTACCCGGGACAAATAGCGGCTATAAAAGCGGAGGAACGAAGGACTTCCATGCACAAATGGCAGTCACGATGGGAGAGCAGTCTAAAGGGAAGATGGACATTTCGTCTTGTCCCTGATGTAACCCCTTGGATGAAGAACGAACACTGCGAGTTGAACTACTACGTGACCCAGTTCCTAACTGGTCATGGGTGCTTCAGGAAGTACCTGCACAGATTTGGTCATGACACTTCTCCTATATGCCCAAATTGTGTAGATGAGGAGGAAGATGCGGAGCATATTCTTACATGCTGTCCCAGATTTAGATGGCCGGGAGAAACGAATTTGGAACCAAACCGGCTAATGGAAGAGCTGTTGAACTGTAGGATTCTATGGAGTCAATATAGCCAGAGAATGGCTGAAGTTTTGATAGTACTCCGAAGACTGGAGGAACGGAGGCGAAATTTGAATTAACGTGATAAAGCTTTCAAGCTAACCAGCCCTCCGCGAAGTAATACCTTACGGCAGCCCCGCGGGGGGAGAGTGGTTGAAGTGTGTAGGGGGTGGGTTTAGTACGTAGGCACCAGCGATGGTGAATCGTGCACTCTTTTGTTGGAACAAAAGTGTCTTTCGAAGATTCCCACCTCCGGCTCAAGACAAAAAAAAAAAAAAAACCCCAATTGTTTAAAAATGTTGTATCCTTTGTTTGGTTGTTTGATACGTAAATGTTGGCATAGGTCACGTCTACACAATGTTTGCAGTGGTAAATATTGTTAAAATGTGCCACTTTAACACACACACACAGACATTTCTATTCAAACTCTTATACGTGCACACTTATATATGTTTGTATACGAGTATATTTAACACACTGTCACACATCATACTTACGTACGTACTCTTATGTACCATAAACACACTAAAAAACTTGTGCGATCTGATAACTTTTGTGTTAAACGAACTTGTTTTTTTTTTTTTTTTTTTTTTTTTGTCTTGAGCCGGAGGTGGGAATCTTCGAAAGACACTTTTGTTCCAGCAAAATAGTGCACGATTCACCATCACTGGTGCCTACGTACTAAACCCACCCCCTACACACTTCAACCACTCTCCCTCCGCGGGACTGCCGTAAGGTATTACTTCGTACATAATGTTCCATAGTAGTGGCCCAAGTACAGAACCCTGCGGGACACCCGCCGTCACTACGTATTCCTGCTCTCCTTCATCCGTTAGGTATATTACCTTCCTGTCCTGAAAGTAATTGTTCAGTATCTCCATTAAGTATGGCGGCGTAGCCATGTTAAAGAGGGCTCTCATAATCCGCCCCCAATTCGCTGAGTTGAACGCGTTTCTAACGTCAAGTGTGACAACCGCGCAGTATTCCTTGGTGCCAAATCTCCACCTTTCGCCCTCTATTGCATCTCTTGCAATGTCGACCACTCTTCTTATCGCGTCAATAGTGGATCGTCCTTTCCTAAATCCGTATTGCAGGTCCGAGAGAGCTCCTCCTGCCTCGGCACACGTCAGTAGTCGATTGTATATAATCCTCTCCAGTATTTTTCCCATCGTGTCAAGTAGACAGATGGGCCGATACGACGATGGTTCCCCTGGTGGTTTGCCAGGTTTTGGAATGAGAACCAATTTCTGCTTCTTCCATCTACGTGGAAAAACACCCTCGACGAAGCACTTGTGGAACACCTTGGCGAACATATCCGGTCTGAGCCGGATAGCCACCTTAAGTGCCCTATTTGGGATTCCGTCTGGCCCCGGTGTCTTCCTATCTCATATTCCAGTGCATGCTGCGAGTACCTCCTCTCCTGTTACCTCGGGTATGGTATGAATGGCCTCCGGCTCCCTACTTATAAAAGTGTAGGGCTGGCCCCGTGGGAATAATGTACCAATGATCTCCCGTAGCAAAACTGGACAACCTAGTTTAGGCTGTTCTCGAGCACCGATTCTCTTGCAGACGACTCTGTACGCCGTCCCAAAAGGATTGATGTCAGCTTCCTGGCATATCCGCTGAAAGGATAGTTTCTTGCTCCTTTTAATGGCTCTTCTAAGTTGATGCCTTAGATCCTCATAGGCAGCCCGTTCGGCTTCCCATGTCGGTCTTCCTCTCGTACGCTGGGCCCGTCTTCTCGCCCCAAAGCATGCCGACCGCAGTCTTCGAATTTCGTCATTCCACCAGTAGCAGGGGGAACGTCCCCTACACACAGTTCTCCTAGGCATAGCAGCATCACATGCAGTGTTGAGCATTTGGTATACGCCACTCACTAATTCTTCGACCGTGCTGCCAGTCGTATGAAAAGACGACAGCATCAATCTATACGTCTCCTCGTCAAAGCGGGAGTCCTTCCATTTCGGTCCCGTAAACTTCGGCAATCCGTTTCCTCTCGTGTTGCGCCCAGTAACCGTCATCACGATTGCCTGATGGTCACTATTCGTGAAGTCCTCAGTTAGCCTCCACGCGGTCCGCGAAACAAGGCCATCGCTCACAAACGACAAATCTATTATTGAGCTCGATCCAGCTCTCCTAAATGTGCTTTCTCTTCCGTCATTCATCAGCGCCACAGGAAGGGAAGCGAACGTTTCCAAGAGGCAGCGACCCCTGGCGTTAGTATATCTACTACCCCATTCGGTCGCCCAAGCGTTGAAATCTCCTCCTATAATAACGGGGGTGTTCAAGCGCACGTGTGACGCCAGCCTCTCCAGCATATGTTGGAAGTCATCCATTGACCACCTCGGGGGAGCGTAACAGCTGTAGACGAAAACTCCCTTTATCCTGGCCATAACGAAACCAATGTCCCGCGCATAGGTTTGCTGGAAGGGTAATGAACCACAAATCCATATAGCCGCAGTACTAGATCCGTCCGTGATCCAAGTACTATTCCTCGGTACCCTATAAGGTTCGCTTATGATTGCGACATCGATATTCTCCTCCTTTACCCTCTGGACCAATAGGTCCTGGGCTGCTTCGCAATGGTTCAGATTAATCTGTATTAACCTCATCTCCTAGAACGTGATTTAAGAGCGCTAAGAAATTGCGGACACTTTCCGCTCCCCGCGATATGGTTGGCGGATTTCGGGTCGTCCACTTTGCAGAACATGCAAAGAGGTTCCCTTTCGCAATTTCTGGCAATATGCCCCTCCTGTCCGCACTTACGGCAAGTTCCAGAGCGGTCAACCTTACTCCTACACTGACGAGCCATGTGCCCAAACTGCAAGCACCGGAAACATTTCGTCGGTATATTTCTCTCGCGAATCCTGCATATGACCCAGCCGATCCTAATTCTTCCTTCCTTCAGGAGAATAGCTGCAGCGTCCGCGTCAAGGCTCACTGTGGCAGTTTGCGTCCCACCATATGCCCTCCTAAGGGCAACTACGTCGGGCTTACCGAAAGTCTCGAGGGCTGGAATCTTCCGTAAAGCCTCATATACATCCTCCTTTTCCGTGATCTCGTCGATGTCCTTGATCTCAATTGTCCTCATATCCTTCAGAGTGCGAACGGACGCGCTATCTCCTAAGAGCTCTCCAATGGCTCCCCTAAAGTTCTCCGTGTGCTCCCCGCTCCTGCTTAGTTGGAGTAGTAAGCCACCCTTGACGGTTCTCCGAATTTTGGTCACATTTTCTCCTAATTCACAAAGCTTAGGGTCCGTTTTAACTCGCCTCAGAATGTCGGCATACGACGTATTATCTTTTGTCGCTATCACGATCGCATCCGGCTTCGTTTTCTTCTCCTGTGGTTTCTTGTTCCTCCTTTTTCTTTTCGTGACTTTCTGCCACCCTGGTTCTTCACTTAATACCTTAGTATCCTCCTGCCGGCTCAAGGTCACATCTGTAGTCTCCCTCGTTGGAGCCCTTGGTGCAGGATTCGGAGTTCTCCTTTTTGGCGCAGGAATTTCAGAAGTCTCCTCATGTTTCCTCTTCGCCTCCTGGTTCCTCAACAAAGGCGATGTTTGTGTAGCAGAACTACTGCGGTCAGTCGCCTTGATAGTTTGCCCCTGCAGCTCGCTTGCGTACAGGTCGTATAGGGTTTTGATAGAGTCAATCGCATCCCTCATCGGCTGATGGATTGACCTCCTTTTCCCATCCTCTAACATTTCAATCAGATTCCTGATTTGGTCGCCGAGTTGACCAAAAACACCACTGGCCGCTGACATCGTGTCGCCTCGCGACGGTTCCGATCTCAGGACCACTAATTCCGAATCCTTCCCGTTAACTGGGGATCTCGGAGTTCGCGTGCTCTGTCCAAACGGGCTTATTTCCCGATTTCGCACCGGAGACCTCTGTATTTTCGAGCTCTGCCCAAAAGCATTCAGCTCCAAAGCGTTCATCTCACATGAACTCGTAGATTTATTAGTAGTTTTATTTTTATTCATCATTTTATTTGGGCCCCAACTCTCGGCCGCTGTCCTAATCCATCGTTGTAGTCGTCACAAAAGACCCCGTGGTTATCTATGCATAAGCAGGGAGGCCACGCGAGGGTTGACACATAACCTCATGGGAATACGTGTTCAGAGCCAGGTCGACGTAAACCAGGGATTCGCATCTGGTCCTACAACACCAACTTAACGGTGATAAATCAGGAACGTACCGACAGACTTGCCATCATTTTAACGGGGCGGGGGCAATGACAGCATTAGCCCGACAGCCATTTCAGCCAGCTATCACACCGCCTACTAAAGTGCCGGAATACTACCATCGTCAGCCTGTATCACCAATTCAAATCCAATTTCCGGTATACCATAATTAGAACCTTACCGGGCTCGGTTCTAATGCCCTAATCAAGGGCGTCGTAATTCGCCGCTTCGGTGGAACTGAGGGAACCACGGAGTCGTTACTCTCCTATTTTCCCATCTCTTGAGGGAACCCCCTGTGGGATGATGCCTAGTTAATGGCGGCATCGATTCGCCATGTCGCAGATAACGTCTTCGGTCACTTGTACCTTTTTGTAGTACGCCTCCGTATCTGCCGCTCTTGGTCGGGGACTGCTTATTGGTTATTCGCAGCTAACCTACCTGGGATAGGCCGTTCAGTTATCCGCCACCTACTGACCCCCATGGTAGCCCGAAGCTAAGCCCCATGACAGGAATGCATTGATCGACCTCTTATTCTAAATATTACGACTGGGCTGATGGTTGTCTGTCTTGTGTTATATAATACATCTTATCAAATAGATTTTCTTAATCGCGTAAGGTGGTATATACATATTAAGAGTATCTTAATTTAAGTTCTTATAATTTAGAGGTTATTAATTAATATTTACAAGTTGTTATTAATTATTGATTTTTGCTCACATTATTAGCTTTGTGAGGATCAATCTGCGGTAGATGTCAAGACCGCTAAACGAACTTGTGCCAGCCAAGACTTGTACACACAATTGAAAAGAAAATATGCAAGTGACAGGCATACTGACTGACTGACTGACACAATGGCAGAGTGTTGATTTCCTTTTGTATGTGCGTGTTTAAATTTATTTGCTTTGCCTTGAAAACGATACATAAAATGTTTCGAAAATGTTACAAAGGAAAATGGAAAATGTTAGAAGGCAGGGTTAGGTAGTCCTTACCTATTTTAACACACCACAAAATTTATAGCAAACATAACGTGCTAAAAGGTTTCGTAATCATTTTTCACAGTTTGAGTGTTTATAAATCTTTTACGCTTATAATTACAGATTAAATGATTATTATTATTATTTCCATGCAGAGTCTACAAGTTTGAGTTTTATTTTTGCGTTAACATTTCACATAATTTGAGAAGTTCTTCTGACTGGTAATTTACTCAACTTCATTTATTCCTATTCATGCCGTTATTATGTGTGAAATATAAAGTCGCTCAAATGTTCGCCACGGTTTGTCTGTGTAAATTGCATCCGAAATATTCCAATTTCCATGACCATGGCTTATAAATGAAGCTAATTTTGACCATTGGCATGGGTTATGTTGGTTTTGAGAGCCACTCTGGGGTTTATGGTTTGTAAGCATACACGTGTGATTTGAGAAAACTTCACAAGAGAAAATCAATTTACCCCCCAATCGCTTGCGCAGAATGCACTACGTGACCTGAACTGTGTGGTATTCAGCGCCGTCCTGGCGTTGGTATCCTGATCATCCAATTCAAGCCAAAGGAAGTTCGTAGTCAATAGTGCCAATAGCTAACGTCGTCATCAAAGAAATGTGGCGCGATGAGGACGTCAACCAAAAAAACCTCCCCAATCAGTAATTTTATTGGGAGCTTTTAGATCTCATGTTGATTTGTATCGTTCCAAATTCGACAATTTTGATTGCTCACGTACGCATTTATCAATCATTCATATTCAATTCATTCATATCATTTATCAATAGATCTCATCGGTAGGTGAAAAGTCGCTTCAGTTTCCAATTGCCATAGAACCGATTAAACGAACACATGTCATATCTTTGTATAGGGTAGTGCATGGCAATTTTGCAAAGAAGACTGAGTAAATGACAACTAATTTGACAAATACTATTGTAGTGTCTGTTTCCACATTGGGCGGCTGCAAACAGCGTCTGTTTTCTAGTGGAGCAGCTGAATCAGAAGGAAAATAATAAACCCTTCACAAGGCAACGGGAAACCACTGATGTATACTTCCCTTGAAAATCATACAATATGAACAACACAAATCTGAAATAATGAGATTCAAAACATTTACTATTGTATGATCGCTTTATATCCGAATAACGGATCCGCAAATAAAGAAAACGAAGTATGTGACAAAGCTGGCCGTTATCAACTGTGAAAAATAAAATACCCTCTTAGCTGACTCTATGTTATTTAAATAGCCACAGAATAATTTGAATACTAGATAGAGCAACACTTTGGAACCAGATTCACTTTCAGTAGCTGCTAAACGGTTTCACTCTAAACAGAGTGATAGGAGGGGATTGGGTCCTTATATAGTACAACCAGAAACGAAACTACCTATCAATCGGATAACTTGGTAAAATCGACGTATAGGGATTTAAATGTCTTTATCAAATCATTTGACTGAAGATAGATTTTCAATTAAAATTATTGTCAACTGCTTTTGAGCCCATTAAGCAAATTCTCGTCGACTGAGTAAATGACAACTAATTCGATAAAGTTTTGATGTCCCTTTTGGAATGCGTATTCGTTAATCAGACATGAAGATGTAAAGAAAATTGTGAGCAGAACGTAAACAGAAGGATCTTTCGTAAGAATACGAAATATGTGACGTAACATTAAAATCATCAATGCATTCGCGAAATCTGTTCGATTATATGGATTGCAAGCTTTGTTGTAACAAAAAGTCGCTGCTTACGCAATGTAATAAAAATATGTGAATACCATAACACACTGAACTAATGCCTGAAAGCACCACAAGCCATTTGACGACATCAGCAAAGACCTTGATGCCAAATCATCAACAACTCGGCGGAGAACAGTTTTTGGTGAAATTGGAAAATTATTGAACGGACTAGGACATATTGTATACAACCGAAGAATTGAAATTGTTAAAATAAATCAACAATTACGACCAATTTTTTTGGAAAATTTTATTATAGTGGGTCCTAATTTGGTATTATTTTCTTTCTGCATATTGGCCAGTATCTCACAAACGGTACTGTTGTAATCATGGGCTGAAACTATAACTAGCATTTCTATGTACATTAGAGTCTTCACCTATTTCCATCAAATATAGTATAATGAGTCCAGTTGTTCACCAAAGCCGCTCAGAAAAAAGCCAGTAATCGTCGTATTGCAAAGCTCTTGAACACAAAATTCGTCGAATTGGTTAATTGACTTATAAAAAAGGACTTTGTCACAGAAGAAAAACATTTCTCCCCCAACAAAGTATTTTGAAAATAATATTCAATGATTTTCAACAGTTAGGTTTGATTAGGTTAGGTTAGTGGGTAGCTTGCCATTCACATGCAAGTTTACTCGGTGGCCCATATTTCCTATTATGTTATCCAGTGTGAGGTAAGCCGCCTTAGCATGATCCGCTGGTGGTGGGCCTAAACCACCTCGAGCTTCGGATGAAACCGGTCAGTTCCCTTAGTGGCACGTTCGCCACGACCTCCAAATCAAACTTTCTGTCACCTAAAATTCTATGACGTCTGTTCTGAAGAGCCGTGTTGGTGCTGTTCCCTATTCCCTGTCTGTGAAACTGCCAACAGCGCAGTATCCCGTTAAAATTCCTGTTAGAATACAAATGCGTTCTCATGTCGAACTCAAGTAGTTCCCTAGTTTTCCTGCCGTCCACTATTGAACACAGCAGTTTTGACATTCGGTATCCACGATTTTGGAGCCCTCACGGTTTATTAAATGCTGCTTTTTCTAAATTGGTAAGGTATTCTTGTAGGGGCGCATGTATCTCATCTACTGTCTTCTTCTTAGACATCTCCGATCCCTTTTATGCCAGTTCGTCCGTCTTTTCGTTTCCCTCTATGCCACAGTGGCCCGGAACCAAATAGAGGCGGATATTGTGTCGACGTATACGGTATAGAAAGTCCATGCAACTCCTGATACCAACGCTTTGATTGCTGCTTTACTGTCCACACATTTGATCAAGTAGGCAGGTCCCCGGTTTAAACCTTACGTGCGACTTGTTCAATAGCAAAAATGTCCGTACCAAATACACTGGCCTGATCAGTTAATCTGCATGACTTTTAACAATTAGCTGCTGTAGTCGAGTAGGTACTGTTTCGGCTTATTAGACGAGAGTACGTGGTTTAAATCTCAGCTCAGGCACCTCGAACAAAATGAAATGTGAAAAACAAATATCTTCTGGCAAAAACCCTGACAGTTTATAAGGTTGTCATGAAAAGTTTCTCAAATCTGTCATTAAAGTCGATGTTTATTTGGAAGGCCCCCTAGTCAAGGATAATATTAAGTCAACATGGGTGAGATCAATGAGAAGGTAAGTTGTAGTCCTAACTAAACGATTGTAATGACCAGTTGTCCATTTGTTAGTCTATTCATGATGAAAAGAATATATAGACGGAACATGATGAACTTCACTGAGCATTTTTACTATTGTCACATGTCACGAACCCTGTGTTTTTGATATTCTCAGCAATTTTATAAAAAAAATCCTATCATAAATATCCTATTATCATAGTCGTCTGTTGGCACCCCCGTATTTTAACGGCACCTCTCGTTCATTCTTTTGAGTTTTTGTTTATTCTTAATGGATTTCTGTTTATTCCCAGCTGTTGCCAGAAGAATTTTAAATTTTTATTAAATAAAATAAATTTTTTTTGTTTTATGCATAAAACCTACACAAACTCGTTCATTGCTATACATACTGGTGAAATACTCCAATAGTGGTTTTGACCTTTGAGCTCTACTGCCTTCGTTCACATGCAATGTAATGCAAATGAAAGGAGTAAACAAAAACAGACCTTTGACAGGTGTGGCAAATCAACAGAAATACAATATTTTTTATGCATGAGTTTTATTTTGTTTGCGTGTGTGCAAGAGAGAGAGAGAGAAGAGTTTTCATTGTATGGAAAAAAATCTTTCTAATATGGGGAGTTGTTGTTAAATTTATTTTTTTTATTCGGTTTTTTATTAACACTCCACACCACAGGTAGAGAAGTTGTTGGTTGCTTTTTTTTCTTTTGAATGAGATGGGTTTTTCTCTCTCAATGCCATGGAAACATTTTTTTAGTCTGGCATCAGGATGACCTATTTTTATGCATCAAAAGTTGAACAGCAGCTCAAATGAGAAGGGCTGAAGAAAATTGGAATGAAAATTGGTTTAAGTTTAATTTTTAAAGGCCTACGATTTCACATTCACTAAGTAATAAATAATATAATAAATGTTTGTACAAACATATGTAATTTAAATGCTTATTTTGTATAAAACTTTATAATTTTTATTGAAACAATTTGGCATTTAAGCGTACATTCTGTTTGAGCGGATATATCTGACCGCACTTGCAATCTCGTGCTTAATAGACAGGGGGTTTTTTCGTCACATCCCCCGTGTGTGGGGCCCTCACCCACTAAATCCCCCCCTCACCCACTAAATCTTCCCTGAAGTAACCGGTTATATGATTTCCAGCCGATTTCGCCTTATAAATCTCCATCCGCTCTGCCGCCAGCAGATCCACAGGGATTATACCCGCTATCACCAGTACGGCCGGAGCGGACACTGTACGGTATGCCGACGCGGCACGCAATGCAGCCGTTCTCTGTACCGATACAAGTGAGTTTGCCCTCTTCTTAACATCTAGTGTTTCGGCCCAAATTTCGCTCCCATAAAACATAATGCTGTTTCCAACATCCATCAGAAGTCGCCGGTAGCGGTCCTCCAATATTCGCCATTAATCTGCTGAGCTGTCCGACGATCTTCTGGGCCTTGTTAGCCGAGTACTGAATCTGATACGAGAATGTCAGTCTGGGGTCCAGCCTTATTCCCAGGTATTTCACCGAGCTCTCGGTCCTAATTGTCTCGTTTCCAATGCTAATGTCCACATGCAAGGGGATACGACGACCAGTGATTAGCAGAAATTCTGTTTTATGCATGGCCAGGTCTAGGCCGTGGGAATCCAACCATGCTTTTGTCCTTAGCATAACGCGTCTCAATTTTCGTTGTGCCTTTTCCGTATTCCTGGCCGTGATAACAGCTGCGATATCGTCTGCGTATCCAACCAAGAAAGTTCCGTCCGGCATATCCTCCCTCAGAATTCCATCATAGCTAACGTTCCATAGGTCGCGGCCGAGGATAGATCCTTGTGCCGCTCTTGATGTTACTTGTTTCACTCTTGATCTCGAGCTTGTGTTATAAACCAGCTGCCTGTTACTCAAATAACTGCTTATCATGGCCAGAATGTAATGTGGCACAGAGAAATTGTTCTCCAAAGCATCCATTACATCGCTCCATCTAAGGCTGTTAAACGCGTTTTTGACGTCCAAAGTGGCAAGCAGTACCACAGGCCTCGTAAAGTGACACCCACGCTGTGTGACCATAGCCGCTTCAGTCACCTCTCTCAAAGCGGCAATTGTTGACCGTCCGGGTCGAAAACCATATTGCCGAGCAGACAGTCCTCCACTATTCTCAATAACAGCGGTAAGCCGTGGCTTCAAAAGCCTCTCGAGCAGCTTTCCTGACGTATCCAGCATGCACAGTGGGCTGTACGCGGATGAGTGCTCCGGGTCGCCCTTTCCCTTGCTTATTAAGACTAGTCGTTGTTTCTTCCATATTTCGGGGCACGCGTTGTACGTTCCCAGTAAGAGTTGCGGTCTTTGATCGGCAATTTCTCGCACTACCTCAGGCGGGATGCCATCGGGCCCCGGTGCCTTGCCGGGTTTTAGTCCGGCTGCAGCTATTTTCAGCTCCTCTTCGGTAAATGGTAAGAATTCTATACCGAGTGTATTCTGCCGTTGTTCGATCCTCGATTCATGAGTAGGGAATAGTGTATCCACCATATTTCTCATCACTCGGTCGTCCATAATTCCCACTGGTTTCCTCCTATTCAGTTTGTCCATTACAATTTTGTATCCTAGTCCGTAAGGGTTTAGGTTTATGTCATCGCGTAGTTCCTGGAACGCCTGGTTTTTTTTACGCGATATCGCCTCCTTCAGAGATTTCTTTGCCTCCTTGTATACTCGCATTTCGTCAACGGCCGGTCCGTTGGGTCTAGCTCTAGTGTATCTCCGTCGTAGTCGTAGACACTCTCGCCTGAGTGCTGCAATATTTTCGTCCCACCAGTACACAGCCTTCCTCCTGCTATTTGGGGATCTCAACAAGGGCATTGCATTCCTACATCCGCGAGGATGGCGAGGTTTTACAGACTAACTGCAGAAGTAAGAGCATTCAACAGACAAATGTAATTGGAGGCCGATAGAATATCTCAGCACCGTCAAAACGGTTATCGTCCACAAGGAACGAGAACTTTTTTGAACATGAAATTAATGCTCCGCCTACTTAAATAGTCCGAGAGTTTTTGTAAAGCAATAGAGGAATAGAATGAGAGCGCGATAAACTGTTAAAAGATCTGGACTATTTTTGTCTTGTCAAATAGACTAAGTTTGTTATCCGAGCCGCAGTCATAGTGGGACTGAAAATGACTACAGGAAAAACGAAAACCATAAAGAATGTGAACAAATCAGGAGCCTCTTCGATGGATATTAGAAATCAAATTAAATCATCAAAGCATGGTAAGTTAGGATACGTTAGCGGATAGCTTGGCGTTCACAAGTCCACTCCGTGACCGCATGCACCACTGTGGTATCCAGTTTAAGGTAAGCCTCGTTGTCGTGATCCGTTAGTGGCGGGTTCTCCCTTACTAGGTCTCGAATTTCAACTATACGTGCAGCTTGTTCAATAGCAAAAATCTCCGTCTGAAGGTAATCTGCATGATCCATTGAGTGCCAGTTTGTTGGAATAGACTCCGCATCCAGTTCCTTATTCCATTTTTCAGCCATCGGCGAAGATAGTTACATCATCGTAACCGACGACAGCATTAGCAACACATTATTCTCGTGTAGGAGTATTAATTTTGTATGTTCGTCCAAAAGCATAGAATGTAATTGGCGACTATCTAGAAGTTAAAACAACGAAATGTCAATCGAGAGGAAAATTAGCTCACTGGAGTACTTACTGTCTAAGAATGTAACTTGTACCCAATTTTTTTTATTAAATTTCGATTGACATCTAAGCACCACCTTAGAAGTAAAAAAGCCCGAAAGGTGTGATAACTTCTAATTTAGTCGATCTTTATTATTTCAACTCGTAAAATTTCTTTTCATTAGATCATGTGTCTGGCACCCCTGTCATATTAAATATTACAGATCCTGATGGACCTCCCGGATGGATATTACAGGGCTTACAACCCTTCTATTTAATGCAGAATATGTGATTTCGTGAGAAATGTTATTAAATGAGTGACTTCCACTAAATCTACAAAAGTTGTATAAGTGGATCAGTCAACCCTTTTCAATATCCCACATCTTTTGCCGTTGTCCATAGTTTTCTCAAGTGCTTTGTACATGAATAATGTGCGTGTTGTTGGTTAAAAGGTTTATGTGTGTGTAGTGTCAACTTTCCAACCTTTGGACTTAACACCATCCATGCAATTCTCCTGGCTATTGCTATATTCCGAGACTAGGCTTCTGTGGCCTTTCGAGTAGGGCAGATCAAATTTAATTCGTTTTCGGAGTAAAGATGTTGTCAATGCGCATTTAATACTCTCCTCGGTACATATACATATAAGCTTAACCTGCCCGTTCCTACTGCCAATCTTATTTCGCAGTAGGACAGTAAGATCTTATAGTTCTGTCTCAAGCAGGAGCTTCTACACAAATTGTATTGCAGTTGTAAAGTAACATTGAAAATTATAGGATGAATCATTATGGCTATCTGAAGCATCGCTATAAGCATCTTGTTACAGATTTGGTAGTGAAATCGTAGCGGTACTAAATGTATAACATTAGCTGGTAGGAAGTGAGAATAAGAATTTGTCGTGAAGATATTCTTTAATCGGTCATAATACACCACCACCCAATAATTTGACCTTTCAAGATTTTTTGTAAGATGTGCAGTTTTTGAGGTTCCAGGAGCCCTTTTCACCTTTTTATGTGTTCTTTAAGTCTGCTGAGGTGATCTGTACTACGATGACTCTCGTTGAGCTGTTTGTTTTTAGAAATCATTCTTTCCAAGTCAACTGAAAAAAATTATATCCTCCATCGTTCTCAAGCGTCTATATTTTGTTCAGTAAGCTATTTGACCAGTAAGTTGGTTGTGCATTGATATGATGTCTCATCTTCCATGAATAACAAGTCAGTATGCCCAGAAAGTATCGGTATTTGTGAATTATCGATAACTATATGATTACCAAAGTTAGAGTTTTACGGGGTTATGAGACGAGTACCCGTGTTTCAAACCACAGTTCAGACATCTCGAACAAAACAAAATAGGATAAAAAATATTTCTTTCAGCGATTTCCTCTCATCAGTCTTATGACAAAAATTCTGGGACTAAAAAATTGCCGACTTCAATTCCGGAGTCATATACAACGGATTAACATATACATACATCATGGGTAGTGTTAGAAGCTAGGTTGTAATTCTAACTGAAGGGTTGTAAAGATAAATTATCTACGTAACTCGAAATAATTTAATAATATTTCTGTTTTGAGTAACCATTTAAAGCAATCAAACTCTTAAAAACACGCTGAATGTTTTATCAATAAGCACATAAGGATTATACAAGAAATTCATTTG
Organism: Sarcophaga subvicina; assembly: GCA_936449025.2. NCBI lineage: Eukaryota > Metazoa > Arthropoda > Insecta > Diptera > Sarcophagidae > Sarcophaga > Sarcophaga subvicina. The sequence continues at coordinate 39,541,958 of OW388084.2, forward strand.
AGTAAATTATTACACTCTTGACAAGAAAACTCAAACACGAAAAAACCTGTGTTGTGTTTAGTAGTGTTGGCATGTCATGGACAAATAATTCATTCACCATTTTGCGTCTTTAGTTATAAATTTCCGAGTCTAATAAAATCGCAAAACTGATGCGAAAACTGATATTTTTGCCTTCTGGTCTGTAATAATTTGCTCAACACATTTCTGTTGCAGAATTTCAATAAAAATCAAATAAAAATACGGATCATAAAAGTGTGTGTGCTCTAGCACCTCTTCACTTATTTTAGTGCTGGCAATAATAATTTTTTATTTTGTTCGATAAAAATAAATGCGTTTTCATTTTGTGTGTCAGAGCCATCACACACAATTCCACCTACTTTTTGCACTTAACTGCTGCTCTACTCTTTGGCTTTCATCACTCTATTATTCAATGGTGTTGCTATTTCTATTGTGTTTAACTTAATTTTGTTATACGATGTTTAAATAGTTTTTGTGTGTACCCTACACCTATGAGTGCTTATGTACACTACGGCATAAAAAATTAGAATTTGAAGTTGAACCAGTGCAGACAATTGTACCGGAATAAACTTAATGGCGAAAGTACAATTATTAGGATCCTACAATCCAACCTGGAGTCATAGGAATCAATAAATCTGTAGCACAGCTCTGCTTTTATACTACAATGAATACTAAACGTACGCATATGGTAACAATTTAAAGGTCATAGTTCGAGTCTCTAACTGTTAGTGGACCTTGTGGTAGAATTAGAAAGATTTTAAAAAAATAGAACAGAAACTTCACCATCAGAACTCAGGAACTCTGCCCATTCTGTATGCTTTCCTACTCATCGATGAGAATTATAGGACTTAAATCTTTCAATATCAAGTAAAATGAATGAGAGAACCAATGGATAGCTTCAGAAAAAGGAATGTATGAGCTAAGCATACCTTCTTTGGGATTTTTGAATTATTCATAGCACTACTAGGATCTACACCAGATACCCGTCTCATGGCTATAAATAGTGTGACAGTTTTGTTAGATTTTTATATGAATTACTATTTACTCTTCTATACCTCATTGTGAACTTCTTTGTAAAGCACAAAGGTAATGGTTGGCATTAAACTTAAATCTTAGAAGATACTACCGTGGCATATATGTACGTCATATTATGTCCCAAACTAGGAAAACCATTACATAACCTTCTACAATTTTTGTAAAAGCTATCATGCGCAGGTTATGTAAAAATTCATTCATCCTATATGCCAGTGAATGTCCCTAGGGTTAGGTCAGGTTATACTGACAGCATCCTAAGGAATGGATTGTATCTGAGACCCGTTATGGCCCGCTTCTGGCATTTACTTTTATGAAATTTTGAATGTTAAGAATTTTTGGTATGATAAATCGACGTAGCCCTAGTAGGTAGAGTGTTGATTTATTAAAGGTGAGGCCACGGCTCAAACCCCTGGTCTGATATCTCCAACAAAACGAAACATGAAAAAATATTTCTTCGTCGACTTCTCTCAGCAGATTTCTGGCAACAACTCTAAGAGTAAAGAAAAATTGCCATGAAAAAGTTTCTCAAAAATTTGTCTTTCAAAGTCGACTTTAAACTGTAGGTCCCACCACTCCTTTATAAAATTAACGCACACAACATAAGCCAGGTCGTAATCCCGATTGAATTATGTATGTAGGTCTGTAGTCTGATATCTTCAACGACGATTTCACAAAAGATGTTGAGAGGTATTCCCGCCCTAATCGTTGATACTTCTGTTGAAAGAATGGCTATAAGGACTGCCATTAAAAGAGACTCCTTGTGACATCATTCATTGAGATTGAGATTACAATATTCCTCTCCATGGAAACTAGAGGTAAAATGTATAGAAATATTACATACATACATAATTGGTCATTACAACCCTTCAGTCAGGATTACGACCTAGTTTCTCACACCACTTGTGTTGTGTGTGTTAATTTTTTTATACATCAGTGGCGGGACCTACAGTTTAAAGTCGACTCCGAACGACAGATTTTTGAGAAACTTTTCATGGCAATTTTATGTACTCTCAGAGTTTTTGCCAGAAATCTGCTGAGAGGAATTCGCCGAAGAAATACTTTTTGTATTTTATTTCGATGTCTGGCCTGGCTTTTCGTCTAATAAGCCAACACACTACCTACTAGACCACGGCGACTACGTACGACTATGTATAGAAATATTAGTGGAGAGTAAATTGACATGAAAGTCTCACATAGAGAGGAATTCAAGGAAAATCAGCTATACCATAACTATATGCAGAAGACTTTCAGGGAAAGTTTGAGATTGAACCCCACAGATTATGTAGTCTAAGGATATTATGATAGTCCTATTGTGCCATTTTTTTTTTGGGTAAGTAGAGACTAATATGTCAGTGTAATCAGTACAATAAGAAACTGTCTTATAGTGATGAATCACATGTTTTGAAAATATGGCTGTTATAATGAGAGACCAGTCTAATACAAGATTCATTAGGAGTATGTAGTGATCTTATATTTCCTTAACTGTCCATTGGACAGAAACTCTAGGCTGTTGGATTTCGGTAAATGCTACAAGATATTGTAACAAAAGTGAATGGAATAATACTTACTCAAGTAATAATTACAACCCTTTAGTCAAGATTACAACGTAGCTATTTCTAGCACTCAAGGAGTGTGTTAATTATATTCATGAGATACAAGACCTCCAATTTCAGAAGTCTGCTGAGAGTAAGTCTCAGAAATTCAATGTTCTACTTACTAAACAACGACGCATTTCTTAAAAATGCGACCATTCTGTGGCATGCGAATTGGGCAAGGATATATATGGGGACAGGAACGAAAGCTTTTTGGTCCCAGAGTGAAATATTCAGAGTCCACAGGGAAATTCGTGGTTGTTTTCCGAATAGAACTCTACACTTAATTCAATTTAAGCAGATAGAAGAAAACATAGTACATTACAAAACTATCTGATGGTTAGGATGTCATTCCAGCAGCCTCGGCTCTTGTGAAGTTAACTCGAAAAATAAAATATTACTGCCTGTGGAACCTGAATAGACAGGGAAAAATGGAGTTACATTCTGATGGGTCACAGGTTATATAAGAATTCATGATCTTCGAACAAGTTATTTAACGATGTATGTATTCCTGGTGCACATGTATGTCAGGTCACAAGTTTATTGAAGGTAACAACATAGCTGGTCCACTTGTAGAGTTGAGCACAACAGATAATTTGAATTAAATCACACGAGGGACTGCCATTATTTTGCACAGATTGCGGTAGATTTTTATTGAATGAAATGAGAAGCCTCATACGAGTCATCAAGTTTATACCTCACAACGATTAGTGCAGAGCCTACAATGACGAGGAAGAAGATGACATCAGAAAACATCAGATGTCTATCATTATCCGCAGTTAGGAAATCTAAGGCAAAAAATTTTTAAGCATCCAAAATTTATTGGTGGGACGGATTTAGACAAAGATGATTTGGAAACAATCCAGGATAGTTAAGAACTGCCCAGCTAGGTGTTAAAGATTTATAGTGAAATTGGAAATGGATCTAATATGGCTGCCAAATTTATTCTAACCTAAGCTAGAACTGCTGCAAACAGTTTTGAAAGACGTTTTTAAGCCTGGAACATGTGTCTTTAGGGGGTTAATGACACCTTACTGTTGCTGTATGAATCTCTAAGTAGATTTACATTTCAATGAACTCAAGCATCTTGCATTGAGGATTTTGACAAATTTTGTCGTGGTCTGATATACTATAAGAATGCCGAATATTTGTTTCAAAATTTCATAGGGTGGCAGAGACTATCATGTTAACGGATGCAATCGTTTTATTCTATACCAATAGCTCAGCTAAATAAGTGTTCATAATGATCTTAAACGTATTTGTGTGACTGTATTTTATTACTAGAAAGCGTATACACACTTACATACACATATTCATGTTTATAATAAAGTTTTAATATAACTGAGCAAGGCACCACAGGAAATACCACATGTTAGAGACAAGGAAGCAGAGAGTATGTGTGATATTATTTCACATCACAAATACATACAGGCTGGTATGAAAGTAAAAAGCAGTCGTTTTATATTGTACTGTTGTTTTGAATGGCAGTGTTGTGTTCGTTCACTGCTCTTTGGCACAACTTGACTGTACGTCATGCAATACTTGAGCTAGAATTAACCAAACGTTAATGAAACGTAATAGAACGTACGTTTGTTTCTAGCATGTAAAAGACAATGAGAATGATTACATACATACATATATAATTGGTCATTACAACTCTTCAATCAGGATTACGACCTAGTTTCTCACACCGCTTATGTTGTGTGAATTAATTTTACACATGAGTGGAGGGACCTACAGTTTAAAGTGGACTCCGAACGACAGATTTTTGAGAAACTTTTCATGGAAGTTTTTATTTACTCTCAGAGATTTTGCCAGAAATCTGCTGAGAGGAAGTCGCCGAAGAAATACATTTTGTATTTTGTTTTGATGTTTGGCCTGGGGCTCGAACCATGGCTTTACGTCTAATAAGCCAACACACTACCTACTAGACTATGGCAACTACAGTGAGAATGATTAGCCAACCGTAATATAATTCCGTTAAACATTTCCATTATTTTCGTACATACGTTCCGTTACGTTACGTAAACGTTCGGCCAATTATGCCTTTCTGTATGCAATTGTTTACATGTATGCTTGTGTTTAGGATGTGCGGGTATATGTATGCCTGTTAGGATAGACAATATGATTGTGTTTTGCAAATACGCTGTGAGTACTAAATCCAAAAAAAATTAAAAAAAAAGAAAAATATTCTTGAATTGTTTCTGTAGGATATTTATTGACTTTTGTGTTCTGTTTCTGACCCATTACCATATTGACTATGGATTACATATTAGGTATCCTCTTCCTATTTTTACTGTTTTTGGGATTTATAGTTGCAGTCATTAACTGCAGTGGTAAATCATATAGGATAGCAAGATGTTCTTTTGCAGAATTTTTTCTTTTTTTCTTTCGTCTTCATTGAAAGTCTAACAAGTAAAAAATGTCGATTAACACAGCACAAAACATTCAAATGATAAAAATGTAACATTAGGCAGTGTTGCAATCGTAAAACATTTAATTTGAGTTGAAATCAATACAGATGTAAAGTTAATGTTGTTAGCAAAAGCTATGTATGTGAGCAAAACTAAATATGCTAAGCTGTACAACGACACGATTAATTATTGCATGGAGTATAACCCACAAAACAAAGTCTCTGCAATCAATGGACAGTCAAATGCAGAAAAGTTGCTTTCATTTAAGTCTGTTGCATGAAATCCTAGTAACGAAAATAAGATTTTCGAGTTGGGGAGCTTTAAAATATTTTTACAGGAATGTATTCATAAAGTTTTTCACACAGTTATTATTATTATTAGTGTCGTGAAAAGGTGCCTTAATATCTAAAGTAAAGTAGCATGTTCATGACGTCATCATTGCCGACACATGTTTAAAGTAATTCTTTTATTATGATTTTATTAAAAGCTATCAATAAAGTACATATGTACATACACACACATTGTTGATGGCACTTCTGGTTGGTAAATTAATAAACCAAAGATAAACTGTGCGCTTTTTGCACACTTGGTTAGAAACAAACAAACCTTTTGTTGTTTTGTCATATTTTACATGGCGATCCTGCTACTATTCTGGAAGTTCTCCAATTATTGGCACCCAGAATATAACAGTCGTCCTGCCAGTCCTTGAGTGCTACCTCACTAAGCACCACACAAAAAATTTTGTATATCCTGACGGAAAGCCAAAGATCCGTTGATGGAAGATCCGCCTGGCCAAAAGGCATGAGAGAATTCCCATCGGCACAAGGTCCACAACCTAGAACTCTAGAAGAGTATAGAAAGCAGACTCAGAAACCAAAAGAAGAAAAACCAATTCAGAGGGTCGATAAGCCAAAAAGAAGGGGTGGCCGTACTCAAAAACTAAAAAGAGAAAAGGCCATGCTATTAAAGGTAATCAAATCTAGTCCACCACCGCCTTGGACAGAAGCGTGCAAGCTATGGGACAGGATAAATAACATCGAGTTCCTGATTAACCAGCATTTAATGGGTATTCCTACAATGTCTCCTTCAAGCATATTACGTGACAAACATTAGTAAACTGCTCGATATTAACGATTACAATTCCCTGAGTAATACTCAGTTGTTTCCTTCTGGAATGCATTAATGACCCACAGGTTCCATGGTTCCTATGATTTATCTTCATTGTCACAGAATCTGTATGTTGGGCTCGACATAACCCCTATTTTTTAAAGGCGTATGCTGAGTCTACAGTGCCCTGTCAAAAGATCGGTTACTAAGCTCAGCTTATTAATGGATAACGCATGACCTAAAATCTCTTGGCAAGATTAGCTTCTTGTTTATTTCAAAAAAACCTAGGAAACAGCAGAGGGCAACCTTTACCTCTGTACTTAGGCCATTAACCTTGCCCAGAATGTTTTGGCTTTAAATTCATAAGAGTCGAGTGTTGGAATAGCGGTTTGACTGTCAGATAGTATTACTATGTCTTATCTTTTGTATCTCCTATCTAAGTTGAATTGAAAATCTCTTTCGACGGCATAGTCTATCTCTTAGAAGAATGGTCGCGGTAGACTTCATTTTGGGACCAAATTTTTTTGTCAAGAACCAACTGTATACAACAAAAGAATTCCTCTTTCAAAAGAGTCTGCAGTTTTCAGTTGGGGGAATGGATTGGGTTGTTATGTTTCTAGGAGTCTATGGCCTGCTTTGACAGTGTTAGAACAGGTTGCCTGCTGGGTTTGTATAAGGCCAGTTTAAGGCTAGTTATTGGTTTTATTACGGGTCAGTGCGAGATTAGGTCGCTGACAAAAATCTGGAACAGATCCCAGCCGGACTATTGCAGGGTATGTTGTGATGAGAACGAGTTGGATACTATCGATCACCTCCTCTGTAACTGCCCAGCCCATAGTAGGTTGAGGTTGAAGACCCTTGGCGGGGTCTTTTTTGAGGGTTGGAATTCTTTGTCGAGAGCCGACATCAAAGCTCTCCATAAATTCATTATTAGCTTGAGCTGGTTGAGAAGTGCTAGCCCTTCATTAGTGCAGTCGGCCTCTCACTTGTGTGTTTGTTGGTCAATATAATTCCTCCGCTTCCTATTCTCCCTTTCCTAATTCATCTCCTTTTTCCTATCCCCTCAAGACGTTATGTACAATGGGTCAACTTGAACTCCGGGTACAGTACTTGCCTTATTTGACAAGTACACGTCCTCTAACCTAAACCTAAACCTTTCAGATTACATACATACATACATAATTAATCATTACAACCCTTTGGTCAGGATTACGACCTAGCTTCTCATACCACTTACGTTGTGTGAATTAATTTCATACATAAGTGGCGGAACATACAGTTTAAGTTCGATTTCGAACAACAGATTTTTGAGAAACTTTTTCATGACAACTTTATTCTCTGAGGGGAAGTCGTTTCGTTTTGTGGGAGATGTTTAATATGGGGTTTGAAATGTGACCTCACATCTAATAAGCCGACACACTATCTACTAGGCTACGGTTACTAATACTACTACTACCTTCAGATTACTGCATTCATTTTTTTTGCTAAGTCCCGTTGCAAAGCACTTCAAAATATCATTAAGCATACTGTTTCTGTCCAGGCGACTAGTAAAGAGGGAACTGTCTGTCAATTGATTTCTTAGGTCACTAAACCGCTTAATGACTAAAGCTTTAGTTTTCACTATCATGTGCTGTGGACTTAAATCCAACAGAGCTTCTAGCGTCGCTGCAAGATAGGTTCTCATTGTTGCTGTTAAGCCAACATACGCTAGTCTCTGTATCTTGTTTAACGCCATTTAAAATGTTATCAAATTTATTGTATGTGCCAAGACAATCGCACTCTACATCACTATTAGTCTGACCATTATGATACACATCCAGTGCATAGTTCCTGTATTGTATACCCAGTGATTCTCTACCATCATCACATGTCTGGTCTTATCTGAAATCCTCTTTATAGGCTTTCTATGTCAATTTACATCCCAGTAATATTTCTACATATTTGACATCTATTTTCTATGATGTTATGTTAACTACAACCCTTTTATGTCTCCACGAACTCCGTATGCGACAATTTTGCTTATTGATGTAACTACTAAGAGAGAAATGAACTTCCTTGCTAAATTAAATGCCTGTAGCGCCAATACTTGCTTAATTCTTTAGTTGGTCATTACAACCCTTTTAGTCAGGATTACAATCTATTTTCTCACACCACTCATGTTGTGTGCGTTAATTTGTATCATGATTGACGGCACCAACGGTTTAATGTCGACACCGAACGACAGATTTTTGGGAAACTTTTTCGTTGCAATTTTATTTACTCACAGAAACACACTACCTACTAGAGTAAGGCTCCAATACTTACTTCGTTATTTAATTGGCCATTACAACCTTTTATTGGGGATAGGTTATAAACCCATCTTCTCACACCACTCATGTTGCGTCTGCTAATTTTTATCATAATTGGTGGGACCTACGTTAATATCGTCGCCAAACGACAAATTCAAGAAACTTTTTATGGCAATTTTATTTTCGCTCAAAGTTTTTGCCAGAAGACTGCTGAGAGGAAGTTGGCGAAAGATTTTTCTTTTTCATCTTTCGTTTGTTTGAGTTGTCTAAGTCAGGGTTTGCCTTCCAAAATGTATCAATACAAAGTTTGTATGCAGTTCTACTACTGTATATAAACTATGTAGATATGCAAAGTAACCAAACAATGCATCAACTATAAATCCGATGCCTGATTGATTTTTGACTGCGTTAATAATATACATTAACGACATTTTGAAATAGAATACATTGTATATATTTTGTACAGCGGCATTATGAAACACGATACTTCAAATACAGAGCAACTAACATTTTGGAAGGCAGCTTACCTACTAGACTACGACTACTACAATACTGCTACATCGCATCTACGGCATTGTGAATGGTGAGCCAGATTTACTTGTTGCGTTAGTTGATCTTTGTATGAAAGGAGGTGTAAAGTCAAATGCGAAATACATTCAAAATAAGCCATAAAGCAACTATCTAGAACAACAAATTCGAATTCTCGTCCAATGTTTCTCTTAAAGAAGCGTTTGCAGAGGCCTGAAAGCATATGTAATGGTTTCAGTCTCTGTACATTTTGTATAGTCTTGCAAATTCCTTGCACAGTAGGTCAATTACGATTACCTTAATTTATTTTGAAGTCGCCGTAGTCTAGTAGGTAGTGTGTTCGCTTATTAGATGTGAGGCCACGGTTCAAATCTTAGGTCAGGCATCTCCAACAGAACGAAATATGAAAACAGAAATATTTCTTCGGCCACATCCTCTCATCAGATTTCTGGTAAAAACTCTGAGAATAAATAGAAATAACGAGGGAAAGTTTCTTTCGAAGTCGGCTTTAAATTTTAGGTTCCGCCATTTATGTATAAAAATAACACACACAACCTGAGTGGTGTGAGAAGCTAGGTCGTAGTCGGGACTAAAGGATTATAATGACCAATTATGTACATTTATACGTATAATATACATTTGTATGTATAATTTCACCATAATGTACCAAAGCTACATACATACCAGTGATCGGAAATGAATCGCTTTTTCGCTACTCATAAGTACTCATGAAATTTTGAGTCTGAGTGAGTCAACAGTATTGAAATCCAACTACTCTGATTCATTCGTACTCACTAAAACATTGATTTATAAATACAAGTTGCAATGAGTGTGAGTACAACGCTGACATCAAACTCATAACATTCGAAATATGTTTGATTCATACGCCTACTCATTCAGATTCATATATTTAGAAAAATACTTATAATACTCATAAATAATTCGATTGATTCGAATCATTCGTCAAAATTTACAGTCTTAGTTGTTGTCGGATTTACAAAGAAAGAAGAAAGACACATAAACAAAAAGGACAAAGACAGCAAGCAGAGCAAACACACAACCTGTGAGTATTATAGTGTTCCTACGTGAATCATACTTATCTTGTGATTTGTGTATACCGAGAGTCAAGTAGAGTCGAAATCAATAACCTCATTAAGTATGAGTACCATGAGTATTTCAAACTTTGAATATGAGTAGTAGGAGTATGACATTAAAATAAGTATGAATGCGTATAATCATCAGAAATTAGAAGTATGATTCAAATCTACTCATCGTTTTCAATACTCATTGCTGACCTCTGATACATACATATATGTATGTATAATTGGTCTTGACAAGCCTTTAGTCAGGTTCCTAGTAGTAGTAGTACCTAGTTTCTCACACCACTTACAATGTTCTAATGCTGGCCATGTTTAAAAAGTTTTAACCTTTTTTATATGTTTTTCGGTTCTTAAATGATCCATATTCACATATGAAAAACGTTTCATTAAATTCAATGACTTGTCAGATGAAAGATATTTAACAGCTGAAACCAGTAAATGGTTAGTTAACCCGGTAATAATTTAATAAATTTAAATTATTTATAAATTTCTAGTTTTTTAAATACCATACGCCACAGTCTTTAATTTTTTTTTTTATTTTTTATTTTCAACTTTTAACCTACATACGCATAAAATAAAAAGTTCTTTGACTGCATTAAAGTTGAAAATGCAAAAAGTTTTGCTTGTGTCTTCCGTTTGAATGCGAATATCTGGTGCCTGTTTGTCTGAGTACAGGAACAAAAATGGAAAAAAAAACAGAAAATGAGGCAAAGAATGTTTGAAATTAAAAACTTTCGTATGCAACATAAAGCGGTTACTGGTTTTTTACTTTGGCTGCCTCTAAGACTGACTAAATGACCGATTTATTACTTTGGGTCACGACATCTATTTGAGTTTTTTTTTTAATTTTTTGTTTGTTTTGTTGTTGTTTAATGGTGCAAACATTTAATGTCGAGAAATTAAAAACTCAAATTACAGTGTATGACAGTGTTTGTTTGGAATAAATGGTGAGGAGAAAATAATGGCAGTAATAATGCATTGAATATATTTAAATGCCAGCCACGAACAGTGGAAAATTTGTTTTAATAGGCTTTTAGGGTTCATAAATGCTTATTTTAATGGAGCTTTTATCATTGCAAAATATAATTTCAGAATGAATGACTGTGGCCATGCCCCTAGAATAAAAAACAAAGCGTGTTTTTGGTCGCTAAAACTTCAATCGCCTTAGCGAAAATTAAAATTCATGACAAATTTTTGTTTTTTTGCAAAAATTATAGGGGATTTGATTGCAAATTGTTATTTAATAATTTTGAACTGATTTTATGAATTCATAGAATAGATTGCTAATATGCATAAAAATTGTTACTTAATTTTGGTGGAATTATGCAAATTGAAGGAAGGATTTTGATTATTATATTTCTTTTTTGTTTTGGAAGAGGATGGCATTGAAGTAAATCTGAACAAATATTCGATTTTTTTAAATTAAATTTTTATATTTTCCTTTCTTTAAATAAATAAATGGAATTAAACCCGAGTGATAAAATTGTGTTTAATTTATTATTTAAAATTTTTAATATGGGTGAGCCATTTAAAAGTTTAAATTTAGAAATGCAAAAAACATAAACTTTTTGAAATTTTTCCAAATTTATTTTGTTGTTATGAAATACAATTTTTCCATTTAGAATTGGAATATTAATTCATTCATATGGCTGCCGAGGCTGGCCTCACAACACCTCATTCGTTTGGACAATTTTCGTACACTTTTGCCAGCATATGGGGTCGAATCTCGGCAATGGCATCACGAGTGTTGGCCTTTAAATGCTCAATTGTCTCTGGTTTGTTGGCATACCATTTTTCTTTAATTGCGCCCCATTGAAAATAGTCCAACGGTGTCTAATCGCAGCATCTTGGCGGCCAATTGATATCATAATTTTGACTAATTAAACGGCCATCAATCGCAATAAAGTTGTACTATCCTGTTGCAACCAAACATCGTTCATATAAATACCATGAAGAGGGGGTACAAAAAATCGGTTATCATGGTGCTATAAGCGTCTCCATTGAAAGTAATTTTTGCGCCGTCCTCATTTTCATAGGAAATATGGGCCAATGATGCCTCCGCTCTAAAAGCCGCACCAAACAGTTACTCATAATGGGTGCATTGCCTTCTGTAACACCACGCGTAGGGGTTTCTGAGCACCAAATGCGGCAAATTTGCTTATTAACGTACCCACCAAGATGAAAATGGGCTTCATTCGAAAAGGCAATTTTTTTTTTGGCAAAATTGAGATCATCGTGCATATTCTTATTGGCCCATCTAGCAAAGCAAAAACGAAGCAGATGGTCATGTGGTTTCAACTCTTGTCCAAAAGTCCAATTGGTTGACTTTGTAAGGCCTCATACAGAGATCACTTGGCAAAATTCAACGTAAATTGGTGTGTGAAAGTTTCAATTCTTGAGAACGACGACACTAGATGATGTTACATTCCCAATATTTTCGGTAGTACGCACTGAACGAGCACGCTCACGTCTTGTGGTATCAACTTTCGAATCCAGTTTCACAAACTTTAGCAATAAAGTTGCGTATGGCGGGCACTGTTGGTCCTTCTCTGCGACGAAATTTTGTGCAACATTTTCGTGCAATTGTCGACCAATTGTCTTTGGTTTGGAAATAAATTTCCATTAAATCCCAACGTTGCTCAATTGAAAATCGATTCATTACGTTCAGTGGAGATAACATTACTGAATTTTGTGACAGAATAGAAATACATAAGTATTGCTAGATTCGAAATAGCCAATGGTTCATATTTAACCCGGTAGATGGCCCACCCGATACATACATACATATCTACACACAGAATTGCTCATTACAACCCTTCAGTAAATATTACGACCTACGACCTTCTCACAACACTTATGTGGTGTGTGTTAAATTTATCTACTAGGGGCGGAGCCTACAGTTTAAAGTCGACTCTAAACGACAAATTTTTGAGAATATTTTCATGGCAATTTTTTCTTTACAATCAGAGTTTTTCCCAGAAATCTAATGAGAGGAAGAAATGCCACAGAAATATATTTGCTTTCATATATCGTTTGTTGGAGTAACTCCAACCAATGGAGTTGTCCGACGTGGTGTATGAACCGTGGCCTCACGTCTAATAAGCTAATAAGCACTACCTATTAAACTACGACGACTTATTTATAATTTTTATTTCTCGGTTGCTCGCTTTACATGGAATTATTTAACGACCAGGCCAAGGGGCCTCTATATATAAGAGCGCAACAAACCAAACTAGATCCCCCATATATGTAGGTCTACCATGTCAATTTGCTATCCGGTGATATTTTTAGATCTTAGATATTATGATATTAGATATTATGACCCTTTAGGTCTCTTCGAACTGCATATGCGACAATTTTGCCTTTTCAGGTAACTACTGAGAGAGAAACAAAACTATGTCTCCGGATTCCAGATCATAACACGGTTGTTTTAAGCATAGGTAGGTGGAAGTAGGGAAAGTCTGATTTGGGCTAGTTAGATTTGAGGAAACTTGACACGGAAATAAGAACCGTTTTGGAATGAAAAACTTTTAAAATGAGTACTGTGTAGTAAAGGGTCCTCCAACAGAAACTTCAGAACTCCGACATTTGATAGCAGCCATATCGCCGAAGCTACTTTGTCATATTAGTCGATGAATCTTAAGTCTGTTTTGATAAATAATACACAAGGACCTCTGTTCGCTGAATATGCCCTGGAGCAGTTGGTAACTGACTCAAGTTTTCATGTGAAATTTCTCTCCAATGATGTGGCGCATTTCTTAATGAATATATATATATAAAAAAATTATCGGATTGAGATCGAAATGAGATCCAAGATCATTCCGCCATTAATTAGTCATTGTTTAGTGTGGATTTTGGACTAGCGGCAATTATATTTCTCTGCGAACGACGTTGGCCAGGCCATCACTGTCAACGTTGAGCACTACATGTCTATTACCAACTTTTCTTTGGCCTGTATTGGATGATATGGAGATCATAAGGTTTAAAGAGTACGGCGCTGCGTGCTACAAAGGTCATGCTACACTGAATACCAGCTTGATTTGATCCCGATAAACTTTTTCTTGTGACGTTTTCCTAAGTCTGAAGTTTATGCGAATAAGACACGACAATCCTCAAAGCTGAGAAGCTAGACCGTAATCCTGACTGAAGGGTTGTAATGGCCAATTATGTATGATCCTCAAAGCTAACGAAACCCATATAATCAGTCAATTTCAGTGTGATTTATGCGCCTGAGTCATATAGGACATTTCGCAAGCGCTCCATCAAGAGATGCTGTGAGTGGAATTTTTTTTTTTTTTAATAAGTCAGAGCCTATGTTTGAACAATCAAGCCCTCTTAAGCCAGCAATCTGTACCCTAGTTTATGGCAAAAATGTTTAAAGATGACAGCACAATTCTAGTGATAACAGTGCTCTGTGATTTTTATTATACGATCCTTTTACTACAGAAATTAAACTTCACGATTTAAAGGGTTCACATTGTATAACACGACAGAGTTCATCTATCATGGGTTTTGCTATTGCTAACTGTTAACATGCCCTTATGCTGTATTTATACTTCATCTATACTTGGATTGGCAACTTCTAGAGCCTTTATGTTGATTAGTGTGCTCTGCGCACTACTGCTACGATCGCTCTGGAGATAATTTTACAAAGATACTGGGAGAAATTGATATTGTCGGAAGCAATGATTATATGACACCCCGATATGACCTCTCAATGAACTTTGGGACATCCATTCCGGAAACGGAGGACTGGAGGAGTGGTTCAGTGAACCTCCCAAGGGACTCCGCACAAATTTACACCAATGGCTCCAAACTGGAAGGAGCCGTTGGAATTGGTATCTATTCGGAATCAATCGGAATATCCCAGTCTATAAGGCTACCAGATTATTGCAGCGTCTTTCAGACTGCGGTGAAAATTGTTCACGGACGATAAATCGTCATACTTTCCGATAGCCAAGCGGCTATCAAGGCATTGGATTCCAGTGTAATAAACTGCAAGACGGTGTACAACTGTCGCAGATATCTCAATGAGGTGGCGAACCGATATGATGTTTGTATCACATGGGTACCGGGACATAATGATATTCCTGGCAACTGCAGAGCGCATGAACTGGCCAGAAGGGGCACGACCATCGAACTCTCTGATGAATTCTCTACGTTGGGGATCCCTTTGGGGACCTGCAAACTTATAATTGACAATGCAACCGTAGACCTCGTCAACAAAATGTGGGCAACTTCGGATAAGGGCAGAGCGGCGCAAAAGATCTGGCCGAGACTGGATAGGAGGCGCACGGCGACTCTGCTTAAACTCCAAAGAAGTAGGCTCAGCACTGTTATTGGGGTAATTACGGGGCAATGCATTATAGGAGCGCATGCGAGGCGTATTGGTCTTGGACACCTTGCAAATGATTTCTGCAGAAGCTGTGGAGATGAAGAGGATGATGAGACTATTCTTCACCTATTGTGCACATGTCCAGCACTTGGTCGTAGGAGAAAGAGGTACCTGGGTGCCTACTACATGGAGGATATGGATGAACTATTATGTATGGATATTGGCAGCCTGAGTCGCTTCATCGGAAGCTCCGAATGGTTTCTGGAACAGGGGAAATGAGGAACTGTGGTATCATAATGGGCCCTGTATGCGGCCTAAGTGTGTCCGCTCATGACTCCATCGAGCGAACAGCCACTTCTACTACATACCTATGTTGATTATTATTTTTTGCTTTTCTATATTCCTTAGCCTTTCTAAATAATTTTGTTATCATAATTCAATCCATGTTCATCTCTATTCAAGCAGATTCTTAAAGGTTTTGTTATTATTTGTTTATCTTGTTCTCTTGGTATATTTCCATATCGATCTGGCATCTTCGAGAACTTCAATGTTGATTTGTTATTGTTGCTGTCATATTTTTTACGTTTATGTTTTTCTTGTTACGTTTTCTGTTTTCGGAATCAAAATTTGGTGTTAATTATGATTTAACAAGAACCAAGCATGGAAACCCAATGGATAAATAGGACTTTAGATGTCGAAATGCAAATATTTTGAATTTCAATTGCATTCCCATTAATTGGGCTCTAAATTTAAAAGGATTTTATCATTTAAATTACAATTTCTCTTTAAAAAGCAATTTTAATAGCAGTCCATAAAAACGATAATTTTCTTAGTAAATAAGCTGCTAATTATTGAGATTTATTAGATTTTAATTTTCATTTAGATTTTCCAAATACATTTTTTTTAGTCACATTTTAATAATGAACACATTGGTGAGGAAGTATATTACGTGGTGAAATCTAATTCAGATTGAAAACATTTAAAATAGTAGTGCAAACACGTATTGGTTTTTTTTTGTTTTTGGAATTTTAATTATTTATTTTCAAAATTGATTATGATTTTATTTAAATCAACCATTGCCAAACTAATTAAGTGCCATCTGAGTACTTTAATAACGTGAATGATAAATCAGCCAATTAAATTGCAATATACGGTCACTAAAAACATACAAATTTTTACTCTCGTTGAGGTATAGAAAATAAATACGAAATTTTAATGGACATTTTTAAAATTTACATTCACTCATACATAAGTACATACACGCACACAATAATATTTACAGACACATATGAAAACTTTTTAAAAACTTTGTGAAATTAACTCACCTTAAACGAGGCAATTCACAATACACCCAATCCGTCACCTCTTCTAGTTTAACCTCTCTGTGGGTTTTAGCCAAATCAGATTTATTGCCAGCAATAACGATAGGTATGTCCTATGTATACAAAAGAGGGGATATAAAAAATACATGAGTAGGATTCGTTTACATATTCATTTACAAATTCTGTATCATGCTACTAAAATGTAATCCTAGAACAGTATAGTAGGGGAGATTTTTTTTTTGGGGCCTGTAAAAGACTTTATTGTATGGCTTGTATAGTAAATTTTATTGTGTTTTATTATTAACCAGAAATGTGTGATAGTTGTTGGTTTAAAGAGTTATTTGGTTTTAAGGGTTTTCTCTTATTTACCCAGACATGACAGGAGAAGGTCGGAATTTTGTTGTAATGGGTGATTTGTTAAGAGCTATAGGAAAATTTTTCAAAAGAAAAAAACACATAATATTCAGAAAAATGCATGAAATCTTTATTTGAATCAATAGTACGGTCCATATAATTTAATGTTTGAAAATTATTTCATGCAAATGTTGACCGCGACTGCGCCTCAAGTGGTCCATCCACTTAGTCCAATTTTGGCATACTCTTTCAAACATTTCGGCCGGTATCTCGCGAATAAATGCTTCAATGCTGTCTTCCAATGCGTCAATTGAAGCGAGCTTGTCTGTATAGGCATGAGCTTTAACATAACCCCACAAAAAATAGTATAAAGGCGTAAAATCGCACGATCTAGGCGGCCAATTGACCGGTCCCGAACGTGAAATAAAATGTTCACCGAACTCGCCTCTCAATAAGTCCATTGTTACGCGTGCTGTCTGGTATATGGCACCGTCTTGTTGAAACCACATGTCATGCAAGTCAAGCTCTTGCATTTTGGGCAAAAAAAAAGTTGGATATCATCTCACGGTAGCGCTCACTATTCACAGTTACGTTACGATTCGCAGCATCATTGAAGAAGTACGGTCCAATGATGCCACCAGCCCATAAACCGCACCAAACTGTGACTTTTTCTGCATGCATTGGTAGCTTTTGCAATGCTTCTGGCTGATCTTCACTCAAAAATCGAGAATTCTGCTTATTTACGTATCCATTGAGCTGAACACAATTTTTCGATAAAGAAGTGGATCTTCGGCCAACTTTCCAAGAGCCCATTCACCAAAAATTCTACGCTGCGGTAGGTCGTTCGGCTTCAATTCTTGCACCAGCTGTATTTTGAAAGGCTTCACACCTAAATCCTTCCGCAAAATTTTCCACGTTGTTGAGTAACAGAGGCCCAATTGCTGCGAACGGCGACGAATCGATAATCGATGGTCATCATTAACACTGACCGATGCAGCTGCAATATTTTCTTCAGTTCGCACTCTACGTAAGCGTGTTAGTGGTTTAATGTCCAACAATGTAAATTTGGTGCGAAATTTAGGCACAATAGCCCGAATAGCCTCTTCAGTGGGTCGATTAAACTGACCATAAAATGGAAGAAGCGCGCGATGAACTTTCTTAACAGAGCACGCATTTTGATAATAAAATTCAATGATTTGCAAGCGTTGTTAGTTTGTAAGACGATTCATGGTTAAATTATAGACCAAACTGAAGATGTTTGACAGTAAAACAAAAGACGAAACGTGCGTGAGCTGTTTAAACCAGTGTTGCCAAAAAGATAATAGCTAAAAAATCACCCGTTACAACCACAGAATATTTATTAAAAACGTTTGACACTTTTTACAAAATCCTCTGCAGAAAATACAGGGAGGATTACTTTTTGTTTAAAAGGTTCCAGTTTTTTCGAATTCATTAATGAATTTGGCATTTATATATAAATTTTTGTCTCATATGTTTTGATCGACACTGTATGAAAGCCTTTTCACATGTATGTTATGCCTTTAATTATGACCACAATAATAAAATATTGAAAATTTATATTTAAATTGTTAGAACTTACTTGAAAATCAGCTCTTTGTTCTCGTATTTCTTCGAAACATTGTTTAACGCATTGAAAACTTGGTCCAGATGTTGTGGCATAGACAAGCATAAATGCATGTGCAGTGGCAATCGATAAACGACGCATGGCAGGAAATTGCATATCACCGGATGTATTCAATATGCCTACCTGTGTAATATTAAACAATAATCATTATAAAGCAATTAAAATAACATACAAGCAAAATGTTATCGATGGATGTTATCGATAATAATAATTGTTATTGTATAAATTATAGTAAGACCTTCAACATACATTACAATGGAAACACTGCTATTACAACCACGCTGTAAAGTAAAAGTCAGGAAACAACAAATATTTTGTAGACAAACAATTCTATTAAAATAGTTTTCCCAAAGGGGTCCACACAAAAAGTATGGGAATAATAAAAGGCTTCCTTTAAACTTTAAAAAATTTTCTAAAATATTCAGATTTTTTTAATACATTGCCGACAACGAACAGAGTCTATAATAGAGAGAGGATTCGTGAGGCGAAACATTGACTCCAAAATCATCACAACAAACTAGAGAAAGTGATAAAACAAGCGCATCACAGACTTTGGTGAAGTAACTCATGTGAAATTGTAAGGTTATGTACAGCGATATGAGATAAATTACCAATGAGCAGCACAGAGACGGAACAGCGGCCTCTTATTAAACTAGAATTAACCCTTCAGTCAGGATTACGACCTAGTTTCTCACACCACTTATGTTGTGTGTGTTGATTTTATTCATGATTGGCGGGATCTATAATTTAATGTCTACTCCGAACTATAGATTTGAGAAACTGTTCTTGGCAAATTTCTTTACTCTCAGAATTTTTGATAGAAGACACATATGGGCATTTTCGTGTCAAGTGACCCAATTTTTAAAATCGATGTCTTCCGATTTGGATGAAATTTGCCCCAAGGCATACCTGTTAAGTAATGATTAGCAATTTGATTACTTTTTTTTGAATGGTGAAATAATGATTACAATTACGATTATTTTTGGGTAAAATAGTTAATAATTGATTACGATTACAAAATAATCAAAAAATAATCAGGATTACTGGCGATTAGTCTAATAATCAAAAAGAATCAAAAGTAATCCAGAAGTAATCAATTTATTTCCAATAATTACATTGAACTCTTTTTGAATATTTGAAATTAATGAAAAAGAATTATTAAAAAGAATTTGATTACTTTTGGATTACTTTTGAATATTTGAAAATAATCAAAAAGAATTATTTAAAACAATTTGATTCTTTTTTAAACTTCTTTTGATTCTTTTTGATTATTAGACTAATCGTCAGTAATTCTGATTATTTTTTGATTCTTTCGTAATCGTAATCAATTAGTAATTGGAAAAAATTTTCATAGAATTATATAATCATTACGATTCTTTTTAAAAAGTAATATAATTGATTACTAATCGTAATCGAAATTTAACAGGTATGCCCCAAGGTTAGTACTTTGCAGTTCAAAGTCAACTCCAAGCGACAGATTTGTGAGAAACTTTTTTATGGCAACTTTATTTACTCTCAGAGTTTATGCCAGAAATCTCCTGAGAGGAAATCGTCGAAGAAATATTTTTTCCTATTTGCGTTTTGTTGTCTGACCTGGAGTTTGAACAATGGCCTCACGTCTAATAAGACAACACACTACCTACTAGACTACTTCGAGAGGGAACCATATTAATTTATTTTACGATGTCTAAGCCAGGGGTTGAACAACGGACTAACGTCCAATACGAAAACACACTACTTACCAGGCTGCGGCGACTTCCACATGCAACAAAACGTTTATTAGTACGACTGCCAAATTTGGGACAATACAAAGCCTTAATTAGATCAAAGACTATACAATGCATTTCCGAAAATTAACTGTTTTGTGTATAGTTTGTGCTGGCAGCATCATCGGTCCATATTATTTCGAGAACGACGTTGGTCAGGTTATCACTTTCAACGGCGATCATTATGGGTCGTTAATTAACCCTTTGCACTCGATTAATTTTCAAGATCATTATCTGTCAACTTGTATTTAATTTCAGTCGAATGAATGTTGGTTTGCTTTACAATATCTGCAATAATTCATCAGTGAAAAATCTTTTAAAAAAATCTATTGGCTCAAAGACTTTGTCTTGAAATTGAAGCCTAACATTCTTGTCTCCAACACGTAATGTAATTTCTGATGGCAGCTCATCCTCTTCTTAACTCACATCAATCCAACTTGATTCTGCTATAGTGTCATTATCCCTATCAGGCTCTGGTATTACTTTCACTATCAGATGAATATTGTACCGTTTGAACTCGTAAATTCAAATTCACTGTCATTATCCTGACTGTATTCAAAATCCATTTTGAGAAGGAAATTAGGGTATGTACATGTGTATTGAATTAGACAAAGAGAACAAATTCCGTGCACGACTAGTGCTCGACTGACAAAACTTGACAAATAATTACAGTGTAAAGCCGCAATGTGTTTTACAGTTATTTAGTTTTATCGTCTAGAGACTAATATGCGAGTGGTAGAGTAAATTAATATTGTCACCTCCAGTGTGACATACGAGTGCAAAGAGTTAAGTCTTTCCTTGGCCTAAATTGGATGATATGAACATCAACAACATGTGCATTGAACAGGACGATGCCACGTATCACACAGCTCATGTCACATTGAAGATTCTGTACAAGGAACTTGATATAGTCATTTCGAGTGGAAGCGATTTGAAATGGCCACCGAAATTGTGCGATTTCGGTGACCATGACTAAAATGATCCCTATTAGACATTTTCTTGTGAAGTTTTCTTAAATCGCAGGTGCCTGGAAAATAGCCACAAACCACGGACCAAGATAACCGAAGTCATCAGTCAAATTCTGCCTGATTTATGCAATATTTCGAATAGGCTCGACCCAGAAAACGATGTTTTATTTCATACTTAATTAAGGCTATTATGTATGCCTTTCAAATGTATAAGAAATTTAAATAGTTTACATACACTTGGTTTTATTGTTCTTATTGGGTGCCCTGGTAGTCTAGTGGTTAGTGTGCTAGACTATTAGCGTGAGGATCGTGAGTTCCATTCCCTCCAGAGGCTCTGGTTTGTGACTCGTATATAATTAGAATATAATTTGTAATTGTATTGTAATTAAGAAATCAATAAAAATTGTTCTTATTACGCAGAAAGTGAAGCCACCTGTAGTCTAGTAGGTAATATGTTGGCTTATTAGACGTGAGGCCAATCTTCAAATCCCAGGTCAGACATCTCCAACAACTGAAAAAAAACTCTGAGAAGTAAATAAAATTGCCATGAAAAGTTTTCAAAAATCTGTCGTTCGGAATCGACTTTAAACCGCCACTTGTGAATAAAATTAACACACATCATAAGTGGTGACAGAAGTTAGGTCGTAATCCAGACTGAAGGGTTGTGATGACCAATTATGTATGTATATATGGATGTATTACGCATGCCATGATTGGAGTATAAAAAGGACATCAAAGAGAAAACCTATATGGAGTTATTAAATTCTCGCAATCATGTTGCAACTACTCTAATCACTCTTTCCCTGAAATGAAAAATTGCTTTCCGTAAACGAGAGCCTTCAACTGCGTCCTTAGAAAGAAGAGGAACAACAGCTATTTCAGAGAATCCATTGACTTCAAGGAACTGTGAAAGTGCAATGCCATTAACTGTGGTGCTATTTGATGGTAATCAGCACTGACATTTGAATTTTTTCTACCACCACTGACTTAATTTGTATTGAAACAACTTTAAAAGCGAATTGATTGCGAAATTCGCGAAATTCAAAGTGTTCATACCATCAACTATGATTAAAGGGTCGTAATGGCTAATAGCGTGTGCCTGAGGAAATATGTTTTTTTTGTTCATTCATTTGTTTTATTAAATAATTTTATTTTACAATTTCATTAAAGTATTCTTATGTAACGTTAATAAAAAAAATTTCCTCTCTTTCTGTAATTTTTTTTTCCATTTGTGCACTTAAAATACCATACCTTTTGCTAATTGGTATACAATTTATATTCATTAATTAAAATTCATTAAATAGCCATTTATTATGTTATTATGATATTAATATTGTATTATTGTTGTTGTTGCGTATTTTAAATAATTTAATGATGATACTTAAGCACTTAATATGCCACACAAGGGCCTGATATATTGTACAAATGAAAGGAAGGATGTGATGAAGGAGTTTCGGGAGATGAAAGTGTGTATCCAATATAGGAACTCAAAATTATTTTCTCGTTGATGACAAATATCTGAAAATACGTATCTTTAAACTGTACATACATACATACATATATATCAGAGCTCAACTATGAATCGCTTTTCCGCTACTCATAAGTACTTATGAAATTTTGAGTATGAGTATTGAAATCCAACTACTCTGATTCATTCGTACTCACTACAACATTGATTCATAAATACAGATTGCAATGAGTATGCGTGCAACGTTGACATCAAACTCATACCATTCTAAATATGTATGATTCATACGCCTACTCATTCGGATTCATAAATTTAGAAAAATACTTATAATACTCATAAAAGATTCGAGTGATTCGAATCATTCATAAAAATTTACAGTCTTAGTTGTTGTTGCATTTACAAAAAAAGAAGAAAGAAAAAGACAAAGATAGCAAGCACAGCAAACACACAACCTTCTTGTGAGTATGTAGTGTTCGTACGCGAATCATACTTATTTTGTGATTCGCGTATACGATTGAGTCATGGAGAGTCGAAACCAATAACATCATGCGTATTGTTAAGTATGAGTACCATGAGTATTGCAAACTTTGAATATGAGTAGTATGAGTATGACATTAAAATAAGTATGAATGCGTATAAGTATCAGAAATTATAAGTATGATTCGAATCGACTCATCGTTTTCAATACTCATTGCTGACCTCTGATACATATACAGAGGGTCCATACATAAAGTATGGCAATAATACAAGCCTTTCTTTAAATTTTAAAAATTTTCTAAAATACTTTTCCGACTTTGTACAAGGTCATCAATAGAGGAGCATTCGTGAGTCCAAACATTGTCTTCAAAAACATAACAGAAAACTGGATAAATTGATAAAACAAACATATCAATTACATCGGTGAAGAACAATACATGTATAAATAATTGGTCATTACAACCCTTTAGTCAGGATTACGACCTTGTGTCTCACACCACATGTGTGTGTTAATTTTATACATAAGTGGACCTATAGTTTAAAGTAGAGTCCGAAGGATAGATTTTTGGGAAACTCTTCATAGAAATAGTATTTACTCTCAGAGTTTTTGCCAGCACTCTGCTGAGAGGCAATCGCCGAATAAATATTTCTTCGTATTTCATTTTAGTTGGAGAGGTCTGACCTGGGGTTTGGACCGAGGCCTCACGTCTCATAAGTCGACACTCTACCTACTAGACTACGGTGACCACAAGTACAATATATATATAAGTTCCTGTTGTTCCTATAAGGAGCATAGGGCCTTAACGATTTCGTTCCATTCATGTTTATCTGCTACGATCTTCAGCTCGTTCCATGTTTTGTTGACTTTGGCTGCTTCGATATCTAATTTTCGACGCCAGGTGTGACTCGGCCGACCTTTCCTGCGTCTGCCTTGTGGATTCCAGTCTATTGCGTTTCTGATGGCGTCGGTTTGAGGTCTTCGCAAGGCATGCCCAATCCACCTCCATTTCCGTTTCCTGATTTCTACTTCAACTCGTGTTTGTCCGCACTCGGCCCATAAGCGTTCGTTTGCGATGGTGTTTGGCTAGAAACTTTTTAGTATGCGACGTAAACAACGGTTGATGAATACTTGTAAGGTATTAATATCGCATTGGTTTGAGTTCCAGGACTCGCATCCGTAAAGCGCAACTGATTTTACGCAACTGTTGAAGATGTTGATTTAGGTGCGCTTTGAGATATGGGGGGACTTCCATATGTGTCTACAACAACAACTGATCGAAGACGTCCAATCATTCTATTACCTAGACAGCATAATAACAACAAGCGGAGGCTCTAGAGAAGACGTTGGAAATCGCATTAACAAAGACAGGCAAGCTTACGGTCAATTAAGACACAAAAACAATAACTCAAGTAAAATCGCAACCTTGTGTATAGCGATATGAGATGTACTACCAATGAGCAGTCGATGGCACAGTGGCCCCTAACAACTTAACGGAAAATACGTTCGTTTATAGCAGAGTTGGGGGAAGTGCACTAAATTTGCAGTTTCCACTAAATGTTAGTGATAGTGCAAAATTTTTCACTATCACAAATAGCTATTTAGTGGTGAGTTGAAAAATAACAGCCTCACTAAGCAATAGTGGTAGTGGTACAAGGAAGTTTTTCACTAAAATTAATTTAGTGATAGTGAAAAAAATTTTTTTTTACAGCTTAGTGCAATTTTTTTTTTCCGCTAATAGGATAGTGGAAAAATATAATCATTCACTAATGTTAATGGAACTCAAATACATATCATTATATTATTAGGTTATATTGCGATATACGTTGTTAAATTATATTAATACAAATTAAAATTGCTAAGATTTTAATTCCTGAAATTTACTTTACTTAAAAATTTTAAGTTTTTATTTTATTTTTTTTATACAATAAAAAATAATAAAATGGAAATTGGAAAAATTAAAGCATTCATGTAGTGACTGTTAAAAATTTGCACTATTTTATTGTAGTGCAAAATTTTCACTACCACTAATGGTTAGTGGTACTGGAAACATTTTCACTACAACTAATTTTTTTAGTTGTAGTTAAAATATGTTTCACTACCACTATTCTTTTTAGCGGTAGTTAAAATATGTTTCACTATCACTGTAGTGATGAAAAATAGTGGAAAATCAAAATGTTGTCACTATAGTGGGATTTAGTGCACTTAATATTTAATGCACTACCCCCAACTCTGGTTTATAGCATACGAATATAATGTATATGCTTTCCGAAATTACATTGCCCTTCATACCAATTGTTCAATACCCAGTTCAAATATTTCGAAGAACGAAATATTTCTTTCGCCTACTTCCTCTCTTTGGTCATTACAACCCGTTAGTCATGATTAGCGACGTAGCTTCTTACACCAGTTATGTTGTATGCATTAATTACATACACGAGTGGCGGGACGTGCTGTTAAAAGTCGACTCCGAACGACAGATTTTTCATGGCTATTTTATTTACCCTCCGAGTTTTTGCCAGAAGTTTGCCTGCTAGTCAATCGACTATGCCGTCTTCATTTTTGCATTTTAAAAATTGCAATTGATTCGTTTACTCCATTAGCAACTTTTAGTTTTTCTGGTAAGAGTAGACTTTGTTGTTTTTGTTTAATCACAGGCAGATAGTTAAATGACTTTCAACGCATTTGTGCATTATACAATAAAAACGCATTCAATGTCAGGGCGTGAATAACAAAAAAATTAGTATAAAAATCATTTGATTTTAAATGCTGGAATGGCAACACTTAACGTAGTTCAAAGGCAAAAAGGCATGCTACATGTGCATGAACTTGTAAACGTTCTAAGTTCTCACTAAAAATGTTCATTTCTAGCGTAGAATGCTTCTAAGCTAATGAAACTTGGTCTCAGACTGTTTAGTAACTCTTTGGACCTACTTAGAATACAAATAATATTCCATACCATACATATGCTATTGTCCGATTAAACCATTTAGTCAGGATTACGGCTGGGGTTGCCACACCAGCGATGTCTTGTGCTTCAAATTTTCTAATGATTGGCGGGATCTATAGTTTGACGTCGAATCTGAACTACAGACTTGAGAAAATTTCTCCCGGAAAATTAATTTACTCTCAGAACTTTGACAGAAGACTACTAAGCGGTAGTCGCCTAAAGAAATATTTTTTCATACTTCCTGAAATTTTATGGTTTAGTCATTGATACAACCTAGCTTCTCATATCATTCATGGTGTTTATGTTAATGTTATCCATAAGTAGCGGAGCGTACTGTTTAACACGTTAATCGCCACGATAATATCAGAAAAATTTTACATGGGTCATGGTAACTTTATTAGATAATTTAGTTAAAAATGTATGAGGGAAACTTAATGTAGCACAGAATATTTTTTTTTTTGCCAAAATTCCCGGAAAAACACTATTTTTTATGTCACACATATATGACTGACTATATTAAAACTTTTGTCTAATAAGCCAATATACTACCTACTAGACTTTGGCGACTATAGTGCATTCTTACCTTACCTCTTCTATGATAGAAAATATTACGATAATGTACTCAATTTTCATTAATTTTCAAATGAAGATAAATTTACTCAGAAAAAATTTGATTTTTATAAAGTCTACTAGCTGTACCCTGCGCGCGTTGCTGCGCTACCAACTAAAATAAATTTTAAGGAAAGACATTACACAAATGTCTACTGATGATTCAGATGAACGGGCCTGAGTAGTACGCATTCGATCAGTTTCGAATCTCACTTCTAGTTGTTCAAGTGGTTCAAGCTAACAGTTCCGAGCGGCATATACTCGAAGATTTTCCAGCCTCAATGCTCGTCTGATTCTGAGGCTCGTAATGCTCTTTTCTTCCGTGTTTGAGGTGTAGGTCGACCAATTGCTTGTCATTCATTTTGAATAATTTCCAGTGACGCCATGCATCCACCTCATCAACATCCGTCGACTCATGCGCAACAACTTTGTTAAAGAATGTACAGTTTACGATTTAATTCATTTTGAGTAATTTTCAGTGGCGCCACCTGTCGGAAATTCGTCATACCAACTTAGAAACCTTCCCCGGCTCATGCGCAACAACTTTGTTTAAGATCATAATATGATCAAATGCATAGTTTACGATTCTATAAGGTATACACAAACAAACATTCATTTTTAAATGGGTATTTGGGCGTGACACCTCGCCTACTTTTAAAATAAATAGTAGGTATGCCTTCCAGGCATACAGAAAGGTACTGTTAAAATTTCAAGAAAATCGGTCCAGCCGTTTAGCCCTCTATAGACTTCAAACAAACAAACCCACAAACAAACCTCCAAACAGATAAACACACATTCATTTTTATATATATAGTATTTCAATTACTGTCGTGTACAAAATATTACCTAGAGCTGACGGGTGACGTACACGTCATATTTTGTTAGACAATAATACTCATACTTTTTTTATTTATTTTATTTTATTTTACTTTATTTTATTTGCCTATTTCAACATAACGGGAAGGTACTGTTTTTTTGTCTACAGCTCTCAGTCGTCAACATATTAAAAGAAGCTTCCATCGAAGCAATTGATGCCATTGCACAATATATTGTATTTCATATGTTAGTATGCAATGCATACATTTTTTTAAATCGAACTTTCTCAATTACATCCGAATTTTATTTTTCTCTCTTTAGTTCTCTTTAACCCATTAGAAGTCTCCGTACTCAACTGAGTACAGTTGTATTTTTACGTGTATCCAAGCAAAATTAAAGAAAAAACAATCGTTGTACCGTTATTTAGTTTCGCAACAACAACATTAAGAGCTCCAGAAAAATAATTTGTATGTAGTTTCTGTTGCTTATGCAGAACTATCAGTCTGAATTGTGTCGAGAATAAAGAGTGTGGTTTAGCAAACTATTTTGAAAATATTTGAAACAATAATAAAATTTGTTTAGTAATTTTGCATTATTTTTATAAAAATAATAACAACGAAACATACAGGCTTCAAAAAATACTTAAAAATAAAAAAATACATAAAATAGGAAGGTATAAATTTGGCTGTACTCGTTTGAGTACAATGACAGCATCCATTAGTAAGAATGTTTTATTTTTTTGTTAGATTTAAATATGAGTGGTATACGATTTAAGGGCCAGCAGAGTTTCAAAGGGCTCCAAGAGGCCATTGATAGCATTTTAGCTGATAGTGAAGATGAAGAAATTGATATCGCAATCATACCACCTAATCCGAGTGAAGTAACTGACGAAGAGGAAGGTGTTGATGGTAGAAGTTTTAGTGGGTATTATTTACATACATGCATGATATGACAATTTCTAACGCTTGGAGGCTACATGTAATGAGCAGTGAGAGTCCCATGGATCAACTTTTGTTTTGCCGAAACATTGCGTGTTATTATTTAAGCCAAGGTGGACAAAACAAATCACGGCAATCTGGGTCAATAGTTGAAGGTTTACCTCAAGATAGAGTTTGACACTATCCCGCAAAAATAGAAAAACAGTTACGGTGCGTAGTTTGCCATGCCCGAGTACGTTGGCAATGCAAGTAATGCTATAAAACACTTTTAGTCGAAAAAGAATGTTTCGAAAAATTGCATACTTAAAAAGTCGGTGTACTCATTTGAGTACACCCCTAAAACTCGTTTCCAAAACAAAAATTTATAATTTTTATTTCATTTTATGTTTTTTTATGCTTGTTTTTATTAATAAATACATCTGAAAACAAAAACTTAAAGCCGGTTTTCATTTGACCTCTAATGGGTTAAACAAAAAAAAAATATTTCGTAGTTTTTGTAAAATTTTCAAAATTTTTGTCACTGTTACACATCATCGCTTCAATTAGACGCATTAAAATTTCCAGCCATTGAATTGAGCATAGGAATTAATGAGACAGAGAGAGAGAGAGAGCGAGAGAGTGAGACTCTATTGTAAAGTCTACATTTGTTGCGTAACTGTGTGGGTGCAATATGTGTATTTAACACTGTCAGGAATAAAAAAGGAACGAAATCAATAAACCATAACGTCATGTTACAAGATCCATTTATTTTTATTAAATTTTATTTACTTTTTGTAGTTTTTTTTTTCATTTTTGTTTTATTTTTTGGCAACGGCATAAAACAGTTTTTATTCCATTTTTTTTGTTTCAACGTAAAAAAAAATTTTTCAAATACTGATAATCAATAATAAATATGTACGTGTGTGAGTATATTATATTTAAAAAGTAACATACATAGGCCCTGTTTCTGTAAAACAAACCTTTTCAAGCAATTGAAAATTCCAATGAAAACATTTTAAATATATTCGAGTGTTTTTTATATGAATTCAAGATCATGTGAAATCGCTTGTCATACGAAGACAGGGGCTTGTGAATTTCATTTGTTGACAGTTTAAATTGGATTTCAGAACTTCCATGATGTCAAGTAAAATTTTACTCGAAGGATATTGAAACCATTTGGGTCGTCATAAAGGAAAAGAAGAAAAAGTGTGAAATAATGGGAAAGATATAGGGATGGAGGTTGTAGTTTCTAGGCAACAATAGATGGCAGCACCATTATCCTAGGACCTGCTACAGCAGGCCAGACACCTGCTTAACAGGAACAACAATAGGTTAAAGAAACGGAAACACGGCAGAATAACAACCAACCGAAGCTTAGGGTAACCACAACAGCCAACCGGAAAATATGGAAAATGTTTTCTGGAACACATGTGCTCCCAAGAGGCATAATGGAGAAAAAGATATGAAGATGAAGAGAACAGACTGATCAAGAAATTGAATCAGCGATGCAAAGATAAACGGACATAACATGCATACATATGTACTAGCTTCTCGCACCACTTATGTTATGTATGCTAGTTTATTACGTGAGTGGCGAGACCTACAATATAAAGTCTATTCTGTACGACAAATTTTTTAGAAACTTTTGATGGTAATTTTATTTACTCTCTTAGAGTTTTTGCCAGAAATCTGCTGAGAAGAAGACGACGAAAAAATATTTTTTCATATTTCATTTAGTTGGGGATGTCTGACTTGGGGTTTGAACTGTTGCCTTACGTCTAATAAGGCAACACATTACCTATTGGACTACGGCGACTTCAATCGGATATATCAGTCGTCCTAAACCCATATACAGCTGGGCCCGAATGTCAGTTTCCCGCAGAGGGCTTACAACCTTGAAGAATTGCCCAGAGTATTTCACCTCATCCTCCCAAGTGTTAGACAGAAGTTGTTCTATTGTGTTCAAATATTCCTTGTCATAACATACACCAAAGTTTTAAAATTATTGTCGTACGACTGGGATCCACTCCTTTCCCTGACAGCGTCATAATCTCGCAATCCCCAGTTTTCAATATCACGCTATGCATATGCATTTCCCGCTGTAAGATGATTCTACCATAGTTTGTATGCTACCAAAGCTTTTGCTCCTTCATCCTCCTGACTCATCTCCCAATAATTCCATAGGATTAGATGATTAAGATCCAACACAAAGTAACCCATGACATGTCAATATAGCGACAGAATCCGCCATCTGGTTCATATATGTATATACAACTATGAATACAATCTGCTTTGGACTAGTGATTCAAACTTTCGGAAAATCCCATATTGAATCTTTAGCAATGTTTCGTAGACGTTAATGGGTGCAGCAGGCTCGGGTATTTATTTTTATAAACTTAACCCTTTCGTCTCTCTCAATCTGTGCGGGAGGTACTTTATTTTCCAAGTAGAGTTTTACGGTTTTGTTAGAAGCAAGAGGTGCAGTCGGGAATTAAATTTTGAAAATGTTTGTTTCAATATCCACGTGATTATCATGCGCTCAATTCTAATATAGTGAGACATAAATGTGTTCCCAACTAAATTCGCTATAGGTTGAGATTGGTGGTCATTATATCATACTGATAAGGGTTCCAGATCTTTGGATTATCTCTTGATTTGACTTTTATGATGGGTATGGGCATTAAGGAAGATGGCCCATTGACGTTTTTTTCTTTGAGAGAGTCCTGAGTAGATTTCCGACACCTTTGTGACTACCCGTTTTACGTGACCATAGATACCTGCTGGTTTTCGTAGGGTCAACACAACTTCAACTTTCTGATTTAGAGTATATTGCGAGAGGTGATGTCCGTTATGTGCTGGTCTGCTCTAACGAGGGAAGGAACTAAAGCACATTTTTGGCTTCGGACAGGAATTTAATTGGAAAATTATATGACTGGATGTGTGTTTGCTATATGGCCTATTTAAAGGAGATATTTTTGGTGATTAGGACATAGAATTGGTAAGAACTTTGATCTATTAGTGGACCAGAGCGTCTGATAAGAACCTTTCACTTGTAATGCTTGAGTGTACTGTTTTTAATCACTAAGAGTTGTGGAGGTGATACTGTGCTCACGAAGCTGACTGTGGACGGGCAAGTCGGTCGTCCGCCCGCTTATTATCATAGAAACCTTGGTATTATTCCAAAATTAATCAATTTAGTCATGTTAATTCGTTACTGAACACTCGAACCAAACGTGAGATGGTAATTTGCAATCGGAAGGCAAGATTAGTCATTGTCGAATTACCTCTCTTAGCCTTAGATAAAATTATTTTCAGCTTTTGGCTCGTAGCAGACACCTATAAGCCTTCTATGATCAGTATTTCCAATATCAGTAAAGTATGCTACAATTTATTTGATCGAGAAGTAAAGGGTCCGCCGAATAACTTTTTTTTTGAAAATGCTTTAAAAAAAAACTACTGAATATTTTCTCAAATTTCTGTTTTTATTTAAAAGTACAATCCTTCCGGTTAATAATGGAAAATAATTTCATTCAAATGGCTGCCTTGGCCGGCCATGCAGTAGTTTACACGATCGGTCCAATTTTTAAGCACATTATCAATTGTGTGCAGCTGTATTTCACCAATGGCTTCATGAATATTATCCTTTAAAGCGTCAATTATCTCTGGCTTGTCGGCGTAACACTTATCTTTGACGGCACCCCACAAATAATAGTCCAACGGTGTCAAATCGCAGCTCCGAGGTGGCCAAACGACATCAGCTCTGCGGCTGATAATGCGATCTTCAAAAACAGGGCGCAAAACATCGAGTGTAGCTTCGGCTATGTGGCACGTAGCGCCGTCCTGTTGAAACCAATGTTGTTGCCAATATCCTCCTGTTCAATTTTTGTGAACAAAAATTCGTTCAACATGACCCGATAACGATCGCCATTGACTGTAACGGCCACTCCTTGCTTATTTTCGAAGAAAAATGGCCCAATTATGCCTCTGGACCAAAATCCGCACCAAACAGTGACTCGTTTTGTGTGCGTCGTTCTATATGCTTGCGGGTTTTCTGTGCTTGTTTACTTACCCGCTAAGTTCAAAAAGAGCTGCATCTGAAAAGATGATTTTTTTTTGCCAAAATAGGCATCTTCTGGTGTATGGCTAAAAAAAGAAATTTGAGAAAATATTCAGTAGTTTTTTTAAAGCATTTTCAGAAAAAAAGTTTTTTGGCGGAGATAGTAGCGTCAACGAATGTAACTTTGTGAGCAACTCGTGCAGAATTTCGGGAAAACATTATAAAATAGGCCTTCTACGACACAAAAACAAAGTAAATCATTGAAGCTATGTATTATTTCAGCCATCGTTTACCTACTTTTCAATCCTCTCTCATTTTCGTTTCGCCACAACTTTAATAACATCCATTCAAAGATGTATCTTTGCTTTGTGCGCTGCCTGAGCACTGTTGACGTCTTTAAAAAAATCTCTGCATTTCACTGAGAAACGCATCATTAATCAAAATCTGAGAAAAATCAACAAAAAGGAGAGGCGAAATGTTTGACTGTAAATAATTGTGAGAGACCAAGACGATTATGGTTGAACAGAAGAAGAAAAAATAAAAGAACTCACACGCTCAATTATGGTTGTCCAATGAATGGTAAGATGGTGTGGGTTGGTGTGCACAACACTGTGCTAATGTTTATATGACTCTTTCTCTTTTTGAGTGTCAGGGTATACGTATTATATTAGTCGTGTTCTGTTTACTTTTGGCAAGGAGTTGTTTGGAGTTGTATGTGTGTGTAAATATGCCTGTTTATGTTTATATTAAAGTATTTCTCCTTTTTTTCTCTTGCCCACAAAGTGATTGTATTTTCAAGTTATTTTTTTAAGTTATTTCCAGCATCAAGGTTATCTTTTCTCCTTTCATAGTATGGCTATTTCTGTAACTGTTTTTGTGTGTTGTTGTATTTGATTAATAGGCAACCGTCTCTCTTTTTTTCAAATGACAAGCAATGATTTTTCTTTAAGGATTCTGATGCTGAGAACCATGACCGATTGAAAGTGAAATATTTGAAAATTTGTATATTGAAAAACATTTACAATGTATTGGGTATAGTAAAAAAAAATCCATTATTTTTCTATGAAATGATCGCATATAAACTAAAGAGACACTGTTTTGTGTGATTCTTTGTCGCCAATTAGAAAATAATGTCGTTTTGATGCATGGCCAGATTGGACTGTGGTATATTCATTAAGGAATACTTTCGTAAAGGCTGACTGAACACTGCACACGGAAGTTGGGTGGGAATCTCCGAAAATATTTTAATTTACTCGGACAGCCGGGTGAAGTTAATAGTAATAAGACTCAAGTCGCCGCATACCAGTAGGTAGTGTGTTGGCTTATTGGACATAAGGCCTCGTTTCGTTCTGTAAGAATCTGCAATTCGGAATCTGTAGGTCCCGCCACCCATGTATAAAATTAACACACAACATGCATGGTGTGAGAAGCTAGATCGTAATCCTGACAAAAACGGTTGTAATGACCAATTATGTATGTATGAATGTAAGACTCTATGCAGTCAAATCCTGGCCCAATCTGGACTATGGACATGCTGCTATTCTGGGAAGACGTTGACAAACTAGAGTCGATTATATGATTCCGTGTAATTTTCTATCTAGAGATTTAGGTCTAAGGAATCGGAGGTTTCTAATGGGACCCTGAAAGTTTACACTGATGGCTCAAAGATGAGTAAGAGGATAGGCTCTGGTATCTGTATTAAGATTCGTGATATTAAATTTTATTATAGGCTTCCTGATTACTGCAGTGTTTTACAAGTAGAGATTATGGGAATTTTGAAAGTGGCGCAATGCTTGGTAAGTGGCCGGATTTTCCACGAAAATCTATTGATTTACTCGGATAGTCAAGCTGCGATTAAGATAACTCTCATATGGGTTCCGAGATACAGGGATATAGTTGGAAATTGCATTGCTGATTAGTTGGCCTGGGCCTTGTCCTTTTGGTAGGAATGCAGAAAGACTCGACAACTAATGACTTCGGTAGGAGCTATGGGTCTGAGGACGAGGAAGAGGCAGTCCTTCACCTCATGTGTCAGTGCCTTGTTCTTGTCATGAAGAGACGAAGGTCTTTTGACCTCTCATTTTCTGACATCGTTGACCATGTCTCATGTCCATAAGTCATACGTCCTTTTCCTGTTGGTAGACCATGCTGGTAGACTTGAAAGGAACATTTTAAGGCACTCTCTGCGGAGGAGTGAACATATAATCTCCAACAAAGTTTATTTACTTGTAAAGGAAATAAGGACAAATGGCAAATCCACTTAAAGAGACGCCCGATATGAATAAATGCAGAATTTGCTTTAAACTTGAAGAGAGTCCTTCTTGAGAACCTTAAAAGTATATTGCCCTCTGGACTTTAGATCCTTAATCAAAAGATTCTTGGGCAATCAAAATTTATTGACAGAACGTGTCTAGCTACAGGCGATTTGGCTAGGCGCTATAAAAATGGTGGAAATACGACAGTTTGGAGTTCTAGTTGTACGGAATAGGAATAGGTACCGGCGCTATTACATCGGGACCCAAGGAATACGTGCTCTTTAATCGAATTATTTTTTCTGAGTCAGCAGAACTGATGGAAGAAAAATCGTCAGGAATGGAGGTGAGAGTATCACGAAACTAAACATTCTTTACATTTTTATCCCTGGCTTGAGTTCTCGCCCTTTTCGAAGAAGAGCTCAAAACATGTAATTTTCTTTTGAAGTGTGTTAAGTAACCGCCAAACCTTCAATGAAGCGTTATGCTATAAACACAATAAACGCAACGCTGCAAGCACAACAATTTTGCGATTGCAACCTTAGACAAGCTGCATGCGTAGTAATTAGTTATAATACTTCCTCTCAGCAGATTTCTGGCAAAAACTCTGACAGTAAACAAAACTGTCATGAAAAATTTTTAAAACATCTGTCGTTCGGAGTTGACTTTAAACTGTAGGTCCCGCCACTCATGTATAAAATTAACACACACAAAATAAGTGGTGTGAGAAGCTAGGCCTTAATCCTGACTGAAGGGTTGTAATGGCCAATTATGTATGTACTCGTATGTATGTATTCTATACAACGCGTTTTAAAACCTCTGCTTCATGTATGTTATTGTATTGACTGCAATACTACTCATATTGCCAGCACAAATCCTCTCACTGTGAGCAGCAAATCTCTCATTGCTGCGAATAAAAATAGAAATTAGCAACGCAGCAGAATCCTTGCTTGTGGTCGCGCTACCTTTAAAATAATCACTTCCATATACAGTGTACATGGGTGTATATTATACATCCATGTATTCTACTATTGAGACATTGAAAGGTTTTGTTAAATTTTTAGCAGAATCTATTGTAGAACGTGTGTGAAAAGTTAAAAACAGGACTTTACAAAATTGCTAGCGTCTCCATCATTGTTTCCATTTCAAGTGTATAAGTTTCAGATATCCATCCCCAACTTTTTTAAACTCAAACTTTCAAACTTTACATGTTACAAAATTCTACCAAAAATTTTTGGGAAAAGTTTTCTTGGAATGAATGAATTCTAAAAAAATTTCGACTCAACTTAAGGTCGTAATTAAATTTGCGGTTTTAGCTCTAAGCAATCCGTACTGTTGTCTAACAGTTGTTAACATTTTCGTCATTCATCGCTTCTACTATATGTTTCAAGTGAAGTATGTATGTATGTGGTTGGAAGGGAAGGAGTATGATGTAAGCAGAATAGAAGTTTATTTCACTTTGTGTACGGCAAATATTTGCATGGAAGTCTTTAAAAAAAGAAAAGAAATAAAAAGGAAATTAAACAAAAAGTATTTGGGGGCTTACAAAGAAAAACAAGATTGTTGCTTTTGTAATAAAAACAATTTAAAAAATTTAACTGCTTAAGTCCGGGTCAAAATATTTTTTTTTTTCATGTCAAAAATGTTTGATGATGATGTCTTTTTATTGCAAAGGAATAATCGTAATCTCAATATTAGGGTGTAAAAGTTTGTAAAGTAACACACAGATGGAGCTACTAGTATAAAATCCATATGATTTTTAGGTAACCCTAACCTTCTAAAGACACGTGTACAAATTTTGCATCTCTCGACCTATTAGTTTATGGACTGGCGGGTTTTGATTGAAGCAAATTCTGTTAGTTTGAGGAAAACCCGATAAAAAAATTTCAGTTGTTAATCAAGTATTATTTTTGGCAAAAAAAAACTTGTGCAGTTAAATTTGGTTTGATAAACATTATTCGGTCCTTGAACCGCAAAAACCGAGTTATTTTAGTTTAGGTGTGATGGCAGACTCCCATTAAAGAAAAAGCTTCCATTCAGCCAATTGTGATACCACAATCAAATCTAACCGGGGATCAAACATTACATACATACACACATGATTGATCATTACAACCTTCAGTCAAGATTACAACCTAGCTTCTCAAACCACTTATGTTGTGCGCGTTATACATGATTGGCTGAACCTACAGTCTAAAGTCGACTCCGAACGACAGATTTTTGATAAACTTTTCATGGCAATTTTATTTACTCTCAGAGTTTTTACCAGAAATCTACGGAGAGGAAGTCACCGAAGAAATATTCATTAATATTTTGTTTTGTTGGAGATATCTGACCTGGTGTTTGAACCGTAGCCTCACGTCTACTAAGCCAGCACACACCTACTAAAGGGTCCGCCAAATAACTTTTTTTAATGCTTTAAAAAAAACTACTGAATATTTTCTCAAATTTCTTTTTTTATTTGAAAGTACAATCCTTCCGGTTAATAATGGAAAATAATTTCATTCAAATGGCTGCCTCGGCTGGCCATGCAGTAGTCTACACCAGAAGATGCCAATTTTGGCAAAAAAAAAAAAACATCTTTTCAGATTAGGTTCATTTTGATCTTGGCGGGTATGTAAACAAGCAAAATTGTCGCATTTAGGGCACACAAAACCCGCATGCATACATTGAAAAGCCAACGCACCTAAAACGAGTCACTGTTTGTTGCGGATTTTGGTCCAGAGGCATAATTGGGCCATTTTTCTTCGAAAATGAGCAAGGAGTGGCCGTTACAGTCAATGGCGATCGTTATCGGGCCATGTTGAACGAATTTTTGTTCACAAAAATTGAAGAGGAGGATATTGGCAACATTTGGTTTCAACAGGACGGCGCTACGTGCCACACAGCCGAAGCTACACTCGATGTTTTCGCCCTGTTTTTGTGGCGTGCCGTCAAAGATAAGTGTTACGCCGACAAGCCAATATTCGTGAAGCCATTGCTGAAATACAGCTGCACACAATCGATAATGTGCGTAAAAATTGGACCGATCGAGTAGGATACTGCATGGCCAGCCGAGGCAGCCATTTGAATGAAATTATTTTCCATTATTAACCGGAAGGATTGTACTTTCAAATAAAAAAAACAAATTTGAGTAAATATTCAGTAGTTTTTTTTAAGCATTTTCAAAAAAAAAGTTATTTGGCGGACCCTTTAGTTTAATAAACATTATTCGGTCTTTAATCAAGTTAGGTTAGATTAGGTAAGATGGCGGACGCTCATTAAAGGAAAATGGTACATTTAGGCAGCATTTTGGCACATTGTGATATCACAATCATTTCTACCCGCAGATCAAAAATTCTCAAGAGAAAACCAACCCGAGTACGAAATAAATCTAGTTCTTGCAGCATTATTTATATTTCACAGCTATTTCAAGGAAGTCTCTTTATGACGAGAGCAGGACACTGATAACCGAGGTGAAAGACACTCTCTTCTGTCTCCTGAAACTTAAATGTCCCGCAGAAGTCATTTGCCGAAATACCGAGTTTTTGGGCATGTGTACCAATAGGACAGTGGCACATAAGAATCGCTAATGTGTTGTGGATGGCCATGCGATTGAAGAATAAAGTGAGTCAGTTCCCTTCTTATGCATACGTGGCCAGCAGAGTTTAGCAATATTTTACGTGCCCTCTTGCTGTTAACGAGATAGGAATTTCCTATAATAAGTGTGAATAACATCAGAATTAACTGCGGTAGTCGGAATAACCATGCTTTACAATATGTGGCAGATAGCGAGATCCACAGCGGCTCTGGCCAACTCAGCAGAGGTCAACAACCACCGTCTCTTTATGACAAGAGCAGGAAACTGATACCCGAGGTGAAAGACAGTCACTTCTGTCTCCTGAGACCCACAAGTCCTGCAGAAGTCATTTGCCGAAATACCAAGTTTTTCGGCATGCCTGCCAAAATTACTGTGGCACATAAGAATCGTTAATGTGCTGTGGATGGCCATGCGATTGAAGGACAAAGTGAGTCAGTTCACTTCTTATTTATATGTTTCCAGCAGAGTCTATGAATATTGTATGTACCTTCTTGATGCCAACGAGATTAAGCTTCTTAAAATGCATTTTATGTGAAGCAATCGGAACACTTATGTCCTGTAATATGTAGTGATTGCATGCTTTCTAACGGCTTTGGGCAGTTCATCAGCAAAGCAAAATTCAACGATATCCCTATGTACCGGAACCCAAATAAGAGTTACCTTTGAATGATCAGAAATTTTCCTTAGAAATCAAGTTTCGAAGAGTCTAAACACAGAAAGACGCACATAGTGGGCGCCCTAAAGACGCTGTTTTCGATGAAAATATCAAGAAAGTTTAACGAAAAAATTTTGGTTGACGTCAAAGTGAAGTTTAAGAAAGTATCTTGGATTTTAAGGATATCAAAGGAACCTGTTGGACAACCTTTCGTGTATGATTAGTTGGGTATGCGCCCAAAAACAACAACGAGTTGATGCCGAGTAGTGTTTAAAGCCCAAATTTATGCGTCAGTATGTGGTAATGGATAAATTATTGCTTTGTCATGTCACAACCGAATTAAAACGAATGTCATTCCAGTGAACTGCACATGGTGAACGGTTTCAAAACTGTGTAAAAATGCATCAGTCGGCTGAAGGGTTATTACATTAGTATTTTGAGATGCTCATCTAATTATATTCCAAGCCAACGGGAATAAACTTTATCGATGTAAGCTAGCAGTGGCAGTGATTGGTGATTGGCTTAAAATATTAGAAACAATCAAACCCGATAATGGTGGCAATCATGGTAACAGATTATCTTAGAACTACAACATCATCGTTTATTTTGCTTAATTTGATATCACCAGATAGGAAATGATGCAAGAGTATAGGAGTAAAAAAGGTACGATCATAATCAAATCTGTGATATAGAAGATCAAGTTCTCACTTTTGCCTACGTTATAACTGAATCTGCCTCAATCTTGGCCTTTTTATAATAATAATAATATAATAATAATATAATAATGCTATTATAATAACGGTTAACACCTTTCAGCGAAGGAGACTCAAGTATTCACTAACATATCCAGATCACTCGGAAGTCGGATGTATAATGTTTTCCGAACAGTTGAATCTCAAATTGTCCTTTTGCATACCCAATTATTGCAGCACTATTCAGGCTGAAATTACACAGTCGGTGTGTGAATTTAGTATCAGAGTATATCGAGTAGAGAGATATACATTTTTATTAATCAGCAAAGCGACCATTAAAAGTCTGAGAGTGCGACTCTGTAGGAGAAAGTGAGAAATTTAAATATTAACTTCATGTCTAGCCTGGGACACGAGAAAATAGAAGGAAACAATATAGTCGACCCTTATGTAAATGTTAGTACAACAGATAATTTAAATATATATGCATAAGAAAATAAATATGCATACGAGTATGATATACCCAGAACCAGGGTTTTATGAAACTAATTGCAATTCCAGCAGTGCGACACTTGGGGACTAGTATTGGTATAACGTGATTCAGATAAGACTTTTAGTATGGGTGCGAATTATCAGTAGTTATAGACAAATGGCGGAATAAGTGTAGTCGAGAATTCAATGTTACCTTATATGACCCAAGCATGTTCTGATACTTGTTATGTAAGGTAATGCAATTCCATTGTATGCGATACTATGTTTTAGGAAATATAGTCGTACTTGTGCACAATCGTTCATATTTATAATTCCTTAACTATAATTTCAGCTAGAGAAAGTGTGACACATTGTGTGGGTTTATCGATTCCATGGTGATTATTTCATGGCATAGTTTTTATTTTGATTTGAATCTCCATTCACCATTTACAACGTTAATTGGGTACAATAACAACAGACTTTCAGTGGTAATGTTTCGCAAAAAATTTTCTTCAGCAATGCAGCTCATTTCCCACTGGAAGTTTACATAAGCAATTAAAGGTTTGGAATAAAATCGAAGTTTTTATGGAAGTCGTCGTAGTGTAGGGGGAAGTGTTTTGACTTATAAGACGTGAGCCTGTGGTTCAAACCCCAGCTCAGACATGTCGAACAAAACGAAAAAAAAGTTTTTTTCTTCCAGCAACTTGCTCTTAGCGGTCTTCTGGCAAACATTCTTAGAAAAAATAAAATTGTCATGAAAATCTTCGACAAATATCTGCCGCTTAGTGTTGACTTTAAACTGTAGGTGCCGTCATATATCATTATGAATGATGTGAGATTGTAATACTGACTAAGGGGTTGTAAAAACCAATTAAAGCCCTGTATTTGTAAGACCAACAATTTCACACGTTCGTCTG
Source organism: Sarcophaga subvicina (assembly GCA_936449025.2). Classification (NCBI taxonomy): domain Eukaryota; kingdom Metazoa; phylum Arthropoda; class Insecta; order Diptera; family Sarcophagidae; genus Sarcophaga; species Sarcophaga subvicina. The sequence goes on from OW388084.2 coordinate 39,583,286, forward strand.
TTTGAATGAAAAAGAAAATACACGCAATGTTTAGTGTTTTTCTCGTGTTTTCCACACAATCAGACATTCAGACATTAAATCGTTCGTCTTACAAAAACAGGCCTATGTTTGTAAGACCAACGATTTCAGACGTTCGTCTGTTTGTGTGAAAAAAGGACAATCATCCTCACCTTTGATTGTTTTCCGCACAATCAGACGTTCGTCGGAAATCCTTCGTCTTACAAAAACAGGCACTAAGAAAGTAGGGTTATGTGGGCAATGAAATGATGCGGATAAACCAGAAGTGATTGCCAAAAATTAATTTTATACGGAGAAAGTGACTATTTGGCGGTGTAACGCTGATATAACCACAGCAACAAGAATAAACAGTGCAACAGTGCATAACCCTTATAGAAGAGAAACCTATCTTGGACAACTAACTGTTAACTGTTGCTCTACAATTTCTTTTCAAATGTGTTCCTGTCTTCAAAATATAGTGTACAGTCAACCTTCCTATAACGCAGTACCATCAGAACGCGGTTTCCATATAAGGCGGAGCTGAAATTGCGACAACCCTCCTATAACGCGGTGCTCTCAGAAAGCGGTTTCCATATAATGCGGTTTCCACATAACGTGGAGCTGGAATTGCGATAGCTCTCCCATAACGCGGTACTCTTACGGCGCGGTTTCCGTTCAGCAACATCCCATAAGTTCCCTCCGAACAGCCTCTGAATGATATTGTGGGAGGGTTTAATATCAGTTTTATTGCAAAAGCACAGCCGAGATTTATAAACATGCTGTTTATATAACCATGCCAGCTTATCTCATAGCCGCCTAAGACATTCAGTCCTCTCAAACCTCTTTCACAGTACATACGTTTTGTTGGTGACCAAGTCTTTCTAAAAAGTTTTCTGCAACTGATATCTGACAGTGAGGATGAATGTTGAAAAATTACATAATTTTGCAAAAGTATTTCTTATTTTTGTTGAAAAACAGTCTTTTAGTTTAGTTTTTGTTTAATTTTTTTTATCAATCCTTATATGAAGTCTTTAATTCAATAAAAATAATTTAGAATTTATCTTGTCTTGGTCTCTATATAACGCGGTACTAATGATGCGATTTGTACTAATTCCGTGTTTCTTATAGCGCGGTTTCCATACAACGCGGTAGATGGTTTCCATAGAACGCGGTACGAATTAGCCTAGTTTGTACGGTTAAATCAGAGTTTCTTATAGCGCGGTTTCCATACAACGCGGTATGCACTCACCGAGTTATAGGAGGGTTGACTGTATCATACAGGCCGAATTGAGCTAATGATGTTAACATTATTTCCAAGGTAATTACATTTATAAACACTGAAACAGTTTTTTGTAATTAATTGTCCTTTTATAACTGTCCTTAAACTTTAAACACCTTCATTTTGTTGTTCTATTTATTCAGATGACAAATTTCCAAAAATAATTATTCCCCATGGTGCTCATTATGAACGCAAAAATATTTCATCTTTTGTTTTTTGGAAAATTCTCAATTAAATTTTATTCAAACGCACGAACTATATATTCAAACAACAAATCTATTGTTTGATGGCATCATACCGAGTGTTGTTAAATAAATAATCAAAAAAAAAACATTCAGAAAGGTTTTGTATCGAAAATGTCTTTTGTTTTGTTTGGTTTTGTTAATCAATGAATGAAACGTATGCATTTACATACGTATGCATTCGTAATGCCTTTAAGGATAATTGTTTAATAATGCAATTACAAAAACAAAATACATACATACATACACACATGCAATCACTATGGCGACAGCAACAGTAATGCCGGCACAAGTATGTTCTATTTTCGTAGTGTGCCATAGTAGTTGTGATGAGACATTGAGGCTTAACACAAGCACATGAATACACTTTTTGCCTACAGGTATGTACCAGTGTGCGCTGCATACACAACTTGATATCTGTGGTGAATTCCTTAGTGTTTGTGTGGTTGATATGGGTCGTTCCATATCTTGCGTTCCACTTCACAATGACGTTGAACAAAATAAAAAAACATCATGTATTTGGTTTGGATTTTTTTGTTTTTATTGCAAAAATCCTTTTAAAAATTCCTACAACACCTAATGTGAGAATAATTATGTTTCCTAAATTGATTTTCTAAGTGCGAAAAATACAATAATAATGGCATCCCGCTGAAAAACTTATTAAAGTGTTAAGGACATAAACAATAATGACACTTTCAAATAATTTATGAAAATTAATTCCCCGTTTCTTTTAAATCCATTCATTAGTAATCAAGTAATATCAGGTGGGCCATCTATAGGTTTAATTTTAAGCAATGGGTTATTTCAAATCTGGCAATACTTATGTCATTCTATTCTGTCACAAAATTCAGTCTATTAGCTCTACTGAACATAATGAATCGATTTACGCTTGAGCAATGTTGGGACTTATTGTGCCAACGATAAACTGCACGATGATGTCAATTTTGTTCAAAAAAATCATCTTTTCGGATGAAGCTCATTTTCATCTTGAGGTTCAGAAAACACACACGTGGTCTTACAGAAGCCAATGTACTCAATACGAGTGGCTGTTTGGTGCAGCTTGTGAAGCGAAGGCATCATTGACCCATATTTCTTTGAAAATAAGGACGGTGCAACCATCACGGTCAATGGAGACACCTATCGCACCATGATAACCGATTTGTTTGTACCCACCCTTCATGGTATTGATGTGAACGATGATGGTTGTTCAACTTGCCTCACATCTCATGCCACAATCGATTTATTGCGTCAAACGTTTGATGACCGTTTAATTAGGCGGAATGGCGACGTCAATTGGCCGCCAAGAAGCTGTGATTTGCCACCATTGGACTATTTTCTGTGGACCGCCGTTTTATGCCGACAAACCAGAGACAATTGAGCATTTGAAGGCCAACATACGTGATGCCTTTACCGAGATACGGCCCTATACATTCGAAATCATACATAATTGGTCATTACAACCCTTCAGTCAGGATTACGTCCTAGACCTCACACCACTTATGTTGTGTGTGTTAATTTTACACATGAGTGGTGGGACCTACAGTTTAAAGTCTACTCCGAACGATAGATTGTGGAGAAACTTTTCAAGGCAATTTTATTTATTCTCAGAGTTTTTGCCAGAAACCTGCTGAGAGAAAGTCGCCGAAGAAATACTTTTTGTAGTTTGCTTTGATGGTTGGCCTGGGGCTCGAACACTGGCTTTGCGTCTAATAAGCCAACACACTACCTACTAAACTACGGCGACTTCAATCATCGTGTATACATTCGAAAAAGTAAACGAAAATTTTGTCCGATCGAACGAGGTACTGTGAAGCCAGTTGCGGCAGCCATATGAATGAAATAATATTCCACTTCGTACCGGAACAGTTGCATTTTACAACAAAAACATAAATTTGGCAAAATTTCAAACCGTTTTTCTTTGATTGCATTTTTAAATTTCAACTTTTGATTGGTCCACCCTATACAAGAAATCGGCAATCAGCGAGTCCATATGAACATTATAGGGAGATGTGCATAGTTTTTTTTGTCAGTAAAGCGACCATTAAATGCCTGAAAGTGTATCTTTGCAGGAGAAAGAGAAAAATTCAAATATTACCTTCATGTCTGATCTGTGATACGGGAATATCGAAGGTAGCAACTTAATTGATGCTCTTTTAAAAGCCGATATAACAGATAATTCATGAGATGAACCTTCCTCTTTCTATCGGTGACTTCCTCTCAGCAGTTTCATTGTCATAATGCTATGTACGAAATGCAATGATTTAAATGACCGCCTCTGGATTGTTTGCAGCAATCACTCCTTTTGGAGGGAACTTTCATAGATTTTTTTGCACATTCTGTAAGTTTTCAAATGCTCCAATATTAGAGAATTATTCGTGGCGTTAGGAAAACCGAAGCCGGTAGACTTGAGTGGCTTTTGGCACTGTTTTATTAAAACCACAACACGCAGTCGGTAATCTTCAATCGCAGACTAGAATAAGTCAGTCAACATACGGTCATAACGCTCTGTATTAACAACAATGTTTCTTTCATTTACAAAAAAAAAAAAGGAATACTGACTAATGATATTGCCATTCTATGATGAGTGCTGCAGCGCGTACACAATTGCTGCAGCAACAATAATCAGTGCTTTTAGACAAACTGTCTGTTGCCAGAGTTGGGCATACTATGTAAAACGTAGGATTTCAACATCTTATGTATAAAAATGAATGTGTGTTTATGTGGGTTTGTTTGAAGTCTATAGACAGCTAAAGGGCAGGACCGATTTTCTTGAAATTTTAACAGTACCTTCCTGTATGTCTGGAAGGAACTAAAGGCTACTTTTTATTTTAAAATTTCATCTAGGCGAGGTGCCACGCCCACTTACCCAATAAGTATTTAATGTCGCACATCTCATAAACTGCAAAAGCTAGAGTCCTCAAATTTTATATGGACGACTTTGGCGTATATTTGAACAAAATGGGCGGATTGGCTATAGTGGGCTTGTCACCTCCCATAGTCTATATATATAAAAATAAATTTTTGTTTGTATGTACCTTATAGAATCGTAAACTATGCATTTGAGATCATGATATGATCTTTAGCAAAGTTGTTGCGCATGAGCCGGGGAAGGTTTTTAAGTTGGTATGATCAATTTCCGACAGGTGGCGCCACTGAAAATTACTTAAAATGAATTAAATAGTAAGCTGAGCATTTGATCATGATATGATCTTTAACAAAGTTGTTGCGCATGACTCGACGGAGGTTGATGCGATTAATTTCCGATGGATGGCGTTAATGAAAATTATTCAAAATGAATGACTAGCAATTGGTCGACCTACACCTCAAGCACGGAAGAAAAGAGCATTACGAGTCTCGGAATCAGACGAGCATTGAGGCTGGAATATCTACGAGTATATGCCGCTGAGACCTGTTCGCTTGAACCACTGAACAACGTGAAGTGAGATTAGAAACTGAGCGATTGCGTACTACTCAGGCCCGTTCATCTGAATCATCAGAACAACGGGAAACAAAGTCAATAAAATGGTTCAAAATTAATTGGACATTTGTGTAATGTCTTTCCTTCAAATTTATTTTTAGTTGGTGGCGCAGCAACATGCGCAGCGTACAGCTAGTTATGTATAAAACTAATACACTCATCATGGGTGATGCAAGAAGATAGTTTGTAAACCTAACTAAAGTGTTGTAAGAAGCACTTAAGTTAGTGTGCACCTTATTATCTAGATCTGGCTCTATGTAGTAATTTTTTATTTAATAAACCCAGGATTACAACATAGCTTCTCACATCACCTACATACATTGTGTGTGTTTATTGAATGCATGTGTGACAAGACCCACAGTTCAACGTCGACTCCATATCATAGATTTGGGAAACTTTTCATGTCAATTTCATTTACTTTCATAGATTTTGATCGAAGACTAATAAGAGGAAGTTGTCGAAAGAAATATTTTTTCATTTTTTGTTTAGTCCGAGATGCTCGGATAATATGGAGGCTCAATATACAATAAATACTCAAATTCGGTGCGTAGAGCAGCCAGAGGCAATGTAAGAGCAGTTAATGCACCCTGAGATTACATTGTACTTGTTCAAGAATGTTACAGGCAATTCAACACACAAGGTAAAATTAAAAAAATATTTATACTCGATTAACATGTAGTAGTTTCAGTATGGCCATGTGCCAAATGAGTGTGATAAACAATTAATCTCACGTTATCGAGCAGTTCGATTTGAATTCACCTGACAAAGTTTTGTGTGGATGGGTGAGGAAGTCTTTTTTATGTACTAGGATAACGCAGTTGCGACTATCGCACCAAATAAGTATTTCATTCGCTTTTGTAAGTCCTTACGATATTTTTTTTTATTAAAATCGTATAACCAAGTGAAAAGTTCATACTTTTTTGATATTGCAGAACCACAAAATCGTTTGATGCAATGAAACTTTGGTTGCATTGGTAGCCATTAATAAGTAAATAATTACTTACTTAATTGGCCATAACAACACGATCAACGGATTTCGGCCTGCCGCAACACATCTTTCCAAGCGCCTCTGCTTCGTGCGCGCCTACGCCAGTTGGTCACACCAATCGATGATAGGGCTTCCTCGATTTGGTCCTTCCAACGGATACAAAGTCTCCTCTTCGCCGATTTCCGCAGATCCCCGCATCAAATACCTGTCTCGCCGGAGCATCCTCCTCCATTCGAACGACATGGCCGAGCCAGCGCAGCCAACTCGTACTGGACCGAAGATCTTACGCAGCACTTTTCTCTCAAACACTCTCAAAGCTGCTCCATCAGTACTTAATAGGGTCCATGCCTCTGCGCCATAAAGAAGCACGGGTAGGATGAGTGTCTTGTAAAGTGTTAGTTTTGTCGCACGAGAGAGGTCTCTGCTTCTCAATTGCCTATGGAGACCGTAGTAGCACCTGTTGGCAAGAGTGATCCAGACTGACATCATTTTTTGGTGGTTACGGCGGAGCCAAGATAAATAAATTCCTTGACTGTATCAAAAATATAGTTATAGGCCGTAATCTGAGAATCAATACGCCACTTGTCTCTACTTGTCGTTAATATATACTTCGTTTTGCCCTCATTTACTGCCAAGCTCATCTTAGTAGACTCCCGTTCAATAGCACTAAAGGCAGCAGTAACATCTCGCTTGGTACGCCCTGTGATGTCAATGTCGTCAGCGTACGCAAGCAATTGGACACTTTTTTGAAAAATAGTGCCATTGCGATGCACTCCCGCCTTTCGCAGAACACTCTCCATGACGAAGTTGAAGAGGTCGCATGATAAGGGGTCGCCTTGTCTGAAACCTCACACGGTATCAAAAGGTTCGGATAGGTCCATTCCTACGTTGACGGAGCTGCAGGAATTTCTCAACGTCATTCTGCATAGCCTTATCAGCTTCGCAAGTATACCGAGCTCAGACATTGCGGCAAAAACACGATCCCTTATGGAGCTATCGAATGCTGCCTTATAGCCGACAAAAAAAGGTATGTGTCGACTTGTTTTTCGTGTGTCATTTCCAGGATTTGGCGTAATGTGAAGATCTGGTGGATGATGGACTTGCCAGGTCTAAAACCGCACTGATAAGGTCCAATCAGTATTTTAACGAGTTGCTTCAGTCGTTCAGACAATACGCCTGTAAGAACCTTATATGCGATAGGGAGAAGGCTTATACCCCTGTAGTTGGCGCATATGGTAGGGTCTTCCTACTAAATGCTTTTCTTTATTCATTCTTCACTTCTGCTCTGGCACTTAAGGCAGAAATAAAGCAAAGAAAGTGTTTCTTTAAGTAAATTGTTGCTTATCGTTAACAAATCGAATCAAATGATTAAAAATTTCAAACGTATTTTTCTATGAAAGGTCTCCCCTTCCGATTTCCACCACATACCAAATGCAAAATCCTAAGTGGCTTTGTTTTATCATTACGTCTCAGTAGGAGTCTTATCCTTCTGATTTTCATGTAAATTAATGGACATTTGTATGGTGGACGATGAAACCAATCTTCAATAAGAAGGACACACATTAACTCATGTCTTTGCAACCCCTTTTGGGCATAGACTTCTACACATACATATGAATACACCACACGTTGAGTACACATTTTCTGTACAGAAATATTTGGCTAGAATGGACACAATTTCCCTTTAACCCAAAATGTACGTTTACAACAACAGCTATAGGAACAACAAAAATTTTATTTGCGAATGCAAATATTTAGGAAATTGAATCCTTCTTTACAAAGATTCAATTTTATACGGATGGACTGTTTGGATTGACTGGCGCATGTTATGTTTGCTGCTCTACAACATGTTTGAAATGGTGGTGTGGCATGGCAGTACTCCAGTACCCCCTGCATACAATTTGAACTGTGAAACATAGTTAGGCACTCATCACCATATACTCATATACTACTTACATAATACCGTTGTAAGAAAAATAAACAGTAAATTGGCTTTTATAAATCGGTAGGTGTTCATTAAATGCATACAAGCTTCCATATTGCTCGGCACTCAAAACACAATGCTTGAGTGTTGCCATGGGATGGAATTGAAAGAAAAGAAAAAATCAACTGAGGGCTTTTGTTTAACATTTAAATTTAATTTAAGACTTTAATCCAAGACCATCACTGCTCATTATCCTCATCTTATCAACAAAGAATTTTACCCTTCAAAACCTGTATGAAGGTCTGCCAAACTGAGAAAAATTGGCACCTGGAAAATGCGGCTATCAGTATTGCCTCTTGACGTATTTGAGGACAGCACTTAGAAAAGGAGACCAAACAAGACCGCTTAATTTTGTATTACAACAGCTTAAACACACTGATGATTCTCGGTTTCTGGATAGGAAGCTGAATATACTAACCAGCACAAAAAATGTCTCCATTGCTTCCAATGCTTGTAATACGGATTCTTGGTATGGTAGGAATATTTTGGCAAGATGTCTTGCCTCAACTGGATACGGTGGACACAAAGATCCCTCTAAATTGCTTTCTCTAGCTATGTACGTACGTGCAGGAGCCATACAATACAAACATAATTGGTCATTACAACCCTTTTAGTCAGGATTACGACCTAGTTTCTCACATCACTTACGTTGTGTGCGTTATTTTTGTACATGATTGACGGGACCTATGGTTTTCATGATAATTTTCTTTTCTCACAGAGTTTTTGCCAGAAATCATATTTCGTTTAGTTGAAGATATCTGACCTGGGTTTTAAACCATGGGCTCATGTCAGAGACCAGCAATGAATCGTTTTTTCGCTACTGATATGTAAGTATTCATGAAATTTTGAGTATGAGTGAGTCAACAGTATTGAAATCCAACTACTCTGACTCATTCGTACTCAGTACAACATTGATTTATAAGTACAAGTTGCAATGAGTATAAGTACTACGTTGACATCAAACTCACAACATTCGAACAATGTTTGATTCATACGCCTACTCATTCAGATTCATGAATTTATAAAAATACTTATAATACTCATAAAGGATTCGAGTATGACATTAAAATAAGTATGAATGCGTATAAGTATCAGATATTTTGAGTATGATTCGAATTTACTCATCGTTTTGAATACTCATTGCTGATCTCTGGCTCACGTCTAATAAGCTAACACAGTACCTACTAGACTACGGCGACTACGTGCAGGAGACAATTTTACGCCTCTTTCCGTTGGACCTCGGGACTCACTAACTAATATCAGCCAACTAGGCCATGGAATTGATCAAACCCAGGTCACTTGTTTATCCTGACAGAATTGAGAACTTTCCACAGTATTAATTGCAGTGTGTCAAATTGCGAATTCTTGAGATGTCCAAGATGTCCATTCCGAATGGAAAGAATGGAAAACTATCGTAAACGACTGAATACAAATTTACGCTACTGGTTAGTAACAAAATGGAGGTGCGGAGTTTACCTTCCAAAGAAGATACAAACGTTAATAGAAACTGTGCCCAGGATCCATTTCACAGTGTGTCTTAATGCCATTTATTTAGCCTGAAATACATTTGAAGTTGCCGTAGTCTAGTAGGTAGTATGTTGGCTTATTAGACGTAAGGCCAGGGTTCAAACCCCAGGCCAGACGTCAAAACAGAATACAAAAAGTATTTTTTCGGCATTTTCGTGTCAGCAGATTTTTGCCAAAAACTTTGAGAGTAAATAAAATTTGCCATGAAAAGTGCCTGAAAAATATGTCTCTCGGAGTCGACTTTAAACTGTAAGTCCCGCCACTCATGTATAAAATTAACACACACAACATAGGTGGTGTGACAAACTATGTCGTAATCCTGACTGAAGGGTTGTAATGAACAATTGTGTACATTGGACATTCCCTGGAAACAATCGAACAAAACTACGAAAGAAGTTTCATGGAGGTTACACTAGGTGAAGTTATGAGAAACGTTACTATTTGGAAAACACTAACACTAACAATTTTGGAAGCCATCGATAAGATTCTTGGAAAGATCGGCGAAGGAGTCGAAGAGTGAATGTCTCTAAAGCTTTTGCATCTACTCGTCGTTCCAAAGGTTCAAACGCGCAGACTGTTATCCCTGTTTCGATGATATCTCACAGACATGTTGTTTAATTTCAATTTAAAAATAGAATATGCTTAAAAGAGATGCAATAGTTTAACTCAGTTGTATATATTCAGTATCAATAGGGTGCTCCACCTATCGGTTTAAATTTGAATCGTCGGTTATTTCGAATCTGGCAATACTTATGTCATTCTATTCTGTCACAAAATTCTGTATAAGTATCTCCACTAAATGTAATGAATCGATTTTCACTTGAGCAATGTGGGGATTTATTAAAAATTTATTTCCAAAACAAAGACAATTGATTGGAAATTGCACGAAAATGTTGCACAAAATTTGGTCGCAGAGAAGGGCCAATAGTGCCCAGTATACGTAAGTTTATTGCTAAAGTTTGGGAAACTGGATTCGAAAGTTGATTTCACATGACGTGAGCATGCTCGTACAGTGCGTACTTCCGAAAATATCGAGAATGTAACATCAATTAGTCATCGTTCTCAAGAATTGAAACTTTCACGCACCAATTGACCTCGAATTTTGCGAAAAGATCTCGTTATGACGTTTTAAAAAGTTCAAATGGTTCAAGATTGAAACCACATGACCATCTGCTTCGTTTTTGCTTTGGTAGAAGGGCCAATGAGAAACTGCACGATGAAAAAATCATCTTTTCGAATGAAGCTTATTTTCATCTTGGTGGGTACATATATAAGCAAAATTGTCGTATTTGGGTCTCAGAAACCCCCACACGTGGTCTTGCAGAAGCCAATGCACCATTACGAGTGACTGCTTAGTATAGCTTGTCGAGCGAAGGCATCATTGGCCCACATTTCTTTGAAAATGAGGACGGTCAATGGAGACACCTATCGCACTATGATAACAGATTTTTTTACCCACTCTTCATGGTATTGATGTGAACGATGTTTGGTTTCAACAGGATCGTGCAACTTGCCTCACATCTCATGCCACAATCGATTTATTGCGTCAAACGTTTGATGGCCGCTTAATTAGCCGAAATGGTGATGTCCATTGGCCGCAAAGAAGCTGTGATTTGACACCGTTGGACTATTTACGTACAACATGGATTTCTGTGGACCGCCGTTTTATGGCGACAAACCAGAGACAATTGAGCATTTGAAGGCCAACATTTGTGATGCCATTGCCGAGATACGGCCCTATATATTCGAAAAAGTAAACGAAAACGAGGTACTGTGAGGCCAGTTGCGGAAGCCATATGAATGAAATAATATTAAACTTCGAACCGGAACAATTGTACAATGAAGACACCTATTGCATTCTGATAACTGATTTTTTTAAACCCGCTCTTCATGGTATTGATGTGGACGATGTTTGGTTTTAACAGGAGGGCACAACTTTATTGCGACTGATGACCGTTTAATTAGCCGAAATGGCGATGTAAATTGGCTGCCAAGGAGCTGCGATTAGACACCGTTGAACTATTTTCTATGGGGCGCCGTTAAACAAAATGTTATGCCGTCAAACCAGAGACAATTGAGCATTTGAAGGCCGACATTCGTGATGCCATTGCCGAGATACGACCTTATGCATTCGAAAAAGTACACGAAAATTGGTCTGATCGAACGAGGTACTGTGCGGCCTGCCGCGGCAGCCATATGAATGAAATAATATTCCACTTCGAACCGGAACAATTGTACTTCACAACAAAAACATAAATTTGGCAAAATTTCAAACCCGTTTTCTTTGATTGAATTTTTTAATTTAAACTTTTAAATGGCCTACCCTATAGTTTAAAACAGTTCTATATTCAGTATCTACAATAGAACTAGTGAAGCAGTTTGGATTTATTTTCTTGAGTAATTCGTCTAGTAAGTAGAGGGTGAAGCATTTCTTTGAAATCGGAACGATTCTTAATAAACATTTTGAAATGAGGGCCTATTTTCTTAAGTTATTATTATGAATTAATTTTCTAAAAATTACAGTAAATTCCGAATACTTACCTTCAGTGTAACACCGCCCAAATCATATTCCCGATTATATAAATCCTCTACAGTGGCACGATACTTATCCGTGTAGGTTTTGAATAGAAATCGTTTCACAATTGAACTTTTGCCCACACCAGCACCACCAAGTATTACCAGTCTTATGCGTTCCAAATCAGCCATTATTTCACAGAATCAACACAGGGTGCAACAGCATAAAAACCAAAACATCAATGTGCACCACCAGATAGTTAGCAGGCGGCAGGAATTTGGAATGTGGACAGGGGGCCGGGACGATAGAGTAGAATGTTATTGAGCTGGCAAATAGATGGTAAATTTTTAACTTTTTTCCCCCCCTTTATTGTTTTGTTGTTGGTATTGCCGATAGGTGTTGTAAATTTTTTGTTGTTGTTGTCAAATACTTGTTGCAAAATGTTCAATTTGTTGTTGATTGAATCAACAGCAGTTGTTTTGAAAATTTTAAAAATTCTGCAAATAAAAGAAGAGAATTTTGAAGCAAAAAAACGAAAAATTAGTTTCCATTTGGCTTAGAAATATTGTTTGCAGATAAACAAAATGAATTTTTAAAAACAAACCGGTGGTAAAACAAAAAGAGAAAATAAAACAAAACAGAAAAAAAATAAAAAATTTATGAAAACTTTAAAGAGCTTTGTTAGGTGTTGTTTTGTTTTTAAACTAATTTTTGGTAAAATTCTGAAAGATATTCAAAAGGGGTTTTTTCATAATCTCAAACAACGATGGATTCTGATCAGTACAGTCCACGATTAACGAGTTTGAAGATTGCAATGAAAAAACGATCAAGATTTTTTAATAAAAAATTTAATTTGATCAAGACAGCTTGGTGTCCTGACAGATGTCGGACAAGTTTGACTGGAAGTTTGAAGTCGCCGTAGTCTACTAAGTAGTGTGTTGGCTTATTAGACATGAGGCATCGGTTCAAACCCCAGGGCAGACATCCTCCAACATGGAATATAAAATAAAAATATGTCCACGGCAACTGCTTCTCACCAGACTTCTGGCAAATACTCTGAGAGTAAATAAAATTCTTATGAAAAGTTTCTAAAAAAATATCTGCTGTTCGAACTCGACTTTAAACTGTAGGTCCCGCCGCTCATGTATAAAATTTACACATGCATCATATGTGGTGTGAGAAGCTAGGTTGTAATCCTGACTAAAGGGTTGTAATGACCGGATAAGTAAGAAAGTTGTCGTGAATTACTTACTTAATCGGTGCTTTCAATCCTTTGGTCAGGTTAACAACAACGTTTATGTATGTATCAGAGGTCAGCAATGAGCATTCAAAACGATGAGCAGATTCGAATCATACTTATAATTTCTAATACTTATACGCATTCATACTTATTTTAATGTCATACTCATACTACTCGAATTTAAAGTTTGAAATACTCATTGTACTCATACTTAACAATACACATGGTGTTATTGATTTCGACTCTCCTTTACTTAACATTTACAAGAATCACAAAATAGGCATTATTAGCGTACGAATACTACAATACTCATTAGAAGGTTGTGTGTCAAACACATTTCGAATGTTATGAGTTTGATGTCAACGTTGTACTCATACTCATTGCAACTTGTACTCATAAATCAATGTTGTACTGAGTAAGAATGAATCAAAGAAGTTGGATTTCAATACTGTTGACTCACTCATACACAAAATTTCATGAGTACTTATGAGTAGCGAAAAAGCGATTCATTGCTGATCTCTGGTATGTATGTATGTATGTATGTATGGAAAGTGGAATGCATCCATCGTAAAACATGGATTTAGCATCCTCAGATTATAATTTCTTTCGATTTCTGGAGTAAATTTAAATTACCTTAAAGCCTGTAAAACATGATCGTATGAGTTTTTATCTTAGAAAACACAGAAATACTATACTGAAGGATAGTATATCTGGTCTTACAACTTGCAATGGAAATGCCGAACATCTTGTTGATACTATTTACTTACATACTTAATTGGCCATTAACAACCAGTTTATCGGATTTCGCCCTGCTTTAACATATCCTCCCAGGCGTCTCTGCTTCTTGCACGCCTTTGTCAGTTAGTCACACCAATCGATGACACGGCTTCATTTATTTGGTTCATCCAAAGTCACCTTCGCCGACTGCCGCTAATTGCCGCATAGAATCGGAACATACCCTCCCATCCATACGACAAGGCCGAGACAGCCCAGCCGCTGGATATTAATGCGCTGCCCAAAGTCCGTGTCATTGAAGAACTTGTACAACTCAATGTTGGATTGAATGCAGAAATCATTGGCAACTCAAACTGGACCGATAATCCTACGTAGGACTTTTCTCTCGAATACTCTCAAGGCATCAGTGCTTAATAGGGTCTATGCCTTTGCGCAATAAAGACGCACGGGGAGAATGAGCGACTTGTATAGTATAAGTTTCATTGTACAATAGAGAGGTCTCTGCTACTCAATTACCTATTGAGACCATAATAGCATCTGTTGGCAAGAGTTCTCCTTCACATGATCTCCAGTTTAACATCATTTTTGCTGGTAATATCAGAGTCAAGATAAATAAATTCAGTTTGAAATTCAATCGCAAGTTTGAGGCCGTGATTCAAACCCTAACACAGCCATCTCAAACAAGGTGAAATGTGACCTCAACAATCTTCTGGGAAAATCTTTTAAGAGTAAACAAAATAGCCATGAAAAGATTCCAAAAAATCTGATAGTCGAACTGTAGGTTCCATCACATACATATGTACATACATACATAATTGGCCATTACATTCTTTCATTCAGGATTACCACCTAGCTTCTCACACCACTCATGTTGTGTGCGTTAATTTTATACGTGATTGGCGGGACCTACAGTTTAAAGTCGACTCTAAACGACAGATTTTTGAGAAAGTTTTTCAGTGCAGGTTTATTTGCTATCAGAGTTTTTGCCAGAAATCTGCTGAGAGGAAGTGGCCGTGGATATATTTTTTTATATTTCGTTTTGATGTCTGACCTGGGATACGTCTAATAAGCCAACACACTAACTACTAGACTACGGCGACTTCAATATGCATAAAATTAACACATACAACATGAATGGTGTGAGAAAGTAGGATGTTATCGTGACTAAATGGTTGTAATGATCAATTAGGTACGTAAGTAAGATATGTCTACTTTACTTTGCGGTCATCCAAAATTATTTCCTGGAGTCTTTTGATGTTGATAATAGATAATAGATAGAATAATTGTCCTATGACTTTTCAGTCCAACTATTATCTTCATAATACCTTCATTTATTTATTTGCTTCTGATTTTGATTTTTATTTCATTTTATTAATTTATTTTATAAGAAAACATTATCTAAAACGAAACAAATAATACTTTTATGTAAAGATCATCATTTTTATCATGTGAATACAAAATCCAAAGCAATTCAGTTCACCAAAAAAAAAATTATGTTTTCTGATTTAAAAATACAATCTCTATAGATCTTCTTAAGAGAATTGCAACAAATAGCTGCAAAAAAAAAAAGAAAAAGAGAAGGAGGAAAAAACAAACATAAAATCTTATAATCATGTAATACAAGATAAGAAACATACACAAAACATTTTATGCCAGATTTTGCAATTGAATATCCATTCCTCTCTAAAATATACGATTTTCCTTCAATAGCAATATTACAGTGGAGCATGGTGTGGCCTTGAATAGAATTTTTCTATTTATTAACGTGTATTATACTCCTACCATCCACTGTATTAAAGTTGTAGTCTACAAAAACAACATATGTTTGATTATTCTGAATTGTATATCACGTTGCAAGACTACATACTCTCTTTTATAAATCGTCCATCTATACTAAGGTAAGACTACACTCAAGTAACTTATGCCACGCAGTAAAATATTACTTTACGAGTTCAACTATGCCAATAGAATATAGTGAAATTGCTATTGAAAACCCTTCAATACCAACACACTACTTTAAAAATTATACCATATCACTATGCACTATGGGAAATTCCTGACTTTTTTATAACATAAAAAATAATTTCGCAAAATATTATTTTTTCCAATAAATATAAAAATATTTAAATTGTCTATAGGGGAGCAGGATACATGCATACATAATTGGCCTTTACAACCCTTCAGTCAGAATTACGGCCTAGTTTCTCACACCGCTCATATTGTGTGCGTTAATTTTATACATGAGTGGCGGGATCTACAGTTTAAAGTCGACTCCGAACAACAGATTTTTGAGAAACTTTTCATTTTCAATTTTTATTTACCCTCAGAGTTTTTGCCAGAAATCCGCTGAGAAGAAGTCGCCGAAGAAATATTTTTTCATATTTCGTTTTGATGACTGACCTGGGGTTTGAACTGCGGCCTTGTATCCAATAAGCCAACACACTACCTACTAGACTACGGCGACTCCAAGATTATTACCTTTTAATCGTTTCAAACGCTCAATAGAAACTCATGAAAAATCAATTCAGTTTTGCCCACCATTTATGACAGATCAAAGTTATTTACCCGACATACATAATTGGTCTTTGCAACCCTTCAGTTAGGATTACAACCTAGCTTCTTACATCAGTTTTGTTGTGTGTGTAAATTTTATACATGAGTGGCGGGGCCTACAGTTGAAAGCCGACTCCGAAGGATAGATTTTTTTAAGAAATTTTTCATTGGAATTTTATTTTACTCTTAGAATTTTTTCCAGAAATCTGCTGAGACACTCTTATGTTATTTACTTAATTGGTCAGGCTTACAACCCTTTCCTCACGATTATAATTTAGCTTCTCACACCACCCATGTAGTGTGTATTCATTTTATCTATGATTGACGGGACCTGCAGTTTAACTTTGACTGATTTCAGAAACTTTCCATGGCACTATTATTTACTCTCCGAGTTTTTGGCAGACGACCACTAAGAGGATGCCATCGATAGAAATATTTTTTTCAAGTTCGAGATGTTTGAACCACGAGCTCCCGTTAAATAATCCCACACTCTTCCTATTAGACCACGGCACTGTTATCACAAGATTTTATTGTTATATTATAATTATTTATTGCTGTGGTACTGCGGGCTGTCATACTGCCCCACTATTATTGGGTTTCGTTATAGTGCCTTCTCTAACCCTGTTACTCTAACACTTCTCAGGATGAAATCTGGGATCTGGTGTTAAGCTGAAACGTTTCTATGCTGTATAAATGTTCCTTGAGTCCAAAATCTGGCTATTATTCTCAAACTATTCTTTGTTTCTTTATCTCAACTCTGTCTGGATTAAGTAAATCTCTTCCTCTCTCTGTCTTTTTCTTTCCATTAAGCAGAACATGTCTGACCACGACCTTGAATCTTGCAAAGCATTACCATACACTCTCTGTGTATCGGGTTTAACAATTTAACATAGACAAACCCACATAATTTTTGTATTAATATTTGCTTCATGGGAGCTTACCGCTCATATGGAGGCCTGATTGTCACTTTAGATTAAAATACTTTCGTTCCCTCTCGTGTTTCGAAAATACTCTGGGAACCCTCTTCTTTTCCTATTTGCCTTTCGCTCCTGCCCTTAATAGGGTACATAGTTTCCAAATTGTTGAATTGACTTCTCACACAGTCTCTTACACAGTTTCGTTGGAAAGTTCTTCTCAAACTCATAAAGTCTACTGGTACTGTCAATTTTGTGTTATTCTGTTTTCTCATTATCCTAACTATAGTTTTTAATGCTCTGCTGTTTACTATCAGATGTAATGGACTGTAATCTATGGGGTATCTTCAGCATTTTCATTTAAAATTTAAATAAACCAAACTGCGTTTGAGTTATCACTGAAGTTTCTATTGATTTGATTTATCTATTGAGGCCATTATGTGTGGAATATAACATCGTTTAAATGTCTTCCATGGCTTCTGTGGGTAGAGCACATCCGAAATGTCTAATTTTCCATGATTCTGATGCATAAATCAAGCTTAATTTGGCCGACGGCATGGATGGACCTCTGGTGTTTGTGGCTTATTCGCATATATCCATGAGTTAAGAAAATATTACAAAAACGGCGTCAAATAGTACGATTTCGGTAGCCAATTCACATCACCTATATGTCAAATGACTATATCCTCAAAATTCTTAGAATATCCATAAGCTGTTGAATGCACATGCCGTTGGTATCCAAATCATCCAACTAGACCAAAAGAAGTTGGTAATCATCGATCTACAGTGTAAGCCGTTGACAGTGATGTCCTGGCCAACGTCGGTCTGAAAGAAGTGTGGAACGATGATGCCGCTAGTCTACGTTAAACAGTTGGTCAATTCACACAAGCCGTTGTATCGTTGTATTCATTGTATTGTTGGACGTCTATACAACAGTATATGCTTGTTGCTGATCATTTTCATGTAAAAATCCGAACACTTATACATATTTTTCATATGTTTTTAAACGTTGTATTGGTTTCGTGCTATCAAATTGTGTGAATGCCAAAAATTATGAAGAAGAATACGACATACATAATACAACATAGCATTGAGCGTTCGCAAACAAAAAAGTGTATTCAATACAACATACATTTTTTTTTCGGAATACATTCGATGGTTCTGGATAACATATGGATTGGTATTGTCACAAATTCAACAATTTTAATTCATCCAAATCGTTTCTCTTCACAGAAGATGATTTTTCGATGTAAATTGTGATCATTTGCACACTGCTCCAGATCCTGTTCAGTGGACACACGTTGCTGTCTATGATCTTCTAACAAAATGGCCGTTCTAAACAGTCAAAGTGCAGACGAGCCTATAGTAGAGTCTTTCACGTCCTCATTTTGTTTAAGTCCTTAATGTCAGTTTACAGGCCAATGTTTTTCGTAAACATTTTATCTCTGCCTTCTACCAGGAGTTGAACACTTTTCCATTTTAGAGGTTTCCTATTCCACGTGAATGGCAAGATTGAGTTTTACATATATATATATATATATATATATACAGTAATCCTACGATTTACGTCGCCTCTATTAACGCTGTTTCGATTTACGTCGTCAAATTTTTTGTTCCCTCTAACTTCAATTTGTGTCGTCATTCGATTTACGTCGCCTTTTTTTGGAACCAACTGCGACGTAAATCGAGGGATTACTGTAACTTTTTCATGTTCCTTGTTAAAAACATACTACTTTGTAGTATGAGCAATATGAAATTTGATTTACATCGTTTCGATTTACGTCGCCTTTTTTTGGAACTAACTGCGACGTAAATCGAGGGATTACTGTAACTTTTTCATGTTCCTTGTTAAAAACATACTACTTTGTAGTATGAGCAATATGAAATTTGATTTTTTTTTAACTAACTGCAACGTAAATCGAGGGATTACTGTACATACAATTGGTCATTACGTAATCCTCCAGTCAAGATTACGACCTAACTTCTCACACCATTTATGTTGTGAGCGTTAATTTTATACATGAGTGGTGAGAAATACAGTTTAAAGTCGACTCCGTTCGCCAGATTTTTGAGAAAATGTTCTTGGCAATTTTAATTTTCTCTCTGAGTTTTTGTCAGAAATCCGCTGAGAGGAAGTCGTCGAAGGAATATTTTTTTCTGCTTCCTTTTGTTGGAGATGTGTGACCTGGGGTTTGAACCGTGTTTTCACTCCTAATAACACAACATACTACCTACTGGACTACTTAAACTTCATTCGATTGTGGTTTTGCTCGTGTTAATTCTATTGTAAGTGATTTATACTTCAACACCAGTTAGAAATGCTAGAATGGTTCAATTGCTCTGGAACTCTTTGCATTTCCAGCTAAACAGGTTACAAATTGCCCCTAATCTGTTCTAAGCTTGGATTTTTTAAAATTCTGGCATCATATACCCTTTTTCCTTATGACGCAGCTTGTTGCCTTATTGTTTAACTGGACTTTTGTGCAAACTGTAGTTGCTGGACAGTATCTAATAGCATTGCTGATATTCACTTGGACTCGACAATATCGATTTTTGTTGTCGATATTATTGTACAGCAATTACACCTTTGACGTGATGCTATTTCTATAACTTGATTCACTGCCAGCCATTGTGCTGTTTATTGTTGCGCATAAAATTTCTGATTGTATTGCATTATTTTAAACAGGAAATCGAATTTCTTTTATTTCATTTCATTTTCATTTCATTCTCGTGTTCCTTTTATTCGATTTGATTTTCCTATTTTATTTTTGTAGACTTTTTTTTGCATGACAGGGGTTTTTTTGCAAATAAAATCTGAAAACCAAAGATTTTGCATCGAATTAAATTTGTTTGTGTATGGCTTCAATAAGATTTTTTTTATTGCTTTTTGATTTTCAGCCAATTGTTGCTTTATGCCGAACATTGCTATGGAAGCCAACGTTTAGGAGAATAGACAGTGTTTGGAGTCTGAATAAGAACCATTAGCCATTGTGATACCGATTGCTAAGTTAAAAACGAGAGAACAATGCACGCAGTGGATGCCACAGAGAGGCTGTTCCCGATTAAAACATCAAAGAGATTAACAAAATAATTTTGGGTGACTACAAAGTAAAATCAATTCAGATAGAGGAGACTTTAAAGATACCCCTATGTCAGACATATAGTGCGGAAGCTCATTTCAAAGTGGGTGCCACTCTAGCCCAGTCATACATACATAATGGGTCATTTCAACCCTTCAGCCAGAATTACGATCACTTATGTTGTGTGTGTTAATTTTATGTCGCAGTTTTAAGTCCACTCCAAATGACAGATTTTTGAGAAACTTTTCATGGCAATTTTCTCTGAGATTTTACCAGAAATCTGCTGATAAAAAGTCGCCAAAGACGTATTTTTGCATATTTCGTTTTGTTTGAAATGTCGGGCCAGGGGTTTAAACCCTGGCTTCACGGCTAACAAGACAATGCACTATCTACTAGACTGCGGCGATATCTCTAGCTCACAATCAACTAAAAACAACAATAAATTGTTGATTCTGGTCAATGTTTGAAGCTGTTCAACCCAAATTTACCACATGCATCGATACTTAACAATGAATAAAACATGGCTGTATACTTTAATGCCAAAATCAAAAACAATTGACATCAGCAGCGACTCCATCGCAACTAAAGCTTCAACATTGGGCTGGCAAAGTTATGCCATCAGTATTTTGAAGTGCGTGTGGTATAATATTCATTGACCAGCTTAAAAAGGTAAAACCTTCATAACAATAATTGCTTCATAAAGTCATAGGCATAGCTCATTAGCCATTAGTAACGCGATGGTAAAATTGCATGAATTGGACTTCCAATTACTTCCGCACCCATATATTCTTCAAATCTGGCCTCCAGCGATATTTTCTGTTTCCAGCCATCAAAAGAACCCTCGCTAAAAAAATAATTATAGTGCCGATGAAGAGGTTAATTGAGTTGGGGAATCCCTACAGCATAGTGTCGAGCTCAGAATAGAGAAAGACAGTAATGAAACTCGATGTCAGCTGAATTGGAAAGCTTTCTAGAGTGTAAAGTTTTTTAGCTGACTGATGGCGATAAATTTAATACACGGAGAATAAAATGTCGACTGCGTTAAACTGCAAGGAGCATTGCGAGCTAATTTGTAAAATAACAAGTATTCAATAAAAAAGTTGGGACATGTGTACTCACATACATACACAAGTGGTCATTACAACCCGTCAGTCACACCACTTACGTTGTGTGCATTGATTTTATACAGTTTACAGTCGATTTCGAACGATAGATTTTTTGAGAAACTTTTTCATGGCTGTCATGTATACAGTCAAGTTTACGGGATTCAAAGAAAGCCCAGTGGTTTTACTGAGTAGCCTTAAGAGAAGAAAGAGCGATTATCCAAATCAAATATGCGACAAAATAAAAACAAACCCCCGGCTGATGAGAAAATGTAAGTTTTGAGTTTTGTTGAGTAGAACTCAGAAAAAATTTTTTTATATTTCTTGAACCCTCCAAACTGGTTTTATTTGACAAAAACTGTTTTTATTTTTGGACTTTACTCACAAATTTATTGATTACACAAACATTTCTGAACCGTTGTCCAAACCTGATTAGAAAGGAGAGGAATGAGCCTTCAAAACGATGTACATATTATATTACTTGACTCAATCTGCCATGAGGTTTGATGAGGTAGACTTCACAAATGCGAATTTTTTTTAAATATTTTTTTAAGTTTATCCGTTCATAGTAGCAAACTTTGATTAAAAAATATGAAATAAGTGATGAGTGCATTATCTTGTGAAGACATTGCTACTTCGTTTGATCAAATCGGACAAAAATTACAGTAGTTATTACTTAAAGAGTCCAACAGTCGAGTTATATTTTTTATATATGTTTTTTCAAATGAACTTTTAATTCAAATATATTCAGAACTTTTGATGGATCTTGATTGTTTATTGGAAAATGTGTCAATTTTACGTTTGAGCGACCACCAGAAGTTGAACAATGTTTGCGAAAAGCGAAATAATAATATTTGCAAAAAATACAAATATTAGCCGACTTCTGGTAGTCGTACAAACGTCAAATTGACGCATTTTGCGATAAACAATCAAGATCCATTAAAACTTTGAAAATTTTGGAACTGAAAGTTCATTTGATAAGATGATATACGCTTGTGGACACACAATTAAGTCATCTATGATTTGATAAGATGACATATATAAAAAATTGAACACGACTATTTAAATAATAACTACGGTAATTTTTATCTGATTGGATCAAACGATATGTCAATCTCTTCACAAGATAATGCACTTTCAGAATATCATCACTTTTTTACCTTTTTTGATTAAATTTTACAATTGAGAATAGCTAAACTTGAAAAACTGAGAAAAATAATCATACTTTTCAAGTTTAGCCGATCAAAACTCATAACATGTGAGTTTGAATCAAACGTTTATGTATACCATTTGAAAGGCTCATCTGTTCCCGTTTCAAAAAACTTTGGGTTTTGAAAATAGGTTGAAAAATATTTGGATAATCAACGACTTTGTGTGAAAAGATCAAAAATACATTTTTTGTCAAATAAAACAAGTTTGGAGGGTTCGAAAAATAAAAAAAATGTTTTTAATTCTACTCAACAAAATTCACAACCTACACTATGTCATTAGCTGGGTGTATTTTGACTGTCGCATCGTGTAGTCAATTAAATAAGTAAGTTTGAGAGGAGAAAGCAAAGTGTGTATGTATCAGTGGTGTTGTTGAGCCGGAACGCTCCTGAACGTCGTTCCGGTACTTCCTTTTTGGACATGAACGCGTTCCGGAACTAAAGATGATTTCTGATAACGAGAATTAGCTGACGTTTAAAAAAAAATTAAAAATAATTGCTGATTTTTTTTCTAATTTTTGACGAATTTTTATATGTATTTTTATAAACAAGGGTTTGAACCGAACCCGAAACGGAACGAACCGGCTTGTTTTTCCGGACCGTGAACCGGAGTGCGGAACGCGTTCCGGTAAAAAAAATTAGCACAACACCACTGGTGGGTATGCTGTAGTACGTATAATCATCATCCTCTTATCAGTTGGCCTTAACCTCTTAACCTCTTAAAAATGCCATTTGATTGGTCCTGTTTCTTTTCAACGATCTGTTTGATAACAGAAATAATTCATGAAAGAATTTTTTTTTTTTTGGAAAATTTTTATTTCATTTTATTTGTTTTCCATGACTGCCTTCTTCGCATGTTGCGTATGATTGATAGGGAATTAATGAATAAATCATACGCCTGTTGTTTTCATTATAAATAGAGAAGACACAAAAACTAAATTTATGATTCATTAAACAATTTGGTTTTAAAAAATTTATCAGCTGTGTTCAGACATACGAGTACAAAAAAGAAATCCCCAAATTGATAAATATTTTATAAGAAAAATTATTTTTTTAATGAATATTTTGCTTATATTAAATTAATAAATACACATACAAAAATACCAGAACGGCATTAGATTGAAGAGAATGTAGATGAGTGTATAAAAACTTAAAGATTAGTCTTTTAAACTTCCAGAGAAATTGGAAGAAAGTTTCCAATGCAGCTTCCTCTTACAATACAGGCTCATTTAGTCTCATTTATCTGCTTAACACTTTTGAAACCAGTGTTGCCAGAAAGTAATTTCAACTATTTTCTTGCATTCTAGTTGGTTTTATCAATCAATTGTGGCATTGAATAACACTGTGCGACAGTGAAAATACACCCAAGTAACTGTATAGTCTAAGTTATTTACTAGGTTGAGTAGAACTCAAAAATAATTTTTCTTATTTTGCTCGAACCCTCCTCCCTCCCTCGAACCCTAAAATAAGTTTTTATTTGAAAAAAACGTTTTTTTTTTGGTCTCTTCACACAAAATTTTTGATTACCCAAACATGTTTGAACCTATTTTTAAATTCCAAAGTTTTTTGAAAACGGGAGAGATTAGCCTTTAAAACGGTATTCATAAACGTTTTGTTCAAACTTATATGTTTTGAGTTTTGATGGGGTAAACTTGGAAAATATTATTTTTTTCTTATGTTTTCAAGTTTAGCTATTCTTAATTGCAAAATTTATTTAAAAAACCTAAAGTAAGTCATGACATTATGAAAGTGCCTTACTTTATGAAGAGATTGACACTTCGTTTGATCAAATCGGAGAAAAATTACCGTAGTTCTAATTTAAATAGTATAACAGTCGTCTTATATTTCTTAATATATAATTAAATTTTTCAGTTCAAAAATTTTCAAAATGTTGATGGATCTTGATTGTTTATTGCAAAATGTGTTAATTTCACGTTTGCACGACTACCAAAAGTCGGCTAATATTTGTGTTTGTTTCGCAAACATTGTTCAACTTCTGGTGGTCACTGAAACGTAAAATTGACACACTTTGCGATAAAAAATTCTGAAAGTTTTTGAACTAAAAGTTCATTTGAAAAAATATATGTATACATATATGAAAAGTATAACTCGACTGTTAGACTCTTTAAATAAAAACTACGGTGATTTTCGCCTGATTTGATCAAACGAAGTGTCAATCTCTTCACAAGATAATAGACTTTCAGAATGTTATCACTTATTTCATATTTTTTAATTAAAGTTTGCTAGTATGAACTGACAAACTTGAAAAATATGAAAAAAATACGCATTTGTCTAGTTTACCTCATCAAACCCCATAGCATCTTATCTCCAATTATATAAATATGTCCATCCTTTTAAAGGCTCATCTCTCTCCTTTCTAATAAGGTTTAATTTTGGACTTCGGTTCAGAAATGTTTGTGAAATCAAAAAATTTGTGAGTAAAGTCCAAAAAAAAACAGTTTTTGTCAAATAAAACAAGTTTGGAGGGTTCCAGAAAAATTAAAGAAAGGTATTTTTGAACAACTTATACTAGGTGGTTACTCGGATATATTTAATTTTTTGTATTTTGTCGCATAGTGTAATTCATGATGTCGAACCAAACTCTACTGAGTAGAAATATCAACACAATTTGACATTCCCAGCCGCCAATCGATTTCGATAATTATTGAGCAGAAAACCAAAATCATTCGGTAGAATTTAATTGTATAGGCCTGTATGTTTTTCCTTTCTATTTTCTATGCAGTGTTACGACTAAAATAACTATATTTTTTGAAAATGCTTAAAAAAAATCTACTGAATATTTTCTCAATTTTCTTTTTTTATTTGAAAGTACAATCCTTCCGGTTAGTAATGGAAAATTATTTCATTCAAATAGCTGTCTCGGCTGGCCATGCAGTAGCCTACACGATCGGTCCAATTTTTAAGCACATTATCGATTGTGTGCAGCTGTATTTCACCAATGGCTTCACGAATATTGTCCTTTAAAGCGTCAATTGTCTCTGGCTTGTCGGCGTAACACTTATCTTTGACCGCGCCCAACAAATAATAGTCCAACGGTGTCAAATCGCAGCTCCGATGTGCCCAAACGACATCAGCTTTGCGGCTGATAATGCGATCTTCAAAAACAGGGCGCAAAACATCGAGTGTAGCTTCGGCTGTATGGCACGTAGCGCCGTCCTGTTGAAACCAAATGTTGCCAATATCCTCCTCTTCAATTTTTGTGAACAACAATTCGTTCAACATGGCTCGATAACGGTCGCCATTGACTGTAACGGCCACTCCTTGCTCATTTTCGAAGAAAAATGGGCCAATTATGCCTCTGGACCAAAATCCGCAGCAAACAGTGACTCGTTTTGGGTTCGTCGGCTTTTCAATGTATGCGTGCGGGTTTTCTGTGCCCCAAATGCGACAATTTTGCTTGTTTACATACCTGCCAAGATCAAAATGAGCTTCATCTGAAAAGATGATTTTTTTTTGCCAAAATCGGCATCTTCTGTAAGTCGATCGCAGGCCCATTTAGCGAAGCGAAAACGCATTGGATGGTCTATTGGCTTCAACTCCTGAACCAATTGGACTTTGTATGGCGTCATACCAAGGTCTTTATGCAAAATTCGTCTCAATGATGTCTCCGAAATGTTCAATTGTTGAGAACGACAATGAATTGATGTTGAAGGCGCTTCACACACACTTTCCGCCACACCAGCAATATTCTCGGGTGTACGCACTGTTTTTGGCTTTTCACGCTTTGGTTTCTCGATGAGGATGCCAGTTTCTTTCACTTTTTTCACAAGATAACGAACATACGGAGCTGACGGTGCTTGTCTTCTTCCAAAATCCGTACGCAATTTTCGCACACATTCTGCAACATTCGCATGATTTTCAAAGTAATGTCGCAATATTTCCCAGCGTTGTTCAAGCGCATACACAACCATATTCGTTCAGCGGAAGGATAAAACTAATTATCTGTCAAATCAGACATGAGCTAAGTGTTACCATTCACGAAATAAGCACTAGTTGAAAAAAAAAAACGTTGGATGGCGGACCCGATATTACCTTCCCTAGTTAAACTAAAACCTAGGCATGACAAGACTCATACGCAAACTAAGTCCTACAAACCCAAAAATTTACTCCAAAATCGTTAAAGTTGTTCTAACTGCAGGTATGTATATCTTGTACGTATCCTATTATCAATTATGATTCAGAGAGAACCAAAGCTGCTCCCTCCATTTAATCGACATTTCTTAAGCATTCGAAAGAGTATGGCACAAGGATTTGTTTTATAAACTGAAATTTTCCTGATTTTCCTGTTGATATTTGTGCTTCTATTTAGAAAATGTATTATTGGAGAAGAGTTTGTCATCAAACAAACCAATTTTATTACGCCGACAGCCAATTTCTGGCGATATATCACATGGCAGTTTATTGAGCTCGATCTTAAATGTTTTTATATATACATACACTTCGCTCTTAGGTGGTGGCAGCGCTTTCTTTTGCACTCAAGGCCATACTCAGAAAACATTTCGGCAATTTCCGGAATACAAAAATGTTGAAAAGTCTGGAGATATAGTCAAAGTTTTAAGGACATTAAATGACTGAATAAAGAGATGTTCTCGTAATATTTCCATTTTATTTTTAAAAATTGGGACCATTACACAAGAATCCTGAGTATGTGACCTAAGAAAACAGCATAGATCAAATCGCAGGATTTAGATGGCATCACCTTGAATCGCTTGCATAGAATACATAGCTGCCAGATTTGACGATTTATCATCATTTTGACGATTTTGAGCACCAAAAGTACCATATTGACGATTTGAGGATTTATGCGCTTATTTTGACGATTTTTGGAAATTTAAAAATTCACGTCATATTCTTTACTTTTGTACATTAAAAGCCACTTTAAGCTTTGCATTTACTTTGCAATTGTTACTAATCAAATTCTCCATCAACACATTCAGCGGGTATTTGAATCCTTTTTTGTTTACCCTGTAATATTCCTGAAATCTGTAAAGGACACATGATTTAACTTGAAACATAAATGCTTTAGTATGTATAATTCTTAATTTATCTCAGGGAGTGATTGTGGATTCGATTCATGTCGAATAGATCTTCGCTGCGACCTTTCTATGGATAGTTTCTCCTCTTCTAGCACCAACAAAACAAAAACGAAGATATACGCTACTCGTTTTTTAATATTTGTATTTTTCTTCGAAAAATTGTTTAGAGTTAATCCACAATAACAACTTTTACTCCCACCGATTTTTTTTGTTATGGAAAAAAAGTTTACTCCCAAATAACTTATTCCCATAATATTCACGATAGGGGTGATTAAGTTGAACTTAATATTATGATATTATCAACGATTTAATATAATAATTTCACTGATTTAAAGTGTAACTTAACAGGGATAATTATTGAGTAACTATAACACGTATTGAAATTTCTTCAGTTCCTGGTGACTGTAATACTGTCATATATAAAGTTGTTCTGGCAGCACATTTTTTCTATGCTAGTGGTATCACACGTACATAGCTGCCAGATAAATGAGGCACCAAATCGTCAAATATTTGAGGAAAAATCGTCAAAATCATCAAAAACGTTTATTAAAATCGTAAAAAATCGTCAGAAAATGTAAATAAATAAATTAAAATTATTTCAATACCAAAATTATTTCTATTGCAGTAAAATATATGAAGTCAATGTATCTACATATCTGAGTTCAAAAATAAAACATTTAACAAAGAATTTATTTGGAAATTAAAAGCTAGCGTCCCTCATCTTCATTTAATATTTTTTTTCTTCCAAAAATGGAGAAATTGGAATCATTTTCAGGAAAAAATTGTTTAAAGTTTAAACAATCTATCCCAACGTTGTCTATTGACACATAGGTGCAGCAATAATATTACATCATCTATATTTATGGGCGTAGTAGATATTAGGGAGTCAGAAGCTTTTGATGTCCTGAGCATGAAAATTCAGTGTAATGCTGACACATTTTTCAGTTCCTTCTTAAGTTCTTATCATCCGATCTTACTAATAACACCGTTTGTAACTGAAGGAGAATGAAATACAACTCTCATGTATGGGTTGGTGCCTCAACGTCTATTTTGCGGTTTCCCGATCGTGTACTGGAGAGGCCATAGTATCTCGTTAATGACGGTAGTGTATCCAACTCCATTGAATCATTGGAGCATCGTTGCAATGTGGTTTGTATTCCACTGTTCTGTCGCTACTATAATGGATTTTGCTCGAACGAAATAAGGGCACTTGTTCCCGAAAATCATATATTCTTACATAACGCTCGTCATTTTCGGCCAGCACATCCGTATGTGGTCGATTGGCCAGTGGATCGCACACTGCATTACAGTAAAAATACGGTTTTTAGTCGGGTATGTGGAACTCAATACCTGCAGAGATCTATCCTGTTACTTATGGTATAAAAGTATAAAAGCCTAGTGTCCATAAACGCCATTATCTCTTTCCTTCTTCCCATAACATATTTTCATAGTTCCAAACACAATGCCATCCATCCCCTGAGTGTTGGCCGTACGAACAAAAATAATGGCGCTTGCCTTTATTCTTCCGATGGCAATATTAGAAGCTATACTAGAATTTTTAAAATAGTCTGCAACAACGAGTGATAAATTATTCTCAACTATGAGGTTATTTAGAAGTTGTAATTTTTTGGCTTTTAAGGGATTAAAAAGGAATAAAATACAGAAAAATCAGAAAAATCGGAAGTAACTTCAAAATATAATACTTAAAGTGGCTTGAAGTGGCTTTTATTGTACTAAGGTTAAGCGCATAAATCGTTAAATCGTCAATATGATATTTTTGGAGCTCAAAATCGTCAAAATAACGATAAATCGTCAAATCTGGCAGCTAGGCACATGTATGAAAACAATAATCAAATCGTTCTATTTAGAAAAAAATAGCAACAAAATATATTGTAATGAAAAGCAAATACTTCGGAAAAACATTCTTATCAAATTATTGCCATACTATGTGTGCAACTCTGGAACATTCAAAAATAGTTCACGTCTTCATTCATGACAAATGCATTTATGACCGTAAATATATCCAATAAATTTCGAAAAACTTACAGTTTGGTTTGTATTTTGGGCTGGCGGCAACATCGGTCCACATTCCTATGAGAAAGCGGTTAGCACTATAAGCCAATGACTACAAAATTCTTTTGGCCTGAATTAGATGATCTGGCCACCAGCGACAAATGGTTTGCAATAGAACGACGCTACGTATCACACAGCTCATGCCACGTTGGATAATATGCACAAGCGATTTGAAGGCATGTTAATCTCACGTGGAGGTGACCTTAGCTAGCTTGAGGACTTTTCTAAAGTTTCAGTTGTATGCGAATAAGCCGAAAACTACAGCTGTTCTCAAACCTAACATAACCCATGCCATCAATAAAACTTGTCCTGATATCATGGAAAATTAGACATTTTGAATGCGATGCATCCAAACAAAAGTCTCTCATGGACTTTTAAACGATGTTATATTCCACATATAATTGCTATTTCAAATGAATAAAAACTATCAGTGATATCCAACACACACTTTCCTTTATTTGAACTAAATAGGAAGCGTTTGGAAATGAGACTTTATAGCTTTGTGTATGAATATTTACTATAGATTGGAAGATGGATAGTCACTGGCAGCATATTCAGTTCTGACATGAGACGGTTAGACCCGCTGCACAGTGGTCCAAATATTCAATCTAGCCGAAGAAAAGTTATAACTCTCTTTTGCAAAGCCGTACAGACATGAAACTTGGTACGTTTATAGATTTCATCAATATAAACAATTAGAGAGAAAAAAATCAAATAAATATATGTGTGTATGAGTGTGTGTATGTATGTAAACATGTTTTTTCACACCGTATTTCTGTATGTGTGGGTGGTATTATATTCTAATTTTTATTCAAACGTTCTAAATGGGTGAAGTGCCACGCCTACCTAAAGAATTAAGTATTAAAAGTCTTATATCATGGAAACTGCAACAGCTAGAATCTTCGTATTCAGCACGGACAACTTTGATATCCACACAAACATTTGTGGAAAAAATGGTTGAACTAGCTACAGTGGGCGTGTCACCTCCCATATAAATAAAATATTAAATTCGTATATCTGGGAAAACTATAACAGTCAAAATCCCCAAATAATATATGATGAAATTTAATGTCGATATTAATATTTTGTTTGTAATCTTTCTTTAGTTCAAGTGGAATCATACAAATTGCAAATAAATGTTCATCTGTTACATCTACATTGTTTTCAGTGAATACTTGCTTATAGCGCGAATAGCCACTGCTTCCATCACATCCCCATTTATAGAACAAAGTAAGCTCTACAGATTTACATTGCTACAAAATTTCTTTTTGTTGTTTTAAGAGCATTTTAGCAGTGTGAACTACCAAACTTTGAAGAGCTATCTCTGCCGATATTTCAGTAATTCTAAGATCACCATTCGGATAACATTCTCCTTTGGCAGCCAAAACTTCATGGTATGAAGGGTAAATATATAATAATATATAAATATTTTTGGCACCTGCACGTAATAGACTATCAGTGTGCGTTGTATATCCACCATCGACATACAAAGCTAACGCCTCCTCATTTGTGTAAGGGATTGGTTGTGGATGAGAAAAGCTAATTTTTCTACGCTTCCTTAGAAGGCCTGAAAAAATTGGAGGTCGAAGGTCCATCCAAGCATCCTTCAACACGACATGATGAAGAAAATTTAGGTGGAATATTAAAATACCCTTCTAACCAATATTTATTTTTATCTTCGAATTGCATAGAATCGAAAAATCATGTACACATGTAGCTTAATTCCAAATTTATGGGGTATACTTTATTTTTAATTGTATTTGAAATATATTACTCATACGCATCATATTACATGTACCGGGATAGTTACCCTGAAAAGTATGCAATAAAAAAAACTTCGATTTTGTCTTGTACATATGAAACTAATGGAATTAAATATAACTCATACGTCACATAT
Source organism: Sarcophaga subvicina (assembly GCA_936449025.2). Classification (NCBI taxonomy): domain Eukaryota; kingdom Metazoa; phylum Arthropoda; class Insecta; order Diptera; family Sarcophagidae; genus Sarcophaga; species Sarcophaga subvicina. The sequence goes on from OW388084.2 coordinate 39,615,156, forward strand.
GTATGTTCTCTGCATTAGGAATTTAATATATGAATGGATTAGATATGAGCATAATGTGAGTAAATATAATGGGTTGGCGAACTAAAAGTTTAAATTTAAAAATGTAATAAAACAAAAATCTTTCGAAATTTTGTTAAATTTATTGTATTGCTGTGAACTACAACTGCTCCGGTTGGAAATGGATTTTTATTTCATTTATATGGCTGCCGAGGACTTATGCCCTTATTTTGGCGATTTTTAAAAATGAAAAATTTACATCATATTCCTAACTTTACAACATTAAAAGCCACTTTAACCTTTGTATTTACTTTGCAATTGTTACTATTTGGAAATTTATGTTAGTAACAACAAAGAGTAAATTATTATATTTTGAAGTTACTTCCGAATACCTGTGATGATTTTTCTGTATTTTATTTCTTTTTAACCCCTTAAAAGCTAAAAAATCACAACTCCTAAATAACCTCGTAGTTGAGAATAATATATCACTTGTCGTTGCAGACAATTTTAAAAATTCGAGTATAGCTTATAATATTGCCATCGGAAGAATAAAGGCAAGTGCCGTTATTTTTTTTTTCGTACGACCAACACTCAGGAGATGGATGGCATTGAGTTTGGAACTATGAATATATGATATGGGAAGAAAGAAAGAGAGAACAGTTGTTATGGATACTAGGCTTATATATATTTATACCATAAGTATAAAGGAAATATCTCTGCAGGAATTGAGTTCCACATACGAATAGTCCGACTAAAAATGTATTTTTACTGTAATGAAGTGTGCGGCCAATCGACCACATACGGATGTGCTGGCCGAAAAAGAAAAAAAAGCGTTATGTAGGAATATATGATTTTCGGGAAAAGGCCTCCTTATTTCGTTCAAGCAGAACCATTCTATAGTAGCGACAGAACAGTGAAGGTTAGGTTAGAGGACGTGTACTTGTCAATTAAGACAAGTACAGTACCCGGAGGTCGAATTGACCCATTGTACAAAAGTTTGTACAGTGAAACACAAACCACAATGCAACGATGCTACAATGAGTCAATGGAGTTGTGGATACACTACCGTCATTAACGAGATACTATGGCCTCTCCTGTACACGTTCGAGAAACCGCAAAATAGACGTTGAGGCAACAACCCATACATGAGAGTCGTATTCCATTCTCTGTCAGTTCTAAACGGTGTTAATAGTAAGATCGGATGATAAGAACTTAAGAACATTAAAAGCTTCTGACTCCCTAATGAAAATGAAAACAGTGTAGTATCGTTTAACATTAGAAACGATAAACAAAAGCTACACTAACACATACATCGAAATTGTTATAAGTAAACCAACAACATCAGCATGAGAAAAGGAAATAGACAACTAAGCGAAAGCAACAACAAACAACGTAAGCAGACTACACAAACAACAATACAGTCGCGATAGAACTCTCGTGAAGGCGAAAACAAGGACCTTCTGTTTCAAGAATGTTCATCAGACTGATTTTGTGGACATCTAAAAAGGCAAGACAAAGCAGACAACGAGTAGTAATAATTCAGTCAGTCTTGTGTGAAGACGTGTGTGTGTGTGAAGATAACAGTAGTGGTTTGAAGATCTCCGCTATACAGATCTAACGAGCAAGTGGTATTGCTTACAAAAAGGTTGTAAGCAAAGAAGAATAACGAACTAAACAAGCAGATTATTGTTACATACGACAAGTTGTATACGGTCGCACACAAAAGTAGTGTGAACAGTAAATAGTTTAATTGAAACTGAACACAAATTTGTTTTTACTTGGATTGCAATCAACGAACTCATATTCTAAACGTTTTTAAAAAGGTAAAAACGTAACAATATGTATGTATATACAGGTTCTGCCCACATCACGACAGAAAATTCTCCAAGTTGTGGTCTGCGAAAGACTAAGGTCTTATGAATGACCTAAAATCGAATGCTCCTACATAACTTCACAGTGCTTATGAGATAAAAATAGGTTTTCGTAGACATTACATTTCAATTTTATATAAAAAAACTCATTCCACCTTCTTATCCTCATTGCTCAAGTCAAATATTATAATTGTGCGTATAACATTTGATGTTTGCAATCCTTAACAAAACTGCTCGGTTTATGGATGTGTCTGAAAAAAAATAAACAATTCAATAATAGAAATAGCCTCATGCGCTTAAATAGCAAACAAAATGGAATTTCATCATATAATTTTTTTATGCTTTATTAAGCATGAAATTTGTTACAAATCATACCACGATTTGAGGCATTTTTAAAGGCTGAAAACAAAAAAAGGAATGCCCATGAAATATTCATGATTAAATAATGAAATGTTATGTAATTATACGTTAAAAAACAACAACAAAATATTAATAAATGAAAACAATAACAAAAACAATATGAAATAAAAACCAAATAATTCCCATTCCCTATGACAGATATTCTTGCAGTAAGGGCCGGAGAACTTATTAAAATTCAATTGATACAGCAAATATGGTGGTGAATATTTATTACAACACAATACAACACATTCCAAATACAAATACAAATACGAATACAATTGAACTGAAGATGTGAGTCTATTTGACTTAAATTATGAATTGAACAGTCCAGGCGTGGGTATTGTATTATGTATTTATGCTGATAAGGTACTTAAAGTTTACTAAGCACAATGCAATTTAAATATTGCTTACAATGGACAATTATTTTCTAAATTGTAGGGTCTATTATAAAGGGTGACTTTTATTTACCGTTTGTTTTTTCAAAATTGAGAAAAATACAGAAAATTTTTAAATGAAAATTTACTAAAGTGCCATAAGATTATTTCCTGTAACTGACGCTTCTGTGAGCTCCAATTCTTATGTACTTAACTGGTCTATTACAACCCTTCAGTCAGGATTACAAACTAGCTTCTTTTATCACCCATATTGTGTGGGTGTTAATTTTATCCATAAGTGGCGACACCGGATGACAGTTTGTTTGAGAAACTTTTCATGGCAGCTTTATTTACGCTCAGAATTTTTTCCACAAGACAACTGAGAGGAGTTGTCGATCAATCCAATTCTTGCAGAGTTATTTTCAGCATTTTCTCAATGCAATGTTGTTTGTCAGAGCTGCAGTTATTGCTATATATAAGACTTCTCGTATCTCTACGTACAATTTTAAAGGCCATCTGACTGATTTTAAAAGTGGGATTAATTGCTTACAGAACTCGCTACCCAATAGGCTCATTGTATCTTATGCTTCATGAAATTTGGCACACTTTTGTTGAATCTCCATGTCAACCGAGTTTGTTTTTCACATTTTGAGCAAAAATAAGGTCACTAAGCATTAAGTGCTACTTTCTCTAATATTGCCGTTTTAATTATTCTAGAAAAGCTAGAAGGCATCGTTCAGGGTGCATTGAAATCTCTTGATATTCCTGTGACTGATCTTCACACGATACTAGGTGTTCGTACACATACATACATTACAATCCTTTAGTCAGGATTACAACCTAGTTTCTCAAGCCACTTATGTTGTGTGTGTTAATTTTATACATGAGTGGCGGGACCTACAGTTTAAAATCGACACCCAACGACGGACTTTTGAGAAACTTTTTCATGGCAATGTTTTTATACTTCGTTTTGTTGAAGCATGTTTGAAGCGTTGTCTCACGTCTAAAAAGCTAACACACTACCTACGAGACTACGGCGACTTCAATAGTAAAATTTAATTTTAAATCTGACTATTTCCTATAGGGAATGTTTGATCCGCGAGTTGGATAGTAGTTGTGAGCATAAACTCTGACCTAATCTGACCTAAGATCGACGATGGGAGCTATTGACGAAGTATTGGCTAGCGTGAAGGCTGTCCAAAGCCGAAACCATTTTTCGAGGCGGGTAGTTGTGTTGGCGACCTTGGATATCCGGAATGCGTTCAACAGTCTCCGGTGGGTTGACGTACTTGATGCTCTGAGGACAGAGGACTCAAACACGCAACGGAGAAAACTGAATTGATACTGCTCACGAGGAAGCGCATACCGCTGGAAATTGAGATTACCGCATGCGACACCACTTTGACGACGAAGAAAGTAGTCAACTATCTTGGCATTTGACTGGACCCTAAACTGACATTCTGGGCGCAGATCCAACAATCTGCAAACAAAGCCGCTAAGGTTACCTCCTTACTTGGTAAGCTTATGGCTAATATTGGTGGTCCTGTACGGAGCAGACGCATATTGATGATGGCAATAACGGACTCTATTCTGCTGTACGGCAGTGAGATCTGGGCAGATGCATTGAAGGTCGACTGTAGAGATAAAATTTTATCATCGGTACAACGAACCGCTGCACTTAGGGTGACATCGGCGTATATGACTGTATCTAAGTCAGTGTGATACCTATAAGCCTACGGGCAAGCGAGCGGAAGAGAGTGTGGGAGACTAAAAACTTGCGCGGAGGGACAGTAAATGTTGACTACGTCAGAAAGCGAACCATATAACACTGGCAAGAGAAATGAAACACTGAAACAAGCGGTAGAAAACAAACAAAACTTCTCCTAGATATTACCCGCTGGCTTAAGCGGAAATTTGGTGTGGTTAATTATTATTTAACACAACTGTTATCCCGACTCAGTTATTTTTGTAAATATCTGTTTAAAATGGGGAAGATGACACGACCAAATTACATTTATGATGATGCGTCGATTGATGATGCGGAACACACTTTCTTTCATTGCGAGAGATGAAGCTTAGAAAGAAGGAATCTTGAGACCAAAGTCGGCGTCTGTACTGTCGAAAATTTCTGCGATGTACTTCTGAGCAGTGAAAAAAATTGGAACAGCATGGCCAGTTACACTGAGGCCTTGCTAAAATCTAAGAAATTTGATTTGGATGAAAGAATTGGAATGGGTGTTTGAACAACTTCTCAGATTTTGTTGCGCAATCCGGACGCGGATATGGATATAAAGGGGCCAAATGGCCAGACGGACTCCACTTCGAAGTAATGCCACAGTAGTTCCGGAGTGGGCACAAAGAGTCCAAAAGAGAAGGGGGAGATTTAGTAGGTGAGGGCGCCACACACGGGGATAATAACGACTTCCCCTATGGTGCGGTTATGTACATTTACTCCTCCTCAGCGGAAAAAAAATCTGGACGGTTCATCACTGAGCAGTGAAATGTATGAAATTGCCGCATGTCACGAGTTATCTTTAAAAAAAAATCAATCCGTTTGTGATAAAAAAAATATTTCTTTTAAGAACTTTTCTTTACCATATTTTATATCTACAATATATGTCAGTCTTTTTGTGGTATACCATCGATCCAACTTCGGTGCGTATTCGCACGAAACTGAAGAAAATCAATCAGTTTTTTCCAAAAGCAATGAAATGCGTTCTAGTTATACACGCATCTCGTATTAAATTGTAATAAATGATGGAGGTTTTATAAAGAAATTGCAAATTTTTATGGAGATTTTTTTGTCGTTCTTCCGCTGTTTTTTGTATGTAAGCTTGAGGCAATTTTTTCTTAAATGGAATTTGAAATGCAAAAATAATAAACAAACAAAAAAAAAAATTGAAGTTTGAGAGGAAAAAACAAACAAAAAAAAAAAATGACGGTCTTGTGAATTTGAAATTGAAAAGTGAATATGATTTCGAACATGAAAGTAAAATGACACAAATTTTAACTTTAGCTTTTTTTAATTTTAGCCAAAGTACTAAGGCTAATAAAGAGTTTTTCATTGCGAAATACGATTTTCAATAAATGTCCTGGGTTTTTTGTATGTTGGATTAAGTTAGGTAAGATAGTGGACCATCTTTAGGGTAGCATTTAGTCCTGTTGTTATACCACAATAACTTCTATCCGGAGATCAAACATTCCATAGAGAAAATCAACCCAAATAAGTACAAAATAAATCTTGCTATTGTAGCAATCCTTAGATTAGAGAGTTCGGTTAAAGGTGTCAGAGGCAAAAAAACTTCCGCCTTTTTACGACAAGAGCAGGTCACTGACACATTAGATAATGAGACATTGTAATAGCCGGAATGCCAAGTCTTTTGGCATGCCTGCCATATGGACAGTGGCCTGTTATTGTGCGATGGACAGTCATACAAACAAAAATGAGTCGATCTTCTTCTTGTCCATGTATGTGTCCAGCAAATTCAAACAATATTGCACTGACTCACCTCCCGCCAACCAAATTAGCTTCCACGTAATAAGTTTGGACAAATTAACTGAAGCAATTGGAATACCTACTCCTCTAAGATGTAGGAGATTGCAAGCTCTGTACCGGCTGTGGTTACCTCAGGAGCAATGAAATTTCCAAAGTTACCTTTGAATGATCTGAAAATTCTCTGAGAAATCCTCGGCATTCTTGGAAAAGGACGGACGTTGAAGCTACGTTCGTTAGGGAGAGAGAGATTTTCAGAGAAAATCCTGCCACTAAACAAGCATTGAACAGCTTCCATAATTGCCATGAAATCTACTTAATAAACACAGCAGTGATCAGTTAGCGAGAGAAAAGTCCTACGTAAGATCTTCGGTCCTCTGCGTGTTGGCTATGATTTCCGCAGTGAGCTGTATGAGCTTCTCAACGACATGGACGTTGTGCAGCGTATTAACATCCAGCGGCTGCGCTGGCTCGGCCATGTCGTTCGAATGGAGGAGGATGCTCCGGCGAGACGGGTATTTGATTCGGGGGTCTGCGGAAATCGGCGAAGAGGACGACCTTGTCTGGGTTGGAAGGACCAAATCGAGGAAGCCCTGTCATTGATTGGTATGACCGACTGGCGTAGGCGCGCAGGAAGCAGAGGCGCCTGAAAGGATGTATTGCGGCAGGCCGAAATCCGTTAATCGAAAAGAAGATCAGTTAGCCTATAAGAAAGCTTAGTATCAGAATCCTTAATAAATGTACTACAGCCCAAAAGACATTTTTATTCCAATTAATGCGCTGCATATTGTCTAGGCCACCATATTGCTTATGGAAAACTCTAAACATGAATTTGCTTGTTCGGTTTGGATGTTGATTCAAAGCTAATCCGTATTCTGGATTATAGCTTTCTAATCCTGCAATTATATGAGATTTTACATTCTGTGCCTGTTTTAATTCCCTTTAAATTCACTTTAATTTCACAGTTTCAGTATTTCTTGTTCCTGAACTGTTTCTCTTTCTGATTTATTACATCAGTATCATCATATTGTGCATCAGCCTTAAAGGAAAGATAGAGATAGGCAGATGGGGTTTTACACAAGAAAATTATGCAAATGAAATTTGTTCCGCATATTTATAGCGCCTTTATATGGAGGCCATTTTTTTATTCTATTGTTAGGTCAACACAAATGTACGAACCATTGGCCCATTTCGAATAGGAATAGAAAGCAGCAGCTATACTTTCAAGGCAATTAGGCAGTCAAGAAGAAAGCGCTTATTTCACGCAAATGCAAATGAAAAGCAAACTTTCTTTGACTTTATACTACCGTTGTTGGTACTTTTTGGTAATGTTTTCATCATTATTTGTGCCCTGAATTCTAAGGCATTCGAAATAATTTATTTCCGCCATTTTACGTTAATTTTAATTGTATTCCATGTTATTTAATAAAGAAATCTTCTTGTGGAATTATTTTTTTTTTGCTTTTTCTTTGTTTCCTTAAATAAGTTGCCATAATGTCATTGGAAGTTTTGTTTTATTTCGTGACTTTTGGTGACAGGTAAATAAGTTGGCTGCATAACAATAACAATGGCATTAAGTATCAAGTTAAGTTAAGAGGAATTTACTTAAAAATTTTATTCTTTTTAGAGCCTGTTGTACTACTCAAAAGTAAATTTCTTCAGCATACAAAAAGACCCACGACTTTTGGGAATGCCAAAAATTCTCATAAAGTGGTGTCAAGAGCATCCGGACGTAGTTTAAGAGCCACCGATGCACTCTTAAAAATGCACTGTTTGGTGAGGTTTGTAGGCTCATCATTGGACCGTAAAATTGCAGATTTGGTTTTGAAGGCCACGTCCACTGCACGCAATAGTTTGAACGTATAGAGGTATGCGGTTGTTGAGTAATTGATGTCTCCTTTTGTATCAATCAATCTCTTGACTCGCAGAATCATCCCATTTGATTCCCTTATACTTAGTTTCGTAGAAATACATATACAGGAACAGGTCTGTCGCAATTCCTGCTATGGAGGACAACATAACAGCTGCTATTGGCAAATTATCGACCGAAATGATGAAAAACGTATGTTTATATTTGAGCTCATGCATTATATAAGCTCCAACATGCAGGCATTCATATACATACATACATACATACATAATTGGTCATTACAACCTTTCAGTCAAGATTACGACCTAGCTTCTCACACCACCTACAAACACAACATCACTTGTGTGTATTAATTTTATACATGAGTGGCGGGACCTACAGTTTAAAGTCAACTACGAATAACAGATTTTTGAGAAACTTTTCATAGCAATTTTATTTACCCTCAGAGTTTTTGCCAGAAATCTGCTGAGAGTTAATCACCGAAGAAATATTTTTTTATATTTGGTTTTGTTGTCAACGTCTGCCTTTATAGGCATTCATATAGTCGCCCCAATATGTACGTTTCGTTTAGTTTTTGTGTGTGTGGATTTTTTTTTTAATTTTCAAAATCCAATACCTCGTTCCAACTGAGGTGACTATACAAGTCCTAACCACATTACAATTTAGACCCTAAAACAAAGTTTCGGGTTTCTTCAGAACTGAATGAGGGTATAGAATGGAATGATTGTCATAGCAATTGTGTTTCACCTTCAGCCGTCTTTTAAGACCATAGCCAAATTGGGTTCCGTAAGGTCTCATTGTTATTCCGATAGCAGCTATTCCGTCATAAAATTATAATTCGCGGCTGGTATTCCTCAGTCATCTCAATAGTTTTATGAATTAGTGAATTTTACCTATGGTAAGTCACCTTCGGATAGACACGTTCTGTCAATAAATTCTGGGTGCCCAAGAATACTTCGCCTCAGGTTCCCAAGTGCTAAACAATGATAAAGAAAATGTTCTGTGGTTTTCTGCAGAGTTCTTGTTAGGTATTCCCAACATTTGAACTGTGCATCCAGTGGTCCCTGTGCCGCTTAACTACCATGACGTTCTCAAGATAAAATCTGTTTAAGTTTTACGTAAATTTTGTTCTGCATATATAAGAATCAAACTAGATCCCTTCAATTGCATACATGATCCCTTCATTCTATCTTTTCATTCTTTAAAGTCACCGTAGTCTAGTAGGTAGTGTGTTGGCTTATTAGACGTGAGGTCACGGTTCAAACTCCAGGTCAAACATCTTCAACAAAACGACATATGAAAAAGTATGCCTTTGGCGACTTTCTCTCAGCAGATTTCTGGTACAAACTCTGAGAGGAAATAAAATTGCCATGAACACTGTAAGTCCCGCCACTCATGTATAAAATTAACACACACAAATGATGTGAGAAGCTAGGAAGTTTGTAGGAGATCTTGTATTTGCCCCTCTGTAGGGGAATGCCATTTTATACCAGACATTGCAAGTGTGGCAACTTTGCAGTTGTATATATTTCAGACATTCTTGGACAACTTTAGATGTGGTATATACACTCTGTAACGGATGCTTTGCTGTTAGCTAACGTCGTGCACTCACATTCGATATACACTACAACAGGATTCGTACAGCATCAGTTTTTGTAGCCATTATTTCAGTCTGAATAGTATTACAGTAATCGGGTAGAGCAAGGGACAACCTAAAATTCAAATCAATCTATCCCATAATCTGGATCCGTACGATGACGTTCTCTGGGTGGTGTAAATTGTTTTATCAGAGGATCTACCCTGTATTCTCGTTGAAAAGAACGGAATCGAAACCGGATTTAGCTATCATGTAGTCAATAAGCACTTCATCTATACGCACCTGTGATCTTGTGGAACTCAGCTTCATTACTGCGTTCGTGACCACTAGTTTCGCAAACAAGTGAGTTACAAACAGTTTGGGGATGAAGAAAAATGCCTTAGAAGGAGCAGATTTTTGTCAGAATACATTTAAACCGGGTTTGATGATTTCTTATCTCAGAAACCAACCACTAAATCGATGTCCATACAGAATACATCTGACTGTTGATTATAAAGATGTACTGACAGTATACAAATCCGTGGTAAATATCCCAGTTAAGGTTTATAGCTCTCTTGCAACAATAGAGAGAAAATGCCGTCCTAGTGTTCTTGTATGATGTATTCATATTCAAGTTGAGTGTGCGTTAGCAACATTTGGATATAATGTTGTTTGCAATGTTATGATCATGCAGCATGTTCACATAATGAAGTAAGAGACTGAAAACAACGATTATAGCTTTATCTTGGCGATACTATTTCTCAAAAAAGAAAAAAAACCAATATTTTACGCGTGGAAAAATAAATACTTTTTTAAGTTTTATATATTATGTATAAGGTTTTTTTGTGCTGACGATGACATGTGTCAAATATATTCAGTACATGTATATTAAATCAGTGAACAAAGAATATTATACCATATTTTTTAATTGAGTGAAAAATTAAAAATTTTGTACTATAAAATGATGTCCACAAGTCATTAATTGTGTTGAGATGTATGGTGATCATGCTGTATCAGAAGCAGCATGCTGAAATAACGATTTTGATGTAAGGAATGAAGAACGTACAAGTCCGCTAAAAAAGTTTGGAGAATAGTTTGAAAACAATATTATATGAAGAAGACACTTTGACACAGATAGAAAAAATGTTGTAAACAAACAATTCTGACCACTTAAAACCCATGGAAAAGATCGAAAAGTCTGGGAAATCGGTACCACATGAATAGAATGACAGACATGGAAAACCGAAAAACATTTTGTGAAATTTCCACAATTTTTTTGTCAAATACACAATAGAAAATCGAAAAATGGATTTATTTTCAGAATACTGAATGGAAAAAATCATGGGTTAATTCTGGACCGCCAACAACTTTGACTGCAAAACCAGATCGATTCGGCAAGAGGATAATGCTGTATATCTGGTGGAAACAGAAAGTTGTGGAGTACCACGAGCTTCCAAAAACTTGGTGAAATCGTTAATACAAGTCTCTATCGACAACATATGATCAATTTGAACCATGAAGTGATCGAAAAACGACCATAATGGGCCACAAGACCCGGAAAAGTAATATTACATACATAATTGGTCATTACAACCCTTCAGTCAGGATTACGACCTAGTTTCTCACAACACTTATGTTGTGTGTGTTAATTTTAGTGTTTACAGTTTAAAGTCGACTCCGAATGACAGATTTTTTTGAGAAACTTTTTCATGGCAATTTTACTTATTCTCAGAGTTTTTGCCAGAAATCTGCTGAGAGAAAGACGCCGAAGAAATACTTCTTGTATTTTGTTTTGATGTCTTGCCTGGTGCTCGAACCCTGGCTTTACGTCTAATAAGCCAACACACTACCTACTAGACTACGGCGACTTCAATATTGCAACATGATAATGCGCATGCACACAAAGCAACATCGGTTGGGGATACAATCAAAGCATTAGGCTGGGAACTGCTACCCCACTTGTCGCATACACCAGACTTGGCTTCTTCCAATTACTATTTGTTTTTGAAGATGCGACACGCATTAGATGAGCATCATGAGATTTCTATGAGGAAGTCGAAAATTGGGTTACAAAATGTTTTGCTTCAAAAGGCGAACAAATTGCCTGAAAGATGGGAAAAAAATGAGCAGCCAGCAAAGGCCAATACTGTGAATAAATTGTTGTTTACTTTCCCATTAAAAATTTGGGTTTTACTATCACAAAAAATGTTCATATCATACCGTTACATCTGGTATCTTGGAGATACTATTTCTCTTTGAAGAAAAATAAATATTTTTATTTTATTCTTCAAATACAGGAACAGACCTTGTGTAATTTAAAATATTGAGTAGATCTCATGAATATAATATTTTAGATAAAATATGTCTTGTATAAAACATAAAATATATGCATGTATGTATAGAGTATACGTTGCCATGGTAAATAAATTTATAAATTAAGTAGAGGAGCCTATTTTATATTACTTTTCTATAAACCACTTCAAATAACGACTACAAGTATGTATGTAAACATGTAACAACATTCGATTGGAGTCTTCACAAAAACCTTCTTTCCTTCCATACTTTCTACTCCTTTCTATTCATACAAATATTTTGTTCGATATGTGTACAAGTGATGTGTTTGTTTGAGTATTCTATTGTATTGTAGGAGGGAGGATATAGAGAGAATCCTTTTATGCAACACGACCTAATTGCCAACCAAATGAACCGTATACTTCACATATGAATATTATTCCTGATTATAATGAAAACGAATGATTATTCATGATGCCGATGCCACCATCATCATCGTGTTATTGGTTTTGAAGATGAATTTAAAATGAAAAAAGGTTGTTTCATCTCCTCTCTTATCATAATTATAAAATATTATTATTATTGTTGTAGTGGTTGTTGTAAAGTTTAATGAATTAAACATAATAGAGATGAACAGTTATTATTTGAAAATTATTGCAGCATTATACGGCAGGGAGAGAGTATTAAATTAGAAAAAAAGAGAGGTAAAGAAAAGGAATGAGTACATAAAGTGGTTTAACGAAGGAGAATAGAAAATGATTGAAGGAAAATAAAAATCATAAAATGATGTTAATATAATGTAGAAAAACACTGTGTTACAAAAAAAAGAAAATATTTAAATCAGTATCCCACATCCCAAAATTATAGGTTTTCGAATTTCAATAGAATTTTTTCTTGCCACTGTTTTTACTTCTTCCTAAATTATCTTCTTAAGCAGGATGTCTCCGTGTTTTATTTCATTATGGTTCCAATCTGTGTATAATCTCGCCATAGTCTAGTAGGTAGTGTGTTGGCTTATTAGTCGTGAAGCCACGGTTCAAAGTCGCGGACAGACGTCTCCAACCAAACGAAATACGAAATAGTATTTCTTCGACGACTTCCTCTCAGCAGATTTCTGACAAAAGCTCTGAATATTGCCTGAGCACAGACATCGAGGTATTGTTCATTGGGTACTTCATTACAGCCTGCCAGTCAGATCACATTAAGAGATATGCGGGAAAAACCCCTCAACCCAACCCTCAAGCTTTGTCTTGCTTTCGGTTCTGTTTTCTCCTGGAATACATTGCAGTGGTGACCCTACTCTTTTCCGCATCTTAGGGCCATCGGTATTAAACACCAAAGGCAACAACGGGTACTTCCGGGCCATTCAGGCTAGAAGACTCTGGTTGGAAATTTAAAAGTCAAATATAAATCTACTTCGTAATTTATTATCTTGCTATCGGGTGAGTCATCAATCCTGTTAAATTTGAAATTTGTTTCGAATCTGGCAATACTTATGTCACTCTATTCTGTCACTGAACGTAATGAATCAGTTTACGCTTAAACAACGTTGGGATTTATTGGAAATTTAGGCCAACAAGACACTGCACGATGATGTCGATTTTACCAAAAAACATCATATTTTCGGATGAAGCTCATTATCATCTTTGAGGGAAATTAAGCGAAATTGCAATATGTGTATGCAGCCATTACGAGTGACTGTTTAGTGCGGCTTGTGGAGCGGAGGCATCATTGGCGCATATTTCTTTAAAAATGAGGACGGCTCTACCATTACGGTCAATGGAGACACCTATCGCACCATGATAACCGATTTTTTTGTTCCCGCTCTTCATGGTATTGATGTGAACGATGTTTGGTTTCAACTAGTGGGTGGAACTTGCAACGCATTTCATGTCACAATCGATTTATTGCGTCAAACGTTTGATGCCCGTTTAATTGCCGAAATTGTGATCTCAATTGGCTGTGCCCTGACACCGTTCTGTGGGGCGCCGTTTGAGAAAAGTGTTATGCCGACAAAGCAGAGGCAATGGAGCATTAAAAGACCAACATTCGTGTTGCCAGTACCGAGACATGAAACCGAAAAAGTGCACGAAAATTGGTCCTATCGAATGAGGTACTGCGAGGCCAGCCGCGGCAGCCATATGAAAGAAATAATATATCATTACTAACCGGAACAATTGTACTTCACAACAGAAGAATAAATTTGACAAAATTTCAAACCGTTTTTGTTTTATCGCACTTTTTATATTTTAAATTTTATAATTAAAAAGGTATTGGACTGTTGAGCAATACTAGGCTTTGCAAAAGATTATTTCTTTAAAGACAGCATATCCTTTCGTTGAGTACACATAACTTCAACGTGAAGAGAGGCTTATGCGAAACCGATTAAGACCTTGATTTTAGGAAACGACTTTCCTTCACTACCATCTGAGATTCGCTTTATATGCGCTTTGGGCTACAGGACTGGCTGATTAAGTGCAAGGGTTCCTTAATAATTTTGTGAATTTACACTAGTATTAGTTTGCATAAAGAAGAAGCAATATAGTTTAGTTTTGTCGAACTGGCCTAATTTATCGAAGCTAAAATTACATGAACGCATGGAGAGAGCCCGTTTTCATTTTAAAATTCAAAAGGGAATTTCCTTATTCAAACTTACTTCGGAAGCCGACTTTAAATGGCCTCAAATATTAATAAAAAAGCCGTTAAATTGGAAAAACTTACCACACACGTACAGGCACGCACGCACACACACATGTCCCTACGTATGGTTGTCACATAAGCTAGCCATCCGTTTCATTCCAATCATTCAGCCGTCCATAACATGTTAATTTTTTTCTCTCTTCAATATGGATAAACAGAACAGGAAAACAACAAATTTTCCAATTCAATGAACTTTTCAAAGAGAAATGAAAAGAAACAATGTGCCAAGGGAAAGGAGAGAGAAAAGTATTTAAGGGAAATAGTAGGTGGTGGTAAAAAAAATAGAAATACATACACAGGACAAGACAAGATAACAGCCAAGTGAATAAAAGTGAATGAAATTTTCTCATTTTGGCCCAAGGCGAAGATGTCAGGATTTTGCTTTTAAAGGTGACTTCAAATTATAAAAACTGAGAAGAGGAAGAAGAAGAACGAATACAACAAACGGGAAATTAACTGTGTGTGTAGAAAGTGTTAAATAAGATTTATGAACCCATGGAGCAGAGAAGAAAAACCTTTTTCCCAAACAAATTTTCATGATTTCGAATGCTTTTCCATCGTTTGTGTTTTGTGCAAGCAGTGGCAGGAGAGATATTTTAAGCCGTTTGGAAAAAAGGCATACAATTTTAACCTTTTAAAGTATAATCCTCCTCCATCAGGCACATTCACGCATGCATCCCATTGTAAATATGTTCACGTTGACATTTCTTATCATTTGAATGCACGTGATTACATGCTTCAGCAGGCAGTTGCTGAAGTAGAAAATAAAATGAAATTATGTGATCTGAAATATTCGATTATAAAATAGGCCAATTCGGATACCCTATACGAGAATATTAAATTCCTCAGCGGTGTTAGAAAATAAATGGAACTTTCATATATTGGAGCGAATATGGTTTTTGAAGCACCTACACACATATGTACATAATTCCTCATTACAACCATTTAGTCAGGATTACGACCTAGTTTCTCACACCACCTATGCTGGGTGTGTTGGATATTATACATGAGTGACAGGCCCACAGTTTAAAGTACATTCCGGTAGACAGATTTTTGAAAAACTTTTCATAGCAATTTTGTTTTAACTTCAGAGTTTTTGCCAGAAATTAGAGAAATTTGAGAAATTCGTTGAAGAAATATTTGTTTCATATTTTGTTCAGTTGAAGATGTCTAACCTGGAGTTTGAGTCGAGGCCTCACGTCTAATAAGCCAATTTTTCCATGTAATGAGGTATTAGGACAATAGATTAGTGAACGTTATTGCTTAGACACACCGCCCTTAGTGAAAACACTTTGGAGTGATGCGAAACTTTAATATTGCAAGAGGTGGCGGTTACTGACCTTCTAATGATGGTTATCGTTATGTTAATCACCCTGGGTGTACAGGAACTTTTAAAATTAATTTTTTGCCACTTGAACTCTGTATACGTACAATGGCTCGAACGTATAATTGGACACTAGGTATTGAGATTTTGCCACTTGGAATTATTCGTAAACACATTTGATACGGATTTGTAGAAACATACAACTACGGAAACCAATTATACGTTTGAGTCACTGTAGCTATTACAAATCTCAAATTTAATATGTATGTATTTAATATTAAATCCTTTTATATGGCACACATAACTGTTTAGACAACCTTTGTAACTGTTCATAACTCATACATCTTCGTTTACATATGTAGTCTTCAACTAAATTCAATCTTTCGCTATTTAAAGCACTACAAAAACCTAACGAACCTACATTGGACACCACATTTGTATACAATATTGGCTGCTGCATACAAATTGGTTGCATTTGTAACTAACTTAGCCTACACCTTTCTTTCTTTCGTCTTACCCAAGAGTAAAACGTCATCACATGGTGGCCGAATGAATTCATCAACACATTCATTCGGTTATAAATATTCATTAAATTTACATTTTTCTCTACGAATTTATTTTCTCATATTCTTTATACAACAAACAAATGCTGCTTGTTTGTGGTAATAATAACGAAAGTATTTATTCTCTGTCATCTCTATGTAAAGGGGTTTTAGATGATGGTTTTCATGATAAGCAGTAATAAAGGTAAGTGGAATTAAAAGTTTTGGAAGATATTAAAATAATATTGTTAGGGGCTGCTAATATACTAAAGCAGCATTGATGGTAGTTGTAAGGTAAGAGCAAACAAATTGGGAAAACAATTTTTGTAATATGCTTTCGTACGGTTTGCTTTCCTGATTATCTACTGACATTATTATACTCCACTCTGGAAGGAGGATGTTCTAGATGTTTACAACTCAATTGATAAAGTAAATTGTGGTATGTTTTATATCGAAATTTATTTCACTTTTTGCGATATGCAACGACCTTTCTTCGTGATCCTACCCTACGAGTTCAGGTTTCTTATTATTCTAAAATTTCTTAACGACCTTCCCTCATTAGAAGTTAGTTCTTCTGAAGTGGTAGCTTTGATACTAAAAGCTCACTTAAGCACGCATATCGCCCCTTGTGGAGCGACAGGTAAACGCAGTCTCTATCCGAGTTCCACCAAACTAGGGAAAAAGTTGGTCAGCGCAAGGGCTGCACACCTTTCCTCATTAGTTCCCAAAAAGTTTTATAATCTAATACTTTAATAATAAGTTAGTTGGCGGAATCATTTTAAAGGAAGAGGTCCCACTTAGGCGTACAATCAATTCTACCCGGGGATTAAACACACAGCTGCACAGAAGTCATCTGCCGGAATACCCAGTCTTTTGCTGTGCCATCCAAAAGGACAGTGGCCTGTGAGAATCACTATTGTGCGATAGTTGGTCATAGGATTTAAAGACAGAAGTGAGTCGCTGCGTCTCTTATCCATACGTATCAAGCAGAGTCTACCAATATGGCACGGACTTTCCAGCTGCCAACAAGGTTGGGTTTCCCTGTAATAAATGTGGGTAATATCGAATTTACCGGAGGCAGTTGGAAGATCTATGCTCTATAAAAAGTCGGACATTTCAAGCTCCATATCGGCTCTGGCTAGTTAATCAGCAATGCATTTTCCAACGATATCCTTACGTAATAATGCCAAAATCATATTCTGAACAATTGCAGGGAAATCTTGTAGGTGTAACATGAGGATTATGCATGGGATGTATAGCATGATCACTAGTGACCTATGAAGCGATTATTTGGATAGACAAAACAAATTTAAACAGATTATGTTAGATAAAATATAGAGACTACCGTGTATTGATGCAACAGGGGTAAGAAGGACTTGTCGTACAGTGGTCTCGAAAATTCTGTTGCATTTACCGTTGCTATTGATAGTGAGCACCAGTGTTGTGGATACTATAGTTAGGATAGTGGAAGACACAATAAACACGAAATTCATCAGGAAATTTGTGACAAGACAAATTTAGTGGCTGACAGCCCCGTCCTTGTTCATTAGATTCTATGATTTTAGAAAATGCTTCGCTACGAGACTTAGTAATAAAAATGAATGAAATTAATTACCCTTCTAAAAGAGAGATCTGGACAGGCATTGAAACAGAAGAGGAAGTTTTTGATCCCAGTGTGAAACACTCATGGGAAAATTCGCAGGAATCCTTGAAGCACAAGTCAATGCCATCGAAAGTTGCATAAAATTCAATAGAAAGGACGGAATAAAAAGACTGTAGATATCTGAGAGTCAGACGGCTATCGGGTCACTCTGTTATGAGATTAACACGAAAATAACATGGAACTGTCGGGCAAACATGAAGTAGATATACCCTCTTCTGGAACCAACGACATGATTGAATTCGCGACAATGAATTTGCGAAGAGAGTAAGAGGGGGCTAGAAGCTTTGTGTGAACTAGGAGACGTTGCTTAGAAGGGTATTGTAAGCGATATGGAAGTAAGGTAAGGGAAATCAAATCAAATAGAGGAGATTTTAGTCATGCATTATTAGACTATTCAAGAAAAACCCGAAGTAAGGTACAAGCTTTTAGGCTGGTCTTGCGGCTACGAATTTGTATACACAAAGAGATCAAATTAAGCCCAATAGGTAGACAGGGTGTAAATGAATTTCAAAAGGTAACACCCTGATGTATATACTTGGTATAGAATTGTCAGCGAGCAGCGTCCTGAAGTTTATCAAGGCCATAATGTTGGAGAATACATTATATGTTCATAGTTCTTTGGCAACTCTACAATAACAATAAACAAAGTTTGCAAAATATAAGAGACACACGTTTATTACGTGAAAACACCGTTATGATGACATATCTATCTCCGGAACGTAGTGTAATATAATTTTTTACTGGCAAAACCTCATATTGCCCACTGTGCATAATTATACGTAAAATATAATAAAACTATGTAAACAAACCTCAGACACCTCTGGATCCGAATTTTTATTCAGAAATTTAATTTGCCACCGTGCAATGTCACTTCCACTTTTGCAATCCACTGTACCTTTAAAACGCATTAAACTACAGTTTAAACTATCGTTTCGTAGAATCTAGGTAACTTAGTTATACAAAACAGCTGTTGGTAATGGCCAGAATACTCATTTAACCCAGTTTGAAGGCAAACAACAAATAGAAACGAAACGATACGAAACATGCAATTGAGTAATAAATGTTTCGAGACATTAATTGAAACTTAACGGAATGAAATGAAAAGAAATAAAATACGGCTAATAAGACTGCAATAAAATTCAGTTTTTTAATGCCTTTCTTTTTAATGTTTTTTTCTCTCTGTTACACTTACATATATAGGGTGGGGAGGGGGAGGGGAGTAAATAGATTTAAAGATTGTTAGCAAACGAGGGGCCAAAATAAAAGTCTATTATTGATTAAATTTTTTTTGTCTCTGTTTTGGTGAAAATGTCATGCGAAGTAAAGTTTTTGTTTTCTTTTTATAAATTTTTTTTTATTTTATGGGTTTTGTTCAAGAAGTTATTAACAGTTTACGATTAAACTTTTATTTGACGTTTATTTTGAAGAAAATATGATGAAAACAAAATCAATTTATTTAAATCATTTTTTTTTATTTCATATTAAAGTTTTTTTTTAATTCAAAGAAAAAATGTGTCAATATTTCTGTTAACTAACACTAAGGTTTCTCCAGTCATGAAATGTTCTCTCTAATCCTATTGACCTGCTCTTCGGGGTCAACACAAATAACTCCTTGCTTATTATTTATTAAATACCCATGTGTTGCCTTTTAAGGTGCATTAACGCCGCACGAGTATGTGTTCTGGTGATTTATTCCCCCTATCGTCGTAGTCTAGTAGGTAGTGTGTTGGCTTATTAGACGTAAGGCCCTGGTTTAAACCCCAGGTCAAACATCACAACGAAAATATGAAGAAAACATTTTTCCGATTTCTGTCAAAACCTCTGAGAGTAAATAAAATTGTCATGAAAAGTTTCACAAAAATCTGTCGTTCTGAGTTCACTTTAAACTGTAGCTCCTGGCACTCATGTATAGAATGAAGGCACACAACATGAGTAGCGTAAAAACCTAGGTCATAATCCTGACTGAAGGGTTCTAATGACTAATTATGTATGTATGAGTGTATCACAGAGTATACATACGTGGTATACCGGCATGAAATGAGCATTTTTACGTTGATATAACATACTAACTCTTAATGGGAAAGAAAGACACATTGTATTCAAAGTATTGTCAAGGAAGATTCCACACCAATAAAACTGTTAGTCTTAGTGTTCCATGGGTTAAAACATATAGTAGTCGGAAGAAACCAAGTCTAGTGAATGCGGCTGGTGCGATAGCAATTCGATTGTGTCCTGAACCGAATTTGCTATGTGTGCAGGTGCATTGTCATGTTTCAAAATTGAATTTCAGTGTCTTGTGGCCCATTCTAGTCGTTTTTCGATTAGTACTTGATTCAAATTGATTAACTGCTATAAGTAGCGATCTGTATTAACAATTTCGCCAGGTTTGAGGAGCTCATAGTACATTCCACCTTTCTGGTTTCACCAGACACACAGTCTTCATTGTCTTCCTGCCGAATCGGTCTAGTTTTACAGCCAAAGTTAATAATTTTTTACGTTTCGGATTCAGAAAATAAATACATTTTTCATCAACAATAACAATTCGATGCAACAATGATTTTCCATCGTGTCTTTGAAATAAAATTTAAAAGTGGCTTTGCATCTGTCTGTCATTTAATTCATGTGACACTAATTTTTCAAACTTTTCGATTATTCCCACAGCTTTTAAGCTGTCAAAAATTGTTGCTTGTGCAACGTTTAACAGTTCAGCCATTTTCTTCAGACTTATAGTGTCATCTTTCTCCAATATTGTTTGCTATTCTAACTTCCACATTCTTCATTTCTCACATCAAAATCGATTTTTCTAAACCAGTATATAAAGTATATTCCGCAAGTTTGCTTCTGATAGAGCATGATCATCATATGCCTTGACAAGTTTTCGATGCAACTCACCAACACATCTCTTCAAATGAAAACAAAAAATTATTGCTTTCCGCAAATCATCAATTTCTGGTATAAAATTCGCCATTTTTAACTCGGTGAAAAAATATTGCACGATGTTGTTCGTTCACTAATTTGATGTATGCTGAATATGTTTCTCAGATGTCATCGCTCACACAATAAAAAGTCTCATCCACAATAAATGTTCCCTATGAAGACATCTGTATCTTGGCATTCGCTTCATACCGGAACACCTGGTGTTTCGACTATACTCAAGAAGTGCTTGGTAAAATGCCGGCTACTAACCCCAGGCTAATTGTCGATTATTTAAAAGATAACTAAAATCACTTCTAATTGTAGGTAAGGAACAAAAGTTGTGCTGGACTTGAGAAGAATGTCCATATTTCTTCATTTTTCATTTCATTGAGTGTAAGCTAGCCTCCTCGCAAGCTGACCTGCCGGTTCATTAGAGGGAATTCCCACATGGTCTGAGATCATGCTGATCATAGCTCATTCAACTTTCCATTCTAGTCGCGAATCATAAGAACTGAGTATTCAGATATCAGCCTGATACTCTTACTTCGTCCCGTTCTCTGTGCTATCAGTCTAAGTAAAATTTCGATGCCGCAAATTCAAGAAAATTTACTTTTAAGGAAATAGATCTGTTCACAATGAAGTTGGTTATATGGCTACGTCTATATGCAAAATTACCGTACTTGAAACAAAGACTCAATACCTTTTTAAACGTTTTTTACTTTTTAAAAACGTTTAAAATATGAGCTCGTAGATTGCAAATGAAATAAAAATAATTTGGTGTTTAGTTTTAATTAAAATTCTTTATTATTCGCATAATTATGTGTGCCACTGTTCACAACTTTATGTAAACAACAACAATTGCTTTGTTTGTTATTTCTCTGTTTACACCCTTTTCATAAACAATAACAATTACTAGACAATTGTTCGACAGATCTTTGTGAAGGAGATCTTCAAACCACGATTATTCTCTTCAAACACACCGCGTCTTCACACAAGACTGACTGAACTTTTACTAACTCCGTTGCCTGATTTGCCTTGCTTTTTATATGGCAATGTAAACAGTCTGATGTATGTTATTGAAGGCGAATGTTTGCGGCTTCGCCTTCTCGAGATCTCCATAAATGTAAACATCGCTGTTTTATTATTGTTGTTGTGTATTTTGTTTACATTTATTCCTTTAGTGTTTGTAGTTGTATTTTTTGTTTACTTGTTTATCATTTTTCTTATGCTGGTATTTGTTGTTATATTACGCAGTGCGATAATTTGTTCATAAGTTCATTAAGTTCATTGTTTTTGTTTTTGTAGCTTTTGTTTATAATTTTAATGTTAAACGATGTAAAAGCAAAACCCCAGTATATAGATTTTGCTATTTTCGTAACAGTAGGTTAACGAATCATCCGTCATAGCAATCCTTTAGTCAGGGTTACAACCTAGCTTCCCACACCATTCGTGATGTGTGTGTCAATATTCCCATGAGTGGTAGGACCATAGTTTATCGCCGACTCCACACAACGAATTCGAGAAATTTTTCATGACAATTTTATTTAATTGACGACTGCTAATATGACGACTGCTGATAGGACGACTGAATTTTACTTCAATTCAATCTTTTTATGATTTCATAATTAACATCATATTTGGAGCTGTCAAATTATGTTTTTCACTCGTTATTTCAACTTGTTATGAAAAAGTTAAAAATGTTTGCGTACAAAAATTATTTCGTTTAAAAAAAGTTTCACGCTAAAAAGTTTTTAATATCATGATGTGGTTTGTTTTAGTTTTAATTTTTTTGCTTTTTTTATAGTTTTTTAAAACTCGATGATAAATAGAACACAGAAAATTTTGTGAAATTTTTAGAAATTCTTCCTGAATATTCAAGCAAACAGAATTCAATTTGTATCAACATATTGCATCTGTATGTTGGACTAGAGAGTGTCAACATGCCTTTAGTCTATGGGTACATTTAAAAGTCCGGTTAAGCTATTACCGGAGAGTTTGATTAAAGACTCATATGTTTTTCCACTGTAATTACATAACAAAACTTCTTTAACCCAGTCTAAATCAGGAAAACCTACATATATCTTTCCTTTCATGACAAGTATAGGGTGGATAATCTATGGGTTTAAATTTGAGACATCGGTTATTTCGAATCTGTCGAATACTTATGTCATTCTATTCTATTCAGTCTATTATCTCCACTGAAGGTAATGAATTGAGCCAACGAGAAACTGCGCGATGATTTCGATTTTTCCAATAAATAAATGACCTTTTCTAATGAAGCTCATTGTCATCTTGGTGGGTACGTTAATGAGCAAAATTACCGTATTTGGGGCTCAGAAAACTCACACGTGGTCTTGCAGAAGCTAATGCATCCATTACGAGTGACTGTTTAGTGCGGCTAATATTTCATTGAAAATGAGGACGGTTGCGCCCACTACTTTCAATGGAGATGCCTATAGCACCATGATAACCGATTTTATGTACCCGCTCTTCATGGTATTCATGTGAACGATGTATGGTTTCAATAGGATGATGCAACTTGCCATACATTTCATGCAACAATCGATTTATTACATCAAACGTTTGATGGCCGTTTAATTAGCCTAAATGGTGATATCAATTGGCAGCCAAGAAGCTTCGATTTGACACCGTTGGACTATTTTCTGTGGGGCACCGTGAAAGAAAAGTTTTATGCCGACAAACCAGACACAATTGAGCATATGAAGGAGAATATTCATGATGCCATTGCCGAGATACGACCCCATACTCTCGAAAAAGTGCACAAATATTGGTTCGATCGAATGAGGTTCTGTGAGGCCAGCCGCGGCAGTCATACCAATAAGCGGAACATTTGTACTTCACTACAAAATAATAAATTTGGCAAAATTTCAAAGTGTTTTTGTTCTATTGCATTTTTAAATTTAAACTTTTAAATGGCCCACCCTATATATCCTTCCAAACACTTCTTTCTATTTCACAGAAAAATTATGCTCGTCTCTGAAATGATCATTTTCCAGGATATTGGCAGGAAAAGCTGCTCAATTCGCTCTGGTAGTCCCATATTATTTTAAATTTTTTTTAATTCATGTTGACTTTTCCAGACAATAGTGAACAGAAATGTTATAAAACTTTCACATTCTCAGATGGCAAGCCACACTTATCGATAATTTTTTTGCAGGTAAAAAACGTCCAATAGAAGATCTTGGACTATTCTTACGATATTGATAACCAAGTTTATTAATAACCAGTTTACTTAATGGTAATATTGTTAGATCGAGATGCATACATACAACCCTTCAGTCAGGATTACGACCTAGTTTGTCACATCACTTATGTTGTGCGGGTTAATTTTATACATGAGTGCAGGGACCTAGAGTTTAAAGTCGACTCCGAACGACAGATTTTTAAAAAAACTTTCCATGGGAATTTTATTTACTCTCGAGTTTTCGTCAGAAATCCGCTGAGAGGAAGTTGTCGATATTTTTCATGTTTCGTTTTGTTCAAGATGTCTGACCGTGGCCGCTGGCATTGGGCACTGTCAACAGTAAACATGATCTATATGAGGGCATGGTTATTCCATGTTGAGTTAATGTGAACTGGCCACCGAGATTGTGCCATTTGATCCCATTAGACTTTGTATTTGAGGATTTTCTTAAGTCTTGAGTTTCAATAGGCACTAGTATAAAAAACGTTTCAAAAGTATAAAAAACTTTTCGTTTGATTTAAATTTAAAAACAGGAAGCTTTTACTGAAAGTCCCTATACATTCAATACGAAAAAATTTAAATTTTTAATTGCTTTTGGAAACTATATGAGGAGAAGCTAAAATATACTAACAACACTGAACATGAACTTCCCATTCATTTAATAGACACACTATTCAAATGTTCGAATAAGCATTTTGGCCTGTTTCGTGTGAAGTCTTTCACATTTCAGTTGTTGATTTTACACCTGAATTGTTTTTGGAACACAACATCGACCGCCGCTTATTCAAAAATAGTTTCAGTATAGTAAACTCCAACAGAATGTTTGTTAATCGTTTAATAAAGTTTTACTAAAAACAAAATTCTTTTTCGTTCTCTTTTTAATTATTTTGTTGGTTGCCACTCCAAATGAGTGGTTATTTAAACCAAACAAATGGGAAAATAAGAAAAGATAAAAAAGAGAAGCAAAAAAAATAAAAAAAAATCTTCATGGACCGGCGAACAAATTAATATCGTGTACAAAGCAACACAACTGACACACTAAAACGACGAGAGGTGTCACCAACATAAGCAGAAGGCATGAAATTCCTTTTGGCATTGCCATGTAAGTCCATTGTCACTTCTCACTGACAAGGTCGTATGGCATGTCGTCCTATACAATTCTATAATTTGGGTAAACAAATAAAAATTTAGTAAAAATAGTTGCCATAATCTAGTAGGTAGTCTGTTAGGTGAAAGCCTGTGGTTAAAATCCCATCTCACATATCCCGAAGAACACGAAATACGAACAAGTTTTTTGGTGACTTCCTCTCAGTAGTCATTTGACAAAAACTAAAATTGCAAAGAAAAGTTTCTGAAACCATGCATCCCGTCACTGATGCGTAAAATTAGCATACACAACATGGGAGGTGTAAGAAGCTGTGCTAAAAGGTTGTAAAAAGCAATTAAATAACTAAGCAATGATAAAGCAGCTTCTTGTCCCATTGACTGTAGCTTAGCGAATTTCATGGATTTTGAAAATAGGTTCTGACGTGAGAACTGACGGAATCACGCATCTCTCAAGATGCATTGGCAGCTCTTAAATTGTGTTGCCTTTGGAGGTAGGTTCCGACGTGGGAGCTGTCGAAATCATTGACCATTCAGGGTGCATTCGCAGCTCTTAAATTGCCTTGTCAGCTTGCTGAATAAATCATTTTGATTTGTTGACTTTCATATTGTTGACTTTCATAGTGGGCCTTGTTGTTGCATGCAGCACAAATTTTGATTTGCAGGCGGTATCCGTTTATTATTACCAGGGTTTATTATTCAGGGTGAAATGGCAAATTTTAATGAGCATTTTTGGCATTTCCACATATCACGAAGACGCGCTAGTCTAGTAGGTAGTGTGCTTATTAGCCACGAGGCCACCGTTCAAGGTCATGTCAGACATCTCCAACAAAACGAAATATAAAAAATATTTCTACGGCGACTGCCACCCAGTAGATTTGTGGCAAAAACGGTGAGTGAATTGAAATTGCCAATGAAAAGTTTCTCAAAAATCTGTTGTTCGGAATCGACTGTAAACTGTAGGTCCCACCAGGTCAGGTCAGATCGGAGTGGTAGCTCTGATATCACAAAGCTCACTTGAGCACGGATAACGACCCGTTGTGATGCCACGGGTAAACACAAGGACTGCGTTCCACCAAAATCAATGAAGCGGAAGAAGTTGGTCAGCGCAAGGGCTGCACATTAAAAGCACGACTACCCTACATTGGAAAAACAGCCAGAAAGTTATAAACGAAGCTATAAACTTGATATCAATAGATGATAGATCCGTCAAGCTGAATACAAATGGGGAACCAAATAACCTATATCTACACCTAGCAAGAGACGGGCACTGACAAAGAAAGTGGATAACAGTCTCCTCTTCCTCAGCTGATCTGCATCAACGGCAGAAGTCGTTAAATGGGAGCCTCATTCTTTCCGCGTGTCTACCCATAATGCAACGACCTGTAAGCATGGCCACTGTGGTTGAGATGACGTCATGACCAAGCCCAAGTAATTGGTTGGTACGCCTTCTATCCATCAAGGGCAAGGTGAATCTAGCGATGGAGCAGCTCCTCATTGACCCAGGATAGGTTGGCGTCCCGAAAAAATTATCGCGCAATGTTCAACTTAACCAAGGCAAGCGGCATACCCAATTTAATTGAAGAGGATTCCGGAAGGAGCGCACCAGCTCTGGCGAGCTCGTCGGCCCTACAGTTACACGGAATGACACTGGTGAAGCGCCCAGAAAGAAGGTCGAGACAGCGGCGACATTCCCTAACGATCCTAGAGTTATTCACGAAACCCGATAGAGATCGCATCGCGGCCTGACCATCAGAAAAGACCGAGAGGCGAGTGAAAGGAGCACCGTTGACGACGATCCATTGAGAGGCCCGCTTGAAACACGCTGCAGTAGTCCTTCAGACCAAGAGAAATGTTCAGGTTCAGTTTCCCAGAGTAGACACCACTTTCAAACCCATTATGGAGTTTAGAGCCGTCGGTATATATATCCAGGACTTCCGGGGGTATGCCCCGCCACTCATGTATAAAATTAACCCGCACACCGTCGTTGATGTGAGAAGCTAGGTCGTAATCCTGTCTAAAAGGTTGTAATGATCAATTTTGTATGAACATGTCACGAATTTTTTTTTTTCAACCTAAGATATCAATTGAACTGGCGGTAGCCTTTTTTGAAATTCTAACCACCAGGACCCCATATAATAGAATTGAAGGGAAAAAATTTGTAATTTTTTCCTTTTTTCTTGTGAGTGGCATTGATTGGATAGTTTCAGCAAAGCCTGACAAAATGCACCCTATCGCATAAGGACTTTTGAAAAGTCCTGACTTCCGCTACCGACATTTTTAATTCTCATGCAAATTGACGAAATTTGTTTAGAAGTCACAATTGTTTTCAAATCAAATTTACTCCTCCTTTAGATTATGGTGTCCTTTAGAAACTTTTTCTTCTTCTAATTTTCTATATTTGTTAAGCTGTTCTGTGCCTTGTTTTGTTTTTGTAGTCATCGTGTTTTGCCACTGACAGTAGTATTAAGTGGCATTTTTAGTACTCGTATTTGCTTCTCTCATCTTTTTTTTTTTTTTTTTTTTTAATTTTTTTTTCTTCTTTTTTGCATAAATTTTTATTTTACTGCCACTGGTGGGGCTGACAGCCATGAGGCAGGTAAAGAAAGTTCTAAAACACCTCGACTTGGTGAAGGATCTATTTTTATTTGTGGTAAAAAGTTGGCAAAACATAATTTACATACATTTGTTTTACCCACTTTACGTTTTTGAAAAAAGAAAAAAAGGAAAAAAAATTGAAGAAAAAATGAAAAAAGAAATAAAAACCAACAACGAACTGCTAAAATTAATACCACAAATATTTGAATAACAGATTATTAAAGAGTAATTTAATATGCTATTATGGCTGCTTTCAGTTGCTGCTTTCTTCCACAACAGGCAGGCAGGCGTTGTTTTCCAATGTACACAATAATGGTTTTTGACACGTGAAGAAAAGGTTAAATGTACTGTGGAGCTACGCTGCTACTGTCGACACTGATGTTCACACAAAATATTGTTTTCAAGTGTGTACGTAATTTAAGACTTTAAACCCTACAAAGAACTTCGAACTTCTTAGACAAAAACGTAGTTGGGTTAAGGATTTGCTATCGAATTATTTATCGTACGTAATGCAGCAGTCTAGTAGATGGTATGTTGGCTTATTTGGCGTGAGGCCTCGGTTCAGACCCCATGTCAGACATCTCCAACAAAAAGAAAAAAAATATTTCTTCAGCGACTTGCTCTCAGCAGATTTCTGGCAAGAACTCCGAAATTGAAATTAAATTGCCATGAAAAAGTTCCTCAAAAGATCTGTCGTTGGGATTCGACTTTAAACTGTAGGTCCCACCACTCATGTATAAAATTAACACACACAACATAAGTGCTGTGAGAAGTTTTAATTTGTGTGCTCTCCAGCAAAATATTTTAAAATTACTTAAAAAGTGGTTAAAGCAAATAATAAAAATATAAAAAGCTTTTTTTCAAAGTAAATCATGTACCGAGAATTTTGTTTTAATAAAATAAGATGGGTAAAGGCCGGAGAAGCGTTAAAACGACTCCAAAATTTAATCATAACCTCTGTGGACAATGCAAATTAGTGGTAAACGAAGAAGAAGAAGATTTTATTGAGTGTGACAAGTGCGCCAAAATTTTTCATGTTCTCTGCACTTCACTTGATAAACGCAAGTATGAGTTCTTTTTACATCATAATGATGAAGAGTTTGAGTGTCACATATGTGATGGTAGTGGTGATGTAAAAGCTAAACTAAAAGAAATCAAAACAGAACTCAAAAAGCTTGATCAGCTGTCGACTTTAAACGAAACCATTACTTTTTTTTCAAAACAATTTGATGATGTTATAAAAACTATTGCTGAAAATGAAAAGGAAGTAGAGATGGTGCAGAAGGAAAATAAAATATTGAAGTATGAGGTGAAAACTTTAAAAAAATCCATAAAGATTTTAAATGATCAGCGTGTTAAGCATGATTGTATTATTAGTGGCTTGGAAGTTCTACCTGGCGTATCGGCAGTTGATTCAGTTATTAAATTAAGTAATGATGTGGGCGTTAAACTGCAAGCTGAAAATATTGATGAAGCATTTTTTATTAAAAATCGAAATGGTCATAGTAATACCCCAAATAAACAGAAATTAATTGTTAAGTTTAGCTCAAAGAAAGCTAAGGAGCAGCTGATGAATGTCAAACCAAAACTAAAAGAAAATGTAGCCACTCAAAAGGTGTTTATCCGTAATTATTTAAGCTGAGAAACACACAGCTTTTTAAGACATGCTAAAACTTTAAGAAATGTTGGGTACAGCTCAGTTTATGCTGCCAGTGGAAAAATTTTTGCTAAAAAGGGCGATTTGTCTAAGCCTATAATCATTAGATGTGATAATCTCTTACTAGAGGCAACTACTAACAAACCAAGAATGCGAAGGTCTTCTGTTGGAAATGCAGCGAACATAGTTTAGCAGTCTTGAAATGCAATTCGATCTACTCGTCACTACTTTTTTTTGTTTTTATGTCATAATTTTCTTTTTATTTTTTTATTATTATGTTTAACAATCATTACTTTTGCAACTTAGAATCTTTTGAAAATCATTTTAAAAATAGTAATTCACATATTGATATTATTAGTATCAGAAGTATTGCTTCAATTGATAAATTTAATAAATTTAAAGATTTAATTGTTAATCTTCCACGACTACCATATCTTATAGCAATTCAGGAGACTTGGTTTCATAGGGATCATACGCAATTATATAATATATATGGATATCACACTCTTGTAGATGGGATGGTTATGGTGGGACCACTATTTATATTAGTGATCAAGCAAAATATACATGCAATATTTGCGAGAGTAATAATTATGTTGATTACATAATCTTGACATTATACGAATTAACAATAAAAGGAAAGCCGCTCATCATTGGGTCTTTTTATAGATCTCAAAAGTTTAGTACAAACAATTTTCTATGTTTTATAGACATCTTACTTTTTTGCTATGGTCGTCATCCATGCATTATTGTAGGTGACTCGAATATTGATATGTTAAGAGGGCAGGAAAGTGAAGAATTGTGGTCTAGTTTGCAATATTACGATATTAATAATTGTCATACGCTAATTTCTCGTCCGGATAGTAAAACTTCAATAGATCACGTATATAGTAATGTACAAAAGTTATTGCATATAGACTCCGTTGAGTGCGATTTATCGGACCACAATATTGTATCTTGCAGAATTGCTTTTGACGTTTATATGAAAAATATTCGACAAGTTTCATACACTCAGTGTGACTATAATCATGTTAAACAATATATTCGAAATCACATATCTAGTATAAGGCAAATTGGTGAACCATCGGCCGACACAGTGACCTTAATATCGTGCATTAATGACGCGGTGACAAACTCAAGTTCTATAAAAGCTAGGAAAAAGGTACTTAAGAATGAAATCACACCCTGGATTAATATTAATTTACAAAAACTAATTGTCTATAAACAGAAACTTTTAAAACAAAGAAAAAGAAACCGTACCAAGGTGGACTTAAGTAATAGATTGAAAAGAATTAACTATATCATTAAAAGGGCTTGCAGAGAATCCATGAACAACTATTACCGTGACGTCTTGGATGAAGTAAATCATGATCCACGAAAGAGTTGGAACTTTATAAATAAATCACTTGGTAGAGATTCTAATAAATGTATAAATATAATTGATGATAATGGTGAACTTATTGTTAGTGATTCTCGCAAAGCTGAAGCTTTAAATAACTATTTTATTCAATCAGTTCAGGATTTAAGGTAAATAATTGAAGGAAATCCAGTTGATTCGTATAATTCTCTCGGAACAATGCGATTTTATGATGGTATATTCAAACTGGGATACACAACTTCGACGGAAGTAAATATTATTTTATCAAATTTAAATATTCGGAAAAGTTCTGGTCACGATCAAGTTTCTCCTGAAATTCTAAAACATTGTAAAGATGATGTATCTACTCATCTTATGCGCATATTTAACAACATGATTGATTTGGGTATATTCCCAAACATATTGACATATTGAAAATCCATAAAATCACTCCAATTCCGAAAGCGAACAATGCTACTACAGCCGAATTATATCGTCCAATTGCTGTATTATCTGCTATTGATAATGTAATCGAGAGGATGTTGCACAATCAGCTTACAAATTACTTGGAGGAGCATAATCTCCTAAATGATTATCAGTATGGATTTAGAAAAGGTTGTGGTACGGAGGAAGCTGTGGTAAATGTAGTTAATTATATATTTAAAGGTTTAGATGATGTGCACAGTGGCGTCGTAGGATTATTTTTTGATCTTACGAAGGCATTCGATATTGTTGACCATAGCATTCTGCTTGAAAAGTTAAGTTTATATGGAGTTCGTAATCGTGAACTGGATCTATTTGAAAGTTATCTAACAAATAGAAAACAATTTGTTCAGATAAATAAAGAAAAAAGCTTTATTGGCAGCGTAGATAATGGTGTACCGCAGGGCAGTGTATTGGGTCCATTAATGTTTACTTTGTATATAAATGATATTATTCACCTTGATTTGAATGGAAAACTCTTTGTGTATGCTGATGACATTTCCATATTTTACCCATATAAATATGATACAGTGGCTAAAGCCTACATTGAAAGAGATGCAGCGTTAATCGTTGAATATGTTAAAATAAATAAACTCATTTTGAATGCTAATAAAACAAAGCTGGTTAAATTTAGGCCAACTAATAGCCCAAATGATAATTTCAGTGTAAGGGTAGATGGTACCGAAATTAAGGAAGTTTCTTCAATAAATTATCTAGGAATACATTTGCAAAGTAATCTTTCCTGGAACATACATATACAATATCTTAAGTCCAAAATAATTTCGGCGATTGGAATACTCTACAAGTTCAAACATAAATTTGATGAAAATACAAAACTATCCATTTACAACGCATTGAAACAAAGCCAATTTGGATATTTAACCATCTTGTATGGCTGTAAACATACAAACGGACTAAAATCCCTACAACGTATACAAAACATAGCTTTAAAGATAGTGTACAACCTTCCTCACTATACAGAAATGTTTCCAAAACGATTTTGCTAATATGTGGAATATACAAGTATCAACTTTTAATTTTTGTGTGTAAGTCCTTGAACAATATTGGTCACCATACCATACAATTTGTGCGTAACCAACATACGATATTTCCGAGGAATAGCACGAGTTTAGTATTAACTCGCTGTAGGCTTGAGATGACTAAGCAAAGAATTGAATATATTGGTAGTCGGGAATTTAACAACTTGCCAGAGTCTGTAAAATCAATTAATAACATTTCATTATTTAAGAAAAACTTAAAGAAATATTTTCATTATTTGCTTACATCTTTAAACTGTTGTTAGGATGTCATTGCTAACTCACCTCTACAATGCCTATACGGCGCAGAGGTACATTTAGGATGATATAATGAATTGCTTTGTAACCGAATAATAAATAAAAATTATAAAAAAAACTAGGTTCGTAATCTTGAATGAAGGTTTGTAATGACCATTTATGTATGTGCATATTGGGGCATATCAAAATATATACACGGTTTTTCTTTTCGATAGGATTGTGTTGACTATGTTATGAACACCATGAAAAGAATAACTAGCGCACTACTTCTGAAAAATCTTCCTCTTAATGAGTCTTTACAACCCTTTAATCAGAATTAAAACCCAGCTTCTTGCATCACCCGTATTGCGTTGTGCGTTAAATTTTGTACCCATGAGTTGCGAGAGTTACAGTTTAAAGTCGACTCCGAACGACAGATTTTTGAAAAACTTTTTCATGGCAATTTCTTATTTACTCTTCGAGTTTTTGTCAGAAGAATAGTGAGAGAGCCACGTGGTCGCGCTTAGTATGTCTTTCATTAAATGCTTCCTTCGCCTTCTCCTGTACGCGGTCAAGAAGACTCAAAATAGACATTGAGACATGAGAGTTGTATTCTATTCTCGGCTGAAAGTAAGTTAAGTGAAATATTACTTGCACCGTCTTAAGAAGCCAAGGCACTGAAAAATGTTTTCAGTTCTAGAGAACATCAAACTGAATTTTCATACGCAGAACATCAAAAGCTTCTGATAACACTGGGATGGATTGCTAAAACCTTTCAAATTATTTACTTATTTTTTTTTTGACGATTTGTTTACGATTTCAATTAACGTCTTGACGATTTTGACGAATTTTTTCTAATATTTGATGATTTGATGCTTTATTTATCTGGCAGCTATGTGTACGAGTAATATTTATTACAAAAATACGTTACTCATACGTACGAATGGCTATATTGTAGAAATAAATACGTATTGAAACATGATTTAAGGGATTTAATTAATATAGTTTTTTAACAAATAGGCCTCTATTCTCCAAAATTATATTATTTTCTATTAATTCTTCTCCATAAGCTTTAAATGCCAATGTCTTAAGAATTTTAATTAAATCAAGATATGATATTCACAATTTTGTTTTCGATACATAGGCTTTCAATCTAAATTCGATAATTTCGACGCAATATTTGGCAAAGGCAAATACATTACATTTCTATAAATACATAGGCCCGAAATTGAAAAAAGTATTTTACTAAACATTTGTTTTTCATTTTTAAATCATTTAAAATTATTTTTTGCTCAAATAGGTCTCTAACTAATAAAATTTGATTGCTTTGAGATAATTTTTGTGCCATAAAATTCGTTTGTATCAACACTTTTCCTATAGAACTGTACTATTTCTCTTCGTAAATAGGCCATAAATAAGAGTTCATGTAAGACTACAGCAAAGCTGTGGTAAATTAAACATTCAAACATTTATAGGGGCACAGAGTTTCGAGAAACAGAAATTCAGTGAAATGCTTGAGAATGTTCCATTTCTTCTCGAATGCTCTGTTACGTGGGCACATGCATCTAAAAAGGGAATATTACTGTTCCAGGCTATCCGCCGATTAGCACCGAGTGTCAGCTTTTGAATTCTCTTTCTTTTGAGAGTCATTTATTTAGTGATGGATTACTTAACAATCAAATAACGCCAAAAGACTGCAAAGTCTGAGTATAAATTGTGTAAGAAATTTTATTGATTAATTTGGTTAAAGGTCTCGCACAATTAAAGCTTGCTTCGTCAGCGATGACGCTCATTTTTAAGTTGAAAGTAAGGACAACCAGTATAATTAATCGAAATGAGGATCGAAGAACCCAAAAGTGATTGCGGAGAAGCCATTCTTTTTGGAAAAAGTTACTGTTTATTGCACATTATACATATTATAGATTTTTGAGTTACTTTTTCATGGCAATTTCTTATTTAATCCTCGAGTTTTTGCCAGAAGAGTAGTGAGAGTAAATCGTGACAGCTGTGGTTTGAACCACGTGGACGCGCTTAGTACGCCTTTCATTAAATGCTTCCTGTCTTCAAATTAAAAAATACTGGCATGGAAGGGATCAGAAATATCTGACTAATGAGACGGTAGAGGGCATATATAAGCTCCTACAAGAAAACTTTTTCAAATTGAAAAGAGTAGCATGGAATTCAACAAACTGTAGGCGGTCCAACATATCTGGTTGCAGAATGTCAAAACTTCTGTGGAAGCGGACGGCAGGACAACCAAGTAACTAATTGAGTTCGACAAGGAAACCGTTCGCATTATAACATTACTTCTAATGGGACACTGAGCTATTGGAAATTTCGCTGACAAGCTCGGTCTGCCCCACCAAGTTTACTGCAGAAGCTGCCAGAATGTGGATGAAACGGAAAAAGTACAACACCTTTTATGTGAGCGCCCTACACTTCAAAACAGACGTCGTCGGTTTTTGGATGGCAGTGCGTTTGAAGATCCGGTCATGGTGGAGAACGTGCTACTAAGGGAACTGACCAGTTTCATCCCAAGCTCGAAGTGGTTCAAAGCCACCACAAACGGATTACAACAAGGGGGCTTACCTTACACTGGCTAACATAACGGGATATATTAGCCACCAAGAGAACTTGCCTGTGAATGGCAAGCTACCCGCTAACCTAACCTAAACTAACTTAACCTAGAAAAACTAAGTTCTACAACTTAACCGGCATAAAACCTAACGATTTTTACGGTACACAATTAATACATTTTTTTGAATTCCTCACCGTGGTCCAGAGTAAAGGCCTACATGCTTAATTTATTGATCATTGCATTTATGGTTGTCAATTTGATGTAACACTTTTGCAGTATTTTCTGTAGGGCATTACCGGTTACATAAATACGTGAATAGGCAAACTTAATGCCATTGTAGTGTTTTTAATAATAAAACAAACAAATCCTTTATTACTGCATTGTGTTGATCCTAGTTAGGATAGGAAATATATTCAAATTCCTTTGTAGGGCATCATCTCTTTTGATACTATAACTTTGCAGCTCTCTTACCACACTTTCTATAGGCATTTATTGCTTAAATATTAAAAAAAACAAATTTTACATCACCATACCTCTAGAATAGAAAAAAAAAATTAAACAGGCAACCTTAGTTGTAATAGAGTGTCTCGCTCATTCTCATTCTCATTCTCATTCTAGTTTTTGTAGCTGTTACCACAGAATTTATTTTTTTGTCTAAATTTTGTTTAACTCTTCTCTTTTTATTCGAACTCATTTGCTACATGTCTTCATGTCTGTGTGTATATGTTTGTGTTTGTATAGTGGTAGTGGTAGTATTAATGGCATGTGTGTAAATATTATAGATTCTCCTCTATAGTATGGCTTTTAAATTACAAATAAATTTATTTGTTGTGAAAACAAATTTAAAAACATGTTCTGGTTTTTTACTGTTTACATATACATTAACATAACATACTTTAATACACCAATTAATATATGAGGGATGGCTTAAAAAATTGTGAAAAATATATTCTTAAATATGAATTTATTTATCCACATGTTCGCCAACGTTTGAGGGGATCTTTATAGAGGCTATTGTTGTGGTTTCCATTGGATAGAATTTTTACGTGTCGGGTTCCAAGCCCTACGCACAACCCTAATTTAACGTCCAGGGGATTGGACTTCGCTGCACGCATTAGTTAACATCAAGCGGATGCTAGAATGCCATCCAGGAGGGGACACGAGAAGGCTGCGTGTCAACTTGAATACAGCAAGATAAGGATCGTCCCGGTGGTCGCCACGTCGGCCACAGTCAGAAACTTTACCATCAAAAAAAAAAAAAAAATGAGGGCAAAACAAAATATATGTTATCGACAAATAGAGACGTGCGGCGTTTGGATTCACAAATTATGGCCGATAACTATACTTTTAATACAATCATGGAATTTTTTTATCTTGGCTCCGCCGTTATCACCAAAAAATGATGTCAGTCTAGATATCAAGCGCAGGATCACTATTGCCAACAGGTGCTACTCAATAGGCTCAATAGGCAATGGAGTAGCAGAGACCTCTCTCCTACAACAAAACTAATACTCTACAAGACGCTCATCCTACCCGTGCTTTTTATGACGCAGAGGCATGGACATTATTAAGCACTGATGCAGCAGTCTTGAGAGTGTTCAAGAGAACAGTCCTACGTAAGATCTTCGGTCCTGTGCGAGTTAGCGATGATTTCCGTATCCGATCCAACAGTGAGCTGTATGAGCTCCTCAACGACATAGACGTTATGCAGCGAATAAATATTCAGCCATGTCGTGCGAATGGAGGGGGATGCTCCGGCGAGACGAGTATTTGATGCGGGAATCTACTGAAGGCGGCGAAGAGGATGACCTTGTATCCGTTGGAAGGACCGAATCGAGGAAGCCCTGTCATCGATTGGTGGGACCAACTGGCAGAGGCACCTGGAAGGATGTGTTGCGGCAGGCCGAAATCCATTAAACGGGTTGTTATGGCCAATTAAGTAAGTAAGTAAGTAAGTATGTTCGCCAGCTTATATAGGGAACATACATACATAATTGGCCATTACAACCCTTCAGTCAGGATTACGGCCTAGCTTCTCATATAGGGAACATAAATTAATAATATAGAGTCTTCCAACAGCCTCCTCCGAAATTTCATAGTTGACTACCGCCATGTTGTTGAAGCTACATCTGCCAAATTACTTGTTATTTATTAAGTGTTCATCATGGGCGACTGTAGACAACGGTGTGGATTAGCTGAAAGGGCTCTGGAGCAGTTAGCGACTGACCCTAATTTTCATTCTAATATCATCAACAGCGATGAGTTCCATTTTTAGTACGTAAACAAACAATATTTAAGAATTTGGAACGATATCAATCCACATGAGATTTTTTTGCTAATTTTGGGCAGGATACGTCATGAGTCGAATTAGATGATCTGAATCCCAACGACTTGTGGTTTCAATAGGACAATGGTCCGTATCACACAGCTTATTAAGTACATTGGATAATCTACAAGACCAATTTGAGGGCACCGAGGCCACCGATATCGTGCGATTTAAGGCCGTTAAGCTTTGCCTTCTGGGGTTTTCTTAGGTTATAAGTCTAAACCAATAAGTCACAAACCAAAGCGGTCCTCAAAGCCAACATAACATAACATACCATCCGTCAAATTCAACCGAATGAAGCCGAGACAGAATTTAAAACGTTTCCAAAATATGAAAAAATTTCAATGATATTTCACACACACTTTTTTAATTTTAAAATTAATAATATAAATAAATAATAATTTTTAATTTTAAAAGTAGGAAGCACTTAAAAACACCCTATATGTACAAGACAGAAATATTGTTAGAATGAAATTTTTTTATGGCACTCTGATGGTAAGTTCATGGCACTTATTTTTTATTAACAAAATTTCCAATAACTTTACGCACAATCCTAATGTAAAGTGTATAGCCACAGGAAGTACGAAAGTTTTTCTCTCTAAGTTGATCCACGAGAAAGAAAGGATGTTATCAGGAGAATCCTACTCAGTCTGAAGGTTTGGTTCACAGTTTCGGTATTACCACAAATACTCCTCAATAGTCCCTCTTATCATGTCGTAGGATTCTTTATATAAAATTTTCGAGATGTGTGAGCCCTTTCGAGTGCTATACAAATCATTGTTGAACGAAGAAGCTATTTACCTGCTTTAAACATGCCTTGTCGTGTGCCTTCACTACTACATTTGCAAGCTTATTCACCAGTTTCAAGCTCTAGAATTGTTACTATTGTTAAGAGCAGTGGGTCAAACCTGTGAACACAGAACCATCATAGAGATCCCAGTTGGTATGGTTTATAAGAATTCTCCATGTGGTCACAAACGAGGTGCAAGTCTAATCAAATCTGCAGTGACTAAGTGAAAAATAGTAATTCTCCTGTAGAGTACTGAGTTATTGCTTATGCAGGGTATACTTCTAGAAATAGAAAATACTTCCGCATTTTTAAAGAAAGATATGTAAAAAGGCAGCCGCTTCGTAGACCTTAATTTATTCGGGTCCTATTTTTCGCTATTGTAACATCGCTAGCTAGCTAGCTATTTCGTTATGTAAACATAATTCGTGGCTGGCACTTGTCAACAATGCCAGAGATAATTGCACAGCGAAAAATGTAATAGGAAATAAAATATGCCTAACGGTTAATTTGAATTTCAATAATTATATTTAAAATAATTATTGATATTCAATATCGTTTCCATTATTCTAATATCAGCCTACAAGCACATGTTATTTGATGACAATTGAAAATAAAAAATTCATTGAATTCACAAAGGGCCTATGCAATGAAAGCTAAAAGAAAAACACGTGCAGAGCTTACAGCAATGCGATTATGACAATACATTATTGTACTAAATTTCATTTAAAAGTTAAGAATATATTTGCATATCATTTTTATTCATGTTAATAGCAAACAAATTCAACACAGAGATTTATACCATAAAGCATATGGTAAGGCTGTATGTCTTTAAAAGTAAGCAGCATGATTTTAGGAAGACTTTATTCAGTAAAGTAATATTTAAGAATAAGACGCTTTATAATATATCTGATTTGAGACACCGTAGTCTAGTAGGTAGTATGTTGGCTTAGTAGAACAAAAAAAAAATTAACATGAAAAATATTTATTTTTGCAACTTCTCTTCAGCAGTCTGCTGGCAGAAACTTTGAGAATGAAATAAAACTGCCTTGAAAAATCTATCATTCAGAGTCGATAATAAATAGTAGGTCCGCCATTCATGGATACAATTAACCACAGCACATGAGGGGTGTGAGAAGTAAAGTTGTAATCCTGACTAAGGTAAGAAAGTAAGTACGAGCTGGATTGATGATATTTATTGTTTTGCAAATCTCCTCTCCTTATTAGTTTTCAATTCGTACACCTAGAGCAATTAATATAATCAATTCTGTTTAGTTTTTTATTATTTATTTTTATTCCTTTCAAAAACACAGGACTGTCACGAAATATATCCCACATCTAAATGAACAAACGAGCATTCTAATACACCTTTTGCAAAAGATAATGGTGTATGCGAATGACTATTTCGAAGAGTTTTTTATTACGTCTTTACCCGGTTTCAACCCGAAATTGCTTGCGTTTTTAGTCAAAGTTTTTTAACAAATTCTCGAAAGAAAATAAATTCGAATTTAAAAACGTAAGACAAAATCCTACAATTTTAAACAGCGCCACTTTTCGATGTACTTGACCACAGTTAACTGTTTCACAGTATCAATCCAAAAAAGTCCGTATATTAAGGAGCTAATATTAAATATAGAGTAAGTCTGGGATATTTCAATGCTTATTGATATAATATCGACAAAATCGTTCCATGTAAACTGATTTGAAGAACAAATTGTGTCTCAATTTGTTGAAATTTTCTCGAGAGGAGCAGGGGCAGTTTCATAACTATAAAAATGTGAATACATATGTCATTATGTACAAGTGGTAGCGCAAGTAGTCTACTTCAAAGCCCTATTAGTAGTATACCTGAAATTACCGCAGTTCTCGAGTAGATTTGATTTTAAAAAAGCAAATTTTTTGAAATATTTGCAGGGGAAAAGTGTCAATTGGCGAAATTGAATCATGCAATTCAACTAAAATCTTACATACATACACACATAATTGGTCATTGTAACCCTTTTGTCAGAATTACGACCTAGCTTCTCACACCACATATGTAGTGTGTGCATAGCTGCCAGATAAATGAGGAATCAAATCGTCAAAAATTTGAGAAAAAATCGTCAAAATCGTCAAAGACGTTTATTAAAATCGATAAAAAATCGTCAGCAAAAATATTAATTAATTTTTTTCCAAAAATGGAGATATTTTATAACATTTTCAGGAAAAAATTGTTTAAGGATTATACAATCTATCCCAGTGCTGTTTATTGACACATAAGCGCTGCAATAATATTGCATCATCTTAATCTGTGGGTGGTGTAAATATTAAGGAGTCAGAAGCTTTTGACATTCTGAGCATTCTGAACATTCAGTGTAATGTTGGCTTCAACCGACACATTTTTCAGCTCCTTCAGTTCCTTCTTATTTATTTATTTATTTATTGATTACAATACAATTACAAATTGTATTCTAATTATATACGCCGAGCGGAGTATCTTGACCATATGCTCGGTGTAGTGTTACAGATCAGAGTCTCTGGTGGGTATCGAACCCACGACCCTCACGCTAATAGTCTAGCACACTACCCTCTAGACTACCAGGGCACCCTTTTCTTAAGATCTTATGATCTTACTATTTACACCATTTGTAACCGACCGACACTGGAATACAACATGTATGGGTCGGTGCCTCAACGTCTATTTTAAGGATTCTCGATCGTATACAGGAGAGGTCGTAGTAGCTCGTTAATGACGGTAGTGTATCCAACTCCATTGAATCATTGGAGCATCATTGCAATGTGGTTTGTGTTTCACTGTTCTATCGCGTCGACAAAATGATTTTGCTCGAGCAAAGTAAGAGGACTTTTCCCGAAAATCATATATTTCTACGTATCGCTCGTCTTTGTCGGCCAACACTTCCGTATGTGGTCGATTGGCCAGTGGATCGCACACTGTCATACAGAAAAAGTACATTTTTAAGTCGGACTATTCGTATGTGGAACTCAATTTCCGCAGAGATCTTTATTGTTAGTTATGGTATAAAAATATACAAGCCTAGTGTCCATAAATACTGTTCTCTCTTTCCTTCTTCTCATAACATATTTTCATAGTTCCAAACACAATGCCATCGATCGCCTGAGTTTTGGTCGTACGAAAAAAAATAACGGCGCTTGCCTTTGTTCTTCCGATGGTAATATTAGAAGCTATAATAGAATTTTTAAAATAGTCTGCAACGACAACAACGAGGTTATTTAAGAGTTGTAATTTTTTGGCTTTTAAGGGGTTAAAAAGGAATAAAATACAGAAAACTCATCACAGGTATTCGAAAGTAATTTAAAAATATAATACTTTACTCTTTGTTTTTACTAACAGAAATTTCTAATAGTAACAATTGCAAAGTAAATATAAAGCTTAAAGTGACTTTTAATATACTAAAGTAAAGAATATGATGTAAATTTTTAATTTTGAAACATCGTCAAAAAAGGGCCTAAATCCGCGGCAGCCATATAAAAATCTATTTCCAACCGGAGCAGTTGTAGTTCACAGCAAAACAACAATATTTATCAAAATTTCGAACTATTTTTGTTTTATTACATTTTTAAATTTAAACTTTTAGATCGCCAACCCATTATATTTACTCACATTATGCTCATATTTACTATAATAAGTATGTAAAATTCATAATGCAGGGAACATATGGGACGTATGAGTTATATTTAATTCCAATAGTTTCATACATATGGCAAAATCGAAGTTTTTTTATTGCATACTTTGCAGGGTAACTATTCGAGTACATGTAATATGATGCGTATGAGTAATATAAATCAAATACAATTAAAAAGAAAGTATACGCCATAAATTTGGAATTAAGCTACATGTGTACATGATATTTCGATTCTATGCAATTCTAGGCTATATTCTAGTAGGTAATACATCATGACCTGTCTTGAACATCTTCACAATCAAAAAATTAATAGGGCAAAATTTCAAACCGTTTTTGTTTTATTGCATTTTTAAATATAAAACTTTAAATGGCCCTGAGGATCTAATGGTCTTATGTCAGAACACATCTTCCAATCTATAGTGAATATTCATTCCCAACGCTATAAAGTCTCATTTCCAAACGCTTCCTGTTTACTTCAAATAAAGGAAAGTGTGTGTTGGATATCACTGATATTTTTTATTCATTTGAAATAGCAATTATGTGTGGAATATATGGTACTAAAGTAAAGAATACGTAAATTTTTAGTTTCTAAAAAATAGTCATAATAAGGACATAAATCGTCAAATCGTCGATATGATATTTTTGGAACTCAAAATCGTCAAAATGACGATAAATCGTCAAATCTGGCAGCTATGAGTGTGTGTTAATTTAATACATTAGTGGTTTAAAGTCGATTCCGAGCGAAAGAGAAACTTTTTCACGATAATTTTTTTTACTCTCACAGTTTTTGCCAGAAATCCGCTGAGAGGAAGTCGCCGAAAAAAATATTACGTATCCATATTTCGTTTAGTTGGAGTTGGGTTTGACCTGGGGTTTGAACCGTGGCCTGATGTCTAATAACCCGACTCACTACCTACTAGACTACGGCGACTACATAACATACGAGTAAAACTAAAAAAACTAAAACTATTGTAGTACAACTGGGTTGCCATTTGCCTAGTTTTCCCTTTTTCTTCCAAGTTTTTTTGCGTTGCGAAAAAGTTTTCACTAAATTTGTTTTCTAACAAAACAAGTTTTCCAACAAATTTAAATTTTCAATTTTTTTTAATAAATTCAATAATAATAACATGAAATATTTAAATTTTCATAAAAAAATATGTGTATTTTATTAGTTCCGGCAAAGAAAAACCAACAGAGGCACCAGGTTCCTTTTAAAATTTTGTAAAAAACAAGTTTTTATTCGTAAAAAAATTTTTTTTCCAAGAAATTAAAAGTTTTTATAAAAAAAATATTGGCAACCTTGGATCCACCCAACATTCTTGAAAGCATAGGAACCGTGCAATTTCCAGTGAGAAACCGAGCAACTAGCTTCACTCTAGACGCATCCAAGGCCAGCTGTTAGATGATTCTACCATAGCCTTCTCTCCTATCCATCCCTCGATAAGATCCACCACTATAGCATAAATAAGTGAAGATGAAAACGATCTCGTTTCTCAACCTGCATCTGACTATAACCCAACTCCTCGTCAGGCGATAGCATGGACATTTCCGAAGTTCTTGATCAAACTACGAATGAAGTTTTAATAATCCATCCAAAAATAGGAAATATTTATGGTCAGAAACATAACCAATAAACAAAATTGGAAGATTTACTAAACAGGACATAATAAATTTGAATCCTGGCCCAACGCGTTATGCTATTGAAGAGCTGATAGTATAAAATCTTTTTTCTGTTATTTATGCCCACTATAGTATATATCCACCACACAATTAATTAACAGAAGAGATATTATTATCCATTATAAGAATGCCGAGGAATTTTTAATTTTTTTAGTGTGATTCCACACTAAAGCATAGAGCTTGCACCTTCACATGATTAAATGTTTCAATATCTACAGAACGGTCTTAATTGCTGTAAATTTCAATTCCTTAGCGGCTTGCAAAAAAATCAAAATTCATCTTATTTTATGCATTCACCTCGTATAACACCATAATTGTTGTTTGTGGTAGTAATGCCATTGATTGTAGTTAAGTAGTGGTTTTTTTTGTTATTTTAATAGCAAAACCAATATGAGAGTGCTGTTTTATAGTTTAAACAACGAGAGGGAATGCATAAGCACATATACAACTACATTGTTGAAGCCAATAAAATATGAAGATACACACAAACCCATAACATAGCATATACACACACGTGTAAACTAATTTAAAGAATGGTTGAGTTGCATGTAAAAATTATGAATGTAAACAGCAACCAAAAACAACACACACTTATTAAATACACGTAAACAACAATATATCCAGTGAAAGTGTGTGAGAGTAATGTTTAGTACACACACATGTAGAATATACAGAGAGCAGTTATAACATTATATTGTAATTTTCAAAATTTTTTTACTTATGTTTCTTTGCGAGTGTACGAGTATGTGTATGAATGACTGGACTGGCCATTATGACATTGTTTTAATAACCATTTGCTTGCCTAAAAAAATTGTTTTTTTCTCTTTTTCTTTTGTGCGTTTAATTTTGAAAACGTGTTAAATCACGTTTTAGCATGTCATAGAGTTTTGTAGAAATATTATATTACAAACAAAGAGATGAGAATATTTGTAAAAATAATTATAAAAAATAATTATAATTATAATAGAGAATGTAATATTCATCACATTTTTATTTTGGGTCAGTTTC
Source organism: Sarcophaga subvicina (assembly GCA_936449025.2). Lineage (NCBI taxonomy): Eukaryota > Metazoa > Arthropoda > Insecta > Diptera > Sarcophagidae > Sarcophaga > Sarcophaga subvicina. Next base: position 39,659,877 of record OW388084.2, read on the forward strand.
TCTTCTGTTGGTTTCATAGAAAAACCACACAAAACAAAAACGACCTTTTAATCGCTTTTAGTTGGAAGTGTTATGAAAATAACCACATTATTAACACACAGAAAAATGACCCAAAAAAAAACACAACAAATTAAATTGTATATAATTATTACAGGTTTCTCTATGTTCAAGTTTCATTTTCAATTCTTGTGAAGTTCTTAAAAAAATTCCAATTTACTTCGTTATTAGAGAAGCTGCAGAAGAAAACGAGAAATAATAACAAAACTTAAAAGGAATTTCAATAATCACAAGTTACAATAACGAAACGACATATAAATACCACGAAACCAAAGACAAAATATAAAAAATCAACAGCAGTTTCTAGAAATTGACAAATCGAATATAAACAAACCGTAGTCTAGTAGATAGTGGGTTGGCTTATTAGTAGGCCACGGTCAGACGTACTCAGATGTAATAAGCCAACACACTACCTAATAGACTACGGCGATACAGTACACATATAACGTTTCCTTAATCAAGATCTGTAGGCTACCCCTGAAACATACATGCATACATCGTGTCGAGAACTATATTAAATGGAAGTATTGATAGGAAAGAGCTCTGTCTCCAATTTTAGCAATTTCCCACATTTTATTGTCCTCTAGTATGATACAGTACAGGCATTCGAGGAGTCGTTCGAGAATCGGCATGATTTCCCTTCAAAGGAGTTTTCAAAGTCTATGACACATGCATACAGTGGTGATCTTCATTCCATAAATTCTTCCACAATAACATATAGGGCATTTATATAGTCGATGGCTGATTTATGGTATCTGAATACAACTCATTACTGTCGAAAAGTTTGAGTTACCCTAATAGAAACCCTATTGGTAATTATATTTGCTATTACTTTAGTACAGTGACGCTCAAAATCTAAATTTCCTATCACATGTGATAGGCAAAGAAAATTCTGCTGACACTGCGTTGATACACCTACACTATAAGCTTACTTGTGTGGTTTCTTATAATGATCGTGTGTTTGTTGCTTTGTTTGTTGTTTTGTATTGGACTCAGAGAACAAAATCAGTTCAGTTGATGTTTAGCACTTGATGAAGCAAGACCTCGCTACGCAGCTTTTTTGAATGATTTTTGTTTTTTGCAAATACACGAAGCAAAATTTGTGATGAAAATTGGGAATATGATTTCTTTTTTATAGAAAATATAGATGGTAATGCACAATGTATTGTGTGTTATCGCACTTTATGTCGTAATTCTTTTTTTTATAAAAAGACATTACGAGGCTAGCCATGCATACATACATACATACATACGTCAATATATTCATCAATACATACATACGTACACACATACAGCAATATATTCATCAAGAAAATATATACATACATACATAAGTTCATTATGTAATAACATACACGGAACACAATAAACCAATTTTCTTTAATTTCCCAGTGTACGATTCTCAAAAATTAAGTTAAATTTTGTTCTCCGCTGCTTTACCAACACAACCAAAACTATGATAGTATGTGTTTGAGCACCACTGCTTTAGTAGCTAGTGTGTTGGCTTATCAGACGCGAGGCCTCGATTCAGGTCCTATGTCAGACATCTCCAACAAAACAAAATATGAAAAAAAATGGCGACTGCCTCCCATCAGATTTCTGGCAAAAACTCTGAGAGTAAATAAAATTGTCGTGCAAAACTTTCTCAAACATCTGTCGTCCGAAGTCGACTATAAACTGCATGTCTCACCACTCATGTATAAAGTTAACACACACAACATAAGTGCTGTGAAACGCTAGGTCGAAATCCTGACTGAAGGGTTGTTTGACCAATTATGTATGTTTGTATGTATGTACCGACCATGTTTAGTTCATCCAAAATATTATTTTCGACGATATCCCTACGCCTCTAAACCCATTACCCTTTAATGATTTAAAATTTCCCTGAGAAACCCCCAACTTGAATGAACAAGACTCCTTTAGTAATTATGGACAAGGGTTATTAAACAAGCACTGTCCGAATTATTCCCTTTGTGACTGAACAATATTTTTTTTCTCAATATGTAGGGCGGTGTCTGCTCACTAATATGAAAATCTCGAACTTACTCGTGTATAATCAGATTCGTCAACTAATTCGGATATATGGGATTCAGCTATGAAGCAGCTCAAACGCCAGAAGTATCATATTATTTACTATCGGATGGGCCATCTATCGGATTAAATTTGAACCATCGGTTATTTTGAATCTGACAGTACTTAAGTTTTTCTATTCTGTCACAAAATTCAATATATTATCTCCACTGAACGTAATGAATCGATTTACACTTGAGCAACGTTGGGATTTGTTAGAAATGTATTTCCAAAACAAAGACAATTTGTCTGAAAGATAATTTTCAGCTTGGTGGGTACGTTAGTAAGCAAAATTGCCGTATTCGGGGCTCAGAAAACCCACAGGAGGTCTTACATAAGCCAGTGCATCCATTACGAGTGAAGGTTTGATGCGGCTAGTGGATCGGAGGCATAATTGGCCGTTAAAGAAAAGTGTTATGCCGACAAACCAGAGACAATAGAGCATTTTCTCTACGTATATAGGTTTTCACAACAATGTCTCCTCTAATCCTATTACCACCTACAATCTTCAAGATGTTTTTCACAATATTTTCAGTCCCAGTTAGGATAGCTTCTCTGCCTAGTATTTGATATACACTCAGGTGTTTCCTTCCAAAGTGCATTAACACCGAAAAACTTCCGAATACATACATAATGTTAACAGTAACAAATCAACACTAAGGTTCTAGAAGACCGAATCTAAATGAATATAAATTTGTTTTATTTATACAAAATGTTACGTTTTCAGACGGTGATAGTGCAAAGCTCGGCATATATGCCCCGTTGATTTATACGCCATAATAAAATTGGTCATTACCATGCATTAGTCATAATTACAGCCTAGCATTCATACAGCATTCATGATATGTGTGTTAATTTTATCCAAGAACGGCAGATTTGAGAAACTTTTAATGGATTTCTTACTCTCAGAGTTTTTGCCAAAAGGCTGCTAAGAGGAAGTCGCCGAAAGAAATATTTTTTCATATTTCGTTTTTTTTTATTTTTGAGATGCCTGAGCTGGCGTTTGATCTACCTGCTCTCGTAATACTATCTACTAAACTACGATGACTATATATAAAATATTTATTTATTTATTGGAATGATTATCTTCGGTAAAATCGACTGCGGTTGGTTCTGATGACTTAGATTCTCTGTTTTTGAAAGGTTTGTCACCTAGACTTTTGCCGTATTTGATTCATTTATTCAATACAGTTTTAACTATGTCGTCATTTCCTGATGAATGGAAACAGTCGAAAACCATTCCCATTCCTAAATCTAATAACGAATTCAGGCCAATTGCCATTCTTCCATTCCTGCCTAAAGTAATGGAAAATCTCATAGCTTAACAAATAAATAGTTATCTCGTGAGTAATAACTTCCTATCTGATAAGCAGTCGGGATTTATGAAAGCTAGGAGCTGCGCTACTGCTTTAGTCAATGTAGTTGATGACCTTAGGTTGGAACTAGATGAAAATTAAATTGCGTTTTTAGTTATTCTGGATCACACCAAGGCTTTTGGTACGGTTGACCACAAAATATTATTGAAGAAGCTACAGACCCTTTTTTATTTTTCTACTCAGCTTGTAATCTCATACGTTCTTATCTTGTGAACAGATCACAACGAGTTTATCTAAACGGCAATATTAGGGCCTCTCTTGTCCTGTACATACATTAACGACCTGCCTGATGTTTTGGATAATTGTAGCATACATATGTACGCTGATGACGTTCAGCTCTATAGAAGCACGCGTATAGAGGATTTCCAACTATGTATAGACACCATCAACTGTGATTTACGAAAAATTGACAGCTGGGCTAGGGCCAATGGACTTTGTATAAATCCCTCTAAATCTAAATGTTTATTGCTCTCCAGAACTAAGAGAGCATTTGTTGTGCCGGATATTATTATCAGGGGGAATAAAATTGACTTTGTTGAATCAGCATCCAATCTGGGTGTTGTCTTTAATGGTCGGATAACGTGGTCTAACCACATTAACGTCATCGTTGGTAAAGTGTTACGATTTTATGAAAACAAATATTTTTTTTGTTCTATTAATTTCTTCTAGTTTTTTTTTTCGTTACACCACTTTTGTTACACACTGTAATCTTTACATTGTATCATTATATATATTTTTTATAGCATGATAGACTTTTGTCTTGTCCCGTTAATTATAGCAAAATCAGTGATTATCATGTGATTATCATACGATTATCATGTGATTTCTATAGATAGCAATAGACGTAATATATATCTATCCTTTTCTATCTTAAATATCTAAATACATATTCCATTGAAATGATATGGATATATAATTTTACATTGGAATTGGTGTAACAAAAGTAAGCTTGATAGATTGTGATTTCTGGCAAAAAGATCACTTACGAAATAGAACTCAAAGAGTGCAGAAGTCTGCAAAGAAAGCCTTAAAAGAAAAATTTTAAATAATAATAATTTTTAATTATAAGTGAAAATTGAAAAAGTGAACTAGTGCAAAGAAAAATTCATTAGAGATCCATAAGGAATAATTTAATGGAAGTTATTAAAATAAAACTATTCACCAAATCATCTGTACTGCTAAAATATATGGTTTACGCCTTCCACAAACCATAGGCCAACATAACTGTACTGGAGAGAAGTTTCTAGAAGCACCTCGGTTTCTAATCATTACGTGATCCTGTCTTTTTTTATATTTATATTTCATTTATATATACATATAATTATATTTCATTTAAAATGAGTTTTTCTTAGTTTTAGAAGAATTTCTCACATTATAAAATTTCATTTAAATTTAAAATTAAAATTAATTTAAATCTTTGATTATTATAAAGAATTTAAAGCCTAAATAAACTGTGTTAAAATCATTAATTGTTTAAACATAACCTAAAACCAAAATGTGTTAATTGTAATTCAACTATAACCTATTTAAAATTAAAACATAAAAATTATTGAATTAAAATTATTGCTTTATAATTTTAATTTTGTATAATTATTTATATTTATATAAAATAATTTTTCTTATAACCTTAAAAAAATTATAACATAAAATATTAATTAATTATGTTCTATCATAAATGTTTCCAATTAATTAACTTTAATTTTAAAGTTCTTTAAATTTCCTAACCTAGTTTCATAATTATTTTCATTAAATTTGAATTTTATTAATTTTGTTTTAACTAACATTTTTCTTTAAGTGTATTTCTTTTAATTTATTTTACTAAATCTTTACATTTGTAAGATATATGAATGATCTTACTAATTATCCCTAAACAGAATTTAGAGACAACAACAACACACATTGACTGCTGGGCCCATCATCTCAATTGCTGTGGATAAACATAATATGTAAGTGATAATTACAAAAAAATTCATTCATATTTCTTTCTTTGCTATTACTATTTAGTTAAGTAACATAATATAGTCGGTCCGATTCAGTTTTGTTCTCCTGTCCGAATTTATTGTTGTCTTATTTTCTTTATTTCATAATGCTTTTTGAATTAATAACTTTAGTTTGTCCTCTACACTTGCCAAGTAAGGAACTTATATGATTTATGTTAATTCCTTTCATTTTTTATTTTATTATAATAAGATTGTTTGTATGTATTCAATGAATATGAAACATTAAATTATTTAATGGGGAAGGATAACTTCGACCAGGATGTGAGCGTATAGGTGGCCTTTGCATTTTTGTATATGGGACAGATTTAAAAAACTATGGGTATTCTATCTGTCATTGGTGTTTAAATAATAAAGGGATGGGAAAAGTGTACCCTACGCTGGCATATTCATTTCGCCTTCGTTTCATTTGTTTAAATACTTTTGTTTTTTTCTTAATATTTTATTATTTTATTTATTTATTGCACACTCTGGTGACATGTAGAGTGTGTTATATGTTAATGTGTCAAATCGGGTTGAGAACCAACGAAACTTAGTGTAGAGCTAGCGGGTAAACAGAAATTCATGTCTCTTAACTTCTGTATTTGAAATTTAAACATATGGTATATCGGCCTACATGGGTCAAATATTGCATATGTATATGACGCGTTACATGTAGGTGGTCGAACGTTTAAGAAAATAGGACCGCATATGTGACGTGGCGACGCATTACAAAAGTTTACGGTATACTTAGGAACTTATGGGCTGTTATAGATTCGACTCCCTTTGCCATACGTATGCAACTGGCTAAAACGTATTTAATTCCTGTCCTTTTATACGGATCTAAAATTTTTACAAACTGTGATACTGATGATAAGCGGAAACTCAACCTGGCTTATAATAATATAGCCAGATATGTTTTTATCAGGGGACGTCGAGACCATATATCACAATTTTCATACCAGATATTCGGAGTTAATTTTGATAATCTATTAAATATAAAATGCCTTATTCTCCTCCATAAGATTATTACTCTAAAACAGCCAATATACTTATTTAGTAGGATTACATTTGCTAGATCTAACCGCGGTATGAACATTATCCAACACAGACATAGGACTCTTTTGTCACAACGCCAGTTTTTTATATACACCATCACTTTGGAATATTTTACCTAATTATATTCAGAATATAGGCAATGCAGTTAAGTTCAAACAGGAGTTATACAATCTGTTCAAGTAGTTTTTAACATATCTTGGTTATTTTTGTGAATTTTTTTCTCTCTATTTCTATTAATGATTATTTTTAATTTTTCATTTTTTTAATTAATTTATCTTTAAATTTCATTGTATCTTAGTATATGTATATATTTTTACTTTGTTTGTATATTTCTTTATATTTGTATATATTGTTCTTTGTAGTTTTCCTAATTTATTTTTTACATATATTCATTTTTTTATCCTTTTTTGTATCGATTGCTATTTCCCGTGATTTTAACACGTTCTTATTCATTTTTATTTCTACATTATTTTAAATATTTCATTACATATATAAGCAATGATTTGTTATTATTTTCTTTCTTTGATGTACTCCCATAGCACTTTCATTTATAAAATTATTATCTTGTTGTGCTATGACTAATAATAAATGAATAAAATAAAAAATATTAATTGCCCCAAAATATTAAACAAAACAAAACTATATTTATATTTCAGTGGCATAATGATTAAGAAGTTTGACCACAGACTCAACCAATCCATATGGAAATCCGGTAGAATACAAATTATTGTTTCTTAGGATTTTTGAATATGAAAAATTATGCTGCATAAAAGCAACGTTACCTGGCCATTAACCGTTCGTGGGAATAACATCAATAACGACCATCAAAGGAAGATCTGGTAAATTCTACACTACACCGCTACCACGATCTAATGAGTTTTTCCAAAAAGTGTTCCACAGGAGATGACAAAACTTTAACCTGGAACATGCTACAGTATGTCATTTAGCAGCTTAGGTACAAAGCAAATAGAAAAAAATAATCGAAAAGAAGAGGTATACGATGTCAATTACATTATTCTGTTCTAATACAGAAGTCGCCGTAGGTAGGTTGGCTTATAGACGTAAAGCCAGGATTCGAGCCCCAGGTCAGACTTCAAAACAAAATACAAAAAGTATTTCTTCGGCGACTTCCCCTCAGCAGATTTCTGGCAAAAACTCTGAGAGTAAATAAAAATTGCCATGAAAAGTTTCTCAAAAATCTGTCGGAACCGACTTTAAACTGTAAGACTCGCCACTCATGTATAAATTTAATACACACAACAAGAGCGGCGTGAGTAGCTGGGTTGTAATCCTGACTGAAGGGTTGTAAATACGAATGTATGTGAATTTAGGAAAAATATTTTAATTTCTTATAAAAATATTTTCAATGAATGCGAAGAGTATGTTTTCTTATTCTTTAATAAATTTTAAGAAAATCCATATTTTAGCAAAAATTAAATAAAAATTTAAACAAAATGAATGGAAAAATGTTGTTTAACTAAATGGAGGCGGAGACATATAAAATATGAAAAAGTTTTGCGTACTTAAACATCCTCTGCTTAATATACCTGTTTGTATTTGGATTCATTAAATTAAAACATATTCCTGTGTATACATCCCTGTGTATACTCTTCCTAATACAAATAATGAGCGTGGGATCGTTTGCATCAATTTCTTTAAGTATTTTCATGGAAAAAGTGTCAGCAGAGAATACGAAACGAAACGTAGACTCCATTAGAATATTTGTGTTAAGCACAGCTGTTGCTGTTCATTTAGATTAAGTGTGAACTGTTCGTAATTTCTGTGACTGTGTTGTTTGTATTTGACATTATGAAGGTCTAGACAAATACTTTTTTTCTTCTTCTTTGAAAGTTATTGTTGAGCACTTTGTTTTGTTGTATTTTTTTTTTAATAAAATATTTGACGATTAAAGGCTTTACTCTGACTACGTACTTAATTAAGGAAAATATACAAAATTTTAGGCAGAAATGTTTCTTAAATGAGTAAAAATTGTGTGTACGAGTATTTGTTGAAGTACAATTGAGTTCCAACATTTTAGGGCTCCAATCAATTAAATAAAGTTGCATGCAAGTTATTTGCTCTTCGAATATTTTAAGTTAATTAAATTTATTTTATGGTGGAATGCTTACAATATTTAAAATGTCTTTTAATACAGTAAATTAATGAAATATTTGTTAATTCTGCAACGTATTGTCACATTTAGGGAAAACTTAGGTAATGACGTTTCGTAATGTTGATATCGGGTAGGCCATCTAGCGGTTTAAATTTGAACTAAATTTTAAATCGAATCTAGCACCACTTCTGTCATTCTATTCTGTCATAAAATTCAGTCTATTATCTCCACTTTCCATAATGAATCGATTTACGCTTGAGCAACGTTGGGATTTATTGGAAATCTCTTTCTAAAACAAAGACTATTCGTCGGAAATTGCAAGAAAGTGTCGTCCAAATATGGTCCACAGAGAAGGATCAACATTGGCCGGTATACGCAAGTTTATTGCTAAAGTTCCTGCAATTGATTTCATTGTTAATGCGCCAAGACTTGAGCTTGCTCGTGCAGTGTTACTCCCGATAATATCGACACTGTGGCTGAGAGTGTGCGTTAGAATCCATCAACATCAATTCGTCATCGTTTTCAAGAATTTAACATTTCACGTTTACCTGAAATTTTGCGAAAAGACTTCAATATGACGCCTAACAAAGTTAAATTGAAGTCGCTGTAGTCTAGGAGGTAGTGTGTTCGCTTATTAGACGTAAGGCCTCCGATTCATATTCATATATTCATATTTCTTCAGCAACTTCTCAGCAGATTTCTGGCAAAAGCTCTGAAATAAAATTGCCATGTAAAGTTTCTCAAAAATATGTTGTTCGGAGACGACTTTAAATTGTAAGGCACGACAATCATGTATAAAATTAGAAATAGAAAATCAGAAATTTCTCTAATCCCTGTTTGGATGAAAAACATGGGCCTTATGTATAGTCGAGTTACTGATATATAAGGTGGGCAATAAAACAAAAATGGTTTGAAATTTTGTAAAATTTATTTTTTTGTTGTGAAGTACAATTGCTTCGGTTAGAAATGAAATATTATTTAATTCATATGGCTGTCGTGGTTGGCCTCACAGTACCTCATTCGATCGGAACAATTTAGGTAAACTCTTTCGAGTGTAATATCTCGGCAATGGCATCACGAAAGTTGGCCTTCAAATTCTTAGTTGTTTCTGGTTTGTCGGCATAACATTTTTCTTTAACGGCGCCCCACCAGAAACAAACTAACAGTGTCAAATCGCAGCTTCTTGGCGGCCAATTTAACAGCCATCAAACGTTTGATGCAATATATCGATTGTGGCATGAGACGTGTGGCAAGCTGCACAACCCTGTTGAAACCAAACATCGTTCACATCAATACCATGAGGAGTGGGTGCAAAAAAATCGGTTATTATGGTGCGATTGGTGTCTCAATCGACCGTGATGGTTGTGCTGTCCGCATTTTCAAAGTAATATGGGCCAATGATGCCTTCGCTCCACAAGCCGCACCAAGCAATCACTCGTAATACGGCTTCTATAAGGTCACGTATGGGTTTTCTGAGCCCCAAGTACGGCAATTTTGCTTATTAACGTTCCTACCAAGGTGAAAATGAGTTTCATCCGAAAATATAATTTTTTTTAGCAAAATCGACATCATCGTCCAGTTTCTCGTTGGCCCAATAAATCCTAGCGTTGCTCAAGCGTAAATCGATTCATTACTTTCAGTGGTGATAATATACGGAATTTTGTGACAGAATAGAATGACATAAGTATTGCCAGATTCGAAATATCCGGTGGTTCAAGTTAAACGGATAGATAGCCCAGCCGATACTACGTTACTAAGATAATCAGCAAACCTTGTATTGATGCCTTTGGTGCCTTTTAAGTGCGAAGCAGAAGTAATCCATCATAGCTACCACCATATTAGTTTCAGTGATTGGTGAGTCCTGTAGTAACAATATCAAGAAGGCTTTTTGTCAATTGGCCAACATAGTTGGAACAACTTTGAATAAATTTCTGCTAAACTTGCTTCAATATGAAATTTCTACAGCAAGCGTTTATTAAGGTCATCCTCAAAACTGTTTATATGGACTTGTAATGCACTCCTTAATTATTTACTCATTTCCCTTCGTACCGTGAATGTCATATGAAAATATATTTGTTCATTACGTTAATGCATGTTATGCAGATTGGGAATGTTTTTAAGGAAAGTTTTCCATACATACATACATAAATACGTACATAATTGGCCATTACAACCCTTCAGTCAGGATTACGGCCTAACTTCTCACACACTCATGTTATGTGTGTTAATTCTATACATGAGTGGGGGGCCTACTGTTTAAAGTCGACTCCGAACAACAGATTTTTGAGAAACTTTTCACGGCAGTTTTATTTAATCTCAGAGTTTTTGCCACAAATCTGCTGAGAGGAAGTCGCCGAAGAAATATATTTTCATGTTTCGTTTCGATGTCTGCCCTGGGATTTGAACCGTGGTCTTAGGTCTAATAAGCCAATACACTACCTACTAGACTAAGGCGACTTCCATACTAACCTTTTTAAAAATATATTTCAAAACACGGTCAAAGTTCGAAAGCACTTGAAGAAAAATATTTGAAAAGAAAACAAAGACTGTGAAATTAAATAATTTTTTCCCCATCTACCGAATAGAAATAAAATTAAAAAATGATTTCATTCCATATCTTATTTTACCGAATGTAATGATCATTTGTAGGAGAGCTAATAGGTGAAAATAAATATGTATACATTATCCACATGTAGGAAGGCTATCTCAATAAATTCGCTGCAATGGCTTATTAATTGTCCACATTATGTGAAACTGTTAAATTAACTTATTCTACGATAGATTTGTTATGCTTTACAGAAATTTATTGGTGACTACGTGTACCGAATATATGAAATATCAGAAGGCACACTTACCATAATCATCATATAGAGACACTCATATTGATATTAACTGTAATGAAAACAAATAAAATTTTCATGTAATTTTAGATTCAAAATAATCATGAAACAAATTTGAATAAAAAATTTCGAAAAATTTTCAAATGGTTTTTCAAATAATTTTCTAAAATGGTTGTAATCAATGCACGTTAAATAGTTCTCTTATCATAATTTATTTCGCTGTCAATAATGCTACTCGTATACGGCATTTAAATCAAATTTTTGTAACCTATTATACTACAAACACACTAAACACAGGCGTTATATAAATGCAATTTGCATTTTTGTATTCCAGACATTATGGCATACAGCAGATCAATGATCCTTCCACATCTGCTTGGGCACTTTAGATGGGAAAGATTTCAATGTCTTCATTTTATTTTATATAATCATGCAGAAATGCTGTTTTGAAGCAATTTAAACATTAAGTCATTAACGTCGTCGTATAGAAATGCCATAGTAATACGACTGTACGATCCAGCCTAGGGTATCCTTATAATGTGTCCTCCAAGACAAATTTCTACGCATTGCCAACAAAGATGCTTCCCTGCCCAGTACCAGTTGTGCACTCAGATGGTTAATTCTGTAATGCATTTATGCTTTACAGTATTCAAATCTGTGCTGTAATGATTCATTCTAACCATCACAGAATAAAAAAAAATTAGGATTTTACATGATCCATGGGTAATATGAGTCTACAGTGCCCTCTCAAAAGGTTTTTTGCTCAACTCAGGGTATTAAAGGATATTGTGATACATGACTCAAATCTCTTTTTATTGCAATTTTTCTACAAATTTTTTTATTGCCTCAAACCTATTTGATTTGAGAAAAGTCTCTGCACCTGTCTATCTTGCCTTTCGCTGGGTATAATATTCCAACCATCTCTCCACACCCCACAGAAAGATTCTGGGCAAATTTACGATGTTAATAAAGCCTTTCCTCTTCGTAAGTCTATCTGTCTTCTCATTGCAACGAATTCCAGCATAACCTTAACACTTTAAAAGTGCCTAGTGCCCGCATGGGCTGCAAGATTACTATAATAGTACTCTCTGTCCAAGCTACATTTAGCACGTCTTGAAATGACATAGGCTTTCGCTTAGAAGATTCCCTATAAGCTTGGGAAATTTCACTCACACGAACTCTTGCTCCTGTCCCAATATTTTTTTTTTCGATCGATACATAGAAGTCACCGTAGTCTAGTAAGTAGTGTGTTGGCTTATTAGACATTAGGCCACGGTTAAAATCCCAGCTCAGTCAACTGCAATAAACCGAAATATGAAAAAATATTTCTGAGAATAAAAAATATTGCCAGGAAGAGTTTTTCTAAAATCGATTTTAAACTGTAGATCACGCCACTCAAGTATGAAATTAACACACACAACGTAAGTGGTGTGAGAAGTTAGGACGTAGTCGTGACTGAAGGGTTGTAATGATCAATTATGTATGCAGGATCCATGCATTTACCACAAGACGAGACCTTTTTCATGGTATATGTTGCCTTTAGGTTACTCTGTTACTTTTGTTACCGCGTCTCGCTGCGAAACATTGCTAGAAATCATAAAGTCTACTGGTGCTCCTCAGGGAACAGTTAGGGAAGAAGCTGTCATTCTATCGATTCGTTAGGTTATGAAGTTCCCTGATGAATTTGGTCTTCCTTTCCATATGTAATGGACTTAAAATTTAGCATCGCTGTAGGTTAAGTGTTGACGGCTTCGGTCGTACGAATACTAGCAGCTCTGTATCTTGTCCAATTTCATTTGACCTGTTTTTGTAATTTGTTTTGAATATGTTCCTTCTTGTGTGTGAAACGAACAGTGTCATCATCGTAGTCAAGGTTTTCGCGGTGTTGATTGATTCTCCAGCATTTCCATATCTTAACTCTCCGTTGATCTACACTGCAGAACTGCTAACATTGTATCTGAGAAACAAAGGCGTGATACAATCGATGAATAACGTCGATGATTGACAAGGCATTGCCGTTTTCGTGAAAAAATGGTTTTTAATCAAAAAATTCTAGTCAACTTCCCAGTCATTGCCTTTCCAATAACCAACACCTTCCACCAAATAGTTCAAGGCTAGGGTGGTTAGTCGTTTGATTTAGGTTTACCGTAGAAAACCTGGGATATCTCTTAAGCATTGTAAGGAGTTCTGTTGGTCCCTAATAAAAATACCCAAATTTTTTATTAAATAACTCACAATAGATTGCAAGCCAACCTTGTTTAAGTATCCTTAAGCTCAGATAATAAAATACAGTCTGCCTCGTCTAATTTATTATATAACATCGTACGTGTAGATGTAATTAAAAACACGTGTATGCATGTATACATGTATGTACTCTAGTTTGAAAGGTTCATCAGAATACGTTGTTTTTTGGTAGTAACCAGAGGTTAAAAATGAAATGACCAGAAAATTAATTTCTACACAAGATAAGCAACTGTTAAGCATACGAGTTTTGTTATTTTCTAATTATTAAACAAAAAAAATTAATTTCAAAAAGTAGAAAAAGAAAATATTCATTCAACCGTAATTAAAATGTCCTTTTTAGTCTTCTTAATTGTATATGCACGTGCTTTAAAGGCTTTTATTATTGAAAAGTAAAATATTCTGAGTGTATTTGAAATCTAAAAAACAGCAGGAGATTTTCTATGAAACTCTAGTCATAAGGACTAGGCTTAATCTGTGCTTTAGAAATAAAAAATTTTAATTTTCATTCTCTCTACGATTGAAACACCATTGTTAAGTAATCACAAACATACGAATTTGAATTTTTTTTCGTAATTTTTAATCAATTTCTCTTTATTAAAAATTAATTACTACGAGAGGTAACAGAAAAGAATGGAATAGAAATGTTGGGTAATATATGTCGAATATAATGTTTCCGAAAGTTTAAAAAATGTTTACTTTTTACCCCCATTTTATGCTGTCCACAAAGTAGTGGTTTTTAGTGATTTTTTTTTACAAAATGGTTTGCTGGTTTACGTTCCAACAATTATGATGTTAAAGATAGACTTCGCTCTGGTCAACGACTCATAAAAATTTTTTATGAAATCGTGGTATAGATTGAGAAAGACCAGCATAAGCAGCTTGGACGTCACTATCAACCAATTATCAACCATTTCCAGAAAGGTGGATACTCATTGAAGCTCGATAAAGGGTTACCAAATTTCACCATTACCTACTTAACCTTCGCAATTGGTCTCAACAACTTGCCGCTCATAGACACTGTCCTGTTGACTGTACATATGTATTGTTACACAAATGGAAACGAAGTAATATCATTCCACATGAAAACAATCAGCAAAAGCTACAAAAACAAAAAACATGAGTATGAAAGAGATAGATAACGAAAATACAATGAAAGCGAACCCAACAAGAGGCAATGTGTACATAATACCCACTAACAAATACATCGAACACGTTCCAAGTAAACTAACAACAACAAGCATGAGAGAAAAAGGGATAGACAAAGCAGAATGAACAAACAACAATGTGGTCTCGATAGAGTTCTCGAGAAGGCAAGAACATGAATCCTCTACTTCAAAAACGTTCGTTAGACTGTTTGTGTTGGACTATAAAAGTGCAAGACAAAGCAGGCAACAGTCAGTAAGAATTCAGTCAGTCTTGTGTGAAGGTACGTTGCGTGCAATGTCGTGGTTTGAAGATCGTGTTGACCAGTATTGAACCGTGGCCTCACGTGTAATAATCCAACACACTATCTACTAGACTACGTCCACTTGCAGTTTAGAATTGAAGACAAACTAACACCGCACTTGTCGCATTTTTGCAGATTGAAATTTTATCAAGCATTTGTGTTTAATGATGAAACTCATTTCTAGTCAAGCAACAAGCAGAATTGCTGTATTTGGACTGAAAACAATATTCAAGCAATCCATTAAAATTTACTGTTTAGTGCGATGAACATCCTCTGACGGCGTCTTTGGCACTTATTTCTTTCGAAATTCGCAAGGAGTTGCAATAACGATGAATGAGCGATAACGAGCCAATCTGAGTTACTGGTCAGATTCATATCAAATTAATAATAACTGTAGTAGTGTGGAAAAAATTAAATTTTACATTTATCGGTCCATAAGATGCTGGTTTTGGGAAAATCACTTTGAATTTTAGTAAATCGTGGTTTAGGCCTAATTATTTCCATTTAATTAAAGGAGTAGCACCTAAAACAAGACCACAGATGTCGTAATAACTAAGAAATCAAATTTTTCTTTATTTCTCGACGTGACAAACTTCATCTTGGATGGATGGAATTTCCATCATTTTAGAATTTTTTACTAAAAACTGATCTGCAAGTGATCATCATTAATTATTTGTTGTCATTTGTTGAAAAGTGCTAGAGAGTGGTATCGAATGCTTGTCGAGGCACAAAATGGTTTTGTCTTTTCAGGAATGATGTTAGTGGAAGACCACAAAAACCTATGAAAACGCCGAATTGCATACAATATTGGATGAAGATGCCGCTGAGTCAGAAACAAATGACAGAAATATTAAATGTTGCACAACGAACAATTTCTGACTGTTAAAAATATGGGAAAGATCCATAAATCTGGAAAATGGGTGACAGACAGGTAGAAAACCGAAAAACAATTTGAGAAATTTTGGCACGATAAAAAATCAGTGTCTCATCGAAATGTTACTGGCGATCGAAACTTCATTTATTTTTTAAATTCTAAAGGGTAAAAATTCAAGGGTTAATACAGGACAACCTTCAACTTCGGTTGCAAAACCACATCGATTCGGTAGGTAGATATTGCTGGGTGTCTGGGGCGACCAGAAAAGTATGATGTTCCACGAGCTTCTAAAACCTTGTGAAACCATTAATACATATCGCTACCGACAACAAATGATCAATTTGAACCATGTATTGATTGAAAACCGATCAGAATGGGCCATAAGACACGGCAATTTGTTTTGCAATTTTGCAACATAATTCAAGATACTTTGAAAGCATTAGGTTGTGAGCTGGTACCCCATTCGCCGAATTAACTAGACTTGGTTTGATAATATATTACACACAAACTTTATTTTATTTAAATTTAAATAAAAGAAGCGCTTGTTTCCACTTCTCTTTCAATTGGTGCAAGATCAGTTTAGTTAACAAAAATTGCAATTTGTTTTCATCGAAGAAATACGTATTGGTTGAGCAGCTCTTCGATTCCCATGCAGTAGTCGAAAATTAGGTGACTATTTTGCTTCAAAAGACGAACAGATTAATTGGCGTGGAGTTCATTAAATGCCTGAAAGATGGAAAAAATGTGTAGCCTGTCATGGTCAATACTTTGAATAAAATCGGTTTTAATGTGTCCATTAAAAATTTGTGTTTTATGTAGACTAGAAAACGCTCATTATCTATATTGGCTCAGCTAGTAAGCTGTTGCTTTTATTTAACCTTTATGTCAATAGATAAAAAATTATACTTACGTCAACAGAAGCATACCCGGGTATGTTCATACATTTTATTTGGAATTTCTTTTGTTGCTAAGCTTATTTTTGTGTTGGTTTGATTTTACTTACTTGTTGGGTGGTGTAACTCACTTTAGTTACGTACATACTAAAGACTTATGGAAAACGACTTCACATCCTTATATCGAGCTCCTATGAGCTTGCGGCGTTTTGGGATATAAGCCACTTTATACATTTCGACAACGAAAACACACGTCAACAGCGTAAAAAAACGACAAAGCTGCAGTCATAACAGACTTATTTATAATACTAAATGATAATCTACGCAGCAATTACGTATCTGGTCCAAACGTGGTACCGGGTTTACCCAATACATACCATAGAATCCCGCCAATTACGGAATTAAAGTATGGTGGGTATGTGACTCCGTCTCATCCTATCCAATGAAGGGACAAATTTATACTGGATTGCAGGCATCCGGGAAAAAAATGTAGGCAAGGGGGTAGTGGAGGACTTGTTCGTCAATCATTTTCGTGGAAGTGGACGGAATATTGTTTGTGATAATTTCTTCACAACATAGAACGTAGCGAAAAGTTTAATGATGGACAGCAGTTTATCAATGTTAGGTGCAGTTAACAGAAGACGAGTGTTTGTACCACTACATTTAACCTTATCTAAAGGACGAGAAGTAGAGTTAACTACATTTTCAGTAACAATATTACCTTGTGCTCTCGTATCAAAAAAAAAAAAATAAGTCGGTTATACTTCTTGCATTATTCATACGAAGTGCAAGGTCTAAAGAAAAAGCCACTCTAGATCTTAGATTACAACAAATATAAAGGTGCCGTCGATAATATGGATAGAATATTGAAAAAGGCGACGAACAAATAGATGGCCCTTGGCTTTATTCTACAATATACTTTACCTAGTTGCCTATAATTTACGTTGCGAATAACCCAATGTTGAAAGCTTCCACAAGCCGCCCGAGAATGTTCCAACACAGCCTCAGCGAACAACTGGTGAAGCCGGAAAGAGAAAACAGAGATAAAAATAAATATGTTACAAAAATATATTCAACACGCAATGCTATTGAAGCCATATGTGGGGAATCTTTGAGCGTAAGAGGTGCTGCAGATAAAAGCGTGGATGAACCTGATAGCACTGGTAGAATAAAAGCAAAAGGTAATTGCCACTTATACACAAAACGTCGGCCAACCAGCAAATCCTGCACGTTATGTAACAAGCCCGCATCTTTCAAGTTATATGCCGCATGTAATAAATGCATTTAAGAAAAATTACCATTTAATATTTTTTATATTTTCCTATATTTGATTGAAATTTGATCTTTTTATTAAGAACTTGCAATTTAAATTCAATAAACATCAAATATCGAAATATTTTCATATATTTCATTATACATACCCAGGTATGCAACTGTTGACGTAAGGGATAGGCATCAAAAAATGGCCACATATTTGACCCCCATCCGCCATTTTTACTCAAGTTAGAAAACACTACTAGTGAGGATATCAGGAAATTTCAGGTTAATACAGTTATTATTTCCTGAGATACGGCGATTTAAAAACAAAAAACATACCCGGGTATGTATCTGTTGACATAAGGGTTAATTTTTTTCCGAACTAATACAATTTAAATACCTCGAAAAATGTATGTTTCAGCTGCGCAAGGATAAGACGCTTCATGTGTTTTTGAAGGAATTCGCATTAAAGTAAATGGATTTAATTTATTATTAATTAATTCATGCAATTTTCCTCAGACAAATAGAAGAAAAGCTTCAACAACTTTGCCTGTGTTAATGTTTACATTTTAATACTCATTCATAACGATGCTTTATTCATCATGCTTTTCTTAGTATTCTCTGCGTGAAAGTGCACATTAGCTGATATTCACTTTTACTGGGGCTGACTATAATCCCATTGCGCTATATACACTCTCGTATTACATTTTGTTTAACAATGAAAAAAAGCTTACAACTAGAAATCTTTACTGTTCTATAAATAAACACAGCGAATACAAGAAAAACTAGGATAAAATATTCTATGAAAACAAATGAAAAAAAGAAAAGTTTTGCTTACAATTTGTTGTTGACATATTAGATTGTGCTCAATTGATTACAATATAGAGGTCAGGGTCTTGTTTTGGGCTTACTTTTTAAGCGTTTATATTGTTTTTAAATTTCAATATGTAGTACATATTATGGTATCATAACAATTGTTGCCAAATAATGTGCGGGAATTTCTATTCGACCATAATATACTTAGAAAACTTTCGTCTTTTTCGTCATGAGCTATTTTTAGCCAAACAATTTAAAGGAAAATGAAACAATTTTTGTTAATTTGACACACTGACTCCGTTAGGCAAAGTTGTTCAGAGGCAACGCGAACTTGTTCTTACCCTACAGCGGACTGTATTTGTTGTGACCCCACCAGCCCAAGATTTAAGGGAAACTTTTTTCTTTTGAAATTTGATCAAATTATTATTAAGCGTGTTATTAAGAGCGTGAATACTTAAAATGATAATATAAAACAGAAATATTATTGAAAAGTATTTTATTTGTGAAAAGTATTTTATTTCTGTTGGACAATTTCGTGGCGTTTATTTATTTCTTTTTTTTTTGATATGAATTCCAACAAAAGTTGGCTGCGACTAAAAGTTAGACTCGATCAGTCAAATTTCTTTATACAATACTTCAAAAGTTACTGATTTACCCGCATAAACCACTGACATAACATAGATGCATAAAAAGTAATCCAGAGGCAGTAATAGGAACGTATGAGTGAACAGGACTGCTTCTGAGAAAAGTTGTCATCAAACCTTTGTTGCATTAATTCCAATATTGAGCGCGCAATATTGTAAATAGCAAATAAATGTTGTTTTGTTAGTTTCCAATCTCATTGACCCAGTCAGTCCGCATGAGTAGTATGTTTATGAATACCTTCTGGATCAATTTTTTCATACAAATTTGGGAGCATGCCTACGCTACAGTCGGTAGTGGTAGGTTTTTAACATGTAACGTGAAAATATATGTACGTTCTGGGACACTTCCGACTGTAGCGTAGGCATGCACCCAAATTTGTATGGAAAAATTGATCCAGAAGGTACATAAACATACTACTCGCATGACTCGGTAGCGCTCCCCATTCCGTTGCTTATTGACGTAGCCGTTTAACTAAAACTGAACTTTTTTCGCTGAAAACAGTTATTTAGCCGATTTCAATGCGACAGAAAGGATGGTTCTTAGGCTCTAATTCTTGTATGAAATGTATTTCATTGGTAAGAAAGCCCATATCTTCGCATAAAATTTTTCCCGTGATCGAATTTTGAGCCATACTACCTTTGCATAATTCTCTGTCTTGTTGATAGTTTTAAATCGAGAAGAGTAAAATTAGCACAAAAACAATTGAAAAAGATCAAGTCACATGACGCCATTTAATTTTGAATTTTTGGGAAAGCAGAAGAAATACGAAATCTGCTCTCCTTTCTGGCCAGTATAACAAGTTTCGCGGTATAGTGGTTAACGTAAAAGTTATTCTGAACTTCAAAAGAAGTCAACGTGGTATCCTTAAAATAGACTTCTTGGAAACGCTCATGCCATTTGCCCTACACTAATAAGAATATTAACTAAAGTGAAGTAAAGGGTCCGCCAAATAACTTTTTTTTTGAAAATGCTTTAAAAGAAAACTACTGAATATTTTTCAATTTTTTTTTTTTATTTGAAAGTACAATCCTTCCGGTTAATCGGTCCAATTTTTAAGCACATTATCGATTGTGTGCAGCTGTATTTCACCAATGGCTTCACGAATATTGTCCTTTAAAGCGTCAATTGTCTCTGGCTTGTCGGCGTAACACTTATCTTTGACGGCACCCCACAAATAATAGTCCAACGGTGTCAAATCGCAGCTCCGAGGTGAGCTTCATTTGAAAGGTTTTTTTTTTTGCCAAAATCGGCATCTTCTGGTGTAGGCTACTGCATGGCCAGCCGAGGCAGCCATTTGAATGAAATTATATTCCATTATTAACCGGAAGGATTGTACTTTCAAATAAAAAAGAAATTTGAGAAAATATTCAGTAGTTTTTTTTTTAAAGCATTTCATAAAATAAGTTATTTGGCGGTCCCTTTATTTCTGGCCCTACCGCTAAAAATCAAAAGCACTTGTTTTTATTTCATTCAACAGTGGAAAGTATGGTAGTAGTGCTACCGAACTTCACTTCGGAACTTTATTCCCAAGAGTCCTTTTGCGAAATTGACTGTAGGTCATCTTTCATCTACTTGGTCTACTTGGCTTGGTCTACTGTCAATTGAAATGCGTAAAATGTCAGTGACCTCACTCAACATGCCTTTTCGCACACAAAAATGTAAATGTTTACAGGACCAAAAAGAGGCAATAACCCGAATTATTGCGAGATGCAATGAGCTCTTCTCTGTATTTTTCAGTTATCATGATTCAAACCCGCAGAAGGCGAAAATTGTTCATCATTGTTCTCAAAAATATATAAAATTGATCGGCTTGAATCTCCCGTAAATAATCCATCTAGGAAGCTCCGGAATATAATAAATGACGGAAATCATAGAAACATAATTCACTTTGACACCCAACACACCCAACTAGGTGCTACAGTAGACCGATTGTCTGCTTATATGGAAAAATTGAAGTCAAAGGGACTCTGTTCAGATTTAACGCAAATTTTGTCTCTCTATATATGGGAGCCAGATAATTCTAGCCTCTCTACTTGTGGGTAATTACCCCAAATGAGTAAAGCCATGTGCAAATGAATGCCAATCTCAGGAACGATTTTATTAAAATTATCTTTGGAGCCAGCTTTGGCAAGTGTAGCCGTTATGTTGTTACCTCTAATCTTCCTGCAACCTATAGAAGGCTATCATTTGAATATTTTGTCCACTACTCCAGTGACACATGAAATTATAGGGTAATCTTACAATTGACGTTGATACACACTTTCTACGATTAGTAGTCGATATACTCTGATACAGGATACATACAGCGGTAGTCTTTGTAGTTAGCCTGAATAGTACTACAGTAATGGGATAGTCGCTGTAGTCTAATAGGTAGAGCTTCAGTTTAATAGACCTTGGTTCAAATACCAGCTCAGACACCTCAGAAAAAAAACCTCAGCAGTTCTCTGGCAAAAACTGGAAGAGTAAATAAAATTTTTATCGACAAGTTTCTCAGATCTGTCTTTCCTAGTCGACGGTAAACTGTAGGTCCGGCCACTTATGATTAGTTAGGTTGTTATCCTAACTACAGAATTGTAATGACCAATTAAGTTAGTAAGTAATGATGTAGGATAAGGAACAATCTAATATTCAACTGTACTGAATAGGTTCCACGTCTGACTTCTTTATCAGTACGTGAATACTGTGTTACTGGACTGTGTTACATGCGAACTGTAATTATGATATAATACGATAAAACCAGTATTGGAAGCGGATACAGGGTTCGTGTCCATTAAGTGTACCCAGATCAATTATATTTCCATGCTTATTATCCTAAAACGTATCCTGACTTCAACCTTCATACATACATACATTATTGACCCTTCCGTCAGGATTGTGACTTAGCTTCTCATATCACTTATTAATTTTATATGTACATGAGTGGTGGGTCCTACAGTTTAAGGTCGACAACAGAGTTTTGAGAATTTGTTTCATTTTCCAGAGCTTTTGCCGGAAAAAAATATTTTTTTATTTCATTTTGTTGGACAAGTCTGATATGGGGTTTGAACCGTGACCTCACGTCTAATAAGCCATCACACTACCCACTACACTATGGCGGCTTTATTCTTAAATCTATTTGGCCACACAGATTAATGATAAGGCGATTATGCTTTACAAAATTGAGAAGAATTCATTTCACAAAATTTTTGTTTATATTTTAGGAGTGCTATAGGAGTGCCTAAAAAGAAAGCAAGAATCTAGCAATAAAGCTGAACTAGAATAATTTATAGCCGCCAAGTAGTGACAACTGGAGTATGAGACTTTAAAGTTGGCTCCACAATTGTTTTCAAAACAATAAAAAACATTTCCTTCAATTTGAAAAAAACAACAAGTCAGCGACTTTTGACTCAAAAGGCCATGTACTTTAGATTTTCGTGCAGTACGTTTTATGCCATTCCCCTAGCACTTGTTTTTCTTGTGATGGGCATGTGAAAAATAGAAAAAAAATTTCTGTTTATTTTTATTAAGTTGGCAGACACATTTATTATCTTCGTTTTGATTTTTTATTGTTTTTTTTCTATTTGAAGTTATTGTTTAAACAAGTAAACTGCCAAGTCCTCTTTAAAGTCCTGCACAAGCAAGAGAATAATAAAGAACTGTTTTGAGAACACTAAAATGGTAAGTGAATAACAACAAAAAATATTGATTTTTATTTGCTGTTTTTATTTATTATTTGGGAATATAATGCCAGCAATTCTCCTTGGAAGTTAAAGTCACGCAGAGTTCTTTATGGACATCCATTTTAGAAATATTTATGACAGTCTACTTTAATTTAATAGAAAATGAAATTTTCTACGTGTGATAGTTTTTAAATTAGAAGCCGATTTATCGAAACAAATAAATTTAAATTAAAATTCACCGTATAAAATACAAGAAATTTACGATTCTAAAGTTTGAGTTAAATATCCACCGTCTTGTAATTCCATTAAGTCGCTGTAGAAAAAGAAGGCCTTAGTTCTTCCTATAGCAGGAAAAACTAAAAAAAAACAAACGTAATTGTCAAGACTTTCAACACTTCAGAGATTTCGGTATCACTTTGTATCAGAAAGAAATCGCCGTAGTCTAGTAGGTAGTGTGTTGGCTTATTAGACGCAAAAGCCTGCCCCAGGCCAGGCATCAAAGACAAAATACAAAAAGTATTTTTTCGGCGACTTCCTCTCAGTAGATTTCTGGCAAAAACTCTGAGAGTAAATAAAAATTGCCATGAAACGTTTCTCAATAAATAAAAATCTGTCGTTCGGAGTCGACTTTAAACTGTAGGTCCCACCACTCATGTATAAAATTAACACACACAACATAAGTGGTGTGAGAAACTAGGACGTTGTACAATGGGTCAATTCGACGTCCGGATACTGTACTTGTCTTAATTGACAAGTACACGTCCTCTAACCTAACCTAACCTAACCTTGTATCAGAAATAAATGGCAAAAATGTTAAATGTTGTACAACAAACAATTTCTGATCGTTGGGTGCCAGACAGATGAAAAACCAAAAAATCATTCGAGAAATTTTGCTTCACAGACACGACGGAAAATCAGTTTTGCATCGAATTGTTGGTGGCGATGAAAAATTGATTTATTTCTGAATTCTAAACAGAAAAAATCAGGGGTTAATGCAGAACAAGTTTCAACTTCCGCAGCAAAACCAGATGGACTCGGTAGGAAGACAATACTTGTGTGTCTGATGGGATCAAAAAGAATGGCATGTCCCACGTGCTCTTAAAACCTGGTAAAACCGTTAATACAGGTCGCTACCGATAGATGAATCATACATTGATTGAAAAACGACCAGAATGGTCCACAAAACACGGCAATTTAATTTTGCAACATGACAATGCATCTGCACCCAAAGCGAAACCGACTCAGGATATAATTAACCCATTAGGCTGCGAGCTGCTTCACCACCCACCGTATTCTTCAGACTTGGCTTCTTCCAACAACTATTCGTTTTCACCTATGGGACTCGTATTGACTCATCAGCACTTCCATACGAGGAAGTCAAAAATTAAATTAAAGTGAATGGACGCAATTGTGTTCACGTAATACCTAATCTAGTTATCCTTCACGCTGCACTTGAAAATTTCATAAAGAACCAAAACTAGTTGAAATCAAATTGAAGTCCTTCGAAACTCGATGATATGTACAACAAGATATTCCGCAAGAATATAACAGCACTGTTTCCTTAGAAATTCCAATACATCGGGGTTTTCAATAAGCACTTTCTATCTTAAAATTAAAATAAAATAAAGTGTGTGTGAGACTCATCGTAATTTTTTATTCGATTGAAATACCTATTGATGCCTACCTCTGGATAAGGTACATCTGAAATGTCCAAGTTTTAATGTCCCTGACACATAAATTCGACTGAATTTCGTCGATGACTTGTATTGAGGTGTATTCAAATACACCTGCAACTTAAAAGAATCTCAGAAGTAAAAGTCAAGTAACACGATTGAGCGATTTGTCAAGCAGAATAACCAACATGGCATGAGCTGTGTAGCACGTAGCGTCGCCCTGTTGAAACTATATATCGTTGGTGTCCACATTATTAAATTCAGGCCAAAAGAAGTTGGTAATCTTCGCCATATAGTACTCGCCGTTAACAGTGATGGCCTGGACCAATAAGGGAGCCAGCTTAAAATCCATGTTGGTTGGTATCGTCTCAAATTCAAAATTTCAAAAATTCAAAATGTACAAAAAGTACACTCAAATTTGTCCACTACATTGTGAAAAGTTACCTTTAACAGTACAATTATGGTAATCGAAAAGAGGGAAAAGCACGCCATACGTTGGTCAAACAGAACACCCATTTTGAGGACAAAATTTTATTATTTTCACATGTTGTTGAATGCTATATCCATCTGTGGTAATGTAGTAAAACAAATTGAATAAGCTGACAACTACTTTGACTGATACAGCCCTAACAAGGCGACCGTTATCAAGTGCCAAAGTTCGGAATCTCTTTTAGTCTCTTTTAATTCCATACATGAGTGGCGGAACCTACAGTTTAAAGTCGACACCAAACGACAGATTTTTGAGAGAAGTTTTTTCATGGCAATTTTAATTTAATCTCACAGGTCTTACTAGAAATCTGTCGAGAGGCAGTCGCCAGAGAAGTATTCTTTCATATTTCGCTTTGTTGAAGATGGCTGACCTGGGGTTTGAACCGTTGCCTCATCTAATAAACCAAGACAGATCCTACACCCTCCTTTCTTACTCGCACAAACTATTTTTCTAGTTCCAAAGTAACAAACTGTATCAGTAAATTTACATTTGGAATCCATATTGATATTAGCAGTGGTAGCATCCACAGATATTTTTCTAGATCCAAAGTAATAACCTGCATTAGGAGGAGCATTCCCCTGAGTGTTGGTTATAAAATAAATTTATCTTTGGAATCCATATTGGCATTAGCAGTGGTTTTTTATACACCGCAGAACGGTTGATGTAGAGCAATAGATGCGTTATACGGTTTAAAACTTAATGGATTTCTTCTTACAAAACCTTATATAGTGTGTTGTAGTAAATATTAAAGACTTGATTTAAATTAGAATTAAAAAAAGTTATTTCCAAATTTTATCTTTTAACCACTTGAAGCCCTTGTACTTAGTAAAGCAATGCAGATTTCGTCTGACACTTGAAATATTTTCAAGTATCTTCAGTATTTCTATCCTTTCAATTGCTTTTCTTTTAAGCACTTTTTATTACAGTTTTCTCGAATACGAAAAAAAGTAAAAAACATATGAAAAATCAAAAGAGAGAAGAAAGTGGTTTTCTTTTTTACTAACCTCAGCTGTTTATTATAAATTATGCAAATGAAATTATTTTCCAGGCTTTTGATATCATCATCTTCGTTTTTTTCATTTCATTTCATTCGTTCTATTATGCTGTGATATAAAATGCGATTAATGCCTTAATGCAGAAAGTGAAATGAAATTGAATAGAAAATCAAGTAAAACCAATGATTTTAAGATTTTTTCTCTTTTTTTTCTAACTTTACTAAGCGTGTCAACGTATTGATTTCGTTGGTTATTATTTGTTTATTTATGGGAATTAGTTTCCCCCTTTGTGTACAACTTCCGTTAGTAAAATTGTTTCAATTTCTGTTGAGCATTTAACAATTGGACCAGAGACATCAATTTCGTACAAATTGGGTTCTAAACTATGAAAATAATTTTTTTTCTTGTTGTCGTATTTAATTCACAAAGTTAAGCCAGTAAAAGCTTATCCCTTGGTGGCCTGAAGTTCATCATCATATATAAGTTTAAATTTTAAAATATAATAAAACAAAAATATGATATAATGGAAATCTCGTTTGAAACCAAAAAAAAAATTGTCATCCAAATATGGTCGCAGAGCAGGACCAACAGTAGCCGGTATACATAATTTGTCATTTCAAACCTTCAGTCAGGATTACGACCTAGTTTCTCACACCACTTATGTTGTGTGTTAATTTTATACATGAGTGGTGGGACCTACAGTTTAAAGTCGACTCCGAACGACAGATTTTTGAGAAACTTTTCATGGCAATTTTATTTACTCTCAGAGTTCTTGCCAGAAATCTGCTGAGAGGAAGTCGCCGAAGAATATATTTTTGTATTATGTTTTGATGACTGGCCTAGGGCTCGAACTCTGGCTTTAAGTCTAATAAACCAATACACCAACGACCTACTAGACTACGGCGACTATACAGTGGCCGGTATACGCAAGTTTATTGCTAAAGTTCGTGAAATTAGTTTCATTGTTGATGCACCAAGATGTGAGCGTTGTCGTACAGTGCGTACTACCGAAAATATCGAAACTGTGGCTAAGAGTGTGCGAGAGAATCTGTCAAAATCAACTCGCCATCTTTCTCGAGAATTCAACATTTCACGCGTCAATTTACGTCGCATTTTGCGTAATGATCTCTGTATGCCGCCTTACAAAGTTCAATTGGTTCAAGAGATGGAGCCGCATGACCATCCGCTTCATTTTTGCTTCGCTCGATGGGCCAATGAGAAACTGCACGCATAACACAAGAAAAAAATTTAGCACCCTCCTCTTTATAGGTGCCTACGGCCATTGTAGGTCAATATGCTACAAACCAAGAGATTTGGACGCTTTTTAAAATATTTTTCAGAAATTTCTCCAATCTCTGATTTAATCAATAAAATGGTCCTTATGTGTAGCCGTGTTTCTGATGTATAGGATGGGCCATTAAAAACTATTACTTTAAAAATGCAATCAAACAAAAACACTTTGAAATTTTTCTAAACTTATTCCTTCGTTGTGGAGTACAATTGTCTTTTTCGAGTGTTTGGAGTAATATCTCGGCACATGTCACTTATGTTGGCCTTCAAACGCTCAATTGTCTCTGGTTTGTCGGCAAACCACTTATCTTTAATGGCGCCCCACAGAAAACAGTTCAACGGTGTCAAACCGCAGCTTCTTGGCGGCCAATTGTCATCGCCATTTCGTCTAATTGAACGGCCATTAAACGTTTGACGCAATATATCGATTGTGGCATGAGATGTATAGCAAGCTGCACCATCCTGTTGAAACCAACCATCGTACACATTAATACCATGAAGAGCGGGTACAAAAAAAAATCGGTTATCATGGTTTGATAGGTGTCTCCATTGACCGTAATGGTTGCGCCGTCCTCGTTTTCAAAGAAATATGCGCCAATGATGCCTCCGCTCCACAAGCCGCACCAAACAGTCATTCATAATGGGTGCATTAGCTTCTGTATGACCAGGTATGGGTTTTATGAGTCCCAAACACGGCAATTTTTCTTATTATTATTCAAGATGAAAATGAGCATCAGCCTTAAAGCTGGTTGTTTTTGGAAAAATCTACAGCATCGTGCAGTTTCTCGTTGGCCTATCTTGCGAAGCGAAATCGGAAAGGATTGTCATGTGGCTTCCACAATTGAACCAATTGAACTTTGTATGGCGGCATACCCAGATATTTTCGCAAAATTCGATGTAAACTGATGCGTAAAATGTTCAATTCTTGAGAACGATGACGAGTTGACACACACTTTTAGCCACAGCTTTGATATTTTTGGGTGCATGCACGGTACGTCTTGGCGCATCAACAATGAAACTAGTTTCACAAACTTGAGCAATAAACTTCCGTATACCGGGTACTGTTGGTTCTTCTCTGTGAAAAAATTTTGTACGACATTTACATACAATTTCCGTCCAATTGTCTTTGTTTTGGAAATAATTTTCCAATAAATCCCAATGTTGCTCAAGCTTAAATCGATTCATTACGTTCATTGGAGATAATATACGGAATTTTGTGACAGAATAGAATAACATAGGTGTTGCCAGATTTGAAATAACCAAAGGTTCCAATTTAAACCGATAGATGGCCAACCCGATATCCCCACTAATATTCATGGAACTCATACGATGGTGTATTGCGGAATAAAATTGATCATCATTGATCAGTTTACCAACAGGAACTCTCCCAAATGTTGACGGTAAATAACGGTCATATAGTTGGAGTTACATCTTCGAAAGTAGTTGTAATTTTTAAGTCCGCAAAGTCTAGCAAAGTCATCAGGAACGGTGACACATTTTTTTTTATTAAAATAGGTGTTTTCCTCGGGCAACGTACTACCTACCTCGCTTAGAAACACATCTTCGGTGAAGTCGCCGTAGTCTAGTAGGTAGTGTGTTGGCTTATTAGATGTAAAGCCATGGTACGAGCCCCAGGCCAGATATCAAAGACAAAATACAAAAAATATTTCTTCGGCGACTTCCTCTCAGCAGATTTCTGGCAAAAACTCTGAGAGTAAATAAAATTGCCATGAAAAGTTTCTCAAAAATCTGTCGTTCGGAGTCGACTTTAAACTGTAGGTCCCGCCACTCATGTATAAAAATTAATACACACAACATAAGTGGTGTGAGAAACTAGGATGTTGTACAATGGGTCAATTCGACCTCCGGGTACTGCACTTGTCATAATTGACAAGTGCACGTCCTCTAACCTAACCTAACACATCTTCGACATTGGCATTGATTTCTGGATGAATGGGTTTGTGAACAAACAAAATTACCGAATGTAGACGAGACCAATCCATACGAAATTCTATAGCGTCCAATTTATCCCGAAAAACTTAGTCTTTGACGTGTATTTTGGGTTGATGGCGTCATCGGTGCCTATTTCTTTAAGATAGCGGATAAATTGGCCATTTGTAGCACAACCATCGACCTCTCAGATAAGTTCTCTACTTTTAAAACTGCTGTGAGTTTATAGTTGACAATGAAATATGAGCTCTGTCCACGTCATGTGGGAGACTTTGAATACGAGTAGAATAGTGCAGAAAATCTGGCCGAATTTGGATAGACGACGCATAGAAAGTCTGTTCAAACACCAAAGAAGCATGCTCAGTAGAGGTATTAGAGTCATTACTGGACATTGCTTTATTTATAGTTACTCGAGCGAGACGCATTTGTCTTAGTCACATGGCAAACGTATTCAACAGGAGCAGCAGGTACAAGATAGAGAAGGAAACTTAACTGCCTAGCGTTAAATCGAAGAAGGAGAAAGCACGTTGGTGTCTACTATGTATGCAATCGAGCTTAGGTAGGGTACCCCATCGAAGAAATAGATGCCACTTAGGCCAGCATTTAGGCCTATTGAGATACCAAAATATATTCTAGCAGAGTTTAAGCATTATGCAGGCGATCTAAGCGATCTATTGACAATAAAGTCGTCATCAGATCATCAGAAGCTCCGAATGGTTTTAAGAATTGGGAAAGTTAATGACTACGGCATTACAATGGGTCATATATGTCCTAAGTGTGGCTAGCTTAACCTTCTGGTTTGACAGGCGTAAAGTTGGCCTCCCTGCTATGTAATCTCATTAACAGACTGCAACTAGTAAAACAAAGAAAACATTGTTTGTGCTGAGTCATAATTAGCAATTTGGGTAACCGAAACTATCGCAAATATCACCACAATATCGTGGGTATTATGATACAATTTTGTTGTGGGGTTATTTTATTTCTTCAAAAGTAATTTAAGCCAGCATTTCCTGCCATTTACGTTCTTTAATACATCATTTTGCCAGTATAAGTTTAAAGCTTTACTTGCCTTCACTTCAAATGGAGACAGCAATTTCGACTGTATTTCGGTAATAAACCCAACAGCTAAATTCTTGTAAACAATACTACGACAGTAGTGTGTGTTTCTCTTAAACAACGACATATTGCCACGGCTATAAATAGTTTAAAGGAACACAGAAAAAAATGGCGGATATGGAGTAAGAAAATTAAAACAATAAAACGAAACTAAAAACGTTTTTAAACTGTTTTTTAAATCACCACCTCCCCCCCCTCCTATATATGTACACTCACATCCTAAAATTCACGCACATAAACCCTTTTCGGAAGACTTTACTTTCCCTTTTTGCCCTCTGCTTCTTCCTGTTTGAAACGATTGGAATTGAAAAATTCTAACACCGCCATTAAAGAACTTGTAAACGAAGCGAGTGAATTTTGTTCTTCGCAAAAAACGAGGCAAACATGGGGAAAGTTCACAATAAAACTTGAGGGGAAGAGCATACAACTAAAATGGTTTGAAAAAAGAGCACCCACCGCCATGAATACAAATGATGACTGGCTGGTGATGGCAGCACCTTAAGGGAACGGAAATATTAACAAAAAACAAAAACAAAAAACCAACAAAATTTTAAAATAAATTTAGAAATGACAAACGCACCCATACACAAACACTAGGAACATTAGGAGCGACAGGAAAATAGAAAATGTTTTAGAAAAAATTATGCAAACACATCAAGGAAATGAGTTCTTAACACAAGGAAATGCTCTATAAATAGTACAGGATGACAAAAACGTTTTTGAAAAGATTTTAAATTCCTTTTTTTTCTTCAAAGCTAGAAAGAACATTGATATTATGATATGATACTTATGCTAATTAGTACTATGACTGTACTCCCCTCTAACTTTATAGGGTATCCTTATAATGTCTCCTCCAAGCCTGCTACTCTTAAAAGCTAGTGTAAGATGTTAACAATAATATGTTGCTTTTTGAGATACATTAATACTTCAAAGGTTTCAAGAATGTGTTCTGATGACTTATTCTCAATCCCTATTTCTAATAATTGTACCCCAAAGATGTGAGACCCCACGTAAAACATCTCCAGCAAAACAAAATATAAAAAATATTTCTTCGGCGACTTCCTTTCTGAGCAGATTTTTTGGATAAAGTCTGACAGTTAATGCAGTTGCCCTAAAAAAGTTTCTGAAAAATCTATCGTTCAGAGTTAACCTCAAATTGTAGGTCCCGCCACTCAAGCATAAAATTAACACACACAAAAAGAAATAGTTTGGAAACTACGCCGTAATCCTGACTGAAGGGTTGTAATGGTCAGTTATGTGTGTATGTACCCCGAGTCTACAGTGCCCTGTCAAAAGCTTGATTGCCACCCTCAAATTATTGCTGAATAGTCTGATGCATGAATTAGACTTCCCGTTATTTAACATCTCAACGAAAGTTTTGGTAGTCTCAAAAGCACTTAGTCAGAGAAAAGTCTTTGCCTCTCATTGTCTTCGTTATCATTGTGCATTGTTCACTCCCCATCAACGGCATGGAAATTCCTCTTCTCATAAGTTCGTCTACTTGCTCATTGTCGAGAAACCCACATGACCTAGTACCCAGTGGAAGGTAACATTATTTTGGCTTTTTTTTCGATTAATATTCCCCTTACTTTTTTTATTTAACTTCATAACTGCCGAATGCTCGAATGGTGGCATGTCTTTTGTCATTAACTGAATAGAGCATGCTCTGCGATGGCATAAGAGATATGAGCAAGTTTCTCAATGACCTCGGAATATTTTATTTTAGGGACCAAAAGCTCCTGCCTATTTTCCAAGACAAGTTCTGGGCCCATCTGTATATCACAAAAAGTCCAACTTTTTAAAAAAGTATACAGCTTCTACATTACTCCGCTCATTTTTGAGTAAAGAGTAGAATCTACTGGTTCTGTACGAGGGACAACTAAGGACAGTTAAGTTACGTAATCTCCTAATGGGTTTCCAAAGCTTCACTAGTCTATGCAGCGGAATAAATTACGCCGCTTTCATTGTCCCTCTTATATTAATACACATTAGTTTTTGCATCTTGTCTTTTCAAATTTGTTTACCCGGCCATAGGTTACAGCTGGTCTGACAATACTATCGACACTTCGACAGATTAAGGTGTTGTCCTGATTTAAATACCACAATGGAGGAACTGAAAGGAATGGATCTCATAATAACGAGTTGTTACATCTTTTTATTTACGGCCCTTGATTAACCGTTAGGCAACAGCAATTTATCAGAATAGGGGCAAATTATCATAACAAAACTACATAAAAAGAACACTAAATAGAGAGTAGAAAAAAATAGTCATGTAGAACCTCAAGCAACGTTGTCAGTGGGTAGTAGTAAAAAGACGTATATATACTACGATATTGTAGTAACAGCATCAAATAGTAATAGTCTGTAAAGTAAACGATTTCCTTTAATTTCAATTATAATCCTTAAATTTACAGGATTTTAACAGGTATACTCAGTGAAAGGGAAAACTAAAGTTGACGTAGAGAATCTAAACATTTTCTCTGTAATTATAGTGAGAAGAGATTTGAGTCTTGCATTGGACTATCCAGTTAAAGCCTGCGAATAATAATCGATGATTTGTCCAAACATTGTAGGCTCAAAGAATGCTTATTCAGATTAGGAATCACTGTGAACCATATCATCCTGTGATGAGAAAACTTAATCATCAATACATACTTATACTTGGAATCTGAGAGACAATATTGTATTTTAAAAGGTTTAAGAAGTGCTAGACATTGAGCCGGACAGCAAAAATGGAGGAAATATTTCGGGGATACCTAACAGTACTTTAGTACTCCTACAAAACAAGAACACCAACTCAATGGTAATGTCTTCTTATTCCGCAAGCCTATAACTCGTGTAGAAATGATTTGACGGAATGCCATTTCTTCCGATAAGCTTTCCAATAAGACAACGAACCGTGGAAAGGACAATTGTGTAATGCACGGCCATACGACTTCGGGACAGAAGAATATTAGTCCTCTTTTTATACATACAAACATCACAAAGGGCCGCTATGAGTGCTCAAGTGAGCTTTGTGAAATCATACAAAACCAGTATAGTCGTGCAATAATGCACGTACCTTCTTGCGACCAATTAATCTTCCCCGTAAAAGATGCGAAGAACTTTTAACCTAGGTAGGTAGGTCGAAGTGGTAGCTCTGATATCAAAAAGCTCACCTGTTGTGATGCCACGGGTGAACACAGTACCTGTACTGACCAAGCTCCACCAATATCTGGGAAGAAGTTGGTAAGCGCAAAATTAGCCTAACTGAGGTAACATTATGATTGTGAGCGGTATATCTGTCCTGACTATTTTATCAATTATCTACAATCCGTGTAAGAGTAACCGAAATTTCGTTGAGAAATCTCTAAAATTCAAACACCAGGAAGGACGTCGAAGGGATATAGCTAAGGACTTAACGTAGTGCACTTATCCCAGTAAATTTCAAAATTTTCATTTAAAATCCCACTAACCAATAACTAAAAAAGGATCGCTTTGAAAATAGCTTTTACCTTTGCGTGGAAAACACTGGAGTGCCCAGGTAGTCTATTAGAAAGTATAGGACTTTTATCAGAACTCTTTATAAATGTATGTATATACCAAAGACTACTCTATCCAGCATTTTCCAAGCATTGCTATTTATGTTGGGTCCCTCTGCGAGCCTCTGAATCTTTGGACCAGAAGTTCTTATTTGGAATTCTAACGTCAAAGGTCCTATTCAGTGGGTTAGAAGGAACTACTTAATCGACATGGATGTGCTTGTGCCTATAGCATATCCAAAGTCCAGATTGAACCAGGATTTAATGCATTAAGCTTTATTGGCAACAACTCAGCTCTCTGCTACAGTAGATAATCAAGGGGGATTCAATTGAGAATGGCAAATAATGCCAGGGTTGTAGTCGCCGTAGTCTAGTAGGTTATTAGACGTGAGTTATTAGACGTGAGGCCTCGTTTCGAATCGCAGGTCAGACATCTCCAACGAAATGAAATATGAAAAAGTACTTCTTCGCGCGGCTTCCTCTCAGTAGATTTAAACTGTACTGCTTTAAACTGTAGGAGTTTAAACTGTAGGTCCCGCATCTCATGTATAAAATTAAAACACACAGCTTAGGTTAGGTTAGGATAGGTTATAGGACGCTTACTTGTCAATTAAGACAAGTACAGTACCCGGAGGTCGCATTGACCCATTGTACAACGTCCTAGTTTCTCACACCACTTATGTTGTGTGTGTTAATTTTATACATGAGTGGTGGGACCTACAGTTTAAAGTCGACTCCGAACGACAGATTTTTGAAAAAATTTTTCATGGCAATTTCTTTATTCTCAGAGTTTCGCCAGAAAACTGCTGAGAGGAAGTCACCGAAGGGTTGTAATGACCAATTACGTATGTACGAGTATGTATGTATAATGCCAGAGTTGGCAAACTATTTTGTGGTCTTATCTCGACAACCTTTTACGTTTTGCTGCAATTAATGGCCTTTCTTGTGCCTCTCTATTGGTTAGGAATTTGACCCTAGACGTACTTTTCTGGTATTTTATGGAATTTTCTGATATTCCTTTCGTTTTTTTATCTAAGGACTAGGGCAGCACTATCAATTTGATGTCGTAACCTCTGTAAAGGTTACATTAAGTTTGTTTGGATTATTGCGAGATCATAATGGACGCCATCTGTTACTAACTGTTAATAATACCCTGTCTGTATACTCTCAACTTTCATACGTACCACAATGTATTCCCTGCCAGAAGTGTGTTCATGAAGATTGTGATCATAACTTTAGTGAGATATTCTCAAAGCTACACAAAACTCTTCTGCATTTATGCCTTGAGTACTCAAAATCTATGATTTACATCACGGACCTCGTAAATACGATTTCAAAATTCATTAGAAAAATTGTAAAAGAAAAGAAAAAAACCGAGAGAAAAACGGATGTCAACTTTTTTACTTTCACTTGGAAATCTGATACGCAATCTGGGGAATTAAAATAGAAACTAAACGTGAGTACCTTCATAAGAACTGTGTGTATCGGTGTATTTTCCTTCTCCTCCTCCATATGAGTTTGAAACTTTATGAATATCTTACGAAATGGATAGAAAACAAAAAGAAAATCATGACTCTATGGATGCAATTGAGTGGCTGACTGACTGGTTGTTTGACTTGTTGAATAGAAAAGTTGAACAGAAGGGAT
This sequence comes from Sarcophaga subvicina, assembly GCA_936449025.2. Lineage (NCBI taxonomy): Eukaryota > Metazoa > Arthropoda > Insecta > Diptera > Sarcophagidae > Sarcophaga > Sarcophaga subvicina. The sequence goes on from OW388084.2 coordinate 39,695,885, forward strand.
AGACGGATATTTGATGCAATACAGTTGATTTTCTTTTTATTTTGTTTTTGTTTTTGTTTCTTTTTATTGTAACGAAATAATTCCATTTTAAGTCGATCTAAATTAAGATAAAGTACGAGCAACGCTGATGTTGGTGGCTCTAGAGATATTGGCTGTCTGTGGGTGTGAGTGTGCGATTGTCTCTTTCATGGCTTATTGGCTTAACTGAAAGGACACAAGAGAACAAAGTAAATACAACAATATAACAATTACAAAGAGAAAAAAACTAAAACAAATATCAGAAAATTAAAATCAATTTATTGTTCAACAAATGAATTTCAATTGGAATTGGAATTCGAGTTTAACTACCACTGGGGGGTTAACACCCCTTCTGACCAGCCACTGTTTTTGGTTACCAAAATGATGATGGCGATGATGAAATCGCCGTTTTATATAACAATGGGTGGCTGGAAAAGACTGGCAAAAACAGAAAAATTTTCAGAAACGCAAAAAACCTCTTGAACACGCACAATACGAAACTCGAGAGAGAGAGAGAGAGCATTAAAGTTTCCAAGTATTTTTGCCCATTTTCTAAATGTTTTTGTTGTTTTTATTCTTTGTTTAATGTTTAAATAAAAATTAATACTCTGCAGAAAATATATATTGTTGCTGTCCATTTTAAATAAACTTAATGGTTTAACAAAACTTATTACGCCTCTCTCTCTCTGAAAAGGGATTAAACGTCCAACGTCAAATCATTTTATTTGAGCTTAAATTATACCACCGGGTAGTTTGCAAAACGTTGCCATTTAAGATATTTTCTCTTTAAATATTATGTTTCAAAGTCTTTTAATTTCTTTATAAATATTTACACGCAGGACGTAAACACTTTTGAAGAATATTTTTCTTTTTATTTTCGATTCAATCCCAATTGAGAGTAAATTTGCTTGAGGAAGTGGTTAAAGAGGGAGTAGTGTGTATAGATATTAGATTTAAAACAAGATAAGGTATTTGGTCAATTCACACAAGCCGTTGTATCGTTGTATTCGTTGTATTGTTGGACGACTATACAACAGTGTATGCCTGTTGTTGATAATTTTCATGTAAAAATCCGATACACTTACACACATTTTTATCATATGTTTTTAAAAGTTGTATTGGTTTCGTGCTATCAAATTGTTTGAATGCCAAAAATTATGAAGAAGTATACGACATACACAATACATCATAGCACTGAGCGTTCACAAACAACCAAGTGTATTCAATACAACATACACGATACAAAGTCGTGTGAATTGGCAAATTGATTTCTGCATACAAAGTTTAGCAGATAGTGTAGTGCAACTAAAGAACAAATTATCCTGGAATGTGTAATCCACCACCACTGGTAGTTATACTGTAGAAACCTTAATAAGACTGAACACTGAAGCTGTAGTCTAGAAGGTAGTATGTCGGCTTACTAGACGTGAGGCCACGGTTCATACCCCAGGTCAGAGATCTCCAACAAAAGGAAATATGAAAAAATATTTCTTCGGCGACTTCCTCTAAGCAGATGGAAGATGATGTAAAGGAAATTGGAAATTTTGCATGAGTTTGCAATGTAATTAGGATTTCTAATGAACTGTCTGCGGAGCTGTTATACGGCGTTATTTCAGAGTGTATTGAAATTCTCCTATTCCTCTCACCTCTTCTAACATTAGCCAGATTTTCGCTATGACTATGAAAATTTTTGGTTTCCAATATATTGACTATCATTACATGGAACTTGTTGCTCTTCTCGCCTGCAGATTCAGAAATGGGGTGCATAATAGAGAATCGAGAGTATTTCACAACAAGATATGAAAAGTTTATTTCTTTCCGCAGCTTCCTCTCAGTAGTCTTCTGACGAAAACTGTGAGAGTAAAGTGGCAAGTGGTCCACTAGGTTTCTTAAGTATGACTCGCATGAGATGTCCACACTGAATAATTTATTGGATCCTTACTTAATTTGTCATTATAATCCTTTATTCAGGAATACAACCTAGCTACTCACTTCATACATGTTGTGTGTATTAATTTCATAAATGAGAAGCGTAATGTATTGTTTAACATCGGCTCTGAACGCAAGATTTAACAAGTTTTTCATGGCAATTTTATTTACAATCAAATTCTTTTGCCAGAATACTAAAGGTGTTACTTCTTTCATATTTCGTTTTGTTCGATATATCTGAGTTCGGGTTTGAATCACGGGTTCTCGTCTAATAAGCCTACCTGTTACTCATTAGACTACGGCGACTTCTTGTTGTAACCATTGAGCCAAAAATAAGATTCGTCGTTAATTAATTTTCCTATAAAAAATGGATATTCACTCAATTATCCTGAGGCCCATTTAACAGTTCTGAGCTGCAGGAGCTGTATCTTCCATCGTTTCACATTAAGGTCTTTACGTAAAATTATCAGGATATTCGATTCATACAAACCCAATTATTCACAATGATGATGATAAATTTCTTCACAAGTTCACCTCAGAGTGAGTGTCATTTTTGAAGATGATTACATAATATTATACACATAATTGGTCATTACAATTCTTCAGCTAGGATTACGATCTAGTTTCTCACACCGCTTACGTTGTGTTTGTTAATTCCTTAAATGAGTGGCGGGATTTCGACTCCGGGCGACAGTTTTTGAGAAAATTTTCATGTTAATTTATTTTCACGTACACAGTTTTTGCCAGAAATCAGCCGAGAGGAAATCGCCGAGAAAATATTTCTTCATGTTTCATTTTGATGGAGATGTCTGCCCTGGGGTTTGAACCGTGACCTCACGTCTAATAAGCCAAACTCTTATCTACTAACCCGCGGCGACTTTCATGTTGGAGTGGATTATTCAAATAAGGGTCAGTTACCAACTGCAGCAGAGCCCATTTTACGAACACACGTCATTGTCTATGGTCGTCCATAGCAATCTGGCTACACAAACTCCATAGATTGCAAATATTTGATTTCAAGAAGATGGCCGTTATCAACTGTCAAAGATCGTAAGTTTTTATAGGAAGAGCAAATAGGTCATGTAAATGAATTAAAATTGAAGCATAACTTCACACACTTGTTGGAACACAATTTTTCCTTCATCTATCAACAATAATTATATTTTCTTATTTCTTCGGTATTTCCTAATCTATTTGTATACAGTTTTAATTTTTTGGTTTAAATTCGAAGCATTCTCATTGCATTTAACATTTCCTATAATAATAACAACTAATTTGTATTCATGTTTTTACTGTAATAATAAGCGCTACTTAACGCTACGGAAACTAAAATAAAAGTTTATAAAACAAAATATTTAAACACCTGTAACTGAGTCTGCACGTACACATGTAACTGAAATACGCCCCCATTTATTATGGAAAATCATAATCATGCACGCGATTTTAAAAGAGAAAGCAAAACAAAGCAAAGTAATATAAATTGAAACGTTACAGTCGATCAACAACGACTGGGTGAAATCGTTGCTGCAAAAATAAATCGGTTACAATATACGTAATTTGGCAGATGGTGACTTCTTGTTTAAACCACTCCATTATCATGTACCTGTAATGAATTCTATTCTCAGTCAGTGTAATTTCGACATCATCTTAAAAAGAGTAAGGACCAGAACCACTTGCTGTTAATGGTTGAACTTGCTTCTCATAGATTACATAAAGATTTTTTATGCCCAAAATTCTATAATTTTGTGTGATTTAGATTGAAATGCTCTCCATGGGAGAAAATAATTTTTTTTTTTGTGAATTTGCTACATTACCCATTAAACGCTTTCCATGGTCTGCTAGTTCGAGCAGAGTAAGCTAAATTTTGTACTCGTGAACGTGGTAGTCTTTTGTTAAAACTCGCTGCTTTGTGCTTCGTGTAATTCGAAGCTAGAGAGTGACCTCAGCATAACTTTCCAAATTTGTTAACAGTTTTCTTAATACGAACGCGTTATTCTTTCTTAAAGAGCTTCATTTTTAATAATCGAGTTAAACATATGCCGGCGCTTCTAAATTTCAAAGTTGCCACTTTCACAAAAAAGGATTCAATTTGTAAAGTGGGCTATTAGGTGGATTTAACTGTGACTGGTTTCTATGAAGCTGCATGTGGTATATAGCAGAATAAAAACCACGCATAAAAACCTCTCATAAGTCAACACACTACCTACTAGACTAAGGCGACTTCAAGAGTATAGATTACTTACTTCTTTTAGTCGGGATTACAACCTAGCTTCTCATACTAGTCCCGACTTCGAACGTCAGATTTTTGAGAAACTTTTCATTGCAATTTTATTTGCTCTCAGATTTTTTGCCGGAAGATGTTGAGAGGAAGTCGCCCAACAAATATCTTTCCATATTTTGTTTTATTTGAGATGTCTGGACTAGGGTTTGAACCACGGCTTCAAGTCTAAGAAATCAACACACTACTCACTAGATTACGACGACTTCCAAATTAGTTGTTTTTTATTCAGTTTGCTTTGCCACATCACCTTGGACGAGTATAGTATTCAACAAAACGTGCAGATAAGAAAAATGTTTAATTTTTTGAGAACGATGTTGGTCAGGCCATCTTTATAAAGGGCGAGCACTGTACGTCGATTCTTTTTTGCCTGAATTTAATGATGTAGACACTAATGCCCTTAATTTTCAACCATGGGCTGACGGCGCTACGTACCACAGAGCTTATACTCATTGGAAATTCTGCACGAGTGATTTGCTGGTGCGGAGAGGTGAACTGGATCTTGCAAACAAGTTTTGGTGTAGAAAAGTGCGGACAGTATCGTATAAACTTAATATGTAACGAGAGCGTACGTCACTGAGAGAAACTAGGAGTAAAAATTGTGGTGGGAAAATAAAAGTTGCCGTGGTCTAGTAGGTAGTGTGTTGGCTAAAAGCCAGGATTAAACCCAGGTGACTTCCTCTCAGCAAATTTCTGGCAAAAATAAATAAAAATTGCCATGAAAAGTTTCTCAAAAAATCTGACGTTCAGAGTCGGCTTTAAACAGTAGGTCACGCCACTCATGTATAAAAATTAACACACACAAATTAATCCTCACTGAAGGGTTGTAATGACCAATTATGTATGTATGTAAATAGAAGTTGCACGGAGGTTAATTTTAATGTCACTCAACAACGCATACAGCATGGTTGGAATATAAGAAATTTGGATGATTATTATAAAATTATTACCAACATATCAACGACATATCACTATGAATTTAGAATGTTGAAATGCTCTCAAATCCTCATTATGGAATCAATTTCTAACAGCTAAATAGGCAGGCGAGAAGGTCAGCATGTTACCATAGCGGCAATCTAGCTAATAATAGAAGAGATAAAAAAGTAGCAGAATATTAATACACTTTGAAGTAATGTCGTATAGCAGTTAAGCAGATAGTTCATTAAAAATCCCAATTACAATGCATACTTATGCAAAATGACCCAACGTTTTATAAAACGTACTAAGAATGCCTTGAGTCATTGGCTACAATTAAGAGTGAGACATTACAAACATCCTACTCATACCTCCGGTACCTGTGACAGTAGTGATGATTATGATAAAAACATACGTAGAGGATACATAGTTTTGTACATAATTTATACAAAATTTTCAAAATATCATTGTTTTCAGGATTATGAATAAAATAATGAAATGTAATAACATTAATTGCTACTTTTTTTCTTTTTAATTTATTCTTTCTATTTAGGTTGGGGGACTTGTTACATATTTTACTACCACATAGTGTTCCGAGGAAAATGATTTTTTCCCATATGATTCCGTTTTACCACGTGTTGTTATACAAGATTTGCATAAGTATGGTAATAACAGTTTCCATTAGAGTTTCCAATTAGCAAAAGTAAATATGAAGTATAATTGTGGCAACTATAATATGGTATTGCCAACACAAGGCAAATATTATTATGTGAGGTTTCTTTTTATTTCTCTTGTATTTGTGGTGATGTAATCGGAAAAATCGTCGTAGTCCAGCTGGTAGATTGTTGGCTTATTAGACGTAATGTCACGGTTCAAACTCCAACCGAGGAGAAATATGAGAAATATTTCATCGGCGACCTCAGCAGATTTCTGACTTACTTACTTACATACTTAATTGGCCATTAACAACCCGGTTAACGGATTTCGGCCTGCGGTAACACAACCTTCCAGGCGTCTCTGCTTCTTGCGTGCCTACGCAAGTTGGTCACACCAATCGATGACAGGGCTTCCTCGATTTGGTCCTTCAAACGCATACAAGGTCGTCCTCTTCGCCGACTTCCGCAGATCCCCTCATCAAATACTCGTCTCGCCAAAGCATCCTCCTCCATTCGCACATGGCTGAATATTAATTCGCTGCACAATGGCTATGTCGTTGAGGAGCTCATAGAGCTCACGAATCGGATGCGGAAATCATCGCCAACTCGCACTGGACCGAAGATCTTGCGCAGTACTTTTCTCTCGAAGTCTCTCAAGGCTACTGCATCGGTGCTTAATAGGATCCATGCCTCTGCGCCATAAAGAAGCACGGGTAGGATGAGCGTCTTGTAGAGGTGGCAAGACCGATCCTACGGTTGATCTCCAGACTGACATCATTTTAAATAAATTTCTTGACTATATCAAAAATATAGTTACCGGCCCTAATCTGAGAATCAATACGCCGCATGTCTCTACTTGTCGATAACATATACTTTGTTTTGTCCTTATTTCCTGCCAAACCCATCTTAGTAGACTCCCGTTCAATAGCACTAACGGCAGCAGTATCATCTCGCTTGGTACGCCCTATGATGTCAATGTCGCCAGTGTACGTAAATTGATTTTAAACTATAAGTCCTACCACTCATGTATAAAATTAACACACATAACATAAGTGGTGTGAGCATAGCTGCCAGATTTGACGATTTGTCGTCATTTTGACGATTTTGAGATCCAAAAATATCATTTTGACGATTTGACTATTTATGCTCTTATTTTGACGATTTTTGGAAATTAAAAATTTACATCATATTCTTTACTTTAGTACCATATATTTCATATTTGCTATTTCAAATGAATAAAATATATCAGTGATATCCAACACACACTTTCCTTTATTTAAACTAAATAGGAAGCGTTTGGAAATGAGACTTTATAGCTTTGTGAATGAATATTCATTAGATTGGAAGATGTCGTCTGACATGAGACCATTAGACCCGCTGGGCCATTTAAAAGTTTATATCTAAAAATACAATAAAACAAAAACGGTTTGAAATTTTGCCCAATTAATTTTTTTGTTGCGAAGATGTTCAAGATACCGACTATGAAGGTACATACATGATATTATCATGATGTATTATCTACTAGAATATAGCCTAGAATTGCATAGAATTGAAAAATCATGTACACATGTAGCTTAATTCCAAATTTATGGGGTATACTTTATTTTTAATTGTATTTGAACGATACTACTCATACGCATCATATTACATGTACTGGGATAGTTACCCTAAAAAGTATGCAATAAAAAACTACGATTTTGTCTGTTTTGTATGAAACTAATGGAATTAAATATAACTCATACGTTAGACATGTTCTCTGCATTATGAATTTTACATACATATTAGATATGAGCATAATGTAAGTAAATATAATGGATTAGCGATCTAAAAGTTTAAATTTAAAAATGTAATAAAACAAAAATAGTTTGAAATTTTGATAATTTTATTATTTTGCTGTGAACTACAACTGCTTCGGTTGGAAATAGATTTTTATACGGCTGCCGCGGATTTATGCCTTTATTTTGACGGTATTTAAAAATTAAAAATTTACATCATATTCCTAACTTTAGTACATTAAAAGCCGCTTTATGCTTTGCATTTACTTTGCAATTGTTACTATTGGAAATTTATGTTACTAAAAACAAAGAGTAAAGTATTATATTTTTAAGTTACTTTCGAATACCTGTGATGATTTTTCTGTATTTGATTCCTTTTTAACCACTTAAAAGCTGAAAATTACTACTCCTAAATAACCTCGAAGTTGAGAATAATATATCACTTTTCGTTGCAGACAATTTTAAAAATTCTAGTATAGCTTCTAATATTACCATTGGAAGAACATCGGAAGGCAAACGCCGTTATTTTGTTTTGTACGACCAACACTCAGGGGATCGACGGCATTGGGTTTGGAACTATGTTATGAGAAGAAGGAAAGAGAGAACAGTGTTTATGGACACTAGGCTTGTATATTTTTATACCATAAGTAACAGGATAGACGTCTGCAGGAATTGAGTTCCACATACGAATAGTCCGACTAAAAAACGTATTTTTTTCTGTAATGCAGTGGCCGAGAAAGACGAGCATTACGTAGGAATATATGATTTTCGGGAACAAATCTCCTTATTTCGTTCGAGCAAAATCCGTTATAGTAGCGATAGAACAGTGAAACACAAACCACATTGCAACGATGCACCAATGATTCAATGGAGTTGGATACACTACCGTCATTAACGAGCTACTACGGCCTCTCCTGCACAAGGTCGAGAAACCTCAAAATAGACGTTGAGGCACCGACTTCATAAATAGTATAAATAAATAGTGTAAATATTAAGATCAGATGATAAGATCTTAAGAAGGAACTGAAAAATGCGTCGGTTGAAGACAAGATTATACTGGATTTTCATGCTCAGAATGTCAAGAGCTTCGGACTCCTTAATATTTACACCACCCATAGATTAAGATGATGCAATATTATTGCTGCGCTTATGTGTCAATAAACAACGTTGGGATAGATTGTTTAAACCTTAAACAATTTTTTTCCTGAAAATGATACCAATTTCTACATTTTTGGAAAAAAATTAATAAATGAAGATGATTTTTGAACTCAGATATGTATGTACATTAACTTTATATGTTTTACTACAGTAGAAATAATTTTGGTTCTTAAAAACTTTTAATTTATTTATTTATTTTTTGTGACGATTTTTTGACGATATCAATAAACGTCTTTGATGATTTTGTCGATTTATTCTCAAATATTTGACGATTTGGTGCCTCATTTATCTGGCAGCTATGGGTGTGAGAAACTAGGTTGTAATGGTGACAGAAGGGTTGTAATCACCAATTATGTATGTATGTAAACAGAATATAAATCCAATTCAACTCGTATTGTTTTTTCTGTGACTTCTCAGAGCTTTTGCAATCAGCAAGTTGATTATTGATCTGAATCTAGAAATTGTATTGAATAACACTAAATTAGTTGCTACTGCCAATAGGTATGCTCAGCATTATAATCGCCAGCTTCCAGAAAAAGAAGACTAGAAATTGATTATAAGTCGCTGTAGTATAGTAGGTAGTTTGTTTGCTTGTTAGGCGAGAGTCCGTGGTTCAAAACCTGGCTCAGATATCTCGAACAAAAGGAACTACGAAAATAAAGCAGTCTTCTGGCAATAAACAAATCTGTTAGACTGCAAACTGTGGGTCCCGTTACTTATGGCTACCATGAGTGTTGAGAGAAGCTACATGGGTTTTAATCCTGACTAAAGAGTTATAATATATAGTCAAGTAAATACGCTCGATGTATTTTCCAGAAGTGCGAAAGAAATTATAAATTTAAGATGAAATGTTTCAAGATTGAAATGTCCCACAAGAGCGATATAATATAGAATATATGGTTATACTAAAAACTGAGATATATTTGATCTGGATTTTCTATTGACCGTATGGTACTTGATTCTGATCTTTTAAAATGAAAAAGTCATTCGAACATTCAGGAACAAATCCAGATTACGTGAGAAATGCAAAATCTTTTCAGAACAATTGAAGCTCAAATTGTCGCTTGTATTACCCACACAGAAATAATGGTTATAAGGAATGTCGCTGTACGAATCCGGTATTTCTAAAGAGTGTGTATGTCATATTTAAGGTTGGCGAATGTCTAATGACACATGAGATTGGTATTCCTGTGCAAAAGGACAAACAAATGCTCTGCCACTAACTTAGCTCATTTGCAAAGTAAAGGCAGGAAAATGAAACCACAAGCGGTCGCAAACAAACTAATCTGATTCAATATGCAGAACGAAGTTGATGTTCAAACCAACCAGAGTAAATTATTGATGTATGACAGTTATAATGCATTAATGGCCTTTGCGTTCCTTTCTCAATTGACTAGGAATATCTTACAACGACGTCTACAAAAGCTGTAATCTCGAGAAAGGAGAGGATATCACAGAACATTTGCCCTGTCGCTGTCTGTCACTTCGAAACATGAGACGAAGGATTTTTGGGCGTACATACAGGAATGGGTAAATTTTGCCAACCATGAGTTACAATTCTATGGCGAAATGGATGTTGTATTGGAACTTAATAGACTTTTCATTTGAGGCTATCTTTTGAGAAATCTCAGATCTGTGCGCAAAAGCCACTATCCCCAGTGCTACTTAAAGTTAACATTACTTATGCCCTCGGCCGAATTCAGCCTGATTTAAATGCTACATACACATGTAATTGGTTATTACAACCCTTTAGTTAGAATTACGACCATGCTTCTCGCGCCACTTATGTTGTGTGTGTTCATTTCATACATGAGTAGCGCAACCTAGAGTTTAAAGTCGACTCCGAACGACAGATTTTTGAGATAATTTTCATGGCAGAATTTTTGCCAGAAATCTGCTGAGAGGAAGGCAGTGAAGAAATATTTTTTTATATGTCGGTTTGTTGGAGGCGTCTGAGCTGGGGTTTGGACCGCGGCCTCACGTCTAATAAGCCACACGTCTAATAAGACATTACCCTACATACTAAACTACGTCAACTTCGATTTAAACGCTAGCATCTAGCATCTTGGAAAATTGAACACTCCGGATACTCCAACCAGTTAAGCCGTGACTCACACTTGAACGTTATTGTATTCAACACAAAATGGCATCAATAGGTGTATCAAACGAATAAAAAATGCTGGTGATATCTCTTACACGTACTTACTTCGTTGGCTATTACTTGGTTTTACAACCTAGCTTATCACACCATTCACGTTGCGGGTGTTAATTTTATATTGGAGTTGCGGGACTGAACTTGCCGTAGTCTAGTAGGTAGTGTATTGGCTTATTAAACGTAAAGGCAGGGTTCGAGCCCCAGGCCAGGCATCAAGTCAAAAATACAAAAAGTATTTCTTCGGTGACTTCCTCTCAACAGATTTCTGGCAAAAACTCTGAGGGTAAATAAAAGTCGACTTTAAACTGTAGGTCCCATAACTCATGTCTAAAATTAACAACACAACATGAGTGGTGTGAGAAGCTAGGCCGTAATCCTGACTGAAGGGTTATAATGGCCAATTATGTACATATGTATGTTGCGGGACTGACCTATTGTCAACTTCGAACGACAGATTTTTGAGAAACTTTTCATGGCAATTTGAATTTACTAGCAGGGGAGACTGCTGGGAGGAAGTCTTCGAAAGAAATATTTTTGTTCAAGATGTCTGAGTTGAGGGTTGAACCAAACTACCTACCAACCGGTAGGTCGGTTACAACCTACCTACTTTTCTGCAGCGGCTTTATAAACACCGTTTTATTAAAATTTAATTTTTTATTAGAGTTTAATAAAAGAGCTGGTATGATATACAATTTATAACAAAGTTAAGTGTGCCTCATGGTGTAGGCGAATATCATTATTTGGAATACCCTTGCTTGTAAGCATCACGTGGTGTTAAGCAAAATTACTTTAACTAATAAAGAACAAAAGAAATTAAAAGAATAGCAACCAAAGTGAAAAAGTTTTGACAATTTTAAATTAATTTTTTATAACTGTATGCTAAGAGTACGTACATATATATGTACATATAGTGAGCGTCAAAAGAAACTGTACTATGGATAAAGTTCTAACAATCACCAAACTAAACTTTTACCACCTATGGAGTGTGCCCGAAAAAATTTTTACAAAATTTCGAAATCTTTTTTATTCTTATTTTTTTTATAAAATAAAAATAACGGTAATGTATTAATGTATAATTTCATTAATGTACGGTTTCTTTTGAAGCTCATTGTATATTTACCGAAAATCATAAAACCTTTATACACAGCCGTACAATGTAATACGAATATCATGACAGTCACATCCTTTTTTATACTCTTCTGCAATATCCTTTAAATACATAACAATACTGTGTGTATAGTCTCATTTACATTCACATCCAAAAGCAGAAGAAATTAAGAAATAGGAATAGAAGTGGAAGAGAAAGAGGACAAAATAGACTGCTGCTGTAACACCTGTATTTTAAATCTGATGTAATAATCGTATACATAATGAATCATATTGATTAAGTGTTACTTAAAGCCACTTATTCGTATAGTATGGCTAGAAGAAAAGGAAACTTTTAAGAAAATATGGTGTGTGTTCTATGAAGATACTCTTAGATTGACAGGCTTAATTTTATGATGGACAGGAAAATTATATTTGCATGTGTTTTCTCCTTTTTTTTGTTGTAAAAGAAAAATCCATAATGACAGCCGTAAAGTTTTTATGGCTTTTTAACAAATATTTTCAGTCGGTTGTCAAAAAATTATTGTATGTCTCACTTACAGGCATAAAAATTAAGATTTTAAGCTTGCAATCATAAAATTATTTTTATAACAGGTGCTCGAAAGGTACATTGAAATGTTGGGATGTAAACAAGGCGGTTAAAAAATTTCCTTTTTAAATGGATAATGGATGACCATGCTTCAGGCCTTTAACACCATTGTGATATTGTGATATTTTTTTTTTGCTTTTTTTTACTCGTATACATTTTACATTTAATTTAATTCATAATGTTTGTCCAACCTAGTCCACCGCCATTCATCCTTCTTTCGCAGGGAACTCTAAACGGAAGTTTTTAAAATAACGTGGAGAATTCCAACTTTAAAACTCAAGAAAAAAGATCCATTTTGGCTGTTAGTAACGGAGATGCAGGCCTAGAAATTGTCAGCCATAATTAAGTCACGGAGACGTATATGAAAAACAACTTCAGTCCACTTTCAAGAGATTCACAAGATTTGAAAGATCTTGAGGGATGCTTTAAATATTGTGAGGAAAGTGCTCGAATGATTTTGAAAAGAAAAAACACACGCCTATCGAATCTGCGATTCGGTCAAAGGCAAAGCATGTGAAAATGTTGAATGTGGCGTGCAATTTCATCACAAAAACTAGACTGCCCTATTGCTGTGAAAATATAGCTCTACAGACACGACTTTACGAAGAGAATTGTCATTAAAGAGGCGGCATATTACATCCTTGAGGAATCCCTTTGATGCAAAAAACACAAAATCACAAAAGGCCCTAAAAGGTTCGGCAGATATAGCGGGATATTTGATATTATAACTTCAAGCTATTATCGAATAATAGAAAATAAAAAAAAATTCGATACTAGTGTTTTGCTTCGTTTAACATTAAAATTATAAACAAAAGCTACAAAAACAAAACAATGAACTTGTTTACAAATTTTCGCACTGCGTAACAAACACCAACATAAAAAATGGTTAACAAGTAAACAAAAATACAACAACAAACACTACAAGAATAAATGTAAACAAAATACACAAACAACAGTAATGAAACCAATATGTTTACATTTATAGAGATCTTGAGAAAGCGAAGCCACAAACATTCGTCTTCAAGAACATACATCAGACTGTTTACGTTGCCATATAAAAGGCAAGGCAAATCAGGCAACGGAGTTAATAAATGTGAATAAATCAAATTTCCGTGGTTCAGTCAACGATTGACCAAGAGTTTTGTACGCTGACGGAAAGAAAGATCTCCATGATAGCAGGCAGGAAACCAGACCACAACTTAATGAACTTTGGATTCGTACAAAATTTCAATGACCCAGGAACTTAAGGCAAATGAGCGTACAATGCCTCTTAATTGTCTTAAATTTTGAACAATAAAATTTTTTACTACTGGCACTAAGCAGGTACAGTGGTGGCCTTATAATTACAAACGACTTAGCAACTTATATGTTTGTTAATTTGTTTTACAGTTTTCACTGTGTACCTGGGATCAAAGGCATTGTTTGGAGGACGTTTTACAAACGTTTTTCCATCAGATTGGGACAAATTAAATTTAGATTCGTCACTCCAGAGAACTCTGTTTCAGAAATATCGTTTCTAATTATATGGCCACCCCTGTATCTTCTACTCATGCAGCGCGTTGTGTTGGAACTACGAAAAGAGCTCATGGGTGGGCGGAAAGAGCGTGTAGATTATATGTATGCTAGATTTGTAAGTGTCTTTATTATAAGTGACAAAATTAGTCGTTACAACCCTTCAGTCACGATTACGACCTAGCTTCTTACAGCACTTATGTTATGTGCGTTAATTTCATACATGAATGGCGGGACATACAGTTTAAAGTCGATTCCAAACGACAAATTTTTGAGAAACTTTTCATGGTAATTTTATTTACTCTCAAAGATTTTTTTGCCAGAAATCTACTGAGCGGAAGTCGCCGAAGCAATATTTTTTCAAATTTCGTTTTGATGTCTGACCTAGGGTTTGAACCGTGGCCTTATGTCTAATAAGCCAACACACTAGCTACTAGACTATGGCGACTTCATAAGTAACGATAAAACAAAGAAATAAAAGTGAGTGTCAACCTGACCTTCATAGGCACTGATTCTTATACGCAGTCGAAAAGCTACAAAGAAGACTTTGAGTTGTAATTTGTTTTCGGCCGAATACAAATGATAAAAGCTGAAAGAAGTTCAGCACTCATTACAGAAAAAGATGCAGTTGGGAACTCCGGAGGGTATTGATATTTCTATACCACCTGCCATATGCTGATGCTTTTGGTACGAAAAAAAGCAAAATATACTGAGTAAAAACAGAACAAAAAAAAGACTGTGGAGAATAGGGATAAAGAAATATTAAATTACTTTAACAAAACTATTTAGAAAGATCACGGACGGTAGCACAGAAAATAATTACTATAATGAACTGTAAGATGGCATGCATGTATCAATGGCAGGCTTTTGTATTAAAAAGCTTGAAGTCTGTGAAAGAAAGAAAGAGTCGGGCTACATGCGCTTAAAAATATGTTACTACTGGCGGTCTTATCTTCCTATTAAATACATCTGCACTTACAAATACTGTCAAATACGAAAGCAAAATTTATATCTGGTGTTCGGAAATGAGTAGTGTGTTGGCCCACCAGCTTCGACGTCTCGAAGAAAACGAAATATGAAAAAAGATTTCTTAGGCGACATCATCTCAGCAGGCTTCTAGCATAAACTCTGAAAGTAAATAAAATTGTCATGAAAAATTTCTCACAAATCTTTCGTTCGTAGTCGACTTTTTATACGGTTGCCGCCGCTCACGTATAGAGTTAACACATGCAGCGTAGGTGGTGTGAGAAGCTAGATTTGTAATGAACAATTATGTTTGTATGTTGATTGTGTCTAAACGATTTTATTGTTTTAAATAATTAATGGCTCAACAAATAAAAGAATTTTAAAGAAAATATTTTCTTCATAAAACTGTAGACAACCTTCAACTTTCCAGCACGTAATAAATTTTTTACACTCAATAAAAATGTCGTTACAAACGTTAATAATATTCATTTATTTTTATTGCAATTTTTTTATTTTCATTTCTTTAATTTTTCATTTTCATTACCTTTTTTTATTATTTTTCTAAGACTTCAATTAAAATCGTTAATAAAAAAAAACGCATCTACAGACACGTGTCTACAGCACAGTTTACGGGTTTTGTGGTTCAATAAAAAAGAAGAAAATCTCCTGCTATTGCCAGCAGATGCCATAATTAGCAACCTGTTGAGCCATACTCGTAAATAAGTTTTTGAGTTTTATTGTTGTTTCTTATTGTTTTCCACTAAAAAAATAAAAACAGGAAAAACGTGGAAAACAATTATTCTCCTGCAATTTTATGTTGCAAACATCATGTAAGTTTTACTTCACACATGCAAAGCGACATAAGTTTTGAATTGATTTTTCACTGAACTGGTGAACTTTCCATTTTATTACCATTACATGGAGTACATGTCAAAGTATTGTGATATTCAATACGTGTAGTCTCTGGATTCTTACGGTGGAGTTAGTTTTTTAGACTCTGTATTCTTTGTATTTTACATGTTTAAAACAAGCAGTACGGGCTTCTCAGAATCCAGATGCATAATGAGTTCCTTAAATTCCTGAAATGTCTGTTATTGGTTACATACGTGATGGTTAATCTGCCATAAACAGATTGCTTTACAGATGAAATACAGCTTAAGAGCAATACGAACCGCATACCTATTGCTTTTCGAAATCTAAATACGAACACAATCGATGTAGTCTAGTGGGTAGTGGTCTACTAGACGTGAGGTCACGATTCAAACCCCAATAAAATTGCTATGAAAAGTTTCTCAAAAATCTGCCGTTCGGTTTCGACTTTAAACTGTAAGTCCTGTCACTCAAGTATAAAGTTAAAACACACAACATAAGTGGTGCGAGAAACTACATCATAATCTTGACTGAATCATTGTAATGATCAAGTGTGTGTGTGTAAATGTGAACATAATTCCTTCTAAGTCTAGTTGCGATCCTCTTAATGCTTCTTTGTAATTGTGATGTAAATCGCATTGGACTCCCATGCTCCGAACAATAAGAACATCTGACTTTTCTATAACTTCTATGAAAAAAATCCAGGACCTTCATATCGCCAAATCGTTAGATGATCTAACTCCACTGAGAATAATATCAACTCGTCAGTAAAGCAAACCGCAATGGAATGTTTAAAAATTTCAAATTGTCTCTCCGAAAGACATCTTGAACAAAATCCATAGACGAGGCTATTAAAACGATAATGCAGGTAGCGCATAGAGGTGGCCTAAAAACTATAAAATTCTGTAAAATATTCACATATGGCGACTGAAATATATTCAATTTGCGAACTCAGTTCTTGAAAGGTTTTAGAAACTCACACTAGAGAATGCGATTTTCGATATTGAGAATAACACTCTCTGTCGGTCCTTTAATTTTGTGAATAATGATTATAATAACTTTTGCTCTTACATCTGGAACAAAACAAAATATGAAAAAAGAAAAAAATATTTCCTTCGGCGACTTCCGCTAATCAGTCTTCTAGCAAAAACTCTGGAGTAAATTAAAATTATCAGCACAAGTTTCTTAAAAATTTGTAGCCCAGAGTTGATTTTACACTGTAGGTGCCGCCATTCATGTATAAAATTAACACACAACTTGGGTTGTGTGAGAAGCAATGTTGTAATCCTGCCTAAAAAGTTATAATTACCAATAGGTCGTAATCCTGACTAAAGGGTCAGGTCATACTCACGTATAAAATTAACGCACACAACATAAATGGTGTGAAAAGGTAGGTAGTAATCCTAACTATGGGGTTGTGGTGACTAATTATGTATGAATGTATGACGATCGAATAGGACTTTATGTTTGTCCGAGTAAATCAGAATACATTGTATGTACAACATTTGAAAGTACCAAATATATTTTAAATGTATTTCACTTTATTAAAAAGGTACGTTTTGTATAAAAAAGTACCAAAAATTTTTTCACTCGATGAAATGCAATATACATACCAGTATTACGAACTGCTAATTACATACATACATCATTGGTCATTACAAGCCTTCAGTCGTGATTACAACCTAGCTTCTTACGTCACCCATGTTGTGCATGTTATTTTAATTCTACAGTTTAAAGTCGACTCAGAACGACAGATTTTTGAAAACCTTTTTCATGGCAATTTTATTTACTCTCAGAGTTTTTGCCAGAAATCTGCTGAGAGGAAGTCGCCGAAGAAATACTTTTTGTATTTTGTTTTGATGTCTGGCCTGGGGCTCGATCCCTATCTTTACGTCTAATAAGCCAACGCACTGCCTACTAGACTACGGCGACTTTCACAGTAATGAGATACTAAATTCAAAAATAACATTTTGAAATAAGTGTAACAGTACGTTTAAGTCACCTGCTACCAAATTTAATTTTCTCCATGTTATCATATCTTATGGAATGAAAAGAGAAAATGGTAATTTAAATTTTTATTTAAGAATTTTCACCGAAAAAAATTAGAAAATTCTAAAAGGATTTTTATGAAAAAAAGTACCACAACTGTTTTAAGCTGCTTTTAAATTTCTATGCCCCTCCTTTATTTATTTCCCTCTGCTACCAGTTTATGGTCAGTAATAATCTTAATCCTGCATTCTAATAAAACAATAAATTGAAATAATTTGCCTGTGGCATAATAAACTTTAAAATATTGTAAGAAAATTATATATAAGAACGAAATATGGTTTAACAAGTCGAGTACTACCCTTACAAAAACCCCCATAAACAAAAATCATTATTTTCCAAAACCCCCAAATCCATGCCATTCCTCTATTAAATTTTACTTTAAAATTGTTTTTGTTTTTATTAACAACTATTACTGTCAGTTGTGTCGTCCTTAAATAATATTTTCCTTTCATTTCTTTACAAATTTCTTAAGAGGGTTTGTCCTTTTTTAAGTTTAAAAAATAAAAAACGAAAACAAATAAAAATAAAAGTTAAGAGAATGGAAACGAAGTTTTTCTTTGATTTTGTTGCCAGCCATGAACTTTTAACAGCAATTTTTTTTTACTTTTTGTTCAAATAAAAATTACTTGAGGCTAAAAAGAATAACGTTTCGTACTTCTATTCTATGTATGTATATAGTAAAGGGTATATAAAGTGTACAGTTCGTAAAAGTATAGAAGTATTCTTCGTTTGTATGGTACATGTCGTATGAGTTATATTTAATGCGATTAAAATATTAATCATACGTTAGGTTGGTGCAAAAAAAAATTAAATTAAACTACAGTCGTTGCATAGCCTATTATACCAGGTGTCTAGATATAAAATGAGGGTTTTTTTTATTAATATTTTTTTTTGGAAAATAAAACAGAAATTTAAATTCGATAGCAAAAAAACATTTTATTCAAAGCATTGGCCATTGCTGACTAGGGTAGGCCATTTATCGGCTTAAATTTGAACTGTTGGTTATTTCGAATGTGGCAATACTTATGTCATTCTATACTGTCACAAAATTCAGTATATTATCTCCACTGAACGTAATGAATCGATTTACACTTAAGCAACGTTGGGATTCATTGGGTCAACGAGAAACTGCACGATGATGTCGATTTCGCCAAATAATCATCTTTTCGGATGAAGCTTATATTCATCTTGGTGGGTACGTTAATAAAGAAAATTGCCGTATTTGGGGCTCAGAAATCCAACACGTAGTCGTACGGAAGTCAATGCACCCATTACGAGTGACTGTTTGGCGCGGAGCGGAGGCATCACTGGCCCATATTTCTTTGAAGATGAGGACGTCACAACCTTCACGGTCAATGGAGGTGCCTATCGCACCATGATAACCGATTTTTTGTACCCGCTCTTCATGGTATTGATGTTAACGATGTTTGATAGGATGGTGCAACATGCCATACATCTCATGCCATAATCGATTTATTGCGTCAAACGTTTGATGGACTTTTAATTAGCCAAAATGGTGATGTCAATTTGCCGCCAAGAAGCTGTGATTTGCCACCGTTGGACGTCTGTGGGACGCCGTTAAAGAAAAGTGTTATGCCGACAAACCAGAGACAATTGAGCATTTGAAAGCCTACAATCATGATGCCATTGTCGAGATACGATCCGATACATTCGAAGAAATGCACGAAAATTGCTCCGAGCAGAGCGAGGTACTGTGTGGACAGCCTTGGCAGCCATATGAATGAAATGATATTCCATTTCTAAGCCGGAACAATTGTACTTCACAACAAAAAAATAATTTGGCAAAATTTCGGACCGCTTTTATTTTATTTCATTGTTAAATTTAAACTTTGAAATGGCCGACCCTATGTTTCTATATTTCAGGCAATTTGTGGCTTCACCGCAAATAGAACTGTTCGTCTTTCGAAGCAAACCAATTATTAAACTAATTTTGGACTACCTTGTAGCAATGGAAATGCGCATTCTATCAATGGAATCAACTACTATTAGGGAGAATCAAGGTCTGGTGAATACGGAGAGTGTTTATATTATCAAATACATACATAGCATCATAGAATTTTAAAAATATTTACACATTTGGTGCGTTCACTTTTATTACTAAAAACTGCAAATATTATACACAGTGCTTGACAAAACAATGCAAACTTTTTCAAAAAATGAATTATGAGTCCTAATCAAACGAAATTTTTTAAAATCTTCTCAAGAGATTGGCACACGCTTCAATACTGCATGAAGTAGAACCGGGTTTTAGATCTGACCACATAGTACCAGAGACTGTTTTCGGACGAACATAGAAAACTCACGCTTCCACAAGGGAATAATGGGTTTCTAAAGCTATCATCGGTGATGTAACGATCAAAAATGGAATCCTCAACTGGATCTAGGGTTTATTCCGATAAACTGATGCTGAACGGATCTTACAGATTACCTAACAAGGCCAGAGTATTTCAAGCGGAGAAATTTGCTATTAAATAAGCCGCACATATGGTTAAAACCAGAAATCTATCTCCTTCGAATTTGATAATCTGTGTGGGTAGTCAGGCAGCAATCAAAGCTCTGGAATCCTACCTCATCAAATTAAAGGGCGCCAGACTCTCTACACCGTATACGTCGACACAACACCGCCCACTACTGGGATCCTGGGCACTGTGGCATTTTAGGAAATGAAAAGGCAGACAAACTGACACGAAAGATATCGGAATTGTCTAAGGATATTCATTGAAAAATCATCTTTAAGAGAAAGCTGCCACTTCTGTATGAATGGGTACGTGAACAAACAAAATTATTGGATGATACCAATCCACATGAGCTCAAAGAGCATCCAATGCATTACAAAAAGCCTCAGTTTAGTGCCGATTTTGGACTGGCAGCGACATCGTTCTATATTTCTTTGAGGACCTCTTTCAATGGAGAGCACTTAAAGTCGATATTTCTTTAACCTGAATTGGATAATTTGCATATCAGCACATGGCGGCATGTGGTTTCTAGAGGACGGCGTTAAGTGCTGCACAGCTACATTGGCTACGATGTAGTGGTCATCTTACGTGGAGGTGATGTGAACTGGCCATCGAAGTTGTGCGCAATTTTCTTGTGGGGTTTTATTAAGTCACAGGTGTATGCGAACTGAACTTGCCGTAATCTAGTAGGTAGTGTATTGGCTCATTAGATGTAACGCCACGGCTTAAACCCCAGGTCAAACATTTGCTAAAAATCTGAGAGTAAATAAAATTGCCATGAAAAGTTTCTCAAAAATCTGTCGTCCTGAGTCGACTTTAAACTATAGGTCCCGTCACTCATGTATAACAATTAACGCACCCAACATAAATGGTGTGAGAAACTAAAAAAATAGCATTATTGGCCATTTTTGAAAAATTGTAGAGCTAACCACTGACGTGTTAGAACCATAGCTATTGTTAAAAATTGACAACTGATCTCTGCTCTTTAACCTTTATGTCAACAGATAAAAAATTATACTTACGTCAACAGAAGCATACCCGTGTATGTTCATACATTTTATATGGAATTTCTTTTGTTGCTAAGCTTATTTTTGTGTTGATTTGGTTTTACTTACTTGGTGGGTGGTGTAACGCACTCTGGTTACGTACTACATGCTAAAGACTTATGGAAAACGACCTCACATCCCTTATATGGAGCTCCCATGAGCGTGCGGCGTTTTTGGGATATAAGCCGCATTATACTTTTCGACAACGGAAGCACACGTCAACAGCGTTAAAAACCGATAAAGCTGCAGCCATAACGGACTTATATTTAATACTGAATGATAATCTACGCAGCAATTACGTAGCAGGTCCAAACGTGGTACCGGATTTATCCAATACATACCATCGAATGGGTATGTCACTCCGTCTCATCATATCCAAGGAAGGGACAAATTTATACTGGATTGGCGGCATCCGGGAAAAAAACGTAGGCGACAGGGTAGTGGAGGACTTGTTCTTTAATCATTTTCGTGGAAGTGGACGGAATATTGTTTGTGATAATTTCTTCACAACAGATAACGTAGCGATAAGTTTAATGATGGACAGCAGTTTATCAATGTTAGGTACAGTGAACAGAAGACGAGTATTTGTACCACCATATTTCCCTTTATCTAAAGGACGGGAAGTAGATTTAACTACATTTGGTTTCAGCAACAATATTACCTTATGCTCTCACATAAAAAAAAAAACCAAGTCGATTATACTTCTTACATTATTCATACGAAGTGCAAGGTCCAAAGAAAGAGCCACTTTATATCTTAGATTACAACAGATATAAAGGTGGCGTCGATAATATGGATAGAATATTGAACAAGGCGACAAACAAGTAGATGGCCCTTGGCTTTATTCTACAATATACTAGACCTCGTTGCCCATAATTTACGTTGAGAATAACCCAATGTGGAAAGCTTCCACAAGCCGCCATAGCATGTTCCTACACAGCCTCAGCGACGCCGGAAAGAGAAAGCATAGATAGAAATAAACATGTTACAAAATATATTTTCAACACGCAATGCTATTGAAGCCATATGTGGGGAATCTTTGAGCGTAAGAGGTGCTGCAGATAAAAGCGTGGAAGAACCTGATACCACTGGTAGAATGAAAGTAAAAGGTAATTGCCACTTATGTACAAAATGTCGGCCAACCAGGAAATCCTGCACGTTATGAAACAAGCCCTTATGTGCCGCTCAATCGAGTTATATGCCGCAATGTAAGAAATGCATTTAAGAAGAATTAATATCTAATATTTTTTTATGTCTTCCTATATTTGATTGAATTTTAATCTTATTATTAAGAACTTGTAAATTAAATTCAATAAACATCAAATTTTAAAACATTTTCATATATTTCATTATACATACCCAGGTATGCAACTGTTGACGTAAGGGATAGAAATCAAAAAATGGCCCATCTTTGACCACCATCCGTAATTTTTACTCAAGTCTAGAAATAAGGTAGAAAACACTACTAGTGAAGATATCATGAAATTTCAGGTTAATACAGTTATTACTTCCTGAGATACGGCGATTTGAAAACACAAAACATACTCGGGTATGTATCTGTTGACATAAAGGTTAAAATGAGACCAAAGCCAATTTGTTTGCATGCACCCTTAAGGTTTGGGCTGGATTTATGTCAAGGGATGCAAGAGAAAAAGAAACACATTACGGAGGTCCTTAAAAATTAATCAGATTTACTTCAAAATTGTTACTCAGGGGTTTTCGGGGCCGCTGATTACAGATCGTCATTCAGATTTTTGCGCTCTGAACACGCATCTGGGTGTTTCCATGATTACAGATTTTCATTCAGATTTAAAAAATTCAAAATGGCGGATCCAATATGGCGGTCGAGGTTTATAAAAATTAATCAGATTTACTTGACCGCTATATTGGATCCGCCATTTTGAATTTTTTAAATCTGAATGAAGATCTGTAATCATGGAAACACCCAGATGCGTGTTCAGAGCGCAAAATACATTCGGAAACACCTGGAGCCATCTTATTTGTACAAAAAAAATCCAAATTTGCAGGGCTGTGTTATTTATGTATGGTATGTAATACTAACTGAAGTGGTGTAAAGTTATGTATGTAGGTGTATGCAAATAAGTCACAGTGGTCCACGAATTCGGCCTGATTTATACGCCAGATTATTGGAAATTTTGACATTTCGAATGAGCTCTACCTAGGAAGGCCGTAGTGACCGTTTAAGTCTAAAACATGTAAAAAATGTCGTTGATATCTTCCAAATACTTTGTTTTATTTAAATTTAAAAATAGTAAACGTTTAACAAAGTACCCATAGAACCCTCTTCAACAAACTATTTTTCTAGTTCCAGAACTGCATGAGATGGGAGTATCACCTGGGAGATGATTAAACGTTTTGAAAAGTTTACTTAGGTTAATGCTGAATTCTTCTATTGTCTTCTAAAGAGTTTACTTCCAAACTATCCCTGTAAGAGGTCTTATTTTCTGCATCTATATTGTTCAACTCCATGCAAAACGCAAATGCTTATGTTTTTCAACAACATTTACTAAAGTAAATACTAAATTCTACCTGTTTTTGTTTTTAATGTTTTTGTTGTAGTACAAGCTAATTCTTAATTTCTTTAAATTAATTTCAGAAGCTTTACACCTAAGCTTACATGAAAACTAATTCGACGTGTTTCACAACTTGTCAAACAAAGTTTACTTTCTCTCGGAAAGCAACGACTTGTACCCGATTACACGGTATTAAGTTTAACGTTGCCTGATAATATGCTACATTATTTAAAAATTTCATAGATTTTTGTTCTCTCTCTCTCTCTTTCTTTCTGCTTCTCTCTTGTCTTCATATTATTTGCTTTAAATGTTTTATTATTTCAAGTGCTTCGCATGAAATAGAAATTGAACAATGCTCAGCAGCTACGCGGAATGAAATGGCCCATGTTTTCTTTCAAAACAGTGAAAGAAAACAGAAAAAGAACACTTGAATACAAAATTTAAAAGAGAAATCATTTCAAAAATATTAAAAAAATGACATAAAAATGATGAAAAGCGAATAAAATCGGCATGGAACTGAAGAGTGTTTTACATTTCAAGAGATTTTAATGGAAACAAAAAAAAAAAGACGGGAGAAGAGTACAACTCTGGGATATTAATACGTAACCTAGAGACACAAAGACCTACTCACACACTTATACACGCACACCCATACTAAGTTAGAAATGTAGTATTAGTGGCAGTAAAAATCTTGAAATTTAATTTTCAAACAAGAAAACAAAGATTTTGATTTGATTTTTTCTTTTGTATTCCATTTTCGTAATGAATCGAATTCCCTGGTGACCAATTTCTTTATTTTTTTTCTAAGAAATTGATGCTTAAAAAATCTAATTTCAACAGAAAAGACAGAAAAACATTAATTAATTAAATCTTTTATTGTACATTGTGTACTTCAACATTTCGAAGAGTTTTCTTTACCAACCAACAAAATTGCCTGAAAGAATGAACAAAAAATACATCAAAGCTTAGCTCTTTTAATTCCAAACAAATGTCTTGAAAGATTATTTTCTCTCTAAAATGAAAGAAAATCTTAATGACGCTATAATTTAAAACGTTTCTCTTCAGATAACAACGATTTACGCCGGCTAAAAGCGGAAAAGTACGTCACTTTGAAAAAATTTAAAGGAAAAAAAATCGACAGCAGCATTATTTTTTTTAAATGCCTTCATACAATATCAGTATGTACAGTGACAGACAAAAGTTGAACGTAGGAAAAGATATAATTCTGATGGAAGTGTTTTATTGTGTTCATAAACGAAATGAAAGATTATTTCATTCATATGGCTACCTCAGCTGGACTCACAGTACCTCATTTGATCGTACCAATTTTCGTGCACTTTTTTGAGTGCATGGAGTCGTATAACGGCCATGGCATCACTAATGTTGGCCTTCAAACACCCAATTATCTGTGGTTTGTCGGCGTAACACTTTTATTTAACGGTGCCCCACTCAAAATAGTCCAACGGTGCCAAATCACAGCTTCTTGGCGGCTAATTGAGATCACTGTACGAGTATACTCATGTCTTGGTGCATCAATTATTAAGAAATGACGGAAATGATAGGAACATTTATGGTTGAATTAAATTTTTTTCAATATTTTTTGGTCGGCTTTTTAATTTTACTTAAGTTTTAGATTGTACAGTCGTCGTAGACAATCGTTTGACCGCATTTCATTTGTTGTTATAAATTTGTTTCCTTTGTTTGTTTATTGTTGGAAAAAATACTTCTCCTTTTGCTATGACTTCCAACCTCAGACGGTTTGATCTTCTTGATGCCACATCTGTGAAAATCATTGTAATTTATTCAGTCTGATCACCGGCCAAATCACCATGGCCGGACAAAACATACAACAACACATGAAAATAATTTAATTGTTTTATCAAACTGGTGCAAAGTATCGCAGTCTTTTCATCCAAAAATCATTGTCAGCGAAGAGGCCTATTTCTAGATGAAAAGGCACATGGACAAACAAAATTATTAAATTTGTTCCAATGCTAATCAATATGAGATCCAAGAGCATGCAGAACATTTAGAAAAATACACTGTTTGGTGTGGATTGTCGTCTGATGGCGTCATTAGTCCATATTTCTTTAAGGACGACGTTAGCCATGCCATCATTGCATCACTGCAACAGCAAGCATTATAGGCGGATGATTATGAAATTCTTTTGGCCTGAATTTGATGATCTGGACCACAACGATGTGTGGTTTCAACAGGACGGCGCTACTTGACACCTAGTTGTACCACATTGTGTGGATATTGGGCACAAGCGATTTGAGTGCATGTTCATCTCATGTGACGTGAACTATCCATCGATATCATATAATTTGATTCCATTAGACTTTTTCTTGGGGTCTTAGAATAGGGATTAAATGACAACTGAAAGTCTTTATGGGTGACCAAAAGTAAGTAAACATCGGTTCTGAAAGAGTATTAAGAAATTGCCTCAAACTTGGCAAAACTATGGAACTAAAGCTCCTTCTGAAAGAAAATTCCTAAATAAAACGCCAAATAGCAGTTTCTTGGCGGCCAATTGAGAACACTGTAGGAGCATACTCATGGCTTGGTGCATCAACAATGATACCAGTTCCACAAACTTAAGCAATAAATTTGCGTATACCAGACACTGTTGGTCCTTCTCTGCGACCAAATTTTCTACGACATTTTCATGCAATTGCCGACCAATTGTCTTTGTTTTGGAAATAAATTTCCAATAAATCCTAACGTTGCTCAAGCGTAAATCGATTCATTACGTTGTGGAGATAACATTACTGAATTTTGTGACAGAATAGAATGGCATACGTATTGGCAGATTCGAATTTAAACCAATAGATAAGCCACCCGATAATTGGTTTTGAATTAATGAAGTTAGGAACTGAATCAGTTTATCTAAAATGCAGCTTGAACATTTCGTTGGGAAGAATGGAGTAGAGCTACAGTCGTTCACTTGGATTAATTTGTATTGCATTGTTGTGTCGAGGTACTAATGTACTAAGGAAAGTTGAGTTTTGTTCTGCTTTTAACTTCCTGCCAATAGTACTTGATAACCATAGAAATGCTTCATTATGAAATGCATTATCACCACATGGGTTCCAAGTATGCGTTTCTGCAGTGATGATTCCTACTCTCAATATATTTTCTTTGTGTTTTAAATTTCCGATCAGAAGGCCGATTACTATTCTATTGCTATTTGTAAAACGTCTGATTCATAACTCAAATCTCTTTCCACGTCACCACTTAACAAACATTTAGATTACCTCTGGCTTAATAAGAGCCTCCATTACTTTAAACTTGCCTTCATTTTCCACTACATAGAAATGTTCACCATTCCTCACAAGCTCATTTTACTGCTAATTACCATGGGTTTCCATATAAACTTAAGTCCAGCAAATGATAACCCTATTCCTCCCGGCTAACTGACCCAGCATAAACTGAATAAACTCCCGCTTAGTAGATACCTGCAAGTTTCCCTATGGTTTCTAAATATTTCACTGGGAGTCCGAACAATCCACTCCTAACCAGTTATTATACCAATCTCCTACAGTTCCGTCGTTCCAAATTGCCTCCTGTCTTTTATCACTCAGATTCGTTACAACACATTTTTCAAACTTTCAGAGTCCGTCGGGTTCTGCCTGCTGTTCGAAGTGCCAAGTCACAGAAGTCTTTGATGAATATTGTGTTTTATATCGTATATTCGTATATAAATACATACGTACATACATAATTGGCCATTACAACCGTTCAGTCAGGATTACGCCCTAGATTCTCACACCACTCATGTTGCGTGCGTTAATTTTATACGTGAGTGGTGGGCCCCACAGTTTAACGTCGACTCCGAACGACAGATTTTTGAGAAACTTTTTCATGGCGGGTTTATTTACTCTCAGATTTTTGTGCCAGATATATGCTGAGGAGATACTCGTATATATCGAGAGAGATACTCGTATATATCGTATTTTATTATCCCTTTTATTATCCGATCGGCTGCTGTTATTGTCATTATCATCGCAAAGACTTTAACGATGCAAAAGAGCACTCATCTCCATGGTGGAAAAAGGGGATACTTCCTGCCTCGGTAGAGTTAAGTAAGTAGGCCTGATTCCACATAAAAAATGGTGACCTTTTAACAATGCTCTGAACCGAACTAGACCATGGAACTAAACCAAAACCAACCAAATAAATCAATTTGACAAAAGCAATTCATTAAAATAATAAATTTCAAGTGCCACGAAAGAATAAATAGCAGAGTATTCGGGACAAACACAGGTTGCCCCTTACTACCTCTTATGCTTGTCGTTGTATTGGGCGAAGTAATGCAGAGCCGCTGTTTCATTAACATACGAACTTGTTTACCTAATTGGTTATTACAAGCCTTCGGTTAGGTTTATGACCTAGCTTCTCACAGGACTGATGTTATGTCTGTTAATTTTATACATGAGTGGCAGGATCTACAGTTTCAAAGTCTACTACGAACGACAGTTTTTTTTGAGAAACTTTTCATGCCAATTTTATTTACTCACAAAGCTTTCGCCAGAAATGTACTGAGAGGAAGTTGCCGAAGAAATGTTTTTTCATATTTCGTTTTGTTGGAGGGTTTGAACCGAAGCCTCACGTGTAATAAGCCAACACACTACCTGCTAGACTACGGCGGCCACCATTAGACTAGCCGTCTTTGCCGGCATTATGTTCCCAGTAGTTGAAGACAAAATAGTAAGCATTATAGCAGCAGTTGGGACTACTACTGGTGTGTATATCATGTGGACAAGTGGGAAAAGTTTGGAACTGTCAAGGATTCAGCGATTTCTGCAGAAGTTGCCATATTATGGAGAAGTATTAAAGAAGTTATATCGTAATCTTGACTGAAGGGTTGTAATGACAAATTAAGCAAGTATTGGCACTTCCTCCGTTATTGTCCGATATTTGCCGAACACAGGAGAACCTTCCTTAGCAAGATGTTTCTAAAAAAAACTGGCCAACTTAACGTCAACTGATTTCAGATTGTTTTACAGGCTCATGGTACGAGCGTGATTAAACCATGAAGCGAAAATAAATTCTGTTTAAATTTAGCCTATGAAGTCGTATGACGTATTTTTTAATTCAAAAGAACTTCTTTCTCCATTTACAGCATTTTTGTGTCACACTATAAAAGTCAGTTTTAAATGTCATCTTCATCTTAAAATAACGTACAAACACTTACACTTCAAAAAATTCCATACATTTTAGCATACACTTAACGTTTTATTTCTCTTCTGTAGAATATTCCACATGTTGTAAGGACTTGAGAGGGTGAAAGGACTCTGTTACAGTAATAAACATAATACAAACATTGTTGGGTGTGTGTTACAAATTTAACAGTCAAGACAAAATAATTTTATGTTTCAAATAAATGCTCTTTTCTCAGACAAAATATGAATAAATTGTGGAGTGTTTGCAATGCAAGATGTTGTCACACGGTAGTCTAGTAGGTAGAGTATTGGATTATTTCACGAGAGTCCTTGGGTTAAACGCCAAATCAGACATCTCGAACAAAACTAG
Organism: Sarcophaga subvicina; assembly: GCA_936449025.2. Lineage (NCBI taxonomy): Eukaryota > Metazoa > Arthropoda > Insecta > Diptera > Sarcophagidae > Sarcophaga > Sarcophaga subvicina. The sequence continues at coordinate 39,725,454 of OW388084.2, forward strand.
ATACGAAAAGATAAGAGAATATTTTTATATGTGGGATATTTTGAAGTAAGCTTGGCTTACAGAATTCTTCAAAGTCAACATATAATTATCCAGGCATTGTTGCCATTCGAACTCTTTTATTTCGATGACAACAGTCGTGACAGTTTAAATTGCTATTTCTAATATCGATTCTGATTAGATTTAACGCAAATCTTATTCTGCATATATTCACTTGGGGTCAGATCTGTCTGCTCTCTTCATAAGCGGGTTCATTATGTCATCTTTCTTTAACAAATGAATGAAGTTAGTGTGAAGTCGCCGTAGTCTAGAAGGTAGTGTGTTGGCTTATTAGACGTAAAAGCCAGGCCAGACATCAAGACAAAATACAAAAAGTATTTCTTCGGCGACTTCCTCTCAGCAGATTTCTGACAAAAACTCTGAGAGTAAATAAAATTGCCATGAAAAAGTTTCTCAAAAATCTGTCGTTTGGAGTCAACTTTAAACTGTAGGTCCCACCACTCATGTATAAAACTAACACACACAACATATGTGCTGTGAGAAACTAGGACGTTGTATAATGAGTCCATTCGACCTCCGGGTACTGTAATGGTCTTAATTGACAAGTACACGACCTCTAACCTAACCTAACCTAGTGTGACGTATGAGTTCAGTTTTCTGTTCTACCCACCTTTACATGTAGCTTAGCTTAGTTTTTACCTTCAATGCTTCATATTTAGAGACTCATATGAAGATTGGCCTTGGATATCTGACTAACTCTTCCAAAAACACAGAGCATTCTAGGATAATCTTTCCGCAAATAAATGTATTGTTCTACCCGATATAATCTGATACTACATATATTGACAAAACGTCCGTCCTGATAACCACTATTTCAGGCTGTATAATACTACAGTAACCTGGTTGTCCAAAAGGCAATGTATGATTTTTCTTTTCCGAAAGATTGCATTTGCAAATTTGAGCCTGGATTCATTAGAGGGCATTTAGATGATGATGTTCTCTAAGTAAATCATTTCCATAGGATCTGTCTTGTATTTTTGTTATAAAACCAGGATCAAAAGCGGGTTCTTGTATCATGTAGTCAATAGGAAGTGCCACAGCAACTATACGTCAAATTAGTTTCTATATTGCCATGTTCTTGATGCGATCAGTCTCATTGCTTTGCCAACGTGTCTGAATGCAAATTGTTCGGAAAAGCAAATAACGCCACAAGTTTTCTGACTGAAGCGGAGTGATCTCGACTTTAAGAATCGCTGTGGTTATTCGCATAAACGTGAGACTCAAGAAAACCCCACAAGACAAAGTCTAACGCGGTCAAATCAAACGATCTCGGTGGCCAGTTAAAGTCACCTTCAAGTGGAATAACAATGCCATCAAATTACTCGCACAGAATATCCCATGCGGCATGAGCTGTGTAGTGGGTAGCTCCGTCCTCTTGAAACAATATGTTCCAGATTATCCAATCATAGAGCCAATGTAGTTTCTAACAAAATATCGGATTTAAAACCACCAGTTCAATATCCTCACGAAACAATGCTTTTTGCGGGATGCATTGGAGGCATTTGGTTCTCATGTGAATTGGTATCGTCCCAAAATTCAGTATTTTCACGCACACCAAGTCGTTAGCGTATGCGTTAATCATGCAGCATGTTCGTTCAGTGGTTTTGGATAAGCCTTAAGACTAAGGTTCCATGGCAAAGCCCAGATTACATCTCTTCGTGGTATTCCATTTTGGAAACCTTAAAGGCGCCCATTGTAATTTTGATAAAGCAGAATTTTAACATGAAGTCGCCGTGGTGTAGTAGGTAGTGTGTTGGCTTACTATTCGCAAAGCCCGGGTTCGTATCCCAGGTCAGACATCAAAAATGAAATATGAAAAAAAAAAATATTTCTTCGGCGACTTCCTCTCTGCAGATTTCTGGCAAAAACTCTGAGAGTAAAATAAAACTGCCATGAAAAAGTTTCTTAAAATTCTGTCGTTCGGAGTCGACGTTAAACTGTAGGTCCCGCCACTCACGTATAAAATTAACGCACACAACATGAGTGGTGTGAGAAGCTAGGCCGTAATCCTGACTGAAGGGTTGTAATGGCCAATTAATTAATTAATTAATTAATTAATTAATTAAAAAAATTAATTAATTAATTAATTAGAATTTTAACATTTTACCAGCAATTGCAATGACCGCTGAAATAACGTCCACTTTATTTACTACTCAATAACCAAATCCTGTTTAATGCTTTCTGTTCCAGAATAAAATATTCAGAATCCTTGGCGGAAATCGTGAGCATCTTTCAAGAAGAATTCTATGACATGGGAAGATAAGCAAAATTCAACATAGAGAAGGGGTACAAGACAGAATATCGCAGTAATAGGGATAGTCAGATCGCCACTCCAGCACTCGGCTGTTATATCGTTAAATCAGAGTATAGGAATGTCTGGGGAAGCTAAATCGGATAGGTACGACGGCCTTCTGCGGGATCCCAGCTCTTATGGAATTTCACAGAAATAAATAAACAGGCGAGCTTTCAAGGAGGAGAGCTTTCTCGCCATTGATTGGATAGCATTGCATGCCTTCTGTGGAATGGATGCGGATGTTAGAGAAGTTATGCTCAATAAAGGCTAAGGCAAAGGTAGACAAAGTCTATTGCCAAACGATGTGATTTGGAGGCAATTAAAATGTTTGTTGGAAATAAAAATCAGAGGAGATCTGAGTCATGCGTCAGACTATACAAAAATAATCTAAGGTTGGTAACCGGTCGTTCGGCAGGACACTGTAGGCTCACAGTACACTTATTCAGAATAGTGGTTGCCTAGAGCGCAACATGTTGATTCTGAGACAATACATACATACATACATAATTGGTCATTACAACCATTCAGGAAAAATTACAACAAACTACGTACTAGACCACGGCGACTACATGCGCCAGGCTATCCACTTATAATCTGAAGGTGGTAACAGGTCTTTTGACAGGGAACTGTAGACTCAGAGTATACATATTCAGAGTGGGGGTTGCCTCAAGGCGAAAATATAGATTCTGAGAAGAAAATAATGAAGTTGACTGAATGCCAAGTGCTAGGCAGGGAATTGTCATTTTTGACATCGAACAGAATTCTGAAATTTGTTTGCACAAACAGGTTTGCAGCAGACACGAGAGGTATAGACGTTATGCAGCGTATTAATATCCAGCGGGTGCGCTGGCTCGGCCATGTCGTTCGAATAGACAACGAAGCTCTGGCGAGACGTGTATTTGATGCGGCGATCTGTGGAAGTCGGTGAAGTGGACGACCTTGTATGCGTTGAAAGAACCAAATCGAGGAAGCCCTGCCAACCATTGGTGTGATCAACTGGCGTAGGCGCGCAAAAACCAGAGGCGCCTGGAAGGATGTGTTGCGGCAAACCGAAATGCGTTAATCGGGTTGTTAATGGCTAATTAAGTAAGTACTATAGATATACGCTATAAAGTTTGTGGAGAGTGTTACAGATCGTGTAGTCGTAATACGAAGACGATAATAATTGAAATAATAATCCTGTATTCGATAAAAAAAGAATTACGCGAACTAGTTTGTGAATCAAATTTTTGCCAAATAAAGTTGAAAATTTCGGTATTGGAAAGACGAACACATTGAAAAAAAAACGAACATCGCCAGTTTAACAAAAAATTTCTGAAACTCAATAAATTTTTCTTCAAACTTAAACAAGCAATTATTGATCCCCTACTCAACAACGAATGCACACATCCCTTTATATGTTATTCGTAGCGTTATCGCTAAAAATATTATAAGTTTTGCAAATGCAAAAATGGCATTAAAAAGCCAACTTCTGTATCCCCCATGAGTACAAATTGCATAATTTCCTTTGCATGCACAGCATAGTCATGAAATTTCCAAATGCATGTGGCATAACTATCAGTTGTTATGTGTTTAAACGTGTTTGGTATTCCTTTAGCATCAAAAGCATATCCCTGGATATGATTTTAATTGATTAATTCGATTAATTGCACTTCAATGATTCACAAAATCATCGTATCGTTTTAAATTTAAATTTGAAAATGTTGAAATCAATTCAACTCAACTAATTAAAATTAGTTTTATGCGGGAAATTATTAAGAAATGACGGAAATAATAGGAACTTTTATGGTTGAATTAAATTTTTTCAATATTTTTTGGGCGCCTTTTTAATTTTTCTCAAGTTTTAGATTGTATAGTCGCCTTAGACAATCGTTTGACCGCATTTCATTTGTTGTTTTAAATTTGTTTCCTTTGTTTGTTTATTGTTGGAAGAAATACTTCTCCTTTTTTGCTAGGACTTCCGATATCAGACAGTTTGATCTTCTTAAAGCCACATCTGTGAAAGTGATTGATCACCGGCCAAATCACCATGGCCGGATATAACATTCAACAACACATGCAAATAATTTAATTATTTTATCAAACTGGGGCAAAGTATCTCAGTCTTTTCATCCAAAAATCATTGTCAGCGAAGAGGGCTATTTCTAGATTGAAAGGCACGTGAACAAACAAAATTGTTGAATTTGTTACAATGCCAATCGATATAATATCCAAGAGCATGCAGAACATTTAGAAAAAGTCAGTGTTTGGTGTGGATTTCCGTTTAACGGCGTCATTAGTCCATATTTCTTTAAGGACGACGTTAGTCATGCCATCACTGCGTTACTGTCAACAGCAAGCATTATAAGCCGCTGATTATGAACTTCTTTTGACCTGAATTGTATGATCTGGACCACAACAATTTGTGGTTTCAACAGGACGGCGCTATCTGACACACAGTTGTACCACATTGTGAGGATATTGGGCACGGGCGTTTCGCGTGCATGTTCATCTCATGTGGCGTGAGCTGGCCATTGATATCGTGTAATTTGATTCCATTGGAATTTTTCTTGGGGGTTTGGAAAAGCGATTAAATGACAACATAAAGAACTTAATCGCTAACAAAAGGAAGTAAACATCGGTTCTGAAAGAGTATTAAGAAATTGCCTAAAGCTTGGCAAAACTATGGAACTAAAGCTTCTGTAAAAGAAAATTCCTAAATAAAAATCATTTCAAGACGGTATATTCGACATGAGGCCACTAAGAATTTTTATCATGTCGAGGAGTAAAAAAACTTAATCTTGAGCCCTTTTTCAAATCCTTCTCTGTCGGTTATTGGAAAAAAATGAAGTCTAAGTCAGAATTAACAGTGGTACACAGTGTGAGTTGATGCCAACGCAAAGTGTTCATTTTCCTGATGGAAAAAATTTAATTTAGACTGGCTACACTGTTATTGGCATAATCTGGACAAAGTATTAGTCCTGCGATCCAGGCGAAAATTTTTGGTGAAGGAATCTTTATGATGTGGGCAGCATTATAAAGGGTTATCCATTTCGTGGTTTCAAAAGTATGGGACCGGCATTCGACATCTGTCAAACTAAGTTGTGTAACCAATTTTTTCCTTTTCAGTTGAAAGTCTGACATTGACGAAAATGGATCGCTTAACTATCACACAACGCATGAAAATTATCAAAATCTACTACAAAAATGGTGATTCTGCCACAGCCACGTATCGTGCTTTAATAGGAGATTATGGTTGACATAGTCGTCCAACTACGCAAGTAATTGGCAAAATTGTGAAGAAATTTGAAGAGACTGGAGTGTTTACAAATATTGAAAGGCCTGTGCATCATCGTTTCGCTCGACCCGCTGAAAATATCGCTATTGTAAGTGAAAGTGTCGCCGAAGAACCGAATGTGTCGATTCCTCGTCGTTCTCAGGAATTAAGACTGTCTTAAGGCACATTATGGCGTATTTTGCATTTAAATCTACACCTACATCCATATAAAGTCCAGCTCATGCAACAACTGAAGCCAGCTGACCATTCGCAACGTCGTAGATACGTGGAAAGGGTGCTTGAACAACAGGCGGTGGACGGCAATTTTTCGAACAAAATTTTCTTCAGCGATGGAGCACATTTCACACTCGGTGGGTATGTTAATAAACAAAATTGTCATATTTGGGGTTCTGAGAATCCTCAAGTAATTGAAGAGAAAAAATCCAGAAAAAGTCACTGTTTGGTGCGCTATTTGGTGCGAAGGTGTGATTGGACCTTACTTATTCGAAAACGACGATGGAACGACTGTCACCGTCAATTCGGAGCGTTATGGTCATATGATAACCGACTTTTTTTGCCTGCTATTGAAGAATACGACTTGTAGAATATGTGGTTTCAACAAGATGGTGCCACATGCCACACAACTCGAGCGAATATGGCTTTATTGCAAGAGACATTTCCCTGCCGCGTAATTTCTCGTCGTGGCGATATCAACTGGCCACCAAGATCATGCGATTTGACACCATTAAACTTTTTTGTGGGACTACGCGAAAGACCGTGTTTAAGCAGATAAACCTTCAACTCTTGAGCACTTAAAACCCAACATTAGTCATGTTATGGCTGAGATACCGCCCAATATATGTCAAAAAGTGGTCGAAAATTACCTCAAAAGAATCAATGCTTGCAACACTTCGCGTGGAAGTCATTTAAATTATGTAGTGTTTCACACATAATGTCAACGTTCCAACTTTACAATAAAAAAGAAATATCATAAAAAAAAAATTTTTGTATGTGTTTTATTTAAGTTTACTTTTGAAATCACGAAATGGATAACCCGTTATATAACTTCAAGCTTTCCGCTTGTTTCATTATTTACCACCAGAATAAATTCAGCAACATATGTTTTATTGCGAATGCAAGTTAGTTTAAGTTTTTTACCTGCATCTTTTCAACAGTTCTGTCAAACAAAAGCTGTCTAATTAAAGTCTGCTTAAACGTTAAACAAATAAATGCCAAACCATGTGATATGCTCATATAACCTTTTATCCATTTAACCATAAATATGTTATCCATTCGATGGCATTTATAAACTATGTACGTGGATTGTGTTTTGTCTTTAATACACGAGCAACGACCTCTTTTTAAGCGCTTGCTCAAACAAAGTGTGTGTGAATATAACATTCACCGCAGCTGCTCTACGTAGACTACATCCGAAAGCTCAAATTTTCCATAATTCTGGCGCACAAATCAGTCTGAATTTGACAAATGGCATTTGTTACATTGGTTTGGAGAACCGCTGTGGTTTGTGGCTTATTCGCATACACTTGCTACTTAAGAAAATTATAAAAAAAGGGTGACGAGATCAAGTCCCACGGTATCGGTTGCCATATCCTCAAACCATGCGTGCAGAATATCCAATAAGGCATGATCTATGTGTAGATAACACCGTCCTGTTGAAACTACATGTCAGTGGAGTCTAGTTTATCCAATTATGCCAGAAATCGTTGGTAATCATCGACCAATTGTCCTCGCCGTTGACAGCGATGGCCTGGCCAACGTCGTTCTGAAAGAACTATGGGCCGATGATCCCTACAGTTCAAAATTCACAACAAACAGTAACTTTTTCGGGATACATTGGACACACTTGGATCTCATGTGGATTGGTATCATCCCAAATACGACAATTCTTTTTGCTCATGTAACCATTCATCCAGAAATGGGTACCATCGCTGAAGATGATTTTTCAATGAAAATTAGGATCGGTTTCCTAACAGCTCCAGAACACCATTCAGCGGACACACGGTGTTGTCTATGAATGTCCCTGGCGATTTGGCAAAACAAACTGAATAAATTACAACTGATATGACAGTTGTAGTCTAGTAGGTTATATGTTGGCTTATTAGACGTAAAGTAAAGGTTCAGACCCCTGGTCAGACAACTCCAACAAAACGAAATATGAAACAAATATTCCTTTCGGCGACTTCCTCTTAGTAGATTTCTTGCAAAACTTCTGAGAGTAAATACAATTGCCATGGAAAAGTTTCTCAAGCATCTGTCGTTCGGAGTCGCATTAACTGTAGGTTCAGTTCCGTCACTCATGTATAAAATCAGCGTACGCAACATAAGTGGTATGAGAAACTAGGTTATAACCCCGATTGAACGATTGTAACGGCAAATTATGTATGTATGTAATTTGATTGATATAGCTTCACTAAGATGGCCATTATCAACTACTGCCTATGTTCGAAAGTCCTTGTTGGAAGACCCAATGCAAAAAAAAACAACAGTTTACATGAACAATTTTGATAAACTTTCCATAATAGTCTAAAGAAAGAAAAATAATAAACAAACCTCATCAAATACACCCAGGCACAAAAGTATACATACGGTTAACAAATTTCATTAAATTAAATTTGTTAACTTTTGTAAAACTATAAAGATTTTCAACGAAAACGGATTGGTTAAAAAATGTCTGAAATTTGTTAACCGTTGTATACTTTAGTAACTGTGTGTAAGTGATATAGATTTAGATATGGTTCATGTATCATATCTACTACAACATACCCATTTTCTTATTGATTTTTATCTAGGAATGATTCACATACATACCATATATTGAATATATGTATGTACATATGTGGGAGACTATAGGAATTATTCATTTTATAAAGGGTGTGCCATTTAAAAGTTTAAATTTAAAAATGCAAAAAAAGCAAAACTGGTTGGAAATTTTGCCAATTTTATTCTTTTGTTGGAGAGTGCAATTGTTCCGGGTTAGAAATGGAATATTATTTCAATCATATGGCATGTGGCGGCTAGCCTCACAGTACCCCATTCGATCAGAGCAATTATCTTCCACTTTTTCGACTCTATGGGGTAGTATCTCGTCAATGGCATCACGAATGTTGACATTAAAATACTCAATTGTCTCTGGTTTGTCGGCATAACACTTTTCTTTAATGGCGACCCACAGGAAATAGTTCAACGAAGTCAAATCTCAGCTTCCTGGCGGCCAGTTGACATCATCATTTTGGCTAATTAAATGGTCATCAAACGTTTGACGCAATAAATCGATTGTGGCATGAGATGTGTAGCAAGTTATACCATCCTATTGAAACCAAACGTCGTTCACATCAATACTATGAAGACCGCGTATAAAAAAATCGGTTACCATGGTGTGATAGGTGTCTCCATTGACCGTGATGGTTGCGCCGTCCTTATTTTTAAAGAAATATGGGCAAATGATGCCTTCGCTCCACAAGCCGCACCAAACAGTCACTCGTAATGGATACATTGGCTTCTCTAAGGCCACTTCTGGGTTTCTGAGACTCAAATACGGCAATTTTGCTTATTAACGTACCCACCAAGATGGAAATGAGCTTCTCCTGACAAGATTTTTTTTTTTTGGAAAAATCGACATAATCGTGCAGTTTCTCGTTGGCCCGTCTAGAAAAATGAAAACGAAGCGGATGAACCAATTCATCCAATTGAATCAATTGAATTTTGTAAGGCGACATACCGAATCTTTTTGCAAAATTCGACGTAAACTAGTGCGTGAAATGTTCAATTCTTGAGAACGATGGCTAGCTGATGTTGATGTATTCTCTTGCACACTCTCAGCCACAGCTTCGATATTTTCGGGTGTACACACTGTACGCGTCTTGACGCATCAACAATGAAACCAGTTTCACGAAATTTAGCAATAAACTTGCGTATACCGGCCACTGTTGGTCCTTCTCTACAACCAAATTTTATACGACATTTTCGAGCAATTTCCGAGCAATTATCCTGGTTTTGGAAATAAGTTTTCAATAAATCTCAACGTTGCTCAAGCGTAAATCAATTCATTATGTTCAGTGAAGACAATATACTGAATTTTGTGACAGAATAGAATGACGGAAGTATTGCCAAATTCGAAATAACCGAATGGTTCAAATTTAAACCGATAGATGGGCCCACCCGATATTTTCAACATGAACTTGTTATCGTTGCTGGCGGTTACGTTTTTTTTTTATATGCGGACTAAGGAAATAAAAACAAATTAAGAAAAATAAGAAGAAAGGCATCATATTGTCATATTTTATGAGGCCGAAAATTAACCAAAAAAAAAAAAGTAAATAATATTGCCATAGAAAAAAAGACCCATAAATAGACTAAAATAGTAAACAATAGCAAACAAACAACAACCAAACACATGAAATACTATCGCTACCATGCTATTGCGATTACTATAGTAAAATAGACTCACTTACACTTTGGTATCGAGGCTATGCGATAAACCTACCGAAGCAGGCTATTATTGTGTGACTGTTATTTAATGATGATTGTGTTACAATACAAGATACAATTGGGTCAACCAGATGGTATACGAGGAATATTGTTTAATAATAAATATTTTTTCTTGTTTTGTTTTGTTGTTTTTGTATCAAAAATAAATAATTTTCACCATAATAAAGGTATGCACAAAAATTGTATTTATTTCATTAGTGGCTGGATAGGGTTTTTATTTATTTCCTCGTATTCTTAATGAATTTTTTTTGCATTACATTTTACGGTTCACTACTGATGGCAGAACTTTAATCACTGATGTTATTAAAAATAATAACGAGATAATAGTTTTATTAGCAGACGTAAGAAAATTATAATAGAACAGCATAAATTATTAAAAAAAAAATCCGATAATTTGTGGTCAAGCAATAGTTTGCTATGTGTTTTGTAAGAGCTTGAGGACTTAAAATGATAACACATATATGAATACATAATTGCTCATTACAACCTTCCAATCATGGTTACAAACTAGCTTCACACACCACTTACGTTGTGTATGTTAATTCTATATATGAGCGGCGGGACCTACAGTTTAAAGTCGACTCCGAACGACAGATTTTTGAGAAATCTTTTTATTTCAATTTCAAAAGTTTTTGCCAGAAATCTGCTGAGAGGAAGTCGTCGAAGAAATATTCATTCATGTTTCATTTTGTTGGAGATATCTGAATTGAGGTTTGAAGCGTGGCCGCCTCACGTCTAATACTTACTAAACTTTATTACTTTTTTTTATTATAATCTCGTAGATAATTTAATGGCATTTAGTTTTTTAGTAAGATTTCTAACACATTGTCAACAACTTTTTCCAATAAATATGATGGTCAGTCTTCAATGGTAACTTTAATACTGGCTTTCAATGCTATAAGACCCGCTAGTTTGTTGACAAACTTAACTTAAACATAAAAAGTTATCCAAAGCGAGAGGACCAGTGAATAGTACCATTTTAGAAATATTTTCTTTGCAATTAATCAATTGTCCATATATTGCAATAATCCAAATGTCTCTGATTTTAAAGTGATTTTACAATGACTGTAGCTTCTTTCAAGCAGAGATTTTTGCTAGTAGGCCTTCTTCAGACTCCGAATTTTATGTGATCTTCGTTGACAGCCAGGCTGGCCTAAGAGACATTGCTTTGGTCTGGTGTAAAACACGACTTATACGTTGATTCTACGATCACTGTAGCGCTTCTCAAGTTAGTAGGGCAACATCAGATTCGGAATCTTGATCTTCGCTGACAGCCAGTCATTCCTAAAGGCCATTGCGTCGATATGGTGTAAATCACGGTTTGTACGTTAATGCAAAAGTTCTTTAAAGACCTTTGAACCAGATCGGATCCATCTATGCTGGATTCCGGGACATAGCAGTATACTCGGTAATGAGACAGCGGATTGTCTCGCTAGATTAGGAACACTTTCTGCGAAAGACTTGATTGTTGGTCCTGATACCCCAATCTGCTACTTCTACGGCCTCATTAATGGACGAGTCAGATGTTATGTGTCTTGGAGTCTATGGCCTGCTATAGATAGTGCCAGAACAGGTTTGCTGCTGGGCTTCGATAAGGCCAGTCTGAGGTTATTTATTGCTTTTATACAAGGCTCTGTCATATTAGATCGCTGACAATAATCTGGAACAGATTCCAGCCGGACTATTACAGGGTATGTTGCGATGAGGAGGAGTTGGAGACTATCGAATACCTTGTCTGAACTGTCTAACTCTTAGTAGGTTGAGGACCCTAAGGAAAGGCTTGTTTGAAGGTTTGGACACTCTGTCGGGAACTGACATTAGGACTGCCCATAGATTCATAAGTAGCTTGAGCTGGTTGAGAAGTGCTAGGACATAAACGTTATATTCGGCCACTCTAAGGTGTTTGTGGTCCATCTTTCTTCGTTAGTTTCCTATATGAAGTCCCTTCTACCTCTTCTAATTTTCCCATTTTCTTACCTCATTCATTATTCTCACTCCATCTCTCTTTTGGGAAGTATTTACATTGGGTGATTCTGTCCCAATGTTAATTACACCCCCTTAGACCTAACCTAACCTAAATTGATTTATTTTTATAAACAAATATTTTGTCTCAATTCTACATTTAATTTTCAGTGATTTTCGTGGTGATTTGTTAATGTAAATACGGCCATTTTGTCTATTGAGTCATTTTCGAGCAAACCGGGTCACGATCTCGTTTGGTTCTAATTATTATACGAGTTATGTTGTACAGGCTCGTAAGCTCATATCTTTATAAACAAATTTCACGCAGTCGAAGAACAAAGGCCAACAAATTGAGAATGACGACGAATAGGCATTTCGGCATCTTCTTATTCTTTTGAGTTGTGAAACAATTTAGAACATGAATTGCAATCAAATAGGTTGTCACAACGGACGGGTACAACATTGAACAACACGTGCTTATAATAAAAATGTCTCGAAATTCCTTCGAAACATGAAGTTCAACGGTGAGTGCCAAAGTACTTTTGACCAATTTTTGTCGGATTTATTACAGTACTGTTACACATGAGATCCATTCCGAAAAGGCCACTGTTTGATGTAGATTTTAGGCTGGCAGTCAACTCGATCTATAATTCTTTGAGAATGATATCAGCTAGGCCGATTATTACCAACTTCTTTATGCCTGAATTGTAGGTTCTAGACATCAACGACATGTAGTTTCACAACTCATGCTGCATTGTATATTCTGTGCGAGTAATTTGAGGACATGGTTACTTCACGAGGTGGTTATGTGAAGATCGTGTGATTTGATCTCGTTACATATTTTCCTGTGGGGTTTTTTAAGTCACATGTGTGCTAATAAGCTACAAACCACAGCATTTCTTAAAGTCAAGATAACCAATATCAACGAACAAATTCAGCCTGCTTTATGCACCAGAGGCAATAAAAATTTTGATATTTTGGATGCGGTCCGCCCATAGAAGCCATGGCGAACATTTGATCAATGTTACACACCACACATAATGACATCAATAGGACTTTCAAACGAATACACATATATAACATAATTTGTCATTACAACCTTTTAGTCAGGATTACCACGTAGCTTCTCACACCACATGTTTGTGTGTGTTAAATTTATATATGAGTGGCGGGATCTACAGTTTACAAAGACCCAACAAAATCCCTTAACAAAAGACAAATACAAAAGTTTCATAATTCTTTTCTCGCTTATGGGCCTATTAAAGAAAAATTCCGCCATGTTGTTCCAGAAATTAAGAAACCGTATCAGAAGTTAATTTCCCTCTTTTCTGGGAAACTTTTTTTTAAATGCTTGCGCAACATTAAGCCAACTTTTCTTATTCTGTTTGAACGAGTACAAAAATCCTTCAAAGTATCTTTAAAAAGCAAATTTTAAAAACAAAACGAATAGGCTTTTAAAGCTTAACACATACACATACCCATACAATGCGAAAAAGAGAGTGAGAAAGAGCATTAGAAATCATCAGTTTAAAAGGAAATTTTAATTTCTTTAACAATATTTGCACACAAAATGTTCTCACTTACTTATACATGCACATATGTACGTATTAGCATACTAATACACTTACATACAAACGTTACCATAACCACGTTATAGTGTATGGTGCTGAGTAAAAGAAAAAAAAAACGCTACGCCAAGTTATTATTTACAAAGAAAAGAGAATTTCATTCAGTTTGTGTTTATTTACATGTGTGTGTGTGCGTGTGTGTGTGTGAATAAATTTCATACAATTGTAGGTGGTAAGTGTGAGCATTTAAGTGTATTGTATGAGCATGAGTTTATTTAGATAAATACACTCTTATAGGGGGAGTAAGAGTAGGAGCCTGTGTATAAAAATACAAAAAAAAGAAAATAATGCCAAACGAAAAAAGAAAACAAACACAAACACAAACATAATACATATGCGTATGTATTGTATGTGTACATTTGAACAGGATTATATTCAAAGAAAAATTGAATTTAATATATGGGTCATTGCACGAGACGTATTACGATTAATCGTTCTTTGGAATGGTAAACCGGGGCGCATTACTTACAATGTTATAGACAGAGCATTAAATTAAGGATGACAGATACTCCATACAAAAATGTATCTTTTCTCATGCCTTCCACTATTATTGTGAAGTTTGGTTGCAGATAAACTCTTGATGAAAATGTCTGAAGCAAACATTGAATGGATTGAAGACTGAAGGCAACCTCTGTGACATTATTCAAAGGAATTTTAAGATAGAAAGACAGTGATGACAGTCACCGTAGACAAATATGAAGTCGCTGTAGTGTAGTAGTTAGTGTGTTGGCTTATTAGACGTGAGGCCATGCTTTAAACCCCATGCTGGACATCTCCAACTAAATGAAATATGAAAATAAAATATCTTCGTCGACTTCCTCTCACCAGATGTCTGTCAAGAATTCTAGAGAAAATAAAATTGCCCTGAAAAAGTTTCTCAAAAATCTGTCATTCCGAGTAATGTCGTAAGTAATGGCACTCATGTATAAAATTAAATCACGGTACATAAGTGGTGTAAGAAGCTAAGTCGTAATCCAGACTGGAGGGATATAATGACCAATTATGTATGTATGTAAGACATTGATGCAAAACCAATATAATGACCAATTATATATGTATGAATAATACTGGATCGTTAAGTGCTATGTAGTCGCATATTTAGAGTCTTTCCAGTAGGCCTAACATACCGTAATAATATACCGAAGATCTGCAGAGTAATCTTGAGGATTACGCATTACATGTATGCCAAAATGGTAAGGCCACATATGCTTAGAAAGGGAAAATGAAAAATAAAAAGAAAGGCGATTACTCTTCTCAAGACAAATGGATTAAAACATTTCAAACATTTCTAGGTAACTACAGTGCGAAGAAATTTTCATAGAATATAAAGATAGTCGCCGTAGTCTAGTAGGTGTTGAGCCAACACAACTAGCTATTAGCTATGGGGCCACGGTTCAAACCACAGGTCAGACATCTCGATCAAAACGAAATTTGAAAATAAATTCCTTAGGCAACTGCTTGTCAACAGATTTCGGGAAAAACACTCTGACAGTAAATAAAATTGCGTCTCAAAAAATCTGTCGTTCGGAGTCGACTTTAAACTGTAGGCACCGCCACTCTTGGATAAAATTAACACACACAGCAAAAGTGGTGTGAGAATCTAGGTCGTAATTCTGACTGAAAAGTTGTGGTTATCAATTATGTATGTATGTAATTATGTATGAATTACAATGTCGAAGATGACCTCAAGACCAATATGTAGATTTTTTCTGCTTAGGAAAACGAAGCGTTAGACCATATTCTTGATACCTGTTCTAACTGCTACGAAGCAATATTTTGAAGTTCTTCAGTTCAGCAGAATTTGGGGCAGATATTATACGGAAAGCCTATATAATCGCATACCTTATTAGTCACACATTCATATTATTTAGTATTGCATACACACTTATGTTGTGCATGTTAATTTTGCAAATGAGTGGCGGAACATACAGTTCAAAAGTCGATTCTGAACGACAAATTTTTTTTCGAAACTTTTCATGGCAATTTTGATTTACTTCTAGAGTATTTGTTAGATATCTGCTGGGAAGCAATCGCCGAAATATTTTTTCGTATTTTGTTTTATTCGAGATGTCTGATCTGAAACGTGGTCTCATGCCTAATAGGCCAACACACTAATTACTAGACTACAGCGACTTTTACGCAGTATTACAGCCTGGTTAATTTCTTTATTCAAAAGTAGCAAGAATTAGGGTTTAACGGTGACTGCAGAAGCCTTTTCTTGGCAATAAGTTACTCTCAGAGATTTTCCCAGAAGATTGCAGACCGGAAATAGCGATCTCTAATAGGCCTACATACTACTTGCTAGATTACGGCGAAATACTTAATTAAGTTTATTTTTTTTAAGCTTTTCATATTGAATCTTTCCTTTCGGAATTTACAATAAGTATTCAAATCTTAACCTAAAATAATGCAAAAATAAAAGTTGTTATTGCCACTGCGAGGTACAACTAAAAGTGATCATCAAAAGTAAATTTATCTGATCAGATCATTTGTTTGAACCCTTTTGAACCCTTTGTGACCCTCGAATACAAGTAAGTCTCTTACAAGACGGTTGGGATGTTCTGTAATCCTAGAGATGTAATTGACACTTGCTATTTTTATTTCCTCTCGAACTAAGGGCACCTTCAGATCTTTGTGGATGTTACTGTTTCTCATATACCAAAGAGCACCTGTTATTATTCTAAGTCTAGATTGCCGCCTTTGAAGCTTCTCTACATTGGATCGTGAGGCTGTTCCCCACAGTTGGATACCATAAAGCCAAATAGGTTTCATTAGGTTTATAAAAAAGCAGTTTTAGTTCTAAATCAAGGGTTGACTTAGGTCCAATAAGCTAGTAAAACTGTGCTGTTCTGAGTTTGATCTGGGTAATTTTGGCAGTTATATGATGAGCCCAGGTAAGGCGACGGTCGAGATGGATGGATATCTTACACTATTATGTTCTGGTGCTGTCACACCATTAATCTTGATAGGCGGACAATTTCCCCTTCCTAGTGTAAACGTAATGTGCATGCATTTAGATACATTGAATTTTATCTTCCATTTCAGCGTCCAATTTTTCAAATCACTAACATGAGATTGACGTCTTTGTGACGCAACTGTAGAATCTCTATGAATAAATGAATAAAAAAGGCCTAAAATCCGCAAAAGTAGACGTGTGATTCACTAAAGTTGTAGGCATATCTGCATTAAACAATAAGTAAAGGAACGGCCCTAGAATACTTCTTTGAAGTACGCCAGCAGATATCTTTCTGCGGGAAGAGGTGACATCTTTTGATTTTATTTGTAAATATCTATCCCATAAGTAACTTTTTAGCAATTTATATACATTCGTTGGTAAAAGCTGCGTGATCTTTTAAGAAAAAAGAAGTCCTTCGTGCCAGACCTTATCGAAGGCTTGAGATATATCAATAAATAGCGCAGAGCAATACTGCTTGTTCCCAAAAGTACGTCTAATTAAATTGGTAATTCTGTGCACTTGCTGAACTACTTACTTACTTACTATGTTTTCATCCAAACTTAATTACGTGCATAGAAAAATAACGTGCCTAAGATTAATCTCTCAACTTACAGTGAAACAATTTGTTTGGAAGGCCTATTTAGTGAACTATTTTTTCTTATTCTTATTTTTTTAATTTTCTTTTATTAACTGCAAAAAAGTTTTTTATTATAAACTGTGCCATATGTGGTTTGCTATGTGGATGTATGTGTGATGATAATATCTGCTTACAACTACAAGCATAACCCAATTGTTTTTCTCCATGTACATATGAGCGTATGTAACTGTATTGCTAACAGACAACAGCAACAACTTCTTCGCTTGCTTATGCTGTGCCCACGTTCAAATCTGTATTCCTTTGATTTATTCCGTATTTTTTATGTTTTTTTTTTGTTTTTTTTACAAAATTTTATTCTCCATTACAGTTCTTGTTCTTGTGCACCACTCGTACAATTACTTTAACATGTTAAGGAACACATTCTAATAATAAAGGCAACATTACAACAAAAAAATGTAAAAATTTAAAAAAAAAATAAGAAATGGAAACGAAAGTAGATTTATATGCTAAAAAGCCAAGATAAAATAGAAAATCTTCATGCAAATACCAGCATTAAACAGTTTAAGTGCTTTACTAAGATAGAACCTAGAAAAACATTCAACAAAAAAGTATTCCAACCAAATCATATTCATTATTAGACCACTTATAATACGGTAGTAGCGTAAAGTAGCGCAGATTATTGCTTTTTTAAGGCATTCAGTTTATCTCTCTTTAATATGCATATTAAAGTCTGAATATCTTAAAGAACTATTTCAAATGCTCATGAGTCTAACCATTTGAATAATGCTGATTGCAAAACATAAGTTATGACCACGCAACCTCATGGCTTGAATATCCATTTGAGGATCAATGCGAAAAAACAGAGAAAGCCTAGTGATAACAAATAAGTCACTTACGATAATTTACAGTAAAAGTGGTTCATTAGTTAAGTCGGTATTGCTTGTTAGGAGTGTTTCATGTACCAGGTGCACCGGTCAGGAGTTAATGTCAAGATACAAATCTCTCCTTACGGAACATTTACTATGAAAGAACCTTCATTTCATCATCATGTGTTGGCGATAACATGTGCTATTATAATGGGCTGGCCATCTATCGGATTAAATTTGAACTTTCGGTTATTATGAATCTAGCAATACTTATGTTCTATACATACATACATAATTGGTCATTACAACCCTTCAGTCAGCATTACGACCTAGCTTCGCAAATCACTTATGTTGTGTGTGTTAATTTTATACATGAGTGGCTGGACCTACAGTTTAAAGCCGACTCCGAACGTCAGATTTTTGAGAAACTTTTCATGGCAATTTTATTTACTCTCAGAGTATTTGCCAGAAATCTGCTGAGAGGAAGCCTCACAAGATTCAGTATATTATCTCCACTGAACCTAATGAATCCATTTACGTTTGAGCAACATTGGAATTTATTGAGCCAATGAGAAACTGCAAGATTATGTCAATTTTGCCACAAAAAAAAAAACATCTTTTCAGATGAAGCTAATTTTCGTCTTGGTGGATACGTTAATAAGCATGATTGCCATATTTGGAGTTCTGAAAACCCACACGTGGTCTTACAGAAGCCAATGCACCCATTACGAGTGACTGGAGACATTATTGGCTCCTAGTTCTTTGAAAATGAAGACGGTGCAACCATTACGGTTAATGGAGACAGCTTTCGCACCATGATAACCGATTTTTTTGTATCCGCTCTCCATGGTATTGATGTGAACGATGTTTTGTTTCAACAGGATAGTACACCTTGCCACACATCGCATGTCACAATCGATTTATTGCGTCAAATGTTCGTTTAATTAGCCGAAATGGTGATGTCAATTGGCCGCCAATAAGCTGCGATTTGACACCGTTGGACTATTTTCTGTGGGGCGCACTTAAAGATAATGGCCATTGCCATTGCCGAGATACGACGCCAAACTCTTGAAAAAGTGCACGAAAATTGCCCCGATCGAATGAGGTACTGTGAGGCCAGCAGCGGCACCCATATGAATGAAATAATCTTCCATTTCTAACCCGGAACAATTGTACTTCACAACAAAAACATAAATTTGTAAAAATGTTCAACCGTTTTTGTTTGATTGCATTTCTAAATCTGAACTTTCCAATCACCCGCCCTATACTTCAAATCAGTGAACAAAGAACATCGTATCATATTTGTCATCGTGTTAAAGATAACGAATTTCGTACCAGAAATTGATGATTTGTGGAAAGTAATAATTTTTTCGATTCCATTTGAAGTAAAGTGCAGGAGAGTCGTATTGAATGCATGTTGAGGCATATACTCATCATACTTTATCAGAAGCAACATGCAGAAGATAGTTTCGACGGTTCTGAGATAACGATTTTGATGTGAGTAATGAAGAACGAGAAAGACTGCCATAAAAAATTTTTGAAGATGCCGTATTGCAAACAAGTCGCCTTAGTGTGTTGGCTAATTAGACGTGAGGCCACAGTTCAACCGAAGGTCAGACATCTCCAACAAAATGAAGTATGAAAATACATTTCTACGGCGACTTCCTCTCAGCAAAATTCTAGCAAATACACTGAGAGTAAATAAAATTGCCATAAAAAAGTTTCTTAAAAATCTGTCGATCGAAGTGGACTTTAGGCTGTAGGACCCGCCACTCATGTATAAAATTAACACACACAACATAAGTAGTATGAGCAGCTACTACGAAATCCTGATTGAAGAATTATAATGACCAATTACGTATGTGTGTATTGCAAACAATATTTAATGAAGATGACTTTGAGTCAGAAACAGGTTGCAGAAATCTTCAGTATTACGTAGCAAAAAATTTCTGACTGTTTGAAAGCCATGGAGAAAGATCCAAAGATTGGACACTGGTTGCACTACAAATTGAATGACAGACAGATGGAAAACCCAAAAATCCCTTGAGAAATATTAACACAATAGAAAATCAGCATCGAATTGTTACTGGCGATGAAAAATTGATCTATTTCCAGAATGCTAAACGTGAAAAAATATTAACTTTGACTGCAAAACCAAATTGTTTCAACAGGAAGACAATACAGTGTGTGTAATGGGACAAGAAATGTATGGTGTACCGCGAGTTTCTAAAACCTGATGAAAAACATCGCTACCGACAAAAAATTATCAATATGAACCATGTATTGACCGAAAAACAATCAGAATTGGTCACAAGCATGTCAATGTAATTTTTTACGGTGACAATGCCCCTGCACAGAGCAATCTCGGTTTAGAATAAAATCAAAGCATTAGGCTGGGAGTTGCTACCCTACCCATTCCATTCACCAGACTTGGCTCCTTCCGGCTACAATTTGTTTTCATCGATGAGACACGTTTTGGCGGAGCAATACTTCGATTCCTACGAGGAAGTCGAAAATTGGGTGACTAATTGATTTGCTTCAAAAGACGAACTGTTTTATTGGCGTGAAATCCACAAATTGCCTGAAAGATGGAAAAAATGTGTAGGCAGCAGTGGCCCATAACGTGCATAAAATGGTTTTTCCCATTAAAAATGTGTGTTTAATTTACACAAAATAACGCTCATTTCATATCAGTACCCCGGTACACAACGATTCGTTTCACGACAGTTAAAATTATAATTCGGTTTTATATTTACTTATAAAGTTAATAAAGCTCAAAAACCCCTTTGATGGATTTCGAAGAGTCTTAACATATTCTTCCAACAGCCTCTGCTTGAAGCAGTTTGTGCTCATTCGCTCTTCTACTATTAGCGATTGAGCGTTTAAGGAAAAATTTGCAACAAACAATCAGTATTGCCTAGAAGTTGTATACAACATCACAATATTAGTCCATACACCTACCAATGATCTAAGAACATAAATTTTTTTTCAGAAGGTGACTTCTATTCACGCAGTGAATTGTGTTAAAATACAGGAAATATGGTTTATATAAGAAACGAAAGAGAGAGTAGTGTGAACTAATTTTTTTTGATGACCATTGTGTATACCTTCGTCACTTATTGTTTAGAGAATTGCTTTTTAGTAATAATTCTCACATTCTTTTTTTATTGTGAGTAATAAGATATAACATCAGACAAGGAATCAGACAATCAGAAACACCCAAAGTCTCTGAGGGAAATCGAACTTATGGATTCGGCACTTGAAGTTTATCACACTCCCATCTAGGGCATGAAGGCACCTTATAGTCCAGACGTTTCTTAATTTGGTTTGTAGACTCTTCATTCTTAACCCTTTGTACTCCCTTGTTGCCACATTTGCGACATTTAGTATGTTAGGAATAAATATGTTGTCACCGCATTTGCGAAACAAAAGAACAAAAATGAAAAATTTGAAGTTGTCAAGCGCTTAGCTGATCAACTGGTGGGAGAATTCCGAGAAGATCGACCAAAACCATACGCCTCAAATCAAGAAGCTAGGCTTGACAAAAGACTTCACATCTTGCGTAAGGGAAAAGGGATTTCATAGTTTGTTTCAACCGGCAAGAACGAGCGCAGAGACGAAAAACCATGGACTTTTGTGATACTTGTCGCGATATACCTCGAATGCTTATGGGCGAATGCTTTGAAAAATACCATACTTTGAGAGATTTTAAGCTTTAAGTTTGTTAGCCTTAAATATAAGCCACAATATGCTTTATTACAACATATGTATGTATGTAACAATAAATTGTTTTATTTTTTTTTATTTTTGACCGCATTTTTCTAATATACCTCTGGAGTTACTGGTTCCTACTTTTGCTTATTATGCTGAAGTGCAAAGGGTTAAAATTTCCATTGATAATTAACCTTTTATTTTGATCGAATGTAACAAAACTCAAATTCATTTAATATTATAAAAATCAACATTTAATAGTAAACATAGTTATCCCTACTCTAAGGGTGACAATTAAAATGAATTCCTATTCAATAACCATGCTTCCTTGTAGCTCCTTGTAATTAATAGGAATTTTTAAATCTTGTGTGTCCTTCAGTCAGTAAATAACAAGAACCATAAAACACAATTTTTTTTCTTTTTAAAATTAAATGAACTCTGTCTCCTTTCTAAAAAAGGAAAATACTTAACTTTGACCCTTTTCATTCTGAAACAAATAAATTCCTTTGATTGTTTCCAAAGCAAAAAAATATTCTTTTCGGATAAAAAAGAGAAAAAATAGGAAAAAAAAAAGAAGAAATGGAATCACTAACAGGTCCTTGTTTACTTGTTTTTAATTAATTTCAATTTCAAATTCATTATTTATTTGACCATGACTAAATTATCGTCAGATTTGTTTTATTTTTCTTATTTTTTCTTTTTTATTGTTGCTATCAACCACAGACAGACTGAAATAATAATTATTTTGCAAAATAATTTTGTTAGACAAAAATAAATTCGAAAAGAAAATTTGCAAAAAAAAACATAAAAGAATTAAAGAACCATGTTGGGGGCATGGTGCACACTAAATAAAGCAATTTTAGAAATAAGACGATTTGTTTTTTTATTAAAAGCAAAATAGTCCAATAGAAAGTATGTTGGCTTATTAGGGAGAGCCAGTGGTCCAAACTCTCAGCTTAGACATCTCAAATAAACCACAAAACCAAATAAACCATTAGTAGGTAGTGTGTTGGCTTAAAGCCAGGGTTCGAGCCCCAGGCCAGACATCAAAACAAAATACATAAAGTATTTCTTCGGCGACTTCCTCTCAGCTCAGCTCAGATTTCTGACAAAAACTCTGAGAGTAAAATAAAATTTCCATGAACAGTTTTTCAAAAATCTGTCGTTCGGAGTCGACTTTAAACTGTAGGTACCGCCACTCATGTATAGAAATTAACGCACACAAGATAAGTGATGTGAGAAACTAGGTCGTAATCCTGACTGAAGGGTTGTAACGACCAATTATGTATGTAAGGCTGCAATAACTCCCTAACGAAATGCTCTTAGACGTCAGTCTTCAGCCATGAAGGCCGAGGATTTCTCAGCGATCATTTAAAAGTAATTTTTTATGCCGATGGACTTGGCATTCCCTCAAGTATATGTGTAGGAGCTGTGGGTCTAAGAAGAAGAAATAAACCGACCATTTTCCCTGCCCTTGAAGAGACTTGTTAGAAAGACTGATGCAATGCAACTCTGCAGTCGGGAAGATTCCCTGTAGTGAATGTTTGATACACGAATTGAACATTGTGGCGCGAACGGGACGTTGCCTTTCGTGGAGGATATGCCATCTAACATAACCTAACTAATTGCCATGAAAGAGGTTTTCATATTTAACGATCGGATTCGACGTTAAACTGCTGTCCTGCCATTAATGTGTAAAATTAACGGGTGGTGTGAGAAGCAAGGTTTTAATCCGAACTGAAGAGTTGTAACAACCAATAATAAACGTATATATATTTTAAATACGATACTTTAAAATTTCTTCACAATACTCGTCTGATAAGCGAATGGAATGTTTGGAATGTTTTTCTATTGGAGGATCAGCTGTGTGTGTAGTCGCCGTAGTCTAGGAAGTAGTGTGTTGGCTTATAAGACATAAGCACAGCTGCCAGATAAATGAGGCACCAAATCGTCAAATATTTGAGGAAAAATCGCAAAATCATCAAAAACGTTTATTCAAATCGTAAAAAAATCGTCAGAAAATATAAATAAATAAATTAAAATTATTTAAAAACCAAAATTATTTCTATTGTAGTAGAACATATGAAGTCAATGTATCTACATATCTCAGATAAAAAATAAAACATTTAACAAAGAATTTATTTGGAAATTAAAAGCTAGCGTCCTTCATCTTCATTTAATATTTTTTTTTTTTCTTCCAAAAATGGAGAAATTGGAATCATTTTCAGGAAAAAATTGTTTAAGGTTTAAACAATCTATCCCAACGTTGTTTATTGACACGTAAGTACAGCAATAATATTATATCATCCATATCTATGGGCGGTGTAGATATTATGGAGTCAGAAGCTTATGATGTTCTGAGCATGAAAATTCAGTATAATGCTGACACATTTTTCAGTTCTTTCAGTTCCTTCATAGGATTTTATTTATACAATTATTTCAATTACATAGTGGGCGTTATGCTGTGATGGCGGCTCAGAAATTTTTAGTCCTTATGCATATCGTGAAAATAAAAGTTATAGCCATCCAAATTAAATTTTTTTATCAGAAAAAAATTACTTTTCACCAATCTTTATCGCTTAATAGTCTTTGAACATCCCATGCCATATGATCTTTGGCAAACTGAGGGCGCTGTTGTTGTCGGATTGCATTTAATGGAGGTTTTTTCTTTAGTTTTCGGATTTGTAAATGTTCACTGCTTAAAATAGCGTGACGAACTGTTGATTTACTTGCTTTAACTCCTGCAAATGATTAATTTTAGAGGTAGAATGGGCTGAATTTGATGCAATTCGAAGAATTTTTTGCTTGTCCTGTGGTGTTAGAGCTGTCTAAGTACCTCCTTTGTAATTTTTATTATATGGTTCACGATGTTTTATGTAATTCATTACCACATTATGACTTCGTCCTATTTGTCTACCGATTTCGCGATAAGAATAATTTTCAGAATGGTAAACATCAATTTTTACCATTTCCGACGAATTTAAAGAACTCTTTCTTCACATATTAATTTAGATAACTGCAGTCACAAACTGTGACTTTAATTTTATTTGGTTTTTATAAAGCTTTATTACAACCGCCTACTGATTTAAGTTAAAAATGCACGTGGTTCTATTCTGTTGAACCAAAAAATAAATGAAAAATTTAATACTTGACTACAAAGAAAGTGAAAAAGTACCGTTATAATTAATTTTTATACTATTTTTTGTGTTCAAATTATCATTTACAGTATTAACTATATTTCTGCAAAACAAAAATTTTTTTATTCTATCTGTATTTGCAAGTTATAAATTTTTTTTAATTTAAAATATGTTGGTTCTATCCTGATGAACCGCAGTGTATTTACTCACATTTTGCTCTTATCTAATACAATGTAAAATTCATAATGCAGAGAAAATATGTGACGTATGGCTTATATTTAATTCCATTAGTTTCATACATGACAAAATCGAAGGTTTTTTTATTGCATACTTTTTAGGGTAACTATCCCAGTACATGTAATATGATGCGTATGAGTAATATAGTTCAAATACAATTAAAAAGAAAGTATACTCCATAAATTTGGAATTAAGCTACATACATGATTTTTCGATTCTATGCAATTCTAGGCTATATTCTAGTAAGTAATACATCATGACCTGTATCTTCATAGTCTGTATCTTGAACATCTTCACAACAAAATAAATTAATTTGGGAAAATTTCAAATCGTTTTTGTTTTATTGCATTTTTAAATATAAACTTTTAAATGGCCCAGCGGGTCAAATGGTCTCATGTCAGAAGTGAATGTGCTGCCTGCCGGTGTCTATCCATCCCCAATCTAATGAATATTCATTCACAAAGCTATAAAATCTCATTTCCAAACGCTTCCTATTCAGGTTAAATAAGGGAAAGTGTGTGTTGGATATCACTGATATTTTTTTATTCATTTGAAATAAAAATTATGTGTGGTATATAACATCGTTTAAAAGTCAAAGAGAGACTTTTGTCTGGGTGGATCGCATTCAAAACGTATAATTTTCCATGATATCAGGCCAAGTCTTATTGATGGCTTGGGTTATGTTAGATTTGAGAACAACTGTAGTTTGCGGCTTATTCGCATACGACTGCAACTCAAGAAAACTTATCAAGCTAGCTAAGGTTACCTCCACGTGAGATTAACATGCCTTCAAATTGCTTGTGCATCATATCCAACATGGCATGAGCTGTGTGACACGTAGCGTCGTTCTGTTGAAACTATTTGCCTCTGGTGGCCAGATCATCTAATTCAGGCCAAAAGAATTTTGTAATGATTGGCTTATAGTGCTCACCGCTTTCTCATAGAAATATGGACCGATGTTGCCGCCAGCCCAAAATACAAACCAAACTATAAGTTTTTCGAAACTTATTGGATATATTTACGGTCATAAATGCATTTTTCAATTAATGAATACGTGAACTATTTTTGAATGTTCCCGAATTGCACACATATGGCAATAATTTGATAAGAATGTTTTTGCAAAGTATTTGCTTTTCATTACAATAAATTTTGTTGCTATTTTTTTCTAAATAGTCGTCGTGGTGTAGTAGGTAGTGTGTTGGCTTACTATTCGTAAAGCCCGGGTTCGTATCCCAGGTCAGACATCAAAAATGAAATATGAAAAAAAAATATTTCTTCGGCGACTTCCTCTCAGCAGATTTCTGGCAAAAACTCTGAGAGTAAAATAAACTGCCATGAAAAAGTTTCTCAAAATTCTGTCGTTCGGAGTCGACGTTAAACTGTAGGTCCCGCCACTCACGTATAAAATTAACGCACACAACATGAGTGGTGTGAGAAGCTAGGCCGTAATCCTGACTGAAGGGTTGTAATGGCCAATTATGTATGTATGTATGTTTTTTCTAAATAGAACGATTTGATGTTTGTTTTCATACGTGTGCATAACTGCCAGATTTGGCGATTTATCGTCATTTTGACGATTTTGAGCTCCAAAAATATCATATTGACGATTTGACGATTTATGCGCTTAACTTTAATACAATAAAAGCCACTTCAAGGCACTTTAAGTATTTTATTTTGAAGTTACTTTCGAATACCTGTGATGATTTTTTTGTATTTTATTCCTTTTTAACCCCTTAAACGCCAAAAAATTACAACTCCTAAATAAGCTCGTAGTTGAGAATAATATATCACTTGTCGTTGCAGACTTTTTTAAAAATTTTAGTATAGCTTCTAATATTGCCATCGGAAGAATAAAGGCAAGCGCCGTTACTTTTTTTCGTACGACCAACACTCATAGGATGGATGACATTGTATTTAGAGCTATGAAAATATGTTATGGGAAGAAGGAAAGAGATAATGGCGTTTATGGACACTATTGAGTTCCACATATCCGACTAAAAACCTTATTTTTACTGTAATGCAGTGTGCGATCCACTGGCAAATCCACCACATACGTATGTGCTGGCCGAAAAAGACGAGCGTTATGTAGGAATATATGATTTTCGGGAAAAAGTCTCCTTATTTCGTTCAAGAAAAACCATTTTATAGTAGCGACAGAACAGTGAAACACAAACCACATTGCAACGATGCTCCAATGATTCAATGGATTTGGATAAACTACCGTCATTCACGAGATACTATGGCCTCTCCTGTACACGGTCGAGAAACCGCAAAATAGACGTTGAGGCATCAAACCATACATGAGAGTTGTATTCCATTCTCTGTCAATTATAAACGGTGTAAATAGTAAGATCGGATGATAACAACTTAAGAAGGAACTGAAAAATGTGTCAGCATTACACCGAATTTTCATGCTCAGAACATCAGAAGCTTCTGACTCCCTAATATCTACACCGCCCATAGATATAGATGATGTAATATTATTGCTGCGCTTATGTGTCAATAAACAATGTTGGGATAGATTATTTAAACTTTAAACAATTTTTTCTGTGAAAATGATCCCACTTTCTCCATTTTTTTAAGAAAAAAATATTAAATGAATATGAGGGACGCTAGTTTTTAATTTCCAAATAAATTCTTTGTTAATTGTTTTATTTTTGAACTCAGATATGTAGATACATTGACTTCATATATTTTACTACAATAGAAATAATTTTGGTTTTTAAATAATTTTAATTTATTTATTTATATTTTCTGACGATTTTTTGACGATTTTAATAAACGTCTTTGACGATTTTGACGATTTTTTCTCAAATATTTGACGATTTGGTGCCTCATATATCTGGCAGCTATGTACGTGGGATACCACTAGCATAGAAATAATGTGCTGCCAGAACAACTTTATATGTGACAGCATTACAGTCACTAAGCACTGAACAAATTTAAATACGTGTTATAGTTACTCAATAATTATCCCAGTTAAGTTACACTTTAAATCAGTGAAATTATTATATTAAATCGTTGATATCATAATATTAAATTCAACTTTATCACCCCTATCGTGTATATTATGAGAATAAGTTATTTGCGAGTAAACTTTATTTCCCCATAACAAAAAAAAAGGTATTACGAATATATTGGGAGTAAAAGTTTTTGTTGTGAATTACCTCTCAACAATCTTTCGAAGAAAAGAAAGAAACCGAGTAGCGTATATCTTCGGGTGCCAGAAGAGGAGAAATTATTAATGAAAAGGTTGCAGCGAAGATCTATTCGACATGAATCGAATCCGCCATCACTCCCTGAGATAAAGTAAGAACTATACATACTAAAATATTTATGTTTGACGTTAAATCATGTGTCCTTTGCAGATTCCAGGAATATTACAGGGTAAATAAAGAAGGATGCAGATACCTGCTGAATGTGTTGATGGAAAATTTGATTAGTAACAATTGCAAAGTAAATGCCAAACTTAAAGTGGCTTTTAATGTACAAAAGTAAAGAATATGACGTAAATTTTCAATTTCCAAAAATCGTCAAAACGTCAATATGATATTTTTGGAGCTCAAAATCGTCAAAATGATGATAAATCGTCAAATCCGGCAGCTATGGACATAAGGCCTCAGTGCAAACCCCAGGGCAGACATCAAAACGAAAATTTAAAAAATATTTCTTCGGCGACTGGCAAAAACTCTCGACTCCGACTTTAAACTGTACGTCCCACCACTCATGTATAATATTAACACACACACCATAAGTCGTGTAAGAAACTAGGTCGTAATCCTGGCTGAAGGGTTGTAATGACCAAATTATGTATGTATGGCTCAGTTGTGAAATCTATTTAGGATTTTGTCTTGCCCCAATTCAAGCTGTTAATGTATTGTGAGTAGATTAATTCCATTATTTGATTTAATATAGTTTTTGACGTAGTCTTCACTTATTAGATTAATGGTAGACTAAATAATACAGCCTATGGCAGACTATTTCATACGTTGCGCTGTCAATGAAACACTTCTTGTGACCAGTACCCTGTATATGGGTAACCTTTCGGATGATAATTTTTCTGATACTGTAACTTGGTTTGAAACACAAAGCATATCCAATAATTGGTATTTTCTCGTTTTTAATCTGTATTTGATCTTGAAGTTGCTTTACACAGTGCTTCAATATCCCAACATGTATGTATTCTGTTCGTTTGCATGCAACCACAGTCACTGAGAAGTTATGAAGACTGTTTTAAATCTGCTATACTACCGCCAATAAATTGGAAGTTTTCTATGTCATGGAACCATAAGATTGTCATTTATTTTACCCAGTTCTTCTATTTAAAGGGAGAAAGCAAAACATGAGTACAATATGTCGCTTGGCCTTCAACATTAACCCTGCAGTACATTATCATATATTGGCTGATAATTTAAATTTATTGCCTCACAGCTATCACAACCAATATAAAATACGCTTAACACACCATTTACATGATAGCCTGTAAATGGAGTTCGAAACTATAAATAAATCAGAGTTTGGCTATGTATTATAGCGTGGATAACGTAAACAAATAGCTTCAACGTACTCGATAACAAAACAAATAAACAAACAGAATACAACAACAACAATAAAAAAAAAGTGAAATCTTATTAGAACAATCAACACTTAAGCCAATGTAGCAGACAGACAGACAAACGAGTGCCATAATTAACGTTAACGTGGCTTAGATTTATTGCTTTGAGGGTTTTCCGTTTTTCTAACGCTTTTACCCTTTTATGTACGCCGACATTGATGAATTTATAGGTCAACAGGATACTCTAATAGACGCTCACATACATACATATACGCATACATGGCGTACATGGTTTGCACAAGTACTGTGAGAATAACATAAAAAATTTATGGTGGTTAACCCTGCCCCAAGAATGTGGCTTCACACCCCATAGTACTTGCTTTATGGTAAACACATACATGGTACATTGGTATTGTGTGGAGAAGTGCAAGAGAAATATTAAAAAAAAATATTTTTTTTTAACATTTTTTTGCTTGTTTTTGTTTACAACGTTTTTGTTATAAATTTAGAAAATTAACAATAACAACAACAACACATACTATTTTTATCTCATATGCCTTTGCCGTAAACCCTCGACAACCGTGCCAAGGGAGTAACGCTGCTAACGTTCGTGCTGATGACTTGTATCAACACTCTAGACTAGGAAATGATGATGATGATGATGCTGCTGCTCTTGCTGCTGATGACAAAGGGTTTTTACGTGTGTTATGCCCACACTAAACGATTTTAATACCACAGATTATTACAATTTTTTTTCTTTTCTTTCATGCAACATTTTTTAACCCTTTCCTAGCAGGCAGGGTTTTAATTTTTTTTTTATATTTTTTAAGCAAAATATTTTTTTCTTTTGCCTTCCTTTTATTTATTTTCATAAAAAATATTTTTAAAACAAAATTTTTCTCGTAAAACTTCTTACTTCACATTACACAGACAGTATTTCAATTCTTTTAAAAATCGTCACCGTTTTATAACAACCGCTGTTTACTAAGTACACCCGTTTATTTTTTCTCTACGTTTTGTTCTTAACGCGTTGATTTCGCACACAAGACTGACTCATTTAACAACTTGTGTTGAGGTTTTTTGTTCACATGTTTTTCCTTATCGCCTCTCTCTCTCTCTCTCTCTCTCTCTCTCTCTCTCTATTTTTCTGTTTTTGCTGCTGCTCTTTTCATTTACAAACATCCGTCTTAACATTGTTTTTTTTTTTCTTTCTACGCTTACAACCTCATGGCAGCCTCTAGCGAAATAATAAATTTTAGCATCATACTCATAAAGCGTATGAAAACAAAACTTTAGTGTTGGGAGTGTGGCATGTTGTGCTATTGTTTTTTTATCATGTAGTCCTTGTTGTAATTGTATCAAAACACAACATTTACTACCAACAAAAACACGTCAATTTACTATTGCAACATGTTTGAGAGTACAATGAAATGCTAGAAGAGAGCCATTTGTATGTCCTTTCAAACCATTTGAAAACATGCGCGTTTTTAAGGAGACTAAGCTAAGCCACAAACCTTTTATAAAAAGAAAAAATCCGTTGTAAGGAAACGTAAAGGCCACCATTTGAATTTAGGATTTACAAATGCCTTGAGTGAAATCAAAAGTTAGTCTTGAATCACTTTTAATACTTGAGAGAATAATTTAAGAACGCTCAAAAGAAAATCTTGGTTACAATCATTCATTCATTCCATGCATACAGAACCCTAAAGATACGTACTCTGAATACACTTCGTTTATAACTATTAATTCGTACCTCAGTGGCCCAAATTTCATTGGGAACGACGTTGACCACAGCCCACCACTTATCAACTTCTTTTGGCATGAATTTGATGACCTATGCAATGACATGTTGTTTCAACAGGACGCCGCTAAATGCCACACAGACTATTTAACATTGGATATTCTTTGAGGACATGATCATCATACTGCGAGCAAAACTATAACTATTGAAAACCTGAACAGGAAAACATTTCAAATTGAAGAGCTGCAGAGATGGTAGAAGCAAAAGTCCTTCAAGCACCCGTTTTCTACGGTAGTTAATACCCAAACCGGACAGGAAAAGATTCGGCAATAAAGAAGATCAAAACGCTAAACCTCTGTTAAGCATTATCTGGAAAAGTAATGCTTTCAGGCTATGCGGATGCAACAAACTTGGGCATAGATTCCGAAAAAAGGGTGATAACTGATTGTAATAACTAGAGGCAACCAGGCTATGTGTGAAACTAAAGGTCCTATGCCCAATTAATCTGGAGTAAATAGCGGGTAAAATTGGTATTACAATACGAAAACTGGCAGGATTTCTGCCTGATGAACTTAATAAAAATACATGATTTTCGGCAATAGGTCCTTATGTTTTCCACATCTCCACAGATGGTTTCATTCTTTAAGAGCCAAACTGAAGGAGTTGGGTCCTGTCAGATAGTACTGCCACGTTCCGTTAAGTACGTTTTTCGATATCATAAACTTCTGCTTGAAAAATCAACCCGTACCATTCAGACTTATTACTTAGTCCAGGGGTCAGTTAAGGAGAAACTGTCAGCCATCGATGCTTTTGTCTGTAATCCAATAATGTCAAATCCCATAATCGCGCTTACATATATGGAGATTATCTATCTATATCTGTTCATTCCTATTAACTTCCAATATTTGGTCAACCATACCAAATATTTTTCACTGGAAATTTTTGTTTTTATCTGTAGACTATCCTCAATGGGATTCTTAGGCCTAATTTTTACCCTGTTCATACTAGAGGAATTGAAATTTATTCTTAATATGTAGTCAAATTTCTTATAATATATATATATTTTAAATTTAATTTAATTTGATTTTATTTAATTTTATTTTGTTTTAATTTAATCATGTTAAATATTTAATTTTAATTTTAATTTAATTATTATTTATTTATTTATATTTAAAAAAATCCTAAGTTGCCTCCAGCGGTTAACGCTTGTAGACCCTGCCAGTGCAACCCTTGAGGAGCACATTGGTTTAAATAAAAAAAATTTATGTTGTTTTTCTTTCTTCTAGTAATGCTTTCATTATTCTCACCACCTTGTCTACCTTGTTCCACAAGGTGGTGGCTTGTTCCCAAGATGGCGGTGGTTGCGAATGTATCAGACGTAACATTGGCCTTCTCTCTTTTTAGTCGCTGTATTTGGCCTCCTCCACTTTTTCGTGTATGTACCACTGGGATTTTTGTTTCCTTTGGTGTGTTGATTTTATGATTTCTGGCTAGGTATTCCTCTATTGTTAACGGTTGTGGTCCTGCCTTCTTCTGGGGTGGGGTCATTCTTCCTATGACCCACTGTCTATAGGCCAGACAGTTTCTTCCTTCAGCGCGACTGGTGGATATATTTGGCTGATCCACCAGGCTTTTTTTTATTATTTATTTATTTATTTATTTATCCTGTGTGCAAATAAAAATCTATAGCACTCCAGGAATTTATTTTCTGAGTGCAGGACTCTTGTTCTTAAGCACTCTTTTTATTATTATTTTCTGAGTGCAGCTATTGTAGCACTTCAGCGTTTGGCAGGATCACTGTTATATTCTATGTGCTAATAACTGGAGCACTTCTAGAATAGTGGCAGGATCGCCATGTAAAGTATTTACTTATTTAAAATTTTATTAATTATTTAATTTTATTTTATTGCACTAGAAGAGCACTGTAAAATAATAAAGAACAATAGTTTTTAACAAAGTGCAGCTGAAGCGCACTATTTGGTTAAATTTTATTGATTGAATTCTTGAGGGAAAATGTCCCTTATTTTATACTAAATTTTTGGCTGATTTGACAATTCCAAATCAAACCCTTAATTCTAATACAATTTTGTATTGACTTAATACTATAACATATGTGTGTGTGCATATTATATGCTTAACTATATTATATTGGTTTTGTTTATTGTTTATATTGCACGTGCCTATTATCCACAATAATTTCCACGGTGAAGTGTAAAGAGAGCCACACACGATCACCAGCAATGCCATACAACAACAACACACATACTACATATTATATGCAAACCAATGCAGTCGGCGGCCTGACAACAAAGTGTCAAATGATCGTCGCATGTGCGCGATGGTCAATAACATTGAGTCAAGTGGTCGCCGCTCATATGCAATTGGAGATTCTTTTGTTTATGCACATGAAATGTTGTGCAGGTGTTGTAACAAACTGTAAAATCATGCTACACAATAACAAATTAATTAAAATTAAAGTAAACTATTTGGAAATGGGCCGGGAAAAGCGATTGAATATACTCGTTAAGAGCTTAATAGATAATCTAAAGTAAGAGGGATATTCTAAAAGAAAAATTACTGAAATATGAGTGCATTCTGAAAGAGTGATAAAAATTTGGTTAAAACCAAATTTGGAATTTGGAATCGATTTTAAACTGTAGAACCCGCCTCTTATGGATAAAATAAACACACAGACAAATTAAGGTAAGGTCGTAGGGTTGTAATGATCAATTATGGATGTATGCAGTTGCCTATTGCTAGGTAAGGTTAGGTTAGAATACGTATACTTGTCAATTAAGACAAGTACAATACGCGGAGGTCGAATTGACCCATTGTACAACGTCCTAGTTTCTCACACCACTTATGTTGTGTGTGTTAATTTTATACATGAGTGGTGGGACCTACAGTTTAAAGTCGACTCCGAACGACAGATTTTTATTTATTGAGAAACTTTTCATGGCAATTTTATTTACTCTCAGAGTTTTTGCCAGAAAACTGAGAGGAAGTCATCGAAGAAATACTTTTTGTATTTGGTCTTGATGTCTGGTCTGGGGATCGAACCCTGGCTTTTTCGTCTAATAAACCAATATACTACCTACTAGACCACGGTGACTATTGCTAGTCGAACCAAAATTTATCAAAAGATTTTCAACGCAGAGCTCAGGTAGATTTCAACCGTAAAAGATTTAAAATTGAAAATCAAGGATTTTTGGTTGAGTATTGAGATTTAAACCAACCCTAGTATGGCATATACTAAGGCCAGTAAAATATTTTCAGTTATTTGGAGTAAAGATGGCTTTCAAGACTTTTGAAACTTTTCTTTCTTTTCTTTTTTTATTTTTCTAAATTTAAATAAAGCTGCGTTCAAACGAATTTCCTCTAATTTTCGTGATTAAAAGAAACTTTAAATTAAAATTAAATTAACTGCTGCGGTCAAAGGAACGTCTATGACTGTATGTAGAGTTTTTCAAGTTTGTATACGTACCTACTTATTACGTACCTCAGAAACATTCTTTAAACATTTCCTGGCATATTTCTGCAACATATTAACAATTTAATAATGCTTGAATTTCTCGTTTCTCGTTTTCTAAATAAAACTTAATATCGCTTGGCGACACTTCATCCATTTAGCTTCAATGGTCTTCAATTATTTTTTAAAGATCTTTTCCCATTTGTTCAACATGTTTTCTTGGCCCTTAAACAATTTCTAAATAGCTCGTAAAGAGTCCTTATTGCTGTCCCATATTACAAGTAATTTTTTAAAGTTTTCGACAATGATAGAGTGGATCTTCTGTACAAAAAACAAAAGGAAACAACAAAAGGTGAGCCAAAGTTAAATGGATTACAAAACATTTCAAATTAAAGAAACGAAACGAAAGAAACAAAAAGAAAAATGAACATTCAATATCGGCTCCATTAAATCAAATACTTTTGAAGCCAATTAGCCCAGTGACTGATGGGTTAAAGAGTTTCACGTAAAAAGAGTTTCGTGTGCCAGAAAGAGAAAAAGGAAATTATAGAGTGCAGGCAGGCAGCCAGGAGAAGTTATTGGCTAATAAAATATCTTTCTTTTTATAAAAATTCGTTACTTCACAACTGTTGTTAAATATTTATTAACAACTTTTCCTTTGTGCTTTCATTTGTTTTTCATGTTTTTTTACGGCTTTTAACAGGTTTTAAACAATTTCGAAATAAAAAAAACTCAAAAAGTAACCGGCGCAAAAGTTTTTTATTCTTTGTTTAAAAGGCAACAACAACAACAATACAAAGTTAAATAAACAAACAACAACAACAATAGAAAACAGAGAAAACACTTGAGTTCCTTTCATGTCTGCTTTGTATCTAGTATTTAAATGATTGACACGTGCCTACTCAATAAAAGGCTCAAAATATTTGTATTGGGAACAGTGTATTGGCAAGGAAAATATTATAACACTCTCGGTAATAGTTATTTCCCTTTGTTAATTATTTACTTGATCAATACAATTCTTTAGTCAGGATTACAACCTAGTTTCTCTCGCACCTCAATTTTAAGTTTTAATTTTATACGTTTGTGCCAGGACCTACAGTTTAACCTCGGCTCCCAACGGTAGATTTAACCCTGGTCGTTTATTGTTCGTCGAAGCTCATTTACTCTTTATCATATAATTCTTTTATGTTTGATCAAATTTCGCTCTTTTTTTTAACAACGTTAGTTGATAATAAAAGCTTGCAGTCAGTAGACGAAAAAAATGATTTTTTTTGTTCGTCGATTCAACGAAGAGTAACCTTACTATACAAAAATGACCATCCAGGATAAAAAAATGGGTGGCCAGGGTACGTTTACTCACTACAAGCTTTCGTTATCAACCAAAGTTGTTGATAAAAAGAGCGAAATTTGGTCAAACATAAAAGAATTCTATGATAAAGAGTAAATGAGCTTCGTCAATTCGGCGAACAGTAACCAATTAGGGTTAAAGTGTTCGCCGATTCAACGAAGAGTAACTTTAATGTATAAAAATGAAGAGTAACCGTCCAGGGTTAAGAAACTTTTCATTGCAATTATTTTGTTCCTTCAGTTTAGTTTTTACCAGAAGACTGATTCGGATCGAATCGACGAAAGAAATATTTTTCCATGTTTCGTTTATTAGAGATGTTTGAAATTGGGTTTGAATCTTGGGCTCTAGTCTAGGCTACGGTATTTTGAGTTATTTTTTATCAACTTATTTGCTGTTAAGGGAAAATAATAAGCCGATTACGGACACACATAATTGGTTATTACAACCCTTCTGTGGGACCGACAGTTTAAAGTCGATTCCGAAGGACAGATTTTTGACAAACTTATGAAATCTGCTGAGAGGAAGTCGTTTTGTTGATATCTGACCTGCTATTAGAACCGAGACTAAACGTCTGAATAGCCATCACGCTACTCGCTAGACTATGGCAAATAGTTTCACTTAAAAACCTAAAACGATTAATATTTACTTAAAACTATTAAGAAAACTTTGAATCAAATTTTCTTTTTACGAATGAAGTCCATAAATAGCCTTCTATGTTCATAATGGTCAGGATTACAGAAAAAATTTAAGTATTGCAAATAAATTATCGCTTTTGATCAAGAATTTTTCAAGTTTTGGTTAAAACCATCAAATTAGGTGAAGGTAAACTTCCTCTCTATTGATAATTATACTCGAAAATTAGAAATTTTGTGGCACTTTGTGTCATTGTTTTAATTTCTTTTTGGTCTGTCAACTTCTAGAATCTTAATGTTGATATATTGTCCTTCTAGTTTTGTTATTGTAATTTGACCCTGTTTATTTCTATATTAAATACTCAACTTTTTCGCCACAACATCAAGGGAATCGATTGCGTTCATATTCGCACCATTTACCATAATTGTGTTATTGGGTGGTCCATTTATCGGCTGAAATTTGTACTATCGGTTATTTCGATTCTGACAATACTTATGTCATTCTATTCTGTCACAGAATTCAATATATCATCTCCACTGAACGTAATGAATCGATTTACGCTTGAGCAACGTTGCGATTTATTGGAAATTTATTTCCAAACCTAGGAAATTACTCGCAGAGAAAGAAGAACAGTGTCCAGTATACGCAGGTTTATTGCTAAAGTTCGTGAAACTAGTTTCATTGCTGATGCGCCAAGATGTAAGCGTACTCGTGCAGTGCTTAGTGCGTGAGATCCATCAGCATTAACTCGCCATCGTTCTAAAAAAATTAACATTTCACGTACCAGTTTAGGTCGAATTTTATGAAAAGATCTGGGTATAACGCCCTACAAAGTTCAATTGGTTCAAAAGTTGTAGCCGCGTGACCATATGTTCGATTTTGCTTCGCTAATATGGGCCAACGAGAAACTGCACGATGAAGAAAATCATCTTTTCGGATGAATCTCATTTTCACGTGAACATGCTCGT
Organism: Sarcophaga subvicina; assembly: GCA_936449025.2. Taxonomy (NCBI): domain Eukaryota; kingdom Metazoa; phylum Arthropoda; class Insecta; order Diptera; family Sarcophagidae; genus Sarcophaga; species Sarcophaga subvicina. Next base: position 39,763,378 of record OW388084.2, read on the forward strand.
ACCTGCGTAGAGCCCAAAATATGAGGCTGAGAGTAATTTAATTTAAAAATGGTAACACAAAAGTTTTCTTAGTCAAGATTTTAAAATCACGCTGTTCAATTGATTCCGTATTAGATGTTTAACATACCACTCCTCTCTCTACACTATTTCGGTAATCACACTGATTTTTGTTGTACCTGTTCATATTTTAAATTCATTCTGTAATGGTCTTATAATAGGAGATAAAGCTTCCTAAGAAAAACTAGGATTAAATTTAACTGCGAGTAATGTTTGACTAGGTTCACCCACCTTACTTTAAGGCGACAGTAGTCTTTTCCATGTATGCAATTGTCGAAGAACGGTTTGTTCCTTTTCGAGTCCTTCACAGTTCCTGCAGAAGTCATTAAGCGTGTGTCCAAAATCAGTGTGTTTCACGTAAGTACTCATAACATTCAGTTAAGGCTCCCATCACAATGCCAGTGATGCCCCTTTGAAGTTTGAGCAAACCTTCGTTCGCTATCTATTAAGATTCGATTAGATTTGCTGTGCTTTCTTGCCTTCTTCCAAAGCCTCCCATTTGCAGCTTACTGGATCCATTATTGTACTGGCAATTATAAGCTATGAGATCTTTAAAGATCATACCAATTTATCGCATATAAGGTTCTTACGAACATGCTGTGTGAACACCACAAGTAACTCGTCAAAATGCTGGACTTGGACCTTAAAAGTTCGACTTCAGATCTAGCTAGTTTACCATCGACAAGATTTTCACGTCACGTGAACTCCTAGAAAAGATCTTAGAAAACCATATCGACAAACACCATCCTTTTGCCGATTATAAGACAACCTTCGATTGTCCGATAAGGAATCGTGTTTTTGTCGTAATGTCTGTGTTCGGTACTCCTGCGAGCCTGGTAAGTCTCTGCAGGATAACGTTCAGCGACTCTCGCAACTCCGCCGAAATGAAAATACACCTCTCCGAACGTTTTGATACATTGCGATGTATTAAACATGGTATTATTTTGGCATGAGACCTCTTCAACATCGTAATGAAAAATGTTTTGAGGAAGGCGGGAGCCCATCGCCATTTCACTATTTTCTACCAAGAGAGAAATCATTGCTGCCTTTAGCGCTATCGAATGGAAGTCTATCAACATGGGTCTGTCTGTAAGAGGGGGCAAAACGATGTGAATGTTGTAGTCAAGTAGGGTTAATCGGCATATTGGATGCCAGATTACGGCCGATAATTATAATTTCGCTGTAGTCTAGTAGGTAGTGTGTTAGTTTATTAGACGTGCGGTTGCGATTCAAACCCGAATTCTGCCGTGTCCAACAAAACGAAATACGAAAAACTATTTCTTCGGTGACTTCCTCTCAGCAGATTTCTGGTAAAAGTTGCTCAGAAATCTGTCGTTCGGGGACAACTTTACACTGTCGTTCCTGCCACTCATATATAAAATTAACACGTACAACATTAGTGGTGTGAAACTCCTGACTGAATGATTGTAATGACCAATTACGCATGCATGTCTGTAAGGTTTTTAGATGTGTGAACGACTGAAGCAACTCGTTGAAGCTCTGCTTGGACCTTACCAGCGTAACTTCAGACCTGAGAACTCTACTATTGACCAAATTTTCACATTACATCAAAGCCTGGAGAAGGTCCATCAAAACCAACTATAAAGCAGGCTTCTTTTGGCCTATAAGGAATCGTATTTTACCATAATGTTTGAGCATGGTACTCCTACGAGCCCGTAATGTTTGAGCTTGGTACTTCTATGAGCCTGGTAAGTCTGTGCAGAATCAGGTTGAGCAGCTCCGTTAAAGTTAGAATGGACTATTCCGAACCTTTTGATACCGTGCGAGGAGATCCTTTCCAATTTCCTCATGGAGACCTTTCAACTTCTTCATGGAGAGTATTTTGTACAAAAGTGTTCAGCTGCTTGCGTACTCTGAGGAAATTTACATCATTGGACGTTTCCAATGAGATGTTACTGCTGCCTTTAGCGCTATAGAACGGATGTTTACCAAGATGTAAGAGGTTGTAAATGAAGGCTGTAATCATGATGGATATGTTACCGTACCGTACCGTACCGTAGTAGCCACATGCAGCGTATTGGATAGCACATTACGGTCGATAACTATACTTTCGATAGAGTCAATGGATTGGTTTCTCTTGGCTCCGCGTTATCTCCTAAACTGATGCCAATCTTGATATCAAACGTAAGATCACTATTGCCAACAAGTTTTATTATGGTTTCAATAGGGAATTCAGTAGCAGAGACCCCTCTCGTACGATGAAACTGAAAATTTTATCCAAATTTTCACCACTCGAACCACTATGCAATTGGATTTATTTTTTGCGTTTTTTGTCTATTGTTAGCTTTCCTTTGAAACCCTTTATTTGCTGGTGGAACAAAGATAAACAACTTAAATGGCCACAAATGTGTAAAGGAAACGATCAGACGCAGGAAATCAGCAAAAAAATAGGGGGAGAGTGATGACAGGAAAACAAATATTGACATAAAAGTTAATTAAAATACAATAAATAGGCAACAAATTTTGGTAAATATAGCCAAAATAATTACAAAAAAAAAGAAATGAAACGAAAAAAACCGCGTATTCATCATTCAATAGAATTTAACGAAATTCAAAAGACAACAACAACTTGCGTATTAAATTATTAAGCCGAATACAAATAAAACACAGTAGAGTACAGACTATTTAAATGCAATCAATTGTTAATGAAAAATACGGCCAAACAAAAAGAAAAAAATTCGAAGGAAATCTGCACACGAAGCCAAAACAGATATGAACAGAAAATATATCGGCTGCTGGGTGGTGGTAACCCGTATTTGTCCCAAAAAAAAAAACCAAAAATTAAATGCACAAAATTGAATAAGGGGAGTAACTCCTCGTGCCCTCTTTATTCTTCTTCTTTTCACTTCACTTTCCATTTCATTACAATATTTTTTATGGCACGTCAGTAACAGTCTCATGCATCATGTTGGTTACTAAGCGAACAAATGAAAACTTTTTTCCTCCTGCTTTCGATCCTTTTTTTCTAGAAGTTTTTGGGTTTGCCTACAGAGCTTTTTTTGATGTGTGCAAGACCAAACATTGAATAAAAGATAAGTTTTTGGGAAACTTTTAAAAGGTAAATTGAAAATTTTGTTATGTGTTCCCCCCTGCAACAAATAGTCGCAATAATTTTCAAATAAAATGTAAGCGAAAATTTCTAGAAGACTTTTTAAAAGAGCAACAAAAAAAACTTTCTTTCTTTCTTTCTCTCTGGCATGACCAAAAGATGAAAATGAAAATTAAATTTTGCCTGAAGTTGCTAGTGGAACTTAATGAAAATACAGGAAACTACTTGGAAAAATATAGAAGGAAACTTTAATTTAAAATCGACCATCCATTCCAATAATCAAAGGTATACTGCATCAATATGATCTCAAAAATCATACGATTCAGTTGAATAGAACCTTATTAAACGACTTGAACTAATCCACATAACCTTTGGAACATTACAGGATCGAACTGCAATTCAAAAATGATTCACAACACTGGACAGAATTGTTTCTTCATACAGTTGCACTTCTCTTGCAAAATAAAACACATTCTATAGGGTCTTTCATTAAATGTTTTCTGTCTTTAAATTACAAAAAACAAAGTGTGCTGGAAATGTCACCGAATTTTTTTTGTTCATTTGAATGTTTTGTTCTTTTGTGGAATATAACATCGTTTTATACGGTGGACCATTTAAAAGTTTAAATTTAAAAAGGCAATAAAACGAAAACGGTTTTATTTTTCTGTTGTGAAGTACAATTGTTCCGGTTAGAAATAGAATATTATTTCAGTCATATGGCTGCCGCGACTGACCTCACAGTACCTCATTCGATCGGACTAACTTTCGCGCACTTTTTCGAGTGTGACCCCATATCTCGGCAATGGTGTCACGACTGTTGGCCTTCAAAAGCTCAATTGTCTCTGGTTTGTCGAGGTAACACTTTTCTGTAACGGCGCCTGACAGAAAATATTTCAACAGCGTCAAATCGCAGCTTCTTGGCGGCCAATTGACATTACCATTTCGTCTAATTAAACGATCATTAAAGGTTTGACGCAATAAATCGATTGTGACATGAGATGTGTGTTAAGTTACACCATCCTGTTGAAACCGAACATCGTTAACATCAATATCATGAAGAGCGGGTACAAAAAAATCGGTTATCATGGTTTGATAGGTATCTCCATTGACCGTAATGGTTGCGCCGCCCTCATGTTGAAAGAAATATGGGCCAATGATGCCACCGTTCCACAAGCCTCACCAAACGGACATTCGTAATGGGTGGATTGGCTTCTGTAAGAGCACGTGTGGGTTTTCTGAGCCCCAAATACGACAATTCTGGGTATGATGATGAACGATGATTTTCATAGTAAAATCGAAATCATCGTGCAGTAATCATAACCTGTAGTGCTCGCCATTGACAGTGATAGTCTGACCAATATCGTTCTCAAAGACATCTGAACCGATGATGCCCGCCAACTGAAAATCCACATCAAATTATGACTTTTTCGAAATGAATTGAACACATTTGGATCTTATATGGATTGATATCGACCCGATTACCCATTCATGCCGAAATGGACCTGATCGCTGAATATGATTTTTCAATGAAAATAAAGACTGGTTGCCAACTGCTCCACTGTATATTCAGCGAGCATATGTCGTTGTCTATGGTCGTTTGGCTTCCGTTCCTGGGTATACTGAACGTTGTAGGGATGCAGGCTCAAGCCAAGATGCAAATTTCTGCAAGTTGTCGTCTGAAAGGCCGAGATCTCGAAAGCGGCGCGATTACACCGCCACGGCCAATATTTTCTGTAAATCTTGCGTTTTCTCAAAGGCGGGGGTATTGTTCACTACTTTAGTGAACCCGTGGACTCGAATATATTCATCACATCGCGAATAGTCCCCTCGATCGTAAAATGATCGTGGTTCAGAGCGTGGTACAGAGACCGGACAGAATACACATTTTGATGAAAAAATTTTATTATTTGTACGTGCGGTTATTGTATTCGTCTATGGTGGTTTGGCAAAATAGACTGAATAAATAACAATTCATTTGGAAGTCGCCATAGTGTAGTAGAAAGTGTGTTGACTTATTAGACATGAGACCGTGGTACAAATCCCAGCTCAGACATCTCGGACAAAACGAAATATGAAAAATTATTTCTTCCGGCGATTTCCTCTCGACAGTCCTCTGGCAAAGTTTTAAAAAGTTTTTCGAAAATCAGTCTTTCAGAGTGGACTTCAAACTGTAGATCCCGCCGTCCATCTATAGAATTAACATACACAACATGAAGGTTTGTAATGATCAATTAAGTAAATAAGCAAATAATTTGGAAGCTGAAGCTTCAACAAGATGACCGTTCTCAACCAACAAAGTTCGGAAGTCCTTGTTGAAAAACCCGATATAGCCAAATACAGTACTTTAAACACTCTGCAGGTAGTACTACTCAACAATAAAATAACTTGTCTTCCATTTGAACTGTCTTTCGTATTTTCTTCTTCTTTTGCTGTTAAAGACGCATTTCCTTTGTATCGTTAAACAGCAAATAAGCTCTGGTATTTCGTAATAAATTCTTGCATTTTGTCTAACAACAGTTTTGTTCCGGGGAGTAGAGAAAAAAAATTATATTTTGCAACTGTCACAAGGTATACGAAAATAATCTTTGAAAACGATAAATTACTTCATAAACTATATCACCTCATACGCTATACATACATACATACATATGTATGTACATATGTCCACTGGAACATGTTGTGGTTTAAGAAACACGAATTCCCTACTTCTATACCTACAGAAGAATTAAAATATAAAGGAATTGATTTCATATTTAAAACAAACTGTTTGACTGTTAACCGATAAGATAGGTAAGCCTATTGGTGCATGTTAAAAAGGACAAATTCCTACCATCCATAATATATGCACCCGGGTTTTGCCCTCTCGGATGCATTAATGCCTCACAGGTTCCATTTAAGTGCACCAATGATTCATACTCATCATGAAAGAACTTGAATCCAATATCAAAATCATCTCCATTCTGAAGAATCTACAGGGCCCTGTTAAAAGACTTGTCAATAACCTCTGATTGTGTCTGGATAGTCTGATGCATGACTCAAATAATCACAAAAATTTAGAGTACCTCAGACCCATTTGGTTTTAGAAGAGTCGGTGTCTGTTTAGGGGAACCTCCCCTCCACGTAAGCTCATTTAAAAAATTCTCTTATAACCTGGCATCTAGTAGAATACTATTTTCGAGTTAATATCGAATGGCAGCCTGACTATCAGACCTGACTATGCCACAAAAGTCAGTGGTTTTACCCTCGGCTCAGACAACTCGAAAAAAACGAAATATGAAGAAAATATTTCTTGTGGCAAAGACCTTGCGAGTAAAATAAAATTTCCATGAATATTTTCTCAAGTCTGTCAGTAGGAGCCGACGTTAAACTGTAGGCCCCGCCAATAATGAAGAAAATTAAAACATACATGAGGAGTGGTGTTAGAAGCTAGGTTGTTATCCTGACTGAAGGACAATAATCACCAGCTAAGTAACTAAAAATTCCTCTTCGAAAATGGTCGCAAGTTTCCCAAGGGTTCGGCAAAAAACTGGGACCAAAAACTGTTGCATTTATTGCAATATTTGTTGTCAACACATATATATGTACGTACACAGCTTCATTTTTGTTACAAGATCTCGTTGCGTAATATCTCCCAAAATCAGTGGACAGAACCATTATATCTGGAGGACAGTTAAAGAGGAATTTGATAGCCACTAATAAATCTCTTAAGCGACTTACATCTCAATATCTCAACCATAGTTTTCAAAACTCTGGTGTACATTACCATGTGCAACGGAGTTCAAGCTGTCAGAGTCTCCAGTGTCGCTGTAAGACAGATTTTCATTACGTCGATAATTCCATAGTTAAATTAAACAGTGGCCCCTATTGATCTGTGTATTACATCCACCACATAATCCATGGGTTGTACCTAAATTACATTGCAAGCCTTTTGAGTTTCATAATGGCATGTCTAGACTTTCCTTAAATGCTTTCTATAAGGTCTTTCAATGCTTATTTAGTACCCAATAATATTTCGAGATTTATTACCTCCAGTCTCCGTGATATTATTTTACCAAGAAGACGAATATTTTGGGGAAATGTTCTACTCATAGTAGTTGGTACTATTGTGATCGCTCTCCGGTCTTGCCATCCGTCTCGGATATTTATCCCTTCTATTTAATGTCCTAACTCTGACGTCATGTGTCATGAGCGTTATCAAATGCTACCTCTATATTAATGGAATTGCTTCCATAGACTCTAGAAAAACTCCCGCTAAACTTATAAGTGCTACCTCAATAGATTGCTTTCAATTTTCAATCTTACAATTGTACTGTAATTATTCTTCCAAAACACCGTGGATGTAGCATTCAGGAAATGGGTTTCCTGTTCGTTGTCTAATTTTCATCGAATAATCACGATACCAATCCACATAAGATCCAAGAGCGTCTGGTGCAAACCGAAAAAATCACTTTGTTGCGGAAATGGCCTATAATTAGCAGTTTCTTCTGACCAGAATTTGATGTTCTAGCTATTTTCGACATGTGGTTTCAGAGAACGCCGCTACGTGCCTTACAACTTCTGGATGAGCAATTTCAGGGCATAGTCGTCTTTCGAGAAGGTAATATGAACTGGCAGCCTATATCTTGGACATTTTCTTGTGAGGTTTTATTAAGTTGCAGGCCTCAGACCATAGCGGTCCTCAAACCAATATTACCTAATATAAACTAAAGTCATGGAAAGTTGGATATATCAGATGTGTGCCATTCAGAAAAGCCGTGCCGAGGATATGATTGCTGTAGTCTAATAGGCAGTGTGTCAGATCTTTCCAAAAATATGGGATACAAAAATGTATTCTTTTGTCGATTTCCTCTCAGCAGATTTTTAGCAAAAAGTCTCTGAATAAATAAAATTGCCTTGAAAAGTTTCTCAAGAATCTGTCGTTCGGAGTCGACATTAAACTATAGCTGCCACTCATGTATAAAATTAACACACACAACGTAAGCTAGGTCGTATCCTGACTGAATTAATAACAAAATTAAGACTCTGTTTTATATTTACTTAAAGAGACGAAGCGCTTAATGAAGAAATCCAAATTTTATCAATTAAAAACCCCATTGTTCTTCGCTGATGCTTTATGCAGCAGTCTGATACGGAAAAACTAAGTGCTAATTAGTAGGGCATAGAAATATTCGTCCACAACTGCATTATCATTTATTTTCTTCAGTAAATTTCTCTTTCGTTTGATATCATATTATTGGCAAAGAAGAATTGCAACGAAATATGAATATTTTGTTAATGTTACCAAGAAAATATAATTTTTTCTGAAATGTCATCTGTATGTACTATTAAATGAAGACGATTTGAACATGAAATCTGAAGCATAATGAATATTTATATCGTGCAGTGTATAGAAATTTCTTTCGCAATGTTGTAATAGAAGAATAAAATGAATAAAAAAATATTTTTTTTCTCACAATTTGTGACAAAAATTTTTGATTGGCTGGTAATCACATATTTTGGTTCAATTAGAAGTTGAAATTTCGTTTCAAGAGATAAGCAGTATTTTGTAGAATGCAGTTGAATCAAATCAATTTCCCCAAACTATAGAAAATAATGAGCATGATGAATAATTTCTTGTAATTGAATTTTCCTTTGTACCAGCTTTTGAAAATGCTTTGGCTTTGTGGTTGCCTTTATCCGGAAATCCTTATGAGGATAACAGTTAACAGTCTCGCTATCTGCTCCAGAGACTGTCGGCATTCTTGGATAATCTTAACTGTCGTTGACACACTCTTTGGAGATCTAAAAGCCGCATTACACACATACATAATTAGTCATTACAACACGTCACTCAGGATTACAACCTAGATTCTCACACCACTTATGTTGGGAGTGTTAAATTTATACATGAGTGGCGGAACGTACAGTTTAAAGTAGACTCCGAATGACAGATTTTTGAGAAGCTTTTCATGGCAGTTGTATGTCACTCTCAAAGTTTTTGCCAGAAATCTGCTGAAAGAAAGAAATATTTTTTTATATATTTTTTTTTAAAAATGTCTGACAAGGTTTGAACCGAGGTCTCACTTCTAATAAGTCAATGCACGATGTACTCTGTTACCGGATTGATACATCTGCAGTCTTTAGAGCCATTGCTTCAAACTGAATAGTACTACAGCAATCCGGTATTACAAGTGATAATTTAAGATTCAACTGTTCTGAGTAGGTTTCACATCCCACTTTGTGGCGCGATCGGGAGCCGTCAATGAATGAACACTTGGCAGATATTCTCTGGGAGAAGGCATTCCTTAAAAATAAAATTTTTAGCGGAAGCTACATTTCGTTCCTGAAAATGTATTTGCCCAACGAGTACGCCAATTTGACCCTATTGTAGCCATAAAAAATCCACAGCACGAACCAGTATGTATAGGGACCAACTCTGCATGGTAGTTAAGGTGATTACAAGTCATTTTTTATTTGAGGCTAAGACAAGATTTCTACAGACAATGGTATTTTAGGACATGTTCTGAAACAGAACTCGTCGATTTTTGTTCCTTAGATAGCTAGATAACCCTTACAGTACACAACCGTACATACTGACGTACATAATTGGTCATTACAACCTTTAGGCACGCCATGTCGATATTGCTCAGCCTCTTTGAAAAACTTCTAATGTCATCCCAATCCCCAAAAAGGCGAGGCCAATAACCATAAAAACTACCGCTAAATAGCAATATGGCCCATACTTAACCACCATCTTATAAAATATCCAGAGTTTAACAATAGGCTTGTTGTCCTTAGAAGTTCGTACACAGAAAGCTCCGCCCACAACTACATACATAACATAATACATAATTGGCCATTACAACCCTTCCGTCAGGATTACGGCCTAGCTTCTCACACCAATTATGTTGTGTGTATTGATTTTAACCGTAGATCGAGCCTTAAAAAATCTTCATAAATCTAGCTTATGTCTCACTTTTGATATATACTTGTAGTACATGGAATTGTCACGATTATAGATAGATTTTGCTTAAAAATTTTAATATTTTAATTAAAAAATTTTTGAATTCTGTTGCTAAAAAACTTTAATTTGAGATGAAAATATACCAAAAAGGAACATAAAAACATAAGCATTATTATTTAAATATATTATCATTAATTTTCTTACCTTTTAGGCGAACAAAAAAATTAAATTTTTAAAAATCTTAAAAAAGGATATATGGGCTTCTCTGAAAGTATGATAGCTAATCCCAAACTATTTATACAGTATTGTTCTCTGCATAAAACTACATGTTGTGTGATAAAAGTTTTATGAAAATTGTTAAAATTTTCTAACAAAAAATTAAGATAAATTTATATTTTTTTTTGGAAAAAAATCCTTTTCATTCGAATTTCAAAAAAATGCTTTAAGTATGATTATTAAAGACCGCAAGACTTTCAACTCATTTTGCGAAAAGACGTAATAGGTGTAAATATATCATTATCAAAGCAAATGATTCTGTTATCTCATACGTACGTAGTTGACCGAAATATTATCATATGTAATAAAACATGGGACGAAACACATTTTTCTAATGTTTGTCTGTCACCTGAGATAAATATGAGAAGAGCAGTAAGAAAGACTCTACAAGATTTCAGGAAACAGCTGCTAGCAATCTGTGTGAAAACTGGTAATATTTTCTTATCCCAAACTACTAAAGGCAGTTTGTTCTGTACCAAGTAGTAACATCTTTGACGATAAACATCCTGTTATCATAGTTGTTGCTGCCTTTTTCCAGTTCATAAGACTTGCTTCAGTTCATAAGACGAGCTTTTATTTTCTTCTTCTCCGAAGTCTTTAGCAGCAGGAATGTTACTTATATAATTAATATATAATCGGCCATTACAACCTTTCGTTATAAATTGGAAATGCCTGACCTGAGGTTTGAACCTTGGTCTGACGTCTAATAAGATAACACGCTACATACTAGACTACGACTACTGCAATCAATATCAAGAATATATCAAGAATAGAAAATTCAATCTTTTCATCTTCGTCCCACACTTAACTTTCAATTCTTTCTCAAAAACCATAAATAATGTACTATTTACGATAAAACTTCACAAAATCTTTGAAATCTTAAAACAAATACATAAACGACACCAAAAAATCTCTAGGAAAGTCGTATGTATCAAAAATGATACATAAGCCAGAATTATAAAATTTTTGAATTTTTTAATTCCTGTTTGAAATTTTCTTTTTTTTTATTTGGTTTAAAATGATGGCAATAACAATACTAACGAATTACAAAAATATCAGGCATCTAACTTTTTCTGAATTAAAGTTATATCGTCTAAAAAATTGAAATGTATCATATTTGATACAGAGCTGGATCTACGGTTAAAGTCGACTTCGAACAACCAATTTTTTGAGAAACATTTCATGGCAATTTTATTTACACTCAGAGTTTTTGCCAGAAATCCGCTGAGAGGAAGTTGCCGAAGTAACATTTTTTCATATTTCGGTTTGATGTCTGACCTGGTTTTTGAACCGTGGCCTTACGTCTAATAAGCCATCATACTACCTACTAGACTACGGCGACGGACACGGCATGCCATGTCGATATTGCTTAGCTTCTTTAAAAAATTTCTAATGACATCCCAATCCCCAAAAGGATGAGACCAATAACCACAAAAACTACTGCTCAACAGCAATATGGCCCATACTTATGCACCATTTTGTGAAATATCCAGGCTCTAACAACAGGCAGCCTTGTTTTCCTTAGAAGTCCCTACACAGAAAGCTCTGCACACAACTACAACTTCATATCTTTAATAACATTAGGCCCCCACTTTTACATGAACAAACTGACATTAATTTGAATTTGTAAGTAAAATATGCTCCAGAAACGGCATAAAAATATTTCCAAACCACAGAGCGTAGTCAATGTGCTATCACACACGAAACTATTTTTTAAGTCGTACCATTTTTGTTTTTTCAGTCACACACGAGACTATTTCATCTGGCCTAAAATTGTATACATGTTCCCTGCTTTGTGTGTATTAGTTTAATTTTTAATTTTTCTAAACCTGCTGTTTTATAACTGTATGTGTATTGGTTTTGTGTTGTTTATATATTGGTTTGTGCGGTGTAGAAGCTGGTTGAAAAATTATGCCAGCAAAAAACCACCCTCCTCACCTCTCTCGCCTACAAGCTGTAATTTTGTGCCAGCATAATTGTTCTCATGTGTAGTTGTCCAATGGCATCAAGAGTTCATTCACAACCAAGCTCTACATTAATGGTTAAAGAACACCACACCGTAGGCAACCACTGCTTATGCCAACCCTTTGGAGGTAATATATGCTCCAACACCGGCATAAAAATATTTCCAAACCACAGAGCATAGTCAATGACATTAAGAGTTCATCCATAACCAAGCTGGTTAAAGAACTCCACAGCCACTGCTTGTGCCAACTCTTACTGTTTCGCTCCCTGCGAATATTTCCACAGATCGTGTGTTTGGCTCGACGGCTCAAAGTGTCATACAGCGCGTTAAAAGTGGGTTTTATGGCAAAATACTTTTGGTAACAAATTTAGTTTAAGTTTATGGTTTCTGGCGACAAACCAACATATTTTGAAGCATGAGCAGTTAATATAAAAGCGGGCATTGCCGCCAGACTAACATTTTATAATAAAAAAATTTTATTCCCATAATATCTCCATCTTGAATTATCATTTTAAATACTCAAGCTCTTAAAAAATCAGCCTTTTTTATTGAAATTTTTTTTAGCTGCCCATAGTGCAGGCAATAAATAACCAATAAGTCAGGAGACCACAAATATTCTTTAAAAATAAACTTCTTGTTTATGAGGACTATTTCTTGTTTTTTGCTACAATTTCTTAAACAGATTGAAAACAAATTGAATGCAATTAATCAAAAAGGAAAAAACAAGGAGAGAAAAAAATATTCACCAAAATCATTTAATACACCTACAATCATTTAATACACCAACATTTTGTCTATTGTAGCAGGACTGTTGGACACATGCCTAGACGTGTTACATTTAATGGCAAAAACCTTAGTAAAGTAATCACCAGAAACAATTTCAATTCATTTAAAGAAATTCAACTTCATTCTCTTACAGCAGCATCAAATTGCGTGTGATGACATTTTTAATGGAGAGTAAAGAGCAGTTATACGACTGATTATTAAATGAGGCTGTTAGTGTTGTTCTTGTGTATCATTTAAGTTGTCCTGTTCTTTTGCACACGCACACACATACTCATTTTGTAAATGTTGCAGAGGCGAGACTTGCTTTCAGGATGGAAACAAAATTGTCTGTTTATGTATCCAACATGTCTGCCCATTTCAAAATATTCTGTTGATTTTTGGAAAACAAAGACTGACTCGAAATAGACAAAAGAGAGAGAGAGAGAGAGAGAGATAGAGAGAGAAAAATGATTAATTATGTGTCTACTGTGTGTGATAATTCATTGTGTCAGTTGATTGCTTTCGATTTCTCCTTATGTTTGAATCAATTATAAAATAAGTAGGTTAGATTAGGTAAGGAAAGGTTGCCAATATTCAGGTCCACTGTGGTACCACAATCAATGCTACCCGCTACTACTAAACATTCCCTAGAGAAAACCAACCACAGAAATCTTGCTCCTGTAGCAGTCTTTATATTACAGAGCTCGGTCATAGGTATTAGAAAGTGAAAGGGCACTGATACCAGAGGGGAAAGAAAGTCTCTTCCTGCTCTTTAGATCCACAGCTCCTGCAGAAGTTATTTTCCAGCATACCAAATTTTTCGGCCTCTAAAAATAAAAATTCTTGTTCATACGTGTCGAGAAGACTCTACTAGAAATATAGAATGTAACCTTCTGCGTGTAATAAAGAGATTGAGCTACGCTAACATAAGTGTGTATAATATCCATAGACGCCTAGTCTATTAGGTAGTGTGCTGGCTTATTAGACGTGAGGGCACGGTTCAAACCCCAGGTCAGATATTAAAACGAAATATAAAAAATATATCTTCGACGACTTCCTCTCAGCAGATTTCTAACAAAAATTCTGGGAATAAAATAAAAATTGGCATGAAAAGTTTCGCGACTATGTGTCCCGGCATTCATGTAAGGCACACAACATATCGACGCCTCCGTTCTATACCATTCTAAGTCGAAAAAGTGTGTTTTGAGTTATGAGCTCTCAAAGTTTTCACACGACATACGACTATATGTGTATTCTAAGAAGATTTTTCCCTATAACTTTGGAACGGATCGGCGCATCTTAACCAAATTTTGACAGTACTTAAGTTAGAGAACGTAGGATTTAAAAATGCAAGAACATTAAAAACGTTCTAAGTACACTTAGAACGTTATAGAATGGAGGCGTCGATATGTGGTGTGAGAATCTAAGTCGTAATCCTGACTGAGGGATTTTAATGACCAATTATGTATGTATATGAATATCCAAATTGACTGAGGCAATCGGAATATCTATAATTTGTAACATGTCCAGCGTAGTACCGGCTCTGGTCAACTCATCATACATACATACATAATTGGCCATTACAACCCTTCAGTCAGGATTACGGCCTAGCTTCTCACACCACTCATGTTGTGTGCGTTAATTTTATACGTGAGTGGCGGGACCTACAGTTTAACGTCGACTCCGAACGACAGAATTTTGAGAAACTTTTTCATGGCAGTTTATTTTACTCTCAGAGTTTTTGCCAGAAATCTGCTGAGAGGAAGTCGCCGAAGAAATATTTTTTTTCATATTTCATTTTTGATGTCTGACCTGGGATACGAACCTGGGCTTTAAGAATAGTAAGCCAACACACTACCTACTACACCACGGCGACCACAACTCATCAGCAAAGCAATTTCTAACGATATCCCTATGTCCAGGAACCCATATAAAAGTTACCTTTGAGATTTATCGGCATTCATAAACAATGACAGCAGCAGTATTTTGACAAAAACTCTAAGGGCCATTATTACAACTTGCCGTTAAAGTTGGGTTTAGTTAAAGGTAACTTTAGCTAAAGTGAACTTTAAAGACACCTTTAACTTCTTTTCGTTATTACAACCTACAGATAAAATAAAATTTTTTCAGAAATAGGGCAGTACCGGAGCAATGTCGGTAACAATGCTCAATTCAAAAAAGTTGTTTGTTTCTTTTTAACCGCAGTGGCAACAACGGGCTTCCTTTTTTTTGCTTATCTGCCCGTTAAAATTCTCCCTTTAGTTAACGGCAAGTTGTAATAATGGCCCTAAAAGTAAATAAAATTTGCCATTAAAAGTTTCACAAAAATATTTTGTTCAGAGTCGACTTTCAATTTTAGGCCCAGCCACTCATCTATTAAATTAGCGAACACCACATGGATGGTATGAGACGCTAGATCGTTATATCGACTAATGTGTTATAACGACCATCAGAACCGAACAACAGATTTTTAAGAAATTTTTCTTTGCACTTTTATTTACTCTTAGAAGAAAGACTCAGCATTCCGGCAAATAACTTCTGCTGAAACTGTGGCCTGAGACTGCCTTTCACCTTATGTTTCAGTGCCTTTTCACTTTCTACCATCTTACGCCGAGCCCTCTAATATAATTATTGTTGAAAGAGCAAGATAAGTAAGTAAGCCGAGCCGTGGCAGTAATTTGCATACATACTTACATAATTGGCTATTACAACCCTTCAGTCAGGATTACGGCCTAGCTTCTCACACCACTCATGTTGTGTGTGCTAATTTTCTACATGAGTGGTGGGACCTACAAGTCGATTGCGAACGACAGATTTTTGAGATACTTTTTCATTGCAATTGTATTTTACACTCAGAGTTTTTGCCAGAAATCTGCTGAGAGGAAGTCGCCGAAGAAATATTTTTTCATATTTGGTTCTGATGTCTGAACTGAGGTTTGAACCCTGGCTTTTCGTCTAAGAAGCCAACACACTACCTACTAGACTATGCCGACTTGACAAATATTTAATTGCATGCTTAAGCGGAACATGTCTTCCTTAAATAATCGTAAAATTCACTCAGTATAATAAAGTAAAATTCACTTTAAAATGGAAACAAAAAATGTATTCTTACTGCCACAGTCACAATAAAATTTTAATTGTATGTAATGGATGGCTATGCTTGGAATTCATAGGCTTTAAAAACATTTTTAAGTTATTACTTGACTTCAATAAAGAACGAAAGAACCAAAATAAAGAAAAACTTAAAAAACCAACAACGGTACTAAATATAAAATATAGGGTGGGTCATTTATCGGTATAAATTTGAACCATTGGGTTATTTCGAATCCGGCAATACTTACATACGTCATTCTATTCTAACACAAAATTCTGTGCATTATCGATTTAAGCTTGAGCAATGTTGGGATTTATTGGGCCAACGAGAAACTGCACGATGATGTCGATTTTGCAAAAAAAAATCATCTTTTCCGATGAATTTCATTTTCATCTTGGTGGTTACGTTAATAAGCATAATTGTCATATTTAGAGCTCGGAAAACTCACACATGGTCTTACAGAAGCCAATGCACGTATTACGAGTGACTGTTTGGTGCGGAGTGTGGAGCGTAGGCATCATTGGCTCTTATATCTTTGAAAATGAGGACGGCGCAACCATTATGGTCAATGGAGACGCCTTTAGCACCATGATAACCGATTTTTTGTACCCGCTCTTCATGGTATTGATGTGAACGATGTTTGGGTTCAACTTGCCACACATCTTATGCCACAAACTGTTTATTGTGTCAAACGTTTGATGGCCGTTTAATTTTCCGAAATGGTGATGTCAATTGGCCGCCAAGAAGCTGTGATTTGACTCCGTTGGACTATTTTCTGTGCGGCGCCGTTAAAGAAAACCGGAGACTATTGAGCATTTGAAGGCCAACATTCGTGATGCCATTGCCAAGATACGACCCATACACTCGAAAAAAGTGCACGAAAATTGCTCCGATCGAATGAGGTACTGTGAGGCCAGCTGTGCCAATCATATGAATGAAATTATATTTCATTTCTAACCAGGAACAATTGTACTTCCAAAAAAAAATTTGGCAAAATTTCAAACCGTTTTTATTTTATGCACTTTTTAATGGCCCACCCTATAAAAACGTATTTTTCACATTGTATTCTCTTATTTATGTTATTTGTGGTGACTATTTTGTTTTCTTTTTTTTTTGCTGTTTTTTGCTTAAATCGAACGAATCCTCTTAAATATGATCCAAAAGGCTTTGTTTTCTTGTTAATAATTCACGACTTCTACGGCAAGGACAATTGCAAAAAAATTGAACAAAAGCCGAACAATGCGAACCAGCAGGACTTTTCATAGCGATAAACACTTAGAACAGAATTTTCGTTACACTGGGGCAACGTTTAGACGGTATACCATGAAGCAAAAAACTGCAAGTGTTTTCAAAAGTATGCCTTACGTTTGCCAGGTAAAAAGGGTTCTGGTAGTTAAAAATGTTCCGTTCAAAAATAATCGAAATCGCAGGTTGAATTGTAGTTTTTTCTTTGATTTTAAACCCTTTTTCAAAAATATTTTTTTTACATTTTATTACCTTAAAAAATGCGTGTTTTTTAGTCGACCATGTTCTCTTCGAAACAAAATTATCGAAAACTTGCCAACGAAATGAATGAACATGTTTCTTATTTCCTGCCACATATTTTACCAAAACTGCTCAACTGAAGCATTCAATCGCAAAGAGGCAATCCACACAAAGCATTACAAGTGCGTTTAAAATTTAAACGTCAACAATCAACCAGAAAAACAAAACCATCAATTATACAAAATCATTTTTTTTCGAAGGAGGGAGGATATTAAAGAAATCCAAAAAAACTTCTGCTTCTGCTTCCCATACAAATAATTATGGCGGATGGTGTTAAAAAGTATTTGAATGCCTTGTAGTGTGTTCCTTTAATGATTTAAAGAAGCGACGTAGTGAAATTAAACCAAACCAATTATAAATATTGACTTGGGACCATATAGGAAACTTATGTACGCATTGGTTGGGGCACAGCATGTTAAAGCGAGTTAGCACAACCTCAAGTGATACGCTTTACCAACTGAGAAATTGTTGTATAGGAAGTTTATTTCTCAAATGCATGGAACTATTGATGGAGACACAATTATCGTTTGCCGTTGTGAGAATTTCAAACCGCGTTTCCATTTATTCCAGTAATGTTTGACAAGCCATCAAGTATCAAGGCGAGGTTTTCCCTCTTAGCTTTCCATAATCTTCTTCCCTCGAATGCCATCAAGTCGATAGGTGTCTCACCGGTGATCACGAGGACTGCGGCGCCCGAGATCGTGCGATAGGCCGAAGCGACTCTTAGTGACGCTGTTCATTGCACCGCTGCTACTACTTTCCGCTTGGACTTAAACCCCAATGCATCTCCCCATATCTCGCTGCCATAAGCGAGATAAGCGAAGAGGAAAAACCTCGCCATTAGTACCGCTGTTGTCAGATCTCAGCGATGGCAAAGTAGATGGAGCGATGAAACAAGTGGAAGATGTACTGCTAGTCTTATTCCATCTATAGAAACATAGACACAGAGAAATTTTTGGGAAATTAACTACTTACTGACCCAGTCTCTTTCGGGTCATGATTATTTCCGACAATATCTACACCGCATGGGCAAAGTGAATGATCCCGGCTGCATTTATTGCGAGGAAATGAGTGACGACGCTGGACAAACATTCTTCCATTGCATCAAATGGCAAGACAAGAAGAATGTGTTGATGGAATAGATTGGCGAACTCACACCCGACAACATTGTTGACGCAAAGCTCGAAAGCGAGACGAAGTGGAGCGCTGTGGGAAGATACGCAGAATGTGTACTCCGCAGGAAGAAGGTCGACCTTGATACAGTACGACTGAATGATACATGAGAAGACGAGCCAATAGCATGAAGCTGGCTTCAAATATGGCGTACCCAGACGTGGGAGAATAGACAACGGTCCTTAACAGGACGTCGTTCTGGACCCTTCCCGAAGTAATGCACAATACCGTCACGGGAAGGGAGTATATCCAGAAGAGGAGGAGGGATTGTTTTAGTGGAAGCCCCACTCGATGTGGAAGCCCACACGACGGTCACTGTAATTGCGAAGGCGTTTTAAACCCTACCTCACACGCCAAAAAAAAATCAAGTATCAAGACATTATGTAAAGGGTGGGCCAATTAAAAGTTTAAATTTAAAAATGCAATCAAAAAATACGGTTTGAGATTTTGCCAAACTTATTTTTTTTTTGTTGTGAAATAAAATTGTTCCGGATTAGAAATGGAATATTATTTCATTCATATGGCTGTTGTGGCTGGCCTTACTGTACATCATTCGATCGGATCGATTTTCGTGCACCTTTTCGGGAGTATAGAGTTGTATATCGGCAGTGGCATAACGAGTGTTGGCCTTCAAATGCTCAATGGTCTCTGGTTTGTCGGCATAACACTTTTCTTTAACGGCACCCTACAGAAAATAGGCCAACGTTGTAAAACCACAGCTTCTTAACGGCCAACTGACATCTTCATTTCGGCTAATTAAACGGCCATCAAACGTTTGACGCAAGAAATATAATGTGGCAATGAGATGTCTGTTGAAACCAAACATCGTTCATATCAATATCATGAAGAGAGTGTACAAAACAATCGGTTGTCATGGTGCGATAGGTGTCTCCATTGATCGAAATGGTTACGCTACAAACCGATCAAAACAGTCATTCGTAATGGGTGCATTGGCTTCCGTAAGACCACGTGTAGTTTTTCTGAGCCCCAAATACGATAATTTTGCTTATTAATATAACCACCAAAATGAAAATGAGCTTCATCCGAAAAGATGATTCTTTTTTTTGGCAAAATCGAAATCATCGTACAGTTTCTCGTTGGCCCAATAAATCCCAACGTCGTTCCAACGTAAATCGATTCATTAGGTTCAATGCAGATAATATATTGAATTTTGTGACAGATTGGAATGACATGAGTATTGCCAGATTCGAAGTAAACGATGGTTCAAATTTAAACCGATAGATGGCCTACCGGTTCATTTTACAGTCAATATTTAATTATTGATCGTTTTCGCACACATTTAACTCTTGTCGATTCACGACCGTATGATACTTACTAGCATAGTCTTAGAGACTAGGCAGCTATAATTCCTGTTCTCGAAAGTATTCCTACAGTGGACAATCGTGAGATACTGGCAAAAATACTGGAAAAAAAATACCACAATTGGAGTTCATGTATGGACCGCCTGAAAATATTTCATTTATTTTTTAAAATTTTTCGGTGCTTTTGAACCCAAAGATCTAAAAAGTAGTTTGAAGAGAAGCTATAATATGATAGAGAAAAAAAGTCACCGTTGTCTAGAAGGTAGTGTATTAGTTGATAAGACGCGAGCCTGTTATTCGAACTTTACCTAAGGCACCTAGAGTAAAAACAAAGTATGAAAACATATTTCTTCGAAGACTTCCTATCAACAGCCTTCTGTTAAAAATTCTTCAAGTAGAAAATATTGCCATGAAAAGTTCGTCAAAAAATCTAACGTTCAGATTGGACTTTACTCTGTAGTACTGCTGCTCACTCTCATGGGTGCTGCAAAGGCTAGGTTGTAAACCTGAACTATAGAGTTGTTATGAGTGAGAGAAGATAAGGCAGTTGTACATATTTAAGTCATTTTATTTTGCATCTCATCAGATCATTGATTTTTTGCAGCAAGTCTTAGAATAGTAGAGTTGCCATCTCTTGTTACCGAGAAAAACTATTGGGTTATTGTATAGGGTATATTGGCGAAGAACTTGGTTATTTTGTTCTACTCTTTCTCAAGAGGTGGTATTTCTGCGACCTGCCTACAATATTTGTTGTTGATGTTAATCTCTATAGAGGTGTGAGAGAGCTTCCTGCAAGAATAAAAACTTTTATTTGCTAGAATCTGGATTGCACACCGCCTCTCAATTGAAAATACGAAAAAAATCTTGAAATCACTTGTTATTAAAATTATCTCAAATTTCATTTGTTTTACTAATTAATTGCACTCATCTGTTGATTTACCACAATTAGTATCTCTCTTAGTACGTCTGAATGAACTTGTCTACATGTGCGTTAGAAACAAAAGGAGTATCACAGATTGAAAATGAAAACTATTCGAGTATAAGTGACTTTATAAGTGCATATGTAATTGCAATTCGTATGTATGTATGTGTGATGTGCATTTGTAAGCATACACAAACACTATTGTGCTCTCTCCTCATCATCATATGCTTGTATGGCATGCATGCATATCTGTGACAAAGTTTTAACAAGGAAATGTGGTGGCATTATTCATTAAAAAAAACTTCTTCTTGTACAACGTTTACATTGTCTTCTTGTCGAAAAATAAAATTAATTAAAATGTTTTTAGTGTAAGATAACAAAAAAAAAAACACACAAAAACAACAAGAAAAATAAACAGAAAAATAAAATCAGAATAAGAATAAAACAACAGAAAATAGAAAACAGGAAAACAAAAAACAACATGCTTTAATGAGTACATTGGTAGGAAATACAATCTATTTGAATTCTATTAATTATTCTGGGGTTCTGGTAGTTTATTTTAGTAGAAGAATAGAAATAAAGGAGCAAAATTTGAGTAAATTTAAGAAAAAGTACTAAAAAGTTACTTTAAATCGCATCTTTCGTATTTAAAAAATAAAATGCCATGACAATATTTCTGCCTTAAAAAATCTATACCCTGTGCATGGCTTCCGTTCAAATGTTAAGCTGCTTCATACGACATCTTAAGAACAACGTATAAATGAAAAGGACATGCATTGAGGACCGATAAAGAGATTGCAAAGACGGCACTATGCTATAATCCCCAAGGATCTCATTGTTATTATTATTGTTGGGAAGACGTGCCTATTGTACATCTCTTAGGCCTTTTTCATTGCCAAGCTTCAGGATACTACTCCATGTCAGCAATAGCATATCGGCCTGCCTTCCATGTGCCTCTGCTTCTTGCTCGATTTCGCTAGTTGGTCACGCCAATCGAAGACAGGGCTTCCTCAATTGGTTCTTCCAACGCAAACAAGATCGTCCTCTTCGCCGACTTCCACAAATTCCCACATCAAAACTTCGTTTCGCTGCAGCATCCTCTTCTATTCGCATTACATGGCCGAGCCAACGCAG
This sequence comes from Sarcophaga subvicina, assembly GCA_936449025.2. NCBI lineage: Eukaryota > Metazoa > Arthropoda > Insecta > Diptera > Sarcophagidae > Sarcophaga > Sarcophaga subvicina. The sequence goes on from OW388084.2 coordinate 39,785,645, forward strand.
CTGCTGAATATTAATACGCTGCACAACGTCCACATTGTTGAGGAGCTCATTGTTACATCTGATGTGGAAATCGACGATGCGACGATCTTACTTAGGTGCTTAATAGGGTCCATGCCTCTGCGCCATAAAGAAACACGGTAGGATGAGCGTCTTGTTGAGTATTACTTTCGTCATACGACAGACGTCTCTACTACTCAATTGCCTATTGTAACTATGTTAGTACTCGTTGGCTAGAGTGACCCTACGCATTATCTCCAAACTTACATCATTTTTAATGGTAACAGCGGAGCCAAGATATACAAATTTATTTGATTAATTTAAATTTGTATTACGACATGTTTTATTTATGTGTACCTTAAATGTATATAGTATGCCTTCTTCTTCTAGTTTCAATGATCTGAAGTTTCTTAACTTTTGAAAGTTATTCACCTTGGAGATTATATCGAAAGTATAGTTATCGGCCGTAATCTGGCATCCAATACACCGTATGTCTCTACTTGTCGACAACTTATTTTTCGTTTTGCCCTAATTTATTGCCAGGCCCATTTTAATAGACTTCCGTTTAATAGCATTAAAGTATGCTATTGGTATGCACGAATGTGTTCCTATATTCTTTCCCATCGTTACAAAGCATATATGCTAGGCTGGACACAACTCCTTTTTGAACAAATCTACTCTGTTGTCAGTGTCACAGACCACTTCCAACCTCAGTTTACCGCTTCATAGTCATATGCATGCCTTAGATCTCCTCTTTTTTTGATTTCTTAACAAAAGCTGTGATTGAGAAGAGTCTTTGCCTGTCTTTACCTTACCTTTTCAAACATTTTTCCCCACACCACAGAAGGATTTTCGCTCCATCAATAAAGTGGAAGCCACCGTCTCCTCCTACCTCACTTATTCAGATTGCCCAGTGCCGTTCTATTTCGATTTAACTTAAAAGACAACTGCAAGTTTTCCCATGGATTTGACAACAATGTCCACATACCTGTATACCATAAAATAGTTCTTCTTTTAAGAGAGTTTGCACTTCATCGTCATGGACTCCAGAGAACATCCTGGGGTCCTACAACAAAAATACTTTGATATTTTATTTCCTTCAGCGTTGGCAAAGCCAATGGTCGGTGTACTCATGTATCACTGCTTTGGTGTGACACTAAGAAGCTCCAAAGTTTCTGAAATAGGGCCCCGTAATACAAGTTGTGGGTTTACTTATCAATTCCAAGTTTTGAATTATTTCCCACTTCTTAATCTCAGCCTATCTCAGGACACTACACCCTTGTTAGAGCACCTAGATAATCATATCTTAGACTTCAATTAAAAGAATTAAAAGCCAATCTCTCCACCATAAGCAGTACAAACATTTAATACGAGCCTTACCCAGATTTGACACGATATATAATACTAAAGTCTCTGGTCGTCCAAAGAAGATACACGTGTTTTGATGAGAAATGGGGTACTCGCAGACTTATCATCTAACTACAGTATCTTGATGGTCTATTGAACAAACTCATATCACTCTCACTTTGCGCGAGATATTACACTGAATTGATCATTATTATTGTGCATTACGGGAAACTGGACTCAAAATTACTTAGCTAACGGTCACCTGCTGTCGATGTGGGAGTAGACCATCCTAGTATTTCTCTAGTTGCTAATTACAATACTCATAACTTAATGTGTTGCCCGAATACTATACAACGTAAAACCATGTTCTTCAATTCGATACACAGGGAAGTTATTGACAGTAAACGGGCATGCTATAGAAATTGGAGAATCTCAGAGGCCTAGAGCTCTGCTTTGTCCATCACGCATATATCACGTATGTTCGTAATGAAAACGCCAGGAGCCGAGACAACTTTTTTGGAATAGTGGACTACTGACTACCAAAGACTAAAGGATATTTCTGTCGGATATCCAGAACAAAGCCACTTAATATAATGTGTTGGTGTCAGACATATAAGTCTGACCTCATTCCCTCGCATAGCATAGAAAGGATTCTGAAGAGCTCTATACCATATAACTACTTTCATACTCTTGCCCGTAGTATTTAACACGCTCACATTGGGGGTCGGTTCACTGAGCCGATATTTAAATCGCTTGTGGGGAATATTAAAAAGGCTCTCGCAAGTAATCATGACTTACTACAAGTTTTTAGTGTAGAGGATGCCGTTTTTTTGAAGATTTCCATTCGGAGTGGTGAAGTCCGTTGTTGAACTTTTAACCAGAAAGATCAGTGCCCCTCTCCATTGGGGAAGGCCGTGTCTTTATAAGATACATGAGATACATACAAATGTGTCTAAAGTGCTGACCAGAGTAAGTACATCATATATTAAGGGTTCTGATATTAAACTTGCGTGTAGGCCGCCTGCCCACTGCAATGTTTTAAAGTTAGAGGTCATGGCCGAGAACGAATTGTCTTCTGTTGTTAAAAGGAAAAGTTATTCAAAGCATACCGACAGGCAAGAGTCTTGCCATAAAAAGGCGAAGATTCGTAATTTCTTATCATCAGTCATCCTTGACTGAACGCACCAAATTTAAACTTACTGGTATGTATAGAAACTATAATTCTGTAGTCGGGTTAGTTGCCTACAGTGAATGTTTGATGTAATGAGCCTAAATTCTGTCTTAAGAAAGACCTTAACCTCAAATAAGTTCCACACCTAACCTAATCCTAATCATAGCAGCGTTTCTTGTTGGCAGCCCTTACTTACCGGGAGACTTATTTTTCGTTCTAAATCCCGCAGATACCCTCCAAAAGCTACTTAACCATCTTTTTTTAAAGATTGACCTTCCTTGGAAAAATCTGAAAGTTCTTGTACTTAAATAAGCCTTCATACCAAAAAGTCCTCAAAAAGCATGCAGGTAAATATAAATTTTCAATTTCAAACTGAATTTTAAATGTTTGTGTGAGTCTTTGAAGGAAATTGATTTCTTAGAAACTGAAACACCTTACTTAGGCACAAAGGAAATACAAATCTTTTCTGTTTTCTTTATTGTCGTAATTTTACTTTTTCTTTCCCAGAATTTTTCTTTGTCTAATCAAATAATGAGCAGCAACACATCATAGACATGCTGTTCAAGTTCTTTATCCAAAGTATCACAAGTGACAAGTATAACTGTCAAAAGGCTGTCGTTTGTTGTCAACTTTTAAAATGATATTTGCATTGGCATTCTCAATACAAGTGTTTGTATAGGCAATTACATAAAGACTTAGTTATGTACGTCGACATGGTGTGTCCATATAAGTCTGGTCGTTTTATTACCACATTAGCCCCTATATACGGTACATGAAATGGAATGGGGAACATACTTAAATGTCCTTGAATACTTTCTTGTGTTCTTGTAACACGTTATTGTCAGACTGAGTGAAGTTGGCTGCAGGTGAATTAAAAAAGAAATCGAATATTATTTACATGGTGTGTAGCAGCCCTTTAAATCATTATTTTCTCTGTTCCTATCACAAATACTTTCTATCTTGTGGATCATGGAAACATAACATATTCTTTCCTTTGAAACTGTTACGATTTTGCCTGTTTTTATCCGTTTAAGATGTGCAGCTAATGGGACTACTGCGCACCATCCTGGTACTGCGTCTTACTCTGGCTTGGTGGGAAGTCCCTCCGAGCGCTTAAAGAGTATGACAATCCGAAGCTGTAACATACATATTTGCTTCGCGTATCTAAAGAACTTTCCCTAATTCGCAACCTGTGGTTTTGCCCGGTAGCATACATCTATGATTGTACTTGATAATCAATGTTAATCTTTATGTGTAGTCAAGGTATATACCAGAGATCAGCAATGAGTATTCAAAACGACGAGTAGATTCGCATCATACTTATAATTTCTGATAGTCATACGCATTCATCCTTATTTTAATATTATACTCATATACCAGTATTTTAATATTATACTCATACTACTCATATTCAAAGTTTAAAATACTCATGGTACTCATACTCACAAGAAGGTTATGTGCTTGCTCTGCTTGCTGTCTTTGTCTTTTTCTTTCTTCTTTCTTTGTAAATCCAACACCAACTGAAACTGTAAATTTTGACGAATGATTCGAATCACTCGAATCATTTATGAGTATTATAAGGACTTTTCTAAATTTATTATTCTGAATGAGTAGGCGTATGAATCAAACGTAGTTCGAATGTTATGAGTTTGATGTCAACGTTGTACTCATACTCTTTCCAACTTGTAGTTCTAAATCAATGTTGTACTGAGTACGAATGAATCAGAGTAGTTGGATTTCAATATTTTTGACTCACTCATACTCAAAATTGCATGAGTACTTATGAGTAGCGAAAAAGTGATTCATTGATGATCTCTGGTATATACCTAGAGAATGCAGAGAGAGAACAACAGTTTTCATTACCGCAAAGGACTGTACTCCTTTCAGTCTGATGGTCTTTTGGCTTAAAAATATTGGAAACACTGTCAGATTTATATATTCAAGACAATCTATTTCACACAAATATCAATAGGATAGGTACAATAGGAATATAAAAAACCTAGACCAGTTAAAAGCCCTCTACATAATGTGTTTGGGACTAATTAAGAGTCATTGAAAGGGCAACTTCTCTGAATTTCAAAAATGCTTAATCGGTCATTACATCCGTCTACTCAGGATTACAACCCAGCTTTTCTCAACGCTCACGTTATGTGTGTTAAGTTTATCCATGGGTGGCGGGACCTAAAGGTTAATATCGTCTCCGAAAGACAGATTTTTCAGAAAATTTTCATGGCAATTTTTTTTACTCCGCTAGTTTTTTCCAGAAGAGTGTTGAAAAAAGGACGCTGAAAAAATATTGTTTCATATCCGTGATGTCTGAACAGGGGGCTTGAAGCATGGACGCGCTTCTAATTAGACAACGCACTACCTGATACACTACGATGACTTTCTTACTTAGGAATGCATCAAACAAATAGGTTCAGTAACTCATATAAATAGAAGGAATGCAGTTCCCCATTCCAAAAAAAAGTTATAGTGGTAGCACTAGTTGAGATGTATTTCAAAATCCTCACTATAATCGTGCTTCAAAGCCACTTGAATTGGAATCTCTACCATATAATTACGAAGAATTTTCCCTCAGTGTTTAAAAATTGAAGTGACTTGGAGATGAGTATAAGAACAGGCATCGGAATCTTCAATCGGATAGGCCATCTATCAGATTAAATTTGAATCATCGGTTATTTCGAATCTGACAATACCGTGGTCTAGTATGTAGTGTGAGGCATCGGTTCAAAGCCCAGGTCAGGCACCTCCAGCAGATTTCTGGCCAAAAATCTGAGAGCAAATAAAATTGCCATGAAAAGTTTCTCAAAAATCTATCGTTCGGAGTCGATTTTAAACTGTAAGTCCCACCACTCATGTATAAAAATTAACGCACACAACATAATTGGTGTGAGATACTAGGTCGTAATCCTGACTAAAGGGCTGTAATGACCAATTATGTATGTATGCAATACTTATGACATTCTATTCTGTCACATTTTTTCAGTATATTATCTCCACCGAATGTAATGAACAGAATTCCGCTTGAGCAACGTTGGGATATCTTGGAAATTTATTTCCAAAACGAAGACAATTGTTTGGAAATTGCATGATTATCGTACAAAATTTGGTCACAGAGAATGTCTAACAGTGCCCGGTATACCCAGGTTTATTGCAAAAGTTCGTGAAAGTTGTTTCTTTGTTGATGCGCTAAGTCACGTCTCGTGCCCGTACAGTGCGTACATCCGAAAAAAAGCTGGGGCTGTGGCCATCAACATCGTTCTCAAGAATTAAATATTTCACGGGCCAGTTTACATCTAATTTTGCGAGAAGATTTCGGTATGATGCCATACAAAGTTCAATTCGTTCAAGAGTCGAAGCCGCATGACAATCCGCTTCGTTTTCACTTCTCTAGATGGGGCAACGAGAAACTGCACGATGATGATGATTTTGCCAATAAAACAACGACAGTTATAAGTCTTTTGCTCATTCCTAACTGAAGCTGAGTTTTAATTAACGTCCGCATTTTTTTGTCTGATCACCTTTAAGGATGTAATTTTTCTTTCTTGACATGGGATGACGTGTTGGATACACCAATGCTCTGCAAAAATTAAATACGAAAGCAAGGAAGTCAAATCTGTAATATTTTAACCCCAAGACACCTTTTGATGATATTTCTAAGAAATATCTTGAATTGGTTAAAAGGAGAAGAAATCAACTTTGATATTTGCTTGATTGCTTAGTCGTAGAGCACTTTTTATAAAAGCTTATAGTTTTGTGGCCTAAAAGACTGTGATATGAAATTCTATGAAAAATACAACGAACATATTGGACAGAACATTAAGCCGGAAAAGGGATACACAATGCAGAGCCACTTATGCAGCAACTGTGCTTTATTATTGCAAGAGAGCAATATTTCCGAACTAAAAATGTATGCAGGCAGTACCACTATTTAATCAAACAACTACTATTCTGCGGGGCCATGGTTTAGTGTTTGACTTTAAAGATTGGGTATCGTTAAACCTGGTTTGGGCCTACTATGAGAATGGTGACGAACATGTTAAACGGTACTCTTGGAACTACATCATCTAAATTATTGTTTATTATCCTTAACTGGCTCTGGCGAAGCAATGATTGCGAACGCGGTAGTGAGACTAATGGCCACATGTGGAACTGGGTGCTACAAAGGCATGAAAACATAAAAGCTATGTGACCACAAATTCGTAGGTATACCTCGTGTATAGGTATAAATTATGGGATTTCATCTGTCAAACATATTCCGAATACATCAAATCAGTGATCAAACGAAATCGTATTTTTGCATCGTGCAAAAGATGACGAATTTTATACCAGAAAATGATCATTTGCTGAAAGGATTAATTTTTCGTTTTCGAAAAGTGCTTGAGAGTGGCATCGAATGCTTGTCGAGGCATATTGTGATCATTCTCTATCAGAAGCAACTGGAAGAGGATGCTTTCGACAATTCAGAGAAAGCGATTGTGATGTGAGAAATGAAGAACATGGAAGACCACCCAAAAAACTTTGAAGACGCCGAATCGCAAACAATACATACATAATTTGTCATTACAATCCTTCGATTGCGACCTAGTTTCTCACACCACTTATGTTGTGTGTGTTAATTTTGTACATGAGTGGCGGGACCTACAGTTTAAAGTCGACTCCGAACGACAGATTTTTGAGAAAATTTTCATGGCAATTTTATTTACTCTCTTAGTTTTTTCCAGAAATCTGCTTAGAGGAAGTCGCCGAAGAAATTCTGTCTTTTTTGGTTTGATGTCTGGCCTGGGGCTCGAACCTTGGCTTTGCGTCTAATAAGCCAACACACTACCTACTAGACTACAGCGACTTCGAATCCCAAACAATATTAGACGAAAATTACATTTTGAGTCAGAAACAAATGGCAGAATGTTAAATATTGGACAATTCTGAAGAATTAAAAGCAATGGAAAAGATCCAAAAGACTGGAAAATGAGTGCCACTTGAATTATGTGACAAACAGATGGAAAACTGAAAAATCACTTGTGATTGCTTCAAAGACACGATATGAAATCAATGTTGCTTTGAATTATTACTGGCGATGAAAAATGGTTTCAATTTTAGAATACTAAACCGAAAAAATCATGGCTTAATCCTGAACAACCATCAACTTCGGCTGCAAAACCAGACTAATTTAGCAGGAAGACAATGCTGTGTGTATTGGAATCACAAAGTGTATGGTGTACAACGAGCTCCTAAAAACGGCAAATCCGTTAATACAGATCGATATCGACAACTAATGATCAATTTGAGTCATACCTTGATTGAAGAACGACCAGAATGGGTCATAAGTCACGGTAAGACAATTTTGCAACATGACAATTAACCTGCACACAAAGCAAAATCGGTTCAGGATACAACCAAGAGCTGCTATCCCACCAAACTTCGCCCTTCCGGCTGCTATTTGTTTTATCTTGTTGAAATTGGGTGATTAATTGATTCATTATTTAATGGATTAATTAATTATTTGATTAATTAATTAATTGTTTAATGGTTAATTAATGAATTAATTAATTAATTTGCTGTTATTGGCGTGGAATCCACGAATTGCCTGATAGATGGAGAAATGTTTAGCCAGTAATGGTCAATATTTTGATTAAAATGTTTTTTTTTTAATTTCCTATTAAAATTTGAGAAGAAACCCTTTTTTTCAAATCGTTACATATGGTAGTTAAAATTGACCAATATATTGACTACACTCTAACAGATCCCATTCTGATTTCTATGTCGTAAATATTGAACTTATTCTGGTTTACACTTCACAGAGATCACCATAAAAAGGAGGGAAGTCAGATTGTTCCTTAGATCAACCGAACCAATGAATATAAAGACCGCCGCAGTACGCATACGGAATCAGAGTATAGCGAGTAGAGGTATACGCATATCAAATAATAGCATAGCGACCATTAGATTCCTACAGAGTGTGTATAATACAACTAAAAAAAAGTACAAAAAAGTCTCCTTCTCAAAGGTTTCTGAGCGCGAAGCTATGGAACGTAACAACAAATTGATACATGCCTGCATGAATAATTGGTTATAACAACCCTTGAGTCAGGATTACGACCAAGACTAATACAACAGATTATCGAATGAATTCATACATAAGATGAGCATTCTTCTCCAACGACAATAAACAAACTTCGTTCAACTGCGACGGAAAGATGGGAAACGAATTCTCTTTTATATAGATTTTGGACGATCAAAAAAGAATTGCATTAAACCTACACCAGAATCTATTTTCCGAACCCCATAGAAGACATAATGGGACATTGAAGCTTAGGTATACATACTCATAAGTTGAAAACATCTCAAAATGACTTCTACAGAAATTTGTTGATATGTTTTAAAAAATTTTCTTCAGCCAGTACACATTCTTAGTATTGTTATCCCTCGTTTAGGCTGATTGCTCTCTAAGAACCATACAGAGCGGTTGCTTTTTTAATAGCTCTGTATAAGGAATTCGTATTCTACTGAAGTCATCGTAGTCTAGTAGATGGTATGTTGGCTTATTAGACGTGAGACCACGATTCAAACCCCAGGTCACACATCTGCAACAAAACGAAATATAATAAAATATTTCTCCGGCGACTTCTTCTTAGCAGACTTCTGGCAAAAACTTTGAGAGTTAATAAAATTGCTATGAAAAGCTGCTCAAAAATCTGTCGTTCGGAGACGACTTTAAACTGTAGGTTCGGCACGTAATGAATAAAATTAACAAACACAACATAAGTGATGCGAGAAGCTAGGTCGTAATCCTGACTGAAAGGTTGTAATGACCAAATTATGTATGTAAGGCTGACTTCCAAAATGTTAGTTGCTTTGTGTTTGAACAAAGTATCGTGTTTCATAATGCCGTTGTACAAAATGTTTACAATGTATTCTATTTCAAAACGTCGTCAATGTGTATTTTTAACGCAGTCAAAAAGCAATCAGGCATCGGATTTATAGTTTGGTTATTTTGCATATCTACGTCGTTTTTATACAGTAGTAGAACTGCATACAAACTTTGTATTGATAGATTTTGGAAGGCAGCCTATGTATTCTACCTTCGTTTACTATCCGATATAAATCCACGCTATATGGCGCATTCGAACAGATCGAGAGCTGCACAAATAATACGATTGGTAGCAAGTTGATTGTACTTATTGCACCATAAATGACACTGTACTGTGCATATGCACTGAATCAATTCGATAACAATCTTGGCACAGATTCTAGAATGACATTAAAAATTAATTTAATTAATAACTTTAATTAATTTGATTTTAATTCTTTAAAAATACTCATATTACTTGTATATGTATTGGCGTATCCTGCCAATTATATTTCATTTTCCCTGGGTTACAATTTGAACATCCTTTACATCGAATATTGGTGGTGTTGTTATGGTGATTTTGAACGCATTTGTTGAATTGAGAGATTCTGTAATTGCAAGTTGCCGTCAATTTGTAAACCAAATCTGTTTGTATAGCAGTGTGTATGCGTGTAACTGCAAATAAAAGTTATACTGTCGCATACAGCAGATGAACGAAGCATGCAAACATTTAACCGTAGGTCGAGCTTTGTATCAAAAACGATACATTTTTGAGACCATATAACTTTAATACAGAAAAAGTTAGATGCCTGATATTTTTTGAATTCGTTAGTATTGTGATTGTCTTTATTTTAAACCAAAGAAAAAAAGAAAATGGCAAACAGGACTTAAAAAATTGAAAAACTTCATAATTCTATTTTATGTATCATTTTTGAAAGTAGTATGTACTTTCCTAGAGATTCCTTGGTGTTGAGTATGTAATTTTATTAAGTTTTCAAAAGATTTTGTGAAGTTTTATCGAGAATAATACATTATTTATGATATTTGATAAATAATTGAAAGTTAAGTGTTGGATGAAATTGAAAAAGTTGAATTTTCTGTTCTTGATATTGATTGAAGTAGTCGTAGCCTAGTATGTACTATGTTAGCTTATTAGACGTCAGACCAAGTTTCAAACCTCATGTCACACATTTCCAGTTTACAAAGAGAGGTTGTAATGACCGATTAAATATGTACATATATATGTAATCTTCCTACTACTGAAGATTCTGAAGAAGAAGAAAACTGACGCAAGTACTGCCAGCTGCAAATATGACAATAGGACGTTAATAGAAAAAGATGGTACTGCTTGCAATAGAGAACCTTATTAGTAGTTTGGGAAGGAAAAATATTTTAAATTTTCACGCAGATTGCTAGCAGCTGTCACATGAAATGTTGTAGAGTCCTTCTTACTGTGTTCCTCATATTTATCTTCCGTGACAGACAAACATTAGAAAAAAGTGTTTTGTCCTATGTTTTATTTCTTAGATATTACTGAAAGATAATATTTCGATCAGCTACGTAACGTATGTATGTACTTATGAGATAACAGAATCATTCGCTTTGATAATGTCCTACTCGGAAATGATGATAAATTTACACCTACTACGCCTCTTCGAAAACTGAGCTGAAAGTCTTTCAGCTTTTAATAATCCCAATAATTTTGTCGCTAAAGATTAGTAAGTAATTGAATTTTATGGTCGTTATAAATTTCGTGGTCCACCGAAATCTAATCGGCAGTTTTAGATTCAAGTACATGCTACGTGAGTAGCAACTACTTATAGCCGTATTTGGGGAAACTTGCATCCGGGACACCAGAGAGGAATGAAAGAGAAAACATTGTTATTGACATAAACGATGTTCTATTGCAACAAGAAACTTTTTTACCTCACATGACATCGCCAACAAATGTTTCTAGCGAAATATAACAATGGTTTGGGCCATTAGGTTTTAGCTAGCCCTCGATTGGGAGCGTTACTGATGGGAGTGACAATAAGCTGCCCCATCTAAGCAATGGGAAACTTATAAATCCCCAAAAAGCACGGGTGCTAGATGCCAAATTGTTACCATCTAGAAAAAATAAAACCAAGCTCACATGAAGTGTTTAATTTTTACTTACAAAACCAAGCTACAACGTACATTATGTCAAAAATTTTGGCGTAGATTTTATAAAAGTGATAATAAAATGTATTAATGTCAAATAGTTTTATTAAAATGAATTAAAATAAATAAAAATATTTAAATCATGTAACAAAATCTATCAATAATTGCGAAAATTCTATGAAATACAAGTATGTATCAAAAGTGATACATAAGCTAGAATTATGAAGTTTTTTTAAGGCTCGATCTACGGTTAAACTCAAATGTATCCAGTTTTTATTGCTGGTGTAACCAAGCGATATTTAGTAAAGCGGTGAGGTCACCAGCTGTCAAATATTTTAATTTATTTAATAATTAACGGATGATGAAGCAAATGATTTTAAACACATAGTACTTGACACCCGCTCTGTTATATTTTAAGAAATTTTTAATTGCCTTTCAAACATGGTCACCTTAATGTTTGCTGAAAATCTCCAAAGACTAATTAGTGCGATTTCTGGTATAACAATGATCGATGACAATATTGCTTTAAAAAACAAGAGAGAGAGAGAGAAACAAAAAACAACCGAATGCAATAACAATTGAAGAGAGCACTCAACTATGGAGAATTTAAAGGATAACGAATAACGGTAATGAACTTTGGCAAACAAATTCAGCCATAAACGTGTCAGAAAGACAGATTGTAAGTTATAAAATGCAATTTATTCTTCTGTCATAAAACTGAAAAAAATTTGAATTTTTAACAAAATAAGGTCAAGGTTTGATTGCAAAATTTATTCTACGAAAATTGTCATACTGGTTACTGAATAATTTGAACAAACTTTCTCTATTCCAGCAACATCTCAGTATTAAGAGGAAAATTTTTAATTCGTTTTTTTTGCAACAATCCTTCGTGGCAAACTTTGGAGAAACGTTTATATAAAGCCACGTAGAGCAGTGTTCCTTTATTTCAAATCTGTAACAATCTGTAGATTTGATCGATAGGGCTATCCTACTGAAGCCTAGTACTCACCTATATAGGCCTGTAGGATTAGGCATTCATATGATTCTTTTCACACTTCTGTGTCATTTAAAATATTCCAACCAGAGATCAGCAATGAATCGCTTTTTCGTTACTCATAAGTACTCATAAAATTTTGAGTATGAGTGAGTAAACAGTATTGAAATCCAACTACGCTGATTCATTCGTATTCAGTACAACTTTGATTTATAAGTACAAGTTGCAATGAGTATGAGTACAGCGTTGACATCAAACTCATAACATTTGAAATACATATGTTTCATACGCCTACTCATTCAGATTCATAAATTTAGAAAAATACTTATAATACTCATAAATGATTCGATTGATTCGAATCATTCATTAAAATTTACAGTCTTAGTTGTTGTTGTTGCATTTACAAAAAAGAAGAAAAAGAAAGACAAAGACAGCAAGCAGAGCAAACATACAGCCTTGTAGGGAGTATTGTCGTGTTCGTATGCGACTCATACTTATTTTGTGATTCGTTTATACGATGAGCCATGGAGAGTCGAAATCAATAACATCATGCGTACGAGTAGTGTTAAGTACGAGTACCGTGAGTATTTCAAACTTTGAATATGAGTAGTATGAGCCTGATATTAAAATAAATATGAATGCGTATAAGAATCAGAAATTCTAAGTATGATTCGAATCTACTTATCGTTTTGAATACTCATTGCTGATCTCTGATTCCAACCTCACATTCTTGGAGAAGAATCCTCATTAAGCACCCCTATAAGCATCCTGTTATTTTAATTTAATTGATCATTACAATCCTTTAGTCAGGACAACAACCTAGATTCTCACACTAGCCATGTTGTCTGTGTTAATTTTATCCGCGAGGAAGTCTTCACAATAAATATTTTTCATATTTCATTTCGTTTGAGGTGTCTGAGCTGGGACTTGAACCAACAACAAGGCAACTTCATGAGCATCTTGTCTCTTACATACTTACTTAACAGGTCATGACAACCCTTTAGTCAGGTTCACAACCTATATTCTCACACCACTCATGTTGTGTGCATTAATTTGTATACATTAGTGGCTGGACATATGACTCTGAACAACAAATTTTAGAAGTTTTTCGTGGTAATTTTATTTAATGTCAGAGTTTTTGGGCAGATGACTGCTGAGATGAAGTCGCCGAAGAAATATTTTTTTTAAATTTCGTGTTGATTGAGATGTTTGAGCTACGAAATTAACCACAGCCTTTCGTCTAATAAGCCAACACACTATTTACTAGAGTACGTAGCATTCTTTTTCTGATTTGATTAATTCAAGGAGATTTCGTTAGTTGGAATTTACTTTATTAGACCATGGTGAATGGTGTGAGTGGTTTTTTTCAGAGGTGAAAAAAATCATCGAAAGACACTGTTGCCACTGCAATAGTAGTGTGAGACTTTAACCCACTAAAAAACCACCTCTACGATTCGAAACTATTTGTCCTATGGTACTACCGTTAAGTATTTCATCACAGGACGAGTTCTAGTCTATTGACTACTACTATTGATTTCCATCCTTTTCAATCCTACGAATTCTCTCTATCCTTCTCAATTCCTGCACCACATTTGCAGACAGCATTTTGACACATTGCCAAACCTCAACAGACCGCAGCATATGCGGAACTATATTGTCTGGTGTCACTAGTTCATCTACCATCGTCTCTAACAGCTCGCGTTCCAATCTAAATCTATCGCAAAAAAAGAAAATATGCTCAGCATTCTCAATTCCATTATTGCAGAAGGAGCAAGATACCTCATTGTCGTGGCCATGTCATGTAAAAGTCATGTAAAAGTCAACATGACCGTGTCTCTTTCAACCCAACTTTGTACATTTCTGATAAGGCTATGTGTCCATCGCCCTTTCGTCGCAGTATCCCACTGAATTTGCCATTCGTCTAAACTCTTTTTTCTTTCCTCCCTTCATTCCTCCGTAGTTAATTTTCTACCAACAATACTAACTCTATCGTATATCCTTTTCAGTTCCATAGCATTAACATCAGGGGGAGTTATACCAGATATGACACCGATAGCCTCATATGAAACTGTGCGGAAACCACTAGCAACCCTAAGGGCGCTTAGACGAAATAAAGACCTTGCAGCCCTAGCGTACGTTCTAATACCCAACGCCGGTCCCCACCACACAGGTGCTGCATACATCATTATCGACTGAGTAACCTTTGCCAATCTTCCAGTCTTCTGCTCTGATTTGACCCTCCTATATTAGCCATAATGCGGGATAATGCTGCATTCACTCGAGCAGCCTTCTCACAAGCCTTCTCAATATTTGTTCTAAAATTTAATCTTACGTCAATCATTACTCCTAAATATCTAAGCGCTAGCTGAGAAGTTATATTATGTCCGTCTATATTAAGTGTAATCCATTCAATTTTCTTTCTGCTCGTTATCAAAATAGCTTCAGTTTTCTGTCCAGCCAGTTGAAGATTCGCTGCCATAAGCCAATTCTTTATTCTAGTCAACGTCGTCATACACGTTGCCCCAATTTGATGCAATTCCTTCGCCACAATTGTTACTGCTATATCGTCAGCATAACCAATTATCTGCACACCTCTTTGTACTGGGAGACGCAACACTCCATCGTAGAGTATATTCTATAGCAGTGGACCTAGCAAAGAGCCCTGTGGAACTCCACCAGTTATTTTATAACTCTTAACTCCTTCATCTGTGTCATAGAGTAGTATTCTCTCAGAAAGATAGCTGCTAATGATACGCGTAAGATGCGCCGGCGTCTGTATAGTCCGTAAAGCCTGTATAATGTGCGACCAGCACGCGGAATTAAAAGCATTTCTAACATCAAGTGTTATGACGGCACAATATTCCTTAGAACCACCCATCCATCTGGTTCCTTCAATTGCATTGCCTGCTATCGTTGTCAATTTCTTAATTGCGTCTATAGTTGATCGTCCTCTACGAAATCCGTACAGATTTTCAGAGAGACCTTCGGCTACTCTTTTAAGGTGTTGTTCCAAACGGTTACAGATCAATCGTTCCAAAATCTTGCCCATTGTATCGATCATACAAAGCGGTCGATAAGAACTTGGATCTCCCGGCGGTTTTCCTGGTTTAGGTAGCAATACCAGTCTTTGAACTTTCCATATTTTCGGAAAAACTCCGTCGTCAAAACACTTCATATACATCTCCGTAAAGGGTCGAACACTGTGTTTAATTGCTATTTTAAGAGCGCGGTTTGGAATTCCGTCAAGACCTGGAGTCTTGGCATTTCCAAAACGTTCCGACGCTAGCATCACCTCTTGGTCCTTCACTGGATCCATGGCATCAATAGAATCTGCATTCTCGTCGACTGTTATATTCTCCCTCTCAATGCTCTGTATTGGAAAAAGAGTTTCAACCACACTCCTCAGAAGTATTGGGCAAGTTGTCGCTAGTCCTCTACAGCTCCTCATTTTGGACATAACCACCACATAATCACCACTCTTCCGCATGGATTCTCATCGACTTTGTCGCATAGCTCCTTAAAGCAGAACGATTTGCTTCTCTTAATAGCCATCTTGAGTTCCCTACGTTTGGCTTTAAAAACGGCCCTTAATCTTGCATTGTCAGCTTCAGCTCTACTCCTTTGGTAATATCGTCTCACACTGTGACACTCCCGTCTTAGTACCGCAATTTCGCTGTTCCACCAATACACTGGTCTTCGGGTAGATGTGCTTCTCCTTCTCACCAAAGCAGCGTCACAAGCCGTGCTAATATGTTCTGCTAATAGCTTTGCTCGTTCATTTGCGTCACTCGAATCAGTTATATTTTCGCGGGAGGGTGTGAATGGTGTGAGGGTGTGAGTAGTGTGAGGGTGGGAATGGTGTGAGGGCATGAATGGTGTGACGGTGTGAGTGGTGTGAGGGTGTGAGGGTGTGAATGGTATGAGGGTGTGAATGGTGTGAGGGCGCGAATGGTGTGAGTGTGTGAATGGTGTGAGGGTGCGAATGGCGTGAGGGTGTGAATGGTGTGAGGGCGTGAATGGTGTGAGGGTGTGAGTGGTGTAAATGGTGTGAGGGTGCGAATGGTGTGAGGCTGCGAATGGTGTGAGTGATGTGAGTGGTGTGAGTGGTGTGAGGGTGTAAGTGGTGTGAGAGTGCGGATGGTGTGAGACTGTGAATGATGTGAGGGCGTGTATCACCGAAGATAGAGAATGGATACTTGTGACGTTTGACAAACGCTCATAGCAGCACCATTACTGGCGAATTTAGAGGGAGAAAAAAATGTTATAATGTTTTGCGAAGCAAATGTGTTAGAAGCAACAGATAGGCAACGCGAAAACTGGTGATAAAGTAGGGAAGTTAAGTAAGAAATGTAATTAAACATTTATTTTGTGTTAAAAAAGTTAAAATTTTGGAATATTTTTTATTTCTTCTATTAAATTTTAAAAATTCCTAAATATTTAAATATTAATCGAAATTATGGGAGATTTTTGTTCACAATGAATATAATTTCTTATGCAAAAAGTAATTAAGAAGCTAAATATTACAAGATCAAAATAAGACGTATTGCACATAAAAAAATTTTTTTGTTGAAAGTTGACAATTTTTTTTAATTTCTTGAAAGGTAAAGTCAAAATTTTTTATTGTTATTATGTAGTTGTTTTTATTATTTATTAATAGTTTTAGACAAAAATTAAATTTTTTATTAACTCGCGCCAATATAAAAAACCCTCCCTGAAAACTAAAAGAAAACAACATAAATAAACAGAGAGAAAATCAGACTGGGACAGTAACACTTTTTGGTAATATTTGCTGTCGCCTTCACGTTTGGCCTATGCTCTGTCAAATTCGGTTTCGTTACTGGTTGTATTGTAGTGGAGAGGATATACCGAATTTTTTGACAGAATAAAATGACATAAGTATTGCAGGATTCGAAATAACTTATGGTTCAAATTTAAACCGATAGATGGCAGGCCCGATATACTTATGTATACTTTTCAATTATAAAGAAAATATTTTGCTAACAAAAGGAGCAAACAGTAAACAAAATTTAATAAAATCATACATTAAAATAATCTAAAATGGCAACACTTGACATAAATACAATAATTTGTACGAGTGGTTGTCTCTTTCTATATTCACTAGTTGTGTCTTTGCTCAGCAGATGTTTTATGTTTTCTTTCCGACTCTTGTTAATGTGCCTGTGCCACCCCATTAGGGTACATTTATGAAAAGAGATTATCAGTACAAAATCCAAACTCTTTGTGCAATTGTTTGTGGTTTATTTTGGGGGAAGTGATATACATTTTGTTTTTAATTTTTTTTTTATTTCTTTTACGGAAATAAAGAAACGTAAACGTAAATAGTGTCACAAATTATAGTGAGTAATTAATTAAAAATTAAATTAAATTAAAATAATTAAACAGAGAGTGATAAAAAGAAAAGACCGTGACGGCAATTGTTATAAAATATGCATATAAGGTGTGAATTAAATATCTCAGCACAGAGGAATTTTAAGAACATTTTGTTTTGCATTGTTTAAATGGGGCAATGCCACTTTCCTACGTTGCCTTCACCTAATTAATAATAACCTAAAATACACAACGAAATTGTTATTGAATTGAATTAAAAATTTTCCTCATTTTTTTAATGGAACAACAAAAAGCAGGTTTTTAGATGTTTTTGTTTATTATTATTGTGCTTCTTCTTCGTCTCAATTGTCAATGACTAAAGAGAATTGAACCAGAGAGTATGAGAGTTGAGAACTAGTTGTACTTATATCTGTCTCCCTTAACCATATTGTTTACAACAAAACAGCTGCTTGATAGCTGAGTGTTTTATAATAGAAGAGAAGAATATTGTCTCTCTTCGATTATAAATGCATGCATGTGTACCAGTCAGTATGTAAGTTTTTTCTTGTTGTTAATTAAACAGAATTTAGATTTAAAAATAAACAAAAGAAACCTGTTGTTCAAAAAGGGAAAATACTTTGCTGTTTCCGTAACACTGTTGCCAGTTTAAATTTGTTTTTGTTGAGAATTTGTTGGCGTTTGTTTTCATATCTTTTCATGGGTGTTTGTCATTACAGTATTCTCCAGATATCAGCACTTTCAGAAATGCTTGCCAGACAGGATAAATCTTTTATAGAAATTACGCACCTGAGACCAAATAACCACATGTCATTCAAGCTGATAGAATTCTATTTGTATCATTGACAGCACCGGCTTCATATTCGATGGCATGCCGGCTGGTCGTAGAGGGCTTGGATCATCTTCTACAACTTGTTGTGGTGAAGAAAATTGTAATTTTCTGGGCCCTCATATGTCTTCGGTATCAAATTACTAAAGAAGATGATTACGCAGCAAACTTTATAGACATAGTCTAGTGTCCAATAACAACATTAACTAGGCAGAGAGACCGTTGACCGTTGACTCGCATGAGATTTGCACCAGGCCAGATTAGTAGAAGAAAAGACTTACAAATTACGAAATGGCAACATTAATGGATTGTAGGTTTTCTATCAGGAATCAATTATCTGAGAATGGGACTGCCTCAGTTGGTTATGACTTCTGACTTAACATACATAATTGGTCATTACAACCCTTTCGTCAGGATTACGACCTAGTTTCTCACTCCACTTATATTGTGTGTGAATTTTATACATGAGTGGCGGGACCTGCAGTTTAAAGTCGTCTCCGAACGACAGATTTTTGAGAAACTTTTCATGGCGATTTTATTTTCTCTCAGAGTTTTTGCCAGAAATCTACTGAGAGGAAGTCGCCGAAGAAATATTCTTTTTTCATATTTTCGTTTTAATATCTGACCTGAGGTTTGAACCGTGGCCTCACATCTAATAAGCCAACGCACTACCTACTAGACTATGGCGACTTTTAAAAGTAAGACTTGTTTCAACCCGGGATCGAACGGGGGCATTTTCGCATGTTAGATGGATGTGATAACCACTACACCATTGAAACACATAAAGAAAGTCCAGAAACGTTTGAGGGAGTTAGTGAACAGCACCAATTTTGAAAAGAAAGAGCGGATGCATAAGGAATTTGTTTTAAAGTAAATTAAAACTATAAAGTATCCTTTTTTCGCGTTTATAATCGGGGAATGCTTGATACATATATCGAGATAGTTTCAGCGGATTCTGAAGCAAAAATCAACATTGCATATGTTTTAGTGTTACTAAGCAGAGAATTATTATGTCCGTGGTGCTTATATCCGGGGAAAACTGTATTAAGTGAGCGTGTTTGAAAATGATAACAATTGTTTACTAATTTGATAAGTTTTTTCTTACTGTTGATAAAAGTTCATTGAACCTCTTACGTATGTTTGTGGTATATTTTCTCTAAATCATCATAATTTCACTTAACAACATGATGATCTTAACAACGGATGATCCAAATTATGGAATTTTCTTAAATTAAAATTTAATTTAACTTAAATGATATATGGTGAGCGAAAGTGTACAAATATAGAATAAATTATTATGTTGTACATTATTTTTCCATGAGAGTAATTAAATATTTTCAATAAATTTATTTCAAAGAAATAAAAAAAACAAGACGTTCTTGATTTTAATTACGATTAATTACTTAAATTTAATTTATTAGATTCATTAAGTTTTGAATTTATTGTTGCACTGATTTAATACTTGTTGTTTAACATTTTATTGCCAGAGCAGAACAAATGAAAGTTAACACTGACTGCACACGATCTTGTCGATGTGCTACACAATAAATATAAAGTTTTTGAAAAACTTAACTTCAAAAGAAATTTTTGCACCCAATTTACTCTAAGCACCGTTAAAGATTATACTAAAACGAACAAAAAAATATTGAAGTCTCCGTTTTCTAGTAGGTAGTGTTTTAGCTTATTAGACGAGAACCATGATTTAAACACCAGCTTAAAAATTTCGAATGTAACTGAAATAAGAAAAAATATTTATTTCGGCGATTTGCTCTCACTAGTCTTCTGGTAAAATCTCTGAGAATAAATATAACGTATAATTGCCATGAAAAGTTTTCTCAAAAATCTGTCGTTCGGATTTTAAACTGTACGTCTTCACTCATAGATAAAAATTAAAACACACAACATGGGTGGTATAAAGACCCAGGTCGTAATCCTGACTAAAGGGTTGTGGTATCAGTTGTTCAAAAAGCTTCGATTAGGGCCAGAGTTTAGGTCTATTGTGATACTACACTTAATATCCAAATGATGGATGAACCATTCTCAATAGAAACCAAAAATTATTTCAAAAAAATTTTTCTATTGTAGCCCTTTTCCTCCACTTTAGACCTACTGCTCCTGCAGGCGACATTTGAGAGAATTGCAAATCTATTCCCTTACTTTTCAATGCATATAGTTAAGAACAGAAGACAATCAGTTGTTTTCTTAGCCTTAAAAGTTCAACAATGTGTAACAATATTGTACATATCCTGCTGCTGCGGTCTACGTAGTTGATTGAGTCTCCCTGTAAAAGAGCGGATTGCTGGCAAAAACTCAGAGAGGAAATAAAATTGCCATGAAGAAGTTTCCCGACATGATCAAGTCGTTCGGAGTCGATTTTAAACTGTATCTCCCGCCACTCATGTATAAAATTAACACACACAACATAAGTGGTGTGAGAAACTTGGTCGTAATCCTGACTGAAGGGTTGTAATGGCCAATTATCTATGTATGTATATACAGTGGTGGCCTTATTATTAGAAACGACTTAGCAACATGTATGTTTGTTAATTTATTTTACAGTTTTCACTGTGTACCTGGGATCAAAGGCTTTGTTTGAAGGTCGTCTTACATACGTTTTTCCATCAGATTGGGACAAATTAAACTTAGATTTGTCACTCCAGAGAACTCTGTTCCAGGAACATCGATTCTAATTATAAGGCCACCGCTGTATGTATTTGTTACGAATATTAAGATATTCATGAAATCTATTATGGGCGGCTAGTTTTTATGTGAACAGAAGCGCAGGTAATCTATTCACATTATTTTAACACTTAATATCCTTAACAATGTTGTGTTTAATTTTGTAATTTGTATGCCTGGACTTTTGCGAATAAAATTGATTAAAAATGTTCACAAATTTACATTTTAATTTCCAAAAAGAACAAAGAAAACTATACGCAGACAAGCCTATCAAAGCAGTCATACTAGTCCATACGAAAGTGAAGGAAAAAAGTAAAAAATAAATATCCTCCTCAATTGCACTCAATTTTAATTGACATGAAAAAAAAGGAATTCAATGTGTTTACAACACAGTGCAACTCAAACTCAAGGTCTAGACAAAGAAAAAAAATTCGAAATGCAAAGAACGCCTATACCCTGAGGATCTATGAGTGGCTTGTAAACATGTTTTAAAAATATAAGAAAACTTCTTAAAAAAAATTGATTTCAAGGCTTGATCAGTAGTAATCAGCTGCAAATTCTATTTTAGGCTTCTTTTGAAAATTTTCCATAAAATTTTTTCGTTCTTTTATTACAAGACAAAATCCTGTGTGCTTCGTTGTCACTATTATGGTTTAAGTTAAATTGAAATAAATTTGCTATAAAGTAATAAAGTGATGGGGTTTTTCCCTTATGCTCATTAATAGAATATGAACTGCCACTCCCAGTACTGACCGTTGCTTCTTAAAACATATCCAATTATACTACGCTAGTATTGTTAAGTTTACAAAAAATCAAGATAATGTACGTGTTGTTTGTTTTCTTTCATAAATGCGAACAATATTTAGGAAATGGAAAGACTTATCATCCAGACAAATGACTTCTGAAGGAGCTGTGGGTCTGGTGGAAAGATTGTCTTTCACCTCATGTGTCAGTGCCCTGCACTTGTCATAAAAATAAGTTGTTCGTAGTCGATGTTAAGTACATGCCATCGATCATATATGAAATTAACACATACAACATGTATGGTGTGAGAAGCTAGGTTGTAATTTTGACTAAAGGGTTGTTAATGATCAATTAAGTGAGTTATTGTTCCATAATAGCCGATTTAATGTTTCCGTTAACTTTTATAGCCAGAATTTGAATGTACCAATATAGATTGGGTTATCCTAGTTTATATCATGTAATACGCTGCACATATCAGTACTGGAATAATTGTTGAATGTCTGTTTATAAATTCAGGGCAGTCCTTGATTCCGTATCACTATATAAAGATATATAAATCCGTTTATGTCAAATTAACCCAATTTGGATTTCACCAACTTTTTTCGTAATTGGTCAACATCAAAATTATCGGAATACTACATTCCTTCTTTAAGTTGCAACCAGACCTGAAAGCTTATAAAAAAATGATGCATATAGTCTGGTTTCAGACATCAATCTTTACGAAACAGAATAGACGATACAAGATACTTTAGCCCAATTTGCGAATACTTAATGGCATTCCACTATCTCTGTCCAATAGAATGAACTTTCGGGGTGTTATTCAAGACTTCAAACAGTTATGGAAGGATAACATAATTTATCTTCTATTGAAGCAGAGGGCTGAGCGATGGTAAGGTTTCATGCAATGAAGTACTGATTCAACATTGGTCTTGGACATGTTGCAAGTCTGGAAAGATATTTGATTTTTATTCTAATTGTAAACTTCTAACTTCTGGTCTAATAATTCGACCTCAGTGGAACCGTTGAGGTTTATAGCTGTATGCTTTAAAATCGAGAATATAAGGTATACTAAGGTGCCTGATAAAACTCTCTCATGTGGACTGACCAAGACAGTGTTTTTCAGTCGAATTCATAGCCATTTGTAAAGCGGCGCAATGCTTGTAGGTTACTAGGATTCTCACTGAAAATCTTTTAATTTGCTTGGTCAGCCAACCAGCGGTTAAATCCTTACCGAACGTCATTTTGATGTTCGGCAACGTCTATGAATGCCAAGAATTTCTCAGCAAAATTTCCTATCATCCAAAGTTAACTCTTCTTTGGGTTCTAGTATATATGATGAACTGATGGTCCAGCCAGAACCAATACACATGTGTTTGATTGCCGAGATTCAATCAAATATGTAGACAGCAGCAGGACGTGTTTACAATATTAGGGTCTGCTTTATTGGTAAGTCTAAGTAAGAAAACTGATTCTGCCAACAGATTTCCTCAAATGTCTCCTGCAGGAGCAGGGGGTCTGAGGTGAAGGAAGATGGCTGCAATAGCAACATTTTTATTCAAGTCGTTTTGGGTTCCTATTGGGAATGGTTGATCCTTCCTTTCAAAACTTATTTTGAAATAATTTTTGGCTTCTATTGAGAATGCTTGATCTATCATTTGGATATTAAGTGTAGTATCATAATGGGCCCAAATTCTGACCCTAGTGAGCTCTTGCCATAATCGAAGCTTTTCGAACAACTGATATGGTTCAGCAACTGCCAGTTTACTGGATTGGTTACCACAGCATTTTAATCAGGACCTGGCTCTTCACATCACCCATGTTGTGTGTTTTAATTTTTATCTATGAGTGAAGAGACGTACAGTTTAAAATCGCTTCCGAACGACATATTTTTGGGAAAACTTTATACATTATATTTACTCTCAAAATATTTTTTCTTATTTCAGTTGTATTCGAAATGTTTAAACTGATATTTAAATCATGGTTCTCGTCTAATAAGCTAAAACACGACCTACTAGACTACAAGACACTTAACGTTAAAGCTGCTTAGAGTAAATTGAGTTTAAAAATTTCTTTTGAAGTTCAGGTTTTCAAAAATCTTATATTTATTGAGTAGCGCATCGACAAGATCGAGTGCAGTCTGCGTTAGCTTTCTTTTGTTCTGCTCTGGCAGTAAAATGTTAAGAACAACGGGAATAATAAAATTTTTATTGTAGACTCCTAAACAACCCGTATTAAATCAATGCCAAATAAAATAAAAAATCAATTAAAACTTTCAGTAATTAATCGTAATTTAAATCAAAAACGTCTTATTTATTATTTTTTTTTTGCAGTAAATTTATTGAAAATATTTCATTAATCTCATGCAAAATGATGCAAATTAAAATCGTTAAAAGGTTTTGACAAATTTTTGTTTATGATTTAAAGGTCGGCATCATGTTTAGAAGATCCATTTAAAACTTGGCCAAGTGGCCGGCAAAATACACCGCCTCGTTGCAACGTATGGCAAAATAGAAAGGATGATCAGCACGGAACGTCTTGGCATGTAGAGGTTGGGCTAAGGTGGTACAAGAGTCCGCTATGGTAACAAAGAAAAATGGTTTAAAAAGAAATGGATTTTTAAGAATAATTTAAGGTTTTCTTACATGAGGAAGCAGCTGCTTCAGAACCATATTCATTCACATCCAAATACGCCTGATGTTTAAGTCTTTCGGAACGGAGTTTGGGTAGCGTAGCAAAATATCCTTCAAAATTCGATTTGGGTGAAAATAAGTACGAGAGGCCCATTTCGATTAAGGTTTCCTTCAAATTAAGGTCATAGTTCAAACGGAATTTAGGCAAATAAACTTCAACGAGAGTGTCCTGTAATTTCGAAGCAATTTCATTTAAATCCTGGGCCTTGAGTTTTGATTCCAATTGCTCCAAACCATTGGCTTCATGTGGCAATATAATCAACATTGAGAGATCGCTGTTGTTGTAGGGCAATTCCAAAGCACAGGCATTTAAATCGGGCAATTCGGCATAACGAAATTGATTTCGATTGTACATCAACTCAATATCCTGTTGTGGTTGTTTTTCGTTAAAGAAAAATGGTGCCGTTTTAGTGTTCAATGGACTGAAAGGTTTCAACCAGGCGCCCTTGAAATATACGCCATTCACTAATAGTGTATTGGTATGGGCATCTATGTCCGAGTGTTGTAAGATATTTTGAATTTTTCCAGCAGTTTGTTGTTCCAACCATGCATTTATCTTCTTAAGGGCCAAATCCGGTTCAGAAAATGTAATTGTTTCCGTTTCAGTTTCCAAATAGTCGTGTGCAATTTTCTTAAACTCTGCGGTAACATCCAAGTCATCGCTAATGTATACACGATTAGACATTCTCACTTCAGGAGCATTTTCCTTTTGTTTAGATCCGAAGGAATTTTGCATAAAGTCTGAAAAATATTTGGCCACTTCTGTTCTATCGCCTGCACCCAATCGTAAGTCATGGCGTAACTTTTCTGCAGTCTCACCATCGGCCGCGGTAAAAGCCAAACTTATGCCCAAATGTATGCCAGCCGGTGAATAGAGGACGTTTTCCTGGGATCTGCCTTCTATAATTGTTGAATACAAATCCTGGGCAAATCGATTAAGATTGGGTTTGTCATCAGCATCCAAATGATGGGCTGCGTTATGGTGGCTAAACGTCAGCACACCCAGAATTAAGGCTGCAAACGAAGCATTTTAAGAAGAATTTTTGTTTTTTTTTTGCCACTGTTTAACTTACCAATATTTTTAAAAGCCATCATATTTAAAGTTATCTTCTGTTCGAGTACTTCTTCTTTAATTCGTTCAAAAATAATTTTCAAAGTATAAAGCTTAACAGCTGTGATAATACTATAAAACGTCTGCGTTGTTCTATGAAATTTATATAGAATTTGC
The DNA here is from genome assembly GCA_936449025.2 of Sarcophaga subvicina. Taxonomy (NCBI): domain Eukaryota; kingdom Metazoa; phylum Arthropoda; class Insecta; order Diptera; family Sarcophagidae; genus Sarcophaga; species Sarcophaga subvicina. Next base: position 39,811,665 of record OW388084.2, read on the forward strand.
AGACAGGTTTGTAATTTCACTTCACTCAAGTATCCTATCACGATTGCGTTCTCAGCTCACTCCTTACGTTCCGATTTCCTTTGCGCGTTGTGGGCATTTGAGTTTGTATTTTTGTTTCTTTGAATTCAAAGTCTGCCTTTCTTTTCTCTGCGAAAACCTTAAATTGAGTGAAATTTTTATACGCTGCTGCTATACAAGTTGTTTATTGCTCGAATATTAAAAAAAAAGCTTTTTTTGCATATCCATTGCTTATATGCAAGCATGTATGTATGTATGTATGCAAAGATGTTCTTAACTCGATAAACAATGTTCTTCTTCGTTTAGATGAGTGTTAATTTGTTTTTTTTTTAATTTTTGGTTTTTTTATTAAATACAAATTTAAAGCCAAGTTTTATAAAATAATGAGAAAACAAATAAGAAGGCGAAGTAGTTTATCAACCAAATGCATGTTCCTTTTCCAGTTCTTACTGACAAAGGAGTTTTCAATTACCATTCTTAGCATTATACTCCATCATTCTAAACTAGACAATCTGCTACGCAATTCTCTCTTGTTCCTTTTTAAATATTTACACACATACAAAGGGTGTGCATTTAAAAATTTAAAATTAAAAGTGTAATCAAACAAAAACGGTTTTAAATTTTGCCAAATTTATGCTTTTGTTGTGAATAGAGTTTGGGGTTTTTTAAATATTCCCGGGAAATATGGGAAATTTTAAATTAACGTATTCTTGTACATACATAAGGAAAATAATCAAAATGTTCAAAAAAGTCCTTTAAAAATTGCTACTCATCAAAAATATGTAAAGGAAGAATTCAATAAATAGTATCATCTAATCTTAGATGTGCGAAATAGGTGGAACAGCAGGGTTGGAATGATACAATTATTTCTAAAAATTAAATATGCAATAAAAAAGGCTTTAATAGATTTAGATTTATCATCATTGTTTGTTGAAGATTATGTCCCACACTTGGAAACATCGGTAAACGTTTTGAACACCATAAAAGATGCAGTGGAAGCATTAGGCAGGCGTGGAACCAATTTGATAATAGGTGATGCTATTATGAATACACTTTATGAACAGTTATTATCTGGTGATTCTTTACTTTCGGAGAAAATGGTTCACACAATTAAAAGTAAAGTAAATGAAAGATATAATGACAAATTGATGTCATTAGTAAATTATCTAAACACTTCACAATACAATAATATTAACATAACAAAAAAATGTTAAAATCCTATGCAGAGCAAATGTACAAACACCTATTCCAAGGTACTGAAATAACATCGGCTGAAAGTGATGAAGTTATTTCCATTGCACAAGTATATCAATGTTTTAAAGAAAAGTTGGAAAACGCCATTAATGGGGATAAAGAAAAATCAAGAAATCTGAAATTAAAAATAGACAACTTATTTAAAAGAGAGCTAGCTTTATTTGAAGCTAGTACAAACAGAACAGAATTTAGACGTACTTTTTAATGCATTGTTAACGCTAAAGCCCACTTCTGTAGAAAGCGAACGTGTTTTTTCGGTAGCTGGTAAATTTTCAAAAAATTTACGAAATAGAATGTCTGATGAGTTATTAAATGCACTAATAATTCTAAAAACTCATTTTTTTAAAAATTAGTTCTTCGAAAATTTTTTATGTTTTTATTTTTAAAGAATATTTTTAATTAATTCTTAATAATAACTGATCTCAAAATGTTATCATTAATCTGTTTGTTTTTATTTATACAGTATGAATTTAAATATATTGTTTTCTTTTTTGTTAATAAAATAACATTTTAATAAAAATCTTAAGTATTTTACTAGTATTGTGATTTTTAAAAGGGAATCCCGAGAAATCGAATTTTTCATTCTCGTTTCCCGGGAAATGAAAAAGTCCGGGAATTCCCAAACTCTAGTTGTGAAGTACAATTGTTCCGGTCCGCGGCTGATCTCATTCGATCGGATCAATTTTCGTGCACTTTTTCAGATGTATGGCAATGGCACCACAAATATTGTTCTTCAAATGCGCAATTACCTCCGGTTTGTCGGCATAGCACTTTTCTATAACGGCAAACCACCGACAATAGTCCAATGGTGGCAAATCGCAGCTTTTTGGCGGCCAATTGACATCATCATTTCGTCTAATTAAACGGTCATCAAACGTTTGACGGAATAAATCGATTGTGGCATGAGATGTATGGCAAGTTGCACCATCCAGTTGAAACTAAACATCGTTTAGCGGGTTTTGCCGTCCTCATTTTCACAGAATTATTTGGCAATGATGCTTCCGCTATACAAGCCGCACCAAACAGTCACTCACAATGGGTGCATTGGCTTCTATAAGGCCACGTTGAGGGTTTTCTGAGCCCCACAAGTGGTTCTTCGGTTTTTCATTTTTCTATCATTCAATTCGCCGTAGTCTAGTAGGTAGTGACCGTAAGGCCACGGTTCAAACACCAGATCAGACACTCGAAAAAAATGAAATATGAAAAATATTTCTTCGGCGACTTCCTCTCAGCAGATTTCTGGCAAAAATTCTGACAGTAAATAAATATTGTTATGGAAAGTTTCTCAAAAATTTGTGGTTCGAAGTTGACTTTAAACTGTATGTCACGCCACTCATGTATAAAATTAATACATATAATATAAGTGGTGCGAGAAGCTAGGTCGTAATCCTGACTGAGGAGTTTCAATGACAAGCTATGTACGTACTCGTATGTATGATCCTCTGTGTGATTGCAGACAGCATTGATTTGCTGTCTTCTCCCAGAAGTCCAATATTGAGCGGTTGTTCTGCAGAACACATGCCTTATATTTTCTAAAATGAAGAAGATTACAGTTGATTCGTGCGTTAACTTTTCGTGTTCTCGAAATTTATGTATAGCTAGGTGATGTGTCGGGCCCTCCTTAAAGCATAAGGACCCACTCGGACCCATCTGGAGATTATTCATACCCTACATGAAACCAATCTTATTTCAGAGCAAAACTTGCTGTTGTACCAATCTTTATATTGTAGAATTCTAACCAGGGTGATAGTAAATAAGATGTTAAGAATGTACGCTTCTTCTGGCAAGTGGATTACGCTGGCACATGAGATGAAATGTAATCTATCGGCATACGTTTCCTTAATGCAATTTAAGGACAGACGCTAAGCAGTCCTCTTTTTATCTATACAATGCCATCAGATTCAAAAAAATTTTAAAATTGTTCGGTACAACCTTCTGCTACCGATTTAGAAGTAGCGTGGCATATGTAGTCTAACTGAGGATATCGGAACCCATATAAGAGTTAGCTTTAGATAATTCCTGGACGCCGCAAAGACGTTCAATAACGACTTAAACGTTATCTGGAGTAAGTGACGATTCATGTGTCACTCCAACATCTAGCAACTTTGTGTATTTAACTTCCTTCAAATATTTGATTGATTGTTTGATGATGAATGCCTAGTATCCTAGCAACGTTTCCGCTGCTTTTTTCCTAATTGTTCGACCAAAGTACTTTTAACATAAAAATTCTCACAACAATACTTCCCCTCTTTAAGGTGCAACTAGATCTGGAAGCTTATAACCGAATGATGCTTATCGTGTGGTTTCAGACATCAATCTTTACGAAACAGAATAGATGATACAAGATACTTTAGCCCAATTTGCGAATACTTAATGTCATTCCACTATCTCGAACTGCCATGGCAGGATAACATAATTGATATTCTATTGAAGCAGAGGGCTGAGCGACGGTGAAGTTTCATGCAATTAAATCCTGTCTCAACCTGGACTTTGGACATGCTACAATTCTAGAAGGACGGCCAGGTCGCATTATATGGTTATTTAGAACTTTCTGAACAGAAGCTTTGATTTTAATTCCAAATGTAAACTTCGCGTCCCCAGTGGTAGCGTTAAGGTTTACAGCGATTGTTTTAAAATATGGCCTGATATTAAACTTTCATGCGGACTGACCGGACTACAGTGTTTTTCAGGTGGAATTCGTGTCCATTTGTTAGGCGGCGCATTGTTTTTTTTTTTTTTTTTGGTTAGTGGGATTTTCCCTAAAATTCTTTTAATTTACTCGATCAGCCGACCGGCTGTTAAATCTTTAGCGAAAGGTATTTTTTCTTCCGTCATCGTCGATGAATACTAAGAATTTCTCAGGAAAATATCGTATCATTAAAAGGTAACTCTTATATGGGTTAAAGCCAAGACCGCTATAACGCACATGTGTTCTGATTGCTTTCTTTTACTCTTTCTAACAGGAGTGTATGTCAAATATTCTTAGACGCTGCTAAACTTGTAAGAGTAAGAAGAGTACTGATTGAAACGCATGTCAATAGATTTGCAATTCCTTCAAATGACTCCTGCAGAAGCAGTGGGTCTGAGGTGGAGGAAGATGGCTGCAGTAGCAAAATTTATTTCCAAATCATTTTAGGTTCCCATTATCACAATGGACCTAAACTCTGGCCTAAGTGGGATCTTGCCCTAACCGAAGCTTTTCGAACAACTGATACATATATTGTCCAGTATTTGCCAGTTTACTTAATTGTTGACTACAACCCTTTAGTCAGTATTATGACCTAGTTATGCACACCACATATATTGTGTGTATTAATTTTTATATATGTATATATGAGTGGCAGGAAGTATAGTTTAAACTCGACAGATTTTTGAGAAAACTCTTCATGACAATTTTCCCATTCCCCCTTTTCCTACATCCTCTCCTTTTTATCCTAGTCCCTCTATTATCTTCCCCCTTTAAGGACGTTGTACAATGGGTCAATTCGACCTCCGGGTACTGTACTTGTCTTAATTGACAAGCACACGTCCTCTAACCTAACCTTTCATGGCAATTTTATTTTATTCTCACAGGTTTTGGCAAAAGACTGCTGAGAGAAATTCTCGTTTCATTTGAGATGTCTAAGCTGGTGTTTAAGCCTACTAGACACAACACAAAATAAAATTTTAAAGATGCTCCGAAACAATTCTAATCAGAAGAAAATCATGAGTATATTAAAAATTATGACAAGTAGAGTGTATTAATGGGCATTTAACGATTGCTCTGCTTTCGTAAGCATGAGATCCCAATATTTTGTGGAATACACTGAACCAGACAAACTTCATTTAGGAGGAGAAAACTGGAAGAATTTTAAGAAGTTTGTTCAAGATAAGCATTTCCTACAGACAGAGTTGTTTGTACCTCTCAATAGTCAGCGCATAACAATCCTGGTCCAAGTGTATGAAATGCTAGTTAAGTTCCAAGATGTCTGGGCTGGTGTTTAAAACATGGGCCAATGTACTACCTACTAGACTACGGTGACTTTTATATTTTTTTTCTTTTTTGGTTTGGGAAAATCGTTAACGCTGCTTGCAGTAAATCGGTTTTTCAAAAATATTTTATTTGTTGTGTAGGGTACCGACAAACTCGTGTGCTTTGACGGTAAAATGTTAAGGATAACCGGAATAATAAAATTTTTACTGTAGGCTCCTAAACAACCAGTATTAAGTCAATGTCAAAATAAATTTAAAATTAATTGAATCGTTCAGTAATTAAGCGTAAATAAAATAAAAAACGTCTTTAGGGATTTTTTGTTTGTAATAAATTTATTGAAAATATTTCATTAATGTCGTGAAAAAATATGTAAATTAAAATCGTTAAAAGGCTTTGAAAAATTTTTGTTTATGATTCAAAGGTGATGATTAAAGGTGATCTTGTTTAGAAGATCCATTTAAAACTTAGCCAAGTGGCCAGCAAAATAAACCGCCTCGTTGCAACGTATGGCAAAATAGAAGGGATGATCAGCACGGAACTTCTTGGCATTTAAAGGTTGGGCTAAGGTGGCACTAGAGTCCGCTATGGTAACAAAGAAAAATGGTTTAAAATGAAATGGATTTTAAAGAATAATTTGAGGTTTTCTTACATGAGGAGGCACCTGCTTCAGAACCATATTCATTCACATCCAAATACGCCTGATGTTTAAGTCTTTCGGAACGGAGTTTGGGTGTCGTAGCAAAATATCCTTCAAAATTCGATTTGGGTGAAAAGACATACGAGAGGCCCATTTCGATTAAGGTTTCCTTCAAATTAAGGTCATAGTTCAAACGGAATTTAGGCAAATAAACTTCAACGAGAGTGTCCTGCAATTTCGAAGCAATTTCATTTAAATCCTGGGCCTTGAGTTTTGCTTCCAATTGCTCCAAACCATTGGCTTCATGAGGCAATATAATCAACATTGAGAGATCGCTATTGTTGTAGGGCAATTCCAAAGCACAGGCATTTAAATCGGGAAATTCGGCATAACGAAATTGATTTCGATTGTACATCAACTCAATATCCTGTTGTGGTTGTTTTTCCTTAATGAAAAATGGTGCCCTTTTGGTGTTCAATGGACTGAAAGGCTTCAACCAGGCGCCCTTGAAATACACGCCATTCACTAATAGTGTATTGGTATGGGCATCTATGTCCGAGTGTTGTAAGATATTTTGAATTTTTCCAGCAGTTTGTTGTTCCAACCATGCATTTATCTTCTTAAGGGCCAAATCCGGTTCAGAAAATTTTATTGTTTCCGTTTCAGTTTCCAAGTAATCGTGTGCAATTTTCTTAAATTCTGCGGTAACATCCAAGTCATCGCTAATGTATACACGATTGGCCATTCTCACTTCAGGAGCATTTTCCTTTTGTTTAGATCTGAAGGAATTTTGCATAAAGTCTGCAAAATATTTGGCCACTTGTGTTCTGTCGCCTGCACCCAATCGCAAGTCATGGCGCAGTTTTTCTGCAGTCTCACCATCGGCCGCGGTATAAGCCAAACTTGTGCCCAAATGTATGCTAGCCGGTGAATAGACGACGTTTTCCTGGGATCTGCCTTCTATAATTGTAGAATACAAATCCTGGGCAAATCGATTTAGATTGGGTTTATCGTCAGCATCCAAATGATGGGCTGCATTATGGTGGCTAAACATCAGCACACCCAGGATTAAGGCTGCAAACAAAGCATTTTAAGAAGAATTTCTGTTTTTTTTTTTTGCCATTGTTTAACTTACCAATATTTTTAAAAGCCATCATATTTAAAGTTATCTTCTGTTCGAGTACTTCTTCTTTAATTCGTTCAAAAATAATTTTCAAAGTATACAGCTTAACAGCTGTGATGATACTATAAAACGTCTGCGTTGTTGGATGAAATTTATATAGAATTTGCAGACAGATTTTCCTTTTCACTTCACTCAAGTATCCTATCACGAATGCGTTCTCAACTCACTCCTTACGTTGTGATTTCCTTTGCGCGTTGTGGACATTTGAGTTTGTTTTTTTTGTTTCTTTGAATTCAAAGTCTGCCTTTCTTTTCTCTACGCAAACCTTAATTTGAGTGAAATTTTTAAACGCTGCTGCTATACAAGTTCTTAGTTATTGCTCGAATATTTCAAAAAAGCTTTTGTTTGCATATCCATTGCTTATATGCAAGCATGTATGTGTGCTAAGATGTTCTTAACTCTTCGTTTAGATGAGTGTTAATTTAGTTTTTTTTCCATTAAAATGCAAATTTAAAGCGAGGTTTAAAAAAATAAAGATAAAACAAATAAGAAAGTGAAGTAGTTTAGCAACCAAACAACGCATGTTCCTTTTCTAGTTTTTACAGACAAAGGAGTTTTCAATTAGCATTCTTAGCATTATACTCCATCGTTCTAAACTAGACAACAATTTCAATCTGTTACGCAATTTTCTCTTGTTCCTTTTTAAATATGTACGCACATATAAAGGGTGGGCCAAAAACGGTTTGAAATTCTGTCAAATATTTTTTTTAGTGACAATTGTTCAGGTGAGAAATGGAATATTATTTCATTCATATAGCTGACGCGGCTGGCCTCACAGTACCTCATTCGATAGGACCAATTTTCGTGCACTTTTTCCAGTGTATGGGGTCGTATTTCGGCAATAGCATCACGAATCTTGGCCTTGAACTGCTCAATTGTCTCTGTTTTATCGGCATAACACTTTTCTATAACGGCGCCCCACAGAAAATAGTCCAACAGTGTCAAATCGCAGCTTTTTCGCGGCCAATTGACATCACCATTTCGGCTAAGCGGCCATCAAACGTTTGACACAATAAATGGATTGTGGCATGAGATGTGTTGACCGTAATCGTTGCGGCGTCCTCATTTTCCAAAAAAATATGAGCCAATGATGCCTCCGCTCCACAAGCCGCACCAAAAAGTCACTCGTAATGGGTGCATTGGCTTCTGTAAGACCATGTGTGCGTTTTCTGACTCTTTTGAAAATGAGCTTTTCATACAGTTTCCGACCAATTGTTTTGGAAATAAATTTCCATTAAATCAACGTTGCTTAAGCGTAAAACGTTTCATTACACTCAGTGGAGAAAATATACCGAATTTTGTGACAGAATAGAATGGCAAAAGTATTGCCAGATTCGAAATAACTGATGGTTCAAATTTAAATCGATAGATAGCCCACCCTATACTATATATATCAAAGAATATATATATATTCCAATTGTACCGGTAAAAAGTGAGCGTTTTTTTGTGAAAATAAGACACTAATTTTTAATAGGAAAATAAAAAACATTTTATTCAACCCAATTTTCGACTTCCTCGTAGGAATCGGAACGCTGCACATCCAATTCGTGTCCCATCGATGAAAACAAATAGTAGCCGGAAGAATCCAAGTCTAGTGAATACGACGGGTGGGTTATCAGCTCACAACCTTGCTTTGTATGCATTGCCATATAAAAAAATTGCCTTCCTGTGTCTTGTGACCCATTCTGATAATTTTCAGCTCAATGCATGATTCAAGTTGATCATTTAATGCTGATAGCAATCTGTAGTAATGGTTTCAACAGATTTTAGCAGCTCGAAGTACACCACAGCTTTCTGGCTCCACCAGACACAGCATTTTCTTGCTGTCGAATCGCTTTGGTTTTGCAGAAAAAGTTGTTGGTTGTGCTGGATTAACACATGATTTTTTCAGTTTTGGATTCTGAAAATAAAACCATTTTTATTGCCAGTAACAATTCGATTCAACACTGATTTTCTATCGTGTCTTTGAAGCAAAATTTCACGATTGGTTTTTCGGTTTTCGATTTGTCTGAAGTTCAATTCACGTGGCACCCATTACCGCGACTTTTAGATCTTTTAACCATTCTAAAAGTGTTTGCTGTGCAACATTCAACACTCGTGAGGCATTGGTTCAAACCCCAGGTCAGACATCAAAACGAAAATTTGAAAAAAAAAATATTTCTTAGGCGGGTTTCTTTCAGCAGATTTCCGGCAAAAACTCTGGGAATAAATAAAAATGCCATGAAAAATGTTCTCAAAAACAGTCCTTCGGGGTCGATTTCAAACTGTAGGTCCCGTGATTCATATATAAAATTAACATGATATGAGCGGTTGCAGAAGTTATATTATTCGAGATGAAGTAGATTACTGACGTTTCGTCCGTTAACTTTACGTGTTCTCAAATATTTATAGCTAGGTGATGTGTTGGGCCCTCCTTAAAGCCTAAAGACCCACTCGGACCCATCTGGAGATTATTCATATCCTACATGAAATCAAACCTATTTCAGAACAAAACTTGCTGTTGTAGAATTCTAACCAGGGTGATAGTAAATGAGAGGTTAAGAATGTACGCTTGTTCATGGCAAGTGCATTACACTGACACATGAGATGAAATGCAATTTATCGGCATACGTTACACTAAGACTGTGACCCTTGATGAAATTTAAGGACATACGCTGAGCAGTCCTCTTTTTGTCCATACAAGGTCAGCAGATTCAAAAAAATTGTAAAATTGTTCGGTACAACCTTCTGCTACCGAATTAGAAACAGCGTGGAATATGTAGTCTAACTGAGGATACTGAGGAACATATATGAGTGTGTTCTATTTCCGTAATTTTCCGAAGAAATCCTCGACATTCCTGGACGCCGCAAAGACGTTCGACTTAAACGTTATCTGGAGTTAGTGAAGAGATTAAACCACCTAACAAGCGCTACCACGCTTTCAAAGTGGCCATAACTTCCGCCTGAAAAACACCATAAATCTTTCCTTGAAATTCAATATAATCAAACTAGTGAGCAAGCAATTCATGCAATTATTGATTGTTTTCCGTAGTATTTTATTCCTTTCGATTCAAAACAACCAACAAGATGAAGAAATGTACATACGTATCAGAGATCAGCAATTAGTATTCAAGAAGATGAGTACAATCGAATCATACTCATAATTTCTGATACTTATACGCATTCATACTTATTTTAATATTATACTCATGCTACTTATATTCAAAGTTTGAAGTTCTCAACGAACTCATACTTAATAAAACGCATGATGTTGTTGATTTCGACTCTCCATGACTCAACATTTACAAGAACCACAAAATAAGTATGATTCGCGTACGAACACTACAATATTCACTAAATGGTTATGTGTTTGCTTTTTCTTTTTTTTTTTTTGTAAATGCAACAACAACTAAGATTGTAAATTTTCATGAATGATTCAAATCACTCGAATCATTTATGAGTATTATAAGTATATTTCTAAATTTATGAATCTGAATGAGTAGGCGTATGAATCAAACATATTTCGAATGTTATGAGTTTGATGTCAACGTTGTACTCATACTCATTACAATCTGTACTTATAAATCAATGTTGTAGGGAGTACGAATGAATCAGAGTAGTTAAATTTCAATACTGTTGACTCACTTATATTACAAATTTCATGAGTACTTATGAGTAGCGAAAAAAACGATTCATTGCTGAGCTCTGATACGTAACGCAGAAAATATTGCTGCTGTAGCAAAGTCCTGAAGAAGATGCCGAAAGTGGATTTGTCAATGTTCTCTTACCATACAACATGCTTGCCAACCTACACTCAGCCACAAAAATATACATACGGTTAACAAATTTCAGAAATTTTTTAACCAATCCGTTTTCGTTGAAAATCTTTATAATTGTCTGACATATTTCCTCGATTTTAAGATGGTTTTTTGCATTGGTTCAGAATTTTGTGAAATTTGTTAATCGGATGTATACTTTTGTGGGCCTGTACAGGGCCACAATTCAGTTCAATTTCAGAAATTTTTTAACCAATTCAAAAGACCTTCTTAAAATCGAGGAAACTATAAAGATTTTCAACGAAAACGGATTGGTTAAAAAATTTATGAAATTTGTTAACCGTATGTATACTTTAGAAACTGTGTGTATTTAATGCAAAATCAATCTGGTGAATAGTCTCTTTCCAGAAGTGATTTTCCTCACTCGTACGTGGGAATTAACGCATCTGGATTACTTTTTCTGTGGCTATTTTAAGTCAGTGTTTTATTGCCTAGATGAAGAGGCCATGATAAATTATCTTGTGCTCGATTAATTTTATTTTCAAAAGAATATTTATTTTTAAATTTAATTTCTTACAAAAACAAGTTAATTTTTATAAATTATTTTATTCTAAAAGGCAAGATCACCCGAACTCTACGCTTAATTTGTATCGAATAGACCTTAGGGTTGAGACTAAGATAGTGACAGTGACCTAACCTTGCTAATAGAGAAATAATAAAATATGAGGAGGACATTATTTAACTTATATTTTAATATCACAATAAATTAATTATTTAATTAAGAAATAAAAGTCTTAAATGACTATACAAGTGATTAAGTCGTTTAAATTATAGCCAATAGCCATAAGAATGCCTTATCATATGCCCCGCAAACAGCAAAGCACTGCCAAGAGCCATGGCAAAGCCAATTCTTAAACTGCTCACTGCACCACTTTCAACGGCTGTTGAGTATTTTTCATTGAAATAATTCTCATAAATCTCTTCCATGCTGCGTGGATTCAAATCATTTTTTATAGCCTGCACGCCTCGCAGTTCATCGGTTTGATCATTGAAGATGATATTGTTCTGCTTATCGAATACGCCATACATGGTGAACGGCCGGACATCGCCTTTGAATTTTTTACCAAACAACTGATCAATGTCACGCAAAGAATTGTAAACTTCATTTTGTCTTGCCATGGGACCATCATGAGTCATGAGATAGCCCCGGGGGGTCCAGTGCATATAACAGAATTCGAATTTTGAATATTTTTGGTTGTTGCCATAGGGACAGAGTAGCTTAAAGGATTTGTGTTTATTTTGTTTCACCCAAGGTGAGGTTAAATTACCCACGATATACTGTTTATACGTTAAGGAACTAATGAAAGCAACATCTCCCCTTTCGGCTAAGCATCTCAAAGCACCTTCATCGCCTTTGTAAATATCTGGGCAAGACCGTGAGCCATTGCTTATCCACAGGCAAGAATCATGATGGAAATATTTGCTTAAGGATTGTATTTCTCCGGTTTTATTATGTATGGTTTCCAAGACAGATAAATAGGCGGGACCCTCATAGCCAGGCAAACAAGCCTTGGCGCCCTTTAAATCATTGAAAGAATCAAATTTGGCATCCTTATGTACCACGGCCACAGTGGCATAGAGGTCATGCATTGACTGTGCATATTCAAAAAGTATGGGCTTCAGTTTGTACTTTCTTTGGGCCTTAATGCGCTGCTCGTTGTCTACCAAAACCACATCGGCAGCCTTGTATTTAATGTCATCTAAACACGTGTCCAATGTCGCTGATCTTATGCACTGTATATTGGGTTGTACACCATAGACTTGGGCAGCTTCCTGCAGCCATGAACACTTAATATGTTCTATGATCGAGCTGGTGCAAAAGACAATCGAACGTGGAGGATTGCATTCGGGAAAACTGTAGGCACTTTGGAAACCCACAGCCTGATCCAAATAATCATCAATGGGTATGACATTGTCCAAGGTATTGATATCCACATGATAATTCTCCAATAAACTGAGCAAAGCATTTTGCCAACTGTTAGGCGCGTCATGGTTAATGCCTGCAACTAAACGTTGCACCTGGGCAGCATGGGAACGGCGTGCAGCTATAACCGGCCATGGCTTAGATACCCAAATGCAGGGATTGGTGGTATTAATGGGCTGCAAATGGCCATCTGCACACAAGTAACTGTATTCAGTGGGATTAGCCTGTGCCATTAAGCCAGAGAGCTAAAAAAGAAAAAAAAATTATAAAAACATGAACAAAACTTATAAAAAAGAAAGCTTTTCTTTACCCCAAAATGACTTTTAACATCATCTAAGCGAGCCCAGGCCACACTGCCGCCACCACTGGTCAGGCAATATAAAGCGCCTCTGCGGCCCCAATGTTTGTCGCCAACATCACATCTGTAGGGATCATAACACATTTGACACAACGAGGGGTAGCGATCTTTTAAACGGCGATCTTCCTGAGGATTGGGCACCCAAGGGCCAGCCTTACAACTGGGACCAAAGAATCTAGCCGAAGATCTGATACGATCTTCTGATATGGAAATTTCTGGATCGCAAGATTTAGCCACCATAGTAGACTCAAAGTACTAAAAAGAAAATTAAAAAAATTAATAAAATTTTGTATTCAAAAATAAATAAATTGTACACTTACATTGGCCAATACATCGGTCCAATGGGTTTTTAAACCATAACCGGGATGACATAATTTGGCCCCCTTTAAATCGTGCACTGTATGTATATCAGCTTCATTGTCCACCACCGCCACTACTTCATATTCAAAGTGTGAGTCGTGTGATCTTAACTCACTGGTCACTAATATTTCCACACTGGCCCAGCGTGCCGCTACCAAATCCTCTGACGACAGCACACCAAAATGGGCAGTACCCTTATGTATGCGCCGTACACAGTCCAGACGATCTACGCCAACCACACACTCCATATTACTGGTGGCTTCAAGTTGTGGACAGAATTTTGGCGCTTTACGATAATGGCCTTTAGATTCCACAATGCATACGCGTACTGTAAGACAAAATAGAAGACAAAATGAGATTAAAAAGATGACCGCAAGAACAGGAACAATTTTTAGTAAAAAAAAAAAATAAATGGCCTTAACACTCCTTATAGAAAGTCACTGTAAATCGGGATAACATTGTTTGACTTTCTGCTCAAAGTGCTCTATTATCGAGTCTTAGCCAAGTCTTGCTTCTCCAAAAGGTAGGATAACTTTCAAAATTTCAAAGTTAAAATTTTTCACTGCTTCTAAGGTATACATGATGCCCTATACTCGAGAGCCAACGAGGACTTAAGCATCCTGTAAAAACGCTGTAAACCTGAAGATGGTCAAATTTATTCAGCAGCACCCTATCGAGTTAATAATTTCTTTTTACGGTTCAAAAAAATATCGAAATAACGCAGACAAACGATTTCTTCTCTTTTTCCTGAAACACCACGAATACATGCCCGAAATTTTTATCATAATTACATTAACTTCCTCCATATATCTATGAAGTTCAGTAGCAAGCAAAATTCTAAAATTACTTTCGGAAATCTTTGAATCCGCTTTTATCGAAATGGTGAAATGAATTTGAACGGAATTAGTACGGCTCATAAGGAGGGACAATGTCCCTCAATGTACTATCACTCGTATCAATAGAGTAGCTCTCACTCTATCCCAAAGCGCCTATTATCTTGGAATCATATTGGTCTCAAACTAATCTAGAACATGAATACATAGTACCGCACCTATAAGCCGACAACTGTTCTCTATTGCTGTACGATGGCTACCCTAAAAATATATACTGATTATGCGACTATTCTGAGGAGCACAGAGATTTGGTAGTTGGCTTTGGATAAGTCACGATTTGAGCGTATTATGAGGACAGTTGTTCTTAGACAGATCCACACCTCTCGACAAAGTCGGATGTGGAATCTTTTCAAAACAGCTTAGATTGTTACTTGTACTATCCGTTTACCGGACTCAGACTCAAATAATGGCTAAAAAAGATAACTGCTGCTCAAATCCGTACTCACTTTAATGCACACTAAAGCGGCTATTAGATACCTAGGGATTGTGTATACCACATCCCAAGAATTCTGAATTTTTCTAGAGGAGATAACGAAATATTGGTACACAACGTTAGTTCAACTGAAAATTCATTAGCATTCCTCCGCAAAGAGGCCAGCTAGTGGTGTCAAACAAACTAATTTGACAAGCAAAGATGGGATAATGAACCCACTTACAGAGATAACAGACATATCTGGCCTGATATGGATATATTCAGAACCTATTTTTGATATCTCATTGCCGTTTTAAGGGTGCCTAGAGTATAATTTGTGGTAACTCAAAATTTATTAACGGAATCAATATCTAATCAATGGTGATTGGAATGAGAATTTACGCAGGATGGGTAAAATATGCCAACTATTTGCTATAATTATAAGATGGTATAGGCAATATTGGTGTTACATCGGGACCCAAGTAAGCTAGGCTTATTGATGCGAATGCTAATTAAAACTAATACAACAAAAGCAATAAATATGTAAGTACTAGAGTGGAACCAAAGACAATATACACCGCATTATCGTTCTTATTATTCATGTGTTTCCTTACAAAGATGGTGAAGGTGCTTTGAGATGATTATTCGAAAAGGGAGATGTTGCTTTCGTTAGTTCCTCAACTTATAAACAGTATATCGTGAGTAATTTAACATCGCCTTAGGTGAAACAAAATAAACACAAATCCTTTAAGCTACTCTGTCCCTATGGCAGCAACCAAAAACATTCAAAATTCGAATTCTGTTACATGCACTGGACCTCCAAAAGTTATCACATGACCCACGATGGTCTTATGGCAAGACAAAATGAACTTTTAAATTCTTTGCGTGACATTGATCAGTTGTTTGGTAAAAAAAATTCAAAGACGATGTCCGGCCGTTCACAATGCATAAAGTATTCGACAAGCAGAACAACATCATCTTCAATGATCAAACCGATGAACTGCGAGGCGTGCAGGCTATAAAAAACGATTTGAATCCACGCAGCATGGAAGATATTTATGAAAATTATTTCAATGAAAAATACACAACAGCCGTTGAAAGTTAGATTAGGTCGAAGTGGTAGCTTTGATAACCAAAGTACACTTGAGCATGCATATCGGCCTGTTGTGACGCCTCAAGTAAACGCAGTCCCTGTACTGACTGAATTCCACCAAATATATCGAGGAAGTTGGTCAGCGCAGGGACTACAGCCGTTGAAAGTAGTGTTAGTAGTTTAAAAATTGGCTGTGGCATTGGTCTTGGTTGTGTCTTGTTGTATATGGGGCCATGAGAAGGTTTTCTGCTGGCTACCATAGTCTAATCATCCTGCAGGTGTTTTCCTAATGGCTGACAGATTTTTTGGAATTTCTTCGTTCAATAAATATGTAATCAATTACTTTTGCTTTATGATAAAGAAACTGTATTATTAGAAATTAACACTGCCTTATCATTGAATCTATTTTCATTTAAATATTCCGTTAACAATAATCAGATTTGTTGTTGCATTTTTATAATTTATAATGAATAGAAATCTATATAGTGTAGTCGTCGTAGTCCAGTAGGTAGTGTGTTGGCGTATTAGATGTAAGGCCCGGGTTTAAATCCCAGGTCAGACATCAAAACGAAATATGAAAAAATATTTCTTCGGCGACTTCCTCTCAGCAGATTTTTGGTAAAAACTCTGTGAGCGAAATAAAATTGCCATGATAAGTTTCTCAAAAAATCTGTCGTTCGGAATTGACTTTAAATTATAGGTCGCGCCACTAATGTATAAAATTAACACACACAACTTGAGTGTTGTGAGAAGCTAGGCCGAAATCCTGACTGAAGGGTTGTTATGGCCAATTATGCATAACATAATGTACTGCATTATCATTGAGTAATAAAACATAAAATATTCATTTTTGTTGTTGTTATTTTTGTTTTATAAATAAATAAATTGTTTGCCACTCAAAGTTATTCACATAGCTGCGTACAACACAATACTATACTGCATTATCATGGCAACATTTAAACTTGTGACATAAAAATAATTATTTTCAATGATAAAAGTATGGCAAGTTTCGTTTTCGTTTTTTTTCGTCGAAGGATAGGTTTCTAATGAATCCAATTTAAACTGTTTTTTTTTCAACTTCCAAACTCATTGTTTTGTAGCCTGAAGTCAATTTGTTTTACAGCTTGACACAATTTCCATATACAAAGTGTGCTCTGAGAAATTCACAAAAGCAAAAACAAAAAATTTAATTTTTTCCCAATTTCAATGTCAGAAAGAAATAAAAATTGATGGATGTTTATTTGTTTTCGATATTTCTTTGAATTATGCGACAAAAAAAAACAACTGCACCTTTTGACAATTAATGCTAAAAGTAAAAAAAAATTAAGTAATCAACTGGTTTCCATGCAATTTTTCGATTTTTTTTATTTAATGGGTAAGACCCGTTTTATTTTAATTTTGTTTGGATACCTTACACTGTATAGTGGGTGTATATTGAGTTACTGCTCACAATTGTAACGTTCTGAAATACAGTACAAGAAATAACATTAATTATGGCATACAGGGATACATTTTCTAACAATACAGTATTCGTATGGAAGGGAAGTATGTCCTGAAATCAGTGAGTCTCTCAAAGTATAATTTAGAACAATTGAAAAAAACTAGGCGCATACTTTTCATTTTTATAGGTCAAGGACGTTCGTTTTATCATTTTTAATCATAATCGCTTAATGATTCTTGTAGACAGGCCTAGCCTAACCTAGCATTCTTTGTGCACACGTTTTAATAAATATAACGGGTGATTTTTTAAAATTGAAAACAGCGCACAAAATTTGCAAAAATTGATAAAATTTTAAATATTACATACATACATCCATACATAAGTGGTCAGTACAACCCTTCAGTCAGGATTACGACCTAGTTTCTCACACCACATATATTGTGTGTGTTGTGTCGACTACGAACGACAAATTTTTGAGAAACTTTTCAATACAATTTTTTTATTTACTCTAAAAGTTTTTGCCAGAAATCTGCTGAGAGGAAATCGCCGAAGAAATATTTTTTGTATTTTGTTTTGAAGTATGGCCTGGGGTTTGAAGCCAACACACTACCTACTAGACTACGGCGACTTTTTGAAGATTATTTCATGTAAATGTAACCTGTCCTAGTTGGTCCATTTATGATTTTAATTCCTCATCAAATTAGTCGCTCAATTAGGTTCACGGCATCACATGCCGTATACACTGTCTTGTTAAAACCACATGTTTACCAATACTTCCATACATACATACATACATAATTGGTCATTACAACCTTTCAGTAGGGATTATAACGTAGCTTCTCTCACCACTTATGTTGAACGCGATAATTTTATACAGGAGTGGCGGGACCTACAGTTTAAAGTCGACTCCGAATGACAGATTTTTGAGAAACTTTTCATGGCAATTTTATTTTACACTGAGAGTTTTTGCCAGAAATCTACTGACAGGAAGTCGCAGAAAGAAATATTTGTTCATATTTCGTTTTGTTGGAAATGTCTGACCTGGACATTAAAGGAAGCCTATAATTTACACTGCAAAACTAAATGAGAAATAAAAGTCACTCGTTATATGGACATCATACGCATATCTTAGTGAGTGTGGTGTATTTAACAAAATTATTCCAGTTTTTATACTGCTTTAGACCAAAAATTCTCGACGAATTCTATTCTTAACAGCTTAGTCACAGATAATTAGAAAGACATTTTGAACACGATAATCTTTTTTTAATGGACTGTAATTAAACCAAGCTAGCATACAAATTTAAGTTTAAATATCCTTCAGCGCAACATTAGTGATTTGCAACGATTATTCTTGACTTCAATTCATTTTGTTTTCCTCTTTGTTGGTTGTCTATGATTTCACGTTGTGTCTCACTCATGCTTAATCGCAGTAAGTGGTTGGTAGTGTTCTGACTGTATGAATTTGCATTCGAAATTACTCAGCGAAAGGGACTTTTGACGGTATGTGGCATTTAATCTGTTTTATGAAAGTTAAGCGTATTTACACAAAATAAGCGCATATCGCTGTTGTTCGTTTGATATCTGACTGGAAAGAGATGATATGCGTAAACAAGGGCGCATACCCCTGATAGAGGTTGGTAAAAAAGGATTTTTAAGAATTACTTCATTACCTACAGTATAGGGTATAGGGTTCTCAAAGATTTAAAAAAGGGAGAGAATGAGAATGGCATCACTTAAATGATCACTGAATACACACGTCTAGATGGGAATGATAAAATCAATACCAAAGGATTACCGTTCCAGTCATGTAAACTAGAATTTCCTACAAAAGTTTAACCATCATACTAGCAAATCTTGTGTGAGTGTATGACTCTAAAGAATCATGCTAAAAAATCTATAAACGGTCTTTACAAATCATCGTGGCCAACGTGATAGAGGACCTCGATTTCCACTCATCCGTGGCATCACAATGGGCCGCTGTGAGTGCTCAATTGAGCTTTTGGTATCAAAGCTATCACTCCAAGCTACCTACATAGATTCCTATTCAGAGAACTACAATATGAATTACAAAATAAAGAACAAAGTGGATACTTACTTTAGCAAGGAGTACAACATAGTTGCTAACACCAATTTTGTTGTGTGTGTGTTAATTTTATCCATGAATCGTGGGACCTACAGTTAAAAGTCGACTCCGAATGACATATTTTTGAGAATCTTTATATGGTAATATTATTTACTCTCACCGTTTTTGCCAGAAGAATGCTAAGAGGAAGTCGCCAAAAGGAATATTTTTTCATATTTCGTCTGACCCAAGTGTTGAACCACTGCACTCTGGTCTAATAAGCCAACACACTATCTACTAAACTAAGGCAACTTTCTAGCAACTCAATCAATACCTAAAATAAATTTAGCTTTTGTATTTGACTGTATTTGTTAGTGTAGATGCATATATTTTATAGGGGAATAAGACCTGTAGTAGCAATATTTTTTAAGCGTATATAGCTTGATCCTTACGCAGACTTTAATGGAAACTGTGGCATATTTCTATTATTATGAGGCATTAAACTTTCTCCCTCTCTCTCTCTCTCTCTTTGTCTCTCGCTCTCTTCCTCTCTGTCTCCCTCTCTGTGTGGGTTATAGGGCGAAGGATAATCATACAAAAGGTTTTTAGTTTCCATATGATGTCTACTGGGAGTGTTATCAGAGAAAGCTTAGTTTGAGAGGTTTACTAGGTTGCTTGAAGTATGTCTTGTATATTGAAAGTGGAAGACTAGAGTTCTAAATTTGACCTGGTGATTAATATTCACTTTCCTCTTCTCATTTAGATATTATAATAGGACCGGCAATATTATTGAATCATGACTATGTGCATTACACATCCATGTAGACTTACCCAACGCCTAGCCCCGTTACTGTACCAAATTTAAAGATGATTAGGCCTTAACTGGCCCTAGCAAAACGATCTAAATGTCAGTCGAAATTTTGTGTTCTAGGAAACTAGTCGGATTAGACCAATTTTTTGCTAAAAGTGAGTGCAACATTAGACCTAGCAGCTACACGACAGTCGATTATGTTCAGAAAACTAAATCTAATTGGGTTGAATGTGAAAAAAATTTTACATCGTATTTCAACAAAAATTTTTGGAAACTTTTTACCGTATTTGATCTTAGGTTAGAGGACGTGTACTTGTCAAATGAGGCAAGTATAATACCCGGAGTTCAAGTTGACCCATAATTGAACAGATAATTGATCTTAACTGTTATTAAAACATTTGCCCAATCCTATTGAGGATAAACTGTTCATAGCGAGTTTAGTCCTTAGCTTTGTAATGAAAAGATATGTATAATTTCAAGAGCTAGAGTAGTGTAGCACACCATATAGCCAGTGTTGACTGCACATCTTCTGTTTTTGTCAAAAATAAATTGAATTTTAATTCACATACACTTTGTTGTTGACTTTATAAATTAATAAAAATAAGAAGCAGAGAAGAAAAAACCGGTAAATAAACAGTTTTACGATCATCGGTAATATAACACGTCTTCATACAGCCACTAATTCGTATAGAAAACCAACGTCAAGAAGTGATTTAAACTTGTTAATGAATTAACCTTGAGTATGGTAGTATATTATAATAAATTTTTTTTTGGTTGTTGTTTTATTTAAATTCATTGAATATTTTAAATAATTATAAATAAAATTTTTATTTATTAACAATAAAAAAAATCACAAACTATTTCCATCGTTTTTTTTTTCTGTTTCTGTTTTTAGACGGACTATCATTTGGCTGGGGCTTCTTGTCATTGAAGATGACTCATTTAATAGCCGGGTTAATTATAATAAAATAAAAAACCAACGGTGGAATACCCAGCCACTGGTTTAATAGTTTTTATTGAATTTGTTTTTTGAATTTTAATTTAAAAAAAAAATAATTTACATTGAACGTAATTAATGATGCAGATTACGTATGAATGATGAAAAAAAGCACACGTTTTCGTACTGGAAAGAGGTTTTTTTTTTGTTTGTTTCATATGATGACGTTTTTATCGTTATTTTTTGATACAAGAAAAAAATAAAATAATTTTAGTCACGATTCGTTACAGTTGAGCAAAAGATAAATAAGAACTGGTTGCAACTGAATCCATGGTACGACAATTAATGAAAAAAAAAAACAAAAACCAAATGTCATACGCATTTTTATTTACGTATAAATTCTTATTTTAAGCCACTACTTGAAGTATAGTTAGCAATAAAAGTAATGATACAATTCGCTGGTTTATAATTCATTATAAGGGATCATGGAGTCGCCGTAGTCTAGTAGTTATTAGACGTAAGGCCAGGCCAGACGTCTCTAACATGAAGAAATATGAAAAAAATATTTCTTAGGTGACTTCCTCGCCGCAGAAAATTATGGCAAAAACTCTAAGAGTAAATACAATTGCCATGAAAAAGTTCCTCAAAAAATTGTCGTTCGAAGTGGGCTTTAAACTGTAGGTCCCGCCTCATGTATAAAATTCACACTTACAACACAAGCGGTGTGAGAAGCTATGTCGTAATCCCGATTGGAGGGTTGTAATGACCAATTATGTATAATAGTTCACAATTTAACTCTTTACTTAAAGCAATGCGATCTATAACAATAATTATAATGTGCTTTTCAATATTTAAAACTGATATTCACACAGTAGAGAGACCATTAACCGCCTAGAGACTATGTACGCCGCATATGAAATTATTCAAGGCCTAGTGCCTCTGAATAAGATAACTAGACATTTAACGGTTATCCCGAAGTGAATTCCTGTACACGGCTACAACATAGCAGACGGCAGACATATTTCTGGCCTGCTTTAAAAAAAATATTCAAAACAAGATTTCTGTTAAAGCTACTTCGAATCCTGCTTAAAGAAAACTTACACCAGTCTTAACAGAAAACTGGAGCCTCGGATTATGTGATCACTTCTACAAAAGCTATACCATATTATACCATAAACATCGACACTCTTCTTCAAATGGTTGAGGGTGTTTGCTAATGAATGCCTAGTTCACTATCATCATTCACACCACTTAAGTTCCGATGATTCTCAATTTTTTTTTCAGAATTTGATCGATTTCTTCAGTATTGTTTGATAGATTCAGATGGAAATTACAATAGAATAGCGAAATATAACGGTAATGTTTAACGTATGTGAAGTTAGGGAAAAAATATGGAACTCCTTACCATCCGTACCATTCGTATTTTAAAAGTGAGAGCAATACTCTTAAGACAGATTTTGTTTTTCCATTTACACGATTAGTATACAAGATTTCGACTGATATTTAGATCGTTGGCTAGGGCCAATTAGCGCGTAAGGATCTAAGAATTTTGTACAGTAAATGGGCTAGTCGCTGTGCGACTTTAAATGGACGTGTAATGCACATAGCCTGGCAATATATATTCAATAATATTCGCAGTGAGGAGGAAGGTGAAAACAAATAACATTAATTCATTTAAGTTAGGCTAAAACCAGACCAAATTTAAAATGTTATACTTCTGAAGGGTCTTTTTTATAGAGGTATAGAACTTTAAGTTGCAATAAAACAACGATGGATTATTCGATTGACATGAATTTTATTTATCCGAAAGATAATCTTGTGGCATTACATTTTAAATATGATTTCTGGCATATGACCGCCATGGCTGGCGCGGATGTAGTCCAATCTGGACGTCCAATTTTCGATGACTTTTTCCAACATTTGTGGCCGTATATCGGCAATAATACGGCGAATGTTGTCTTTCAAATGGTCAATGGTTGTCTTCAAATGGCTTTACCGCATAGACCAATGACTTTACATAGCCCCACAGAAAGTAGTCTAGCGGTGTTAAATCACAAGATCTTGGAGGCCAATTCACAGGTCTAAAACGTGAAATTAGGCGGTCACCAAACGTGTCTTTCAATAAATCTATTGTGGCACGAGCTGTGTGACATGTTGCGCCGTCTTGTTGAAACCACATCTCCTAGACATCATGGTTATTCAATTCAGGAATGAAAAAGTTAGTAATCATGGCTCTATACCGATCACCATTGACTGTAACGTTCTGGCCACCATCGTTTTTGAAAAAGTACGGACCAATGATTCCACCAGCCCATAAAGCGCACCAAAAAGTCAGTTTTTCTGAATGTAACGGTGTTTCCACATACACTTGAGGAATACCTTCACTCCAAATGCGGCAGTTTTGTTTATTGACGTAGCCATTCAACCAGAAGTGCGCTTCATCGCTAAACAAAATTCGCTTATGAAAATCGGGAACAACGGTAATCTCGTTTTGGGCCTATTCGACGAATCTACGCCTTACTCGATGATCGTTTGGCTTCAATTCTTGCACGAGTTGGATTTTGTAAGCACGCAAACCAAGATCCTTCCGCAAAATCTTCCATAAAGTGGATGGACACAGATCCAATTCCTGTGCTCGATGGGGGATGGACTCATTCGGGTCTTCCTCAATGCTTCGCTCTACAGCAGCAATAGCTTCTTCTGTACGCACCGTACAGGGTCTCTGGGGATGCGAGTTATCAGTAAGAGTAAACGTGGTGCGAAAACGTTCCATGGTTAATCGAATTAACTGCTCTGATGGACGATTTTATCGACGATAAAATGGACGTAGTGCGCGATACGTTCTATGGTTCTATTTTCGAAATAAAATTGCACTATTTGCAAGCGTTGTTCAGGCGTGAGTCTATTCATGATGAATTGCCAAACCAAACTGAGAATAAATCACTTGACAGCTGTTATATCGGTCGCCATCTTGAAAAGTAATGCCAACTTAAAGTTCTATACCTCTATAAAAAACACCCTTTACTTTCAATATATTAGACGTTCTTCAAGCAACCTAATAAAACTCTTAAATTCAACGTTCTCTAATAACACTCCCAGTAGATATCACATGGAAACCAAAATCCTTTTTGTATGATTATATTCACCCTATAACCCAGAGAGATAGAGAGAAAGAGTTTAATGCCTCATGAAAATATAAATATACCACCCATTTCACTTGAAGTCGCCGTAGTATAATAGATAGGTAGGATAAAAAATATTTCTTCGGCGACATCCTCTCAGCAGATTACTGGCAATAGCTCTGAGAGCTAAAATTCCCATGAAAAAGTTTCTCAAAAATCTGTCGTTCGGAATCGACTTTAAACTGTAGGTACCGCCTCTCGTGTATAAAATTAACACACACAACACAAGTGGTGTGAGAAGCTGAGCCGTAATTCTGAATGAAGGGTTGTAATGACCAATTATGTATGTATGTATGGTTTTTGAAAAATTTCAAAAAGCAAAGGCACAGGACTCCCAATATCGTACATTCTCAATACTTATTGAGTTTACACGATACTATTCCTTTTTCTCTACATAAAAACATCACATTTCGTACGGTTAGTATGATCACCCGCCTTAAAAAAGCTTAAAATGTCACCCTTTGAACAAGATACAATACTGCCGTTTGTATTAAATATTACCCGAGACATTAGTAGATGTCTAGAAGACCAATAGGTAGTGTGCTAAACTTGAAGTTCCGAGGCTGTGGATACGCTTCCCACCAGAAGAATCCTGGGTGTTTTGTGCTTCTCTGATTATTGACCATATATTGTTAACCGTAATAGAAAAATAATGTGAGAATTATAAAGAAATTCTCGAGAAAAAATGACGAAGCTGTTGTTAAACTGGTCTTAAAAAATTGTTCACAAGTCGTACACTTTCTTTTCTCCTCTGAATATCTTTCTGATATTCACAAAATATACTGCATGAATAGGAGTCATCTGCTGAGCGTTGGGCTTACAAAAAAAAACACAAAAAAAGTCACTGCATTGCTGTACCTAACTTAATCTAACTTTTTCTACACGTTCGATTATTATGTGTGTGAAGTTAGCTATAAAAGTTATATTCTTTCTTTACAGTGAACGTTATGTTAACAGCCACTGTTAACTTAACATAATTGAAAAATTTGGATTAAAAATCGCAAAAATAGTGATAAAATTTAGTAAAAAGTAAAGGAAGACGAAGATGCGATTTTCTGAACTATTGGGCTGGATAGGAAAAAACAGTTTTGATTACCAAATATTTCAATTATGTTAAGTTAACAGTGGCTGTTAACTTACTGTTAACTGTTAAATAGACTGTTAACTAACAGTGTCTGTTAACATAACTGTAAAAAAAAGAATATAACTTTCGTAACTAACTTCACACACATTCGTTTTTTTAACTAAAACTATTCGACTATTTTTACAAAAACATGTAAAATGTGTCGTGTAGTAACAGCATTTTTTTAATATTTTTTTTATTATGTGTAGTTACACTTTTGGTAGTGACTGTGATTTAACTAGTTAATAAACGAGACAGGTTCTAAATGGCGAATTTTATTTACTGTCTGCTTTCGCTTTTTCTTACTATAAAAATATATTTTGTATAATTTTTACTATTCTTTTATATATGCATACATACATACATACATCTGTATAGATAGGTATAGATAGGTATAGATAGGTATATAA
This sequence comes from Sarcophaga subvicina, assembly GCA_936449025.2. Classification (NCBI taxonomy): domain Eukaryota; kingdom Metazoa; phylum Arthropoda; class Insecta; order Diptera; family Sarcophagidae; genus Sarcophaga; species Sarcophaga subvicina. The sequence continues at coordinate 39,837,551 of OW388084.2, forward strand.
TATATTAATACCTATTATACATATATAAGGTGTTCAAGGTGTATAGAATACAATGTGTGGTGATAAATTAACAATTATTAGTACCTGTTAACAAAAAACTTGCACTTACGCATACATGTACATCTTTAAAACACATCTCCGTGCTAATGAGCAGAAAACTGGTGTAATTAACAAGGTTTTCTTTACTCTCTTGACTGTCGTCAGTGTTAAACATAAATTTCTTGGTAAAACCTTAAGAAAAAAATGTTTTTTATTTTTTGTTAAATACATAAAATACCCCTCCAAAGGTATGCATGTATGGTGATGGCATTAAAACATCCTTCAAAAAAATTAAAAGTAAATGAGTTTCTTCAACTTTCAGTGTGTGGCACATGCAAAAAATCACTCTTTTTTTGCTACTTCTTCTACTGCTGTTTCTGTGATAATTAATTAGTTTTGAGTACTGGTTTCAATAAAAAAAATTTTGTTTTAAATTCTGGTTTGTTTCTTATAAAAAAATAAAATTAATTTGTTATCTTTTGTTAATAATTCCAATGTTGTTGTTTTAGCTTAATACATGTATTTTTGATAATTTTTTTAGAATTTTTAACAAAAAAAAATTTTTTTAAATGAAAAAAATTTTTGAATTTTTTTTTTATTCTTAAAAAGAAATCTGGATATACACACATATACATATGTATATGAACACATTTTTTTAAAGCTTTGAAGATTTAAATTTATATAGGATCTTCAGTTCTAAACATTTTTGTCTTCTTTTCAAAGCAAATTAATTACGATCGTGTATCTCTTTCACATTCTAATATTCCAGTTTGTTTCGACGGTCTTGTCTCTTAATATTTTATAAATTTTTGTTTTAAATTGCTTGAATTATTCTTCTGATTTATGATCTTATGACCATATAATACCGGATCTCTCAATTCTCTATTTAGCTTTCTTAATTTCGGCATTGTTAAGTCATACCCTAAGAACACCATGTGACGTAATCTGCCTTGCTAATAGGCAGATGACAGAAACTACCGTCCAGAACGAAATTGGCAAATAGCAGATGTACCTGTATGAAATGAGCTTTTTTTGACAATAAAACACTACATTTTAATGGGAAAGTAAGCAAAATTTTATTCAAAGTATTAGTTATTGCTGGCTACACAGTTTTCCATACTTTAGGCAACTTGTGGATTCCATGCCAATAAGACTGTTCGTCTTTTGAAGCAAACCAATTAGTTACCCACTCAATTTTCTACTTCGTTGTAGGAATCTAGGAATTTTGGAAGAAGCCAGGTTTGAATATGGCCGGTGGGGTAGCAGCTTATAACCTAATATTTTAATTGTATACTGGACTGGTTTTGCTTTGTGTGTAACTGCATCGTCATATTATAAAATAACTTTGACGTATATTGTGACCCTTTCTGGTAATTTATTTGATCAATTTATGATTTAAATTGATCATTTGTTGTTTATAGCGTCCTAATATCTTAACGGTTTCACCAGGTTTTAGGAACTCGTGTTATACCACACCTTTTTGGTCCTACTAAACACACGGCATTGTCTTTACGAATCGATCTGGTTTTGCAGACCAGCTTGACGGTTTTCCGGTTCTAAACCATGCTTTTTTCCGTTTAGGATTCTGATTCTGTCATGTTTTTTAAAACCAAATTTCGCAAGTGATTTTTCAGTTCTCCATCATTCTATTGGTCAATTTACTGTGACATCTTCATGGCTTTTAAATGGTCAGAAATTGTTTGCTGTGACACATTTAACATGTCTGCCATTTGTTTCTGACTCAGAGTCAGTTGGATAGCCTGAAGGAGCCTGAAGGGTGCAATCGGCGCATACTTAAGCCATCAAGTCGGCTTATAGTGATCTCTACACATTTTCTTTAGGAAGTCTGCACTAACTCAACTTTTTGAAGTCAAATCCTGTAAAATGAGTTGACTTGTGTATTGTCATCCCTAAAAAATTATGAACTTGAATTTATCAAAGTCTTGTAAGAACAGAAAAATAGTTCCTTCATATTGATGTCTTTATCACATGCCCAGTGTTCATTATTTTCAACTGCGCCAATATTGCTAATGTTTATATTTAAGGCCCTCAGCTCAAATCGCCACTATTCAATCTTAATATACCCATCAGGATCGCCCCAGAGTATCTCTAGTAATTTTATCTGCTATGTAACGCAATAGTGGATGCAAGGTTTCCGCCCACTTTTGTTAAGTGGTTTTTAATGCACAAAAAGGTAATGGGTTATCGAGGTAAATTTTCTGCAATTCTCAAACTTTATTATCCAGATTATTCACTCCCTCTGTGCAATGTCGTTTGGAAGAACGTATTATGGTCTGGTAGCAGGTGGCATAGTTTGGTTTCAGGTTCTTCTATCATATACAAAAGCCCAATACTGTCCGGTAACTCCAAAGCAAAAGTTATTATAGGTCTAAATATGCTCTGGTAAAGCCAGTAAACCGTTCTTGTAATGAGGCCATATTTAGAATCTATAACTCTCCTATATATGGACCAGAATCTGTAGGCTTATGCTGCCTTATACTTACTTAGTTGCTCACTACAACCCTCTAGTGAGGATTATAACCTAAATTCTCATACCACCCATGTTGCGTGTCTTAATTTTATTCGAAATTTTTCATTCGAGTAACAAATTTGAGAGACATTTCATGGGATTTTATTCTAATCTCAGATTTTTTGTCAGAAAGAAGTTACAGAAAGAAATATTTGATCGTATTTCGTTTTATTCGAGATGTCTGAGCCACGGTGTCCTGTCTAATAAGCCAACCCACTGCATACTACTAACTTTATAAAAATGAATTGCCTACTGTAGAGATCCTATTGGGTACTGAGATGAATAATTTTGCTCATTGAGTCCATCTGTAATGAATCGATAACCGATTTTTTGTACCCGCTCTTCATGGTATTAATGTGAACGGTGTCTGGTTTCAACATGATGGTGCAACTTGCCACACATCTCATGCCACAATCGATTTATTGTGTCAAACGTTTGCTTAGACAAAATTGTGATGTTAATTGGTCGCCAATAAGCTACGATTTTACACCGTTTGACTATTTTCTGTGGGGCGCCGTTTAAAAAGAACAACAAACTGGCCAACAAACCAGAGACAATTGATCATTTGTAGGCCAACATTCCTGATGCTAATGCCGAGATAAGACCCCATAATCGCGAAAATTGGTCCTATCGAATGAGATAATGTGAGTCTTAACACGTCAGCCATATGAATAACATAATATTCCATTCCTAAGCAGATCAATTGTACTCCCCAACAGAAAAATAAATTTCAAACTGTTCTTGTTTTATTGCATTTTTAAATTTAAACTTTTAAATGGCTCACCTTATACAATTACAGGCTTGTTTTTCAATAAGACTTAAACAAATGAAATTGTAGTCTCTTATTTGAATGGTGTAAAGAAAAATGTATGGGTAGTATTTAATAAAAGCTCATGATTTTAAATAAAAGGGAGGCTTATAATTAATTTTTTTTTAATTTTAAATATTCTTTAAATTTTAAATGATTTTCATTTTGAATTTAATTTTTCTTTTACAAAATTTTACTTACATTTGCCATCATCTGGCAGTTCTCCGTTGCTGATATTGTAAAGTGTTGATAACAATACTAGCACTTGTATTACAGTTTTCGAAATCATATTCAATTCTTTTTTTATTTATTTTTTTTTTTGTATTTGTTTTCCTTTATAATTTACACTTGTAACACAATCTTTATTTACTTTTTTTTAATATTTATTAGCTACACAATAAATTTAATTGCTACAACTATTTTAATTTGTTGTTTATTAATCAACTTTTTTATTAAAAATTTTTAATTTTTTTTTATATTTTTTTATTTTTTTATTTTGTTTTCATTAAATATTATTGAGGGATGAGATAATTTTCATAATATTGTGCAGTTTACGCCTTCAAAATTATAATTTTTACAGCCGTTTCATATTTTTTATTCGTTTTTAATTTAAAATCAATTTTAATTTAAATTAGTTATCAAATGCGTTTTGTTGTTAACAAGAATAAATAATTTTAAAGAATAAATTAATTTTTTTCTCAATTAAAAATAAAAATGAAATTAAATTCAGAAACGTTGCTTTACTATTGAAAGCTTAGCTTGAACTGAAATCTTAAATTCGCTGCTCAATGTTTTACATTCGATTTTGTTTTCACAGATTTAATTTCCCCCCTCCCCTACGTCGATTTGTATTTTTGTTTTAACAAGTAAAACGCAAAATGAAATACAAAAAAAATTATGAAAAAAACCCAAAAGTATTGAGATTGTCTCAAGCATCAATCTATTCATCCATCCATATACGAGGCAGAATATTATTTATCAAGTTAAAACCTCCCTTTTAACTTAAGCTTAGCTTTCGAGAGACAGATACAAACTGCTTGCTGTATCTGTCTGCGTCATGTGAGTATTTTTAGTGGTCATAACCATTGATATGTTCGTTTCGCGTAGTTACTTTATAGAAAAAATTGTTTTTATTTTTTCTTTAAATTTTAAGAAAAAAAAAACAAAAAATCGGTTTCAGGTTTCTGAACTTGTTTTATTTTTAACCTTCTTTCCTTTAGTGTTTAAAATAGAATAGAAAAAAATTTAATTATTAAGTTAAGGTCAAAGGTTGAGCATAAGAAACAATTATCTTCAATACAGCAATCATTGTTTATGCAAACCTTACATTGAAAACGTGTCTTGCCGCATGGCCCATTTAAAAATTATTTTAAATGTAACGGTTTTTATGGTCTTACGTCAAGTGTTAACTTGATAGGTTGTTTGAACAACTTGTATCACTGTAGCGATTAAACCATCCTCCTATTATGCTGGTAAGCGACAGAATAGCCTTGACATTGATGAGGAACATGTTTCATGAAGATCCATTCTTTCTCAAGAGGTGGCTCTGACTGGTCTGTTGTTATTCTCTATAAGGTTTCCAAGAAGCTCTCAGAATCATTTATTACAAAATGGATCAAAATTTTTTAAGATTCAATAATAAGTTGATGCCATAGAAAGCTACAATATTAGCTTTCAATGCTTCAAGATTTATTTCTTTATTGCTATAAACTAGCCCCATAAAAAGTAATCCGAAAGTGGAAGCTTACAAGACTTCTTCCGAAAGAAGAACACAACAATCATTCAGTCAAGCTGACGACGTAACTTCTCACACCACTAATGTTGGGTGTATTAATTTTATACATGAGTGGTGGCAACTACAGTTTAAAGTCGACTCCTAACGACAGATTTTTTCTAAGAAACTTTTCATGGCAAATTTTATTTTACTCTTAGAGCTTTTGTCACAAATCTGCTTAGGGGAAGACGCCGAGGAAATATTTATTTCATATATAGTTTTATTGGACACATCTGACCTGGGGTTTGAACCGTGGCTTCGTGTCTAACGAGCCAACAAACTGCCTACTAGACTACGACGACTAAATTGATTAAAACGATTGCAAAGTTCAACCATCTTGTAGGAATCAAATGTCGTTAATGTTTAGCTGATATATGTTCGAAAACAAAAATTCCATTAGCATGGCCCGATAGCTCTCGCAATTCACTGTAAGGGTAGCTCTTTGCTCATTTTTTCGGCATCTTCTTCATGACTTCGCTCTACAGCAGGAATATTATCTTCCAGCACGAGTTGCTTCTTCATTGAACTGATTATGTTGTCCGTAAAATAGGCGAAGAGCCCTATGAATTTAGCGAACAAATTAATTTTTTTTAATAAAATTTCACAATTTGGAAGCGTTGATGCTAGTTAGGTAGGTTGCAATGGTAGATTTGATACCAAAAGCTCACTTGAGCACGCATAGCGGCCCGTTATGACGCCATAGGTAAACGAAGTCCCTGTACTGACCGAGTTCCATAAAACTATGGGAGAAGTTGGTCAGCGAAAGGACTGCACATTAAAAGCACGACTACCCTATGTTGGAAAACCAGCCCAAAAGTTTAATAAACGAAGCTATATTCTTGACATCAATGGATGATAACTCCGTCAAGCTGACAAGGATTGGAAAGCCAAATAACCTATATCTGCACCTCGCAAGAAATGGGCATTGGCAAAGAAAGTGGATAACAGTCTCCTCTTCCTCAGCGGATCTACACCCACGGTAGAAGTCGTTAGGTGGAAGCTGCATTATTTCCTCGTGTCTTACCCTAAAACAATGTGCTGTAAGCATGGCCACTGTATTCGATATGGTGTTATGATGATTTGACAAACTTTGTTGGACTGGAACATTCTCGGTCTATAGAGATTGCATGAAAATCTAAATAAATTTTTACTAACATGGGGGAATAACATTTTCATTTCCTTTCTCGTTACTTTACTAAACGCAGTGGCAAGAACACACTTTTGCAGACGAGACTGGTATAGGAACTAAGAAAGCAAAAAAATACTTTCAGAAATCCCGGAATCTATGCTCAGATTTCTAATGGAATGCTGCAACGATTGTGGATCGAGAGTTAACCCAACTAGCATGGAGTCTCTTCCACTCTATCGAACAACGCCAGATATCTTAGCATTATATTTGAAAATAATACAAAACCACTATGGCGCCAAGACACGGATAGCAACCCTATAGGCTGTCAAATCAAAATTTTATGTGATGTTGAAATTTGGTGATTTACTGCAGAGAAAAGTAATCATCAAAAACGGTTTGAACGTATTATGAGAACCAATGTTCTTAAACTAAAGCGCCTATTCCACGATTGAACTTCGCCTGCAAACATTATCTGATGGCGACCTCCCCATCTCGTATAGTAAAGCAAAATTCGTGTTTGCAAACTTGACCTGATGAATATCAAAAATTTTTGATATTTGGCTGGATAGTGTAATAGCAAAACACACTCTCTCTCGTCAGGTAATGTTTGCAGGCGGAGTTCGATCAGGTAATAGGCGCTCTAGGCATTGTTTTTTATAATCAACTGGCAACCATTGGACAAGTGGCTGCGAACGCTGTAATGAACCTGGGAGTTCGAAGGACATAAAAGTATAGAAGATAAGTTTATGACAAGATTTTGAATATTTCTATGGACTACCCGATACATAAACTCGCTTTAAATCTACCATATTAGAATGATTTGTCCAGAAAATATCATACCAGTATTCATTGCCAGATGCAGATAACAAAATTTGCGATAAGCCTAAACAGAGTCCATGAACCTTATGAACCTTAAATAAATTATACATATGTACACAAGGAGCTTGTACAGTCTTATATATAATATTATAAGCTTGAGTCTTATAAAGACTTCTGCAGAAGGACTTATTGAAGACGGCATTACATCTCCTCTGTCATTGTCCTGAAACAAAGGATGCTTGGGCACACAGTATTTATTGACAGTGTATGCCCAATCTAAAGTTATTTAAATAGAGTCCACACTTTCATAAAACAATCCAGATGGCTGAGATATGCCAGCTAGTAGTGATAGGTTAGGTTAGGTTGGAATGGTAGCTTTGATACCAAAGCTCACTTGAGCACGCATAGCGGCACGTATTGATTCCAAAGATAAGAGCATTCATTGACCGAATTTCACCGACGTCATCGAAGAAGATGGGGTTGCACACTAAAAGCATGACCCCCCTGAGGGACTGAAAGTTTTATAAACGAAGTTATATCAATGAATGATAACGCCGTTAAGCTTATAAGGAATTGAGAGCCCAATAACCTATATCTGCACCTAGCGAGAGATGGGCATTGGCCAAGAGAGTGCATAACAGTTTTCTCCTCTTCAGCAGACCCACAACCTTCATTTGGTGGGAGCTGCAGTCTTTCCGTGTGTCTTCCCATATCGTTAGCATGACCTGTCAGCAAGGCAGGTGTGATAGTTGTATGACGATATTCTTTGTGGTTCATTTTTATTTTTTGTTACAGTGTAGCGCTTCTGTAAACAGGCATATCTCCTCTTATTTTAAAATTGTTTGTAATTTTGTTTGTTGTCCAGTTGAAAAATATACGTAAACATTTTGAATATAAAATTTTTAACATCTGGCATAATTGTTTACTTATTTATTATTTTTTTTTATTTATATATTTGTATTTTTATTTGTTGTTGTTATTTTTTCCTCATTTTTCTGTAACCATTTGCTGATTAATTTCAACAAAATGTCTGATCAATATTAAAAGTATTTTTCTGAAATAAAAAAATATTATTCTTATCAACAGTGTTTGATGCTGAACTCAAAAAAATGTAATTTACGAGTAACAAATAATGTAAATTGACAGCATGTCGCTAAATACGTGCTTAGTGGACCAATGTAAATAAAATTAAGTTGTCTTGTTTGAATTCCAATGCATTTCTTTACAATAAATTTGAGATTCAAACTCACAGTTTTTCCTCAAAATTTGTGAGCATTTATAAAATAGCTGGCAACTCTAGATTAAATTTAATAATTATCACTGCATTTTAATTGAGTGTATAAATAATACTTAAACGTCTATCGATTTCCATTTAGAGATTATATTTTTACTCTTTCTCTGCAATCAGTATCTCGCACTTGGATTCTCTTCTTAAAATGTACATTATAGTAGCGATACAATGTTGACAATATATAAATTTAAAAACGCTGAACACTTTATTAAAAGGAGACTTAAAAAATGTTAAATTATTGCTCCGAGTCTATCTTCGAAATCTCAGAGCAAACAATTTCAAACAAACAGAATACTGCTTTGCGTATATTGCTATAAACACAATAGGCGCAACGCAGCAAGCACAACAGTTTTCCAATTTTAGCCAAAGGTAAGCTGCATAAGCATGCCTTACAATTAAGGCGTTCGGAACAAAGCATAAATAAAACAAATTAATAATAAAACTATCATTTATTCTTTATCAATGGTGCCACTAAAAAGTACTTTCGCGTTAAATTTCATACATCGCGTTTTCAAATCCTCAACTTCATGCATGCTATTGTATAGTCGACAATAATAGCCAGCACAAATCCTCTCACTATCAGTACTACCTCTCTCATTGCTACGAATAAAAATGAAATTAACGTAAAAGCCAAGTGGCACAATCGTTGCTTGATGTCGCGCTACCTTAAAAAAAATTACTTCCATATACACACAGAGTGCAGCCCTTGCTCTGACCAACTTCTTCCCTAGCTTGGTGGAACTTGGCCAATATAGGGCTTGCATTTACCTAAACCGTCACAACGGCCCGCTATGCGTGCTCAAGTGAGCTTTTGTTATCCAAGCTACCACTGCGACCTACCAGATACACCCACGTATTCCATTTTTGAGGGATTAAAACGTTTGATGCGTTGCGTTTGTTATATTTATAGAATGTAACCCAGGAATTTTCTGAATGGTCATATCAAGAGAAGGAGGGAGAGAGAGAGAGAGAGAGAGAGGGAGGGAGAGAGAGAGAGAGGGAGGGAGAGAGAGAGAGAGTACTGTCAATAGTAAAAGAGAGATTTAGGAAACTGATATAAACCACCTCGTTAACAACCTCGTTCACATTCCAAAGATGTAGTTATACATACATAATTGGTCATTACAACCCTTCAGTCAGGATTACGACCTAGTTTCTCACACCACTGATGTTGTGTCGACTCCGAACGACAGATTTTTGAGAAACTTTTTCATGGCAATTTGATTTACTTTCAGAGTTTTTGCCAGAAATCTGCTGAGTTGCTGAAGAAATATTTTTTTGTATTTCTTTTATTTTTTCTATTTCTTTGCGAACTAAGAGACGTAAGCTCTTCTTAATTCAGACAGGGTAGGTTATGATAGGTTAGAGGACGTGTACTTGTCAATTAAGACAAGTACAGTATCCGGAGATCGAATTGACCCATTGTACAACGTCCTACTTTCTCACCCCACTCATGTTGTGTGTGTTCATTTTATGCATGAGTGGTGGGACCTACAGTTTAAAATCGCCTCTGAACGACAGATTTTTGAGAAACTTTTTCATGGCAATTTTATTTACTCTCAGAGTTTTTGCCAGAAATCTGCTGAGAGAAAGTCGCCGAAGAAATACTTTTTGTATTTGAGAGGTAGCCACCGAAGAAACTATTTTGTCATATTTCGTTTGAGTTGGGTTTTGAACCGTGGCAACGGTGAGTACTATTTTCACTACCTACCTAATGCCAAAGCCAAGCTTATTGAAAATAGAAACAAATTGTTTCTATATTGGCCTCAAATTAATCCCGGACAGTCTAACGTATGACTTAAATTTCCTGCTTTTGTAATTGCAAAATTGGAAAGCGTCTTTGCCTCTATTTATCTCCCCCATTGTTGAGTACAACCCTCCAATCTATTCCTACTCTTAACTTTTTTTCTATCAGTGGCATAAAAGTTCCCATCCTGGTAAGCTTTTCTGCCTGCTTGTCATCACCAATATCTGTTGTTGATTCAGCTTCCCTTGACAATTCTATACATAATCTTCGAGTTAACCTCACAAAAGCAGAGTGCTTGATTAGTGAACGTATAGTCAAATAGTATTGCAACGTCCCGTCTTTCATACGTTCTATGCAAGTTGAATTGAACATATCTTTTTATAGCATAGACCTGTGCTTAAAAAATAGCCGCAAGTTTTCTCATTGATTTGGAATATTTCACCACAGCACTCTTAGTCCAGTGACCCATCCGTATGCTATTGAATGGTTCCTCTCTGAGAAGAAAATGTAGTCTCCTGGTATGCTTTAAGGAAAGTCTAAAGTAATAAATCTCGCCAACCTTTATCGTATAAAAATCGCTAAATTAGCTTCATTTGTACTGAGAAAAAAATCCTCTCTCACAAGTCTTATCGTCTAAATAAAAATTTTTGTTGTCAATTAAAAGTTATTAAAATTAAACAATGATTGTTTAATAATAAACGCAATTACAATAACAATGACACAACAACAATGAACACCAAAGAAAACTTAAGAAAACACCACCAACAAGTACAGGAAAACGCCACTTGCATACACAGTGTGAACACAGTCTCTGTTAAGTCAAGTAGTGGTGGAACATTACGTACTGAATTCAAAAATTAACGAAAAAAAGTGTGTTTTACGCAAACGGAAAATAAAAAAAAATTATTTTGCGGTGATTTTTTTTACGAATTTTTTCTCTTTTTTTTTCTCCATTATACCGGTGTTTTCATGATTTAATGATAAATTGGAGTTTTTGGAATTTCTTTGTTGGGGCTTCCCAGTTTTATGTGAAAAACGTCACTAAAAGACGAACAAAAAAACTAAACATTCAACATTTGTGTGTTGATTTATTAATTTTTTTATTTTATTTGTATTCTAAAGAAAAAAGAAATTGTTTTTTATTTATTGAGCAACATTATCTGTTGCCATTGCCATAAATGCTGTCTGTGGTGTTAATAATAATTGACTTCTTGACAAACAGGTACAACAGAAATGATTGACATTAAAAAAATGTATTTAAATGGATGTGCAATTTGTGTTTCTTCTTGACTTTTATATGAAAATGATGTGTTTTGTGTATTTAATTATGAAATTACGGGTTTAGTTAAATACTTGAATGATTTTCTAAAATAAAAAATATTTGAAATTGGTTTTGAAAAAAATTTTCGTTAAGTTTGTTACGTTTGTTTGGTTGGCTCAAAAACCATGCAAAAGTGAAATTCAAACGTAAATTCTGCTTCACGATATATTTATTTCATGATGTAAATAAAGTCATAAAAAGAAATCCTTTGTTTCCGCTTAAAATCGATAACTTTTTAGCAAAGTAAGACTCGATTTCACATCTCTCCTAAAAACCTTTATTTCTGTAGGGCAATTGACTTTTTGTACACCTCTCGATGAGAGTTGCAGTAAGTTAAGTTAAGTTATAAGCTGCATGCAGAATAACAGACTTACATACATACATAATTGGACATTTAAGATTACATAACAGACTTACATACATACATAATTGGACATTCGGGAGTACGACCTAGCTTCTCACACGGCTAATGTTGTTTTCGTTAATTTTATCTATAAGCTGCGATTTAAAGTCGACTCCGGATGACAGATTTTCATGGCAATTTGATTTTACTCTCAGAGTTTTGTTTTTCCAGAAAAAGTCAGGATTACAACCTAAGCCCTCATACCAACCAAGTTGTGTTAATTTTATCCACGAGTGAGCGACAAATTTTAAGAAACTTCTAGCAATTATATTTTACTCTCAGCGCTTTTGCAATAAATCTGCTAAGAGGAAGTCGCCGAAGGAATATTTTTTTTTATTTCGTTTTGATCGACAAGTCTGACCTAGGGCTTGAAGCGTGACCTCAAGTTTAATAAGCCAAAATACTACCTACTAGACTACGGTAACCACATGCAGAATAAAATTTCATCCAAACTCCCAGAACTTAAGGCTCTATCCACCATCGAAATATATGGCCTCTAGGTCACAGTTCTTCTGATGAAATTTGACAATTTTAATGGGAGTCTAGAGCTAACTTTTTGACAGTAAGGGTCCAAGGAAATGATCATTCGGCAATGACAACTGTCCATCCATTAGGCCAATCCTATATTTATTTATTAAGTAGTTAGCCTTCACTGCTGGATTTGGAGAATTTTCTTATATTACCGACTTAGAATCGAGCTTCATCCTGTCACTCTATAACCAAGAACTCCTTACAGTTGAGATTAGTTCTTCAGACAAGCTTCTGTAATAATTATGAATCATTTAATTAGTTATTGACATTCGCCAATTACTCTTGATGATTTAAGCATCATTGGTAGCTCGGCTATTTGCTTATGTTGTGTGTGTTAATTTTATACATGAGTGGTGCGACGACCTACAGTTTAAACTCGACTCCGAACGGCAGATTTTTGAAAAACTTTTTCATGGCAATTTTATTTACTCTCAGAGTTTTTTCCAGCAATCTGCTGAGTCACTTAAAAAAGATTTTTTGTATTTCATTTGGGTTTGAACCGTGGCCTCCGGCTTACTATGTCAACACATTACCTACTAGACTACGGCGACTACGAACTAAAAGACTCTTCTTAATTCAGACAGTCAAGAGACAATCTATACTTGCATTAGAGTATCCATGAAAAGCTAGAAGATAGTAATCCACCTTCTGATTTGTTATTGTAGATGCAAGAAACATTTGTACAGAATAACAATCACTTCAAGCCCAATATGTAGATCCTGTGAAGGACAGGAACGAATCATCAGATCGCATACTTGGAACCATACGACAAGCAACCTAGCTTTCCTTTGTGCTCAGTTTTTGACTTTTCGTTAAAATAGTGAACTAGTCCATGTGACCTTGGCCTGCACATTATTTCTTTAAACCGCAATCAGGCCTTAAAGGTTAGAACAGTATGATGCTCATAGCATGTGCATCAATCCCCGCAAAACTGAACTGTTACTTTTCACGATACATAATATTTAGCTTTTAGATGTCGAATTTTAATGGGGATTCACGATCCTTATTGAAGAGGGAAACTATCTAAAGGTTATTTTGGACCCAAACTCTCATGAAGGTATAACACAATTGAGAGGCTAAATAGAGCACCACAACGCTTTGCTTTACCCAAATTGTGTGTTCTTTGCCCCGTCCATAGTAGAACCAACTTTGCTATTGCGATGTTCAAGTTTGTTGAAAGGTATACAAATATCAATATCTCTGCAGACTAATAAACAGAGTACGTAGCGGCATTAGTTGCTTTATTCAGTTCTCTCCGCATTGACTTTTTATTAAAACAGACGTCTGAGCTGACGTATAAGAAATCTGACTGCTGCAGTGTTTTTCAGGCGTATTTCTACTTTGAGAGCTGCGCTATGCTAGTTGGGTGGTGATATTTTCTCTAAAAAGCTATTAATTTGGTTGGAAAGCCAGACTGCGAAAGTCGTTCTTATCCCCCAATACCGGAGATTTGTCAATGAAATTTTGGTAAATGTGAATGAGAGGATTATCTTCAGTCCATTTATTGCACAACTGCAATTCTCACAAGCCACTATCCTATTGCAAGGCATACATGACAAATGTGATTTTTCCTCCAAAGGCTTCTACAGAAGCTGCAGGTCGCAGGAGAAGGAAGAGAATATCTTTCGCCACTGATGGGCTGAAGCGTCATGAAAACGCGAAGACTCTTAATTTTTTATTTTCCCATAAGAAATGTTTGATCACCGAGTTGAATATTAATTGGGGTATCACAATGGGATTTCGAGTATGTCCGCCACCTAACCAAACCTATACAATTCAACTTCTATTAGATTCTTAGCTGTGAATAGTGCACATCATATTTATCCTTCTCATGTGTACATATAAATCTTTTTAGTAACTGATCAGCCAATTTTACTTAGACAATCTCAGAAGCAATGATTTTCATAATCATGTAAAGGGTCCGCCAAAAAACTTTTTTTTTTGAAAATGCTTTAAAAAAAACTACTGAATATTTTCTCAAATTTCTTTTTTTTATTTGAAAGTACAATCCTTCCGGTTAATAATGGAAAATAATTTCATTCAAATAGCTGCCTAGGCTGGCCATGTAATAGCCTACACGATCGGTCCAATTTTTAAGCACATTATCGATTGTGTACAGCTGTATTTCACCAATTGTCTCTGGCTTGTCGGCGTAACACTCTTTGACGGCACCCCACAAATAATAGTCCAACGGTGTCAAATCGCAGCTCCGAGGTGGCCAAACGACATCAGCTCTGCGGCTGATAATGAGATCTTCAAAAACAGGGCGCAAAACATCGAGTGTAGCTTCGGCTTTTTAATGTTTGCGTGCGGGTTTTCTGTGCCCCAAATGCGACAATTTTGTTTGTGTACATACCCGCCAAGATCAAAATGAGGTTCATCTGAAAAGATGATTTTTTTTTTTGCCAAAATCGGCATCTTCTCGTGTAGGCTACTGCATGGCCAGCCGAGGCAGCCATTTGAATGAAATTATTTTCCATTATTAACCGGAAGGATTGTACTTCAAATAAAAAAAGAGATTTGAGAAAATATTCAGTAGTTTTTTTTAAAGCATTTTCAAAAACAAAGCTATTTGGCGGACCTTTTAGTTGCAGTGCGTTTCCTGATAACAGGCTCTGTAATAGACTCGTCTTTACATACATACATAATTGATCATTACAAACCTTTAGTCAGGATTACGTCCTAGCGTCTCACACTACGGATGTTGTGTGTGTTAATTTTATACATGAGTGGCGAGACCTACAGTTTAAAGTCGATTCCGAACGACAGATTTTTGAGAAACTTTTCATGGAAATTTTATTTCACTCACAGAGTTTTTGCCAAAAATCTGTTAAGAGGAAGTCGCCGAAGAAATATTTTTTTAATATTTTCATTTTGATGTCTGACCTGGGATTTGAACCAAGGCTTCACGTTTAATAAGCCAACACACTATCTACTAGACTACAGCGACTTCAGCTATTTCCTATTTCAAAGTCTGATCAGTCATCTATGATTAGTTAAAATCATATGTTTGCAGTTGTTTGTCTTTGAAACAATAATCAATTACTGTGCTGTGTAAGTGAAACACCAATACCAAAGGCATTTTTTTAATACTTTATTCATGAAATTACTTTCAGCATATTCCGATTTCAATTAAACTCTCACGGGCCTATAACAGTATTGTTTCGATTACAATAGAATAGAATTCTGATTCATTTATTTGAAAATGTAAATTTGTTGAAATAATTATTCATCTGAATAACAAAAACAAAAGCAATTAAAATACATCTGTTTTAAATTTATTCTAATTTATTCATATTTATTTGTTTTTGTTCTAACATTTCACTTTTATTCTCACATTAAAACCCCTTCCAAAAAAAAAAAAAAAATAGCGGGATAAGATAAATTAAAAATTTACAAGTTTATTTAAAAACTTCAAAGATATTTCAATTTTAATCTATTTTTAGGCGTAAATGGCAATAAATTTAACAAATATAATAAATAATAAAATATTAATTTTTATCATCATCAACTAATGACATTAAAAAATTTCCTAAAAATTATCAAAAAGATAAAGAATTTGTTTCTATTTTTTATCACACAATTTATTTATTCATTCAATGATATAATTTATAGTTACATTAATTTTGTTTGCTTGATACTATTTACTTAAGCAAGGCTGTTGATGAGGTTAATTTAAGTTAAATTGGCGGTCGCCTCAAAACCAAAGTTTATTACAATGTCCCATTGTAAAACCAATACATAGTACTTATGCCGCCCTACAACTATAACTGCTGCCGGGTATCACTCAACCATCGCAACAGTTTTACAAATATGTGGCTCCTAACCACAGGTTAGCAATGAGTATTCAAAACGATGAGTAGATTCGAATCATACTTATAATTTCTGATACTTATACGTATTCATACTTATTTTAATGTCATACTCATACTACTCATATTCAAAGTTTGAAGTACTCATCGTACTCATACTTAACAATACGCATAATGTTGTTGATTTCGACTCTCCTTTACTCAACATTTACAATAATCACAAAAATTGTATGATTCACGTACGAACACCACTATACTCACTAGAAGACTGTGAGTTTGCTCTGTTTGCTGTCTTTGTTTTTTTCTTTCCTCTTTTTCTGTAAATGCAACAACAACAGAGACTGTAAATTTTGACGAATGATTGGAATCTCTGGAATCATTTATGAGTATTATAAGTATTTTTCTAAATGTATGTATGTAGGCGTATGAATCAAACGTATGCGAATGTTATGAGTTTGATGTCATCGTTGTACTCATACTCTTTCCAACTTGTAGTTCTAAATCAATGTTGTACTGAGTACGAATGAATCAGAGTAGTTGGATTTCAATACTGTTGACTCACTCATACCTAAAATTTCATGAGTACTTATGAGTAGCTGAAAAGCGATTCATTGCTGATCTCTGCTCCTAACCAAATCACTTTTGGTTTGACATTTTCCGATCTATAAATTCTGGATGCACAAGCATCTTGTTCCTAACGGACAATGACAGAGAAGATGTGCTCCGGTCTCTTCATTACAGTCCTCGCTTTCGTCATTACAATTTGTGTCAATGTGGTTGTGTGATGTTGTCAACATTCGAACGTGTGCACCTACAGTCCAGTGTTCTGTTTTAGCTGTTATGAGGTCCCTCAGATGGACTCTGGTTAGTTTTAATCGAACTATTGTTGTGCATATAGATGTCGTCGTATTCTTATAGGTAGTGTGTTGGCTTATTAGACGTGAGATCACGGTTCAAACCAACAAAATGAAATTTGAATATTTCTTCGGCGACTCCATCTGTGAGTAAAATAAAGATTTTCAAGAGTCTGTTGTTCGGAGTTTACTTTAAACTGTAGGTCCCGCCACTCATGTATAAAACTAACACGCACAACATAAGTGGTGTGAGGAACTAGGTTATATTCCTAGCTGACGCATTGTAATGACCGATGGATGTATGTATGTATGTTATGTATGTATTGTTGTGCATACATATATCCAATATCTGTCTGGTCTCTTTATAAGCGGCTCAATGTCACGTTCTTTCTTTGCAAATCGGTAAAGTTTGTGGGAGATTGATTTATCTGTTGTCCCAGCCTTTCCAAGTGCGGCAGGAACGTATTCCTGTATTAAGGAACCCACATGAACACCTCGTTATCTCCTTCAAGGACTGCCTGCATTCTTAGACAATCGTAGATATAACGTACGCACTCTATAGACATACAATTGCTGCTTTACTGTGAGTAAATATTCGTATATCTCCATTCGATATCTTATATTTTTACACCGCATTCGCGTTATTTCCAGTGAATACTACTACAATAATAGGATGGAGCAACGCACACAGTCTACGATTCACTATTCGGGAATGTTTTCACATCTCCTTAATCGTGCGATGTGCATCCATCAGCGAATACTTGGATGATGTTCTAGGAGAGGAAAGGCATTATTTCTTATTCAAGTGCTCTTAGAATTATGAAACAGTGGTTGATTTATTCTGATAACTTTTAAAGCATTCATTAAGTCTTCTGTTAAATTGTGACGATCTCTATATTTGCCACTCACTAAAAACTCTTCTTTTTTCAAATATACATACATTATTGGCCATTACAACCCTTCAGTCAGGATTACGATCTATCTTCTCACACCACTGATGTTCTATGTGTTAATTTTATACATCGGTAGCGGGGCCTACAGTTTTAAGTCTCTTTCGAAGGACAGATTTCTGAGAAACTTTTTCATGGCAATTTTATTTTGCTCTCAGAGTTTTTACCAGAAATCTGCTGAGAGAAAGTCGCCGAAAAAATAATTTTTCATATTTCGTTTCATTTAAGATGTATGACCTGGGGTTTGAGCCGTGGCCGCACGTTTAAAACCCAACACACCAGCTACTAGACTATTAGAGCAAATTCTGGTTGTTCTTTCACAAAAAATGGAGCCTGTAAGTCTTTAAGTGTCTACAATAAGACAGATGAAGTGATGGTGATAGCAGCATGGGAATTGGCAAGACAATATGTTTTATGCTGAAGATCAAATCATGTGTTCCTTACACCTAAGTTTTTGTTATTTAAAGTTTCTGGAATGCTAGAACTTTATACGATTTTCTCCTGTATGAGGAATGGGTGCCATTCCTAAATGAAATGACTAGACATTCTACACATTTGTTGTAGATCAGAGATCAGCAATGAACCGTTTTTATCGCTACTCATGAAATTTTGAGTCAACAATATTGAAATCCAACTACTCTGATTCATTCGTACTCCCTACAACATTGATTTATAAGTACAGATTGCAATGAGTATGAGTACAAGGCTGACATCAAACTCATAATATTCGAACTATGTTTGATTCATACGCCTACTCCTTCAGATTCATAAATTTAAAAAAATACTTATAATACTCATAAATGATTCGAGTGATTCGAATCATTCATCAAAATTTACAGTCTTAGTTGTTGTTGCATTTATAAAAAAAGAGGAAAGAAAAAGACAATGACAGCAAGCAAAGCAAACACACAACCTTTTAGTGAGTATTGTAGTGTTCGTATGTAAATCATACTTATTTTGTGATTTTTGTAAATGTTGAGTCATGGAGAATCGAAATCAACAACATACATACATAATTGGTCATTACAACCCTTCAGTCAGTATTACGACGTAGTTTCTCACACCACTTATGTTGTGTGTTAATTTTTATACATGAGTGCCGGGATCTACGGTTTAAAGTCGACTCCGAACGACAGATTTTTGAGAAACTTTTCATGGCAATTTTTATTTACACTCAGAGTTTTTGCCAGAAATCTGCCGAGAGGAAGTCTCCGAAGAAATACTCTTTTTTGTATTTTATTTTGATGTCTGGCCTGGGGCTCGAACCCTGGCTTTTCGTCTAATAAGCCAACACACTACCTACTAGACCACGATGACTTCAACAATATCATACGTATTGTTAAGTATGAGTACGATAAGTATTTCAAACTTTGAATATGATATTAAAATAAGTATGAAAGCGTATAAGTATCAGAAATTATGAGTATGATTCGATTCTACTCATCTCTTTGAATACTCATTGCTGATATCTCTGATGTAGATACAGGGTCATGACGTTTTAAACGCTAACCGGATTATGGACGCATCGTTAGGGTGCCATTTGGGCTGTAGATTGATTAGATGAATTAAAATCACTTTAAATAAATAAATAAAAAAATATCATACAAAAATTCATATAATATTGCTTTGTACATTTTTTTTATCTTTCGAACCACACATTGATAATTACTTAACCACCGCTACATATATGAAAACTGAGTGTTTTTTCGTTAGAATTTAATAAAACAATTTATGAATTATAAAAAAATAAATGAAATCTGATAAAGGCTAATATGTACGTTATGAAGTCTATGTGTGTGTGTGTGTATTATCGTAGATATATCTTAAACAATGTCGGTTACAGCACTTATCATCAACATCAGCAGACCAGTGCTTTTCACATCAACCCAGAGCCAAATGCCCCTTAACGACAAGTTGCTTATACTAGTACGAACTAAAATACTAAAATGAGTGTGTATGTCGGGCTGTTATAAAATCGACAACTAAAATTTTAATTTTTGAGATCGTAAACAAATGGACAATCACAACAACAACAATAACAACTAGAGCATACAAAAAAAAATTAGAGAGAAACAAACAACTTCTTATCGTTTTTTTATTCTTTTATAAGATTACAGCTGAAAACAAAAACAATACCAGGCTAATATACAATCCACCACCCTTAGTCCCCAAAAAAATATTCACACGCGTGGAATGAACTTGTCTTTGCGGACCATATCGTAGCTGTTATGGAGGCAATTACAAATTCTCTATGACTTCAGTTAGAGAAAGACGCTCAAGAGCATAACATGAGACCTGCGTGCAGCAATAATTTTAAGAAATGATTATACAGTTATAAAGGATCCATCCCCCCCTGGTTCATAAATTTTGAATTTAAATTTTTCCCTCCGCCCATATTTGGCTTAAGCTTACTGGCTTAATTTTAAGGATTTCTTTGCTTTTAAAAACGAGTGCCAACAACATGGTCAAACTGAATAAACGCTTGTTGCCTATAAAGGCCCACTATTTCTTTTTTATGGCGGGTAAGTTTCAAAATTGAAATGATAATCTTTGAATATGAAAATTTAATCGATTTTTTTTTTGTAGCCATGGGTCCCATTTTACCTCAGTTATCAGTGTGGGGCAAACAAATTGGCGTAGCACCTGAGGTAATGGGTTACATTACCTCTATTCTACCTGTGATGTATGTAATAGCCAAGCCCTTATTTGGTTTTGTTGCGGATTATTTTACGGTTGGTAGTGAAATTTCTTTCGATTACTTTTTTTCGATAACATTTTTTTCGTTTTTATTTATTTCCAGCATATTCGTAAATTAATTTTTATCGGCCTTATAATGGCTATGACCCTATCTTATGCAGCGTTTTATTTTGTGCCTCAGCCTCAAGTAAATGCCATACCAACAGAAGGTTCTTGGAATGTTTCATTAAATCTAAGGCATGTGCCAGCTTGTCGGGAGGAGGTGAGTAAAAAATAATTATAAGCCACACGTGTTACAAGTGATTTCAATATCGGCATGAAAGTGAACCCATACTTATAAATAAAAATAAGCACGCAGTCACTCCAATAGTATAGGATGTTGTGCTAGAAACATGCTAGACTCCCCACTTGGGTCACCTTAGAACAGAGAAATTAGCCGTTTGTTAGGAAGACAAAAAACCTTAAGTAATCGTAGTCATGTTAAGTCAAAAGAGAGGTTGGTAAGAAACACAGCACAGCTGTCTAAGATAGTGTAATAGTTTAGCATGCTGATTGTGATCTACGGCCTCGACCATAACCGGGCTACATATATCAAGAAGTTCTAAACAAATTTTAAATGGCCCTTCTACTCTAAATGGACCCTAGATAAGTCAAATACCACCCAAAACAACCAAAATTTTTATAAAAAAAAAATTTTAAAACACATAATTGGTCATTACAACCCTTCAGTGAGGATTACGACCTAGCTTCTCAGACCACTTATCTTGTGTATGTTAATTTTATGCATGATTGACGGGACCTACAGTTCTAAGTCGCCTCCGAATGACAGATTTTTTAAAAACATTTCATGGCGATTTTATTTCACTTACAGAGTTTTTGTCAGAAATCTGCTGAGAGGCAATCGCCGAAGAAATATTTTTTCCTATTTCGTTTTGATGGACTAAGCCAACACACTACCTCCTACACTACTGCGATAAGTCAAATACCGCTTAAAATCCCCCAATTTTGACAAAGATTTTGTGAAAATAAAGCGTTTCGCCATTGACTGAACCCGGATATAAACCTCATAAGAATGGAAGCTCCTAGTGCTATCCAGGAAGCGTTTATAGGTTTAACTAAGTAATCAATGCCAGAAACAGGCAATCTAGTGGCTGTCTTTTCTAGCCCATCAGTGACTAGACTACATACTTATAATATCTGTCTGTTGGCACTGTATTAGCCAGACAAGGTATAATTAGAGCATCTTTAGCTCAGGTTTAATAAAATACAAGATTTTGTGATTAGAATGGACGTCATATAGACTTTATGCCCATTGCCTTCATAGTTGTCAATAGCTGGACTAATATGAACCAGTTCATTGCCACATGACTAGCAAGCAAGCAATATAAAAATCATCTCCCAATTTGCTCTTGATTATTCTGAAATAAAAGCCAGTCCCGATTTCAGTTCTTGCTTTGAGAGGTGAGGCTTTATAATAGAGTTGTGGCTTCTTGTTGGCATCCAATTCTTCAAGAGGGTACTGGTTTGTAGGCATAAACCAGTAGCTTTACATAGCTCCATAAATAATAATCTGAAGGCGTTAAATCGCACAAATGAAGGGGTTAGGTTAGGTTAGGTCGGAGTGGTAGCTCTGTTATCACAAAGCTCACTTGAGCACGCATAGCGGCCCGTTGTGATGCCACGGGTGAACGCAGTCCCTGTACTAACCAAGTTCCACCAAAATCAGGGAAATGGAAGAAGTTGGTTATCGCATGGACTGCACAAATGAAGGGTTTAGTAAACTGGATGATTTCTGGAAAGAAAGTTGTGACCAAATTGTTTTTGCAATAATTCGATATATGCTAAGTTGAAGTCGCCGTAGTCTAGTAGGTAGTGTATTGGCTTATTAGACCAGAGGCCATGATTCAATCCTCAGGCAACTTCATCTCAGCAGATTTCTAGCAAAAGCTCTGTGAGAGAAATAAAATTTGCCATGAAAAATTAATTGATCACTACAATCCTTCAGTCAGGATTACGACGTAGCTTTTCACACCACTTATGTTGTGTGTGTTAATTTTATTCATGAGTGGTGGCATCTACAGTTAAAAGTCGAGTCCGAACGACATATTTTTGAGAAACTTTTCATGGCAATTTTATTTACTCTCAGAGTTTTTGCCAGAAATCTGCTGAGAGGAAGTCGCCGAAGAAATACTTTTTTAATATTATTTTGATGTCTGGCCTGGGGCTCGATCCCTGGCTTTTCGTCTAATAAGCCAACACACTACCCACTAGACCACGGCGACTTCAATCGGTTAAATTGCACCACAAACGATGGACATTTGATTTCAACTCTTAGAGCCTTATTTTATATGCAAATAAGCCGAGATTGTAGTCGCCGTAGTCCAGCAGGTTGT
Organism: Sarcophaga subvicina; assembly: GCA_936449025.2. Classification (NCBI taxonomy): domain Eukaryota; kingdom Metazoa; phylum Arthropoda; class Insecta; order Diptera; family Sarcophagidae; genus Sarcophaga; species Sarcophaga subvicina. The sequence continues at coordinate 39,860,649 of OW388084.2, forward strand.
GTGTTGGCTTATTAGACGTGAAGCCACGGTTCAAAACCCAGGTCAGACATCTCGAACGAAATGAAATATGAAGGAAATATTTCTTCGGCGACTATCTATCAGCAGATTTCTGGCAAAAACTCTTCATTCGCTGAAAATTCTCTAGACTTGCCGTAATCTAAATTTGTGTCCATGGAAGAAATCCGTTATTAATAGAACTTAAGATTTAAAGAAGTACCTTGTTCTGGAGGCCATATCCTGATGATGTTGATATTGATAGCAGATGCCTTAACCATTGCCTTTAAAGCTACGGCAAGATGCATAGAATAAATTTTCGAAATAATTTTGGAAATGATTCCAATTTAAGACAGCTTGGAACCAATTTCAGAACCTTGTTAGAAATACGAAGACGCAAATCTAAGGAAAATACTGCAATAAAGTGTAGGCATTGAAATTAAAGAGCAATCGTCACATTATGTGACCGTAGTCTAGTTTAGTAGGCTAGTAGGCAGTGCGTTGCCTTATTAGATGTGAGGCCACGGTTCAAACCCCAGGGTAGACATCGCCAACAAATAAAATTTGAATAATTTTCCAGCGACTTGTTCTCAACAGATTTCTGGCAACAATTCTGAGAGTTAAAAAAAAATTGCCATGAAAAGTTTCTTAAAAATCTGTCGATTGGAGTCGACTTTAAACTGTAGGTCCCGTCAAACGCGTATAAAATTAAAACACTCAACATAGGTGGTATAAGAAGCTAGGACGTAATACAAATCGTATTAAAAGAATGCTGTGGGGGTAGAAGATTTCAAATCACAAACTCACAAGTGTAAATAATTATTGCGGTTGTTATTTTTATTGTATTTATTTATAATTGCCCATGCTATTATTAACAATTTATCCGTGTCTTATCGAAATTATAATGGAAATTATCGCGTATATATCTTTAATTTATTTTCACCAGACATTTCAGTGTCAATTGTTAAGGTGTGTGAGAGAATTTTCTTGTTTTTAATGATTATGACATGATATGTTAAATGCTTTTTATTTTGTTTAATTTTTTTATAATATTTATAAACGTCCAAAGCCCCTTACCCTTCTTCAGCGTAGGTCTACAAACTGTTTATCGGTGAAGGTGTTTGCGAGTAAACAATAGAATTGCGATAATGATGACTTTATTATGTCTGAGGCACTTTTATTGTGTTCTTCTTCGCTCTCCCTCTTTTATTATTTCTTTTTATTATTCATAACAAATTATTATATTGACAGTAAAACAACAACAACGACAACAACAATTTAACATAGATTTTCAATCCTTTTTTTCAGCTTGTTTCCGATGCTTTATTATGTAGCTCAACTCACAAGGCCTCTTGTTTGTCGAACAATACAAAGTTTGATGCGTATTTTATAGATACCATGGATCCGGCTGTGGTCTCCTTCAATTTGAGTAAAAACTATGAAAGATCTTTAATGGATTTGCATGTTTGTGTTAACCACGCGACTGAGGATTACCTGCGTAACATCACTGTGATCAATGCTACTTGTGACTTCCAGCCTGCTACCACCAGCGACAACCACTTGTGCCTTTACCGGTCATCGGCCTTTTGGCTTTTTGTGATTTTAATGTGTGCCGGCACGATTGGTTTCAATGTTAGCAACTCTATATCAGATGCCATATGTTTTGACATGTTGGGTGAAAGCGAAGAGGACAAGTATGGTGCCCAACGTGTTTGGGGTACAATAGGCTTTGGTGCCACCGCCTTATTAGCCGGCATTGTAGTGGACCATTGGACCTTGGGTGAGGTGAAAAGTTTTGTGCCTGCCTTGATTGTCATGCTAGTGTTTAGCGGCTTTGATTTATTAAGCGTTTCAAAATTGAAACTACCCAAGTTATCCTCCAGCGAGTCCATATTCAAAGATGTCTGGGATCTCATCAAACAACCCGCCATATCCACATTTTTGGTATTTGCCACCATTGCAGGCATCATAGACTCCTTTATAATATATTTTATGTTCTGGCACTTGGAAGATGTGGCCACTGAAACAGGCTTCATGCATCAAATCAAACTAATCGAGGGTTGCGTAGTGGCTGCAGAATGTTTGGCCGGCGAGGTACCCTTTTTCTTCTACAGTGGCAAAATTATTAAAAAGCTCGGCTACATACACTGCATGAGTTTGTGTTTCTTCTTCTATGCCGTGCGCTTGGGCCTGATTGCCTGGATACCAAACCCTTGGTATTTGGTAGGCGTAGAACTCTTTTTCCAAGGTTGTACTTATGCTTTGTGTTATACCTGCATAGTGGCCTATGCTTCAGCTGTAGCGCCGCCAGGCACTTCGGCCACAGTACAGGGTCTTATGGCCGGCATGGATGATGGCTTGGGCTTTAGCATAGGCTCTCTGATAGGCGGTTTGTGCTTTAAGCGTTTCGGTGGCCGTCGCAGTTTTATGTATTTCTCCATTGCTGCCATTTGTACTTGCGTAGCTCACGTCATAGTTAGACCTTCATCGCGTAAACAGCAATATCTACCCAAAGCCGGCTATCATTTGCCTAAAGACCAGGTCGTCTCTATGGATGCCGTAAAAGAAAATGAAAAAGCCTAGTCTTTATTAACACTAGTGGTAGTATTATCAAGAAGTGACAATAAAAATAAGTTTTTATTTAAGGAAGATACAATTTTTTTTTTGTATTGTTTTATATCGTATATCGATAATAACTTGTATATGTATGTACATATCACTATTATGTAGTCTTAAGATAGTCTTGTATATTTTTTGTATGGAAATATTACGAATAATAAAGAGAATAACATTTTCAAAAATTTCACAACATTTTTAATTAAAATTTCGACGCTACTAAACTTGCAGCTCAAGGACGTACATTCCATTTATGAATGGACATATGAAAAGATCTCCAATGTTGCTGATGTAATGCTCACATATACTTCACTGTGCTGTCATATACTATTCACAGTTCTAAAGTTACTCGATCAAAGACATTCAATGCTCGTAACCGCAAACCGCCATTGGCTAGCGATAAATAAAAATAGCAAAAATCTACGCCTAGATAGTAGCATATGCTACTACTAGCACAGCTATCAGGCCTAATTTCCAGCGTTAAAATACATGTAAAATGCATCATGGCTAGCGATAAATAAAAATAGCAAAAATCTACGCCTAGATAGTAGCATATGCTACTACTAGCACAGCTATCAGGCCTAATTTTCAGCGTTAAAATACATGTAAAATACATCATGGCTAGCGATAAATAAAAATAGCAAAAATCTACGCCTAGACAGTAGCATATGCTACTACTAGCACAGATATCAGGCCTAATTTTCAGCGTTAAAATACATGTAAAATGCATCATGGCTAGCGATAAATAAAAATAGCAAAAATCTATGCCTAGACAATAGCATATGCTACTAGTAGCACAACTATCAGGCCTAATTTTCAGCGTTAAAATAGATGTAAGATCCATCATGGCTAGCGATAAATAAAAATAGCAAAAATCTACGCCTTGACAATAGCATATGCTACTACTAGCACAGCTATCAGGCCTAATTTTCAGCGTTAAAATACATGTAAAATGCATCATGGCTAGCGATAAATAAAAATAGCAAAAATCTAAGCCTAAACAATGGCATTTGCTACTACTAGCACAACTATCAGGCCAAATTTTCAGCGTTAAAATACAAGTAGGATGCACAATGTATTGATAAATATAACAAACCTAAAAAATAGTGCCTTATGTTTATCATACTATACGCATAAGCCCCTATGATTTTGTCACCAATTATTACATCAACCATCAGATCAGGAATACATACATACATACATACATACATACATACATACATACATACATACATACATACATACATACATAAGTGGTCATTAATACAGATTTTTTCACGGCAATTTTTTTATTTACTCTCAGAGCTTTTGCAAGAAATCTGCTGAGAGGAAGTTCTCGAAGAAATATTTGTTCATAATTGATTTTGTTGGAGATGCCTGACCTAGGGTTTGAACCATGGCCTCACTTCTAATAAGCACATACATTACCTACTACGGCGGCTATATGCTTGAGGAAACTCATATTCTTTTTTAAGTATACAAGATCCGGTCAGTTGGTGGGTTACTTTGCCTTAATAGTCCGACTATTCTCCTCTTTTTATCTATGTCCCGTCCTTTATTTTTAAGTTCTACAATGTTATGAACCACCTCAGATTAAATTCGGTTAGGTGGTGGACCCTCCTTGAGGTTCTTCCTTAGTCCATATTCAGTCCATCAAGCACTCCCTAAAGGAAACCAATCAGAATTATTAATAAACCAAGTTGCTGCACTAATTTTTATAGAGTTCAGTCAACATACCTACAACCCTTCAGTTAGTATTACGACCAGAGATCAGCAATGAATCGTTTTTTCGCTACTCATAAGTACTCATGTAATTTCGAGTATGTGTGAGTCAACAGTATTGAAAGTCAACTACTCTGATTCATTCGTACTCACTGCAACATTGATTTATAAGTACAGGTTGCACTAAATATGAGTACAACATTGACATCAAACTCATAACATTCGAAATATGTTTGATTCATAAGCCGACTCATTCATTTTCATAAATTTAGAAAAATACTAAAAATTTACAAAAATACTCATAAATAATTCGAATGATTCGAATCATTCATCAAAATTTACAGTCTTAGTTGTTGTTGCATTTACAAAAAAAGAAAAAAGACAAAGACAGCAAGCAAAGCAAACACACAACCTTCTAGTGAATATTATAGTATTCGTATGCGAATCATACTTATTTTGTGATTCCTGTAAATGCTGAGTAAAGGAGAGTGGAAATCAACAACATCATGCGTATTGTTAAGTATGAGTACGTTGAATATTTCAAACTTTGAATATGAGTAGTATGAGCATGGCATTAAAATAAGTGTGAATGCGTATAAGTATCAGAAATTATGAGTATGATTCAAATCTACTCATCTCCTTGAATACTCATTGCTGACCTCTGATGCAAACAACTCTGTCTGTAGGAAATGCGTATCTTGAGCAAACTAGTATGAGTATGATATTAAAATAAGTAGATTGGCTATATGTATCAGAAATTATGAATATGTTTCGAATCTGCTTATGTTTTTGAATACTCATTGCTGATCTCTGATTACATCCTAGCTTCTTATACCACCTTATGTTGTGTGTAATTTTATACATGAATGGCGGGACCTACAATTTAAATTCGACTCCGAACGACAGATTTTTTGAGAAATTTTTCATTGCAATTTTATTTACTCAGAGTTTTCGGCAAAAATCTGTTGAGATGCCAAAAGAAATATTTTTTAATATTTCGTTTTGTTCTAGATGTCTGACAGGGGTTGTGAACCATGGCCTTACGTCCAATACGTCCAACATACTATCTGCTTGACAAGACAGTTACATTATGTGACTATTGCTCCTTAATTTCAATGCCTACACTTTGCTGCAGAAATAGGTTTATATCAGTCCCTTCGTATTTCTAATAAGTTGCGCAATTTTTTTTCAAGCTGCCTGAAATCGGAATCAGTTCGAAACTTTATTCCACGCATCATGCCGTAAACTCAAAGGTTTTTGTCACATCATATGCTAGCAATATCAACATTACCAGTAAATGGTCTGCAGTACAAGGTCATGAGATATTTAAACTAGTAAAAAGACGGCAATGAAGTCCTTTTTTAAAATTCTTTTTTAAGTTCTATTGACAACGGTTCCTTTTATGAATACAAAATTTTTCGTACGGAAAGTCAAGAGAATTTTCAGGGAGTATGTTGCGTCATAACTCAACCAATAAATACTAATCCAAATTAATTAACCTTAACCTTAATATTATAATACTAATACTTAATAATAAAAAATTGAATTGAATATATAATGAATTTAATAAATATAAAAAAGTATCACCCTAATATGAAGTAATGTTAAGGTTCATGACCATATGAATACAAGGTCGTTAAATTATAAGTAAAGTAAATAAGTAGGCAACGGAGAATAATACAGTTAGGATTAAGTAAATAGAGTAAGTTAGAGTTAAGAAAATATTGAAGTAATAAGGCAGTTGAATTATAACATCTAACTCGATCGGTTGATTTTTAACTCGAAAGGTTTGGTCTTCGTGTTCTCTTTTACAGTATCCTAACAAATTTAAATTTATAAATTATGTAATTTTTTTTTTATTAATTTCCTTAAAAAACATTAAGGATTAACATTTTGGCACCCGAGCAGGGACTTGTGAAAATAAGTGACAAAATAATAAATTTGATAAACTATTTCAATTTATATTAAAAGTAAAAAAAGACCAAATCCGCACGAACCTTTTATAAATTAATTAATAAGTTTCGCGAATGTTATAAATTTTATACATTCTTTAAAATTAAAAAAATGTACTAAAGTTTATAAAAAACCTTATAATTTAATTAAGGTTTACAACTAACATATAAAACATACATACATATTATACATAATTGGCCATTACAACCCTTCAGTCATATAAAACCACAAATACAAAATAAAATACATTAAGGAATAACAGAGTGTGTATTAGACGTGTATGCAGCCGCCGTAGTGAGTTGGCTTATTAAACGTGGGGCCACGACTGAAACCCCGAAAAAAATATTTCTTCGGCGACTTCCTTTCATGCAGATTGCTGTCAAAAACTCTGAGAGTAAATTGAAATTTCAATGAAAAGTTTCTTTGAAAAAATTTGTTGTTGGGGGTGCTGCGACTCATGTATAAAAATTAACACACATAGCATAAGTGGTGTGAGAAGCTAGGTTACAATCATAACTGAAAAATTTAATTTAATTTAAAGACAATCTAACCCGAATTAACATTAAAATTTCAAGCGTTTTTTTCTTTACGATAAGTATGGCATCCTCTTTAAGAATCAACCACCCTTTTACAACGTATTCAAACCATATGGTTTTTGCTTTCACACAAAAGTGTTACAATCAGCTGTATTATTATACATGCTTCAACTACTGATGTGTTAGAGAGAGATGACTATATATTCAGTAATAACAGTAAAACTATAGTAGCATATATCTTTAAGAACTGGTGTCATTTCAACATCTCAGCTGTTTGAAAGAAATTTGCCTGTCTGCAGTAAACAAAACCAAACAAACACAAATTTTTTCACAAAATTTTAGAAAAAAATACCTAAAGGTTTATTTAAAATTCAATTTGATACTGTTTTAATTATATTCACCTTAGAAAATATCCGTAGGTATTTCCAAAATAATTTTATTTCTTTCTAAACATCGTATGCCTGTATTTTTATAATTCTCTCGTACCTTGTATTGATTTTTTTTTTAGATTCAAATGGCTTCGGCATCCAGTAGCAGTGCCCGGCATTTATTTGATGACAGGTCAGTACTAAAGTACCTATAAAATAAACAATTAAACTAAGAAATCCTTTTTCTTTTCCAAAAATTCCAGTAAAAAACGCTTGTGTGCCCGCGTTGCTATCAATGTAAACAATTTGGGTTCAGTGGCTCGTCAAGTAGTACGCAGTTCCAAGTCGAATGAGGTATGTCTTCAGCGTGAGAAATCCATATTGAAAGTGTGTATCAATAAATGATTTCCTTTAGATTTTGGGTCAATCGATACGTAACTTCACCCAAGTCGATATTGTTTCCGATTACAGTGCTCAAAATTTAAATAAAATGTCTTTAATACTGCAACATGTCAGTTACCATTATGATGCCATGAATGACAGTGTCAATCATTTGGATTACTTAAAGGAACAAGTAACGGCTATGGAAAGGTGACTGGAGGCTAGAAAGTGAGATGAAAATACCACATGACCACCTATCGACTGTATTAATTATTTCACGAATTTTTTCCAAGTTTGTTTTAAGTTAGTTTATGTAACCTTTTCTTCCTGGAAACAACTCCTTGGCAAAATTTATACGCTTATTAAGGCACTTTATTTAATAATTAGTACATTTAGTTTACATATATTTATTGTATATATTAAAGTGATTTCATTATAATCTATAGGTTTACTTGAATACTATACCACTGCACTCCAAACCTCCTGTATAAAGAAAACTTATGTATAAAAAGATACATCTTACTGTTTGTTTAACTTTTTGTAAAACGTATGTATACTTTTGGTCGGAACTACTTGAGTTTAATAAGAGCTACTTGAGGAATTTCAACGGGACAATGCGGCAGTTTCGCTGACAAGCTCTCTGTGCCCCAGCAGGATTATTGCATGAGCTGTCATGATGTGGAAGAAACGGAATCGATACAACACCGTTTGTGCTAGTGCTTTGCACTTCAGAACAGACATCGGTTTCTGTGTGACAGAATGTTTGAAGACCTGGGAAGGGTGGCGAACATGGAATAAAGAGAACTGGCCGGTTTCATCTGGAACTCGGTATTGTTCAAACCCATCACTAACTGATCATGACAAGGATACTTACCTCACACTGAGTAACACAATGGGCCATCTGGGAGGCCGAATGAACGGCAAGCTCTCTGCTAACCTAACCTAATCTTTACTATTAATAGTTGCATGGATATTTTAGAAAATATCTGCACAGAATGGGCAAGACCGCCTCCCCTTACTGTCTAGGAATTGATGATGCAGAGCACACTGTTTTCCAATGTGCACGCTGGCAGAGCTATCGCTCTGCACTGACGTCGATAGTCGGGACGATCACGGCCGGTAACATTGTCGGGGTTCTGATCGCGGATAGAGAAAATTGGACCTCAGTGGCGAATTACGTGGAGACCATTCTAAGACTGAAGAAGAGGGATCTTGAGGCTGTGGAACATGTGGGCACGCCGGCATAGATGAAACTGGCACACGTGTCAAGCGAAATTCGAAGCAGGGACCTGGAGGAAAGGAATAGTGGAGACACTTAGATGTCTCTTCAACTTTCGACACGCAATCCGGACGCGGATATGAACACGCAGGGGCCAAAGGGACTCCACTCCGAAGTAATACCACCGTAGTTTCTAAGTGGGCACAACAAGTCCACGAGACGAGGGGGGTGTAGTGGGTGAGGGCCCCACACACGGAGGATGTGACGACTTCCTCTATGGTGCGGTTAGGTACATTTACCACTCCTCGGCGTAAAAAAAATAGTTGTAGTTAGTTTCCCCCGTTCATATGTTTAATACCTATATTGCTAGTTAAATGACATTTTAAAATTGAGTAAATTTTTTTATATGACGAGTGATTACCATTATATGATAGATTACACAGCCCTGCAAATTTGGACTTTTTTTGAGTAACAATTTTCAAGTAAATCTGATTGACTTTTAAGGACCTCCGTAACGTGTTTCTTTTTCTTTTGCACCCCTTGACATAAACCCACCCCCTACTTTAAGGATGTATGCAAACAATTTGGCTTTGGGCTCATTTTAAAGAGCAAAGATCAATTGTCAATTTCTAACAATAGCGATGGTTCTAGCACGTCAGTGTTGAGCTCTACAATGTTTCAAAAATGGCCAAAAACGCTATTTTTAGGGTTTTCAACCCCCTTTTTCCCGAAAACCTGACGTGATGGAAAATTTTTGAAACCAGATTCGTGGTTAGCGCACAAAATGCCTTCGGAAACACCTGGAGCAATCTTATTTGCAAAACCCATGCAGGGCTTTGTTATCAATTTGGTCACGTATCGATAAGTTTTTCAAACCAATGTCGCTGTCATTCTGTCTACTAAAAGTTCTGAATGCATTTATTAACCTATGTATGTATATTTGAGGTGAAACATGAAATAATCTCCGTTGTGCATGTCATAACATACTTACATGCTTAAGTCTGATAAGTCTGTTGCAAAATGACAGGTTAGTAATGATTACACTTTATATCAGCCTTCTTTGATATCGATGGAGCTTTTAACAATGTTACAACGTAATTTTCTTTAGGTGAGAAAACCCTGAGGTATGTATGTATATAACTGGTCCGGATTTTCTGGTTCGTTTCATTATTCTTAGCGTAATAAACAGATCCGTTTAAATCAAAGCTGATGTTCCCTCACAAAGTGCGCCACTTATGAAGGCTACTTTCGCTCTAAAGCGCCTACTATGTATGGGTTGTAGCATATGCCGACGATGTTGATATTTGGATAGGTCTAAATTCCTATTGACGCTTGAAAAATTACTTGAGTCCACCCTTGGCGTTATACCCACATTGATAACAAAATCGTATAATATTCACACCAACTTGTCAAGGTTACGCCCTACGCGTCAGAGATCAAATATCTGGAAATTATACTGGACAGCAACGTCGCGGAAAGGATAAAAAATAAACTAAATACTAGGTTAGGTTAGGTCGTAGTGGTAGCTTTGATCATGTCACAAAGCTCTATGCATGCAGGGAGACCACGCGAGGGTTGGCACCAGCCCTTATGGGGACAGATGCTCAGAGCCAGACCAGGTACTAATCGGGAGTTCTCTCAACCGAACCTACACCAACAACTTAACGGCGACGGACAAGGAACGTACTTTGATGCCTGCCAGGGTTTTAACGGGATGGGGGAAGCTGCAGCCTTAGTCTGGAGCCGTTCACACAACGAGTTTCACCCCGGTGCTGCCGTGCATACGCAACTAGGTCCAGCAACCTACAGCCACCGGCCCAAGGCAATCAAGTCATAAACGGGGAGGGGGGTGTGTGATCCGTAAGAGAGAGAAAAAAGGGTCGTGCAAAAGGGATGGTTCAGCCATAGTCACCCCGGCTGAGGGGGGTGTTTATTGACTCCCCAGTCTAGGTCCGTAGTATTTTGTTGAAGCGCAGGGCCACCTCTAGCAGGATGTGATAACGTCACGCACTAACGGGTCTTGATAGGTTAGAGGCTGGAGTCTCTGGGTGAGCTATGATCGCGTATCCCTAACCACCTGAATAGTAGGTTCCTAAACACCATAAAAGCTAAAACATGTCGTACCCTTTGCAAAAGGTATTGTTTTTAAATTTCAACGGTTGAATAATGGTCCTGTATTATGCTGTTTGCACAGCAAACGGCCTCATTAGCACTTTAACCGTTCAAAAATCCAGAAGGTTCCGAAAACGTATTTTTCCGAAATACAGAAAATAGCCACGGTGTGGTCAGCTTTCAAAAAAATTTGTCTTTACTTTTATTGTAAAAATTAGTTGGAACTCGTATCCACGTGGCCTGTGCAATCATTCTTAATTTTCATTCAAAGCTAACCGAAGTGATGACAAAGGAAAATAAATTATCTGAACAGGCGCCAGTATATTAATGCAAACAGATCAGATAAATTGTAATATTTCACCATTTCATACAGAGATGTCCGATTATATTTGGTAAGTATGGATTTCGGCATAATCCTTTCAAGGCTATCAAAGCTGCTTGAGTATCTTTTTTGTGTACTCTCCAATACCTCAGTCAATTTATAGCCTTATAACAGGGAATATTCAAGCTTATAAATTTCTCTAATCTAGTATCCACCTTCGTATCCAGTTCTCGATTCAAATCTGCCTATATAGAACCCTTTTTTATCTCTTCAGTTTAAAGCTATAGCTGTCTGCCTCCATCAAGAATTATAATGCTGGAGATGGGGAAATCATGATTAAGCAAGAGCGAAAGAAGGAACATTTCAATTTTAGTCCTTCCTATTCAGGTCAATAAGTAGCTGCTTTTTGAGAAAAAGAATATCGGCTGGCCTTGGTACTTCTTTGGCTACTCTTCTAAGTTGCACAAGATTGGGAGAAATTTCGGTGGACTTTTCTTAATGGTCTGGCTGCAATACTGTGTTCACTGATGCAAGAAAATTTTAAATGATTACTTAGATTCGAAGAAATTGCCAGCACCCTCTAAGCCCATAATTTACTTGGGTTTTATAATGTTCTATTTTAACACTGACTGTCCTGTTCTGTCATACAATTATAAAGCTAGGCTGATCAAATAACCTTCGGATAAACTCTTTGTATCGCCTTCTTTCTCGTCGTTATAACATCAGCCGAAGACGTTGTGGGTATTCCCAATTCCCAATTCAAATGGCCACTTTACAATCGGTATATATGAGTACAAATAGTGTATATCGTTCTCTAATAACGAATTCGCCCATCGGCAATATCTACTGCCACTATTTTGGCATTAATAGTACTACAGCAATCGGTCTTAAGAATCAGAAGTTAGTTCATAATGGGTTAAATATTTACTATGTGTGATAATTGAAGATTATTTTTAGTTTTTATTATTATTGTGTAATATTCAATTTAATCATTACATTTGATCAAATGCAGGTAAGATAACAAGAGATATTTCCCTTAATTAATTCAAACGTGATTGATTCTCTAAAATTTGTTTGTCTTGCGAATAATTTATTAAGGGAAGGTAACCAAACTTAGGCATAATTAGAAAATCATACACGCCAAATGCTAATATATGTTCAGAGACCAAGATTCTTAAATTTTTAATAACTGGAACCAAATGATCACCATTTATTCTTATATTCTACGTATAAATTTATTGTGTAAAAAATTTGCTCCAATGCTGGCTTGGAAATCGTTTTTCCAATAGCGTGGAATCTATAACAGCATCGTGGAGTAACAGCAAATTATGGAATAAAATATGGAGTATTGGAACCAAATGGGATTTGTTTTAAATATGTTCTGCATTAATTTGACCAGAGATGGTTCATAGCCAGTGGGTCTTTCGAGGTTTATACGGATGACTCCAAAATGTTGGATAGAGTGGGCTGTGGTGTATTTGTTCGAGGGTTCTAATATAATTTTCATATAGACTGAGTAGAGTTGGTCCGCATGTTCTACCTAGAGGCCCAACATCAGAAAGTGACGATCAATATTGATAGATTCTGGTGGATTTGTATGGATAAAAAGGGGCCGTATTCACCCGGCATTCCACCGAATGATTTCAGCTAGAGGTTAGGTTAGATTGATCTCATGCGTCAGTTCCTTTTTCTTGCGAAGAGGAGACCTGAGTTCAAAACATCTCATTTTCTGTTATATTTGACTGAACAGTAATATATTAGGCAGTGCAGTTGCATGAAAAATTTCTCAGAAATCTGTCTTACGGAGTCGACTTAAATCTGTAGCTCCCCCCTTGTAGATAGAATAAACACACACAACATAAGTCGTATGAGAAACTAAATCGTAATCCTAACTGAAGGGTTGTAATGACCAATCATGTAACGCACACGACATAAGTGGTGTTAGAAATTGGGTCGTAATCCTAGCAAAATGGTTGTAATGACACATTATCTATGTATGTTGACTGAAGTCTATAAAACTTTATGTAGCAGCAAGATTTATTCTTAATTCTGATGGAATTCCTTTCAAGAATGTTTGACCTTCGGTTTGGACATAAATTAGGGTACCACGTATTGTGCCTAAACGCTGGCCGAATGGGCACTTTATCGTTAAAGGAGGGTCAGCCACTTAACCGAATCTAACAAAAGATAGTTCATAAATACGTAGCTAATATTGTGGAACTTTAAAACAAAGGTCGGAATGTGGATTAAAAGAGGTGAATAGTCAGATTCTTCAGACAAAGTAACCGACCATCTGACTGGAACTTGTAGCCTCATAGACCATTTATTCATGATATGAGTTACCTCAAGCTTAATATATAGATTCTGGAATGAATTAGCGGAACACGTGTTCAGACATTAACGTGGTTACGCTGCGGAATGAAACCCCAGGGCACTTATCTTATGTACTAAGCATGTACCGAATTGCATGCAGAAGCACGTTAGAGTAACAGTGTTGGGAGGGGCATTATAGGGAAATCTTATATGATATGAGTGCCGTTGTCTAGTAGATAGTGTGCTGGCTTAGATGTGAGGTTCAAACCCCCCAAGTTAGACTTTTCCAACAAACTAAATTTGAATACTTCTTCGGCGACTGCCTCTCAGCAGATTTCTGTAAAAATTGCCATGAGTAAGTTTCTCAGAAATCTGTCATTCGAAATCGATCATGTATGAAATTAACACACAATATAAGTGGTGTGAGAAGCTAGGAACCTAGGAATCCTGACTGAATGATTGCAGTGACTAATTATGTATGTATGTATGTAGTATTAGAGGCAATACAATAGTCCCATTACTTCAATATCTCCATACTATTCTTTAAAAATACTGTTGCTCATTTTCTTTGCATCAGTGTAAGAACAAAATGTAAATTTCGAAAAGAGAATGGTTCTACAGGAGAGGCCTTATGCAATTACTTTCGAAGAGGTGAACACAAATCATTCGCAAAAATTTGAGTTGTCTTTTTACTACACCCATGAATGAATTTATTTTATAGAATAATTTTTCTCTTTAATTTTTATTTAAAAAAATAAAAAAGTTTATAAATTCTGTTAATGACTACAATTATTTTGCATTTCTTGTCTATTTTTCTTCTATTTTTTTGGCTAATAACAACAACAATTCAGTTAAACGACCTTCAATTAAATCTTCTTCAATATCTAAGAGGATGATATTGACCATTATCATCGGCTTCACCGTGTTCAGATTTGGCGGCCAAAGCTAATCGGTCAGCTTCCTGTTGAGCACCAATAGCAGCATGTTCGGCAGCAATGCGATCAAACAAACTTAAATGTTTGTGTGTGGCTCTAGCAACGGCTTCACTTTGATTGGGACCAACAAGGGGGGCCTAGAGAAAAACAAAAGAAAAACAAAAAAAAAAACGCATACAAAACGGATTTGCAATTAAAGCTTACAGACAAATAAAGCTTCAGCTGCAAATACTTACGGCTGGTTGCTGTACACCAGCGGCATGTTCTTGCGCAATGCGATTGTATAAATTGAAATGCTTCTGTTTGGCAGCCTTAACGGCTTCACTGTCTTCGAGTTCATGGCTCAATTGGGGATGGAAACCATTCTCATCGGCTACATATTGGACAGTGCGTACTTCGTTCCTAGGGTCCACATAGGAGAAGGCACCACGTATAACACCAGTGCCATCGGATACTTCAGTATGCTGACGATCTACATGTCCGGGTGCACGGCCTGCCTGATAGCTGAAGACATAAGGATTGGGTGGTCCAGCTTTGGGTGTTGTGGTCTCATAATGGCCCACTATATGTGAAACATCCGCCAATGCAAAGGCCAAGCTTAGTGTTACGAATACCTTTAAAAAGAGCACAAGAGAGGAAAAGATAACAAATTTTAGGTTTTTTTTTGGTTTTCCGTCTTCATAAATATTTATTTTAGTATTCGCAACATTGATTTCTTATTGCGGAATTACTTGTATTTCGTGTATTTTTTGTTTCTTTTTTAATTTTTTCCACCGTGCTATCCGTTTTACTTACAAATGTTTTCATCATTGTTGTTCACCGTTTGATTGTTTTTGAAAAACTAATTTTAAAACAAATTTTTTTGAAAAGATACGCTGAAATGCTTGAAAGCAAAAAGTAACAGAAAATATACGATTTGGATGTCTTGTGTTTCCAAATACTTGTCCGACGAGTCTTTTTTTTATTTTCAAAACGTACGTGTATTATTTTATACGAATTTGCCTGCCTGCTTGTTTATCAGTCCGCGTATCGCGCTCAAACGACGTCACAAATTCCAATCTGGGTGCTTTTGATTAAAAAGCATTAACGATGTTTAACAAAAAAACAAAACAAAATTAATCAAAACAAAAAATATTTGAAACTTTTCAGTTTCTGGAAAACACAGAGCTTTTTCAAAGTCTTTGAAAGAATTAAGCAAACGGGTTTGTAAGCAAATCATTTACATTTCTTACAGTGATGTTAAAATAATTAGCACTGCGGTGTGGTTTCTAAGGTTTCTTAGGAATAGTAAAAGAGCATATATCGTATACTATAAAATGCTTAAGCTTTTTAGGAAGGTCCAATACCATTGATTTCTCTAGGAACCGATTGATTTATTTTTGAAGGTTCAACTACTACACTCTGTTTCTCTGTTTTCATGTAACTAAAAATTTTATTCAGCCATAGTCAGTATAAAGCCTCAGCAAACTAAACTGTAACATGAATACATACGTAGTCCAGAACCACCAAGATTTGCATCTGCTCTTGATTATTGTATGAGAGCAATAGGCCAATAGTGGGATATGAACATGTACATTGATTGTACGACTTTGTAATCAAACCAACTGTATTCCACTGTACCGCGTTTGATGGTACAGCTTTAGAGGAATAGAATCCTCATGCTCGATTTAAACGTATTTTGAAGACGCTAAAGATCAGTGTTGGAAAACTGAAATTTTGGACTGGTACTGAGTTTAACTGAAAAAGTACTTTCTTGCATAAAATAGTACTTTTGTAAAATATACATACATACATTATTGGTCATTATAATACTTCAATCAGGATTACGACCTAACTTCCTTAAAGCACTTATTTTGTGTGTGTTAATTTTATACATGAGTGGAGAGACCTACTGTTTAAAGTCGACTTCGAAACACAGATTTTTGAGAAACTTTATCATGGCAATTTTATTTCCTTTCAGAGTTTTTGCCAGAAGGAAGTCGCCGGAAAAAAATATTTTTTCATATTTCGTTTTGATGGAGATGTCTGCCACTGGGTTTGAATCGTGGGCTCACGTCTAGTAAGCCTACACGCTACCTACTATACTATTTATTTATTTATATTTGCCATGAAAAAGTTTCTCAAAAATCTGTCGTTCGGAGTCGACTTTAAACTGTAGGTCCCATCACTCATGTATAAAATTAACACACACAACATAAGTGGTGTGAGAAACTGGGACGTTGTACAATTCAATTCAATTCGACCTCCGGGTACTGTACTTGTCTTAATTGACAAGTACACGTCCTCTAACCTAACCTAACCCATATTTAATACACATACAGGAGGACAAAAACAGCTGATTCGGAACGTAATAAAACGTAAAAGCTCCGTTTAGTCACGTCGATGGAACGTAATGTAACATACATATGCTAAAGTTACGAAATTACATTGCGGTTCGGCAAGCGCTTTCATTGCCTTTCATATTCTAAAAACGATCGTACGTTCGTCAGACGTTTGGCTAACCGGGACTAAATCCTAATTCTACTTAACATTGCGTTGACCGTGTTGCTAATGCAATTATAGTTGAAGAGAGCAAGACATAAAATATGTAATAATAAAAAAGTACTAAAAGCGTAGCGGGGGTACTGCGGTATTTTTAAAATGAAAAAGTACTGAAAAATTGACAAAAGTAGACATCATGATAGCATCTATGTATTATTTACAACTCCCAATTCAATACTATAAGATATAGGATTGAAGATCACAAGAGTAAGCTTCAGTCAAAGTAGCACTACAATATACGGATAGTGTAAGAGGAAATTTAAGATTCTACTGTTTCAGAAAGATTTATCACGTGATTTAGATCCGACTGTGAATGACACTCTCTGGCAGGATATATCCGATATATTCGTTGTAAAGTCAGCATCAATCAACTTTAGGTATCGTGTAGGCAATAGGTCATCCATATCAACTATAGCCAAAATTTTGGCATGACCACGACAGACATCAAAAAAAGAAAATATGAAGAAATATTTCTTCGGCGATATCCTCTTAGCAGACTTCTGTCAAAAACTCTGAGAATAAATACAAATTGCCATGAAAAATTTTCTCAAAAATCTGTCGTTTGGAGTCGAGTTTAAACTGTAGATCCCATAACTCATGTATAAAAATTAAATCACATAACATAAGTGGTGTGAGTAACTAGGTCGTAATCCTGACTAAAGGGTTATAATGACCAATTATGTATATTATGTATGTATGTAAGCGTATTAAAGGGGCTCGTTTTTATCGCCTCATATTCTATTTTCTATTTCGCTTTACGGTCTATCGCAACGAAAGCTTTTTCAAAATCTATGACTGTGAGTAACGCTAAGGCTGCTTATATGGTCCAAACAAGATCTGTTAGGTCGAGTCTCTGCTTAATTGCTACGTAATTGCTTATCTATGGAGTTTGAAATTGGATTGAACAGGACTGTAGAAGTCAATGCTATACCTCACCATGCTTTTTCTAATTTTTAGGCAATCGTGACACACTTTTGGATGGCCTGCAAAAACTTTTAGGCACAATTGAGTTTTGTGAATTGAAGATAAAAAAACACAGAAAATTTATAAAAACTTAACTTAAAGAGTGAACGACACACTTCGGGGTGTTCTTCAATTATCCGAATGCTATTCACATGATCTGTACTAGAGATCAGCAATGAGTATTCAAAAATATTCATACTTATTTTAATATCATAATAATACTACTCATATTCAGAGTTTGAAGTACTCAACGTACTCATACTTAACAATACGTATGATGTTGTTGATTTCGACTCTCTCTTACTCAACATTTATAAGAATCACAAAATAAGTATGATTCGTGTACGAACACAACAATACTCACTAGAAGTTTTTGTCTTTTTCTTTCCTTTTTTTTTGTAAATGCAACAACAACTAAGACTGTAAATTTTGATGAATGAATCGAATCAATCGAATCATTTATGAGTATTATAAGTATTTTTCTAAATTTATTAATCTGAATGAGTAGGCGTATAAATCAAACATATTTCGAATGGTACGAGTTTGAAGTCAACGTTGAACTTATACTCATTGCAACCTGTACTTATAAATCAATGTTGTAGGGAGTACGAATGAATTCGAGTAGTTGAATTTCAATACTGTTGACTCACTCATACTCAAAATTTCATGAGTACTTATGAGTAGCGAAAAAACGATTCATTGCTGATATCTAATCTGTACATGATTAATTTATTTATTTATTAGTTTTAGTAAAAACGAAGGCGAAGGAAAAATATGGGTAAATCTTTGATCATATATTGAATGTTGAGGTAAAGAACTTTGCTTATTGAGTTCTATCCTTACTTAAGAGTTACTGATTTATATCTTGATTGTATTATTTAAATGGGGTTTTCAGTCTTTAAATTTTTAAAACTCAAAAATAATGGTGAACAGCCGATGTTTTTTTTTGGTTTTGACCTGGGATTCCTAAAGTTGGTAGGATATCATCGAATTATCGAAGAGATTGCCTGAAATCCAAAAATTTTCAATTGTTTTCCTAATGTTATCAAACCGTCTCTATCGTTGGGCAAAATATTCAACATGGAAATATTTGAATCCTCATAGGTCAATGCCAATGCGGTGACTTTTAATCTTGGTAACTAGGATTCCTACAGTTTGTAGTCAAACGTTTTAACCACTACACCAAGGCATCTTTGAAAAGTAAATTAGTCAATTTTTATGGCTGCTACTTTTTTGAACATAACTGCTATACTGTTTTAGAATTTTATTTTTTTTTTAATTTTTGAAAATTAAAATAATTATTGAAAATCATTTAAAATTTTTTGTAAGATTATGAATCATCATCCAACGTTTGTTATTGTTTGTTTATAGCACCTTATAAAGTTGCCTAAGCAGGCTTGCAAGGCAAATGCTAATCGCTGATTAAGGTGTGTGTCTAGGCTAAATCATTATCAACGCCTGCGATCAATTGTAGGAATTTGAACTTCCCCGTGTTGATTTATTCAGAATTTGCTTTTAAACAATTTTTTTGCTTCTAGTATTTCATTTAATAGTCATATATACTGTTGTTTTTTTTATTACTTTTTTATGTTTTTTATATAAAAGGTTATCAATCATGCATGATGATGTGCTGAGAGATTTTTTAGATTTTTTTGTGTTCATTTCATTAAACGCAAACAAAAAAATATATAAACTTTATAATAATAAAAGTAATCAACAAAATAAGCAGAAGAAGCAACCTCATGTGAATCTAATACCTGTTCAAGTTTAATAAGACTCATTGGATTACAATTGGACATCAGTTTTAAATCCAGCATCTCTTGAAACGCTTTAAAAAAATTACTGGAAATTTGCGAACAAAAAAATAAGAAAAAAATTCTTAAAAGAATTAAAAAAATACTCGTAACAATTATAATAAAAGCAAAATAAATTAATTTTTTAAAAATAATAGAAACGAAATTTGTGTGAAAAAACAAAATGAAAAATATTTTAATTTTTTTAACCTGCCTAACGCTGTTAACAACCTGCTATGCAGGTATTTTTATTCTTGTTTTAAAACAAAACATTTAAGTGACGTGTTTTAATTGTTTTCAAATGTTTTTCCCATTTTTGTTTTTGTTTTCTTTTTTTCATCTTCATCTCTAGATTGTGAAGTTTTCGGTTTGTTAATGAAAAAGGGTGAAGCCAAAACAGTGCCGGGCAAATGTAGCCAAGTGGTTTGCCAAGGCAATCGTTATGATGAATACACTATAGAAGGGTAACTACCACTAATCTTTTAACGGCTTGTATTTTAAGCCTTATTAATTGTTTTTTAATATTTTTAGTTGCCCTAATGCTTATGGCGCTAAAGATTGTAGTTTTGTGCCTGTGGATTTAACGAAACCCTATCCCAAGTGCTGTCCTCATTGGAATTGTCCGAAGAAATGAATTTATTTTGTGTACATATTTAAGGGAATTGTGTAAATAGATGAATTGTTTAGAGAATTTTTTATATAATAAAACTTATCATACTTATCATACAGTCAAAGATAAAAGTCTACATACATCACTGTATGTACGAACGTTAAAGGCATCTACAATTTAGAATGTTTAAAGAAGTAGAAATTTTTGGAAAAAAATATAAAAATTAATGGGAAAAAATTTCTACATACAGTCGTGTATGTAGACTTTTTTCTTTGACTATACATATATGTATACGTAATTATAATTGTTACTATAATATCATTTCATTTTGAATTGTTGGTCGTATATTCTGATTTGTTCTGAATGCTTTATTATAACACTTAATGTTTCAGCTGAATTGATTATTTCGCCAGCTCTTAATATGTAGATGTAGGAGTATGTATGTATACATACATATGTAATTGGTCAATTCAAACCTTCAGTCAGAATTACAATCTAGCTTCTCACACCGTTTATAATGTGTGTGTTATTTTATCCATAAGTGGCGGGATCTACAGTTCAAAATCATACCTGGGCCATATTTAACTAAGCTACAAGTTCACAATTACAAGTGTTTTTGCCTGTAAAATTGTGAACTTGTAAATAATTGTGTTTCATAAAATTACAATTACAAATTTGTGGCTACAAGTGATTTTTACAATTTACAAGTCTACAAGTCATACTTCTACAAGTCGTTATGTTTCACTAAAATAAATTTTCACTTGTATACTTGTAGAATTGTAGACAAAAAGCTTATGGTCGACGAAGACTCTCAAAAAAATTTTACAAGTTACAAGTGAATGATAAATTGAATTAAAATTTTATTTTTAACTATTTTTTAATAAAAATTACTTCAAATAAACACAAAATCAAACAATTTAAATCTTAATTAGCATTTATTTATTTATTTTGTTTGTTTTTATTTATTTATTTTTTTAAATATGTGAATATAATAAAACAAACTATATCACAAACTATATCACAAATTATCGAAAGCGGCAACACCATTAATCATATGTTATAAACAAATAAACACACGTGCAAGTCAAACATATAAAATATTCAATTGTTCATATTTTTTTTGAGTGCAAAATGAACCTTTTATATGATTCAAGTGATGAAAGCGATAATGAAATCTCATTAAAAAGAAGAAAAACATTTAGATCACGTCTGGAATACGAATTCCTCGAATCCACGTTGGAGTACAATGAGCGTTTCAGACTAAAACGGGACAAAATTTCTTTTGTTGATAAATTTGTTGTCTCCAATACTGGAGAGAGAGACAAATAGAAGCCATTCTCTCACGGTGCAACAGCAGCTGCAGATAACGTTACGCTGCCTAGGAACAGGAACCACATACCATGTAATAGGTGACTTGCATGGTGTAAGCAAAACCACTGTGTATAGAGTTGTAAAAAGCATAGTAACTGCAATTAATTCCGCTTTGTTTGCAACGTATGTAAGCTGGCCAGAAAACATGGATCAAGTGGTGTCTAAATTCTTCGCCATGAAAGGCATGCCGTTAGTTTGTGGCTGTTTGGACGGTACTTTAATAAAATTAAATGCACCCAAACAGCATGAAGAAGCTTATGTTGGTCGGCAAGGTAACCACTCCATTTCATGTATGGTGGTTTGTGGACCCGATCTCCAATTCTATTACTCGTATGCAAATTGGCCTGTGAGTACTCACGACTCTCGCGTCTTGCTTAATAGTTGCTTGTTCCGCAGAATGGTAAACGGCTGGCGGCCAATTCAGACCGGAATTATTTTAGGTGATTCAGCATATAAGCTAAAAGATTGGCTATTTCTTCCGTTATCAAATAACAGAAGATTCCTCAATGCACACAAATCAAAGACAAGGATTGTTTTCACACATTTCATTAGTACTCTAATAAACATATGTATATTCACACATATTTCATTTATCAAAATATCATTGTAAAAATATTTTATTTTATTGTGATTGTAATTGAAGGAAGTACAAAAAGCTACAAGTATTGTGAAAATTTTCATGAAACACAATTCATTAGCACTTGTAAGAATTAGAATTGTGATTGTATCTTGTAAACTTGCAGAATTGTAGTTTAGTGAAACAGGCCCCTGAACGACAGATTTGTGAGAAACTTTTCATGGCAATTTTATTTACACTCAGAATTTTTGCCAGAAATCTGATGAGGGGAAGTGGCCGAAGAAATATTTTTTTCATATTTCAGTTTGAGCGAAATGTCTGACCTGGGGTTTGAACCGTGGCCTTACGTCTAATAACCGAACACACTATCTACTAGACTACGGTGACTTCAAAAAATACAATTTCTGAATTGAAATTGTAATGCCATTCCTGACTAGCGCAATAGGCTTTATCAATTATAAATTGTGGTTAAATGAATTAGGGTTTCCCTATACTTTGATGTCATTTGTTGTTTAAATTAATTAAAACTAGTCTCCCTACAGATAAATGTGATAATAATCGCGTAGTAAGTTAATCAAAAATTTTTTTTTTGAAACTAAGAGGTTATTCAGTTCGCAAACAATAACGAACATAATTTATGGACATAACACACATAATTCCAATAAAAGTTGTTAATAATGTTTGCTGTCGATCGGACTAAAATAAAATCTGAGGCAGGCAAATCCTTTCTCAGAAACAATTCTACTCCTTTTGTATTACGCATTGCACAAGAAGCATTAGAACTAAATGACTTCCTTGATATTCTACATTAGACGTGCTTTTCTATAAAACCATTTAAATTTCAAGAAATAGTTTCAGAAACTATCCTAAGCAACTATCAACGTAGGATCTAAGGAAATTAAATGCTTGATGCAGAATACTGTTTTTTTTATTTTGTAAGACCAACACTCAGGGGAAGGCCCCTACTCAGGCAGTGCATTGTGTTGGAACTAGAAATATATGTTATGGAAAGGAGAAAAGAGCGAGTAGTGTTTGTGGATACTAGATTTGTAGTTCTTTATATTATAAGTGGCAGGAAATATCTCTGCAGAAAAGGATTACCACATACGAACAGTCCGGCTAAAGAAAGAATTTTGTCTGTAATGCAAACGGATGTGGTAGCCGAGAAAGGCGAGTGTTATGTAGGAATACAAGTCCTCTAATTTCCGTTGTAGTAGCGATGGAGCAGTGAAACACAAGCCATATTGTGACGTTGCTCAAATGATTCAATGGAGTTGGATACCCTACAGTTAATAGTGAGAACATTCACTCTCTCCTGTACGTGGTTGATAGGCCACAAAATAGACTTCGTGGCACCGGCTCACCGGAGTAACCAGTGATTAGTAACCGAACTTTCGACAGGACACTTTAAACTCAAAGCACAATTTTTCAGAAGGAGATCGCCTAGAACCCGATATATGGATGATGTGATGTTGACAATGCATTAAATAACTAAACACCTGGATGCATATCAGCTACTGGGTAAAATATTCTTGTTGGAAGAGACATTATAGACCAATGTAGATTAAGGATAGTATAATAAATCCTATGGTCGCAATTCTAACGACAATAATAAGTCTGTTTTCATATTGTCGATATTTTTGTTAATTTTAATTGCATCTAGCAAGGCGGTAGCTTATTTTAAAGTCGATATTTAGAACATTGCTTTATTGTTATAAATTAATTAAATTACTTTTCTCGATAAAAAGTTATCGGCCTTCAAAAATGACTGAAAATTTAGAACATTACCGTCCTATTTTGATTTTCTATTATTGAAAAATAAAGAATGCGCCAAAGTGATGCATCATCATAACTTAAACGAAGTTGACCGCAATCATTCCAACTTCTGACTTAATTTACCTACAGTGCTCAATGACTCATTCTCTCTTGAAGCAATTAAAACGAAGTTGATCATTAGGAAAGGTATTGGGTTAGATCAGCGATAATGAATCGCAAATTTTCTTTTAATGATGAATTCCTTGAAATAAATGTTTTCTTCTTTCAATTCCCTAAATCGATGACCAGGAAATAAAAGCAAAAAATAACTAAGTTTTTAGAAACAATTGAATTAGCATTACCGGAGACCTTTACGTCGACGGCGATATTCTTAGAAAAATTGTAGTTGATTCATCATTCTTAAATCCGTAAATCATATTCAGTAGAGCCGGTATTCTACTCATCTTGGACGATGTATATTAATGCTCCGTAGACATGTGCCAAGCAGATGTATATTTTCGTTAAGTCCTTGCAGCTTATAGTCAAATCCTAAATTTAATTTGGTTTTTGTCAATCTCGACGTAGAAATGGAATGTGGGCGATCAGTTGCCTTTTTTTTAAATATAATATTCTAGTATTTCATCCGTTTATTCCATTTGTTTTTTTTTAACAAAGGATTCATTTATTGGGCGTAAAAATAGATTTGAAGCAATCAATCAATCTAAAATATCAATTCAGAATTAATATCACAAATCGTTTCTTTAAAGGCATCGGCCATTTATTTAAATATCTTTACAACCATGGCCCCACGTATAATAAGCCAACACATTACCTACTAGACTACGGCGATATCAACTATTCCTTTGATAATAATCCCAACCAAAATGACATAAATTCGTGTACATATTTACGACATTCAGTGGCAGAACCCTTAAAAAATACAAACTGATTTAGTATTTCATAAAACCGACTATTCAACTGACCTTGTTTTAAAATTTACGTCATATTTCGTCATTTTTCATCATAACTGGCACTACCGATTTATCTCAGGAGTACAATGATAAGCATTTAACATCGCATAGAATAATATGAGTTTACTTTGAATAAAAATTGTAATTTCTGTTTAAAATTCTTAAGCAATAGCAAATACAGTGACATGATATTCAATTAGAAAAGTGACAAGATATTCTAAAATTTCGTAACATGTCCAGCAAAATATACTGAATTTTCACAACGTATAACGAAAAAGAAAGGATGATCAGCACGGAACTCTTTCTCTCCCGATTTCGAGCACAAGGGTAAAAATGTTTGAGCTGGAAAAGAAGAGACAATCATTTATAATCTTATAATTATCAATATCAACAGAATTTATAAAAATTAAAGAAAACAATTCTTACTAGTGGCTGCAATAGCTTCTGAACCAGCTTCATTAACATCTAAAAAGACTTTATGCTTGACATCTGATATTTTTTGATGCTGCACGTTTTTAAATAAATCACTAAAGTTGGCTGTCTCATCGAACATGCTATTTAAACGCATCTAATAAAAAAATTAAATTTATAAGAAAATAATTTTAATGTTTATAAGAGTAAAAGGCTCACTTACCTTTTTTAAAGCTTCCTTCAAATCAATATTGTATTCTACACAAAATTTGGGTAGAAAAACGCTCACTTCTTTGTCCGATATCACCGAATCGAGTCCGTTGAAATTCAAAGTTATCAATTGTTTCTCTAATGTTTTCAAACCGTCTCTATCGTTGGGTAAAATAATTAACATGGAAATATTGGAATCCTTATAAGGCATTGCCAATGCGGTGGCTCCTAACATTGATAACTCGGCGTAACCAAAACTATCTTTTGTATACATCATCTCTACCTCAGTTTGTTGGTTATTATCCATATAGAATGGGGCTTTCATGGTGTACTCTTTATTGAAGGGACGTAACCATTTACCTTTGAAATAAATGCCATTCACTAATATAGCAGTAGTATCAGCATTTACGGCATCTGTTTGCAAAAGGTTTTTAATTTTATTTTCGGTCTGCTGTTCAACCCAGTGGTTAATATTCTCTACCACTTCTCGATTGTTTCTAAAGTTTACACTTTCTGCTTTAGTATCAAAATAATCCTGAGCAATCTTATTGAATTGCGATGTTACTTTCAGTTGATTATTTACATACAAACGAATGGCCATTTTTAATTGGGGTGCATCATCTGATGAGTTGGAAAATTCAAAAGAGCTTTTCAAAAATTTTTTATACCTTTGCAAAGCTTGCTTTTTACCACCCTGAGACAAATATAAAACTTTACGCATTTCTTCTGCCGTTTGGCCCTCAGCACCACTATAAATTAACGTCAAACATGCATGTATAGAGGCTGGTGAATAAACCATATTCTGCGAAAATTCTTTATCATCCACAATTACTGAAATTAAATCCGAGGCAAATTCATTACAAGGATCTAGTGACATTACTCTACATTTTACAAATTGTCCACCCATTTTGTGCAGTAAGGAGGAGATTATAGCTAAAAATGAAACTGTAAAGAAAACAAGAAAATTAATTTATAAATTCATGTGAAAATAATTAGTGGAGGGAGCTTCAAAATTCTTTCAATTAAGACAAATAAAGCTTTACTTAAATTCAATCGTTTAGCTCTTGGCGTAAGAAGTGCCAACAAATCACGAGTACTTCGCTTGTGGGTATAGGCAGTGCGGCAGTATATATAAACGACAGAATTATTGATGGTACTACAGTTGAAAAACACATAAAAATGACAACAACAACAACTAAGTGAATACAATATGCAAATTTCTGACAAATGAAGTTAAATATCTTCATATTTAAATCATTCGTCATTACAACTCTTCAGTCAGGATTACGACTTAGTTTCCTACACCACCCATGTTATGCGTGTTAATTTCAAACATAATTGGCGGGATCTACAGTTTGGAATCAATTCCGAACGACAGATTTTTGATAAACTTTTCAGTGGTAATGTCTGCGCTGGGGTTACAGCACGACTTCATGTCTTATAAGCCAGCACAGTACCTACTAGACTGCGGTCACATTCATTTTGATTTGTCGAAACTCCCAGGTATAATCCTGATAAGATTTTGCCTTGTTTTTTAAAGTTATTCACGAATTGTAGGACCTGTTGCCGGTTGCCATTGTTCTCGTCGCAACAATTTTATGTTCTGAGTTGAAATAAAACAATGTTTTAAGTAGCAATAAAAATGTATTCAAATTGAACACCATAATCGAATGTAAGTTTATTTTTACAATTTAACATTAAATATGTACATATGTACGTATGAATCATAATAATTTTATAATTTCAATATACGCAGTAATGATGTGTTGCAAATGAGTAACTACAATGGTTTTCAATGAGATTTGAGTTTGGTTTGGTGAGCAAACAATCATACCTTCAGGCAGATCGTAAGATTTCACTTCACTACACAATTTTTTCTGAGAATGCGTAAAGTCTCTCTTGGACAGGGACAAGTTGAACACAATTTCAGGCCCGCAAGTGAAAATTAAGATACCGCCAATATTGGAGCTCATGGATAAAACACCAACACTTTTGCAAATATTCAGCGATGTTTTTTTTTTGTTTCGCTTTCAGAAAGCAAACGATCAGAAAATAATCCGTAATAATTGATAAAATGCCACAGATATTGGATATTAAGGATCACAAGTAGGACTTATTAATGCAAGATGAGTATTCATAGTCGTATGTCCCTGCATTTTTCAAATATGATGTGAAATATGTATTCACGTAGTTTTCTATGAACGTTGTTGACATGCTTCAAATCGCCATAGCTTAATAGGTAGTGTGTTGTCTACTTAGACATGAAACCTCGTTTCAAATCCCAGTTCAGACATCTCCCACAAAACGATATATGAAATATATTTCTTGGCCTGTCAGAAAATTTCTGGCAAAAACTCCTTGAAAAGTTTCTCAAAAATCTGTTGTTCGGAGTTGATTTTAAACTGTAGGTCCCGCCACAACACAAATAGTGTGAGAAGCCGATTGTAATTCTGACTGAAGGGTTGTAATGATTAATTATTTATGTCTCTGAAAACGCCACAGAAAGTATCGTTGTGAATGTACAGATAATATACAGACAGTTAAAGTAATCGGCAACTTTCTAGGCAAAGTAAATACCTATAAATGCTTGATTAACGTATGCCCAATTGCTTTATCAATATGGGCCAGAAATTTTCGATAGAATTGGGAAAGTGTTTGTGCGGACAATAAATTTTTGATTTTGTAGCCTGTGAAGGGCTCTATACACTTGGAGTTTACTGCGATCTTTTGTTTTCCACAAATTGAATTGGAATGATTTAAAGGCACTGCACACGAAATACTCTTCTTTTTTTTAAGAACTACGATTTTATTTAAGCAACAACATGAGATTTTGGCAATTAGGGTATGGAATGCAGAATTGCTTTCCGAAGAACGTCTATTGGTACAAAAATAATTACGAAATATTTGAGCAATTTTATGTTTATTCATCCAAATAGGTGTTCGTCGAATAACATTCTGTTTTACAGAAATAATTGTTTTTAAAATACTTGGATTATTTTATTTATTTTTTGTATAATTTTTTGTTATTTTTTAATGCAAAATAAAATTTATAAACTTTTTTAACTGTATTTATCACTGTATTTATCACTTATTGACAATTATTTGCAATTTAATTTAATTTTTTTTTTAATTTTTGTTCAAGTTCCTTATTGATGTTGACATCACTTCAGTTCGTCTGTAACTAATATTTGTCCTACAACACAGTCTAGTTGGAAAACTGTTCATACAATGTCTGGCATGGAGAAATTTATTTAAACTGTGAATCATTTTATGCTGTCTCGAGTTAAAATTACACATTTATGTATCAGAGAGAAAAAACTTGGCATAATGGTACCATTTTGCGGTACAATTCAAAAGTTGAAAAGTACTAAACTTTTTGTATTGCTAGCATTTAACAGTGGATTAATTTGTACATATGCTTTCTTTTCATTTATTTGGGTCAGAAAATTATGATTTTTACTACAATTTGATTTAAAAAAAACAATTATTTACATATATACATTGATACTTAGATATATAATCATGATTGGTCATTACAACCCTTCAGTCAGTATTACGACCTAGCTTCTCACACCGATTATGTTGTGTGTGTTAATTTTATCCATAAGTGGCGGGACCTACAGTTTAAAGTCATGTCCGAACGACAGATTTGTGAGATACTGCTGATAGGCAGCAGCCGAAGAAATATTTTTTTATATTTGAGTTTGGTCGAGATGTCTGATCTGGAGTTTGTACCGTGGCCCTACGTCTAATAAGTCAACACACTACCTACTAGGTGACTCCGGTGACTTCAAAAAGTACAACTTTTGGATTAAAGTTGTAATGCCATCCCTGACTAGTGCGATATTATATTATTAATTATAAATTGTGGTTAAATGAATTAGGGTTTCCCTATTCCTATTTTCATTTGATTTTGTGCTCACTCGTTTAAATTAATTAAAACTAGATTCCCTTCAGATAATTGTGATTATAATCGCGTAGTAAGTTAATCAAACAAATTTTTTTTGAAACTAAGAGGGTATTCCGTTGGGAAACAATAACGAACATAATTTATGCAGGGCCTTTAAATATCTGAAACGTGCTCAAACCTTCAAAATTTCAATAAAAGTTGTCAATAATGCTTGATGTCGATCGGACTAAACAAAAACTGAGGCAACAAAACCTTTCTCAGAAACAATTCTACACCTTTTCCATTATGAACGGCACAAGAAGCATTAGAACTAAATGACTTTCTTGATATTTTATATTAGATGTGTTTTCCTATAAAACCATAAAACTATATTCGACTATTCGAATAACAGTAACTGTCCAGGGTTAAATTGTTCTTCGATTCAACGAGGAGTAACCTTAATGTACAAAAATGAAGAGCAACCGTCCAGGGTTAAAGAAATAGTTTCAGAAACTATCATAAGAAACTCGATGTGAATATATTTCTTGGATATAACAACGTAGACTCTAGGGAAATTAAATGCTTGACACTGAATGCTGTTTTTCTTTATTTTGTACGACTAACACTTAGGGGTGGTTCTTACTCATGCAGTGCATTGTGTTGGAACTAGAAATAAATGTTATGGGAAGGAGAAAAGAGGGAGTAGTGTTTGTAGACATTAAATTTGTAGTTCTTTATATCATAAGTGACAAGAAGGACCTCTGCAGAAAAGCAGTACCACATACGAATAGTGCGGCTAAAGAAAGAATTTTGTAATGCAAACGGATGTGCTGTCCGAGAAACACGAGTGTTCCATGATTCTCGGGAACAAGTTCTCTAATTTCCGTTGAAGTAGCGATGGAACAGTGAAACACAAGCCACATTGCGACGATGCTCAAATGAATCAATAGTGCTTGACACCCCACCGCCATTAGTGAGAATTTTCATTCTTTTTAAATGTGGTCCAGAAGTCACAAAATAGACTTCGAGGCTTCGGCTCATAAATAAGAGTTGTGTTCTATTCTCGGTCGGCTATAAGTGATGTAAATAGTAAGAAGATTGGATGAAGTGAAGTGTTTCTGGCACCGTCTTTAGACACCGAGGCATTTGGATGCTTATTTCGACACTTGGAAAATGTACTGGCTCCACACTGTATTTCCAAGCCCAGAACATCAAGTATTTCTCACAACTTTATTAAATTTTCCTTTTATTCTATTTTCCTTTGCAATGAAGGAATGCAAGGGTAATAATGATATTCAAAATCGAAGATCTCAGTGCACTTTATGGGCTCATAAATACCTATTAGCCTAAACCTAAGCTAAAACAAATTGGAAAAATTATTCAAAGCAGTTTCAGATTATAAAACCTTTAGATCGTCAGTTTGATGTCCGGCATAATCATGGAATATTTGAACAATGTCACAGAGTTTTAATTTTAAAGCCTACATATCTGAGACTTATGGAATTTAATTAGGGGAATCTGCATCGTACTTCCACATCAGATTAGCACTAGATTTACCACGAAATTTTTATGCCCATTTATACCAACACCAGTTAAAATGACTGGTGTTCAAAAATAACGTTTTGAGTGTGTAAATTTTGTATGTGCTATAATGTTTTATAGAATTAATAAACAGCAATGGTAAAATATAAAATTAATAAAAAGTCCAGAGATGTAACTTAGCTTTTATTCAAAATAGTTATAGTTTGTCACATTTTTTACAAATATAAACTTTTTTTCTGTGCGTATTCCACAAATATATATCTTGTAGACGTCGCAATTTATTGTACTTTTATTATTATTGCAAAACCTTATTTGGCAGCATTTACGTATTGCGCGGGTTGTTTTTGGAGGAGTAGATGTTGGACAGTCAGCTTCACTTGTTATCTCTTGACCTGATGACTGATAATCAAAAGTAAGTTCTTTAGCCAAACGAAACAAAAAATCCTTCCTTGAAATAATCTTTCCGGTTTTATTTTTATAAAAAATCCAGGAATTTATTCCGACAAAATCTAAAATATTAAAAAATACTTGAAGTGGCCATCTTCTAGATCCTGATTTCACACTATATGCCATTAGCCATATCGTGCCATTTCATTTGTGACGCCGACACCAAATTTGGTTTTATTATAAAAATTTTGACGGCTTTGTGTTTGTACTCAATAAAACAACTTTTTTGTTGGCTTAATATTATAAACTGTAAGTGTACATTCATTTCTTGCATATAGTAGTGTTGAAAAACGAGCCATACTATCCTTCTTTTCCTTGCAAATTTTTTGAAGGTCCAGTTTGATCGAACGTACGGTACCAGCCATAGTAGTGTTTTTGTCTAATAATTTAGAAGCTAAAGAAACACTGGTAAAAAGTTGTCGGTTGTTACAGTCCTATCTTTCATGGTATAAGGCTCCAGTAGTCTCATTACTACAAATTCACTAAGAGTTGTTGCCAAATTTCGTGTTTCATCTTCTCCTAGATAAGGAAAGCCATTACGACGTACTTCGTTTCAACGTCAGAAGCCAGCCAGAATTTTATTCCAAACTTGTCTGGTTTGTTTGGCATATACGGTGTAAACCTACATCTGGCTTTCGTTGGAAACAATTGTACATCTACTGTAATATTTGCTCCTGGTTTGAACCAGTTTTGGCCGTTGACAATAAATTTATTCGAAACAGTTGACACTAACGCAAGTTTATCAGTTTGCAAGCGTTGACTCCTTTCATTTCTTGTAACGGAACGAATGAAACGTAAAATTTTTGTAAAGTCATGCCTACTCATAGTTTTAGAAAAAAAATCAGAAACTTCAAACCTTTTGCTTCGTGCATACAGTATTCCAGTGAAAGCTTTCCATTTATCCTGTGAAAGTGTCCATTTCTTCCCTAACACTCTAAAGGCTTATAATTCGTTGAAAGTTGTGATATGCTCTAATATATGGTGGTTAATCAATAGTAAAAAGGCACTGCTTGGTTTCTCTTCCATAATATTTCTTCTAGCATATGCTGTAGGCCCAGATAAATCTTTGAATATGCAATAAGTTGGTAACCTTCCAACAACACCTCATTCTTTGTTTTTTCCGAACAGTTCCACTTGCAGAAACTTCAAGTTGTGTATCTTCCCCGCCTTCATTATCCTTTTCAGAACCAAAAAGATTCGTTTTTGTATATTATGCAAAGGAACACTGTCTTCTGCCATAGAAAAACATACCAGTCAAAATTACTGGTACCGGTATAAGTACCAAAAACAAAAATTATTTTTTTTATTGTGGACACCAGATCATAATAAGTTATCAAATTAATTGTATTTAGTTGTCGTTATAAAAATCATATAATAGTTTCGGAAAAAAATATTCACACAAAGTCAATATTTAAGGCTAAGAAGGCAAAACCAGTCATATTGACTGGCGTGGTAAATCAAGTGTTACGTTAAGTAGGGTGGCGGTCTCGCATTGTGATACCGCAATCTCTTCTAACCGGGGATCAAATTGTTCCTAGAGAAAATTAACCCGAGTCTAAAATAGTTCATTTCATAAGATGACATACATACGAGAATATAAAAAATATAACACGACTGTTAGACTCTTTAAATAATAACTACGATAATTATTATTCGATTTTATCAAACGAAGTGTCAAACTCTTCACAACAGAATGCACTTTAAGAATGGACAAACTTCAAGAAATTACGAAAAAAATGCGTGTCTGCCAAGCCTCACAGAATATTAAGTCGAATAATATATGTATGTATACCGTCACAAAGGTCCATCCCTCCCCTTTCTAACATAGTTTAAATTTGTGACATTGGTTGAGAAATGTTTGTGTAATCAACAAATTTGTACGTAAAGTCCGAAAAAAACAGTTTTTGTTTAATAAAACAAGTATGGAGGGTTCAGTTAATATAAAAAAATATTTTTGAGTTCTACTCAATAAAACTAAGAACTTATACTATATCATTAGCTGGGTGTATTTTATTTTGTCGCATAGTGTAACTTAAATAATAACAATACTGAGCAGTTATTTAAAGAAATTGTTTTTTGTAGCACTAATTTGCAGTTTGTTTTTAAATTTCGGTACGATTGGGATGATAGTGAATAGTAGATTAAAATCCAATTGTATGATAAGAAGTAGAGGCTTTTGTAAGAAATAGTCATTATGCGATCCATACGGGTTGCGAATACTTTTCCAATTTGATTATGAATATGAAATTCTATTCTGTTGAAGGAATTTTGTATCGTGTGCCAACATCTTATTGAAGTAAAGCAATTTGTCCCTGTAAGTTAGAGATTGCATTGGTAATAATTACAAGCGTTTTAAATAGATTAATGGGTAGGGAAGTCCTGAATCATTATGTGGCAACGAGTTATTAATATTTTTGTCGCTACCAAGAAACGTGTGTCATTTATTTAAAAAAATTGAGAAATAAAAATACATCACGAATACACCACAAAAAGCAAGTAAAACATTGAATACATAAGGAAATTAAAAAATATGTTTTCTATAATCATGCTAGTCTAGTCAATAATAATTCCGTTTTTATATTCTTATTATAGTTTTAATATTTCTTTTTGAATTTGCTTGTAATTTGTTGTAAAAATTCATGTCCAACGAAATCAAATCGAATTCGGTTAAACGATGGACTCACTAAACACCGCAATAATGCTCAAAAGTATTGTACATATGTTAGACGTTAGAGTCTAGAAAGCTTATGACAATATCTGTAAGGATGGGAATGAGCTCAAAATGAAATTAATGAAAGTGATTACAGCGTGAAAGTTAGAGTGGGGAAATAAATGCGATTAACTTTCCTTGCATGTCTACAAAACCCTAAAAGCCGCAAACAAACTGGTCGAAGATAAGAAAAAGTTAATAATTGGTAGTGAAAATTACTGCCCAAGAAGAATCTATTCTGCTGCCTTCAATCTATGCAGGATTACGGAATAATATGTTGATCGGTGTCCATATACGTAACCCTTGATAATTACAATATGAAAGTATAATAGATTAAATAGAGAAAGCAAAAGAATTTCACTCTTACTACAAAATTCATGTGCTTACTACGGCTCAACATTAAGAGACTTCCAGCAACATCAAATGGCCAAGGATTTCTTAGAACAAATTAATAGTTTTTAAAATAAACTTCTTTTAAAGAATTGGTGGTAGAGCTGAAATGATTGCTTTAAGATTTACGGGGTTATTCATTATAACTACAATTATGGACTTACTTAGAAGTAGAGTGGTGCACATGTAAAACAGTATTAAAAATGTTGTTTTATTTTTGCGTAAAAATTATAATTTTTATTATAAAATTCTTAAGCAATAGCAAATACAGATGAGAGATTTTCAATTACAAAAGACCGAGACATTCTAAAATTTGGCCACATGTCCAGCAAAATATATCGCATTATCGCTGCATATAGAAAATACGAAAGGATGATCAGCAAGGAACACTTTCAGGTTCATGTTATAGCTGTCTTACTATGACTAGAAATGAAAAAGACAATAATTAATACACAGTTTGTATCAACAGAATTAAAAAAATTTAAAACAATTGTTACAGGAGACCGCAGCTGCTTCTGACCCGGCTTTATTAACATCTAAATAGGCTTTATGCTGTTGTTCGGTATCAAATAAGCCACTAAAGTTGGCTGTCTCATCAAACATGCTATTTAAGCCCATCTTAAACAAACGAAATCAAAATTTTGAGAACATTGTTGTGATATTTTTGAGCGTACAAGACTCACCTTTTTTAATGGTTCCTTGAAATCAATGCGAAATTTGGTTATTTAAACGCGCACTTCCCTAGTCACAGTTTTAGAAAGGATTTCAGTGAAATTCGCTCGATGGCGATATTCTTAGAAAAATTGTCGTTGATTCTTCCGTAAACCATATTGAGTAGAACCGGTATTCTTGCGTTAAAACATTGTAGCACCATTCCAGTTGCCTCGTTTTGGACGATCTATATACATGCATCGTTGACATGTGGCAGGCAGCAGTATATTTTCGTTAAATCCTTGCAGCTTATGGTCAAATCCTAAATTTAATTTTGTTTTCCGTCAATCTCGACGTATAAACGGATTATGGAAGATCAGTTGCCATTTCTTAAATATAATATTCTGGTATTTCTTTTTCTCCATTTGTTTGTTTTTAACAATGCATTCATTTGTTAGGCGTAAAAATAGATTTGAAACAATTTTCTTTAGATTTTTTATTCGCTATCAATCAATCTAAGATATCAATTCCGAATTAATATCATAAGTGGTTTCTTTAAACAATTGACTGTCAAAAGGCATCGGCCATTTACTTATGCATATGTCCTTACAACCTTGGCCTTACGTATAAT
The DNA here is from genome assembly GCA_936449025.2 of Sarcophaga subvicina. NCBI lineage: Eukaryota > Metazoa > Arthropoda > Insecta > Diptera > Sarcophagidae > Sarcophaga > Sarcophaga subvicina. The sequence continues at coordinate 39,896,582 of OW388084.2, forward strand.
AAGCCAACACACTACCTACTAGACTACGGCGACTTCATAATAATAATTACTTTGATAATAAAGTCAACCAAAATGAGATACATTCGTGTAAATATTTACCAACTTCAGTGTAAGAACCTTTAAAAAATACAAACTGATTGAGTATTTCATAAAACTGACTATTCGACTATTCATTTGAAATAAACTCCGTCTCTTGTTTTAAAATTTACGAGGGGTTTTAATTATCACTGACATTACGGATTTATCTTAGAAGTAAAATGATAACATCGCATAGAATAATATGAGTTTACTTTGAATACAAATTATAATTTCTGTATATTCTAAATATATCTAACAATAGTTCTAAAACAATAGGAAATACAGTTGCAACGCAATTCAATTACAAAAGTGACAAGATATTCTAAAATTTGGCCACATGTCCAACAAAATATACCGAAAATTCATCACGTATAACGAAAACGAAGGGATGATCAGCACGGAACTCTTTCTCTTCCAAATTCGAGCTCAAGGGTAAAAATGTTTGAGCTGGAAAAGAAAAGACAAGACAGAACAGAGTAAAAAGAGAATTTAAAGAAAAAAATTCTTACTAGTGGCTGCAGCAGCCTCTGAACCAACTTCATTAACATCTAAAAAGGCTTTATGCTTGACATCTGATATTTTTTGATGCCGAGCGTTTTTAAATAAATCACTAAAGTTGGCTGTCTCATCAAACATGCTTTTTAAACCCATCTAACAACAAAATTAAATTTAAATAAGAAAATAATTTCGAGGTTTATGGGAGTAAAAGTCTCACTTACCTTTTTTAAAGGTTATTTCAAATCAATATTGTATTCTATACAAAATTTGGGTAGAAAAACGTTCACTTCTTCGTCCAATATCATCGAAAAGATTTCATAGAATCCAAAAATTTTCAATTTTTTTCCTAATGGGTTCAAACCGTCTCTATCTTTGGGTAAAATAATTAACATGGAAATATTGGAATCCTTATAAGGCATTGACAATGCGGTGGCTCCTAACATTGATAACTCGGCGTAACCAAAACTATCTTTAGTATACATTATCTCTACCTCAGTTTGTTGGTTATAATCCATATAGAATGGGGCTTTCATGGTATACTCCTTACTGAAGGGACGTAACCATTTGCCTTTGAAATAAATGTCATTCACTAATAGAGCACTGGTATCAGCATTTACGGCATCTGTTTGCAAAAAGTTTTTAATTTTATTTTCGGTCTGCTGTTCAACCCAGTGGTTAATATTCTCTACCACTTCTGGTTTGTTTCTAAAGTCCACATTTTCTGCTTTTGTATCAAAAAAGTTCTGAGCAATCTTATTGAATTTTGATGTAATTTTGATTTTATTTTTTACATACAAACGAATGACCATTTTGAATTGGGGTGCATCATCTGATGAATTGGAAGACTCAAAAGAGTTTTTCAAATAATTTTTATACTTTTGCAACACCGGCTTTTTATCACCCTCAGACAAACATAAAATATTACGCATTTCTTCTGCAGTGTGTCCCTCAGCACCCCAATAAACTAACGTCAAACATGCATGTATAGAGGCTGGTGAATAAATCACATTTTGCGAAGATTCTTTATCATCCACAATTGCTGAAATTAAATCCGAGGCAAATTCAGTATAAATATTTGCGAATCTTATTCTACAAATTTTGGCACCCATTTTGTGCAATAAGGAAGAGATTATAGCTAAAAATAAAATTGTAAAGAACACAAGAAAATTAATTAATAAATGGAGGGAGGAGGGTCAAAATTCTTTCAATTTAGGGCCATTATTACAACTTGACATTAACTTAAGGCAGGATTTTAACGCTCTGATAGTTTGATTTTCATTATTATAAGTAAACGATAAGATAAAAGTAACAGTTAATCTAAAGGGAAGATCATCCTACCTTTAACTTTTAAAGTTCACTTTATCTTTGAACTTGCCATATTATATATGTATATTATTTTCAATACGGCAACTTCAAATATAAATATGAAAAATAAAAGTTATTATATTAATAGTTTCTCAAATCAAAATGGATATTGACGTATTCATTACATTTTTATAAAACAAAAAACACTAAAATAAAAAAGCAAAAACCACAAAACACAAATTTTATAAACAAAATGAATAAACATAACAAATAAGAAGGCACGTAGTTGCCACTGCGTTTTTAAAGCACTTTTTTAATTGAGCAGTTTTATCGACATTGCTCCGGCACTGCCATATTTTTCAAAAATTTTGTCTGTAAGTTGTAATAACGAAAATAAGTTAAAGGTAACTTTCCAGTTTCCTTTAGCTAAAGGTACCTTTACCTAACCCCAAGTTTAACGGCAAGTTGTAATAATGGCCCTAAGTCTCATAAAGCTTTATTTAAATTCAATCGTTTAGCTCTTGGCGTAAAATTGCTCCTGGTCTATTCAAGAAATCACGAGTAATTCGCTTGTGTGTATAGGCCGTGCGGCAGCATATATTGACGACATAATTACTGCTGGTACTACAGTTGAAAAACGCATAAACAATGTCAACAACATTCTTAAGAAACTATGTGAATACAATATGCAAAAATTTTTAACAAATGAAGTTAAATATCTTGGTAACATACGTACATATTTAAATCATTCGTCATTACAACTCTTCAGTCAGGATTACGACTTAGTTTCCTACTCATGTTGTGCGTGTTAATTTTATATATAATTGGCGGGATCTATAGTTTAAAGTCAATTCCGAACGACAGATTTTTAAAAAAACTTTGTAGTGTATGGGCTGGGGTTACAGCACGACCTCATGCGTTATAAGCCGGCACAGTACCTACTAGGCTACGGCCACATCCATTTTGATTTGCCGAAACTGCCAAGAATAATCCTGATAAGATTTTGCCTTCCGTTTAAAGTAATTCACGAATTGTAGGACCTGTTGCCGGTTGCCATTGTTCTCGTCGCAACAATTTTATGTCATGATTTGAAATAAAACAACGTTTTAAATAGAAATAAAAATGTATTCAAATTGAACACCATAATCGAATGAAAGTTTATTTTTACAAATTAACATTAAATATGTACATATGTACGTATGTATCATAATAATTCTATAATTTCAATATACGTAGTAATGATGTGTTGCAAATGAGTAACTACAATGGTTGTCAATGAGATTTTTTATTTCGCTTTCAAAAAGCAAACAATCAGAAATCCTTAATAATTGATAAAACGCCACAGACTTATCAAATGAAAATGATCTCTGTGAGAGAGAATCTTTGTTCTTGGTTCGATACACAGTTATATATAGAACACAGAGTTAAAATAATAGGAGGATAACTTGCTAGACCCAATATATTAGAAATTTTCAATAGATTTGGTAAGCGTTTGTTCAGAAAACTAATTTCTGCCAACTTTTATAGTGTGTGAGGGACTCTACACTCCTGGAGATTACTGTGGACTGTTGTTGTCCAATGTCTACAAATGATTTAAAGGTACAGTATAAGAATCGCTCTGGTTTTCTTTTAAACTGCGATTTTGTTTAAGCAACAACACCAGATTCTGGCAGGAGGGATATGAAAACTGAGCACAGAGTAACCACAGTTAACAATTATGAGAGGAAAAATTTTGTGAGAAATAAATGTTACAATGCTTTGCAAAGCAAACGTGTTAGGCAGAGCGAAAATTGTTGATAACGTAGGAAAGTTAAGTAAGAAATGTAAATAAACATTTATTTTGTGTTAAAAATGGGAAAATTTTGGAATATTTTTTAATTTCTTTAATGAACATTTTTAAAATTTCAAAATATTTAATTATTAATCGAAATGTGTGTGTTTTTCGGTCACAATGAATATACATAGTTCCTTGTGCAAAAGGTATAATTAAGGAGCTAAATATTACAAGATCAAAATAAGACGTACTGCTCATAAAAAAGATTTTTTGCTGAAAGTTGCCAATATTTTTTAATTTCTTGAATGAAAAACTTAAAAATTATTATTGTTATTAGTTCTTTTTATTATTTATTAATAATTTTACAGAAAAATTACATTTTTTGATAATAATTGTTAAATTCCCTTTCGTTACTGGTTATATATATTGGTATTAACTTTATGCGTGAAAACACTATACGATTTTTTCTTGTTGTATCGTTTTGTAACAGTATTGTATGTAAAGTAAATTATACAAATAAATGAAACAATAATTAAAAAAATGAAAACAAATTTCCAAAGGTCAAAACTGCCAAAGAAGATGTCAAAGATGCTAAAGATGCCTAACGCATGGGATTTGCCAAATAATACTGATAAATACTGATCGTATGTATCACGTTTCTGCTTATCCGACAACCATTCATAAGCCATTGCTATTTCCTTGAAACGTTCTTCCGCCTCTGGTGTCTTGTTCTTGTCGGGATGGTATTTCAATGCCAATTCTCTGTAAGCCTTTTTGATTTCGTCATCGTTGGCATTCTTATTAATGCCAAGAATTTTGTAGAAGTCTTTAAACATTATAATGAAATTATTTTCTTTCAGAAAATAAATAAAATCTGCAAATAAATATCAAAAGGAATTGCTTTTAGTTAACACATCCACACGGATATTTTCAACTACAAAAATATTTCATAAATTCTAAAATTTTTTTCCATGTATTATTGCTGTTACATTAAAATTCTACTACAATTGTTTAAATGTATCAAGCACGAAAACAGCAACAACAACAATGCCATATCTATAAATTCTATTATTATTTACATTTACAATATACGTAATAAGATTGTCAAACAGAAAAATAAATAAACGCTCGAATATTTATTTACTACGATTTTCGTATCCCTCAGAATAGAACATTCGAGAGACTTTTAGATTTTTGCCTGGAGATGACATAATTCATCAAATAATGCATAAGTGTAAGTGTCGTGTGACGTGTATAACGGCAACACGCATACATATGTATAAGGCGTTGATGATTTTATTTGATCGTCTCCAGGCGCCCAGGGCGAATACAATAAGGTGATAGCAAAATTACAACTCACAACCAACATGAATTTTTTTCTTTTGTTATTTTGTCTCATTATTATTGTTCTTTGGTTTCTTTTTGTTTATAAAAAAAAAATTCAAAAACAAATTCTAAAAAACAATTTTTTTAAATACGGACTGATTTGGGCTACCACTAAGATCATCATGCTTCAGGGGAAAACTGGGAAGCATAAGACCGGATTCTACAATAAAAGTTGTGCCAGGACATGAAGAATATTTAAATAAATTATAAATTGTATAGAATACAAATATAAAAGGAAATAAAAAAGAAATAAACAAAAGAATGTGTGCACTTATTATAAAAAAAAACTAATAAATAAATTATTATTCCACAAGATTTTGTTTAAGATGACTTTCTAGAAAATTCGGTTGCCATAGTCAAAAAATCACCACTTTTTTTTTTGTCTAAAAATGTGGGAATTACTTTGTTTCGATAATTATTTTCTTTGTACGCAACAAATAGAGAAATGTTTATAATCAGAATATAGCTTTTAAGCTTTTCTTAGTCTTAAGCACAATAAATTTCTTTTTATAGATAATTTTTTGTTCAAATAAACATTCACTTAAAAAAGCACTCACTCACATGGGCTGATAACACCACCTTATATGAATTCGCCTTGTTTGAATTTATTTAAAATAAACTAACTTCCTTTTATCACTTGTAAAATTTCTTTCGCAATGATATCTTTTGGATTCTTAACGTTAAATGTTAATAAAACGTTACCGATTCTCTCACTTGTATTTATAGCAAATGTGTTTCGTTTTCTAGAATGTTTCAGATTGTTTTGACATCTCTTTTATCCCAGCGTTGTCTTTATCGTCAGTGTTGTATTACTTCTGGATTAGGTAAACTAGTCTGGCAATATCATTTTAGAATATGCAACTTTTTTATATCTAATTTTGCATTAGAAAGATAAAATTATTCTGAATTACACTGTGATATGTTTATTTGTGTATGACTGCAATATTTTTTCATTCAGAGATATTGTTAATATTGTTCGTACAATATTTTTACAAAAGTATTATCTAAAATAAGGAAGAAAAAAAACATTTAATAATGTCATTGACCCTTGTTTTGAATATATTATTATTGTATTGTACGAATGAAAATATTTGGAGCCAATTACAATTCCTTTCTGCTTGAGCTTGAGACAAATATAATTAATAAATAATTGGCTGAACAAAACGATCAATATTATTACTGATTATGTATATTCAGATACAAATAGAAACTACTTATTAGTTGCCCAAACCCACAGGATGTTTAGTTGTAGCATTAAAATTATATTAAAATATGTATGGAGAAAATTACCGTGTTCACCGGGCTTACATTTAACCCTTTCATGCCCGAATTTTTTGGGCCAGAGCTAAAATTTTTTTAAGGACATGTGTTTGTTAGTCATGGCCTAAATATGAAGTGATATTAAATTCAGAGTCCTAGGTATTCTGGTTTTACACGTTTTTAACCAAGCTTGTTTGCAAAAATAAAATCATTTAAAAAAATTAAAAATTACGGAATTTATGAACAAAAATGTACAATGTTGCCTATAGGCAACATCGGGGATGAAAGGGTTAATAAAGCTACCCGGATCACAGTATTAAAACCCCATTTTCCTTAATTAAAATTTAAATTACAAGTAGTGGAACTGGAAATTATTTTTGATTAGAAAAAAATGTTTATGACAACATAACTAACTTTTAAAAGTTTTGCTTTCAACAGCAGAAAAAACCAGCATTTATAAATCTTTAGTATTTTTTAAGTTTGAGAAATAGATATCTGTTTCTGTTCCCAGGAGACAGTATTATCACTAATTATATGATTATATCGACGAATTTATCACTAATTATATGATGTTTTGAAATGTTATTAAAAAGATTTAGTAAAATGTAAATGTCCATTCAAATGTTCAACGCAATAAATATTAATTTTGTTTAAAGCTGCGAGGGTTGACGTTAATGCGAAGATTAGGTGATCCAAATCAATATTATATGGCAATCATTTTCGAACTTGTATAGACGAGCGAAAAAAGCGGAGGGAAATTCGTAAATTCGTGGGTTTGGTAAATCGTGTCAGTGATGTTCCCAGGGAGATTGACGTAGACGAGGTAAACCATCAGTTTGCAAGTATACCATTGCCACCTATAAACTTAGGTTTTTATGATTAAATCAACGACAAACGCATGAGTTCAATATCATGCATTTTAGGTAGTACTGAGGTCATTTATTGGCTTTAAATCGAATGCTATTGGCTATGATGGTCTGCATCCAAAATTTATTAGACTAACGCTCCCTTCTACACTTATTTATTTCACTCATTTCTTCAATACAATTGTCGCCACCTCTACGTACCCATCTTTATGGAAACATGCTAAAATCGTACCAATTTTAAAACAGGAAAAAGATTTCGGCAATACATAGCCTAACTTATCGAAGGTCTTTGAAAAATTAATTTATATACAAACTAGTAGTTATCTATATACTAACTCGTTAATGATGAAAAGGCAATCCGGTTTTAGACCACAACACAGCTGTCTTAGTGCGTTGGTTAATGTAACCAAGGAAATTAGGTGTCAAATTGATAAACGTCACCTTATGTCTTTTCTTGTGCTACTGGATCATTCTAAGGCATTTGACACTGTTCACCATTCTTTCTTGAAACTTAAACTGAAATATATGTGAAATTGTTCCTCAACTGCATTAAAACTAATCTCCTCGTATCTAACCGACAGAGGTCAAAGTGTTAGCCTTAATTCAGTTGTATCCAGAAGCTGTGCAATGCCAAGAGGCGTTGCAAGTAAAATATTGCTAAATACACATGTATGCTGACGACATGCAACTATACATAAATTGTATTGCTAGTGATGCCCCCTACTGCAAGATTTGGATCAAATTTATTTATGGGCATCTGCAAATGGTCAAAGTATAAACCACAACATGGCCTCCAATGCCGTTGGAGCACCTGAAAATTTGATCGCATATCTACCACCACTTCAAATTAATTGATCAATTGTTAGAACAGCTAAAAATCTTGGCATAACTCTGCATGGCGAACTAATATTCGAATGCTATTAGCGAGGACATACATATTTAGCACCCACTCTTACGTACGGATGTGAGCTGTTTGCTAGCTGCGATGCAGGTAGTAGACGAAGACTAAGCGTAACTTACAACGCTATAGGACGATATATTTTTGGCATTAGGAGAAATAGTAGCATATGTCATTTCGCCCGAATAATTTATAATGCCACATTTGACAATTTAACGAATTGCCGGATTCTGCTGTTTCTGCACAAATTAATACATAGTCAATAGCCACCTTATTTATATGAGAGATTAGTATTTTCCAGGTCGAATAGAGGGTACAATGTAAATTCTATAAGATATATTACAAACATAATTTATGGAGGGCCTTCAAATATCTGAAACTTTCCCAAACCTTCAAAATTCTAATATAAGTTGTCAATAATGTTGGATGTCGATCGGACTAAACAAAAGTTGAGGCACGCAAAACCTTTCTCAGAAACAATTCTACACCTTTTCCATTATGGACGGCACAAGAAGCATTAGAACGAAATGATATTCCACGTCAGATGTGTTTTCCTATAAAACCATTTAAATTTAAAGAAATAGATTCAGAAACTATCATAAGAAACTATCAACGTAGACTCTAAGGAAATTAAATGCTTGACACTGAATGCTGTTTTTTTCTTATTTTGTACGACCAACACTAAGGCGATGGCCCCTACTTATGCAGTGTATTGTTTTGGAACTAGAAATATATGTTATGGGAAGGAGAAAAGAGGGAGCAGTGCTTGTGGACACTAGATTTGTAGTTCCTTATATCATAAGTGACAGCCAATACCTCTGCAAAAAAGGAGTTCCACATACGAATAGTGCGGCTAAAGAAAGAATTTTGTCTGTAATGCAAACGGATGTGCTGGCCGAGAAAGGCGAGTGTTACATGATTCTCGGGAGTTGTGGTAGCGTTAGAACAGTGAAACACAAGCCACATTGCGACGATGCTCAAACGAATCAATAGTGTTTGACACCCCACCGTCATTAGTGAGAATCTTCACTCTCTCATGTATGCGGTCGAGAGGCCTCAAAATAGTCTTCGATTCACCGGTCGATACATGAGACCTGTATGCTATTCTCGGTCGGCTATAAGTGATGTAAATAGTAAGAAGATTGAATGAAGTGAAGTGTTTCTGGCACCGTCCTTAGACACCGAGGCATTTGGATGCTTCTTTCGACACTTGGAAAATGTACTGGCTCCAGTGAACATCACACTGAATTTCCAAGCCCAGAACATCAAGTCTTTCTCACAACTTTATTCAATTTTCCTTTTATTCTATTTTCCTTTGCAATGAAGGAATGCAAGGGTAATAATGATACTCAAAATCGAAGAAGTCAGTACACTTAATGGGCTCATGAAGACCTACTAGCCTGCTGCCAATTCATTCAAAATAAATTGGAAAAATTATTCAAAGCAGTTTCATATTACAAAACCTTTAGATTCGCAGTTTGGCTTTCGACATAGTCCTGTAACATTTGAACAATGTCACAGGGTTTATAAAACAATCAGAGATGCCTTGGAGAATCAGAAATGCTACTCTTTGGTATTTCCTGACATTAAGAAAATTTTCGATAGACTCTATTATTAGCAGATTGGCTTCGTATCTGGTGTGACATAGAGAAACGTGTTAAGTCCAGTCTTGCAAATGTACCCATGCATATAAATGTTATGATTGCCACATATTCGGATGAAACAGTTTTATTGGCCGTCAAAGAATCAACATCTGAAGTTTCAAAATTATTTCAATCACAACTGGACTCAATAAACGTGGTATGTTCAAATTATTGTAACCTACACTCATAATAATAGTGAGTGGCCGCCTGTTTATTTAAATGTGATTTTGATTCCCAACTCTAATTATGTTAAATAACTTGGTGTGAATATTTATAGACGTTTTACATGGGAAATCCATTAACAATAAAAGAGAAAGCAATTTGATATAAAAACAGCAAGAATGTACATGTATAGTATTATTTACAATAATTTTAAAACATATCTGGGAACTTATGGAATTTAATTATGGGAAACTGCATCCTCCCTCCCTCATTAAGTTAGGTTAAGTAAGGTGGCGAACCGTTCCTAGTCCTATTGTGATACAGCAATTTCTTCTAACCGGGGATCAGATATTTTCTAGAGAAAATTAACCCGAGTCCAAAACTTGAGTCTGGCTTTTACAGCAATCCTTATATATATGTCAGAAAAGGAGGGATCAAAAACCTCCGTCTCTTTACCACAAGAGCAAGGTACTGACATATGAGGTGAAACACAATCTCTTTCTCTTCTTCAGCTTCTGCAGAAATCATTTGCTGGGATGATAAGCCTTTCAGCATGTTTTCACACAATGATCCGTAGGGATAACTATTGTGTGATGGATGGCTATGTGACTTAAAGACAGAAGTTAGTCGGTCCACTTCTTGTCCATACTTGTTCTGCAGAATCTATCAGTATTACACGTATCCTCCTGCTGTCAACGAGATTGACTGAAGCAATCCGAATACCTATGCCCTGTAACATGTCGGAGATTAGAAAGGACGCACCGGGTCTGGGTAGCTCATCAGCAATGAAATTTCCAAATGTCGCTATGTCTCAGAACCCATAAAGAGTTAACCTTGGACGATCTAAAATTTCTCTGAGAAATACTCGACATTCATGGACAAAAACGGATATTGAAACTACAATTGTTAGGAACTTCGCAGAAAAAATTTCATTTGCGAGAAAAACCGCTACACTCAATAAGCATTTTATTGCTTTCAAAATGGCCATGAGCTCTGATTAGGGAACACTACCCCAGCCTATACAACCAATTGATCACCACTACATTACCAGACTACGCAGATTCAAAATAGGAATCATAAGGCAGAACTATGGTGACCGAATACTGAAAGTATTTTTACCAAGGATCTACAATGAAATACCAATACATGTAACGGCTTTTTGAGATAGGTTTCGAATGAGCATATTACACACGTTAACTATTTTTATTATCTTCACAATAATATCTCAATAATGAATTGTAATTCAAAAACCCTTAATTACTGTAAACTACAGTCAAGTCTTTGTGGGTACAATAGCGATAAGAATAAATAAAATGTACATCAAATGAATACATTCATCATTGGTCATTACAACCCTTCAGTCAGGATTACGACCTAGCTTCTCACGCCACTAATGTTGTGTGCGTTAATTTTATACATGCGTGGGGGAACCTACAGTTTAAAGTCGACTCCGAACGACAGATTTTTGAGAAACTTTTCATGGCAATTTTATTTACTCTCAGAGTTTTTGCCAGAAATCTGCTGAGAGGCAGTCACCGAAGAAATACTTTTCATATTTTCGTTTTGATGTCTGACCTGGGATTTGAATCCTGACCTTAGGTCTGATAAGCTGATACACTACCTACTAGACTACGGTGACTACAAATGAAATATTTAAATGAATGACTTTCAAATGAATAATTTCAATAATAACAATACTGAGCAGTTATTTAAAACAAATGTATGTAGGACAAGGGGTACGATTATGATGATAGTGAATATCAGATTAAAAACAAATTGTATGATAAGAAGTAAAGGCTTTTGTAAGAAATACTCATTATGCGATACACACAGGTTGCGAATACTTGTCCCATTTGATTCTGAATATGAAATTCTATTCTGTTGAAGGAATTTTATATCGTGAGGTAAAAGAAATTGTACCTATTGTTATTTCCAACACTATATATTAGGCATTGCAATAGTGGTTTTGATTTCATGTTTAAAAAAATTAAATAAATTACAATCGTTTTGAATCGATTAATGGGTATGGAAGTCCTGAATCATTATGTGGCTACGAGTTATTAATATTTTTTATTGCTACCAAGAAACGTGTGCAATTGATATAAAAACTGGAGAAATAAAAATAAAAATAAATCACAGAATACGTAAGGAAAATAAAAAATATTTTTTCTATAATCATGCTAGTCTAGTCAATAATAATTCCATTTTTATATTCTTATTATAGTTTTAATATTTCTTTTTGAATTTGCTTGTAAACCAGAAAATTTATTCCAAAGAAATCAAATCGAATTTGATTAAACGATGCACTCACTAAACACCGCAATATTGCTCAAAAGTATTGTTATGTTAGACGTTAGAGTCTAGGAGCGTTATGATAATATCTGTAAACATGGGAATCAGCTCAAAATGGAAAAAATGAAAGTGATTACAGCGCGAAAGTTAGAGTAGGGAAATGAATACGATTAACTTTCTCTTGTAGGTCTAAAAAAGCCTAAAAGCAGCAACGAAGTAGTTTTTTACACGATGGAATTCTGTTAAACAAACTGGTTGAAGATGAAGTGTGTTTAAAAGTTACTCATGGGTAGTGAAAAGATTATACTGTATTATAGTGTGGCGATACTAAGTTACTACCAAAGAACGGTCTACTCTGCAGCCTTCAATCTATGCAGGATTACGCAATAATATGTTGTTCGGTATCCCTATAGGTAATCCTCGATAATTACAATATGAAAGTATTATAGATTAAATAGAAGAAAAAAAGAATTGCACTCTTCCTACAAAATTCAAGTGCCTACTACGGCTCAACATTAAGAGGCTTCCAACAACATCATATGGCCAAGGATTTCTTAGAACAAATTAATCGTTTTTAAGACAAACTTATTTTAATGGATTGGGTATAAGAGCTGGATGGTTGCTTTAAGATTTACGGGTTTATTCTTCATAACAGCTATCATGGACTTACTTAGAAGTACAATGGTGCGCATGTATTATATCATTGAATATGTTCTCTTTTATAAATTTCTTAAACGATAGCAAAAAGAATTAAAATGTGTTCAATTCATTTCAAAAGATGGAGACATTCTAAAAGTTGGTCACATGTCCAGCAAAATATATCGCATTCTTGCTGCATATGTCGAGTAAGAAAGGATGACCAGCACGGAACTCTTTCAGCTTCATGTAAGCGCATTACAACTCTGTTCTCATAGCTGGAAAAAATAAGACAATAATTCATACCCAATTTGTATCAACGGAATTACGAAAATTAAAAAAAGGAATTGTTACAAGAGGCATTTGCGACTGCTGTCCGGCTTTATCAATATCTAAATAGGCTTTATGATTGACCGATATTTTATGCTGTTGTTCGGTATAAAATAAACCACTAAAGTCAGCTATCTCATCAAACGTGCTATTTAAGCCCATCTTAAAGAAACGAAATCAAAACTTTGAGAACATTGTTGTGATATTTTTGAGCGTAAAAGACTCACCTTTTTTAATGGTTCCTTCAAATCAATATCATATTCAATGCGAAGCTTGGTTATTTCAACGCGCACTTCCCTAGTCACAGTTTTAGAAAGGATTTCAGTGAAATTCGTCCTTAGAAACCATTGCATTACCGGAGACGTTTACATCGACAGCGATATTCTTAGAAAAATATTGAATATAACCCGTATTCTTGCGCTAAGACATTGTAACACCATTCCAGTTGCCTCGTTTTGGACGATCTATAATGATGCTACGTTGACATGTGGCAGGCAGCTGTATATTTTCGTTAAATCCTTGCAGCTTATAGTCAAATCCTAAATTTAATTTTGTTTTCCGGCAATCCCGACATAGAAACGGATTTTGGAAGATTTTTTGCCATTTCTTTAATATAATATTTTCGTATTTTATACCTTTTTCTCCATTTGTATGTTTTGCATTCATTGCATTCATTTGTTAGGCGTAAAAATAGATTTGAAGCAATCTTCTTTAGATTTTTTATTCGCTGTCAATCAATCTAAGATATCAATTCAGAATTAATATCATAAGTGCTTGCTTTAAACAACCGACTGTCAAAAGGCATCGGCTATTTATTTATACACTAAGGTGCACAAATGAGTACATGTTTGTACTTTGAACGCTTTTTATTGAATAAAACTAAAAGTAATAAAGAAAACTTCAAAAGTTTTTTGTCATTTATTTAGCATTTAGTAATTAACAAAATAATATAAAATTTAAAACAGAAATCATCAAGCCCTAGGAAAAAAAAAACAAATAAAGCAAAATCAACTGGCATGTACTCAACTTTGCACGTTTCCATTTTATGATATGTTTGCAAAAAAGAAATCAAAAACTATCGTTATTTTTTCATGCTTTTGCACTTAATTCGTTGAGCGAATATTTTTTGCAACTTATCGAACAAAAATCAATTTCTATTAAAAAATTAAGAAACTCTTGAAATCAACTAAAGATAGTATTGTAGCTTTGACTGAAAGTGGCTATTCTACCGGGGAAATTTCTAAACAACTTGGAGTTAGTCAGTCAGTAGTCATCAGAGTCCAAAAACGGCAGAGGTCGTAAAAAACTACTAACTAATGCAGATGCTCGTCTAATGTTAACAAAAATGAAAAAAAAACCGTTAGTCGATGGACGTCAAGAGCTCTTAAAGATATTGGCTATACCTCAGCAGTCAAAAAGAAAAAACTTGCACTTTCGGCTAAAAATGTAAAGGCACGGTTAAAGTTTGCCAGAGAACACAGAAATTAGACAGTGGATGACTGGAAACATGTGATCTGGTTACACGAATCAAAACTCAACCGCTTTCTATCCAATGGTAATCAATATTGCTTGCACCGACGTGGTGAAAGAATTGAAAGACACCATGTTAAGAAAACGGTGAAACAAGGTGGAGGAAATGTCATGGTATGGGGTTGCTTTACCTGATGGCACCTCGGACCACTGTAAAGAATCAATAACATTATGAAAAAAGAAAATTATTTTAGAATTTTGTTGATCCATCTTCCCGATGTTGTCGACAAGATCCTGCGCCTATCCTGCGCAAGAAGCACTTTTCCAGCTGGATGGTAACCTCAAACACACCTCCAAAATCCTTAAAGAGTGGCTTCGTGAGCAAAATATTTAATTAGTGCAGTGACCAGCACAAAGTCCCGACCTCAATCCGATTGAGAATGTGTGTTCAATCGCGAAGAGACGGTAGAGACAGTATTGACCAGCCCCAAACCAATTTAACTTTGGCAACGGATTCATCAGGAATGGACAAATATTCCAAATATACATAACAAACGTCTGTGGACTATAATTTAAAAATACTCGTATTCCCTAAAAATTTTTAATGCTGCAAAATTAAGTACATCCGAGTTATTTTCTTTTGATTGTTTTTTTTTTCTTAGAATTTGATTATTTTAGTTTTGAAATTTATATTATTTTATTAAGTACAAAATACTAAATTAAAAAAAAAAATTTGAATTGCTTTATCACTTTTATTTTTATGCAATTAAAATTGCTCAGAGTACAAACATATACTCATTTGTGCACCCCACTGTATATCCTTACAACTTTGGCCTTACGTATAGTAAGCCAACACACCACCTACTAGACTACGGCGACTTCATATTTTACTTTGATAATAACGTCAAGCAAAATAACATACAATCGTGTAAATATTTACGAACTTCAGTGGAAGAACCCTTAAAAAATACAAACAGGTTAAGTATTTCTTAAAACCGACTATTCTACAATTCAATTCCATTGAAATAAACTCCGTTCCTTGTTTTAAAATTTACGAGGTGTTTTCATCATAACTGACATTACGGATTTATCTTAGAAGTAGAATGATAACATCGCATATAATAATATGAGTTTAATTTGAATAAAAATTATAATTTCTGTATAAAATCTTAAACAATAGGAAATACAGTTACAAAGACATTCAATTACAAATGTGACAAGATATTCTAAAATTTGGCCACATGTCCAGCAAAATATACCGAAAATTCATCACGTATAACGAAAACGAAGGGATGATCAGCACGGAACTCTTTCTCTCCCAAATTCGAGCTCAAGGGTAAAAATGTTTGAGCTGGAAAAGAAAAGACAAGGCAAATCAGAGTAAAAAGAGAATTTAAAGAAAAAAAATTCATACTAGTGGCTGCAGCAGCCTCTGAACCAACTTCATTAACATCTAAAAAGGCTGTATGCTTGACATCTGATATTTTTTGATGCCGAGCATTTTTAAATAAACCACTAAAGTTGGCTGTATCATCAAACATGCTGTTTAAACCCATCTAACAACAAAACTAAATTTAAATAAGAAAATAATTTCGAGGTTTATGGGAGTAAAAGTCTCACTTACCTTTTTTAAAGGTTCTTTCAAATCAATGTTGTATTCTATACAAAATTTGGGTAGAAAAACGCTCACTTCTTTGGAGGATGTCATCGAAGCAACTTGATTGAAATTCAAAGTTATCAATTGTTCCTGTAATGTTTTCCAACCATCTCTAGCGTTGGGTAAAATAATCAACATGGAAATATTGGAATCCTTATAAGGCATTATCAATGCGGTGGCTTTTAATCTTGATAACTCGATGTAATCAAAACTATCTTTTGTATACATCATCTCTATCTCAGTTTGTTGATTATTATTGTTATGATATTTTAGGCGGAGCACATAAAAATCCAATTCAAATTAAACGACACACGTCTTGTCTATAAGAAATTCTTTATTGTACTAAATTTTGTATATTACAGAAGAATGAAAAATGATTTTATTTTATTCAGAAAAAATATTAGTAGGCTGTGAAATAACTGTATACGTCTTTTAGCTTTTTAGTAGACTATAGAAACAAAAAACAAAAAAAGAAAAAGAAAAATAGAAAAAACAGATTGCATGATATCTGGGTTGCCCTGCTACAAAAAATCAAAGTTGCATATTTCAACACTCCTCTTCAAACCGAATATCATGCATCTATAATGCATTTAATTCATAATTGCTATGATCAATAATTAATATGTAAGAATTACACATTTCTTACATATTAATTACATATTAATTATTATTACTATACATATGTATATATGTATATAGTGTATGTATATATATCCAGTAAAATTTTTTTTTTATTTTTTTTTTTTTTTTTTTTTTTTAAATACAATTCAATTCAATTTCTCTTGCCTAAAATATTCCAAGATTATTTACAAATTTTATATGTTTTTCTTTAGATAAGTTCTTTGTCAATACATCAGCTACATTTTCTGCACTATTAACATATTCTAAAACCAATATTTTACTCTTAATTACATCTCTTATGTGATGATACCGAATGTCAATGTGTTTGCTACGAGCGTGATAGACTTGGTCTTTTGCCAATTGTTGAGAACTTAAATTTTCGGTTTTAAGAACAATAGATTTATTTTCGTTGAAAAAACCAATTTCAGCCATCAGATTTCTTAAATACACTGCTTCTTTTGCTGCACTTGATGATGCCATATACTCTGCTTCAGTTGAGCTAAGCGCCACTGTCGTTTGCTTTTTACATTCCCATGATATGGCTCCTCCAGCTAGCATAAAAACGTAACCCGTAAATGACCTTCGATCAATTACGTTGCCACCCCAATCTGCATCTGAGTACCCATAAACATCATCACTTCTGTCGCCATAATGTAGCTTAAAGTTTTTGGTTTTGGACAGATATCGTAGAATTTGCATTGCGCCAGTTTCATGGTCTACATTGGGGTCAACATTGCATTGCGCGAGCTTTACAGTTGAATGCATAATGTCCGGACGTGTAGTTACCGCCAAATACATTAACGCCCCAATTAAGGATTGGTAGGCTGTTGAATTAACTTTGGTTTTAGTATCATCTTTAATTACCTGATATCCCGCATCAAGCGGTGTGGAACGTTGACGACAATTTTCCATGCCATAGGTATTTAATAAGTTGTCAATATATTTCCTATGTCCCAGGCTAATATCACCAACTTCACCTTGACGTTCGACTTCTATGCCCAAAAACAATTTAATTGGACCTTTATCTACTAAATCAAACTCATTAGCTAATTTCTGCTTGATATCATTGAGTTCCGCCTTTGATGAACACGCTATGATTAAATCGTCAACGTAGACAGCTACAAGCACAGTATTTTTATTGTCGTTCTTTTTATATAAGCATGGCTCATTTTTACATTGGATCAAACCAAAACTTTTCAGAACCGAATCTAATTTAGAGTTCCACTCTCTGCCAGACTGCTTTAAACCATAGAGAGCCTTGTTCAATTTGAGAACTTTGTTTGGATATTCTGGATCGATAAATCCTTCAGGTTGCTTCATGTAACACTCCTCCTGTAAGTCGCTGTTAAGATAGGCTGTTGTAACGTCCAGTTGATGTAAATGCATTTTGTATTTCGCTGCTATGGCAATTACCATTCTTATTGTTGCGTATCTTACAACTGGTGAAAATGTTTCGAAATAATTTACTCCATATTGCTGACTAAAACCTTTAGCAACTAGTCTTGCTTTAAATTTTTCAATATTTCCATACACATTCTTTTTCAAACTAAAAACCCACTTACATCCAACCGGCTTTTGTCCCGGAGGTAAGTCGACTAACGACCACGTATTATTTTTGAGTAATGAATCATATTCGCTTTGTATTGCACCATACCAATTGCTTTCATACTTATTGCCCTTAATATCCAAATAACTTTGCGGAATGACAACGTCGTCCATCTCTATCGCTGTGCTTAGTACATTAAATTGTTTAGTAGGAATACCTGGTCCTTTGGTTCGTAGAATTCTGGGTCTACCAGGTCCCACCCTCAACGAAGTTGAACTATTTTCTGTAGACGCAGGATTGTTTTTATTGCTTTTACCAACAGCATTTCTTTTAACTGATTTGTCTTTGTTATCTTGATTAATTATAGTTTGTTCAATTTTATTTTCCGATTCAATGTTTTCCAGATTAAGTGTTGAATTTGTAACGTGTTGATTCTTGAACGAATTTTCATCCAAAATTATATCGCGACGCTCGACTACAGTACGGTTTTCTGGGTCATATAAACGATACCCTTTAGACGTAAATGAGTAACCGACCATATAATATATTTTACCTTTGGCTTTCAATTTATTTCTTTGTTGTTTGTTTAGTGCCACCGCCGCGCAACCGAATACACGAAAATGTTTAACCGAGGGCTTTTTACCGTACCATTTTTCATAAGGAGTTATATCACCTAATGATTTTGACGGACACCGATTTCTTATATATGCTGCTGTGGCTACCGCTTCAGCCCATAAAAAGTCACTTAAATTCGATTTCACAAGCATGCACCGAGCCATTTCCATTAACGTGCGATTGAATCGTTCCGACACTCCGTTTTGTTGCGGTGTATAGCAAATCGTTAATTGTCTTTGTATTCCGTGTGTATTCAAAAAATCATTAAATTCCCGATTAACATACTCCCGGCCATTATCTGTTCTCAATTTTTTAATTTTTAATCCTGTTTGATTTTCAACCAGTGCTTTAAATATTTTAAATTTTTCCAGCACTTCATCTTTAGTTTTAATGAAATAAACAAACACTCTTTTTGAAAAATCGTCTATGAACGTTAAAAAATATTTTGATTTGTTAAGTGATTCTGTAGCAAATGGTCCGCAAACGTCAGAATGAATCAAGTCTAGAATTTTTTTACTTTGTTTTTCAGAACAATTAGTAAATGGTTTTATGCTAATTTTGCTTGTCATGCACGTCACACATTTTTCGTTCGGGATTTTAATTTGTTCTAAGTCACGCACAATATTTTGATTTTTTAATTCAATTAAACTTTGGTAATTCAGATGGCCAAACCTTTCATGCCATTTTATTGATTTTTCAATACACGAAAAATTCACTTCATTATCGCTTTTGAATACAAATAAATTATCTTTTTTAAATCCTTTAATCAGTATGTTACTATTTTTGTCTTTAATTAATACAAAATCGTTTTTAAAATTTAATTCTGCGCCTTTTTCTACACTTTTGCTAACCGACAAAAAATTTACTTGCAAAGAAGGGACATATAATGTGTTACCCAGAGATATACTATATTTATTTACTTTAATCTTTACTTCTCCTCTTCCCTCTGCGTAAACGAAATTTCCTCCAGCAACCATCACTTTTTGCTTGTGTTCTTTATATGAAACGAACAGTTCACGATCCTTGCACATATGACTGCTAGCACCACTATCTATTAACCAAATAGATTTCTTTAAGTCCATAAAATTATTAAATTCCAATTTGTTGATTGATGACTGCGCGAAGAGGTTCTTTTCATTTTTGACACCTTTATACCTACAATTATTTGCGTAATGACCGCGTTTTCCGCAAACGTAGCATTTGCCTTCTCTAATGTTGTTGCTGGTGATGTTATTATTATTGCTTGAATTGGGAATGCTTTTATTAGTTTTAAAGTTAGCTCTCTGCTTGTTGAAATTATTGTATTTGTGATTTGCAACATAAGCTTGTTGTTCTTGTCGTTGTTTGTCTTCATTATTATTTTGTCTCCTGTCGTATTCCTCAGTGAGTTTTATTTTAAGTGCTGCAAATGTGGGTAATGTATCTCTAGATTCAATAGCGATAACGAATCCCTCATAATTCTTAGGTAAACTGGAAAGTAATATAATAACTAAAATTTCATCATTAAGCACTATTTCTACTTCCGCAAGCTTCTCTACAATGTTAGAAAATTTATGTAAAAATTCCATTACGGTTTCTTCTTCCGACAAACGGAGATTTAATAATGTTTTGTAAAGCGTAACCTTACGCGCTGGTCCCTTTGGCTTGTATATTGATTCCAATTTTTTCCAAGCCTCTTCAGAAGTCTTGCAATTTTTAATATGACTTACTTGTGAGGGTTTTACTGCCAATACCAGTGTCGCAAGCGCTTTTTCATCTAATGTTAGCCATTCTTCGCTATTTGCTTGTGTCTTTTTTAGAGTTCCTGATACAATCTTCCACAGTTCTGAATGAATAAGGACACTGCGTACTTGGACACACCATGAGTCGTAGTTCCTTTCATCTAATTTTTCAATATTAAATAAATTTGATGACATTGCGGACATACCAGCTGTTGCTCGCTCCGAAATATATTTTTCCAATTCTTGTATGGTTCCTGTATCGCTTTCACTGCCGCTGTTATCGCTTTTAATTTGATCTAGATTCTGTCTTTGTGATCTGGTTATAATTCCTCGCATTATATTATTTTCAACGTGGAGAAAGGCCCATAACCTATGTTATGATATTTTAGGCGGAGCGCATAAAAATCCAATTCAAATTAAACGACACACGTCTTGTCTATAAGAAATTCTTTATTGTACTAAATTTTGTATATTACAGAAGAATGAAAAATGATTTTATTTTATTCAGAAAAAATATTAGTAGGCTGTGAAATAACTGTATACGTCTTTTAGCTTTTTAGTAGACTATAGAAACAAAAAACAAAAAAAGAAAAAGAAAAATAGAAAAAACAGATTGCATGATATCTGGGTTGCCCTGCTACAAAAAATCAAAGTTGCATATTTCAACAATTATCCATATAGAATGGGGCTTTCATGGGGTACTCCTTATTGAAGGGACGTAACCATTTGGCTTTGAAATAAATGCCATTCACTAATATAGCAGTGGTATCAGCCTTTACGGCATCTGTTTGCAAAAGGTTTTTAATTTTGCTTTCGGTCTGCTGTTCAACCCAGTGGTTAATATTCTCTACCACTTCTGGTTTGTTTCTAAAGTCCACATTTTCTGCTTTTGTATCAAAAAAGTTCTGAGCAATCTTATTGAATTTTGATGTAATTTTGATTTTATTTTTTACATACAAACGAATGACCATTTTGAATTGGGGTGCATCATCTGATGAATTGGAAGACTCAAAAGAGTTTTTCAAATAATTTTTATACTTTTGCAACACCGGCTTTTTATCACCCTCAGACAAACATAAAATATTACGCATTTCTTCTGCAGTGTGTCCCTCAGCACCCCCATAAACTAATGTCAAACATGCATGTATAGAGGCTGGTGAATAAATCACATTTTGCGAAGATTCTTTATCATCCACAATTACTGAAATTAAATCCGAGGCAAATTCAGTATAAATATTTGCGAATCTTATTCTACAAATTTTGGCACCCATTTTGTGCAGTAAGGATTAATAAGAGATTATAGCTGAAAATAAAACTGTAAAGAACACAAGAAAATTAATTAATTAAAATTCACGTGAAAATGAGTAATGGAGGGAGGAGGGTCAAAATGCTTTCAATTTAGGGCCATTATTACAACTTACCATTAACTTAAGACAGGATTTTAACGCTCTGATAGCTGGATTTTCATTGTTATGAGTAAATAATAAGATAAAAGCAAGCGTTAACCCTTTGCGACAGTATTAATTTTATATATGGGTGACATGCTGGTCGGAATTAATTTTCGTTTCGTTCAGAATCACTACTGGAAATATTTTCAGAACAAATGTTATCACTTTCTTTACCAAAGTCAGTGTTGAAAGAGTCAAAATAAAATTCGTCATCACTACTTCACGGAACACTTCCTTCGGTCAATTTCCTTTTTGCCATTTTATTAGAGTATTTTGAAATATTTTAAGAAGCGAACTCGCCAAATCTAAATTAAGTACAACTTATAAAATACCATTCGATTTCAACGAATTTCGAAAGCTTATCGATTGGGAGCAGACATACGACTAGATCGGTGATAAAGCTTTTGTGGCTGAGAGCAGACATACGACCGGAATGGTAAAAAAGCTTTGGTGTCTGAGAACAGACATACGGTCGCAAAGCGTTAATCTAAAGGGAAGATCATCCTAACTTTAACTTTTAAAGTTCACTTTATCTTTGAACTTGCCATATTATGTATGTATATTATTTTCAATACGGCAATTTCAAATATATATATGAAAAATAAAAGTTATTATATTAATAGTTTATCAAATCAAAATGGATATTGGCATATTCATTACATTTATTATAAAACAAAAATAAAAAAGCTAAAACCTCAAAACACAAATTTTATAAACAAAATGAATAAACATAACAAATAAGAAGGCACGTAGTTGCAACTACGTTTTTAAAGCACTTGTTGAATGTGTTTTCGACATTGTTCCGGCACTGCCATATTTTTGAAAAAGGTAACTTTATTTTATCTGTAAGTTGTAATAATGAAAAGAAGTTAAAGGTGTCTCTAAAGTTCAATTTAGCTAAAGTTACCTTTAACTAAAGTCAACTTTAACGGCAAGTTGTAATTATGACCTTAAGGGACATTATTACAACTTGTCGTTAACTAAAGGGATGATATTAACGGGCAAATAAATTGTTTTTCGTTATTATGAGTACCCAATAAGATAGAAGTGATCGTTAAGCTAAAGGGAGGATCATCCTACCTTTAACATTTAAAATATATTATATATTATTTTCATTATGGCAACTTCAAATTTAAACAAAATGAGCATATACAACAAAAAACAAAGCCCGCGGTTTCCACCGCTTTGAAAAAAATTGTATAATTGAACAGTTTTATCGACATTGCTCCGGCACTGCCATATTTTTCAAAAATTTTGTCTGTAAGTTGTAATAACGAAAAAAGTTAAAGGTAATTTTCCAGTTTCCTTTAGCTAAAGGTACCTTTACCTAACCCCAAGTTTAACGGCAAGTTGTAATAATGGCCCTAAGTCCCATAAAGCTTTATTTAAATTCAATCGTTTAGCTCTTGGCGTAAAAGGTGCTCCTGGTCTATTCAAGAAATCACGAGAAATTTGCTTGTGCGTATAGGCAGTGCGTCAACATACACTGACGACATAATTATTGGTGATACTACAGTTGAAAACACATAAACAATGTCAACAACATTCTTAAGAAACTATGTGAATACAATGTCAACAACATTCTTAAGAAACTATGTGAATATAATATGCAAAAATTTTTAACAAATGAAGTTAAATATCTTGGTAACATACGTACGTACATATTTAAATCATTCTACATTACAACTCTTCAGTCTGGATTACGACATAGTTTCTCACACCACCCATGTGGTGCGTGTTAATTTTATGTATGATGGGCGAGATCTACAGATTAAAGTAAAATTTTAAAAAATTTTGTTTTGTAATGTCTGGGCTAGGGTTACATCAAGACCTTATGTCTTATAAGACAGAACAGTACCTACTAGACTACAGCCACATCCATTTTGATTTGCCGAAATTTCCAAGAATAATCCTGACAATATTTTTCCTTGTTTTTTAAAGTTATTCACGAATTTTGGGACCTGTTGCCATTGTTCTCGTAACATAACAATTTTATGTTATGATTTGAAATAAAACAACGTTTTAAATGACAATAAAAATGTATTCAAATTGAACACCATAACCGAATGAAAGTTTTTTTTTAGAATTTAACATTAAATATGTACATATATATATGTATAGGAAGTAATGATGTGTTGCAAATGAGTAACTGCAATGGTTTTCAATGAGATTTGAGTTTGGTTTAGTGCGCAAATAAACTCACACTTTCAGGCAGACCATTAGGTTTCACTTCACTACACAATTCTTTGTGAGAATGCGTAAAGTGTCTCTTGTACAGGCCGAACACTATTTCAGAACCGCAAGACAAAATTAAGATACCGCCAATATTGGAGCTCATGGATGAAACACCAACACTTTTGCAAATATTGATCGTTTTTTTGTTTCGCTTTCAGAAAGCAAACGATCAGGAAGTCATCCGTAAAAATTGATAAAACACCAAAGAGTTATTATATGAGAATAAGTAGCCTGTGAGAGGGAGTCTTTGTTTAATTTTTCCTTTAATTTTCATATTTAGCCTCTTGGTTCGATACACAGTTTTATATAGAACACAGAGTTAAAATAATAGGAGGATAACTTTTTAGACCCAATATATTAGAAATTTTCAATAGATTTGGTAAGCGTTTGTTCAGAAAACTAATTTCTGCCAACTTTTATAGTGTGAGGGACTCTACACTCTTGGAGATTACTGTGGACTGTTGTTGTCCAATGTCTACAAATGATTTAAAGGTACAGTATAAGAATCGCTCTGTTGTTTTTTTTTTAACTGAGGTTTTATTTAAGCAACAACACCAGGTTCTGGCAACAGAAGTATGAAATACAGAGCACAGAGTAACCAGACTGATAATCTGAGAGTGACAGAAATACTTATTGCTAATATTTGCCGTCCCTATCACATTAAATTGGCAATTGTCCAATTCCGTGTCGCCTCTGTGTACTCTGTGATACTGAATCGCTTGGTCTGTAAAATAGAATGATTACACGCGTATATACATATGTACGTCCATTGATACGAAAATAATTAAAAAAGTGAGTTGAGTGTTTATTCACATAATAAATACGTGATTATTAAAAAATGCTCTGTTTTACAGCAATCAATATGTTAAAAATATTTCGGCTATATTAAAGCAATGTTTTTAAATTTTTTTGAATGTATTTATCACTGTATTTATCACTTATGGAAAATTATTTGCAATTTTTATTTTATTTTTTAATTTTTGTTTAAGTCCCTTATTGATGTTGACATGACTTCAGTTCGTTTGTAACTAATATTTGTCGTACAACACAGTCTAGTTGGAAAACTGTTCAAACAATGTCTGGGATGGAGAAATTGATTTAAAATATGAATCATTTTATATTGTCTCGAGTTAAAATTATACATTTATGTATCAGGGACAAAAAACTTGGTATAATGGTACTATTTTATGGTACAATTCTAAAGTCGAAAAGTATTGTGGTACACCACTAGCTTATTTAGTACAATTTTTTTTTTTTTTGGTAAAACCAGCACTCAGGGGATGGCCCCTACTCATGCAGTGCATTGTGCAGGTTTAGGAAAATAGGAAGGTGGAAAGAGGGAGTAGTGTTTGTGGACGTTTGAATTAAACTCAAGATGCGAACGGCAAGGAAACGAGTTGCTGCTAGGTGACTATATAATGGCTAGTGCTATACCTTCACCATTAACCAGTCTACAGCAATCGTTCCCAAGAAGCCCGCATCTTAATGAAGAAAAAGTTTTTGTATGTCTAGTTATCATTGTAGGCATTTGCCTGTGCTTTTATTTGTTCCTATGTTTTCTTTTCTCTTTTAATTTATTTGGGTCATAAATTTGAAAAAAAATTAAGATTTTTACTACAAATTGATTGAAAAAAATACATTTACTTACATATATACATACAAGATTAGTCATTACAACCCTTCAGTCAGGATTACGAGCTAGCTTCTCACACCGCTTATGTTGAGTGTGTTAATTTTAATCATTAGTAGCGGGGTACCTACTTCAAGGTCATCTCCGAACGACAGATTTGTGAGAAATTTTCTCATGGCAGTTTGTATCTCAGAGTTTTTGCCAGAAATCTGCTGTGGGGAGATCGCCGAAAAAATATTTTTTTCATATTTCAGTTTGTTCGAGATGTCTGATCTGGGGGTTTGAACTAGGTGACCCCGGTGGCTTCAAAAAGTACAATTTCTGGATTAAAATTGTAATGCCATCCCTGACTAGTGTGATAGGCTTTATCAACTATAAATTGTGGTTAAATGAATTAGGGTTTCCCTACACTTTAATGTCATTTGTGATCACTCGTTGTTAATTAAAACTAGACTAGACTAATCGTGATTTTAATCGCGCAGTAAGTTACTCAAAAAGCAATTTTTTTATACTAAGAGGATATTCCGTTCGCAAACAATAACGAACATAATTTATGGAGGGCCTCTAAATATCTGAAACGTGTTGAAACCTTCAAAATTACAATAAAAGTTGTCAATAATGTTTGATGTCGATCGGACTAAACAAAAACTGAGGCAGGCAAAACCTCTTCCGTTATGCACTGCACAATAAGCATTAGAACTTAATGACTTCCTTGGTATTCCATATTAGATGTGTTTTCCTATAAAACCATAAAACTATATTCGACTATTCGAATAACAGTAACTGTCTAGGTTTAAATTGTTCGTCGATTCAATGAAGAGTAACCTTAATGTACAAAAATGCAGAGTAACCGTCCAGGGTTAAAGAAATAGTTTCAGAAACTGTCATAAGAAACTCGATGTGAATAAATTTCTTGGATATAACAACGTAGACTCTAAGGAAATTAAATGTTTGACACTGAATGCTGTTTTTTTATTTTGTACGTCAAACACTAAGGGGATGGCCCCTACGTATGCAGTGCATTGTGTTGGAACTAGAAATATATGTTATGTGAAGGAGAAAATATTTAAATCCTTTTATATCATAAGTGACAGGAAAGACCTCTGCAAAAAAGGAGTTACACATACGAATAGTGCGATGTAATGCAAACGTTCGTGATTTTTTTTATTGATTTAAGTGAATTTGAAGAAAATCTTCATTATTTTTTTCAACAAATTTTTAAAACTCTAATTGTAGAAGAAATTTTGGTGATATTTAAACTTTTGTCCATGACTGTATGTGATAATGTTATCCTTGTTTGCGTGACTGGTAACGCAAGTCACGAGATAAACATATTGAGTACCTATGTATGTTATGTAAGTTGGCGATGGAAAATGTCTCAGGTAATATACAGTCGAACTTCCATAACTCGAATCTCCATTATCCAAAAAAACTTCGACTTACGGAGACTTCGAGTTACAGAATTATTTTTCTTTAAGAGTTAATCGCAAGAATGTGTTTTTATTGTGTATTTTTTATTTAGAACTTTAGAACAAGCAGTAACTGAAAACTGCATACCTTAGCATACTATATAATGTAATCAACAAGTTAAAATGAATTGAAATATTCTGAAATAAGTGACTGAAAATGTATTTTTTTTTTTGTTATTTTCGGTATAAAATATCTCTAATTTATTCAAAGCCTTATAGTGATGCTCAGTTGTACGGTCATTAGTTTGCAAAAATAAATTCAATGTTCGCAAAGAATTTTCTACATCGGCTTTGGAGGGCTGATGAATAGTTTCTTCCAACGAACCCTCGCCATCACTCTCGGTTCCGCTTAAGACTGGATCTTCTGGTTCAATACATATTTGCTCAACAATATCATCGTCTGTAGGAAATCCAGTCGTGTAAAGCTCATTATCTACTTCAATATAATCTTGAGAAGCAGTATTGCAAGTAATTTTTTTTCTATTTTAACCAATCTTGGTAATCGGTTTCAATTCCATTTTGACTCTCATCAACATTACTCAAAAAACTAAAGAATGTCATCTTCTTCTTCCCACTCAGAATACTGACCAAATCCAGCTTTTTTGAAGCAATTTGCTTTGATTTGCTCACTGACGTCAATATCCCAAGCTTTTGTTACTTGGTTGATGCAATCCATAAGCGTAACCTCCTGGTTTTCATTTACCTCTATGCGCTTTAGTGCTTCTTCTACTATTCTGCTACTGTAGTACCATAAAAAGGGATTTCCCCATAAAAAGACAGCGAAATATTCAAACCAGTTTAACCAGCAAAGGAAAGCAAAACAAACAAACAAAATCAACAAACCAACAAAATAATTCTAGTTATAGAATTCATTTATACGTGACTCGTTCGAGTTATGGAGAACTGCGAATTATGGATGTTCGAGTTACGGAAAAGTAATTGTATATTATTTGTTATCTTAAGCCTACTGCCAATCTAATTTGTTCGAGTTACAGAAAATTCGAATTAGAGAAGTTCGAATCACTTGAGTCACAGTGAGCTTTAATCAGAATAAATCAGACAACATATCATATCATAAACATATCATCTAAATCCATATCTTTATTTTTAATTTTTGTTTTTGCAATTTTAATGACATTCAATATTAATTTTTTAGTTTGTTTACTTAAAAACATATGACATGTTTTTACGATGTATAATTGCACTTACAGTTTTACGTTAAGTAGACGTTACTGTTACATTACGTTAGATTACGCTACGGTCGACTAACTGAGCCTAAATTGTCGTTGATTCATCCGTCAACCATATTGAGTAGAACCAGTATTCTTGCGCTGAAGCATTGTAACACTATTCCAGTTGCCTCATTTTGGATGATCTATATTGATGCTTTGTTGACATGTGGCAGCAGTACACTTTCGTAAAGTTCTTTCAGCTTATAGTCAAATCTTAAATTTAATTTTGTTTTCCGTCATCCCCGACGTAGAAACGAATTATGGATCAGTTGCTATTTCTTTAGTATAATATTCTGGTATTTCATACCTTTTTCTCTATTTGTATGTTTTGCATTCATTTGTTAGGAGTAAAAATGGATTTGAAGCAATTTTTTTTAGATTTTTTATTCGCTATCAATTAATCTAAGCTATCAATTCAGAATTAATATCATAAATCGTTTCTTTAAACAACTAATGTCTGTCAAAAAGCATCGGCCATTTAATTACATATCCTTACAACCGTGGCCCCACGTGTAATAAGCCAACACACTACCTAGTAGACAACGGCGACTTCATATTTTACTTTGATAATAACGTCAACAAAATTCCATACATTCGTGTAAATATTTAAGACCTTCACAGGTTAAGCATTTCTTAAAACCGACTATTGATTTTAAATAAACTCCGTTCCTTGTTTTAAAATTTACGAGAGGCTTTCATCATAACTGATATTACCGATTTATTTTCGAAGTAGAATGATAAATATTTTAAATCGCATAGAATAATATGAGTTTACTTTGAATAAAAATTATAATTTCTGTTTAAAATTCTTAAACAATAGGAAATACAGTTACAAAGACATTCAATTACAAATGTGACAAGGTATTCTAAAATTTGGTCACATGTCCAGCAAAATATACCGAATTTTCACTACGTATAGCGAAAAAGAAAGGATGATCAGCACTGAACCATTTCTCTCCCAAATTCAAACTCAAGGGTAAAAATGTTTGAGCTGGAAAATAAAAGACAATCATTTATAATCTTATAATCATCAATATCAACAGAATTAAAGAAAAAAATTCTTACTAGTGGCTGTAGCAGTGCCTGAACCAGCTTCATTAACATCTAAAAAGACTTTATGCTTGACATCTGATATTTTTTGATGCTGCACGTTTTTAAATATGCCACTCAAGTTGGCAGTCTCATCAAACATGCTATTTAAACCCATCTAACAAAACAAAATTAAATTTATAAGAAAATAATTTTAATGTTTATAAGAGTAAAAGGCTCACTTACCTTTTTTAAAGGTTCCTTCAAATCAATGTTGTATTCTATACAAAATTTGGGTAGAAAAACGTGCACTACTTTGGCCGATATCGTCATATCGACTCCGTTGAAATTCAAATCTATCAATTGTTTCTGTAATGTTTTCCAACCATCTCTATCGTTGGGTAAAATAATCAACATGGAAATATTGGTATCAGTATATGGCATTGCCAATGCGGTGGCTTTTAATCTTGGTAATTCAGGATAACCAAAAATATCTTTTGTATACATCATCTCTACCTCAGTTTTTTGGTTATTATCCATATAGAATGGGGCTTTCATCGTGTGCTCCTTATTGAAGGGACGTAACCATTTGGCTTTGAAATAAATGCCATTCACTAATAGAGCACTGGTATCAGCATTTAGGGCATCTTTTTGCAAAAAGTTTTTAATTTTATTTTCAGTCTGCTGTTCAAACCAGTGGTTAATATTCTGGACCACTTCCTGGTTTTTCCTAAAGTTCACAATTTCTGCGTTAGTATCAAAAAAGTCCTGAGCAATCTTATTGAATTTTGATGTAACTTTCAGTTTATTATTTACATACAAACGAATGGCCATTTTTAATTCGGGTCCATCATATGATGGTATGAAATATTCAAAAGAGCTTTTCAAATAATTTTTATACTTTTGCAACACCGGCTTTTTATCACCCTCAGACAAATTTAAAACTGTACGCATTTCTTCTGCCGTCTGGCCCTCAGCACCACCATAAATTAACATCAAACATGCATGTATAGAGGCTGGTGAATAAACCACATTCTGCGAAAATTCTTTATCCACAGTGACTGAAAGTAAAGCCGTGGCAAAGTCATTACAAAGAAGTGGAAATATTATTCTACAAATTTTGGCACCCATTTTGTGCAGTAAGGAAGAGATTATAGCTAAAAATAAAACTGTAAAGAAATTAATTAATAAATTCATGTGAAAATAATTAATGGAGGGAGGAGGGTCAAAATTCTTTCAATTAAGTCACATAAAGCTGTATTTAAATTCAATCGTTTAGGTCTTGGCGTAAAAAGTGCTCCTGGTCTATTCAACAATTCGCATGTGGGTATAGGAATTGCGTCAACATACATATATTGACGAAATAATTATTGGTCGTACAGCAGTTGAAAAACACATAAAAATGTTAACAACATTCATAAGCGAATAAGTGAATACAATATGCAAAAATTTTTAACAAATGAAGTTAAATATCTTGGTAACATACGTACGTACATATTTAAATCATTCGTCATTACAATTCTTCAGTCATGATTACGACCTAGTCTCTCACACCATCCATTTTGTGCGTGTTAATTTTATATATGACTAGCTGTACCCTGTGCGTGTTGCTGCACCACCATCTAAAATAAATTTGAAGGAAAGACATTACACAAATGTCCAATTAATTTTGAATCATTTTATTGATTTTGTTTCCCGTTGTCCTGATGATTCAGATGAACGGGCCTGAGTAGTACGCATTCGATCAGTTTCTAATATCAATTCTCGTTGTTCAAGTGGTTCAAGCGTACGAGTCTCAGCCGCATATACTCAAAGATTTTTCAGTCTCAATGCTCGTCTGATCCTGAGGCTCGTAATGCTCTTTTCTTCCGTGCTTGAGGTGTAGGTCGACCAATTGCTTGTCATTCATTTTGAATAATTTTCAATGACGCCATCCATCGGAAATTAATGGCTCATGCGCAACAACTTTGTTAAAGAATGCACAGTTTACGATTTAATTCATTTTGAGTAATTTTCAGTGGGAACACCTATCGGATATTGGTCATACCAACTTAGAAACTATCGTCGACTCATGCGCAACAACTTTGCTAATGACCATAACATGATTAAATGCACAGTTTACGATTTAATTGATTTAAAGTAATTTTCGATTTGCTAGTCGCCGTGGTTTAGTAGGTAGTGTTTTGGCTTATTAGACGAAAAGCCAGGGTTCGAGCCCCAGGCCAGACATCAAAATAAACTACAAAAAGTATTTCTTTGGTGACTTCCTATCATCAGATTTCTGGCTAAAACTCTGAGAGTAAATAAAAATTGCCATGAAAAGTTTCTCAAAAATCTGTCGTTCGGAGTCAACTTTAAACTGTAGGTCCCGCCACTCATGTATGAAATTAACACACACAACATAAGTGGTGTGAGAAACTAGGCCGTAATCCTGACTGAAGGGTTGTAATGACCAATTATATATATTATATGTAAAGTAATTTTCAGTGGTACCACCTGCCGGAAATTAGTCACAACAACTTAGAAACCTTCCCCGGCTCATGCGCAACAACTTTGCTAAAGATCACAACATGATCAAATACATAGTTTACGATTCTATAAGGCACATACACACAAACATTCATTTTTATATATATAGACAATGGGAGGTGACACGCCCACTATAGCCAATCCACCCATTTTGTTCACATATACGTCAAAGTCGTCCATACAAAATTTGAGGACTCTAGCTGTTGCTGTTTATGCGATATACGATGTTAAATACTTATTGGGTATGTGGGCGTGGCACCTCGCCTACTTGAAATTTTAAAATAGTTCCTTTCAGGCATACAGGTAGATACTGTTAAAATTTCAAGTAAATCTGTCCAGCCGCGTAGCCGTCTATAGACTTCAAACAAACAAACAAACCCAAAAACAACTAAACACACATTCATTTTTATATATAAGATTGGAGGGATCTACAGTTTATAGTCAATTTGTGAAAAACTTTTCATGGTAACGTCTGGGCTGGGATTACAGCACGCGACTACAACGGTTTTCAATGAGATTTCAGTTTGGTTTAGTGCGCAAATAAACTCACACTTTCAGGCGGATCATACGATTTCACTTCACTACACAATCCTTTGTGAGAATGCGTAAAGTCTCTCTTGTACAGGGACAAGTTGAACATAATTTTAGCACCGCAAGACAAAATTAGGATACCGCCAATATTGGAGCTCATGGATGAAACACCGACACTTTTGCAAATATTCAGCGACGTTTTTTGTGTCGCTTTCAGAAAGCAAACGATCAGAAAATAATCCGTAATAGTTGCGAAAACGCCACGGATATTGGATATTAATGATCACAAGTGGCACTTACTTATTAATGGAGGATGAATATTCATAGTCGTATGCCCGTGCATTTTTCACATTTGATATCAAATATGTAATCACGTAGTTTTCTAAGAAAGTTGTTGACATTTTTTAAGTCGCCATAGTTTAGTAGGCAGTGTATTGGCTAATTAGACATGAGATCTCGGTTCAAATCCCAGGTCAAACATCTCCAACAAAACGAAATATGAAAAAATATTTCTTGGGCGACTGTCTCTCAGTGGATTTCTGGCAAAGAATTCCCAAAAATCTGTTGTTGAAATTGATTTTAAACTGTAGGTCTCGCCACAACATAAGTGGCGTGGGAAGCTGGTTGCAATCCTGACTGAAAGGTTGTAATGATCAATTATTTATGTATGGCTCCGAAAACACCACAGAGAGTATCTTTGTGAATATACAGTTAATATAGAACACTGTTAAAATAATCGGCAACTTTCTAGGCAAAGTCTATATCAGTAAATTCTTGATTAACGTATGACAAATTGCTTTATCAATATTGATAAATTTTATATTTTCTAAAATTATTTATTTACACAAGACAATTCACTGCATTTCACATTGAACACTGTACAGATAATAAACTAATTTACAATAGATACTTATAACAAAACCTATAAATAACATCATACGTGTTGTATAGACGCCTTTTGCACGTTGAAATTTGTTTCGAAACAAATTTCAACACTCTGGAGTTTGTCGGAGAGAGGGGACTCGCAAAACTTGCTTTGTTCTTTATTCGTATAAACACAGAGTTGTATTTGATTTCACATTTTCTTTTATTTTTTGTTTCGCATAGTGAAGTTAACATGCTGACTGGCGCGGCAATTTTCAAAAAACTGGCCAAAAATGACAATTTGATTTTTTTACATTATATTACTTAAAAAACTCTATTTTTAGATCGTAGTTATCATCAAAAATAAAAATTATGTTTTTTTAGGAGAAAAAGTGGGTTAATGAGTACAACATAACTCGTAGATTGCGTTCCGGGAGCCAACTATGAATTATCTCGTAGTGGGCAGTCAACGTGTTAATATAAATTTTCCTTATTTAAAATAACATTACTTTTTGTTTATTTTGTGTTTGAAATCAAAACATTTGCAAAAGAAAATTTTTAGTACCAAACAATTAATTATAAAAATGAAAAAATTAAAATCAAAAAGAATATAATTAAATTTTTTAATTTATAAAAATCAATAAATAAGGTAAATATATTAAAAAATAATAATACATACATAAATATATGTATAATATATTATAATATTATAAAAAAATATAATATTCATATAATGTTCATTTTTAAAGAATTGTCTGGTGTTGTTTGAACCTAAATCACAATGCCAAATAAAGTTATAACTGTCAAAAACAGCAGAATGACGCGATAAAAGAAAACAAAATTTGTGAAATTAATTTTTTACGTACAAAAGCGAAAGAAATTTTTAAAGAAAATGCAAAAAAGTTTTTGAAACTTGTTTCGAAACTAATTTCAACGTGCAAAAGGCGTCATACTTCATCAATAATATCATACATGTTGTATCAGGGTTACCGTATCCATCATCAAATACAGGCCAGAAGTTTTCGATAGAATTGGGAAAGCGTTTCTGCGAACAACAAATTTTTGATTTTGTAGCGTGTTAAGAGCTCTATACACTTGGATATTACTGCGATCTTTTGTTTTAAGGGTACTGCACATGAAACACACTTGTTTTTTTTTTTTTACAAGAAGTTTTCGTATGTAAACTGCCTCAGTTGCTGCTGCTGTAATTGCCACGTTCTCTGCCTCGGTACTGCTGAGTGATACTACATTCTGCTTTTTAGCACACCACGAAAATGCACAATCTGCTGTCACAAACACGTATCCAGAAAATGAATTTCTATCGCTAGAATCTCCAGCCCGAAGTCGCCATAGTCTACTAGGTAGTGTGTTGGCTTATTAGATGTAAGGCCCGAGTTCAAACTCCAGGTCACACATCATATTCATTTTGTTGCCTTTATCTATTTTTTCAAATCACACACAAAAGAATACTATACACTAAAATTCTTAATTTTTTCCTTTTCTTGTTATGTTTATTCTGGGCCCATAACATGTTGAAATTTAAGGAAAACGCCGAGCAGTTTTTATTTTGAAATCTTTATTTCAAGGAACAAGGTAAGACTGAAACTGTAGGTCCCGTCACTGATGTATAAAATTAACACACACAACATAAGTGGTGTGAGAAAATAGGTCGTAATCCTGACTGAAGGGTTGCAATGACCAATTATATATGTATGTATGTAGGTAAGACTGAAAACTTAAAACTAATAACAAAGAAATTCATATGTGATCTAAACATACAATATAAATAGATGCATTAAGCATCAGCAAACTCTGTTGACATATATTCAACTTACATACACCAATGATTAGATAGATATTCAGGATTGCGATCTAATTTCTCTCACCACTCAACTTTGTCCATGAGTAGCGGAACCTACAGTCCAAAGTCATCTCCGAACGACAGATATGTGAGAAACTTTTCATGGTACTTTTATTCACACTCAGAGTTTTTGCAAGAAATGTGCTGAGTTAAAGTCGCCAAGGAAATATTTTTTCATATTTCAGTTTGATCGAAATGTCTGACCTGTGGTTTGAACCTTGTCCCTACACACTATCAACTAGACTACGGTGACTTCAAAAAGTACAGTTTAAGAATTAAAATTCTAATGAAATCCCTATTAGTATGATAGGCTTTATCATTTAAATTGTGCTTAAATAATTAGGGTTTCTCTATTCCTTGTTTTCATTTGTTTTTGTGATCACTTGTTGCTCTCCCATCAGATAATTGTGATTTTAATCGCGTAGTAAGTTACTCAAAAGGCATTTTTTTATACTAAGAGGATATTCCGTTCGCAAACAATAACGAACATAATTTTTGGAGGGCCTTTAAATATCTGAAACGTGCTGAAACCTTCAAAATTTCAATAAAAGTTGTCAATAATGTTTGATGTCGATCGGACTAAACAAAAACTGAGGCAGGCAAAACCTCTTCCGTTATGCACTGCACAAGAAGCATTAGAACTAAATGACTTTCTTGATATTTCATATTAGATGTGTTTTCCTATAAAACCATAAAACTATATTCGACTATTCGAATAACAGTAACTGTCCAGGTTTAAATTGTTCGTCGATTCAATGAAGAGTAACCTTAATGTACAAAAATGAAGAGTAACCGTCAAGGGTTAAAGGAATAGTTTCAGAAACTGTCATAAGAAACTCGATGTGAATAAATTTCTTGGATATAACAACGTAGACTCTAAGGAAATTAAATGTTTGACACTGAATGCTGTTTTTTTTTATTTTGTACGTCAAACACTAAGGGGATGGCCCCTACGTATGCAGTACATTGT
Source organism: Sarcophaga subvicina (assembly GCA_936449025.2). Classification (NCBI taxonomy): domain Eukaryota; kingdom Metazoa; phylum Arthropoda; class Insecta; order Diptera; family Sarcophagidae; genus Sarcophaga; species Sarcophaga subvicina. The sequence continues at coordinate 39,933,138 of OW388084.2, forward strand.
GTTGGAACTAGAAATATATGTTATGTGAAGGAGAAAATATTTAAATCCTTTTATATCATAAGTGACAGGAAAGACCTCTGCAAAAAAGGAGTTACACATACGAATAGTGCGGTGTAATGCAAACGTTCGTGATTTTTTTTATTGATTTAAGTGAATTTGGAGAAAACCTTCATTATATTTTTCACCCAAGTTTTTAAAACTCTAAATATAGAAGAAATTTTGGTGATATTTAGACTTTTGTCCATGACTGTATGTATTTGGCTCGCATGATGCTTACGTGTTGTGGTGAGATGTTCTAATGTTATCCTTGTTTGGGTGACTTGTAACGCAAGTCACGAGATAAACATACTAAGTACCTATGTATGTTATGTAAGTTGGCGGTGGAAAATGTCTCAGGTAATATACACTTGAGTCACAGTGAGCTTTCATCAGAATAAATCAGACAACATATCATATCTTTATTTTTAATTTTTAGTTTTTGCATTAATTTTTTGGTTTGTTTACTTAAAAACGTATGACCCGTTTTTACGTTCTATAATTGCACTTACAGTTTAATTTTAATCTTGTTTTCCGTCCATCTCGATGTAGAAACGGAACATGGATGATCAGTTCCTATTTCTTTAATATAATATTCTGGCATTTCATACTTTTTCTCCATTTGTTCGGCGTAAAAATGGATTTGAAGCAATTTTCTTTAGATTTTTTATTCGCTATCAATCAATCTAAGATTTGATTAAATATTTCTTAAAACCGACATTGATTTGAAATAAACTCCGTTCCTTGCTTTAAAATTTACGAGGGGATTTCATCATAACTGACATTACGGATTTATCTCAGAAGTACAATGATAAAAGTTTTAAATCGCATAGAATAATATGAGTTTACTTTGAATAAAAATTATAATTTCTGTTTAAAATTCTTAAACAATAGGAAATACAGTTACAAAGACATTCAATTACAAAAGTGACAAGATATTCTAAAATTTGGCCACATGTCCAGCAAGATATACCGAATTTTTATCACGTATAGCGAAAACAAAAGGATGATCAGCACGGAACTCTATCTCTCCCGATTTCGAGCACAAGGGTAAAAATGTTTGAGCTGGAAAAGAAGAGACAATCATTTATAATCTTATAATTATCAATATCAACAGAATTAAAAAAAATGGGAAATAAATTCTTACTAGTGGCTGCAACAGCGCCTGAACCAGCTTCATTAACATCTAAAAAGGCTTTATGCTTGACATCTGATATTTTTTGATGCCGAGCGTTTTTAAATAAACCACTAAAGTTGGCTGTCTCATCAAACATGCCATTTAAACCCATCTAACAACAAAATTAAATTTAAATAAGAAAATAATTTCGAGATTTACGAGAGTAAAAGGCTCACTTACCTTCTATACAAAATTTGGGTAGAAAAACGCTCACTTCTTTGACCGATATCAACGATAAAAATTCATGGAATCCAAAAATTTTCAATTGTTTTCCTAATGTTTTCAAACCATCTCTATCGTTGGGTAAAATAATCAACATGGAAATATTGGAATCCTTATAAGGCATTATCAATGCGGTGGCTTTTAAACTTGGAAAAACAGCATAACCAAAACTATCTTTTGTATACATCATCTCTACCTCAGTTTGTTGGTTATTATCCACATAGAATGGGGCTTTCATGGTGTGCTCATTATTGAAGGGACGTAACCATTTGCCTTTGAAATAAATGCCATTCACTAATACAGCAGTGGTATCAGCATTTATGGCATTTGGTTGCAAAAGGTTTTTAATTTTGCTTTCGGTCTGCTGTTCAACCCAGTGGTTAATAATCTGGACCACTTCTTGGTTTTTTCTATAGTCCACACTTTCTGCTTTAGTATCAAAAAAGTCCTGAGAAATCTTATTAAATTGTGATGTTACTTTCAGTTGATTATTTACATAAAGACGAATGGCCATTTTTAATTGGGGTGCATCAACTGATGAGTTGAAAGATTCAAAAGAGCTTTTCAAAAAATTTGTATACGTTTGGAACACCGACTTTTTATCACCCTCAGACAAACTTAAAATTTTACGCATTTCTTCTGCCGTCTGGCCCTCAGCACAACTATAAACTAACGTCAAGCATGCATGTATAGAGGCTGGTGAATAAACCACATTTTGCGAAGATTCTTTATCATCCACAATTACTGAAATTAAATCTACATTTTACAAATTGTCCACCCATTATATGCAGTAAAGAAGAGATTATAGCTAAACTGTAAAGAAAACAGAAAAATTCATGTGAAAATAAATAATGGAGGGAGGAGGGTCAAAATTATTTCAATTAAGCTACATAAAGCTTTATTTTACTTCTATCGTTTAGCTCTTGGGCTATTCAATAAACCACGAGTAATTGGCTTGTGCGTATAGTCAGTGCGGTAGCATATATTGACGACATAATTATTGCTGGTACTACAGTTTAAAAACACATAAAAGATGTCAACAACATTCTTAAAGAAACAGCGTGAATACAATATGCAAAAATTTTTAACAAATGAAGTTAAATATCTTGGTAACATACGTACGTACATATTTAAATCATTCGTCATTACAATTCTTCAGTCATGATTACGACCTAGTCTCTCACACCATCCATTTTGTGCGTGTTAATTTTATATATGACTAGCTGTACCTTGTGCGTGTTGCTGCACCACCAACTAAAATAAATTTGAAGGAAAGACATTACACAAATGTCCAATTAATTTTGAATCATTTTATTGATTTTGTTTCCCGTTGTCCTGAGGATTCAGATGAACGGGCCTGAGTAGTACGCATTCGATCAGTTTCTAATATCAATTCTCGTTGTTCAAGTGGTTCAAGCGAACGGGTCTCAGCGGCATATACTCGAAGATTTTCCAGTCTGAATGCTCGTCTGATTCTGAGGCTCGTAATGCTCGTTTCTCTGTCCATCAGAAATTAATCGCACTAACCTCCGTCGGCTCATGCGCAACAACTTTGTTAAAGAATGCACAGTTTACGATTTAATTGATTTTATGTAATTTTCAGTGGCGCCACCTATCGGATAATGGTCATACCAACATAGAAACCTTCCCCGGCTCATGCGCAACAACTTTGCTAAAGATCATAACATAATCAAATGCATAGTTTACGATTCTATAAGGCACATACAAACAAACATTCATTTTTATATATATAGACAATGAGAGGTGAAATTTGAGGAATCTAGCTGTTGCAGTTTATGAGATATGCGACATTAAATACTTATTGGGTATGCGGGCGTGGCACCTCGCCTACTTGAAATTTTAAAATATAAAGTAGCCTATAGTTCCTTCCAGACATACAGGGAGGTACCGTTACAATTTCAAGAAAATCGGTTCAACCCTTTAGCCGTCTATAGACTTCAAACAAACAAACAATCCCGCAAACAAATAAACACACATCCATTTTTATATATAAAATTGGAGTCTACAGTTTACAGTCAATTTTTGAAAAACTTTTCATGGTAACATCTGGACCTTGATTACAGCACGTGACCAGAACGGTTTTCAATGAGATTTGAGTTTGGTTGAGTGAGCAAATAAACTCACACTTTCAGGCAGATCATTAGATTTCATTTCACTACACAATTCTTTGTGAGAATGCGTAAAGTCTCTCTTGTACAGGCCGAACATTATTTCAGAACCGCAAGACAAAATTAAGATACCGCCAATATTGGAGCTCATGGATGAAACACCAACACTTTTGCAAATATTCAGCGTTTTTTGTTTTTTTGTTTCGCTTTCAGAAAGCAAACGATCAGAAAATATTCCGTAATAATTGCGAAAACGCCACGGATATTGGATATTAAAGATCCCAAGTGGCACTTACTTATTAATGCAAGATGAGTATTCATCGTATGTCCTTGCATTTTTCAAATATGATGTCAAATATGTAATCACGTAGTTTTCTAAGAACGTTGTTGACATACTTCAAGTTGCCATAGCTTAATAGGTAGTGTGTTGCAGTGGTGATTTCTGATAACGAGAATTGGCTGACGTTTTGAAAAAAAAAAAATAATAAGAAATGCTTTTTTTCTAATTTTTTTCTATTTTTTGACGAAATTTTATACGTATTTTTATAAACAAGGGTTTGAACCGAACCCGAACCGGAACAAAAACCGGAACGAACCGGCTTGTTTTACCAAACCGTGAACCGGAGTCCGGAACACGTTCGGGTAAAAAAAATTAGCACAACACCACTGGTGTGTTGGCTACTTTGACATGAGACCTCGTTTCAAATCCCAGGTCAGACATCTCCATCAAAACGATATATGAAATGGGCGACTGCCTTTCACAAGATTTCTGGCAAAAACTCCTTGAAAAGTTTCTCAAAAATTTGTTGTTCGGAGTTGATTTTAGACTGTAGGTCCCGCCACAACACAAATAGTGTGAGAAGCTGGTTTTAATCCTGACTGAAGGGTTGTAATGATCAATTACTTATGTCTCTGAAAATGCCACTGAGAGCGTCTTTGTGAATGTACAGTTAATATAGAACACAGTTAAAATAATCGGCAACTTTCTAGGCAAAGTCAATATCAGTAAATTCTTGATTAACGTATTCCCTACTGTTTTACAAATATGGGCCAAAAGTTTTCGATAGAATTGGGGAAGTGTTTGTGCGGACAAAAAAATGTTTGATTTTGTAACCTGTTAAGGGCTCTATACACTTGGAGATTACTGTGGACTTGTGTTTTCCACAAATTAAATTGGAATGATTTAAGAGCACTGCATATGAAATACTCTTCTTTTTTTTAAGAACTACGATTTTATTAAAGCAACAATATGAGATTTTTGGCATGTAGGCTATGGAATGGAATGTCTATTGGTACAAAAATAATTAAAAAATATATGAATAATTGAATGTTTATTCATCCAAATAGGTGTTCGTCGATAAACATTCTGTTTTACAGAAATAATTGTTTTTAAAATACTTGGATTATTTTAAGGCAATTTTTTTTTATTTAATTTTTTGATTATTTTTTAATGCAAAATAAAATTCACAAACTTTTTTAACTATATTTATCACTGTATTTATCACTTATTGACAATTATTTGCAATTTTTTATTTTTTTTTTTGTTTTTTAATTTTCGTTCAAGTTCCTTATTGATGTTGAAATCACTTGAGTTCGTTTGTAACTAATATCTGTCGCACAACACAGTCTAGTTGGAAAACTGTTCAAGAAGAAAACTGGCATGAAGAAATTGATTTAAAATGTGAATCATTTTATGTTGTCTCGAGTTAAAATTATAAAATTGTATCAGGGACAAATAACTTGTTACAATGGTACCATTTTGTGGTACAATTCAAAAGTTAAAAAGTACTATGGTACACCAAGGGCTTATTTACTACTATTAATGAAGATAAACTTTTTGTATGGCTACCCATCATTGTAGGCATTTAACAGTGGATTTATTTGTACATATACTTTCTTTTCATTTATTTGGGCCAGAAATTTGAAGAAAAAAAATTATGATTTGTACTACAAATTGATTAAAAACTAAATTTACTTACATAGTTACATACATACATGATTAGTCATTACAACTCTTCACTTAGGATTACGACCTAGCTTCTCACACCGCTTATGTTGTGTGTGTTAATTGCATCCATAAGTGGCGAGATCTACAGCTCAAAGTCATCTCTGAACGACAGATTTGTGAGAAACTTTTTATGGCAATTTTATTTAATCTCAGAGCTATTGCCAGAAATCTGCTGATAGACAGTCGCCGAAGAAATATTTTCTTATATTTCAGTTTGATCGAGATGTTCGATCTGGGATTTGGAACGTGGCCCTACGGATAATAAGCGAACTCACTATCTACTAGACTTCGGCGACTTCTGAATGTACAATTACGAAATTAAAATTGTAATGTCATCCCTGACTACCACGATAGGATTTATCAATTATAAATTGTGGTTAATTGAATTAGGGTTTCCTTTGGGTTTATACTTTGATGTCATTTGTTTTTGTGATCACTTGTAGTTTAAGTTAATTAAAACTAGACTCCCTTCAGATAATTGTGATCATATTCGCGTAGTAAGTTACTCAAAAAAACTTTTTTTTTTTTAAACTAAGAGGTTATTCCGTTCGCAAACAATAACGAACATAATTTATGGAGGACCTTTAAATATCTGAAACATGCTCAAACCTTCAAAATTTCAATAATGTTTGATGTCGATCGGACTAAACAAAAACTGAGGCAGGCAAAACCTTTTCCATTATGCACGGCACAAGAAATGTTAGAACTAAATGACTTCCTTTTGATATTCCATATTAGATTTGTTTTCCTATAAGACCATAAAACTATATTCGACGATTCGGCGAAAAGTAGCTGTGCAGGGTTAAATTGTTCGTCGATTCAAAGAAGAAGAAGAGTAAGCGTCCAGGGTTAAAGAAATAGTTTCAGAAACTATCATAAGTAACTCGATGTGAATAAATTTCTTGGATATAACAACGTAGACTCTAAGGAAATTAAATGCTTGACACTGAATGCTGTTTTGCTTTATTTTGTACGACTAACACTTAGGGATGGTTCTTACTCATGCCGTGCATTGTGTTGAAACTAGAAATACATGTTATGGGAAGGAGAAAAGATGGAGTAGTGTTTGTAGACACTAGATTTGTAGTTCTTTATATCATAAGTGACAGGAAAGACCTCTGCAGAAAAGCAGTACCACATACGAATAGTGCGGCTAAAGAAAGAATTTTGTCTGTAATGCAAACAGATGTGCTGTCCGAGAAACACGAGTGTTCCATGATTCTCGGGAACAAGATCTCTAATTTCCGTTGTAGTAGCGATGGAACAGTGAAACACAAGCCACATTGCGACGATGCTCAAATGAATCAATAGAGTTTAACACCCCACCGCCATTAGTGAGAATCTTCACTCTCTCATGTATGCGGTCGAGAAGCCACAAAATAAACTTCGAGGCATTTGCTGATAGAAAAGAGTTGTATTCTATTCTCGGTCTGCTATAAGTGATGTAAATAGTAAGAAGATTGGATGAAGTGAAGTGTTTCTGGCACCGTCTTTAGACACCGAGGCATATGGATGCTTCTTTCCACACTTGGAAAATGTGGTGGCTCCAGCGAACATCACATTGAATTTCTAGGCCTGGAACATCAAGTATTTCTAACAACTTTATTCAATTTTCCTTTTATTCTATTTATTCTTTTATTCTATTTATTATATTTTATATTCATAAAATAATCGTAATCCTGACTGAAGGGTTGTAATGGCCAATTATGTATGTATGTATGTATATTTTATATTCAATATTGCAATAAAAGAATGCTAAAGGTAATAATCATACTAAAACCAAAGAAGTCACAACACTTAGTCCTACTTCTACATCAGATTAGATTAAGATGGATACCGTTTTAAAGGTACAACCCTCCCCTTTCTATAAAAGTATAAATTTGTGACATCGGTTCAGAAATGTTTGTTTTTTGTTGTAGCGCTAATTTGCAGTTTGTTTTTAAATTTTGTTACGATTGTGATGATAGTGAACATCATCAGATTAAAATCAAATTGTATGATAAGAAGTAAAGGCTTTTGTAAGAAATAGTCATTATGCGATCCATACAGGTTGCGAATATTTTGCCAATTTGATTATGAATATGAAATTCTATTCTGTTGAAAGAATTTTGTATCGTGTGCCAACATCTTATTGAAGTAAAGCAATTTGTCCCTGTAAATTAGACATTGTTGAAAAAAATTAAATAAATTGCAATCGTTTTGAATCGATTAATGGGTATGGAAGTCCTGAATCATTATGTGGCTACGAGTTATTAATATTTTTTTGTCGCTACCAAGAAACGTGTGCAATTGATGTAAAAATTGGAGAAATAAAAATAAAAATACATCACAGAATGCAAGTAAAACATTGAATACATAAGTAAATAAAAAATATTTTTTCTATAATCATGCTAGTCTAGTCAATAATAATTCCATTTTTATATTCTTATTATAGTTTTAATATTTCTTTTTGAATTTGCTTGTAAACCAGAAAATTCATTCCAAAGAAATTTAAGCGAATTCGGTTAAACGATGGACTCACTGAACGCCGCAATATTGCTCAAAACTATTGTTACATACATATGTATGTTAGACGTTAGAGTCTAGGAGCGTTATGATGATTTCTGCAAACATGGGAATCAGCTCAAAATGGAATAAATGAAAGTGATTACAGCGTGAAAGTAAGAGTAGGGAAATTAATACGATTAACTTTCTTTTGCATGCCTAAAAAAGCCTAAAAGCTGCAACGAAGTAGTCTATTCCGCGATGGAAGTCTGTTTAAGAACTGGTTGAATATAACAAAAAGTTACTCATGGGTAGTGAAAAGATTATATTGTATTATAGTGTAGTGACACTAAATTAAGGACAAAGAACGATCTGCTGTACTGCCTTTAATCCATAGAGGATTACGCAATAATATGTTTTTCGGTGTCCATATGCGTAACCCTTGATAATTACAATATGAAAGTATTATAGATTAAATAAAAGAAGCAAAAGAATTGCACTCTTCCTACAAAATTCAAGTGCCTACTACGGCTCAAGGCTTTCAGCAACATCAAACGGCCAAGGATTTCTTACAACAAATTAATCGTTTTTAAAACAAACTTATTTTAATTGATTGGGTATAAAAGCTGGATGGTTGGTTTAAGATTTACGGGTTTATTCTTCATAACAGCTATCGTGGACTTACTTAGAAGTACAATGGTGCACATGTATAATAGCATTGAAAATGTTTTCATTTATAAATTTCTTAAACGATAGCAAAAAGAATTACAATGTGTTCAATTCATTTCAAAAGACGGAGACATTCTAAAAGTTGGTCACATGTCCAGCAAAATATACCGCATTCTTGCTGCATATAGCGAATACGAAAGGATGATCAGCACGGAACTCTTTCAGCTTCTTGTAAGCGCAATAAAACTCTGTTCTCATGGCTGGCAAAAATAAGCCAATAATTCATACCCAATTTGTATCAACGGAATAACAAAAATTAAAAAAAAAATTGTTACAAGAGGCCTTTGCGACTTCTGCCCGGCTTTATCAATATCTAAATAGGCTTTATGCTTGACCGATATTTTATGCTGTTGTTCGGTATCAAATAAACAACTAGAGTCACCTGTCTCATCAAACATGCTCTTTAAACCCATCTTAAAGAAATGAAATCAAAATTTTTAGAACATTGTTGTGATATTTTTGAGCGTAATAGTCTCACCTTTTTTAATGGTTCCTTCAAATCAATATCATATTCAATGCGAAGCTTGGTTATTTCAACGCGCACTTCCCTAGTTACAGTTTTAGAAAGGATTTCAGTGCAATTCGTCCTTAGAAACCATTGCATTATTTTTACCGGAGACCTTTACATCGACAGCGATATCCTTAGAAAAATATTGAATAGAACCCGTATTCTTGCGCTAAGACATTGTAACACCATTCCAGTTGACTCCTTTTGGACGATCTATAATGATGCTTCGTTGACTTGTGGCAGAAGTATATTTTTGTTAAATCGTTGCAGATGACAGTCAAATCCTAAATTTAATTTTGTTTTCCGGCAATGTCGGGGCATAGAAACGGATTATGGGAGATTAGTTGTAATTTCTTTAATATAATATTCTCATATTTCATTCCTTTTTCTCCATTTGTTTATTTTCTAACAATGTATTCATTTGTTAGGCGTAAAAATGGATTTGAAGCAATTTTCTTTAAATTTTTTATTCGCTATCAATCAATCTAAGATATCAATTCCCAATTAATATCATAAATCGTTTCTTTAAACAACTGACTGTCAAAAGGCATCGGCCATTTATTTATACAGTAAGGTGCACAAATGAGTACATGTTTGTACGTTGAACGCTTTTTATTGAATAAAACTAAAAGTAATGCTCTTTCGGCTGAAAATGTAAAAGCACGGTTAAAGTTTGCCAGAGAACACAGAAATTGGTCAGTGGATAATTGGAAGCATATGATCTGGTCAGACGAATAAAAATTCAACCGCTTTCAGTCCAATGGTAAGCAATATTGCTGGCACCGCCATAGGGAAAGAATTGAAAGACACCATGTTAAGAAAACGGTGAAGCACGGTGGAGGAAATGTCATGGTATGGGGTTGCTTTACATGATGGCACCTCGGACCACTGTAAAGAACCAATAACAATATGAAAAAAGAAAATTATTTTAGAATTTTGCAGACCCATCTTCCCGATTTTGTCGACAAAATCGCCTATCCTGCGCAAGAAGTACTTTTCCAGCTGGATGGTAACCTCAAACACACCTCCAAAATCGTTAAAGAGTGGCTTTGTGAGCAAAATATTTAATTAGTGTAGTGGCCAGCAAAAAGTCCCAACTTCAATCCGATTGAGAATGTGTGGTCAATCGCGGAGAGACGGTTGAGACATTACTAACCAGCCCCAAACCAATTTAACTTTGGCAACGGATTCATCAGGAATAGACAAATATTCCAAATATACATAACAAAGGTCTGTGGACTATAATTTAAAAATACTCATATTCCCTAAAAATTTTTAATGGTGCAAAATTGAGTACATCTGAGTCATTTTCCTTTTGATTGTTTTTTTTTTCTTAGAATTTGATTATTTTAGTTTTGAAATTTATACTATTTTATTAAGTACTAAATGCTAAATTAAAAACGAAAAAAAATGTCTGAATTGCTGTATCACTTTTATTTTTATGCAAATAAAATTGCTCAGAGTACAAAATATACTCATTTGTGCACCCCACTGTATATTCTTACAACCTTGGCCTTACGTATAGTAAGATTGCGAAGATTCTTTATCATCCACAATTGCTGAAATTAAATTCGAGGCAAATTCAGTATAAATATTTGCGAATATTATTCTACAAATTTTGGCACCCATTTTGTGCAATAAGGAAGAGATTATAGCTAAACTAAAGAATACAAAGAATGTAAAGAATACAAGAAAATTAATTAATAAATTCATGTGAAAATTAGTAATGGAGGGAGGAGGGTCAAAATTCTTTCAATTAAGGCAGGATTTTAACGCTCTGATAGCTTGATTTTCATTGTTATGAGTAAACAATAAGATAAAAGTAAAAGTTAATCTAAAGGGAAGATCATCCTACCTTTAACTTTTAAAGTTCACTTTATCTTTGAACTTGCCATATTATATATGTATATTATTTTCAATACGGCAACTTCAAATATAAATATCAAAAATAAAAGTTATTATATTAATAGTTTATCAAATCAAAATGGATATTGGCGTATTCATTACATTTATTATAAAACAAAAAACACAAAAATAAAAAAGCTAAAACCTCAAAACACAAATTTTATAAACAAAATGAATAAACATAACACATAAGAAGGTACGTCGTTGCTACTGCGTTTTTAAAGCACTTGTTGAATGTGTTTTCGACATTGTTCCGGCACTGCCATATTTTTGAAAAAGGTAACTTTATTTTATCTGTAAGTTGTAATAATGAAAAGAAGTTAAAGGTGTCTCTAAAGTTCACTTTAGCTAAAGTTACCTTTAACTAAAGTCAACTTTAACGGCAAGTTGTAATAATCTACCTAAAGGTCTCTTAAGGTCCCTTAAGTTCCCTTAAGGTACATTATTACAACTTGCTTGATAAAAAGTTTTCCGTTATTATTTGTACCCAATAAGACAGAAGTGACCGTTAATCCAAAAGGAGGATCATTCTACCTTTAACCTTTAAATGTCACTTTATATTTGAACTTGCCATATTATATATTATTTTCATTATGGCAACTTCAAATTTAAACAAAATGAGCATATACAACAAAAAAACACAGCCCGCGGTTACCACCGCTTTAAAAAAAAACTTGTATAATTGAGTATTTTTATCGACATTGCTCCGGCACTGCCATATTTTTGAAAAATTTTATCTGTGAGTTGTAATAACGAAAATAAGTTAAAGGTAACTTTACAGTTCCCTTTAGCTAAAGGTACCTTTACCTAACCCCAAGTTTAACGGCAAGTTGTAATAATGACACATAAAGCTCCTGGTCTATTCAAGAAATCACGAGTAATTCGCTTGTAGGTATAGGCAGTGCGTCAACATACACTGGCGATATAATTATTGGTGGTACCACAGTTGAAAAACACATAACAAATGTCAACAACATTCTTAAGAAACTACGTGAATACAATATGCAAAAATTTTTAACAAATGAAGTTAAATATCTTGGTAACATACGTACGTACATATTTAAATCATTCTACATTACAACTCTTCAGTCTGGATTACGACATAGTTTCTCACACCACCCATGTGGTGCGTGTTAATGTTATATATGATTGGCGGGATCTACAGTTTAAAGTCAATTTTTGATAAACTTTGCATGGTAATGTCTGGGCTGGAGTTACAGCACGACCTCATGTCTTATAAGACAGCACAGTTCCTACTAGACTACGGCCACATCCATTTTGATTTGCCAAAACTCCCAAGAATAATCCTGATAAGATTATGCCTTGTTTTTTAAAGTTATTCACGAATTTTATGTTGCAAATGAGTAACTACAACGGTTTTCAATGAGATTTGAGTTTGGTTGAGTGAGCAAATAAACTCACACTTTCAGGCAGATCATAAGATTTTTGTTGTTTCGCTTTCAAAAAGCAAACAATCAGAAATCCTTAATAATTGATAAAACGCCACAGACTTATCAAATGAAAATGAGTAGTCTGTGAGAGAGAATCTTTGTTCTTGGTTCGATACACAGTTTTATATAGAACTTACTTATTTAATTGGCCATAACAACCCGTTTATCGGATTTCGGCCTCTGCTTCGGGCGCGCCTACGCCTGTTGGTCACACCAATCGATGACAGGGCATCCTCAATTTGGTCCTTCCAACGGATGCAAGGTCGTCCTCTTCGCCGACTTCCGCAGATTCCCGCATCAAATACCCGTCTCGCCGGAGCATCCTCCTCCATTCGAACGACATGGCATTTATATAGAACACAGAGTTGAAATAATAAGAGGATAACTTGCTAGACCCAATACATTAGAAATTTTCAATAGATTTGAAAATTGTTCAGAAAACAAATTTCTGCCAACTTTTATAGTGTGTGAGCGACCTACACTCTTGGAGATTACTGTGGACTGTTGTTTTCCAATGTCTACAAATGATTTAAAGGTACAGTATAAGAATCGCTGTGGTTTTTTTTAAGCTACGATTCTGTTTAAGCAACAACACCAGATTCTGGCAGGAGGGATATGAAATACTGAGCACAGAGTAACCACAGTTAACAATTATGAGAGGAAAAATTTAGTGAGAAATAAATGTTACAATGCTTTGCAAAGCAAACGTGTTAGGCAGAGCGAAAATTGTTGATAACGTAGGAAAGTTAAGTAAGAAATGTAAATAAACATTTATTTTGTGTTAAAAATGGGAAAATTTTGGAACATTTTTTAATTTCTTCAATGAAATTTTTAAAAATTTCAAAATATTTAATTATTAATCGAAATGTGTGTGTTTTTCGGTCACAATGAATATACATAGTTCCTTGTGCAAAAGGTATAATTAAGGAGCTAAATATTACAAGATCAAAATAAGACGTACTGCTCATAAAAAAGATTTTTTGCTGAAAGTTGCCAATATTTTTTAATTTCTTGAATGAAAAACTTAAAAATTATTATTGTTATTAGTTCTTTTTATTATTTATTAATAATTTTACAGAAAAATTACATTTTTTTATAATAATTGTTAAATTCCCTTTCGTTACTGGTTATATATATTGGTATTAACTTTATGCGTGAAAACACTATACGATTTTTTCTTGTTGTATCGTTTTGTAACAGTATTGTATGTAAAGTAAATTATACAAATAAATGAAACAATAATTAAAAAAATGAAAACAAATTTCCAAAGGTCAAAACTGCCAAAGAAGATGTCAAAGATGCTAAAGATGCCTAACGCATCGGCTTTGCCAAATAATACTGATAAATACTGATCGTATGTATCACGTTTCTGCTTATCCGACAACCATTCATAAGCCATTGCTATTTCCTTGAAACGTTCTTCCGCCTCTGGTGTCTTGTTCTTGTCGGGATGGTATTTCAATGCCAATTCTCTGTAAGCCTTTTTGATTTCGTCATCGTTGGCATTCTTATTAATGCCAAGAATTTTGTAGAAGTCTTTAAACATTATAATGAAATTATTTTCTTTCAGAAGATAAATAAAATCTGCAAATAAATATCAAAAGGAATTGCTTTTAGTTAACACATCCACACGGATATTTTCAACTACAAAAATATTTCATAAATTCTCAAATTTTTTTCCATGTATTATTGCTGTTACATTAAAATTCTACTACAATTGTTTAAATTTATCAAGCACGAAAACAGCAACAACAACAATGTCATATCTATAAATTCTATTATTATTTACATTTACAATATACGTAATAAGATTGTCAAACAGAAAAATAAATAAAGGCGGGAATATTTATTTACTACGATTTTCGTATCCCTCAGAATAGAACATTCGAGAGACTTTTAGATTTTTGCCTGGAGATGACATAATTCATCAAATAATGCATAAGTGTAAGTGTCGTGTGACGTGTATAACGGCAACACGCATACATATGTATAAGGCGTTGATGATTTTATTTGATCGTCTCCAGGCGCCCAGGGCGAATACAATAAGGTGATAGCAAAATTACAACTCACAACCAACATGAATTTTTTTCTTTTGTTATTTTGTCTCATTATTATTGTTCTTTGGTTTCTTTTTGTTTATAAAAAAAAAAAAAAATTCAAAAACAAATTCTAAAAAACAAATTTTTTAAATACGGACTGATTTGGGCTACCACTAAGATCATCATGCTTCAGGGGAATACTGGGAAGCATAAGACCGGATTCTACAATAAAAGTTGTGCCAGGACATGAAGAATATTTAAATAAATTATAAATTGTGTAGAATACAAATATAAAAGCAAATAAAAAATAAATAAACAAAAGAATGTGTGCACTTATTATAAAAAAAAACTAATAAATAAATTATTATTCCACAAGATTTTGTTTAAGATGACTTTCTAGAAAATTCGGTTGCCATAGTCAAAAAATCACCACTTTTTTTTTTTGTCTAAAAATGTGGGAATTACTTTGTTTCGATAATTATTTTCTTTGTACGCAACAAATAGAGAAATGTTTATAATCAGAATATAGCTTTTAAGCTTTTCTTAGTCTTAAGCACAATAAATTTCTTTTTATAGATAATTTTTTGTTCAAATAAACATTCATGTGTACTTAAAAAAGCACTCACATGGACTGATAACACCACCTTATATGAATTCGCCTTGTTCGAATTTATTTAAAATAAACTAACTTCCTTTTATCACTTGTAAAATTTCTTTCGCAATGATATCTTTTGGCTTCTTAACGTTAAATGTTAATAAAACGTTACCTATTCTCTCACTTGTATTTATAGCAAATGTGTTTCGTTTTCTAGAATGTTTCAGATTGTTTTGACATCTCTTTTGTCCCAGCGTTGTTTTTATCGTCAGTGTTGTATTTCTTCTGGATTAGGTAAACTAGTCTGGCAATATCATTTTAGAATATGCAACTTTTTTATATCTAATTTTGCATTAGAAAGATAAAATTATTCTGAATTACACTGTGTTATGTTTATTTGTGTATGACTGCAATATTTTTTCATTCAGAGATATTGTTAATATTTTTCGTAAAATATTTTTACAAAAGTATTATCTAAAATAACGAAAAAAAACATTTAATAATGTCATTGACCCTTGTTTTGAATATATTATTATTGTATTGTACGAATGAAAATATTTGGAGCCAATTACAATTCCTTTCTGCTTGAGCTTGAGACAAATATAATTAATAAATAATTGGCTGAACAAAACGATCAATATTATTACTGATTATGTATATTCAGATACAAATAGAAACTACTTACTTATTAGTTGCCCAAACCCACGGGATGTTTAGTTGTAGAATTAAAATTATATTAAAATATGTATGAAGAAAATTACCGTGTTCACCGGGCTCATATTTAATAAGGCTACTCGGATCACAGAATTAAAACCCCATTTTCCTTAATTAAAATTTAAATTACAAGTAGTGGAACTGGAAATTATTTTTGATTAGAAAAAAAAATGTTTATGACAACATAACTAACTGTTAAAAGTTTTGCTTTGAACAGCAGAAAAAACCAGTATTTATAAATCTTTAGTATTTTTTAAGTTTGATAAATAGATATCTGTTTCTGTTCCCAGGAGACAGTATTATCACTAATTATATGATTATATCGACGAATTTATCACTAATTATATGATGTTTTGAAATGTTATTAAAAAGATTTAGTAAAATTTAAATGTCCATTCAAATGTTCAACGCAATAAATATTAATTTTGTTTAAAGCTGCGAGGGCTGACGTTAATGCGAAGATTAGGAGATCCAAATCAATATTCTATGGCAATCATTTTCGAACTTGTATAGACGAGCGAAAAAAGCGGAGAGAAATTCGTAAATTCGTGGGTTTGGTAAATCGTGTCAGTGATGATGCCAGGTAGATTGACGTAGACCCGGTAAACCATCAGTTTGCAAGTATACCATTGCCACCTATAAACTTAGGTTTTTATGATTAAATCAACGACAAACGCATGAGTTCAATTTCATGCATTTTAGGTAGTACTGAGGTCATCCAAAATTTATTAAACTAACACTCCCTTCTACACTTATTTATTTCACTCATTTCTTCAATACAATTGTCGCCACCTCTACGTACCCATCTTTATGGAAACATGCTAATATCGTACCAATTTTAAAACAGGAAAAAAGATTTCGGCAATACATAGCCTAACTTATCGAAGGTCTTTGAAAAATTAATTTATATACAAACTAGTAGTTATCTATATACTAACTCGTTAATGATGAAAAGGCAATCCGGTTTTAGACCACAACACAGCTGTCTTAGTGCGTTGGTTAATGTAACCAAGGAAATTAGGTGTCAAATTGATAAACGTCACCTTATGTCTTTTCTTGTGCTACTCGATCATTCTAAGGCATTTGGCACTGTTCACCATTCTTTCTTGAAACTTAAACTGAAATATATGTGAAATTGTTCCTCAACTGCATTAAAACTAATCTCCTCGTATCTAACCGACAGAGGTCAAAGTGTTAGCCTTAATTCAGTTGTATCCAGAAGCTGTGCAATGCCAAGAGGCGTTGCAAGTAAAATATTGCTAAATACACATGTATGCTGACGACATGCAACTATACATAAATTGTATTGTTAGTGATGCCCCCTACTGCAAGATTTGGATCAAATTTATTTATGGGCATCTGCAAATGGTCAAAGTATAAACCACAACATGGCCTCCAATGCCGTTGGAGCACCTGAAAATTTGATCGCATATCTACCACCAATTCAAATTAATGGATCAATTGTTAGAACAGCTAAAAATCTTGGCATAACTCTGAATGGCGAACTAATATTCGAATGCTTTTAGCGAGGACATACATATTTAGCACCCACTCTTACGTACGGATGTGAGCTGTTTGCTAGCTGCGATGCAGGTAATAGACGAAGACTTAGCGTAACTTACAACGCTATAGGATGATATATTTTTGGCATTAGGAGAAATAGTACCATATGACATTTCGCCAGAATAATTTATAATGCCACATTTGACAATTTAACGAATTGCCGGATTCTGCTGTTTCTGCACAAATTAATACATAGCCACCTTATTTATATGAGAGATTAGTATTTTCCACGTCGAATAGAGGGAACAATGTAAATTCTATAAGATATATTACAAACATAATTTATGGAGGGCCTTCAAATATCTGAAACTTTCCCAAACCTTCAAAATTCTAATATAAGTTGTCAATAATGTTGGATGTCGATCGGACTAAACAAAAGTTGAGGCACGCAAAACCTTTCTCAGAAACAATTCTACACCTTTTCCATTATGGACGGCACAAGAAGCATTAGAACGAAATGATATTCCACGTCATAAATATCATAAATGATATCAGACGTCATAACATCAAGTCTTTCTCACAACTTTATTCAATTTTCCTTTTATTCTATTTTCCTTTGCAATGAAGGAATGCAAGGGTAATAATGATACTCAAAATCGAAGAAGTCAGTACACTTAATGGGCTCATAAAGACCTACTAGCCTGCTGCCAATTCATTCAAAATAAATTGGAAAAATTATTCAAAGCAGTTTCATATTATAAAACCTTTAGATTCGCAGTTTGGCTTTCGACATAGTCCTGTAACATTTGAACAATGTCACAGGGTTTATAAAACAATCAGAGATGCCTTGGAGAATCAGAAATGCTACTCTTTGGTATTTCCTGACATTAAGAAAATTTTCGATAGACTCTATTATTAGCAGATTGGCTTCGTATCTGGTGTGACATAGAGAAACGTGTTAAGTCCAGTCTTGCAAATGTACCCATGGATATGAATGTTATGATTGCCACATATTCAGATGAAACAGTTTTATTGGCCGTCAAAGAATCAACATCTGAAGTTTCAAAATTATTTCAATCACAACTGGACTCAATAAACGTGGTATGTTCAAATTGTTGTAACTTACACTCATATAATAGTGAGTGGCCGCCTGTTTATTTGAATGCGATTTTGATTCCCAACTCTAATTGTGTTAAATATCTTGGTGTGAATATTTATAGACGTTTAACATGGGAAATCCATTAACAATAAAAGAGAAAGCAATTTGCTATAAAAACAGCAAGAATGTACATGTATAGTATTATTTACAATAATTTTAAAACATATCTTGGAACTTATGGAATTTAATTATGGGAAACTGCATCGTACTCCCTCATTAGGTTAGGTTAAGTAGGGTGGCGAACCCTTCCTAGTCCTATTGTGATATAGCAATTTCTTCTAACCGGGGATCAAATATTTTCTAGAGAAATTTAACCCGAGTCCAAAACTTGACTCTGGCTTTTACAGCAATCCTGATATGAGAAAGCTCAGGCACAGATGTCAGAAAGGGAGAAATCAAAAACCTCCGTCTCTTTACGACAAGAGTAAGGTACTGACATATGAGGTGAAACACAATCTCTTTCTCCTCCTCAGCTTCTGCAGAAATCATTTGCTGGGATGATAGGTCTTTCAGCATGTTTTCACACAATAATCCGTAGGAATAACTATTGTGTGATGGATGGCTATGTGATTTAAAGACAGAAGTGAGTCGGTCCACTTCTTGTCCATACTTGTTCTGCAGAATCTATCAGTATTACACGTATCCTCCTGCTGTCAACGAGATTGAGCTTCTCTGTAAAACTGGTTCATAATAACCAAATTAACTGAAGCAATCCGAATACATATGCCCTGTAACATGTCGGAGATTAGAAAGGTCGCACCGGTTCTGGGTAGCTCATCAGCAATGAAATTTCCAAATGTCACTATGTCTCAGAACCCATAAGGAGTTAACCTTGGACGATCTAAAATTTCTGTGAGAAATCCTCGACATTCATGCACAAAAACGGATATTGAAACTACAATTGTTAGGAACTTCATCGCAGAAAAAAATTTGATTTTCGAGAAACACCGCGACACTTAATAAACATTTTATTGCTTTCAAAATGGCCATGAGCTCTGATTAGGGAACACTACCCCAGCCTATACATCCAATTGATCACCACTACATTACCAGACTACGCAGACTCAAAATAGGAATCATAAGGCAGAATTACGGCGACCAAATACTGAAAGTATTTTTACCAAGGATCTACAATGAAATACCAATACATGTAATGGCTTTTTGAGATAGGTTTCGAATGAGCTGTGAAATATGCTAAACTATTTTTATTATCTTCACAATAATATCTCAATAATGAATTGTAATTCAAAAACCCTTAATTACTGTAAACTACAGTTAAGTCTTTGTGGGTACAATAGCGATAAGAATAAATGAAATTTACATCAAATGAATACATACATCATTGGTCATTACAACCCTTCAGTCAGGATTACGACCTACCTTCTCACGCCACTAATGTTGTGTGTGTTAATTTTATACATGAGTGAGGGAACCTACAGTTTAATGTTGACTCCGAACGGCAGATTTTTGAGAAACTTTTCATGGCAATTTTATTTACTCTCAGAGTTTTTGCCAGAAATCTGCTGAGAGGAAGTCACCGAAGAAATACTTTTCATATTTTCGTTTTGATGTCTGACCTGGGATTTGAATCCTGACCTTAGGTCTGATAAGCTGACACACTACCTACTAGACTACGGTGACTACAAATGAAATATTTAAATTAATGACTTTCAAATGAATAATTTAATTAATAACAATACTGAGCAGTTATTTAAAAAAATTGTTTTTTTGTAGGAGTAGTCTGCAGTTTGTTTTTAGTTTGTAGGACAAGAGGTACGATTATGATGATAGTGAATATCAGATTAAAATCAAATTGTATGATAAGAAGTAAAGGCTTTTGTAAGAAATACTCATTATGCGATACACACAGGTTGCGAATACTTGTCCCATTTGATTCTGAATATGAAATTCTATTCTGTCGAAGGAATTTTATATCGTGAGGTAAAAGAAATTGTACCTATTGTTATTTCCAACACTATATATTAGGCATTGCAATAGTGGTTTTGATTTCATGTTTAAAAAAATTAAATAAATTACAATCGTTATGAATCGATTAATGCGTATGGAAGTCCTGAATCATTATGTAGCTACGAGTTATTAAAACTTTTTGTTGTTACCAAGAAACGTGTGCAATTGATGTAAAAATTGGAGTAATAAAAATAAAAATACATCACAGAATGCAAGTAAAACATTGAATACATAAGGAAATAAAAAATATTTTTTCTATAATCATGCTAGTCTAGTCAATAATAATTCCATTTTTATATTCTTATTATAATTTTAATATTTCTTTTTGAATTTGCTTGTAAACCAGAAAGAAATTCCAAAGAAATCAAATCGAATTTGATTAAACGATGGACTCACTGAACGCCGCAATATTGCTCAAAATTATTGTTACATACATATGTATGTTAGACGTTAGAGTCTAGGAGCGTTATGATGATATCTGTAAACATGGGAATCAGCTCAAGATGGAATAAATGAAAGTGATTACAGCGTGAAAGTTAGAGTAGGGAAATGAATACGATTAACTTTCTTTTGCATGCCTACAATTGCCTAAAAGCAGCAACGAAGTAGTCTATTCCACGATTGAGGTCTGTTTAAAAACTAGTTGAAGATGAGGTGTATTTAAAGGTTACTCATGGGTAGTGAAAGGATTATACTGTATTATAGTGTGGCGATACTAAGTTACTACCAAAGAACGATCTACTCTGCAGCCTTTAATCTATGCAGGATTACGCAACAATATGTTGCTCGGTATCCATACGGGTAACTCTCGATAATTAAAATATGAAAGTATCATAGATTAAATAGAAGAAATAAAAAAAAGAATTGCACTCTTCCTACAAAATTGAAGTGCCTACTACGGCTCAACATTCAGAGGCTTCCAGCAACATCAAATGACCAAGGATTTCTTAGAACAAATTAATCGTTTTTAAAACAAAATTATTTTAATGGATTGGGTATAAGAGCTGGATGGTTGCTTCAAGATTTACGGGGTTATTCATCATAACAGCTGTCATGGACATTGAATATGTTCTCTTTTATAAATTTCTTAAACGATAGCAAAAAGAATTACAATGTGTTCAATTAATTTCAAAAGACGGAGACATTCTAAAAGTTGGTCACATGTCCAGCAAAATATACCGCATTCTTGCTGCATATAGCGAATACGAAAGGATGATCAGCACAGAACTCTGTCAGCTTCATGTAAGCGCAATAAAACTCTGTTCTCATGGCTGGAAAAAATTAGACAGTAATTCATACCCAATTTGTATCAACGGAATTACGAAAATTAAAAAAAAGAAATTGTTACAAGAGGCCTTTTTGACTGCTGCCCGGCTTTATCAATATCTGAATAGGCTTTATGATTGACCGATATTTTATGCTGTTGTTCGGTATCAAATAAACAACTAGAGTCACCTGTCTCATCAAACATGCTATTTAAACCCATCTTAAAGAAACGAAATCAAAATTTTGAGAACATTGTTGTGATATTTTTGATCGTAAAAGACTCACATTTTTTAATGGTTCCTTGAAATCAATATCATATTCAATGCGAAGCTTGGTTATTTCAACACGCACTTCCCTAGTCACAGTTTTAGAAAGGATTTCAGTGAAATTCGTCCTTAGAAACCATTGCATTAGTATTACCGGAGATCTTTACATCGACAGCGATATTCTTAGAAAAATATTGAATAGAACCCTTATTCTTGCGCTAAGATATTGTAACACCATTCCAGTTGCATCGTTTTGGATGATCTATAATGATGCTTGTTGACGTATATTTTCTTTAAATCCTTGCAGAGTATAGTCAAATCATAAATTTAATTTTGTTTTCCGTCCATCTCGACGTATAAACGGAATATGGAAGATCAGTTGCCATTTCTTTCACATAATATTCTCGTATTTCATACCTTTTTCTCTATTTGTTTATTTTTAACAATGTATTCATTGTTAGGCGTAAAAATGGATTTGAAGCAATTTTCTTTAAATTTTTTATTCGCTATCAATCAATCTAAGATATCAATTAAGAATTAAGATCATAAATCGTTTCTTTAAACAACTGACTGTCAAAAGGCATCGGCCATTTATTTATACATATGTCCTTACAACCTTGGCCTTACGTATAATAAGCCAACACACTACCTACTAGACTACGGCGACTTCATATTTTACTTTGATAATAACGTCAACCAAAATGACATACATTCGTGTAAATATTTACGAACTTCAGTGGAAGAACCATTAAAAAATACAAACAGGTTTCTTAAAATCGACTATTCGACTATTCAATTGAAATAAACTCCGTTCCTTGTTTTAAAATTTACGAGGGGTTTTCATCATAACTGACATTACGGATTTATCTCAAAAGTACAATGATAAGCATTTAAATTCGCATAGAATAATATGAGTTTACTTAGAAAAAAAATTATAATTTCTGTATAAAATTCTGAAACAATAGGAAATACAGTTGCAACGAAATTCAATTACAAATGTGACAAGATATTCTAAAATTTGGCCACATGTCCAGCAAAATATACCGAAAATTCATCACGTACAACGAAAACGAAGGGATGATCAGCACGGAACTCTTTCTCTCCCAAATTCGAGCTCAAGGGTAAAAATGTTTGAGCTGGAAAAGAAAAGACAAGACAAAACAGAGTAAAAAGAAAATTTTAGGAAAAACAATTCTTACTAGCGGCTGCAGCAGCGCCTGAACCATCTTCATTAACATCTAAAAAGGCTTTATGCTTGACATCTGATATTTTTTTATGCCGAGCGTTTTTAAATAAACCACTAAAGTTGGCTGCCTCATCGAACATGCTATTTAAACCCATCTAACAACAAAATTAAATTTAAATAAGAAAATAATGTTTATAAGAGTAAAAGGCTCACATACCTTTTTTAAAGGTTCTTTCAAATCAATGTTGTATTCTATACAAAATTTGGGTAGAAAAACGCTCACTTCTTTGGAGGATGTCATCGAAGCAACTTGATTGAAATTCAAAGTTATCAATTGTTTCTGTAATGTTTTCCAACCATCTCTATCGTTGGGTAAAATGATCAATATGGAAATATTGGAATCCTTATAAGGCATTATCAATGCGGTGGCTTTTAATCTTGATAACTCGACGTAATCAAAACTATCTTTTGTATACATCATCTCTACCTCAGTTTGTTCATTATTATCCATATAGAATGGGGCTTTCATGGTGTTATCCTTATTGAAGGGACGTAACCATTTGGCTTTGAAATAAATTCCATTCACTAATAGAGCAGTGGTATCAGCATTTACGGCATCTGGTTGCAAAAGGTTTTTAATTTTATTTTCAGTCTGCTCTTCAACCCAGTGGTTAATATTCTCTACCACTTCTCGGTTGTTTCTAAAGTCCACATTTTCTGCTTTTGTATCAAAAAAGTCCTGAGCAATCTTATTGAATTTTGATGTAATTTTGATTTTATTTTTTACATACAAACGAATGGCCATTTTCAATTGGGGTGCATCATCTGATGAATTGGAAGACTCAAAAGAGTTTTTCAAATAATTTTTATACTTTTGCAACACCGGCTTTTTATCACCCTCAGACAAACATAAAATATTACGCATTTCTTCTGCAGTGTGTCCCTCAGCACCCCCATAAACTAACGTCAAACATGCATGTATAGAGGCTGGTGAATAAATCACATTTTGCGAAGATTCTTTATCATCCACAATTACTGAAATTAAATCCGAGGCAAATTCAGTATAAATATTTGCGAATCTTATTCTACAAATTTTGGCACCCATTTTGTGCAATAAGGAAGAGATTATAGCTAAAAATAAAACTGTAAAGAACACAAGAAACTTAATTAATAAATGGAGGGAGGAGGGTCAAAATTCTTTCAATTTAGGGCCATTATTACAACTTGACATTAACTTAAGGCAGGATTTTAACGCTCTGATAGCTTGATTTTCATTGTTATGAGTAAACAATAAGACAAAAGTAAGCGTTAATCATTTGCGACCGTATTAATTTTATATATGGGTGTCATGCTGGTCGGAATTAATTTTCGTTTCGTTCACTATCAGAATCACTACTGGAAATATTTTCAGAACAAATGTTATCACTTTCTTTACCAAAGTCAGTGTTGAAAGAGTCAAAATAAAATTCGTCATCACTACTTTCAAGTTCACGGAACACTTCCTTCAGTCAATTTCCTTTTTGCCATTTTATTAGACTATTTTGAAATATTTTAAGAAGCGAAATCGCCAAATCTAAGTTAAGTACAACTTATAAAATACCACTCGATTTCAACGAATTTCGAAAGCTTATCGATTGGGAGCAGACATACGACTAGATCGGTGATAAAGCTTTTGTGGCTGAGAGCAGACATACGACCGGAATGGTAAAAAAGCTTTGGTGACTGAGAACAGACATACGGTCGCAAAGGGATAATCTAAAGGCAAGATCATCCTACCTTTAACTTTTAAAGTTCACTTTATCTTTGAACTTGCCATATTATGTATGTATATTATTTTTAATATGGCAACTTCAAATATAAATATGAAAAATAAAAGTTATTATATTAATAGTTTATCAAATCAAAATGGATATTGGCGTATTCATTACATTTATTATAAAACAAAAAACACAAAAATAAAAAAGCTAAAACCTCAAAACACAAATTTTATAAACAAAATGAATAAACATAACAAATAAGAAGGCACGTAGTTGCCACTGCGTTTTTAAAGCACTTTTTTAATTGCGCAGTGTTATCGACATTGTTCCAGCACTGGCACATTTTTGAAAAAATTAACTTTATTTTATATGTAGGTTGTAATAACGAAAAGAAGTTAAAGGTGTCTCTAAAGTTCACTTTAGCTAAAGTTACCTTTAACTAAAGTCAACTTTAACGGCAAGTTGTAATTATGACCTTAAGGGACATTATTACAACTTGCCGTTAACTAAAGGGATGATTTTAACGGGCAGATAAATTGTTTTTCGTTATTATGAGTACCCAATAAGATAGAAGTGATCGTTAAGCTAAAGGGAGGATCATCCTACCTTTAACATTTAAAGGTCATTTTATGTTTGAACTTGCCATATTATATACTATTTTCATTATGGCAACTTCAAATTTAAACAAAATGAGCATATACAACAAATAAACAAAGCCCGCCATTGCCACTGCTTTAAAAAAAATTGGATAATTGAGCAGTTTTATCGACATTGCTTCGGCACTGCCATATTTTTCAAAAATGTTATCGGTAAGTTGTAATAACGAAAATAAGTTAAAGGCAACTTTCCAGTTTCCTTTAGCTAAAGGTACCTTTACCTATCCCCAAGTTTAACGGCAAGTTGTAATAATGGCCCTAAGCCCCATAAAGGGCATACATTTTATATATGATTGGCGGGATCTACAGTTTAAAGTCAATTTTTGATAAACTTTGCATGGTAATGTCTGGGCTGGGGTTACAGTACGTAACCCCATGTCTTATAAGCCAGCACAGTACCTATTAGACTGCGGCCACATCCATTTTGATTTGCCGAAACTCCCAA
Organism: Sarcophaga subvicina; assembly: GCA_936449025.2. Lineage (NCBI taxonomy): Eukaryota > Metazoa > Arthropoda > Insecta > Diptera > Sarcophagidae > Sarcophaga > Sarcophaga subvicina. The sequence goes on from OW388084.2 coordinate 39,959,341, forward strand.
GAATAATCCTGACAAGATTTTGCCTTCCGTTTAAAGTAATTCACGAATTTTAGGACCTGTTGCATGTTATGAATTGAAATAAAACAATGTTTTAAATAGCAATAAAAATGTATTCAAGTTGGACACTCAAATCGAATGAAAGTTTATTTTTACAATTTAACATTAAATGTATACATATGTACGTACGAATCATAATAATTTTATAATTTCAATATACGTAGTAATGATGTGTTGCAAATGAGTAACTAAAATGGTTTTCAATGAGATTTGATTTTGGTTTAGTGAGCAAATAAACTCACACTTTCGAGAGTTTTCACTTCACTTCACAATTCTTTGTGAGAATACGTAAAGTCTCTCTTGTACAGGGGCAAGCCGAACACTGTTTCAGCACCGCAAGACAAAATTAAGATACCACCAATATTGGAGCTCATGGATGAAATACCAACACTTTTGCAAATTTTCAACGTTTTTTCAAGCAAACGATTGGAAAGTCATCCGTAATAATTGATAAAACACCACAGACTTATTATATGAGAATAAGTAGCCTGTGAGAGGGAATCTTTGTTTATGTTTTCCTTTAATTTTCATGTTTAGCCTCTAGGTTTGATACACAGTTTTATATAGAACACAGAGTTAAAATAATAGGAGCATAACTTTTTAGACCCAATATATTAGAAATTTGTCGCCGTGGTGTAGTAGGTAGTGTGTTGGCTTACTATTCGTAAAGCCCGGGTTCGTATCCCAGGTCAGACATCAAAAATGAAATATGAAAAAAAAATTATTTCTTCGGCGACTTCCTCTCAGCAGATTTCTGGCAAAAACTCTGAGAGTAAAATAAACTGCCTTGAAAAAGTTTCTCAAAATTCTGTCGTTCGGAGTCGACGTTAAACTGTAGGTCCCGCCACTCACGTATAAAATTAACGCACACAACATGAGTGATGTGAGAAGCTAGGCCGTAATCCTGACTGAAGGGTTGTAATGGCCAATTATGTATGTATTATGTGTATATTAGAAATTTTCAATAGATTTGGTAAGCGTTTGTTCGGAAAACTAATTTTTGACAACTTTTATAGTGTGTGAGGGACTCTACACTCTTGGAGATTACTGTGGACTGTTGTTTTCCAATGTCTCAAAGTATTTAAAGGTACAGTATAAGAATCACTCTGTTGTTTCTTTTAACTGCGGTTTTATTTAAGCAACAACACCAGATTCTGGCAAGAGAAGTATGAAGTACTGAGCACAGAGTAACCAGACAGAAAATCTGAGAGGGACAGAAATACTTGTTGCTAATATTTGCTGTCCCTTTCACATTAAATTGGCAATTGTTAAATTGCGTGTCGCCTCTGTGTACTCTGTGATACTGCATCGCTTGGTCTGCAAAATATAATGCTTTCGCACGTACATGTGTACATACGTTCATTGCTACGAAAATAATTAAAAAAGTGAGTTGAGTGTTTATTCATATAATAAATTCGTGTTTATTAAAAATCACTCCGTTTTACAGCAATAAATGTGTTAAAAATATTTCGGCTATTTTAAAGCAATGTTTTTAAACTTTTTTAAATGTATTTATCACTGTAATTATCACTTGTAGAAAATTATTTTATTTTTTAATTTTTGTTCAAGTTCCTTATTGATGTTAACTTCACTTCAGTTCGTTTGTAACTAATATCTGTCGTACAACAAACAGTCTATTTGGAAAACTGTTCATACAATAGCTGGCATGAAAAATTTTATTTAAAATGTGAATCATTTTATGTTGTCTCGAGTTAAAATTACACATTTATGTATCAGGGACAAAAAACTTGGCATAATGGTATCAATTTGTGGTACAATTCAAAAGTTGAAAAGTACTATGGTACACCAAGGGCTTATTTAGTACTATTAATGAAGAAAAAGTTTTTATATGGCAACAATGATGAATAACAGTGGCTTTATTTGTACATATGTTTTTTTTTACCTCTCTTCATTTATTTGGGTCAGAATATTTACATACATACATACATTATTGGTCATTACCTTCAGTCAACTCTTCAGTCAGGATTACGGACTAGCTTCTGACACCGCTTATGATGAGTGTGTTAATTTTATCAATAAGTTGCGGGATCTACAGTTCAAAGTCATCTCCGGACGACAGATTTGTGAGAAACTTTTCATGGCAATTTTATTTATTGTGGTTAAATAAATTAGGGTTTCCCTATACTTTGATGTCATTTGTTGAAGTTAATTAAAACTAGACTCCCTTCAAATAATTGTGATTATAAACGCATAGTAAGTTATTCAAAAAGCTTTTTTTGATACTAAGAGGATATTCCGTTTGCAAACAATAACGAACATAATTTATGGAGGTCCTTTAAATATCTGAAACGTGCTCAAACCTGCAAAATTTCAATAAAAGTGTTCAATAATGTTTGATGTCGATCGGACTAAACAAAAACTGAGGCAGGCAAAACCTTTCTCAGAAGCAATTCTACTCCTTATTCATTATGCACGGCACAAGAAGCATTAGAACTAAATGTCTTTCTTGAAATATCAAGTCAGATGTTGTTTCCTATAAAACCATTGAAATTAAAAGAAATTGTTTCAGAAACTATCATAAGAAACTAAATGTGAATAAATTTTTTGGATATGACAACGTGGATTCTAAGGAAATTAAATGCTTGACACAGAGTGCTGTTTTTTTTTATTTTGTAGGACCAACAATAAGGGGATGGCCCCTACTCATGCAGTGCATTGTGTTGCAAATATAAATATATGTTATGGAAATGAGAAAAGAGGGAGTAGTGTTTGTGGACTCTGGATTTGAATGCTTTTATAAGTGACAGGAAATACCTCTGCAGAAAAGCAGTGCAACATGCGAATAGTCCGGCTAAAGAACGAATTTTGTCTGTAATGCAAAACGTTTTTTTTTTATTGATTTAAGTGAATTTGAAGAAAATCTTCATTATTTTTTTCAACAAATTTTTAAAACTCTAAATGTAGATTTTGGTGGTATTTAGACTTTTGTCCATGACATGCCACGTATAACAAGCCAACACACTTCCTACTAGACTACGGCGACTTCATATTTTATTTTGATAACAACCCCAACCAAAATGACATACATTCGTGTAAATATTTACGAACTTTAGTGGAAGAACCCTTAAAAAATACAAACTGATTGAGTATTTCATAAAACCGACTATTCGACTATTCATTTGAAATAAACTCCGTTCCTTTTTTTAAAATTTACGAGGGGTTTTCATCATAACTGGCATTACCGATTTATCTTAAAAGTACAAAGATAAGCCTTTAACATCGCATAGAATAATATGGGTTTTATTTAAAGTTATAAAAATTATAATTTCTGTATAAAATTTCTAAACAATAGCAAATACAGTTATAAGATACTCAATTATAAAGTGACAAGATATTTTAAAATTTGGCCACATGTCCAGCAAGGTATACCGAATTTTTATCAAGTATAGCGAAAACAAAAGGATGATCAGCACGGAACTCTATCTCTCCCGATTTCGAGCACAAGGGTAAAAATGTTTGAGCTGGAAAAGAAGAGACAATCATTTATAATCTTATGATCATCAATATCAACATAAACATCAACATATCAAATTAAAAAAAATGGGAAATAAATTCTTACTAGCGGCTGCAGCAGCGCCTGAACCAGCTTCATTAACATCTAAAAAGGCTTTATGCTTGACATCTGAGATTTTTTTATGACGAGCATTTTTAAATAAACCACTAAAGTTGGCTGTCTCATCGAACATGCTATTTAAACCCATCTAATAAAAGAAAAAAAATTAAATTAAATTTATAAGAAAATAATTAGGATGTTTATGTGAGTAAAAGGCTCACTAACCTCATTTAAAGGCTCTTTCAAATCAATATTGTATTCTATACAAAATTTGGGTAGAAAAACGCTCACTTCTTTGACCGATATCAACGATAAAAGTTCATGGAATCCAAAAATTTTCAATTTTTTTCCTAATGGTTTCAAACCATCTCTATCGTTGGGTAAAATAATCAACATGGAAATATTGGAATCCTTATAAGGCATTTTCAATGCGGTGGCTTTTAATATTGGAAAAACAACATAACCAAAACTATCTTTTGTATACATCATCTCTACCTCAGTTTGTTGGATTTTATCCATATAGAATGGGGCTTTTATGGTGTGCTCCTTATTGAAGGGACGTAACCATTTGGCTTTGAAATAAATGGCATTCACTAATACAGCAGTGGTATCAGCATTTACGGTGTCTGCTTGCAAAATGTTTTTAATTTTGCTTTCGGTCTGCTGTTCAACCCAGTGGTTAATATTCTCTACCACTTCTGGTTTGTTTCTAAAGTCCACTCTTTTTGCTTTAGTATCAAAAAAGTCCTGAGAAATCTGATTGAATCTTGATGTTATTTTCAGTTTATTATTTAAATACAAACGAATGGCCATTTTTAATTGGGGTGCATCATTTGATGAATTGGGAGATTCAAAAGAGCTTTTCAAAAAATTGTTATACCTTTGCAACACCGGCTTTTTATCACCCTCAGACAAATGTAAAAATTTACGCATTTCTTCTGCCGTCTGGCCCTCAGTACAACCATAAACTAACGTCAAACAAGCATGTATAGAGGCTGGTGAATAAACCACATTCTGCGAATATTCTTTATCCACAATTACTGAAATTAAGTCCGAGGCAAAGTCATAATAAAAATTTGGGATTATTACTCTACATCTTACAAATTGTCCACCCATTTTGTGCAGTAAGGAAGAGATTATAGCTAAAAATAAAACTGTAAAGAAAACAAAAAAATAATTAATAAATTCATGTGAAAATAATTAATGGAGGGAGAAGGGAAAAAATTCTTTCAATTAAGCCACAAAAAGCTTTATTTAACTTCAATCGTTTAGCTCTTAGCGTCAAAAGTGCTTCTGGTCTATTCAACAAATCACGAGTAATTCGCTTGTGCGTATAAGCAGTGCGGCAGCATATATTTACGACATAATTATTGCTGGTACTACAGTTGAAAAACACTTTAAAAAATATCAACAACATTCTTAAGAAACAACGTGAATACAATATGCGAAATTTTTTAACAAATTAAGTTAAATATCTTGGTAACATTCATATTTAAATCACAACGACTCTTCAGTCAGGATTACGACCGAGTCTCTCACACCACCCATGTGGTGCGTGTTAATTTTATATATGATTGGCGGGATCTACAGTTTAAAGTAAAATTTTAAAAAATTTTGTATGGTAATGTCTGGACTGGGGTTACAGTACGACCTCATGTCTTATAAGACAGCACAGTACCTACTAGACTGCGGCCACATCCATTTTGATATGCCGAAACTCCCAAGAATAATCCTGACAAGATTTTGCCTTGTTTTTTAAAGTTATTCACGAATTTTGTGACCTGTTGTGATTGTACTCGTCGCAACAATTTTATGTTATGAGTTGAAATTAAACAACGTTTTAAATAGCAATAAAAATGAATTGAAGTTGAACATCAAAATCGAGTGAGAGTTTATTTTTACAATTTAACATTAAATATGTACATATGTACGTATGAATCATAATAATTTGATAATTTCAATATACATAGTAATGATGTGTTGCAAATGAGTAACTACAATGGTTTTCAATGAGATTTGAGTTTGGTTTAGTGAGCAAATAAACTCACACTTTCGAGCGTTTTCATTTCACTACGCTATTCTTTGTGAGATTGCGTAAAGTCTCTCGTGCACAGAGAGATAAGGTACCGCCAATATTGGAGCTCAAGACGAAACACCAACAGTTGAAACAGTTCGGTTGAAATCCCAGATCAGACATCTCTAACAGAACGAAATAAAAAAAAATAATTTTTGGGCGACTGGCTGTCAGAAAAATCAGACAAAAACTCTGAGTGTAAATAAAATTGCCATGAGAAGTTTCTCAAAAATCTGTTGTTCGAAGTTGATTTTAAACTGTAGCTTCCGCCACAACATAAGTAGTGTGAGAAACTGGTTGTAAGCCTGACTGAAGGGTTGTAATGATCAATTAATTATGTATGTATGTCTCTGAAAATGTCTCTGTGGTATCTTTGTGAATATTGTATTAAATTTCATGATGTACAGTTAATATAGAACACAGTTATAGTAATAGGCAACTTTCTAGGCAAAGTAAATACCAATAAATGCTTGATTATTTATCAATATAGGCCAGAAGTTTCCGATATAATTGGGAAAGCGTTTGTCCGGACAATAAGTTTTTGCTTTTGTAGCGTGTTAAGGGCTCTATACATTTGGAGATTATTGTGGACTGTTGTTTTCCAATGTCTACAATTGATTTAAAGGTACAGTACACGAATCACTTTTGTTTTTTTTTTAACTGCGGTTTTATTTAAGCAACAATACCAGGTTCTGGCAGGAGAAGTATGAAGTACTGAGCACAGAGTAACCAGACAGACAATCTGAGAGGGACAAAAATTCTTGTTGCTAATATTTGCTGTCTCTTTCACTTTAAATTGGCAATTGTCAAATTCCGTGTCGCCTCTGCGTACTCTGTGATACTGCATCGCTTGGTCTTTAACATAGAATGATTTCACACGTACATATGTACATACGTTCATTGCTACGAAAATAATTAAAAAAGTGAGTTGAGTGTTTATTCATATAATAAATACGTGTTTATTAAAAATCGCTCCGTTTTACAGCAATAAATGTGTTAAAAATATTTCGGCTATTTTAAAGCAATGTTTTTAAACTTTTTTCAATGTATTTATCACTTGTAGAAAATTATTCTATTTTTTAATTTTTGTTCAAGTTCCTTATTGATGTTGACATCACTTCAGTTCGTTTGTAACTAATATCTGCCGCACAAAACAGTCTAGTTGGAAAACTGTTCAAGAAGAAAACTGGCATGAAGAAATTGATTTAAAATGTGAATCATTTTATGTTGTCTCGAGTTAAAATTATAACTTTGTATCAGGAACAAAAAACTTGGCATAATGGTACCATTTTGTGATACAATTCAAAAGTTGAAAAGTACTATGGTACACCAATGGCTTATTTAGTATTATTAATGAAGAAAAAGTTTTTGTAAGGCTACTCATCATTGTAGGCATTTAACAGTGGATTTATTTGTACACGCGTTTTTTTATCTCTCTTCATTTATTTGGGTCAGAAATCGGAAAAAAAATATGATTTTTACTACAATTTGATTGAAAAAAGAACATTTACTTACATACATGATTAGTCATTACAACCCTTCAGTCATGATGTTAATTTTGTACATTAGTGGAGTGACTTCGAACACCAAATTTTTGAGAAACTTTTTCATGGCAGTTTTATTTACACTCAGAATTTTTGCTAGAAATCTGCTGAGGGAAAGTCGCTGAAGAAATATTTTTTCATATTTCAGTTTGTTCTAGATCTCTGACCTGGGGTTTGAATCGTGGTCCTACATCAAATATGTCAACAGACTACCTACTATGTGACTCCGGTGACTTCAAAAATTACAACTTCTGTATTAAAATTGTAATGCCATCTCTGACTAGTGCGATAGGCTTTATTAATTATAAATTGTGGTTAAATGAATTAGGCTTTCCCTATCATTTGCTTTTGTGTTTTGTTGTTTAAATTAATTAAAACTAGACTACCTTAAAATAATTGTGATTATAAACGCGTAGTAAGTTTCTCAAAAAGCTTTTTTTGATACTAAGAGGATATTCCGTTCGCAAACAATAACAAACATAATTTATGGAGGGCCTTTAAATATCTGAAACGTGCTCAAACCTTCAAAATTATAATAAAACTGGTCAATAATGTTTGATGTCGATCCTACTAAACTAAAACAGAGGCAACAAAACCTTTCTGAGAAACAATTCTACACCTTTTCCATTATGCACGGCACAAGAAGCATTAGAACTAAATGACTTTCTTGATATTTCATATTAGATGTGTTTTTCTATAAAATCCTTTAAAATTAAAAAAATAGTTTCAGAAACTATCATGAGAAACTATCAACGTAGACTCTAAGGAAATTAAATACTTGACACAGAGTCCTGTTTTTTTATTTTGTGCGACCAACAGTCAGGGGATATCCCCTACTCATGCAGTGCATTGTGTTGGAACCAGAAATATGTGTTATGGGAAGGAGAAAAGAGCGAGTAGTGTTTGTGGACACTAGATTTGTAGTTCTTTATATCATAAGTGTCAAGAAAAACCTTCATTGTAGTAACGATGGAATAGTGAAACACAATCCATATTGCGATGATGCTTAAATGAATTAATAGATTTGAATATCCCACCGCCATTAGTGAGAATCTTCACTCTCTCATAAATGCGGTCGAAAAGCCACAAAAGAGACTTCGAGGCATTGACTCATAGAATAGAGTTATTTTCTATTCTCGTTCTGCTATAAGTGGTGTAAAGAGATTGATGGTGTAAGAAGATTGGTTGAAGTGAATTGTTTCTTGCACCGTCTTAAGAAACTGAGGCATTTGTAGGCTTATTTCGACACTTGGAAAATGTGCAGTCTCCAGCGAACATCACACTGAATTTCTAGGCTCAGAACATCAAGTCTTTCTCACAACTTTATTCAATTTTCCTTTTATTCTATTTTCCTTTGCAGTGAATGAATGCAAATGTAATAATCATACTAAAACCGAAGAAGTCACAACACTCAATGGGCTCATAAGCCTATTAGCCTGCTGCCAATTCTTTAAAAATTAATTGAAAAACTTGTTGAAAGTTGTTTGCGATTACAAAAACTTTAGATCATCAGTTTAGCTTTCGGCATAATCATGGGATATTTGAACAATGTCACAGAGTTGTAATTTTAAAGCCTATCTGGTGACTTATGGAATTTAATTATGGGGATCTGCATCGTACTTCCACATCAGATTGGGTTAAGTAGGATGACGGACGGTTCCTAGGCCCATTGTGATACCACAATCTCTTCTAAATGGGGATCAAATTATTCCTAGAGAAAATTAACCCGAGTCCAAAACAGTTCATTTCATAAGAAGATATACATACGAGTATATAAAAAATATAACACGACTGTCAGACTCTTTAAATAATAACTACGATAATTATTTTTCGATTTTTATCAAACGAAGTGTCAAACTCTTCACAACAGAATGCACTTTAAGAATTTCCACATTTAACTTATATTTTTTTTTATCGAAGTTTGCTACTATGAATGGGCAAACTTGAAAAAATATAAAAATAATTCGTATTTGCCAAGCTTACTTCATCAAACCTCATAGAATATTAAGTCGAATAATATATGTTAGTACATCGTTTTAAAGGACCATTGCTCTCCTTTCTAAGATAGTTTAAATTTGTGACATTGGTTGAGAAATGTTTGTATAATCAACAAATTTGTGCGTAATGTCCGAAAAAACAGTTTTTGTTTAATAAAACAAGTATGGAGGGTTCAAGAAATATAAAAAAATATTTTTGAGTTCTACTCAATAAAACTAACAACTTACTCTACGTCATTAGCTGGGTGTATTTCATTTTGTCGCATAGTGTAGCTTAAGCGTAGATCGAGCCTTAAAAAAACTTCATAATTCTAGTTTATGTATCACTTTTGATACATACTTGTATTTCATAGAATTTTCGCAATTATTGATAGATTTTGTTACAAGATTTAAATATTTTTATTTATTTTAATTCACTTTAATAAAACTATTTGACATTAATACATTTTATTATCACTTTTATGAAATTTACGCCAAAATTTTTGACATAATGTACGTTGTAGCATGGTTTTTTAAGTAAAAATTAAACACTTCATGTGAGCTTGGTTTTATTTTTTTCTAGATGGTAACAATTTGATATCTAGCTCCCTTGCTTTGTGGGGATTTATAAGTTTCCCATTGTTTAGATGGGGCAGCTTATTGTCACTCCCATCAGTAACGCTCCCAATCGAGGGCTAGCTGAAACTTGATAGCCCAAACCATTGTTATATTTCGCTACAAACATTTGTTGTCGACGTCATGTGAGGTAAAAATGTTTCCTGTTGCTATAGAACATCGATTATGTCAATAACAATATTCTCTCTTACATTCCTCTCTGGTGCCCCGGATGCAAGTTTCCCCAAATACGGCTATAAGTAGTTGCTACTCACATAGTATGTACTTGAATCTAAAACTGCCGATTAGATTTCGGTGGACCACGAAATTTATAACGACCATTAAATTCAATTACTTACTAATCTATAGCGACAAAATTATTGGGATTATTAAAAGCTGAAAGACTTTCAGCCAATTTTTCGAAAAGGCGTAATAAGTGTAAATTTATCATCATTTCTGAATAGCACATTATCAAAGCGAATGATTCTGTTATCTCATAAGTACGTACATACGTTACGTAGTTGACCGAAATACTATCATCTGTAATATCTTTGAAATAAAACATAGGACGAAACACTTTTTTCTAATGTTTGTCTGGAAGATAAATCTGAGAAGAGCTGTAAGAAAGATTCTATAACATTTCATGTGACAGCTGCTAGCAATCTGCGTGAAAATTGATATATTTTTTTCCCATACTACTCATATGGTTCTCTATTGCAAGCAGTACCATCTTTTTCGGTTAACGTCCTATTGTCATGTTTGCAGCTGTCAGTACTTGCGTCAGTTCATAAGAGGAGCTTCTGTTTTTCTTCTTCTTCCGAAAATTGTATGTATCAAAAATGATACATAAAATAGAATTATGAAGTTTTTCAATTTTTTAAGTCCTGTTTGCCATTTGGTTTTTTTCTTTGGTTTAAAATAACGACAATCACAATACTAACGAATTCAAAAAAATATCAGGCATCTAGCTTTTTCTGTATTAAAGTTATATCGTCTCAAAAATTGAAATGTATCATTTTTGATACAAAGCTCGATCTACGGTTAAATAATAACAATACTGAGCAGCTATTTACAAAAATTGTTTTTTGTAGCACTAATTTGCAGTTTGTTTTGAAATTGGGGTAAGATTGTCATTATAGTTCATATCAGATTATAATCCAATCCTTTCATAAGAAGTAAATGCTTTTGTAAGAAATAGTCATTATGCGATCCACACAGGTTGCGAATACTTGTCCCATTTGATTATGAATATGAAATTCTATTCTGTTGAAGGAATTTTATATCGTATGCCAACATCTTATTGAAATAAAGCAATTTGTCTCTGTAAATTAGGCATTGTTTAAAAAAATTAAATAAATTGCAATCGTTTTGAATCGATTAATGCGTATGGAAGTCCTGAATCATTATGTGGCTACGAGTTATTAATATTTTTTGTCGCTACCAAGAAACGTGTGTAATTGATGTAAAAATTGGAGAAATAAAAATAAAAATACACAACAGAATGCAAGTAAAACATTGAATACATAAGGAAATAAAAAATATATTTTCTATAATCATGCTAGTCTAGTCAATAATAATTCCATTTTTATATTCTTGTTATAGTTTTAATATTTCTTTTTGAATTCGCTTGTAAACCAGAAAATTCATGTCCAAAGAAATCAAATCGAATTTTATTAAACACCGGAATATTGCTGAAAAGTATTGTTACATACATATGTTAGACGTTAGAGTCTAGGAGCGTTATGATGATATCTGTAAACATGGGAATCAGCTCAAAATGGAATAAATGAAAGTGATTACAGCGCGAAAGTTAGAGTAGGGAAATGAATACGATTAACTTTCTTTTGCATGCCTAAAAAAGCCTAAAAGCTGCAACGAAATAGTGTATTCCACGATGGAAGTCTGTTTAAAAACTAGTTGAAGATGAGGTGTATTTAAAGGTTACTCATGGGTAGTGAAAGGATTATACTGTATTATAGTGTGGCGATACTAAGTTACTACCAAAGAACGATCTACTCTGCTGCCTTCAATCTATGCAGAATTATGCAATAATATGTTGCTCGGCATCCATACGGGTAACCCTCGATAATTACAATATGAAAGTATTATAGATTAAATAGAAGAAGCAAAAGAATTGCACTCTTCCTACAAAACTCATGTGCTTCATATGGCTCAACATTAAGAGGCTTCCAGCAACATCAAACGGATTGGGTATAGGAGCTTGGATGGTTGGTTTAAGATTTACGGGTTTACTCTTCATAACAGCTATCATGGACTTACTTAGAAGTACAATGGTGTGCATGTAATATAGCAGTGAATATGTTTTCTTTTATAAATTTCTTAAACAATAGCAAAAAGTTCTATTCTGTTCTGTTTTATAATACGGTTTTATTTAAAGTTATAAAAATTATAATTTCTGCTTAATATTCTTAAACAATAGCAAATACAGTTACAAGATATTCAATTACAAAAGTGACAAGATATTTTAAAATTTGGCCACATGTCCAGCAATATATACCGTATATTCATCAAATATAGCGAAAACGAAAGGATGATCAGCACGAAACTCTATCTCTCCCGATTTCGAGCACAAGGGTAAAAATGTTTGAGCTGGAAAAGAAAAGACAATCATTTATAAACTTATGATCATCAATATCAATAAAATTAAAAAAAAAATAAAAAAAATTCTTACTAGTGGCTGCAGCAACGCATGAACCAACTTCATTAACATCTAAAAAGGCTTTATGCTTGACATCTGATATTTTTTTATGCCGAGCGTTTTTAAATAAACCACTAAAGTTGGCTGTCTCATCGAACATGCTATTTGAACCCATCTAACAACAAAATTAAATTTAAAAAAGAAAATAATTTTGATGCCTATAATAGTAAAAGGCTCACTAACCTCTTTTAAATGTTCTTTCAAATCAATCTTGTATTCTACACAAAATTTGGGTAGAAAAACGCTCACTTCTTTGGATGTCATCGAAACAAATTGATAGAAATCAAAAGTTATCAATTGTTTTTGTAATGGTTTAAAACCGTCTCTATCGTTGGGTAAAATAATCAACATGGAAATATTGGAATACTTATAAGGCATTGCCAATGCGGTGGCTCTTAATTCTGGTAATTCGACGTAACCAAAACTATCTTTTGTATACATCATATCTACCTCAGTTTGTTGATTATTATCCATATAGAATGGGGCTTTCATGGTACACTCCTTATTGAAGGGACGTAACCATAGGCTTTTGAAATAAGTGCAATTCACTAATATAGCAGTGCTATCAGCCGTTACGGCATCTGTTTGCAAAAAGTTTTTAATTTTGCTTTCGGTCCGCTGTTCAACCCAGTGGTTAATATTCTCTACCACTTCTTGTTTTTTTCTAAAGTCCACACTTTCTGCTTTAGTATCAAAAAAGTCCTGAGCAATCTTATTGAATTGTGATGTAACTTTCAGTTTATTTTTTACATACAAACGAATGGCCATTTTTAATTCGGGTTTTAACTGAAAAAATATTTTATAGCCTTGCAACACCTCCTTTTTATTTTCGTAAGGCAATTTTAAAACTCTATGCATTTCTTCTTCTGTCTGGCCCTCAGCGCCAACACAAATTAACGTCAAACACGCATGTATAGAGGCTGGTGAATAAACCACATTCTGCGAAGATTCTTTATCCACAATTACTGAAATTAAGTCCGAGGCAAAGTCGTTATAAGGATTTGGAAATATTGTTCTACAAAATTTGCCACCCATTTTATGCAGTAAAGAAGAGATTATAACTGAAAATAAAATCGTTAAGAACACAAGAAAATTAATTAATAAATTCATGTCAAAATAATTAATGGATAGAAGAGGGTCAAAATTCCTTCAATTAAGTCACATAAAGCTTTATTTAAAAAGTAAAAAGTGCTCCTGGTCTAGGCAGTGTGGCAGCATATATTTACGACATAATTATTGCTGGTACTACAGTAAAAAAACACATAAACAATGTCAACAACATTCTTAAGAAACTATGTGAATACAATATGCAAAAATTTTTAACAAATGAAGTTAAATATCTTGGTAACATTCATACATATTTAAATCATTCGATATTACAACTCTTCAGTCAGGCTTACGACCGAGTCTCTCACACCACCCATGTGGTGCGTGTTAATTTTATATATGATTGGCTGTATCTACGGATTAAAGTAAAATTTAAAAAAATTTTGTTTGGTAATGTCTGGGCTGGGGATACAGCACGACCTCATGTCTTATAGGACAGCACAGTACCTACTAGACTAGGGCCACATCTATTTTGATTTGCCGAAACTCCCAAGATTAATCCTGACAACAGTTTTCCTTGTTTTTAAAGTAATTCACGAATTTTATGTTGCAAATGAGTAACTACAACGGTTTTCAATGAAATTTGAGTTTGGTTTAGGGAGCAAATAAACTCACACTTTCAGGCAGATCATACGTTTTCATTTCACAACACAATTCTTTGTGAGAATGCGTAAAGTCTATCTTGTACAGGGACAAGCCGAACACTGTTTCAGCACCGCAAGATAAAATTAAGATACCGCCAATATTGGAGCTTATGGATGAAACACCAACACTTTTGCAAATATTCAGAGACGATTTTTTGTTTCGCTTTCAGAAAGCAAACGATCAGAAAGTAATCCGTAATAATTGATAAAACACTACGGATATTGGATATTAAACATCACAACTGGCACTTACTTATTAATGGAGGATGGGTACTCATAGTCGTATGTCCCCGCATTTTTCAAATATGATATGAAATATGTAATCACGTAGCTTTCTGAGAACGTTGTTGACATTTTTTAAGTCGCCATAGTTTAGTAGGCAATGTATTGGCTAATTAGACATGAGATCTCCGTTCGAATCCCGGGTCAGACATCTCCAGCAAAACGAAATATGAAAAAATATTTCTTGGGCGACTGCCTATCACCGGATTTCTGGCAAAAACTCTGTTTCTCAATTTTCAAATGTTCGAAATTGATTTTAAACTGTAGGTCTCGCCACAACATAAGTGGCGTGGGAAGCTGGTTGCAATCCTGACTGAAGGGTTGTAATGATTAATTATCTATGTAAGAGTATCTTTGTGAATGCACAGTTAATATAGAACGCAGTTAAAATAATCGGCAACTTTCTAGGCAAAGTAAATATCAGTAAATGCTGGATTAACGTATGACCAATTGCTTTATCAATATTGATAAATTTTATATTTTCTAAAATTATTTATTTACACAAGACAATTCACTACATTTCACATTGAACACTATACAGGTAATAAACTAATTTACAATAGATACTTATAACGAAACCTATAAATAACATCATGCATGTTGTATACTTCATCAATAATATCATACATGTTGTATCAGGGTTACCGTATCCTTCATCAAATATGGGCCAGAAGTTTTCGATAGAATTGGGAAAGCGTTTGTGCGGACAACAAATTTTTGATTTTGTAGCGTGTTAAGGGCTCTATACACTTGGATATTACTGCGATCTTTTGTTTTAAAGGTACTGCACATGAAACACTCTTGTTTTTTTTTTAATGCTATTTTATTTAAGCTACAACACCAGATTCTGGCATGAGGGATATGAAATACTGTGTCGTTTGTTCTGTAAGATAGAATGATTTCAGACGTATGTCCACTGATACGAAAATAATTAAAAGAGTGAGTGGAGTGTTTATTCACATAATAAATACGTGTTTATTAAAAATTGCTCTGTTTTACAGCAATAAATGCGTTAAAAATATTTCGGCTATTTTAAATCAATGTTTTTAAACTTTTTTTATCACTTATTGACAATTATTTGCAATTTTTTTTTTTAGTTTTTAATTGTTGTAAGTTCCTTATTGCTGTTGAAATCGTTTGTTGTTGGCTTGTAACTAATATCTGTCTCACAATACAGTCTAGTTGGAAAACTGTTAAGAAGAAAACTGGCATGAAGAAATTGATATAAAATGTGAATCATTTTATGTTGTCTCCAGTTAAAATTATACATTTAAGTATCAGGGACAAAAAACTTGGCAGAATGGTGCCATTTTGTGGTGCAAATCAAAAGTTGAAAACTACTATGGTACACCAAGGGCTTATTTAGTACTGTAGATGGAGATATACTTACGATGATGAAGCAAATAGCTCAAATTAAACAAATATAGTTAATTCTTAAATTAACTTAAAACTATTTATTTAATGAAAAAAGATTGAATATCAAAAAAGACTTAAGCGTCTGTACGATCAAAAAAGAAGAAAGTTCTAGAAGAATTTTAACAATCATTAGCGTTGCCAAAGTGTACAAAAATAATGTTGTTGTCAGATCGTATGTGGGGGAACGTACGCCACATTACTCCCCCTTCCGGTTGAGGCAAAATCGTACCTTACGACCATAACGCGAAGTGATGGTCCTTGGCTCGCCGTTAGGATCGAGGAGAATGTTAGCAGGTTCCCTTAGAGGTAGCTCGTTGGCTGTTGATTCTTTGGACGTTGGTTCGTTGACTGATGATTCATTAGTTGGTGGTTCGATGTATGTCGGTTGTCTATTACAATTGTGATTATCATTTGTAGAGTTTCCTGGATTTAAAATAAATGCTGCCTTCAAACGGTCCAAACTAATGTTCATTTTCTTTCCTTTAACATTTACAGTAAAATATTTCGAATGACGTTTTAAAACGGGAAATGGTCCCTCATACGGAGTTTGCAGTGGTTTGCAGACCATTGAATTACGTATAAATACTTGTGGAGATGTATGTAAATCTTTTTCAATAAATGGTTTATCCTTAGCGTGGAAAGAAGTTTTGGTGGGTCGAAGATCGTTCATAAAGTTTCTGAGTTTGTTGACGAATTCATTTTGAGAGGTTTCGTTTTTATCACCTTCTGTTAAAAACTCACCTGGGAGACGTAAACTAGATCCATAGACTAGTTGAGATGGCGTTGCATCGATGTCCTCCTTATACGTAACTCGAAATCCCAAAAGAATTAATGGTAAAATTTCTACCCAATTTTCTGATTCATAACATTTAATAGCAGCTTTCAATGGGCGGTGGAATCTTTCGATGATACCGTTCGCCGCTGGATGATAAGCTGTCGTTCTCAGATGTTGTATGCCAAGTATTCTAGTCAATTCTTTAAAAAAATTGCACTCAAATTGACGTCCTTGATCCGTAGTAACCCGTAATGGTATGCCGAACCTCGATATCCATGTTGAATAAAAAGCGAAAGCGACATTTTCGGCTGTAATGTCCTCTAACGGGTATACCTCCGTCCAGCGGGAGAAACGATCGATCATTGTTAAGCAGTATCGGAATCCTTTAGATGGTGGTAATGGCCCAACAATGTCGATGTTGACGTGGTCAAAACGATCGGAAGTAGTAAAATATTCACAAAGTGGTGCTTTGTTGTGGCGATGAATTTTTCCTTTTTGGCAGGCGATACAAGACCTTGCCCAAAGGTGGCAATCCCTTTTTACACTTGGCCAGACGAATTTTTCAGTAACCAACTTTGTGGTTTTTCTTGCATTAGAGTGGCATAGATTATGGATTGAATCGAATGCCGTTTTACGAAATTCCTTAGTTAGGAATGGTCGCACCACTCCGGTTGAAATATCACAATATATAGAAAAGTTTGTGTTAGGCAATACGAACGATTTAAGTTGCAAGTTTGAATTAGAGTTGAGAAATGATTTGATTTCCTCATCGTCGTTCTGATGGCATGACAATTTTGCAAAATCGATCGTGTTGTTTACATGAATTGCTTCAAGGCGTGACAGAGTGTCCGCAACTACGTTTTCTTTGCCAGGTATGTGCCTTATGTCCGTAGTAAATTGGCTCAAAAAATCTAGGTGACGAATTTGCCTAGGGCTTGCTTTGTCGAGTTTCTGTTTAAATGCGAATTGAAGCGGTTTGTGATCCGTATATATACAAAATTCACGACCTTCCAGCATGTGCTGAAAATGTCTGACTGCTTTGTATGCACTCAATAGCTCCCTATCGTAGGTGCTGTATTTTCGTTGAGCTTCGTTTAGTCTCTCTGAATAAAAACCAAGTGGCTGAAAGTTGTCGTTCACCACTTGCTGTAAAACGGCACCTATGGCAATGTCTGAGGCGTCTACCATCAGAGCAAGTTGAGTGTTGTGTTTAGGAAAAGCAAGGCATGTTGCGTCACGGAGCTGTGCCTTGCATTGCTCAAAAGCAAGTTTTCCCTCTTCGGTCCACTTTATAACTGATTTGTCGTTTTTTTTATTACCACGTATAAATTCAAATAAAGTTGCCTGCTGGGTAGCGGCTTTTGGCAAAAATCTTCTAAAGAAGTTAAGCATACCCATAAAACGTTTAAGGTCACAAACTCGTTCCGGTAATTTGTACTGAGTTATAACATCTACTCTTTCCGTTGGAGGACGGATGCCATTTACGTTAACTGTAAAGCCAAGAAATTTTACTTCGGACTTACCAAAATTACATTTAGATGGATTTATAACGATGCCAAAATTTTGTAGTTTTTCAAAGACCAACTTTACGTGTTGTTGATGTTGCTCTAAGTCTTTTGAGGCGATCAAAATGTCGTCCAAATAAGCATAGGCGAAATCCAAATCACGAAGGATGTGGTCCATTAGGCGCTGGAAAGTTTGTCCCGCATTTCTCAATCCGAATGTCATATGAGTAAACTCATACATGCCGAATGGCGTTGTTATGGCTGTCTTTGGCACGTCGGATGGCGCCACAGGGATTTGGTGGTATGCTCTTCGCAAATCAATTGTTGAAAAAATTTTACTATCCTCTAACCAATGAGTAAAATCGTGTATGTGTGGGATCGGGTATCGATCCGGTTCGGTAATGGCGTTCAGTTTTCTGTAGTCCCCGCAAGGCCTCCACTCACCGTTTTTCTTCTTTACCATGTGAAGTGGGCTTGCCCAAGGACTAGATGAAGGTCGGCAGATACCAGCGTCGAGTAACGATTGCATTTCAGCTTTAGCGGCTTTAAGCATATTAGGTGCTAGGCGACGGGGTTTGGCGAAAACAGGTTGTCCACTTGTGATTATATGATGTGTAACATCGTGGGTGGTGTTGTTGATTGAATGCTGTGATTGTGTAATTCCAGGGAATTGTTTGAAAAGTACCTGAAACGTGTCGTTGATGTCGATGGTAGATAAACCAAGAATCGGTGATTCGATGGTCGCAATACTGCAATTGCTAGCCATATTAGTGTTACCATCAAACAGTTTACGCTGCCGCATACTTATTATCAAATTATGATGACCCAAGAAGTCTGCGCCTAGAATAGGTTGAGAAACTTCAGCAATTACGAAATTCCATGCAAAAGGTCGACGTAAGCCTAAATTAAGTGTTAAGCTTTTTTCACCATATGTCTTAATCGGCGATTTGTTCGCAGCAAATAAAAAAATGTTGTTGTCCGGAGACTTTAGTTGATGTCGGTTAGGAGGGATAACGCTGACTTCCGCTCCGGTATCCACGAGAAATTTTAAATTTGAATTTTTATCAAAAATTATAAGACGGCGGTGTAGAACTTTTTGTCTGTCATTTACCGTCGATAGTGACAGACTGCTTAGTTTAAATTTTCGCTGCATGGCTCTTTGCATTTTTTAGCCTTAGAGCCGAATTTTCTGTGGTACCAACATTTTCCATTGGATTGAGCTTCTTCACGAGTATTACTACGATTACGATTGCCGGAATTGGATCTGTTACGACTACGCGAGCGTTGAAATTGTGTCTTCAAACTAGCGACTTCTCTTGTTAATTGCTGTAGTTGTTGTTGTAAAGTTGTGTTGTTTGTTGTTGGGGCTTTTGCCAGTGAAAGTTCTTGAATTGATGAATTGTCGTTGACTTCTGATATTTTATCGGCCATTACAGCGATATTGTCAAGAGTCTCACGACTTATCGAAATTATGGTACGCATGTGGTTTGGTAAACGCGTCATCCACATAGATTTCAAAAAAGCGTCATCGACCTGGTTACCGGCCAAATTTTTCATTTCCCGAAGAAGTTGCGATGGTCGCATATCCCCAAGTTCTATGTCTTGCAAAAGTTTTTTTAACCGTTTCTGTTCAGAGTCGGCGAATTCTTCCAGCAAACGTTTTTTAAGGGTTGCATACTGATTTTCCTTTGGCATGTTCAATATGATGTCACTCACCTGGGACAAAATTGTACCATCGATAGCTGCTACCACGGTGTGGTACTTAGTCAGCTCGGCCGTTGTCCCGGCTGTGGCAAATTGCGACTCAATTTGAGCGAACCAAAGTTCTGGGCGAGCATGCCAAAATGGGGGAATCTTCACGGAAATGCGTGCCAATTCTTCGGTGTGTTGACCTGAGGCTGTTGGTAGATTCCGTAATGGTGGTGGTGGTAAATTATGTGAGGCACCAGGAAGAACGTCTGCATTCTTGCCATCGTTGTCCATTGCGCTGTGTTCTTTTTGTCGGGGTCACCAAATGTAGATGGAGATATACTTACGATGATGAAGCAAATAGCTCAAATTAAACAAATATAGTTAATTCTTAAATTAACTTAAAACTATTTATTTAATGAAAAAAGATTGAATATCAAAAAAGACTTAAGCGTCTGTACGATCAAAAAAGAAGAAAGTTCTAGAAGAATTTTAACAATCATTAGCGTTGCCAAAGTGTACAAAAATAATGTTGTTGTCAGATCGTATGTGGGGGAACGTACGCCACAGTACTTTTAATGAAGATAAACTTTTTGTATGGCTACTCATCATTGTAGGCATTTATCAGTGCTTTTATTTGTACATTTTTGGGTCAGAAATTTGGAAAAAAAATAATGATTTTTTGTACAGTTTGATTGAAAAAAAATACGTTTACATACATACCTACATAGCTGGTGATTACAACTCTTCAGTCAGGAATCCGACCTAGTTTCTCACACCACTCATGTTGCGTGTGTTAATTTTATACATAAATTGAGCGACCGACAGTTTAAAGTCAGTTCCGAACGACAGTTTTTTGAGAAACTTGAGAAATTTTATTTGCTTTCAGAGATTTTGCCAGATATCTGCTGAGAGAAAGGCGTCGAAGAAATATTTTTTTTCATATTTCGTTTTTCGGGTTTGAACCGCGGCCTTACGTCTAATAAGCCAACACACTACCTACTAGACTACGGCGACTGCTTCGAAAAATCCCTGAGCTCTGCTCGAAAAACACTCCAGTGGTCAGGTTCCTATGTTCAATATCAGAGCCCTTCTTTGATACACCACAATCACTCTCATATTTGAGCCGTCAGTGTTAACCTCATGGGTCCCATTGGGAATCTCCGGATCTAGAGATGATGTCCGTAGTTGGAATTCCAAAGTCGAATGTTATCTTCAGATACATACATGCATAATTGGTCATTACAACTCTTCAGTCAGGAATTCGACCTACCTTCTCACACCACTTATGTTGTGTGTGTTAATTTTATACATGAGTGACGGGACCTACAGTTTAAAGTCGACTCCGAACGACAGAGTGTTGAGAAACTTTTCATGGCAATTTTATTTGCTCTCAGAGTTTTTGCCAGAAATCTGCTGAGAGGAAGTCACCGAAGAAATACTTTTTGTATTTTTATTTTGATGTCTGGCCTGGGGCTCGAACCCTGGCTTTTCGTCTAATAAGCCAACACACTACCTACTAGCCCACTATCTGTTATCTTCAGATAGTTGTAACTAATCATATAATCGAGTCTATGTCTTCCCAGGATATCAGCATGTCCATAGTCTAGATTGGGTCAAGACTTAACTGTATTGAGTCTTACTGCTCAGTATTAGTATTAGTACCAATGGAGCTATAATGAAATACCAATACATTTAATGAAATAATCATTATGCGATCCATACGGATTGCGAATAGTTGTACAAGTTGATTATGAATATGAAATTCAATTATGTTGAAGGAATTTTATGTCGTGTGCCAACATCTTATTGAGATAAAGGAATTTGACCCTGCTATTATTTTCAACACTGTATATTAGACATTACATTGGTGGTTTTGATTAAAAAAAATAAATAAATTACAATCGCCTTAAATCTATTGACGGGTATGAAGTCCTGAATCATTATGTGGCTACGAGTTATTAATATTTTTTGTCGCTACCAAGAAACGTGTGCAATTGATGTAAAAATTGGAGAAATAAAATTAAAAATACATCACAGAATACATAAGGAAATTAAAAAATATATTTTCTATAATCATGCTAGTCTAGTCAATAATAATTCCATTTTTATTTTATTTTATTTTTATTTCTTTTTGAATTTGCTTGTAAACCAGAAAATTAAATGCCAAAGAAATTAAATCGAATTTGATTAAACGATGGACTCACTAAACACCGGAATATTGCTCAAAAGTATTGTTATGTTACTCGTTAGAGTCTGGAATCAGCTCAAAATGGAATAAATTAAAGTTATTACAGCATACAAATCAGAGCCGGGAAATGGATACGATTAACTTTCATTTGCATGCCTACAAAACCCTAAAAGCTTCAATGGAGATGTCTATTAAACGATGGAATTCTGGTAAGTAAACTGGTTGAAGAAAAGGCGTGTTTAAATGTTACTCATGGTTAGTGAGAACATTATATTGTATTATAGTGTGGTGATACTAAATTACGGACAAAGAACAATCTGCTGTACTACTCGCAATCTATGGAGGATTAGGTTTTAATAGTTTCCAACAACCTCCAGAATGTAGTTCGATGTCGATATGGGTAACCCCTTAGTAAAATGTAAAAAATATAATGTCCTGTCAGAAGTCCTAAGACAATTCTCAGAGGATACTGGTAAACTCAGAGCACTAATTAAATTACTTTCTAGGTCATAGTTATGCTTTTGCTAACATTACATCTGTTGCCTTAGATAATAACTCAAATGAAAGTGACTTACTTTGAATAGTGACAACAGAACGATCGATTCATTTATAATGAACTCCTTCTGAAGAATTGGTGGCAAGTGCCAGGTGCTTCCTGTAAGATAAACTGGGTTGTTCATATTAACTAGCACTACAAATTTACCTTAAAGCTACAATGATAAGCATTTAACATCGGATAAATTAATCTGGTTATCTTTAAATAAAAATTATAATTTCTGTATAAAATTCTTAAACAATAGCAAATACAGTAACAAGGTATTCAATTACAAAAGCAAGTGATATTCTAAAATTTGGCCACATGTCCAGCAAAATATACCGCCTTATCACTGCATATAGCGAATACGAAAGGATGATCGGCACTTTCTGGTTTATGCTATAGAACGAGAACGCTGTTGTCATGACTGTGAAAGAAAAAACAATAATTCATACACAATCTGTATCAACACAATAGAAAAAATTGTTACATGAGGCCGCAGCTGTTCCTGACCCGGCTTCATTAACGCCTAAATAGGCTTTATGCTTGACATCCGATATGTTGTGCTGTTGTTCGGTATCAAATAAACCACTAAAGTTGGCTGTCTCATCAAACATGCTATTTAGGCCCATCTTAAACAAACGAAATCAAAATTATAAGAAAATTGTTGTGATATTTTTGAGCGTCAAAGGCTCATCTTTTTTAATGGTTTCTTCAAATCAACTTCATATCCAAGGTCAAGTTTGAGTTTTTCAACGTGCACTTCCTCAGACACAATTTCAGCAAGGATTTCATTCAAATTCCAAATTTTCAATTTTCTTTCTAATTCTTTCAAGCCGTCTATATCGTTGGGTAAAATAATCAACATGGAAATATTGGAATCCTTGTATCACATTTTTAATGCTTTCGATTTTAATTCTATTAATTCGGCATAACCAAAGTAATCCTTTCTAGACATCATATCTGCCTCTACTTGTTGATTTTCATTCGTATAGAATGGAGCTTTTGTGATACAATATTAGGTATTAGGATTTACTTTATTTCGATTGTAAGGGTTTCAGACTAGAAGTATATACTGCGGACCATATGGTGTTCTCCGCTAAAGCTTTCTCTTGGAGTACCGAAGTCATTTTTTGTGCTTGCTTTTTGAGTTGATTTTTTGTGCAATTTTCAGTTCATGATTCGCATAAAAACGATTGAGTGTGAGTTGAAAGACTGAAAACATGTTTTCAAATTTTCGATATAGTTTTCCAACACCTCCTTTTTATTACCCTCAGGTAATTTTAAAACTTTACGCATTTCCTCTGCCGTTTGACCCTCAGCACCAGCAAAAGCTAAAGACAAACATGCATGGATAGATGCTTGTGAGTAGACCACATTCTGCAAAGATTCTTTATCGACAATTGCGGAGAATAAGTTCGAGGCAAAGTCAGTACATTCTGCCGACTTTAGAGTACCAATTGTGCCGCCCATTTTATACAGTAAGGAAGAGATTACAACTGGAAGTAAAATTGGAGAGGGCACAGGCAAATTAATTAATAAATACATGCAATAATAATTTAAAACAAAAAAAAAAAACAATTCATTACGAATAACTAATTGTTTTTTATGAATAATTCATAATTCGTCAGATTTTTAGAAAATGAAGATCAATTTGGAATTTGTTAACAAAAGTTTGCCACTTCATTCACTATTAATGGTTTCTCAACATAAACTGTGTTTCTTTCTTTCTTCTGAAAAACCTTTATTTTTTATTTCTTTCTCATATACTTTCTTCATTTTGTTTTTATTTTCTTTTTTCTTCACATTCTTTTCCTTTTAACTTTTGATAACTTTTGTAGAGTGTCTGGGGGCTCTATCCTCGTTGTAAGTTTAGAGATCAGTTGTCTGCTAATTTTCACAAAAGCTTTTTTCGTGAAAACTACGATTCTATTTAAACAGCCACATCAGGTTTTGGCAAGAGAGTTTAAAATTTTTTTATATTTATTTAAAAAGGAGTTGAATCTATGATAGCCCACAAGTTTCGAAGCCAATATAAGTGTCGTGGTTGGTAGAACTTACAGTATATAATTTATAGTATATTCTACCAACCACGATACTTATATGATTAGACCACGATAATTTTTCATTAAAGTTAATACCCAGATTGATTGCAGATTTGACAAAGTCAAAGTATAATACATCAGGACTTAGAAGAACTGTCAATTTTTACTAAATCACAATATTAATATTCTCCTTACGAGTACTAGTATAAAGCTGGACATCATCAGCATACTTATGAACATTACAGTCAACCAAAACATCTGGTTGATCATTTGTATTCATACAAAACAAGAGAGGCCCCAGTATTGAATTCTGGGGTACACCTCTACTAATATTAAACAAATCTGAAATATTACTATTTAAATGAACTTTTTGAAATCGGTTTATTAGATAAGAATAAATTAGACTACCAGTAGAATTAGAAAAGTAAAACAGTTTCTGGAGCTTTTTCAATAGAACTTTGTGATCGACTGTATCAAAAGCCTTCGTGTGATCAAGGCGTTAAAAATATGTCGACTAGTTTAAGGAAAATTGTTTGATTATCGTTATTAAATGTGATAAAAATTTATAATTTTTTTTGTTTTTTGATTATTTATCACTAGCAGATTGTACCCGGCGTTGCAGGGGTTATGTAGTTTGGATTAGTTTAAAAAATGAAAAATGTTTTTAAATTAAAAAAAAAGTGATTATTTAAATTCTTTTATTATTAACACTTAAAGAAATACAGAAATTAGTAACTTAAGTATGTATATTAAAAATACAAAAAATAAACTTATTCTATTATTAATACTTATAGGAATATTAAGTACATACATATAACTATTAAATAAATGCAATATAAACTTATTCTACAATTAAATTAAATAGTATTATTATTTTGATAAAACGCTTCCATACACAATATTAGCTGCTTTACTAGTTTTGGTAAAAATATATAAATTTTTCCCACTTGGTACCCGTGAGCAGATCTCGAGGAAAACATGTTGTCTCCAAATTTGAATCAGCCACCTTCAATGTTTGACCCTAAGACTTATTAATGGTCATAGCAAATGCTAGTTTTTTATAAAAATCAATTTAAAATTGTAAAAAATATTTTTAAATGCGATTTTCAATTGTTTTGTATTGAAATTCAAAAAAATGTCAACTAAAATGTTCTCGTGAAAAGTTAAACAACATAATACCATAATACTATTACAAAAAAAAATATTTTTTCCTCGTAATCAATGCATTAACAGGCATCGTTTGGAGGGTATTTCTATAAAAAAGGTGGCCATTTGAAACCCTATTGTATAAATTTTTCTTTAAATTAAAAAAAAATTATTATTGGGTCATTTTTGCATTAAAAATAACAATAAATAAAAAACCGGTTTTTCGGTTTCGAAACCGGTTTCTTAAAAAAGGCAATTTTTCAAATTATTCGGAAACCGGTTTAACAAACCGGAAATACTATAGTCCTAAATATAAATGCACTCAATTTGCCCGTTTTTCGCCCCTTTCCCCCTTTTTGGTCCCCTTTGGTCCAACTTTATAAACGGAACACCTCCAATAGCCATTTAGGAAACTTAACTAAGCTAAATTGTAAAAAAATACATTTAAGGGCCATTATTACAACTTGGCGTTAACTAAAGGTTGGATTTGAATGGACAGATAAATTGTTTTTCGTTATTATGAGTACCCAATAAGATAGAAGTGATCGTTAAGCTAAAGGGAGGATCATCCTACCTTTAACATTTAAAGGTCACTTTATGTTTGAACTTGCCATATTATATACTATTTTCATCATGGAAACTTCAAATTTAAACAAAATAAGCGTATACAACAAAAAAAAAAAAACGAAGCCCGCGGTTGCCACTGCGTTAAAAAAACTTGTAAATTTGAGCAGTTTTATCGACATTACTCCGGCACTGCCATATTTTTCAAAAATTTTGTCTGTAAGTTGTAATAACGAAAATAAGATAAAGATAACTTTCCAGTTTCCTTTAGCTAAAGGTACCTTTACCTAAACCCAAGCTTAACGGGAAGTTGTAATAATGGCCCTAAAACAGATAAAATACAGCATTTATGCATAAAAGTACTAATTTTTACCCATTTTTTCTCCCTTTGTCCCATTTTGTCTCCCCTTTTGGTCAAACATTTGAAAAGATTTATAGCCTATAACCTGCACCGCCAAAAGCTCGATCTATATCCCAAATTTCAAGAAAATCGGTCCAGGCGTTTAGGCGTGATTGGCTAACAAACAAACAAAAAACAGACTTACAGAAAGATTTATAATGTATATGTAAATATTAGAATTTCACTTTCATTGAAAATATGTAATAATTAATCACCTGCCTTTATCACTTCTGGTAAATTATTCGTGATTTATTTATTGTTCAATACAAGAAGTATTTATATTTTTATAAAAATTTTGTGGTTTTATTGTTATTGAAATTACTTCACTGTCGTACAACACATTCGAACTGGAAAACTATTCAAGAGAATTTTCTTTAAAATGTGAATTGCTTAGTGCAGTACTTAAGAAAACTATTTAAATCGTCAACCATATCATATTGTTCTAAAGAAATTCGTAATAATTTTAGCTCAGTACAGAACATAAAAAAAAACTGTTGAAATGCACTTGCAAACTTTACTTGTACAATACCTTTGATCAAGAGATTTTATCGACTATAAATTGTGGTCTAATCAGTTAGGGTTTCCCATGTGATTGTTTTATTTTGCTTTTTTACTCTCTTGTTTCGTAAATTAATTAAAAAATTCAATTTATCAAAACATTACCTACTAGATTGGGGCGAAAAAAATTTCTTTCAATTTTAAAAAAGACCACAGGAATAAATGTATTTCATATTAAAAAGAAATTGCGGCTGATCAGCCAAGTAGAATTCCAATTTTCTATTGTCTAGCAGTGAATCATAAAGAACATTCGGTAGTTTCTTAAAAAATACTACCAATCGTCAACTGATAGCCTGTACTCTACTTATAGTCCATAGTAGATGTTTTCCATTAAAAATTTTATACTGTCTTTGCCTGTCCTGCTTACAAGGCCAAATAACATCTTCTATGCATGCCAGCTTGCCTTCAGTGAAGCGATATTTTCTGTCTGACATACATAGTTTTGGTCATGAATGCGTACAATAAGGAAAAGGAACTCCGAACTGCGAGATTAAAAATTGCTGTGAAATTCATTTAATTTTTCTTGGTCTGTTGAAAAAGTCATTTTGCTTTCACATCCAATATCTCGATATTTAGTTTGCCCCAATAGTACACAATTTGTGCTTTTAAATACATTTGCCGTGTATCGTATTGGAATTAAAATAATAATTTGTAGGAGTAGTTTGTTATTTGGTTTTAGTTTGCGGGAGAAGGACTAAGATTGTGATGATAGTGAATATCAAATTTGAATCCAATTGTGTAATAAAAAGTAAGACTCTTGTAAAAAATACTCATTATGCGATCCACACAGGTTGCGAATAGTTGTACAACTAGATTATGAATATGAAATTCATTATATTGAGGGAATTTTATAGTGTGTGCCAACATCGAATTAAGATAAAATAATTTGTCCCTGTTATTATTTCCAACACTGTATATTAGACATTGCATTGGTGGTTTTGATTACTAGTTTAACGAAAGAAAAATTTTGGAATCGTATATAGCGCGGGTAGTAAAGATATGTCGCTTAACAGTTCGAAATTACCTTAAAAATTCTGACAACTCAATGAAGATCAGCGAATGAACACAAATACATT
The DNA here is from genome assembly GCA_936449025.2 of Sarcophaga subvicina. Taxonomy (NCBI): domain Eukaryota; kingdom Metazoa; phylum Arthropoda; class Insecta; order Diptera; family Sarcophagidae; genus Sarcophaga; species Sarcophaga subvicina. Next base: position 39,987,833 of record OW388084.2, read on the forward strand.
TTACATACATACATTATTGATCATTACAACCCTTCAGTCAGGATTACGACCTAGTTTCGCACACCACTTATGTTGTGTGTGTTAATTTTATACATGAGTTTCGTAACCTACAGTTTAAAGACGACTCCGAACGACAGATTTTTGAGAAACTTTTCATAGTAATTTTCATTTACTCTCAGAGTTTTTGCCAGAAATCTGCTGAGAGGAAGTCGCCGAAGAAATACGTTTTGTATTTTATTTCGATGTCTGGCCTGGGGCTCGAACCCTGACTTTTCGTCTAATAAGCCAACACACTACCTACTAGACCACGGCGACTTCACATTTAACAATACATTTTGTTAACCGAATCCCTAATCATGGTGGAAAAACAAAAGTGGTCCAAAATGGGTTAAACTGTGGAATATTTTATTAAAGAAACTCCGAGATTGATGAAAAGCAAAATTAAATTTTGGGGTGTTAGGGATTAAAAGTTGTAATTGATTGATTGAAAGTCCGCTGTATTAAACAAAAATCATTTCTGTGGTGTTTTTTTAAAGATATATGAATGTAGACATACTACATGGTGCCTGGTGTTTTCTATTTCAAAGTAATGTAATTTAATCCTGGACAGTTACTGTTCGTCGCATCGACGAAGATCATTTTGAGCAGATGTAAAAAAAAATTTTTTTTTTTGGAAATTGTTCGTCGATTCAACGAAGAGTAACCTTACTGTATAAAAATTACCAAAGAGGGTTGAAAAATGGGTGCCCAGCGTACGTTTATTCACTGCAGGCTTTAGTTATTAACGATGTTGAAAAGAAGAGCGAAATTTGGCCAAAGAAAAAAGAAATATATGATAAAGAGTAAATGAACAGTAACCATTCAGGGTTAAATTGTTCGTCGATTCAACGAAGAGTAACCCTTCAGGGTTAAATGTTGATCACGGCATTCTATGAACTCCAATTCAGCCATATTTTTATCGGACTTGTCTACCTACCCGGAAAAATTCACGTATCTCCAGTGACAATTGTCTAGTCGAGTGAAATCGGATGCCTCTGCCATTCAATAGCGTTTGGGTGCATATTACATAAACTCGTCAACTCTTTTTGTTGACATAACCATTGAGCAAAAAAATGTACTCCCTTCTGGAGATAATTTTTCGATAGATTTGAAAACCAATTCGTTGGTTTATTCTATCAGTATATGCCACATGTCAGACATTTTTTTTGTACAAACAAGCTACACTGACAGCTCAAACAGTAAACAATCGCTCGCTATTTCAGGTAACTGCAAAAGCCAATTCTGGAAAAAATGTAATGATAGATGTTTGAATTTCAAAAATCAAAACGCTTCAATTCTCCTCCAGATCGCAACAGGAAGGCTGCCTTAAGGAGGATAACGGGCATACATACATACATACATAATTGGTCATTAAAAGCCTTCAGTTAGAATTACGATCTCATTTCTCACACCACTTATGATGTGTGTGTTAATTTTATACATGAGTAGCGGTACCTACAGTTTAAAACGACTCCACACGACAGATATTTCAGACAACAGAGTTTTTTCCTACTGACAGGAAGTCAGTTGAGAGAAAGTCCCCGAAGAAATATTTTTTCATATATCGTTTTGTTAGAGATATCAGACTTGGGGTTTGAACCCAGGCCTCATGTCTATTAAGCCAAAACACTAGCTTTTAGACTATGGCGACTATCCACTTAAATTTTGCTGTTTTTTCTTCAATACACCGGTGAGACGTTATTATGTTTTTTCTTTAACCGAATTAAATCAGAGTAAGTCGACTTGAATTCGATTTGATTTCTTCTTCTGACATGAAATTTATAGTTTACAACAAAAAAAATTTGTTTGTTATAATATTCTGTAATTCGTGACATTCTAAACCGGGCAAGAAAAATTAATTTAATTTCACAGCACTTTTAATCCCTTATATCCACATTTTTCACTTATTTTTTTTGATGGTACACAAAATCTTAAAAATATCATTAGAATTTCACTTTGCTATTCAAAGCAGGCCTCTATCAGAGATCGGCAATGAGAATTCAAAAAGATGAGTAGATTCGAATCATACTCATAATTTCTGATACTTATACGCATTTATATTTATTTTAATATCATGCTCATATTACTCATATTCAAAGTTAAAAGTACACATCGTACTCATACTTAACAATACGCATGATGTTATTGATTTCGACTTTACTTTACTCAACATTTACAAAAATCACAAAATAAGTATGATTCGCATACGAACACTACAATACTCACTAGAAGGCTGTGTGTTTTTGATTTGCTTGCTGTTTTTTCTTTCTCTTTCTTCTTTTTCTTTTGTAAATTTTGATGAATGATTCAAATCACTCGAATCATTTATGAGTATTATAAGAATTTTTCTAAATATATGAATCTGACATGTTTCGAATGTTATGAGTTTGATGTCAACGTTGTACTCATACTCATTGCAACTTGTACTTATAAATCAATGTTGTATGGAGTACGAATGAATCAGAGTAGTTGGATTTCTATACTCTTGACTCACTCATACTCAAAATTTCATGAGTAGGTACTTATGAGTAGCGAAAAAACGATTCATAGCTGATCTCTGGTTTCTATGTTAGGTTGTTATCAGAATCGAAATAAAAAATCTAAGTTTTAAAGGAAAACATCTACTATGAACTATTGACTGAATGTGTTGACGATTGATAATAATTTTTAAGCAAACTAGAGAAAACTCTTCATGATTCGCTGCCAGAAGATTGGAAATTTGAATTCTGCTTGACCGTTGGGCATTTTATTACTGTGTGTTCTTTGTAGAAAAAAAAATAAAGAAAAATATAAAAATTTTTATCGCCCCAATCTAGTATCAATTTAAATAACTTGAGAGTGAAAAAGCATAAGAAAACAATGATATGAGAAACCCTAACTGATTTAACCACAATTTATATTTGATAAAACCTCTGAATCAAATCTATTCTACAAGTAAAACTTTCAAATGCATTTCAACAGTTTTTTTATGTACTGCACTGAGCTAAAATTGTCATGAATTTCTTTAGAAAAATATGAAATGGTCGACGTTTAAAATAGTTTTCTTTAGTACCACACTAAGAAGCTAAAATTGTTACCATTTTCTTCAGAATAATCTTAAATGTTTCAGATTTTAAATAAAATCCTCTATAAAAACCCTCATATTGTGCTATTATTTGAATAGTTTTCCAGTTCGATAGTGTGGTACGACAGCAAAAAAAATTTTATAAAAGAAAACATACTTCTCGTATTTGTAAGCAAAAGAAAAATTATATTTTATTACCAAATACTTGATCAAAATTTAATAAAAAAATACACGGAATAATTTGCGAGAAGTGATAACGAAAGGTGATTAATTCTTAAATATTTTCAATGAAAGTGAATGTGATGCAGAAAAGAATGTCTAAATGAAAGAAAAATAATTAAAAAGTTCATAAATTTTATCACATTTAATAACGATAATCAAAGAATTTTTCCTAAAATTGTCGACGACATATTCTTAACGCTATGCAATGTGTAAATTCTAAGCATTTTATTCCCTGCTTTCCAAAAACCTGGTGTTGCTGGTTGCTTAAATAAAATCGTAGTTTTTATGGAAATAAGCCGGTTTCTTATATTCATTACAACATAGTTTTCGTGAAAATTAGTGGGCAACAAAGACAAAACCTTTCACGAGGATAAAACCTCCAGACGCACTAGAAAAAATTTTCAAAAATTAATTGCACAGGAAGAAATACATCCTCAATCCTATCGAAAATTTGTAATCCCTACATATGAACTAAATGAAGTCATATTAATCAAGCGATAATTAAACTGACATGCCTTCTATTTGACATTTTGTCAAAAGATGAAGATGTTTAGCTTATTAGCAAATTTCTGGAACATAAATTCTGTTAATTATGTTGTAATGAATTTGTTATTAATTATTATGACAAGAATTTATTAATCAATTTGCCTGTGTCCTTTCAACTTTTACTTTCAGCTGTAATCTCTACTTTACTGTATAAAATGGGCGGCACAATTGGTACACTAAAGTCGTCAGAACATACAGACTTTGCCTCGAACCTATTCTCCGCAATTGTGGATAAAGAATCTTCGCGGAATGTGGTTTATTCACCAGCATCTATATATGCATGTTTGACGTTAGCTTTTGCTGGTGCTGAGGGTCAAACGGCAGAAGAAATGCGTAAAGTTTTGGAATTGCCTGAGGGTGATAAACTGCAGGCGTTGGAAAACTGCAGAGAATTGTTGAACAACACTTTTAAGGCTTCCAACTCACCAGATGATGCTCCGCAATTAAAAATGGCCAATCGTTTGTATGTGAATGATCAACTGAAAATAGCCGAAAAATTCTATAAAATTGCTCAGGACTATTTTGATACTCAAGCAGAATGTGTGGACTTTGGCAAAAATCAAGAAGTGGTCCAAAATATTAACCACTGGGTTGAACAGCAGACAGAAAATAAAATTAAAAACCTTTTACAAACAGATGCAGTAAATGCTGATACCACTGCTGTATTAGTGAATGCAATTTATTTCAAAGGCAAATGGGAAATACCCTTTTGTAAAGGCTTTACCGAAAAGGCTTCATTTTATATGAATAAACAGCAAAAAGTAGTGGTAGATATGATGTATAAAAATGATTACTTTGGTTATGCCGATTTGCCCGAATTAAAATCGAAAGCATTGAATATGCAATACAAGGATTCCAATATTTCCATGCTGATTATTTTACCCAACAATAGAGACGGTTTGAAAACATTAGAAAATAAATTGAAAAATTGGAATTTCAATGAAATCCTTGCTAAACTTGCGACTATGGATGTGAGCGTTAATATTCCCAAATTTCGTATTGAATACGATATTGATTTGGAGCAACCATTAAAAAATGTAAGCCTTTTGCGCTCAAAAACATCAAAACAATTTTGATTCGTTTGATTTGATTTCATTTCTTTAATTGAATTGATTTTTTTTCATTTCTTTAAGATGGGTTTAATTAGTATGTTTGATGGGACAGCCAACTTTAGTGGCTTATTTGATACCGTACGACAGCACAAGATTTCAGATGTCAAGCATAAAGCCTATTTAGATGTTAATGAAGCCGGAACGGAAGCAGCAGCGGCCACCTGTAACAATCTTTTTTTTAATTTTTTAATTCTGTTAAAACGAATTGCGTATTAATCATTGCCTTCTCTTTTCTAGTCATGACAATAGTACCTGATTGCTTTAACAAGAACCGGAAAGTGTTCCGTGCTGATCATCCTTTCGTTTTCGCTATATGCAGTGATAAGGCGGTATATTTTGCTGGACATGTGGTCAAATTTTAAAATATCACTTGCTTTTGTAACTGAATGTCTTTGCAACTGTATTTACTATTGTTTAAGAATTTTATACAAAAATTATAATTTTTATTCAACGAAAACTCATATTAATCTATGCGATGTTAAATGCTTATCATTGTACCGTTAAGGTAAATTTATAATGACGGTCCCGATGAATAATCCCTTTAATTTTAAAGCAAGCACCTGCCACTTGCCAGCAATCCTTCAGAAGAATTTCATTATAAATAAATCGATCGTTCTGTTGTCACTATTCAAATTATGTCACTTTGGCTTGGGTTTTTATCTACGCCAACAGATCTTATGATAGATTATGAAATCATAACAGTGACCTAGAAACTAATTTAATAAGTGCTCTTCATTTGCTAGTACCCTTTGAGAATTATAATAGCCCTCCTGACAGGACATTTAATATTTTTGCTGAGGGTTTACCCATATTGACATCGAACAACATTATGAAGTTGGTTGGAGCTTTTATAGCGTAATCCTCCATAGATTGTGGTATGTATAGCAGATAGTTCTTTCTGAGTAATACCGTATCTCTACACTATAATACAATACAATATAATGTTCTCACTACCTATGAGTAACATTTAAACACGCCTTTTCCAGTTTTTTTCACAGAATTCCATCGTGTAATAGAATACTAAGTTGCGGCTTTTAGGGTTTTGTAAGCCTGCAAGGAAACTTAATCGTATTCATTTCCTGGCTCAGATTTGTACGCTATAATCACTTTCATTTATTCCATTTTCATCTCATTCCCATGTATACAGATATTATCATAAGATTTCTAGACTCTAACGACTAACAATACTTTCGCAATATGTTTAGTGAGTCCATCGTTTAATCGAATTATAAAGGAGTAAGTCCACTTGAATTCGATTTGATTTGTCATGAAATTTATGGTTTCGAAGAAAGTTCAAAAAGAAATATTAGAACTATAATGAGAATGGAAATATTGGAGTATTATTGATTAGCCTAGCATGACTAGCATAGAGAATATATTTTTTATTTTCTTATATGTTCAATGTTTAACATCAATCACAAAATGCAATGTATTCGTGGTGTATTTTTTTCTCCGTTTTTTTCAATTAATAACACACGTTTCTTGGTAGCAATAAAAAAAAACTCGCTGCCACATAATAATTCGGGACTTTATACTCATTTAAAACGATTGTAATTTATTTATTTTTTTTAATCAAAACCGGTAATGCAATGTCTAATATACAGTATTGGAAATAATAACAGGGACAAATACGTCAATTTCAATAAGATATTAGCACACGACATAAAATTTCTTCAAAATAATTGAATTTCATATTCATAATCAAGTTGTACAACTATTCTCAATCTGTATGAATCGAATGATGACTCTTTCATACGAAAGTCTTACAATATACTTGTATTCTAATCTGGTATTCACTATCCTCACAATCGAACCCCTTCTTTCACAAATTACAAACTATTCCTATAAATTATTTTTTCAAATTCCAACACAAAAAACTGAAAGACCATCAAAAAAATCTAAATTGTGTACTACACTATTGTCTAGTAGTAAAAAAAAATTAAATGAATTTCACAGCACTTCCTGATCTCTTAGGACGACATTCCTATACAAATGGGTCCAAAACCACATCGCTTCTCAAAACAAGTCAACGTGTTAGAAGATGTTCTGTGGTCTTTTTACCAGAACCGAAATAAAAACGCAAATATTTAAAGGAAAACGTCTTCTATGGACTATAAGTAGAGTATAGGCTATGACTTAACGATTGGATATAATTTTTAAAAAACTACCGTTTGCTCTTTATGATTTACTGGCAGACAATTGGTAATTGTAATTCTGCATAACCGATTAGCATCAATTCCTTTTTAATTTGAAATACATTTTATCTTTGCGATTTTTTTTTAAATAATGAATAATATAAACTTTTTTGTGGCCCCAATCTAGTAGCTAGTGTGTTGACAAATTGAATTTTTTTTATTTAATTTAAATTACACGAGAGTAAAAAAGCTAAAGAAAACCGTGATATGGGAAACACTAACTAATTAAATGATTAAACCTCTATTTATAGTTGATAAAACGTCATGATCAAACCTATTGTACAAGTAACGCTTTCAAATGCATTTCAACCGCTTTTTTATGTACTGCACTGAGGTAAAATTATTACGAATTTCTTCAGAACAATATGAAATGGTTGAGGTTTAGAATAGTTTTCTTTAGAACTGCACTAAACTAAAATTTGTTATAATTTTCTTCAGAAGAATCTAAAATGGTTCATATTTTAAATAAAATTCTCCTATAAAAGCCCTCATATTGTGACATTATTTGAATAGATTGCCCAGTTCGAATGTGTCGCATAACAGTGAAGTGATTTCAATAACAAGAAAAATATAAAAATTTAAATACTTCTCGCATTTATAAACAAAATTAAAAAAATAAAAAAAAAAATATTTTATTAACAAATACTTCATCAACATTTAGTAAAAAAAGAGAACAAAAAACAATTTGCCAGAAGTGATAAATAAAGGTGATTAATTGTTAAATATTTTTTTTTTAAAATGCAAGTGATATGTGATGCAGAAAAGAAAGCCTAGATGAAAGAAAAATTATTAAAAAGTTCATAAATTTTATCACATTTAGTCGACTTCATATTTTTAACGCGTTGCAAGGTTTAGATTCTAAGCATTTAATTCCCTCCTTGCCAAAAACCTGGTGTTGTGTTGGTTGACAGGTATTAGTGAATGCGATTTACTTCAAAGCCAAATGGGAAATACCATTTAGTAAAGGCTTTACTAAAAAGGCCTCTTTCTATATGAATACAGAGCAACAAGTAGAGGTAGATATGATTTCTAGAAAAGCTTACTTTGGTTATGCCGAGTTGCCAGAATTAAAAGCCAAGGCATTAAAAATGAGATACAAGGATTCCGATATTTCCATGATGATTTTACTACCCTACGATAATGATGGTTTGAAAACATTAGAAAGTAAATTGAAAAGTTGGAATTTCAATGAAATCCTTTCTAAACTTGCGACTTTGGAAGTGAGCGTTGAAATTCCACAAATTTCGCATTGAATATGATATTGATTTGAAGGAACCATTAAAAAATGTAAGCCTATAGAGATCAAAAATATCACAACAATTTTCATATAAATTTGATTTTATTCTTTAAGATGGGCTTAAATAGTATGTTCAATGAGACAGTCAACTTTAGTGGCTTATTTGATACCGAACGATAGCACAAAATATCGGATGTGAAGCATAAAGCCTATTTAGATGTTAATGAAGCCGGGTCAGAAGCAGATGCGGCCTCCAGTAATATTTTTTTTTTTTAATTTTTTTTAATTCTATTTAAACAATATGTGTACGAATTATTGTGGTTTCTTTTTCAGTCATGATAAGAGAATTTCAGTGCCTTAACAGGAACCTAAAAGTGTTCCGTGCTGATCATCCTTTCGTATTCGCTATATGCAGTGATAAGACGGTATATTTTGCTGGACATGTGGTCAAATTTTAAAATATGTCGTCCCTTTTGTAATTGAATATCTTTTTATGCAAAAATTATAATTTTTATTCAAATAAAACTCATATTAATCTAAGCGATGTTAAATGCTTATCATTGTTACTTTTAAGGTAAATTTATAATGACAGTTATGATTAACAACCCCGTTAACCTTAAAGCGAGTGCCCGGCACTTGCCATCAATCCTTCAGGAGAAGTTCATTATAAATGAATTGATCGTTCTGTTGTCACTATTCAAAGTATGTCACTTTGGCTCGGGTTATTATCTACGTCAACAGATCTTATGATAGCTAAAACATAACAGTGACCTGGAAAGTAATTTAATTACTGCCTTGCGTTTGCCAGTATCCTCTGAGAATTGTAATAGGCCTCCTGACAGGACAGTATATTTTTTACTGAGGGGTTACCCATATTGACATCGAACAACATTATGAAGTATGTTGGAAGCTATTGAAGTTTAATTCTCCTTAGATTGTGATGGCAGAAAGTTCTTTATCAGTATTTTAAAATCTCCATACTATAATACAATACAATAAAATATTTTCACTGCCCATGAGTAACATTTAAACACGCCTTATCTTCAACCAGTTTATTTAACCCATTAGTGCGCAGGGCACTTATAAGGGACCCTCGAGTTTCCTACTGTATGCTGCGTGCATATAGTAACTTTCAATGCAAAGTCCCCTAAAAAGGACACACACGTTCGTAGTGCAATTGTAATACGATAAAAATTGGTAATTGGGCAACATTTTTTTCATATATAGATTAATAGTTTCTGAAATATTGGAGGAACTGGAAGCCCTTGATGACAATGAGTTCATTGGCGTTGTAATTTACACAATTCCCTCGCTTAGATTGAGCAAATAATGATTAAAATAGCGATGAAAGGGATGCTAAGCATGAGGGAAACCTTAATCATTTCGGTCCAATGTTATTATCTACTGCATGCGAAGTAGTACAGGAAAATGATGATGAATTGGATGACAATTGATGATGAACCCCTAGTGAACTTAATGCGAATCTGCTACGCATCAAACAGATATACAAAAACGAGTTGAAATTGATGGTGAAAAGTTGAAGCAGTATATAAAATAAATTCGAAATATACAATACTTCCACCAAGCTTTGAGACTCAGTCATGCAAAACGTCACCTGAATTTTTTGAATTATTTTTCTCAGAAGATATTTTCAAACATTTTGAGGAGCAAATAAACTAGAATGGACTCCAAAAGAATATAAATATAGATGTAAAGTTAGGCGAGATTAAAGTATTTTTTGAAAAGTTATCCTCTTGTCTGTTTATGCGAAGTATTCCAATAGAGGAATGTACTGGTCAAGCAAACCTGGCTGGCCTAAATTGCTCTGTGACAGCATGAGAATGAAGAGGTTTGTACAAATACGAAATAATTTCCATTTGAATGACAATCTTCAAATAGATGATAAAGATCGCCTTCATAATATGAGGCCTCTAATAAATCACCGAAATGTATCATAACTGCGACACGGTAAGATTGATGAATATTTGTCAATCGATGAAAGTGTGATGCCGCATTATGGCAAGCATTATGCCAAGCAATATATTCGGGTGAAACCGATTCGATTTGGTTTCAAAAACTGGGCGTTAAATACAGCTAACGGTTTTATGCTACAGTTTGATATACTCGTATATGGAAAAAACTGGTGGATTTAGTGTAGTTGTCGATAAAGTGCTTGACCTCCTTTCAAAATCTAATGTTCCACGTAATAAAGGCTTCAAGGAAATTTAACGTTAGGATTACCATTTAAGAAACAAAACTTATAATAACGAGTGATTTATTAGTTAGTTAGTTATTAGTTAGTTTTGTTGCACTGTCAAACATCTTCAGTTTGGTCTATAATTTAACCATGGATCGTCTTACAAACGAACAACGCTTGCAAATCCAAAATTTGTCCACCAAATTTACTTTGTTGGACACTAAACCACCAACACACTTACGTAGAGTGCGAACGGAAAAAACTATCGCAGCTGTATCGGCCAGTGTTAATGATGACCATCAATTATCGATTCGTCGCCGTTCACAACAATTGGGCCTCTGTTACTCAACAACGTGGAAAATTTTGCGGAAGGATTTAGGTGTGAAGCTTTTCAAAATACAGCTGGTGCAAGAATTGAAGCCGAACGACCTACCGCAACGCAGAATTTTTGGTGAATGGGCTCTTGGAAAGTTGGCCGAAGATCCACTTCTGTATCGAAAAATTGTGTTCAGCGACTAAGCTCATTTTTGGCTCAATGGATACGTAAATAAGCAGAATTGTAGATTTTGGAGTGAAGATGATTGCAAAAGCTACCAATGCATCTAGAAAAAGTCACAGTTTGGTGCGGTTTATGGGCTGTGAGTGGTGAACGCTACCGTGGGATGATATCCAACTTTTTTTTTTGCCCAAAATGCAAAAGCTTGACTTGCATGACAGGTGGTTTCAACAAGACGGTGCCACATGCCACACAGCACGCGTAACAATGAACTTATTGAGAGGCGAGTTCGGTGAATATTTTATTTCACGTTCGGGACCGGTCAATTGGCCGTCTAGATCGTGCGATGTTAAAGCTCATATCTCTACAGACAAGCCCGCTTCAATTGACGCATTGGAAGACAACATTGAAGCATTTATTCGTGAGATACCGGCCGAAATGTTGGAAAGAGTATGCCAAAATTGGACTAAGCGGATGGACCATTTGAGGCGCAGTCGCGGTCAACATTTGCATGAAATAATTTTCAAACATTAAATTATATGGACCGTACAATCGATTCAAATAAAGATTTCAAGCATTTTTCTGAATTATTGGGTTTTTTTTGAAAAATTTTCCTATAGCTCTTTAAAAATCACCCTTTATGTATATCAGGTATTCATAGATAATTATTTTACCTCCATTAAATTACTGCTACTATAATCATTAATCGGGATACATATGTAGTTCAGGAACGATACGAGAAGGACGAACAGAACAATGTCCTTTTCACTCAATCCTGATAATGAAAAACGAAGAAAGAGGATCTGTAGATCATAGATTTACAAATAATGGGAATATATTGCTCTCACGATGGAAAGATACATAGTAATGTTGTCGCAATTGCAAAAAATTACCAACGCTTCGTCAAAGGGAAGGGTGTAGTAAGAATTTCCCAACTAAATGTGGTGCACCGATACAACATGTGAATGGGCGGCGTTGCAGTCTACCCCTCGTGAATCAGAAAAAAGAAATGCTGGTTGCCAATATTTGCATATCTCCTTGAGGGCTCCATTGTTAATGCATGGCTGCTGATGAAATAATAATGCATCCCACTGATCCGCAATGCTCGTCTCTTCTTATTTTTCGTAGAAATCTAGTTACATCCTACCTAAAAATTTATGTTAAACCATCTACAAGAGGCTCTCGTACTAACAAATTGACAACAGATACGCGATATGATTGCAGGAACCACCACATTGAATATTCGAAACTGATAAACGACATTACGGAGAAAAAAAAAACAAACCTTATTTGTTACATACATGAAAAAGAGCTTCACCACAAACAATGCTTTAATCATACGCCTATTGTACCTACTGTGCAGCGTCCCTTATAAGGGACGGTCTATAACTGCAAAACTACAAAATTTTTTGAACAAAATGTTTTAAAAATCAATTAATTGCATAATTTTTATTAATAATTGGTGAAAATTATTTAAGAAAATTGGCCAGAGCACTTCGTTCACTAATGGGATTAACAAAATTCCTTCGTGTAATAGACTACTTCGTTGCGGCTTTTGCAAATGAAAGTTAATCGTATCCATTTCCTGGCTCTGATTTGTATGCTGTAATCACTTTAATTTATTCCATTTTGAGCTGATTCCCATGCGTACAGATATTATCATGAACTTTCTAGACCCTAACTACTAACATAATAATACTTTTGGGCAATATTTCGGACAGTTGTGAGTCCATCGTTTAACCGCATTATAACAGAGTAAGTCGACTTGAATTCGATTTGATTTCTTTGGAATGAATTTTCATGTTTACAAGGAAATTCAAAAATAAATATCGTAATTAGGATAAGAATACAAGGATGGAATAATTATTGATTAGCCTACCATAACTAGCCTAGAGAATATATTTTTTATTTCTTTATGTATTCAATGTTTTACTTGCATTTTGTGATGTATTCGTGGAGTATTTTATTTCCCCTCTCTTTTAATTAATGACACACGTTTCTTCTTCCACAAATTACAAACTACTCCTATTAATTATTTTTCAAATTCCAACACAAAAAAATGAAAGACCATCAAAAAAACATAATTGTGTACTACTGAGGCAAACTAAATAACGAGACATCGGATGTTAAAACTAAATGAGATCTTTTAAAAACAAAAGTTTTCTTATAATATTCTGCTCAACAGAATCCTAAAGAATATTAAATGAATTTCACAGCACTTTCTGATCTCTTAGGTCAGCATGCCTTTTTTGTCGGTCTAGACTCTAGAGTCTAAAATCGCTTCTCAAAGCAAATCAGCTTACTAGGAGAAGTTATGTGGTCTTGTTATCAGAATCGAAATAAAAAAACTCAAATATTTAAAGAAAAGCAACTTCTATGGATTATAAGTAGAGTATAGACTATGACTTAACGATTGGATATAATTTTTAAGAAAACTACCGAATGCTCTTCGTGATTCACTGGCAGACAATTGGAAATTGGTATTCTGCTTAACCGGTTAGCAGCAATTTCTTTTTAATTTGTAATATATTTAATTCCCGTGTTCTTTTTTTAAAAAATAATTAAAAAAAACTTTTTTGTGACCCCAATCTAGTAGATAATGTGTTGACAAATTGAATTCTTTATTTAATTTAAATTACACGAGAGTGAAAAAGCAAAAGAAACTAATGATATGGGAAACCCTAATTGCTTAAACATCTACTTATAGTTCATAAATCATGATCGTCATGATCAAACCTAATGCACAAGTAACATTTGCAAATGCATTTCAACAGTTTTTTTATGTACTGCACTGAGCTAAAATAATTACGAATTTTTTAGAAAAATATGAAAATCGTTGACGGATAAAATACATTTCTTTAATACTACATTGAGCTAAAATTGTTAGAAATTTCTTTAGAAAAATATGAAATTGTTGACGTTAAGCAAATCATATTTTAAATAAAATTCTCCTATAAAAACCCTCAAATTTTGCCATTATTTGAATAGTTTTCCAGTTCGCATGTGGTGTAGGAGAGTGCAGTGATTTCAGTAGCAATAGCAATAAAAATATAAAATTTTTATAAAAAAAATTCTTCTCGTACTTATAAACAAAAAAATATATTTAATAACCAAATACTTGATCAAAATTTAATAAAAAAAAGAGGAATCCAAGAATAATTTGCCAGAAGTGATAAAGGCAAGTGATTAATTGTTAAATATTTTCAATGAAAGTGAAATGTGATGCAGAAAACAAAGCCTACATAAAGGTTCCGCCAAATAATTTTTTTTTTGATATTGCTTAAAAAAAACTACTGAATATTTTCTCAAATTTCTTTTTTTATTTGAAAGTACAATCCTTCCGGTTAATAATGGAAAATAATTTCATTCATATGGCTGCCTCGGCTGGCCATGCAGTAGCCTACACCAGAAGATGCCGATTTTGGCAAAAAAAAAATACATCTTTTCAGATGAAGCTCATTTTGATCTTGGCGGGTATGTAAACAAGAAAAATTGTCGCATTCAGGGCACACAAAATCCGCACGCATACATTGAAAAGCCGACGAACCCAAAACGACTCACTGTTTGGTGCGGTTTTTGGTCCAGAGGCATAATTGGGCCATTTTTCTTCGAAAATGAGCAAGGAGTGGCCGTTACAGTCAATGGCGATCGTTATCGGGCCATGTTGAACGAATTTTTGTTCACAAAAATTGAAGAGGAGGATATTGGCAACATTTAGTTTCAACAGGACGCCGCTACGTGCCACATAGCCGAAGCTACACTCGATGTTTTGCGCCCTGTTTTTGAAGATCGCATTATCCGCCGCAGAGATGATGTCGTTTGGCCACCTAGGATCTGCGATTTGACACCGTTGAACTATTATTTGTGGGGTGCCGTCAAAGATAAGTGTTACGCCGACAAGCCAGAGACAATTGAAGGACAATATTCGTGAAGCCATTGGTGAAATACAGCTGCACTCAATCGATAATGTGCTTAAAAATTAGACCGATCGTGTAGGTGAATGAAATTGTTTTCCATTATTAACCGGAAGGATTGTGCTTTCAAATAAAAAAATAAATTTGAGAAAATATTCAGTAGTTTTTTTTAAAGCATTTAAAAAAGAAGTTATTTGGCGGACCCTTCAGTACATGGAATTGTCATGCTTATTGATAGATTTTGTTAAAAAATTTTAATATTTTAATTCATTTTAGTAAAGCTATTTATTTACTATTCTAACATTTTATTATCACTTTTATGAAATTTGCGCCAAAATTTTTGACATGATGTACATTGGCATGGTTTTTTAAATAAAACTCAAGCACTTAATGTCAGCTTGGTTTTATCTCTTTCTAAGTGGTAATAAGTTGACGTCTAGCACCCTGCTTTGTGGCAATTTATAAGTTTCCAATTGCTTAGATAGAACAGCTTATTGTCACTCGCATCAGTAACACTCTCAGTTGAGGGCTGGCTGAAACCTGATGGTACAAACCATTCTTGTGATTCGTTAGAAATATTTGTTGTCAACGTCATGTGAGGTAAAAAAGTTTCCTGTTGCAATAGAACATCGATTATGTCAATAACAAATTTCTCTCTTTGATTTCTCTCAGGTTTCCCGTTTAACCAAATACTGCTTTAAGCAGTTGCTACACACGTATTGTGTACTTGAATCTAAGTACTTCGGACCAAGAAATTTATAACGACCATCAAATTCAATTAGTTACTAATCTACAGCGACAAAATTAAATATGAGTTGAAAAGGTATAATAAAACAAAACAAAAGGAAAGAAAACATAAGTCAATACCAAGCATTACTCCGTAAATCTCTTTATGAAGCTTGATTTATATGAATATCCTTAAATTAATTTCCCTAACAATCACTGTAAGTATTCTATCATTAAGTATCAAATTTCAATTAAAATCGATGGAGGTAATTTTAATTTTCTAAAATAAAACTGAAAAGTTTTTGAATTCTGTTGCTAAAAAACTTTAATTTAAGATGAAAATATACCAAAAAGGGACATAAAAACATAAGCATCATTATTTAAATATATTTTCTTTAATTTTCTTACCTATTAGGCGAACAAAAAATTAAATTTTTAAAAATCTTAAAAAAGGATATATGGACTGCTCTGAAAGCATGATAGCTAATCCTAAACTATTTATATAGTATTATTTCTTACATAAAACTACAAGTTGTGTGATAAAAGTTTTATGAAAATGGTTAAAATTTTCTAACAAAAAATTAAGATAAATATATTTCTTTTTTTTTAGAAAAAAAATCCTTTTCATTAGAATTTCAAAAAAAGGCTTTAAGCATGATTATTAAAGGCTGCAAGACTTTCAGCTCATTTTTCGAAAAGGCGTAATAGGTGTAAATATAATATAATCAAAGCGAATGATTCTGTTATCTTATACGTACGTAGTTGACTGAAATATTATCATCTGTAATAAAACATGAGACGAAACAGATTCTTCTAATGTTTGTCTGTCACGTGAGATAAACATGAGAAGAGCAGTAAGAAACTACCAGATTTTTTCATCCCAAACTACTAAATGCAGTTTGTTCTGTTCCAAGTAGTACCATCATTGGCGATAAACATCCTGTTGTCATGTTTGTTGCTGCCAATACTTTCTTTAGTTCATAAGACAAGCTTCTATTTTCTTCTTCTTTAAAGTCTTTAGCAGCAGGAATATTACAATTAATATATAATCGGTCATTACAACCTTTCGTTATAAATTGGAAATGTCTGACCTGAGGTTTGAACCTTGGTCTGAAGTCTAATAAGGCGACACGATACACACTAGACTACGACTACTTCCATCAATATCAAGAGCATATCAAGAATAGAAAATTCAATCTTTTCACTTTCGTCCCACACATACATAACTTTCAAATCCTTCTCAAATACCATAAATAATGTATTATTTGCGATAAAACTACACAAAATTTTTGAAATCTTAAAAAAAAATTACATACTCGACATCAAAAAATCTCTAGGAAAGTCGTATGTATCAAAAATGATACATAAGATAGAATTATGAAGTTTATGAATTTTGTAACCCCTGTTTTAAATTTTCTTTTTTATTTGGTTAAAAATAATGGCGATAACAATACTAACGAATTATAAAAATATCAGGCATCTAACTTTTTCTGAATTAAAGTTATATCGTCTCAAAAATTTAAACGTATCATATTTGATACAAAGCTCGATCTACGATTGAATAGCTGCTGTATACTATAAACCTACAATAAGGCTTTTATTTATGAATAGGGCTGAAGTGCATTTTATTTCGTACTTGCCAAAACTTGGTGCTGCTGGTTGAGATCATTGAAACACAATTTTTGTAAACTGTTAATAGCTTCTGGACAGAGCACACCTAAAATAATTACTTACTTAAGCTTGTTAAATAAAAAAGTAAAAAAAAACCAAAAAATTCTGGAATCGGTTTTGGAAAGAAAAGTTTTCGTTAAAAGCCATTGGAATGAGCGAGTTGTTCGAAATTTAATATAGTTTTTCCCAGGAAATTATTAAATCTACGGTTTCTTAAAGATCTTCGGGGCATCAGAACAAATTAAAACTTTAAAACATTCTTTGTTAAATAATTCTATGACTTAGACTTAATGACATAAGATCCGATTTATTATCTGTGGCTCATCAGCGTAGCGTTAAACGATTATTAAACTCTGCAAGTGGGACACAATTATGGAACTTTATTTTGTAAGAACAGCTCCTGGACTCATAAGTCTACTCAAAGCCTGATCCACACTTCACCTTAACTAGTTACAGTGTGTAGGACAATGTAATGATGATTTCGGTTAACCAGCGTCGCAATATTTTTTTTTTTCTGGCAGAAATGTGTGTCAAATAGGAGAATGAAATCTGAACAAAGAAATTGGTTTGGCTATATTCAAAACATTATTTCGCAAATATTTTTGTAATGTGACTCAGTTTTAAAAGAATTTGAAAAATTCGAAATAAAAGGCAGCGAATTGCAGTGCTAAAGGCAAAAAATTAAACCATTTTCCCAGCGATTCAATCCAGATAGCCTCCATGTTTACAGTGGATAACATCAATAAGAATTACACGGTGCGACAGTCAAAATACACCCAGCTAATGACATAGTGTAGGTTGTGAGTTTTGTTGAGTAGAACTCAAAAATATTTTTTTTATATTTCTCGAACCCTCCAAACTTGATTTATTTGACAAAAACGGTATTTTTAATTTTTTTCACACAAAATTATTGTTTACCCAAATATTTTTTAACTTATTTTCAAAATCCAATGTTTTTTGTAAAGGGGAGAGATGAGCCTTAAAAACGATATACATAAACATTTTGTTCAAACTTATATGTTATGAGTTTTGATGGGGTAAACTTTGAAAATATAATTTTTTTTACTTATTTATTCAAGTTTGACCATTCTTAATTGCATAATTTAATTAAAAACTATAAAGAAAAGGGGCAACATTTTTAAAGTGCATTCTCGTGTGAAGAGATTGACAAGTCGTTTGATAAAATCGTACAAAAATTACCGTAGTTATTATTTAAACATCATAACAGCTGGATCATATTTTTTTAGATATGTTGTCTTATCAAATCAACTTTCAGTTCAAAAATTTTTAAATTTGGGCAACTACCAGATGCGGGCTAATATTTGTGTTTCTTGCAAATACACTGGCCAACTTCTGGTGGTTACTCAAACGTGAAATTGACACATTTTCCAATAAACAATCAAGATCCAGCAAAAATTCTGAAATTTTTTTGACTGAAAGTTCATTTAAAAAAATTAATGTATGTATATGAAAAATATAACACGACTATTCTACACTTTAAATAATAACTACGGTAATTTCTGTTCGATTTTATCAAACGAAGTGTCAATCTGTTCACAACAGAATGCAATTTAAGAATTTCCCCACTTATTATATATTTTTTAATAAAAGTTTGGAAAAACTTAAAAAAATATGTAAAATATTCGCATTTGCCAAGCTTATCTCATCAAACTTCATAGAACATTAAGTCGAATAATACATATATTTATACCCTTTTTAAGGGCCCATCCTTCTCCTTTTTAAGAAATTTTAAATTTTTCGAAAAAAAAAATAGTTTTTGTCAAATAAAATAAGTTTGGCTTATTAGACGTGAGGTGACTTGAACGAAAATGAAAAAAATTGTCATCGTCATTGTAATGTATTAATGTGAGTTCAAAACTTGACTGGTTTTCTTTATTATTTCATAATTCTTTGTTATTTACATTTCTTCTTATTTCTATTCTTAGAAAAGAGGTGCCAGATCAAATTATTTATTCATTCAAGCTAACAATACTTCAGATACCTAACACGCTCCTCCATAAGCTTATACTATAAGTAATACTTTTGAAATATCTTTGTATTATATTAAATTATACAAGAAAGAAAAATATAAATCTATGATAATATAATTTAATTTTTTTTAAACACTTTACCATCAACGCGTGGCCTTAACTCTCTACCAGCTGTATTTAATGTTGTTTCAGATGCTTCTTTCTTTATATTTTGCTCATCATGCATACTAGTACCATCAGTTCGTTCTACTTCACAATCACGGATTTGGTCCAAATGGCGCTTGATTTCACGATTATTGTGAGCAAGAATGCATGTGTATGAACGAGGACCAAGTTTGTTCTTGACAGTTGCCTGTGACCAACTTGCTTTATTTGGATTTCTGTAATCCCGAATCAAAACACTCTGTCCATTATTAAATTCAGCATTGCGATTGCGTTTGTGATTCAGAACGCTTTTAATTTGAGATTCTCGTATTCTGTCGCCTGTCATTGGAGGTCTTAAATTATCAAATTTTGTTTTCAATGATCTGCCGAAAAACAACTTGGCTGGTGTTTCTCCATTGGTACAATGTTTTGAATTTCTATAGTGTGCCAAAAACCTATTTAAAGCGGTATGGATAGGAAAATTTTTATCTGATTTCAAATCAGAAATAATGGATTTTTTAAAACCTTAACGAAACTCTCAGCCTGTCCATTTGTGGCAGGATGACCAGGTGGAGCTAAAATATGTTTAATATTATTAATTTCAAGAAATTGGCGAAACTCATCTGAAGTGAATTGTCGGCCGTTATCACTGACCAATATGTCAGCCAGACCATATCGACAAAAAAGTTCCCTGAGTTTTGCAATTGTAAATGAAGTGGTAATCTCTTTGGTCAAAAAGACCTCTGCAAATTTTGAGAAATAATCAATTACTATAAACAAATAGACACTATTAATCGGACCAGCAAAATCTACATGAATGCGACTCCAAACAGAATCGGTTGGGGTCCATGGTATCAATGAACTTTTCTCAGGGGAGTCTAACAGTTGTTGACAAGAAGTACAAGATTTTATCATATTCTCAATGTCCTTATCTATACCTGGCCACCAAACGTAGGACCTCGCCATAGCCTTTGTCTTAACTACGCCGAGATGTGACTCATGTAGTTGGTTAAGTACTGCGTTTCGAAGTTTCATTGGAATGATAACACGATAACCCCACAAAAGGCAATCATATTCAACAGAAATTTCGGTACATTTGTTAATGTAAGGCGTAAAATCTTCGTTTTGCAAGACATTAACTGTTCCCTTACGAACACATTCACATACTTTAGATAATATTAAATCTCGTCCAGTTTCTCGTGCAATCGCTTTGAAATTAATAGCAAATTTGTTTTCTGATTCTATTAGGTTAATATAGTTACTTTCAATAATATCTTTTGCTGAATTTTGTTGTGGCATACGAGAGAGAGTCCATCAGCACTATTAAAAACTCCTTTTATGTACTCAACGGAATAATTAAACCCTGACAAAATTAATGACCACCTTTGCATGCGTGCAGATGCCATAATAGGTAAACCTTTGTTTTCACCAAATAAAGCTGTTAGCGGTTTATGGTCTGTTCTTAAAACAAATTTGTTGCCTAATAAATACTGTCTTAATTTCGTAACGCAAAATATAGTGGCCAGTGCCTCTTTTTCCAATGTGCTGTAATTTCTTTCACTTTTTGTAAGAGCCCTAGAAACATAAGAAATTGGTCTTAAATTATCGCCCATATTATGTGAAAGAACGCCAGCAATAGCGTTATCACTTGCATCCGTAGTCAGTACAATTGGAGTTTGAGGATTAAAATGCACTAGTACTTGATCTGACATTGATTAGACCAATTGAACTTATTTCCCTTCTTCAACAACTCATACAAAGGTACCATTTTCTGTGCATAATTATCTATAAATTTTGAATAATAATTCACCATCCCAACAAAAGCTCTAACTTCAGAAATGTTAGTTGGAACTGGTGCATTTAGAACGCTAGATACTCGCGTGGTATCTTTACTTAGACCATCACAGTCTATTGAAAATCCTAAATAAGAAATTCTTTTCTGAAAAAATTTAAATTTTTTACGATTTAGTGTTAAGCCTGCTGATTTCAATTTATACAAAACTTCCTTGAGAGTGATTATGTGTTCCTTAAGATTTTTTCCAGTTACTGTTATATCGTCTTGGTAAACTACGACATTAGATACGCCACGTAACAGATTTTCCATTGTTTTTTGAAAGATGGCTGCAGCAATTTTAATGCCGAATGGCAAACGTTTAACTTTAAACGTGCCAATATGTGTACTAAGAGAACATAAAAGTTGCGACTTTTCGTCTAAGAGTATCTGGTTATAAGCATGGGACACATCAAGTTTAGTGAAAAGTTGTCCACCTTGTAACGAAGCAAATATTTCCTCTATACGAGAGGGGGGATATTTAAAATCTAGTAAATGTTTATATAAGGTAACCTTATAGTCACCACAAATTCCCAGATCCTCATTTGGTTTTAAAATAGGGACCAATGGAGTTCCCCAATCGGAATTATCCACTTGCTCTAAAATTCCATCTTCCACCATTTTACGCAATTTCATTTCAACCTTTTCTTTCCATACTAAAGGTACTGGGCGAGGCTTGAAAAATATTGGGTTTGCACCCTCTACGATATCTAGAGAAACTTTGCTTAGTTTATAAGCACCTAGTTTACTACTAAAAACTTCTGAAAACTCTGATTCAATTTGACCAACAATGACAGACAAATTACTTGTATCTCCTACAGAGTTCACTAGCATTAACTCAAAATTAAACGCTCTTAAAAAGGTCCGGACTAGTGGTGGACTATTAGTGTCACTTACAACAACTGTCAAAATTTTTGATATGCCTTCGTATGTTATTTTTGCATCGTACTCACCAATAATAGGAATTTTGTGACCACTATAATTTACGTACGGAATTTTACACTCTCGGAGAGGTGCTTTCATCTGATTCTGATTGTAAAATAATGATGATACTAGCGTGCAGGGTGCTCCCGTGTCACATGCAACAGTAAGGTTAACACCATCAATTGCTACTGGTAGTGAGTATACACCACATGAAGTTGTATCTCTTATGCTAAAACAAGAATAATCGAAAACATTATTAACTGAGTCATCGCTGTCTGAATCGGATACATAATTTACGGTTTTTGCATGCTTTTCGGGACATACTGATGCTAGGTGTCCAATTTTTTTGCAAGAATAACATTTGCTGTCTCTAAATTTGCAGTATTTCGCCTCATGGTTTTTCCATCCACAGTGTGCACACTTATTTCTGTTGACGCCGTTGTTGTAACTTACACCGCTGCTGCCTCGTCTACTTCCATGATTAGTGTTGTTGTTTTGACCGTTATAGTACCTTTCCCGGCTGTATGTTTTGTTAATGTAATTGACATTTAAGTCATCACACGTGGTCTTCGTGGCTAATTTTGTTTCCATTATCAAGGCCGTTCTCAACGCTTGTTCTAATGTGAGGGATTCATCCTCTTCACAAAGTTTTTCAAAAATTTTAGGTGGAAGCCCGATAATAAAATGATCAAGAATCATTACGTTTAGGTGTTCAGCAAATTTGCAGTTTAATGCCATTTTTTTTACTCGTGCATACCATCCACTTACAGACTCACCTTCCTCCCTTAAAGATGTATGGAATTTTTTTCTTTCACTAAATACAATTGTTGGTGGAGTGAAGTGGGTTTCTAAGATTTCACATAACTCTTTAAAGGTCTTAGTTGAAGGAGAATTTGGGTGACATAAACTGTGTAACACTGAATAAGTTTCAGCTCCAACTGCTTTGAGAAGTGTAGCTTTTTTTATACTTTCATCAGTGCATTTTATTTCGCAAAAATGAATTTCTAATTGCTCCTTCCAAATTGTCCAACTTAAACTTGAATTATATTCTGGAATTCCAGAACATTGAACTAAAGTAACTGCGCTCGTCGCCATTTATGTAATGTATTAATGTGAGTTCAAAACTTGACTGGTTTTCTTTATTATTTCATAATTCTTTGTTATTTACATTTCTTGTTATTTCTATTCTTAGAAAAGAGGTGCCAGATCAAATTATTTGTTCATTCAAGCTAACAATACTTCAGATACCTAACAGTCATTTAACTCCAATCCATATTCTAACACTAGACTAGCTTCTTTCATCTATTCTGATAGTTTTATGAAGGCCATACGCGTTATCTCAATATATTTCGGGAACCAAGAAGAAGGAGAAGATGTTCTATGGTAACCTGTTCTTTCTCGTCATTACAGCTGTTACATTGTAAGCAAGAGGTCGGCAACAATACCCCCGGGGGCTGAAAATCTTCTCTTTTTTACACACATAGGACTCGAACATCAACAAAATTCGTAAAAATAAGAGTAAAAATGCATTCAGTTGCTTGTCAGCTTCTAAAGAAGCAGGTTCATGTCGCTTTTTTCAGACTTCAATTATACACGGTAGGATTCACTAATATTCAATGAGATTCATTAATTGGAAGAATATTAGTCAAGTTAAATACGCTGTTGCTAGGGATTTAGCTCCGTTTATTTTTTCTATATTTTCCACTACATATACATATTATTACACTAGAAAATATTACTAACAATTTTCCTCTGAGTTATACGCATGTGTCCCATACCTAAAGTCACATTTTTATCATATTCTCTTTGTGTCGATCTCTGTTGTAAGCTCTCTATAGCCTTTGGGCGTATGCACTCAGAGGCCATGGCATGAAGGCTCTAAGATGGACATACATACATACATAATTGGCCTTTACAACCCTTCAGTCAGGATTGCCATCGAGCTTCTCACACCACTAATTTTGTGTGTGTTAGTTTTATACACGAGTGGCGGGACCTACAGTTTAAAGTAGATTACGAACGACAGATTAGTGAGAAACTTTCCATGGCAACTTTATTTTCTCTTAACGTGTTTGTCAGAAATCTGCTGAGAGGATGTTGACGAAGAAATATTTTTGCATATTTCGTTTCGCTCGAGATGTCTGACCTGAGGTTTGAACCGTAGCCTCATTTCTAATAGCCAGCACACTATCTACTAGACTAAGGCTACAAAAATTTTTACCACAATTTTATTCTACAAATATCCATATCGGGCCAGATTTTTTTGGTTTCTCTACAGTAGGGTTCATCCTTACCATCCCCATCCCACAATGTGACT
Source organism: Sarcophaga subvicina (assembly GCA_936449025.2). Taxonomy (NCBI): domain Eukaryota; kingdom Metazoa; phylum Arthropoda; class Insecta; order Diptera; family Sarcophagidae; genus Sarcophaga; species Sarcophaga subvicina. Next base: position 40,012,459 of record OW388084.2, read on the forward strand.
TAAGTTTGCCTGAGACCCCTCTGCAGAGGAATGCCAATGTCGCATATGAATTCATTGGAATATTCTGTCCTTCTAGCCTTTGCAAGTGCATGAACTTTATTGTTACCTTCTATGTCTCAGTGTCCCAAGTTCATCTTAGGGTTTTCATACCATTTATAAAGGGGCACTAGCCTCAGGGTGCATGCACATGGTGGTTCTAATATACGTTTTCTTTTAAGTCTGCGGAACTCATCTGCCTCGTCTAGTATTGTGGTTGGCAAAACGGATAAGCAAAAGTAAGCACTGGATGGTTGCTTTAAGATTTACGGGCTTGTTCTTCATAACTGCTATTATTGACTTACTTAGAAGTAAAGTGGTGAGCACGTAATCTAGCACAGATTAATATGTTTTTTTTTTTCTTTAAACAAAAATTATGATTATTAAATTAAATGATTGCAAATATAATTACAAGATATTCAATTATAAAATCACACGACATTCTAAAATTTGGCCACATGTCCAGTAAAATATACTGCATTTCGCTGCATATAGCGAATACGAAAGGATGATCGGCACGGAACTCTTTCTGGTTCATGTTGAGGCAATCAAATTCTGTTATCATGACTGGAAAAGAAAAGGTAATGATTAATACACAATTTGTTTTAACAGAATTAAAAAAATTAAAAAAAAATGTTACAGGAGGCCGCAGCTGCTTCTGACCCGGCTTCATTAACATATAAATAGGCTTTATGCTTGACATCGGATATTTTGTGCTGTTGTTCGGTATCAAATAAACCCCTGAAATTGGCTGTCTCATCAAATATGGTATTTAAGCCCATCTTAAAGAAACGAAATCAAATTTACATGAAAATTGCTGTGATATTTTGGAGCGTAAAAGGCTCACCATTCTTAACGGTTCCTTTAAATCAATATCATATTCAATGCGAAATTTTGGTACTACAACGCGCACATCCTCAGTTACAATTTTAGAAAGGATTTCATTGAAATTCCAATTTTTCAATTTTCTTTCTAATGTTTTCAAACCGTCTCTATCGTAGGGTAAAATAATCAACATGGAAATATTGGAATCCTTGTATTGCATATTCAATGCTTTCGATTTTAATTCGGGCACATCGGCATAACCAAAATAATCCTTTTTATACATCATATCTACCACTACTTGTTGGTTTTTATTCATATAGAATGAAGTCTTTTCGGTAAAGCCTTTACAAAAGGGTATTTCCCATTTGCCTTTCAAGTAAATTGCATTCACTAATACAGCACTGGTACCAGAATTTACTGCATCTGTTTGTAAAAGGTTTTTAATTTTATTTTCTGTCTGCTGTTCAACCCAGCGGTTAATATTTTGGACCACTTCTTGATTTTTGCTAAAGTCGACACTTTCTGCTTGAGTATCAAAATAATTCTGAGCAATCTTATTGAATTGTGCGGCTATTTTCAGTTGATCATTCACATACAAACGATTCGCCATTTTTATTTGTGGAGCATCATCTGGTGAGCTGGCAGCTTTTAAAGTGTTTTTCAACAATGCTCTGCAGTTTTCCAACACTTGCGTTTTATCACCCGCAGGTAATTTTAAAACTTTACGCATTTCTTCTGCCGTTTGACCCTCAGCACCAGCAAAAGCTAAAGACAAACATGCATGTATAGATGCTGGTGAATAAACCACATTCTGTGAAGATTCTTTATCCACAATTGCGGAGAATAAGTTCGAGGCAAAATCAATACGATGTACCGCCGACATTGGTGTATCTATTGTTCCACTCATTTTGTACCGACAGGAATAGGTTTCAGCTGAAAGTAAAATAAGAAAGGACACACGCAAATTAATTAATAAATTCATATCATAATGATTAAAAAAAAACAATTGATTACAATTAACTAATTGAGTCGTGATTTGTTGTTAAATTCAGGATTTTGTTACGAATTTATACTTCAGTGGATTGCACTGTAAAGTATTCCACTTTTTTCCTTCTTGGAAAAGCCTTTTTAAATTCGTCCGATCTCTAGAAAACGAAATCAATTTGGAATTTGTAACAAAAATTGTCCACTTCTAACTATTAAGGGTCTTTTGAACATCAAAAACATTATTATAGTGATCGCACTTGTATTAACCTTATGATCGTTGTAGCATGCTCTGGTGCGAATCGATCACACAACTCCCACGCTAATAGTCTAGATAATCTAGTCTAGTCACTAGCTTAACAGAACACCCCACCGACTAAATAAATCGTCCAAGCATAGAACAGAATAAGAACTTGAGATGAAGTTGATTAATTGGTACGCCTTGCCGTAGCTTGCAACGATCTTTGAAAATCGGGCTTTTATTTTAAATATTTCATATGCAACGTTTAAATGCAAACGTTTAAATACTAATCCGTAATAATTGCAAAAGTGACAAAGATTTTTGATATTTAGCAATATACTGGAACACAATAACTGGAATTTTTAATGCGGAATAAAATAATCGTACAAACTTGCCATGGTCTAGTAATAGTAAACTGTAGGTCCCACCATTCATGTATAAAAATTAACGCACACAACATAAGTGGTGTGAGAAACTAGGTCGTAATCATGACTAAAGGGTTTTATGTTATGTAAAATATTCGTAGTAGTATGCCAGAATATCACACCACAGAGAGACTCTTTGTTTATTTGTATTCCATAAACTTTCATGTTTAGCTTTATGGTTTGACAAATTTTTACCAGAGTGAAAATACTAGGCATCATATATATGGGTTGCAAATTTTCGAATGGGCTGAGGACGTGTTTGTTCAGGCGACCAATTTTTGCAAATTTTTCGGGAGGCTGTATACTCTTGGAAAGTTTTGTGGTCTGTTGCCTTCTAATATTCACAAAAATTGTGTTTAAACGATCTCAACCAACAACACCAGGTTTTTGGCAAGTAGGGAATCAAATCTAAACCTTGCAACGCGTTGAAAATATGTTGTCAACTATTTTAAGAAAAATTCTTTGATTATCGTTATTGAATGTGATAAAATTTATGAACTTTTTAATTATTTTTCTTTCATCTAGGCTTTCTTTTCTGCATCACACTTCTCTTTCATTGAAAATATTTCACAATTAATCACCTATATTTATCACTTCTAGCGAATTATTCCGTGTATTTTTTTTATTAAACTTTGATCAGGTATTTGGTAATAAAATATCTTTTTTTTTTTTGCTTATAAATACGAAAAGTATTTAAATTTTTATAAAAATTTTATATTTTTATTGTTATTGAAATCAAAAACAAAAATACATCACAAATACACCATAAAATGCAAGTAAAACATTGAATACATAAAAAAATAAAAAATATATTCTCTATCCTAGCTATGCTAGGCTATCAATAATTATTCCATCCTTATATTCTTATCCTAGTTTCGATATTTCTTTCTGAATTTGCTTATAAGCATGAAATTTCGTTGAAAAGAAATAAAAGCGAATTCAAATCGATTTACTCTGTTATAATTCGATTAAACGATGGACTCACAAATCACTGCGGTTTTGCTTAAAAGTATTGATACGATAGGCGTTAGAATCTAAGAGGGTTATGATAATATCTATGCGAATGGAAATCAATTCAAACTAGAATAAATGAAAGTGATTATGGCATGCAAATAAATTCGATTAACTATCCTTTGCATGACTACAAAACCCTAAAAGCCGCAACGAAGTAGTTTATTCCACGATGGAATTCTGTTAACCAATTAGTGCACGAAGTTCCATGGCCACTTTTCTTCATTATTTTCACCAATTTTTAGTAAAAATAATCCAATTAATTGATTTTTTAAACCTTTTATTCAACATTTTTTTATAGTTTTGGAGTTATAGACCGTCTCTTATAAGGGACGCTGCGCAGTAGGTTCACTAGGCGTATGATTAAAGTATTCTTTGGGGTGAAGCACTTTTTCATGTTTGTAACAAATAAGGTTTGTTTTTTTGCCTCGTAATGTCCACATCGCTTACCAGTTTTCGAATATTCAATGAGGTGGTTTCGGCCATCAGATCGTGTATTTGTTGTCAATTTCTTAGTGCGCTACACTCTTTTTCATACATAATGGGTTAAATAAGCTGGTTGAAGATAAATCGTGTTTAAATATTACTCATGGGTATTGAAAAGATTATGTTGTATTGTATGATAGCGTGGAGATTCAAAATTACTGAGAAAGAACGATCTGCTGTACTTACCACAATCTATAGAGGATTACGCTATAATAGCTCCCAACAAACTTCATAATGTTGTTCGGTATCAATATGGGTAAACCCTCAGCAAAAAAATTAAATGTCCTGTCAGGAGGCCTATTATAATTCTCAGAGGATACTGGCAAATGAAGAGCACTTATTAAATTACTTTCTAGGTCACTGTTATGATTTCATAATCTATCATAAGATCTGTTGGCGTAGATAAAAACCCAAGCCAAAGTGACATAATTTGAATAGTGACAACAGAACGATCGATTTATTTATAATGAAATTCTTCTGAAGGATTGCTGGCAAGTGGCAGGTGCTTGCTTTAAAATTAAAGGGATTATTCATCGGAACTGTCATTATAAATTTACCTTAAGGGTACAATGATAAGCATTTAATATCGCATAGATTAATAAGAGTTTTCTTTGAATCAAAATTATAATTTCTTTATAAATTTCTTTAACAATAGCAAATGCAGTTGCAAAGATATTCAATTACAAAAGGGACGTGATATTTTAAAATTTGACCACATGTCCAGCAAAATATACCGCCTTATCACTGCATATAGCGAAAACGAAAGGATGATCAGCACGGAATATTTTCCGGTTCTTGTTAACGCCATTAGTTACTATTGTCATGACTACAAAAGAGAAGGCAATGATTAATATACAATTCGTTTTAACAGAATTAAAAATTTAAAAAAAAGATTGTTACAGTAGGCCGCTGCTGCTTCCGATCCGGCTTCATTAACATCTAAATAGGCTATATGCTTGACATCTGAAATCTTGTGCTGTCGTCCGATATCAAATAAGCCACTAAAGTTGGCTGTGTCATAAAACATGCTATTTAAACCCATCTTAAAGAAATGAAATAAAAATTATACAGAAATTATTCTGATATTTTTGAGTGCAAAAGGCTTACATTTTTTAATGGTTGCTCCAAATCAATATCGTATTCAATACGAAATTTGGGAATTTTAACGCTCACATCCATAGTCGCAAGTTTAGCAAGGATTTCATTGAAATTCCAATTTTTCAATTTATTTTCTAATGTTTTCAAACCGTCTCTATTGTTGGGTAAAATAATCAGCATGGAAATATTGGAATCCTTGTATTGCATATTCAATGCTTTCGATTTTAATTCGGGCAAATCGGCATAACCAAAGTAATCATTTTTATACATCATATCTACCACTACTTTTTGCTGTTTATTCATATAAAATGAAGCCTTTTCGGTAAAGCCTTTACAAAAGGGTATTTCCCATTTGCCTTTGAAATAAATTGCATTCACTAATACAGCAGTGGTATCAGCATTTACTGCATCTGTTTGTAAAAGGTTTTTAATTTTATTTTCTGTCTGCTGTTCAACCCAGTGGTTAATATTTTGGACCACTTCTTGATTTTTGCCAAAGTCCACACATTCTGCTTGAGTATCAAAATAGTCCTGAGCAATTTTATAGAATTTTTCGGCTATTTTCAGTTGATCATTCACATACAAACGATTGGCCATTTTTAATTGCGGAGCATCATCTGGTGAGTTGGAAGCCTTAAAAGTGTTGTTCAACAATTCTCTGCAGTTTTCCAACGCCTGCAGTTTATCACCCTCAGGCAATTCCAAAACTTTACGCATTTCTTCTGCCGTTTGACCCTCAGCACCAGCAAAAGCTAACGTCAAACATGCATGTATAGATGCTGGTGAATAAACCACATTCTGCCAAGGTTCTTTATCCACAATTGAGGAGAATAAATTCGAGGCAAAGGCAGTATGTTCTGACGTCTTTAGTGTACCAATTGTGCCGCCCATTTTATAGAGTAAAGTAGAGATTACAGCTGAAAGTAAAAGTTGAAAGGACACGGGCAAATGGATTAATAAATTCTTGTCATAATTATTATTAACAAATTCATTACAACATAATGAACAGAATTTATGTTCCAGAAATTTGTTAATAAGCTAAACATTTTCATGGTTTGACAAAATGTCAAACGGAAGGCATGTCACTTTAATTATCGCTTGATTGATGTAACTCGTTTGGTTCATATGTAAGGATTCCAAATTTTCAATAAATTTTTTTTAGTGTGTCTGGAGGTTTTATCTTTGTGAAAAGTTTTATAAATAGTTGACTTCTAATGTTCACAAAAACTATATTGAAATGAATATAAGAAACCGGATTATTTCCATAGAATCTACGATTTTATTTAAGCAACAATAGGTTTTTGGAAAACAGGGAATAAAATGCTTAGAATTTACACTTTGCAACTCGAATATGAATATGAATATGTCGTCGACAATTTTAAGAAAATTTGTTTGATTATCGTTATTAAATGTGATAAAATTTATGAGCTTTTTAATTATTTTTCTTTCATCTGGGCTTTCTTTTCTGCATCACATTTCACTTTCATTGAAAATATTTCACAATTCGCTATCACTTCTCACTTATTATTAATTTTTTTTATTAAATTTTGCAGTCGCCGTGGTCTAGTAGGTAGTGTGTTGGCTTGTTAGACGAAAAGCCAGGGTTCGAGCCCCAGGCCAGACATCAAAATAAAATACGAAAAGTATTTCTTCGGCGACTTCCTCTCATCAGATTTCTGGCAAAAACTCTGATAGTAAATAAAATTGCCATGAAAAGTTTCTCAAAAATCTGTCGTTCGGAGTCGACTTTAAACTGTAGGTCCCCGCCATTCATGTATAAAATTAACACACACAACATAAGTGGTGTGAGAAACTAGGTCGTAATCCTGACTGAAGGGTTGTAATGACCAATTATATTATGTATGTATTAAATTTTGATCAAGTATTTGGTAATAAAATGTTTTTTTTTCTTTTGCTTACAAATACGAGAAGAATTTTTTCTTTTATAAAAAATTTTGTATTTTATTGCTGTCGTACAACACTTTCGAACTGGAAAACTATTCAAATAATAGCACAATGTGAGAGTTTTTATAGAGGATTTTATTTAAAATCTGAAACATTTTAGATTCTACTGAAGTTTCTAAGTGTGGTAGTGAAGAAAACTATTTTAAACGACGACCATTTCATATTTTTCTAAAGAAATTCATGACAATTTTAGCTCAGTGCAGTACATAAAAAAAACTGTTGTAGAATAGATTTGATTCAGAGGTTTTATCAAATATAAATTGTGGCTAAATCAGTTAGGGTTTCCCTTATCATTAGTTTCTTTAGTTTTGTCACTCTCAAGTTGTTTCAAGTGATACTAGATTGGCGCAACGCAAATGTTTATATTTTTCCTTATTTTCTAAACAAAGAGCACACAGTAATAAAATGCCTAACGGTCAAGCAGAATTCCAATTTGCAATCATCTGGCAGCGAATTATCAATCGTCAACGCTTAAATTTTTATTTGATTAACATAGAGACCAGAGATCAGCTATGAATCGTTTTTTCGCTACTCATAAGTATTCATGAAATTTTGAGTATGAGTGATTCAACAGTATTGAAATCAAACTACTCTGATTCATTCGTACTCCATACAACATTGATTTATAAGTACAAGTTGCAATGAGTATGAGTACAACGTTGACATCAAACTCATAACATTCGTAATATGTTTGATTCATACGCCTGCTCATTCAGATTCATAAATTTAGAAAAATGCTTATAATGCTCAAAAATGATTGGAGTGATTCCAATCATTCATCAAAACTTGCTGTCTTAATTGTTGTTGCATTTACAAAAAAAAGAAGAGAGAGAAAGAAAAAACAGCAAGCAAATCAAAAACACTCAACCTACTAGTAAGTATTGTAGTGTTCGTATGCGAATCATACTTATTTTAATGTTTAAATGTTGAGTCGTGGAGAGTTGAAATCAATAACATTATGCGTTTTGCTAAGTATGAGTACGATGTGTACTTTTAACTTTGAATATGAGTAATATGAGCATGATATTAAAATAAATATAAATGCGTATAAGTATCAGAAATTATGAGTATGATTAGAATCTACTCATCTTTTTGAATACTCATTGCTGATTTCTGATAGAGGCCTGCTTTGAATAGCAATGTGAAATTCTAATGATATTTTTAAGTCTTTTGTGTGCCATCAAAAAATATAACAAAACAAATGACGATGTTAGAGATTAAAAAGTGCCGTGAAATTAATTTAATTTTTCTTGCCCGGTTTAGAATGTCACGAATCACAGAATATTATAACAAACAATTTTTTTTTTTTTTTGTTGTAAACCATAAATTTCATGTCAGAAGAAGAAATCAAATCGAATAATTCGGTTAAAGAAAAAACGACGTCATAACGTCTCACCGTTGTATTAAAAAAAAAACAACAAAAATTAAGTTGATAGTCGCCATTGTTTAAGAGATTGTGTTTTGGCTTAATAGACATGATGCCTCGGTTCAAATCCCAAGTCTGATATCTTAAAAAAAAACGATATAGGAAAAAATATTTCGTCGGGGACTTTCTCTCAACTGACTTCCTGTCAGTAGGAAAAAAATCTGTTGTCTGAAAAATTAGTCGTTCTAAACTGTAGGTACCGCTACTCATGTATAAAATTAACGCACACATCATAAGTGGTGTGAGAAATGAGATCGTAATTCCAACTGAAGGTTTTTAATGACCAATTATGTATGTATGCATGTTATCCTCCTTAAGGCAGCCTTCCTGTTGCGTTCTGGAGGGAAGGAAATTGAAGCGTTTTAATTTTTGAAATTGAAACATCTATCATCACATTTTTTACGTCTTTTTTTAGAATCGGCTTTGCAGTTACCTGAAATAGCGGTTGATTGTTTACTGTTTGAGTTGTCAGTGTAACTTGTTTGTACAAAAAAAATGTCTGACATGTGACATGTACTTATAGAATAAACCAACGAATTGGCTTTCAAATCTAGCAAACAATTAACTCCAGAAGGGAGTATATTTTTTGGCTCAATGATTATGTCAACAAAAAGAGTTGACGAGTTTAGGTAATATGCACCCAAAACCTATTCAATGTCAGAGGCATCCGATTTCACTCGACTAGACAATTATCACTGGAGATACGTGAATTTTTACGGGACAAATCCAATAAAAATATGGCTGAATTGAAGCTCATAAATGGCCGTGGTCCACATTTAACCCTGAATGGTTACTGTTCATTTACTCTTTATCATATATTTCTTTTTTCTTTGGCCAAATTTCGCTCTTCTTTTCAACATCGTTAATAACGAAAGCCTGCAGTGAATAAACGTTCGCTGGGCACCCATTTTTCAACCCTGGTTGGTCATTTTTGTACAGTAAGGTTACTCTTCGTTGAATCGTCGAACAATTTAAAAAAAAAAATGTTTACATCTGCTCAAAATGAACAGTAACTGTCCAGGATTAAATTACATTACTTTGAAAGAGGAAATACCAGGCACTCATTTATTACCCTATGTAGTATGTCTACTATTCAGATATCTTTGAAAACACCACAGAAATGATTTTTGTTTAATACAGCGGACTTTCAATCAATCAATTACAACTTTCAATCCCTAACACCCCAAAATTTAATTTTGCTTTTCATCAATCCCGGAGTTTATTTAATAAAATATTCCACAGTTTAACGTATTTAGGACCAATTTTGTTTTTCCACCATGATTAGAGATTCGGTTAACAAAATGTATTGTTAAATGTGAAGTCGCCGTTGTATAGTAGGTAGTGTGTTGGCTTATTAGACGAAAAGTCAGGGTTCGAGCCCTAGGCCAGACATCGAAATAAAATACAAAAAGTATTTCCTCTCAGCAGATTTCTGGCAAAAACTCTGAGAGTAAATGAAAATTGCCATGAAAAGTTTCTCAAAAATCTGTCGTTCGGAGTCGACTTTAAGCTGTAGGTCTCGCCACCTCATGTATAAAATTAATGCACACAACTTAAGTGGTGTGAGAAACTAGGTCGTAATCTTGACTGAAGGGTTGTAATGATCAATTATGTATGTATGTAAAATGTATTTGTGTTCATTCGCTGATCTTCATTGAGTTGTCAGAATTTTTAAGGTAATTTCGAACTGTTAAGCGTCATATCTTTACTACCCGCGCTATATACGATTGCAAAATTTTTCTTTCGTTAAACTAGTAATCAAAACCACCAATGCAATGTCTAATATACAGTGTTGGAAATAATAACAGGAACAAATTATTTTATCTCAATTCGATGTTGGCACATACTATAAAATTCCCTCAATATAATTGAATTTCATATTCATAAACAAGTTGTACAACTATTCGCAACCTGTGTGGATCGCATAATGAGTATTTCTTACAAGAGTCTTACTTCTTATCATACAATTGGATTCAAATTTGGTATTCACTATCATCACAATCTTAGTCCTTCTCCCACAAACTAAAACCAAATAACAAACTACTCCTACAAATTATTATTTTAATTCCAATACGATACACGGCAAATGTATTTAAAAGCACAAATTGTGTACTATTGGGGCAAACTAAATATCGAGATATTGGATGTGAAAGCAAAATGACTTTTTCAAGAGACCTAGAAAAATTAAATGAATTTCACAGCACTTTTTAATCTCGGAGGTCGGAGTAACTTTGGTTTATTGTACGCATTAATGGCCAAAACTATTTATATCAGATAGAAAATATCGCTTCACTGAAGGCAATCTGGCATGCATAGAAGATGTTATTTGGCCTTGTAAGCAGGACAGGCAAAAAACAGTATACAATTTTTAATGGAAAACATCTACTATGGACTATAAGTAGAGTACAGGCTATGAGTTGACGACTTATAATATTTTTTAAGAAACTACCAAATGCTCTTCATGATTCACTGCCAGAAGATTGGAAATTGCTATTCTGCTCAACCGATTACCAGCAACTTCTTTTTAATTTGAAATGCATTTTATTCTTGTATTCTTTTTTTTTAAATAATGAAAATATAAACTTTTTATTGCCCCAATCTAGTAGATAGTGTGTTGACAAATTGAATTTTTTATTTAATTTAAACTACACGAGAGTGAAAAAGCAAAATAAAGGAATGTTATCGGAAACCCTAACTGATTAGACCACAATTTATATCTGATAAAACCTCTTGATCAAATCTATTATAGAAGTAAAGTTTCCAAGTGCATTTCAACAGTTTATGTACTGCACTGAGCTAAAATTGTCACAAATTTCTTCAGAAAAATATGAGATGGCTGAGGTTTAGAATAGTTTTCTTTAGTATCGCAGTAATAAGCTAAAATTGTTATAATTTTCTTCAGAAGAATCTAAAATGGTTCATATTTTAAATGAAATTCTCCTATAAATATCCTTATATTGTACCATTATTTGAATAGATTTCCCAGTTCGAATGTGTTGCACGACAGTGAAGTGATTTCAATAACAATAAAATTATAAAATTTTTATAAAAATATAAATACTTCTCGTATTTATAAGCACAAAAAAAATTAAAAATATTTAATTACCAAATACTTGATCAAAATTTAATAAAAAAAAGAAAAAATACACGGAATAATTTGCCAGAAGTAATAACTAAAGGTGATTAATTGTTAAATATTTTCAATGGAAGTTAAATGTAATGCAGAAAAGAAAGCCCAGATGAAAGATAAATATTGAAAAAAAATTTTAAGTTCTAAAATCGTTGACGACATATTTTTAACGCATTGCAAAGTGTAAATGCTAAGCATTTGATTCCCTGCTTGCCAGAAATCTGGTGTTGTTGGTTGAGATCGTTTAAACATAATTTTTGTGAATATTAGAAGGCAACAGACCACAAAACTTTCCAAGAGTATACAGCCTCCCGAAAAATTTGCAAAAATTGGTCGCCTGAACAAACACGTCCTCAGCCCATTCGAAAATTTGCAACCCATATATATGATGCCTAGTATTTTCACTCTGGTAAAAATTTGTCAAACCATTAAGCTAAACATGAAAGTTTATGGAATACAAACAAACAAAGAGTCTCTCTGTGGTGTGATATACTGGCATACTACAACGAATATTTTACATAACATAAAACCCTTTAGTCAGGATTACGACCTAGTTTCTCACACCACTTATGTTGTGTGCGTTAATTTTTATACATGAATGGTGGGACCTACAGTTTACTATTACTAGACCATGGCGAGTTCGTACGATTATTTTATTCCGCATTAATAAGTTCCAGTTATTGTGTTCCAGTATATTGCTAAATATCAAAAATCTTTGTCACTTTTGCAATTATTACGGATTAGTATTTAAACGTTTGCATTTAAACGTTGCATATGAAATATTTAAAATAAAAGCCCGATTTTCAAAGATCGTTGCAAGCTACGGCAAGGCGTACCAATTAATCAACTTCATCTCAAGTTCTTGTTCTGTTCTTGGCTTGGACGATTTATTTAGTCGGTGGGGTGTTCTGTTAAGCTAGTGAGTAGAATAGATTATCTAGACTATTAGCGTGAGAGTTGTGTGATAGATTCGCACCAGAGGCTACACTATACCGATCATAAGGTTAATACAAGTGAGATCACTATAATAATCTTTTTGATGTTCAAAAGACCTTAATAGCCTGAAGTGGACAATTTTTGTTACAAATTCCAAATTGATTTCGTTTTCTAGAGATCTGACGAATTTAAAAAGGCTTTTCCAAGAAAGAAAGAAAGTGGAATACTTTACAGTGAAATCCACTGAATTATAAATTCGTAAAAAAATCCTGAATTTAACAACAAATCACGACTCAATTAGTTAATCGTAATCAATTGTTTTTTTTTTAATCATTATGATATGAATTTATTAATTAATTTGCGTGTGTCCTTTCTTATTTTACTTTCAGCTGAAACCTATTTCTGTCGGTACAAAATGAGTGGCACAATTGATACACCAATGTCGGTTATACATCGTATTGACTTTGCCTCGGACTTATTCTCCGCAATTGTGGATAAAGAATCTTCACAGAATGTGGTTTATTCACCAGCCTCTATCCATGCATGTTTGTCTTTAGCTTTTGCTGGTGCTGAGGGTCAAACGGCAGAAGAAATGCGTAAAGTTTTAAAATTACCTGAGGGTGATAAAATGCAAGCCTTGGAAAACTGCAGAGAATTGTTGAACAACACTTTAAAAGCTTCCAACTTACCAGATGATGCTCCGCAATTCAAAATGGTGAATCGTTTGTATGTGAATGATCAACTGAAAATAGCCGCACAATTCAATAAGATTGCTCAGAATTATTTTGATGCCCAAGCAGAAAGTGTCGACTTTAGCAAAAATCAAGAAGTGATCCACAATATTAACCACTGGGTTGAACAGCAGACAGAGAGCAAAATTAAAAACCTTTTGCAAACAAATGCAGTAAATGCTGATACCACTGCTGTATTAGTGAATGCCATTTATTTCAAAGCCAAATGGGAAATGCCATTTAGTAAAGGCTTTACCGAAAAGGCTTCATTCTATATGACTACAGAGCAACAAGTAGAGGTAGATATGATGTATAAAGAAGATTACATTGGTTATGTGGAGTTACCCGAATTAAAATCGAAAGCATTGAATATGCGATATAAAGATTCCGATATTTCCATGTTAATTATTTTACCCTACGATAGAGACGGTTTGAAAGCATTAGAAAGTAAATTGAAAAATTGGAATTTCAATGAAATCCATTCTAAAATTGTAACTGAGGATGTGCGCGTTGTAGTACCCAAATTTCGCATTGAATATGATATTGATTTGAAGAAACCGTTAAAAATGGTGGGTCTTTTACACTCTAAAATATCACGAAAATTTTTGTATAATTTTCATTTCGTTTCTTTAAGATGGGCTTAAATAGCATGTTTGATGAGACAGCCAACTTTAGTGGCTTATTTGATACCGAACAACAACACAAAATATCGGATGTCAAGCATAAAGCCTATTTAGATGTTAATGAAGCCGGGTCAGAAGCAGCTGCGGCCTCCTGTAACATTTTTTTTTAATTCTGTTCATACAAATTGTATATTAATCATCGCCTTTTCTCTTCCAGTCAATACATTTCAGCTTTGTTGGTATCACAGAAAGAAAGAGTTCCGTGCTGATCATCCTTTCGTATTCGCTATATGCAGCGATAATGCAGTATATTTTGCTGGACATGTAGCCAAATTTTAGAATAACTTGTCACTTTATAATTGAATATCTTTGTAATTATATTTGCTATTGCTTAAGAATTTTATAATAAAAATTATAATTTTTAAGCAAAAATAAAACAACATTTTCAATGCTATTTTACATGCGCGCCACTGTACTTCTAAGTAAATCCATAATTGTAGTTATGATGACTAATCACGTAAATTTTAAATCAACCATTCAGCACTTGCCCCTTGTGCCTATCATTTTTGGCAATCACACTAATAGATGTGGCAGATGAGTTCCGTAGACTAAAAAGAAAACGTATATTAGACCTACCATGTGTATGCATCTATAGGCTAGTGGCCTAAATGTTATGAAGGCCCTAGTATGAACTCTGGACATTGAAGGTAACAATAAAGTCCATACACTTGCAAATTCATATGTGACATAAGCATTCCTCTCAGTCAAACTTTATTCAAATGGTGGGATGGGGATGGTAAGAATAAACCCTACTGTAGAGGGACCAGAAAAATCTGGCACGATATGAATATTTGTAGAATTAAATTGTGGTAAAAATTTTTGTTGCCGTAGTCTAGTAGATAGTGTGCTGGCTTATTAAAAATGAGGCCACGGTTCAAACCCCAGGTCAGACATCTCGAATGAAACGAAAGGTGAAAAAAAAATATTTCTTCGGCGACTTCCTCTCAGCATTCCTCTGGCAAAAACTCTCAGAGTAAATAAAATTTGCCATGAAAAGTTTCTCAAAAATCTGTCGTTCGGTGTCATCTTTAAACTGTAGGTCCCGCCACTCATGTATAAAATTAACACACAGAACATAAGTGGTGTGAGAATTTAGTTCGTAATCCTGACTGAAGGGTTGTAGTGATCAATTATGTATATATGAATGTAAAATTTGACCAGAGTCCATCTAAGGGCCTTCATGCCATGGCCTCTGAGTGCATACGCCCGAAGCCTATGGAGAGCTTACAACAAAGGGAACATGATTAAAATGTGACTGTAATTGTAAGAAATATGTGTATAACCCAGGGGAAAATTGTTAGTAATATTTTCAAGTGTAATAATATGTATATGTAGTGGAAAATATAAAAAAATGTACGGAGCTAAATCTCTAAAAACAGCGTATTTAATTAATTTCTTCCAATTAATGAATCTCATTGAATATTAGTGAATCCTACCGTAATATTTCTTGGGGTGTATAGTTGAAGTTTGAAAAAAAGCGACATGAACTTGCTTCTTTAGAAGCTGACAAGCAACTGAATGCATTTTTACTCTCATTTTTACGAATTTTGTTGATGTTCGTGTCCTATGTGTGTAAAAAACCGAAGTTGTTCGACCCCCAGGGGCTATTGTTTATTGTTGTCGACCTATGGCTAACAATGATTTCTGCAACAGCTGTAATAATGAAAAAGAACAGGTTACCATAGGACATCTCCTCTGATTCTTTGGCTCTCGAAATGTATTGACATAACGTGTGTAGCCTCGATAAAACTATCGGAATAGTTGAATGTAGCTAGTTTGGTGATAGAATATGGATTGGAGTTAAATGACGATGACAATTTTTTTCATTTTCGTTCAAGTCGTGACCTCACGTCTAATAAGTCAAACTTGTTTTATTTGACAAGAACTAAATTTTTGGACAAATTTAAAATTTCTTAAAAAGGAGATGGATGAGCCTTTAAAACTGTATAAATATATATATTATTCGACCTAATGTTCTATGAAGTTTGATGAGATAAGCTGGGCAAATAAGAATTTTTTCATATTTAGTCAAGTTTGTGCAAATTTTTATTAAAAAATATAAAATAAGTGGGGAAATTCTTTTATTGCATTCTGTTGTGAAGAGATTGACACTTCGTTTAATAAAATCTAACAATAATTATCGTAGTTATTATTTAAAGAGTAGAATAGTCATGTTATATTCTTCGTATACATATTTTTTTTTTAAATGAACTTTCAGTCAAAAAAATTTCAGAATTTTTGATGGATCTTGATTGTTTATGAGAAAATGTGTCAGTTTCACGTTGGCCAATGTTTGCGCAAAGCGAAATATGAATATTTGCAAATAACACAAATATTAGCCCACATCTGGTAGTTGGCCAAATGTGAAAATGACGCATTTTGTCGTAAACAATGAAGATCCATCAAAAATTTTTTAAATTTTTGAATTGACAGTTCATTTGATAAGACAATGCTCTTTAAATAATAACTACGGTAATTTTTGTACGATTTTATTAAACGACTTGTCAATCTCTTCACAAGAGAATGCGCTTTAAAAATATTGCCACTTTATTTTTATAGTTTTTAATTAAATTTTGCAATTAAGAATCATTAAACTTGAAAAACTAGGTAAAAAAATTATATTTTCAAAGTTTACCCCATCAAAACTCATAACGTGTAAGCGTTTTAAAGGCTCATCTCTCCCCTTTTCAAAAAAAACTTAGAATTTTGCAAAAAGGTTAAAAAATATTTGGGTAAACAATAATTTTGTGTGAAAAAAATTAAATATATCGTTTTTGTCATATAACAGAAGTTTGGAGATTTTGAGTTCTATTCAACAAAACTCAAAACCTATACTATGTCATAAACTGGATGTATTTTGACTGTCGCAACGTGTAATTAAGGCTTAGTTCTAGTCATTTCCATTTGTTCTGCACGAAGGAGAATAATACCATTCCGTAGTATTTACCAGTGTGGTGTGAATATTATTTAAGGAATTGAATTATATGATGAAATTTGCTGATGTGGCAAATATTTTTGTTTGCATTTGCAATAAATGAAGGAATTTCCCGTTCTGTTAATTCAAAATAATTCTTCTATTCTTCTATACACATACTACAGAAATCTATTTTTTTAGTCAGTTTTACGACGATGGCAACACTTTTAGTGTTTACTTATAAAACAGAGTCGATTGCACGAAGAGAATTTAGTGAGTGTTTCAACTCTTCAAGTGATTGTTGTGTATAAACGTCGAATGAATATATTTTTGTTGAATTCATTAAATAATAAACAAAATTATTATTTATTTGGTAATTTATTTAACTGTGGTTTGTGTAAGTATTTCTTTTAAAATATTTTAAAAATATATATATTCCCATTATAAATAAACAAAAATAATAAACAGAGATTGACAAATGAGGAGTTTTATTTATTTTAAAAATAAAAACTCTCTTCTTTTATCAAAAAAGAATTTCACAAAATGATATCATTTGAGTGGTATATATGTAGATACATATACTTCTCTTTGTTATTGTTGTTATACACCCGGTATAATTAATTTTGTTGTGGCTGATGGAATTTATAAGTACCAACACGCAACCTTAAGGCTGCCAGATGTTTTCTTGAAAAAAAAACGCGTTTTTTAAGAATATATAATATTTATTTAATTATTTCGTTATTACAATACAGTTACAAATTATATTTAATTATATACGATAATATAAATTAATTTTGCTTTAAGAGTTTAATGGATTTGAATTCCTGAATCATTATTGACTACGAGCTAATGGGATATTTTGTTTTCGATACCAAGAAGCATGTATCACTGATTAGTTAACAAACAAAAAAAGAAAATTTATAAAAAAGCCCCGCAAATGCAACAATAAAACAATGAATAAATAAACAAATAAAAAATATTGTAGAAATAGGTTAAAAGATAATCAATAGCAATTCTATTTTTAGTTTATTATCATAGGTTAAGTATTTCTTTCATGACTTTAGCACATACAAAGTATTTTGGAAAGTCTTGAGTTTATAGGGGTGAGTACCAGAGGTCAGCAATAAGTATTCAAAACGATGAGTAGATGCGAATCATACTTATAATTTCTGATACTTATACGCATTCATACTTATTTTAATGTCATACTCTTACTACTCATATTCAAAGTTTGAAATACTCATGGCACTCGTACTTAACAATACGCATGATGTTATTGATTTCGACTCTCCACGACTCATCGTATACACGAATCACAAAATAAGTATGATTCGCATACGAACACTACATACTCACTAGAAGGACGTGTGTTTGCTTTGCTTACTGTCTTTGTGCTTGTCTTTTTCTTTCTACTTTTTTTTTGTAAATGCAACAACAACTCAATCGAATCATTTATGAGTATTATAAGTATTTTTCTAAATTTATAAATCTGAATGAGTAGACCTTTGAATCAAACATATTGCGAATGTTATGAGTTTGATGTCAACGTTGTACTCATACTCATTGCAACTTGTACTTATAAATCAATGTTGTATTGAGTACGAATGAATCAGAGTAGTTCGATTTCAATACTGTTGACTCACTCATACTCAAAATTTCATGAGTACTTATGAGTAGCGAAAAAGCGATTCATTGCTAATCTCTGATACATGATAACAAAATGCCGCATACATTTTGTATAACTGCTATAAATTACCTGACTGAGGAGTTCTGATGCTGAAGCACGTAATGACGGCAATTTGTTTCGGTAATGCACTCAGCAAAACACCGTTAAAAATTAAAAAAAAATCGTTTAAAAATGCAATGACACTCTACACTTTATTGAAATATGCCGACAATATGCGAGAACTGGCATTCAAAAAATGTGACAAATTGAGGAGAATTTTTAGTTAAAGGAGTTAATTAGAAAAACTGCGCACAATTTTGAACCTGTTCATCAATATTTACGTACCTTTAGATTGGCACAAAAGGAAGTTTATTTTTTTGTATTCTCTTATCCTAAATCTTTATATTCGAATCCGTTCAAAAAATAATAAGGTTTTAATAACGATCTGCTGATCTCTGGTCAGTACACACTGTTATGTAGTTTACAAATGGTTAAGAGTTTGTCAAAGTAAAATGTCAGCGTGCAATAGCCAAACAAAGTTTAAAACAAAATGTTGAAGAGTTACACAAAGTGCTTTGCAAAGTACTTTGATGGTGCAAAAGGTGTCTTTCCGAACTTTCGTCTAAAAACAATTAATATAAGAAAACATATCGAATTGTATGCAGTCGCCGTAGTCTAATAGGCAGTGAGTTGGCTTATTAAACGTAAGGCTAAAGCTCAAACCCCATTTCAGACATCTCTAACATAATGAAATTTGAAAATAACATTTCTACGGCGACTTCCTCTCAGCAGATTTCTGGCAAAAACTCTGCGAGTAAATAAAATTGCCATGTAAAAGTTTTTCCGAAATATTTCGCTCGGTATTGACTTTACACTGTAGTTCCCGCCTCTCATGTATATATAAAATTAACACACACAACATAAGTGGTGTGAGAAGTTAGGTTGTAATCCTGACTGACGGGTTGTAATGGCCAATAGGCATGTATGGAATTGGTAGTTATTCTGTTATAATTCTTTTGGATAATTCAGAATTGATTTTAAAGTACAATGCAGCCCCTACACGTTACGACTGGTTGTAGAACCTTATTTTTTTGTACAAACAATTGTTAGGTTGAATGGCTGGTTGGTCTCGGTTGAATGAAAATCATAAAAAATTTTGATTTGAAAGTCAACATTTTTTGATCCTCAAACAACCGACCAGCAATACAATGCTCCACTATAACAATTTATAAGTAAATTTGGTTGAAAAATCGAAACGAGCGCAAAAGACGACCAACCGTTGAATCAATATGTTGTACAACTAATCGCAACAAGTAAGGGGGCCGCATAATAGTCATGGAAAACGATTACATATATTAAATACAATATATCATCGGAGTGCTGGTACAAAATATTATAAATAAAATATATTTCTAAACAGATATCGTTTTTAGATTTCATCCGTACTGGCAACACTTCATTTTTTGTAAGAGAACAATTGGTTTCAAGAGATTTGAGTTACATTCTCTTTTTACATACTATGCGCTACTATAGGTCGTTTGTGCAATGCTGTAAACACATAAGAGACACCAAATGTTACGAGACAATTTTACATTTGATGCCTTAAGTGTGAATTAGCCACACGTAACGTAACGTACCGTAGAAAACGTTCTCTTTTTAACATATGGAGAACAATGTAAACGATTACCGAAACGTTCTCTCTCGTTAGCAAAACGGAACGATCTGTATAAAACAGAATTCTCCCACGTTTTTACGTGACATTTGAACATAAGAGAGAAAACATGAGAGAGAGTGCAGTGTTGCCACGAAAAAAAAAATATTGTAACCAACATTTGTGAAAAAATCACCAAATAAGGAAAAATATGATCAAAATTAAATTTGCAGTTTTTTTATTTTATATTTTTTTTCAAATTTAAATTATAATTGAGAAAAAGAAACAGAAAATAAGAAAACAAAATTATAGTCTCATAATTAATTAATTTTAACAAACAAAACAAAAGCTATTTTTATAAGACAAATAATAAACAAATCCGGAATAATCTACACATTGAACAAAAAACGGCAACACTGATGATGAGTCTGTATATCAATTTCTATTCATTGTGTTCTGTTTGTTTGTGTGTTGCTTTGTGTTCTGTTTCGTTTTTATTTACATTCTTCGTTGACATATGTCCCGTTTTAAACGTTTCTATAACTACACAAACGTTTTTAAGGCTACGTACGTTACGATTTTACGTTTCTAACGCTTGGGTAACCAAGCCATTAGCTAAGCAGCATGCGCATTAACTATTTAAAAAGCGGCAGAG
This sequence comes from Sarcophaga subvicina, assembly GCA_936449025.2. Taxonomy (NCBI): domain Eukaryota; kingdom Metazoa; phylum Arthropoda; class Insecta; order Diptera; family Sarcophagidae; genus Sarcophaga; species Sarcophaga subvicina. Next base: position 40,033,322 of record OW388084.2, read on the forward strand.
TTGAAGTAGTTGGTAAATAAAATAATTACGAACGAGCTGAGCGGCGCGTCATTCAATTTGAAACAAAAGAAGTCATCAATTATGAATATGGTCCAGTTGATCGAAAGAATACGAAAATGGGCGATAGTAATATTGAAAATAAAATTAACACGTTGACTGCCGCGTCAATTTTTAGAAAACCAGCCACGCAAGCCAACATTGACTTTTTGTTCTTCTCCCAGAAGCCATTTATCGATACTAGCGCTGATATAATACAATTTTATTCGTAGCTACACAAAAATGGCAGGTTTAGTGAGTACGAGATAACTCGTAGTTGGCCTAGAAGTAAACGTAATCTACGAGTTATCTCGTAGTCGGCAGTCAACGTGTTAATTTAACTTGATGTAGGGAGAGTTTTAGGCGTTAATTGTAAACCATTGTTTAAAGAGCGTAGACTGACTGATATTTAAGAGAAGAAAATAATTCTCATTTTAGTATTTTTTTTTTTGTAACAAAGAAAATTTTTAAAATAAGGCATTGCTTCGTTTCTGTTTCATTCTGTTGTTGAAAACGATTAAGTTGTGAAGAATTCCCTTATTTTGCTTTCAACGGTCTTGACGATGCATTCAATGCAGTTTAAATGTGAGTACAAGTATTTTTTATAATTTGTAAGCAAAAATCAAAAATAAATAACTAGAGTAACTTTGTTAGCGTTGCAGGACAATAGAATTATATTTGTTTACTTATTTGTATTGAAATGAAATCATTGAAAAAATTTGACACTTTTCTGCAAAACATGTGCAACTGCAAACTTGCAACGACTGATTTAGAGCTGTATTAGCTATAGTCTCTGGAATAGCCAAACTACTAGTTGTAGTTCAAATAATATTCTTCGCCTTGTCATTCAGAGTACTATCTATCGGAGGCTATGTTTTTTCCAGTTTATGCGGTTTGAGTCTTGCCTAAGGATTGTGCAAGCATTTATTGCATCTGAACTTAGTGTAATGCTTTCAATTTATGATCTTCAAGCTTTTTTTTGTTGTCTCGTACGCTTTTCGTCTTAATTTCCAGCATAATTGCTTTCGTAAGACAATTTTTGCTGATGATTTAATTTAAGAATATTGTCGTAGTGGACATAAGGTGTCTACGTACTTGAATTGTTATTCTGTTCTCGAAGCAGGTCGTTATTAAAACCTTATTATTTTTTTAACGGATTCGAATATAAATATTTAGGATGGGTTGGGTTAGGCTAGAGGACGTGTACTGTCAATTAAGACAAGTACAGTACCCGGAGGTCGAATTGACCCATTGTACAACGTCTTCGTTTCTCACACCACTTATGTTGTGTGCGTTAATTTTTATACATGAGTGGTGGGACCTACAGTTTAAAGTCGACTTCGACGACAGATTTTTGAGAAACTTTTCCATGGCAATTTTATTTAATCTCAGAGTTTTTGCCAGAAATCTGCTGAGAGGAAGTCGCCGAAGAAATACTTTTTTTGTTTTTTTTTTCTTGATGTCTGGCCAACACACTACCTACTAGACTACGGCGACTTCTAAGATCTAGAATAACAGAAAACAAAAAAAACTTCGTTTTGTGCCAATCTAAAGGTATGTAAATATTGATGAGCAGGTGCAAAATTGTGCACAGTTTTTCTAATTAATTCTTTACCTAAAAATTCTCCGTATGGCAATGAATGCCAGTTCTCGCATATTGTCGGCATATTTCAGTAAAGTGTAGTGTGTCGTTGCATTTTTAAATGAATTTTTTTTTAATTTTCAACGGGGTTTTTCTAAGTGCATTACCGAAACAAATTGCCATCATTACGTGCCTGAGCATAAGAACTCTTCATTCAAGTGCAGGTAATTTATAGCACTAATACAAAATGTATACGGCATTTTGTTATCATGTCTGATGGCAAGTAACAGATTTCAGAATTACTCAAGTTATTGCAGCTTATAATAGTTAAAACGCTTTCAATCTCAACAAACACCAAAATTAATCTTGACCTCCATTTATAAAGAATCACTTTTAAATTCATTTGTCTTCATGGATGGCAATTCCTTCAACGAAATGTTTTTGCCTTTATTCATGTAACACCGAAACGTCGACTTGCCAGCTTTTCGCAAATAATTTCCAACTATCATGTTTACTACCTCTGCAATGACGTAAGATGCATTGTTTGTAGAAGTGCATCTTTAACTTTTAATTATTTAGTTAAATTGAGTAAATCTTTATCAAAGTCGTCGTAGTTCTGACAAAAACTGTGAGAGTAAATAAAATTGTCATGAAAAGTTTCCCAAAAACATCTGCCGTTCGGAGTCTACTTTAAACTGTAGGCTCTGTCGCCTATGCATAAAATTAACACACACAACATAAGTGGTATGAGAAGCTTGGTCGTAGTCCTGGCTGAAAAGTTGTAATGACCAATTATGTATGTATGTATGTATGTAAATAAAGAAGCTATTCGTATATCGAATACGATACCTGTGGTTATACAGATCCTACATTGGAACAGCAGCCGACGATATCAAATGACCAAGTATTTCTTAGAACCAGAAATTCATTTGAAATCAAATTCTTCTGAAGAATTGAGGATAAGCAATAACTACTTGCTTTTAAATTTAGAAAGGACTTCATTCCAACTAACAGCCCAGTAGGGGCTTTTGAAAAAGCATGTCCAAAAAGGGTCAACAGGGGTGGGAGAAAACCACCCTGGTGGGACCGGGATCTGGACATGCTCAGAAAGAGTCACGGCGACTTTTCAGTGTGGAAAGAAAATCCAGTAATGCGGATCATTGGAGGGACTATAAAGTATCTCTTGGGCTCAGAAGGACTCGTGAAGAAATTTCTGTGGCAACATGGAAACTATTAACGAAACTTCTTGGCTAAGGAGATTTCTCTCGACAACATCCTTTATACGTAGTGTGTTGCAAAGGGAGGATGGCTCATGGACCAACTCTGAGAAGGAAACTTTTTACCGTCTTGTGGACACCCACTTTCTGTCGGGACAGGGTTCGGATACGCGGACAACAGTTTCGGGGAGTGGATCACGGTGGGACTATTACTCGATCATGCCTGCGAACGCAATAAAGTGGGCGATAGACGGATTTGGGCCGTTTAAATCTCCGGGACCGGACGGAATATAAACGGCCCTCTTGCAACGTCTGAAAATGGGATACATCAGAATGATTCGGATGGTATGGGCCATATACTGTCGAAATGCTGTAGAGTGGCTGTACAGTGCCTCATACCGGAGGCTGGAAGAAACTCTCATACTATACCCAAGGACCTCAGGCCCATAACTATGTCCTCCTTCTTATTGAAGGCGATGGAGAGACTTGTGGATGTGAATCTGCGTCAGACCCTGAATGGAAATCTCCTTTCCAGGGGACAGCACGCATACAATAAGGGAAGGTCTGTTGAGACTACGCTGCATAGCCTAGTGTGCAGAATAGAGAAATCTCTGGCACAAAAGTAATACACTCTGGCTACTTTTCTGGACATCGAAGGAGCCTTCAATAATGTGGAACTTTGCGCTATATCCGGGGCGCTGGCAAGGCTGGGTGTACAGACCACTATGGTGAACTGGATATCTAAGCTACTTTGTGGGAGAACAGTCTACCCCTCACTTGGGGGCTCGAAAACGACCAGGATTATAGGGAGGTAGAGTACTCTCTTTCCTTTTGTGGAATCTGGTGATGAATGAGCTACTAGTGATACTGGAACAAAACGGATGTGTGGCAATTGCCTATGCGGATGACATTGTTCTGGTGATCTTCGGAAGATTTGTCGACAATATCAGGGGTAGGATGCAACTGGCTCTGAGGGGCGTCTCTGCGTGGGCATCTGATCGTGGATTGAGTGTTAACCCGGTGAAAACGGAAGTAGTACTCTCCACGAGAAGGTACAAGCCACCGACTTTTCGCCCACTGAAACTGAGACGGAACTGAATCTCAAACAGGAGGCACACTTTCTAGGACTCATCCTGGAGAGGAAGCTGTCTTGGAAATCGAATATCGTTAACAGAATCAAAAAGGCTTCCATTGCTCTTTATGCTTGTAACAGAGTGTTGGGGAAGAAATGGGGCATAGGACCCAGGATGACTCACTGAACGGAGCTGCTGGCAGTGGTATTTTTTCGGAATCGGTTGTAATAGCCCAGTCTATAAGACTTCCAGACCACTGCAATGTCTTTCAGCCTGGCAATACAGACTGCGGCGAGAATTATTGGGGACGGCAGGGTCTCCAAGCAGAACGTCATCATACTTTCTGATAGCCAGGCGGATATCAAGGCTTTAAGTTCTAACGTGATGAACTCCAAGACGGTGTACGGCTGTCGCAGATATCTCGGCGAGATAGCGGAACGATATGATGTCCATAGCGTATGGCTACCGGGGCACAATGGTATCCCGGGTAACTGCAGAGCTGAAGAACTTGCCAGGCGGGGCACGACCATCGAACTCTCCGATGAATTCTCGAATCTGGGGACCTGCAAACTCATAATTCATAATGCGATCGTCGATTCCGTCAACGACAGGTGGGCGGCCTAGGACACGGATAGAACGGCTCGTAAAATCTGACCAAGGCTGGATAGGGGCGCAGAATGTAGTTGTCGGTGTCATTATGGGGCATTACATTATGGGTACGCATGCGAGGCGCATTTGTCTTGGACACCTTGCTAACAACTTCTGCAGAAGTTGCAGACATGAAGAAGAGGAGACTGTCCCTCACTTGATGGGTACATGCCCGGCTCTTTGCCATAGACGAAGGTAGTACTTGGGTGCTTACTACATGGATGATCTGGAGGAACTGTCAAGATTTGATATTGGCAGCCTACATAAATCGCTTCATCAGGAGCTCCGAGTGGTTTTGGGACTAGGGGATAGCGGATAACTTTGGTAACACAATGGGCCCAATGCCGTCTAAGTGAGTCCATCCAAGAAAAATTCTTGGATGGGCTGGCACCGCTACCTACCTACCAACCTCATTCCAACGGACATTATGGACATATCTTAGAGCTACAATGCTGCGCATTTAACATATCGTATATGAATTTGTGTTGCTTTAAATAAAAATTATATTTTCTGTATAAAATTCTTAAACAATAGCAAATAAAGTTACAAGATATTCAATGACAAAAATTAACGAGATATTCTAAAATTTGGCCACATGACCGGCGAAATACATGGAATATTTATTGCGTATGGCAAACACAAATGGATGATCAGCACGGAATACTTTCTGATCCAAATTTAAGCTCATGGGTACAATTTTCATGTCTGGAAAAGAAAACACGATAATTAAATACAAAAAATTAAAAAGAAAATAAAAGAAATTCTTACAAGTGGCAGCAGCAGCCTCTGAACCGGCTTCATTAACATCTAAAAAGGCTTTATGCTTGACATCGGATATTTTTTGATGCTGAGCATTTTCAAATAACCCGCTAAAGTTGGCTGTTTCATCAAACATGCTATTTAAGCCCATCTTGAATAAAAAAAATAGAAAATTGAAGAAACTTGTATTCAATGGCTTCGGAGAAAAAAAAACTCACCTGTTTTAAAGGTTCTTTCAAATCAATACTGTATTCAATGCGAAATTTGGGTAGAAAAACTTCCACATCTTGTACGGACATCTTTGTCGTAATTTGATTCAAGTCCCAATTCTTTAATTTTGTTTCCAATTTTTCTAGACCCTCTTTATCGTTGGGTAAAATAATCAACATGGAAATATCGGAATCCTTGTAAGGCATTTCCAATGCGGTGGCTTCTAATTCAGGCAACTCTACATAACCAAAACGATCATCTGTGAACATGGTATCAACTTCAATCTTTTGCTTGTTATTTACATAGAATGGGGCCTTTGAGGTGCTTGTTGCACTGAAGGGATGTAACCATTTGGCTTTGAAATAAATCGCATTCACCAAAACAGCAGATGTCTCGCCATTGACTGCATTTGGCTGTAAAAGGTTTTTAATTTTATTTTCTGTCTGTTGTTCCACCCAGTGATTAATATTTTCGACCACTTGTTGGTTTTTATTAAAGTCTACATTTTCCGCTTGTGTATTAAAATAATCCTGAGCAATTGTATTGAATTCTGGTGATATTTTCAGTTGATTATTCACATACAAACGATTGGCCATTTTCAATTGGGGAGCATCTTCCGCTGACTGGGAGGATTTAGAAAAGCTTTTCATAAAATCTCTATAGATTTCCAACACCCGGCTTTTATCATCCTCAGGCAATTTCAAAACTTTACGCATCTCCTTTGCTGTACGGCCCTCAGCACCGCCAAAAGCTAAGGCCAAAGAGACTTGTACAGATGCTGGTGAAAAGACCACATTATCTGTATTTTTTTTATCCACAACTACTGCAAATAAGTCCGCAGCAAAGGCATTATGACTTGCCGATGCTGGTACACCAACTGTGCCAGACATTGTTGTTCTGTACAGTAATGAAGAGATTACGGCGAAAAGTAAGACTGTAAAGAAAACAGAAAAAAAAAATTATTTTTAAATAAAATTTAAATAATTATGATTAGAATAACACTTCATTATAATTAATTAATTAAGTCGTGCTTTGTTGTTAAACGGAGAATTTTTTTATGAATTCTAAGAATTGAATCAATAGACTTCTAGGAAATAAATTCAATTGAAAATTTAGCTCTAAACTCCTAGATAACCTCACAACACAACTGTCAGTCTATTTTTAAGCTTTACATTCCTCTAAGTAGCAGTAGGGCTGATATTTTCTTGGTGTTTTTTGTTGTGGTGCAGTTTAATTGTTCAAGTTTTATGTAGTAGCTTGTTAGCTATCATTGCTGGTAAGCTTGTTAGCTATCATTGCCTAGGAACAAAGACTTCTGTGACATAGATAAGGATTCCGTCGTCTAGTAGATAGTGTGTTGGTATATTAGACGTGAGGCCACGGTTTATGTCCCAGGCCAGACAACACCAACAAAACGAAGCATGAATAAATATTTCTTCGGTGACTGCGTTTCACCAAATTTCTGGCAAAAACTCTGTGAGCGAAATAAAATTGCCATAAAAAAGCTTCTCAAAAAAATTTGTTGCTCTCGCCGCTTATGCATAAAAATTAACTCACACAACATAAGTGGCGTGAAAAACTAAGACATAGTCGGGACTGGACAGTTGTAAAGACCAATTATGTATGTACATATGTACGCAGGATTGCTATCTTTGAAGTAGTGAGTGAGGAAATTTGCTAATATTGTGCAAATTCGTACCATTATATTCAGTGCTCTTTCTGGATTAATTTTCTGAAGGGAAATTAAACACTTTTATGATAAACAAATTTTTTTGCCAAATACAGAACAAATGGTTGAATTTTTTAGTATTTGAGTTTACACCATAACTTTTTTCAGTATAAAACAAACAAATTTTTGACATGTGACATGAATTGGTATGCAGCGTTTGTGCTGTTTTAAAAATTGAATTTCAAATCGAGAAGCTATCTCCAGCAGAATAGCACCGTTTTAGGGCTCAATTTTTTACTGATTAACCGGAATACGTACGTTGTCCAGCTAGTAGCAGTTTAAGAACTGCTAAGGCACTGTGAAAGATGCGCTGTTTGATGCTGTTTGAAGAACATTGATAATCATAATCGTACAGTCAATGATGCAAAATTAAAAAATTAATAATTTTTTGTTTCCCATAGAATAGAAGAATTAAAATTGGTTGACATGTGTTCTCAACAAGGCGGGTAGCACGTGTCATACCGTACGCGATAATATAAATGTATTTAGAGACGTGTTTGGTGAGCAACTATTCTTACAGTTTTGAGTTGCCTCTTGATCGCCAATATTATGGGATTTGACTACATTAGACTATTTTTTGGGAATGTGGAGAAATAGTATGCCTGAACTGGATCTTACGGCATAGCCGTGGATAATATTTACTTGAAAAAATTCAAAATTTAAATAGCGGGCATTCATTCATCGGCTCAAGTATATTTTAATAAATCACGCGTTACTTTTAGGTCAATTAAAAATTGAAAAATATCATGACTCGGGGTTATAAAAATCATCAATTAAATGTCGCTTATTTAGTGATTTTGTGGACAGTGGGATCAGATAGGTTGTTTATAGCATTCTGAGTCATCGATCTGAAATTTCTTAATAGAAAGCGATAATTGATTATGACATGCAAGTTTTGTAATTTTAATCAACATTACTATGAGAGACGGGCGGAAAATATTGCATAATTTTTTTTTTTGTTTTGTTGCAAAGATCTTTGTTGGTTTTAATAATGAGGGCACGATAAGACTTACTTTTTTATTTATAAATTGTTATTGAATCTTGTGCAAATCGTTTCATAATTAACCTCAGCAGTAATTATATTTTTTTTTTCATAAGTGCTGAACTAATTCCACATTTACGTAGGTGCATATAATCGATTAGTCATAACTATTTTTTTTATTTATTTTTTTACGATAATTTAACCCACGAAAACTTTTAGTGCCCTAAACACGCAAAAAGATTATTTTTAAAAGCCTAAATAAATAAATTGTTTTTGGGTCCCTTATCTGCTAGTTATTAATAACTTTTATTTCTGTATTTCCCCCTGTAGATTATACACAAAAAAAAAACAATTTTTTTTCTTCCAAATTTCTCGTTAACAAAAATTTAATTTTATCGACGTTTTTATTATTCAACCAGTATGAGGGTTAAATATATAAAAATGTCACGTTTATCTAGTTGTTAAATATTATTTTTTTAATGTAAATAAATAATAAAAAAAAAAAACATTTCAAACAATTAATTGTTTTTAGTTCCCTAACACTTACGTCATACATCTTGGTTAGAAACATGAGCCCATATTAATGAGAAAATTAAGCTTCACTAAGGTCGTTCATTGATGTGCGCTGTAGTATTAATACAACTAAACATTTAACTCTACTGCCTGGAGATGATCGATGTGTAAGGCTAAGACACAAAAATGGCGGCGCTACTAGTGTTTAATACACAAGTTTTGTTAAGTCTGACCTTCAAAGGTCACATGTAGAAATTGTAACGCTTTCGGTAGTTGGTGGGATAGAAAACTTAGAGGCATGTATCTGTTGTTAGTTTGAAGAAAATCGATTAATAGGAATTCCGTTTTGGAGTAAAAAAAAATTACGATTGAAGCCAAGGCTTAAGGCCCGGTTAGCCAGACGTCCACAAAACGTAACGAAAATACGTTTACTTTTATAATACGAAAAGCAATGAGAGCGATTACCGAACAGTAATGAAATTTCAGTAAGTACTTACATTGCTTTTCATATGCTAAAAATGAATGTACATTTCAAGCACGTTTGGCTAACCGGGGCTTTAGAAATTTTCTTCAGGAAAATCAACAATTGTGAAGTGGTGTCTAAGTTTAAACGAAGCGAAGGCTGCATGCTTCAAACCGGTTGATAATTTTGAGCTCAAGGCGAGGCATGCTTGTCTAATTGGATATAAGAAAACGCAAGCTTAGCAATCATCTGCAACAAAGGATTGCTAATTTAAATCACTTCACTAATAGTCAAATAACAATAAGGACAACAGTATTCAGGAAGACTCGATCAAGCACTGTCCTGAACTGTAAAAAGGCGATTAGCAACTACTTCTTGTGCAGTGATGCACACATTATATGGGTACCTAGATACCAAGGAGTGATTGGAGATAAGGAAGCGAATAATTAAGCTAATAATGACAGTAAGTTACAGAACATAAACCAGAATAACTGATAAAGCATTCCACAGCATTCACAGAAGTCGCAGTAGTCTAGTAGGTAGTGCGTTGGCTTATTAGACGTGAGGCCTCGGTTCAAATCCCAGGTCAGACATCAAAACGAAAATATGAAAATATCGACTTTAAACTGTAGGTCCCGCCACTCATGTATAAAATTAACACACACAACATAAGTGGTGTGAGAAGCTAGGTCGTAATCCTGACTAAAGGCTTGTAATGAGCAATTATGTATGTTCCACAGCATCGAAAACCAAACGGAAACATTTCATGGATTATTTGTTAATACGATTGGAAAAATTAATAAAAACCACTTTGGAGCGATACTGATAAGAGAAAAACTACGAGAGTAATAAGAATAAAACACCCCACAGCCGTATTAGATTATTATGTATGACAGGGCATGCGGAAAGGATACCGAAACGATGGAACGCTTTTTATGGCATTGCCCAATAGATCATAAATTTTTGATGAGATTAAGAACAAGGCTTTTATTCAGCCTCTACTCGTTGCGATTATTTGTACCACATGTTGAGCTAACAGTTGGTCGCTTTCTTCATGGGCTTCGATTTTTCAACCAAATTTACTTATAAATTGTTATCGTGGCAACGTATTGCAGCATTGTATCGATCAAAAATTTTGATTTTCTTTCAACCGACAACCAACCAGCCATTCAGTATAATTGTTTGTGCAAAATAATAAAGTTGTACCAGCAGTTGCAATGTGTAGGCGTCGCATGGCAGGCGGTATGTTTTTTCAGCCTACCGGTTGCTAACAATTTTTACCCAGGGTTTGTAGGCTTTGGTCCTTTTGAAATTACCCTCACCTTAAGGAGGAGTTTCCGGTGTTCAAAAAAATCGCTTAAATTTGTTCAAACAATTTGAATATAAAATAGAAGAAACACTTTTTTTTATCAATTTTAACACAATAGATTTTGATTAAAAAAAATTGAATTTTTTTTTTGTTTAGAATGTCAACAATATTGATAAACTTTTTTTTAACTTTTTGCCTTTAATCTGGGGTTTGTTTTTTTTTTTTTTTGATACCATATTTCACCTTCATTTAATATATTTAACAATTAATCACCTTTATTTATCACTTCTGGCATATTTGTTATTGTTTTCTCAAATATTTGTTAATAAAATATTTTTATTTTCTTTATTGTTTATTTTTTAAAAAATTCTTTTTTTTAATGTTGACTAAAACACTTCAATTGTTTGCAATTGCTATCTGTCCTACAGCACATACACATTCCAGCTGGGAATCTATTCAAACAATGACTAGCATGAGTGCTTTTATAGAGAATTTTATTAAAAAATAAAAAATAAATTATTATGTTTTCTTGTAGAAAATCATGACAATTTGAGCTCAGTGCAGTACTTACGAAAAGTATTGGAAAATATTTTTTAAAATAAATATTGTTTTGTTTCGTATGTATGTATATACTCGTATGTGGGTGACAAAAAAATGATTTTTTGAGTTAAAATTCTAAATTTCAAATGAATTGAAAGCTTTACTTGTATATCCAATACATTTCATGATTGTTTATCCACGATTCGAGGGATATAAATGGGGTTTTCCAAATTGTTGTTGTATTCTTTTGTTTTGTTACTCACTTTTTTATTTATTTATTTTATTTTTTAATGAATTAAAAACACAATTATGTGTACGTACGTATATATCGTATTATTCAAACGAAATTATTATTACCGTGTCTGCTGGTTTTTAAACACTACGAAATTTAAACACAATGTTATTTATCTTTACCAAATAGTTTGAGTGATATTACACTACTGTTGTTGTTATCTACTTATCATTCTGAAATATCACTCAAATGAAGAGAATATAAAAACACTATGGAGTGAAATAATAACAGAGACAGAGAGAGAGAGAGAGAGAGGGTTGCCAGGGTTTTGAAAATAAAACGTTTATTCACGTAGTTGTCACATCTTGGGATTTCCCATCAAACGTGGCGATTTGTAAACTTGCTTGGCATGCACACTTTTAATTTGTCGACATGGCAACTATTTGGTGATTTTTAAATGGTATGACGAATTAATTTCCGTTTGTTTTTAGTTAAAAACACGAGCAATTAAATTTAGAATACAATTTCAATAAATAAAATTAATTAAGAAATTAAGCTTTATGGCCAACAACCCTACAGATAAATCGTTTTCGTACGAAATGTCAGAGTTGAAGGTTTTAACCTCGGACTCTCATCTAATAAGCCAACAAACTAAGTAGTGCACTCCAATTGCCATTGGAACAGATGATGCTTGTAACTTACTTACTTAACTTAATTGATCACTACAACCCTTTAGTCAGGACTACGATCTAGCTTCCACATCACGATTTAGGTTGCCACTTCACGATTTAGGTTGCCACATCACGATCTAGTTTCCCTCATCACTATATATTTATATTCCTGTGAAGTCTTAAATCTAATTGCTGACAATAGTTTCCCACTTGTAGATTTATACTCTAACAAGTTGAGGTTATACGGAAGTCGCCGTAGTATAGTAGGTATTGTGTTGGCTTATTAGACGCAAAGCCAGGGTTCGAGCCCCAGGCCAGACATCAAAGATAAAATACAAAAAGTATTTTTCGGTGACTTTCTCTCAGCAGATTTCTGGCAAAAACTCTGAGAGTAAATAAAATTACCATGAAAAAAAAGTTTCTCAAAAAATCTGTCTTTCAGAGTCGACTTTAAACTGTAGGTCTCACCACTCATGGGCGCTACATACACAACATAAGTGGTGTGAGAAACTAGGACATTGTACAATGAGTCAATTTGACCTCCGGGTACTGTACTTGTCATAACTGTCATAACGTCTCTGGGAATTTCACAAATTTCTTTTAATAGTCTGAATAGTATTTAGAAATTGAAAATATAACGGTTATTTCCGTTTTTTTACTTACTTAATTTACCATTGACAACCCGATTAACGGCTTTCGGCCTGCCGCAACACATCCTTCCAGGCGCCTCTCATTATTAGGTACCTATGCCAGTTGGACACACCAACCGATGACGGAGCTTCCTCGATTTGGTCCTTCCAACGTATACAAGGTTATACTCTTCGTCGACTTCCGCAGATAACGGCATCAAATACCCGTTTCGCCGGAGCATTCTCCTCCATTTGAACGACATGGCTGGATATTAATACGCTGCACAATGTCTATTTCGTTGAGGAGCTCATACAGCTCACTGTTGGATCGGATGCGGAAATCATCGCCAACTCGCACTGGACGGAAGATCTTATGCAGGACTTTTCTTTCGAATACTCACAAGGCTGCAGCATCACTGCTTAATAGGGTGTATGCTTCTGAGCCATAAAGAAGCACGTGTGGGATGAGCGTCTTATAGAGCATTAGTTTTGTCGTACGAGAGAGGTCTCTGCTACTCAATTGCCTATTGAGACCATAGTAGCACCTGTTGGCAAGAGTGATCCTGCGCGTGATCTCCAGACCAGAGATCAGCAATGAATCGCTTTAACATACACTTTGTTTTGCCCTCATTTACTGCCAGATCCATCTTCGTAGACTCCCGTCGTTTAAAGTCGATCCTGAACGACAGATTTTTGAGATTTTTATTAACACTCAGAGTTTTTGTTAGAAATCTTCTGAAATTCCAATTTTTTTTACATTTATTCTCCATACATGTTTCTACTAGTCAAAGATATAATTCTTTTACGAAGTGCTTGTAGAAGTCTAATCATTTTTTTTTTCGTGGAAAAACTTAGTCATGAAGCTGAAACAAATCAAAGATATATTTAAGTATGACAGCCTTATGTCGAGGCCCTTTTTCTTAGAAAATTAAGGAAAATATTTACCATGTGAAAATTTTTACCCGTGATATTTACATCAGAAGCATTAAAAATATTTTTTAAGTCAAAAATTGAATATGATGCACCCACCATTACTGAATAGTAAAATATGAAATGAATTTGTTTCTCTTGAAAACATGATGTGTTCAAATGATTGTGTTTCTGTTTTTAGTGAAATATTTCAACTGCAATGATTTGTAAAAAACGAATAAAAATTAAAACAAGTTTTTTTTTGCAAAATTTCCGTTTATTTAATAAATCATAGAAGACGAAATAATATTTGCAAGCGTAGCAAAATTAAAATTAATAGCATTCGTATACATATATGGTTGAAGCAATGGTTCAACAAAGTAATGTTACCGCCTAAGCTGACTGGTTCGTTCTGGTTTTTTTGTAGAATAAATAGGAGAAATATCAGAAATATAAACTGGAATACAAAATTAAAAAATAAAATTATATTTAATGTATACACGTTTATCGATTTGCCATCGTTCGTTAAGAAACTTTATTCTAAATTCGAAGTATTTGGGATTCAAAAAGTATTATGAAAAGGAAGTGAAAAAATGTCTTCTTAAACGTCAGTTCACTCATTCGGAATTTTGACAATTAATTGTGGCTCTCTGAAGTTACTCCTATCAAATTAATTGTAATTTATTATTCAGAATAAATCGCGATAGCTTTAAGGACAAAATTGGAAAACAACCACCATGCCATGTGATCGGAAGTAATATAACTGCAATAACAATATGTAGGAAGGGCCCTTAAAGTCAATACAAAAGCTGATGAAATAAAACTATACTGAAGGAAGTCGCCGCAGTCTAGTAGGTAGTATGTTGGCTTATTAGACGTAAAGCCAGGGTTCGAGCCCCAGGCCAGACATCAAAACAAAATACAAAAAGTATTCTTTCGGCTACTTCCTCTCAGCAGATACCTGGCAAAAACTCTGAGAGTAAATAAAATTGCTATGAAAAGTTTCTCAAAAATCTGTCGTTCGGAGTCGACTTTAAACTGTAGGTTCTGCCACTCATGTATAAAATTAACACACACAACGTAAGTAGAGTGAGAAACTAGGTCGTAATCCTGACTGAAGGGTTGTAATGACCAATTATGTTTGTTTAAGGAATTTTTCAATGATTATTTTATTGGTAAGAGAGGAGATCTATAGTAATTATTTGACTTCCTTCAAGTTGTTTTACATAAAACTCTGCGATTTCTAGTGTGTAAAAGTATTCATTGAAATGTAAAACAAAATTGCAAGGCTTTCAAACTTATGAACACTTAAATAAGAAAAAAAATTAATTTAAGACCAAAAAAAGTTTAAATTTTAAATAAAATACTTCAAGTATTTAATATTTCACAAAAAAAATCAAAATTTGGCAACATGCCCAGTAAAATATACGGCAGATTTGCTTCGTATGGCAAAAACGAAGGGATGATCAGCACGGAATACTGTAGGAATCATATGCAGCGTTAGAGCAAGATCTGAAAAACATATTCAGATTAATGCGTTGAAATATTTAAGAAAAACAAAAAAACTTACAAGTTGATGCGGCAGCCTCTGAACCAGCTTCATTGACATCTAAATAGGCCTTATGCCTGACATCGGATATTTTCTGAGGCAGGTCAGTGTCAAATAAAGCGCTAAAGTTTGCTGTCTTCTCAAACATGCTATTTAAGCCCAACTTAAAACAAAACAGTGGAAATTACAAGAAAATATATCGTTTTTAAGGACTAATATTTTACCTTTCTTAAGGGTTCCTTCAAATCAATATCGTATTCAATGCGAAATTTGGGCAGAAAAACATCCAAATGTCCAACCAACAATTTTGAAGTGATTTGATTCAAATCGTAACTTTTTAGTTTGGTTTCTAGCTTTTCTAAACCTTCCTTATCGTTGGGTAAAATAATCAACATGGAAATATCGGAGTCTTTATAAGGCATTTCCAATGCGGTGGCTTCTAATTCAGGCAACGGCGCATAACAAAATTCATCATTTGTAAACATCATGTCCACCTCAATTTGTTGCTTGTTATTCATATAGAATGGGGCTTTTGTGGTCTGACCTTCACTAAAAGGTAGCTCCCATTTGGCTTTGAAATAAATGGCATTTACCAATACAGCAGTGGTATCAGCATTTACGGCATCTGCTTGTAAAAGATTTTTAATTTTATTTTCTGTTTGCTGTTCAACCCATTGGTTAATATTTTGGACCACTTCATGGTTTTTCTTGAAGTCTACATTTTCTGTTTGGGCATCAAAATAATCCTGAGCAATCGTATTGAATTGTGGTTTTACTTTCAGTTGACTATTCACATACAAACGATTGGCCATTTTCAATTGGGGAGCATCTTCCGATAAGTTGGAAGGTTTAAACGTGTTTTCCAAAAATTCTTTATAATATTCCAACACCTGCTTTTTATCACCCTCAGGCAATTTCAAAACTTTGCGCATTTCCTCTGCTGTTTGACCCTCGGCACCGATAAAAGCTAAGGCCAAACATGTATCTATTGATGCTGGTGAATAGACGACATTCTCTGTGGATTTGTTAGCCACGATTACAGAAAATAAATCCGAGGCAAAAGCATTATGATTAGACGTCTCCGTGGCTGGAATTGTATCACTCGTGGTGAACTGGGAGTTCAGTAGAGAAATTACGACTAAAAATAAAACTGAAAAAAGAAGAAAATTTTATACAAGAAATTTTTGATTGTTTGAATGGTGTCCGCAGATTTCTAGGAAATAAATACAGTTAATGAGGGGCAGGGGAATACCCAGACCTTATCGTTATCTAAACTACCATTTTGTTATCTCTCACTGCCGATGTGTTAGGGAAAATACCAAGTTTTTAAATACGAGGACTTTTTCTCCAAACAATTTATTCAGGATGACATAGTACCCGCTAATAAAGACAACATCGACGACAAACCGGCTTATGGTAGATATCACCACCTCTTTAGAAAACGTAGGTATTAATTTGAATTTTTTAACCTCTTCACGCGATACAGTTTAGCAGAGATTGTTGCTTGTAGGCAGCGACAGTGGGGCCACTCTATTATTCTAGAAATTGCTTCAGTACAGAAGCCTGATTAAGTAAACTGGAAGGCAATAAGGAAATGACAAGAAGGCAGCAAGAAGAACATATGTTCCGAATAAGTATGGATTAAAATATAACGCGTTTGATTTCCAATTCAAGCTCAGGACTTGTTTTTGATTTAGTCGCAAAAACAGGAGATTTCACAAAATCACAAAGGTCATGATCTTCTAGGTCAGTTGTTATTCAAATTTCTTGAGAATATCGTTGCTGCAATAAATTTATTGAAGCGCCGTCTTGCAGAAGCTACAGATCAGGTTGGTCAGTACAATCATTTAGACAGGATTACGACCTAGCTTCTAATACAGCCTATGTTGTGTGTGTTAATTTTATCCATGCGAGGTAACTTTGTATTTACTCTCAGAATTTTTGGTGGGAAGAAGTCGCTGAGAGGAAGTCGCCGAAGCAATATTTTTTTTTTGTTTCGTTTTGTTCGAGATTTCTGACTTGGGGTTTGAACCATGACCTGGCATCTTATAAGCTACCACACTACCTACTAAACTACGGTGACTTCATGTTATTTATAGTCACTTCAATTTCGTGATTATTTTAATCAAGTAAGACCCAGCACCAGACAGTTGCACAGTGCGGGTGCATTTGTTTTCCATGGATTACATGAGGATGTTCTGAGCACTTGATTCTATATTTTGTTTATTCAAATTGAAAAGCGCTTCATCGAAGAAGATAATTTTCTTCAAAAATATGCGTCAATCATTACCAATTCTACGACCACTTGTTTCAGAAAAATTTTTTACGCATGAAGATGGAATTCGTTGTGTAATGCTTCGTTAAATTTGAGGTTATTAAGAACAGAATTAATGATTTCGTTTTTTCGGCGATATCGCGTTTGCAATATACTTACATACATAATTGATCATTACAACCTTTCAGTCAGGATTACGACGTAGCTTCTCACACGATTCATGTTGTGTGCTATTTTAATATATGAATGGCGAGACCTTGAGTTTAAAGTTCGTCACTGAACAACCGATTTTTGAGAAACTTTTCATTGTAATTTTATTTATTCTCAGAGTTTTTGCCAGAAATATGCTGCTTCGGTGAAGATAATTTCTTCAAAAATTGCCGTCGACCATTACCAATTGTATGAATTCCCGTTTGATCTCCTTAGTAAGTTGAAATTTTTTTTTATGTTTAAAGATGAAGGTCGTTACGTAAAGCAAATGTTTTTAAGAGACCCAGGCCAGACATCAAAACAAAATACAAAATACAAGTATTTCTTCGGCGATTTCCTCTTAGCTGATTTCTGGCAAAAACTCTGAGGGTAAATAAAAAAATTGCCATGAAACATTTCTCAAAAATCTATCGTTCGAAGACGAATTTAAACTGTAGGTCCTGCCACTCATGTATAAAATTAACACACACAACATAAGTGGTGTGAGAAACTAGGTCGTAATCCTGACTGAAGGCTTGTAATGACCAATTTTGTATGTATGTATGATTGGTATTTAGATCCACAGGAGTTTTATTATCACAACCGAATAGTATTTTTAAAATTTCTTAGTGTTTCTTGGAAAGTTTGTTATATTAGGTGCACGTTTTCAACTGAAATTCTACAAAGTGTACGATTTTACAAATCTTTGTTATAAGTTTTCACAATTATAAGGCATAGTTGTGTGCTACAGAGTTCCATTATTATTAATCGGAGTAAACATATGTATCAGCTGTCAAATTTCTTAATTGCCAATTCCACACAAAAAAAAAAATAACGAGAGTGCGCTCTCTCAGAGATGCTGTTTATTTTCATGATTTTAAAATATCTCGTATGACTGCATATTACAAAAGCCACTTTTGAGATTAAAGCCGGTCACTTCACGTTTAAATAAAAGTATTGTGCTTTATAAAAATAACGATAAAACTGAAGTTTATTTTTAATTCATTCAATGAATTAAATCACTTCTTTAGAAATTTTGATTTTCTTCAATTCAATTCAAAAATCTAAGTGTTGTTTTTTGTTAAAGTGCTGATATAAGATTTTAAAAAGTGATAAATAATCAAAATTATTTAATAAATAATTTAAATATTTAATTGTTTTTTTAATTATTTTTTGTTGTTTATTTCTAAATTAAATTATTTCCAGTCAAAAAATTAATTTAAAATTTCTTTTTTAAATTTCTCCATTAGCGCGATATAATTTAATTAAATTTTTTTTAAATAAATAAATAAAAACAAGTAACACTTTTGGCTTTTGTATGCAAATTATTTAATTCTTATCAAAGCAGACAAAATCTTTAAATTTTTTATTTACGTTTTCAGTTCAATTGCAGAACTTTGTATATAAAAAAAATTAATCACCTTTCGTTTTCATATTTGTTATTGTTTTTGTAAATTGTTTAACAAAATTGTTTAATAAAAAAATTAATTTTTTTTTGTATTTTTATTTAAACAAGTAAACGTATAACACCTCTACACAGTGAAGCTATTCAAACAATGACTATCGTAAGCACTTTTATGTGAAATTTTATTGAAAAAAAATCTTTCTAAAATTAAAGCTTAGAAATGTTCTCAAAATGCAAAAACAAACGCAAAACAAAAAAGAACTCAATTGTAAAATATCGCAATATTGAGTGAAAAGTTCTTAAATGAAATATACAATGAGTTTCTAATACAACTTTTGACATAATTGTTTAAAACAACTGATTTTGTATTTTTTTTATGACATTTTGTTTACGTTCAGTTGTTAATAATTAGAAATGAAGTATTCTTTATGCATCATCGCTTAAAAAAGTTTAAAACAAAAACTGTTTAATTCCTGCCCTGTTTTTATAAGACGAACAATTTTACACGTTCTTCTATTTGCATAGAAAACACATACAAAATTTAGGATTTTCATTCCCTAAATTATTGAAAGTGAAAATATACTGGCTATTGAAAATTTGTTTGAATTTAATTCGAAAATGTTACAGTAATTGAGTGTTTCTCATATAATTTTTGATTTTTGAAATCGCTTGGCTTTGCATGTCGTTAGAAATTATTATCATAATCAATTTCTGTTGATCTAAATTTTTATATGAAAACAAATCAAAAATAGTTTTGAAATTCAGGGTTTTTCCTACAAGGTTTTAAACGCATGCCTTATGGAAACATGTAATTAATACACACATCAGAGCTATGACGTAGTTTCTTACATCATTTATGTTGTGTGTGTTAATATAATACATGAGTGCCAAAACCTACAGTCAACTCCGAATGGCAGATTTTTAAAGAAACTTTTCATAGCATTTTTATTTTTTTCGCGAACTTTTTGCCAGAAATCTGTTGAGAAGAAGTCGCCGAAGAAATATTGTTTCCTATATCGTTTTGTTGGAGATGTTTGACCTGGGGTTTGGATCATGGTCTCACACCTAATTAGCCAACACACTATCTACTGGACTACCCCGATTACACACTGTTCTATCAATTAAATAACGACAAAAATGAATCAACGTTTAAACACAAAAATTTTAAATTCAGGTCAATTAAAGTGAATTTCTCATTTAGTCTTCATTCATGGACAATAACTGTTAATAACATTTTATAACCAACAGAACACTCACCCTCTATACAACATTTGCAAGTTCCGTTTACTTTTAAAGTGCCACAGAGCAGTTTGCGCCCTCCTCATTTTCAAAGATATAAGAGCCAATGAGCACTCCGCTCCACAAGCCGCACCAAACAGCCACTCGTAATGGGTGCATTAGTTTCTGTAAGACCACTTGTGGGCTTTCTGAGCCCTAAATACGGCAATTTTACTTATTAACGTACCCACCAAGATCACAATGAGCTTCAACTGAAAAGATGATTTTTTTTTGGTAAAATCGATATCATCGTGTAGTTCCTGGTTGACCCAATAAATTGCAACGTTTAGGTCGATAGCTATGATATAATACACGCATAGCGGCCAGTTGTGATGCCACTGGTGAACGCAGTCCCTATACTGATCAAGTTCCACCAAAATCAGGGGAGAGGAAGAAGTTGGTCAGCGCAAGGGCTGCACATCAAAAGCACGACTACCCTACACTGGAAAACCAGCCAGAAAGTTTGATGAACGAAGCTATATCCTTGATATCAATCGATGATAGCGCCGTCAAGCTAACAAGAAATGGAGAGCCAAATAACCTATATCTACACCTAGCAAGAGACGGGCACTGACAAAGAAAGTGGATAACAGTCTCCTTATCGGATCTGCATCCACGACAGAAGCCATTAAATGGGAGCCTCATTCTCTCCGCGTGTCTACCCATAAAGCACGGCCACTGTCGTTGAGATGACGTCACGACCAATACCAAGTAATTGGCTGGTACGCCTTCTACCCATCAAGGGCCAGGTGAGTCTAGCCTCCTCATTGACACAGGATAGATTGGTGTCCCGAGAGAATTTCAGCACAATGTCCAACTTAACCGAGGCAAGTGGCATACCCAGTTCAATTAAAGAGGATTCCGGAAGGATTGCACCAGCTCTGGCGAGCTAGTCGGCCCTACAGTTTCCCGGAATGTTACTGTGGCCGGGGACCCACACCAGTGAGACACTGGTGAAGCACCCAGAAAGAAAGTCGAGACAGCGGCGACCTTCCCTAACGACCCTAGAGTTATTCACGAAAAAAATTGCAACGTTGCTCAAGCGTAATTTCATTTTCTATAATCACTTGCACAGAAAAAAATATTTCGAGGACATAAAATGGATATTTTTCATGTATAATAACATTCGAGGACGGTACCAGACTTAACCGATCTGATCTGAATGTGACTGAATATCATGCAAGATCACTAAATGGTACGAATTCTCTGGCTAGAATGCATCCGAAATATACAATTTTCCACGACTCTGTTGTAAATTTTTGTTTGAATGTGACAGATGGCATGGTTATGTTCGCTTTGCGTACTGCTGCAGTGGTTTGCAATTTATTCACTTACATCGACGGCTTCAGAAGACCCCATAAGAAAAAATAGAACACGTCAAGTTTCACAATCTCGGTGGCCAGATTGTGAGAATCGATCACAAAAAAGTGAAGTTAGAATTTGCAGATATTGGCCTCATGATTTCGTGTATAATTCTTCTCTTCAAAAAGGAAATATAGTCAAAGAGTCGCGCTATGCAATCAGCATTCAAATGAAAAATAGCGTTGTAAATCATCCATAGAGTACAGTATACCAGAAATATATCACGAGAAAATATTTATCACTCAATTTATTCGTCAGATTTATTTCACTAAGCGAGAAGTAAGTTTGCGAATTAAAGAGAAAATCCCAATGAATGGTAAAATACTGTAGTCGTTGGAAAGACAAGGGCTTAGGTGACAGTATTCCGTGCCAGAAGTCCATGACTAACTGAGTGTAAGCGAGGTTTCTTGGAAGAAATCCATTGTTAGATGGACTGGGTAGAACTTGGTCATTACAAACCTTTACTAAGGATTAAGAACTAGTTTCTTATATCTGTTATGTTGTGTATATTAATTTTATAAATGACTGGCGGGACCTACAGTTTAAAGTCGATTCTTGAGAAGCTTTTCGTGGCTATTTTACTCTCAGATCGTGGCAAATACTAAGCATTTTGAGACAACGGAAGTAAATTCTGTTACTCTTACTATTTCACTAGAACTTGGTTGGAGTTGTAAAACTATAGAATTTATTCCTCTCTCTTTGGGTTTATTTACTAAGTATGCAGCGGTTTTTTATAGAATTAACACTGCAAAGTCCTTTTGAAATGCAGACGGAAGTTACAATCTAAATGCATTGATTTTCAACTCAATTACAAAAATATCACAGATTTAAAGGATTTTAAAATATGTTTTATTTAATTTTTGTAAACAATAAAACAAACTACATGTGCAACAAATAAAATTTTTGATTAAAAAATATTTGATAAGAAAATTTTTTCTTAAAAATTGACCACATGACCAGCAAAATAAATTGCAGATTTACTGCGTAAGACAAAAACGAATGGATGGTCAGCATGAAATTCTGGATGAAGAAAACGCAATTGAACGCGGGCAACTGTAAAAAGACACACGTATTAAATCGTTAAAATCGTTTAAAGCCGAATAAAAACTTACAAGTTGCAGCGGCAGCCTCTGAACCAGCTTCATTGACATCTAAATAGGCCTTATGCTTGACATCGGATATTTTCTGAGGCAGGTCAGACTCAAATAACGCACTAAAGTTGGCTGTATCCTCGAACATAGTAATTAAGCCCATCTTAAAACACGAAAAGCAAATGAAAATGTAAATTCCAAGGAAATATATTTTTGAGTTTACCTTTCTTAAGGGCTCCTTCAAATCAATATCGTATTCAATACGAAATTTGGGTAAATAAACATTTAGATTTTTAAACGACATCTTCGAAGTGATTTGATTCAAATCGTAACCCTTTAGCTTTGTTTCTAGCGTTTCTAAACCTTCCTTATCGTTGGGTAAAATAATCAACATGGAAATATCGGAATCCTTGTAAGGCATTTCCAATGCTTTGGCTTCTAACTCTGGCAACTGCGCATTACCAAAGTTACCATTTGTAAACATCATATCCACCTCAATTTGTTGCTTGTTATTCAAATAGAATGGGGCCTTTGAGGTCCGATCTTCACTAAAAGGTTGTTCCCATTTGGCTTTGAAATAAATGGCATTCACCAATACAGCAGTGGTATCAGCATTTACGGCATCTTCTTGTAAAATATTTTTAATTTTATTTTCTGTTTGCTGTTCCACCCAGTGATTAATATTTTCGACCACTTCATTGTTTTTCTTGATGTCTACATTTTCTGCTTGGGCATCAAAATAATCCTGAGCAATCGTATTGAATTGTGCGGCAATTTTCAGTTCACTATTCACATACAAACGATTGGCCATTTTCAATTGCGGAGCATCTTCCAATGATTTGGAAGATTTAAAAGAGTTTTCTAAAAATTCTTTATAATATTCCAACACCTGCTTTTTATCACCCTCAGGCAATTTCAAAACTTTGCGCATTTCCTCTGCTGTTTGGCCCTCAGCACCGCTAAAAGCTAAAGCCAAACAGGTTTCTATTGATGCTGGTGAATAGACGACATTCTCTGTGGATTTGTTAGTCACAATTGCAGAAAATAAATCCAAGGCAAATGCATTATGACTGGACATCTCCGTGCCGGGCATTGCATCGGCCTTGATGCAGTGAGCGATTATAGCAAAAAGGAAAACTGAAAGAGAAGAAATTAATGTTTTTTTGAATAAATTTGTCGAATTGTAATTTACAACAATTGATTTAAATTATATGATTACGTAGCCGTAGTTTAGTAGGTAGTGTGTTAGCTTATTGGACGTGAG
Source organism: Sarcophaga subvicina (assembly GCA_936449025.2). NCBI lineage: Eukaryota > Metazoa > Arthropoda > Insecta > Diptera > Sarcophagidae > Sarcophaga > Sarcophaga subvicina. The sequence goes on from OW388084.2 coordinate 40,057,237, forward strand.
ACCATGGTTCAAACCCCAGGTCAGACATCTCCATCAAAGCGAAATATGAATGAATATTTCTTCGGCGACTTCCTTTCAGCAGATTTCTGGCAAAAACTCTGAGTGTAAATAAAATTGCCATGAAAAGTTTCTCAAAAATCTGTCATTCGGAGTCGACTTCAAACTTTACGTCCCATTACTCATGTAAACAATTAACGTACACAACATATGTGGTATGTGAAGCTAGGTCGTAATCCTGTCTGAAGGGTTGTAATGATAAATGTTAATCACCTTTATTTATTTTTGTTCGCATTTTTGCTGTTGTTTTTGTAAAATTGTTTTTACAAATATTTATTAAAAAATATTTTTTTTCTTTGAATAAATTTCAGTGTCTATGATTTGTTCGCTCTTGAATAACACCTCTAAACTGTAAAGTTATTCTCACAATAACTATCACAACCATTTTTGCATGAGATTTTTATAGTAAAAATCGTCTTTCTAGTAAGGCTTAGAAAAGTTCTTAATTTAGAAATTTTGTTTTGCTAATTGCCAATGGAAAATTTAAATTAAATTTTTGAAAACATTTGTTAGACGTTAATGAACAAAAAATTTCTTAATTGTTTAAAGAAGCCGTGTGACAAGATTTGATTTTTATGGCACTTTTGTTACAGTTTTATTTCGTTGCATTTCGCCCAGTTGTTAATAATTTGAAAAGCAATATTGTTTGAGCACCATTACGCAATTAATATTTAAAAAATCTGTTGAAAGTAAAAGCAGTCGTTATTCGATTAGACTAACTTTCGTGCACTTTTTCGAATGTATGGGGTCGTATCTGTGGCAATGGCATCACGAATGTTAACCTTCAAATGCTCAATTGTCTCTGATTTGTCGGCATAATACTTTTTCCTTTAACGGCGCCCCATTGAAAATTGTACAATGGTGTCAAACCGCAACTTCATGGCGGCCAATTGACATCACCATTTCGGCTAATTAAACGGCCATCAAACGTTTGACGCAATAAATCGATTGGGGCATGAAACATCGTCTACAGCGATGCCATGAAGAGCAGTTTGCGCCGTCCTCATTTTCAAAGAAATATGGACCAATGATGCCTCCGCTCCACACGCCGCACCAAACAGTCACTCGTAATGGGTGCATTAGTTTCTGTAAGACCACTTGTGGGCTTTTTGAGCCCTAAATACGGCAATTTTGCTTATTAACGTACCCACCAAGATGACAATGAGCTTCAACCGAAAAGATGATTTTTTTTGGTAAAATTGATATCATCGTGTAGTTTCTCATATAAACGATTGGCCATTTTCAATTGGGAAGCATCTTCCGATGAGTTGGAAGATTTAAATAAATAAAAGAGTTTTCTAAAATTTCTTTATAATTTGCCAGAACTTGCCTTTTATCAACCTCAGGCAATTTCAAAACTACGCATGTTTGGCCCCGGCACCGCCAAAAGCTAAAGCCAAACAAGTCTGTATTGCTGTCGGTGAATAGACCACATTCTCCGGAGTGCTATTAGCTACAGACAATAAATCCGAGGCAATTGCATTATAACAAGACGTCTCGGTGCGTGGAATTATGTAAACCAAGTGTAAAGTGGTAGTGTAGTAGACAGATTATGACTGAAAGTAAAACTGAGAAAACAAAAACAGGATTTATTTTAAATAAATTGTTTGAAGAGAAATAATAATAAAAAAAAACATTTAAATTTTATTATCGTGGATGTTTGTAAAATTTGCTTTTGTTACAGTGAATGCAAAAAAAAATCAATTACGGCGACACTTGATTGTAAGGACTGAAAATATAGGTTGTTCACATACCTATACACTGAATCTTAGTTGATTCAGATAATAGACTCTCAATTGAAATTGTTAAAAAATAAATTTTTAGTAACCATTCATTAGCATGATACAGGAAGCTTGATATGGCCTAAATAATGCTAAAATCTTAAGAACAACGTCTTGAGAAAAAAAATTTAATTAAATCAATCAGAAAAATATATGAAACAATTCCTTAACCTGAGATACATATGTATTATATTCGTGCTTGTGGTTCGATTGTAAGTAACGCCAATGAAGAAGAAAATTTATGCTGTCCAATGAGCGTTATTTACACGAATTTGGTCTATCTCTGTGTCTTAACTAGTCAGTAATGGTATTAGTACTGATAGTTCTCTTAGAATGAAAATTAGAGAATTTTCAAGCGAATCTACAGGGTTTTCGTACATGAACTTTCTAACGTTGATAGTTACTAACGTTTGATTTTTGCATTTAATCAGTTAGTTTTGCCGAAGAAGCCAATGTGTGATGCGGATTTTGGGATAGTGACGTCATCCGTCCACATTTTTCCCGAGAACGACTTTGTCTAAGCCATCACTATCACTATCTTTTAGCCTGAATTAGACGATCTGGACACCAAAGACATATGGATGTCGAGGTCGCACGTTTTTGCCCCGCTAAAGTTTTTCTTGAGGGATTTTCTTTGCTCGAAAGTGTTCTCCACAACTATCCTTAAAGCTAACATACCCCATATCATCGATTAACGCAGCAGATTTATGGAAAATTGGACATTTTAGAAGCGAACATTCGAACAATGTTATATTCCACACATAATGGCCATAATAGGTTTCACGCGTACTTAATTTCTTATTTTTTTAATTGAAAGATAGAAAGCGTTTAAAAAGTCCCTACATACACTGGTGGCTTGTCCCGAAATCCTTGAAGTTCATTACCTTTAAAGTTCATTACCATTTGACTTAATGGATAGTGGTAAATAATGCCAACATACATACATACATAATAATAATTTCTATGGAATATTGATTGTATCTCAGAGTCCATCTTCAAATACAACATTAAAATACCCCTAAGACAGTATAACACCAACAATGAACACAGTCTGATGGCGCTATCTTTTGATAAATACTGAGATTCCGTGATTAAAATTCCTTACTCTACACCAAATACAATGGCGTCCAGAGAATATTTTGTTCTTGGCAATGGCAAACGGCAAATCTATCGTCCTAGGACTGCCTACAATAGACAATTCATTTACTGGTTTGGTTATCCTTGATTAATTAAACTGAAAGGAATCCAAGAAGTAATAGACAGATGACGAGTTATTTCGCCATAGCCCAGAGTTGCGCAACGGAGTAAAAGAATATCACTGAAGCAAAAATCAAAGGAATTAAAACCGATTGGTTTTTATTTTATGATTATTAATACGTGCACTATTAACTATGAAGTCACTTTATTTTATTAAAATTAATCACATTTACTTAGTTTTGACATCATTATTGTTTTTGTAAAATTATTTCACAAATTTTTTATAATATTTTTTTTTTATTATTATTAATTCACTGTATCAACCCTTATGAAAATATTGTTTGAATTGCATACAGGATGGTATTAATAATTATTCTCTTTAGTTGAGTACTTCAATATTGTTTAACTTGACCTTCAGGAATCTAAAAAGAAAAAAATACAAGAATGTTCCCAGTGTTGCATTAAAACTGAAAAAGTACTTTTTTGTATGAAATAGTATTTTTGTAAAGGATATAGACATACACACATAATTGGTCATTATAATCCTTCAATCAGGATTACGACCTAACTTCTAACACCACTTATTTTGTGTGTGTTAATTTTATATATGTGAGTGGTGGGACCTACTGTTTAAAGTATTTTTGAAAAATTTTATTTCCTCTCAGAGTTCTTTCTTAGTCGCCGGAGAAAGATTTTTTCATATTTCGTTTTGATGGAGATGTCTGCCATTGGGTTTGAATCGCCTGTTCACGTCTATTAAGCCAGCACTATTATTTATTTATATTTAATACACATACAGGACAAAAACAGCTGATTCGTAACGTAACATAACGTAAAAGCCTCGTTTAGTCACGTCGATGGAACATAATGTAACATACGTTCGTTTGAAGAGCAATGAAAATGCTTGCCGAACCGTAATGTAATTTCTAAAAACGAACGTACGTTCCGTGGACGTTTGGTTAGCCGGAACTAAAGTCTAATTCTACTTTAACATTGCGTTGAACGTGCATTAACAGTTGAAAAGCAATTTATGTAAAATATTGTTACATAAATCGAAACGACCTAATATCGTTTAACAATAAAAACGATAAACAAAAGCTACCAGCTACACCAACACAATACACACGATACAAATACACACTAACACTAACAATACAATGAACGTGTTGATTATCTAAAGCTGCACACACACATATGTACGACGAACCTGGTTGCGCCTAGTACCAACGGCAACATAAGCAAGGTACACAAACAACAATGTATTAGCAATAGAGCTCTCGAGAAGTTGATATCACGAACCTTCCACTTCAAGAATGTTCGTTAGACTAGTTGTGTCGGACTATAAAAGGGCTGGACAAAGCAGGCAGCAGTCAGAGTTAATTCAGTCAGCCTTCTGTGAAGACGCGTTGCTGTTTGAACGTACAAGTGGTATTGCTTGCAAAAAGGTTGTAAGCAGAGAAGATCTAACGAACAGTTGTTAGTGTTAACGCGGACAGAAGTGTGAAATAGAATAGTGTACAAGCAAATTATTGTTGTATCGTTAAGTTGTATACGGTGGCACACAAAAGTAGTGTAAAGAATAAAGACAGTTTAAGAGAAAATAACCACATATTTGTTTTTACATTGTTTGCAATTAACGAACTCATATTTAAACATTTTTAAAAAGGTAAAAACGTAACAATATGTAAAAATAAAAAAGTACTGGGAGCGTGGCGGTATTTTTGAAATTAAAAAGTACTGAAAAAAGTACAAAAGTATTGGATTTTTCAACACTAGTGATTCCTTTAACATTTAAAACACACAGAGAGAGAGAGAGAGAGAGGGAGAGAGAGAGAGAGAACTAAACACATATACTTCGGATTTAAATTTTCTTTAAGAGAATGTTCTTTAGTAGTATTGTATTGTAGATTGAAAATCTCTTTTGCTTTTTGCCGCCTGCTCTCTTAAGTCATTAAGTATCTCCTTAAGGTTAACCCTTATCAGCTTGAAAGAAAATCAGGCAGATTTTTTTTGTATTTATTGATCAGAGGCTTGAATAGTTTCATCTTCTTGTACTTCAATTAGTCTCTTGCGTGCCTTAAAGCGGTAAAAAAGTATTCCTTAAACGTTTAAGCAAATAAAGTGAATTTTTTTCTGTACACATACATAACTACGTACATACATAAAGTTGAGATTATTTTTATTTGTATATCGATCAAGTGCTACAACTGCTGTAAACATGTTTTTCAAAGGTACGATTTGTTTGTTTTTTTTTTTGTTTTAATTTCCAGATAGGAATCGTAAAGTGTGAATTATACTAGGAAAGTTTTTTTTTTAAATTTTTGTTTTTCACGAGAATTAAATTTTCAAAATATGTAAAGGAATCGTTTGCGTTTTATAAAAAAATTTTTGTTTTTTATTTTATAAAACCACCGGCTTAGCCACATACACAAAATTATTTTATTCTTTTAAGATTACTTAACAGCCTTGACAAATAAAAAAAACCCCGTCTGATAAGAATAAAATTTATTTCTTCTTTTAAATTATAACAGATACAGTGTGTGTTCTTTTGCTTATGAAAAGCAAGTGCGTTTCAAAAAAAAAATTCAAGGGAATGAGAACATAAGCAAAATATATTCAATACTAAATATCCCACTTAATTTACACCGTGTAACAATAATACAATATTCATTGTTACTTGAAATTTATTTTCTAAAGCTTCTAAGCCACCCCGTAAATACATAGGTCATTTACTTATGAAACCTTGGCCTTACGTCTAATAAGCCAACTCACTACCTACTAGACTATGGCGACTTTCAGGTGATAATAGCGACATATTAACGGTTAACCTTATATGGGCTCTTGGACGTGAATACATTGACTGCAACAATGATGATGCCGATGCCCTTGACTTCATATACGAGATTGATATTTCTCTGTAGAGGGGCAAACAAATGATCTCTTACAGGAAAACATGGGATAATGAACCCATTTGTTTAGAGAATAGGCAAATCTGGAGAACTACGAATATAAAAAAACGTAAACACAGTCCATCCTAGATCAATTAAAATGAAACACTGGCCTCTGAGTACGTCTCGGTCTTTTTTGATAGTCAGGCCGCGATAAGATCTCTATCGGGTTTCGTGAATAACTATAGGATCGTTAAGGAATGTCGCCGCTGTCTCGACCTTCTTTCTGGGCGTTTCACCAGTGTCCCACTGGTGTGGGTCCCAAGGCACAGTAACATTCCGGGAAACTGTATGGCCGACGAGCTCTCCAGAGCTGGTGCGCTCCTTCCGGAATCCTTTTCAATTGAATTGGGTATGCCGCTTGCCTCGGTCAAGTTGGTTATTGCGCGGAAATTCTTTCGGGACGCCAACCTATCCTGGGTCAGTGAGGACTCCTGCTCCACCGCTAGACTCACCGGGCCCTTGATGGATAGAAGGACCAATTACTTGGTCTTGGTCGTGACGTCATCTCAACCACAGCGGCCATGCTTACAGGTCATTGCGTTATGGGTAGATACGCGTCAGCTTAACGGAGCTATCATCTATTGATATCAAGGATATACCTTCGTTCATCAATTCGTTCTGGCTGGTTTTCCAGTGTAGGGTAGTCGTTCTTTTGATGTGCAGCCCTTGCGCTGACCAACTTCTTCCTCTTCCATGATTTTGGTTGAACTTGGTCAGTAGAAGGACTGCGTTCACCCGTGGCATCACAACAATTTCGCTGTTGTTGATACTCAGAGAAGCGAATTGAGGAATTTGGAAAATTCTTGACTTTTATGTTTGTAGTCACCGTAGTCTAGTAGCTAGTGTGTTGGCTTATTAGACGGGAGTCCATGGTTCGAACTCTAGATCAGACATCTCGAAAAAAAGGAAATATGAAAAAAAATCCTCGGCGACTTCCTCTCAGTAGATTTCTGGCAAGAACTCTGAGAGTAAATAAAAATTGCCATGAAAAGTTTCTCAAAAATCTGTCGTTCGGAGTCGACTTTAAACTGTAGGTCCCATCACTTATGTATAAAATTAAAACACACAACATAAGTGGTGTGCGAAACTTGGTCGTAATCCTGACTGAAGGGTTGTAATGACCAATTATGTATGTATGTATCATCGTTTCCTTACATCGGAAAATTAAAGTCGAATTGTTACTTCAGGACATTAGAGTCACTTGATTTACTTTCTTAATTTACTAAATTGCTTGTTGCCTTTCGACTGAATGGAGCGCTCTTACTTCACGCGCACCTACGAAAATTGGTCATCGCTGGCCTAATCGATGACAGGACTTCCATAACTTAGTTGTTGCAACGCAAGTACGATTGTCCATTACGACAACCTTGGCTGATCCTCACATAAAATGCCCGTTTTGCCGAACAATATTGCAGAGACAGAGGAACGTGGTGTTGCTTCGGATGCGGAAATCACCGCCAACTCGCAGTGGACAGAAGAAATTTTCTCTTAAGTACTGCAAAGACAGCTGTTTCCGCGCCTTAAGAAAATCCAGATTGAGGTTGAATAGGCCTTCAACTACAAAAATAGAAATGAAATGTTCTTGCTCTTCACCTTACTTTAATCTGTAAATGACTCATAAACGTGCTAAGGCTTATAATTCCGGGAATAGGCCTTTTATAATAAAAATTTTTTAATGCAAATTGACACTTATTTTCGATTGTTTTTAAAGTGAAAAATAGGCCTTCAATCCAAATATTTTATATGGAATTTTTATTGATTTCAAATCTCTTTTTTTTTTCTTTTCAGCCAAAATTTCCTCGTTACTTTGCATTTTTGCTGTGCTCCTGCTAGCCCTTTTGCCCTCTCCTACTCTAGCCAACCCTAACGCAAAAAATCAAAACAATATGGCTGAAGAGACACAATTCACCAAAGGTTTGGAGAGCTTTGGCATACGCCTGTTCTCCGAATTGGTGAAAACCAATCGCCAAAAGAACATTGTCTTTTCACCCTTCTCCATACAGACTTGCATTGCCATGGCTCGCATGGGTGCCGAAGGCCAAACTGCCTTACAAATGGATGAGGGTTTGGCTTTGAGTGCCCAAAATCCAGATGATTTGGCTAAACAGTACAACTCAGTATTGGCTATTTACGAGAACAGTCCCATTTTGAAAATTGCCAACAAGATTTACATCATGAAAGGCTATAAAATTCAAGCCAAATTCAATGAGCTCTTGACCAAACAATTCTTTTCCACGGCTGAGTCGTTGAACTTTGCGGAAAGTGAAAAATCGGCCAACACCATTAATCACTGGGTGGAAAGTAAAACCAATAACTTGATAAAGGATTTGGTGTCCCCCAATGTGTTGGATGCTGATACTCGCCTGGTGCTGGTAAATGCCATACACTTTAAGGGCGAATGGGAAAAACAATTTCCCGAACGTTCTACACGCGAAGCTGACTTTTATTTAGATGAGACCAATACAGTTAAAGTGCAAATGATGCGCATAAATGACAATTTCCGTTATGGTGAATTTGACGATTTGGATGCCACCGCCTTGGAAATGCCCTACAAAGATTCCGATCTTTCCATGCTAGTGATTCTACCCAAGTCTCGCACCGGCTTGGCCGATTTGGAGGAGAAATTGAAGAATGTCACTCTAAAAGATTTAAGTCAACGTATGTACTCCACCAAGGTTATAGTGGCTATGCCCAAATTTAAGGCCGAATTTGATGTGGAATTAAGTGAACCTTTGAAGAAGGTAAGATCAAGAATTTATTTTTTCTTTAACGTTTGAAAAACAATTTGTTTTATTTCTCTAGATGGGCATGAGTCGCATGTTCTCGAATACCGCTGAATTTGGCAAAATGTTGGAAACCGGTGAAGCCTTACAAGTCTCAAAGGTCATACACAAAGCTTTTATTGAAGTTAATGAAAAGGGCACTGAAGCTGCTGCCGCTACCGGTAAGTTGAATGTTTTTTTTGTTATTTTTATTTTTGTTTTTCGTTATTGCTTTTGGTTTTTGTTTTGCATTGTTTTCTTGTCTTTTAGTATAGAATAGTTGTTCTGTCTGATATCTCATTAAGGTTTCATAGGTTCAACGATAGCGAAGCAGCATTTAAGTTATTAGAAGTCTTAAGACCTCATTCTAATGCTACAAGCGAAGGAAGTTGTTTCAGTTTTAACTACAACACTCAAATATTTGTTTCAAAAGAGTTTCAGACAGCGAATATGTCATGTGGTTTTAGCCTAAAGACACGCATAGGTCTGTTAGATACAGTTTCTCTGTTAGCTGAAATAAATTCAGTTCTGTTCCGAAGCATAGATCCGATTGGAAGGCTTATTTTGCACAAAATTTGCCATTGTTAGTAGGTAGGTAAGTAGAAGTGGCTGTCCCCTCAATGGAGTTATAAGCGGACACACTGAGGCCATACACAGGGCGCATTGTGATACCATAGTTTCAGATTTCCTCCTAGTCCAGGAACCACTAGGAGCCTCCAAGGAAGCGACTCAGACTGCCAATATTAATGCATGACAGTTTATCCACATCTTCCATATATGTAGTAAGCACCTCCGACCAATTGTCGGGCATAAAGAAGAAGATGAATAACAATCTCACCCTCTTCCTCACCATCACAGCTTCTACAGAAATTATTTGCAAGGCTTCCAAGACCAATATGTCTTGCATGCGTTCCTATAGTACAATGGCCCGTTATAACTCCAACAACAGTGCTGAGCCTACTTCGCTGGAAGTAGAGCTGCCGCGCGCCTTCTCTCCAGCCTTGGCCAGATTTTCTGTGTCATTCAGCTAGTGTCCGAAGCTGCCCATCTACTGTTGACAAGGTTCAGAATTGCATTCCCAGATATAAGCTTGCAGGTACCCAAATGGATCCTCAATGTTGAGAATTCATCAGAGATTTCGAGGGTCGTGCCTCTTCTTGTCAGTTTATAAGCTCTGCAGTTAGCCGGAATGTCTCTATGTCCCGGGGTATCGATAGCAGTCTAGAGTTTCTTTCATGCCCTGGTGCATGAGTGAATGAATGCCATCCATTTCGTACGGCGGTATTCGTTATCGGCATCATTAGTGTTTAGCCTGTCGCGCTAGTTATTTGTCAAGTTAAGGATCTTAATCGCTAAATTGTGCCATTGTGCCGCTCTCTGAATAACTTTTCTCAAAATATTCTCTCCTCAACGACCAAAATTTTCCTTCGGAGGTGGATGAACAAGGAACTACAATATCTTTGTTCACAGGTCTTATAAAGTTCCGTTGTACAATCCTTATATTTTTATGAAGGTGTGAATTTTATTGAAATCATCTTTGGCTTGATACGTGTTCTGCCAATAATGCTGGATACACTAGAATTCTTCTTCTTAAGTTCCCAACTGCCGGGCAGGACAATGACAGGGAAGATATTCTATGATCTTCTTTTCTGAGAGGCAATCATAGCCTACAGGCGTGTTCTATAAGGTTCCTAAGATGGAGTCTCATCAGATTTAATGCAAAATTATGTTCTGCATATATCTACATCGCCGCAGTCTAGTAGGTAGTGCATTATTAGCTTATTATCTCTTCTTTCATTTGAAAATGAGTGACATTTGTGTGTGAATATTAATTTGCGCCTCTGTAGAGGAAAGGCAATCTATCCTACGAATTCAATTGAATTTTACTTTATGCTAGTCTTTGTAGGTATATTGGCTTTGCTGTTAACTTCAATGTGCAACGTGCAAGCCAGACATCAGCAATGAATCGTTTTTTCGCTCCTCATAAGTACTGATGAAATTTCGAGTATGAGTGAGTCAACAGTATTGAAATTCAACTACTCGGATTCATTCGTACTCCCTACAACATTGATTTATAAGTACAGATTGTAATGAGTATGAGTACAACGTTGACATCAAACTCATAACATTCGAAATATGTTTGATTCATACGCCTACTCATTCAGATTCATAAATTTAAAAAAATTCTTATAATACTCATTAATGATTCGAGTGATTCGAATCATTCATCAAAATTTACACTCTTAGTTGTTGTTGCATTTACAAAAAAGGACAGAAAAAGACTGCTGTATTTGTCTTTTTCAACACGACAACCTTCTAGTGGGTATTGTAGTGTTCGTACTCGAATCATACTTATTTTGTGATTCGTAGAGTCGAAATCAATAACATCATGCGTATTGTTAAGTATGATTACGATGAGTACTTCAAACTTTGAATATGAGTAGTATGAGTATGATTCGAATCTACTCATCTTTTTGAATACTCATTGCTGATCTCTGGTGTAAACCATAATCATAAAGGAATCTATCGGGTATATTCGAAGGCGGGTCAGATATAGCATAGCTAGTAGCGACTGTAATTGTAGTTATTAATTTAGCCTGAAGAATATCGGTTGGGACATCTATCGGTTTAAATTTGAACCATCGGTTATTTCGAATCTGGCAATACTTATGTCATTCTATTCTGTCACAAACTTCAGTAAATTATCTCCACTGAACGTAACGAAACGATTTACGCTTGATCAACATTGGAGTTTATTGGAAATTTATTTCCAAAACAAAGACAATTGATCGGATGGTGCTCATTTTCATCTTGGTGGGTACGGTAATAAGCAAAATTTCCATATTTGGAGCTCTGGAAAACCACAAGTAGCCTTACAGAAGCCAATGCATCCATTACGGGTGACTGTTTGGTGCGGCTTGTGGAGCGGAGACATAATTGGTTCAAATTTCTTTGAAAGTGAGGACGGCACAACAATTTCGCCTATCGCACCACTATAACCGATTTTTTTGTACCCACTCTTCTTGGTATTGCTGTAGACGATGTTTGGTTTCAACAGGATAGTGCAACTTGCCACACATCTCATGCCACAATCGATTTATTGCGTCAATCGTTTGATGACCATTTAATTAACCAAAATGGTGATGACAATTGGCCGCCGATTTGACACCGTTAGACTGTTTTCCGTGGGGCGCCATTAAGGAAAAGTGTTGTGCCGACAAACCAGAGACAATTGAGCATTTGAAGGCCAATATTCGTGATGTCCATGCCGAGATACGACACCGTACACTCGAAAAAGTGCACGAAAATTGGTGCGATTGAATGAGATACTGTGACGCCAGTCACGGCATCCATATGAGTGAAACAATTGTACTTCACAATAGAAGAACAAATTTGGCAAAATAACAAATCGTTTTTATTTTATTACTGAACATACATACATAATTAGCCATTACAACCCTCCATTCAGTATTACGGCCTAGCTTCTCACACCTCTCATGTTGTGTGTGTTAATTTTATACAGTGGTGCGACCTACGGTGTAAAGTCGACTCCGAACGACAGATTTTTGAGAAATTTTTCATGGCAATTTTATTAACTCTCAGAGTAAAGAAATATTTTTTCATATTCCGTTTTGATGTCTGTCCTGGGGTTTGAAACGTGGCCTACCGTCTAATAAGCCAACATACTACCTACTAGACTACGGCGGCTTCAATTTTTATTTTATTGCATTTTTAAATTTAAACTTTTAAATGGCCCACCCTTTACAACATTTATCGGGTAGTTCAGGAGACAATCAAAGAAGATTTAATATCCGTTCTCTGCTAAACGTTGACCCTTATATTTCATTAACACGTTCATCGTCATGTCAGTCATATGTGTCTGACGCTAAGAAGTTCTACATGAGCCATGTCAGTCAAATGTGTCAGACGTACGCGATTTGGTAAATCACAGATGTCCGACGCAAACGACGCTGTGTTCAGAACAACAGGTTAATACTTGTTGTATCTTGTTTGGATGCGTCAGACATATAAGACTGACAAGGCTTGTCGAGAAAAAAGTTTTAATATAAGGCCATGTCAGTCATATATGTATGTGTGACATAAATAATAGTGTTTCTCCGGGAATTTTGACAAAAAAAAATTTTTTCTATGATACATTAAGTTTCCTTGATACATTTTTAACTAAATTATATAATAAAGTTACCGTGGCCCATGTGAAAATTTTTTTGATATTGTCGTGGCGATGAACGTGTTAATAATGATTCTGGTATTTATATTTAAAAACCAAAATCGGAAATGAACTTAAGACGCATGTAATCAGTAGAGATGAATATGGCAAAGGCCTAAATATACATATAAAATTGAAATAATATCTGCAGCTGCCCTATCTTGATATCTATGAAACCATTTACATTTTATTGCTTCTTTCTCTCTCTCTCTCTCTGTCAAATTTTCCATATGCATGTTTAACCAACAATTGGTAATTAATTCGATTTTCTTTTTTTAGTTTTGCTTACTAATTTCTTTTAATTTGGGTTTGGCTTGGTTTTTATAATATTTTTCTTTTAATTTTCTTTTTACATTTCAATTTTAATCATTTTCAATGTCTATATAAACGTGTCCACTTTTTATTTGTCTTTCCATTTCACCTCTTTAGGCATGGCAATAAGAAAGAAACGTGCTCTGCCTGAAACAGAATATTTCACTGTTGAACATCCATTTTTCTATAAAATTCTTCATAAGACTTCACGTGAATTATCATCAGCTACATATTTAGTTTTATTTGGCGGTTCCATTGTAAGACCCACAGTCAGTACTGAAACAATAATTTCAGAAATTAAAGATGAACTATAAGATGAAAACTTAGAAATCAGCCACAAAGAAGCTGACAAAATAAAATTTAAACATTTTAAAAGTCTTAAAACAAATAATTTTCATTTAATTTAACAAGAACTTGAATTAGACTCATCATTATGAAACAGGGGATCAAAGAATATCTCAGCATCTCATTGCATTGTAATGTTAATGGGTGTTACAAACTCATAACACTTGCATGATTCCTATGGATTCCAGGATTTCAATTTTGAAATTAAAGAAATTACACTATGCGACAAAGTACAAAAAATTAAATACACCCGACCAACTATCTAAACTAAGATGTTCAGTTAGTTAAGTAGAAGTCAAAAATACTTTTTTTCCAAACTTGTTTTATTTGATAAAAACTGTTTTTTGGGCTTTACATACAAATTTATTGATTACACAAACATTTCTGAACCCATGTTCAAAATTTAAACCATATTAAGAAGGAGATAGATGGGCCTTTAAAACGATGTACATATATATATTATTTGACTTAATTGATATGGGTTTGATGAGGAAAACTTGACAAATGCAAATTTTTTTCATATATTTTCAAGTTTGTCTGGTCATAGTAGCAAACTTTAATTAAAACATATGAAATAAGTGATAACATTCTGAAAGTGCATTATCTTGTGCAGAGATTGACACTTCGTTTGATTAAATCGGACAAAAATTACAATAGTTATTATTTAAAAAGTTTCTAACAGCCGAGATTTTTTTCAAATGAACTTTCAGTTCAAAAATTTTGAGAATATTTGACGGATCTTGTTTTTTTAACACAAAATGTTTCAATTACACGTTTGAGCGACCATCAGAAGTTGAACAATGTTTAGGCAAAGCGAAATAATAATACATAATTGCAAAAAACACTAATATTAGCCGACTTCTGGTAGTCGTACAATCGTGAAATTGACACATATTGCGATAAACAATTAAGAGCCTTCAACATTTTTTAAAATTTTTGAACTGAAAGTTCATTCGATAAGATCACATACTGATAGAAAAAATATAACACGACTGTTATACTATTTAAATCATAACTGCGGTAATTTTTGTCCGATTTGATCAAACAAAGTGTTGAACTCTTCACAAGAAAATGCACTTTCAGAATGTCATCACTTATTTTATATTTTTTAATTAAATGTTGCAATTAAGAATGGTCAAGCTTAAAAAAATAGGAAAAGATATCATATTTTCTGAGTTTAACCCATCAAAACTCATAACATATAAGTTTGAACAAAATGTTTATGAATACCATTTTAAAGACTAATCTCTCCGTTTTCTAAAAAACTTAGAATTTTTAAAATAGGTTCAAACATATTTGGATAATCAATAATTTTGTGTGAAATGATCAAAAAAACCGTTTTTGTCAAATAAAACAAGTTTGGTGGGTTCGAGAAAAATAAAAAAAAAAAATAAATAAAACTAAAAAATAAAATAAAGTATTTTTGACATCAACTCAACCTAGTGAATAACTTAGACTATGTAGTTACTAGGGTGTATTTTCACTGCCGTATCGTCTTATTTTCTGTTATGTTGTTATGATTTATTTATTTAAATTTAACAAAAAATTTTTAGTTATTAATACCGCTCCTTTTATTACAAGTAAAATGCTTCGTAATTTTAAATTTCAAAGGACATAACACTACGCCACGATTTTTGCTACTCTCTGGCAACGTTACCTTACGCGCGTCTTATATGCTTAGGGTGTTTTTTTAGGAGCTGGACAACTTGACAACAAGACAGTAATACTGTTTCGTAATACTGTATCGTTTTCTTTTATTATATAATCTCGCAAATAATATCATGGCTACTAGTCCATTCGATCAGCGTAATTTTTCTTAATTAATCTGTACGTTTGACATCAGCGGTGGCTTGCATAATCCCTTTAGTCGGTATTACGATCTAGCTTCTCAACACAACTTCTGCTGTGTGTGTTAATTTTCTACATAAGTGGCGTAACCTACAATTTAAATAGGATTTCGAACGACAGATTTTTGAGAAACTTTTTATGGCAATTTTATTTACTCTCTGGAGTTTTGCCAGAAATCAGCTGAGAGAAAGTCGCCGAGGGAGTATTTTCTTCGTAATTCGTTTTGTTGGACTACTGGACTACGGCGACAACTTTTGACTTTAACGGTGGCTTGAATATTAGCTTCCAATGCTTAAATAGTTGCTCATTCGATGACATAAATTAATGACTTAACCCACTTGACGCCGAATTTTTTTTTTTTGGGAAAAGTGTAATTTTTTGGTTTTATATTGAAAATGCATCGCTGATCAAAGTTTGTTTCTCACTTTTCTTCGAGTTTTTCACGTTTTCCCCAGAAAATGCCGTTCTTTTAAAAGGCCGGTGGCAAAATAAACTACTATTGGTTATTTTTTATTAATTTTATTAACACAACTCATATTACTTCAAATCATAACAAAAACAGGCCATCTAATTTGCAAGACATCCACAAACTGTAGGACAAAGCTTGCTCCTAAGCCAAGATGCCTGAAACTTTCGCGTAGAATTTCATTGGTATGGCTCGAACCATTCTATATATCCGAGTCGTTTTGTCGCCATCCATATTTTATAGCCCCATTTAATTGGTTTCCCTCGGATGAATTGCTTGGTGCCGTGGTTTCCATAATATGGTACCATCGATTCATCCACGCAGTGATGTTCCTTAATTTCCGTGAATTCAATGAAGTTTCTTCCAAGTATGTCGAAAAGTGGACTAGGTTTTGTAAACTTTTCGTTTTACTATAAGTTTTAATTGTCACAGCAATGGATGTTTTGCATAATAAAACGGAAACGGCTTCTTGTCATGGCGTTTGAAACGAGTTCATGGTGAACATCTGGTGAACTTTCCCAATACATTTCCCGCCGGGGAACAATAACGTAGCCACTCAACAGCAAAATTCCGAAGAAACAACACATCTCATCACCATGAACATTCCCTTCGTGGTTATGATCTGTAGCGTATTTATTTGTGTACTTCACGAATAGGTCTATAGTTTCATCATTGAAGAAGCATCAAAAAACTTCCATTGGAGAGAGCTCAGGCTTACAGCCTGAAACTTCCTTCCAAATCGGCAAAGATGGTTCCATAACTCTCTTTTCCCGAGTATACTTATTTAGTTGTGATGCCTTGCCAATGCGGCTGGTTGTCTTTATTCGTTTGCGAAAGCATATGTCATCGTCGCTATCAAAACTTCATCGGATACACTATTCACAGCAGCTTCGGAAAGCAATTGCGAACCTGGCAAGTTGTATAAATCCACATTATTTTCTTCACCACTATCTTCATGTGTACCATCGTTATTGCAATTTTCTGGTGGCAATATAAAAATTTCGCCTGACTGATCTTCGCCGCTCAAATTTTCAGCCTCTTGCAATATTAGGTCCAGAGTTAATGGTTTGCGCTTATATCTGTTTAACATAAAAAGCGAATGTAAATGCTATGTTTACAGATTAGTTTGTGAAATATATTTCAGCTTTTATAATCCCCTATTACATAACTGCACTACATTCATGAACCATTTTTTTATTTCGAATTTTTACATGTTTCGTGTGATAATAAAATGTCAGACGTTATTTAAAAGATACCGTCTTGCTCTTTTGATTAGGGGTATATCTGAACCGTTCATGATCTTGTGTTAATCCTCTCTCCCATTAATCTAACCATAGTCTCTATAGCTCTGGTCTTCTCTACCTTAGTCTTACTTTCTTACTTTATCGTCAATATAACGCTTCATGCGGCCTGTCTTTTCACAATCGGAATGTTGCGTGCATTAATTTTATATATGAGTGGCGGAACGAACAGTTTACTTGCGACTCCAAACGATAGATTTAAAACATCTTTTTTCATGGCAATTACTTGCTCTTAAAGGTTTTCCCAGAAGACTTTAAAATTTTTTTCTTTCGAGACATTAGCGCTGATGTTTTACCGACCAAACAATGACACAATTGGTCTGAGAACTCTAAGTACAGGCCTCCTATATACTACAATGGTATGTGCTTTTTTGCTGAATGTAATGCTAAGCAAACATCACATAACACTACCTCGTGAAAGCCATTCCAAGTTACAACGTGTGCGGAAACACTTAAGTAACCGTTTCACTCGGGTATTCGATTGTATCGCTAATCTAATATCGAATGTCGTCTTTAGTTCTCTCAGAATTACTGGCCGCCTACATTCTTGATGTGATTTATGGTTTTTGAGCCGTTAAATCACTTCTGACATGTCTATAACAAGGCTTTCTGTCTCCCAAGGTGATCTTGTTATAGGCATTCATATATATGTATAAGAGATATATATCGTATGATCTCAGGGATTATTTATGGTTTATACGCGTAAATCCAAGAATTCAGAAAATGCTAAAGGAAAAAATCTCACGGCGTTAAATTTCATGGTGTTGGCGGGCAGTTAACATCAGAATTTGTTGGGACAATTAATCGTTGTTGCAATATATCAAATGTAGAAGGTGCAGTGTGGTAAAATTACATGTTGTTGAAATCAATGCTGTTCATTGGAGGCCAAAGAAGTTCATTATTATGTTTTCGTAACAAATTCCGTTTAAAGCCATTCTAATTTCGACCTCAGTTTCAAAAAATTAAAGTTTAAACATGACACTTAACCAACATCCGTGTTAGACAGTCGCCTTTTTGTGGATGTATTTGTTTCTCAATTCTGTGTAACCATCAAATGGAAATGCGCTTCATTGGAGAAGATGATTTTTTCGGAAAATAAGCCTTGACTTCTCTGTTATCCAGTGTTATCCATTGAACGAATTGCTGGCGCTTTGTGAAGTCTGTTGGTTTGAGTTGCTGAGGGGGCTCATTTTTCAAAATTCTCTGAGTAGTACTTACTTAGATACATTACATTGGTCATTACAACACTTTGATCAGGATTACAACCTAGCTTATCACTCTAACCCACTTTGTGAGATTTGAGAAAGGTAGGTAGACGTGGCTGCCCTTTCAAGAAAATGTTTTTTTTTTGGCCCATTGTGCTACCACAGTCATCCGTTATCCCCTAGTCTCGAAACCACTCGGAGTTCCGGATGAAGCTATTCAGGCTGCCAACGTCAATCCATCCATGTAGTAAGTACCCAAGTACTTCCTTCTCCTTTGGCAAAGAGCCGGGCATATACCCAGCAGGTAAGGGACAGTCTCCTCTTCCTCCTCATCTCTGCAGCTTTTGCAGAAGTCGTTAGCAAGGTGTCCAGGACCAATGCGCCTCGCATGCGTACCCATAATGCAATATCCCGTAATGACACCGACAACTACACTGAGCGCGCTTCTTTGGAGTTTAAGTAGACTCATTGTGAGCCCCTCATCTAGCCTTGGCCAGATTTTACGAGCCGTTATACCCGTGTCCGAGGCCGCCCGCCTGTCGTTGACGGAGTCGACGATCGCATTATCAATTATGAGCTTGCAGGTCCTCATAGGTATGCCCAGATTCGCTTTTTCGCTACTCATAAGTATTCATGAAATTTTGAGTATGAGTAAGTCAACAGTATTGAAATCCAACTACTCTGATTCATTCGTGCTCAGTACAACATTGATTTATATGTACAAGATGCAATAAGTATGAGTACAAGGTTGACATCAAACTCATAACATTCGAAATATGTTTGATTCATAAGCCTACTCATTCAAATTCATAACTTTAGAAAAATACTTAAAATACTCATTAATAATTCGAGTGATTCGAATAATTCATCAAAATTTACAGTCTTAGTTGTTGTTGCATTTACAAAAAAAAAAAAAAAAAGAAAGAGACAGCAAGCAGAGCATACACGCAACCTTCTCGTGAGTGTGTAGTGTAGGTACGCGAATCATACTTATTTTGTGATTCGTGTATACGATGAGACATGGACAGTCGAAATCAGTAACATCATGCATATTGTTAAGTATGAGTACCATGAGTATTTCATACTTTGAGTATGAGTAGTATGAGTATGACATTAAAATAAGTATGAATGCGTCTAAGTAACAGAAATTATAAGTATGATTCGAATCTACTCATCGTTTTGAGTACTCATTGCTGACCTCTGAACAGGACGACCAATACATTGATTCACAGGACTCCTACTCTTTATAATCTAGCCATTTTTTCAAATTTTTTGAACACTTTTTGTATGGTTGATTATGTTGATTGGGTGCTCTTTCTCAACTGAAAATTCTTCGCAGGTTGCAATTGAATCATTCAGAATTTTCTTTCCATTGTTCTTTAATAAAGAGCTCCCTTTTTCAATAATCAGAGTTGGCAATTGTAGAAAATATCAATTTCTCAAGTAGATACCTTTTGTTTCCTAAATTCTTTTAAAAATACCTTTATACTACTTTTTATGTAATGTAATGTAAAGTAAAAAAAAAACATATTTGACATGTAATTAATGTACAGTTTATTATACGTCCGACAATTACTATAAGTCTACAACATTTTCTATACTTTTATTCCTTAGGAATAAGCTGTGATGGAATATGTCCATATTTAATGATCAATCATGCATTTGTGCTCATTATTTGCTCGAGGCGTTACAGCAAAATTCCATATTTCATTGGAATTGTACGAGAACCAATATAAACGAGTGTTAAGCTAAAAAAAAATGATAAAAAAATTGATGATTCTTGTAACGAAAATTCAAAATGAATTAAACAGTGTATACGATAATAGTTACTAAAAAGAAAACTAATTTTAATCCAAAAAAAAAAAAAATATTGGCGTTCATTTTAAGCTTTTATGGATTTTTCTTTTAAATTTGCCTTTATAAGCATTGGATCCGCATAGTCTATTTAATATTATTTTGTTATGTAACCTTATTGTGCATTAAAAACATTTGCATTTCATTTTTTAATGAAATTTTTTTCCATAACAGGTCTCATCATTATTGCTGAGTCATTAGAAATAAGCTTGGTTGAGCTCAAAAACTTCATTGTCGAAAAGCCATTTTATTATGTCTTAAAAAATCGTCTAAATTTACCTTTTTTTGTTGGAAAAGTTCTGAATTTTAAATAAATGAAGCTGTTGAATACATATTATATCTGAGCAAATGAAATTCTTGTTTCTAGCAACGGATTCTTATACTAACAGAGTTATATATATACGAGGTCATTTGTATAAGAACGTGATTTTTTAAATAAAACACAATTTTTTTGATTAAAAACTCATTTTATTTTTACCAGTAGTCTCCTTTGAGGTTTGATTAAGGCATGGTGTCCTACAAATGCTATTGTTTTTAGAAAAATGGATTCTCAGAGTGAAGGACTAGAGAGTAGTGTTTTTGAACGTTAGATTTTAATCCATAGATATTTGAAATGTATCGGGGAATATTTCGACATGAACAGTGCTCCACAAACGCAAACTACATCTGAAAAACAAATTCGGTCTGTAATACATACATATGTACATACACAATTGGTTATTACAATCTTTCAGTCAGTATTACGACCTAACTTCTCACACCACTTTTGTTGTGTGTGTTAATTTTATATATGAGTGGCGGGACCTACAATTTAAACTCGACTCCGAACGACAGATTTTTGAGAAACTTTTCATTGCAATTTTTGTTTACTCACAGAGCTTTTTTGCAGAAATCTGCTGAGAGGCAATCGCCGGAGATATTTATTTATTTATTAATTACAATACAATTACAAATTATATCCTAATTATATACGAGCGAAATAACTTGACTATGTGCTCGGTGTAGTGTTACAGACCAGAGTCTCTGGTGGGAATCGAACCCACGACCCTCACGCTAATAGTCTAGCACACTACCCACTAGACTACCAGGGCACCCAATCGCCGGAGATATATTTTTTCGTATTTCATTTTGATGAAGATGTCTGATTTGGGTTTAGAACGGTTGCCTCACGTCTAATACGCCAACACAGTACCTACTAGACTACGGCGAATTTATTGGAATACAAATGCAGTAAATAGTTAAGAAGTAGAAGTAAGCAGTCATCATAGTCTAATAGGGAGCACGTTGGCATATTAGATGTGAGGCCACCGTTCAATCCCCAGTTGACACATCTCCAACAAAACGAAATATAAAAAAATATTTCTTTGGCGATTTCCTCTTAACGGATTTCTGGCAAAAAAAACACTCTGACAGTAAATAGAAAATTGATATGAAAAGTTGCTCAAAAATCTGGCATTCGTAGTCAAGTTTAAATAGTAGGTTCCATCACTTATGCATAATGTTAATACACACAGTATAAGTGGCGTGAGAAACTAGGTCGTAATCCTGACTGAAAAATTGTAAAAACCAATTAAGTTAGTAAGTAAATAAATACGTAGGAAATCAGATGAAGTGAAGTATTTTTTGCACCATCTAAGGAAGCTTAGGCACTTGAATGCTTCTCGTCGCTTGAAAAATAAGCTGATTCCAGCAAATACAACAGAGAGAAAAGGCTTCTGACACCCCTGTATTTACACCATCTGTAGTTAGAAATGATAGTTTATTAATGTTACGCTTATGAACCTATCGATTCTATTCCTATGAAGCTATTGGCAGATTGCCTGTGGCTCGGATGCGAGTGAATCCTGTACATAATAAATGCTTTCAGCTGTATCTCTAAAGAGCTTACTTTGCAATCAATATGGCTGAGAAATGTTACTGTCATCTGTAAAATAGTAAATAGAATTGAATGTTAAAGAGAAAATTATTGGCAAAAAGAGATTGATAATGAGGTTTTTAAGGTTTAACAAAATCTTGTGGTAGCCATGAATTTAGCACGAACTCATCTGGTGCAATTCTATCTATGAATCAAGCGATGAGAGTGGCCATCAAAACTCAATAAATTACAAATTTCTATAAAAGTACACTGTGAGAGATTCTGTCAAGGAGGCCTGTGCAAATCGTTATATCGTTCGCTGATCGATTATTTGATTAACAATATTTCACAATCTAAGGGGTGGCTTATCATACTGTCCATAAAAGGTTACCTAATAGACGAGCAAGAGCACTGATAATTCACCAGCATTGTAATACCATGCATACCAGAAAGAAGCTTTTAACTGTGCGAAGTCAAAAGAATGTCTTGGGCATAGTTACATAAAATATATAAAGATTTGTCAAGGTCATCAAACTAGATTTGTTTGCGAACAACCCTTAGAGATTACGACCCTTAAGATTACGACCTAGATTCTCAAACTACTTATGCTTTGTGTGCTAATTTGTATACATAAGTGACAGGAGCTACAATTAAAATCAACAACAGACTTATTTTGAAAAACTTTTCATGGCAATTTTATTTAACTCACAGGGTTTTTGCTTTGTTGAAGATTTCTAACCTGCGATTTGAAACTTGGCATTACGGCCGACACTAGGCTACGGCTACTAGATCACGGCAACTTCAATAGAAAATAATCACTCGTGGCTAAATGCATAGAATCGGTTGGATTTTTGACATTTTTGCATGCAACTTACTTGTTTTCATTTTCTTTTCCAATCATGGGATAGTCTGTTACAGTCATAAACATAATTGACGTCAATTTTAATAAATTTCGAAAATTCACAATTGCCGCTTGGCAGGAGCAGTATTGTGCGCAAAATTAAAAACTCAAAGCACCGCATTTTATTTTGTAACAGAGGGCTCATTAAGAACATACAAAAAAGAATTTCTTTTAACAATTTTTTTATTTTTCTTTTAAATTCATAAAAACTTCTCCTCTTTCTCTTTCGTTACCGCCTTTTTTTTTAGCTGTTATTGTTATGATGACTCGCACTGGCACCAGCGCTCTTAAACCACCAAAAACATTCACTGTTGATAAGCCCTTCTATTATGTTATAGTAAATAAGGATGGCATTGTAGTCTTCAAAGGAATTCAGCAAAAATTTTAAGTCAAAAATTTAAAAAAAAAATATTTTTTACTCCTTTTATGTAATTAGTACAGTGCAATAAAAAAGTTGAGCATACAAAACAAAACAGCATTGAAACAGAATTAAAAGACAAGCATGGACGTCGTTTAATGTTTGCCAAAAAGTTTATATACTCATGAGATATGACCATCTTTATATAACATTGTCATTAATCTTTGATTTCTTTGTAACCCTTTTAGAGGATGAAGCTTAGCTTGCTAAACATATTTTTAGCTATCCTTTGGACAAAATAAATTTGCACTGAAGATATTAAAATGATTTCGTAGTGATGTACCAAATTATAGCAGATAGCACCATAGCGTTATTTTATAGCAAGCATTGAAGATACAAAAATACCAAAATAAACTGAAAACGAACTCTAGTGTGTTTAGATTATATCCGCCGTGAAATGTACCCATGCACAGCAACGCATTTACCTTTATAATGCCATTTTATTTATACAAAAAGTTTGAAAGAAAAGAGCAATTCTTATGGACGCCGATTTACTTGTTTACTGTAGATTTTGTCGCAGTCGCCGTGGTCTAGTAGGTAGTGTGTTGGCTTGAGGCCACTGTACTTTGTAGGACTTTAAATTATAGTTTCCGTATAAAAAGAATATATAAAATTAGCACGCATAACATAAGTGGTGTAAGAAGCTAGGTCGTAATTCTGACTGTTATGACCAGTTATGAATGTATCAGTTATTGGAATTCTAAATATTTCATAAAAACATGTTGTAATTGGTGGATGGTTTTCAGAGGACTTACATTCATTCCATTAGAAATTTTCTAAGGCCAGCTAATAGATAAGCAATTGTTGAAGATCAGTGAAGTCGCGGTAGTCTAGTAGGTAGTGTCATGGCTTACTAGACGTGAGCTAACGGTTCAAACACCAGTTCAGACATTCCCATCAAAACGAAGTATGAAAAAATATTTCTTCGGCGGCTTCCCCTCAGCAGATTTCTGGCAAAAACTCTGAGAGTAAATGAAAAATTGCTATGAAAAGCTTCTCAAAAATCTGTCGTTTGGAGTCGACTTTAAGCTGTAGATCCCTCCCATCATAGATAAATTAACGCACACAACATGGTTGGCGTAAGAAGCTAGGTTGTATTCCTGACTGAGGGGTTGTAATGATCATTTATGTATGTTCTGTTTCTGGGCAGAAATATCATCCGAATCAGGGGATTCATTCATGCTGAAATTGTTTTTGAAATTTTTTATTGAAAATAGTTCCTTGAGTTACTCCTCAGTAGGTGGTCAAGGGAGAAATTTTGTAGTTCAATTCACAGATTTTACCATTTTACACTGAAATCACAGGATAATCAGCTATCAACGCGCCTATCAAATATAAACTTAATGTGCCAGCTTTTTCGAATTTTAAACATCAACTGACAGATGTTTCCTTATTGCAAAGCTTATTTACAAAATTTCTTAATGTGCGTTTTATTGCCTCTTAAAATTTAGAAATTTCCTCTTTCATTTTATTTAAATTCATCATTTTCTTTTGTTCTGTGTTTGCCTTTCTTTTTCGTTACGAAATTTTTCAACAGCAATGATCATGAAGTGCCGCTCTATGGGCAGGTGTGTGCCACCACCAAAAACGTTCACTGTTGATAAGCCGTTCTATTATGTTTTATTAAATCGGAATGGAGTTGTATTTTTCAAAGGAAGTCAACAAAAATTTTAATTCAATTGGAAAATTTCAAAAAAAAAAATTTAATTTTTTTTTTCATGAAATCACCAAAAATTTTATGGAAAATTATAAATTTTTTTTATCTGTTTAACTACAGTGCAATAAAAAATTAAGCCCACATAATAACGCCAAAAAAAAATTGACCTTATATGTTTGAAAAAAAAAAAAGTTTAAAAAGAGAAAATTAAGGTTCTTTACATACCAACCCAAATAAAGGCGTTGAAAAAATACCGGCAAACATAAATAGAATAGTATTGCTTCAGGGCCTTTGTTAGAATACTTCTAAGTTTGAGCAGAGTTTTATTGCTTTGTAGCAGATATGAAAATTTTTTGTGAATATCATCAAACTGCTGTCAATGGCTGTAAAAATAAACTAAATATTACAGCTTCTTCACATTTTTGGTATTAAATGACTGATGTTTAAGACAGAAGCTGTTTTGTTTACAAATTTCTTACAGTGCATTTCAAATCATATATTTTGCTTATAAAAATTTCTGTTTTATTTTATATTTTTATTTTGTTTGTTTTGCTTTTTTTCTGTATCTTTTCGTCGCAATACAATGATTTTATCTTTTCCGTTATGAAATTTTTCAACAGTAATGGCAACTAGCGGCGGGTCTATGCCCATATTTGTGGAACCATCAAAAACATTTACTGTTAATAAGCCATTCTATTATGTTTTATTAAATCGGCATGGAATTGTATTTTTCAAAGGAAGTCAGCAAAAATTTTAATTTAATTGGAAAATAAAAAAAAAAAATATTTTATTTAATTAACTACAGTGCAATAAAAAAGTAAACACTTTTATTAATCAGAAATAACGATGGGACTTGTAAACTTGAAATCAAACTAGAATGAGAAAATTTAGATTCTTTACAGGTCAACCTAAATAAAAGTGTTGAAAAAATACAAGCAAACATAGAAGAGCACTGCTTCAGGAACTGTGCCGAACTATCATCCAAAGCAGAAGATTTGTTTTGTGTTGAGGTCGATAAGAATATTTCTTGGTTCGAGCAGTGATTTATTGCTTTACAACAGATATGAAAAAACAAACTTTGTGAATATCATCAAACAAGACCTCTTACCTTTAAGCCATTTCATTAGGTTCAATTTATCCAATTATGGATTTTTGCATTTTATTCTTAAATCACAGTCTGCTATCAATGGCTGTCAAAAATAAACTAAATATCGTAGCTTCTTTAAATTTTTGACATTATCAGACTGATGTTTTTGAAAGGATCAGTGTTTGCTTATTTAACAATTTCTTAAAGTTTATTACAAATCATATACTTTGCTTATCAAAATTTAATTTTAATTTTATTTTTTGTTTCTTATGATTTTTTGTATCGCAAACTAATGATCTTATCTCATCCGTTATGAAATTTTTCAACAGTAATGACCATTAGGTGCTGCTCTATGCCCATGTTTGTGGAACCACCAATAACATTCACTGTTGATAAGCCGTTCTATTATGTTATATTAAATCAGGATGGAATTGTACTCTTCAAAGGAAGTCAGCAAAAATTTTAACTCAATTGGAAAATTTATAAAAAAATTATTTTTTTTATTTAATTAACTACAGTGCAATAAAAAAGTAAACAATTTTATTAATCAGAAATAACGATGAGACTTGTAAATTCGATCATATTTCAGGCTCATATGTCACGTCATCATTGTCAATGTTTCAAAAAAAAAAGGAAAAAACATTTAGAAATTCATTAAATATGGCATCATTTTCATTAATCGTAATGGCGAATTTATTGTATATGTTTGTTTCAAATCTTTAATTATTATAGCTATGGAATTTGTTACGGTGAGCCGAATGATGATTGAATCTACTAGAATATTCACCGCTAATAGGCCATTTTATTATATTATTCGTGCACGAAACCCAGCCATTTTGTTTTTATTTGAAGGTGTTAAAATAAACTGAAGACTTACACCTGATGACCTTGAAAAGGTTGTAAAATATTAATTTAAAACTTAAATTCACAAATGTCGCGTTATTATTATAAAGAAAGATTATAAGAATAGGGCGTAACTTATGGAAATTGAATTGTTTGTCGCTGTTGAGTTGGTTTTTTTTGTAAATATTTCATAAGTTGAGTACTCATATTTTTGGTACTCATATTTTTGAGAGCTGTGGAATTGGGCGGGACTGTGATTTGATTAGCAAGAATTGCAGCACAATATGATCCTTTGAAAATAATATGTAATGTACGAGCAAGCGCAGTAGAACACTGTTTAAGAACCTGTATTGAGGTCATCAAATGATATTTTTGTGTCACATGATTTTATCATTGAAGTCATATCTCTTTCCGCTGAGAAGTTTTGAAGTAGGAAATAGTTTTTTGGATGGAAATTGGGAGAATTAGGTGCGTGAGAGAGTAATTTGTAGTTCAATTCAAATTGATTTTTGTATTGTCTTCTTAAATCGCATGGTAATGTGCTATCAGCGGCTGTCAAATATAAACAGGTGGTGATGCAGTTTGAAACATACCTTTT
The DNA here is from genome assembly GCA_936449025.2 of Sarcophaga subvicina. Lineage (NCBI taxonomy): Eukaryota > Metazoa > Arthropoda > Insecta > Diptera > Sarcophagidae > Sarcophaga > Sarcophaga subvicina. The sequence continues at coordinate 40,084,903 of OW388084.2, forward strand.
GACAGAAGCAGTTCTGTTCAAGCAGTGTTTTCCTAATGCGTCTTTTATATCGTATACTATTATGCAAAACAAAGTGCTCCTTATCTAGAGAACCAATGTTCTATGTTACTAAGCTCTTCAATTACATCATATTAAATTGGAATGGAATTGCATTCTTCAAAGGATGTTAGCATAAATTTGATGTCGATTGGAAATGTTCAATAACAAGACCAAATGTTCATTTATACAGTGTAACAAAAAAATTAAGCGTACATATAGTCAGAGAAAAAAGTCTACATGCTCCCGTTCATGTTTATCAAAATCAAAAATGATATTATAGTGGCAGTTTCAATTAAGAATGTTTGAAGACAAAAGCGAATATAAAACCATATAACCTAGATATGATAGTCCGACGGTGTTAAATCCCGTCTTCTTGGCGGCCAATTGATAACACCATTTCGGCAGACGCAATAAATCGATAGTGAAATGAGATGTATGGCAAGTTGCATCATCCTGTTGAGACCAAACATCGTTGACATCTATACCCTGAAGGGTGGATACAAAAAAATCGGTTATCATGGTGCGATAGGTGTCTCCATTGACCGTGATAGTTGCGCCGTCCTCATTTTCAAAGGCTAATGGGCCAATGATGCCTCCGCTTCACAAGCCGCACCAAACAGTCACTCGTAATGGGTGCATTGACTTTTGTAAGACCACGTGTGGGTTTTCTCAACCTAAAATACGGCAATTTTACTTATTAGCGTATCCACCAACATGAAAATTAGCTTAATCCGATCGTGAAGTTTCTCGTTGGCCCAATAAATTCCAATGTTGCTCCAACGTAAATCGGTTCATTACGATCAGTGGAGATAACATACTGAATTTTGTGACAAAATAGAATAGCATTAGTAGTGCCAGATTTAAAATAAAGAATGGTTCAAATTTAAACCGATAGATGGCTAACCCTAACTTGTTATACATACCACAATAACGACAGGGTTTATGTCCTTGAATTTTGTGTATTTATTAAAAAAAAAAAAAAATAATTTTAAAGTAGCTAGTGCTACTGCTATTTCCAGGAAAAGATTGACATTTTCCTGGCAGTCCTCGTGTATCATTAAATGCCGGGGCATACCATATTCAAATCGTGTCCCTCACCTGTGTAGCAATCGTTTGTTTTAAAGCCTCATAGCCTATGCGGTGTCTTTTAGGCCATTCTTTGGCCTCTTTTTGGACTTTTTTGGGACTTAAATTTTTCCTCTAATCTGGTAAGCCTACAAAATATCTGTCCTCAAGCACTATGCATTATAAGTTTACATACAGTTATGCTATACGTTTTTAAAGCCTATTATACCTAGAAGCCTATTTATAATTCTCTTGCCATGTATTGTATTTAGTTTTTCACAAGTTCTCTTGTCCTCTATTTTATTTGGCTTCTTATAATTTGTAAATCTTTTTTAACGCTTTATTTAATTTATTAATTTTTGTTATCGTTATTCCATTTCTTCACTAGCAATGGTTGTAATGTACTGCGCTATGCCCATGTTTATGGAATCACCAAAAACATTCACTGTCGATAAGCCGTTCTATTATGTTTTAATAAATCGCGATGGAATTGTATTCTTCAAAGGAAGTCAGCATAAATTTTAAATCAATTGGATAATTAAAAAAAATATATATTTTTTATATAATTGACTACAGTGCAATAAAAAATTAAGCATACAGTTTAAAAACTATTTTTTTTAACAAAATTAAATCGCTTTTATGTTGACAGTCTTTTGGCACACTTATTGTCTTCCATTTAATTTATTTTAAATATTAAATGTCATATTTATTGTAGCAATTGAGGATTGAATCACCCAAGATATTCATGGCTAATAGGCCCTTTTATTATGTTATATGTACACGATCTCAAATCATAGTGCGTGTATTTGAAGGTGTCATTAAAGGTTTTTAAAGAATTTCTTTTAACTGCGAATTCGTCACAGTTTACAGTTATTTTTTCTAAAAATTTTATAAACATTAAAGTATAAAATCCTTAAAAGAATATAAAAATATTCAAAAATTTTAAGAAAATTTATTTCCATAAACATTCCAATTCATTTCACGCCCCGATATCCTAGTTGGTAGTGTGTTACACATTAAGTGCCGAGGCCTAGGGTTCCATTTCCACCAGAAACTCTGGTTGTTTGTGTTTGGCTGACTGATTGCCTGACATGATATGTAAACCGTACTCACAACAGAAAAAATAATGTGAGAATTATAATTAAAAGCCATTCACGAATAAGCGTGATGAAGGTATAAATACTGTTCATAAAAAATTGTCGCACACTACTCCCTCTTTCCTGTTTACTAAAAACTATCTCTCCTGAGTGTTTGTCTCAATAGAAGAAACCGTTTCACCTACTACCATGGAGGTTCCATAGTTCCTGCACAAAGGCCAATTAGCTGAATTTTCATTTGTTTTGGGGTCAATTTTTGCCAGAGGTCCTATTGAAATAGCGAACATCGTTAAGGTATTCCAGGAAGAGTAGAACTGCATCACTCGCATCAACAATATAGTGTAGTGTGTATTTCAAATTTGAAGAGAAGATGCAAAGCCTAGTTGCAGTATGGTTTTGTGGGAATCTTTATATGTTTTTGTAGTTTAGAAAGCAATTGATTTGTGTTTTCATTCTTATTTAATTGCCCATTACAGTACTATGTGTAGTCTTGATTACAACCTATTTATTAATTTTATCCATGATAGTAGGACCTACAATTTAAAATCGACTCTGAACACAGATTTTTGAGAATTTACTCTCAGAGGTTTTGCCAGAATAATGCTGAGAGCAAGTCGTCGAAGAAATATTTTTTTTCATAAAATTAAAATTCTTGTCTACGAACCTGAGTAGTCCAGATCCTAATCAGGAGGTTGAAGGAAAAATGTTCATAATCATCGAATTCTAAATAAACTTCCCCTAGGAATATTGCATAATGACGTATAAAATTACATAAATTTACTTCGATCTTCAGCCAGACTTTCGATCAGCATCTAGCTTAGCAACTTACTTTATCTCACTCAACAAGCTGTTTCGCTGTTTCTCTCTGAACCGATAAAAGCGTTTTATTCCATGCTGATTTCAGTCGAGTGCAATTCTTGTTTTATTGTATATCAAAATTCTGTATCATATACCCACTACAGCGCAATCTCTTCACTATAGAAATGGATGTTTGTGTACTTTTTCAGTATAGACATTGGAAATCCATATGTCCAGGATCTCTCTCAGGCTACGATGACATTTTTTTTATTGCTTTCGCTTTTATTTTATTTTGACTCTTGCCGCGCCTCTATAACCCCTTTAGTACCACCCGTTGGTGTGTTTTGACCTCCAAACGTTAAAGACTTCAACCCTCCGCAAATAATTTCCCCAGGAAATCTCTGGCTCCAGTCGTACAAGAGTGCATGATCCCAATAAATAAAATGAAAGACAGGTCAGGCAGCACGACCTTTCCAAAAATCGTAGAACGCTATAAGCAAAGTATCTCTTTTGCTATACAACTACCGATGAACTTAACCTTAGAAGTAACTCCTGTAGCCTAAACTAGAAGAAATCTACACCTTCCATGCGAACATTTTTTACAGCGTAATACATACATAGGTGCGATAATGATAGTTCCCTACATATACGCTGGAGATAAGCCATCCTAAGGAATTTGCTGTTAAAAGTACACAATTACATATGATTGTTTATTTTACTCGCAGCTAACTATGGAATTTATCACTGTGTGTAACCTTTAGACGCATCTGACAGGACTCGGTTATAGCTTCCGAGGCAGTAAGCACATTTTATTCTGTGCTGTCATAAGGAAATAATTTACTTGGATATTAATCTGACGCCCTCTCTTAGGTCAAACTGCGGAAAGTGTTATAGCAAATACATTCCTGTGCTGAAAATCGGTTTCTAGAGGTTCCAGGAAGAAATTATATTTTGTTCTTCAATTTCCTTGTAGCATTGGATATCTCGGTTTCATATAAAAAGATGGCACTGATTTCTAGTTTCAACAATAATGCCATTGGTAAACAATTGTGGCTTGCAGATTGCAACTCTAGATCTTCTTCCCAGATATCTAAGACAGTATGCGAGCATTTCCTCAAATCTGTTTCAATTCTTTAGAAATTTATGTCCATGTGAGTATCAACATTAGGCGAGACTTCAGAAGCAATGCTATCTCAGTGTTTGAATGCAAATTAAATTGTTGTGCTATGTGTGCTGATGAAATTTTTAAGACTCTTGTTAGAGCAGCTTCTATAGTAACCTTAGGCATGAACTCTCTCTCAGCGATAAGTTATCGACAAGTTATTGGTCATTGCAAAGCTTTAAACAGGATTATAACCTAACCTCTCACACCACCCAAGTTGTGTGTCTTAATTTAATTCGCGAATGGCGGGAACTACAGTTTAATGTTGTTATTTTCTATCAAAGTTTTTGCAAGAAGACAGCCAGAAGAAGAGCTGGGGTTTGAGCTGGGGTTTGAACTGGGCTTTCGATACGTGCTCTCCTTTAATAAGTCAACACATTACTTACTAGTCTACGGCGACAAATGGATTATTTGGACTATAATTTTTGTTAGGTTGTATGGACACGAGATGTCCTCAATCACTATCTTTTACGTCCTTTTACTATTTAAGGTGTTTTTACTTTTTTGACGCAGTATAATTTATTTTCTCTTTTGAATTCCTTTTTTTTATTCTTTTTCATATTTAATCTGCATAAAAAGCAATGTTTGTAGCCTTTGGTTCAGCAGGAGGATTTACAATTCCACCCAAAATATTTACCGTTAATAGGCCTTTTTATTACGCAATAAAAAATCGATTTGGAGAAGTTTTCTTTGCTGGCAATATGAAAGAAAAATTTGTCAGCTGCTTAAAATTGCTTTAATTAATTAATTAATCAATCAAAATGGAAACAAATATATTTAATATATGTATGTATCAGTTTAATAAGAACAAAAAAAGGCGCATGTCTTGCCTATTGGGTTACTCACTGACGTGTCTCTCATTATTTGTATGCCAACAACATAAACGGGGTCCACAAAATCATCATCAACAATATGAAACGATCAATAAACAAAAAAATCTTTCTTAACATTATTATCATTTCCAGTTCTACGTGTAATGCCTGTAAGTTATGTTAAAAGAACACGTTTCTGGGCCAATCGTCCATTTATTTACGTTATTAAGGGCTCCCAGCATTTATCGTATTTCTTTGGACGATTTATGAATGTTTAAACATTTTAAAATAAAAAAATAAAATAATAATAAAATATAAATACAATTGAGCAGTAATAAAATGTAAAAGAAATTGTTTTATTTGCTTCCTAAAGAATCAAAGCTCAATACACAGCTTAAGTAAGGACGCAAAGAAGTTTTATTCGATTGCAAAGTCAAGTCAAGTAAGTAAAGAAAATTAACGCAAATTGTGATTGATAAACTAAGTTGTATGTAAATATTAAACATACATACATATATACATACATAATTGGTTATCACAATATCATTTAGTCAGAATTATGACCTAGTTTCTCTAATCCACTTATGTTGTGTGTATTAAAAGTTGGGTTCTACAGTTTAAAGTCGATTCTGATTGACAGATTTTTTTGAGAAACTTTTTCATGGCAATTTTATTTTAATCGCAGTGTTTTTGCCAGAAATCTGCTGAACTAGAAGGATGAGTCAGACTTGTATTACATTTTTCTTGTAATATTAATGGCGTAAAAAGTTAAGACATCAGATGAAGCCAGAAATTTGATGAGAGGAAGTCACCAAAGCAATATTTTCTCATTTTTCGTTTTGTTGGAGATGTCTGGCCTGGAGTTTGAACCGTGGTCTCACGTCTAATAAGCCAACATACTAAATACTATACTACGGCAACTTCAATAGAAAATAATCACTCGTGGCTAAATGCATAGAATCGGTTGGATTTTTGACATTTTTGCATTTTCTTCTCAAATCATGGGACATTCTGCTACAGTCATAAACATAATCGACGTCAATTTTAATAAATTTCGAAAATTCACAGATGCCGTTTGGCAGCAGCAGTATAGTGCGGGAAATTAAAAACTCACCATTTCATTGGCCCACTTTCGCACCGCAGTTTATTTTGTAACAGCGGACTCATTAAGAACATACAAAAAATTATTTTTTTTTTAAATTTTTTGTTTTTATTTTAAATTCATAAAAACTTCTCTTTCTCTTTTGTTATCTTCTTTTTTAGCTGTAATAATTATAATGCCTAGCAGTAGCCTCATCGATCTCAAACCACCAAAAACATTCACTGTTAATAAGCCGTTCAATTATGTTATAGTAAATAAACTTTTAAGTCGAAAACTCCAACGAAAAAAAAAACAATTTTTTTTCATGTAATTAATACATAGAATAATTACAGTGCAATAAAAAAGTTGAGCATACAAAACAAAATAGCATTGAAACAGAATTAAAAGTCGAGCATTTGAGATTCATTAAGCATGGACGTCATTTAATGTTTGCAAAAAAGTTTATCTACTCATGAGATATGACCATCTCAATATAACATGTTCATTAATCCTTGATTTCTTTGTATCCCTTTAAGAGAAAGATGTGTAGCCTGATAAACATATTTTTAGCTAATCATTGTACAAAATGAATTGAAACAAAGCATATTAAAATTCCTTTGTAGTGGCATACAAATATATGCGTTTGAATGTTTGGAACATGTTGTAATTGGTCGATAGTTTTTAGGAGACTAGCAAATTTTCTAAGGACAGGTTATAAATAAGCGGGCGTAGAAGAGCAATCCTGGAATATCATCCGAATTAACTTCTGTATCATATGTCTAACACATCACAATCTCTTCACCAGGGAAATTTATGTTTGCGTACTTTTTTTGTATATCTCGACATTTGAAAATCAATATCCACAGAATCTCTCTGAGACTACGATTGATGAAAACTTGAAATTTTTAGTTGCATTCGCTTTAATTTTATTTTGCTTTTATTCGCGCCTTGATAACGGTTTTAGCAAAATACTCTGGTGTGTTTTGGCCTCCAAAAGTTAAAGACTTCAACCCTCTGCAAATTATTTCTACAGGAAGCCTGTTGTTCCAGTCTCACAAGAGAGCATGATCTCAATAAGAAAAATGACAGAAATGTTAGGCAGCATGAACTTTTAAGAAATAGTAGAACACTATTAGGAAAATATCTATTTTGATCTACAATTACCGTTGAACCTAACCGCAGAACTAGCTGCTGTAGTCCAATCTAGGGGAAATCTACACCTTTCTATGCGAACTTTTTTGACGGCTTATTGGGTACAATAATGTTGGTTCCGTATGTATATGCTGGAGCTAAGGCATCCTAAGTAATTTTTGCAGTTAAAAGTAAACAATTATGTGTGATTGTTTATTTTATTCGCAGCTACCCATGGAATTTCTCACTAAGCGTAACCTACAGACGCATCTGACAGGACTCGGATATGGCTTCCGAGGCAGTAAGCACATTTTATTCTGTGCTGTCATTAGGAAATAATTTACTTGGATATAAATATGACGTCCTCGCGTAGATCAAACTGAGAGTACCTACGTTAAAAATCGGTATTAAGAGGTTCCAAGAAGGAATTATTTTTTGTTCTTCAATTTTCGTGTAGCATTGGACATCTCGGTTTCATATAAGATGGCATTTATTTCTAGTTTCAACAACAATGCCATCACTAGACAATTGTAGCAGATTGTACCAGATTGAATTACTAGATCTTCTTCGAAGATATTTAAGACATTATGAGAGAGTTTCCCCAAATCAATTGCAATTCAGTGTAAATTTTTGCCCATGTGAATATCAGCATTAGGCGAGGCATCAGAGGCCTAGCCATTCCATAAGAATCCTTTTCAACCCGTTTTTCATTTAAAGCTTTCAACAAAACAAAATTTTATATTGGCAACATTTACTTGCAGTGAAATGTTTCTCGCATTAAGTGGATTAGCAGGCAATTTGTAATCGAATTCATAGGTTTTACCATTTTACCCTAAAAACACTGGATCGTCTACTATCAATACATACATATACATAATTGGTCATTACAACCCTTCAGTCAGGATTACGACCTAGTTTCTCACACCACTTATGTTGTGTGTGTTAATTTTTATACATGAGTGGCGGGACCTACAGTTTAAAGTCGACTCCGAACGACAGATTTTTGAGAAACTTTTCATGGCAATTTTATTTACTCTCAGAGTTTTTGCCAGAAATCTGCTGAGAGGAAGTCGCCGAAGAAATACTTTTTGTATTTTATTTTGATGTCTGGCCTGGGGCTCGAACCCTGGCTTTTCGTCTAATAAGCCAACACACTACCTACTAGACCACGGCGATCAATGCCGTCTACTATCAATGCCTATCAAATATAAACTTAATGTGCCAGCTTTTTAAAATTTTTAACATCAATTGCCTGATGTTTCCTTATTACAGAGCTTATTTACAAAATTTCTTAATGTGCGTTTTATTGCCTATTAAGATTTAGAAATTTCCTCTTTTATTTTATTTAAATTCATCGTCTTTTTTTCATATGTTTGGCTTTCCTTTTTCGTTACGAAATTTTTCAACAGCAATGATGTTGAAGTGCCGCTCTATGGACAAGTGTGTGACACCACCAAAAACGTTCACTGTCGATAAGCCGTTCTATTATGTTTTATTAAATCGGAATGGAGTTGTATTCTTCAAAGGAAATCAGCAAAAATTTTAATTCAATTGGAAAATAAAAAAAAATTTTATTTGTTTAACTAGAGTACAATGAAAAATTAAGCCCACATAATAATGTAAAAAACTATGGACCTTATATGTTTGAACAAAAAAAATTAAAAAGAAAAAATTTAGGTTCTTTACAGGCCAATCTAAATAAAAGCGTTGAAAAAATACCGGCAAACATAAATAGAAGAGCTATTCTATATTTCAGGGCCTTTGTTGAAATATCATCCGAATCAGAAGATTTGTTTATATTAAGATCGATAAGAATATTTTTTGGTTCGGGCAGTCATCTATTGCTTTACAGCAGATATGAAAAAACAAACTTTGTAAAGATAATCAAACTACGCGACTTAAACTTACGGGACTTAAATTTTAGACCAATTTATGGATTTTCGCATTTTATTCTTAAATCACAGGCTTGTCTGCTATCAATGGCTGTCAAAAATAAACTAAATATCACAGTTTCTTCACATTTTTGGTATTAAATGACTGATGTTTAAGACAGAAGCAGTTTTGTTTACAAATTTCTTACACTGTATTTCAAGTCATATGTTTTGCTTATAAAAATTTCTGTTTTATTTTATATTTTTATTTTGTTTGTGTTGCTTTTTCTTCTGTACCTCTTTGTCGCAATAAAATGATTTTATCTTTTCCGTTATGAAATTTTCCAACAGTAATGGCCATTAGCTGCGGATCCATGCCCTTGTTTGTGGAACCACCAAAAACGTTCACTGTCGATAAGCCGTTCTATTATGTTTTATTAAATCGGAATGGAATTGTATTTTTCAAAGGAAGTCTGCGAACATTTTAATTCAATTGGAAAATTAAAAAAAAAAATTATTTTATTTAATTAACTACAGTGCAATAAAAAAGTAAACACTTTTATTAATCAGAAATAACGATGGGACTTGTAAACTTGAAATAAAATTAAAATGAGAAAATTTAGATTCTTTACAGGTCAACCTAAATAAAAGTGTTGAAAAAATACAAAAAAACAGAGAAGAGCACTGCTTCAGGAACTGTGCCGAAATATCATCCAAATCAGAAGATTTGTTTTGTGTTGAGGTCGATAAGAATATTTCTTGGTTCGGACAGTAATTTATTGCTTTACAACAGATATAAAGAAATTAAACTTGTAAAAATCACCAAACCACGCCTCTTTCCGCTTAGCCATTTCATGAGGTTTTGAAAAAGAAAATATTTACTTGAGGAGAATAGGATGGATGAGGGGTTAAATTTTAGACCAATTTATGGATTTTTCATTTTAATCTTAAATTAATTTAATCAAAAATAAACTAACTATCACAGCTACTTATTGATGTTTTTGACAGCAGCATTGTTTGCTTATTTACCATTTTCTTAAAGTTTATTATAAATCATGTACTTTGCTTACAAAAAAATTCATTTTAATTTTATTTTCTGTTTCTTATGATTTTTTATATCGCAAACTAATGCTCTAATCTCATCCGTTATGAAATTTTTCAACAGTAATGACCGTTAGGAACTGCTGTATGCCCATGTTTGTGGAACCACCAAAAACGTTCACTGTTGATAAGCCGTTCTATTATGTTTTATTAAATCGGAATGGAATAGTACTCTTCAAAGGAAGTCAGCAAAAATTTTAATTCAATTGGAAAGTAAAAAAAAAAAAATATTTAATTAACTATAGTGCAATAAAAAAGTAAACACTTTTATTAATCAGAAATTACGATGAGACTTGTAAATTTGTAAAATTAAAACGATCACATTTCAGGCTCATATGTCATGTCATCATCGTCAATGTTAAAAAAAAGAAAAAAAATTTTTAATATTCATTAAATATGTCATCACTTTCATTAATCGTAATGGCGAATCTATTGTTTGTTTCAAATCCTTAATTATTATAGCCATGGAATTTGTTACGGTGAGCCGAATGATGATGGAAACAACCATAATATTCACCGCTAATAGGCCCTTTTATTATATTATTCGTGAACGAAACCCAGTCATTATGCGTTTATTTGAAGGTGTTATTGAAAGTGTTTAAATAAACTGAAGACTTATACGTGATGATATTAAAAATTTGTAAAATCGTTTGTAATATCGTATTATTATTATAAAGAAAGATTATAAGAATAGGGCGTAACTTATGGAAATCGAATTGTTTGTCGCTGATGAGTTTGTTTTTTTTTTTTTGTAAATATTTCATAAGCTGATCATATTTTTGAGGGCTGTGGAACTGGGCGGGACTGTCATTAGATTAACAATAATTGCAGCACAAGATGATTCTTTGAAAAGAATAGGCAATGGACGAACAAGCGCAGAAGAACACTGTTTCAGAACCTGTGCTGAAATATGATTTGAATCAGAAAACCTTTTTAAATTGAGAACGATAACGAACACTTTCAAATTCGGCCACTAGTTGATTGCTCTCCAGTAGGTATGAATTATTTACAAATACTACAGCCAATCGATTAATATTTCTATTTATTCCTTCGCAGAGTGAGAGATTTGTCAAGGTCATCAAACTAAATTTTTGTGTCACATGATTTTATTATTGAAGTCGTATCTCTTTCCGCCGAGAGATTTTTTAGGTTTTGAAGCAGAAAATAATAATTTGGGGAGAATTGGATCGGATTTCTTTCGATAAATTAAAGATTTGTGGACGTCATCAAACTAAATTTTTATGTTTCGTGATTTCATCATTGGAGTCGCATCTCTTTCCGCTGAGAGATTTTTTAGGTTTTAAAGTAGAAAATAGTTTCTTGGAAGGAAATTAGGATAGTAATTTGTAGTTCAATTCAAATAGATTTTTATATTGCCTTCTCAAATCGCATGGTAATGTGCTATCAGCGGCTGTCAAATATAAACTGATAGTGATGCAGTTTGAAACATACCTTTTGCCAGAAGCAGTTCTATCCAAGCAGTGTTCGTATAGCAGGAGTTTTTGCTATAGAAATTATTTACAATTTTTCTAATGCGTCTTTTATATCGTATACTATTATGCAAAACTAAGTGCTACTAACCTATAGAACCAACGTTCTGTGTTCGGTTCTACTACATCATATTAACTTGGAATGGAATTGTATTCTTCAAAGGAAGTCAGCAGTCGATTGAAAATGTTCAATAACAAAACAAAATATTCATTTATATAATTAAATACAGTGTAACAAAAAAATTAGGCGTACATAAAGTCGGAGTAAAAAGTCTACATACACCGCTGTATGAGGACTTTGCTTCCGTTCATTTTTATCAAATTGAAAACTGGTGGTGTTTAAGGCAGTTGTCCTTAAAAATGTTCGAAGACAAATGCGAATATAAAAACTATATAACCTAGAAGTGATTGGAAAAATTCAAAATAAAAATTAGAGGGTATGTAGACTTTTTTCTGTTACTGTATTAAGAGTAACAAATTACAAAATATGTATAAATATTTAAAACATAATTGATACGTAGACATTTTATGTTGCATTTACTATCATCATTCTTGCTTCTAAAAAGTTTAGAAATTCATAAAATATGGCATTCTAATACACTATTTTCATGAATTATTTCATTATGATGAATTTGTTGGGTGTTATTTGTTTGGTATGGCAACTTTAATTAAATTATGATACTAGGATCTAAAATTAATGCACATGAATGTATGTATGTATATATGTGTTTGTGTATGTGTTAATTTTAAGGTAACGCTAAAGATTATTAAATGAACTAAAGACTTGCTCCCGATAATCTTAAAATCTTTGGAGAATTTTAATTTTGAATTACAATTTAAAGTTGCTTTCTAAAGAAAAATGAGAACACAAATGGTTTGAAATTTTTCCAAATTTATTTTGATTTTGTTGGGAAGTACAATTGTTCCGGTTAGATGAATGGAATATTATTTCATTTATATGGATGCCGCGTCTGGCCTCATGTTACGTCAATTGAGCGGACCGATTTTCGTGGACTTTTTCGAGTGTATCGGGTCGCCCCACAGAAATAGTCCAACTGTGTCAAATCGCGTCTTCTTGTCGGCCAATTGATAACACCATTTCGGCTGACGCAATAAAACGATAATGGCATGAGATGTATGACCAGTTGCACCATCGTGTTGAAACCAAACATCGTTCACATCAATACCATGAAGAGCGTGTAAAAAAATCGGTAATCATGGTGCGATGGCTCTCTCCATTGACCATAATGGTTTCGCTGTTCTTATTTTCAAAGGAAGTCACAGAACAGTCATTCGTAATGGGTGTATTGACTTTTGTAAGACCACGTGTGAGTTTTCTCAGCCCCAAATACGGCAATTTTGCTTATGAACGTACCCACCAAAATGAAAATCAGCTTCATCCGAGAAGAAGATATTTTTTGATTGGTGTCATCGTGCAGTTTCTCGTTGGCATAATAAATTCCAATGTTGCTCCAGCGTAAATAGATTCATGACGATCAGTGGAGATAACATACTGAATTTTGTGACAAAATAGAATAGCATTAGTAGTGCCCGATGTGAAATAAACGATGATTCAAATTTAAAGCGATAGATGGCTAACCCTGACTTGTTATACACGTCACATGTATTTATTTTTAAAAAAAAATAATTTTTAACTGGCTAGTGCTACTACTATGTCCAGTTAAAGATTGACATTTTCCTCACAGTCCTCGTGTATCATTAAATGTCGGGGCATACCATATTCAAATCGTGTCCGGCAGATAATAACCCTGTGTAGCAATAGTTTGCTTTATAGCTTTAGCCCCAGATCTCATAGCCTACGCTGGTGTCTGTTAGGCCACCCTTTAGCCTCTTTTTAGACTCTTTTGGGACTCAAATTTCTCCTCTACTATACCTAAAAGCCTATTTATAATTCTCTTGCCGTATATTGTATTTAGTTTCTCACAAGTTCTCCTGGCCTCTATTTTATTTGGCTTCTCGTAATTTGCCAGTCTTTTTTAACACAGCACTTCATTTAATTTATTAACTTTTGTTATCGTTATTCCATTTCTTCAATAGGAATGTTTTTAATGGACTGCTCTTTAGGATTTATGGAATCACCAAAAACATTCACTGTCGATAAGCCGTTCTATTATGTTTTAATAAATCGCGATGGAATTGTATTCTTCAAAGGAAGCCAGCATAAATTTTAACTTAAATGGAAAATAAAAAAATATATATACAGTGCAATAAAAAATTTAACATACAGTTTAAACACTATTTTTATTTTAACAAAATTAAATCGCTTTTATGTTGACATTCATTTGGCACACTTATTGTCTTCCATTTAATTTGTTTTAAATATTAATTTTCATAGCAATTGGATTTAATATGGTAACTAGCATGAGGATTGAATTACCCAGAATATTCGTCGCTAATAGGCCATATTATTATGTTATATGCACACGATCTCAAATCAGAGTGCCCATATTTGAGGGTATCGTTAAAGGGTCTTAAAGAAATTCTTTTAACTGCAAATTCGTCACAGTTTACAGTTTTTTTTTAAAAAATATACGGTGTGACAGTCAAAATACACCCAGCTAATGACATAGTGTAGGTTGTAAGTTATGTTGAATAGAACTCAAAAATATTTTTCTTTGATTTTCTTCGAACCCTCTAAACTTTTTTTATTTGACAAAATTGGCGTTTTTGATCTTTTCACACAAAATTATTGATTACCGTAATATTTTTTAACCTATTTTCAAAATCTTAAGTTTTTGAAGAGGGGACCCTTTAAAAGGATATATTTTGAGTTTTGACCAGGGTAAACTTGGAAAATATGAAATTTTTTCCTTTTTTTCAAGTTTAGCTATTCTTAATTGCAAAATTTAATTAAAAAATATAAAATTACTGATGAAATTCTGAAAGATAATTATTTTGTGAAGAGATTGACATTTCGTTTGATCAAATTGGACAAAAATTACAGAAGTTATTATTTAAATAGTATAACAGTCGTCTTATATTTTTTATATATGTAATCTTATCAAATAAATTTTCAGTTCAAAAATTTTCAAAAGTTTTGATGGATTTTGATTGTTTATCGCAAAATATGTCAATTTCACGTTCGCACGACTATCATAAGTCGGCTAATATTTGTGTTTTTTGCAAATATTATTATTTCTCTTTGCGCAAACATTCTCTTATTTCTGGTGGTCGCTTAAACGAGAAATTGACACATTTCGAGATAGACAATCAAGATCCGTCAAAAATTTTCAAAAGTTTCTTTTGAAAAAATATACTCGTATATATGAAAAATATAACTCGACTGTTAGACTCTTTAAATAATAACTATGGTAAGTTTTGTCCGATTTGATCAAACGAAGTGTCAATCTCTTCACAAGATAATGCACTGTCAGAATGTTATCACTTATTTCATATTTTTTAATTAAAGTTTGCTACTATGAATGAACAAACTTGAAAAAATGTAGAAAAATTAGCATTTGTCAAGTTTACCTCATCAAACCCCATAGCATATTAAGTCAAATAGTATATATATGTATAGCATTTTAGACGCTCATCCCTCTCCTTTCTAATAAGGTTTAAATTTTAGACATCGGTTCAGAAATTTTTGTGTAATCAATAAATTTGTGCGTAAAGTCCAAAAAAACAATTTTTATTTGGAGGGTTCAAGAAATATAAGAAAAAATATTTTTGAGTTCTACTAAACAAAACTCGCAACTTGCACTATATCATTAGCTGGGTGTATTTTTTTTTTATTTTGTCCCATAGTATTATTCATTTATAAAAATTATAGTGTAGTTATTGTTAAATCCCGAAAAGAATATAAAAAAATTCAAAAATTTTAATAAAATTAATTTACATACACATTCTAATTCGCTCCACCCCTCTCTGTTCTTGGTTGCCCCAATATCCTAGTTGGTAGTGTGCTAAACATTAAGTGCCGAGGCCTGGGGTTCCATTCCCACCGGAGACTCTGGTTGTTTGTGTTTGTCTGATTATTTACCTGACATGATATTTAAATACTCACAACAGAAAAAAGAATGTGAGAATTATAACTAAAAAGCCATTCACGAATAAACATGATGAATGTATAAGCATTGGTCATAAAAAAAATTGTCGCACACCACCCCTCTTTCTTGTTTCTTATAAACTGTCTTTCCTGAGTGTTAGTCTCAATAGAAAAAACCATTTCACCTACTATTACCTTGGCAGTTCCAGTCAACATTCATAGTTTCTTCACAAAGGCCAATTAATTGCATTTTCTTTTTGCAATTATTTTACGGTTTGCTGTTTGGTGGTCTATCTTTCCCAGAGGTTCTATGGAAATAGTGAACATCGTTAAGATATTTCAGGAGAAGTGGAACTGCATCACTGGGGCCAACCATATGGTTGTGTGGATTTCACATTTAAAAAGAAAATGCAAAGCTTGGTTGTAGGATCGATTTGTGGGAATCTTTATTCGTTCTGTAGTTTTGAAAAATAGCTGACTTCTGTTTTCTTTCTTATTTAATTATTTATTGTAGCCCTTTAGTCAGGATTACGATTTAGCTTCTCACACCACCCATGTTGTATGTGTTAATTTTATCCATGAGTGCGCGGGATCTACAGTTTAAAATCGATTCCGAACGACGGATTTTTGGGAAGCTTTTCATGGTAATTTTACTTACCCTCATGGTTTTTGCCAGAAGACTGCTGAGAGCAAATCGCCGAAGAAGCAGCGAAATATTATGACAATATTAAACATTTTTATCTGCGTACCAGAATAATCCAGTTTCTAACCCTGAGGTAGAATTAAGAAATTTTCTAAATGGTTTTCAAATTTTAAATAAGTTTCCCCACGAACATTGCATAAAGACGTATAAAATTTCACAAATTTACTACATTCTACAGCCAGATTTTTGATCAGCATCTAGGTTAGCAACATACTTTATCTTATCTAACAAGCTGTTTCGCTATTCCTCTCTTAGCTGATTGAGAATTTTCGTTCCATAATGATCTTATTCGAGAGCTCTTTTTGTTGTTGTATATAACATTCTATATCATATGCCCACAACAGTGCAATCTCATCTCCAGGGAAACGGAATGTTTGTGTACTTCTTCAGTATACCTCGACATAAGAAATCCATTTGCTCAGGATCTCTTTGAGACTACGATTGGCGAAAATTTAAAATTTTTTGTTGCTTTTGTTTTAATTTGCCTTTTGTGGCGCCTCGATAATCTTTTTAATACCACCATCTGATGTGTTTTGGTCTCCAAAAGTTAAAGACTTCAACCCTCTGCAAATAATTTCCCCATGTTGTCTCTGGCTCCAGTCGTACGAGAGAGCATGATCCCAATAACTAACAAGAGAGAAAGGTCTGGCAGCACGACCTTTTAAGAAAGAGTAGAACACAATTAGGAAAATATCTCTTTTGCTATACAACTACCAATGAATATAAATGCAGATCTAATTCCTGTAGTTCAATATAGGAGAAATTTAGACCATCCATGCAACATTTTTCTACAGTGTATTAGTTCCGTACGTATATGGTGGAGCTAAGGCATCCTAAGAAATTTGCAGTTCAATGCAAACAATTGCGTATGATTGTTTATTTTACTCGCAACTACCCATGGAATTTCTCAGTATGAGTAACCTTCAGACGAATCAGATAGCACTCGGTTATAGCTTCCAAGGCAGTAAGCACATTTTGTTCTGTGCTGTTATTAGGAAATAATTTACTTGAATATTAATCTGACACCTTCGCGAATGTGAAAGTGAGGAGAGTGGGAAAGCTAGGATAATCTTGCGCTGAAAATCGGTTTTAAAATATTCCGAACTGATGTTATGTTTTTGTTCTTCAATTTCCTTGTAGCATTGAATATCTCGGTTTCATATAATAAGATGGCACTGATTTCTAGTTTCAACAATAATGCCATCGGTAAACAAAATATCACCTAATTTTGAGTCTAACGTCAGAACTAGCTCCTGTAGTTCAACTTAGGAGAAATCTAGACCTTCTCTGTGAACATTTTTTTACCGCTTGTTATGTTCGACAATAATAGTTCCGCATGTATATGCTGGAGCTAAGGCATCCTAAGAAATTTTTGTTAAAGGTACCCAATTATGTGTGATTATTTATTTTATTCGCAGCTACCCATGGAATTTCTCAGTATACGTAACCTTCAGACGAATCTGATAGCACTCGGTTATAGCTTCCAAGGCAATAAGCATATTTTATTCTGTTCAGTTATTAGGAAATAATATACTTGGATATTAATCTGATACCCTCTCTTGCATCAAACAACGGAGAGTGGTATAGCAAATATATTCCTGTGCTGAAAATCGGTTTCAAGAGGTTCCGGCTTGAGGTCACGTTTTTATTCTTCAATTGTCGTGCAGCATTGAATATCTCGATTTCATGTCATTAGGCGGCATTTATTTCTAGTTTAAATAACAATGTCATCACTAAAAAATTCCAAATTGCAACTCTCGATCTTCTTTTCGGATATGTACGACTGTATGCGAGCGTTTCCTCAAATCTCTTGCAATACTGTACAAATTTCTGTGCACGTGAGTATCAATATTAGGCGAAACTTCAGAAGTGAAGTGTTTGAAGACAAATTAAATTGTTGTGCTAAGTGTGCTGATGAAATTTTTAAGACTCTTGTTAGAGCAGCTTCTATAGCAACCTTAAACATGAACTCTCTGTCAGCGATAAGTTATCGATAAGTTATTGGTCATTGCAAAGCTTTAAACAGGATTGTAACCTAACCTCTTACATCACACCACCCAAGTTTTGTGTCTTAATTAAATTCGCGAATGGCGGGAACTACAGTTTAATGTCGTTATTTTGTATCAAAGTTTTTGAAAGAAGACTGCCAGAAGAAGAGCTGGGGTTTGAGCTGGGCTTTCGACTACAGACTCTCGTCAATCAGCCAACACATTACTTACTAGTCTACGCCGATAACTGGAATCTATGAAATAGAATTTGCGTTAGGTTATATGGACTCGAGATGTCCTCAATCACTATCTTTTATGTCCTTTCACTATTTAAGGTGTTTTTACTTTTTTGACGCAGTATAACGTACTTACTTTTTTGAATTATATTTTTATTCTTTTTCATATTTAATCTGCACAAAAAGCAATGTTTGTAGCCTTTGGTTCAGCAGGAGGATTTACAATTCCACCCAAAATATTCAACGTTAATAGGCCTTTTTATTACGCAATAAAAAATCGATTTGGAGAAGTTTTCTTTGCTGGCAATATGAAAGAAAAATTTGTCAGTAAATATTAAGCAGCTTTAATTAATTAATTAATCAATTAAAATGCAAAATATATATTTAAAATAAGTATGTATCAGTTTAATAAGATTAAAAAGGCGCATGTCTTGCGTATTGGATTATTCACTGACGTATCTCTCATTATATGTATGCCAACAACATAAACGGGGTCCACCAAATCATCATCAACAATATGAAACGATCAATATACAAAAAAATCTTTCTTAACATTATTATCATTTACAGTTCTACGTGTAATGCCTGTAAGTTATGTTAAAAGAACACGTTTCTGGGCCAATCGTCCATTCATTTACGTTATTAAGGGCTCCCAGCATTTATCGTATTTCTTTGGACGATTTATGAATGTTTAAAATTTTTTTTAACAAATAAATTAAAAATAAAAAAAAACAATTGAGCAGCAATAAAAATACAAGAGAAATTGTTTTATTTGTTTCGTAAAGAATCAAAGGTAAGTACACAGCTTAAGTTCTAAACTATACTTGAAGTAATGAAGTTTTATTCGATTGTAGAGTCAAGTCAAGTCATGTCATGTCAAGTCAAGTCAAGTCAAGTCAAGTCAAGTCAAGTCAAGTCAAGTCAAGTCAAGTCAAGTCAAGTCAAGTCAAGTCAAGTCAAGTCAAGTCAAGTCAAGTCAAGTCAAGTCAAGTCAAGTCAAGTCAAGTCAAGTCAAGTCAAGTCAAGTCAAGTCAAGTCAAGTCAAGTCAAGTCAAGTCAAGTCAAGTCAAGTCAAGTCAAGTCAAGTCAAGTCAAGTCAAGTCAAGTCAAGTCAAGTCAAGTCAAGTCAAGTCAAGTCAAGTCAAGTCAAGTCAAGTCAAGTCAAGTCAAGTCAAGTCAAGTCAAGTCAAGTCAAGTCAAGTCAAGTCAAGTCAAGTCAAGTCAAGTCAAGTCAAGTCAAGTCAAGTCAAGTCAAGTCAAGTCAAGTCAAGTCAAGTCAAGTCAAGTCAAGTAAATTCTGTTTTTACACGGTAGATTGGTTCCAGAAAAAACCGTGTAAAAAAAACCGTGTAAAAAAAGACACTGATCGTATGCAAAAATAGGTGATTGGTTCCTAATATCTAAAACCTAAGAAAAACAAGGATTTTTTAAGAAGTTTTGTATTTGACATTTTCGTTTAGGGATTCATAAAATATTTAACAAAATTAAAAATATAAATAACTTAATAAATATAACATATTTTTTGGCTTACCTTTCATCTTAATGCGTTAAATTTAATGTAACGATAGAAAAACAAATTTGCCAATAAAAAATTTCTTCACCAAACACAAAATATTAACACATTTCAATTGCTCTGACCTTTGTGCTTGTATGCACAAAAGGGAATTCCCCTAAATTTGTGCCATTTACATTCGCTTTGACCAGTAAATTTGCTTGTACGCGCAAAAAGGGAATTCCCTTAAATTTGTGATATGAACATACTTTGCAAAAATTAAATTTGAAAAAAAAAAAATTTAAGCACAAATAATTTCAAATCGTGCTAAATGGAATAAAATCGTGTAACAAAAACTAAAAATATTTTCTTTTCAAAACCGTGTAAAAAAAGACCGTGTAAAAACAGAATTAGGTGTACAGTAAAGTAAAGTAAAGTAACGCAAATTGTGATAAACTAAGTTGTATGTAAATATTTAACATACGTTCATACATAATTGGTTATCACTGGTTTCTCTAATCCACTTATGTTGTGTGCATTAAAAGTTGGGTCCTGCAGTTTAAAGTCGATCCTGAATGACAGATTTTTTTGAAAAAATTTTTATGGCAATTTTTTATTTACTCTCTAATGTTTTTGCCAGAAATCTGCTGAGAAG
Source organism: Sarcophaga subvicina (assembly GCA_936449025.2). Lineage (NCBI taxonomy): Eukaryota > Metazoa > Arthropoda > Insecta > Diptera > Sarcophagidae > Sarcophaga > Sarcophaga subvicina. Next base: position 40,105,633 of record OW388084.2, read on the forward strand.
AAGTCTCCGAAGAAATATTTTTTCATATTTCGTTGCTTTGGATATGTCTGGCCTGGGGTTTGAAACGTTGCCTCACGTCTTATAGGTCAACACACGGCGACTACGTAGTAAAATTAGTTCGGTGCTGAAATATACATTAAATATACAGTATATAGATTAGTTCGAAAGAAAGTTGGCCAACACAAGGGCTGCACATTAAAGGCAGGACTACCCCACACTGGAAACCAGTGTTTAAGTTTAATAAACGAAGCTATAACCTTGACATCAATGGATTATAACTCCGTTCAGCTGAATTGAGCAAGAGATGAGCTTTAAAAAAGAAAATTAATAACTATCATCTGTTCCGACATACCTGAGGCCATTATTGGTTCCTATTATGACCAGAAATTACCAAAAGGTTGAACTGAAGTACTAAAAATTTTAGGAAATGAAAATGAAGTCATCACTTTTCTTCCTGTATGTGAGCTTAAGAAATAACGTTCCCTTAAGCAAGTACGTTATCCCTGTTAGGTTTGATTAACTCAATACGACTTACTTGGGACCCGTATGATTCCGCTGTAATAACATCTCAGCCTGGCTAAGCATGTTCCGTAAGCAATCTCTGAGTGCTTAGAAGCTTGACAAAGCTTTTCGAAATATACCATTGGAGCCAATTAAAGACATTTTTTACATGTCTAAGTTCCAATAACGATGATAATCTTTTTCATTTCTCTTGTGTGACTCAGCCTGAGGTCATTCCTTTTTTATGCGGTGTTAAATAATATCAATTCAGGAATTATAAAATAAATCGTAAAGAAGCAATAACAAATCAACAGTATAGTTCTGGAAGTTACAAGAACAAAAAATAAATGAATTATAAATTGAGCGAATGAAATCCAAAAAAAAAAGTTAAGCAAGAGTTTACACCTGCAGAGAAGGAGTGCTAATCTCTGAATCCTTTGGAATTTAAAATTGTATGGTTTTAGTATTGAAGAGTTAATCTTACTTATATGTAGAATTTTTGCAGGTAAATCTTGGTCGATCCAACCAATAACGATGTATTGAATGAGTACTGGGCTGACTAGGAAAATGCTAGTTTAATCGGGGAAATAAGTATCTATCTTCGACTCTGTAGGGCCTTAAATGCATACTAGGATGCCTAGAAAAACAGTTCCGGTCGACGTATGCCCTAACATACTCGCGGCAATAAGTCCCATCTTAGACTATGTAGGGCTTAAAATGTTGGTATATGACAATGAAAACTAGATTAATGAAGGCAGTGATTAGAATAAAAGTTTTAATACCAAATACATCGGGCATTATCGTGATCGGATACTGTGAGGGGCTGCCAATTCCCTCCCTAACAGAACCAGTACTCTTAGTATATTTTTAGGAAATGCTTTGCAACGCAACCAAGTATTGTACTAAAGTGAATGAAGCAATTCGAAAGTACATACGCTTTGCAGAGGGTGAAGATTCTGTACTAAGAGGGTGGTCAAAGATAGAAGATGGCACAGGTGCGAGGGTGTTTGGTCACATAGTGAAATAGTCAGTGTTCCTCAAAAGAGGGATGGGATGCATGCAAACAAGGTAAAGTTTCTGATTGTGGTCAACGTGGCGACCACCAGGACGATCCTTGTCTTGCTGTATTCAAGTTGACACGCAGCCTCCTCGTGGCCCCTCCTGGATGGCATTCTAGCACCCGCTAGATGTTAACTAATGCGTGCAGCGAATGTCCAATCCCCTGGACGTTAAATCTGGGTTGTGCGTAGGGCTTGGAACCCACCACGTAAAAACAATTATCCAATGAAAACCAAGACAGAATCCTATAAAAAGATCCCCTCTAAAGTTGACGACCACGGCAAACGAATAAAGGACTATGATTTACGTATTGGCACATGGAACGTCCGCACCCTTTACAGGGTAGGCGCTTCCGCCCAGCTGGCGGATGCCCTCATTAAATGTAGGACTGACATCACTGCCATTCAGGAAATGCGATGGACAGGACAAGGATGCAAAAGGCTTGCATCTTGCGATCTATACTACAGCTGCCATGAAAACAAGCACGAATTTAGATGCGGATTTGTGGTTAATAAGAGACTTCGTCACCTTGTCTCTGGGTTCACACCTGTGAACGAAAGAATAGCCACAATCCGCATCAAGGCAAAATTTTACAACATCAGCCTAATTTGTGCTCACGCCCCGACGGAAGAAAAGGACGATGTGGTTAAGGATGCCTTCTATGCTAAACTCGAGGACGTATACGATAAGTGCCCGGCCCATGACGCCAAAATCGTCCTCGGGGATTTTGATGCAAAGGTCGGGCGGGAAGGTATCTTTGGCCCCACTGTCGGACAGTTCAGCCTCCACGCAAACACTACCTCCAATGGTATGAGGCTGATCGATTTCGCCGCGGCGCGTAACATGGTAGTATGTAGCACTAAGTTTCAACATCTCGACATTCACAAGGCCACATGGATGTCCCCTGATCGGTCAACATCTAACCAGATCGATCATATTGTGATAGACGGAAGGCACGTATCCAGTGTACTAGATGTGCGCACATTCAGAGGTCCAAACATCGACTCGGACCACTACCTTGTCGCAGCCAAGTTTCGATTGCGCATAAGCGCTTCGAGGTATGCGCACTCTAGTGCATTGCGAAAGCTGGACGTTAAGAAGCTGCGATCACAAAGGACAGCTGAGGCGTTCTCCGCTCAACTCTCGGATAAGCTCCGTCGTTCCCCATCTAATCTCAACGACATTGGCGGACTGTGGGCCAACATCTCCCACTCCTTGCGCACTACTGCGGAAACAGTCCTTGGTTTCGAACGCCCACCCCAACGAAATCAATGGTACGATGAGGAGTGTCGCGAGGCTACTGCAGCGAAAAACGCCGCATACAAGAAAACGTTGCAGTCTGCCGCTACGCGAGCCATTGTCGAGAACTATAGAGAGAAGAGAAGGGATGAGAGACGCCTTTTCAGACGCAAGAAGAGGGAGCAGGAAAGGCGTGAGCGTGAGGAAGTCGAGATGTATAGATGTAGGAATGACGCTCGAAAATTCTATCAAACGGTTAAGCGTCTAACCGAGGGTTATAAACCCGGAGCGTCTTCCTGCAAGGACGAAAATGGAAACTTAGTATCAGATACGCAGGGAGTACTGAGGTTATGGAGGAAACACTTCTCTACTCTGCTACAAGGCGATGACGACACCAATTCCGCCTTTAGAGATGATGTTCCGAACCCGATCGATGATGACGGCGTGGAGTTTCCGCCGCCTAGCCATGAAGAGGTCAAAGTCGCGATTACGCGCCTTAAAAACAATAAAGCGGCAGGTCCTGATGGCCTCCCCGCTGAATTGTTTAAGACCGGATGTAATGAGTTGGTAGGGCGCATGCAGCAGCTTATTTACAAAATATGGCTAGAGGAAAGTATGCCCAACGATTGGAACCTCAGTGTCCTCTGTCTTGTCCTGAAAAAGGGAGACCCTACTATATGCGCCAACTATAGGGGTATAAGCCTTCTCCCTATCGCATATAAGGTTCTTACAGGCGTATTGTGTGAACGACTGAAGCCACTCGTCAAAACACTGATTGGACCTTATCAGTGCGGCTTCAGACCTGGCAAGTCCACCATCGACCAGATCTTCACACTACGCCAAATCCTGGAAAAGACCCACGAAAAACAAGTCGACACACACCATCTTTTTGTCGACTATAAGGCTGCCTTTGATAGCCCCATAAGGGATCGTGTTTTTGCCGCAATGTCTGAGCTCGGTATACCTGCGAAGCTGATAAGGCTTTGCAGAATGACGTTGAGCAATTCCTGTAGCTCCGTCAAGGTAGGAATGGACCTCTCCGAGCCTTTTGATACCGTGCGAGGTTTCAGACAAGGCGACCCCTTATCATGCGACCTCTTCAACTTCGTCATGGAGAGTGTTCTGCGAAAGGCAGGAGTGCATCGCAGTGGCACTATTTTTCAAAAAAGTGTCCAGTTGCTTGCGTACGCTGACGACATTGACATCATAGGGCGTACGAAGCGAGATGTTACTGCTGCCTTTAGTGCTATTGAACGCGAGTCTACCAAGATGGGTTTGGCAGTAAATGAGGGCAAAACAAAGTATATGTTATCGACGAGTCGAGACGCGCGGCGTATTGATTCTCAGATTACGGCCGATAACTATACTTTTGATACGGTCAAGGAATTCATCTATCTTGGCTCCGCCGTTACCACCAGAAATGATGTCAGTCTGGAGATCAAGCGCAGGATCACTCTTGCCAACAGGTGCTACTATGGTCTCAATAGGCAATTGAGTAGCAGAGACCTCTCTCGTACGACAAAACTAACACTCTACAAGACACTCATCCTACCCGTGCTTCTTTATGGCGCAGAGGCATGGACCCTATTAAGTACAGATGCAGCGGCCTTGAGAGTGTTCGAGAGAAAAGTACTGCGCAAGATCTTCGGTCCAGTGCGAGTTGGCGATGATTTCCGTATCCGATACAACAGTGAGCTGTATGAGCTCCTCAACGACATGGACGTTGTACAGCGTATTAATATCCAGCGGCTGCGCTGGCTCGGCCATGTCGTTCGAATGGAGGAGGATGCGCCGGCAAAACGGGTATTTGATGCGGGAATCTGCGGAAGTCGGCGAAGAGGACGACCTTGCATCCGTTGGAAGGACCAAATCGAGGAAGCCCTGTCATCGATTGGTGTGACCAACTGGCGTAGGCGCGCACGAAGCAGAGGCGCCTGGAAGGATGTGTTGCGGCAGGCCGAAATCCGATAAACGGGTTGTTATGGCCAATTAAGTAAGTAAGTCCTCAAAACACACAGTTAGCGACTCCCAAGGGGAGGTCCAATTCAATTTTGTGGAACTGTTTAGGTAAACCACATCAACTACATTGATACACAATTGGTCATTATAACACTTCAGTCAGGATTACCCTAGCCTCTCACGCCACTTATATTGTGTCTTAATTTCACACATGAGTGACGGGACCTATAGTTTAAAATCGACTTCGAACGCCAGATTTTTGTGAAACTTTTCATGGCAATTCTATTTACTCTGAAAGTTTTTACCAGAAATCTGTTAAGAAGAAGTCGCCGGAGAAATCATTTTTCATATTCTGTTTCGTTGGAGATGTCCGACCGGGGGGTTTAAACCGTGGCCTCACGTCTAATGAGCCAACACACTACCTACTAGACTACGGCAACTACATCAAGTACATCAACGAGAAAAAGGTCGTTTTTTACTGAACCCCAGGTCATGTAGGAATTGTGAGCAGTGAACAAGCATAGAGCACGTTAGGATAACGGACCAAACGCCTTTCGGTGGAATTAGAAGAGGTACACTCAACGAAACGGAAGGAAGAAGGAGGCGCATAAGTTTCTACTTAATTATATATCCAGAGAATATCAACCAGATAGTGCAGATTCGGCGCAGTAGTCGTTTCAAGTCCAGGATGTTGGTTCCATGACGAGGTAAACGAATAACCATAACAAATACTTGAAACATATATGGCGTTAAATTATTTCATAAAGCAATCTGTGGGTACCTATAAGTAACAGGCAGTGGGTGACATTGATTAGTATCCTGAAGTTTCATAGGATTGGTGGAGACATTATAGGGGACCTTATATAAATTTATGACACTTCAATAGCAGTCTTTTAGCATTCCTACACAAAAATAACAAAGTGTTATGGATTTTTTTCCTCTCTTATATGTATGTATGTATATCATTGTCCGCCTAGCTGACCAACCAACATAGCAAACGAACATTGGTTTTTGTCTTCGTTAAAAAACTATTGTGGGTTTTTAGTTTTAAAATTCACGAAACCATCATTAAATTGTATATCTTTGTTCATTAAAACAATTTTTATTTATCAATGCTTTCTTTCTTCTTGTTTCTTAAACATAATGAAACTGCTAGCTTGACCATGAGCATGGCCATAGCCATGATCGTTGCTGCCATGACCATATTCCTTAGCAGTATCAGCATCAGCATGAGCATGAGCATGACCTGTTGTATGTACCACAGCATTAAAGCCTGTATGCTTGTCAGCTGTATATTCTACATGACGAGTAGTACCATCGGCTTCCTTAATGGTGTAGCTGCCTAGAATGGATAGAATTTGTTAATGCAAGCTGTTACTCAAAATCAGTCGTATAATAGTGACTTACCCTTGACTGAGTCGCCATCACGGATTTCTTTATGACTTTTAATATCACCAGTTTTAGGATCTTTAATGCCGTAACTGAAATCGTATTTTGGATAGGCATGATGATCATGGTGACCGCCATCATGACCGGCATTGTGGCCACCATCATGACTGGCTGCATTATGAGCCTCATCGTGACCCCAGGCATGCTGACTGGCACTGTGGTGACCATTATAATCATGATGTCCCTCATGACCATGTTGCACTTCATGCCACATATGTCCCTCATGACCTTTATGTCCGCCATGACCATGTTGCACTTCATGTCCCATATGACCTTTATGTCCACCATATTGGATTTTGTGTTCAGTTACCACAGAATAATGAACGGCTACAGCACCATCACCTTGACTTTGCTTATGGTGAACATGGCCTGCTAAACTTAAAGCTACAAATACCGAAAGCAGAACTAAACTTTGAAAGAAGTTCATATTGATTGCACTCGTTATGACTGTGAATAATTGTTTAAAGGAACTGTATTTACTTTTCATCAATACTCTGCTATTTATGGCATTTATTTTCTTATTTTTAATTTGAAAAAAATAACAAAAAAATTTTACTTTTATTTTGATTTGAACTTGAACTTGTAGAAAGTGGGTCAAATTATTTTTTATGGCGTAAACTATGTTTTAAGTCGAAATCATATTGCAAATTAAGCCACACTACCGTACATATTAGTTATGGTACTTTCACTAATTTGTTTCGATAGTTTTCTGTTGTTGTTGTCTTACTTCAATTGAGTTGAAAATTGCTTGTAATTTAAGATTTATTTTCTATACCAATACGGAAAGAGGAATGTTTTACGATACGGCCAAAAACGAATTCCACTTTTAATTCCTAACAGTTGGACTAAAATATTCGTAGGCTAGCACATAGATGAAGCTATTAGTATTTAGTTCAATAATTTTTTGATTGAAATCACTTAGGCTCTATAGATATCAAAGGGACATGTAGGGCATAAGCGTCTTGCCAGCTGTGTGTAGCAATAGAACACTTAATGCGATACTTAATGCAATAATTTGTAGACATGATCATGTATTCTGACGGTTATTTATTTATTTTTTCATTTTTATTTATAGTACTGTTTATGAAAGGACATAAAGAGTGAGTTAATTATGTGCATATACAAATTTCACAAAAATGACAATTGGTTACAGTAATCCTTCGATTTGAGTCCCCTCGATTAACGTTGTTTCGATTTACGTCGCCAATTTTTTTGTCCCCTCTAACTTCAATTTGCGTCGTCATTCGATTTACGTCGTCTTAGTTGTTTATAAACAAAAAACAGGCAATCCAAGTTTTATTTAATACGCCTGTTTTATGTTTCCATGTCTGTAGTTTTTTAATGTTTATACGTACATATAGAAAATATTGTTTAACTTGTCAGACACAATAGAGTGAAACATGAGCTCGAAAAGTAAAATTAATAAAGTCTCTGCAATTCAAATAAAAAAGAAACTGAATGCAATTTCACTTACAAATCAATCGTCGTTACAATAATGGTGAAAAGGCTTTTGTTATTGCCAGTAATATGCAACTCCTGGCGGCAACGGTAAGAACGATAATTAAAAATGCGGCTGAGATTCGTTCAAGTATAACAGCGACTGGGACTTGTTCTCTAGAAACCACCACTAAAAGAAGGCCAGTAATAATGGAAAAAATGGAAAATGATCTTCTATTTTGGATAAAGGATTTAAACAACAAAAACATTGCAATCACTACGACAGTAATACAAAAAAAAACAATAAGCTTCACAGAGGGAAAACTGCCTAATAAAATCAAGAAGATTTTCTCTACGAAACGTTTTTGGAGTGAGGGGTATTACAGTAGAAAGAAACGAAGATTTTTTCGTAGAGATTTCTTATTATTTTTATGTGATAAATCTTTTTAATTTTTTCAAGACGTAAAACACATACATTTAAGAAGATAACTTTTTATTTACCATTTTTTTACTCAAATTCCGTCATTTTTGCCACAAAAAATACAATCCATAAAAAAAAACTTATTGATTCTATTGTGTTTTCTTCTAAATTGTATAAAACAAGAATTTCTTATTAATTTCATTGGGCTACCTAATCAATTTTTTCAAAATATTTTTTCTTATAGATTTCATTAGGCTACTTAATAATTTTTTTTAAAGAGTATTCCTTATTGATTTCATTAGATTTCTATTTGATCATGTGCAAATTATCTTATCAATGTTTTAATAAGAATATCTTCTTGATTATATTAGCTTTCTTGTTAAAAAAAAAGTGAACAAGTGGCAAGTAAAGAAGTGGAAAAAAGTAATAAAAATATTCCTTCTTAAAAAATCAAAGTAAACTTAAATAAAAAAATTGAATTGTTTTAATTTCAAAAAAAAGTGTTATAAAAAACATATAAAATTTTGAGTAATGACCCAATTTTTAAATCCTGGGAGCTCCGTGATGAAACGTCCAACATTCTTTTTAGTTTTGGAATTACATCAACAAAAATATAAAAAAATGGAAATCGAAGATGTTGAAAATTTATTCAAGAAGGTGGAGCAAAAATATACTGGGGAGTTGATTAAATTCAAAGCAGGACTAAGGAAATGGAGAAGAAATATTGTTCGTGCAAAATCATTATTAATAAATCAAATATTAAATTAGTTTCTAAGTAAATATATCAATAAAAAATCTATAATAATATCAAGCAAAATCAAGAAGTATTATTTATAAGAATAAAGGTATAGTCTTATAAAATTAAGAAGAAAATATTTTTGAAAAAAAAACATAAAGAGGGCCTAATAAATCAAGAAGAAAACCTTTTTGAAAAAACAAAAAGAAAGCTTAATAAAATTAAGGAGAAAACCTTTTTAAAAAAGTCAAGAAGACTATCTAGTAAAATCCCTAAGTTTTCTTCTTTATTTTTTCAAAAAGGTTTTCCTTATAAAAATAATAAGAATCTCTTCTTGAAAAAAAAAAACATAGAGAAATATTATAAACTTTGTTCTAATTTACTATGTATTTATTAGGTTCAGTTTTCTCTGTGTTGTTTAATGATTTAAAATTGGACGGTCTTCAGAACAAGGAACTCTCCGATTTGTGTTTTAACTCCAGTGGAGGTTGGTTGTAAAAATTTAAAACAAGAACGAAACTTCACAACATAAAAGTTGTGAGAGAATCTGCAAGTGCAGATAGTGAAGAAGCTAAAAGTTTTCCTACAAAATTAAAGCAAATAATGAGGGTGGATATACATACTCCTCAACAATAAATGCAAATTCTATTTTATAAGACTAAATTCAAATAACTTTTTAAGTTCCTTGTTAAAAACATACTACTTTGTAGTATGAGCAATATGAAATTCGATTTACGTCGTTTCGATTTACGTAGCCTTTTTTTGGAACCAACTGCGACGTAAATCGTGGGATTACTGTATATTAATTATATTCAAAAATTTTGAAATTAACCTTGCAAAAGAATTTTATCCAAATGATGAGTGTGTTGCAATTGCAGCTCTAAATTGTATTACATTGCTTTTTAGTTGGATTTCTGATGAAAGCTGATCCCAAGAACGAATGGCGTTTTTCTAAAACTGCCTTTCAGACACCAGTTTCCGATACCTTATGGCATTTATACTGTTGCCTCTGTTATTTAATTTACTTAATTGGTCATTACAAACCTTCAGTCTTCTCACACTACTTTTGTTATGTGTGTTAATTTTTTTTACAAACATGGGACCTACAGTTTACATCCGACTCTGAACGACAGATTTTTGAGAAACTATTCATGGAAATTTTATTTTATTGCATTCATCCCGTTGCATCTGTTGGATCTAGAACGTTGTAGCCCATTAAATAGGTAATGCGTAGGATCATGCGTTGGATGTATTCTATGGTCATCGAACCCAACCTCTTATACGGTGTTGATTTCTGGTGGACTACACTGGACAGACAACACAACGTCAGATTTCTTGACAAGGTATGAAGGTCTGCGGCCATTTATATAACAAGCGCTCTCCGCACCATCCCCACGAAAGCCTTGATCGCAATGTTCAACTGGCTTCATACTGTGCTTCTCGCTAAGCTCGATAATGGGGTTGGAAACGGTGTCTACTCTGGGAAACTGGACCTGAACATTTCTCTCCGATTGCCTGACTACTGCAGCGTGTTTCAGGCGGGACCTATACTTTAAAGTCGATTCCGAACGACAGATTTTTGGAAAACTTTTCATGGCAAATTTATTTTATTTACTTTCAGAGTTTTTTCCAGAAATCTGCTGAGACGATGTCGCCGAATAAATATTTTTTCATATTTCGTTTTGATCTCTGATCTGGAGTTTGAACCGAGGCCCTACGTCTAGTAAGCCAACACACTACCTACTAGACTACGGCGCCTCAATATGACTACGTTTCGTCACAAATTATATTCACATGGTTAGTCCAGTTGAGTTGACTGTTAAAAACATTACCCAAGTTCTTGGCATATTGTACCAGTTATATGGGTGAGTTTCCAACGACTAATGATGGTAGCTGGAATGGCAAGAAATTAATTTTCCCAATTATGATAGCTTTCGGTTTACTCGTGTTCAAACAAAGACCATTTGCCGTTGCTCATTTAAAAATATTGTCATGATCCTGGTTCAGCTTATGTAAAGTTGGTAGTCATTCGCGTACATTTGTATTCTGCAACGATCAATACGAGAAGGTTGCTCATTTGTGTACATTATGTAAAGCAGAGGTCCAAGAACTGAAACCTTTGGTATACCTCTTCGCCCCGAGCAGCTAATCGACTTTCCACTACCGGAATATACTGTCTGACTTCTCTTATACAGATATATAGACAATCACATATATATCTCTTAAATTACAACTCAGGTAAATGATGATTGATGATGGATTTATTTTATGCAAACAAACTGACGTCATTTATAATAATTTGATAAAGTAAATCATAACTTACTCGTTCATAAGCTTAATCAACTTGGTTTTATTTCATCTTTATTGAATTGGATTTATTCGTATTTAGTGGACAGAAAACAGTACGTTAAATTCAGGAATACGCAATCTAACTTTATTGATGTACTGTCATACGTACCACAGAGTAGTCATCTTGGGCCGCTCCTATTTACTCTTTTTATAAATGATCTCCCTTCTACTATCAAAAATTCAAACACATTAATGTATTCAGACGATGTTAAAATATTTTTATCATTTAATAATATTGAATACAAGATGATATTAACTACTTAACCTCTTGGTGTAGTACTAATTTAATGGAGCTGAATGTTAAAAAATGTAAATATATGTGTTTCACTTGATCATCTCCAATCAATGGATTTTATACAATGAATGGTGCTGCTTGAACTAGTTAATTCCTTTAACGATTTAGGGATAATCATCGACTGTAAATTAGACTTCAGAAATCATATTACATCAACTGTTAGCAAAGCTACATGTACCCTGGGATTTATCAAACGAATGGTCTAAAGAGTTTACTGACCCTTATGTTACCAAACAATTGTTTACCACACTGGTTCGCCCAATTCTTGGATATGGATCTGTAATATGAGACCCTCAATACGCTGTACACTCTGACAAAATTGAATCAGTTCAAAAACAGTTCTTATTATTTTGTCTTCGTGGTTTAGGGAATGGATGGGATCCTAAGGAAAGGTTACCATCTTATGAAAATCGCCTAGCACTCATTAAATTACCATCTTTAAAAATCCTTCGTAAAATGTTAAATGCTGTCTTTCTCCTGAAGCTGATTAAAGGTGTTATCAACTCTCAATTTCTTCTGGAAAAACTTTACATAAGAGTGCCTGTTCGTCCAACAAGATACTATAATTTCATAAATATAAAATATTACACAACTAACTATGCGAACTTCGATCCATTTCGTAGAATCAGCAATGATTTTAATAATCTTTACTTTCATATAGATTTTAACAAAAATTTGGAATCCATTAAAAAAGCTATAATTTTACAATTAAACTCATTTAATTAATAAATTCAATGTTATTTTCTTTTTTAAATGATTTTTTTGTATTGAAATTATTATTATAATTTTGTATTGAAATACAAAATGTATAAATAAATAAAAATAAAAAAATACGTAATAATTTTACAGCTGATGATGAAAAAATAAAAATTTTTTTTGCATTTGTAACAAAGAATGCTATGATCCACTGTATCGAATGCTATATAGTGATATAGAAGTACCAGAAATAACACCATGTTCTGGTCCATTTTTGATTATGACTCCTCAACAACATCCACCAGAGCAGATTTAGATATACGAACTGAAAAGTAGATTTTTTTTCTGTTTTTGAAAATAAGACGAACAATTTACTATCATTACTATTTCTTATTCATGCACATAGCTGCCAAATTTGACGATTTATCGTCAGTTTGATGATTTTGAGCTCCAAAAATGTCAACACTCAGTATCTGGATGGCATTGTGTTTGGAACTATGAAAATATATTATGGGAAGAATTCAAGAGAGAAAAATGTTTATATATTTTTATACCATAAGTAACAGGAAAGATCTCTGCAGAAATTGAGTTCCACATATGAATAACCCGACTAAAAATTTTTTTTTCTATAATGCAGTGTGCAATCCACTGGCCAATCGACCACATACGGATGTGCTGGCCGAGAAAGACGAGTGTTACCTAGAAATATATGTTTTTCGGGAAAAGTCCCCTTATTTCGTTTGAGTAAAATCCTTTTGTAGTAGCAGTGAAACACAAACCACATTGCAAGGATGCTCCAATGAATCAATGGAGTTGAATACACTACCGTCATTAACGAGCTACTACAGCCTCTCCTGTACACGGTCGAGAAACCTCAAAATAAACGTTGAGGCACCGGTCCATACATAAGAGTTGTATTCCATTCTCGGGCGGTTATAAATGTTGTAAATAGTAAGATCAGATGATAATATCTTAAGAAGCAACTGAAGGAACTGATAAATGTGTCGGTTCCAACCCATATTCTACATTTTCATGCTCAGAACGTCAAGAACTTCTGACTCTCTAATATTCACACCACCCATAGATATAGATGATGTATATTATTGCTGCGCTTATGTATCAATAAGCAACACTGTTTAAACCTTAATAAATTTTTTCCTGAAAATGATATAAAATTTCTCCATTAATGAAGATAAGGGTGCTTTTAATTTCTAACAAATTTTTTTCAGATATGTCCATACATTAACTTCAAATGTTTTTCTACAATAGAAATAATTTTGGTTTTTAAAATCTTTAAATTTATTTATTTATTTTTTCTGACAATTTTTTGACGATTTCAATAAACGTCTTTGACGATTTTGACGATTTGGTACCTTATTTATCTGGCAGCTATGTTCATGCAGTAAGCCTCTGAAATGATATTTCATTAAAAACCTTTAAAATAAAAATTTATTTTTTAAAAATATTTATTTTTTTTTATTATTGTAAAAATTTATTTTTGAATACATTTTTATGTATTAAATTGTTATTATTAAAAAAATGTAATAAAATATTTGTAAAAACGAACAAAAATATAAAAAATATCCAAAAAAAATATGCACTTTCTGTATATAATTTAATACGATAGAGAATGTATGTATAATTGTAGTCAGCGGTTAAACTTAAAACTAAAATTAGTTACACAATATTTGTTATCATAAAATTAATATAAATTTTGTTTCTTTTTTCTTTGAAATTGTTTTTTTAAAAAAAGAAACTAATTAAAGCATTCGAAAACAATTCTATTTCAGATTTTCGTTAATTTTTACTCTTCTCTTATAATTGCAGAAAGAAAAGCTTTCCAAACAATTCGTTGTTAGTAAAAACTAAAATTAAGGCGCAACTAATGAAAAAAAATCCATAAATAAGTACAAAAAAAAAGATAATAAATTAAACAATAACAATTGGGGAGACAAGCAGACAGATTGACAGACTGTTCATAGTATCCGACATGACGATTCTTGTCTACAACGACGACTCAAACAGCTACGTGAGCCAATTTCAAAAGTCAATTCAGGATTACTTATGTACTGATGGCTGGGTGTACGACTGCTGGTATTACAGCCTAGGGCGCTACCCAGACCACCGCTTGTATTAAGATAGACCGGCGATAAACGCATTAGAGTGCCTTGTTGATGATGCGAAAATAAAGGCAGAATAGTTGCTGTTGTGTTTGTAGATGTTGTTGTTGGCTGGTGGGCTAAATGTTGCTGGAGTTGATAATGCTGATGCTGATGCTGATGATGATGATGATGATGCTGTTGATTATGATGATTGTGTTGGTGTTGTTGTGGACTAAGGGCAGGGCTTGGCAATATAATGGTGCTAATGCTGCTTTGGCCTCATATGCCCTGCAGAAATCTACGCAACTCCTCTTCAGTGTCGAAAATCATAACAGGGAAGGGAGAGCCGGGCACAAATTCACCAGCCCATTTAACCTCTACGCGATAATCTCCCGGTTCCGTGGGATCATACTAGAAACAGAATAAAAAATGAAGTGAAATTTTCCCATTCACTTCAAATATTTCTACGTACCTTGCACAGTATGGTTCTATCCTTTTGCGATTCACGTTGCATTTCCACGCGAAAGGCTCCTTTAGGGCCACGTACACGCACGGTTAGTTGGCCAGCACCGGCACCACGTGTATCGCATATAAAACGGGATTGGAAGGTGGCCAAAACGCCATGCTCTATGCCAGGACCATAAACGCGTACCTATTCGTAACAAAAAAAAAATTAATCAATAATACCATGGGTAAATGAATACTAAGCTTACCTTGCTGGCATCTGGTGCTCCGGCAACCTTTAAGGCAAACGGTGAGCCTGGCACATTTTGTCCGCCATATTTAATGGTCAGCAAATGTCTACCCGGCTCTTGGGGTTTTATATTCAAAGTGAATGTGGCATCCCCATGATCATACAGCTCACAATAGGCCACCTTACGTGGCCCAGCACAGTGGGCTGTTAGTTCACCGGGACCAGCTCTGCGTGTATCAATCCAAGACTTAATATCCTTACCCACAATGCCATGCCGTAAACCTTCGCCAGAGCATATAACCTTTGAAGCATCCATAGAAGAACCTACAGCCACCGTAAGCGGGCAGCCCTTAACCAAGCGGCCATTCCATTTAACCGATAAGGTTAAAGTGCCGGACGATGATTTCTGTGGTGTATACGAAGCCAGCCATATGGCTTCATTTGGTCGGGGTTGAGCCAAGCTAACGGGTACAGAGGTATTATCCTGATGCACCAATATTACCTCGGGCCTGCCTGCCGGAGCATCTGTGGCATCAATGGTAAAGTGGGCAGCTTCACCAGCCTGGGCAGCAGCCAAGCCGCGTCCCGTCAAAACCACCTTATCAGCTGCCTGTTGCCCTGTAACAAAAGCACTTCTGGGGCACTGTACAATACTTAGGCCACTCCAAGTCAAATCTAAATCATGCTCGCCGGCCGTTAAATTCTCTCCTGTTATGAAAAGTCTTAATTTGCCATCGTTTAGTTTATCCACCGGTATCTCAATGCCATCGATAGTGCAATTCAATTCTCCTGGACCGGCATTTTCAACATCGAATACTATGCGTGCCGGTAAAATTAAACGGCCTTCGTGATCCAGCAATGTGCCCCAACCACCAACAGGTGTAACTTTTGAAGACTCTACACACGATATATGCCAAGGGGAACCAGGCAAATTGCCACGATTCGGACAACTGGCGCGTATCTCATAACGGCCTACTGTTAATATGGTATACGAAATACGCCATTCATTATTGCCCAAGGCTTTAATTTTAGGCTCAATGCGTTCACCGAATTCGTCAGTGCGTTCGATCTGAACATTCGGTTGCACAGGACAGTAGACAATAAAAGAGGCTTCTTTATTGCGATGGCATACCTCCAAACCATTGCCTGAGGCTCTTGTATCGTTTTTAGCACCAGTGGTGGAGGCGGTAAACGTATAGGGTGAGTTGGGTAAAGTCTCGCCGCCATACATCAGAGTCAACTTGTAATTTCCAGGCTGTGTAGGTATAAACTCAACGCTGTAAATACCCTCAGATTGTTCATTGATGTGTACGGGCACATTTTGATTCGTGGGTGAAACAGAGAAGGCCTCCAATTCAGCCAAACCGGCATTTTCTGTGCGTACCGAGAATGATATGGGACTGTGTAGAGCCATGGTTCCCTTAGGTACTCCCTGAACAATAACTTTACTTATATCGAATGCCTCACAGGTGAAAGGACTGCCCGGTAAGGGTTTGGATTGATGCAAAACCTCTGTAAAAAATTTTGATTTTCATTAAATTCAAGTTTGTTTCTTAAGTCTTTCGTTTACTCACCTATTATACATTGGCCCGGCTTATTGATATTAAATTCTGCTTGCAGATGGCCACTCTTGGTCTGGTAACACCTTACGGGTAAGGCTTGGCCACCGGGACCAGATACCACCACATCAAATTCTCTAGCTGGACGCTTTATAGTGTCGATGGCAAAATTGGTAGTTTTACCCACCCGAGCTTGATATAAGCCCAAGCCACTTACGCTAATTTCCTTGCCAGCACCAGCAGGCAAAACGTTAATTTCCAGGGGTTTCAACGATATGGGAACATCATTAAACAAAATGGTGATCTTGTGTGGAGCCACTCTTGTGGGATGGAAGACAATCTCGTAGACACCATTCTTGGAGGGACCTCTTATGGTGTGGGGCACCTCAGAAGCACCACATTTAACGTTCGCTGATAAATCTCCCTGGCCAGCTTCGTTCAACGATACTGAAATACTGGCTGGACGATGACATAAGGCTTCGCCTACCTCCGTAATCTTAACCAGTGATGGATCAAATACCGTCAAAGTACGGGTGCCAATATGTTGTCTGGTTTCACGGTCAATAAAACGTATTAAATAGTTGCCAGTCATATGGGTTCTAAACTCAGCCGTCTGACGATTAATGGTATACGGCACTGGCTTGTGATCTGGTCCCATAATTTCGGCAATTTGATCATCAGAGGGAAAATCTATCATGGCCAAGCTGCCTATTTGAATGGTTTGAGCAGTTTGCTGTATATCCACACGGAAGGGACTGCCATCTACAGGCACTTCATTGAACGTAATATTGACGTAGTGCGGCTCTGTGGATTGAGGCACAAAGGTCACATCGTATAAACCGCGGGCACAGGCTACCACTTCAGCCTTTACCGTACTAGTGTCGGTGGACACAACCAATTCCAAAGTGCCCTCTCCAGCACCAGCAGCATCTACACTAAATGTTACTGGAACACCTAAGGCAGCCGGTCCATATTGCTGTTCCAAGCCACTAATGGTAACGCGTGAAACATCGAAGACATTACAAGAAAACGGAGAACCATTTATGTGTTGATCTGAAGCTGTAACACTTATCAAGTGCCTGCCTACAACAGAAGGCCGGAAGGATGCAGTATAAGAGTCACCATGACCCTCAACATGGGCGGGCACATTATCGCCGGTGGGAGAAGTAACAAAAACTTGCGGTTCTATGCCCTCAAAACCATCCAAATCGAATGTATTGTCCACTTTAATGGCAGCCTGTTTTAAGGCCTCTCCTGAGGCCATAGCTCTAGGCAAACTAATCGGAGCCGATCCGATTTGACAGGTAAATGGCGAACCTGGAACAGGATGACCATTAAAACGCACCGACAGAGAATGAGGTGCTGCTTCCGTAGGCTTGAAGTTCACTTTGAAACGAGCATTACCCTCGGATTGCACAAAATTGGGTACATTTTTGCCATTCACGGCAACAATAATTTCCAAATTACCGGCTCCTGCTTGGCTGGCATTAATGCCGAAACTAACACTCTTACCTACAATACCGGGACGTATATCGGTAACCACAACCTTCTCGGCTGAATAGGCTTTCAACAGGAAAGGACTGCCTTCAACATGACCACCGCCAGGCAAACGCACCTCTACCGAATGATCACCCACCTCTACCGGTTCAAACTTTACATTATAACCCATATGGACAGCATCCACCTTTACAGGTACACTGCGCCTGGCAGGGCCCAATACCTCCACAGTTGGTTTTGTATCTGATTCTACGACAAAATCAAACATGCGTCCCACGCTTACTTTATCCATAGTTTCGGGTGATTGTATACGTGCTGCTGCTGATACGCGGCATGTAAATGGTGATCCTGGCACATCTTGACCGTTAAAACGTAGTTCGACGGTGTGATTTTGTGCTTCGCGTGGCGTAAAACTAATGGCGTAGGTATGCTGACCTTGAGCCTGTGCCGACGTGGGTACACGACCACCATTGACGGTTACCTCTAAGTTACCGGGACCAGCTTGTGAAGTCTCCACCAGAAAGGTAACAGATTTTCCCACTGTACCACTGCTGACATTTTTCACTTTAATAGCGCCAACGTCATAGACCTGTAACGGAAAATGGGAGGAAGTTTAATGTCAATCAAAGGATTAAATAACTTAGTAAATAAGCCTCTGTTGCGTTTTATGCAGTATTTAGGATCGAATATAAATTCGTACAATTTTGAAGTTGAGTTTGAAGGTAATCTCGAGTAGGCAACCCTTTTATTGGTTTACTTATAGACAAAATGTCCTGGAAACTGGAATTGACTGCGGTCAATTGCTGGAACCGTGATGTGAACGAAAACTAAAATGTTTGGGTCAAATGGAAAATAGTAATCGCGTTGGCCCCCCAAAGCGGCAGATTGTTCGTGATCCTACATATTATTTTGCGTTGGGACACAATTTTGAATTCTGAGTGTAGAATTATCGCTGCTGTCATTTTGATATTTTACGCAGCAATATGCTCCGGGATTGAAATCCTACTGATGTGGCAATATATACAGGACAACGGGATTAAGTAATGCGCTAGCAAATCAAGTATCCGCAATAGAGTGACCGTCTCAATCATCAGACCTAAGCCATATCGGGAATCTCTGCGGAGTTTTCAGGAGTAAAAAAATTGTTTTCTGCCTAAAAATATTATCCTACCGAAGCCTAGAGTGGGGGGAGTCTTATGGCAATAAAACGAAGCTCAAATTGATACGAATGATACAAAGATCCGCCCGCATCATCTTTACTGCTACATTGTGTACCACACTGTTTGAGGCAACTTTTTTCTATTTCTGCAAGACCTTTATCATTCTGATAATCAGACGGCTATTATAGCACTGAAATCTAACAAAATAGCTTTTAGATAGTTTTAAGCTCCCAGGAGATATCAACGCGGCATAGGATAGTGCAACAAAACTAGCCAAGACTAAATAAAGAGCGCACATATAGTTTGCTCAGGCTCCAGAGGATCATGCTCGGGATAACTCTCATTATTAGATTCGGCATTCTGGGTTGTCATGCGAAACGCCAATGACTTATCAGGACCTTCAGAGACAAGGAACTGTCCTCCATCTGTTGTTCTTCATCTGTTCTTCATCTATTAGGTATACAACTAGCGTTATGTCGTAAAAGAAAGAAGCACCTGGCATTATAATATACATTAATAAGACGTCAGATAATGGTGATTGTCATAAGCTCTGTGCTGTGGTATCACAATAGATAATACCTTGCAAGGCGCCTGATTTGAACTAAATCTCGTTGAATTTTTTTTGATTAATTTTTGAAAATAAAAATTCGGCGTCTAAATTTTATTCAAAATTGCCGTGACATGTTTTTCAAATTTGTCGTTCGGAATCGACATTATACTCGTATAATTAGTGTGAGAAGCTAAGTCATAATCCTGACTGAATGGTTGTAATGACATATTATGTATGAACGTATATAATGATGATCTGTCGCCGCAAGTTGGCTTATTAGAAGGGAGTCGATGGTTCAAACTACAACTCAGACAACTCAAACCAAATGATATATGTATGCAAATAAATATTTTTTTATGAATTCCGCTCAGCTGCCTTCTGACAAAAACTCAAATCTGTCGTTCGGAGTCGACGATGAAATGTAGGTATGGAAACTCATGGATAAAATTAAAACACACAACATTGGGTAGTGTAAGAAGCTAGATTGTAATCCTTACTACATGGTTGTAATCATGGGGTACATGTAATAACCAATTAGTTGGGAAAATAATGGTGAATCTTGAAGATTGTTTTCGTTACAAATGTCTCAGTTTTGATTATAGCAGCAGTAATTGAAATGATATTCATAACTGAACGCAATTCCTTTTTGTTCAGTGTCAAAAGATCCACAACAGCAAATATGCAATGTAAATCAGAGATCAGCAATGAGTATTCAAAACGATGAGTAGAATCGAATCATACTCATAATATCTGATGCTTATACGCATTCATACTTATTTTAATATAATGGAACCTTTACTCATCATATTCATACTTAACAACAGTTATAATGTTTTTGATTTAAACTCTTCAGAACTCAACATATCACAAACTAAGTATGATTCACGTATGAACAAAATGGTTCAGTGTTTGCTCTGCTTGCTGATCTGTCTTTTTTCTTTTTTGTAAATGCAACAACAACTAAGACTACAAATGATGAATGATTCGATTCAGTGGAATCCTTCATATAAGTATTATAAGTATTTTTCTAAACTTAGGAATATGAATGAGTAGGCTTATGAATCAAACATATTTCGAATGGTTTGAGTTTAATGTCAACGTTGTACGCATTCTCATTGCAACCTGTACTTATAAATCAATGTTGTACTGAGTACGAATGAATCAGATAAGTTGGATTTCAATACTTATATTCAAAATTTCATGAGTGCTTATGAGTAGCGAAAAAACGATTCATTGCTTATCTCTAATGCAAATGATAGTTGTTTGAATTCAGTTCTGGTACGAATTGTATATAAAATTCTTATGAAAAATGTTTTAAGCAATCGAAAGATCATTCTTGGCCAGTTTCACGAGATCCTCCTCAGTAAATAGGCGACGGAAATGGTGGTCGTTTGAGTTCACTTCTGGTACGAACTGTATGTAAGAACGATGACAAATAGAAATTTCGGCATCTTCTTTAAGACTTCGCATTGCCTTATACATATATATATGTAAGTAGGATTCATACATACATACATACATAATTGGCCATTACAACCCTTCATTCAGGATTACCGCCTAGCTTCTCATACCACTCATGTTGTGTGCTTTAATTTTATACGTGAGTGGCGGGACCTACAGTTTAACGTCGACTGCGAACGACAGATTTTTGAGAAACTTTTCATGGTAAATTTTTTTAATTGCTCTCAGAGCTATTGCCAGTAATCTGCTGAGAGGAAATCGCCGAAGAAATATTTTTTCATATTTCGTTGTGAAGTATGACCTGGGGTTTGAACCGTGGCTTTGAGTCCAATAAGTCGACACACTACCTACTAGACTACGGCGACTTCAAGACTTCACATTCCCTTGCCTTATATATGACAAGTAGAATTCATACAAAACCGATCAATAACTTCACGAATTGCGTGTTTACTAGACAGATTATGTTGTCCGTAAAATGGAAGAAATGCTGTATGAACTTAGCGAATGAATTTATTTTTTCAAAAATAAATTTCGATAAATTTGGAAACGTTGTTCTGGCATTGAAAGATTCATGATGACCTTCAAATATTGCTTAACAGAAATGTCAACACAGTTTGACATTTTAGGCTGTCAATCCACACTCAATATAGTGAAATATTTGGAGTTTTGAGGTTCAAAATTTATTTACTTTTGTACAGTTTTAATGAAGACAATAAAATAGAATTTTTTCAATATCATGTACTCACCTTGGCGGCATAAGGACTGCCAGCTGTTGCTAAGCCACATACGGTGACATGTACACGATGTTCACCCACAACACGTGGTACAAATTCGGCTTTGAAGACACCCTCTGCTGACTGATGAACCTGTGCTGGCACAGATTGTCCAGCGGGTCCTGATGAATTTTTATTTGTCGTTTTTTTTTTGGCACAATATTTTTGTTTTTGTTTTTAGTTTTAAATATTAAATTTTATTTTATTTTTATTTAAATTTTTATTATTTTACGAACGCGTTGTTGAGTTATGGAAAATTGTTTGTAGAATTAAAATTTTTTTATTGTTTTTTGTTGATTTTTTTAGTTTTTGTTTATATTTTATTTATTGTTGTTATAGTTTTAAATATAATTGAAAAATTTGTTAAATTTACCATAAATGATGTCAAGTGTATTAGTAATTAAAAGTTATTGTTTTTTATTTTTAATTTTTTAATATTAATTTGCAGTTTGTAGTGTAATTGTAATTGGTTTTTTGGTCAGTAAATTTGGAAAAAAATAAATATAAAAATGAAATTATTCGTTTAAAAAATTAAATTAAAAAATGAAAATGTCAAAAATGCTGTTTATTTGTTTGTTTTATTGGTATTCAAAATGTATTTTTTTTATTTTAATTTACAATCCTTTCACATTAAATGTGATTTATAGGTTATTTTGGAAGGGAAGTATATCCTTTTTTAGGTTAGGAGCTTTTGCAATACATAATTAAAGTAATTATTGGGTGTTGGTGTATATGTGAGTTAGATAATGGCAAGAGAGAGAGAGAGAGGAGAGAGAGAGTGACAGAAAGAAAAATAATGAAGTTTAATTTACAGAAGGGAGAGAGAGACAGACAAAGAGAGCCTTATATTGTATGTTACATGCTCTATAAGTATGTGTTAGTTACACTAACAGCTGTACAGTTTAATTCACACAACAAGTATTTCAATTCTTAACCAAGGCTTTCATTGTTCTTCAAAAAAATATTGGGTGTATAACTTAAAAATTGTGTTGGTTGTATAATACTGTCCTTGCATCAATTCACTTTAAGTCTTGATGTCATTTGCTATAATCTTTTACATATGATGGATCCTGGGCCAAAATAACTGCCTCAATCAACTTCGGAACAAGCCAATCTTGTAGTAAAGAGATACATTTAAGCATCGTTCGAAACAAATTGCAATTGAATGTAAAAAGTTCGGAAATAGTTTGTAATTCGTATTGCAGCATGTGACTGAGAGTTGTTTTAATGGAGTATTTCGAATCAATTCCGTACCTGACTTTCGCAACTCTTAGCATCGGGTCTTTCAATATTCGTTAGATATTATCTGAAATTTTAAATTGTTTGAAAGACCTATTGATGTCAGTATATATGGATTACAACATCGTTCGATTGTCCGATTGTTCCAATTATCCTTGCCTATGGCACTTCTTGCTCCACTGCCGGATTCACTTGATCCAATCAACTGCTCGGACTTGAACGCAATGTCATCTCGATCACAGTGTCTATGTTTACAAGTCATTGCGTTATGGAAAAACATGCGGAAAGACTGCAGCTCCCAAGTGGAAACTATTATCCACATTCATTGTCAATGCCCACCTTTTGCAAGGTGTATATATACATAGGTTATCTGGCTCTACATTCCTTGACAGCTTAGTGGAGTTATCAGAGCCAGAGGTATTTTAAGAATGCTCAATGTGATTATGATAAACGTATTGACTGGTGCAGCCTGTGAATCTGCGCCATCATTTGATTGTACATATTGAAATTCGTAAAGCTACAGTCAACGAAGCCAGGTACCTGTAAATGTAAGTATTGGACTTGAGTGACTTATGATACCAATAAGACTGGAGCTCATTGGAGCTCAAGAATTCTCATGTTATAATGTAGGCTCGGACAATATTCATTTATTGCATCAAATGAATATTTCGTTCGTATTTTCTTACTTACAGACTTAATTGGTCAATTACACCGTTTAGTCAGTGTGTGTTAATTTCGTCGATGAGTGGAGGGACCTACAGTTTAACGTTAATTCGGAGCGACAGATTTAAGCAACTTTTCATTTACACTCAGAGTAAATCATACTTCGCTACGTTCTAGATGTAAAAGCGGAGGTTCTTGTCTGTTAAGCCTACACACTACCTACTAAACTCTAAGATTTCATTCTTCTTTGCAAAGTTTTTTTTTTCGTTTTTATTAATTTTTCAAAATTTATTTAATTTAATTTTAACGACAGATTTTTTGAGAATTTTTTCATTGGAATTTCATTTCAATCACAGAGGTTTTTGCTAGTAATCTGCTGAGAGGCAGTTGCCGAAGTAATATATTTTCATATTTCGTTTTGGTGGGTATGTCTGACCTGGGGTTTGAACCGTGGGCTCAAGTCTAGTGCACTATCTACTACACTTCAAGATTTCATGTACTGCTGCAGATTGTTTGTGTTTTTATTAATTTTTCAGAATCCAGAAATTTCTTGAAATGCAGCGGTTAGAACATGTACGCATAGCTGCCAGATAAATAAATCATCAAATCGTCAAATATTAGAAAAATATTAGAAATCGTAAAAAAAATTGTCTAAAAAAAAATAAATACATAAATTAATTGGCTTAATACTCTCTACATTACCTGGCTTATATATTTAGCCAAGGCTGTAAATTAAAAGCTACCATCCCTCATTTTAATTTCAGATTTTTTTTTTTTTAAATCGAGAAGTTTTATATCGTTTTCAGGAAAAAATTGACACATAAATGCAGCAATGATAGTGCATCATCTATGTCTATGGGTGGTGTAAATATTAAGGTGTCCGAAGTTCTTGACGTTTAGAGCATGATGTTCGCTGGAACCGATACATTTTTCAGTGCCTTAGCTTCTTAAGTCGGTGCAAGAAATACTTCAGTTTATCTGATCTTCTTACCATTTACACCACGTACATATGTATATCCTGCCGAGAATCGAATACAACTCACATGTATAGGCCGGTGCATCAACGTCTATTTGGAGACTTCTCGACAGCTTACAGTAGAGGGCGAAGTTGCTCGTTAATGACGTTAGAGTATCGAGAGTTGATTCATTGGAGCTGCATTAGTGGCAAAATTTGTTCTTTAGTCGGACTATTCATATGTGGAGCTTCCTACGTGCATAGGTTGTAATTTTTTGGCTTTTAAGGGATGAAAAAGGCGTAAGAAACTGAAAAATCATCCCAGGTGTTCGCAAATAACTTAAAAATATAATACTTCACTCCTCATTATTACTAACCTAAATTTACAAAATAAATACAAAGCTTAAAGTGGCTTTTAATGTACTAAAGTAAAGAATATGATGTAAATTTTTCATTTCCAAAAATCGTCAAAATAAGGGCATAATCGTCATATCGTCAATATAATATTTTTGGAGCTTAAAATTGTCAAACTGACGATAAATCGTCAATGCAAGTACGGTTTAGTTTGGTTGGAAACTTAGCTATCTTCATTACACTCCAGATATTTTAATTTATATGTGAGGAATTTATAATCACAAAATAATAAATGATGAAGGGAGTATAAAAATAATGAATGGAGAATAAATGATTGATGTTTACCTCCGAAATACATAATAACGCAATAAAAAACAAACGATCTCTTGTAATTGCCACATTTTTAAGTTATACACTCTATAATTTTCATTTTTCTGGGTTTAAACCAACCACCTAATAAATTTAATACAATAAATCACAAGTATTTTAGAAATACAAAAATAAATGTGTCATAATTTTTTAATATTTTCATAAATTATTTTATTAGTAGGAGGTCTTCCAATCGGATATTTTTCCTGTTTTTTAAGAAATAAAAAATTGGTGGTGGTGGGGAATTTATTATTTTTAGTTCTTCTTTTTTATTTTACTTGTTTTTTAATATGTTTCCTCGTCATTGTATTAGTCAATAATAATTAATAATAATAATAATCGTAATAATTATTATTAATTTGTTTATTTATATATTCAACTTAAAATAGTATGTGTATACAGATATAAAATATAGATTTTTTGTTAATAAACAATAATAAGTATTAATAGATTTATATCTTTTTTCTTTATATAACCATTAGTTTTAAAATCATAATAAAAATTAAAAATTTAAGAATTAAAAAAAAAACAACAGTAGTATGTAATCTTTTTTTATATAAAAAAATGTTTTTTTTTGTCGGGGCAAATAAGTATTTTGTTTGTAAAGGCTAGAAATTGGTTTTCTTTAGTACAATAATTTTCGCCGTCCTGCAATAATACACCCACACACACAGATGTAAAGAGAAAGAAAGAAAAACAAATTTTGATATTTTTAAAATAATACAAATAATAAGAAATAAATACAAACATATACAGAAATAAATATACATACATATATACTATATAAAGGATAATATACAACAACTCATTTAAAATTGAAACACAAAATTAATATATCTTCAAAGTATCATTAATTTTGTATTTCACTGTATAAGTCTAATGATACCTAGACACTTAACATAAAACAGACATTGAACAGACAGATTTAGATTTAGAAAATAAATTTTAAATGTACATAAAGTGAAGATAGTCAGCCCTAAAAGTAAAACCCATATATTAACTAAGTTTAGAAAAGTACTGTTAAGATATCGAAAAATAATACCAGGTGTTCCGATAGAAAGTGAGCGTCAGGACACAAATTTGTTGTGAATTTTTTGTTTGCTTGTGCGATAATGTCTGTCAAATATATTCAGTCAGTGAACAAACAACATGCATGAATTTCATCTTCATCGCGTTAAAGATGATTTACGGAGAGAATAAATTTTTTGCTTTCATTTAAAAAAAAAACTGCTAAATAGCCGCATCGAATGCCAGTCCAAGCATATGGTGATCATTCTCTATCAGACGCAACATGCTGAAGACAATTTCGACTGTTCACAGATGATATTTTGATGTAAGAATTAAAGAACGTGAAGAACCACCAAACAAGTTTGATGACGTCGAATTGCATACAATATAAGTTGAGAATGACACTTTGAGTCAGCAGCAAATAGTAGCATTAATAAATGTTACCTATCAAACAATTTCTGATAAAAGCTATGGTAAAGATTCAAAAGACTGGACAATATGTGCCACATGAATTGAATGACATACAGATGGTAAACCGAAAAACCATTTGTGAAGTTTTGCTTCAAAGACACGATGGAAAATCACTGTTACATCGAATTGTTACTGACGATAAAAAATTGATTTGATTTCAGAATCTTAAAGGGAAAAAATGATGAGTTAATTTGGAAAAAAAATCAACTCCGGCTGCAAAACCAAATGGAGCCTGCAGGAAGACAGCATTGCAAGGCTGTGAACCATGTATTGTTTGATAAACGACCAGAATGGGCCACAAGACACGATAGGATAATTTTACTGCCTGACAATGTACCTACACACAGCGAAAGCGGGTTAGAATACAATTAAAATATTGGGCTAGGAGCTGCTGTTCCACACACCCTATTCACCAGACAGTTGTCGCTTTCTTAGTCCTCTACGGTTAGATAAGTATTATTAAGAATGTGTATCGGAACATTAATCTTGTGTTTTGCAAAATTTAACATGTTTCGGAGATGATAAGAACATGATAGATCTTCCCTCTCTAACTCTATAATCTTTTTGGATTTCGTCAGTATCTTGGCAGAAAAATTCACGACCACCGAAATATCAAACTCCACACAGACTGTGAGTAAGAAAAATTAGCGCAATTATGCTACGCAATTATTGGGGAAAACAAATAAGAAAACAATCAAATTACAATAATAGTACGATCATGACAGTTAGAAAGGAAGGAATAACAATAACAAATCAACGGAAAAGTTCTAGAAGTTGCCAAACAGAAAATGCACGAAACGTTAATAGAGTGAAAAGAAAAGTTTGCCAATTACCTTCAGTAAAAAGTGCGACGTATAAACATATATACATACATAATTCGTTAGTTACGATCCTTCAGCCAGGATTGCGACCTAGCTTCTGACACAACTTATGTTGTATTTATTAACTTTGTACATGAATGGTGGGACCTACAGTTTAAAGTCGACTCTGATGGACAGATTTGTGAGAAATTTTTAAAATGGCAATTTTATTTATGCTCAGAATTTTTGCTAGAAATCTGCTGATAGGAAGTTGCCGATGAAATATTTCTTTTCATATTTCATTTTGTTGGGGATTTGAACCGTGAACTCACTTCTAATAAATCAATACACTACGTACTAGACTACGGCGACTTCAGAAAGTAATAGCAATAACAAATTAACATAAATATTCTAGAAGTTGTCAGACAGAAATAAGATGAAGTATAAATAGGCCGAAAAGAATACTTGTCAATGAGCTCCAGTAAAAAGTGCAAAGTATAGGCATGCATAATTGATCACTACAACCCTTTAGGCAAGATTACGACCTAGCTTTTCACAGCACTTTTGTTATGTGTGTTAATTTTATACATATGAGTAGCAGTTGAACTACAGTTTAAAGTCAGAACGATGGACTTTTGAAAAACTTTTCATGGCAATTTTATTAGATTTTGGCAATAATCTGCTGAGAGGAAGTCGCCGAAGAAATATTCAAATTTTCTTCCAAATTGAATCCAGGGATCACGTCTAATAAGTCAATACATTATCTATTAGACTAAACGGTCACATAATGTGACAATTGGTCCTTAATTTTATGGAATACACTTTACTGTAGTAATTCATTTAGATTCACCTCTTCGTATTTCAAATAACGCCTCATGCTGCCTCTAAATGATTTCGAAAATTTATTTTGCGCATCCTGCCGTACCTTTAAAAGCATTGGTCATGGCATTCGCTATCAATATCAACATTACCAGGAAATAGTCTTCAGAAGAAGGTCTTGAGATTTCCAAACTCGTAGAAAGAAGGGAATAAAGTTTTTGCCAAACAAATCTGCTGAGAGGCAGACACCGAGGAAATATTTATTCATTTTACTTTTTGTTGGAGATGTCTGACCTGGGGTTTGAACCATAGTGTCACGTCTAAAAATACAACACTCTATCTAAAGGGTCCGCCAATAACTTTTTTCACAAGATAACGAACATACTGAGCTGACGGCGCTTCTCTTCTTCCAAAATCCGTACGCAATTTTCGCACACATTCTGCAACATTACCATTACCCAGCGTTGTTCAAGCGTATACACAACCATATTCGTTCAGCGGAAGGATAAAACGAATTATCTGTCAAATCAGACATGAGCTAAGTGTTACCATTCACGAAATAAGCACTAGTTAAAAAAAAAACGTTAGTTGGCGGACCCGATACTAGACTACAGCGACTTTAGAAAGGAAATAATAACAATAACAAATCAACAGACAGATTCTAGAAGTTACCAAACGGAAAACGGATGAAGTAGATATTTTATGATCTGAAATATAGTTTAAAGCAGATGCCTAAAACAAACTAGGATAACTTATGCTTATGGATAACCGAAGATTTTTATAAGGTTACCATACTGAAAAAGGGTCAGTAATAGAAATGCACCTGATCTTCATATAAAATAATACATAAAATAAACGAAGACAGTTTCTTAGACGGCTTAATATATACAATTTATCGGTGTAATAAGACCCAGGAAATCGTAAGTGTAAGTCTTTGTTATTAAGGGTCAGATTTTTAGTTTGGGTTCGTTGATCAATTGTAAAGGGGGGACGTTAATTTTATAAAATTGTCTGGTCCTGGAGGACTCGAACAGATTATGTTAAATATTTTATATAATTTCAGATATGATTTTCAATACAATTATTTCTCTGATACAGTACTTTTCGGTATTCTTAAATCAATAGTTTAACAGAGGGTATGAGCGAAATTATGCAAAAGAAATTCATGAAATCGAAAGTGTTTGAAGGGTAATTAATATGAATATTTTTAATTTAAGTTTTAAATATTTAATAAAAATATATATTTTTTTAATAATAAGAGGGTGCTTTAAGGGTGATTAATAATTTTGTGAAACAGTTTTGCATAAAAAAAAAATATGAAATGCCGGTCACATGCATTAATTAAAATGGAAAATAAATTTCTTTTGCCAAACGGAAACAAGTTGCTGAGATTAAAACCAATTAGAAACGAATTAAAATTAGTAAAATAATACACATAAACATATAAAAATACATACACATACATAGTATACATATACACTTAGAAAGAAATCATTTCAATATGACAATACTTTACCTTCAACATTCACTTCAATATCCTCTAAACGACCGCCATTGTGATTGATAACAAAAGAATTCGATTGGTGTACTGGTCCGGGACCGCCCAAGGATACTTGAGGCCCAGACATGCCGCCGCTAATGTTAACCGTTATGGGACAACCGGGTACAGGCATTTTATTAAACGACACATTTATTGTGTGTTCACAAGCCTCGGTTGGTACAAACGAAACGGAGAATCTAAAATTGAAAAGAAAGAAATTATTTTCGTTACTTTTTGTTTTCTTTAACAAGAAATTGTAAATGAAAATAATCACCTTGCACTGCCCTGGGGATGTACTTGTGTTGGTATATTCTGTCCCTTTGCAGAGATGGTAATTTCCAAATTACCTTCACCAGCATCACCGGCATCAACGGTAAATTGCACTGGACGACCGACTGTACCACGCGACACACTGCCCACAACCACTTTTGTGGCATCGTACGATTTGGCCAAGAAAGGTGTACCCTGTACGGGGAAGCCATTATATTCGACATTTATGGAATGACCACCCACTGCGGTGGGTGTAAATTCGGCAGTAAAGCCAGCATGTATATCACCGGTTACTCTAACCGGTAGTTCACCATGTGGGCCGCGTACACTAACAGCCAATTCAGCAGCACCACCACCACTCACAGTGATGTGAAACGAGGCTGGCCTATTGACCGGTACCAATTCCAGATTCGTTAAATTCAACATTACACGTGAGGTATCGGCCACTTGGCAAACAAATGGACATCCCCTTACCGTTTCACCATTGAATTTAATGTCAATCAAATGCGGTTTAGCCTGTTCGGGTGTAAAGGACACCAAACAACGGCCACCGCCTACAACTTGTACATGATTGGGCACTTCACCCTCGTTAATGGAAATTTCCAATTGACCTTCACCAGCTGCACTGGCATCTACACGAAATTGACATGGCTGGCCCACAACACCGCCATTGACATCGGTTACTTGTATTAGGCTGGCATCATAGACTTTGGCTATTAGTGGGCCACCGGAAATTTTTGTACCGTTTATGGAGGCCTCAATTATATGCGTACCCACTTCGGTGGGTACGAATTCAATGCGTGCGGCACCATTTGCCGCCTCGTGGGTGACTCTGGCATTCAGTTTAGTCTTGTTAGGACCCAAAACTGTTGCCACGCACTCGCCTTTCGCAAGGCTTTGACCAGGAGGCGGCAGTATATCAAAAACCGCCGGTGTCTTAGCGGGTACCAAACGGGTCGATTCGCCCAATGCAGTTATACCGGGTGTCGACATGATTTCAACGTGCCAGGGTGAACCTAAAATGAAAAAAATAAAGAGAAATATGTTAACAATCTGAACTTGGATATACAGAAGAAGCAAATATTCATAGAATTGTCGGTAAAACAGTTCTAGTGTGATGACAAATAGAAACGAGAAATAGTGCAGCCTAGCTTAACCTAATTCCAAGTGAACTTTGTAAATTCATTAATTTAATTGTTAATTCATTGTTTTGTTAATAGCCAAAAGCAACTATTGAGGAGACAAATTCGCTAATGCTGTACGTTATAAATTTCGGTCACAAAGCCAATCTCCACAAGATCCAAAGTGGAAAAAAACCTATGTAAGCATTCGCTGAAAACACACAAATTTTTTATTCTTTAGGAAGACCTATGAATGGCATTATGTGTTGGGTATAAAATCGTCTGCGACTTAAGAAAAACGTATAGGAAAAAGTCAAAGGAGATTAAATCGCAATACCTCGATGGCCAATTCACATCACCTCCACGAACAGATTATCCATTGTAGCATGTGGCTTGTGGAACGAATTGTGGTCCTGTTGGAATCAAATATCGTTTGAGTCTAGATCATCCAATTCAAGCCAAAATAAGTGCTTATAGTGTTTACCTTTGATGCCCCTTTGATGACCTGGGCTAAGGCTTTCTCAAGCATATATAGAAGAGTGATTTTACGAGATGCGTTATACTTTCCTGGATCTCATGTGTATTGGTATCGTCCCAAATTCGAAAAGATTGTTTGTTCACGTATCCATTCATTCAAAAACGGAGTTCAGCACTGAAGCTGATTCTTCGTTTAGAATTAGCGTGAAAAGTAATGGCGAACCATTCGCCAAGTTCAGATAATTTATCTGCCGAGTTTTTGCGAGCGAAACATCGGATTGTGTTTGTAAACGCGAAACATCAGATTCTCTTGGGCGCTCTAACGCACGGTAGTGATGACAGATCTTATCTGATCGTCGATCGTTTACTGAACCACTTGAACAGAATTTATCCACCACGCAGCGAATGGTAGTGTCTGGGAAGGATGATTATGGAGAACGTGGAATCGTGAAGCAACTCACCGCGGTTCCGAATAGAACGCAGATTTGTTAAGGCAGACTGAATAAATGTCAACTAATTTGACAGATTGAGTTTCAATATATGTATGTATATTGAAATATCCGATATAAATATAATCTCCTGCTGACAATCTGCAAAAAACTAGATAATGTATGGCACAGACATACATAATTGGCCATTATAGCTCTTCAGTCAGGATTATGGCCTATCTTCTCTTAATTTTATACATGAATGGCGAATCCTACAGTTTAAAGTCCACTCAGTACTAAAGATTTTTGCGAAACTTTTCATGGTAGTTTTATTATTTACGCTCAGAATTTTTGCCGGAAATCTGGTGAGAGGAAGTCGCCGGATAAATATATTTTGTATTTAGTTTTGTTTGAGATGTCTTACAAGCATAGCTGCTAGATTTGACGATTTATCGTCATTTTGACGATTTTGAGCTCCAAAAATATAATTTTGACGATTTGACGATTTATGCCTTTATTTTGACGATTTTTGGAAATTAAAAGTTTACATCATATTCTTTACTTTAGTACATTAAAAGCCACTTTAAGCTTTGTATTTACTTTGCAATTTTTACTACTGGAAATTTATGTTACTAATAACAAGGAATAAAGTATTATACATATTTTTAAGTTGCTTTCGAAGACCTTTGATCATATTTGTGTATTTTATTCCTTTTTATCCCCTTAAAAGCCAAAAAATTACAACTCCTAAATAACCTCGTAGTTGAGAATAATTTATCACTTGTCGTTGCAGACAATTTTAAAAATTCGAGTATAGCTTCTAATGTTACCATCGGAAGAACAAAGACGTTATTTTGTTTCGTACGACCAACACTCAGGGGATCGATGGCATTGTGTTTGGAACTATGAAAATATGTTATGTGAAGAAGAAAAGAGAGAACACTAGGCTTGTATATATTTATAACCTAAGTAACAGGAAAGGCCTCTGCAGTAATTCAGCTCCACATACGAATCCTCTTATTTCGTTCGAGCAAAATCCTTTTGTCGAAGCGATAGAACAGTGAAACACAAACCACATTGCAACGATGCTCCAATGATTCAATGGAGTTGGATACACTTCCATCATTAACGAGCTACTACGGCCTCTCCTGTACACGATCGAGAAACATGAAAATAGACGTTGGGGCACCGACCCATAAATGAGAGTTGTATACTAGTCTCGGTCGGTTACAAATGGTGTAAATAGTAAGATCAAGATCTTATGATCTTATGATAAGAAGGAACTGAAAAATGTGTCGGTTGAAGACAACATTACACTGAATTTTCATGCATAGATTAAGACTCATCATAGATTAAGATGATGCAAAATTATTGCTGCACTTATGTGTCAATAAACAACACTGGGAGAGATTGTTTTTTTCCTGAAAATGATATAAAATTTCTCCTTTTTTGGAAAAAAATTAATAAATGAAGATGAGGGACGTTAGCTTTTAATTTCTAAAAAACTTTCTTTTAATGTTTTATTTTTGAACTCCGATATTTACATATATTGACTTTATATGTTTTACTACAATAGAAATAATTTCGGTTTTTAAAAACTTTTAATTTATTTATTTATTTTTTCTGACGATGTTGACGATTTTTTTTCAAATATTTGACGATTTGGTGCCTCATTTATCTGGCAGCTATGCTTACAAGGGGTTTTGCACCTTACGTCTAATACGGCAACACACTACCTTCTACCTTTGCCAAAGACACATTAATGCGAAATATTTCTATTCTCTACAAAAACTTCGATAGTGTTAGGAGTTAGATAGAGTGAGATAACCTTGTTTTATATTTGAGTTTAATTTTAACTCCTATTATGAGACTTTTTATACAAGAATCTTTTTAAGTTTTGGTAAGAATTTAATATTAGGACATATCGAGAGCAGCAGTCTCGCCATCATAAAATTTTTGAAGGGACTGATTCTACTTTTTGAAGGGTAATCATAAGTTCAACAGAGCAGTTTAGCGGACTTCAGTTTTAATGGTTGTTAACCATAATTTCTACGTGCTTTAAAAGTGAGCATCAGAATAATATTGGGTTCGACGTTACACTAACAACCATCGAGAAAGAAGGGTTGATGTGTTTACCAGGTCATAAAGCGAATGAGAGTTTTATCACTCGTCGTTTCTTAGGAACATTGCCCTTTGTAAATTATTTTCACATGAGATGGTGTTGCATGAAATTTTGGATTGTTTGGATCAGAGATCAGCAATCGCTTTTTCGCTACTCATGAGTACTCATGCAATTTTGAGTATGAGTGAGTCAACAGTATTGAAATCCAACTACTCTGATTCATTCGTACTCAGTACAACATTGATTTATAAGTTGCAATGAGTATGAGTACAACGTTGACATCAAACTCATAACATTCGAACTATGTTTGATTCATACGCCTACTGATTCATATTCATAAATTTAGAAAAATACTTATAATACTCATAAAAGATTCGAGTGATTCGAATCATTCGTCAAAATTTACATTCTTAGTTATTATTGCATTTACAAAGAAGAAAGACACATAAACAAAAAAGACAAAGACAACAAGCAAAGCAAACACACAACCTTCTTGTGAGTATTGTAGTGTTCGTGTGCGAATCATACTTATTTTGTGATTCGTGTATACGATGAGTCATGAAGAGTCGAAATCAATAACATCATGCGTATTGTTAAGTACGAGTACCATGAATATTTCAAACTTTGAGTATGAGTAGTATGAGCATGGCATTAAAATAAGTATGAATGCGTATAAGTATCAGAAATTATAAGTATGATTCGAATCTACTCATCGTTTTGAATACTCATTGCTGACCTCTGGTTTGGATGAATTATTTGGAGAGAAATTGAAGCCTGAGAAATAGCTTTGGACTGTCGTTCATTAAATGTTCAAACTTTTTCGTATATTTTTTTAATCCAAACTGTTGATTTTAATTTCAGTGTTCTTAGCAATGGTTGGATAGCTAAACTAACAGTTGACTGGAGTAATTTATTCTTGGCAAATTGGTTGCACTAATACTACGACTTAAATTGTTTAAAAGCCTTTGAAGAAAAAGTTTAATAGTTTGAAAGTAAATTACTTTTACCCACAAATAAAGAAAATAATTTCAATAAAAATAATGCCCTCCTCTTTCAAAAGTATTGCGTTTCTAGAATAATGATGATATTGATGGTGTTGCACTTCATAGCTTTCCGCCTGCGGAAAGCTAAAATCATTAGTTAAAAGTACAGAAACAAAAAAAGAGGGGAGAAAAAAGTCATCAAAACACTACATAATTTCAAAATAATCTTATCAGTAGCGTAGATAAACTGCCTGACTGCCTGTCAAACACGAAGCATGTTTAACAAACCAAAACGATTGCTTAAGAAATATTATAATGACACGATTTGAAAGGGGGTCTCCTGTTATTTATTAGGCTTTATATGGGCATATGGCATAGAGGTTAAGTACAGTGCGTCTTTTTTTTCTTTTTGTTTTTGTAATTATTTTTTATGGGTTTTGTTTTCTGAATGTAAGCTCATCGTCATCATGCTCATCGTATTGTGATTTGATCTGGTCTATTTAACCTTAAAACAGGGGAGGGGAAGTAAGTAGATTGGCATTAACATTGAAATCAAAATGCCACCAAGTCTCTCATAAAATTGCAAACTATTTAAGGTCTTCAGGTAATTTGAATACCGTAAATATCTTTCCTATCTATTTTTAGTTGTTTAATGTTGAAATTGTAAATTGTTTGTGTGCCGCTTTTGAAATTGTCGCCGTATTTTTCCTCTCTACTTTTGTCGTTTTAGTGTGAAATTTTTTTTCTTCTTTTTTTGTTGTTCGTATTATTTTCCTGGGCTGGCTGTTGAGTTTCCCATTACTATCGCAGCCACATGTAATTGATATGTGAATACAATTTTTTTTATTTTGTTTCCAAACGTTTCCATACGTCGTATTTCCCCATTGTTGGAATTTATGTTAAACAAGTGTGTGATTTTAAATATTTTTTTCATGGTTATCATGGTTGACGGAAAATCATTTTTTATTTTCTTTTTTTTCTTTTAAAAATAATTGAAAAATAAAATGTTATTGTGACATAAAAATTATACGAGTAAAGTGGTTAATTTGTAACCTGTTGGTAAAGGTATCAGATGAATAGTTTCCCAATACAATAAATATCAAGAAATTAATACAGAAATCATAGAAAGAAAAAGGAAGAATTATTTGGAAATAAAAATTTCCAAATCGTATTATTTATTGAAAACACTGTAAAATAATGCGTCACCATTTATTCACAATTTCTCCACTGATGGTAGGTGTTCTTGATATGGTTAGGGACTTTAATAACTTTTATAGTATATTGGTAGACGGCATAAATCGTAAAACATAATTTGCTTCACTACGTACATACATAACATACTTGGTCATTACAACACTTCAGTCAGGGTTACGACGTAGCTTCTCACGCCACTTATGTTGTATGTGTTTATTTTACACATGAATGGCGGGACCTACAGTTTAAAGTCGACTTCGAACGGCAGATTTTTATTAGAGTAACTTTTCATTGCAATTTTATTTACTACCAGATTTTTTACCAGAAATCTGCTGAGAGGAAGTCGCTAAAGAAATGTCAGACCTGGGGTGTGAATTATGGCCTCATATCTAATAAGTCAACACACTGCCTACTTGACTTCAACGACTTCACTACTTCAATTTGAATACATATGAGCAGTTGTAGCACATCGTTTGCTAAAGAAAGTTTATTTTGAATAGGCTAGCCTGGATTCTGATGGTCGAGCAGAAAGGTCGAATATTCAGTTTCAATATTGAAGACAATCAGAAAGCAATACGGAACAAGTGACAGCAGTTAAAGAAAAACATGAAGGTAGAGGAGGAGAACAAAGTTCTGTGTCTGCTCATCAGTCAGCTAATGTCAGAAAGAAATGCTCCCAGATCAGAAATTCTAACTGAAACTAACTTCCTTATTCCATTATATCAATTCCGTCTAAATGTCTT
The DNA here is from genome assembly GCA_936449025.2 of Sarcophaga subvicina. NCBI lineage: Eukaryota > Metazoa > Arthropoda > Insecta > Diptera > Sarcophagidae > Sarcophaga > Sarcophaga subvicina. The sequence goes on from OW388084.2 coordinate 40,143,126, forward strand.
GAGATTTCGCTTCTACATGCCAGGACATTTCCTTTACATTTCCAAAAGCAATGTAGAAAGGGTGTCTATGTCACACAAAATAATTCCCGTCCTTAGACTATATAATAACCAAATTTCAAACCAATGTTCTTAAACCAGTTTCCACATAAAATAAAACTCCATCATGAAGAACTCTTTAAAGACTTTAAGTCCTATGCGAATGAACACCCTATACTGGCAATCAGTGACCTTGACACTTAAGTATATAAAACGGAATACCATACGAGGTCGACAAGAAATGCTTGGGCATTATGAAGGCAACGAAATAGTTGAGAGAATAGTTACGATGCAATATCCTAGTGACCCTTGCTTTAGAAGGAGATTGTGAAATTTCGCATATTGCGACATGTAGCGTCCACTTTTTCTATGATCCTTTGAATGGCCAGTTTGAGGAGTGTCCCTTGGCAGGCATAACCAACCACTCCATTCATCCAAGAGACCTGGAAATAATTCGATTGTGTCTGGAGATGTGTGGCAAGTTGCGCCATTTTGTTGAAACCAAACATTGTTCACATCAATACCATGAAGAGCGGTTACAAAAAATCGGCTATCATGGTGCCATAGGCGTCTCCATTGACCGTAATGATTGTGCCGTCCGAATTTCAAAGAAATATGGGCCAAAGATTCGTAATGGGTGCATTGGCTTTTGTAAGACCACGTATGGGATTTCTCAGCACTAAATACAGCAATTTTGCTTATTAACGTACCCACCAAGATGAAAATGAGTTTCTTCCGAAGAGATGATTTTTTTGGCAAAAAAGTTTCCGATCAGTTGTCTTTATTATGAAAACAAATTTGCAATAAATCCCAACATTGCTCAACTGTAAATCGATTCATTACGTTCAGTGGAGATAATATACTGAATTTTGTGACAGAATAGAATGACATAAGTACTGCCAGATTCAAAATAACCCATGGTTCGAAATAACCATAGTTTAAACCGATAGATAGCCCACCCGATACAAGAGTTTTGAATTTCTTTGCTTTAATTCCAAGCCTAAAAAAAATATTTTTGTTCTGATTTTTTATGTTTAAATTTGTGCTCTTTTTCCCCTCTCCACTGCTATCATTATTTCATTCCCCATTTTTTTTTGTGTTTTGTATTGTTTTCAAAAATAATTATGATTTAATGGTTCATGTTAAAAGTGCATTAAGTTGGTTTATAGCAACAACAACAACAACAAAATAGTGAATGTAGGCAAAATTTTTTTGCTATTGTTTCATAAGATATGAACCGTCGTCAGCATAATAAGTGGTTCAATTCTTTATAAACTTTTCTTTCTTTTTTAGCTTTTTCTAAATTATTATCGTCTTATTTTACGTTTATATTCGTAATTTTTAATAGAGTTTTGCTTAAGATAGAGAGAAACCATGAAAACATAATTAAATATTTAGAAAATTAAACATTTTCAAAGATTTGATAAAAATCCCCCGGGATGTTTGTATTTAAACTTGCAATTCTCTTACGAAAATAAAAACACAAAAATAAATAATTACATAGCAAGCATAGATCGTAAATCATATGAAAACCATGACTGAACACTTGAAACAAAGCTAAATTTCAGCATAAAACATACATACGTACAGAGAGAACAATACCGAAAAACATTTTAAAAGTCAGTGTAAGAAGGTAACAAAATTGCAAAAAAAAATTGACTAAAACAGAGGTGCAGTAACAAAATAGTGTTAAACATGGTAAAATTTTCTAATTAAAGTTGGAAGTCATAACAAGAAAAAAAAAACAATTTAAGCTGATTCATTAAAACGATGTTATTGACCAAATTAAACGCTACAAGTCCAATGGATTGCTTAAGTAATTTTTTAAATTAATTTTGTTGTTTTTTTTTTTTTTGTAAAATAAATAAGCAAATGTTTAGTACAGTCACAGACAATCGTTTGACCGCACTTAAACCTCATATTTAACTAACTCAGTTTTTATAAGTGTTGACGGCGGCAATACTTATATACGTACAGAAATAATTGATCGTTACAACTCTTCAGCCAGGATAACGACCTAGCTTCTCATACAACATATGCTGGATTAATTGCTACTTGGGTGGCCGGACCTACAGTTCAAAGTCGCCTCCAAACAACAGATTTTTGACAGCGTTTTCATGGCATTTTTTCCCAAGAATTCTATTGAGAGGAAGTCGCCGAAGATATATTTTTCAAATTTCTTTTTGTTCGAAGTGTCTGACCTGGGGTTTGAACATTGGCCTTGCGTCTAATATGCCAACGCACTACTGGAACAATACTTCTTTTATCAAATTCAAAATTACGATCAGGTAAACTATAAAACCGAGTTTTCTAATTAGGTTTGGACACGCAAACAGGCAATAAAAAATTGTAGAAAATATAGTTCAAGGTGCTTGTAGTTTTATTACATTTTGCGACCCAGCAAAACTAATAAATTCGGAGATTACGAGTAGTATGTTTTGTTTTAAAAATAATTGCTCTTCCTTATCTAAAATTAAGTTATCTTCAGTGTTACCACTATTGCCTAAATCAGACTGGATTTTAATGATGGCGTGTGTTATGTTGGCTTTGAAGACCGCTGTAGTTTGTGGCTTATTCGCATACACGTAAGAATTAAGAAAATCCCACCAAAAAAGTCTAACGAGATTAAATCAAACGATCTCGCTGTCCATTTTACATCACCTTTATGCTCATGTAGAGTATCCTGTGTGGCATGAGCGGTGTGACACTTATCGCCTTCCTATTGAAACCATATGTCGTTGGTATCCTGATCATCGATATCAAGCCAAAAGAATTTAATAATCATGGACCTATATTTCTCGATGTTGCTAGGATGAAATGACTGACATCGTTCTCAAAGAAATATGGACCGATGACAATGCCAGTTAAAATCCATACCAAACAAGGATTTTTTCGGGATAATGGTGATTATTATGCATAATTGGTGATTACAACCCTTTAGTCAGGATTATGACCTAGCTTCTCACACTACATGAGTGGCGGGACCTATATATTTTTGAGAAACATTTCATGGCAATTTTATTTACTCTCACAGCTTTTGCCAGAAATTTGCTGAGAGGAAGTCGCAGAAGAAATATTTTTTTTCATATTTCGTTTTGATGTCTGACCTGGGGTTTGACCTGGGGTTTACCTACTAAACTAAGGCGATAATTTTCGATATTTTGTTTATTCATTCACATACACCTTCATCCAGAAACGGGCTTCAACGCTGAGAATGAGTCAGTTGCCAACTGCTCTAGAACCCATTTAGCAAACACATGTCCTTGTCTATGATCTTTTATTTTGATTTCCTAGTTCACTTGAATTGTTTGCTAGTTCAGGCCCTTTGTCTGCTAAAGGCCATTTTCTGCTTGTGATCGACGTGAAATCGACTCTTACGGGCAGTGGTGATATCTGCATAAGGGTGCTCGCTTACTGGACAAGTGGACTTTAATTTATCCATCATATTGCGAATATCTAGAAGTCGTCGTAATCTAGTATGTAGTGTGCTGGCTTATAAGACGTAAGACCACGATTCGAAACCCAGGTCAGACATCGCCAACAAAACGAAAATATGAAAACATATTTCTTCGGCGACTTCTTCTCAGTAGATTTCTGGCAAAAACTATGTGAGTAAAAAAAAATTGTCATGAAAAGTTTCTTTAAAATTCGTCGTTCAGAGTCGACTTTAGTCGCGCCACTCATGTATAAAATTAACACACACAACTTCAACAAAAGCAATATAAATTTGTTTTTTGTAACAACACTCTGGCGTAGGGCTATCAACTGTCAGTACTAGCTTACCGTGGCTTATTTAGTTCTTTTCTGTTTCTGCTGTGATTGAATTCTGTTAACAATTTTAATTTTGGCTTTTATTTATAAACAACTGTTTATTTTGGCCAACTATGTATGGTATGTATGTTAACCAAAAAAATCAATAAAAAAAAAGAATTTCAAAAATAAAAGAAACACAATAAACATGTTTATTTCCTATAATTCTGTGGTATTTTTACCAATTTTTGGCATTTAAACACAAATTAATTGTGACTGACGTTGGCAGTTAAAACCTCTTCATATGTATGTATGTTTATTTTTCCGTTGAACGTTTGTATTTTTCTGTGTTTCTTTTTTTTTAATTTATTGGTATTTCATTGTGTTCTTTTTTGGCTTTTGGTTTCGAAAAGTTATTTGAAAAAAAAAACGTATAAAATATAGGTTAAACACATAAACTATGTGTGTCAATTACTTGAAATAAAAATTATTTTATTTCCGTGGTTATCATGATGAGATTTAACCAGCGGTTATTGAAAAGTTAGGAAAATTCTTTCATACATATGTACATACATACATAATTGGCCATTACAACCCTTGAGTTAGGATCACAACCTAGTTTCTCACACCACTTTTATTGTGCATGAGTGGCGGGACCACAGTTTAAATATTTTTTGTATTTTGTTTTGATGTCTAGCCTAGGGCTCGAACCCTGGCTTTACGTCTAATAAGCCAACACTACCTACTAGACTACGGCGACTTCATCGATCGAATTCAAACGAGTTATTCAAGCGAGTTATGTAAAATTGGGCATTGCGGATGTGTTTCATCCAGAGAAGCAGTGCGAACTTTTGATGTTTTAAATAACGGCTGATTTTTTAGCTATTATCTTTTTGGCAACACTGGTTTAAACAGCTCACGCATGTTTCGTGTTTTGTTTCACAGTCAAACATCTTCAATTTGGTCTATAATTTAACCATGAATCGTCTTACAAACGAACAATTCTTGCAAATCATTGAATTTTATTATCAAAATGCGTGCTCTGTTAAGAAATTTCATCGCGCGCTTCTTCCATTTTATGGCCAGTTTAATAGACCCACTGAAGCGGCTATTCGGGCTATTGTGACTAAATTTCGCACCAAATTTACATTGTTGGACACTAAACCACCAACATGCTTACGCAGAGTGCGAAGTGAAGAAAATGTCGCAGCTGTATCGGCCAGTGTTAATGATGACCATCAATTATCGATTCGTCGCCGTTCGCAGCAATTGGGCTTCTGTTACTCAACAACGTGGAAAATTTTGTGGAGGAGTTTACGTGTGAAGCCTTTCAAAATATAGCTGGTGCAAGAATTGAAGCCGAACGACCTACCGCAATGCAGAATTTTTGGTGAATGGACTCTTGGAAAGTTGGCCGAAGATCCACTTCGTAATCGAAAAATTGTGTTCAGCGACGAAGCTCATTTTTGTCTCAAAGGATAGGTAAATAAGCAGAATTATCGATTTTGGAGTGAAGATCAGCCAGAAGCATTGCAAAAGCTACCAATGCATACAGAAAAAGTCACAGTTTGGTGCGGTTTATGGGCTGGTGGCATCATTGGACCGTACTTCTTCAAAGATGATGCGAATCGTAACGTAACTGTGAATGGTGAGCGCTACCGTGGGATGATATCCAACTTTTTTTTGCCCAAAATGCAAGAGCTTGACTTGCATGACATGTGGTTTCAACAAGACGGTGCCACATGCCACACAGCACACGTAACAATGGACTTATTGAGGGGCGAGTTCGGTGAACATTTTATTTCACGTTCGGGACCGGTCAACTGGCCGTCTAGATCGTGCGATTTAACGCCTTTAGATTTTTTGTGGGCTATGTTAAAGCTCATGTCTATACAGACAAGCCCGCTTCAATTGACGCATTGGAAGACAACATTGAAGCATTTATTCGTGAGATACCGGCCGAAATGTTGGAAAGAGTATGCCAAAATTGGACTAAGCGGATGGACCATTTGAGGCGCAGTCGCGGTCAACATTTGCATGAAATAATTTTCAAACATTAAATTATGTGGACCGTACTATCGATTCAAATAAAGATTTCATGCATTCTTCTGAATTTTATGTGTTTTTTTTTTTGAAAAATTTTCCTTTAGCTCTTAAAAAATCACCCATTATAAAGAAGCGCTGACAGCTCTACAGTCACTTGGCCAAAAAGTCCCACACATACATATGAGTACACACATAATTGGTCATTACAACTCTTCAGTCAGGATTACTATGTAGCTTCTCACACTAGTTTATATTGTGTGTGTTTATTTTATACATGCGTGGTGGAACCTGCAGGCGGAACGACAGATTTTTAAGAAACTTTTCATGGCAATTTTATTTACTCACAGAGGTTTTGTCAGAAATCTGCTGACAGTAAGTCGCCGAAGAAATATTCTTGTTTATATTTCGTTACGTTCAAGGCACTACCTAGTAGACTACGGCGACTTCAATAATTTTGCCTTCATTGGCAAGTTTGTGCAAAATTATTTTAAAATGCTGTAGGCACCAAAATGTTTGTTTCGCAACAAAATGGTTCAAAAGTTGAAGATCACAATCTAATGCAATCGATAATGAAGCATAATTCAACGACGAATAATCTCAATATCTGTTACTAGCATAAAACAGAATTGCCGTGGAAACTAAAAAAAAAATATAAAAATTATACGATTGAAGATGATCAATGGCCTAAAAACGAATGTGTTTTTTAGAATGTCCAGATAAAACGAACCACAAAAGCAGATTGTTTTTAAATATTTTATTACCATTAAATTAAAAAAAAACAAACAAAATTCATTTCCTTTTTCAAATCATCCAATCGGAAAACTCTTGAGCTTTAAAATACAATCGTACTAATGCACCCCATGGTAATGCATTGCTTGACCGTAAAACATTTTAAGCCGTTTGGTTAGCAAATTTTTTACCATAAAAATAAAATCAATTGGATTTTATAAACATATAAATAAGGCCAGCTTATTCAGATGACAAGAGAAGAAAAAAAAGCAAAAATTGTTTTAGAAAAACTGGTTAAATGTTCGCATCACATCATCATCATCATCATCATCATCATCGTAAACTGTGAAAATGACTTGGCAGTATGTGATAATTTACATGTAAAAAATTATGTACATTTGGCCTAAACAAATAACACAACAACAACAACAATAGAAACAACAGAATAACCGCAACAACTGCTAACCGCCATTGCACTAAGCAGCACAAAAACCAACAAAAAATACCAAAAACCCGTTACAACGGTTTTACAGTTTTAACTACTTTTTTTACATTTTTTTTCTAACATAGACTTCAAGCTTTTTTTGGTTATGTTGTTGTTGTTGTTGTAGTTAATTTTTGTTGGTTTTTTTAGTTTTTGGTCTTCTTTACTTGTTTCGTTTTAATGACTCAAATGAAGCAAAAGAAAAATCCCATAATTCAGGTGTGTCTGTCTATTTGTGGTTTTTGCCGTAATTTATTTTGACGGCTTATGTTGGAGTTTTTTTTTTTTGGTTTTTTACTCATTTTCTAGCTGCCTTAACTTTAAGCCATGTAAGTTTAATTTATTTTTCTTTTTTTGTTAAATATTTGCACGTTACATGAGTTTATTTGTGGCAATTGAAAATAAAAATAATTTTTAATTCAATTCCGGTTTTGTTTTTCCTGTGCATGAACCCATGGTAAAGTGAAATGTATTGTTGTGATAGGCCCGCACATAATAAATAAGTGAATAATGTTCATTTCATTAAATTATAAATAAAATGAAATCAATTAACTTTAGAAAGCCTAGGAAATATAGAAGGAGATTAGCAGTATTTTTTTAAGTTAATTCATTTGGCAAAATAGGCCTCTAATTATAAAATACAAGCATAAAATATAAGCCATATGAACCAGGTTCAAAATAACACTGAGACATGGTAGATAATTGTTTTTCTTCGAATTCCCAGTACAATAATACGTGCAGTTTCTTCTATCGGGTGGTTCATCTATCGGTTTAAATTTGAACCAAAGATTATACCGAATCTGTCAATACTTATGCCATTCTATTCCATCCCAAAATTCAGTTCATTATCTCAACTTAACGCAATGAATGGTTTATTGCTAAAGTTCGTGAAACCGGTTTCATTGTTGATGCGGTAAGATGTGAGTGTGCTTGTACAGTGCGTACACACGAAAATACCGAAGTAGCGCAAGAATCCATCAACCTCAAGTAGTCATTCTGCTCAAGAATTGAACATTTCACGCACCAGTTTAAGTCGAATTATGCGAAAAAGTCTCGGTATGACGCCTTACAAAGTTCAATTGGTTAAAGAGTTGAATCCGCATGACCATCCGCTACATTTTCGCTTCGCTAGATGGACCAACGCGAAACTGCATGATGACGTAGATTTTTTCAACAAAAAAATCATCTTTTCGAAAGAAGCTCATTTTCATATTTGGTGGGTACGTTAATAACCAAAATTGCCGTATTTGCGGCTAAAAAACCCACACATGGTCTTACAGAAGCCTATGCATCCTTTACGAGTGACTGTTTGTTGCGGCTTGTGAGGCGGAAGCATCATTGGACCATAGTTCTTTGAAAAGGAGGATGGCACAACCATAATGACCTATGCAGACACCTTCCGCATCATAATAAGCGATTTTTTTGTACCCGCTCCTCATTGTATTGATGTGAACGATGTTTCGTTTCAACAGGATGGTGCAACTTGCCACACCTCTCATACCACAATTGATTTATTGCTCCAAACATTTGATGGCCGTTTAATTAACCGAAATGGTGATGTCAATTGGCCACCAAAAAGCTGTGATTTGCAACGGTTGGATTATTTTCTGTGGGACGACGCTGTTAGAGAAAAGTGTTATTCCGACAAACCAAAGACAATTGAGCATTTGAAGGCCATCATTTGTGATGCCATTGCTGAGAAACGACCCCATACATTCAAAAAAGTGCACGAAAATTGGTCCAATGGACTGAAGTACTGTAGGTCAGCCGCGGCAGCCATATGAATGAAATAATATTCCATTTCTAACCAGAACTGGCCCACCTTTATAAAGCATGAAGCAAATGTGCTTGAAAGTTTCATAAAATTGTTCCGATTGAGTTAACTTGACGAAAGGTTACAAAGTCTTAATATGTATATAGGATCTTTCAACAGGGAATTCTGAATTTTGACAGTTGTTAAAGGCAATCTTGTTGTAGCTACATCTACCAAATTAGTTGTCATTTATTCATTCCATCTTGTCAAATCACCATGGACGACCATGATCGCTGAATGCCCTCTGGATCAGTTGGCAAACGGAACCTAATTTTTATCGAAATTTGAATGGGTACGTGATCAAATAAAATTAACGAGTTTGGGACGATACAAGAACGTCCAATACATTCTGAAGAAGTAACTTTTTGGTGTGGATTTTGCACTGGCAGCATTATTGCTTAATTTTTCTTAGAGAACAACGTTGACCAAACCATCACTGTTAACGGCGAGGATTATAAATCGGTGATTATCAACTTCGTGAAGGCGCCGTCGTCTAGTAGGTTGTGTGTAGGCTTATTAAACGTGAGACATCTCTAACAAAACGAAATCTGAAAAAAATCCCGATTGAAGGGTTATAATGACCAATTAAATGAGATCTAGCCTGCGTTTACAATGACAATTTTTCATAATTTTTAAAAAAACTATCGATTTTTTCATGCTTCACTGCCAGATAATTACAACATGAAATTCTGTTTACCAGATCAGCACAGACTTAATTTTAATTTAAAAGAGACTTTGGTTCTTTACTCTTTTATTTAAGATAATGAAAAATGTTTTCTTTTTTTTGGTAGCTACAGTGTGTGTGAACTTCATCGACACTTACCCTTGTTTAAACCCCTGCTCAGACATCTCGAACGAAACTAAATATGAAAAAATATTTTTCTAACGACTACCTCTCAGTAGTCTTCTGGGAAAAACTCTGTGAATGAAAAAAATTTCCACGAAAAGTTCCACAAAAATCTGTCGTATGGAGTCAGCTTTAACCGTAGATCGAGCTTTGTATCAAAAATGTAACATTTCAATTTTTGAGACCATATAACTTTAATTCAGAAAAATTGCATGATATTTTTATAATTCGTTAGTATTGTTATCGCCATTATTTTAAACCAAATAAAAAAAAGAAAATTTCAAAAAGGGGTTACAAAATTCAAAAACTTCATAATTCTGACTTATGTATCATTTTTGATACATACGACTTTCGTAAGGATACTTTGGTGTCGTGTATGTAATTTTTTTTAAGATATCAAAAGATTTTGTTAAGTTTTATCGTAAATAACACATTATTTATGATATTTGATAAAGAATTGATAGTTAAGTGTTGGATGAAAGTGAAAAAGTTGAATTTTCTGTTCTTGATATGTTCTTGATATTGATAGAAGTAGTCGTAGTCTAGAATGTAGCGTGTTACCTTATTAGACGTCAGACCAAGATTCAAACCTCAGGTCAGACATTTCCAATTTATAACGAAAGGTTGTAATGACCGATTATATATTAATTATATATATAATATTCCTGCTGCTAAAGACTTTGAAGAAGAAGAAAATAGAAGCTCGTCTTATGAATTGAAGAAAGTATTGGCAGCAACAAACAGGACAACAGGATGTTTATCGCCAAAGATGGTACTACTTGGAACAGAACAAACTGCCTTTAGTAGTTTGGGATGAAAAAAATCTAGTAGTTTCTTACTGCTCTTCTCATATTTATCTCACGTGACAGACAAACATTAAAAAAATGTGTTTCGTCCTATGCTTTATTACAGATGATAATATTTCGGTCAACTATGTACGTATGAGATAACAGAATCATTCGCTTTGATAATGATATATTTACACCTATTACGCCTTTTTGAAAAATGAGCTGATAGTCTTGCAGCCTTTAATAATCATGCTTAAAGCCTTTTTTGAAATTCGAATGAAAAGGATTTTTTTTCTAAAAAAGAAATATATTTATCCTAACATTTTGTTAGAAAATTTTAACCATTTTCATAAAACTTGTATCACACAACTTGTAGTTTTATGTAAGAAATAATACTGTATAAATAGTTTAGTATTAGCTATCATACTTTCAGAGCAGCCCATATATCCTTTTTTTAAGATTTTTAAAAATTTAATTTTTTGTTCGCCTAAAAGGTAAGAAAATTAAAGAAAATATATTTAAATAATGATGCTTATGTTTTTATGTTCATTTTTTGTATATTTTCATCTCAAATTAAAGTTTTTTAGCAACAGAATTCAAAAACTTTTTATTTTTATTGTGGAAAATGAAAATAACCTCCAGTGATTTTAATTGAAATTTCATACTTAATGATGGAATACTTACAGTGATTGTTAGGGAAATTAATTGAAGGATATTTATATAAATCAAGCTTCATAAAGAGATTTACGGAGTAATGCTTGGTATTGACTTTTGGTTTCTTTCCTTTTGTTTTGTTTTATCATGTTTTCAATTCATATTTAATTTTGTCGCTGTTGATTAGTAACTAAATGAATTTGATGGTCGTTATAAATTTCGTGGTCCACCGAAGTCGAATTGGCAGTTTTAGATTCAAGTACACAATACGTGTGTAGCAACTACTTACAGCAGTATTTGGTTAAACCCAAATCCGGGAAACCACAGAGGAATCAAAGAGAGAAAATTGTTATTGACATAATCGATGTTCTATTACAACGGGAAACTTTTTTACCTCACATGACGTTGACAATAAATATTTCTAACGCATCACAAGAATGGTTTGTACCATCAGGTTTTAGCCAGCCCTCAACTGAGAGTGTTACTGATGCGAGTGACAATATGCTGTCCTATCTAAGCAATTGGAAACTTATAAATAGCCACAAAGCAGGGTGCTAGACGTCAAATTATTACCACTTAGAAAGAAATAAAACCAAGCTGACATGAAGCGCTTGATTTTTATGTAAAAAACCATGATGCAATGTACATCATTTCAAAAATTTTGGCGCAAATTTCATAAAAGAGATAATAAAATGTCAGAATAGTAAATAAATAGTTTTATTAAAATAAATTAAAATTTTAAAATTTTTTTAACAAAATCTATCAATAATCATGACAATTCCATGTACTACAAGTACGTATCAAAAGTGATACATAAGCTAGAATTATGAAGTTTTTTAAGGCTCGATCTGCGGTTAAACTTTAGGTTCCGTTACTCATGAGAGGAATGAACACACATAACATAGGTAGTGTGAGAAGCTAGGCTGCAATCCTGACTAAACGGTTTGCAATGAACAATTATGTGAGTAAGTAAGAAAGTTAACTTACGAGTAAAAATCGCAGGTCTGGCATATGGAAAAAGTAAAAAAAAATATTTTTACCAACAATTATTCCGTAGCAGTGCTCTGGCAAAAGCTGTGAGTGACTTACTTTCAATTGAAAAAGTATATCGAATATTGCCAACTAGGGTTGTAATTCTCATTTTCTGTTTTGTTTTGTTTTCTAAAGTTTAAAACAAAACAAGTAATAAAAAAAACAAACAAAGCAAAGATAAAATATTAAGAACAAGAGAACTAGAAAGTGTTTTTCTGCTTTATGTCATGCACTCGCTATTGTTATTAATTTTTATTAAAAAAAAATGAAAAAAAAATATGAATTTTTGTTTTTAGTTTTGACTGCTGTTATCAGACAAAACATTGTAGATCTTTTGTCAAAAGAAAACTTTTGTTTTTACCTTTTGTTTTCGCATTGTTAAATTGGCTGGTAAAGGTTTTTATTGAAAATAAAAATACACGCAGAAAACAAACAAAAAATTTTTATTTCAGATGACATAAGACAGAAGATCATCGTTTAAGTTATCAAAATCATGTCAAATAACCAACAAAAAAATGTAGTTTACCAGAGCTTTACAAACCGGGTTTCTTTCTCTTTTCAGTTTCATCACATTTTGATTTATCTCCGATGAAATTGAAATTAAATGTAAACCGTTTACCATAAATGGTGTAATTATTAAAAAATTAATTATAATTTTAAAACATTTCAACAATTAAATCGTGTACAGCTGTGGCAAAAAGGTTATGAAAAAATATGAAAGTTTTTATTTTCATAAGATAAAATACTTAACGTGTACATACCTACAAGTGTAGCAAGATCAGTAAGCAAACATTTTAAGAGAAAGGTAATCAAACAGAGTGGAAAATGTATTGTATTCATATTGAAAGAAAATCCCTTAGTGGCCCTCTTTAATACGAGACTGGCTTCTCGTAAAACTAGGCAAAATTCCTTCATATGAACCCATTTTCTTTTTAAGATTCAACTTGTGAACGAATTAAAGCCAAGCGATCATGGTATGCGCCAATAATTCTGCGAATGGTTTTGACCACAAATTGATATTGTATTTACATTCATAATTTTGTTCTCAAATGAAAGTTAATATTGCTTTAATGGATATGCAAATAAGCAGAATTGCCACATTTGGATTGAGAATAATTCATAAGCTCTTATCCGAATCGATAAAAAATTACTTGCCGCAGTCATTGACCCATATATCTTCAAAGGCTGTAAACGGTAAATAGTATGGGAACATGATTAGAAATTTATTCGTATCTCAGTTAGCTGGCATACAGTGAGCTCCACATTTGATTTGATGGAATAGTAATGTTCATGTAATGGACAAATTAATTGACCACCGAGATCTTATTATTTAACTCCATTGGATTAATTTCTATGAGGTTATGGAATGGTAAACCAAAAGCGTGGAAATCAACATTCGAAGAGTGACGGTTATTAAATGCTGATGCATATAATGCGAAAAGTTTGCGCAAATTGATGTTCCACATTGTGCCAAGTATGCTATTATAGTCTGGTACGTAGTGTGTTGGCTTATTAGAAGCGACCTCTTGGCTTAAACACTGGCGCAGGCATCTCCAGAAAGTAGAAATATGAAGAAATATTTCTTCGGCGACTTCCTCTCAGCAGTATTTTGGGAAAAATTCGAGAGTAATTAAAATTGCCATGAAAAGCTTTGCAAAAATACAGACGTTCGTAGTTGTCGTTGAACTATAGGTCGCTAAACTCATGTATAAAATTAACACACACAACTTGGGTGGTGTGGGAAGCTAGGCTGTAATCCTGACTAAAGAGTTGTAATTACCAATTAAGTAAATTTTGTTTTTTAATTATAAAAACTGTTAAAATTTTTGTTTGATGATTGAAGTTGAATGCTTTGGAAATAGTTTTTCTCTTCAATTACAAGTGAATGTTTAGTTTGATTTTGTTTTTGTTTAAGGTGCAGCAAATGTTAGATAAAAAACTGTCTCTTAAAATTACTACATTCACATAGTTACACGTCTCAACAATTATTATGGCCATAATGAAATGACGACTTTATTTTGAAATAACGAGATACAAAAGAGAAAAAAAGAAAAGAAATGAAATGAAAGAAAATGGAGACAAAAAGGTGAAATACAAGACACAAGACTTTACAGCAATTCATCAAACAATTTTACTTTTTCTTTGAATTTTTTTTAATATCTTTCTCTAGACTTTAAACTTCAAAGATTTAACAGTCAAAGACTGTCTCCTTGTAATTGCAATTTAATAGAAAATGATTTATTTTCATGGCTGTTTTTTTCTTTCTTTCTAACAGTGACAATTATGTTGAAATAATTGCAGATTTTTGTAATAAAAAAGTTTTTTATTAAAAAAATTATTAAATAAAAAGCATTTTTTTAATGATTTAGAAAGTGAAAAATTAATCACAAAAAAAAGACAAAATTTTTAATTATAAATTCAATCGACAACACAAGAAAATTCATTTCAAAATAGAAAGAAGCCTACAAACAATTAAAAAATATTTCTGGAAAAAGTTCATTATTTTCTCAAAGAAATTTTAAGCAAAAAAAAAACAAACAAAAATTTTTTCTTCTTTATCACCTAACAACTACCGGTTTTAATTTATTATTATTTTTTTTTAAATAATTTAAAAAATATCTCCTCGGCCTTCTCTATTAAATTAAATAAAGCACCATCATTGTGTGTCTCTATTTAATTATTCTATTCAAGTTTAAATAAAGTTCATTGCTTTAGTGTTATTCTTATTCGTTTCTATTTATTTGCTCTGTAAATAAAAAATTAGAAAAAATATTTATTTTTTCTATTTATTTACGTGTGCGTGTACCATATTAAGGTTAAACTCTTAAATCATAAAATATTTTTCCATTAACTATCCACGCATATATTAGCAGGGCATATTCAAACTGCTCTTTGAAGCCATGCTTTTTTATTGTTGTTGTCGTTCCCAAGCTTATTTTAGGCCATAGAATGCAAAACAGTTACAATGCATATGCTGAATAATACATAAATTTTTTTCTTTCTATTTTTTCATTTTATTTAATAGAAGATACAAGCCTACGCCAATGCATATTTTATTTCAAATGTAACCACAACTGTTAGTGTTTTTTTCTTTTTATTATTTTTATATTTAAACTATGAAACGGTATTTCTAAGAAATGAGTTTTTTTGCATTTGCCATAGTATCTTAAAGAATTTTAATAAGGTGACCATATTTATAAAGTAAGCAAATGAATGAGCCGTATTTTATTTAATTTTGATATTCCCCACAGGAAGTAGATTGCAGGCCATCATTCGAGCCATCTAGTTGGTTTGTTATACGCTCAGCATAAAGGGGTACGAACCACAGGAGGTCTGTATTTTGTACAAACTTCCTTAGGCTTTTCTAGTTCACTTCTCTAAGAGCGGATTAATCTGGTATAGTATCCCCCCTAAAATGCTTACGAAGACTATATAAAATGCCATAAAAAGTTTTCCATCATTTCGATGCCATTTTCACATGCCTTGCGTACGTTATTATGTACAACGCCTATGTGTGTACGTGAAAGGCGGAGAGTTTCGAAATGATGTCTTTACTTCGATTTTCTTCTATCAGGATCGGCTCAAGGTATTTTTGTAATTTTTCGTCCACAATATCATAAGTGTCCTTTTCGGAATACCTCCTAAATTCATTTTCATTGAAGGTGAATACATCTGGGTTATTCTCTTCTTCACTTTAATGTTTACACTACATATGTATGTCGAACTACTTGCTTATTTGATCTCTTTAGTCAGTAATACAACCTAGCTTCTCACACCACGTATGTTGTGTAAATTAATTATAACCATTAGTGGCGGAATCCAAACGAATCGGAATCGAACGGCAGTTTCTTGACAATCTTTTCATTGCAATTTTAATTGCTTTTAGAGTTGTTGCCAGAAGATTGCTGAGTGCTTGAAGTTCTGGGCATGGCGGCGAATTTGCCACTAAGGGACCTGGCCGATTTCACCTAGAGCTCGGAGTTGTTCAAAACCACCACTAGCGGATTATGACGAGGGGGCTTACCTTGCACTGGATAACACAATAGGCCATACGGGACACCGGGTAAACTCGATTGTGCAAGCTACCTGCTAACCTAATCTTGCTAAAAAAAAGGCGGCAACGGAATATTTTTTCATATTTCGTTTTGTTGATGATGGTTTTAAACGCTGTCTTGCGTCTAATAAGCCAACAAACTACTTACTAGACTACACTGAGTCCTAACATCCGTCAAATTGGTTGTCATTTATTCAGTTTATTTTGGCTAATCACCATGAACGACCATTGGCAACGACATGTGTTTGCTAAACGGGCTCTGACCCGTAATTTTAATTGAAAAATCACCAACAAACAAAATTGTCGTATTTGGGACAATAACAACCCACATGAAATCCAAGATCGATGTTGAATCTCTGGCGCGGTCACCGGTCCATACTCTTTTGAGAACGACGTTGGCCGGGCTATCACTGTCGAGTATTGCATGTCAATGATTACCAACTTCTTTTGGCGTAAATAGTAGGATCTGGACACCAATGTCACGTTGTTTCAACAGGACAGTGGTAAGTGTCCCACAGCTTTGACATATTAAATATCTAACTAATGTGAGTTGATGTGAATTGGTCCTCAAAATCGTGTAAATTGGTCCCGTTAGACTTCTTCTTGTGGGGTTTTCTTAAGTCGCAAGTGTATGCGAATAAGCCACACCAGTACTCAAAGCCAACTTAAACCATGCCATCGGTCAAATTCAATATGATTTATGCGACAGAGACATGGAAAATTGAATATTTCTAATACGTTCTACCCAGAGAAACCTTGCGGGCACTTGAACGAATGTTATTTGAATGTAAATATAGGAAACGCTTAACGAAAGACCCTATAGAACTTAAGTGAAAAAAAAAATGTAATCAAGTTTAATCATAACAATCTGGAAGAAGTCAAAAGAATTTAAACAGTCTTCTAGGTTGGATGGTATTTCAACAATGTTCCTGAAGAAGAGCTCTTAAACGATCGTTCATTCATTAGCTAATCTTTGTAGTGTCTCACACCTTGATAGAATTTTTTTATTTTAACGTTGCTAGTGTAACGCCAATTTCATAAAAGGGCGAGCCTAATAACCCCGAGAACTGCCGCCTAATAACTAAACGTACGACTTAAATATTTAGCAACGAAAAACTTGATCTGGGTCTAGTAGTACGGCATAGGTTATTGTGCATACAGGTATTTGGTATGTTTATAGATTGAATTCCATCAAATGATTTCAGGCTTACTTTAGTTGTAACTCAGGGTTCTGTTCTATCTCCAACTCTGTACCCACTTTAGTTTCAAATCTCATCTATTCTTTTGTAGACAACATCGACATTTATCCTGTGACAGTAGACCAAGCTCTTTGGAATTTGAGATGAAAACGCTTAACCCCCTGATGTTGTTTATTGAATAATAAGCTCAATACTACTAACATAAAACCTATGATGTAAATATTGTGGTGATATAAGCGCTCGAAGTTCTGGGCATTGAAAACTCAATGCGGTTTGAAACAGTTCCTATAGGAAACCATCCCGATGCTAAAACAAATCACACGTTGTGGTAATCTTAGTTTTTGGAGAGTTCACTCAGAGATGACAGGAAATAGTAGGTCAAGAATCTCTGCGTCTTCATAACAAGACCTGAGGCCAAAGATAGTCTCCTACTCATCCTCTGATCCGTAGCGCCTGCACAAGTGATTCGTGGCAATACTGGGTCTATTGGCTTGGCTTTGTTTATTGGCAGAATGTTAATGAAATATGTATCGAAAAATTTCTGAATAATACATAGCTGGCCACCTTAACTTATACTACAAACGTAAATTTTTATAGAAAATTAGTTGAATGCAATATTTTTCAAGAAACAAGTTTTCCAATTGTAAAAATTAAAAAAAATTCAGAAAAAACGCACACATTTTAACAAGAGAACTTACAAGTTTTAGAAGAAGACGAAGATGATGAAGACGACAGACAAAGTTAAAGAAAAATCTCCACATGCCTCAATAAACTTATGTGCCGATTTCTTATGAAACGGTTTTGATTCATACACAGAGGAGGTGGATAGACATGAAGGGGTCAACTGGCATAAATAACAACAATAATATAAATAACAACAATAACAATAACTAAATAAAATACACACCTCTTTTTAACTCGACAACACAACAATTTAGTTTCGTTGTTCGTACGTAATAGTGTTAGTGAACTCAATGCACTCAAAACACTTTTCAATAAAATACCAACACACACGCACTCTCTCTTTATGGTTAAGGCTTAAATAAAGAGCAGAGTAGAGCAGAGCACAACACAATACGTGTATTTCCGGTTTAAATTTCAAGTTTAAATTGCCAGAGCGTAAGAGACTTAACGGAGCAGTAGTAACAGGTTGTTACACAAACAGTGTGCGGATGTTGAAAGGATTTAAGCAGAGCGGGCAGTACAACACAGATGCAGCAGCGTTTTGAAAAAACAAAATCGTTGGAATTCTTTTGTTTTGCAATCAAGTGTAAGAAGATATGCGTAGAATCTTACAATCACAATGACAGGGTTACGTTTAGCAGGTATTTTTTTCGTTTTTTTTTTAATACTTAAAAATTATATTTTTTTATAAATTTTGTTTTATTTTTGTGGTTATAAAAAAAATCAACAAAAAACAATTTAATTTTTATTCTCCTTTTTTCTCTTTTGTATTATCTGTTTTAGTATTTATTTTTTTTTAAGAACTGCTTTAATGATAAAATAAAATTATTATTTTTTACTTTTATTATTTTATTTAGTGGTATATTAATTTTATATTATTTTTCTTTTTAAAACTGCTTTATATTTTGGTTTATATTTTTTTAATTTTTTTATATTGCTTTTGTACTGTTTTTTATTATTTTTGTATGATTTTAATTTTATTTTTATTTTTTTATTATTTTTTGTAAATTTTTTTATGTTAGTTGTGTGTTGTTTTTTACATAATTTTTTTTTAATATTTTTTATTTTATTTTGATATAATTTTAAACATTTTTATATATTGTTTTTATTATTCTTGTATCAAACCTTTTAAACAAATTAATTCTTATTTTAACATAATATAATATTTTTTTATATTTTTTAAAATTTATTTATATTATAATTTATGTTACGTTTATGTGATTTTTGTATTATATTTTTTATTATATTTATATTTTATATTATTTTTATATTATTTCCGAATTGATTTTTTATTATTTTTAAATAAGTTACATATGTATATTCATTTTTCTATTATTTTTACATTATTTGTAAATGATTTTTTATATAATTTTTTATATTATTTTTATATTACTCTCTTATATTGTTTTAGTATTATTTTTTTATTGTGTTCTTTTTATATTTGATATTATTTTTTGTACATTGTTTTTATATTATTTTCGTATTCTTTTTTTATTCCTTTATATTATTATTATATTATCTGTGCATTATTATTATTAAATTATATTATTTTTTAAATTTATTATGTTTTTTATATAATGTTTATATTTGTTTTTTATTTTATTTTCACATTATTTTAATATTATTTAAATATTCTTTTTTATTGTTTAATATTTATTTATTTTTAATATAAACACAATTATTAAACCGCTTAAACAAATTAATTTTATATTCTTACTATCTGTATATATAAAAATGAATGTGTGTTTGTTTGTATGTTTATATGTTTGAGGTTTATAGACAACTAAACGGCTGAACCGATTTTCTTGAAATTTTCATAGTATCTGCCTGTATGTCCTGAAGGAGTTATGGGCTATTTTTTATTTTAAAATTTCAAGTAGGCAAGGTGCCACGCCCACATACCCAATAGGTATTTAATGTCGCATATCTCATAAACTGCAACCGCTAGAGTCCTCAAATTTTGTATGGACGACTTTGACGTATATATGAACAAAATGGGCGGGTTGGCACCTCCCATAGTCTATATATATAAAAATGAATGTTTGTTTGTATGTACCTTATAGAATCGTAAACTATGCATTTGATCATGTTATGATCTTTAGCAAATTTGTTGCGCATGAGCCGACGATGGTTTCTAAGTTTGTATGACCAATTTCCGATAGGTGGAGCCACTCAATATTACTTAAAATCAATTAAATCGTAAACTATGCAGTTGATCATGTTATGATCTTTAGCAAATTTGTTGCGCATGAGCCGATGAAGGTTTCTAAGTTGGTATGACCAATTTCCGATAGGTGGAGCTACTGAAAATTACTTAAAATGAATTAAATCGTTAACTGTACATTCTTTAACAAAGTTGTTGCGCATGAGCCGACGGAGATTGGTGCGATTAATTTCCGATGGATGGCGTCAATGAAAATTATTCAAAATGAATGACAACCAATTGGTTGACCTACACCTCAACCACGGAAGAAAAGAGCATTACGAGCCTCAGAATCAGGCGAGCATTAAAACTGGAAAATCTTAGAGTAAATGCCGCTGAGACCCTTACGCTTGAACCACTTGAACAACGAGAAGTGAGATTAGAAACTGATCGAATGCGTGCTGCTCAGGCCCGTTCATCTGAATCATCCGGACAACGGGAAACCAAAGCAAAAAAATGATTCAAAATTAATTGGACATTTGTGTAATGTCTTTCCTTCAAATTTATTTTAGTTGGTGGCACAGCAATACGTGCAGGGTACAGCTAGTTTGTCTATAAACTTTACTAATTAAGCTTCGAATGCAGGGGAGAAAGAATGAATAAATCTTCCGAATAATCTCTTCTGGCTTTAAACAATAAAATTTCGTGTCATTATGACCCTTAAATATTCACTTTAATCGACCATTTGTCGGTTTCACAAGTGAGGTTAAATAAAACATACAGAACTAAAGCTTTTATATCATTGCCACCATTCGACCTTAATGACCGCATCTAAATAGATTGCAGCAGCCGAACTTTTTTAAACATTTTTTGATCACCTTTTGTTTGTTTCGGACAATAATACGGTGATCACTTGATCAATATTAGATTTCAAATGCTCTGCAGTTAGAGGATTATATGAGTCGATAGGGTTTTAGATGTAGTTCCACCAGTTCTTTTTATTTTTTATATTAATTTTATATTAATTTTTGTTTTATTTTTTATATTGTGCTTATATTACTTATTTTTATATAATTTCCGGATAATATTTTCATATGATTTTTTATGTTATTTTTCTATTTAATAGTTATTATATATTTTACATATATATATTTTTATACATTTGTTTATATATTTTTTATATATATTTTTTTTTATATTTTTTTTGTTGTTTTGTTTTTATATTTTTTCTATATTGTTGTGATATTTTTTTTTAGTTTTTTATATTATTGTAATATTTTTAATTATTGTGTATTATTTTAAAACATTTTTTAATTATTTTTTTTTTACTTTATTTACTTTATTTATTTTATGTTATTTTATTTTATTTATCTTAATTAATTATTTTATTATATATTAATTTAATTTTATTTTATTTTATTTTATTGAAAAAAATATTTATTATAATTTTTGTAATTTTTAATTTTTTTATACAGAAACAAACAAATTGTACTATTTGAATATTTTATTATCTCTTGATTTAATTAGAAATGTTGTTTCAGAGTTAAATTATTTGATTACAGGAGGCAATTAAATACATTCTTATTTCTTTTTGACATAGAGTACCATTTTTAATGAATTCTATATTATTATTATTATTATTATTATTATTTTTATTATTATTTATTGTTTTTCTAATGTATCTTTTTTATTTACTTTTAATTACTTTACTGCCATATTAACAAATTTTTTTATTTTTATTCGATTTTAAAAGGTTTATCAAACAAAATTTGTGTGAAAATTAATTTCATAAGGTCTTCATAAATCAAAAATAATTTTTATGAATATGGGAGTTCAACTTTTTTCCTTTTATTAGTTAAATTTTATGAATAATTTTTAATTTTCTTAAAAATTTCAAGCTTTTCCTAATGCTAGTGAAGTTACACAAACAATTCATATATTTAAAATCAAATAAAACATTGGAAAATACTTTAAATAAATACGAAAAATGGGTGACTAATGAATCGGTTTCAAGAAACGAACGGTTTTATTAGCGTGGAATCTACAAATTGCTTGAAAGATGAAGAAAATGTGTAACCAGCAATGGCCAATATGTTGAGTAAAATGTTTCTTACTTTCCCTTAAATTTTTTTTATTTATTTTCACATAAAAAACGCTCATTTCAAACCAGTATACCTTGTATTTATTTTGTCAATGAAGGCGGCAAGAGCTAGTTCTTCTAGAAAATTAAAATCTTTGAAAAATTCGATTAATTTTCAAAAACCAGATCACATCAATTAACATTGAAATTCTTGTAAAATTAATTTATTTTTATTTATAAATACATATTTACTGCCTTTAAATGCTGTTTATCTATTTAAATTTGCATGCCAAACCTCGAAACAGTTTAACAGGCGTAATGATTGATGAATTTTAAACGTGCAAAGCTATACGTCACGGCATCATCATCATCATCTCAACGTATGGATTTGCATGACAAAAACTTGTTAAAAAAATTTTAACGCTTTTTCTCTGTCCGATTTTTTTTAATTTTTATTTTTTTATGCTTTTTGTTTGTTTTTCATTAAAAAAAAACATGGTAATAAAATGAGAGTGAAATTTTTATTTTAAATCAAATAAAAAAAAATAAATAGCAGCATATTTGTTTAAAAAAAGAAATATTTTTGTTATAGAAATTTACAAATATTTTAAATTTATGTATTTATCTGACAATAGAATTTCAAATAAAACTTGTTTTCGCCGCATGACTAATCAGTTTATATAATAAAACAATTTGTTTTTAGTAACAAAAAAAAACGAATTTTTTTGGTATAAAAGTTGACATAATTTTTCAAGTTTTTACAAACAAATGTTCTACTCGCTACTGAGTATTTGTGTTAAAAGTTTTCAAACAATTGCCTCAAACAAATGACATCACTATCATCATGGATTGTGTAAGCAAATAAGCAAAGAAAGAAATTGTAGAACAAAACTTTCACCGTATAACTATGCAATGCTTATGGAAGAAAGCAAAAAACAAGTGAAAAATTTTTCAACACACAAAAAGATTCTGGGTTTGGTATATCAGATGTCAGATTATCTTCAACGAAAGAGCTTATTTTGCAGTGAATGGTACGTCATCAAATAGAATTACGAATTTAGTGTGTAGAGCTCTCAAAGGCTGTTCAAGAGTTATTATCTGCGAATGAGAACTTTCTACTCGAAGTGAAAGAGAAGAGATTCTCAAGTAAGAGTTAGAGATACGTCTTCAGATTATAAGTCGATAATGCAAGTCACTGGTGTTGGGACTAAATCGGGTTAAGACCACAGTATTACTATTAACGAAAAGGAGAAACCATCCTACATGGAAAAATATTCGACTCCTGGTCCGGATATGCTGTGTTGATGTGCCAAATTCTTGCCGGGAAATCCTAGGAACATAACCGAGCGATTATTATTCCAAAATGAGAAAATATTCGACACCTGGTTTGGGAGATATCATAGAAAATGGTTGTAAAATATGGCTGACTTCCAAAATGTTAGTTGCTTTGTGTTTGAACAAAGTATCGTGTTTCATAATGCCGCTGTACAAAATGTTTACAATGTATTCTATTTCAAAACGTCGACAATGTGTACTTTTAACGTAGTCAAAAAGCAATCAGGCATCGGATTTATAGTTGATGCATTGTTTGGTAACTTTGCATATGTACAAAATGTATATACCGTAGTAGAACTGTATACAAACTTTTTATTGATATATTTTGGAAGTCAGCCTATATGGGAATATCACTGGATAGTAAATTTTCAAGGAGGGTTGATATATATGATATGCCGTAGTGATATGCAAAATGCTTGCAGGGAAATCCTGCGAATGTAACCGGGGAATATATAGAAATAGTGACCTGAAAACAATTCAAATGGAAACGAACGAGATACACAGACTATCTTATGTCGATACAGCTGTGGCAATAATAACTTGTTCTACAGCTACACTGGAGGCTCTATTCCATTTAAGTCCGTTGTACATAACAGTAAATACTTAAGCCTTAAATACTATATTTAGTATGAAATATGGTTTATGGTTTACTGAAGCCATAGACCCCATGATTTTTGGAATTGATTTGCAACGAACGAAACTTAGTAGCAAAACTGAATGGAGTACTCTAGAAGCTACACAGTCTTTTAAAAATGGATCAATTTTATGGCATACGCTTGGGTCAATGAGGGATATTGAGACAGGAGCAGGAGTTTTTGGTTCCGAAATGAAATATTGCCATATACATACATACATACATAATTGGCCATTACAACCCTTCAGTCAGGATTACGGCCTAGCTTCTCACACCACTCATGTTGTGTGCGTTAATTTTATACGTGAGTGGCGGGACCTACAGTTTAACGTCAACTCCGAACGACAGAATTTTGAGAAACTTTTTCATGGCAGTTTATTTTACTCTCAGAGTTTTTGCCAGAAATCTGCTGAGAGGAAGTCGCCGAAGAAATATTTTTTTTTTCATATTTCATTTTTGATGTCTGACCTGGGATACGAACCCGGGCTTTACGAATAGTAAGCCAACACACTACCTACTACACCACGGCGACTTCGATGAAATATTGCCATCCCATGGGTAAATTCGTGGGAATTACTTAAATAGAAGGCTATGCTATAGCAAGATGTGGTCAATTCAACTTGGTTAGAAGACACCATGGATAGAATGTAGCAATATTTTCTAGCTATCAGGTCCCTCTTATTTCGAAGGTATTAAGTGCAAAGAAATCGACGTGATCTAATAGGTAAAAAAAACGAATAATGAAAAAATATTTCTTTGGCGACTTCCTCTCAGCAGATTTCTGGCAAAAACTTTGAAAGTAAAAAAAAAATTGCCATGATAAAATTTCTCAAAAATCTGTCGTTCAGAGTCGATTTTAAACTGTAGGTCCCACTACTCATGTATAAAATTAATGCACACAACATATGTGGTCTGAGAAGCTAGGTCATAATCCTGACTGAAGGGTTGTAATGAACAATTATGTATATATGTATGTATGTATGTAAGTGAAAATATGACCTGAATTCCAGGTCATGTAGGAATTGGGTAATGAGAAGGCAGATGAGCTTCTGAGGAGGGAAGTTTTCACGAAACTTCTCTAAAGTAAAGAGAGATATCTAGAATAGATTCAAGACTTGAGCATTTGTTGGAAAACTACAACAGGGGAGATTTAAGTCAGGCATCAGAATATTCAAGAATAACCTGAGGTCTGATAGCAAATATTTTAACAGTGCACTGTAGTCTCAAAGTACACTTGTTCAGAAGACGGATCGTCTCGACCCCAATTCTGTGATGATGACAACGAAGCATCAGAACACAATCTTGAAACCTGTCAGGCATTAATGTTTTAAATGCATATCAGATTTTCTTGTTGACATCAATGAATTTTCTGAAGTTTTTGAGAGCAAGGCCTATTGTAAAGCTTTATATACAGTGGGCACCAAAAGAAATTGTAATAAATTACAGTTATTTTTATTTTAAAATTGGTTCCTTGCTAGTTCTTAAAACTAAAACGAAAAAAAAATTTTGAAATATTGTCAAATTTTTTCGGGCACAATCCTTAAGTGGTAAAAGTTGAGTTTGGTGAGTTTTAGAATTTTATTCTTAGTGTAGAGTTTCTTTTAATGCTCACTGCAGTACACCAGAACGTTTGATCGCAATGCTCGAGGTGTCTTCGCGACAATATAATAATAGAGGCGGTGGTTGTTATAAGAGAGGAATGAACGTAGTCGATGGTGACGGTAATTACTCTCACTGTTATAAATAAAATCTACACAGTTCATGTGTAAATAATGGATTTCCGTTTACTATGTCTTATATTTCTTACTTCACAAAAATTCCTTTAATCTGACTGGCACTATATATTAATAAATTATCGTGAAACATTCTTTTCGAACTATTTTCTACCTGTTCAGATAGTGTAAGTCAGCATACAACAATACCAGCCTACAATTACTCATAATTTTAGGTCTGGAAATTTTGTAACACAAAGCAATACGAAAGGCGGCATTGAATTATTTTCGAAGAAAATGTTTCCTTAAATACACGCATGAATAGAAAACATTTTCTTTTTTTCTTAAAATTTCTTTCAAGGAAGTTGAACGCAGTACACTATGGTAGTAACAAGACGCCTTGTTGTTGCAGCAAGGAAACGCTATTTATTTTACAACAAATCAAATGCAAAAGGAAATTCATTTTAATTTATATTTTCCGCTTGTAAGATAACAACATATTATACAGGGTAATGAGGTTAAAATGCCGTAATTTTCTTTTGTTTTTATTAATTTTCATTGTTTTTCTTTTTATTTTCTTTTCTAGAAAAATTATCAAAATGAATGGAAATTTATGAAGAAAAAAAAAAGAAAATTATTTCCCATATCAATCAAGAAAAACTGCCTGGGAATCTGTGTAATTGTTTAGACAATTAAAATGTCATTCCGGTACCAGCATTTATCATTCTGCCGGTGTGGGATTCTGTGTTAAAGGTTTTGTCAAAGGAACACTAGACATGAAGGTAATATTAAAGCAGTTTTTAGACTTTGGACTGACTGTGACTGTTTTTGAAAATAAAACTTAAAAGCATTTGTTAAGAAATAAAAATAATGCCACAATGACTCAGTACTTGCATATGGTTATTCTGTAGTTGCGTATTCTCTTGTGCATTTCAAAACAGAAGTCTGAGTAATAAAATTCAAACCACAATCTATAATAAGAAACAGTGTGGGGGTGGATGGGGTATTAACTTTATATTGTTAATAAAACATTTTTTTGGCTTGAATGTAAAAAAGAAAACATGCTTTAATCTGTTTTTTTTTTGGTAAATACATATGGTTCGCCTGTTGGTTTGTCTGCTTCAAAAACAACAACTGCTTTTTGCAATATCTCCCCATCATGCCAGAACAGACTTTAGGTTAAATATACGAAATATGCCATAAATATAGATATCGGGTATTATTATAGCTGCTTAAGAGCTATCGATATCGATAATTATGTATATCGATAACTGAGTATGTCATACTATATTGAAATTTCTCTTCGGTTGTTTGGCACGTCATTATGAATCATTTAACGCCAGAACAAAGCTCTCTCCAATTGCGGACCACTTAGTCTATTTTAAGTTCAACAAAATCAAGCAATTCGTTATTTATTGATCGTTTTCGCAAAACTTATCGAAACAAAACAAAGAAATGTTATTATTGAAGAGAATTTTGCCACTATAGTGCGAATAGAATATAAGTCCCATGGATGGAACCATGGAACCGTACACAGATAATGAAATCATAAGCTGTGGCACAATTATAGGATGCCAACAGTGTGGGGACTTTATTTTAACGAATCTTTATTTTTAATTAATTTAAAACGAACTTTGACCACCAAGAGTATAATCCTGCTGCAGATGATATAACCCAGGTGGCTAAAGACAAATTTCAATTGACTCTTTGCGATATCTTTCAATGAGGTATTGAGATTGTAAGGCGATTGTGCGTATCAGTGGAATTGAGAATAAAGCCGGACATAACCACAATAGTACAATTTTTAAGAAAAATAATGACAGGCAGATGAGCTTACAAGGAAGGGGCCATCCATGCAGCTGATTGGGCCAGAACTTTTGTTTGGATTCTGAGCTGATGTTTGGAAAGGTATTCTCAATGAAAGGAAATGAAAAGGAAAGTCAAGGGCTCTTAACAAACCAAATGGGTTTTGAAGCAAATAAAACTTTTGTTACGCAAATTACACAAGATTTGACTCATGCAATAGAGGAACCAACAATAACTTGATCCTCAAAGTAGACTTTTTCAGAATGGGAATCATTTCAAACCCAACATGTAGATTCTTAGGTCACGAGAGTTAATTTTCAGGACACATTCTTTGAACAGACATTAGACATTAATGCATACCAGAAGAAAATACCATAACAGGTACAGGGCTGGGGATTGCACTTATAGACACCGAGCAGCATCCTGAATTTTGTCGGGACAATCAGTTTTGGGAGAGCGTTAGCGTTACTCTATACAGGCTAAAGGTAGTACAATTGATTCCATGGTCACAGTCTATGGCCGACCTGCACGACAATAATAATACTGTATTGGGAACTTTTGTCGACTCCTTGTCATTCGCAACTTGTTGACCTTTGTCCTGAGACTATGTGGAAAATTTTACATAAGGATCTGGGATTATATGCCTAAAAAGCTTGGCTTGTACAAGAATTCAAGTTAAAAGACAATCTTTAGTGACGAATTTTGATGATTGCATTCATTTGAAACTGGATGAAGATGATCATTTTCATTACAGAATTTTATTTAGTGATGAAGCTCATTTTCGAATACAATCCTCAAGCCATTTACTTATTTAAGTGGTCATTATAATCCTTTAGTCTTATTACATCATCTATATTGTGTGCGTTTTAATTTTGCTTTACGGAGATGGGGACTACAATTTTACGACGATTCCGAATGAGTTGTTAGCAAAGGATTTCTGATGGGAAGTCAATGATGGAAATATTTTTTTCAAATTTCATTTTGTTCAGATTTTCTGAGCTAAGTTTTGAATTAAGGGTTCTCGACTACCTACCAGACTAAGGCTATTGAAACCGACGCTTAGATCCATTAGAAATGGCTTTTTAATGTCCAAAAGAGATGGAATCTACAGTTTAACAACGATGAGTATGAATATTTACCTGAGGACTGCTGAAAGGAAGTGGATGCAGGAAATATTTTTTCCCATTTTTGTTTTGTTCGGAATGTTGGAGCTGAGGTTTGAATTAAGGGCTCTCGAGTAATATGCCATTACCTACTAGACTAAGAATGTTTTCACATATTCGTCTATTTCTTATACACAAACAAAATTGAGTTTTTTGTTATTTAAAAACTGGAAATAAAAACATCGAATAAGGCGACTGAAACCGACGATAACATCCATTATAATTGACCTCTTATTGCGGTTTACACGCAGGCGACATCATCAGTTCTTATTTCTTTCTAAATTTTAAGCAAATAATTGCCATTACGGTGAACGGCGAGCACTATCGAGACATGCATAATTGGTCATTACAAGCATTCAGTTGCGATTACGACCTAGCTTCTCACACCACTTATCTTGTGTGTATTAATTTTATACATGAGTATCGGGAGACCTACAGTTTACTGTAGAGTACAGAACTACAAAATTTTGATAAATTTTTCATGGTAATTTCATTTACTCTCTGAGCTTCTGTCATAAATCTGCTGAGAGGCAGTCGTCGAAAACATATTTGTTCATATTTCCTTTTGTTGGAATTGTCTGACCTGAGGTTTGAACCGTGGCCTTACGTCTAATTACCTTCTAGACTACGGCGACTACACTCAATTGGCTAACAAATTTTCATCTCAGATGTGGTTATGTTCACTGAACCTTTCCCTTTCGTGCGATTAAAGCCTCTATATTACTTTTCAGTGAGCTATGTTAAGTTATTGGTTTATGTCGATAAACTAGTAACTCTTGAAGCATTGGAAGCGAATTTTTAAACTTTGTTTCATTAAACAATTTGAATTTTTTTTATTGTACTGATCAAATGGACCATGCACCTTGTGACCGCATGTATAGGAAATCATATTTAAAACCCAAATGCCTTGAAATTGTATACCAGATTATAACAAAAATATTTCTATGTTTTATTGCCATTTTATTCATTATTTTAATAATTTTTGTTTTATTTTATTAAAAAACACAAAATAAATGACCTTAAAAGCAAAAAAAAAATATTTTTTTGTTATTCGCGTTAATTAAATAAAAAAATTCTAATTAAAAATGAAATTAAAAAATTGCTTTTAATTAAAAAATTTCTTTCGGAATTAATCTAAAAAAGAAATAATTGTTGCAATTTTTATTTGAACATGATGGCCACCTTAAATGACACAGTTTTAATTAAGTTTTCATTGCAAGTAAAATCTCCTTAATAAATATCAAGTTCAAGAGCTAATTTGTTAAATAATTTTCAACAATTATTTGTAGTTTTTTTTGTTTTTTTTTTGTTTTGTTGAACAATTAAATTCATTGTTTTATGTTGAAAAACACGCCAACATTTAATTTTTTAATTTTTTTTTTTTGTGAACAACTTGAACGAAATGAAGACATTTGAAAACGACAAAAATTGTTTAAACTTAAAAAAAAGTTTAAAATAAAAAGAAAAAAGTTGAAAAAGCATATTTTTTTAAAAGTTCATTAAACTGGTTTTCAACATATTCATACGCGTTTAATAGACAAAAAAAGTAAGAAAAAAAAGCAACAACGGAACGACATAAAACCGCATTTTTTCTGTTCAATAAGTGAGTGAGCGAATAAAGGCACCAAATAGTTTAAGGTGCTCGATGGTTTAAAAAAATTTTTTATTCTTATTTCTTAAGAGTTTCTTAAAGAAATCTAAGAGACGTTGAGAGCATATTTGCATATTTGTTTAAACAATTTTAGGTTTTTTGGATTTATTTTTGTTGGAAAACAAACAGACTAGTAACACCAATTTCTTGTTGATTTAATGTATTGAACAGAAAATTATAGGCTCTCCATGCTTAAAGAATTTATTTGTTTAGTTTTCTCATTGAAATTTTTTACGCTTTCATTAGGTTTATTGGAAAAATATTAGTTTTTTTGTTGTTATAATATTTGTTGTTATTATTTTATATATTTTTTCTATTGCCTTTAACGTTTTTTTATGACATTTTATTTGCATTAATCATTCATATTCCATATGAGAAGATGTATTTCTATCTTTAATTCTTTTATAAAATCTTTTCTTTTATTATTTTTCTCCTTCTTCTTATTATTTTTTTCATTTATTTATATTTTTAATATTCATTATTATTTTAAAAATATTTTTATTTTAATTTCTTTATTTAGTATTTATTGCTGTTGTAGTTTTTTTTTTTGCCATACAATGCATACGCGCTTATGTATTTTATTTTCACTTTGTATAGACACACTACAAGCAAGACAAGACACAAAAAACAACACACTCAGGCAAGTAGTAGTTGAAGCAACAAGAAACAAAAAAAAAAACACGGCAACAACAACACACACCAGTAACAACAACAACTAATTAATTATATAGACGTTTGATATTTGTTTAAATGTAAAAATTTTTATTTTTTTTCTTTCCGTTGACGTGTCAGTTTAGTTGAAAACGCGATCTTTAACTGCCGGCTCTTGTGTTTAAGCCTGGTTTATGCAGCCACAATATTTGTTAAGTTACGAACATCATAACAAAAACCTGTACTGTCTCTTACTCTTGCTCTCACTTACTATTTGATTTGTTGTTTAGATCTCTAGGTAATCTCTTTAAAATATTCTCTTTTCACGATGATCAAAACGTATCTGTTAGTCAATGGTGTGGCTAATGACGAGGTTTTTTATTTAGAAAAAATGAAATGAAAAAGCTGAGTAGTGCTCATTGAATAATATATGAAAAGATGGTTTTTAGGTGACAGAACGTTTGAAGATCTGGACATGGTAGCGAACATATCACTAAGAGAACTGGCCGGTTTCACGCGGAGCTCGGGATGGTTCAAATCCACCACCAACGGATAATGTCAAGGGGGCTTACCTAACACTGGGTGACACAATGGGTTAAATGGCCACGGAGTGTATAAGCCTGTGACGACAAACCACCCGCTTACCTCAACTATGATAGCGTAGCGTGGTGTAGTTTTTAAATTAGTTGTCTACAAATTTAGTAATTAAGCATTGCATCCTTTTCCGAACAATCCGGAATTTTTTAAACAATAAATCTTGGTGTCATTATGACCCTTAAATATTCATTGAAATCGCTTATTTACAACGGGTTACCCATTTGTCGGTTTCACAAGTTAGATTAAATAAAACATATCGAACTAAAGCTTTTATGTTATTGCCAACATTCGACATTATTGACCGCCTCTAAATAGATTGCAGCAGCCTAACCTTTTTAAACATTTTGACCACTTTTTGGTTGTTTCGGACAATAATACGGTGATAACTTGATCAATATTAGATTTCAAATGCTCTACAGTTAGAGGATTATATGAGTCGATAGGGTCTTTGGTGTAGTTCCACCAAAAAAAAGTCTATCTGCGATAAAACGCATGATTTTGGTGGCCAATTGATGACGCCAAAACACGAAATTACTCTTTCTTGAAATTTCTTATGTAATTAAGCCATCATCAGTCGTGTTGTGTGGTTCGTAACGCCGTCTGATTGCACATACAATCTAGGGTCACAATCTTTAAATGCTATCACACGATAATGACGATATGACTTTGTGGCAACGGTGTATTCATGGACATTATTGTCAAAACACGACCCAATGACACCTCCAGACCATAATGCGAAACAAATAGTCAATTTTTCTTTTTTGTATTTCGTGAGACTCATAAGTGTCTACTTGGTGGTTGACCCAATCACTGAGCAGCAAGTGAGCATTTTCGCTGAAGAGAAATTTCATTGAATAATCAGCATTGGACAAGCCTGTTGTTATATCCCGGCCGGCCTTAATTATTGTATGAGGTGGACATCACATAGATGGAGGTCTTATAGTTAAGCAATCCTTATTCGTAAATGACAAAACTGTGGTAAAAAATTCAACCTTATCAGAGCGGCGGATTTGGAACGAGCTAAGAATGCATCCGGAAATTACTTGTGAGCTTGGTACTATGAAGTGGGCATCTAAGACTATTATCGCGGAACATTATAAATGACAATAAATTTAACTTGAGATTCGTACGTAGGATTCATTTATTGTGGATTCTCCGATATGGTTGTATAAGATACGGTATCTACAAATTATTTCCATATTATTATTGCCTTCAATTTATAAGTCACTAAATATTAAAAAAAAACTCATGTTTATCGAATGCCTAAAATTCAAGACTATATATGCCTTGACTTTGCTATCATCCCCAATCCGGAATGTACGTCATAAACATTCCCCAGAAGTATGTGGTATCATGCATTCAATGTTCTTAGATAACTTCCAGAAGAGCTTCCTATTCCCTGTAAAGGTAGCACTGATGTTCTCATAAAACTCGTTGTTGATATTATCCTTTCTGGGGGATTGGTTTAGAGAGGATTGAAGATTCAAAATTTCTAAAATTTGCAAACCATGTTTCTTTACATCTTTCTGGGGTTTGAATTAATCAGTACAGTACGTCACCTCTCCACAATAGCATACGGTAAGGGTAATACTTCTTCCTATACGCTCTAACACTATACCATATAGTATATCGCAGAATTGCAAAACTGAAATTTTGAAATGGCACCGAACTATAACTGAAAGAGTACTTTTATGCATCAAATGGTACTTTTGTAAAAATATTTGTTTATATTTAATACAGGTACGGAATGGAATAGAGACATTAGCGAATAGAGACATTACACATGTTTGTCATAAAAAAAAAAAAAAAAAAATATCAGAATCAGAACAAAAAATCTCCGTTTAGTCAAAGGTCGACGGAACATAACGGAACGTACGATCGTTTTTAGCATATGAAGACCAATGTAAATTCTTACCGAAATTACATTACGGTTCGGCAAGCGTTCTCATTGCTTTTTCGTATTTAAAAACGGACGTACGTTTAATGCACGTTTGGCTAACCGGTGCTACTTTAGCATTACATGGAACATGTTGGTAAGAACGCAAAACATAAAATATTAATAATAAAAAAGTACTGCGAAATTTTTTAAATAGAAAAGTACTGAAAAAAGTATTAAAGTACTGACTGGCATAACGTAGACTAAACACAAAATTCTCTCAGTAAAGAGCA
The DNA here is from genome assembly GCA_936449025.2 of Sarcophaga subvicina. Lineage (NCBI taxonomy): Eukaryota > Metazoa > Arthropoda > Insecta > Diptera > Sarcophagidae > Sarcophaga > Sarcophaga subvicina. The sequence goes on from OW388084.2 coordinate 40,177,183, forward strand.
AAGAGTGTTAGTAAACTCATTAAAATTGCTTCATTTCTATGATAAAATTAAGATTGTGATTCGAAAATTGCTAAATCTTTAGTGTAAACTTTGAACACAATTAAATCACTCATTTAGAAACTAAGTTTTATCGCCAACCACCACCCCATAGTGATATTTAATTTTGATGGCTGCAGATATTTAAATATTTTGTGTGTCTCTACTCTCTGTAAGCCCCTAATTTTACTCTCTCTACTCCACTATCAAAGAAATTCTCTTTCTCACACTCCATCACCATTCATTCATTATGTACTTTACACACCTGTTGCTGATTTTTTACCTGAATTTTCTGTATCTTCTTTATCACTCTCTTTCACAGTTTGTTTTATTAACACACTTATTTTCCCAACAGTCGTAGGCAGTGTTCCCGTGTTTTTGGTTATTTCTAACAAAAACTGATTATTTTTTTGTTCAATGTGTAGCATGTGTAGATTTTTCTGATTTGGATTATTTTGTTTTGTTATAAATAATTTAATTTATTTATTTATTAATTACAATACAATTACAAATAATATTCTAATTATATACGAGCTGAGTAACTTTGACCACATGTTCCGTGTAGTGTCACAGACCAGACTCTTTGGTGGGAATCTAACCCACGACGCTAATAGTCTAGCGCACTACCCACTGGACTACCAGGGCACCCAAAAAATTTAATTTAATTGAATATTAAACTAAGTAAACATAATTTTATTTTGAAAAAATTTTAAAATATTTGTTGCGTGTTGTGAATTTGGTTGGATTTGACAGACGGACATGAACCCAAAAATGAATTATTTTTAGTGTGGTGAGTTTCCAGGGTGGTGGGTTTTTGTAAAATGTGATAAATTTGAATGGTGTGGTGAGTTTTAAGAGTGGTGAGCTTTTAGAAAGCATGGTATCTTTATTTGATGTGGTGAATAAAATTGAAATTCACCAAAGTACCGTTCTTCGAAATAGGTATTGTGTTGTCATAGTTCATATCAGTGGTGAATTATCCGATGTGTGTATAGAATAAATAATTTTTACCTCCGGCCCTACGGATTTTATCCAGTGTTGTAAAACTCAAAAATATTTCGACCATGTGTTTATGTCAAACTTAATTTATGTTTACTAACCACACATAGTATTGGAACAGTTTGAAAAGCGTTTTGGTTGCTGTATTCGGAAAAAAAGGTTGTAATATTGACTATTGACTTAAAACGGACACTTGTATTATACGGTGATGGTCTGAACTAAATGTGGATTTAGTGGTATTTATATTTTTTAACACTTTTTGATTAGAAGAGGCCTATTTATCAATCAATTTACTTTCGGGCATATTTGGTAGTTTTTTCTTTTTTTTTTGTATAAAATGGAAGCAAATATTTAAACAAAGGACAAGAGGTGTCATAAGGACACTCAGTATAAAGGATTTTCATTTCTCTTGAACTTTTTGAAATTTCAAATAATATGACTGTATGGCGGTAATGGTGGTTTGAATATTTGCTTCCAAGCATCATGATTTAATGGTTAATACTGGACATACACTAACGAGTTAACACAATAACACTGAGTGTTAAATTGCATTAATGAGGAAGCGAATGAACAGAACTACAAAAGGACCGGTGATGTCAATTTCAAATGAACCCAAATCAAATGAAAACAATGGCCAATTCTTGTTCAAGCTGTATTTTACACGCACGTAAGCAAGATGCTTCCGTATAATTTTTCATGTAGTCCAAGGGCAAAGTCCAGCAAGTTGAAGACGACGATGTATTGAGATATAGCTCAGCAGTATTCTATTCGTTACGTAAATGTCTTTGTATTGTGGATAGTTTTGAAACAAAAAGCGCAAAATAAGTGCTAGGACTATCAACAACTGCAAGAATTGCTTACTCACTAGGTTATTAAGTCGACCGAAAAGTGGATTAAGTGTTTTATGAACCCAGCAAAAATGCCTTTCAGTTTACCCTAAGTGTCCTGAATTGTTTTTTCACTTTATCTTCGAATAAGTTAAGTAATCACTTGATTGAGAAATAATAAACTAAAAAGAGCGTCTACATTTACGCTTATAAATAAAAGTATAAAAGTGTTCAATAAAACATAGTGAGCAACGTATGACATTTAGTTTCGCTGTGTTGTTATGTCAATAAAATGGAATATGTCGTGTTGGACATAAGAAAGTATTTTTATAAGAGACAAATCAATTGCAGAATTCTGTTTTTCTCTTATATTTGTTATCGATTTAGCAATTCTCTTCGAAATAGCTTTTAATCCACTTACTAAATGATCACGAACGGAACTGAGCTATTCGAATACTGTGTCAGTTATAGGATTAAAAAAAACACTGTAGAACAGTACGTCAGTGCTCTAATAACGCGTCGTAAGCACTTGACGGTTTCTCATATGCGCTATAAAAAAGGACTCGAGTCTTCCAGTCAGAGTGTTGGTGTGAATAGTAAAACGGACAGATAAGATCTTCGTTGTCTAGTAGGCAGTATACCACCTAAATAGACAAAGTCCGTTTGATAACATCTCATGTCTGATATATTGAAATAAAAACGATACGGTCTCAGAATCTACCAAAGAAGGTCTCACAAAAATTAATTGCCAACGAAAAGAGTATCAAATCTGTATTGTTTTGAGATCTTATTAAACTGTTGATTTCACATTTGTGGATAAAATTGAGGCACACAGTTTGGGTAGTTTAGAAGCTAGGCTAGCTACCTAAATGGTTGTATGTGTGTACGGCCACATAAGACAAAATATGTTTTTATTGCTTTTAATATTCAATTTCCTTCTTTTTCTACTTACTTATTTCGATCGCTACGAGATGTTTTGGTTTCAGCGAAGGTGAATTTGGACTCTCATAACCAGTCCATAGTTTCTTGACCGATGACCATACATTAATGCAAGTGTTACGGTTGAATAAATAACAATGCGTCATGGATTGATTAATTCCGATCCTATTTACCCTACACCAGCATACAACGCAATGTAAGTTGAAAATAAAATGAATATAAAAAGCAAAAATAGTTAAAACGTCTGGAGTAGAGAAATGAAATAGTGATTTAGAGGCATCAGCCAACAAAGCTTGCTTGTTCTTCGAATACAATATTAAAGTGAATGTTAATAATGACACCCTATTTATGGTTACATTTATATTCACGACGTTGAGTTACTTCATTGTTAAAATTAGAATTAAATTGTCCCGTAAACCGTACATGTTGTAAACATGTCAGTGTCGGTTGCACTTTTTGTTTTTTGTCTTTCCAAGGAGGAAAAATAAAAGAGTAGGACGTACAAATTAGAGTTAAGCTCTCATGGATAAACTTTCATTATTAAAATTAAAATAGTAATAGTAACGGCGATATAATTTTTCTAATTTTTGGCGACCAGCCAACAACACACATTATAGAATTAAATTATATTTTCAGTACAAAATATAAATTTTTTAAAAATGTCAATCGACCTAAATTAAAGCCTCTTACCTGGTACTGTTTCTCCATTAAAAGTTATTTGCACTGTATGTATGCCGGGCTCATGTGGTGTAAAGCTGGCCACAAAACGTTGACCGCCTAATGACCGCACCGAAGAAGTCACTCGGCCACCATTAACCAAAATCTCCAAATTACCAGAACCCGCTTTCGAGCCATCAATTTCAAATTCAACCGGACGTCCTATAGCGCCATTTGGTATATCCTGGACACGAATGGCTCGTGCGCCAATTACGCCCGTAGTGGTGCTTTCAATGGGGCGAAATCGCGATAAAGAGCTATAGCCACCACCACCTACACCAACAGCCGCATTATTACCGGAAGTAGTACTTTCGGTAACAATTTGACGACTGGATTCATTGACAGTGCGTGTATAACCACCGGATTTGTCCGTATAGGTATTATTCGATTGTGATTTAACAGTGATGGCACTGGGTCTATTTAAAGAAGAATAAAAGAATTTATTTAAAATTAAGTGGGCATGGGTTTAGCAAAAACTAACTTGAAACGTTCTGCATCGTCTACAGAGTCCCTAGAGCCTCTACGATCTGAGTGATACTTTTGTTCGTTCAAAGCAAATTTATTATACTGGGTATTACGATGCGTTTCATTATCGATATCGGGACGGGCATAACTTAAATCCGTATTCAGTTGGGATTCGGTCATATTCGCCAACGATTCCAGTGAGTTATGGGAGAGCATATGTTTCGTTTTGTTTATAACATCCCAGCTATCACGTCTAGCCGAGGCGGGCTTAATGGAGGACACACGCACATTAGACGAATGATCTATGCGTGGCTCTGGTGAGGCCGTACGTCTTTGACGTTCTGTGGTGCCATAGAGCGAAGGGCTGGCACGTATATTTGTATCGCTTACATAATTTGAAGTGGACTTATAAGTGGAAGACTTTTCCACGGTACGTGATTCAAAACCGTTCTGTGGGAGAGAAGAAAAGGGTAGTGAATGTATTTGTGTAACAGAGAGTTTCATTTCCTTACCTTGTTTACTGTGGTACTGGGACTCACGCGATGTGTAGCCGTGGTTATGTAATTACTGTTGGGCGAATAACGTTGCACCGGTGAGGCTGACATGTGTCTAGGGCTGGCGTTTAATGTACGCGTAGCCGTTTCATAAGGCATTGATGTTTTTATAGTCAAAGGACTATTCGTACGTATTTCACTAGATCTTATCTAAGGTTAATGAATAACAAAAGAATTTGAAGCCAAAATACAAAAAACATGAGTTAGTAAGTTTACAATTTTGTTTGCTTAGAAAAAAAGTACCCATAATAAAAGTACATTTCAAATAAAGACATACACATACACATACAAAACAAAGTACCATAAATGTTAGTCAAACTCATTAAGGGTTAATAAATAATTAAAAAATAAAAATAAAAAACATTTAAAAACGAAAAATAAAAAATTTTAAAATTAAAAATATTTTTCTACATAGAAAAACTAAAAGAAAATTAAGAAAATTAAATAGAAAATGTTTGGTTTTTTTTTAGAAAATATAGACAGTTTTAGTTACATCATGTGTGGGACTGGACATTATGGGACTCAATCTCGTGGTATTGTACGATACTGAGCCACGTGTTGCTGTTGTATTGGTGCGTGTCTGATAATGATGATGCTGTTGCTGATGCTGTCTCTGCTCTTCATACAAATCCACGTCACGATCTTCACGCGGTGGCGCCAATTTCAGGTCACGTTCATTCTTACGCATTGAATACAATTCATTCTCCTTGTCATAGTAGTAGTCATTCTTCGATAGTGATGCGTTTGACGATTTCGAATCACGTCTGGGACTTGAGGTGACATTATACAAGTCAACTGAGTTCAAGTATTTAATACTGGGTGACTCATTGTATTCGCGGTCACGTTCGCGTTCACGTTCACGTTCGCGTTCACGTTCGCGTTCACGTTCGCGTTCACGTTCCCATTCACGTTCACGTAGCGGCGGTTGTGGTGCTGGTGGTGGCGGTGGTGATGTTGCCAATTTTTCCTAAAAAGTGTATATGAATGGGTCGGTGTTTGTTTGTTTTCTTTTGGTTTCATTTTTTCGAATTGTAAATGATAATTTTTGTTAAAATTTGTTTCTATTTTTTGTTTTTGTTGTGCAAAATAATTTTGACTAAGTAAAGTGAGTGTTATTTGGTGATTGCTAATAGCATTACATATGTACGATTGCGGTGATTATAATTATTGTGTGATTTTTTTTGTGGTGAATATTTGTGTGGGCTTATATGGTTTAGTTTGTAAGCATAAAGTGGGAAGTTTTTATTAAAAAGTTTTCAAATTTAAAATTATACACCTAAAGCAACATTATTTATGGATAAAGCAAATAAATTTCGTCAATGAGAGTTCGATCATTTCATACTGTGTTCATGTTAGTTATCGCAAGAATTAAATAAAACGAAAATTCATGTAAAAAATTCATGAAGTCGCTGTAGTGTAGTAGGTAGTGTATTGGCTCATTGGTAGTGAGTCATGGTTCAAACCCCAGGTCAGACATCTCCAACAAAACGAAATATGAAAATAATATTACTTCGGCGACTTCCTTTCAGCAGATTTCTGGCAAAAACTCTGAGAGTAAATAAAATTGCCATGAAAAAGTTTCTCAAAAACCTGTCGTTCGCTAATGAATAAAAATATGACAAGCTTTTTGCAATATGAGGCTCCCAACTGTTAATTCCGATATTAAAAATCGAGCGCTTTGCAAAAGAACAACTCATTATAATTGTAATCATAATTATGAAAACTTGTTATAAACAATTGGAGAGTTATGCTGAGATCGGTCGCCAACATTATTCATCGACCATTCGTAGAGTGATCAAAAAAGTAGAAGCAATTGCCGTCAACGTCAACTTGGGTTCCATTCCCACAACAGACTCTGGGGTTCGTGATTGTTTGATTTTTTGTCTGGCATTATAAGTGATTATTCGCAATAGAAAGAATGTGAGAGTTGTTGTTCAAAAGCAATTCTCGAAAAAAAATTGTCTCAAACTACCAGCTCTTTCCTTTCTCCTATAAGCTTTATATGAAGCACTACGCAGAACTTCACGTGGGTACAAAATTCTTATGAATTTGGGACACGATGACAGGCCTTTGTTGAGATACACACCAAACATTAATATCAGCTTAGTCTCTTGACATTGACATGTATTTTCTAATACACAATTATGAAATGTGGACGACAATTCGTTTAATGGGTAATGGGGCAACGTGAATCAACACCCACTTTTCGAAAGAGTCTTTTTTCGATAAATACATAAAATTCTCCCATGAAAGCAATTGCATCCATAAAGAGCAATTATGTGGATGAGGTTTTATTTAGGAGGCGTAATTGGGAAGATCAGGCTGAACACTCAGTGACTGTGAACGACATACGTTACAGGAACATGACAAGAGTTTCGGCAAGACTGCGTCACCAGACATACCATGTGTGCATCAATCGATTTAACGATTTCCACAAAAATTTATCTCAAGGAATATTAATGCCAACTGGACACCAAGATCTTATGTTTACAGCGCAGAGCGATTTTTATTTTTGATTCTTATGCGAATCTATCATAAGAAATTTAGTCATCCAAAGCGTCTTCGGCGGTATACAGCCACATGTCTGTAAAAGTCAGGGAAAAATTCATGCTCATTGTAATGGCCTGTCAACAAAACATGGCGATCATTTGATGTATATTTTAAGCAGCATGGCCACGGATTATCATTAACACATCAAACTCATATTTTTGTGATTGTATTTTTAAATAATACTCATACATATATTCCGAGATGAGCTTAAAGACAATAAATTTTACCATCAGCGCTGAATAAATCTTATGTTCTCCGCTGCTTTGCAACAAATATACAACTAAGTTTTAAGGTATAATATTGAAGTAAGCAAAATAAATGTATATGTATAAATTAACATACGTGTTGGTTAATTTGATCGGTTAAATCTGATGTATTGCCATGCAGTTTTAAAATCCAATATAAAACTCGCAACTATCACATTTGGTAACAACTTTCTGTACTTAAGTGGTCCTGTTCACTGGTCCGCTCGTTCGTGCGTTTAATGCCTCTAAGTATTCTATGTAGCTTTGTTGAGTCATTGGTTAAATGGCGGTAAATCAGCAACTCTTGACGTATTGGCAGTTAATATTTATTCCGCCATGGATGGCATGCGGACAGATTTATTGGAAAAAGCAGTTACAAATTGCACTAAGCAGACGAATTAACGAATGTAACTCGTGGTATCGGTAAATAAATCTCGGAAGTCATGTTAAAAAAAGCAATGCCATGAAATTATTTGCCAGATTATAATATAAGAAATCATTTCGGCAATATTTCGTTATTGTAAAGGGTGGGCCATTTAAACGTTTTAATTTGAAAATGCCATAAATTAAAAATGATTTGAAATTTTGCCAAATTTGTAATTTTTGTAATTGTAATGTACAACTGTTCCGGTTAGAAACGGAATATCATTTCGTTCACATGGCTGCCGCGGCTGACCTCACAGTACCTCATTCGATCGGACCAATTTTGATACACATTTTCGAGTGTAGGGGGTCGTATCTCAACAATGGCATCACGAATGGTGGCCTTCAAACACTCAATTGTCTCTGATCAAATCACAGCTTCTTGGCGGTCAATTGACATCACTATATCGGCTAATTAAACGGCCATTAAACGTTTGATGTAATAAATCGATTGTGGCATGAGATGTGTGGCAAGTTACACCATCCTGTTGAAATCAAACATCGTCTACAACAATACCGTGAAGAGCGGGTGCAAAAAAATCGGTTATCATGGTGCGATAGGTATCTCCATTGACCGTAATAGTTGTGCCGTCCTCATATTCAATGAAGTATGGGGAAATGATGCCTCCGCTCCAGAAGACGCACGAAACAGTCACTCGTAATGGGTGTATTGGCTTCTGTAAGACCACGTTTGGGTTTTCTGAGCCCCAAATACGGCAATTTTGCTTATTAACGTACCTACCGAGATGAAAATGATCTTCATTCGAAGAGATATTTTTTTTCTAGAGAGGCGGAAACGAAACGGATGGTCATTTGGCTTTAACTCTTGAAGCAATTGAACTTTGTAAGGCGTCATACCGCGATCTTTTCGCAAAATTCGGAATAAACTGGTGCGTGAAATGTTCAATTCTTGAGAACGATGAAGAGTTGACGCACACTCTCAGTCACAGCTTCGATATTATCCGGAGTAAGCTCTGCACGAGCACGCTCACGCTCAGCAATGAAAACAATTTCACGAAGTATAACAATAAACTGGCGTATACCGACAACTGTTAGTCCTTCTCCCTCGAGCACGCTCACGTCTTGGCGCTTCAACAATGAAACCAGTTTCATGAACTTTAGCAATAAACTTGCGTATTCCGGGCACTGTTGGCCCTTCTCTGCGACTAAATCTTGTGCGACATGTTCGTGTAATTTCCGACTAATTGTCTTTGTTTTGGAAATAAATTTCCAATAAATCCCAACGTTGCTCAAGCGTTAATCGATTCATTACGTTCAGTTGAGATAATTAACTGAATTTTGTGACAGAATAGAATGACAGAAGTATTGTCAGATTCCAAATTTAAACCGATAGGTGGCCCACCCGATATCAACTGTCAAATTATAATAAAAAAATTATTCCAACAATGTTTCTCTCTCGTGTATTATCAGCTAAAGTACTCAAGCTCTTAGAAGAAGGCCCTATTTTTCTATTTTCTTTCTTTTCTTATGATATTAATTAATAATATTAATATTTATTATGGATTAATTTGCCAAACAATTTGTTAATAATTAAAAAAAATAGAAATAAAAATTGCAATAAAATAATAAGAAATGAAAAAATGTTACATAAAGGGAATTAATCTTTAACATAAGCTTCACAAAAGATACCATAAACATTAAAGAAACAAAAAACAAAAACAAAACATAAGAAAAATAATTTAAAATTTTAATATCGTTAAAAAAAATAAAAGAAAAGTAACTCAGCATACGAGTACGAGTAGTTATTGGCAGGTTATTCCCATGTACATACCATTCCATCATACAACCGATTATTAACATGCAACACGCAATTTCAATTAAGCCCCCTGCTCCTCTACTATACTACATTCAACGCTTGTTACTTAAACTTTAAATATAACAATAGCAACAACAACAACAACAACAACTACAACAACATTGCTTTAATTGTAATAAATTTGCATGAAAATTAGATGAAGAAAAAAACAAAAATTCCTTCACCTTCCCTTTAAACCCCGTTTTTCTTGAAAATAAATTTCTCTTTTTTCTTGTGTTGTTGTTGTTGGTGTTGTTATTGTTTTTTTTTGCAATACTAAGCTTACCTCACTTTCCCTTTTATAGTAGCTGCTCGAACTGGTGCGATAATCTGTGGTATCCTGTTTGGCTGGAAACTGTGGTGAATACGAGCGTTGCCGTTCGCTGGTATTAAAATTGTTGCCAGCGTTTGTTGTTGATGATGCTGTTGTTCCCGTAGCTGTATTGTGATTGTGTTGTAGTAAATCTCTGCGGGACAATGATGAGGTGGCCGCATTACGATAATCATTATGTCTGGTTGATGTCGTAGATGTATAATGCATAGAAGGACTTTCGGAACGATGTTTATTATCATGCAAAGGACTACTGCGTGTTTTACCTGACCTGCCCTTAGTGCCCACACGCATTATAAACGGTGAACCTTTAACATCATAGCCATTGAAATACACATAAACGCGATATTTGCCATTTTGTCTGGGCATAAAGGTCACACGATATTTGTTCTCCACAATTTTCTCTACCGAACAAACCAACGAACGTTTATCGTGCACTATGTCAACATGCAGCTCACCACTTACGCCTACACCTCGAGCATCCACCTCAAACGAGTGGGCTCTTAAGGGCATGGCACCATCTAAGCCATGCACCGACACACCGGATGCATCAAACACGGCACAGGTAAAAGGCCCTCCCTGTATATGACGTCCCTGATAGGTAATGGCTATTTCCCATATACCCGCTTCATCTGGTTTAAATATGGCACTGTGGCCCTCTTCTACCTTTTTGAGAGGACAATTGTGTGATATGCCTGTGGGTGAAACAGCAGTCACTAGAATATCCTCGGTCTTGGGGGCACCGGTGGCATTAACCAATACTTCTACCAAACTGCCTAAGGCACAGGGAGCCATGCCGGGTGGTGCCACTTGTATAAAGCGTGGCAAAACACGGAAAAAGTGGCCACCCAAGCTATCTTCACCAATTTGCACGACAATTTCATGCATGCCATACTTATCAGGTACATATACACCCTCGCCATGGGCATTCATCTTAACGGGATGGGGATTACCCGAGGGTGGCACCACAAATGTTTTCACACTAGACAAGCTAATGTCGCGTGAGTGTACATCCACACTGAAGTGGGTCTGTGAAATAAAAATTTGTTAGGATTTCAAAGAAAATCTTTATTCCTGAAAGGCATATCTCACCTGTTCTCCCACACGTCCCGAAGTACTTTCTAAATGTATGGTTATTAAGTCCGAAAGCGGAGGCCTGGGCGGCACCCATTGCAAATGGGCTGCATAGGCCATAATACCTAAATGTTCTACCTCCGGATTGGCCATATCCTTGGCTGTTAATACCGGCTGTATGCCCAATTTGGCACCAGCATCTATGGCCTTGCGCACATTATTCTCATAATGGAAAGGATCAGTGCTGAGTTTTTCAGGTGCCGGGGCAGGACCGCCCAAACCTTTAATTATTTCGCACATTACACGGCCATCATTCCAATCGGTCTGAAATTTAAAAAATAAGTTTTAGAAATTCCAAAGAATTTTCTTAAAGCATTTGCTGCCAAGGAAACACTTACCGTAAAATTCTTAACTGGATCCCTAACTTGTGTGTTTACCCATCTCATGGTGGCATTATAACCGGGACCACCAGGTTTCATAAAATACGAAAGATATGTCATGCCCGACAATTCATCTAGCCAAGGTGAGGCTAAATATTCGGGCTCCAAAACTCTGGGCACACCAAACTCACTTTGAGCCAAATTCATAGTGACCGTACAATTGCGTACACTCTGACTAGGATCCATGGAACGCCAATGGGGATATAAGCCGGGCTTACAATAATCCAATAAGGCAGCCAAATTAACGCCACTATTCCAGTCAGTGGTCAGATTTGTTATCCTACAATCAGGCAAGGCGGCCTGTAGCCAAGCCAACATTAATTTACGCGGCGGGAATTTACTGCGACCGATCTGGTACCGCACAATCAACGACCATATAAGACCCAATATCAGCTTGACATTGCCATTGACAATGTCAACATTGCCTATGTTCACCAGCTTAATGTGATCCTTTTCTATGGCATTCAAAGCCGTTGTGGCATTCTCCAAATAATGATGCTGATTGGCCGGTCGACGATTCCATGATGGTTTTAACGGTCGTGTCTGTAGATTTTCAACCAATGCACACAGGCAAGTGCCATCACAGAAATCTGTTGCCCAATCCACCACCTGCAATGGGAAAATGAAAGGAAAATTAATTTTCTTTTAAACTGAAACAGAATTGTTCATCGATTTTCTTAAAGTTTTCTTGTTTTACAAACCATGGTACTGTAAACCGTAGTGTTGAATATATTCGAAATCTTTTACGCTTTTTGAGTGTACACCTACCCTCTCCCCCTTTTCATATGTATTCATATTCATATAACGTGTTAGTATTTGTTTTATCAAGTGCTTAAATAAATACGAAATTATAAATTCATTTTATTCGTAAGCATAGCATACATCTAATGACATATGGGTGTCTCCATACAAATATTCAAATTGAGATTTTGTGTTTAAAAAAATATTCAATCTTTTCTATTATACACGTCAATCACTTAGTTTTAATGTTCATAAGATAATATTTTCTGTGTGGAAACGCCCATATTATCCTTGTATGTATACGATATATGTACCATTTTTAAAGAGCTTGTAATTGTAGTTTATGCTAATGAAACTATATTTTACAGGTAATCTATTTGTATTTATAACTCAGCTGTAGGTTAAACATCATTAGCATGTCAACAAAATGTATATTGTCAGGCAGTTAGAAAGGATTGTAAATTGAAATATAAAGATAGTCCTGTTAAGAACCTTACAGTTTCTGGAAAGTTTTTTGATTCTCAAACATAATATCAGGGTATTCATTTAATGATTTCAAAACTACCAGTCTGGCAAGGCTGCCAGCTGTTAAATACACCTGAAATGTTACATTTTGTAATGAAAGTTTTGCCATAATTCAGTGCGGAATGATTAACAACCAAAGAACGCGAAAAAAGTAGTTAAGGGGAGTGACTGCGGTCATCATAATCGACTTACTGCGCAGTCAGGATTACGACATAGTTTCTCACATCATTTATGTTGTGTGCCTTAATTTTTATACATGAGTGGAGGGACCTACAGTTTAAAGTCGACACCGAACGACAGATTTTTGTGAAATTTTTCATGGCAATTTTTATTTACTCTCAGATATTTTGCCAGAAATCTGTTGAGAGGCAGTCACCGAAGAAATATTTTTTTCAAATTTCGTTTTGATGTCTGTCCTGGGATTTGAACCGTAGACTTAATAAGCCGACTACACTACCTACTAGACTACGACGACAACAAAAGAGTGGTTGAGTAGAATAACTATGGTTGCCAAAATCAACCTATTGGGCATGAAATTGATATGATTTTAAAGAAATTGAAAGACAGTGGACGGTTTAAAAATGTGTTTAAGGCTGTGCATCATTGTAATGTGTGTACATAAATACATACAGTAAAACCCCGCTTAACGCTGTTTTAGTATTACGCGGTAGTATTGGGATTCCCCTAAATCGCACACTGTACTGATACTTGTTGTATATGTGTACAAATAAAGCGTCCATACACCAACCAAAAGCGGTGCACTAAATAGCGATGGTGTATCCTATGTATCTTTTTCAACGCTCTTTTATTAGTCTGTCCAGAATAAAGACTCCAACTGTATTTTCCGAAGTCGCAATCACAGTATGTATGTACACGTGTTAAGTTGTCTCGTTTAACGCTGTTTCGCTTAGCGCTGGAACTTATTGGAACGTATGCCACGCGTTAAACGGGGTCTTACTGTACGTAATTGGTCATTATAACTCTTCAGTCAGGTCTACGACCTTGCTTCAAACACCATTTATGCTGTGTGTACAATTTAAACTGTAGGTTCCAGTTTAAAGTTGACTCCAAACGACAGATTTTTGAGAAACTTTTCGTGGATATTTGATTTATCCACAGAGATTTGTCAGAAATCTGTTGAGAGGAAGTTAGCAAAGAAATATTTTTTATGTTTCATTTTGTTGGAGACCTGGGGGTTTGAACCATGGCCTCACGTCTAATAAGCCAACAGATTACGTACTAAACTACTGTGACCTGCAATTTACAACGCTGACTGAATATTTACAATGCTGAAGATATGCTTATTGGTTATTTGAGCAATAGGCTTTCAATGCCGATTATTGCCTTAGGAGTGTTATTGGGCCGCATTTTTGCTACCGTTACCATTAATTCAGGACACAAATAGTGTATAATTACCAACAATTTTTAGCCTGCAATTGAATATTGTGAACTTGACTATGACTTGTGATTTCAACAGGAATATGTTGCTTGTAACAGAACACATTTCACGTTCCATGATTTGGAGGCGTCAGTTGGCCTCCAAAATTATATGGTATGACTGTGTTAAAATTTTTTCTATCACTGTGTCATAGAACGTGTTGACCGCCCAACGTTCCAGTATTTGAAAGCCAACATCTGTCAAGTTATGGCTAAGGCATGGGCGAAAATTATCGACTACTACAACCAATCAATTGCATGGAAGAATAGAACAGATTGCAGAATCTACAGATCTGATCTCGATTATTCTAAGATAGTAGTCTAGTAGGTAGTGTGCTGGCCAGATATCTATAAGAAAACGAAATTAAAAAAAAATTTTCTTCGGCAAAAATTTTTTCTTTTGACAAAAACGTTGTGAATAAATAAAAAATTCCATAAAAAATCTTTAAATATCTGTTGTTAAACTGTAGGTCCCATCACTCCTGTATAAAAATAATGCATATGTACATACATAGTAGGCCATTACAATCCTTCAGTCAGGATTACAACCTACTTTCTCACATCACTCATGTTGTGTGTGTTATTTTTATACATGATTGGAGGGACCTACAATTGGAAGTCGACTCCGAACGACAGATTTTTGAGAAACTTTTCATGGCAATTTTATTTACTCTCAGAGTTTTTGACAGAAATCTGCTGAGAGGAAGTCGCCGAAGAAATACTTTTTGTATTTTGTCTTGATGTCTGGCCTGGGGCTCGAACCCTGGCTTTACGTCTAATAAACCAATACACTACCTACTAGGCTACGGCGACTTCATAAAAATAATACACTAACTAAAGTTATGTAATGACCAATTATGTATGTATGTATGCAGATTGGACATGAGCCATTCCTTTACGCAGGCTTTGTGGAAGTGTTGGATGAGATTTGAGATTTTCGAGTAAATTTGTTCATGGCGTACATGGAGTTAAAGCTTCTGTTAAAATTTCTAATTTGGACAATTTCATTTCAGACAGTTTAGTAGTCTGTTTATATTCCTCTGTACTACTTCTCCTCATCTATTTCTTCTTTGCTTTTACTTCAGTTTTTCAATTAAATTTCTTCCAATATCAGCTTTTTTCTTTTCTCATCGTTGTGTAGTCTGTAAGGTTTCATGTGCGATATTGATGCACAAATTAGTCCGATTATCTAGTGTCAGTTACAAAGGATGAGGTACAAATTTCTATGCCTACATTGCGCTTACGTTGAAAGCTAAAATTTTGAATTTATGTATTCCTGGAATATGAAGCAGTAAAACACGTATATTGTAGCACAAGACAGATGAAATATTCTACGTCTGTATAACGCATATTAACGCTAAGAGTGCTTTCTCACAATTAGCTGTTTTTGTAATCAACAGGACAACCTCAATGAGCCTTTCAATTTGATAGAGAATTGAAATACGAGCTGAACGAAGCTAACGAAGTGTATGAGGGACAGTTGTTAATAAAAACTCTGAGGAAACTGTAAGAAAACTAAAGTGATTCTGAAAAAGGAAGGTGGACAACAAAACAGATGCCAAGGATAAATGAATGGTGCAGTAGAAGAGAGGGAGAAGTTAATTACTACACAGGCGAAATGCTGTCCGAGAAAAAACTTTTTCGAATGGGTAAATCTAAAGATTCAAATTATTTAAATGGTAACGAAGATTTTGACAGGGTAAAAATACGATCATCCAAATGTAAACAATAGGGAATATAAAAAAATGAAATTGGTCCTACAACAGATAAGATTAGCGTGAAGTAAATGCTCCATGACCAGAAAAATTTAACAAAAGTGGCAAAATACGCAGAATTCTGAGAATAAGGAATGCTAACATAGTCACTGATAATCGCATGTATAATACCCTAAGGCCCCATGATAATCAATATTCACATGGTCATAAATGGTGTAATTATCCGAATGTTGTACAGATTTTAGCGGTGCATTCTAGCTTCAAGCGGTATATTGATTTTCATGTAGACAAATAATGGACTTTGGTTGCTAGATGTTGGCATAGTCTAGTACGAAGCGTGTTGGCTTATCAGACATGAGGTCTCGTTTCAAACCCCAGATCAGACATCTCCAACAAAACGAAATATGAACGTATATTTCCGATTTCTGGCAAAAACTCTGAGAGTAAATAAAATTGCCATGAAAAGGCTTCACAAAAATCTATCGTTCGGAGTCGACTTTAAACTGTAAGTCCCGCCACTCATGTATAAAATTAACACACACAACATAAGTGGTGTGAGAAACTAGGACGTTGTACAATGGGTCAATTCGATCTCCGGGTACTGTTCTTGTCTTAATTGACAAGTACACGTCCTCTAACCTAACCTAACCTAGGCAAAATCTTGGAAAAATGGCTCTATCCGCCTAAGGCACACAATATTTTCCTTCAAGCGCGGTTCAAAACCAAATAATCCGTCATCAAATCAAGACATATTCTGTGCGATTAATATCGTTGTAGTGTAACTTTGGTTCTTACTTTCCTCCCTATTTTCCTTTATTATTTAAAGACTTTATTTTTCTTTCTTTGCATAACCATTTTAGCCAATTTATGTGTCACACACTTGGTAAATATTCTTAATTGCATTCATTAATTTTAAATTCGAAATAATTATTGAATATTTTGTTTTTCCATTTTGTTTTTGTTTTTCTTTCATTCTTTCCATGCATTGTCACAATATGCATGCCTAGCAGTGTATCTATTTGGCCAAAGAATACTTCGGGCCTATGGAGAGTATTTTAGAAAATTTTAATTTTTATAAGAATTTTATGAACATTTTATGAACATAATTCATAAATTACAATTAAAGAAAATTTATTATTCAAGTCATGTTGACAAATATTTATTAGATAAACATACACGAACTCATACACACACATATATATATATATATTATGTATATATGTCAGCAGTAATTGTCTTTTACTTCAATATCTCTGTTTTGTTTTTGTCAAGAGGTAATTCATCATCAAGCAATAGCTGCAGTAAAATTTACAGTCACTGCAGGTGCCATATTATTTGCATTTATGCCAATAGGCAAGTTAAGCAAGCCAGAATAACACTTTGTAGGGTCTCATTAATAAAACTAATTACTACACTGTGATGTATTTTTACCAAATCTTGACACATGAAAATTAACTTGGAATCAAAGTCATTTTGAAAATGGTCAAGTGCAACCAACCATCATTGTTTTTTGCTTGACTAGGAGCTGGAATAATGTTGGTTTTAACTAAAAGGTCTTCCAACTGGAACTGCTGCACTTGGGCAAATGATATCACTCATCTTGTTAAAACAACAGCTGACATATTGCTTGCACACATACATATAAATTTGGTCTTTACAATCCTTCAGTGAGGATTACGACATAGTTTCTCACACCACTTATGTTGTGTGCGTTAATTTTTATACATGAGTGGCGGGACCTACAGTTTAAAGTCAACTCCGAACGACAGATTTTTGAAAAGTTTTTCGTGACAACTTAATTCAACCTCAGAGTTTTTAGCAGAAATCTTCTGAGAGGAAGTCGCCGAAAAAATATTTTTTTTTTCATATGTTTTTTGTTTGTGATGTCTAACTTGGGGTTTGAACCTACTAGTATGAAGTTCTATTCTCATTTATTCACTATATTTTGCCAAGTCACCATGCACGGATATGGCATTCAGCAAGACGTGGAAATAGTAGATTCATCACATCTCTTCAGAGAACGTTTTCATCAAAAAACATTCGCAGCAATGAGGCCTATTTCTGAATGGCTGCTTTCCAAAATGTTAATTGCTTTGTGTTTGAACAAAGTATCGTGTTTCATAATGCCGCTGTACAAAATATATACAATGTATTCCATTTCAAAACGACGTCAATGTGTATTTTTAACGCAGTCAAAAATCAATCAGGCATCGGATTTATGGTTGATGCATTGTTTGGTTACTTTGCATATCTACATAGTTTATATACAGTAGTGGAACTGCATACAAACTTTGTATTGATACATTTTGGAAGGCAGCCAATGAATGAGTACATAAGAAAGAAATTGACATCAAAGAGCGTCCAATGCATCCGGGAAAGTCACTGTTTAGTGTTAATTTGGGTTGGCATAGGTTCATATTTCTTTGCAAAAGACATTGGCCAGACCATCACTGTTTTAATAACCAACTTCTTTTGGTCTGAATTTGATGATCCGGACATCAACAACGTGGGGCTTCAATAGGACAGCGCTACAAGCCACACAGTTTATGCCACATTGGATATTCTGCACCAAAAATTTGAGGACATCGGCATTTCACTATGAATTCACTATGAATTCAGCCTGATTTATCCTTAAATTTATTAGAAAAATAGGTTTGGAGTAGATTTTATAGGCGAAATCTACCTAACAACATGAAACGACACAATAGTAATATTTTAGCCTTTAGAGGACATTTCAAATTTTTGAACCCTGAAGTAAAATCACATTATTCTATGAAATGATATCTGGGAAGAGTTAAATTGGAGTTTTTGTTACAGAAAATGTAAGAATGGGTCGATTCCGTAATTAGAAATACTGCAGGCAGAGGTAGACATTCATGTTCAATCTGATAATTTTGAAAATTGAATGAAAACTCAATGTAATCATGAAAAGAAACCCAAAACATAAGCACTGTGAACATTGCCAGGAAACTAGACGTTTGTTATGAACCAGTGATTAAATAGTACCCACGAATATCAATTTGTTATTTACAAATTACATAACAAAACTGAATAGAATGACAACAAATTTAGAAAAGTAATAAATAATGACAATAACAAATCAACAGTGAGGTAAGGTTCTAGAAGTTGACAGATTTATTTAAATAGAGAAATACAAAATTTTTCTCGAAACCATAGAATATACTCGTTTCTAAAAATTAAAATCTTTACAATGCTAAATTGGGGACAAAATCTATGGTGACATGTGTTTAAATATCACAAGAGGACATGGTGAAATGTATATATATGATAACAGGCTTCCGGGCCCTATAGGTTAGGTTAGGTTATGTTAGCGGGATAGCTTTAATTTACCAAAAAGCTCACTTGCGCTCGCATAGCGGCCCGTTGTGATGCCACAGGTGAACGCAGCCTCTGCACTGACCAAGTTCCTCCGATCCAAGGAGGGGGAAGTTGGTCAGCGCAAGGGCTGCACATTTTCCAAAAAGCACGACTACCCCACGCTGGAAAACCAGCCAGAATGTTTGATGAACGAAGCTATGTCCTTGATATCAATGGACGATAGCTCCATCAAGCTGACAAGGGTCGGAGAGCCAAATAACCTATATCTGCATCCCGCAAGGGATGGGCATTGGCAGAGGAAGTGGATGACAGTCTCCTCCTCCTCGGCGGATCTGCATCCACGGCAGAAGTCGTTAAATGGCAGTCGCATTCTTTCCGCGTGTCTACCCATAACACAGTGGCCTGTAAGCATGGCCACTGTGATCGAGATGATATTACGGTCAAGTCCAAGTAGCTGGTTGATACGCCTCCTATCCATTGTGGGCCAAGTGAGCGTAGCGATGGAGCAGGACTCCTCATTGACCCAGGACCGGTTGGCATCCCGGGAGAATTTCCGCGCAAGTTTGTTTTCAGGTTTGAACGAGGTAAGTGGCAGTCCCACGTTGATTGAGGAAGATTCCGGAAGTAGTGCGCTAGCCCTGGCCAGCTCGTCGGCCTTGCAGTTTCCTGCAATATCGCGATGTCCGGGAACCCAGAAAAGTGTGACGCCGAGGCGCCCAGAAAGTAGATTGAGGCAGCGGCGACATTCTCTGACGATCCTGGAATTATCCGCAACGTTCGACAGAGACTTTGTCGCAGCCTGGCTATCGGAGTAGATCGAGATACGGGTGAAAGGAACAGGAACACCCGGCATATGGCCACTACCTCCGCCTGGAACACGCCGCAGTAGTCCGGCAGCCGGAGTGAGATGTTCAGGTCCAATTTCCCAGACCATACTCCACTGCCCACCCCGTTATCGAGTCTGGAGCCGTCGGTGTAGACATCCAGGAGTTCAGGTGGAACGGTCGTGCCAGGGGTCCAGTCACTTCTGCTCGGGATCAGGAAGTCGAAACCCCTATCAAAACAGTATTCTAAAGGAAGATAATCAATATCAAATGGGGCCACGGGATCGATCCCCAAAATAGAGGAATGACCAGAAGCGATAACACGCCAACGAGACAGGGCATTGAGTCTTGTCGCCGTGAACTTAGCCACCTGCTTAGCGAGGAGCTCAGAAGGCAGCCAGTTGAGCATTGCGAACAAAGCTTTTGTGGGGGTGGTGCGTAGAGCTCCAGTGATGCGAATAGCTGCAGACAATCTGACTCTGTCCAGGAGTCTGACATTGTGCAGCTTGTCCAGTGCAGTCCACCAGAAGGTAACGCCGTATAGTAGGTTGGGCTTGATGACCGCAGAATAGATCCAGCGCATGACCCTTGGGCCGAGATCCCACCTGGATCCAACTGCCCTGCCGCAGCAGTAAGCAGCACAGGCCGCCTACCGCGCCCTAGCAGCCAGATTGGCCCTCCAGTCGAGTTTGGGATCGAGGATCAGGCCCAGATATTTAACTTCGGGACTCAGCGTGAGCCTAGTCCCATTTATACTATGGAGAGTGAAGGTCGGGTCCTTGTATCTCCTGGTGAAAAGAATTGTATCTGTCTTGGTGGGATTAACGGATAATCCAAAAACTCCGCACCAGTCCAGTACAATCGACAACGCCAAGTTCAGCTTATTCGACAGCGTCTGCGGGCATATTCCCGAGGCCCTATAGACTTTATCAAGAATTTCATTTGTTTTACGGCAGCATGTTGCAATGTCGTATTGAGGCTATATATCGTCAGTGACATAATACCAGAATGTTCATAACTTTACCGTAGCAATATTATTGCAGAATATAGAGCTTTTTCTACAGATTCTCATGGATTTATAGTGCTCAAATCTGCTAATGGCATGGGTTTAAACAGTTTTCGAATAAGATTGAGTAGCCTTTGTAATAAAGTACAGAAGTTTATGGCTGAGACGACAGCGTCTCTTTATCTATACAGATTGTGGTACTTCATTTGACTATTTGAATATTTATTCTTACCATCACCGTAGTCTAATAGGTAGTGTCTTAGCTTATTAGACGTGAGCCCACGGTTTAAACCTTAGATCAGTCATCAAAAGGAAAAGATGAAAAATATTTCTTCGGCGACTTCCTCTCAGCTGACTTTGACAGTATAATAAAATTAGCAACTCAACATAGGTGGTTTGAGGAACTCGCTCGTAATCCTGGTTAAAGGGTTATAATGACCACTTATATATGTATCTCTGTATTCTTTCCTTATGCTTACATTTACGAACATGTGGGAAGATATCAGTGAGTATTTAAAGGATCACTGAAGTCTAGGTATTAAACGAAAGCTCATGAATTTAAATTCCTGCTTGGACAACTATTTATGTCTATACTTAACAGTCTTCTGGCAAAGAACTCTAAAAGTGAATAAAATCGCTATGAAAATATCCTCAAATCTGTCACTTAGAGTCGATGTTAAAGTGTAGGTTTCGCCACTCATGGATACAATTAATACACCCAGCATAACTAAAGGGTTGTAATGGCCAATTAAGTGAGTTAGTACTTAGACAACAAGTGCTATTTAAGGGTTAAGGAATAAGATGATTAATTATAAATTCTGTATGATTTTGTCAATGATAAGCAACAGATAAAAGTCAAATAATGCTTATAAGAGTTTCCGTACAGTTATAACTTCTGTGAAAGAAGTGTCACCGTTGTCTTAGATGATGTCAGTCTAATGCGATAATTTTTGCAAATATTTCACGTTGTACAATGACACACTAAATTAAAACGTAAAAAAAAAACTAAAAATCAAAACGGTATGTGATATACAATGTGTGCCACATATGGTGTGATGTTATTGTAAGTGGCCTAACTTTCCATTACAATTAATATGTAGTATTTTTTAATATTTTGTTGTTACTGTAGTATAAAGTAAATAATTCATTTTTTTTAATTCGAATCGTGTTTATTTTATGCTACAACCAAATGAATAAAACATTATTATCATCATTATGTTGCAAGTATTGTTTATTATTTCTTCCTTGCCTGCTCTTATTGTGTGAAATAAATTGGCGAAAATTACAAAAAAAAAAGAAATTTTTCAATTACAACCAACAAATACACAAAAAATACTACCAAATATAAATTCACATGGCATATAAAGGAAGAAAAAAGTTTTATTTTGCTTTTAATAAAAAATTTTCACACATTTATTACGAATACAAAAAAATGCAAAGAAAAAATTTAAAAAATAAATAAAAAATTAAAAAACGGTGTGTGTTAAAAAATGTTGTTCGCGTTATTAATGTTGATTTCCTTGTACAAATAATGTCATTAAAAAAATAATTTTTTTTGTTTTATTTTGTTTGTTTATGCATAAAATATTAAATAAAGTCATCATTTGTTTTTGTTTTTTAACTATTTTTTGATTTTGATGTACTTATGCCACACAGTCTTTTAAGAGCAGGCTTAGTTTTTCTTTAAATTTTTAGTCTTACAGACTTAAGCCACTAATACCCCTTATCGACTGCTAATATAGATCGTCTACATACCATTAGATATATACCCAACTGGTAGAAAACAGCCTCCTAATCGTTATTGTTTCCACATCATCTCTTTATGTCTCTCATGAGTATCAATAATGCAATGTCCAGTAACGATGACTAGCAAATACACTCGGAATGCTTCTTAGGAGTTTCAGCAAATTTCTAGTGAACTGTTTTTCTAGCTTTCAACAGGTTGGCTGATCTATTCAATCTATATTCGAAGCCAACCACACAGCTTGGGGGGAATCCATAACTGCGTTGGCAATTATAAACTGGCAGGTCTTTAAATGGTTTAACCGGTCTTTAATCCGCCCTAAAGTTACCTAGAATACCACTATAACCCCGAACTTATATCATTCGAGTGTAGTGCTGCCACACTAGTTCATTAAGAGATTCGCGACAGTCATAAACCATCTTTAATTTCACTACGTTAGAACCCAGTATTCTTGATGCATGGCTTTTACAAAGTTTGCTAATATTATTTCAAAAGATCATATCAGCGAATATAAGCAATAATTTCGCTTTATAAAGCTGCTGTAGCGAACTTCTGGAGGGAGCTATATCTACCAACTCCGAAAAATTCCATTGCGTTACATCACTTTATCAAATCTCTCTTTATGTGACAGATGTTCTGAACTTCCCTGAGAAGTCATAGTATAGTATCATATAGTCAATGCTCCTGTTAGCTCCAATTTCAATTAAGATCTTCACTACTTACTTACTTAATTGGCAATTAACAACCCTATTAAAGGATTTCGGCCTGATATAACACTTCCTTCCAAGCGCCTCTGCTTCTTGCATGCCTTCGCCCGTTGGGCTAACTCGATTTGGTTCTTCAAAAGCAAAGTTTTTCTCTTCGCCGACTTCCGCAAGTCCCTGCATCACTAATGTCTTCCACTGTTCAATACTGTCTTGTTGCCACAGAGACGTCAACTAGTTTTAGCTGCTAAGGCCTTACAATAAAGGTCCAGCGCAAAGAGACATAATATTATACAAGCAATTAAAATTCTTAACAAAATACTACCAAAATTTATAAGTTGGTCGGTGTTCATAGCAATTAAGTGTATCTGTAACCACCTTATCGCAGAATTTGGTTACAAATAAGGTTCTTAGTTGTGGCACAAAATGACGTCAAACGTCACTCAGCGACAATGCAATGATTCCCTGAGGAGAATACCATCAGGATAATACACATGCCTCAAGAAAAGCCGCCCAATCATCAACAGACGCAGTCAACTCATCAGGTTTGTAAGAATTCGATTCTGCAGAGAGATAAGTGCTGGTAATTTGTTTGGGAATCAGATTCGGGTCGTTTTATTTTTATGAACTGTTCTGAAATTTTGCTGGAAATTCCACTGCTAGCGTTGGAACATAGAACGGTTAAGTGGTTTTACAGCAGCTACCAAAACGATTTCTTGATCAACTTTAACCGATGTTTCAACTCCTTGTTCGCAGATGTTCAGTGACATCATTTTAATAGACATAACCATGACTGAAGCTGGGTGATGCCCTTTCCAACACGAGCAATCATGTTCGATATATCCGTGCTTATATCTTATGGCTTTGCTTATTAAATTTCCCCCGCACGGTAAACATATTTGAAGTCGCCGTGGTCTAGTGCCATGACTAGTTTCTCATATCTGTCGTTCGCAGTCAACGTCACACTGTAGGTCCCGCAACTCGTGAATAAAATTAAAACACACAACATGGGTGATATGAGAAACTAGGTTGTAATCCTGACTAAAGAATTGTAAAAACCAAGCTATCAGCGTGCTTCATCAAAGGAATTTTTCAATCCTATTTTTTTCTAGCCACCAATTCCCAAATCTCTTTTAATAAGTAGACCATTAGATGGTTGATGACTTGCAGTATTCAAACTGAGCATGGATCGGTGGCGGTATTTGATAACTTTATGTACCAAGGAATAAAAAAAAGAAAACTTAAACCAAAAAGACCGTGTAGTAATAAAATATTCGAATTATTTTATAATCACAAACATTTTGAAGGAATTTTCAATAGGCTTTTGTGTGTGTCACATCATTCAACATTTTGAATGCATATCAATTAATGTTTGAGAAAAATTCATTCGAAAAAGTTACACAATATAGGGAAATAAAATATGGAAAACAAAAAACAACCACAAAATAAATAGGCAAAGAGGACTATGTAAAGTAAGTATGAATAATATTGAATATGATAGCGGCCCATAATACCTACTCGATTGTGGCTGATAAAAAAGTAATAAAAAAATTGTGCATTTATTTGTAACGATATTCACACAGCTTAGGGAAAGAAAAAAGACTTCTTTCAGTCATAAGATTCTGCGATGCGGAGTGTAAATCATTCTGAATTTGACCGGTTATGTTTGGCAAGAGTTATGTTCGCTGTAGTTTATGGCTTATTCGCATACACCTGGAACTTAAGAAGACCGCACACGAATAAATCTAATACAGTCAAATCGCAGTGGCCAGTTCACATCATCACCACATTAGCATTAGACAATCCCTGAAATTACTCGTACGGAATATCCAATGGGACATTACATGTGAGAAATATAGCAAAGTCTTGTTGGAACCACATGTCGTTAGTGACCAAATCATACAATTCAAGACAAAAGACAGTGGTAATCAATGACCTACAGTACTCGCCATTGACAATGATAGCCTGGTCAATGCCATTCTCAAAGAAATATGGACCGATGACGCAGTCACAGTCCAAAGAACCACACAAAACAGTAACTTTTCGATATGCATTGGACGCTCTCAGATCTCATGATGTCGTTCCAAATTCAAAACCTTGTTTGTTCACGTTCTCGTTCATTTAGAAATGGACCTCACCGCTGAAGATGATCTTTCAAGGAAAACTCGAGTCAGCAGCCAACTGCTCTAGTGTCCATTCAGCGAACACTTGTAGTTCTCTGTGGTTGTTTAGCAAGTTGTGGTTTGTGAGGAAACATATTGTAGAGAATGATTAGAAATCGATTGCCTCGAATTCTCTCGACCTCGCATTGGTTGGTCAATTGTTTACTGGACTAGTGAACTTATGTTAATCCACTTACTTACTTACTGAATCGCTCATTATTACCCTTTAGTGGCGATTACAATCGAGCTTCTCACACCACTTGACTTGTGTGTGTTAATTTTAGACATAAGTGGCGGGACCTTTAAGCAGAGGCGCAAGAAGCAGAGGCGCCTGGAAGGAAGTGTTAAGGCAAATCCATTAATTGGGTTGTTAATTGCCAATTAAATAAGTAGGGAAGATCTTAATTGAATTTGGAGCTAACAGGAGCATTGACTACATGATACTCCACTATGACTTCTCACGCAAGTTCAGAACATCTGTCGCTTAAAGAGAGATTTTCAAAACGGAGTAACACACCTCGTTAGCTACTCCAATTAGAAAGAGGAATTTTTTCGAAGTCTGTAGGTATAGTTCCCTCTATAAGGCAGCCAGATCACAGCAGCTTTAAAAAGCGAAATTGTTGCTCATACCCGCTGTGGTAAGGACTTTTAAGGTTGAAAATATCTGTGGAATGAATATTAGCATACTTTGTAAAAGCCATGCAGCTACAAGAATACTGGGTTCTAACGTCGCGAAATTCAAGATGATTTATGGCTGTCGCCATAATGACATATTGGAGCTGCATAAAAATTGTATTATATGGTTACTGGGACATGGTGATATTCTAGGCAACCATTTATGAACCTCCGGGTTTATCACTTACGCTGTGCGTGATAATTTTTTACATCAATGGCGGGAACTTTCGAACGACAGGTTTTTGAGAAAATTTTTAATGGCAATTTTATTTACTCTCAGAGTTTTTGCTAGAAATTTGATGAGAGGATGTCGCCGAATAAATATTTTTTCGTATTTCATTTTGTTGGAGATGTCCGTCCTGGGGTTTGAACCGTGGCCTCACGTCTAATAAGTTAACACACTACCTATTAGGCTACAGCAACAAAATTTACACGTGGTTGTACGATTTGCCGTGACGTTCACTTTATATTTAATTTACTCTCAGAGTTTTTGCCAGAAATTTGCTGAGAGGAAGTTGCCGAAGAAATATTCTTTTCATATTTCGTTTGGCTCGGGATGTCTGAGCCTGGATTTGGACTACCAGCTCGTGACTAATAAGTCAACACACTACCTACTTGAATACGACGACATCAATGTCGTTAAATAAGTTTTTTTCGCATTTCCAAATTTCATCTTAAAAAACGTGTTAATTTTGGGAAATATTTTAAAGATACATATAACACGACGGAATTTGAAGTCACAATATTTCTAAGAATCTTGATTGAGAACGAAAATGAAGTCACTATTTGGAATCATTTGTTCAGTGAGTGTTTACTGATTATTGATATTGCGGCACGAAATATGTGAAGTATTTTCTGTTTTTTTTAGGTTTAACAAAAATGTTGTTTACTCTTCTAATTTCAAACGCTGAATATTAAACAATAAGCAAAACATGTTAGAATTAATAATTTTAATAACAATTTAACACAAAAAAAAGCATACAAATGATTTCATATGTTTGTTGTATAACCTTTCAATAATAAAAAGTTTACAAATGTCTGTTGAGCCATATCGCCAATCATTTCAAATGAATGGAAAAAATAAAAAAGAAATACGCGGCCATTTGCCCATAAACGTGCAAATAAAGGCAAACAAATGCGCAATACTTGTTCGAATTACGTGGGTGAATTAAAATTTATTTTTAAGATTTAATTTTTTTCTTTTTTTTATGTATCAAATGGGAATATTAAAACAGAATAAATAAAAATTAAATTGCATGTTGGTTTCGCTTTTTTCAGTAAAAAATATTAATTCAACGGCAGCAGCAAGTAATCCTTTAAATATATCGTTCTGCCTTCAATATTAGCCCCCTCCAACAAAAAAAAAAAAATATTGGATTGCCATATAAATTTAAAAATAAGTTAAGTTTTCAAATACATACATACATACATACATACATACATACATACCTACATACATACATACATACATACATACATAATTGGTCATTACAACCCTTTAGTCAGGATTACAATCTAGTTTCTCACACCACTTGTGTTGCTTGTGTTAATTTTTCCCATGAGTGGTTGGACCTACAGTTTAAAGTCGACTCCGAACGATAGATTTTCGAGAAATATTTCATGGCAATTTTATTTACTCTCCAGCCTTTCCTACATCCTCTCCTTTTATCCTATTCCCTCTATTATTTTTCCCTCTTTAAGGACGTTGTACAATGGGTCAATTCGACCTCCGGGTACTGTACTTGTCTTAATTGACAAGGACACGTCCTCTAACCTAAACCTAAACCTAAACCTTTTTAATCTCAGAGTTTTTGCCAGAAATCTTCTGAGACGAAGTCGCTAAAGAAATATTTTTTTCATATTTCGTTCAGTTGCCTGATCTGGGGTTTGAAACAAGGCCTCACGTCTAATAAGCCAACACACTCCCTACTAGACCACGGCGACTTCAAATAATAGGTCTAATAGGTAGACGAGCGTCCATGATTTAAAACACAGCTCAGACATCTTGAACAAAACGAAGTAAGAAAAAATAATTTGTTTTAGGTGACTTCCTCTCAGTAGTTTTCTGTCATAAACTCTACGAGTAAATAAAATTGCCATGAAACGCTTCTGTAATCTATTGTTCGGAGTCGATTTTAAACTCTATGCTCTACCACTCATGCATAAAATTTACACACCCAACATGGATGATGTGAGAAGCTAGGTTGTGATCTTAACTAAATAGTTGTAACGGTTAATTAAATAAGTAATGTATCATAGACTCTACTGGTTCTGTCCAGGGGACAATTAAATGGTTGAACTGGAACCTTTAATATGCAAAAGTATTTCGTCTGCGACTTTTCCTCAGCAATTTTCTGTCATAAACTCTGAGAGTAAATAAAAATTGCCATTAAAAGTTTAACAAAAATCTGTCTTTCGGAGTCGATTTTAAACCGTGGGTTCTAACACTCATAGATAAAATTTACACACCCAACATGGATAGTGAGGAGTGAGAAGCTAGGTTGTGATTTTGACTAAAGGGTTGAAATGGCTAATTGAGGAGTAATTAAGTGAGTGAGTGGTAATTATGTAGATTCTTTGATACAGTCTAATAACAAAACTCTTCCGAACGTATTCCTCTGCACGGGACCAAACAAATGGTCTCAAATAAACTGTACAGATTTGCTAAAGAAAAAGAAGACAATGAACCCGTATGTAGAAAGAACAAACAGATCAGGTCCGATATGCTCAAATAAATACACACATTCATGGTCATTACAACCCTTCAGTCAGGATGACGACCTAGCTTCTCACTGCACTTATGTTGTGTGTGTTAATTTAATACACGAGTGGCTAGACCTACAGTTTAAAGTCGATTCCGTACAACATACTTTTGAGAAAATTTTCATGACAATTTTATTTAATCTCAGAATTTTTGTCAGAAATCGGCTGAGAGGAATTCGCCGGAGAAATATTTTTCAAATTTCGTTTTCTTGGAAATGTCTGGTCCAGGGGTTGAACCATTATCTCCTGTTTAATGAGCTAACATACTACCTACTAAAATACGGCGCCTATAATATATGGATATATATAAATACAGATGAAAATTTGACTGGAATCTGAATGGAATCTATTCTACGAACTTTTAACAGAGCACTGTTCGTAGAACTTATAACAGAACATTGTAAGTGTACACTTTTGTGGGCTAGGAATACCCTTTAATGAATTCTGCTATAATGTCGTTGAAAAGTGTCTCAAATCTATTGTTCGAAGTCCATGTTAAACTATAGGTTCTATCACTCCTGAATAAAATCTGATCAGGCCCAGTATGGTTATATACAGATGAAAATATGCCTTAAATCTGACTGGAGTCTACTCTATAAACCTTATAGAATTTATAACAGAACGCTTGAATGGGTTAGGAATACTCTTTAATGACTTCTGCTGTTAATACGTTGAAATAGAGTAGACTACAGAACCAGAACATCTTTTCTGTCATTTCCGGGCACTTGGAGACCTGAGAAAACACTTTTATAGGCAGAAAGTGTCTAGCCGAAGATGAATGCACAAAATTCATATCATCAAAAAAACTATCGAGATGGCTGCTGAGATATCAGCGGTGAATTATAATTATATGATGAAATATGTATTATCGGTGTTACAACAGGACCTTATAGGACCCAAACTAGTTCTGCTCAATGTGATGGCCTTTCTGGGATCATGTAGAATTTTACCCTATACAATCAGATAGAGCATTTAAAAAATCTCATATATGTATTTTGTCAATTGATTACGGGGACTCATGGGAAAATAAGATAAGTTAGGGGTAGTATCTGATGTGGAAAAAAATTGCTTAGAGTTTTAGATATTATTGCTGCTCTCTCCATAATTAGAGCATAGTTGCTGAGTATAACGTTCTCCAAGAACTAAGTGGGTGAGCTAGCACGTACGACGGAGAATTATTATTCAGAACACGCAACTGAAGTCGTCGTAGTCTAGTAGGTAGTGTGTTGGCTTATCAGACGTAAATTCGAGGTTCGAGCCCCAGGCCAGACATCAAAACAAAATACAAAAAGTCTTTCTACGGTGACTTTCTCTGAGCAGATTTCTGGCAAAAACTCTGAGAGTAAATAAAAATTGCCATGAAAAGTTTCTCAAAAAATCTGTCGTTTGGAGTCGACCTTAAACTGTAGGTCAGCAATGAGTTTTCAAAAAGATGAGTAGATTCGAATCATACTCATAATTTCTGATACTTATACGCATTCATACTTATTTTAATATCATACTCATACTACTCATATTCAAAGTTTGAAGTACTCATCGCCCTCATACTTAGCCCTGGGCGGTTACTCTTCATTTTTGTACATTAAAGTTACTCTTCGTTAAATCGACGAACACTTTAACCCTAATTGGTTACTGTTCGTCGAATCGACGAGGCTCGTTTACCCTTTATCATATAATTCTTTTATGGTTGACCAAATTTCGCTCTTTTTATTAACAATGTTGGTTGATAACGAAAGCTTGTAGTGAGTAAACGTTCCCCGGCCACCCATTTTTTTAATCCTGGTTGGTCATTTTTGTACAGTAAGGTTACTCGACAAGGTGAATCGACAAACAAACAAAAAAAGTTTTTTCGTCTACTGACTGTAAGCTTTCATTATCAACTAACGTTGTTGAAGAAAAGAGCGAAATTTGGTCAAACATAAAAAAGTTATATGGTAAAGAGTAAATGCGCTTCGTCGATTCGACGAACAGTAATCGTCCAGGGTTAACAATACGTATGATGTTGTTGATTTAGACTCTCCTCTACTCAACATTTACAAGAATCACAAAATAAGTATGATTCGCATACGAACACTACAATACTCACTACAAGGTTGTCTGTTTGCTTTTTTGCTGTCTTTGTCTTTTTCTTTCTCCTTTTTTGTAAATGCAACAACAATTAAGACTGTAAATTTTGATGAATGATACGAACCACTCGGATCATTTATGAGTATTATAAGTATTTTTCTAAATTTATGAATCTAAATGAGTAGGCGTATGAATCAAACATATTTCGAATGTTATAAGTTTGATGTCAATGTTGTACTCATACTCATTGCAACCTGTACTTATAAATCAATGTTGTACTGAGTACGAATGAATCAGAGTAGTTGAATTTCAATATTGTTGACTCACTCATACGCAAAGTTACATGAGTACTTATGAGTAGCGAAAAACCGATTCATTGCTAATTTATGGTATGTATGTACCTGCAACTGTTGGTTAGTTTCTATTCTTGGAGACCACCGATCGAAAAGCTTAATATTTTTCATACGTTTTTATGCATTGAATTAATTTTTAAATTTATAAGCATTTGCAAAGAATTATATATTGTCCATCTGTAAGAGAAATATGGGCGTTGTCTGAAATCAGTAATGAAACTCTGAAATGCCGCATACAGCATTTAAGCAAACAATTTGGGTTGATGTAGTAAATTTAAAACATTTCATTGAATATTATAATATTTAATGAGAAAAGGCCTCCAGTTGTAATTTGATTAGACCTTAAGGAATCGCTTTCAGTGTTACAAGCTCATTTATTTATTTATTTATTAGTTACAATACAATAACAATTTTATTTTAATTATATACGAGCGGAGAGACTTGACCATATGCTCGGTGTAGTGTAACAGAGTCTCTGGTGTGAATCGAACCCACGAACCTCGCGCTAATAGTCTAGCACACTACCCACTAGACTGCTAGGGCACCCTGTGACAAGCTCATTTTTATCGATTGTTGGTTGTATTAAAAAAAAAATTCCTTTCAATTACCCCCAAATTGAATTTGAAATTTACACACCATAATCAGTTTCGTTTTAATGAACAGAGAGAAGAAGCTTGTTTGAAAATGTAAATGAAATTTTTTTATAAATTGTTGTACAACCAGCAGCAGATGTAAAATATGGCCGAGTTTATTTGTTTAAACATGTTAATTGCCTGTAAATTTTCCAACTAACATAACCAGCATATAAATTTTTGTTAAGAAACACTATTTATTAATTGTTGTTCGATATCGTTTTTTCTCTTCACTCCAAATCTCTCTCTCTCTCTCTCTCTTTTGCTCTTTCTTTCCCTTTTACTCCTGATGCAATTTTGTACAAGACGAAACTAGAAAAATTTTTTTTATAAAAATCAATTGGATTTTATGGCAATAAAAAGAAACCCAAAACGAGTGCCATTATTTAGGAAGTGGAGAGAGGCTCTATGCTTAAATAAAAAATAAAATCATGCTGTGACTGGATTTTTATAGTTTCGATCTGTATTAAACATTTAGTATTTAATCTACAAAACAACAACAAAAAAATAAAGAAATGTTATTGCATACCATGTACAGTGAGGGACAAATGCGTGAATATGAAATTGGATATATTGGCACGGTTTTAAGCGTTTTGGGTCTTAGCATTTTTACTTTATAATCTGTTTGAAGGTAGATCGAATGCTAAGCGCTGAATTGCTAAAACACTCGTATGAAATTTATGTCCTAATGAAGCCTTAATAGAAGGAACAATCACTATGTTGCCTCAGAAACGTAAGCTCTCAGGGCTTAGAAACTGAACAGGCATCGCTGAGCAGAATATACTTTATTCAGCATGCTAACAGAAAAGCTGGCTTATAAACTCACAGACTTCGCTAAACCTGCATTAAAACATTACGCATTATTGGCTTGTGTTGAATAGCGTACGAGAGCCTTCAATACTATTAAACATAACAAAATACACCATATATTTGGCACTGCAGTGGAGAGACAGTTCCAGACAAAATAGATCATTACAACCATTTAATTAGGATTACAATATGGTTTCTCCCACCACACATGTTGTGTGTGTTAATTTTATATTTTTATAACGTCGACTTCAAACTTTTGAGAAACATTTTCATGGCAATTTTGTTGAACCACAGGCTCCCCTCGCCCCTCCCCCTGCCTTTAGTGCTATTGAACGGGAATCTATGAAAATGGGTCTGGCAGTAAATGAGGGGCAGAAGGAAGTATATATTGTCAACAAGAGGGGAATTGTGGCATATTGGATCCCAGATTAAGGACGATAAGCATACGTTCGATATAGTCAGTGAATTTGGCCCAGCCGTTACCACCAAAAATGATGCCAGACCCGGGATCAAACGTAGGATGACTCTAGCCAACCGGTGCTTCTATGGCCTCAATGGGCAATTGAGTAGAAGAGGCTACTCTCGTACGATAAAACTAATACTCTTCAAGACGCTCATCCTCTCCGTGCCTCTTTTTGGCTCAAAAGCAAGGACACTATTAAGCACTGATGTTTCAGCCTTGAGAGTATTCGACAGAAAAGTCTTACGTAAGATCTTCTGTCCAGTGCGAGTTGACGATGATTTCCAC
Organism: Sarcophaga subvicina; assembly: GCA_936449025.2. Classification (NCBI taxonomy): domain Eukaryota; kingdom Metazoa; phylum Arthropoda; class Insecta; order Diptera; family Sarcophagidae; genus Sarcophaga; species Sarcophaga subvicina. Next base: position 40,210,844 of record OW388084.2, read on the forward strand.
ATCCGATCCATTACTGAGCTACATATATAAGCCTATCAACATTGTGCAGAGTATTAACATCCCGCGGCTGGGCTGGCTGTTGGAAGGAACAAATCGTGAAAGCCCTGTCATCGATTGGTGTTATCAACTGGCGCGCAAGAAGTAGAACCGCCTGAAAGGATGCTCTAAAGTAGGCCGAAAGAATCTCTCATAAGGTTTCGGTGTAACACCGATAATATCTGTTCGGTCATACAATATAATTCCCAGCTGGCAACTCTCAGTCATCCCTATAGTTTTATGAAGGTATAGATTCCATATTGGATTGGCTATATCATGGAACACAGGGAACCCACAGAAATGTAAGACCGACAAATGACGCGGAGATACTAGGTATACGCGAAAGTCGAAGAGAAAGAATTCGAAAAAAACTTAATGCCGCGCCAATTTTCAACACAAAACTTGCCATATTATTGCGAATACGGTATTTGTACGACGAGCATTTGTTCCATATGTACTCTTCATGTACTTTGTGTTTAAAATGTTCTTTTCAATAAGTAGTTTTATTTATGGTACTTAACCATGTGCCTTTTATTTAACACAGTAGTTAATAAGTGCCATTTCTGTTTCTTTTGTTCTTAAGTTTTCAATATTCAATTCAATAGTTTCCAATAATAAGTACTTTTCAATAAAAATAAAAGTACTTTTATGGTATTTAATCATTGGACACATTAGTTAATAAGTACCATTTCTGAGTCTGTTTTTTTCTCCACATAAAAAACTATAAAGTTTATCAAAAATGTAAACATTTACACAGTTTTGTTTCACACTGTATTGGTATAGTAAGCCTATTTGGGGATTTTTTATTTGTTTGATAATGGCTATGCATGCCAGTCTGCTAGTCAAACTTAATACTGTTAGTTTTAGTTTTGCTACTAGACTTTATGTTGCCAAGTTGTTTTAAAGCCAAATTTCTTAAAAACCAACATGTTTTAAAATTTTTTTGCTATTTTGTTTCCCTTTTCATACTCCCCTAAAAAAAAGAAAAAAATTTTGAAAAAACAAAAACAAACACAAATAATTTCATTCATAGCCTGTGTTATATGCTCATAAATGGCATGCATGCATGCATGCCTGCATGAGTGTCTGCATGTGTGTGTATTTGCATATACAGTTTCAGTTTTGCTTTGCTATGACAATGACTAGCACTACTGCTCGCTCGTATATGGTTTTGTTACTTGTAGCAACTTTTGCTTACACACATACACTAAAACGTAGTATTTCATTCATGTGTTTGGTAATATTTCTACAATGTTTGTTAATGTATTTGTTTGCTTGTATGTGGGTTGTTGGATTTTTAGCATGTCTTATTCCATTGATTTCATTTTGTTGAGTATTTTGTTTTTGTTTTTGTTTTTGTTGTTTTTTTTTTGCATACGACTTTCCTCTTTAAAACAACCACGTTCGTTTTTTAAGTTGTTTTCCTTCTTAGACAAGAGTACGTAGTAATAAAAATCAAAGTCTTGCCAAAAATATCGACAAAAACAAGTTTCATTCAACTAAAGGTGTTTTTAAAAAAAAAATTTATTTGTATTGTTGTTGTTGTATTGCTCATAAGTCTAGTACAGAAATGGTCACACATGTTACGGAATTAATTTTCAGTAGCATTCCCTTGGATTGACATTTTGGTGGCAAAAATGAAAATTGTTTGTTAACAATTTCTTCCATGCAAATCTAATGATGCGTTTTTTCATATACCAGAAGAAGCGTTTGATTAAGAAAAGTCTGTAAATCGTTTAAAGTTACGTAAGTATTGTTAAACGAAATGAAAATTTTTGTGCAACTGCAACTGTAGGTGGAGGAGTAACTCGAGTAAAGTTATCGTGCTATAGACGTTTAACTGCCTCAGCTGTCGTCTGGGAATGTTCTATGCGGTCATTATTTGTATAGTTTTATGTTTTGAAATTAATTAGGATGTTCTCATTGCATATGTTATATATCAAATCAGGCGAGCAGAAATTGGAAGTATTGGACATCACTTTGATTAGCTCTGATTTCTCTGACTATATTAGGGATTGGCATGTATCTGGGGAATGCTGATTTTCGGACCATACGCATCACACTACTGCGCGAGCGTAGAAACCTTTGCCGAGACAAGCCGTCTGCGCAAAATTCTGAGTTCCACACATAAGTCTCTTGAATGCATCTAGCGGCCCGATGGCAGTTGGACTGACCCAGTTCGGAGACGCTTGAACTTCTCCTCGACACTCATTTTCCGGGGAGTGCCACCCTTGAGGATCTGGATCTGGGGATCACTCTCCCCTAACTCTTAACCCAGGCCAAGTGCAGTGGGCTATTAGATTCTTCAAACCATTCAATTCCCCAGGATCGGATGGTATTATTCCAGGTGACATCCAGCATGGGGAGGAAATTGTTCTTCCCTGGCTGCTTGCCATCAATGACGCTAGTCTTAGGCTCCTCTATATCCCATGGAGCTGGAGAATATCTAGGATTATCTTCATTCCAAAGGTTGGGAAGCCGTCCCACACTACGGCGGGTGACTATAGACCAATCAGCCTCTGTTCTTTTCTTCTGAAGATACTGGAGAGCGTCCTTGATGTTCATATTAGAGCCTCGAATGATCCACTACTTCTATGCTCATCCCAACATGCCTACACGAGGGCTAAATCAGTGGAGACTGCACTACACTCTCTTATCTCTCGGGTGGAAAGATCCTTGCCACGTTAACGAATACACTCTGGCCATTTTCCTGGACATCGGACGCTATATTTAGAGATCTTAACTCTCTCAACCTGGATCAGAATCGAGAATAATAACCTCCACAGTGGGGGCTTCACAGTGTCAGAGAATTGTTTGTAGAGGTACACCACAAGGCGGTGTTCTATCACCACTTCTCTGGAATCTCGCAGTCAACTCACTCCTGATGAGACTTGAATCCTCTGGGAATAACGCCATAGCTTACGGTGACGATATTGCCATTGCTGCGTCAGGAATATGTCCACAGACGCTGTCCGATAGGTTGAACTTGGCGCTGTTAATTGTACTGGACTGGTGCGGGATTTTTGGACTATCCGTCAAACCCTCTAAGACAGATACAATCCTTTCCACTAGGAGATACAAGGTCCCGACCCTCATCCTTCCTAGTATTAACGGGACCAGACTCACGCTAAATCCCGAGGTTAAGTATCTGGGCCTGATCCTCGACCCCAAATTCAACTGGAGGGCTAATCTGGCTGACAGAGCTCGAAAGGCGGCATGTGCCGCTTACTGCTGCGGTAGGGCAGTCGGATCTAGATGGGGTCTCAGCCCAAGGGTCATGCGTGGGATCTACTCTCCTCATCGAACCCAAGCTCCTATACGGTGTTGCCTTCTGGTGGACTGCTCTGGACAAGCGGTACAATGTCAGACTCCTGGACGGAGTCAGAAGGTCCGCAGCTATTCGTATCACTGGTGCTCTGGGCACCACCCCCACAAAGGCCTTGTTTGCATTGCTTAACTGGCTTCCTACGGAGCTCCTCGCCAAGCAGGTGGCTAAGTTCACCGCCACAAGACTCAATGCCCTGTCTCGTTGGCGTGTCGTTCCCTCTGGTCACTCCTCTAATCTGGAGATCGACCCAGTGGCCCAATGGAAATCGATTATCTTCCTGTAGAATACAATTTTGATTGGATCGTAATCCTGACTCAAGGGTTGTAATGATCAATTATGTACATATGTATGTTTGATGTCCTTGGGCACAATATTTTTCTTTTTTTCAAATTTAAAACAGGGTACCAGATCAGAGTATCTGTTGAGAATCGAACCCATAACGACGACAGCCAGACATTATTATACTAAGTTTGTGTAGAGAAAGTGTGTTAAAATCCCCGTACAACTTTTGAAGATCACATATCGTTTAAAGGCAGGATCTTTCAAATTCAAGTGAAATAGTATATAAAAAATTTAACCTAAAAACATGTACATTTAATGGCACTTAGGCAAAATCATGATTCCACTGTCAGTTGGTCAGCTTATAACTCTTGGAAATATTTGAATTTTGTTTTAGAAGATATTTTAAATGGAAGATTTTCATTATTTTGAAATTAAAACAAAAGCCTGCAGGAACTCCAATTCAATGTTAAAAGATTGTGTACTTATGTTTGAAAACTTTTTTGCTGCAACTTGGAAGTAAATGTCAAAGTTCTTTAATTAATAACGGCATAAAACAATGTACGTTATTGTTTAAAAACAACAACAACAACCAAAATAAAACTTTTATTGTTTATAATAATTATAATAATTCCAAGTTTTAAACCATAAACGCAAACCATTGCACAAACAAAACACAAAACAGCAAAAAGCCAAAGAAATCTTAGAACAAAATCCATGGCAAACTTACCAACTAAACTTGTTCTATTTCCTCCTTAAGTTTTGGCTACAAAATCACACAATACAGCCATAAAATAACAACAGCAGTAGCAATACTAACAACAACAACAGCATTAATAATAAACAAAAAAGTGAATAAAAAAAGACACTCTTTTCAAATAAAATATTTTTGTTTTTGTTGTTGTTTTTTTAATATTTATACACTGCAGCAGATCCATTATCAACTAAAATTTTAACAACAACTTTATAAAATTAAAGAAGAAGAAGAAAAAAAGCGAAAAAATAGACTCGTTTTTATAGAAAAAAAAAGGAAAATGAAATCTATATTACGACGATATAGAGTACTCTTATAGCATAATTGTAATGGTAGTGGTAGCAGCTGCAGTAGCAGTCGTTGTAGTAACTTTTTTAATAGACACACTCTTTCAAACTAATCGTCATACTTTAGACTTTAGCTGCTGCAACTTTAAGTCTAGTTTAACAACAAGTACGTGTGCTTTATGTCTGTGCTTGTATGCACGTACATATATTTGTGTGTTGCATACATATACAAGTTCTTTATAGAATCGAGATGACGAAAATTATTAAAAAAAAAAAAAAATGTGTCGCTTTATGTTTTTTTCTCTTTAAATTTGTATGTGAGTGTGTGCGTTTTTCTTTTTAGTATAGAAACCAAACGAGAGTGAAATGAATTTTAATTGAGGCCAACGCACTAAAAAAATAAAAAGACACTAAAACCAGCAACAGTGGTTAGTACAAGAATAACAACCTCGTTAGCAAACATTTGGTCAACATAATCACAGCCAATGTTAAATGAATTCTTGTTTTCGTTTTTATTTTTGTTTCTATTTTTATATTTTAATTTTTAATAAAAAAAATATTAAATTGCTGGTTTTATTAATTTGGTTTTCTTTGATTGAAATTTAAATACGAAGTGATTAATTTTTAAAAATAAATTCAAATGACGTAATACGTCACAACAATTATGAACAGTTTTATCAAACAGTATCTCGATGTCATAGATCCAACTCGCTGTGGTCAACAAACTGTCAGAGCATAGCTGTGGAGCTAAATCTCAATCTCTATAACACAATTTGGAATCAACTAGAGAAACTAAATTTGTGTAAAAAAATATAGGGGAGTGTATACATACATTAGTGGTAATTACAAACCTTCAGGCAGGATTACAACCTAGCCACTTACGTTGTGTGTATTAATTTTATCCATAAGTGGCGAGGCCTACTGTTTAAAGTCGACTTCGAACGACAGATATTTGAGAAACTTTTCATGGCAATTTTATTTTATTCTAAGCGTTTTTCCCAGAAATCTGCTGAGAGAAAGTGGCCTAAAAGATATTTTTTCGTACTTTGTTTTGTTGGAGGTGTTTGATCTGAAGTTTTAACCGCGGTCTGGCGTCTAATAAGCCAACACACTACCTACTAAACTACAGCGACTAAGCTATGATTATAAATATCTTATTCGCCTTCAGATTAGTAGATTTGCTGATGCTAACAAGACGTTACCAATCCACACGAGATCCAAGTGTATTCAATGAATACCGAAAAATTCACTGTTTGAAGTAGATTTTTGGCTTTCGGCATTATCGGTGTGTATTTATTTGAGAAATCATTGTAAACGGCTAACATTATTAGTCGATGGCGAGCATTATTAGTCGTAAACGCTGATGAAACTAAAAAAATGTGGACCACTTTTAAAGCGCTTGAGAAAAGAAGTATAGAGCGGAATTCTCTGAAACAAATGCAGACAACGAGATGATAAAGAGCATGCCTACCACCTATTTAAAGTAGGCATCGATTGCCAAGAATATATTCTTTATGGCTAAAAGAAATTTTTAAAAGGCTCCCTGCCACATCTTTCAAATAGGTTTTGAGATCGTAAGTTGTTGGTACATGAAAGTAGGCTTGTAGATAAACCTGGCGAAGATCACACCAGTACTATTTACAAGAGCAAGAGAACTTTCTAAACTAAGGAATATTCGACTCCTGGGTGAAATAATATCACAGAAAACACAAGCAAAATATCTTAACATAGTACTCGATAGTAAATCTCAATTTAGGGCTCTCAAGAAAGGCCACACATGCTATAATGACATGTAAATAAATCTTGGGTATGTAACCCAGCAATTACGCATTGGATGTATACGCTTGATTTTTTTCTATAATAGCCAACTTTCACGTTCACAAACTTTTTTCTGTCGAGAATACTCGTTTTCGCTGGAAAAAAATAAGCAATCTGATAATATGTTGTTTGAAGCAAAATTAAACAGTTAAAGGGTTAAAGACCGCATTTGTTTGTGACTTCAGAAAGCACCATAAGAGAAACCTTAACGGAGTCAAATAGCACAATCTCAGTGGCCAATTCTACATCATCTACACGTGGGATGATTATGCCTTTAAATAATATCTAATGTGGTATGAGCCGTGTTGCCGCGTTCTGTTGCAACCACATGTCATTGGTATCGAATCATCAGACTAAAAAAGTTGGAACTCATCGACCTACAGAACTCACCGTTGACAGTGGCCTGGCCTGGTCAACATCCTTCTCAAAGAATTATAAATCAATGATAGAAAGTCTACTCTAAATAGTGACCTTTTCGGACGCTCTTGGACCTGGTCTTGGATCGAAAGCATGGACCTAATTACTGAAGATGATATATCTATTTAAACTAATGGACGTTCATGGTGATTTGGCAAAACAGACAGAATAAGTCATAACATATTTTACAGATATAGCTGCAACATTATGGCCGTCATCAGCTGCCAAAGTTCGGCATTCACTGTTGGAAGACTCTATTGGGTGGGTCATCCATCGATTTAAATTTTAACCATTGGTTATTTCGAATCTGGCAATACTTATGTCATTTTATTACGTCACAAAATTCAGTATTTAATCTCCGCTGAATGTAATCAATCGGTTGACGCTTGAACACCGTTGGGATTTATTGGGCCAACGAGAAACTGCACGATAATGTCGATTTTGCCAAAAATGAAGTTATCTTTTCGGATGAAGCTCATTTTCATCTTGGTGGGTACGTTAATAAGCAAAATTGCTGTATTTGGGGCTCACTCTTGGTCTTAGAGAAGCCAATGCACTTATTACGAGTGACTGTTTGGTAGGGCTTGTGGGGCGGAGGCATCATTGACCCATATTTTTTTGACAATAAGAACGGCACAATCATTATGGTCAATGGAAATACCTGTTGAACCATGATAACCTGTTTTTTCGTACCCGCTCTTCATGGTGTTGATATGAACGATGTTTAGTTTCAACATAATGCTGCAACTTGCCACACATCTTATGCCATTATCGATTTATTGCGTCAAACGTTTAATGGCCGTTTAATTAACCGAAATGGTGAGGTCAATTGGCTACGATTGGACGCCGTTGGACTATTTTCTATGGGGTGCTGTTAAAGAAAAGTGCTAAGCCGACAAACCAGAGACAATTTAGCATTTGAAGGCCAACATTTGGGATGCGATTGCTGAGGTACGACAGCATACACTTGAAAAAGTTTACGAAAATTGGTCCAATCGAATTAGGTATTGTGAGGCCAGCCGCGGCAGCCAGATGAATGATATAATATTCCATTTCTAACCGGAACAATTGTACTTCACAACACTAAGAATAAATTTGGCAAAATTATAAAAATTTTTTAAATTTCAACTTTTAAATTTCCCAGCCTAGGTTAGGTTAGAGGACGTGTACTAGTCAATTAAGACAAGTACAGTACCCGGAGGTCGAACTGACCCATTGTACAACGTCCTAGTTTTTCACACCCCTTATATTGTGTGTGTTAATTTTATACATGAGTGGTGGGACATACAGTTTAAAGTCGACTCCGAACGACAGATTTTTTGAGAAACTTTTTCATGGTAATTTTTAGTTACTCTCAGAGAGTTTTTGCCAGAAATCTGCTGAGAGGAAGTCGCCGAAGAAATACTTTTTGTATATTGTCTTGATGTCTGGTCTGGGGCTTGAACTCTGGCTTTACGTCTAATAAGCCAACACACTACCTACTAGACTATGGCGCCAGCCTATATATTAACTAAAGGCATCTAAAACCAGTTTAGTAGATTAAGAAGCCTCTGTTGAATTAAAATCCACATTATTTCAGCAATTTTTTGGTCAGATTTTGAAGGTTTTCAATGAAATAATAATGTGATGCTCAATATTAAAAAAATTGTTGTCATTAGTTTAACAAAATATTTCATTAATTATTGCCATTAAAAACGGCAACAGCAACAACATTGCAATGACAACAATAAAAACATGTCGCTTATTTGTAATTTCTAAGAATTTTAATGAAATGATTCATATTTAAACGAAAAAACAAACAAACATTTAAAATAATTAATTTAAACAATAACAAATTAATGCATTTATAACATTATAATGACTTTTTATTTTTTTTTTCATGTTGTAATTTTTTTTATTGTGGAAATTAAAGTAAAAAAAATTTTTTCAATTTTTTTTCGTTGAGACAATTACAAACGAATGTATGAGAACCGGCAATTAAAGTTGAAATTGTTTTTAAAGCGCCATATTTAAAAGTGATTGAAACAGACAATTTAAAGGCCCTCGCCCCTCCTGACCAAATAAATGCAAAAACAATAACAATAATGTTATCATAACAACAACAACAACAGCAACCTTTAAAACCAACATATTGTCAGAAAAATATAAAAATTGTCAGTTTTTTATCATGGTACACGTACATACCATACAATACATACTTACATATGTACAAATGTAAGCGTAAGTGAGTGAGTGAGTGAGTATTGACAGTAAAATAATTTTTTTTTTGTTTTCATTGAAAATTGTAAACTTTCCTATTATGGCAGTACGAATGCCAAGGTCAAGTTTTGAAATTAAAAAAAAATGGAAAAAAAACATTTCATTGTGATTTTTCTAGACTGTCGGAATGACAAAATTTTTGAAAATCATTTCATTTCATTTAATGCGGGGTGACATCTTTTTTTATTTTTTTTTTAATTTCTTAATAAATCAACAACAAAAAAATATTTTAAATCTTGACAAAAATATTTTAAGGACAAACACTATTTCATTTTCTTGTTTATTTATATGCAATTAATAAAAACAACAACAACAAAAAGTAAATAAATAATAAAATCTTACGTCATTTGCAAGTTTTAATTTTTGTTTTAAATAATTTAAATTCCATTAAAAATTGTTTTTGTTTTGTTTTAAATTAAATAATTATTTAAATTAAAAACAAAAAAGTAAATAAAATAACTGAAACTGGTCATTATATTATGTTGTGTAAAAAAGCTTATTCGTGACACATGACAAGGGCTACTAATGTCATTAGGGCTAATTATGTTCAAAGCAATTTTGAATTCCAAACCATTCAAAAACAATTCGTTAGGAGTCAATTTTAAACTGTAGGTCCCGCCACTCATGAATAAAATTAACACACACAACATAAGTGGCTGTTAGAAGCCAGGACGTAATCCTGATTGATGCTTTGTAATGACCAATTATGTATGTGTATGTATATATGTATATCAGGTGTAGATTAAATTTTATTATAACCTGTTTCTTAGTCTACCAAGTGTACCGGTAGAAGTAAGCATCAAATTACAGTGGTCAAGTTACAGAAGTCGCCGTAGTCTAGTAGGTAGCTTATTAGACGTAAAGCCAGGGTTCGAGCCCCAGGCCAGACATTAAGACAAAATACAAAAAGTACTTCTTCGGCGAATTCCTCTCAGCAGATTTTTGGCAAAAACTCTGATAGTAAATAAAAATTGCCATGAAAAAAATCTGTCGTTCGGAGTCGATTTTAAACTGTAGGCCCCACCACTCATGTACAAAATTAGAACACACACAACATAAGTGGTGTGAGAAACTAGGACGTTGTATAATGGGTCAATTCGACCTCCGGGTACTGTACTTGTATTAATTGACAAGTACACGTCTTCTAACCTCACCTAACCTACAGTGGTCTCCATAGGAAACATCTCGAGCCTTAATTTTTTTTTGTGTTTTCGATGACATGTATCAAATACATTCAGTATACATACATCACATCAGTGAACAAACAACATCATCGTGTTAAAGATGGTGAATTTTGTGCCAGAAAATGATGACTTGCGGAAAACATTGGTTTTTTGTTTCCATTTGAAGAAAAGTGTTGGACAGACGCACCGAATGCTTTTCGAGGCATATAATGATCATACTCTATCAGAAGTAACATACAGAAGATGGTTTCGATGGTTCAGACATCATGGTTTTAATGTGAGAAATAAATAACTTGGAAAACCATTTAAAAAAATTTGGAGATGCGGAATTACAAACTATATTGAATGGAGATGACACTTTTTGTCAGAAACAAATGACAGAAATGTTAAATGTTGCACAGCAAACAATTTCTGGTCGTATAAAAGCTATGGGAAGGATAAAAGAGTCTGGACCAAGACCGCCACATGCGTTGAATGACAGACAGATTGAATACCGAAAAACCTCTTGTAAAACTTTGCTTCAAAGACAATAGATTAAATCTGTTTTACATCAAAAAATTACTAGCGATAAACATATACATACATACATACATAATTGGTCATTACAACCCTTAAGTCAGGATTACGACCGAGTTTCCCACACCCCTTATGTTTCGCGCCTTAATTTTTATACATGAGTGGTGGGACCTAAAGTTTAAAGTCGACTCCGAACGACAGATTTTTGAGAAACTTTTCATGGCAATTTTTATTCACTCTCAGAATTTTTGCCAGAAATCTGTTGAGAGGAAGTCGCCGATAACTAGCGATAAACACTGGATTCACTTTCAGAATTCTAAATGGAATAATTATGGGTTAATTTGGCACAACCATTAACTTCGACTGCAAAACGAGGTAAATTCGGTAGGAAGCCAATGCTGTGTGTCTAGTGGGACGGGAACAATGTGGTGTACCAGGAGCTCGCAAAACCTGGTGAAGCCGTTAATACAAATCACTGCAAATCGCTGAGAAATGACTATTTTGAATCACGCATTGATAAGAAAAAGACCAGAATGGGCCACAAGACACACGGCATCTTGAGTTTGCAACATGACGAAATTTTGAAGGGTTTGAATTTCAATACTCAGCCAGAATATTGAATGATTTTATCTTCTCTCTTCAGTCATTTAAGGCTGAAATCTGTCTTCCGTCTTCCTAAATTTTAGCTGCATGATTTTGTCACAAATTTTCGATATGATTGCAACTGAATTGCTCTGGAAGCAGATTGAAAGAAAGTAGGTTTTGAAAGAAAATATTTCCTTAGTTTTATCGGACTAAGACTTGGTTTTACTTCCACTTTATCGACAGAATATCATAGACTTCAAGTCAATAGACTTCATAATAACTCTCGTCATAATAAACTTTTCTTAGTGAATATATGTCGAATCTGGTATAGTTGTCCAATTGTTCTTTCCGATTTTCATCCATGGATCGAAGTTAAATAAAATCGTTCTTGAAAACAACTCAGATGGAGTTGAAGTTACAGAGATGGACTTTCATTAGTATACCCTGGCAATGAGTTTCTGTCCTTTAACGACGCTGCTATTTTTGTTGGGTCATATAAGACACCGACTGAGATTCGGCAAGTCGAACGCGATTTTAATAAAGGACCATCGTGAGCCGTTTCTTCTACTGTCCCCTAGCAATAAACTCTATGATTTTTGAAATGCTTATCAACACATCAGGCTAAAATAGTTAAACGAATAATTTGGTTGCTACATACACTTTTAAGGGAGAGAAAGAGAGACCATTCTCTGGTATTCTGATGAGTCAAGAACATACATATAGTGGAACAGTTCCATACTGAATTATTCAGGATACATAGGTAAACTTTCGAGTTGCTTCCAAGCGAAAGTTAACAATTTGCCCAACTCAACTTGGACAAGAAGTACAGAGGTCGGGACATACTAGCACTGTCCTCTGCGTACTTTGCTTTTATGAGGCTGACTCGTATTTAGAATCGAAAGCTGAATCAGATAGGAAGGACTGGGTTCCCAGTGACGTAGGAATTCGCGGTAATGAGCAGATAGATCAGCTTGCGGTGAACATAGTTTTAACATAGCTGATGGGGCCTCCTTTGTGTGGAGTAGGGAGAGTAGTTTGAAAGTGTATGAAGAGAAGCGGGCAATCATTTCAACTCGAAGGCATTTCAGATAATCTTAGCTTTTATTGCGTTATTACAATGTGAACTGATTTGATTTAAACTATGCTATCGAGAAGTAAAATTGAAGAACTAATTATAGAATTAGAATTAATTTAAGCTCAATATGCAAACCGTGTGATGAGAGGAATGAATCACAAAATACAATAATAAATAAACATATCTATGCATCTCACGAGGGAACAATTGAGCGTTTATGAGAGTAAAAAACAGGAAGTTATTCTTACACTGAAGAGGGTGCTGGAGCCATGTGAGTTAAGAGCAGTAAAATAAATTGTCTAATCGCGGTGCTCCACTATTTCTGTGCAATTATAAATACATCCCGTATTTAAACTTCTATTTTGTTATAAAACTTAATCAATGTTTCCTTTTTTGAGGGAGATCGATATAACATCGTTGCATCAAAAAAAAAAATCATCGATGTGTTCTTTTGTTGTCCATCACTAGTGTTAATGATTTTGTTTTATTTATTCTCCTCAATATAGTGTTTTGGAAATCGCACTTATTTTCTTAGATATGATGTAAAAACGTTTGATTTTACGTCTTTACCTGTCTTGGTAGGAGGAAAATTGAAATTAATTACAGAAAATAGTTGTCAATTGAAATTTCATTATATGGTTGAGAACTTGGGCTACAAAATATTGAGACAGAATTGTATTCTGGTATATGGGTGTTCAGATAGTTTTTTTTTTATAACTGCACAAATGAATTTCAAAATGAATTTCCTGTTTCAGAACTACTTTATCATTATGACCAAGTTTGTTAAGACCACGCTTAGTTATTAGTTGTTGTTTTTTTCTATTTAAATCATATCATAAGTAGGCTGTCTGTCTAATTACAATGTATTTCAAATCAACTTGACAAATATGTCAAGTGTTTTAAATTCTTAAAGAAAATAAAAAAGTTATTTAAGTCTAGAAAATTATGGCAAGAACTTGTTTTAGAACTTTGTTTTATTTTTTTTTTATTTTTTAATGGCTTATTACGCACTTTTCCGGTTTCAAACAGCAAGCCAACCAGGCAACCTACTTAATATTTAAATTTATAAGCAAGTTAATGAAAAAGAAAAGCATTTTTTAATTACTTTTGCTTTTATTTAAAAAAATTTTAATACAAAATTTTATTAAAAAATTAATTTTTACTGCAAAGAAAATGGAAAGAATTTTAATTTTTTTAATCATATTTTGGCATGGAATTTTTTCCAAAATTTATTTCAAATTTTATTACAAATACCAAGAATTTTTGCCGTATTTTTTTTCTTTTTTTTGTTATTTTATATGTAAACAAATTTTGTTATACTTAATACTTGACTAACTACGTAACTAAATCATCTGGGTAAAATTAAATCCAAACTTAACATATATTTTTTATTGTTTTTATTATTTTTTTTTTTTTTTGTTAGAAATTTATTGAACCATTGTCATGACACTTAAAAACTGAAACAAAAAAAAAACAAAAAAATGTCCAACAATTTTTTTACAAACATTTAAAAAGCGTCTGTTTAATGAATAGATTAACAGGAGATGTTTGTATCGATTGAATGCACGTCTGATTCGTTGGGCAACAAATACGACGGCGACATCAAAATCATCTCTCTTTACAACTACAGTCGGTTGCCTCGTATTTGTTTAATTTCACAAATTAAAAATTAAATCATTGTATAGATAAACGACAACAACAACAACAATAATGAAATTCAGGTGTGTTATATAGAGAATCTATTTAAAAAATAATTTGCATGATTGAATACTTTAAACAAATTTTTATACATCATTTCCAAAACTAAAAAAATTGTAAGATGTTTAACCGATGAGAGATGTTGCAAAAAAGTATGAAAACACGATTGATATCGTGACATAGCATACTCCCCTTGACAGTTGAGTATTTATTTAATATATGAGTAACGGGGGACTTACAAACGGGGGACTTAAAAACAAATATTTTCCGCCATGAAAAAGTTTCTTAAGAATCTGTCGTTCGAAGTCGACTTTAAATTGTAAGTCCCCCTTCACACACATTCATATGTACATACATAATTGGTCATTACAACCATTCAGTCAGAATTACGACCTAGCTTCTCACACCACTTATGTTGTGTGTGCTAATTTTACCATGAGTGGCGGGACCTACAGTTTAAAGTCGACTCCTAACGACATATTTTTGAGAAGCTTTTCATGGCAATTTTATTTAGTCTCAGAGTTTTTGCTAGAAATCTGCTGAGAGGAAGCAGCCGAACAAATATTTTTTTATATTTCTTTATGTTCGAGATATCTGACCTCGAGTTTGAACCGTGGCCTCTCGTCTAATAAGCCAACACACACCAGCGACTGCTACTCTGTCGCCGTCACTCATGTATTAAATAAACACACACAACCTAAGTGGTATGAGAAATTAGATCGTAAACCTGACTGAAGGATCGTAATGGTTATATATTCGAGTATTGAAATTCGGAAATCAAAGAAATTATTTAAATTTTCTTAAAAAAATAAAATCTGTCGTTCCGAGTCGACTTTAAACTGTACGTCGCACCACTCATGTATAAAATTAACACACCCAACATAAGTGGTTTGAGAAACTAGATTGTAATATTAACTGAAGGGTTGTAATTATGTATGTATGTATGTATTTACATTTATCTGTTAGTTTATCTTTCGGTAAAATTTAACAATCCTATTCACACTCAATTTGTGTTCGTTCTGGTAACTTCTAGAAACTCACTGTTGTTTTGTTATTGTTATCCTTTTATTTTTCTTTCTTAGTCTTTCAGCGTAGTTTTGTTAATTTAATTTCTTATAATTTCTATTCTTGTTTTCTATTTGGTATTTATTCTGTCTTCGCAACAATATTCTGTCAAAATTCGCAAAATGAAGGGTCTTCATAAATCCGTTGGAAAACTTTTCAATTTCTCACAACTTTTCCCAAACTTACATGGCAATTATATTTAGTCACAGACATTTTGACTGCTGAGAGGAAGTCGTCGAAGAAATATTTTTTCACATTTCGTTTTGTCCGAGCTGAAGTTGGAATCGCCAATGTGCTAGCAACTAGATCACGGTAGCTTCGGCAAACCTCTTAATATTGAGTAGTTTTTTCAGATAGTGTGCTTTTTTTGTGGCCTAACCTAGACTTAACTATTTACATGGAGCGTATATAAATTGTATTCTATTGTATTATATTCTGGCGCATAAATTACACACAATTTGACCAATGGCATGGGTTATGTTAATTGTGAGGTTTGCAGTTTATTCGTATGCATCTACGACTCAAGAAAAGTTTACCAAGATTCAATTGCATAATCTCGGTGGCCAGCTCCACGTAAGATGACCATGCCCTCAAATCGTCCTGTTGAACCACATGTCATTGGTGCCCGTCTAATTTAGGTCATCACCGGCTTATATTGCTCGCCGTTGACAGTGATTTCTCAAAGAAATATAGACCGATGAGGCCAATAGCCAAAACTCCACATTAAACAGTGACTCTTTCGAGATGCACTTGGATCTGATGTTCATTGGAATAGTCCTGTTTGCATAAGGTGGAGAATAAGATCTTTATAATTTTAGCTTAGTTGTCTTAGTCTAGTTAGAAGTGAGGCCATGATTCAAACCCCAGGTCACAGCTCTCTAACAAAATGTAATATTAAAAAATATTTCTTCAGCGACTTCTTAAGATTTCTGGTAAAAATAAAACAGCCATGAAAAGTTGCTTAAAATATTTGTCATTCGTAGTCGACTTTAAACTGTACATTCCGCCACTAATGTATAATAAATAACGCACACAGAACATAAGTCTTTGAAAAGCCAAGTAATAACCCTGACTGAAGGAATGACAGTAAGAAGCAAAACTGTCCAGATGTTTTGCATAAAGAAGTAAGGTAATGAAAGTAATACAAATATAGGTGTATTATCAAATATATGTATTTTTTCTATTTTATTGAACACTATTCTAAATTATAAAGAACAAAAACTTATATACATTTCTTCAAAAAAAAAAATAAAAAATGCAAAGAATAAAAAATTCACTATTTGGACACTTTTGCACTGTCTGGGGGTTTGTTGAAAATCATTAATAGTTGCCAATTTAACATTTCGTCCAAAGACCTTTATTTTTAATTAAGCTTTCAATACATTTTGCATACTCTCCACCAACTTTTGGATGGTATCATGGTCAAGAGCTCGCCATTCATGTTGTATTCTCTCCCAAAGCTCGTCAACATTTTTTGGTGGGTTTTCATATGCTATCACCTTTCTTTTAACAATAGCCCATAATTTTCTATAGGATTCAGGCCTGGGCTTTGTGCAGGCCAGTCCATCGTCCCAAAAGTTTGGTTTTGTAGCCAGCTTTTAACTATTTTGGCAGTGTGCTTCGGATCCCCGTCTTGCTGAAAAACAACTTCTTTGGCTGGATAGGCCGAAAAAAATTGCCATGAAAAGTTTCTCAAAATTCTGTCGCTCGGAGACGACTTTTAACTGTAGGTCTCGGCACTCATGTATAAAATTAATGCACACTACATAAGTGGTGTGAGAAGCTAGGTCGTAATCCGCACAGAAGGGTTGTAATGACCAACTACGTATGTATCATTGTCTTTTTATGACAATTGCGAATAAAAGATTTTTTTCTATAAAAATACACACGTCATTTTACTTTAACAATAATTTTAAAAAATTCCTCTTTTATTAGCGTTTTAACCAATTTTGGTAAGAAAATGTGTGGAATATTGATGAGCGGCAAACTGCCTATATTTGGTTTTACGCAAAATTTATTTTTAAATATGAATGAATCGGATTTAGTGAATAAAATTGTAGACAAATTCTCAGTTTTCAAACTCTCTTTTAGGCTTTCAATAAATTTAGTAAGAAATTATAAGGTTTTGAATGATTTGGTAGAAATTTAAATTGTTTTCTGAACTTACCTGCATACCGGTGCCACGTAAATGTTCATTTACCCAATTACGAAATGTATTGGCTTGTATTTCCACCCATAAATCCTCATTGCCGCGTATGTTCATACCTTTGGCCGCCGTACCCTCGGGACTGCGTGCCACTAATCCGGCATGTGTAATCTTTTGTGTCTCCACTGTGCCATCGCTATTGTGTTTTAAAAGGCCGGCATGTGTAATTTTTGCGCCTTTCAAATCTTTAACATCCATGGTGCCAACCATGGTTTGTATAAGTTTTTTGTTTTGTTTTTGCTTTTCTTTTTATTCTTTTTCTTTTTCGTTTATTAACAAATCACTTTTAATTTATATTTACAATAACAATAAATTTTTTTAATAAATTTTTAAATTCATATTCGAGGTTTACTTATAAAAAAATAAAAAAAAAATTAAATTTTTTTCTTTTGATTTAATAATACTGTGTCTGTCACTTTTATTTTTGCTTATTTTCTCTCGTTTTTTGTGCTTTTTAATGCCTTATTTCAATTTCTGTTTCCTCTTTTGCTTTATTTATTTTATGTTTTAAATCTTTTCTTATACAAATTTTGTTTTATCGTCGTATTAATTTCTTTTTTCGTTTCAATAATTCTTAATTCTTTTTCTAATTTTTTTATTTAACAAGTTTCAGTTTCGTTTGATTCAATTCAATTTAAAAAAAATTCCATTTTATGTTATTTCAGTTATTTCGTGCTTACACATCGATCGTTTTATTCAGACTGAAAAAATTCAGGTGGGTCTTGTTTTCAATTTTGCAATCGCAGTTTATACCGACAAACACTCACTCGCTCATATTTAACGCAAATTCTACCTACGGACTCTACTAAATGAATTACTGATACATAGGAAAACAACAACAACAACAACAAACTCAAAGTCGTTAAAAACGCTTTTAAAATATTCAACAAAATATTTTTGTATTTAAGCCTTAAAATGACGTCAGTAAATTGTTTTATTTTCTTTAAGATGATGATGATGATGATGAGGCGACGACTTTGTAGTTATAAGAGTGTGTGCTTTTTTTGTCTTGCCATAAATCATAGCAAAACAAATTCGCTCTAAGCACTTGTGGCTTAGCAAATTCGCCTTTAAATATAACTCTCTCTCTCTCTCTGTTGTATTGAAAAAACTAAATAAACTTGGCTTAAATACATATTCTCTTTGTTTACCCTACATTCCTATGATGAGTATTGTGTCAGTGCTGTAGTCAATAGTAGATCGAAACAATTGAATTCGTATGAAATAATTCTAAAGAACTAAATGATATTTTTAGTGATAGTTTGATTTAACTAAAGGCAAAACAATCTGCAAATGGACTAATTCACCAACCTCTCAAGAATGATCAAAAAAAAAAAATATTTTCTGAAAAATTTTGAGACCCTCCCTCCCGCACATATTGCTTACTTCTTTCTTGATGCTGTAGATAAGAGATTTTTGGGAGTTCGTATAGAACTTCTGAATTGTGACAGTTGATAACATACATACATAATTGGTAGTTACAAACTTTCATAGTTGTATGTGTTAATTTTATACATGACTGGCGGGACCTATAGTTTAAAGTCCACTACGAACGACAAATTTTTTCGTGACAATTATATTTACTCTCAGAGTTTTTTTTTTGCCAGAAATCTGCTGAGAAACAGTCGCAAAGGAAATATTTTTTCATATTTCGTTTAGTTGGAGATATCTGACCTGGGATTTGAACTGTGGTCTCACGTCTAATAACCCAACACACTACCTACTAGACTACGGCTAGATTTTAGGGAGTTTAATATATCGCATATTCCATATAGAACTTCTGAACTTTGGTAGTTGAAAACGACCACATTTATTCAGTCAGAACATATAACATAATTGGTCATTACAACCCTTCAGTCAAGATTACGACCTAGTTTCTCATACCGCTTATGTTGTGTGCGTTAATTTTGTACATGAGTGGTGGGACCTATAGTTTGAAGTCGACTCCAAACGACAGATTTTTGAGAAACTTTTCATGGCAATTTTATTTTTTTAATATTCCATTTTGTTGGAGATGTCTAAACTGGGGTTTGTACCGAGGCCTCACTTCTAATAAGCCAGCAAACTACCTACTAGACAATGGAGACTTCTGCCTTCCCTTTCAGTAAATTTTAGCTGCATGGTTTCCCCATAAGTTTGCGATATGATTGCAATCGAATTGCAATGGAAGTAGATGAAAAGCCTACACACTACGTATTAGACTATGGAGACTATAAAGATCTTATTCGCTATTAGATCAGTAGGTTTCTTCGTTCAAACATGATGATATCAATCCACATGAGATAAAGCCGTTTAGAGTGTGCAGGAGAATCCGAGACCTTTCGCAGACCATAATATTTTTTTTGTGTTGTTTCTGGGGCCTGTAGCAGTATAAACTTCAACTGACTCAGGAAGTGAATGTAAACCATAGACCGTAAAGAACGATGTAAGCTCACTGTATGGGCTCTGGAGCAGTTGTAAATTCATCCCAATTTCCATCAAAAAAAATTAATTTCAGCATTTGAGGCACATGTTTGGATGAATAGGTACACGAACGAACAAAAATGGTGGCCTTTTGGGGACGATATCCATTCACATGAGATCCAAAAGCATCCATTGCATTCAGAAAAACTTACTGTTTGGTGTGAATTTTTAGCTGGCGGCGTCATTCGTCCGTATTTCTTTGAGAACAATGATGGCCGGGTTATCACTGCCAACGGTGTGCACTATAGGCCAACATCTTTTGACTTTTTTCAACAGAACGGCTCTACGTACCACACAGCTCGCGTGAAATTGAGGTGGTGTAGTCTGGTGGGTAGTGTGTTGGCTTATTAGACATGAGGCCATGGTTCAAACCCCAGTTCAGATATCACGAACAAAAGGAAAAATGAAAAAATATTTCTTCGGTGACAGCCTCTCATCAGATTTCTTGCAATGACTCTGTGGGTGAAATAAAGTTGCTATGAAAAGTTTCTGCAAATTGTCTGACGTTTGGAGTTAACTTTAAATTGTAGGCGCCGCCACTCATGTATTGAGTCTTCTTAACTCGCAAGTGTATGCGAATTATAATTACAAACCTCAAACCATAGCGGTCCCCCAAGCATATATAAGACATAGCATCGGCCAAATTCAGTAAGACAAGAGCAAAATTGGACATCTCGCATACGCTCCACTCACAAAAACCGTGACGGACATTTGAACAATGTTACATGCTGCACATAATGGCATCAGTAGGGCTATTATGTAACGCTGCGAAAGTATGGTGGCTAGCGAAGTTGATCTTGCTAGTTAAGTTCTACTTGGCTAGGCTAGGGGCCATACTCTATGTCTAGCCAATTCAGACTTTTGTTCTTCGACTACCATATACGTTTCGAGCAACTGGAACATCCTATCGTAAAATTTCTAATTTGAATTGATGCTTTAGTGTGCAAAATGTAAGCGGAACTTAGTTCATAGAATAACTGCTGTAGGGTATTATCATATGGTGGTTCTTCATCATTCGTTACTTCTCATTGTTTTTATGTTTCTCTCAGTCTCTCCTTTAAATGCGGTGGCGCAAAGCTTCCAGTCTCTGTTTATTTATTTCGATATTTGCTCAGCACTTGATTGTAAAAGAGCGAGAGTTTTGGAGAGTAACAGAGCGCATATGAAAAAATGTTTTCTGTATTTTTTCTTTCTATATTTTTTTTGTTTGTTTTGTTTTTGTATTTGATGTTAGCATTAATAACTACTACAACAACTTTAATAATATGAATCGTAGAGGAGAAAAAAATCGTAGAAATAAAACAATATTATGTAGGAAGTTGTAATGTCAGTTAATGGAGAAGGTTACTTTTGCTGTTATAATTCTAATAAGTTTTTTTAACAATTGTTGTTATTGTTTTGTGTTGTTTATATGATTATTATTGCTATTTTTATTGTTATGGCCATATTGGTTTTATGCCAAGTTCTTGTGAACAAATATGGAAAATCAAAGCAAAAATTATGAAAAAAGTACCTTTCAACACAGATAAAAAAATTTTTGCATTTTAATTAATGAAACCAATACTTAATTTATTTAGATTGAAGGCCTATTTATCATTTAAAGAAAAAATCAATGATTTTAATAATTTATGAATGCCTTTAAGCTTTCGAATTTATTTATGAGTCTTTTACATCGTTTTGTTTAATTTCCAAGAAATCAGTGAAGGAAGCCATTGGACGATTAGGTTCTGTTTTAAAATTACGTTTAAAACTTTTGTGAATGCTTGACGTGGTAGGTTAGGATTTTATATCTATTAAGTAACAAAATTCGTTGTGACTTTTACCACAATTATGTATATAATGGGTGATTTGTTCATAATGCAATGTTATGAAAGGTGGAAAGAAAAACAAAATTTTTAAAAGTTGAAGAAATACTTGATTGCCGTTTACATCCTAGAGGCCTTTTTTCATTAACTCTCTTGGGAGCATACTTGTGATTGTCATTTACATTCTAGAGGCCTTTTTTTCATTAACCCTCTTGGAAGCATATGGCTTTCACAAAGCATTTCCATTGGAGTATCGAACGTGTCCAGATGTCACTTGGACGGCCCTGACTTCTTGAGCCTTCAGGATTCCACTTAAGTATTATTCTTGTTTTACTATCAGCATTCTTTCTGAGAATAAGGCCGATCCATCTCCATTTTCGACGTTTTATCTGCGTTGTCATGGGTTCCAGAGATCTATTTGCTGATGTTATTAGGCCAGAATATTTTGCATATGATTCTGAGACATTTTCAAATTTTGTTATACTTTTTTCAGCATTACGGCCCATATTGTAGCAGGTGCAGCTAAAATGTTGTTCTTTGGTACTGGTCGTAGCTGGGTTGCCAATGTACACAAGGAATTATTCCTTCTCCCGAAAAAGAAGAATGCAGCTAATGGACTACTCCAAATTATGTTCATGGTATTGTGGGCCGTGTGGCTTGTGTCATCGTTTTACTGAAGTCTCATGTCAATCACTTACACATAACATAACAAATTGGGTCAACACTTAAGTCAGGACAACATACATAACATAATTGGCCATTACAACCCCTCAGTCAAAGTTACGACCTAGCTTCTCACACAAGCTATGTTGTGTGTATTATTTTTTATGCATGAATGGCGGGACCTACAGTTTAAAGTCGACTCCGAACGACAAATTTTTGAGCAACTTTTCATGGCAATCTTATTTACTCTCAGAATTTTTGCCAGAAATCTGCTGAGAGGAAGACGCCGAAAAAATATTTTTTCATATTTTCATTTTGTTCGAGATGTCTAACCTGGCGTTTGAACCACGGACTCAAGTCTAATAAGTCCACACACTACCTACTACGGCGACCTAGCTTCACACACAACTTATGTTGTATGTGTTAATTTTATGCATTAGAGGCGGGACCGATAGTTTAAAGAAACTTTTTTTTGCCAGAAATCTGCAAGAAGGAAGTCGCCGAAGAAATATTTTTTCTTATTTCGTTTTGTTGGAGGTGTTTGGGCGGAGTTTTAAACCGTGGCCTCATTTGTAATAACCTGCTAGACTACGGAGACTTCGTCGTTGTCAATCACTTCCATTTTAAATACAAAAGGCAGTAATCATTGCTCTGTACATTGCTGCATTGACTGTAACGTTGCAGTTATTATCGTTTGCGAATAATTACGGCACTAATACACTATTCCCCATACAAATTATTTTCGTTGTCGCACTTGATGATTCGGTGTATTGATTATGACAACCTTAAGACAGCGTTACTGAAAATGGGTTGCTGTTCTGCGGCCGTAAGCTACGGTTAAAATTAATAACATTCCTGAGAGATGCCAACCAGACCTATAACTATATGACGCAAAAGTAATATCGGTGTTATAACGGAACTTAGAAGTTAAGGTAAGTGTGGTAAGTTATTTCCTCTCACTTTTAAAATACGTATGACGTACGACGAAATCGCTGTAGTCGAGTAGGTAGTGTATTGGCTTATTAGACGTAAAGCCAGGGTTCTAACCCCAGGCCAGACATCAAAACAAAATACTAAAAGTATTTCTTTTTTATCTAAATAAAAAATTGCCATGAAAAGTTTCCCAAAAATATGTCGTTCGGAGTCGACTTTAAACTGTAGGTCCCGCCAATCATGTATAAAAAATTAACACACACAACATAAGTGGTGTGAGAAACTAGGTCCTAATCCTGACTGAAGGGTTGTAATGACCAATTATGTATGTTATGTGTGTATGGAGTTTTGTGATACGTGCTCTCTGACTTTACATACATAAGTCCTTACCATACAAATTGGTCTTTAGGAGGGCTATAGCATTCGCGTTAACTGGAAAAAGAAGTTTTGCAGGACATACTTGGCGAAAGAAATGATAGAAAGAGAATTGCGATAAAAGAGACAATTCTTCAGTAATTGTACTGAAAGAGATTTGAGTCTTGCATTGCATTATCCAAAAATAATTCGAAGATAGTAGAGAACCTTGTATTATTTCTGTGACGATGACAACAAATCACCAGAATACATATTTAGAACTTGTGCGGTATTAACACATTGAGTGCCAAGCGGTTTTGACGAAAACCTTCCCAGGAGGCCAAACATTGTTTTTGTTAATTGAGTGTATTAGTGACAAAAACCTATTTTTGAGATACCACCAGTCCATTCTGCCCCTTGCTTTTTATTTTATATAGGTTTTTTGTGTCGTACGTCTGAACGACGGGTATACAAAAACATACGACGCTTTTTTCTTGTTTTTTATTTATGTAGCGTAGTATATTTTATATATAATTATAATCTTATTTTATTTTGTAACATACCGATTACCAGTAAATTGTACGTCACTAGCATGTGTGACTTTCTACTAGATACTAGATACTACCCTGTAACTGGTATAGATTTATCGGACCAAATGGTCTTATATAGTAGCACCCTACGCAAAGGTATGAAGTGGTATATGAAATTGGCAATCGAATTATTACTTGGCCTCTCAATAGTAAACGCGCATATTGTTTATAAGTAACCTACAAAGAAGAACATCAGCATATGCAAATTCCTTTTGGATCTAACATATCCGCAACCAGTAAACCCCGGCAAACACGTTATAACTAAAAGGGTAGATGCCAACAATAAAGCAATTCGACGTGCTTGTGTTTTATGTTACGCAACTGTAAAAAATACAGCTGGACATGAAAATGGCAAGGAAACACTTGAAAAAACGAGTACTTACTATCCAAAATGCTCTAATACACCTCACTTGTGCCTACAGAGTTTCCCAAAATACGAGCATCATAAACAAGGGCTATAGCATTCGCGTTAACTGGAAAAAGAAGTTTTGCAGGACATACTTGGCGAAAGAAATGATAGAAAGAGAATTGCGATAAAAGAGACAATTCTTCAGTAATTGTACTGAAAGAGATTTGAGTCTTGCATTGCATTATCCAAAAATAATTCGAAGATAGTAGAGAACCTTGTATTATTTCTGTGACGATGACAACAAATCACCAGAATACATATTTAGAACTTGTGCGGTATTAACACATTGAGTGCCAAGCGGTTTTGACGAAAACCTTCCCAGGAGGCCAAACATTGTTTTTGTTAATTGAGTGTATTAGTGACAAAAACCTATTTTTGAGATACCACCAGTCCATTCTGCCCCTTGCTTTTTATTTTATATAGGTTTTTTGTGTCGTACGTCTGAACGACGGGTATACAAAAACATACGACGCTTTTTTCTTGTTTTTTATTTATGTAGCGTAGTATATTTTATATATAATTATAATCTTATTTTATTTTGTAACATACCGATTACCAGTAAATTGTACGTCACTAGCATGTGTGACTTTCTACTAGATACTAGATACTACCCTGTAACTGGTATAGATTTATCGGACCAAATGGTCTTATATAGTAGCACCCTACGCAAAGGTATGAAGTGGTATATGAAATTGGCAATCGAATTATTACTTGGCCTCTCAATAGTAAACGCGCATATTGTTTATAAGTAACCTACAAAGAAGAACATCAGCATATGCAAATTCCTTTTGGATCTAACATATCCGCAACCAGTAAACCCCGGCAAACACGTTATAACTAAAAGGGTAGATGCCAACAATAAAGCAATTCGACGTGCTTGTGTTTTATGTTACGCAACTGTAAAAAATACAGCTGGACATGAAAATGGCAAGGAAACACTTGAAAAAACGAGTACTTACTATCCAAAATGCTCTAATACACCTCACTTGTGCCTACAGAGTTTCCCAAAATACGAGCATCATAAACAATAATATGTATATTTACTTTTTTCCTTTAAAAATTATTATAATATTTAATCCTTTTGTTTTAATAAAAGTTAAAAAAATACATTTGACATATTTTTCACTTTATAAAACCTCAAAAAATCACACTAGACCCATGAATGCTTTTGCAAAAATTTTCATTAAAGGATTCTTTATTTAAAAATCGCATTAAATTTCACTCTGCGTCGTATATAAATGAATTACAGGCTCTAAGTAAAAACAATCACTGTCGTACGGAAACGTGGCACCCCACGACGGGATAGATGTCGTACGGAAACGTGCCACAATGTGTTAATGGATATCTGGAAGGAAATATTTGGGCTTTTATGAAGCATTAGACAGGGGTATGGTAAAACAGAAACACTGAACCACATCAGATCTAGACTTTATAAAGAGAATCTATATACGTTGAGATGGTAGGTCATAATACTGGCTGAAGGGTTGTAATGACCAATTATGTATGTATGTATGCATGTATATAGGTTGAGGATAGTACAATAGATTATTTAGATAGATAGATATTCATCACATGATTTATAATTTCTGGATTTTATAAAAACAAAGTACATTAAAATAAAACGAAAAATTCGCGGTGTTGCTGAAGCCAGCATTAAAACATAACTGAAATTTTTTTTCTCTTAATTTTAAATCATTTTCGATATTTAAATGAAACTTAAGACGGATTTCCGTTTGTTATTATTTTAGCACTTGAGAGTTTTTTTTATTTGGTTGTTGTGCAGAACGTTTATGTTTATTTTTGTTTATTTTGGTGCTTCTTTCTTAAGTCTTTTGTTTGCAATTGTTTCGTTTCTTAAATTTCAAACTTGATATGCAAATTGTAGGTTTTTTTTTATAATTTGCTTAAATAAATAAACATTAATAACAGTTAAAAGTATATTTTTTTATTAACAAGGGTCATGGTTTTCAGCCAAATTTTAAAGATAACACAAATAAAAAAAATAAATAAAAAAGAACACAATGGTGAAGCATAATTATTTCAAATATTAGACACGATGCATTATGAACAAAATTAGTTTTTTTAAGTTTATTTTTCTTTCATTTCGTTACCTTATTTTGAAAAGAACTTTAAATTTTGTATCTCAAGAGATAGATTAGAAAACCTAACAAAACTGTTAGAAGATTGTTTGTGGGTGAGGGGTTAATGGACAGATAGAAATAGAATTTCTTTTGAATAGGAAACCTTCTGTATTTACAATACTTAGAGTCATACTTCCTGTTAACTAAAGGGAGGATTTTAACAGGTAGATAAATTCTTTTTTATTATTATAAGTGGAAAATAAGGTAGAAGTGGGCTTTAAGCTAAAGGCAGGCAATTCCTACCGGTAACTTTTAAAGTTAAGTTTATGTTTGAACTTGCAATAGGTTAAGTCGTAGTGGTAGCTTTGATAATGTCATAAAGCTCACTTGAGCGCGCATAGCGGCCCGTTGTGATGCCACGGGCGAATGCAGTCAATGTGCTGCCAAAGTTCCGCCAAGACCAGGGAGGAGGAAGAAGTTGGTCAGCACAAGGGCTGCTCTTGAACTTGCAATACATTTATTATTATTTTCAATACGACAACTTCACATATAAACAAAATGGGCAAACACAACAAAAAAGAAGAAGCACGTCGTTGTCACTGCGTTTAAAAAAAATTAATTTTTTGAGCAATGTAATCGACATTACTCCGGCACTGCCATATTTAACGGTAAGTTGTAATAATGGCCCTTAGGGTTAAAGATCACTTATTATTAATGCCCAGATTATAAATCGACGGACTACATTAGATCCTGACTACATTTATACCTGTTCTTCCTTACTTACTTTACTCAATTGGTCAGGATTACGACCTAGTTTCTCACACCACTCTTGATGTGTGTGCTATCTTTATCGAAAGGATAAGGAGACTCCGAAAGACAGATTCTTAAGAAACATTTAATAGCAATTTTATTAACTCTCAGAGTTTTTAACAGAAGACTGCTGAGCGGACACACTACTACTAGACTATAGCGAATTCTGGAGAAGTAACCACCGACACCAAAATCAATAAATTTTGATAAAAGTGCTCTGAGCCACACTCTATTGGCTGTTAAATATTGAAAGAAAAATCATTCGGAGTCGACTTTAACATAAGTGGTGTGAGAAGCTAAGTCGTAACCTTGGTTGAAGGATTGTAATGACCAATTAGGTAAGTAAGTAAGTAGAACTTTCAAGGCGAATCTAATATGGATCGACAGAAAACTGCTTGGCGTATATCAGTAGAGTGCAAAACATAATCTACATTTGAAGGAAGTTGAATATACAAAGAAGTCGTTGTAGTCTAGTTTGTTGGCTTATTAGCAGTGAGGCCACAGGTCAAACTCCAGCACAGATATTTCCAACTAAACGAAATAAGAAAAAATAATCTTCGGAACTTTTTTTCGACAGATTTTTGGCAAAAATTCTGAGATTAAATAAAATTGTTCTGAAAAGTTTCTCAGAAATCTCTAGTTCGGAGTCGATTTTAAGCTGTAGGTCCCACTACATACATACAGTTTAAAGTCGATTCCGAACGATAGATTTTTGAGAAATTTTCCATGGTAGTTTCATTTACTCTCAGAGTTTTTGCCAGAAATATGCAGAGAGGAAGTCGCCGAAGAATAGCTTTTTGTATTTTGTGTTGATGTCTGGCCTGGGGCTCGAACCCTGGCTTTTCGTCTAATAAGCCAACACACTACCTACTAGACTACGGCGACTTCGTAGGTCCCCCTACTCTTGTATAAAATCAACGCACACAACATAAGTTGTACGAGAAACTAGGCTGCCGTACTCCTGAAAGAAGGGTTCTAATGATCTATTATGTATCTATGTATGTGAATATACAAAAAGCCCAATATTTGCTAATTGGCAGGGAAAATCAAAATGGCGCGTGTTTCATTGTTTAAACAGAAAATTAGGGCAAAACAAGCATTGACATTAAGTAGGGTAATTCTGTGAGATCGATGCGAGAAAACTAGAACAGAATTGTTGATTATGATATCCTACAACCTTGTTAAATAATAGATTATAAGTATGGTCTTCATTATCAATATTTAATGTTATTAAAATATTTTAATTAAAACATACATTATAACAACGACCCTTTGACCTTACATAACAACTGAAGGAGCTAGATTGAAAAGTTTAATGTATTCATAACACAGTAGCAATGTTTCAGCCGTTGACTAACATTTGTTTCGAATATTCTGCAGAAATGTCTTCATTGTTTAAATTTAAATTCCATTTAAGCTTACATTGTGGGCACATGTTGTATTTAAAACAGCACGTTTCCAATTTAATGAGAAGGTTTTTTAATTTTTGGTCAAATTTGTAATTCGTAATTCGATAATGCATGACTTGAAAAATATTGCAAAAGGAACAGGTGGGTGCAAAATAATTTTGAATTTATTGAATCAAGCTTTTTTTAAATTTCGTTACAAAAAACCAAAAATTGCCAAAAATACTTAGAACTTGAAATTCGCACCTACTCATTTCAAAATTTATATTGAAATAAAAGCAAAAAGTTAAGCTTTCGCAACGTGAACTTGTAAACGTTACACCCACATGTTTTTTTTTCTTTTAAATAAAAATTTTATTTTATTTATTTAAAATATTAACAAATGACAGAAGAAATAAAATTAAACAACAATCATTCATAAAATATTTTTAGCGAATAATACATGAATATGTGCCATTTAAATACGGGGCCTAATAAATATTAACACACACACACTGTGGTAATGGAACTCAAACTATAAATAAAACATCATTCACAACGGCTAACATTGTTAGAAGTGGAGAGAATAAATAAAAAAGCGAAAATAAACAATAAAAAAATATTTATTGTTCGTTTCGTTCGTTTATTTTTTACTTTCGAACATTTTTTTAACAACCCACATATTGAACATGAATTACTTTTGCAGTTGTTGTTGCTCTTCTTATTTGTAAATAAAATATAAAACAAGTTTGTTGCTTAAGTCTTTTGTTTTTCATTACATAGCCAACAACCATTTCCACTGTATGGCGATCGGTATACGGTGTACATGCATCCGATTTGATTCTTTAAATTTTCAATTGTTTTGTTTTTTTTTGTTTTCGTTTTTTGTTATCAGAATTCAAAATTGAATTGTTTTAAATTTGTTTTATGGTTTATTAATACATTTTTTTGTTGTAATTGGTGCTTTTGTTTTTGGTTTTAAAGATTTTTAATGTTTTTATTAGTATTGTATTGTTAGTGGCGTGTTTAAAGTAAAAGTGCAAATCATTTTCAGTGTTAAAAAGAAAACATTACTCTGTGTGCGTATGTACGTATGTTCATTGAAATTCTCATGTTGTAGACAAGAAAAAAAGAGAAACGAGTTATAAATCTCACATCTAAATAATATTTTCTAGAGATTTCCAATTCTATGTGATTAATTCAATGCATTTTTAAAATAATGTTCAAAAAAAAAACATTAAAAAAAACATTTTAAATTTGTTACACAAACTGGCTGGTTAACTGGTTATCTGTTTTAAACTATCAGCTTGTTTTGTTTTTCTCTCTGTTTTAATGGTGTAGGCTTAAGTAATTTTAAAAAAATTTACTCATAACAATTAAATGAATACATTTTTAATGACTTAAGAAGATTATAAAGGTCAATAAGACTGTACTTTTAATTAAGATTTCATACATTAACTCATTTTGAAAACTCAGAGAAAAAAATAAAATAAGAAAACAAATTCGTCAGTGGGTAGTAAGTACCCTCTTGATATGTTCTTATAGCCAGATAGCGATTAAGTCCATAATATACTACTAGTTCCGCAATATCGTTGGAAATTGCATTGGCCAGAGCAGGCACAAAGCTCGCTATCTGACATGTCACAGGGTATACGTATTCAAATTATTCCCTTACTTATCTAGTTGGTCATTACAACCCCTCAGTCAGATTACAAAGTTACGATCTTAGAACATAAAGATATCTTTTTAAATTATATTTCGTATGAAGACCAGGGCCGTTATGTAGCTTCTACATGTAAAAGAGCATTAAATTTCCGATTATTTACATGCATACATACATAATTGGTCATTACCACCCTTCAGTCAGGATTACGACCCAGCTTCTCACACCACGTATGTTGTGTGTGTTAATTTAATCCATGAGACTTACAGTTTAAACTCTACTCCGACCGACAGATTTATTTTTTTGAGAAACTTTTTCATGGCAATTTTTATTTACTCTCAGAGTTTTTGCCAAAAATCTGCTGAGAGGAAGTCAATGAAGAAATATTTTTTTATATTTCGCTTGCGTTGAAGATGTCTGACCTGGGGTTTAAATTACGGCCTCATGTCTAGTAAGCCAAAACCCTACCTACTAGACTACGGCGGTATTCCGATTGCTTCAGTTAATATGGATATTATGCACTTAATTACATGCAATATTGTTAGATTCTGCTGGACACGTATGGATAAGAAGAGGACTGATGTGTGGTAGGAATGCCGAAAGACTTGATATTCCGGCAAATGAGTTTTGCAGGAGCTGTGGGTCAGAGAATGAGAAAGAGGCTGTATTTCACTTCACGTATCAGTGCTGCTGTTGTCCTAAATATTCGGAGATTATTGACATACTTGACCGAGCTCTCTAATAGAAAGACATTTATTTTGTAATCTAGATGGTTTCCTCTAAGGAAAGTACACAATGAGCCTTCATTTAAAGGGGTTCGCCACTTTACCTAACCTATGTATCTTATCTAGTGGCCTCTTGAATTAATCAATACATTTAAGATTCTGATCTGTGGATGTACTCCATACTCGTACATATACTGCATTATGTTGAACTCCAGAAAATATGTTGTGGAACTAGAGCAAAACGCGCATATGAGAACTGTATACAAATATTGGATTTAAAACCATATTGTTTCTACTATTTATCCTTGTTTTCCATCTAAGGATTATATACGCCCCTCCCCTAAGCAAAGACAATACCTTATCTGACTATTTGTATCAGACATTTAAAATGAAAATTACTCGTTTTTCGCTATAATATAACTTAATGGCATATGTCGGCAGTCCATCCAAATTTACCTCTCCGTCTGATAATGTCTCCCACTCTAGTATTGGCAAATAATTGTTCGTTGGTTATTGCACCGCATAGATAAATTACTAGCAACACTATCCAATAACTAGACATCCATCCATGCACTTAGCTCTTAAAGTGTTGACTGGAAATTAGTATTGAACTATTTGGGCAGAGGAGAGTGGACCACTAGCCTTAACTTAAGCTTAAACGGCTTTAAGACATTCTAAACATAGGCACTGTAGACTGAATGATCGCTTGTTTGGAATTAAACTACGATTTGTTTTGATTGGAATTCCAAAATTTTCGTTGCGTTCAAGCGAGAAAACCAAGTCTTCTACATCATTAGTGTTGTACAGGCTGTCACTTTATAGAGGATAATAAAATTATCATTAATTTCTTTAGTAGATGTCAGGCATTAGCTATATGTAGGTAGTGTGTTGGCTTATTAGACGTAACACCCAGGGTTCGAATCCCAGGTCAGACATCAGGACAAATTACAAAAAGTATTTCTTCGGCGAAATT
This sequence comes from Sarcophaga subvicina, assembly GCA_936449025.2. Lineage (NCBI taxonomy): Eukaryota > Metazoa > Arthropoda > Insecta > Diptera > Sarcophagidae > Sarcophaga > Sarcophaga subvicina. The sequence goes on from OW388084.2 coordinate 40,243,205, forward strand.
CTCTCAGCAGATTTCTGACAAAAACTCTGAGAGTAAATGAGATTGCCATGAAATGGTTTCTCAAAAAAATCTGTCGTTCAGAGTCGACTTTAAACTGTAGGTCCCACCACTCATGTATAAAATTAACACACACACAACATAAGTGATATGAGAAACTAGGACGTTGTAAAGGGTGTTTTTTATAGAGGTATAGAACTTTAAGTTGACATTACTTTTCAAGATGGCGACCGATTTAACAGCTGTCAAGTGATTTATTCTGAGTTTGGTTTGGCAATTCATCATGAATAGACTCACGCCTGAACAACGCTTGCAAATAGTGCAATTTTATTTCGAAAATAATGGTTCTGTGCGAAAAACGTATCGCGCACTACGTCCATTTTATCGTCGACAAAATCGTCCATCAGAGCAGTTAATTCGATTAACCATGGAACGTTTTCGAACCACGTTTACTCTTATTGATAACTCGCATCCCCAGAGACGCTGTACGGTGCGTACAGAAGAAGCTATTGCTGCTGTAGAGCGTAGCATTGAGGAAGACCAGAATGAGTCCATCCGCCATCGAGCACAGGAATTGGATCTGTGTCCATCCACTTTATGGAAGATTTTGCGGAAGGATCTTGGTTTGCGTGCTTACAAAATCCAACTCGTGCAAAATTTGAAGCCAAACGATCATCAAGTAAGGCGAAGATTCGTCGAATGAGCCCAAAACGAGATTACCGTTGTTCCCGATTTTCATAAGCGAATTTTGTTTAGCGATGAAGCGCACTTCTGGTTGAATGGCTACGTCAACAAACAAAACTGCCGCATTTGGGGTGAAGGTAATCTTCAAGTGTATGTGGAAACACCGTTACATCCAGACTGACTGTTTGGTGCGCTCCTGAATTGAATAACCATGATGTCCAGGAGATGTGGTTTCAACAAGACGGCGCAACATGTCACACAGCTCGTGCCACAATAGATTTATTGAAAGACACGTTTGGTGACCGCCTAATTTCACGTTTTGGACCTGTAAATTGGCCTCCAAATCTTGTGATTTAACACCGCTAGACTAATTTTTGTGGGGCTATGTAAAGTCATTGGTCTATGCGGTAAAGCCACAAACGCTTGACCATTTGGAAGACAACATTCGCCGTATTATTGCCGATATACGGCCACAAATGTTGGAAAAAGTCATCGAAAATTGGTCGTCCAGATTGGACTACATCCGCGCCAGCCGTGGCGGTCATATGCCAGAAATCATATTTAAAATGTAATGCCACAAGATTATCTTTCGGATAAATAAAATGCATGTCAATCGAATAATCCATCGTTGTTTTATTGCAACTTAAAGTTCTATACCTCTATAAAAAACAACCTTTACAATGGGTCAATTCGACCTTCGGGTACTATACTTGTCTTAATTGATAAGTACACGTCCTCTAACCTAACATAACCTAGAGACAGTGACAGATTCCCAGATATTAGGTACAGTCAAGCTGTCGTAACGTCTATATGCGTTCGAAGGCGACACAGTTGCATAAGATCCTCAAACTGACTAGAACACGACTTCTCTAGTGGAATGCCTGCGGAGTTAACTGCATGATTTTTTGTTTTCCGAATAATATCAACAAATATTCTCTAACATCCTATTGGTTTAGATAGTGTTTCTGTACAATACCGTTGCTCTGAGAGTTGCTTTATAATTACATCATACGGATAATGCCATGAGATCATGTCTCTGAACCTTAAATGGTCTAGGAATCTCTTAAGACTTTGTTCCTGTCCATGACATGAAAGTTTGCTTTCCCAAATACAAGCAGTTGAATATGGTAAACAGTAAGAACACCTCTTAGAGCTTAGAAATGCAATTGTGCGCTTATTTAAAGAGCATTGAACACTTAAAACAGATAGGAAATTACCAGTTATTTTGAAAATTTATACATGGATTCTAATTTATTTCAACTTCTTAATGAATTTATGTTCCAAACTGTGGGTATTTTTCATATACGCCTTTAGGAGAACATAGAAACAAATGATCAAACGAATGCTGGCTAATGACTTCGAAAATGTTTTTTCTTTTTATTTTTAACCCACTTAAGGTACACAAAACAAATACAAAAAAAAAGAAAAAAAATCAATAATAATTGATGGTGCTGGCTAGCAAGTATGTGTCTTAAGTCTTTCGTTTTGTAAACTCATGAATATTCAATTTCATTCAGCGCAAAAGCTTTCAAATGCATCCCCAAACGTACCATACACCTGCTTTATATAAAAAATACTTTAAAATTTTGAAATCAAAATAGAAAAATACGAAAAGAAAAATGAAAAATGAAAAGAACACGTTAATTATTTGAAAACCAATTTTTGAAAGCAAAAACACAAGCAAAAAAAACTAAAACAAAAACTAAATCATAAGACGAGTACAAAAACCGCTATGAACTTTAAAACAGTTGTGTACAGAAAAAAAAAATACAAAAACAGCAACAACAACGTAAACATAAAAATATGAATTTGTTTTTATCAAATAATTACTAAATTTTAACACACACTACCACACTAATACAATATGATTTGGTGTACAACTGACTGCATAACAAAGTCATTTCAGTGAGAGACTGAAAGAGCGAATAGCGAATAGATTGAAAGAGGCAGAGACAATGGAAAATGAATCAAAGCCGGTCATTTATGTCATCTTTTTGTAAGTCTGCCTTTAGATTTGTTTGCTCTCTGTCTCTCCCGCTCTCTCCCTCTCTCTTCTACTCTCTTTCTTGATAAATTGGCTTTGCTGACCTTGATATTTTTGTGTGTGTTGTTCGTTCAACGTATTCTTAATGATCATTTTCTTACAGCGGCTTTGGCAACATAAAATTAAAATACAAAGACGTGCTTGGTTATTAACCGGGTAAACAAAAATAGAGGCAAGGCAAGGCAAGGCAAGGCAAGTATGGTAAATACGAAAGTTATATTAACCGATTGTATATTTACTTCTGACTATGTCAACGATTTCAACTTAAAAAAATTAATTTTTTAAATATTATCGAAAATTGTAAATACAGGCCTTTTTATTTAAAAACTTCATTCTACCCCACTTGGCCGCTGACAAATCTTGGGCTATTAAGGAGTCTTACATTGTCAGATTCACTTGTTCTAAACTGTATAGGAAGTATACCATGCAACTATTTTAATTGGACCGTAAGGACATGTTTGCCACTGTTTCTGTTTACGAGATTTCGCTTAACTGTAAACGACTTCTAGACACGTGAGGTTAGTTGCTTACCAAATTCGTCTCTTGAAACTGGTTAACGTATGACAGTTGCACGGTCTTGTTAAAATCACATGTAAATCATGTGATTTGAGTTTAAATTCCTATACTTCTAGATCGCGTACAAAAGAGAGAGAAAATGCTTGGCCTACTCCGTCGATTCATTAGAAAATCTTCACAATGCGTTTTGTGTTTCAACGGAATATCCTTACAATCCTTCACAATCAAGATTACGACCTAGCTTCTCACACCACATATAGTGTAAGCGTTAATTTTATACATAAGTGGCGGGGCCTACAGTTTAAAGTCGACTCCGAACAACAGATTTTTGAGAAAATTTTCGTGGCAATTTTATTTAATATCACAGTTTTTGCCAAATTTTCTGATAAGAGGAAGTCGTCTAAGAAATATTTTCCATATTTCATTCTGGAGATGTCTGAATTGGTTTTTGAACCGTGGCCTCACGTCTGCTAAGCCAAGGTATTCCTTCTAGACTACGGCAACGTGGGATTAATTGCTTACCAAATTCGCCTTTGTACCAACTATTTGTATGTGGAACTTTCTTTTATGAAACTATTACCCATCATTTCTAAATCCCTAAGCATTACTTTCTTCTGCTTTCCTCCAATAATCTATTTTCCTAGTTCCAACACAATGTATTGGATGATTAGGGGCCATCGCGTTAGCGTTGGTCGTAAATAAATAAATCGAAAATAAACCCACTTAGCAGGTGTGGAAGAAAAAACTTGGGCATACATACAGGAAGGCACCAAATCCTCTTTGAAATTGCAGCTTTAAACAGAATTCTGGTCGTAATATAATTCCTTGTCCAATATAACCACATGTTAGTTCCTGATTATTTAGGATATTTTAACATGAATCATACACAACGACGTGTAGTCTTTGAATGGACTCTAAAGCAGTTGGCAATTGGGTCTAATTTTCATCGAAAAATCATCTTCAGCGCTGAGATCAAGTTCTAAATGTTGTGGACAAACAAAACTGTCGAATTTAAAACGATAGTAATCCACATGAAAAGTAGTTTGGTATGGATTTTGGGCTATCGACGTCGTCGGACATTGAAAACGACCTGATTGGGAAGTCGCCATAGTCTAGTAGGCAGTGTGTTGGCTTATTAGACTGACCCCAGGTCAGACACCTCCAACAAAACGATATATGAAAAAATATTTCTTTCTCTCATCAGATTTCTGGCAAAAACACTGACAGTAAATAAAATTGTCATGAAAAGTTTCTCAAAACTCTGCGGTTCGGAGTTGACTTTAAACCGTAGATCCCGCCACTCACCTAAAAAATCAGCACACATAACATAGGTGGTGTGAAAAACTAAGTCTTAATCCTCATTGAAGGCTTCTAACGACCAATAATGTATGTTTAATCTGATTTGGATTATTTGCACACCAACGACATGTGGTTTCAACAGGATGTCAGTACGGTTGTGTTATGGGGAGGTATGGTAAACTGGTACCAAGATAGGACGATATGACTGCATGTGACCTTTTTTCTTATGGAGCTTAAAGAGTTAAGACTCTTTAACTTTCCAGTATATTCGTTGGATAATAATACAACTTCGATATTTTTTCTAGGAGTCGAGTGTACTCCACTTTATGCCAACAAATTTTGTTTCGCACTGACAAGTACACTCGATATGAATAGTTCAAGGATTAAGTCCACACAAAATACAGAGATTCTCAGAGTCAACATAACCCATGCCATCTATTCCATGATATTCTACATATAAAGGTATCATAAGGGCTTACAGGCGAATAAAAAATTTCGATGGTAGGCATATCACTTAAAAAGCGCTTTAAACACAACCCTTTTGATATTTCCATTTCAAACAGGCAAGAAACCGTCTACATAGTATTATTGTATATTCGGCTTCTCCTGAAATTTGAATACACTCGACATAAACAGTTAAAGGGTTAAGTTGCAAGTGTATGTAAAGAGGCCACAAGACATAGACGCCCTCGAAGTCAACATATGACTTGCCATTGGTTAAATGCAGCCAAATTTATGCGGCAGAGTTATGGAAAATTGAACAGAGTAGCTATGGCGGACATTTAAACGTTGTACTATTCTACACATAATGGCAGCAAGAAGTCTTTCAAACGAATACAACATTTTTGATAATGTTGCACATACCCTTTGTTTTATTTAAATTTAAATATATGAAGCTCTTAATGAGAAACACCATAGTAATATAAAATAGGTGCTGCACCCATTGAAATTGAGGTGCATTAATTTAAAAAAAAGAATACTATAAGGAAACATAAGGAACATTAAGGAATATTAATTGTTGAAAGATATTTTTAGTTTATATTGCCAATAAAGAATTGAAGTCTTTTTTTGTAAATTTTTGTTAAATTTAATTATTGTAGGAAATTGTGTAATTATTAATATATGTATATATACAGTATAATATTTATATTTTTTGTTTGTTTTTCTAAGCACTTTATTTCGAACTTTTTTTAACAAGACGCGTGATTACTTCATTACATTTGTTGAGTGGAATTTAATTTTTTGCACTTCCCATCAAAGACAAAAAAATTAAAAAAAATTGAAAACATCTCTAACTTGTAAAGAAATTGAAACTTGTTGCATAAAACTTATTAAATATTATTTTTTTTAATTTCTATTTTAAACACATACAATTATTTTATGATTATTTTATATATTTTTTTATTTTTTATTTTCTTTTTTTTTTTTTGTAACAACAATCGTTTACTTTTCACTTTTAAATCCGCTTAAAAGGTCTTTTTCAATTCGCTTACAATCGTGTACTAAAGCTACAGAATTTGGATGTAAAGCGGCTTTAGCTAGTCAACAGAATTGGCATCTATAAGCAGCGTTAAAAAGAGCTTTAATTTAAGCCAAGCTTTTTACGATAAAATCATCTGTTTAATAGCCATGATGTCATTTGTGGCTGTTTTTTTTTTTTGTGTGGTACATGTATTGTGGTTGTAACTGCTGCTCACTCTCAGTTACTGACTTAATGACTTTTTAGCTGCTGCTGATGTTTTCTGTATTTTTCCGTTTTTCTTTCTTTTTTCCATTATTTTCTTAGTTGTTTACCAAGTCATATGCACTTTAGCTAAGTTTTCCTCTTCTCTATTTTGTTTTGTTTTTGTTTTTGTTTGCATTTACTTTATTTTGTAATCATCAGTATACTTTGTTTTGTTTTTTTCTTTTTCTCATTATTTGCTTCACTCTTTAATTATTTTGTTTTACTACTGTTTTGTTCAGAGAGTCAAAGAGAGATTTTTTAGATTTTTTCCTGTTTCTGTTTTCTCTCTGTGTTTATATTTTTTTATTTGGCAAGTGATTGTATTATTAGTTTAAAGCCAATTCTTGTTAAATCTAAGCACTGTATGGGTGTTTGCATGAATTTTGTAATTTTTTGGAATTTTGTTTTCATTAGAAAACAAGCGATGCACTTACCATACACATATACAGTAAAGTAAAAAAGTCTACATATAGGAAGTATAAGATTTTAAGGTTTTAGGAAAACATTTGAAAAAAATAAGTTAAAAGCATAGCATAGCCTAGTGGGTTGTGTCTTGATTTATTAGATGAGAGCTCAGCTTAGACATGAGGTTTGAAAAATCAAAATTTCTGTGGCGACTTTTTTAGTCCACACAGTCTTCTTCTCTGCATAAACTCGCAGAAAAAATAAAATTGCCATGAAAAAGGGGGACCCTACGATATGCGCCAACTACAGGGGTATAAGTCCTATGGCATATAAAGTTATTACAGTTCTATCAGTGCTGCTTCAGATCTGGCAAGTCCACCATCGACCACATCTTCACACTACGTCAAATCCACGAAAAACAAGTCGACACACACCATCTTTTTGTCGACTACAAGGCAGCCTTCGGTTGCCCCATAAGGGATCGTGTTTTTGCCGCAATGTCTGAGCTCGGTATACCTCCGAAACTGATTAGGCTATGCAGAATGACGTTGAACAATTCCTGCAGCTCCGTCAAGGTAGGCCTCTCCGAACCTTTTGGTACCGTGCGAGGTTTCAGACAAAGCGACCCCTTATCATGCGACCTCTTCAACTTCGTCATGGAGAGTGTTCTGCGAAAGGCGGGAGTGCATCGCAATGGCACTATTTTTCAAAAAAGTGTCCAGTTGCTTGCGTACGCTGACGACATTGACATCATAGGGCGTACCAAGTGAGATGTTACTGCTGCCTTTAGTGCTATTGAACGGGAGTCTAGTAAGATTGGTCTGGCAGTAAATGAGGGCAACACAAAGTATATGTTATCGACTAGTAGAGACGTGCGGCGTATTGATTCTCAGATTACGGCTGATAACTATACTTTTGATACAGTCAAGGAATTTATTTATCTTGGCTCCGCAATTACCACCAAAAATTATGTCAGTCTGGAGATAAAGCGGAGTATCACTCTTGCCAACAGGTACTACAATGGTCTCAATAGGCAATTGAGTAGCAGAGACCTCTCTCGTACGACAAAACTAATACTTTACAAGATGCTAATCTTACCCGTGCTTCTTTATGGCGCAGAGGCATGGACACTATTAAGCACTGATGCAGCTGCCTTGAGAGTATTCGAGAGAAAAGTCCTGCGTAAGATCTTCGGTCCAGTGCGAATTGGCGATGATTTCCGCATCCGATCCAGGAATGAGCTGTATGAGCTTCTCAACGATATAGACGTTGTGCAGCGTTTTAATATCCAGCGGCTGCGCTCGAATCGCCAAGTCGTTCGAATGGAGGAGGATGCTCCGGCGAGACGGGTATTTGATGCGGGAATCGGTGGAAGTCGGCGAAGAGAGCGACCTTGTATCCGTTGGAAGGACCAAGTAGAGGGAGCCCTGTCATCGATTGGTGTGAGCAACTGGCGTAGGCGCGCAATAAGCAGAGGCAACGGGAAGGATGTGTTGCGGCAGGCCGAAATCCGTTAAACGGGTTGTTATGGCTAATTAATCAACATGGATGGTGAGAGCAGCTAGGTTTTAATCCTAACTAAAGAGTTGTATTCAAATACGACAAGAACTACGAGAAAAATATGTCTAGTTGCATGGAAGACTCACAAAATACATGGAATTACGAAAAACGAATTGAAATTAATAAGGCACCAGGCCATGACTGTCAATGGCGATCACTATAAGTCAATGAACACCAACTTCTTTGGTTTTAATTAGATAGCCTAGACACCAATGCCATGTGGCTGTCCCAATGGCCTAGTAGATAGTGTGCTAAACTTCAAGTGTACTGAAGCCGTGGGTTTACATCCAGAACCCTTGGGTGTTTTGTGATTGCCTAAGTGTTGACATTAATTCTATGTGATTAACCATAATAGAAAATGAAAGTGAAAATTATAAAGCAATTGTCGAGAAAAAAGTGACAAAGGTTTTACATTGGTCATTAAAATATGTATTTCAAGTTTCAAAAATAATATTTGTCGCAGACTACCCTCTTTCCTTTCTCTGTTATTCCAACACAATGTACTTCATAAGTAGGAGTCATCTTTCAACGACATATGGTTGCCACATTGGGTATTCTGCACGAGTGGTTTGAGAACATGGTTCACATGATCTATAGACCAACAACGTCAACGTATTCTGCACGAGCGATTAAAGAGCACGGTACCTTACGTGAAGGTGCTTGTAAACTGGCTACGGAGATTAGGCATTTTGATTACGTTGGACTTTTCCTTGTGGGATTTCCTCAACTCGCTGTTGTATGGGAATTATAGACCACGATGATTTTCAAAGCCAACATAATCCATGTCATCAGTCCAACACACTGTTTTATACACCAGAATAATTTCGAATGCGATGCGCCAGCCTGATAAATCTATATTTGAACCATGTTATATCCCACACATAAGAACATCTTGCAACCGAATAAAAAAGTTTTGGTGATATCTTAAAGTCGTCGCAGTCTAGTAGGTAGTGTGTTGGCTTACTAAACATGGGGTTTCAAACCCCAGGTCAGATATCTCCAAAAAAAAAAACTAAATGTGAAAAAATAATGTATGTGAAAATTTCTCAGCAAATTTATGGCAAAAACTCTGAGGGGAAATAAAATTACCATGAAAAGTTTCTCAAAAATATGTCGTTCGGAGTCGACTTTAAACTGTAGGTCTCGCCACACGGACGACATAAGTGGTATGAGAAGCCAGGTCGTAATCCTGACTGAAGGATTGTAGTGACCAATTATGTATGTATGTAATGAAACATGTATCTATTTTGAGAATCTTAAACGGAAAAAAACATGGATTATACTGGGAGCAGCATTAACTTCGCTTGCAAAACCAAATCCAGGGAGACAATACTGTGTGGCTGATGGAATTAGAAAGAGGTGGTGTACCACGAGCTCCTAAAAGCTGGTGAAATCGTTAATACAGATCACTACCGACAACAAATGATCAATTTGAATCATGTATTTATTTTCAGAATCCTAACCAGAAGAAATCATGGATTATACTGGGACCAGAGGTCAGCAATGAGTATTCAAAACGATGAGTAGATTCGAATCATACTTATAATTTCTGATACTTATACGCATTCATACTTAATTTAATGTCATACTCATACTACTCATACTCAAAGTTTGAAGTACTCATGGTACTCATACTTAACAATACGCATGATGTTATTGATTTCGAATCTCCACGACTCATCGTATACACGAATCACAAAATAGAAGAATGTTGTGTGTTTGCTCTGCTAGCTGTCTTTGTCTTTTTCTTTTTCTTTCTTCTTTTTTTGTAAATGCAACAACTAAGACTGTAAATATTGATGAATGATTCGAATAACTCGAATCATTTATGAGTATTATAAGTACTTTTCTAAATTTATGAATCTGAATGAGTAGGCTTATGAATCAAACATATTGCGAATGTTATTAGTTTGATGTCAACGTTGTACTCATACAAATCAATGTTGTAGTGAGTACGAATGAATCAAAGTAGTTGGATTTCAATACTGTGGACTCACCCATACTCAGAATTACATGAGTACTTATGAGCAACGAAAAAGCGATTCATTGCTGATGTGTGATTGGGTTGCAATACCAGACCTAGGGAGACAGTGCTGTGTGTATAGCTAGACGAGAAAGAGGTGGTGTACCACTACCTCCTAAACCTTTTGAAACCGTTAATACAGATCGTCAATTAGAACCATATATTGATCGAGAAACTTCCAGCATGAGCCACAAGAAAGAGAAAGGTAATTTCGCAACATGACAATGCACCTGCACATAAAGCCAAACCGGTGCAGAATACAATTAAAGCATTAGGATAGAAGCTGCTACCCCTCCCGTCGCATTCACTAGCCATGACTCCTCTCAACTGCTATTTGTTTTTGGTGAAAAGATTGTTCTTCACAAACCTTAATTGTGTGCCATTATCCTCATTGAGTCCCTTCGAGATTGAATAACTTTCAAAGTTAAGAAACTTTAAATATTTGTTTTCATCGATGATAAACGCATTAGCTGAGTAGCACTTCGATTCCTAAGAGGAAGTTGAAAATTGTGTGACTAATTGGCTTACTTAAAAGGCAAACAGTTCGTTTTTTTTTTTGGCGCGAAATCAATAAATTGCTTGAAACATAGAAAAATATGTAGTCAGTGGTGTATTGACCATGAATAAAATCTTTCATTTTCACAAAAAAACGCTCATTTCATATAGGTACACCCTTAACTACAAACCACAGAAACTAAGTTTTTTTTTAATTTTATTAATAATTTTTATTTTATTTTTGTTTAAATTTTTTTATTATTTAATTTTTTTCTTTTTTTCTCATTGTTTTTAAATATTTTTTAATTAAATTTTTTTTATAAATTTCCATTTTAAATTTTAAATTTAGTTGTCCTTGTTTATGGTTTCATTTATTTTAATTTATTTTAATTTTTTTTAATTGTTTTTATTTGTTTGCCTATATTTATTTGTTTATTTGGATTTTTCTTTTTTAATTGTTTTTATATTTTACATCATTTATTTCATAGAAATTACATGTGTTCCTTGTTTTCATTTTTAATTTTAATTTTTTTTATTTTAAACAAAAATTTTATTTTAATTTAAATTAATTGTTTTAATTTCAAACTTAAATTGTTTGGATGAAATTTTTTTCTATGAGATTAAATTAAAAACAAATAATTTTGTTTTTATTAATTTTTTTTTGTTTAATTTTTGGGACATAAAATATTCTACAAATTTTTTTCTTGTCGATTTATTAAACAAACAATTTAAAAATAAGCGCTTCAAGCTAAAATAAATGTTTTATGCTGTTTTATTATTACTTTTTTTTGTTTACTTCTTTGTTTATTTATTATTTTATTAGTTGTTGTTTTTTTTTCTCAAATCAATTAATTTAAACGTTCTATTATTGTTATCTTCATGAAACATAAACATTTAAAACATAAAAAATATAACAAAACTTATTTAATGGGGGGAATGCTAATCTGGATGTTGGAGCCCAATGTCTTTGACATGGGAAAGGGCTCGTGTTACATAACAAGCGTTGATGATAATAAAGGTGCTGTACAATAGGATGCCTGTTATAGTAGTCGTGAAAAAATTCATCTTTTTGCTACCAGTTCGACCAAATCAACAGAGATGCCTGTGAAAACGTTTTGCTGCACGGTTGACTCTAAACATGAAGAACTATGCAGAAGGACCAGAACTAAAGCTATGTTTTCGAACACTTAAGGAGTGTACGATCCAGGCCAGTGCAAAAAGTAATTTAAATATCTTCTCCTATAGTAAAATTAGGGCAAAAGCGTCCCTGAACGCCATTTCAAGGACTGTCTGGGACCTTAATGGGGTGACAGTTTCATTAGGTACGACACTGTTTACACATTTGCAAGGAGTGCTATGATAAGAGAAAACGAACATTTTAAAACCCAGGCTACGATAGAGGAGGAAAATGTTACACATGAACACTATAGTGGAACTATGGAGAAAATTGTAAAGTTACATGGAAGGATGATGAATAAACATGGGCTCCTAAGACTAAATAAAGACGAACCGAGTACACTGATGAGTATTCACACAGGACACTGCTTTACATGTACCTTTGAACCTAATATGCGTGTCAGATAATAATGAATGCTAGGCATGTGCAAAGTAAGTCAGACACATCTTAGCGAAATGAAGTGGAAGAAGTATGCACACGATAGAGACTACAGTATCCCACAATAAACCATCATGTTGGCGCACATATGCGTGTTAGATTATAATGAATGCAGGACATGTGCAAATGCAGTCAGACTCATCGTCAGAGTGGAAGTGATATGGAAGAAGTATGTACAAGACAGAGACTTTCTATAAACAACATGAGTGATATCTCGTAATAGTATCTCACAATAACTCATCATGTTGGTTTAGGTGTTTGACGATAAGCATAATATCGTTAATCCCATTGGCTGGTCTTCTCTCTTTCAAACTAACTACCTACCGATTGCTGTAATTGAGAAGTTTTCTTTCTGAGTAGCATGGATTGCAATATGCCAAATATGTATGAGTATCATACATATATAATTGGTCATTACAACCGTTCAGTCACGATTACGACCTAATTTCTAACATTACTTATATTGTGTGTGTTAATTTTATTCGTAAGTAGCGGTACCTATAGTTTAAAGTCGACGCCAAACGCCACACTATTTTAAGAAACTTTTTATGGAAATTGTTATTTACTCAAAGAGTTTTTGCCAGAAATCTGTTTAGAGGAAGTCCCGTAGAAATATTTGTTCATATTTTGTTTTTGTTGGGGGTTTGAACCGTTGCCCAACGTCTGATAAGCCAGCAATATGAGTATCAAAGTTATCAATTGATAAGTTAATAATCAAATCATATGGCCCAGCATCAAGTAACATAAATGACATGTTAAGAAGAGATATGTTAACTAGATTTTCTGTTAACTTTGCGTCTCCACCTGCTTGTCACTATCGTTGCAATAGCCTGTAGTCAGGCAGTTACAGTCTCTTCTAGACAGTATACGTACTTGCAGGTTTCTGTGATTGCCGAAACATGCCCAGGCTCAGTACACCATTACTGACCACTCAATTGCTAAGGATTGAATATGAATAGGAGAGTATAGAAAACTTTCTGTGTCGGATTCCTGCCTCATGCTAGACAAATCATAGTGAAAATGGGAAGTACTGCTTCCGGGACAGTAAGTGAAGAATATGTTGAGCTTCAATAAAAGCACTGATTGGTTTGACGGTTGTATCACAATCAACCTTCCGTAGAATCTTATCGCCAAAGTTAGTAATTGCTTACAAGGAAACACCCTTAGAATTAGATGCAAAGATTATGCACTGAATGTATATAATGACGACAACCTGTTATATGGATTGAGAGAACAAATCTTAAAATAACTGAAATGGAATTAGACAAGATACAGAGAATAGTAATATGTTCTACAACGGCGTTGGAGACTTTGTTGGATTTAAGTCCGTTGCCCATTATAGTTAAAGACAAAGTTTTGGAAACTATACATAGGACAATAGGAGCCAATTCAAATACAATATTAATTAGGAGACACCGTTACCTCATAATTCGAGTGGCCAATAGCTGAATTCTTATCTGTCTCTTGGACAGAGCCAATAAACCCCGCGTAGTAACTTAGATGCTAAAAGCTTTTTTAAAAAAGGGGCGCTGCGAAACTTGTGGGTATTTTCCAAACAGAAGATTATGTCAACGAAAGTATACTCAAAATAAACCTGGATAGAACATTCAAAGTCAACATAGTAATATCACCCGTTGCCATCTAAGCATTGGGTACTTGTGAGCTTAATTTGAAAATATTATGCAACTGTCAGGGAAAGCTGAATCAGATAGGGAGGGAATAGGGTTTCCCTTTGCTTGGTGCCAATTCATGTGGGAATTCTTTGCATTGAGCATGTAGATAAGCTTCCAACCTGAATAAAGCAAGAATCTGTATGTGGAATGCGAATAAATATTGAAAGGGTATATGCAGTGGAAGGGGGTATAGACTATTCTCATATTAAATGGATATGAGACAACCTATAATTTTTGGTGGTTAATTAATTAGTATGATGTCTATTCAGAAAAAATCCTGAAATAACTTTTTCCGGAACCATTCTTCAGAATCGTTGATCGTCTCGGACCCAATGTGTATATTCCATGATGTTGACAATGAACCATTAGAACACATACTTGGCACCTATGCGGTACTAATGCCTACCAGGAGGCAGCATTAATGCATATCAGGAGGTGTTTTGATAATTAATCTTGTTGATAGCAATCAGCTCTTGGAAGTTTATTGGGGTAATACATACGCAATCCTTCAGTCAGGATTACGACCTAGCTTCTCACACCACTTATGTTGTGTGTGTTAATTTTATACATGAGTGGCGGGACCTATAGTTTAAAGTCGACTCCGAACGACAGATTTTGAAGAAATTTTTTCATGACAATTTTATTTATCTGCTGAGTGACATTCGCCGAAGAAATATTTTTTCATATTTCGTTTTGTTTGAGTTATATGGCCTGGAGTTTGAACGGTGGCCTCACGTCTAATAAGCCGACACACTACCTACTAGACTATGGCGACTACTATTGGGATAAAAATGGGCTGAAAAGATGGATGCTTTATGTAGTTTGAGGACAGTACAATACGATATTGCATGTGTAGATATAAAATATCGATCAGTTCTCTTGCAGTAGGCGTTCAGAGGCGAAATAATTTTTCATTACTCACAAAGGGGAAATATCCTATCACATGATCAGGGTTTTGAATTTATTGGGACATAAAAAAATCAAAAGAAATGCGAAATTATAGTATAAATAATTAAATAAATGTTAATTTTTTATTATTATTTTATTAAACTTACATGCATACAAATGTATGTATGTATATGTATATGCTTTTAATTATGTTTTCCTTTCATTTATTTGTTTTTCTTTTTTCATATTTTTTGGTTTTTTAGCAATAGAGTTTCAAGTTTTATTAATTATTTCATAAATATATACCATAAGTAATTAATTTTAATAATAAAACTAAAAATTCATTAAATTTTTAAATCAAAACTAAATATAAGCAAAGCTTTATTTCTTTTAACTAATTTTTAATAATAATAATTTTTTCTAAACGGCTTTTGACAGCCCACCTCTCCTCCGCCACTGTCACACACACATCCTGCCATAATTATAAATTTATTCAGCTAACTAATTGCGTTGCTTTTCAGTTATATGTTATGTTTCATACAATTATAATAAAAATTTTCTGTAATTTTTTTTAATTTTTTGTATTTTTTTTACATTTTTGATTTATTTTAATAAATTAATAAGTAAATTTTATTATTATAACATTCGTTTAATATTCATTCAGTAACACATTTTATTTTTAATTTTTTTTAATTATTTTTACAATTACATTGAAACCCCTTTTGCTTTGAAGTTTTTTTTCTTTGTTTTTTTTTCTGGTGATAAATCTCTTGTTTAGTGAAAAAAATTAATTATTAATAAATATTTATTTGTTTAATACATAAAAACAAAATAAATTTAATTTTTTTAAAGCTAAAAATTTATTAATTTTTCATATTTTTTTATAAATTTAACTAAGTCCCTAGGTTTGGAAATTTAAAACAGTATTCATTATTCGTTTCATATATTTTTATTATTTTTATTATAAATAAAATCTAAGAAACGGTTTTTTAATAATAAAATTAATAAAAAATTATTTTAAATTTATATTCTTAATATAAATGGAATTAAAAAAAATATTTAAGCAAAAATAAAAATTAAACCTTAATTTTGTCTTGTAAACAAATTTTATTCTTGAATTTTTTATTAAATAAATATTTTTTTTAATTTAAATTTAATGTTTTATGAAGTCTTTATATAAAAAGACATACAAAGTATTTTTTTGTTGACAATTTTTAATTTTAAAAATTTTTTCCCAATTTTTTTTATAAGATTTCCTATCATTTTTCTATAATTACATTATTATTTTTAATAATTTGTGTTTTATAACATACGTTTTATTTATAAATAGTTTTCATTATAATTTAGACAAAAAAATTTATTATTATTTTATTATTTTATTATTAATTAATGTTTTCGGTTTTATTAAATTTTTTTAATTGGTCTTCTCAGTATCGAGCCTTGTCTTTTATTTTTTTATTTTTTTTTAATTTTTATTTTTATTTTTTAATTTAATTTTTTTTATAATTTCTTTTCCTTTTTTATTTTTGTAATGTTTGTAACTATGATTTTATTTTTAGAATTGGTTTTTTCTTCATTGGCAGTTCTTTTCTTATTTCGAAATTATTTTTTATTTTTTAATATTTTTTTTTAATTTCGTTTCCTTTTTTTTAAATTTAATATTAAATATTTATACGATATTTATTTGTATTTTAAAGTAAATCGTTTCCACTATACATATACAATATATTTATTATTAAATACATTAATTTATTAATTTTCATTAAACTATTATTATTTTTATAAACAAAAATTTAAAATTTCTAAGAAATATTATTTTTTGTTTAATTAAAGATAATTAAAAAGGAATCTGCTCTATTTGACGCTTGCATTCATAGGTTCGAATATTTTTTTTTAGTAAAGAAGGAAAACTTTGAACTTCAATAAATAGGTCTACTCTCTCACACATTCAACTGTGCAACTGTAGAATGTCACAACAATAAAATTCAATTTGTTACTCATATACAGCGACAAAATTATTGGAATTATGAAAACCTGAAAGTCTTTCAGCTTGTTTTTCGAAAAGACGTAATGGGCGTAAATTTTTCATCACTTCCGAAAGCGCACTGTCAAAGTGAATGACTCTGTTATCTCAGACGTAAATAGTTTACCGAAATATTGCCCATCTGTAATATAATAATTTCTATATGAGAAAAGCAGTAAGAACGACTCAACAATATTTCAAGAAACAATTGCTACCCACTGCGCGTTAATTGATATTTTCTCTTCCCAAATTAGTAAACGTATACGGTTCCCAGTACTACCAACTTTGGCGATAAATAGCGGATTGTCATGCTTGTTGCTGACAATTCATTCTTCAGTTCATAAGACGAGCTACTGTTTCCTTCTTCTTCAAAGTCTTCAGCAGTAGGAATGTTAAGAACAGAAACTTCAACCTCTTCATTCTCATACAACACTTAACTTGCAATTACTTCTCAAATACCATAAATAATGTATTACTTACGATAAAAACTTCAGAAAATATTTAAAAACTTTATCAAAAATGATACATAAGCCAGAATTATGAAGGTTTTGAATATTTTAAACCCTGTTGAAATTTAATTTTTTTTAAATAACTGCAATAACGATACTAACAGAACGAGAAAAAATCAGGCATGTAACTTTTTCTGAATTAAAGTTCTATGGTCTCAAAAATTGAAACGTATCATATTTGCTACAAAACTCGATCTACGGTTAAATACTGAAAAGCAGATATAAATATACAGTTATGGAAAGCATAATAGGGCCTCTTATATTTTACTAAAGCAAAAAGTTATTGACTACAAATATCAAATAAGAAAATAAATTTATTGTGATGCTATTTTTTGTCTGTAACATCCAGACAACACAGTCTTTCTTTCCTCCCATAACTTATTTTACTTCTTTAAAGTCAATTCAACGCATGCGTATCAACCATTTCTTGAGCGTTAGTCGCAAGAAAAAACTTTTGCAGTGTATATGTTACTAGGGAACTATGTATTCGACATCAAACAATTTATACATACATAACTGGCCATTACAACCCTTCAGTCAGGATTACAACCTAGCTTCTCTCACCACTTATGTTGTGTGTGTTAATTTTATCAATAAGTTGCGGGTCCTACAGATTACAGTCGGCACCGAAAGACAGATTAGTCTGAGAAACTTTTCATGGAAATTCTAACAAGCCAACACACTACCTACTAGACTACTACAGTGAGTCTTATGCTCTCAACTAATTCTGAGTTATATAATACCTTTCATCATAGGTTCTTAAGTGCCGAACAATATTAGGGAATACATTCAGTCCTGTGGAAGAAGAAATTGAAGAAGAAAATTGAAGAAATTGAATTATATTTAAACGGCTGGATTTGATCAACAGAATGCCAATGCTTGACCACACATAATTATTGGCCCATCAAGACCTGAAAAAGTAAGTTTTCATGGCCCTAGAATATGTTTTCAAAATGTAATTTTACGAATTTTCCTCTCAGAATATGCAGACATTTTACACACATGGAATAATGGCTTCAACACAAAAACAATAATGGCTTTAGCAAAAGTACTATCGGCAATACGGCACATATTTGTGTATAATTTTTGGTAAAAATTTTAAGCAAATTTTCTCAAAGATTTGCATTCCTCTGAAACTCTTAAGCATTTGAAAGATTTACATTCCTTTGGAGGTCTTAATTCTTTTTAAGAAGAACGAATTACCTTTTTAGTGAGCTGTATGAGCTCCTCAACGACATAGACGTTGTGCAGCGTATTAATATCCAGCGGCTGCGCTGGCTCGGCCATGTCGTTCGAATGAAGGTGGATGTGTATTCGATACGGCGATCTGCGGAAGTCCGCGAAGAGGACGACCTTGTATTTGTTGGAAGGACCAAATCTAGGAAGCCCTATAATCGATTGATGTGACCAACTGGCGTAGGTGCGCAAGAAACAGAGGCGCATGGAAGGATGTGTTGCGGCAGGCCAAAATCCGTTAATCGGGTTGTTATGGCCAATTAAGTAAGTAAGTAAGAATTACCTTTTTAAACCCGAAGCAGCAAATGGCGAATATTATTTTAATATAATTTTTTACTTAAATTTTAATTGGTTGTATGCCGATGTAGTCTCCATAGTCTAGTAGGTAGTGTGTTGGCTTATTAGACGTGAGGACATGGTTCAAGCCCCAGGTCAGGTCAGACATCTCCAACAAAACGAAATATGAAAACAATCCTCTCAACACACAAAAACACTGAGTGGAAATATAATTGTCATGAAAAGTTTCTCAAAAATATGTCTTTCGGATTCAACTTTAAACTGTGGGTTCCGCCACTCATGTATAGAAAATTAACACGCAGAACATAAGTGGTGTGAGAAGCTAGCTCGTAATTCTGACTTATTTATGTATTTATTTGTTGTATGTCGATCCCTCTTATATTAAAAATTGCCCAATAAACCATAGAACTTTCACGATCAAATAGCGCCTTGGTTAAAACATTTCACAAAAAATTTGTTTATTTTTGGCTTTTTAATTTGAATTTCAGTAAAATCGCTTGAATTATTAATTAAAATATGAAAAATTCAAAAGAAAAAATTAAAATTTACCAAAAAATCTTTATAATTTGGCAGTGAATTGGAAAAAGAAAAATAAAGATTGAAAAACTTAAGAACTAATCTTATGGATTTTTATTGAGATTTTAAAACACTGATGATAACCGTGAGTACACGTTATGGTTTTATATACAATGAGGGGAAAACAA
This sequence comes from Sarcophaga subvicina, assembly GCA_936449025.2. Lineage (NCBI taxonomy): Eukaryota > Metazoa > Arthropoda > Insecta > Diptera > Sarcophagidae > Sarcophaga > Sarcophaga subvicina. The sequence goes on from OW388084.2 coordinate 40,262,899, forward strand.
ACATTACGAGTTTATAAAAGTTTTTGTTGTTGTTGTTTTTTTACGCTAAATGTAGACACTTAAAATTTTAAACTACTTTTTCACAGTTTTTTTTAAGTTTTTGTTTGTTTTTCATATGGCATCTAAAATATTATTTTACGTTTATACGATATAAAAAATTTATTTAATTTTTGTTTTTAATTTCAATGATTTTGACTGTTGTTTTTAAATTTTCTTTTTTATATTTTTTTTTAAAGATTTTTTTGTGTTTGTTTTTAGATGGAAGAATATTTAGCTGCCAAATTCATGTGCCGATCTGTTGTTGAATCCCTAGCGGTTGAAGACATAATGACCTTGCGACCCCTTCTACAGGAAGACGTTGAAAATGGTGTCAATGGCTGGTTAGGCAAATGAATTTCATGAGTATCATCATTGTTTGCATCTTTGGTGAAATGAAATCTTTTCGTGGATGAAGTGGGCGTTTGTGTAGCCATATTCGAGAAACGTCGGTATTTATTGAACGCAACAGAATGGGGCGATGATACATCCTCATCGCCTGCATCACTAGCACCACCTGTTTCATCACTAGTGCCACCAGTTAAAGCTCCTTTTGTTGTAGAAAATGTTGATGCTGTTTTTGTTGTTGTTGTGGGTAATATTGCAGCTGCTGCTCCTAAATAATAATAATGTTAAGGAGGTGTTGTGGCGCATTTATTTTGAATGTTTATTTAAATTTTTTTTAATTGTTTTTTTTATTATATTTAATTTAATAATATTTATAATTAATCTCTTTATTATGTTGTATTTTTTTTAGTGGTTGTTGTAAATTTTATGATAAAGTAATTAATTAATTGGTTTTATTTTATTTTATTTTTTTTTTTGACGAAAAAAATGAGGCAAATGATGAAGTATTTATGAATTATTTCGTATTTAAATAATTTTTTTAATTTTTTTCTTTGTTTTTTTATAAAGTGTTAAGAGGTTTTTTTTGTATGAAAAATACATACATACATTAGACAAGTGTCTGTAACAATTAAATACAATATAATTTTCAAAAAACAAAAATAAATTCTTTTTTTATTTTTTTCCTATTTTTTACTGATTTTTTTGTTGTTAAATTAATTAAACATTGTTGTTGTTGAGATATTTTTTTCCCTTATGGTAGTATGTCTGTATAGTATTTAAAAATTTTTTTTAAGTTTTGTATGTACATTTCAATAATTGATAATTTTTTTTACCTTTTTTTGGTTTAATTTTTGAATTTTTGGTTTTTTGTTATTGGTTTTGTAGTTGTTGTTTTTCTTTTTTCAATATAAATTGATTTTTGTTCTTAGTGGTTTAGAACATCAACTATTTGTTTATAATTTCCTCAATTTCTGTTTTCATTGTTTTTCCTCGTTTTTTTTCTATAAAATTTTGTTATACTAGCTTACGTGTTTTTTTAAATGCGTAATACAATTATAAATTTCATAAAACAATACCATACAATTAAAAACAAAACAAATCCTTAAAATATTTAACATACAATTAGTTTTTTATAAAACATTAAATAAATATTTAAATAAAATCGCAACATCCATTCATTTATTCATTCAGACATTCATAAGAGCGAAACATTATGTATTAAAATAAAATTTTATTATTTTTCACAAAAACAATACAAAATATTTAATAACAATTTAAATACGAAAAAAGGGAAATAAAACAAAAAAAAATAAACCAAATTAGTTAATACCCTACATCGTTTTACTTTGATATCAGATTAAGAATCTTCATAGCATGCATACACAACAATAACTGTATAGGCAGTTGCTGTAATTATTCATTCGAAAGGCACAGCACCGCCATGGTAATAATAATAATCAGAGAAATGCTCACGATCCTCTTAAAACTGACAGTAAAAGTAGAAGATGCATTGCAACAGTGGGTGGATATATGCTCCTATATTTACAGTAAGACCCCGCTTAACGCTGTTTCAGTATTACGCGGTAGTATTGGGATTCCACTAAATCGCACCCTGTATTGACACTTGTTGTATATGTATGTGTGCAAATGAAACGGCCATGCACCAACCACGAGCGGTGCACTATATAGCGACGGTGTATACTATGTATCTTTTTCAACGCTCTTTTGTTAGTCTGTCCAGCACAAAGATTCCAACTGTATTTACCGAAGTCGCAATTACAGTACCAACGCTGTTTCGTTTAGCGCTGGAACTTATTGGAACGTATCCCCTGCGTTAAGCGGAGTATTACTGTACTTAACTTAATTGATCATTACAAAACTTTGTTTACGGTTACGCACTAGCTTCTCACACCACCCATGTAATGTGTGTTAATTCACGGCAATGGTTTCCTATAGAGTCTTTGCATTAATGAGTAGAACTATCAGCGAAGTTTATATGGCAAGCATTGTGTCTTGCTACGAAATGCTTCACGATGTTGCATGCCAACCTTGCGTAGGTGCCATGCTAATCTTCTCTGTATAGTTACAATTTTAATATATGTTCCGCCAGAACAAGTGTTAGAAGTGGTAGTCTTAGCGGTTTTGTAAGATTCAGTCCCATTGCATCTGGCAATGGGAGGCATACGACAAATTTATTAGAGGTCCTTATGAACAGCATTCTACTTAACTGTACTCTGGATCGGACCAGTACGCTCAATAATTTAAGAGATATGTTTAAGAGCTAGGCAACAAACTGAATGAATCAGGTTAAATGCTTCATAGCTTCATAAGGGGCGTCCATTTTGAGGTATACAGATGAATCGAAAACAAAAAGTGTGTCAGAAGCGTAAATGTTCAGTCTCAGAGAGAAATATTTGGAATGCAAAGGTTAACTCGCATGTATTTACCCAACGAAAGCTTAATCGGTCATTAGAACACTTTAGTCAGAACTACAACCTATGTTCTCGCACCACCATTGTTAGGTTAGGTTAGGTTAGGTCAGTGTGGTGGCTTCCATACCAAAAGCTGCTCACTTGAGCATGCATAGCGGCCCGTTGTGACGCCACAGGTGAACGCAGTCTTTGTACTGACCAAGTTCCTCCGAACCAAGGAGGGAGAAGTAGGTCAGCGCAAAGGCTGCACGATTATCCCACGCTGGAAAACCAGCCAGAAAGCTTGATAAACGAGGCTATATCCTTGACATCAATGGACGATAGCTCCGTCAAGCTGACAAGTGTTGGAGAGCCAAATAACCTGCACTTCGTAAGAGACATGCACTTACAAAGAAAGTGGATAACAGTCTCCTCTTCCTCAGCGGATCTGCACTCACGGCAGAAGTTGTTAAATGGGAGCCGCAATATTTCCGCGTGTCTACCCATAACATAGTGACCTGTAAGTATGGCCACTGTGATCGAGATGATGTTACAATCAAGTCCAAGTAACTGGTTGATGCGCCTTCTATCCATTGAGGGCCAAGTGAGCCTAGTGGTGTAGCAGGACTACTCCTTGTTCCAGGATAGGTTGGCGTCTCGGAAGAATTTTCGCGCGATGGCCAGCTTGAACGAAGTGAGTGGCACCACCATTGTTATGTGTGTTAATTTTATTCAAGAGTGGCCGAACCTACAGTTTGATATTGACTCCGAACGACAGAGTTTTTCCCAGAAAACTGCTGAGATCAAGTCGGTGAAATTCAAGAGAGAAAATGGTTTTTGTTCCAAACCAATCTTTAAAAGTCAATTCAGATATGCATTTATTAGAGTGGTAATTGTAATTAGAGTGGTAGATAGTGTGCCAACTTGGCATAATCGAAAAAGAATACAGAGCTGCAGGATCCGACATCATTAACAGCTATTCTAGCAGACGTTTTAATTAAAACATTAATTGTACAGAGACAATTGATCTGCGAGTCGAAAGCTCTTTACGGCCTCCTGACTTATGCTATAAAATTAGTAGTTCTTTAAGCATCCCTCTGTTAGACGGCAGGGTAATGTTAGTGATTGGAACTGACGGTTTCAACAGCTTCACTTTACGTATTGCTGGAATTAACAATCGATACAATATAAGGACTTCATGCTAGAGTAGCATACCCAATTTATTCTTTGTTTACAGAACAGAATCTTGAATGTGAAGTAGTCTTAGGCAACATTTCATATTAGATTGTTAAGTTGGAATGACTGGTCTTAAGATCGTTATTTTCAGGGACTTGGTAGAAGTTACCACTTGAGAATACCAAAGATGGATAGATAGATGTGGATAGGCTTATTAATCATATTACGGAATTAGTTTTGCATCCATCCTGGTTTTGGGGACATTACAAGTAATTGCGTAGCCAATAGACTTGCAAGAATATTCACAGTCTTAGGATATGCTCATGAAAATAGATGTACCAATTAGGCTTCAAAGTTCATGTTCCCATACTCCTTTTAGTTAACCCTTACAATCTAAAGGCAAGTGTACAAAATTTACGGAAGTCTGGCTGTTGAAACCAACGATTTAAATATTATTCGGACTTTAACCCAGGAAAATGAATCGATGAGAAATGGTTAAATAAGTTAAAATCTACAAAATAATTTTGAATGACCGCAAAGTAAAGTTTATTGCAATAGATGCGGTTCCAATGAAGGACATATCGTCGAAATATATTTCGGTATGCTACGGCTCTGTTTAAGGAGGTTGTAGTGCGAGCTCACAATCGACCGAAAACAATAACGTATTAATAATTAAGAACAGAATATGAAGCTGTTCAATCCTAGAAACCCAAAAAATTTTCATCGATATGTGACAATTGAGAGGACATGATTTATCATTTCACCCCAGAATTAAAACAATCATCGTCTGAAACACAACAGTCTTCTTGCAGAGCTATGGCAACAGTATTCTGAAATGCACAATAACACCGACGACTATTCGAGCGTTACACAGTATGTTAAATTACGAACTGTTTACCGCCGTTTAACGTCAGTTAAGCCATCAGGAAATTAAAAAAAGAAACATTCTTAGCTTTCTTCCTGGGAATATCAATTTTGGCATCAAAGTGGCTCTTGATCTAAATACACCGATGTAGGGTATTACAATTAATTGTTTCAAATTTACGTATAACATTTAAATAGAAAAGAAAGAATACTTAATTAATTAAAAATTTTATGATTGAAAAGCCATCAAGCATATAGCAAATGATATAAATTTTTTGTGTTTTTGCGCAAACAAATGTTATTTGAGTGTGTTAATTTCTATTGTCTGCATGGAATTGTGCAATTTGTTTTACAAGCAATTGAATCACCAGGAGAAATACATATCTACAGGGCATTATGGCGTAACACTTTTGTTTATTTATTATTAATAAGTGTGCTAAGGCTGTTTGTAAAACCATTTAATTTAGCAACAATTATAGTTTAAGGATCATCGAAGGCAGCATTGTTAAAAATACCTTCAAAAAACAGACACATTTTTACAAAATTGTTCATTTCTTAAAAAGGTTAAAAAGAATTTAAGCGATTACGGCAAAACATTTACCATGAGACACATTAGAAGCTAAACCTGTAACAATCTTTCATTTTTTACAATACAAGGTTGAAATGTTGAAGCGTGAGTGCGCTGTCATATCTCTAGGAGGCGAACAACTAAGTATGTTAGCCACTAGAAACATTTGTTGCCATGAGAGGCATTTGAAACTAAACCTGTAACAATCCTCAATTTTTTACCATCCAATGTTGAAAGATTGAAATGAAACGTAAATGCGCCGTCACATCTCTAAAGCGCCTTTTATGTGATCGAACTTTGCCTGCAAACACTACCTTTTGGCGAACCATTCATCTCGTGTAATAAGGCGAAATTCGTGTGTGCAAACTTGACTTTATAAATAAGAAAAATTTTTGATATTTGGCTGTATAGTATCTCTCATCAAATAATGTTTACAGGCGATGTTCATATGGAGAAGTTTCCTCTAAGAAAGGTATAAAACAGCAGCCGATCACTTTAGTAAAGTCGTAGTTGCTGTAATGCCCATCAAATGTTCCAATAAAATAAATTCCCTTTAATATGCGGTTAAGTTGTCATTACCCAGTCCTAAAGACGTTATTGAATAATTGTAATACAGCTAATTGCATCATTCTAATACCAGATCGACATCCTTGGGCAAATGGAACCATGACAAAGATGCCTGAGGACATTTGTTGCTGCACGGATGGCTTTAAACATGTAGATAAGGCTTAAATGAGGCTCTTTATAAAAGTACACGAAATCAATTTTTCCTCCGAATACCAGACCATAATACTGCTTTCTAAGCGAAGCAAAATTTGGCAAATCTTCTTTGTTAGTCAACTAACTATTATAGCAATTGTTATCAATAAACTTTTGGATTATAAACAGGCGATTAACAATTTTTCCGAGCATGGTACTGTATGCTTTATATGGGTATCTACTAAGTAAAGAATGATCGCAAATGAGAAAGTAAATAAATTACCTAATGGAGGTAGTTTATTACACGACGTACTTACTTTCACACCACAGTCAGGATTACAACCTAGATTCACATACCACTTACGTTGTGTGTTTTTTTATACATGAGTGGCGGGCTTACTGTTTAAAGTCGACTCCGAACTACAGATTTCTAAGAAACTTTTCATGACAATTTTATTTTACTCTTAGAGTTTTTGCCAGAAATCTGCTGGGAGGAATTCACCGAAGAAATATTTTTTTATATTTTGTTTTATTGGAGATGTCTGACGCGGGGTTTGAACCGAGGCCTTATGTCTAATCATCCAACATACTACCTACTGGACTACTGCGACTTCTGTTATTAAAGTTAGTGAAGTTTATTACAGTATGCAGACTTCCTACGGACAATATATGGTTGATACCTCTTAATGGGAGCGCAAAATAACCCAACATAATAGCTTAGTGGTTTCACGAGAGGTGCCCTATGGTTGGTCACCTCCCCTTTACACTAACTATCTACCTACAGAATAATAAGAAGCAATTTTAACGTATACATAAATTTCTTGTAACAACATGTGCTGTGTACTTTACTTACTTAATGGGTTATTAAAACACTTTAGTCAAGATTACAAGCAAGCTTCTCACACGATTCACGATGATTTAGTCGGACCTACAGTTTAAAGCCGATCCCAACCGACAGATATAATAAATTTTTCATATTTAAATTTTATTTACTTGAATAGATTTTGCCAGAAGACGGCTGAGGTTAAGTCACCGAAAGAAATATTTTTTCATATTCCGTGTTGTTCGAGATGTTATGGCCAGGTGTTGAACCACTGCTCCATTACCTACTAGACTACCTACTGTTTTGTACAGACTTTGAAAATTCGGAGAGTGCTGATGCAGTAGTCTTGAGGGTGTTCGAGAGCAAAGTCCTACGTAAGATGTTTAGTCAAGTGCAAGTTGGCGATGATTTCCGCATCCGATCCAACAATGAGCTCTATGACTTCCTCACCGACATGGACGTTGTGCAGCGTATTAACATCCAGCGTCTATGTTGGTTCCGCCATGTCGTTCGAATGGAGGAGGATACTTCACGGAAACGCCTATTTGATGCGGGGATTTGCAGAAGTCGGCGAAGAGGACGTCCTTATTTGCGTTGACAGGATCAAACGACAAGCCCTATCGCCGATTAGTGTGACAAATTGGAGAAGGTGCGCAAGAAGCAGAAGCGCCTGGAAGGATGTGTTAAGGCAGGCTGTTAAGTAAGTAAGTAAGTACTTTAAAGGTTTAGTTCACGCGTTTGGTTTAGTTCACGCTACTAAATCGTCAAGCTGAGTAGGTCCTATCTCCACATTTTATAAGAAAGTATTATATTAACGATATGGACTCATGGCATCCACCTATAGTTTCGGATGAAATTCATGATTTGATGTTTGATTTCAATGCCACTGATAGATTTTTTTGTTTTCTTGCATTTGCAAACGCTTCTTGCTTCTTCAATGCAAAGGTACTTGTAACGGACATTATTCTAAAATCGCCAATAAACGAATGCTCCTTAAATAACAGTTATTTTCGCCAGACGTACCTATCTCCTTATAAGATGATCCGTTCGAAGAAAAAATTATGCTCTTGCGAAATATTGTAATTTCCTTCATGGGAATGTGTCCTGTATTGCCATGGCCTGTCCTACTGGAAAGAAGTTATTACCTCAGAAACCTGAGAGTTGGTTATATCAAAATAGCTCGAAAAAGGATAAGTGTAGCATTCATTTCAAAAACTGATAGAGAAAAAGGAGCGAAAGTGTAATCATATAGAAGTATTTGGAAAACTTGCTAAATTTCCGATTATTTTACAAGCGAAGCCTCAATTAAAATTGGTCAAAAGGTGGAGTGGAGAGTGCATAGTAATAATATCTGATAATCAGACTACCGAGAAAACTGACACAAAAGTAGTATGGATGGAAGTGACTATGAATCAGCTACGCTAAATTCTCGGCTTGATTTCTTGTCATGTTGGAATTTAAGGCAACGAATGGACAGATGAAATTGAGCACCTCACTTTCAATGAGTGGTTAGTTCATGTACTGTAAGCGGATGGGCCCCGAACGTTTATGAGTGGGAAAAGTTTGCTTCCGAGCATTGTGGACTCAAAGAACATTTGTACTGGAAGGCAATCACTTCAAGTTTAATGTATAGATTCTGTGATAGGAGCATGTCCTTAAGGTATTTGTTTTTCATGCAATAGGCAGATAGCCTTACTGACAGCGAACAGAATTCTGAGCTTCGTCAGGGCAATAATGTTGCGACACAAACAACCACAACGAACTTGTTACAAGTAAAACAACAACATCATTATGAAAGAAAAGGGGATAGACGAGTAAGCGAGAACGCAACAACAAGCAATGTGAACAAAATTCACAAACAACAATGAATTCGCGATAGAATTCTCGAGATGGCGAAACCTAGAACGTTTGACTTTAGGAACCTTCATCAGACTGATTACGTGGGTATATAAAAAGCCAAGACAAAGCAGTAGTAAGAATTCAATCAGTCTTGTGTGAAGACGCGTTTCGTGTGAAGAGAACAGTTGTGATTTGAAGATCGTCGTTGTAAAGATCTATTGAAAATATGTTAGTGCTTACGCAGACAGAGTGTAAAGAAGAATAACGAATAAAGCAAATTATTGTTGGATACATCAAGTTGTAAATAGTGGCACACAAAATTGTACGAACAATAAAGAGTTTAATTGAAACTAAATATAAGTTTATTTTTATTTTGTTTACAATCAAAGAACTCATATTTTAAACGTTTTTAAAAATGTAAAAACGTAACAATATTTATAGCACAACAAAAGGTTCAATGTGACAAAAAAAGAAACATTTCCCACACTCTTAATAACATTTGCTTGTGCTTCACATTTAAATAAGAAGCTTAAATTAAAATTGTAATCACTAATATTTATATGGTATACTCTCCTACATTTAAGATAAAAAAGTAATTTTTGGTTAATAAATTCCCATTTTTTTTATATAAAAAAACAAAAACAAATTTGTTATTGTAACACTTAAACATTTAACAAATAGTTATGAATTGTCAACAATATTAGATTTCTCTTAAAATTAAATAAAAAATAAAACAATTTTTAGTATGTTTGAATATTTTTGTTATGCACTGTTACAAAAACATCGATACAGCAAAACAATAGATGTTGTTGTTGTTGTTGTTAATGTTGTTGATGATGATAATGATGACTGACTGACTGACTGATATGGAGATGTTAACAGAGATTGAGATAGATAGACAGAGAGAAAGTTGTGAGCGAGTTAAAGAGTGTTGTTTGTGGCGTGGTCATGAAAAGCATGATATGTACATCATCGTCATACCGATCGGCTGATGGGGCAGCTCGCTCCCGTGTTATATGATACTCTCCCGATTTCTTTCCATTTCTTCCGTCTCATGCTCTGGATCCAGACTCGATGTCGATGAGACACCACAGATTTGCATTTCGATTTCAGCCAAGCGATTTTCCAAGTCCCACTGTTGCTGTGACAATTTCGTATTTAAAGCTTGATTTTCCGATTCCACCGTATGCAAACGTTCACGCAAACGTTTGATTTCATCTTCTAAGGCTTCGTGTGAGCCAAGTAGGGGTGTTGTACCGCCTCCCACAACGCTGGCTACAGAAGTGCCAGTAACATAACAGTCTAAATGAGAGCTAGAGTCGCAAATGTGGCCTATAAAGAGCAAAAAAATGAGAGAGAATAGAAGGATTGAGAGAAAGAGAAATATAATATATCAATCAAGTTATTTTACTTTACTAAAGTACACCTGTAAGATCAAGAGGTGCCCTACCGATGTGTACTACAGTATTGGAACAGATTGTTTTAGGTTACTGGATCAGGCAGTGTGCCGAACATGAATTTTAATGGCTCGATCCGTGGGTACGCTGGAGTTTATATTGCGAATGTACAAAAAAAGTTACCTAATGGAAGATGTTTTTCAGAGACCAAGAGTTTAACTATCGACCTGCTCTGCAGTATTGTAACCAGATTTTTCCGCACACTTTCCGCCACAGGAATAACGGAATAGCAAGCGAGGGGATTTGATAAATACACTTGAAATAACGAGACGTAACAAAAACGAGACGTTGCATTCTCCCACCCTAATACTCTATAATAAAGCCTAGACAGGGTACGAAATATCACTTCTAAAGCCCTGGTACGTGCGAAGCTAGAGATTTTTCGGTGAATGTACCATACCTACCTGATGGAACGTGTAGCCTCAAGGCTCAATGCTACTTTCTAAGCCTGGTAATCAAACCATATACAGAGGTGGGACACAGTTTGTAAGATATTTGAAAGAATAACATGTAATCGGAGATTCTAATGATCTCTCCGAACAATTCGAAAAATTTCGGGTACACTGAGCAGAATACACAATTAATGCCATTATTAGGATGATAATGATAGTGTAGGAAGTATGTAGCGGTGGTCATAGGAGAATAAATGAGTGCTAATTATAACGGCTTCTAATTTGGCAAACTGGAACAACAAGCTGTTATCTCAGAAAAGTTTTGGCTACCGGAGTACTTGTTATAAGTATCGGGTCCGCCATCTAAAGTTTTTTTTTTTCAACTAGTGCTTATTTCGTGAATGGTAACACAGCTCATGTCTGATTTGACAGATGATTAGTTTTATCCTTCCGCTGAACGAATATGGTTGTGTATACGCTTGAACAACGCTGGGAAATATTGCGACATTACTTTGAAAATCATGGTAATGTTGCAGAATGTGTACGAAAAAGAAAGAAATTGGTATCCTCATCGATAAACCAAAGCTTGAAATGCCAAAAACAGTGCGTACACCCGAGATTATTGCTGCTGTGACAGAAAGTGTGCGTGAAGCGCCATCAACATCAATTCACCGTCGTTCTCAACAATTGAACATTTCGGAGACATCATTGAGACGAATTTTGCATAAAGACCTTGGTATGACGCCATACAAAGTCCAATTGGTTCAGGAGTTGAAGCCTTTTGACTATCCAATGCGTTTTCGCTTCTTTAAGTGGGCCTGCGATCGACTTACAGAAGATGCGGATTTTGGCAAAAAATCATCTTTTCAGATGAAGCTCATTTGATCTTGGCGGGTATGTAAACAAGCAAAATTGTTGCATTTGGGGCACAGAAAACCCGCACGCATACATTGAAAAGCCGACGCACCCAAAACGAGTCACTGTTTGGTGCGCATTTTGGTCCAGAGGCATAATTGGGCCATTTTTCTTCGAAAATGAGCAAGGAGTGGCCGTTACAGTCAATGGCGATCGTTATCGGGTCATGTTGAATGAATTTTAGTTCACAAAAATCGAAGAGGAGGATATTGGCAACATTTGGGCGATGTTTTGCGCCCTGATTTTGAAGATCGTATTATCAGCCGCAGAGCTGATGTCGTTTGGCCACCTCGGAGCTACGATTTGACACCGTTGGACTATTATTTGTGGGGTGCCGTCAAAGATAAGTGTTACGCCGACAAGCCAGAGACAATTGACGCTTTAAAGGACAATATTCGTGAAGCCTTTGGTGAAATACAGCTGCACACAATCGATAATGTGCTTAAAAATTGGACCGATCGTGTAGGCTACTGCATGGCCAGCCGAGGCAGCCATTTGAATGAAATTATTTTCCATTATTAATCGGAAGGATTGTACTTTCAAATAAAAAAAGAAATTTGAGAAAATATTCAGTATTTTTTTTAAGCATTTTCAAAATAAAGTTATTTGGCGGACCCTTTAGTAGTGACGTAGGGCGTGCTGCAGGGCTCTGTACTTGCGCTACTATTGTCGAAAATTATGTGCTGTGGAGTATTTCGACTACAATTGTGGGCTTTGCAGATGACATTGCCGTAGTCTCAGGCGCTAAGACGGCAAAGGAAATAGAGGATACGACGAATATAACGGTTCAAAAAGTTGGAGCATGGCTTGATGAGGCAGAATTGACACTTGCTGCACATAAAACGGAGGCCGTCTTGATAAGTGGCCGGAAAATAGTGGAGAAGATGGAAGATCGAATAGAAAAGGGCCATAAAATACGTGGCAGTAATTATCAACAACAGGTTAAAATTACAGGAACACGTAAAACTCATCGGCGCAAAAGGCATCTGCGTAGCATATTCTAATATGCTGCCCCAGATTTAGATGGCCCGGGGAAACGAGTTTTGGGCCAAACCGGCTTATGCTAAATTATGTAATTCTATGGAGCCAATACCAATTATGATCTATGAGGCCGAAATTGTGTTGGTGGTTGAAGACAAGCGGTTTGATATTCTGGAACCAAAATTCAACAATGTTGCAACGGGAATACTAACATTGGAGATCACGAATGGCTTATCTATAATGTAATAGCGGAGGAAACACTAACATTTTCAGAGTTTTTCAAAACCCGTTTCAATAATTTTCGAACTTACCTGTCCTACTTGGTTGGGATTGAGGCCGCGTTGAATGATGGGAGGTAGTTCTACTACGTGGCCTATCATCTGAACTATGCACACTGGGACTCAAAGAACCCGGTGATTCAGTGGCGCGTTGTATGCGTTCAATGTATGTTTGACTGGAGCGGGGACTAGGAGCACGACTGAAAATGGAAAATTAAAAAAGGAACGTAGAATACCAAATAAACACGGAAGATATGATAGAAATTGATATGATAGTTACCTAAAAGTCAATTGTTGTTGTTGCTGTTGTTGTAGTTGCTGAGACTGTTGCTGCTGCAGCAGTAGCTGCTGCGTCTGCTGTAGCTGTTGGTCATGTGGCGTTTGACGCTGTAGTTGCGTAGACAGCACTGAGTGTGGCACTAATGGTGGTTGAGGCAAATACATATCCTCTAATGTTGTACGGCCACAACTCTCCACTAAACCCGGTGTGGATTGACAACGGCCCATGGCAACTGTATTAAAGTATTGTACTGTATTGTATTTTACATACACAAAATTACAAATAAAAATTACAATTTAAATTTCGCTTTTTTGCTGTTGTTTGTCTTTTTTTGAGAGGAATGGAAAGGGATGGAGCGAGAGGTGGAAGTGAAGAAGTGATTTTAAAATCTGAGACAATGATTATGTGGGCAGATAAAGTGTGGCGAGGGGTGAAAGTGTGATCAGGTGAAATCTTAATGTGGCGAATGCTTGAATGCTTTTCTATTTCGTTTCGGGTTTTCTTACCTTTTTCTAGAGGTGCTTTCTTGTATTTCTCCAGGCGTTTAACCGCAATAGCTTCGAGTCTTACTCTTGCTGCTGGATACTCCTTTAAAACATCCCACATGTCCTTTTTGCTCAACACAAATAAATCACTGTAGCCTACGGAACGTACAGATGCTGTACGACGATTACCTGCAGCATGTTATTGTTAAAAATTTTTGTTTTTTGGGGAAAGGGGAGGGGATAGAATGGTTGTTGTTGTACACACAAAAACAAAAAAAAAGGATTAAAAGTCATTAGAAAAATAATTGTTTGAAAATATTTTCTTTTAATTTTTCAGTTTATTTTTGGTTTTTTTTTGCTATTTATTCTGTGATGTTTTTAATGGAGTTTAAAATTTAATTAAATAAGTACATAAAATCATAATTAAATTATAAATAATTTTAAATTGTAAACATGCTTTTTTTTAATTTTTTTTTTGTTGAAAATTCTAAATGATTATGCTAATAATGTTGTTGTTATTGTTGTTGATGTTGTGCTATTTCTCTTACTAATCATCTACCATATATCATCACTAGCAGGCGGAGGTGAACCAAGGGATGGCTCTACATAGCCAACTAATATGCTATTTTTCCACTAGATTGTGTTTTATTATAGATTTATTCGTATTTAATTAGATTTTGTTGTTATATTCAATCGATTTATTGTTAGTAAATAAATAAATAAACATGCATTGGGGAATTGTTGAAATATTTTTCGTACTTTTTTTTGTTGTTGCAAATTAAACAGATTTCTACTCTATAATGAGGCATCATCATCATTTGTTTACAAAATTTTTTGGGGGAAAATACTTCAAATTTTAGTGAAAATATGAAAACAAAAAATAAATAAAATTTTAATTACGTTACACTTTTAATTGCACTGCTCAACGCTGGTCATGTTAGATAACATTTTGAAATCTTGATTGGATTTTGGATTACTTTGTTTGAATTTATCTCAGCAATCAGTTTGTTTACAACTAAGGGTCATTTTTTGAATGCAAGTTTAAACTCGAGATTAAGTTAATCTCCAGGTAAAGTTAATCTTCAGTTAACTGAGTTTTCATTTTTTGAGTGGGAGTTTAACTAGAGATTAACCTTGTAGAGCTGCCGTACTTATAAGCAAAAATGGTAACAGTTTTTTCGTTTATTTTGTTGTGTTTACTACTTTTTGCAAAGTGTTTCACAACAATTTGCTTTTGTATATAACAAAAACAAACAAACAAAAGCTGAATACTATTGATCTTTATGTAAAAATATTATTTTCTTAAATAATAAATAAATTAAGACTGTCTATTGTCAATTTGTGTTTTATATAATTCATAGTCACTTAAATATTTGTCTTATTCGGCTTTCCCTCACTTAAAAGCTTTTGTTTAAATAAAACTACTTTTCATAGTTAATCTTGAGTTTAAACCAGCCAACGTAGGTTTAAACTCCAGATTAACTGCTTAACCGTAATGTTAAAATCAAGATTAAGTGAACTCAAAAACTGAAAACGATTAACTTAATCTCGAGGTTAAACTTGCATTCAAAAAATGGCCCTAATAATGCTATTCTGAATCCTATGTGGCCTGTTAAAAACAATTTAAGGATTCACGGAATTTTTTTCATTCTATTTTCGTCGTATAACATAACATATTACACGACCTAGCTTTTCGCAAAATTTAGCTTGTTGTGTTTGTCTATCTTATGCCCGACTATCGGGATTTTGACTAAAAGCATATTCAGCGCAACAAATTCTGTGCAGCAATTTTCCAATTGTTGCCTTAGCCAAGTACCCTAGGCTTTAATTGTTGTAAAGGTGGCTGCGTTAAAGTATTTTTTTTTTTTTTTAAAGGTGCCACAAAAACATTTTTTTTGGACTTAATGCATACATACATACATAATTAGTCATTAGAACTGTTCAGTCAGGATTACGGCCTAGCTTCTCACATCACTCATGCTGTGTATGTTAATGTTATGCATGAATGGCGGGACCTACAGTTTCATGTCGACTCCGAACAACAGATTTTTGCCAAGCTTTTTATGGCAATTTTATTTCACTCACATAGTTTTTCTGCTGAGAGGATAGGTTAGGTTAGGTTAGGTCAGTCTGGTAGCTTCCATACCAAAAGCTCACTTGAGCACGCATAGCGGCCCGTTGTGACGCCACAGGTGAAACGCAGTCTTTGTACTGACCAAGTTCCTCCGAACCAAGGAGGGAGAAGTTCATCAGCGCAAGGGCTGTACATTTCAAAGCACGACTACCCCACGCTGGAAAACAGGCTAGAAAGCTTGATAAGCGAGCCTATATCCTTGACATTATTGGACGAAAGCTCCGCCATGCTGACAAGTGTTGGAGATCCAAATAACCTATATCTGCACGTCGCAAGAGATTGGCACTGACAAAGAAAGTGGATAACAGTCTCCTCTTCCTCAGCGGATCTGCACCCACTGCAGAAGGCGTTAAATGGAAGCCACATTCTTTCTGCGTGCTGAGAGGAAGTAGCCGAAGAAATATTTTTTCATATTGTGTTAAGCCAACGCATTACCTACTAGACTATGGCGAATTTCATCCATTATATTGTAGTGAGCAGTAATCCGCTCATTGTTACGAGCAAAAATAGAAATGAACCCAAGTGTGCAGCACCAGTATCGACGTTTATACAAGCGCGCATTTATTATATTTTTGAAAGAATGCTGCGTAGGACTAGGCGCATAGAATGTGTGTATTGCATAACAGTTAAGCGTTCACTCAATTGACACATTTGGTGAGAGATTCCCTTAAAGCTTATGCGTGGAAACTGGTGGAATTGGTTCGCCAGCTCACTACACGTCACACAACAACGCGTACAAATAAATTTTCTTAGGATAAGTTAATAGTGAAACATTGGATAATGAAGGCCTAGTGCCATTAAATAATTGACATAGTAATGTAAAGAAATTGGTAGCTTTTAACGTACCACGTAACCACGTACCAAAGTTAGGAAAATTGTGCTCAGCTACAGCTGTTGATTTACTGGCGTTCGAACAACAAGTGGAATCAATTTATTTAATAATTTGATAAGCTAATAAGCTTGAGCCTTTGAATGTTTCCAAAGCATTTTGAAGGCTGCTATTGGAATGCAATCTAGTACATTGGGGTTGCAGTAAACAATACAGTATCAATCTCTGCGTTCATGATAAATTCAATGGTAATTCATGCCAATAGTTTCCTATACAGTCATTTTATAAATTAATAGGACGAGCTTGAAAACACCTCGAGCAGTTGATCTGGCAAGCGTTGGTTTGTGCTATGCTAATGCAAGAGGTTTTCTTAGATTACTGCATCTGGTAGTGAAGATAATGGGAGATATGTGGAACTCAAAATTTATAGGAGTTTCTTATATTGTCAGCTTACTTATTTATAGGTAGGTGTTATAGGTATAGGAGGTATAGGAGTTCTTTATAAGCCGACAAGTCCATTAGCAGTTTACTGCTTAAATGCCCTTTGGATAGGACCAGCAGACATAATGTTGTTAGGGAAATCTTCGCAATGAGACAAGACTGTCTACTGAAACTGAATGAAATACGTTGAATGCTACATGCTCTTGAGGTATAAGAGTCGTCCATTCTGTTGTAATTTAGATGGATTACAGACAGATAGTTAAACAATTCGTTTTCAGAGAGAGTTATTTGGAAAATATTGAGAAACTTAAGGATTTTTTCAAGCGAAAGCTTACTTACTTAAACCTTTTGTTTGGTTTACAGCCTAGCTTCATGCACCATATTTGTTTTATGTGTAAATTTTATTAATGAGTGGATAGTTTAACGTCGATTTTAAACGAGAGAATTGAGAAATTGTTCATGCTAATTTTATTTACTCTCAGAATTTTTGGCCAGCCGTGTGCTGAGAGGAAGTGGTCGAAAGAAATATTTGTTTTCATATTTCGTCTTGTACGAGATTTCTGAGCTGGAGTTTGAACCATGGACTCTCTTTCAATAAGTCTACAAAGAAAGAGCTCAACTCAAATTGCGAAAAAAGATACAGGGAATGGTACATAGCAAGACCATCTAGCAGTAGGGCTATTATCTGTAGGTTTAAATTAATATTAGTTTACGATTGTCTAGGTAAGCTTAATCAGCCAGAGAAGTCATGTAGAACTATAAAGAAATTAGCATGATGTGCATGATTTTAGTAGGAAAGGAGTTTTCCCGCCGCTATTGGGCTCATAAACTGATTGCACAATGAAAAGAGATGTATGGAAGGATGTACTTAGCCAACTGAAACACAGACAGAGATGTTATTCAAACACATGAGGTTGAGACAATATAAACTTTTAGTGAGCAATTGCAGAGGCTTTAGCTTTGCATCAGACTTCAGAAATCGATTTCTTTATATTCTACGTCTGAGAGTCCAATCAATGTTAATATTTTGTTGACCAGTGCTGTATAAAATTGTAATTAATAAAGATATAAGTACGTTGTTGGTTCGATATACATATAAGGTCCCGAATAAAATGAATTTTAAATTAAAATCAATTTAAATTGTTAATTTAAATGATCAGAGTCCATATAATTGATTGTTTTTTCTTTTTTTCGAGACAATCAATTCAGTGTTTAATACGTGCAGAAAATTTTTAATTGAAAATTTTACAAAAAATTTCTTCTCTTAAATTCTAATTGCATTCACAAACTTTTAATTTTTATTTTTTGGTTCTGTTTATTTAAAGTGTTTTTCTTCTCATTTTAATATGGAAATTATTTTTATTCAAGTGTGTGTAAAAATATGAGGTTTTTTAAATGTTAAATGAAAGGACATCAATCAATAATAATTAAAGAAAAAGAAAAATTAAAATTCCAAAAAAAAAAACCAAAAAAAAATATCATGACGAAATCAAAATCAATTGAAACTCTACACTTAAGAAAATTATTAAAAGCACTTTAGTTTAATTGTGATACAAAACGAAATGACCAAACAATGCAGAGATGCACAATTTATTTGAATTTAACTAAGAAAGAGGAGGGAACCATAAGTCCACTTATATTCCCATACTCAATCGATAACAGGAAAATGAAAACAAAGAGAATTTCCAGTTGTTTATCACTGCAGTGCTTCAAAACCTTTTCTGCTGATTTGCTATCTGCACTCCAGTGCTATTCCATCCTTTCCTTACATATAAAACATACATACATATTAGGCCATTACAACCTTTCAGTCAGGATTACGACCTAGTTTTTCACACCACTTATGTTGTATGTGTTAATTTTATCATGAGCAACTGGGCCTAAAGTGTAAAATCGACACCGAAAGACAGATTTATGAGAAACGTTTCATGACAATTCTATTTACTCTCAGAGTTTTTGCCAGAAATCTGCTGAGAGGAAGTCGCCGAAGAAATATTTTCATATTTTCGATTTGATGTCTGACCTGGAGTTTGAACCCTAGCTTTACGTCTAATAAGCCTACACACTAGCTACTAGACGACGGCAACTTATAAAACCTATTCCCAACTCAGATCTACGATAGACAATCGCCAGAATAGTTACGTCCCCATGATACGTGACTAAAGTCGTCGTAATCACGTTTGGCCACGGTTCAAACCCCAGGTTGGACATCTATAAAAAAAATATTTCTTCGGGGAGTTCCCTCAGCAGATTTTTGGCAAAAACTCTGAGAGTAAATAAAATTGCCAAGAAAAGTTTCTAAAAATCTGTCATTCGTAGTCGACTTTAAACTGTAGGTCCTGTCACTCATGTATAAAAATTAACACTCTGATCATATGTAAGGGATGTTAGAAGCTAGTTTGTAATCCTGAGTAAACGGTTGTAATGACCACTTATGTACGCATGTATTTAATACGTGGCTGAGAATGTCATTGAGTGAGAATGACACATAACTATCAATCTATAGACTTCCCATTAGAACAGGCTTTAGGGACGCTGGCACTAAGTCCATTTCTAAGGACCATTTCTGAATTATACAGATTTTGTGTATATGTCTACGCAATTGATAGACTGAAAACGTATAAGTTTCACGTCTTTTCTGCAGCATTTCAAGTCAGAAAACATCCTCATCCTAATTAAATCACATACCACCAGAATGGTGTCTGTTTGGAATGGTCTACATTGCGAATGGTGGGTGCCACTACCACATCATACCTAAGTACCACAAACGTCTATCCCGACCATAAAGGAATTCATTAATATTAATCCATGGCTGAACCTGGATGTTGATCTCTTATTTAAGGAAAAACACGCATGCTGTAGTGGAAGGTACGTTGCCACAGTCTTACTAAAGAGAATCTTCAAAGCTTTCACCATAGCCAGCTCATTAGCAAGATTGAAGATATGGGACAGATACTATAGTGAACTGGATAAATTACTTGAAGGAAAGATAATCCACTAAACTGTAGGGAACTCGATCATGACTATGAGGACAGAAGGGGGAAAACCACAAGGTAAAGTGCAATCTTAAGGTGAACGAGTTTCTAGTGGCTTTATAATTGTTTAACTGAAGGGCAGTTATTATAATTAAGTCATCGACATACTTAATTCTTACAATTTTGTTTAGATTTGTAGCTTCTGGTGAGGACAAAACGCATCATGCTTTAAGGAATCTCTAGCAAATGAATGTATTTACCAGATGGTTTAAGCCACAACAATAAGCAAAAACTTATTAAGATTGTATCTTGATGAGGCTAGATTCCTGTGGGTTGATTTTTATAGAAAAGAACCTTCAAAAGCCTGCTCGTACTGAAGTGTTGAAGAGAAAATAGCTTTACGGCTTTAGGAGGATTTATTTGTTCTATACACCAGCAGCCAGACTTATATTGATGATGATTTATATTGGACTGGCTAATATGCTGAGATTTTCCTGGCAGGAGTACTGCATATCACACCAATATCGCCGATAGATGCAATTTTACTTTGCAGTAGAAGCTCAGGAGCAAAAACTAGTCTGCGTGTATGCCCGATTGGACAATGGCATGGATCGAATACTGATAACACAAGAGTCCTTACGGACGAATCCTACGGACTTGAGGAATATAGATTACATAATATGCTACGATTTCTCATGAAAGTTCAGAACGTTCATCCCGAATAGAAGGGAATAGAAGAATGCACCTTCTGCAGGACTCCATACAAATCTTCTCGGATGGTTTAAAACTATAAGTAACTGTGTGGAGTATTTTCGAAGTCAGCAAGTACAGCTCATTCATTCTGGTGGCTGTGGTGAAGATTATTAACAATTTAGTAAGGTTTACAAACTAGCTTCTCACACCACCAATGTTGTGTGTTTTGTCCCGAATGGCGGGACCTAGTGTTGAATATCGACTCCAAACGACACATTTGGGAAAATTTTCATGACAATTTTATTTTACTTTCAGAGTTCTTGTCAGTAAGCTACTGAGAGGAAATTACCGAAAGAAATATTTTTCGTATTTCGATAGATATTTGAGATAGGGATTGTACCACGGGCTCTCGTCTAAGAGGTCTATACACTACCTACTAGACTGCGGCGACATCTTTTCGCCATACTTTCTGATAAGAAGAAAGCTGTTTGGGTCCTGACTGCTAACGCATGACCTCTAAGAGAAGCATAACAAAAAATTGAATGCCATTCAAATTAAGAGTGCATCAAAGGAGATCATTTAGCATCGTTGTTGGAGATATTATTGGACATTACATACTGGTCACTTATGGGAAACATATCGGCCTTGATAGTTAGTCCTGTAACTTTGGCAGGAATGAAGGAAACTGTTTTGCAGGCACAGAGATCTTTGGCTTCCATCTTGTAATTGATCTCACTGACCTGATGGGTGCGAAAATTAGAAATCTAAGATGATTTATTAGAAGCTATGGGAGATTTCTGAACTAGAAGAACGAATTGCCTGCAGTTTCCCAATGGAATATTAAGCAGTTCAGTGAATGTATCATATCGGATATTACTTCATGTCAGATTGTCGTATAGGAAAACATTTCAGTTGACAATGACTGGCCAAATTTATTCATCTTGAAATTTAAAAAAAAATAAATAATAAAATTAACAAATTCAATACCTGTAATTAAAATAAATAAAAAGAAATTAAATTAAATAAAACAAAACAAAAAAAATGTAAGGAATTAAACTACATTTAATGGTAGAGAAAATATTAAATGGAATTACCATATAAAGAATATTTTGTTTTAAATGATTTTTTTTTGTTTTTTTTTTAATATTTTTATAAGAGAAATGAATTACTAAACAAATACAAACAACAGTTTTGGGTATTTCGTACGGCCAGGCAAAGCAATACAATGAATGGAAAAAAATTATCATTTTTTGTTTTTGTTTTTAAATTTTAAAAGGGTTAAGAGCTATTATAAATGGAATATTAAATAATTTTTTATTTTATTTTATTTTATTTTATATTTATCCATCATACATACAGTGAGCGTCAAAAGAAACTGTACATTGAAAAAAAAAATATACATTAATAAATTACCGTTATTTTTATATTAAAATGGTTTCATTGTCAGTTTTTAAAATTGAAACAAAAAAAAAATACAAAAAATTTCGAAATATTGTCAAATTTTTTCGGGCACTCTCCTTAACTTTTAAAAGCTGAGTTTGGTGATTGTTAGAATTTTATCCATGGTGTACAGTTTCTTTTGCCGCTCACTGTATATTGTATTTAAATATAGGTATTTAAACAAAAAAAATATTTGTTTAAATAAAAATACATACGAGTACATACATAAATAACCATATTTTTACTAAAATAACATTTCATTTGTTTATTTAAATTAACCACTGTTTTGTTAGAGGTGACTTGGGATATTCACATACAGTGTAAAAATAAACAAATAAAGGCCTTTAAAATAAATATCTTTACCACCTAGTACCACATAATCAAACACAAAAAAAAACAGGTTCATTATAAAGATTTAATTCGTATAAACACTTATATTTTTCAATGTCTTCATTGTAATCATCATCTTAAATAATTAAAGAAAATAAAACTTAACTTACGTGGCCATTGTTGCCAATAAAATCACCACGTTCCCAAATATATTCGCTGGAAAAACAAAAATCCATACCAGTGCAGACATTTATTATTTTTAGTAACGAAGTGATCTACTAAATAAAACATTCGATTTTAGAATTGCCACCAGAGGCTTCTAGTCTGAAGATCCAGAGGTTCCCAATGTAACCCTTGACCTTTATACTGAAACTCAAAAATGAAAGAAAGGGAGTTTTATATTACTCAAGGGCCTTTAAGGGTTTACACATCAAATTTTTTTATGGGCTGCCTGACCACTGCATTGTTTTCCAGGCAGAGAACACCACAAAGCTGTTTGGTTGGCGGGAAATTCTCTTGATTTACTTGGACAGCCAGGCATATAATTTTGTCCAGATTATTTCACACAATGTCCAGCTTGTTATCATGTAAAACAAATTCATGAGAAATTTCGTCTTAAGCAAGTTTACAGTATCGTACTCTCCACATTGCGCTTATTCTTCAGGTCTCAGGAATCTACATCCAATACTTCGATTAATAATTCGATTTTCATACTCTTAATTCAACGAAAGTACTTTTAATGTCCGCCCTTGTCCATTAATACCGAGGTTTTCTCATAGAAATTTCGGATCATTCAAAGCTAATTCTTATATCGGTTTCGGTATCTATACCCCTATGGCTATCGTTGAAAATTGCATTGTTGATCAGTTGGCCAGAGCAGATACGAAGCTCGCTATTTCCAAAATGTTATACTGCATAGGTATTCCGATTGCTTCACTAAACTTGAATATTGTTGTAGGAAAGCTCAACCTCACAATTGGCTTATTAGACGTAAAGCCAGGGTTCGAGCCCCAGGCCAGACATCGAAACAAAATACAAAAAGTATTTCTTCGGCGACATCCTCTCAGCAGATTTCTAGCAAAAACTCAGAGATTAAATAAAATTGCCGTTTCTTAAAAATTTGTCGGTCGGAGTCGTGTTTAACATAAGTGGTGTGAGAAACTAGGTCGTAATCCTGACTGAAGTGTTGTAATGACCAATTATGTATGTATCTAAGTCAACCTCACAGCAAGAGGATACATGCAATACTGTTAGACTTTGCTGGAAAAGTATGAATACGAAGAGAACCGACTTACTTCTGTCCATAAATCGTAGGACAAGAGATATTCTTTTTGGTAGACGTTCGGGCAAATATCTTCTGCAGGGGTTGTGGGTCCACCTGAGCTTTCTAATATAACAATTGCTGCCAGATTTATGCCAGCCAATATTGGAAGTCTAAATAATGATAGCCAATATTCAAACCACCATTGACGCCACATTGTCGAATTTATTGGAAAAAGTTACCAAGACTTATACTGGTCGAATGGACGATGGACATACCCTCGGCAGACATATACAGGAAATCATAGTTAAATAATAAATGGCATGAAATTATTTGGATATACGTATATGCACTTGAATGTGTCTTTTCGCTTTACGCACTTTTCGCAATAACGCAACAACCCATATGAGATAAATTGTCGTACATTGCGCAACGCATCAGGTTGCTCCGTTATAATGACACATTGTTTATCATGGGCACTTGTCAATTATATCTAAGAATCTCTATGCTCTGAGAAATATCTCTTCTGAACCCAATTTTGATAAGATTTTCTACAGTAGAAATTTAAGAACGCAAGACTTTTCAGTGGACATGGTTATCTTATTAGATTCACTGGAAGCCAATGATGACAGATGATTCTGAACTTAGGAGTAAGATAGGCCACTGAATTTTCTCCAAAGCAGTAGATCTTAAAACGTTTCTCCGCTAATAATTATGTTAAGGAAATGATACTGAGTTAGGAATTTCGAAGCATAGGGGCTTCTAATAGGAACTCACAAGGTTTTAAATTTTTGAGAATCCATCTGGTTAAAGGCGCATTATTCAAATCGCTTGCCATTTATACAGTCTGATAATATAAAAAAGACGTATGTTTGCTCAAAGGACTCTGGAGTAGTTGGCAACTGACTGCAATTTTCATCGAAAAATTAACTTTAGTCCCGAAAATGTATTTGTTCGTGTGTAAATTAGGCTGGGAATGCCATTGGTCCATATTTCTTTGAAAACCATGTTGGCCAAACCTCAACTGTCAACGTTGAGTACTGTACGTCAATGTTTACTAGCCTATTTTTGGCTGAATTGAATAACCTGTACACCAACGATATCTGGTTTCAATTAAACGGCACTACGTGTCGCACATCTCATGCTATCATGCAGCACAATTAACTTAAGAGCATGGTTATATCACGCCGTAGTCTAGTAGGTAGTGTGTTGGCTTATTAGACGTAAAGCCAGGGTTCGAACCTCAGGCCAGACATCAAAACAAAATACAAAAAGTATTTTTTTGGTGACATCCTCTCACCAGATTTCTGGCAAAAACTCTGAGAGTAAATAAAATTGCCATGAAAAGTTTCTCAAAAATCTGTGGTTCGGCGTCGACTTTAAACTGTAGGTCCCGCCACTCATGTATAAAATTAACACACACAACCCAAGTGGTGTGAGAACATAGGTCGTAATCCTGACTGAAGGGTTGTAATGACCAATTATGAATGAATGGAAGAAAAGTCTTGAAATTTACTGGAAGCCAATGATGACAAATGATTCTGAACTTAGGAGTAAGGAAGATCATTGAATTTCTGCGCTAATAATTACGTTGCGGAAATTATATTTTCATTAAAATTTGATAACCGGCCATCTTGTTGAATCCTTATCTTTCAAATTGGTTGGTATTTGTTTAGTCCGACAATATAAAAAAGACGTGTGTTTGTTCAATGCACTCAGGAGCAGTTGGCAATTGCCTGTAATTTATTTTGTATAACAAATTAAAGTATTATCTCACACACACTTTTTTATTTAAATTCAAAGACAGCAAAGTTTTAAAAAGCCCCTATGACTTATTTCACTTACTTTTGATTCTCTTACTAAATTGGTCATTATAACCCTTTAGTCAGGACTATGACCTAGCTTGTCGCACTACCCATGTTGTAAGAATTTTAAACATATAGACTTCGAGCAAAAGACTTTTGTGAAACTTTTTTGACTTTTTTATTTGCCAGAAG
Organism: Sarcophaga subvicina; assembly: GCA_936449025.2. Classification (NCBI taxonomy): domain Eukaryota; kingdom Metazoa; phylum Arthropoda; class Insecta; order Diptera; family Sarcophagidae; genus Sarcophaga; species Sarcophaga subvicina. Next base: position 40,288,551 of record OW388084.2, read on the forward strand.
ACTTCTGAAAACTGTCGCCGAAAGAAATATTTTTTCTTCATATTTCGTTTTGTTCGAGATGTTTGAGCCAAGTCTTGAACCATAAGCTCTCGTCCAATAAGCCAACACAATACCTTCTAGACTACGGCGACTAAATAGTTTGACTACTAATTTTTAATTCATATTGAAATTGAAGATTTAATAAAAAATTTCATGAAGTTCACAAAACACACCAAAGAGTAGATCATTTCCATTTACGGCTCTTGTACTGCCGCTGGCTATCCTTCGCATTAATTTCGGCAATTCTTTTGAATTCTTTTGACCTACTCACTGATGCACAAGTGAGCTCTGCAAGTGAATATAATTTTTCGATATAAACACATTCCTTAGGTTGCACAAATTTTGGTCATGGTCAGATTTTGGCAAATTTTTTAATACTTTGCAGGTCTATTCAGGTTAAATGGCAAAACTTACTAAGCATTACTGGCATTGCCACATATTAGAAACATTAGAAAACTCTCTCGTTACCTATACGTCAAACAGAAATTAAAAAAAAATTAAAAATACATCCAATGAATCTAAAAGACGTTCAACCGTGCGTATGAGTAATAAAATATACAATAAGCAGTTGATAGTCACTCATACGTTGCAATACATCGTTAATTTTATTTTTTTTTATACGTAATAAATTTATATCAACATTAATAATGAAAATAAAATAAATTTTTATGATAAAATTATTGGTATTTTTATGTTGTTGTTGTTGTAGGTTTTTATAGGGGAATTATTATTGAAATCGTTTCGCAATAACTTCACTAATAAAATACAAAATGATGATGAAATTGATATTTTATGATGGAATGCGAAAAAAATTCCTTTTTTTCTTTGCAATTTACTACTGCCATGAGCTCGTTAGAAATGTCCACATGGGGGGGGGGGGGGGTGTAGGGTGTGTTATGTACATGAACAAATTTAAATTGGCAAACTACAATGCACTCCATGTCCTGTTGTAGGGAGGGAGATGGTGATGGTCATGTTTAATGCCAATGCTGATGATGATGACAATGATGACAGTGGTGCACTGACACTTGCATAATTAAATGGAAATTGGAAAATATGATCGTTTTTTTTCGATTATTGTTTACTATTGCTTGGCATTTTTTTAATGTCACACATCTTTTAATTACGATGGAATGTTAATGGCAATTAAAATTTGTGTTTTTAGTACAATTGCCAATGGACTGGGCATGATGTGGTTGCCTGCTGATTTTTTCTTTTAATATTCAACACGAGATGATATAATAATTGCTGGCCGGCATACACAGCATGCCACGACATGCATCATTATGATGATGTTGCTGTTGCTGTTGTTGTTAATGCGGTTGGGGAATTTTTGTAATTGGTATTGTATTAATTTTAATTTTTATATAAATATTGGTATACGCATAGGCCTACATTATTATGAGATAAATGCACTCTTGTAAGCCGAGATTATTATGCATATTTGCAGCAACAGCAACAACAGCATGAGCAACAGCAGCAGCAGCAGCAGCATTCCAACACTTGCTGCATATTTAATGATACTCATATATTTATTTCAATTTCTCGTTCGCCTTTTTTTAATTTTAATTTCATACATATTAATGCTTCATTAAATCGCATACACACACACACAAAAAAATTCTACAACAAATGACCAATTCATTGGCATTTTATTGCATTATGGATCGTCGTTAATATGCTTTACCCTGGCAAGCTGCAATTTAAAATAAATTTTTTTTCCAATGCTATTGGCAAACATTTTGCCAAGAAAATTAATTGGTTTTTATCAGCCAGTAACGAGATGTTAAAATTATTTAAAGTATGTTGTACTCCAATTGTTGTTTGCTTGAGAAACGTATTCAAATATTAATTGTCACGGATCATTAAGGAAAAGTGCTCTTCATTAATTAACAGTTTAAGTTTAACAACTTTTGTGCAGAGTCGCCTTTGTACGTGTTCGTCGCATTAGCCTTTTAAATTAAATAAGCCAAGGATATTTGCATTTAAATCTGCCTCAGTGTGTGTTATTTTTTGGTTTTTTGCAACCAAAAAGCTATCATTTAATGTAAAAAGTGTATAGAGATCAAGATAACTCAGCATCTCAACCCTTTAATGGCTATAAGTGAATATTTTTATGCACCTTCGTATATTCTTTTGCTTTAAGCATCTTTTCTTACGAATATTTATACGGGAACAAGCCATGTGAGACATGTGACTTGATGCTCCAGCACAATGGCAAATTTCTTCTGGGCACTTCTATGGGTCTTCAAGCTCTCAGTATTATCTCTTCTGAACCCAATCTTAATAAGTTATTTCGCATTAGAAATCCAAGCACGCCAGACTGTTCAGAGGACGTCTTAGGCGATTCGCTGGGATCCAATGATGACAGATGATTCTCAACTTAGGACTAAGGTAGGCCATATTATAACATTTCTCAGCTAATAATTAAGTTGCGGAAATGGTATTAAGTAAGGAATTTCCTAATTTAGACTCCTCCAACAACAACTTCCTAAATTTGAAATTTTAACACGTCTTGTTGAAGTTTGCAATTTATTCAGTCTGACAATATAAAAAGACGTATATTTGCCCAATGGACTCTGGAGTATTTGCCAACGGACTTTAATTTTCAACGATAAATCATCTTCAGTCTAATGCATCCTGAAGAAGTCACTGTATATGGACGTTCGGCGAAAGTCAAATGATTTTGAACTTAAGAGTAAGGTAGGCGTCAGACTTTTCTCTAGCTCTCTGCATTCCTATTAATCACATTATGGAAATGATGTTGGGCAAGGAATTTCCTAATACTTAAATTTCCATCCTTTTCAGCAAACAATATATAATCGACTCTCTATATGCAGCATCATTCAATTGCGAACTCGTTGCCATCTGACACAGTATAAATTTTGCTTCATTACTAGACACATATAGAAATCGTGTCAATAAACGTATTTCAGCTGAATCTTAGATATCCCACTATATGTGGAGAGACATCACTTACATGTTAATGATATCTGTTGGAAAGCGACCGAAGAGAACGGGAGCATTGCACATTTCATTTGTAAATTCACGCCATTCACTTTTCTCATTAGGCTCATGTTTTGAAGACAGTCTAACTGAGCTATGCTTTCTTAACATTGAATCCGATCACTTTATTTATTAAAATTACAGCCTGAATTTCAGTTTGATTGTAAAAGTCACGCTTTAATACGAAGCCTTAATGCTGACTATTGGGACCGGTTAATTAAGGCTTGTAAGTAAAGTTTGGGGTATCATTTCATAAGTGCTCAGATAGGCTTTTATTTCAACAAACAATGTCACTCCCTTTTATACTGTGCTATAACATCCTCAATGGAATAATCAAAACTCTTATGCAGAAGACATTGTCAAGTTTATGGAGATCATTATTACTTATATTTTTACTCTTTAATCACCATACATAAATACATATATTCGTCTGGTGGTTTTCAGTTAATACGTTTAACCAGATGAGAGAACAAGCAAATCTTTCAAAGATTAGTTCACCAGAATGTTCACTACGAATCCTCGAATTTGGCCAAACAATGAACTATACGATGGGTGCAGCAAAGATACAAAAAATAGGACACAAGGGAATAAGGTTCAGTTATATTCCGAGTTCAAGTCTATATATTTTTATCAGGGCACTGGCACATGTGGTGGAAGACAATTTCCTTACAGCACCTGACTGCTCCAGCTTCAGGAATGTCAAGTCTATCTGAATGCCTACCAAAAGACAGGGTCCTGTGAAATCGTATTGTCCGTAATGGCCATGCGATTTAAGGATGGAAGTGAATCGCTGCACTTATTATCCACACATGTACAAAGGAGTCTGGCAATATATTAGGCCGCCGAAATAACTATGCATTTTAACATGTTGGAGATTTCGAGCTCTGTAACGGTCTTGGCCGGGTCATTAGCGATGCGATTTCTAACGAAATTTCTATGTACCAGAATCCTTTGAATATTCAAAGTTTTCTTCAAGATATCTCGACATTCATAGACAAGTACAGACGTTGAGAATTCGTTCGTTAGACATTTTATTCCAGCTAGATGTCCGATTAAACCAAAAGTTGTCAAGGATGTTATTTCCACACAGAATAGCTACTTTTAAATTAATTTACGAAAATAATTTTCTAATTTAAAATGAGTGCAACGTCGCGCGTTGATTTTCTTCTTCCTTCGACCAGAGCAAATGAATTTGATTTCGCCACTCGAATAATGACGCCGAAGTCGTTGGCATTGATGGTACAAAGCACGTCGAATTATATGTTAGAAAAGAACGTATCGACCATAAACCATTTGGATAATTACTAGCATCAAAGATGTCAACATTTTACCAACCCATATCTACAGCGGATATTACTCTGCTTCTTCGTGAACATCGTAAACAATATTGCGGTGCTTTGTACTAGAAACTACACATCAGAACAGACAACATGCTTGGAAGATATCATCCACTCTACAATCATTTATTTGAGGGATATTTCTGTCCAAAGAAGTGTATCGTTATATAAATCCGTTGACTAAATCTGGCAAGTAATCAGGAACTCTGATTCGTTGTCGTTCTTCACGTGTTGGCCTTTGTCTTACGACTACGTGGAAAACTTTACGCAGGGACCTTGGCTCATGTGGCTATAAATTATAGATCGTACAAGAATTGCAGCAAAATGAGTTTTGTTTGTGTAGCATTATTGCAAATTGGTCTTATTTTTATCAAAGCATTGTGTTTAGAGCTGAAGTTCTTTTCAGGTTTACAGATTGATGTGTTTACAAGATGACCTTATGGTCGGTCCTTATTTCATTTGAAATGAACACGGAGGTGGTATTACCGTGAATGTGTTATACATACTGACTGAAGTTCTGTTTCCAAAAATTAATCAGCTAAACATCAAAGATATTTCGTTCCTACAAGCTTTTTTTGTTGAAGCTAAGTTAAGTCATTACTTGTGATAAAAAACCAACAAGTCTTACGCCAAGATTTATTGGAAAATGTAATTACAATCCAATGGACGAGTAATTACAATCCAGTACCCTCAGCACACATATATGTATGTACATGAAATCGTCGTTAAAAAATAAATGCCATTAAATTATGTTGAGTATATGCACTTTCATGTACCTTTTCGCATTAACGCAGCTTTATTGCAAGTATTTATACGTGAACAAGTCATGTGAGACAACTTATCGTACTTTGTGCATTGCAAATTGATGCTCTATCACAAAGGAACATTATTTTTTCTAGGCATTCCAGAATCCTGTCTGGGAATCTCTAGGCTCTCTTCTGACCCAGTAGTTTTTCACACTAGAAATTGACGAAGGCTAGACTGTTCAGTGGACATGGTCATCACAGGAGATTCACTGAACCCAATGGATGGACGATTTTGAACTTATGTTTAATGTAGAATTTTCTCAAAAGTAATCTATCTTAAGACATTTCTCCGCTAATAACTATTTTGTGGAAATTATACTGCTTTGGAAATCTTCTAATATAGGGTCTTCCAACAGGAACTCCAAAAGTTTGAAGTTTGTAAGTTGATTGAACAGGAGTCTACTAGGATGGGTCTGGCAGTAAATGGGGGCAACACAAGGTATATTTCATCGACAAGTAGAGACTTGCGGCGTATTGATTCTCAGATTACGGCCGATAACTATACTTTTGATACAGTCAATGAATTTATTTACCTTGGCTCCGCCGTTACCACCAATAATGATGTCAGTCTGGAGATAAAGTGCAGGATCACTCTTGCCAACAGGTGCTACTACGGTCTCAATAGGCAATTGAGTAGCAGAGACCTCTCTCGTACGACAAAACTAATACTCTACAAGATGCTCACCCGTGTTTCTTTATGGCGCAGAGGCACGGACCCTATTAACTGCTGATGCAGCAGCCTTGAGAGTATTCGAGAGAAAAGTCCTACATAAGATCTTTGGTCCAGTGCGAGTTGGCGATGATTTCCGCATCCGATCCAACAGTGAGGTGTATGAGCTCCTCAAAAACATAGACGTTGTGCAGCGTCTTAATATCCAGCGGCTGCGCTGGCTCGGCTATGTCATTCGAATGGATGAGGATCTGCGAAAGAGGACGATCTTGTATGCGTTGGAAGGACCAAATCGAGTAAGCCCTGTTATCGATTGGTGTGACCAACCGGCGCAGGCGCGCAAGAAGCAAAGGCGCTTGGAAGGATGTGTTGCAGCAGGCCGAAATCGGTTAATTGGGTTGTTAATGACCAATTAAATAAATAAAAATAAATATAACTTGATGATAGCCACCTTGTTGACAGTACATCTTTCAAATTGGTTGTCATTATGCAGTTTGAGAATATAAAAATTGTTTTGGTTTAGTGTTTGTCCAATGGACTCTGGATCAGTTTACAGCTGATCCTAATTTTTATTCAAAAATCATCTTGAGCGATGAAATAAATTTCTGCGTAAACAATTTCAGACGATGTTAATTCAAATAAAATAAAAGTGTATCTAAAGCATCCCGAATAATGTTGCTGTTTGAAGTGGATTTTGGGCTAAGGACTTTCTGAGCTCATTTTTCATTTTGGAAGCGACGTTGGCAGGATCACAACTGTTAACGGTGAACACTCTAAGTCGGTGAGCGCAAAAATGACAGAGTATACGAGTATACTAAAAAAATTTTAAAAAACTTCATGCCATGATATTCTGGCAGATAATTGCACTTAAAAATATTCTTTCTAATCACATTTCTATCTTGCGTTGTTACATTAAGTTCTCAAGATTTTAGAAAACATCCTAAATTAGTTATCAGATGCCATTTCAATGTATTCAATCAATAAAATTTTTCTTTTTTAAAACGCTTTTCAAATCATTAATCTTTTAGAATTATAATGAAAACATATTGCATTCCATAAGGCCCTTCTATTAATTAAATTCTACATAATTTACGGTGGTATTTATTAATTGAGATAATTAATTATGATTTAATTTTAATAATTAAGTGCTCATTTTATATAAGTGTGTTGTACAACTACATACAGTTGCATGGTAAGTGGCATAGGATTTAAAAGGTAAACTAATACATACATATACAGAGGCTAAGTAAATTAGACCTTAAAGAGTTTAAGAATTTTGTTTTTAAATATTAATTTTTAATTACACTCTTCAAAATTTTGGTTTAATTAATAAGTATTATTTATTTCAATGTAGTTTATTTCAATTATTTAAGCATTACCAGTACCAATACCAATGCATATTAAAAACATTTACTTGCAGAGAGAGACAGAGAGAGAGAGAGATTAAAAGAGTGATACACAATATACAGGCATGAATACTTATGCAATATTAACTTAATAAACACACACAAATACACGCACGCATACACACTTATTAAAACGTTAAGTACGGTTACAGTGTACATGGCAAGAGAATGATACAGAGAGATAGAGACAGAGACAGAGACAGAGAGGGAGAGAGAAAGTGTGTTAAACATTTAAGAGACATAAAAAAATAAAGAGTTAATCGAATACATACACAATAAAAATTAATTTATAAAAAAAAAATTTAAATTTTAATCGTAATTTTTAATTGTAATTGTAATTGGAATTTGAAAAATTAATTGTTATTGTTATTGTAAAGGTAATTATTGATAGGTAATTATTTAACAAAATTATAGATAAACTTTGGTTTTTGTTTTTGTTGTTTTTGTTAAATTGTATTGTTCCGCCTGGCATCCTAAAACTGATATTTACCAAGTTCTTTACCTGCTGTGCCCATATTTAATATGCTTATCTCGCCGAAATAGGAACCTGCCTTTAATGAAGCCATTACGGTTTTGCCATTATCAGCCACTACCTGTAAACGTCCACGATTAACGATATACATCTCTTTGCCGACTTCACCTAACATAGCACACGAATGGCATAGCATGGCATGGTAAGGTAAGAAGATAATAATGATGATGGTGTTGGTGTTGGTGTTGGTGGTAGTGATGTTACACAAATACAAATGCCAGAGCAATGAAAAAAATTTACCACAACCATAAATACATTAAATAGGCAGTCGTGGCAATATTACCATCAGTTACAGATATTGAATCGTTTTGTATGGAGACAGCGAACGAGGGTGTATTTTCATACAATTGGCAGTTGTTGGCCAAAGCCGTAGCAATGTTTTCCATTTCGTTTACGAATTTTTTAATTTTTTTTGAAGTTAAAGGGTTTGTAAGCCGTTGTTCATTGTATTTGTTGTTGTTGTTGTTGTAAAAAGTACGGTTGACCGGTTGTAGTTGTTGGGTTTTTTGGGTTGGTGTTTTTGAAGATATGTTGGTAAGATGAATTATTAAGTGGTTTTACAGTTTGCGGTTGAATGTACAGGTGATTTATTGAGCAATTTGTTCCCAGCAAGTTATTAACGTGCACGTTTTGGTGTTGTTTGACGTTGTTGTATTGGTAAATGAATGGTGGTTTGTTGGTTGCATTATCCAACAGACGTACAAAAATAAAATTAAGTTGTGAGTTCATTTTATTTGGTGAGCAAAGTTTTTGGCAGCATGAAAAAATTGGCCATTCGAGCCATAAAAAAACGAAAAAAAAATAAAGACCATGTCCAGCGATGCAAAATATCCAACATGATTACACAAAAGATTCAACACCCGTCGAGTGTTAAGTTGTTCGAATGTTAAATGTCCCATGTAGACAGTAAAAGACAGGCAGCAAGAGCAGCAACATGCAACACCAAAAAGGACATCAGCAGCAAAAGCAACAGCAAATACACGAAAACGAATAACGTCATTCGTATACAGTCAGCAACAAGATTCGAAAAGAAACAAATAGTTTTGAAGGAAAGTTTATTTCATATTTTTTTTTTAATAAATAAATAACGCCGCACACCATCCCGTCACAAAATTGCATTATGTAAACATTTATAAAGCGTTAGCAATACAGCAGCAATATTGTGAAAATCAGTTCAATTTTTTAAGACCCCACATATACCATACCAAGTGATTCCAAACATGAAAAATTGTTGGAAAAATAAAATCAAAAAAAGAAAAACAAGGAAGAGAAAAAAGAAACAGAGAAATAAAACGCAAAACGAGAGAAACACATTAATTCAATTGAACAATTATTGCAGTAGGCAACGAAAGAAGGAAAAAAATAAATAAATAACGTAACTCTTTATACCGTGGGGTTTAAAATTCCTACAAAAAAAAAGAGAAAAGAGAAGGAAAAAAATTTAAAATTCACTCACCTTTACGACAGATATAATCGCCTGGTGAGAATAGCACAGGACGTAAACGTAATACCAATTCACATAGGAAACCAGCTTCGGTATTTTGAAATATTTCAACTCTCTTAAGTGTATCTAAATGGACGTTAATTGCTATTTCAGCCTAAAAATACAATAGAAAGTGAAAACGTAGATGCAAATTAAGATAAAAAGATTTAAATTTAGGATTTTAAATCCTTTTTTGGAACGTTTATGTTAACATTAAAAAAAAAATTATGCTATAAACACAATAAACGTAACGTAGCAAGCACAACAATTTTGCAGTTGCAGCCTAAGGTAAGCAGCACACGTATTAATTATAATAAAGACAGAGGCGGCAAAGCAAGACAAATAAAAAGTAAACAGTTCATTAAGTCTTTATCAATGGTGGCACTAAAACATTTTTTCGCGTTTTATTTCATACATTGCGTTTTTGAAAACTCTATTTCATGCATGTGAGAGCATTAATCCTCGCATTGCCAGCACAAATCCAGCACATAGTGAACACTAATTCCCTCATTGCTGCGAATAAAAATAGAAACAGAAACAAAGCAGCAGAATCTTTGCTTGTTGTCGTGCTGCCTTTAATATAATCACTTCCATATAGACCCATGTATGCCATGGAGCACATGCAGCGCTGCGTTTATTGTGTTTATAGCATTATTCCTAACAAACTTAAGGCAACACTGCATTGAAAAGTTAATTTGTTAATTTAAAAAAATGGAGGAATGCTCTAAATAAGACTAATTTAATATGATATAGAGTGGAGTTTTTTAAGGACTTGATAACTTAAAAGTTATAATACAAGACAGAAACATTGTTGGAATGAAAATATTTTCCTAAAAATCTGATCGATAATTTTTAATTTTTAAAGTCGCCGCAGTCTAGTAGGTAGTGTATTGGCTTATTAGATGAAAAGCAAGGATTCGTATCCCAGGTCAGGCATCAAACAAAATCCAAAAATATTTCTTCGGTGACTTCCTCTCAGCAGATTAATGGCAAAAACTCTGAGAGTAAAATAAACTGCCATGAAAAAGTTTCTCAAAATTCTGTCGTTCGGAGTCGACGTTAAACTGTAGGTCCCGCCACTAACGTATAAAATTAACGCAAACAACATGAGTGGTGCGAGAAGCTAGGTCATAATCCTGACTAAAGGGTTGTAGTGGCCAATTATGTAAATCATTTTTAAAATTGATTTCTGGATTGCAATCCTCCCATAGCTAAAAAGCCCAGTAACAAGCAAGCCAGTGAACATAGTCACCAAATTATAGTTGCAATAAACTTGTCTGTATGCCAAATTACATACCTACATACTTAATTGGTTATTAAAAGTTTTCAGTCAGAATTACGACCTATCTTCTCACACCACTTATGTTGTGTGTGTTAATTTCATACATGAGCGGCAGGTCCTACAGTTTAAAGTCGACTACGAAAGTCAGAGTTTTGAGGAACTTTTCATGGCAATTCCATTTACCCTTAGAGTTTTTGCTAGAAATATGTTCAGGGAAAGTCGCCGAAGAAATCTTTTTCCATATTTCGTGTTATTGTAAATGTGTAACTTGGGGTTTGAATACTGGCCTCACGCCTAATAATATTCTCAAGTATCGGACAGTGACAAGGAAAATGTCGTTGTGAGATATCCCCAGCATCCTGGCGCAAGCACGCAGTGTCTTGTCACAACTGTTATAACTTTCGTAAGAAGAAATGTGTTCAGATGTGGTCCGTCTGCATGTGATTTCATTATTCCATCGTGCATTTGCAAATGAAGTCGCCGTGGTGTAGTAGCTAGTGTGTTGGCTTACTATTCGTAAAGCCCGGGTTCGTATCCCAGGTCAGACATCAAAAATGAAATATGAAAAAAAAAAAAATATTTCTTCGGCGACTTCCTCTCAGCAGATTTCTGGCAAAAAATCTGAGAGTAAAATAAACTGCCATGAAAAAGTTTCTCAAAATTCTGTCGTTCGGAGTCGACGTTAAACTGTAGGTCCCGCCACTCACGTATAAAATTAACGCACACAACATGAGTGGTGTGAGAAGCTAGGCCGTAATCCTGACTGAAGGGTTGTAATGGCCAATTATGTATGTATGTATGTATTTGCAAATGAATGAAGTTTGCTTAAGGCTATTTGTATGCTTCGCTGTAGAGGTATGCCAATATCATATACAGTGGTGGCCACGAATTTAAGACACGTCATATGACTGATTTAGTTGTGATAATATTTACAATCCTGTAATATCAAAATTGATATTCTTTATTCTTCTATGTACCCTGTAATACTAAGAAAAAGTACCATTATTTTATTTTGTTTCTTTTTACATTTTGTTGCTTTTTGATCATTTTATTGTAAAAACGTTTATTTTAAATTGGCCACGAATTTAAGACATTTCAGAAATATCTGGTTTTTAAGTGATTTTTTGGTGTTTTTTGAAGCTAAACGTTGAGCAACGAATGTTTTATTTTATTTTATGTTGGAATACATAGAAATATTTAAATATAAATGGTCAGAGGTACTTGGAATACCGATGCCGAGCGAAAACTGATCCAACAATTAAAATTTGATGGAAAAATAAAAATGGAGATATCCAAGCTGCTTAAATGTGCTAGATGCAAAATTTACAACGCGCTGGAACACATCAAGCAACATGGTACCATCAAAAATGTCAAACAGCAACCTAGAGCCCGAAAAACCACACCATACAGTAGCTGCTAATAATACTTTCACGAGCTCAAGTAAAATAAAGAATAAAATTGTATTGGATTTTGGTATCGATATGTCGTCTAGGGCAATAAGAAGATGTTTAAATGAGAAAAACTTGCGTGGGTGTATTGCACAACGTAAACCACTTGTGTCAAAAAAATATCAAATCCCGACTAGCATTTTGTCTTGATCTATATAATATGTAAATAAAAATTCTTAACTAAATATAGGTAGCAAAATATTATTAGTTTTTCTTCCTAATATTACTAAAATCTTAAGAAAAATATCATGGACCTAAAATATTTTTGATAAGATGTAAAAATTATCAGAAATGTATTTATAAGTAAAATGTCGTGTCTTAAATTCGTGGCCACCACTGTAGGAATTCAAGTGAATTTTCGATTATAACAGCTTTAGCTTTATTGTTACGTTCAATGTCCCCGTGATCAGGAAGCCATCTCCTTTGAATGTCTCTCTATCTCTATGTTATTCACAGTCTCTAAAGTTTTAATAGTTGCTTTACCCCTTGGTAAATACGCGTATAACATAAATCAGGTTGAATTTGATAGATAACATGATCAAATACACCGGAAGAAAATCACACAAAAAGTCAAACAAGGTCAAATCGCACGATTCCGTGTCTGGAGCATGTCACCGTGCAGAAAGGTCAATGTGGCAAGTATCAAGTACATCCTGGTAACTGTAGAGTGAATGAACTGGGAAGGCATGACACAACCCTCGAACTCTTCGAAGAATTCTTGACTTTGGGAATCCCACTGAAAACCTGTAAACTCTTAATTGACAACACGGTCGTCGATTGCGTTACCAGTAGATAGCCGGCTTCAGACAAGGGCAGAACGGTGGAAAAAATCTATCCAACACTAAATGAAGGACGCACAACAAGCATGTTTTAAACAAAAAAAAACAACATCGATATGGTTGTTGGCGTCATTACTGAACATTGTATTGCGGAGACGTTGGTATTGAAGATCTTGCTAACGATTTCTTTAGAAGGTAATGAAGCAGAGCAAGAGACTATTCTTCACCTACTGGCTATATGCCCGGCACTATATCGTAGAAGAAAGAGGCATATTGGTGCCTACTATATTAACAATCTGAAGGAACTGTCAAACGTTGATGTTGACAGTCTGAATGGCTTCATGAGAATCTAGAAGTGGTTCGGGGACTAAGGTATAATAGGAAATTGAGGTATCACATTGAGCCCTATATGGCCTAAGTATACCCATCCAAACTCCATCGATGGATAGCCACCTCAACCTACCTACGTAAAGCCAAATCTCCATAAATTATCATGCTACCCGTTTAAAAATCCATGTACTGGAATCAAATTGATGACAATTTTATTTTCAGACGTATTCATTTCGTTTATGTGATCTAATGACTGTAGATCGGAGATCAGCAATGAGTATTCAAAAAGATGAGTAGAATCGAAACACACTCATAATTTCTGATACTTTACGCATTCATACTTATTTTAATATCATACTCATACTACTCATATTGAAAGTTTTAAGTACTCATCATATTCATACTTAACAATACGTATGATGTTGTTGGTTTCGACCCTCCATGACTCAACATTTACAAGAATCACAAAATAAGTATGATTCGCATACGAGCACTAAAATACTCACTAAATTTTGATGAATGATTCGAATCACGCGCAGCATTTATGAGTATTACTCGTATAAGTATTTTTCTAAAGTTATGAATCTGAATGAGTAGGCTTATGAATCAAATATATTTCGAATGGTATGAGTTTGATGTGAATGTTGTACTCATACCCATTGCAACTTGTACTTATAAATCAACATTGTAGTGAGTGCGAATGAATCAGCGTAGTTAAATTTCAATATTGTTGACTCACTTATATTCAAAATTTCATGAGTACTTATGAGTAGTGAAAGAACGATTCATTGCTGATCTCTGCTGTAGATTACTTTACATGGGGCTATGTTAGGTGATTGGTTTTCAAGGCTGTATTAGCGCTATGCGCCTGGATATGTTATAAAAAGTAACAAAATTTTGAACTGATCGAAAAGATGTTTTGAAACTATCATTCGAAAAAAAAATTCTGCCTTCTATTATTATTATAAGTTATCGAGGTCTACCTGTACATATTTAAGCCAATTATGTTTGTAGGCAAAAGAGGCGTATTTACTTGGAAATTTAAATTTTCCAATAAATTTTAAGAATTAAAACAATTTAAAGGATTTGAAATACTAAGGTTTGTGTTACCAACCGAATGTGTACCCCTTTTTAAAATACTTTAACATCAAACCTTTGAAAAGCTGCACAAATTTACAAGCCTTTCAATTTGAAGTGAAACGTTAGTTTTTAATTAACAACTCAATCTGTTGCTTATACTCTGCTATGAGTACAATGTATATTCCTTACATATGTATATGGCTGGGCTGTGGTATTTACCTTTAGTTTATCAGGAAGACATGATACGGCACGTTCCTCATCGGAACATTTTTGCGTCAGCCACAGGTAATCAAACCATTTAATGACTTTCACCTGCAGATGATTTGGTACACGTCGCATACGCATATACGTTTTAACACCATCCAGTTTGGCTGTAAAGAAAAATGAGAAATTCAGGCGAGAATTAAAATTTTTTTCTTTTTTTTTGAAGAGATTTTAAAAATTTTTAATTAAAAAAAATAAAACACTTGGCTTTGTCACTGTGTGACCACAGGTGGTGATAGTGTGGCAATATTTAATTTTTATTGCCCATATTTTTTTCCTATGGCCAGTGAGTGATAAAACTAAACAATTTATGATCGATTTGTGGCAAAAAAATATCATAAAAATCATTGAAAAACATATTTTTTTTATTTGATATGTTTATGGCCGAGAATAATAAATATTTTATTAATAAAACACTATTCACACCATAAAATTGCTAGAAAAATAAATTAAAACCCTCGCAAAAAAATGTCAAACGTTTAAATTAGTTTATATCACATCCTTCAATAAAAATTTTTATATTTGAATATTCCATACCAATGCAGTACAGTGTAGGGTGTACCATAAAATCGTTTATGATTTATGGGAATTGGTTTTTTATAGTTTGGCAATAAAAATTTCACTTCTTGTCATACATAATGTTCACTATCGTTTTATCGTTTTTAATTAATAAAATAAATAATAACGAGTTTGATGAACGCGGACAATATGCTGCTTCAAATCATAATGAAATAAAAAAATATTCTTTTTTTTTAATATTTTTATCTAATTATTGTGTACGAAAACATGAATTATAACGAATTGCTCGTATTCATTCATTTATTTATTCATCAATTCATTTATTCCCACAAACATGCAACTCAAGAAAATCCAAAATTCCTCAATTCGCTTCTCGGAGTATTGAAGGGTACTAGTTCACCTTTCACAATTATTGTCGCACTAAACTCGTCTGTAGGCCAAGTTACATACATACATACTTACATAATTGGTCATTACAACCCTTAAGCCAAGATTAAGAACCAGCTTCTCACACCGCTTTTGGTATGTGTGTTAATTTTTTACATTAGTGGCGGTACCTACAGTTTAAAGTCGACTCCAAACGTCAGATTTTTGAGAAACTTTTCATGGCAATTTTATTTACTGTCAGAGTTTTTGCCAGAAATTTGCTGAGAGGAAGTCGCCGAAGAAATCTTTTTCATATTTTTGTTCTGATGTCTGACCAAGGGTTCGAACCGTGGCCTTGTGTCTAATAAGCCAACACACTACCCACTAGACTACGGCGACTTCAAACATAAAAGCCAAGGAATTCCAAAATTATTCAGTCCTCTTCTCTGGGTATCAACGGAGCCAAATTGTTTCTCCTCTTTGTCGAATACTTATTTACTTACAAAATTTGATCATTACAACCCTTCAGCCAGAGTTACAATATAGCTTCTCACAGCACTAATGTTGTGGGTATTTGAGCAATTTTTTTATGGCAATTTTATTTATTCACATAGTTTTTGCCAGAAATCTGCTGAGTATTTTGTCTTTGTTGGAGATGTCTGAGCCAGGGATTAAATCACGGGCTCTTGTCTTATAAGTCAGCACACTACCTACTAGACTGTAGCGACTTCCTTTTGTCAAATATGTTCAATTTTATTTTGAGAGTCACGTACTAGCGGATTTGGATTCTTCAAAAAATTTTTGCATGATTCTTTCCATCTTAGCCATTAACACGTTAAGATTCTTGTGTATATTTAAATTCTTGAGCTGCTACGGAATGTGATGGACTACAAACTCTTCTGTAGACTTGTATTTTCATCCAGCATGGTCATTACACTTCTGTCAACATTACGATCTATGTAGCTGTTTTATGTTGTGTGTATTTATTATATAGATGAGTGGCGGGACTCACAGTTTAAAGTCGACTCCGAACGACTGATTTTTGAGAAACTTTTCATAATTTTATTTATTCTCAGAGTTTGTGCCAGAAATCTGCTGAGAGGAAGTCGCGGAAGAAATATTTTTTCATATTTTCGTTTTGATGTCTGACCTGGGGCTTGAACCTACTAGACTCAGGCGACTACAGCATATTCTACATGATGTCCAAATTATCATGCAAGACAATGTTAGAGTTATTCACTTCCTCTAGTCACAGTGTTTTTTATGTAGCGACTTTTAAGGTCTATTCTGACACATCATTCAAATCATTACATTAAAAACAAAGGCTTCTTTTTGGACATCTATCCAGTAGGTAATGAACAGTTTCGTTCTATTTCTTATGTATACAGCTCCTGCAAAAGTCTTTCATAATGCAACGTCCATCAACTTCATGACAAAATGTTGATTAGAACAGATTATTTACAGCTCATTTCCATTTCCCTTTCCTCTTAATATCATATGTATACGCCAATGTTTAATATGGACATGAGCAGGTATTTTGCATGTATTCAAGTGAAATTTTGTTTGTATGATTTTCAAAATTTTAGTATTTGAAGTGATGACCTTAATTAAAGGCTTTTCAGATTAAAAGTTTTCTCACAATGAAAATTTTAGAAATTCAGATGAAGTGAACGTCTTTTTCTTTTAGGGCAACATCATAACAGAAACCGACACTTTGTTCGAAAAATTCATAGACTAACATAGAAAAAAAAATAAACGCTGCAATAGCTCTATGAAATAGTCGTTGTTGTGAATTTTTCACTTACAAGTTTATTGAAGAATACCCAGATCATAAGCTTGCCCGTTGACTGTTTTTTCTTTTCAAGTTTCACCTCGAGTAGTCCAGTCAGATTGCAACATGATGTTGCCATATTTCATCCATTGTCACAAAAATAGATACATAAGTTCTGGTTATTCTGTGAAAGTAGAATTTCACGAACTGCTCGGGATCATAATTCGTTTTAGTTTTCATCGCTTATGAGCTTGCGCTTCTCGTAATTTTAACAGAGTTTTCGTAAATTCAAATACTCGTATATAGAGCCTAAACCATCGCTATCGTTGCCCAGTAGGTCATGTGTTTGCCTGTTAGATGATTCATATCCCATATCAGACATCTGGAAGAAAACAAAACGAAAAAAAAATATTTCCTCTGCAACTTAATCTTTACAGATTTCTGGCAAAATATCTGAGCGTAAGTAAAGCTGAAAATTAAATTTAAAAGGACTTAGGTCAAAATGAATGGCAAGCAATTGGTCGACCTATACCTCAAGCACGGAAGAAAAGAGTATTACGAACCTCAGAATCAGACGAGCATTGAGACTGGAAAATCTTCAAGTATAATCCGCTGACCACTTGAACAACGAGAAGTGAGATAAGAAACTGATCGAATGCGTACTACTCAGGCCTGTTCATCTGAATCATCAGGACAACGGGAAACAAAATCAATAAAATGATGCAAAATTAATTGGACATTTGTGTAATGTCTTTCCTTCAAATTTATTTTAGTTGGTGGCGCAGCAACACGCGCAGGGAACAGCTAGTTGCATTATAATAGTTATGCATTTCCTCTAGTCAAGATGCTTTTTATGTAGCGACTTTTAATGTCTATTACACAGCATTGAAATCGTCTGTATACTAGACACAAAGGCTCCTTTTTCTACTTCAATACAGTAGTAGACATATATCGAATCAGTAAAGAACACTTTCGTTCTTTTTCTTATGTCTAAAGCTCCTGCAAAGGTCATTTGCTATGCTCCGTAATGCAATGTCGAGTAAAATTGTGCGTACTCCTAAGACTTTTCGTGCATGCTCTATTCAGTTTTTGAAAGATATCATGTGAATGCATTGTCAATTATAGCCTCACAGGTTTTCCCAATGTAGAGAACTATCTGGAGATTTCGATACAGAGTAGAGTAGACTTCTGACTTGAATGGCCAGTTAATCTGCTCTGCAGTTACCTGAAGTATCACAGTACATGAATATTATACCGTTCCGCTCTGCCACTGATAGATGCGAAAACCATTTTCCCATAGACAACAGCCTGCTGCATATGCCAAATTAGTTGTCTCATTTACTAATTCTGTTTTGCCACAGACAATAACGTATGGGCTCTGGAGAAGTTGACAACTGTCTATAATTTTTATCAAAAATTATCTTTAGCAATTAGGCCCATTTATAGATAAACTAGCTATACCCTGCGCGTGTTGCTGAGCCACCAACTAAAATAAATTTGATGGAAAGACATTACACAAATGTCCAATTAATGTTGAATCATTTTATTGATTTTGCTTCCCGTTGTCCTGATGATTCAGATGAACGGGCCTGAGTAGTACGCATTCGATCAGTTTCTAATCTCACTTCTCGTTCTTCAAGTAGTTCAAGCGAACGGGTCTCAGCGGCATATAGTCGAAGATTTTCCAGTCTCAATGCTCGTCTGATTGTGAGGCTCGAAATGCTCTTTTCTTCCGTGCTTGAGGAGTAGGTCGACCAATTGCTTGTCATTCATTTTGAATAATTTTCAGTGACGCCATCCATCGGAAATTAAACGCCACCAACCTCCGTCGACTCATGCGCAACAACTTTGTTAAAGAATGAACAGTTTACGATTTAATTTATTTTAAGTAATTTTCAATGGCGCCACTTATCGGATATTGGTCATACCAACTTAGAAACCTTCGTCGGCTCATGCGCAACAACTTTGCCAAAGATCATAACATGATCAAATGCATAGTTTACGATGTAATTCATTTTAAGTAATTTTCAGTGGCGCCACCTATCGGATGAATACGTAAACGAATTTTGGATAATATAAACCATATGAAGTCTAATATTAAAACAAATTTCTTTGAGAACGACCTTAGCCAGGCCATCACTGCCAAGGACGAATGTCGTAGGTTGATGATTACCAACTGCTTTTGGTCTGGAATGGATAATCCTGACACCAACGGCATGTGATTTCAACATGGCATTAGCACATACCAAGCAGGTCATGATACATTGAGATTCTGTACGAACGATTTGAAAGCATGGTCATCTTATTTGTATTGTGAGGTTATCTTATGTCGCAGAAGTATCAAAGCCAATCTCTAAGCCAATTAATTCACACCAAATTTAGTCTGATTTGTGTGCCATGCGACTCATGGAAAATTGGATATTCGGCGGCTGTTAAAATTTGGGCATTTGCTTGTGAATTTTAGGAATGATATGGAGTTAATACTCGTGGTGTTATCTCTTTGTTAGCATAAGAACTTATCAGCCTATTACACTTGACCTGACATTCGAAATAAATTTCTAGAGATGTCGGACACGGCGCAACAACTCACAAAAATCTAAACGCTGAATTCCGTGTCAATTGAGGTAAATTTAAGGGTTAGGTGGTAACAGATATTTTCAAACAAAATAATGTTCACAGAGTTTTATTAAACTTTAGTCTCATAAATCAGTTGCTGCTGGCAGCAAACCGAAAAAAACTTGAATTCAATATATTTGCCACAAAAGGAAAAATACTTGCCACATAACAGACAGTATTTATTTTATTATTTATGCAACATATAGTTATTGCCACAGTGTATAACAGTGGCAGTGGCTTTGTTTTTTTATTTTTATTGCGTTTTACTGTATTTCAATCAATATCGTTAATATTTTAATACCCTGTCAACACTTTGGGGGCCACTGCATATATCTCTTAACACTCTTTGGCCAAAAATATCTGGTAACTGTGTGATGGTGGGGTTGGTGTTGGTGTTGGTGGCAGTGATAACTGGCAAATACAATAAATCGTCCGCATATAATATTTTATTTCAATTTCATTGTTTTAATGCCACTGCTGCTTCTGCTGCTGTTGTTATGCTTGTAGCTTACTGACACAGCGCCAAGTGTTACTGGTTGAGTATTAAAAATTAAAAAAAAACTCTGAACTGAACTGTAGGAAAATTTATGCTGGTATAATAATAAATATTTAATAGATTGTAAAATGAAAAACATTAAGAATTTCTTCTCTTTTTTTTCAATATTTTACTGATAACAACATTTCAACAGGTTATCGGGGAGATTGCAAATTGAATTGAATTTTTTTATATTTTTGAGACGAATTTTTTTTGTATAAAAATTATTTTAAATTCCTTTTGCAATACAGAAACAATAGAAACGAGGTGTACACTAATGAAATCGGTATTATAAATCTAAATAAAGGTAAGATTATTCGTCTACCAACGTAGTTCAGTAGAAAGCGTGTTGGCTTATTATACACGAACCCGTGGTTCAAACCCCAACTCGGATATCTCGAACATATAAAAACAAAAAATTCTTTTAGCGAGTTTCCCTCAACAGTCTTCTGCTAAACACGCTGAGAATAAATTGTCATTAAAAATGTTTCCCAAATCTTTCGAACAGAGTTGACCACTCAAGTATAAAATTAACACAAACAACATGGGTGGTGTGAGAAGCTATGTTGTAATCTATACTAATTAGTTAGTACGTATTCGTATTCCAAAATACCTCAGAAAACTGAGAATTGAGAATTCCTTTTGAAATCGCCGTAGCCTAGTAGGTAGTGTGCTGGCTTATTAGACGTAAAGCTAGGGTTCGAGCCCCAGGCCAGACATCAAGACAAAATACAAAAAGTATTTCTTCGGCGACTTCCTCTCAGCAGATTTCTGGCAGAAACTCTGAGAGTAAATAAAATTTCCATGAAAAAGTTTCTCAAAAGTCTGTCGTTCGGAGTCGACTTTAAACTGTAGGTCCCGCCACTCATCTATAACATTAACACACACAACATAAGTGGTGTGAGAAACTAGGTCGTAATCCTGACAGAAGGGTTGTAATGACCAATTATGTATGTTATGTATGTATTGTTTGCATTCCATTTTGGAGCCATATTTTTTTGAAAATGAGAATGACGCAACCATTACGGCCAATGGAGATACCTGTCGCACCATGATAACCGATTTTTTCGTACCTGCTCTTCATGTTATTGATGTGAACGATGTTTGGTTTCAAAAGGATGATGCAACATGCTGCACATCTCATGTCACAATAGATTTATTGCGTCAAATGTTTGAAGACTATTTAATTAGCCGAAATGGTGATCTCAATAGGCCGCCAAAAATCTGCGATTTGACACCATTGGAATATTTTCTGTGGGGCGCCGTTAAAGAAAGGTGTTATGCCGACAAACCAGAGACAATACAGCATTTGAAGGCCAACATTTGTGATGCCAATGTCGATATGCGATCCCATACACTCGAAAAAATGCACGAAAGTTGCTCCGGTCGAGTGAGGCAGTGTGAAGCTAGACGCGGCTAGCATATGAATGAAATAATATTCCATTTCTAACCGGAACAATTGTACTTCACAACAAAAATATAAATTTGACAAAAATGCGTTTTTGTTTTATTAAATATTTAAATTTAAACCTTTAAACCTTTAATTTTTACTGCAAACATATGCCGGCATTATTGTCGCCGTAGACTAGTAGGCAGTGTGGTGGCTTATTAAACGTAAAGCCAGGGTTCAAACCCCAGGTTCGACATCGAAGCGAAAATATGAAAAAATATTTCTTCGGCGACTTCCTCTCAGCAGAGTTCTGTCAAAATCTCCGACAGTAAATAAAATTGCCATGAAAAGTTTCTCAAAAATCTGTCGTTCGGAATCGAGTTTGAACTGTAGCTCCCGCCACTCATGTATAAAAATTAACACACACAACATGAGTGGTGTGAGAAGCTAGGCCGCAATCCTGACTGAAGGGTTGTAATGGCCAATCATGTATGTATGTATTTCGGCTAATTAAACGACCAAAGTGACAAAGTGCACCATCCTGTTGAAACCAAACATCGTTCACATTAACAGCATGAAAAGTTGGTACAAAAAAAATCGGTTATCATGGTGCGATAGGTGTTTCTATGGACCCTAATGATGATAATTTCACAAATTTCTGAACCGATGCAAAAAGACAATTATAAATATTTTCAACGAAAACGGTTTAGTTAAAAAATTTCTGAAATTTGTTAACCAATTTGTTTGTTAACCTGCACAGGCCCACAAAAGTTAACAAATTTCAGTAAATTTTTAACCAAGACCGTCTTAAAATCGAGAAAAGTTGTCAGACTATTATAAAGATTTTCAACAAAAACGGATTATATAAAAAATTTCTGAAATTTGTGTATACTTTTGTGGCTGAGTGTAAGTATTGCCAGATGCAAAATAACCGATGGTTCAAATTTAAACCGACAGATGGGTGGCCTACAATACAATAATTCTTCTTTCAAAAATTTCACCCTGATCACTGATCCCCTTGTTCGTGCAATTTAACGCCTGTGGATTACTTTTTAAGGGGCCATGTTGTCTCATTTGGGTATAGCGATATATAGTGGAAGCCAAGATTGAAGTGTCCATTGAAGCCACACTCCTAGAGAACAATTAGTCAACCATTGAACTGATCGAATAGACTATGCTTGTAGCCAAAGCAAACATTTGCCGGGCATGGTATTTAAAAAATGAATGCCATGATATTATTTGTCATGCTATAGCAAGAAAATATTTCATTACAACAATATTTCAATATTTTAAGTTATAAAAATCGTGGGGCGTTCTACATTTTTTTACTTCTATTCTGAAATTTGGAGGTTGCCAATGGGTCCCTTGAAGTTTACACTTAGTGATAGGGTGGGCTGTGGTATACTTATTAAGGGTTCTGATATTAAATATTCTCATAGGCTGCCTGACCACAGCAGTGTTTTCCAAGCAAAAGTCATGGATAGTTTGAAAGCGAAATAGTGCTGTTTTGGTTTGGGTTGGATTTTCCCTAAAAATCTCTTGCTTTACTTTAAGTCTCTAACGACCATAATTTCAATGGCCGTCCTTGATTGCCAAGGATTTCTCAAAGAAATTTCGGATCATTCAAATGTAACCCTTATATGTTACCTATGTTTAGCTTGCGGGACATAGGGATATCCTGGGAAATTGCATTGCTGATAAACTGGCCAGAGGCGGTACGAATCTCGCAATCGCTTGTTACAGGTCATATATATTTCGACTGCCTCAGTTAATATGAATAGTAGCAACTCATTTTGGAAGTTCATTCTCGTTTACAGCAGGAGGATAAATGCAATATAGCTGAAGTCTGCTAGACATGTGTAGACAAGAAGATGACCGACTCACTTTTGTTGCACAATGGTTCTTATGACAGGCATGAAGGAAGACTTGGCAATTTGGTAAATGATTTCTGTAAAATACAAGGGTCTGAGAAAGAGAAAGAGATTATCTTTCATCTCATGTGTCAGTGCCGTACATACATACATAATTGGTCATTACAACCCTTCAGTAAGAATTACGATCAAGTTTCTCAAACCACTCATATTGTGTGTGTTTATTTTATACATGAGTGGTGGGACCTACAGTTTAAAGTCGACTCCGAACGACAGATTGTTGAGAAACTTTTCATGGCAATTTTATTTTACTCCCAGAGTTTTTGCCAAAAATCTGCTGAGAGCATGTCGCCGAAGAAATATTTTTTGTATTTTGTTTTGATGTCTGGCCTAGGGCTCGAACCCTGGCTTTACATCTAATAAGCCAACACACTACCTACTAAACTACGGAGACTGTAAAGAGATGGAGGCTTTTGACATCTTTAACTGAGCTCTCTGAAATAAGGACTGCTGCTGTAAAAAGATTCATTTTGGATTTGAGTTGATTTCCTGTAGGAAATGTTTGATTCCCGGATAGAATTGATTGTGATAACACAATGGCCCTAATTGCTAACCTAAGTGGGATCTCTTCCCTTAAGAGGGGTCCACCACCTTCCCTAGCCTAACCAAAGTTATAAAACACCCGATATATTTTCCTTTTAAAAGCAGAGTTTCTTGCTTGATTAGTAACTTAGGCCTTCTGTCTCTGCTATGAATCGAATCGAAACTAAGACTGCCTGTGTGTTTAAATATTATTGCTCGAAATACTTCTCGTTTTCCTTTTTTTTCTACAAATTAATTAACATGTAAGTTTCTTAAGAAGTTTATTTAGTTTAGAAAATTTAAAAGCAACAAATTTGTGATGCCAAAAATATTCTGAAATATTATTACGAAAACCAAGAAACTTAGTTGCAATGAGTTTGCCAACAACTTCATTTATAAACTCCTATTACTTATGAAAATAGCTGTTGAGGCAACACAGAAAATTTTTTGTTTAAATTAAATTGTCTTAAACCATTAATAGTAATTAAATTCTTGCAACACAAACACTGTAAACAGCAGCAGTATTTGGAGTTGGGAGTTGGTAGAAAGAAAGAAGGCAATAACCTCAACTCGAAACTACGGCAACAATTTGCCAAGTAAAGGCGAAGCCAACCCAGGCCAAGCTAAACCAACGACAGTATAACGTACAGTTTAGCCAACATTACGTTTGAAGAATATTTTTTCTTTTTCTCTTGTATTTCTTCTCTCCCTCTCTTTCTCTCTCTCTCTCTCTTTCTCTTTTCGATACAAAAATTAAATAAAATATTTAAATTATAGTGCCGGCTTTGTGTCAGCAGAACAACCAACCGAATAACCCCAACACATGATATTTTAAGGAAAATTGTTCAACAGAAACTAGACAGAAGGACGGTTGCTTACCGAAGCTGTTGTAAAGGATTCTGCATACGTTTGTTTTCTCTTTTTTCAAAGATTTAAACATACAATTGCTGTTGAAGTAAAACGAGTGCAAAGAAAAAAGGAACAAAATTGCTGGGTTAGTTGTTAAGTGGTCTTAGCTTTAACATTAACATTGGTTTTGTATTACCTTTTAGCACATGTACACACACGTAAGTACACCTGTGCATACACCACACACACATACACATGCATCTTTACGAGACGCATGCATATTTGCATATAAAACATATCAACAGATTTGTGCATGTAAACCTGTAAAGGCTAAGGGAAGTATAAAAATTGTAGACAAAAAAGTGTTTCCGAAATGTTATCGTCAACAGGGTCAACAAAAAAGCCTCCATTGTTCTCTGTACTTGTAACAATAAGTTGCCATTGGCCAGACCCATCTAAGCCTAGGGTTGTTGGAAATTCTCATTGGAATTCTCACGACTATTTCACAAATTGATTTCAGTTATGAAATGTATTCCTGTATACCACAGACTGTCTATCTGTATTAATTAGTTTGATTAGGTGGTAGATGAAGAAGGTTCCACTTAAATCAGAGTTTAGTCCCATTGTGATAACACAAATTATATCCAAAACGGGGAACAAACATTCCGTATAAAAGAGAAATCGGACTCTTAAATAAATCTTGTTATCACGTTGATATTTATTTGGGGAGTGTTCAGTCAAGACCGATAGAAAATGAGAGGTTATGAACCTAGCCTTCATTAGAGAATGTCAAGTCAATCAACGTTGCATTAAGTAGCTCAGTGGACTGTCAGAATCGTAATTGTGCGATGGATAATCATTCAAATTGACGAACGAATACAATATCTTCTTGTTCATACATGTAAGACTCGTACTCTACTGGTAAGAATATTATTTGGACAGGATGTTTTATTTTCTGATTCAGAGCAGGGGCGATTGGATCTGTAACCTGATAATCTCCCCGCAATCCTTGGATATATATACCGACGGCTCCAGACTCTCTGAATTCCGGATCACTGTAGCGTGCTTTATGCTGAAGCGCGGGATCCCCTTCAACGGTGCTTTTTCACCCGTATCTCAGTCTTTTCTTATAGCCAATCTGCTATTAGACCTGTTTTCAGCGTTGCGATCAACTTCAAAATTCGTCAGCACTAGCCTGGGCCCCTGGGCATAGAGACATTCCAGGCAATTATAGTGGCGATAAGCTCACCAAAGCAATTACACTCCTTCTCAAACCCTTGCCAATCGAATTGGGTATGCCTTTTACCATTTATCTTGCTCTATGGCCAGACTCTCCTGGCCCATTATAGATAGGAATCGTAGCAACTACACAAACATGATCGCAATGTCATTCCGATTACAGTGGCCATGGGTACAAGTCAGGCGTTATGGGAAGGCACGCGGAAAGACTGCAGCTTTTTTGCACCTTCTTTGTCAATGCCTACCTCTCGCGAAGTGCAGATTTAGGTTATATGGCTCTCCATTTTTTGTCAGCTTAAGGGAGTTATCATCCATTGATTGAGGTTAGAAAACCTTCAGGCTGGTTTCCAGCTTAGAGGAGTGGTGCTCAACTGTCGCTGGTCAACTCGGTGAGCTCGGTAAATTTCGGTCAGTACAGGGATTACCTGGGGCATTACAGCGAGCCAATCGAATATGAGAATCCCTGCCAGAACAGACTACCTCGTTAAACTGAGGAGATTGTAAGCCCTATACCAACCCTGGATAGTTCAACAGCAGTACAATTTTCAACGATATCCATTTGTTCCCTTTGCTCTAGGACCTATATATGGTAGGAATTACGTTGGAGTGATAAGAAAAATCGCCGGCAGTTGTGACTTTGTCGCAACCTGACTGTACGTATAAATTAAGAGGTATACAATCATTAGGTCAAAATTGCCGCAACGAATTTCACAACGGTGTCACTGAAACTTTTACCGAGAGTCTTCGCAACAGATACTGAATAGGCATTGCTGAAAGCGTGGTCTCTACTTGAATGAAGGCTGCTAGTGAGTAATGCACTACCAATTAAAGTTCTTGGAAATTAATTTTTTGGCGACGGATTTGTTTGTTTTTTTTAACCAAAACTTTAATTCATTAGAAAGCATGCTCAGAACTTCCACACCCATGTTATCCTAAAAATAAAAAATAATCCTAATAAAAATTATAGCTTTAAAATACCTCCACATACAATTACTTTAGCAGAGGTTCTCAAATCATTTAACACATCCTTAGATCTGTATACCATGCATCATTGCATGAAACTTTATTTTACCTGACAACGGTTAAGTGGTAACTGTGTTTGCCATTACAAAGTCAGATGATCTTACCGTTTGTAGCTCAGGTGTAGAGGACAACACCTCATCAGTTATTTGCTGGCTGGTTAAAGGCCTTGCTTTCTTATTTCTCACTTTTCTCTCCCACACCTGGTTGCTTGTTATCCAAGTAGAGATTTAAGTATAGAAGTGCTATCTACTGCTGTATGTACAAAACATACCCAATTTGTATGCATAAAACTGATTCTTGTGTATTTATTAGACATGTTGGTTATTCCATAGCAACAACAAAAACAACAACAACAACAACAATAACGACAGCAACAAAATAACGTTTTAAATATTGTATACCTAGGGTGTTAAATGTTAAAAAACTAGAAAAGCTACGAATTAAACCAAAAACGACATAAATTTACATACAAGTACACACACGGGTAGTTGTTGTGTAGACAACGTGTATTCCACACATTTCCAGTATCTTTTTCTCTTATTTTAAACAAAATAAGCCGGATAAGAAAAAAACGGATATAACGGAAAAGGGAAAGGAAAGGATATGCAAATTTGTAATTTTCTAAAGAAGATGCAGTACGTGTAGGGTGCGTATGAGTAATATTTAATACAACAAAAAAATTTTACAGGGGGCGGGCGGAATGCTTTGCACAGCCAATTTAAGTTGAAGTTTTAAAGAAAATTATAAAGCAGAGCACTTAGTATGCAAGTCTTTAAATTCTTTTAGAAGACTGTTTTAATTAAAGTGTATAGGAAATGATTTGTTTTCTTTCCAATTGTTAAAGTGGCATTGGCAATTTTTAGTTCCTGATTTAAAAAGTTGTAAAAAAATGTATATCTGTTGAAACGTAAGTACACATGCTGCATTATTTTGCGGAATAGTTAACCTTCTGGATGAATTATTTTAAGCCTTTTCACATGGCTTTGAAATGTATTCGTCCAGGAACTTTACTTAACAATACTTAAAAAACTTCATAATTCTAGCTTATGTATCACTTTTGATATATACTTGTAGTACACAGGAATTGTCACGATTATTGATAGATTTTGTTAAAAAATTTTAATATTTTAATTCATTTTAATAAAACTATTTATTTAATATTCTAGCATTTTATTATCACTTTTATGAAATTTGTTTTCAATTGCTTAGATAGGACAGATGATTGCCACTCGCATCAGTAACACTCTAAGTTGAAGGCTGGCTGAAACCTGATGGTACAAACCATTCTTGTGATTCGTTATAAATATTTGTTGTCAACGTCATATGAGGGAATGTCAATAACAATTTTCCATCTTTGATACCTCTCCGGTTTCACGGATACGGGATTCCCCAAATACTGCTGTAAGTAGTTGCTACACACGTAGCATGTACTTGAATCTAAAACTGCCAATTCGACTTCGTTGACTACGGAATTTATAACGACCATCAAATTCAATTAGTTACTAATCTACAGCGACAAAATTAAATATGAGTTAAAAAGGTAAAATAATACAAAAGGAAAGGAAAGAAAACATAAGTCAATACCAAGCATTACTCCGTAAATCTCTTTATAAAGCTTGATTTATATAAATATCCTTAAATTAATTTCCCTAACAATCACTGTATGTAACAAATTTCAATTAAAATCGCTGGAGATAATTTTCATTTTCAGTAATAAAACTAAAAACTTTTTGAATTTTGTTGCTAAAAAACTTTAATTTGAGATGAAAATATACCGAAAAGGAACATAAAAACATAAGCATCATTATTTAAATATATTTTCCTTAATTTTCTTATCTTTTAGGCGAACAAAAAATTTAATTTTTAAAAATCTTAAAAAAAGGATATATGGGCTGCTCTGAAAGTATGATAGCTAATCCCAAGCTATTTATATAGCATTATTTCTTACATAAAACTACAAGTTGTTTGGTAAAAGTTTTATCAAAATGGTTAAAATTTTCTAAAAAAAATTAAGATAAATATATTTCTTTTTTTAGAAAAAAAAATCCTTTTCATTCGAATTTCAAAAAAGGGCTTTAAGCATGATTATTAAAGGCTGCAAGACTTTCAGGCGTAATGGGTGTAAATATATCATTATCAAAGCGAATGATTCTGTTATCTCATATGCACGTAGTTGACTGAAATATTATCATCTGTAATAAAGCATAGGACGAAACACATTTTTCTAATGTTTATCTTTCACGTGAGATAAATATGAGAAGAGCAGGAGAAGAAGAAGAGCTAGCAATCTGCGTGAAAATTCGTAATATTTTTCATCCCAAACTACTAAAAGCAGTTTGTTCTGTTTCAAGTAGTACCATCTTTGGCGATAAACATCCTGTTATCATGTTTGTTGCTGCCAATACTTTCTGCAGTTCATAAGACAGGCTTCTATTTTCTTCTTCTTTAAAGTCTTTAGCAACAGGAATATTACTTGTATAATTAATATATAATCGGTCATTACAACCTTTCGTTATAAATTGGAAATGTCTGACCTGAGGCTTGAACCTTGGTCTGAAGTCTAATAAGGCGACACGCTAGATATTTGACTACGACTACTTTTATCAATATCAAGAACATATCAAGAATAAAAAATTCAATTTTTTCACCTTCGTCCCACATTTAACTTTCAATTATTTCTCAAAAACCATAAATATTGTATTATTTCGATAAAACTTCACAAAATCTTTGATATCTTAAAAAAAATTACATACACGACACCAAAAAATCCTTAGGAAAGTCGTATGTATCAAAAATGATACATAAGTCAGAATTATGAAGTTTTTGAATTTTGTAACCCCTGTTTGAAATTTTCTTTTTTTATTTGGTTTAAAATAATGGCGATAACAATACTAACGAATTATAAAAATATCACACATCTAACTCTTTCTGAATTAAAGTTATATGGTCTCAAAAATTGAAATGTTACATTTTTGATACAAAGCTCGATCTACTGTTAAACAGGATGTCGACTTAGCTTCTTACACCAGCGAGGTTATGTGCATTAATTTTAGCCATGAATTGCAGAATCTACGATTTAAATTCGACTACGGATAACAAATTTTTGAGAAACTTTTCATGAAAATATTTGACTGACAATATTGACTGTTTTCCAAAAGACTTTCGGGAGGAAATCTCTGAAAAAAAATATTTTTTCGATATTTCAGTTTGCTCGAGATGTCTGATTTAGAGTTTGAACCTAAGCTCACTCCTAATAAGCCAACTCACTACCAACTAGACTACGACCACTAGGAATTAAAATAAAAACCTAGGAAAATAGAAAGACAAAAACTAAGCAATAGATTGAGCCACTTCTATCGCCATCTACCTATGAACTCACTAGTAAAATTGGAGCCTCATCTAGCAAGAGAATCAACCTCTCCTTTTCCAAGAATTTTACAGTCCCTCGGAACGTAGTCACTTCCACCACTACCTACTTATGGAATCACTAATCTTATGGGAACTTAATCTTGCCAAATGAAATATGAAAAGAAATATTTCTTCGGCGACTTCTTCTCAGCAGATTTCTGGCAAAAACTCTGAGAGTAAATAAAATTGCCATGGAAAGTTCTTCAAAAAATCTGTCGTTCGAAATCGACTTTAAACTGTAAGTCCCGCCACTCGTGTATAAACTGAACACACACAACATAAGTGGTGTGAGAAGCTACGTCTTAATATTGAATATAGGGTTGTAGTGACCAATTACGTACTTTGTAATGAAAATTGGGCTGTTACAACAGCTGTCTAAAGCTGGTAGAGGATCATGCAATGAAATTCTGTTTTCTTTTTAATTTTCGCTTGTTTTTATTACAAATTCATCAATTAAGTTCAAACTAAATTGTTTGTTTTTTGTTTTTTTAACATTTCAACACTCAATCTTATGTGACGCTAAAAGAAAACTAAGATTTATGTATGTGTGTGTATGTGTTGTGTGATATAAATAAATAAAGTCTGATTGTGTATAAAAGAAGCATATCCGTTTCCGGTAAAACAATACCGTTATATAAATAATACATGATGTATAAAAAAATAAAACAAAAATAATATTTTCCAAAATAAACATGATAAGCAAGTGTATTAAGCAGAAAACACTTGACCCTGTTTTAGCGGATAATTCAATTTTCATAAAAAAAAATTTTTATTAAAAATTTTTCAAAGCATTTGACATAAGAAATCGAAAACATAAGTTTTTAAACTCATATTTTCTGTTATTTCTTGGCTTAAGTGATTGAAATTAAATTTCCAAAACTCCAAGACACAGAGGGCATAGTGTTCACATGTTAGTCTGCCACTGTACTTTTCATTCTTATTTTTCTATCATCTGCTTGTAGCTGTGCTAAATTGAGCAAAAACTTTGAGATAAAGCAACAATTGGTACAAAAATGTAACAGCAGCAACAACAGCAACACAATAAAACAAAATTAAAAATGTAAGACACATAAAGGATGGTATCAACGGAAAAAATGCAACAAGAAAATACGGGAGTGGGTAGAAAGAATTGCGACTTTTTGAATAAAAAATTTTTGGATAAAGAACGTTTTGTTTTCTTCCACAAAGTACGCTTTGAGCCCAATACACAATACAACCTTCCTCTACACTCTAAGCATTCTCCAGATCTTAAAAGTAGACTTGTTCGTAAAATCGTTAGTATCAATCCTCTTTCCGTTTATTTTTTCATGTTATACATGCATACACACACCACTTATGTTGTGTGTGTTAATTTTACACATGAGTGGTGGAGCTTCAGTTTAAAGTCAACCGAATGCCGAATGGCAGATTTTTCAGAAACTTTTTCATTGCAATTTTATTTGCCGAAGCAATATTTTTTCGTATTTCGTTTCTTTGGAGATGTCTGTCCTGGAATTTGAACCGTACCCTCATGTTTAATAAGCCAACACACTTCCCAATACAATACGGCGACTTTTCTTTATGTTAAGCAACAAACAAAAAATCACTTGGGGCTAAGTCTAGAGAGGAGAAAACAATGCGGATTATAATTCATAAATAAAAATTTTTTTCTTGACCGTGAGTAATCGTTTCTTTTCAAATCCTCTTTCGGTTGAACCATTAATTGTTTTACGTTATCGAACGTAGTCAATACGCATACGCTTTCGGAAAAGAACAATAAATAGTCGCCATAGCTTTAGTGTCTGACACCTTAGCTTTTTTTAACACCGAATCGTTTCATAAAGGCTCAAGGGTGTTGTGATGTATACAAGTTTTCTTCATGCATGGTTAGGAAATCATTTGATTGTGTTTGTAAAAGAAGGCAAGCAAATGCGGAATCTATTCTACAGAAATTCTTTTCGTTTAAATTTGAAATTACTGAGACATCTGTATACTTTCCAGAATCTTCTGCATGTTAAATCTGTAGTCGTTAGCACCATATCATCTAGCCGTCAAAGAATTTCATTGTCTGAATAACCGAAATAAATTCAAGCAAACCACATTTTGGCCATTGAAATTGGTATTAAAGAGTTTCCCTGGTATTTACCAAGCCTAATCTTAACACGCACTTGCAAAATCAATCCTTCCGCAATCGAGATTACGCTGAAAATTGTTTTTGCTGCGTTTTCGTATGACGAACAGGTTTCGACTTGTTAACGGCCATTTTTTGAGGCTGCATTTGCCAAATTAGTTGCCATTTATTCACGCTGATTATTTTCAATTCTTCGTGCATGGATATAACAGTCATGCACGGTTACAGCATTGAACAACAGGTGCAGATAATAAAATTGTTTTATGAAAATGGGTTTTCTGTTCGAGAAATGTACTGCGCGCTTTTCATCCAAAAGTCATCTTCTGTGATGAGGCCCATTTCTGGTTGAATGCGTACGTGAGCAAACAAAATTGTCGAATTTGTGACGACACCAATTCAAGAGCAATCAGTGCATTCTGAGAAAGTTATTGTTTTTGTACGGATTTTGGGCTGGACCAATAACGCCTATCGTTCCATATATACATCGTTAGTCATCACTCTCAACGATGATGACTATATTCTTTTGGATTCGAATGATCCGGCCACCAAAGACGATTGATCTCAATAGCAAATGGGACATTTCAGATGCATTCCAAGCCGTCGCAGAAATTCTGCATCCAATGGCATAAAAAATTTCGATGGTGCTCCCACATTCTTAGTTTTATTTAAATTTATATGTGGACTACAATTTAATTTTGATGTGGATGTCATTGTCTAACTTTTGGACGCACGAGATACGATTATTTTATGGAATACAAGGACACTGATATATCTGAAATTGAAAAAAAGTTCTCAACTCTTAATACTGTAATACCATATTAGTTTATGAAGAGAATTATGTAATAAGGTTTACAGTCTAGTCGCAGGCATGATTTCCTACAAAGAAGTAAAGGCATTTGAAAGAGTTTCAATCTAAGAAAAGAAAAAATTACCCGCCAGCCCAAAATCCACATTAGACGCTCTTAGATTTCTGTTTTAATTTGCATTGTCCTCAATTTGACAATTTTGTTTATTCATCCCGAAATGGGTCTCAATAATGGAGATGATTTGGCACGTGGTAAGTTTCCCGATTAGAAATGTTTATGTATTAGACTAACGTTCCAAATCTTGTGGGAAGCCGAAGAACTGCCAATAAGAAGAAAAGTAGAACTGCATCGAAAGCTTTTCTTATTGTTTGCAATAGTATATGGGTCTTCTGCAATAGCACTGTGCTTTATCCTGAAGTCAAAAAATGTTCCAAGAATACATTCAATATGGGTAGTGATTTTAGTTTCAATATTGGCAGTGTTCATCATTGTCGTAGGAGCTGTGTGGCACATAGCGTCATCCTACTCAAATCACATGCCGTAGGTGTCCAAATCATACAACTGAGAGCAAAAGACGTTGGCAATCATCATCACATAGTGGTTTCCGTTAACATTTAGTCGCCGTGGTCTAGTAGGTAGTGTGTTGGGTTATTAGGCGTGAGGCCTCGGTTCAAACAGACGCCAGACATCAAAACGAAATATGAAAAAATATTTCTGCGGCGACTTTGTCTCAGCAGATTTATGGCAAAAACTCTGAGAGTAAATAAAATTGCCATGAAGAGTTTATCAAAAAGCTGTCGTTCGGAGTCGAGTTTAAACTGTAGGTCCCGCCACTCATGTATTTAATTATCACACACAACATGAGTGGTGTGAGAAGCTAGGAAGAAAGAAATATTTGTTCATGTTGTAGTTTTGATGTCTGAGCTGGGTTGAACTCAGGCCTTACGTCTAATAAGCCAACACACTACCTAATAGACTACAATGACTTCAATTTCAATATTGTACTGAAACTAGCAAACTATGCTGGATTTCGGCGGCTCATAAGAAATATTTCACACGGAATTCAATAAAAAAAAATTGTTTGCATAAGGCTAGAGGAGTATATTCCCTTTTGAATAATAAGCTAAAGGGTATGTTTGCTTTCCTTCAGAACAAAACAGTGTTAATTTTTTTATTTAAAAAATTCCGAACAATACTTATAAAATAAAAAACTAAATTAATTGCAATAATTTCTTTTGTTTTTTTTTCAATTTCAATCGTTACCAGTTAAAGCTGCAACAAATTCCATTTCAAATATTTCAAAATGAATTTTAATGTGAATAAAATTAAAATTTTAAATACAAAATAAAAAAATATCATAATTTTTTCGTTTAGCGATCAATCAAAATCAATTTAGAAAAAAACAGCAGCAACATTTTTTAAATTCATTTGTTTGTTTGTGTAAATGAGTTTTACTAGACATACGAGTGTATACACAGTTAAATGTGTATGAGTATGTGCATGAGAGCATTTCAAATAGAAATTGTAATTTTGTCCTCTGTGGGAAGAGAGTATGGTTGAATGGAATTTGCTTGAATGTATTTATAATGCTGTTTTACAGAATAAAAAGTATGTATGCATGTGTCTGCAACATTTGCAACATAGTGCGACAGAGTTAGATATAAATTGAAAAAGAGCGAAAGAGAGAGAGAGACAATGTTTTTATATGACTGTCATTTAAATACATACAATGTAGCAAATGTCATTTACACTTACGCAGTCCTTTTCAAAGGCAAACACTCATCAGCACAAACATGCAAACACACACACACACTCTCATACATGTTTTAAAATTAAATTTAAATGTTTTAAAACAATAAAAGATTCTCATCTTTTTTATTGCTTTACTGGAAATGAAAGATTTTTATTTCGTTTAAACAGATTGTGATACCAAAAAATCATGGCATTAAATAGCACAAGGGTGGTATGATATATTTGCGGTTAATTTCGGTGAAATATTTATTTTGTTTAAAACATTGCTTTTATTTTATTAAAATATTACCCTGTCACACAGTGAAAGGATTTCATGTTCACAAATTTTCATTTTTTAAAATAAATCCGTATTGTAGCCTCCATTGATTGATTCCGTATACTCCAAATCTAATACACTTGAACACAATCTGCATGCTTAAGTTTATTAATGACATCTTGGTGAGTCTTTATGCCAGAAATCACTGTGTTGGGCTATATAAACTTTACGAAACTTATTTATTTATATTATTTAGGCTTTAATATTTGGGATCCACCGATAATGTATTCCCTCTATGACTGACTTAATTGATTTTTACAACACATTAGTCTGGGCGACCACATATCTTCTCACACCACCTCTGTTGGGTGTGTAAATTTTATCCATGAGTGGCAGGACCTACAGTTTACAGTCGACTCCGAAAGACAGATTTTTTTGAAGAACTTTTCATGGCAATCATCTCAAAACTTTTGCTAGAAAACTACTGACAGAATGTTGTCACAGCTATTTTTGTTTGTTTCAGTTTTCCTCGAGATGTCTGACCTGAGATTCGAACCATGGCCTC
Organism: Sarcophaga subvicina; assembly: GCA_936449025.2. Lineage (NCBI taxonomy): Eukaryota > Metazoa > Arthropoda > Insecta > Diptera > Sarcophagidae > Sarcophaga > Sarcophaga subvicina. The sequence goes on from OW388084.2 coordinate 40,324,671, forward strand.
ACGTCTAATAAGCCAACACACTACTAGACTATGGCGACTATGGCGACTTCGACTGAGAGAAAGTCGCCGAATATAATTTTTCCTTTTTTCAGTTTTCTCCGAGATATCTGGGTTTAGGTTTGAACAACGACCTCATGTCTTATAGGCCAACACACTACCGATTAGACTACGGAGACTGCCCACCATATTGTACTTATGTATTGTATATATGTATGTATTTGTAAAGGTAATTTCGTTCAGTAAAACTTTGTTATTTAAGATAAGAATGACTCATTTTTATACCAAAGTCACGTAACCAACCGCATCATAAGATTCAACCGTCTTAGTCTTCCAATATCCATTCTTCACAGATTCATTAGAGAATTTGCTCTCATTATCATCTGTTAGAATCCTAGTTACTTTTCGCTTCTACAATACAATGGCAAGCAAATTTTCAACATGTGAAGAACAGTTTCCTGCTCTTCTTCGTATCTAGTCATAGGCAATAGAATCAAGACCAATGCGTAATATCAGCAACAGTTGCATTGAGCAAACCCTTTTGGAATTTTAGCAGACTTTTAGTGTGTCGTCTATCTCGCTTTGGCCATAGTTGCTGCATTATCTCGTATCTAAAGTAGACCATGTTAAGGCATTTGCTTGTACGTTGTCAGTCCTTAGCTTTTATATTCTCCATGAGATTTCAAATGTAAAGACTTAACCGGAAGGTTGGATGATTATGCGCCAATTTATTGGCTGTGCAGTTTCTCGCAGTAGTGCTATGCCCCGATGTAAATGTTGCACCGCCATGCCATCTCGTTGCAGGAATACATACATACATAATTAGTCATTACAACCCTTCAGTCAGGATTATGATCTGTGCTGTGTGTGTTAATTTTATACAAATTTATTGAGAAACTTTACATGGAGAAAAAGTCGCCGTCGAAATACATACATACATAACTGGTCATTACAACCCTTCAGTCAGGATTATGTACCTAGATTTTCACACTACTTATGTTGTGTGTGTTAGTTTTACACATTAGTGATGGGTCCTACAGTTTAAACATGATTACGCACGACAGAGTTTTGAAAAACTCTTCAAGGCGATTTTATTTGCTCTCAGGGTTTTTGCCAGTAAACTGCTGAAAGGAAGTCACCGAAGAAATATTTTTTTCATATTTTCTTTCTGATATCTGACACTACCTATTAGATTACGATGACATCAGCGGTGTTTTGTTGGGGATATCTGACCTGGGGTTTGAACCGTGGCCTTACGTCTAATAAGCTACCACACCACCTACTAGACTACGGCTACCTTGCATGAGTAGTGACAGCGAAAACTCCATGTGTGGTTATTATGTGCGAATTCCAGTACTAGTATCGATATCTTCTTTATAGCTGTCTTTGTCTGGTAATAATTGCGTGCGTATCATTGAGGTTGGTCGTCTTGTCGAAGGATTCTCATCATTCGAGATATTAGTAGCTCAAGTTAGGTATAATAACGTCTGCATAGATTCCATGGCTTAATCCAGGACACCGTTCTCACCCCAACACCTTTATTTATTGGCAAACACTCGAAATTTAATAGAACCCTAAAGACACACTCGCACCGCGTTGATGGCACTTGTCATCGGAATTTCATAAGATCATTTGTTCTCGAAATTGTCGGATACGCCGTGTGGCAAGTAGTTCATCTTGTTGAAACCTTATGTTAACGAGATCCATGTCGCCCAGTTGAGATCAGAAGAACTCTGTTACCATTTTCGTTCACGTTATGAATTTCTTTCAGGGTGACTGTAGTTTTTTACTCATCTTCATAAAAGTAAGACCCAATCATGCCGCTTGACCAAATCGCACCCGCCAGTTACTTGTTGTGGGTGGATTTATTTCTCATACATAAATATCATCGGAGATGATGATCATGATATGCTGCATGCCACAATTTGCTTGTCGATCGATTTATTGCAAAACGAATTTGCAATGGCAACTTTCTTACCACAACAGGATAATGCGGAACATATTTGACTTAATAAAGCTTGCCTCTAATGAAAAAGGGGGTGTTAAAGATTATTCCAACATTTAATGTATTTTTAATGTTTGTGTACTCTACTAATATTTTGTTCGAAACGAAATCTGTGCTTTTGTAACAAAATAGCCCATAATTTTCTGTGTGCACAACCAAAGCAAATAATGAATGACAAGCCCTTTTGTCAGAACTAAAATGTGAAAATGATTGTTTAGTCTGCTCTTGAATGGTACAATGCGAACCAAATACTACATCGCCCACTTTAGCTGGGCCAACTTTGCCATTGTCCATGTGCCATTGTCCCGCATTTTTTTTCTTTCTTTCTATTCGTTGTGTGAGATGTGTTTTCTTTCTGAAACTAAAAACAATTACATTCAATTTCCTTAATGGTAAAGACATGTAATGCTGTAGTTTTATTCCTTTTTCCACTCATTCATTCACTGATTCACTCATTCATTCACTGCTTTTTTTAATTTTTTTCACTTCTTTTTTCTCTCTCTATCTCTTCCTCTGTTTTGAACAAAACGAAAATTGTGTCATTGTCGCTGTCATTTTCCATTCAACATGGAAAATTTCATACTTACGACACAACATTAGTTTCTTTCCATTACCTCCCTCGATTCATTATTTGTTTCTATTTTTTTTGTGCTTTTGCTGCGAACAATCTGTTGTGAAAATTACAGAAGAGGCCACAAAAAAAAGCAAAAAAAAATCTGTTCGTTGTCCGTTTGGAAAATGTCGAATGTTAGTGTAACCAGATACTAATTGTCAGACATTGTTTGTGAGTAAGTGTATGTATGGCATTGCTTTAAAAATTACGAGCCGTGATTTTTTTTCACGGTTAATAAGAGTGGTTTTATATGACAAAAGAAAAGGTCTTTAAGTTGAAAATTTAATTTTTATATAATGAAAGTTAATTAATTTTGGTGTTCTCTTGATGTTAAATCACCCATATGTACGGATAAATCAGATGATTGACACGCACTCATCCATTTACTTAAACACATGTCAAGGTGTTGGCAGACATCAAAATTTAATTGAAAAGTTGACGATATTTAACAACAAACACCAGAAAAGTTTGTCATTCGTTTTAATTTCCGATTTCAACAGGCAATTTCAATGGAAAGCATCATCAAGGCCCAAGGCAAGTTAAGTGATTAGACAATAGCAGGCAGAGACTTGCAATAAAAAAATACCTGACAAAACGTATTAAAAAAATTAAAATTAAGATTTCAAAAGCAGCAAAAAAAAAAAGAGAAATTAAACATAAAATACATACATATTCAAGCTGAATTAAAGAAAATGTGCCTGCGAACAACTTTTTTGAAAAATCCCTTCCAAATGAAAAACGATGAAATGCTTGGAATATTATAGCGCAACATTAAGATGCAGATCCGAATATTATTGAAAATTGTGTTCGACTCGCGTTGCATTCGTTGAAAATCTATAGCCATCTGATAATACTTGTCTTCTGTCCTCTTACTAGGGTATCAAGCGTTCATAATGTGAAATACAATGCCTTCTACGATATTGTCAGCTCCATCTTGCTTTGTCATCTCCTGTTACCCCAAACAAGGTTCTGACGTTCGCATAGATGTTAGAATAACCCCTCTTCGACATCTTGTAATATCATACAAAAATGACCAGAAAGGAGGCAGATTTGTTAATGAACTCAGTGAAGAAGTTAGAGCTCTTTAGGCAAGAATCCCCTAAATTACGAACGAAAGAACGAAAAATATCGTGATGAACACCATGGCTAAAGATTTGTTTTATTAAACATACTTTTTCGCAGTCTAGTATGTAGTGTATTGGTTCACTCTACGCGAGTTTGTAGTTCAAATCCCAGCTCAGACATCTCGAACAAAACGAAATATGAAAATTTCTTCGAAAACTTCCTCTCAGCAGTCTTGTGGAAAAGATCTAAGAGTAAATAAATTCGACTTTAAGCTGGAGATCCCGCCACTCATGGATAAAATTAACACACACACTATGGGTAGCTAGCTTGTAATCCTGACTAAAGTAAAGTATGTTATGGAACATGAATCCTTTTTACCAAGTAGGTATGCTCACAGTCGCGGTAGTCTAGTAGAAAGTGTGTTGGCTTATTAGGCGCGTGCACGTAGTTCAAACCCCAACTCAGATAATTCAAACAAAATGGAAAATGAATGATTAATTAAAAATTGCCATGAAAAGTTTCTCAAAAATCTGTCGTTCGAAGTCGACTTTAAACTATAGTTCCAGCTACTCATGGATAAAATTAACGCACACAAAATGGTTAGTGTGAGACGCTAGGTTGTAATCTCAACCAAAATGTAGTAATAACCAATTAAGTAATTTATAGAACATAAATCCAAGTAGGTACGCTCGTTCAAATATTAGATGAGGGACATTTACGACATTTTAATATAAATACTAGCATAAGATGTGGAATCACAGTTAAAAGACAAGTATTTTATCGAACGACAATATTATCTGTTGTAAATTTAAACTTAATATTTAAAACTTGTCTCATTCTGACGTAATACTGACGCATTGTGACTACAATAAACTTAGAACTTCGTTAATTGGTCATTAACAACCCTATTAACGCAATACGGCCTGCCTTAACACTTCCTTACAGACGCCTCTGCTTCTTGCCCGCCTTCGCCAATTGATTACACCAATCGATGACAGGTCTTCTCTCGATCTGGTCCTTCCAAAGAAAACAAGGTCGTCCTCTTCGCCGACTTCCGCAAATCACCTCATCACATATCCGTCTCGCCGGAGCATCCTCATCCATTCAAACAACATGGCCGAACCAGAGCAGCCGCTGGATGTTAATAGGCAGCACAACGTTCACGCCGTTGAGGAGCTCATACAGCTCATTGTTGGATCGTATGCGGAAACCAACGTCAACTTTCACTGGACGGAAGATCTTACGTAGTACTTTTTCGTAAAAAAAAACGGGGAGGATGAGCAACTAGTAGAGTATAAGTTTCGCCAAACGAGAGTGGTCTCTGCTACACAATTGCCTATTGAGACCATAGTAGTACCAGTTGGCAAGGGTGATCCTGCCCTAGAGTACAAGGCTCAGATTATTTTTGGTGGTAACGGCGGAGCAAAGGTTAACAAATTCCTTGACTATGTCGAAAATAATATGCAGAATATAAGCACAGGGTATCCATCAGGTAACGCATCTAGACTAATTGAATGCTTATCAATCTCTGTAGCTTTAGCTCAATAACTGAAAAAAGAAAATTTAAAATTTAAAAAATTTGGATAACGCCGTTAGTAATGATAATTTGCAAATAATATTTACACTCAAGAAGAATTTATTGAGACAAAGACGAAGAAACCCTAACAGTACTTCTTTGCAAACTTGCTACCCTGATTAGCCATAGGTGACTTAGCCATAGAACTGGTACAATATGACAAGAACATAAGTATTGTTTTTAGCAGTCAGCTAAGGTGGACACACTACCTGAATATAATTTGTGGGAAAACGTATGCCATGTTGAGGAATTTTTGTAGAACTCAGTCCCTTACACCTCTTAGGGAAAACATAACTAATTTCTACCCTCTTGTATGGATGTGAGCTCATTGCTGGCCTGGGATTCTGTCAGCAGGAGTAAACTATAAGTTATTCACAACAACATTAGCGAGATATATTTATGGACGCAGTAGATATAGAAGTATTTAGCATTTTGCCTAAAAGATCTACAGTATGACACTGAAAAACTGAAACTGGCTTGCCGGTAATCAGAAAACGAGGCGTCTTTGTACAGCCGGAATGGAAAGTTAGTGATGGACATGTAGATACATTCATATAAGGTACAGCAATGGCTGAAGACTGCAAAGTTTATGACAGACAAGCCAAACTTAAGATTAATCCGGGAGCTTCGTAGGTCGAAGAACTAAGAGTTCCCTCCTAAATTGTCCCGCCTATACAATACCAGTAAACTCTATGATTTTTAGAAAATATTCCTAAAGTATACAGGGAGGTGCAGTATGCAGATGGCTCGACATATAGTAGTGTATTCAGTCTCATGAGCTCTAATCATGGAAAAACTCACAAAATGCTATCAAACGAAACTTTACGCCATCCAAAGATGTGCTCAATTAAACTTGGTCATGATTTACATAGGACGGGAAATATTAATAGTATCTAAACGTCAAGACATCGAATAGAATACATAGTGGAATCAGCTAGACAGACCAAGATCGCAAGCCATGTTTGAATTTGTGGCAATGATCAGGCAAATCAGATCACGGGTAGAGTAGCTTGAAGGAATGCCTACATCCTTCTCATATCAATAGGGATTGAGACAATCTAAACTTTTGTTGTGCAATTACAATGGGAAGTTATTTGAGTTATCCATCTGTGTATTGGAAGTCGCCGTAATTTAGTAGGTAGTGGCTTATTAGACCGCAAGGCCACGGTTCAAACCCCACTTCAGACATCTCGGACAAAATGCAATATAATAAAAATTTTCTTCTGCGACTTCCTCTAAGCAGATTTGGGGCAAAAACTCTGAGAGCAAATAAAATTGCCATGAAAAGTTTCTCAAAAATGTGTCGTTCAGAGTCGTACTTTAAGCTGTAGGTCCCGCCAATCATGTATACAATTAACACACACAACATGGGTGGTGTGAGAAGCTAGGTCCTAATCCTGACTGAAGGGCTGTAATGACCAATTATGTATGTATATGTATGTATCAGTGTATTGAAGAGTATACTGAGGGTAGTAATCGGCCCTTTATTCGGCGTTCTAAACTCAAGGAAAACTTGTTTTAGAATAGATATCGATTCAAGACCATTTTGTAAACTTAATGATGAGGAGAACGAACCACCAGTACACATACTTCAAATCTATGTGCCCACATTAAGCAATGGGTAGGAAGTTTTCTTACCGACGCCAAACAGCACAGTAAAGTTTCACAGGACATTAGGACCCGTTGCGAGAGTGGACCATAAATCGTTGGGACGCCTTATTCCACACATTCTGTTTTTTAATTCCATTTTATTGCAAAATTCAATCGATGCACAAAAAACATTTGTAATAAATCGATATAACATCGATGCTTCTTTGGAATGTTCTAAACAAAATCGATTTTTTTAATGTCAGTCACCATGGGAAATACCACGAAGCAGTCTGAAATAAGGCATGAGGTGGTCAAAGCCACAAAGGAGCCAACAGTGCTGTTTACTCGGTATTGTTGAAATGATGGTACCGTGCATATCTCTAATATTAAGGCTCTTAGGCTATGCTTAAATGTATTCTCCTTTTAACGAATTCGATTAAAATTACGAGTAATTTTTTCCAAAAGTTCTTTCAAAATTTTTTAAATTAAAAATGTCGTGTAAAGTATTTAACAGATCTTTACTTAGAATTTTTGGTAATTCATAGTTTTCCCTCTCGAATTTTCCGCATTAGCAATCAAAAAGCAAATAAACATTTGGAAAATCCATAAAAAAGTAAAATGGATTACAAGACATGAAAACATGCATTAAAAATATACATACACACAGAATATATCTTTTACATATGTGTGAACATATGTACTACATAACAGCAAAAAAAAAAAAGGAAAAACAAAAAAGGGAAAGAACAAGAATTTATTTATAATTTTGTAAAGGTAACCGCAAAAATATGTCATTGTGTGGGTGTGAAATGTGTCGTTGCGGCAATGAATTATTAAAACAGCAGCGAAATAAAACAATAAAAAAAATTCTGATAAAATATGTTGGCTATAAATGTAATGTTGACCAATTGCAAACGCTGGCTGACAAACACTTACAAATACAAGCATGAAATCATTTCCTGTGCAATGTGCGGAAATTAATGTCGCGCCCACTGCCATCAACACCAGTACAGTACATTGCTGATCAATGACAGCAGAAAAAAAGAAATATTTGTGGTATTATCGACCAAGAAACATGAGAAGCAAATTGAGATATTTTTATACACTGTCTGTTTGACTTTTGGTATGCAAGAGATTTAAGCGATTTACCCCTCTGAATGAAAGATGGAGAAGTTCGTGACTCTTAAAGTTATCAACGCATGTAATGGATTGTTAAACGGTGTACTTTTTAAATGAATACATGATACTCTCTTAAACTCCTAAATATAATTAAAATTCTATAACAGCAAAGCGGCCAATAGAGAGTGTGAATCCAATTTGAGATTGTTTAACCGTGGATTAGACAATTTGATATTAAACTCTAACCCTTATGTGGATTTCTGCAAAACTAACTTACTAACAACGGGTACAAAAACTTGGCATATTGTGGTATAGACCTGCAATTCTGTTGCCTTAAAAAACTTTTGGGATAAGTAAACAGGAATTTTATTTACCAAATGTACGGGCTAATACCGCATAGGTTCCCAGTGCATGTTCTGGTAATTCCTTCTCCTCATCACAGAACCTACATAAGGCTCTTAGAATTCTGCAGTGCCCCATTCGTAGTTTGATTATTATTCTCAAGTCAGGATTACCGCCTAGCTTCTCACACCACTTCTGTAGCGTGTGGTAATTTTATACATGAGTGGCGGGAGCTACAGTCGACTCCGAACGACAAAGTTTTAAGAAATTTTTCACAGCAATTTTGCTTACTCTCAGAGTTTTTGATGAAATACGAGTATGTTTTCATATTTTTTGTTGGCGATGTCTGACTTGGGATTTGATAAGCCAACACACTGCCTACTGTTTATAATGTCCAGAAAAGGATTTCCATAATTCTCCTTTCATCATTCGTTTTACCACGTATACCTGTCCAAATTTCGATTCATAGTTCACAGCCTTTTTTCTTTCAATGCGTGAATTCCCACATGACATGATATCTTGCAGAGAGTGATCTTATTACTCCCATATTGCTAATTAAGCTATCCCACACAGTCTCATTTTAATTTTGAGTTGATCTTTTAGAAGGCAAGTAACGAGAGGCTGCCTGACTGTTGGATAGTATTGCTAAGTCCCGTTCTTTGTACTTTCAGTCTAACTTGAATTGAGCATATTTTTTTATGGTTTGGTTGATTGGTAGGAGCTCTCTTGAGCACACATAGGGCCCGTTGTGATTCTATGACTTGGACTCTTGGGATATATCCATGTATTTGTCCATGGTGTGGAATATTTCACACTGAGCCATTGCGCCATTCCTCTTCCACTGTCCCACAGAATGGTTCCTATATTGAAAGAGTGCGTTACCCACCATTCATTCCATTAATTCTTGTTTCTGCTTTATTGCGAAGTATTTCCAAAGTCATAGCGTCTCCTGGATCTGTCCAGGTATAGTATAGTCCAGGTCACAGGCGGGAACTTACACGTTGCTGTATTCTTATTTAACTCTATCAGAGCTGCTTTCAAAGTCTTTCTGTCTTCCCAAGTAATGATTTAATGGCCAAACTAATGAGGGTTATCTCACATCTCCAAGAATTTCCTGATTCTTGGTAATTAGTCAGGATTACGACCTAGCTTCTCACCCCACTTATGTTGTGTGTGTTAATTTTAAATACAAGTATGTATACAGACTAAAGTCGACTTAAAACTACAAATTTTTGTGTCAATTTTTGCTTGACTGTTTTATTTACTCTCAGAGTTTTTACAGAAGTCTGCGTAGAGGATGTCGCCGAAGAAATATACTTTCATACTTCGTGCTGTTGGGGTTACCTGATCTGGGGTTTTAACTGTGGACTCACGTCTAATGAGCCAACACAATCTAGTAGGTATAATATCACGGCGACTGTCGTATTGGCTGCTTATTGTTATGCATTGATTGAATATGTGAATTTTGCCTTATCTGATATGCAGACTGCTTAAATGATCAATGCGTACCATTTTTCAGTATTCAATTTTTCACATCAGTAGAAAACGCGACATAAAGTATCTGCATAGTGGTAGCATCCTAGGATACACTTGTATCATCACTTGAAATTTGACCCGCCGATATAATTTGGTTTAATGGGCTTTTGGATAAGAGTTTCTCGAAATGGTTTTACTGGTAACCTTTAAAGATTTTTAAAGAATCGTTACTGTGAAGGTGGCGATTTGAACTTCTATATACAGCGCCTAAGTTTTGGTTACAAAAATTTTACTGGATTTAAAAAAGAGCATGGTACGTATGAGTGTTTGGCAGATCAGAAATTAATTCTACTCAATGATGGTTATTGAATTATGGGTACATTTGTTAACGAATGTGGGGGTCTTGGAGTTTAGATGCACACAAGAGCCTTTAATCTGATAGAACGTAGGTATAATACTGGTCATCAACAAAAAAAAAAAAATATTGAAAAAAAAACCCGCAAACATGATTCAATACATATTTGTCGCATCCTCTTTACAATACATTATAGTTTTTAGCAAACAACAAAAAAATCATTTTCTGCCATAAGAAGCATTCTTAATTAATAACGTTATTTACATACACATATAAACACGCTAGTAATCATTTATTATAATTTCCTGGCCGTTATTATTGTTGTTGTTGTTGTTAAAAGCATATCCACTATGGCTGCTTTCAGATGCAGTAACTGTGTTGTCATTGTTATTCATGATGTTGCTGTTGCTGCTGCTGCTTCTGTTACAATTGAGTGCTTTTTATTATCGGCTGTGGCTTCATATTGTTGAACAAAACCTAACCAAATGTTATCGATTGTAGACTTGGACCACAAGTAAATGTAATTCAATTATGTACGGGGCTTTTCTCTTTTCTTTTATTTTCTTTTCTTTTAAATTGAAATTAAAGATGACGAACATGTTTGACTCTAAAGATAACAGGGACATATGTGTGCCGATAGTAAATATCAAAATCCTGTAATTTTTGCAAGACTTTCTAGCTTATGGGACAAAATCAAAACCAAGAAAGTTAAACAAAAATAAAAAATCTAAAGATTTGTTGGTTTATGCAAGATAAAAGATTTTACGCAAATAGAGACCAACGCATGGAACAGTACTTTAGCTATTTATATAATCATATTACACTCAATATTAAGTCAAGCAATTTTAATTATTAAAGTCGCCGTAGTCTAGTAGGTAGCGTGTTGGCTTATTATCACGTCTAACTGACCACGGTTCAAGCCACAGGTCATACATCTCAAACGAAACCAATTATGAAAGAATATTTCTTCGGCGACTACCTCTCAGCAGATTTCTGGTTACTGACAATGAAAAATGGATATGTTTAGAATCGTAAATGGAAAAAAATCACCTTCGACTGCAAAACAAGATCGATTCAATAGGAAGATAAAGCTGTGTGAGCGTTGCCATTTGCCAAGTTTTCCTTTTTTTCCAAATTTTTTGAGAGGCGAAAAAGTTTTCTTTAAATTTGTTTTCTAAAAAACAAGTTTTTTCAACAAAATTCAATATTAATTTTTTTCAATAAATTCAATAATACTGTTACGTATATACCTTTTAAAAACATTTAATATATGAGCTCGTAGTTTGCAAATAAAATAAAAATAAGTAATAGCTTTAATTAAAATTCTTTATTATTCGCATATTTCTGTGTGCCAATGTTAACAACTTGATGTAAACAACAACAATTGCTTATCTTTGTTATTCATTTGTTCCTTTGCATAAACAATAACAATTACTAGACAATTATTCGATTGATCTTTGTAAAACAGAGATTTTCAAACCACGATTACTCTCCTTAAACACACCGCGTCTTCACATAAGACTGACTGAACTTCACTAACTCACTTGCCTGCTTTGCCTTGCCTTTTATATGGTAAAGTAAACAGTCTGATGAAAGTTCTTGAAGGCGAATATTCATGACTTCGCCTTCTCGAAATCTCCATAAATGTAAACTTCGTTATTTACATTTATTCTTGTAGCGTTTGTTGTTGTATTTTTGTTTACTTGTTTACTAATTTTTTATTTTGGTGTTTTTGTTGTTATACTTAGCTGTTTTGTTTTTGTACTTTGTTTATAATTTTAATTTTAAGCGATGTAAAAGGTGAACACCAGTATCTTGATTTATCATTTTCGTAACAATATTAACACGAAATATTTACATTTTTAAATAAAATATTGTGTATTTCCTTTCAAAATTTCGGTACTTTTGTAGGAAACAAGTTTGTATTTTGTAAAAAAAAGTTTTATTCCCATAACACAAAAAGTTTTTTAAAAAATATTACGGACAACGCTGGCTGCGTGCCTGGTGGAACCAGATAGAAATGGTATACAACAAGTTCCTAAAACCGGGTGAAGACGTTAATACAGATGGCTATCGACAACAAATGATTAATTTGAACCAGGTATTATGGAAAAGCGACCAGAGTGGGCCACAAGTTTAGACAAAGAAAGTTTGCAACATTACACCACACTTGCACACAAAGGGAAATTGGTATAGCATACAATCAAAGCATTAAGCTGGAAGCTGCTGTCGTGCAATTAACCCACAATTTGTTCGTTTAGGGTTCAGACTATAAATACATTTCTTATCTTCTATAAGAATTTGATGCAATACTCATTTTATATCATATTTTTGAAGAAAACTTTCGGTTTTCCATATGTCTGTCATTCAGTGTCATCTTCATCCAATAAATACATGCATACATACACATAATTGGTCATAACAATCCTTCAGTAAGGATTACGACCCAGCTTCTCATGCCACGTATGTTGTGTGTGTTAATTTTATACAGGAGTGTCTGGACCGACGCCAAACGACAGATATCTGAGAAACTTATTCATGTCAATTTTATTTACTCTCAGCAGTTTTCTGCCGAAAACTCTGAGAGGAAGTCATCGAAGAAATATTTTTTTATATTTCGTTTTTTTGTACATGTCTGACCTGGGGTTTGAATCGAGACCTCATGTTATAGTCGGCTTTCCGAACGACAGATTTTCAAGAAACTTTTCATGGTAATTTGATTTACTCTCAGAGTTTTTGCCAGATAACTGATGAGAAGAAGTCGCCGAAGAAATATTTGTTTCATATTTCATTTAGTTAGAGACGTCTGACCTGGGGTTTGATCCGAGGCCGCACTTCTAATGAGACACCACACTACCTACCAGACTTCGGCGACTATCGACCGTTGATGCTGTACGGTCAGAAATTAGGAAAAAATTAGTCAGGACATGGACTAATCGAATGGACCGTATAACTTACAGCTACAGCCTACATATGCCGGAAACAATATTAAAAAAAATAAACGCAGGATTTTAATAAAAAATATATCTTCGAACAATATTTCTGTCTTGCACATACATACATACATACGTAATTGATCATTGCAACTTTTCAGTCATGAGTACGACCTAGTTATGTGTGCATAACTTATCTTGTATGTAATTTTATACATGAGTGGGGGGACCTACAGTTTGAAGTCGACCACGAACGAAAGATTTTTAAGAAACTTTTCATGGCCATTTTTTATATACCCTGAGAGTTTTTGTCAGAAAGTCGCCGAAAAAATATTTATTTATGTTTTTGTTGGAAGTGTCTGACCTGTGGTTTGTGCTGTCGCCTCACGTCTAATAAGCCAACACACTACCTAATAGACTACGGAGACTACAACTTGTATTATTACACAAAATTCTCAGCCTCCAAAAAAAAAACCATCCAACATATATGAAGGAAACATGCCTATGACTTGAGCAGTGTAAAATACAGTGCCATTTAAACAAGGCACAGCAAAGCATACAGGGTTTTTGTTAATTTTTTAATACCTTGTATCCAACATTTCCTGACAGTAACTTCCCAATTATTTTATGGTTGTATTAATTGTAATTGTTTACCCAAAAACGTTTATTAAAATTCATAATTATTGGGAAAAAAATTGCAACAAAACAATGATGTTATGCTGGCAACAGCCAGCAGAACATTTCCGTTGGCATGTTTTTTTATGCTCATTTGTATATGGACGCCTATTGTGACCCAAGTCTGAGTCCTGTGGTATACGAAATAAAGTATGCCTGAGTCCAAATACTACTGTGTTGCTGTTTTGGGAAGTTTACGTTACAATTTGTCTGTTTATGTAAATATAACTGTGAATATATAGTTCCTCTGACCGTCTGACAAAAGAGAGAGAGAGAGCGGTGAAGAGAGTGTGAGTGTGACTTTGTTTTTGTTTGAATTGTGTTGTGTTAATTGTTTGGAATGGTTAAATTGCATAAACGTGACCTGTGGCCTAAACAAACAAAGTTAAGCAACAGCAGCAGTAACAATAACTAAAGCAACATTGACAATAAAGGCAATACATACTATAGATTGACATACACACATTCCTAGACGCATACTATAGATGTATCAGTTTACACACACATACACTGATATGTATATACATCCGTCTATACATATTGTGTACGTTTACATACCGATGTTAAATATAGTTTCTGGCTAAAATGATACAATTAAAACAACAACAACCACAAGAACAGCAACAACTACAACAAAATAAAAAATAATTGTAAGCAAAGTAGAGAACAAGATTTTTAATGAAACATTATACAGGACATAACGCAATGCAAACAACAATGCAAAGAAAACAAAACAAAACCAAAGCCAAGCAAACCAAAAAAAGGAAATATTTACTTAAGCCACTGCCATTAGAAAGGGTGTGGCAAACACAGTGTGGTCATATGGAACTAAACATTAGGAACAGGAATGCAAATATTTGCGGAAATATAAATTAATTATAGGCTACTATCGGGTGGGTCATCTATCGGTTTAAATTTTATTTCGAATCTGGCAATACTTATGGCATTCTATTCTGTCACAAAATTCAGTTGATTATCCCCCCGAACGTAATGAATCAATATGCGCTTAAGCAACGTTAGAAATAATTGGGCCACCGAGAAACTGCACGTTGATGTCGATTTTTCCAAAAAAATAATCATCTTTGCGAATGAAGCTCATTTTCATCTTGGTGGGTACGTTAATGAGCAAAATTGCCGTATTTGGGGCTCAGAACGCCCATTCATGGTCTTACAGAAGCCAATACATCTATTACGAGTGACTGTTTGGTGCGGCTTGCGGAGCAGAAGCATAATTGGCCCATATTTCTTTGAAAATGTGGACGACGGAATCATTACGGTCAATGGAGACACCTATCACGCCATGATAACCAATTTTTTTATATCCGCTCTTCATGGTATTGATGTGAACGATGTTTAGTTTCAACAGGATGCTGCAGCTTGCCACGCATCTCATGCCACAATCGATTTATTGCGTTAAACGTTTGATGGCCGTTTAATTAACCGAAATGGTGATGTTAATTGGTGGCCAAGAAGTTACGATATGACACCGTTGGACTGCTTTTTATGAGGCCCCGTTAAAGAAAAGTGTTATGTCGCCAAACCAGAGACAATTGAGCCATTGTCGAGATACGACTCCAAACACTCGTAAAAGTGCATGCAAATTGGTCCGTTCGAATGAGGTACTGTGATGCCACCCGCAGCAGCCATATGAATGAAATAATATTCCATTTCCAAAACCGCAACTATTTTACTTCACAACAAATAAATAAATTTGGCAAAATTTGAAACCGTTTTTGTTTAACTGCATTTTCAAAATTTAAACTTTTAAATGGCTCACCCTATATGTTAGAAACTTCCTACGTGTGTAAAGTGCCAATAATAATAATTATGTGATGTTTTCTTCTGCGTTCTATTAATACCGCAACAGATTCCAAATATAAGTGCTGATGATTCATTCTCATCGAACGTAATCTACATATTGGATCCCAGACGATTACCATCAGAACAAATTTTTTTTATTTTTTTGTCTGCTGTCAAAAGGTTGACTTTTAATCTTTGATTAGTCCTTTGATTTTTCTTTACTATAATTACTTATCAAACTTTAGATTGCCTCAAACCCATTTGATTTGCAAAGATTCTTTGACTCTCTTTGTCTTTTCAATATCTCTTCCTTCCAGCGATCTCTTCTCGCTCACTAAAACAATTCAGGTTGCCTTAGCATCATCTCGCAAGCTTATCACCCTGCTCATTGCCGCATGATTAAAACCCAACAGAGGATAATACCTCCTATCCGTCTATGCTGGGCTCTGGGTTCTTAGCGGTGTACTTGGTAATGAGGTGGAGGATGCTCTCGCTAGATTAGGTTCACTTTCTAAGGACGATTTGATTGTTGGTTCTGATCCCCCAATCTGCCACCTTTACGGCCTTATCAATAGATGGGTCAGAGAGGAAGAGCAGAGGCGTTGGAAAAATGGATCGAGTTGTTATGTTTCTACGTGTCTATGGCCTGCTATAGACAGTGATAAAACAGGTTGGCTGCTGGGTTTATATAAGACCAGTCTGAGATTAGTTACTGGGTTTATTACAGGGCACTGCGAGATTAGATCACTGACAAGGATCTGGAACAGATCCCAGTCGAACTATTGCAGGGTATGTTGCGACGAGACGGAGTTGGAAACTATCATACACCTCCGCTGTAACTGTCCAGGTCATAGTAGGTTGAGGTTGAGGATCCTGGGCAGGGTCTTCTTCTAGGGAACTCTTTGTCGAGTCCCGACTTTAAGGCTCTCCATAGTTTCATTAACAGTCGGAGCTGGTTGAGAAGTGCTAGGTTAGGTTAGGTTAGAGGACGTGTACTTGTCAATTAAGACAAGTACAGTACTCGGAGGTCGAATTGACCCATTGTACAATGTCCTAGTTTCTCACACCACTTAGAGAAGTGTTAGGTCTTCAATGGCTTAGACGAGCTCTCTTGAGTGTTTGTGGTCTGCGTTATTACTCCGCCTCCTTATCCTTCCATTCCTACCTACTCTCCCTTTCCCTATCACCTTATTATCCCTTCTCCTGTAGGACGTATTACAACGGGTTGTCTCAGTGGCAAGTACACGTCCTCTGACCTAAACGTAAACCTATAATATCTCTTCCTTAACGGTAGTTCAACCGTGAGCTTCAATTTTGGCAAATTTTTAAGATTCACATGAACTTGGTAATGGTTCATGGCATAACGTGCTGTGCGACATTTGTTGAGACCACATATCAATCAAGTCATGTTTATTCGTTTTTGCAAAGGCAAAATCTGTGGTTAAAAAAATGTGACAAACTAAGTGACAAATAGAGGTAGTTGTGCTCTTAGGTAGTGTGTTGGCTTATTAGGCTAGAGCACGTGGTTCAAACCTCTGCTCAGATATCTAGAATGTAACGAAATATGAAAAAAATGCTTCATTCGGTGACTTTACTTTCCCATGAAAAGTTTCTCAAATCTGTTGTACGGAGTCGGTGATAACTGTGGATCCCTTTGCAAGTGATTTCAGTAAATATATTTAATGATATTCTTGAATCTGTTGAAGAGACATAGTTTAGGCACAGATACTCAATGCATGTCTCTTGAAATATTAATTTTGAGAGTAACCTTATCAAACTTGCCTTGCGCACCACATCTACGTCGATGGTAGAGATAATTTTAGGTCTCTCTCCAACTGACTTCTATTGTAAGTGCTGAGCTGCTGACATAATTCGATATCTCTGAATATCTGGATTCGATATCTTGTCACCAATCAAATGCTGCACACTTACGATTGTTAAGGGAATATTCAAAATATTCTACAATAATTTTTTAAGGATATTCAAATCATTTAATCTGTGTCGGAAGCAGAAAATCCGACAGAAACTGAAATAGTATTCACACGAAAAGTCTGTTTAAACTGCGAAGAAATATATTCAGTACTAGTATTACATTACTGAACATTGAAGGCGAGAGCACCTTGAAGGCGAAAGCACTATGTATATGATCTAAATAATATGCACCGCGAACGTCAAAAGAAACTGTAAATTACCTTTATTTTTTTTTTTAATATTGTTTCATTGCCAGTTTTTAAAATTTGAACAAAATTGCTGTATAAAATTTTGCCTTATGTTACTCATGTAATGGGTGTTTTTTTTACAGAGGTATAGAACTTTAAGTTGGCGACCGATTTAACAGCTGTCAAGTGATTTATTCTCAGTTTGGTTTGGCAATTCATCATGAATAGACTCACGCCTGAACAACGCTTGCAAATAGTGCAATTTTATTTCGAAAATAATGGTTCTGTGCGGAAAACGTATCGCGCACTACGTCCATTTTATCGTCGACAAAATCGTCCATCAGAGCAGTTAATTCGATTAACCATGGAACGTTTTCGCACCACGTTTACTCTTATTGATAACCCCAGAGACGCTATACGGTGCGTACATAAGAAGCTATTGCTGCTGTAGAGCGTAGCATTGAGGAAGACCCGAATGAGTCCATCCGCCATCGAGCATAGGAATTGGTTCTGATCCATCCACTTTATGGAAGATTTTGCGGAAGGATCTTGGTTTGCGTGCTTACAAAATCCAACTCGTGCAAGATTTGAAGCCAAACGATCATCAAGTAAGGCGTAGATTCGTCGAATGGGCCCAAAACGAGATTACCGTTGTTCCCGATTTTCATAAGCGAATTTTGTTTAGCGATGAAGCGCACTTCTGGTTGAATGGCTACGTCAACAAACAAAACTGCCGCATTTGAAGTGAAGGTTATCCTCAAGTGTATGTGGAAACACCGTTACATCCAGAAAAACTGACTGTTTGGTGCGCTTTATGGGCTGGTGGAATCATTGGTACGTACTTTTTCAGAAACGATGGTGGCCAGAACGTTACAGTCAATGGTGATCGGTATAGAGCCATGATTACTAACTTTTTCATTCCTGAATTGAATAACCATGATGTCCAGGAGATGTGGTTTCAACATGACGGCGCAACATGTCACACAGCTCGTGCCACAATAGATTTATTGAAAGACACGTTTGGTGACCGCCTAATTTCACGTTTTGGACCTGTGAATTGGCCTCCAAGATCTTGTGATTTAACACCGCTAGACTACTTTCTGTGGGGCTATGTAAAGTCATTGGTCTATGTGGTAAAGCCACAAACTCTTGACCATTTGGAAGACAACATTCGCCGTATTATTGCCGATATACGGCCCCAAATGTTGAAAAAAGTCATCGAAAATTGGATGTCCAGATTGGACTACATCCGCGCCAGCCGTGGCGGTCATATGCCAGAAATCATATTTAAAATGTAATGCCACAAGATTATCTTTCGGATAAATAAAATTCATGTCAATCGAATAATCCATCGTTGTTTTGTTGCAACTTAAAGTTCTATACCTCCATAAAAAACACCCTTTATTTAACACAGTTCTAACTAAATCAACATTCCCTGATGAATTGAAAAATCAAAAGTTACACCAATACCTAAACAGAACAATGAATTTCGGCCAATATCTATTCCTTCCTTCTTATCTAAAGTTATTGAAAATATTATTGAGAATACAGATCAATGAAGTTGTAAGGAACCATAATATTTTATGTGCTGTTCAATCGGGATTTATTAAAGGAAAGAGTTGTATGACAGCCTTGACAGATGTAGTGGAGAATCTAAGATCTCATCTTGATAATAATATGATTTCCATAATAGTTTTACTTGATCACAGCAAAGCTTTCGATAAAGTCGATCACTCCATATTATTGAAAAAAAAACAGGAAAAACTTTTCTGCTTCTCAGAAACAGCTTTTAGATTGTTACGTTCATATCTCACAGGTCGATCTCAGATGGTATTTTATAACGGAACATATTCTGAAAGCCTTGATGTTAATAGAGGTGTCCCACAGGGCTCAGTGCTTGGACCTCCATTATTCTGCTTATGTATTTATGATTTACCGGATACTTTAGAACATTGTAAAATACATATGTATGTGGGTAATGTCCAAATATACAACAACAACGGTTCTTTAAATGGAATTAACGCATGTGTCAACAACATAAATTCTGATTTGCAGAAAATATATATCTGGGCCAAAAACAATGGACTTTGCATCAATCCCACAAAATCAAAGTGTATTTTAATAAATTGAAGTAATAGAAATATTTCTGACGATATTCAAATTAAAATAAATTGTAATGTAATTGAATTTGTGAGCTGGTCAAAAAACTTAGTAGTAATTTTGGTTTTGACCTGGTCCAATCACATTGCTTCTGCAGTAGGTAAAATTTATGGTATGTTGAGAAATCTTTGGTCTGGAAATGTTCAACACCTTTTAAAATACGAATGCTGCTTGCTAAAATTTATTTGATACCAGTCCTTTTGTATGGTTGCGAAATTTATGTGAATTGTGATGCAAATGATTTGCGGAAATTGAAAGTTGCTTATAATAATATTGCAAGATATATCTTCAATCGAGGAATACACCTATCCCCCGATTTACACGGTACTTTTTTTACACGATTTCGCTTTTACACGGATATCATTACGAAATCTCGCCAATATAAAATCGTTCCTAATCCATCTAACACCGAAACAGAATCGCATAAAGTATTATCGAGCGAAGAAAGTGACATCATACCAATAGGAAGAAAAGATTATACATATTGTTACATAAATCGAAACGACCTAATATCGTTTAACAACGATAAACAAAAGCCAGCAGCTACTCCAACACAATACACACGACACAAATACACACTAATGAACGTGCTGGTTGTCTAAAGCTGCCCACATACATATGTACAACGAACCTGGTTGCACCTGGTACCAACAACAACATGTATGCGACAAAAAGGGATAGACAACATAAGCAAAGTACAGAGCTCTCGAGAAGGCGAGATCACGAACCTTCCATTTCAAGAATGTTCGTTAGGCCGGTTGTGTCGGACTATAAAAGCGCTGGACATAGCAGGCAGCAGTTAATTATAATTTAGTCAGCCTTGTGTGAAGACGCATTGCAGTTTGAACGTACAAGTGGTATTGCTTGCAAAAAGTTTGTAAGCAGAGAAAATCTAACGAACAGTTGTTAGTGTTAACGCGGACAGAAGTGTGAAATAGAATAGTGTACAAGCAAATTGTTGTTGTATACGGTGGCACACGAAAGTAGTGTAAAGAATAAAGATTTTAACTGAAATTAAACACATATTTGTTTTTACTTTGTTTGCAATTAACGAACTCATATTTAAACGTTTTTAAAAAGGTAAAAACGTAACAATATCCCATGACAGTGATAACAGTACATAAATTAAATTTTTTGTAAAATTTTTTAAATATTTATATTTCTGGTTTCTGTATGTAAAATGAATAACATATACATATACAGGAGTACACTTTTATATATTTGTATTTTAATGAATAGATAGCTACTTTTATGTTTTTCAACATAAACATGCATATTTGTTATTTACTTTCATTTTACTTTGAAATAAATGACTGAGTTATGCCTATTTTAGTTTTTTGTCGATTTACACGATTTTACATAGCGAAATCTACGATTTCGGTTTACACGGTTTTCTAAGGAACCTATCCTTAGTGACTTACCTGTATGGAACAATAAGTTTCGGCAGATCGGCTAGAGGCCTGGTATTGATGCAACGAAAATATAAAATTGCCTTTTCTGAGCGTCGGTTCTTTATCTATTGCACTCGACTTTGGAATAAATTACAGACGAGAATTCAAATAATTAGCAACGCAAACAGATTCAAAATTGAATTATTGAAATATTTTCGTTAATGACTAGTTGTATAAAATCAAATTAATGCTTTAAATTATTTATTTTTTTTAAATTTTTTTTAATTTAACTTGTAATTATACATATTGTTTGTATGTAATCATTAGCACTTTAATATATAAGATTTCAATCTTGTTGTGCTAAATTTGAAAATAAAATAAAATAAAAAAAATCACTTTCCTTAAGTAGTAAAAGTTGAGTTTGGTGATTGTTAGAATTTTATCCATAGTGTACAGTTTCTTTTAACGCTCACTGTATGTCTGTAATGGACTTTTAAAGCCTAAGTCTCTTTATCAAAAGCCAGCAAAACAGTTCTAACACCAGCCTTTTATAGCCTAAGTGTGTCTAAACCAACTTCTTGCCACCTTTGCCTACCTACCTACCTACCTAGTGGATTCAAGAAATAGGTCAACAAAAACATTTCCTATCACTTAAAAATATAATCAATCGCAATCGAAAATGCTTTTGCATCAACTGGCTTTTGTAATTTTACAAAATTTGAAAATATAATCTGACATCCGTGTGCGGTAAAATTGTTACCACAGGAAAACTGACACTTAACTTGTCATTTATCTTGTTACCCCAGAATATGCTGCCATCACTTGTTATTATTACGAAAACTATACAGGAAAGTTGAGAAAGAAAAACAAAAAATGAAAAAAATCTTTTAAAGAAAATATTTTCTGAAAGTGCTACTGAAGCACACGGTACAAACATTTAAATTTATTGGCACTTTGTATACATAGAAAATAAATAGATTCTGTTGTCAATTGTAGAGTAAAGTTGTCATTTAAATGCAAAACATACAATAAATCAATTATTCTATCAATTCATCAATCAATCAATCAATCAATCCATAAGTCAGTCAATCAGTCAGTTAGGTTACCATACCATTCTGTCACACAGTCACCAAGATACCGGAATGCCGAGATAACAATCAACCACTAATGCAAGTTTGCATTTATATTTTTCGATTTTACACATACACACGCATTCAAACACATACACTCGAACATAGAAATTTAATAGAATTGCCGACATTTATTACAAATTCTCTCATACATATGTGTACTCAAGGATGCAAAAAGAAAAGAGCGAGACAGTGAGAGTGAGAAAAGAGAGGAAACAATCAACAAACATTCTGTTGAGAAAGTAGTAAAGAAAAGCATTCTTAAATCAATACCATTATCCTTTGGCATGTTGGCACATTAAATGTGACATCATTCTGTAAATTGTTGTTATTTTCAATTCACTATATTGGTATACCATACATACATACATGCAAACAAATGTGTGTATGTATGTGTACGAATATATTGCGTATATAAAATTCATGTAGAACTGATAACAGTACATAGTTTGAGGCCCATTTCATTATTATGTGAATACCCATATTATGTTTGTAGCCCCATTTATGCAAATTATGTTGATTTAACAGTGCAATTCAGTTTAAATGCATTTAAATGCCTGTTTAATGTTTATACGATATTTAAAAAACAGTGTCTTAAAAGTATGCATTCTTTGAAACACATTTCACGAGTGAACATAACAGCGATATGTTCAAAAATGAGAAAATAAATGTGGCAACCAACTGTAATATTTGAAGAAAAATTTGAATAGAGAAATACCGAGTACTAGAAGGTCGAACATCGGACATGGCTATCCAATGTTATCAAGTTTCTCATAAATGTACCTCACCATCAAAGAAAAATCAAAAAAAAATTAGAAGTGAAAGTTATTGATGGAAAGTTGACTCATGAAAACTCAGGAGTGAAAGTCTAAATTATGTATTCATTATTTCATCTTTCAATACAGACATTATTATTACTCTTATAGTCATGTAGCTGTGCCATAGTATGGCCTATTGTACTGCCCTTAACATATATAACGTATCCCTAGACTGTCTACTTCAAACCCATTACTCTGACAAGCGTTAAAATGTGGGTGCTCCTGTGGTCTAGTTGTTATTAATTATTGATTTTTTTCTCACATTATTAGCTTTGTGAGGATCAATCTGCGGTAGATGCCAAGACCGCTAACTGTAGTATGCTAAACTTCAAGTGCCGAGGCCATATGTTCGATTATCACCAGAGACTGGGTGTTTCGTAATTATTTGATTGTTGATGTTATATGTGATTAACATACATACATACATACATAATTGGTCATTACAACCCTTCAGCCAGGATTACGACCTAGTTTCTCACATCACTTATGTTGTGCGCGTTAATTTTATACATGAGTGGCGTGACTTACATTTTAAAGTCAACACCGAACGACAGATTTTTAAGAAATTTTTCTTGGCAATTTTTAATTTACCCTCAGAGTTTTTATCAGAAATCTGCTGAGAGAAAGTCGCCGAAGAAATACTTTTTTGTATTTCGTTTTGATATCTGACCTGGGGTTTGAATCCTGGCTTTACGTCTAGTAAGCCAACACACTACCTACTAGACCACGACGATTAAACGAAATAGAAAAAGAAAGTGCGGATTATTCCAAAGTGATTCTCGAGGAAAAAAACTGACGAATGTTTTACAGTGGCCATTTAAATAAATTGCCGCACACTACCCCACTTTTCTTTCTCTTATAACTATATTTCTGTTCTTCCAACACAATGCACTGGATGAGTGGGAGTTCATCTTCTTAGTGTTGATCTTAAAATAAAAGAAGGTCCTGCTCAGTATCAATAAACACAAATCCCTGCCCACAACACCCGATATGTTTTCATTTGTTTCCTTCTTGTAAGCATTAATGCTTCACCGGATGATTCATTCTCATCATTACAGAATCGATACATTGGGTTCAAAGCGGTCCTCATTTTGTGAAATATTCAGTCAAAATGCTTCTTACTAATCCCAATTTGCTCTTGAATAGCACGAAGCGTGCCTAAAATCTTATTTAATTAAAATTAATCATCAAAGGTTCAGTTTGACTCTCTCTATCTTCAGTTTCGACGAGTATAGATTTCCAACTGTCTTTTCCTACTTCACAGTAGGCTAAAGCCCCATTATTAACATGCTCATCTGCCTCTCATGCTCTTTTGCCCACTAAATACAGGGAATTCTCATACTGCCTCAGACCTAGTTATTTAAAACCTTATTGCACCTACCATACTGGTTGAGTTTCCCTAGATAGGCCTTACTTACTTTATTGGTTACTACAAGTCTTCAGTCAGAATTGCAGTATTTCAACATAGCTTCTCCCACCACTCATGTAGTGTGGGTTAATTTTATCCATGAGTAGCGGAACCTACAGTTAAAAGTCGACTTTGAACAACCGATTTTTAAAAAGCATTTAAAGGCAGTTTTATTTACTCTCGGATTTTTTGCCAGAAGACTGCTGAGAGGAAGTCGACGAAGAAATATTTGTCATATTTCGTGTTGTTGGAGATGTCTGAGACAGGCCAACAAGCCAACACAATAGGCTACAGCTACTTCAACTTTCTATTCAAGTTAAAATGATGTGCTCAGTTTCGATGACATAGTCTTCCGCTTAAAAGATAGCCGCGAGTTTCCCCAATCAATCGAAGTGTTTCACTCTGGCTCTTAAGCTCCTGTTACGGCTCCAACATCTTATAAGTATACAAGAGAATGATCCCACCATGTTATTCAATGTACTTTTGTTACTAAGACTTGTTGAATATCATTTCCCAAAATCTTAGAATTTTCTGGTTTTGTTCAGAGGTCAAAATAGGAGGGTACAGCCGATTTATTAGGTCATGAAGTCCCCTGGTAGCCTCAGGACGTGTGGTATAGTCATTATCTAACCATACTCTACAAAAAACTTAAATACATCGGAGCCTCTCACGTTGCTGTAGGACAGATTTTCATTAATAGTTTCTGCATCTTGTCCAACTCCATCTCAGCTATTTGAAGACTTGTAAGTCTGCACATACAATCACCCTATGGGTCACTATTGGCTTGATTATCATGGTGATATCTGTATACATGTCCATTACAATCATTCAGTCAGGATTACCCTTCAGTTACACCACTTATCTTGCGTGTGTTAATTTCATACATGAGTGGCGGGAGCTACAGTTTACAGTCGACTCCGAACGTCAGGTTTTTGAGAAACTTTTCATGGTAATTTTATTTACTACCAGAATTTTATTCAGAAATCCGTTGAGAGAAACTCGCCGAATAAATATTCTTTTATATTTTGTTTTTTTGGAGATGTCTGTCCTGGGGTTTGCACCTTGGTCTCTTCATTAAACAATTTTTTAGAGGAGAACGTAAGATCATAAGCGGTTAGGGATAAAACAGTTTAAAATCTAGTCCGGAAATACAACAGTGCTACAATTGGTGCCTGCACCAGACCGGAGGTTAGGAATGAGTATTCAAAAGGATGAGTTGATTCGAATCATACTTATAATTTCTGATATTTATACGCATTCATACTTATTTTAATGTCATACTCATACTACTAATATTCAAAGCTTGAAATACTCATGATACTCATACTTAACAATACGCATGCTGTTATTGATTTCGACTCTCCATGACTCATCGTATGCACGAATCACAAAATAAGTATGATTCGCGTACGAACACTACAACACTCACAAGAAGGTTGTGTGTTTGCTCTACTCACAGCCTATTTCTTTTTTGTTTATTGGGCTTTCTACTTTCTTTGTAAATGCAACAACAACTAAGACTGTAAATTTTGACGAATGATTTGAATCACTCGAATCGTTTATAAGTATTAGATGTCAATGTTGTACTCATACTCATTGCAACTTGTACTTATAAATCAATGTTGTACTGAGTACGAATGAATCAGAGTAGTTGGATTTCAATACTGTTGACTCACTCATACTCAAAATTTCATGAGTACTTATGAGTAGCTAAAAAGCGATTCATTGCTGATCTCTGCACCAGACATTATTTATATTGAAAAAAGTATTCTCAAATTGAAAAAGACATTTGCACCACATACTGTTTATGAGTGAATGACATGCTCATAAAATAATTTCTACGAAGCAAATGACAAATTTTTGATACAAACACTCAACACGTTAATATAGTCGTTTCGTTTATATTTTAACTCCAAACATTTCACTCTTTGATGTGGTATTTAACCAACAAATTTAATACTTAACACCGCAAATGCATTTTCCTTCATAAAATATTCATATTTTAGCCGCACACACACAACTGCTCTAAAATCAAATACTGCCACGGAAAAAAGCAAAATGAAAACGAATTTTTGTTCAAATAAAATAAAATGAAATGAAAATAAAAATAAAAATAAAATGCAATTCAATAACGGCGTTAGAGGCATTGCTAGAGGCTTCGGAAAAAATATTTATTTTCAGTTTCAGTTTTTGGATTGTATTCTCGAACCCTCAAAGCCAAAACTAGAATTTGATGGAAATCGAAATATTCTATCTCTACACAACAACCCAGCATATAGTGAGCGAGTGACAAACAGAAAATAAACGAACGTCATACGATACAAGCGATATGATCTCTTATTACAGGTTTTGCATGGCTGCTGGACAATTTGACAGAAAATGCCAAAAAAAAAAATACAAAAAGAAATATTTTTAAGGCGTAAAGGTATTCGTTCGTTCAACAAACATTCATGCCCAGGCACAGCAGTCAGTAACTGCTCACTTAATGGCTGATTCATATTGCCAGAGTATGAGGTGGTAGCGTTGGGGAAAAAGAGACAAATATTGAAAATCGTTTTTATTTTTCATTGTTTTTCTGAATAAAAAAACATTACCGTGGAACATAGAATACTCGTGGTGCGTACACGTTCAACGTATACAGAAAATATTGTAGAAAAATAAACATTCAACCTGTGGCCCACTTGGCAGGTGCCCATCATGGCCATCATATATCAGTTGGACATTTTTGTGCTCGTTTTTTTTAGTTCATCACAGCAAACAAGTGTAAAAACATTTTTGCAGGTACGAAGAGATAAAGTTTCCCAAAAATAAAGAAAGAAAGAAAATAAAAAACCTTTAACTGTTAAAAATTGCATTTTTAACGCGTGAACGGTTAAAAAAAATCTCAAACGCACACTTACGTATATCGCACAAGCAATTGTTTGGAATTTAAGTCATTCTCACAAAATTTTGGTGCTTTAATGGGTGTTTTATCGGCTGGGCCATCTATCGGTTTAAATTTGAACCATCCGTTATTTTGAATCTGGCGATACTTATGTCATTCTAATCTGGTACAAAATTTGATTTACGCTTGAGCGATGTTGGAAATTATTGGGCTAACGTAGAACTTGATGTCGATTTTGTTAAAAAAAGTCTTCTTTTCGAATGCCTCACATTTTCATCTTGGTGGGTACGTTAATAAGCAAAACTGCCGTATTTGAGGCTCAGAAAACCCACTGACAGGTCTGACAGAAGCCAATAATACACCCACTACGAGTGATTGTTTGGTGCGGCTTAAGGATCGGAGGCATTATTGCCTCATATTTCTTTAAAAATAAGGACGGCGCAACCGTTATGGCCAGTGGAGTGAGCTATCGCACCAAGCAACCGATTATTTTGTACCCACTCTTCATAGTATTGATGTGAACGATGTTTAGTTTCAACAGGATGGTGCAAAATGCCACACATCTCATGCCGCAATCGATTTATTGCGTCAAACATTTGATGGCCGCTTCATTAGACCAAATGGTGATGTCAATTGGTCGCCAACAAGCTACGATATGACACCGTTGGACTATTTTCTGTGCAGCGCCTTTAAAGAGAATTGTTATGTCGACAAACTAGAGACAATTGAGCATTTGAAGGCCAACTTTTGTGATGTCAATGCCGGTACCAATGTGGCCCTATGCACTCGAAAAAGTGAACGAAATTTGGTTTGATCGAATGAGGTACTGTGAGGCTAGCCGCGGCACTCATATGAATGAAATAATATTCCATTTCCATAACCGGAACAATTGCACTTCACAACGAAAAACTAAATTTGCTAAAGAAAATTAAATTAAAATTAATTAAATTAAGACAAGTACAGTACCCGGAGGTCGAATTGACCCATTGTACAACGTCCTAGTTTCTCACACCACTTATGTTGTGTGTGTTAATTTTATACATGAGTGGTGGGACCTACAGTTTAAAGTCGACTCCGAACGACAGATTTTTGAGAAACTATTTCATGGCAATTTTATTTACTCTCAGAGTTTTTTTTTCCAGAAATCTGCTGAGAGGAAGTCGCCGAAGAAATACTTTTTGTATTTTGTCTTGATGTCTGGCCTGGGGCTCGAAACCTGGCTTTACGTCTAATAAGACAACACACTACCAACTAGACTACCGCCAAAGTTTCAAACCGTTTTTGTTTTATTGCATGGCACGCCTTTTATAAAAAGTGTCTCAGTAAGAGATAATTGTGATTACTTAATTGGATTGTGGGTAAGACATGTATGCAAAAATATCACTCAAATATGGCATTAAAGTTTTTACAAAAATATCATTGTCCTTTTTACAGAGAAGTGTCTGTATCATACAAATGATGGGTTCTAGTATCTTGAGATTTCACAGAACCTCAAAGAAAAAAGTCGCATGATATTGAATCGCATGTTCTTGTTGGCCTGGTGCCGTCAGAATTTTTTGTGATATTTTTTTTCCGAAAATCGTTAATGCAATAAACCGACTGTTGCCCTTATAGTGTAGTAGGTAGCATAGAATTGCTGAAACCACATACGGTTCAGTTGAGGCTCCTAGAATTCTATTATCATGTCCTTGTAATGACTGCAGTTCACAATCATTACAATTTCTACCTAACCTTCACTCAAGTAAGACCCAATCATGCCGATTGAACAAGATTTGTACCAGACAATTGCTCGTTGTCCGTAGCTGTGTTTCTTATGAAATACGTGAGAATTTTCGTATCCTCAAGTTTAACAATTTTATTCACTTACTTAGCTATTCCGATGGAAATAAGCTTCATTGACGAAGACATAATTTTTGATGCAGTCAGTCAACTTTGCTGCGCTAACCATTAAAAGGATTGCCAGTGCTTTCCATGCTTCTGAGTAAGCTGGATTTTGTTTGCTGAAGGTTTTGGTAAGTAAGTAAATAAGTAGAAGATTTTCGGTTTTTTTTTTGTGTTTGAACTTATCGAGGACGATGATGAATTGATGTTTTTCGGTTTACAATAGCACTTTTGTTTACAACAGCACTTTCGTTTACAGCAGCAAAGAGACCGATTGGTCTTACTGCTAATAACCGATCCAGTTTCTTCAATTTTATCACCATGGGTGATACATTAAAAGCACTTTCTTGACTGAAAATCTTCGAGTGATCTCTGCAGAGCTTTCCATTTTTGTTTTAATAAATTTTTACAATTATAACGGGTTGCGCTATCGTCAAGCTTCCTATTATCGATTCCAGATTTGTCAGGTCAGGTTAGTTTAACGGGTAGTTTGCCGTCCACCGGCAAGTTCACTCGGTGACCCTATGGCCCACTTTGTTACCCAGTATAAGGTAAGGCCCCTTGTCATGAACCGTTAGTATTTGGTTTAAACCACCGAATGCAACCGGCCAGTTGCCTTAGTGGCTCGTTCGCCACCACGCCCATGTCTTCCAGAGTTGCACAAAAAACTGACACCAAATTTAGAAAGTGCTCGATGACTGAGGCTCACTTTATAATCAAAGTCTACTTAAGTAAATTTCACTTTATTTTAGTATTAAATGGCTGTGAGGTAATATGAGAAGGCATGGAATGAGTAACTATATCTCGAATATATTTTTTCAAATTTGCTGTTCAAAGGATTCCTACGTATTTCAATGTAAGCAATGTTCCTGGACTGTATTATATGCCATTACATACTCGTACATAATTGGTCATTACAGCCCTTCAGTCATTATTACGACCTAGCTTCTCACATCACTTATATTGTGTACGTTAATTTTACACATGAGCGGCGGGACCTGCAATTGAAAGTCGACTCCGAACGACAGATTTTTTGAGAGACTTCATGACAATTTTATAAACTCTAAGAGTTTTTGCCAGAAATCTGCTGAGAGGAAGTCGCCGAAGAAATATTTTATCATATTTCGTTTTAATGTCTGACCTGGGTTTTGAACCATGGCCTTACGCCTAATAAGCCATTACACTAACTACTAGACTACGACGACTACTTTTGGCTTGCTCTTAGCACAACAGAAGCTTGAGAAGAAGATGGGTGAGAATAGTCGTGTAGAATATTTTGACTGTAATGTTTGGCTACTCAGCCACAACTTAGATGGGCGCAAATTACTTAAAATAGATCACAAAATTAAGCTCTAAAATTCTTCTTTAAATTGAAAGCAATTTGCGCTTGTGAATTATGCAGCAAATGATATACTTTCACTACATAAATTCGCTATTTGCGAGTACCATACAATTTTTATTTAAACCATAAAATATTTAAGATTTTTACAACGTAAAACTTAAATATTTTAAATATAAAAAAGAAGGAATAAAAATAAAATAATTTTTTGTTGCTTATTTCTCTACTATAAAAACCTATCACCCGATAAAAGCGAAGAGTAATTGTCAAACTTTCGTTCGTTGAAAGTGTTAAAAGACTGGGGTGAGTGTTTGTGTGCAACTTATTGGATATCTTGCCACAATATTTTCAAGTAATTTATTATAGAAACACAATACCTTTGTGTGCTTTTTTTCAGTGTAAAAACTATCGACACAGCCAAAACATACTTATTTTCTTAGTGGTTTGATGGATGACAGTGTGCAAAAATTTGTCTTTCGTTATGCGGCATTATTTATTTGTTTTTAGTTTTCCCGTTTGTTGTTGCCATGATTTCCTGTTCATTTTTCTACTTGACACCATTACTTTGAATTTATCAGAGAATCAATTGTTATTTTTAGTTTATGTCAAGTGCTTGGCTGGTTTATTTTCATTTTTTGTTTTGATATGAGTGTTGATCAAACTTGGCAAAAAAAAGTTTAATAAACAAAAACTCATGTTGTTGATAAAACTGCATTCAAAAAATTCACGAAATTTTGTTTTATTTTTCAATGTACACACTACACTCAGAGGTCTAACCTTTGTTGTGCAATGCCTTTTGGTGTAATACGGAAATAG
Organism: Sarcophaga subvicina; assembly: GCA_936449025.2. Lineage (NCBI taxonomy): Eukaryota > Metazoa > Arthropoda > Insecta > Diptera > Sarcophagidae > Sarcophaga > Sarcophaga subvicina. The sequence goes on from OW388084.2 coordinate 40,356,203, forward strand.
AGAACGAGAATCTGGCAAGCTTTCCACATGAAAACGGTTCCACATGCATAATAGCGGGGCATATAATTTATAGTCGACTCTGAACGACAGATTTTTCAGAAAATTTTCATTGCAAATTTTGTTTAATCTCAGAGTTTTTGCCAGAAAGCGAAAAAATTTTGTTTCTTAATTCGTCAATGTTCGAGACATCTGAGCTGGGGTTTGAACCACCGGCACGAGTCTAATAAGCCCACAAACTTACTTACTTCGTACTACATATTGTGTATTTTGCACGAGCGATTTGAGTGCATGATCAAACACATGCGCCAGAATTACTATAAGATAGACATTTGCAATGCGCTTTAAACAGATGCCGTGGAGGACATTTTAACAATGTTATAATCCACACATAATGCCTTCAATAGGTCATTCAAATGAATACAATTGTTCGATTATATCTCTCAGACACTTGATTTTATTTAAATTTAAAGACAGGCAACGTTTAAAGAAAGTTATTTATTGCATGCCATCAGATTGAATTCAGAAGCCATCAAAACTTCATTTTTTGTCTGTCCTCAATGAACTTTTTTCCTAATCAGTAATTTCGCCACAAAATTATTTATAAATGGGATGTCATGATGGGATAGGATGACCTGTTTTATTATGTCTTTTATCTCCTATTCAATGCTTGTAAGAACCTCTTTGAAGCCTAAGAAAATTTTTATATTCTGAACTTTCAAAGATTAAGGTGATATTCGATTGATTGATAGATTCATGACTCTAATGTATATGCGGGTGCTCCACAACTATCGGGTGTTCCTCTTTTTAATTACATGAGATCTACCGCTATCGATAGCTATCAGTTTGACAGCAAAAGAAAAAAGTTTGTGCATAGAACAGTTTATGTTAAATGTAATCGGCATAGAAGTCATTCTAGTCAAGTAGGTAGTGTGTTAGCCTAATGGATGAGAGCCAGTGGTTCAAACCTCAGACATCTCGAACCAAGCGAAAAATAAAAAAATATTTCTTGGGTGCCCTGGTGGTCTAGTGGGTAGTGTGCTAGACTATTAGCGTAAGCGTCGTGGGTTCGATTCCCAACCGGGACTTTGGCCTGTGACACTACACCGAGCATAAGGTCAAGTCACTCCACTCGTATATAATTAAAATATAATTTGTAATTGTATTGTAATAAATAAATAAATAAATAAAGAAATAAAAAATATTTCTTTTGTCGACTTCCTTTCAATTGACTTTTGGCAAAATCTCTGAGAGTAAATAAAATTGCCATGAAAAGTTCCTCTAAACTGACGCTCGAAGTAAACTTTAAACTGTAGGTTCCGTCACTCAAGCATAAAATTAACACACACAACTTGGGTGGTGTGAGAGCAAGTGCGTAGTCCCGACTTAATGGTTGTTATGAACAGTTATAAATAATTCTTGCAGTTATTGAGCGTTTTCGCAAAAAAATGTGCCTACCGTAGGGAATGCTGGCGGTTTTGGAAGGAGATGTTGAAATGTCGATATGGCGTCGCGACGCGTCGTTCTAAATTTGTTCTTCTTTATGTTTCTGCTACGTGGAAATATTTACGATTTTGGCTTACGTGCCTATAAAATAAAGCTCTTAAGAGAATTGAAGCAAGACAACCCTCATTTGTGTTGCATTTTTGTTGACTTGACTTTGATATTAAAAGTGGACGAAGATGTGTATTTTTATTAAAGGATAGTGTTTTATGGTGACGCGTTTGGTGTTAAATGGCTACGTAAATATGCAAACTTGCCGTATCGCCATTGATCGGCCTTTATTTCTTTCGTAATGACCAAACAGATGCTGTTATAATGCATGCCGTCTGCTTTTAAGTCATGACTGCATTTTTGTTTTCAAAAGTTAATCATCTGCATACCAGCCAAACATCAAATGAGGCATTAAAAGCCAACACTCAAGCCACAATTGACGCTGTACGACCACTTTTAATGGAAAATATAGATAATAATCGCATTGATTTAAAGGACGTATTTAAAAAACCAATACCATTAAATTATCAATCAGATTACATTAAAAAATTCTTTATTCCAACAATATTTCTGTCTTGTATTAGTATTTAAAATACTTAAGTTACATCCGATACTTTGGGACTTTTTGGGCCCAAACAAGAGAATGAAAAGTGTACGCCTTAATAAAATGAGGGATCATATTCTAGGGAATTTTATGATTTCGATAGTAATTGGCTTCATCATAGAAAAATACGCTTTCAATTGCCCTATGAGTTCCTCGAAGCATTACGGAGGATATTCGTACTTCAGTAGAACTATTTGTAGGTAAATCCGTTCCGTATGCAAATTTCTTTTGCGTTTGCCAATGTAAGCCGAAATTGATTCGTTAAATTTCCCTCCTACAACTTCAGTTCCAATTTGTAATACCACGAACTGAATGTTGTTAAACTGGCAAGCACCCACAATTACAAAAAATTGATTGTCAAAATCTTTGATACAATACATAATTGGTCATTACAACCCTTCAGTCAGAATTACGACCTAGCTTCTCACACCACTCATGTTTTGTACGTTAATTTTATACATGACTGGTGGGACCTCCAGTTTTAAGTCGACTCTAAACGACAGATTTTTTTGAGAAACTTTTCATGGCAATTTTATTTACTCTCAGAGTTTTTGTTAGAAATCTGCTGAGAGGAAGTCGCCTGGGGCTCGAACCCTGGTGTTACGTCTCATAAGCCAACACACTACCTATTAGACTACGGCTACTTCCTCATCAAATTTCACCAAATTTCAGGCAAAAAAAATCTGTTGTTCGTAGTCGACTTTAAACTGTAGGTCCCACCACTCATGTATAAAATTAACGTACAAAACATGAGTGGTGTGAGAAGCTAGGTCGTAATTCTGACTGACTATGTATGTATGTAAGTCGCGAAGAAATATTTTTTTATATTTCGTTTTATTGGAGATGTTTGACTTGGGGTTTGAACCCTGGCTTTACGTCTAATAAGCCAACACACTGCCTACTAGACTACGACGATTTCAGCCTATGATGATGGGAAATACCAGTTACAACGTTGTACCAGAATACAACGAAACCTTCTAGCACCCAAGTGACTTCAACCTAGTCTGGTCAGCGCACACCTCGTATATCATTGCATCACTCACGTTACTTGTATCGTTAATCTAAGAACATTGGATTTTATGTTCGAATATTAATGTGCAGGTATAAAATGAGCAAACACTGAAAGAAAGAAATACGAAGAAGCGAAGGAAAAACATAAAGCGCCATTGGAAAACCATAAAGTTTTTCTCATATATTAACTTCAAGTCCTGGGAAAAAAACTCGTGATGTACTTCATGCACTTCATTCATTTTACCCTTTCAGCTACAAGCACGTACATGATGTATGCCTTTGTCTTCATCAAAGAAGAGAAGAAAAAATTGAAAGAAAATCGAAAAATTTTAAGAAATTCTAAAGAAAAAATACGCTCAAGTTAAAAATAATAATAAAAAAAGAAAAGCTCTGTAATGGGAAAAACTACGATAAGGATAAGGGAAAAATGAAAAGAAAAGAAAAGAAAATTGTTTAACTCTTCTCATATAAAGTTTAATTACATGGAATTGTTATCATTGTTTAATAGTGTTGCTGCTACTGCTCCTGATGGTGGTAGTGGTAGTGGTACAACGGCTGAAATTTATGAGGCAGTAACATAAAAAGTATTCGAGGCACTTTTAAGCGGAAAACTATTAAAAGTTTTCTCTTCTTTAAGTTCCCATCAAGCCAACCAAAGGCATATTTTTATGAACAACCACAGCAGTTAAGTATTCAGCACAAGGAAAGAATTCATTTTCGCTATTTACTTATGAAACTATTTCGCGGAACGCATGTTATTCTTGAATGAAAAATCTTAAGAAAAATAATGGAAAATAATGGTGTACGCTTGCATAAGTTATGCATTTATTAAATATGAAATTATGTTGATGTACAGTTACCATGTAACGGGTGATTATTTTATTATGTCGATATTTCAGTATAAAAAAATATTCGTGAGTTGTAAGCGAAGAACGCTTGTAATTCAATAAACTGTATGAGAAATGTATCTCAAAAGTTATATTCATTTTGAGGTCGTCATAATCAACCGTTTAATCGTTTGTGAGCTAATTTCAAATGTGAAGAGTATTGCTGCTGTATCGGCCAGTATCAACGAATATTGCGAAGAGCCAATTCGACATACATACATACATAATTGGTCATTACAACTCATTAGTCAGAATTACGGCCTAGTTTCACACACCACTTATGTTGTGTGCGTTAGTTTTATACATGAGTGGTGGGACCTACAGTTTAAAGTCGACTCCGAACGACAGATTTTTGAGAATCATGGCAAGTTTTATAAATGGTCCGTAAAAGAACTTTTTTTTTTTTTTGAAAATGTTTTAAAAAAAACTACTGAATATTTTCTCAAATTTCTATTTTTATTTGAAAGTACAATCCTTCCGGTTAATAATGAAAAATAATTTCATTCAAATGGCTGCCTCGGCTGGCCATGCAGTAGCCTACACGATCGGTCCAATTTTTAAGCACATTATCGATTGTGTGCAGCTGTATTTCACCAATGGCTTCACGAATATTGTCCTTTAAAGAGTCAATTGTCTTTGGCTTGTCGGCGTAACACTTATATTTAATGGCACTCCACAAATAATAGTCCAACGGCGTCAAATCGCAGCTCCGAGGTGGCCAAACGGCATCAGCTCTGCGTCTGATAATGCGATCTTCAAAAACAGGGAGCAAAACATCGAGTGTAGCTCCGGCTGTGTGGTACGTAGCGCCGTCCTGTTGAAACCAAATGTTACCAATATCCTCCTCTTCAATTTTTGTGAACAAAAATTCGTTCAACATGGCCCGATAACGATCGCCATTGACTGTAACGGCCACTCCTTGCTCATTTTCGAAGAAAAATGGCCCAATTATGCCTCTGGACCAAAATCCGCACCAAACAATGACTCGTTTTAGGTGCGTCGGCTTTTCAATGTATGCGTGCGGGTTTTCTGTGCTTCAAATGCGACAATTTTGCTTGTTTACATACCCGCCAAGATCAAAATTAGCTTCATCTGAAAAGATGATTTTCTGCCAAAATCGGCATCTTCTGAAGTAGGCTACTGCATGGCCAGTCGAGGCAGCCATTTGAATGAAATTATTTTCCATTACTAACTGGAAGGATTGTACTTTCAAATAAAAAAAAGAAATTTGAGAAAATATTCAGTAGTTTTTTTTAAAGCATTCTCAAAAAAAAAAATATTTGGCGGACCCTTTATATACTCAGAGTTCTTACCAGAAATCTGTTAAGAGGAAGTCACTGAAGAATATTTCATATTTTTTTCATATTTTCGTTTTGTTGAAGATGTCTGACCTGTGTTTTGGACCTATGTACTAGGCTACGACGACAACTTGTCAACAATTAGGTTTCGATTATTTAGCAACGTGGAATATTTTACATGAAATTTATCTGAAGCTTTACGAAATACTGGTTAGGTTAGGTTAAGTTAGGTTATGTGATGTTAGGTTAGATTAGGTTATGTTAGGTTAGGTTAGGTTGAAATGGTAGTTTTGATACGAAATAGTGAATGCTTTATGAAAAGAAACTGAAGCGAGTTGGCGTACCATAACGTCGTTTGTTTAAGGGATGTTGAATGGAGAGCATTATTTCTACCGAAACATTATCTCATCAGTTTTGTGTCCTTGAGTACATCAGCAAAAATAATTAACGAATGTGTGAATAAAATTCACATGCTGGTCAACAGGCACAATTACAACCGTGAGGAGTTTGCCCAAACTCCAAAGAATCACGCTCAGTGTGGATGTTTGAGTTATTACTGGGCATTGCATTGTGGGCAGCCATGCCAGACTTATTCATCCTTGACACCTTACTAATGATTTCTTCAAAAGCTGGAAGAAATGGAGACTGTTGTTGACCTATTGAGTACGTACCCGGCAATATATTGTAAGAGAGAAGAATTCAACATTAAAGTAATAAACAAAAGCTACAGAAACAAATGACTTGTTCACATGATCAACGAATAAACAAAAATACAGCAACAACTGCAGTATAAACAAAGGCGTTAAACAAGTAAACAAACAGACAACAACAACATTGCAATGCCAAACGTCAACAAAATACACAAACAACAATAACGTAAACAACATGTTTACATTTATAGAGATTTCGCGAACGCAGTGATTCTCCTTCAAGAGCATCCATCAGACTGTTTACCCAGCGATATAAAAGGCAAGACAAAGCAGGCAACGGGATCAGAAAGAATTCAGTCCGTCTTGTGTGAAGACATGTTGCGTGTGAAGAGAATAATTGCGGCTTAAAGATCTCTGTAATTGTGTACGCGGAAGAGTGTATAGAAGAATAACAATTAAAGCAAGTTGTTGTTGCTTAAATCAAGTCGTGAAAGGTGGCAAACGGAATTGTGCGAACTATAAACAATTGATTCAAAACTAAACACAAATTTATTTTTATTTTATTTGCAATCTACGAACTCATATTTTTAATGTTTTTAAAAGGGTAAAAACGTAACAATACGAATAATATCCGATGTTGCTTATTGACTCATAAGCGCTCTCTTAATAGTATGTCGTATGCTTCAGTGGGCTGTATATTTATTGGCGAGCTCTGGGCATTAAAATTAAATGCGACGTTTGGTGGAAACTGCATATTTTTTAAATTTCGTAAAAAGCATTTAAGTGTGATATTTTTAAAATGAAGCATGAAATTTGCACTCCCTATAATCTCTCACTCTCCCTCTGTATTTATTTTTACGGAACATTGCTTAAAATAAGTCTTTAGCTGAAGTCATACGTCGATAGATGAATATTACGTATTTGATTTAAAAATAGCCACCTTTGGCTTGACGTTGACTTGTTTGAATTGTGGAATGGCTTCAAAGTCGATGGTCTTAACTCAATTCGTAAGACTACTAGATTACTGCAGAGTCTTCCACACAAAAGAGTAGGCAGTACAGACTACGGTCGGTATTATTAAGGAGGGAAATATCTCTCGAAAGGATATTAGAAGGACAAAAACCCTAATACGATTAATGGCTGTTGCAAACATCTCAACGAGGTGGCGGAGAGGTATGACATTAATATCGGATGGATACTGTGGCACAGCGTTCTTCTAGGAAACGACAGAGCCGATGAACTGGCTATGCGTAGAGATTGAATAAAATCGTCATGAAAACCTACCCAAAGCAGTCATTCGGAGTCAACGTTAAACTATAGCTATCAACACTTATGAATAAAATTAACACACGGAACATGGGTGGTGTGGGAAGCAAGTGCGTAGTCCTGACTAAATGGTTGTTATGAACAGTCATAAATAATTCGTGCAGTTATTGACCGTTTTCGTATTAATTTTTTGGTTTTCAATCAACAACAGCGCATAAAAATGTGCGTGCCGTAGGGAATGCTGCTGACGCAGGCGATTTTGAAAAAGATGTTGAAATGTCGATTTGGCGTCGTTCTACATTTGTTCTTCTTTATGTTTCTGCTACGTGGAAATATTTACTATTTTGGCTTACGTGACTATTAAATAAAGTTTTTAACAGAATTAAAGCAAGACAACCGTCATTTGTGTCGCACTTTTGTTGACTTGATTAAAGCGGAAGAAAATGAGTATTTTTATTAAAGGATTGTAAATATGCAAAATTTCCGTATCGCCATTGATCGGCCTTTATTTGTTGCATAATGAGCAAACAGATGCTGTTATGATGCATGCAGACTGCTTTCTAGTCATGATTGCATTTTTTTTGCAAAAGTTAATTAGCTGCATACCAGTCATCATCAAATGAGTGTGAATGATTGAATTGATGCTGTACGACCACTTTTAAAGGAAAATGTACATAAGAATCGGGCTGATTTAAAGGACCTTAACAGCGGCGGACGTATGCTTGAAATCGTATTTAAATATAAATTTAAATAAATACCATTAAAATATTTAGGAGATTACATTAAAAAATACTTCATTCCAACAAAATGTCTGTCTTGTATTAGTATTTGAAGTACTTAAGTTACATCCGATACTTTGGGACTTTTTGAGCCCAAACAAGAGAATGAAAATGAGGAAACATTTTCCAGAAAATTTTATGTTTTCGATAGTAATTGTTTTCGTCATAGAAACATACACGTTCAATTGTCCAATGAATTCTTCGAAGCATTACAGAAGATTTTCGTTACTTCAGCAAAACTAATTGTAGGTGAATCTGTTTGCTACAGAAATTTTTTTTGCCTTCAATCCAAAAAATCCAATTTGCAATTCCACGAACTGAATGTTGATAAACTGGCAAGCACCCACAATTACCAGAAAATCTTTGATGATTGAAGTAATACCTATGAAAAAATATTGGCCATAATTGGGTGCCCTGATAGTCTAGTGGGTAGTGTGCTAGACTATTAGCGTGAGGGTCGTGGATTTGATTACCACCAGAGACTCTGGTCTGTGACACAACACCGAGCATATGGTCAAGGTACTCCGCTCGTATATAATTAAAATATAATTTGTAAATGTATTGTTATAAATAAATAAATAAATAATTGGGATTTGTTAGTCAGCTTCGGGAATTTTTCTTTTATTTTTTTTTTTTGGATCCCTTTTTGAATCAACTAAACATCTTTAACTAGAATCATTTAAGTGGCAAAAGTCTTTTGAACTCTTGTATTATTCTTGTTATTAACTTTATTATTCACAATGTTATCAACTAAATAAAGATAAATGGCTTGACTAAGGGAAAAAAAAGGGAGAATAAAAACACTTTAAAAATTTTCGTTACGTTTAAAGGTATTACGTCTGCCATTGCTCTTACACAAGCAGCACTGACACAGACACAATATTTTATTCAATCTGTTATACGCTTTGGATAGAAGATAACTGTTATACAATTATAAATTGTTTAAAAGTATAAGAGTTTAACCTTGATGATACTCTTTACTTGAAAGCACGTAAATCTAAAGAAACCATAAAGAAAAAAATCCTTCTTTTTATCTTTTTGTTGATGTTTTTATCTTCTTTTTTTTTGGCTTTCTTCCCTGTTTTTTTTATTTAGAAAATATCATAATAACAGAGAGGGAGAAGAAGAGTATGAAAGGGAAACAGCTAAAAATAAAACATCAAGAAGTTAAATTCCATTTGTTTATGGGTTTACATTTGTGTGTGTAAGTATGAGTGTGTATGTGTCTGCAAAAGATGCATGCCAAAGCACATACAAAGCAATAAATAAACATCTCCTTCTCTCTTTCTCTCCCGCTCTCTGTACTCGTACAAATGCAAGTAAATTAATAAAACTCACACACTTACACATAAATATAGCATACAACTCTCGCATTCTCTATGAATGCGTATGTATATGTGTGTTTCTTCTTCTCTTTAAAGCATTCATGCTAAAAATAGTAACGACAATTGCTTTTCTTTTTGTGCTATTTTTAGTTATTACCTTCAGAAGGGAAAGAAAGAGAGAGAGAAATAAATGCGAAAAACTAACAGAGACAGAACATATGCACTTGTATTCTATATTGACACTTTTACCCATACATACATATGTATAAGGGCGCAAGGGAAACTGAATTTACACATCCATACACAGTTGGTTGGTGTTTTAAAAGACATTTACCCGGTAAACCATCTTTCATATACAGAACGTACAATATACATACATACGTATTCAGTCAAGGGTGTATTGCAAATGTATGAATGAGCACTTACAGATGATACCGCTAGTAGTAGGTAATGGAAAAAGTAATTTTCTTATGTCTAAAAAAAGATGTCAACAGACATGCACAAAAAATTCCCAATAATTTAAAATATTAAGTCCTGCCAGAGTAGCACTCAGAGAAATGGTCTCTGCTTATGCATTGCTTAGTGTTAGAGCTAAGGAAACAGCTTGTAAAAGGCGAGAAACAGGAGGGAGAAGTGTTTATGAACCTGTGGATGTACTAAACTGGTAGGACTTTTGCCAAAAGTGTAGTACGGCTATAAGTCGCTAGTCTAGTAGGTAGTGTGTTGGCTTATTAGACGTAAAGCCAGGGTTCGAGCCCCATGTCAGACATCAAAACAAAATACAAAAAGTATTTCTTCGGCGAATTTCTCTCTGCAGATTTCTGGCAAAAACTCTGAGAGTGAAATAAAATTGCCATAAAAAAGTTTCTCGAAAATCTGTCGTTCGGAGTCGACTTTATACTGTAGGTCCCACCACTCATGTATAAAATTAACACACACAACATAAGTGGTGTGAGAAACTTGGTCGTAATCCTGACTGAAGGGTTGTAAAGACCAATTATGTATGTATAGTACGGCTAAAGAATGAATTTTCCCTGTAAAGCAAATTAGATCCACTAACCAATCGACTATGTACAGATGGACTCTATCGGGTGGGCCATCTATCGGTTTATATTTGAACAATCGGTTATTTCGAATCTGGCAATAATTATGTCGTTGTATTCTGTCACAATATTCAGTATTTAAACTCCACTGAACGTAATGAATCGATTTACGCTTCAGCAACGTTGGGATTTATTGGGCCAATGAGAAACTGCACGATGATTACGATTTTGCCAAAAAAAAATCTTTTCGGATCACCCTTTGCATCTTGGTGGGTACGCTAAAAAGTAAAATTGCCTTGTTTGGGATTCAGAAAACCCACACATGGTCTTACAGAAGCCAATGTACCCATTATGAGTGTCTGTTTGGTGCGGTTTGTGGAGCAGAGTCATCATTGGCAAATATTTCTTTCAAAATGAGAACGGCGCAATAGTTGCGGTCAATGGACACACCTATCGCACCATGATAACCAATTTTTTTGTACTCGCTCCTCATGATATTGATGTGAATGATGTTTGGCTTCAACAGGATGGTGCAACTTGCCACACATCTCATGCCACAATTGATTTATTGTGTCAAACTTTTGATGGCCGTTTAATTTGCCGCCAAGAAGCTGCGATTTAACACTGTTGGACTATTTTGTATGGGGCCGTTTGATAACCGTTTAATTTGCCGAAATGGTAATATCAATTGGCCGCCGAGAAGTTGTGATTTGACACCGTTGTACTATTTTCTGTTAGGCGTCGTTAAAGAAAAGTGTATATATGCCGACAAACCAGAGACAATTGATCATTTGAAGGCCAACATTTGTGATACAATTGCCGAGATACGACCACATACACTCAAAAAAGTCCGCGAAAATTGGTCCGATCGAATAACTTACTGTGAGTTTAGCCGCGGCAGTTATTATGTCATAATATTACATTTCTAACCCGAAAAATTTTACTTCACCACAAAATAAATAAATTTGGCAAAATTTCAAACCGTCTCTGTTTTATTGTATTTTTAAATTTAAGCTTCTAAATGACCCACCCTATATAATGAGATCCACTATCGATTGGTTAGGCACAGATGGGCTCTATAAGACAAATGAATCCTATCTTAAAGTGTTCATAATTTCATTAGAGCAACCCGTATTGCGAAATTGAACCAATAAAGCTGAGTACCATATTGTCGTTAATAAGAATCTTAACCCACTACTGCTTATACAGACTGCTTATAAAGATTACGGCCTGTGTATGAGAGTTGTAGTCTATTTTTGGTTGGCTATATGTGGTGTAAAACCTAAAAACATCAGAGGGAGTGAAAATTTCTATCATAGTTTTGAGAAACCAAAGCAGTTGAAAGCTGTTTCCGAAACATGAAATATATGCAGGCTGCAGTAAACGTTACATTGTATTTTCGTGCGCAGAACTCCCCTATATTTCTGACGCCCATTGAATGACATGCTATTAAGCGAGCACTTATGAGTCTGTAGACAGCATTGGATATTATTTGTATATTAAAATCGAACCTATTCCTACAACCCAATTTTTCAATTACAGAGTAGGAAGTAATTTAGAAGTAGCGGCCAATCCTAGAAGATGGGAGAGGTACGAAACGAAAGTAGCCACCTTCTACGCCTCTTTCTTGTTGCTACAGTTCCTGCAGAAGTTGTTTGCTATGATCCAAGACATATGCGTTTTGCACAAGGGCCAATAATGTAATGTCTAGTAATGATCCTAGTCACCTCGTTGATCGTGCTTCTTTAGGCTTTGAGCATTATTTATCTTGCTTTGGACAGATTTGAAGCGCTTTCTTGCCCGAATTTTAAGCAGAAAACCTGGTGTAGGGATAATCATAATTACTCTATTGTAAGTTTAAAGGGGTATCCTTTCTTACTTACTTGATCGGTCATTACAATCCTTTAGTAAGGATCACAAGCTTGATTATCACATCACCAATATGAGATATGAAGTCGCCGTAGTCTAGTAAGTAGTGTGATGGCTTATTAGAAGCAAGGCCACGGTTCAAACCCCAGATCAGACATCAAAACGAAATATGAAAAAGTATTTCTTCGGCGACTTCTTCTCTGCTGAGAGATTTGTGGCAAAACTGTGAGAGAAACAAAATTGCCATGAAAAGTTTCTTAAAAAAATCGGCCATTTTTGTAACAGTAAACGTGGCATTGACACAATTTATTCCTGTATTGTCAATTATAAACTTGTAAGTCTTTAAAGGGGTAATTACGACCTTTTAACCAAGATTACAATCCAGTTTTAACACCATCCATGTTGTGTGTGCTAGCTTTATTCAAGAGTGTTGAGACCTATAGTTTAACGTTGACTCAAATGACAGATTTGGGTAGGTTTTCATGAGAATTTTATTCAATCTCAGAGTTTTTGCAAGAAGACTGCTGAGAGAAAGTTGCTAGGCTTTGGACTCATGAGATTTTGTGTAGTAAGGCAACAAATTGTCTACTACACTACGATGACTTCAAAGATGTACTCAATGCAGAAAAATCATTGGAAATAACTATAGCTGGGCTACATTTAGTTAGTTTATCGGCTATGTCGTTTCCTAGAAGAGCACTATGCCACAGTATCCATACGATATTAATGACGTACCTCTCCGCCATCCCTTTGAGATGTTAGCGACAGCCATTAATCGTATTAGAGTTCTTTGTTCACCTAATATCCGTTCGAGAGATATTTCGTTCCTTAATAATACCTACCGCAGCCTATACTGCCAACACTTGTGGAAGATACTGCAGTCATACTGTAGCCTTCCGGATAGGGCTATGACTAATCTAGTTTTGAATCATACATACATAATTGGTCATTACAACAATCCCGTCAGGATTACGACTTAGCTTCTCACACGACTTATGGTGTGTGCGTTAATTTTATACATGAGCGGCGGGACCTACAGTTTGTAGTCGACTCCGAGCGAAATTTTTTTCCCTTTTCCCTGGCAATATTACTTTCAGAATTTTTGCCAGAAATCTGCTGTCGCTGATGGAATATTTTTTCATATTTCGTTTTGTTCAAGATATCTGACTCGGTGTTTGAATTGTGGCCTCACGTCTAAAAAGTGAACACACTACCTACTAGACTACGGCGGCTAGTTTTGAATCATTTGTGAAAATCTGAACGAAGTAGTTCACAAGAAGCCTTATACCATTTTCACAAATTCTCTTTCCGTTTAAAAGTCATAGTTTGACTATGTGTTCAATACCCTTGACAGGTTTTTTCCGTGCGTAAAACTCTATAAGAATGATTGATATTTCATTCACATATCACTTTCATTCACATTTACTTATCAATTTACCATAATTTTGAGGAAATTTTCTATTTCCTTGAGCCAATACTTCATTCAGCATCTTCCGAAAATAATTTTTTTCTTTTTTTTTTTTTAGAAATCATAACTATGGATACGTTTATTATATTACGATACACATAAAAAAATAATCTAAACAAACACAAAAACAAAAACAACAACAAATACACTCAAGTATAAACGTACGTACTCATAAAGGAAACACTTATACATTCACCAATACTTTCATACACTCATAGTATAGAGACGACGAGTAAGAGTATCAAAAGATGAGTTCTGAGAGCATGCACTTGATGTTTTCAGTATACAGAAGCAAAAAAAGTGTTCGTTCATCTGTTTTACACTGTGTGTTGCTTGGTTCTTTTTTTTCACACACTCACACACAAACATGTACATTTGCATAAAGTTATACTGACGTAATGAATACTACACATACATTCAGACGTACATACGTACGTAAACATAAATGTATGAACATACATATACAAACAAACAAAATTGTTGATGATTCTTAAAAGGTTGTTGCTATATATTGCACTGTGTACGATATTATATTGCATATGTATGTATGTGTATGTATGGCAAATAATATAAAATAGAACAAGAAAAAACATGGGATGATGAGCAAACAGGAGCAAATGTTAACCTACAACAGAGTCCTCTGGAAAGTTTACAAGTCAAAGGTTAACTGCTGTTCAGTACAAATTATAGGAATTTTATGTGCATTTTAGTATCAGTTTTCAACTCATTTACTTCTTTTATGTTTATTTCAAAACAAAACAAAATATATTTTTAGTAAAAAAAATCTCAAGATGTCATGAAGTCGAGATTCTGAAGCTGTTGGTGTTATGAGCATGAAAAGTGTCGAGAACTTCAGACGAAAAAGTGCTCATAAAAAATAGCAGCCAACTATATTAGCCAATTACAGCATCAACGCAATATGAACGGTTTTATCGATACTAATACGGGGACGTGCATCATAGGCATGTCTAGGCGTATGATGACCATTCCCTATTAGAATAAGAAGATGTTTCCAGCGATTCAAAAATAATGATTTTGTTGTGAGAAATGAAGAACGTGGAGGATAAAGTTTGAAGACGCCTTATTGTGTACAATTTTGGTTGAAGATGACACTTTGTGTCAGAAACAAATGTCAAAAATGATAACGTTGCACAACAAACAATATCTGACCGTTGAGAAGCTGTGGGAAAGATCGAAAATCATGGAAAATAAGTGTCACATGAAATGAATGACAAACAGATGGAAAACTAAGAAACCAATTGTGAAATTGCACAGTTGCACAGTGTTGCATCGGATTATTATTGGCAATGAAAAATGGGTTTATTTTCGGAAAAACAGAACAGAAAAAATCATTTGTTAATCCAAAACAACCATCAATTTCGGGTGCTAACCAAGATCGATTAGGCAGGCAGATAATGCTGAGTGCATGGTGGGACCAGATAGGTGTGGTCTAGCAGGAGCTCCTAAGAATTTGTGTAATCATTAGAACAGACAACAAAAAATTAATTTGAACGATGCATTACACGAAAAGAGACCAAAATGGGCCACCAGACACGGCAAAGTAACTTAGCAGCACGAAAATGCACTTGCACTTAATGGAAACCCGGTTCAGGATACAATCAAAGCATTAGGCTGCGAGCTGCTATCGTTGTACTCACCAGACTTAGCAGTTTCCAACTTCTAATTATGTTCATGGATGGAATACGCATTGGCTGAGCAGCAATTCGATTTCTACAAGCACACTGAAAATTCGGTGACTAATTGGTTTTCTTAAAATGGCGAACAGTTTTGTTGGCATGCAATCCGCAAAATGCCTGAAAGATGGAAGAACTGTATAGCCACCAATGGCCTATACTTTCAATAAAAGCATTTTTAATTTCCCATTAAAAAGTTGTGTTCACAAAAAAACTCTCATTTCATAACGGTACATCTGGTAAATACAGCTCCCTCTTTGATCTCTATCGCGCCATCTTTTCCAACTCCTAACACAGTTAAATAAGGCAGAGAAAGTTCTACAAGACGAACAGGCAGGTATCCGGGAATTGGTTAGTTCAGACCTCCATACCATTAGATGTACTGCTATATGGAAAGCATTGGAAATAAAACAATTCGAGTCATCAAAATTATGTACGAGGATGCAGAACTCTCAACTCTGCACAACAGAAATACATGTGAACTGCTTCAAGCGATTGCTGGAGTAAAACAAAGATCACCGCCATCACCTGAGCTTTTCAATTGGATGATATCATGAACGAAGTCTGTTCAGAGTGAAGATGAATTATTAGAAGTCTTTCACGCTAACTCGTAAATAATATTTATCTACTCTCGCACAAGAAGACGCAACATGAAGGCACAACTTGGAGTAGTATTAGGACGTGGTTTTGGAATTGCGATAAATATAAAGAAAAGCAAAATAATGAGAATAAATTACGTTAGCCTTGATCACCATGAATATCATGATATAAGGCCAACACAGTTGCCTGCATAGACAGATTCTGGCGGATGGCGGCAAAGGAACAGATGTTATGAGGAGAAACTCACAAATATCCAAACGAATCACACTTAGAATATTCACGTTCGCAGAAAGTCATCTCTGTTGTACAGCTGCTGATGGCGTTACTTTCGAAGACCATAACATAAAAGTTACGGATATTCATCTATAAGTGTCTCAGTATCATTTGGTGAATATTCAGTAATCAATAAAAAGGATCTTTGGAACAATACTAACGTGAAGCCCATAGTAATACTGAAAAATTATGAAAATGGAGCTGGATCGGCTATACTATCCGAAAGACTAGTGATTGTGTAACGTGGATAGCGCTAGACTTGAAGCCTTAATGTACAGAAGACTTGACCTGCCTAAATACAGCTGAGACGTACCTTGGATAGTGGAATTTCGCAATAACAGCAGCAAATGGGGAACATGGAGATGCTGTATACTAACCATTTATTCTCAAGAGGTGTAATGAAAAAATTTTGTAAGCTACATGAATAAGGGCCTGTAGACTAATTAAAAATTAATCTGTTGGTTTCTCGGGGCGAATTGGCCAAAAGAAGAATAAAATACTGGAGAGTGAGCAGATATGCAAGGCTCTTGTAGGAAGTACTACAGGAAAGGCAGTTCCATTCTTAATCTGCTTGTCGCTCTTATAAGGCTATAGGTTATCTTTAAAATACCATGGCACTGTTTTGAGAAGCTAAATCAGTTCATAAAGAGAAATTTGGTAATCAACTCCTGGAATTTAGATCAAGTGGCCGTTAGCGGCAATGAACATAGAGATGAGCTTTCTGGATCATAAAGAATGAAAAAAAATTTTGTATGACAAAATCTAAATTTGTCTTTAGTGACTATAATACGAGGAGATTTCAGTTATGTATGAGACTATCCAGGAATAATCGAATGTTAATATCCGTCCTTTTGTCAGTGCTATGTAAACTTAAGGAATACTTATTCTTCTCGAACTCAATATGTATAATAGTATATATATATAAAATAATAGTGAGAAAGAATCATCAGCACAAATACTCGGAAAACACCAGCGTGCTTCTCATATGCTGGCAGTGGTATTATCCATGTTGACGCCAAGGAGAGCTTTACCTATTTTTATATTTAAATAATACAAAGTGTGTAGGAGATAACATCGACTTTTTTCATTCGATTGCCAGATATATTGATTTAATTATGTGTTGAATGAATCATCACTCAAGTACACACCAAGACTTTTCTGCGTGGAGCGATTTTCCATGACTTTGACGAAGCTGAATTACTCTAACGACATGAGTCATGATGGTTTTAAGATTTCTGGCTTATTAGCTTACACTTGTAGTTAAGACAACTCTCACAAAAAGTCTAACGGGGGATTAAATCGTATAATAATGGTGGCCAGTTCATATTACCTCCTCCTGAGATGACCGTGTCCTGAAATTGTTCGTGGAGAATATCCAATGCGACATAAGCTGTATTGCTCGTAGCATTGTACTGTTGAAACCACAAGTAGTTGGTTTCCAGATCATTCAATTCTATCCGAAAAAGAAGATCGACAGTGATGGCCCGGTCGTCTGTGTTCTCACAGAAATATAGACCGTTGACGCTGCCATGTTAAAAAGTCCACACCAAACACGAACTTTTTCGAAATGTACTGGACACTCTTGAATCTTATGTGGATTGGTATCGGCCCAAATTCGATAATTTTGTTTGTTTACATTTAGAAATGGACCTCATCGTTGAAGATATTTTCCGATTAAAATTAGGGAAGGTTGCCAACTGTTTCAGAAACCATTCAGAAAACACTCGTAGTTCTATATTGTCGTCCACGGTGATTTGGCAAAACAAACTGAATAAGTGGCAACTAACTTGTTAGATAAGGCTTCAAAGTTTGAAAATCTCTGTTGGAACGCCCGATATATATCACTGGTCGAATGCATTTCTTACACACTGAAGAGAAGGAAATACTACAGAATTTTCAAAGTAAATTTACTTATTAAAGACACCGTAGACAAAAATACTTGAGAGTTCTCTATTTACATATTTTCAGGATCTCAAATATATTTTGTAAAACTGACTTGAATATCCTCATCGATTACCCGAATTTGGAAAGACTAGGTACGTTCTGTAGACTAAACAATGGAACTAATTTCAGTTAAATATTGAGTCAATACTCGTTTAAATTTTTTGAGATTTTTGATATGAGGCCTATTTTAAAATGCTTGTACACGCATTTTAAAAACTATTTTCCAATGGAAATGATTCAAATATTCAGTCAAATCAACCTATTGTAGGGTGTTTACAATGGGGTGTTTACCATGCCCTCAAATTGAAAGTGCAGAATATCCATGTAGCCGAAAAATAAACAAAGTATAGTGCTCACCTTCTACAGTGATGGCCTGATCAATGTTATTCTCAAAGAAATATAGAAGACGTCCTTTTCGGCATGCATTGGATACTATTGAGTCTTATGTGGATTGGTATCATTTCAAATTCAATAATTATATTGTTTCACATTTGACCTCACATGGACCTCTTCATTAGGAAAGGTTTCCAACTTCTTCGGAAACCATTCCGTAAACAGACGTCGTCCTCTACGGTCGCCTACGGTGATTTGGCAAAACAGACAGAATAAGTGGCAACTAATTTGAAGCCGCCGCAGTCTACTAGGTAGTGTGTTGGCTCAGTAGACGTAAAGCCAGGGTTCGATCCCCAGGCCAGACATCAAAACAAAATACAAAAAGTATTTCTTCGGCGACTTCCTCTCAGCAGCTTTCTGGCAAAACTCTGAGAGTAAATAAAATTGCCATGAAAAGGTTTTCAAAAATCTGTTGTTCGGGGTCGACTTTAAACTGTAGGTCCCGCCACTCATGTAAAAAATTAACACATACGACATAAGTGGTGTGAGAAACTAGGTCGTAATCCTGACTGAAGGGTTGTAATGACCAATTATGTATGTAAGTATGTAATTTGACAGATGTGACTTAAATTTCGGGATTCCCTGTTGGAAGGCTTGATCGAAAGCATATCTGAAGACACAGTAGAGAAGGAAACACTACAGAGGTTTCACAGTAACTGTTCTTATTAAAGACAACGTAGACGTAAATACTTAATAGTTCTCAACTTATTTTCAGGATCTCAAATATATTGCAAAACTGACTTGAATATCCTCATCAATTACACCAATTTGGAAAGACTAGGTGCCTTCTGTAGACGAAACAATGGAACTAATTTCAGTTGAATGGTGAGGCTCAACTTGTAAAAGCACTTCAAAATTTTCTATGCAACTGCGAAAACCTATTTTCCAATGGGGGTGATTCAAATATTCAGTAAAATCAACCTATTGTAGGGTGTTTACAATAAGAAAAAAAGAAACAAAAAAGAGACACAAAATTTTCAAAACGTACACACAGAGAGAACGTGTTCACAAAGAGGATATGAAAGTGTTATTTGTGTATGCGAATGTGTGAATTTTTATATGAATACCTAGATAACAGAGAGTGTTTGTGTAGCTGTGTATGTATGTATGTATGGTGGTATTTGTGTGCTTATTTACAAAATAAAGAGGTACAAGGACATTCATTGCCAGCAGCTGTTTTCTTCACTTCAAATCATAGATATTTTATGTTGCACGTACACACAGCATCAGCACACATGAAAAGCATGTTTACACTGCAACGAACATATACTCATTCTCATACTTATGCATTTTTCTCTAAATGTATCCCTACATAGCAGCACTCTATGCATATTAAAAAAGCTAGAGGATAAGCATGGCTCACATACAGAGAGTAGAGCAGCAGCATAATATTGGTCGTTAGGTTAGTAGTCGAATTTAGTTCATCTATATTTCAATATGAGTCAAGTGAAGCAAGTATTTTTCCATTTGCCACATAAACTCTCTGCTACTTTTCACAGAGTTTCGTTTTTTTGGTTTTTTCTCTGTTTATTTTATTATTTCTCTGTATACTTTTTTTTTGGATGGAGAAATATGAAAACAAAAAACAAAAACAAAAAACAACATAAATAATCTAAAAATCTAGAAAACAAAAAAATTTACAAAAAAAAACGGGAAAAAAATGAGCGAAAACTATAAAGTTTAAAATGAATTATCCATGGATGTGCTGGTATTAGAAGAGTGTAGCAGTGTATGTATGTGTGTTTGTTTTTTAGTTGGCCAGGATGAATGAACTTATAAGCCACTCTAACTATAATACATACAACCCATGATGCCCGAGTTGTGTTAAAGCAATGACTACCACTACCACTACGACTGCTACTGACGCGGATGTCGATGTGATGACGTTGCTGATGACGTTGATATAGACGAGGCAAAAATGTTATTTGCACTCTGGCACTTTTAGAAAATTAAAATTTTGTTAATTAAATAAAAATAAATGAAATATTTTTTTATTTATTTTTAAGCTAATTTCGCATGTTGTGTGTGTGTTCGTGTACAAAGCTTACAATGCCTGATAACACTGACGTGTAATAAAATTAAAAAATAAAAATTTATTTTCTCTCTCATGTGTTTTTTTGTGATTTTTAAGGAAAATAATGCAGTTTATCTAGAAACAAATGATAATCATTAGGACTTTTCTGTGAGAATAATTTTGGAATGAATAATAGAACTCAGTTAACAATAGAGATCAATCACGCTCGAATCACTTTATTGCCCTTAAGAGTCTGCAGAAGTTTATTATTTTCTTAGAGAAGTGCGTTAGTACTACCATCATATCTTCTATTTTACTCCCTTTTTAAAACTTTATAGGATACGGCTACAATGTCTCGTCCAAGTCTATTGCATTGGCATACTGCAGGATAATGTTTGGCGCTAACAATGAGAATTTTCTGCCTAGCACCTGGTGCACACTGGTTTTTTGAAATGTATTAATGGTCCACAGCTTCCAAGAATGATGCATTCTCATCGTCACAAAATCTATATGTTGGGCACATGATAATCCCACTCCTAATAAGTGTATTCTGAGCCTATAGCTCCTTGTCAAAATTCAGGTTACTAACCTCAGATCATTTATTAATAGTCTGATGCATGATTCAGATCTGCTGCGATTGTAATTTCCCAACAAAAGTTTTAATTGCCTTTAACACACTTGGTTTGAGAATAGTCTTTACCTCTCTTTTTCTTTACTCTTCCTTACGCATATCTTTCCAAACATCCCCTCCCACTCTATAGAAGGATTATGGCCTCATCAACGACATGAAAGCTTTCCTTGGTCTTACGTCTAATAAGCCAACACACTACCTACTAGACTACGGCGACTTCATACATTCCCATGTTGCCTACAATTATACTTTGCAAATATGGATTAATATTTATACCATATATATAATATTAAAACCATAGTATTTTTAGTGTACCCTAACCTTTAAGTCGCTAAAGCACGAAGTCTTCCTAAAATGGCAATTTCGCTGGGAAAATGAACAGCATGGAAGGTGGACATATAAACTAATTCACGAGTTGCAAGTGTGGAAAGCAGAAAAAACGGCGAAGTAGACTACTACATAACCCAGATGCTGACCGGTCACGGATATTTCAGAGAGGATATTTCTGTATCTGTGAAAGACACGTTAGATGATTCCGAACACACGACGCAGCAGAATGAGAATAGAGTGGAGCCTGGACGCAGGCTGACGATGATGGAACTTGAACATATGCCAGAAAAGAGTTCCACCTCGAAGTAATACAACCGTGGTTCCGAGGTGGAATGGTTCTCCGGTGAGGAGACAAGGCGGGTTTTTAGTCGGTATACCCAGTGGAAGAGTCCGACATATCATGTCTGGTGACGACCATCATGAGTGCATACAGCATGAAGTTTGGCTTGTTAATCACTATTTAAGTACTGAGGACTTAAAAAAGTCTACAAAATAATTTTAGATGATCGCAAAGAGAAGTCGATTGAGATAACTGAGCCTCTAAGGAACGTAATGAACGAGAATATTTGGGTACTCGAAAAAGCTGCCGCAGTAGCTCAAAACCCACCTAAACCAAGTAATAATTGATGGTTCTGAAATCTGTTTACAGCTGTTCTGCCATAAATTGTTGTGTCGATGTGTGACAGTAGATGAAACATTGTTCTATCAGAGCAGTTGTATAGAACTTCAATCATTCCTATTAAAAGTAATGTTTACTTATGTATTTTCTCTGTTAACTGGGCTGTCTACTAAGGGTCATATTACATATCAACACCACATGAAAGAGAAATTCTTCTCGCTTGACCTCTAATCGGGCAAACACAAACAAATGTGAAGTCGACGCAGTCTAGTAAGAAGTGTGGTGCCCCTGACATAGACTTCTAGATCAGAACGAAATATGAAAAAATATTTATTCAGTGATCTCCTCTTTACGAGAAAAAAATTTGACTAAAAGTGAAATAATCATGAAAAGTTTCAAAAAATCATTAAAAGTCGATGTTAAATTGTAGATTCCACCCTTCATGGTTAACATGAATGGAAATAGTTAGTCAGAGCTAAAATCAAAAAATTAGTCACGTTAAAATCATTATCTTATTAGAAAAGTACTATAAAAAAAAGAGACAGTCAGCGTAGATCATACTTTATGACCTTATTTAGCAGCGGTCCTCGCCAAGATACTCAATACCCGCTCGATACCCGTTGTTAGAAGTAATGTAGTTCAAATTCAGCTAATGGTGAGAATACTCAAAAGGTAACGGCCCCAATGACCCACTCGGGAATATAATGCTTCAGAACATCTAGAATCTTATACAGAAAAGGCATGTAAATTATCTCCCAAAATACAGTTAATACATCGCAACAGTATTTTTGCCTTGTAATATCATTTTATATTCTCAAAATCATCTAAAAACACCACACCGTATAGGTATTAAGCGTTAATTTTCGTGATTTTAAGGCTCGGGGTTTTTTTGACATTTGTTTTGTGAGCATTCAACACACTTAAGAGTAAGGACGTATACTGGTTTACACTTCATTGTAAAAGATTTGTACAAGACGTGATTATAGGAAAATCATATGCTGTACGGTTATCACTTCACAGACAAAGTCGCAGTAACAACTACAGGCAAATATCCATGAATACTTAATTACTGTCGGAAATAATAATGTTGCAATAAATATTCAATCCAGAGGCTCTTTATTGTTTTAAAACAAAAATACTGTTAAACTGGGGTACAAACCCTAACGGTGTATACTGGGTTAAGCCTTTTATAATCAAAACAAATCTATTCTACGAGGCCGCAGTTTGCTGATTAACTTTGAGCCTTTTATGAGCATGATGGCCATTATGAAGATAGCTGTCCTTAGAAGTTCGTCTCCGTAGTCCGTTGAAGTCGCCGCAGTCTAGTAGGTAGTGTTTTAGCTGTTTAGACGTAAGGCCGCGGTTCAAAACAAAAATGAAAAAATATTTCTTCGGCAACTTCCTCTCAGCAGATTTCTGGCAAAAACTCTGAGAGTAAATGAAACTGTCATGAAAAGTTTCTGTCTTCGGAATCGACTTTAAACTGTAGGTCCCGTCACTCATGTATAAAAATATGCACACATAACATGAGTGGTGTGAGAAGCTAGGCCGTAATCCTGACTGAAGGGTTGTAATGGGCAATTATGTATGTATGTAAGACATTGTTTATTAACCTTAACTGCCTAAATGAGTGGCAGCAATAGGAAGGTACAATATTATGGAAATATAGAAGATATGGTCATGCCATTTTGAGAAGAGAGAGGGTGTTTACATCACATCTAAGATTCCCCAACAATGGAATGTTTCTTTGGAGGAGATAGTTCCTTTGGATACGGATAACAAAGCCGACACACTTGCAAAGTCTTATGCAACGAAAAACTCAATTGAATTCATACAAGATATTCGCATTTCAAGGCAGAGGGATGATCAAATAGTTGCATAGAAACTTCTTTCCTTTGAAACACAAAAATGTTGTAATCGACGATTTCTACAGAATCTGTAATGACGAGGAAGAGAAGAAGACTACAGAACATCTTCTCTGTCATTGTGCGACACTTGGGAGCGTGAGAAGAAGGATTCTTGAATACTCGAGAAAATTTTTGTCAGAAGAATCCACGTCTTCATGAAGCTAACTGAATGGCTGAGCTTGATAGAACAAAGTAAGATATTATAACAGGATCTTTTAGGACTCAAGTCAACTAGGACTATGGTATCTTCACAAGTACGATGTTTATTTACTCATGTCAATTCCAACATACAAACATTTTTCATACTATTTCGATTTATTTTTTTGAATATTTTTACTTTTTAATATTCTTTTATTTAATTTTTTAACAATTTTTCCTTGACATTATAAATTTCATCCCATTGTGCATTAACATTATTGTTTTAAATGCGATTATAAGCAATTAAACATTAAAAGTTCTATGGTTTGTTTGTCTCTAAGCTTTCCTCTCCGTAAACTTTTTAATCTCATGAAACTAATGATTTGATTAAAAATAAGCCACTCAAACAAAGCATGAGTAAAAAAAATCATAAAAAATTAGAAAAAGAACAACGTTTTTGCTTCTCTTGCAACAGAAAAAAAAGAAAAAAAGGGAAGAAAGAAAAAAAAATAGAGAAATAGAAAAAAAACATGAAGAAGAAACATTAATAGAGAGAGAAAAAACATGGATGATTAACAGTGAATATCGATACTTCTGCTTGATTTCACACAGCGTTTTAATGTTAAATTGGGTTTGTGAATTAAACCGCACACACATGCATTCAACTCACATTAAATCACTGACACAAGCATAAAGGGGCACATTAAAAAAGATATACGTATACATATACATATATGTGGTACATTGATAGAAGTATACGTAAACATGTGAAAGTACATACATTCATACATACATGTGTATACATACATATGCAATCATTTATAATGAGAAATATTTTATGGAATTTCTAAATAATTTTTGCAAAATAAATAAAAAAAAATAGAAAAAAAGGAATCAATAAACATCTGGTGTTGAATTTAATAACGATTTGCATGTTCAGTTGGCTGTAATGGGGTATCAAAACCGCGTTAATATGAATAATAATGTTATGTGATGTAATATTTATTAATATCTGTGTGTGTTAAATTTTAAAATCTATTGAAATATTGTGTGGATTAATTTCAAAAAAATATCGATTTTAGGGGAAGTTCTTCTTTTGTAATGCCAAATCAAAAATCATTGCTATGGCTAATACGGGACATACCACAAGTGGATTGCTCTCCCCAGTATTGTGGTAACCTGCGGTTAATAAGAGAAGTCGAAACCAGGCTAAAAAATAATCTGGACTTCTATGATCTAATAGTCCTCTATGCGATGAGGGTTTTACTTACGGTTGGTATTGCAGTCGGGGCTAGGAGATCTGTCCACCTAGGCCCGTATTAAGGGGGTGTGGGGCTAATTCAGACAAAATGTTAATACCTGCTGTAAGTGTAGTAATTCAATTGGTAAAAACTGAACGAATATGGTAACATACACACAGTACAACCCTTCAGTTATGATTTCGACCTAGCACTTATATTTTGTGTGTTCATTTTCTTCCATAAGCCGCCGGACATACAGATCAGAGATCAGCAATGAATCGCTTTTTCGCTACTCATAAGTACTCATGAAATTTTGAGTATGAGTGAGTCAACAGTATTGAAATCCAACAACTCTGATTCATTCGTACTCACTACGACATTGATTTATAAGTACAGATTGCAATGAGTATGAGTACAACATTGACATCAAACTCATAACATTCGAAATATGTTTGATTCAAACGCCTACTCATTAGGATTCATAAATTTAGAAAAATACTTATTATACTCATAAATGATTCGAGTGATTCGATTCATTCATCAATATTTACAGTCTTAGTTGTTGTTGCATTTACAAAAAAAGAAAAGGAAAAATACAAAGACAGCAAGCAGAGCAGAGCAAACACACAACCTTCATATGAGTATTGTAGTGTTCGTTCGCGAATTATTTTTATTTTGTGATTCGTGTATACGATGAGTCATGGAGAGTCGAAATCAATAACAGCATGCGTATTGTTAAGTACGACTACCATAAGTATTTCAAACTTTGAATATGACTAGTATGAGTATGATATTAAAATAAGTATGAATGCGTATAAGTATCAGAAATTATAAGTATGATTCGAATTTACTGATCGTTTTGAATACTCATTGCTGACCTCTGATACAGTTTAAAGTCGACTCCGAATGAAAGATTTTTGAGAAATTTTTCATGGCAATTTTTATTTACCTTCAGAGTTTTTGCCAAAAATCTGCTGAGAGGAATTCGACGATGAAATATTTTATCATATTTTCTTTCGTTCTTTACAACCTTTTAGTCAGGATTACGATCTAACTTTTTACACCATCCATGTTGTGTGTGTTAATTTTATATATGAGGGGCGGCAGCTCCGAATTTCTGTGATACGTCAGATAATACTTGATATTGTACTCTGAATAGGTCTACATAAACTCTTCAATGGTTGGACTATCTTATCTTATCAAAAGCAGGTGTCTTCATCTATAAAAGTAATGTCAACACAACGTAATACCTCTCAGACGAAAGTAGTCAGGAACCATAAGCTGAAGAATTTAAAGCTAATAGTTCTTGTGGATCACTAGGCAGCATTAAAAGGATAAACCCTTCAAATTCTTGACTTAGACTTAGTTGGACCATAGTGGGACCTTACTGCCAAGTGCATTTCCAATTGCTGAAGCAACGACAGAAGAGAAGTCAGTGAAAGCAAAAATAGAGAACGAGAAATTTTCAAAAGTTGAAATATATACGACTCTTGGTTGAGACAAAATCGCACAAACTGGAGGCACTATACGTGAGAACACCACTACATAGGAAATTGACATGGAAAGCTCATACAGAGGGTATTCCAATGAGTTCTAGGCACTCCATAATGATATGCAGAAAGATTGGAGGTATAAATCTGGCGATATACGTATATCATGAAATATGGGACCATTGATTGTGTAGAAAGAGCAAACATACAGAGCGTAGCGGGTGTTGTTATTAATTGGACAATGAAAATTTGCTCTGCTGAGGCGTTAGATGCTCTGTCCGAATTAAGTCCATTACACATGGTAGCAGAGATCAGACCTTTTACAGACTACGCTTAGGATAATGGACGACTAGTCCAATACGAAATTCACTGATCTAATAAATTGGGTTATTTGTAGTTCTTTCCTTAACTATCCCTTAAGCAGAACCAATGCACCATGATTGCGGAAAATGCTACGCAGACTTAGTAACCAAAATGAATGGAGTGGTCTGGTATGAGGAAGTTCTTTTAAAATATTCCAGCTGAATGGGAAATGCAGTGTGTGTTTCGAAAGTTGTGCTCAATATAATTTGGATAGAAATTTCAAAGGACGGAGCATACAATTACTGTCCAAGAGTCAAGAGCCATATGAGCACACGAATCTTTTGAACTCGAAAATAGCGCGGGACTGTCCAGGGAAGCCGAATTTGATTGGGAAAGAAGATTTACTCAGAAGGAGGTTTACTACTGAGTCGCCAGTTATGATTTAAATCGCGGCAATGATTAGACTGCGCGGTGGCCCCACCACTTATGGGGCCAGAATAAATTCTGTGGAATGGGATAAGACCTTTGCAAGACTCTTCTTGACGAAAAGGAAGATAAAAGATACAGACATCCTTAGTAAACAAATGGATTTGGGACAATATTCACTCAGGTTTGTTGCCGGTTTTTTGACAGTGCACTGTAGGCTCAAAGTACATTTGTTCAGAATTGGGAACGACTCACAGCTAATAAGTGAATTCTATAATTAGCAGGATAAATCATAAGAATATATACTTGAACCTTGTATAGCGTTAATGCTTGACAGAGAATTGTTGTTATTGAAGCCGAAGTTGTCGTCCTGAAAATTGTTAGCGCAATAGATTTAGAGGAGACATAATAGTCGTACTCAATGTAGATTGAGGGCAGTGCCTATGCAATATAGTGGCAGTAATATGACACTTCTACACTACAGCAGAAATAATAAAAGAATACTAAACGTCTTCAGAACAGGCTCAATTTGTTTGGAGAAGAGTATCTGCATCCTACTACTTTAGTGTAAAGCATAGTCTAGCAGAAGAAGAAACCGTAGTAGCTTATTAGACGTGAGGCAACGGTTCAAAACCCAGATCAGACATATAGAACAAAACGAAATAAAAAAATTATTTCTTCATCGACTGCCTCGCAGTATATTTCAGACAAAAACTCTGAGAGTAAATAAAAAATTGCCATTAAAAGTTTCTCAAAAGTTTGTTATTCGGAGTCGTCTTTAAACTGTAGGTTTTTCCAATTATGGATAAAAATTAACATACAGAATCTAGGAGAAAATACATATACAAATACATTTACATACCTAATTTTCATTACAACCCTTCAGTCAGGATTACGACCTACCTTCGCACACCACTTATGTTGTGTACGTTAATTTTGAACACGAGCGGCGCGACCTACATTTTAAAGTCGACTCCGAACGACAGATTTTTGAAGGGCTCTTCAGGGAAATTTTATTTACTCTCAGAGTTTTTGCCAGAAATCTGCAATCACTGTAAGTATCAAATTTTAATTAAAATCGCTAGAGATAATTTTAATTTCCCACAATAAAAATAAAAAGTTTTTGAATTCTGTTGGTAAAAAACTTTAATTTGAGATAAAAATAAACCAAAAAGGAACGTAAAAATACAAGAATCATTATTTAAATATATTTTCCTTAAATTTCTTCCCTTTCAGGCGAATAAAAAATTAAATTTTTAAAAATCTTAAGAAAAGGATATATGGTCTGCTCTGACAGTATGATAGCTAATCCTAAACTATTTATACAGTATTATTTCTTACATAAAACTACAAGTTGTGTAATAAAAGTTTTATGAAAATGTTTAAAATTTTCTAACAAAAAATTAAAATAATTATATTTTTTTAGAAAAAAAAATCCATTCGAATTTCAAAAAAAGGCTGTAAGCATGATTATTAAAGGCTGCAAGACTTTCAGCTCATTTTACGAAAAGGCGTAATAGGTGTAAATATATCATTATCAAAGCGAATGATTCTGTTATCTCATACGTACGTATTTGATCCTTCTGTAATAAAACATCGGACGAAACACATTTTTCTAATGTTTGTCCGTCACGTGATGTAAATATGAGAAGAGCAGTAAGAAAGACTCTGCACCATTTCATGTGACAGCTGCTAGCGATCTGTGTGAAAATTGGTAATAGTTTTTCATCCCAAACTACTTAAGTTCTGTTCCAAATAGTACCATCTTTGGCGATAAACATCCTGTTGCCATGTATGTTGATGCCAATACTTTATTCAGTTCATAAGACGAGCTTCTATTTTCTTCTTCTCCAAAGTCTTTAGCAGCAGGAGTATTACTTGAATAATTAAAATATAATCGTTCATTACAACCTTTCGTTATAAATTGGAAATGTCTGGCCTGATGTTTAAACCTTGTTCTGACATCTAATAAGGTAACACGCTACATACTAAACTACAACTAATTCAATCAATATCAAGAATAGAAAATTCAATAATTTTACTTTCGGCCCATACTTAACTTTCAATTCTTTCTCAAAACCAAGAATATTGTATTATTTACGAAAAAAATTCAGAAAATTTTTAAATCTTAAAAAATATTACATATACGACACCAAAAAATCCCTGGAAAGTCGTATGTATCAAAAATAATACATAAGACAGAATTATGAACTTTTTGAATTATGTAACCCCTGTTTGAAATTTTCTTTTTTTATTTGGTTTAAAATAATGGCAATAACAATACTAACGAATTAAAGGGCTATCCATTTCGTGGTTTCAAAAGTATGGGACTGGAATTCGACATCTGTCAAACTAAGTTGTGAAACCAAATTTTTTCTTTTCAGTTGAAAGTCTGACATTGACGAAAATGGATCGCTTAACTATCACACAACGCATAAAAATTATCAAAACCTACTACAAAAATGGTGATTCTGCCACAGTCACGTATCATGCCTTAATAGGAGATTATGGTTTACATAATCGTCCAACTACGCAAACAATTGGCAAAATTGTGAAAAAATTTGAAGAGACAGGAGTGGTTACAAATACTGAAAGGCCTGTGCATCATCGTTTCGCTCGTTCCGCAGAAAATATCGCTATTGTAAGTGAAAGTGTTGCCGAAGACCCGAATGTGTCGATTCCTTGTCGTTCTCAGGAATTAGGACCGTCTTACGGCACATTATGGCGTATTTTTCATTTAGACCTACACCTACATCCATATAAAGTCCAGCTCACGCGACAACTGTAGCCAGCTGCCCATTCGCAACGTCGTACACACGTAGATTGGGTGGTTGAACAACAGGGGTTGACGACAATTTTTCGAACAAAATTTTCTTCAGCGATGAAGCACATTTCACACTCGATGGGTATGTTAATAAACAAAATTGTCGTATTTGCGGTTCTGAGAAACCTCAAGTAATTGAAGAGAGGCCATTACATCCAGAAAAAGTCACTGTTTGGTGCACTCTTTGGTCCGAAGGTGTGATTGGACCTTACTTCTTCGAAAACGACAATGGAACGACTGTCACCGTCTATTCGGAGCGTTATGGTCATATGATAACCGACTTTTTTTGCCTGTTATTGAAGAATACGACTTGAGAATATATGGTTTCAACAAGACTGTGTCACATGCTACACAACTCGAGCGAATATGGCTTTATTCCAAGAGACATTTCCTGGTCGCATAATTTCTCGTCGTGGGATTTGACACCATCAGACTTTTTTGTGGGGCTACGCGAAAGACCGTGTTTATGCAGATAAAACTTCAACTCTTGAGCACTTAAAAACCAACATTCGTCAAGTTATGGCTGAGATACCGCCCAATATGTTTTAAAAAATGGTCGAAAATGACCCCAAAAGAATCAATGCTTGCAACACTACGCGTGGAGGTCATTTAAATGATGTGCTGTTTCACACATAATGTCAACGTTCAAACTTTACAATAAAAAAGAAATATCATGAATAAAAATATTTTATATGTGTTTTATTTACGTTTACTTTTGTAACCACGAAATGGATAACCCTATATAAAAATATCAGACATCTAACTTTTTCTGAATTAAAGTTATATCGTCTCAAAAAGTTGAAATGTATCATTTCTGATACAAAGCTCGATCTACGGTTAACTGAAGATTTAGGAATACTAAAGCTTTGGAAACAAATCGCAATGTGGAATTTTCTCCAGGTCTCCAGAGACGACAACGCAAGCTATGAATGACAAAATTTAATATCCGTGTATGTGCACAGAACTCAACTAGGAGACTTTCACCTTCCTGATATTCCTAAGTAAACACCTAGTGAAGGAATTTGTTCCAATAAAATTCTTTATCACAAACAAACATCTTCCAGATGCCGATATAGTGGCCAGTATTTGATAACTTGAAGCGCTTCAGCATGAGTTCAGCTAAAAATTTTATGTGATGAGTTTACACTTGAGTAGAGAAGAAATTCAACTTCTTTTTCTTTTTTTTGCTTTTCTTTTAACGCATTCATTTTGCTGTTTCTCTCTCGTTTATACGTATTTATGTTGAAAACATTTCATTCGTTATTCTGGGTCAACGCACTCTGAACTTTTTAAATTGTGAGAAAGAACAAGAAAAAAAATTAATTTTCTTAAGCAGTTGGGAGGGAGAAAAGAGAAAAGAGCTAAGAAATGATAATAGAATCCATAGAACAAAACAAATATGCAACAGAATTCGTATTTCAATTCATTTCTTTTCTTCTCCATCAATTTTTTTCTTTTCTACCATCACGATGCTTCGTCTTCCTTTAAAGACATTAAAATTAAGTTTGGAAAAGGAAAATAATTTTTAAGGGATTTTTCATTTGATCGATTATTTGATAAGAGTTGGAGAAAAAAGGTTCATATATCATATACCTATGGTAGTTGATTGCTACTTACCTTGAAATTCTTTTCGCGCCGCACTCACTGATGTAACGATGTTGGCCACGTGACCCAATACCGTAGCGAATAGCATCAATCCAAATAGCAATTGTAATATCACAAATACATATTCACCTTTTGATCGGGGCTTCGGCAGATCACCGATCGTTGTTAAAGCTAACGTACACCAATAATAACTTTGTAAATATTGTTTAACTACATCCGCTGATTCGGAGTCGTGATAGACCCAGTTGCGGCTACCAAAACCGTTGTTCTTATGGATAATATGATAGAGACACCCGTTCCAATGGAATATCACAAGTAGATAATGTATGAGAGCAATCGAACGAAACAGATTCGGATAGTTTGTGTGACGTTCGGTGCGATCCATAAATGCCCAAAATCTATAGATTTTGACTAAACGAAACGATCGCAGTATTGAATTAAATCCTATCGATAAATATAAAAAATCCAATGGCAGCAAACACAGGCAGTCTATGTAAAATGTTGTCGAGTTCATGTAGTGCTGGCGCAGTTTGGTGGCGTCGGTTTGGAGGACTCCGTCCTCCAGATAGCCGGTGCGAAAATGGAAAAAGATATCTATGAGATATAGGAGATCGGAAAAGTAATCGAGACAGAACCAGATTACTATTGTACGACGATTGATTTCTTGAAATGCAAAACGATAGATTATCACCCAAAAATTGTAGAGGAACGCCAATGAGACGACCATCGACCAGTAGTAACACAGCCGCCCCGCCGGGTCGAACACAAAATGGAATTTTCTTGCTGCGGTTGCGGCACGCAAACGTTGTGACGGCGTGCGTCGCGGTTGTTTCTGCTGATGCGGCGTTTGTTGCTGTTGCAATTGTGTTGTTGACGATCGATGCTGATATTGATGGGATTGCTGTTGGTTATGCTGTTGTGACTGCTGCTGATGATGATGGGGATGTGACATGGAGGCAGAATGTTGTAAATGATGCGAGGAATTATTATTTGAGGATTGTTGTTGTTGAAAATGCTGTTGGGTGGCCGTTGTTGTCGTTGTTGATGTACCGGAACGATTGCGGGTGTAGCTGAAAAGGGAAAAATATGAAATTGAAAGAAAACGTAGATAAAAATCCACACTACAAATCATTTAAGGAAATAATGAAAATACATCAAGGTTCTTAGGCAAGAGTTTCAATGATTTGGATTCAAAAAAATATTCTTCCTTTGAATTTCATTTCATTTGACATCACGATTGACTTGAGTTTTCACAAGTCAGTGAAAATAGAGGAGATTTTTCCGTTATTCCATTTCTTGTATAAATTGTTAAGTATAAAAAAGGTTTGCGACATGTTAAGATTTTTTTTGTAAATCCTTAAGTATAAAAAAATTCATGACATGTTAAGATTTTTTTGTAAATTTTAAGTATAAAAAGAAACTCGCGCCACATCAAGAAATTTTCTTTAGCATGTAAGCTAAGATTAGTTCTATGAGGCATTGAAAAAAAGAGCAATCAAACGCAATACACCAAAACATCTTGAACGATGCACTCTTTGGTGCAGTTTATGGACCGATGATCACAATTCTTCTAGAATGATGAAAGTTGTGCACGATATACTGATGCTATGATTACTGAAATTTTTACCAAAAAAGCAAACACTTTGTTGGCATGTGGTTTCAAAAAGACAAGGCCAATCTTACGTTTTGGATCAACATATTGGCTTTTATGCTATGCTATGCTATCGTGCGATTTAACCACACTAAAGTTATCTTTGCGGGGACATGTGAAGTATTTCGTGTGCAAGGAAAAGTCAGGCACAACTTCAAACTCGTAGAACAACATTAGAATTGTAATTTTTGATATACCGTCCGAAATGCTTTAAATATTATGCCAAGAAAATTGTAGAGTTGGGATCGGCTAGGGCAATATTTACGTAAGTAATCTTTAGAAAGTAAATGGTAGGTATTAATCAGTTCAGTATTGCAGTGAAATGTGTGAAGCGTATTGCAGTGAAATATTCTGCGGCGATCGAAAATAATGGTATTCGGACAGGAAAAGGCCTGGACAATAAGTTGGGTAAATCCTCCATATCTGAAATGCTGAAATATTAAAGTTTAGTGGCCAAACAGAACCAGGACTAATGGGGACAGGTTTGGCTTTAAACGTGGAGACCAGCCATGACTATATCACTATATTGAAGAACCAGAAAACAAACAATGACCGTTGCCTACCGGACTAAAATACGGTTTTTGTCAGATCAGAATGATCTTGATATTGACATCTGGAGATTCAAATATCTTCATTGATAGTCAAATGATAAATAATGCAGCAGAAACTAAGCGTAAGGAATCAAAGACTGTACTGATATGTAAGAATACGATTAGGCAAGCATTATTTGAGTGATCAAAGAATGATCGGAAATAAGAAAGCAAATTACGTACTAAAAGGGCGATTGAATTAAAAGCAACAAACCATTAAACTAGGTAACCAAAGCATTTCAGTGCATTAAAACCAGCGATTTGGTGAAAATAATGACACAGGAGAAAATTTTCATAAATATGCGAGGAAACCATAAGAATACAAAGATTAAATACCAGCGACTTAAGTATACTTTAGTCAGGATTACGACCTAGCTTCTCAGACCACTGATGTTGTCTGTGCTAATTTTATACATGAGTGGCGGGACCTACAGTTTAAAGACTATTTTTGAGAAATTTTTCATGGCAATTTTTATTTACTGTCAGAGGTTTTGCCAGATATTTGCTGAGAGGCAATAACCGAAGAAATATTATTTCATATTTGGGGTTAGAACCTCGGCCTCACGTCTAAGAAGTCAACAACTCGACTAAATAGGCGGCAATCTAATCGGGTTGATTATATAGGCATTATTTGAGCCATCAAAGAGTGATCGGAAATACGAATGTAATTACTTAAAAAACGGGCGAAGGATTTAATAAACATAAACCTGGATAACCGAAAGCATTTCAGTGCATTAAACACGAGGTAATTGTAATAGTGGCACATTAGGAAAAATATCAAAGATATTGGGTGGGCCATCTATCGGTTTAAATTTGAACCATCGGTTATTCTGAATCTGGCAACTTATGTGATTCTATTCTGTCACAAAATTCAGTATTTAATCTCCACTGAACGTAATGAATCGATTTACGATTGAGCAACGTTGGGATTTATTGGGTCAACGAGAAACTGCACGTTGTCACTCTCATCTTTTGTGATGAAGCTCATTTTCATCTTGGTGGGTAGGTTAATAAGCTAAATAAGCTAAACGTGGTCTTACAGAAGCTGATTCACCCATAAATAACGACCGTTTGGTGCGGCGTGTGGAGCGGAATCATCATTGGCCCATCTTTCTTGGAGAACCATTACGGTCAATGGAGACATCTCTCGCACCATGATAACCGATTTTTTCGCTCTTGATGGTATTGATGTGAACGATGTTTAGTTTCAACAGGATGCTGCAACTTGCTACACGTCGCATGCCCAATCAATTTATTGCGTCGAACGTTTGATGGCCGTCTAATTAGCCGAAATGGTGATGTCAATTGGCTGCCAAAAAGCTACGATTTGGCATCGTTGGAGTATTTTGTGTGGGCCATAAAAAACCATACACAATTTGGCAAAATTTTAAATTCTTAAATTCAAACCTTTATATTTCCCTCCTTATACTTTGAGGCGATTCAAATGGTGGGAAAAACCATGAGAATACTAAGATCAAGTATCGGCGACTTAAGTACAATAATGAGTATCATTATGGAACACTCCGCTTTACTTGTATATATGAACCGAACATGCTTATTAGGTAATAATGAATGCATGACATGTAAAATGAACATCGAAAAAATGGAACACTTTTTATGTCATTGCTTTGCTTTCGAGATGTAAAGATGTTTAGGAAGACAGTGTAAAAGAAATAACTCATCTTTGAATAGTTTTTTTTTTTTTTTTTTTTTTTTTAATTACAACTGAATAAAATTCATTTAGTAATATTACAATATGAGGCAAATAGTGTGATGAGTAATAATTCATTAATTATTCTCAAGAATGATAAACTATATATATACGAATATTTTTCTAGTTGACAGCTAAGTCCATTGGAAGAGTCCTATGCAGTCTTCTATAGGGGTTGTGAAAAAAAAAAATTTCATTAAGATCTTCATTAGTATGAAGCTGAAGTTTTGTTGCGTGCTTTTGTGCATGATGTTTTGTTTCCTCAACTACGGTGTTTATCTTTAAATCTCTATGTAGATCATCGTTACGTATGAACCATGGAGCATTGACGATAGTACGTAAAATTTTGTTTTGTGTTTTTTGAATCATTTGTAGATTGGTTTTCTTTGAACAACCCCAGAGCTGTATTCCGTACGTCCATATTGGCTTAATTATTTGGTTGTACACCAGTAGTTTGTTACTTAGAGATACTTCAGTATTACTTCCAAGTAACCAGTATAATTGTCTGAATTTTAATTTCATTTCCTGAGTTTTTTTTTAATGTGTTCTTTCCACTTTATTTTTGTGTCAAGGGTCATGCCCAGGTATTTGGCAGTATTAGCATGTGGTATTTTCATATTGTTTATGTATAACGGTAGGTATTTTATTTTTTTGTTAGTGAAGTTCACATGAATAGATTTACTTTCATTGAGTTTCATCCTCCATTTCCTGATCCAAACTATGATATCTGAAAGTGCGTTTTGTACATTGTTAGTGGATTCTTTTTCGTGTTTGCCTGTTGCTAGAATTGCTGTGTCATCTGCAAACGTCGCTATTGTTACAGATGGGGTTATGGGAAGGTCTCTTGTGAACAGTAAGTATAATATAGGTCCAAGGACACTACCTTGCGGTACGCCGGCTTCTATCTTTTTTAGATTTGAATATTCATTTTCCAATTTTACTCGAAAATGGCGATCAGTGAGATATGACTTTAAAATTTTGTAGAACTCTTTTGGTAGATCTTTGTGCAATTTGTATAGAAGTCCTTGATGGCAAACCCGATCAAATGCTTGACCGACATCAAGAAATACGGCTGAACAAACTTGTTTATTTTCTAATGACTTTTCAGCAACATCTATAATACGATGGACTTGCTCAACTGTGGAGTGACGCTCTCTGAATCCAAACTGATGTTTGGGGATCAAATTACGTTGTTCTATTATGGACTGTAGTCTTTTAACAAAAATTTTTTCAAATACCTTTGACATTACAGGAAGTAATGAAATGGGTCTATATGATGCAATTTCATTTGGTGGTTTACCCGGTTTTTGAATAACGATAACCTCTGAAACTTTCCATTGCAATGGAACATATTGAATACGAAAACATGCATTTATAATGTATAATAACTTTTTTAAGGCTTTTTCAGGTAGTTTCTTCATAATTTTACCGGTTATTAAATCATAACCTGGTGCTTTTTTTGGGCTTAGGTCTTTATGTATAATGTTTTTTAACTCCTCTATGGTAGTTAGCTTTATACTTTTATTATCTATTTTAAAACTCTTCATAACATTTTCATCAGCTGTCTGTCTTGGCAAAGGTTTAAAAATTTCTTGAAAGTGATTAGCGAACAATTCAGATTTATCCTTGGCATCCTTAGACCAGTTGCCATTTGGCTTACGAATTGGTGGTATATGCGGTGATACTTGATTAAATTGGTTTGTGGCTTTCCACAAACTATAATTTGTATCTTTGTTTGCAGATAGGTTTTTCAGGTATCTAGACATGGTATTATTTTTTGACTCATTTATTAAGTGTTTAAGATCTGTACATAATTTATTAAAAATTGTTTTATTTTCTGAAGTGCGTTCAAGTTGCCACTTTTTTCTCGCCTTACGCTTCTTATTTACGAGGTCCCGTATTTCTTTGGGATATGTAGAGGTGTATGTAGATTTTTGTATTTCCGGAGAGCTTTCCCAAGCCGATGATTGAATAGAATCAATTAAGTTATCTAGCTCATCTTCAATATCGTATTTGGTCTTAAGAGGCGTTTGCAAATTAATTTTTTCATCTAACAAGGTAGTAAATAAACTCCAGTTTGTTTTATTATTTATTAAAGCTGGTGAAGCAGGTTTTTGTATGATATTATCACTAAGTGTCATAATGACGGGTGAATGGTCAGATGAAAGACCACAATAATTTTGTACACATACATAATTTTTAGAAATACCTTTAGCAATATAGAAATCGATCAGATCTGGGATTGAGTTTGGATTTGAAGGCCAGTATGTGGGTTCATTTCCTGAGAAAATTTCGCATTTAAACTTGCAGCATGCGTTGTATAATTCACTACCTTTGGGTGATGTGAGCCTGGATCCCCAAATTTTATTTTTGGCATTGTAATCGCCTCCAACTATGAAATGGGTTCCTAGGGATTGAAGCATATTTAAGTATTGGTGATACTTGATATTATGTTTTGGCGGAATATAGATTAATCTTTGAATAGTGAATTGACAGAAGCTTGGGAAGCTTGTACAAGATACGGAGTTCCTATAAGAAGTGTGGTACATACATACATACATAAAAAATTGGTAATTACAACCCTTCAGTCAGGATTATGACATAGCTTCTCACATCACTTATGTTGTGTGCGTTCATTTCATACATGAGTGGCGGAATCTGCAGTTTAAAGTCGCCTCCGAACGACAGATTTTTGAGAAGCTCTTCATGGCAATTTAATTTACTCTCAGAGTTTGTGCCAGACATGTGAGGCAGTCGATGAAAAAATATATATTTTTTTATTTTATTTTCGTTTTGATGTCTGACCTGGGATTTGGAACGTGGCCTTACGTCTAATAAGGCGACACACTACCTACTAGACAACGGCGACTGGGGTTAAGTGTGCCTTAATGGTGAGCGCACAGCAAACAGACTTGATGACTTAAATGTATGGTATATTTGATATTCATGAAATCTTTAACGCCTATGAATGGTCTCCTGCCCTTCAATCTAACAACCTGCCTACTTATAAAGACACAAATTGCTGAAGTTCTTCGACCGATGACAGTAACCAAGGAATCACTTATGTTTGATTGACCTGTTACCATCTGGCCAGATTTCAATGGCCCGTATTATTATTACCCGCAACTGCTAAGCATTACCCTGACGCCATGGAGTTTAAACTTTTGCGTTGATTTTCCTAGTTGCCTTTTTTCCATATGCTTTCTAATAGTGATGCGGTCAGTAATCGATACCGAAGATACACAGAAAATCGTTTTTCAAACTCTCTTGTTATTTTCGGAAAATGCAATCAAAATGAACTGCAATTAGGGTGAAGAGCATACATAGAAGATGTTTATTCCAAGATTTCATAAGCATCGATGTGCCTTTGAAACACTTTTTGCAAAAAACTGCCCGTATGTGATACTTTATTAACACAAATTGGCACATTGGGGCCAATGTCTCTATGTTATGTAATGACATTTACGTTTCGCTATTTCAGAAAGAAAGTGAAGCTAATTAGGTCATAATACTAAATCATATTTTAAACACTTCTATGAATTTTATATCCTACATGTTGAAAGATACGTAAAAAAACGCTCTAAATTGACCCTTTAACTGCATTGAAGTCATTTCCCTCCCCTTATGCCACTGCATAAGAACGTTAATGGCGTTTATAACGGAAATAAACAATAGCAGCAGTTCAGTTGTGCTCAAATTGCACTCACCTTGACAGTGGGTTACAGTGTTGACTGTACCACCTGCAAAGTAATTCTAATACACACATACAAACACACAAGAGATTCCCTACTTTGTATATACACGTGGTATTGACATACACATACACACCGTGTTCGTTTAAAACGACAAAAAGGTGGTGACTGGGTTGGATCCATTGACATGAATTTGAAACCGCCTTTTTGCTTTGTTCGACTTTATAGAAACGTTTTATTTTGCAGTTTAAATGCACTTGAGTTTGAAAGAAGAACTTGCAATAAATTGAAGTAAATTCCAACCAAATGCCAGTAATACTCTCTCGCCATCTAAGTGCTTAAGAGAGTTTAAGAAGGAGGGTGTATACTGACATTCATGCATAATGCGGGGTGAAACGTCAATGTTTTCTATTTTTATTGAAACGTTTAAAAACGTTTCATCATCAATGAAATGAAAATTTTAGGGGAAAAATTTCAAAAAAGAATTTCTTACTACTTACCGATCGGTGCCATTACAAAAATTCCCCATAAATTGATGAGGCCCATTGAAAGTGTTATCCTGTGATCCACGACCCGTCGAACGTGTCCATGTCCCCAGCAACGGTTGTTCGTTGTCTTTCAGTCGGCCACGGGATTTTCGTCGATCGTTCGGCTGTTTGTTGTGTAAAAGATCCATATCGGAGGCAGTGCTTGTATTGGCCACATGTAAATTGGAAGCTCGTGATGCACATGGTGTGGCGAGGCTATCGTGTGATGTAAAGAAACCTTGCTGTGAAACACTTTGACCAAATTTTGGCTGTGACATGCCAAATTTTGAGCCTAAATCTGTAATAAAACAACAACAACAACAATTAAAAGAAAATTTCATTAAATTTGTGGCTTATTTTATAAAAGAAAACTTGGATTCATTTTTATTTATAAACCTAAGGGGCGAGTCATCAAATTTTTAATTTAAAAAAAGTTTGTATTTCCACACAGCTAGGGTTGGACCCTTTTCTGTCAATTGAATAGAAAGAGCATGGATCCTATGATATCCAGATGAATGGTAAGGATACTTTTTAAGTCATCTACTATTGCATGAATAGCAACCGAAGGAATAAATTGTCAAACATGATGTAGAGCTTGGTGTGGCATGAACTCTTGACTATGGAGACTATGGCTAGCATAATTGAAGAAAATAATAATAAGCTACTCAACAGAGGACTTCGTGACCTAGTGATTCGAGTGGTTGGCAACTTACTTCATAAAGTTCCTGAGTTCCTCTATAATTTTAGAAGTACTTCGTGACGAGACTTAGGATCAAAAGCGAATCGAGCAACCTAGAAGCTACACAGTCTTTTAAAAGAGATGCAATACTGTTGTATGTGGATGGGTCGAGAACAAATATTGGGACAGGTGTGAAGGTTATTGATCTCAGAGTGAAATATTTCGTTCACATGTGGTAACTCGGGTATGGTCCGAGATTTGTTTAACTCATCCTGAACATAAATTGTAAAGGGCGTTACTATTTAATATTAGAACTTCCATACGAGCACCCGGTCCTTAAGAGGTTGATTAAAAAATGGAACATACATACATACATAATTGGTCATTACAACCCTTCAGTCAGGATTACTACCTAGTTGCTCACACCACTTATGTTGTGTGTGTTAATTTTATACATGAGTGGCGGGACCTACAGTTTAAAGTCGACTCCGAACGACAGATTTTTGAGAAACTTCTCATGGAAATTTTATTTGCTCTCATAGTTTTTGCCAGTAATCTGCTGAGAGGAAGTCGCCGAAGAAATACTTTTTGTATTTTGTCTTTGATGTCTGGCCTGGGGCTCGAACTCTGGCTTTTCTTCTAATAAGCCAACACACTACCTACTAGACCACGGCGAAAAAATGGAACTGTCTGGGGAAATTACATTAACAATGTAAAGGAAATATGCCTTGTGTACAATGTACCAGATCGTGTAAGAATTCAAGACAACAAGCACGCAATTGAGCTTGCTAGAGGGGAGCTTGTATGCAATCGATTGTACCAGTACCTTTCTGTGGAGTGGGAAATTTGTTTGGAAGCATAAGGGAATATAGAGAGACGCAAAGCAAATCAATTTTAATGGAAAGTGGTCATCCGAGGCATTTATTGATATCAAAGAGAAGCACTTGGAATTACCTTTGCTAAAGTCGCCACAGTCTAGTAGGTAGTGTATTGACTCTGAAAGTAAATAAATCTGTCATGAAAGAGTTTCTCAAAAAATCTGCCGTTCGGAGTCGACTTTAAACTGTAGCTCCCACCACTCATATATAAAATTAACACACACAAAATAAATGGTGTGAGAAGCTAGGTCGTAATTCTGATTGAAGGCTTGTAATGACCAATTATGTATATATGTATGTAAATCGTAATCAATTTGAATTATTTGGACTTGCACTTAACTGGTCTAGAGATAATTATGAAGCAAATTTTTGTTTTCCAATGAATACGAGTTAAGAAAGGATTCTCAGGTGGAATGAAAAGTTTACGTACATAATTTAATTAGTGTTTATATTTTCGATACTGCAGACATACTGTTGAGCATGGAGTCGGTCATGTAATGCTAAGGAGTTGATTTCCAGTAATACTATAGATTCAATTATTGTATGCCTATAACGATTTTGATGTGAGTAATGAAGAATATTGGATGAAGTGTCAAAAATAAATGGTAGAAATGTTAACAGTTGCACAACAAAAAAAAATTCTGACCGTTTAAATGATGTGACAAAGATCCAATAGTCTGGAAAAAGAGTGTCACTTGAATTGAATGGCAAACAGATGGAAAATCATAAGACCACTTATGAAATTTTGCTTCAACAACAAGAAAAATTAAGTTGCGTGAAAAAGAGTTTATCTAAGTCAAAATATAGGTTTTTGTTACGAACTTTTGTTAATCAAAGACTTCTTTAACAAACAGCATAATTACATCAAAAAAATTTCATTTTCATCATATTAGGGGAACATATGTACTATACGTAACCGAATGGAATATGTCACTCACAGCTATTGTGGAGACAGACTAGAAGCCATATTTCCAACCACTAATTTGATTCCAAAAATATTTCTGCATTGTATTACAGGTCAGACATCTCCAACAACATGAAATATGAAAACATATTTCTTCGGTGACTGCGTCTCTGGAGATTTGTGAGAAAAATTCTGAGAGTAAATAAAATTGCTATGAAAAGTTTCTCAAAAATTTGTCGTTCGGAGTCGACTTTAAACTGTAGTTCCCTCCACTCATATATAAAATTAACACACCCAACATAAGTGGTGTGAGAAGCTAGGTCGTAATTCTGATTGAAGTGTTGTAATGATCAATTATGTTATGTATTACAATTTCTATTTATAACTAATTTTTTTCACTGTTTCTGCTTTTCCCTCGATTGGTACTAAAAGAAGGAGAAAAACTCGTTAATCGCCTTCTTCTCGAAATCATTCATTGCGGCCTGGCGATCATGATTTTGCTGAAATTTTGTGACAATGTTCCTAGCAGGAGTAGTTTTAGTCCGATATATTTATAATCCTTTAATACTCATTGTGTGAGAAAAATAAGCAATCAAATGGCCTCTTTCACATTTAAAAACATCGATTTGTTTAAATAAATTTACCTCAAAAAAAAAAGAAGTCAAAAAAATATTCTTAGGAAGTATACAATGTTTTCTCTGTGTAATCTTCATAAATCTCTAACGTCGCTTAATCTGGGCCATCAATCGGTTTAAATTTGAACCATCGATTATTTCTAATCTGGCAATACTTTTGTCATTCAATTCTGTCATAAAATTCAATATATTATCTCCACTGAAAAATTAACACACACAACATCAGTGGTGTGAGAGCTAGCTAGGTCGTAATCCTGACTAAAGGGTTGTAATGACCAATTATGTATGTTGTGTATGAACGTAATGAATCAATGTATGCTTGAGAAACATTGGGATTTATTGGGACAACGAGAAAGGGAACATTGTTGCCGATTTATCCAAAAAAAAAAATCATCTTTGCAAATGAAGCTCATTTTCATCTTGGTGGGTACGTTAATGAGCAAAATTGCCGTATTTGGGGTTCAGAAAACCCACACGTGGTTTTACAGAAGCCAAAACACCCATTACGAGAGACTGTTTGGTGCGGTTTGCGGAGTGGAAGCTTCATTGGCCTATATTTCTTTGAAAATGAGGATGGCACAACCATTACAGTCAATGGAGACATCTATCGCACCTTGTTAACCAATTTTTTGTGCCCGCTCTTCATGGTATTGATGTGAACGATGTTTGGTTTCACATCTCATGATGGTGGTTTAATTATCCAAAATAGTGAAGT
Organism: Sarcophaga subvicina; assembly: GCA_936449025.2. Taxonomy (NCBI): domain Eukaryota; kingdom Metazoa; phylum Arthropoda; class Insecta; order Diptera; family Sarcophagidae; genus Sarcophaga; species Sarcophaga subvicina. The sequence continues at coordinate 40,400,308 of OW388084.2, forward strand.
CAATTGGCCGCCAAGAAGTAGAGATTTAACACCGTTGGAGTATATTCTGTGGGGCGCCGTTAATGAATAGTATTATGCCGACGTATCAAAGAATTGAAGTTTTAAAAGCCAACTTTTGTGATGCCATTGCCGAGATACGACCCCATACACTCGAAAAAGTGCACGAAAATTGGTCCGATCGAATGAGGTACTGTGAGGCCTGCCGCTGCAGCCATATAGAAGAAATAATCTTTCCATTTCTAACCGGAACAATTGTATTTCGCAATAAAAAAATAAATTTGGCTGAATTTCAAATAGTTTTGGTTTTATTGCACTTTTTAAATTTAAACTTTAAATGGACCACCCTGTATAATACGAGCTGCTACTTACTAAAGCTATTTACATACGCTTTACACTTTAAATTCCGTGAATTTATGTTTGAAAATCAATCAAAAAATCGTTGTTCGCTTTTGGCAAAATACCATCATTTACCCAATATTTTGTGTGAAAGTTTCTAAAGAGTCAACAATTTATGCCAAAAAATTCTAACGAAACATTTGCAAAACAAATAATTTATCATTTCAATCAGTATTCCAGCAACGCAAATGAAAAATGAAAACAATTTCAGAAAAACTCGAAAAAACAAAAAAAAAATCATTTAAAATTGAAAACCAACAGAAATAGAAACAAAAACAGAAATGAGACAAATTCTTACCCAAAAAACTATGACGATCGATGGAGAAACGACGTAAACTACCCAAATCAATGCATTGCTCATCACCAGTCATAGAGGGTGTGATGGAGAGTTCCGTTGTATGATATAAAGTAGTTGGTGCAGCATCATTACTACCAACGCCACCACCACCATTACCACTGCCATAATCCAAAGAGGTGGTGGTGGTCATTATACCCGTATTACTGGAGGATAAATCCAAGAGACAGACACCATCACCAGCACCACCACCACCATCACCACCAACACTACCATCACCACTGTTGCGGAAAAAATGTGATTTGCTTGACCTTACAGTTGCTGTTGCTGTAGCTGTGGTGGGTCGTGGCACGGTTAAGTAGCCGCTGCGTGTTACACTGGCATAGAATGTGCCTTCCAGTTCGGACATTTGTTGCTCGTTAGCCGTAAGAGGCTGTATGGAACGTGAACTATGATCACGATATAGTGGTCGAGGTGATGGCACCAAATGACGCAAAGTGCCATTCAATGATAAGCGTGGATTCATAATTTCCGGATAGCTGGCACGTGGTTTTTGTATGGCAGCAACATTTATTTGTTGCTGTTGTTGTTGCTGTTGCTGTATTGTGGTTATGCCAGCTGCTGATGCTGCTACTGTTGCTACTGATGTTGCTGTTGTTGGTACCCTTAATGAGTTAGTGGCTGTTGAAAAACTGCTGTAACTATTTCCATGATTTTCCTTCATTGTCGTGTGTCTGTGGATGTGTATGGAGTGTAAGTGTGCCACTTATTTGTTTAGTTGTTGCTCTGATTTTGTATTGTAGACGTTGTTGCTGGTGTTGCTAGTGTTGTTGTTGTTGCTTATTTCACTATTTATATTGTAAATGCACATTATGATGATACTGTTGCCGATGCTGATGCTGATGCTCTGACGTTGTTATTGTTATTGTGGTTAGACAAACAACAGCATTTATTGCTGTTGTTACATATTACGACAGCTGCTGCAGTTGTATTGATACTGTTTTGTTGCCTGTATTGTAGCCACTGGTACTGTTGGTCTAACTGCAATTGTTGTTGCTTGTCAAACATTTGCTTTTTTAAGCCAGTTGTCTGTCCTGTGTAGGCCAACACAATTTGTTGTTTTCTTGTTGATTTATGTTTACGTTGCCAAAAATCACTTACACATACACGCGCCATTCATCTATTGTTCTATTTGTCATCCATACAAATGCACACACCATACACCTGTGTGTGTAAGTAACAACAACAATCGTATGTATGTATATCCTTCACCTCCGCTTTGTATTGTCCGCTGCTGTTATTTTATGTCGTTGTGATTGTACTTATAGTTGTAGTGGTTGCCGTTGTTTTATTTGTTTGACTATTAAAATGAAATCAGAATACACCAGGTTGTTGGTTTTGTATTCAATTGGATTTTTTTCTTTTTTTTTTTTTTGTAACATTTTTGCAACATTGTTTACATAAATAGATTTTTAACGAAAGGATGTTGAACAACAAAAAAAATATTTTGAGGAATTCGTGCAACATTTTTCACATACATTAAGGTGACATTTAGTTTTAAGGGTAAGAATTTAATGAAAACCAAATTAATAATAAAACAATTAAAGACTAATTGTACAAAAAATTATTTAAAAAAAATAAAGAAGAAAATTAATTATTTTACATTTTATATCACATCACAATTAAACAATTTCTACAGGAACAAACGCAGGTTGCATGTAATTATGCACATGAATCACAATACAAGCTAAATAATCACATTCAAACAGAATATTCTCTATATTGTCACAGACAATCGTTTGGCCGCACTTAATATGTGGTTCTTAATTTTTTCTTTAAATTTTTGTTGTAACAATTACTTTATTTGATTTGTAAATTTGTTTTAACATGCGTTTATTCGTGTGACCGCAGTTATCAAAAAAAAAAAATCATTTTAAATGAAAAATTTTATACATAAAAATAGAAACACTTTTGTGTAAAATTAAAGTGCACTTTTTGAAGACATGTAGGATCAGAAAAGCCTTTAGAGAACACCGAAAAAGGCTCAAGGGATAATGTAAAGCAAAAGGACCATTATAATAGAAAAGAAAGACTATTATACTATGTTTAGACATGCACTTTTATTGAGTCAATATTCGGTTCATTCATTACAATATTTTAAGTGTTTAGACATAACAATATACGCAGTTCAATATTCATTATTCAATATTCAATATTCATTTGACAGCTGGTAAACAAAACAGCTGGTTGTTACAACAACATTGTTTTTGTTTTCTTCGTTATTTCTTTTTTTTTTTTTTTTTGTTATTCGTTGTTCATATTTGAGTTGTCAAACATCAATAGAAAGTGTTCGGAAAATTGTAATATGCTCACTGAACGTACTTGTGACAGTGCTGTATTTCATGTTTTAATCAATATTATAACAATTTATGAATTTATTGAGCAATAATTAATTGACACTTTTTATAAAATATTGAGATCAATAATGCTTTTTATTGCGATTTACTCAATATAAGTGCATGTCTGAATATAGTATTAGAATGCTACATATACAACGGGCTAATCGCTACTGAATTAAAGCTCCATTAGAGTAAATTTTAAAAGGAAAATTGGTTGAAAGAGCTCATTCGAAATGGGGTCACTAAAAATCGTTTATATTTAACATAATTGCTCATCACAACACATCAATCAGGATTACGACCTAGCTTCTTGCACCACTTATATTGTGTGTGTTAATTTTATACATGAGTGAAGGGGCCTACAGTTTAAAATCGACTCAGAACGACAGATTCTTTTAAGAAAGTTTTCATGGCAATTTCATTTACTCTCAGAGTTTTTCCAGAAATCTGCGGAGAGGAAGTCGCCGAAGAAATACCTTTTTTTCTTGGAGATATCTGGGGTTTCAACCGTGACCTCACGTCTAATAAGCCAACTCATTACACTACGGTGACTTCAAATATCGTATATTCTGTCGCGTAACAAAGAAACAAAATTTTCTAATTTTTCACTTTTTGTGTATATTTTGAGCTGGTGATGTAATCAACCCATTTTTATTTGCGAACGACCCTCGTGATCAACAGTAAGTACTAGATGTTAATGATTACCAACTTCTTTTGGCCTGAATTGAATGAACTGAACACCGCTGGCATGTACTTTTAAAAGAACGACGTTAATTGCTATACCGCTCATGTTACATTGGATATCCTATATAAGCAATATGAGGACAAGATCAGCTCACATGAAGTTAAAGTGAACTGGATACAGAGTTCATACAATTTGACCCGGTAAAACTTTCTCTTGCGAAGTTTTCTTGAGTCACACGTATATGCGAATAAGCCAAAAACCACAGCGGTTTCAAAGCCAACATAATCTATGCCATTAGCCTATCTCAGCCTAATTTATGTACCACAGTAATGTAAAATTGGAAATTTCAGATACTCTCCACCCAGAGAACTCAGGGCGGACATTTAAACGATGTTATTTATATTCCACTCATACCATAATGACAGGTCTTCAAATATAATAAACAATTTGGATTCCATCTCACCCATACCCTTAGATCAGGTTAACAGGTAGCTGTCCGTTCAACGGCTATTTCACCCGGTGGCCCATATGGCCCATTCTGAGGTAAGTCCTCTTGGCATGATTCGTTTGAACCGCCCCGAGCTCCGAATGAAACCGGTCAATTCCCTTAGTGGCACGTTCACCACCATGCGCACACACACTTTGTTTTATTTAAATTTAAGAAGAGGAAACACTTAAAAAACCGTCTATCTTGACGGTTGTAATGTTAAAATTTTACATAAGCTGGCTGGTTACTGCATTCATACATGAATATCGGGAATTTCTCAGGGATATTTCGAGCCGCTCAAAGATAACTCTCATATGGTTTTCATAACATAGAGATATCTTTTGAAATTCCATTGCTTATGAACTGTAACAGGGCATAAAGGTTTCGATTACATACATACATAATTGGCCATTACAACACTTCCGTCAGTATTACGACCTAGTTTCTCACATCACTTAGGTTAGGTTAGGTTACATTAGAGGACGTAAACTTGTCAATTAAGACAAGTACAGTACCCGGAGGTCGAATTGACCCATTGTACAACGTCCTAGTTTCTCACACCACTTATGTTGTGTGTGTTAATTTTATACATGAGTGGTGGGGCCTACAGTTTAAAGTCGACTCCGAACGACAGATTTTTATTTATTAAGAAACTTTTCATGGCAATTTTTATTTACTCTCAGAGTTTTTGCCAGAAATCTACTGAGAGGAAGTCGCCGAAAAAATACTTTTTGTATTTTGTCTTTGATGTCAGGCGTTTGCGTCTAATAAGCCAACACACTACCTACTAGACTACGCCGACTTCCCGACATCACTTATGTTGCGTATGTTAATTTTATACATGAGTGACGGAGACTGCAGTTTAAAGTCGTTTTCGAACAACAAAGTTTTTTGCAAAACTTGGCAAATTTATTTACTCTCAGAATTTTTGCCAGAAATCAGCTGAGAGCAAGTAGGCGTAAGAAATTTGTTTTTATATTTCGTTTTGTTGGCGATATCTGACCTGGAGTATGAAATGTAGCCTCACGTCTAATAAGTTAACACACTACCTACTAGACAACGGCGACTTCATATCTTGAAAGATAGGCAGCGCTAAAAAAGGTCCTACAGTATCGTCCACAAAGGCGAAAGAAGTTTTAAACGCGGTTCATAATGCTTCACGTGCAGTTCACCTTGGGAAAAATGAAACAGATAAATTAATTGCATTGGATGCTAACACACTTTAGCTAATTAGATGGCAAATGTTGATTTAATAAGAAGAATCGTAGGACAAATTTTGCAAAATAATACAACTACGGGATATAAGATAAGCTGGATCTGTATTAATTATTTATTTATTAATTAATTAAGCTTTAAGAATTATTTTGTAATTGAGTTGGTATTACGTTGGCTTATTAGACGTGAGGCCACGATTCTAACCCCAGGTCAGATCCCATAAAATTTAGTTTTTTTCCAACTTGAATGTAAGACTTTACGCATCCCTATTGTTCATAGCATTTGATTATTTTAAATTTTGTGTTTCAAACGATTTAAGGCCTTAAAGGCACAGGCTGCCAACAGCCAACATTCAGGTTATAAAAATATTAGAGACCACAATTGCATTTCATTAGAATAAAACGAAATAATTTTTTGAATTTCTCTTACTTAAGAATCCTTCCCCTCCATGGTATTTAAATCACTTCAGCCTTTACGCTGCCTACAAAAAATGAAAATAAATTGGAAATAAAAAATTCTACAAGTGTATCCACTTATTTTTACACTATTCGTACAATTTTTGTTACTTTTTAATTGCTTACAGAGTATACTTTCAAATCAAAAATAAAATAAAATAAAATAAAAACAAATAAATTTTCTGAAGAAAAAACAAACAAAAAAACCGCAGATGAATGTAAACTGATGACCAGCATCAAGTGTGGGGCTACAGAGGCTGTAAGTGTAGTATGAGGCAAAAAGTGTTGGATTGTAAATAAATTTGAATTTAATTTTTTTTTTTTGCTCATCATTATCTAGAGTTTTCATGATTGTCAGTCATTCAGGCAGTCAGTCCGTCAGATAAAGTGTATTTCAAACTATGTTGTCCTGTAGGTGGGTGAGTGGTGGAGGATTGCAGTAATAAAATTTCAAAATCACAGTTTTTTTCGCTATAATTGGTGGCAGCGAATAATATTTTCGACGTTGTTTTTTTCTTTTTTGCCATGTCGCACTCTGCCAATGCAATACAATTTCTATTTAAGAGCCCTGGTAGATATTTATTATTTTTACAGGTAATTTTATTACCGTTTTTATGCGTTAAAACAAAAAAAAACATTTTGTTTACAAACGTTCAACATAACCCTACACAATATAATTGGATTTTTTTTTTTGTATTGCATGCGATAAAATAAAATTTGGTTGTGTATTCTTCATATCGTAAATAGAAATCTATTTGTTTTACGGTGTAATTAAATTCACAGCAACGATTTAAAAATTTTTGGCAGAAAAATATTTACTTTAACGATAAATAAAGAAATGAAAATTAAATGAAATTATTTTGTGCGAATTAAAGGCGTTCTAGCGCTTAGAATAGCAACGACATACACAAGTCATAGCTAAGTCCTTCATCTTTACGATCGATTAAGCTAGGCAGAATACATTACATAACTGATCATTACAACCCTTTCGTTAGGATTACGACCTAGCTTCTCATACCGCTTATGTTGTGTGCGTTAATTTTATACATGAGTAGCAAGATCAACAGCTTAAAGTCGATTCCGAACTACAAATTTTTGAGAAACTTTTTCATGGCAATTTTATTTATTCTCAGTTTTTTTGCCAGAAATCTGCTGAGATGCAAAGAAATATTTTTTATGTTTGGTTTTGTTCGTGACGTCTGACTTGGGGATTGAACAGTGGACTCACGTCTAATAAGCCAACACACCGCCTGCAAGACAATGGCGACTATCAGAATACTAAATAAACTCAGACTGTGGGAGAAAAAAAATCAGTCTACAGAGACCATTGCTGCCATCGAGATCGAACAGGCTATCGGTATACGGACTAAAGCAGTGGGAACGCCTTAGCTGTTATAAAGAATCTTAGACAAAGAGATGTAACTAAAGACGCGAATGGCAGAGACATATGTACGTATATGATGTCTGACGGCAGCTTGGGCTTTGGCAAGAATTTTTAAATTCCACCGGTTAGGTTAGGTTAGGTAAGGTTAGGTAAGGTTAGGTTAGTTTTGATTACCAAAGAACACTTGAGCGCGCATAGCTGCCCGTTGGGACGTCACAGGTAAGCGCAGTCTCTGTACTGACCGAAATCCACCAGTACCGTTGAAGAAATTTTAACGTCTACAATTATTGCTGGCTGCATAATACACGTAAGTATAGAAGAAACTTTTCCATCGATTTCCTATCTCATGACCAAATTTTAACGACACTAATAAAACTGAAAAAATATTAAATTCGCTATCACAAATAAACTATGTGCTCTAATAAGGCTGTTAAGATAGTCGCTGTAGTCTAGTAGGTAGTGCGTTAGCTTATTAGACGTAAGGCCAGGGTCAAACCCCAGGTCAGATAAGTCCAACAAAACGAAATATGAAAAAATATTTTTTTTCTCTTTCTGTCAAAAACTCAAAGAGTGGATAAACATTGTTACAAAAAGTTTTCATAAAATCCGTCTTTCGTAATCGACTTTTAAATGTAGGTCCCGCCACTCATGTATAAAATTAACACACACAACCATATGTGGTGTGAAAAGATGGGTTGTAATCCTGACTAAAGAATTGTAATGACCAATTAGGTTAGGAGTTTAGGAATTGGTTCCGCACAAGTGGAAGGAAAGCATAAAAGTTATTGTTTCGAAAAGAGTGATATTAAATAGCTTAAGAGCTGGAAGTGAAGCCTTTGCAATACGCGGTAAATTAACTTCTTATTTATTTAACTTATGATTACAACCCTTTAGTCAGGATTACAACCAAGCTTCTAGTATAGTACTGTGTTGGCTTATTAAACGAAAGCCCTTAATTCAAACTCCAGCTCAGACCTTCGAACAAAACGCAATGTGAAGAAAATATTTCTTATGTCGACTTTCTGTCAGCAGTCTGTTGAGAGTAAATAAAATTGGCCTGAAAAGTTTCTCAATTCTGTTGTTTGTAGTCGATGTCAAACTGCAGGTTTCGCCAGTCATGTACAAATTTAACACACAACATGAGTTAAAAGAAAAGCTGGGTAAGATGTACATAAGCTTCTTGACAAACATGCGAGCTTTCAAGCCTATAAATTTATTGTGGACCAGGATAACACTGTCCGTATTTTTATTGAGAAAGTGATCGAATTAACTACCCGCTGTACCCATACTTGCTAATTTTGAATAAGGCTTTGATTCTGTTTTACAACCTTATTGTTGGTGACAATGTGCTCCAAGTTCCTACCAGACATGGTAGTCTTAAATTTTTTCTTTTTCACAAGCTATAGCGGTCCTCAAAGCCAACAAAACTTAATTCATCGTTGAAATTCAGCCAGATTATGCTCCACAGTCATTGAATTGAATCGCGGCGAATGAATAGTATTATATTCAACACAGGACAACCGGCGTCAATATGTCTTCCAAACGAATAGAAAATATCGATTGTATGTCACACACACACTTCGTTTTATTTGAATTTTAAGATGGTAAGCGTTTAAAAAAACATCCTAAATACAGTGCAATTATTTAGGCTTACAGGTCTTCAAAGGGCTTTTCAATATATAGGATTCACCGCAGAGTTCCATGCTTGTACTATGCCTAGGCCAACTGTTTCGCAATTACTTAGGATAACACTATATTCTGATACCTGTAAGATATAAATGTCGTAGCTTTACACTATGTCGTTAAGAGATATTCTATAAACACAATAAGCGCAACGCAGCAAGCAGAATAACTTGGCAAATACAGTCTAAGGTAAACTGCAGGCGTATCTTCTTTGTGTGTGGGTTAGTTTGTTTGTTTGAAGTCTATAGACGGCTAAACGGCTGGACCGATTTTCTTGAAATTTTCACAGTATCTTCCTGTATGTCTGGAAGGAGTTATAGACTACTTTTTATTTTAAAATTTCAAGTAGGCGAGGTGCCACGCCCACATACCCAATAAGTACTTAATATCGCATATCTCATAAACTGCAACAGCTATAGTCCTCAAATTTTGTGTGGACGACTTTGACGTATATATGAACAAAATGGGGGGATTTTCTATAGTGGGCGTGTCACCTACCATAGTCTATATATATAAAAATGAATGTTTGTTTGTATGTACCTTATACAATCGTAAACTATGCATTTGATCATGTTATGATCTTTAGAAAAGTTGTTGCGCATTAGCCGACGAAGGTTTCTAAGTTAGTATGACCAATTTTCGACAGGTGGCACTACTGAAAATTACTTAAAATGAATTAAATCGTAAACTGTTCATTATTTAACAAAGTTGTTGCGGATGAACTGAAAATTATTCGTACTACTCAGGCCCGTTCATCTGAATCATCAGGACAACGGGAAACAAAATCAATAAAATGATTCAAAATTATTTGGACATTTGTGTAATGTCTTTCCTTCAAATTTATTTTAGTTGGTGGCGCAGTAACACGCGCAGGATACAGCTTGTTAGTTATAATAAAGACAGCAGCAACAAAGCATAAGCAATACATGGCGTTTTTAAAAATAGAAATTAGCTTAAAAGCAAAGCCGCAGAAACGTTGCTGTTGTCGTGCTGCCTTTAAAATAATCACTTGCATCTTATTTTTGCGAAATTGCTGCGTTGCGTTTATTGTGTTTATGGCTTTACTGTTTCGGTAGCCCTAAGAAATGAGATAAGCCTACCGAATCTTTAAAAATTCCACCTGCTAAAAATTTATTAAGTTTCAAGCCATCAGAATCATTAACGAGGTGTGTTTTACAATTTTCTAAGCCGCTCTTTCCGAAATTATTTTCTAAACTTCAGATAAGTAAGTAGCTGAAGCTATAGAGTAGTTTGATCAAGTTTACTTATTTGCCTTCTTGTTTAAATCAATACAAATTTATTAAAATTGTTCGTTAATGCCAAATTATATAAAAAAAACCCAAAGACGTGATGTACTTGCACAAATATATAAAGAATCTTACCATTTAACAGCTTGCTTTTATATTTCAATGCAGTTAAAAATAACATCCAATAATGCTGCAAACTTGCTTGCATGTGGAACACAAAACGTTATTAAATTGTGTGTCAACGTAGTAGCTACCCATACCGTAAGCATTAGGTATGGCAAAATGGCTCTAAAAATAAGCAACATAAGCAATATTGCTTATATTTGTTACCGCTTAATCTTTACAAGCGATTACAGTACCAACTAATTGATATTCGTAAAAGAAGAATTTTATTGCGTCACGTATTTACTTAAACTTCAACGAAAAGGTAAGAGTCTCTCCCTCCAACCTTTACTGGCCATGCACTGTCAAGCATATACATGACACGTAAACCATTCTATGTATCCTTAATGCCAAGGAAACTGTTATAAAACTTATATCTTTGGACACCAATATTATTAATCTCTTGCATTCACTTGATTTTCTTTCGCTCCGTTTTTTTTAGAGGTACATCCAGCTGAGTTTTATGATTTCATTTAAGGACGTTTATTATAAATTTCATAGCAAAAGGAGTAAAACTTTATGTTAAGCTTTGAAGGGGTATTTAATAAAGAAAATTATTGGTTGGAAATTATAGGGGAAAATTATATGAAGCATAGCGTACGGTTGGTTATCATTCAAAAGTTTTTCTTCTTTAATATGAGTATACCTTGGCAAACGTGAATATCTCTTGTCCGGCGTATCATTTCTTTATTGAAAGGCTTATCACTTACAAAAATGTTACTCGATCATAATTTAAATCCAAAACTTGTTGCGAAAAATGTGATTCAACGTCACTATTTTTCAAGCACTACAGGGTGATTATGATATTCACAATCAACACATTGTGCGAGTAATTTGCAAGACTATGTAGAAATTTGAACAGACTGTGTGCCATGCATAAGCTGCCGAAGATATTATTTCTGTAAGGGAAAGCATTCTCAGCAATCAGGCCTATCTTACGGTTAACTTATGGCGTTTTTTACACTTGGATTTGCACCTTCATTCATATAAAGTTCCACTTTCGGAACAATTTAAACCAATGGTCAGCTGGTATGTAATAAGTGGCTGCTAAAGCAACAAGATTTCAATATTGATTGATTCGAACAAGTAGTTGACATAACCGTTTGGTAATTATCAACAAGAAAATTGCTTCATATGCGGCTTTTAGAATCCAGAAGATATTGCGGAAAGTTAGGTTCGGTAAAGAGTCGGACCCCCTTAAAGCAAGACGTATCAATTTTGCCAGTATTTAAGTCCATTGCGATACTACAATCAATTCTATCCGTGAGTCAAAAATTTTCCTAAAGAAAACCAGCACGAGTGCAAAATAAATCTTACTATTGCAGCAATCTTTATATAAGACAGCTCGGCTAGAAATTTCAAGTGGGAAGTCAATAACCTCCGTCTCTTTACGAAAAAAAAACAAGGAACAGATTCACAAGACAGTGATACAGAAGTCATTTCACAGAATGCCGAGTCTTTCGGCATGTCTAACTAAAGAGCAGTATCCTGTAAGAATTCCAATTGTTCGAGAAATGGCCATACGGTTTAAGGACCGAAGTGAGTTGGTCCTCTTTTAATCCATATGTGCCTATCAGAGTCTAGCAATATTGCCCGTACCCTCGTGCTGCCTACGACGTTGAGCTTCTCTATAATAAGTGTATATAACATCAAAATAACCTGAAGCAAACGGAATTCATCAGCAATGCAATTTTCTACGATATCGCTATGTCTCGGAACCCCTGTAAGAGTTGCCTTTGAATAATACGATTTTTACCTGAGAAATCCTTGGCATTGATGGACAAGGACGGACGTTGAAACTACGTTCGTAAGAGACTTAATCGCAAACCTGTCTGTCTAACTAAATCAAAAGATTTTAAGTTAAATCCCGCCATTCAACAAGCATTACGCCGCTTATAAAACTGCAGTGGTCGGGCAACTTATAAGAAAGTTTACTATCTGAGCCTTTAATAAATAAATATAAGTGGCTGCTGAAAAGTCATAACATAACATAACCTTCTGAAAGTTGCATAGGTAAGGTAGGTAATTTGGAGTGGTAGCTTTAATGCCACAGGTAATGCCACCGATAATCGCAGTCCCTGTACTGGCCGAATTCCAACAAACACATCGAAGAATTAGGCCGGCGCAGGGAGGTGTAATTGAGCCATATTTTTCAAAAATTATCAAGGAAGAGCAGTCACCGTCAATTCTTAGTGCTTTGACAAGTGATTCAAAGAAGATGATGCTTCGGGTTTTATTCCATGAGACATCTTCTGAATGAGTAATTTCACCGTTTCACGTCGTAATACCATTTGAAAACCGAAAACCGTTAGGTTATCGCTGAGCTGAATTCTGAAAAGTGTGAAAAATTAAACGAAAACTACCTGCAGAGTGCTGCATATTGGCACGCCAAAATCTTAAGTATATGTCGTCTGGATATACCCATTGACTACAAGTTACAGGAACCCGCTCTCGATACTGGTTTTCAGCCTGTTATGATAATATTTTACAACTCATATCTGGAATCTTTTCGGAAAGTTAAGTCTTAGACTATCTGCTTACTGTAGTCAAATTAGCGATGAAATGAGGGCTGTAAAAACTCCGAATGTGCGAATCCAGTTTCAGAGTATATATATCGAGTATTTACTGATAGCAAATGCGCCATTAGACCATAGAGAATGTGTGCACCGTATCATACATAGTTTAAGAATTAGGGATACCTCTGGGGAAGATAGCAGGACATTCAAGGGGTTACTGGACGTACATAACATAACTGATCTCACACAAACTTCTTATACAGTGGACAATAAAAGTCTTAGTACGGTAATATATTTTAGCAATTTCATGAATTTTAGCTAAAAGTTTGTATAAAAATTTATATTTTGTATATTTATTTCATTAATTTATTTCTGCTTTATTATAAAACAAACAATCTTTTAATGTTTTTCATAAAACAAGAGAAAAATAAGGAAGAAAGTTTCAGATGACTCCATAGGTACCCCCAAGGAGAACTCTGAATAAATCTAAAATTCAAAGTCATAATATATGAAAATGTTATAATTTTTATTTAGTAGAGTATTCCTTAAGGTCAAGCACTCCATTTAACCCATTTAGAATTGAATGTACAAGTTTTGTTTAATGTTTTCTGGTGGCACCATGAGCAAGTTTTTCGGTTGACTTTTGTTTGAGGTTTAGCGATTACGTAACCGTTCTTTCAAATGATCACCTAAATACTTTATTGAAGACATATCGGGACTTTGGGCAAGAGTATTAAGCCTGTGGGGACTTTTTTTGTCAAAATATATTGCTGTACTAAGACCTTTACTGTCTACTGTATATGGTGCAAAAAATGGAAGAAACAAAGGGAGAGAGAGTGAGAGATCGAGAGAGATATAGAGAGAGAGATAGAGCGAGATAGAGAGGGAGATAGAGAGAGTTAGAGTGAAAGAGATAGAAAGAGAGAGGGATGGAGAGAGAGAAAGTGCAAGAAAACTCTGGCCCACTGTAATAGTTATAACCAAAATCCCATCTGGACTGGGAATACAACCCAACAAGTTCCCCACACTTTACAGATTATCTCATCATTATCCGGCACTTACGAACATGTAAGCAAAAAATCTTAAGCAGATGGTATAATGTCCATATCAGGATTACGACCTAGCTTCTCACACCACTTATTTTGTGTGTATTAATTCTATACATGAGTGGCGGAACCCACAATTTAAAGTCGACTCCAAATGACAATATCCACTGCGTCGCAAATCTATCAGGACGTTGTAATCTGAATTACAACGATACACAAGTGATGTATGCCTATTACGACAGATGCAAATTGGACCTTATGGCTTTGAATAAGCGTCCAACCCTAGAGTAAAGACTGCCACTGGCCTGATATCTGAAACATTATGAACAATATCTGTTGTTTGCTTGTTAAATTGCATTTGCTACGGTTGTCATACCGTTATAAAATCTGTTAAGAGAGATACATTAAGATATAGCCTATGTAATGGTCAGCCTGTTTCTTGCCTTATACGGGTATAACAATATCCATTTGCGTCCACATGAGAATGTCTCCTCCTTAACATCCATGATACAGATACCCTTTATGAATATCGTACTTCAGACATCCCTGCATATGGGCAATCATATTATTCGCAATATTTAGTTATTACTTTCCATATATATTTTATGTTTTTCTTTATTCCTTAGTTTACATATAAAAAACTGTCTATTTATTGGCATGATAAAGGACTGACAGTACATAATAATCAACCAGCAATTTAAACATAAAAATTAGGAGACAATGACAAGGAAAACCCATAAAAAAATAATCGTGCTGGAAAAATGAGATGTTCAAGCGGAAAATAAGAAAATAATTTGCATTTGAATGTTTCGAATTATTATACAAACACTGGTCAACACTAACACTCGATATAAAGAAACTAAAGAAAGAAAAACAAATTATTTCTTCGGAATATCAATATAACCACTGGCCAAGACTCATAAATCATCTAAACAACCTAAACAAATAGAAAAATAAACGAGAAATAAACGAGAAAAATTTCAATTTTCCATTTAATCGAGCCAAGTATATATGAATACTTTGTAGGATAAACTACCGCAGCCCTTTTTCATCGGAGCAATTTGTTGGAAATTGTTTACCAAAGCCATTGGTCGGCCATAAATAAGACATTAGTTTTGCCGTTTACTTTTCCTTTTGTTATGATTTCCTTATTCTTCAAGAGCATTAAAGGACAATCTCTATACACACAAGACTAGTTTAAGTCTTAAAGTTTGTCTGGCTACATGAACAGGCCAGTTCGGTTGTTAGGTCGTTTCGCCAGGTGATAGGCAAACAACTAGTCCCGCGTCCTCGGCCCAACTTTATTATGCTAAACTTGTCTTCATTTTTAAGTTTAGTTTATCTTGTAGATTTCCTTTTTTGTTTACTTTCTCTGCTTTACGCTATATTTCAAAATTAATTTATTATACATACACACACACACCCTTTTATCCAGTTATCTTTTGCTTACTGTTGGTATTATTTTTGTCCTGCGTTTTACGCCTTAAAACCAACGATTATAACGTATTATAAATCATGTGGATGTGGATATTTACAACTGGGGCATTATGTATGTAAAGCCCCTCTATCATAAAAAAACGTCAAGAACATAACGAATTTATTTCGTATTTCGAAATTAAATCGAAAGTAACATGGGTTTCGATATAAACCACTTCAAGGAGTGTGAGAGCTGCTACCCACTTTTTTTTTGGATGGAAAACCCATTGATGCCATTATTGATGTGTGGAATACAACACCGTTTAAATATCCGCCACGGCTGCTCTGGATGAAGAGAAAGAAAAACATAAAATTTTCCTTTAGCCTGTAGTATAATTCCGGCTGAAGTTGACCGATGACATATTGGGTTTATTACGGGGCACTGCGAGATTAGATCGCTAGCAAGGATCTGGAACAGATCCCAGGCAGACTATTGCAGGGTACGTTACGATGAGGAGGATTTAGAGACTATCGAACACCTCCTCTGTAACTGCCCAGCCCTTGTAGGTTGCTTTTGAAGACCCTTTGCAAGGGCTTCTTTGAATTTGAATTTTTGGTTTGAATTCTGTGTCGGGAGCCAACATCAAGGCTCTTCCTAGATTCATTATTAGTTTGAGCTCGTTTTGGCCGACGAAAATCCTCTACCAAACCCTCCACGTGGGTGTCGGCTGGTAATGGTGGTTGCCCGATGGGGTGTCCACCAGCCAAGGGGGGAGTCCATACTCATTTGATCGTAGGTCGAATGAATTATGGCTCTCACCATAGGATAGAGGTATGGGCTGGACTAAGGTGTTATACGACCCGTGCCGATAGTCAGCCTGGCTGGGGGCCCATCAAAAATATCCCAGTCGTTAACGGAGTATCCTGGATACCGGGCGACCTCCAGGATTAACTAGCCTTACCTGGGCACAGCGGATCCCTGCTCAGGTGGACCTTCCCCTTATCCGCAACTCGTGGGACCAAAAATGAATAATGAAAAAGAAAATAAATCAATAAAGGAAAATCAGAAAACCGCCTCCGCTAGTGAGGACGAGAACGGAACTCGTAAAAATCCGCGTACGCGTGTTAAGCCGACGCCCGTCTCCACAGAAGAGGGAAAAGACTTGGTTGATGCTAAGGCAGACCAAGAACCTAGTACCTCAAAAAACAGTAGAACACAACAAGCCAAAAGCGTCGGCCTTTCCAGAAGCAAGGTTGCTCCAAAAGCCGGACCTTCGTCCAGCAAGAGTGGCCTTGGTAATGTAAAGGTTGACACGGCTCAGAAAGTGAAAGAATCGAAGCAGAGGTACAGGGAGCGATTGAGCGCAAAGCGGGTTCTAGACAGGATCTCCAAGATCCCAATAGATAACCGCACGCAGCGCGAAGTGCAATCACTGGCCTGGGCCAAGGAAAAGCTCGAAGAACTAGATAAGACGTCGACCATGGAGGTGGCTGTCAAAAGACAGCGATCTTCTGATGGAGACGCTCCAGGCGCTAAAAAATCACGCAGCTCGTATCGCACCAACACCTTATACAGTGAGGTGCTTAAAGACAGCATAGAAATGGCGGTTGTAGATCGCTCAGATCCAGACGGCAGTATTACACCGTCGAACTGGAGACTTGTAGCAGACGCCCTTGCGGACGTCTTTCTAGAAGTAATGGAGGAGAATCCGGGACCAGTTCCAGTCTACCAAATGTGTGGCTGGCACTAAGGACACGTGAAGTTAGTAACGTGTGCCGATAAGAGAGCCCTGGATCTCTTCTCCATCGCTATAATGAGGGTAGGTGAAATCTGGAAGGGCGCCAAACTAGAAGTAGTGCCCAAGGATGCCATACCTAGCAGACCCCGAACACGCTCTTGGATACCTTTAACTCCAAAGGAGCCAGAAAAAGTACTAAGGATAATAAAAATGTGCAATCCAAAGTTACCAACACACAATTGGACAATTGCAAAATTGGAGGAGCGCCATGGATTTCGCTGTGCGACTATCATAATCAATCAGGAATCCCTGGAGCACCTGGCAAAATCCAATGGTGTGGTGGCCTTTGGTTTTGAACATATTATCCTAAAAGTATATAAAAAGGATAATCGCCCCATGGAGTCGGGTGACAACGCCCCTCAGGGGGACAAGCCACAAGACGAACACATGGGCGCATCAGTTAATGAAGAAAAGGAGGAGGATAACCTTACAGCATCCTCAACGCAGATTCATACCCGGTCCAGAGTTAGCTCTCTCTCTTCCACTGGGTCGGATATAGCATCTGCCTTTGATATGCTGTTAAGGGAATCTGACCTCCTGGACGAGGCTGATCAAGAGGATTATGGCCTAGACATTACGATGGTGGAGAGGAGAGAGAATGAAACAGACCGAGTAATCCAAATAAATCTCCATCACTCTAAGGCATCATCGGCTGCACTACTTCTCCGGCTGGCGAACAGAGGAGAAGACATAGCCCTGATCCAAGAACCATGGTCCATAGCCAATAAGGTTTGTGGATTAGGGCACAAAAATTATAGGCTGGTCCATGCCAAATGCGTAGGTAGGCCCAGATCCTGTATACTCATTAAGAACAACTTAATGGCATATTTGCTTCCTAATTTCAGCAATGAAGACCTAACCACACTAACGGCGGAGATCAATGGTAAGCAACATTGGATCTCCTCCAGTTACATGCCGCATGACCTAAGCAGTCACCCACCACCAGATCCAGTGAAGAGACTGGTTACAGAGGCAAAGCGCGCAAATGTTGGCCTGCTGATTGGCTGTGATGCCAACTCTCATCACACTATATGGGGCAGCACGAACGTCAACGAACGGGGTGAGTCTCTTTTTGATTTTATTATATCTAATAACCTATTAGTTTGTAACACGGGTAATAAGCCCACATTCATAACGAAAAACAGAAGGGAGATTTTGGACATAACCCTTACCTCCGGCAATATTTATGATAGTGTCAGAGATTGGAGAGTCTCGGAGGAGCACTCCTTTTCTGATCATAGGTTTATTGAGTTTTCCCTTGGTAGGGGGAACAATACTGTAAGGGCGATTAGAAATCCTAGAAACACGAATTGGGATCTTTATGATCGCCTTGTCAGGCTGGGCTTGGACCCACTCACGAGCTGTAGAATAGACAGTATTTCTGGACTTGAGGCTACAGTAGCTGAATTCACAAAGGTCATAGTAGGGGCTTTTGAAAAAGCATGTCCGAAAAGGGTCAACAGGGGTGGAAGAAAACCACCCTGGTGGGACCGGGATCTGGACATGCTCAGAAAGGAGTCACGGCGACTTTTCAATGTGGCGAGAAAGTCCGGTAATGCGGATCAGTGGAGGGACTATAAAGTGTCCCTTGGAAATTACAAGAGAGTTCTATGACGGGCTAAGAGGGACTCGTGGCAACATGGAAACTATCAACGAAACTTCTAGGCTAAGGAGAATTCTCTCGACAACATCCTTTATACCTAGTGTACTGCAAAGGGAGGATGGCTCATGGACCAACTCTGAGAAGGAAACTTTGGATCTTCTTGTGGACACCCACTTTCCACCGGGACATGGTTCGGATGCGCGAAGAACCGTCTCGGGGAGTGAATCACAGTGGGACTACTGCTCGATCATGTCTGCGGACGCGATAAAATGGGCGATAGACGGATTTAGACCGTTTAAATCTCCGGGACCGGACGGAATATATCCGGCCCTCTTGCAACGTCTGGAAATGAAACACATCGGAATGCTTGGGGCGATGTTTGTCGCCAGTATTCGGATGGGCCATATACCGTCGGAATGGTGTAAAGTGGGGGTAGTCTTCATACCGAAGGCTGGAAGAAACTCGCATACTACACCCAAGGACTTCAGACCCATAAGTCTATCCTCCTTCTTATTGAAGACTATGGAGAGACTCGTGGATGTGAATCTGCGTCAGAACTTGGATGGAGATCTCCTTTCCGGGGGACAACACGCATACATTAAGGGGAGGTCTGTTGAGACTGCCCTACATAGCCTGGTGTGCAGGATAGAGAAATCGCTGGCACAAAAGGAATACACTCTGGCTACTTTCCTTGACATCGAAGGAGCCTTCAATAATGTGGAACTTTGCGCTATAACCAGGGCGCTGGAGAGTCTGGGTGTACGATCCACTATAGTGAACTGGATAACTAAGTTACTTTGTGGGAGAACAATCTACCCCACACTTGGGAGCGCACAGACAACCAGGGCTATAGGGAGGGGAACTCCACAGGGCGGAGTACTCTCTCCTCTTTGGTGGAATCTGGTGATGAATGAGCTACTAGTGATACTAGAACAAAATGGATGTGAGGCAATTGCCTACGCGGATGACATTGTTCTTGTGATCTCCGGAAGATTTGTCGACACTATCAGAGATAGGATGCAACTGGCTCTGAGAAGGGTCTGCGTGTGAGCATCTGAGCGTGGTTTGGGTGATAACCCGGTGAAAACGGAAGTAGTACTCTTCACGAGAAGGTACAAGCCACCGACATTTCGTCCATTGAAACTTAACGGGACGGAACTGAAACTCAAACAGGAGGCACACTTTCTAGGACTTATTCTGGATAGGAAGCTGTCTTGGAAATCGAATATCATCAACAGAACTAAAAAGGCTTCCATTGCCCTGTATGCTTGTAACAGAGTGTTGGGCAGAAAATGGGGCCTAGGACCTAGGATGACACACTGGATCTACACAGAGGTGGTCAGACCTATCTTGACCTATGGATGCCTAGTTTGGTGGGAATCCCTTGAAATTAAAACTAATTCGAAACTAATACAGCGACTGCAGAGATCTGCCTGTATTATCATTAGTGGTGCCTTGCGCACTACACCTACGTCGGCACTGGAGATAATTTTGGGCCTCTTTCCGCTTGACCTTTTCTGTAGGGGAGTGGCTGCTAAAATAAGTAAACGTCTCTGGGCGACTGGACAGTGGCATGACTCGGGCATAGGCCACGCAAGAATCCTGAGGGAAGTTGGAGCTGTCGGGAGCAGTGACTACATGACACCGAGGTACGACTTCACGAAGAGATTCAGGACATCGGTTCCGGATAACGGGGCCTGGAAGGATAGTATGACCCACCTCTTTAGAGACTCCGTACAAATCTACACCGATGGCTCTAAGCTGAACGGAGCGGTTGGCAGTGGAATTTTTTCGGAATCGGTTGGAATAGCTCAGTCTATAAGACTACCAGACCACTGCTGTGTCTTTCAGCCGGAGGTGGTGGCCATACAGGCTGCGGCGAGTATTATTTGGGATGGAAGGGTCTCCAAGCGGAACGTTACCATACTCTCTGATAGCCAGGCGGCTATCAGGGCTTTGAGTTCTAACGTGATGAACTCCAAGACGGTGTACGGCTGTCGCAGATATCTCGACGAGATAGCGGAACGATATGACATCCATATCGTATGGGTACCGGGACACAGTGGTATTCCGGGCAACTGTAGAGCTGATGAACTTGCCAGGCGGGGCACGACCATCGAGCTCACCGCTGAGTTCTCGAATCTGGGCATACCAATGAGGACCTGCAAGCTCATAATTGATAATGCGATCGTCGATTCCGTCAACGACAGGTGGGCGGCCTCGGACACGGGTAGAACGGCTCGTAAAATCTGGCCAAGGCTGGATGAGGGGCGCACAATGAGTCTACTTAAACTCCAAAGATGCGCGCTCAGTGCAGTTGTCGGTGTCATTACGGGGCATTGCATTATGGGTACGCATGCGAGGCGCATTGGACTTGGACACCTTGCCAACGACTTCTGTAGAAGCTGCAGAGATGAGGAAGAAGAGGAGACTGTCTCTCACCTGCTGCGTACATGCCCGGCTCTATGCCAAAGGAGAAGGAAGTACTTGGGTACTTACTACATGGATGATCTGGAGGAACTGTCAGAGATTGACATTGGCAGCCTAAATCGCTTCATCAGGAGCTCCGAATGGTTTCGAGACTAGGGGACAACGGATGACTGTGGTAGCACAATGGGCCCAATGCGGCCTAAGTGTGTCCATCAACAAGAAAAATTTTTCTTGGATGGGCAGCCACCTCTACCTACCTACCTACCTTGAGCTCGTTGAGAAGTGCTAGAGCTTTAATAGTGTAGTCCCGCTCTATAGCGGGTTTGTTGGTCTGCATAATTCCTCCGATTCCTTATTATCCCTTTCCTACTTCCCCTCCTTTTCCCTATCCTCTCTATTATCTTCTCCCTTAAGGACATTTGTACAATAGGTCAACTTGACCTGCGGGTACTGTACTTGTCTCAATTGACAAGTTCACGTCCTCTAACCTAAACCTAAAACCGATGACATGGATTATTTTGGCTTTGAGAACCTACGTGTTTTGTGGCTTAGTCGCAGACACCTACTACTCTGGAAAGCCACACAAGAAAAAGTCGAACGGGGTCAAATCACACGATCTCGATGGTCAGTTTACATCACAACCACGTTGGGTGACCATGCTATCAATTACTCATGGAGAATATTCTCAGCACATTTCTGGCAAAAACTCTGAGAGTAAATAAAATTTCCCTGAAGAGCTTCTCAAAAATCTGTCGTTCGGAGTCGACTTTAAACTGTAAGTCCCGCCGCTCGTGTATAAAATTAACGTACACAACATAAGTGGTGTGAGAAACTAGGTCGTAATCCTGACTGAAGGGTTGTAATGACCAATTATATATTTGCGACTTCGACCTAAATTTAGCAGCTGAAAAACATCACATAATTGAGCAAAATTTTTCTTCTCTTCATTATTTGTATAATAAACACAAATTTCTTTAAAATTATTATAGGCAGTAGTAGAGGGCAGCATTTATTTGATGTGAAAACGTGCTTTTTTTGAAAGCCTTCTCCATTTATTGGATTTTATTGAGCCAAAGTTTCTTGCCGGTGTTAGAATATTAAATTTCGAAAACTAGTCCGGCAGCAGAATAATTTTCTTTCATCCTGCATCTTCAATTCAATTCATTAAAGTTTTTGTTTTTTTATTTAATTTTGTGCTTATTTTTCCAATTCTTAAGAAAATGTGCCAAATGTGGCATATAAATGTCGATTTCTAAGAAAACCATTCAACGTTAAAAACCACCACAATGGCCACATAAGAAGAACCACGGCAAAGAACCGAAAGGAAAACTACATAAACTTTGAAGGAATAAAATAAAAGGAAAAAGAAGAAAAAATAATACAAGAATAGAACGTGAGAAAATTAAAATAATGGTAACAGGTTGCCGAGAATCTTTACTTTACAGATTGATTTCTTAAGAAACAAAAAAAGAGGAAAAGAAGAGAAGAAAAGAGAAAGTTTGACATTTTTTTGTTGTAAAATTAATGGACTGAAACGGTTTAATTAATTTATTTAAGTTCGCAGATCAAGAAAACACAAAAGAATTCGGAAAATGAATTTCTTGAATATCGAGTATTTCAATAGAATTTAAGAATTTAATTAAATAACCGTTAAGTTAGTAGCAGTTGCATTGCCTTTAACAGTTTAATTAGCTCTACGTTTACCTTCTTAAGTACTTATTTCATAACGACAATCATACAATATATGAGTCGTAGAGACTCATAGAGCATCATCTTATTGCTTACGTTTGCATTTATATATATGTGTGTGTGTACATCTTCAGTCATAATAATTCATATTTACGATAACATACACTCGAGAATTGTCAACGAAGATGAGTTACGTTTTGTTGAATCAGAACGTTCACACTTCTTTTCCCAAACCGGTAAGTGAGTGAGTGAGTGAGTGAACTGTGTGTCAATACAATAGAAGTGTGTGCCTGATGCAAAAATATAATCATCATAGACATCTTCTCTACGGATGGAAAACGAAAGAAATAGCAGAAGCTTAGCTTTGAGGGGGAGTAAGAAGAATGTTTAATATCGTGGAAGTTTTTTTGTCGTTGTTGATAGCTGTTTTGACAGCAGACTCTCATTTCAAACTGTGTTGTCATTTCGGTGCAGCAGTGTTTGGGAAGCCATCGCCCAAATAGCTATCGTTGGATTTCGTTCACTTTTCGTCCAACCTAATTGGCTTAGTGAGCAAGCAATTCGTAGTTATTGATTAGTTGCGCAATAATATTACTTTTTTTGGTTCAAAACTATCAATAAGACGAAGAAATTTGCGTGCCGAAGAGAATATTGCTGCTATTGCGTCATCGATACGTTGTCGTGCACAACTTGTTCCCTCTTGTTCTTCGATTACGTGGAAAATTGATCGCTTACTACATTCATACTTTATTGGCCATTACAACCCTTTAGTCAGGATTACAACCTAGCTTCTTGCACTACTTATACTGTGTGTGTTAATTTTATACATGAGTGAAGGGGCCTACAGTTTAAATTCGACTCCGAATGACAGATTTTTTTAAGAAATTTTTAATGGCAATTTCATTTTTGCCAGAAATCTGCAGAGAGAAATTCTCCAAAGTAATATTTTTTCATATTTTGGTTTTGTTGGAGATATTTGAACTGGTCTTTGAACCGTGATAAGCCAAAACACTACCCACTAGACTACGGCGACTTCATAGTTATTGATCACTTTCGCAATAATATTACTCTTCTCGGTTTAAAATTATCAACAGGGCAAAGAGGAAGGCCTGACGTAGAGAACATGGCTACTGTAAAGCCAAGTTCTGAAGAAGACGACGAAATGTCGATATGTCATCGCGTTCAATTTGTTCATCTTTTTTCTTCGACTATGTGGGAAATTGTTCGTAAGTATTTAAGCTTACTTACTTACTTTATTGGTCATTACAACCCTTTTAGACAGAATTACAATCCAGCTTCTCACACCACCCCTGTTGTGGGTGTTAATTTTATCCATGAGTGGTTAGAAATACAGTTTAACGTTGGCTCTTAACGACAGATTTTTGAGAAACTTTTCATGGTCATTTTATTTTACCCTCAGAGTTTTAGCCAGAAGTCTGCTGAGAGGAAGTTGTCAAAAGAAATTTTTCTTCGCATTTCGTTTTGTTGGAGATGTCTGAGCTGGATTTTGAACCACGAGCCCTCGTCTAATAAGCCATGTCAGTACCTGCTTAACTACGGAGAGTTTAATTTATTTACAACACTTACATATATTCGATCAAAATGAAATAAAACTCTCATGTATGAGCCGATGCCGCGATGTCTATTTTGAGGCTTCTCGATTCCGTTTTTGCTAGTAAGGCCAACTCCAAATCTATTAATTTTACAGATCACAGCCGGTATGTGACGCATTGAAACAAATTCATGGAGCCATTTTTCTAGTACGAAATGGCATTAACTTGTTCAAACTTATATCAGCTTTTCAGACAAAAATTATTTGGCTATATTTCGGCTGATCGGCTAAAACGTCGATGTAATCATTAAAAATACTAGCGTCAAATGATTATGGGTGATTAAGAGTGGATAACGTACGACAATAATGTGCTGAAAAGATAGTAGACGCGGTGAACTTTCTCACACGGTGGCAAAGCCAGGATGGACACCAAGAAAGCTAATATTGTGAAGGAGAATTCTTTATTATGAGCTTAAGGATTGATCCTGATTTCTACAGTCAATAATTTTGGCAATTAAAACAAGACCAGAATTTATTAAACACTAACCCAGCAAAAAGAAGAATGCATCCACCATATAGCCCAAACATGGCACCCTAAGATTATCATGCATTTCGACATCTTTAGTACTATAGCTTAAATATATAAAGGGTGAGCCATTTAAAACAAAAACGGTTTGAAAATTAATTTTTTTATTATGAAGTACAATTGTTCCGATAAGAAATGGAATATTATTTCATATATATTATTTATTATATATATATATATATATATATTATTTATTATATATATATATTTCATATATATTATTTATTATTATATTATTTCATATATATATATATATTTCAAAGAAATATGCACCAATGAAGCCTCCGCTCCACAAGTCACTCCGCATCAAACAGTCACTCGTAATGGGTGCATTGGCTTCTGTAAAACCACGTGTGGGTTTTCTGAGCCCCAAATAGTGCAATTTTATTTATTAAAGTACCCACCAAGACGAAAATGAGCTTCATCCGAAAAGATTTTTTATTTTTGCACAATTTCCGGCCAATTGTCTGTGTTTTGTAAATAAATCTCCAATAAATCCCAACGTTTCTCAAGCATAAATCTATTCATTACTTTCAGTGGCGATAATCTACTGTATTTTGTGACAGAATAGAATGATATAAGTATTGACACATTCTCAGTAACCGATGGCTTAACTTTAAACTGATACATGGTCTACCCGATAAATTCCTTAGAGTCCAGTAAAATGCTTTTGGATTAGTTTATTTCTGAGAATTCACAAAAGTTCTGTATTGTATGTCGACTTTACATCAATCAAAATGACTCATAATTGGGTCAATAAAGCTAGGATATCTTAACTTGTATCACAAATTCATTTAGGGAAAGAAAGCTTTTCTACCGAAAAGTAAAAATAATATTCCATTTGCATTGTACGTGTAACCTTTTGTCCTACGTCACTGGAGTTATGATATACATGACTGTGTCTCTGTAACTGTATGACTTAGATTGCATGTTTTCCATATAAAAAAACGAAACCTAATACAACATAAGAATCAAAACATACAAATGCAAGTATTGAAGTATTGAAATAAAGTCGTTTCAAATATGAAAATAAATATGTATTGGAGTGCAATTGAATTTGTCAGTCCTTATGGTAATTGATTGTGACAAATACGTACATATGTATGTATACACACACACATTATATGCTACTAAACTAAACAATGTGTTATAAAAGTATACCTACATATGTTTAAAATAAGAGAGTGAGAGAGAGAGAGAAAGAAATTTTATTTAATAAACCAAAGGATCAAGCAATTATTTTTGCTTTGCTTTGCTACTGTTCAACACAACAATACAAATTCGTTTCTGATTTTCTCCACATAATAATGTTTGAGAGAGTTAAGAGAGTAAGTGTATGTGGGTAACGTTATAAGGCATACCGTTTACCAATACTTATGCATTTCATTTCAATTTTGTGCATTTATACACACAATGCAGTAGCATCGTACTTTACGTTAACTATGTATATGCATTGCTAGTGCTGCAATGTGTGTGTGTGCATGTATGAGATTTTATTCATTTTACACTCTAATGATGTCAAAATACTCTCAAGTGACATGATAAACAAATACCAGGCAATGTTCTCCATGTAAATAAATAAACAAATAATAACATTAATTTTTGCAACAACAACAACAACAATAGCAATAATAATAATTTGTAAATAATAAAGAGAAGTAGACATGACAGAAAGCGAGAGAGGGAGAGCTAGCGACTGCTTTGCTTCAGTTTATTCTGCCAGCATCCGTTTTTAAATATGTACCTCTCTCTCTCGCTAAAGTATGGGTAATTGTTTCGTTTATTAATGATTATTTTAATTAAATATTCAATAACAATAATGATTATAATAATGATAACAACAACAACAACAATTATTGTTTATATACTTCGTTGTACTTGCAAGGAAATTATTTCTTATGCATTGGGACTACAAAAATATGCTTGAGATTGACTCTTTAAATAATTAAGACTGTTTTATTGAAATTGTTGTTGTTGTTTGTTTGTAAATTGGAATTTTAATAAATTAGGTTACAGAAGCTTTGGATATTAAGAATATTTTTTAAATTCTGTACAGAAATAAAGGAAGTCATAAAGTGATGTCTATTTAATCATATTTTCTTTAGAAGCTGCCATAGTCTAATGAGTAGTGTGTTGGCATATTAGACGAGAGGCCACGGATCAAACCCCAGGTAGCACTTTTCCCACAAAATGTAATATAAAAACTTTTTCTTAGACAATTTCCTCTCAGCAGATTTCTGAAAGTAAATAGAATTGTCATGAAAAGTTTCTCAAAAATCTATCGAGAAGCTATGTCGTAATCCTGACTGAATGGTTGTAATAACCAATTATGCATGCATATGCGTGGTATATTGTAATAAACGCATTAATTATGTAAGTAAGTAAGTATATGACTTGTACAGTCAAAGACAATTGTATGACCTCACTTAATTTCATGTTATTAATTTGTTTTCTTTATCGATTTTCTATCCTTTTTCTATCTATTAGTGGAGTGTTTTCTAACTAATATAATTTGATTGTATTTCTTGTTTGAAAATTAATATTAATTAATTAAATTCTACCGCTTTTAGTAAGAAATTCGTTTGACCGCAGTAATCATATTATTCATTAATTTATGACATTCGGCCTTCAAACAAATATTATCCAAACATTTTTGATTAAATTGAAATTATTATAAAAAATGTTGTAAATTAGAGCAAAGCGAACTGTTTGAAGATGTTAGTTGATACCTTAAAGGCGTAAAGGTGCCTTAGTGCTGTGACAATATGGTATATTGTACGGCACTCCAACTTTTATAGATTTTTTTTGACCAACACTCAGAAAATGAATCCTGTTCATACTGTGCATTGTTGTAAAATACAGAAAAGACAGTTATAGGAGAAAGAAAGAATGCGACATTGTTTTTAATGACTAGTTTATATATAAACCTTCGTCTCTTCTTTTCTCGAGAATGACTTTGTAATGTTTCCCTACAATGACTCTTCAAATTCTCTTGCCCTACCAAACAATGACAGTTTCCTGGATAGCATCCAATATACATCCACGAGTTTTCTATTGGGTGGTTACAAAAATGTATTACGGTGTTTCATTCTCATCGTCATAGAACCGACCTTTCGAGCTCGAGACAGTCTATTTTGTGAATTTCTGTATTCTGAGTCAATAGTGCTTTGTCAAAAGGCGGATTACCAACATCAAATTATTCCTGGATAGTTTCATGAATGAATCTATTCTCATTTTACTGTAATTTCTCAACAAAGTTTTGATTGATTACCATGCTTTTCTTTATATTTCCTTTTGTTGAGCATACATATCCGAAACATCCCCCTCACTCCATAGGGGAGTTCTGGCCCCATCAACAGGTTGGAAACTACTCCCCTCACAAGCTTGTCTGCTTGCTCATTGCCGAGAATTCTCACATGATGTAAGGCCCATTAGAGGGTAAACTTTTCTCTCTTATCCGGTTCTTATTTCTTTCGAAATGAGCAAGAAGCTACTGTTACTGTGAATGGCGAGTTCTATAGTGTTATACTAACTGAAGTTCTTAACGATCAACGGCATTTCGTTCTAACGAGATATCGCAGCACTCAACATTTGCCCAATTTTTGGGATCAGTTTTCCTCCAGAAGTGTTTAAGTTGACTCACCCCTTTGTTAAAGCGACTTAAGGCCTCTACTTACTTACTTGGCCATTAACAACCCGATTAACGGATTTCGACCTGCCGCAACACATCCTTCTAGGCGCCTCTGGTTCTTACGCACCTACGCCAGTTGGTCACACCAATAGATGACAGGGCTTCCTCGATTGGAAGGACAACGCATACAAGGTCGGCCTCTTCGTCGACTTCCGCAGATCCCCGCATCAAATACCCGTCTCGTCGGAGCATCCTCCTCCATTCGAACGACATGGTCGAGCCAGCGCAGCCGCCGGATACCAACGTCTATGTCGTTGAGGAGCTCATACAGCTCACTGTTGGATCGGATGAGGAAATCAACGCCAACTAGCACTGGACCGATGATCTTACGTAGGACTTTTCTCTCGAACACTCTCAAGGCTGCTGCATCAGTGCTTAATAGGGTCCATGCCTCTGCGCCATAAACAAGCACGAGTAGGATGAGCTCATCCTACTTAAGGCCTCTAGACTATTATTATTAGTTTATGTTTTCAGGCTAAGTTAAGTCATTAGTTTATGCCGGAAAATCAATATCCATGCCATCATGGACATCGTGAACATGTGGCCAGATTAATTGGAAAGAAGTCACGCAGAATTCTTAGGAACCGAAAAATTTTTGACAGAACCAGCCTAGTCAAAAGTGTTTTGGATAGGATCCACACCTTTAAATTGAGACAGATTGAGAAAGATGCCTGCCTGTGTGATCGAATAATACAGAATTAAAACGGTAGACTTTTCAACCTATGTTATAAGATATATGGTGAGATAGTTTACTACATACATACACACATAATAGATCATTTCAACCCTTTAGTCAGGATTACGACCTAGTTTCTCAAACCACTTATGTTGTGTGCTTTAATTTTGGCGGGACCTAGAGTTCCGAACGACAGATTTTTAAGAAACCTTTTCATGGCAATTTTATTTACTATCAGAGCTTTTGCCAGAAATCTGCAGTCGCAAGAGAAAAATTTTTCATATTAGTTTACTACCAGTCCTTAACCGTAAATTTTTTTAAAACATATTTTTTTAATTGAAAAACAAAATTTTTGGTTAAAAATTACTTGCTCATTAAAGTAAAACTAAACATTCTTAAATTATTTTGAAATACTTAAAATCAAGGGAAAATTTTGCTTTCGACTTAACAATGTTAAGCATAACGATTGCTTGCAAATGTTTGTTATGACTTATATTTCTCTCTCTCTCTATCTATCTCTCCCCCTCTGGATTTTTTTGTTGCAAAGAAATATTTCAATATGAATATTAATAGTTTTTAAATAATAAAAATCCTCTTAAATCTTTACATTTGAATTCATTGGAATCTTTTACATGCAATTTTCTCTCTTCTGGTATTTTTTTTTTCTTTTCCTACGTCCTGTTTTTTATTACCCAACTAGCACTTCTTCTAGTATTTACGAGTTCTTCATAACAGAGATAAAAAAAATATTAAAACTACTACCAACAACAAGAAAGGGAGGGAAATTATAAAAAGGGGAAAAATGCTTTATAACTGAGCATAGAGAAACAGCAGAAAGGAAAAATGAAAATCAGTATCTAAGAAAACGAAGTTAGTCGAGTAAATGAAATTAAATAATAATGACTACAGAAGATAATCATGATGCGATGATGAAGATGACGTTTGCTATGATGACGACGATGATGATGATGATACTGGCAAATGAATTGAAAAGAAATGAAACGTACAAAGTAACTAAAATATGAATGAAATGTACATGCCATGTATATACCATACAGTAGAATCTTGTAAAAGTTAACCCACGTTAAAATGAATTGCTTGTGCCATTAAACGTTATTTAAACGATTGCTTGTCAGACAAACATTTAAAAATGTTTGTATTCCTCGAACTTCTTTCGTAAGAGATTTGCAGTAGAGAGCTGCAACGAATGCAGCTCTGTAATGTTAGCCTTCCTACTTACTGTCGATGCGTGACTGACGATTGAGGAATATGTAAAGTATAAGACCCTCTTTAATCCTGAACGGTTACTGTTGGTCGAATCGACGAGGCTCATTTACTCTTTATAAGTTTGAAAGCTTGCAGTCAGTAGACGAAAAAAAATTTTTTTGTTCGTCGATTCAACGAAGAGTAACCTTACTGTACAAAAATGACCATCCAGGATTAAAAAAATGGGTGGCCAGGGTAAGTTTACTCACTAAAAGCTTTCGTCATCAACCAACATTGTTGATAAAAAGAGGGAAATTTGGTCAAACATAAAAGAATTCTATGATAAAGAGTAAATGAGCTTCGTCGATTTGACGAATAGTAACCATTCACTGTTAAAGTGTTCGTCAATTCAACGAAGAGTAACCTTAATGTACAAAAATGAAGAGTATCCGTCCAGGGCTAATATGAATGTGTTAGGAACTAAACCGGCGGACTACTTATTTACCTACTTAATTGGTCATTACAACCCTTCAGACAGGGTTACGACCTAGCTTCTCCTACCACCCATGTTGTATTTATTAATTTTATCACTAAGCGGCACAACTTATAATTTGAAATCAACATCGAAAGACAGATTTTTGAGAAACTTTTCATGGCACTTGCTTATACTTACACTCAATTACTCTCAAAGTTTTTGCCAGAAGACATCTGAGAAGAAGTTGTCGAAGAAATGCTTTTTTCATATTTCGTTTTAAGGGAACATCTGATCTGAGCATATGATTTAGAAGTTTAAAAATTTGCTAAGATCCTTATGTCGAATTAGATTGTATTAGATACCTGATCATTTTGACATTACTGGCAACGAAGTTGTATATGAACTGGCAACATCTTCACCAGCTTTGGAAGTAACGATATCAGAGAAAAATGCTGGATTTGCTATCATGCATGAATGCGAATGGATGGTTTGCAGGAGCCCTATGGCTCAAACTTAATTGTACAGGTCCGAAACTAAGCTTAAGCATGAGTGAGGGAGATGAGAGCTATTATATGAGTCACAAGGTTCACGGTTCCTCTGTATATTTTATGTATATGTCCTTGTTACAAGTACGTATATAGAAAAAACGGTGTAGAGAATTTTTTGAGTATCGGTAGTAGATCTAAAAGTGCCGCAAAGGATTTAACAACAATGATAGCCATCCACCATTTTAAGAGAAAATATTATATTCACCGTATGAAGCGCCACGTTGTTTGTACCATCTTCCATTTAGAATTAAAAAACAAAAATCCGATTGTGGCCTATTTCATCTGTACTATTTTGGTTCGCCCAAGTTACAGGCATCGAAGCCAATTATTAGCGGCATGAAACAAAAACTGGATATTAATACTACGGTTATCGCTTTTATTGGTAAGCCGCTAAGCCGCTTTGTACTCCTCAAGTGTTTCTAAATGGCGGTTCAAGGAGTACAACCTAATTTCAAACACCTTAAAAAAATCCACTGATTATTACATATACAGACGACTTGGCAGTAAAAAAGTCGAATACCCAAATTCACTTTAAAAAATTTTTGAATCTTAGTTGAGATTGCTATTGAAATGGTGCAATGAATGTGGACCAAGACTAAGTTAATTCTATTCATAAAGAAATATCTCTAGGGTAAGAAGGGAGTAGTTCTCACTCTCTATCTGATAGTGAAATTGTATTAGAAATCAAACTAAGCTGGAATATTAGGCAGCAATTGTTATTCAACTTTGCAATTAAACCGAATTTATTACAAAGGCCACGGTTTGGTATATTGACTTTGAGGAATTCTTTAACATACTTTCCTGGCTATTACCAGTTCTGTCGTCGAAATAAATGGCTGAGAAGGATGCAATTAGAATAAATGCTACGATATCATTCGGGAATAAATACAGTAGTCAAGGTTAAATTTTGTGTATAGTCGACTACACGATACCTGATTGTTCAAGAATGCTAGATATCTCTGAAAGACAAAGCAAGACATTCGATGGTTCCTGCATTAATATGGCGGTTGCATTTGCAAAATGTGCTAAAAATTTCTCACTGAATATGAAAAAGCGGAACTATAATCAATACGATACAACGACTGAGTTAGGTTAGTTTAGCGGTTAGGTTGCCGTTCACAGGCAAATTCCCTCGGTGACCCATATGGCTAATTGTATCACATAGCGTCAGGTAAGCCTCCTTATCATGGTCCGTTAGTGGTTGGTTTGAACCACACCGAGCTCCGGATGAAACAGCCCAGTTCCACAATTTTAAATGTTGATGTCAATTGTTTTCATCTGCATGGTTGGCATTGTAGAGATAACAATGCCTTTCAAGAGTTCAATAATCGTCATCAAGAAATGGACATTACGATAACAGCTGCAGGTTGACAAAATGGTTTAAAACATATTCGAGAGCTATTACATAAAAGTCTCTACTGTTTCTTTAAATCCATCTGAATGTTAGGTTTCTTTTTTGTGGTGTTGAAAAGCTAAGCCAGTAAGAAACTTCGAGATTCTACTGTACATATCTTGTTCTTTTTATTTTAATGAATATTTGTTAAGAGGATTAAAACTTAAAAATCCTCTGATGTTTTTTTCTCTATTTTCTCTGAGTCAGCAATACATACCCAAACAACTTATTTCATTTGATTTACTTTAATGTTTTTAAGTATTTTCTCCAGTCCAGTATGATTTAACAAAAAAAAAATTAATTTAAATGCCAACACATGATATTAAAAATTGATTACGATACTCTTCGAAAATGGAAATGATTATGAATAAACAATTTATGAAATACTTTGTTTAACAAAAGTAAACAACATTAAACAGGCACCATCATCAGCAGAAAGTTATCAGCAATTTTAGAAAAGCTGGATACACAAAAATTCGCTGTTTGGGTGCCACATGGGTTAATAGTGAGAAATTTAATGAAACAAATTTCCATTTGTAATGTAGTACTACAACGAAACGAAATCAAGACATTTCTCAAGCACTTAATTAAGAGTAGTGAGAAGGCGCTTACTTGCGACAATAATGTGCTGTGAAAATCATAAACGAAACTGGGTGGCAATGACAGGTTTGATACCAACTGGGGTAGTAACGACCGTCTGCAGCGATCGAAAACGAATTGTTTATTATAAGTTCCTGCAAGCCCCCTTCAGACGATTGAATTTTACCTCTAAATTTACCACATGACTAGACTGAAACAAGGAATTCAAAATTAAAATCTTCCGAATTGATCAGCAGCACAAA
The DNA here is from genome assembly GCA_936449025.2 of Sarcophaga subvicina. Lineage (NCBI taxonomy): Eukaryota > Metazoa > Arthropoda > Insecta > Diptera > Sarcophagidae > Sarcophaga > Sarcophaga subvicina. The sequence continues at coordinate 40,434,184 of OW388084.2, forward strand.
TTTTGTTTCCCATCACTGACAACGCCTGGTCTTAAACATTTTTGGTGGAGCAGTATAAACCAAGAAAGCTTCATTGTTAGAATATCCAATGAGTAATGTGACACGTGACGTCATGCTATTAAAACCTTATGTTACAATGCTTTGGATACTCTTGGAGCTCAGATGGATTGGTATCGTCTGAAGAAGGAGAAATGGGCTTCATAGCTGAAGACTATTTGCAGCGAAAATACTTTGGAAATCGTATATTTGTAAGAAATAAATGCCATGAAATTGTATACCAGATAAAAGAGTAAATTTAAAAATTTAACAAAACAAAATCAATTTGAAATTTTGCCAAATTTATTCTTTTGTAGTGAAGTACAATTGCTCCGATTATTATATTTAATATTATTTCATTCATAAGGCTGTCACGGCTAGCCTTACAGAACCTCATTCGATCGGAGCAATTTTCGTGCACTTTTTTGAGTTAATGAGCTCATATATCGACAATTTCATCACGAATGTTGGCATTCAAATGCTAAATTGCCTCTGGTTTGTCGGCATAAGACTTCTCTTTAACGGCGCTCTACAGAATATAGTTCAACGGTGTCAAATCGCAGCTCCTTGACGGCCAATTGACATAACCATTTCGGCTAATTAAACGGCCATCAAACATTTAACGTAATAGATCAATTATGGCATGCGATGTGGGGCAAGTTGTACCATTCTGTTGAAACCAAACATCGTTTTCGTCAATACTATGAAGAGCGGGTACAAAAAAATCGGTTGTCATGGTGCGATAGGTGTCTCCATTGACCGTAATAGTTGCGCCATCCTCCTTTTCAAAGAAATATGGTCCAATGATGCTTCCGCCTCACAAGCCGCAACAAACAGTCACTCGTAATGGGTGCATTGGCTTCTGTAAGACCACGTGTGGGTTTTCTAAGACCTAAATACGGCAATTTTGTATATTAACGCACCCGCCAAGATGAAAATAAGATTCATTTGAAAAGATGATTTTTTTTATTTTGGCAAAATCGGCATAATCGTACAGTTTCTCGTTGGCGGAACAAATCCCGACTTTGCTCAAATGTAAATTGAGATTTAAGAGTAACTTTTTATTACGGAAGTAGATTTGATGAAAACATCATCATAATTAACCCGGTTGATTAACTTTTGCTTGTCTTTTCTTAGCCAAACTTTTGAACCTAATTGTTGGTAATTTTAATTATTTTTCTTTCCCAGGTATTCTACTTCAATATAAAATTTTTTGGGAAAAGTTCACATCTTATCATTTAAAACAGGGGGTCAATGCTTGGATTTAATAGTTCTCATTCTCCTTATTTTTTGTTTTCTTTGCTTTTGAAGCTTTCTTTCTCCTCCATTTGTATTGAGTACCGTGTTTTACTGTCAACACTTTGAAAACATGATTTTTGTCGATGTTCTGGTTGTTCTTCTGTTTTCTTTTAATTTTTTTTAATTTTTTTCTCTTTTTTATTGTACAATCGCTCAATTCTTCGAGAATATTCTTTGCAAATTGACAAGGGTTCTTGAGAGAGTAGATAATTGTAAACAGTTTTTTCTTATACAGTAATGAGTTTATTTGTGTACATTTATAATTTAACATTTTTAAATCAGTAATGTAAACTATTTTCACTTAAGTGACATTTTCCGCTAGGTGGAATGGACAATTATTTTCGAAGCGAAAATATGGTACAACAAATGCTGATTTGTGTGATCACAGGTAATAATGGGCTATTTTTAGTGTATAAAAAAGATTCGTGACATGTGGCAACGCTAAATGTGTAGTTCATCAAGAAAGGACAAGAAAGGACGACTTTTGACATAATTGGTCCTTAGAACCTTTTAGCATTTCACAGCACCTATGTTGTGTGTGTTAAGTTTATCTGTGAGTGACAGGACATGTTACAGCCCAAAGACAGATATTCAAGAACCTTTTCATGGCAATTTTATTCTCTCAGAAATCTGTTGTGTTGAAATGTTTTCTTCATACTTGACTATGTTCGCGAAGTTTGGGTAGAGGTTTGTGGCACGACCTTACATCTAATAAGCCAACATACTACCTAATAGGCTACGGCAACTCTGGGTTAACAAACGAACATCAACTTTCGTGTTGTGTTTCTAACTAATTTTGTGTGCTTAAAAATTGAACAATTAATTTTAGCGGCGAAGCTCTTTCTTGGTTCAGTAGGAATTGTCGAATTTTTTAGAAAGGGCAGCCAAAGTCTATTTGGTGAAGGATTTTTTCAAAAATGATGAAAATGATGAAACATTGCAGTCAATGAATCAAAATACCGTGCCATGGTTAGAGCTTTTAGACCAACATGGATAAAATTAATTTGTTATCAAGTGATTTTAACATACCACACGGTTAGAGAATTTTTGTGGGAATAAATTAAAGCTCTCAGGTACAGGGGCAAACAATCAGGAATTACAGCCCTGAAAGGCTGCTATCAGCGACATAACTACCAAAATACTGTAGCTTAGGTTAGGTGAGAGGACGTGTATTTGTCAATTGAGACAAGTACAGTACACGGAGGTCGAATTGACCCATTGTACAACGTCCTAGTTTCTCACACCTCTTATGTTGTGTGTGTTAATTTTTATACATGAGTGGTGGGACCTACAGTTTAAAGTCGACTCCGAACGATAGATTTTTGAGAAAATTTGTTCATGGCAATTTTATTTAATCTCAGAGTTTTGCCACAAATCTGCTGAGAGAAAGTCGCCGAAGATATACTTTTTATATTCTGTCTTGATGTCTGGCCTGGAGCTCGAACCCTGACTTTACGTCTAATAAGCCAACCCACTACCTACTAGACTACGGCTACTTAAAAAAAATACTGTAAAAAGTATGAAAAAATTGAATAGAACAATGGAAAACATCACAGTTTAATCTGGGACAATCATCAACCACGGCTGCATAATCAGATCGATTAGACAGAAAGACAATGCTGTGTGTCTGTTGGGGCCAGGAAGGTGTGGTGTACCACAAGCTCCAACACCTGGTGATATCGTTAATACAGACCGCTACCGATAATAAACGGTTAATTTGGACTATGCATTCATCGAAAAACGACCAGAATGGCAAGCCAATTGTGCAACATGATAATGCACCTGCCCCCAAATTAAACTTCTACTATGATACAATCGAATCAATCAACGTATTTACCAAACTTTAATTCTTCTGACTACTATTTGTTTTCATCGGTGATGCACGCTTTGGCTGGGCAACACTTCGATTCCTAGCGGGGAGTCGAAAATTGAATGACTATTTTTATAGCCATTATAATGCAACAATTATTGGATATTTTAACGAACAATTAAACAATCAACCGATCCGAAAAGACACCACATCCTACCTTATTGTGCCATTTTGAACCATTTGTGAATACATTACAGATGTTCTCTGGCAGGTGTATGCCCTACTCTTGATTTTGTCGCATTCGCAGATTCTAATTGAAAAGATTTCCATGAATTTTAAAATATTTTTCCATTAATTTTTCTGCTGTAGTCAAGTTGAAGTCATTTTCATATTGCCTTGTTATTGCTTGAATATTTTTCTTTTGATTTCATTTTAAAAGAAAACTCGTGGAAATTAGAGAAATCAAAATAATTCTTAAGAATAATTATTATTTTCTATTTCGTAATTTTATTTTCCGCTAAATTGATATTTATTTTGGTAAATTGTCAATAACAGTTTCTAATAAATACCTTCAGACGTACAATTCTGAAATAATTTCAAAGTAAATGGTCTCAAATGGGCAAAAATTATGATAATACGAAATGGAAATTTCGTTCTTTTCATTTTGACTGAAAATAGTTGTGAAGTTAAGAAGAAAATACAAACTATGGTGACGTCAATATATAAAGGACTCCATAACTTGGGTCTGACAAGGCTGACAGATGTTAAATAGAGAAGCCATTACCACTTAGGGATGCGGAAGAACTGATTGGATATAAAAATATTGAATCAAAGGTTTTCCACAGAATCGACGTACCGTGCTAGGAATTGGCAAGACTATAAAGAAAATGCCGTAGTCTAGTATATAGTGGGTTGGCTTATTAGGCGGGTGGCCAAGGTTCAAATCCCAGGTCAAACATCTCCAACAAAACGAAATATGAAAAAATATTTTTTCAGCCAAAACGTGCATCAGCGATAAAAACAGATATTAGTCGGAAGAAGTAAAGTGTGTGGAATACGTCGCAGGGAGTAGCGGCTCTCACCATAATGCTTTGATTGTGTTCTAAACAGATTTTGTGTTATGTGCAGCTGCTTTGGTATGTTGCCTAATTAACTTCCCGTCCTTTCCGGTCCATTCTGCTCGTTTTTCAATCAATGCATGGTTGGTCATTAATTATTTGTTGTCGTTAACGAGCTGTATTAGCATTTTCAGCAAGTTTTAGGAGTTCGTGGTACACCATGCCTTTTTGGTCCCACCACACACACTGTGTTATCTTACCGCCACATCTTTGCCGTGCCTTGTGGCCCATTCTGATAATTTTTAGATCAATGTCTGGTCCAAATTAATCAGTTATTGTTGGTAGCAATATGTATGCGTGGTTTCAGCAGGTTTTACACCATACCCTTCAGGTTCCATTAGACATACAGTGTTGTCTTCCTGCCAATTCGATTTAGTTTTGCAGTCGAAATTGATATTTGTCCCGGATTAACCAATGATTTTTCTGTTTAGCTTTCTGAAAACACCTCCATTTTTCACCGCCAGTAATAATACTATTCAACACTGATTTTCAGGTCAACATCTCCAACAAAACGAAGTATGAAAAAATATTTCTTCGGCAACTTCCTCTCAACAGATTTCTGGCAAAAACTCTGAGATTAAATAAAATTGCTATGAAAAACTTCTCAAAATTGTCTGTCGTTCGGAATCGACTGTAGGTCCCGCCACTCATGTATATCAAACATGAACACTCACATACATAAGTGGTGTGGGAAGCTAGGTCGTAATGAAGGAAATACAAAAGACTGTTGCCGGGCAACTACAACATCTCAATGTTCGTACTTCTCTTAGTAAATCAGTACCGGACAATTGGAATTTGTCAATTTCACATTTTCCTTGGCAATTAGACTTAATTTACAAGGTGTGGTGTAATATTTTGCATTTCAATTTGCTTCCCTATTCGAATAACGTATATCTGCCCATTGACCATGCCGTTGATATATTGTTTAGGTGCTAGACCAACTGGTTTTCCATGCTAATGAGAAATGACCTTCACAACTAAAGAAATTTTCTAACTGCCTAACTACTGCAGTGTTTTTTAGGTGGATGTCAATACCATTTAAAAGTGGTGCAAAACTTGTTTTTTGATGAGATTTGTCGCAGAAATGGACTGTGACCATATCTCCAATGCATGAGAGGCGTAAGTTTTTAAGTTTTCGGTTTTGTTAGCCCTGACTGAACTGCAGAGCTGATAAACTTGCCAGTCGGGGCACGACAATTGAACTCTGCGATGAGCTCTAGATTCTGGACCTGCAGGTTCATAATTGATATTGCGATCGTCGATTCCATCAACAACAGGTAACCGGCCTCGGACACGAGTAGAACGGCTCGTAAAATCTGGCTAAGGCTAAGGGACGCACAATGAGTCTACTTAAACTCCAAAGAGGCTTGCTTAGTGTGGTTATCGGTGTCATTACGGGGCATTGCATTATGGGTTAGCATGCAAGATGCATTGGTCTTGATCACCTTGCTAACGATTTCTGCGGAAGCTGCAGAGATGGGGAAGAGGAGGAGATTGTCCCTCACCTGCTGGGTACAAGCCCGGCTCTTTGCCAAAGGAAAAGGAAGTATTTGGGTGCTTACTACATGGATGACCTGGAGCGACTGTCAGAGATTGACATTGTCAGCAGAGATCAGCAATGAATCGCTTTTTCGCTACTCATAAGTACTCATGAAATTGTGAGTATGAGTGAGTCAACAGTATTGAAATTTAACTACTCTGATTCATTCGTACGTAGTACAACATTGATGTTTGATTCATACGCCTACTCATTCAGATTCATAACTTCAGAAAAATACTTATAATACTTATAATACTTATAAATGATTCCAGTAATTCGAATCATTCATCAAAATTTACAGTCTTAGTTGTTGTTGCGTTTACAAAAAAAGAAAAAAGAACGACAAAGACAGCAAGCAGAGCAAAGACACAGCCTTCTAGTGAGTATTGTAATGTTCATATGCGAATCATACTTATCTTGTGATTCGTGTATACGATGACTTATGGAGAGACGAAACCAATAACATCATGCGTATTGTTAAGTATGAGTACCATAAGTGCTTCAAACTTACAATATGAGTAGTATGAGTATGACATTAAAATAAGTATGAATGCGTATAAGTATCAGAAATTATAAGTATGATTCGAATCTACTAATCGTTTTGAATACTCATTCCTGACTTCTGATTGGCAGCTTAAATCGCTTCATCAGGAACTCCGAATGGTTTCGAGACTAGGGGATAGCGGATAATTGTGGTAACAGCATGGGCCCAATGTGGTCTAAGCCACCTCTATCTACCTACCTTCCTTGCCCTGACTGAGGTATTTAATTTATCCGATATTTTAAAAGCAAGATTTTGTTGAAAGTCGAGATGGAAATGTTTGATTATTGGGCATCACAATCGGCTTTAATTAAACTTCGACAGGAGGAATATTTTTTTAATACTATTTGGAGTTATGAACGTTATCCTCAAGAGTGGACATTTGCTCTAGTTAAAACGATAATGAAACCTGGCAAATATTATTAAAAAAAAGGGGTGAAAAATTCCAAAGTTTTTCTAAGAACTGCTGATGTTTAAACCTCATCCGATATTAAATTAAGTCAGGTATATTCCGAAAAACAATTACCATGCAAGAGAATTCTGATTGTGTATTTGCTTACTTAATTGGTCATTACAACTTTTTAGTCAGGATTACAACCTAGCTCATCACACCGCCAGGAACAGATTAACATCGACTACGAATGGCTGATTTGCGAAACTTTTAATGACAATTTTGTTTAATCTCAGAATTTTTGTCAGAAGACTGCTGAAAGAGATTTCTATGCTGGGTTTTGTTTTTCTTGAGTGTGTCTCGTATTATAAGCCAACATATTATCTACTATGTATACTACGGCGATTTTAATTGTGTTAATAAAAATTATCCTGGTTTTGAAAGAAAAAAATTTCTTATAAATTCGTTTATTACAGATCCCATAATTCTACGTAAAACTCAAAGAAAACAAAAAATTCAGAACGTAAAGCATTGTCAGACACTGATAAAACGCCTCATTAATTTCGTATGAGATTAATTGACATGAAATATTTGTTTCCCATAATCATCTGTGACCAAAAAGCACTTACAATACCTAACAAATGTGACTATAAATGCCAAAAGTGGGTGTGTACGTATATTGTTTCCATCGATATTGATAGCAATTTATGCCTCCACTATATTCTATTCTATTCTATTTGCTTGTAATGTTTTATTCACATGAACACTTTCATTTCGTTTCGTTTTTTTTGTTGCTATTTTTGTTTGCACTACTCAACAGAGTGTTTGGTGTGAGTCATTCACTTGTCTTATGGCAAAAACTAAATCCCCGAAAAAAATTACTATTTGGACAAAAATGAAACTAAAAATAGAAACAATAGAGAAAACAAAAACAGAAAAAGGAAACAGAAATCTTAATTCAAAACAAATATTGTAAGAAACGAAAGTGTTTGTATATTTTCGTATTGCATGTGAACATGTGAAACAGGAAATAACGTCTATTAAGTACACAAAATGGAGTAAAAGAACTCAAATATCAAACTTATACACTTATAAACGAGCAATACGATACCATATCTTGTATAAAAGGGGAAAGAAAGCAAAACTTATTTGATATACTCTGTTAATGTACGGAAGATTGAAGTACAGGCCTTATGTTAAAGGAAAGAATTCGAAATAAAATGGGGAGATTTTCAAAGTAGGCTGCGTAAGCCGGGCCAACACTCTATGCATTATAATAGAATAATCTGTAGACAAGCCATCGATAACAAAACAAAACAAACTGCCACATGGAAATCAGAAAAGATGTGCACCAGAAAATGATTCGAATTATAAGTAGGAGAATGTATAATTTTCCGTTAAGCAAAATGTCAAAATCAGTCTGCCAATCCACACAAGGATACTCCCTATCTTACTTACTTAATTGGTCATTACAAACCGTCATGAAGTCGCTGTAGTCTAGTATGTACATAGTGTGTTGGCTTATTAGACGTAAAGACAGGGTTCGAGCCCCAGACCAGACATCAAGACAAAATACAAAAAGTATTTCTCCGGCGACTTCCTCTCAGCAGATTTCTGGCAAAAACTCTGGGAGTAAATAAAATTGCCATGAAAAAGTTTCTCAAAAATTTGTCGTTCGGAGTGGACTTTAAACTGCATGTCCCGCCACTCGTGTATAAAAATTAACGCACACAACATAAGTGATGTGAGAAATTAGGACGTTGTGCAATGGATCAATTCAACCTCCGGGTACTGTACTTTTCTTAATGGTAAGAATACGTCCTCTAACCTAACCTAACCTAACCTAACTGTCATTGTCATGATTACGTCCTAGCTTCTGTGTGTGTTAATTTTATTCATGAGCGACTGGATCTACAGTTTAATATCAGCTCCCAACGATGGATTGTTTGAGAAACTTTTCATGACAATTGTATTGTATTCGCAGAGTTTTTGCCAGAAAACTGCTGAGAGAAAATCGCCGAAGAAATATTTTTTATATTTCCTTTCGTCCATGATATAAGTATTAGACGGGGTTTGAACCTAGGGCTTTCGTCTAATAAACCAACACCCTACCTACTAGACTACTGAGCTGCTCCCTATTACCTCAGCTTTAAACCATCATGGACGATGTGATAACCAAAGTCTGGTCAGAGAAAATTGAAATTACATTGAGTCTCTCTCGCCCACTTGAGGCTTTGGATTACATACATACATACATAATTGGTCATTACAACCCTTCAGTCAGGATTACGACCGAGTTTCTCACACCACTTATGTTGTGTGTGTTAATTTTATACATGAGTGACGGACCTACTGTTTAAAGTCGACTCCGAACGACAGATTTTTGAGAAACTTTTCATGGCAATTTTATTTACTCCCAGAGTTTTTGCCAGAAATCTGGTGAGAGGAAGTCGCCGAAGAAATAATTTTTGTATTTTGTTTTGATGTCTGGCCTGGGGCTCGAACCCTGGGTTTTCGTAATAAGCCAACACACTACCTACTAGACCACGGCGACTTCATGGCTTTGGATTATCCAAACGATACTCTTGGGCTAGATGTTCAGTATGGAATCAGAACTGAAGGAAAATCTAGATCGTAATATTAGACTTAAACGCTGACAGCGCTAACAGCATGCTAGAATGCAAGCTGTTGCTTTCTAGGCAGTACAGTGACAACAAATAGCGGCTCTGAAATAAGCGTAAATATTAGGATCAATAAAGCGAGAGTGTGGCATTTGTACTATTTCAAACAGTGTGGAGAAACAAGCAACTACCCACATGACTCACTTTCATTTAACTCAATTGGTCATTAAAACACTTTTGTCTGGATGTGTGTGTTAATTTTGTAAGTGAGTGAGGAGGGATATACCGTTTAGGATTGACACCGAATAGCAGATTTTTGAGAACCTTTTCAGGACAATTTTCTTACTCTGTGCGAAAATTGTTGATGAAATATGTATGTTTCCATATTTCGTTTTGTTTGAGATGTCTGAGTTGGGGGTTGGGCTTTCATCTCAAAAGCCAACACACTTCTACTAGACTAAGGTGACTCCACATGAATCAGGTTTAGAATATTCGAGTTTATGTAAAGTAACTCTGTTGTTTAGAAGTAAAAAATCGAGGATAAATTCGTAACAATGCTAACAAAACCTAAACGGTTTTCCTATACAAAACAAATCCTAAAAGTATAACAAGGATGCTGCTTAAAATTTTCCAGGCTCAAGTAGCTGTGGATCTAATATAATAACATGAACAATCCTTCAAAGTTGAACTGGTTTGTGGAAGTTATATTCTTGACGAAATCTTCCTAGACCAAATAACGTTTAACTTATCCTTGCAAGGCGAACTCAGTGACTGTTGGTGTATTTCCATTTAACGGCTGTATTAAAATGATTTCAATTTTTAATTCGCCGTAAAGGTATCCGTAAAGAACCCATTTTTAGCGAAACTAGATTTCGATTTTTCACTTCCTTGAAATCCTGGTGTTTTACTTCATTCAGGTAGAAGTAAGTCTGGCAGACGATAGTCATCTTAGTCATTGCCAGGAGGTAATCGGAAACTTTTCTGAGCAATAAGAGCTTAATGAAGACATACAATTGACAGGTTATTGCTTACCGTGGGTTAAAAAAGTGTTAATCACTGAACCCTGGATTCATGTCTAATAAGCCAACACACTACGTACTAAATACTGAGATAGTTGACTCTAAATAGACAGCCGAAGGCTAACGAAGTGGCCAGTGAAAGTAAAAAACTGTTTTTTTCCATTTCCTTTTCTATCTCCTTGTCACTGTGTCTCTTTTATTTTCCTTCGGTTACATCTTTCTTAACTGATTATTATTAAGTGTACGTCGCATGTACGTGAGTAAATGAGTATATATAGCATGTAAACAAATCTAAAAGTATGCAATTGAAATTGTAAGTTACACAAAAGGATATTCTATTAAAAGGAGAGAAGAAGAAGAAAACTAAATCGGATATAAACAAACATTAACCGAAATTTCTTGTACAAATAAAGTGCGACTCAACAAAAAAAGAAGGAAGAAGGCAACTAGAAAAATACTAAAAATGTACAATAAATGAACACATATTTACTTATAATGAGAAGTCCTGGCGCACACATCTAATAAGTGGATAAAAATAAATCGATTAAGAGTCTTTTCACTTCTGAAGCAAGTTTATTCGCTGGGTTAGATTGGCTTGTTTTACCACACATAACCTGATGAGAATCTCAAGCTTTATTTGAAGAGAAAGGTGCTGATTCAACCACTTGGGTTTCGTTAACATAACTAAGCTTGTGGATCTTTACAAAAGTACTAGGCAGAGACACAATAAGCGACATATCATCTCTTTCGAGTCACAACTTCTGTAGAAATTACGAAAAAAAGACACCAGATTAAGACAGCACTATCTAGCAGTAGTTGAAGTCTCCGCAGTCTAGTAGGTAGTGTGTTGGCTTATTAAACGTGAGACCCTGGTCAGGCATTTCCAACTGAACGAAATATAAAAAAAATATTTCTTCTTCTCAGCAGATTTCTGGCAAAAACTCTCTGAGAGTAAATAAAATTGCCATGTAAAGTTTCTCAAAAATCTGTCTTTCGGAATCGATTTTAAATTGTACGTCCCGCCACTCATGTATAAAATTAACACACACAACAAGAGTGGTATGAGAAGCTAGACCGTATTCCTGACTGCAGGGTTGTAATGGCCAATTATGTATGTATCTAGCAATAGATCAGATGTTTTTCTCTACACAGAAAGCGTTAGTTACAGAGTGCAATTTGTTTTTAACGGCACTCTTTTAGGCCGATTTATGCAGTCATTTAACGCATGACTCTATGTGTAGGACACAAGATAATGAAAATCTACTATTCCCCGAGGAAATAAGCGACATTTAAAGTGAATTTTGTATGTCGATATGATGTTTGAAAGGAGCTTTATGGCATCCTAAATATTTGAACAAATCTGTATACTCTCAGGGTATTCCCTGCTACTGAACAACCATTTAATCGCCTTGTGAATAGTCATTGCTTACGCTTGAACGACACTACAGTCATTCAAAAGAGTATACAAGCGTTATTGATATCTAAATCTTGAAAATACTCTCCCTAACATGTATATTTTTGTATTGTGGTATCCAATGCGGGGTAAGCCCCCTTGTCATGAGCCGTTAGTGGTGGGTTTGAACCACTCCGAGCTGCGAATGTAACCTTACTTACTTACTTAATTGGCCATAACAACCCGATTAACGGATTTCGGCCTGCCGCAACACCCTAAAAACTGATGGCGTCTTTTCTGAAGTGCAGAGCACTCGCATAAATGGTGTAATTTTTGATAAGTGTGCCTAAATATCCGTAAACAGTACAATCGGTACGGAGAAATTGCTTATGAATTATTAGGTGGGCAGTTTCCGATTTTAGTCGAATTGCCGTAAGAATAGCCTGCAGCTCCAGGAGAATCTTAGTAGGTAGCCAATCCGTCATCACATAAAGTGTGTGGGTGGGTACCACCATCACTAGTCACTGAGGATTGCATTTCACATCATTTGGAATCTTGCAGTTATAACGCCTCGCTGCTGCTTCCCATCAACATGTTCACCTTAACACGTTCACATGGTACGGGCCGCCCGATAAAACAGACTAGTGCGGGCCACCGATGGTACGCGCCGGCGTGAACGTGTTAAACAGCTAAAATGTAACGAAGAAGTTGAGTTCACATAAATTAAAAATTACCTGCTCACTGCTAAAGAGAGTTTTTAAGATTTCCTGGCCTTTCCAAGAATATTCTGACTACAGTCTAGGTATTCGATCATAGAAGCTCTCTTCTATGAGTTCTACTGAGTTCAATACCTCTCAGGCTGCCATACCATTGATTTTCGGAATCGTAAACAATACACTTCCCACTGGACACAATTGGCTTCTGCTCCACTTTGAAAAGAATTTAAAAGCCAAGCTGAGCAGATCCTAGAGCATTAAGTCTGCACTAACGACCATTCGTTACTAACGAACCCAACTCAAAAATTTCTTTTGTTCCAAAAACCATTTTAAATTTCTATAATTCTATTCATTTCCAAATGGAATAACCCATATGTTTTTACTTTCATTTATCTTGTGGTATATACCCGTAAGTATAATTACGTGTGTGTACTGTATATAAATACGCACAAACATTGTTTGAATAAGTTGTTGTTTTAAGGATAAAAAAACAAGATTTTTTCTCCTATTTTTGCCATGTTTTCTTAATTTTTTTTTTGGGCCTAAAACAATTGTTAACTTAAAGTTGTTTACGGCAAGACAATACAAATGAATTTATTTTGGAGAATGTATTGCGTTAGTTTCTTCGTTTTTTTGCGTACTGAAACCAGGTTAAAATATTCAAGAATTTAATTAAGTTAACCAGGAAGTTGAAACAACTGAAAGTGTTCTACAATAAGGCCCCTGATAAACCTACCAACTATGCGTCGGAGATTGTGGGATACATAGCTTTGGTGACTGTGTTCTGCCATCACTATGGCAACCCTATCAAACTAGAATCGCCAATAGCTTGATACAAAACAAAAAAGGCAAAGAAATCGAAAATAATCTGCAAATAAAGTGTGGGCCATTTAAAAGTTTAAATTTAAAAATGCAACAAAACAAAACCGGCTTGCAATTTATACTTTTCTTGTGAAGTACAATTATTCCATTTAGAAATGGAATATTATTTCATTCATATGGCTGCCGCGGCTGGCCTCACAGTACCTCATTCGAACGAACCAATTTTCGTGCACTTTATTGAGTGTACGGGGCGTATCTCGACAATGGCATCACGAATGTTGGACTTCATATACTTAATTGTCTCTGGTTTGACGGCATAACACTTTTCTTTATTGGCGCCGCACAGAAAATAGTTCAGCGGTGTCAAATCGCAGTTTCATGGCTGCCAATTGACATCACATACAGACATAATTAGTCATTACAACCCTTTAGTCAGGATTACGACCTAGTTTCTCAAACCACTTATATTGTGTGTGTTAATTTTGTACATGAGTGGCGGGACCTACAGTTTAAAGTCGACTCCAAACGACAAATTTTTGCCAGAAATCTGCTGAGAGGAAGTCGCCGAAGAAATACCTTTTGTATTTTGTTTTTTGATATCTGGCCAAGGGCTCGAACCCTGGCTTTACGTCTAATAGGCCAACACACTACCTACTGGACTATGGCGACTTCTCGACGTCACAATTTCGGCCAATTAAACGGCCATCAAACGTTTGACGCAATAAATCGATTACGACATGAGATGTGTGACAAGTTGCACCATCCTATTGAAACCAACATTGTTCACATGAATACCATGAAAAGAGGGTATATAAAAATCGGTTATCATGGTGCGATAGATGTCCTCATTTTTATAGGAATGTGCGCCAATATCCCTCTGCACCAAACAGTCACTCGTAATGGGTGGCTTCTAAAGGGTCCGCCAAATAACCTTTTTTTTGAAAATGCTTTAAAAAAAACTGCTGAATATTTTCTCAAATTTCTTTTTTTATTTGAAAGTACAATCCTTCCGGTTAATAATGGAAAATAATTTCATTCAAATGGCTGCTTCGGCTGGCCATGCAGTAGCCTACACGATATGTCCAATTTTTAAGCACATTAACGATTATGTGCAGCTGTATTTCACCAATGGCTTCACGAATATTGTTCTTTAAAGCGTTAATTGTCTCTGGCTTGTCCGCGTAACACTTATCTTTGACGGCACCCCACAAATAATAATCCAACGGTGTCAAATTGAAAGAAAATAATCAGTAGTTTTTTTTAAAGCATTTCCAAAAAAAAAGTTTTTTGGCCGACCCTTTATAAGACCAAGGGCGAATTTTCAGAACGCAAAATACGGCAATTTGATAAAAATGAGCTGCATTCGAAAAGATGATTTTTTTTGAAAAATCAACATCATCGTGCAGTTTGTCATTGAGCCGGATGATGATGCGGCTTCAAATCTTGAACCAATTGAACTTTGTAAAGCGTCATACCAAATTATTTTCGCAAAATTCGATTCTTAAGAACAATGAGGACTTGATGTTGACGATTCCCAGGGACACTCTAAGCCACAGTTTCGATATTTTCGGGTATACGCTCTGTACGAGCACACTCACGTCTTGGCGCATCAAAAATGAAACCAGTTTCACGAACTCTAGCAGTAAACTTGCTTATACCGGAGACTGTTGGTCCTTCTTTTTCGTGCAATTTCCGACCAATGGTCTTTGTTTTGGAAATAAATTTCCAATAAATCCCTACGTTGTTGAAGAGTAAATCGATTCATAACGTTCAGTGGAGATAATATACTGAATTTTGTGACAAAATAGAATGACATAAGTATTGCCAGATTTAAAATAGCCGATTAATCACATTTAAAACTGATAGATGGCCCACCCGATACATTAGCCAGTCGTATAGCATAACTTAACAAATGTTTACAATTCGAAAAAAAAATTTAAAACCCAACCACATTTAATTTCATTTCATTTTCTAATTCTATGGTATTCGCGCTTATCTGTCTCTGAGCACTTAAATTATGGCCTACAATTGCTTTTGTAGATACGTTTTTGGAAAAATGTTTAGAAAATATTGCCGAAAATTAATGTTAATTTGGCCAGAGAGAATGTTTATGCAATTAAATGCATGCACAGTGTGTGCGTGGTAATTTATGTTTTACATTGTCGTTCTGCTTAATATTGAGCAGTTTTGCATAGATTTGTCGTTACGATTATAGAGCAACAAATCGTGTAAAGCAGAGAAACGACAAAAATAATGGCAGCTATTAAGAGAATTGCTTTATTTATAGCACACATACATACCTACATAAATTAGAGGAAAATTTTTAATATTTTAAATTAAAATTTTTAAGTGTGGTAGAGAAGGTTTTTATAAAGCAACTTTTTTAATGAAATTAATACATGACGTCATTTGTCATAAATTTGAAATGCTATTTTTAAACAAATAAAAACCATAAAAATATTTATTGGGTTAGTTTTACGGTTTTTGTTTTAATAAAATTGTTTTTGGAAAACTATTCACCTACATCTGGTATGTACCGGTATGAAGTGAACGTCAGTATACAAATACATATCTCAATAGGGAACATTTATGGTGAATCAAATATATTCATTACACATCAAATCTTATTTACTGATCACAATACAATATTTTTTCTTCGTATTAAAGATGGAGAATATTGTACCAAAGAGTCCCATTGAAGTCGTAGTAGTCTAGTCGGCTTATTAGACGTAAGACATCAGACATCAAAACGAAATATGAAAAAATATTTCTTCGGCGACTTCCTCTCAGCAGATTTCTGGCAAAAACTCTGAGGGTAAATAAATAAAATTGCTATGAAAAGTTTCTCAAAAATCTGCCGTTCGGAGTGGACTTTAAACTGTAAGTCCCGCCATTCATGTATAAAATTAACACACACAACATGAGTGATGTGAGAAGCTAGGCCGTAATCCTGACCGAAGGGTTGTAATGGCCAATTATGTATGTACATATGTATGAGTCACATCGAATGCTTGTCGAGGCATATGATTATGTTCTGCGTTAGGTTAGGTTAGAGGACGTGTACTTGTCAATTAAGACAAGTACAGTACCCGGAGGTCGAATGGACCCATTCTACAACGTCCTAGTTTCTCACACCACTTATTATGATTATGTTCTAACCGAAGTAATATGCAGAATGTGGTTTCTATGGTTCAGAGCTAACGATTTTGTGGTGAGAAATGAAGAACGCAGAACACCACCAAAAAAGTTTGAAGATACTGAACTGCAAACAATATGAAATGAAGATGACACTTTGAGTCAGAAACAAATTGCAGAAATCTTAAATAATGCAAAACAAACAATTACTTACCGTTTAAAGGCTTTTGGGAAAGATCCAAAAGTCTGCAAAATATGTGCCACATGAATTAAATGAAAGATGGATGGAAAAACTGAAAAATGAAAAATTCAGAAATTTTGCTTCAAATAAAAGATAGAAAAACCTGTGTTGCAAGGATTTATAACTTTCGATAAAAAATGGATTAATTTTCAGAGTCTTAAATGGAAAAAAACATGGGTTAATCCATGGCAACCATCAACTTAGGCTGCTTAATCGGATTGATTATGCAGGAAGGCTATGCTGTGTACCTTTTGGTGGGAACAGAGAAGTGTGGTGTTCCACAATTTCCTAAAACTTGCTGAAATCATTAATACAGACCGCTACCGGCAACAAATGCTTAAATTGGACTATTCATTGATCAAAAAACGACCAGAATTGGCCACGAAGCACGGAAAAGTAATTTTGCAACATGCAAATACACCGGCACACAAAGCAAAAATGGTTCAGGATACAATCAAAGCACTAGGCTGGGAGCTGCTACTCCATTTGCGTATTCACCAGATTTGGCTCCTTCCAATGGCTTTTTGTTTTTATCGATAGGACACGCATTTTCGGAACAGCACTTTTATTCCTAAGAGCAAATCGAAAATTTGGTGACTAATGGTTTTGCTTTAAAAGGCAAACAATTTTGTGGCCGTGTAATTTACAAATTGCCTGAAAGATGGCACAAGTGTGCAGCCCGTAATTACCAACACCCTGAATAATATGTTTTTTACTTACTCCTTAAAAGTTAGTGATTTATTTTCACAAAAAGAAACACCTCACCGGTTCAGCCTCAAAAATTTATTGAGATTTTCGTTTCAATTTCCGTGTTTTTTTATTTGTTTGCAAACATTTTGTTAAACTCTATAAATTTTCTATAAAAACTCTACATTTGCTTGGCACCATGCCATACCACTCTTAAACGCATAAATTCTACAAAGTATTGTGTGCCTGTACTAACTTTCAGTGCCTAATGAATACGTATTACTGATTTGGTAACAAATTTGAAATACCTTCTGGAAATTCAAAAATTCTGCTGATATTTCTAACTGATCTAGTAAAAATAAATTTTAACTATGGAATATTAACTGTTTTCCACAAATTATCGTTCAGAAAACATAACTTTTTTTCATTTTTAGTCGTAGAAGATATTTTTCTAATTTAAACAATCAATTGACATCTACAAACTAACACTAACACGTAAAATATTGTTTTGTATTGTTTAACACAATTTTTTATCATCCTAAATCCATTCCTTCTCTCTTTTAACGGGTGATTTTTTTACAGAGCAGGCGTCCTCATCCATTGAACCAATGTCAGGTAAACGAGTAGGCCTCTAGCAGAATGAAGAGGCTTTCAGGCAGAAATTCTTGGGGTTGTTATGTAAACAGAACTATTTAGACAGCACTGGAGACTTTGAAGGGACTTACTTTAAGAGCACATCTGATTTGACAGTGTTAGATGTTGCTAAGCGTCCATATGTCGGCTTTTTGAATTAGGTTATCTTGGGTACCCTGCTTCTTTGAAGAATTTGAGTAAATGGCACGACCTAGGAAAACTTTGGAAGTAAAGACGGAAGAAAGATCGATAAAACTATCAGAATAGGTTACTACTATTGAAGGAATTTTCTATTCACTCACCAATTATGCATGAAGATGTACATCGTGGCAGATCACTATGGCTCAATTTTTTTATAGGTACGAAACTAATGTTAAGTATGAGTTAGAAGTCGCCACAGTCTAGTGGGTAGTGTGTTGACTTATTAGACGCAAGGCCACGGTTAAAAACCCAGGTCAGACGTCTCCGAAAATAGTTCCTCGGCGACTTGTCATCATGTTTCAGGCAAAAACTCTCAAATATAATTGCGTGAAAAGTTTCTCAAAAATTTGTCGTTAAGAGTCGACTTTAAACTGCAGGCCCCGCCTGCGATTAACGTACACAAGATAAGTGGTGTGAGAAATTAGGTCGAAATCCTGACTGAAGAGTTGTAATGACCAGTTATGTATTATGTATGTATATGTGTATGTGTGTGTGTATATATGTATGTATGTCTGAAAAAAATATTTATTTCTTTCGGCGACTTCTTCTCCGCAGTTTTCTAGCTAATAAGACTGTCATGAAAAGTATCTGTCGTTCTGAGTCGACATTAAACTGAACAAACTAACAAACACAACATGGGTGGTGTGAGAAGCTAAGTTGTAATCCTGACTAAAGGATTGTAACGACGAATTGAGTAAATTAGTAAGTAAAAGGGAATTAAAAGGACATGTCGGATCATTTACAGTTCTTGTCTGCAAGTACGAGGGCAGAAATATCTGGGTAGTCAGTATATTGAAGATCTGGTAGATTCTGAAGGAATGTGAGTTTGACAATTTCTCTCTAAAAAGGGTTTATGAATGGAATTCACTGGTAGGAAGTATAAAGTATATAAAGTCATCTTGTACATGTTTTTTTTTCTTTTTCCATCTTTTCCCTTCCTCTTCTTAATTTTCTTTTCCTTTCTTAATTTTTTCCCTCTTCCTTCAAATGAAAACATCAGAATTTATTTTCATTTTTAGTATTTTTGTTTGTTTGTTTGTTCTCTCCTCTGAAGATTTTTTAACAATGGATCTGCTGGTTCTCTGAGTGAAAAGAGTGCCGTTGCTGATAGAGTGGTACGCTATCCACTCCTTACCAAGTCATGGAAATTTTAATATGAACATTTATGCTCAATTGATTCGTCGTAAACTAAGAAAATATTTGAATATGGTGCTAAAAGCAGCTAAAGAATATCAAGAGGTTTTAAAACTTTTGGGTATGTTTATCAACGTTAGGTTGAAATTTAGGGTCACACAAAATTACTCACTGAAGAGGAGAATCATAGTTAGGGTCATAAGATTAAAAATTGCATAATATGATGGACAGCTCTATCGCTTAAGCACGATTAAGGCTAATAATTTATTCCAGCACCGATAAACATATTGGCGAATGTAATGAGGATATACATATATACCCAGAGATATATATATATACCCAGAGGGAAGTCATGTCCGAATGCATGGCTTCGAATTGGTACTCACGTATGGTGATGCATATCATGGATTGATTATGCATATCATGCTTTGTATCAGTGCGCGTGAGGGCGTTGGTAGACGCATTTTTTCAACCGTGTTTTGAGCACCGTGGGATATGCCGTTATGGCAAAACTTACGTTAAGCCCTGCACTAATATACTGTATGTCGCCACTTACAACTGCAATTACGCTTGTCACTAGTATGAAAACCCTGTGACGAACTCCTCGGATAACATTTACTTGAAATAGTACTTTAAAATAAAATAAAAGGCATTCATTGAAGTCGCCGTGGTCTAGTAGGTAGTGCGTTGGCTTATTAGACGAAAAGCCAGGGTTCGAGCCCCAGGCCAGACATCAAAATAAAATACAAAAAGTATTTCTTCGGCGACTTCCTCTCAGCAGATTTCTGGCAAAAACTCTGAGAGTAAATAAAATTGCCATGAAAAGTTTCTCAAAAATCTGTCGTTCAGAGTCGACTTTAAACTGTAGGTCCCACTACTCATGCATAAAATTAACACACACAACATAAGTGGTGTGAGAAACTAGGTCGTAATCCTAACTGAAGGGTTGTAATGACCAATTATTTATGTAAAAGGCATTCATTCGTTGCCCCCATACAAAAATTTTATTCATTTTTTTGTCATACATATATACATACACAATTGGTCTTTACAACCTTTCAGTCAGGATTACGACCTAGTTTCCCACACCACTTATGTTGTGTGTGTTAATTTTATATATGAGTGGTGGTACCTACAGTTTAAAGTCGACTCCGAACGACATATCTTTGAGAAACTTTTCATGGCAATTTTATTTACTCTCAGAGTTTTTGCCAGAAATCTGCTGAGAGGAGGTAGCCGAAGAAATATTTTTCATATTTCGATTTGATCGAGATCTCTCAACTGGGGTTTGAACCATTGTCTCGAGTCCGATAAGCCAACACACTACCTACTATACTACGGCAACTTCAAATGAACGCAATCAGCGAAAATGCAACGCAAACATAATTATTGTACGAAAGGTATTTTAAGTTCAGATCTTGAAGACGTCATAGTCTTGTGGGCAGAGTGGTGACTTATTAGCCTGTGGTTTAAACTTCAGCTCAGACATCTCGAACAAAACAAAATATGGAAAGAATATTCTTTCGACAACTTCCTCTTGGTACACTTCTAACAAAAAAATCTGAGAGTAAATACAATTGCGATGAAGAGTTTCTGCCGGCACTCAAGGATTACATTAACACACACCGAAAGCTAGGTTGCTCACCCATCTAAGAGTTGTAATGACAAATAAAGAAGGTAAGCTAAGGTCCTGAGGCAATATATTCCATGTAGTCGAAGGGCAAAGCTCATCAAGTCATGAACGACGAAGAATCGACACTTCGGTGTCTTCGTCAAGTGTTTGAGGTTCAGCAGCAATATTGAACCACGGGCTCTTGTTTAATAAGCCTCACTACCTACTAGACTACGGTGACTACAAAAAAGCACCCGTTGTAGAATACGAACACAAACTTGTATACATACGAAGATAGTCCTAAAATCTAGAAATATTTTGAGATTTTCGTTTTGATGTCTGGCCTGGGGCTCGAACCCTGGCTTTACGTCTAATAAGCCAACACACCACCTACTAAACTACGGCGACTTCAGTTTTCTAAAACCAGCTAAAAATTCACCATATACATTTGTCACCATTTTTCTCACACACTTTGTCTTTTTACCATCAACTCACTGTATTTCTGTATGTTGTATCATCTCTCTCTTTCTTTCTACACGTCTAAAGCAGTTAAGTAAGCATATGAATTTGTTTATGCACATTTCTATCTGTGTGTGCTCTCGTATATAGTATAACACACTCCTTTAACTTAAAATGCATTCTATCTAACATAGATACATGCATACATACACATACATAAACGCATACTTAATATGTTTGTTGTTGATTTGTTGTTGTTGTTGTAATTTTTTTGTATTACCCTATTTAGCTGCATTTGTATGAGAGCCTGTATAACTTTGGATTTATGACAAATTGGATAACAATGTTACATATTTTAAGAGCAAATAAGTGATGTTGAGTGTGCCTTTGTGTATGTGTAGGTATAGGATACATACATTATCAGTCTCAATTGGCATATGAGTAAATGGATGTGTTTTGTGTGTGTATATGTGAACTTTTTACATTACAATAACAAAGTTTACAGGAAATTTACATGATAAAAAAAGGAAGAAAAAAAATACAGAAGAAAATTCAGAATAACGAACAAAAGGAAACGAATACTTCATCACCTTATTTTAAGTTATAGTTTATAGCTCTCTCTGTCCCTCTCTCTTCTATCTTCCTTTCTTTCTTATTTCTGCTTTCGTCTCTCGTATACATTCAGTTTTTATAACCCAACACTTGCATGTTTTATATGAGAAATTCGAGTCGAGTATGTCAGAGTTTGTTAGAGAAGGCTTTGCTTTGTAACGCAAAGTAAAATTACTGGCTTAAGAATGTCATAAAAAAATGTTGTTGTTCTGTTAGAATTTACAACAAAAAAAGTTAAGTAATCCAAGTAAAAGAGAGAGAAATAAAAATGAGTCTTTTTTTCTTCTGCACAAAATTGCACATCACAAACGCATGCCATACATATGATGCCGGCAAAATGGAAGACTTTTTTCAAGTTTTAAGAACATTGTTTGCAAAGTTAGCAATTGCTGTTCGTAATGCTTCTGCTCTGTCATTTGTAGTTCTTGTTTATGTTTTTGTTTTTTTTTTGTTTCTCTTTAAATGCTTATTTGTGTGTGTTTAATATTTATAAATAATAAATAAGGTTACTCCTTGAAAGATTGTCAAAATTGATAGAAGAGTTTTATATTGTAAAACGATAGAAATTAAAGAGGCTATGAAATCAAATCTTAAATTGATGTTTGTTTTCTCTAAACTCACACATTCACAGGTCCAAAACGTGATTTTAGGCGGTCACCAAACGTGTCTTTCAATAAATCTATTGTGGCACGAGCTGTGTGACATGTTGCGCCGTCTTGTTGAAACCACATCTCCTGGACATCATGGTTATTCAATTCAGGAATGAAAAAGTTAGTAATCATGGCTCTATACCGATCACCATTGACTGTAACGTTCTGGCCACCATCGTTTTTGAAAAAGTACGGACCAATGATTCCACCAGCCCATAAAGCGCACCAAACAGTCAGTTTTTCTGGATGTAACGGTGTTTCCACGTACACTTGAGGATTACCTTCACTCCAAATGCGGCAGTTTTGTTTGTTGACGTAGCCATTCAACCAGAAGTGCGCTTCATCGCTAAACAAAATTCGCTTATGAAAATCGGGAACAACGGTAATCTCGTTTTGCGCCCATTCGACGAATCTACGCCTTACTTGATGATCGTTTGGCTTCAAATCTTGCAAGAGTTGGATTTTGTAAGCACGCAAACCAAGATCCTTCCGCAAAATCTTCCATAAAGTGGATGGACACAGATCCAATTCCTGTGCTCGATGGCGGATGGACTCATTCGGGTCTTCCTCAATGGTACGCTCTACCGCAGCAATAGCTTCTTCTGTACGCACCGTACAGCGTCTCTGGAGATGCGAGTTATCAATAAGAGTAAACGTGGTTCGAAAACGTTCCATGGTTAATCGAATTAACTGCTCTGATGGACGATTTTGTCGACGATAAAATGTACGTAGTGCGCGATACGTTTTCCGCACAGAACCATTATTTTCGAAATAAAATTGCACTATTTGCAAGCGTTGTTAAGGCGTGAATTCATGATGAATTGCCAAACCAAACTGAGAATAAATCACTTGACAGCTGTTAAATCGGTTGCCATCTTGAAAAGTAATACCAACTTAAAGTTCTATACCTCTGTAAAAAACATCCTTTAGATTGCCTAACCACCGCAGTGTTTTTCAGGTCATGAAAAATATGAAAGCGGCTCAATGTTTGTTGGGTGGCAGGATCTTCCCTAAAATCCGGTTTTTTAAACAGCCAGGTGCAATTGAGTCTCTAACGAACCTAGTTTCAACGTTCGTCACTATGGACAAATATCGTGGATTTATTAGGGAAATTTAGTATTCAAAGGTAACTCTTATATGTGTTCCCAGTCATAGGAATATCGTTAGAAATTGCATTGCTTAGAAGCTGGTCAGAACCGGATGGAGTTCGTAAATTCCGACATGTTGCGGGGCATATGTATTCCGATTGCGTCAGTTAATTTGGATACTAACCATTTGTTTTCTAGGGAAGCTCAATCTTGCAATATTGCTAGGCTCTGCTGGTCGCGTATGGATCAGAAAAGGCTCGAAATGCATGCCAAAAGTCTTAGCATCGGCAAAAGACTGTCTGTCTGTCCCTTCGTGCGTCAGTGCTTTGCTTTTATGATAAATAGATGACGATTTTTGAACTCCTATATCCTATAAAGATTGAGGCATTTGCAAGGTTTATGTTGGACTCGGGTTGCTTTGCTCTTGGGAATGTCTTATCCCCTAGTAGAATTGATCATGGTATCACAATGTGTGTAAATTTTGGCCTAAGTGGGATCTTTTCTTTTAAGTGGGGTCCGCCATCTTACTTCACTTAACCTTGTATATACTGAAAGATCATTCGCTTTATAATGACTGACCTTCAAGTATATATGATCTCAACAGTCTACTTCGTCCCTTAGAGGTAAATTAATGTACGTTTCTATCTTTACTCAATATGATTCCGCAGGATGACATCAATATCTAATAAGTATTTACTTACATATCTGGTTTGTACAATCAATTTGAACTGAAAGTTCATCCTTGCTAGACCGATACAACAGTTTAACGAGAACTGGATGCTAAAATCCCTTCTATTTTGTGTCATACTTTTTTATTATTCTATTCTATGAAGCACTTTAGTTAACTTGCCATTACTTGTTGTAATGGGTCTTTAATTGACCAGGGAAGAAGCTATAAAATTCTACTTTCTCTTTATTAGAAATTATTTTTCTTTATTATTAGAAATTATTTTCTAAAAGAACTTTTGCAATTCTAACAAGTATTTTCCCCCTTTTTTCATTAAGGTTTAAATAAAATTATGAAATCTTTATTGATTTTTTTCCAATCAAACAGTATCACAACAACAAAAAAAATTATTTTACAGAACATTCCTGTTCGATTACTATGCCAGTCAATCATTATTGACCAGAAAAAAACTCAGTTTATTTGTTAAATTATTATTTTATTAAGTTCTATTATTGCAAACACATATACGAGGGAGGTTCCGAAAATGTTTAACTTCAAATATATATCAGCCGCAGAGCAAATGGGAGTAGAAATTAATTTGCGGAAGCAAAAACTGGCGAACATTAGCTTATTAACTTCGATCATCGCAATTGCTGATGTATGAACTGTTGCATTACTCGTACATGCATACATACATAATTGGTCATTACAAACTTTCGGTCAGGATTACTACCTAGCTTCACACACCACATATGTGGTTTGTGTTAATTTTATACATGAGTGGCGGGACCTACAGTTTAACGTTAACTCCGAACAGAGAGAATGGCAATTTTATTTACTCTCAGAGTTTTTGGAAGATATCTGCTATCATTGGAGATGCCTGACCTGGGGTTTTAATCTAGGTATCACGTTCAATAATCCAATACACTATCTAGACTACGACGACTTCACCTATTGCATTGCTTTTATAAAAACAGTCTTCCTTATATTGGCCAAGTCACAAGTTTTTTTCTACCATAGTTTGAACGCTTAACTACAATAGATCTCCTCTATCGTTATGTGTTGACAGTCAACTGGATCTAGTGTGTGCCCATCAATGGGTCCTTATAAGCAATAAGCAATAAAATTTATTCCACTCTCATCACAGCATATCCAGCAGTTGAGACTCTCTTTGTATTTTTTTGATGCGATTTTTTCTTTAACTTTGGTACTACCATCGTATGTATGCATGTTAGTGTTCGTATTTTATAACGGGTGATTCTTTTGTAGTCGCCGTAATCTACTAGATAGTGTGTTGGCTTATTACACAAGAGCGCGTGGTGCAATAATGCTGCTATAGCTCAAACACTTGCCGAAGGAACCGAAGGATCGATTCCTCATCGTGGACTTTTTGAGTTTTGCCCTTCAACTACGTGTAATATTTTACATCAGGATCTTATCTTATCTTTTTTATTTGTCAATACCAGTCTTAGATGGGTGAGCAATCTAGTCTTCATCGCAATTGTATTTACTCTCAGATTTTTTTGTTAGAAGTGTACCGAGAGGCAGTCTTCGAAAGAATATTTTTTCATATTTTGTTTGGTTTGAGATGTCTGAGCTGAAGTTTAAGCCACAGGCTAATAAGTCACCACTCTGCCCAGAAGACTATGATGTCTTCAAGATCTTAGCTTAAAATACTGCTCGTACAATAACTATGGTTTGCGTTTATTTCAAGTCACCGTAGTCTAGTAGGTAGTGACGTAAGGTAACGGTTCAAACCCCAGTTGAAACATCTAGATCAAATCGAAATATGAAAAATATTTCGTAGGCTACCTCCTCTCAGCAGATTCCTGGCAAAAATTCTGAGAGTAAATAAAAATTATCATGAAAAATTTCTGTTGTTCGGAGTCGACTTTAAACTGTAGGACCAGACACTCATATATACACACAACATCAGTGGTGTGAAACCGACCGAGGGTGAGCATATCTACCTATGGTTTGCTTTTAGTGATCATTTCTGGCTATATATAATAATAATATACCGTCCACAATTCGTTAACGAATCACCTTCGTACATTCGTCCAAATTTCTTTCGGAACCAAATTTCTGATCAAACAGATGAAGTTACAATGAATGGTGAGCACTATTGCGCAATGCTGACTAAATTTTAGTTTCCAGAAATTGATCAGATTTACATCAGAGCTATTTGGTTGCAACAATACGGAGGCATTGTTACCCAGCGTGCTTAGCAAACGATTTATTGCCGAACCAATTTGGTGACAACTTTTTTTCTAGAAATTTTCCGGTTTACTGGCCTCTTCGGTCGAGCTTTTTAACCTAACTGGATTACATTTTATGAGACAATGTTAAGTTATTGATTTATACTCATCCTGCCTTAAGGCATTGAAAGCCAAAATTTAAGTTTTGACGGATGCCAGATTGATTATATACATACATATACATAATTGGTCATTATAACCCTTCAGTCAGGATTACGACCTAGCTTCTCACATCACTTATGTTGTGTGTGTTAATTTCATCCATAAGTGGCGTGAGCTACAGTTTAAAGTCGACTCCGAACGACAGATTTTTTTGAGAAACTTTTCATTACAATTTTATTTCACTCACAGAGTTTTTACCAGAAATCTGCTGAGATTATTAGACTACGCCGACTTTGACAGATTGATTGGAAAAAATAAAAAAGAATTGGGGTGGCCATGTGGACCATGTAACTCACAACCATTGAAAACATATACCGGAAATCATATGTAAAAAAGTAAAGCCCATGAAATTATATTCCAGGTCATATTGATTATGAATTTTATTTCAAAAAATGGCGAAAAAAAAATCACCTGTTATGTGGTGTATTTGTCTGGCTGCATCACTACGATAGAGTGTTTAAATAGTGGCTCATGTGTTCATGATTGGAATTTAAATGTGGTTACTCCCTTCCATCGCTCTCTCTCTCTCTCTCTCTCTCTCTCTCTCTCTTATTTTCATTTATTTTTTTATGGAAATTATATCGAAAAAAAACTGAAAACAAATATTGTCATGCAAATATATAATGACTGATAAATCCTGTGCTCTTTTATTTGATTGCGACTGTTTCAATTGTTTGCATGTGTTGATTGGTTGACTGGTTGGCATTCAATAGAGTATTATTTTTGCAAACGTTGTCTTAATCTATGCTGGTAAACACACACACACACACACTCTCACTCATTTTAACACTTTCAAAAGTACGAGAGTAAAATGTCCTTTTTTTAACACAATTCATACCAGGAAGTCAATCTCCATGGCTTTTATCATAAAATTATTATTTTTTATTGGTTTTTTTTCGATATTATAGTTGATTTCCTTAATGTATTCGATACCTAGAAATATGACAAGTCTTTCGTTTTTGTTTCTTTCATTTATTTGTGGTCAAAATAGATTAAATTTATGCACAACATATGCATCGTAGCACATATTTTTAAAGACTATGAATTAAAAGTCTTGGTCAGCTTGTTTCAATTTCTTTTGACATAAACATTCCTTTACAATTTCTTTTTAAAAATATTTTAAATAATATATGAGTAGAAAAACAAAACCAATTAATTATTTAAAAATGTTTTCATAATAATTAAGAGAACAGATTAGTTTAAGATTTAAAGAGAATATTTGATTCATCTTAACTTTCATACTCAAGCAATTTTAAGAATTTGTTATAATATAATCTTTTTTGGAAAGGGTATTCAGAGGTATAAGAGTCGCCGTAGTCTAGTAGGTAGTGTGTTGGCTTACAAACCCCAGGTCAGACATCAAAACGAAATTCTAAATTCTGAGTGTAAATAAAATTGCCATGAAAAGTTTCTCAAAAATTGCTTTCTTGCTTTCGGAGTCGAATTTAAACTCTAGGTCCCGCCACTCATGTATAAGATGAATACACAGAACATGAGTGCTGTGAGAAGCTATGCTATTCAGAGATATATGAGATATAAAATAATTCAATCCTCTACTTTGAAAATCACTACTACTTCTACTTTCCTTTCAACGGCTCTTTGAATCCTCATTTAAATTTGAACCATCGATTATTTCGTATCTGGCAATACTTATTTCATTCTATTTTGTCACAAAATTCAGTTTATTACCTCCACTGAACGTAATTAATCGATTTACGCTTGAGCAACTTTAGGATTTTTTGTGCCACCGAGAAACTGCACATTGATGTCGATTTTGCCAAAAAAAAAAAATCATCGTTTCGGATGAATTTCATTTTCATCTTGGTGGGTATGTTAATAATAAAATTGTCATGTTTGGGACTCAGAAAACCCACACGTGGTCTTACAAAAGCCAATTTACCCATTACGAGTGACTGCCTAGTGCAGCTTATTGAGCAGAGGCATAATTGGCTCATATTTCTTTGAAGATGAGGACAGCACAACCATTACGGTCAATGGAGACGCCTATCGCACCTTGATAACCGATTTTTTTGACCCGCTCTTCATGGTATTGATGTGAATGATGTGTAGCTTTAAGTGCATTGAAAGACATCTCATGCCACAATCGTTTTATTGCATCAAACGTTTGATGACCGTTTAATTAGCCGCAATGGTGATGTCAATTGGTCGCCAAGAAGCTGCGATTTGACACGGTTGGACTATTTTCTGGGGGCACCGTTAAAGAAAAGTATTTGGCGACAAACCAGAGACAATTGAGCATTTGAGGGCCAACATTCTTGATGCCATTGCCGAGATACGACCCCATACATTCGAAAAAGTGCACGAAAATTGGTCCGT
Source organism: Sarcophaga subvicina (assembly GCA_936449025.2). Lineage (NCBI taxonomy): Eukaryota > Metazoa > Arthropoda > Insecta > Diptera > Sarcophagidae > Sarcophaga > Sarcophaga subvicina. The sequence goes on from OW388084.2 coordinate 40,463,366, forward strand.
TCGAATAAGGTACTGTGAGGCCAGCCGCGGCACCCGTATGAATAAAACAATTTGTCCAATTTCGATTGATACTCACAATATTTTTCTTTTATACTTTCAAATTTCCCACCCTATATTTATCGCACTAAGTAGACTAGACTTACTATTCCAGCTGTGTTATGTGTCTTTATACCATTAGCTCGAATGAAAATTAGTAAATATGTGCTGATGTACTTTCTTGTGAATTTCATCCATTGAAATCTATTTGAAGTTGAGACTTCTCCTTCGTTTTGTAGGTCGTCTTTCATGTAACAGAAATTAAATTGAGTCACAAGATTAAAAAGTAAGAACGTCATTTGATTTGAGCTTTGAAAGAGGATTATAAGCAATGAGGTCCACTGTAATCATTTCCACAACTGGTCATTACAACCCTTTAGTCAGGATAACAACCTAGCTTCTACCACCACTTATATTTTGAGTGTTAATTTTATACATGACTGTAGGTTCCAGTTTTCATGGCTATTTTATTTACTCTCAGAGTTTTTACCAGAAATCTGCTGAGAGGAAGTCGCAGAAGAAATATTTTTTCATATTTCGTTCGAGATATTTTGGCTGGGGTTGGACAGTCTATAAGCAAGAACACTACCTACTAGACTACGGCGACTTCACTGTAGCCATGTATAGGAATTTAATTCATTTGAAACGTAAATACAATGATGAAGAAGAAATCAAATCGTTTGTTACAGTTTGTCAAGTAAACAGAATGAATTTTCTGGTTGAAGAGAAGAAGAGAAAAAAACTGTTAAAAATGACAGAAGTGGCTGTCGATCCATGCAAGGAGGCACACTTAGGCAACATAGAGCACCACAGTTTTTCTTTATCCCATAGTCCCGGAACCACTTCAAGCTTCTGATGAAGCGACTCACACTGTCAATGTCAATGTGTGACAGTTTTTCCAAATCGCTTATATAGTTGGCACCAAGATGGCTTTTTCTCCTACGTAGCCAGTAGCCAGTGAGTAAATAACAGGCTTCTATTCTTCTTCATCTCTGTAGCTTTTGCAGAAATCATCTTGCTAGGTTTCCAAGACTAACGCAAGTCGCCTATCATGACCCCGACAACCATACGGAGCGTGCTTCTTTGCAATATAAGTCGTGCATTCGCCATCCAGTTGTGGCCAGATTGCCATGAAAAGTTCCTCAACAAAATCTGTCATTCGGAGTCGGCTTGAAACTGTAGGTCCCATAAATAAAATTATCATACACAACATAAGTGGTGTGAAAAGCTAAGTCGTAATCCTAACTGAAGGGTTGTAATGACAAATTATGTGTGTGTGTATATATTGTAAATTGTGAGCTTGTAGATTTTCAGTGGAATTCCAAATGTTGAGAATTTATCGAAGAAATTGATGGTTTTACCACGCCCAGCCATTTCTGCTCTGCAGTTACCAGGAATGTCACTGTGCCTTGTTAGCCATACGGTGGGAATATTATATCGTTCTGCTACCTTATTGAGAAATCTTTGACAACTGCACACTGTCTTGGACATCATCCTGTTGAAATTCAGTATTTTGACAGCCGCCTAGCTATCGGAAATTGTAATGTCCCTCTTATAGATATTTGCGGCCCCAATAATTTTTGCCACAGTCTGTATTGCCTACACTTCCATTACAAGAGGCTTTTAAAACAAATTTGAGACTACAACTTGATTATCAAATTCGTGTGTACATATGGACGAACGAATTTGAAGGTTTTAATACAAAGTATGCCTAGGCCTTCTTTTGAGCATTTAACCCGCAACATCACCCGTTAGAAATAGTTTAAGTTGGTAAGAGCTGGACAAACCCATTTAAGCTCTTCGTCTTATATGACAAAAACAAAATTATGACACACATACAAATTCTTGGGAACAAAAGCCTCTTTGCGATTAAAAATTCTGTCAAACTCGCTTCTCCCGCTTTGTGATTGTGTTTTCGTAAGCGTGAGTTTATATTGTGTAAGTGTATTAGTTAAACTATTTTGTAAAATTAAATGTTCATCATAAACATGATGATATGCTAGCGTACGTTCATGTTGTTGAGGATTTTGACATCTCTAATCGTAGAGGAAATGTCACAAATCATCAAAGGAAAGCAACTTATCATCCATCAACTCTTTTAGGGGTTTGTTTTACTGGCTGTTTTGAGCTCTTTTTATTTACCTTTTTCAACTTAATTTAGTTTGTTTGTTGTTGTTGTTGTAAAATTTAATTTATTTTTAACTAATGTATGCTCAAAAGTATTTACATTATTTAAATTGTTTAACATTTTTGTCTAGAATGTCTTATGAAGTTATGGAAAGTATTTAAAAAATTTTAAAAGAGAAATTATTTTTCTCAAGAGATTTTCTTTTTATTTTTCTTCTCATTTCTTAGGATCCATAAACTATGAACAAAGACATCAGATTTAAAAAAACAACACCAACAACAACAATAGAGCTGTAAATAAAATATAAGTTTGTTAAAAACAAAAATGCAAGAGAGGGAAGGAGAGAGAGAGTGAGCGAGAAAGAATAGTTTTTAGGTTATCTTTTAATTAAACACTCCTTTAGGTATGCTTTATTTCTTTGCCATTGAAAGTTTCCCAATAAAACCGGAAGTTTTATTTACTTTTACGTTTTCCTCGTTTTCTTTTAACTTTTCTTCCTTCAGGACCTTTACTAAACACAAGTTAAAAGGAATTATAAACACAAATAATGTATGGAAAAAAGAAGAAATTTAAATTAAATTTTTGCTTTGGCGAATATGTCGTCCACATTTGAGACGCGTATCATGTAGTGGTTCTAATTTAAAAGGAAACTTAACGGCAAGTCGTTAAAGCAATATTATCATTTTTAATCTATCGTTTCCACTCAGATGTACGCATCCTTTTTGTTAAACACACATACCTACATAATTGGTCATTAAAACTCTTCAATCAGAATTACAACTCGGCTTCTCTCACTACCTATGTTGTGTGTGTAAATTTTTTATTTATGAGTAGCGGAACCTACAGTCTAAAGTCAACTGCGAACGATAAATTTTTGAAAAATTTTTCATGGCAGATTTTTATTTACTCACAGAGTTTTTGAAGGAATCTACGGGGAGGAAGTAGCCGCAGAAATATTTATTCATATTTTGTTGGAGAAATCTGACATGGGATTTGAACAGTGGTCTCGCACTACCGTAGTGGCCATCGCATTGTCTACTGGACTACGGCGATTTTCAAACATACTCCTGTCTTATTTAAACGATATAGGATACCGATACACCTTTGCTTTACATTAAGAAGGCAAAATCAACGATTAGAGCAATCCAGTCTGTGAGTAAAAATACAATCAATCGAGGAAATAATTTAATGCCAGATAAAATACTGTTACATAAATCGAAACAACCTAATATCGTTTAACAATAAAAACGATAAACAAAAGCTACCAGCTACACCAACACAATACACAATACACACTAATGAACGTGTTGATTATCTAAAGCTTCACACACACATATGTGCAACGAACCTGGTTGCGTCTGGAACCAACAACAACATGTATGTGGAAAAAGGGGATGGACAACATAAGCAAAGTACACAAACAACAATGTATTAGCAGTAGAGCTCTCGAGAAGGCGAGATCACGAACCTTCCACTTCAAAAATGTTCCTTAGACTGGTTGTGTCGGACTATAAAAGGGCTGGATAAAGCAGACAGCGGTTAGTAATAATTCAGTCAGCCTTGTGTGAAGTTGCGTGTGAACAAAACAAGTCGTGGTTGTAAAGCGATTAATTGTGTGAACTAGTAAAGTGAATAAATAGATTATTATTGTTCTATCGTTAAGTTGTATACGGTGGCACACAAAAGTAGTGTAAAGGATAAAGAGAGTTTAACTGAAATTAAACACATATTTGTTTTTACTTTGTTTGCAATTAACGAACTCATATTGAAACGATTTTAAAAAGGTAAAAACGTAACAATACCAAAACATCGTCAATTTATTCAAAGTATTGGCTATCATGGGTCAAGATTTCTCCGGATTCTTCTGACATTCCGATGCATTTAAGATGGATTCCGATGGACTATAAGGAGAGTGTAAGTAGCCGCCGTAGTCTGTTAGGTAGTGTGTTTCCTTATTATACTTGAAGTCACGTTTCAAACCCTAATTCAGAACGAAAGAATATATGAAAAACTATTTCTTCTCTGACTGTCTCTCTGGAGAATTGTGAGAAAAACTCTGATAGTAAATAAAATTGCAATGAAAATATTCTCAAAAAACCTCTCGTTCGGAAACGACTTTAAACTGTACTTTGCGCCACTCATGTATATAATTTGCACATACAACATAATTGATATGAGAAGCTAGGTCGTAATCCTGACTGTAAATTTGTAATGATCCATTATATATGTATGTTTGGTCCTATACTTTGGTCACTTGCTTTTCAACTGAGAAATCTGGGACGAAACATTGTCGGATATTGACAAATGAAGTGGGCAATACTCTCTTTCTCTTCAATTGACCTACCAACATTGAAAACGTCATTAGCAGCTAAGCCAAGTCTCTCCGCATGCCTACGTATTAGGCAATAACATAGATGTCCCAAGGATTCAATATATTAGTCGATTGGTACGCTCTCTGTGCAATTTAAGCAGGGAGAATCTGTCAATGAAGCAATGTATGGTCGTTGCCCTAAATTTTTAATTCCAAAAAATTCACTGAGGATGAGCTGATATTTTTTCATATGTGGACTTACATAACACATTCGATAGGACTGTACCTCTAACAAGTGCCTCGATTGCATTATCAACTGGTTTGTTTCTATGAAACTCATTTAAAATTGACACAAAACTAAGTAGAGGCAGATGCAAACCGCTGAAAGTTGTATCGCAAAACAGGTCCAATTCCTTTTGGAAGTTAAAGGTGCCAATAGAAGCAGATACGTTACTAAGAATCAATTCTGCAGAATGATTCGACAGTAGTCTGGAACGTATCTCTTCCTCAAATTTGAACTCTTCGGAGAAAATTAATCAATGCTCAAGTATACATACATAACATAATTGATCATAATTGACCCTTTAGTCATGATTATGATTATGTTGTGTTTGTTAATTTTATCCATAAGTGGCGGGTCCTACAGTCGACTCCGAACGACAGACTTTTGAGAACTTGAGAGGAAATTGCCGAAGAAAAGTTTTTTCGTATTTCATTATGTTGGAAATGTGGTTTGAAACATGGCCTCATGTCTAATAAGCCAACAACACTAACCCTTAAGTTTATAACCATATTTATAGACTTTCATCGAAGGAGATGGCCATGGCAGATAACCAACGTTCTTCATGAATTTAACCACAATCTTCATGGAATAATGACCTCATTTAGGAAAGTTATGGCTGACCTAGACAAACTGTTTTTTTTTTACCATATCAGGCGTAATTTAATATGCTCATCTTAAAAAGGCTCAAATATCATCAACTATCTATCATCGACAATATGTTTTAGATTTTTTCCAAAGGAATTGCTAAAAAAATTTAATGGCGCAAAAAACATCAAAATTTTTGGTGGAATTGATTCTTTTAAATATCTGTACGAAATTAAAATTGTCACAAGTTGTTCCGAGACATACATGCACATACACGTGCACATTCAATATTGATGTGGTAGTTGTCTTAAAACGGATGTTCATAAACTTGAACGGTAAACAGGCATCCGTTATTTCCCTTTTTTGTTACTCAAGCCTGTTAGTTTTACTTGTAAATTTTTTTCTGTTACTTTTTTTCCTTTAATTTGAGCCTTTAAACTAAATACGCTTTGATGTTTCTTTTGTTTTCTTTTCGCAGGAAATTCTTATGAAAAGATCCTCCTTTTATTTGTATTTCCTTTATTGTGGTTTACAAAGTGATTATTGTGGGATTATTTTTTCGTAGGATAAGTGCTGGGAAAACTATAAAAACATTGACAATAAAATTTTGCAGGTTTTCTTAATCCGGGATTATTCGCACTTTTTTCTTTTGGTGGAGGACAAGTAAATTGGGCATAAAAGCCATATTATATTGAGTAAGTTGGGTTAAATTTTTACATTCCGCGAAACTGCGTCTGTAGAATTGAGAGTGTGATTACTGACTGCTCTATTACCACTTACATTTCCTCTCGTGGTATGTAATTCACCAATTGGTATAAAGATCATGGCTCCATAACTTGCATCTCATTCCGAGAAGGCAAAACTATTTATATTCGTTTGCATCGGCACATAGCATGTTCCGCAGCCTTATCACCATTGAAAATTTGAGGTATAATGAGGTGAGTTGACTTGGTGAACTTTTATAACCTACATATGCTTCACAGCAACTTTGGCATACTGCAATTATTGTGTCGTGGTGGAGCGGACCTAGCAGCTCTTTGGTGTATATGTCTGCTGGCCTATGTATAAACCCCAATACCAATGCCGACCTATTACATAGGGTGGCAGCTGTTCTGATCTCCAGTGCACTCTGAATCACTTCAACCAACACATTATTTTCAATACTCAATTGGCTCCTCTCTGACCTCCTAACAAAGCAGAAGGCTAAGTTGGTGACAGTAAGACTCACTTCAATCAAATCCTGGCTCAATCTGAAGTACGGACATGCAAGTATTACGGGAATTATATGATTTCTTAAATCATTCCGAATAAAACATTCGATTTTAGAATTCCAAGTGGAGACTTCTGATCTGAAGATCTGGAGGTTTCCAATGGGACCATAAAGTTTTACACTGATGACGTTTTCTTAGGAAAAGTTCAGATTATTCAAATGCAAATTTTATATGAGTTCCGGGACATAAGAATATCATTGAAAATTGCATTGCTGATGAGCTGTCCAGAGTCGTTACGCAATCTCTGACATGTTACAAGACGTAGGTATTGTGATTGCCTCAGTTAATTTCGATATTTCCCACACTTATTATTAGGAAAGTCGCCTTGGTCTAGTAGGTTGTGTGTTGGCTTATTAGACGTGAGGCCACGGTTCAAGCCCCAGATCAGGCATCAAAACGAAATACAGAAACAGCGACTTCCTCTCAGCAGATTTCTGCCGAAAACTCTGAGAGTAAATAAACCTGCCATGATAAAGTTTCTCAAAAATCTGTCGTTCGGAGTCGACGTTAAACTGTAGGTCCCGCCACTCACGTATATAATTAACGCACACAACATGAGTGGTGTGAGAAGCTAGGCCGTAATCCTGACTGAAGGGTTGTAATGGCCAATTATGTATGCATGATTAGGAAAGCCCAATGTCGTTGGTCCTCTGTCGTGTCCTGAACTACAGGGGCATAAGAGAACACTGTCGCATATAACGTTCTTACGGGCATGAAGGCGAGAGTGCATCGCAATGGCATTATTTTTCAAGAAATCGTTCTATTGCTTGCATACGCTCATGACATTGCCATGATAGGACGTACCAAGCGAATTTTTATTACTGTTTATAGATGCGTCTGACAGTAAATGAGGACAAAACGAAGTATATCTTGTCGACAAGTAGGGACGTTCGGCTTATTGGATCCCAGATTACGGCCTATAACTATACGTTCGATATAGTCAGTGAATTTGTTTATCTTGGTTCCGCCATTACAATCAGCAATGAAGTCAGTCTGGAGATCAAGCCTAGGATCTCTCTTGCCAACAGGTGCTACTATGGTCTCAATAGGCAATTGAGTAGCAGAGACCTATCTTGTAAGACAAAACTAATATCATACCAGACGCCTATCATCTCCGTGCTTCTTTATGGCGCAGAAGCATGAACACTGTTAAGCACTGATGCAGACTTGAGTGTAAAGTCCTACGTAAGTTCTTCGGTCCACTGCGACTTGGCGATGATTTCCTTATCCGATCCAATAATGAGCTGTATGAGCTCCTCAACGACATGGATGTTGTGTGGCGTTTTAACATCCAGCGGCTGCGCTGGCTCGGCCATGTCGTTCGAATGGAGGAGGATGCTCCGGTTAGACGGGTATTTGAGGCTGGAATTTACAGAATTCGGAGAAAAGGACGGCCTTGTTTGTGTTGGAAGGACCAAATCGAGGAAGCCCTGTCTTCGATTCGTGTGACCAACTGGCAAAGACGCGCCAGAACCAGAGGCGCCCGGAAGAATGTGTTAAGGCAGGCTAAAATCCGTTAATCGGGTTATCAATTTCCAATGAAGCAGTAAGCAATCTCGTTGGTATATTGTCAAACTCTGTTGGACATACATACATACATACATAATTGGACATTACAACCCTTCAGTCAGGATTACAGCCTAGCTTTTCACACCACTCATGTTGTGTGCGTTAATTTTATACATGAGTGGCGGGACCTACAGTTTAAAGTCGATTCCGAACGACAGATTTTTGAGAAACTTTTTCATGGCAGGTTTATTTACTCTCAGAGTTTTTACCAGAATTCTGCTGAGAGGAAGTCGCCGAAGAAATATTTTGTATACTTCGTTTTGATGCCTGACCTGGGATACGAACCCGGGCTTTACATCTAATAAGCCAACACACTACCTATTGGACTACGGCGACTCTGTTGAACGCTTATGCATAAAAAGAGGACCGATTCGAATTGTAGGTTTGAGGGGGGGAAGAGACTGCCTTTCATCCCATGTTGTTGTTATAAAGGTAGGGAGGTTTTTGGCCTCTCACTTTCTGACAACTCTGGCTAAGCTCTCAAATAAAAAGATTGTTGCAATAGCCAGATTTATATTGGACTCGAGTTGGTTTTCTTAAGCGAATGTTTGATCCACGGATGGAATTGATTGTGGTACCTTTTAGTGCCTTAATGCTAGCATAAGTGGGACCTCTTTCTTTAAGGGTAATGCGCCACCTTACTTAACCTAACCTACATAAATCGACTCAGAAAAAGGAAAGAAGTTCGCATACATTTCGAACACCATTGTAGAATCACTGCCCCACATAATTGTTAACATACTTTTCCCCTTCACGCACTCATAGCAAAACATTTTTATAAATTCATACAACAAAACAAAACATACAGAAAGAGATTAAAGTACGAATCGAAGGTAAAGGACACATAAGCTACACATTAAAAAAGGACGATTAGAAAGAGGACGAAACAGAAACAATCATTCAAGAAAATAAAAGAAAAGAAAAAAACATGTGAAGAATAGGCAAAGAAAAGAAAAAAAAGTGCAAAATAAACTGAAACAAACAGAAACAGACAAATACACAATTATTTGGTTTGATTTGATTTGGTTTGATTTGTAAGTAAATAGACAAACACTAATGCAATTACATTTATTGTGTACAAACACACATACATATACGCACAAGAACACATACTGTTTCTAAAATAAGGAAAAACCAATACGGGACAGAGTTGATGAGTACGAATAAAAATGAAAAACCGAAAAAAGAAAAGAAGAGAAAAAAAGAAAGGAAAACGGAAAACATGTTTTCATTTTAATGTCTTGTGCCCAATTCATGTTTCAAAGAAAAATATTTTTTTTGGGCTTTTCTTTCCCCCCCAAACAAGCATCAGAGAAAATTGAAGTTGAATGGAAACACAAGAAAACAACAAGAACAACAAATTTTTAATGGATGACCAGGAAATGACTAACGAAAGTTTGACAACGACATCACGCACACACAAACACACTTGTGATTACACGCATACACACACATGCCCATGCCATATTGGCATGTATCAAACAGCAGAAGAAAAAAACTTATACGCGTTGACAGAAATTTAAACAACATTTCCTAGAGATCTAAACAAGATTTGTTGGCCATTAATTGGTTCCACTTTAAAGATTTTCAATTGAAATGAAGTAAGGTTTTCGTTTCGAATTCTAAAATACAATTTAAAGGAAAGTAAAGTAAAGTAAAGCTCTTTTTAATTAAAATTGTTTGACTCAGAGGCAAGCCTTCATCAAAGGCTTGCTTGCATTTGAAATATTATAAAATAAAGAAATTAAAAGTCCTTGAACAGCCGATTCTTCTTTCGATTTGAGTTTTCTATCAGACTATCAAGGAGAAACCTAAGAACCGTTCAAGAACATACCGACGCATCCGTTCTATAACATTCTAAGTCGAAAAAGTGTGTTTTGAGTTATGAGCTCTCAAAGTTTTCACGCGACGTACGACCATATGTGTATTCTAAGAAGATTTTTCCCTATAACATCGGAACGGATCGGCGCATATTAACCAAACTTTGAAAGTATTTAAGTTAGAGACCGTAGAATTTTTAAAGTACACTTAGAACGTTATAGAATGGAGGCGTCGATATGTTCCGAAAGGAAACCAATTCAAGCTCAACGTATATATTCTGTGATGGCGAAAAGAAATTACCAGAACACCTTCTTGGAACCTGTGGAGGAAAAGAAAATATCACAATGAAATATCAGTGTTCTTAGCAAGAACAGTAAGACCCCGCTTAACGCTGCTTCGCTTAACCCTGTTTCAGTATTATGTGGTAGTATTTGGATTCCCTTAAATCGCACACTGTACTGATACTTGTTGTATATGTATGTGAAACGTGCATGCATCAACCAAAAGCGGTGCACTATATAGCGACGGTGTATACTATGTGCCTTTTTCAACGCTCTTTTGTTAGGGCTGGAACTTATTGGAACGTATCCCCTGCGTTAAGCGGGGTCTTACTGTACAAAACAGCAATCTTTTCTTACTGGTATCGAACACCATTGTAACGTTCAGTAGGTTCTCGGGGTTCAGGTTGAAATTTGTGGTAACATTACCGCACCTTTATTACGAAAACACTTCCTCTTCATACCGCCCAAACCCCAAAATAAGTCCGATTGAGTCTTATCTATGCTAACCTACCACTCTCTACTTATTTTGTAGTTTCCGCGAACATTTACGGCTCGTTTTAAACTGGCCGTATTTCAAAAGTGGTACTTCTCGTAAGCAGTACCCGGCTACAGGAAAAAATTTATAAAATTCCGCACTGAAAGATTTACAAGGCAAGAAGTCAACTGGATACACTGATTCCAAAGCAATTAGCTCTCTGATGGAAAGTTTTTTATCAGACAAACAAACTTTCTAAACAGACAAACCAGGGGGCTTTAATTGAAATGAAACGTGACTTCTGAATCATTCAGACTAGAGACTCAAATAATACTGCAGTTATTAGGGCCTCTAGAAAACCAATTTAAATAAAAGAAAAATAAGTCTGTCATTGTCGACTGTTTAGTCCAGGCATGCAGAAAACTGAGCACATTTTGCAATTGAATCCGATGACCGAATGAAGGATAATCTTTGTGACAACAAATCGCGGAAAACAGTTTCTGGAAGCGGAAGCAACCAAAGCGAACGTATGAAACGGCAGTGCTGACAGTGAAGACATGCAGGAAAACATCAACGAGAACCTCACTGAAATGGACAATTCCGGTAACAATAACAATTGCTAATGATGTAGGACAGCCAATTGGACAAGATAAAAGACCATCTTGATCCAGTTTGACGTATACATACATACATACATACATAATTGGTCATTACAACCCTTCAGTCAGGATTACGACCTAGTTTCTCACACCACTCATGTTGTGTGTGTTAATTTTATGCGAGGCAGAACCTACAGTTTAAAGTCGACTCCGAACGATAGATTTTTGAGAAACTTTTCATTGCAATTTTATTTACTCTCAGAGTTTTTGTCAGAAATCTGCTGAGAGGAAGTCGCCGAAGAAATATTTTTAATATTTTATTTTGATGTCTGGCCTGGGGCTCGAACCCTGGCTTTTCGTCTAATAAGCCAACACACTATCTAACCACGGCGACCAGTTTGACGTATTCTAACAGATATTCAACATAAAGACCATTAGCATCTGAAAAACAATGAACGAAAGGGAAACGTGAAAGATAGTCTGGATGTCACTACCGCCAAAGTAGTATCCAGAAGCGAATTTGTCTCTCTATATCTGTACTGAAATTGCAAGGTATACAACTATTTTTGTAAGGTCTTACAAACGGCATATCTAAATATTGTTGCTGAGAAACAATAACCCTGGCATGATTGCAGTGCTTCTACAAAGAGGCTCTATTAATAACGGGTGATTTTTTAGCTATTATCTTTTTGGCAACACTGGTTTAAACAGCTCACGCACGTTTCGGGTTTTGTTTCACTGTCAAACATCTTCAGTGTGGTCTATAATTTAACCATGAATCGTCTTACAAACGAATAACAAACGCTTGCAAATCATTGAATTTTATTATCAAAATGCGTGCTTTGTTAAGAAAGTTCATCGCGCGAAGATCCACGTCTTTATCGAAAAATTCTGTTCAGCGACGAAGCTCTCATTTTTGGCTTAATGGATACGTAAATAAGCAGAATTGTCGATTTTTGAGTGAAGATCAGCCAGAAGCATTGCAAAAGCTACCAATGCATCCAGAAAAAGTCACAGTTTGGTACGGTTTATGGGCTGGTGGCATCATTGGACCGTACTTCTTCAAAGATGCTGCGAATCGTAACGTAACTGTGAATGGTGTGCGCTACCCTGAGATGATATCCAACTTTTTTTTTGCCCAAAATGCAAGAGCTTGACTTGCATGATATGTGGTTTCAACAAGTCGGTGCCACATGCCACACAGCACGCGTAACAATGGACTTATTGAGAGGCGAGTTCGGTGAACATTTTATTTCATGTTCGGGACCGGTCAATTGGCCGCCTAGATCGTGCGATTTAACGCCTTTAGACTATTTTTTGTGGGGCTATGTTAAAGCTCCTGTCTATACAGACAAGCCCGCTTCAATTGACGCATTGGAAGACAACATTGAAGCATTTATTCGTGAGATACCGGCCAAAATGTTGGAAAGAGTATGCCAAAATTGGAATAACCGGATGGACCATTTGAGGCGCAGTCGCGGTCAACATTTGCATGAAATAATCTTCAAACATTAAATTATATGGACCGTACTACCGATTCAAATAAAGATTTCATGAATTTTTCTGAATTTTATGTGTTTTTTTTTTTTGAAAAATTTTCCTATAGCTCTTAAAAAATCACCTACAAAGGCTCTGAAAATAAATGCCGCAGCAGCCTGGCTCTTTGGAAAGAAATGGGATATGGATATGGGATAATAAAATGCGTCCGACTACAGATCTACGGAGACGGCTCTAAGATATATTGTAGAAACCATTCAGACAAGAAGGAGGAAATTTGCAACGTCATATTCATATATACTGCAGCATCAAAACCATGGAGATTTTGGTTAGGGAAATGGGAATCAAATGTAACGTAAGATTTATCAGTAAGAGCATGGTCCCGTGACAAATCCAAGGGGTCACTGTATCTCCCTTAACTGTGTGGATTAACAGTACTCTGTGATTTTGGGAAATACTTCTCAAAAAGAGTGAAGTGAAAGGAATAAATTCGATATTGCGAGCTCTTTTTAGGATGGAACAATACTGTGGTATATTGATGTGAGAAATACATATAGAGGTATAGAATTGGTGATAGTCGTAGACAGGAGGTACAGAAAACGAGACACTGACAGTCAGGCAGCCATCAGAACACTCAGCACTTGTGAGGCTGACTAAAGGCTAGAACGGAAATCTGCCTCCGAAAGACAGGGCTAGATCCCAGGTCCATTCGTGGCAATGAGAAAGCAGTTACGAGTACAAGCAAAATTGTGGCACAAGGAAGCAATGTGACTGATTGGTACGCATTTTGAAAATTAATGCAAAATGACTCTGTAAGAACTATTACCGTCAGTTCAGAGAACCGTATGTTAACCAATCTTTTTTGGACGGTGTATGGGTCTAACAAGTCCTGAAAATTTTTTATGGCTTAAAAGGTTTCCCTAAAGAGTAACTACAGCTCTTAGGAATGTCAAATGGGCACTAAGATATAATTTGACGCCGAGAGGGTTTTTTGTAGAGCTACAATGTTGGAGCATTTGAAACTTATATTCATGAAACCAAGACTATGTAGACAAGTAGGTAGTGTATTGTCTCAGACATTTCTTTCGGCGACTTCCTCTCAGCAATTTTTGTCAATACTCCGAGAGTAATAAGTTCTGATAAGTTCCTCAGAAATCTATCATTCGGAATCGTCTTTCAACTCTAGCTCCTATCACTCTTGAATAAAATTAACATACACAACATGGGTGGGGTGAAAATCTAGGTTGTAGTCCTGACTAAAAGGGTGAAATGACCAACTAAGTGAGTCAGTATGTCAGTCAAGATATTGCCGAGATTCCGCCTGAAATATACAAAAAACTGTTCGCAAATTATGAAAAAAGCATCAATTGCTTATCCAGGGATGGTCATTTAAATGATATTTCGGCACTGTCCAAGCGATATAATGGAACCTCAAAATGGATAACCCTTTAAGACATGTACTACTATACATTCGTCAGGATTACGGCCAAGGTTGAAGTTGCTGCACTAGCTGCTAGACAACGGCGACTACCAGATTGGACCACGTTAAAGTTAATTAAAATAAAGAACGGTTAAGAAATTTACTAAAAGACACGAGATATTTTTATTTTGATCAGAAAAATTGACTCATTATTGATACGGCCAGGCTATTTAGAATTTGTTTCACAGTACTTCTATTGATTTAAAATTATTTGCTAAGAAGAATTGCTTTTGTAAATTTTTACAGTTCAAAATAGTCCGATAATAGAACACACTTCTGTAGGACATTTCAAATAGCACAAGGTCCTTAAGATGTTTCTGCTGATGTCCATTACTTTGGGCAAATGTCGTATGCAAAGTGCCACAGTTGTATCATATGTAATCGAATTTCTGTTACCAATTTAATACGCAGTAGCTTTTTGGGGATACCAGACTGCCATAATACGGATGCCATGCCACAAAAAAAAACGAGAAAGAATAACAAATAACAAGTATTAGGACACACAAAAGATGAAAAAATAATTGAAGAGAATCCAAATACTCAATGGCAGGCAAAAAAAAAACTGGAAAAAGAAATACAAATTGAACAGAGGCAGAATGAAAACAACAATACAAAAACAAAAACAAAACAAAAAAGAGGACAAATACGTAAAGGAAACAAACAGAAACAAAATTCAAATATCAAAGTAAACATACGATACCCTGCATATTAAATAGTCTAAGAATTCCTAAGGAGAAGAAGCAAAAATTTTAAAAGGACAAGGAAAGGAAAAATAGGAAGTACACTTATTGATACCGTAGTACAGAGAGAAAAAGGGAAAATGACTTGTTAGACAAATTGCATGAAATTAGGAAATAAAAAAATTTAAACGTTATAAATACCTGGTAAAAGCTTTAAAGCCAAAATGATGTCATATATGGAATGTTAAAAATACAGGACAAAAAATTTTTCTGTTTTTCTGAATTATGGCTTTCAAATGAAATCAAACTTGACAATGTATACTAAAAAAAATGAACACGTAGTTTTTCTTTCAGAGAAACAAATTTGGTTTCATTTCTTTACTAAATCTCTAGTCAATAATGAAAATCTAAAGAGATCTTAAATTCGTAACAGGATATGGCTTATGCTCTAAGATACTTAAAATTTGAGAAAAAGTAGAAAAAAATTCACAAGAAATCCTTGCAGAATAATTAAATTCCCTTAAAAAAATTCATATTTAAAGTTGCAAAGAAAAACGAAAGAATTTTTAATATATCGTGATTTTCCAACAGGGACTTCCGAAGATTACCGTTGATAACGGCCACCTTGTTGAAGCCACACCTGCCAAATTAGTTGTCATTTATTCAGTCTGTTTCACCACTTCGCTCATTTTAAAGTCGTGATAATCATCCTACCGATAGGACTATTCGCAAGATCTATGGAAACCATTACAACTGTGCGGAAGAATCCAAGGCAATCGAACTCACTTTGTTCAAAAGAACTAGGCCTTCGACAAGTAACAACTTGTTCGAATTTTCCATCGTGACTTAAGCCTACATCCATACAGACTTCAAATGACTCAGGAACTTGGAAACCAATTTTCAATCAAAAAATCATCTTCACACATGAGGCCTTCTTCCGGATGACCGAGTACGTGACCACACAAAATTGCCGAATTTGCCACTATAGCAATTCACATGAAGTCCAAGAACATCCAGTGCATCCTGAAAAATCACTGGTTGATGCGTATTTTGGGTTGGCGGTATCATTGGTCTGTATTTATTTGAGAACGACATTGGTCAGATCATCACCGTCGACGGCGAACACTAAAGGGTGGTGATTAATAATATCTTTTGCACTTAATTGGATGATCTCGACATCAATTGTATGGACTTTCATTGATTTAACGACTATGTAGTAACCATTAGAGCCTTAAAAAACGTATACAGCACATCTAATATCGTCCAAAATCGACGGCTAACCCCGGAGAAATCTAGGTATTTAACGCCTACCCTCATATGGAATTCAGAACACGAGAACTTTAAGGGTTAGGTTAGGTTAGGTCAGGTTAGTGCGGTAGCGTTCATAGCAAAAGCTCACTTGAGCGCGATTAGCGGCCCGTTGTGACGCCACAGGTGAACGCAGTCTCTGTACTTACCAAGTTCCTCCGAACCAAGGAGGGAGAAGTTGGTCAGCGCAAGGGGTGAACATTTCAAAGCACGACTACCCCACGCTGGAGAACCAGCCAGAAAGCTGGATAAACGAGGCTATATCCTTGACATCAATGGACGGTAGCTCAGTCAAGCTGACAAGGGTTGAAAAGCCAAATAAGCTACACACAGTTACTAAAGTACCAATCCATTTTCGTTGAAAATCTTTATAGTTTCCTTGATGTTAAGACGGTCTTTTGCATTGGTTAAAAAATTTCTGAAAATGAACTGAATTGTGGCCCTGCACAGGCCGACAAAGGTAGCATACGATTTACAAATTTCACAATTTTCTAAACCAATGCAAAAGACCGTCTTAAAATCGAAGAAAGATGTCAGACAATTATAAATATTTTCAACGAAAACGGATTGGTTAAAAAATTTCTGAAATTTGTTATCCGTATGTATAGTTTTGTGGCTGAGTGTATATCTGCACCTCACAAGAAATGGGCATTGAAAAAGAAAGTGGATAACAGGCAGAAGTCGTTAAATGGAAGCCGAATTCTTTCCGCGTGTCTACCCATAACACAGTGACCTGTAAGCATGGGCACTGTGATCGAGATAATGTTACGACCAAGTCCAAATAACTGGTTGGTGCGCCTTCTATCCATTGAGGGCCAAGTGCGTCTAGCGGTGGAGCAGGGCTCTTCATTGATGTGGGATAAGTAAGTATGCCACGGTAAGTGGCATTCCTAAGTTGATTGAAGAGGATTCCGGAAGTAGTGCGCCAGCTCTGTTTAGCTCGTCGCCTCTGCAGTTTCCCGGAATGTCACAATGTCCAGGGACCAAGACAAGTGTGATACTTAAGCGCCCAGAAAGAAGGTTGAGGCAGCGGCGACATTCCCTAACGACCCTGTAATTATTCGCAACGTTCGACAGAGACCTTATGACAGCCTGGCTATCAGAAAACATTGAGGGTTACAACAAAGCTAACATTCGTGTAGAGGCTGCTACAACAAAAAATTCAATTGAATTCATTCGTGATATCAGCATTCCTCTGCAGAGGTTTTCACATCAACTTCATTAATTTGCAAAAAAAGGATGAATTGATGAGTTCTCTTGTATAGAGACCAGAGAAATCTTTTCCCCTTTAAATGTGAGCAGCAAAAAATGTATGTTCAACATAACAAGAAGCCTTCGTAAGATTAGAGATTATAATGGTACACTGGGTACAAATGTCCAGATGTTAGCATAACCTCACAACAACTACTGAATATGCTGTAATGACGAGAAAGTACTGGAGACCACAGAACTGTTTCTTTGGTATTGTTTGACACTTTGGAATATAAAACTAAGGACTCTTGTGTACAGAGTAATACCGGAAAGACTGCGAGCTACAGATAAATGATGAAATTGTTACTATCGACGTTATAACGACTCCGTATGGTAGATCGGTAGGTTGTCTACCCAAATAAGTTAATAACACATATAAGGCCCATTGTGATACCACAATTTCACATTTTCACCTAATCCCTGAACCATATGGAGATCTTGATGAAGCAACTGTCAATACTTATGATTGTATGAAACATCTCTGTTGTAGTAGGCGTCAGTATGCCTTTTTCTTGATTGGTAGGGTGCTGGGCATGCGAGCAATGAGTGATGAACTGTCTCTACGTTATTCTTACAACTAGAGCTCCTACAGAAGTCATTCGGCAAGTGTGTGAGTTAGGTTAGGTAAAATGGCGAACCCCCTATTAGACCAGCATTAGGCCCGAGGGTCAAAGATTCCTTATAGCAAAACAGATCTAGACAAAAATTAATTTTACTATTGAGGGAATATTTTTATTAGAATGCTCGGTCAAAGACGTTAAAAAGTGAGAGTTCGAAAACCTCCGCCTCATTATGACAAGAGCAGGACACTGAATAATAAAACCTGAAAGACAGTCTCTTCTTTCTACTTAGACCCACAACTCCTGTAGAAGTCATTTGCCGGAATGCCGAGTCATTCGGCATGCATACCAAGAGGTCAGTGGCCCGCAAGGATCACTTTGTGCGATGGATGGCCATCTTATTTAAGGACGAAACTGAATCAGTCCTCTTCTTATCCTATTCAGCACAGTCTAGCAATATTGCATGTATGGTCCTGTCGACAGCAAGAATGAGCTTCGCTCTAAAACGAGGGGGTAATATCTAGGTTAACTGAAGCAATCGGAATACCACAATCGGTCCACATGTTAGAGATTGAGAGCTTCGTATAGGCTCGGGCCAGAGCATCAGCAATTTCTAATGAAACGTGCGAAACCAATATCTTCTGCAATGCAATGTTCGATAATGATTTCACTAATGTTTAATGCGCCATTCTGCCCGTATCTGAAGTGGCCCATGTGCTGTTGACGGAATCCATGACTGCATTGTCAATTATAAAACCATCGGTATTTGAGGGATTTCTCAAACTGTGTGCTTTGATTGTCTCCTGACTATCAGAAAGTATGGTAATTTCATTTTCAGAGATATCACGGTCTGTATTGCCAAAACCTCCACCTACGCAAGACTTATGGTTTGAGCTACGTCCACCGATTTAGAAAAAATTCCATCAAGCGCAGCAACATTCAATTTGGAGAAATCAGAAAAAGCTAATAGAACTCAAATAAGCTATGTTTTTCGAGGCGGAAACCGACTTAACCTAACCTAACTTAAACTAACTAAGGCCTCTTTTAAAAAGTTTATTTTTTAAAAAATACTTCTACTGCCTTAATTCCATGTAGCAGTCCTTATGAATATAAGTTTTGCGTGTCTATTACATCTTACACTAGCCCATATACACTCTCCCACACATACACTTATACTACAATATTAATGTACTTGTAAATATTCATTCGTTCTTTCATTTTTAAGTCCATTAATATTAAAACTAAAA
Source organism: Sarcophaga subvicina (assembly GCA_936449025.2). NCBI lineage: Eukaryota > Metazoa > Arthropoda > Insecta > Diptera > Sarcophagidae > Sarcophaga > Sarcophaga subvicina. Next base: position 40,482,748 of record OW388084.2, read on the forward strand.
AGAAATAAAAAGAATGAAAATATCTCTCTTGACCCAAAATGTTTATGTTGCTTATTCAAAAGAATAAATCTTTATTTCACTCTCCATCCCTTGTTCCTTCTCTTTCAGTTTTATTTAAGATGTACTTTTATTATTAAACACAAAAATACAATAAAAGAAATAATAATAAAAAAAAGAAAGAAATCAAATCATTTATAAGCAACAAGGATTTGAAAAAGAGAGAGAAACAAATCTCAGACTTTATTTTAATACGGAAGAAATTTAAAAACAAAATATTTTTTTAAAAATACAATTACAGCAGCTGAATGAAATAGATTCTGGTCTAGCAAAATGGTCATAGAAATTTTTTACTTACACACACAAACACACAACATATAGTGGTGGTCTGCTAATTAGCACACTTTTCGAACAAAAACTTTGTGTTGAATATTTTATTGTTCAAAGGATTAACTTTTTTGTCGCATGCTATTTAAAATAACTTACAGACTGTAATTAATAAAAACCTAGCAAATAAATAGTAGCAATAACAACAATTATTAGAATTAACTTTCTTTTGGAGCCAAGTTGCAATTAAGTGCCTTTCTTGTTCATGAATGCTGAGTATTTCTCAGAAAAATTTCGAATCATTCAAAGGCAATTCTTATATGGGTTATGGGACATAGGTTTATCGTTGGAAATTGCATGCTGATGGGCTAGTTAGGGCAGGTATTGTACTAGCTATCTCCGACTAATTACAGGGCATAGATATTCCCATTGTCCATTCGTTATACGGAAAGGCTAAATCTCTTTGGCAGCAGGAGAGTACTTGCAATATTGTCAAATTCTGCTGGACACTTATGGACAAAAAGAGGACCGACTCACCTCTATCCTTGAATCGTATAGCCATCCATCGTACAAAACCGATTGTTGCGGGTCATTGTCTTTTTGGTAGGCATTTCGAAAGACTCGGCATTCCGCATAATGATTTCTGCAGGATCTGTGAGTCTGACTGTCTTTCACTTCATGTATCAGTGCCCGGCACTTGTTATAAAGTGACGAACGTTTCTGATCTCTAATTTTCCGACATTTTTGAAATAATTTTCTAGTATAATTGCTGCAATAGCAAGATTTGTTTTGGACTCGGGATGGTTGTCTCTACGTACTGGATGACCCCCGAGTAGAATAAGTTGTGGTATTACAATGGGGCTAAATGGTGGCCTATGTGACACCTCTACTTTTCTGAAAAGATCAAAAAAATTGTGGAAGAGATATTTACCACACCATGTATTTTGTTATTAACAACCGCCGTAGTATAGTAGGTAATGTGTTGGCTCGTTTCAAAACCCAGGTCAGACATCTCCAATCGTACGGAGTATGTGAAAAATATTTCTTCGACGACTTTTGTCATCAGATTCCCCGCAAAAACTCTGAGAGTGAATAAAAATTGCCATGAGAAAATTTCTTAAAAATCTCTCTTTCGAAATCGACATTAGCTTCGGCCACTCATGTATCAAATTAACACTCACAACATAAGTCGTGTGAGAAGCGAGGTCGTGTAAGGAAAGTGTTTCCTTAGCAAAACGTTTCTAAAGTACTAGTGGCAGACATCTAAAAATTGTTCAAAATATCACAAAACATCAGTGGTGATTGAAAGAAAACCAGGATCAGGAAACGCTGCTAGTACCGCAGATCGCTTAATAACTACTGATACGAAGAGAATCCTTTCATAATAACATTGAAATGCAGAAACTCGTTATAAAGAAACATAATACATTCATTTTAATAAAAATCATTCGTCGCAGGCTAAAGGCACCAACTTAATTTGGTATATAGCGTTACACAAACCTATGGTATCAAACAATAATTTTGCGGCTCGTCTCTCGTAAGCTAACATTATTCGGGAACAACGATTCTAAGAGTGATGAATTTAAATTCAATCGATTTAACTGTAATTGAAATAAAAATGTGTAGCGTACTCCCAAGCAAGATTTAAGTGCACACTCTACTTTGAAAGCATAGATAACTTGTATAAATGAAGGACAAGCTTCCTTATAGCATAGTGTGGCTCCGATCATAAAGAATGATTACATGAGGGATCGACATTTAAGCAAAAATATTGTGTAAATTCATTTGATTCCAATTGCTTGTGAAAACTTGAATGTAAAATGGATTTTTATGCAACATAACGATAATAAAGGTAATGCCGATACAATGCACGTTTGTATAAAGTATTTAGAGGACCTATAAGTTGATATTGGAGCTCTGATTCCAATCCAACTCTTGCAACAATCTTGATCCCGAAGTTGAACAAAAAAAAATCTTCAAGACCAGTGAAAAATAGTTCAAGTGGTACGGGATGACATACAATATGCAATATTTCAAAGGCTTCTTGAAAGTCTTCCCTTAAGTTTATTTTTTCCCCTTTTGGGAGCATATGGTTTCCACAAAGCATTTCTATCTTATCCGGTTGACTGCTGTTATTTTTGCATCTTTCGATGTAAGATTGCACTGTCCTAGACCTTGGAGTATCGAACGTCTCCAGGTGTTCCTTGGTCGACCATGGCTTCTTGAGCCTTGAGGAGCCATTCTTGTTTTACTACCAGTATTTTTTTTTTGAGAGTATGGCCTATCCATTGCCATTACATACATACATACATAATTGGCCATTACAACCCTTCAGTCAGGATTACGGCCTAGCTTCTCACACCACTCATGTTGTGTGCGTTAATTTTATACGTGAGTGGCGGGACCTACAGTTTAACGTCGACTCCGAACGACAGAATTTTGAGAAACTTTTTCATGGCAGTTTATTTTACTCTCAGAGTTTTTGCAAGAAATCTGCTGAGAGGAAGTCGCCGAAGAAATATTTTTCTTTTTTTTCATATTTCATTTTTGATGTCTGACCTGGGATACGAACCCGGGCTTTTCGAATAGTAAGCCAACACACTACCTACTACACCACGGCGACTCCATTGCCATTTCCTACGTTTTATCGGCGTTATAATGGGTAAGGTTCCAGAGATCCATTTTGCTGATGTTATTAGGCCAGAATATTTTGCATATGATTCTGAGGCACTTATTGATGAATACCTGTAGTTTTTGCGTGATGATGATACTTACCAGACTTCACTTCCATACAACAAGGGCGATTTTAGCTGAGCTTGGTTCGTATGGATATTTATGAGATTCTCCATTTTGGCTGTAGTCCTCCGAATGACGCTCTCGCTTTATTGAGAGTGTCACTATGCTATACTATTGTCGGTGCTTAGGTTATTACTTCTCATGGCTTTGGTTTTCTTGATATTCATCTCAACATTGCGCGCTATTCATTCTAAATCCTCTAACTTTGTTGGCATGTTTGAAACTTTTCGAAAGAATAGACAAATATCGTCCGCATAATCCAAATCTTCGAGTTGGCCTGATAGGACTCTATTTTAGTCGTCTACTCTCAGAATACACTTCGTTCATGATATCATCCAGCACGATGGTGAATAGCTTAGGTGATAAGGGCATCCTTGTTTGAAATGGTTAACTTATATTGCCGTTGCAACAAATTGAGAATTTTTGTAGCTCTGATGATTCGTATTATCTTCTGGGGTACAAATTTTCTTCTCAATACTTTCCATATGACGGTTCGTCTGAGGTTATCGGAGGATTTCTTGAAATCTACAAACAGTATGTACAGTGGAGTAAGCCAAGTCAAAAGTTAATTGGTTATTAAAAAGTAGGAGTGCCTCCACAAAAAGAATTAAACCCAAATGATGATTTTGTCCACCTTTAATGGGGGAGTGCTAATTACATGACTAAGGATTTTTCTACAAAATGTAGTTTTTTGTTAAATTCTCTGATTGAAGTTCCCCTTACTTCATACACTGCTTAAGTATACCCCATAGAATATTTAACAGCCTTTAAATACATTTTGAAAAACAATTCCTCTTAGTTTGTTACTAAAAAAAGGATCGTTTAGATGGGTGTGCTAATTAAAAGACCACCACTGTAAATTAACGAATCAATGTAAACTTTTCAAGCACATTTATATAGAATTGCGCCTATTGTTACTGATTTGGACTTGAGATAATTTTCAAAAATATTTTTTATTTTTTTTTTTCCATATTATTTTTCTTCTTCTTCTCTTCAAATATTCTTTGGTCATGTAAATTGAAATTGAAATTTAATTTTTGTTTTTGTATTGTATGGGGCCAAAATCTATAAAAAATTAAATGAAAATTATTTTTTGTTTACTTCTACGCCATGTATTTCCTATGAGGCCTAGATTTCATGTAATGTACGTAAAAGAGAGTGTGCCAGAGAGAGAGAGGGAGTGAGTGAATGAGAGTCCATTTAGTGAAATTATTATGGTCTTTTTATGTCCTTTAACAAGTTTATTGTTAAAAAGCCATTAGAAAAGTTTTCATATTTTTTTGTATTTTATTTTGTAATGAAAACTATACAATCTCAAGATGTTTTTAATTCAATTTCATATTTGTAGTATTGTTATGTAAGTATTAGGTGTATAACTAAATAAAATGCGGGATTTTTGTGCAAACTTAGGGAACTTGCAAAGAATTGTTACAATATACAAGCTGTACCGATATGAAGTGAGCGTCAGGCTACAATTGCTTTCATAGTTAACACACATTGGGTACGAGCCTTTCTTATTTTAATTTTATTGACGATGACATCTGTTAAACATATTCACTACACATGAAATCAGTGAACAATCAACACCATACCATATTTTATCAGCGTGTCAAAATGAAAATTGGGAATTTCATGCCAGCAAATATTTAGGGGGACTAATGGGAATTTTCACACAGTCAATCCTTTCCAAAAGTCAACCTCACACACTGTCCTTCAAGGGCTTGGTGTCCCCTGTTACGCTAACGAAGCTATGACGACCGACCATGGGCTGTATAACCCTAATAAATGCACGGCTAAGTCCCGTCACTTTACATGCCTGGTGGCGATGTTGGCAACCCCAACACCAGGATCGGACGCTATAGCCTAATAAGCTGTACGTCTTAAATAACTATTATTACCGAAACCAATACAAGAATATTTAGGGAAAGCATTAATTTTTTGTTTTTATTTGAAGAAGAATGTTGGAGAGTTCGATCGAATGCATATCAGAAACAACATTAGTGTGGTCGCCATAGTCTAGTAGGTAGCGTGTTGGCTGGAGCGTATGATTCAAACCCTGGCTCAAGCATCTCGAACAGAAAGAAATATAAAAAAATATTTATTTCGGTGACGCTCTCAGCAGCCTTCTGGCAAAAATTCTGAGAATAAAATAAAATTGCCATGAAATCTTTAAAAAATATTACATCCTACCGCTCTTGAATAAAATTAACCCACACAACATGAGTGGTGTGTGAGAAACTAAGTTGTAATCCTGACTAAAGTATTGTGATGATCACCTACAATGACTGACAATAGGCGTTTTACAGTTGAATTCAAATTTGTGCATACTTTTTCCAACATTTCTATCTGTATCTTAACAATGACCGTCTTAATGTTATCTTCAGCAGGTGAAATTATAACTGACTTGTCCTTCTTCACGAGGAATTAATGCTGAAATATAGTCCGCCTGGTGGTGTCAAATCGCAAGACCATGGCAGCTAATGATCGGCTCCAAATGTGCTCCTTGTTCTATTGATTTTAGCGCTACATATTGCAATGTTCTTCAAGATATACAGTTCAGTAATGCCACGAGTATACAAGCGTCACCAAACAGCGTATTTTTGTGGGTACTGACTTTCCAATTCGCCATTTCTGTTTATTGACTTTTCGCTTCTGCAGGAAATCTTTCGACGAAAGCACACACATCACGAAATTTGATTTTAACATTCAATTATTACGTGATAATGAACTGCCAAACTCGTTGTGCATTTTTAGTGTTGCCACATGTCACATGGGTTTTATTACTTGGAAAATAATTACCATGGAAGCTCAAAAACCAAAAAAAAAAGATTAAAAAAACATCGACCACAACGATCTGTTTTAAAAATGATTTCGATTTCATTGTTTTCCATTGGCATTTCACTGATTACAAGTCATTAATTCACGTATAGTAGCACTCAAATAGCCAGTGTTTCTTAAAAAGTGTTACATAGTCTAAGTTGGCGTGTCTTGTAGGTGGGCTTATTAGACATGAAGTCCCAATTCAAAGCCCAGGTCAGATATCTGCAACAAAACGAAAAATTAAAAACTATTTCTTCCGTGAATACCTCTCAGCAGATTTCTGGCAAAAATCTTGATAGTAAAATAAAATTGCCATGCAAAAGTTTCTCAAAAATCTGTCGTTCGGGATCGACTTGTAACTGTAGGTACTGCCTCCCTTGTATAAAATTAACTCACACAACATAAGTGATGTCAGAAGGTTTGCCGTAACCCCGACTGAAGGATTGCATTGGCCAATTATGTATGTATATATGTTATATAAATGAGTTTCAGTGCCTGCGTTATTTATTGAAACATTGGACTATTTGACAACTAAAATTCTGGAATGAAATTCAACAAACCATCCGTGGATAACGCAGCTATCATTTGAGAATGTCTAAATAGGTTGACATTTCTGTTCAGCGAGACTTAACAAGACGACATGAATAATTTAATGCCAAGCCAAGGTTTACAAAACGTGGAATTTTACTTAAAAAAGAATAAAAATCTGTTTATCAGGTTCTCAGAATACTTCACCCAAATTATGGTCGTCATAATCAGCAACAATTCTTAGAATTGTAAATTGTTTTCGCGTTAATTCTACTCTTTTCCAGCAAAAACCATTAACAATTCTAGTCGTTTGAAATAAAAATGTGTAACATGCACACTCAAGGCGCACTCAAACAAGATTTAAATCCACGCTCGACCTTGAAGGCAACTACGCGTAGAGAACTTGTATAATAGAAGGACCAGCTTACATACAGCATAATGTGGGTCCGTTCATTAGGCATGATGTCATGGTAGATCAACATTTAACCAAACATATTGTGTGGATTCATTTGATTACATTCGCTCATGAAAACTTGTATGTAAAATGGAGTTTTATAGAAAATAATGATGATACGTCACATGATTAGATAAAGTAAAGGATTCCAACTCCACTAATGCAAGATCTTGAGACACAAATTGAACAAAAATATTCAAAAATCTTGAAGACATGTGAAAAGTGGTTCAATTGGTATAGAATGACATACAATATGCAAGATCTTAGAGGCTTCTGGAAAGTCTTCCTATAAGTTTATTTTTTTTTTCAATACCCCTCTTTTAGACATGTGACTTCCACAAAGCATTTCCATCTTATCCAAGTGACTGCTGTTATTTTTACGACTTCCCTTCCTAAGATTGCACTGTCCTAGATCTGTCGAACCAAAACCATCAACTGGATAAAGCAATGTGCACCTTGCATTCGATAAGTTGTCGTCCTCAACTTGTTAGCCATCCAAGTCCATTGAAAGTTTTCTGTGAGCATTTTGGCTAACATGCCTACAGAGTGCAGCTCGTACAATTGAAGCAAACGATAACTGAAGCCAAACATTCCTCTTCTGAAACTAGTTGAAGATAAGCATTGGGGTTAAAGTTTACTTCTGGGTAAAAGGGCACAGCAGAAAGCAAAATTGTTGCATACTCAAACAGTTGCCCAATCATCATAATTTTGATAAAAATTTATAAATTTGTTTAGTGCGGTCGGAGGAGAAAGAGGGTGCCTGGGTGCCTACTACATGGAGGATATGGATGAACTGTCATGTATGGATATTGGCAGTCCGAGCCGCGTCATCAGAAGCTCCGAATTGTTCCTGGAATAAGGGGAAATGAGAAACTGTGGTATCACAATGGGCCCTGTGTGCGGCCTAAGTCTGTCCGCTCATGACTCCATCGAGGGGACACCCACTTCTACATGCCTACCTACTGTTAGTGCACTATTTGAAAAGGGACTCGAACTTCGAAGACCATCTATTTATTTTGTTTTTCTTTACTCTGTAAATAAGTCCTTAATAAAAGGAGTACCCGCCTTTCTTTCGTAGGTAGCAATCGATAACAAAGAATTTTCTGTTGCTTATAAAATCGATTAAATTTCACTTAAAAGCAATCGATACCATAATACTCGTATTTCTGTGTTTTTTCTTTTTCACTTCCCACTTCACTTCGATATCAATAACAGCATAAAAGTTGGGCAAAAACATAAAAAATCCTTGCGAAGGCGTTGAAAAAAATGTTAAAAATTTCTTCTTGGCTTTTCTTTGCTCTGTTTATAGTAACAATTATTTATTACCGCTGCTGCTACTACCATTTGCTATGTTGGCTGTTGTTGTCATTAATGGGGTTTAAGAATTGCAGCAATTGTAGCAATTGTTACGATGTATGTTTTCACTTAAACTACAAGAATAGAAAAGAAAAACTTAGAAAAAGGAATGAAAGAAAAAAATGGAAAAGAATAATAAACGATCACAACAAAGTAACAATTTAAGCAATTTTCTTTAACTGGAAAAACCTTTACTTACAAAGCAATAACAATAAAAACATACAAAGCAAAATAAAAATAACAACAACAACAACTTCAAATCACAAAAAGCATTTCATGTAAGAGTACACACTACCTACACTCCTAAGACTCTATAAGATTGAAAATAAAAACCATTTTACCTCTTTAGAAAATAGTCGTGTGCTAACTTATAAGTCCTTTTCCTTGCTTGGAAGATCACGATGTAGCATTCAATTTATTTTATGAAGTACGCCTCTTTGCTATATCGGTCGGTAAGTCATTTTATTTTGATTTGTATTGCATGCGACAGAAAAGTCTTTAATAATGTCAAGTGTATGTTGGCTGCAAAAATGTTGAAATTGAGATACTAAAACATGCACGCAATATATCCTCCACAGACACTACCGCACCTAGGTGAGTACCTACACCTCATGTTCTTGCTGTCTAGGGTTTAATACCAACAGAGAGAGGTACAAATTAAAAAGTTAAATACAAAGTCACTAAAGAAGGTCCAAAAGTGAATGAAAAGGGATATGAAATGTGATTTAAAGAGTGGCACTCAACTAAAGAAAATTGTATCGTTTTTATGCTCTTTTAAATGTTATTATGTTTCTATTCTGTCATGATATAAAAATCTGAACATGAGAAAAAGTATCTTTGGGTTTTGCCGTAGAAGATGTAGTTGCATATACATTGGGCAACACATAATTCTGAGTGTGAAACGATTACGAGCATCATTCCAAATTCCATCATTCCCAGGTCAGACATCAAAACGAAAATATGAAAAAATATTTCTTCGACGACTGCCTCTCAGTAGATTTCTGGCAAAAACTCTGAGAGTAAATAAAATTGTAATGAAAAGTTTCTCAAAAATCTGATGTTCGGTGTCGACTTAAACTGTAGGTCCCGCCACTCATGTATAAAATTAACGCACACAACATAAGCATTGTGAGAAGCTGGGTCGTAATCCCGACTGAAGGGTTGTAATGACCAATTATGTATGTATGTATGTATTCCAAATTGAATTTTTAACACACTGAAGTAAAAAAAAATTTATTTTAAAATCTGGGATTCCTGTTAACTTATGTTAGGTGGGTCATCAATCGGTTTCAATTTGAACCTTCTTTTATTTCGAATCTGGCTGGCAATACTTTTCTCATTCTATTGTATCACAAAATTCAGTGTCTCCACTGAACGTAATGAATTGATTTACGTTTGAGCAACGTTGCGATTTATTGAAAATTTATTTCCAAAACAAAGACAATTGGTCGTAAATTGTACGAAAAGCTAATTTTTATCTTGGTGAGTACGTTAATAAGCAAAATTTGCCGCATTTGGGGCTCAGAAAACCCATACCTAGTCTTACAGAAGCCAATTCACCTATTACGAGTGACTGTTGGTGCGGCTTGTGGAGCAAAGGCATCATTGGCCCATATTTCTTTGAAAGTGAATACGGCGCAACCATTACGGTCAATGAAGACACCTATCGCACTATGATAACCGATTTTTTTGTACCCACTCTTCATGGTATTGATGTGAACGATGTTTGATTTCGTGCAACTTTCCACACATCTCATGCTAAAATCAATTTATTGCTTCAAAGGTTTGATGACCGTTTAATTAGGCGAAATGGTAATGTCAATTGGCTGCCAAGAAGCTTCGATTTGACACCGTTGGACTATTTTCTGTGGACGCCGTTAAAGAAGAGTATTATGCCGACAAACCAGAGACAATTAAGCAGTTGTAGCCCAACGTTCGTGATGTAATTGTTGAGATACGACCATACACTCGAAAAATAACCAGTCGCGGCAGCCATATAAATGAAATAAGATTCCATTTCTAATCGGAAGGATTGTGCTTCACAGGAGAAAAATTAAATTTGGAAAAATATCGAATATTTTTTGTTTCTTTGCATTTTTAAATTTAGACTTTTAAATCTCCCTATACTTTATGCAATAGTGCGTTGTATCATCATATCTGGCATAAAAATCCATTTTACATACAATTTTTATAAGCGAATGGAATCAAATGAATCTATACAATATGTTTGCTTAAATGTTGATCCATCATGGAATCATTCTTTATGATCGGAGCCATACTATGTTATAAGGAAGCTAGTTCTTCATTTACCATACACTCGAAAAAGTGCACGAAAATTAGTCCAATCGAATGAGGTAATGTGAGGCCAGTCGCGGCAGCCATATAAATGAAATTATATTCCATTTTCAATATTGTATTTCTAACGGTAGTGTGTTGCCTTATTAGACGTTAAGCAATGGTTCAAACCAGAGGTCAGCAATGAGTATTCAAAACGATGAGTAGATTCGAATCTTACTTATAATTTCTGATACTTATACTGATTCATACTTATTTTAATGTCATACTCATACTACTGATTTTCAAAGTTTGAAGTACTCATCGTACTCATACTTAACAATACGCATGATGTTATTGATTTAGACTCTCCATGACTCATCGTATACACGAATCACAAAATAAATATGATTCGCGTACGAACACTACAATACTCACTAGAAGGTTGTGTGTTTGCTTTGCTTGCTGTCTCTGTCTTTGTCTTTTCCTTTCTTCTTTTTTGTAAATGCAACAAGAACTAACACTAAATTTTGATGAATGATTCGAATCATTCGAATCATTTATGAGCATTATAAATATTTTTCTAAATTTATGAATCTGAATGAGTAGGCGTATGAATCAAACATATTTCGAATGGTATGAGTTTGATGTCAACGTTATACGCATACTCCCTGCAACCTGTACTTACAGATCAACGTTGTAGTGAGTATGAATAAATCAGAGTAGTTGGATTTCAATACTGTTGACTCACTCATACTCAAAATTTCATGAGTACTTATGAGTAGCGAAAAAGCGAGTCATTGCTGATCTCTGGTTCAAACCTTAGGTCAGAAATATGAAAAAATATTTCTTCAACGACTTCCTCTCAGCAGATTTTTGGTATAACTTGTAAGAGTAAATAAAAATGTCCATGAACATTTTCTCACATATCGGTCATTCTGAAACGATTTTAAGCGGTGGGTCCCGCCACTCATGTATACAAATTAACAACCGCAACATAAGTGGTGTGAGAACCTAGGTTGTAATCCTGATAGAAGGATTGTAATGACAAATTACGTATGTATGCATGTATGTATCCTGTTCGAAGAAGCATCGAAGTGGCATATATTTTTCCGACATAATGGAACAGGAAATGCAAATATGTTGTAACAAATGCATGACTTTCTAAATGCGTTGTATGCGATATATTGTTAAAAATAGAAAAGTCACCACATTTAAAGATAACTCGGATGTACATATTTCAACGCTTCTAATCACTTAAATGGTACATCCTTTTGTCTTTGTTGCTGTTATTATCTGTTTAATAGCCAATTTATTTAATTGTTTCTGTTTTTGAATTTTAATTTTTTCAATTCTTTTATTTACTTCGCGTATTAAGTGTACTTGAAACATTTTTTTTTCCAATATTACTCACGACAGCAAGCCCACAAAAATGAAAGGAGTTACGCTTTTTGTATCATACTTATCATCATTAACTCTCTTTGGTAATAAATTACTCCCGTCTTTTCGTCGTTACAGAAAAAGATGAAAACAACAGCACTTAAAAGGAATTTTTTTTGTTTCTTATTTTGCATTTAAGCCCGGGTAATTTAATGATTTTTGTTAAAAAGAATACAAAACAAAACTCACAAAATGAAATATTTTCTGTTGCCATTAATAATTGAGTGGAAATTTTTGAATTACCACAACAAGAACAACAAAATCTCAAAAGGTGTAGAAAAGTATGAGGAGCAAAACACAAAAAAAACTTTTTTCAAAAGCAGAACAACAAATGCACAAAAAATTAACACAAACAACATGAAAACACCCTCGTATACTTTCCAGACCGCTTGTATTGGGGTCATACAAAAAGTTCTTGTGGTACTTTAGTCTCTGTTGGCAAAAAGTTTTAGTCAAGAACATTGTTGCATTGATTATATATAACAAAGGGTGATGTCTTCGGTATTTGGTTGTTCTGTGTAAAAAGTGTTCATGACATGTTGCGATGTCAAAAATCCTCAGTAATATTTGCCATTATGAGACTACTAAACAAACAACGATTATAAATATTCTTCTTAATTGATCATTACAACCCTTTAGTCAGGATTAAAACCTATTCTAACCTAGCCTTTCATGCTACACACGTTGTAAGTGTTAATTTTATCTACGAATGGCATGAACTACACTTTAAGGCTGACTCCGAACCACAGATTTTTGAGAAACTTTTTATGGAATTTTTTTTTTTTTTTTTGCAGAAGACTGCTCAGAGGGAATATTTTGTTTATATTTCATTTTGTTCCTGATGTCTGAGCCGGGTGTTGAACCAACATACTAGCTACTAGACTACGGACATCTCTATATTGTACCTTCTAACAAATCGTTCAATATTTATTATCAAAACTCGCGCTGAGTGGGATATCGCTTTCAATTGAAGAACTGTGTACAGTGGCATAGGCCATTAACAAAAACAATCCTCATATATAGTGAGAAAATCAGTCGGAGGTAGTTCAGAAGCGGTGCTTACACCTTAAAAAAGCACTGTTTCGTCGTGATATTTGTAATCAGGCGACGTCATTAGCTTGTATTTTATCATGAACATGTAAAATATTAACGTTTCAGTCAATGAAGCAGATGACGTCACATGTCACACTATGAACCTACGAGTGAAAAACTAATCTCATATTTTGGACCTACTGGACTATGGCGACTTCTATATACCTTCTAACAAATTGTTCAATACTATTATCAAAATTTGCCCTGAGTGAGAAATGGCTTTCCATCGAAGAATTGTCTCCAGTGACATAATCCATCAACAAACAGAAATCTCGTCTTTCATACACCTCTGCTAGAGGTAGTTCAAAAGATGTCTATATACCTTGGAAAATGTACTGCTCGGATGACGTTTGTCATATGGCGCCATCATTGAATCGTATTTTATCAAAAACATGTAAAATATTACCGTTTCAGTCAATGAAGCAGATGACGTCACATGTCACACTGTGAACCCGCTAGTGAAAAATTTATCCCACGTTTAGGAGCAGACGATTGGCTGTGATTTAACTCCATTAACCCTATTTTGGCATTAGATTACAATTCCAGCCGTAGAAGATAAGATACCAGCCAAAGCACTGGAAAAAGTATGCCTGTTGCGTAAATGCGAATCACATTTACAAAAAATAATTTTTTAACAAGTAACTCCTAAGTATTCAGTTAAAAATGTACCAAGTGTTGATTCAGTGCTTGCAGACATCAAACTAATCGTAGTTGAGGATGTGTTGCAAAACTACCACGCCAAGTGTAAGCACATTTGAATGGGTTACCAATGATATTCGTGGTATGGTATTACTTACATACATAACTACCTATTATAACCCTTCAGTCAGGATTACAACATAGCTTCTCACACCACTTATGTTGTGTGTGTTAATTTTAAACATGAAAAATTGGCAAATTCTCACGGTTAACTTTGGAAGTGGTATTAGAAATCAGAATTGAGTCATTCAGCAGGTTGTTGAAATTAATTTTGACGAGTTGCTTTACAATCTCATTAAATACAGGCTTATTTGCTTGCAAATTAAGATCAGCGGCCTTAAACCGTTTTGCATTGCCTCGGTTATGATACGATTGAATAATGATTTAATGCTTTCTGCCATTCACTGATGGTAATGCAATCAATATATTTGTATTCATTTACATGGTACACCAACATTGAGTTTCTTTAGGTATTCAATATAAATAATTTCATAATATCATGTGGTTAAGGTTTTATGCCTCCTCCTCCTTATCAGAACTCCATCCACTTTTTAGGTTAGGTTAGCTTAGGTTAGAGGACGTGTGCTTGTCAATTAAGACAAGTAGAAAAGCCGGAGGTCGAATTGACCAATGCAATTTTATTTACTCTCAGAGTTTTTGCCAGAAATCTGCTGAAAGGAAGTCGGCGAAGAAATATTTTTTGTATTTCGTCTTGATGTCTGGCCTGGGTCGCGAACCCTGGCTTTACGTCTAATAAGCCAACACACTACCTACTTGACTACGGCGACTTCACTTTTTAGTAATAAAATTTTTTTTTAAATTCCTTAGAGCTCATGAGGCCATTACATATTCTGTTCCCATGCTTCTGCCCAAGCCATACTGTGGTATGCAGCTTTTCTGTCGGTGTCCTCCATTTGTCAAGGCTGATCTTCCGATTTTATAACTGCCTCACTTGTGTGAGCATTTTTAGAAAGGAATTCTTCAACCTATTGCCAGATCCAGCAATTTAATGCTCTCAGGACCTTCTGACAACTTAAGTAACGATCGCTTAATTTAATCACAGAATATCTAAAAAAAGAGCCTGATATAAAAAGAAGTCAATCAAACTTCTTTTGGGATCACAACCTAGCTTCTCACTCCGAACAATAGATTTTTGGAAACCTTATGAGAATTATATTTACTGTAAGAGTTTTTGTCGTGGAGAGCCAGAGGGAGGGAGTCGCAAAAAGTAACCATTTTTCGTATGCCATTTTATTCGAGACGTCTGAATCGGGATGGACTCTGTGCTATTGTCTAATAAGCTAACATACTACCTACTAGACTACGGTGACTTAAAAACCCTACTTCTTCTGATTATTTTTTATTTATTTATTAATTACAATACAATTGCAAATTATGATTATCTTCCACAATATGCTGGACGTAGTGTAACAGTCCAGAGTCTGGTGGAAATCGAACCTACGACCCTCACGCAAATAGTCTAGCACACTACTAAACTTCCAGGGCACCCCTACTTTTTGAGATTTATCGGGTACTTAATAAAACATCAACTTAAGGAACATCACTAAAAATGTGACCTAAAATAGAGCCTCAGATACTTTTTATATGGCCCAACATTTTAACTCGTGCTTATGTTGTTCCCTTAGGAAAAATTGAAAAGATGCAAAGGCGAAACATGTACACAGAAGCATAAAGAACAGAAGGAAAACAACAGCAAAAATAATAATAACCGAAAAACAGCCAAAAAAGGGGGTTAAAATGGAAGAAAATGTCTTTTTCCCCCTTCTGATTATTTTTTTTCTTCTTGTTTTTTAATTTCTTTGGTAAGAATACCAGTCCAAGTGAAGACAATGCAGCGTAGTAAGTTAAGGAAAAAGTTTTTATAACAAAAATCATTTAATTGTACTCTTTTGTTTTGTATTTTAAAAGTTTTGTACAATTTTTTTTATTTTTTATTTTTTTCTTGTTTTCCTTTGGTGATGACAATATTTCCTAACAATGAACTGTGGGCGACGAGAGAAATTAGAGAATCTTAAGGAAAAGTTGCAAATAAATTATGGAATAACGTACAACCACAACCAAGTAAAAGTACGAAACAAAACAAACAAAAAAATAGAAATTAATGCCATCGACCCGGTTATGAACAACAGAAGAAAATTGAATTCGTTTTCCTTTTTCTTTTCTTAGATTTAAAACGAAATTAATTTATCGTGTATTCATTTCGAATTTAACAACAAAAAGTCAACAGTTTTAAAACGTTAGAAAAAATTAATTACAAAACGAATACATCAAGTAAGGCACAGTCGCGGTAATATTTGATGAAAAGCCAAAAAGGCGGAACATTTTCCGAAATTAGTGTGTTAATGGTAGAACATGGTAGTTCTATTAAATAAGGCATAGATTTCTCCGAAACTTTTTGGTATCATGCAAGGTTACAGACAAGGTAATCTCTTATCATGCACCGTCTTCAACTTTGACTTGAAAAGTATACCGCGGTTGGCGGAAGTGCATCGCGCTGACACTTGCTTGCCTACGCTGACAACTTCAACTTCACTGGACTTACCCAGCGAGATGTTACTGCTGCCTTTAGCGCTTTTACACGAGAATCTATTAAGATAGGTTTGGCAGTAAATGAGGTCAAAATGAAGTATTTGTTATCGACAAATAGGGACATGAGGTGTGTCAGATCCCAGCATAGGGCTGATAACTACACATTTGATAATGTCAGTGAATTGGTTTATCTTGACTCCACGGTTACAATCAAAAATGATATCAGTCTAGAAATCCAGCATAAGAGACTACTCTGGCCAATAGGTGGACAACTCATGGCCTCAATATGCAATTAAGTAGCATAGGCCTCACGAAACTAATGCTCTAAAGTTCGTTCAACCTCCTCGTGTTTATAAATGGCGCACAAGCATTGCTGCTGCACGTGCCGATGCAGCAGCTTTGAGAGTGGACTTCGAGAGAAAAGTCTTATCTTCGCTTCACTGCAAGTTGACAATGATTGGTGCATTCGATCTAACTATGAGATGTACGAACTGCTCAACGATAGGGACGAAAGTCGGAAGGAAAATCATTTACTCGAAATCATTTCCGCAGTATAATTAATGAGTATCACATTGGCCAGAAGTAGACGACAGTAGTCTGGCTGACGATGAGATACTTTAAGATCAAGCTCCTCGGAAAGAATCGTGTAGAGTTCTATCGACATCTGACAATGTTATAGGATCAGTCTTATCTAACTGGAATTCTGTTGCGATATCCCCAATCAGAATTAGTTTCAAAAGAGTCATATTTATTGGGAATACTCAAATAGGACGGAGAAATGTGTTTTGGCATCAAGTCATATTGCGATAGGTTCATCATGTCGCTTGACAAGTAATCAATATGGAAGCTAATTAAATATTATAACTGGCACGAAAGGCATCGAAAATGTCTAAGGAAGAGACGATAGAAGGTATATATATATTCGCCTCTACAAGAATACTTTTCCAAATTGGAAAAAGCAACATGAAACTCAACAATCCGTGGGTAGTCCAATATATCTTGATGTCGAATTTCAAAACTACTTTGCAGCAGCCAGTAGTGGACCCTAGGAGAACCAGAGAACTACTTGAGTTCGACAACGAAACGGTTCGCATTCTAAAAGGAATTCTAATGGGACACTGTGCTATTGGCGTTTTCTCTGACAAGCTCAGTCTGCCCCACCAGGATTATTGCAGAAGCTACCAGGATGTAGAAGAATCGGAATCGGTACAACAGCTTTTATGTGAGTGTCTTGTACTTTAGAACAGACGTCATCTGTTTTTGGGTGACAAAACGTTTAAAGATCTAGACATGGTAGAGAACGTGCCGCTGAGGTAACCGATTTCTTCCGGAGCTCGTGGTGGTTCAAACCAGAGATCAACAATGAATCGCTTTTTTCTCTACTCATGAGTACTCATGAAATTTTGAATATAAGTGAGTCAACATTATTGAAATTTAACTACTCTGATTCATTCGTACTCACTACAACGTTGATTTATAAGTACAGGTTGCAATGAGTATGAGTACAACGTTGACATCAAACTGATAACATTCGAACTATGTTTGATTCATAAGCGTACTCATTCAGATTCATAAATTTAGAAAAATACTTATAATCCTCATAAATGATTCGAGAGATTCGAATCATTCATCAAAATTTAAGAAAGAAAGGAAAAGACAAAGACATCAAGCAAAGCAAACACACAACCTTCTAGTGAGTATTGTATTGTATTGTATTGTTCGCACGCGAATCATACTTATTTTGTGATGTTGAATAAAGGAGGGTCGAAATCGAATGTTAAGTACGAGTACCATGAGTACTTCAAACTTTGAATATGAATAGTATGAGTATGATACTAAAATAAGTATGAATACGTATAAGTATCAAAAAGTATGAGTATGATTCGAACCTACTCATATTTTTGAATACTCATTGCTGATCTTTGGTTCAAACCCACACCTAACGAATCACGACAAGGGGGTTTACCTTAGTCTTTCAAGGAGTTTAGCATTGAAATGTCTATTGGGACTGTGCACCAGAAGACAATTTCGTAAAGAAGATTAGGTTCAAAGGTCTCACAGTATATGCTTATACTAGAACAACAACAGTGCTGCGAAAAAATATACGTAGTTTGACATCTGAGACATACGAACAGTCAAAGTATTAGATTGAATGACGAGCAGCGTTTCAACAGAATGCAAAGAGGAGAGATCCAACAGCGGGCGAGCTCATCGTATCGTTTTTCTCAAAAACAAATGCGAAAGTTTTTATTACATACATACATACAAACATACATACATATATACATACATACACACATGCATAAATACATAAATACATATGTACGTAATTGGTCATTATAACCCTTCGATCAGGGTTACCACCTAGCTTCTCACATCACTTATGTTGTGCGTGTTAGTTTTATAGGACCAACAGCTTAAAGTCGACTCCGAACGACAAATTTTTGAGAAACTTTTCATGGAAATTCTCTTTTCTCTCAGAGTTTTTGGCAGAAATCTGTTGAGAGGATGTCACCGGAGAAATATATTTCCATATTTCATTTTGTTGAAGATGTCCGACCTGAGGTTTGAACCGTGGCCTCACGTCTAATAAGCCAATACACTACCTACTAGACTACGGCGACAGGTTTTATGGATTATCTTTAAAAAAGGAAAAAATATCAATGGAGTGTACTATTGTATTGCAAGTCATTGAATCATGGAGCAACATCCGAGCTTTTTTATCATGATCACTACTACTTTCATCGCTAGTTCACACCTCTGATGTGATATAATGAAATGGCATTATAATGAGCCTTATGAGACATATTTATCTTCCTCGAATTAGTTTTTATAGTCAAACTTGACAATATGGCTCTGAGGTCTTACAATAAACAACTTAACGAAGCACTTGAATATCTATGAAACGAGTAAAACGAACTAAAAAATTGTTACTTTGCAAAGTAAAGACAATTTTTATTATGTTTTCTTTGTTATAACTTTAAAAAAAGTTTAAAAAAACCAAAAAAAAAAATAATAAACAATAGCTCCTCCGAACTTCCATTGACATTCATAATTTTGATGTTTCCCCTCGTTTTTGGAAATAATAAAGTGCCCACATTTTTTTTTGTTCTGCTTTTCGATAACATTTATTTGCACAATGATTTCCAAGTAAAACTTTCTACACTTTAACCAACAACCGTGTGGTTTAAAAACAACTGCTTTCACTCCCTAGAACAGCTTGAACACAAATAGCAACAAAAGCGGTTCTTTTGTCACCCGCATCTCTACTACAGAGTTTACAACACACAGCACTAAGCTGCGGCTGAAGGAAATTCAAACAAAATCTACAAACATTAGTTTGTTAGTTGCACACACACCATCAACCACCGCCTACTGAGCGAGTGTATGTGTTTACACAGTCATCAACAAACATTTGCTGTTGATGTGAGCCTGTGGGTTTGGAAGTTACTCCTACAATCCTTTGGATTGGATTTGAAGAGAGAGCAAAACAAAAAAAATTGTGGGAAAAGGGTGAATCATAAATTGGAAGCATAAGCCTTATAACGACTCAAATTGCTTATATGGTATTAAAGGGGATACTCGTTAGGCCATCAAATGCAATCGGTTTAGGTTTATGATATCTTCATAGATTAACGCGTTTCTTTTTCAAAGAATGTTTTGTTTAGAGGCTGCACTCTACACACTTTACTGAACGGAAATGAGAAACGAGTTCGGTATGAGGAGGCGTATCGTCTTCAGGTTATGGGGGATAAAAATAACCGGACACATAAACCATTTCACCAAAAGATAGTGGAGACACTTTATGGATACCTGCTTAACGTGGAATTTTATGACAAAATTCTTAAAATATCAATCGAAACCAATTGAGTGACTTTAATACCAGATCGACCTTTTTGATCAAATGCAACCCTGGCATGTTGCTACAAGGAAGACAGGACCTGACTACACCTCTATATAGCAGAACAGGAAAACAAACAATGCCTCCAGCTATGCGACCATAACACAGTTTTCCAAGTGGAAGTACAGGCGTTTAGACGTTGTATGACCTGGCCCAGAGCAAGCTAGGAAAACTGGTCACAAAGAAATTTAAGTATATTAACTGATACATACATACATAATTGGTCATTGCAACCCTTCAGTCAGGATTACGACCTAGTTTCTCACACCACCACGTTTCTACATGAGTGGCGTGACCTACAGTTTAAAGTCGACCCCGAACGACAGATTTTTGAGGAACTTTTCATGGCAATTTTATTAACACTCAGAGTTTTTGCCAGAAATCTGTTGGGATGAAGTCGCCGAAGAAATACTTTTTGTATTTTGTCTTGATGTCTGGCCTGTAGATATACGGGATCAAGGAGTGCCTTTGGCTATAAAACGACGTGGTCGCAGTACGCTTTATATGGATACAAATCCACAGGTAGTGATTGCAAAAGAGAAAGTGAACAATCAAGCTGATAAAGATGGAAGTAGCCGTAGTCTAGTGTGTTGGCTCACTAGATACGAACATGTGGCTCAAACCACAACTCAGACACAACATATTACCTTGAAGTACATGACAAAAATCTGACATTCGAAGACGATTTTAAACTGTAGCTCTCGCCACAACATGGGTAATGCGAAAGACTAGGTTGCAATCGCTACTAAAGGATTGTAAAGTCCAAATAATTCAGATAAACCAACATCACTTAAAAGTATTGGAAACCAGGCTTCAAAAGTGAGCATAAGCATCACACCGATTATTGTGGCACACTGTCACAGCATGCAAGATTGCAAAGATTCTCTGGGCTTATACTGATGAGTTGAAGACCATGAGTATATTAAGAATGAATATAAAGGATTTAAGTATACTCCACATACATAACATAATTGCCCATTACATCACATCAGCGAGGATTACGGCCTAGCTTCTCACACCACTCATGTTGCGTGTGTTAATTTTATACATAAGTGGCGGGACTTACAGATTAAAGTCGATGCCGAACGACAGAGAAACTTTTCTGCTGAGAGGAAGTCACCGAAGAAATATTTTTTTTATATTTTCGTTTTGATGTTTGATCTGGGTTTTGAACCTACTAGACTGCGGCGACTTAACACTCCACTTTACATGTAAATCTGAACTGCATATGCGTGGTAGATAGTAATGAATGCTGATCATGCGGAGAGGTCATTGAAACTATGAAACGTTTTTTATGTCATTACCTATCCTTCGTAAGGTCAAAATATCAGAATTTTAATCTGAACGCTATACTAGATATGCCTCATTTCAATGGCGCCCTTAGATTGCTTAGCTCACAAAAAGCCATCGTAATGGCTGAGGAATATGAGTCTATGCCTTCTCAACCTAATTACTTCGCAAGCAACTTTTGCGTTAAGGTACTTCAATTAAAAATTTATTTAAATATTTAAACATCCAAACAATTTGGTGTATACCCTGTAATTTATAGTGTGTATGTACAAATATATGGTATGTCGGTGTAACTCTGTTCATTACATTAAAATATATTGTGACACTTAAAATAATGCAATTATTTCATACACCCAAGCATTTTACTCTTTACAACTATTCTTGCTCCTTTTGCTACTCACACTCACTATCTCTCTCTCTCTCTGTCCTCTCACTTTTGAATAACACACACTTGTTTTGTTGTTGAAAAAATAAGAATTCTTTAGTCAAAATGGGTGTACAAATAGTTGTTTTACTCACACGAATACAGGGTTTTTTTTTCATTTCCTTCTCGTGAAGTACAGTTACGCACACATGTAAAAATTAACACATTAACACGCTTAGATGGAAAGACTCTTGTCAAATATTTCTGACGTTTTTCTCTCTCTCACACACTCACTTTCCTTCTCCGCAAAGTAATTCAAGTTCGAATTTGCTTTTTAAAACCAAACTGAATTCACTTTTCGAATGGAAATTCATCACAAATTTAATTTGAAATGACGAAACAATTAGACGTCTCTCTGAGACACTGTCTGCGAACGGCCGATTATTTGTGAGAGACGCGAAATCGACTGACTTGGATTATGACGCACAGCGGTAATGTTGGCTGCAGATCTTACGTTTCGTCGAAGTACAGCTGTTGGATGATCGTTTACTAAACCATTATTCACCACATTGCGTATAGTGCCCTTAGTAACATGATTAAAGGTTAGGTTGAAGTGGTAGCATTGATCACTAAAGCACATGCATGCACGATTATAGATCGTAAAATTTTTGTTAAAACAATTTTATGATTTCCACGTACAATTAAATGCTGTAACCGTCTATGGTGATTGGGGAATTGTAGTATGTAGCTTGAACAAAATGGCCCTTATTAACTGTAAAAATTTGTCCCTGTCCCTGTTAAAAGACCCGATACCTGTTGACTACACGAACACCTTGGTTTTACAACGTTGCTTCCGATAAATGATTAATGATTTACTGCTCCCAGAGAAAGTTATCTAAGTATTCGTGGATGGACCCTGATCAT
Organism: Sarcophaga subvicina; assembly: GCA_936449025.2. Classification (NCBI taxonomy): domain Eukaryota; kingdom Metazoa; phylum Arthropoda; class Insecta; order Diptera; family Sarcophagidae; genus Sarcophaga; species Sarcophaga subvicina. Next base: position 40,505,560 of record OW388084.2, read on the forward strand.
ACGAGAAAGTCTTAGATTTTCTCTTGTATTGCCAGAATACTGCAGTCCTATACAGGATGAGGAAAATTGCCGCTGTGAAAATCTGGTATCAGAGTATAGACAATAGAGTATAGGCCGCAGTAAAGCGGCCATTAGATTCCTACAGCTGGCGCATATGTAAGAGAGCGATAGATTGTAAATGGAGCCTCACTTCAAGAATGTCACAATTGTACTACAGAAACATAATTAGGTCAGTTATAATTTATTATTGAGTAGTGTGGCGGGTCAGTATAGGGACTGCGTTCACCCGTGGCATCACAACGGGCCGCTATGCGTGCTCAAGTGAGCTTTGTGATATCAGAGCTACTACACCGACCTAACCTAGCCTAAGTGTGGCGGGCATGGATGGAGAGGATATCCAACATTAGACTAATTCAAAGGATTCTACGAATGTGTTGTTTAGTGATACGTGATGCGAGGCGAATATTACCTACAAGGGTTTTGGAAACCACACTTTTAATACAACTGATAGAAATACAGGTTCGATATGAGACGGTTCTTACGACATATCGTCTTCAGGCTTTATGGGGATAGATCAACCAAACGCATCGGAGTATAATAGTGATACTAGACAGTCTCTCGCTTGACAAGAAGTTATCAGCCAAGATACACAATAACAACCAATTGCAACACTCTAATATCATATCGACTTTCTTGTTCAAATGGATCCAAGTCACAGATGCCCGTGGATGCTAGTTGCTACATGGATGGGTTTAAACATGGCAATAGGATAGGACTGGATCTCTGTATAGAAGAACCAGACACCAAACTTTGCATCCAGCAACCAGACCATGATACGATGTTTCAAGCGGATGTACGTGCGATCAGGGCTAGTTATCATTTGATAAGCTTAACTTATGGGGATTTAAATATCTTTACAGATAGTCAACCGACAATTAGGGCAATAACATCCAAGAGATGAAGACTTTCACGGACTATTAAAAGACGATTAACAATTACGCCAGGCATGCAACGACATGTATTATATGAGTTTCTAGTTATTATGGAGTGATTGGAAATAAAAAACCTAATAAAGCCAGAGTATTACATATCATTTAAGTCCCGGCAGTCAAGTATGTAGTGTATTGGCTTATTAGACGTGAAGCCATGACTCAAACCTCAGGTCAGACATCTCCAACAAAACGAAATACGAACAAATATTTCTTCGGCGACTTCCTCGCAGCAGATTTCTGGCAAAAACGCTGAGAGTAAATAAAACTCCCATGAAAAATTTCTCAATAAAAAAAACGTACGGCAGACGACTTTACAACTTTAACTGTAGGTCCCGGCACTCATGTATAAAATTAACACACAACATAAGTGGTGTGAAAAGCTAAGTTGTAATCCTGAGTGATGGGTTGTAATGACCTTTGACTTTGAGGAGCAGTATGGGAAAGTGGGCGGAGACGTCACATCGACTATTGTGGACTAAAGACACAGTAGGAAGAATTACAAAAATGGTTTGGACCAATCTGGAGACGACCAAGAGTATTTTAAAACTAAATAAGGGTGGGCCGCAATGGTCTAGTAGGTAGTGTGTTGGCTTATTAGACGTGAGGCGACTTCCTGTCAGCAGATTTCTGGCAAAAATTTTAAGAGTAAATAAAATTGCCATGAAAAGTTTCTCAAAATTCTGTCGTTCGGAGTCGACTTTAAACTGTAGGTCCCGCCACACATGTAGAAAAATTAAAGCACGCAACATAAGTGGTGTGAGAAACTAGGTCGTTATATTGACTAAAGAGTTGTGATGACCAATTATGTATGTATGTATGAGTACGTCAATGAGCGTCAATGAGCGTACTCAGGGGACACTGCGCCTTTTATATACACTTCAACCACATTGGCGCTGTGGAATATGATTAATGCAAGGCAAGTGGTGAAGACATCGAAACGATTGCGTTAAACCTGACTAGAATCTAACTCGTAATAGTTATTGCGGGACACTTATCTCTTGACGCTTTCGCCCAAAAGCTAATAATACCTCACAACAATTTCTACAGGAGCTATAAAGACTAGAGAACAGAAGATAAATTTTTGGGCAAATAAAATTTATTGATCGAATTCGAATATTTCACAAAACAATCATGATGACAAACTAAGGGCGAAGTCGCCGTAGTCTAGTAGGTCGTGTGTTGGCTTATTAGACGTAAGGCCATGGGTCAAACCCAATATCAAAATATGAACAAATATTTCTTCGGCGACTTTCTCTCAGCAGGTTTCTGGCAAAAACTCTGAGAGTAAATAAAAATTGCCATGAAAAGTTTCTTAAAAAGATGTCGTTCGGAGTTGCTAGGCCGTAAACCTGACTGAATGGTTGTAATGGCCAATTATGTATGTAATGTCGAAACCCAAGGAAGTTATGCCGATTAAAGACGGCTGTCTGTTTACCTAGCCTACTCAGGCAAAACTGTCAAAAGTAAAAAACAACTCTACTGAATAAGAACTTTGAACTTGGAAGACCATGTGTTAAAATATTTGAAATCGTACATATTCAAGGATATGAGTTTATTGACTTGATGTCGAAAACATAGCATAACACAAATATGAATACGAATGTATGAGTATGTGTGTGAGTGCGTGTGATATCATAATTTTATACTCTTTCACTTTTTGTGACTCTTGATCTCTCTCTACCGCCCTCTCTCTCTCTCTCTTTTTATTTCTGTTATATTGGTGTTCTCGCTATGGTTCAAAAGAGTACTTTAACTTTTAAAGTACTTTTTTTGTAAGTACTTTTCTACGTACATATTTCTAACATTTATTAGAGTTTTTTTGTTTTGACGTCATAAAAGCATTTTAAATGGCTGTATTTGTGTAAGAGTGTGTGTGTCATTAAAGTTATAAAATAAAATCTAATTGCTATACTCTAACAAAGAGAGAGAAAGAGAGGCAGAATAGAACAAATCTATAAAGTAAGAGTAAAAGTAAGGTAAACAAGTAATGTGGCTGTGGATGACTGTAATTTTTCTTTTTAAAATATTCATTTAATGAGTTTGAAAACAGAAGCAACCAAAAATGAGAAAAAAAACCTTCTTTGATTGTAATAAGCTTTTGCATTATGAAACTTCTTTATGCCTCTTTGGAAAGCCTGTTGATAAGGTAACCTTTGTTGTAATGCCACTACTGGAGGACGAGTTTCTGTTAAGCTTTTAAAATGTTTGTCTTGTCAATTATGATGAGCTGACATCGTTATATGTTGCGGCCATAAAAGTTTATGACAAACAATTTAATGGCCAATGAAATGGCAATTTTAATTAGAATTTTCTAAAAAAAAACTACTTAAAATTCCTAATAGTCTGAACAGGATTAAATGGAAAAGGGATATTCAGAAGTTCCATCATTACCGCCCAAAAGTTTAAAAAATAAGTAGAGTTCTCTGTTTCAAAAGGTTATTAAGCCTCTTAGTATGATTTGGCTTTTTTTGGCATGGTTAAGGATTTTCTCTCGGGATTACTACTTGTTAGCCTAATTTATTTAAATTTATTTCAAAATAACAAGTTATTTCGCTTAAAAATAAAGTCTCTAACCAAACTAAAAACACAATCTCGTAAGGTTTTTATTTTTTCATTTTTTTTATTTTTTTTATTATTTGTCGAAGTCGTCATAATCTAGTAGGTAGTGTGTTGACTTATTAGACATGAGGCTTCGGTTCAAACCAGAGATCAGCAATGAATCGCTTTTTGGCTACTCATAAGTACTCATGACATTTTGAGTATGAGTGAGTCAACAGTATTGAAATCCAACTACTCTGATTCATTCGTACTCAGTACAACATTGATTTATAAGTACAGGTTGCAATGAGTAGGATTACAACGTTGACATCAAACTCATAACATCCGAACTATGTTTGATTCATACGCCTACTCATTCAGATTCATAAATTTAGAAAAATACTTATAATACTCATAAATGATTCGAGTGATTGGTTTTAATGACTGATTATGTATGTAAGTATGTATACTTAGCATTATTTTCGGTACCTTTTTAAGTACTAACTTAACAGGGTACATTGCACTTAAAAAATTTTAAGATATAACAGAATGCCTTGTCCGCAATAATATTTGGGAGTGCAAAACATTGAGAAGTTTCCCCATAAAACCGAGAAGCAAAGGATAAAATCATCAGAAAACTAAACAAAGCAATACCCAAAACCAAACCCAAATTATTCAGTCACGGTCCTAACAAGTCTACACAACGCCATTTATCACGGTTCAATATCTGATACCTACCGGTATCCAAATAAACTATCGTTCCGGTTTTTTGTGCGCTCAGAAAGTGTTCACACATAATTGGTCATTACAACCCTTCAGTCAGGATTACGACCTAGTTTCTCACACCACTTATGTTGTGTGTGTTAATTTTATACATGAGTGGCGGGACCTACAATTTAAAGTCGACTCCGAACGACAGATTTTTGAGAAACTTTTCATGGCAATTTTATTTAACGTCAGAGTTTTTACCAGAAATCTGCTGAGAGGAAGTCGCCGAAGAACTACTTTTTGTATTTTATTTTGATGTCTGGACTGGGGCTCGAACCCTGGCTTTTCGTCTAATAAGCCAACACACTACCTACTAGACTACGGCGACTTTCTCAGAAAGTGTTCACTCTGTACAATACTCTTTAACATCTTTCAGCGCAGTTCTGTAAGATAAGTAGCATCTGGTGTAAAATCTCTTAAAAATTGTGGGATCTCGAGTTCATGTAGACTGTTCAATAACATAAAAATTATTCCATGAAAGCGATTATTTGTCTTCTATCACGCCTATTAGGTTTAAACGCATATGTAAGGCGGTAAGTCCCTCCAAGTGCGTTCTTCAGTGTGCTCAAGTCGTGTTTACTTGTTTTAATACAATCATGCTTTTTTCTCATCAGATTCGAGCCCGAGTTATCGGCACTCATAAAATAAATAAGCACTTGAATTTGATTTAACTACACTAAGAGTCTAGAGAAGTTCGAAAGAAAAGTACTGCGTAAGATCTTCGGTTCAGTACGAGTTGGCGATGATTTCCGCATCCGATTCAACAATGAGCAGTATGAGCTCCTCAACGACATAGACGTTATGCAGCGTATTAATATACAGCGACTGCGCTGGCTCGGCCATGTCGTTCGAATGGAGGAGGATGCTCCGGCGAGATGGGTATTTGATGCGGGGATCTGCGGAAGTCAGCGAAGAGGAAGATCTTGCAAGAAGCAGAGGCGCCTGGAAGGATGTGTTGCGGCAGGCCGAAATCCGCTAGTCGGGTTGTTATGGCCAATTAAGTAAGTAAGTAAGAGTCTAGAAAGAGCAGTACATGTTAAACTCTGTACTTTTAACAACCCATAAAAACCCGCCACGTATTCTAATAGCAATGGTTCAGTACAACAAATCGATTGAAATCTTACTGTCTTTTCTGATAGCCAATTAGATCCATCTCGGTCGTTCGGTAAACTCCAAAATCTTTAGGAAGTGCCGCCGTTGTCTCGACGCCCTTTATTCCGTGATGCCAGCACAACCCTGGGTCAATGAAGAATTTTTCTCCACTGCCCACGATAGATAGAAGGCGTACCAATCAACTACATATTTAAACTTGATCGCAATGGCGTCTCTTATCACAGTGGTCATGCTTACAGGTCCTTGCGTTATGGGAAGACAGGCGGAAAGACTGCAAACCTGAGATTGTGGGTTTGATGAAGGGAAGGAAGCTGACATCCACTTACTTTATCAATGGTCCTTATCAGCTTAACGGAGGAATTATCCTATGGTAACAGGGATATAGCTTTAAACGTTTATTAAACTTTCAGGCTGGTTTCCAGTACAGGGTTAACGTGCACGCCCCTCCGCTGACCAACTTCTTCGATGAGTTTGGTGAGGTTACCTGTGGCGTCACAGCGGGCCGCTATGTGTGCTCAAGTGAGCATAGATACACAAAGCCAGCACTCCAACCTACCGGCTTAATTTTAAATGCATAGTACAAGACTCGTAGTACTTAAAACGTACTTTTCCAAGTGCTTGGAAATAGAATCAGTTTCTGTTCAAAGTACAATTTAAGATTTCTTTTTTTGTGTGTTGTTTTATTTTTATTTTTCATATCCTTAGTCCAGCTTATACAATAAAAATCCTTTGTTTTACTGACATTTCAGTATTCGTTTGAAATCTCGTGCTTTTAACGGCACACCATTTATTTTCATTTTTATAGAACCCGTTCTACAATGCTGGTGGTTTTAATAATTGAAACCAAAAAACTGAAAAAAATGAGAGAAATATTGCAAAGAAAAATACAGAAAGTTTAACAACGAGTTAAAAAGTACGTTGTATTCAATTGTTTTAGTACCTGAGGGCAATTTAACTCTGAAATGGTTTGTAAGTGAAAGTAAAAAAGAGATCAAAAGAACAAAAAAGAGAAAAAAGAGAAAAACAAAAACGTCTAACCTACAGCACCCTCCAGGCTAGAAGTTTATGAAATTAAAAAATTCAAATAAGTTTTCAAATTACGCAGGAAAGAAATGAAAAAAAATTTAATTTATAAAGGGGTTTGGTATACAAATACCACAATACGAGGAGGTAGCCGGTCGAATTCAGAAAACCATGACAAATTTAAGAGGAAAAGATTTTCATTTCAATACCTTGTTTATAGTACGCAATGTCAAATAATTTTTAAGGACAGCTTTCATACGCAGATTATAGCTCTTCGTGGTTCACAAATCTTTTACCGCAGAGCCAAATTTTTTCAATGTAACACAAGTTAATAATTACCGAATACGTTACGAGCAACAATCATATGCGTCAAAAATATGTGATTTTCCATTATTTTTCAACATCGAACTCGACGTCATATTAAACCGCAAGTATCAAATTAATAGAAGAGCAACCAGGATCTACAAGGCAGTTTTTAACTTCAAAAGCCACATCCTAATAAGGTTACCATCAATGCCAGCCAATCTCTTGTATCTTATCGCCAATCCTTTTTATTCTCGTCATCGACTAAATAATGTGCTCGACTTTGAAGGATAGACCACTAGAGGACTTGGAATATTTATATGATGTATGTCTGCCGTATTCTAGTAGGTAGTGTGTTGGGTTATTCGATGTGAGGTCACGATTCCAGCCCCTGTTTAGACGTCTCGAACGAAATATGAAAAAAATATTTCGTTCGACTATTGCCTCTCAGCAGATTTCTGGCAAGAAGTCTGAGAGAAAAATAAAATTGCCATGAAAAGTTTCTCAAAAATCTGTCATTCGGACACGACTTTAAACTGTTGGTCACGCCACTCATGTATAAAACTAACCCACATAACATAAGTGATGTAAGAAGCTAGGTCGTAATCCTGACTGAAGTGAATTAAAAACAAATGTATGTATGGCTGCTGAGACAAGTTCAAGACATTCGCTGGAAAATATTGATAATTTTCGGTTTTCATATCAAGCTGTTGCACTGAAAATAAATATTTCAATCGGGTCTTTCATTAAGTGCTATCTATCTTTAATCATAAATAAAATAAAGTGTGTGCGAGATATCATCGCAAATGTTATCCGTTTAAAAAACCTACTGGTGTCGTTTTGTATAAAATATAAAAACTTTTAAATGACCGGCTAAACTGGGTCGAGCGTAATCGAAATATTCCAATTTTCCATGACTCTGACATACATATAAATCAGACTGAATTAGATCGAAAGTATGGGTTGTGCTGATTTTGAGGACCGCTGTGATTTGGGTCTTATTCGCATACCCGTACAATTTAAGAAAACTCCACAAGAAATAATCAACATCACCTCCACATACGAAGACCATGCCCTCAATTCGCTTGTGCTGAGTATTCATTGTGACATGAGCTGTGAAACCACATGTCGCTGGTGATAATTCAGTCCAAAAGATTTGAAAATAATCACCCTTGCCGTTGACAATAGTAGTCTGGGCCATGTCGTTCTGAAAAAATTATGAACCGTTGACGCCGCCATCCTGAAATCCATACTAAACACTGACTTTTCCGGGATGTATTGAACGCTGTGGCTTCGTATTATTCCAAATTCGACATTTTTGTTTGTATACGTGTCCTTTCATCCAGAATAAATAGCCTCACGCTGAAGATGAGTTTTCACTGAAAATTAGAGGCAGTTAGAACCCTCAATTTGATAAAACATGGTGATTTAGCAAAACAGACTGAATAAATGGCAACAAATTTGACAGATGTAGCTGCAAAAAGATGGCTGTTATCACTGTGACATATTTGTTATTACTTCCAAAGTTAGACAACTGAAGACATCAGATATCATATAAATAAGGAGTATACAGCATTGATTTGCCTAGAGGACGTAAAAGTCCACATATAGCACAAGGAGTACAAAATATTAAAATAATCAATTCAAATATAAAATCTGCCAATTAAGATCTTTGCATGTCATGGCCAACCACTGTTTGTAAAAAGTCTTTCACATCTTCTGGCCGAATATCAAGACTGTTTTATTGTTAATCACACCCAAGTAGCCAGTAGACTCATATGCAGAATTTTAAAGGCAAACGATGAATGTAGATTGACCATAAGGAAAGCCAAGGAAGCTCCAATATGATATATCAATCCAAAATGTATCCTGAAATCCGCAGATAAGTCTCCGAAGAGGAAGACTCAGAAGAATTAAATGCAGGCTGTGCATGACGTTCAAATTAATAACAAAGTTTAGGCCCTAGACGCTTGACAATTATAGTTTCTATAAAGCTAAGAAATCAATCACAAATAATATGAGGATATTTTGAAAAAAGCGAACGAGGTCTTGAACAGGGGTCTATAGACGCCGTCAACAGTTCCGCTGTGTGAATTTGATGTCAGAGTATATATTAGAATTTGTCGTAAACTAGTGGGTAGTGTGTTGCTTATACGACGTGGGGGCACGGTTCAAACTACGGGTCAGACATCTCAACAAAACAAACATAAAAAATAATTCTTCGGCGACTTCCTCTCTCCAATTTCTGCCAAAAAATCTGAGAGTAAATAAAAAACTGCCATGAAAAAGCTTTTCAAAAATCTGTCGTTCGGAATCGACTTTAAACTGTAGGTCTCGCCATCCTTGTATACACTTAACAAACACAACATAAGTGGTGTGAGAAATTAGGTCGTAATCCTGAAGGGTTGTAAGGACCATTTATGTATGTATGAAGAGTGGAGACAGTAAATCAGTCACTATAGCACTAGAGAGTGTGCACACCACATTTAAAATTATCCACGAATACTGGATGTCACACATGTAGGTTTCTAGGCAGGGGGCCATTTAATGTACCAGAAAACCCGACGCATTTGCACAGGGTGTTACAATGGAGAAATTAATTGAATTGTTTTGCAGTGTTTGTCCCTCAAATGGTTAGACACAAACCATACTCATTTGCAAAAAATAGGTAATGAATGGATAATGAATGTACCATTCAACCAGTTAGATCTGGTCCGATATGGGTATATATAGAACAAGATTTGCAATTTAACCTGACCAGAGTACATTTTCAGAACCTTAGAGCAGTTATAATGGGATGCTTTCGCCCAAAGGCTAGTAAACTTCATAATGACTTATGCAAAAAAGGCAACGACGAGGATATAGAGGACGCTACAGAACATTTTCCTTGTTATTTTGCGGTACTTAAGAACCTAAGACGTAAGGTTGTCGACCGAAACAGAATTTATTGACAGAACATATACATATACTCAAAGGTGTTCTGGATGGAGTCATCATATTTATAAAACTCTAGTAATGGCTGAGAGCTGTCAGCCAGGATTTGTACGTGTATGACTGAATAGCTACAATGTGTGTTACAACTAGTTTTTCTAGGAGTCAATTGTACTGTGTTCTTCAAGGCATAGCGTTGGTATGCGAGGCAAGGTAAACACAAAACTGGAAAAAAATTTTTAAACCGTTGCACTAATCAATTCGATGTCACTTCATTTGCAATTAATTCCGAAAATTTTTTGAAATTTTTATGTTTCTTTAAAACTCTTCCTTTAAAATTTGCTTTTGATAAACAAAAAGTTGGTGGTTTTTTATAAATATATCCGTAAACAAGCTTTGCTTATAATACAACACAAGCTGAAGACATTTTTAAACTCGTTAAACATGTTTAAGGAGATCACAACAAGAATACAAAATTCTTCATTATTTTGAGGCAGAAAGAATGAGACAGAGACTGAGAAAGAGAAAGCGAAATAACGAAATCTTAACGTATAACAAGGAAATTTAAAATTCTTGCAATGAAGAGCAAAAATATAAAATTTTTAAATACAGAAACTCTTTTAAACATTTTAAACATAATAATGGCTGTTGCATACAACATAATGCAGCACGTAGTATGCGGAACAACAATGAACATTTTAAGATAAAAAGAAAGAAAACAAACAACAAAAACAACAACAACGGCATGCGTAAAAAGCATTTAATTTCACGCTTCGTTTTATTTCGTATTTCGTTTCATTTCTTCATTTGTATACAATTTACCCACACATAAGCATTTAGCCAACAAATACAATTGCATACATTTAGGAATTGAAATAGAATTTAAACCTTATACTTCTATAAACAACTATTTAGGCATGTGTATGTGTGCTGGGGAATCTCCAAAATAATATGTTTAACCAGGGCTAGCCAATGTGTACAATTACATGACTTTCTTTAGTCTTTTTAAGAGTCTACATAATCTCATACGTCATTCTTTCATTCAATTGTCTCATACTCACACATCGTTACAATTTCCCCCAAATTCTGAGAACATGCAAGCTTATAATTGACAATGCGTTCGTCGATTCCCTCAACAATAGATGGACAGCCCCGGACACGGAAAGAGCGGCGCGAAAAATCTGTCCGCAGCTAGATAAGAGACGCACGATAGTTCTACTTAAACTCCAGAGAGGCACGATCAGTGTAGTTGTCATTGACATTACAGGGCATTGTTTTATAAGCACGCATGCAAGGAGCATTGGTATTGGACAGTTTGCTAATGATTTCTATAGAAGCCACATAAGAGGCGACTGTTCCTCAACTACTGGGTACATATCCGCCACTTTTTCAAAGGAAAAAAAGGTAACATGGTGCTTAGTGTATAAATGACCTGGAAAAACCAGCACGCATTGACATAGGTAGTCTAAGCCCCTTCAGCAGAAGCTCAGAGTGGCTCCGGAACAGAGCGATAACGGAAAACTGTGGTAACACAATGGGCGCTATATGGCCTAAGTGTGTCCATCTAACTTTCTTAAATGGGAAGCCGCCACTACTACTACCTACTTACTTCTACCATATTTGGTCATTCTGGGCAGCCTTCAAACATGTTGTGTCCTTATTTAAAAAAAAAAGTGTGGGCGGTTAATGACTGGATTATATGGAAGTTCACCTAGTATAAAGTGGGCCAATCATGGTGCCACCTTTCCAAAGTATTGTAAGAGAGGCGCTCTAATCCTATTTGCTTTGCAGCATAGTTTTTCACCTTTCTGGATACTTGCTGATGCGGTTTATAGCTTTGTGCTATCGTTCGTATCAAACAGAATAAAAATTAAAACAATCAGTCATCAATATTATTCAGCATTTAGCTACGCATTTCCCATCCCGATCTGCTACTGTGGCATTAAAGTCTGCCGAGTTAAACGCGTTTTTATAATCCAAAAATATAGAGACGTCGTCAAGCTAACGATAGCCTTGGTAGTTAAGGACACTTCTATAGCATCTGCTATAGAGAGATTAAACAGAATATTCCTTCCAGATGTTAATCGGGCAATATCCCGATACATCCTGCGTATTATTATTAGTTTTTGTAATCAAAACCATATTTTTGATATTGTCATAAATAACTTCACTAAACGTCTCTACACATATTGCTGTCTGGTACAGCATTAAGTAGATTATTTGAGATTCCGTCGCCCAGTGATGCTTTATTTGCTTTTATTCCTGTCTGCTGACTTCGGGAATCGCGTCCTGAGATTTTCTGTCTCAGACGGAACATGATGTTTAGGTTTTCTGCGGGAATTAGGTTTAGGTTAGTGTGGTGGCTTTCATACCAAAAGCTCACTTGAGCACGCATAGCGGCCCGTTGTGATGCCACAGGTAAACGCAGTCTCTGTACTGACCAAGTGCATCCGAAACAAACGAGGCTATATCCTTGACATCAATGGACGATAGCTCAGTCAAGCTGACAAGGGTTGGAGAGCCAAATAACCTTTATCTGCACCTCGCAAGAGATGGGCATTGACAATGAAAGTGGATAACGGTCTCCTCTTCCTCAACGGATCTGCACCCATGGCAGAAGTCGTTAAATGGGAGCCGCATTCTTTCCGCGTGTCTACCCATAACACAGTGACCTGTAAGCATGGCCACTGTGATCGAGATGATGTTACGACCAAGTCCAAGTAACTGGTTGGTGCGCCATCTATCCATTGAGGGCCAAGTGAGCCTAGCGGTGTAGCAGGACTCCTCATTGATCCAGGATACGTTGGCGCTTTGGAAGAATTTCCGAACGAGGTAAATGACATTCCTAAATTGATTGAAGAGGATTCCGGAAGTAGTGCGCCAGCTTTGGCTAGCTCGCCTGCTCTACAGTTTCCCGGAATGTCACAGTGTCCAGGGACCCAGACAAGTGTGACACTACGGGAATAGATCCTCGACAATTGACTTCAGCTCAGTTGCGTATGCTGTGGCTGAAGTTTGAAAGCCATTCAGTTTTTACATCACCTTGTAAGAACTCGGAAACGGCATAATTTCATTCCTCTGAACAATATAATCTGCACTCCTCGGAAAATGTTTTCCAATTCTTTTTCAGTTCATCTTTCAGGTTCCTGGATTTAGTTGATATCATCTCTTGTTGTGTACCCCTACCCTTAAACCAGACTTTGTTTGCTTATTTTAAGACTTTATCTCTACTGACTTGATGGCGCAGTGACAACATAAAAGCCACTACTTTACGCAGAAATATTATTCCCAACTCGGAGAGTTGAGTCTCTAGTTGATGAAGTCATCAATTTTCATTTCGAGTGTCTTATTCGTCTGCAACTCCGATGTGGATAAGAGGGGTCTATCGCTGCTCTGCGTCTGCAGCGGCAGCCGAAGAAGTCTCAAAGCCTGCAAAAATAGATTTCACACAGATATAGTTGCCGACTATATTAATATGTCTTTTTTAGCTAGGTCGCTGACTAGTTAACTTTGCAGTGAACTCGATGTTGTGTTTCCAATACATTGAACTTCCGAATCAAGTCGGAAACTAAATTGGAGAATATTGTTATCCAAACTCAACGAGATAAGTGTAAATCAGTCTTCAAGAATTGGCAGGATTTTTCTGGATTGCGGAAGATAGAGCATTAGCACAAGAGACGTCCTGACTAGGTTTCATTCCAGCACATATTGGTGGCATACTACTTTCTCTTTCTCCCTATCTAACTGATATCAACATTAATGTCTTTAGTTTTAGGCTGGGAAATGAAAAGGCGAACGAACTTACCCGGAAAGAATCAGAAATGTCTGAGAAGAAGACCATAAAATGGACATTGCGCCCCTACAGGAATGCTTTTCAAATTGGAAATACCAGCCTGAAATTCAACAAATCATAAGTGGTCCAACATATCTGGGTGCCGATTTTTTAAACTATTAAATCCAGCAGCGGACAGTAGGAAAACTAAGGAATTACTTGAGTTCGACAAGGGATCTGTTCGAACCGTAATAAAAATTCTAACGTGACACTGTGCTATTGTCGATTTCGCTGACAAGTTTGGTCTCCCATAGCAGGATTACTGCAGAAGCTGTCAGGATGTGGAAGAAACAGAATCAATACAACAGCTTTTATGACCTACACTTCAGAACATCGGTTTCTGGGTAATATAACGTTTAAAAATCTGGTCATGGTGGCGAATATGGCACTAAGGGAACTGGCCGGTTTCAGCCGGAATTCGGGGCTGTTCAAATCTACCACTAACGAATCATTATGCTACCCTCACATGGGGTAACAGAATAAGCCATAAGGGCCATCGAATGAACTTTTCTGTGAACGGCAAGCTACTCGCTAACCTAGCCTAACTTATTCTAGACAGTGGCTCACTTGATCCAGTTGGCAGTTACATGCTCTGTTTGGCATTGTCTCGCCTTAACACATCAATGTCACTGGGTGTATACCGTATCCTTTAATCCAGTATATTTAATCGCTTCTTACGACAAACAGGAAACCTCTGAACCTCTGCACTTATGCATATATGTTTGTGTCTGTGTGTGTGCGTCTAAGTATTTTGGCAAGTATTTGTAATTACTTTTGTTTGATGGCAGTGAGCAAGGCACTCGTAAAGAGTTTTATAACTGGAGTATAAAATTGCATTTAAAAGTGTGTGGTGGTGGTGGTACCTCTCTCTCTCTCATTGTTGGAATTGTTTTCTAATTTTCTCTCATTTTTAACTTTTCTCGTTTTTTTGTGTGTGAACAACATAAATGCTTTCTTTGTTCATGCCTGTGAGTTTTATTTCCAAACATTCGTATTAAAGTGGCTGCATTAGAATGAAATAAAGAAGACTTTAATTTCAGAATTTCCAAACATTAAGAAAACAATGAATGAATGAATGAATGAATGAATTTAAATTTTAATTGGAATACTTTTTAAAGTCTTTAAGTATTGAAAAAATACATTCAATTTCAATTCATTGTCAATTAAAATTTTTACAATTTCTGATAAAGTAAAGCAACAAAATTTTTAAAGGAATTTAGAAGAGTACTCTTAAAACGTTTGTATTCTCATTGGAATATTTGTGTCAGGAAACAATTGTAAATTTGGAAAGATTTTCAATTTTATTTTCTTCAAATCATGGAAAGGATATATCCAGACCATATAGAAAAGCACTTTAACAGATAAGAAACTTAAATTTAAACAACTCGTCTATATCCAACAAACATCATCGGAGACTGTTTTACACAAAGGCAAACATAGCATAGAGTGGTCTTTAGATCACAAACTATATTCTTATTTAGTATGCATTGACATTGTGGAAACTCCCTAAAAAGTTGAAACCGATACAATGAACAGAATAGAACACCTGCTAAGGTGCATGTAACACAACACTAAGAAACAATGTAAAACGAAGAACACTACATGGAAGTATACTTTCAGCTCTCAAATAGATTTCAACTATTCACAGTCTTCTGAGGATATAGACTGACGGATAACTTGAACAAGTATGCTATGAAGACGGTGTATTATTTTTCAGGCATAAGAGCCCAAAATATATCACTTAGTTGGGCACCACCAAGAAGTAAGTATAAAGTAAACTCGAATAATAGCGGAATTCGCTTGTTTACATGGAAACCAAAGATGAAACATTATGACTGTTCTCGCCTTTCTTGCAACCAATTACAATTCATCAGTCAGGATAACATCCAAGCTTCTCACACCACTTATGTTGTGTGTGTAAATTCTATCCATAAGCGGCGGGACCTACAGTTTAACATTGACTCTGAACAACAGATTTAAAAAAAACTTTTCATGACAATTTGATTTACTTCCAGTGTTTTTGCTAGAAATCTGCTGAGAGGAAGTCGCCAAAGAAATATTTTTTTAATATTTCGTTTCGTTGGAGATGGGGTTTGAACCGTGGCCTCAGGTCTAATAAGCCAATACACTACCTACTAGACTACGGTGACTGCACAATATACAATCAGGTAAAATACTCCGACATTATTTTGGATACGAACTTGTAGTGCAGGCAACATATAGACGACAGGGTGACAATAGCCCACAGGTGCTAGCCTATATGCAGGAGCACAATTGCTCTTTAATCGCATCTTACTCTAAGAATGACACATCGGCTTTACAGAAACGTAATTAGATACTTGCTAACTTATGCTGAGTGAGGGCACCACCTACAAAAGCATTGAAAATAGTGTTGTTTGCCCTTCTGCGTTATGAGCTGATCCAGATTAGAGAGGAATGGATCAACCAGAGCTACAAATCGTTTCACAAAAATACAGTTGAAGCACTTGACAGATATTCGCGAAAGTGTCCAACAGGATACATAACATTTGAACGGCGTGCAATTGCATAACTCTTATATCAGATCGACTGTCTTGCTACGCAGACGAATCTGAGAGGGACTGGGCCTCTATATAAAAAACCGGATATCATACTGTGCCCTCGACAACCGTTCCATAGTTCGGATTTTCATGTCAAGATTTCTGCATTTAGAGCTATCTGCACTGATAGTCAAGTGTGAATTAGGCATTAAAATCCAAGGACACGAGATCAAGGATTGATCAAGGATTTAAAATTCGATTACTTTAGATTACCATTTTTTGAAATAAATTTGTTAAATTTTTTCAATATTTTTCTAAATTTTTAATTTATTTATGCACAGTAACAACTGAAAAGAAAATACTCCGTTTACATACATAATTGGTCATTACAACCCTTCAGTCAGGATTACGACCTAGTTTCTCACACCATTTGTGTTGTGTGTGTTAATTTTATACATGAGTGGCGGGACGTACAGTTTAAAGTCGACTCCGAACGACAGATTTTTGAGAAACTTTTCAATGGCAATTTTATTTACTCTCAGAGTATTTGCCAGAAATCTGCTGAGAGGAAGTCGCCAAAGTAATATTTTTTTATTTTGTTTCGATGTCTGGCCTGGGGCTCAACCCCTGGCTTTACGTCTAATAAGCTAACACACTACCTACTAGACTACAACTTCAAGAATTGTCCTGAACTGTAAAACAGCGTTTAACAATTACTCCACCACAGTACGCATTATATGACTATGCGTATGATCTAACTTGTAGCCCTAGCACATGGTTAACCCAACATCTTTTCGGATATTAAAAATGGGCAGTAACGTCACCAAGACTATTGTGGAACAATAGCACAGCAGGGAATATAGCAAACATACTTTAAGGTGATCCTGAAAAAAGAAGAAAACCATGAAACTAACTAAAGCCGACTTGAGTACTCTTACGAGAGCCCTTGCGGGCACTCCGCATTGACATGGAAAGTAATAATCAAATTATCAAATTTCATAAGCTTGAGGTCCCAATATTTTTGGGTGGATATTGTACTAAACATAACTCACTTCTGCGGAGTTCACTGGAAGAAACTAAAAAAGTTTGTACAACACTCAGGCATGCTATAAAAAATGGTTGGTAAGAGATCTTTAGAGATGTACCCAGAATGGTAATCGATACTGGGACTTCTCTTTTCGCCAAAATCTGAGGACTTTGCAGTATCCTGCAAAATACCGGAGATCTCTAGATTTTTATCAGGGGAAACTTGTTGCAAATATGCAGACGCGTAAACTGTTGAGAGATGGAGGCTCTCTTAGAGGAATTATAATTTTCCCCTGACAGTCAAGCAACTATCCGTACTCTCGTATCACCTTGTAGCAACTCAACTTTAACTCCCCGGGGTGCCAAAGGTTTTCAATATTGTATGAATAATTTCTTTAATCTAGTCCCTGGAACACTACAGCATCGAGGGAAATGATAAACTTAATGGACTTGCTGATAGCGCCTTAACAAATGCAGATTCTGTCGCTTTTTGAATATTTGCAGTGCCATGTCTGCCATCAAGAGCAAAATCTGGAAATTTTTACGTGCATGACGGAAAGAACAGTTAAAGAACCCTCTGGCCTTGATACGACAAAGGCGATACACAGAAATTTGTGAAGATCCCCCGCTATTCTATGTGCAAATTCTTAAAGATGTACTCCGTAGTCTAGTACGTACTGTGTTGGCTTATTAGACATGAGGCCTCGGTTCAAAC
Organism: Sarcophaga subvicina; assembly: GCA_936449025.2. Taxonomy (NCBI): domain Eukaryota; kingdom Metazoa; phylum Arthropoda; class Insecta; order Diptera; family Sarcophagidae; genus Sarcophaga; species Sarcophaga subvicina. Next base: position 40,523,320 of record OW388084.2, read on the forward strand.
TGCAGGTCACACATCTCCAACAGAGCGAAATATGAAAACTATTTCCTCGGCGACTTCCTCTCAGCGGATTTCTGGCAAAAACCCTGTTGGTAAATAAAAGTGCCACGAAAATGTCAATACAATACATGTACAAAATTAAGACACGCAATATAAGTGAAGTGAAGAACTGGGTTGTAATCCAGACTGAAGGGTTGTAATGACCAATTACATGTGTTTGTGTGATGAACTTGCTGTAAGCACCTTAAAAAATGATTCAGTCGCCTTTTTGTCCGCACATTTACTGTTCCAGTTCTGTTATTAAAAGCTAAATCTAGCAATTTTTCCGTGAGTGCACGGAAAGAATAGTCGATGTTCCATAAGACACTGTACTATTAAAGAACCCCCGGGCCCCGATATGACAAAGACGACACATAGATATTTCTAAAGATCTCCTGCTATTCTGTTTTAAAATTCATAACGGTGCACATTAATCATTGGGCACCGGGTACTATTTAACCCTCATGGCTATTTACTATTATCGTTAGCCGAAGACTCATATATTCTCTCAATGGAGCAGCCTTGTTCTCGTTTACGTGTTATTTTGTTGTATGGCATCGGATTTGTTTAGGGATCTGCTTTCAAGGATTTTGCCAAGCTTTGTTCATTACATTAAGAAGATTGTTTTCGTTTTAAAAACATTTATACACACACACATTAAAAAAGAAAGGAAAGAAAAAAAGGTTCAATAAACTGTAACCCACGTATACACACTTAACATCAGCCACAATAGAATTTTGTTACTGGACGTTGTTTGTAATTGTCTATGTACACTTTGTACATACGTATGCTATGTATGCTATGTGGGTGGTAAGTGTTGCTCTTTTCAATAGACCATGTCTCTGTAAATTGTTGTAAAAATAGTTTTATTCCTTAGTTTTATTCCTTTTGCCTACAAATTTAAAAAAAAATATTTTTTTTTGCCAAAAACCTCTCTTTTTTTGAACTTCCGTTTTGATGGCAATGTTTTTTTTTTTTTGTTGTTGGTTATTTGTTTATTTTGTCTTTTGGTTATTGAGATAGTAGTAGTAGTGGTAGTAGAGATAGAGAGAGAAATAGTGACTGAGTAAGTAAGTAAACAGGCTGGTTTGATTGACGGTCTGATTGATTGTTTGCTAGTTGGTTGGTGGTGGTAGTGGTGGTGGTGTTGGTGGTGTTGGTGCTGTTGCTTTGAATGTTCTTTTGGTTAGTGGTGTAGAGTTGGTTATATTGGTGGGGTTTTTTATTATTTTTTCTCTCTTTTTTTGATTTTTTATTCTTTTGAATATTTGATTTGCTTGAGTTGATTTGGGTTTTGAATTTGATTTCGTTTGTCTGGTAAATATAAACGAAATTAACTATAAAAAAAACCCTAACATATACACATATACACACATACATACGTTCATATAGAGATAAAAAAGGAAGAAAAATAAAAAATCAAAGTTGAAAATTGAATAAAATAGGATGTGAGAAATTAATACAGTTACAAAGTTGAAGGTTAATAAATGCAGAAAAAAAGAACGGAAAGCGTAAAACAATATTTAGAAAATAAAATAAACATTGAAAATAAATTGTAAAATGAAAAATTGAAAGTCAAAACATTTGATGGATATTGCTTAATCCATCAAATAAAATTTAAGAATTTTCAATTTTCAAGGGAAACCAATTTATTTTGATTTTTACTGGGAAATTAATTTCAAAGGAAAAAAATGTATGCGTAGGAAAGTAATCTCGAAAGTGGTTTTTAAGATTCATATTCGATTCAGTGAAGTTCTTTTAATAAAAAGCAGAACAATTTTTATTTTAAAAACAAAAAAATTCCACGTAAATGCAGAGTCAGCTCAATAATGAAAATTTAAGTTTAAGGACTGAAAAGACTGAGACGGATATGTATCGTGAGATTATAAATCGTTCATGCCAATGGGATAGAATATAAATTTGGGCAATATCACAATAATGCTAATTAAGAAAAAGAATAGCTCCCTAAATGGAATAATATTCAACTCTTGGGTGTGATAATAAATAACAAAATGTGGAAGACTCTTATAGAGGGAACATATCTACATACATAATTGGTCATTACAACCCTTCAGTCAGGATTACGACCTAGCTTCTCACACCACTTATATGGCGTGTGTTAATTTTATACATAAGTGGTGGAACCTACAGTTTAAAGTCGACTCCAAACGACAGATTTTTAAGAAACTTTTTCATGGAATTTTCTTTTATTTAATCTCAGAGTTTTTGCCAAAAATCTGCTGAGAGGAAGTCGCCGAAGAAATGTTTTTCATATTTCGATTTGATTGAGATGTCTCTCCTAGGGTTTGAACCGTGGCTCACATATCGTACCTAAATGATCAGGCGTCTTTACTAGTACCAAGTGTATAAAATTAGCGTCAAGATACAAATGTCTCCATAGGGGAGATTCAATGTAAACGAGGCTTAATTTTGTTTTCTATTTTTGTTGTTGGCGACGATGTCTGTCAAACATATTCAGTACACGTCAAATGAGTGAATCAACAACATCAACATCACATTGTTTAATCGTGTAAAAGATGATGAATTTCGTGCCAGATAATAATGATTTGTGAAAAGCTTTAATTTTTCCCTTCATTTGAAGAAAAGTGCTTAAGAGTCGCATTAAATGCTTGTCGAGACATATGGTGATCATGCTCTATCAGAAGTAACATGCAGGAGATGGTTTCCATGGTTGAGCGATAACGATTTTAATGCGAGAAAAAGAACTCGGAACACCACCAAAAAAAAAAAAAAACGTTTGAAGACATCGAATTGCAAACAATATTATATCGATTTGAGGCTTTGAAACAGAAACAATTGGCAGAAAGGTTAAATGTTGCTTAACAAAGAATTTCTGGGCATTTAAAAGCTGTGGGAAAAATCCAAAAGTCTGGAAAATAGATGACACATAAACTGAATGACAGAGAGATGGAAAATCGGGAAACCACTGATGAAATTTTGCTTCAAAGACACGATAGAAAATGTGTGTTGCATCGAATTATTACTGGCGATGAGAAATGGATTTATATTCAGAATCCTAAAAGCACAAAGTCATGGGTTAATCCGGAACAACCATCAAATTCGGCTACAAAACCAGAACAACTCAATAGGAAGACAATTCTGTGCGGCTTGTGGGAGTAGAAAGTTGTGGGTAATACAAGCTCTTAAAACCTGTTGAAACCGTGACTACAGATCGCTACCGAGAACAAATGCTCAATTTGATCGAAAAACTTTCGGAATATGCCACTAAGCACGACAAATTAATATTTCAACATGACAATGCATCTGCGCACACGATAAAATCAAATCATTAGTTTGGAAGCTGCTAGCCCACCTTCCTAATTCATCAGACTTGGCACCTTCCGGCTACCACTCGTTTTCAACAATGATACACATTGTCTGAGCAGGACATCGATCCCAACGAATGAGCCGAAATTGTGTGACTAAGTGGTTTGCTTTAAAAGCCGAACAATTTTGTCTGTTGTTGGCGTGGAACCGATAACTTCCCTGAAAGTTGGATAGAGATGTGTAATCAGAAATTTCTAATATTTTAAATAAAATGTTTTTTTATGTTTCTATTGAAAATTATTGATTTATTTTCAATTCATACCGGTATACTTGGTTAATTGACATTGATATGCAGATATTCCGTAAGTCCTGCAGTGAAATCCTGGAGATGTATTTATTATTACTATTAGAAATTTTCCTTTATTATAAATAATTGTATACATGTTTTTAGAATTCAGCTTTATAGGTTTAAATAAAGAAAAAAGGAGTATATATACATTAATAATTACGCAAATAATACTAATGTAAATCTTAAATCTAATGATTTTCTTTGATTATTACATTTTAATTTCAAAAACTTTAATTGAATTCATTAATTAAAAACTTTCTATAATTCAGTGCATTTTTATATAATTGGCTAGTTTTGGCCAGCCTTCATTTTCTCTCTCTTCCAGAATGTCAATAATTTCCTCCTCCCTGAGCCTTAACTTTCCGAAATTTGCCATTCTAAGCTCCTTTAGTGCTGGACCAATGAAATGATTTAACGTTTCGCATTCGTCCATATTACATAACGTGCAGCTAACCTGAGAATTACATACATACATAATTGGTCATTACAACCCTTCAGTCAGGATTACGACCTGAGAATTGGCATCACAAATTTTTTTGCTGTTTAATTCAATTAGTCCACAGCGCGCTTTAAAATCCAGGATATCGTCTTTATGTTTAAGTTAGAATTGACGTATTGTATACCTCTTTGATGGTCTAAGTGTTTATATATTCGTGTCCTGCTTTCATTTTTTCTTCTCAGTCTTTCATCTAGAGCATTTACTTCTGGCCAGAATATATTAAGTGTTGTGGCTATATGTTTTATCTATTTTGGTGTGGTAGTCTATTTTCTGTGTAAGTAAACACTGTGCTCGAGATTCAGTGACAATGTAAATAAGTGCGTTTCATCCAACGCAGTTTCTAATATTAAGATGTAGTTTGGTGTAAAACTTGGTAATCTCTAAATTTTCTTGACAAAATAGCGTTGAAGTTTATTCACTTCTTCAAAGAGGCTGAATCCCCATATCTGGGCTACATATGACTGTATTGCCCTACATACTGCTAGGTAAACTTTCCACTTCATTGCCAAATTTATTTCTGGTATATTAAAGTTTTCCACGTTGAATTTAATGCGTTTTTGCTTGTGCGTTTCTTTTTTCCAAATGATTGCTAAACTTTACTTTTGGCGTAAACACTACTCCTAGATACTTGAGTTCAGAAGCGATTTTAACTTTTGCGGCTTTGAAAAACCATTTTTCTTCATTTCTAAGTCTGGCTATTTCGGATTTATTTAAGTTTATTTCTAAGTTCCACATGTTGCAATAGTCTTCTAGATTTTCAATCATACCCTGCATCGTACTTATATCATCGGCTAATATTACTATATCGTCCGCGTATAATAACAAAGGAATATTTAAGTTTTCTACCATCAATCCACCTTCCAAGCATTCGTGTAGGTCGTTTATATACAAAGCAAAGAACAACGGAGATATCAAATATCCTTCTTTCACCCGATTTTGTCTCAAAATATTCAGAAAATTCCTCTCCAGTCCACACAGCTGATTGCGTAGTACTATATAGATTCTAAAAATTTCACAAATATGTATGATACTCCCATTCCATAGAGTTTGTATATTCTAGCCACGCTATCAAATGCCGCCTTAAAATCGACAAAGAAGGCATACACTTTCTTTTTCTACGATAGCTTATGACTGATTATTGCTGAAAGATTATATAGATTATTCACCGTTGAGTAGTTTCTTCTGAAATACGCTTGGTACTCCATCATTGGAGATGTAACACAAGTTGTGTGCATTGAATATGTACCCCGTTGGTTAGTTCAGCTACTACCGAATTCGCTGCAGTCTAGTAGGTAGTGTGTTGGCTTATTAGACGTGAGGCCACGGTTCAAACCCCAGCTAAAATATTTCAAACAAAACGAAGTATAGAAAAAATATTTCTTCGGTGACTTCTCAGCAGATTTCTGGCAAGAACTCTGAGAGTAAAATAAAATTGCCATGAAAAGGTTCTCAAAAATTCTGTTGTTCGGGGTCGATTTTAAACTGTACATCCCGCAACTTATTGATAAAATTAACACACACAACATAAATGGCCTGAGAAGTTAGGTCTTAATCCAGACTGAAGGGTTGTAATGACCAATTATGTGTGTGCGTATGTATCACCGCAGTGTGGCTTACGTGATTTCTTGAAAACTCAAAACTGAAACAACTTAAATTCTATTTCAACATTCAGCAGCCTGTATAAATCAGATGAAATGATAAGGCCGTGTATCAAAATATTCATTTCATTTAAATATCTCCTCTAGATAGGTAAACTTGACCGCAGGTTAGAATCCTAAAGGCAAAGTTCCAGACGAATTGTATGGTAGATAAACAACAAAGCACTTGTGAATATTTTTTCTGTTTTTTTTCCAATTTTTTCAATAAAAACCAACCAAGCTAACGTAACAGCAAAAACAATAAAAGCAAAAGCAAATGACTTACCAATGCGACAGTGGACAAATGCCATGCAACAATTTTAAACCACAAGTGGAAAAATGCAAGAAAAACCAACGATGCGACAGCAAAAGAAAGCAGAAAAAAATTGTCACCTCAGCAAAATAATATTTTAAATTGGGTAACAGCGGTCTGGATGCCGACATAACTGTGTAGCACCGAAATTACCAATAATGGAGAGAAGAGAGAAAAAGAAAAACCAAGGCATGGCTACATTACCATGGTGTCACTAAAGCCGACTTTAAAAGTGCTGGGCTTTCAATGGTTCTGGGGAAAAAATGATAGAGTAAGTGGAGATAAAGGGAGACAATGGTTAAAATAAACTGCACTGCCTGTACAATAACGTTTTTAGACAACTTTAAATGCCGCCAATGACGAACACAAAATACATGATTCACATGCATTTCATTCTCTCATAGCTTTCTAGGCATGCAACAAATTTCTCTTTTTTCCACACATACTAACCATACTTCTCCGACACTCTTTTAGCCATTTGATAGAGCAATTATCCGTCGACTCATTCCTATTCTTACACTCACACTAACAATAGCAATAGCAATGGCAGTAGCTTTTACTCATACTCATACACTTGCATTTCGTGATAGAGAAAGGGAAGGAGAGAGAGAGAGAGAGCGAAAGAGTATAATCATCCATCCACACTCGTAAGTCTCATTTGGAAAATGATGTGCACCAAAAGTAGGCAAAAAAAATTTAAAAAAAAAAGAGGGAAACAAAATTGAAAAAATTATTATATTTGCAGTGCATTGCATTGTTAGTAAGTCCTTTTCCCCACTGCATTCCATCAGCAACGAAATATTAAATGATATCCTGACAACTACAATCACTATAACAACAACAACAAAAAAAGAAAATATATTTTAAACTGCAGTACATAATGATGATGACGACTTTAATGATGGCAAAACATTGTAATTGGGCTAATGCATGTCTGTGTGTGTATATATTTATTAGGGTAGGTTAACAAAACATGGTTAAAACATAAAGGAAGTGTTGTAATAGGTTTTGGTAAAAGTTATCCGGACAATATAAAAGTCTTTAGAGCTATTTAAAGAAGTTTCTCTGGGAAATTTTGGAACACGCAAAGGTTACTCCTAAATGAGTTCCAGGGACTTAGTGATATTATAGAAAATTTCATTGCTGATAAGCTAGCTAGGGCCGGTATGAAGCTCGCAATCTACCAGAATTTATAGGGCACAGATATTCCGATTCCCTCAGTTAAATTTGTTATTATTTACTCGTTTTACATGGGTGATGACATTGAGCATTAAGAAGGTACATGCAATATTGCTAGACTACTGAAGAGGTATGGATAAGAAGAGTATCGACTCATTTACATCCTTAAACCACATGGGTAGATGCAGCTTTCTGACCTCACACTTCCTAACATCTTTAACTGATGTCTGTAAGAGAGATTTGATTTCTTTGATACCCGAGTTGAATATTGATTGTGATTTCATAACGAGGCTAAATGTTCACCTAAGTGAGACCTCTACCTTCAACGAGGTCCGTTACCTTACATAACCCTAAGCTATTCAAAATAAAATGAAAAGGACATAAACGTTAATTTTGAAGCTTTTATGTTTAAGCTTTTCTCTTGGAATTCCCTATTGAAATACTTGATATGATATGAAATCGATATATTCGATTGAAGATTGATTAATTAATTAACGATTTCATTAATCCTATACGATCATAAGTAAATTATTCGATATATACTTGGGAAGAATAATGTTGGTGAGCGAGCAAAAATATAACTGCGAGAAAAGTTGATGGAATTTAAAGCATTTAGTTACAATGCATTTGGATTGATTTTAAATAACTTGCATGAGTAATGGATGCTAAACTTACTCACAAGCTTTTACTCAAATTTTAAAACTAAGCGGTTCTTTCCCAACATAAATATGAGGGTTGCCTTTTATATTTCGGGATTTGGCAATCCTAGTGTTGCAATCTGCCAACTGACAGCTCTATCGTAAAGCTTGACATTTTTGAGGTTATACGTACTCAGAACGTTTTGACATACGAGCGCTATTTGTGTTGTCTACAGTAACTTAAAAGATTCATCTCGCCCAAAAAATTGAATTAAATCGTGAACATTTTCGTGCGATTATTTTTTACAACTTTCGACGTGGATTAACTCAACAACAGTGCATCGATGAACTTAATTCAACTTTTCGCGATGAAGCTCCATCAAGGACCAGTGTTTATCGATTGTATTCAACCGAGGTCGTAGTTTTCTCCAAGACGAATTTCGTGAAGGTCGTCCAAAATCAGTTGTTGTTCCGGAAACCATTGATGCTGTGCGCCAACTGATATTGCAAGATCGTCATATGACATATCGTGAGATTGAGACAACCTTAGGCATTAGTGGGACCAGCATACATTCAATATTGCATGAACATTTGAATGTCAAAAAAATTTGTTCGCGTTGGATCCCACAAAATTTGTCAATCGTTAAAAAAGGCTCGTGTCGATTGGTAAAAAGAAATGCTCCAAAAATACGATCGCGGTGCTTCGAAACACGTCTATGACATAGTGACAGGTGATTAATTGTGAATCTACGCGTATGAGCCCGAAAGTAAACAGCAGTCGACTGTATGGGTGTTTCAAGATGAGCCAAATCCAACAAAAGTTGCTCGCGCACGAAGCACTTCCAAGCAAATGATCGCCTTTTTTCGGAAAAACTGGACATGTCGCAATCGTACCACTAGAACAACGCAGAACAGTCAATTCTGAGTGGTACACAACCATTTATTTGCCAGTTGTCTTCAAGAAATCAGGAAAACCAACCGCCGAAGACGGATCGCTCTTCACCACGACAATGCTGAAACAACTGCATTTTTGAGCACTCAAACCATCGATTTGATGAGTCATCCGCCGTATAGTCCTGACTTGGCACCGAATGACTTCTTTTTATTCCCGTACGTAAAAAATAAAATGAGAGGTCAACGTTTTTCGACACCTGAAGAAGCGGTTGATGCGTTCAGAATGCATGTTTTGGAGATACCTCAATCAGAGTAGCAAAAGTGCTTCGACAATTGGTTCAAACGCATGCAAAAGTGTATAGATCTTAATGGGGAATATTTTGAAAAACAATAAAGCGATTTTCGATGATTAATATTTGTTTTTGTTCTCTAATCCCGAAATATAAAAGGCAACCCTCGTATATACCAAACAATTAGTCTAGTAGATAGTTAGTTAGCCTTTTTAAACGTGAGCCCATGTAACGAAATATGAAGAAATATGCGACATCCTCTCAGAAGCCTTCCATGGAAAGTTGCTCAAATTTGTCGTTCGGAGTCGGCATAAAATCATAGCTCCCACAGCTCATAGATAAGTTTAACGTACACAACATAGGTGGTGCGAGAAGCTAGGTCGTAATTCAGACAAAAGACTTGTATTAAGTTAAATAAATGAAGACAAAAATACATCCGCTACGCATTCACTTTCGTCGTTAATTAATAGGTAATGAAAAACCAGAACAATACATGTGAGTTCACAATCTTCAATTGCTCCGCGACGTCTATATCTCTAATATACAAATTGCAAAAAATATGTAAACAGTTCAACGGGTGTAAGATGTCTTACAAACAGGCCTTTTACCGATGTAACTGATTTTCCAACAGGCGCTTATGAACTTTGGCAGTTCATAATAGCCATCTTGTTGATGATACATCTTGCAAATTACTTTTCCTTTATTCAGCTTTTATTACCAAACCACTTTGAGGGGATGCTAAATAGGCGCGAGCAAATAATGAAATATTTTTATCGTTTTCAGCAATTCGACTCATTTAGGAATCAATGGATACATGAACAAACAAAATTGTCCAATTCGAAACAATACCCATCCAAATGAGATGCAGGAGTGTCTAATGCAAACCGAAAAAATTACTGTTTAGTGTGGAATTTGGGAACGACGTTGGCCATAGTTCAATGATTACCAACTTCTTTTAAGCTAAATTGTATAATCTGAATATCAACGATATGTGGTTTCAATAGAACGACACCACGTAGTACACAGCTCCTGAAGCATTTGATGTCTTGAGGTCGTGGTTACCTTACGTGGCGTTCATGTGAACTGACCACTGAAGTCGTGCGATCGAGAAATTTTTTTAAAGGTCTGTCACACGACTTAAAAAATTTCGATGATAATTTACAAACGCACTTAGTTTTATTTAAATTAAAAGATAGCTGGCACTCCATGAAAGACCCGATATTTTTTATTTATTTAAAAAGTAATCTCCTCTTTATTATTACTTCTGATATTTTAAATTTAAAACAACAGCACTTTCCTGGTTGACATAATCTAGAGGATATAGTGCGTTGGCTTAGTACACCATAGTCTCAGTAGGCTTTGTCCCGCCACTCAGTTATGAAATTTACACACAGCATGGATGGTATAAACATCCTAAGCAAAGCGTTATATTGGTCTATTGGTATTGTAGTGTATTGACTTATGAAGGAATAAGTAAAGCTTTTTATATCACTCAATTAAGTAAAGCTTTTTAACATCTTATTTGTAAATAGCACTCCACTAAAACAAGTTATTTGTATATATTAAATGACAACAACAACAGCAAAAGAATAACTGTAAACCTTTTGCTGTGTTCTTAATTAATCTTTTTAAATACCCAAATTCATTCCCGTTTTGTAAAGCAAAGTAAAAGTATTAAATAAAATTTATTAAATAAGATAAACTCTTATTGTTTAAATATAAGCCTGAGTTTATCACAGTGGCGACGAGGCAAAACAATATTAAAATAATTTTTTTTTTATAAAAAATAAAAGTAAACCGGTGCAGTTGAAAGTTTCTTTTGAATCGAAGATAAAGATGACTACGCAAATTGCACAAATAATTGGTAAAGTTCCAAGTTTTGATCACACGCAAAACAATTGGTCAATTTTCGAAAATCAAATGGAACAATTTCTAGTGGCGAATGACATAAATAATAGCGTCAAAAAGAAGGCGATCTTACTGACGTCATTATGCGAAACGTCCTATATGCTGTTACAAAATTTAATAAGTCCGAGGAAAATAGAAGATGCAACAACAACTTATGAGTCGTGTGTGGTGGTAATGAAAAAACATTTTAAGCCACCAACATCAGGTTTTGCAGAAAGGTACAAATTTTACAACGCTTCAAAAGCACCTACGGAGACAGTTAACGAGTGGTCGGTACGTGTGCGGTCATTAGCAGTGAACTGCGAGTTTGGTGCAAATTTAGCAACAGCGATTCGGGATAAATTTGTAATGGGGTTGGAAAAAGGTCCGGCCCGGGACAAAATTTTCTTAGAATCAGTAGAATGTACTTTCGACAGAGCGGTGGAAATAGCCAATAATGTTGAGTATGCAAAACACCAATATGACACGGCAGCGGTCAAGGAAGAGCCCGTTAATTTTATAAAAAAAGCAAATGGCGGACGAAGTAAAAGGGAATCGCAAAGGGGTGCTCAGCAAAGAAATGATCAGCAATGTGAAGTCTGCGGTTATAAAAATCACAAAAGTGAGCAATGTAAGTTTAGAAATTACAAGTGCAACAAATGTCAAAAAAGAGGGCATTTAAAAAAAATGTGTAAGGCAAAAAACTTTAATTTTTTAGAAGATGTGCATAGAGATTTAAGCTTATTTTCTGTTACAAGTTTAAAAGATGGACCTATTAAAATTAGAGTTAAGATTAATGATAAACCATTTGATATGGAGTTGGATACTGGTTCAGAAAATACGGTTATTTCAGAGAAAACATACAAGTCTAATTTTAGTAATTACAGTCTTCGTAAAATAGATATGTTATTGAAAGCGTATAATGGTACAAATATAATACCTATCGGAGCTTGTGATGTGTGTATTCAGTACGGCAATAAGAGGAAACTTATTCCTATTATTGTGATAAAAAATGGTGGTCCACCACTGTTGGGTCGAAACTTTTTAAAGGCGTTTGAAATCGAGATCTGTAATATAAATCATGCATCGGAACTTCATATGATTAAAGGTTATCCTATTGTTAGGAAATTTAATAAACTGTTTGATGGTGGTTTGGGTCTATTTAAGTTGAGTAAGGCTGTGTTGAAGCTAAAAGAGGATGCTGTCCCAAAGTTTTTCAGACCGAGACCTTTACCTTTGACCATTAAAAAGAGAGTTGAATTAGCATTAGATGAATTGGTGAAAATGAAAATTTTACAACCGGTTGATTATAGCGAGTGGGGAACGCCAATAGTGCCCATATTGAAAAAAGACGGTAATGTTAGGATTTGCGGGGATTTTAAGGTAACGTTAAATCCGAACTTAATGATAGAAAGGTATCCTTTGCCTCGGATAGAGGAAATGTTTTCTAAGTTGCATGGAGGGGAGGAATTTACAAAACTTGATTTAAGTATGGCCTACCAGCAAATAGAGCTAGATGAGGAATCTCGTAAATATACTACTATATCGACTTCCAAAGGTCTTTTTCAATATACAAGGCTTATATATGGCTTAGCCTCAGCTCCTGCGATTTTTCAAAGGATCATGGATTCACTGTTGGCAGGTTTGGATGGTGTTGTAGTATTTTTAGATGACATTTTAATTAGTGCTCCCAATCGTCAACTTCATAATGAGCGTCTCGAACGAGTTTTGAACATATTGAGAGATGTAGGTTTTAAATTGTCACCAGCAAAATGTGCGTTTTATTGTAAGAAAATAGAATACTTGGGTCACGTAATCGACAAACGGGGTTTACACATGAATCCCAAAAAAGTTAGTGATATTTCTAAAATGCCCAATCCCACAAATGTCAAGGAACTGCAGGCATTTTTAGGGGTTGTAAATTTTTATAGAAGGTTTTTGCCAAACGTGTCCACATTGCTGCATCCATTGCATGGATTACTCAGGGCCAATACAGAATTTAAATGGACTGAAGACTGTTCGAAGGCCGTGGAAAAGTTAAAAAAATGCCTAGTATCGGAAAAATGTTTGGCACATTTTAACGCTAATTTTAGGACAAGGGTGACTGTAGATGCCAGTCCTGTCGGGGTAGGTGCTGTGTTGTCACAGATAAATGATAGGGGTGAGGAAAGGCCAGTTGAGTTCGCTTCTAGGACATTGACAGATACGGAAAAGCGTTATTCACAACTAGATCGTGAAGCCGTTTCCATTTTGTTTGGTGTTAAGAAGTATCACCAGTATTTATACGGCCGTCATTTTACGTTGGTTACGGACAATAAACCATTGCATCACATTTTTAACCCCAAAAAGGGAATTCCGGTTATGGCATCAAATAGATTGCAACGTATAGCGTTAACGTTGTCGGGTTATCAATTTGATATTGTCCATATTAAATCGAAAAGCAATGTTGCTGACTATTTTTCAAGACATCCAAATCAATCGGATTTAGAATTGGATGATTTACCAACTGATTTATACGTCAATTACGTAAAGGAGCTTCAAAACGAGACAAAATTTTTGAATTTTGAAACCATCTGTTCAGAAACGGAAAAGGATGAGCTACTGAAAAGAGTACGTAGGTATGTTGAATTAGGATGGCCTGCTAAGTGTGCAGAACCCGAATTACTGCCATATTTTGTGAGAAGAACTGAGTTGTCGTGTGAGTCGAATAGTTTGTTTTGGGGATATAGGGTGATTATACCTACGAAATTGAGGAGTGAAGTTGTTAATTTGTTACATGCGTCGCATATGGGCATAGTGAAAATGAAATCTATGGCTCGCGAATGCTGTTGGTGGCCAAATCAAAGCAAAGATTTAGAGGAAATTGTTAGGGCGTGTGACTCATGCTTGATTACACGGCCTAATCCACCTCAGCAGGAGATAATTCCTTGGCCGAGGTCGGAGGAAGTGTGGTCAAGATTACATATAGATTTTTTTGGACCATTTGTAAAACGTTGGTGCCTTGTGGTGGTGGACAGTACCAGTAAATGGATTGAGTGTTTGGACATGGGTACTAATACAACTAGTAACGCTGTCATTCGGGTTTTAAGAGAATTATTTGCACGATTTGGTTTGCCAAAATGTATCGTTTCGAATAATGGTACATCTTTTGTGTCCAACGAATTTGGAACATTTTTAAAACTTAATGGTATTAAACACATTACAACTCCTGTAGGAAATCCAGCTACTAATGGACAGGCTGAAAATGCAGTAAAAACTATTAAAAATGCTCTTAAGCGCAGTCTAAATAATGTACCAATATCCGAATTCAATAATGTACTATGTAGATTTTTATTGGATTATAGAAACGCTGTACATTCCAGTACTGGTGTTTCACCAGTTCAGTTAATGTTTAACAAGCGTAAAGTAAGAACAAGGCTTGATTTAATCAATCCAAAAAGAAAAATAGTTAACGTTAATACCGATCAAGTAAAATTAAACGTAAAAAATAAACAGAAAAGTCAAATTAAATTTTATAAAGGTAAAAAGAAAAATATTTTTAACGAAGGCGATAATGTTGTTTGCAAGGATTATTCAATTCCAGGAAAAGTTTCTTGGATTAGAGGTTCAGTGCTTAAAAAACTTGGTAAGCAAACCTATTTAATAAAAACAAAAAATGAAAGAACTTGGAAAAGGCATGCTAACCAAATGGTGCTGTGTACTGAATCTGAAAATGAAAAAAGTGAAATTCCAACAACTCTTTTAGATCCGTTACAAAAAATTGCTCCATGTATCCAACAAAGTATTGAAGATAGGGTTAAATCAGATTACATCAGAAATAAAGAAGAAAATATAAATTCTAAAGAATATTCAAAGGAAAATGAATCATCAACAGAAATTGTTAAATATAATTTAAGAGAAAGAAAAACTAAAAAAATATAAATTATATGTAAAATTTATACTGAATTTATATATTATTTAGCCAAAAACTATTATTATATGTATATGCAAGTATATTTAATGTATTGTTAAGCTAAATGAAATGAAGTATTTTAAAAATGTATTATATTGGATGAGAAGCAAATTTATGAAGGGGGTGATTGTAGTGTATTGACTTATGAAGGAATAAGTAAAGCTTTTTATATCACTCAATTAAGTAAAGCTTTTTATATCACTCAATTAAGTAAAGCTTTTTAACATCTTATTTGTAAATAGCACTCCACTAAAACAAGTTATTTGTATATATTAAATGACAACAACAACAGCAAAAGAATAACTGTAAACCTTTTGCTGTGTTCTTAATTAATCTTTTTAAATACCCAAATTCATTCCCGTTTTGTAAAGCAAAGTAAAAGTATTAAATAAAATTTATTAAATAAGATAAACTCTTATTGTTTAAATATAAGCCTGAGTTTATCACAGGTATATAGGCATGTTAATTTTCAGCTGCAGGAATATTTGACCGGTACGAAGAGTATCGGCATCGCACGACGCTATACGATAGTTTTAGGTCGTTTAATGATTTTGTTACAGATTACAGCTCCAACAGCATCACATTGGAAAGTACTCAATTGCTAAAATTACCGGCATTCTCTATTGTTGGTGTTCAATGCGATATAAGGATGACTTGAGTAACTACTTTAAGCGCCAATTCTCTTTCTAATTCCAGGATATATACATACATAATTAGTCATTACAACTCTTCAGTCAGGATTACTACCTAGCTTCTCACACCACTAATGTTGTGTGTGTTAATTTTATAATTACATGAGTGGCGAGAACTACTGCTTAAAGTCGACTTCAAACTACATATTTACTCTCAGGGTCTTTGCCAGAAATCTGCTGACAAGAAGTAGTTGAATGTTTCACGCCAACACCTACTAGACTGCGACGACTTCAAATTCTAATTCCAGGATAAGAAAAATAAACCCATTAAGACCGATTTACGACACATTATTCAAGTGGTGCAAACCTTTAACCTTCTTTGAATTGTTAGCACTGCTCAGCGGTAAAAATCTCACAAGCATTACTATAGATTGACGTACGCCTTTCACTTTCCTCAAATTCAACGATCGTTTTACTACAACAATCAAGCCATCATGGTAACATGTCCACTTTTTACTACCACTGATTGGCGACTTTACCTTTCTCTCTATTTTTGCTTCATTTATTTCAATCAGGCAACTTCTAGAATCTCACTGTTGACTTGTTAATGTTTTTTTCTTTTTTTGAATTTTTGTGTGCCACCCTAATTTAGAAATTTTTTTGCCCTGTGTACTGTGTACTTATGCACACATACAATAAATTTGCTGTTGTTGTATTACTACAGAATATATGTATGTGTGTTGAGCATAAGAATGATGATGATGTTGGTGGTGATACTGCACCATAATTGCATATTTGAGATTTTGGTAGAAACATAAATACATATACACACCCATATATGTACATACCCACATAACCACCCTGCCTTACTGTTGTATAAGTGTTAAAATGTGCGTGTGTATAAATATTTCGTATGATATGGTTATTAACAACCGTAATTACGATGATGGCGAGTATTGGAAACTGAATCCCGTTACATTACTGATGATAATAATGATGATGATGATGGTGATGTTGTTGTTGAGTGACGAGTGTTGAGTGCTTATGAGAAAATAATAACAAAATAATAATGATCATTAAACATATGATTGCCAATAGCAGTAGTCCTGTTACTTTATCATCATCATTATGTATGTTGTCATTATGCACACACTGCTAATTATGATGCCTCATAGTAACATTTGTTGTTGTTGTTCTTCTTGTCCTCATTACAAATATCACAAAGTCAAGTTATGGGCGTAAGGGCAAGCAAACTGATCCATTTGTTAACTGAAAATCGCCACAAGTCAAACTGTGGAAATTAAAGTGTGTGTTTTTTTTCTCGAATCTTAATCAAACAAACATTTTTTATGCAGCAGACACAAACTTACGACATGCAGTCTATAATGGTAGATGAAAACAAAATATACTCTCATCAATTTCTTCTTTCTGAATGTTGAATACAGGTGAGGCAAATCACATCAAACCTGACTACACAATTACTGGGCAATTAAATTTGAATGAATGCCGAATTTTTAAAAATTCTTCTGGTTTGTAGTGACCCAAGAAAGTACTCCAGAATCATATCTTTTATAAAAGGGATCACTGATGTTTAATAACTATTGACACTGCTGGACAGCTGAGAATTTCAAACTGTTAACGAAGTTCAGAAATTCATTTATCCACTTCATGGTACACATAATCGGCGTACAAATCCATCAACAAGACAAAGAAAAATACAAACCTGCTGTAGTGTAAAGTCTTGAAGGCGACATCGAAATTTCGATTCGTTTTTGGCCTCAGTCCTTCGCCAACTTCGTAAAACACAAAGAATTGGGCTTAGGTGCCTATAAACCACAATTCGTACAAGAATTGAAGAATCGAAAAATTGAGTTTAGGAAAAACGATCACATCCGGTTAAATTTCAACGCCAATAAGCAACATATTGAAATTTTTAGTGAAGACAATCTTCAAGCCATTAAAGAATCGCCATTACATATCGGGTGAGCCATCTATCGGTTTAAATTTGAACCATCGGTGATTTCGAGTCTGGAAATACTTATGTCATTCTATTTTGTCACAAAATTCAGTATCGTATCTCCACTGAACATAATGAATCGATTTACGCTTGAACAACGCTGGAATTTATTGGAAATTTGTTTCCAAACTAAAGACAATTGATCGGTAAATGCACGAAAATGTCGTAAAAAATTTGGTAGCAGAGAAGGACTAACAGTGCCCGGTATACGCAAGTTTATTTCCAAAGTTCGTGACACTGGTTTCATTGTTGATGCGTCAGGACGTGAGCGTGCTCGTACAATGTGTACACTCGAAAATATAGAAACTGTGGCTGAAAGTGTGCGTGAGAGAAACCATCCACATCAACTTGTTATCGTTCGGACGAATTGAACATTTCATGTACCAGTTAACGTCAAATTTTGCGAAAAGATCGAGGTATGACGTCTAACAAAGTTCAATAGGTTCAAGATTTGAAGCCGCATGAAAATCCCCTTCGTTTTCGCTTCGCTAGTTGGGCCAATGAGAAACTGCACGATGATGTCGATTTTTTTTGTGGGTAAGTTAGTAAGCAAAATTGCCGTATTTAGGGCTCTTGAAAACCACAGCTGGTCTTACAGAAGCCAATGCACCCATTACGAGTGACTGTTTGGTGCGGTTTGTGGCGCGGAGGCATCATTGGCCCATATTTCTTTGAAAATGAGGATGGTGCAACCATTATGGTCAATGGAGACACCTAACACACCATGATAACCAACTTTTTTGTACCAGCTCTTCATGGTATTAATGTGAACGATGTTTGGTTTGAACAGGATCGTGCAACTAGCCACACATCTCAAGCCACAATCGATTTATTGCGACAAACTTTTGATGGCAGTTTAATTAGACGAAATGGTCATGTCAATTGGCCGCAAAAAGAAACGATATGTCACGGTTGGGCTATATTCTGTGGGGCGTCTTTAAGGAAAAGTGTTATGCCGACAAACCAGATACAATTGAGCATTTGAAGGCCAACATTAGTGATGCAATTGCCGAAATACAACTCCATACACTCGAAATACATATATAACATACATAATAGGTCATTACAACCCTTCAGTCAGGATTACGACCTAGTTTCTCACACCACTCTTGTTCTGTGTGTTAATTTTTATACATGAGTGGCGGGACGTACAGTTTAAAGTTGAATCTGAACGACAGATTTTTTTCAAAAAATTTTCATGGCAATTTTTAATTACTCTCAGAGTTTTTGCCAGAAATCTGCTGAGAGGAAGTCGCCGAAGAAATATTTTTTTTTAATATTTCCGTTTTGATGTCGGATCTGGGGTTTGAACCATAGCCTTACGTCTAATAAGCCAACACACTACCTACTAGACTACGGCGGCTTCGAAATAAGTGAAAGAAAATTGGTTCGATCGAATGAGGTACTGTGAGGCCAGTCGCGGCAGCCGTATGCATGCAATAATATTCCATCTCTAACCAGAGATATACTTCGCAACAAAAACATAAATTTAAACTTTTAAATGGCCCACCCTTTACATAAAAATTAAGTATTTGGTGCGGCTTACATGCTGGCGGCATATTTAATTCTTATTTTTTTTTTTCGAAATGAACAAGCAGTTGCCATTACGGTGAATGTATAGTGCTATCTAGCCTTGCTGACAAAAATTGTTGCTTTTAAAAATCAAACTGCTAAGCATTAGCGACATTAGATTCTAACAAAATGACTCAAATCGCTTCGCCACAGAGAACGTTTAACAAAAATTAAGTTTGACCCGTTGACGATAAGACCCCATATAACTTTTTGTGGGGCTACGTTTATCATATTGAATACAGTGAGCCGCAGCAACTTTTGAAGCATTCGAAGGCAATTTCCATGTAACTTGAAACCGCTGCGAATTTAAATTTAAAAAATTTAATTTTGAATATATTTCTATCTGAAATTATCAAGTTTTTAAGCTCTCAAACTCTTAAAAAACATCCTGTAATTAAAAGTTAAACAGACCTACACATTGTATGAAAAGCAATTTCTTTAATTGTTCGAATTCTCTGCGATAAATTATCTTCCTGATGTCAAGACACAAAAACTGTGAACAAAAAAAATTAAATAAAAAGTAATAAAAGAGAAAGACAGCAAGAGAGATTGTGAAAGAGAGAAGGATTAAGCCAAATCAATATTAACAATATTCGCCATTCAATACGTACATATTTAAACATGCACACTCGCTCGCATTAACACACATGACAGGCACGAGACACTCATTTACTCGGATCACAAAGAAAAATACGAAGCAAAAAAGAGAATTTTTAATTCAATCCAAAAAAATAAAACTTGAGAAAATAAGCTTATTTGTGGTCTCCACGGAAAGTACACTACTATGCTCGTATAATGTATGCAAGTGTATGTGTAAGTGAATGTATATTGAAAAAGAATTTCAATTGAAATCAAACATGCAGGAGCAAGGCATACTATATGAGCACGTCTGCAATGATTACGAGGATGATGATGATGATATTTTGCACATACACATACACAGACACACGTATAGAGAAACCCGTACTGATATGATATATGCAGTATGAAAACATTCCCTACAATAAGTATCAATGTTTGACTGCATTTGTGTGCGTGTCTTTTATGTCTGCTTTAAACACTCAGGCAGACAAGTGTAGCAAATATTGATAATAAAAAAAGGGAAGGGAAAAAAGGAAATGGAAATGGAAACAGTTTAAAAAACCTAAAACAATTTCAATAGAAAATGCAGTCAACAGAAATTGAAGTGGCATTAAGTTCAAGTTTAGTTTGTATTTCTCTTTTACATTTTTCTCTTTCTTTATATTTCATTTATTTTAATGCCTTTTTCTTATTTTTTTTTTGCTTCATTTTCAATTTTATTTCCTTTGCTTTTTGGTACATATTTGGGTTAGAGGATTACGGAAATTGTTTAAATTGTGAAACGAAAAAACGAAGCAAAAAAATAAGAAGAAAAAAATAAAGAAAATAAAATAAAACAGAATAGAATAGAGCAAGCAATAGTTGTCAAAAGTATTAGATTAATTATATTGAATCCTTTTTCACTTCTCTTCTCTTTTTTATTTATAAGCGAGTTTGTTAGAGAAAAGCAAAGTTGTACAGAGAGAGTATTAATTGCATTAAATTGTTGAGGGCAACCACAAAAATGTGGATGAAATGAAAAGATATGAAGCAAAACTAGAATACAAAGAAATTGATAATGAAAATAAAAAAAGGGTTTGAAATTCTTTAAATCCTTTTAAAAGTAAAAAATACTTTTAAAAATATAATCAATTAAATTTAAGAACAGATTTCTGTCAGTAAGTAGTGTTAGTGCCAAGAACAACGGATAACAATTAAGTAATTGCATCAACCACATATGTACTGACGAATTGATGAAAACATTGCAGCACAACATTAAGAGACAAAGGGAAGAATTAAACACAACAGGGAGGCTTAATTTCCCATGTAGCTCATCACTATTCACACCCTTCTGGGGATATAAACTGACGTAGGAAGTAGTTCTCGCCACTCATGTGTACAATTAACACACACAACATAAGTGGCGTGAGAAGCTAGGTCGTAATCGTGACTGAAAGGTTGTAACGACCAATTATGTATGTATGTAATGGGTGATTTTTTAAGAGCTATAGGAAAATTTTTCAAAAAAAACACAGAATTCAGAAAAATGCATGAAATCTTTATTTGAATCGATAGTACGGTCCATATAATTTAATGTTTGAAGATTATTTCATGCAAATGTTGACCGCGACTGCGCCTTAAATGGTCCATCCGCTTAGTCCAATTTTGGCATACTCTTTCCAACATTTCGGCCGGTATCTCACGAACAAATGCTTCAATGTTGTCTTCCAATGCGTCTATTGAAGCGGGCTTGTCTGTATAGACATGAGCTTTAACATAACCCCACAAAAATAGTCTAAAGGCGTTAAATCGCACGATCTAGGCGGCCAATTGACCGGTCCCAAACGTGAAATGAAATGTTTACCGAACTCGCCTCTCAATAAGTCTATTGTTAAGCGTGCTGTGTGGCATGTGACACCGTCTGAAACCACATGTCATGCAAGTCAAGCTCTTGCATTTTGGGCAAAAAAAAGTTGGATATCATCTCACGGTAGCGCTCACCATTCACAGTTACATTACGATTCAAGCATCTTTGAAGATGCATCCAATGATGCCACCAGCCCATAAACCGCACCAAACTTTGACTTTTTCTGGATGCATTGGTAGCTTTTGCAATGCTTCTGGCTGATCTTCACTCCAAGGTCGACAATTCTGCTTATTTACGTATCCATTGAGCCAAAAATAAGCTTCGTCGCTGAACACAATTTTTCGATAAAGAAGTGGATCTTCGGCCAACTTTCTAAGAGCCCATTCACCAAAAATTATGCGTTGCGGTAGGTCGTTCGGCTTCAATTCTTGCTTCAGCTGTATTTTGAAAGGCTTCACAGTTAAATTCTTCCGCAAAATTTTCCACGTTGTTGAGTAACAGAGGCCCAATTGCTGCGAACGGCGACGAAGCGATAATTGATGGTCATCGCTAACACTGGCCGATACAACTGCGATATTTTCTTCAGTTCGCACTCTACGTAAGCGTGTTGTTGGTTTAATGTCCAACAATGTACATTTGGTGCGAAATTTAGTCACAATAGCCCGAATAGCCGCTTCAGTGGGTCGATTAAACCGACCATAAAATGGAAGAAGCGCGCGTTGAACTTTCTTAACAGAGCACACATTTTGATAATAAAATTCAATGATTTGCAAGCGTTGTTCGTTTGTAAGACGATTCATGGTTAAATTATAGACCAAACTCAAGATGTTTGATAGTAAAACAAAACACGAAACGTGCGTGAGCTGTTTAAGCCAGTGTCACCAAAAAGATAATAGCTAAAAAATCACTTTTTATATGTGTAGAAGTTGGACCAGTTTGCTTCGAAGACGACGTATTAATACTTCTAAAGCGTAAGAATCTACCATCTATTCAAGAGAGAGGAACTTGCTTTGAACATAACATACTCTAGAAGAATATCTCTGATAATGGCGGTCCTTGTTTTCTGAACATTAAAGGTTCCAAAAATATCCAACCGGATATAATACTTGGGTGTTATGCTACATAGAAAATCTAAATGATACATATTTACATACATAATTGGTAAATACAACGCTTTAGTAAGGATTATGTTTTCTTTTATACTTGAGTGGCGGGACCTATAATTCAAAGTCGATTCTGAACGACAAATTTTTGAGAAACTTTTTCATGGCAATTTTTATTTACTCTCAGAGTTTTTGCCAAAAACATGATGAGAGGAAGTCGCCTCAGAAATATTTTTCATATTTCATTTAGTAGGAGTTCCCTGACCGGTGCTTTGAACCGAGGCCTCATGTCTCATAAGCCAACACACTACCTACTAGACTACAGCGACTTCTGGAGGAGAGGAAAGAAAAAATTCATGGTTCCTACGTAGGTGAGCCATACGTTCTAAATGATGTCACCCTCCGGGAGTGATACATTACATAGAAAGAAAATGCTAATTAATTAAGAAAAGTAACAGCGCCTACAAAAGGCACTGGAAACAATGCTATTCTTGTAACAGTTTAAGACAAGATTGAGATATACAGCGATAGGTTATATACATATATGCGTGGAATATAATTACGACACTGTACTTATGTAAGTCACGCAAGATTTTTTGCCATATGATTGTCTACAAATATAGTGACAGGACGAGAGCAGGTCTTCGTATAAATGAAGCAGAAAACAAATTATCTTTCGGACTACAGGAGTATAACAAAGTTTTCCAGTGAAAATTGGTAAATTTCGTTCATAGGGATAATGAAGAGGATAATAATTTCATCAAACTTTAAAGTGAGTTCGTGCCTTATTTCATGCTCATGCTTCGAAAACAAGTAAGACTCACTTCACTCCACACAACAAACCAATAAATTTTCACAGGTACTATCTCTTTGGGCTGTGCTAATGCAGATCAGGCATTTGTTTAGCAAGAAAACCATTTTTTTAACTGAAACAAATGCAATAAAGAATAAAAGGAATATAAGGAAGACAGTGACAAACATTGTGCTTCTTTGGGTAGTCAATAGTTTTTCAATGATACCAAAATGATAAACGGTTGAAATCTTTTTTAAGTACTGACACATAGATGCCGTTGTGCTTCGTGTTTTTTGAAATATGAGGATGAAGGCTTTATGGATTAGTAAAAGAGTCCACTTTATTTTTTGTCAATATCTGTCTCTGAGACGAGCAAACTTTGATTATTTGTTTCAACCATTCTCTAGAGGAAGCTATTGGTACTTGACATCAAATCGATCATAAGGTTTATTAAACTTTAATTATGCTTTTCAAGAGAAACATGATGTTATGCGATACCTGAAGATGATTGTCGAGACCGTAAAAACCGGAATTGTCACTTAGCTCTGGGACTTTGGACTCTGGAGCTTTGTGGTACTACAGCTTTAAGTTCAACAAAGCTACCACTCTAACCATTCTATCGTGCCCAAACGTATCCTGGCTATCCTATCATATTCCTCTATCATATCTTATATTTATTTACGTTCCTGCCAAATATTTTATTATCTTTAAAATCCTTCTTAATGAATTACTTCTGTGGCTTGTTTTCTTTTCTTTTTTTTAATAATTTCAGCGATTTCGCTTTATTGAAAACGATAAGTTTCTTGTCAAAGTGAAATTATAGCCGAATGAAAATATTGTTGTAGTAATTACAACAAAAAATTTAATTGCATTAAACGGCAATGCAACATTAAAATATTTTATGGATGTCCTTAATACATAATACAAGCCTG
Organism: Sarcophaga subvicina; assembly: GCA_936449025.2. Classification (NCBI taxonomy): domain Eukaryota; kingdom Metazoa; phylum Arthropoda; class Insecta; order Diptera; family Sarcophagidae; genus Sarcophaga; species Sarcophaga subvicina. Next base: position 40,547,759 of record OW388084.2, read on the forward strand.
GTAAAATTTCTCTCTCTCTTCTTTTTTTTCTTCTTAATAATTAAAATAATCTTAATGGTCGTTATTCGAATACATATACAATATGTATATAATTTCCTACAAGTTTTTTTTGCCTCTCTCTCTCACTTTCTCTCTCTTTCTCTTTCTCTCTGCCCCACTTATACATTTACATATTAAATTAATATACGCTGTTTAAACAGATGATACAACATTTAAACAGGGTTAATGGCATTTATTTGCACAAACACGCTTCAGTATTAATATATTAAAGCATACATTTAGGCACAGGACATGAGTACATACACACATATACACGTTACGTTAAGATTTTCTTGGCCAGGCTTATGGAAAACGTTTTATGTTAAGGAGAAACTATTTCACATCAAATAAAGGTGCCCAAATAAATTGATTATGATTTGTTGATAAAAATCCTTAAAAACCAAAACCATTGTGCAAAATGTTTTTCATAAACACTTTCAATAAAAAAAAATGTTTCTATAGCGTGTCAAGTTTAGTTCCTTAAAATCCTATTGAGCCAAGTTACTACACTTCACTTTATTTAAATTTAAATTGATGTGGCCACCTTTAAGATTACATAAACGGTAAGAAGCAAATGTCTTTAGTCCATAATTAAAATGTCAATTGAAAATTAATTGCAGCACAATTGTAAAATATTTCTCCAGTGTATAAATCATTTTCATTACGCCAGCAAATATACATATTCGCATACATACAAAATACATATACGAATAGGCACAACACCACACGCATACATTGTTAAATATATTACAGCAATATGGTATAAACGTAAACGTTTTAATAATTAAAGTCAAAAACATTACAATAGAATGGCGAACAATGGGACCATTTTGCCAGGAGAGGTTCAAATTTGGTATTTTTGGCCAGGACCCCAATGGATACGATTACTGGATGGCAATTTCTAGTATAAAGGTAATGAAATATTGCCCAAGTAACGTCATTAACGTCTAAAATGATTATCTTAAGGAACCAAAATACAGCAACCAGACAATCTATTCTACTCCCATCGATTTATATATGGTTACCCTACAATGTATGCCCTAAATCGGATGCCGAGCTGTTCATGTCTGTAAGAATAACTTCCTCCCCAGGAAATCACAGTCATCGAGATATTTCTTTCTAAAGTGCATTAACGTCGCATAGATGCTAAGTAGGCAAATGTTCTGGTTATTACTTCTTCTCATTACAGCATACCCACAATGGGCTTCAAGCAATTCCTTTTCAAAATAATTGTTCTTTGAGTCTACGATACAGGACTATCATGTCGATAATCGGATAGCAAACGAGTCAAATTTCTTTATCATTTTTTTCCATTATAACTTTATCCTTTATCTTTATCTTTATCTATCATCCCATTCTCCTGGTATACTTTTGCGCACTTTTTTCCCCTTCTCTCAGAAAGGTTTTGGATACATCAGCAGCAAGCTTTCCTTTAAAGCTTATTTGCTCCTTTATTGCCTTAAATTCCCATTTGACGAATGCGACTGCCGGACTTTCTATCAGGTGGTTCTACGCTATTTTTGAAAGAATCTGATAGCAGTTAAGTAACACAAAGGCGACCTGTTACTCCAAGTACTACATCTTTCGATGGTATAAACTAGATTCTCCATGGGTTCCAAATATTTCTATCTGGGACAGAATATAATGCCTGCCGTCTCCTTTGATATGTCTTTGAATACGAGTATGTTGCTTGCAAATCACTCCATTTAAATTTGTTACTAAATCAAGTTGCAAAGCGTTTTCCAAAATTGTTCTGAGTGCTGGTTCGATTTGGGGGACAGAAGGCACTTGATCTATCACATCACAATGTTTTTGAAGAAGTTTCTGTTATTAGTCTAACCATAGTCTTCAGTAGCTCTTATCTTTACTAGCATGGATGCAAATTCAACAGAGTCTTTATTTCTACTATGGCTAATTACCCGGAACAACCTAGAGTATACCAGACTCTGTAGGCACCCAACTTCATCTGAGCTATTCGTAAACTTATTATGTGTGTCCAAATAATCGCCCCAAAGTTTACATTTGGCCTTTTAATTCTGATACACATCCAATGCAGAATTATTGTGTAGCATATTCCAGCAATCCTACTGCAAATCAATGTGCATATCATACTTGACTCTCTTCACGATTATTCCTCCATTTTAATTTTCAATCGCACGAACATGCCCCGCCAACTTGTTGTCACAAAACCTTTTTGAAAAACGTTACCAAGGTCCTGATAAAACTTGCTAAAAAAAATTGTATTGTGCTCCGTCTGATATCTAGAAGTCATTGTCAAGTAACAAGAGAGAAGTCGTTGCGAGTACTGTAGGTCGATTATTGAAAACTTCTTTTGGCCTGAACTGAATGATATGACATGATTGCGCAGCCATCTCGCGTGGAGGTGATGTGTACTGGCCATGAATATCGGGCAATTTGACCTTGTTTGACTTTTTCTTGTGAGATTTTCTTAAGTCGCAGCTGTAAGCAAATACGCCACAAGCTACAGCGGTCCCTTAAGCTATTCCATCGGTTCAAAAATGTAATTCCATGCCGCACATTTAAACGATGTTATATTCCACATATATGAGCATCAATAGGTCTTTCAAAACAAATAAAAAATGTCGATGTTTTTCATATAAATTTAAGAATAGGAAACGTTTTAAAGACCCTTTAATAACATGGAACATTGGAAACCAGAAAGCAACAACTGAATAAATAACTAATATAGAGAAAGATGTGTTTCAAGGTCTCATGCCTTTCGACATGACACCTAGACCAACATATAGGCGTGTTGCGTACTCACAATTAAGAGTTGCCAACCTCACTTTCTATAGAAAGCAAAAACCCTACACAAACTTCCCAGTACAGTTCACTTCTCTGATATGAGTTACGTCTGATATATTATTTTCACCATAACATCATTACATGCACCGTATTCATGTTATCTACAACGCCCTTAGAATACAAACGAATATACAAATTAGAGTATCCCGTAAGGATGCTCATCAGTTTATTTAAGACGTCTTTACCTAGTCTTGTTATGCTTGATATACTAGTTTTCCTTTCATCAGCATCGGTTCACAGTATCCACAGTATACCTATGTGACGTTTCTGTCCACTTTTGCCGCTTGTTTTTCAGCGAACTAAGCGGCAAAATTTTCGAGTACTCTAGCTCTAGTAGTCAGATGCCACGAAGAATGTTTAATCGCCCTTTGACAGTCCATGGACTTGTTCTTGATCTTGTGTCCGCGTATGCGTTTTCCAAATTTGCTCAGATCATAAATTCTCTAATCACTTGGAAAACCATGGTATAGTCCAGTAGTGAGAGTACTTTTGGTTTCTGGTTCATCTATATAATGGATCAGTCCTGTCCTATATTCATGTTTAGTACCATCCGTGTAGCAACAAGTCACAATGGACTTCTCACTAAAATTCGATTCGTTATCAGAGTGATGCAATTGATCGTGATTGGTAAGATAGCCATACTGTCGGGTATGATACGAGATAGCAGCGGCTCTAATTAGTCAATATCTTCATAATGTAGCGGCGATTGAATTGAGCTACGGCTGTGATATGTAGCTGCCGTAATTTTAACTTTACATTTTTGAATACGAATCAGAATGTGTAGTCTTTTTCAGCCCTATCCTCCAGATGTTGCCTCAATACACACTGTGCAATACACACTACAGTCGTTTGACAATATTATCTTTCTTCATATTGTTGTTGTTCAATCACTATAAACCCTAATCGATTACGACAACATAAGCCAAAAGACAAAAATTGAAGATGAACAACAATTGTTACAATTGATTAGAGCAGCATTGACCCGCGGCTGTGTAAAATTATCTTTCGTCAATCATTGTCGTCAATCTTTGTTTTCGGTAAATTTAAATGCTGGCGGTAACGAAATTGTTCAACATATTTTTGAAAAGGGCTTTGGGGGTGGGTGGTTAGGAGAGTGTATGATGGCTTTAAAGTCATTAAGCCTAATTATACTTTTGAGCATTGATAGTAATTGGGTTTCGTAGGCAATTGATTGTGAAAGGGGGTGTGTTACATAGGTACCCACAATATTAAATGGCAGCAATTTAAGCAGATTATGCTCTTTCGTTTCAAAAATAATTGAAAATTTTCAAAGAGTTTGAAATATATTTTGGAAACAGCATTATAATGGTAATACATATACATGTACATATATACTGTATAGTGCATTACAAAAGTATCTACAGTGGCGTTCTTGTTTTTTTTGTTTTAATTTTTTTTTTCATTTTGTTTGTTGTGGAAAACTTTTCTTGCCAACAATATTATTCAGTTAACGGTTATGCAAGAAATATTAAGTGAGACAGTGAGAAAGACAAAGAGTGAGGGAGAGAGAGAGAGAGTGCGCATCTTGCAATACAGTTTTAATTATTCAATTAACTTTATGACTCACAATAGGGAGCTGGACAGCGAATTTTTTAATTATTTATTCAATTAAAAAGAAATTATTGTCTCGCTCTCTCTCTTAAATGCCGACGAAATAAGAATAAAAGCACTAGGAAAAGATTAATAATTTCTGCTTTTAACTGGAGAGAGACTCTATGATACAGCAGAGAAGGAAAAAGTACAATAGGAAATGTAAATCAAAAAATTTTAAACAATGGTGGAGTCTTATAAAATGATTTCAAATTTACATAAAATACTGTAAAACGAATCAATTTTATTATTTGCACGTTTAAAGAGAACTCCCATATCCCCAAATCTGTTGACAAAAATGTAAGAGAAACCAATAACATCAGCATCTAATTTCAATGTGTAGAAATGGCAAACAAAGCTTCCGCAGATTTTGGAGATTAACTATTTTCTACTTTAGGCTGTTTTTTCTTCAGATCACGCAGTTATAAATAATCAAGGCTTTGTCCAAGTCTGTCCTAGTGTTGTTCTGCTAGCATTTGCCGACAGGCACTCCATTTTGCTTGGCAAGCTAGGTATGTTGGCGAACTTTAAATTCACACGCAGGCTTAACACCTAACATAGAATTACCAAAGCCAATGCGGATTGTTAGTTTAGGTGGTCCTAATTTGGTAGCCGCTTCAAATAGCATTACTTGCTCGGGGGTCCCATAAAGCCCCCCATAATCATTTTGATTCTTTTATGAAATGCATGGTTCTATCTAAATCACCTTTGATTGGACACATTCTATCGAAACATTCTGGGTGTCAAGAATCCGTTGTGACGATGAATGCATCCTGTCCAGACCACAGTCTTCTCTTCTTGGTTTTCACTACAGGCGTCGGGCTGCATTCTGCACCATTTAAGACGGACTCTGTTCAGGTTTTAAAGCAAATTTTATTCTGCGGATATCCATATCGGGCCAGATTTGTCTAACCTCTTCGCTATCCATCTTACTTTTGAAAATGTGAAGCCATTTGCCTGCCCTCTGCAAAGGCATTCAATTAAATTCTCAACTCCATTAGCCTTTACAATGCGGCAGCGTTTTCCCGTACATTCAATTTTTCCCGTATTCCCTTCAAAGACCCCTTTGCTGTCAATGAATATACGTATACTTCTACATACACTCTGATACCAGATTCTCGAAGAGACAATTTTTATAGCCATTAATTCCGCCTGACTAGTACTACAGTGATCGAGTAGTGCAAGGGCAATCTAAGATTGAATTCTTTTCTAAGAGCTGTAAACCATTATAAAATTGCCGCAAAATATTTAGAAGACGTTGGGAGTACTAAATATGACCATAAGAGTACATGGTAGAAATTCATAGATTGATACAGTCGGCTTGTAGAGCAGTGCGACTGCAGCAGCGGTTTGGAATACGAAAGCTAGCGGTCATGCTGTGATTCCAGTGACTCCTCCAAAACCGCTAAAGTTCCCTTCGATTAAATCAGTCTCTAATTCAACTTTAACAGTCTGTTCGAAATAAGAATCCCCTACATAAGAGAATATTTTCAGAGTTTGACATAAAACTGTACACGGATGGATTGAATTAAGTAAAGCTCTAGGCCTGAAGGCCTGTATATTACTATATTCCTATGCTGCCAAAGGGTAAATTTGCGCCGATAACCAGGCGGAAGATAAGAAAGTTATGAATTTGTTCAGCATGACCTTTGCTAGGCTTTCTGGAATACGAAGGAAGTAAACGGGAAAAGAAAAAGGTCTCCTCCAGAGGATCTAGGCATATAACATAAAATATGGGATAGGCCGCTCAGAAACAATATAAAAATGGTCGTGTTAAGAACACGTCCATTACTAGTTAGCGCGTTTACTTATTAGACGAAAGCCAGCGGTTCAAATCCCCGCTCAGACATATCGAATAAAACGAAATAAAAAACAATATTTCCTTTCAGTTGTCGCCTGGCGAAAACTCTAACATAAAAATTTCCTTAAAAACATTCTACAAAAATCTGTCGCCCGCAGTCGACATTAAACTGTTTGTCCCACCATTCACAGCTAAAATTAAGAAAAACAATATGCGTGCTGTGAGAAACTGGGCTGTAACGTATGACCAAACAAGTAATGAATGCCGGGTAAAGATATGTAACTGTATTCATAGCTCACTTGCCGATTAGTGACCATGCATGCCGTATGATTACGATCATAGCTGCGGTGATGCCAAAGAGGTTAAGAATGTTTTGTATGACCAGCTTTCCTTTGCAATCGATTTATGTTTAACATCGCTGATATATTGTGAATTGAACCGAACGACATCTTCAGATATCAGATATCTTAATAAACATCGCTAATGATATCATCTAGCTAGCACGCTGGCGAATAATAATACTATACACACAATAAACGCAACGCAGCAAGATAGCAATTTTACAATTGCAGCCTAAGGTATGCGGCATGCGTATAAATTATAATAAAGACAGCAGCAATAGCGCATAAGCCAATATATGGCGTTTATAAAACCTCTATTTTATGCATGTGATTGCATTGGTAGCATTAATACTCGTACAAATCCTTTCACTGTAAGCATTAAATCTCTCATTGCTGCGAATAAAAATAGAAATTAGCCTAAAAGCAAAGCAGCCGAATCTTTGCTTGTTGTCGCGCTGCTTTTAAAATAATCACTTTCGTATACAACCATGTATTCTATTTTTGAGAGATTTCTGCGTTGCTTTTATTGTGTTTATAGCATAAAATTAATATGAGGCATATTTGTTTTACTCCAGCATTCGTGCGAAATGGTTGACTGATATTTTTATTGTGATAATTTCGGAGTCACCGTAGTCTTGTAGGTAGTGTTTTGGCATATTAGACGTAAGGCCGCGTTTCAAATCCCAGTTCAGACATCAAAGCGAAATATGGAAAAATATTTCTTCGGCCACTTCCTCCCAGCAGATTTCTGGCGAAAACTCTGAGAGAAAAATAAAATTGCCATAAAAAAGATTTTTAAAAATCTGTCGTCCGGAGTCGACTTTAAACTGTTGGTCGAGTCACTCATGTTTAGAATTAACACACACAACATGTCATTCTCTAAGAAATCTGTACCGATGACACTGTCAACCCAAAAGCTACACCAAACACTGAATTTGTTGGGATGTATTGGACGCTCTTAAATGTTATTTAGATTGGTATCGTCCCCAATTGGTAAATTTTGTTTGAAAATTATGGTCAATTGCCAACTGCTCCAGAGCACAGCGAACACATGACATTATCTATGGTCATCCATAGGGATTTGTCATAATGGGCTATATAAAGGCCAAGTAATTTCGACAGATGTTGTTTTAACAAGATGGTTGTTGTTAACTATAAAAGTACAGAAGTCTCCGTTTTTATACAAAATATTATAAGCTGTAGAGTACTTCCTGGAAGGCTACCTGTTCGTTTAAGAAATTTTTCATAATTTCACTGTAAAGCATTTCCTATTCTGAGTACTAATATCTTGTTTAGAGTGTTGTTACTGTGCATAAATAAATTAAAAATTTAAAAAAATATTGAAAAAAAATAAAAAATTTATTCCAAAAAATGGTAATCTAAAGTAATCGAAATTTTAAATGCACATTATTTCCAGGATTAAAAAATTATCCGTAATTTATGTGAATAATGAATATTTAACATGAAATTAATTTAATCACAGATTTTTCTAAACATTAATATGTAAATAAAAACTAAACTTAATTAGGATTAGAAATGGAAAATAAACGAGTGAATGAATACACTCAGACAAATTAGAAAATAATTTTTGAAATGTCGAACTCAAATATGTTAATAAACCGTTTCACTTATGGTAGTTGCCAGTAACTACTTTCCTACACCTTCCTTGAAATCGAGAGAGCAAATCAATTAAAATCGAAAAACAATTTCTTTGCAATGAGTCGATATCAGATTACCAATTTACAAACGATTTACTTTTTGTAAGTGTTTCTAATTGGTTTCAACTTCTCACATTCCATACACGTGGTTTGTGTGTAAGGGTGTGTGCGTGCCATAGGTCAGATAGAGAAAAATGTGAGAGAGAGAGAGAAAAACAAGCGGCAAACAATTTTAAATTCTTATAAATTATGTGGCAATAATTTTAAAATTTAATAATACAGCACAACAACATGTTATTGTGTTGCATATATAAATAAGCAATTAAGCTGCCACAATAATCTCAGCATCATTTATTGAAATATGCAACTACATCTACATACACACATATCATACATATATATGTACGTATGTAAGTAAAAAATAAATAAAATTATTAAATAATTAGTTAAACAGTTGAAATTAGAATTTATTTCAATTAAATTCAACAATTTATTGGGAATTTCATGCTTAAATGGCTAAAACAGCCAACGAATTAATGGAAAATTAAAATGTTTTGTAGATTTTTTTTATGAAAAAATATAAATATGAACAGGATCTACCAGATGCTAATGAGCTTACTTACTTTCTCCCTCCTATATAATCGAGTGATCAACGATGTGCTACTGATGTGGTAACAAATCGAATATGGGGCTATGCGAATGACGTAGTGCCTACAATTCTGGTCTGATTTGTGGTTTCTATCAGAGACACTATGCACATTGCTCTGAGAAAAGCCACCAAGCAAGTATTTTATTGTATCGGCATTCTAACAATACGAAGGTCGTACACTTCTCAAGAAGATTAAACCTTAATTAAACTCAAGGATTAGGCGCATTACTTGTTTCTTATTCTGAATAGAATGCTTTTATGGAAATCTGTTATACATACATAATTGGTCATTACAACCCTTCAGTCAGGATTACGACCTAGTTTCTCACACCACACTGTTGTGTGTGTTAATTTTATACATGAGTGGCGGAACCAACAGTTTAAAGTCGACGCCGAACGACAGATTTTAATGAGAAACTTTTCATGGCAATTTTATTTACTCTCAGAGTTTTTTTTGCCAGAAATCTGCTGAGAGAGGAAGTCGCCGAAGAAATACTTTTTGTATTTTGTTTTGATGTCTGGCCTGGGGTTCGAACCCTGGCTTTACGTCTAATAAGCCAACACACTACCTACTAGACTACGGGGACTCTAATATACTGTTACGAAAATTAAAAATCTAAATACTGGTGTTTTGCTTTTACATCGCTTAACATTAAAATTATAAACAAAAGCTACAAAAACAAAACAATGCAGTAAACAAACCTGTTTATAAATTATCGTACTGCACCAGCATAAAAAAATGGTAACCTAGTAAACAAAAATCAACAAACAATACTGCAAGAATAAATGTAAACAAAATATACTAACAACAATAATGAATATAAAAAACTATGTTTACTTTTATAGAGATTTCGAGAAGGCGAATTCACGAACATTCGCCTTCAAGAACATTCAACAGATTGTTTACCCTGCCATATAAAAGGCAAGGCTAAGAAGGCGACTGAGTTAATGAAGTTCAGGCAGTCTTGTCTGAAGACGAGGTACGTTTGAAGATCTCCGTCTGTCGAATCATTTTCTAGTGATTGTTAATGTTTATGCATAGGGTATACATACATACATACATAATTGGCCATTACAACCCTTCAGTCAGGATTAAAGCCTAGCTTCTTACACCACTCATGTTGTGTGCGTTAATTTTATACGTGAGTGGCGGGACCTACAGTTTAACGTCGACTCCGAACGACAGATTTTTGAGAAACTTTTTCATAGCTTATTTGGTTTATTTACTCTCAAAGTTTTTGCCAGAAATATGCTGAGCGGAAGTCACCGAAGAAATATTTTTTTTTATATTCTCGTTTTGATGTCTGACCTGGGAAAGTAGTGGGAAAAAGGGAAATTTACATAAAAGGATTTATTAGGCCTACACAGTAATGATCAGAGCTGTTCGAACGTACTAATGCCTAGTACGCTGGGAATCTGTCAGCAGAACAACAAACCTAAAACTGATACTGTAGACAATTCTAGGGGTATTTCTGATGGACTCTTGTTGTAAGAACTGAAACTAGTCGGCACACCTCTGGGCGAATGGACAGTGGCACTGATTAAATATTGAGTAATCAAAGGTCCAGAAGAAATTAGAAACTATTGGGAGTATGGCTTTTTAAGGAAGTACAAAATATCCATTCCGGAAAGAAATGTTGAGAAAAGTGATGCAATGCATTCCGATAACGTCTCAGTTCAGATTTTCGCTGATGGTTTGAAACTGAATGAAATGAATGGCTTACTTCATTAGGCAAACGGATCACTGGAGTGTCTTCCAGGCGGTAGTGTCCCCAACACAGGCTTCGATAAAGATTATTAGGCACAAAAATATATTTCAAAAGGATATCAGGATACATTCTGATAACCAGCTGACTGTGAAAGCAAAGGATTTTAACATAATAAACTCAAAGACGGATTATAGCTGCCGCTAATATTTCAACGAGATAGTAACATATGTGCACCGGCACATAGTGATGTTGAACATCACGAACAACCCCTTTAGAAGACCCGTGAGCTTGAAGCTTGAGCTGAGAATGAAATTAAACATTATGTCAACATTAAAAATCTGCTTAAATGCCAAAGGAACACCAAGAATTTCTTGCAGTCATTAATTTACATTGTGTTATGGTAGCTCATCCAAAGCGCATTCGTCTTGGGCATATGGCAACTGATTTCTACAGCAGCTATAGAGACGACGAATAGCAACAAACTCTTATTCATCCTTTGAAAAAAAGAGCGCATTTGAATGACTTGTCAGCCTAAATCGCTTCATCAGAAGTTCGGTTGCAATGATAGAGAAAATGGGTAACTGTAATATCACAATGCCTAACCCAAGTTTTTTGGGTGATAAGCCTAATTGGCCTACCAGCCTACTGAGTTTGCCAAAAAAAAAAAAAAATTAAAAAAATGAAATTGATGCCAATGGCTTTACAGATTACTTTTTAGCTGAGCACAGTTTTTTAACAACGAACAACACTTGCAAATCCTTGAATTTTATTCTAAAAATTCGTGATATGAGGGTGATACGCCTTCTAAGGAAAATTATATTTGCATTTTTGGCTCAATACAGTATGGGAAGAAGAGCACATAGGTTAAGAGCTAGCAATGCACATTAAAAAACGTACTCTTTCTTACTCCGGTTTGTGGACCGGCGGCATCACTGGATCGTCCCTCTGGAAGAACAACTTAGATCTGCAACTCCACACAAGGCATTATTGTACTCAATTGGCTCCCTGCGCTTCAGTTGAAGCAGAGCGCTTAGTTGATGAAGTAATCGCATAGCCATCTAGCGCATAACTTCAATTCTCACTGTCTTAGTAGGAAACTCTCTAATAAGTTCTGCAAGAGATGTGGGACTAAAGAGGGCAAATTGTATGGAGAGTAACGAAAATATGGACGAACTGGCACAGATGAGATCAGAGATGTCTAAGGAGGGGACAATAGAGGGGATATATGTGTCTCTACAAGTATACTTTTCCAAATTAAAAAAGCAACATAGAGTTCAACAAACCATTAGTGAGTGCGTCCAGCAGTGGAAAGCAGAAAAACCAAGGAACTACTACAGTTCGCACTCTAACAGGAATTCAACCAGGACATTGTGCTTTTGGCAACTTTGCTGACAAGCTCTGCCTGCCTCACCAGGATTACGGCAGAAGCTGCCATTATGTAGAGGAAACGGAATCGGCTCAATAGCTTTCTTGCGAGTGGCCTGCGCTTCAGAACGAACGTCATCGGTGTTTGAGTGACAGATAGATCTGGACATGGTGATGAGCATGCGGCTAAGGGAACTGGCCGGCTTTATCCGAAGTTCGAGGTAGTTCAAACCCACCACTATCGAATCATGACAAGGTGGCTTATCTCATACTGACTAACACAATAGGCCACATGGCCACCGAGTGAACTAGCCTGTGAATTGCGAGCTACCCGCTGACCCAACCTAACCTCAACAGGGTAAATACACTGTATTTCAGCTCATATGGCAGTGTCTAACCTTTGCCTTGACGAAACAGTTTTATTCTGGAGTAGAATTGATAACCCTTAGGGAATGTTTAACCCTTCGGTGGAATATTAATTGTGGCAATACAAATACATACATAATGAATCGAAACGCTGTGCTATATGGGATTATGAACCTTAACCTGCAACATCTCATTGATTAAAAATACTTTAAAAAAATACGTTAACTTTTAAGTTTTCAAACTAAAGGTAAAGACGTCTAATCTGAAACTGCTGACCTACTTTATTCAAGAGCTTCGTGCTTCAGACAAACAAGAGAACATTAAGGGCTAGCACATCACAATTCTAACAAAAGGATTTAAATTCTTTAAAAATTGAGTCGAAATAATTAAAGAAATATGAAATTTAAATTGTCACAGCTGATTGGCTTGTCTTCATAATATAAAATTCATTATGAGCATAAATTATTCATGGGTAACATTACGCAAAACCAATAACCGAAAGGCTCATAAACGGTCATAAAATATGCCACGTTTCCAGAGTTACAAGATGGGTTTTTTTAATATTAAATTTTATTTTATTATTGATAAAATAATAACAGAAAACCGAACAGAAACAAATTTAAATAGCTGCTGCTACAACAAATAAGAAATTCAGCAATAAAAACAAAAAATCTCTCTTACTTGCTCGCACTCATACATCGAACGAAAACGACAGCAGCAATAAAAATTCAACAACTCGGTCAATAAGACTTATTGCAGTCAATAAAAGAAAGAAAGTAATCGAACAAAAAGAAAGGAAAAAAGATAAAAAAATAAACAACAACAATAACAACAAATAAACGTACCATATGGTCTTCATAATGCGGCAACAATTTTAGGCTCTTGTGGTGTACGTACATATATAAGAGACAATAACAACAATGGCAATAAGGTTTAGCATTGGCTAACATAAACAAACAATAACAGATGTTACCAATATTTTATAAGAAAAACAACAACAAAAACAACAAATACATATATTGACAATAGCTTAAACAAAAACAACAATACTATAGAGAAAGGGGGAGAGCAGAAGAACACAGCCGCAAACCAATACTTCAACAATTGCTTGTATTTCAAATGTTTTGCGCTCTATTGTCTACTGGCTCTGTTAAACATAACTCCTCTCCCTTGCAACGAAGTCCTGAACAAAACAAAAAAAAAAAAAACGAAAACAAAAGCGAGCAACATAATGGCGTAAAGAAATAAAAACAGTTACAATAACAATAAAAACAACACAAACCACGACACTATAAGCGTAAAAAATAAATAACGGTCAATAGACCAAATTTATGTTACACTTACATATACACTAACACACAAGCACCTACACACACATACAGTTACACATTAAGCATGACATTAATTTTTTCCTAAAAAAAATGTTTCTCTTCTGTTCAACGAAAAACATTTCTGGTATCCTTAAAATGTGATGGATTTATTGTGGGTTTTACTTTTGTTAGACAGTGTAAATATATGTGAGTGGGTGTATATGTAAGCATTGCGGTTATAACGTATGAGAAATACAATTTTGTTTCAACAAAACAAAACACAACAATATCAAGACAAATGATGACTGCTTATGAGTGTGTTATGGTTGCCTGTGAATGTGTGTGTGAAAATAAAGGATTTTCGTGAATGATGATGACCACGAAATCGTTACATACCGTTTATCCAATAAAATTTAAAATAATTTCACACATGTTTTGAGGTTAGGAATACAAAAAAAAATAAAGAATATGTTAGAAAAACAAGACATGAACATGAACATGAACGTATGATGAGATATGATGTGATGAGATATCATTATTAAATTAATGAGTATTTATTGTTGTACACAGTCATAAAGGAAAATGATTTAAAAGAGTTATTTATAGATTAACTTCATAAACTTAACAAAAACTTATTTTCAAAAATATGTTTTGTAATTTAACATTTTTAACAAATTATAGGACCTTGTCGTTATACTCTCTACAAAATTTTTAATGCGATTATCTTGAACCGTGTTTTTAATTGGCCTACCAAAAAAATATTTTCAATAAGTTCTAAGCGAAATTCAGAAAAGATTATTCAACTATTGATAACGTTGTAACCCTTTTAAATATCGCAAACGATTGCATTTGACCTTTATAGTTACTAAATGATTAGATTGAAACGAGGAATTAAAATTTTCTGAACTGATCAACAACAAATAATATTCAGACATTTTTGATGACACATCATAAAGAGCTCAGTTGGGAGTTTTAAATGCATCCATCATATAACTCACTCAGTGGCAAAAATTCTGTAGAAAAAAAATCGTATAAAGTATAAATATTCTACAATATTGGAATAATAGCCTCTTCCCAAAAAACCGACAAATTACACAGTGCGACAGTCAAAACACACCAGCTAATGACATAGTGTAGATTGTGAGTTTTATTGAGTAGAACTCAAAATTTTTTTTTGTATTTCTCGCACCCTCCGGACTTGTTTTATTTGGCAAAAGCGGTATTTTTGATCTTTTCACACAAAATTATTGGTTACCCAAACTTTTTTTTAATATAACTCGACTGTTAGACTCTTTCAATAATAACTACGGTAATTTTAGTTCAACTTGAACAAACGAAATGTCAATCTTCTCGCAATATAATGCACTTTCCGAATACCATCACTTATTTTATATATTTTTTAATTAAAGTTTGCTGCTATGAACGGACAAACTTAAAAAAATATGAAAAAATTCGCATTTGTCAAGTTGACCTAATCAAACCTCATAGCATATTAGGTCAAATAATATATATATGTATATCGTTTTAAAGGCTCATCTCTCTCTCTTCTTGCTACTAAGGTTTAAATTTTGGACATCGGTTCAGAAATGTTTATGTAATCAATAAATTTTTGAGTTCTATTCAACAAAACTTAAAACTTACACTATGCCAATAGCTGGGTGTATATCATTCTTTTTATTTTGTCGCATAGTGTTATTATTCGATCGAGTAAGATGAGGTGATATAAGCGAATAAGTGATGTATATAAGTGGTGTTTTGAAGCCGCCGTACTCTAGTAGGTAGTGTGTTGGCTTATTAGACGTAAGGCCACGGTTCAAACCCCAGGTCAGACATCAAAACGAAATATAAAAAAATATTTCTTCGGTGACTTGCTCTCAGCAGAATTCTGATAGTAAATAAAAAAATTGCCATGAAGAGTTTCTCAAAAATCTATCGTCCGGAGACGACTTTAAACTGTAGATCCCCCGCCAATCCTGCATAAAATTAACACACATGAGTGACGTGAGAAGCTATGCCGTAATCCTGACTGAAGGGTTGTAATGGCCAATTATGTATGTAGATATCGTAAACGATTGATTTTGAGCTCTAGAATGACTAAATGGAAGTAAGGAATTTAATTAAAACCTTCTGAGTTGATCAACAGCAAATATTTTGTTTTCCATTATTGACAATGCCTGACTTCACACATTTTTGATGGCGCATCATAAACTAAGAGAGCTTGGTAGGGAGTTTATGATACATCCACCATACATACATCCATCATACAACTCTCTTAGTGGTAAAAATTTAAAATTCTGTGGAGACCTGTAAAGTATAGGTATTCCACAATATTGGAATAATATCCTCTTGGCAAAAAAAGGGCAAATTATTATTGTTCAAAAGGACCCATTTTTAATGTAAGAAAACTATTTTCAAATCTAAGAAACAATTTGTAACAAAACTTTTTGGGGAGCCATACAGCAAGACAAGTAAGATTTGATGTTCCATGGTATATCGTAAGGTATAGACAAAAGGATATACTTCGTCTGATTTTTCAAGTCGGCGTACTTTCGGAGGTACTGAGTAGGCTTATTAGGCTTAAGGCCACGGTTCAAACTCTATTTCAGACATCTCTAATAAAACGAAATATGAAAAAAATATTTCTTCGGCAACTTCTTCTCACCAGGTTTCTGGCAAAACCTCTGAAAGTAAATAAAATTGCAATGAAAAAATCACTCGTTCGGAGTCGACTTTAAACTGTAGATCCCTAAACTCATGGATAGAATCAGCACGCACAACATAAGTGATGTGGTGTCAGGAACTAGGTCACAATCCTAACTGAACTAAAGGTTTGTAATGACCAACTATGTACGCACGAATCGTAAACCTTAGCAAATTGAATACATATGCAAACATATGCATTTTTTTATTTCTTTCTCATGTGCATTTGACGCGGTACAAAGGAACAGCTTGTTTTATAGAGCAATAGTATGCAGAAATTGCAATCTGGAATGAAACCGCATTTTCTCAATATTTTCCCGTGAAATATGGGTTAGACAATTAAGGATGAATTCTTAGTTCAGTCCAGTACTATTTTCTGTATATATAAATGACCTTTCCGATGTTCTACCAGGTGGTTTGAATGTTGCTCGCCCTAAATATAAAAAATTTGGCTCGTGGTCTGCATAACATCATTAATTCTCTTCAAGCATTTTGTCGATTATGACTTTTTTTAAATGTGCCACTTTGATTGTGTAAATATTATTGAAATTGTCAACAGATGCACGCATCTTCCTTTTGACATAACCTACAATCTGTCATTTAAAAAACATTTACATATAAAGCTTACTGCCGCTAATATTGCTATTTCTTTCACCTGGTCTAAACACATACTGACATCATCCGGAAATATCTAAGAATTATAAATTAAATTAAATTTGAAGCTGTGTCTAAGCCCATAATGTATGGCTGCCTTCCAAAATGTATCAATACAAAGTTTGTATGCAGTTCTATATGCAAAGTAATCAAACAATGCATCAACTATAAATCCGATGCCTGATTGCTTTTTGACTGCGTTAAAAATTCACATTGACGACGTTTTGAAATAGAATTCATTGTATATATTTTGTACAGCGGCATTATGAAACACAATACTTTGTTCAAACACAAAGCAACTAACATTTTGGAAGGCAGCCACAACATAAGTAGTGTGAGGAACTAGGTCGTAATCATGACTAAAGGGTTGTAATGACTAATTATGTGTATGGTTTTCCTGTAGATTTTTATACTGCTCATACCGCTCAATAGACAGAAAAAGCAAAAGCCAAATCAGGAGATGTCAATGAATTAGGTGACTCTAGGCCCGAAGATAATATCAAAATCACAGGCAGTGGTGCAAAGCACCACTCAATGATTGCTTATTTAATTGGTCGTTACAATACAATCATAATCAAAACAATATGCAATAATTACTGGATTTTTTATACAAAATCGCACTTAATCGGCATGTTGCACGCATTTCCTTGAACATATTAAGAACGGAATTTAGCGAGCATTTTATTTTCGGTTTTATAGCACTCAACAGACTGCTAAGATCAATTTTTTTCTTTTGTTGCTCAGAAGCAGGGACAAGCCGCCTGCAATTCCAGCTTTAAAGGATATTATTGCAACTACTTTTGTTTGGATACCATCCAAAATACTGGAAAAGATATTGGAATTCACTGAAGCTCAGATGAACTAATCATTACAAAGTAAATAAAGGTCATTCATTTATCACCGCCCCAATAAATATTTCATTTGATTTTGTAGATTTCCGATTCTTTTCAAACGTTATTAATAAATGCGTTAAGTATACATATGAAGTGATTGTCTGCTTTACATTCGAAAAGGAGGCCGAATTCAAAAGGAGCTTGTAGTTGCAGCTGCTTGTTTATAGGAATTCATTATCAATGGCAAGTTGGCCACAGCATTGGTATCAGCATGTGGTAAATGCTGTAGTACCATGGATGGGAATGTATGGAGAATAAAACAATTGATTGACACAAGATACCAAAAAACCATATTTTGTCATCATAGGATAGAAGGAAAACAATATTTAAGGGCTTTAAGTTATGCATTAAATTTACAGCATATTTCTATGGGCACCACCATAGAGGTTAACAGTGTAACAGTGTATGCGTGTGTGTGACTCTTTTATGGTTTATTTATTTGTTTACTTCTCTTCAAAGTTTATTTTCATTTAAGCAGCATACACATCTACACATAGAAACATTGCTTGTTTCTCTGTTTTATGTTTTCTCTAACACACAAGGGTCAACGTTAAACGTTTTTCTTTTTCCTTTTTTTTTTTTGTTTTCTCTCTTTTCTATTCTATTCCATTCTATTCTTTTCTTTTATTTTTTTTCATTTTTCATTCTTTTTATCCCTTCCACCACAAGAATATCTAAGTGCTCGTTTTTTTTTACCTTTTAAAGTTTAATTCTTGTGGCACATTATTCTCTTTTTTTAGTCTGTTTTGTCTCCTCTTTTTTAAACGATTTACAATTTCATTGTTGTTGTATTACAAAAGAAACCGATAAAATCCATTTGTGTTCTGAAAGGAATTCTGGATACATGCTGGATACCTATGCAACACATACCTTCACATACAATACCATACCATACCATACCATATGCAGTTGTATAGAGAAGCAGATCAAGAACAAATGATAGAATTAAAATGTCCATTTCAAGCAATGGACATGGTTGAACAAAAAATTCCTGAATTCTGTATACGTATGCTATGTTGAGGTTATTGACCGTTAGAACGTTAGAGTACAGCAAGTTCTCATTATTATTATCATGTTCTTTTTCTTTTTAACGACAAAATGCAAGAGGTATTACTGTGAGGTGTACAGCAATTACTTCCTCACCGTAAAAAAAAAAACAAAAATCTGAAATCTTATTGAAAAAATTAAATATTAAAATTTATAAAAAAAAAATCAGATTAACACTCAGTCGATGGCTCCTACTCAGTAGTGAACTGTACATACATAACTACATAATTGGTTATTACAACCCTTTAATCAGGATTACGAACTAACTTCTCACACCACTTACATATGTTGTGTGTCTTAATTTTATGCAAGAGTGGCCGGACCTACAGTTTAAAGGCGACTCTGAACGGCAGATTTTTGAGAAACTTTTCATAGCAATTTGATTTACTCTCAGAGTTTTTTTCAGAAATCTGCGGAGAGGCATTCGCCATTTTCGTTCATATATCGTTTTGTTGGAGCTGTCTGACCTGGTGTTTGAAACGTGGCCTCACGTCTAATATTCACTCACTACCAGATCAATCACTCCCTACTAGCCTACGGCGACTTGCAGTTGTGCACTGCACTGTAATAAAAATGCCAGATGTACCTTCATACCAATACAACGGTGAGCGTGAGCATTGTGAGACCAATGCGCTAATTTTTAATGGAAAGGAAAAAAACACTCTCTTCAAAGTATTGACCTTTGGTATCTACACATTTTTTTTCAATTTTTCAAACAATTTATAGATTCTAGATTCTAGCCAATAAAACTGTTCGCGTTTTGCAGCAAACCACTCAAGCGAGTCAACTTATTTTCGACTTCCTGATAGGAATCGAAATACTGCTCAGTCAATGCGTGAAAACAGCAAATCGGTGAAAACAAATAATAGTCGTAAGGAATCAAGTCTGTTGACTACAGCGGATGGGATAGCAGTTCCCAGCCTAGTGCCTTGATTGTATTATAAACCGGTTTTGCTTTGTGCATAATCATGTTGCAAAATTACTTTGTTGTGCCTTGTGGTCCATTCTGGATGTTTTTGTAACAATATATGGTTCGAAATAAACATTTGTTGACGGCAACGATCTGTATTAAGAGTTTCACCAGGTTTTAGGGACTCGTGGGATATCACATCTTTCTAGTCCCACCATCGCATTGTCTTTCTGCCGAATTGAACGGATTTTATAGCTGAAGTTCATGATTGCCCCTGATTAGCTCATGACTTTTTTTCGTTTAGGACTCTGAAAATAAATCAATCTCGCCCGTAACAATTCGATGTAAGACTGATTTTCTATCATGTCTTAGAAGCAATTTTTCACAAGTGGATTTTCGATTTTCAATCAGTCTGTCATTCAATTCATGTGGCATCCATTTACCAGACTTTTGGATATTTCCCATAGCTTTGGAACGTATAGAAATTGTTTGTTGTACAATGTCTAACATTTCTGACTTTTGTTTTTTATTCAAAGTGTCATCTTCATTCAATATTGTTTGCAATTCGCCGTGTTCAAACTTTTTAATGGTGTTCTGCGTTCTTTCTTTCTCCCATCAAAATTTTTATCTCTGATCCATCGAAAGCATATTCTGCATGTTGCTCATAGTAGAGCATGATCATCGACAAGCATTCAATACGATATTCCTGTACTTTTCTTCAAATGAAAACCAAAAATTAATACATACACACACATAATTGGCCACTACAACCCTTCAGTCAGGATTACGGCCTAGCTTCTCACACCACTCATGTTGTGTACGTTAATTCTATACGTGAGTGGCGGGACCTACAGTTTAACGTCGACTCCGAATGACAGATTTTTGAGAAACTCTTCGTGACAATTTTATTTACTCTCCGAGCTTTTGCCAGAAATCTGCTGAGAGGAAATCGCCGAAGAAATATTTTTTTTCATATTTCGTTTTGATGCCTGACCTTGGATACGAACCCGGGCTTTACATCTAATAAGCCAACGCATGACCTATTAGACTACGACGACTTCAATGTTTTTCGCAAATCATCATTTTCTGCTACAAAAATTGTCATCTTACCAAAAAAAAATAAAAAATAAAAATTAAGGCTGGTTCATAATGAATGGTTCCTATGGAGACATTTGCAACCTGACTTTTATTTCATACTGGTCCAACTGGTACTTGTATAGACATTTGATCATTTTTGGTACGATATGGATATATACATACATACATAACATACATAATTGATGATTACAACCCTTCAGTCAGGATTACGACGTACAGTGTGCGTCAAAACGCTCAGTGCGTTTAAAAAAATTTACATTGATAAATTACCGTTATTTTTATTTTAAAATTGTTTCATTGCTAGTTTTTAAAATTACAAGAAAATTCAAAACATTGTCAAATTTTTTCGGGTACTCTCCTTAACACGTTCATCGTCATGTCAGTCATATGTGTGGGACGCTAAGAATTTCCACATGAGTCATATGTGTTTACGTACGCGATTTGGTAAATCACAGATGTCCGACGCAAACGATGCTGTGTTCAAAACAACAGGTTAATACTTGTTGTATTTTGTTTGGATGCACATATATATATATATACATATAAGACTGACACGGCTTGCATGTCAGCCATATACGTACATATGTGTGACATAAAAAATAGTGTTTTTCTGGGAATTTTGGCAAACAAAAATTTTGTCTGTGATACATTGAGTTTCCTTGATACATTTTCAACTAAATTATCTAATAAAGTTCCCGTGGCCCATGTGAAAATGTTTCTAGCGATGAACGTGTTAAGCGGTAAAAGTTGAATTTGGTGATTATTAGAATTTTATCCTTAGCATACAGTTTCTTTCGACGCTCACTGTAGTTTCTCATACATATTGATACATATGAGATTAAATTTTGCATTAAACCTAACCAGAGTCTATCATCATATCGATTATATCGTCACTGTAACCTCTAGGCGCAAAGCCATAAAGAATAGAAGTATCTCTACAGAAGCTATAATTTCGAGGTAGAAGAGACCATCTTCCCTATCATTGGCTGGCTCTTGGAAACTTTTGATGAATGATTCTTTTGCACTCAGAAATTGTTGATCGATTGTGCCTAGCGAAAGGCGGTTTGGTGGTTAGAATCTGTACTTTCATAAAACCATTAGGATAACGGAGAAATATTTAGTCAGTTAATTCATAAGTTTTATCAACTTGGTTTTAGATCATCATTATTAAAATGGATTAAATCGTATTTAGTAAAAGCAGTGCGTTAAATTCAGGAATACGCAATCTAACTTTACTGATGTACTGTCAGGAGTACCACAGGATAGTCATCTTGGGCCACTCCTATTTACTCTTTTTATAAATGATCTCTCTTCTGTTATCAAAAATTCAAACACATTAATGTATGCAGACGATGTTAAAATATTTTTATCATTTAATAATATTGAAGACCAAGTACTTTTACAAGATGATATTAACTATTTAACCTCTTGGTATAGTACTAATTTAATGGAGCTGAATGTTAAAAAATGTAAATATAGGTGCATCACTAGATCATCTCCAACCATTGGATTTTATACACTGAATGGTGCTGTTCTTGAACTAGTCGATTCCTTTAACGACTTAGGGATAATTTTCGATTGTAAATTGGACATCAACTGTTAGTAAAGCTGCATGTACCCTGGGATTTATCAAACGATGGGCTAAAGAGTTTTCTGACCCTTATGTTACCGAACAATTGTTTACCACACTGGTTCGCCCAATTCTTGAAGATGGATCTGTAATATAGGACCCTCAATACGCTGTACGATCTGACAAAATTGAATCAGTTCAGTAACAGTTTTTATTATTTTGTCTTCGTGGTTTAGGGAATGGATGGGATTCTAATAAAAGGTTACCATCTTATGGAAATCGCCTAGCACTCATTAAATTACCATCATTAAAAAGCCGTCGTAAAATGCTAAATGCTGTCTTTCTCCTGAAGCTGATTAATGGTGTTATCAACTCTCAATTTCTTCTAAATGAACTTTGCATAAAAATAGCTGTTGGACAACAAGATACTATAATTTAATAAATATAAAATATTACACAATGAACTATGCGAACTTCGATATATTTCGTAGAATCTGCAATGATTTTAATAATCTTTACCTTCATATAGATTTTAACAAAAATTTGGAATCCATTAAAAAGCTATAATTTTACAATTAAACTCATTTAATTAATAATTTCAATGTTGTTTTCTTTTTTTTAACTTATTTTTTAACTTTTTTTGTATTGAAATCATAATAATAATAATTTTCTATTGATTTTCCATAGACTTGAAATAAATAAATAAATAAATAAATAAATAAATAAATAAAAAAAAAATAAATAAAAAGACATGTAATTGTATGACGGAATAGGTAATACCGGTATTACAACACCATTCTTGCAGGACCTAAGTGAGATGATGTTTGATACGAATGCTTATTAAACCCAATCTAGAACGCGGTTGAAATATGTTTCAATTGCTTATCCAAATCGAAATTAAAATTATTTTGGAATGTTGTATGTCTCGCCCTTTGGTTTTTAATTGTAGATATC
Source organism: Sarcophaga subvicina (assembly GCA_936449025.2). Classification (NCBI taxonomy): domain Eukaryota; kingdom Metazoa; phylum Arthropoda; class Insecta; order Diptera; family Sarcophagidae; genus Sarcophaga; species Sarcophaga subvicina. The sequence goes on from OW388084.2 coordinate 40,571,260, forward strand.
TTTCTGCCGCTTTTCCGTTTATGTTGATTATGTTGCCAAATAAATATGCTTCAATGTGTTACTGTTTCTCTACAAAACCCTTAAACCATCTAAAAAATTCATATACTTTTATATCACTCCGTGAGATGGAGCAGAGATGGGTAGACCATCTCAAAAACAGAAGGTTTTCTGTTAAACACCCCCAGACAATCGCACAGAAACCATTAAACGAAATTATTTAAATATTTAAACAAAATATTTTTATAGCCATAAATAAAACGTTGCAAAACAACCACACAAGGGAGTGGGTTTGGAGTTTAAACAAAAAATAATGTCCCCGAATATGTTAAAATTGCTAAAGCCCTCAAGTTATTATTTTTTTTTTTCAAAAGAAAAAAAAGGCGGTAGAATTTAAATTTCTATTATTTTTTTAAAGGCTTTAAAATAATATTTGTTTACTGCCATTACTGTTAAGGTTTTGTTGTTTTAAACCCTACTTTATAAATGGCCATTACATTACCTCTCTCTCTTTCTCTTCTTTTATTTTCTTTTGGGATTTTATTTCTTTTTTTTCTTTTCCTTTTGCCTTCCTTAAAACCATTGATCTTTTACGCTTTTCTGACGTTTTCAACATTTCCTTTTTGCCATTAAAAGTGTCATTATCATTGGCATTTATAAGGCAGAAAGGGAATATTTTATGAGTTCCTTTAACACAGCAAATGTAAGCTGCATAATGGCATGTAACAGCAGCAGCAGTAAAGGTGATTGGAGACTGACTCAAATTGGCGTATATATGTATGTATGTATATGAGTTTAAACATTTATTTTTACATTACAAATCTTAAGTTAAGGAAATCAACTAGAAGACAAGAATTAGTAAAAATTAGTTGCCCATTTCACGTTATTAAGTTCTTGCTGCTATTCCATAAGCGCTGTTCATAATTTGTTTGAAGACCAAACGCATCCTGTTTGATCCAGCTGGGATTTGTGGGACTACAAACTATCACGCAACTGTTTAGAGACGTCGTGAATGATCTGCTTCTGGACAATTCTATGGGCATAGTTCATATTCCACCATAGAAAAGTTTCGCATAATAACTGCTTAATCGACATGTTGTGGGAGAATTAAAACAAAGCCGCTGTTGACTCTGAATTTGAGTGACAGAGTCCAAAGTACAATTAAAACATTTTGCACTTCTAAGAAGATTTCGTTTTGTTCGGTTTTCTAAACATTTTCAATAATCACGAGATAAATTCTAATACACATAACTCTGTTAAGGTAACGGAGCTATAACTATAAAATTCCATCTCTATTACCTGAGAATAAAGCACAATGACGTCATATCTCACACATTGCCTGCAGTGTTAACTATTAAGCACGACAACATCTCGTATAGAGCTATAAACATATATTACGGCATTATATAGGTACCCATTAAACCAGTTGTGTTATAGGAATCTACAGAGGCCAGTCAGGTTTACGACCTAGCTTCTCAAACTACTTTTGTTGAGTGTGTTAATTTTATACATGAGTTGTGGGACCTAAAGATTTCTTTCGAGAAACTTTTTCATGACAATTTTATATATTCTTAGAGTTTGTCGCCAGAAATCTCCAGGGAGTAAGTCGCCGAAAAAATACATTTTTCCTTTTTTTTGTTTTGTTCGACATGTATGACCTCGGGTTTGAACCGTGGGCTCACGTCTAATAAGCTAACACACTACTTACTAGATTACGGTGACCAGTAACACGCTTGTATTGCAGAAATCCACAAAGTGGCCAAAATCTCATCATCAATCTTTCAGCTTCATTCAGGATTTTCTACACTTGGAACCCCATTGAGAAGCTGTAACCTTAAAATTAACAATGGCGTAATAGATTCTGGCTCTTGCTCAAATGCTGCACAAATTCCAAAGTAACAACTCTCAGAGTCGTTGTTGCAGTTATTAGCGGACATTGCATTCTACTTACTCACGAGAGAAATCTTGAGGAGTTACAGAGATGAGGATGTATAGACAACCGAACTGCATCTATCTGCCATTGTTCCATCGTGTATGGACATTGAGAGTCTAAGTACCTAGCGATGGCTTCATGAATAAGCGAAAAGAATGCGATCAACAACATTTTTCCATTTTGCAGTTGAAGTGATTATTCCATCAGCGTAGAGCTTTTGAGTCTTGCAGGCTTCTATGGAATTTAAAAAATATATCGGCCATATCAGGTTTAAGGGATTCCACCATACTAGGATTCTGACCATGCTAGAATTCTCCCCATACTAAGCATCCACATATTAGCATAAGCCGGACTACTGCTGTATATACCCAGTGCGTGATCATAGGTACCTCTCTCCATTTTTTTTTCAAAACTTTTTTGCAAGAATATTCGATTTCCAAGACAGTAATAAACTGAAGGAGTGAAGGTATATGGAATATGATGCATGTATCAAAACTTTACTGTCTAAATGTCTCAGTTTCGTTTGGAATATCAGAGATGGGTGTGGTATAACTTTGGCTCTGGCAATATATTTTCCGTTGATCAATTCTTTACTTTAATTTCATAAATTAATGACCGCAGAGATCGGCATCAATGATTTGATCATTTTATAGAACGAACATCTCCCTATCAATCTATCCAAACACACAGTATTGCTTTTCTTGGTATCAATTCGGGGTTTGCCACCAATATTTAAGCCACATCAACAGTGGCTTTGAATGCTTAAAAGGTTGTTGGTTTGTCGTCATAAACCTATGACTTAACATATCCGCATAAAAAGAACATCAGTGACAGTTAATCCCACGAACGTGGGGGCCAATAAATACATGCACTTCTGGAATGAAATTGATAAATCGTTTGTTAAGCACACTGTAGTGCTCTACATTTCAGAAAGTGACAGAACGTTTGAAGATCTGGGTAGAGTGGGGAATTTGACACTAAAGGCCCTGGCCGGTTTTACCCGAACCTCAGAGTCATTCAGACCCACCGCTAAGGTATCATGACAAGGGGGCTTACCTTGCACTGGGTAACACAATGCTGCCATACGGACCACATAATGAAATTGCCTGTGAATGGAAAGCTACCCGCAAGCCTAAGCTAACATAATCATGCTGTATGACAAGAGGGCGTCTTGTTGAAACTAAAAGTTTTTGATGTTTAGTAGATTGATATTTTACGATAATTGTTCATTGATTAGCATGGGATTTACTTATTTCGAAAGAAATAAAAGCCAACCATCCCACTAGAATGGAGAATTCTTTTCACTCAAAATAATTCAATTTAACTTATGGATGTAGCCACTTGACTAGATATAGATTTTCTTCTTCGGCCATGTGAAGCAAACGGTGATCGTTTGACTGCAATTCTTGTACGAAAATTTTCATAAAATTCTCCGTGGAACTAAAGGATATCTCCTGGTGAATGGATCACACAGCCCTGCAAATTTGGACTTGTGCAAATAAGATGGCTTCAGGTGTTTTCGAAGGCATTTGGCGCGCTAAACACGAATCTGGTTTCAAAAATTTTCCATCACGTCAGGTTTTCGAGAAAAAGTTTTTGGCCATTTTTGAAACATTGTAGAGCTCAACACTGACGTGCTAGAACCATCGCTATTGTTAGAAATTGACAATTGATCTTGGCTCTTTAAAATGAGCCCAAAGCCAAATTGTTTGCATGCACCCTTAAAGTAGGGGGTGGGTTTATGTCAAGGGATGCAAGAGAAAAAGAAACACATTACGGAGGTCCTTAAAAATTAGTCAGATTTACTTGAAAATTGTTACTCAGGGCTTTTGGGGTCGCTTATTACAGATCTTCATTCAGATTTAAAAAATTCAAAATGGCGGCTCCAATATGGCGGTCAAGTAAATCTGATTAATTTTTATAAACCTCGACCGCCATATTGGATCCGCCATTTTGAAACCAGATTCGTGTTTAGCGCACAAAATGCCTTCGGAAACACCTGGAGCAAAACCCATGCAGGACTGTGTTATCGCAGCTCTCAATAACGATATCAAATTTAAACAGCTTCGATGGTGGTAAACGAAATAAGAATTCGCTGTAGTCTAGTAAGTAGTGTGTTGGCTTATTAGACGTGAGGCCACTGTTCGAACATCAGGTCAAACAAAAAATAAAATAAAAAATATTTCTTTGGCAACTTACTCTCAGTAGATGACTGGTAAAAACTCTGAGACTAAATAAAATTGCCATGGAAAGTTCCTCAAAAATCTGTCGTTCGGAATCGACTTTAAACTGTAGATCCCGCCACTCATGTATAAATTTAAAGGCATAGAACATAGGATGTGTGAGAGTCTAGGTAGTAATCCTGACTAAAGAGTTGTAATGATCAATTATGTATGTTTGTACTAAAGGACATTGTGCAATAAGTTATGAATGACAACTAATCGACATTTTGACACTTTTTCCAAGACTTCACCTCTCAGCAGCCATGTACCATATATTTCTTTGAGTTTTTAATTATTTTTGAATTGGAACAATTACTGCAAAAACTATCAACAACTGCTTGAAATGCTTGCTCACAATGCTGTTTACATTATGTTAGGTTAGGTTCAAGTGGTAGCTTTGATTACCAAAGCTCACACCTAGCGGCCCATTGTGACGAAGAAATTTGTCAGCGCAGGGGCTGCCGATAATGTATGCCGTAAAATGGACGAATGCGCTCTATGAACTTTACAAAGATTTTTTTTTTTTTTTGAAAATATTTTGGAATCGTTGTTCGGGGATTAAACTATACATGATAGGTTAGGTTAAAGGACGTGTACTTGCCAACTAAGACAAGTACAATACCCGGAGGTCAACGTATATATGTACCAACGTATGTATATACCCGGAGTTCAATACATGATAACGAGCTAGAACTCACTGAACAGAAGTATCTATATTTTTTTTTGTCAGTTTACTCACTGTCAAGCCACAGTTATCGATATCGATAGTTCCCATGCAACATAATACAATATTACATGCATTTTAAATTTGTTTGTAAAATTCAAAAAAGCACACTAGTGCGTATGATGATTAATTAATTAAAACATGAATTAAATATTAATCATACGCCATGTAATTAAAATTCAAATGACTTGGAAGAAAGTTTTTCTTGCTCTCTGTGAGTTAATTAATTCGAAATATTTAAATTATGCAAAAATATTATTCGCAAACGTATGTAAATGAAGTTGAATTTAATAAAAAAAAAAAATGTTCATTCCAGTTTCAGTTAAATCACCTGTTGCCGTTGTAGCTAAGAAGCAACATTTGTACACACAATATTTCATTAAAATATTTAAATTAACAACCATTCCTGTGACTAACTGACTGACTGACTGACGGACTATATAAGAAAATTGATTATGGTATTTAATTTCATCTGGCTGTTCAGTTTTAGTCTAATTTAAGCAAAAAAAAACACTGGGGGAAGGAGCCACACCTAAAGGCAACAAATGCCGAAATTCATTTACACACCAACAGCATTTCAACAACAAAATTAAACATTTTATTATTATAGTTGGTGTTGTTGTTTCTGTTGTTGTTGTTGCTAAAACTATATAAATTGTTATGAATTATATAAAACCCCAGTCACAGTGTATGTGGCAGTGGTATGGTATGTAGATAATAAAGAAAATTAAGCAACAAATTTAATAAAAACAGAAGCAACAACGAAGACGATACACGATAGACGATAAACAATAAACGTAAAATAAAACTAAAAATGAAACTATAACTGGCATATAAAATGCGAGAACAAAAAGACAGACAGACGTAAAGGCAGAGCAGAGCAGAAAAGGAGAAAGAGAGATTATGAAAATATGACAGAAATGTTTGTAAGGAAACCCACGTAAAAACAGGAAAAAAACAACAACAAGAAAGAGTAACGAAATCCACCTACAACATGTCATATATTAACCAACTTCAACAGCAAAATACTACAAAAAGAGAATGAAAGACGAACTTTATTACGGCCTATAACTCTGCAATGTGGTTGGCACTAGAACATACCATACATATATGAGGCGTATGATTTTTTTCGGTTTTGTTTTTGCCTGTCCAACTGCTTCAAAAGGTAGTTTAATATAAACGTTATAATCCGCTTAATGTTTGATATGACATGTTAGAAATTATGGTTGCGGCTTTAGCCTCATGTACGCGTAGTATACCAAAACCTGGTGCCTTTGAAAACATAGACGAAGGAGAGAGAGAGAACGCGAAAAAAAATTGAATTATAGTAACATGTGCATGCAGGGAGGGTTCAAATACTCCAGAGAGTAACCTGTTGACATACTTTAAAGGACAGACAAGTGTATCAAAACTTTAGAAACAGAAAAACGAAGATTGACCTCAATTTGATAAAGGGTTTAAACAATTTTATTTAAAAAGTACAAGAAAATTAGGATCTATTTATGTGCCTTCACATCCACAAGACACGCAGATCTTTTGACACCAAGTTCCACATATCTGTAAGACATATCAAAAGATTAATACCGCCACAGAAATTGTAATAAAGATTTGGTGATTTGTTCGGGATATACGAGAATTTCAATTGGAATGCCCAGCATTTAGGTTAGGTTAGGTTAGAGGACGTGTACTTGTCAATTAAGACAAGTACAGTAGTACCCGGAGGTCGAATTGACCAATTGTACAACGTCCTAGTTTCTCACACCACTTATGTTGTGTGTGTTAATTTTATACATGAGTAGTGGGACCTACAGTTTAAAGCCGACTCCGAACGACAGATTTTTGAAAAATGTTCATGGAAATTTTATTTACTCTCAAAGTTTTTGCCAGAAATCTGCTGAGTTGAAGTCGCCGAAGAAATACTTTTTGTATTTTGTCTTTGATGTCTGGCCTGGGGCTCGATCCCTGGCTTTTGCGCCTAATAAGCCAACATACTACCTACTAGACTACGGCGATTTCAAAAAGATTCAAAAGATTAATACGACCACATTAATTGCAAAACGTAATAAAAATTGGTGATTCATCCGAGATATACGTGAATTTTAATTGGAATGCCCAGCCTTTAGTCAGAATTACAATCTAACTTCCCACACCACCCATATTGTGTGCGTTAATTTTATCCATAAATAGTAGAAGTCGCCGTAGTGTAGCAAGAGTAGTGTGTTTGGCATATAAGACAAGAGCAATTGTTTCAAACCCCAGAAGAAATATTTCTTCAGTGACTTTCTCTCAGCAGTATTCTGATAAATCTCTGAGAGTAAATAAATAAATGTCTCACATGACATCACGAGAATCATGGCGTTTTCCAAGGATCAATGGTTGCCAAAAGGATAAATGTGAAGCAAACGGTGATCGTTTGACTGCAATTCTTGTACGAAAATTTTTATAAAATTCTCCGTGGAACTAAAGGATATCTTCTGGTGAATGGATTACACAGCCCTGCAAATTTGGACTTTTTTTGTGCAAATAAGATGGCTTCAGGGGTTTTCGAAGGCATTTGGCGCGCTAAACATGAATCTGGTTTCAAAAATTTTCCATTTTTCGTTTTTGGCCATATTTGAAACATTGTAGAGCTCAACACTGACGTGCTAGAACTATCGCTATTGTTAGAAATTGACAATTGATCTTGGCTCTTTAAAATGAGCCCAAAGCCAAAGTAGGGGGTGGGTTTATGTCAAGGGGTGCAAGAGAAAAAGAAACACATTACGGAGGTCCAAAAAGGTTGCCAAAAGGATAACCACAAATTTGAAAAACTCTCCTTAATGGAAGTTCCGTCTTAAGTTTTCGACTTCTCTCCACCAGTGAACGTAAAAGTCATGAGTCAGTCGGGCGAGGCAGCTCATATAAACATACATTAGTCGAAAAGGTGGTATCCTGGATACCGGATAACCTCAAGAACCCTAACTAGCATTGTGTCTGCATGGCAGATCGCCTCTATATACAAAGCTCGTAAGACCAAACCTTAATTATGACGTAGTTTAGTAGTCCAGTAGGTAGGTAACATAGTCTAGTAGGTGGTAAGCTTTTTAGACGTGAAGCCACGGTTCAAACCGCAGGTCAGGCATCTGCAACAAAAGGAAAAAGATTTCAGGCCAAAACTCCGAGTGAAATAAATCTTTCTTTCGGAGACAACTTTAAATTATAAGCGTGCAATTAAGTATCTCGTCTATGAGATAGTCTAGTAGGTAGTGCGTTGGCTTCTTAGACATTAGGCCTCGGTTCAAACCCCTGGTCAGACATCAAAACGAAAATATGAAAAAATATTTCTGAGAGTAAATGAAATTGCCATGAAGAAGTTTCTCAAAAATTTGTCGTACGCAGTCGACTTTAAAATGTAGGTATTGCTACTTATGATTGAAATTAATACACACAACATAAGTGGTATAAGAATCTAGGTTGTAATCTTGACTGAAGGGTTGTAATGACCAATGTGTATGTATAGTTTAAAAAATGGAGAATTGCCTAACAAGCCAGCCTAGAACAAAAGCGACAGAATAAGTAAATGCCAAGTATGCCAAGATTATATGTCAAGTATGTGAAACCTCGCAAAACTCTCACGATTATTAGACCAAACCACTGACTGGAGCACAAGCAAATTTACAAATGCTGGAGCTTTATTCAGATGACCAAAGTAATGCGAAGATTAACATGACTGAAGCTGCTGAAGAAGTACATAGCTGTAGAACGTAAAACTGCTTTTTGAGAGGATCTCAAAGACCGTAAAACAATGCGAAAAAATAAGTTGTTTCCCTAAGCTACAGAAAACCTAACTAACTGCTGTGGTCAAAAAGTCGACCATGAAGGTAGCTGTCAATAGACAGTAATTTACTGAAAGGAAGGAAAGAATGATTTGCAACACACATAGCACAACGTATTACGATGTGTAAAAGGATAACCTGGAAATGGCAGTAGTTATTCGCTCAGACCCTGGTGTCAAATTCAAGAGGATGGAGGATGTGTTAGAAGCCCAAGAAGATGCGATGGTCAATGCCAGGATAGCTGCACGGATCAAATATTTTACACAAGAGAATTCTGACTAAATTGTGAATTTCATAGACATGACAGCATGTTATAGTAACTCAATGGACCTGGAGATGGTCAAATAGTTTAAAAAACAAATGCATCTGTATTAGTTTCGTGTGGTTGACGTTTAAAAGGAGACGTACAAATAAATTCGTTAATCATCATTTGTTTTTTAATTTTGTAGAGTTCGTTTCGTAACATGTCTTCATCGGATGACGATTTGTTGCTTTTGACATGGTATGCAATTTTATTAAGAAAAAAAAAGGAAAAATGAAAAGAAAGAAACAACTTAGAATGCAAATTTGGTATAAAAAAACGGAATTAGTTTTCATATGAAAACCTTTTAAACCTTTTATACGTACACACTATTCACAATAAAAAAATATATTTTTGTTTATCAGCGCACGGATGTGTTCATTACTACATATCCAATCGAATGAGAAAATTCTTGTCAATCACAAATTGAGACGATCAAATAAAAAGTCATCAAATGAAAAATCTAAATTTTTTCATTTTCATCAATCAAAGCCGACAACGTGTACGTGTAGCAGAAAATAAACGACAGCACGCACACGTATAAGGCGTTGATTTTTTTATTTGATTGTCTCCAGGGGCCTTTAAGGAAAGTCATGGCGACCAATTCAGATATGGGTTACAGAAAAACATTACGGCACACTTAATCAACGATGCCGTATAAATTTCCACGGGTAACTCTAAACTGTATTGAAGGCAGCAAGTGTAGCTCATATAATAGTGCTACTGGACCCGAAAATATCGGACGTACGGACTGCTGTAATGGTTATTAAGAACGAAATTATCTTTTGGAGAGATATTGATACGTCTTTAGATTACCAGGTAGTCGGCAGGGCATTTGGGTTTTGCATAATGGCATCGTGAACAGTTTTAGACTGGAACCGGGTTCCTCAAAACGAAAACTGAGCGGTACACCATTCACATAATATTTCATGGGAAATTTCGTTAAGAGTCTACATACTCTGCACTGACAATAGAGAAATAGATTTTATCGACGCCACTTCAAATAAAGGCAATGCAGCTGAAAGCCTAAATAAATTCCAAAATAGCACGCTTAAAGAGATTGTCGTAATCATTACGAAATATTTCATTCTGAACATTCATGTTCGAGACATTACATGTGGTTTTAGAAACCATAAAGAGGAGAAGACGATTCTTTACATACACACACATCGTTTTGTAGCAGATGGAGGCACACATGCTGTTAAACAATGCTGTTCACACACAGATCTGTCATTGTAGGATAATAGGGATCTCAGTTACTCAGTCTTATGTGTTGGGCATGGTTCACGAATTAGAGGAGGAAATTTAATGTGTATCCATTCTTTGTTCGACAACAATTAGAAGCCATGTAAAACCTACTGAACGAAGAGTTCACTAAACATTAATCATTATTTGACGGTTACAAGCTAAGTATCTTGTCTATGGAGTCGCCGTAGTCTAATAGCTAGTGTGTTGGCTTGTTAGACGTAAAGCCACGGTTCAAACCCCAGGTCAGACATCAAAACGAAAGTATGAAAAAATATTTCTTCGCCGACTTCCTCTCAGCAGATTTAATAAAATTGCCATGAAAAGTTTCTCAAAAATCTGTCATACGGAGTTGACTTTACACTGTAGGTCCCACTATTCGTGTATAAAATTTACACACACAACATGAGTGGTGTGAGAAGCTAGGCCGTAATCCTGACTGAAGGGTTGTAATGGTCAACTATGAGGACAAATCAGTCGCAATTGAAAATTGGTATGGTTTGGTTCATAAGCCCCTCAATTACAACCACCAACGGTAAAATGTCAAACAATAATCTTTGAAAAGTAAATTCCTTCAGTAAATGCCCCAAAATGAATATTTCATTCCCTTAAAGAACTTTTTGTCTTCGTTTTCTGTATGAAAATCCCAAAAGGGTGAAAATGTGTGGCGTAGGAAGCCAAGCTGTAATCCTATTTAAAGCATTGTAACGGCCAATAATGTGTGTATATGTAAATGTTAAAGTAATCAACCGTTACTGTGACATACATTCGGGGTTCATGGAAATCTTTTCTACATCCTTTGCCTAAAAAAAAGGACATCTACCGTGTGTATAAATGTAACACAGCGATAAATTATTGTAATTTTACAAAAGCCATCATAAGTCCAATACAGCAATACAGTATTTATCGCAGTTTTAGCCACCAAAAAAATTTTTTTTTTTTAATTTAAAATGCTTGTCAAAGATAAGGTATATAAATATTATATTAAAATATGAAAATAAATAAAAGGAAATAAAAATAAAAAAAACAAAAATACATACATAGATACACATGAGATTAGGTAAAAGTGAATTGTGGGAAATTGAGAGCAAATAACAGTGGGTTAATTTTTTTATTTAAACGATAATACCTTTTCGAAGGTGTAACTGTAATGAAACAGATATGTCATAGGAATTATAACAATTGGACTGCAAAAAAAACCCCAGTTTTATACACAATTTGTGTGACATTTGAAAGGAAAACTTGATATGTCACACACTGGAGTACGTACTGCATGTAAAATAAAAGTAAATAAAGTTACAGTTAAAACTCCACATACAGTGGACAGCAAAAGTCTTAGTACGGCAATATATTTGGACAAAAAAGTCCCCACAGGCTTAATACTATTGCACAAAGTCCCAATACGACTTCAAGAGAGTATGTAAGAGATCATTTGAAAGAACGGTTGCGTGATTGCTAAACCTCAAACAAAAGTCAACCGAAAAACTTGCTCATAGTGCCACCAGAAAACACTGAACAAAACTTGTATATTCAATTCCAATTGGGTTAAATGGAGTGCTTGACCTTAAGTGATATTCTACTAAATACAAGGGACAACATTTTCATATATTAGGCCTTTGAATTTTAAATTTACTCAGGGTTCTCCTTGGGGGTACCTATGGAGTCTTCTGAAACTTTTTCTTATTTTTCTCTTGTTTTATGAAAAACTTTAAAAAATTGTTTAATAATAAAACAGAAATAAACTAATAAAATAAATATATAAACTATAAATTTTTATACAAACTTCTGGCTAAAATGCATAAAATTGCTAAAAAAAATTTGCCGTACTAAGACTTTTGCTGTCCACTGTATATCATAAGAATTTAAAGTTTTTGACAAAATTGTCTTTCTATGGTTGGGTATTTCGAGTCTGGCAATACTCATGTCATTCTATTCTGTCACAAAATTCAGTAAATTATCTCCACTGAAGGTAATGAATCGATTTAAGCTTGAGCAATGTTGCGATTTATTGGGCCAACGAGAAACTGCACAACAATGTCGATTTTGCCTATCTTTTCGGATGTGACGCATTTTCATATTAGTGGGTACGTTATAAGCAATATTACCATACTTAGGGCTCAGAAAACACACACCGTGGTCTTACAGAAGCCAATGAACCCATTGCGAGTGAATGTTTGGCGGGGCTTGTGGTGTGGAGACATCATTTGGCCCATATTTCTTTGGAGAGACCTATCGCAATATGATCACCGACTTTTTTGCACCCGCTCTTCATGGGATTGATATGAACGATGTTTGGTTTCAAAAGGATGGTGCAACTTGCCACTCATCTCATGTCACAATCGATTTGTTGCCTCAAACGTTTGATGGCCTTTAATTAGACAATATGGTAATGTCAATTGGCCGTCAAGAAGATGCAATTTGACATCGTTGGACTATTTTCTGTAGGGTGCCCTTAAAGAAAAGTATTATGCCGACCAACCAAAATAATTAATCATTGGAAGGCCAACATTCGTGATGTCATTGCCTGTGGTTCGAATCGAGGCCTCACGTCTGATAAGCCAACACATTACCATGTGAACTATCAATATCGATAAATATGATTTAATACGGTTCATTGGGCAAGCTATCATGAATCGTTTGGTGACGATTCGAGTAACGATTCAAAATTGTGGAAATTTATTTTGAAAAAAAAAAATTCTGTTTGCGTAGTTCACAGTGCCATTTTGTCCATTTTACAGTCAACATAATCAGTGTAGTAGACAATTAATTCCCGCATTTATTGATAGCTTTCACATCAAATTCACTTTTCTCGATTAGTTCCAATATCTATACCGCAAAGATGTGGAGAAGACGGTGAAATGTAGATACGTCGTCAAACTCAAATTGTTGATCTTTGTCCTCGTACATGAGTGCAGCCCTTGCGCTCACCAACTTCCTTTTCCCTGATTTTGGTGGAACTTGGTTAGTACAGGGGATGCGTGCTCAAGTGAGCTTTGTGATATCAGAGCTACCACTCCGACCTAACCTAATCTCGTATATGAACTTAAACCGAACGGCCAAATTAGCCAAATATGAGCATTTTTATCGAAGGACTGTGTTTAGTGAAGCAGCTTAGCAGCAAAATAGTCACGAACATTGTAAAGAGCCGTCGTTACTTTGAATGGAGCCGAATTCAACCTGATTTTTTTTCTTATGGCATTTGGGTCCAACAGGAAAATTCAATTTCTGATTTTACGTTGGAAGCCAATATTCAAGCTATTGACGCCGTATGGCCAGATTTATTGAAAAATGTAATAAAAACTGGTGATTCTTTTATGACTTAAGAATTGTAAATTCGCTTATTTACTTACTTAATTGGAATGACACACATTTAGCCCGGATTAATCATAAATGTATCCATAAATGATGGAAATCGTCGCAGTGTAGTATTGTGTTGGCATATGCTCTCGTTGTATAAGTTGTTCAAAATTCAGAAAAATATTTCTTCGTCGACATCCTCTCAGCACTTTTCACTCGAATTATTTATAAGCATTATAAGTATTTTTCTAAAGTTATGAATCTAAATGAGTAGGCTTATGAATCAAACATATTTCGAATGGTATAACTTCGATGTCAATATTGTACGCAGACTCATTGCCACCTGTACTTAAAATTTAACATTGTAGTGACATTGTTGACTCACTTATGCTCAAAATTTCATCAGTGATTATGAATTGCGAAAAAACGATTCATTGCTGATCTCCGATTCGGAGTCGACGTTAAACTGTAGGCTACGCCGTTCATGGATAGTCATGGTCATTAGGCTACAGTGCTTATATGAGCTGTCTTAGATAGAAATGTAAATTACACAGTCGAAAAACATAGGGCCAACCAGATCAGGCTGACGACGAATCAATATTTTGGGGTATTCGCTAAAACTTCAAGCTACAGCAGCAATGTTCTCTATATTTCTATGCCTTGTTGTTGGTTTTGAATAGAGACAAAAACAAAATTCGTGCAAAGTGCATTACGGCATAAGCCATATTGCGCCTTAACATGGGTGAATTATTTTGTTTTTATAAATTTCCACATTTTGGAAACGTAGTCCAAGAGTTAGAAACGATTCGTGATGACACTTACTTAATGGTGCTGAACAGAAATGTCAACATAGTTTGACATTCTAAGCTGGCAATCAATATGATATGGGCCATCTATCGGTTTATGTAAATTTGAACCACCGGTCATTTGGACAATATTTCCGACAATATACTCTGTTAAAAAATTCAGTACATTCTCTCCACTGAACGTAATGAATCGATTTACGCTTGAGTAACGCTGGGATTTATTGGAAATTTATTTCCAAAACAAACAATTTGGTCAGAAATTGCTCGATAGTCTCGTACAAAATTTGTTCGCCGACAAGGACCAACAATGCCCAATACACGCAAATTTATTGCTAAAGTTGGTGGAACTGGTCTCATTGTTGATGCACCAAAACATGAGCGTGCTCCTACAGTACATCTGAAAATATCGCGGCTCTTCATCGTTCTATGAAATTGACAATTTCACGCACCAGTTTACATCGAATTTTGCGCAGAGTCCTCGGTAGAACGGCTTACAAAGTTCAATTGTTTTAAGAGTTGAAGCCACATGACCATCAGCTTTGTTTACGCTTCACTAGATGGACCAATGATAAACTGCGCGATTATGTCGATTTTGGATGAATCTCATTTTCATCATGGTATGTACGTTAATAAGCAAATTTTTAAAAACCCAAACGTGGTCATACAGAAGCCAATGCACTATCAAGGTAAATGGGTGTATGAATACTTTTTGTCCTCAACTGTATTTAATTGTGATTTTTATTATACACCAGATTGTGGCATACAGCCTGTTACATTTACAGTTACATTCTTTTTTTAATAGAAATAATTGATTATCAACTCAATACACTAACACAGGATATGTTGAACGAAACCAAACTGTAATTAGACTTCAATTCTAACAATGCTTCAATGCTTCCAAGGCTTTGTACTTCAATTGTAAGAGGAGAAGAAGTACAATACGGAACATAGTTTATACAAGGTGGATTGGATGTCAGAACTAACAAGTGTATCGTATGAAACCAAGAGTTCATTGAGTGTCCTTTTTTTTCGTAATTACAATATAATCAATCGATTATTTGTTCATAAACTTTCTAATTTTAATGCTATGCTGTGTCATAATCCTCTCACAGAAACCAAATGAAGCTCCTTAAATACATGACTAATTACACGTAAATCTGAAATAAATTCCACATGGTCAAGACACCATAGCACAACTGATCAATATCGTCCATCTAAGGCTGTTGTATCTTCCTGAGTCAAAGTAAACTGCTGCAAAAACAGTTAAAGAACGTAGAATGCCTTGGCATATTCCATTCATTATAAACATCTGTTTAACATTTCATTTAATTTACTTCACTGACAACACAAACACACACACGCACACATATACAAAGTTACTTTCTCTCTTGGTTTATGTATCGCTTTGTCATTGTCTCTTGGCCATGGCGTAGAAGAAGACCAGCGAAGTGAAAATGATAAATTAGTAGATGAACTAAGTGAAAAAGGGAATACAGGGACAGAGACAAAGGCAGAGACAGGGAATGAAAGAGATAAGAATGTCGCTAAACAAAGCTTAAGAACTAAGTAGCAACACATGTAACTTGAAGAGGACCTAGAAAAGTATACAAATACCTAAACATACGCACACACATACGCATACGCTTACTTACCTACACACTTGACAATGAGATAAAATACAATGTCAAGCATGTACATGTGGTACTAGCACTGGTATGGGTACGAGTACGGGTAGGGACACACTGTTAGATGGTATTTGTTAAAGGTAATTGCGAACATGTATTCGCACTGCAGACTGGGATTAGAGGGCTTGGTTTGGTGGGCATAACAGAGATAATGTCTATGAAAGCAAATGACCAGCACTAATTTACGATTTTAAGACAAAAAGGCAGGCCTGACTTGGCTACTCACTTCATTTACAATTCATTTGCGTTATGCTAGGGCGCGTGGGTGGTGTAAAAACAAGGCAAAAATAAATGAAGAAAAATAGAAGACAAAAAAAAGAAAAAAAGAAAGAAAGAAGCATTCTGCGTTATACGCTGTGCATTAAAGTCAAATATTTACTTTTAATTTCAAGAACCCCAGGGGAAACAGTGTAAAAAAATTGCAACAAAAAAAAATAGAAAATAAATAGAAAATAAAAAGAAGAAGAAGAACAAAAAGCAGGCGTGTCGTTCACAGTTAAAGTGGCGTGATGGGTGTTGGTTGTTTGGTTGGGTGTTTGGCTTGAATATTTCTAGCTGGGGTTTCAATGGTGTAGTTAAGTTAAGTAATAAATTTTATAATTTTCTACAGGCTAAAATGTTACACAAAACATTGTTAATACAGGTTACAGACAAAAAAATTACGGAATTACATTTCTTTATACGTTTTTCACTATAATTTATTACACAAAAAAAATATTTACGTTTTTTTATAAAAGGGGGTGTATTTAAAGCGTTAAAAAATTATTTTTTTTTAATTGCTGACTATCGTACAATACTGTAACCAAAAGTATTCAAGGGATTTTTGGTGTTATTTTACAAATTAAGACATTGAATTTATTTCCGAAATAATATATTCCCTTACATACCTGTTGAATAGCGGGGTCCATTATTTATATTTGCACCAATGCCACCATACGTAAAATGATGACTTGATTCACCTGTACCCGAGACTACAGCAATTTCATCCAGTTCGTGTCCCGGCGAAGCGCCAGCCGATACTAAACGTGTCGACGAAGTCGCTGTATTACTTTCAGAATTTTTGCGACCTCGTAACGATAATACCAGCCGTTTGGCTGTGGACATTACAGTTTATTCACCAACGAAAAACAAACCGAAAACAAAAACAAAAAGAAAATAGAAAAAAACCAATGTTTCTGCAATTATGCCTGCAAATAGAAAATAAAAGAAAAATGGAATTTTAAAAAAAGTTTGAAAATTCGAACATAATTTCATAAAAATCTTATCAACTAAGTTCCACATACAAAAGCTGTAGAAACAGTCTGTTGTAGAAATCTTTTACTCAGGTTTCTCTTATAGTGGGTGATTTTTTAAGAGCTATAGGACAATTTTTCAAAAAAAAACACGTAAAATTCAGAAAAATGCATGAAATCTTTATTTGAATCGATAGTACGATCCGTATAATTTAATGTTTGAAGATTATTTCATGCAAGTGTTGACCGCGACGGCGCCTCAAATGGTACATCCGCTTAGTCCAATTTTGGCATGCTCTTTCCAAAATTTTAGCCGGTATCTCACGAATACATGCATCAATGTTGCCTTCCAATGCGCCAATTGAAGCGGGCTTGTCTGTGTAGACATGAGCTTTAACATAGCCCCACAAAAAGTAGTCTAAAGGCGTTAAATCGCACGATCTAGGCGGTCCAGAACGAGAAATAAATTGTTCACCGATCTCGCCTCTCAATAAGTCCATTGTTACGCGTGCTATGTGGCATGTGGCACCGTCTTGTTGAAACCAAATGTCATGCAAGTCAAGCTCTTGCATTTTGGGCAAAAAAAAAGTTGGATATCATCTCACGGTAGCGCTCAGCATTCACAGTTACGTTACGATTCGCAGCATCTTTGAATAAGTACGGTCCAATGATGCCACCAGCTCATAAATCGCACCAAACTGTGACTTTTTCTGGATGAATTGGTAGCTTTTGCAATGCTTCTGGCTGATCTTCACTCAAAAATCGACAATTCTGCTTATTTACGTATCAATTGAGCCAAAAATGAGCTTCGTCGCTGAACACAATTTTTCGATAAAGAAGTGGATCTCCGGCCAACTTTCCAAGACCCCATTCACCAAAAATTCTGCGTTGAGGTAGGTCGTTCGGCTTCAATTCTTTCACCAGCTGTATTTTTAAAGGCTTCACACCTAAATCCTGCCGCAAAATGTTCCATGTTGTTGAGTAACAGATGCCCAATTGCTGCGAACGGCGACGAATCGATAATTGATGGTCATCATTAACACTGGCCGATACAGCTGCGATATTTTCTTCAGTTCGCACTCTACGTAAGCATGTTGATGGTTTAATGTCCAACAATGTAAATTTGGTGCGAAATTTAGTCACAATAGCCCGAATAGCCGCTTCAGTGGGTCGATTAAATTGACCATAAAATGGAAGAAGCGCGCGATGAACTTTCTTAACAGAGCACGCATTTTGATAATAAAATTCAATGAATTGCAAGCGTTGTTCGTTTGTAAGACGATTGATGGTTAAATTATAGACCAAACTGAAGATGTTTGACAGTGAAACAAAACACGAAACGTGCATGTGCTGTTTAAACCAGTGTTGCCAAAAAGATAATAGCTAAAAAATCACCCGTTATTTCCATAGCAGTGTGACTGAAAAGTTCGTAGGCTAACACACAGATGGCACTAAAAGTATGAAAACCATATGATTTCCAGTTAATTGTAATCTAGACGGCTGTGTGAGGAAGACTTTGAGTGAAGATTTGATTTTGTGTATCAATAAAACGTTGCTTTTCGACGAAGATAATGACTTGACTTGGATTAACTTACCTTAATAAAGTTTAATCGAATTTTGCACCAAGAAACCCTACAGTTAGGAGGGAGTTTGTTAAGTTTAAACAAGGTTATCAGCGCTGAAAATGTCTATAAAATAATTAGGGATAGTTCAACGAGGAAGCTGAGTATTTGGCAATTACATACATACATACATACATACATACATACATACATACATACATACATACATACATACATACATACATACATACATATATAATTGTCCATTCCAATCCTTCAGTCAAGATTACGACCTAGCTTCTCATGGCACGTATGTTGTATGTGTTAATTTTATACATGAGTGGTGGGACGTATAGTTTAAAGTCGTTTCCGAAAGACAGAGTTTTAAGAAACTTTTCATGGCAATTTTATTTATTCTCAGAATTTTTGCCAGAAATCATGGGATTTGAAAGATCTTTTCAAAATTAATGCCACGCAAATTCACATTTAAACAAAAAACGCATTAAATTGATGATTCTGAGCAAGGTTTGAAGCTGTTCTATTAAACTGGAACTTACAAACGATTTGGAGGCATGGTCATCTCCCGTGGAGGCGATATAAACTGGTCACTGAAATTGTGCAATTTGACTCCGTTTGTCCTTTTCTTGTATGGTTTTCTTAAGTTGCATTTGTATGCGAAGAAGTTACAAATCACAGCGGCCTCCAAAGCCAAAAAAAAGCAAGTCATCGCTTAACATTCGTCTGACTTACGAACTAGAATTATGGAGAATTGCTCATTTCGGATGTGATCCAACCAAAGAAGCTGTGGCGGATATTTGAACGATTTTATATTCCAAACATAATGACAACAATAGGCCTTTCAAACGAATAAAAATTTCGGTAATATGTCGCACACACATACTCGTAATGTTTAATTTAAATTCAAAAATTTAAAGCACTTTACGAAGTACGAAAAATATAAAAATATAAAACTTTCACGTTAAAGTTAGTAGTAAAGAGACGTTGCGTTTTTGTGAAAGAAAATGGTTAAAGAGTTCCTTTTTATTTAGAAAACAAATTTAGGCAATATACTCCAAGTCAACTTGAAGCTATGTCACCAGGCATCCTTCTTTCTCCTGTTGGTAGCTAAATGGCGTCTCGAGAGGTAGGCAATCTTGCTATGTCTGCTACATTATTTTTCTTTTTCTTGGAAGCTATGGTCCATCCTCTCTTTTACCGAAACCACGAAGACATATGTTCCACCGTTAATGTCCACATATCGCTTGTGATCTTAATCAAAATCAAAACTAGAGCCAAATGATTCACATGCCTTCAGGCCTATAATAAATGTCATCAAAACTGTATAAACGAGAATACAACGTAAAAATATACGATTTTCGGAAACAAGTTGTTTAATTTTCTTCGAGCTCATTCCATAAGAATGAAAACAGCGAAACAAAACCAATATTAATAAGCACCTTCGCTCTTTCTTGCTTGTGGTCGGGAAGCGACTCGATATATCAAGGCTTCCGTTGTCGATCAGATATAAGTTATGTAAATATCAAGGAGATCAGATGGAATGAAGTCTTAATGAACCAGGATACTTGAATGAATGTCACTTTGCTCCTTAAAAAACTGTTGGTTCCAGTGAAAATTACATTGAATTCTTATGCCTAGAATATCAAGAGCTGCTGACACCCCATTATTTATACCAAAGTTGTAGGTGACATGTTATTAATGTTGAGCTTATAAATCAATTAAAAGCACTCGGTCGAATGTTAGTGTGTCAATCATATTAAATCTTTTCACTTCAATCTCCAAAGAACTTGCTCTGCCGTCAAAGCAATATGAATGACTAACACAACTGTAACCGGCGAAGAGATCGAAATGATTTGGAGCTAAAGACAGGAAATTAAAAGAAACTTTAGATATAGAGAGTTGGTAATGGGACTGAACCTTACGGCTATCCTGTGCTCACCGGACCATACCAGATCTTGTGGTTCAAACTGCAGCTCAAACAACTCGAAGGAAACAAAATCTGATAAAACACTTATTTCGGCAACTTACTCTCAGCAGTCTTCTATCAAAAACTGTAAGGATAAACATAATTACCATAAAAAGTTACTTAAATGTGTCGTTCAGAATGGACGTTAAATTGTGGCTGTTGCCACTTATGGATAACATTAGCACACATAATATAGATGGGTTGTGATGACCAATGAAGTAAATGAAAAAGGAAAAATGAACCACGCCGTACTCTGATAAAGAACAAGGAAATGTCCAGAGCTTCGTATATTTAGACGGACTTGTTCCCCCTCTTCCATAATCGCCGTAGTTTAGTAAGTAGTGTGTTGGCTTATTAGACGTGAGGCCACGGTTCAACCCCAGGTCAAACAACTCCAACAAAATGTGAAAATATGAAAAAATACTTCTTCGTCGACTGCCTTTCAGCAAATTTTTAGCAAAAACTCTGAGAGTAAACAAAATTGCTATGAAAGGCTACTCAAAAATCTGTTGTTCAGAGTTGCCTTTATACTGTAGATAAAAGGAACGCACATAGCATAAGTGGTGTGAGAAGCTAGGTCGTAATCCTGATAGAAGGGTTATAATGGTCAATTAACTTAAGCACTCTGTTAAAAAACAAGGAAGTGTCTAGAGCATCGAATTTGCTCTCATCAAATGATTAGATGGACTGATTCCCCGTTTCTGTAAGTAATGCCAACAAGTTAACGACCCCTAAAAAATTCAAATTGTTTTTCATTGATCCGGTTGTTTGATCCTCTTACCTTTCACCATGATTGCAAAATATCACAAGGCAACAAAAATATATTGAAGTCGCCGTGGTCTAATTGGTAGTGTGTTGGCTTCTTAGACGTAAAGCCCGGCTTCGTATCCCAGGACAAGCATCAAAACAAAATATGAAAAAAAAATATTTCTTCGGCGATTTCCTCTCAACAGATTTCTGGCAAAAACTCTGGGAGTAAATAAAATTGCCATGAAAAGTTTCTCAAAAAACTGTCGTTCGGAGTCGACTTTAAAACTGTAGGTCCCGCCACTCATGTATAAAACTAAAACGCACAACATAAGTGGTGTGAGAAACTAGGTCGTAATCCTGACTGAAGGGTTGTAATGACCAATTATGTATGCATGTAGGTGAGTAAGTACTTTGTTAAAGAACAAGGTATTCGCATTTGCTCTTATCGAATTGTTAGATGGAGTTGTTTCCCCTTCCTGTAAGTAATGCCAACATGTTAACAATAGAACGGGCCCTGCAGATACCAAATTGACTGTTACTGATTAAATTGTTTAATACTCTTGCCTCTCACCGTGATGACTACAATAACATAAGGCAATAAGAAGTTTACCAAATCGACGAGCTAGTGTCGAAGAATACTGGAATGCCATTTGACCCAGAAAACTTGTTCACGAATTTTTTTCTCCCATATGGAAAGAAAAAAGAAAAGACAGCGTTTTCACACGTTATTACTGCGGCACACAAGGTTCTTGAGTTATTTTCATTATAATTGCCGCAATTTCAGAGCGCCTCTATTCCGAATTGAACCACAAACTGCACAACTTCACTCACAACGAAACATCCGGCTTTAATTCATAGCATTCTCATCGTACCCTATAAAAACATTTTGTGACACTGTTTTCGACTTCATAAGACTTATTGGGAGAAATCTTTCCTGTGCGTATTTCACAAATTCGCGTTTATAAATTTAAAACATTTGAGTTCCTTTCCATAAAATACCATAAATTATGAATTCAGGTACTGATAAAAAAAATATGAGAAAAAAGTGAACATGTTTTATCAATTTACCCTTATTATACCATAAAATGTAACCAGAAGCTTTTCAAAATGGAAAACCTTTTCTCTTTCAATAACATAACCAATTAAGAGAAAATAGAAACAACAAGAAATCAAAGTCAAAAACATTAATTATTCAATGCTTGAATTTCTTTTCTGCTACGTTCGTTCCTAACAAGACGAGAAGGCCTATTTATGTTACAAAAAATGTTTATTGAAACATTACCAAAAAAGTCAAGCCAATCGTAGACAATTTCCATTTACTTTTTCTCCCTCTCTCTCCCTCTCTGTCTATTTTATAAAAGCCTTGCAAAGCAAACGAGACAAAAAAACGTTAAATAACAAGTAATACGAGTCCCTTACTGAGCCCCACTTGGAACAGTGTTAGACATGTTTACATGTTACAGTTTATAATTCCCTTTTACGGAGAAAATATAAAAAAAAACGAGCAGAAAGAGAAAAACATGGAAATTTCAACCCTTAAACCCCAAAAGTAGGCAACAAACAAAGTTGCAAAAAAAATGTACTCATGTTTTTACTTAAGCTCAGAGTAAAAAAAAGAAATACAAACACATGTAGCGTATAAACACACACTTACAAGCAAGGGTTTATTGTATTCCATATTGTGTTCCTTTTTTTTGTAACAAAAATCTTGCTTTACTTATACATATAAAAATAAGACAATAATGCTCTATGTACACCTACATATAAACATACATATATACACATACCCGGTCTCTCTCTCTCTGTCAGAGCATCAAGCAAAAAATTCTCATTTTCATTTATATTTTGTTTAGGATTTATTTGAATACGTTAAATACTTCCTTTATCTGTTATAAGATTATGTTCTCTTATTGTTCTTCTCATAAGTACACTATGGCATAAAACTTGTGCTATTGTTTAAGAATTAATAGCCAAGGCATGAGAATCTCATGAGTAATATTATTACGTTTTTACCTTTTAAAAAGGTTTAAAATATGAGCTCGTAGATTGCAAATAAAATAGAAATAAATTTGTATTTAATTTTAATTAAAATTCTTTATTATTCCCACAATTCTGCGAGCCACTATTCACAACTTGATGTAAACAACAACAATTGCTTTTCTTTGTTATTCCTATGTTTACATCCTTTGCATAAACAATAACAATTACTAAATAATTATTTGAAACAGCATTGTAACGGAGATCTTCAAACGCACCGCGTCTTCACACAAGACTGACTGAAATTCACTAACTCCGTCGCCTGCTTTGCCTTGCCTTTTATATGGCAGGGTAAACAGTCTGATGATTGTTCTTGAAGGTGAATGTTTGTGACTTCGCCTCCTCGAAATCTCTATAAATGTAAATATCGTTGTTTACATTCATAATTGTTGTTTGTATATTTTGTTTACATTCATTCTTGTAGTGTTGTTTGTAGATTTTTGTTTACTTGTTTACAATTTT
Source organism: Sarcophaga subvicina (assembly GCA_936449025.2). Classification (NCBI taxonomy): domain Eukaryota; kingdom Metazoa; phylum Arthropoda; class Insecta; order Diptera; family Sarcophagidae; genus Sarcophaga; species Sarcophaga subvicina. The sequence goes on from OW388084.2 coordinate 40,595,312, forward strand.
TTTATGCCGGTTTTTGTTGTTATATTAAGCAGTACGATAATTTGTAAACAGGTTTGTTTACTGCATTGTTTTGTTTTTGTAACTTTTGTTCATAATTTTAATGTTAAGCGATGAAGGAAAACATCAGTATCTAGATTTTTCATTTTCGTAAATATAAGGCTTTATCGTGGACCGAATATATGTCTATAGACTCATCAAGTTGGTTGAAAGCAACGCCTAAATCCTGAATGGCAATAGTCGCTATAAACTTTCCTCTAACGTCAGGTTACGGATTCTTCTGCACGTATGTTTGTGTTCCCAGAGAGTTTGCATAGTCCACGCTCGACCCACTCTAGTGGGACCTAACTAGATTATTGAAACTAAATAGTATGTGACGGAAATAAGTAATCAGAGCAAGAAAGAGGTGTAGGACTACGAACGGAAGACGACAGGGTTGACAACAGGCATTTGCAAAAGCGAAACAACAACATTGGATGAATACCAAAAAAGTGACGATGTCTTTAATAGGGACAACAACGCAGAGCTGGTTATCCTACACATTGGAAAACATTCAAATTCTTCTACATTGTGGCTATACTTGCAACGCGAATTAGATATCACAGGAGGAACGTTTTTAATTCGAATAAATTTAAAGGCTCACAGACTACCATTCTCTGTAGGCACTGTGACAGACATTACTCTTAATGATGTGGCAAAAGAGGGTCAATACTTAGGATCTAAAATTGACTCCAAGTTTTCATGGCGAATGAATATTCAGGAGGCAAAAAAAGATTTTTAACGCTTACAATAAGTGCAGGTATTCAGTTGGTAAGAACAGAGACATTAGACCGACTATTGCAAACTGGTTCTAGGCTATAGATGCACTTCTTGGTGGAATGTATTCCATTCAAAGAGCAATCGAAATATTCCGTGTAAAGTATAGAGATGTGCGTCTGCTGGATCACAGGTGCCAGTAGTCGCCATAGTTTAGTAGATAGTGTGTTGACTTATTAGAAGTGAGGCCACGGTTCAAACGGAATATGAAGAAATGTTTCTCCAAAATCTGCCGATTTTCTACCATATTTACCAGACATGACTTCTTAATAGACATGACTATGTGCAATCCATGGCTCTCATATAGGCTCCAGTAGAGACTTCCGAAATGTGGGCAAATTGGGCTCTGAAGCAAATGGAAATCCATTTCTGGATATAGGATTTTACGACGATACCAATCCCTAGAAAATTCCAGAGCGTTGAGCAATGCATCCCAAAAATGTCACCGTTTGATGTGGATTTTGGGATGACGGCATCATCGGGCTATATTTCTTTGCGAAAGACACGAGCACTACAGGTTGCTAATTACCAACTTCTTTTCCCTCGAATTGAATGATCAGGACACCAATGACATGTAATTTCAGTAGTATGGCGCTACGTGCAACACAGCTTATGTTTTATTGAATATTCTGCACGTGGAGAGACTTCTAAATTTGTACGTAAATGCGAATAATCCATAAATCATAACGAACCTCAAAACCAATATATCGCCTGTTTACAATCAAATTCAGCCTGATTTAGATGCCAAATCATGGATAATTGATGATATTTCGGATGCGCTCAACACAGAGGAACTACGTCGGACATTTGAACGATGTTATATTCGAAGGAAAAATTCAATGATGTATCACACACACACACACACTTTTATTTAAGTTTAAAGAAAACGCTTAAGAAAAGACCCTTTATAAAAGTATAAGACTGAAAAGAGCAATTGGTCGTTAAAGCCCCGCAGTCAGTATTACGACCTACCTTCTCACACTTCTTATGCTGTGTGTGTTAATTTTATAAAAGAGTCGCGGGATCTATAGTTTAAAGTCGACGGGGAACGACAGATTTTTGACAAGATTTTTAATGGCAATTTTATTAACTTTCAGAGTTTTTTCCAGAAATCCGCTGAGAGGCAGTCACCGAAGAAATATTTGTTTATGTTTCGTTTTGTTGGAGATGTCTGACCTGGGGTATGAACCGTGGCCTCAAGTCTAACAAACCAACACACTACCTACTAGATTACGGCGACTGCAACTGAAAATGAGTAGTACCAGTAAAATTCTTAACTCTGCACAGTTCAGATTGCATATTACTGAGGCGATATGCAAACATAAAATCGTCAAATATAACAAGCATGCAAATGAGGTTGAATGTGACACTCAACACAAAAAAGAACTGGCCACCTCCATATATTCCTCTGAAAGATGTGAAGTTGGAACAATACTAACTCTAATCACTATGAGTCAATAAATGGATGAGATCAACATTTCCAAAACCTTCAAGGCCTATAAGGAAACAGACTGTGAAAAACTGTAAATTTATTTTGCATAGAGAACCGCTTTAAAAACTGTCCATATTGTTACGAAAATGAAAAAATCTGGTGCTTTTACATCGTTTAACATTAAAATTATAAACAAAAGCTATAAAAACAAAAACAAGTAAACAAAAAGATACCAACAAAACACCAGCATAAAAAATTATAAACAAGTAAACAAAAATGCAACAACTAACACTACAAGAATAAATGTAAACCAAATGCACAAACAACAATAATGAAACAACAATGTTTACATTTATAGAAATCTCGAGAAGGCGAAGCCATGAACATTCTTCATAATTTCAAGATTATTCATCAGACTGTTTACGTTGCCATATAAAAGGCAAGGCAAAGCAGGCAACTAAGTCAGTAAAAGTTCAGTCAGTCTTGTGTGAAGACGCGGTGTGTTTGAAGAGAGTAATCGTGGTTTGAAGATCTCCGTAACAAAGATCTGTCGAACAATTGACTAGTAGTTGTTATTGCTTATGTATCCAAAACATATCCTGGAATTACAACCTCAATATTTCTGTACTCTTACTTTAAGGTTGCATTTATGGAAAATATATTTTTTACATTAGTTTTTAATTTTTTTTTTTCATTTCCAGCACGCCACGCTTTATACCAAACGGATATTAAAGACATATTAAATTTAGAATCTTATATGGCAGTATGCTTTTCAAAATATTAAAAATTTCTTCTTTGTTTATTATTCGTATTGAAATTTCATAAAATTTTATTTGCTTTTAAAAGAAAATTTCTTTTTTTTTATTCACATTACCTACACCAACACCCCACCCGTGATTCCAGGGCCCACAAAATAAGAAAAATACCGCAGCTTAATATGCAACAGCCTACACCATTATTACTCACAATCTAAAGAAAGAAAATGGAAATATTTTTGGTCTATTTTAACTTCTTTTTTCTCTCTACAAAAGAAGAAGAAGTAATAATCATCACAATAATAAAAATGAAATGAAGAAAATTTTCTCATTTTGACTGCATGGTGCTAATAAAAATAGAAAATCTCACACACAAACATACACACAGAGATATTAAGAAAAATGAAAAATATTTCTTTACAAAAATAAAACATTTTGTATCCCATTTGATGAAATAAAAAATCTTGCCTTTTTTTGGTAAGAATAAAAGATTTACCTTTTAGACTAAGGAAGGAAGGAAGGAAAATTACCAACAAGGTGTATCCATTACCTATAGTAGAGGAATAGAGAGATGATACCTTCTCTCTTGTGAAGTTCAGCATAAAAACGCAAATTTTTTTAATTTAGCGAAGAGCAAAGAAAAAAACCGACAATGAAAATGAAAAATCTCTGAATGAAATTATTTTTTTAAGATTTTTAATAATGCACTGGGGAATAATGAACAAAATTTGAAAAGGTAAAGTTACGAATTTGGCCAATTAAGGATTCATCATGAAGGAAATTAAATTAAATTTATTAAAAACAAAATACTGATCTCCGCAGAAAAAGAAACATAATTGTTGAATCAAAATTTATAAAATTACATCAAGCCTATCCCAAAACCCATAAGTGTTATTACAGCAACAACAATTCTACATTGACATCAATGCAAATGGACGGTGCATCTTTATGGGGCCAACACTCAGTTGAAAGTCTACGCTAATACAGTTTATTGGTCTGAAAATAGAGAACGATTCTAAGGGAGGGTCAGCAAGAAGACAAGAAGAAAAAACGAAGAAGAGGCGGTTGAGACTTTAGCAGTTAAAATTTGAAATTGCTTTGTATGGATATGGAAGGACCTACAGATTCCGATACATACATACATAATTGGCGATTACAACCCTTCAGTCAGGATTACAATTTAGTTTCTCACACCACTCATGTTGTGTGTGTTAACTTTATACTTGCCTTGGAGGGATCAGGTGAGTAAACCAGGAGAGTAATGTCGATGCTTTAGACATTTTCTTGTTTTTTAACAGACTACTTATTAACGTTTTTTTTTTTAACTAGTGCTTATTTCGTTATTGGTAACACTTAGCTGACGTGTCTGATTTGACAGATAATTAGTTGTATCCTTCCGCTGAACGAATATGGTTGTGTATACGCTTGAAAAACGCTGGGAAATTTTGCGACATTACTTTGAAAATCATGGTAATGTTGCAGAATGTGTGCGAAAATTGCGTACGGATTTTGGAAGAAGAGAAGCACCGTCAGCTTCGTTATCTTGTGAAAGAAGTGAAAGAAACTAGCATCCTCATCGATAAAGCAAAGCGTGAAAAGCAAAAAACAGTGCTTACACCCGAGAATATTGCTGCTGTGGCAGAAAGAGTGCGTGAAGCGCCATCAACATCAATTCACCGTCGTTCTCAATAATTAAACATTTCGGAGACATCATTGAGACGAATTTTGCATAAAGTCCTTGGTATGATGCCATACAAAGTCTAATTGGTTCAGGAGTTGAAGCCAATTGACCATCCAATGCGTTTTCGCTTCGCTAAATGGGCCTGCGATCGACTTACAGAAGATGCCGATTTTGGCAAAAAAAATCATCTTTTCAGATGAAGCTCATTTTGATCTTGGCGTTTATGTAAACTAGCAAAATTGTTGCATTTGGGGCACAGAAAACCCGCACGCATACATTGAAAAGCCGACGCACCCAAAACGAGTCACTGTTTGGTGCGGATTTTGGTCCAGAGGCATAATTGGGCCATTTTTCTTTGAAAATGAGGAAGGAGTGGCCGTTACAGTCAATGGCGATCGTTATCGTGCCATGTTGAACGAATTTTTGTTCACAAAAATTGAAGAGGAGGATATTGGAAACATTTGGTTTCAACAGGACGGCGCTACGTGCCACACAGCCCAAGCTACACTCGATATTTTGCGCCCTGTTTTTGAAGATCGCATTATCAGCCGCAGAGGTGATGTCGTTTGGCCACCTCGGTCAAAAGATAAGTGTTACGCCGACAAGCCAGAGACAATAGACTCTTTAAAGGACAATATTCGTGAAACCATTGGTGAAATACAGCTGCACACAATCGATAATGTGCTTAAAAATTGGACCGATCGTGTGGGCTACTGCATGGCGAGCCGAGGCAGCCATTTGAATGAAATTATTTTCTATTATTAACCGGAAGGATTGTACTTTCATATAAAAAAAGAAATTTGAGAAAATATACGGTAGTTTTTTTAAAGCATTTTCAACACAAAAAAGTTATTTGGCGGACCCTGTAATTTCGTTTTGTTGGAGATGTCTGACCTGGGGTTTGAACCGTGGCCTCACGTCCACTAAGCCAACGCCATACCTACTATACTACGGCGATAGATGCCATAAAGTGTGGACATCGTTCAACTGCGCGACACAGCTTCTCTGGCAGAAGGGCATTAAAAATGTTCAATTTTCCGTGATCCTTATGCATAAATCAGGCTAAATTTGATCGATTGCTTGTGTTATTTTGGTTTTGAGGAATTCAGTGGCTTATCTCTTATTAGCATAGAGCTGGGGCTTAAGAAAACCCCACAAGGATAAGCCTAATGTGGTTCGATCTCGGTGGTTAGTTAACAGCACCTCCATGTGAGACAACCATTCCCTCAAATCATTCATAGACCATATGCAATGTGGTATGAGGTCTGTGACAATTAGCGTCGTCCTATTAAAACCACATGTCATTGGTGTCGAGATCATTCAATTAAGACCAAAAAAAGATGGTAATGATGGCCTGACCAAAGTCGTTCTCTAAGAAATATAAACCGATAATGTCGGCGACCTAAAATCCTCTCCAAACAGTGACTTTTTCGGGATGAATTAGACGCTCTTCTATCTCATGTGGATTGGTATCGTACCAAATTTGACGAATTAGTTTGCTATGTAATCATTTATTCAGAAATTGACATCATCGCTGAAGACAATTTTTCGAGGAACGCGCGTGTAATTTAAAAATTTAGTCGAAACAATTTTATTATTTGCACATGTTGTTAAATGTTACATCATCCCATGGTGACTTGGCAATACAAACTGAATAAATGATTACTAATTTGACAGATGTAAGTACAACAAGATAGCTTTTATAAACTAAAAAAGTTCTAAAGCAACTATTGCAAGACCCGATAAAAACTTGAGCAAAAAATTAACCATTCATGCTTTTCGAATTTTGTAAATTAAGGGACTTCTATTTCCATACAATTAATTCCTTTTAAACTTTGCTTTACCAACTTTGCTGCGACCAACAACAGTACCTAGACAAAATGCAACAAAGTGTGCAAAAAAATCTACCACAGTTTCTTTCGCGTCGCTCAGAAGAACTCAGAGTCTTACGGCTCACAACTTAGCAAAATTTGCGCTGTTGCGTGGGGCTGCACTCACATAAAATTCAACAGATTCAGGAACTGATAGTCAACCATATCCAATTGTTTGTTTTGTCTAAATGCACAGTCTAAAGCAGTTGAGCACCGATCATAATTTTAATTACAAAATGATTTTTAGCGTTGAGTCCCATTTGTTAATGAATTTGCGGCAATACCAATTCACATGAAATCCAAAAGCGTTTGAGTTTTTCTTGTGGGGGTTTTTTAAGTCGCAGGTGTATGTGAATAACCCACCAAACACAGCGGTCCTCAAAGAAAACATGACTAAAACCATCTTTCAAATTCAGCCTGATTTATGTAGCACAGTCATGGAAAATTGGATAATTTTAATGCGATCCATTGCGGACATTTGAAGAATTTTCTATTCTACCCATAATGATATGAATAGGCCTTTCAAACGAATAAAAAATTTCGATAATATATCATACACCCTTCACATACATACACACATAGTTGGTCAGGATTACGACATAGCTTCTCACACCAGAAATATGCTGAAAGGTAGCGCCGAAGAAATAATTTCATATTTCGTTTGGTGTAGCGATGTCTGACTTGGAATTTGAACCGAGACTTCATGTCTATTAAGCCAAACACTACCTACTAGACAAAGGCGACTTTAAACACACACTCCTTGTTTAATTTAAATTTAAAAGAAGCACATAATGAAAACATTATATAAGAAAAACCAGATTTCGAGGGAGAACGCTTTGAGTTTATGTAAGCGGATCAATATACAAAAAATTAACCTGTTCATTCCCCTTTATTTAAGTCGTAAAATCTATATTATATTCTCATCACTGACGCTATTATATACAGTCAACCCTCCTATAACGCGGTAAATGCGTACCGCGTTGTATGGAAGCCGCGCTATAAGAAACTCGGATTTAACTGTACAAACCAGGCTAATTCGTAGCGTGTTCTATGGAAACCGTCTACCGCGCTGTGTGGATACCGCGCTATAAGAAACTCGGAATTAGTACAAATCACATCATTCGTATCGCGTTATATGGAGACCAAGAAATACAAACTACAAGATAAATAATAAATTATTTTTATTGAATTAAAGATTGATAAAAAAAATGATCAAAAAAGATTGGAAGTCGCCGTAGTCTAGTAGGTAGTGTGTTGGCTTATTAGAATCTGTCGTTCGGAGTCGACGTTAAACTGTAGGTCCCGCCACTCACGTATAATATTAACGCACACAACATGAGTGGTGTGAGAAGCTAGGCCGTAATCCTGACTGAAGGGTTGTAATGGCCAATTATGTATATATGTATGTATGTAAAAAAATGAAACAAAAACTAAGCTAAAAACCGTTTTTTAACAAAAAAAAAAGGAAGACTTTTGTAAAATTATGTAATTTCCTCACTATCAGATATGAGTCGTCTTCTTTTAATGGGCAAAATGTCTTCCTCACTTGGTTCATCTTCACATTGGTTTTCGATTGTAACTTTTTTTCTAACTTCACTAAAACCTCTCTATAGGGAGCTAACCAATTTCTTAACTCGCTTTTAATTTTTTTTTCCATCGTACAAATCCTTAAATAAATCTTGAGTCATCTAAGCTTTTTTTTTAGATCGCCAGAATACAGGCAATTGGGTCTAATTAATGTTTTTCATTATACGGGGAGTTAAGAACGATTTATTATCATTGGTTTTATCACCAGGCTCTCTGAGAGATTGCTGCACATGTGAAGAGTGATACCTTCTTTTAAAAGTTTAAACCCCAGAGCACGCCTTCGATTTTTCCACGCCTAGATTTTAGTGTTTTCCAATATAATGCCGTCTCAGCAGCGTTAAAAATCTGATCAGGTGAATAACCTCCTTCATTAATAATTCTAGCGGAACGACCTTATGGGATGTTGTTGAACGGAAACTGCGCTGTAAGAGTACCGCAAGAGGGCTGTCGCAATTTGATCTCTGCGTTATATGAAAAACGCGTTTCGAGCGTACCGCGTTATAGGAGAGCTGTTGCAATTTCAGCTCCGCGTTGCATTGAAACCGCGTTAAAGAAGGGTTGACTGTACTGCTATGCCTCACCAATTACTGATACTGTTTTTAAAAATGTTCTCCAATATTTTCCAATTTTTGTTAAACTAATGCAGGCACAACTAAGTAAATAAATTGCCGTCAACATTTATTTTCCATAGTTTACAGTAACACACACACACATAAACACACTTACAATTTTAAACAAATACCAGCACAGCCACTAAATATTTAACTTTAAAATGCATGAAACAGAATACAATTTAACACTCGATCAACTTTTCTTAATTAAAATATATTCTCTTACAGTATCAGTATGATGCTATGCTTTCCTACCCTACCCTAGTACTCTAATGTTTTGTCTGTCCCACATACAATCACTCACTCACTCTCTCTCTCTGTGTGTGGGTAGTTTTGTAACCGTAAATGTTTTGTTTACTTATGTAACAACAACAACAAAACAATGTTGCATACATTCATTATCATTTAACAATTGAAACAAATTAAGTGTTTTATTTTACCAAAAAACCAATTATTTTGCCAAGTTTAACAGAGTGCAAGAGAGATGGGAGGAAGGGAGAGCGAATATAAATGAGAGTGTTTAATAAATATACATATGTATGCATGTGTGAATCTATATGAACAAATATTCAAAACTTAAACAAAATAAATGTTTATGTTATGTTATGCCACTGCAACTATAGTAGATCTTTCCCTTATGCTGCTCTTAACTTTCTTCCTCTCTCTCTCTCTAGCTCTCTTTAATGGAGTGTATGTGTATGGGTATGTGTGTGGTAATACAGTACGTGGTAAATGTGGCAAAAACATTCAATTATTAGTGTTTCACATGATTTCCTTAAGCTTAGGAAAGGTTTTTACACCCATTCTCCTCTTTACTTTGGCTAACAAGCCTCAGAGCATTAGCTAGTGTGAGCAGAGCATTGAAGAGAGAGGAAGAGAGGGGAAGAGAGAGAGGGGGGAGAGAGAGCATCATTGTATTTATCATTTATCATGTTTATTTGAAAACTTATTTCATTTTCCAATCCATAATAAATTCAATTTTTGAAATGCCATTATTCCAGCCACACACACACATAATGTTGATGATGATGATGATAATGCTGCAGTTGTTGTGCATGATGATGTTGGCTATGATGATGGTTATGCATTACAATTGTGCCACAATAAACTTTTAATGGCGGTTATTAAAACATAGAAAATGTAAAATTATTATCATCAAATCAAATAAACATGATGGGAGATGTTTTCATTTCGAATGTTTTTGTTATTTTAATATTTTATTATAAAATATTTCTAGAAAATGTAACATATTATTGTAACTGTATTTGGCATTTTAATTAGTTGTGTGTTACAAAATTTGATTTTCCCAAAAAAAAAAAATATAAACTAATGGAGTACCATTTATAGCGCCATTTACCATTAAATAAATGTACAAAAACTTTCAATATTAAATTGCATTTGGAAAGTGTATTCAACTGTTGTTTTCCTCCAGTAATTGAATTTATTTATAAAGTGTTCAAATTGAAATTAAATTCGCAATACATTATTGGCCATTACACACATACATACATACATAATTGGTTATTACAACCCTACAGTCATAGTCATATAGTCATCATATAGTCATGGACGACCATACTACTCGCCGTATTAGACACGACTTCAGAACCTTCAACACGGACATCATACACCTTATACCCATAGCTGCCAGATTTTACGATTTATCGTCATTTTGACGATTTTGAGCACCAAAAATATCATATTGACGATTTGACGATATATGCCCATATTTTGACGATTTTTGGAAATTAGAAATTTACATCATATTCTTTACTTTAGTAAAGGGCTACTCATTTCGTGGTATCAAAAGTATGGGACTGGAATTCGACATCTGTCAAACTAAGTTGTGAAACCAATTTTTTTCTTTTCAGTTGAAAGTCTGACATTGACGAAATGAGATCGCTTAACTATCACACAACCCATGAAAATTATCAAAACCTACTACAAAAATGGTGATTCTGTCACAGCCACGTATCGTGCTTTAAGAGGAGATTATGGTTTACATAATCGTCCAACTACGCAAGCAATTGGCAAAATTGTGAAGAAATTTGAAGAGACTAGAGTGGTTACAAATATTGCAAAGCCTGTGCATCATCGTTTCGCTCGTTCCGCTGAAAATATCGCTATTGTAAGTGAAAGTGTTACCGAAGACCCGAATATTTCGATTGCTCGTCGTTGTCAGGAATTAGGACTGTCTTACGGCACATTATGGCGTATTTTGCATTTAGATCTACACCTACATCCATATAAAGTCCAGCTCACGCAACAACTGTAGCCAGCTGACCATTCACAACGTCGTAGATACGTGGAATGGGTGCTTGAACAACAGGCGGTGGATCGCAATTTTTCGAACAAAATTTTCTTCAGCGATGAAGCACATTTCACACTCGGTGGGTATGTTAATAAACAAAATTATAGTATTTGGGGTTCTGAGAATCCTCAAGTAATTGAAGAGAAGCCATTACATCCAGAAAAAGTCACTGTTTAGTGCGCTCTTTGGTCCGAAGGTGTGATTGGACCATACTTGTTCGAAAACGATGATGGAACGACTGTCACTGTCAATTCGGAGCGTTATGGTCATATGATAACCGACTTTTTTTGCCTGCTATTGAAGAATACGACTTGGAGAATATATGGTTTCAACAAGACGGTGCCACATGCTACACAACTCGAGCGAATATGGCTTTATTCCAAGAGACATTTCCTGGCCGCGTAATTTCTCGTCGTGGGATTTGACACCATCAGACTTTTTTTGTGGGCTACGCGAAAGACAGTGTTTATGCAGATAAAACTTCAACTCTTGAGCACTTAAAAACCAACATTCGTCAAGTTATTGCTGAGATACCGCCCAATATGATTTAAAAAGTGATCGAAAATTACCTCAAAAGAATCAATGCTTGCAACACTTCGCGTGGAGGCCATTTAAATGATGTAGTGTTTTACACATAATGTTCAAGCGTTCAAACTTTACAATAAAAAAGAAATATCATGAAAAAAAATATTTTATATGTGTTTTATTTGCGCTTACTTTTGAAACCCCGAAATGGATAACCCGGTATATCCTATAAATTTCGAAAAACTTACAGTTTGGTTTGTGTTTTGGGCTGGCGGCAACATCGGTCCATATTTCTATGAGAAAGCGGTGAGCACTATAAGCCAATGATTACAAAATTATTTTGGCCTGAATTAGATGATCTGGCCACCAGCGGGCAAAAGGTTTCAACAGAACGACGCTACATGTCACACAGTTCATGCCACGTTAGATATCATGCACAAGCGATTTGAAGGCATGTTAATCTCACGTGTAGGTGACCTTAACTAGCTTGAGGAGTTTTCTTGAGTTATGCGATTAAGCCGCAAACTACAGCTGTTCTCAAACCTAACATAATCCATGCCATCAATAAAACTTGGCCTGATATCATGGAAAATTACACGTTTTGAATGCGATCCACCCAGACAAAAGTCTGTCATAGACTTTTAAACGATGTTATATTTCACACATAATTGCTATTTCAAATGGAAAAAAAAATATATCAGCGATATCCAACACACACTTTCCTTTATTTAAACTAAATAGGAAGCGTTTGGAAATGAGACTTTATAGCTTTGTGAATGAATATTCACTATAGATTGGAAGACGGATAGTCACCGGCAGGCAGCATATTCACTTCCGACATGAGACCATTACACCCGCTGGGCCATTTAAAAGTTTATATTTTAAAATGCAATAAAACAAAAACCGTTTGAAATTTTGCCAAATAAATTTTTTTTTTTCGTTTTGTTCAAGATACAGACTATGAAGATACAAGTCATGATGTATTACCTACTATAATATAGCACAGAATTGCATAGAATCGTAAAATCATGTACATGTATGTAGCTTAATTCCAACTTTATTGAGTATACTTTCTTTTTAATTGTATTTGAAATATATTACTCATACGCATCATATTACATGTACTTGAATAGTTACACTGAAAAGTATGCAATAAAAAACTTCGATTTTGTCATTATGAAACTAATGGAATTAAATATAACTCATACGTCACATATGTATGTTCTCTGGGTCTCGTTTTATACGGATTTTTTATGCGAATTCGAATTTATGCGATTTTAAATGAATATTTTTTTTTCGATATTTTATAGATTTTAAAATGCTTTTTAAACTTTTGCATCATTTTTAATTTAAACCAAGTTTGCACCACTGACATAATCATTATGGTGTGTTTCATTTTGGATCATCCAAACATAGCTAACATTCTTCAGCCATTAGATCAAGGCATAAATTCCACTTTTAAAAAATATTACATAAAAAGCACATATCAATTCATTTTAAACAAATTGGAAGTAGAATCGCTTACATTACATGAAGTTTGGAAAAATTTACAATTTTGGATTGTAGTATTCTGGCAACATCAGTAATGTCTAAAATGCGACCGCAAACATTAAATGAATGCCGGAAATCTACATATATAGCCAGATTGTGTTGCTAGAAGTACTGATCAGTGAAATAATTGATTTAGCTTATCAAATTGTAGGAGATGGATTTGATTCCCTGAAGCAGGATAATGTACAAGGACTGCTAGCTGACGAATCATTACCCTATATCGACATCATTAGTTTAGTCACCGACAATGAGAAAAACGTGGATAGTGTAGAGAGTGATTCCGAAGAAAGCGTTGTAAAATTCAATTCAAAACAAATTGATATCATCAACAAAGTTAATGATTTACAAAATGTTATTCTTGGTATGGACCCAGATACCGAAAGAGCACTGAAGATTTGAAGATTTAGTTGCACAGGCAACTTAAAAACTCAAAGTCACAATGTTTAATAACTGACTGCACATCCTGCAATAAAAGAAACAATTAAACTTTCTAAAAATTCGTTGATAAAAGTGACGTCGAACCAATTCCAAAATGTTGCAGAATGATTGATCGTACATTCATAATTATAGACTTCAGATTATTAATTAATTATTTATTATTTTTTTTCTGTAAAAAATGAATTAATATATTATATAATTAATATTATATGATATTATATTCTACACATAATGGCACCAATAAATCTTTCAATAGAATAAAAAATTTTGGAGATACCGCAAGGAAACTTCGTTTTACTTGAGTTTAAAGACAGGAAGCCTTTAGGAATCCTATTTTCGAACGAAAATGGAATATAACTCTCATGTATAAGCAGATGTCTCTTTTGAGACTTCTTGACCGTCTAAAGGGATGAAAATGCTTTTTAATGATGGTGGAGTAACCAACTCTATTAACGGAATAGAGTACCGCACTTTGGAATTTTGCTTTGGTAGCTGGAGGAACAAAGAGAATTGGTTCTTTAGTCTCAATGTTCTTATGCGGAACTCTCTTTGTGTCATATACCCTGATTCCTTTTTCACACTAAATTTTTTTTCTAGATCCAATGCAATGTACTGCATCCGATTAACTCAATCAATAAAAAAATGTGTGGCGGGTCGTAGAGTTTAAACCGAATTTCAACAAAAAAGTTTTTATCATGGCAATTGGCTTACTCTGAAGTCGCCGTAGTCTAGTAAGTAATGCGTTGACATAAAAGACGCGTGGTGCAGACCCCAGATCAGTTATTACGAACAAAACGAAATATGAAAATAAAATATTTTTAAAGTCAACTTCCTCTCAGCACTATCCTGGCGAAAGCTTAAAAGTAAAATTGTCATGGAAAGTTTCTTAAAAATTTATCATTCGGAGTCGACATTAAACTCATGGACAAAAGTAACACAAACGACATGGCTCGTAATCCATACTAAAGGATTGTAATGACCAATTAAGTAAGAAAGTAATTGGTTTACGTTAAGAACTTGTGCCAGAAGACTTCTTTCAAGGCATCTGATCTGACATTTAATCTCTCGAGCCCTCGTCTAGGCATCCAACTTAGTACTCAGTAGATTACGGTGACTGGAATCAAATTTGAAAAACTATACTAAAATAACACCAGATTCTATTTATAAGCATAGGAATTACGAGAAAATGAGAGCTGTAATAATCCATTTCCTTAACGCATATGGATACGACAGTTCAAAATATTATGAACAAGAGGATTTAAGGGGAAAGCGAATTTCTCAAAGTATAAGGCGTTTTTCAAAGCTTAAGGACTTGAAATGATAATTCAAGACTGAAAAACTGTTGGAACGAAATGGCGAGCCAATAAATCCAGTTATGTTGAGGCTCCAATACTGGTTTTCAATTCCACAAACGTTTCCTGTTTGTCGGCAAAACACAATGACTTCATGTAGCTCCATGAAAAGAACTGTAGAATCTTTAAATACCACCCTCGAGGGGCCAGTGACAGGATAATTCTGGAAATAAAGTTATTCTCAAACCGGTGCTGAAATAAATCGATTCCTAACTGAGCTGTTTGACTCCAAAATCATTGATGTTTTGATGATTAATTTTTGGATATCAAACTTCACTGAGCGTGGCGCAGGCTTGCTGATTTCGAAAGAAATAACGATCGATGGTGTCGGCAGTGTGTAGATGGCACCCAACATACAATTTAAATGGATGCAGTGTTGATTCGGGAACGGCTTAAGAATTTGCTTCGCTACAAATAATTTGAATTATTGACGTAGCTCTGTAACAACAATTCTTTGATAAAACAAATGCTTAAACCAGCACACTCAGCAAAGACACAATATAGACTAAGGTTGTGCGACTTAAAATCGTATAAGAGCCGTAGCTTACAGACACGTAAGCCAGGCTTCTTGCGTGTAATATAATGGACACGAAAAACAAATTAAGGAGGACAAACCATCAACAATTTGGTCTCTTCTTAACTAAAGACTTAAAGATTTCACGCTACAATAGCAACATTCGCTCTGGTACACACATTTCTTTGTCTTTGGTTTTGAATCGAAGAATATTGGAAGCCCAAAATTACCGCAATACTACACGACTTGCTTGTGCATTCGTCAGCCGTAAAATGAACGAAGTACCCTATGAAGAATTGCCATCCACTTACTTTGCCAATGGCTTCTTCTACCGAGGCGCATTCCTTGTCAGCTTAACGGAGCTATCATCCATTGATATCAAGGAAGATCAAACTTCTTTCATAAAACTTTCAGGCTGGTTTCCAGCTCAGGGTGTACAGCTTCCGCACTGAAAAATTTTCTCTATGAGTTCGCTGGAATTTGGTCAGTACGGGGACTGCGCTTTCGGTATCAAAGCTGGCACTCTAAACTACCTACCTATCATATGAACTTCACTAACAGATTTATGTTTTTCAAAGTAAATTTCCACAATTTGGAAGCACTGAACTGACGTTAAACGATTCATGATAAATTGCCTAACATTGCTTACCGGAAAAGAACACAGTTTGATAGGCTTAACAGCTAAGCCATAGTTTTCTATAACCATAGTTCTCAAACATTTCATTTTAATCAGTTCACAGAGCTCTTAAAACAGCACCCTATATTTGTACTGAAAAATAAAAATCCTTTTCTTTCTCATAGCATAACTACAGATGCATTAAAATATTTGTGTCACCCCCTAAGGAGTTAATCAAATCGTGTCAAAATGCTTAAAAGCAGAGAAAAATTGAGAAAAATTTTCAATTCATTCTTTTTTTGTTGTTGTTGTATTTTAAAACACAAAAATATGCAGAAAACCAGAACAGCAACAAAATAAAAACTAGGGGACCAAAAACCATATCAAAAAAGAGGAAAATAGTTGAGAGAGGAAGAGAGAAGGAAGGCACATGCAAGTGGAATCAGTGAGTAGAGAGGAGTTGAAAGGAACCTCAACTTGTTGGCTGGTGTCAAGTATTTTTTTTTTTTGTAGCTTTCAAGCGTTACTTTGCTTTGCTGTGCTGTTCTCTTCAATTCACACTTTGGTTGAATGGTGATGATGATGATGATGGAGGAAATGAATGTATAACGAGAAACGAGAAAAAGCGTAACGTAACAGAGCCTTAAACACATTTATCACTTCCCACAGTGTGACAAATAATGTGTTGAAATGCTGCATGTCAGGGGTAACTAGAAGTTGTTTTGGAAATAAAAGTTTGCCTCCTTCCTCTCGCCTAACTCTAACTAAGGGTATCAGTTTTATCAGATTTTTTGAAAAATATTTTCTTGTTGTTTTTTCTCCTTCATCTGTTATCTACAATAGAAACAAATCCTTACTTAAAGAGAAAGAAAGAAACAGAAGTGGAAGCTGATCATTACGTTTGTTTTTAAACGCCTCCCATGTAGCATTGGCGCAGGGCGTAAGCATATCGAACGTATGTAACGATTAAAAACGCACGTTTGTATGTATGAAAGCAAATGTTACAAGCTTTGACACTCTACTGCTTTTAATTGCCAACAAATACCTTTTTGACATTTTTTCTTTCTTTTCTATTCTCTTGTATTCATTTTCTTCCCTTCACTACATCACTGCCTGTGTTTATAACCACATCGGAGAACTTTTTTTTTGTTTTGAGGGTTTTCTAGGATTTTTGTTATCCTTTTGTTTGTTGCTTTTGTTGGTTTGCCTGATTGTTTCATAATTTGTTAAACACTTTATGCTGCCACAATTTGTGGCAACAGCTGCAAATGCAATCAATAAACCACATTCAGTTCAATTGAGTTGTTGTTTTTTTTTTTGCTTTTTTGTCAGCCTTTAGTGTCTACAGCAATGGAGGAAGAATGAGAGGAGACCTAAAGGATTCACATAAAAAACTTTGTCAACAACTTTCTCTTGCTGCTTGTTTTCGTTGCTTGGCTTTTTTTTCTTTGTCTTTTCTTTTCCACTTGACACTTGCCACATTATCGTTTCTTTTATTCATTCAGTGTTTCAACTTTTGTTTGTTTTTGTTTGTTTTTGTTTTCCTTGTCGCCTAATAAATTGATTAATTTATCATGTGTCAACGTATTAAAAACGCTTTTTAATTTTTGTTTTATAACAACAACAACAACAACAACAATAACAACTACAACAACAAATAATTGAATTTAAAGCAAAAATGCTGCTGGCATAGACACGAGTTTACGCTGTTGAAATTTATAAAAATTTTACTGACAAGCAGCTTTACAGCAATAAAACTAAGGCTAAATGTCAAACGTGCTGGCTGGAGAGATGACATCATTAATATCTTCCTTCGCACACGCTTTCTTTGTGGTGCAATCAGGCCTTAAGGCTAAAATGGAACGGTGCGTAACGTAAGGTCTAATCAGCAGTCTTTAGAAAACAGATTTAATGCTTTACACCAGACCATAAACAATGTAAATCTCCCTACATACATATGTACATAATTGGTCATTACAATCCTTCACTCAGGATTACGAACTAGCTTCTCACACCACTTTTTATACTTTCATAATTTTTAAGTCGACTCCGAACGACATATTTTTGAGAAACTTTTTCATGGCAGGTTTATTTACTCTCCGAGTTTTTGCCAGAAATCTGCTGAGAGGAAGTCGCCGAAGAAATATTTCTTTTGTGTATTTCATTTTGATATCTGACCTGTGGTTTGAACCGTGGCCTCACATCCAATAAGCCAAAACAATACCTACTAGACTATGGCGACTACTCTCAACTCTCCCTACAATTGAGGAAAATTATAAATCTTAAATGCTCATGGTGGGATTACACAATTGAGAAGGGAAAGAGAAGAGAGATAGCTCTTGAAAACTAAAAAAAGTGGAAAAAAATCGGAAGATTAGAGCCGCCATGATATACTGACTCTGTGGGGTAGTGCTCTCGCTTGGTGAATGGTGTGCAAACACCCATATCACAGCAGACTGATAGACAGTGAAGCAGGCAGCCAGTTGTCCCAATACACAGAGTACTCTATTCCATTCCAACAAAGCCATTATTCGCTATAATTATTTAGCTTTGAGGACGTCGCCGTAGTCTACTATGTAATGTGTTGGCATATTAGACGTGAGGTCTCGATTTAAACCCCAGGTCAGACATCTTGAACAAACCAAAAATATGAAAAAATTTCTTCTACGACGCTTTCCTGTCAACAGATTTCTCGCAAAACCTCTGAGTGTAAATAAAAATTACCATGAAAAGGTTCCCAAAAATCTGTCGATCGGAGACGACTTTAAACTGTAGGTCCCACCACTCATATATAAAATTAACACACATAATATTAGTGGTGTGAGAAGCTAGGTCTAATCCTGGCTGAAGGATTGTAATGACTTATTATGTATGAGTGTGGATGTATGTATTTGACGTTTCTATGACTTTCTATTGAAGCTGAGCTGGCAGGAGTAAGGCTCAATGCAGTTAAATATTGGCTTAACTTTGGCTATGACCATTTTGAAGGCGGCTTAAGGCCTGTTTGGCGTTGAAATATTTTCTGAAAATTTCTAAATTTTATTAGACGCCCATGCTGCCATTAAGTCACTTACGAACGTCACTTCGTGTATAAATGGTGGGGATTTCTTAAGGAAACTTCGAGGCATTCAAAGATATCTATTATACGGGTTCTAGTAAAGGAAAGTCGTCGAAAATTACATTGCTTATGAACTGTCCACAACATCGGTCTTTATATGTATACGGGGGTTAAAAATCAATGTTAGGAGGAATTTACACGCACAAAACACAAAACGCAATAAAGCAGAAGTTGCTTGAAACGTGATAAAGAACACATTTTTGGATAGGAATCTATGTCGTATAGGAAAAGCTCGATAACGTCATCAAGGTTCTGTGTATAGTTCTTATTTGCAGTCTGGATCCAATTAGAACTTGACCAAAAAACAATCCATTAGATTGACCAGAATATTGCATAAATAATGGCCATAATATAGGACCGAATATGCAACCGTAAATTCTTTTATTATAAGACGACACTAACTTACAATAAATGTTGCAGGATAATTTGAAAACAAGCAAGAAAATAGTGGTAATGTCCAGATATAGCACCCCCGCAAATACTATTTGTTTCAATTGCTGCCAGAAATTCTCTCATACCGTCTTCTCTTCTATTCCCTCTCTTCTGGCTTAAGAAAGCGACACTTCTTTCGACAGCTTTTGTTAGTAGAACACGAAATTTTAATTAACTGAAAACGTATCAAAATTTTCGTTGGGACGGATATCATTTACCTTTTCCTACGATCCTTAAGACAGATTTACGATCAACCGTGTTGTGTGTGTAAATTTTTATACATATGTGGCGTGACCTACAGTTTAGGGATGTCTAACCTGGGGTTTGAACCGCGGCCTCAAGTCTAATAAGCCAACATATTGCCAACTAGACCACGATGACTACTTATGGACTTAGATGGATGGACTTCCCTTAAAGCCATTCTCAGGTCGCTAGATTTAATACAATCTACAATAGAGATACATACATACATACATAATCGGGCATTACAACTTTTCAGTCAGGATTACGACCTTGCTTCTCACACCACTCATGTCGTGTGCGGGACCTACAGCTTAACGTCGACTCCTAACGACAGATTTTTGAGAAACTTTATCATGGCAGGTTTATTTACTATAGGGAATATAACGGTAAAAAATATACGTACTTAAAAACCAAACAATATATCGAACTTAAGCAACGCGCCACAATATTCCCATTTAATTACCAGTAAAGTTTTTCTTCACAGTGTATCTTGGCCATACGCACTTCAAGGATTTTTATGGATTCTTAAAGCATAAATTATTCGTATTTTTTTTCGCAAGTTTGTTTCCATCACAATGATAAATATTTTGCAAAAGATAAGAGAGAGTAAAAAATTAGCTAAAATTGTGGTGACAGGCTTAATTAATAAATGACTGTGATATTTTATGTTCCTTATCACTTCTCTTTTCACACATTCTCTTTCATTTTCCTTCATTTGTTTTTTTTTAAGTTTGAGCTGTGTTAGCAGAAAATGAAGAACAAGTTTTTATAGCCCTCAAGTTGGCAAAGAAAATAACGATTTTGAAAGAGAATTTATGATACAAAGTGTGTCAATTGTTATGTACCACCCAGCCACTGCATGGGTAGTTGGAATAATCCAGACATTAAAGAAGCAAGAAAATGGCGGGTGTCCTACATCTACAAGTAGGAGAAAGCAAAAGTAATTTTGCTGTTCTCTTTTAGAGGTTTTCCGAGTTCGCCAAGTAGGATCATTAATCGATTGAGTTGTCAAGAAACATATTTAAAAAAAGAATGGTTTAAGTATGGCTTTCGAACTGAAAAGATGTTTCTGAATGCCTGATTTACAAAAATACGTTCAGACGACAAATCTTAAGATCACATGCGTTCAAGTCATAGAAAAAAGGCAGGAAAAGGAATGAGGAAAAATATCCGCTTGCCATGTAGATAATCATCCTTGGCTGTCTTGTGATTCAGTCTGAACTTATTTAGGAAAATGTGGTTTATGCTGTTGAATTATGATCAATTCATTCCCGAAAATTGGCCGATATGATGGCGATGATGGCAATGGCAGCGAAGTCCCGTCAAGACCTTAATATTTTGAGCATGAATTAGGTTAGGGTAAAAAAATTACCATATTGCAGGACTATAAATAAGGGGCATAGTTAACTCAAAGCAATTAAAAGGTTGAAACTGAGGGACTATAGTGGGGGAAGAATGTCTCTAATCATTCTGGTCTTTCATTACATGAGAGCTGTCGCAAATCTTTTAAAAAGAGAGAAGCGCAGCGGTACGCCATTCATATAATATCAGAACAGGCGTGGTACAACAATTTAAGTCTGTGGTGAGTGGTCTCCATTGGGAACCCTTTTATAGGTCTGCGAGCTTATACTAAAGAATGCTGTTATGGACTTTGGTTTGCTTCGGCTACAAGCGAGAAAGGCCAGCAAGTCTGGCCAAAGCGCGTAGAAACTCTGCTCAAACTCTAAAAAACCTCAATCAGTAATGTAGTTTTGGACAAACGGCTTCTGCAGGAACAAGGTAAAGGAGGAAGCAGTTCTTAACATGTTGGTTACACGCCCAGCAGTATGTCGGAGTAGGAAACAGCTTCTTAGTTCTACTACGTATGCAATCTAAATAGTCTAACAATAATGATACTAAAAGTCATAGTCGCTTCATAAGAAGCTCCAAAAGTTTCAGGGGTAGGAAAAAGAAATAATTGTTGTATTGCAATGAACTGTGTGTGTCTATCCCATCTCATTTGGTTTACAGTCACGTTTTCCTCTCTACGTACCTTTAAAAGGATCTTTCAATAAATGTGAGTGCGAAACGCCCAATTTTCTATGACTGAGGTGCATAAATTAGGCAGAATTGTTGGCTTCGTGGACTGAGTTGTTTCTGGCATAATCGCATATACTTGCGGTTTAATAAAACACCAGCAGAAAAAGTGTAACGAGGACAAATCGCACGACTTCAGTGACCTGTTCGCATCACTCCCATATGAAATGATCATGTCCTCAAATAGCTCGTGTAGAATATCCAATATTGGATTAACTGTGTTGCACGTAGCACCATCATGTTGAAAACAGTTGGTAATTATCGACATGTAGTGATGCCCTGCCAATGTCGTTCCCAATACAGAATTTTTTTCGGCACAAATTCGACAATTTTGTTTGTTCGCGTATCCATTTATGGGCCTCATAGCTGAAGCTAATTATTGGGCCAGAAACTGACCCAGAGGTCATTCATGGGGTTTTAGCAAAGCAAATTAAACAAATGACAACTAATTTGATAGACGTGGCTTTAACAAAATGGTCGTTATCAACCTTCAAAGTTCGTGAGCCTCTGTTGGAAGACCCTTTATTTGATGGCGCAATAAATTCAAATTTCCCAAATTTATTCGTTGTATCGTGTCACATGACCCCTTAAACATTTAAACGATTTGATTGTATATGCTCTGCATGTAATAAATGGCGATTTCATGTATATTTTCACAAATTATGGTCGCCAATGAAAATTTTAAACATTTTTCACTTCGTATTTCGTACTCCATTATATTTTTATGCAAATTAACTACTCCGGTATTCAACATTGACACCCATTGTCGTCTCCCTTGGTATCTCCGTGTGCTTGTATTTGTAACATTTTCAGTTTAAAATATTTGCTCTTTGTTTGCTGTTGTTTTTGTTGTCCTTTAATATTGTATTTCATTTTTATGCAATATTTTATGATAATTTATGAAGTGGCCTATTTATTTGCATGAGTTATTCGTCATTATTTTTAATGGGTGTGCCCTGTGGAAGAGTATGATTATTTTTGTAGGATCTATTTGTCACAAACTAAATGACATTCAAGAAATATAATGCTATTGATATGCAGAGCTGGGAATTGTATTGTATTGTTTTATTTATTTCTTTTTTTTTTTTTTTATGACCAATACAACTGCCTGTGCTGGGGCGGTAACCACTTAATTTTAAAGTCGGTATTACCAGTTTGCATTCATTTCCAGTTTCATTTTCTTCCAATTCTAGTTCTCTGCTTTTATAACTTCTGACACCAACTGTAAACATTGAGCTGAGTTTTTTGATAGATATATTGGGCTCAATTTGTTGCAAGTGACCGCAGTATCACATATACACTCATACATAATTGATCTTTACTATCCTTTAGCCAGGACAACGTTTCTCACACCAATTATGCTGTGTGTGTTAATTTTATATAATTTAACATTTCATGTCAAATTTAATTATTCTCAGAGTTATTGCCAGAAATCTGCTGAGTGGAAGTCACCGAAATCATATTTCTTTTTTTTTTTTTGGAGATGTCCTGGCGTCTCACTATCAACGCTAGCTACTAGACTACAGCGACTACACAATATACACATATACACTCACTAACTTGGTTAACCTTTAACTAATCCTTCGTCGAATTTTGGCCTTCCTTGGTACATCTTTCCGTAATTCCTTAATCAGGGCTAACACTGACAAGAATGTGGATGTCGCTTCAAACACCCGTTCCGACGAAAAATTCTTCTCTATCTGAATGACATGATAGAAATCTGGAGAACGTCTACATCGTTCAGGAGGACTTTACTATCAAATACTGTCAAGGCAGTTGCGTGTGAAAATACTTTCTGTATACTTTTCGTAGCTTGCGGTCAATTAACAAGTGATTGTTAAACCGTTTGACCTGGGAGTTTAAGATATCGTTAGGTGTACTTATGTCGGATGATTGAATGGGACTTTGCTACCTGATCATTAGGACTTCACTGGCAATAAAGTTGCATATAAACCGGCAGTGTCAGTAATGGCATTATCGGTTAGAGCACAGGCGAAGAAACCTTCAATAGGAGTACTCACGGGAATGTTTGATTCAACTACCAATTTGCTCCAATTTTAGGGCGAAAACGCTTTGATCACACTTTCAAGAATTATTTTTTTGCATTTGATAAAGAACACATTAAAGCTAATAACATCATGTGTTGTTTTTGTAAAAAATTAATGACGTGTGTTTGGCATTGTTTGTGAGCAAAGTTTGAACGCATTATATACTATATATAGGGTGATTTGGTCAAATTTTTGAGATTCTTTAAATAGTTAAAAAAGCGAAAATTAATATAAATTAAAGATAAAGATATTGTTATTTTTTTTTACGAAAAAGCTAGATGCCCCTGACATAACTTTTAATTCAATTTTTTTTTCTTGGAGACGTAAGTCTTGAATAAGTCTTTAAAAAATTGGCGAATTTTGTCGCCTTAAATGAAGAATTTTGATTTTTTTTTTGTCAATTTCATGTGATGATTTTTTGCGTTTTTTAATGGAAGTCATTGTTTGTAAACAGCATCCACTGGCAAAATAGTAAACTTGAGGAAGTTTTGTTAGATGAGCAGAAGAAAGAGGACAAGAGTGCGACTATTTATAATTTTATTGTTGGTAAGGCTGAATGGAGCAATGTTTTTAATGCAGCTTATGTGGACGAGGAAGTGCGATTTTTTTGTAGAAATATCTCAATTACATGGGCGAGATCCCACAGGATGATTGACATATTTCAGAGGCAAAACGAACTCTGGACTGAGTAACTTCGACCATATGCTCCATGTAGTGTAAAACAGAGTCTCTGGTGGGAATTTAACACTAGACTACCGGCGCACACAAAAACGCTGAATTTATTTAATTTATTTATTGAAACAATAGGGCATCCACAGAAAAAATATATTGAGAATCCTGAACTAACATGTTCTTTTTTTGAGGTTTTGTATAAAAAAATTTGCCTTCTACGCAGTTAACAGTTTCAACCACACAAATCAAAAGAAATTTTAAAATTGAGTGTTGGATGCGCCATTTTGTATTTGACAAATTTGTTCTCAGATTAGACTTTCATCCTTATTCAGTGTTTCCTTATAGTTTTCGTCAGAAAATTTTGTTATTTCAACTACAGTGAAACTGCATGAAGGCGTAGATCGTATTTTACGGTTAAAAGAGCCATATGTCCAAGTTCAATCTTACCAGCACAAAACTTAGACATGTATCATAAGCACGAGTAGGGCTATTATGAGAGGTCCTTT
Organism: Sarcophaga subvicina; assembly: GCA_936449025.2. Classification (NCBI taxonomy): domain Eukaryota; kingdom Metazoa; phylum Arthropoda; class Insecta; order Diptera; family Sarcophagidae; genus Sarcophaga; species Sarcophaga subvicina. Next base: position 40,620,464 of record OW388084.2, read on the forward strand.
TATAAACAAAATTTGTTAAGAGATGAAATAGAGTTATCCTCTCATGGATAATGTGAAGAAGAAGAAAATTTCATCATACTTTTACTTCTCTGCAGGCATATAGTCAAAAATGGCTTGGTATTCAATATGTTAAAGAACTGGTGGACCTAAAGACAGTAGTCTTGAAAATCTAAACGGACGAGTCTAAACGAGTTTGACTGACTAGGAGAATGTATACCTGTACTTTCGAATATAAAAATTGTTAACGGTCATCTTGTTGAAGCTAGATGTAGCCAACTAGTTGTCATCATTATATTTAACGCCATTAAACTTTTTTATTTGTAAATTTCGTTAGCCACAGGTGTATGCAACTAAACAACAAACCAAAGCGCTCCTCAAAGTCAACATAACCCGTGCCAGCGGTCAAATTCAACCTGGTTTATGCTTTAGAATCATTGAAAATTTTACATTTCGATACACAACACCCAGCGAAACCGTAGCGAACTCTTGAACGATATTATGTACCATATGCATGAAGTCGCCGCAGTCTAGTAGGTAGCGTGTTAACTTATAAGACGTGAGGCCATGGTTCAAACCCCAGGTTAGACATCAAAACGAAATATGAAAAAATATTTGTTCGATGACTAACTTTCAACAGATTTCTGTCAAAAACTGTGGTAGTAAATAAATTTGCCAAGAAAACTTTCTCAAATATCTGACGTTCGGAGTCGAGTTTAAACTGTAGGTCCCACCACTCATGGAAAAAATTAATACACACAACATATGTAAGTGGTTTGAGAAACTAGGTCGCAATACTGACTAGATGACCAATTATGTATGTATGTGTGTTGTATTCTACACATAATGACACCAATAGGACTAGAAATCGAATAACAAATTTTGATGATATATCCTACATACTTTTTTACAGATAGGAAACATGAAGCATTATGTCTCCTTGTGTCTAAGGGCGAGGAGACATCAATCTTTTCTTTTCTTTTCTCAGTTCCTTTCTTTACTTTGTACTCCCCTTTTTCTTTTGTTTAATTTCAAATCAATGTATTTATTCTCTCTTTTTCTAAAGGTTTTTTTTTGCAATGAACCAATTGCAACTTTTAGTGAAAGTGTGCCACTGAAATAGCACTCTGCGTAAGCTAAGCTAACCCGACCTAACCTAATGTTGTTTAATAAGAACCTACCAATACCTTCAGTATACTGTTACTATTTTATTGCAATAGAATATAAACAGGAATTAAAAGAATTAATTTTTATTACCTTTCCTTTATTACATTTTCAACATTGGCTGGTAAACAAAAATTCAGTTTAATTTTTGCTTTCCATAATCTAAAGCTTCTCATGACTTCCTCTCTTTAACTTTATTTTTGGCCAATAAATTTTATTCATATTTTCCCTACTTAAGCTTGAAAACTACTCAAAAACTTGCTTTGAACTTTTTACAGAAAAACTTTCGTTTGCTTTTTTTACGTTGGCGTTGACAGAAAACAAAAACATTTCTTTTACCTGCTAAAGATGAAAATGAAAAAAAAAAAAGAAAATCCATTGAAAAGTTTTGAACAAAATCTTTTGAAAAATGCAGAAAATTTTATTTCCCTAGCGAAACGTAAATAAAATGAATGAAAAATTTGAAAATAAACAAAAGTCAGGATAGCAGTAGAGCAGGTTATGATTTCTTTGTTTCAAAAATTGTCTTTCCAGATGCATTAAATTCATCAAAAAGTAAAATTCCTTCTCTCCTTTTTTGTTAGCATACTTTAGAGTTTGCATAAGTGTGTGTAGGTGTAGGTGTGCATTAGAATGTAACAATATAACAGAAGAAACTGTTCACTTCTTAGTATGTATGAGAAAAGGTTTTCATAACATTGTTTAGTGATGGAACAACTTTGTTCGTGTCATTATTTACTCAAAGGCAGCATAAGTGAGATTGTTGCAAACAGCAGACAGTTATAAACAGAATGGGACATACACACACTTACACAGAGAGAAAGAGTGAGAAAGACTGAGTAGAGAGATGAAGGATAATATAAGAAAGTATCAAATGTGCATATATTTCGTATGATTTTTTGTTTGCTTTTTATTATTGTTATTGTTGTTGTTTTTTACTCTGCTATTTTTATATTCAATGTTATTGTTTTGTTCTTCCTCTCATCTTGTGCTCTTGCACATGTTTGTCGTTCTTTCTCCTCAAGAGCATAGCACAGACAAGAGAATATACGAACCATTAGCCAGGGTGGGAAATATTGCACTTATATTGTGTCATTGTTGTAGTTTCTACAGCAACAGCAACAGCAACAGTAACAGCATTGAGTAGAGCATTTCTTTATATGCATGAATGCATAAGAGTTCATCTATAAAAATACACAAACACACACTCGTACTGATATGTATGCACGCACACGCTTTCACACAGAAGCTAACATACTTAAATGTGTTCGACTGTGTTTTTTTTTTTTATTTGTAAACACACATCAATCATACGAAATGATGGCTTTGGGGACACAGAAAATTTGGAAGAATTCCAACAGAATATCCAACAAAAGCAATAAAAACAATAAAAAAATAATAATAAAAATAATAAAAGAATAATACGTTGATAGTTCTGTTTTTATTTCCATAAACAAAGTGCATAAATATGAAATACTTGATAAATTTTTTCTATGATTTTTTAAAAATTTTGTTGTTGTTTTATTTTATCAAGGTTTTCTGTTGTTTATGCACTCTAATGTTATTGTTTTGCTGTTTATTTGTTTGGTTTTCAAAAAAAATATTTTGTTGTGTTTTTTTCCAATAAAAAGCCTGCAAATAAAATAAATTGGTTTTGATATCAGTGTGCCTGTACAATAGTTTAAAATAGATGAGCTTTATGACCACTTTAAACGTCATAAAAAATCATTTTCGTATTAAAAATTTCATAAACATATGTTTGGACTCTTGAGAGAGTAATTTTTGACGAGATAAATAACTTTTAGATGCTGGCGAAACAGAAAAACATACATACATAACAAAATTGGTCATTACAACCTTTCAGTCAGGATTACAATCTAGTTTCTCACACCACTTATGTTGTGTGTGCTAATTTCATACATGAGTAGTGGGACCTACAGTTTAAAGTCGACTCCGAAGGACAGATTTTTGAAAAACTTTTCATGGCAATTTTATTTATTCTCCGAGTTTTTGCCAGAAATCTGCTGAGAGGAAGTCGCCGAAGAACCGTGAACAACCCGTTTAACGGGCGGCCTGCCGCAACACATCCTTCCAGGCGGCTCTGCTTCATGCGCGCCTACGCCAGTTGGTCACACCAATCGATGACAGGGCGTCCTGGATTTGGTCCTTCCAACGGATACAAGGTCGTCCTCTTCGCCGACTTCCGCAGATTCCCGCATCAAATACTCGTCTCGCCGGAGCATCCTCCTCCATTCGAACGCCATGGCCGAGCGTTGAGAGTGTTCCAGAGAAAAGTCCTACGTAAGATCGTCGGTCCTGTGCGAATTGGCGATGATTTCCGTATCCGATCCAACAGTGAGCTGTATGAGCTCCTCAACGACATAGACGTTGTACAGCGCCGAATAAATACTTTTTGTATTTTGTTTTGATGTCTGTCCTAGGGTTCGAACCCTGGCTTTACGTCTAATAAGCCAACACTCTACCTACTAGACTACGGCGACAGGTCAGTACGTTATGAAAATACATGCAGAAAGACTGCAGCTCCCAACTAACGACTTCTGTCGTGGGTGTAGATCTACTGAAGAGAAGGAAAATGTTGCCAACTTTCTTTGTCAATTCCCAACGCTTGCGAGCTGTAAATATATGTTATTTGGCTCCCCATTCCTTGTCAAATGAACGGAGTTTTTATCCATAGCTGTCAAGGATATAGCTGTGTTTATTAAACTTTCAGGCTGGTTTCCTAGCGAAGTCGTGTTTTACATGGATGGTGTGTGAAACTAGGTTGTAATCCTAACTAAAGGGGTTGTAATGACCAATTAAGTCAGTAGGTAATGAACAGAGAACATTATAATATTTTTATGAAAGCTGCTAATACTGATGCTTGATGTTTGGTGGTGGTCTTGATGCCTTAACCTTCCTCGCTGTTCTCTTGCAAGCCTGCAATATCGTACCGGAAATTTTAAAGAAATTTTAGTAACGTTAAACGTGCCTCTGAAAGAAGCAAAGTGCCAATTTGTTTCTTAACACGAAAGTATTGGATCTCGCCTTTATGCTTGAGTTGCTTATCGTTTGTTAACCACTTCTTACAGCATTACATAGTGCGTTTTATTATTATCATATTATTATTTATTTATTTTATTTATAATTAATATAATACATGAAAAAAATTAATATAACCCGCTAAGCCATTGGCTTGTCAGCAGAAAAAGAGAATTAAAATTTTCTAATACCCACCCCTAGTTTAAGGGTGCATACAAACAATTTGGCTTTGGGCTCATAGCGATTGTTCTAGCACGTCAGTGTTTAGCGGAACAATTTTTCAAAAAATTTTCTCGAAAACCTGACAAGATGGAAAGTTTTTGAAACCAGATTCGTGTTCAGCGCGCAAAATGCCTTCGGAAACACCTGGAGCCGTCTTATTTGCAAAACCCATGCAGTGCTGTGTTATATGCGTTACAAATTGTTGGTAACATGAAGCTTAGCTCATGTCTGCCATATTCATTCAGAAATTGCTTTACTTTATACCTTCCTTGAGCTCGACGTCTTGTATTATACTGGTGATCGATGACCTCGCGGAATCTATCGTCTTTATGAAATTCATTTATTAATGTGAAATAATAAATACTTTTGATGTTTAAAACGTTGAGTTTAGAGGCAAGATTGTTTGGATTGTTTACTGCTGTTTTTATAGTTGTCTTTGTTGTCGTGCCTACTGTTGTGTTTTTTGCTATTTTGGTTGTTATATCTCTTGTTCTTGCTGTTGTATTGTTGGTTGTTAACGATGTGCTGTTTGCTTGCAAATTCCAAGTTACTGATAAGTTGTTATTAGAAGACGAGTTGTTGACTGTATCGACGAAAATATTGCGTTATATTGCGTTTGGTCGTATGTTGTTGGATATGTTAAGTGTAGTATTGTCTGTTATCATTTAGTGGGTGATTGTTGTTATATGTACTGTTGAATAAATGGTTGTTTTTTTTTCAATAACTTTTAATAATTGGTTTTGTGTATTTTGTAGTATTCTACAATGTGTTGAACCTCCCCATGCAGTCATACCGTGTCTTATATAAGATTCGGCCAATGAGTGATACGCTTGTCTTAGAACATCGTATGTCGAGCAGTAACTTAATTGATAGAGCATATATGCAGATTTGCGTAGTTTCTTTTGGAAATTTATAATATGGGTCTTCCACTTAAACTTATTATCAACATATACTTCTAAGTATTTATACGTTTCCACTAATTCTATGTTTGTGTCACACCTATCGTCTGTTGTATTAGGTTTTTCGCCCTTCTGTGACCACATTCGCAATTGTGAAATTCCTCATATATATTTGACTGTGTAAGATGTGGAGGTTTTGTGTGCGTTATTTTCGTTTTTGTCGCGTTAATAATTAGGCCATTGTCGTGACAGCATTTCGTTGCTATATTGATTTGTTTCTGCATTATTTCTGTGGCATATTCGATGTTTTTATCTGAGACCACTATTGCGGTATCGCAAAAGTTGTATTTCCTTGAAGTGCATTTATCATTTCATTGGCGTATATTAAATACAGTATTGGTCCAAGTTTAGAGTCCTGTGGAACACCACAATCTATTGCCACTTCTTCGCTGTGCTTGTCACATATTCTCACACGGTAAGTTCTGCAATCCAGATAGTCCTTAAACCAGTTTAATGTGCTTCCTCTAACTCCAATTCTCTCTAGCATATATAGTAGTTTGTTATGTATGAGTGTGTCGAAGGCTTTGCTAAAGTCGACGAATAGACACTAGACACTGCAAATGTTTGCTCAGGCAACTATTGATAAGATTTGAGAAGTTTCCCAATAATTTATTTATATTTAACCCTTTTTGGAAGCCGAATTGATTTTTATTTATAATTTTATGTTTCTTTAGGAACGAAGTTAATCTTCTAACAACGACTTCTTCTAAGATTTCCTCAACAGCTGGTAAAATAGCAATAGGCCTATAGTTGTTGTAGTCTGACTTACATCCGCTTTTATAAATGGGTCGTATTAACGAAGTTTTCAGTATATTTGGTATAATGCCATTTTCTAAGCTTAAGTTGATGAACTTTGTTAGAATTGGTGTAAGGTAACTCGCATTATTTTTCAGTATATTCTGAAAGAATTTTTGTTATCAATGTTGTATTCAAGTTAAAGAGGAAATGATTGAAGCTTTAAAAATCTAAAGTAAGAGTGAAGAAAATTTTATAAATTCTGATATAAAAATTCGTTACATAAACTATTTCTCTAAAAGCTTTCCAATTGATCAAGCTTTCCAAATGTAAATCATGCAAAAGGCAAACGAAATATCAAGTCATTGGGTTTGATCGTTCGGAATCCTTTTGTGCTTTTTATCTGTTTGTTTAAAAAATGCTTCCATTGAATAAAAAAAATTGTAACAATTCTGCCACATGCTACTGACGAAGTTTTAAACCAGAAACAAGCAATTTTTTCTTTTATTTTTTTAGAAAATTCTTCGTATTTGTCTTTGCTGCTTAGTGTCTGCCAAAACGTCTGGCCAGTTGCATATTCTTGCCTGCAATTGCTTATGAGTTAAAAAACTCCAAAGCAGAGAAACTTTCTGTCCACTTGTTAAAGTCAACAGAAAAGAAAAGTTTTCATTTCTTTTTCCTTTTTTTTTTTGAGAATAAAAATTCTTGGCCAGATGACTTAACATAGGGCAAACACAGCGAATTGTCGCCACCAACCCAGAAAAAAAATTGAAGAAAAATGGAAAAATTATTATTTTTTCTGTTTAATATTTTATATGGTTACTGTTGTGCTTTTAACCCATTTTCCATTTTCTTTTTTTTCATTTCAAAGAAATTATTCGTGAAATTATTTTTTCTTTTTCTTTTGTTTCCATACGAAAAACGTTAATTAGATGCTCTTGGCTGTTGGTTAAGAGTGTTAAAGTAATCATTTCATTGTCCTGATACATTAAATCGCAGAGTAAACAAAAGAAAAGTAAAGCAAGCAGAAAAAGAAATATGATGAAGCTGATAAAGAAGAAGAAGAATATAAATGATGATTATTTATTACAGTCTTTTGTTTTATCACAGCAATTTATTATAATTTTTAAAATGTGAAACAGAAACAAAGCAGAGTGAAAGTTAATTTAAAAAGTGAAACCATGGCCACTGCAGCGTACATAATGCGAGACATAACATCAAATGCATGCGTTAGAAATACTATTTCACTACAGCGCTAAGGGTACATACATATGTACATAATTGGTCATTACAATCCTTCAGTCAGGATTATGGATCTAGTTTCTCACACCACTTATGTTGTGGTTGGTAACTTTATACACGAGTGGCGGGATCTACAGTTTAAAGTCGACTTCGAACGACAGATTTTTTGAGAAACTTTTCATGGCAATTTTATTTGCTCTCACAGTACTTGCCAGAAGTCTGCTGAGAGGAAGTCACCGAAGAAATATTTATCATATTTTCGTTTTGATGTCAATCCTGGGATTTGAACCGTGGCCATGCGTCTAATAAGCCATCACACTACCTACTACAGTACGGCGACTTCCAGCGCCAAGGATGCGGCACATATTTCTCTTTAATATTAAACAATTACTTCGCTTCAATAGTCGATCTTGCCGGTACTGTATTTAAATATCTAATTGGTAGATCACAGACAGTTGTCAATGGTAGTCTTGTTTCTTCACCCTTATTTACAAGCAGAGGTGTTCCACAGGGCTCCATACTTGGCCCACTTTTTTACTCCATGTATACAAATGACCTTCCTTTGCAGATCAGATATTCCAAAATTCAAATGTATGCTGATGACGTACAACTTTATCTAAGTTGTTCGAAAACGACTATGAATTCTGCTATTAATGAAATAAATTTTGATTTAGATAGAATTTATCAATGGGCATCTGCTAATGGACTACTTCTTAATCCTATTAAGTCCAAGTTTTTATTAATTGGCAAAATTCCGGCGGTATTGAAAGGGAATTTGAATATTTCACTTAATGGGACAAAAATTCAATTGGTAAATACAGCCAAAAATTTGGGCGTTACTTTTAATAGCTGACATGGTCGGATCACATTAATCAAGCATGTGGCATAGTTTACGGGAAGATTAGAACCCTATGGCAGACTCAACACTTTACGCCCATGAGGATAAGGATGCTGATTGCAAAAACGTATTTAATTCCTTCTCTTTTATATGCCTCTGAGATTTTTGCTGGATCCAATATGACTTTGAAGTCATAGTCGCCGTGGTGTAGTAGGTAGTGTGTTGGCTTACTATTCGTAAAAGCCCGGGTTCGTATCCCAGGTCAGACATCAAAAATGAAATATGAAAAAAAAAAAAAAAAAAAATATTTCTTCGGCGACTTCCTCTCAGCAGATTTCTGGCAAAAACTCTGAGAGTAAATAAAATTGCCATGAAAAGTTTCTCAAAAATCTGTCGTTCGGAGTCGACGTTAAACTGTAGGTCCCGCCACTCACGTATAAAATTAACGCACACAACATGAGTGGTGTGAGAAGCTAGGCCGTAATCCTGACTGAAGGGTTGTAATGGCCAATTATGTATTATGTAATATGACTTTGAAACGAAAGCTCAACATAACGTTTAATAATATTCTTCGATATATTTTTGCTTTGAAAAGATTTGACCATATATCTCCGTATTTAGTACATGTCCTTGGCATGCAAAAATCTTATTTTTTTACATAAAATTATAACAATAAAAAAAACCTGACTCTCTTTATAACAAATTGGTATTCACTTCGTCTGCGAAGAACAATAATATTCGAACATTCAAATACCGAAAGAGTGCTTCTTTTCACCAGTTTTATATATATACCATTTATCTCTGGAACCATCTCCCCCCAAATATTCAATTTACTAGCATCGCAGTGCGATTTAAAAGCTTGTTAAGGAATTATTACAAAAATTCATAATTTATTGTTTCAATTTTCATTTGACTTTGTTATATTACCTCTTATTTATTCTTTTGTTTATTTTTTTGATTAATATAATTTTTCTTTTGATTAATATAGTTTTAATGTATTATGTAACTTATTTGATTTAATTGATCTTGTTGCATCAGAAAAACAATCATTATAATAATAATAATAATAATAATAATAATAATAATAATAATAATAATAATAATAATAATAATAATAATAATAATATTAATATTAATAATAATAATAACAGGGCACCTGGCACCCGATAGACAAAATTGCGATCTAGCAAAGCAAAGTAACGATGAGGAATAAACGATAATCTCCCTGAAGGAGTATGGTTACCGGCATAAAATCCATTTTTTTACAAGTATGGCACAAAATGTATTCTTGAGAAAAGGAAATGATCTAACTCAAAGGACCTCAGGCAGAGATCAACACTGTATCTTTGGTCAGACTTAAGGAAATGGTTGATAGTACCGGTACCAGCCAGACTTTACTTATTAAGCTAAGCTTTACTGGACGACAATCGAATTGCTAAGACTTTAAATGAAATTTAAGGAAAGAGAAGAAGTCAGGGCTGAGCATGATTGCATTGTAGACATTGCGCGGATAATTCGAATTTGGAAATTGTATGGAATTTTGGGTCTGTCTTATGCCTTATTATGGCATACTTTCTATCGGTTAGCGCTTGAGGAACGTTGGGAACTATTGGAAATTTATTTCCAAAACAAAGACAATTGGACGGCAGTTGCACGAAAATGTCGTGCAAAATTTGGTTACAGATAATGTTTAACAGTGCCCTTTATAAGCAACTTTATCGCTAAAGTTCATAAAACTGCTTTGATTGTTCATGCGCCAACACGAGAGCGTGCTCGTACAGTGCGTACATCCTCGAAGCTGTGGCTGACAGTTACGTCAGAATCCATCGAAATCAACTCATCATCGAATTTTGCGTCGAATTTTGCGAATCGGTTAGATCTCAGTATGACGCCTTACAAAGTTTAATTGGTTCAAGCTACCAGAATTGAGGCCACATGACTATCCGCTTCGTTTTCGCTTCACTAGATGAGCCTACGAGAAGCTACACGATGATGGCGATTTTCCAAAAAATAATCTTTTCACATGAAGCCCATTTCCATCTTGGTGGGTACATTAATAAACAAAATTGCCATATTTGGGGCTCAAAAAACCCACACGTGGTCTTACAGAAGTCATTACGAGTGACTATTTGGTGCGGTTTGTGGAGCGGAGGCATCACTGGCCCATATATTTTTGAAAATGTGGATCGCGCAACCAACCGACTTTTTTGTATCCGCTCCTGGTGCAACTTGCCACATCTCATCTCACGCCACAATCGATTAATTGCGTCAAATGTTTGACGGCCGAAATGGTGATGCCAATTGACTGCAAAGAAGGTGTGATTTGACACTGTCGGACTTTTTTCTTTGGGACGCTATTAAAGAAAAGGGTTATGCCGATAATTGTACATTTAAAGGCCAACATTCGTGATGCCATTGCCGAAATACGACCCCATACACTCGAAAAAGTGCACGAAAATTGTTCCGATCGAATGAAGTACAGTGGGGCCATCCGCGACAGCCATATGAATGAAATAATATTACATTTCTAACCGGGACAATTGTACTTAACAACAAAAAACTAAATTTGGCAAAATTTCAAACCGTTTTTGTTGTAGCATTGCATTTTTAAATTTAAACTTTAAATTTGTCCCGTCATATACAAAAGTTCAACTCATGGAAAAATTCACGTCGGATCATAAGATCGTTGATATGTTGATTGAGTACTACCATGACTGACTTTTATTTTTGATTTTTTCAACAAAAATTGTCTGCAGTGATGATGCTTGTTTATCAGATAATGGCCACATCAGTAGGAAAAATTGTTACATTTGGAGCTCGAAGAACCGAAAAGTGTGTGTGTGGAATAGCAAAAAATTGTAGTTGCTTGTTTTTGAAAGTATCGTATTTCACAATGTCGCTGTACAAAATATATACAATGTATTATATTTCAAAACGTCGTCAATGCGTATTTTTAACGCAGTCAAAAAGCAATCGGACATAGGATTTATAGTTGATGCATTGTTTGATTACTTTGCATATCTACATAGCTTATATACAGTAGTAGAACTGCATACAAACTTTGTATTAATACATTTTGGAAGGCAGCCTATGATCTGGAGGCGTCAATGGGCTATATTTTTTCAAAAATAGTCCTTGAAGAGGCATTACCTCTATGGAAGTATGATATCCAACTTTTTTTATCGGAAATTAGACATTATAAAGTGTAAAGTACATGGTTTGAGACATACAACACGTAGAAAGAATAATTTCATGTCATGTAGTTTGATGCCATTGTCAAACATTTCCAACTTCTGGGCTTATGCACTCAGAGGCCAATGTTCTGTTGTGACAGCTATGAGGATACAAAGATGGACTATGGTTAGGCTTAAAACATACATTAATCGTTCTGCATATACTTATCAAAACGAAACTGTCTGGTCCCGCAATAAGTGCATGCATTATCCCGTCATTCTGTACCAAATTTTGCAAAGTTTGTGTGAGATCATGTGTTTCCTCCTCTGAATGCAAATCTTACGTATGAATTCATTCGAATTTTTGTTGTACCAGCTATTTCCATGTGAATTGGCCTTTTTGTTATCTTCAAAATCCCAGTGTCCAGGAACTTATATACAAGGGTAAGCAGCTAATATATACACTCCAGGGATCTAATAGCCTCATTAGTCTCATTAAAGTCGCAGTAGTCTAGTAAGTAGTGTGTGGGCTTATTAGACGTAAGGCCAGTGTTCAAATCCCAGGTCAGACATCAAAACGAAAATATGAGGAAATATTTCTTCGGCGACTTCCTCTCAGCAGATTTCTGGCAAAAATTCTCGGAGTAAATAAAATTGCCATGAAAAGTTTCTCAAAAAAATCTGTTGTTCGGAGTCGACTTTTAAAACTGTAGGTCCCGCCACTCATGTACAAAAATTAACGCACACAACATAAGTGGTGTGAGAAACTAGGCCGTAATCCTGCCTAAAGGGTTGTAATGACCAATTATGTATGTATGTAGTTTGATTCTGGTGAGGCTGCATCAAACACCTTGTATATGCGGATAGTCTTCCAACGTAGGTACTTTTCAAAACAAACATACATTAGTTATTGCCGAGATTCAACCAAAACATGTGAAAAAGTATTTGAAAACTACTTCAAGAAAAATGATTGCAGCAAACAATCTAGAGACTGTCCTGTTAACGACATATCATTTCATTTCATATTGGCGAGGCACTAGCGTTACAATGTTAGCTTTATGATAAACATTTGATAAAGGTGGTGTGGTCTTAAATCATCTAAAGTAACCCTCGTTTATTTAAGTCTGTAAGAAAAGTTAAAAAGGGACTGTTAGTAAGATTGTTTAACTGCAGTGTTTATAAATCTGATTTATGCGGAGCACAATACAAAAGCTATGTTTAGAAATCGAAAATATTGGAATAGTCAGACAGACAGTGATGTATGTTAGTGAGATTGAGAAGCCATAATGGTACCACTTACGAAAAGGGGGACACTGCCCAAACAGACGAATATTCGATACTTAAGTGAGGTGAGCTTACTCAAGATGGAGGTAAAACGTTTGTAATAATACTGGCCCGTAAACTGACATGAACATATAGTGAGGATTTAATAAATATCCAAAGCTTGTCCTAGCAAATGGCTTCCAAAACAATCCTGGGGGTGTAATCCGAAAACGCTGCATTAGTTATATACCACCATGGCCAGGCCAAGGTAAATAACTTTGCCCAATTAGATAAGAGACAAAGACTGATATTACTTGCATACTTACTTAATTGATCATTACGACCCTTTAGTCAGCTTTACGACCTGGCTTCTCACACCACCCATGTTATAAGTGTTAATTTTTATCCATGTTAACGCTTTACAAGTATTTCCCCAGATTTTTTCGAAAAAAGGCACTCATAATGCATTAAACACTGGAGGAATTCTTAATTGCAAAAACGTCCAAATTACTGATTAAAACGATCCTTAACCTTTCCATGGTGTTTTACGATTCAATTTTCAAATAAGCTTGAAATGAATATGGTACACATTTAACACTCATACGCAATGAGGCACATATGACAGTCAAAATTCTTTTCATAATCCAAATTTTAAATTTGAGTGACTAATTTTTAATCTTCTTTTTTAATCTTCAATTTCAAGCGTTGTAAACTTTATTACACAATATTATTGCGTTGATTTCCTTCTGTTTAGCAAATTTTAGGTTTCGCATAAAATGTGGTGGTAGTGGTAATGGTGGTGGTTTGTGTATCAGTAATAAATTTCTGGCGTTAAACTAAAGTTTTCTTGTATTTGTTTAGAATTTTCCCAGAGGCAAATAAAACTTTTTTAGCTTTTTCTATAAACTATTCACTGAGCAATATAATGCGTGGTTATCAGAGAAATTTGCAACGAAAAAAATTTTAAAAGTTCCATCAAATATTCTCTTGAAAATAAAAATTTTACTTGTCTTGTTAGATTATGTACATACAGCGTACATCGATTAAATACTTTTGAAATTTAATGCAATTGTTGTGACATCAGCTTGATTCACTTCTGAGTAATTCAGTAAGGGTGTCTGGAGTTGATTTGAAGAGCAAGCTCAATTTCTAAGTTGTCCTATGCCATCTTAGATTCAGAGGTTTTTGACTGCCAACTGTTCACCAGACGAGTTTTGAGCATACTCGGCTTAATCGAGAGGAAATGCAGAGCTCTGCAGCAAATGGATCTCCAACGACAACTGATCAGTCCGACGTAGTGTGTAGAGCTCAGTGCTGCATGGACGGCCAACGTAATACTAAATCGGTGGTTGTAGGAGGATTTCACCGTCGAACAACGGGGTGATTTTGGTGGGTACAAGTTTCAAACTAACTAAGGCTCTCAATCACTTTACACATCGTTAAGAAAGGTTTTGCCAGTTGACCTTGATGACACGCTGTCACGCGGTCATTATTTATCTACGACCAAAAAGTATTTCATGTACCTCAAGTATTTCTAACAAAATATCGAGCTTGTCAAACATTAAGCGCAATTGAAGCCAACAGCCTTTGCAATGGTATTGATGGATCCAATCAAGCTTCTCAAACCGCCCAATGATGTGTGCGATAGGTCTACGTCTACTTATTTACTTACTTGCTCATTACAACCATTTAGTCAGGATTACAATCGAGCTTCTAAGACAGCTCATATTGTGTGAGTTAATTTTGTCCTTGAGTGGTAGGGCCGAACGAGCAATTGTAGAAATTGGACACTTTTCCTGACGCAATTTTTGTCCAATATGTTGGAACTGGGACTTCAACCAAAGGCTCTCGTCTAATAAACTACCACACTACCTATTAGACTAAGGCAACTTCTTATAAATAGCCTCCAAATAGCCGTATCATTTATATAGAAATTCGACCACGAAAGAAGTTAATCTCCAAGTATTTAACAGAATGAATATCTAAACTGAAGTCTTAACTCATGTGTCCTCCAATGGCAATAACATTTTCATAGAACCGCCTGCATCAACGACCGCCTGCCTTGTCACCGTGATGTGTGTGTTTATTTAATCTATAAGTGGTGGCAACCACGAATTTGATGTCGTCACCAAACGTCAGTTTTAAGAAGCTTTTCCTGGCAATTATTTACTCTGAGAATTCTTACCAAAAGGCGGCTGAAAGGATTTGGGCAAAGGAAGTATTTCTTTTTTCCAAATGCCCGAGTTCAAGTGTGAACTCACATGTTTTCGTTTAGTAAGTCAGCACACAACAACTACACTACAGCCACACCCTACCCACACCACTTTGTTTAATGAAGAAATTTAAAAACAGTCATGTTCCTTGACAGAGTCCAGCATAAATTATATTCATCTTATACTGTCATCTGTTACAAGAAATCACGGAACTACGAGATTCTACCCCAGAAACCAGACTACACTTTTCTAAAGGTTTTTAGTGCTCTGAATTCGAATCCGATATTCTCTGAGAAACTTAGGGTGTCACTAAGCATCTGTCTCATCTTCTTATTATTCCTTTGCCCTCAAGCACACATACATACATACATATGTACATACATAATTGGCCATTACAACCCTTCAGTCAGAATTACGGCCTGGCTTTTCACACCACTCATGTTGTGTGCGTTAATTTTATATGTGAGTGGCGGGACCTACAGTTTAACGTCGACTCCGAACGACAGATTTTTGAGAAACTTTTTCATGGTAGGCTTATTTACTCTCAGAGTTTTTGCTAGAAATCTGCTGAGAGGAAGTCGCCGAAGAAATATTTTTTTTCATATTTCGTTTTGATGTCTGACCTGGGATACGAAACCGGGCTTTACGTCTAATAAGCCATCACGCTACCTACTAGACTACGGCCCTCTTCCGATTTAATTAAACAAGTTTTTCACATTAAACAAGTGATTGTTGTACTGAAGCAAGTGCTAGGATGGATCTGTCGTTGCCTGAAATATTTTGCCAGAAATATGCTACCAGAAGCATGTTGCCAGAAACATGTTGCCAGAAACATGTTATCAGAAACATGTTGCCAGAAACATATCGCCTTTGAGTTTTCCCTGGAGCAATGGTCAGGAGGATTTCTAGATGTGTTATTCAGACCAACAATAATGTCAGTTCAAACCGCATATAAGACATCTTCAACAAAACGAATATGAAAAAAAAAACTTCTTCGCGACTTCCACTCAGCAGATTTCTGGCAAAAAATCTGAAGGAAAATAAGAACTTCTTCGCGACCTCCACTCAGCAGATTTCTGGCAAAAAATCTGAAGGAAAATAAAAACTTCTTCGCGACCTCCACTCAGCAGATTTCTGGCAAAAAAATCTGAAGGAAAATAAAATGTCCATGCAAAAAATATCTGCTGTACGGAATCGACTTTAAACTGTAGGTCCCGCCATTCATGGATAAAGTTAACACACTCGATATATGTAAGTGGTTTGAAAACCTTGGTCGTAATCCTGACTGAGGAGTTGTAACGACCAATTATGTATGTAAACATGATGAGAATTGAGGTTAAGAACCTTAACGACTAATCCATGCTATATCAGTAGGCAAAAAAGTTTTACCCGAATGTTGTGTAAACCTCTACGACAATATCTAACGAATGTTTCTCTTCACAACAGTGATTTCTTTAACCCATACAAGCATTTGATGCACAGTTTGTATTTTGCTTTATTATTTAGAGAATTTCCCAATGGCAATAAAAGTTTTCCTACATTTTTTCTGTGTTTCTTTTTTTTCTTACCGAAATTTTTGAATGGCGGCAAGTATACGTGTTTGATGTTGCTTAGAAAAGAAAATATTTTTCATAGTTTTTGTCCAAAAACATTTTCGTCCCTCATAAACCACCAGAGATTTAAAGGAATTTAAAATCTTTTTTTCTTTTTCTTGAATAGAAAGAAAACAATATTTGTTAGTGAATAGTAAAGAAATTGTTTTTGGCATGAAGTTTTTTTTTTTCTTGTTTTGGGAAAATATTTCTTAAGTATGAAAAGTTTTTCTCATGCATTTGGTTTGCTTAAGCAATAGCAACAAAGAAAATCAAATTCCATAATCAATCAAATTGAAGTTATTTTTTTGTTGGTATCAGAACACGCAACCAAAAACACCTGGCGGTATCAATTTTTGTTGTTTTTGTTTCCTTCTTTTCTCTTAACGCTTTCGAAACTTTGAAATATTTGACATCATTAGCACTACAAAGTGGTTTTTTGATTTATTTTTTTGTTTTTTTTTCTGTTTTTTCTGAAGATAACTTCTATGGAAAACTTTCTTTTCGAAAAAAAAAACAAAAACAGAAATTTTCTGCATATTTTAATTTTCTTTTATTTGGAAATAATTTTTCTCTTTATCGAAAAAGAAAATTTTGTTTAGTTTTCGTTGAAATATTTCTTCGTTTTATCAATTTTTCCAATATTTCTGCTGCTGCTTTCTTTTCTGCTTAAAAAAAACTTTGTCTGCAACACAAATAGCTGCAATGCAAGCCATCAGCCCATCATACTTACACACAGCAGCCGCAACAAAGTTGCCATATAAATAAGTTGAGCAAACGGTTATAGAGTTTGTTGCACATCTTGTCATGGCTTATTCCCAATTTAGTTATTGTTTCTTAAGGATTATTGTTAAATTTGTAAATTATTGTCGGAGAATTGGAAATGAATTGTTTTTTCCCAAACCCAAGAACGCGTTTCTCAACTGGTTTGATAAAAAAAATTTAAATAAACAAGTTAGCGAACACCTAAGCCAGCGTTTAGATTAATATCAAACTCGGTGATCCAGTATTCTCAAAGGTAACCAACCCTACTCCAGGATAATTGCTAGTCAAAGTATTTTTTCAGCCCAAGGGAATGATAGTTTATAGGAGAAACGAAAGAGGAAACAGTGTGCTGCAATTTTTCCGTGCATAGATCTTCGCCTCGGTCTAGTTACTAGGTGGGGAACCTGCGGTCTCCGCGAGGTTCTTATGCGGCCCTTTGCCACCTAGTGCAAAATGGTAGAGTTCGTTTCAAACAACTATTGTACATCAACGCCATGGTAGAATTTGATGATATTTTGCAAGGACAACAGAATAATTTTGTCCATGAAACGGGTTCTTGGTCGAAAGGATATGAACCGTTTTTTGGGACGCGTAATTTGCAACTTAAGTTTTGGGTGGCACCTTTCATCGGTCGTCATTAACTTAGTATTTAACCAATTGCCTTTGTAAATCAAAATTCCGCTGCAATTGCTGTTACGTATAAAATAGCACATATGTATACTTGGAAAAAGGGTAAACCATTTAGTGACATTGAAATAATTAAAGAATGTATTGTTGAAGCAGTGAGTATGTTAGATCCAAGAAATGTCGACAAATACAAACAATTACCTCTTTCAAGAAGAACTGTAACAGATCGACAGCACGAATTAGCGCAAAATGTAACAGAGCAACTTCATACAAGTATACAAAATGAAGATGTTTATTTTTCAATTGCTTTAGATGAAAGCACGATAAAACAGATTCGACACAAGTTTTATATTTTATTTGCGCTATAACTAAAGATTTTCAATGTTACGAAGAACTACTTATGTTGGGTGCACTAACTGAAAGAAATCGCGGTGCCAATATTTTCGAAAACTTCAAAGAAGTATTTAGTAAATTACAATTGAATGTCAGTAATTTAGTCAGTGTCTGCACCGATGGCGCACCTTCCATGAGAGGCAGAAAAGAAGGATTCGTTGCTTTGTTAAAAAAGGAAAACTTAAACTTACAAAAATTGATATCATTTCACTGCATTTTGCATCAGCAAAATCTTTGCGCAAAATCCACCATTTTGCAAGACACTCTGGATAGAACCATTGCCACTGTCAACTATATTCGCGTAAATGCAATGAGTCATCGTGAATTTCGGCAGATGCTCTTTTTAGATGAGCAAACGTATAGTGTTGACCTACCATACTACTGCAAGGTTCGCTGGCTATCAACAGGACAGGTTTTGATAAAAGTTTTGTCTTTACGACGACAAATTTTAAACTTTTATCAAGAACAAGGAAAACAATGTGATCTATCAGATGAAGTATTTCTCAGAAATCTGGAATTTTTGTCTGATATGATGACAAAACAAAACAATTTAAATATTTTCCTGCACGGTGAAACGAGGTATATTTATGAAATGTGGCAAAAGATCCAAGCGTTTAGAAAAAAAATATCATTTTTCAAAACATTGCTTTGTCGATCAACACTTCCCGGAGCTAACTAAAATGTTAAATGAGCAGAACTGTGAACTGTGTCTTGGATTGTTTAATAGAAGAGTATACTAATAGATTTTCTGATTTTGACGAGCACACTCCTGATATGAAACTGGCATTTGAACCACATTTAATAGATATATCCGAACCTACTGCAGAACTACAAATAGAGTTAATTGATTTAGGGGAAGATAGTATCATAAAATACCTTTTCAACGCTAAGAAGGATCCCATAGAAATCTGGAAAAATGCTGTTGAATATCCATGCCTTCGAGAACATGCTCGCCGTTTACTTTCCTGCTTCGGAAGTACCTACTGTTGAGAGACAAAATTTTTTCTCATGTCAAAAATAAAAACAAATTTAAGAACGCAAATTACAGATGCACATTTAGAGGATCAATTAAAGCTGTGTGTTACGAAGCTTGATCCAAATATGCAATTACTGTCAAACAAAAAACAAAGCCAAATAAGTCACTAACTTAGGGCCATTTTTTGAATGCAAGTTTAAACTCGAGATTAAGTTAATCTCCAGTTAAAATCCGTTTTCAGTTTTTGAATTTACTTAATCTTGAGTTTAACCTTACGGTTAAGCAGTTAATCTCGAGTTTAAACCATCAACGTTGGTGGTTTAAACTCGAGATTAACTATGAAATGTAGTTGACAAATTTTATTTAAAAAAAAGCTTTTAAGTGAGGGGAAGCCGAATAAGACAAATATTTAAGTGACTATGAATTATATAAAACACAAATTGACAACAGACAGTCTTAATTTATTTATTATTTTAAGAAAATATTTTTTTTTACATAATGATCAACAGTATTCAGCCTTTGTTTGTTTGTTTTTGTTATATACAAAAGCAAATTGTTGTGAAACACTTTGCAAAAGTAGTAAACACAACAAAATAAACGAAAAAAATGTTGCAATTTTTTGCTTATAAGTACGGCAGCTCTACAAGGTTAACCTCCAGTTAAATTTCCATTCAAAAAATGAAAACTCAGTTAACTGAAGATTAACTTTAACTGAAGATTAACTTAATCTCCAGTTTAAACTCGCATTCAAAAAATGGCCCTTAGTGAATAAAAAAATATTTTTTATTGTATTTTTTATAATATTTTTATATTATTTTATATGTATATTATATTTAAAATTTTGTAGTATTATATTTTATTTTTTCTATATAATGCAATAAATTGTTAAATCTATAGAAAAACTATAATAATTTCACAAAAGTCACTTTCTTAGCTTATGCGGCCTTCTCTTATTGCTGCCTATTTTAAATGTGGCCTCTAATGGTAAAAAGGTTCCCCACCTCTAGTAGGTAGTGTGTTGCCTTATTAGACGTGAGGCCGCGGTTCAAACCAGGGGTCAGACGTCTCCAACAAACCGAAATATGAAAAAATATTTCCTATCAGCAGTCTTCTGGCAAAAACTCTCAGAGTAAATAAAATTGCCATAAAAAGTATCTCAAAAATGTCTCCTTCGGAATTGACTTTAAACGGTAGGTCCCGCCTATCATGTATAAAATTAACACTCACTGAGAAGCTAGGTCGTAATCCTGACTAACGAGTTGTAATGACCAATTATGTATGTTATGTACATACAGTGGCTCCATCGCATAATGCTTAAAACTTAAAAAGAAAATATTAAATATATGTTTTTTTTGCTTTTATTTACACTCTACATTACAGCCTTTTAGATTAATAAAAAATAACAACATTTTTCATGATAACGGTAATTTTATAA
The DNA here is from genome assembly GCA_936449025.2 of Sarcophaga subvicina. NCBI lineage: Eukaryota > Metazoa > Arthropoda > Insecta > Diptera > Sarcophagidae > Sarcophaga > Sarcophaga subvicina. The sequence continues at coordinate 40,641,097 of OW388084.2, forward strand.
AGAAAAAGCAAATTAACTCAATTTTTTGCACTCAACACATAATCGGACAAAGAAGAGCACCATTGCTAAAAATGACGAAAGAGAACAATTAATAGTTTGTGGCATATCCTTTGTTCCCAAGAACGGCCTATAAACATTTTGGAATTGATTTTACCAAATTGTAGTATGCCTCAGGTTCTATGGAATTCCACGCTTCCAGTAAAGCCGCCTTAAGCTGATTCAAAGTTTTAAATTGTTGTTGGTATACTCTTCTAGCTAATTCTTCCCAAAGATGTTCAATTACGTTGAGATCTGGGCTCTGTGCAGGGGTTTCTATAAGTTTGGGGCAATTATGGATCAACCAAAGCTTTTCCACACCCGAAGTTTGCTTGGGATCATTGTCCTGGTAAAAAACAAAATCATTCGCAATGGCTAAGAATTAAAAATATCTTTAAAAAACAGCAGTGGAAAAGATGTTTGCTTAAATACTATTCGTAATACATTTCACAAATATAACTACCATGATAGAGTTGCCAAAAAAAACCATTTATTAGGCCTAAGAATAAAAGATCTAGTCACCCCAAGATACTTCCGTGTATCTTTATCGAAGGCGAATTAAACACACATTCGGAAAGAAAATCGCTCAAGTTTATTTGCAACACTTTCAAGCAAGGAAGCCCACAATTTGGAATTAGGATTCCTAATTCCCTTGAGTTCCAACAGTTTCGTTAGTAAAGTTTTTGTTGCCAAGCAGATGACGGCTAGAAAGTTATAGAATAATATGGAAAATCTGCTTTAAATCTAACGCAGAGCGTACATCGCGGTTATTTAGCTCATTACTAATTAATCATTCTGGGTATTCAGGCTTGACAATTAGGTTTTTTCATTCGTCCATTAACCTCTGCAAGCACTATGAAGGCGAGGAAAAGGATGAAACTGAGTTATATACCCTAAGTTACTTCGGAAACTCTTGGGAGTCTGCCATGCATAGTGTCTAGATTAGAAGAAATGAATGACGTACATAAGTGTGTCGTTGCCTTTGTTTAGACGGCCACTAAAGCTTGAAGATTGTTGTAGACAGATCAACTATAACCTGAAATACTTCCTAATAGGACATGATAGTTAAGATTGTGGCTATATTATGTCCATCGCAAGACCTCTGTTGTCAATACCCAAATAAATATGAATGTGGGGGCGAACATCAAAGAGAAATGAAATGCATGATTGGCCAGATCCGGATGACAATGCAATGCAATATAGATGATTTTGAAGAAGAAGAAATGAGAGGCGATGAAAAGTTTCTTAAAATAATTATCGAAACTCAGCAAAAAGCAATGAAAATGTAAAGAGCAGTCAATTTTAATTCAATTACGAGTTTGAATATTGAAAATTACCGTAAAATTTAATAAATTCTGTGGACATAAGAATTTTGCTCCTCAAGATCTCAGAAAAGAATATTCTATGTTCCCTTGTCCTTTACCGTCATTTCAACTTCTGCGCTGGCCATTGTCAAGTATCCCCAACTTATGGGCTTATGCACTCAGAGGCCAATGTTCTGTTGTGACAGCTATGAGGATACAAAGATGGACTATGGTTAGGCTTAACAGATATATTTATCGTTCTGCATTTATATATCTAAACGAAACTGTCTGGTCCCTCTATTAGTGCATGCGTTATCCCGTCATTCTTTAGCAAATTAATGAAGTTTGTGTGAGACCATATATTTCCTCCTCTGAATGCAAATCTTACGTATGAATTCATTCGAATTTTTGTTGTACCAGCTATTTGCAAGTGCGTCTCCTTTTTTGTTATCTTCAATATGCGTGTATCCAGGAACCTATATGTAAGGGTAATCAGCTAATGTCTCGCAATATCATTCAGAAACAACCTATGTTCTTCCACAATTTTAAATATATGTATTGTAAATACTCCCTAGGGATCTAATAGCCGTATTAATGACATTACATAAGTGCGTATCTCTATTCTCTCTAATATACGGTTCTCTCAGTAGCAGTCTTTAGGCTGAATTATGCTACAGTAATCGATTAGTCCGGTTAATAATCGGAAGTCGTCATAGTCTAGTAAGTAGTGTGTTAGCTTATTAAATGTGAGGCCATGGTTCAAACCCTGGCTCAGGCACTTCGAACAAAACGAAATATGAAAAAATATTTCTTCAGCGACTTCCCTTGCAAAACTCTGAGGGAAAATAATTTGCCATGAAGACTTTCTCAAAAATTTGTCATTCGGAGTAGACCTTAAAGTGTAGCTCGCGGCACCCATGGATACAATTAACACACACAACGTGAGGGGTATGACAATCTAGGTCGTAATAATCTCCTATCATAATAGGACATATAGTGTCGTATTATTTATGGTGTCGTGTAGTCAGAAAGTATATTCAGGTCTACTATATGCAGTTTTTTGCATGACTATAGTCTCCATATTTCTATACTCTTAGGGCATACGCTCTTATTTTCGTGTTTCCAACCAGTTGTGTGGCCAATATATCTAGTGGTAGCATGCCAGTTAAGAATAGTAAACAATGTCTGATGCGATGTTGTTCTAAGGACAGTTCTTATTATGGTAGAAAACGTCCTCAACCGGGTTTGACAATTCCTTTTCTCCATAGTCAACCAACAAACCACGAGCCCGTAAAATCGGCTTTTGATTGATACAGTCCGTGTAAATGTGTAGAATTATTACTTCGCTTCAGGGATATTGCTCTTTAACAATAATAAAGAGTAGTTGCCGCCTTAGTGGCTTTGAATTGTGTGTTCAAATTCCAGTTTATTAGAATTCTAAGGGTAGAGATAATCAATCAGGACGCCATTAATTTGGCCATTAGAATCACTAGATTAGAGAAGTGTCTTCCATAGAAATAAGAATAAAAAGAAAATAAAAATTTAATGAAAAATAATGTAAAAAATAAAAGTTTCCTACAAAAGAAAATGTCATGAAATACAAATAATAACCCTTGTTGCCAGAGCCTTTGATTGCCTTCTAGTCAATATTAAATGTAAACTTTATACACAGTTCCCTAGGCATATTTTGTTACTTTTTGGTCAATAGCTCATGAATAAAACAAAACTTCTGTGTGCAATTACTCGTGTTTACAGATTTTGTTGCCAACTATAGGCTTGCATTGAAGAAAATTAAAAATAATGAATGATAACATGACTTGGGGTATACAAAAAATGAATTGCAATACATTTTCTTCTTCATTCACTCACTCTCGCTCTCTCTCTCTCTCTCTCTCTGTCTCGCTCTCTGTTGCTTACATTTTTAATCATGCTAATTTTAAATATTGATCTCCGTCTACTGATTCGTCATCCCTTTTTACTATGGAATCCTTTTGTTATTAATCCTTAAGGCCAAAGGCATTGACTGTAAGGCCGTACGTTTTATTTGTTTACTTTCGATGGCAAAAACAAAAACAATAACAATAACAAAAATAAACCTGCCACATAACAAAATACCAAACAAAAATAACAACAACAACAACAATAACAACAAGAAAATTAAAACAATGAAAACAACCTTAAGGCAATGTTATGACAGATTTGAGGTTTCTCATACAATATGCACGATAACATCGTTTAACTACAGTTTTAACCAATTTTTTGAGAAACACAGGGAGAAGGCGATTGAATGACTAAAGGGCTAAGAATGGACAGTATTTTAAGCATTATAAGTAATTGATAAAGCCAAAAAGATGTGTCTATTAAAACATTACCAAACACTATGCCAATAGGCAGGCAGGTGGTGCCAGCTTTCGATTTTCAGTTATTGATGCAGGTCAATAAGAAAAGAATCAAAAAAATCACTTAAAAAATTAAAAATAATTATTCAATTAAATTTTAAATGAAAGATTAATTTTTTAAATTAAAATTGATTTATACTTAATGGTTAATGGGCAAAAAAAAAACAAAAAAGAATACTTACGCTCAACAAGGAATGTGAAACGCACACAGAGATAAGGCATGCCAGCAGGCAAAAAAAGGCTACGTACCTAAAAGTAGACAAAGATATTTAATGTTCGATTAAAAAGTGTTTTTAATAAAACGTGCAAGAAGAGAAAAACAACAGAAATATTATACCTAAAGGCAATACTGGAGGGGCGCAAAAATAATGTAAATTAAAAAAAGAAAGTCAGCCAAGCCATACCAATTACATGCTAAAGATTATTATGGTACATGGTACCGCAAATATGGTTGCAATAGCACAGATTAAAACCGTGGTGGTCAACAAAAGAAAATTACAGGTGATGAGATTAATATGCCATGAAAAGTTTCTTAAAAACAATATGTTGTTTGGAATCGACTTTAAACTGTAGGTCCCACCACTCATGTATAAAAATTAAGGCACACAACATAAGTGGTGTGAGAAACTAGGTTGTAATCCTGACTAAAGCGTTGTAATGATCGATAATGTATGTATGGAAGTATATAGGATAGGTGATAGTGGTACTTTCATTAAAATCAAAACTCACTTGTTAACACAAAACTATCCGATACCGCAGAGCCAACTGAGAAGTATCAGTTGATTAAAAATCAGCCTGAGAGTTTCATATTAAAAAACGATAGCTCCAGGCAGCACCTACTTCTTCCTCAACCAAGCTGCAAGTTTGCAGCATGTCTACTCATTTTGCAATGATTAGAAAGAGTAAACACAGCAATAGGATGCCTCCCCGACCCATTTATAGCTGATAGCTATGCTTCCTAACCAATTTAGATCAGTTACGTTTGGCAATGTTGTCGTGGTAGTTTAGTTGATAATGTGTTGGCTTAATAGAAGCAAGGCCGCGGTTCAGACCCCAGATCAGACATTTCCAACAAAACGAAAATATAAAAAAATATTTCTTTGGCGACTGCCTTCCAGCAGTATTCTGGCAAATGTTCTAAGAGTAAATACAATTGCCATGAATTGTTTCTCTGTCATTCGGAGTCGATTTTCAAGCTGTAGGTCTCACTACTCATGGATTAAATTTACACGCACAAATGTGTGGTGTGAGAAACTAGGTTGTAATCCTAACTAAAGGGTTGTAATGATCAGCTCTTCAAAACAAAGTGTGTGAAGGATATCATCGGATTTTTTTATTTGTTTCAAAGATTATGTGTTGATTATAACATCGTTTAAATGTCTACTACAACTTCACTGCACCGGCTCCGAAATCTGGCTGAATTTGATCGATGTCATGGACTATGTTGATATTTAGGAGCTCTGTGTTTTCAGGCTTATTCGCACACATTTGTGATTTAAGAAAACCTTATAAAAAAGTCTAACGGGGTCAAATCGCATGATCTCGATATTATGTTCACTTCCACGTAAGACAATCATGCCCTCAAATCGATCGTGTAGAATATCCAATGTGGCATGAAGCGGAACTTGTATTGACAAGGACAAAGCCGACGTGACAATAAATGTTACGATGGGAAGACAGTTTGAAGGGAAGATGTCTCTGCTATAACCGCTTGGCTAGAGAGTAAATACCACGAGCTGAACTTCTACGTGATGCAGTTCTTGACTACTCATGATTGCTTCTGGAAATTCGTGCAAAGATATGGACATGATAGATGCCAAGCTGTGAGGGTGAGAATGAAGATGCAGAACTTTTTCTATTCAGTTAACTAAGATGTAGATGGACCTGGGAAATGGATTCCAGGCAAAGCCAGCTTACAAGTGAGATTTTAAATTTTGAAATTCTATGGAACTAGTTTAATCAACATATAACTGAAGTTATGCTGTAAGACTGGAGATGCAGAGGAAGAATTTAATGCGAGAAAGCTTTAAAGCTAACCAGCATTTGGCAAGTAATACCAACCAATAGACCCGCAAAGGAAAAATAGCTGAAAAAAGGTAGATTTAATAAGTGGACTCCAGCGATAGTGAATCGTGACCGCTTATAATGAATTTTAAGTGCTTATTGAAGATTCGCGCTTTCGGTTCAAAAGGAAAATAAAATGGCGATTGCACTAGCATAAGCAAGGACTTTGTTGCTCCAAAAAATTAACAACAAGCTTATTGCAAGGATTTCTTTTCCCCTGTTGGACAAGTGCATGGAGGTACTGTCTTAATCGATTTTCCCCAATGTATTCAATAGAAGGGAACAAAGACTATTGGGTCCATCTTGGCACTTCTCCAACTCTACAACTCAAACAAGAACGAATACAAATATTTCATGAAATATTAATCACTTCCGTACATCATAGCTAGTTTGATTAGCCCTTTTTTGTGAGAAGTTCACACTGTGTGCGTCCACTTTTTATAACACAATTCATAACTTATTTTTTATACTGACAAATTCTGTTTTTTCTCTCTCTCGCTCTCATTTTAGACACAAAATATTATGTGATTGTGGTAGAGGTTGTTAGCATGTGTGTGTGTATATGTTATAAGTGAAAGTGTTATTGTTTGTTGCCACTTTTATTCATGTATTATTACCAGTAAATATTTCATAAAATATTTGTGCTGTGAAATGATGTGATGGTTTGCTTATTGAATATGATTGATTATTTTCGTTGTTGCTGTTGTTGTTGTTGTTCATATTCTTTTTTATGCCACCATAATAACAAAATATGCAAAAAGATGAAAATAAAAATGGAATTAAAAGAAAAAAAGCAAAAGAAGGGGAATAAAATATCAATCAATATGATAAAATGAAACGATAGTAGTTGATGATGATAACGATGATGTATAGATTTATGTTGCAGTTAATTATGCTGCAAAAAAATGAAAAATTATTTTTAAACGCTAATGAAGTGCAACTAAGTACAGGTGCGATGTGTGCGAATTTATTTGTTTCTGGTTGGCAAAACAGAAAAGAGGAAAAATATAGTAACAAGTGTACCGGTATGAAGAGAATGCGAAGATAGAAATGTCTCCATAGAGCACATTTATTGGGAACGAATCTTCATTCTGTTTTCATGTTTAGTAGAGGTCAAACCAGTGAACAAACAACATCATGCTATATTTTTCATCGCAAATTTGTCACCAGAAAATAATGATTTGAGGAAAGTATTAATTTTTGTTTTCATTTGAAAAAGGTGCTGGAAAGTTACATTGAACGCTTGTAAGGCATATGGTGATCACGCTCTATCAAATTAACATGCAGAAGATAGAAGGTCGATTAGTAGATGTTGCATGGAATTGTTACTGGCGATGAAAAATTAATATATTTTCAGAATCCTATTTTAATCCGAGACAACTTTCAACTGCAAAGCTGGATTGATTGGGCAGGACGACAATGTTATATATCTGGTGGGATCAGAACGATGTGGTGTACCACGAGCTCTTAAAACCTGGTGAAATCATTGCCACAGATTGCTGTCGATAACAAATGATCAATTTCAATCATACATTGATCGAAAAATGACCAGAATAAGCCAAAAGACACGGCAAGTTATGAAAATGGACCTACGCTCAAAAAAAAAAAAGGTGTGATGCAAAACCTGGTGAAACTATTAATACAAGTCACTCAAATACACTACCATTCATAATATTCTCCAATAACGTTTCCAGAGCACAATCCTTGCTCGCTCATTTCATAATGACACATTCCGAATTCATAAAACACGATCAAAGGGTAAACAAATCTTGGGAACAATGGGTAAAAATCACTTTTCATATCCATTTATACTGTTTTCATTGACAGCTGTTCTAGATATCTTCATAGCAGACCGTATTGCATTAAATGGTGGCTGCTTTTCGGAAACTAATGCGATTATACGAGATTTATTTGACCTATGTAGCATTAAGGAGATAAACAGGCCTTCTTCAATTTCTTCAATTTGCTGTTCTTCTGATTCTTCTATTTCTTATAAAATTCCTTCTCTTCCAAATAGTTTCTTAAAAAGTTGGAGAATACATCAGGGCTTATCGTCGTTGCAATGGTCAATTCAAAAGATGCTTATGACCTCGTCTTCAATTACTTCAAAAGGCTGTGATGATGATGTGATAATTATTATTGTCGTATAGGGATACTAATCTAGTGCAACCAAAGGTTTAATATGTTGCGGAGACCTCCCCCCTCCTATTTCTCCTATGCGCGAATCTCAGTCTACATTGTATCAGTATGGATAATGTCTAAAAATTTATTTACGGGGTCTGTCACAGAAGGCATTGTCAATCAGAAAACTTGTAAAGGCGGAATCACGTCTTCGAACTTTATTTCATTAACCCAACCTCAGCCTCCATCATTACAATATCAAACGAATTTAAGTCCAACAGAGCTTCTATCATATCATGTGATAACCGCTTATGTCAACACATTTTAATTTTTGTATCTGGTCCGGCACTATTTGATTTATTTGCAAGTGGACGGTGTCTGCCTAACAGTTCCATAGGTCACAACTGACCTAACCATCACAGAATACATATTATACAAATTCACATTTTTGGCATACAGGATTTCCCTGTAAACCTTTCTCGTATTAATTCATGGCATGTCACTGTCTACTTTCAACTATTTGCTGTGGTCACTTTGGGCTAAGATTCCCGATGCAATACATCAGCCACGTTACGACCAAAGTAGTCGAAGGACCTGTGAACAACTTCCAAATATTAATGGATTCCTATTAGGACTTCAGAGCTCACCAGGATAATCGCAATATAATGACAACAACAACTAATGTGGAACAAATTATTGTAATTTAGAAAATTGCGGATAGTAATAATAACCGTAATTTACTGAATCCTAATGATCGCAAACGCAATAGAAGTGATGGTGCTTTCAGTCGGCATAGGTACGACCACAGAACGTAAAGTGACCTACGTTCGATTTTATCATATGAAGTGCAATGTAAATGCTTACAGAAATTACATTACGGTTCGGTAACGGCTCTAAACGTTCGTTCCGTTTAGCTAACCGGGGCTTCAGTGTAGATGGTGCTTTCAGTCGGCATAGGTAACAAGTACGGCAATTTGGTAAATTGTGAACTTTATTGCCGTCAGATACCAAATTGACTTAATCAACATAAAGGGTGTTTTTTATAGAGGTATAGAACTTTAAGTTGGCATTACTTTTCAAGATGGCGACCGATTTAACAGCTGTCAAGTGATTTATTCTCAGTTTGGTTTGGCAATTCACCATGAATAGACTCACGCCTGAACAACGCTTGCAAATAGTGCAATTTTATTTCGAAAATAATGGTTCTGTGCGGAAAACGTATCGCGCACTACGTCCATTTTATCGTCGACAAAATCGTCCATCAGAGCAGTTAATTCGATTAACCATGGAACGTTTTCGCACCACGTTTACTCTTATTGATAACTCGCATCACCAAAGACGCTGTACGGTGCGTACAGAAGAAGCTATTGATGCTGTAGAACGTAGCATTGAGGAAGACCCGAATGAGTCCATCCGCCATCGAGCACAGGAATTGGATCGGTGTCCATCCACTTTATGGAAGATTTTGCGGAAGGATCTTGGTTTGCGTACTTACAAAATCCAACTCGTGCAAGATTTGAAGCCAAACGATCATCAAGTAAGGCGTAGATTCGTCGAATGGGCCCAAAACGAGATTACCGTTGTTCCCGATTTTCATAAGCGAATTTTGTTTAGCGATGAAGCGCACTTCTGGTTGAATAGCTACGTCAACAAACAAAACTGCCGCATTTGGAGTGAAGGTAATCCTCAAGTGTATGTGGAAACACCGTTACATCCAGAAAAACTGACTGTTTGGTGCGCTTTATGGGCTGGTGGAATCATTGGTCCGTACTTTTTCAAAAACGATGGTGGCCAGAACGTTACAGTCAATGGTGATCGGTATAGAGCCATGATTACTAACTTTTTCATTCCTGAATTGAATAACCATGATGTCCAGGAGATGTGGTTTCAACAAGAAGACGCAACATGTCACACAGCTCGTGCCACAATAGATTTATTGAAAGACACGTTTGGTGACCGCCTAATTTCACGTTTTGGACCTGTGAATTGGCCTCCAAGATCTTGTGATTTAACACCGCTAGACTACTTTCTGTGGGGCTATGTAAAGTCATTGGCCTATGCGGTAAAGCCACAAACGCTTGACCATTTGGAAGACAACATTCGCCGTATTATTACCGATATACGGCCACAAATGTTGGAAAAAGTCATCGAAAATTGGAAGTCCAGATTGGACTACATCCGCGCCAGCCGTGGCGGTCATATGCCAGAAATCATATTTGAAATGTAATGCCACAAGATTATCTTTCGGATAAATAAAATTCATGTCAATCGAATAATCCATCGTTATTTTATTGCAACTTAAAGTTCTATACGTCTATAAAAAACACCCTTTACATAGTTGTGGTTAGGGATACTGAACTAGATAGTGTATATATATTAACCATAGACTAAAGCCCCGGTTAGCCAAACGTCAACGGAACGTAACGTGACGTACGTTCGTTTTTAGCATATGAAGAGCAATGTAAATGCTTAGCGAAATTACATTACGGTTCGGTAATTGCTCTCATTGCAATTACGTAAGTTCCGTTGACGTTTGCCTAACTGGGGCTTTTTAATACTTTTGTTGAGTTAAAGATTAACATGCCCAGAAACGTATTCGCATTTAAGGAATTTTATTTTCTGTCTATTCCATACATCTGCTCTCTCTGTCTCCATCTTTCGTATGCTCTCTCTTTCTCTCTCTTTGCTTTACTCTAACGTTAAACAAGTCAATAAAAATTGTTTTATTTTTTGATGGCATTTACGAGTTTTCGTTTTTTATTTTTTCTTCAGCGACTCAAATGCTGTTGAGCAGGACAGAAAAGTGGGCTGGAGTTTTGCCCTGCACTTTAATATTTTAAAGGTCATTATCATTATCATTTGTTTTATGGCTGCATCCAACGAACGTCATTATTTTTATTACTAAACGTCTACTTTAAATTTCTTTTTTCCCCAGCAATGTTATTTTATACACTTGTTTAGAGTGGACGAAATGGGGCATGAATTGATCCTCCGCTGTATACTGTGTGCGAATGCAAAAGAAAGGCGATGCTTTTTTCCTCTGTACTTTTCTTTTTATGTTTTATATAATTTGCATTTTATCTTTTTAAAAATAGTTTCTATTCTCATGTAGTTTACAGCTTAAAGTGGTTGAGCATTGTCTTGTTGCTTTGAAAGCTCTCAGGTTGTCTCATTCCATATCTGCTACTAAATGTCTCGTCTCAAGACTTTTGAAATGTTTCTGTAGAATTAATGTTTAGAAAACATTTTGCAACAAACTTAAACCTTTCAAATGAATTTACATGTACTCTTACAAGTCTTATTAGATGCAACAGCTTAATGGTATGCTTTAAGTTTTGTGTTATTCTATAGGCCACCTAAATGATATGCAACACAATTAAGCCACTTACAGTGGGTTAATAGCAACTTTGTTATGCCCTATAATATAATTTACTTGACCTATTAGACGAGAGTCCGTGGTTCAAACATCTGGAAAAAAAAATACGAAAAGCAGTTTCAAAGTGTGAGAGTTTTCTGTAGGTTCCGCCACCCATGGACTACTCTTTTATACACACAACATGTATGGTGTGAGAAACTAGGTTGTAATCCTGACTAAAGACAAATCTATGACTTTAAGACAAGTGTGTGAAGGTTATCATCGAAATTTTATATTCGTCTTAAATATCTATTGGTGACATTATGTGTTGATTATAATATCGTTCAAATGTCTGTCACAGCTTCTCTGGAGCACATCCGAAATCAGGCTGAATCGTTTGGAGTTTACTGTATATCTGCGACTTAAGAAAACCTTACAAGAAAAAGTCTAACGGGATCAAATCGCACAATCTCGATGTCCTGTTCACCTCGCCTAATCGCGAGAAAACCATGCTCTCAAAGCGATCGTATAGAATATCTAATGTGGCAAGAGCTGTAAGGCACGTAGCGTCATATAACGTTAGTATCCACATCATCCAATATAGACCAAGAGATGTTGGTCACTATTTAACTACAAGGCTCGCCGTAAACAGTGAAGGAAAGGTACACGACACCGCCAGTCCTAAATGCACACAACACTTTTTCGGGATGCATTGGACGCTTTTGGATCTCATGTGGATTAGCATCGCCTCATAGTAACACTGCCTCTAAAGTTAATAAATGTTTTACGAAAGGTGTTACAAAATTCAACACAAAACCAATATTCCTTTCAAACGTTTGTTCATATTCATTTTTAAAGGCAACAGCCTTATAGTATGCTATAGTTTTTTATTATAATATAGACCCCTTAATGATATGCTAAACACTTTAGTTGCACGAGAAAAGAAAACAAAAAAGCAACTGCTTGAGCAGACAATAGACCATTCAAACAGCTTAAAAGGACTAATTAAGATAAAACGTAAAGTGCGCATACTATTAAGGATGTAACTTAAAAAAGAAAATAAAATTAAGTTTAAGGCTTGAATAAAGGGTAAAGACTTAATTAATTGTGTATGGAAGTAGAAAAATTTGTATATCAAATGGTGAAAAAACAAATTTCATAAGGACTTATTGAAGACTGGCATATTTACCATATTGGAGCATATAATCAATAACTTCATTAAGGTTATGCACATATCTATTATATTAGGATATTATTAAGAATTAAATAATCCATGGAAGTCCAAATGTAATGGAGTGTCTGCGTATTCCACGTCGATTTATTTAGCATAAAATTCGTTACCAAAGATACTGACATAATCTTCCCTTAGGTTCCTATGGAAAACGTAGAACAAAATTACACAATCTTTCTAAGAGATTGTATCAACAGCCATTTTATTGATTTCAGCCCAACAACATTCAGCCAGTGTATTAGCCCTTTTTCCATACGTGTGTATCATCCAACTCGTCTTTCTTGAGAAATGGGAAACCAATCTATATCCTGGTGCTTTTCTTTGTGCGTGTTCTATCCATCGCTACTTTGTTAGAGCCTGAAGGCAATATTACCTCTGTTATTAAACTACGTTGTAAGCCTTGTAAAGAGTAAAGCGATTACTGCTAATTATTGACATCAGTTTCATATCTTTTCAGGTCAAGAGGACGGTTTCAGCAAAATATGTATATGGCAGATAGGCTTGAAGAAAAATATAGGGTAACCAAACCAATGGATGGACTATACTAGGCCAAATTTATTGACCCGTTTTAATTCTTAGGTCTTAGGTCTGAGTGGTAGCTCTGATTTTACAAAGCTCACTTGAGCACGCATAGCGCCCGTTGTGATGCCACGGGTGAACGCAGTCCCTGTACTGACCAAGTTCCACCAAAATCAGGGAAGAGGAAGAAGTTGGTCAGTGCAAGGGCTGCACATCAACAACACGACTACCCCATACTGGAAAACCAACCAGAAAGTTTGATGAACGAAACTATATCCTTGATATCAATAGATGATAGCTCCGTCAAGCTGACAAGAAATAGAAAGCCAAATAACCTATATCTACACCAGGGTTCGTCAAAAAAATTTTGGTTATGTGTTAGTGAGTAAGAGAGAGGGAATAAGTTGAGAGAATTTATTTATTTACAGCCATAGAAAAGTGTTAGTAATATACGCTATTTTTATTTTCATTTCATCAGCATACATATGTAAAGCTATATAACTTTGGCTTAATAATTTTAGATAAATAAAAATAAAATAAAAAATCCATTTTTTATTAAAAGAACATAAAGCTATCCATCTTTGGCTTAAAAATTATGCCATGTTTTTTTAGATAAATAAAAATAAAAAGAATAAAAAAACCATTTTTTATTAAAAGAAAAAAGCGAGCATTCCAAAGCATTTAAAAAAAATTATACTACGCGACAAAATAAAAAAAAATTAAAAACGCCCAGCTAATGTCATAGCCCATTTTTAACATAAAATATTTTTTGAGTGTCATTCTGAAATAAAATGATAAAGCATCCGCCGCACATGTGTTCTTGCCCCAGTCTGATCGACAACTAAACGAAAAAACACAAGAATGCGTGTGAGTTCTCTTTGCACAACTGTGCTATGAAATGGTAAACTATGATCTACACCTAGCAAGAGACGGGCACTGACAAAGAAAGTGGATAACAGTCTCCTCTTCCTCAGCGGATCTGCATCCACGGCAGAAGTCGTTAAAAAGCCTCATTCTCTCTGCGTGTCCACCCACAACGCAATGACCTGTAAGCACGGCCACTGTGGTTGAGATGACGTCGCGACCAAGACCAAGTAATTGGTTGGTACGCCTTCTATCCATCAAGGGCCAGGTGAGTCTAGCGGTGGAGCAGGACTCCTCATTGACCCAGGATAGGATTGGCGTCCCGAGAGAATTTCCGCGCAATGTTCAACTTGACCGAGGCAAGTGGCATACCCAGTTCAATTGAAGAGGATTCCGGAAGAAGCAAGCCAGCTCTGGGGAGCTCGTCGGCCCTACAGTTTACCGGAATTTTACTGTGCCCGGGGACCCACATCAGTGAGACACTGGTGAAGCACCCAGAAAGAAGGTCGAGACAGCGGCGACATTCCCTAACGATCCTAGAGTTATTCACGAAACACGATAGAGATCTTAACTCTGCCTGACTATCAGAAAAGACCGAGACGCGAGTGAAAGGAGCACCGTTGACGAGGATCCATTGAGCGGCCCGGTAAATTGCCGTCGTCTCCGCCTGAAACACGCTGCAGTAGTCCGGCAGATGGAGAGAAATGTTCAGGTCCAGTTTCCCGAAGTAGACACCGCTTCCAACCCCATTATCGAGCCGTCGGTGTATATATCTAGCACTTCCGGGGGGACAACCGTATTAGGATTCCAGTCGTCCCTACTCGGAATCAGACACAATATTCAGAAGGGAGATAGTCGATGTTCACTGGGGCCACTGGATCAATCTCCAGAATAGTGGAGCGACCAGAAGGAACATTGTGCCTCTACCTCTATTGACTACCACTATTGACTCATTTTGCTACCTAGCAAATTTCGATTCAGATATCTTCAGTCGCTTAAATAAACCGCATAAAAAAACTCGATAGATTGAGCGTAATTTGGAAATCGTCTTACATATCAAGGCGAACGAAAATCAAAATATTTTAAACAAATTTGCCATAAAGCCTACGTTACTTTCCACAAGTGAGACGTGGAATGTAACATGCAGTCCACACAAGTTTTCGTGAAAAAAATGCATTGATAAGTTCGTTTGTCTATGATGGACAATAGCAGATATTCAGCTCTGATACTAATCAACAGCCGATAATTGTTTAAGCCGCCCATACTACGGATATAGCGAATCAAAACATTAAAAGGAATTCACGAGGCAAAAAAGGAAGAAGTCCATCATCACGTAGGTGGAGACGGTACACAGAAATGGAATGATGCAAAATTAAATCACTGATTGTGCGAGTTATGAATCAGAATTTAAGATATTTGTACTCAATACAGTATTGGTCCAAAACTATGGATATTTACTCAATACCGCAGTCATTATGCAGTGAGGGAGCAAAAGTACTTATCGTTTGTACAGACATAAATCGACCAGATAGGTACTGAGTACGACGGACCAACACTATATACATTACATCAGAACATTATCGCTCTATTTACTGTTCGTAGATTACAAGAAAGTCTTCGATGCTATTGGACGGCTTATCATTGAGAAGTAAAAGACTACCCCATAAAATAAGACGATTCACGAGGATGCTGCTTGCTAAAACTTATCTGCTACCAGTCCTTTTATATGGATGCGAAATTTATGCAAATTGCGATGCAAATGATTTGCGGAAATTGAAAGTCGCTTATAATAATATAGCAAGATATATCTTCAATCGAGGAATACGTGATTCCATATCTGTGTTCTCATACCAAATTTGTAATATGAGTTTTGAAAATCTTTTGAAGTTTAAGAGTTTGTTATTTTTACATAAAATAATTTATACTGCACAACCGACCTACCTTTATGGAACTATAAGTTTCGGCAGATCGGGTAGAGGACTGGTATTGATTCAACGAAAATATAAAACTGCCTTCTCTGAGCGTCAGTTCTTTATTTACTGCACTCGACTTTGGAACCAATTACCGAAAAGAATTCAAATAATTAGCAACGCAATCAGATTTAAAATTGAATTATTGAAATATTTTCGTTAATAACTAGTTGAAGTATTGTATAAAATAAAATTAATGCATTAAATTATTTGTAATCTGTTTTTATTATATCTTTTTTTTGATATTTTTTTTTTAATTTTTCTAATTTAACTTGTATTTATATTTAATTGTTACATTATGCTTAAACTTATTGTTTGTACGTAATCATTAGCACTTTAATTTATAAGATTTCTATCTTGTTGTGCTAAATTTGAAAATAAATAAATAAATAAATAAATAAAATAAATAGATGCAGAGTTTTCAGCTCTTTACATTAAACACGGGAATAAAACAAGGATGATATTCACTGTCATCCTAAATGATATCATGAGCGAATAGCATAACGAAAAATTCTGAAAGAACAGGAATTACTTGGAGTTTCTCTAATATTTGTATTATCTAGCAAGAAACAGAAGAATTGCCAATCTTAATAGCAAAAACGAAGCGTAAATAATAGCCATTCAGGCGATTACAATCAGTATGAATCAAAAAATAAATAAAAAAAATAAATGATCCGCCAAATAACTTCTTTTTTGAAAATGCTTTAAAAAAAAACTACTGAATATATTCTCAAATTTCTTTTTTTATTTGAAAATACAATCCTTCCAGTTAATAATGAAAAATGGCTGCCTCGGCTGGCCATGCAGTAGCCTACACCAGAAGATGCCGATTTTGGCAAAAAAAAAATCACCTTTTCAGATGAAGCTCATTTTGATCTTGGCGGGTATGTAAACAAGCAAAATTGTGGCATTTGGGACACAGAAAACCCGCACGCATACGTTGAAAAGCCGACGCACCCAAAATGAGTCACTGTTTGGTGCGGATTTTGGTCCAGAAGCATAATTGGGCCATTTTTCTTCGAAAATGAGCAAGGAGTGGCCGTTACAGTCAATGGCGATCTTTATCGGGCCATGTTGAACGAATTATTGTTCACAAAAATTGAAGAGGAGGATATTGGCAACATTTGGTTTCAACAGGACGGCGGTACGTGACATACAGCCGAAGCTACACTCGATGTTTTGCGCCCTGTTTGTGAAGATCGCATTATCAGCCACAGAGCTGATGTCGTTTGGCCACCTCTGAGCTGCGATTTGACACCGTTGGACTATTATTTGTGGGGTGCCGTCAAAGATAAGTGTTACGCCGACAAGCCAGAGACAATTGACGCTTTAAAGGACTATTTTCGTGAAACCATTGGTTAAATACTGCTGCACACAATCGATAATGTGCTTAAAAATTGGACCGATCGTGTAGGCTACTGCATGGCCAGCCGAGGCAGGCGGAAGGATTGTACTTTCAAATAAAAAAAGAAATTTGAGAAAATATTCAGTGGTTTTTTAAAGCACTTTCAAAAAGAAATGTTATTTGGCCGACCCTTTATAAACATAAACAGAAACTCAGTGCCTCAGAATTAAATGCAGGATATTCCGGCATTCTCAATATGGAACCCATATTAATCCACATAAAACAGAGTAAATGGAGGTGAAAGAAAGAAAGAATCATGAGAGTATAACAAGAATGACGCTAGAGTGGAGACCTCAAGACTCAAGAAGACATTGTCGGCTAAAAAGCTCTCGGACATGCACAAGATAAAAGAAGCTAGGACAGTACAAACTTGCAATTGAAGAAAAGAAATAACAACACCAAGTTCTGTATTATGGAGACGCTTTGTGCAAAATTATGCGCCCATGAGAACGAAAAATATGTACCGCGTCTTTCATTAGGGACTTCGTGAATAATTGATAACAGTCTTCTTCTTGCTGAAGCTACATCTGCCAAATTAGTTATCATTTTTACAGTCGGTTTTGGCAAACCACCATGGGTGAATCACTATGACATTCAACAACGAGTGCAAATAATAAAAGTTGTTTGTCAAAATGGATGTTCTGTTCAGGCAACGCGCCATGTGAAATATTATCTTCGATATATCGAGTTTTTTAAGGTTTTTATATAGATTTAGGTTAGAGGACGTGTACTTGCCAATTGACACAAGACAGTACCCGGAGGACCAGTTGACCCATTGTACAACGTCCTAAAGGGGACAGGATAATAAGAGAGATAGGGAAAAAGGAGATGAATTATACAGACTAACGCAAAACACAAGAGAGAGCGACTACACTATTGAAGCCCTAGCACTTCTCAACCAGCTCAAGGTTAGGTGAGGTTAGGTTAGAGGACGTGTACCTGTCAATCAAGACAAGTACAGTACCCGGAAGTCGGATTGACCCATTGTACAACGTCCTAAAGGAGGGAAGGATAATATAGGGGTTAGAATGAAAGGAGGGTATATGGGAAAGGGGGAATGGGCAGCGGAGGAATCACACAGACCAGACACAACAAAAGGGTGGGAGAGCGCGACTACACCGATGAAGTCCTAGCACCTCTCAACCAGACTAAGCCACTAATGAATCTGTGGAGAGCCTTAATGTCGGCTCTCGACCTACCCAGGGCTGGGCAGTTACAGAGGAGGTGTTCGATAGTCTCCAACTCCTCCTCTTTGCAACACGCCCTGCAATAGTTCGGCTAGGACAAACAGCTGAAACTAATAATGAATTTATGGAAAGCCTTTACGAGTATGTCGGCTCGCGACACATAATTCAAACCCTCAAAGAAGCCCCTGCCAAGGGTGTTCAATATCAATCTACTAAGGGCTGGACAGTTACAGAGGAGGTGTTCGATGGTCAATTTCGATGTTTTATCTAAGCGACAGAAGACATCTGCTTGCATGATACTGCAGTAAGCGGGTAATTTAAGGGACAATCTTGGATTCTATTAGAAAAGGATTTTTTGGAAAAAGTATACAAAGATTGGTTTGGTCAAATGGATCACGTAGCTCGTAACTCATATTTAAAATATAAATGCCATGAAATTGTACGAGACTATAGCAATACTTCCACCCATCATTATCACTTAACATTTCAAAACACTTAAAAAAGAACACCCTATATTAGTAAAGTCGTTGTTATTTATTTTTTCTTTCAAATCTTAATGAAAAATGAATAATAATTTAATGCAGTCAGTAAGGAATATGAACAGGAGAGAATATTGTCAGCAAATTGTATACAGGCGCAACTAAATTCCTGTCATTTAATACAGAAATTATACAATTTGTTAACAGTCTTAGAAAATAAAAACTTATGACTTTTAACCTATGGAGTATGATTGGGGAAGAAGGTACTTAAGGACTTACAATATATGGAGTGGATGTTGTCAATAAAATATCCAAGTAAAGTTTAAAATTTTAAAAAGAAAACAATAATCAAGAAATAAAATATTAATTGTAGCTTTTAATGGGTTAAACCACTTCCATTTGGAGTGGAGAATAAACTAAAAGCTTCTTTGGTATCCGTTATGGTACAGAAGGAACTGACAGCTGTAGGTGATTGATGATAATATGGCTGACCCACGCCAGTGCGATATTACTGCAGACATTAAATTCAGTGAAGTACTTAAACTTCCCACATCATTTCACGAATAAGTTCAATTATATACAGTAAACGTCAAAAGAAACCGTACATTTACAAAAATATACATTACTAAATTACCGTTATTTTTATTTAAAAATTGTTTCATTGCCAGTTTTTTAAAATTGGAACAAAAAAAATATCAAAAAAATTTCGAAATATTGTCAAATATTTTTCGGGCACTCTCTTTAATTGATAAAAGTTGAGCTTGATGATTGTTAGAACTTTATCCATAGTGTACAGTTTCTTTTAACGCTCACTGTATACAAACTGGGAGCATTTCTAAATTTTCTTTCAATGCTAACGCAAAATATTTCCCCTCGTTTTGTTAAGTTGTGTAAACTACTGTTACGACATAAGGCTTCTTTAAGGTTCTTCTTACAAAAATTATGAATAAATTTAGGCGTGTATCATAAAAACGAATAAAAATATTTGCAAAATTACAAATTACAGAACGAAATACGAATGATTAAACGGTTTTATATTCATAAGCCTGCCCATTCGAGCATTTCGTTCCAGCCGTAACAAATGAGACGGAAAAATGAAAATAAATGGAAACGTTTTTAATAAATGATTTTCAAAAAGGAAACACACGATAAATTCAGTCGTATAAAAAAAAAAGAAAAACAAAGAAAAAATATAAAACACTGTAGACTTATTACCTATGGGGTATTGTTTTAAGCTGTATGAGGAGTATCGTTATTGATAACTATAGTTTGAGAATAACAAACTGTGTTGGCATTACTGTTCGGTAGGCTTTCGCAAGTCATTACAAATTATGGAAATTTACTTTTAAAGTCTGTGTGAGATATCATCGGAATTATTTGTTTGTTTGAAAGACCTGTTAATGTGATTATCAGAGATCACTAATGACTCGTTTTATCGCTACTCATAAGCACTCATGAAATTTTTAATGTAAGTGAGTCAACAATATTGAAATTTAATTATTCTGATTCATTCGTACTCACTACAACGTTAATTTATAAGTACAGGTTGCAATGGGTATGCGTACAACGTTGACATGAAACTCATACCATTCGAAATATGTACATTTGATTCATACGCCTACTCATTCAGATTCATAAATTTAGAAAAATACTTATAAATGATTCGAGTGGCTCGAATCATTCATCAAAATTTACAATCTTAGTTCTTGCTGCATTTGCAAAAAAGGAAAAAAATTCACATAAGCAAAAAAGATAGAGCAACAAGTCTTAATTAACAAATTGTAAATGTTGAGTTATAGACATAGCTGCCAGATAAATGAGTCACCAAATCGTCAAATATTTGCGAAAAAATCTTCAAAATCGTCAAAGACGTTTATTGAAATCGTCAGAAAAAATAAATAAATTAAAGGTTTTTAAAAACCAAAATTATTTCTATTGTAGTAACACATATAAATTCAATGTATGTATGTACATATCTGAGTTCAAAAACAAAACATTTAAAAAAAAATTGTTAGAAAATTAAAGCTAGCGTCCTCATCTTCATTCATTAATTTTTTTTTTTTCTAAAAAATTTGTTCAGGAAAAAATTGTTTAAGGTTTAAACAATCTATCCCAGTATTTTTTATTGACTCATAAAGGCAGCAATAATATCAACTATATCTATGGGTGGTGTAAATATTAAGCTCTTCACATTCTAAGCATGAAAATTCAGTGTAATGTTGGCTGCAGCCGACACATTTTTCAATTCCTTCTTAAGATTTTATTTATACTATTTATGAGGTCGGTGCCTCAAAGTCTATTTTGAGGTTTCACGACCATGTACAGGAGAGGCCGTAGTAGCTCGTTAATGACGGTAGTGTATCCAACTACATTGAATCATTGGTGCATCGTTGCAATGTGGTTTGTGTTTCACTGTTCTATCGCTACTACAAAAAGATTTTGCTCGAACGCAATAAGGAGACTTGTTCCCGAAAATCATATATTCCTACATACCGCTCGTCTTTTTCGGCCAGCACATCCATATGTGGTCGATTGGCCAGTGGATCGCACACTGCATTACAGTAAAAATTTAGGTTTTTTAGACTGTTTCGGTATGTGGAACAGAATTGCTGCAGAGGTCTATCCTGTTACTTATGGTAGAAAAATATACAAGCCTAGTGTCCATAAACACTGTTCTCTCTTTCCTTCTTCACATAACATATTTTCATAGTTCCAAACACAATGCCATCCATCCCCTGAGTGTTGGTTGTACGAACAAAAATAACGGCGCTTGCCTTTGTTCTTCCGATGGTAATATTAGAAGCTGTACTCGAATTTTTAAAATTGTCTGCAACGACAAGTGATAAATTATTCTCGACTACGAGGTTATTTAGGATTTGTAATTTTTTGGATTTTAAGGGATTAAAAAGGAATAAAAGATAGAAAAATTATCACAGATATTCGAAAGAAACTTACAAATATAATACTTAAAGTGGCTTTTAATGTCCTAAAGTAAAAAATATCGTCAACTCGTCAATATGATATTTTTGGAGCTCAAAACCGTCAAAATGACGATAAATCGTCAAATCTGCCAGCTATGAGTATAGGTTGCAATGAGTATGATTACAACATTGACATCAAACTCATAACATTCGAAATATGTTTGATTCATAAGCGTACTCATTCAGATTCATAGCTTTAGAAAAATCCTTATTCGAGAGACTCGAATCATTCATCAAAATTTACAGTATAAGTTGTTGTTGCATTTACAAAAAAAGAAAAAAGCACAGAAGCAAAAAAGACAGAGCAGCAAGCAGAGCAAACACACAACCTTCTAGTGAGTATATTAGTGTTCGTAAGCGAATCATACTTCTTTTGTGATTCTTGTATATGTTGAGTTATGGAGAGTCGAAATCAACAACATCATACGTGTTGTTAAGTATGAATATGATGAGTACTTCAAACTTTGAATAAGAGTAGAGGTTCCGAGATATTAAAATAAGTATAAATGTGTATAAGTATCAGAAATTATGAGTATGATTCGATTCTACTCATCTTTTTGAACACTCATTGCTGATTTCTGGACCACGGCTTCTCTGAATGGAATGCAAATAATTTTCTATGACTCAGGCGCATAAATAAAGCTGAATTGACCGATGCCATAGATTATGTTGTCTCTAAAGACCGCTGTGTAAGTTATTGGGACATGCACGGCTCAACAAGAAAAAGGAACAAATTCCTCCCCATTTTGGATATAATATAATATATATAAATTGAGTGCTTCCGCTTGATAAGAAACATGATCAGTGAAAAAAGCTTTACCCGGAAAGCAGGTTTCAAAAAAGTATTTGCCAAGTATTTCTGTTTCTTATAAAGGTCTCATGGATCCGTCCTCCTGACCCGTATTAAAGATATTACCAATTAGACAGTGCCGATCCGTAATTTCTCGATACTAATAGGGAGTTTTCCTTCCATACATTGGGAAAGTATACCTTTTCAAACATGTTTACAGTCTAAATGAAACCTGAACTTACCTCAAGGTAGAAGTTACAAGTTCTTCTATGAAGCCAAAGAACGAATTGCGGATTGCTTTCTCTATGAACACAATAAATAAACGAAGAAATAAATAAAATCAAGCGAAAAGAAAATAATATTAAACAGCAAACAATCAAATTTCTAGTTTAACAGTCTTAACTGCAAATTTTAGAAAAAATACGACATAAAGATAATAAAAATGGAAACGAAAAGGAATAGGGGGGAAAGAAAAATGCTTGTAATAAAATTTCATACCAAATTAGGTTTGAAATTGCAAGAACTTTAGCTGCCACACTTGACGAAAAATTGACTCGAAAATACACACACATTCTTTGACGCAAGCACTCAATCACTTGCACAAATCAAATGCAACAAACACTACAATAACAACAACAACAACAATAAAAATGCAATGGTGGTAACAACAGCAAACCAGACATTTTCAAACTAGAAAAACTTTTTAATTTCAACAAACTTGTGTTTGAAAGGAAAACCAGAGAGAGAGGGAGAGGAATAGGAAGAGAACAACTGTTTATGTGTTCATATGCAATTGGGAGGGTGTATGACTGTGTGTTGTTAGGTATGTGTCTGCAGCACATGTGTGAGTGTTTTGAAAGAACATCAAAACAATTTTCTGCTTTGAATACAGATGACACCGACACTCTTGCTCTCTCTCGCTCTCTCTTGATTCTCTTCTATTTCCGTTTATACACAACTACTAGCCTTCATTTGATAGGGGGTCTTTATGTAAGTGTGTGAGAAATTGAATGTGATCGCAAGTGTGCAAATAAGTATGTGTAGGACATGTGTTTATGTGTGACTAACATGTTAATTTTTTTTCTCCATTTTTTCTTCGTATTTTCATTATTTTTTCTTCCATTTTTTATGCGTTCGTTTTGCATTTAAAGTTGAAGTTTGAATGGCTTTAAGGCTGAATAAGCCAAGTAACCAAATGTCTACACAAAAACTCACAGTCAAAAAAAAATCAAAGAAAAATTCCAATTTAGTTTTAACCAGAGTTTATCGTTCTTGCATTGAGTAGCAAATGTTTGACTGGGTTTGTTAGAAATGTACGTAGGCGGTTTCAAAATTAACCAAACTATACTTTCTTGAAAAATGAACTTAAGCGCCATTTGGTTTCAAACACAGAAGAAATTCGAAAAACTCAATACTTCCAAAAAAAAACCAAATACCACTAATAGGTTAGGTTAGGTTGGGTTTGAGGACGTACTCTTGTCATTGGGACAAGTACACTACCCAGTAGTCAAAATGACCCGTTGTAAATACGTCCTAGAGGCGAGAGAAAGAAAGAGAGGATAGTAAAGGAGATAGTGAAATCAGAAAAGGCGAAAAGGTAGAAATGGGAGGATAAGAGGCAAAGAAAAACTACTATTAAAATCGAGCAAAATGCTACACGCAAATACCCCCAGAGAGAATAGCATAGCGGCTATTGAAGCATTGAGCTTCAACTTAATGAACTCCAAGACGGTGTATAGATGTTGTAGATATTTCATTGAGATTACGGAATGGTATGTTGTTCACATCGTATGAGTACCAGGACACAGCGATATTCCGGGTAATTGTAGAGCAGACGAATTGGCCAAGTGTGGCACAACTATCAAACTCTCCGATGAATTCTGTACTTTGGCAACCCCTTTAAAGATTTGCGAACTTACAATTGACATGTGTTGTGTGATGATGTGTTCCCTAAACTCCGGATGGGTGACTTCAGATACGAACAGAACGGCTTAGAAAATCTGATGGATAGAGGGCGTTTATTATTGGAGTTATTACTGGGCATTGCATTATGGGAGGCGCATGTGAAGTTTATGACTTTTTACAAAAGATTTCTACAAAAACTAGAAGAAATGAAGATATGAGATTGTTATTCACCGATATTCAGCACTATATCGAGGGAGGACAACGAAATGTCAGGCATGAACACTAGTAGCCCGAGATGTTTCATCAGAAGATTCAGATGGTTCTGTACATCAGTAACGTGAGTCATTTCATCAGAAGCTTCAAATGGTTCCGGAGCTACGGGAAAATCGAAAACTGTGGTGTCGCAATAGGCCTCATGTGGCCTATATGCGTCTATACAATTTCATTTTGGGTAGACATTCCCATCTGCCTACCTAGTGATTAAATAGTGGATGGCAAAGTATAAATGGGCCGATACAATCTCAAAGATTTAGAAATGGTTGATGAAATCGACTAAGTAGTTAAGGATGATAGTCGGATGATGGTTCATCAGCTTGTCAAAATGATAAGCATACGAAAATAATATGCAATGCGT
Source organism: Sarcophaga subvicina (assembly GCA_936449025.2). Classification (NCBI taxonomy): domain Eukaryota; kingdom Metazoa; phylum Arthropoda; class Insecta; order Diptera; family Sarcophagidae; genus Sarcophaga; species Sarcophaga subvicina. The sequence goes on from OW388084.2 coordinate 40,666,341, forward strand.
ATCGCACTGACCTTTTGGCTACAATAGAACAAAACCAATATCAATTGAGCTTTAGGCCATGGTAATCAGTAATAAAGCTAATCTTTTTTGAAAAATCCTATCCAAAGAAAACTAAGACAGTTTATTATGCAGCTAAAGGAGTGGCGTTTATTTTCTTGGTGAACTTTGTAAAGAAAGGTCATGTGTTCAAAAGGTGGCAATCCGAAGTACAGGAGACATAAGAACGCATATATTCTTCTAGAAGCCAAGTAGAAACCTAATACTGGCTACGTGTCAGTTGCAGACTTACTTTCCGGATTTTTTTGAATTTTATCCTGAAATTGTTATCAAAATAGTAGAATGTAGGTTAGGGATTATTCCAAACAGCACAACGTTTTTGGTATTCAATAGTAGAACTCAATTCGATACATACATACGTACATACATACATAATTGGTCATTACAACACTGATTTCTCATACCACTTATGTCGTGTGTGTTAATTTTTTAAACATGAGTGATGGGACCTACAGTTTAAAGTCGACTCCGAATGACAGATTTTTGAGAAACTTTTCATGGCAATTTTATTTTCATTCAGAGTTTTTGCCATAAATCTGTTCAGAGGAAGTCGCCGAAGATGTATTTTTTCATATTTTGTGTAGTTGGAGATGTTTGACCTAGGGTTTGAGCACTAAATTAAAAACATTTACTGGCTGTATGACTCTAATCAAACAAATTCTATTCTTGGTTCTGTGTTTGAATCTGCAGAAGAAAATTCTCTAAAAGGGGGTAAGCGTGTTATGGGAAAGGTCGCAGTCAATGCTCTTAGAAGTGCATTTTATTGCCTTTAACAGGCTACGAACTACATGAGACTTCTGAGAATTCTGCAAAAGTATGAAAACACAGAAGCTATGAAAATCCCCAAAACCAAAGCTCAGTAATCCCTGATACATCATAATCATAAGAAAAACTCCGATGTAAGGTCTTTTCTAACCAGTTGAATCGCAGATTGTTCCTTAAATCTTTTTTGAAACCGCCCTCGCATAGAATAGACAACTAACTGACTGACTGTATGAATTAAATTTCATGCCATACACAGCTGTCTGTAAAACAAATTTTTGTTGCTGAAATCATAAGACAACCATGAACATGAAGTTCATGAAGAAATTGGCTTGTACTCAATGCTCTACCACACACTATTTTCTATCTAATGGATGCGTATCTATCTATGCCTGTCCAAAGTCTACTTGTGCGAATAAAAAGTTTTTTTTCTTTCGTTTTTCGTTTGTTTTTTGATTACTCAGCAATATTACTAACCATCAGCACTAAATGGTATCGACTTTTAGGCAAAAATCCTACATAAACGTTATATTAGAGATGCAAACTGTGAATACCCCCCATCCATAAATACATATAAGTTTCAAATTTTGGTAGAGAATTTTGAGAATTTTTAGGAAACTCTTCGAAGAAGACAAGAACGTAAACTTGAAGTCTTAAGGCTGCAAAATATTTTCCTTAAATTGGTTGTTTTATGCGGAATTTGAATTACAAATGTAGACTTTAAGTCCTACTGCCTGTTCCGTATTACACTGGAGCCCTTGTATAACTACAGATCCATAAATTCGGTCTTGTGCAAGTGCTTAAAAGAGTAATGTGGAATGAAATGAGGATCTGTAGTATTGACTTTCCTTAGTTACGATATTTTAGCAGTCATACTGAAAACTTAAGATACTTAAGCTATCCTTAGGAACGTCACTAGGGTATTGGCCAATAACTCGAATGTCAGTCTCTGTAGAATTTTAGCAGTATTGGTATATCATGTAGAAGTTCAATACGTATGATACGACATACATTGTTAACGACATTGTATGGGTCTACACGTATAATTTAAAATAGAAAGGAACTGTATGTGAAGGCACACTGAAATGGCGGCAGTATGTTATGAGCTGATGATAATCTCTCTGGGAGAGATATTAGCATACTTTCTGATAGCCAGACAGCTGTTTTACAGTAAACAGCAAGTGTAGAATATCTAATATCCTCCATTCGACGAACGAGAGTCTGTTATATAGTCTGCAGAGCGGTGCAACATTCTCATAATATGGGTATCATGACACACACTGGTATTTCGTAAGCAGAGATAATGAATTGGAGAGAAATGCATAACGATCTGGTATAATCTTACATTAGGAATCCTATTGATAACTTACAAGCTTAGAATCAAAAATTGGTTTTGGACGCCGGCTAGGTAGTACACCAAATCTGGCCGAAGTAGGTAAAAAGTCTGTTTAAATCCAAAGGACGGCTAAAGTCTTGATTTCCACACGATCCACAGGATCTTAGTTGATCCATTTATGGTGTTAGATCACACCCTTAATAGTCTTTTATTATAGCAGTGTTGCTCTGATGTGGTTGATTTTTTCATATAGTCCTCGTATACTTCGAACAGTCTATACTATAAGCAAAACCCTCAACGCTGATCCACGGAATGGCAGGTGGAAGTCGCCGTAGCCTAGTAGGTAGTGTGTTCGCTTATTAGACATAAAGCCCGGATTCAAACCCCAGGTCAGGCATCAAAACAAAATATAAAAAAAAAAATATTTCTTCGGCGACTTCCTCTCAGCAGATTTCTGGCAAAAACTCTGAGAGTAAATAAACCTGCCATGAAAAGTTTCTCAAAAAATCTGTCGTTCGGAGTCGACGTTAAACTGTAGGTCCCGCCACCTACGTATAAAATTAAGGCACACAACATGAGTGGTGTGAGAAGCTAGGCCGAAATACTGACTGAAGGGTTGTAATGGCGAATTATGTATGTATGTATAATTCAGCGCCAAGAACAATCCTATCGCTTTTGTTCAAAGTTAAACAATATCTTTCCATGATACTTTGCAAGTTTTTAAGCTACGATTGGATGAGGTTGATAGAGCGACGTAGACAAAAACGAATGTAATGTTCTTCAGATCATTTCATTTTCACAGCAGTTGGACTTAGACTAGGAGCAATGAGTGCTATGACTTCCAGGCCTCAATTTGGCTTATATCGGAAATTGTTTGTGGATAATCAAGTGATTTATTATGTATGTCTTCCGTGCGACTACCAGAATGAATTTATGAATAACTGTTGGGAAAAATTTCATCATAGTGGTGTACAATATACTTATATCGATGTTTCGCAAACATTCAATGTAACTTATAGATACATCGAAAAATTCTATGTTTTTTATCGGGAAACATCGATGCTTTTATTCGTTAAAGATTTAATCATAAATAATCGTTCTATAAATAAAGTATCACGTTTTGTAAGTACATTCCCGAAAACAGCTCCGACGGAGTTGGTATAATAGTGACAAAAAGAATTTATTCTTTAACGGATCTGAAGGCTCTGTTGGATTTATGCTCGTTGGAAACTATGGTTAGGTTAATGGAAACAAGTCTATAGTGGGATTCATCAGGAAGCATCGTCACCTGACAAATCGAATGACTAGCTTTGTTCTCCTTTACTGTGCCCTTGACAATGCCAGCAAACTCTATAATTATTTGAATTACTTCGCAACATGAAAGAATGACTAATAGTGAAAGAAATAAATTAATTGCTACATACTCTTTTAAGAGAGAAACACCTTTCTGTGGTATACAAGCAATATTTAGAGCCTACGGAGAAATTCGGGAGTTTACGACAGCGAAAGATATCCTCAGTCAACTTGAATATGATGGACACACAACGGGACATAGCAATATTAACTTTCAATTAAACCGCCAACAGAGCTCTCAGCTCCTATGATTTTGATCTTGATACGAGTGATCAGACTGCGTGTGGGTAGTTTTTATGCCACTGATGACGCCAGAAACTTTCTTTAAAGCGGTAAGATAGAGGTTTGGAAGGATATATTTGGCGAAAAGAGAGATAAAGTGAAACGTGAACTTAACAGTCTTAACTTTTGTTCAAAAGTATCTTCAACGTAGACTACGTTTCTACGTAGACGTAGAAAACTTGTTTTAAACTACGTATCGATTAAAACACAATATGTAGACTCAGTGATGTGGAAAGGAAGCACCAGAATATATCTAATCCTGGAATCCGTTCAACTTGTGTGTGCAACATGGTTGTTTATCAAGTAATAAACAGGAAGTAATCCCAACAACATCCCAAAGTGTACCAAGGAAACGCGATTGCAGGAGGCAGCTCATAAAAAGCAGGACAATAAATTGTCTGGCCCGCAATTCACGTCTTCTATGTAGTCGTCGTAGTTTAGTAGGAAGTGTTTTAGCTTATTAGACGAAAGGCTACAGTCAGACATCTCCAACGAAACGAAATATGAAACAATATTTCCTTCTGCGATTTGCTCGTAGTAGTTTTCTGAGAGTCAATAAAATTACCATGGAAAAGTTTCTCAAAAATCTGTCATTCGGAGTCGGCTTTAAACTGTAGGCCTCGCCACTCATGTATAAAATTAACACACACAACATGAGTTATGTGAGAAACTAGGTCCTGATCCTGACTGAAATGTTGTAATGACCACTTATGTATGTATTAGGGATGCCAAATGGGATTGATTTTTAAAAATCCCGGGATTCGGGATTTCGTAATCCCGATCCCGAAATCCCGCGATATTTCGGGATAATTCGGGATCCAAAAATCCGAGGATTTCTCGATTTTCTCTTAGTAATAAAACTTAAAAAACATATTTTATTAACAATTTCATTTATATTCCAATTATATCAGAATTATATGTCTATAAAAATAAAATATAAAAAACAAAACAAAAAGTAACAAAAAGTAACAAAAAAGCGTAAATTAACAAAAATAAAAATAATTCATACATATAAAAATACATTAGTTTTAAGAAAGTTATTTGGATTCCAAAATAAGTATATTATTGTTTTATATAATTTTTTAAAAAGAATGAAGCATCTAACATGTCATCTGATAAACTTGAACGAATTTTATTGACAACATACGCTGCCGTTGAAAAACACCTCTCGCAATCGACACTTGTTGGTAAAATAGTTCCAAGGTAGCTATATGCTGCTTGTAAATATTCACCTCTACCTCCTCCTGATGTAAATAAATCTATTTCTTTGGACAGCTGATTATCTGAACCAGTAATTTTAATTGATTTTATAGGGCTTTTGCATTCTTCGATGGCATCAATTAACTTTTTTGCAATGGAAGTAGGGTTCTTATCATATGAGATGCTATTATCGAAGTCAAGTGATATAGACATTTTTTCAGGACCTTTTGAAAAACGCAGAATTAATGCCTTTAATTCAGATTTTAATAAAGTCATATCCAAATCTTTATCAAAATCAGTTTCTTTATTTGGATTTTTAAGGAAATTTAGTAGAGGTGAATACACAGTTCTTCTTTCCTCTATTCTTTTGCAAAGTGATTTATATAAATCTTTAGCAAGACCACAATTGATTGCTCTAATTTCATTCAGCATAAATGTTAATGCAGCATCAGCTTTACATAAAGTCATGTCACTTCGACAGAGCGCTTCAAGAGTTATCTTAATTGGGTTTAAAATATTTATAATTTGTTTCATCAGTCTAAATTCTTCATCAGACAAATTCTTAATTTTTAAATCAATGCAAGCTTTTGTACAGGTATTTTTAACTCCAAAAACCGCCGGCGCATTTCAAACAGAGTATTCCATCTCGTTCTGCAATCTAAAATTAACTTTAGATCTCTTCCTTTTTCCTGCTTTACATATAATTGCAAAATCTCATTTTTTGATGGAGATTTTCGGAACATTCTTATCGTTTTTCTTACTTTATCAATAACAGGTTTGACATGGAACCTTTCTGTAATTTCACTGTAGTCTTCTCTAAAAGATCCTACAAAATTTTCAAATAACTCTTTATCATCCTCCGATGAAGACATTTCAAGTTCAGCACTTGAAGTGGAAGGTACTTGGTACAAAATATCTACGACGGCAAGATGCAATCAATGCGCCAAGCACAACTGCTGTTTTGGGGCTATAAGTTTACTTGTATGTACAATTCCATTTAAGTAACGTTTATTTGAAAAAGAGTTCCATTCATCAAACACGATACTAAATTTTTTGTCTTCTGATTTAATTATTTTTATTTCTTCCTTCATGTCCTCTTTACATTTTTTATAATATTCCAGAAATTTTGCTTTGATAGTTTCTTTTGATTTCAGAACATTAAAACCCCTCGCTATCAAAGACTTTCTTAGCTCTATGGAAGTTATAAACAGAGAAAATGGAAGATTGTCAACAGCTGTTAAACGGGCAATAGTAGCTGCTAATGATTCTTGTTGTCTTGGAGAACCAAAATCCGTAATTTTTAAAATTTTTTGCTGCGGTTCATTGCAATCGCATTTATCCAACTTTATCATATGTATCTAAAAAAAAAGTTATTCAATAACTATAACAGTTGTAGTTCAAAATTAACCTACCTTAAGGTGTGTGATTAAACCTTTTGTAGACCCGCCTTTGGTTTTTAGAACCTTTTTGCACAATTTGCATTTTGCTTGAGGTTCACCTGTTGAATCCACCAAAAAATAATACCAAACTGAACTTTTATTATTGTTTTTAGTTTTGTGTTCCTCAAAGCTCATTTTTCACATAAGTTTAGTTGTTCTCTTTAACAATTTCAAAATGTAATTATTTGTTTGTAATTTATAATAGCCGGATTAAACAATTAAAATTGGTATAATAATGTTGCTGTTCCAGTAGCTTTTATTTTGAACTTATTACCAAGGAGTTTACAATACTCACTTACTTATTGCAAGATACACTTGAAAAATTGCATGGGTATTATTTAACGTAATACTAAGTAAAAAATGCAGTAAACTATTTTTTTAATTTATAAAGTACATATGAATTCACAATCCCGAAAATCCCGAAAAATCCCGGGACAAGTTTTAAAAAATTCCCGGGATTCAGGATTTGTGAATCCCGAAAATCCCGGGATTTTTAGTTTCGGGATTTCCCGATTGGCATCCCTGGTATGTATGTATGGTTTAAAATACAATATGTTGACCCCGCGATGTGGAAACGAATCACCAAGATATATACCTACAATCCGTTTAACTTGTTTGTGCAATATGGTTGTTTATCAAGTTATAAGCAAGAAGTTATCCGAATAGCATCCCGAAGTTTGTCAAACCAACAGCATTTTAGGAGACGGCTCATAAAAAGCAGTACAATAAATTGCCTGATCCGTATTTCACGTCTTCTATGTAGCCGTCGTAGTTTAGTAGGTAGTGTTTTGGCTTATTAGACCTGAGGCTACGTTCAGACATTTCCAACAATGCGAAATATAAAAAAATATTTCCTTCGTTTACTTGCTCTCAGCAGTTTTCGGGAAGTCAATAAAATTGCCATGAAAAGTTTCTCAAAAATCTGTAGTTCGAAGTCGACTTTAAACTGTAGGCCTAGCCACTCATGTATAAAATTAACACACACAACATAAGTGGTGTGAGAAGCGAGGTTGTAATCCTGACTGAAGGGTTATAATAACCAATGACCACCAATTATGTTTTTGACTTCAAATTTGGTATGTACCAAACCAATTAATGCACAGAAAACGTCGATGCATTTTGCTATAAATCGATATAACATCGATGCTTGCCTGCAAATACATTGAATCGACAAAAACATCGGCGTCCATTGCTTTTTATACTCATGTAAATAATTCATAGTTTTTGGCCACTGGGTGGTATAATTGATATTGAATTATTCTTTCACACGGAATACTCATACGCCCTGGTGTATTTTGAAGTTAGAGTTGTTAGTTTTTAAGTTTTTATTTTGTGTTTTCGAACACAACAATTTATTAACATTTTGAAAATTTGTTGTTTCAAATATTCATAACTTCCTTTGCACGTACATATGTATTTGGATTGCTTTTCTTTATAGTTTTTGTTGTTGCTATTGTTTGGAAAACCATTAATCAAATAACAATTCGAATAGAACATGTCCATTAGAAAATATCCTGTCGTTTGTTTTCGCATAAATTTAAATTATTATTCTTCCTTTCTGTTTTCCTTTCTGTTATTCTCATTTTGTTTCATATAAATTTTGAATTGTAAAGGAATTTATTGTTTCTGGATTGCGTTTATTTTGTTCTTTTAGTTTCAATATAAATTGTTTCCAAAATGCGTTTATGCCATGACTATCTCGTTATCGACGGATGATTAATGGTAAATATTTCCTATAAAAGATAAACGTCTCAGCATCAGCATCGGTATCAACATCAATGGCATTCAAAGAAAGAAAAATACGAGGAAACACCTTTTCTAATAGCTTTTAAAAATATGAAATTCGATATTAAAAATGATGGCAAACCAGCTATCCACCGTATGAACATAGTTGAAGAGTATTTTAATATTTAAAGGAATATTAATGTGTTTAAACTCTCCTCTGAGCTTTATTAAGAAGCCTTTTTATAATATTATATTGAAATATTCATATTCATGGGCTAGACTGAACTGATACTCAAGGTAATGAAGATTTATGTGATGTTTTTGTAACACAGGCTATTTTACTTGCTTGTCTGCTTGCATGGAAAACACAAACAAAAACACTAAATTTTGTTTGTGTTTCACATATAAACAGACAAGCAAGTGAAATTCAAATTTTCCTTTAACATCTGACGAAATAAGGAACTTATGTTTCACCTAAAAGCTGGCACAACTAATTGACAAAGATTGCTTGGACGCTTCCAATGAAGCCTGATAATAAGATTGCCGTATAAAGGTTCTGTCGTGCACAGCACGGCTGGTGTGAGAAGCTAATTTATAATCCTGACTACAGTGTTATAATGGCCAATTACGTAAGTCACAATAAGAACGCACGTACTTTTCCGTGATTTTGTTGTTAAATTGCAATGAAGATAGGTTTCGGTTAAGTAATAAAATAAAATATCAGTCAAATGGCCGGCTATTATTCCTTTCGTGTTACAATTCTTGACTTTTGTTTGTATGGCTATATTACACCGATGACGTATTCGATCTCGGATTTAAATTCAAAAATTGTTCCTGGTTATTTCACACAAGCCCAAGGAAAATAATTGCATGACATTAAATCGCATGTTTTGGGTGGCCCATTTACATCAAAATTTCTAGAGGATTTAATCCGGAAATCGTTGCTGCAATAAATCATTTGATGCACGTGCGTTGTGACATGTCGTCCAGATATAAAGTTCCTGTAATGGATGCCATTCACAAGGCCGACAATTTCATAAAAAATGTGGCCAAACCCGCACTAGACAGTTGATCGTTATAGGTGCACATACTTCTCGTAGATTACATGAGGATTTTCTCGGCCCAAATTTTGAGTGCTCAGTGCGTTTCATTGGCAAAAATAATTTTTTTGGCATTGGCTTCACTATGCCCCATTGTCCATTAAACGAATTCCTGGTACTTTTCATAGTCTAATGGTTTGAGCTCCTCAGTGGTTTTGAATGCATGAAGGTGGAGGACTTTTGTCAAAATTCGCCGCGTAGTGCTTTGTGAAATTTGAAATTGTGGAGCACAATGCCGAATTGATATTTTTAGGTCTTAGGCGACACTATCATACACAGCAGCAATATTTTTAAAAGACCGACCGGTATGGTCATGCACAGGAGTCCTTCTGTCCATTTTTTCTCAAATTTTTTAGCTACTCTTAGAATAACTAACAAATTAGGTTTACTTTCTCGACAGAAAATTCATCAAAGTTTGAGATCAGTCGTAGCATAAGTTTTTAAGTTTTTGTGTTAAGCTGCGTGGCAAAAATTACCTGAGTCAGAAAGCATTCATGGTATTCATGCATGGCAACCACAGCTTCTCAACGTTAGTCGAGTCGCCAGTGTGGCTAGTGTCCTATTAGCAGCTCTTTAGTAATTTCTTTAATGAAGTTGTCCAACGTATAGTAAGAATCTTCTTCACTGCATTGTCTAGTGACAAGAAATTTTTTACAATATCAACTTTAATTTGACATTAAAAACATCCAAGTGAGATGTTGCGCTCGAAGCGCTATTGGTAAGTTCGGTTATAGTTGATCATTATAGTGATGATTGTTTGGGTGGACAGAACAAATCTAAAAACCGCTCAAATGTAGTTGGGCAAGAGAAAACAACTAGCGTGCGTTGGTATAACAGTGTCAATGAGGACATGTCCTACAGCGGACATAGTAATGAAAACCAAGCTTTGGAGATTAAAGTTAAAATAATGGGAGACAAGACTTGGTGGCCTAATAAATCGAGTTACTGATAGCTCTCTTCTAAGCTGTCCTCTGGACAGAAGCATTTATTATTTTGAAAAATGCTTTGCAATAAGATTTAGTAACAAAAGTGAATGCAGTAACCTGGAAACTACATACTGTTTTAAAATATGGACCATTCTGTGGTATACGGATGGGACCAGTGCCAGTTCATGTTTTTCAATGAACAAACAGATGAGTTTGCAAGGAGGGTAACTTCAACATCGCTAATGAAGCATAAGCCTTTCTGTGAAATGGAAAGAAATGTTTGTTAATGCGAGGTGGAGACAGTTATCAAACCAAATGGCTTTTGATAGCAACAATAGAAGAAGATTTTAGTCATGCTACAATCTATCCAGAAATAAACTGAGGCTAGTAACCGAACTTTTGATAGCACACTGTAAAGCATAGTTGCTTAAACTGAAGATTGTCTTGAACTCAATATGTACGTCATGGAATATCCGTCACTATGTACGAATGAATCAACAGAATACATTCATAGAACTTGTGAGTCATTAATGCTTCCCAATAGGAGACACCGCGGTGCATATTGGGGCTGAGGCTTGTTCTGGTTGACATCGAACAGTATGCTGAACAGGGTAGCACCAAAACGTTTGCACGTCAAATTATATCGACACCTTAGATTGTTTGAGGGCAATACAATAGATACATAACTTCTATTAAAACATCTTTCGCTACACGGGATTTATTTGGAAATTTGGAAATGTTTTCCTATTTTCGTTGCCTAAAACTTTTCGTCTGGCTGTAAAACTTTCAGATATCCTATCTGTAATCCGGTAGGAAATGTTGATACATACTAATCCTGATTGTTGTCCGTCTACGCAAGATAAAACTGGATTTCAGTAATTTTTAAGAAACACTTTACTTTTGTAACCTTAAACTCAAAATTCAAAATTAAAGTTTTATTTCTTAAAGCATCAAATCAATTTAACAACTCTAATAAATACTAACAACACGGTAATAACAACAATAATTTGAAGTCATAAAATCCGCAATAATTTTGTTTTTGTCTTTGTATGTTTACTTCAGACTGTTTCTAATATTTGCCAAATTTAAGAGGAACACCCTCTGAGAATACTCACACAAAAACATACACACACATAAATAGGAGCAAACATTATTTATGTTTAAATCAATAAACGAAATAACGGAGAACATTGATACCCACAAAATACACACGAATATTGTAAAATTTATGTGAGTTTGAGAGCACTTGCTTGGGTGTATGTATATGTGTCAGTATAACAGTGTATGGTACGGTGGTGTTGAAATGGTAAGAAAATCTCAAAATGATTTCTCTTGTTCTTGTAATACGGACTAACGACTACAGGAAGCTCGCCATATATTTAGTGAATGCCAAAATAAAATCCCATCTTCCTGTACTTTTGTAAAACCTGTAGCTCTGTTACTGGTAACATGGGAAAATGAGCACATTCATGAACTGCTGTCTTCTGAGTATGATAATCCGACCGATCATATCCACATGTGTGTTCTGACGCAGGGTTAATCACCTGCTTTTACCGAACAAAATAAAAATCATAAATAGCTCTGGTTCGGTCATTAACTTCTTCGTACATTAGAAACGTGTCGTACTAAAAACGAGCAGATGTGCTACTATAGGTTTTTTGAAGGTTTAAATTTAAAAATTCGACATAACAAAAACGGTTTGGAATTTTGCCAAATTTATATTTCTGTTGTGAAGTACAATTGTTCCGGTTAGAAATAGAATATTATTTCATGCATATGACTGCCGCCGCTGGCCTCACAGTACCTCGTTCGATCGGAGCAATTTTCGCGCACTTTTTTTTAGTGTATGGGGTCGTATATCGGCAATGGCATCACCACGAATGTTGCTTTCCAAATGCTCAATTGTCTCTGCTTTGTCGGCATTATACTCTTCTTAAACGGCGTCCCACGGAAAATAGTCCAACGGTGTCATATCGCAGCTTCTTAGCGGCCAATTGACATCACCATTTCGCCTAATTAAACGGTCATCAAATCTTTGATGCAATAAATTGATTTTAGCATGAGATGTGTGGCAAGTTGCACCATCCTGTTGAAACCAAACATTGTTCACATCAATACCATGAAGAACGGATACAAAAAAATCGGTTATCATGGTGCGATAGGTGTCTCCATTAACCGTAATGATTGCGCCGTCTTCATTTTCAAAGAAATATGGGCCGCTCCACAAGCCGTACAAAACAGTCACTCGTAATGGCTGCATTGGCTTCTGCAAGACCACGTGTTGGTTTTCTGAGCCCCAAATACGGCAATTTTGCTTACGTACCCACCAAATTGAAAATGAATTTTGTGCCAGAATATAATGACATAAATATTATCAGATTCAGAGTAACCGATGGTTTAAATTTAAAGCGATAGATGGCTCATCCTACACAACGTAGGAACGAGTTACGTATTTTCTCTAGAGTTAACTGAGCGCTTTAATCAAGATAAAGACCTGCAAATGCATAATTTAATCGAGTAAATCGCCTACTGTTGGGTCTTTCAGCTGATAAAAAGGGTAATAAAAACGCAGCAGTACATTAATATTTAAAACATGTTGGCAATGAGACTGAATGTGTACCGCGAAGTACCGCAGTTTTGAGGGTTTTAGGGTCAATCACCATAATTATGCTTTGTAATCACTCTGAAACCTAATTTGGACATTCAACAACATTGTTGGATCAGTGATGGTGAAAATAAGAGTCGTATAAGAATGCTATAAGAATTGTTTAAAAGTGGTACAAAAGTAGTATAACAGTGGTATATGACCAGTAGTCGCCGTAGTCTAGTAGGTAATGTCTTGACTTATTATACGTAAGGTCACTGTTCAAAGTCGAGGTCAGAGATATCCAACAAAATGAAATACGAAAAAATATTTCATCGGCGACTTCCTCTCAGCAGATTTCTTGCAAAAACTTTGATAGTAAATAAAAATTGCTATGAAAAGTATCCCAAAAATATGTCACTTGAAGTCGACTTTAAACTATAGGTCCCACCACTCATGTATAAAATTAACACCCACAACATAACTGGTGTTAAAAACTAGGATTATAATGACCAATTATGTTATGTCAAGGTAAAAATATGAAGTTCGTGAAAGGTGTTCGTTCTATAACTGTCCTCTAAAGGCAACTGATTTAAGGGCACATTTTTAGCAGATATCGTTGTCTCAGTGGTCATGAATGGAAATATGTAAACGAATAGATATGAATATAGAAAGCATATTTATTTGTATCACTGAAGCAAATGCTTTTGCCTTTCTTTTTGGATATTATTCTTCATAACTGTTGCCGTAGTCTTATAGGTAGTTTGTTGGCTTATTAGATGAAAGACCGTGGTTCAACCCCCCGCTTAGACATCTCGAACATAAAAAAATATAAAAAATATTTATCTAAGCGACTTCTCTCAGAAGACTTCTGACAAAAATTCTGATAGTACATAAAATTGCTATGAAAAGTTACTTGAAAAATCTGTCGCTTAAAGTCGCCGTTAAACTGTAGGTCAATAACTAATAATCGCTAATTGATAAAATTACTACACACAATATGGGTGGGTGTAAGAAGCTGGTTGGTAATCCTGACTAAAAGATTTTAATGACCAATTAAGTTCGTAATCTCTTCCTAGTAGATACTACGAACATAACTGAGAAGACAAGAAGCGAAAACATACCAAAACCTGTGTAAATTAAAAATTTTTTTTATGGCTTAGGTTGTTAAAAAAAAGAAGAAATTAGCGAATATAAACAAAAGATAGAAATTATCCTAATTTTTATTAAATGTTGCAGTATAGTACCTTGCCGACTTCCTAGAAAGGAAGTTCGAGAAATGAAAACAAATAAAAACTCCTTTCGGTTACCTATTTTAGCATTCATTTAGCAAAACCTGAGACATACTATTTGCTTTTTAAATCTGTAGTCTGGTTCCTTCAAATTGTAGTATCTGCCACTTATAGATAAAGTAATCCTACATGGTGGCGCGAAAACTCGCTAAAATTTTCATGTAACTCAACCTATAATTTGAATTTGTAGAAAGATCTGGCAGTACCATCTTTTGAGAAGGCGTAGGACTCCATCCGCAATACTTTTCTACATCCAGCACATGGATGGACATAGAGGACATACCTTATCTGTGCTGTTACAGTAGAGCACTTTCTTGGAAAAATAAAACTGTAGAAAAGAAAAGATATAACAAAAAACGTAACCGATATACAGTGTATTTTCTTTCTTAATTAACTTATTTAATTCATCATTACAACTCTTTAGCCGGGAATACAACCTAGCTTCTTACATCATCCATGTTGTGGGTGTTAATTTTATTCATGAGTGGCAGCTTTATGTTCCTTAAAGAAACGAAAAAACATAAATAGAGCATACGAGAAAAAGGACTTTTTCTTGTAATTATAACAAGCCTCTAGGCATTCGCACATAGCCATATTTCAGTTCATGGGAACCCAAATAGCTTCTCAGAAACTATCCTAATAGGGAAGAATATGAAACCATAGAAAATTTTAAGTGATATTACTACTGTAAAGGAACTTAGAATAAACGAATTCTCGGAACATAATAAGAGTTGTTGCTCGAAATATTTTATTTAAGGGGTCTGCCACTGCATAGAATACAGCATTTCAACCTGATCCAGCTCAACGGTTTAAACTTAAAATTCGGTTGCACTAACACTACTGTGCAATATATTCCAACAATGTTAACATTTTATCAGCATTCTGTGTTTTGTTTTTTTTTTTTTTTTTTTGCTGTATTTTTGAAGGAAAAAGTGGAAACCTTCCCTTTCAAGTTATGAAATAGAGCGCAAATATTAACAACACACATGTCTATAGAAAATAACGGCATTTAAATTTGTTCTTACAAAACCGCAATATTTCTTTTTGTTTTTCGACGGTTTGTGAAAAAGTATGTAAAATATGTTAAATGTGTCTCTTTCACATACATACATATACATACGCACTCACGCATACACACACATACATCTGCTGTCTTTTAAATATTTGCCAAGTTATGCTCTTGCACACATGCCGCTATTCTCAAAGAATTTTTTAATAAATAAACGTGAATGCGTGTGTGCGTGTGGATAGGCAAAAATGCAGAGACGTAAAACATAACACAAACAACAAAAATAAATAAATAAAAATAAAAACTCTCTCCCCCCATATATTAAAAATGTGTTTATTGTTGTTGTTCGTTTTTTTTATATTATTCGCACTGCTTTTTATTGTTAACGAGCCGAAGAGAGTGAGCGAGTAAACGTACTAGAATGTTAAAGTACGTATGTGTCACTGTTTATTATTGGGTATTCGAAAAAGTTTGACTACGAATTGTAGGCATCATGGCTGTCAAATGTTGCATCAAACAGAAATATAGCTTGTTAATGGTTTACTTTGTTGGAAGACATTAGGCAGGTAGGTGGCTGTAGTTTACGTAGATGATGCTGTAGCTCGAAAATAAACAGCAAATCATAGAAAAAAATTTAAAGACCGACACAAAAGCAGCGTAGACGTTTTTAAGAAAATAGGTATTAATCACCATCAACAACCATTTTCATAAGACGGTATACACTAGGTGTTTGATGACAAATAGTTTAAGAGTCAAAGTCCAAATTTGTTAAAACGAAATCATTTCTAAAGTGAATCACTTACAACAAGAGTTTGTTGAAAATATAATGAGCAAAGTACTCGTAATGCAAGAATTGAGAACAAGAAAAGTAATGCCCTGGTGTCTGGTGGCATTAAAAGATAATGAGTTTCTACAAACTGGTCAAATGATTGATTCTGATCTCTACTGTTAACAAGTATTACGATTGAAGCAAGCAATTCTATTAAGACGACTACAACTTATCCAATCAAATTAGTAAAGTTTATGTATTCCTCTATGGCTATATGCTGCCATTATCATATCATCACATCATCATTTATAGCCCCCCAGAAACTGAAAGCGATTGACTACGAAATTTTGCTGAAGACTCCACATATGTAGCTCTTGCACATTCAGATTATCATTCTTGTCGATTTCTACAGAACTCTCGTTATGGTATAAATTTATATTCCATTTCCACAAGTTCAAGACAACAATGTTAGCTGAGGGGTCTGTGGAACTGTTACCTACAGACCCTAATTTCAATCGTAAAATCGAATTAAGCAATTAGGCCAATTTCAGGATGAATGGCTACGGACACAAGCAAATTTATCGAATTTGGTACACTACCAATCCACTGAGATTCAATAGCGTCCATATGCACCCGGAAAAGTCGCTGTTTAGTGTGGATTTTTTGAGAACAATGTTGACCCAGCCATAACTGTCGACGGCAGGTGCTACAGGTCGCTGGTTATCTAATTTTTTTAACTTGAATTAAATGATTTGGTTACCAATCATATGTGATTTCAGCAACACGTACAAGCTCTTGCCACATTGGATATTCTGCACAAGCAATTTGAGAGCATTGTCCTTTAACGTGGAAGTAATGTAAACAGTCACCGAGACAGTGCGATTTGACCCTGTTAGATTTTTGCTCTTGTGGTGTTTTCTTAAGTTGCAGGGGTGGCTTATTAGCAGTGGTCCTTCAAAGCCACCCAAATCCATGTCATCTGTCAAAATCAGCCTGACTTATGCGCCAGGGTCAAGGAAAATTTGACATTTCAAATGCACTTCATCCAGAGAATGGTAGACTTTTGAGCGATTTAATGTTCCACACGTTTTGACATTAATAAGTCATTTATATTACTATGGTTTCCTATAGCATTTGCCACATTTATATACACAATGCCATTAAATCTACAAAATAACATCATTCTGTCTATACGGAACAGCTATAGTTTCATCTTGTTACTGATTTTGTACACACCTTGAACTTTCTTTGGGTTGAAGCCCCGGTTAGCCACACGTTCACGTAACGGCACGGAACGTACGTTGGGGTTTGCATATGAAAAGCAATGTAAATGCTTTCCGAAATTACATAACGGTTCGGTAATCGCTCTCATTGCTTTTTGTATTCTAAAAAGGAACGCACGTTGCATTACGTTTCGTAGTTTGGCTAACCGGGGCTTGAAGGTGACAATTGTGTTCTGGAACTGTGGAAACTCAAAACTTAGGTGTACAAGAGGTACAGCAAAGCGCGGTTAATACGATTCTCTGGTGGAAAAAAACCAGAAAACTCAGTATCATTTTTAGTGTAGTTTAAATGAAACTTGGCCTTACAGATTTTTAATAGCATGCAACAATATATAATTTGATTTAGGTGTAGAGTCTAGTGCTTCCAAATATGTGTAAAGTTGTGGCGTTTTTCGAGATTCCTGGAGTTTTCTGTGCCTTTTAGTGCATTCCTTGGGTCTGATTTTATACTCTAATTCTGCCAGCTCGTCTTTTTTCACAAAACCAGTCTTTAAGTCACAACAGTCTAGTAGGTAGTGTGTTGGCTTATAAGATGAGAGCTCGTGATTCCATCCCTAACTAAGACATTTAGAACAAAATGAAATAGGCATCTCAGCAATCTTCTGACAAAACTCTGATAGTAAAATACAATCACCATGAAAAGTTTCCGTCGTTCGAACTCGACATTAAAGTGTTTGTCCAACCATTCGTTGGTAACACACACCGCAAGAGTGATGTGAGAAGCTGGGTTGTAATCCTTACTAAAGGGTTGTGATGACCGATGATAAGGATGGTTGAATGTCGTGACATGATCTGTGTATTTAAGTTCTTTATTGAAATCAGAAATTGAGGGCTATATACTCTCAGGTATTACTTTTTGAGGTGTATGCTAAAAAGGCTAAAGAGGTAGTGAGAGTAAAGTGATCTAAAGATAAATCCAAATCTGAACTTTAAAGCCATTTCCTGAGCAAATATTTGAACAGTCCAAAATAAACTACCTTTCAGTCAACAGTCAAATAAGTTTTAGGCTACTATAAACTGCCTACAAATCATTACATCAAGCAACACTTGAACTTTAGGAGTAACAAGTTGGTATCAACAATATGTCGCATCGCTGACGACTAGATAGCTTGGTTCTCAATATTTAAAGAACATTAATTTGTAATCGAAAATCTAGGAGGTGACTTGAACTCAACATTGGATCAATGGTCGGTCCTTGATTTTTAGTTCAATTCGTAGCCGAACTTAACTGAACACCCAATATAAATGGCATACATTTTTTCGTGTTGTTGTTGTTATTATTATTTATTGTTTTAAATGATTGATTTTATAACAACAATTTTAATATTATTTTGTTGTTTTTTTGTTGTTACAGAAGAAAAGAAAAAACGAAGCTCTCCCCCATACTGATTAAAAACGATTTGCTCGTGTTTATTTATCAGAAAAATTAAAAAAAATTATTTTCTTCTTCTTAAGGACTTCTATGAGTGTATGCGTGAATGCGTGTGATTTGAGTATGTGTCTGTAATCATTATAAACATACTTTGAAATGAATGTGGATGTTTGTTGTTATTATTCATAGGAAATTAAAAAATTTCGTGTCATTAAACGCTGATATTTTATTGACGAGGTATTTTCGATGCTATATAAGGAATTAATCCGTCACAGTGATTACTGGTGCTGTAATGTATTGGTTTTAGTGAAGTTTTTGTTCAAAACTTTTTAACTGACACTCAAAATTTTATGGTACGTTAACAAGCATTAAAATTGTATGACATTGTTTAACGTTTTTGTATCTTTTTTGCAATTGTCATAATAAAACTTTAAGGAAAAGAGAGATTTTTTGATAATTGAAAATGTCCTTGTACAACTCTTGAAGAAATATTTATTTGAATGAGATCCACTTGGTCGGAGGATTTACTTACTTTAACAAAGTTGGATTCAGATTTTTTTTTTTTTTTTTTTTTTTTTTTTATTTTTATTATTAACATTTCATGTACAACTTAAATCGAAATTCTAAAGGTCTCAGCGCCATTAAGGCATTATTGAGACAAGTTGGCAAACAATTTCATGTACAATTGATTATTAAAATTATGAACATTTTTAAATAAAAAAAAATATTTTTAGATTAAAAAGTTTTACAATAGGAGTGTTTCAAGATTTTCTGATAAGTGTTCTTTAAGGCAATTTTTAAAAGTGGAAATTCTGTTACATGTTTTCAAAATTACAGGAAGGTTATTGTATTCAGCAACACCCATGTATTGAATACGTTGCTTAGTAGTCTCTAATCTGCACCTTGAAGTCCATAAGTTTTGCTGATTCCGCGTATTGAAAATTGTTTGGTTCTGATGAAATTGAACCGTACGATAACCAATGTTGTACAATGATTTAAATATATACATCAAGACCTGGTACTTATACAACCCACGAATAGGCAAAATTGTTTTACAAATGTCACGATAGAGGGATAAAGTTTGGAATCGAATGGGCAAATTATATACTGCTTTTAACGATTTATTTTGCATGCATTGCAGAGTTTTTAACGTTGTAGTGCTTTTGAAACCATAAATTATAGCCATATAATTTAGGTGGCTTTGAATTAGAGCATGGTATAACAGAAGTTTAGTTTCCTCATTAAGTTTATATTTCATTTTATATAATATGCCAATAGCTGGGGATATTTTTGATTTCAGTTCGCGTATGTGCAAATCCCATCCAAGATTACTTTGAAGCGTTATTCCTAAATACTTTACAGAATCTGATTCATAAATTATATTACCATCAACATAAATATTAAAATTATTATTAACAGCATGTGGTCTAAATCTCACTAGTTTAGTTTTATCTGCATTTAGTACTAATTTGTTTAGGCGAGCAAACTCAAAAATCAGAGATATATCCCGTTCCATATTTGCTTTCAACGATAAATCATATTTGTACGGATAAAAGAGGCACACATCGTCAGCAAACATATACAAACGTCCAGTTAGATCCAAATTACTAATATCATTTATATAAATTTTGAACAGTAGGGGACCTAAGCAGCTACCTTGTGGAACACCACATTCAGCATTTGTCATATCACTCTTACTCTGATTAACTTCCACATACTGCTTCCGATTTTTGAAATAACTCTCAAACATGTTGAGCCCTCTTTCATCCACACCATAATATTTCAGTTTTTGTAGCATAATATTATGATCAACTAAATCAAAAGCTTTGCTAAAATCCAGAAATAGGCCTGCTACACCATTAAAACCTGTATCTAACCCGTTACATATATCATTGACTACATTCACAACTGCTTCATCTGTTCCGCAACCTTTTTTAAATCCAAACTGTTGTTTGTAAATGTAATTATTATTTTCAATGTACAAAAAAAGTTGTTGGTATATAAGTTTTTCAAATATTTTGTCAATAATCGAAAGGAGAGCAACTGGACGAAACTTGTTCACGGTAGAAGCATTTGAAACTTTCGGGATGGGTATAATCTTACTGATCTTCAAACAATCGGGGAAAATACCCGAAACGATGATTTTATTAAAAATGTTAAGTAGCATTGGCAAAATAACATCTTTACATTTAACTACTAATTTAGGTGAAATTCCATCATAGCCAGTAGACTTCTTGGTATCCATGTCGTTTATGATAATTTCCATATCTTCAACAGTGGCTGTTTTAAAAGAAAATCGATTAGAACTTCTGGATAGTGTTCTAAGTTGATTACAATTATCATTAGGATATACTTGTATATGATCCCTCAAGTCTCTTACTGACTCTACAAAATAGTGGTTTAATTCATTAGCCTTAACCTGATCATCAAGAATCATCGTACCTGCCGACGTCATGAGGTTTATATTATTTTTGGACTCTCTACCAAGTATTTTATTTAAAAACTTCCAGCACTTCTTCGTATCGCCTTTCGCTCTATTCAGACTGTCGTAATAGTAATCATTCCTTGCTAATTTGTTTGCAATTTTTATAATTTTACTTAACCTTTTCAGCAAATCGTCGAACTTACAGTCTTTGGACTTTCGTCGCTTAATTAGTAGTTTATGCTTGTATAATATCAAATTTTGCAAATTTTTATTCATCCATGGACAAAGTTCAAACCGAAGTTTAGTTTTGATTTTAGTACAGGTTGTTGATTTGATAACAGCATCTTTTATACAACTTATCATATTCTCGGCTAGGTCTGATGAATTGGAATTTACATCAATTTTTCGTAAATTGCATTGCAAATACTCGCTGATCTTATTGTAGTCGCATTGAATTTGATCAGTTTCAATGTATTTCTTTGGAACAAAGTTATTTTCTACCTTACAGCAAATAATATTATAATCAGTCAAAGAGCACTCCACTGAATCAACTGATATTTTCCCATAAATATTACTGAATACATGATCTATGCAGGTTCCACTTCTGGGTCTCGTGACAAAAGAATGACAACTGTGACAATCATAATTTAGGCATAAGTTTTCCAATTCTGGATATTGCTGGTTGTGAAATGCGTCAATATTCATATCCCCAACCATTATGAGAGGATTTTGTGCATGAGCATCCATGAATTCTTCAATTTTATTTAGGAACTGATCAATCCTACATTTTTGCGAACGATATACAGATATTATCTTCAAATGTTTGTTTTCAATTCGGAAATTTTACAAGGAAATTGAAATAAAATCAATAAAATTATCACTTTTGCATTGTTCTACGACAATCTGAAGGTTTTTGTTTACATATAATGATGTCCCACCATATCCATCACTCCTACAACAATGAATGGCAGAGTATCCAGAAATAGAAAAAAGCTGCGTTAAATTATCTTCAAACCAAGTCTCCTGAATCGCAATAACATCCGGTAATTTTAAAGACTTGCAATTAGGGACTTAAATTTATTAAATTTAGTAATTGATGAAACACTTCTAATGTTTATGCAAATAATATTCAAAAAATAACTATTTAAATTGTATAAGTAATTATTATATTTAAAAAAAGTTTTAAAATATTGATTATTAATCATAAAAATAATTGAGAGAAAAAGAACAACATATTATATTAAGGCTGACATATCATTAAGAGGGAGAAGCATATGATTCCTTATCATCATCATCAGTGCCATTACCATGTTGGACAGTAGCATTATTGTTGCCCATCGATCTACGTTTCCAGGGTTGAGAAGTTGCTGCACTCAGAAGTAATTTATCTACGTCCTCTTCACATCTTATCACTTGTGCTCTGGATGTTTCACTCTTCTTATAAAAAATTCTTCCACCTCTTGCAAACACGAATGAATAACCTACATTTTTCAGCGCCCTAGCGTAGTTCAGAAGGTCCAATGTTTCTTTACTTAGAAAATCATTTTTGATTTTGTTTTATTTGTAATTAAATCATTAAATAGTGCCAAAGAAGCATACCAATATTGTTTTCAAATACTTTAAAAACACCTAAAAATCTCGTATTATGCTACACTGATATGCATTTTGCATGCCGCAAAACCCCTAGTTGAGAGTGTTATTCACTTTAGCCTCGGGAGTTTCTTTTACATTCAGCGATTTAAGATGGATACGTATTCACACTCTAGTTAGGATAACTCTGTCCAAAACAATATTATGTTAACCAGAAAGCTCCTGATATCGCTCGCGAATATGCCGGGGAGAAGAAGTGTCTTGCAAGATGTGATTATTGATATAGTAAGGATCAAAGCATGGCAGTAAAAATCACACTATATAACCGCACTGTGAGGACTTTTCGCTCTTCGTATCAATGATCAGTGCATTCTACTGTGCTTTTGTGAACCCATCAATTTGCCTTGCTGAGGAAGTAAGTGCATCTTGTGACAGCACAATATAGTTCTTCCGATTGCCTTATACTTTGTGAGGATTATCTCATTAGACTAATTCCATGTAAAGTTTTTAAGATCTTATTTCTTGTAACCAGCCTGCTCTGGATAAAGGCAGACACTCCGCCTACACAACTACCGAAAATTATTCTAGTTCTGAATCGATCATCTTAAGTTAATTCATAAAGTCACTGTAGATTTTACCGCTGAGAAGTTGCCCATCCGACGCTGACGGAATCCATAACTGTATTGTCAGCTATAAGCTTGCAGGTCTTTAAAAGGGTTCCCAATGTAGAGATCTCACCTAAGAGCTCTATAATTGTGCCACACCTGTCCAATTCATGCCTTCTACAATTATCCGGAATAATATATATCCGGGAGAGTCATACGGTATGGACAATATATCCTTCTGCAACCTTTGCGTTTATTACGTTGGAACTCTATGCTTTAATAGTCGCCTGGCTGTCACAAATATGCCAGACATATTCCCCTCGGGAATATTTTCATTTCTAATAATTTTCGCCGCAATTTTTAGCAGACAATTATGAGTGAAATACATACACACACACAATTGGTAATTACAACCCTTCAATCACGAGTACTACCCAGCTTCTCACATCACTTATGTTGTATGTGTTAATTTTAAACATGAGTGATGGGACCTACAGTTTAAAGTCGGCTTTGAACGACATATTTTTTCGTATTTCGTTTTGCTTGAGATGTCTGACATGGGGTTTGAAACCCCATTGACCGACCTATTCCAATCGATTCCGCAAAAATTTTCACCATCGCCAGTGAGGATTTGCACTATTTCTCCAGACTTTTTTCTCAAGAATGGATGTCGCGAATTTCCATGAGAGGTTATATTGCGATATCATGTAGTTCATATTCCCGCCGATAGTTCCATCTGGTTGTGACACCCTGTAGTAAATGTATATCCCTAATATTTGTCCATTATCATCATTGTAACTCTTTCTGTTTCATACACTTATGTGTATGTGTGTTTACTTTTTCTATTAATTTTCGTCAAAAACAAAAAATTAAAAAGAAAAAAAAAACAGTAAGAAAGAGTACATCAGCTATTTTTGTTTGTACTCTACACTTTTTAGCTTGTTATTGTTGTTGTTTATACCCATTTTAACTGTCTATAATTTCAACAAACATTTGTCTTGTAATCTAATAACGTCATGCCAAAACTTAAGTACATACTCAGTTACTAATACACGCAAACACAATTATGGACACACTGTACCACCTCCTCCTTACAATTATTAAAATACTCTCTCTCTCTCTCACTTGCCAAAACAATATACATACACTCAACGCGTATAGTATGACAACAACTACCCTTAATTTGTATGCTTTTTGCGATATTTACAGCAGCTATTCGTCTCATAAACATGAATAATCAAATGGAGTTACATTAACAATAAAAACAAAAACAAAAACACAAAAAAGTGCTTCATATGAAAATGTATAAGTGAATCAACGAACACACACTATTAAACCCGTTAAGAGTGATGGTATGTATATGAAACACGCCAAAACAGTTATATTTTACAACAAAAACATTAGAAAATGAACAACATTTTTCACTTACTCATTACAAATGATACACGCAAAGAGAAAGAGAAAAAAAGAGAGAGAGAATTAGGCAGTAGGGTTATGAGTACAAGTGCAAACAATATAATCATGTTTACATGCGTTTGTGTGTGCGTGTATATGTGTCAGTATGTGTGACCCATTAAAAATTTTCGGTAATGTTTTCTTTCTGTAATACTCGTATCATTACACAGTTTCTAGAGAAAACAACAGCATCAGGAATAGTTACAGAGGGAGAGAGAGAGAGAGAGAGAGGGAATGACAGAAAGTAAATGAAAAGAGACGAGAGGAGAGGAGAGGAGTATTAAGTAAGTATGATAAGTGATATGCTGTATAGCGTTGGCAGTTTAAAAGTTTAATATTCCAAAATGTCAACAAATCAGAAAGAGAAAAGTAAGAAAAAGGGTGATAACAAGTTCTCCATTTAGTGATCTCAAAATTGTTAGTTTGCAAAATCGGTCATTCGAAATTTCATTTACGGAAATGGATCGTTTAACGATCAAAAAACTATCGAAAATACACCCTAGTGAGTGAGTCGAGAATTACAGGGTGATTATGATTGTTTGATTGATTGATGGTATGTATATGAAACACGCCAAAACAGTTATATTTTACAACAAAAACATTAGAAAATGAACAACATTTTTCACTTACTCATTACAAATGATACACGCAAAGAGAAAGAGAAAAAAAGAGAGAGAGAATTAGGCAGTAGGGTTATGAGTACAAGTGCAAACAATATAATCATGTTTACATGCGTTTGTGTGTGCGTGTATATGTGTCAGTATGTGTGACCCATTAAAAATTTTCGGTAATGTTTTCTTTCTGTAATACTCGTATCATTACACAGTTTCTAGAGAAAACAACAGCATCAGGAATAGTTACAGAGGGAGAGAGAGAGAGAGAGAGAGGGAATGACAGAAAGTAAATGAAAAGAGACGAGAGGAGAGGAGAGGAGTATTAAGTAAGTATGATAAGTGATATGCTGTATAGCGTTGGCAGTTTAAAAGTTTAATATTCCAAAATGTCAACAAATCAGAAAGAGAAAAGTAAGAAAAAGGGTGATAACAAGTTCTCCATTTAGTGATCTCAAAATTGTTAGTTTGCAAAATCGGTCATTCGAAATTTCATTTACGGAAATGGATCGTTTAACGATCAAAAAACTATCGAAAATACACCCTAGTGAGTGAGTCGAGAATTACAGGGTGATTATGATTGTCATAATCGTCCTAACATGCAAAGATTTGGCAGGATTTATAAAAAAAATCCTATTACTCTACAAGACGCTTATCCTACCCTGGAGCCTATTAAGCACTGATGCAGCAGCCTTGAGAGTATTCGAATGACAAGTCCTAAGTAAGATCTTCGGTCCAGTGCAAGTTGGCGATGATTTCCGTATCCGATCCAACAGTGACCTGTTTAATCTCCTCAACGACATAGACATTGTGCAACGTATTAATATCCAGCGGCTACGCTAGCTGGAGGAGGATGCTCCTGCGAGACGGGTATTTGATGCGGGGATCCGCGGAATTCGGCGAAGAGGACGATCTTGTATGCGTTGAAAGGACCAAATCGCGGAAGCCCTGTCATCGATTGGTGTAACCAACTGGCGTAGGCGCGCAACAAACAGAGGCGCCTGGAAGGTTGTGTTGCGGCAGCCCGAAATTCGTTAATCTGGTTGTTAATGGCCAATGTATGTAAGTAGTTTATAAAAAAAGGAAATAAGTGCTCAAGTCTGTGCGTCACCTCAAGGTATGCATTGCCGAAAATTTGGCTTCTGCCAGAGAAAGTGTAGTGAAGAATTTGATTTTGATTATTCTATGGCGTTCTCAGCAAATGGGCCAGCCTCACAGTGCATTATTGCATTTTTTTGCATTTGGATTGGTATCTGCCGCCGTAGTCTGATAGGTAGGATATTGCCTTATTAGACGTGAGGCCATGGTTCAAGCCCCAGGTCAGACATTTTCAAAAAAAACGAAATATTTCTACGGCGACTGCCTCTCAGCAGATTTCTGGCAAAACCTTTTAGAGTAAAGAAAAATTGCCATGTAAAGTTTCTCAGAAGATCTGTCGTTCGGAGTCGACTTTAAACTGTAGTTCCCGTCAATCATGTATAACAGTGATCCTGGGTGACGGGTCGTAATGACCAATTATGTATATATGGATTGCTATCTGCAACAACCGGCTTACCATTCACAATGCCACAAATATATTGATCGGGTACTAGGACATCCTGCGTTCAATGCTGATTTTTTCAAACAAAATTTTCTTCAATGATCCGAAACAAAAGTGACGGTTTTGTACGCATTATGGTCAGGAAGTGTCATTGGGGCCGTAATATTTCAAAAATGACCGAAGGAGAACCATTACCGCTATGGCCATATAATAACCAGCTTTTTTAACCTTCAATTGAAGGCTATGAAGTGGACAGTATGTGCTCTCAGCAAGACGGTGCCAGGAGTCACAAAAAAAAAGATATATTGTGGCATATTGCTGTTGAAGCCTCCAAACTGAGTATTTTGACATTTTGACCACGCCAATTAGCCTGCAAAATCATGTAATTTTACGCCTTTAGGTTATTATTGAGGAGCTAATGTTAATAATCTCGGCAGTTATCCAAGCGGTTAATTCTCTAACATGCTGGCCTTTTAAAACCAAAACAGTAGTCAAGTTTTTACAGAAATAATGACCCAAATATGTGAACGAATTGGTTAAAAATTATCACAAAACAATCGACTGCTTCTACTAATCCAAAGACGGTCATTTAAATGACATTTTAATTTCTACATAATGGTCAGATCCAAGAATTATTATGGAATAAAACTTCCCCCAAATATCATAGCTTCATGAGTATTTTTACTTTTCTTTTAAAACCCGAAAAATGGAAACCCTTTATATTGAGACTCTCCTTATTTAGGGGTTTTTCTTTGCATTTGTTAATGCGTTTTTATACATTTTTTTTTTGTAGATTATTTGCCAAATTAATCCTGAAAGCATGACTCATGTTTATTTGTCCAGTCACCCATTTATACCATTTCATAGCCATTCCATCATTCGTTCATTCTTTTATTTCGTCATTTTGCATTAACGTTACAAACATTTGGTTTGTTTCTGTTGCTGTTGTTGTTAATGTTGTTGTTGTTAATTATTATTAATATTTGCTATTAATGTTTGCCTTTTACTTTGTTTTTGTTATTTTTTCTCTTTTTTTGAGTTGAGTGAGTTGTCTTAAGTGCTTTCTAGGAGAGTGTGTTTTAAGTATTATTTGCGTAAGTAACGGGCCATTTTGAGTAGAAATTTTTTCAATGTAAAGATATTCATGACATGTTTGTCATTTAGCCAGAAATAGCTTGGCAAAGAAATAAGGCTTGAAAATCTTACGAACTTACTTTATTGGTCATTACAACCCTTTAGTGAGGATTACAAACTAGCTCCTCACATTGTGTTAGTTTTATCCATTATTGAAGGAACTTGTAGCATAACGTTGACTCCGAACGTTAAATTTGACAAAATTCTCACGTCCAGATTAGGCCACGAATGCCAGTCGAAAACATAGAAGTAGGAGCAGTACACAGAATGAGAAATGCAGATAAGACCCCGTTTTTCAGCAGAAAATATTGTAGAGGTCAGAATGACATATTGGAAAAGAATGGGTTTTCAAATATTTCTAACGAAACACTACAAAAGAACAGCAAAGAGAAGAATCTAGAGCAGCACAATAACGAAACCAGTATGGAAAGTAATCTTAACTAATTGAGTTAACCACTCCGCAAAGTAAAAACAAACGGCCGTTTCAAGAAGTGAAAATTACTGAAGCAATGAAGTTGGATTTGAATACAGCACACCCTATGAATCACGTCATTAACTTGCTATGGCTGAAAGAAAAAAATGATTTATAGCAAGATGAAGTAAAAAAACTAAACCACCCACTGCTTCCAAGAACCTCTGCAGTATACAATACAACATTATTGTACATCTAAAACTATTGACAATCAATCGGTCAAATCATCTGGAAAGTTTCTTTACAGTTAGGTTAGGTTAGGTTAGAGGACGTGTACTTGTCAATTAAGACAAGTACAGTACCCGGAGGTCGAATTAACCCATTGTACAACGTCCTAGTTTCTCAGACCACTTATGTTGTGGTGTTAATTTTATACATGAGTGGTGGGACCTACAGTTTAAAGTCGACTCCGTACGACAGATTTTTATTTATTGAGAAACTTTTCATGGCAATTTTTATTTACTCTCAGAGTTTTTGCCAGAAATCTACTGAGAGGAAGTCGCCGAAAAAATACTTTTTGTATTTTGTCTTTGATGCCTGGCCTGGGGCTCGAACCCAGGCTTTTGCGTCTAATAAGCCAACACACTACCTACTAGACTACGGCGACTTCTTCACAGTTAACTTATGCACAATATTAAATTCATCTTTCATTAAATAATACGCGCATCACGGTGTTACGTAACATGCGTTATAAAGCCTACAAAGAGTTTGCTCACCACAACATAGCCAATTTAGTTTCTTGGCCTTTCGCCAGGGGTGCCATACGTTGTTTTATATGTTTACAACGAGTGCCGCCGATATAGAAAAAGTGTGGTGAGTCGACCTCTACGAATAATTTTAATTTTCTCGTCTGAAAAGGAACTCGTGGTAACGTCGAGTTGAGGTTAATAACATTCTTCGTAGAATCGTCTTCCGCTTCTGTATGAGCATAGCATTGAACTAACGAGATCGTACGAGAACGAAAGTTATGAGTATAAATCTCACTCTAATGATGCGATACGAGGTGGTGTAAGTTCAACAATGCAATTACTTACTCGAGGTAGTATCAAACACTGAATTTGGTTGACTTCGTTCTGCTTAATTCAAGAAGAGACAGTATGGAAGCAGACACCTCAAAGGAGATATCTTCCAATTCGAATGAGTCCAATAAACTTCTGAAATATTATGTGGCAATTATTTCTAATTCTTAAATCCAAAGGCCATTAACGTATGGAAAGCGGCTTCTTTGGAGTATATAATCGTTTCTGTTATAATTTTTATTTTTATGAGTTATTAGGCTATAGCTAAACCTGCTTTTCTAGATGAAAGTACCGATTTATTCCACGTAAATTGCTTCAGAGTGAAATTCCATTCCTCTCCATTCATTCTTCTATATTCAGACGCACGCGACGTCTATTCAGGTT
Organism: Sarcophaga subvicina; assembly: GCA_936449025.2. Classification (NCBI taxonomy): domain Eukaryota; kingdom Metazoa; phylum Arthropoda; class Insecta; order Diptera; family Sarcophagidae; genus Sarcophaga; species Sarcophaga subvicina. The sequence goes on from OW388084.2 coordinate 40,696,065, forward strand.
TGACTGACTTATCGAGCCCATTCCTAAAACTTTAGTTAAGATTAAAACCTAGATTCTCACACCACCCATGTTGTATGCGTTAATGTTATCCATAAGTGGCTAGAACTATGGCAGATGATAAATACTTTTCAGAGGAATATTATTCTTAGAGTTTTTATGGGGAGACTACTGATGAGAAGTTGCCGAAATAAAATGTTTCTTAAAATTGAAACTGGATGCATTCATTCCACATATTCGTATCCATTTCCTACATGAAATGTAAAAAAACAAAAATACCCAACGTCATCGAAACATTTCTCCTCCTCCTAAAACAGGGAAAAGAGTGAAGGAAAACAAAATAAAAATAAGGGAATCAGATATGGGAAGATGGACACTTATCCCTCAACCAGTGTAAAGGCATAAAGAGTTTAAGCTTTAAAAGAATGCGTTCAAACCTTCGTGCAAATGGTCTTCCAATCTTTAAATTTTAATAAAACAAAATGTGTGTGGGATAGAAGTCGCAGTATTCTAGTAGAATCATCAAAATACATACTTGGAATCTGTTCAACATGGCAGTGCAACATGGTTGTGCAACATAGTTGTTTACCGTAATAAGCAAGGAGTTGTACGAACAGCTTTCTAAAGTTTTCCAAATCAATAGAATTGTATTAGACGTGAAGTCACGGTTCATATACCAGGTGGCTGGAACGAAACGCAATACGAACAAATATTTTTCGGTGACTTCCCCTCAGCAGATTCCTGGCAAAAACTCTAAGAGTAAAATAAAATCGCCATTAAAAAGTTTCTCAAAAATCTGTCGTTCGGACCATCACTCATGTATAAAATTATAAGTAACGTGAGAAGCTAGGTCGTAGTCATAGCTGAAGGGTTGTAATGATCAATTATGTATAAAATTTCGACAATGGCATTATATGTATGTGGAATATGTCCGCCACGGCTTATCTGAGCGAAGAGTATGCGAAATATCCAATTTAATATGATTCTGGCACATAAATCACACTCCATTTGACCGATTATCCGACATTTGTGTTAGCATTTGACAGGATTCTGTATAAAATAAAATGTTCTAGGTGTTCAGGATCAAAAATAATTCGTGTTTTAATTGGTAGAAATCCTTATGTTTAAATTTTTGAAATGACTCTTAACACTCCATAAATTACTTCAAACAATACCATGCCTTTTCTCATCGTGCTTTCCATACAAAACTACTTGCGAATAAAAGAACGGCGAATTATTATGTTGCGTTTACGAAATTCTTTATATTTGAAGCAAATCTACCGACAACTTTTGCATTCTCTGCACAAATCTTAAATTATGAGTTTTTAAAATTTAAATTCCACATCCTAGACACAGCCACACATCCACCCACCCACTACTTCATTCATTTTGATTTCCACTGTATTTTGAAACAATTTTCCCAGCAATTTGATTGGATGTCTTCTCGGTGTCCTGTCTTTCGGCAAAATATTATTTTTGGAAAATTAAATGTTTTGATTGCAAACACCCACAAATGCATGGCTATAAACGTTGGCATAAGGACAAGGCAAATGCTATTACATATGTTTCAAAATACACACATACACACACACTGTTTTGGAGAACTAAAGTTCATCTGCATAAAGACACAGGATAGTACGACTAGTAAAATACTGTCATAATTTGTTATCCCTTCAATTTCCATTATGTGAGTTACAATATTAGCTGCTGCTCCATTGTTTTTCACTTTGTCATGCAGTAACGAGGAGTTGTAACAAGAAAATCATTATCATTGTCAGTGGCAATGGCAGTATCAGTGTTTAACTTAAAAATGATGAGAAGCAAATTATTTTCCAATCCTCACTATTATCCCAGTGCGGCGGTTTGTATGTAAAACAGGAAGTGATTTAAACGGTATTCCGTTTCTTTTTTTATTATTTTTTAAGCTCCCTTAAGTAGCATAGGGGTCTCACGAAGCATCTGAACAATCCTTTTTTATTTGGTTTCAGTTTTTTCTTTGCTAGTCTGTATGTCTGTTTAATTATTGTCAGGCATAATTTTTTCTCAACGAATATCTGTTTCGAAATCGATAAACAGCAGACAGAGTTGCTCGTTATGCTGTTTAATCTGACCATTCAATGCTCGCAATACGAAAAAAGCACGAGCTCACTTAACAAAAGCCAGTCTGTTCGGATCGTAACATATTCTTCACAGCTGGGCGTAAGACAATCACAACTTATGCAGAGGGTTTTTTTCAAACTCATACGCCTACAATTCTTGAACTCTTTTAAATCACCATTTATGAAAATTGCGGAACTACTCCCTCTCTCCATGAGAACGGCATTTGTGATGCTGTCTAAGCCATGCCTATAATTGATGTAAATACGCATGCCAATGTTGGTTGCACCATATTCTCGTTCTTATCCACTTCTCTCCTTTTCTTACAATTTCAAGTGCCGGCAGATTCGTAGACTTCGCCTTAACAGCACCAAAATCTATCGTTTCACGGTTTGGGAAGATGTTGCCTGGTTTCTGACATAAAACATGACCGCAACAACTTAATTATGCGTCTAACCAAGTAATTTCAATATCACTTCGAGCCTTAGTTTTTGATATGCTGTTTATATTCTTACTACAAAATTCTCATATTATTATGTAAACTTGACGTACATTACACACATACATAAATTGGATCTTTACAACCCTGCAGTTAGGATTACGACTAGAGATCAGCAATGAATCATTTTTTCGCTACTAATAAGCACTCATGAAATTTTTAATGTAAGTGAGTCAACGATATTGAAATTGCTCTGATCCATTCGTACCCACTACAACGTTGATTTATAAGTACAGGTTGCAATAAGTATGCGTACAACGTCGACATCGAACTCATATCATTCGAAATATGTTTGATTCATATGCCTACTCATTCAGATTCATAATTTTAGAAAAATACTTGTAATACTCATAAATGATTCGAGTGATTCGAATCATTCATCAAAATATACAGTCGTAGTTGTTGTTGCATTTAGAAAAAAGAAGAAAAAAAAAGACTAAGACAGCAAGCAAAGCAAACACACAACCTTCCTGTGGGTATGTTGTGTTCGTACGCGAATCATACTTATTTTGTGATTCTTGTAAATGTTAAGTAAAGGAGAGTCGAAGTCAACAACATCATGCGTATTGTTAAGTATCAGTACGATGAGTACTTCCAACATTGAATATGAGTAGTATGAGTATAATACTCAAATAAGTATGAATGTGTTAAGTATCAGAAATTATGAGGATAATTCGAAATACTCATTGCTGATCTCTAATTACGACCACTTGTGTTAATTTTATATGTGAGTGGTGGGATTTAAAGTTTAAAGTCGACTTCAAACGACAGATTCTTGAGAAGTTTTTCATGGTAATTCTAGTTTACTCTCAGAAATTTTGCCAGAAATTTGCTGAGAGACAGGTAGTTTAGATGGAGTGGTGGCTTTAAAAAAGCTCACTTGAACAAGCATAGCGACCCATTGTGGCGCCACGGGTAAACGCAGTTACCTGAACTGACCAAGTTCCACCAAACTAGAGAAGAAATTGATCAGCCCACATTAAAAGCACGACTACCCTACGCTGGAAAACCAGCCCGAAAGTTGGATGAACGAAGCTATATCCTTGATATAAATGATATCCGTCAAGCTGACAATGATTGAAGAGCTAAATAACCAATATCTGTACCCCGCAAGAGATGGGAATTAACAAAGAAAGTGCATAACAGTCTCCTCTTCCTCAGCAGATCTGCACCCGTGGCAGAAGTCGTTAGATGGGAGCTGAATTCTTACCGCTAACCTCCTCATAACACAATGACCTATAAGCATGGCCCCTGTGATCAAAATGACGTTACGACCATGTACTTGACGTACATTACCAGATTTAATGCGTGCGCTGACTCTTCTGCCATCTGGCTATAATAACTTTCCTTGTATAAGCTTTAGAGTTTCTTAACCCTAATACTGGCAGCGCCCATACCGACTTCTAATTGTTTGCTGCTTTGAATTTCAGTCCATGTTTCAGCACTTAACCATGATTTTCTAGCACTTTATATTTATATTCCTTAGAGGGACTGGGTTAAACAGAAAGTATTGAAGCAAGAATTAATTGCTTGCTGTTGTTTATAACTGCGCTAGGGTCTTAACATCCATTAAAGAGCCTAAAAACAGTTTGCTCACCATAAGGTAGTTAATTTAGTTTCTTGAACTCTCGCCTGGGGATTGCCACACGTACCTTTTTGTATGCCCATATGCTTGCAACAAGTGTTGTCGATATTGAAAATGTGTGGTGAGTCAAAGCCTACGAATAATTTGAATGTCCTCGTCTGGATTTGAGGATAATAACGTCTTCCGTAGAATCACCTCTCGCTTTTATAAGAGCATAACATTGTACTAACACGATCGTACTGGAACGAGAGTTAAGAGATTTACGCCTCACTATAATGATGAGATACGAAGCGGTATAAGTTCAAAAATCCAATTCCAGGCTTGAATTAATATCACAGAATGAATTCGGCTATCTTAGTTGTTGAAATAAAGAAATTTGTAAAGTTTTCGTGTCTCACTTAATTCAAAAAGAGACAGTTTGTAGGCAGACATCTCGCAGGAGATTTCTTTCAATCCAGATGAGTCCAAAGGACTTCTGACGTGTCATGTAGCAATTATTATGCATTTCTTAAATCCAAACGCCGTTAATTTGTTGGAAATGGTTTCATTTGAGTATATAATCGCTTCTGTAATAATTTTTAGTTTTATGAGTTCAAAGGCTACAGCTAAACCTGCTTATCTAGATAAAAGTACCGGTTTATTGCATGTAAATTGCTTCAGAAAGAAACTTTATACCACTCCATTCATCCTTCTATATTCTGACACACGTAAGGGCCATTCAGGGTTGACAACCCAATTCCTTTAATGGTTTTTGGCATCGACGGATAGTACAATACGACACATAATCAGGCGTAACCCTGTGCTTGATTACCATTTGTTGGTAAATGGTAGATAAATACCCTGGACCAACTATTTCGCCGTCTAACTAAAGAAGTTCTACAATGTTGGAATTATTGGTAGGTTTTTTTTAGTTTATTTCAAAAAATACAGAGCTAGCTCAAAGCATTAACATACTACACCCACAGCTGCCAGATAAATAAAGCACCAAATCGTCAAATATTTGAGAAAAAATCGTCAAACTCGTCAAAGACGTTTATTAAAATCGTAAAAAAATCGTCAGAAAATATAAATAAATAAATCAAAATCATTTAAAAAACAAAATTATTTCTATTGTAGTAAAACATATGAAGTCAATGTATCTACATATCCTAGTTCAAAAATAAAACATTTAACAAAGAATTTATTGGAAATTAAAAGCTAGCGTCCCTCATATTCATTTAATATTTTTTTCCAAAAATGGAGAAATTGGGATCATTTTAAGGTTTAAACAATCTATCCCAGCATTGTTTATTGACACATAAGCGCAGCAATAATATTACATCATCTGGGCGGTGTAGATATTAGGGAGTCAGAAGCTCTTGATGTCCTGAGCATGGAAATTCATTGTAATGCTGACACATTTTTCAGTTCGTTCTTAAGTTCTTATCCTCCGATCTTACTATTTACACCGTTTATAACTGACATAGAATGGAATACAACTCTCATGTATGGGTTGGTGCCTTAAAGTCTATTTTGAGGTTTCTCGACCTTGTACAGGAAGGCCATAGTTCTCATCTCATCTCGTTTACGATGGTAGTGTATCCAACTCCATTGAATCATTGGAGCATCGTTGCAATGTGGTTTGTGTTTCACTGTTCTGTCGCTACCATAAAATGATTTTGCTTGAACGAAATAAGGAGACTTTTTCCCGAAAATGATATATGCCTACATAACGCTCGTCTTTTTCGGCCAGCAGATCCGTATGTGCGTCGATTGGCCAGTGGCTCGCACACTGCATTACAGTAAAAATACGGTTTTTAGTCGGACTGTGTCGATATGTGGAACTCAATACCTGCTGAGGTCTATCCTGTTACTTATGGTATAAAAATATACAAGCCTAGTGTCCATAAACACTGTTCTCTCTTTCCTTCTTCTCATAACATAGTTCCAAACTCAATGCCATCCATCCCCTGAGTGTTGGTCGTACGAAAAAAAATAAAGGCGCTTGCCCTTGCTCTTCCGATGGCAATATTAGAAGCTATACTAGAATTTTTAAAATAGTCTGCAACGACAAGTGATATATTATTCTCAACTACGAGGTTATTTAGGAGTTGTAATCTTTTGGCTTTTAAGGTATTAAAAAGAAATAAAATACAGTAAAATCATCACAGGTATTCGAAAGTAACATAAAAATATAATACTTTACTCCTTGTTTTCACTAACTAACATAAATTTCCAAATAGTAACAATTCCAAAGTAAATACAAAGCTTAAAGTGGCTTTTAATGTACTAAAGTAAAGAATATGATGTACATTTTTAATTTTTAAAAATCGTCAAAATAAGGGCATAAATCCGCGGCAGACCTATAAAAATCCATTTCCAACCGGAGCAGTTGTAGTTCACAACAAAACAATAAATTTAACAAAATTTCAAACGATTTTTGTTTTATTACATTTTTAAATTTAAACTTTTTGATCGTCAACCTATTATATTTACTCACATTATGCTCATTATGCTCTAATATGTAAAATTCATAACGCAGAGAACATATGTGACGTATGAGTTATATTTAATTCCATTAATTTCATACTTGACAAAATCGAAACTTTTATTGCATACTTTTCAGTGTAACTATTCAAGTACATGTAATATGATGCGTATGAGTAATATAGTTCAAATACAATTAAAAAGAAAGTATACCCCATAAATTTGGAATTTTTTATAGAGGTATAGAACTTTAAGTTGGCATTACTTTTCAAGATGGCGATCGATTTAACAGCTGTCAAGTGATTTATTCTCAGTTTTGTTTGGCAATTCATCATGAATAGACTCACGCCTGAACAACGCTTGCAAATAGTGCAATTTTATTTCGAAAATAATGGTTCTGTGCGGAAAACGTATCGCACACTACGTCCATTTTATCGTCGACAAAATCGTCCATCAGAGCAGTTAATTCGATTAACCATGGAACGTTTTCGAACCACGTTTACTCTTATTGATAACTCGCATCACCAGAGACGCTGTACGGTGCGTACAGAAGAAGCTATTGCTGCTGTAGAGCGTAGCATTGAGGAAGACCCGAATGAGTCCATCCGCCATCGAGCACAGGAATTGGATCTGTGTCCATCCACTTTATGGAAGATTTTTCGGAAGGATTTTGGTTTGCGTGCTTACAAAATCCAACTCGTGCAAGAATTGAAGCCAAACGATCATCAAGTAAGGCGTAGATTCGTCGAATGGGCCCAAAATGAGATTACCGTTGTTCCCGATTTTCATAAGCGAATTTTGTTTAGCGATGAAGCGCACCTCTGGTTGAATGGCTACGTCGACAAACAAAACTGCCGCATTTGGAGTGAAGGTAATCTTCAAGTGTATGTGGAAGCACCGTTACATCCAGAAAAACTGACTGTTTGGTGCGCTTTATGGGCTGGTGGAATCATTGGTCCGTACTTTTTCAAAAACGATGGTGGCCAGAACGTTACAGTCAATGGTGATCGGTATAGAGCCATGATTACTAACTTTTTCTCTAACAGCTCGTGCCACTATAGATTTATTGAAAGACACGTTTGGTGACCGCCTAATTTCACGTTTTGGACCTGTGAATTGGCCTCCAAGATCTTGTGATTTAACACCGCTAGACTACTTTCTGTGGGGCTATGTAAAGTCATTGGTCTATGCGGTAAAGCCACAAACGCTTGACTATTTGGAAGACAAAATTCGCCGTATTATTGCCGATATACGGCCACAAATGTTGGCAAAAGTCATCGAAAATTGGACGTCCAGATTGGACTACATCCGCGCCAGCCGTGGCGGTCATATGCCAGAAATCATATATAAAATGTAATGCCACAAGATTATCTTTCGGATAAATAAAATTCATGTCAATCGAATAATCCATCGTTGTTTTATTGCAACTTAAAGTTCTATACCTTTATAAAAAACACCCTTTATATGATTTTTCGATTCTATGCAATTCTAGGCTATATTCTAGTAGGTAATACATCATGATCTGTATCTTCATAGTGTGTATCTTGAACATCTTTACAACAAACAGAATTAATTTGGCAAAATTTCAAACCGTTTTTGTTTTATTGCATATTTAAATATAAACTTTTAAATGGCCCAGCGGGTGTAATAATCTCATGTAAGAAGTGAATATACTGCCGGTGACTATCCATCTTCAAATCTAATGAATATTCGTTCACAAAGCTATAAAGTCTCATTTCCAAACGCTTTCTATTTAGTTTAAATAAAGGAATCACTCTCTGAGATAAAGTAAGAATTATACATACTAAAATATTTATATTTGACGTTAAATCATGTGTCCTTTACAGATTCCAGGAATATTACAGGGTAAACAAAGAAGGATTCAAATACCTGCTGAATGTGTTGATGGAAAATTTGATTAGTAACAATTGCAAAGTAAATACAAAGCTTAAAGGGGCTTTTAATGTACTAAAGTAAAGAATATGATGTAAATTTTTAATTTCCAAAAATCGTCAATATAAGGGCATAAATCGTCAAATCATCAATATGATATTTTTGGAGCTCAAAATCGTCAAAATGACGATCAATCGTCAAATCTGCCAGCTTTGACTACACCCCTACTTCTTATAATTGTCTTGCTTTTTGTCGCTTTCATAATCAAGATTGCTCTACTATATAAGGTTCTAGGATGCTAGAGTTGCCATGTATCATTGCTACAAACACTAACCTATAAGGATATGTGTCAAAGGGAGGGTTGAGGAACTTTTGCTGATTGTGTACTTAAATTAAAAGAAAGGATATTTTTTTTTGTTTTTTTTTTTGTCTTAAAATCAATAAATTTCATTTAATTTTATTTTTACGTCCCAATGTTCCTTTAAATTAGTCTCTCTTTTATTATTAATTTGGCAACAAAACAGTGCCTACCAATAGGCGTCACATTAATAAGTCCTTTTTTTCGTTTTGCTCACTACGCTGTATAAACTGTCCATCATTCTGTCACTTAAAATAAAATGTCAATTATATTTATGGTATGTGCGTTTATGTGTAAGTGTGTGTGAGAGTTTTGTATAGGTATTGGTAAACAATATCATTTCTCATTATTGTTATTATAGTTCGTTATTACTTTGTTATTGTATTATTTTTTCTTTTTGATTTGTTTTGTTTTTTTTTCTTTTCTTTCTAATTTCAGCATTTCTCTTCCATCAAATGATGTTTATTTTTTTTAAATGATTGTAGGGGTATGAGTAGTGGTTTATAGCAATGCGTTGCTAATGTGTTGTATACTTGTCCTAAAGTTACTTTTAATTTATCTACACTCCATTCATCCGGCCTTTACCAGAGGCTTTTTAATCAAAATCATCAAGAATTGATTAAAAATATAGAATTTGGCACGAGGTATGGTTGAAATTGGACTACCACAGTTTCAAACACTTTTCCCCTCTTTGCCCTTCTAAGTACAGGCGTTGACAATTTTTAACTGTTGCTTATAACTCTTTAGGCACTCTTCTGTCTTTATCAGCAGAACCATTAGTAAGTAGTCTATTTTCTTCCACAAGGTATACAAGGAGAAAAAAATCCAAGCGAAAAACTATTAAGTTTTTCAAGCCTCAGACTTAAGTCTGCAACATTTAGAGAGTTCTGTAGAGATCGAAACGTGTGATAATATTAAGACCGATACGCAGTGCATTGTATTGGAATTTAAAAAATAACTTATGGGAAGGAGGACAGAGAGAGTAGTGTTTGTGGTCATTAGATTTGAATCTTTTTACATAATCAGTGGCCGAAAACACCTCCGCAGGTAAGGAATTCTACATACGGATATCCCGGCTAAAGAACGAATTCTGTCTGTAATGCAGGATTGGATCGACTGGTCAAGTGCCCAAAAATGGATATGCCCTCTGATAAAGCCGGATGCTACGTAAGAATATACGATTTTCGGGAACATAACGTAATTGGTCACTACAACTCTTCAGTCAGCATTATTACCTAGCTTCTCAGACCACTTATGTCGTGCATGTTAATTTTATTTATAAAAGTCTACTTTGAGGCTTATCGACCACGTACAGGAGAGGTCGAAAGAGCTCATTAATGGCGGTACGGTATCCAACTCCATTGACTCATTGAAGCTACTATTTTTGCTCTAGCAAGACAAAGTCGCCGTAATCTAGGTAGTGTGTTGGTTTATTAAATGTAAGGCTAGGGTTCACACCCCAGGTCAGACGTCTCCAAACGAAATATAATATAATCCTCTCAGCAGATTTCTGTCAAAAACTTTGAGAGTAAATAAAATTGCCCAGAAAAGCTTCTCAAAAATCTGTTGTTCGGAGTCGTCTTCATGCTATAGGTCCCGCCGCTTGTAGATAAAATGAACGCAGATAGCAGAAGTGGTGTGAGAAGCTAGGTCATAATCCTAACTGAAGGGTTGTAAGGACCAATTATGTATATATGTATGTATGTATAATATAGACGCTGCCAGTCAGTCATAAATTGTGAGTGAGTCTTTGAGTTACTAACCGAGAGTTGTATTCAAAAAAGTGGGGCGTTAAGCACAGTGGTATTAAACACGGAAAGTTTGATCTCAGTTAAAAATACGTATGGACACATATAGGCAAGAAGACTCGCCTCTGTTATTGAATTGTATGGCCATCCATTGCACAATGGGGATTCTTATGGGCAACTGTCCTTTTGGTAGGCATGTCGAAAGAGTTGGCATTCCAACTAATGACTTCGGCAGGAGTTAGGGGTATGAGGAGGAGGAAGAGGAAGAGAGTCTTTCACCTCATGTATCAGTGCCCTGATCTTGTCATGAAGAGACGGAAGTTACTGACATTTCATTTTCTGAAATCTTTAACCAAGCTTTCTCGTATAAGGACTGCTACAATAGCAACATTTATTTTGAGTTCTGGATGGTTTCCTTTGGGGAATCCCTTGGTATAATCAATTACAGTATCAAAATGGGAACAAATTCAAGCCTAAGTGGGATCTCTTCCAACGTTGGGGTCCGCTACCTAACCTAACCTAACCTACACATATATAATTGTTCACTACAACCCTAAATTTGACTCCAAACGACAGATTTTTTGGGAAACTTTTCATGGCAATTTTACTCTCGAGGTTTTTGCCAGAAATCTGCTGAGAGGAAGTCGCCGAAGAAATATTTTTGTTTTAATGTCTGACCTGGGATTTGAACCGTGGCCTTTCGTTTAATTAGCCAACGCACTACCTACTAAACTACAACAACTTTAATAAGGCTATTAAAGTAAAACATAACGATCAGAAAGAAGCCATTTGGATTGCAATCTTCGATCAACACAATCTTGAGAATCTGAAAAACCTAACAATATTAAGTGTAAGTTTAACATAGTATACCTAGGAGCCAAACCCCCATAAGTCGCATTTTATTGCATATAAAAAGAATAACAGGGGACTGCTTGGTGAACTTTTACCCAACCAATACACTGTTAGTGTCTGCCATTTGAATGTGTTCTCTGCCATGTGAGAAAGTGTTTAAAATTTTTTAAAGAAAATCGAAATTTATTACCACAAAAATCATGTTTGTAGTCATGTTTTCATTGGGAAAATGAATTTATCTGTACATCCGTAAATTCATTTATTCATCTGTCTATCTATCTATCTACCTATCTATCAATTTAATGTTGGTTTCTTTCATATTTTTGTGGTTTTCTTCACATTTTTGTACTTTTCTTCATATTTTTTTTATTTTTTTGTCTTTCCTATTTATTCTTATTTATTTTTTGTCTTTTTATGTTTATTACGATTTTTTTTATTTCATTTTCTAAAATATACTTCGGCAAACAATTTATACCAACACATCGTTAGGTTACACATTTTAATTTTTTTTTCTTTTTTTTGCCATTGGAATGTATAGACGACAAAACTGAACATCTAAACTACTCCTGACTTATTGAAGTTATATCAGACTCTCTTATATTTGGATGTAATAAACACATTCACACATGCAAACAGACACAGATAGTGACTCAGTTAGTGCCGAATAATTTTTGCCTAAGGGGAAAAGGTACACAAAAGACAAATTTAAACAAAAGAAACAAAAACTAAATCCCAATTTTTTTTTTCGCAAATGAAGTGAGTTTAAACGTATGCCACGCTGGTTAGATTAATAGTGACCTATGAACCCATTTTCTGTGTAAGCAGAACACATCTAAAAACAACCCCGTTTGAGCCAACACAGAGACTACAATGTGTCGAGGCGATCGAAATTTGTCCTACGGCAGCAATGAAAGCTCTGTTAGAGCTTTAGAGATTATGGTTGTAATAATGGAAGAGAAGCCTACTACGAGATTTATGAGGTTAGGTTTAGTACGTTAGGCCTACATTGAGGATACTTGTGTTACATATATACATAATTGGTCATTACAACCCTTCAGTCAGGATTACGACTTAGTATCTCATACCACTTATATTGTATGTGTTAATTTTATACATGAGTGGCGGGACCTACTATTTAAAGTCGACTCCGAACGACAGATTTGAGAAACATTTCATGGCGTTTTTTCCCAGATATCTAAGCTGGACTTTAAACCTTGGGCTCTCAACGCACTACTTATCTATTATAGTTACATCACTTTGCGAAGCTTGCATAAAAACTAAAACTTTTCTGAGTTAATTCGCTACTAAGATAATTGATTACAACCTAGAAGAGAACGAAGTATCGCTGTCTTTTGAGGTCTGTAATCCCGAAGAAATGAGCCTATAGCCCATTGTGCTATCATATCTTTTTCTTTTAAGAAAAAAGAACTACTTTAAGACTCTTTTAATACTTGGCAACGTTTTTAATCTAACTGTAGTCAGTCCCGTCAGGAATGTTAAGAAAGTGGATCTCAGTACTCTAATACATCTATGCGGAAATACCGGGCAGTTGGGCTTTAATTGACAGACAATTTCGCGCAATAGGACACTTGTTCCTTAGTACGCAACATTTTGTAAGGATAGAGTTCGATCAAGTAATCTCTTGATATCTAGAAACCGTTAGCCATGGAGTGAAATTTATTTATATTTTCAAGTTTCCAAGTCTGGGACTAAGCCAGGGCACCCGAATAATGAAGATCTTCGATTCTTCACCATTTTCTCACATTGGGCGACACTTTCGAACAAACTTTGATGGTGATAAGATCTTCAAAGGAACATTAGAGCAGTCTGACTAGATCGGCATATTTTTAGAAAACACTCTGACATCAAACACTCCACAACCCACAGCTTTCATTGATATTGGAAATTTCATTCCAAAGAATTTGGAAATTCACTGCTTAAGGCAACGGAGTCTAGGCACATACTCAGATAGTTATGGGAAACGACATTACGCCCCCAGTTCAAAAGTTACAAAAGAGATAATAACAAAGCTGATGCACTTACAAAGGCAGCCTTTAATGAGGTGGGGGCACTTTCAACGCCGTCTATTCGGAAAGTGTCGTCAGAACTCTCAGTAAACGTATTATCAATGATTCCATTGTAAAGTTCGTTGCGAAGATTTTGCCCAGAAGGTTCATTATTGCCGGTATTGGAAAGGCTCATAGAGCAAATGAAATGAATAGAGGTATACCGAAACGTGAAGTTCTCTGCCACTTACTGTATAAAATAGTTGGAGAAGATCACTTCTGTACTCTATTCCACTCCAACTAAGGCATTATTTGACTTAATTTTTCATTACAGCCCTTTAGTAAGGATTACAACCTAACATCTCATACTACGCACCTTGTGTGTGCTAACCTTATTGACTGGATTTACATTTAAAGTCGACTGCGAACGGCAGATTTTTGAGAAACTTTTCATAGCAATTTTATTTTCTGTCGGAGAATACTGCTGAGAGGAAATCGTCGAAGCCAAATTTTTTCATATTTCGGTTTGTCGAGCTATCTGAGCCAGAGTTTGAGCCACGGCTTTGCATTTAATAAGTCAACTTACTACCTACCTGACTATGGCGGCGACTACAAGGCATTATTTGCTACACTCTGCCACGTAACCTTCTATTACAACTTAGGCCTGAGTTGGTGGTAGTAATGCTCAATACATTTAAATACTTTCCCAATTTGGACTATGAACATGCTGCTGTTCTGGAAATACTAGTTTCTTATAACTTTCTGAGTAGTTCCTTAGAATTCCAAGTATACACTGCGGGCGTGGACACCCTGAGATTTCCAGTGAATCCATTGAAGTTTATGACGATGGCTTCAAAATTCTGGACAGAATAGGCTGCGATGTGTATACATTTCTGCTTAACTGACTAAGGTCGCTATGACAGAGATGTTTCGATTGCCTCCTTTAAGCTAAGTATGCTCCGCTCAAATTCGTAAGCAGCAGGAAGGAATGTGCATTATTGACTCTGAAAGTTTCTGCTGGACATGTAAGGATAAGAAATTGCATGACTATAAAGCGCACGATGGCGATTCTCTGTCCCATTGGAGAAACTTGGCATTGTCATTCTGCACGATCAATGTGTTTGAGAATTTCTTTCACCTGATGTAGTGAAAGTGCATAATTCTTGCTATGAAGAGGAGGAAGTTATTGACTTTTCATTTTTCAGCAATACATACATACATACATAATTGGTCATTACAACCCTTCAGTCGAGATTATGACCTAGCTTCTCATACCACTTATGCTCTAGATAAATAGCTGAACAGATGTAGTCGCTAATACAACAAGAACCTAAAGGATCCAAGTGAACTATACCGTTCACAGTAATATTTTTCAATACATACCCGCTAAATGCATAAAAATCCCAAAAATCCCGTAACATTAAAGCACTACACACACGCAATTGAACTCTTCGCGATTTTATTTTGTATTCCTGTTTAATAGAATGTATGTGGCATACGATGCCATCGAATAAAATTTTATTATTTTTGGTTGTTATGACCTTCATCATTGAAACGACGTTGATTTGCTGTTTTATTTTGCATTTCATTTCTCATACCACACAACATTTGATTTTTATCACACTTAATGCGTTGTTCGTTCGTATGTATATATGTATGTAAGCCTATATGGTGGTAAGTACAACAGAGTATTTGTTTTTTACATTCATAAGTACATACATATGTATGGATATGGCATTTGTTTATGTCTATGAGTATTAAATGTAAAAAATGTAAAATTGTGCGTATGTTTGTCTGTCTGTCCGTCTGTATGTCTAACTGTAATAACACTCGATGAAATTTCCTTTGACATTTCCCTGCATACATGAAGAGAATATTTATATCCTGTATTTAGTAGAAAACCATCCACCAACCATCCTCAATCACATTTATTTATAACCACGTATCTTTTGCTCCTATCACTTTCTATTGCTCTCTCTTTCGCTCTCTCTCGTTCTCTCTTTCTCTAATATCATAGTACTAAAGCGGATGTATTGATTTTCTTCTTTCTTTTTTTTATATGATTTCATAAAATTATTTTAGATTCCATTTTTTTTCTTCTTTCTGTCTTCTCCTTCTTCCTGGCATTCCTTGCCATTTTTCTGTGTGGAATTTTTATTTCATTTTTTATATCTTTTTAATATTTTCTCTCATTTTCTTTTTTTACAATTTTATGAAATTGAAGATTTAAAACTCGTGTAATAGATTTGAAGAGAAGAAATTGAGAAGCAAACAACAATTGAATTGAGTAGGAAACACATGTCATTCATTTCAAAAAGAGATGATGAACACCAGGTCTCAGTTAATTTTTTTTCTTTCTTCTTTTCGTTTTTCTTTTCCTTCTTTTTTTTTTTGTTCATTATTTGTTAGACAGGTATAGAGCATCAACATTGAAGGTGTGTGTGTTAAAAATGATTTCGAAAGTAATGTTAGGTGTTGTTGTCGCTTGCAGTCCTTATAGATACACTGGAAGTGCCATTCAAACTCATTTCAAGTGATTAAAGAAATTGAAACAGTTTAGTTGAGTAATAAATCCTACAGGTTTCTTGAAATCAGTTGTTATTATGCCGTTGTTATGTACTTTAATCGTGTTTGTAGGAGAAATGTTTAAAACACTTGTCTTTCTTTTTTAAAGGCACTTTAAGCATTTTGACTAATGGAATTCTAAAAGGGGTTGCAAGCTTTTAACAAAGCTATGTATCAAGTATGTATGAAGGTGCCGTAGTTTAGTAGGTAGTGTGTTGGCTTATTAGACGTAAAGCCTCGGTTCAAACCCCAGGTCAGACATCATATATAAAATTAACACACAGAACATAAGTGGTGTGAGCAGCTAGGTTATATTCCTGACTAAATTAATTACAAGTTAGGTGTGTATGTATGTATCATGCTTGTACATTCTCCTAGAGGAATTGATTATCTATACTGCACTGTCTGAGAAGAAAAAAAGTTCCAACTGGGCTCAAAACGTATCGAACAGTACTTACTTAATTGCTCGTTACAATGTTTTAGGTAGGATGACAACCTAGCTTCTCACACCACCCATGTTGTGTATGCTACGAGTAGTAAAACCCACAGTTTAATCTCAACTCCAAACGACAGATATGAAACACCTTTCATGATAATTTCATTTATCATTTCATTTCAGAGTGTTCGCCAGAAGGAAGAAGACAGCGAAATACTTTTTTCATATTTCGTTTTGTTGGAAATGTCTGAGCTGGGTTTTGAACCAAGGACTCTCAACCTACGGCGATTTAAGAGCAGTAAAGAAATCCCGTATATCGTAAAAAATTTCGCATATAATTTACTCAAGAGCATTTAATGAAATCATTGCTGTTGTCCGTGAGAGTGTGCAGGAGAATTTGAGGCAGTCGATTTCGCTTCGTTTATAAGAACTTGACCTTTCGCAGACAATAACTTGGAAAATTTTGAGTCGTGACTTATGCCTGCACTCGTACAAAATTCATGTGATTCAGAAACTAAATGTAAACGACTACAGATAACGACGTGTTTTCTCTGAATAAGCTCTAGAGCAGTTGGCAGCTGACATAAAATTTATGACTTTGGATTACGGTTCTATTTTCCGACGAACCAAAACTCAACTTTGTTGTTTCCGATGGAATAAGAAGGGTAAACTACATTTTATACATATCACTAGAACTGTTAAACATAAGGGTTTGAAAGTTCTGGTGTGGGGCTAATTCTCAAGTGAAAGCATTAAAGCTTTACAGAATTATGGGCAAACGAATGTATATTGGAGAAGAGAATGATACAACCCGTCTGGGAGTTTTTACCCGTTCTTAACACAGGAAGAAATTAATAATTAGTTTTTAGACGAAAAAGAGGTGCTAATGTCTTGCAGTCCTCCAGGCATCCATTCTGAGACAATATAGAGAATATAAGACAAAAAGAAGAATACATTTGAAATCGGCATCGGCATCAATACAAACTATTTGAACCTGTAATTGAAATATGATTGTCTGTTCGAATGACAACTTATAAGATCTAAGACTGCTGTGAAACAAAATATTCGTAAGGTTTTTTAATCCAATATGTTACAAAGATCATTATTGCCTCCATACAGCAAGGGAAGTGAATAGAGGCGCACTACAAAGTGGTGTTCTCTCACCCTTTCTATGAAATATGATTGTAGAGAGTCTGTTAGAAGAGCTGCAGTGATGTAGTTTTAACGTCTATTTTTATGTGGTTCATCTAGCCAGTAGGTATCATGTTTTGATCCGCACACCTTCTTTTTGGTATGCAACAGGGCCACAAAAATTAAAAGATAAGATTTAGTAAGATAGCTACTTTTAACTTAGTGATCCTAAATTCAAGCGAGCTTTCCTAACTCAAGAGTATAAAGTTTGAAAGGGTCTTCTTGGATTCAAAGCTCTTATTGCAATACAACACAATTGAGAGGTTTAATAAAGCGACAATAGCTATGTATTTACACTTGCAAAAGAACATTAGACAAGTTTTGGGGTTTTAGAACAACATGCTGTACATACTGCTATGCGGGGAAGACATGGTCACATCAGCAACTCTGTATTGTTTCTTTTAACGTTTTGAATGGATTTGATTTTACAAATCCAACTAAGGACTTCTGGTCTAAAGATCTGAAGGCTTCCCATGGGACCTTTGAGACTCAAAGATGCCTGATTGGATAGGATGTGGTATATTTATTAAAGATTTCGATACTAAACTTTTTATACGTTTCCAGAGCACTGCAGTGCTCTCTAAGCGTAGGTCATGGTCATGTTGAAAGTTTCACGATGCTTCTAAGGTGGCGGAATTTTGATGAAAATCTTTTAATTTTATCGGACAGCCAGGCTGCGAGTATGCTCCTAACGAACGTATTTTCGTCCTTGTTCATGAATCCGGAGGTTTTCTCACAAAAATTTCGAACAAGTGCAATGAAAATCTTACATTGCTTCCAGAACATGGAGCTATTATTGGAAATTACATTCCTGTAAGGACCTCATAGTCTCCATTGTTACGGGGCATCGGTGTTCCTATTGCTTCAGTTAAATTAAATATCCTCCAATCATTGTACAAAGAGGCTCAATATCGTTAGCAGCAGTATCGTATGTGCAATATTGCTAGACTCTGCTGGACACGTATGGATAAGAAGGGCACTAACTCACTTCTATCCTTAAATCGCTTGGTCATAAACCACACAATAACAATATCCTTTCGGTAGGCATACCGAACGACTTGGCATTCCATAAATTAACTTCTGCGGAGGCTCGGTGTTCACCTCATGCGTCAGTGGCCTGCTCTTGTTATAAAAAGACGGAATTTGTTCACCGCTCACTTTCTGACAGTCTAGGTGGAGCTCTCTAATATAAAGAATGCTGCAATAGCAAGGTTTATATTGGACCCGCATTGGCTTATTCTAATTAACGTTTAATCGTCGTTGAATATAGATTGTGTCACACTGAATTCGCTGTAGTCTAGTAGATAATGTTTTGGTTTATTAGACGTGAGGCCGTGGTTTAAACTCCAGCACAGACATCTCGAATAAAACTACATATGAAAAATATATTTCTTTGGTTGACTTCTTGTCAGCAGTCTTCTGACCATAACTCTGAGAAAAATTGTCATGAAAAGTATCTCTAAAATTCGTCATGCGAAGCCATCTTTAAATTGTGGTTGCCGCCACTCATAAATAAAAATTAAAGCACACAACATGGGTGGTTTGAGAAGGTAGGTAGTAATACCGACGGAAGGTTACCATTACCAATGAGCCTAAGTGGGATCTCTCCCTTCAAGAAATGTCTGCCACCTCAACTAATACAATATTTTTTATACGTTAAATATATCAGTAAATTTCCTTTTTATTAACTTGTCAGTGGTATCCTATGAAATAATCAAAAAAAAATTATTTTTTTTTACAAATTCAATGTAAATATTGTCTGATACATGAAATTACCGAAATCAATACTTAAACGTTTGCATTTTCACTTTCTATTTTTTGTAACAAAAAAACAAAGTTTTTAAATTTCTTTACCCATTAATTAGAGCATTCCTTACCTGAAATGAAAGAAGAAAAAACAAAAGAAATTAGGAAATAAATGTATAAATTTAATATAATTTAAAATCATAAGATTAAAAATTAATACTTAAACAAAATAGCATTTATTATATACGTTTAAGTGTGTATACTTAATACAGTGTTTAGCATTTCCCTAAAAACCAAAACCACAAGTGCCAACACATAACATTTCAAAAATCCATGGATTCTTTAATAAAACCGCAACGAAATTTAAGCGTTATAGTCTCTACCGTTAAAGAAACGCAAGTAACAGTATTCAGTATTTATTATTATGTATTGTTTTTAAATTATAACTCATATTGCCTGCAACCAAAAAATTGTTTTTAATTTTTTTTTTTTATTTTTATTTATTTTTTTTTTTGCAAAAACTCCCAAAGAGAACGTTTTGATATGCAATACTAAACAAAATAAATAAAAAAAATTGTTTTTTTTTCTTTTCTTTTTGTTTTCAATTTTTATATTTTATTTACAACTGGAAAAATATAAATAAAAATAAAAAAATAAATAAAGAAATAAATTGTATGTTAAAAAACAGAAAAAACAAAATAAACTCAAATACACCTTATACACACACATAAGTTGCACACATACAAAGGTTTTATTCATTCTATTATTTGTTTTTAAAAACCAATATCCTAAGGCCAGTTAATATACGAATACACAATACACGATACGATACATGAGAGCACTTTTATACATGATACTGTGTGTGTGTGTGTGTGTGTGCTGTGTATATTTAAACAGGATACATTTTTCAAAGGATCACATAAAAATATTGATGGAAAATAAAAACTCATAACGCTTATAAGGCTATGATAACAAAACAGTCATTAGCTAGAAAACACAAACATAAATGCCAATTTATTTGGGAATTCTTTAGGTACTTAGCTGATAGTCAGAAATTACCAAAAATTGACCTAAGAAATATGAGACTCATAACAGTTAGCGTATGTTTCAACATATCTTTAAAGTCTGCGGAATCTTTAGGAGAACCTTGAAGTATAAATTCAAAACGTTTGCAAATTAAATGTGGATTTAAGCAATCACACAAGTCGTACAACAGATGTTCCAGACAGTACACTTCGATACTTATTAGTTCATTGGCTAACATTTTTACTGCCTTATATCAAGCTGGATTTTTTCATATTCTCATAAAAGGCCTGAGGCTAATAGCTCTTTAAATATCGGGTTATTCTTTCAAGGCAGTCAGCTATTAATATCTTTCATCTAAAGTACCAATTTCGAAAATGGGTAGCTTAAGGTGGATTTAGACGATCATACATTGAAGGGAGCACATATTTATTTGTAAACTCAATATATAATGAGAGCGTACGACATTAAGAGAAAATACGGATGGAAATTTGGTGGTTGTACAGTTCTCTTCGTTTTTTTAATTTTTCATAAACCATCACACTTCATTAAAGTCGCCATAGTCTTGTCGGTATAGTGTTGGCTTATTAGACATGACGCCACGATTCAAGACCCATAAAAATATTTCTTCGGCGACTTCCTCTCAGCAGATTTCTGGCAAAAACTGTCAAACTTATTAAAATTGCCATGCAAAGCTTCTCAAAACTGTCGTTCGGAGTCGAATTGTAGCTCCCGCCACTCATGTATAAAATTAATACACACAACATACAGTCACAGAAAAAAGTCTACATACAACGGTGTAAACATTTTTGTATTTTTCTAATAATTTCCAGGTTATATTTTCTTTATATTCGTTTTTAACTTCAAACATTTTTAATTATAACTGCCTTAAACAACACAACAACACCTTTTTCAATTTGATAAAAAATCACTAATTTTCCCTTCCCTTTATATTGACCTTAAAGGCCAATAAAAGTAAAATTGGGGGCCACAAGAATTGAAGGCGAGTTATTTCTGAATATCCCTATCCCCCGATTTACACTGCGGATATGTTCCTTAGAAAACCGTGTGAATCGAAAACAAACTAAAATAGGCATAACTCAATAATTTATTTCAACGTAAAATAAAAGTAAATAGCAAATACAGTGCACTCGCGATAATATGAACTAATTAAAACAATGCCTGTTCATATTTTCGAAATTATTCATATTTACAAATGGCTTAAATTATTGAAGAAAATTTTGTTTTCTTGCGAGGTAAAGACTTTTCCTGTTTAAATAAAAGTTCTTTTTTTTCATTAAATAAATGGTGCTGATTTTTCTTGTAACGTCACGTAAATTTTTTGTGGCAAAATCTTCCAAAATAAACCCGATTCACCGGCGTTGTAAAGTTCATCATTAGTTAATTCAAGCTCTTCAATCTTTGCTTTTAGATCCATTTTAAATGGATTTACCAACTGAGGTTGCGAAGAAATCTTCTCACCTGAAATTTTGAACAATCGTACTTCGAACCGCTTTTTAAAATTTTGAATCCATCCATCACTGGCGTTGAAATCTGAGCTACAATTTTCCTTTATTTTATAATGAAGTTCTTTGGCTTTTTCTTTTAAAATCAATCCACTAATCGGAATCTTTTTATCTCTCATACGCAAAAACCATCGATGCAAAGATTTTTCCATTCTTGGTAGTCCGACGGTCGCATTGTTTTTCATAATTAACGAAAAAATAGACCTTGACGGTGTGCATATACATATTTATGTATGTATGTGTGGTTTTTTTTAAGATTTGGTATTAAAATAAACATAAATAACACGGGATTTCCCCAATTTCTAATGTTTTGTAACTGAAATTTGTATGCTTTAAAAATAAAAAACTGTTCAAATTTTTGAACAAAGTTCAATGGTTAAGAAAAAGTGTTCATATTTTGGAGTGTTCTTATTTTTTTTGGGTGTTCATATTATCGCGAGTGCACTGTATTTATGTTTATTTTGAAAAACATAAAAGTAGCTATCTATTCATTAAAATGCAAATATATAATAAAAGTGTACTCCTGTATATGGATATGTTATTAATTTACCAGAAATATAAATATTTAAACAATTTTACAAAAAAATTAATTATGTACTTATCACTGTCATAGGATATGTATAATCTTTTCTTCCTGATTGGTATGATGTCACTTTCATCACTCGATAATACTTTATGCGATTTTGTTTCGGTGTTAGATGGATTAGGAACGATTTTATATTGGCGAGACTTCCTAATGAAATCCGTGTAAAAGAGAAATCGTGTAAAAAAGTACCGTGTAAATCGGGGAATAGGTGTACTGCCAATATGACGTACAAAGAATCCAATCAATAATTCCAATCACATGCGTTGTTATAAAATATTTGTGAAGAGCCTAACAACTTAAAGTGATAATACAAGAAAGAAATATTGTTGGAATGAGTTGTTTTTGTTATTATAATTTGGCAGATAATTTTGTAATATTAATGTTTTAAGTCCGCTCAGTGCCATCAATTCGATCAGTTCAATTCTTTACTCCTTCTTCCTATAAATCTGATTGTATGGTGTCTCGAATTTATACCATCAATACTTCTAGAGCTTCGGTATAAACCAGTGACTTAACATAGTCTTATAAAAAAGCATTGATGGCATGAACGAGGGAGCACGTGAATAGGATCATATGATTGGTTTAGCAAATAATAGACTGTTAGGTTGAACCAAATGTCCTTGATATTTAACTGACTCCTTTTAAGAAAGAAATGTTCAATCAGCATGGCTTGGTAGTGCTTGGTAGAGCAGTAATGTTAGCTTGTTGCTCATGTCGAAAGATAAAAGGATCAATGATGCCAGCAATGTATAAACCACAATAAAAAGTCAATTTGAATTAATCTAACGCAGTAGTCGCTGTAGTAGTATGTTGGCTTATTAGAACGTGAGACCATGGTTTAAACCCCAGGTCAAACATCTAGATAAAAACAAAATATGAAAAATATTACTTCGGCGACTTCCTATTATCAGATTTCTGGCAAAAACTCTGAAAATAAATAAAAAATTCCATGAAAAAGTTACACAAAAATCTGTAGTTCAGAGTCGACTTTAAACTGTAAGTCCCGCCACTCACGTTTAAAAATGAACACACACAACATACACTCAGCCACAAAAGTAAACATACGGATAACAAATTTCAGAAATTTTTTAACTAATCCGTTTTCGTTGAAAATCTTTGTAATTGTCTGACAACTTTTCTCGATTTTAAGACGGTCTTTTGCATTGGTTCAGAAATTTGTGAAATTTGTAAATCGGATGCATACCTTTGTGGGCCTGTGCAGGGCCACAATTCAGTTCAATTTCAGAAATTTTTTAACCAATGCAAAAGAATGTCTTAACAAGGAAACTATAAAGATTTTCAACGAAAACGGATTAGTTAAAAAATTTCTGAAATTTTCTAACAGTATGTATACTTTAGTAACTGTGTGTAAATGATGTGAGAAGCTAGGTCATAATCCTGCCTGAAAGGCTGTAATCATCAATTATGTATGTATGTATGTAAAACTTACAATATGACAGGAGTGGAGGTGTACGATTCCATAGAGAAATAATTTATACTTGCGGGTATCTTCGAAACAATAGTTTAGGTCAACGAAAGGCTTGAAATAGAAACTCTATCCGATAGTCAGATCGCTATTGCATCACTGAGCTCCTATGAAGTTGACTCGACATTGGAATGAAAATAACCGGCGAAGTTAGATCAGCTAATCAGGGAATATCTTTGTTATGAAAATTCACGTCAAGGAGAAGACGAATGTGTTTGTCATAAGAAGAGCTTCTACACGGCTGATGGCCCCAGAAAGAGAAATTTTTAAAATTGTAGGGTACTAATAGATAGAGGTAGAAACTCGTGTGGAAAGAGTACTTTAAAGATTGAACAATGGAGAAAGCTTAGATTTCAGACAATCCTTACTCCTGTCAGGCAATGAAAAAAGTTTTAAGTCTTGCATCAGATTATTCAAAGGGGTCTGAATACGGCCTATTGACCTGCCGTGGGATATTCAAATTGCACTTACTCAGCTCAACATGTCATGAAGATAACACTTACCAGAACATATACTTGTTATCCGTCCAGCAGTTAGGCATTTGAGAACGAGATTCGTGATTAAGTTATCCTTGTTGTCACCAAACACCATTTTAGAGTTCGTCAGGTTTACAATGCTAAAGGACATATTATAGAGATACCTTCCATAGATTAAGTGGTTCGCTTAGAATTTTAGTTCTTCTGCACAACCAGTATTGGGCACAAGCCCAATTCGTGACAACGATCACTGGTAGACCAGTAATATTCTCCTCGGTGTATACCATAGGTCAGCAATGAGTATTCAAAACGATGAGTAGATTCGAATCATACTTATAATTTCTGATACTTATACGCATTCATACTTATTTTAATGTCATACTCATACTACTCATATTCAAAGTTTGAAATACTCATGGTACTCTACAATACCCACAAGAAGGTTGTGTGATTGCTCTGCTTGGGTCTTTGTCATTTTTCTTTCTTCTTTTTTTGTAAATGCAACAACAACTAAGACTGTAAATTTTGATGAATGATTCGAATCACTTGAATCATTTATAATTATTTTTCCAAATTTGTGAATCTGAATGAGTAGGCGTATGAGTCAAACATATTTCGAATGTTATGAGTTTGATGTCAACGTTGTACTCAAACTCATTGCAACTTGTACTGAGTACGAATTAATCAGAGTAGTTGGATTTCAATACTGTTGACTCACTCATACTCAAAATATTATGAGTATTTATGAGTAGCGAAAAAGCGATTGCGAAAAGAGATTGCTGAAGTCTGGTGTATATTGTTTACATAATGGTGGATTGATTGATGTCCAGTAATAATAATTTGGATGACGATTATGAAACATATCTCTCACTCAGCACGAACTATCGTAATGGTTTTACCATTCCAGTATCTTAGTGAGCATTTTCCAGATTATAACAGGTTACGAATCTCCTATTTTATACTGATTAAATTTAATTTAAATAACAAACAAAAAATCACCCTTTTAGCAAAACTTTTTACCAGCAGTAGAAGCGTGTTGTAAACCATATTGAAATTGCCACCAAGGGTTCATGCTAACCTATAGGTTTCACGTTTGGTAATTACAATTGATTGAGAACAAATGATTTCAATTAAACAATAAAATTCTATTGTTGTCCTGCAACTACAACAACAGCAGCAACAAATATTGTTAATTCAACACGTAACAAATATATGCGTTTTTCAGTTTCCGACATGCTTGGAATTTTTAATTGATTTTACGGAAATTTTCCATTTCGGTTGTATAAATTTCAATTAAAATAAATTATAGGCAAACAAATAAATAAATTAATTAATTAATTTGATTTTCTTCTTCTTTTATTTATTTATTAAGGCCAATGAATGAATAAGTGAAAGAGATACCAAAAAGGAAAACGAATAAATGAAAACATAAATTTTTGTTAAGACATGAAAGTGTAATAATATTTGCATTTCCAAACGAAGAAGATAAAAAAACAATATGCAGACAGTCAAGGACGACTATTTGACAACCCTACACAGTAGAATAAGATTATGGTAGCAAAAAAGTGCTATAAATTCATTAAGTTTTTTAAGCAGAGGATATTTATATTCGATGTTTTTCTCTATGCTGACTGCAACTCATTGCTTTGAAACCCATTTCGTATGAAAATGTGCAGCAATCAGAAATCTGTTTTGATCAAATTCGATACGCAGGTGTAAGTAAGATCGTATTTTAGATAAATTTTACCTTAATATTGTATAAACTCGTTTTGTTTGCCTACAAAACTGATAAAGAAACCTTCACCTAACTAAAGAATTTGCTTTATGGGTTGATGTTTCTCAAAATTACCAGAATATCAAAAGCTTCATCGGGATTTCTTTAACTATAGTTACATACATGTAGTTACCCTTTAGTCAGAATTACGACTAAGCTACTCACACCACTTAAGTGGTTTGCGTTAATTTCATACATGAGTTGCGGGACCTACAGTTTAAAGTCGACTCCGAACGACAGATTTTTGAGAAACTTTTTCATGGCAATTGTTTTTATTTACTCTCAGAAATCTGCTGAGGGGAAGTCGCTGAAGAAATATTTGTTTTCATATTTAGTTTTGATGTCTGACCTGGGGTTTGAACCATGGCCTTACGTCTAATCAGCCAACACACTACTAGACTACGGCGACTTCACTCACTATCGATAACTGTTTTCAAAATGAGAATGTCAAACTATGTTGATCATTTCTGATCAATAAAAACAAGTCCTCGTAAATCATTTCTCACCAGAATAATGCTTCCAAATTGTGGAATTTTCTGCGTAAAAGTAAATCCACTCGCGTCCATTTTACGTTCAACATAATCCGTCTAGTGAACAAGCAATTCATGCAGGTATTGAAAGATTTCGAAGTAATTTTATTTTTCTCGATTTAAAACCATCAACTAAACAAGTAAATATGTTTACCCAAGAGAATATTGCTGCTGTAGCCCAAAGCCTTGAAGAGGACGCCGAAATGTCGATACGTTGCCATTCTCAACATGTTGGGCTTTGCCCTTCGATTAAAAAAAAATTTTACTTTGGGATCATGGCCTACGTGCCTTTAAAATACTTCTTGTGCAAGAATTTAAACCAGACAACCATCTTTGGTTTCATATTTTGGTTGATCGAGCTAATTTGTGTGCTCTCACGTGCTCGTGTTGTGTGTATTAATTTTACCCATGAATGGCGGAGCCTGCAATTTAAAGTCGACTCTGCAGAACAGATTTTTGAGAAATTTTTCACTGAAATTTTATTGACTCTCAGAGTTTTTGGAAAAACATTACTCATTACTGAACTACGGCGACTTCTAGTGAAAATAACTATCTTAAAAGACTGACTGTGAGCTTTGTTTGAAGCTTGATTTTTAGGTTTCTATGCATTCAGACTAGATATAGCTCTGTCTACGGACAATAATTTTATTGCCGAATATTTGGTTCAAAATAAATCTTGTTATTGCAGCAATCTTTATATTCGAGATCTTGGTCAAGGTGAGAGTAAGAAGTGAAAGTTCTAAAACCTCCATCTTTTGTTATATGGCATGAAAAACAATCACTTTTATGTGATATAAGGGAAGTGAACACCCTACACCATACACCACAGCTTCTGCAGAATCATTTGACGGAATGCCAAGTCTTTCGAAATGCCTAACACGTGGAGCGTGGAAATCTTTATTGTAGGATGGATGACCATGCAATTTAAAAGTAGAAGTCGCTCTCTTCCTTTCCAGATCTAAAGTTCTTACAGAAATCATTTTCGGAAATGTAAATTCTCTCGGCATGCCGTGAGATAAGCTATTGTGTGATGATTAACCATGCAGAGTCTAACAATAATGCTGCCAAAGGGATTGAGCCTTCCTGCGGATAATATTTAAATTAACTAAATCAATAGGATTATCGAAGTTGCCGAAGCCTAGTAGGTCGTGTGTTGACTTATTAGACTTGAGGCCACTGTTCAAACCGCAGGTCAGACATCGCCAACAAAACGAAATTAGAAAATATATTTCTTCGGCGACTTCCTTTCAGCAGATTTCTGGCAAAAATTCTGAGGGTAAATAAACATGCCACAAAAAGTTTTTCAAAAATCTGATGTTCTAAGTCGACTTTAAACTGTAAGCCCGCCACTCATGTACAAAATTAACACACACAACATATGTAAGTGGTG
The DNA here is from genome assembly GCA_936449025.2 of Sarcophaga subvicina. Classification (NCBI taxonomy): domain Eukaryota; kingdom Metazoa; phylum Arthropoda; class Insecta; order Diptera; family Sarcophagidae; genus Sarcophaga; species Sarcophaga subvicina. The sequence goes on from OW388084.2 coordinate 40,724,295, forward strand.
TGAGAAACTAGGTCGTAATTCTGACTGAAGTGTTGTAATGACCAATTATTTATGTACGTATGCCTTCACTGGGAGACCCGTCGGCGCATTATAATGTTTCAACAAATTAAAAAAGAAAAGATAAACAAGAAGAAAAAGAAAGGAAAAATAGAAACGAAAGAAATAAGTACCCTGTTTAAGATACTAATACTGTTTTGAACCTTGTTAAATCCTCAAAGTTGCACTTTTTCAGATCCACCGGTTAAGGAGCATGAGAAATAAAATAAGATATATTCCTGGACCACCTGTTACTTCTATGTCTAAAGAAGCTTTCTTCTCATGCTAGTTTCGTACATGTAGCATTGAGCTTTGACTATAAAATTCCATCTACATTCCCATGCTCGATTGGTAAGTGAATTTAACCTTTCTTGAATAATCCAAAGATGAAGATTATCGTGGTTTCATCGACCACTCTCCTGGCGTTACTTTCACATCTGATCCTGATTTTTCAAATTTATTCGACACAATGTTCAGGCACCCAATAAAGTCCAAAATAAACTCGCTTAGCAGCCCAAGGTGAGTTTGGAGTGTATTTTGTTAGAGTTTCTCGCAACCAAGTCTTTAATTCCGAACTATATTTTTAGCTATAAAAGCTACTGAAGTCGCCGCACCGTACCGTAGTCTAGTAGGTAGTGTGTTGGCTTATTAGACGCAAAAGCCTGGGTTCGAGCTCCAGGCCAGGCATCAAAGACAAAATACAAAAAGTATTTTTTCGGCGACTTCCTCTCAGTAGATTTCTGGCAAAAACTCTGAGAGTAAATAAAAATTGCCATGAAAAGTTTCTCAATAAATAAAAATCTGTCGTTCGGAGTCGACTTTAAACTGTAGGTCCCACCACTCATGTATAAAATTAGCACACACAACATAAGTGATGTGAGAAACTAGGACGTTGTACAATGGGTCAATTCAATACACGTCCTCTAACCTAACCTAACCTAACCTAAAGCAAAAAAGAGGAATACTAATGCTTATTTACTTACTTAACCCATTCGCTGCCAAGGACGAGTGTACTCGTCTTGGCAGTGCGGAATACCCTGTCAAAGACGAGTATACTCGTCCTACTTTAAGGATATTATAACATGCAGGCTTTTGAACTTCAACTTTTCAACTTCATCGTGTATTTGTAACAAAATTTTATAGCAACTAAATCACTTATGATACCTTATCTTCATGATAGGATTTGTAACAAAGTCCAATACATAATTGAGGTTTATCAGGATAGCTCGGACTCGGCAATGGGAATGACTTCATATAATTTAGGCTTGGCAGCGAATGGGTTAATTGCTTATTACAACGCTTTAGCAATGACTACGACCTAGCTTCTCACACTACCCACGTTCTGTGTGTTAATTTTATCCATGAGTGGCGGAACCTACAATTTTAGTCGGCTCCGAACGACAGAATTTTGAGAAACTTTTCAAAGCAATTTTATTTGCTCTCAAACAAATTGCTGAGAGAAAGACGCCGTAGAAATTATTTTTCTACAATTTCGTTTTCCGCGCATCAAACTTTGCCCACCAATAAAATAAATAAATAAATCTACTGAGGCAATCGGAATACCTATGCCATACCTATACCGTTTCACAAATTGTGTATTCCACACATGTTCTTGCCAGCTCAGAAGCAAAGCTATTTTCAACGACATCCTTATGTACCGGAAGTCGTATAAGAGTAGAGTTTGAAGTTTGTATGGAGAATTCTGAATTTCAAGCATCCTGTTACAAAAAGTTTATAAAAAAGGTGATGCAAACCTCAGTAGTAAATTAATTTTAATTAATTCTATATTAATGGTACTGAAACTAATTTAACTTTAGCTTAACTTTAACTTATACACACTTGAGCGCAATTGGAAGATGTTAACCCTGTCAACTCCGAGCATGGAGCCTGGTCTTCCTTTCTGTCTTTGTTTCAACAGAAACTCCTTGGGGTACCTAGTTACGTTTTTAGGGACATTGGCACCATTTTTTGTTTCAGTACTAGTTGCGTATTTATTGTGTAGAATATAAAATATTGTAAACAGTATGGCCTTTAATTTGATGTATGACACCGTTCCAGAGATATGGATCGCCGAAGTCGCAAAACTGCCAAAAAATCGAGATTTTCAAAATTTTGAGGCCCCAGTGACACGGGTTAACATCTTCCAATTGAGCTCAAACTTTGGCAATCCTAAAATCTGACAGAAAGAAACATTTTAGGGGGGTGCCCCCAATTTTTTTAACCTAGGAGATAAAACCACCCTAGTGCTACACACATTGCTCCTGCTACGATATAAGAGTAGTATTCCAATAACATCGTCATTTATGATACACCGAATGACACGAAAACCAATAAAATTTACTGTCAGTCTTTTTGACGATAAGAAATGAGATACGGAATATAAAATATATAAAATTACATTCAATTATGAAGAAATGATACGAATGTCAAGTGAAAGAAATAAGAATATAAAATAAGGTAGTGACGTACATAAAAGTAAAAGTATAGAAATGATGACTTCAAATTCTAGCACATTTTGTACCACAATTAATTAACAATACTAATGTCTTTTATTTTCAATTTTATTATACAAGTTGTTATTTGTATGCTGTCATCTTATCAACATCAATTCTAATCGACAGAATATAGGGGGGTTCGTTGGAGGTTGTATTTTATAGTCTTTTATTTGAAATTAGAATTAGAATTAGAAATGTTACGAAATGAACACGCTGGCGCTCACAAACCGCCAAGTTTAACACCTTTAGTGTAAAACTCTCCCAAAGTTAGAGTATAGGCCAACACATCAGCAATACCTTCAGCTTTCAGACTCAAAAACAGACGAGAAAAAGCCAAAATAAAACCATTATTACGCCGATATAGCCTTGAACCATTCTGGCGTATTTCTTTTGCTAAAGAAAAACATGCAATTGCTATACCCTGTATAAGAAATCAACAGGATATTTCAATGATACTGCCTTCCATTTTTCTTCTCATGTCTGTTGGAATTTTCTTTTTGTTGGTTTGTAAATATCAAATGATGCCATAAAAATGTAAAAGAAAAGGAAACAATACTACGATACATTAAAAATAAAAACCCTGTGTCTTTGTTAATAATAATAATAATAAAATATTATACTTGTTATTGTTATTGTACTTTTGTTTTTACAACTTTTTATGAAATGTCTTCACATATGATGAGTGTAATTGCATGGCAAGCAACGGGTGACCTTTTTTGGTATTTTGTTTTCCAATGTAAAGTTTTTGATGTAAAAAAAGGATTCATGACATGTAATAATGATAAAAAAAAGATTTGCTCTTTCACTACTTACTTAATTATTCATTACAACCTCTTTAGTAAAGCTTACAACCTAGCTTCTCACATCACTCATGTTGCGTGTATTGATTTTATCCATGAGCGGCGGGTCCTACTCTTTTAAAATCGACTTGGAACAACAGACTTTTCAGAAACCTTTCATTGTGAATTTTGAGATATTTACTAAGTCGGCTAAGAGAAACTTGCCGAAAGAAATATTTTTTTTTCAGATTTCACTTTGTTCGAAGCATCTGCGTAGTCTACTACCACGGTGTCTTATAAAAATTATTGAAATTTTAAACTTTTTGAATTTATTATCAAAATCGTACTTCAAATTAAATCAAAATCGATCCACCCAACAGGCAATTCAAACTATAGTGACCAAATTTCGCATCAGTTTCATTAAGTCACCAACCCGAATGCAAAGACGTTCTTTTTTCCAGTACCTCTCTTGGGAATATATGACTTCGACAAAGCATTTCTGCCTTGTTTCCGTTTCTTTAATATACTTTTTTTTTTGTTCCAGCTAAGCATGTGATTGATCTGCTGTAGCAAATCCTAGGATAATGGGGCTGTAATCTGTCGTTGGGTAGAAACAGCGAAGAGTATTCTCCGAATATTACTTCTGTATCGGTCGGTATTAATGCAGGCCGTTGTTTGTCAATGCATCGCTGCAACTGTGCGCCCATATCAGATGGGCGTAACTTAAGAACCTCGTTGTATCAAGTACAACACAGTCGCAATGTGATCTACTATGACTCCATTTGTTTGGTGAATGGCCTTGAAAAACTTAAATGTAGATACAATCGAAAAATGTCTTCAGCGACGAAGTTCATTTCTGGTTCAATAGGAATGTAAACAAAAAGAATTCTCGATTAAAGTTGCTATTGCACATGTAATTCAAGAGCTGACAAAGTTCCCAGAACAATGCACTTAGTTTTTCGGCCGTCGCCACAACAATGAAGCGAGTTTCAGGGCAATGTTTTTCTCAAAATGGAAAATTTGGATCGCTTCAACAAAATGGCATCAAAGGTCACACAGCGTGCGATAACGTTAGCCTTTTAACAGGCCAGTTTGGTCTCATGTGTACAGACAAGCCAGCTACAACTGCAGGGCAGGAATACAATATTTCAGCTGTTCTTAGTTAAATACCGGCGAAAATGCTGATAAATATATGCATGATTGGAGCAACCATGGCAAAGCTTCTCTCAATATCAGTTGAGCAATAAAGTTTGCAGGTTAACATATCGAAAGTCTATTTTAAGCGCTTCCTATCTTTAAAAGAGAAAAAACAAAGTGCGTATGAGATATCATCGAAATTTTTAATGCAATTTATACATCTAAAAGTCTTGGATGTGGATCCCATTAGATTTGGAATATTAAAATGACAGCTACGGCCTCTTTAGCTGAACCGAATTCGAAATGCCCAATTTTCCATGACTCTGGCATATAAACAGGCTGTATTTGACCGATGGCATGTGCTGTATTGGCTTTGAGGATAACCTGCGAATCAAGAAAACCTTACAAGAAAAAGTCAAACAGAGAAAAAAGTTAAACAGAGACAAATTGTACGATCTCGGTAGCCACTTCACATCACCTATACGTGAGATGATCAGAACTCCAAATCGTGCAATCGTGCAGAATTTCCAATTGGCATGAACTGTATTTCACGTAGATTGTCTTATTGAAATCACATGTCGTTGATGTCTAGATGATCCAATTCAGTCTAAAAGAAGGTGGTAATCGTCAAACTATAGGGCTTGTCCTATACGGCAACAGTTCTCAAAGGAATGTGGACCGAAGATGTGAACCAAAATCCACACTAAACGCTGACTTTTCTGGAATGCATTGGATGTTATTTCATGTAAGTTGCTATCGTTTCAAATCAACAATTTTTTTGTTCAATTCATCCGGAAGTATTCTCATTGCTGAAAACCATTTATAACAAAAATTAGGTCAGTTTTCAACTGCTCCAGAGCTCACTCAGCGAAACAGGCTGATTCGGCTAAACAGACTGAATAAATGGCAATTGATTTGGCAGATAAGATGGCCATTATCAACAGTGAAAGGTTACAAGTCACTGTTGGAAGACCAAGTAGATAGTCTTCTCGATTTTTAGTCAATCCTAATCTAAGCAGCAGTCAGATTGATAGCCAGTAGGCAAGGTTATGCGTAGCAAAAGTATTTTGGGACGCTCAGGGTATAATATTCAAGGATTATCTCGTAAAAGGAAAGTTATCAACAACGACTATTAAGCAGCATTATTGTAGAGATTTTTTTCTTCAAAATAATCTTTAAAAATTTAATGGCAATTTTGCAAATTAATTGCATTTTATTTTTACTTTTCAAAAGTCCAACGTTTAAAAAAACACCCTTTACCCCCCGCCTACAACATTGCATGGAATCTCTTATGATTACTTATGTATATGATATCAAATGTTTTCTTTTATTTTTCGTTTTTTGGTACTTTGGACTTCAATTTAAAAGAAAATAAAAAATATATTTGAGAGGTTTTAGCCTTTTTTACAACGTATTTATGGTGATGATGATGATACGGTTGCATATAAAAAACAAACCATTAGCCATTTACGATTCAAAGCCATTCCATTATAGGATTTTAGAATTTTTTTTATTACTTTTTTTTGTTGTCAGTTATTATATTCAGTGTGCACCAAATTACAGTTCAATCACAATAAAATACCACTCACTGGAAACAAAAAAAACCGTTTATGAAGTGTCAGTCATAAAATAATTTGCAAGATGCACGGGCTAGTTAAATAGAAACTATCTTGATTAGTCCAATACTCTAAGAATTATAATATATGTTGGAGCAATCTACGGAGTGTCATACTAACCTGTGTTTATTTTTCATCGATTTCAAGGAAACCTTTAATACCATTTCATGTGCAGCTACATGTAAAGCATTGAAAATGAAAAACATGCCTCAGAAAATAATTTCAACCATAAGAACGACGTGTGGTTAGAGAATTGAGAAATTAAATGGAGTATCTCACACCAATTCAAAGACTTTAATTATGCTAGCACATGCAAGTAAAACTGGAAGATATGGAAAAAATAATATTTGCTTGGGTCACATTTGCTAAAAGGTCAGCCAGTCGTATAAATACATAAGTTCTCCTATCTAGGAAATATTGTACCAACGAATGGTGGCGCAGGGACGGATGAAAATAGCGTAAGGCCCAACAAAGTGAGGCAACATTAAGATGAATGTACACAGTACCAAGCAGCTCACAAATACTTACAGAGCATTCCTTCAATCAGGATTACGACCTAGTTTCTCAAACCACTTTTGTTGTGTGTTAATTTAAGTGGCGGGACCTACAGTTTAAAGTCGATTCCGAACGACAGTTTTTTGTGAGAAACTATTCATGGCAATTTTATTTACTTTCACAGTTTTTGCCACAAATCTGCTGAGAGAAAGTCACCGAAGAAATATTTGTTTCATATTTCGTTTTGTTGGAAATGACTGACCTAATAAGCCAACACACTACCTACTAGAGCACGGCGATTATACGGCGTATAACCATTCCCTCTGTGAAAATTATAGGGCAACTTTGGCAGTTTGTTTTTGTTTTCTTTGTTTGGCAATAAATGTTACTGTCTGACCTTCCTATGATGTTCGTCGTTGGTGTTATATCCAATCTGAAACATTTCATGATCATACAATATATAATGTCTTCTTCAAGCCTATTGCCCTGACAAACTTCATGACGCTGCTCGGTACCAACAAGCTCAATTCTCTTCCCATCACCTAATGTTTCCTTCTGGAATGTGTACTAATGATTCATTCTTATCATCACAGAATTTACATGCTGGGTTCAGAACAAGTGTGCTTTGACAGTGTCTTATCAAAAGACCGATTACGTACACAAATCTCCTGGGACCATCTGCAGCGTGGTAGATAAATTTCTCTAAACTTCCCTTTCCTGCTTATTAGCGAAAATAAGATATATTCCTATCTAGATGCTTCAGATTCTCCCAGATTGTCCCATATTTTATTCGATAAAGTCGTAAGTTCTAAATACTCGAATGTCCGCCTGACTATCAAATAGTATTGATATATCCCATCCTCAGTAACAAGGGGATTTCTTAGATGTATTATTCCGTTTTTTAAGGGGCTTGAAGACTCTTAATTCAATAAATTCGAAAACCAGGCTAAAAATTCTTTACAACTTTCTTCTGGATAACTAAATTTTCTTTGAAGTGCCCATAATCTAACAGAGAAGTCATGATTCAAACCTCAACTGAGGCAACTCGAACAGAACGAAATATAAAAAAAAAATTTAGGCGACTTCCTCTCAGCAGATTTCTGGCAAAAGCTCTGAGAGTAAAAAGGATTGATCTAAGGGTGATATAAGGGTGGTGTGAAAAGCTCGGTTCTAATCCTGACTAAAGGGATGTAATGATCAATTAAGTAAGTAGTTCGCCTTAAGTTCGATGCATAGAAATCACATCAGGGCCATATGTTCAATTGCTGTACCTTACTGAAGTAATAGGTGCCACAAACTGCTTCACGAGCTCTCTTCAGCTCAAAATGGGATCAACAACTAAAACTGGATGTATTTTTACATTTTTTTTAAGTCGCCGTGGTCTAGTTGGTAGTGTGTTGGCTTATTAGACGAAAAGCCAGGGTTCGAGCCCCAGGCCAGACATCAAAATAAAATAAATAAGGTTTTTTTCTTCGGCGACTTCCTCTCAGCAGATTTCTGGAAAAAACTCTGAGAGTAAATAAAATTGCCAGGAAGAGTTTCTCAAACATCTGTCGTTCGGAGTCGACTTTAAACTGTAGGTCCCGCCACTCATGTATACAATTAACAACATAAGTGGTGTGAGAAACTAGGTCGTAATCCTGACTGAAGGGTTGTAATGACCAATTATGTATGTTATGTATGTATTTGTCCATGTGTTTTTACATGCTTCTGCGGTATTATATCCGTATAAGAAAAGCTAACCAGGCTTATGGAGCACAATAAAAGGCTTGACAACTTCCATAAATCCTCATACAAATAAATCTTTGACTTTTCATGTTAAACGGACATTCTGTTCCGTATTCTTGGAACACTGGAACAGAAATATTGAAAATATTTTATTGGAACGTGATTTCAAAGCATCCAGTTAGTCAAGCGGAAATGAAAATCAATCAGGGAAGGCCGTGAAAAATGGCAAACGAGAAGGCCCCTAAAGCAAGAGATGGGAAAAACCATTGAGAGAATACATAGAAACTGAAGCTAGCCCATCATAATTTAAATAATTTCAATTATTATTCCGCCCAAAATGTTTGATATTTAAAAAGTAATCATCAGTAAAAATATGCGTACAAAATTTCTAAATGAGCGCTGTTAGCTGGGGATAAAAATTTTAAAACCGCAACTGACGCGAGCTTATAAAAGCAGACGGAATGTTGATTGTTAGTTTTACTTCGTCTGTATTTCATTGTATTCCCCGTTAAAAATAGTGAAGTATTCGTATAAAATTTAAAAATATTTTTTTATTTTGTGTACTTCAAACAGGATTTAAGTTTTCACTCGCATATTTTAAATATTTAAAAAACTGTTGCGTTTTACATTGACACCTCTTGTTGTGTGTTTGTGTTTTTTTATCTCTTTTCCATTTTAATTTACTGACTTATTTTAAAAGCAGAAAAAAATGTTTTTCAACTTTTTCCACCTTTAGCGACCTCTTTTTGGCCTTTAATAGCCATCAACCTAAACATTACTCTCTCTCTGAGGGGAATAATAAAAAACAAAACAAACACAAGCCATATGAGACCTAAACAGAGGGAGGGAGGGGAAGAAATAAAACAAATAAAATATTTTCAACTTTTCTTTTCCAACATTTTTTAAATTTTATTTTAATTTTTATTTTTTAGTTTTTTTTTTAAGAGAAACTGTCATTGCTTTTTATGCAAATGAAGCATTTAATAAATTATAGCTGCACCCTGTTGTCCTTTAGATCTGCCATAATGCCCGCCGCCATAGTTGATGTTAACGTAGTGGTTATTGGTATTTTTCTATCGTCCATAGAGGAGAGCAGAAAACACATTCACTTAAGAAGCTTTAAAAATTCTTTTTTTTTATTACAATTTTATTGTTGTTATTGTTATTTTAACGGTCAATACGTTTAGTACAGTATACGCTAAATATCAATGTAAATTGTAATTATTATAAACTAGAACATCATTAAGTTTGAGAATCTGGTCTTCGAACTAAGAATCATTTTTACTATTGCAGCCCTATTTGCCTTAAACCTAGAAACATCAAATAATGTAGGCTTCAAATGTGAATTGGGTGTCTAATTTATTAAATTACATAGCCCTGCAAATTTGGGCTTTTTTGTGGAAATAAGATGGCTCCAAGTGTTTCCGAAGGCATTTTGGGCGCTGAACACGAAATTTCCATCACGTGAGGTTTTCGAGAAAAAGGGGGTTGAAACCCCTAAAAATAGCGATTTTGGCCATTTTTGAAAAATTGTAGAGCTAAACACTGACGTGGTTCTAACCGTCGCTATAGTCAGAAATTAACAATTGATCTTTGCTCTTTAAAATGAGCCCAAAGCCAAATTGTTTGCATGCACCCTTAAAGTAGGGAGTGGGTTTATGTCAAGGGGTGCAAGAGAAAAAGAAGCACATTACGGAGGTCCTTAAAAATTAATCGGATTTACTTGAAAATTGTTACTCAGGGGTTTTTGGGGTCGCTGATTACAGATCTTCATTCAGATTTAAAAAATTCAAAATGGCGAATCCAACATGGCGGTCGATTAATCTGATTAATTTTTATTATGATTTTTATAAACCTCCATCGCCATATTGGAGTTTTTGAAGTTTTTGAAACCAGATTCGTGTTCAGCGCCCAAAATGCCTTCGGAAACACCTGGAGCCATCTTATTTGCAAAACCCATGCAGGTCTGTGTTATTAAAGGCAAATATTTATTCTCTCCGGGAAATAGGGATATTGTTAGAAATTCCATTGCTGATGAACTGACTAAAGCCGGTACGGAGTTCGAAAATCTCTGACATATTACAGGACATATCTACTCCAACCGCCTTAATTAATGCTTGTTTTACATAGTCATCAGTCATTGCAACCCATCAAACCTAGCTTCTCACTCCACTTATGTTGTGTGTGTTAATTTTATTCGTGAGTAGCGGGACCTACAGCCGTGCGACAGATTTTCGAGAAGCTTCTGACGGCAATTTTATTTATTCTCAGAATTTTTGCCACAAATTTGCTGAGAGGAAGTCGCCGAAGAAATATTTTTTTCATTTTTCGTTTTGTTGGAGATGTCTGACCTATGATTTGAACCGTGGCCTCACATCAAATAAGCCAAAACTCTACCTACTAGACTACTGCATATACTCATTTGTGGGTATTACTCATTCGTTTTACAGGGAAGCTTAATCTCGTTGACAGCAGAAGATTACGTGCAATTATGCTAGATTCTTTGGGCAGATCGACTCAATTCTGTCCTTAATCGTATGGACATTCAACGCACAATAGCATTTCTTACGGAGGAGGAGAAAGAAATTGTCCTTCGCCTCATGTGACAGTAATCTGCTCTTCTCATAAAGAGAGATGAAGGTTTTTTGACTGCTCACTTTCTGACATCTTGACCGAGCTCTCTAATGCTGCAATTGCAAAATTTATTTTGAACTTGAATTAGGTTCTTCTAGAGAATGTTTGATCCCCGTGCAGGTTTGATTGTGGTATAACAATGGGCCAAAATGCTGATCTAAGTGGAACTCCTTTCTTTTAAGCGGGGTCCACCACCTTACCTAACCCATCACTTACGTAAACATAATATGGCCCCAGGCCAGACATCAAAACAAAATACAAAAAGTATTTCTTCGGCGACTTCCACTCAGCAAATTTCGGAAAAAAAAAACTGAGAATAAATAAAATTGCCCTGAAAAAGTTTCTCAAAAATCGGTCTTTCGGAGTCGACTTTAAACTGTAGGTCCCGCCACTTACGTATAAATTTAAGGCACACAACATAAGTGGTGTTAGAAACTAGGTCGTAATCCTTACTGAAGGGTTGTAATGACCAATTATGTATGTATGTATATAATATGAAGATAGATGGGCAAAGAGGTTGAAGAGGAGGAAACGTATCATATCTTTCCTTCTATTAGTTTGATTACTCGCATCCTCAATACTTAATGACTAAGTACTCATAGAATCCATATTGTTCCAATACTGCAGAAATTTAAATCGCTCTTTTGAAGTCCAGACGCTTAAAGTTAGTGAATGGACAGTAATCGCGAATTGGATGTTAACCCCGGGAAGACGAAGGTTTTACTCTTCACTAAAAGATATAACCTTTTCGTTAACTGAGATTATATGCGACGGAACTCAACGAGGAAGCGGAGTTCTTAGATCTTATTCTGAATACGAAGCTGTTTTGGAAACCTTTTATTTGTAATAAGAATACATTGACAGAACAACGAACTTGAAACTAATGCGGTAGATAGAGAGGTCTGTCTGTATCGTTACCTGTGTACCCTGCGTATTACACCCACGTTAGCATTGGATATAATCTTATATCTCCTTTCGCTTGATTTTTACTGTAGGGCGACTGACTAAGATTGCAAAACGTATCTGTTGGCCTGAATCAAATATTGCTCATGTGGAGATTCTGAGCGTACTCGGGACTAAAGGAAGTATTGGGATACCCGAATGTAACCTGTCGGGAAAGTTCGGTACACCCACTGCAGTGTGCATTGTAAACGATTCTGTTCAGATTTTCACTGATGGCTTCAAATTTAAGGTTGTAGGTTGTGGTATTTTTTCGAAAACGTAGGGCATACCAAATATATAAGGCCACCAGATTATTGTAGCATCTTCCAGACGGTAATGTTGCCAATTCAGGCTGCGGCGACAATAATAAAAGGAGGTAATATCTCCAGAACATATATTACAATTCTTTCTAATAGACAGACGCCTGTCGAAGCGCTGTTCCCCGAGGTAATGAACTCCAATTTTGTTGTAAATATCACAATGAGAAAGCGTATCGGTATGACTTGCATATCAAATGGGTACCGGGACAAAAAGACATTCCGGGTAACTGTATGGCGAAGTTGTCGTACTCTAGTAGGTAATGTGTTGGCTTATTAGACGTGATGCCACAGTTCAAACCCCAGGTCAGACTTCTCCAACAAAACGAAATATGAAAAAATATTTCTTCGTCGTCTGCCTGTCACCAGATTTCTGGCAAAAACACGTGGAGTAAATAAAATTGCCATGAAAAGCTTCTCAAAAATCTGTCGTTCGAAGTCAACTTTAAACTGTAGGTCCCGCCATTCATGTATAAAATTAAAACAAACAACAAAAGTGGTGTCGTAAGGTCATAATCCTGACAGAAGGGTTCTAATTACCAATTATGTATGTTATGTATGTATGTATCAAAGTGCTGCTTTCCGAGTTATATAGCTAGACGGTATATAGCTGTCGCGAACATCTCAATGAGATAGCAGAGCTGTATGACTTTCATATCATGTGGGTACCGGATAAAAGTAGAGCAGAATTGAATTCTATCTTAGACTATCCCTATTAAAGATCTGTTGCCTTATAATTGACAGTGCAGTTATGAATTCCATTAACGCCAGATAGGCAGCTTCATACACCAGCGGAACAGCACACGAAATATGTCTAAAGCTAGATAGAAGACGCACAGATAATATGCTTATACCTCAGTATGATTATTGGAGTTATTACTAAGCATTCCATTATGGGGACTCATGAAAGCGCATCGGTAATAAATACAGATTAAAAGGAAATGTAAAACTGTGGTATCACAATGGGCCTCCATTACCTACCTACCTACCTATGGATGATATTGCCCTAATTGCCGGTTTACGAAGTCGCCTTTCTTAATTACAATCTTTCTTCCGATACAACAGCATCTTCTGAACATTAATTGGAATATTGTGTTTCAACGTATGTATCAGATTTCGTTGAATGCTTAGGAAAAGGGTGTAATAACAGGAAGTGGCAAATAGTTTATCTTATTGCATGTATTTAAAATGGAAACGCATATTCAGTGATCAGGATACAATTTGTATTTTGCAGAAGCAATTCAAGTCTTTTAAGATTCCTGAGTGCATGCCATTATGAATAATATGACTCTTGGGTACCATCGTTTCTTCGTTTATCTTTTTCTATTTTTAGAAACCATTCTCTCTATGTTTACAGAGAACATTATCTATCATATGCCAGGGAAAGCTTTTTGAAATTCATTTTAAATCGCCTGTTTTTCTTTGCACAAATAACAATTCATCTCCAGAGTTTCTATTTTCTGTTTTTAATTTCTCAGGCATTTTCTTCCCTTACAATTTTTATTGGCTATTCATTATCATAACGGTAAAAGGCAAAGCAAAGACAGCAAAATTATACAGAAATTAGAGAAAGACCTACACAAAGAGGACGGTGAAATGTTTACTTGTCACTCTATTAGCACAAGATGGCAAGCAAGGTGGGTATGGTCGCAATGACAATGTAAATGAAGAATACAGAGACAGATTGTCAATGTTTGCATAAATGACGATTGAAGGTGGATTTTACAACAAAACGATAAGGAAAAAAAGAAATGCCATTTTTAGAAAAATAAGACAAAAAAATGGAAAAACTAATAAAGAAAATCCTGTCATAATATTGGCATGATTACGACAGCGTTGACTTTGTACAATATATTAAGCGTTTTAAAATGCAAACAATAAACAATAAAAAAAACGGCAACAACAATAACAATAAAATTAATGACATTTAACCCTTTTCTAGGAGGCATGAATATAATGGTGTGTTATAGACCGTAGACAATATGAATACATAAGTGATAGATAAACACAATCAAGCACTGGCGGAACTTTATTTAAGGATTTCAGGCAATTTTTGACCCATAAGAATATCATCTGGGTTTCATTAAAATTTCCACAACAGCGGTTCCGTTTTGTCTCCATTTCTTTACAATTTTCATACATCTGATTATGTGATACCTGAAGGTCGTACATTTTAAGCCGATGACAGTGCCTTGATTCCTCACAGAAAACATGAGACTAACAACAGCCGACGTAAACTCTTGGAAAAAGTTGAATTCACTGAGCAGGGGTTCTCACTACTGCATTCTTTATGACAAAAAATATATATTCGTAAACAGCCCTGTTTCTTAGCAACAGCAAATGAAAAGCCTATCATCCTATGAGGTGCAACAGTACACAAGAAATGAACCAAAGGAAATGAAAAATAAAGCGGAAACCTAGTAAGAAGACGAAGATTCTTGACAACATGGTATAAGAATGGTTCTGAGGGTTGTATAAGAGTGGTATAAGAGTTGTATAATAGTAGTAGTATGAGAGTGCTTTAAGAATAGTATAAGGAAGGTATGAGAGTGGTATAAAAGTGGTAAGACAGTGTTACAATAATGGTATAATAGTGATATTGAAGTGGTATAGGAGTATACGAGTAGTATAAGAGTACTAAGATAGTGTTATAATAGTGGTATAAAAGTGGTATGGAAGTGATATAAAAGTGGTATAAGAGTAATATAGGAGTGGTATAAGAGCGAAGTAACAGTGGTCAATAGTCGTGTAAAAGTCGTTTAATAGTGATATATAAATAGTAAAACAGTGGTATAAAATCAGTAGTGATCAGAGTGATACAAAAATAGTATAACTCTAGTATAAGAGTCGTTTAAGAATGGTATGAAAGTAGTTTAATAGTGATATAACAGTGGCGTAGGAGAAAGTTAAAAGTAGTATAAAAGAGACATAATACTAGCATAAGAGTAACAAAAAAGTATTATAATAGTGGCATATTAGTGGCATAAAAGTAGTATAAGAGTATACAAGTTGTATTATATTGTATATAAGAACAGTAGTAGAATGGCGTAGGAGCAGCAGTATGAGATTGTTGATGATGGTACATTAGTCCAGGGTTTTACGTGATGCAACCACATGATATGCGTAAGCACATCACTGATTGCATCACCATACGTGACTACTAATTCGAAGCCTTGCATTTTGGACAAGAATTCCCTCTTGGCTGGGGGTGGGAGACTATTTAAACTCCGCTTCTCCAGTGTTTGAGAATGCAATGCCACACCAAGCTTGCGCTCTCCCCGCGATTTAGGTTTAAACCACAGCCACCACGTTGCTCCCACAAGGGGGCGCACCATTGTCAGGCAGAGACGAATCTCTGGGGCTTCCGACACCCGTGGTAACAGAATTAAGCCTCCAGCTTTAGAGGAACACCAAAAACAAAACCAATAAACTAACAAAAACGGCAACCAACAAATAGAGGAAAACTATTAAACGGCGACAACAACACTGGACAAAGGACACAAAAAACGGCAAGATCAGGAAACTACTGGTGATTGAAGTGAAGGGGAAAACCTCCACTAACGCCCTGTTCTTCTTCTCCTAAAAGCTTCATTGGCGAAAACGCCCAACCTCCCAATTGTCCGAACATCTTCTAAGGCCCTAATGAAATCCCACACCCCCAGAGTATAGGTAATACTCATACTATATAAATCTCTAATGTCATCATAGTCTGAGCATGTAGTCAGTACTTATTACCAGTCATCAGTCCCCATCCCACACCGACAGTCAGCTGTATCGGCAGGCCCCTAGCATGCATTAAAGGTATCATGTCCCGTAAGTATGAACTCCAAATTGAAGCCGAAGCAAAAATCTGGGTGTTCCCGTACAAACGTCACTTTAGGTATAAACTGATAAGTCACCCTACCCTTGTCACTGTTCGTCCATCTTACCTGCCACCTAACATCAAGACACTCCTGTAGGAGTGAGTTAATGATGGTACAATAGGCCAATAAGACTGGTATAAAAATGGCATAAATTCCCGGATATGCTATTATACCCGAAATTGCGCAAACCTTCGAATAATCTGCCATGAAAAAACTTTATGGTGATTTATTTTATATTAGCCTGGCTGCCTGATTGGGTATGTATATTTTTGAGGATAGCTTAGGTTTTCGCTTGGAAGACTGTGCACTGATTTAAGTCCTCAATGTATAGATCCACTTTCCCAACCCAGTTTCCCAACACAGTTTCCCATCTAACTTTTAGACATCGATTTATATTTCCAGAGAATTTAGAGGGAAATCTGACTACTCGGTCTAATGGTAACTACTTGGGGTAAGTATGTCTAAGCACCTGTTCCGATAAGTTCGAGGGACTATTTAATTAATTAGTAGCGAGGAATAAATATTTGGGACCCTAGCAAACTGATGCTAAGGAAAAACTGAGTACGACTATCTTTTATAGCAAATATCAAATAACTACTCAAAAAGAGAACGATATATTTTCCTGTAGCTCGGTGTCATTAAAAAAACAACACCATTATTCAGCATTCACTATTATTACAACATTTTCATCAGCATTTAAGGACAGTAAGAACAAGAAAATAAAAGCAACAACAAGAACAGTAAGGAAATTTTGAAGGATATTCAACACCGTTTAATTTCAAGTAAGGCTGGATGATCGCCTTCTACAAAACAGAGAACCACAGCCATAAACAGGATGGTTGGGAAAGCATTACATTTTAATTGGATTTAAGACACTAAAACAACAACTACAATAACAATAACAAAATGGAACTGCCACCAAAAAAATATTAAAAAAAATAAATACGAAGACGAAGATTAAGGCGAAGACATGGGCTGGTCATATTCTTAGTAATGAAACAAAATGAAATGAAGAAGAAGCAGAAGAAATAACATTTAGAAAATATGAGAAATTGACAGGAAATGGAATTTTTTTTGTTGTTGTGTCTGTGTCAGTTGGTGTTTGTTTTTAATTTCGTGAAAAGGCAACAAGACAGTCATGTAACTGACATCACGTTGCATGTTACAAGTCAAAAAAAAAGTGAGAAGTAAAATAAAGGAAGAGTAGAACGAAAACAATTTGTTATACTGTCTTCTCATAAATTACTTCCTTATCAGCTTAAATATTTTCATAATTTTATGACGTTTTTTGTTTTTTTTTTAATTTTAAATTTTGAAATTAAAAATCATACAAAATACACAGGCAGGGTGTGAAACCAAAAACTAGGACACAAATGGAATACCGGTGTCCTTAATGTTTGACAAGATATTTCTCTAAGGTCAGACAACTTATTGTACTAACAAAGAATTTTAGACAGAAAATTTTAAATGAAAGTTTTTTTATCATAATTTGGGATATAATTTCGTAGCATTTAAATTTTAGATATGTTGTCCGATATTCAAATGCCAGAGCTACGAGTTAAATGGTCAGTTCGATCAGTCCAATTTTTTTTAATAAATCTAGCCATATAGCGTTAATGGTGGCTTCAATATTAGTTTCCAATAGTTCGCGAGTTGCCGGTTTTTACGCATAAACCAGTGACTTAACGTAGCCTCATAAAAAGAAATCCAGCCATTAAACTCTCGAGAGGGCCATCTATCGGTTTAAATTTGAACCATCAATTATTTCGAATTTGCCACATTCTATCACAAAATTCAGTATATTATCTCCACAAAACACAATCAATCGATTTACGCTTGTGTAACGTTGGGATTTATTGGGTCAACGAGAAACTGCTCGATGATGTCGATTTTGCCAAAAAAAATCATTTTTTCAGATGAAGCTCATTTTCATCTTAATAAGCAAAATTGCCGTATTTGGGGCTCAGAACACCAAAACACACCCATTACGAGTGACTGTTTGGTGCGACTTGTGGAACGGAGGCATCATTGGCTCATATTTCTTTGAAAATGAGGACGGTGCAACCATTACGGTTAATGGAGACACCTACCACGCCATGTCAATCGATTTACTGCGTCAAACGTGTGATGGTTGTTTAATTAGCCGAAATGGTGATGTCAATTGGTCGTGATGCCATTGCCGAGATACAATCCCGAGATACGACTCGAAAAAGTACACGAAAATTCATCCGATTTAACGATGTTAGCCGCGGCAGCCATATGAATGAAACAATATTCCATTTCTAAACGGAAATTGTACTTCACAACAAAAAAAATAAATTTGGCAAAGTTTCAAAGCGTTTCTGTTTTATAACATTTTTAAATTTAAACTTTTAAATGGCATACCTTTTAGAAACGGGCTTCATCACTTCACATTGAAGCAAGAAGACTAAAATTAGTGCATATGTGATCAATACTGCACGAACCCTTGTTTCCATAAAAGCCCTAATCCACATTGTTGAAGATCTCTCTCTTCTTATACATACATATATAATTGGCCATTACAACCTTTTAGTCAGGATTACGATCTCGCCTCTCACACCACTTATGTTGTGTGTGTTAATTTTATACATGAGTGGCGAGACCTACAGTTTAAGGTCGACTCCGAACGACAGATTTTTTTGAGAAACTCTTTATGGAAATTTTATTTACACTCAGAGTTTTTGCCAGAAATCTGCTAAAAGGCAGTCGCCAAAGAAATATTTTTTTCATATTTTCATTTTGATGTCTGACATGGAATTTGTACCGCGGCTAGACTACGGCAACTGCATAAGTATTCATTTTATACTCTCAATTTATACATCAATTGTCGTTGCAGCTTCTACAGAAGTCTTTGGAAGTCATCGAGAGATCAGTGAAACGTAATAACTGCTATGAGGTTCCAATGGAGGACTTTGATCGAGTTTAATGAAAATTTAATTCTTCATATATCCATATCGATTCAGATCAGTCTGGTCGTTCTGCAAGTGGATTCATTATTCCATCTATTTTTCAGTGGGTGTCTAAGAGGTAAACAAAACCGAAAAATCAGACAACTTTTACAGGGAAATGAAAAAATTATAAATGCCTTTGGAAAATCACAATTATTATAGGACACATTCTCGATATCACATACCCTCACATCTACTTATACACACTCTATTGACAAAATTATGTCATTACCTGTTCAATCTGATAATTTAAGTTTTGTTTCATTAGATGAACTCAACTTATTAATAGCATCACTAAAATCCTCTAAATCGCCTGTTCTAGATGATGTTTCTAATATTTTAATAAAAAAGTTACCACCTAAGGCAGTCAAGTTACTAATGTTAATATATAATAGCTGTTTAAAATTAAACTATTTTCAAAAGCATTTCAAAAATTCAAAAATTATAGCAATTCCTAAACCCAATAAACCCAAAAATAACCCTTACAGTTACAGGCCGATAAGTTTATTGAGTAACTTAGGAAAACTATATGAAAGAGTTATTTAAAAACGAAGCATTGACGTAATGGAATATGTGCCATTAATAGCCAACGAACAATTTGGCTTTAAAAAACAACATAGTGCCGTACATCAAATAAATCGCATTACAAATATGATTAAACATAACAAACGTAATAAGCAATCGACAGGTCTTGTTTTATTAGATGTGGAAAAAGCATTCGATACCGTTTGGCACAATGGCCTCATATATAAATTAATGCGTTCTAATATGCCAAGGTATTTATGTAAAATTATCGCAGATTTTCTCAATGACAGAACATTTGTAGTAGAAGTCAACAATGCATTATCTTCTCCTAAACATATCCCAGCAGGCCTACCGCAAGGATCAGTGTTATCGCCTTTGCAGTACGCATTTTTTTACTTAGGACTTTACTCCACCTAAGTATATGAAAGTGGCATACTATACAGATGACACCTCTCTAATAACATCCAGAAAGCTTACATAGGCTTTGTTAAAGAAAATGGAAAATGGTTTTGCAGCTTGTGCTAAATATTTTTACAAATGAAAGAAAAAATAAACGCGAACTCAAGCCATTATCTTCCTCTATAATAACTCGCCCAAGCGTTCATCAAACCGCCAGTTATGCCTAAGTAATGATCAAATAATGATACGCAATGAGGTGAAATACTTAGGCCAATGTTTAGATAAAAAACTAAACTTTGCGCAGCATATCGACGAAGTTTGCAAGAAATCTCTCAAAGTGTGGCCCATTATATACCATCGTTCAAGACTGAACATAAAAAACAAAAATTTAATTTTTAAGAGCGTTATAAGACCTACCTTGACTTATGCATGCCCAATATAGTATACAACAGCAAAAACTCATTTTAAGAAAATCCAGGTTATTCCAAATAAATGTTTAAAAATTATTAACAAAAAGCATTGGAGATACTCTACACAGTTGCTTCATAAAGAAACAGGATATGACCTAATCGTGGACTTCATAATGAAAATGAAAAGCAAATATTTCGAGACAGTACAAAATTCGCCTTATCAGTTGATAAGAGAATGTAGTGAGTTGGCATAAGTTTAGCTTTAAAACAAAATCATCAAAGCGGAAAAATATGTATAGTCGCATTTTGTTCTAAAATGCCTTTTATATATAAAAATTTTCCGGTATAATTTGATCATCCCTCCTTTCATATAAAGGTTTTCCTATTTTTCCTTTAAGAAATATTAAAAATAAACATTGTAAATATTGCAAATAATTTGTAGAATCTGTGATAAATAATTGTAATATTCGTTGTAATATCCTTAGATAGAATTTCTAAACCAAAAGATATATATATATATATATATATATAATATTTGAATAAAGATGAAATTTTTAAATAAAAAAAATAAAAAAATATATCTATTTTTCCAAAGAGTGAAATTTATTTGTTCCTCTGTAGGTTAATGACAATCTCATGTATGAATTTAAGTGAATTGAATTTTGCAAGTGAGTTAGCTTTGTTAATACTTTCCGTGTCCCGTTTAAGAAAAACCTTTTCTTTGAATTAGTATTTTCTCAGCATAGTGCACACTCCCTAGGCATGTAATGGCCGCTTTACGGTCATTAAATGATCGTAAATATATACATATGCATTCAATATGCTCTAGTACCGGATTCATACAACATATTTCTTTGTAGCCCTTAATTCAATCTGATTAGTACAATAAGTATCTAGTAAAACCAGAGACAATCTAAGATTCAACTGTTTTGAAAAGATTCCACTTCCGACTATGTCATGTGACCTGTCAGTGAATATTTAGCTTAAATTCGGTGGAAGATGTGACGCATTATCATGAAAAGATATATCCATTATATTTGTTGTAAAACCAGGATTTAAAACGGGTTCAGGAAACGTGTAGAAATTTATCTAGACCCTCTACACCCAAGATTTGTCTTGACCATAGTTCCCACATTTACATACTCTTTGGGCGTTCACTCTCATTATCACGTTCTCAATATTTCTGGTAATAAAATATATGTAATTAAAATTATCACCATCGTGATAACACGCTCAAATCGGGTCTAAAGATTGTTTTTCTTTAAAATCAACCACCAAAAAAACTCGTCTGCTAATATTATCGAATAGTTAACTCTTCAAGAATTAAAGCATTTGTGCTAAAACTGGTTTAAATAATAAAACTTAAATCTACTTTACACTGCACCCTGTGTAATTTTAATGATATTAAATTATTTTTCTTGTTTTCTGTCTATATTCACCGCTTAATGACAAAACATGTCATATTAACCGCAAACAATGGCGTTAAATATTATTAAAAAATTCAAATGAAAAACAAAAACAAAAACCGTTTATTTAACTAGCCACCAAAGTCCAAGCCTTTTTTCTGAATTAAAGATAATTACAAAAACAACAGACTGTAACCAAACAAAACAAATATTTATTTCAGCAATTTATCACCAGAAGAACAACAAAAACAGAAATAAAACAAACACCTCTTTTATAGCCGCACAAATGCTTAAGCACGTCCACGAATTTTATTTTAAAATTTAAATTAAGCCCAGTACACTAATAAACACAAACACTCCTTAACAACATACACACACACGCATACATACACAGTAATAACTGCAATATAAACCGAATCAACACACTACCGATACCGTGAGATAGAATGAGAGAGTGAAAAGAATACCAAAGAGAAAAGAGAGGAGAGAAAAGAATGAATTTTACTAATTTGGTTAAAGGCTATAAACATGCACAAGTAGTGGTTTTGTTTAGTTGTTATCATCACTCAATGTTTATTTGGTTGTAGTTGGGTGTAGTTCAGGTATATACCACATACATATGTATGCGACTGTGTATCTGTGTATGTGTGCATATAAATTAAGGTTAATATAATAATTATAACAATTTAAAGCTAATTTAACAAGAACAATGCGATGAAAAAGAAAAACAAATTTTGAAAAGAGATGAGAGGAAGGATAATAGTAAAACAACACACACACATAAAAATAATATTCGTGAATTCTCTCAAACAGCTGTAAAAATATAAAGAGAAATTCTAGTTTCAAACCAAAAAAAAAATGAGAGAAAATGAGAAAAAACAATAACAAGCAAATTGAAAGCAATAAAACTAACAAGAGCATATTATAGCTTCATTGCTATAAACACATGTACGGTACACTGTTACATATTCATTTATTTGATTGTATAGTTATGGTTTAATGTGTACAGGGACTGTCAAGTTCAATTATATTTTTTTATTAAAATAAATTTAGGGGTGCTTCCATTGAGAAGACTAGAAATGGTAGAATGTCTAAAGAAATTTTAAAATTAAGTACTCGCTGAGTACACGGGCACTGTTGAAAATTATATTCGATTAACGAAAAAATTTGTTTAATTTCGTTAGTTTGTTAGAATCGAGCTCGTGGTTAAAATTCCTGAGCAGACATTTTGAACGGAACGAAATATGAAAAGAATATATTTCTTTAGACGACTTCCTCTCAGCAGTCTTCTGGCAAAAACTCTGAGAGTAAATAGAAAAATTACCATGAAACATACATACATAATTGCACATTACAACCTTTCAGTCAGGATTACGGCTCCGAACGACAGATTTTTGAGAATCTTTTCATGGCAATTTTATTTACTCTCAGAGTTTTTACCGGAAATATGCTGAGAGGAAGTCACAGAAGAAATATTTTTTCATATTTCGATTTGATATCTGAGCTCGGGTTTGAACTGTAGCCTTACGTCTAATAAGCCAACACTCTACCTACTACACTACGGCGGCTTACCATGAAAAGTTTCTTAAAAAAGTTCCTTAAAAATCCGTTGAGTCAAACTTAAACTATAAGTCCTGCAATTCGTGGATAAAATTAACACCCACGACATGGATGGTGTGAGAAGTTGCGTCGTAATCTTGATTAAAGCGTTGTAATGACCAATTTAAAGTCGCCATAGTCTATTAGGTATTGTGTTGGCTTATTAGATGTGAGGCTCCAGTTCAAACATCAAGCCAAATATTTCGCTCAAAAAGAAATATTAAAAATATTTATTCGGCGACTTCCTCTCAGCAGATTTCTGACAAAAACTCTGAAAGTAAATAAAATTACCATGAAAAGTTTCTCAAAAATCTATTGTTCCAAGTCGACTTTAAACCATAGGTCCCGCCACTCATGGATAAAATGAACGCACACTACATGGATGCTGACTAAAGGGTAGTAATGACCAGTTCGAAGTCGCCGTAGTATAGTAGGTAGTGTGTTAGCTTATTAGACATGAGACCACGGTTCAAACCCGAGGTCAGACATATCCAACAAAACGAAACATAAAAAATATTTCTTCGGCGACTTCCTCTCAGCAGATTTCTGGCAAAAACTCTGAGAGTAAAATAAAATTGTTATGAAAAGTTCCGCAAAAAATCTGTTGTTCGGAGTCCACCTCATGTTATGTGTAACACACATAACAGGTCGAAATCCTGATTGAGGGGTTGTAATGACCAGTTATGTATGTATGTATACATGAATGTAATGAACAATTACGTAAGTAATCTAAAATTTCTCAATTCTTATTGCACGAAATATGCGGAATGTTAATATCTTGACGTTTCTATATCCAGCTTTTGGGAAAATGTAATACCGGCTGGAAATCATATCACTTTTATTCATTTGTAGGCTAAATTTAACAAAATCGCCGTTGTTGGGGACAGATTCACAGAAGAATGTCATGTATTAGAGAAGGTTTTTGATTACAAATTCATCCTTTCAAATTCAATTACTGAGATGAATCCATCCAGTTGCAGGTGGAATGACCACCAACTTTTTGCAACACAAGTTTAAAATTACAGTCAAGAAAGAAAAAAGAGCACTGCGATACAACAAGAGTGACAGCTGGTCAGGGACAGCTAACCTGTAATGAATATAGCTCTTGAGGACAGTGGTCTGGATGGTCTCCTGACATAATCAGTGACAATTTGAGACAATTTTACCGTCGAACACCGAGAAGATTTTCCTGGGTGAATATCTTTACCACTGAGGTTTTACTTGTCTGTGCTTTACAGCTCATTAGAAAAAAAACGCAAGTTATCTCTATAGAGCTGCCACAAATATCAATTAGGATTATAATATTCATTTTGAATGCAATTTTAAATAATAAGTACTACCCGAAAGAGTAGAAGGTTGTACTTGTTAAAATAAGACTGTAGCCAGGCTAAGATCCCACGAAAGCTGTATCATAAAGACACACAAGATTATTACCGCCAATATTAAAGCAGACATACATACATAATTTGGTTCTTACAACTCTCTAGTCAGGATTAAGACCTAGCTTCCCACATCACTTATGTTGTGTGTGTTAATTTTATACATGAGTGGCAGTACCTACAGTGTAAAGTCGATTTTGAACGACAAATTTTTCAGAAGCTTTTCATGCCAATTTGTGTGTATTTACCTCAGAGTTTTGCCAGAAATCTGCTAAGAGAAAGCCACGGGAGAAATATTTGTTTTCATATTTCGTTTTGTTGGAGATGTCTGACCTGTGGTTTGAACCATGGCCTCACGTTTAATATGGCAACACACTACCTGTTAGACTACCACTACTAACGTTTCTTATTGCGTTAAATATTCAGTGGAGAAGGCACCATATGAGGTAAACGTCGTTACACATTGCTCTGTAGTAGTAGAGCAAGAGACAATCTAACCGGTTTAGTAAGGCAAGCTAACTAGTTTGATAAATTCTCAAGTAAATATAACCCCTTTTAGTTAATTGTAATCTACCACATATATTTGACATTTGCCAATACAATAAAATTCTATCTGTTAAACAAACTCAAACTTGAAGGAACCGTTATACCTAATAGAAAATTTTCTAGAGTTATCAGAAGATATTTTTTAATTAATTTTTCCATTTTCAAACAATTTGTTACGCATTTATGAATTTTCCCAAAAATACACATCCTTAATTACTTTCTTTCTCCTCCTCATTAGCCTTACATGAGAAAATCTCTGTTCAATTAATAATTAATAGGAGAGAAAATTGAGAAAAACTTTTTCCATAAATCATTTTGATGAATTTGAATTCAATTCAGTAAGAAAAAAAACAAGAAAATGTAAATATTCTTAGGATTAATAAAACATTAGATTCATGTAAAACACGTGTTGAAATTTAAAAATATTCTGAAGAAGATTAGATTTACGGGAAATACAATTTAAAAGATTGACGAAGTGGAAGACTAACATGTTTGTCTTTTACCTCACGTATTGGAGGATAAAATCGACAAGGTATAGCAATAGAAATGGCAGGACACTTAGTAGGGCAATAGTCTAAGACATGCAATACTTCTACTTTCACGGTAAAACGAAGGTTTGCCAATGACTTGACAAACCCAGATGATGAAATGAACGACTTTGGATCGAACTGTGTGCCCAATAGAAAACTGAATGCAAAAACGAAAAGTACATGGGAGAACTGGAATAACAGAAAAAGTGTTTAAAAGAGCAATCCGCAGTAGACGTATGTAGTTTTAATCCAAGAAGTTAAGAACTTTTTTTACAAACCAGATTGAACGCATTTTGTTAGTGCCTTAGCTCGACTGAATATTACAGAATACTAATTACCACAATTCAGGATTATTTCAAATAAGACTGTATAGTGGCGTAGATATCGAAAGGACAAGCATTCTGATGTAAGAAACCTCGTGTATCACTAGGACCATAAGAGTATACCTACACTAAGTAGAATGTCCTACAAACTGCCATCTTTTTGGAGTCGATGAAATACTTACTTACTTAATTGGCCATTAACAACCCAATTATCGGATTTCGGCCTGTTTTAGCACATCCTCCTAGGAGCCTCTGCTTCCTGCGCGCCTTTGCCAATTGGTCACATCAATCGTTTGCAGAGCTTCCTCGACTTAGTCCTTCCACCACAAACAAGGTCGTTCTCGTCGCCGACTTCGGCAAACCCCCTCATCAAATACCCGTCTCACCGGAGCATCCTCATCCATTTGAACGACATGTTAGCCGCTGAATGTTAATACGCTGCATTGCGTCCATGTCGCTGAGGAGCTCATACAGTACACTGTTGTATCGAATGCGGAAATCATCGCCAACTCGCACTGGACCGCAGATCTTACGTAGGACTTTTCTCTCGAATACTCTCAAGGCTGCTGCATCAGTGCTTAATAGAGTCCATGCCTCTGCGCTATAAAAAGACACGGAAAGGACGAGCGCCTTGTAGAATATTAGAGGCTACTTAATGTTATCAAATCCTTGCAGCAACAATGTTTATAACCTCCGTCACTCAAAATTTGACTTTATACCGGGCTGAGGTTATGATTACTAAGGATGGCATACACTTCCTGATAGCTAAGGAAGCTGCCAAAGCACTGGATTCTAAATAATTTCCTTCAGGACAGTTTTCGTGTAACACGAGTCTCTCAACGAGATGGCAGAGTGACACAACATTCACATCATATGGGTACCAGCACACAGTGATATCCCAGTACTCTGTACTTTGTAGATAAGCTTCAAACTTTTGAATGAAGGCTTCATCCAGAAAGCTTAGTACAGCCAATTTTATAAAAGATATAGACACCGCCACGTAGGCATCTTTGAATAAGGTGAAGATAATGCAAATCTGATCAAGTTTACACAGAAGACCTATGGAAAGCATTTCAAACTGCAAAGTAGCAGCAACTGTGTTGTTGTTAAGTCATTACTGAAAATTACATTTTGGATACGAGATGCATTGATCATGATTTTGTTAAAATTTGCAGGAGAGGAGGAAGGTGAGGAAGTTGCTTTTCAGTTATTGGGAGCACGACTGGTATTATAGGTTGGGAAAATTTAGAAGTTTAAATTTAAAAATGCAATAAAACAAAAACGGTTTGAATTTTTGCCAATTTTTTGGTTTTTGAGTACAATTTTTCCAATTAGAAATGGAAAATAATTTCATTCATATGGCTGCCGCAGCTAGCCTTACAATACCTCATTCGATCGGACCAATCTTCGCGCACTTTTTTGAGTGTATGGGGTCGTATCTCGGCAATACCATCACAAATAGTGGCCTGCAAATGCTCAATTGTCTCTGGTTTGTCGGCGTAACACTTTCCCTTAACGGCGCCCTACAGTAAATAGTCCAACGATGTCGAATCGCAGCTTCTAGGTGGCCAACTGACATCATCATTTCGGCTAATTAAACGCTCATTAAATGTGTGATGCAATACATCGATTGTGGCATGAAATGTGAGTCAAATTACACCATCCTGTTAAAACCAAACATTGTTCACATCAATACCATGAAGAACGGGTACAATAAAATCGGTTCTCATAGTGCGATAGGTGTCTACATTGACCGTAATGGTTGCGCCGTCCTCATTTTCAAAGAAATATGGGCCAATGATGCCTCCGCTTTACAAGTCGCATCAAACAATCAGTGGTTATGGGTGCATTGGCCTCTGTGAGTTTTCTAAGCCCCAAATACGGCAATTTTAATTATTAAGGTATCCACTTAGATGAAAATGAGCTTCATTCGACAAGATGATTTTTTTTTTGCAAAATCGACATCATAGTGCATTTTTTCATTGGCCCAATAAATTCCAATGTTGCTCAAGCGTACATTGATTCATTACGTTCAGTGGAGATAATATACTGAATTTTGTGACAGAATAGAATGACATAAGTATAGCCAGATTCGAAATAACCGATGATTTAAATTTAAACCGACGGATTGCCCACCCGATATATCGATTCATGACGTTCAATGGACAGAACAGAATTACATACATAAGTATTGTAAGTTTCGAAATAACCTATGGTTCAACTTTAAACCGATAGAAGGCCCACCCGATATATCATAGAAGAAGTAAACATCCAGGCTTCTACTAAGCAGTCGACCTTACTGATCTTTCGATGAACCTACTAATTAGAAACTTGGATGGGTCCTCGCATTAGGGAAACAGAAATACCGTTGAATTGCTAGGCTGTACATAGCCGAAGAGCGTCTATTCTCACTACTTTTTAACAATTGGCAACTGATAAGCGAAACTAATGCTGGCACTAGGAAGCTGTTAGATACGTAATGTTGCCTTTTAAAATTCTTTAAAATATGCAGAAATATTCTTCTAACGGATTGTGCTAAAAATTTAATTAAATTTTCAAAAAATTTAAATTCAGATTTTTTTAAAAACATTTCCATCCCATTGTTCAAAACCTCGCGTTTATAATTCTATTACTTACTTAATCTTATTTAAGCCACTTTTTTTGTAAAAATGTTTATCATGCTACTGCAACAACACGAACAAGAACAACAACAGCGACAACAACTTTTACAACAGTTGTTAGCAGGAACAGAATAAAATTACTCGCGCACCTAAGCAGGCCAAAACAGAAGGTAAATTTTAATTAAACAACACACCTGCAGTGCGTCTGTTAAAATTTTATTTGAGTTTTTCTCTACGTTTTTAATATTTTTTTTTTTTTTTTGTTTCTGTTATTCTCACAAGATTAATTATTTTTCTGTTGAATATAGAAAAATACTACAACAGCAGCAACAAGACGTAGCAGTAACAGGAGCAGTAAAAGGTCTGATCGTCTAGGCGGACAGTATAATTTGCCCCGGTTTAATTTGTAGTTATTGTGGCACTTAAACAACACAAGGCAGGCAGCAAGAGAGTCTCATATTTTAAGCCACTTTAAGAAAAATACGAAAATAAAATAACAAAGTTGCCATTCTACTTGAGTAGAAGTTGTGGCCATTAACTTATTGTGTGGAAAGAGATTCTCTTTCTCTCTCTCTCTCTGTCTCTCTATCGCTTTTAACAAATACAAGACAAATAGCCACTTGAAGTTGCACATCCAGTTCAAGCTGAATGAGTGTGGAGGTAAAGAGAACTGTAAACCCATTTAACGTCTACAAAACAACACCTGCTATGGCGGTGGTAACCAAGCTGCCAAATAAAATGTAATGGAAGAGAGTAGAACATTCGCGAAATTTATAAGAAATCAACAAGACGAATAATAAAATGCCAAATGGAAAGTGGAAAATGGAAATGAAAAAATCGAGAATTCTACTGGCAAAGTTTCTAGCTGTTGCTATTATGTTTTCTTTTGTAAATTTGCCTTTTTGTTTTCCCTTCTGATGGTTTTCCTTTTTTGCTTTTATTTTTGATTTCAAGAAAATTTTCCTGTTTAAAAAAAACACAACAAAATTAATTATTTTTCTTCTTTCTTCTCTCCTGTTGCATTCTGTATCCTGGACTAACCCTCATGTGCTTTATTTTCCATTTAAAATGTTTTGTTTTGCACAAACAACAGCATTAATGGAGTGAAAGCAGTAGGATATGAAATACAAGATGAATTTGTTGCAGTTTCATAATATAGATTGATGGAAAGTCTAAAGTTTTTCATAGTTTTTCTTTTAATTTTCACTCTTATTCGTTTAAGCTGCCACAAAGTTTGTTGCTTCATTTTGTTTGCTTTAATTACGAAATAAAATGTTGCCAAATACATGTCATAAATAAAATCTTTTCTTATATAATTTGAGTAAAATGAGATATTAATTTTATATTTCAAAGCTTTGGGCTCAAAACCCCACACGTGGTGTTACAGAAGTCAATGCACCCATAACGAGTGACTGTTTAGTGCTACTTGTAGAGCGGAGGCGTCATCGTCCCATATTTCTTTAAAAATGAGGACGGCGCAACCATTAGGGTCAATGGAGATACCTATCGCACCATGACAACCGATTTTTTGTACCCGATCTTCATGATATTAATGTGAACGTATTTGCTTTCAATAGAATGGCGCAACTTGCCACACATCTCATACCACAATTGATTTTTTGCGTCAAATCCGTTTAATTAGCCGAAATGGTAACGTCAAATGGCCGGCAAGAAGCTGGTATTTGACACCGTTGGACTACTTTCTGTTTGGCGCCGTTAAAGAAAAATGTTAAGCCGGCAAACCAGAAACAATTGAGCATTTGAGGGCAAACATTCGTGATGCCACTGCCGAAATACGATCCTATACCCTTGAAAAAGTGCACGAAAATTGGCCCGACTGAATAAGGTATTGTGATGCCAGCCGCGGGAGCCATATGAATGAAATAATATTCCATTTCTAAGCGAAACAATTGTACATCACAACACAATTTTAATTTAATTTTTAAATTTAAACTTTTAAATTTCCCACCCTCTATCAATGCATACATATCACCATCACCATACTCTCACAGTTTCTGTTGCATAATCAAAAATACCTGTGGTCTGACATTATCATGATCAGTAACAACAGTGGAGACCATGCTATAGAAACTAGTAATCAACAATACCCTTCGAGTAGCAAGGCATTACTTTTCTTGGTTTCATTTCACCTTTGTTCTTAAAGCTTCCTCTTTCATCGCTTGTAATTATTTGATTCAGAAATAAAGTTAGGTAAGGAAGGTAGAAGCGTTTTTTAGACCAGAATTTACGCCCACTATCACAAACAAAATTCAATCCGGGAAGATTGTGAGAGAGGAAAAATCGGAGTCTTTTTATAACAACCGCAGGACACATGTAACACAGTGTCTTCTTCTATTCAGACTCACAGCTCCTGCAGAGGTCATTTGATCGGTATAACAAGTCCTTGGGCATGACTACCAAAAGGACAGTGGCCCGTGAGAATCGCTATTGCTCGATTTAAGGATCGAAGTCTTCTTATCCATACCTGACCTCCAGAGCCTATTATTATTACATGTACCCTCTTGCTGCCAAAGAAATTAAGCCTCCCTGTAAAACGAATGAATAAATTTAACTGAGGAATACTTATGCCATCTTAGCTCATCAGCAGGCAATTTCCTATGGAATTCCCATGTCGCGGAACCCAAATAAGAGATTCCTTTGAATGGTCAGAACTTTCCTTTAGAAATCCTTGGCATTCATCGAACTTCGTAGTGATCCTGGTTAACTCATCGGCAATGCAATTTCCTATGGAATTCCCATGTCCCGGAGCTAATAAGAGATACCTTTGAATGATCTGAAATTTCTTTGAGAAATCCTTGGCACTCATCGAGCTTCGCAGTGATCCTGGTTAGCTCATCAGAAACCAATTTCATATGGGATCCCATGCCGCGGAACTCAGCACCTTTGAATGATCCGAAATTTCCTTGAGAAATACCATGGTCAATTCATGGTTAAGGATGCACATTGAAAATACATTCATTAGGTCCTTGCTAAGCAAGTAAATCAAGAGAATATTCCGCCACTCAAAAATCATTATGCCGCCTTCAAAATGACCATGACTTTCACATGGAAAACATCGCAGTGGTCAGGCAACCCATAAGAAAGTTTTATAGCAGGCTCAGAGCTCAACCTGTTACGCATCTTTGATGAGCCATTGATATAAACTGCAAGTGATACGGATCTTTAGACCAGAAGTCCCTAAGGAATTCTAATATCAAATCTTCTTTTAAGAAAGTTATAATAGTCTAGTTATATAAGTCTAGATTCGCCCTCTGTTTGGTGATAATAACAAAGCATATTATGTTTTACTGTGTACCATTTTCCTTGCTAATGAAACATGTTTAGAAATGTACTCAATTCAGACGCTATTGTTCCATAATATTTAAGTTTCATCAGCTTCAAGAGTTGCCAGTTAATTTTTAGTGACAAATGTTTTGTTTTCTTTTCTTCTTTCCAAATTAACCTTTAACCCTGGTGGCGCAAAATTAATATTTAATTTTTGTTGCATTGATATGAATCATATGCCCCGTTTAAAGCCCATGATAAAAACAGCACAGTTATGAGGTTTTACATAGCAAAACATTTATTTCTTTTTGAATATTAAAAGAAAAGAAAGAAAAAAAACGACAAAATTAAACTTTTTTTGTTTTTGTTGTATTATTTTTTGCTGTTGTCATATTTTTTTATAACACAGCTAAAAAACAGAAAATTTATCATCCACAGCTAAAAATAATAACGATGGTTATAAAGCAAAACAACAACAACAAAACAAAAATTATGTGTGTGTCTTATTCTTATTTCTCTTGTGTTAGTGTTGTCTTGCACTCCCGCTATCTCCCATTCTCCCTATCGTTTTCGTAGTCTTAAGCAAAATAAAAGCATGAAATATGAAATGAAAGAAAAAGAAAAGAAAACCTCCCAAAGGATTAATATTTAACTTAAACGAAATATAAATAAAAAGAAACCATAGAACACAGAGAGAGAGAGAGCGAAGACATTGTAACGGCAAATGCCAGAGCAGTGAAATAATACAACTTTTTAATTAAGAAATGTTCTTTTTTTTCGTTGTTTTTTCTGATGCCAGAACAGAGAAAATATGAACAAAAACAACAAACAAAACAAAAAATAAGTGTTAGCAAGAGAGACAAAATATAAACACTGAGAAAATTAAGACTGTTCAAGAACAAAAAATAAAAAAGAGGAACCGTTAAAAAGTGTCAACATGATAATGATATCAACAACAAAAACAACAACAGCAATAACCACCATAACAAAGAGTAAAAACATAACGATTAATATTTAGAGTCGATAATATTGGTTGGCGGCAAAAGTTCGGTTACAAATTATTGGTAGATGCTCTAGAATGTAGGTTATGTAATATAAATTCCATGGATTATGTTTTTACCTAAAGTGTGTAATCTTTTCTTTTATCGCCAAAGTGATGTAAATTTCATACACGAATTTTTTTTATTTCCTCAGTAATACCCCCTAGTTGTTGAGGTTCCATCACTGACAACAGTAAATTGCATACTTCCTTAACTGGTAACTGCATGCCTTTAGTCAGGATTACAACCTAGCTTCTCACCAACGTTGCGTATGCGAACTCCGGACGAGTAACGTCGACTATGAACGATAAATTTGAGAAACTTTTCATGACAATTTTATTTACTCTCGGAGTTTATGTCAGAAGACTGCTAAGAGGAAATCACTGAAACCAATATATTTTTCAGATTTCGTTATTGTTCAATTGTCTGAGCTGTGAATTGAAGCACGGGCTGTCGTCTAATAAGCTAACACGCTATCTTTTCACTAAAAAACTGGCTTTATTGGTTTATTTATATTTTTTTATTCCTTTTTCAATTCCTTGACTACTTATACAGTGGACAGCAAAAATCTTAGTACGGCAATATATTTTAGCAATTTCATGAATTTTAGCCAAAAGTTTGTATAAAAATTTATAGTTTTTATATTTATTTTATTAATTTATTTCTATTTTATTATAAAACAAAAAAATTTTTAATGTTTTTCATAAAACAAGAGAAAAATAAGGAAATATTTCAGAAGACTCAATAAGTACCCCCATGGAGAACACTGAGTAAATTTAAAATTCAAAGGCCTAATAGTAGAGTATACCTTAAGGTCAAGCACTCTATTTAACCTGTTTGGAATTGAATGTACAAGTTTTGTTTAATGTTTTCTGGTGGCACCATGAGCAAGTTTTTCGGTTGACTTTTATTTGAGGTTTAGCGATTACGTAACCGTTCTTTCAAATGATCTCCTAAATACTCTCTCGAAGTCATATCGGGACTTTGTGCAAGAGTATTAAGCCTCTGGGCACTGTTTTTTGTCAAAATATATTGCCGTCTAAGACTTTTGCTGCCCACTGCAGATAACGATAGATTATACATCATACACACATAATTGGTCATTACAACCCTACCGTCAGGATTACGACCTAGCGTCTAACATAACTTGTGTGTGTACATACATGAGTGGCGGAACCTATATTTAAAAGTATACTCCGAACAATAGGTTTTGATAAACTTTTCATAGAAATTTCAATTACTTTCAGAGTTCCTGCCAGAAATGCTGAGAGGAAGTCGCTGAAGAAATGTCGTTTCACGTTTCATTTTGTTCGAGATATCTGACATGGGGTTTGAACCATTGCCGTACGTCTAATAAGCCAACACATTATCTGCTAGACTGCGGCGACTTCAAGATTGTTTCTATTTGAATTAATTGATGTCCCAGTAAGAGTGCACTTTTAAAATTTACTGCCACTGTTTTTGTACAAACAGATGGCAGCTTTG
The DNA here is from genome assembly GCA_936449025.2 of Sarcophaga subvicina. NCBI lineage: Eukaryota > Metazoa > Arthropoda > Insecta > Diptera > Sarcophagidae > Sarcophaga > Sarcophaga subvicina. The sequence goes on from OW388084.2 coordinate 40,758,854, forward strand.
AAATTTGGCAGCTGTTTGAAATATTTATTCAGATTATGAAAAATGAAGCACTTTATTACTAAGAAAAAATTATTAAAAAATTTGAAAAGTCCTGCTGAGACTGCTCACAAACTTTGAAGAATTTTCAGTTGGGAAACTGCACCCAATATAACAATCATACGATGAGTGATCAAAAAATTTTATGGAAATGAGAAGTTTACGAATAGTAAGACTCCTGTACTTCAATGTACTACTCAGTCTCTTGAAAACATCAATTCTCCACAATTTCAAATTTCACCAAGCACAACGAATTTTGACTAGACTTAGCCTACTCAGTAGACATTCGTTCAACGACTAACAGACCACAAAAAAGTCAATGCTAATTTTTTAATGATAGTCATTGTCTCTGATGAAATGTATTTCAATAGTAAATACACAACATTATTGAATTCGTGGCTCAAGAAGCCATCATGCAATTCATGAGGAGTAAATGCATGAACAATAAGCAACGGTCTAGTGCGCATTCTAGTCAGGCGGTGCAGTTTTAGCAGTTTGAAGATGAGTAACGAAATTGTCGTGATTGCAAACGAGAATATGATAGCGTGAATGAGAACATGCGAACATGATAATTGAGTTACTGTGGTTTTAACTGGATGCCATGAATTTCAACGATTTGTGGTTTGAACCAGACGAAGACATCCGGCAAACTGCACGTGCATGAATCGATTTGTTGCAGCAACGGTTTCGGAAATAAATTATATCAAGAAATTTTGATAACAAATGTCCGCCAAAATCATGCGACTTAACGCCGTGCGATATTTTTTTTTTTTTTTTTGTTTTGTGAAGCCTTGGGTTTATACGAATAAACCAGAAATAATTCTTCACCTTAAATCCGAATTGAAAAGTGTGATTGGTGAGTCACATCTCGGTGAGAAAGTCATGGAAAATTTCAAGATAAAATTAATGACCTGTCGCCAGAGCCATGATAGCCATTTGACAGAAATGTTACTCCATATTTAGTCCGTAAGGTTTCTCAAGTTATCATGAATCGTTTAACACGGGAACAATTTATTTTGAATAAAAAAATCCATTCGCAAATTTCATAGAACACTTCGTCCATTTTATCATCAATAAAAATGGCCAATTCGTGGAGTTATTGGATTAATTTCACTTACATTCACGTTATCTTACAAATTTCACATTTTTTCAACTCGAAAGCATCACCAAGTCAAAAATGTATGCAAACATGAATGAATATTTCTACTATAACGCCAAGTATTGATTCTCCGAAATGTCGGTTCGTCTACATTCACAGCATGTTGGAATTTTTTCGTTGACTACTTAGACAATTTTAGGCAACGATCTACTATATACAGCTTGCATAAGAATTACAGTCAAATGACCACCGTTCGTGCCGTATTTTTGCTAATTGGTTTCATTTGAAACTGGCTGGACATGAAAGTTTTTATCAAAGAATTGCATTCAATGATGACACTTATTTATGGCTAGGTCAACAAGCAATATTGCTAGGTGAGAGCAATCGTTAAATCGTCTCTGAATTATCATTATTATACCCATTAAGATGTAGGATGGGATGGAATGCATGCAAACAAGATAACATTTCTAATTGAACTATCCTTGTCTTGTCATATTCAAGTTGATACCCAGCCTCCATATGGCTTGAATGGCATACAAGCACCCGCTAGATGTTTAATAATGTATGCAGCGCACTCCAATCCCATGGACTTAAAATTTGACTTGTGCGTAGGGTTTCGAATCCACAACCTAAAAACAATATCCTATAAAAACCAGAATACAAGCCTCCATAAGAAGATATCCATTAAAATGGGGTGTTTGGTGCAGTTTACACCTTGGCGGCATTATTAGTCCCTACTTTATTCGAAATGGTTACGGATCTGCATTTAAGGTTATTCTAACAAGACGGCACAAGTTACTAACCAGTGCGCTTAAGAATCGAAATATTTTAAACTCAATTTGGTGACCATTTTCCTGCTTCTAGGATTACGACCTAATCCTGACTGAAGGGTTGTAATGACCAATTATGTATGTATGTATGTATGTATGTATGTATGTATGTATGTATGTATGTATGTATGTATTGTTAAAAATATTTCTGAACAGGTTACGTTTTTATAGTTTAAACTGTATCACACCACTATTAACAATAAATAACAAAAAAAATTTCCCAAAATCTTTATGAATTGCAGTTGTAAATATAACATTAGCTTTGTTTTAATGATACCAATAAAAACAATTCTTGCAAGGATGCAGCAATACATACGACGAAAGAAAAATAGTCTTCGAAATTAAAACCGAAAAGTTTACATTACGAAAAGAAGCACGCACAGCACAACACAGCATACATGTGTACATTAATTTACACTAAAATAAAAACAAAAAATAGAAAAATACAGGGTGTTATTTACAATCTTACAAGTTGAAATAAAAATGGAAAAATATTTTTGGTGTGCATTGAAAGCTCGTGAATCTCATGTGGATTGGTATCGTCTCAAATTCGATAATATTGTTTATTCACATAGACAAATGGGTCTCACCATTAAAAATAATTTTTCCAAGAATATTAGGATCAGTGGCTAGCTGCTTTAGAGTCCATTTAAAGAACGTCATTGTTTACGGTCGTCCACGCTTTCCAAATAGCCTGTTAATTTGGCAGATGTACCTACAAAAACCGTCGATTGTAAAAGCGCGGAATTCGCAGTTAGAAGACGTGATATAAGTGTCTAATAAGGCTATTATTTTTACTGCCTTTGGTCCACAAATACACAGACGAAAATAGACAGGATTTCCTTAGATTTCGTTTACAGTATAGAGCAAAAATGTCACACCACAATTAAAAAAGAAAGGAAATAAATATTTTAAAATTTTTTAAAAACCACAAGTAAGGAACACTGTTGTCATGTTTTACTTCAATTTAATAATTGAAAACAACAACAACAACACCTTCAAGCTAAAGACCACTAACTTAGCGAGTGACTATAATACTACCCCCAAGTAAACGCATTGTAGATATCTCCTGGTCATACATTTTGAGCGCCTATTATCTACATATCTGATGCATTGGTGCAGCAAACCAAAAATGACTAAAAAACAAAGTCAATCACTCAAAAGCGATTGAAACTAAAACCAACGCAATGGCAAGACACAGACTAGCAAAAATATAGTGCTTGGGGTGGAAGAATCGCGAATCGTATTGTTATAATATATCGGCAGAAGAAGACAAGTCAGCAGCGGTGATCATGCCATTAATATACTATAAACTGTAACTGCTTTTTCCTTCTTTTGAGCTGCTTAAGCTCTCAAAAAATCCATGAACACCACATGGAATCTGCTGGAATAAAACAAAAATTCTACTCTATACGATATAGATTATGCCGATTCAGCATTTGTCTTTTCCTCATCACTTTAAGAGTATCCAAAGGTAACTTCAGACTATGTTTAAAAACGCTCAAAAAGTCGAGCTCATAAGCAACTGTAAGAAAACCAAATGACTGCGTATTGGCACTAGCGATATATCGCAACTAGCGATATATCGCAACTAACTGAAGAAGACTACAAATCTCTCCCAACAAACTCTTTAACCAATTTAGAAGGAATTTCCCGTTACTCATAAAACTCATAAAAATCCTTTCGGATCTTCAAATATAGGATGTTTTTTCAGCTGTTTGAGAATTATCGACATCGATAGCTATGGTTTGACATACCAAACTTTGTTGTTACTCCGGTTTAGCAAGAATCATAAATATTAAACTGCAAGACAATGCTACCGAATTTTGGAAATTTAGTTTGAAAAAAGGCATCATTTTGCGAAGAATTTTGTCTGTCAATTCTTCTGCATTCAAAACCGCAAACAAGAGATTGAATTGTATGTACCAATAGGTCTTTGGTATTGGTCTGTCAACTTGTTGGTCTTTGTATTTTCAGTTATGTAGAAAGAAAATTTTAGGATATGGGCATATAACATTTTACATAAGAATATAGATCATTTGGAAGTGGCAAACAAAGATGAGAATTTTCATGAAAGAATTGTGTTTAGCGATAAAACTCATTTCGCATTAAATTTCTTCATCAATAAGGAAAATTGCCGTATATGGAGCGAAAGCAATTCACATCAAGCCGTTAGTAAATCTCCATTATATCCACTAAAGTGTACTGTTTTTTTTTTTGCGATTTAAAATCTGGTGACATCAACAGTTCAAATTTATTTCAAAATGAGCAAGAAACCGCCAATTCATTGATTTCAAAAATTATTCAACTAAACATCAACGATATTTGTTTGCAACAAGATAGTTCAACATGCATTTAGCTCTCTTAGCAATCGATTTATTGCAAAATCAATGTACATACATATATAATTGGCAATTACAACCCTTTCGTCAGGATTACAACCTAGTTTCTCTCACCACCCATGTTGTGTGTCTTAATTTTGTACATGAGTAGCAAGACTAAACAGTATGTCTAAGTCGACTCCGAACGACAGATTTTTGACAAACTTTTCATGGCAATTTTATTCACTTTCAGAGTTTTTGCAGAAATCTGTTGAAAGAAGTCGCGAAAGAAATATTTTTTCATATTTCGCTTAGAGATGTCTGATCATCCGAGCGTGAACCGGGGCCTTACGTCTAATAAGCCAACTTACTACCTACTAGATTACGGGGAAAGTGCTAGTGTCTACAGGCAATCGCGTTCGTGCGATTTAACGCCAACGGATTACTTTTTATGGGACTGTGTTAAGTCAGTGGTTCATACAAACAAGTCGATAACTCGCGAACTATTGGAATCTATAAGATACATTGCAATAATATTTTTGTCTTGAATTATCATTGTAAGTTCTCAAGCTCTGTGAAGTTGCCGTCGTCCAGTAAGTGAAGTGTTGGTTTATTACGCAAGCTCGTAGTTCAAACCCTAGCTTGGACAAAAAGAAATATAAAAAAAAACAATTTCTTCGGCGACTTTCTCTCAGCGGACTTCTGGCCCCATCACTCGTGGATAAAATTCACACACACAACACTAGTGGTGTGCGAAGCTGGTATGCTATGCTGATTAAAGTGGTTCTCAAGCTCTTTACAAAAACACCCTTTTTATGCATGCGGATACGAAATACGACCAGGAGCTAGAAAAAAAATTATTTCTTTTCTCAAATCCCTTACATATGCAAAATTTATCTCATTATCAGTCATCACTGTTTATTTGCTTTTTGGCGTAACGTAATTACTATTTGACAGAACACTGTGTTGTACATATGCACACTTGCACACTTTTTCTTACACACTTATGCTGTAAATTTCACTGTCTTCCTCTGTTAATATTATCTTTCTCTTCTACAAACACATACACACAAACGCACACACTAGTTGTTTACTCTCTTACTTACTCATTGCGTGTTTTAAATACATACACAAACATATTTATTACTGAGTGTTATAAAGTGATACCGAAAACTGTAATAGTTTGTGCAAGTTAAAATGTGTAATAAAATGAATGGAAAATAATTTACAGGAAGCAATACGAAACGATTTTATAAGTACTTCTGCATGTATACAGTGCCGGAGAACATAATAAGTTAAGTTCTAAATACAATATTAACACGAAAAGAATAAATTATTTATTTAATAATTAATTTTGTTTTCAATTGAATTGCAATTATTGGAATAGCAATTACACTTAACTAATGTGGTTTATAATTCGTATTTATTTAACATTTTGGTTTTTGAAAATTGAAGAAAATCACGAAAAATTTGTTAAAGGAAAGAAGAAATTTATTTCGAGTGTTAGATGAATGCTTGCGTTTACATATATACACACATAATTGGTCATTACAACCTTTCAGTTAGGATTACGGCCTAGCTTCTCACAGCACTTATGTTATCGTTCAATCCGCTTGAGCCACTTTTACCTGCTCTTCACATCAAATTCGTCAATTCTATTTATCACATACCCATTGAGACAAAAGTAAGCCTCGTCACTAAAGGGACACATTTATTAACAAAGTAAAATGATTATAATGATGATTTGATCTTTCAGAATTCGTATTTTTAGTTGACCACTTTAATCACTAACCACGTCACCTTTGACATTTTTTTATTTCCTTATTTTTATTTTGAGAATAATGAGCACTATCTGCTCATAGTTTTTAAGCGAATAATTGAATGTAACCAGTCGTAGTATGGTAAGGTTCCTACATCTGTCATTTCCTAATAAATGTATTGGATTAGTTGGCAATTTCTTCTTGAAGGACGGGGACCCACTTGGGCCTACACATTGTGATACCACAATTAATATCCAATCCTGGATTCAAACATTTTCTAGAAAAAACCAACCTAAGTCCAAAGTAAATCTTGCAATTACAACAATCTTTATGTTAGAGAGCAGCTCATTCAAGGATGTCAGAAAGTTTGAGATCAGAAAACTTCGTATTTTTATAACCACTGTAGTGCTCTACCTCAAGCAGTGGAAGACAGTCTCTTTCTCTTCCTCAGAACTACAATTCCTTCAAAAGTAATTTGAAAGAATACCAAGTCTTTTGGCACGCTTACCGGTGGCCTATTAGAATCGCTGTTGGGCAAAGGATGCCCATGCTATTTAAGGAAGAAAGTGAGTCATTATACATATGTTTCCAGCAGTATCTAGCAATATTTCATATCCTATCCTATTCCCAATAAAATTGAGCCTTTCTGTAAAACGAACAAATGTTAAGAGCTCCAATATCTCTGAGTACCGCATTCTGTGCAAGAGTTACCTTTGAATGATCCAAAATTTGCCTGAGAAATCCTCGGCATTCATAGATAAAATACATTGAAAATAACTTCATAAGCGAATCAATTGTAGTTTGGCTTTCCAAGTAGACCAAGAGGTTTTCAGGCAAAATCCTGCCACCCAACAAGTACTGCTTCGCTTTCAAAATGGCCATAACCTGCGCCTGGAAAGCACTACAGTGGTCAGTTAGCCTATAGGCAAGTATAATATTAAAACTCTTAAAAATATACCACAGCTCTACCTGTCATGCATTTCTGAGCCATCGGTAGAAACCTTTAGAAACTCTACCTTTAGACCAAGAATCAGGAAATTAGAAAAAACAAGATAATCAACCCGGATATGTCCATGTTTTTCCAGATGGCAACATGTCCATAGTCTATGTTGGGAATGGATTTAACCTACTGTCACAGATTAGTACTCTGCTTCAATAGAAGGTCAGAGATGAGTCAATTGCTGAAAGCAAATAATGCCTTTGTTGGAGTGAAACAGTGTGTACACTGGTGATTAGAACAGCTCACTGCCTGCATACTCTTTCCATCAGCCGGCAGTGGGATTGGAATTTGCTTACCGATAGCTAAACATCTATACTATAAAGCAAGTTTGGTTCCAGTACGGTTCTATAGAGCCAGTGTATGAACCAACGTCTTAAGCCTCAAATCCGTTGAAGTAGCAATAATACAGTGAAACACAAACATTACGACTGCAGTATAGAGAATCAATAGAGATGGACACTCACTTGCTGTCATTAATAAGCACCTTCGCTCTCTTCAGTATTAAATCGAGAAGCCTCGAAATTGATTTCGGACCGGTCATACTCTATGGAGTTTCATTTCATTGTCGGTCGCATATAAGTAGATAAAAGGTGCTGTGGTAAAGAACATGACTAACAAAGACCTACTACTACTACCATCTGCCAAAGAGTATTTAGAATTAAAAGTTAAAGAGAAATGATTAAATTATAGATTTGAAGATGTGTAGAATAGGGCCTTAATACGGAATGAAATCATCTGGTGGAGTCCCATGTACCAGAGTTCCAACAATGAAAAGTATAAGTTTTGATTGAAGTGCACCGCCCGCCACTCTATTGAAGAATCTGTGTGGAGCCTTGATTTTACTCTCAAAAAATTGAGTAATGAACTAATACATACATACGTAATTGACCATTACCACCCTTCAGTTAGGATTACTGCCTTGCGTCTCACACCACTCATGTTGTGTGTGTTAGTTTTATACATGAGTGTTTAAAGTCAACTCCGAACGACAGATTTTTGAGAAACTTTTCATGGCAATTTTATATCACACTCAGAGTTTTTGCAGAATTCGTTTTGATGTCTGACCTGGGGTTTGAACCGTGGCCTTAAGCCAATACACTACCTACTAGACAACGACAACTTCCGAACTAATACAATCCCTTATTAAAGTAACCTTTAAAAACATCATAACTCTACTCCATCATAATCCTTTAGTTAGTATTACAACCGAGTTTCTTACATCACGATTGGCGGAACCTACAGTTTAATGTCGACTCCGAAAGTCAGATTTGATAAACTTTTAATGGCAATTTTATCTCACTCACAGAGTTTGAAATAGAGTTGTTGATAAAAAGCTGCTGAATGAAATATTTTTCCGTTTTGTTCGAGATGTCTAGCTGAGGTTTTGAACTACGAATTCTCATCTAATAAACCAACTGATAGCCTACTAGGCTATGGCGGCTTGAACTTACTTACTATACCAGACATACATATGTATATGGCAATAATGCCTAGCTTTACTTCAGCTTCAGCACATATAAATCTTTAAGTAAACTAACTGCTTCGCCACACGGCACACCATGCTTAGCCTTGGACCAAGGGTGAAACATATAACATCAGGAGCGGCACAAGGACCTATCCTCGGCCCTGACCTATGAAATGTTACGACGGAATTCTGAGAGAGGATATGCCGGAGGGAACTTTTTTGGTTGGATAGCAGACGAATACGCCAGGAATACGGAAGAGGCGCAGTGAAAACTAAGACGTCTTATGCTCAGAACAAAAACATGGTTGGATTCCCACGGCCTAGACCTGACCATACTCAAAACGGAATTGCTGCTAATCACTGGTCGTCATATCCCCTTGCATGTGGACATGAGTATTGGAAACGAGGTAATTAGGACCAAGAGGTCGGTGAAATACCTGAGAATAAGGCTGGATCCCAGACCAACATTTTCGTATCAGATTCAGTACTCGCCTATCAAGGCCCAGAAGTTTGTTGGACAGCTCAACAGATTAATGGCAAATATTGGAGGCCCGCTATCGGTGACACGGAGACTCCTGATGGAGGTTGGAAACAGCATTATGCTTTATAGGAGCGAAATTTGGGCAAAAAAACACTAGATGTTAAAAAGCGGGCAAACTCACTTGCATCGGCACAGATAACGGCTGCATTGCGTATCGCATCAGCATATCGTACAGTGTCCGCTCCAGCCGTGCTGGTGATAGCAGGATCTGTTGGCAGCGTAGCGGCCAGGTAGGAAGATGGACGGCGAGACTTATTCCGGGCATGGATTGGTTGGAAATTTGGAAAGGTAAATTACTACGTTACACAGATGCTATCGGGTCACGGATATTTTAGAAAATATCTGCACAGAATGGACAAGACCGCCTCCCCTTACTGTCTTTACAAGGAAGGGGAGGTAATTGATGACGGAGAGCACACTGGTTTCGAGTGTGCACGCAGGCAGAGCTATCGCTCTGTACTGACGTCAATAGTTGGAACGATCACAGCCGCTAACATTGTCGGGGTTATGATTGCGAGTAGTGAAAATTAGACCTCGGTGGTGAATTACGTGGAGCGCATCCTGAGACGGAAAAAGAGAGATCTTGAGGCTGCAGAACAAGTAAGCATGTGTGCATACTGTCACACGTGCCAAGCGAAACCGAAACTATCATTTAGACGAAAGGAATTGTGGAGACGCTTAGATGTCTCCTCAACTTTCGATACGCAATCCGGACGCGGATATAAACATGGAGAGGCCAAAGGGCCAAAAGTATTCCACTCCGAAGTAATACCACCGTACTTCCGGAGTGGGCACGAACAAGTCCATAAAAGACGAGGGGGGGATTTAGTGGGTGAGGGCCCCATACACGGAAGATGTGACGACTTTCTCTATGGTGCGGTTAAGTACATTTACCCTCCTCGGCGGAAAAAAAATCCTTGGCCTCTACAAATTTTATACTACACAAAAAAAGTTTTTGCTTACAGTACTCAAACATGTTGTTACTGGACGTATAACTTCTACCAAAAAAAAGATGTATTTGTTAACCGAAAAACTTATTTTAACTGCGCTTAACTTTAGCAAGTGTTAGTTGATAAAGAAGAAATAGTGATTCAATTACTCGCTTATCTTTTTTCAAACAACCATAACAGGGTTAATAAAAAAGAACGCAACAATTCATGGCTGTACAAGTATAACAGCAAATACTGTAACGAATACGCGGTTTTCAACAGTTTTTCATAAGAAGCTTTTGGTTATGCTTTACAGATCTCTCTCTCTCTCTCTCTCGCTTTCACATACATTACTTGGCTCAAAACCAGTTATCATGAAATTTTCGTTTATTTTGCTTACGAAGTTTAATTTTAATTTTCCTTCTGGTTTTTCTTTATTTCTTGTTTTTCGTTTTAATTTTATAAGGCAACACAGCAAATAAAATTGCTGTTGCTTTAAGAAAAATCGTTGACATTTAACCGGATAAGTGAAAAAAGCAAAATTAATATACAAATACGCACACACACACACAAATGGAAGAGAAACCAACAATAAAACTTGTTATACACACGCACAGATAAATGTAAGATAAACACACATGAGCAAAGTAACACACACACAGACAGCATTTAAAAGACAAGAAGAAGAGGAAGAAGAAGAAGGAAAAGAAAAAGCAAAGTAACCATTTGTAAATAATTGTAATCGTAAGCATGTGTGTATGGGTGTGTGTATAATGTATCAGCATGCATATGAAGTTTTAATAAATGTGGTTGTGTGTGTGTGTATAAATGTCACGAGTCTTAAGTTAGCACTTGTTTTAATAATATGTATCCCTTGTGTGTTATACTCTCTCGTTCTATTTATCTTTCTCTCTCACACACACATACACATACCCTTGCATTTTGTTTTTCTTTTAAAATAAACTTTCAACACTTGCATGTGTGTGTTATGCTGTATTTTGTTTTCTCAGATTTTTTTTATTGCTGTTGCTATTTTATGTTTTCTTGTAAGTAATATGTATACGTATAAGTATGTACGTGCATACGTATGTATGCATTTGTGAGTGTTTATTCATTAAAAATTTCAATTTCATTAAGCATGTGTTTTTGAAATTGTTGGTTGTTTGCTGGTTAACTGCGGTTGGAGGTTACAAATAAAAAATTTTATAAAATCTATACACTGAAAAAAGGCAGAGAGAGAGAGAGAGAGAGAGAGAAAGTAATAAAGCATTGCTATAGAAGCTGAACACAGCACGTTAAAAACAATTTTAAAACAAGTTGTAATATTTTTTAGACTTTTGCAAGAATATTTGACTTTGTTTAACACTCGCCTAAAACTGATGTCAAGATTTTGTATTAAAGGGTCTTTCATTAAGCGCTTCCTATCCTCAATTTTAAAACAAAACAGATTTTGTGCGAAATATCATTGAAATATTTTGTTTGATTTATAACATCTTTAAAATGTCTTGTATGTTCAATTTTCCATGACATACATACAAACATACATAATTGGTCATTACAACCCTTCAGTTAGCACCAAGCTTCTCATACCACTTATGTTCTGTGTGTTAATTTTTGTATACGAGTGGCGGGTCCAACCAATTTTATCATGTAAATGTTGAATGTAACTACGTCTGCTTTTCATGGCAATTTTTATTTACTCTCAGAAATAAATCACAAATCTGCTGAGAGGAAGCCACCGAAAACATAATTTTTTATATTCCGTTTTGTTAAACCGTGGCTTCACGTCTAATAAGCTAACACTCTAACTATAGACTACGGCATCTTCAATTTCCATCACTGTAATGCCTAAATCAGGCTTAATTTGACCGATAACATGGCTTATGTTGGCTTTAAAAAACGCTGTGGTTTGTGACTTATTCGTATATACCTACGACTTAATAAAACTCTACAAGAACAAACCAAACAGACACAAATCGCACGATCTAGGTGGGCAGTTACATTATTTCCACATGATGAATTGTATGGCACATAACGTTGTGCTGTTGAATCTGCATGCCGTTGGTGTCCAGATAATTTAATGCAGCAGGCAAAAAGAGATCACAGTGATGTCATGGCCAACGTCTTTCTGAAAGAAATATGGTCTAATGAAACCGCCAACATTGGAATGCATTGAACTCTCTTGGATATCCACATTATATATATATGGTATCGTCACAATTTCGATAATTTTATTTGTTCACGTTCCAATTCATCCTAAAATCTACCTCATCGCTGAAGAATAAAACGCCATATTTTATTAACGCAGGTGGGGGTAATAAAATATTGGTTGTTTTACATAAAACTTAACGATACCGTTACCCTCTGCCGGGTTCCATGTTATGTGAGTATTCTCAGCAGTTCACAAGCAACATTGCGATATGAAAAGCTTCCACCCAATCAATGGACCTAAAACCATTCTATGGAGCGGAAACGAATGTTTGAAAGATTCGCTAAATGAAAGGAAATACAAAAGAAATTGAAAAAACTTCTCTCCAAACCAGTGTGTTTGAGGAAATCAAAAGTTTTGTTTGGAAATTCCAATAAAATGAGTTCTGAATCATACATTAGATTATCAAGAAATAATCTGACGTGGATAACCAGTCTCATGACAGGATATTGTTGATTCAGACTGCACTTATTCAGAATGAGGGTTACATTGAGCCCGACATGTAGATTCAGTCAGGATGAGAATGAAGTATTGAAACACATCCCTGGAGCCTGCGAAGTGTTAATGCATCCTAGAAAGATACTCCCGGGCTCACATCAAAAAATATTTCTTCGGCGACTTTCGCTCAGTAAATTTCTGGCAATTACTCTGACAGTAAATAAAATTGCCATGAAAAAGTTTCTCAAACATCTGTCGTTCGAATTCGACTTTAAACTTAAGGTCCCGCCATTCATGTATAAAAATAACAAACATAACTTAAGTGGTCTGAGAAACTAGGTCGTAATACTAACTGAAGGGTTGCAATGATCAATTATGTATGTATGTTTGTATGCATATGAGTAGAGGATACATTATGCGGATACCATATAAAGTTCAAGGGGAGAACAATATGATCATGTGGATGCACCTCTTAACCACACTAAAAACAACAGTCCAAAGCTCTTCATAAAATTGTTCATATACTCGATGGGCAGAAGCCAACATATTAAGAATGATACATATTAAAAAATGAAATCAACATGTATCGAAATTAACCAATATAGTCACAAATTTCTTTGCAGTAGTACTTCTCTTCACTGACCATCACGTTCGTGCGGCTGAAGCCATACAGAAAGTTGGCTATGTTAAGGTATTGAAATATTCCATCAAACCAGCAACTCTTGAAGCATTCAAGCCAATATTTACGTCATACGGCCTAATTTTTTTCAAAAAGAAACCAAAAATTTAACTGATGAAATTGATGTTGCTTGCTGAGGACAAACGTATAACAATATTTTTGTGTTGTATTACCATCTCATGTTCTACAGCAACTGATAGTGTAGCATATGTATTTGAGAAATTGCTTTAGTATTCGTAGTCGCCGTAGTCTAATAGCTAGTGTGTTGGTTTATTAGACGTGAGGCCATGATTCAAACCCCAGGTCAAACATCTCCAACAAAACGTAATATGAAAAAATATTTCTTTCTCTCATCAGATTTCTGGCAAAAATTCTTAGAGTAAATCAAATTGCCTTGAAAAAGTTTCTCAAAAAGTTTCTCTGTCATTCGGAGTCGACTTTAAAACTTAAGAACCTACCGCTCATGTATAAAATTAACATACACAGCAATAGTGATGTGAAAAGCTAGATCGTAATCCTAAATGAATGGTTGCAATGACCAATTATGTATGTACATTAGAGTTGAGCGATCCAGTGATTTTTGAAGAACGTTGTTCTCAGTGAACGTGATTTGTTAATCACTGTTCTTTAAAACAGTGATTGTGATCACAGTATTCCAAAAGAAAACAATAATGAGAATAACGTATTTTATTAAGTCGTAAGAAAGAGACAACTAGATACATACTACGAAAAGACTACTAAACAAAATCAAAGTGGTGTCATCAATGTTATTATTTTTAATGTAATTTTTTTTTATATGAAGTTTGACAATTAAGTTTCACAGAAAGTTCATGTATAAAAGACAAAAGTAAATAATCAGCATCATTTAATAGTAATTCTGCCTCGCTCAAAATAAAATGAAATAAATTTGAGTATGTAACAATTTTGAAAGAACGACATTATTAGTAACTGTTATTTGGCAATTTCAATCACTGTAGTTACCAGTGAATTATCAATCACCGTGATTAAATCACAGTTTTGAAAATATCGCTCATCTCTAATGTACATATGTATGTATTTAAAATTACTAAAGCACTTTATGTGCAATTTTTCCGTGTTTAAAGGATTTATATTTTTTCCCATCATGTATCGTCTCTATCTTTAATCGCTTTCCGCATAAAACAGAACAAAAAATATATTCAGGAAATAATGGTCTGAGTGTTATAGCTGCTAAAAACATAAATTTTTCTACGTCTCTTCACCATGCCAAACAAACTTTCCAATTAAATCCAATTAATTTGCAGACATAAAAACACTAAAACTTTTATTTCACTGTGGCTTCACAAATACAAATTCGATGAAATTGTATTCATCTTATTAAATTATTAAAAAAAAATTATGAGGCTATAAAGTGAAAACAAAAAAAAACAACTACACATCCTGGCTTTTATTACAAAAAAAAAGGTAAACCTCAGCTGTACTTTATATTTTCATTTAAATTTTCTTCTTTTTTGTTGTGTTTTTATTTCTGGTTTAGCATTTAAAAAATATTGTCCATCAAACGTTTATTATTGCGGTTACTGTTGTTTTTCTCTTTTTTTATTGTTTTAATTTAAATTAACTTCAATTAAATGAAGTCAAATGAGAAAAAAAATCGGAAAAAAAGAAATACTCAACACACAAGGAAGATAAAGAGTATGGAGAGGTTATTATAAGCCACACAGGATACCTACATACCCACAAAACAGAGCAAATTCGATTATGACTTATACGGTGATAACAAACAACACAAATGCCATCTCTTCTGTTATTATGGTATTCCTTTTGTTATCTTTTATTTGTATTTAGTTATTAACACACACACAAATAACACTGGTAGGTATAAAGGAAGAGAGAGAAATAAGCAGAGAGCAAGAGCAAGAAAAACTTATTTTTTATTTGTGGCTGCTGTTTTTTCTTTTTTGTTATTCTTTTTTTGTACGCATTACTGTTTCTCAATTACTTAGTTTTGTGTTGTATCTGCTACGTAAAGAGTGACTTTTAATATGCAAGGTTTGTATGTATTTACCTGTGCGTGTATGTATGTATAGTTTTTTTATAGAAATTTATTAATAAAAAAGCCAAGTAAAGCAAAACAAAACATAAACAACAAATAAACAATGAAATGCTTACGGTGAAATTGCAAAAAAATATCAACAAAAAAAAATTATGCAGAATTATTGGCCATATTGAGAGGAAATATGAAAAGCAAATGAATTAAGAAATTTAGATGCTTTCAAGTACGACTACGCGAATACCCTACACCATTAATTTTTGTAAAGCCTACTAACAGCACCAGTTCGTTTGTGTTGCTGGTCTTTTTTTGATTTAATTTGTTTCCAAATCCCCATTTTAAAGGTCAAAACTGGTCCATATGTCATGTCATGAATGTAGTCAAATAGTGATATGAGTAGGTTTTTGTCAAAACAATGGAATCTCTATAGTTTAGGGAGGAACTCTTCACCGTACGCATGATAAAAAAATTAGTATATTGCTACAGCCAAGGGCGTGTACGCATCAACAAAGTCCGTCAGACCGCATGTTCGTTGTTGAAGCTGTGAATGTTATTATCTGAATAAGTCAGATCTTTTTAAGTGTTTCCTCTTCTTAAATTGCAATAAAACAATGATCGAAATTATCCATTTTAAAGACCTGTTGTTGCTAATATAAGTGCAATTTAACATTGTTCCCTGGGTGAAACGGATCGGAAATATCCAATTATAGGATGTGTTTGTGTTTTAGAATTGTGACACATATTAGGCAGCTTCGTCTTAGTTAGGTAGACAACAACTTGATTATTGCCTGGAAAGATAGTAGATAACTTCTGGAACTGCTACATAATTCCTATTAAAATCGCGATTAATTTGTAGTTACACCGTTTTGAACTGTGCGAAATTTTAAACTATTTTTTCTGATAATAGATTAGAGGCAGTACTTAATGGAAACTGTTATCATACTGAAGAAGATTTTAGAATAGCATTGGATGCTACTCTAGCTCACACACCGAAACAGTTGCTGACAGTGGGTTTTATTAAAGCACAGGCAAATTGAATATCACACGAGTTGAAGACGGGAGTCATTGAAAGATAACTTTTCATTGTAGAATGGTTGCTTGAACACCGTTGCATCGAATCTTAATTAAAGATGAACAATTCTGCTTTTCAGCAAACCGAAGAGCAAGAAATCATGTATATAAGGCCTTTAGAAACTTGTATCAAAGTTTTCGAAAAACCAAGAACCTTATTCAGTGACAGACTACGCATTACGCTGTCTGTTAATTTAAACAGGCTTTTTTCTCGTCACTTATTTATTGATTCCTCAATTTTGTAATAAACCGACAATAAGTTTCCAAATCTTATTTATGGACGCTGTGTTCCCCCTTCAATCTAAACTGACAATCTGGAATATCATCATTATTATATTATACTGCTTCATGTAGAGTATTGCCTTAATGTCTTCTGCAATCCTATTGCCCTGATAGACTTCAGGATGTTGCTCTGCCCAGCAACTGACATGCGCCCAGATGTGTTCTTCTGGTATGCACAGATTCCACGTATGTGCTCTGATCATTAATTCTCATCATCACAGCAACTATATATTTGATTCAGAGTGATCGCCATTCTGAAAAAGTTTTCTTTAAGTCTACAGTCCCTAGTCAAAAATTTTTTTAATAACTGCAAGTAACTCCTGGATAATCTGATGCATGCCACAAAACTTCTCAAATCAAGATAGATTGCTTCAAACCTATTTGGTTTTAGAAGAGTGTCAGACTCTCTCTATCTCCCCTTCCTAACATCGCTTCTAACTCTGCATTAAGTTTGTGACGCCGTCAGCGGCTGTGTAGCTCACCTTTTCGCAACTTCATCTGCCTGCTTATTGCCATAGATTCTGCATCACCAGACAGCTCCATATTGTTTTTGTATCAATTTCATGAGATATGAGTGCCCTCTATTAGATAGTACTGTTATGTACTGTTTCTTGTACCTCCTATTCAAGTGGAATTGAGCACATTTTTCGATGGCATTGACTTTAGTTTAGGAGATAACCTCTAGTATCGTCTATAGACCCGAAATTTTTTAGTGCGAAACCAAACACTCCCACTCCTGTCTCAATATCTGTTCCGAACTCACAGAATGCTGCATCATTGAAAATAAAAGGTCATAGCGGCTATTGGTTCTATCCAGGGAACAATTAAGCAGGAAGCTACCACACACTCAATTTACCATGTCACGATGTCACCCGATGAATCTCATAGTAGATTTGTATTCTATTGCCCTAGCCAAGGTCTCCAAAGCTCAGCACTAAGTGCAATGGACTAAAATCCAACAGAGTCACAAACGCTGATGTTAGACAGAATGTCATTTCGGTGATTATTACAACACGCACTAATTTAATTATCCTTTCTATTTTTATTTGAGCTGTTTTCAGATTGGTTCGGCCTTCCCAAACAATCGAAGATCACTTTTCGGTTGGAAACAGTAGTTGAGACGGCAGCAGTTCTTCGAAAAGCTTTGGTGTTAGTGTTAGTGGGCTTGTGTGTTTTTGCTTTCTTGGGATCCTTGCCAGGCTTAGGTGTGATTTCAACTGATGATGTCATTTCACCTTTAAGGGTAGCATTCATGTTATTGATCATGTCATTTCATTAATTCGAGATAAAGACGGTTTTCAGGTTATTTTTTGCATAACGGCGGCTTAAAGTACCAGTTCTTCCAAATAATATCGTTCTTTGATAATCTATGGACTGATATGTGTGTGTATTAGGCCTGATTTTATGTTGACGAAACCTCTACTCCCGGTAGTGTCTTCGAGTTCTTTTTTCTTTAGAAACCAGACCTATTACACCCAAATCTGCCGAAGGATCAAAGCTGCTAGATGAATACCCTGTTAAACAGACATGACAGATCGATCACCAATTGGATCAACAATTATTTGGGTTACAAATACCATTACAAACATAATATACCTTCACTAGTCGACTTTAATAACCAGGTTATGAAAATATTTTCACAGTTATTTGCTGCTATATTAAGAGAAATATTTCATGAAAAATGGCAATCAAATGGCAAATTAGAGAGGATAAAAGGGGGCTTAAAATATACATTTTTCTTGATTTAATAATGAAACCACCAACATTTTTTGTGTTTGTTGTTATAGCTGTAGTTGTTGTTGTTGTTCTTGCAAAAGAAACATGTTTATGAAAAATAACAAATTTGTGGTCGACGGACATGAAATGCTAAAAACAACGACAACAGCAGCAGCAGCATAAGGCAATAATAATATAAAATAAACAGCAACAACAACTACAACAACAATAATGACTATATACGCAAATCAAAAGAAAAAAGAAACTGAAACAACAACTACAATAAATAATTCACAAATAAAAGCATCAGGCAGAGAGAGAGAGAGAGAGAGATTTGATTAAAAAGAATGAATTCTTAAGTGAAGTAGAGGAACAAACAGAAAACAATAAATTTTTTAAAAATTTTACAGAAACAAATATAAAAATTTACTAAAGTAAAATTAAACTAAGACATAAGGACCTCCACTTTAGATTGAGTGATAACTGTGGCATCTGTAAAGCGAAGATAATTGCTATCATTGAAGGCTGTTAAAGTCGTAGCTGGTCCATGTTCTTCAAATACAAGTTCTTACATGATCTTCGTTGGTAGTCACGCTGTGTTGAGGGCAATTCTGTTGATCTGATGTACATCAGCATTGATTCGTGACTGCAACTACTCCATAAGAGCACTTAGACCAATCGGTCTGTTCAGTTCCGAGGCATAATTAAACATCTGGAAACGAAATGATAGTTTGTTTTTGCTACACTGAGTTCAGATTCTATTGGCTTATGATAAAGGAACAGAAGCATTAAGTGGATATATCGGGATACTACGTGCCCATATACCTTTGAGCTTCTGTTGACGTTGGCTGAACTGACTGACACTGGCAAATTTAGCTCGCTAACAATAATCTGGGATGGATTTCAGTCAGTCTATTACAGAGCATGTGGTGATAAGGAGGACAATAACACCTCCTCTGTAATAGTGCGGTCATTGGTAGAATGGATTTGGAAAGCCTATGCAGGGGATTTCTCGAAAGTTTGAACTCTGCGGATTTTCAGGCTCTCAAGGTAGGTATTGGGCTGGCTTGTTAGACGTGAAACTACGACTCAAACATCTGCTCAAACATCCCGAACGATAAATAAAAAAATAAAAAACAAATTTTTTCGGTGATTTCCTCTGAGAGTATATAAAATTGCTATGAAAAGTTTCTCAAAAATCTGTCTTTCGGAGTCGTCTTTATAGTGTAGGTTCCTCAACTCATGGTTAAAATTAACACAAAAAACATGGCGGGTTGTAAGTAAGTACTGAAGCTATTTCTTAGCCTTTTTAATTTCTAATTCGTATCTCTTCCCAATTTTATTTATTCTCTTCGTATCTATCTCTACATCTGTCCTTTTTTTTCTTCTCTTCATGAAGAGACCAATGGCCTCCAAGAATAGCTGCCAGATAAATGAAACGTCAAATCGTCAAATATTTGAGAAAAAATCGTCAAAATCGTAATTCATCGTTTATTGAAATCGTAAGAAAAGTCGTCAGAAAAAAAAATAAATAAATTAAAATTATTTAAAAACCAAAATTATTTATATGGTAGTAAAACATATAAAGTCAATGAACTAGTATGTACATATCTAAGTTCAAAAATAAAACATTTAAATTTATTGGAAATTAAAAGCTAGCATCCCTCATCTTCATTTATTAATTTTTTTCCAAAAATGGAGAAATTTTATATCATTGCCAGGATAATATAATATTGCATCATCTATATCTATGGGCCGCGTAGATGTTAGGAAGTCAGAAGCTTTTGATGTTCTGAGCATGAAAAATTAGTGTAATGTTGGCTGGAACCGAAATATTTTTCAGTTCCTTGGCTTCTTAAGACAGCGCAAGAAATACTTCACTTTATATATCCGACCGAGAATATAATACAACGGTGACACAACGTCTATTTTGAGACATCTTGGCCGCGTACAGGAGAGGGTGAAGTTGCTCGTTAATGACGGTAGGGTATCGGACTCTATTGATTCATTGCAGCATGGTTGCAATGTGGCTTCTGTTTCACTGTTTTACAGCTACTACAACGGATTTTGCTCGAGCAAAATAATGGAACTTGTTCCCGAAAATCATCATCCCTATCGCAAATAACTATTCCCATAAAATAATTCCTAAATTTCCTCATTTCCCATTGTGAATCATTCCCAAAAAAAATTTTTGGTGTGCATTCACAAACACAAAAAATATTGTATCGCCAATGTTTATCCCTAAGAATTATTTTGTAAAATTAATTCGCAACACTTGCTAATGGGAACAAGAAAGGAACATGTAAGTTGTAAATTGTTTTGGTGTTATTTTTTTAAAACTAAGTACATTGTTTAATTTAAGGAACGCAAATGTAATACTAGTACAAGTTGGAGTGTGATATTTTCAAAGAAGACTGTTTTTTCTTTTTCAAAGAAGACTGGTTTTATTTTGTTTTGTTTTTATGTATGTACATATATGTATGTATACAATTTTTATTTACGTCAATACAAAAGTCATGAAAGTAAACTTGCTATGCTACTACGAATGCGTTCAGCTTCATTCAGACGTGTTCCTTGAATAACTTCATCAACATTTTCCTGCTCGTGCGTTTCATATAAAACTGTATCTGTAAGTGGTGAGTCGCACTTATAATATATGCATTATGTAACGCCCTGCAAATATTAACAATTTGCGCACTTTTCTTTGAGGAGTTGTGTAACTCTCGTGTTCCAAGCAAACAACGCCATCTGTTATTAAGAACTTCGTTGGCCCTTTCCACAATATTACTACAATACAATATTATTATTATATACGCTACTCATTTTTTAAGATTTGTATTTTTCTTTGAAAAATTGTTGAGAGGTAATTCACAATAAATTGTTTTTGTTTATACAGCATTTATAACTAATTCACAATAAAAACTTTTACTCCCAATATATTCATAATACCGATTTTTTGCGATGGGAAAAAAAGTTTACTTCCAAATAATTTATTCCCATAATATTCACGATAGGGGAGCATATATTCCTATGTAAAGCTCTTCTTTCTCGGCCAGTACATCCATCCATCAGTATGTAGTCGATTAGCCAGTGGATTACACACTGCATTACAGACAAAATTCGTTTTTTGGTCGGACTATTCGTATGTGAAACGCAATTCCTGCAGAGGTCTTTTCTGTTACTTTTGTATTAGATATATGTATATGTTACTTATTCAAACTAGTATCCATAAACACTACTCTCTCTTTTCTCCTTCCCATAACATATTTTTATAGTTTCAAATACAATGTCATCCATTCCCTGAGTATTGGTCGTACGAAAAAATAACGGCACTTGCCTTTGTTCTTCCGATGGTAATACTAGATGCTTTACTCAAAGTCTGCAACAGCAAATGATAAATTATGAGCAACTACGAGGTTATTTAGGTGTTGTAACTTTTCGGCTTTTAAGAGATTAAAAAGGCATAAAATACAGAAAAATCATCACAGGTATTCGAAAATAACTTAAAAATATAATACTTTATTCCTTGTTATTACTAACCTAAATTTCCAATAGGAACAGTTGCAAAGCAAGTACAAAGCTAAAGTGGCTTTTAATGTAATAAAGTATAAAAAATGATGCAAATTTTTAATTTCTAAAAATCGTCAAAATAAGGTCATAAATCGTCTAATCGTCAATATGATACTTTTGGACCTCAAAATCGTCAAAATGACGATAAATCGTCAAATCTCAACTATGCCTCCAAGTTAATTGAACTTCCCATCAATGGCATGCTGAGCGTATGAGTGATTTTTTATATATAAATATTCAAAATATACCACATACGCCACTTTATAATTACAATTTATTTGCTATTTAGAGCAAATAATGGAATAAGGGCCATTAGTACAACTTGCCGTTAAATAAAGGGAGGACTTTAACGGACAGATAAATTGTTTTTCGTTATTATGAGTACCCAATAAGATAGAAGTGATCGTTAAGCTAAAGGGAGGATCATCCTACCTTTAACATTTAAAGGTCACTTTATATTTGAACTTGCCATATTATATACTATTTTCATTATGGCAACTTCAAATTTAAACAAAATGAGGATATACAACAAAAAAACGAACCCCGCGGTTGCCACTGCGTTAAAGAAAACCTGTATAATTGAGGAATTTTATCGACATTGCTCCGGCACTGCCATATTTTTGAAAAATTGTATCTGTAAGTTGTAATAACGAAAATAAGTTAAAGGTAGATTTCTAGTTCCCTTTAGCTAAAGGTACCTTTAACTAATCCCAAGTTTAACGGCAAGTTGTAATAATGGCCCTAAATGTAAATAATTTTATAACTTCAAAATCACACATTTGTTTGTTTGAACCCATATTTGCCACCTACTGCTGTTTTACCTCCACAACCACTTAGTTTTGATTAACCGGCCTATTGAGCAAGCAACTCATTTTGTCTCCGTACTGGTTTTACTCTTCTCGACTCAAAACCAACAACAACATAATTTAACGTAAGAATTTTGTTCTTGCAACTGCTACAATAATTATGGCTAAACAACAAGCGTTTAAGTGGTATTTTTGCTAATTTTTGAAGCTGGCCGACGATAAGCATTTTTATCATGGAATTTTGTTTACTGATGAAGTCTACATCAGTAAGCAAAATTTCCGTTTTTAGAGCAAAGACAATTGTTAAGCCATTAACGAATCTCCTTAACATTCGTCTTAGTTTTATCCAAAAAGGACAAGGTTACCATTTATTGCTAAGAGTTATTGCAACTACAATTTTGAGACAACTTTCTTCCTTTGGTGATGTTCGCTGGCCCCTCATTCGTGGATTGTAACCCTGCTATATTACTTTTCTTGGGGCTAAGTTGTTTATGGAGACAATGCAGCAACTCTTGATGTATTAGAAGGCTTTATTAAGTCACCATGGACGCTATACGGCCAGACTTATTGGAAGAAGTAGTGAAAAATATTACTAACGGAATGGTTTATATACAAAGTTATTAGCAGCCAACAGACATATGCCACAAATCGTATTTAAAAATAAGTATTATCCACCAGGATATGATGGAAAAATTTATTCCAACAATATTTCTGTTTAGTATCATCGTTATAAATTCTCAAGCTCTTTGAAAATATACTGTGTGTTACATTCTCTGGTTATCCCCTTACGACATATCATATAATACAAAGGGAAACATGCCCAGCTGTTTGATAAATGGACTTGATTGATATGTAATGCATTGTGCCCGTTGATTGAAAAGTTTGATGAGCAATTAATTCCACATTTTGTACTAGTTTTTAGGCCATAAAAATTATACAATTTGGCGCCATATTGATTATATTGTTACATTTTTAACTTTTAAAAAACGTTTAAAATATGAGCTCGTAGATTGCAAAAATAAAATAAAAAATTTGTGTTTAGTTTTAATTAAAATTCTTTATTATTCGCACTATTCTGTATGCCACTGTTCACAACTTAATGTAACAACAACAATTGCTTTTCTTTTTTATTCCTCTGTTTACATCCTTTGCATAAACAATAACAATTGCTAGACAATTATTTGACAGATCTTTGTAATGGAAATCTTCAAACCACGATTACTCTCTTTATACACACCGCGTCTTCACACAAGAACTTGAACTTGCCTTTTATATGCATGGGTAAACAGTCTGATGATTATTCTTGAAGGTGAATTTTCGTGACTTCGCCTCCCCGGAATCTCTATAAATGTAAACATCGTTGTTTACATTCATTATTGTTGTTTTTGTATGTTGTTTATATTTATTCTTGTAGTATTTTTTGTGGATTTTTGTTTACTTGTTTACCAATTTCTTTTATGCTGGTGTTTGTTGTTATATTAAGCAGTACGTTAATTCGTAAACAGGTTTGCTTACTGCATTGTTTTGTTCTTTGTAGCTTTTGTTTATAAGTTTAATGTTAAGCGATGTAAAAGCAAAACACCAGTATCGAGATTTTTTCATTTTCGTAACAATATGTTGTGGAGATACGTTAAGTTTCAGGTGTACATTGACAAGTAAGGTACCAGCTGATGGATAAACCTGCGGACGTAGTTGCCGCCAACAATTTCATGACAAAATTGTCATGAAAAGTTTCACAAAAATCTGTCGTTCGTAGTCGACTTTTAAATTGTAGGTTCCGCCAGTTATAAAAATTAACACACATAACGTAAGTGGTATGAAAGTCAAGGTCGTTATTCTGACTGAAGGGTTGTAATGACCAATTACTGTAATATAATTTCAATAATTTTGTATGATTTATTAATATTTTAAGAAATTTTCTTTCAAAGCTCTGCATTCGATTTACTTTTCGTTCGGTGTGCCATATTTTTTAATTG
The DNA here is from genome assembly GCA_936449025.2 of Sarcophaga subvicina. Taxonomy (NCBI): domain Eukaryota; kingdom Metazoa; phylum Arthropoda; class Insecta; order Diptera; family Sarcophagidae; genus Sarcophaga; species Sarcophaga subvicina. Next base: position 40,783,614 of record OW388084.2, read on the forward strand.
CTTTTGTATTTTTTGTTGATATTTTTTTGTGTTTTTTTAATTTGTTTTTGCAATAATTAAAATCATATTCAATTAAATTATTTGAATTTAATTTTTGTGTTATTTTTTCTATTTGAAAAATGAGTTCACTGTGCTACAAAAGTCAACGGAAAAACTAAACAGAGGGGTTGCCTTAAGGAGATAGATTTCATTAGAGTAGGGAGAAAGAGCCGGGGAGCATGAAATTACCGGATTTCTTCACATGACTTGAATATTATTTTATATAAAAAAAATAAATCTTTTTGACTTTTGAAAATTTACCAAAAACGTATATGAATACCGTATGTACCTGTGCTTTTCCTTATTTTGCTTTATGTTTTGAAAGCAAAAAACAACAAATCTTTTATAAGCTCATGAAGTTTCGTAGTTTCTTGGGATAAAATAAACTTTTCATATAATAAACACGTGGGGTAAATAAATAAAATTTTAATCAAACCAAGTTTTTCATACAAATTTTTGAATATTTAATAATAAAACGAAGTTGAAATTTAAACGCATAAGATATGAGCTTTGATTACAGTCAGGGGGTTAAAAATGAATTTAAATTTGTTCTACACTCGACAAAAAAATATTCACAATATAGAGAATATATGATAGAAATATTATGAACCATTATTGCCTGATGGGAATTGAACCGGCAGTCTTCAAACTAAGCCTAACCCACTACCCTAACATGAACTGGACACCCATGTTTATTTATATTGATGTAATGCTATGAAACTTCCTAGAAGCCAGGAAATTGTAGTCATCAAACATATTTTCTTAAAAATCTCTGCTACAAAGTGTATGCCAATGACACTTGGTCTCCGCATTCTGCTTCCACGTAAAATATAGGAATACCCAAATAAGATAAGCCTAAATTGAAAAGTATCACAATTATTTTGTCACTATATTTGTTCGAAATTTTTATTTTCCTCACTGATCTTCTCTCTTTAACTTTCAATCCTATCTTATCTACTCTTCTACAGATAGTTGTAGTATTAGCCATTCGTATTACTTTGGACATAACTTGAAGTGCAACAACGACGGTCGAAATCAAGTTCCAAATGGGGGCGTTTGAGTAAGGTCTACACATACATACATACATGAATACATACACAATTAATCATTACAAGCATTCACTTAGGATTACGACCTAGCTTCTCACACCACTAGATGCCGTAGTCTAATAAGTAGTGTGTTCGCTTATTAGACTTAAAGCCAGAGTTCGAGCCCCAGGCCAGACATCAAAAAAAAATACAAAAAATATTTCTTCAGCGACTTCCCTCAGCAGATTTCTGGCAAAAACTCTGAGAATAAATAAAACCGCCATGAAAAGCTTGTCAATAATCTGTCTTTCGGAGTCGACTTTAAAACTGTAGGTCCCACCACTCATGTATAAAATTAACACACACAACATAAGTTGTGTGAGAAACTGGGTCGTAATCCTGACGGAAGTGTTGTAATGACCAATTATGTATGTATGTATGTATGTTCTCACACCACTAATGTTGTGCGTGTTATTTCTAAACAGGCGAGACCTACAATTTAAAGTCGACACCGAACAACAGATTTTTCAAAAAATTTTCATGGCAATTTTATTAACTCTCGGAGTGTTTGCCAGAAATTTGCAGAGAGTTGATCGGCGAAGAAATATATTATCATATTTCGTTTCGTTCGACATGTCTGACACGGGGTTTGAACCGTGGCTTCACGTCTAATAAGCTAACAGTCTATCTACTATTCCCCGTGTGGTAGCGGAAATAAAATACTACCACAGTGATCACCATACTTGTCGTACAAGGCGACTAAGGGTGCTGCTACCAGTCAGGAACTATTTGAGGTTCAACTGGCAGCAGTTTGGTCTTACTTGGCAGCGAAGCCTGACCAGAAGTCTTAATCTGATACCACGGGTAATGGGAGCCCCAGAGACTTGTCTATGCCCGGCAATGGTGAGGCCGCTTTGTGGGAGCGGCGTGGTGGCTGTGGTTTAGACCCAAATCACGGGAAGTGTGTCAGTACGATGTGGCGTTACACTCTTAACGCGTTAAAAGAGTTTAGATGGTCTCTGAGGAAGAGGGAAGTCATACCCAAATAGTATGGCTTCGAATTGCTACCTACATAAAGGGTTGCAGCCAGTGTTTGCAGTATGTGGGGACGTTGGTAGATGCATTGCATTTCACCCTGTGCGAAGAGCACCGTGGGATTAGGTCCACATGGAAAGGTACCCACGTAAAACCCACACATAATCTACCTACTACACTACGGCGACGACTGTAAGTAGAGCCTTTTTATCTGTAATCCGCAAACGACTCAATATTTGCGTGTTCTTGACATTTGGGGCATGATAATTTCAAGCAAGAAACCCTGGAATTAATATAGAAGTATTCAAACACATTACTTGCTTAACTGATCATTACAACCCTGTAGTCAGAACGACTAATTTGGAAAACTTTTTAAAACAATTTTATTTTTTTTTCGGAAAATATCAAAATTTACTAGAAAACTCGTTCTGTTAAGAGTTCTGGCGATTAATTTAGTTAAAGGGCCGTAATATGAATTAAAAACAATTCACTTTGTCTGCCCATGTTATCCTGATTTATCTCTATATTGATTTATTTATCGGATTACATTAGCTTTTGCTTTTTTACCTAATTTTAACCAGGAATTACAATAATTTTTCTTTCCAAGCCTTAAATGATTTGTTTAATAGAATTCTGTTAGTAACATAAAAGAGCTCTGTTAATTGCCTACGTTTGCATCAAGGGAGACAGATTTTAAAATCTATCTCCATACACATATTATATTTACTCTCATGAGTTTTTTCCAGAATACTGCTGAGTGGAAGGAGCTGAAAGAAATATTTTCCTCATATTTCGTTTTGTTCGAAATCTCTGAGTTGAGGTTTGAATCACGAGAACTCATCTGATAAACCAACGCACTAATGAGTGATTCCTTAATTCTTTATTTTATCTGGTCTTCCTACTATTTACACCTTTAGACAAAGCGAATCATTAAACCAGGTTTGATCGTATGTGAAGATGATGGTAAGGCATCGTTTATTATTCTTAACTAACTACCCCCAGATATATTGATGAAAGATGTAGCTGCGTATACTGCAAAGAGACAGAACATGGAAGTATAAAAATTATGATTGAGTCAAAATCTTGGGTATTATGGCGGATCTAAATATGTCTATCGATAACACAATACTTGAATCAGCTTTCGATCTTGATTTTACAACGAGGATATCTGACTTTCTGAGAGGCCAAAGAGTTCTGGCCTTGTAAATGCATTGAGACAGCTGCCAGTTCAAACTAACCAAACCTAATCTACTTCGGATTATATCCGTCAGGTTCCTATTTTTTTAAACTTCCTAACCATTTGGGAGTTTCTTCAAAAGGACTGATACTGAAGACCAAATCATCTCACATGAATACAGTAAGACCCCTCTTAATGCGGGTGATACGTTCCAATAAGTTCCAGCGCTAAACGAAACAGCGTAAAACGAGGCAACTAATAAATCAACTGTGACGCAGGAAAGATGCGTTCGTACTGTGTTCGACTTCGGAAAATACAGTTGGAACATTTATTCTGCACAGACTAACAAAAGAGCATTGAAAAATATACATAGTATACACCATCGCTATATAGTGCACCGGTTTTGGTTAGTGCATGGCCGTTTCATTTGCACACATGCAACAAGTATCAATACAGTGTGCAATTTAGGGGAATCCCAATAATACCGTAGCTATGCGAGCTAAAGGCTGTGAATCTTCGAAAGACATTGGTAGCCCGGGCTACGCAATGTACACGATTCGCCGCAAGACTTACTCTCGGCTTGATAAACGCATACGTACTAAACCCAACCTATTTCGTTACACTTCCATTAAGTGGCCTCCCCGGGACCACAATCAAGTATTACATCGGGGGAGGTAAAGGTTCAGCGAGTGCTGCTATCCATTTCTGCTGTTCTTGCTCTCTCTATTATCCTCTGTTGTACTAGAACTTCCTTCGCGAATAAACATACCGCGTTCCAGTTTTCGCATGATGTTAGCATCAGGTTAACCACGTTATCGGGAGTCACCTGGGATCCGATCGTCCTCTCCAGGAAATTTCGTCGGTATTCGTAGCGCGGGTAAGTAATGAATATATGCTCCGCTGTTTCGCTTGTATTTAGACATGATGGACACGCTTCATGCACGTCATGCCCATACTTGTAGAGGTATGTCCTATAGCAACCGTGAACCGTTAAGAACTGTGTAAGGTAAAAATTCACCTGGCCGTGCTTCCTTTTGTCCATTCTTCTATGTTTGGTATTAATCTGTAGGTCCATCTTCCCTTTGTGGAAGAAGTCCACTCGTGCTTCAACCTATTCATTACATCATCATTCACCTGGTCAGGGTGCACTAGCCCCGTTCTGCTACTTATTAAATATTTTCTCCTCTCTACCTCTACTAACATTCGTAGCGACATCATCCCCGCAATCACCAAGGCTGCATCCGTAGATACTATACGGAAGGCGGAAATAACTCGGAAGGCAGATGTCCTGTAGGTCCCATCAACTCCTATTCTATATGTCTGCTTGTCCATGGCCTCGGCCCGTATAGGGGCTGCATATAGAGCAATCGATCTAACCACTCTCATCAGCAATTGCCTCTTCTCCTGTCTTGGGCCTACCAAGTTAGGCATTATCCGCGCGAGCGCGCCCGTTGTCGCCGCACACTTCTTACTAATATACGTCAGGTGCTCCTTGAATGTGAGTCTGTTGTCAATCATAACTCCTAAGTACTTGATAGACAGCTTCGATGTTATCCTTTGTTCGCCGACAGTTATGGTGATGTATTCCATTTTCTTCATAATGCTTACCAATACGACATCCGTTTTATGATTAGCAAGTTTCAGACCTACATATATTCGCGATCCAGCTGCTAACTCTGCTAACTGCCGCATTGCACGTTCTTTCCAATTTATCAAGGTGTTTAACGCACACCACGATGGCTATATCGTCCGCAAATCCGAATATTTGTGCGCCCGTAGGAAGCTTAAGCCTCAGTACACCATTATACATGGCGTTCCATAGTATTGGGCCCAGAACCGAACCCTGTGGTACCCCTGCTGTTACAGCGTATGACTTTCTGCCTTCGTCTGTGTCATACAAAAGTACTCTATCCTTAAAGTAGTCCATTATGAGTTCTATCAAATATCCAGGTACGCCCCTCTCATCAAGTGCAGCCAGGGTGGCGTCCCAATCTGCCGAATTGAATGCGTTTTTGACGTCCACGGTCTTGATACCGTGTAATACTGAAACAGCGTTAAGCGGAGCAATATTAAGCGGGGTCTTACTGTAAGTATAGAACAATGGCCTTACAAATGTGGTAACCAAGCACAGATAGTTTCTGTGGCCCATCTGCCTGGTGCTATCGACTGTGGCATGCAGACAATATCAACTCAATGTAAGAAGAGTAGGTAGTAGTAGTAAGGTAATCCTATGATCGAATTGTATGATCAATGTCCGTGTAAGGCATATAAAAACCTGCCTTAGCGACTATATTACTCACTTACCAAGCATGACAATGTTCTTAGTCAAAGCTGACATATGAATGAATTGTAATTCAATATTCAATTTATTTATGAATCGCACGACTTACAGTATAACGTCGAAGCCGAACAACAGATTTGAGAATCTGTTTCATGGCAATGGGTTTATTCTCAGAGTGTTTCTCCCAAAACTGCTGACAAGTAGCTTGCGGAAGAACTATTCAAAAGGTCATTTGAGATTTGAATTCTATTGAACACACTACTCACTAGACTATGGCGACCAGAGGTGCTTAGAATGTTATCAATAGGATAGAAGTCGCCCGTAGTCTAGTAGGTAGTGTGTTGGCTTATTAGACGTAAAGCCAGGGTTTGAGCCCCAGGCCAGACATTAAGACAAAATACAAAAAGTATTTCTTCGGCGACTTTCTCTCAGTAGATTTCTGGCAAAAAAAACTCTGAGAGTAAATAAAATTGCCATGAAAAAGTTTCTCTTCTTTCTTTCTGTCGTTCGGAGTCGACTTTAAACTGTAGGTCCCACCACTCATGTATAAAATTAACACACACAACATAAGTGGTGTGAGAAACTAGGACGTTGTACAATGGGTCAATTCAACCTCCGGGTACTGTAATTGACAAGTACATGTCCTCTAACCTATCCTAACTTATCAATAGGATATGTTCACAATTGGATCTCTAAAGGTGACGTCATGCAAAAATTGAAAAATGGAACATTTTGAGTAGTCCATAGAATGGTGGTAGACGCGAACCTATGGTTTAAATCCTAGCTCAGACATCTCCAATAAAACACATGAAATATGAACAGAAATGTTTCTTCGGCTACTTTCAATCAACAGTTTTCTGGCAAAAACTCTGTGAGTAAATAAACTTCTTGAATCTGTCGTTCGGAGCAGGCGCTAAACTGTAGGTCCCATCACTTGTGAATAATATCAACAGACACAACATGGGTGGTGTAAGAAGCTAGGTTGTAATCCTGACTAAAGGGTTATAGTGACCAATTATGTAAGTAAGTAATTCAAACTACATTCTTCTGTGAAAATTTATCCACGTTTATCATTATAATTTGCGTAGAAAGAATACATTGTAGGCCGCTAGCGGAGACGAAGCTGCAACTACTGAGTCACAGGAAATGTTAAAACCTAAATCCCTAAACTAGGCTTTATTCTTTCAAATTTATTTACACGCAATCGTTAATAATTTTATTATTTTTTTTTAACGTGAAGACACTTAAGACCCCTAAGCCTTAACAATCATGCTAATAAAATCAATAATATTATGTGAAACAGATAAATGGATTTGTTGCTGTCACAAAAACAAAGCCCCGAGGTTATACCCCTTAAAATATGCTTTAAAACTAAAAAAACAAAAAAATTAAACAAAATTATTAATGAGTGTTTCATATACGCGTACATCATACAAATGTCTTCTTTTGAAAGACAAAGGCAAAGACAAAGAAGCCCCATTTGAAAAATATTTATACTCTCTCTACATAAGCAATGAAATGGTACATGAGAAGCAGGTAGCGGAAAATGTGAAAAGGAATCCATTTTAAAATTCTTTAAATGCAGCTACACAAATACATGGATTTGTATGAGTTTATGTATGTATGCGTGTGAGTGTGTATTTGTTTGGATATATGTATGTCTTCTTGTTTCCATAATACATATATTTTAATTTGTATTTATTTTTGTTTTTCTTCACTTGATTGCCTGTACTCCTAACTTTGTTTTTCTTTATGGCACTCTCTCTCTCCCTCTAGCTGTTCCTTTCTCGCTTCAATTGCTTAGATTGCAGTAATTTGTTATCAGTATACAATATAATACCCAGTACCTCGAATTTTCTGTCAATTCATGGTTAAATTTTTGGTTTTATTCCCATACTCAGGCTTTATTTTTTCGCTTCGTGTGGCTTTACTCGGAGGATGGATAAAAAATGATTGTGGTACACAAACAAATTTGTTGCTGCGCCACAAACGTGACTAAAATTTTAAAAAAGCAACAACAAAAAATATAAATTAAGTTAAATTAAGGTTTTTCAAAATTACACACACATACATACATACATACATACTCAGACACATACAATATTTTATGATTCTCAAAAAAAAAAAGAAACATAAACAAAAATTGAGAAACAATCACCACTTTTAAGGAAATTTTTGAGAGCAATTGTAAGGGCAACCAGTTATTCAAACCAAATGCCAGAATTTTTCTGTTTTTTTTTGTTTTTTCTAATCTTAGCCTGGTCACGAGCTCCATGCAATGTTACTAAGAAAGTGAGAATGAAAATTTTTCAAAAATAATACCAATAGAAATTGAAAATGAAAATGAAACAATTCAATAGGGAAACATGACAGTTAACAAAATAATTTTAAATAATACCCTTCTCCCGCCTCTCATTTCATTCAGAATTGAAGAAGAAAAAAATATCTTTTCATAGAGAATAAATTACAAAAAGCAATTGAAATGGAAGTGAGAAAATACAAAAAAAATATGATTGAAAATTGAAAACTACACTGTGCTGCATAACAGAAACGGAATTCCAAAAAAAAATTTTTTTTGTGACAAAAACTCAGGGGATGACTCTTATTCATGCTGTGCATTGCATTGGAATACAGAAAAGATATTTATAGGAGAAAGGAAAGAGGCGTAGCGTTCAACAATTTACACTCTTTTAGTTTGTATCCCTGTCATCTCTTGGGAAGACAGTCCCACCTTCCTACTTCCGCGTTCGATAACGATGTTTTCCTTTTAGATATATAATGATTCCTTACCGATGGCGGGTATCTTTTTTAAAAGCTTTAAAATGATAATTTAAGACAGAAATGTTATTGGAATGAAATTTTTTATTCTAAATTTTAATGTATTACATTCATGACGTTTATTTGCTAAACGTGATTTCCCTCGATACGCACATTAGTTTGATTGACCAGGAATTGTTAGGAAATCTATTTGTCTTTGGGGTAAGGAAAAACAAGCATTATATTGCCTGTTACAACTAGCAATCACATGATTGGTGTTCCACTACTCCCGCTTAAAGTCAAGATTGGCCGTAAGCTAAACTCGACAGCATAGATAAAATTCTTCAGGGCATCTAATTATACGAAAAGGTAGATTTGACGCCAATAAAATCATTCTGTTTACAAAGTTTACCTAGACATTCTAATTGGGGAGATTAGTGATTATTATTTAATTGTGGTACATGCTACAAGACTAAATGTTGCAGGTAATAAATTTTGCAAAAGTTGTAATGGTTTTACATTTACACCTGCATTGTTCGAAAAATAGCATTCCTGTGTAGCAATTTGCTTGACAAACCGACCGACCATGCGTCAACGAACGCCAATTCTATTTAAGAACTACTTTCGACTTTAAATTCGTTTAAGAGTGAGTACAATAAATTTAAACAAGCAATAAAAATCGAGTAATTAAACGAAAAATGCTGCACAAATTTCATATTTTTTTATATGGTCCAGGCTTCTAACTCCGAAGAAAGATTAAAAGTACACTCTTCAATTGGAATACGATATCCTAAAGAACTATAACTATTATAGCTTCCTTAAATTCTAAATATACGAAAATTACTAGAGTATAATATAAAGCACATGCTGTATTCCATTTCTTGTGTTCCATAATTCGAAAAAAGGATACTTCTCCAATTCCAATAGTTGTATACGTATGACTGTAGACATTAATAAAGTCATGTCAAATACAGTTTCACCACTGATCACTAAACCATTTAACAAGCTTTTAATAAACCGATGTACCGGCTTTAGATAACAGCAATTAAAGGAGATTTTTTTCGTCGTATTAGTGGTATGTTGTGTGTTGGCTTATTAGAAAAGACGGGTTCTTCATCATCAAACCTTAGGCTTATGGCAAAAACTGTAAGAGTTAATAATTTTAAAAATTAACAAACACGTATAACTATTGCAGGGCATGTTGCGATGAGGAGGAGTTGGAGACTATCGAACACCTTCTCTATAACTGGTCTATAACTTGGTAGGTTGAGGTTGAGGTTTGAGAGTTTGAATTCTGTGTCAAGGCTCTCCACAGATTCATTAGTGGCTTGGGCTGGTTGAGAGGTGCTTAAGAAAGTAGGGAAGTAATATGGGATATTCCAACACGGACTTTCGAACGGCTACCATGTTAAAGCTATATCTGTCAAATTAGTTATCTGTGCATTCTCTTTTGTCAATTTACCATGGACGACTATTAAAATTGATATGTAATCGTTAAATGGGCTCTAAAGCAGTTGGCAACTGACACAAGTTTTCATCGAAAAATCAGCTTCAGCGTCTATGTGAACAAAGAAGATTGTTGAATTTGGAACGATATCAATCCATATCCCTAGGTGTGGATTTCGGACTGGCAACATCATGGATTCATATTTCTTTGACAACGGCGTTACCCAAGTTAGACCACCACTATCAATGCGAGCACTATCAGCCGATGATTACCAACTTCCATCTATCTGAATTGAATGATACATGATACTTAGACAACGCTAAGTGACACATTGTATATTCTGCACGAGTGATTAAGAGCATGGTAATCTCACATAGAAACAATATGGACTAACCAACGAGATCGTCCGATTTAGATATCTTTGTTGTGGATTTTCTTAAATCGCAGGTATATATAATTTAGCCACAAACCATTTTCTAGGCCAAAATTGTAGCCATTTTCAATGAGGCGTAACGCTTCTTGGGTGACGGAATTTTCCTTGAAAAATCTCATGATTTACTCGGACAACCAAACTGCAGTTAAAGCCCTAAATAATGAATGTCCAAGGCTACTCAGAAAATTGTCGCATCGTTCAAGGTAACTTGCACTGCCGATGAGCTAACAGATCCCGAAATATTACAGATAGAAAGTATTCCAATTTACTCTGTTATATTGTATGTTATCCATTCGTTGTCAGCAAGAGGGTACATTCAATATTGCTGGACTCTTCTGTACACATTTGGTAAAAAAGAGGACCGCCTCACTTCTGTCCTTACATCGCATGACCATTATTTTCATAACAGATGCCCTCATGAGCCGCTGTTCTTTTATTAAACAGAAGAGACTGTCTTTAAAATCATGTAACAGTGGTCTTTTCTTGTAATGAAAAGATGAAGGTTTTTGACATTTCACTGTCTGACGACATTAATCAATCTCCCTAATATAAAGATTGCTACAGTAGCAAGATTTATTGTAGACTGGGGTTGGTTTCCTCTAGGGAATGTTTTGATTGATTACCAATAAATATGTATTATAATATTAGAATGGGCCTAAATGCTGACCCAAGTTGGATCTCGCAAGGAGGGCCCGCTATCTAACCTAACTAAAGTGATTGCAAGAAGCTTTTTAATTTTTTACTCAATGCAACTACTATATATCTTACAACCCTTCAGACAGGATTACGATTTAGTTTCCCACACCACTTATGTGGTGTGTGCTAATTTTATACAGGAGTGGCGGAGCAAAGGGAATAAATTTAAATTGAATGAAAAATTTTGTTACAAGCAGTATCAGAAGAACTTGTAAAAGGTTTTTTAATTTAAATTTTAATAACTTTTGTACGATATTTTCTAATAAAATCTAAAAATAACGAATTAAAATCGATTGTACTACAACCCACATACCTCATCCGTTTCCTTTCCCTATACGACTCTTTGATTGCACAGTCCAACCACATTTTCATATTTTCAGTTCGTCAATCTTTACAAAATTTCGTATTAATACCGTGTAATAAAAAAGAGAAAAAAGTTGTACCCAAAAATTAATTTTTAAAGTCAAACAAACCATACAACCGTCGACAATATTGTAGAACCAAACGACCAAACGATCGATCGATATTTTTAACCAACTCAACCGACAATATTTGTTTTGTTTGTTCATTCAGAAACAGCAAAATTGTTTGAGTATAAATAAAAACGAATTCTTTTTTGTTTAATTTTTTTTCTTTTTGGAAGCAATAAAAAGAATTTCGTTAAAAATAAAATTTTGCATATTTTGTGTATATTTTTAGGCAGACGGTTGGTAAAGAAATAAAACATACATGCAGGCAAAATAGCATGTACCTGCCGCATGTACATGAAACGGTAAACAAATTATTGTGAAAATAAAATTCTAGCATATACAGTGGAAAACAATTATGACAGCACCTTCTGAAACTTAATGAAAATCATTTGGTCGGGTGAAGAAATTATAGCATAATGTAAGGTTCCCAGGCGTATATAGGGGGAACGACTTTAGTCACTCGCCAAATAAGCTGATTAAACCTTACGAGTGTGGCTTTAGACCTCGTAAGTCGATCATCAATTAAATATCCTTGAGAAAAGCCATGATAACCAAATCGTCATCTAACAGCTTTTCGTCGACTTGTAGTCAGACAGCATTCGACAGTGCGAAAAAGTATCAGGTTTTTACCCAAATATCTGGTATTTCTCTTTTCATGTGACCTTTTTAACTGCGACATGCAAATTGTACAATGTGGGAGTTCATCTTAATTGCACAGGTTTTTAACCTCTTGACTATGCTGATGGATCAAGCAAGATGTTACTACTACCTTTATTGCTATTGAATGGGTTTGGCAGTGAATAAGGACAAAACGAAGTATTGTATGTACACTCAGCCACAAAAGTATACATACGGTTAACAAATTTCAGAAATTTTTTAACCAATCCGTTTTCGTTGAAAATCTTTATAATTGTCTGACAACTTTCTTCGATTTTAAGACGGTCTTGGTTGAAAAAGTCCTGAAATTTGTTAACTTTTCTGGGCCTGTGCCGTTTTCGTTGAAAATCTTTATAATTGTCTGACATATTTCTTCGATTTTAAGACGGTATTTTGCATTGGTTCAGAAATTTGTGAAATTTGTTAATCGGATGTATACTTTTGTGGGCCTGTGTAGGGCCACAATTCATTTCAATTTCAGAAATTTTTTAACCAATGCATAAGACCGTCTTAAAATCGAAGGAAACTATAAAGATTTTCAACGAAAACAGATTGGTTAAAAAATTTCTGAAATTTGTTAACCGTATGTATACTTTAGTAACTGTGTGAATATGTTGCTATCAAGAAGGAACATAGTTTTCAATAAATTTATGTAACTTAATCCCAATATTACCTGCAAAAATGATGTCGGTCTAGAGATCAAGTCGAAACAAATTCTGTGTCTTAAAAGTTTGTGTTCAATGGTTAAAATAGCCATTTGAAGTAGTTTTCGATCACTTTTTCTTACATTTAGGACAGTACCTCGACGATAATCAGGCGATTGTTAGTTTTCAAATATTCAAACTATAGGGGACTATTCACGTTGTCACGGCATTTGCCGTAACCTCAACTAAAGTCTACATGCAGCAAATTGCATGAATTTGATGGTCAATTAACGTGGCGAAAAATTAAAATAAGTTTCTCTTATGCAATCAAGACAAAATCGGTAATCGCCATAAAGTATTTAATTGATGAAAATATTGGAAAAATATTGCGTAAAAATGCTTCCAAACGGCTGAGGCATTAATGCGCACCAAAGATCATCGTCTGAAAAATTAGCTTCATCTCTAAAGAAAATATCTTTCGAAAAATTAGCATTGAAAGCCTGCTGCTCTAGCAATCAATTAGCTTATCTACGGCATTGTAAATGGTAAACCGGATTTAATTGTTTTGTGTGTATGTAAAATATTGTTACGAAAATGGAAACATCGTTTAACATCAACATGATTAACAAACGCTACACTAACAAATACAACGAACATGTTACAAGTAAAGCCTCAACATCGGTATGAAAGAAAAGGGGATAGACAAATAAGCGAGAACGCAACAACAAGGAATGTGAACCAAATACACAAACAACCATGAAGTCGCTATAGAGTTCACGAGAATGAAAGACCACGAACGTTCTACTTTAAAAATGTTCATCAGACTGATTGCGTGCGCATATAAAAAGGCAAGACATAGCAGGCAACGAGGAGTAAGAATTCAGCCAGTCTTGTGTGAAGGCGCGTTGCGTGTGAAGAAAACAGTTGTGGTTTGAAGATTGCCGTTGAAAATATCTGCGTTGTAAGCAAAGGGAATAGCGAATAAACAAATTGTTGTTGTATCATCAAGTCGTATACGGTGGCACACAAAAGTAGTGTGAACAATAAAGAGTTTAATTGAAACTAAACACATATTTGTTTTTATTTTTGTTTGCATTCAACGAACTCATAGTCTAAAGCTTTTTAAAAAGGTAAAAACGTAACAATATATTCAATCTGAGTTATTAGGCCTCGAAACTAAGTGAAAAATAAGTCTTGAGCTAGAGATCAATAAAGTCAGTTTTAGGTAGATTTAGTATTGTAGGTTCAACTAAAAACAAAAGCAAAACGGCAAGAGTAGTAGATAAATTGAAAAAGAAATGGAAGAAGAAAGGAATAGATATCTGATAACAGAAAGATAAAAGAAAGGAAAAGATAGAGAAAAAGAAGCAGAACAGAGTCATTTCACATAACCGTCCCACGAATGCCAAAGATGAAATTCTCCAGATCTGAAATACGAGCAGAAACTGACTTTCTAAAACTACTGGAGAAACATTAATCAAATATCCTGAATCATAGCCTTTGCAAGGCGGCTTCCCTATGTTTGCAGAGTTTCTACAAAAGCAAAGAATTGATACATATCCTTGCGCTTGGAGTACAATGCCCTTAATAATCTAATAGATTTCCTACGCGGTTTCAATATACATTCCGTTTTGGAATCGTCTTGTCACTCAGACGTTTATTCTGAAACTAACCGCTCTATCAGATCTATGTGCCATCTCCTTTTGCAGCACATCTGCAATCACAATGCTCTTCAAAGTCAGAATACGCCGGAATAGTTTCACGTAATAACTCTCTAAGAGCCTTCCTTCTGACAGAAGTAACCACAAACTGACGTTGTGCGTTTTTAATCGTTTGAATTTAAAGGGGAATCATTATTATTGTTAAAGAGTAAAGAGTGGGCAATAATAGGGTTACGTATGCGTATAATTAATATTTTTTAATAAAAATACTCATACTCTACAGATGTTGCAAGTATTTCTCAAGCAATAATCTTATATAGTTTTTACTACATTTGCTAACGTAAATAATAAATCTTATCTTCTTATACATAAAAATTAATGTGTGTTTATTTGTTTGTGGGTTTGTTTGTTTGCTTGAAGTCTATAGACGGCTAAACGGCTGGACCGATATTCTTGAAATTTTCACAGTATCTTCCTGTATGTCTGGAAGGAGTTATAGGCTACTTTTTGTTTTAAAATTTCAAGTAGGCGAGGTGCCACGCCCACATATCCAATAAGTATTTAATGTCGCATATCTCATAAACTGCAACAGCTAGAGTCCTCAAATTTTGTATGGACGACTTTGACGTATATATGAACAAAATGGGCGGATTGGCTATAGTGGGCGTGTCACCTCCGATAGTCTATATATACAAAAATGAATGTTTGTTTGTATGTACCTTATAGAATCGTAAACTATGCATTTGATCATGTTCTGATCTTTAGCAAAGTTGTTGCGCATGAGCCGGAGGTTTCTAAGTTAGTATGACGAATTTCTGACAGGTGGCGCCACTGAAAATTACTCAAAATGAATTAAATCGTAAACTCTGCATTCTTTAACAAAGTTGTTGCGTATGAGTCGACGGAGGTTGGTGTGATTAATTTCCAATGGATGGCGTCACTGAAAATTATTCAAAATGAATGACAAACAATTGGTCGACCTACACCTCAAGCACGGAAGAAAGGAGTATTACGAGCCTCAGAATCAGACGAGCATTGAGACTGGAAAATCTTCGAGTATATGCCGCTGAGACACCCATTCGCTTAGAAACTGATCGAATGCGTACTACTCAGGCCCGTTCATCTGAATCATCAGGATAACGGAAAACAAAATCAATAAAATGATTCAAAATTAATTGGACATTTCTGTAATGTATTTCCTTCAAATTTATTTTAGTTGATGGCGCAGCAACACGCGCAGTGTACAGCCAGTATGATATAAAAAAGGAATGTATTATAGATTGCGTATTTCAAAAGAAAGACTACATGTATTACTGAATAAAGATTAATGTGTTCATAGATTAACCATGTCAGAGTTCAAGTACTTTGCCAACGTTTTTGCTATACTATGAACTAATTTTTTTAGTGTATTCAGGGGTTATATTCCGGCTTCATTTCCTCTTTTAAATTTTGACTAACGTCTCTCTTTTTGCATTATATTCGGGACGACTTTGAAACAAATTCTTTTAATTTCTTTTCATAGAATTCTTGAAATATTTTACACAAATTTATTGTAAATTTTCGCTCTGTTGGACTTATTGCTTTTCCCTTTCGATTCATAAATAAATAAAAAATCTGTTTTATACTCCCGTATACACTTTATATTACTGCATGGACCCCGAGGTAGAGCATGCGAAGATTCAGGGATTCGAATAAAATAAAGAACTAAAAAGAATTTCTTTACGAGGCAAGAGTGAAAATGTCTTACTAACAATGAACAAAAGACCACAAAAATTTTTTAATTTTGTCGTTACAACCCCTTTTTAGGTTTTCGAGTTTCTATAAATCTCTACGGTCATGTTTTCTGGCAGCCGATGATTGCAACGCTTTACATACCTTCTGGGGATTCCGACTTGTGGCACCTAGAGCTTGAGTATTATTTGCTACAATATTCAAAAAGGGCTTGTTTTTCATATCGATCAATCAGCCAACCAACTGACCTCCTGACAGGCAAAGTATTCACGATGTAATAAATTTTGGAGAATATTTTGGATACAAGTTGAAGGATCACTCTATTTGTCTAATGACCACTCGCATACTATTGTTACAATCTCGTGTTTTAATACGATTACGACAGTCGCCGATGGTCGAGAGCAAGTAAATATGTTAATTGCTGAAAATTTAAGAGATAACTTATTCCTGAATTATAGAAAAATTTTAATGAAAACCTTATACGATTCGTTCAACATGCCACTTATAAAGTAAGTTACTGAAAACAAGTGCAAGTAGAAGAATGGCATGGTCACGGATTGCCTCAAAATAAAATCAATCTTAAGAAATGTACAAACCTTCTCAAAGATCTTTTGGAATTCCAAAAAATGGCATCATGTCAAGATTTTTGAAAGAACTTGAAACTACATCAAAGTCATACTATTCATACTATTCGTTCAGCAAAGAATATTAAATAGTCTGTTGTGTTTCAGTCTCCTTTACGCAACTCCATTGGTGATTGTGCAAGAATTGATACTAAGAAGGAAAATTTCTTTATTGAATATTTAAAAACCGTCTTCACCACAAATTTAGGCAATGTACTCCCCAACTGTGGAAGTTGCCGTAGTCTAGTAGGTAGTGTGTTGGCTTAGTAGACGCAAAGCCAGGGTTCGAGCCCCAGGCCAGGTATCAAGAACAAAATACAAAAAGTATTTCATCGGCGACTTCCTCTCAGCAGATTACTGGCAAAAGCTCTGAGACTAAATAAAATTGCCATGAAAAAGTTTCTCAAAAATCTGTCGTTCGGAATCGACTTTAAAATGTAGGTCCCACCACTCATGTATAAAATTAACACACATAACATAAGTGGTGTGAGAAACTAGGACGTTGTACAATGGGTCAATTCTACCTCCGGGTACTGTACTTGTCTCAATTGACAAGTACACGTCCTCTAACCTAACCTAACCTAATTCCCCAACTTACTGTTGTCATACCTCGCGTTCCATCAATGTTTGAGCCTCAAGAGATGCAGACTACTATTGCTCAACTAGAAAAGCTCCTGGAATTGATAAAATAGAATCAAGATGGTAATAGAAATGCCTCGATTATAGCCAAGAGAATTCTTCTTTTTATTTTCAATGCAAATTTACGACTTGGATATTATCCACAAGAGTGAAAGGCGACTAAGCCTGGGAAGAACCATACGAAAGTCGAGTATTACAAATCTATAAGCTTATAGCCAACAGTGTCAAAACAATTCGAAAAGCATCTGCTACATAAATTATCACCATTCTGTTATGAATGCATTCCAAACCATCAAATCTCGATTTTTTAGCTCCTCTTCCCGGGCTTTCTATATTTTTGATTACGGCTTCAAGGATTTTTGCGGTAAATAAAAGAAATTATTTACTTCTGATCCCTGGGTGCCTTGGTAGTCTAGTGAGTAGTGTGATTGACTATTATCGTAAGGGACATGAGTTTAATTTCCACTAGAGACTCTGGTCTTATACACTACAACGACTATAAAGTCTAAGTTAATCAGCTCGTAATAATTACGATATAATTTGTAATGGTGATTAATAAATAAATAAAATACTTCCGATCGCTCTATATTTCTTTATTGAAATAAATCGTTTATTTATACAAATAAAAACCCACTTCAACTGATAACACTGCACTGTCAAATTTTGTTCACGAAACTTAAAAACAGAACTTTCAAACTTGAACTCTTTAAGCACACTTTTTAGTACAACTCACTGTTAGTGAATCACAGACACACGTCTGTCTCATCACTAACTCACAAGTCCTGACTGACTAGCAGTATCGTTCTTCGCTGTATTTATACCGTCTTATTTCACGTCTAGTAGGTGTGTCCCAGGCCAGACATCAAGACAAAATACAGAAATTATTTCTTCGGCGACTTCCTCTCAGCAGATTTCTGGCAAAAACTCTGAGAGTAAATAAAAAATTGCCATGAAAATGTTCTCAAAAATCTGTCGTTCGGAGTCGACTTTAAACTGTAGGCCCATCACTCATGTATAAAATTAACACACAATATAAGTGTGAGAAACTAGGTCGTAATCCTAACTGAAGGGTTGTAATGACCAATTATGTATGTATTTCACGTCTGGTAACTTTGAGATTTTACTTTTAAGTGTGGTTCTTGGATTTTTGATTTTCGGTAAGTTAATTTCTGAAGTCACTGCAAACTAGTAAGTAATGTGTTAGATGTGAAGCCACGATTCAAACGACAGCTCAAACATCTCCAAAAAACGAAAATATGAAAAAATATTTCTTCGGCGACTTCCTCTCAGCAGCCAGCTGTATGTTGGTTGTAGGTTTTATCACGGAGCACTGCGAGATTATGTAGCTGACGGGGATCTGGAACATATCCCAGCCGGACTATTGCAGGGCATGTTTCGATGAGGAGGAGTTGGAGACTATCGAACACCTCCTCTGTAACTGCCCAGCCCTTGGTAGATTGATAGATTGAGGTTGAGGACCCTTGGCAGTGCCTTCTTTGAGAATTTGAATTCTGTGTCGAGAGCCGACATCAAGGTAAATGGTTTGAGAAGCTAGAACGTAACTCTAACTGAAGAGTTGTAATTACCAATTATGTATGTTATGTTGTGTGTAATTTCTGAATTAACTTGAATTTTTAATTTTTCAAATTTTCAACCTACAGATATAATACTTCGGCTTAAAACCAATTTTCCACAAAAATATCCTTAATCTTCCAAACAGTATATTAACAATATAATATCACATGTAGATTTGTTTTATGGATTAAATTTTTATACAAAATAAATTATTTTTGCACTTGAAACCGCATTTTTAGTTTTGTAAGAACTCTTTCTAACGAAATATAAACATTTTTATTCTATAATAAATAAAATTTGGAGTAACCTACCTTTTATTTGTAGTTATTTGAGTAACAAACTTTTTAAGAAATTTAATTAATTTATCAATAAATTAGTAAGACGCACAAGTCACCACCGCTAAGTACATATAAATTCCATATAATTTAGGCAGGCAAAACAATAATTATAATTTCGTTTTTGTAGAGTATATATTTAGGCGTTTTACATTAATTACAATTATTGTATTTCTCTTCTCTCTCTTTTTTTTGTATGTTTTTGTCAAGGAGATTATAAATTTTGAAATTATTTCAACAATAATGTTTAGAGTTAAACGAGCGAAAGAGTAAAAGAGCAAATAGCAATACATTAACAATAAACCACATGTACACTTTCAAACAAACATCATGGAATGAATACATTTACACATACATACATATGTATGGATATGTATAAGTGTGTTTGCTTGTTTTATAAGTATTTATTTAAACACGTTTGTTTTTTCTACGTCTAACACTTGTTGATATTGGTGCTGATGATGATGGTGATGTTGATTATTATGTACGTTGATGTTATTGCTGTTGTTTCGAGTAGAAGTTGTTTGTAGAAGCTGTAACAGTTGTTTCACTTGAACTTTATCGTTGTTGTTTTAGTAGTTGTATGGATGAAGGAAAAAAAACAACAACAAATATTAATAAATTTAATTACAGTCTAGTTTATGAACATTTTTATGGTATTGAATTAATTTTACAAGCACTGCTTCGTGTCTGTCTTGCTGCCTTGTTGTCTTGTTGTCTAACTGCAGCAGATGAACACAATACAGACACACACACACTCACTTTGGGAAAACAACAACAACAACAGTGAGTTAGTCATATAAAACTAGAAAACTTGTTTTTTTATTTTCTTTCTTTGCTTTACTCTTACTCACACACACTCTTTATTCATCAACAGACAACTAACACCCACACACACGTTTTGTTCATTTCATATTTAATTTAATACAACATGGACTCTTCATTTTGCACACACTAATACACACACTTAAAACACTTTACATATACATGTGCTAATGCAAATACTACACTTTACTCCATGGATATACTATGTATGTAAGAGCCTTACATAGACATAAAGAGAGAGAACGATACCGAGAGAGCGAGAAAGACAGAGAGAGAAAGGCTTTAACCACACTTATAGTTTATGCAAAACACTTGTATTTACGTTGTATACGAACAGCATTGTTAACGGCAATTGTTGCTGTAGTTTGTTTTTATTTTTATTTTTATTTTTAATATATTCTTGCTTGTTATTCTTTTATTTTTACAATAATTAAATTAAAATTTTTGTTTTCTTTTCTTTTTTAATCATTGATTTTAAGATTTTAATTGAATAAAATGTTTTCAATATTTATTGTTGATATTTTGCTTATTTTATTTTATTTTATTTGTTATTTATCTTTTGTTTTTCTATTTCCATATTTACCTTTAAATAATAAATTTTAAAAATATTAAAATTAAATAATTTCTTCTAGGAAATTTAACACTATTTGGGCCATTCTTTTACTCTTTTCTAAATTATTTATTATTTATTTATTTATTTATTTATTTATTACAATACAATTACAAATTATATTCTAATTATATACGAGCGAAGTAACTTGACCATATGCTCGGTGTAGTGTCGCAGACCAGAGTCTCTGGTGGAAATCGAACCTACTACCAGGGCACCCTTTCCTAAATTAAAACCATTAAAGGTAAAGTTTGTCAGTGTGAATCTAGAACGTTTCTTTCAAGTCCTTAAATAAATTTTTCCCCAAACTCTCTAATGCATCCCCAGCATACCAGCAAGGGTATGGAAATTGTACAAGTTCATTGGCTAACTTCGTTACTGCCCTATACCAAACTGGGTTTTTTCATATTCCTATAAGAGAGCTGAGGCTAATAACCCTCTAAATATCGGATTTGTCGTTTAGTGATTTCAAAAGCGTCAATATTTCAAGGCCGTCTGTGAGAAAATGGTTCTTCTAAGCTGGATTTAGGCGATCACACAAGTCGTACGACACGTCAAGTTTTTATATAGAAAAGAGTGGATAGTGTCGTGTAAACTCAATATATCATAAGAGCGTACAACAATGAGAGAAAATACGAACGGAAATTTGGAAGTTGTACGGCTCTACTCTGTTTTTAAAATTTTCATAAGTCATCACACTTCATTAGATCAGAGATCCATTCATTTTACTTTGAATTGGTGTTTTACTAAATGTGTAAAACCAAAAAATTGCCGTAGTCTAGTAGGTAGATTGTAGTCTTAGTGCAACTGTTCAAACCGTGAATATTAAATAAACAGAATTGCCATGAAAAGCTTCTCTAAAATCTGTCGTTTGGAGTCGAGTTTAAATTGTAAGACCCGCCACTCATGTATAAAATTAACACACACACAACATGAGTGGTGTGAGAAGCTAGTCAGTAGTTCTGACTGAAGGTTTGTAATGAACAATTAATTAGATAAGTAAGTAAACTTCAAAAATGGAATTCTGTAATATTTTGTCCCTGACTTTAAGTACGTAAAAATAAAAATAGTTGACACTGACTCCAAAAATGGTGATTCAAATGTAATCACTTTCCGAACATTATGGAATACTGATGGCCATCATATGCGACCTACTGTGATAGAAATTGACAACATTAGCAATCTACACACTGCCAAAAATATCGCTTCTATTAGAGAAAGCGCGATCTCTGCAATTGAGCTTATTTTTCGCATGGTTATAACAAACTTTACATTTAGATTTGTATCTTCATCCACTATAAATAGGCTGGTTGGATGCTAGAGCGACTAGTTTTCAATGCTGATTTTTCGAATAAAATTTTCTTCAGCGCTGAATCTAATTTCTCATTCGGTAGGTCTCGGAGAATACAAAAGCAGTTATAGAATAACCATAGCATTCGGAAAAAGTGATCGTTAAGCCATACTTTTTCGAAAACGTCCTACAAGAACCGTTAACGTCAATTCAAAGCGCTGTGGCCGTATAGTAACCGGCTTTTTTGGCATACAATTAAAGATTTTTAACTGGACGGTATTTGGTTACTACAAACCTGCACCACATGTCACACAACACTAATTATTTTGGTTTCATACATACATACATACATAATTGATCGTTACAACCTAGTCAGGTTTACGGCCTAGCTTCTCACGCCACTCATGTTGTGTGTGTTAATTTTATACATGAGTGACACCCCTACAGTTTAAAGTCGGCTTCGAAAGACAAATTTTTTTGAGAAACTTTTTATGGCACTTTTATTTACTCTCAGAGTTTTTGCCAGAAATCTTTTTTCATATTTCGTTTTGATATATGACCTAGGGTTTGAAACGTGGCCTTACGTCTAATAAGCAAGACTTCAATTGTTTCATTGCTTGTAAAGTTTCCAGAAAATATAATCCCCTAAAGTTAGTGCATTTGAAGACCAACATTCGTCAAGTTATCGCCGAGATAACGTTTGAAATTTTTTAAAAAAAACTAGACGAACGCTACCACAATCCATCAATACAGAGGCGGTCACTTAGCTTTCTACCCAACCGTAATAAAATTCTGGGTATCTTATTAAAAAAAAAAGTTGAAGAACAAAAAAATTTTTAATTCCACAAATGGCTTTTTGATTAGATTCCATTGAGCAAAAAAAGTCGATCCAAATAGTGTAAATTTCTTTTATTTTCAAAGAAAAAAAAAACAAAACAAAAATTAAACGAGACGCCACCAACAAACGTTACTTTGATTTCTTTTTTTTTACGCCACAACACCTGCTTTTATTGCGATTATTTACGTTTCAAAACAATTGAACTTTCAATTCAGTTCAGATTCAATATGTGCATGAAGAAAAAAAGTATCACTTTACACGGAACGAATAGCAAAAACAAACAAAAAACATTTTAAAACACATTCAAAAACAGATGACAACGGCGGCATTTAAGCGCTGGCGAAAACAATAGCATTGAAGTTAACGATGATGACGACAAGCACGGGGAGTTTACGCACGGTTCACGCACTGGTTTCTAAACACACACACACGCGACAATACACAGTTATACGCTCTCTGCTCTCTGCGGACTGCACACTGGTCTCTGTTTTAACAAAACATTTCGTAGAACAAACAAAACAACGTGTATTTAAAATACGACGAGATGCTGTATTATTAACAAGCCGAGAGCACCAACAAAGTTTTGAGTTCAGAGAGATATTGAGAGCGAGAGAACGAGAGAGGCAAAGAGAATTTCATATAATTGATATTCTTAGCAGACAGCTGCTTCCAATAATTTGTTTTTTTTTTGTAGATTTTTTTTCTGTGTTGCTTCTCTTAAGAGTTTTAAAAAATGGGGGACATTAGGTTGATGGCTGTTGAATATACAGGGTTAATGTTTCCTAAAGACTGTGGGAGAGAGGGAACAACGTTCATTCTGCAAGGGCTTGTTTGATTTTAATTATTTTGTTTGTTTTCTTATTTTTGTTGATTATTATTTTTTGTAGTTGTTGTTGTTTTTTTATTTTAGGTTCTTGTTGTTGTGTTAAAGTGTGTGTACAATTTTCCTTTTTCTTAAGTTAACGACATTTCTTAGCTTTTCAGGCAATTTTGGAGATTGGATGGTTGTTTTTGTTCTCTGGCCTGTATTCTCTTTATTATTTTTTTTATACTTTTAGACTTGTTTTGTTGCATATGTCTGTGTGTATATTTTTTATACAACTTTTACTTTTTTTTGCAATATTTTTTTTTTATATTTTTACTGTTATTTTTATTATTGTTTACAGTGATTAAAACAGAAAGCACCCGTAATTCAAGGTTTTTATTGGAGGTTTTCTTTTGTTTTCTTTTTTTGTGTAATAAAACAAAAGATTTTAACGGTTTTGTAAGTGTGGCATAGTTCTAGGCGCTTGCTTTGAATTATTTTTGTATTGTTTTGTTGAAATAATAATTAAATTCTTTCGGTTACTTTTTTAATTAAAATTTCCTTTTGGTTTTTCTCTTATATTTTTAAATATTTTTCAGAATTTTTATTAAACACGTGCCATATTTTTTCTAAAATATTTTTTTTATAATATTTTATTTTCCATTTGATTTGATTATTTAATCATTTCCTTTTCAAATCCACCAAAAGAAAATAGAAAACTTAACAGTGCGTATACGCATACGTATTTATAACTTTCACTTTTTTCTTTTGCCCCCCTAGACAACATTGCCTTTGTGTTTGTATTATTTAGTAAGCCTTAAAGCAGACTTTATTTTTTTTTCTAATATTTATTTTTCTTATTTGTTTAATAAAATATTTAATGGTTTAGATTTGTTAATAAAATTTGGTTTTTTGTTTAATTCTCTTTAACATTTTTGGTTTTTTTTTCTTATAATTTATTGCAACACTTTTTTCTTTCGTTTTCTTCTTTTATCCCTTTATTCTATATATTTTTTTATATGTGTATGTGTACTTTTATATTTTACGTCACAGACTCAGCAGCCGCCACTTTGCTATACATAACAATAACCTTAGCAATACGCAAAACTTTTATTTATAACACTGACACTATAAATATTTAGCCTATTTTCTGGCGTTTAAAAAACATATATCTATGCTTATTTCAAATAAATTCACTTTTTAATTAAAATTATAACAATTTTACACTCTTTTCTTATTGGATAACCCATAAATACTTTATTTCACCACAAAAGAACTAAAAAAAATATGCAGAGACTTTTTGTTTGATAAATTTCACTTAAAGGGGAAAAAAGGAAATCTCACCGTTAACAACAAACGTTTAACCGTCTCTATGCGTTTATATTTGACCCGTCTACTGAGGCTGCTAACAGCGACTGATTGTTGTCAGGCATCTGTAAAATGGTGTTTGCTATAATTTAACCGGAGTTTTTCGCATTCGCACGCTCTCTCTCTTTCTCTATGTCACATAATCTCTTACTAGTTAAAAGCATCTCTAACAATTGAAAGTCTCCACACATAATTCATACACTTTGTAACCGCCGACACTTTACTCTCTTGTCCTTTCCATGTATTCAACAGTCATTAAAATGTTCTCTTTTTTGTTTTCTATCCCTTTAAACATTTGCCAAAGAATAATACAACATGTGTATAAATGATATGAGAGAGTATATATTTTGTAGAGATTCCTTTGAAACACGTTTACTCATTTAGTCATTTATATTTCCAATACTCATACATGTGTGTTAACACAGTGGGATCATTAGTATTGGCGTAGAAATTGTGTGGTTTCTCCCAGCTGTCCCCGTCTTAGCCGACCGTCACACACGTGTGTGTGTAAGCATGTTCGTGTGTACGTAATTTTATTTTTCTTTTCAACTTCATTTTCCTTTTATATCTATTTTGACATTTTATTTTGTCACCAGCATTCAAGTTTACACCAATACTATTACAATACAAATAATTGTGTGTTGGTGTTCGAAGGGATATTTCGTTTGGTGACTGACATCTGTGGTTGCTTAGCAATGAATGAAATTACTTGCAAGCATCGCCTTCAACAATCTGTTGTTGGTTAAGACTAATGACACCACAAAATGAAATAATCTAAAGCATACTTTACAGCGTTATACCAAGGATAAAATAATTTATTTTATGCAAATAATAACATTTAGGTGGCAGCACTAAAAAACCACGACAAATGTTACGTGTACATTATCACAAATACGCACCACTTTTTTAATTCGCACATTCTTTTTCATTGTCGGTTAATGAAAAGGATAAAAAGAAACTTCATTCCATAAGAAAATCAGATTTTCTTTCTTCGATGGTACAGTTAATACAATTCAAAAGAGAAAACATACAGTATGCTGTGTTCGTATGGGCGGCAAAACTTGCACGTACTGTCTGCCCTTTGTCGGCAAAAAAATTTACTTTCATTTTTCTTATCCATAAACCATCCTCTCCTTTGGAATGTAAATGTAAGCACAGAACCATTAATGAAGGTAAAACACTCACTGCGTTATCTATATTCTGATTCTAGTACTCTTACACGTTATTATCAAGCAGAAAAATATTCCTTTGTATCAATAATTAAACCGCTGAAAAAGTGATTTCACGCGCAGTTGGCACATAAAAAATAATACGTAAAACGTATCAATAAACGTAAAATAAATCAAGTTTCTTTATACGGTTAATGTATTTTATAGGTAAGTGGCGGGTGGCTTGATTTTGTTTTCAAAAACATATGTATCTGTGATAAATAAAAACACTATTAATAACCATTATCTACAAATCATATTCCAATTCGTTCTAAGTTTTTTAACCCAATAACTCCGTTAGTGACGGTAAAAATTACTTTTCGGGATACAAACCACTCAATTCACCATTCATAATACGGTTGAAATATGGTAGTACCATGTCGGTGACTACGTGAATTTTTTGGAGTAACGGTATTTGTGGTAAATTTTAATTTTATTCGCCATATCGAAGTAAGTCCTCGCTTTTATCAAAATTCACCAATTACATAATATACGAAACCTCACCTCAACCTAAAAACCCCTAACATATAAAAAACTTTACGATATGCCGGTGAAGGCCGCGTATGTCACTGGTTCACCAATCATAATCTTCTTCCTTTCTTCTTCGCCAAAACCATTTTTCCGCCAGACGAAGATGTATTTTAAGAAAGTTAACAATTTCAAAATCCCCGAAGATGTTTGAATTATCTCCAATAATCCCTTTTTGTTATCCCAATAAGTTCACCTTCCTCAATACTAAATTTTTATTGCCATTTATTACCAAAAATCCCCAAAATTGCCTAACTTGGCAGCACTGAAGTCAATCAGTTTTTATTTAACGAAAGAAATCAGCTGTTATTTAAAGGCTTTGCTGACAAAAATTTTCAGAGTTGTAACTAATACGAAATGGAAGAATAGCCATATTGAAACAAATTCTATGGTAATTAAAATATAGATACGTTAGCTAAATACGACATTTAATTATTTTTTTAATATAGAAATTCAAATTGTTTACATTTTAAACAAAATCTTGTTTTTGTACAAAATGTTAAATACCATATTAACGCTCTGCTCCGTTAAATAAAACCGTTAAATGCCTTAAAATATTTTATTATTACTTTGAACGATATGCTTCTTCCTTTTGTCACGCTTCTGAATTCATTTTGAAATACTTTTATTACTTCCAGGTGAACACATAATTACTGCTGGTGTGGCTTTAAAACATAAGACGACATGTCTAGGTGCGGGCTTGGTATTAACTAATCAAGTTGCTCTGAGGAATTTAAAACTAAACACAAGTCGTTATGTATTGCAATTAGATCACACCCGAAATGGAATAAACAACAAACATATTTCGTGTTACGTATGGCAGAGTCGCGTCGTCGACGAGAGATTCTAGTCTCTATCAGAATTGTTTACTGGATACAAGGGCGAATGAATTCGCCTTGCTAGATAAATATTGATATTATAAATTTAGCATTGTTCAGCTAAGGTAATTCAAATTTTTGTTCTCCCTGAGAAGTTTTAATGTTCTATATTGGATATAATACAAATAATTAATTTGCTTTTGAGATTATTTGAACTTTGGAAGCTCAATAGTGAACAACAGGTGAACATGGAAAACAAAAGTTTCTTTGGGTCGATGTGTTAGACCGAATTTTTCAATTTACCAGAACGTTTTTAGATGAATTATAGCATATCACACTCCATCTAACGTCTCAACGTCAGGAAAACATCGCCTGGCTTATACACCTTAACCTCAGCTGCCACAAGCACTGTATATTGCAAATTACCGTGTATTCGGCGTGATAAGCAAAAGTTTTTTACGTGATAAAGTATACATAATCGTTTTGCAAAAATTAAGAGATCTCTATTATTTAATATCGTGCTGGACGACATTATAGTAAGAGTGTACCAGTCTAAAAGGGGCCGCTTGGAAGACCTATCGTACACGAATGATTTTCATTTACTTGCACATTATCTCACAAACATGCAGGGAATGTTGGAATTGTGATTAATTTCTAATAAAATAAAAACAAGAATAAATTCAAGGAAATTTCAATTGTTTATGTTGTTGCGTGGTTCTTTTTTATGATATATAGGCAACATGTGTATGTATGTGAAATGCGATAAGTCTCTTCCAACTCGCTATCGGACCTAAGATTTGAATTTTCGACGGTCATGTTAAGTGAACTGCTACTCACCGGTCTGCCGCCAGTAGAAAACTGCTCATGCCAGAAGGCAAAGGCTTGTTGGGAGATTCGTGTTAACTATATCAAACAGGTGACTGCAAGAATTGTCCAATGGTTCTTATAAAAATTTGAGGAAAAATTTATATAAAAGTGTTTTTATTATAAATAATTATTGTCATAATGAAAGCGGCCATATTTCTTTTTTCAAATTTGCAAAGACTGTATTTATTATAATTTGCTTTATAACAGGCCTTTTTTAAATTAAAAGCACTCAAGGAATATGGGATATATATCTACATAAATGTAACAAATCATTTTTATTATTATTTATTTAATTACACTAATTTCTCTATATTAATTTAACTTTTTTTCATTTACAAGTCGTCTCTAATGATATGGCAACACTATCTGTTAAAAACAACTTAACGATGTGGCTGAATTTGGTAAAATTTAACGTAAATGAAATACTTAACGAAAAGACACCATTCTTGTCGAGTTGAGCGAACGTGAACGATTTTTGTCAACCATCTTTAAAATATACGTCTAGAGAGGAGTTGGGTGTATTAGAAGTAAAATCAATTATTTTTGCTACCAGCGACAAATTAATTAAATTTAAGAAAAATGTCGATGATTTCTGCTCGTTTGGCCTCATCTGTGGCCCGTAATTTGCCAAAGGCTGCTCAACAGGTAATAAATTTTTAATAAAAAAGCCAACAAAATTATTACCCAAAAAAATCTCCAGAAAAAATGTGCAAAAGTTACGGCACAAGTGTTGAAAGTGAAAAAATGCAAAAAATTGAACAATTTATCGAATTGGTTTAACGAAAACATGAATTTATGATAAAAGTGTTAAATTTGTTATTGGTTTTAGCAAATTAAGTGATTAAATCATGGTAGTTTTTTAGTTTTATAAAGTGCAACTTGAAAATTTCTTGTTACGCAACCTTTGGTTAGAAAAGAGTGTGATCATATTAGTGGACGAAGGCTAAGTGAATATTGTAAGATATGATGAGAAATGCCGTTTGTGAGAGGAAAATTCTACAAAATTACATAATTTTTAATTAAAATGTTGTAATGTATTGGCAAAGTAAATTGTATACAAAGTGTACAATTTTCCGGTTACATAATGTGACGGAAAAAGTTTCCGAATATATTTGCGGCACTTAGTACCCCGGTTTCTTGCGTTTATAATACACTCAGCTGTCATAAAAGAGAGGGTTTCGTTTATTGATTTTATTTTGAGGTTATGTTTAGAAAAAAGAATTCAATATAAAATTCAATGCAATCCTATTAATTTGTAATGTTTTAATGTTAAAGAATAAATTTTTTGTAATTTACTAAAAGAAATTTAGCAAAAAAAATTCTTATTGCAAAAGAAAAAAAGATCAAATTTTTCGTAGTGCATGTGCTAGAGGGAGATGGCACTATTGCTATTGCTCTTAATTCATGTGCTGCCGTATGTTTTAATGATTATTTAACTGCCTGCCTGTCATATTGAAGAGAATCTTTCGTTAAAAACTAAACCAAAAAAAATTGCTTACATAAGTAAAGTTTTTTCTCCTGTTGAAAACTTGAATAAATGTGAATTTGTAATTAGGTTTATGAGAATATTGACTATGAAATAATTTTTAAATTACTTTTGAAATAAAATCTTAAATGGTTATTAATGTAGATTACTGTAGTAGGGCACAGCATAAGACTTGGGAACACTATTAGAGATATAAGGAACATTATGCATGGCTATGAAGTGAAGTTTAGATCCCTTAATAAATTCAGTATAGAAGATTATGCTGATGCTGGTTACATTGAATTTAGTTTGTTTGGTAGTGTATTGTATTGTTTAGGATGTCACTTCCAACACTGTTGTGGTTCCAACAGTTTACTTTTCAGTGTCTGAAAGGGATTTTTTCCTGCACTTGCCCAGAATTTTCCTTCTGAAATCCACTAATGCCACGCACTTTCCCGATTTGTGTCCTGGTGATTTGTTTTCCTAGTCATATAATTTACATAGAGGGTTAGAAACGATTCCAGTTCCTAATACGAATACTCCTACTACTCTCTGGTACAATTTGAAGGCACATTTTTTTTATTAAATCGTTGATCTGTGAGCAATTTTTTAAATCATTGAATTTATTAAACTTGATTTCTCTTGTGTAAGAAAACAATGAACTGATTTCGTTGGATATACCGCTGAGCCGCAAAGTTCAAGCGTGTTGAATATTAATTTTCAGTTTTATTAGCCTTACCTTGAGGTTCACCGTCCTATGCACAATCAAAAAAGTGAAAAATGTTAGACGTGAAAACCTATGACAGCAAAAGGATATTTATTTAATTAGAACTGCTGAAATGAGAAGATGGTTGCATTAATATGATTTTATTATTTTTATAAAAAAATTATCAGCATTGTTACCGTATTTTGTTGTAGATTGTGTAGCATTTTATTTTACTATTTGTTGTATACATATATGTATGTTTTGAATGTAGTATATTAGTACATATTATGTAGTTTTACTTGATAAACATTTATCACAAATATAATTTCATTCCCTTTACACCTCAAACCCTTAAAATTTAGACCGAAAACTCAAAAAGCCCCCAAAATTTTATTGGCATCCATAAACAAAATTATTTAAAGAATTCCTCCTTTTATTTGTAAATCAAAATCGAGTGAAATGTTTCAAATTATTCTAAATTCTAAAGTTTGAACAATTTTCGTAATGCAAGTTTATCGATTTTGAGTTCACTCGTCTTTTTGGCGTATAAAACACGGGGATGTAAAATTTGGCAAACACAAATTCTACGGGGCTTGTTGAGTGTGGTTTAAAAAGAGAAACGAATTATATAATGCGTTAAAAATTGTAGTAAACTAACAAGAATCACAACTCCACCTTGAACACTATGTACACGTTTTGTTGTTTTTTTTCTTCTTAATTTGGCATTATCTTAACTCTGTATCTACATACCTCCCAGTAGATTTCCTCAGTGCATGTATTGCTTTTTTTCCCCCACAATACAATCTCAAAAGGCAAATGCACTCTGTATCAAATTGGATTTCAAAATATTTGATACAATTCTTAATATTCTTGCCAAAATTAAAAACAACAGGCAATCAATTATTCATTGATTTGATTCTTGGAAATCCTGTCAGTTGTGTATGAGTTGCTACAAATATTCCAAGCATGCCTAACACACAATTACTAGTATTTTGTAGATTGTCTTTCCTTTCAATCCCTTGTCTAATTTTATGTACTTTCAACAAAACTCCTACTCTATAGTATTTGAAAACAAACAAATTTTTAATATTTTATCGATTTTTTTGTTTTGAATAGATCGCTGCCAAAGCTGCTTACCCAGCTGCCACTCTAGCTGCACGTAAACTCCATGTCTCCAGCACACAACGTAGCGCTGAAATCTCTTCCATTTTGGAAGAACGTATTATGGGTGTTGCCCCCAAGGCTGATTTGGAAGAGACTGGCCGTGTGTTGAGCATTGGTGATGGTATCGCTCGTGTATATGGTTTGAACAACATCCAAGCCGATGAGATGGTAGAATTCTCTTCTGGTTTGAAGGGTATGGCCTTGAATTTGGAACCCGATAACGTTGGTGTTGTCGTATTCGGTAACGATAAGCTCATCAAGCAAGGCGATATTGTTAAGCGTACCGGTGCTATTGTCGATGTCCCCGTCGGTGATGAATTGTTGGGCCGTGTAGTCGATGCTTTGGGTAACGCTATTGATGGTAAGGGTGCCATCAACACCAAGGATCGTTTCCGTGTCGGCATCAAGGCTCCCGGTATCATTCCCCGTGTATCTGTCCGCGAACCTATGCAAACTGGTATTAAGGCTGTAGATTCTTTGGTACCCATTGGTCGTGGTCAACGTGAATTGATCATTGGTGATCGTCAAACTGGGTAAGAAACATATTATTTTTTGTTTAAAAACAGAGAAATTTGCATTCAAAGTGTGTTTGGAGTTGTTTCTAATGCGTATTGCTTTTGCGATAATTACAGTAAAACCGCTTTGGCTATTGATACCATTATCAACCAAAAGCGTTTCAATGATGGTCAAGATGAATCCAAGAAATTGTACTGTATCTACGTTGCCATCGGTCAGAAGCGTTCCACTGTCGCCCAAATTGTCAAGCGTTTGACTGATTCCGGTGCCATGGACTACTCTGTTATTGTATCTGCTACCGCTTCTGATGCCGCCCCCTTGCAATACTTGGCTCCCTACTCCGGTTGCGCTATGGGTGAATACTTCCGTGATAAGGGCAAGCACGCTTTGATCATCTATGACGATTTGTCCAAACAAGCCGTTGCCTACCGTCAAATGTCCTTGTTGTTGCGTCGTCCCCCAGGTCGTGAAGCCTACCCCGGTGATGTATTCTACTTGCACTCCCGTTTGTTGGAACGTGCCGCCAAGATGTCCCCAGCCATGGGTGGCGGTTCCTTGACTGCCTTGCCCGTCATTGAAACCCAAGCCGGTGATGTATCCGCTTACATTCCAACCAATGTAATTTCCATCACTGACGGTCAAATCTTCTTGGAAACTGAATTGTTCTACAAGGGTATCCGTCCCGCCATTAACGTCGGTTTGTCTGTATCCCGTGTCGGTTCAGCTGCCCAAACCAAGGCCATGAAACAGGTCGCTGGTTCCATGAAATTGGAATTGGCCCAATACCGTGAAGTCGCTGCTTTCGCCCAATTCGGTTCCGATTTGGATGCTGCCACCCAACAATTGTTGAACCGTGGTGTTCGTTTGACTGAATTGTTGAAACAAGGTCAATACGTACCCATGGCCATTGAAGATCAAGTAAGTAACATTTGCCCGTCAATTTAAATTATAATAGAGTAAATATTGAAGAACGACATGCATACTAACTACTACGTCTTAGGTTGCTGTCATCTACTGCGGTGTCCGCGGTCACTTGGATAAGATGGATCCCGCTAAGATCACCAAGTTCGAAAAGGAATTCTTGCAACACATCAAGACCACCGAACAAGCTCTTTTGAACCAAATTGCCCAAGAAGGTCAAATCTCTCCAGCTTCCGATGCTAAATTGAAGGAAGTCGTCACCAAATACTTGGCTACCTTCAACGCTTAAGCTTTAACAACAACAACAACAGCAGAAAATTACCATCATCATTGAAATTACAATTACAACAGTATGAATGCATTACACTCAACACACAGTGTAAACCGTCATCAACACCCGTTGATCGTCACGTTATTCTTACAATTTAATTAAGAAAATAATAATTTTCGTTAAACGAAAACATGCAAGATTTTAAAAACAGCAAAACTTAAAAACATCTAAAAAGTTACAACAAATCTTAAAAAAAAAAATAATGAAAACAAGTCATTTGCTAAAACAACAAGAGTTAAACTAAAAAATTAATAAAAAGTAATTACAATAATAAAATGTTAAAATTTAACAAGAAAAAAATCGAAATTTCCAAAAAAAAAATCAAAAAAACTTAAAAAAGTCGTTCATTTTTTCCTTAATTTTTTTTACGCAAAACCTATCGATAAATGTACAGTACATACATACATTACATACATTTTTAGTGGTAAATGTCTCCTAACACTGTCATTTGATTTTTGTCTCAACGATATTTAAAATGGAAACAACATTCCTTCGAATACCTTTTTCAAAAAGAGCGCGCGAAAAGGTTCTCGATGGTTATGTTGTGTTACATTTTGAAAAGTGTATTACGAAGTCGTTTTAAACGAATTTCTTAAAATAAAAGTGTTGCTTTTAATTTTTACTTTATATTACTCAAGAAAATATAAATATTATGGAGCCTATGGATGTTTAAATTAAACATAATAATACAAATAATAAATAATCTTTAAAGTTAAACAATAAAAACTATACTTAAAATTCTTTGTTGTTTTTATTTCGCGTTAAGTAAGGTTAGAGCAAATATTTTCTATATTCTAGAAATTCTGCTCGTCGTAGCACTTCTAATTTCAAAAGTATAACAAAATATTATTTTGTAAGCAATCATACAAGAGCAGAAAGCGATATACATCCATACATACACCCAGATATGTAGTGTGATCCAGAAAAATATTGTTGATCTGTTATATTCGATAGGGTATAGTCATAGAAAAGTTCGTCCTTTTATTATCTTAAGTTTCTCAATAGCAAAATTATTCGCCATAGACAGGAAGAAGTAGGTGGTACAACCACTTCAAGTCAAATCCAAATAATGAGTTAGACATTTGGAGTATCGGGCGTGTTATTATCTAGTATGTGGTGTAGTCCTTAGGCAACACGATTTATCTTTCTTTTCTTTGCTTTCTTTAAACGATCGATTTATAAGCAGTATAGATCCGAATTAAAGGCTTGATCTTGAAACAGCAGTCCATAGTAAAAATTCGCTTTCAAACACAGCGAAGCTATCGTGGTCATCAAGTCTTGCTTGGTTTATCCTGCCTCACTGCGATTCAAACATTACCGTTTTGTCTTCGTTACAATCACAATCCGCTTCAGATACGCTCGATTTTATTGTACTTTGCAAATTTAAAGACGGTCCATAACATTTTTACATTGACTCGGGTGGAACTCAAACTTATTTGAGTTGTTCCGAACAGTTTTTCTACAATCTTTAGCTTATTGGTGAGAAGGAAGACAATAGTATTCACTTCAAACGCTAGTGCACGTCTCTGGCTCGATGCAAACTCCTGTCATTGGGTTCGTTCTTTCTCGTTAGTCTAATGGTGCTGTCGCTACTTCATATCAGATCGATCACTAGATTCATTAGCCTGAAAGGTAAAGGGAGCTATAATCTGAAAGGGAACTATACTTTAAAGCGAAGAACTGTCACTGTTTGCACCAGTGATGTCACAAGAGACTGCTAAGTATGCTTAACGAAGAAGCCAAAGTAAAGGGTATTTACATTTCCAATGGCTTTCTAAAATTGAAATAGAATGCGGAATATAACGTGGCAAAAAAGGTTTTTCAATGCAAGAGCTATCTTTTCAGATTACTGAAGACATCGATTCGAAAAATAGTGGATTTATGGATTTCTTTTTGCAAGGGACTGACTACGGCCAACTTGAGCGATGACACTTATTCATGCAAAGTATGGATTGTGTAGCAAGGGGTAAGTAGAATCGGAGCGCTAAGCTGTTTTCATTGTCATTTCAAATAGGAAAAGTGAAGTAACCGTTTAAAGTAGCATCATGTTGTACTTCTGGTGAAATAAAGGACGTTTCCAAGCGAGATGGCTGGACACATTCCATTAGCCTTGGCTTGGCCCCACACACACCAGATTATCTATCTTTAACATGTATTGTTGTATACCAAGACTGGAATTGTTGCTAACTTGCCGTTCCATACGAGAGACTTTACCTATTCCTCCAATATATAGTCCAGTTAAACGGTCAATGGACTAAGAGTGAGAGCAGATGGTCACCAATCTCGCCTACCAAAAAATTGATGGCATAGTGTCGTGTTGCCGAAACTACATTCTTAAGGCCCATAATTTAAAGCAAGAAAAATGTGTTAATAATCGCACGTTATGTTGTTCTATTGACTGTAACGTTGTGATTTCTATCGTTCTTGAAGAAGTCCGGTGCGACAAACCGCTGGCCCATAGACCGCTTCTATGGACCAGCATAGAGTGAGACTGATTATCGTCTACCTCCCCTACTATTGCCCTGCATAGTGCAAGCCTGCCGTATAATAACCTCTTTTGAAATTATAATATTCTAGAAGAGGAGGAAGAATTAATTAGTCATTCGCCTCCCAGTGTACTACATTGTATAGAGCAATGTAATGCTTTCTCAGTTTCATTGGCAATGGTAGAAACAACGTAACCTCTATCGTTAGTAGTCGCGGACAATACTCCGTAGGTGTACTGAAGCGTTGGGAGAGATGTTTGGTGTTACGAAAACGTCGTCGATAAGTTGTTTTAGAGTTTAAGAAATTATCCTTCTGTGGTAAGAGTTAAGGATTGACCTCCAGTCAGATTTCAGCTGAGCCAGGATTAATCTTCTTCACCTGGGAATGATCTTCTCACTGTTTGCAATACTTGATAGACGACCGATCAAGACCCTACTATGTCCATATTTTTTTTGATATATTCATTACCGTCTGTTCCTGCAATTGTTTATAGCCATCCGTGTGGAATAATGTCTGATCAATAACGAATGGAGAAAAATCTTCGGATTTCGTGTCTAACATGACTGGAAGATGGATCTTCCATCCATGCCGCCAGGAGTTGCGTAGTTAGTAAGGTGTTGCGTTGTCAAATTGGAAACATTCTGGTTTCCTTACGGAGATGATCAATACTGATCATTTTGATACAGACAGTGGCGATTCAGAGCGTACTATTCTAAAAAATTTGTAGCTCATTACTTTTTGTGTCGCTTAGCCAAACTGAGGCTACTTAGTTCAAGAACGAATGTTCAATTGCCTTGTATGTGGTCACAATGATTACCACAGTCATTCCTCATCAAGAAGCAGCAAACGCTTTATTTTTCCATTTGTATGTGGAGTGCAATGAGAAATGCAAAGCTTTTAAAGACTTAGTCGAATATTTTGCTGTAAGGCACTTTGGGTGTACGGTGGTCTTCAACTGAGACCTCAAGTTACATTTTCACCTCTTTAGTTCGCGAGCTACTGCTTATTTTGTGAGAGAGAAAGAGAGCTGAAGTGATCATTACCACAGAAACTCTATAATGGTGGTGACTTATCTTGGAGCATATATTACGTGCTTTTATATCGGATGAATATGTGGTACAATCGCCCGCATTGGAAGCCAATTTGGAAGTTTGCTAAGGTATAGATTACATAAAAGAGGTCTGTAGTTGGCGGGCCAGTGTTTGATGTCATTGCAAAGTGTCGAATTCAGTATGTCGTCTAACACCATGGGGTAATCGATCATGACATATGCTTTGCATGGATCCATTGCAGCCACTATAATGCATTGACATGTTCATTGCTACTTAAGGCTGTTTTTTCCGTTCATCACTGTAGTGGTGCGCCTTAGCAACCAAATCTGCTGACGATTAATTTCAAATCATTATAGAAACTAACCTAGTCTAATGTTTTTTATAAAAAAGAAAAGTTAATAAATTATAGAAGTCGTATTTAAAAAAAAAATAACAAAAATAATCCCAAAAATCAATTTTTCTTAACGTACTGTATCAGATTTATACTCTTTACCTCTCTTATCAACTTCTTAATCATCCCTTGCTGTTTCGACTGCCCCCAAAAGTCAGCAATAACAATTTAAAACAAACATTATTGTTGCTTTTGTTATTGGAGGTATGTATTTTTGGTTTTGGATTTTTTCTTTGTCTTCTTATTCCACTATACTTTTATTTCCTAAAAAAGAACAAGAAATAATACACCACTGCTGGTACTTGTTGTTGTGTATGTACTTGCATGTATTTACAAAGGGGGAGGGAGGGTGTTTGTTTGCTGCTCTTTTAATGTTTCTCTTGTTATGATTTGCTGTGCGCCTATTCGAAAATCGAGTTTGACGGTTTTATGACCGTCATTTATTTTATTTTCCTCAACATGTTCGTTCTTTTTTTTATGGGCTAAACTGACAACAGCAGCAGACATTATTTTGCAACGGCAACAAAAACATGTTGTTATTAAGAAAAAAGTATCAAATTTATTACGGTTATAAAATAAAAACGTTTTACAGTGGCACACAAAGCAAAACAAGTTTTAGAAATAAAATAACCAAATAGTTCAGAAAATTGTGAAGCACAATGTCACTGAACATCTTTTTGTTGCAGTGTTAAGAAAGAAAAACTGGCGCAGTCCAATGTTCCACCCAGATTTACTGCGTATGATTGATTATTGGCACCCAATGTTTTAAGAACATGAAAATCACCACCACTTATGCAATCGATTGTTAAGAGCGCTGTAAAGCAAGTTGCGCTTTCTTTTTGGAACCAAATGTCGTTGTTGTTTATTAGCTGATTATTTATTCATTAATAATTACCACTAAATAATTAAAATACGATCACAAATTACATCTAAGTGTTACGGCAGGAATTATAAAGATCATATGCACGGTTTAGTGTAATAGACAAGAGTATCTGGTGAGATTAGGACTTGCAGACGTTAATCACACGAATGTTCTACTATGCATTTTGGATCCTATGCTCGTATATTCATTCACAGACAACGTGAATCAAAATTCGTTTCCGACAACTGGTTCAATATTATGTTCCCTGATTGCCAATAGGTTTAAGGTAAGCCTATAATTGATTTTAGAGATTTTTTATGACCTAATACAATTGTCTTTCAAGCGGAAATTCATGTAATTTCAGTGTTTCAATTCAAGACTCTCACACAAAGAGAGTAACATACTACCCAGTAATGTGCACAAAAATTTAGCCAGCAAATCTCTATACCGCTCATCTTTCGCTGTAAAGGCAACTCTTTGATTTATTCAAAAGAATTAAGGAAGAAGAATTAAAAGACGCCAGCATATAAACCGCACCGAACAGTTAATATTAATGGATGTCATGGCGATGTAAAATACGGCAATGTTGCTTATTGACGTACCAATTTAATCAAAAATAAGATTCTTTGATAAAAAATACTTATCTGTGGTCAGTTTTAGTTTATTCTTGTTTGGTGGATTGTAACGATTTGGAAATTTTTAAGTTTTCATCGACAACAGTTCACAGCGTGCCTCTTTCTCGATGCTCTCTTCCCCTCGTTTAAACTTAGAAAAAAAGTTCATTTTCTTTATGCAATAAAGTTTATCAAGCCTATCCTTGGATTCAATAGCAAAAACCACTACGAAATTCCTTTATATACAGTTTCTTCAAACTAACAAAAGTTGCTTCACTCAAATTGCTCTATTTCACAGACTAATTGCTGAAAAATTTATTCGCAGGTCGCTTGAGGGATAGGGTTAACAAAATATCATATGGACTTAATACTAGGAGCACCATCTTTCTGTTCACTTTTCAGTCCAACTGTTATATTCGATAAGTTCTTGAGGAAGTCATTCTTGATTTAAATCGAATTAACCTAAAACTTGGTTACGTTGACTAGGTACGATGGTCAGGAAAGGAGTGTGATTAGATTCTTATGTTCACTTGGGTCTAGGGATATGACACCACTGTGTTATCCGTCTCACGCAGTAATAAAACGACCGTCCTAAAAGCGGTATTGTACAACGGTGCTGTCCAACCCAATTGCAGTTGTTTTGTTGTTTTTCGGAGCTGCAACTGTGACTAGCTTGTCCCTGTACACGATAAGCTTCACATATTCCCACAAAAAATAAGCCGATGGGGTCAAATTCTATGACCTTGGCAGCCTATGGGTTGCTTCTAAGCGTTAGATTAATCGCTCACCAAACTCACCTCGCAAGAGATTCGCATTTTGTTGTAATCACATCCTAACCAATTCTATTTTATTGATTTTAGTGCAAAAAGTCAAGGATCATCGCTCGCATTGACTATGCCGTTCCAAAGCAATGTAATTTTTAGAGCGTCACATGTCACGAATCCTTGTTTTATACTGAAAAATCCAACCGAATTTTTTTGAACTCAAATCGATTATGTAATGTTCCATTCTTATTATGACCCACCACTGCCATCACTTACAAACAAGTCTCATTAATTCTTTTTTATATACATATACATATTTATGTATGTACTCATGTGCTGGTGGGTACGTAAGTACGTATGTGTAGTACATGACCCGTCATTATTACTTGCCGTAATTGCTATTCCGTTTCTTTTATTGTTGGAGTGGAGTAGTAAATTATCATTTATAACTTCCATGTGTTCATGTGTATGTGTATGATTTGAAGCCTAAAATTTTACATACCGTTGCTATAAAAAATTTCTTGAATAGCGCTTAAAAAAAGAAAGAGAAAAAGAAATGAATGAAGAAAAACATGTTCCATAGAATCTTATTAAAATTCTGAGCAACTGTTACTGAAATATGCAAAGCATAATTGTTGTGTGTACGTTTGTATTATTGGACATACATATAATGAAATAAACATGCTACCCTGGGTGTATACGTTCGTAGTAAAGATGTTCACACATTTATTTTGAAAAAGGACTTCTTAAAATAACACTGATGTACCATCATATTGTACGGGCCAGTCATTAGTCAAATAGTTCATATTTTTATTTTTTAATTTCTCACCATTATTTCTTTATAGAACCTTTAAATAAATATTTATAGAATTAAGAATACGTGCTATAATCTTAAATTACCGTGTCACTAAGTTACAAGCCTTACTTTGAAGCCTATTCGGTCCATAGTGAAAAAGTCTTCAGAGATAATTGAATAAAAGCATAACCTGATGCTGGTGGATCCAGCATGTTCACAAATCCTATTAAATCCCCAAGTTTACAGTCGTTTAGATCTACCATTTCCTGAACAAATTGTCAAAATGCATAGCTATTTGTGCGTATCTGCATCAAATATTATTGATTGGTCCATCTGTCTTTACAAAATTAATAGAAATTAGAGATACGCCGACGCCACATAGACTTTCTGAAGATCTAAAGTTTAAGTATAAAAATTAAAAAGGATAGGTGACAATACTTCTCCTGGTATTGTCATACTAGGAGTTCGTTTTTTAAGAGTGCTTTGATGGTTGATCTTAATCCCCCAATTTGCCACCTTTACAGTCTTATTGGGATATGAGTCAGGAAGAAACAGAAACGTAGGGAACATAGAACAAATTGTTGTGTATTCTATAGATGTTGTTAGAAAAGGTTACTGAGTTTCTTATGGGT
The DNA here is from genome assembly GCA_936449025.2 of Sarcophaga subvicina. Classification (NCBI taxonomy): domain Eukaryota; kingdom Metazoa; phylum Arthropoda; class Insecta; order Diptera; family Sarcophagidae; genus Sarcophaga; species Sarcophaga subvicina. Next base: position 40,824,701 of record OW388084.2, read on the forward strand.
CATTGTGTGATTAGACCACTGGCTATTGAAGAGTATGCTGCAATGTGGAGTTAGAGACTGTAGAATACTTCCTCCATAACTGTCTAGCCCTTTGTAAAATGAGGTGGAAAACCCAGAGTGATGTTTTATTTAATGGTTTGACTCCATGGCGAGTGCCGATGTCCGGCCTTTTTTAAAATTTGGATACGAGGTGCCCCTTATTATCTTGTAGTTGAACTCTGCTCTCGTTGTGTTTTTGTCTGTGTTATCTTTTTAACTTTTTCCCCATCTTTTTCTATCTTTCTTTCCTAACCTTTTCATCTTCTTCTTGTATACCTTTGAAGTCATCTTAGTCTAGTAAATAGTGTGTTGGCAGGTCAGACATCTCGGACAAAACGAATACAAAAAACTATTTTTTCGTCGACTTCCTCTCAGCAGTATTCTAGCAAAAACTCTGAGAGTAAATAAAATTGCCATGAAGTCTCTCAAAAATCTATCGTTTGGACTCGCCTTTAAACTGTAGGTCGCGCCACACATGCAAAAAATCAACACACACGACATAAGTGGTGTGAGAAAGTAGAAGGGGTGTAATGACCAATTATATATGTACATACATATATATCCTTAGGGATATCACAATTGTTCAAATTACCGCCAGATGAATTTGTACTACTCTCTATGACACGTACACGTCCATTAATCTACCAGCAGATTGTGATATTTGGCTTCTGAAGTCTACACACGCTTGTTAGCCCAGTCAGCTTCTTGTCATCAGTTAGATTGGTGTGGCTTATTTTTTTTGGGGAGGGGATGTGGGGAGCGGGAAGTGTTCCTCTACCATGAAATGAGCAATCACAACAATGTCAAAGGCTAGCGTTAGAAGGTTAGAGATTAATAAACTGGTTGAAATATAAATAAACGATTACTTTTTACTAAACCTTGTATTAATTGTGTTGCCTTAGTCTCCAAGGCAATTTCCTTTTGACGAAAGGATGATTAATGGCTAATGTTGTTAGCATACCATAAAACGAAACGATAGGAGTACAATTCAAGAAGAAAGAAAGTCATAATAAGTAAAATAAGGAAGAATTAAAAGAATTTTGTGAAAACCTAATATAATAAGAATAAATTTTAAAGGATTTGTAAATGTTTTGTTGGAGTAGATTGCTCACAATGAGAGTAAATGAAATGGCAGTTATTATTTAAAATAATTTATATTTATTTTTTTGTGTTTTTTGTTTTGTTTTTTCTTTTTTTTTTAATGTTAACATGGTTTTGTATATTAAATTTAAAATATTTAAAAACAAAAATACATACAAATTGAAGATATTAAGGAATAATATTAAAAATTATAAAAACTTATGTAACACTCTTCTTCTGGACAACATCGAAACATCAAACAAAAGCCAATTTTATTTAATAAAAATAAAAGATCAATCACACATAGACACTTACATTACATATCTTTTTTTAGGTTTTTTTCTGCTTATAAACAAATGTTTATTGTTTAAAACAATTTTGTGCGTGTACGTGGTGTATCTGTGTATTGGCATCATGGCTTTGTTATCATGTAATTTTTTTTTTAGAAAAGGAACATAATAGTAAAATAATAATAATAAAACTTAAAAAATATACTGTATATGTATGTAAAATAATAAATGATAAAGAAGAGAGTAGCATTAGAACAGGGAAAAAAATGTTAGCCATTTTGTTTTAGACGTTTGTTTTTTGTTTTTATAAAATTTAAAGCAAAATAAACTGTCTTTAATGTCATCTGTCACTTTTATCGCATATTTATTTAGCCAGCAAATGCGATTTTGTTGATAATTTAAAAACGAAATAAAAAATATTAAAACAATACAATACAGCCGCGTTTTAATTTTAGGTCATGTTTGTGCCAAGTAAAGCAAATCAAGCCAAAATGTTGCTGTGTAATCAGGGTTTTAATACAAAAAGCCGAGTGAGCGTATAATTTTGGTAGGAGATAGAAGAAGCATTGCTTTCTATAGTTATACTATATTCAAATATACTGTGTATTCACAACGCATCACCAGAAGTGATGGGTACGAAAACAAATTTCTAAGACAGTTGTTACAAAATTTCATGATAGATTGATTTCCATACGGTTTTGACAATTCTAGCTTAAAATGTTTTCTATTTTTTTTCTTGTAATAATTTTCTCATTTTCTTTAAAGGATTTTTTAATTTTCTTTTTTGTTTTTAGTAAGTTTTGTTTGATTTTTTTCATTTATTAATTAATTATACAATTGATTTGTGTTGTTATTGCTATTTTAATTCAAATTAATTTATTGAATTGTCAAATAAATGCATCATGATGTTTTGCAATAAAGAAAATCTTATTTAAACTTAGAATTGTCAACATAAAGGCGTAAAATATAAGCGCAATTTTATTCTAACTATTACAGACTAACTCTATGAAGAAGATAGACTTTGTTCTAAGTGTTAAAAAAAATGCTAGAATCAGTTATAAAAGATTAACTAGTATTTGTGAAAATACAAATGTCTTAAACATTTTCTTTTTGTTTTGTTTTATTTTCCTTAAGTTTCGTAAGACTAAAAAATACTTGCTTTCCTTTTATCATATGATTTCACTACGCATGTACTGTTCTACTTGACACTAATTATGGAATCCAGAAGAGTGCTGTTTAATTCAGCACGCATGGATATTTTTTGAAATTTCGATGACTGGTATTTAGTATACACAGCCTTGAGTTTAGAATTGGGAGCATCGCGAGCCAATGAGGCAATCTTTTTAGTGATAGGCCTTAGGTGTTCCGCTGAATATCTGGAATACCATTCTAAAGTAGGATTCCAGAGTTTATTGTTTAGACCGTTGGATAAATTGATATTTTCCTTTAATAAATTCAATGATAGAAATAAAGCAGCTGCTGCAATCTATCAAATAAATAAAGACAATAAACATTAGTTTTCTTATCTCATAAGTAAAATGTCTTTCAAGTGGACTCACCTCTGATGGTTTATAATGAGACATGTCATATTCAATCATGGCCAATTCTAGAAAGTATTTTGACATTGCATGGTGATGGTGCTCAGCATCAGCGGCTTTAGAGAAACGACGCAAAAAATGTATAGGCAATGGCCTTGAGAGATTGCAATCGATTGTTTTCAATATTTGTAATTCCATTTGGCGAATTTGTTTGCCCGTATATGCATCGTCTGTGATATAGATGAAATCGGTTATAGCCGGTGGGAAAAGTTCCTCATATTTTGCTGCTATAAACAAAGCGGTAACGCCCACCAATTGTAAGTGCGAACGTTTAGTATCTTTGACGACTTGTAAATAACGATCTATAATAGCTACTGTCAATTGAAATGTTTCCGCTACCAAATGAAATTGTGCATGAATGTCGTTTATCCAATCAATTAGAATAGCACGCATTTTAGGATAAACCTCAGTTTGGCCATCCAAGTGGTCTTTGGCTATAGGTTGTTCATCTTCCAATTTATAGAGATAAGAATATATATCGTTTGCATAATCCGAAACTAATATTAAATTCTCATCATCTCCCTCATCAATATCCTTAACATTCTCCAACAGTTTAGTTGAATGTGACTGAACGCTAACAATTTTTAATTTATCATCAATATTGTCAACTTCGACTTCCTTTTTCATTGCCACAGTTGTTTTGATTGCAGCTGTAGTTTTTTGGCCAACTGCTGCTTGGATTTTAGTCCTGGAATTGCGTAACAAATTGCCATCTTCACGACGCAAAGTAGTGCTGGTTCCTACTCCTTCTGTTTCATTTTTATCCACTTCGGCTTTTAGTTTAACGACTTTAAAAATTATTAAAAAAAATTATTACTCTAATCTTATTAATTACACACTACTGACTACTACTTACCTTCAACTTGTTGGACTTTGTTTTCGATCACTTTTGTGGTCAACGTCTTCGTTTTAGTTTGTCCAACTGCTTGTTGACCCAAACCAGTTGTAACTTTATTGGTGGCACCGACTCCAGCTGTTGTTTTATTGGTGACGCCCACTCCAGTTATTACTTTATTGGTGGCACCCAAGCGAACCGATTTGGAGCGTGTTAAAATTTTACGTTGCCCTCCAGCCGCAGCAGTTGATTCAGTCTTTTGTACTTCTCTCGTTGTTACTGCATTGCTTTTGGTTGCAGCAGTAGTACCATTCGTTGTTGTTGTTGTGGTGGTGGTTGCTGCTGTCTTTTTCCATTGTGTATCAACACGTGCCTTTGTGGCGCGTAAAGCATTTTGAAGTTTTGTGTCCTTTAGGCTGGTGATTCAATAAAACAATTTTAAATGAAAAAATTAGGTCGAAAACTTGAATAGAAAAGACTATAGAAATTTAAATTCACGTTAATCTGGAAGTTAAAGGTTTCGTAGTCTAGTAGGTTGTCTGTTGGCTTATTAGACGACACCCCGTGAAACACGGGCTCTCAGTTCAGACATCTCAAACAAAACGAAATACGAAAAGAATATTTCTTTCGAAAGTTCCTCTTAACAGTCTACTGGCAGAAACTCTGTGAGTTTAATTATAATTAATAATTAATAAAAAAATAAATAATAATTAATGATTAACGCACAAAACATGGTTGGTACGAAGAACTAGATTGTAACACCGCCTTAGTGTTTGGTATGATTAATTAAGGAAGTTGATCAGGAAACACAAAACAACAGACTTGGATTAGGCTCTTATATATGAAGGCTTTAAGAAGATATGTTTTTAGATCATATATTTTCTGGGAGTGTTAAAGGCTGCTGGGCGATCTCATGTTGTTTTATCAAATTAGATTATTGTAATGTTATCGGCAACTAAATTACGGATGAAGTGCCGATACTAGTATCAACTTTGGATTTAAAGATAAGGGAAACTACAAGTAGGATTCTCTTTAAAATTATTGGAGAAAGGTACGATTCAGTCGGATTCAAGGACCTTATGGTCAAAGCGCAAACCTGCAGGTACGAAACTCTCTAAAAAGACAATAATAGGAATAGGGAAATCCCTGCTTTGTGAAGAGACGGAAGGTATATATTTCACGCCATAGCCCTTGTCTGCAGGTACGTACGAAGAAATGGCTATGCACCTTATTTGTTAAGATATTGGTGGATCTGAAAGACAGCAAACTTGAGGATCTAATGGTGTTCATAAACGGTGTTGACTGGCTGGAGAGCCATCTTTAGCATGGCTTAGGGTACAACTCACTTATATTTTTCTTGTAACCCTATATCTTTTTCTTTGGAAGCAAATTCTGTTTTCTAATTTCGGTTTGCTTTCAGTTTATCCGGTTTGGAAGAAACACAATGGATTAATGGACTTTCGGGTGGACGCTTGTTATTGTTAGTACAATGGTATTCCACCTTTAGACTTAATGTGCCATATGAACAATTATTCCTTACGAGGATCGTAACAGCAGAAGAACGAGCGCAAAAAATCGTTCGGAACCAATTGATTAATAAGGCTGGATATTATAGCATCAAGTTATGCAGAAACAAATTAATTTACACGATATATATTCTTAGATTATTTTAAAATGCCTCATATTTATATATTCTTATTTAATTTTAGGAAGAAAATACCCAATTTTTTCATATGCCTTAAGGTTTGTTTACATTTGACTTAAAAAACAACACACACTCAAAAAGCAGTAGAAAAATTTTCTTTACTAAAAATCCGTTAAACTCAACGAAGTCAGCCTCTCTATATAGTAGCAAAGGCTGAATAAAAAGAACAAGAGACAAATGAAAATAGTTTAAGACAACCCCGTGTTTTTAAAGCAAAAATTCTGTTTAAACAACTCTGTCCATTGTATTTTCTTATATTTATATATACTTACTCCTTTTTAGCAGCATCCTTTGCAGCTATGGCACGGACAACACCACGATTTTGTAGATCACCCAAAGCAGCTCTTTTTGTTACTTCAGTGGTTGTAACGCCGCCAACTTTTTTGATTTGCTTAAAAGCAGTAGATTCATTCTAAAAAGGAAAAAATTTACATTCAAAATCACTTATTTCGTAAAGAGTACGCTAGGAAGACAAAGTGAACTAAAAATACTGGAAGAATTTTAGTTCCTTTAGTTGAAACTAGTAATCAAAATAACACAAGCACTGAATACACATATGCATACTTAAAAATGTTTATTGACTTAATTGGTAAGAATATTGATTGTATATAATTTAAAGGGAAAAGCACCGTAATACATATGAACATAAACATATTAACAAATTTAAAAGCAATCCAACATTCTAAGAAAACGGTATATTCCCGCTTGTTCCTCAATAAAGGCCTCCAGTATTCCTTCCTTTTATCGAATTATTTTTGACACTTACCTCGTCTACACGTTTTAGAGCTGCGGTTCCAATCATTTTGTAAAGTTCTTTTAAATATTTTATTTCAAATTAAGGCTATTAGTTGGTTTATTTTTAAAACACAAAGGTATTACAATTGATTTTTGCTTTTGCTCTTCTAAATAAATATTTTAAAACACTTTCCCAAATACGATTGTCAAACTTTTGTTCTGACATTAAATAACATGTACGTAGTTTTAATTAAATAATTGCACAATTAAGACAGATAATCCGAACAAACTTTATTTTCTATTAATTTACATACAAAACGATGGTATTTTAGAAAAATAAAATGAAGTAAAGATATGAATTTAAGTGCAACTCAATCTTTACCAATCAAACTTAAATCGTTGACGTTTGCTTTGAAAGTAATGGCGTTTAAATGGACGGGCACTTTATTCGTTGAGTTGTGCGAATGCAATAGAGTAACTGAACGAAAATTCAGCAGAGTTTACTCTCTCACTTGTATCGTTTGTAATAAAAGGCGCTCATTTAATAATGGCGCCCAGGATTAAATCATGTGGTAGGGTTGTATTAATAGTTTATTTATGTAAAAATAATCAATTCAATTAGTATTTACAAATAAAACTGCAGTTATTTAATAACATTTGGTACGTTCTAGCAACAGTTTAAATTACTATAATTAATAATAAATAAAAAAATGTTTAAAAATATTTGCTGAATTCTACAGCACTGAGCAGTGTTGCCGCTTTTAGTTATTTCAACCAAAATTTATTATTTTTTGATTAATGTGTAGTAGATGTGTAGATTTTTCTGGTTTTGGTTTTTTTGTTGTCAAAAAATGTGTTTATTTATTGTAAACTAAACATAACTTAAATTTGAAAAAATGGAGGAAAACTATAAATAATTTAAATTTGTTTTGTTTTCGGAAAAGTGGGTTATAAATTTTTTCTTTCTGGCAACACTGGTAATAGGAAAAATGCGCTTATTCATTCAAAAATATTAAACGTTTGCTTGTAATTAATTCGCAAATTCTTTTTTCGTGTCCTATTATAAATGTCAGGTCCTTTCGTTTAAGAAGAATGAATAAGTTAGGCGTGTGTGTTGTTTGTGGAGGCTGCTGTAGGTGGGGTTTCTTTCACATTGATTATGGTGGTGTGTGTCAGGTAAGAACGAGATGGTTTTGCTGGATTTGACAGACGGTCGGATCCTAAATCAATTACTTTTTAGCGCGGTGTGCTTCTAAGGAAGAAGAAGAGTGGTAAATTTATTCAGTGTGGTGGGTTTAAAGGGTGGTAAGTTTTTGCAAAGCGTGGTGAATTTGCCCATTGTGGTGAATAATATTGAAATTCGCCAAAGTACAATTCAGTGTGTCACTGTTTTATCAGTGTTGAATTAACAGATTTGTGTCTAGAATAAGTATATTTCACATCCATTAGTGGGCCACATGCCGGTACTACCGTTTTCAATACTTTACTTACCGTCTGGTTTGTGTCTGGATTAATTAATTAATGAATCTTATTTAGTGGATTCAGAAACACTAAAATTAATATGAAAGTGACTGATACAAACAAAAACATATAATAATTACTTTTCTTCTTTCATATTTGCTTCTGCATTTTATAATTTATTTATTTTATTTATAATTTTATTGTGCTGAGTTCGAAACGTATCTGGGATCTAAATTTAAAAAATGAATAGAAAAATGTGAATTAAATAAATTCGGGTATTTATTTGTTTCCCTCTTTGGTGATTTCTTTTTCAGCAGTTGGTAACAAAATTTTTTATTTCCTGGCAGCATTGGCAATGAGTCTAAGACGCCTTTTGCACGTTGAAATTTGTTTCGAAACAAGTTTCAAAAACTTTTTTGCATTTTCTTTTAAAATTTCTTTCGCTTTTGCACGTAAAAAATTAATTTCAGAAATTTTGTTCTCTTTTATCGCGTCATTCTGCTGTTTCTGACAGTTATAACTTTATTTGGCATTGTGATTTAGGTTCAAACAACGCCAGACAATTCTTTAAAAATGAACATTATATGAATATTATATTTTTTTATAATATTATAATATATTATACATATATTTATGAATGTATTATTATTTTTTAATATATTTACCTTATTTATTGATTTTTATAAATTAAAAAATTAAATTATATTCTTTTTGATTTCAAACACAAAATAAACGAAAAGTAATGACTGCCCACTACGAGATAATTCATAGTTGGCTCCCTAGAACGGAACGCAATCTACGAGTTATCTCGTACTCATTAAACCACTTTTTCTCCTAAAAAACATAATTTTTATTTTTGATGATACCTACGATCTAAAAATAGAGTTTTTAAGTAATATAATGTAAAAAAAATCCAATTGTAATTTTTGGCCAGTTTTTTGAAAATTGCCGCGGCAGTCAGCATGTTAACTTCACTATGCGAAACAAAAAATAAAAGAAAATGTGAAATCAAATACAACTCTGTGTATATACGAATAAAGAACAAAGCAAGTTTCGCGAGTACATGAAATTGTGAAATCACCCCCGCTCGTTTTTCCCCCCTCTCCTACAAACTCAAGAGTGTTGAAATTTGTTTCGAAACAAATTTCAACGTGCAAAAGGCGTCTAACTATATATAAATATAGGGGAAAAAGTTTCCATAGTGCAGTGAGATTGGCAATACTGCCTAGAAGGTAATATGTAATAATGAATTGCAATTGTTCTAAAACTATAAATTTAAATGATTGGTTATATAGTGTTTTGAAACGGTTTAAGGAAATTAACAGGCCAATGCTATAATTCATTAGGATTTTTAATATTCGATGAATATTTGAATAAAATTAATAAAATTATTTAAATAAATTGATTGAAATGAATCAAATGCATTTTATTAATGACATGTAATAAATTAATAAAAAGACTATAATGCAAGAAGTTAATGAATTTTATCACACGAAACAAATTAATGAAATGAACGAAATAATTAAATTAATGAAAATTGTTAAAAAAATGTATGAAATCAATTTAAAGAATGTAATGAATTAAAGGGATGTAATGAATGAAAGGGATGTAATGAATGAAATGTTCCAAATTATGAAATTAATAGAAAGTATAGAAAAAAATTTATTAAAATAAATGAAGCAATGAAATTAGTATAACGAATGAAATTAATGTAATGAATGAAATGAATGTAATGAATAAAATGAATGCAATGAATGAAATAAATGAAATGAATGAAATGAATGTAATGAATGAAATAAATGAAACGAAGTAATGAATGAAATGAATATAATTAATGAAATGAATGTAATGAATGAAATGAAAGAAATGAATGTAATGAATGAAATGAATGTAATGAATGAAATGAATGTAATGAATGAAATGAATGTAATGAATGAAATGAATGTAATAAATAAAATTAATGAAATTAATAATGAATGTAATGAATAAAACGAATGAAATTAATAAAATGAATGAAATAAATAATGAATGTAATGAATGAATTGAATGTAATGAAGAATTGAATGTAATGAATAAAATGAATGTGATGAATGCAATGAATGTAATGAATAAAATGAATGTAATAAATAAAATGAATGTAATGAATAAAATGAATGAAATGAATAAAATGAATGAAATTAATTTAATGAATATATTGAGTGAAATGAATGTAATGAATGAATTGAATGTAATGACTGAAATGAATGTAATGAATGAAATGAAAGTAATCATGCTTTCCGTACTCTTGGATCTCTGAGGATTGGTATTGTCCTAAATTCGACAATTTTTTTGATTTCGTAAATGAGCCTCATCGCTGAAGATGATTTTCCAACGAAAATTAGAGTCAGTTGTCAGTTGCTCGAAAGCCCATTTATTAAACACACGTCGTTGTCTATGAGGATTTATCAAAACAGGCTGAACAAATGACAACTAATTTGACAGATGTAGCTTCAACAGGATGGCTGTTATCAACTGTCATAGTAGGTTTATTTGAGAACCGAATTCTAGTAGGAAAAAATACTAACATATCGTGTTACTCAGATTTCCTTTTGTTGTTATGAGTTTTTCTATTCGATTATGTTTTTGCATTGCAAATATTTTCATAGAAAAAAATTAATTATTTTTATATTTGAATGCATAGAGTCGTTATTAATCATGGAGAAACACAACAAATATCTCACATACACACTTACATCGGCAGGCATGCCATGTGTAACAAATAAACAGAACAGCCCTAAAGTATGTACTGCATTTCAAAGTAAACATAAAATTCTCATACATCATAGCGTATGATTGATATCGTTGCCGTACATATTTTCATGGGGTGGGGTGTGTGTGTGTAATAAACAGCATCATTGATTAATGAGTGTGCCTTACTTTAACTGTTAAAGAAAATATATTAAAAAAAGAAAATTATCTGTGGTGGCAATTTGTCTATTTAGGATGACATATTTTTTCCACTTTGTAAATAATTGTGCGCAATTACTGTGGCATAAACTATTTCAATTTGCAACGAAACATACCGCATTTTTCAATTGTGAAATTATTCGCATCCTATTTATTTATTTTCTTATGTCTTCTTTTGGGAGAGATAAGACCGGCAGATATAACTGATAAAAATATAGAAAAACTCTATAAACATATGGTATGTATGTATGTATGCATGTATGTAGATTTACATGTGTATGTGTCTATATATGCTTTGTACACATACTATGGTATGTCTAAGATTGTATGTGTAGCATATTGTAAACGTTATAATGCTCGTAATGTCTTTTTAATGATATGCAAACTATACTGCAACAATAATAAACAATAACAACGACAACAACAACAACAACAATAACTACACAAAAATATAAATTGTTTCGAGAGACAGTAAACTGTACATTAAATTATCATAGTCGTAGTACTGCTACGTTTATAAATTGAAAATTGTTACATACTCCCTTGCACTTGCACTTGCCTATGCATGTGAATGTGGATTTTAAATTTCTTTTTTGTCTCCTAAAATAATTCAAATAACATAAGTTTTTATGAGCCGGTTACAATCACAAATAAAGTCGTAATAAAATTCAAATTTAACAAAAACGAACAGTTTAATGTTCAACTGAAAATTATTACGAAAGTAGGCTATGACTAACTGGTTCTACTCTGCAACTCACAACAGAAGAAGAAGGATTATCTTCCAAATTACAGACTCATTAGGAGGGACCTTAGAAAGTAATACAAAGGTTAAATGTCACGGTTTAACAATATTAAGATTACGGCAATAACGTACCTGTTCGGGACTAAAAATAAAATAAACAAAAGTAAGCAAGCAACACAAACAGTTAACAACGGAATATACACATCGTATGGTACACAGAATTGATCGAACAAATATATAGGAATTTACAGGAACAAAAACAAAACAAAAATCGAAAATGACAACAACGATAGTTTAGAACGATTGCAAAGTTGCCAGATGTGGAATAATATAGTATAAATAGAGCAAAGAACGATGTTGCCAGTCATGCTGTAAATAGTAAAAGTGCGTTGTAAGCACTGTCATGCAACGAATGTTTGATCTTTGTTAATAAAACTCGTTAACTAAACTGTTTGCTCAGTGTTATCAGTTGAACTGTGTTGTTAATTAACTAAATAAAGGATTAATAAAGGCTTTATTTAAATAAAGAAGGAAATCACAATTAGAAGTAAATAATTTATTTTATTTTATTTGCAATCACCGAATCCACGATAACTAAAGGTTTTACTAATTTAGTTGCTTAATTGGTCATTGTAACAACTTAGTCTGGCTTAAAACTTAGCTTTTCAGACCACCCATGGAGTGTGTGTTAATTTTAACCATTATAAGCCGCGCTTTATAATCTAACGTTGACTCTAAGCGACAAATTTGAAGAAAATTTCACGGTAATTTATAGAGGTTTTTTCAGAAGGCTGCTGAGAGGAAGTCGTCGAAGTAATTTTTTTTCATATTTCATTCCGTTTGAGATACCTAAGCTAGGTCTGAACCATGGGTTATCGTCTAGTAAGTCACTACCTACTACACTACTGTGATTTCTGGAGAACCTTACAAGCATTCAGGGCCTGCTTAATATCGAAAATGTCAAGAGTATGATCACACAACAATATATTGTAAGCTTTCTGCTGTATGCGTAGTCGGTGGTGAGCATTACGAAATTGATAAATGCAATAAAACTAAAAGCATAAAAAATTGCATTCAACTTAGAATATAAAATATAATTTGTGTGAAGATAAATTCGAATTTAAAAACCAAAGACGCAAATCCACATTTTTAGCAGCGCACTTACAGTCAACGGAGCAAAATTTGACTTTGGATGACGAAAAATTAAAATAAACTAACAAGACTACAGAGAAAGACTGCGAAAGATTGAAATAAAAAGAATCAATAGTCACAACTCGAAGTTGCCAGATAGAAAATAAATGATGTATAAATATAGTAAAAGAGAATATTGCTGGAAAGGTAGGTAAACTGTCTACCTAGAAGAGATAGGAGTGGAGACCAACCCTATGTTTAAAAGTATAATATATATTAGAATATACTTCAGGTTACTAATCTACTTTAGGTTACTAATCATACTTTTTATAGAAAGTCAGAATTTTCTATAAACTAACTTATCTTCTTCCAGTTCACTAGTTTGAGGATAGTTACGCCTGCTATAGTATCTTCCCTAAAATATTGGGATCTCGAGCATACAAAACAATGGTATAAATTCCATAATAATTTCGATGTCTACGCCAGATGATCTGCATTTATCATCAATTTTCATCATGTCTATACATATGGCATATGTAAAGCGGAGAGTTCCTTGAGTATGCTTATTATGGTTCATTTCTATATGTAAAGCGGATTACGGTTATTAGTGTACTCAAGTCAGTCTTAAGGTTTTCCCCCTCATCGGTATCGACACAGGGTATTTTTATAACATCTCCGACTGTTTCTACAAACATTTTCAGTCTGGCTTTCCAAGCACTATAAGGCATTTGGTTATCTAAGTGTATGTAAGCTTGGCAGTCACCTTCTTACTTCCAATCTCTCCCATCGTTACAACGAACCGATGCACTTAGAGTGGCATCGGCGTATAGGACTGTATCTAGGTCAGCAAAACTGGTAATCAGTGGTGTAATACCTATAGGTCTACAGGCAAGTGAGTGGAAGAGAGTGTGGGAGGCTAAAAACGTGCACGGAGAGACAGTAAATGTCGACGACGCCAGAAAGCAAATCATACAACAATGGCAAGAGGAATGGACAACTGAGACGAGTGGTAGATGGACGGCAAAACTTCTCCCAGATATTACCCGCTGAATGGAGAGGAAATTTGGTGAGGTTAACTACTATCTGACACAACTATTATCTGGCCCCGGTTATTTTTGTAATTACCTATTTAAAATGGGAAAGATGAAACGACCAAATTGCATCTATGATGATCTGGAACACACTTTCTTTCATTGTGAGAGATGGAGACTGCAAAGAAGGAATCTTGAGGCTAAAGTCGGCGTCTGTACTGTCGAGAACTTCTGCGATGTAATTCTGAACAGTGAGGAGAATTGAAATAGTACAGTTAGATACGCTGAAGACTTACTAAAATCTAAGAAAACTGACTTGGATGAGAGAAGTAGAACGGACGTTTAAACATCTTCTCGGAATTTGTTACGCAATCCGGACACGGATATGGATGTGAAGGGGCCAAATGGCCAGACGGACTCCACTTCGAAGTAATACCACAGTAGTTCCGGAGTGGGCATAAGGAGTCCAAAAGAGGACGGGGAGATTTAGTGGGTGAGGGCCCACACACGGGGGACAGTGACGACTACCCCTATGGTGTGGTTAGGTACATTTACTCCTCCTCAGAGTAAAAAAAAAACTTCCAATACCTCCCTGATGTCTAGCTACCCATATGGTGAGTATAGTGTTATGCCTGAAGTAATTCTTAATCGCCTTCTTATATTCCAGGAGGAATATAAACCTTAGAGAGGTAACGTTGTCAAGTAGTTGTAATAAAAAGTGCAACGTTTAAACCACAGGGTTTAAAAAACACAGTCGCATTGTACACTGAGAGCTTGGCCTTTGTAATAAAAGAATCATGTAATGAATTTTGTGTTGTGTTACCAATGACAGTGGATTATTACATATATAGTTGATCACTACCAACCTTTAGTCAGGATTACAACCTAGCTTCGCACACTACTTATATTGTGTGTGTTAATTTTATACATTAGTGGCGGGACATGCAGTTTAAAGTCGACTCCGAATGACAGATTTTTGAGAAACTTTTCATGGCAATTTTGCTAGAGATTTTGACAGACATCTGCTGAGAGGAAGTCGCCGAAGAAATATTTTTTCATTTTCGTTTTGTTCGCGGTGCATGGTCTGGCGTTTGAACCGTGACCTCACGTCTAATAAGCTAACAGACTACGATGATTTCATGACAGCATGTTATTAAATTATTTCATTAATTTAAATACCAATCTTTAAATCCGCAGAGAATAATCGTTTTTAAAAGTTAGAAATTTAACAATATTATCCATTTTTCCGTACAAAAATTATTACAGATAATGGCTTAATTTTAGAAATTAAGTTAACGTAACTAATAATTGCTTGGACCATAGAAAAATGTGTAGGTTTAATTACGGAAATGGACAATGAGCAATTCAGTTGAATGTATGTAAGTATTTTCAAGTAATATTGAATCATACATATAATCTCACATAGATTGAAAAGCAATACAAATTACTCTTATCACTTCCAGTAATGATAGTGTAATCCAGAGAATATTATCCGTTATGATCACAAAGACGCAACTGGTCATAATTGCTTTTAAATAATTTAAAGCCATAGGCCAACTAGAAACGAACGCCATGTAGATATGTTCATAATGTCAGAGCTTTTACTGTTATTCGCGCAAGTAAACCAACGAAATATCAACAATAAAAAAACAGGTGCATAAAGTGCATAAAGCTTACAAATACTTAATGTTTCGTAAGAACACTTGTAATGCAAATACTCGCGTATTCACTTACACATACTCATTCTATTTCTTCTACTACAGCTCAATGGTACTTACAACTCTACTATACAGTGGGTTAAAGTGGGCTATAATTTCATTAGAATTTAGTAGAATGTTATGAATTAAATATTTGGTTGATGCCTATTTATAAGGACACATACAACTCTGTTTATATATCTGTTAAGTTGTGTGAAAGTGGATTGAAGTATATATTTCGTATACGAAAGATAACAATTGACATTAAAATTAAAAAATTAATAAATGCTGGCTTAACTTATTTAATTCGTCTTTACAACCCTGCGGTCAGGACTACAACCTAACTCCTTACATTACCCATGTTGTATATGTTAATTTTATCCATGAGCGGCGAGGCCATACAGTTTAACTTTTCATGGCAATTTTATTTATTATTAGAGTTTTTGCCGAAAGACTATTGAGAGAAAATCCCAGAAAGAAATATTTCTTTAAACACCGTTTTGTTCGATATATACTAGCAACAACAGCAGATATATACTACGAGATATACAACGGCATGCGAATATTCATGGTGAGTTAAGCATTTTCGGTGTTACCATTTTTGAGAAGTAGCAATGAACCGTCGCTACTAATTTAATATAAGTGAGTCAACAATATTGAAATTTAATTACTCTGATTCATTCGTACTCACTACAACGTTGATTTATAAGTACAGGTTGCAATGACTATGCGTAGAACGTTGACATCAAACTCATACCATTCGAAATATTTTTTGATTCATAAGCCTACTCATTTAGATTCATAATTTTAGAAAAGTACTTATTCGAGTGAATCGAGTCATTCAAAAAATTTACAGTCTTAGTTGTTGTTGCATTTACAAAAAAAGAAAACAGAAACATAAGCAAAAAAGACAGAGCAGCAAGCAAAGCAAGCACACAACCTTCTAGTGAGTATTGTAGTGTTCGTACGCGAATCATACTTATTTTGTGATTCGTGTAAATGCTGAGTAAAGGAGAGTCGAAGACAACAACATCATGCGTATTGTTAAGTATGTGTACGATGAGTACTTCAAACTTTGAATATGAGTAGAGGTTCTAAGATAGTAATATAAGTATGAATGCGTATAAGTATCAGAAATTATGAGTATGATTCGATTCTACTCATACACAATTTGTTGCTAGCCATAATTGTATATAACATTATAATCCTTAAAATGTAAGTGTTAGGCATTAATTTTTCCTCTCAAATGAATGTTTTATTAACAATTTTCAAAACCCCAACGCGTTATAAAATATCCACGAATTCTGTATGCCTCTAAATTGGACAACATTGATGACAAAAGCATAACATTAAAGATCTTGATGAAGCATTAATGACTCTCTTCAATCGACTTCAAATAAGGTTGCGTTAAGTGTTATAAAAATTTTAATTGAAAAAAAGTGGAAGTGCTGATATGAATAGAAAAAGGTGATGACAGCAGCAATCTGTTAGACAATTGAGTTGATGTGTGCAATAAACAAACTGAAGGGACTAAATTACATGACAACCAAAGTTTGACCACAATATATCGTAGAGTGTTAGTGGCTAGTAAACTGAGATGGAAGGTTCATATGATATGCAGAAGGCTTGCAGGAAGAACTGGGAAGTGAAATTTCAACGGACACTGATCCAACAAGTCACCTGATGTCAGTAAATTTCTATTTCCAAATTTTTTTACAGAAAATGTATATAATAATCCGTAATACCATTATAAACTAACCAACTAGAAAGTAGGTAATACTGTCTAGAGCGCAGTAATGGTTATTAAAGTAAGTAAAAGTGAGTTATATCTCGCTGGGAAAGTTTGTTTCTTATTTCGATGCTAATTTCTTTCGCTTTCTTATACTGATATTGTTTTGATAAATTGTAAAAAAATAGTGTCATAGATCTTGTTTAGGATTGCAAAAAACAATCGAAATTTGAATAATTCCCATTTCCTAATTCGATTTCTTTTGCATATTCTGTTACACTTTTCGAAAAGATTGAGCAATTTTATTTTTGTATCGCAATTGAAAGTAAATATTTTTAGTAACAAGTTTTTTCCAGATTCTCATTCGTTAACAGTTATCTGATATTTTGAATATACACTCTTGTGAAAAATAATAAGGACATCAATGTGACATTTAAAGATTTGATGAAAACCAAATTAAAATAAGAAAAATGCTGATAAGTAACAGTATTATTATCAGTTTATGTATCACAAAAACTAATGTGATTGTCGTGTTAAGAAATTTTTGTTTTAATTTTCATTGCATTAAAAATAAAATCAAAATTCACCCTGTGAACAAAAATAAGGACACTCTATTTTATTATCAAAATAGTTATAAAAAAAACATAAATTAATAATATTGTTACGAAAATGGAAAAATCTAGATACTGGTGTTTTGCTTTTACATCGTTTAACATTAAAATTGTGCACAAAAGCTACAAAAACAATGAACTTGTTTATATTATAAACAAGTAAACAAAAATATATCAATACAACATCAGTATAAAAAACGTGATTATAAGTAAACAAAAATACAACAAAATATACTACAAGAATAAACGTAAATAAAATACACAAACAACAATAGTGAAACAACGATGTTTACGTTTATGGAGATCTCGAGAAGGTGAAACTATGAATATTCGCCTTCAAGAACATTCATCAAATTGTTTACATATATAAGAAAGGCAAGGCAAAGCAGGCAATCAATCAGTAAAAGTTCAGTCAGTTTTGTGTGAAGACGCGGTGTGCTTGAAGAGAGTAATCGTGGTTTGAAGATCTCCGCTACAAAGATCTGTCGAACAGTTGACTAGTAATTATTATTCTTTATGCAAAAGAATGTGATGAGGAATAACAAACACAGCCATTGTTGTTGCTTACATCAAGTTGTGAACAGTGGTACCCAGAATTGTGCGAATAATAAAGAATTTAATTAAAACTTAACACAAATTTGTTTTTATTTTATTTCCAATCTACGAGCTCATATTTTAAACGTTTTTAAAAGGTATAAACGTAACAATATATTTGCTCTTATTTAAGTTCTAATATTGTTCTAAACTGTTTAATATTTTGTCCAAGCATAAGGTCAAAAAAATTTTGTCTTACCAGATCCGTTATATTATTGAATTGAGTTCCAAACGTTATCATAATTTGAGTGACAATTTCGTCTGAAAGTTATTTTTACTATATTTCACAAGTTCCCGATCGGATTTGGATGTGGGACAGTCTAATACACATGATATTGTTATCATCGAACCATTTCTTAGTACACTTTGCATTACATTTCAATGGCTTTGTTTGTTATCCTGTTGAAACACGCATCGAAGAAACATATTTTTTGATATAATGGAGCATTAAACATCGAAATATTACAATATAATCCGTTGTTTTCTAGATGCCTTGTGTGAGATATTATGACCATAGTGGTAGGTAGGTAGGAAAATTATTATAATTGTACTATTCTCAAATAATTTATTAAAGTGCTTAGTTAATTATTAAAGCGCAAGTATACTTTGTGTAATTCTTATCTAATTTCTTATCAGGATTTAAACTCGAAATAAAGGTTTAAACTCAATTAAACCTATCTAACGAAGGTCATCAGCATGGTTCCATAACATTTATTGTTTTACAAAGTTTGCACTCTAATTTGGATATAAAATCTTGCTTTCAGATTAATTTATTAAAATTTTTTTTTGATATTTCGATTAAATTTAATAGTACGTATGATACATACATACGTATATAACTTCTCTTCTTAGGCGTCTATTACATTATTATTGTAGAACAAATATTACAATAAAATTTTTAACTTTAGTCCTACGGTGCAATGGTTGGCCTTACTTGAAAAGGTAAAAAGATAACAGTTGTTAACCGTGAGTGCAATACTGCTGATAATGTTTTAATGAATCGTAATTGGTGTTGTAGTTCTCAATAATACCTCTACAAATGGTATTCACTCTCACAACGTACACACACACACATACATATGCATTATGAGTATATATCCTTAAGGTAGTAACATATTGTGAATAATAAAACTCAATTGCTTGAAAGTAAAATATATAAAAAGCAACAGCAAAATAAAATGTTCTTCCATTGATTTTTATTACTGCTTTGCTAATCTAGTGGTTAATGTGCTAATCTAGCAGTTTGAGGGTTATGAGTTCGATTGCCATTAGAAACTCTGTATTCAGTATAATTGCTTAGTAAATTATTTAATAAACAAGAAAACTACAAATTATTTATTTATAATAGGTCTCCCAACAGCGGCTTCCGATCTCTGGCAGAAGATAACGACTATTTTGTTTAAGCATACATATACATAATTGGCCATTACAACCCTTCAGTCAGGATTACGTCCTAACTTCTCACACCACTCATGTTGTGTGTGTTAATTTTATACATGAGTTGCGGGACCTACAGTTTAACGTCGACTCTGAACGACAGATTTTTTGAGAAACTTTTCATGGCAATTTTTATTTACTTTCAGAGTTCTTGCCAGAAATCTGCTGAGAGGAAGTTGCCGAAGAAATACTTTTTGTATTCTTATTTTGATGTCTGGCCTGGGGCTCGAACCCTGGCTTTACGTCTAATAAGCCAACACACTACCTACTAGACTACGGTGATGGTAGTGAAGTGAACTGACTATCATAACCGTGAGATGTGATTCCATTAGACTGTTTCTTGTCAGGTTTTCTTAAGACACAGGGTTAAGCGAGTAAGCCACAGAATAATTATTGCGCCCGAGTCATGCCAAATTTGTCATTTCGGTCATGCTCCACCCAAAGGAGTGGTTATATTCCATACATAATGGCAAGAATAGATCTTTCAAACGAATACAAATTTTCTACAATATCCCATACACTTTTTGTCTCATTTAAATTTTAATATATCATGAGCTTAATGGAGGACCCGATTGTCTTAAATTTAGATAATTTATTACACCCTAATAACACATACATATGTATATTGTATAGGCATATATACATACATTTGTAATCAGCATACAATACGATATAATATAAGCAGGTAAAATGCTTTATCATTTAATTGTGTGTATTACAGAATGTTGGATGTAAAAGCGGTAATTATTGATTTCATCTCTCATCAAATTGGTACATTGAACTCTGTATTATAGAATTTAAAGAAATAAAAATCAGATTTAATAATACAAGCGCAAAATTATTATTGGCAATTCGATAAGTTATCTTTAACTAAAACAGTTTTGCAACTGCAAGAAATTGCCATTAAAATCATTTAGTAAGGATTAACAGAAGTCGCCGTGGTCTAGTAGGTAGTGTGTTGGTTTATTAGACGAAAAGCCAGGGTTCGAGCCCCAGCAAGACATCAAAACAAAATACAAAAAATATTTCTTCGGCGACTTCTTCTCAGCAGATTTCTGGCAAAAACTCTGAGAGTAAATAAAATTGCCATGAAAAGTTTCTCAAACAATCTCTCGTTCGGAGTCGACTTTAAACATGTATAAAATTAACACACACAACATAAGTGGTGTGAGAAACTAGGCCGTAATCCTGACTGAAGGATTGTTATGACCAATTATGAATGTATGTAGTAAGGATTACGACCTAGCTTCTCACACCACTTATGTTGTGTGTGTCCATCCATAAGTGATGGGACCTACAGTCGACTCCGAACGACAGATTTTTCAGAACCTTTTAACTGCAATTTTAGTTACTCTCAGAGTTTTTGCTAGAAATCTGCTGAGAGGAGTCGCCGAAGGAATATTTTTTCATATTTTGTTTTGGTCGGGATGTCTGAGCTAGGTTGTGAACCTCAGTCTTGCTGCTATTAAGCCAACACACAAACCTACTAGACTACGACGACTTCAAAAGAATAGGCTTGAGGGAAATAAGGGATTTTAGTCTCAGTAATCGTATAATTTTTCTTAGTAGACTATGGTATAGTGCCCTATTCTAGTAGGAGAGGCCGCAGTTCAAACCCCAGATCAGACATCTCCAACGAAACGAAATTTGAAAAAATATTTCTTCAGCGAATTCTTCTCAGCAGATTTCTAGCAAAAGGCTGAGAGTAAAATTCATTTGCCATGAAAAGTTTCTCAAAAACCTGTCGTTCGAATTCGACTTTAAACCAGCGTTTACCATTTCATAGCACAGTTGTGCAGAGAGAACTCACACGCATTCTTGTGTTTTTTCATTTAGTTGTCGATCACACTACGGCAAGAACACATGTGCAGCGGATGCTTTATCATTTTATTTCAGAATAACATTCAAAAAATATTTTATGTTAAAAATGGTCTATGTCATTAGCTGGGAGCATTTAATTTTTTTTTATTTTGCCGCATAGTATAATTTTTTAAATGCTTTGGAATGCTCGCTTTTTTTCTTTTAATAAAAAATTTTTATTTTTTTTATTTTTATTTATTTAAAAAACATGGCCTAATTTTTAAGCCAAAGATGGATAGCTTTATGTTCTTTTAATAAAAAAATGGATTTTTTATTTAATTTTTATTTATCTAAAATTATTAAGCCAAAGATAGATAGTTTTACATATGTATGTTGATGAAATGAAAATCAAAATAGTGTATATTACTAACACTTTTCTATGGCTGTAAATAAATAAATTCTCTCAACTTATTTTCTCTCTCTTACTCACTAATACATAACCAAAATTTTTTTGGTAAACTCTGCTTTAAACTGTAGGTCCCGCCACTCATGTATAAAATTAACATACACAAATAAGTGTTGTGAGAAGCTAGGTCGTAACCTTGACTTAAGGGTTATAATGATGTAGGTATGTACGTATGTATATAGCCTATGTTGTAGAGCACATGTGTTTTTGGTCGAACTACCATTGTGGAATGTGGAATTCTTTTCTGTGTATAACTTTTACTTGCCATTTACAATACCAACATCTTTACATCCAATACTCTCAAATGCTACTCTCTCTTTTTCTCCCTCGTATAACTTATTTTCCTAGTCCCAGTGCAATGTTCTAAATTTAAAAGTTTTATGCCGACAAACCAGCGACAATTAAGCATTTGAAGCCCAACATTCGTGATGCCTTTATCGAGCTACGAAACCATACACTCGAAATATTGCACGAAAATTGGTCCGATCGATTGAAGAACTGTGGGGCCAGCCGCGGCAGCCATAAGAATGAAATAATATTCCATTTATAACCGGAACAATTGTACTTTACAACAAAAAAATAAATTTGGAAAAAATTCAAATCATTTTTGTTTCATTGCATTTTAAAATTTAGACTTTTAAATGGCCCACCCTATATAACTAATTTGTCAACTTCATTGTTATAAAATTAAGCAGTACACAAGGCGAATTCATAGGAGGTGGGACTAATATTACAATAACAACAGGGATTTTTTGTTGTTAAGAAGTGGTCATCTTGTCAAAAACAGCTGACTAAAGAATGACGATGGGAAGAAAAATGTTAAAAAATTTTATAAAAATGATTAAAGAATGACGATGGGAAGAAAAATGTTAAAAGAAAAAGAAGAAAAATATACAATCTTCTGACACAATAAGACGAAATTGATTATCAAAACAAAATACACAAAAAACAAAAATTGTTTGACATTGTTACTGCTATCAGCTGGTCTTTCGCTCCCACCTTCTATGAATTCGCCTTGGCAGTACAGGGTTAAAATACCGATTATAATTACCTTCGATTTAAATGTCAAATTATTAGTAATATTGATTGACAATTCATAAAATAAAAGCAAAAATATTGTGAAACATTGAACAAAAAAATTCCAATAAAGAAAACAGAAGAACGAAAATAAAATGTCTGAGGACGTCACAGCCCCTAAGAGTCACGAGATTGATATCAATCTTTATATTTTGATAATTGGAATCAAAATCTTTATCATCGCAATTTGTTATTATTGCGCGGGGCGCCTGCATGTCAACGAAAGTCAACGACATCAGAAACAATTGAAGGCATTTGTGAAAGAACCACCATCACCAGCACTTGGTAATAAAAAATTTTTTTTTCTATATTTTGTGTTTAAAAATGAAATGAAATTTTTTGTTGTTTCGTTCTCACAGAAACTGAATCAAAGTGTGTTCAATCCGATAGCAACAATAGCAATTAATTCCATAATTATCGGCAGTGTGGGCGAGGCAGAGGGTGGGAGTGTTATTACAAAAAAACTAAAAACAAAAAAAAATGGTTTTCAGTGATATCAGTACAACTACCATTGTATTACTGGTGATTTTCAAAGTGCTTCTGATTGGACTTATCATATACGCCATTTATCGCTGGCGTACTTTCCAGCGTTCATGAATAAGCCGCGATGAAGTATTAGAATTAGTTTCGTATTGTTTTTTTTTTAGAATATAATGATTTCCGATTAATTAGTTTTTAAATTAAAAATAAATTTAATGACGAACACTGTAGTCTATAGATGGACTATGTTCGCCTTATATAGATTATATGTATTTATATACACCACAAATTTATTTAACTGGAATCAATTATGGAGCTCTATAGCATACGTCTCGTGGTAGTCATAAAATTTACTAGTACTAGTATTGTAATACAGATCTATTTGTAATTCCTTTGACAATCCAATGAAACACTTGCATTCGCTTTTACTCTCTATGGTATTTCGATTTCTCATGGACTGTCAATTTCTGAAACTCATCAAAATACTATCCTGAGCAGTCCAATGTCAGAAGAACAATATACTCGTCTAGGTATTGCTACGTTTTTACCCCTTTAAAAACGTTTAAAATATGAGTTCCGAGATTGCAAATAAAATAAAAATAAATTTGTGTTTAGTTTAGTGCCACTGTTCACAATTTGATGTAAATAAAAACAATTGCTTTGTTTGCTATTCCTCCTTGCATTCTTTTGCGTAAACACTAATAATTGTTCAGCAGATCTTTATAACGTAGGTCTTCAAACCACGATTATTCTTTTCACACGCAACACGTCTTCATACAAGATTGAATTTTTACTCACTCCGTTGCCTGCTTTGTCTTACCTTTTATATGCCAACGTAAATAGTCTAATGAATGATCTTGAAGTCGAATGTTCGTGGCTTCTCTTTTTCGAGATCTCAATAAATGTAAACATCGTTGTTTCATTGTTGTTTGTGTATTTTGTTTATCCCCTTTTTATACTGATGTTGTTGGTATATTTTTGTTTGCTTGTTTATGATGTAAACAAGTTCATTGTTTTTGTTTTTGTAGCTTTTGTTTATCATTTTAATGTTAAACGATGTAACACCATTTCGATTTTCGTAACAGTATGAATGAATAATGCCGAAATTAGATGCTATGTAGCTTTCACTCTCTGTCTTTAGAAGTCAGATATCTAGCATCAGATATCTAGTGACGGTACGTATATCCCAAGGCAAAATGGTGTGCCTATGGATAGGTTTAAACTAAAGTCGATTGGATGATCACTGTAGCGTCTTTCGAGCGAAGATGTTTGCTCTTCAGGTAAAACCGTTTGGGAACTGGGTTTCTTACGGGATTAGATTGCTGGGAAGGATTTGAAATTGTTCCCTGAATGGAACATGAGTAGTGTATGTTGTGATGAGGAGGAATTGGAGAATTTAGAACAACTCCTCTGTTCTAAACGAAAGAGGTGGAATGTTAGAGAATCCAAACTCTGAAGGATATTTGCTCTTCCGACCGTAAACTGACACTTCCTCTTGATATGTGAATTCTTACGCGATCGTCGTCAACAGTCAGGCTTCTCTAAAGGCGATGTAAGTAACGGTCTATTGTAAGTCACGACTGTTTCGTAATTTTAACGACCACACACGCCTCTCTGGCTAGATCGGATCTGTTTGCGTTGGGTTTTGGAACGTTGTGGTATACCAGCAAGTCATATGGCGAACGCTCGAAACTCGGGGTGGTTCAAACCCACCACTAACGAATCATGACAAGGTGGTTTGCCTTACACTGGGTAATCTTGCCCGTAAACAGCCCGGTAACCCAACCTAACCTAAATAAAATTGCCATGAAAAGGTTTTCAAAAATCTGTCGTTCAGAGTGGACTTTAAACTGTAGGTCCCGCCACTTATTGGCAAAATTACACACATAACATCAGTAGAATTCGCCGTGGCCTAGGTAGTGTGTTGGATTATTAGACATGAGCGCTCAGTTCAAATCCCAGGTCAGGCATCTACAACTAAACCAGACAGAATACAAAAAGTATTTCTTCGGCGACTTTCTTTCAGCAGATTTTTGGCAAAAACTCTGAGAATAAATAAAATTGCCATGAAAAGTTTCTCAAAAATCTGTTGTTCGAAGTCGACTTTAAACTGTTGGTCCGCCTCACATGTATAACAAAATTAACGCACACAACATAAGTGGTTTAAGAAACTAAGTCGTAACCCTGACTAAAGGGTTGTAATGACCAATTATGTATGTATGTAAATATCATGGAATATAAATTTCTGAAACTCATAAAATCCTAAATGAATATTCCAGCTATGACAGAAAAACAATAAATGATAGCTTCAGGATGCCGCAATTAGGTGACATCTAGCTTTCACTCTCTCTCTCTCTCTCTCTCTCTCTCTCTCTCTCTCTTTAGAGGTCAAATATCCCTCTGAAACTTTGAAGCAAACTGTATTGGCAGAGAATTTTCGAAGAAAGGGTGAAGTAGTGCCTGATTGCTACCCCTCGGGATTAATTGAAAATTCTTCTTCCGGATGTTAGCGTACGGGACTTTCGAGGTAAAATGGTGTGTCCATGTTCACGGTTGGGTTTAAACTGTATTTGATTGGATGATAACTGTATCATCTTTAGAACGAAGACGTTTGTTTTTTAGGCCGTAGCTGACAAATCCTCTTGAAATGCGAATTCTTAGGTGGTCACGTAAGTCACGTTTCATCACCGTTTTGTGATTTTAGAGGCTCCGTGCGATCTTTTGGCTGGATCGAATCTACCTACGTTGAGTTTTGGAATATTGTGGTATAACCAGAAATGATATGGCGGATGCTGGAGGAGTTGGAGTCAATAGAACATCTTATCTGTGTTCAGCCTTTGGTAGGAAGACGTGAATCGTCGAGAATTCTAACTCTCTGTAGGGAACCGACATTTGGATTCCCCTGTAGTTTATAATAATAGCTGAGGGAAATTTGCTCTTCAGACTGTAGTTGATACATCCTCTCGAAATGCGAGTACTTACGTGATCGTCAGTACCAGTCACGCTTCTTTAAAGGCGATGTAAGTCACAACTATTTCGTGATTTCAACGACTCTGTGCGATTCTCTGTCTAGATTGCATCTGTCTGCGTTGGGTTTTGGAATATTCTTTTATACCCAGAAGCGATTCGGCGGACTCTGTTGTTACATTGGGTTCACATTCTGTGGGCAATTGCAATCTCTGTAGACTTATCGCGTTTAGAAGAATTTGTTTGCTATCGACAATGGCAGAACCATTTAGAAACATGGACCTCGTAACTGGGTTTCTTACGAGCCATTACGAGACAAGATCGCTGACAAGTATTTGGAAGTGTCTGCCCATACTAATGTAGGGTATGTTGTGATGAGGAGGAGTTTCAGACTCCAAAACAATTCCTCTATAAATGTTCAGCCTTTGTTAGGAAGAGGTTGAACCGACAATTGAATTATTCTGAAATTTATAATAATTGCTGAGGCAACCACATTTGGCTTCACATAGCTTGTATATTAATTGCATTTTCTGTTATTTTTATCTTCATCTCTTTATCCTTCCGTTTTCGATCTTTTTGCACTCTAGGCTGATTACAATGGGTTCTACTGTCATCATGGCAGTAGACGTCCTCAAACCCAACCTAACCCAACATTACTACTGTAAGGCTTTTGTGGTGGTTCAAACCCAGTAGATCATGACAAGGGGGCCTACCTTACACTGGGTAACACAATGAACCATATAAGTCATCGAATGAACTAGTTTGTGAATAGCAAGCTACCCGCCAACCTAACATAACTTAAATAAAGTTGCCATGAAAAGCTTATCAACAATCTGCCGTTCGGAAATGACTTTAGACTATAGGTCCCGCCACTAATAGATAAAATACACACAACAAAAGTGGTGAGAGAAGCTAGGTCGTAATGCTGACTGAAGGCTTGTAATGATCAATTAAGTAAGATGGTGTAGTAAAAGCTTTAAGTGAATATTAAAATTGCCAGAGGCTAAGTGCTGTGTCCAGGAAGGGCTATATAAGGTTTCGTGTAGAACTTTGGACCACTGAGACGGGTTAGGTTATCCTTACGTCACTTATTGGGGCTTATTGATCAAGTGATCTAGCTGAGAGTGGATAACTAAATGACAGTGAACGAAAGATTGAAGAATCTTCATTTTAATATCGTCCAGAATCGAAGGCTTTAGAACGAATTGATATTAAATTAGAGCAAATAATCTAATATGGGTAATATGGGCCTTTTTAAGTGGGTATTGGGTCCGAAGAGCCAGGATCAGTTGGTGGTTTATAGACTGCCGTTCTTTCTGTATGGTTTGTGTAAATCTAGGTCTTACTGAAAGGATATTACTGTTGAGGACATTCTTTTGTCAGGGATTCTTTGATGTTTGGATTTCTAAACTGTAGTGTTTCACCTTTTACCCTAGTTGATGTACTCTTCCTACTCCTCTTACTTCTCTTTTTTAATTTCTGTCACTTATCTTGCCTTAATTACACAGCCCTGCAAATTTGGACTTTTTTTTGTGGCTCCAGGTGTTTCCGAAGGCATTTTGCGCGCTGAACACGAATCAAAATATTTCCATCACGTCAGGTTTTCGTGAAAAATGGGGTTGAAACCCCTAAAAAAGCGTTTTTGGCCATTTTTGAGAAATTGTAGAACGTGCTAGAACCATCGCTATTGTCAGAAATTGACAATTGATCTTTGCTCTTTAAAATGAGCCCAAAGCCAAATTGTTTGCAAACACCCATAAAGTAGGGGGTGGGTTTATGTCAAGGGGTGCAAGAGAAAAAGAAACACATTACGTAGGTCCTTAATAATTAATCAGATTTACTTGAAAATTGTTACTCAGAGATTTTTCAGATTCATTCAGATTTAAAAAATTCAAAATGGCGGATCCAATGTGGCGGCGGAGGTTTATAAAAATTAATCAGATTTACTTGACCGCCATATTGGATCCGCCATTTTGAATTTTTTAAATCTGAATGAAGATCTGTAATCAGCAGTATTGAAGGTACCCAAAATGGCTTTGCTGGACTCTGGATTGGGGAGTATTTTTACACCAACCTTCGCATGTTATAGGCAATAAAACTAATGCAAAGCGTGATATAGATTACTACAGTCCCATATGGAAATATTAAATGATTTCTTTTTACTTCACCTTTCTCTAAATCGTTTGGTACAATATTACTGCCTTTAATAATGAAATTCCGTTCATTACATTGATTTCATTTATTTAATAATGCTGCTGATATTTGTTTTACAATTTTATTTTCCATTTCTGTTGCATAATAATTGCCATAAACGTTCTTAATATCAATCAGTTGAATATGCATAAATGTGGTCCAATTTTTTTTTGTTTTGCTTTAAAATATTTTTTTTTACAATTATTCTCATCAGCATTGTTATTACGGCGTCATCAACATCATCATCATCAACATGGACACCATAAACACCATGGCCATCAGCATCAATAAAGTTTTGTTGCTTGTCGACGTGGCTATCGTCATCATTAATAATGTTGGTTAAAACAATTGTTGTCGTTGTTGTTATTTTTTATTGATGTGATGTATTAAAATGAATACAACACAATTTTTATTGAAAATATTGCTGATTATTTTGTTGTTGTTGTTATCGTTGTTTTAAATTCTTCTGCTGTCGCATGGAGTATGCCGATGAATTAACAATTTTTACAATTAATCGTTGTTGTTAAACTCTTCGTTTTTTTAAATATTTTTTCATTTTATTAATACAAAATATTTCAAATAATAATAAAAAAATATGGAAATTATTACTGAAAAGAAGCTCATACTGCGGGTGATAATTAATAAAAAAAACAATTTTTTATTACAATGAAAAAAAAAAATAAAAATAATAAGTCCTTGATTGTTAAGTATTTCCATAATGCTATTCGATGTAATTTTATTTGAATTTATCCTGCAAAATTAATTATTAAATAATCACGCACATATGGTTCTTACATCAATATTTAATTATTTACGTTTTTTTTATTTGCAAGACCATAAAAACTCATTAAAGGGTTAAAATATCTCTCATAATTCGTGTCAGAAAAAATTTATCTCTTGCCACAACTGACCACAAAAGAAAAAAATTTTAAGGGACTTGAGTTGATGCACAAAAAAACAAAATAAAAACAAAATTTTTAAATTATTACTCAACACTGTTATTAAGTCGTTTACATATATAACATACATAATTGGTCATTACAACCCTTCAGTCAGGATTAGGACATAGAGTTTTACACCACTTATATTGTACGTGTTAATTTTTCACGAGTGGCGGGATCTATAGTTTAAAGTCAACGCCAAATGATAGATTTTATGAGCAACTTTTTATAGCAATTTTATTTAGTCTCAGAGTTTTAGCCAGAAATCTGCTGAGAGGCAGTCGCCGAAGATATATTTGTTTCATAATTCGTTTTGTTGGATATGCTTGACCTGGAATTTGAATCCGGCTTAATGTTTAATAAGCCAACACTACTACTAGGCTACGGCGACTTCAGACAACAATTTACTCTAATCAATTCGTTATAAGATGCAATATGAGCACTTGGTTATAGGTATAGATATTGGTATCATAAATCCCTAAAATTGTTCACTAAGTCGCCGTGGTGTAGTAGGTAGTGTGTTGGCTTACTATTCGTAAAGCCCGGGTTCGTATCCCAGGTCAGACATCAAAAAAATGAAATATGAAAAAAAAATATTTCTTCGGCGACTTCCTCTCAGCAGATTTCTGGCAAAAACTCTGAGAGTAAAATAAACTGCCATGAAAAAGTTTTTCAAAATTCTGTCGTTCGGAGTCGACGTTAAACTGTAGGTCCCGCCACTCACGTATAAAATTAACGCACACAACATGAGTGGTGTGAGAAGCTAGGCCGTAATCCTGACTGAAGGGTTGTAATGGCCAATTATGTATGTATGTAATAACAGCCCAAGGGACCCAATAAAAAATTTGGTAAGATTATTTTCTTACTCACTGTATGTTACTTTAATCGTTTACTATTTTGTTAAAAAATTAATTTTCTTTGTAAACTTTTTCAACAATTTCTTACACTTTTCAGCAATAAAAATAATTGTTATTGGTCTGTAAAAAAATTGTAATGCGTGGCTATTGATTACTAGCAGTACTATCCAATCCCAGTCCCAGAAAATACGCACTCTTGTGGTTCATCGGTGAAAATCTAGCCAAGTGCATTACAGCTGTTTTTCAATTGGCCTTTAATTGGTGGAGTTTTGCAGACACAGACCAACATTAGACAGTCGTTGCATGGTAGTTAATTTTTACCAGATCATCAAAAATGTGTATAAACACGCGTTGTCCTGATAACTTTTTGTGAGCTCATCATTTAGGCATTTATATTCTTTTTTAGACGAAAATAGTCTAGGATGACAAAGGACTTGTGTGGAGTACTGGCTGAACCTATTGTTTTGAAGATAGAAAAAGAAACAATAAGAAAACAACAAAGAAATTACGTGAACAGGGATAAGCAATGATCAAATTACAATAACACAACTATATACATAGATACATCACGAAAGAGAAAAAACAATAAATTACAATTAAATTTAGATTAAGATTCTAGAAGTTCCCAGATCGAATACAATGTAATTTTGCCAATGTAGGTGTAGTAAAAGGGAGAGGCATAAAAACTATTTTGTTAAAAATAGTGAAGTATTGTATTATGCGGCCCCATACACGTCACGATTCATTGTACAACTTGAGCAATTGTAATGGCCAATTGAGTGAGTAAATAGCAATATTTTGGGTTTCTATATCAAAGCTGTTGATATTCCTATTCAGTAAAGTTTGGCAAGTCATCATGAATCGTTCAATGTCAGAACTACGATTTCCATTTACATTAAAAAAAAAAGAAATGATTCTGTTAGCAAATTCATAGAAAACTTCCTCCATTTCACGGTCAACGTAATTGGTCTATTGGGAAACAGTCCTAACACTAACAAGGCAAAGAAATGTGCATACGGAAGAAAATATTGTTCCAGTTAAGAGCGCCCTTAACAATCGATTTATTGCAAACTATTGGTAACAAATTTCTTTCATTAGTGGCTCTGAATTACTTTTTATGAGGCCATTGGTTTATGTCGACAAACTAGCCAATATTTAAGACACCAGTGATAGATTTGAGGAAAGTAGTCGCAAATTAGAATAATCGAATGGAGCACTTACAGTCGCGGCTGATATATGCAAGATATAATGTTAAAAATAAATCTTTAATTACTTTCGAGTCGTTTACAGACAGACTTTGTCTCGTCTAATAAGATTCTTCGGCACATTCCTCTCGGATAATTTGGGCTTCGCGTTTTATGTTGATTCTACTCGAGAGCTATTTTTGGAATATTGTATGTCAGTTTCCGTAATATGTACTTAATCCAGCGCAATTTTCTCAAACTCATCTGCAGTGGATTAGATGCAGATACACAGTACAGATTTCACGTTCGCGTCGAAATAAACGTATTTTGGTCGCAGATGATAGTTGGCGGCACTGATATAATTTATAAAGACGTGCAAATGACCCTTTTGCTTTCGCAAGTCGAGCCTCGATGTTACTTTTTGGCACGTTTTCGACAGGTTTATTATTGAAAAGGAAGAGACTGCCCTTTGTTTTATTGGAGTTGATTCCTACATGGACGTTGAAGACCCATTTGAATTTATCTTGTATGTGGTTTCGCTTCGAGAAAGGTTTTTGGCATAAAGTTTACCGCCTATTCAATAGACCTGTAGTTTAAAGATGGCTGCTGCCTTACTTGCAATCAGATGCCGTGTATAGCCGCTCGTCCAGAGAACAAACGCTATGCTGTACTGTTGTAAATTGCCCTGCAACCATTATATTGTGTCATCTACAGTATGTCTGTCTGGGTCTTCTATTAAGGGCTTTCTATTTCTGAATTTAAAAAAGAAAACAGGCTGTAGGTGAGATATCATCGAAATTTTTTAACCATTTAAAATATATGTTGATGCCATTATGTATGGAATATAACATCGTTTAAGTAGGTGTAGAGCTTTCGAAATGTCAAATTTCTGGCATGTAAATCAGGCTAAATTTGACCGATGACATGATTTTGACAACCGCTGTGTTTTATTGGGATACACGTGCGACTTAAGGAGACTCCACAAGAAAATGTCTAATGGGGTCGATCTCGATTTCTTTACTTCACCTCCATGTGGGATAACCATGCCCTCAAATCGCTTGTGCAGGATATACAATATGGCATGAGTTGTGTTGAAGTCGCCATAGCCTAGTAGGTAGTGCGTTGGCTTTTTAGATGTGAGGCCACGGTTCAAACCCCAGGTCAGGCATTAAAACGAAATACGAAATAAAATTTCTTAGGCGATTCCTCTCAGGAGATTGCTGACAATAAATAAAATTGTTATAAAAAGTTTCTCACAAATCTGTCGTTCGAAATTGACTTTAAACTGTAGGTTCCGCCACTCATTTCTATACATGACACACACAACGCAAGTGGTGTGAGAAGCAAGGTTGTAATCTGCCTGAAGGGTTATAATGATCAGTTAGGTATGTTATGTATGTATGTATGCATGTATGCATGTTTGTTGCAGGTAGCACTGACTTGTTAAAATCAGATGCCATTGATGTCCAGATCAGAGATCAGCAATGAATCGTATTTTCGTTACTCATGAAATTTTTACTGTAAGTGAGTCAACAATATTGATCTTTAACTACTCTGATTCATTCGTACTCACTACAACGTTGATTTATAAGTACAGGTTGCAATGAGTAAGCGTGTTATGTTGACATCAAACTCATACCATTCGAAATATGTTTGATTCATAAGCCTACTCATTTAGATTCATAATTTTAGAAAAATACTTATAATATTCATAAATGATTCGAGTAACGCGAATCATTCATCAAAATTTATAGTTTTAGTTATTGTTGCATTTACAAAAAAAGAAAACAGACACATAAGCAAAAAAAAAAAAAAAACAGAGCAGCTAACAGAGCAGATACGCATCCTTTTAGTGGGTGTTTTAGTGTTCGTACGCGAATCATACATATTTTGTGCTTCGTGTATATGTTGGGTTATGGAGAGTCGAAATCAACAACATCATACGAGTACGTGTTGTTAAGTATGAATATGATGAGTAGTTCAAATTTTGAATATGAGTAGTATGAGTATGATATTAAAATAAGTATGAATGCGTATAAGTATCAGAAATTATGAGAATAATTCAATTCTACTCATCTTTTTGAATACTCATTGCTGATCTCTAGTCAAATCATCCAACTCAAGTCAAAAGAAGTTAGTAATCATCAATCTATAGTATTCGCAGTTGGAAGAGAATGTATTGAATGATTACTTCTTGCTTTAACAAATATTTAATATCTTGAGTAAGTTAGTTGTTATTACCATTATTATTAGAATAATTTTATATTCGAAAATTAAAAATAAAACAAATTCTATCACATAATCATCACAAATATTGCCTCCAGTATTTTAAACATAAGATTTGTAACTATGGTTGGTTGAACGTTTTAAATTTGATTCATATCCGATGCAAATGATTTCATTAGGCAAGTCGACAACTTTTTGATGCCTTTTTAAGCTATCTGCCACCTAAGACTTGAAGTTGACGTTCATTTAACATTTCATATATAGTCTAAGGGTTAATTTAATTAAATTGATTTTCATTTCATTGCTTCCATCCTCTTGTATTGTCATTTCAGTGCCTGCGTCTATTTATAAACTTGATTAACTGCCATAAAAGCAGTATTTATATTGGAATGTTTACTTTTGTTATTGTTGTTGTTGTTATGTTTTTTTTTTGTTAATTTATGCGTAACAAATTTATCAAAATGTTTCCATTTTCATGTTGCGAAAGTATGTTTAAAATGTCCATAAATTAAGAAGTTATTCGTGAAATTTATTTTAATTAAAGCCAAATGATATACTGGAATTTTATTTGAATATTATGACTGCGCATTAATGCCCAGGGTGTCCCATCGAAATTTTAAATATCAATTGGAAACAATATAAACTGAATATGTTAAATGTACGTGTATGTATCTATAAATTGTAATTGAAAAACTGGGGTGATAAATGAATACATGAATGCATTTACTTTTTAAAAGTTACTGTAGCGATGCCATAGGTATTCCATCTGTGAGATTCAATTTTGATATATTTTTTCTAGTATTTCATAAAGTGGAACTAAAAGTACATTTTTCAGCCATTGCTTTGGTGGCCCTTGAATTGATTCTGGCTCCACTATATCATGCCAGAAAAAACTCAAGGATATGGAAAGTATGATTAACTATCAGCTCGTGATATACATATCTACTATGCTGTTGGCATCTATTCAAAGACTTAGCGATAGAATTCGACACGGCGCACTTTTGTCGAAACTTATTGCTTTTAGCGTCGAATGTGTCTTTTGTCGATTAACATGTATCGTTCATCACTTAAGTTCAGGTTAAATTCTGGGATATCGCTAGTCTCTGTTTCATCTTTAACTCTATTTTTATTTATCTTAATGATCTACTGTACTCCTCAGCTTTTAATCCTACTTATCTTTTTCACGTAGTAGTAGTACTATAGCGCCTTCCAACAGGGATTTCCGGACTTTGAAATTTGTTAACGGTCATGTTTTTGAAGCTACATCTACATCACCACATCGCCATAGATAACGACGTGAAGCGGCTCTGGAACAGTTGGCGACTGACCCTGATTTTCATTGAAAAATCGTTGTAATATACGAAGCCCTTCTTGAACGTATAGGAACGCGAACAAAAAAAAAAAAAAATTAAAACCGAGACGATATCAATCCATCTGAGATCCAAGAGTATCCAATATATTCCGAAAAAGTCAATGTTTGGTGTAGATTTTCGACTGAAGGCGTTTATATTTCTTTGAGAACGGCATTAACCAGATCATTACTGTCAACGACGAGGTCTATAGGCCTATGGTTACTAACTTCATTTTGGCGTGAATTGGATGATCTAGACTATACTACGAACCACACACCTTATGTCATATTGGATATTTCGAAAGATTTAAAGGCGTGGTCATCTCACATAGGGGTGATATGAACTGCCACCGAGATGGTGCGTTTTGACCACGTCAGATTTCTTCCTCTGGGGTTTTCTTAATTCGCAGGTGCAAGGGAATAAGACGCAAGCCACAGCGGCCCTCAAATCCAACATAAGCAATGCCATCGGTCGAGTTAAGCCAGATTTCTACGGTAAAATCCAACATTTCGGTTGCGTTTCGTCTAGAGTAGTCTGATGATGATATTTCAACTAATAAAAATTTTCAATGATAGCTCACACATACTTTGTTTTATTTAAATTTAAGGATAGTTTACTGAAAGGTACGATATATGTCACTCCAGACTTAATAGGAATGACTTACGCACATGCGACCTACGGATCAATCCTCGACTGGGATCGTACGAATGTAGTTTATTTAAATGCGTGAAAGACCCAAGAGCGCTCTTAATATACATTCCCTTAAGCTATTAGTGGTGTAAGAATTGGGTAGTCAGTAGTTTTAGTGTTCTGGGCATTAAAACTTAGTCCAAGGTTCGCTATAATCAGCATATCTTTAATTTCGGAAGGAAATTTCAAAAGCCTCAGTTTCTTAAAGCGGGGCAAGAGTGGTGCTATTCAATCTGATCTCCTCGCTATTTACACCACGTTTATCCGGCCGAATATAGAATACAACTGTCGTGAATCAATGCACTGAGGATTTTATTAACGATAGTGAGGTATTCATGCCTATTGATCCATTAGAGCATTGTCGTATTGTGGCTTGTGTTTCACTGTTTTATTGCTACTTCATGGTAATGTGCTCAGAGGAAACATAGGGTGGGCCATTTAAAAGTTTAAATTTAAAAACGCAATAAAACAAAAACGGTTTGAAATTTTACCAAATTTACTTTTTTGTTGTGAAGTACAAGTGCTCCGGTTAGAAACGGAATGTTATTTCATTCATACGGGTGCCGCGGCTGGCCTCACAGTACCTCAGTCGATCGGACCAATTTTAATGCACTCTTTCGAGTGTATGGAGTCGTATCGCGGCAATGGCATCACGAATGCTGGCTTTAAAATGCCTCTTTGTTTCTGGTTTGTCGGCATACCACTTTTATTCAATACACACAAAATAGTCCCACTGTGTCAAATCACAGCTTCTTGGCATCCAATTAACATCACCATTCCGGCTAATGAAAAGGCCATCAATCATTTGACGAAATAAATCGATCATGACATGAGATGTGTGGCAAGTTACACCATTCTGTTGACACCAAATATCGTTCACATCAATACCATGAAGAGCGGGGTACCAAAAAATCGGTTATCATGGTGCGATAGGTGTCTCCATTGACCGTAATGGTTGCGTCGTTCTTATTTTCCAAGAAATATGGGTGAATTGGCTTTTGTAAGCCTACGTGTGGGTTTTCTGAGCCCTTAAATACGGCAATTTTGCATATTAACGTACCCACCATGATGAAAATTAACTTCATCCGAAATAATTATTTTTATTTCTAGTTCATTGCGTTCAGTGGAGATAATATACGGAATTTTATGACAGAATATAATGACATAAGTGTTGCCAGATTCGAAATAACCAATGGTTCAAATTTAAACCGATAGATGGCCCACCATATATAAAGATTGTTTCTTAGCTTTACGCATTGCACTATTCGTGTGTAGAAAGCTCTTTCTGCACAAGTTTTTCCAGTCACTTACAAAATCATCTGATTTATATTTAATATCCTTTTTCCCTTTTACAACTTACTTTTCCAGTTCCAACATAATGCATTGCGTGAATGCGGTCATTCCATAAACCTTAATCATTCTGATAAATTAACAAAGTCTTGACTGTATACAGATATATTGCCTTAGAATATTATTTAATGGGAAACTCTAATTTCTTCTAATGCTCAGCTTAATCATACAACAGTAGGTGGATGGTACCTCGCTCTTGTAGCTTCACAAGTGGTATGATAGTTTTATACCCTACACTATCGATGTTGGTAGAATGCATTTGATTTTAGGTGATGTATGTTACACTTTAACAAACTTGTTCTTTTAATATTTCCGCTTGTGGCGATCAGCATATAGCTTTCAGTTTTAATAATTTTGCTATAAAATGATGTGATCATCTGTTATGCTATGATCTAAAAACTTACTCTATGGGCTTTGTTATAATACGTGTTTAAATCAATTTGCAAACAGTTGGCCAATTCACACGACTTTGTATCATGTATGTTGTATTGCATAAACTTTTTGGTTGTGAATGCTTAATGCTATGTTGTATTGTGTATTTCGTATGCCAAACGTCAAAAAACGATAAGAAGAAGAAGAGAAGTAGACACAGTTTGATTTTCAAGCAACAAAATGAAATATATTACGGAATTATATTATATTATATTATATTATAGTATATTATATTATATTACATTTTATTATATTATATTATATTATATTATATTATATTATATTATATTATATTATATTATATTATATTATATTATAGTATATTATATTATATTACATTTTATTATATTATATTATATTATATTATATTATATTATATTATATTATATTATATTATATTATATTATATTATATTATATTATATTATATTATATTATATTATATTATATTATATTATATTATATTATAAAAAAGTATATTAATTAATTACACGGTGCGACAGTCAAAATACGCGCAGCTAATAACATAGCGTAGCTTTTTTTTGTTGAGTAGAACTCAAAAATACTTTTTTTATATTTCTCGAACCCTCCAAACTTGTTTTATTTGGCAAAAACGGTACTTTTGATCTTTTCACACAAAATTATTGATTACCCAAATATTTTTCAACCTATTTTGAAAATCTAAAGTTTTTTGAAACGGGAACAGATGAGCCTTTGAAATGGTATACAGAACCGTATGGTTCAAACTTACATGTTCTGAGTTTTGATCGGACAGGCTTGGAAAATATGATTATTTTTCTCAGTTTTTCAAGTTTAGCTATTCTTAATTGCAAAATTTAAATAAAAAAGGTAAAATAGGTGATGATATTCCGAAAGTGCATTATCTTATGAAGAGATTGACACATCGTTTGATCAAATCGGATAAAAATTGCCGTAGTTATTATTTAAATACTATAACAGTCGTGTTATATTTTTTATATATGTCATCTTATCAAATGAACTTTAAGTTCAAAAATTTTCAAAAGTTTTGACGGATCTTGATTGTTTATCGCAAAATGTGTCAATCTCACGTTTGTGCCACTATTAGAAGTCGGCTAATATTTGTGTTTTTTGCAAATATTATTATTTCTCTTTGCGCAAACATTGGCCAACTTCTAGTGGTCGCTCAAACATGAAATTGACACATTTTCCAATAAACAATCAAGATCCATCAAAAATTCCGAAAATTTTTAATTAAAAGTTCATTTGAGAAAAAATATATATGAAAAATATAACTCGATTGGACTCTTTAAGTAATAACTACGGTAATTTTAGTCCGATTTTGATTGGAACGAAATATCAATCTCTTCACAAGATAATGCACTTTTAGAATGTCATCACTTATTTTATATTTATTAATTAAAATCTGCTACTATGAACGGACAAACTTAAAAAATATGA
The DNA here is from genome assembly GCA_936449025.2 of Sarcophaga subvicina. Classification (NCBI taxonomy): domain Eukaryota; kingdom Metazoa; phylum Arthropoda; class Insecta; order Diptera; family Sarcophagidae; genus Sarcophaga; species Sarcophaga subvicina. The sequence goes on from OW388084.2 coordinate 40,863,816, forward strand.
AAAATTTCGCATTCGTCAAGCTTACGGCATCAAACCTCATAGCAGATTCAGTTAAATAATACATATATGTATAGCATTTTAAAGGCCCATCCCTTTCCTTTCTAAAAAGGTTTAAATTTTGTACATCGGTTCAAAAATGTTTGTGTAATCAATAAATTTGTTCGTAAAGTCCAAAAAAAAACAGTTTTTGTCAAATATTGTTTGGAGGGTTGAAGAAATATAAAAAAACATTTTTGAGTTCCACTCAACAAAACTCACAACCTACACTATGTCATTAGCTGGGTGTATTTCAATTTTTTTATTTTGGCGCATAGTGTTATCTGTGCGAACAATTATAATTTTGAAATGTTAATTATTGACTCAAGTTACATAGAAAATATTTTGTATTTTTATTCTTCTTCTTGATTACTGGCATTTACTGATAGCATGAAACCTATACAACTTCCAAAAACATATAAAAAAAATATGTATAAGTGCATCGGATTTTTATATGAAGATTATCAACAACAAGCATACACTGTTGTATATTCGTCCAACAATACAATGAATACGACGATACAAGGGCTTAAGTGAATTGCCCAAGTTTTTTGCCACATAGTGTACTATATAGTTGTCTTTGACGAAACACAACGTTTCTAATTTGTTTTCTACTGTCACAACTTAACACTGAGATTGTTATAAGAAATCTTCGTTTATTTTGAAGTTTCTAAATTAAGTCAAAGAAAATTCTTCTACGAATATTAATAACGAACAATTAATTAAAATAGAATGTTGTCTGCGATTTGAAAAATATTTACGTTATAAATCGTACGTGTTTTTTTGTTTTTGTTGGCATGTTAATGAAAAATATTTGTAACAATTCGCTGAAAAATTTCTTCAAAAATATTCTTTTGGAAAACACACATTTAATATGAGACAAGCCTATCACAAGCCTATCACTTGCTTTTCACATTTTGTATTACATTTCTAGACATGCTTTTATTCACGTTTTTTTCTTATTTTTAATTCTTTTCTTTTCTTTTTGAATCATTCAAAAATATTTACATTTTCTCACATTCTTTAAAATTCTATGTATTCCGCTACATTTTCCTTACTTATGCTTCGCTTAATATTGACAATAAAAGAAAAAAAAACAAAAATTGGCGAAAAAAGTTGTGACACAGCAGGTGAAAAATCCATAAATTTCAGTCTCTTCGGTATTTGTGTCGAAAACATTATTTCTCCACATTTTCTTCTCCTTTTTCTTTTTGACATACTGCGGTGTGTTTTGTTTTGTTGTATGGAAACATTTTTAAACATAAAAATTCCACAACAAATATTATAATTTCTTGCCTTGAGAAAATTTCTTGGCATAGACAACATTAAAAAGGTTATAGAGGGTCAAGCCAATAAAGGCTGAACTAAAGGTGTGAATAAATTATAATGGCTGCACACACACTTCAATGCTGAACATGCGAAATAATAAAATCAGATTAAAACCGACTATTAGATACCCTTAACACCTTGGCTTACGTAAAATATCACTACTCTGGAGATATACATACATACATACATAATTGGCCATTATAACCCTTCAGGATTACGGCCTAGCTTCTCACACCACTCATGTTGTCTGTGTAAATTTTATACATGAGTGGCGCGACCTACAGTTTATAGTCGGCTCCGAACGGCAGATTTTTGAGAGACTTTTCATGGCATTATATTTATTATCAAAATTTTTGTCAGAAATTTGCTGAGAGGAAGTCGCCGAAGAAATATTTTTGCATATTTCGTTTAGCTGCAGTTGTCTGACTTGGGTTTTGAACCTTCGTCTCACGTCTAATAAGCCAACGCACAACCTAATAGAGTACAGCAACTTCATTGAATAGGAACGTTTCAGATAAATAGCTAGCTAATGAGACACAGAGACTAGAAACTGATTGGAATCCATCTCTCAAATCTCCGTTCCAGGAATGACTAAATTCCGCATTATGTTATTAACGATAATGTTGTGTCAATATTTAGGAATCTTTCCTAAGGACATACTCATTTTTAGGTCAATTAGATTTCTGACTGGCTTTATCTCTTAAGCGAATACATAAATCATAAAAATTACTACATGAGGTGGTTGCAGATTTCTTGAAATCAAAGCTGACTTCAACACACATAGCTTGTAGTGATAACGCATGAACAGATGCACCAGCCCTAACAAACAATCAGCATCAGACCTATGCGTTACAGAGCGACTTCCATAGAATCAAGCTAAAAACTAATCTGAAAACATAATAGATGTAGCGATCGGTTTGATATAAAATTGTGATAAATTTGTTGGAATATTGAGAAAGGGTGGGCCAAATAATCAGGATATGGTATGGCAGAATAATTTTAAAGGATTTAAGAAAATTGGATTATGCCTGATAACATTAGTTTTGAACACTGTTTAATTAATATTTTATATTTCGAATCGATTAAATATATTCAACAAAGAAATATTCAATATCAAATAAGGTGACTGTGAAAATCGTTCCACGAGGGCGAGACAAACCTTTGGGCAAGTAGAACTTGGTAACAATATCCAGTCGTGTGATACTTAGGATATTCGATACTAATTGCAATACGAAACATTATACTCCGAGATATCTAGGAGTTGTAGGAATTTGCTAAACAGAGTCTTCGCAAAGTAATGGGTACCTCTTGTCTAAATCGCAACTTGTCAACTAGAACAAAAAAATTGTCATCCGCAATTGACATAAGCAGACTTAAGTGAACCATAATGGGTAGATCTTGTGCACACTATGAAGTTGTCGCCCCGGAAATGAGATCATACTGAACCAGTAAGACAACCGCCAAAAGGGGAGATATGTACATGAAGGCGCCGAATCGATATTGCAGCCATGATTAAAAGTTGAGTCGAAATAAAATTCCTTGCAGATGATAAATTCAGTTGGGAAAAGTATGTTGAAGCCCTATACTTCCTGCAGGAATGATGATTATGCAATATGACTTTGAAACGAAAGCTCAACATAACGTTTAATAATATTGTTCGATATATTTGTGCTTTGAAAAGATTTGACCATATATTTCCGTATTTAGTACATGTTCTTGGAATGCACCTCGATGACTATATGAAGCTTAAAAATCTTATTTTTTTACATAAAATTATAACAACAAAAAAACCTGACTCTCTTTATAACAAATTGGCATTCACTTCGTCTGCGAGGAACATAAATATTCGAACATTCAAATACCGAAAGAGTGCTTCTTTTCACCAGTTTTATATATATACCATTTATCTCTGGAACCATCTCCCCCCAAATATTCAATTTACTAGCAACGCAGTGCGATTTAAAAGCTTGTTAAGGAGTTATTACAAAAATTCATCAATTTATCGTTTCAATTTTCATTGACTTTGTTGTATTACCTCTTATTTATTCTTTTGTTTATTTTTTTGATTAATATAATTTTTTTTTTTTTTTGATTAATATAAATTCAATGTATTATGTAACTCATTTGATTCTGGTGCTGTAATTTGTAAGATAATTGATCTTGTTGCATCAGAAAAACAATCATATTATAATAAATGAATAAAAAAAAATTTGGACAAAGTTTTTATTTCATTATAATGCTTAGGTAGTAGCATTATTTGCAACAGTCAATCCTTCTGAGGCAGCTTTCAAAAATCTTTTTCGTATATAATGTGCGGCATCTCGCCGATTACTTGACAAGTGTTGGTTCGCGTAGGTATGGTCTTTGAAGTAAATGCATAAAAAATAAAATCGCTAAGTCGTTTGACCTTTTTTTTGAGACCAACACTCAGACGATGACTCCTATTCATTCTGTGCATTGCGTTGTAATGATGGTTTATAGGAGAAAGGAAAATCTCGTCACTTTTTTTCTCGAGAATAGCTTTGTAATAATTCTCACTTTCGTTTTTGTATTGCAGTTAATCACATACATACAATGTCATACAAACAATCAGACAATCACAAACACCCAAAGTCTCTGGTAAGAATTGAATCCACCTAAGTGAAGATCTGCAGACTACCAGCGAGACCATCGGGGCGCCCATATCGCATGATCTTGATGGTTATAATTGAATTGATCATCATAACTCTTTTGGGTAACTACTAATGCATAATCTCATTCAAAAAAATATTGTCTTTCAGGCAGTCTCTTTTTCTGCAGACCATGACTTTTCCACAAATACTTCTAGGTTCTCCGAATGCAACAAAAATGTTTGTTGACGTAACCATCGAGTGAAGAAATGTGCTTAATTGTCAAAGAAAATTAGCATTAGAAACTTGAAACCATTGTGAATGACTTTTATAAGTCCTAGTTTTAAAGTTATTGTCTTCCTTTTTGGCGGCCACCTTAGGAGGAATCTCATTTCTCTGAAACGGCTCTATTGATTGTTTGTGGTGAAAGATTTTCGTAATCTAGAAATAATCAGTAGTCAATGTTTAAATCGATTAAGCATCGAAAGAATATGGTTCATTTAGAAAAACCAGCCAAACCTATGGCATTCATAAGCATATTAATTACCAATTTTAGAAAATGCATTTTCAAAAAACCTTTTTCAATGGCGCACGTTGGAATATGAATGTATTTACACTCAGCCACAAAAGAAATTTTTGAACTAATCCGTTTTCGTTGAAAATCTTTGTAATTGTCTGCCAACTTTCCTCGATTTTAAGACGGTCTTGGTTAAAAAATTTCTGAAATTTGTTAACTTTTGTGGGCCTGACGTACACTTTTATGGTCCTGCACAGGCCAACAAAAGTTAACAAATTTCATAAAATTATTAAAGAATCCGTTTTCGTTGAAAATATTTATAATTGTCATCTTTCTTCGATTTTAAGACGGTCTTTTTACATTGGTTCAGAAATTTGTAAATCGGATGCATACCTTTGTGGACCTGGGCAGGGCCACAATTCAGTTCAAAGACCGTCTTAACATCAAGGAAACTATAAAGATTTTCAACGAAAACGAATTAGTTAAACAAATTCTGAAATTTTTTAACCGTATGTATACTTTAGTAACTGTGTGTAGCTTCGGGCAGTGTCTCGACGATGAATTGACGAGTGTTCGCCCACTTAGGCATGGTCTTTGATGTAAACCCACAAAATATAAAATCGTCATATCGCACGATATTGAAAATAAAAATTAATGCCACCATAATGTGAAATTTCTCTTTTTGGCAACTTCTCATGTAATAAAATAAAAATCGTTCACGTTATGTGGCTCGTGGAAAAATCTTGTTTGAAAAAATACGATCCTCCAGATGGTCTCTTTTTCCGAAGGTAATGACTTTTCCACAATCACTTGTAGGTTGTACGAGCTTCAAACGCATCGAGTAAAAAATGTGCTTAATACTAATCAAGAATGATGATTTTTCAGTTTTGATGGCTGAGTGAGGTATAAGAATTGCGAAAGGATCTACGGACCTCGAAGTTGATTGGTGCGTATATTGATTCCGATAAAGGAAAAAAGTAAGTTTTTATTGGAATTCGGAATTCAATATTTCACACTACATTTACGTTTATTTAATATTTTCAGATTTCTGAAAGTTGCCGTCAGAAGCATGCATTTAATGTGGTGTGGCAAACATTTTGATTTCAGAAAAATATCTTTATCGGAGTATTAAAATGTAAACAATTTTAAAAACATTATTTTATGCTTTTTACACTTGCTCTAATACTTTTACTGTTTGTTGTCTGCTTTTGTTGTTGTAGCTTTTGTTTTTATTGCTGCTTCTAAATATAAAAGAGGTTTTCATGCGTTAAGAGGTACTCGTAATAGTGCCATCGGTGCTTTTCATATAAAAATTTATGGCTGCATATTGCAACATCTAAATATTCAGTTTCAGCATTACATAAAGCGCATGTAAAGAATGTCATATGTTTACAATAATGTTTAAATAAATAGCAAATGTTACAGAATTTTTAGCAAATGGTTTATTACATATGTATGTACATACATACATACATAATTGGTCATTACAACCCTTTAGTCATAATTACGACCTACATAGTTTCTCACACCACTTATGTTGTGTGTGTTAATTTTATATATAAGTGGCGGGACCTACAGTCTAAAGTCGATTCCGAACGACAGATTTTTATAAGAAACTTTTCATGGCAAATTTATTTACTCACGGAGTTTTTGTTCTTCGCCGAAGAAATATTTTTCATATTTCGTTCAGTTGGAGATGCATGACCTGGGGTTTGAACCGAGGCCTCATGTCTAATAAGCCAACACACTTCCTACTAGATCACAGAGACTTCGAATGGTTTATTAGTGCTGTTTATGCTGTTTATTGTAAAATCTTATTTTCTATTGAATCCCTTTGAGCAGAATTTGGTACACAATGAATGTTATCTCTTATCATTTGACTTTTTATGTCCTTTACTTTGACCGTAAATATATATATTGTATGTTCTGTATGTGTTTATGCATAAATAACTGTAAATACATGTGTTTATGTATTACTTTACATTATATTACGTTAGCAGAGTTATTGCATATATTTAGGCAATGTGTGTGTGTGTGCGCTGGTGTGGTCTATAAATTCTTTATGAAAATTTATGGCCTCAAGACTATCTATAGCTTTAAACTTGATTTTACATTCAAGATAAAAATTTTGTTGTAGCATAATAAAATTTAAAGGAAGAAAAACACACATTTTTATGTAAAAAAGTAAAAATTTTTCCAACAAAAGATTTATGATGGCCACCAGTAGTAGTAGTAGCAGTAGTGGTAGTGTTAGTAGTTATACAATGACAATTATGCAGTATATTTTCTACATGGCCGAAGAAGAAAAAGGGTTCGTTTCTTTTTCTCTAAAATACCTGGATTAAGGGCTTATCGTATTCATATGCATGTAAATATAAAGAAGACATATTTTAAATAGACTCCTTAGATGAAGGATTTATTTGCATAATGAAGGGGATTTTGGGATTCCTCACACAAAGAAAAAAAAGAGATACGTTTATAAAGCTTCAAGCAGAGTTTGTTGCCTTAAAGTATACATAGTTTGTGTAGGTTTTCATATTTTTTAATTCCTCCATTAAATGTTAAATATATGGCAGGTTGTTGTAGGCAATTTTCAACAAAAGCGAAAGACGCCTTTTTTTAAGTTGAAGCTTTTAAAAGTTTAAAAAGTTCTTTTTCAACTTTAAATTGAATAACTGTTCCAGTAGTTAGAAAGAACTGTGATGCAATATAGTTAAGTTGTCATACCTATCGCCATACACTTAAGCAATACAGCTTGTTGTGCCGTTGTAAACTTCCCTAATGGTCCCCAGTTCTCTTTTTTAAGACGGCTTATGACTGATATCTGGGCAATTCACACGACTTTATATTGTGAATGTTGTATTGAATACACTTTTTGTTTGTGAACGCTCAATGCTATGCTGTATTGTGTATTTCGTATTACAAACGTCAAAAACGATAAGAAGAGAAGACCAGTAATCATAATTTGATTTTCAAGCAACAAAATGAAAAATATTACGGAAAAAAGTAAATTAATTAATTACCTGTGCGAACAATTATAATTTTGAAATGTTAATTTTTGACTCAAGTTACATAAAAAATATTTTGTATTTTTATTCTTCTTTACATACACTGATAGCATGAAATCAATACAACTTCCAAAAACATATGAAAAAACTGTGTATAAGTGTATCGCATATTTATATGAAAATTATCAACAACAAACATACACTGTTGTATATTTATCCAACAATACAATGAATACAACGATACAACGACTTATGTGAATTGACCAATAATGTGATCCCCAAAATATTGTTATCTCGAGTTTGCAAATGGCGGGCAATGACGTAAATTTTATTCCATATTTTCAATATCTTCACCACATGCTTTGCATTCATTATTACCCATGTTAAGGTTCAGGTGTAAGAGTAAGGCGAAGGATCCTGTAAGTACGCTCATTTAAGTCCTCTTTACTTAGCCTTAATATACTCATGACTTCCCTCACGTTAGAATCGTTCCAGAGTATCATTGCGTTTATACCTCCTGTGTCATTATTCCACAATAGCCTGCGCAACTTTTCCACTCACACTCATAGCCTTATTTTCAATGCACTAAAAGGCATTGCTTTATCCTGATTTATGTTCTGTAATTTCCTAGCTCTTATAACTGGGTTATATGGATGCTGCATTTCCGATCACTACTTGATAGAAAGGTACCCACATAATTCATATCGGGCAATGCCAGAAGTAATTGTTGATCACCTTTATTTTTGCACTACCAACACTCAGGGGATGACCCCTACTCATGCATTACATTGTATTGAAACTAAGAAAATATGGTGTGGGAAGGAAAAAATAGGGAGTACTGTTTATGGACACTAGATTTGAATTTCTTTATATCATAAGTGACAGGTAAGATCTCTGCACGAAAAGAGGATCACGTGCGAATGGTCCGGCTAAAGAGCGAATTTATTCTATAATGCGGTATGCACTGCTATTGGACAATCGCCCACAAATGCATTTCCTCGGCGAGAAAGATGAGTGTTACGATGATATATGATTCTTGGGATCAAGTCCCCTTATTTTGCTCAAGCAAAATCTGTTGTAGTAATGATAGAAAAGTGAAACACTAGCCACATTGCGACAATGTTACAATGAATCAATAGAGTTGGATACCTGCCGTCATTAATGATCGCACTCCTGTACTCGGTCGAGTACCCTCAAAATAGACTTCGAGGCAGTGGCCCATACATGAGACTTGTATTCCATTCTCGGTCGGACATAAGTGGTGTAAATAGTAAAAAACCAGATGGAGTGAAGTATTTCTTACATCGTATTAAGAAGCAGAGGCCCAGGAATGCTTCTTTCGACAGTGGAAAAATCTGCTGAATCCTGCGAACATCACACTGAATTTTTATGCCCAGATCATCAAGAGCTTTTTACTCCCTAATAAAGACACACCCATAGATACAGATGAAGCAATATTATTGCTGCGCTTATGTGTCCATAAACGACACTGGGTCTTTCGCACATTCGCTACCATATCCATTCGACTCCATTCGGAGATTGACCGTATGTCTGATTTTAGTGAGTTATTCATAATACGCCTTTTCGCATCAATCTCCAAAGTGCTCGGCTCATTTGACTATCAGTTAAGATATCGCTGGTCCAGATTATACATTTATTCTTACATGTACTTGCCCATAATTGATGTATTAAAGGTCTGTTGTCCCAATTATACTCTGGTGATACGATTTTGGCATTTTCACTACCCTAGAGATGATACGCATTAGGTAGTGACTGATGTCGAAACCATTTCTCAATTAGTTGGATAAAGAGTGATGTTACCAACGTTCTTGTAGGTGATGTCCTCATCACTTATTTCTAAACAGAATATTCTCTGAATTTTCCAAATTATCGCAATGTAGTACATCTCGTCTTGAAGTCGGTATAGTAGGCAGTGTGGTCACGTAAGGCCACGGTTCAAACCCCTGGTCAGATATCTTCAACAAAACGAAATATGAAAAAATATTTCTTCAGCGACTCCCTCTCAGTAAATTTCTGGCAAAAACTCTGAGAGTTAGTAAAAGTTTGTCATAAAAAGTTTCTCAAAAATCTGTCGTTCGGAGTCGACATTAAACTGTAGGTCCAGCCACTCATGTGTAAAAATAACACAACAGAAATGGTGTGAGATGCTATGTCATAATCCTGTTTAAAGGGTTATGTATGCATATATGCATGTATGTAATAATCTAACAGTGCCAGAGTTCTGCCAAACAAGGTCAGTAAGCTTCCTTCTTCTCATTCGGAAACTATTGCCGCAAATCATAGAATGAAAGAATTATGTGGACCTTTATGAAAACTAACGCTATAGAAGGCAACATTTTTCTAAGTGTATAACTCCCACAGTACTTAAGCGTACATATCGCTTGGATAACTAAGAATAGCTTGACATGTGGTACAGCAGTGCACTAATATAGTATTTTGAATCCAGCCAATCAAGAGATAGAAGAGTTGCAGCTGTGAATTCCATATAATTACAGTGACATAGCAAGTGAGAAAGGCTACCTCCAAACTGGAAGAAAGACATCATCGTTAAATCACAGAATTTAGAGGTTTGCAACAACTGGAGAGGAATTAGTCTGCTTAACACCATATACAAGAAACTGGCATTCAATACACAGGTACCCTGTACCTACTGTTCGTAGATTTCAAGAAAGCCTTCGATTCCATCACACAAACTGCAATATGGGAAGCATTGAGAAGAAAATAAGTATCCCAGAAGAGGATATGAATCATCAGGATGCATCTTAGTTCTTCACAACGGTAATATAAGTCAACCATTTCACACAAATGTTCATGCTGAACGATATATGAACGAAGTCTGTTCTGAGGCAAGAGAAATAACATGGAGTCTCTTACGACAACTAGAGAATTTGGTTTATGCGGATGATCTTTGTCTACTCTCGCACAAAGTCTCCCATATGCAAGCAAAGCTAGAGGACTTAGAAAGAATAGCTTGCAATGTTAGACTTGAGACAAATATCAAGAAAATCAAAGCTATGAGAATTAACAACGTAAGCACCGACAACATCGACAACTACTTGGCCAGCCAGTCGAATACGTGGATAGCTTCTGCTATCTAGGCAGTGTAGTGCCAACAAAAGACGCCGCAAAAACAGACATAATCAACAAAGCGAGAGCTGCATTCGGACTACTACAGCCAATATGGAGAAGCTTACAAATATCCAGATGAACCAAGTTCGGAATATTCAACGCATATGTAAATTCGACCTTGCTGTACGGGAGTGAAACCTGGTTGGCATCGAAGACCATCACACAAAAACTACAGGTATTCATCAACAATTGCTCCAGAATCATTTGCAAAATATTCTGACTAAATAACATCAGCAACTTGGATCTCTTGAATCTTACCAACGAGGAACCCATAATAATGCAGATAATACATAGGAAACGGAGATGGATCGGTTATATTTTTAAAAAGAATACTGATAGTATAACCAAAATGTCCCGGGGTAGAATCTTTAAGGGTCAAGAAGTCGTGGCCGATCAAGGATCAGGTGGACACGTTCGATCGTAAATGCTGAACATAAAACGGCATTAACTCTAGACAACAACATTGACAGCAGTTCTGGAATTTTATTATAGCGATAGCATATTGCCATCATCCGAAGACTTAAAGATTGATATAAACAACCGGATGAGAAAAGCAAAAATAGACATTTGAAGCTTTGAAATATGTTTGAAAAACATCGTCGTAACACCAAGCTACTCAAATTCAACTCAAGCGTCTGTCTGGTTCTATGAATGCAAAACACGGAATATGTATGCAAAATCCTTTAGAAGATTCTAGGCATTCGTAAACAGACATCTTAGGAGAATACTGTGAATTCATTGGCCGAGCACCTATACGAGAGATGTAATCTGAAGCCCTGGTACAATGAAATCAAAAGCAGAAAGTGACGATGGATTCGCCATTACTTACAACCATTTAGTAAGGATTACAACCCAGTTTTCCACTCCACTTACGTTGTGTGTGTTGATTTTCTACATGAGGGGCGGGCCCTACAGTTTCTCCGAACGACTCCGAACGACAGACTTTTTGAGAAACTTTACATGAATATTTTATTTACTCTCAGAATTTTTGCCAGAAATCTGCTGAAAGAAGTCGTCGACGAAATATTTTTTCATATTTCGTTTTATTGGAGATGTTTGAACCGTGGCCTCATGTTTATTAAGCCAAGACACTATGCGTAAGACTACGGCGACTTCAATTGTCCATATACTGAATAAACCAGAAGGAAATATTGCAAAGGAGTTGAATCCACACAGTAATCGCAGAGGAGGCTTACTCAAACATGGAGTCGCTAAGTTCCATATGAAATACGTAATGCGCATACAAAGTGGAATGAAGTAAAAATATAAACACTGAGAAGAAATAACTGTAAAAAGTTTGTAATAGCCCTGTGTTCCACATGGGATGAGACATAATAGAAATTTGTAATTGAATTACTATCACTGTAATTGTTGAAAATATGTAAAGAATTGAAAATTTGCATAAATTCTTGACTGTCCTTCCACAGAATATTCAGAAGAATATTTTCAATTCAAATTACGCTTCAAAGATGTATGAATCAATGTAGGTAAGAATGTAATTCAGGATAATTTTTTTATGGACTGAAATAATTATGAAAAGATAAAATTTAACGCTGTCACAGTCATTACTCAGCACTTCCTCACATATGAACGCATAAATCTTTTCATATATTTTTTTTCTTTCAAAAACATTACATACACACACACGAACACATACTCATACTCTCATATGCCGAATAATATATTTTCAAATGGAACAGTAGAGTAATTGCATGCAGGTCAAGCAATAATGATAGTCATGAATCTTTCTCGCTCTCTCTTTTCTCATTCTCTCTCTCTCAGTTAGCTTTGTAACACAGTATACGAATGACTTCTTTAAAATGGAAAAGAAAGTACAGAAGAAGTAGAGCGAAGGGAAACCGACTCGTAAATTGATATTTTCAGAAAGAAACAGAAATGAAAAGAAAGAAGAATTCAATTGTTAACAGAAGAAGAAGAAAACAAGTCAATGGCCCAATTTAAGGAAATTTAAGAGATAAATTATTCAAGGAATAATAACATTATGGTATATGGTGTATAAAATAAATTTAATTAATATTTCGGATTTATTACTCAGGCAAATTCAAAGGAAATGTCCATTGGATTCATTCACATTTCTGTTTTAAAGAGCAGTAATAACCATGAAATTAATGCCTGCGAATATATTGGTCACTTCCTTTGCAAATTAAGGTACATGACAGGATGGCCTGTAGCATATTTGTTAAAGGTTCTGATACACAAATTTCTTATAAGGTGCCTGATTACTGCAGTGTTTTCTAAGCGAACATCATGGCTATTTTTTAAACGGCACAATGCTTATTGGATGTGCGGCATTCTTCATAAAGATGCCGGACAGCCTTGTTGCAATTAGGTTCCTAACTAATATGTCTTATAAGCCATAAATGCAGAGGATTTCTCAGAGAAAATTCGTTTTATTCAATGATAATTCTAATATGGATTCTGGGACATTGACATATCGTTGGAAAATGCATTGCTAACGAGCTGGTTAGGGTCAGTATGCAGCTCGTAATTACCTGTTATATAGCATACATACATAACTCGTCATTACAACCCTTCAGTCACCCTTCGGTTCTCGCGCCACTCATGTTGTGTGTGCTAATTTTTTTAAATAAGTGGCGGGACCTACAGTTAAAGTCCACTCCGAATGACAGATTTTTGAGAAATTTTTCATGGCAAGTTAGTTTATTCCCAAAGATTTTGCGAGAAATCTGCTGAGAGGAAGTCGCCAAAGAAATGTTTTTTTTAGATTTTGTTTTGCTGGATATATTTGTCCTGGGGTTTGAACCGTGGCCTCACGTATAATAAGGCAGCACACTACCTACTAGACTACTCAATCTTCGGATAGCCTCAGATAAATTTGACACTATTTACTCATTTTACAGGGAGACTCAATCTCCTTGACAGCAAACGTGTGCGTGCCAAATTGCTGGACTCTGCTGAACAAGTATGAATAAGAAGAGGATGGACTTATTCCTATCCCTAAAACGCATGATTAAACATCGCACAACATTGATTCTCGTTAACCACTGTCCTTTTGGTAGACGTACCTAAAGACTTAGCATTCCAGCAAATAACTTCTGCAGGAGCTGTGGGTTTTGAAGAGGAGGAGGAGATTGTCTGTAACCTTATGTGCCTGTGCTTTGGTCTGATAAAAAGACGGCAGATTTTTTCCCTCCCACTTTTTGTCATCCTTGGTCGAATTCTCTAATATAAAAATTGCTACTAATTTTAGGACCGGTTTGGTTTCCTCTAGGTAATGTTTGATGGCCTGGTTAAATATTGTTTGTGGTATCTCAATGGGCGTAAATGTCTTTCTACAAAGGAGGTCCGCAACCGTACCTAACTTCCTTGGACAAGTAATAAAGGTTAGTGGGGACAGAATTCTTATATTAAAAGAAGTGTGAGGCGCTAGCTACTCTTTAATATAAATATAATGAGTATCCATTAGTTTTCCAATAGGTAGCTTTACCAACATTTATCAGCTATTGTATAACGATCGAATTCTGTATAACAACTGAACTTTAGTTACATAGCCCGTTTCAAAACGTGCTATTGCATATAACAACTGACAATTAATATTTAATGTTTCAATATTTCTAATATTATAATATTTCCAGCTTCTTCATAATGGGCCCTCAGCCCCATATGTTACAACATGCTAGGTGGATCAGTACTAAATTTATTAAATCATTCTTATATATTTATTAATAAAATTCAATGTTCTTTAAACGACTTTAAGTCCTAATAAAATTCATTATCATTTTACTTCTACTAACTTTACTGGTTTATTTTATTTATAACCATCGAGTATGATTGATATTATTTCCTTTCCATTAGAGTGAACTAAAATAACTCATACGCACTCAGCTTGATTTATGAAAAAAGTAATGGCTTTTCGACAGTGAAATTCATATCATTAAGACTTTATATAAGCAATAATGCAATAATGCTATAAACACAATAAACACAACGCAGCAAATGCAGCAATCTGTCGCAAATAGAATACATGGGTTTTGTATGGAAGTAATTATTTTGAAGGCAGCGATCAGAGAATTAGTGCTCACAGTGAGAGGATTTGTGCTGGCAATGTGAGGTTTATTGCGATAAAATGCATTAAATAGAGGTTTTAAAAACGCGAATACGTCGTCATTCTGATGGGGTATAAGTTCTGTCGATACTTGCAGAACTTATAGCAAATTGTGGTCCAGATGGAACTTATTTTGTTTTCGCATAAGTACAAGAGTGATACCTTCATAATACTGAAATGATGTGTGTGAAGTCGCCGTAGTCTAGTAGGTAGTGTGTTGGCTTATTAGAAGTAAGGCTACGGTTCAAACCCCCAGGTCAGACATCAAACCGAAATATGAAAAGTATTTCTTCGGCGACTTCCTCTCAGCAAAATTCTGGCAAAAATTCTACGAGTAAATAAAATTGCCATGAAAAGTTTCTCAAATAATCTGTCGTTCGGAGTTGACTTTAAACAATAGGTCCCGCACACATGTATAAAATTAAAAAAACTCAACATAAGTGGTGTGAGAAACTAGGTAGTAATTCTGACTGAAGGGTTGTAATGACCAATTATGTATGTATGTATATAGAATGGTGTGTAGCTGTCATTCTGTTCTGACGGCAAATATTTCGTGGATATTCAGCACAATTAAGCTGAACTGGAAGAGGAATGACAAGGAAAGAAAATAGAGGGATTTGAATACTTAATACTTCATGGATAAAAGTTGGAGACACTCGTCTAAAGCCATTCATTACATCTATACGGCATTTGGGCGAGCAATTATTTGGTGAAATAATTGGGTTCTCGAATACGCCACAACGGTTTTCCTCTTTGAGTATTACCAGAGTCAGGCCTATACTTTTGTTAGAAAAAGCGTCCAAGCAGTTGCTCTAAACGTTTTGTCTCTGCTGATAAGGCAAGAACTTATGAATGAGATCTGAATGGTTTGTGGATAGTATCAATCTCTTTTGAATTTCGGAACATAGTGGTATTTCTGGCTTTGTTAAATTGGGGTCTCACTCGATTGGTGTTATAGTTGCTGGACTTAATCTGCCATTCATATATCTATGGATCGGGGAGTTACGTAGTTACGATCTAGCTTGTTGCTGGAAAGGGTGAAGCAGTTGGAATCTATCTGGTCCTTTGAACGTGAAGTCTGTTCACTCTGGCAGTATGTTTTCGAGGATTTACACGCTCTGTGGTGAGCCGATATTCAAGCTTTTCTGGCACATTTACTCTCGCGAATCCGATAACTCTGTTTTGTTTTCTGTGCTCTTTTTATCCTCTCTATTTCTTCCCTTTTTATTTTGTAGGGTCAACACAATGCGTTCCATAGTGTCCGGATGTATTTGTTTTGGACAGCAATGCTATATTCATCCTCAAACCCACCTACTTACCTTAATTTATACCATCGTATACTTTTTAATAAACGGATGGTATAATAAAATTGATAGTGCAGTGTTGTCAATTAAATTGTGTTGTTAATAGTGGAATAACAATAATTTTCTTGATTTCAGAATAGTTGAATTGGAAGTAAATATTTCTACAAATATTAAAAACAAGGAGAAAACACTAAATTTTATAAATAGATCGTTCAGTGTCCAACTTCAACGATCAGCTTCACCACCCGTTATATTTTTTGCGCAAAAATTATGTAAAACAGTGGATCATTCAGGCTGCATTGGGTGTTCGTCACACTTAGAAACTCAGTAATTGCGTTATAATACTTTCTAATACTTCCGTCACCCCATGAATTTTCTTTAATCCATTTATTGTTAAATTTCAAACCTGTTACGAATTTTTTTTATACTTAAAAATTGACAAACAAATTGCAACTAAAACACTGATCATGTGAACGGTGTTTAAAGTGTTATCAACATTAACTCAAATCCATATGTACTCCCTCTTACCTTTTTATCTGAATATAGGGCATAACTATCCGATATTTTTTCCTTTAGTTTGATGGAGCTACTTTTGTAATCATATTAAAATTTTTCACTTATATTTTCCTTTCTCTTTTGCTTCCTGTTAAAAAAGTAAGAAAGAAAAAAAAATGAAAAACGTTCAGAGAACTGCTATAATTTCCATTCATATCTCTGGCGAAATTTTCGTTGCTTCAAACCACAACACAATTAATGGTTTAAAGTTCGCGCAGTTGACAGTGACAATACGATGAAGTGCGTCAAGTAGAAAATTTAATGCTGTCAGTGTTTGTAACTGACAAGAAATACGTACAGCAATCTTTTTCACAAACATACTGACGTAAATAGTTCGTTAATATACTGAAGTAATAATGAAACTCAGGAGCGTAAGGAGAAGAAGAAAAAAATGAACTGCAATTTACGACATTTTATAGCCCTTAAGTCATCTTCACTTGGAATGTTTGCAACTACCTCCCTACCCCCACCATAATTCATCTTCATCTTGTGTATAGTTTTAGTTACAAAAGAAAATGAAATTCTTGTCATTGTACAAAGGGAATGTAAAACTTTAGCAATGTGTTACAGGAAGAACAAAGAGATTGCAAAAAAACAACAGCATTTTTAAAGCGTAAAGTGTAATTTTTCTTGCTTAAGATTTCTTAGCTTTTTGTGTTGTATTTGTTGTTGTTTTTTTCATTTAACAATCGCTCCTATCGTCTGAATTAAATATAAGAATTAAACTATTGGGATACAAACACTGATTTACAGCATGTTAACTACAATCACGTAATTAAGAACTATTACGAGGGTTGATCAAAACATTCATATTTCCACTCCATAAATCAGAAGAAGAACACTGTATTAAAAACATCAGGTAAAGTAGCTAGCTTTCGTATTTAGAAAAACTAGGATGATTAATTGACCCTCCAAATGTTGCAATACATTCATTGCTGAGCAATGAATCCCCTTTTCCCTACTCATAAGTACTCATGACATATTGAGTATGAGTGAGTCAACAGTATTGAAATCCACCTACTCTGATTCATTCATACTCAGCACAACATTGATTTATAAGTACAAGTTACAATGAATATGAGTAGAACGTTGACCTCGAAGTCATAACATTCAAACTATGTTTGATTCATACGCCTACTCATTCAGATTCATAAATTTAGAAAAATACTTATAATACTTATAAATGATTCGAGTGATTCGAATCATTCGTAAAAATTTACTGTCTTAGTTGTTGTTGCATTTACAAAGAAAGAAGAAAGACACATAAACAAAAAAGACAAAGATAGCAAGGAGAGCAAACACAACCTTCATGTGAGTATTGTAGTGTTCGTACGCGAATCATACTTATTTTGTGATTCGTGTATACGATGAGTCATGAAGAGTCGAAATCAATAACATCATGCGTATTGTTAAAAATGAGTACCATGAGTATTTCAAACTTTGAATATGAGTAGTATGAGTATGACATTAAAATAAATATGAATGCATATAAGTATCAGAAATTATAAGTATGATTCGAATCTACTCATTGTTTTGAATACTCATTGCTGACCTCTGGTATACATACATATGTATGTACATTGCCTCAATCACGTACTAAGCTGGAACAAAACCGTGTAAGAAAAGGTCAAGTCTAATCTATAATTCTTAAATCAGTAATAATAGTCCTACCGTATAGCCAATAAACTACATAATTAAGTGACCAGAGTCAGAGTACTTTTGCTTTCAGCAACAAGAATATGCACCCTTTGTATTGTATATGTTCAGTACTACCCTTGTGTCAATTATAAGGCGAGAAAAATTTAAAATCGTAAGACTAATACTATCATGTCGATAGTATTCCATAAAAATCAAATACCGAAGATAGCCTCAGCCTGAACTATGGCATAGGAAATAATGGATTTAAAATCAAAAATGGTTCTTAGTAGGAAATGACCTAAAGTAGTGCATAAATACGACTAGAATTAGAAGGGAGGGCTATACTCCGTTTTAAATAAATATTTTAAGAAAAGAACTTGATATGATTGGTAGTTAGTCAAAAAATTAAAATCTATATTGTATCACTGATAAACTTAGCAGCAAACGATGGGCAAATTGGAAGCCCTTCGAATTAACAGAAAATCAGTCACACCCAATTTATTTGGAGATCTGGGTTATATACTACTTATCCGAGTTTGGTGTTGTAGATCCTTTCGATTGCAAAACACACTTTGTCAGATCTTCCCGATATATGTACATACATACATAATTGGTCATTACAACCTTTCAGTCAGGGTTATGACCTAGCTTTTCGCACCACTTATGTTGAGTGTGTTAATTTTATACATGTGTGATGTTACCTATAGTTTAAAGCCGACTCTGAACATCTTAGATTTTTTTGCCGGAAATCTGCTCAGAGGAAGCCGGCGAAGAAATATTTTTTCGAATTTCGTTTTGTTGGAGATGTCTGACCTGTGGTTTCAGCCGTGGCCTCACGTCTAATAAGCCGACACATTACCTACTAGACTACGGTGGCTACATCTTTCCGATATACCAGAAATAAATGAGATCATTACCATGTCCCAAGAACAACTGCGCTCCCGTTTTCCACTACATTACAAAGAAATACTACATTTAGAACCTGAAACTAACGCCAGACTTTAGTTAATTAACACACATTAATATCACGAGTACAGTCGTCGCTCGAGTTACGAACTATCCTCTATCTAGTACTTTAAATTCGATATTACCTAATGAATAAGTAGGTATCGGTCCAGAAAGATCATTTTCGGATCTCGGACGAAGCATTATACGTTAAGAGTCGCTCACTACCATGCCTTGAATTTGTGGATTTCTAGAAGGTGTCTACTATTTTAATACATTGGTTTGAAAGAGGACTCCTAGAATAAAAATTGATGTTACCAAACCTCTCTACAACAATACAAGCTGCCGTGTTTTATACAATAGCTAGGTTAGTCGGCTACTTTACATTAATGTCTCCCCGTTGTTCCCGACTAAACATCACAGCGATCATTGCCATGTTATGAGTTTTAACATTGGGAGATATCAGAAGGCTGGATAACATAGATTACTTCATAAGTACCATTTCGTCACCCACTAAATTTTCGTAACTAAATTGACATAACGCTTCATGAAAGTGCTCTATACATATGGTCAGCTGGAGTGTTACGAGTAAGTTAAATTGGTTTTTCA
The DNA here is from genome assembly GCA_936449025.2 of Sarcophaga subvicina. NCBI lineage: Eukaryota > Metazoa > Arthropoda > Insecta > Diptera > Sarcophagidae > Sarcophaga > Sarcophaga subvicina. Next base: position 40,883,603 of record OW388084.2, read on the forward strand.
TTTGAGAAACTTCTTAGTCATGTTTATTCACGTTCCCAATTCTATTTGCAGCTTTATCGTCTGTCGCTGAATTGTTCGTGAAACTATATCCATCATTACTTTCTTTACGAGTGTATTGTGCACCATTGCACGTTGATTATAACTTTACAATTCTTATTGTTCTTGAAGAAGTAGGAACCAATGAAGCCACCGAACAATAAACATCACCAAACTGTGAATCTTTCAGGGTGCATTGACAGCTTTTTAGCTTAAAATAGACAATTTTGTTGTTTGTTGATGTACTCAATGAAAAATGCCTTCTGTAGAACATTCTCCATGACGATCAAGGTTCGGAGAGGTACTTCCCTACCTCGTCTAATGTGTGGGAATTGCTCAACACACAGCCTTATTACCAATGCAGGAATAAAGAGTTTAAACATTGCGGCAAAAACTCGCCTTCTATCGGGTCATCGATAACTGTCTTATAGTCGACAAAAGGCCGATATGTGTCGACTTGGTTTTCTACAAGATTTGGTCTAACTGTCTGGTAGTTGGTGGACTAACCAGGTCTAAAGTCGCATTATTAAGGTCCAATCAATAATTTTGCGAGTTTTTTTAGAAGTTCAATACGCCATATGCTTGTAAAAGTTTTATATGCGATGGGATAATAATTGCATAGTTGGACAGTACAGAGGACACTGAGGTTCTAGTCGTTAGGTATACCTCCCTCTAGCCATATGCTATGAGTTAGTTGATGCATGCATCTTACCATCTCTTGGTAATATGTAACCAGGCTTCCGTTTACATCCTTGCTGGAAAAAGCTACGGGCTTTAAACCTTCGATCAATACTTCTATAAAATTTTGGAGCATCGTTTCTGTGCCTACACAACTGGAATTACTCATGCCCTCGGTTTAGTTCACATAGTACAAGGTTTTTATGTGGTTGCTTCTGACCTCTACGGACAGCCTAAATACAAAAAACTTCTCTGCCAGAGGGTATTAGCATGTCAACCAGGAACGATAAAATTAACTAGAAAATCCTAAAAAAAACTTCTGTTCTGCAAAAAGTTAATCATGTTGGTGGCGTACTCATGTTATGCGGTCTATATCGTTAATAAGCTTGGACGACTTAGTTCCATTCCACGGTTCAATGAATCGAAATCTACATTTTTTCATTTTATATAAATACGTGTTTGCAAAGGCATTTAAACTTAAGAATATTTAAATTTGGAACAAATTATTTCATAGTTATTCTGTTGTAAATTAAATTGCCTCAAGCATAGGTGTTTCTCTGGACAACTAGCTATTTATGTTTGTTGTTGTTGTCATTGTAGAATTCTTAAAGTCAAAATAATTTTCATTTTTAACTTTTAAGTTACAAAAAAGTGTATTAAAATTCAATTGAAGCAGATTATATCCGTTAATCTTACTTTAAAAATACAATACAAACGCCTGTGTGTGTGTGAGCTTTAAAGTTTAATATTATCTCTTATTTTTATTCCATTTAGAATCACAATTTAACAAAAATAACATTTCTTTTAAATTTTTTTGCCTGAAAGTGTACTTAAAAAGACTGCTCCATTGAGCAAAAAATTCAACATATTTTAAGGGCGTCCTTAAAACCCACAAATCCACTCAATTTCTATGAATGACTGTGGTTACAATAAAAACAACCACAAATAATTTAACACATACTTTTAGACTGTATTTTTTCTATTTTTTAAAAGAAATATTTGGAATACTTTTAGGCGAGTGTAAAAAATTTAAGCGTAGTATACAATTCGGTGTTTTTATTTATGGAAAGCGGTTTTATTAAAATAGATTTTATAGAATAAATGGAAAGAAAATCTTTTTCAATAAAACATTGTTTGAAGCTATGAACATTCATGGAACGAATTGTATAAAAGGAGAACCAGTGCTAAAACAAAATTTCAGAAAATATGTTTGCTTAAATCCAGTTTAAATTTTTTTCTTAAATATATTTCCTTAGGACTATTGAGACAGTGTTTAAATAATATGACTTCATTCCGGGGCCATTTTACGGTTTGAAAAATGTTTAGAGACTGTTTTAATTTAAAATCTTTAAAATGTGTAGGTGATAAGAGTTTTTATTCGTTTAAGGATGTATGCCATTAAGGATGACCGCCACGTCTTCTCTGGGTGAAGCTCACCAACGTACATACGTGCATAATTGGTCAACAAAACCCTTTATTGAGGATTAGGACCTAGTTACAGACACCAATTATACTGCGTGTGTTAATTTTATACATGAGTTGTAGGACCTACAGTTGAAAGTCAATTCCGAACGAGAGATTTTGAGACAATTCTGTTTACTCTAGAGCTTTTGCCAAAAATCTACTGAGAGGAAGTTGCCGAAGAAATACTTTTTCCTATTTCGTTTTGTGGGAGATGTGTGACCTAGGGTTTGAACCAAGGCCTCCACAGTACCTACTATACTATGGCTATTATTATGATGATGGATGAAACTTATCCAAAATACAAAATTTTCCAATGATATCGGTTATGTTCTCTTTGACGACTACTATGGGTTGTGGATTACTCGTATACAGGTACTACTTTTACTAGCTACGAAAACCACTCAATAAAAAATCTAATGAGGTCAAATTGCACGATTTCAGGTTTATATTACCTACATGTCAAATAGCATGGTCATCTAAAGTCGCTCGAGCAAATTATTCAATGTGAACTATGTCGCATATGGCGCCGTCGTGTTGAAACCACATATCGTTGGTATCCAATTCACATAATTTAGACCAAAAAATACTTGTGGTAATGGACCCATACAGTTCGCCGTTGACGCTGATGGCCTGCTTAATACAGTTCTTAAAGGAGAAGGGATCGGTGATGCCGCGAGCTTAAAAGCCAGATCGAATAGAAACTTTTTTCGGAATGCATTGGATGTTCTTTCATCTGTATGTTAATCGGTATTGTTCCACATTCGACAATTTTCTTTGTTCACGTATCCATTAATATAGAAATAGGCTTTCTCGCTGAAGAGGATTCCACAGCCCATTCAGCGAATGTACGTCGTTGTCTATGGTTGTCAATGGTGATTAAGCAAAACAGACTGAATAAATGACAACTAATTGGACAGATGTTGCTTTGAAAAGATGGCTGTGATGTACTGTCAGTGGTCAGGAGTCAGGGTTGGAAAACCGAATATAACATCAATCTCTTCGTCATAAAGGGTGTTTTTTTTATAGAGGTATAGAACTTTAAGTTGCAATAAAACAACGATGGATTATTCGATTGACATGAATTTTATTTATCCGAAAGATAATCTTGTGGCATTACATTTTAAATATGATTTCTGGCATATGACCGCCACGGCTGGCGCGGATGTAGTCCAATCTGGACGTCCAATTTTCGATGACTTTTTCCAACATTTGTGGCCGTATATCAGCAATAATACGGCGAATGTTGTCTTCCAAATGGTCAAGCGTTTGTGGTTTTACCGCATAGACCAATGACTTTACATAGCCCCACAGAAAGTAGTCTAGCGGTGTTAAATCACAAGATCTTGGAGGCCAATTCACAGGTCCAAAATGTGAAATTAGGCGGTCACCAAACGTGTCTTTCAATAAATCTATTGTGGCACGAGCTGTGTGACATGTTGCGCCGTCTTGTTGAAACCACATCTCCTGGACATCATGGTTATTCAATTCAGGAATGAAAAAGTTAGTAATCATGGCTCTATACCGATCACCATTGACTGTAACTTTCTGGCCACCATCGTTTTTGAAAAAGTACGGACCAATGATTCCACCAGCCCATAAAGCGCACCAAACAGTCAGTTTTTCTGGATGTAACGGTTGACTTGAGCATTACCTTCACTCCAAATGCGGCAGTTTTGTTTTTGACGTAGTCATTCAACCAGAAGTGGGCTTCGTCGCTAAACAAAATTCGCTTATGAAAATCGGGAACAACGGTAATCTCGTTTTGGGCCCATTCGACGAATCTACGCCTTACTTGATGATCGTTTGGCTTCAAATCTTGCACGAGTTGGATTTTGTAAGCACGCAAACCAAGATCCTTCCGCAAAATCTTCCATAAAGTGGATGGACACAGATCCAATTCCTGTGCTCGATGGCGGATGGACTCATTCGGGTCTTCCTCAATGCTACGCTCTACAGCAGCAATAGCTTCTTCTGTACGCACCGTACAGCGGTTATGGGGATTCGAGTTATCGATAAGAGTAAACGTGGTGCGAAAACGTTCCATGGTTAATCGAATTAACTGCTCTAATGGACGATGTTGTCGACGATAAAATGGACGTAGTCCGCACAGAACCATTATTTTCGAAATAAAATTGCACTATTTGCAAGCGTTGTTCAGGCGTGAGTCTATTCATGATGAATTACCAAACCAAACTGAGAATAAATCACTTGACAGCTGTTAAATTGGTCGCCATCTTGAAAAGTAATGCCTTAAAGTTCTATACCTCTATAAAACACCCTTTATTAAGGAAAGAACGAAATGTATTTTATTGAAAAGTCTGGATAGCAAATTATGTTGGTTTCTCAAATGATTTGAAGAGCATTAAGGAATGATTTTCAGTTCTTCAGTTACATATTTTTGACCTTTTCCAAGCTTTGCTACGATACGTCTCCCCAATAGCTTGGAATTTTAAACTACTGCAGCTCGCGTAATAGTCCTATGGGACTGCGTAGCTTATGTCTAATCCAATTATAATTATTTAACTTATTAGTCTCTAGGGCACTCTGTTTATGATACTGTTGAGCTCAAATATTTCCTGGATTATGGACAAGTATTTATTAATAAAGTCCTCTACAGGCTTAAGGTTACATGGTGCGTCTTCCAACTTCATTAGTCTTCTAAATACTCGTTCTTTTTTTGTTTTTGAGCTTTCTGTATCAATTAAGGAAATTTTGACAACAAAACTGAGTTATAAAAATTGTGTGAATTCAATTTCGATACCAAATATTCTATGAGCATATTCCCCTGAATCCAATGCACATTACACTAAAGTCAGATAGCACTACCATTTGAGGAAATGTGGAACTAAATCAGCAAAAACCTCATCTCTAGACCAAACACATGTTGGCAGAGAACATTTTTCATAGGCAGCGATAGGTGAAGATCCTATTAAAAGAAATTAATTGTTCACAGTAGTCTAGTCGGTAGTGTGTTGGCTTATTAGACGTAAGGCCACGGTTCAAACCCCCAGGTCAGCCATCCAACCGAAATATGAAAAAATATTTCATCGACGACTTCCTCGGAGCAGATTTCTGGCAAAAACTCTGAGCGGGAAATAAAATTGCCATAAAAAGTTTGTCATAAATCTGTCGTTTCGGAGTCGACTTTAAACTGTAGGTCCGGGCACTCATGTATAAAATTTACACACACAACAAAAGTGGTGTGAGAAGCTAGGCTGTAATCCTGACTGAATGGTTGTAAAGGCCAATTATGTAATTCTTCACAGTATCAACAGATTTAAATGTGATCAATTCTTTAACAATTTGGAATGGAAGGATAAGATTAAAATCATTAACATTCCTATTTATTCCTGCCTTTAGAGCTCTTTCATTCAACCAAGCTAGTCTGTTGACTTATTAGATAATAGTCTGTGGTTTAACCCTTAGCTCAGACAATTAAAAAAAAATAGCTCTTTCTGCGATTTCCTCTCAGCAGGAACTCTGCCATGAAAATTTTCTAAGAAACCTGTCGTTCGAAGTCGTAGGTTCGGCCACTCATGTATAAAAATTAACATATGCAATATAAGTGGTATCAGAAGCTATGTTCTAGTCCCGACTAAAGTAATGGCCAATTATGTATGTATTCATATGTCTGCAGCCTCAGTAGAAAAAGTTAACGATTTTGCGAAACGTGGATATATATTCGTACTCTCGATAGCTGAGCTTGGCCTCAATTTCTTTGGATTTATTTACAGCCTACGACTTTAAATATTGCATCGGTTTTCTTACAAGTTATTAAGATTATTTAAGGTATTGCGCCTTTGAGCCATTACCATCATTATAACCTTAGGCTGGTAGGTAGGGTGCTCTAAATTGTATGTCAATGGTTGTTAGGAAAAGTTTTACAGGCTTTTATTTTTAAATGTGTGCCACATTTTCCACAAAATTACAGCAGCAAGGCATTAAAGGTTATACAAATTAAATAAATCACAATTAAACTTTTTGTTATTGTAGTCTGCAAAGCCCTGAAAGTACACTTCATATGATATATTGAGTTTAGTGAGTTAGAAAATAATGGCAATTTAAGGTTTCTTTCCCTTAAACAAAAAGAGGAACAAAATATATATGAAAACTATTTTAATTACTTTTCTCTAAATCCGGTACAATAGCAAAAAAATTAAGCTTAGCCCTTAAGAATACAGTATACGATACGATACGTTTCTATGATTTTTATTACACTAGAATGTCTATGTTATGGTAGTTGAAGAATTGTTCTGTAAATATGTATGAAATTAAGTTGTTTTAATTTTATTTTTGTAATACTAAGTTATGATTTAAAGAGATTTTGCTTTACATAGCCTTAATGTGTAATGTTACCTTTACTTTACTGTTTTAAGAGATAAGTAGTAGACTTCCTGTTGCAAACTGCTTAGATTTGCAATTTCCAAATATTTTCAATCAAAGGAAATGGAAAAAAACTGATTTTTGTGGAAATTACAAACAGATGAACATTTTTGATAGACTTGTTGGGAAAAAAATAACTTCTTAAGCAAACAAAATGTAGAAATAAAGCTAAGCATCATGAAATTTTATTCAAAACATTATTATTTTGTAATTTGTAACATAATATCAGGCGTTAAAGGAGACTTATATATGTATATGTATATGCATTTGTGTGTGATTGTTAAGGAAAGTCGGCAAAAAAGAATAAATCTGCAGAAGTATTAAAAAGGAATTTAAAATGAAAAATATTTTCTTCTTCAAAGCAGTTCATGTTTGTTTACATTTCTTTGTAGAAAAATTTAATTAAAAAAATTCGTAAAATTCGTACATATGGAGTGTTTTCCTAAGTGCTTGAGTACTTTAAATGGCAATACGTAACAGAAATATTGTTGAAATAATTTTTTATTATAATCCACCTGATAATTTCATGAAATTTTTTTTAGGATATGTTTAAGGCATTTGTTCGCCGAGGCTACTAGTCAAGTTGTACTGCTGTCAGTTCAGTTTTGAACTACATTTCTAATAATTCTGGTCATATTTTTTTTTTTTTTTTTCTCATTAAATTCTCATTTATTAATTATTACAACTAGTTATTATAACTAACAAGTAATTTACTTCCAACATTTAAATAAACATAAACTTTAATTTAATATATATTTATGATGATATTATGATGATCATCAAGCCAAAAGAGAGCTTCTAATTAGGTCGGATGGCTTCCTTCTTTTAAGTCTGCGTTCCAAACCAATGGGATCAGCAAGAGATGATGCTTCTGAATTTACGTGGTCTCTGAGTCGGATGTTATGTTTTGTTGCAATGTTTTCAATCTCTTTTTTAACAGTATTTACACCAAGGTCACGATGTAAATCACTTGTGCGTATATACCATGGTGCGTTTACGATGCATCTGAGTACTTTGTTCTGAAAACGTTGAATAATAGTTATATTTTGCTCGCTTGTGCATCCCCACAATTGTGCTCCATAAGTCCAAATAGGTTTTAATATTTGATTATATATTAACAATTTATTTTCAATAGACAGTTTGGATTTCCTCCCGATTAGCCAGTTTAGCTTCTTCCATTTTAGTTGTAGTTCCATAATTTTAATTTTAACATGCTCATTCCAACGTAACTTTGCATCCAGTGTCATACCAAGATATTTTGCCGTATTTGAATACGGTATTCGTATACCGTCCATGAATATAGGGGTACCTAAAGTTGATTTATTTGTAAAGTCAACATGTGTCGACTTAGAACTATTTAATTTTATGCACCACTTTCTAGTCCATTCTAAGACCGAGGTAAGTGCGTTTTGTAACTTGTGTTTCGCCGCATTTTCAGTTCTGGCAACTGACAAAATAGCCGTGTCATCGGCAAATGTAGCCATAGTCGTTCCAGCAACTTCTGGTATATCACTGGTATATAAAACATACAAAAGGGGACCCAGAATGCTTCCTTGAGGTACTCCTGCTTGTATTTCCCTTAATTGGGAATATTCGTCCTCATATTTAACGCGAAACAACCTATCCTTCAGGTACGATTTAAATAAAGTACAGTACGCCCTTGGCAATTGCGTGTTTAGTTTCGTGAGTAAACCCTTATGACTGACTTTGTCGAATGCTTGTGAAACGTCCAAGAATACAGCGGTACAAACATTTTTTTCCTCTAAAGCTCTTTCTATTACATCAGTAATGCGGTGAACTTGGTCAATTGTTGAATGCGCATTTCTAAAACCAAATTGATGTTTAGGAATTAAGTTTCTTTGTTCAATTATCTGTTTAATGCGAACTTGTAAAATTTTCTCATATAATTTCGATAATATGGGCAGAAGCGAAATAGGCCTATATGATTTAACTTCAGTTGGAGGTTTTCCAGGTTTTGGTATCATTACCACTTCGGCGACTTTCCAAAACGATGGTACATGAAGTAGTCTAAATGAAGCATTGAAAATTTGTGTTAGTTTTAGAATTATGTTATTTGGCAGATGTCTAAGAACTTCCGTTGTTATTAAGTCGAATCCAGGACATTTCTTTAATTTCAAATTAAGATGGATTTGTTTAAAAACTTCAATTGGTGTTACCTCAGGTATTGTGTAATCATCTCGACCATCATCATCAAGACTACTGACTTCCTGCGTAATAGATGGTGGATCAGTATCAAGAGAGAACACACCAGCAAGATGGTTAGAAAACAATTCTGCCTTTTGGCTATTTGTTCTGGCCCAATTTCCGTCTGTCATGTGAATGGGAGGAATTTGTGCTGTGGGTCTATTTAAGTTTTTTGTTGATTTCCACAATGAGTTCTCTGATGTTTTTTCATTACTCAACCCTTGTAAATAGTTATTGAAACGTGAGTTCTTATACTTTTTGATTTCTAAGCTAAGTTCGTGTGTCATTCTATTAAGCCTTGCCTTGTCAGCTGCAAATCTAGATCGTTGCCATATCTTTCTCAACCTTCTTTTATTTTTTATCATCTCCCTTATATAAGCAGGGTATGAAACAACGTGTTGTTTATCAGGAGGGTTCGGAGTGCTTTCCCAAGCAGTACTTTGAATGAGGTTTGTAACAAACTCAACGTCTTCCTCAATTTCGTCAATTGTTTCTGGTTCATTAAGGGGTATGTTTGAATTTTGCAGCACTGTCTGAAAATATTGCCAATCGGTAAATTTATTCGCCAAAAAAGGAGATTTTGTCCTATGGACAGCTTTTTCATAAACAGTCATATATATCGGTGAATGGTCAGAATTAAGATCAAATCCATTTTCCAACTTGATACACGACTTTGATATCTTATTTATTATAAAGAAATCTATAAGATCAGGTATTTTACTACTGTCTGTTGGCCAATACGTTGGTTTACCTGTTGACACAACTTCACATCCGGTTTCCAAAATTGCCTTATATAGTTCATTTCCCTTGGGGGTGTTCAAACGGGATCCCCAGTAAGTATTCTTAGCATTAAAGTCTCCGCCCATGATGAACCTCGAATGTCTTGCTATAAGATTTTTATAATCAATTGACTTTATTGAGTGACGCGGAGGGCTGTATACTGACGTTATCAGCAGTTTCTGTGAGTTTGTTGTTAATCGAACTGTGGTTGCTTGAAATTCTTCAGTACTTAGTTTTTCTTCTTCGTAATGTTTTATGTTTTTCCTTATTATAACCGCACTTCCTCCTCTAGCTGTATTTTGGGGATGAATTGTGTGATATACTTCATAATTTCTGAATCTTATAAAAGATTCTCTAGTAAAATGGGTTTCGGAGATAAGGCACACATCAATTTTTTCATTATTCAGAACTAGTTCTAGCTCTCTTTGGTTCTTCATTAGGCCATTAGAATTCCATAACATAATTTTTAACTCCATTAAATTTTCAATCTTGTTGCGTTATCTGTTCCAGAACATTTAAACGATATTCTATAATTTTGAAATACTCTTCCTGTCTACTTAATTTACTTAAAATTTGTGACAACGCCCCGTTACTTGTCGATTCACTATTTCGATTTTTCAGAACAGATGCATAAGATAAATGTTGATCCGCTTTGTTCTGTTGACCAGTTTGTTTAAATGGATTGTTCAATCCTCTCAAGTTTTGTGGTTCTCTACTTTTATTTGCTTGTTGGTCGTTACCATCAATTAACCGATTTGAATTAAAATTTTCATACATTCCCTTACCTGGTGTTGTGCGGGATTTCAAATTATTATTTCGCCTTTTTTGAAGCTCCTTAGCTACAATGCAACCCCGATATGGGGTCATATGGCGCTATTGAAGTCTAGTAGGTAGTGTGTTGGCGTATTAGATGGATGTGAGGCCATGGTTGAAACCCCAGGTCAGACATCTCCAATATAAGGAAATATGAACAACTATTTCTTCAGTGAGTGCCTTTCATCAGCAAATTTCTGGTAAAAACTCTGAAAGTAAAAAAAATTGCCATAAAAAAGTTCCTCGGCTTTAACTGTAGGTCCTCACTCATGTATAAAATGTTGTGAGAAACTAGGTCGTAATCCTCACTGAAGGGTTGTAATGACCAATTATGTATGGATGTACACATAGCCACAAAAGTATACATACGGATCACAACAACGAACAGAAATTTTTTAACTAATCCGTTTTCGTTGAAAATTTTTGTAATTGTCTGACAACTTTCCTCGATTTTAAGACGCACTTTATTTAACCAATCCGCTTTTTTTTTTTAAATATTTATAATTGTCTGACATCTTTCTTCGATTTTAAGACGGTCTTTTGCTTTGGTTCTGAAATTTGTGAAATTTGTAAATCGAATGCATACCTTTGTGGGCCTGTGCAGGGCCACAATTCAGTTAAATTTCGGAAATTTTTTAACCCATGCAAAAGACCGTCTTAACATCAAGGAAACTATAAAGATTTTCAACGAGAACGGATTAGTTAAACAATTTCTGAAATTTTTTAACCGTACGTATAATTTAGTAACTGTGAGTATATGGCGGAAATAGTTGCTTGCATAAGGGCTTTCAAATCTTCAAGATTTGCCAGTTTACGGCATAAACTATTATTTTAATACTGCCCCTTAATAAATAATTCAAGGGCGTTAAATCGTGCGGTCAAATAGGTAAGTAAACCAACTTGAATCGATTGTTAAATGCATTGTATGGCAAATTGCATCGATGAATCAACAAGGGTCGATAGCATCTGTCATTCACGTAGAGTCAAGGCAGTCCCTTGCTCGTTTCAAAAGAAAAGAAAAAGAACCGATGATGCCGTAATCATTCAATCAGAAATGAGCTTCTTCATATAAACACAATTCATTGATAGAAATAATCATCTACGGCTCATCAGCCAGAGTGCAGTGCACAAAATGGTTGTTTAGTTTCAATTCTTGTACGAGCTGCATTTTATAAACAAGTAAATCAAAAGTCTGCTTTGGTGACATGGTGTAGTGTGGTCAAATCTTCTGGTCTACAAGTGGAGAAGTCCGGGTGTGGATCCGAATGATATTGAAAAAAAATCATCCTGGTTTTGTATTTCAAATTGAGTGGCTTCACCACCTTCAACACAATTCAAAAGATATCATCACAAGGGAAGTCAGCCACATAGCGGGGAAATAGTATGAATAAACGGTTAGCAAGGTTTTGCACCACTACAACACATACTCGGAGGGCGTTGTTCCTAGGCAATGATAAATGGCAGCACCATTATACTAGGACCTGCTACAGCAGACTAATCACTGACTTAGCTGGAACAATAGATTAACAAAACTGAACTTGTGGTTACAACCATGTAAAATGGAAAATGCTTTGTGGAAGCCATATGCTCCCAGGAGGGGTAATGGATAAAGAATGAATCAATAATCTAATACGTAAAGTGTTGCCTGGGTTATTAGACGAGACGAGAGCCCCAACTCAGATATCTCGAACGAAATGAAATATTAAAAAAACATTGCTCTCAGCGACTTCCTCTCAGCAGTCTTTTGGCAATAATTCTGAGAATAAATAAAAGTTTCTCAAATCTGTCATTCCGAAATGACATTAAACTATAGATTCGGCATTAATGGATAAAAAACACATACAATATGGGTGGTGTGAGAAGCTAGGTTGTAATACTGACTAGAGGGTAATAATGATCAATGAAGGAAGTAAGTAAGCCAAGATTCTTACTTACTTACTACTATGTGGGGTAAGTAAGCCAAGATTCTTACTACTATGTGGAGTAAGTAAGCCAAGATTCTTAATTACTTAGTACTACGTAGTGGCACAAAGCCCACGAAGTTGAGAACAACGATGAATCGACATTTTGGCTTCTGATTCTTTTCGAAACACATATTTCTTTGTCCGTCGATGGTTTGAGTCAAAAAGAGGAAACTTAGTGAAAAAACGAACAATAACTATTCGAATAGCTTGCTTACTTGCAGATTAAGGACTAAGTACTCCATGAGCTTCGTAAATAGAATAATTCTTCCTCAATTTGAAAGCATTTTTCTGGCATTAAACAACTTATGATGATTCAGACATTGTTAAGTGGACAATTTTCTTATCCATTTACATCCACATACTGTAATTGCATCACAGTTCATATGACAGACATTATATTGTTGATCGCATCAGAATAGTAAAACAAGGCAACAAACAATCATGAAAATTTTATTAAAAGATTCAAAAGGCTTTGTTCGCATTTACCTGCAAAAATATTAAAGATTTTAAAGATTTTTTTTGGAATTTTTATTCAAATTATAGTTGTATGCAGCACGTAAAAACTTTTTATTTCCCTTGATATTGAAAAAAGTTGAAGAAATCACGTCCATTGTTAAATATTCAGTTTCTTGTAATAACATTCCACATACACACACACATAGAACAAAAAAAATTCCACAAGAAAACAAAGAAAAATGAAAACAAAACAACACAACGCAACACAACAGAACAGAAGCAATGCTCATGATATTTGAATGCAAAGCATGCCGACGCACCAAAATCAAAATTGACTATTTCCCCCCCCCAAAAAACAACAAGAAGACAAAACAGCATGCCTGGCATTTGGCATAGAAACAATGCGCATTGTTCCAGGGTCAGAACCTGAAAACAATAACAAAATTGTGTACCACTATGATGAGCCCGCAAAGTAAAACCAACAAACTGGTAAGCAATGTAAACTTAATCACAGACCTGTTACACTCATACTCATGCATAAATATGTAAAGAAATTTACAATGCGAAAGAGGGATGAGAGAGGAGAAAATGTGAGAGAGAGCATTACAAAGAAAAAGTTTAAAATAATACGCTTTGATGTGAAGCTACAAGCACATTTGCCATGTAATCTCATCAACAGCCTGTGTTTCATTTGACTGCAGTATCAACATGTATGTCCAACTCCCTGACTGTATTCATACAAACTCAATCAAAAATCCTGTACGGTTTTTATACCTCCTATTGAGTTTTAATTAATGATTTTGTACAAGTGCTTTAAAGCCAGTATTATTTGGCAAAATTAACAACAATAGAATCCATCCAGTAATTATTCATACTCATCGCATACAATTATTATGTATGTTTTCATATCCTCTTCTCTCTCCACATTATTACATTCCACTGACTTGGGTTTCTGTTTTTTTGCATTTGCATTACCCTGTATGGGATTGTGTGTGTGTTGCATGCAATAATTTTGCAAACATTTTCCATTCATATGCATAATGTTTTCAAAATCATATTTTCAGAATGTGGCATTAAACATTTATGGCAAAATGATGTTGCAACATTAAAACCCATATGGTGTTATTCAAACTCTACATTTATCGTATTGTTACAGAAGTTGATTGTACGTCTTTGCACTGTTAAGAGAGCTACAAGTTCTCTTGCAGAAATTTAAAGAAAAAAATTCTAAGTTAAATCTTGGAAATTTAAAATTTTTGAAAATTCAATAAAAATGAGAATTTCAAACAAAATGTTTGCCCATATCAAAGAATAACAATTTGAACATTGAGATTGTAAAAGCTTTACCATCTCTAGGGTGTTATATTTTGGAGTGTTTGTTATACGAAGGATAATTGTGTATTTCGAGGAACGAAATTGATTCCTCATTAGGTTAGATTAAGTCGGCAGAGTGTACTAAGTAGTCCGTAGTCTAGTAGGTAGTGTATTGGCTTATTAACCGTGAGGCCGGAGTTAAGTTCCCTGAACAGACATTTCCAACAAAACAAAAAATGAAAAAAACATTTCTACAGCGACTTTCTCTCAGTTTTCTGCAACAACTGCTGCAACTAATTAGGTGTCGGCCAATAAAATAACATTGTATTTCATACATAATAACAAAGCAGTGTAATGAAGCCTTACCTTCTAAACTGGATAATCCATTATAAACCAAAAAGCTGCAAAATAAGACGTGATCATTTATTCAATTCAAACGATGATAGAGGAAAAGTTCGTTTTATTTTATTAATCATCTGATATCGATAGGTTACTTTCTGAAAAAGGGATATCCATTCCTTAAGTAATATCCAGAACGAATCAGAGATCTACTGATATATGAAAGAATGGCATGTCTTAGAATATATTTAGCAGAACCTGATGATATACCTGAGTCAGATTATCTATTATGGCACGTAAGTATGAACCTTAAAAGATATGTTATATTAAAATCACCTGAATTTAAGAAATGCTATTGCGATAAAATTTGGTATTTTACGAAAAATAGTGTGGAGTTAATAAAATTCCAGACATACAAAATTTCTACATTCCTCGCTAATCACATACAACAATGTACACTACAACGTATGAGTAATAATTTTGTGTATGTACGTTTTTTTTGTTATTCAAATATAACGTATACGCATAGCTGCCAGATTTGAGGATTTATCGTCATTTTGACGATTTTGTGCCCTTATTTTGACGATTTTTAAAAATTAAAAATTTACATCATATTCTTTACCTTTAGTACCTTAAAAGCCACTTTAAGCTTTGTATTTACTTTGTAATTGTTACTATTGGAAATTTATGTTAGTAAAAACATAGAGAACTAAAGTATTATATTTTTAAGTTACTTTCGAATAACTGTGATGATTTTTCTGTATTTTATTCCTTTTTAATCCCTTGAAAGGCAAAAAATTGCAACTCCTAAATAACCTCGTAGTTGAGAATAGTTTATTACTTGTCGTTGCAGACAATTATAGTAATATTACCAACGGAAGAACAAAGGCAATCGCCGTTATTTTTTTTTTACGACCAACATTAAAGGGATGGATGGCATTGTGTTTGGAACTATGAAAATATGTTATCTGAAGAAGCAAAGAGGAAACAGTGTTTATGGGCACTAGGCTTGTTTATTTTTATACCATAAGTAACAGAAAAGACCTCTGCAGGAATTGAGTTCCACATACCAATAGTTCGACTAAAAAACGTATTTTTACTGTAATGCAATGTGCAATCCGCTGGCCAAACGACCACATACGGATGTGCTGGCCGAGAAAGACGAGCGTTACGTAGGAATACATGATTTTCGGGCACAAGTCCCCCTATTTCGTTCGAGCAAAATCTTTTTGCGGTAGCGATAGAACAGTGAAACACAAACCACATTGCAACGATGCCCCAATGATTCAATGGAGTTGAATACACTGCCGTCATTAACGAGCTACTACGGCCTCTCCTGTACACGATGGAGAAAAAAATTAATAAATGAAGATGAGGAACGCTAGCTTTTAATTTCCAATAATTTTTTTTTAAACGTTTTATTTTTGAACTCAGATACATATGGACATACATTGACTTTATATGTTTTACTACAATAGAAATGATTTTGGTTCTTAAAACCTTTTAATTTATTTATTTTTTCTGACGATTTTTTGACGATTTCAATAAACGTCTTCGAGGATTTTGACGATCTTTTCTCAAATATTTGACGATTTGGTGCCTCATTTATCTGACAGCTATGCGTATACGTCTGTTTCACATATTGTAGTATAGTTCGGTATGGGGTATTCCAAAAACAACCAACAAAATTTTATAGTTTATAACGCCCATTGCGTTGAAGCTATATCTGTCAAATTGCTTGACATTTAATCAGTTTGTTTTGTTAAATCACAATGGACGGATATATCATTGGGTAACATGTATAAATAATAATTTTTTTATATCAAAATCACTCTTCTGTTCAGGCAAATAAAGCGCGCTTGACTCGTTTCCAAGCGCCATAATCATTCAAACTAGAGGACTATTCGCAATGTTATGCATAAATTTGAGTACACTGGTTCAGTAAATGTTCGACCAACCAACAAACGTACGTTGCGAAATTTAATATCTGCTGAAAACACAGAT
This sequence comes from Sarcophaga subvicina, assembly GCA_936449025.2. Classification (NCBI taxonomy): domain Eukaryota; kingdom Metazoa; phylum Arthropoda; class Insecta; order Diptera; family Sarcophagidae; genus Sarcophaga; species Sarcophaga subvicina. Next base: position 40,900,039 of record OW388084.2, read on the forward strand.
GTTTTCACAAGATTGTTCTGGAGAATACGTGCCAGTCAATTTCGAATTGACCGCAAGAACTCGGGCGTTCGCAGTCCTTAACTTGGAGAATTTTGTGTGGTGGCTGGAGCCTGCATCTATACGAAATTGAACTGACCCAGGAACTGATGGCAGGCGACCATAGACAGCGACGTATGCTCAACCGTATGTTGACGAAATACAATATCTGTTGAAAACATCTGTGCAGTTCGCAAGATTGTTCTGGAGAATCCGTGGCAGTCGATTTCACATTGATCATAAGAAGTCGACCTTTTGCAGAATTTTGTGTCGTGGCTAGAGTTTGCACCTGCACAAAATTCAACTGACTCAGGAACTGAAGGCAAGCGACCATTGACAGCGACGTAAGCTCACTGAATGGGCTCTAGAGTAGTTGGCAATGGACCCAAATTTTCATGGGAAAATCATCTTTAGCGATGAGGCCGAATTGTTATGTGAAAAACCAAAATTTTCGAATTTGTTACGATAGCAAAACCGTATAAGATTCAACGGCCTCCAATGTATCTCAATGAGCTGGTGGAGTCTACGGTTAATATTTCGTTGAGTACAACGTAAATAAAGAGTACTATTTCTCACAAATAATTGGCCATTACTACCCTTCAGATAGGATTACGACCTAGCTTCTCACATCACTTATGTTATGTGTGCTAATTTTATACATGATTCGTGAGATCTACAGTTTAATGTCGATTCCGTACGGCAGATTTTTTGAGAAACTTTTCATGGTAATTTTATTTACTGAGAGAGTTTTTGTCAGAAATCTGATGAGAGGAAATCGCCGAAGGAATGTTGTTTTCATATTTCGTTTTATTAGAGATATTGTACATAGGGTTTGAACTGTGGCCTTAAGCCTAATAAGCCAACACACTATCTACTAGACTACTGCGATTTCATTTTTGATTACAAATTTCCTTTGGATAATCTAGATACATGTGGTTTCAATAGGGCATTTCACATATTTTGAACGAGAGATTCGAGGACATGATCGTCTCACGTGAAGATGATGTGAACTGGCCAACGAGATTGTGAGATTTGATTCCGTTAGACTGTTTCTAGTGGGTGTTTTTTCAGTCGCAGGTCACAGCGGTTGCGATTCCACACATAATTGTATCAATAGGTCTTTCAAACTAAAAAAGTCACAAGCACACTTATTTAAATTTAAAAAGAGAAAACTTCTAATGACAGTCTCATTATTTTTAGAAAAATGTTTTTCAACGAAAAGTTTTCAACGCCAAAAGTCTAGTTTAAGTCTCTATCACGTTGCCTTCATACACAAAAATATTCACTGATTTATTGGTAATTTATTCAAAACATTTTCAAAGCAAAAAAAAAAAAACAAAAAAACCAAAAATTATTGTCGATATTGCAGAAAATGTTCGAAGGAAACAAAAAAGCAAAAAAAACGCTCAACAAAATACAACCGTAGGCAGAAATAATACATGCAAAAAACAGACAACAAAGAAATGAGAGAGAAATGTATAGAGACAGAGAGACAGAGAGAGAGAGAGAGAGAGCAGCTGTATAAATCCCTTAATAAGCATTTTCATTGAAAACGACACTATTGAGACTTGTTAACAACTATAAAGACTAAACTAAATAGCAATTTGCTTAAATACAATAAAAACAACAACAGCAATAACAGCAATTTAACACTACAACTACAACGCCAAAAAATAGAAAAAGAAAAACATTAAATCCAGAAGAACACACACGAAAAATGAAAAGCATGTTGCGAGACAAAACATGACAGAAACATGATAAAGCAATACCAGACAAGATATTGTAAATGAATAAGTGGCAAAATAAATAAAGAATGAAAGCGAAAAAACGAAAAATATTTCGGATAACAAATTATAACACAATACACACGCATAACACATCTCTACTCCTTCTTCTCTACTCCTTAATAATGATCACAATAGAATGTTTTTAGGCGCCAACAAAAAATTTCAAATATTTTTCTAGAGAAATAACTCAACAAACTCTTCTTGCGTGCACATACTCGTATACATTGGCAGTAAAGCACATGTTCTGTGAAACATGTTCACATTATTTGTTAACATGGCAATAAACTCTAATCAACAGTAGCAGCAACAGCAATAGCAACAACATTAATGCCAAGAATTTAAAACTACATAAAAACCCCAAAAAACAAAAACGATAAAAAGAAGCATTGATTTTGTTTCAAAAGCCATACGTACAACTAGATGCCATTACTTTTTATTAGTCACTTAGCTAGTCACAAAATGTCTACTAAGAGACAATTGCCTCATCTGTCATCGGTAATTGATACTGAACTTATATTAGCGCCGTTAACAGACAGCATGAAAACAGAGACTCTAATAAGAATACATACATATGTTCCGATGATTCTTTTATTGTCAACACAGAATTTACATGTTGGAATAGAGACAACCCAGATCCTGAATAAGTGTACCCAACCTTATGTTCTTCCGGGATAGCCGGATGCATGACTCAGGACTCTTTTTATTGCAATTTCACAACAAAGTTTCGACTGCCTCAAGCTTACTTGGTTTGAGAAGAGTCTTAGCCTCTACTTAGCTTCCCTTTCTTTGAAAATACCTCTGCGATTATCCGTTCCCACACCACAGACACAGTCTAGTCCCATCAGAATCGTGGAAACTTCCCTTCTTGCAAGCTGATCTGATTGTTAAATGTCTACAATTCCAGCGGAGGGTATCCTTTATTTCCTTACCTAGCGGATTCAGCTTCTCCACACAGTCCTATACTATCATCAATGTAATCTCATAAGAACCTAATGCTCGAATAGTAGCCTGACCGCCAGATACATACACACAAAATTGGTTATTACAATCCTTCAGTCAGGATTACGGCCTCGCTTCTCACACCACTCATGTTGTGTGTGTTAATTGTATACATGAGTGGCGGGACCTATAGTTTAAAGACGATTTCAAAAGACAGAGTATCTTTTCATAGCAATTTGATTTAATCTCAGAGTTTCTGTGAGAAATCTGCTGAGAGGAAATCGCCGAAGGAGTGTTGTTTTCATATTTTGTACTGTAGCCGATGTTGAACCGTGGCCTCGCGTCTAATAAGCCAACACACTACCTATAAGACTACAGCGACTTTATGGGAAGAGTCTAAATATACGTTAATAGAGAGTCTTTGCCTCTATATATCTTCCTTCTTCTTATTTATCTACAAATATCCGTCCCCACACCACACAAAATTTCTGGACAGCGTGGAAAGTCCCCTTCTTGCAAGCAGATCTGTTTGCTAATTGCCTAAAATTCCAGCCGAGAGTAACATTATTTTCCTACTTAGCCTACAGCTTCTCACACATTCTCCCATACTATCTTCGATTAACCTTTAAAGAGGCGAGTGCGTGAAAGGCAGCCCGACAGCAAGATAGTATTTTTATCACACTTCGATGACATAGACTTCCGCTTGAAAGATACCCACGAGATTCCCCATGCTTTCGGAATATTTCATTCTGGGCCCAAAATGTTCTAATATATGTTTTTGACCCATCTGCATTTCACAAAATAGTCCTTCTTTAAAAAGAATATGCTGCTTCCAGATTCCTTCATTCGCCATTTTACTAAATCCCTTTGTATATTCCCAAATCCATAGAGTCTATTGGTTCTGTCTAGGGGATAGTTGAGGAGGGAGCTGTCAGCCAATCGATTCCTTTGATCTTTTAATAAAAGAGAAGATTAACAAACGAATTTAATTATCAAAATTCATACGGTGAGCGAAAAGTTGCCTAATTAAAATGATCTCAACAGCAACACGGGGAAAATACAATCGCTTTACAATACATCCCTTGATCTTCGTACTAACATTTCTACAGTTCTTACAGAATTTAATCCACTAGACTTACTGCACTTTCTTTGTTACCTTCATTCCTTTCTTCATTCCTTTCATAATCCAGGAGAAGGCACAAAATCATCGTTTTCCAATATTAAAAATTAATGGAATGAATCCATTTCCGAATAGTCTAGCTTGGAAACCCTTAGACCTTTGACTTGTCATAGGTGACAACTTCAATAAGTAAATGATAGGATGGTAGGGCTGGGCCATAACTCGAGAAAAAGCAGATGCCAATAAGCAAAAGTGCAACAACCCACTACATTTTCACAGGGGACTTTGTTTCTTGACAACGACTACTGGCAACCTTATCACTCCAGGATATACTAGTATGTATATCATTTATTAAGCAGGCCGGAAAACAATTTATTAATGGAAGTGAAACAAAGCAAAGAAATAATAAGAATTATTAATAATCAAACTAATTGGGTCCTATGTTCATTCAAATTTACATTAGTCAGATGACTAACTTTAAAAATTGCCTGTGGATAAGGTATACACGAATCACATATACTACCCTTTTTCGCCCCAATTTCAGAAGGATCTAAAGAATGACAGCATAGACTATAATCTGCAAAATAGAAGATAAGAATATAACTTATGAAGAGAATTTTATTATTGCTTGTGTTTCTTCTGAAATAATAAAAAAAGAACAAGACAAACAAACAATGAAGGAAATAAAGCAATGAAGTTACGATAACAATAATTTACAGTAACAAAACAGTATACAAAAAAGATCTGTAAGTTCTAGAAGTTGCCAAAAAGAAAATAAAAGGAGTATAAATATTATGAAAGTTAAGTTTGCCAGTCAGCTGTATTAAAAAGTATAAAGCATAGATATTTTTGTATTAAATACTGTGATCTTTGAAGTAGAAGGATTTCTTACTCATTTGAAGGCTTAAGACTTTTCATAGGCGAAAGAAGTTTGATGATTTTCTTATAGTACCTTTCAGCACACGATGAAGATACGTTTCGGTTTAAGTACTCAAAGGTTCTCAACGGCTATTGAATCTGGCTATCACCAGAACTGGACAGATACTTTGCAAATGGCATTCATAATGACTAAATGCGTCAAGCGCAAGTTTAAGAAATGTTTCTAAACAGATTGGCAAATGGAATCATAAAATTTAATGAAAAGAATACAAAACAGCTCGGGTTGCACAATCCCTTGTCATTTGGATGGCTGCCTATGTGTAGGAAGTGTATATTCCCACGTGATAAATTATCTGACAACAATCCTTAAGCTTATAACCGTTGACGAATCTCCAGAGATGACCATGTCGAACAACAGTTTGAATATAAACTCCCTTACCAAGATCAGCTTTTGACTGTGTATATTCAATTTCACTTAAAGCCTGGCGATCCACACACAGGATAGAGTGTGTCAACGTGACGAAGAATTAAGTCATATTGCGACGAGTGCGGTATGTTTGCCTAACGCATAGAAGTAATGTAATGAAAAGGACACTGGATAGCTAGCATAGCCCAATTCATTGTTATTTAACTGACTGTGTATGGAAAGTGAGTATATTCCCACTTGTCTCCACCACAAGTTCGTGTTAAAATATCAAGAGAGCAAAGGAAATACAAAGACTATTTTCACTAAGACCTGGAAAATTCTTAGTTGGGTACCATTCCCTCTAATTGCTTGTGTTATTCTTTCTCTCTTGTGTAAAAATATTTACTTTTTATGCGTGTGCGTGTGTATTTTATTATCACACAAATCGTAAATGGGTTTATCAGTGTTGTTCACATCAAAATTTTAACAAGAACAACAACATGAAATAACCATTTCAGACGACAACAGCTCATTAACCACAAAATATGAACAAATTTGCTGCAGCAAAAAGTTTTTTTCTACAAAAATATACCGAATTTGAAGAACTTGGTAACCAAACATAAGTTTCTGTAGATTTGAAAGGTGCAATATTAGAAGATCGGCAGTATAACGCCGAATCAATTATTCTTAAGAGGTTTATCTAAGATTAAGTTATCTAAGATTCATTCGTAAAAATTACGGGCCGGTATTAAAATTGTATACAAGATTTCTATATCAATGATAACGTAGATGATAGATTCCAAATTGTGTTGATTGATATTAAAATATCTTGTCACTAAGATAGGATGGAAGTGAGTGGCAGCTTTACTGGCATTTAAAGTCTTTTGAGCACATATGAACCGTTTATTTTGAAAGTGGTTTAAATCCATTTTTTAAAAAAATTTAGTTAATGATAACAATAATCACAATACTATATATACTTTTTTGTATAAACAATTTAAGTCTAGTATCATTAAAATCGCTATGATTTGGGGCACTTGAAAATTAACTAGCTAACGAAATGCAAGAAAAATTATTTTGAAACTGGTTTAAGTCCATTGAAAGAAATAATTTTGATATGAAATGTGTTATGTTACAAAATTTTGTACATAGGTTGTCATAATTTTCACCATAATGAAGTTTACATGGGATGAAACAGTGGCATCGAGAGGTTCTCAAGAAATAGCATCTTGTATACTAAAACGTCTCAAAAATCTTAGAAATCAGAAACATATCATAGCTTACAGCGATATGTGCACTAGGCAGAACAGGAATATAAAATTGGCAGTAACATGGTTGAAAATAATGCAGATTATTGACCATAAGTTTTTATTATCAGGACTTCATTTTTGCCAAATGATAGTGGTTTTGGAGTGATAGAAAGGGCTTTGACGGAAAATTATTTAACGTATGTCCCCCAGGCTTACTATGAAACCATAAAAATATGTCGAAAGAGTAACAAATTTACTATATATTAAATATAATGAAACGTGAAGATTTTTTTTCTACAAAACCTCTGGAAGAAATAATTCATAAAAGATTAAAAAACACTAGTGGGGAACCTGTAAATTGGGTAAGGATATGTTGGATGCTATTTATAAAAAGTGAACCCTATAATATGTTTTATAAATAATCTATGGAAGTGGATGGATACACAGTTCCAAATACATGATTTATTACCTTATCCGGGAAGATCAAGGAACTTCGATATAATAAAATTAATGCCATTATACAAAAATGTACATCCCATTTCAACTACTATGATGGAGTTACTAAGGTATATGCCACCTATGCACCACGAATATTTTAACAGCCTTACACGTAATCTAAATGAGGAGAAATAATATGGCAAAATCTTTAATATTATCCTTAATGAATGAATGTTAGTTTAATTTTTTAATAAATTTTTAATTTTATTAATATTTATTTATAAATACATGTTTTTCTAATTACATAAATAAAACTCTATATCTAAATTGAAAGCTTCCCTATTTATTTTATATATATCAATTCAATTCCTATTATTTAATTTCTTTAAAATAATAATTTTAAGCACTCACCTTAAAAACCCAACTATTTAGAAGAACCACTAGGAATACAATTCTTTTGGATAATTTGTTCAATAGTATTGTGAGACAAAATTTTTTGTTTGCTAATCAACCCCATGTAATAATTATATTGGAATTATATAAACGTAGTGGAGTAAGTTTAAACGAAAAAGTTCACTTATAATAATACTAAACAAAGAACGCAAAGTGGACTTATTCCTCTTCACAAACAAAAAAATCATTTTATTATTTATGAAAGTGGTTTAAGTAAATTTTAGGTTCTGAAACACAGTTTATTTCTCTAGCAAAGTTTACAAAACGTATTACATTATATATTCAGTTTTATGGCTTTAAAATCACAAAGTCATAAAAGCAACTTAAAAACAATATTTTTGAAACAATTCAAACGCAAATCCTTAAATATCTCTATATAAGAAAAAATGGCTTAAACCACTTTCAAAATAAATGGCTCATATAACAAACCGTTATTATACTATGAGAAACGATACTCCAGAGCTAATTGATAAGTGCTGATTAACAGGCTTGGAAAATCAGTGTATTGGAGCCATATTGAGCAAGTCTTCTTAAGAACCAAACTGGAAGTCAGGTTGAAAGTGAAATTAATCTAGCGATCCTTCTAATATCAATTAAGGACAACAGTGCTGCACTCCGACAGCCTACAACTTCTGCACTAATGTTCGTGTGTCTATTGCCTAACCATGTCTCTTTCCAATAACGTAAGATAGTAAGACGTTGTCCTATTTTGACATGTGCATTAATATTCGTTAGGAGTGTGTCTACTTTAGACACCAATTATATGAAATAAATTTTAAGCTAAGAATCGATATGTGGCTGACATTAAACTGAAGCAAAATTCGAATTATCGTTGTCAAACAAGTTAAAAGTGTTGGTAGTGGGATATCGCTAAGTCCGAATCAATTCCGTAACATAATTTATGCCTGCTACATATTATTATAGTCAGAAAGACGAAGAGATATTAAAAAATGTCCTTCTTCGGAGAAAATTCTCCCGACTGTCTTATTTAAAGGTTAGAAAAGGTTAAGAATTTCCGGAAATGAACATGCGAAAGGAAAAGTAAGAGTCTTAGTGTGATATTTCCTATGAAAACTAGCTTTAGGCTGAGTACAGTCAATTTAACGCAAAGGTAGATAGGTTAGAGTGTGTCAACGTGACGGGGTATTAAGTCGTATGGCACGAGAGTGCCATATTTGACTAACGCAGAGACGTAATGTCGCACAAACTGAGTTAGTGGTCCCATATAAAACAGGGACATGGATATTTTACTAGATAACTATTACCTCTTTTTAGTAGACTATGACTTTTGTTAGATTAGAGCTAAGTTAGTTCGATTTTTAATACAATGTAAAAATTAAAGAAAGGTGTACATACTGTGAGCGTCGAAAGAAACTGAACACCATGGATAAAATTCTAGCAATCAACAAACGCAACTTTTACTACTTAAGGATTTATTTTGTTTCAATTTTAAAAACTGGCAATGAAGCAGTTAAGGTACAATTTCTTTTGAAGCTCACTATACATACATACGTAATTGGTCATTACAACCCTTCAGGTAGGAAAACAAAATAGCTTTTCTCACCACATATGTTGCGAGAACTTCAGCTTAGGATCGATTCTGAGCGACAGAGTTTTGAGAAATTTTTCAAAGCAATTTACTTGCAGAGTATTTGCCAAAAATCTGCTGAGAAGAAGTCGCCGAAGAAATATTTCATTCATTTTTCGTTTTGATTGAGATGACTGACCTGTGGCTTGAACCGTGGCCTCACATCTAATCAGCCAACACACTACCTACTAGACTACGGCAGCAAAAAGTTTACTTGGATTTTTTATTTAAACTCATGTATTATGAAATATAGTGTGTGGGCTATAACATCGTACATCGTATAATATCCACCAAGACTTGTCGAGATCGAGCACATCCGAAATGTCCAATTTTCCATGAATCTGGAGTATAATTCAGGTAGAAAATTATGGTTTGCATGGGCCACGTTAGCTATGAAGAACGTTTTGGTCTGTGGCTTATTCGCATGAATCCGCGACTAAAGAAATCTCCACAAGTACAAGCCTAACGGGGTGTAAACTTACGACTTAAGTGGTCAAATAGGTCGTACAAAATATCGAAAAGAAGTTGGTAATCACCGACCTTAAGTGCGCGCCACTGGCTGTGATGGCCTGGGGAATATCGTTCTCAAAGAAATATAAACCAATAACACTACATACATAAATAATTGGCCATTACAAACCTTCAGTCAGAATTACGAACCTAATTTCACGCACTACTTATGTTGTGTGTGTTAATTTTATGCACAAGTGGTGGGACCTACAGTTTAAAGTCGACTCCAAACGACAGATTTTTGAGAAGCTTTTAATGACAATTTACTATTTACTCTCAGAGTTTTACCAAAAATCTGCTGAGAAGAAGTCGCAGAAGAAATGTCTAACTAATAACATAGACAGCCCAAAATCCACACCGGATGCATTGGACAATCTTGTAGCTCATGTGTATTGCCATTTTCCCAAATTTGAGAATTTTGTTTGTTCACGTACCGATTCATCTAGAAATAGCTGAAGGTGATTTTCTGATGAGACTTAAAGTTAGTTAGCCGACTGCCTCACAGCCCATTTAGCGAGCGTAGTAATTTGGCAAAACAGACTGAATAACATACATACATACATATATAATTGATTATTACAACCCTAAAGTCTGGATTACGATTTAGCTTCTGACACCACTTACGCTGTGTGTTTTAATTTTTTACATGAGTGGCGGGACCAAGAGATTAAAGTCGTCTCCGAAGGACAGATTCTTAAGAAATTTTTTCATGGCAATTTTGTTAACTCTCGGAGTGTTTGCAGGATATCTGCTTCGTTGTGTTGGTGATGTTTGACATGAAGTTTGAACCGAGGGCTCTGGTTTAATAAGCAAACTACCTACTACACTACGGCGACTTCATAAACAAAAGCTAATTTGACAGACTTAGCTTCAACACGATGTCAGTTATTAACTGCAAAAGTTCACAAGTCCTTGTTGGAATAGACTAGACAATAAATTTTATTGCCAATATTCTTTGATCGCCATTGTATATAATATACGAAGTATATAAATCTCTAAATTACTTGTACATTGGCTTGTTTAAAGCCATTTATAGTGACAAAGTCAGTATAATTTAGTATTCTTTAATAGAAGTTCCAGAAGTCATTAAACTTATTTTCGTTGTCTGTTTTAAAACATTTAAACACTTCCTTTTACTGAGCATGGGTTGTAGGCATTGGCTTTATGTTCTACAACTTCCTTTTTTGGTAGTTGTTACTATTTATGGTTTATTCAGAATTTATTGTTATTTTTTGTTGGCATTATTGCCTTAACCAGCTTACAACAAAACATTTATTGTGTACCACAAATGGCAATTGACTTAAAAGCTTTTTAAAGTTTATAAAATAAATATTAACAGGGATTTCCAAAAGAGAGAAAGAACTACAGAACAGGACAAAGGTTTTACAGTTAAATATTCAACAATAAGAAATACAACAGCAACAACAACGACGTGGGGCACACACACACACACAAAAACTAAAGAAAATCAAATTCAAAATTTTTACTTGCAACTTACAGACTGCTTGGGTTTGGTTTGGTTGGAAAGGTCAATTCTTGAGTTTCATTAATTTGCTGATAAATGATGATTATGATGTTCAAAAATGCTGACTCTAAGATTTGTGGTGGTTAAAGGGAATGAGATTGTGTCGGTTATAACATGTAATAGAAGAGTTTGAATATAAAAAGGGTTATAATTGAAGGATTTGCTAAAGAAACTACATACTTAGTAAACTTTTTAAATGGAAAGTCCTTGAATACAAACACATAAATAACCATTTAAACAATTTTCTTAAGCATTTACAGTGTTGGCCGAAATAAATACATATACACATGCATACATAATGGTCTTTACAACCATTTAGTCAGGATTATGACCCAGTTTCTCACACTACTTACATTGTGTGTGTTAATTTTATATATGAATGGTGGGACCTACAGTTTAAAGTCGATTCCGAACGAAAGATTTATGAGACACTTTTACATGGCAATTTTATTTAAGTTTATTCGCAGAAGAAAATTTTTTTGTATTTTTTTTGTTGAAGATGTCTGACCTGGGGTAGGAACCGTGGGTTCATGTCTGATAAGCCAACACACTACCAAAGAGACAACGGCGACTTCGAAATAAATCTGAATTTGAATGGCTGTACGTCTACAAAAGTAAATCCTAACCTATCTATAACTAATAGTGGATTTAAATACGTACTAATATTTTGTTGCATGATACTAATTTTTCACATCCCTCTCTATGCTTTGAGCTTATGAGATTTTATAACATGTCTCTTTTATTGCTTGAAATTGTTTGTTTTGATCTCGACTTATCGTTCTACTTACAATTTTATACATGTTTTCTATGAGGTCTGTTTAGGGTTATTTGAACTTATGTGTGAGCTAGAATCCTTTTCTCTCCTACACTTTTAAAGATCTGTTTGTCCATAACCCCGTTGAATTTGTGTAAAAGTTCTAGCCAATCGTCAAGAAAAAAACCTTACAACACAGAACGTCGCACTATGTGGCATTTTGCCTGAAAACCTGGCCAAAATTAATAGAAGTGTTTTATGAGTTAATGGCTGGAATTTTTTGATAGTGTTAGTGATAATTAGGCCCACGGATGAACCCAACTGATTTTGTTTCAAATCGGTCCGTGATTTCGCCTAGCCCCCATACAAATTCCCCTCGAAATTGCACTTATTTACACATAATTATGGTAATTATGCAACAATCATGATACAATTTAGCATGGATCAGTTCTGTGTACTAAGAAATCATGGTGTAAAGTTTGGTGAGAATCGGATCACATTTGACCCTGGTCCCCATATAAAGTCCCCTTTAGAAATTCACGTTTGCGCAAAAAACAACATCGGTATCGTGATGAAATTCGGTATGAACGTGTATTTTGTAAATCTAAATCATATTACCAAATTTTGTTAGTGTCGGTCCATAATTGTCCCTTGGTCAAAAATGGGGCCCCTTAAGAAAATATGTTTAGCAATTATAATTGGCTTAAAAATTTTATTACCTCGATGAAATTCGACATGAACATGTTTAATATGAATGTGAATCATTTATGATCACATTTTATTATGATCGGATCATAAGTGCCCCTAGGTATCACATACGGTCCATTAAGAAAATCTAACAAACATCTCATATTGTTATAATAGTCGATATACATATATATGTAATTAAGTTTTTAAACTTCTATGATAATTAATATTTATTTATATTATTTATTTTACATTATTTAATACTTAAATTAAAAATACTTAAAAAGTGAAACTAACTACAATCGTTAAAATCGTTATCATTTTCATCATCAATGTCAGGAAGGAGTAATTTAATAGTATCCGATGAAAATGCTTTTCTATTCCTTCGCGATTTTTGTGTACTGCAGCTTATAAAAGGGTCACTGATTAAAAGTAACCTATTCAGGACATCTCGATTGGTATCGCTTCTACTGAATCCATATAGTTTTATTTCTCATTCTATTGAGAAATAAGGCCATATGGCTTTATTGCCTATGGCTTTATTACACTGCGTCTAATTTTTTTAATTTTTCAAAAAAAAGTAAAATTTTCAAAAGATCGCCAAAAATAATGGCGCAAATTTGCGCATACTTTTTTCTTGTTCCTGAATGTAGAGAGTTCATATCTTCTTGTGGTATATAACATTAAACTACTAAAAACTACTTTCACATTTAAATTCCTTATCTTTTTTTTGGGTTTCGTAAAAAAATGTGAAATTTTTATTGTTTTTAAATTTTGAACGAATAATTTTAACATTAATATATGAGATATATATATAAAAAAAACTGAAAGTAGCAGTTGCTCATACCTTTCAAATAAAAAAAAATCAATATAAAACCTCTATTCGTTTAGCCACAAAAAATATCACATAAGACTATTAAAATTTCAAAAAAATACCAAAAACGCATTTAATTTTCTTCACTTTCCTGACTTTGACATCGTCTCAAATCTACAAATCTCAACATAAAGTCGTGAAAATGCACTATATAAGTACTCATGAAATTTTGAGTATGAGTGAGTCAACAGTTTTGAAATCCAACCACTCTGATTCATTCGTACTCACTAAAACATTGATTTATAAGTACAAGTTGCAATGAGTATGAGTACAACGTTGACATCAAACTCATAACATTCGAAATATGTTTGATTCATTAGCCTACTCATTCAGATTCATAAATTTAGAAAAATACTTATAATACTCATAGAAGTCGCCGTAGTCTATTAGGTAGTGTGTTGGCTTATTAGACGCAAAAGCCTGGGTTCGAGCCCCGGGCCAGGCATCAAAGACAAAATACAAAAAGTGTTTTTTCGGCGACTTCCTCTCAGTAGATTTCTGGCAAAAACTCTGAGAGTAAATAAAAATTGCCATGAAAAGTTTCTCAATAAATAAAAATCTGTCGTTCGGAGTCGACTTTAAACTTTAGGTCCCACCGCTCATGTATAAAATTACACACACAACATAAGTGGTGTGAGAAACTAGGACGTTGTACACTGGGTCAATTCGACCTCCGGGTACTGTACTTGTCTTAATTGACAAGTACACGTCCTCTGACATAACCTAACCTAACCTATAATACTCATAAATGATTCGAGTGATTCAAATCATTCATAAAAATTTACAGTCTTAGTTGTTGTTGCATTTACAAAAAAAGAAGAAAGAAAAATACAAAGTCAGCAAGCAAAGCAAATACACAATATTTTAGAGAGTATTTTAATGTTCGTATGCGAATCATACCTATTTTGTAATTCTTGTAAATGTTAAGTCATGGAGAGTCGAAATCAACAACATCATACGTATTGTTAAGTATGAGTACGATGAGTACTTCAAACTTTGAATATGAGTAGTATCAGTATGATATTAAAATAAGGATGAATGCGTATAAGTATCAAAAATTATGAGTATTATTCGAATCTACTCATCTTCTTGAATATGTACTCATTGCTGAACTCTGATGCAAACCAATTCTATGCATCATTAAAAAGGAATTCAGTTCACTGACCTTATGGCAAGCGATGTCATTCACGCAAAGCAACGAAAAGAAATGTTCATAGCAGTGCAATTGATCCAATGCTTATACTGCTAAAGCTATGAGAATTAAAATCAATATTTCAATGCCTTGTGAAATCAGATACAAAATTGATTAATACATGCAGCATTACTTTGTATCGACTTCAGAGGGCTAGTGTAGTTGTTATGTAAAGTTTTCATAGAAGTTATCCACATCTGTAGTAAAGAGATAATAGTGATGAAGTAAAATAGACAAGGGCTTGCTTTACACTTTTCAACAAATTTCTGGCATGTAGAAATATTATTAGCCGTTACATAATACATACATAATTGGTCATTACAACCCTTCAGTTAGGATTAAAACTTAGCTTTCCACACCGCTTATGTTGTGGGTATTAATTTTATATATGAGTGGCGGGACCTACAGTTTAAAGTCCACTCCAAACGATAGAAATTTTTACTTTTCCATCTCAGAATTCTGACAGAAATCTGCTCAGAGGAAGTCGTCGTTTTTATGGGAGATGTCTGCCCTGGGGTTTTGAACCGCGGCCTCACGCCTTATAAGCCAATACTATGACGACATTAGGATTATTTCATTCAACTATTATAACTATTGAAGTCAAGAAATAAAGCAATTTTTGCCGAATAGGTTTTGACCGACACTGTACTTTTTCAAGCATAATTATATTCTATGCGACGACCACAGCTTAAAGCTTAAAAGCTAAAATTCTTTAAAAAATTTTCTATCTTTATAAACTGTTTACCAGACACAGTACAAGACTAAATAGCTCCTGTTTTTTCGTACATTTTTGTTCTATTTGCTTGCCATCGAAAACTATTGAAAAGTGTTCGTTCATCCTATCTTCGGCGTACAACTTCTGTTGCGGTTCGTAGCTTTTAAAAGTCATCCAATAACAAGTAATACAAATACAAGAAAAAAATAAAAAATGAAAGAAAAGAGGAAACTAAAGTAACATCAATACTAATTAAATTTCGAACTTTGTTCAAATCTTAATTAGTTGGATAAATAAGGAGAACAAAAAAAAAATTAAACAAAAACGTAGTTGTAGAAAAGCAACAAGAACAACTAGTCCAAAAAGTTCTTCTAGGTTTTCGATTTTTTTCCTTCGTTTGTTTAGAATAGAAATGTGAGTACATGTTTGAAGTTCCATTTGAAAATCTTGCACTTGGCCTGTTTGTATTGGGATTTTCAAATAGTTTCTAGCATTTGATTTACCATTAACGGGCATACTTTTGCAATTGCTGGCAGTGGAAACGTTGCTTAATTAATTTATTTGCAGTCCTGCTATACATGTACATGAGAACATTTCAGTTTTCAATCCTTCTTTTTTCCTCTTTCTTTAGCTTAGTTAATCAATTTCGCACGTGGGAAAAGCCGATGATATGTACTAATCACGTAAATGGGTTGTGAAAAAGGTAAGACTGCAATCAGTTGAATACAATGCTACAATGAATCCTTCGAGTGGCAAATCTCTTAATAAAGTATCTGCAATTGAAAATAAAACTAACAATACAAGAAAATATTGTAAAAAAATTAGTGGCAGTAGGTACTTATTTAATTGCAAGTGTTCTCCATATATATTACAACAAATTGATTTTGATTTTATCGTTATTCAGTAGAGGTTTTTTCTCTATTTTACTGTACATTTAATAGATTTTTTTCACCCCATTTTTGTCATCTCTTAAACTGTAATTCCTGCGACTCATTTATAAAATTAACACACACAAGATAAGAAGTGTGAGAAGCTACGTCATAGCCCCGACTGAAGGGTTGTAATGGTCAATTATGTATGTATGATAATCGATAAAGATTACTTCATATAAACCTTGCACACTACTACACCGTAGATGTTGCAACCGTGAGCTTCAAGTGTTGCATATTTTTCCTGTGTTTCCTGTATGGCAGCTGTAATGTTGTCTTCCACATAAAAATACTGGTAAAATTCTTTTTTCTTTTCCGGTAGTGATAAGTGGAAGTTCAAAATATTAAGCACTTACATTAAGTCCCTGTAGTTAGTAGGCAGTGTGTTGTCTCATAAGAAGAGAGCTCGAGTTTCAGTCCACAGCTCTAACAGACCACAGCTCTGAGTCTAGTAGGTAGTGTGTTGGCTTATTAGACGGGAGCTCGAGTTGCAGACCATAGCTCTGACACCAGGAACGAAAAGAAATATGAAGAAAAATATATTTCTTATGCGACTTCCTCTTAATATACTTCTGGCAAAAACTCTGTGAGTAAAGAAAAATGCCGTGAAAAATTTCCCAAAAATCTGTCGTTTGGAATCAACCTTAAACTGTAGGTTCTGTCACTCATTGGTAAAATTAACATACACAACATGGTTGGTGTGATAAGCTAGGTGGTAATCCTGACTGAAGGGTTGTAATGACATTAAAAAGCTTCGTAATGTGTGCAAGAAATTATTCTCTGAGAAATTCTGATACGTTTTTAAAGAATGCTTCGCATTTGGGTTGAAAATTTCGTAGGCAAATATTAATTGAATAATTTTCAACGATGAAGTCCACTTCTGGATGAATGGGTATGTGAACGAACAAGATTATCGAATTTGGGAAGATACCAATCCTTCTGAGGTCCAAAAGTGTCTTATGCATTCCGAAAAAGACACTGTTTGGCGACGATTTTCGGCCGGCATCATTATCGGTTCATATTTCTTAGAGAATGCCGGTAGTCAGGCTACTGTTTATCAACTTAGACAAAACTGAATGATCTCGACACCATCGTCATGTGATTTCATGTGAAAGGACGGCGTTATACGCCCCACAGCTCATGTCACGTTGAATTTTCGGCATTTGAAGGCATGGTCATCTCATTTAGAGATGATGTACACTTGCCACTAAAATCGTGCGATTTGAATCAGTTACATATTTTCTTGTGGGGTTTTCTTAAGTGATAGGTGTAAACGAATAAGCCACAAACCACGGCAGTTCTCAAAATACAATACTACCCATGTCGTCGATTAAATTCAGTCTGAGTTATGCGTCCGAATAATTGAAAATTCGACATTTCGAATGTGCTTTACCCAAAAAGTCGTGGCTAACATTTGAACGATTGTAATTCCACACATAATGGCAGCAACATATCTTTCTAACGAATAAAAAATTTCGATGATATCTCACACACATACATACATTTCTGGTCATTACAATTCTTCAGCCAGGATTACAAGTCGCCGTAGTCTAGTAGGTAGTGTGTTGGCTTATTAGACATAAAGACAGGGTTCGAGCACCAGGCCAGACATCAAGACAAATTACAAAAAGTATTTCTTCGGCGACTTCCTCTCAGCAGACTTCTGGCAAAAACTCTGAGAGTAAATAAAATTGCCATGAAAACGTTTCTCAAAAATCTGTCGTTCCTAGACGACTTTAAACTGTAGGTCCCACCACTCATGTATAAAATTAACACACACAACATAAGTGGTGTGAGAAACTAGAACGTTGTACAATGGGTCAATTCGACCTCCGGGTTCTGTACTTGTCTTAATTGACAAGTACACGTTAGGTTAGGTCGGAGTGATAGCTCTGATATCACAATGCTCACTTCAGCACGCATAGCGGCCCGTTGTGATGCCACGGGTGGACGCAGTCTCTGTACTGACCAAGTTCCACCAAAATTAGGGAAGAGGAAGAAGTTGGTCAGCGCAAGGGCTGCACATCAAAAGCACGACTACCCTACACTGGAAAACCAGCCAGAAAGTTTGATGAACGCAGTTATACCCTCGATATCAATAGATGATAGCTATGTCAAGCTGACAAGAAATGGGGAGCCAAATAACCTATATCTAGACTTAGCATGAGACGGGCACTGACAAAGAAAGTGGATAACAGTCTCCTCTTCCTCAGCGGATCTGCATCCACGGCAGAAGTCGTTAAATGAGAGCCTCATTCTTTCCGCGTGTCTGCCCATAACGCATGGCCACTGTGGTTGAGATGACGTCACGACCAAGACCAAGTGATTGGTTGGTACGCCTTCTATCATCTAGCGGTGGAGCAGGACTCCTCATTGACCCAGGATAGGTTGGCGTCCCGAAAGGGTTACCGCGCAATATCCAACTTGACCGAAGCAAGTGCCATACCCAATTCAATTGAAAAGGATTCCGGGAGGAGCGCACCAGCTCTGACGAGCTCGTCGGCCCTACAGTTTCCCGGAATGTTACTATGCCCACGGACCCACACCAGTGAGACACTGGTGAAGCGCCCAGAAAGAAGGTCGAGACAGCGGCGACATTCCCCAACGATCCTAGAGTTATTAACGAAACCCGAAAGAGATCTTATCGCGGCCTGACTATCAGAAAAGACCGAGACGAGAGTGAAAGGAGCACCGTTGACGAGGATCCTTTGAACGGCCCGGTAAATTGCCGTCACCTCCGTCTGAAACACACTACAGTAGTCCGCAGATGGAAAGAAATGTTCAGGTCTAGTTTCCCAGAGTAGACACAGCTTCCAACCCCATTATCGAGTTTAGAGCCGTCACTATATATGTATATGCAGGACTTCCGGGGGGTAGAGTTGAAGCCGAACGACAGATTTTTAAGAAACTTTTTCATGACAATTTTATTTACTCTCAGAATTTTTGTCAGAAATCAGCTAAGAGGAAATCGCTGAAGAAATATTTTTTATATTTCGTTTTGATGGAGATATCTGACCTCTAGTTTGAACCGTGGACTCACATCTAAAAAGCCAACACACTATCTACTAGTATAGGGCGAATACATACACACTTTATTTTATTTAAATTTAAAGGAAAGGAAGCACTTAATGAAATACCCTTTTCTTATTTGTTTTTCCATAATAAAGGTTATGAAAATATGTATGTTGAAGACTAAAGGAACTTAACATAATTCAGCTGTCATTTCTTATTATTATTTTATATTATTATGTATGGGATGTAATCGTATCATCAATATGAATGGGATTTTGAAATATTAGCACACAAACTAAGAATTTCCATTTCAAAATATTTGTCAAATAATGAACGACTACATAATTTATGCATCTAATCGGATTAACAATCAACGCTGTTAAGTTGAAATAATAAATTAATTGGAAGCCTTTTAAACTTTCAAAATTTTAATGCCTTTAATGCTCAATTAAAATATTTTAAGTACAACCGGCTTAAGGCCTACAGCAGCAGTAGCATTAATAACAGGGGCATTTAAGTGTTTAATATTTAAGCAGTGTTGTATCATCATAAATAAAGACATGAATCATTGGAATTGTACTGGTTCATTCATTTCCATTTCCGTTTGAATTTCCTTGAAAATCTACTGCGCTATGCCTTTCATTGACTTTTGTTTTATTGTGTGTATTTCGTTTTCTTTTTTTTTGAGAGGGAATACGTTTGCGTTTGTATATGATTGTATGTATGTATGTATGTGGGGTAAGTGGAACATTTTACCTGTCATGTTTGGAAAATTATTTGCCATTACCATTGCCGTTGCTGTCCTTGTATTGGTTATAATGTGTAAATGTATTCCTTTATATATTTTTTAATGTGCTTGAGTGTATTGCTGAGAGGATTCTAAATGTAGTAGTTGTAGCTGCAGTCGTCTACTAAATAATGTCACATTTTATGTGTTACGACATAAAATTGTCATCTCGTACGTGTACAGCATTTAAAAGTAGCAACATAAAGAAGAAGAAGAAGAAATTAAAATAAAATAAAAGAAAACTTTTAAACGTGATCATTAAACTAAGAAAGCCATGGTCACTCATCCTTGGCCGCTATTACTAACACAAACAACGGACTGTTAAAATCATCATTTCACAAACTCTGTCTTCCTTTTTCTTTCTATGCCCTGTGTTTGAGTATTGTTTTGTCTGGAATATTAAACTGTTTGCTGCAGAAGGAAAAAGCATTTAACGCTAACCAAATGGTAAATTTCTTCCATTCAATGTTCATTATAAACATTTGCACGTGTTGAATCCTCAGAGTACAATAACAACAAGTGGCAGCAAACCATTTCATTTTATTTTCTCTTAGGTTTCCTCTTTAAAAAAAAAAAAATTTTACGTCTTGTTCTCATCACATTGATTATTGAATGGCATACTCAATTGAATCATTTGCTTAACGCAATATTCCAATTATTGGCTTACGGTAGTCAGACAATAAATTTACTGGTACGAAGCAAATATTGCAAAGGGACAACCAGCGACGAAAACCCCTTAACAGCAGTGAGTATGTTGCATACGCGATAAACTCTTTCCCTATACGTTTTGTTACTTAAAGAAAATATTTAAAATGCTCCAATTGCTTTTAAAATGCCATCTTTATCCCTTTCTAACTTATCCTGATAGCCTCGCTTCAGATTCTGCTTAGCCTGTCCAAGTGCTGCCATTATTTTTTTAGCATTCCTTTAGCGTGTTTGCGTAAGATCCTGTGGGAAATGGCAGTCGTCTTTACTATTTTCCATATTTTTTCGCGGTGATTTGTTAGGCTGATTGGAAGGGTGATGGGGTTGAGACAAATTAAAGGAATTCAAGTCGTCATGTCTATTTGCATACATCTCAACCATCATTATCGGCTTGTTGTGTACTCACCTTTAAGAGGTAACAACCATCTGTATTCTGTTAATTCCATAATTTCTTTCAGTCCTCTCCTCTGATGTAAGTTATGTCTCTTATTATATCCTCAATGAAATATTGAGTTCTCGCGCTCAAGACTAGGGACTGATGTAGAAGCTATTATCACGTTTCAATGTCCTCTCCTTAATTAGTTCTGCAGAATTGAATATAAATAGGATTATAACAGCGGAAGTTACGACAAGGAACATTGAATTTAACAGATCTTAACAGAAATTCACAGCAAATATTACCATTGATCGGATTAATCATGAAGGATATATTTAACATTGTTCGACGACTCTTAAGGGTAGGCAGTTTTATTAATGCCAATCTGCTAGTATATGAAGGCATATCCAAATAATAGTATATATAGTGGGGATCTCATACAATGCATCCATACTCCAAAATTGGTCTGACAAGTGATACATAAAGCTGTTTCGTAATATATGGATCAGAAAATTCTTTTGCCCAACGTTTTATGAAGCCAAGACTGCTTCTTGCCTTATTTACAGTCAAAGTGATATGACCATTAAAGTTTAATTTTGTGTCCAATAGGATCCCCAGATCAAGAAAAGAGTCCACTATCTCCAATTGATGACCACCAAGCAAATAATTAACCTTGATAAAATTATTTCTTGAGAATCGCATACATTTGCATTTTTTAATATTCAGCTCTATCATGTAGTCGATGAAATTATTAAACGAGAGAAAAACTTTTACATCGTCAGCATACATCAAGATATTGGCAAAATTAATCATGTTGGGAAGATCATTTATAAACAGCGAAAAAAGAAGTGGGCCAAGATGGCTGCCCTGAGGAACACCAGATAGCACATAAATATGCTTAGATAAGCTATAATACATGCATACATACATAATTCGTCATTACAACCCTTCAGTCTGGATTACGATCTAGCTTCACACACCATTTATGGTGTGCGTGTTAATTTTTTTACATGAGTGGTGGGACCTACAGTTTAAAGTCAACTCTGAACGATAGATTTTTGAATCCCAGAGTTGTTGCCGGAAGGCTAATAAGAGGTAGTCGCCAAACAAATATTTTTTGTATTTCATTTTGATGTCTGACCTGGTGTTTGAAAGCATGGCCTCACGTCTAATAAACCGACACACTAGCTAATAGACTACAACTATACGACTGTATACGACTATATACGATTATAAGTCTGTATCCTGTGAAGTCTGTATCCTGTACTGAATTTCTTCTTCAATTTCAGTCCTCTGATATGAGTTATGTCTGGTATAATATCCTCAGTTCTCGCCCTCAAGACTAGGCACTGATGTAGAAGCTATTATCACGTTTCAATGTCCTCTCCGCATGCCTTGCATTCATTACCTACCACGCTTCAAATATACTTAAAAAATGTAAGATCAATTGAGGACGTTGATCAGTGTACTTAAGTCTCATTTTCTCTACTTAATTACTCATGGTCTTCTTTTTCTATCTAGAATCGTTCCGGGGTGTCCTTGCAATATTTTGTGCTGTTTTAGTGTTCCAAAATAGGCATTTCCTCTCTCTACTGATATCTGGTTTTCAATGCATTCAAAGGTTATGTCCTACAATTTGATTTTTGATTTGATAGATTATTCGCTTCTTCATTTAAAATTTCTTCTGGAGAAATTCTTAATCGGTTCTGAAAAGTCCTTGGTATCGTGTCCCTGAATGCTATTGCCCTCATTGTCATTTGATTATCAGTGAAGGTATTTAAATCCCTTTGTGTTAAGCTTACGAAACTAATAGTCTGGTAATCGCAAGATCAGTTTAATTTCTGGTTCTTCTATCTAGTGGCTCAGTTTCGTTTTATATCCATATTTAGCGCCAGAATATCGATCTGGTATTAGAGAGAAGCAATTGGAAGCGTATATAGGTCCAGTGTCGAAACTTCTTTAAGAAAAATATTTCTCATGCTAAAAGAGCGAATGCTCTTTGTAGCATATAGCTCGATCCACAGTTCACGAATGGAAAGGGTTCTACGAGAAAGACTAGAACTGTATACTATAAAACAGATGTGGTTTTTATGAACATGTGCCATTATTTCTCTATAACACAGTCTGTTGTAGTGGACATAGAATAGTAAAACACAAGTCATATTACAAAGCTATTCCAATAAGTTGTTAGTATTAGACTTCCCAACGTCATTAATAGTATCCTATTATCTCCTCTTGAACCCGCATGTAAAGTCTCAAAATAGACTTCCACATAAGAATAGTATTTTATTTTCTATTTAATGTAAACGTGTAAGCGGTTAGGAGATCAGATGGAGTGAAACATTTCTTGCAGCGTCTTGAGAAACCAGGTCACTTAAATGCTTCTCTCGACATTCTTATTATTAAGATTTTCTGTTTCAAATTGTACACTTATAACTAAAATTATAAGTGACATATTATCAACGAACATATTAGTAAACACATCCACTCGGTGATAGGCTGTTAGCCGAATATATCATTTATAATTAACTTTTTCGCTAAAATCTACTAACAGCTAGAGTATACAGTCCACTCATGCCCACTGGCCTCTTCGTTTGTGCTAATTAATGCTTTTGGATTACTTTTTATGTGGCTATGCTAAGTCATTGGTTTATGCAACTCAATTTAACTCTTGCATCATTGGAACCTAATATTTAAGTCGCCATTGACCGCATATTGGAAAAAGTAGTCAAAAATTTATTTAATCGAATGGACCATGTAATTTGTGTGCCTTGCATCATGTTTAAAAAATAAATACTTTGTAATTATCTACATACATACATGCATAGTTTGTCGGTACAATCCTTCAGTCAGTATTACGAACTAGCTTCTCACAACACTTATGTTGTGTGTTTTAGTTTTATACATGAGTAGCGGAACCAGCAGTTTAAAGTCGACTCCGAACGACAGATATTTCAGAAACTTTTCATGTCAATTTTATTTACTCTCAGACGTTTTGTCAGAAAACTGTCGAGAGGAAGTCGTCGAAGAAATATTTTTTTATATTCATATACATGTTTCACCTGGGGTTTTAACAGTGGCCTCAATAAGCCGACACACTACCTACTAGTCTTTAAAGTTAGTTATCGGATTTGTCACAGGGCACTGCGAGATTAGGTCGCTGACGGGGATCAGGAACAGATCCCAGCTGGACTATTGCAGGTTTTGTTGCGATGAGGAGGAGTTGGAGACTGTCGAGCACCTCCTCTGTAACTGCCCACTTCTTAGTAGGTTGAGGTTGAGGACCCTTGGCAGGGGTTACTTTGAGGGTTTGAATTCTATGTCGAGAGTCGACATCAAGGCTCTCCACAGATTCATTAGTAACTTTAGCTGGTTGAGGAGTGCTAGGTCTTCATCAGTGTAGTCACGTTCTCCCTTTTTGTTTTGTTTGGTCTGTGTAATTCCTTGGCTTCTCATTCTCCCTTTCCTACGTCCTCTCCTTTTTCCTATCAATTCGACATCCGGGTACTGTACTTGCCTCAATTGACAAGTACTCGTCCTAACCTAAACCTAAACCTACTAGACTATGGGAACTACCATCTACCAGATTATAATAAAAAAAAATTAATTACAGTAATATTTCTCTCTTGAAGTCGCTGCAATCTAATAAGTACAGTGTTGATGGCTCAGACATCTTGTACAATACGAAATATTAAAAAAAAATATTTGCTTTGACGACTTCCTAGAAGCAGCCTTCTGGCAAAAAACTCGAAGAGTAATATGAAATTGCCATGAAAAGTTTCTCAAGTCTATCGTCCAGAGTCGGCATTAAACATTTGGTCCCGCCACTCATGTATGAAAGAAAAAGTTAGGCGTAAGAAGTTAGATTGTAGTCCTGACTAAAGGGTCGTGAGTAAGGTATGTTTCAGTTGTATTACTGTTTTAAAATGTCAAGCTCGTACAAAAATACAGCGTATGCATATTAACATTCAAGTTGTACTCGCTGTTATGACATCTGTTTGAAGGTCGTATATATTTTTGAAAAAAAAAATTTTAAATCGATACCAATTAAATACAAAATCCGTAAACGTTTATTCTATATTTTAAATCTATATTAAGATGAGCTCTTAAATGTATTTAACAAAAAATTTTTTTTTTGCATAAACGTTGTAAAACAAAAGAGGAAATTTTTTTTTAAATTTTGTTGTGGTAATAAAAGCTTTTTAAATTTTTTTTCTGTTGTTGCTGCATTTTTTCTTCCTAATTATAATGCCGTATCCTGTATTTAACAAATACTCGTAATCATTTATTGTAACACACACATACACATACACACACAGATTAAAAACTGTATTTTAGTCGAATTAAATATTCAATAGAGAGTATTTCAGGCAATTAATTCAAAACACTCTACGTAATTAAATACGTGTATGCACGTACATACAACAAATAAGCAAATATTGCCATCTACGCACTTAAAAACATGTATATATGTATGTATGTACGTATATGTATGTATATGTGTATGTATGTGTGTATGTATGTATATAGTTTCAATTGTTGCATGCAACCGAATTAATTTTAGGAAATATTTTACATACAAACATGCATGTGTATATGAGTCTGTATTGGAATATTCGCACAACCTACACACTTATGTGTAATTAGCATAATAATCAACAATTTTCAAATATTTTATTGATTGTATTTAAAAGTTTAATTAAAAACTCAAATAATTTGTTGATTTTTAATTTAATAAAAGTAAATAATTATATGAACAGCCACCCTCTCGCTCGCTCTCTGTCTCTCTCTCTCTCTCTTTCGATCTTTATCTGCATAGCCCCGTTTACGGTTTCAATTGAAGTGCGTGTGTGTGTGTGTGCAATTTGATTGAGCGCCATTCAATTAAGTGCTGCAACACAATTTTTCATAAAATAAGTGAAGAGTTTGGGGTTGATGTAAACATTTTATTGATTTTGTGATTTTAACTTTAATTATTAGCGTGTACAACATTACGTTATCATAAAATAATCCACATAATTAATATAAAAGAATAAACCGCAGCAACATTTCTAATATTTTTTCTGTTTTTGTTTGTAACAATCAATGCACGTAGTAAACTTCATGTGAAAAATGCTATGAAATCGATTATTTGAAATCTATGAGTGGTTAGGGGCTACATATTAGCCAGCAACACAATAATCACAAGCCCAAAGCATTATATGGCGTTAATAATGCAATAATCTCTACTAATTCCACAAATCTGTGAAGAGTTCATGCACTAATTATTACCGTCCTTGAAGTACGTACATATACATTACGTATACATGCGTACGAATACATTATTACCTAAAAGCACAACGTGACTGTCTGTTTCTATATCTGATATCCTCAACATCTTTAAGACTATTGAAATCAAATACGTATAGAGAAAGAGAATGTGATTTTTTAGAACAAAAGCAGACTGAGGTAGCAGACCTTTTTATTGTAATGTTATTTGATATTTAATACTTATATTATTTGTTACTTTAAGGCAGAGTTGCCATAGTGCATGCACCATACGATCTATTGTACTGTCTGTCCTCAATCTATATAGGGTACACCTATAATGACTCCTTCAAACGTATTGCCCTGGCAAACTTCAGGATGCTTTCGGTGTCAACAAGTACAATTCCTCCCTCAGCTCCTGATATGAAACCCAGTTGTTGCCTTCTGTCAACTAACATCAGATTATTTCTGGATTACTCAAGACTCTTTCTATTGTACCTATAATTACTCAACAAAAATTAAGATTGTCTTGGAAGAGTATTCGCCTCTCCTATGTCTTTCTTGTTTTTTAGGCAGAGGTCATGGCCATTTTAAAAACGGCACAATGCTTGTTAGGTGGCGGGATTTGCTCTGAAAATGTTTTAATTTACTCGAACAGCCAGGCTGCGATTGAGTTCATAATGAATGTCCACCTTAGTTGATGAATGCCGAGGATTTTTCAGCGAAATTTCAGATCAAAATATAACTCTTAGATGGATTCCAGGACATAGGGATATCGGTGGAAAATACACTGCTAATGAGCTGGCCAGAGCCGGCACTCAGACATGTTACGAAGCATTTGCCTGCGTTAATTTGGATATTTTAAGTTGCCGTAGTCTAGTAGGTAGTGTGTTAGCTTATTAGACTTAAAGCCAGTGTTCGAGCCCCAGGCCAGACATCAAAACAAAATACAAAAAGTATTTCTTCGGCGACTTTCTCTGAGCAGATTTCTGGCAAAAACTCTGAGAGTAAATAAAATTGCCATGTAAAATTTCTCAAGAATCTGTCGTTCGGAGTCGATTTTAAACTGTGGGTCCCAGCACTCATGTATTAAATTAACACACTCAACATAAGTGGTGTGAGAAACTAGGTTGTAATCCTGACTGAAAGGTTGTAATAACCAATTATGTATATATGTAAAGCAGAGTTGCCATAGTACATGCACCATACGGTCTATTGTACTGCCTGCCCTCAACAAGCACAATTCCCTTCTCAGTATTTGATATGCCCTCAGTTGTTTCTTTCTGGGATAGGATAATGCATTACTCAAGTCTCTTTCTATTGTAATTACTCAACAAAAGTTTAGATTGCCTCAAGCCGAAGTATAGTAGGTAGTGTGTTGACATATTAGACGTGATGCCGTTGTTCAAAGCCCAGGTCAGACCTTTCCAACCAAACGAAAAACTCTGAGAGTTAATAAAATTGCTATGAATTGTTTCTCGAAAAAAATCTGTACTAGGGGATCGAGTTAATTTGTTGGTCTCGCCACTCATATATAAAAATTAACACACATAACACAAATGAGTGAGTGAGTTGCCATAATCTAGTAGGTAGTGTGTTGACTCATTGGACGAAAAGCCAGGTTTCGAGCCCCAGGATCAATTCGACCTCCGGGTACTGTATTTGTCCTAATTGACAAGTACACGTCCTCTAACCTTACCTAACATAAGTGGTGTGAGAAACTAGTTCACCGGACTGAAGGGTTGGAATGACCAACTATGTATGTATGTATGTACGTATGTTTGTATATCTTCCTTTTTTGCTTTTCTTACTGCGTCACAGAAAATTTTTGGCCCTATCAGTGGCATCGTGCTGCTCCTTACGGCTAGTGTATGTGCCTGGTCATTACAGCGAATATCCACATGACATTGGTACTAGCAGAGAGTAAGCCTAATTCCTCTATCTAGCACCACTTCAGCTTCCTTAGACAGTCAAATACTATTTTCGCGTTAACATAGTATACCTTTATAATTCATGTCCTGCATGAAATATACATATTTGCGAGTTCTCCTATGGACTCAGAAAAAATGTAATTTCTTTGAAAATAATGCAGGGTACGGATACAGTTCAAAATTTTTAATTTTAAAATGTACTTCTAAAGGTATTATTCGGCAATTTGTACTAAGAGTGATACGTTTAGGAGAGTTACTTTACTATTTCATTACAGTCGTTTGTTTTTTTTTAGCTACTTGAAGTCGCCGCAGTGTAATAGGCAGTGTGTTGCCTTACTAGACGAAAGCCGGTGGTTCAAACCCCAATTCAGATATCTTAAACAAAACGAAACATGAAATAATATTTCTTTCTATTACTTGCTGTCAGCAGTTGTTTGGCAAAATTTTAAAGAGAAAATAAAATTGCAATGAAAAGTTTCTCAAAAATCTGTCGTACGGCGTCGATGTCAAACTAGGTTCGCTAGGTTCACTAATGCATACACAACATATGTAATGTGAGATGTTAGTTTGCTATTCTGACTAAAGGGTTGTAATTCCCTTATACATATTAAAACTATCTATGTTTTGACAGCTATTCAGTAAGATTTGACAAGTTATCTTGAATGTTTTAATGCCAGAGAAAACTTACTTCAATAATCGGAAAGTTCATACAATATTTTCTCCATTTTCTCCAACTCAATTGGCCTAGTGGGTGACAATTCGTGCAGTTATTCGATTCAAAACCTTTAAGAAAACGAAGATATGTACGTGGTATTAAAGAAGACGTCAAAATGTAGACATGACGTTGGCATTTGTCCTTGGACTAGGTGGAACATTTGTTTACATAGAATACGGCTCGTACAAGAATTGAAATCAAATGTGCATCGTTTGTGTAATTTTTTTGCTGACTGGGCTCGTTTGAAAAGGGCTGAAGAAGAGTATTTTTATCAAGGAATTGTGTTTAAGATTAACGATCATACATAACTGGCCGTTACTACCCTTCAACCCAGATTACGGCGTAGTTTCTCACATCACTTGTGTTCTGTGTGTTAATTTTACACATAAGGATTCGAAAAGTTGGAGCATGGCTTGATGAGGCAGGATTGACACTTACAGCTCACAAAACGGAGGACGTCTTGATAAGTGGTCGGAAGATAGTGGGGAAAATGGAAGTGACCGTTGGAGGCACTAAGATCGAATCGAAGAGGGACATAAAATACCTAGGAATGATTATCGACGACAAGTATAACTTCAAGGAGCACGTGAAATACATCGGCGAAAAGGCATCTGTAACCCAGGGAGCACTGGTAATAGAGAGGAATGATATCGAGGGTTTTGACGTCGATAATGTTATATGCTTGCCTAATATGGTCGGAGGCACTCTCCGTAGGGACGACAAGGAGGAAACTGTCCTCAGTGTATCGTCTAAGCGCAATTAGAAAGATAAGCGGCTTCAGGACAATGTCTGATGAAGCAGTACTGGTATTGGCAAAGACTATACCGAAAGACATATTGGCGGATGAGATGAGGAGGATATACCTTCGCCGTCTCGTGTATCCAGGACAAACAGCAGCTATAAAGTCGGAGGAACGAAGGACTTCCATACACAAATGGCAGTCACGATGGGAGAACAGTTTAAAGGGAAGATGGATATTTCACCTTGTCCCTGATATAACCCATTGGATGGAGTACAAACATTGCGAGCTGAACTACTACGTGACCCAGTTGCTAACTGGTCATGGATGCTTCAGGGAGTACCTGAAGGAGGAGGAAGATGCGGAGCATATTCTAGCATGCTGCCCTAGATTTAGATGCCCCGGAGAAACGAGTTTCGGACCAACTCGGCTTATGGAAGAGGTGTTGATTTCTAAGATTCTATGGAGCCAATACAGTCAGAGAATGGAGAATGAAGTTATGCATGAACTCCGAAAGCTTGAGAAACGGAGGCGAAATCTAACTTAGTGTGACAAAGCTTTAAAGCTCCTTCGCGTAGTAATACCTTACGGTAGTCCCGCTGTGGCAGAGTGGTGGAAGAGTGTAGGGGGTGGGTTTAGTACATAGGCACCAGTGATGGTGAATCGTGCACTCTTTTGTTGGAACAAAAGTGTCTTCTGAAGATTCCTATCTCCGTCCTAAGACAAAAAAAAAATACAGTTCAAAGTCGACACCGGACAACAGATTTTTTGAGAAATAATTTTAAATACTCTCAGAGCTTGTGCCAGAATTCTGTCGCGAGGAGGTCGCCGTACAAATATTTTTTGATATTTCGTTTCGTAAATAAATGCAAAGAAATTTTCTATCGGATTATAATAAAAGAAATTTCATTGCAAGAATCCTTCGGTCTTAAATTATAGTTTTTAGTTTCCAATTTCTTAAAAATACACTCGGTATGCTGCTGCTTTCCATTTTTGTTTAATTTTTTTATTTTCTTATTTCTTAAATACTCTTGAAAAATATATTCCAATGTGTGTTGTAGCATTTATTGTCAGAAATTAAATTACAATCGGTTACTACTGTTGCTGTTGTACGGAGTATGACATAATTGTCCTTAAGAGGCTAAGTTAAGCATGGCATAATAAATTTTCATAAAAACAAAAAAGCAATTTTCATGTGTGAATATTTTATAGGAGAGATTTTTATAAAATCATTATTGATCATGGCAAGAAACTTTATCTTTGCCATTCTACTTCTTTTCCTAAAGAAGAAGAACAATGAATTTCTTCGAAAATAAGAACAGAAAGTTTAAAAATAAAAAATTTAAAGTTTCGTTCAAACCAAAACTTTAGTTGTTTTATTACACAGAGTACAGTGTCTATTAAAAATAATTAAAAATCATGATTTTTTAACTTACAAGTCTAATTGAAAATAACACCTTAGCTGGGGATTGTTCATCTCCTTAATTTTGCCTTAAAATAATTAAAAGAAAAGCTATCATCATGCTATCGATTTGTCATCGATTGTAATCATTCGTTTCAGAAACTTTTCGATTTCGTTTTGTTTTATATGTATGTATATTCAGGAGACAGTTAAAAATCGATGTGCATTTTGTATCCAATACTGATAACTCAATAGTAACAAAAACGGTTTGAAATTGTGCCGAATTTATTTTTTTTATTGTGAAGTATAATTGTTCCGGTTAGAAATGGAATATTATTTCATTCAAATGGCTGTCGTGGCTGGCCTCACAGTACCTCAATCTATCGGACCAATTTTCGTGCAATTTTTCGAGTGTATGGTGTCATATCTCGCCCGTGGCATCACCAATGTTGGCCTTCAAATGCTGAATTGTCTTTGGTTTGTCTTCATAATACTTTTCTTTAACGGCGCCCCACAAGAGATAGTTCAACCGT
Source organism: Sarcophaga subvicina (assembly GCA_936449025.2). NCBI lineage: Eukaryota > Metazoa > Arthropoda > Insecta > Diptera > Sarcophagidae > Sarcophaga > Sarcophaga subvicina. The sequence goes on from OW388084.2 coordinate 40,931,568, forward strand.
TTCAAATCGCAACTTCTTGGCGGCCAATTAATATCATCACTTCGGCTAATTAAATTAAACGGCCATCAAAAGTTTGACGCAATAAATGGATTGTGGCATGAAAGTGTTGTTCAAACCAAACATCGTTGACTTCAATACCGTGAAGGGAGAGTGCAAAAAAATCGGTTATCAGAGTGCGATAGGTGTCTCCATTGACCGTAATGGTTGCGACGTCCTCACTTTTAAAGAAATATGGGCCAATGATGCGTCCGCTCTACAAACCGCAGCAAACAGTCACTGGTAATTGGTGCATTGGCTTCTGAAAGACTACGTGAGGGTTTTCTGAGCCCCAAATACGATAATTTTGCTTATTAACGTACCCTCCAAAGTGAAAATTAGCTTCCTCCGAAAAGATGATTTTTTTTTGGAAAAATCAACCTCATCGTGCAGTTTCTCGTTGGCGCATATAGCGAAGCGAAAATGAAGAGGATGGTCATGCGGCTTCAATTCTTGAACCAATTGAACTTTGTAAGGCGTCTTACCGATATCTTTTCGCAAAATTCGATGTAAATTGGTGTGTATAATTTTCAATTCTTGAGAACGATAATGAGTTGATGTAGATAGATTCTCCCCGCACAAACTCTCAGCCACAGCTTCGATATTTTCGGGAGTACAGTACGAGCCCTTCTCTGCAACAAAATTTTGTACGACATTTTCGTGCAATTTCCGACCAATTGTCTTTGTTTTAGAAATAAATTTCCAATAAATTCCAACGTTGCTTAAGCGTAAATCAATTCACTACGTTCAATGAAGATAATATATTGAATTTTATGACAGAATACAATAACATAAGTATTGACAGATTCGAAATAACGGATGGTTTAAATTTAAACCGATAGTTGGCTTCTCTGCCGTTCCTTGTCAATTTTTTTGCCATTTCATTGCTGTTTTTTATTTACGGCATCGTTGCCATAAATTTTTTTTCTTTTTCTATGAAAGATAATCAGAATCAATTTTATTCACTGACTTGTTTTACTGAAATCTTCTTTTCCAGTCTTCCTCTTGGGAGCATATGGCTTTCACAAAGTATTTCTGCCTTCTTTCCACTTCTTCAATCTATTTTTGTTGTTCCAGCTGAGCAGGTATTTGAGCTGTTGTAGCAAGTTACTAGAACTTGCTTGGGGCTGCAATATATTGTTGCCTGGAAAGTATTTGGTGTAGTGGTGGGGAATCTGGCTAATTCCTACCTCTTTCCTAACAGGGTGGCACCAATGACAGACTTTCCCTTGATGTTATCCTTTTTCCATTTCCGGGTGGTGAGGAGGCTTCGTAGATGGATTGTATTGGAGGGGGATGAGATAAGATTGAGATAAAAACCTGCGCTTTAATTTTTTTCCACTAATATTCGAGAATCTGGGCTTCTTGACTTGTAGGCAAGCTGTTTTGAGCACTACAGCACGCCGATACCCTGAAATACTGAGATTTTAAGAATATTTTCGAAGCATAAAACTGCCGGCATTCACAAAAGCTGTGATGTTAACTGATCTGACTACTATTACCGGAGGTATCTCACTTTAAGACCATACGTGGACAATATTTCTTTATTTTTTATATTTTGATCGACACTGTATGTCAAACATCTTCCGTTATACTCCTGTTAATGGCCCAGAACTCATAAATCAAGTTTAAGGATAAAACAAGTAATCCTAAGAAATTTGTAGAATTTTAAATAAACAAATACGAACATAAGTTTTCAAACTAAAAAGAAAAAAAACAAATAAAAGAATTAAAATCCTTGAAAATAAAAAGCAAAATAAACTATTTTTTTTCTTTAAATACGTATCGTACCATATTTATGAAAATTTGGTATACAATATAAGGAAAAAAATTAGAAACAAATTAGAATTCAAACAATAAAAGCCATAAATAATGACATCAAATGGGGGACAAAACAACTGACGAGGAAACAAAGAAATGAAAAAAGAGAAATTCTGACAAAAGAAAATCTTAAATTATAATCCCAAAAAATATATGATTTTTATGAATATGGCCATAAAACGTTTCCCTGTTATGGCCTGATGGTAGTTTACCTTCACCAGAAATTGTTTTGAGCGCCATGACTCACTCATTTTTATTGTGTTTCTTGCATTCCATCCTTCAGATTATTTTACGTAAAAGCCATTTGGCCGTCTACAAATTATTTATTCTGTCCTTGATTTGCTTTTTATCACAGCTATTTGTAAGCAAATGATGATGATAATAATGACTTTGCTGGTTGTGATGACGATAATGATGCTAATAATGGCACAACTAATGATGATGATAGTGATGATGATGATGCTGATGATTTTGTTAATGCGTTTTTGACTATTCTCTTCGTATTCAACAAGTAATATGAATTGCCATTTTGATAATGGCCTTCGCTAGTGTGTATGTATGTATGGCATTCGCTTAGGATGTTTAGGATGTATTTGTCATTTTATCTCACTTCCATTTGTAACTGTAAAATTAATGTCATTCCATATCTCCCCACACAGTTGAATTTATGATTGATTTCAGCGTTGAATTGAAAATAAACTCGCAAGCGGCATGCGGCATCTAACTAAGGGAAGTTGAATTTTAATTTCCATTTCATTAATTGCAGAAAATGGCACACTTACGAAGGCTGAAAAACAGAAAAAAAGAAAACAAAAAGTTCCATTATGTGGTTCCGTAGAGACAGACCGCTTAGGAAAATAAATTCGTCAAATAGGTTCTGCAAATAAGTGTTCATAATACTGTTGTAGTCGATGTAGTCGTGCTGGTGTGTGTTGGCTTACTAGACGAGAGGCAACGGTTCAATATAAAAAAAATATTTGCTGGGCAACTTTCTCTCAGCAGTCTTTTGGCAAAAACTCTGAGTATGAAATAAAATTGTTTTTAGTCGACTTTAAACTCTAGGTTCCGGAATGAGCAGAATTTTTGGTAAAAATGCTCACCCTTTTCCAGATTCAAATGAGTCCACAGCAACAATATTCTCTTCGGTACGTACATTTCTTAGGAGTCGCCGTAGTATAGTAGGTAGTGTGTTGGCTTATTAGGCGTGAGGCCACGATTCAAACCCCAGGTCAGACATCTCCAACAAAACAAAATATGAAAAAAATATTTCTTCTGCGACTTCCTCTCAGCAGATTTCTGACAAGAGAGTAAAATACTGTAAGGTGCATAATAAACACGGTATACAATCCTCAGTCTACTCTTTAGATGGTAAAGCATGAGGACTGTAGCATTGTGGTTTGATTGTAATTTTCCAACTACGGCGTTAGGTCACAATATCGTATACAAAGCATTTAGAAAGTAATGGATTGTGGTGTAATTCTTCGAAATTTTACTAATATATTCGATTTCGATGCGTGTTCCAATATGCGAATGATCCTAAATATATTGCAAAGTCTAGTAAGTAATGTTTCCATGATCACAATATAAGTGTACTTTACTGATCTGCACTGTCTTCAGATCCAAATTCGATCTAACACTTGTGAAATATAGTAAAAATCATAAGCAGAGGAAAGCATCCCACAAGTTGTGATAAGGTTTGGAAATTAATTCAGTTTGCGTGGTATGATCGGTGCAAAGGATTCGGATTAACCCATTAGTGCCTTAGTTTTTATGCTTTGAGAGGAAAGTGAGTGTAAAAAACAAAACGGTAACCGTTAGAAAAAAAAAGTAATTCGGGCATTAATGGGATAATCAAAACGCCTGAGGCGTTAAATTGGACGAACACGTCTAGAATAATTAATTCAATTGATTCTGCACACATTGATTTTGTATAATAAACGATTGTTAAGTAAGTAGGGTGGCAAATTGTTCCATCTTACTATAACCAAATATCGTTGATATTCAGCTGATAAATGTTTGAAGGTGGAAATTCACTCACCATGCGTCGATAAGGCTTGGAACTACCGTAATGTTAGCATTTTGTTCAAAATCCAAGAAATACCATCCTACCCGAAAGACTATGTTGAGATGATCCATAGGAATACTTACGGATATCCTTTTGAATTTTTACAGTGTCTGATTACTTTCCGGCTGGTTGAAATTATTTTCTTAATATTTTAGTAGAAATTTCACCTTCATCAACGGGGCTTGTGAATGTGCACTCATTTATGCTTCATCGGGATGTCACTATGAAAACAATTGTCGAAAAAATAGTATGAACGGCATGGGCTTTTTAACGTATATTTTATTCTATACTTATTTGCATTATGTTTCCTTTACAATCCAATAGAACGATCTATAAAATATTTCTCCGACGTCGCCGTAGTCTAGTAGGTAGTGTGTTGGGTTATTAGACGTAACACCACGGCTTAAACTCCAGGTCAGACAACTCGAACATAACGAAATATGAAAAATTATTTCCTCGGCGGCTTAATCTCAGTAGATTTCTGTCATGGACAGTTTCTCAAAAATCTATCGTTCGAAGTCGACTTTAAACTGTAAGTTCCGCCACTCATGTATAAAAATGAACAAATAGAACATAAGTGGCATTAGACTCTGGGTCCTAATCCTGATTGAAGGGTTCTAATGACCAATTATGTATGTATGTATTTATGTATGTACGTATGTATGTATTAAATATCTCAAAAAATAAGTGTTTTGAAAATTTTTACAAAAAGCTTTAGTGATTTATGACGATATTGAAATAAATGCATTAAAAATCTATTAAGAGTAGCAATTAAGACTTCATTTTGTCTTTTACATTCAGAATGATTTAAAAATATGTGTTGCTCAGTTGTATTATTAAATATTGTATTTTGTGTCCAGTAAAATAAATTTATTTTAAAGGTTCAAAAATAATTCCTAATTGGTTGCAATAAGTATTTATTGCTGGAGCTCTTAACATATGAGTTCGATAATTTAATATTTTCAATCCATAATAACAATAAATAATTGTCGATAATTATTTATTAAGTGTTATGAAATTTGCTGAATGCTGTACAGAGGCAATATGGTACTTAATTTATGAAGTTATGTTGCACTAAATGATACTTCACTTGATTCGAATAATGGTACTATTTGGAATTGTTTTTTTATAAAGTGATTATAAATGTAAATTTTGGTAATAAAATAAAATAAAATAAAATGAAATATTTCTGGGTGCATTGTCTAATCGACTGTTTACAGTACAAATAAGAGGAGGATAATGAACCTAAAATGTTTTTTTTTTCATTGTGCCACACACTTTGTTTTTGATTCTAAAATCCATTGCATGAGAATTGCACATTTCGATACTTTCGATAACTGAAGGCCATTTGATAACACTCTAAAAAAACCGTACATAGGTTTAGTTAATAAAGATGGCAGATCCTCATTAAAGGAAGACATTTGACTTAGGCCAGCATTTAGGTTGTTTGTAATGCCACAATCAATTCAACCCATGGACCAAACGTTCCCTAAAGAAAACCAACTCGAGTCCAAAGTAAATCTATTGCAGCAATCTTTATATTAGAGAGCTCGGTCAAGGATGTCAGCAAGGGAGAGGTTAAAGACCTCCGTCGCTTTATGACAAGAGCCGGGCACCGACATATGAGATAAAAGACGATCTCTTCCTCCTCAGATTCACAGCTCCTGCAGAAGTTATTTGCCGGAATGCCGAGTCTTAACGCACATCTACCAAATGGACAAAGGCCGCACTATGTGGCATTTACCCTGAAAAGCTGACCAAAAAGGCAAAAATGAATTTAAAGAAATTTAAGAAACTGAGTCTGCAGTTCGATAGACAACAAAATTCTGCATTATATAGTAAATTTTCACGACTTTAAGTTGAGATTTATAGATTTGAGACGATGTTAAAGTCAGGAAAGTGAAGAAAATGAAATGCGTTTTTGGTGTTTTTTTAAATTTTAATAGGTTTATATGATATTTTTTTGTGGCTAAACGAATAGAGGTTTTATATTGATTTTTCTTTTATTTGAAAGGTAGGAGCAGTTGCTACTTTCAGTTTTTTTTTATATATATATGTCATATATTAATGTTAAAATTATTCGTTCAAAATTTAAAAATAATAAAAATTTCAAATTTTTTTACCCTTCCTAAAAAAAAGATATGGATTTTAAAGGTGAAAGTAGTTTTTAGTAGTTTAATGTTATATACCACAAGAAAATATAAACTCTCTACATTCAGAAACAAAAAAATAAGTTTGCGCAAATTTGCGCAATTTTTTTTTTTTTGCGATTTTTTGAAAATTTTACTTTTTTTTGAAAAATTAAAAAAATTAGACGCAGTGTAATAAAGCCATATGGCGTACGAATTATGCCAGGAAATTCAGTAGAAGCGATACAAATGGAGATGTCCTGAATATGTTACTTTTAAGCAGTGACCTTTTATAAGCTGCAGTACACAAAAATCGCGAAGGAATAGAAAAGCATTTTCATCAGATACTATTAAATTACTCCTCCCTGACATTGATGATGAAAATGATAACGATTTTAACGATTGTAGTTAGTTTCACCTTTTAAGTATTTTTAAGTTAAGTATTAAATAATGTAAAATAAATATTATGAATAAATATTAATTATCATAGAACTTTAAAAACTTAATTACATATATCGACGATTATAACAATATGAGATGTATGTTTGATTTTCTTCATGGACTGTATGTGGTACCTAGGCGCACTTATAATAAAATCATAATAAATATCATAATAAAATGTGATCATAAATGATTCACATTCATATTAAACATGTTCACGTCGAATTTCGTTGATGTAATAAAATTTTTAAGCCAATTATAATTGCTAAACATATTTCCTTAAGGGGCCCTATTTTGGACCTAGGGGCAATTATGGACCGACCATAACAAAATTTGGTAATATGATTTAGATTTACAAAATACACGTTCATACCGAATTTCATCACAATAAGCCATTTTTAAGCGCAAACGTGAATTTCTAAACGGAACTTTATATGGGGACCAGGGTCAAATGTGATCCGATTGCCACCAAACATTACACCATGATTTCTTACTACAAGGAACTGATCCGTGTTAATTTTGTCATGATTGTTGCATAATTACCATAGTTATGTGTAAATAAGTGCAATTTCGAGGGGAGTTTGTATGGGGGCTAGCCAAAATCACGGACTGATTTGAACCAAAATCAGTTGGGTTCATCCTTGGGCCTAATTATCACTAACACTATCAAAAAATTCAAGCCATTAACACATAAAACACTTCTATTAATTTTGGCCAGGGTAAATGCCACATAGTGGGCCGTGAGAATCGCTCTGATGGAATGTATGGCCATGTGATTTAAGAACAGAAGTGAGTCAATCAGTAGTATGTTTATGGGGTTTCTGGAGCACTTTTTCCATACAAATTTGAGATTATGCCTGCTTCTTCTTGTTCTTTTACTTGTATTGTTTTTCAAACGAATGATTGGGCGGACATAATGAATGTGTGCAGTTTTTTTTTTTTTGGGATAATAAAGTCTTGTCACGTGTTGGTCATGATCAAATATTGAAGAAATAGAAAAGGGATGAACACCTGTGTAAAAATTTTTTTTCTAATAATAAATAATAACATCTTATACCTAAATAGAAACATGATTGTACATGTTCATTTTATTTGTATTACTTTGCAAACGAATGATTGAATGAGTGTGTGCACGTGCATAAGATCAATAAGAATATTTTTTAATGTAAACAAATAAAGAATTTTGAATGTGGTTTTGTTTAATTAATTTTTTTTGTATGATTTAATGCGATATATTTCCGTTATTTTCCGTTATATATTTATTTTTCTTGTGGAGCAATTTTATGATAGTCAAAAGGAAATACTAAGTTTGTTAAAAATTGACTAAATATTTGTTTGAGATTTGAGAAATATGATTAATGTTGAAATAAAAAAATTTTTAATTTGTTTTATTTTTATATTAATATTATTATTGGAGACAAATAAAAAAACTATTATTCTAAACTGCTTTATATCTGGTCACGATCTGCTTTGTATCTCGTCACGATCTGCTTTGTATCTGCTCACGATCTGATTTATACCTGATCATGATCTACTTGCTGTCTTATGTCTGTATCTTTTGAATTTGAGTACGCTATATCGTGCTTTCTACAAGCTGCATCCAATAAATTTATTCCTTTGTCTCCTCTTGCTAATCGTTTTGAAGTTTTATATCAGATCCACAAAACAGATAACCAGGAAGATGTAATTCAACACGTAATTTGTTTATTAAGTTGTTTACAGAACCTCTTCCAATCTTACACGAATTAGGTTTATTTTTTTTTTTGGTTTTGACTGTAGTTTATAACCATTTTTTCGTTACTTTCATACATCTTCGTATAAAACACTTAAACAGTGGCTAGCTAGTTATACCACCTATACTAGCTGGTATATCAGCTTATAAGAGTTACCTTTCGGTCCGAAATTTTCCCGAGAAATTCTCGGCATTCGCAGTCTGGCTGTTCGAGTAAATTAAAACATATTCAGAGCAAATCCCGCCACCTAACAAGTGGTGCGCTGTTTTGAATATGGCCATGACTTTTGCCTGAAAAACATTACAGTAGTCAGACAGCCTGTAAGGAAGTTAAGTACCAGAACTTTTAATAAGTATACCACAGCCTACCCAGTCACCAATCTTCGAATCTTGAGTGATACTGTGAAGAACCAGAAAGATGTAGTACATAATCCAATTGAATATTTAAAGTCTTCGGTTTGCTTTGATTCCTCACGCACAATTTTGATTGAAGTAATGCGTTAACATATTAGACGAGAGTGCGTAGTTAATCCCATGGCTTAGACATCTCGAACAAAACTAAAATTGAAAAAATAATTCTTTCAGCGTCTTTTTTACATACATCAGCAGAATGCTCTTCTAAGGTTATAATTCTCCATTCTTTTACCTGTGGCGTATACGTAATATTAAATAAAATAAAATAATTTTAATACGTTTGTGGTACCTTAAAGGTACAGTGCCGTTCGGAAATTCTCTTATAACAAATTATAAACATGTTTTTCAACTCTTTTTTAAATATTTTTTTTCAATTAAAACATTTTCTAATTTATTATGGTGTACCGGTATGAAATGAGTTTTTTGTTGTGCAAATAAAATGCTAATTTTTAATGATAAAGTAAACAATATATCGGCTATTAAGCCAATTTGTGAATTCTACGCCAATAGAACTATTCGCCGTTTGAAGCAAACCAATTAATTTTTAATTGAATTCCACGTAAGTATTAAAGAGTTGCTCAGCCAATGCCTGTCCCATTGATGAAAACAAATGGTAGCCGGAATGCGCCAAGTTTCGTGAATACGGTGACTGTTGTGTACTGAAACAGTTTTGTTTTCCTTGCAATGAATTGTGGCCCATTCTGGTTATTTTTCGATTAATGCTTGGTTCATAGGCGGTTGCTTGCGATCTGTATTAAGGTTTCACTAGGGTTTAGCAGGTTATGGTGTACCAGACGCACAGCATGACAAAATCCTGATCTGATGTTGTTTGTTTACTTATTTGATGTGCACTAAGTATGTTTGGCAGATGTTATCACAGACAAAAAAAAAATTAAGACTAGTTTACAATACTTTTTATCGGCACGCCTATAATTTGGAAGACTATTTCATGTCGTTTACTTTTACATATATGTATGGTTTCCAGCAAATGTTCACCGCCGATACAAATTATATGGTCCATTCAGTCGGGATAGTTTTTATCACTTTTTCTAATAAACATAGCCGTATAACATCTATGAAGGATTGAATATTGGTTTTAATGCTTTAAGGGTTTGCACCCATGAAAAGTAATACAGAGGCTTTAGCTGATAAAACAAAAATTCAATCAGCAGCGCTTGCTATCCATCATAAGTACACTGCCGCGATCGTTTTGAAAGACTTAAAGACAAATTTTTAATTTTTTATTGGATATAATGATGATTCATTCCAAATACGACAATTCGGCTTATTGACGTAGCCATTTAACCGGTAATGAGCTACAATACTAAATTCAATAATTTGATAAAAATGCTCACCATTTTCCATTTCTGAAGAAAAGCTACGGAAACCATGGTATTTTAGCTTCTTATTCTTGTGATCCTTATGTGAAACAATGTTCTCTTCCGTACGCACATTTCTTTGTCATGTTGGTAGTTTTGAATCGAGTAGAAATTAATGCAAAGACAGTCAAATATTGCACGAATTGCATGCTCACTAGACTGATTAAGTTGACAATTCAGTGAAGGAAGTGCTGCACTAAATGTGTGCATGGATTTATTTTTTAAAGTGAACTTTCGCAATTTAAAAACGTTGTTCTGTCTTTAAACGATTGGTGGTGACTTGCACAGATCTTACTGAACGTATTTGTCAACACCACAGGGTCATATTATCAGCTGTTGAATCAGATCGGTTCCATGCGGTCACTCTATGTATATGATATTAAATTTATGTGGCTGGGGAAAAAAGTCGTCGTAGACTTATTAGACGTAAGGCCACGGTTCAAACCCCGGGTCAGATATCTCGAACATAATGGAATTCGAAAAATTATTTCTTCGGCGACGTTCAGTAGATTTCTCGCAAAAACTCTCTGAGAGTAAATATAATTGCTATGAAAAGTTTCTCAAAAATCTGTCGTTCGGAGTCGAGTTTAAACTATAGGTCCCGCCACACATTTACATATAAAAAAATTTACGCACACAACATAAGTGGTGTGAGAAACTAAGCCGTAATCCTGACTAAAGGGTTATAATGACTAATCATAATATATTCGTCATCTTTAGCACGATGAAAAAATCTTGATCTGATGTTGTTTGTTTACTTCATTAATGTGTACTCTGTATGACAAATAAAATAAAATAAAATAATATAAAAAATATTAACGCGGGTTCAATATAAATATTATGGAGAAATTTGTATCTTGACTTTATACCGGTGCACGCGTAATTTGGAAGATGATTTATGTAAAGAATATAGGCTTTAATACTTTAAGGGTTTGCTTTTTTGTAGTCATAACCAAGTGACTTAATACAGTTGTTCCATAAAATGTATCTCTGGATTAGAAAGCCAAGCTTTGTCTTGTAGGTGGTTTTGAAAGTCAGAAATTGCACAAATCGCTTCCTCACTAGGCCAATTAAGTTGACATTTCAGTGAAGGAAGTCGATGTTTTTTCCATTAAATTTGTGTTACGACGTTTTATTTATGTGTACCTAATTGTATATTCACCACGTAGTCGATGAGTGGAGGAAGTGCTCTATAAAATTTGCAAACAAATATATTTTTTTAAAGTAAACTTTCGACGTGACAAACTCTTAATGAATGTAAATGTCAATACCGCAGCATGTCAACATTCTCAGCTGTTAAGCCGTACATACTAATCTGCTGAGAGGAAGTCGCCAAATAAATATTTTTTATATTTTCGGTTTGATGTCTGACCTGGGGTTTGAACCATGGCCTTACGTCTAATAAGCCAACACACTACCAACTAGGCTATGGCGGCTCAATAATTTTTAAATTATTAAATTTGTATATATTGGGGGAATAAAATTATGTGTCATTATTTGCTAGTAAAATGGAGTTATTTTCGTACAAATTGAAGTCGAACTAATTTTTTATCCAAAGCTCTACAATGTATATAAACATATGTACTCCACATTATTAATTTATAATAAATGGACACACATACATACATAACTAACTGGCCATTACAACCCTTCAGTCAGTTATGGCCTAGCTTCTCAAACCACTCATGTTGGGTGCGTTAATTTTATACGTGAGTGGCGGGACTTACAGTTTAACGTCGACTTCGAACGACAGATTTTTGAGAAAGTTTTTCATGGCAGGTTTATTTACTCTCAGAGTTTTTGCCAGAAATCTGCTGAGACGAAATCGCTGAAGAAATATTTTTTCATATTTCGTTTTGATGCCTGACCTGGGATACGAACCCGGGCTTTACGTCTAATAAGCCAATACACTACCTATTAGACCACGGCGACTTCATTCTAAAAAATGGAGTTTACCACAAATTCTTGTCCCAATTTGTTTTCACCATAATTGCTCTATAAGGACAATAGAAGGAGAATGAAATGAAATAATTTTTAACAGATAATTACCAACAACACTAAAAAACAAATGACAAAAAACCTAAACTGTCTGACATGTTCACTTTCAAACCTACTATAGTGTGGTTTAGGTTTTATCTACTATTTCCAGTTGTATTTATTGTTGTTGTTGTTGTTATTGTAGCCATTTTGATAAATTCAGTTTACAAAAAACTATTTTTAATTGCTTTTTTTTTGTTACAATTGCCAACAACACAACATCAATTGTATTACAAAATTTATAACAACAACAAATAGTATATCCACCACATACAACTACGAGGATTACAAACCAAAAAAAAAAACAGAAGAAGAAAAAATTCGAATTGAATTTGAAAAATAAAAGGAGTGAATCAAACCAAAATAAAGTGTTGAGGAGAAAGCATGAAAGTGTTTTATAGTGTGTTGGTGTGTGTGGTTGGGTGTGTGAATATTTGAAAATAAGCCACAATTGACAGCATATAATGTGGCAATGTGAACGAGCAGTATACAAGTGCCATAATAATGTGCAACATAAAACAACTAAATTACAAACACTTAGAAAATAACAACAAAAACAAAATGAACAGAGAAAACTTAATTCCAACAGTTTTATATTGAATAGAAAAATCCCTACAATAAATATGTGGTATTGTGTGTAATGTTTTAAAGAAATGTTTTGCAATACTGTCCTGGGTAAAGTACGATAATAAAATGATTGAAACGAAGATTTGTTTCATTCTATGGAAACTAAAATTTAATTCGAATTTATCAAAATCTCATTACAAATTGTGGAAATGAATTAACGTAATTAGCTTTACAGGTACTAAGGCTTTTCAACGAAGTATTGATATCAGGTTTATACAGGTACAGTATACAGTTTGTCAAGAAAATGTTTTCACGCGACAAAAAAAATACGTTTCATTTTGATGAAACGAAAGCATGGATTTTATTTTTTTGCTATGTTTTCTGGAACTGTATTCAGCAATAAAATCTAATATTTTCTCATATTGTCGGTTAAGTCTGTTAATTATTTTCATTTGTTAAAAATAAACCAGGATTGTGCCATTTAAAAAATAATTTAGCAAAATTTATTTATTTTTTGTTTTGAAATGCAATTGTTCCGATTAGAAATCGTATATTATTTCATTCATATAGCTGACGCGCCCGGCCTCACAGTACCTCATACGCTCGGAATAATTTTCGTGCACTTTATGTATGTATGGGGTCGTATCTCGGTAATGGCATCACGAATGTTGGCCTACAAATGCTCAATTGCCTTTGGTTTGTCGGTATTACACTTTTCTTTAACGGCGCCCCACAGAAAACTAAATAACAGACTGATCTCTAAGTGTATACACTCAGAGGCTGCGAATACCTCACAATAACGACACCTTTCTTCTCATTTTCCGATACTTGGGAACTTGATAATGCAATGTTCATAAAACGTGTCTAACCAAAGGCAATTTGAATAAAATTCTCTTCCAAAAACGTATGGCCGCTTCAGCGGCATCGAAGCGCACTTCCTCGCAAGCTCATCTGCTTTCTCATTGCCGTCAGTTGACAAATAACTTGGGACTCAGCAGGCATACATACATACATACATACATAATTGGTCATTACAACCCTTCAGTCATGATTACGACCTAGTTTCTCACGACCTACGGACTCAGCAGACGGTAAATCTTATTCGTATTCTAGCTGTTTCAGCTTCCCTAGACAGTGCCATACTTTTCGAGTTGACTCTGTAACAGCTTGGATGTGCCGCGTTTGTACATTCTATCCAAGTTGAATTGAGTACAACTTTTGATAGCAGCGACTTTGAATATTTTACTTTGGGTACCAAAAACTACCGCTGCCGGTCTAATATCTGTCCTTGACACTTGCGTATAGCACATAATTGTTTGTCGATTTGTTTGGTTTGTATTTAAAGAATGGTCATATGTGAGACTATTGGTCTGAGCAGTGTGGTATAAATCCAGGGCATAATTATATTCCTTCAAGTCTTTTGAATATTTTTCAAGCTTGTCTAGCCTCTCACAAAGTGCCCCCTATATGAACTTTTTATGTTAGTTTACATACATACAACTCTTCAGTCGGGATTATGACCTAGCTTCTCACACTACCTATGTTGTGTGTGTTAATTTTATACTAGAGTGGCGAGACCTACATTTTAAAGTCGATTCCAAACGACAGATTTTTTGAGTAACTTTTCATTGCAATTTAATTTTACTCTCAGAGTTTTTGCCAGGAATCTAATGAGAGAAAGAGACCGAAGAAATATGATTTTTTATTTCGTTTTTTGTTGACCTGGGGTTTGCACTTTAGCCTCACGTCTAATAAGCCAGTACCCTTCCAGACTACGGAACCACAAAAATATTTCAAGAACCTTTTTTTTACAAAAAATATTTTTACTTTTTTTGAAGTACTTGCTGCTGCTCATAAATTATTTTCTTATACTATGGAATTCTCTTGTTTGGCCCTGCATTCTGGGAAGTATAAAAATGGAAATGTGTACTAATTATTGATCTTATTATTATTGTACTGTTTCTCATATTCCATACATAAGCAAACGAAAGCAACGATTTTATTGTATGCGATATTTTTTGTTGTGTTCTCTGGAACTGTATTCAGCAATAAAAATTATTAAATAAAACTTTAATCATATTCTCGGTTAAGTTGTTTATTATTTTTATTTGTTCAATAGAAATCAGGATAGTATTTAAGGTTTAAAGAAATTTTTGTATAAAACTTCTTTGGTGGTATGAGAAGTGGAGAAGTGGAGAAGTGACAAAATTATACTGTCTTCAAACTAAACGTATTGACTTGACAAACTTTAAGTTTTTAATTTTTTTAAGCACACTTGAATACGATGTATTTTTGGAATAAGTATTCCACCATATCTCTCATATGCAAGCACATATGTATTATTACAAAAAATTACCTTGAATGCCTTAAGTGGTTAATTATATTTGTCTTGATAACAGATAATCCCAAATTTTATTTGCTGGTTTGGTAATATTGCCAAAGAGAATGGCTACACATTTGGCGGCACAAAAAAACAGCACTTATTTATTGATACTTATAATATTGAACTTATTTGTAAAAAAAACAGTTGTTTCGGGCCCGATTTGGATCTCTTAGTTAACTCGTTGCAGTTTAAAGGCAGTTTGATCTCTGTATACGCTCGGAGACTGAGAATATCTCACAATGACTACATCTGTCATCTCGTTTTCCGATACTTGTGAACCAGAGATGACGAATTCTTGGATGCTTAGAATTTGTTAATAAAACATGTCTAGCCAAAGGTGATTTAGATAGAACTGCCCTTTCAAACTTCTTCTCCACAAAACTTCTGGTCAATTTAGAAGCATTGGAGCCCACTTCCTCTCAAGCTTACCTACCGGCTAATTGTAGTCAATTCCCGCACAACCTGGAACCCAGGAGAGGCCGACCCTTTTTCTTGTTCTAGCTGATTCACCTTCCGTAGACAGATCCATACTACTTTCACATTGTGCTTGCAAGGGTCTGGATGTTGGATAGTATAGTTATGTTCTGCGTTTGTATTTTGAATAGAATACAACTGACGATATCAGATACTTTGAATATCTCCCTTTTGGTAGCAAAAACCCCTTCCTAAACCCCCTCCTCTGTTCTCGACTGATCCATATAGCACGCAATGGTTTCTAGACTTGGTCGGTCTACTTAATAATTGGCCCCATATGATACTATTGGTCTGAGCGGAATGAGACAAATCCTGGGAAAAAAATTTTTGAATTAAACACCACAGGATTTCCCTTCAAGTCTCCTGAATATTATTCTAGCTTGTCTGGCCTCTCGCAAAGCGCCCTTTATATGAAGCTTTCACGTTAGTTTACATATATAATTGGTCACTATAATCCTTCAGTTAGAATTACGATTTAGCTTCTTAGACCACTTATGTTGAGTGTGTTAATTTTTCATACATAAGTTACGGAACCTACAGTTTAAAGTCGACTCCGAATGACAGATTTTTGAGAACACTTTTCACGACAATTTTATTTACTCTCAGAGGTTTTGCTAGCAATCTGTTGATAGGAAGTCGCCGAAAAAATATTTTATCATTTGATCGAGAGATGTCTGACCGGGGATTCGAACCGTGGCCTCACGTCTAATAAGCCAACGCACTACCTACTCGGCTGTAGGGTTAGTTTACTACAGTAAGACTCCGCTTAACGCGGGGGATACGTTCCAATAAGTTCCAGCGCTAAACGAAACAGCGTTAAACGAAACAGTGTTCGTGATTGTGTGTTTGCGACTTCGGAAATACACCGAGAATCTTTATTCTGGACAGATTAACAAAAGAGCGTTGAAAAAGATACATAGTATACACCGTCACAATATAGTGCAACGCTTATAATTATACAACAAGTATCAATACAGTGTGCGATTTAGGGGAATCCCAATACTACCGCGTAATACTAAAACAGCGTTAAGCGGAGCAGCGGAAAGCGTGGTCTTACTGTATTTAGTATTATTTCTTTTTCCCTTAAGTTTCAGTGAATTAAACTCACATAGGAGTCGAATATTTTTACATTTACGAACTTTTCTGCTTGTCGTGAATGGTATTATTGTACTTTTGCTCGAGTTTAACTTTAACTCCTTGTAATCCTAACTAAAGGAATGGAATTATCAATTAAGTAAGTGAATCATCACCAACAGGAAGACCAGTGCCCACTGCACCAAATTCATGAATCCAAGTATTCTGTTCTTAATTAACTTGACCTTTAACCCAATATATATCTTAAAATATTGCCTGTAATGCTAGTAGAATATTTCTAAACTTTATTTCATACTTTACATGATTAATTCGGACTTCTTTGAGAAGTATCGCAGAGTCTGTTCAATTTTTCTTTTAGCTAAACTTCGCCTTTCTTTTAGCTAAAGTCGCCGTAGTCTAGTAGGTAGTGTGTTGGCTTATTAGACGAAAAGCCAGTGTTCAAACCCCAGATCAGACATCTAGACAAAATACAAAAAGTATTTCTTCGACGACTTCTTCTCAGCAGATTTCTGGTAAAAACTATGAGAGTAAATAAAATTGCCATGAAAAGTTTCTGAAAAATCTGTCGTTCGTAGTCGACTTTAAATTGGAGGTCCCACCACTATGTACAAAAATTAACACACACAACAGAAGTGGTGTGAGAAATTAGGACGTTGTACAATGGGTCAATTCGATCTCCGAGTACTGTACTTGTCTTAATTGACAAGTACACGTCCTCTAACCTAACCTAATCTAAACCTCACCTCAGATAGCATCATCAATAGTTCATCCTCCAGCTTCATATCTGTGAAGAAAGAACCCTACCCTGTGATTACAAATTTTTATGAATTATTAGAACACTTATTTGGATCCAGTGAAGTATTAATGCAACCCTGCTGTAAACGTTTGCATATCAAATGCTGGGCTGGGAACTGCCGTTGTTGACAGTGAGCAGCATCCTGAAGCCTGACAAAGGGAGACATTATAAAGATTCCCTAAATACATTGAAGCCGCCGTAGTCTAGTAGGTAGTGTGTTGGCTTATTAGACGAAAAGCCAGTGTTCAAACCCCAGATCAGACATCATAATGAAATATGAAAAAAATATTTCTTCGGCAACTTCCTCTCAGCAGATATCTGGCAAAAACTCTGAGAGTAAATAAAATTGCCATGAGAAGTTGCTCAAAAACCTGTAGTTCGGAGTCGACTTTAAACTGTAGGTCCCACCACTCATGTATAAAATTAACACACACAACATAAATGGTGTGATATACTAGGTCGTATTCCTGACTGAAGGGTTGTAATGACCAATTATGTATGTATTTAAATACATTGAGGAAAGTACAATAGATCATAGAAGTAGATTTGTTTTTAAATAAATACAATCAAATAAATTTCAATGAAACATTTGGAATGTGAAATTAAAAATTCAATAAAAAATTCTGAGAATATTTATGATTCAACATAATAGCTTAGGATACGTATGTACATTAACACAATATATGTACGTTCGTCTGAATTTAATTTCTTTATGAAATATTTGCCATAATCTACTACCCTTCCTTCATGCCTTGTTGTTGTATGCAAAACGAATTATAATTGCATGGGAAGGCAAACATTTTCTGAACAAAGAAAACTTTTATTTAATAAAGTGCAAATGGAAATAATAATGAAAAATTGCAAAAAAAAAGAATTAAAAAGAAAAAAATTATAAATACATACACACATACATAATCGTATACATGTATATACTTATGTATGTATGGATGTGTATTCATTTCTATTTTATAACAAAAAATTTTTTGGCCAAAGCAACAGAAACAAAGAAAACTTTTGAAATTCGACAATAGGAGTTCAAATTTCTTTTCTAATAAGTTTCTCATGCAACTTATAATTTGTATGTCTTTTGTATTGTTTTTCTTTTTTTCTTTTCTTTCGTCTACTGTAATGAAATGAATTCGCCTCAAGAAATATGCAAAATTTAATTTCATTCAAATAAAATATAATGAAATCATAAGGAATTTTGATAATTCATAGCCATTACCATTACGTCAGGATTAATTACTGTCTTCTGATGAAATGAATTTTTTATAAAAGATTTATGAATTTTTTTCTGTTGCTCTTAGTGTTACGATTTTTTTTTTAGAGATGTTCGTGATGTATTAGCAACATACATATATAAGATTTTGAGAATTTAAAATTGTTATATGGGGTTAGCCATCTATCGGCTTAAATTGGAACCATCGGTTAATGCGAATCTGGGAATACTTATGTCATTCTATTCTGTCACAAAATTCAGTATATTATCTTCACTGAACGTAGTGAATTGATTTACGCTTAAGCAACGTTGGAATTCATTGGAAATTTATTTCCAAAGCAAAGACAATTGGTCGGAAATTCCACGAAAATGTCGTACAAAATTTTGTCGCAGAGAAGGGCTCGTATAGTACGTACTCCCGAAAATATCGAAGCTGTGGCTGAGAGGAGGAGAATCCATCAACAATGTGGGTCGTCATGGTCTAATAGGTAGTGTGTTGGCTTATTAGACATGATTCCTCGGTTCAAACCCCAGGTCAGGCATCTCCAACTAAACGAAATATGTACAAATACTTCTTCGGCGACTTCCTCTCAGCAGATTTCTGGTAAAAACTCTGATAGTAAATAACAATTGCCATGAAAAGTTTCTCAAAAATCTGTCGTTCGGAGTCGACTTTAAACTCTAGGTCCCACCACTCATGTATAAAAATTAACGCACACAACATAAGTGGTGTGAGAAACTAGGTCGTAATCCTGACTGAAGGGTTGTAATGGCCAATTATGTATGTATGTAAGACGACTTAAAAAGTTCAAGAGTTGAAGCCGCATGACCATCCGCTTCGTTTTAGCTTCGTTAGATGCGTCAACGAGAAACTGCACGATGATGTTGATTTAGCCAAATAAAAAAAAATCATCTTTTCAGATGAAGCTCATTTTCATTTTGGCGCCTCATAGTGCCAATACGAACACTTGACAGTTCTTCTAAATCATCTATAGAGTAGACTGCAAGGTGCCATTTTCTCCGACGACAAAGTGCGGGCAAGGTCTCCAAGTTTACTGCACCTCGCATGTGTGCTCATAATAGAATGTCCTGCATTGCCTACGACTACCATACTAAGCCTGTTTCTTTTTGTTTTTATAAGAGCAACACTCAGGGGATGGCTCCTACTGATGCAGTGCATAGTTTTTTAATTAGGAAAATAGGTTGTATGAGGGGGACGGATGGAGTAGCGTTTGTGGCTGTTAGATTTCCATATTTTTATATTATAAGTGGCAGGAAAGATCTCTACAGGTAGGGAGTTCCACATACGGATAGTCCGTCTAAATTACGAATATTGTGTGTAATAAGTAGCCGTAGTCTAGTAGGTAGAGTGTTGGCTTATTAGACGTAAGGGTTGTAATGGCCGATTATGTATGTATGTATGTACATTTATTAACGACTTACCTGATACGATTCACTATTCCAATATCTTAATGTACGCTGATGATTTAATAATTTTCTTAAGTTATTGTCAAAGTTCCGATCAGAAACTTCTTCAAAATGACCTAAATTCGTTTCATTTATGGTGTTATTTAAATCTAATGCAGCTTAATCTCAAAAAATGTAAATACATGAGATTTGTAGGAAAGAATCCGATTCCTGCAAACTATGCTTTTGATATGAGCTTGAGCTTGTAGATAACTTCCTGGATCTAGGAGTTCTGCTTGATCCCAAACTAAATTTTATCCCGCACATAACTATGACAGTAAATAAAGCTAGAAGCGTACTTGGTTTTATAAAACGGTGGGCAAAAGAATTTAACGATCCTTATGTTACTAAATCGCTCTACACATCTCTTGTAAGGCCCATACTCGAGTATGGTTCCATAATATGGGATCCTCTATATAAAAAATATTCCGACGTCATCGAATCTGTACAAAAGCAATTTTTGATGTTTTGTCTCCGAGGACTGAATTTTAATCCCACAAGTTTACCTTCTTATTCTGCCAGACTTGCATTAATTAAACTTCCGACACTAAAAAGCCGCACAACTATGTTAAATATCTCGTTCATATTCAATGTAATTACTGGTGATATAGGCTCCAGTTTTTTAATCCATAATATCACGTTTAATGTTCCTCAACGTCCGTCACGTCATTTTCCCCCATTATCAATACAATTTTTTAGATCCAACTACGCTGGTGCTTATCCAATAAGGAGAATGTGTAAAGAATTTAATAAATTGTATATGCTAATAGATTTTTCTTCATTAAATAATGTTATAAAATATAATGTAATTATATATTTAAATTCATAGTTTTTTAAAATTGATATTTTGCAACTTTACTAAATTGCCTGCAAGGAATATTTCCATAGGCAAATAAAATAAAATAAAAATAAAAATAAAATGTATGTCTGTAGTGCAGTGTGCGATCCACTGGGTAATCGACCACAAACGGATGTTCCCTGCAAGAAAAACGGGCGTCACGTAAGAATGCTTGATTTTTGGAAATAAATACCCTTATCTCCCTACAGCACATTCCGTTGTAGTGAAACACTAGCCACATTGCAGGAACGCACCAATGAATCAATAGAGTTGGATGCCCTACCGATTTAATGAGCACTTTCGGCCTCGGGAAGCCTCAAACTAAACTTTGTGGAAACGGTCCATACGTGAGAGTTTTGTCCTATTTTTGGTCGGATATAAGTGATGATATCTCACACACGTTTTAATTTAAATTTAAAGATAGCAAGCGCTTCGAAGTCGTCATAGTCTAGTAGGTTGTGTGTTGGCTTATTAGACATAAGGACGCGGTTCAAAGCCCAGGTCAGACATCAAAACGATAATATGGAAAAAATATTTCTTCAGTGACTTCCTCTCATCAGATTTCTGGCAAAAATTCTGAGAGTAAATAAAAAATTGCCATGAAAAGTTTCTCAAAAATCTAACGTTCGGAGTCGACTTTAAACTGTAGACCCCGCCACCCATGCATAAAATTAACACACACAATATAAGTGGTGTGAAAAATTAGGTCCATAACCGTGACTGAATAATTGTAATGACCAATTATGTATGTGTATGTATGAGAGCAAGCGCTTAATCAAAGTCCTGATTTATGCCTAAATCCCTAAAGTCAAACAAGAATAAATTGCAAATGCAGAATCTTGTGCAAAAACATTGAATTTTTTTTATAACCAAGACACAGAGAAAAACTTCAATACGAATCAAAGAGTAAAACCAGCTTCAAGTAAAAGGAAAAAAGTTCCTGAAAACTTGTAAAACAAACTGATAAAGAAAGAAAAAAAAGAAAAATCGGAAAGAAAATGAAATCAACAAAATAAAATATAAAAGAAAAACAAAATCAAAGAAAAATTAAGAAAATAGCCAAAAAACCTAAAGAAGTCAAATACTTTATTTCTTCTTCTTTTTAACCTGTTTCTCGAGGCAATTGAATTTCTTTTCTATTCTATTCTGTTCTTTTTTTTGCCAAAATATTTAGAAAAGTCAGAAAACATTTCCTTAGAAATGACGAAAAACAAAAAACAGAGAAGAAATGAAAATAAATTTTGTGTTTTGGTAACAATTTTATCATGGGAAAAACTGTTGCCTACAACTGTACTTGCTTACTTGTGCGAATACATTTAAAGTCTTACACTTTAACACTGTCATTGTCTTCCTACATTTTGTTGTTGTCTTCCTATTTTTGTTGTTGTTTTTTTGTTCAAGTAAAGAAAAGAATCTAATCTTTGTCTTCAAATCATTTGGGGCAGTTCGGTTCATGTGTTGCAGATGTGTTGCGAAAGCAACAGCAGCGGTTTTCCTACAATTATTGAAAGAATAAAAAAGAAGAATTTTTTCTTTCTTTCTTTTTCTTTCCTTTCTATGCCACAATTTTACTTCCTGTCTTGAGAATGTTATAAATTGTCTGAAAATCATGTTGTTGGCCACACATTGTTCATGCCCCTCCCAGCCAATTGTAATAGGGCGGTAAGAAAAAAAAGACGAATCGAAGAAAGAAAAAAAAAGCGATTACAACAGGGTACGAAAGGGCAATCAGATGATAAGACTCGTTAAGAAAACAAAAGAGAGACAGAAAAAGAGAGCGAGAGAAAAAAGGGAAAGTTATGACGCCGCTTAAAGTTGTTGATATCCTGCGAATTTCTTTTCTTTTTATTCTTTTGTTGTCTTTTGTTTGGATTTTGAAGTTTTCTTTTTTTTCTCTTTAATTTGTGAAAACAGCAAAGCTGCAAGAGATTAAATTGTTTTGCGAGACGTTCGTTTTTTTATCTCTTTCTTACCATATTCATTTAAAATATATTCAATATTATTACTAAAACAAAAAAAAAGGGAAAAGGGAAACGGAAATATAATGGGAAATTTTAATAATAGAAGTAATAATACCAACCGCAACTAGTCAAGTGGAAATTTCAATACCCTTTACAAGCATCATGTAAACGGAAGCAATTGGATATTTTAAATTCATCATATTGAACGCCAAAGGATTGGGATGCTGGTCCAACAAGGATTCAATGTTAAAAAACACACACACACGAAGAAGTATATATTTAGATGAAACATTTATTTCATTGTAAGCCTTGAATATTGCTATTATGTACGAAATATAATGCCTTTAAAATGACTGCCTCTATGTTGGACGCAGCATTTGATCATTCTTTTACTTTTTTACAAATTTTGGGCAGTAACTCGCAAATAATTTGATGAATGGGTACCCTAGAAGTCTAGTGTGTTAAACTATTAACGTGAGGGTTCTGGGTTCGATTCCCAGATTCTATTTTCTATTACAAAAGTACATTAGTAGTAGAATAGTAGAAAATAATTTGCTTTTCTAAAATGGAGTTGGACAACTTATAGAGGGTATAGTAAAAACATCTTCTACAGCAGCGCTGGAATCTCAATTGGATATAAATCCATGTAATTAAATACCACGTGAAACAATAGGGTGGGCCATTTCAAAGTATAAATTCGAAAATTCAATAAAACAAAAAGGGTTTGAAATTTAGACAAATTTATGTTTTTGTGCAGTACAGTTAGTACATTATTTCATTTAAATGGCTGCCACGGCTAGTCTCATATTATATCATTCGACTGGACCAATTTTAGTGCACTTTTTCGAGTGCATGGGGTCGTATCTTGGCAATGGCATCACAAATGTTGGCTTAATTGTCTCTGGTTTGTCGGCATTACATTTTTCTTTAACGGCGACCCACAGAAAATAGTCCAATAGTATCAAATTGCAGCTTCTTGGCGGCCAGTTGACTGCACCATTTCAGCAAATTAAATTGCCATCATATCGGTGAATCATATTGGATGTGCCATTCTCATTTTCAACGAAATGTGTTCCAATGAGGCCTCCGCTCCCTAAGACGCACCAAACAGTCACTCGTAATGGATGCATTGGCTTCTGTAAGATCACGTATGGGCTTTCTGAGTCCCAATTACGGCAATTTTCCTTATTAACGTACTCACCAAGATGAAAATGAGCTTCATCCCAAAATATGTTTTTTTTTTTTGGCAAAATCGACATCATCCCGCAGTTTAGCGTTGCGGCATCTAGCGAAGCGAAAACGAAGCGGATGGTAACAGGGCTTCAAATCTTGAACCAAATGGACGTTGTAAGGCGTCATACTGAGATCTATTCGCAAAGTTCGAGTAAAGTGGTGCGTGAAATGTTTAATTCTTGAGAACGATTACGAGTTGATATTGATGGGTTCTCACGCACACTCTCAGCCACAGCTTCCGTATTTTCTGGAGTACACACTGTACAAGCACACTCACATCTTGACGGATTAACAATGAAACCAGTTGCATGAACTTTAGCAATAAAATTCCATACACCGGGCACTGTTGGTTCTTCTCTGCCAATTGTCTTTACTTTGGAAATAAATTTCCAATAAATCCCAACGTTGCTTAAGCGTAAATCGATTCATTACGTTCAGTGGAGATAATATACAGAATTTTGTGACAGAATAGAATGACATAAGTATTGTCGAATTCGTTTAAGTCTATTGATGACCCACTCGTCAACAGTTTTGGTGGTAATGGTTACGATAATGGGAGACAAGTCTAATAAGGGATTCACCTGGAGACTTCAAGACCTAATAAATCGGAAGGCAGCTCTCCTCTATATTTCCCGTGTACTTAACCAATAGATTCTATGATTTTAGAAAATGCTTAGAAATAAACGTGTATAGAGTAACCTAGTTGCAATAAAAGTTTTTTAACGTTGGACCATTCTGTTGAATATGGATAGGTCACGAACAGATATTGAGACAGCAGCGAGAGTTTTTGGTCTGAGCTCATGGGGAAAATCTTCTTTATATTTTAAGCTGCAACTGATGTTAACTAGAAAATTGTCTAAGACTGCCTAGGGAAACTGAATCAGCTAAGTAGAGGAAAAAGGTTTGCCCTATGCAGGGTCACAGGCCATATGGGCATTCACGGCAGTGAGTAGAGAGATAAGCTTGTCAAAACCTTTCTAGGTGTGAAAACTGCTGTTTAGAAGATTTTACCTTGTCAAACGAAAATAAAGGAGGAACAGATATTCGTTTCAGACCGAATGGGTGTATTGCAATCTAAACTTTTGTTGCAAAATTACTGGAAATTAATTTGAGTTATTCGTTAGACTATCTAAGAGTAATCCGACATTAGTAACTGGCCTTTCGACAGGGCACTGTGGACTCTAAGAACGCTTGTACAGAATGCAGATCATCCCGAAGCCAATAAGTAGATTTGGTGAAGATGAGAATGAGCGTACTTGGAAGCTGTAAGGAAATAATCGATCCCTGAGTGAAACAATTGGATCCATATCGGGTAGCGAATTGTGCTTCTTCACACCGAGTAGAATAATGAAGTTTGAAGAGCAACGTGTTTCAGGGAGGTGGTGTAGGGCTTTACATGGTGCTCTAGACAACGTACAATAATCATGATAATGAATGTAAAGTTACGTCGGTTTGTAGATGTATTTGTAAATGTAATCCTGATTCTTCTTAACAGCTGCTGATACAGACTAGCATACTGAAGTTTATCAGAATAATAGGTTTTAGAGAGATGCTGTAGGGCTGTACATGGTAGATTGAGTGCTCTAAACGGCGTTTAATAGCCATAATAGTGAATGTAAAGTTAGTCCAGTATGCAGATGTATCTGTAAATGTAATTCTGATTCTTATTAACAGCTGGTTGTACCAAATTAGTAAAAAATATTACAGTGTCATTGTAACTTCATTATAATAGTCGACATTGCCTATAAATTAAAAAAAAAAACAATCTTAGCTAAACTATAGGAGACAAACATAAAGCCACTTATAAAGTTTAATATAACAAGTTAAATACCACTTGGACGATCAATAATATTTCCATATTTTATGCCATAAGAATAAAACTTTTAGTTTTAGATTAAAAACCAAAAAAATGAGAAACCAAAATAAACTTAAGAACAACGAGGAGAAAAAAAATGGTTTTATCTTGGAATACATAAACTAATCATTTCTAGCCCAAGAACAAGTTCCATCACTTGCAAGCAAAACCAAAGAAAGGATAAAAAAATCGTTTTTCCACTTACCAACCAACCCAGCTGCCAACTAATACTCGTACAAACAATTCACAAGTATTTGCTTAAGACTGTCAATATAAAAAAATAGAAAAAAACAACAACAACAAAAAATGGAAAATAAAACTAAAAATACATAAAAGTTTAGTTTTACAGTTGGCTGGAGAAAGAAATTCTTCATATACTCCTACTATTATTGCTAGCGTTTGCATCCAATACCCATACTTTTAACCCGTTTTGAACAAACAATGGCAGAATCTTTGCAAAATGCCATAAAAAAAGCTGAAGCTTACAAGTATGGCAAGTAGAGGAACAGTTAGGAATACTTACCAGATGACAAAGTTTGACAAGAAGACACAAGAATTGCCTGCAATAGCACAACGCCAACTAAAAATAAGGAAACAAACTACGTCACACTATGAATTTCTTTTTTATTTTTTTTATTTTCTGCCCCCAACTTTAACTTTAACAATGTTTAAAACTTCCGACAGCGACAATGAAAAAAAGAGTAAAAAATAGAAAAAATAAAAATTATTCATAAATTCATAAAAACCTTTTTTTGTGTTGCAAACATTTTTTCTTTGCTCTGCTCTTTCAGTTTAACAAAACTTTATAGCAGTTTACCATAAAAAGAGTTCTTCTTTCTCTTTTTTTTTTGTTGTTTTCAATACCGAAGGGGTGAAATTTTGATGGCGGTTCAACTGTCATGTTTTCAATAAACACCAGAATACACTAAACTTCTAAACGATATTCAAGATTTATTTGCAATTAAATATTACAACACGCATGAAGCATTATTCTAAATAAATAAAATTACGTTTAGTAAAGAAAAGTTACTGGAAAAGGGGATGGCCCCTACTCATGCAGGGGAAATTATTAGGAAATTGTTTTATTTATTAATACAATACATTTACATATTATATTATATCAATGGGTAGAATTCTGGATCTTGTATTTTTAGAGGATCCAAGTATTTCTTCGTTATTTCGCATTAATCCTATATCTATTCCTGAGGATAGTTATCATCCTACGTTGTTACTTTCTATTGAAGTTGATCTT
This sequence comes from Sarcophaga subvicina, assembly GCA_936449025.2. Lineage (NCBI taxonomy): Eukaryota > Metazoa > Arthropoda > Insecta > Diptera > Sarcophagidae > Sarcophaga > Sarcophaga subvicina. Next base: position 40,958,762 of record OW388084.2, read on the forward strand.
TGTTTACCTCCTTTAATAAATCGCTTATTTAGTGACGAGGGGCGTCTAAATTTCCATCATACGGATTTTAGTCGTTTGAATACACTACTAGCCTCTGTAGATTGGTCGTCTGTGCTAATTTCACCACCATATGACTCTCTTTCACTTGACAGGATCTTGGATGGCTTTTATGAGGTATTATTTAAATGTTTTAGGGAGTGTGTTCCATTTGCAAATAGTCGTTTGGAGCGTTCTGGTCCTCCGTGGGATTCAGCTAGACTGTCAAGGTTGAGGAACAGAAAATCAAGATTATTTAAGAAGTTTGTTAGATCAGGTACTGATATTGATTATGCTCTTTACTCTAGGGCGCGTGCGGATTATCGTAGAATGAATCATTACTGTTATGAGGAATATATGATTAGGGTCAGGTCGAACTTCGCTAGCGATCCTAAGTCGTTTTATGACTTCGTTCGAGCTAAACGTAAATCATCTTTGTTTCCCACTGAGATGTTTTATGGGGACGTATCTTCCTCTAATTACCTTGATATTTCTAATATGTTTGCTGACTTTGTTCAGTCTACTTATAGGCAGTTGGACTCGGGACCTTATCTGAGTAGCGGCTTTTCGTATCCTTAATCAGTGGGAAGTGTCTCCATTTCTAATATATATTCATTTGATGAGGAATCTGTTCTTGAGTCTTTGTCTGGACTGAAACTTACATACTTGCCGGGCCCTGACGGGGTTCCGGCCTGTATTTTGAAAAAGTGCGCTGTTGTTTTGAGTGGTCCTTTGACCTTTATATTCAATGGGCTTCTGAGGGCTGGTCATTTTCCATCTATTTGGAAGAGTTCATTTATAATTCCTTTGCATAAGTCAGGTAATAAATCCAATATTTCCAATTACAGGGGTATTGCCAAACTCAGTGCTATTCCCAAATTAATGGAGAAACTGGTGACGGATTATCTCTCTTTTAATACGAGATCTTTAATATCCCCTTTCCAACATGGTTTTTTGAAAGGTAGGTCGACTGTCACTAATCTTCTTGAATTTACTACGCATGTTTTCAGGGGTTTTCTTGCCAGCACTCGGACTGATGTAATTTATACTGATTTCAGTAAAGCTTTTGATAGGGTTGATCATAGAATTTTGCTTCTTAAACTTTCATTAATCGGTATTCCTGATATTATTCATCGTTGGCTAGACTCCTACCTCTCCCTTAGGACTCAGAGGGTAATGTTTAGGAATGTATTGTCTAAGACAGTATATGTTACTTCTGGTGTTCCGCAGGGTAGCCATTTGGGTCATTTACTGTTCTTATTGTTTATTAATGATCTTCCTTGTGCTATTCCTGATTGTAATATTCTGAAGTATGCTGACGACGTTAAATTATTTTATACTTTTGATGATGATCATGGTCAGGCTGTTCTTCAGCGAAATATTGATTTGTTTGTAACTTGGTGTAGAATTAATTTAATGGATCTTAATTTGAAGAAATGTAAATGCATGGTTTTCTCTCGCGGGGGCGTAATTTCGTCCACTTATGTGATTAATTCTTGCCCCTTGGAAACTGTGACTACATTTCTTGATTTGGGAGTATTATTGGATATGAAATTGTCTTTTATTGATCATATTAGTATGATGATTGGCAAGGCTCGGGCTGTTCTTGGTTTTGTGAAAAGATGGGCTAGGGAATTCATTGATCCTTATATAACGAGACTGCTATACATTTCACTTGTTAGACCTATTTTGGAGTATGCGTCTATTATTTGGAATCCATACTATCGTTGTCATAGTGATTCAATAGAGTCTGTGCAGAAGCAGTTTTTATTATTCTGTTTACGTGGCTTAGGATGGGATTATGCTAATGGGTTTCCGTCATATGAGGTGATTAGGTTTGATAAAACTTCCAACTTTGGAACGTAGAAGGACTGTTTTAGGGATTTGTTTTGTTTTTAATCTAATTAAAGGTGATATCGATTCTGAGTTTTTGCTTTATAACCTGAATTTCAGTATTCCAGCAAGATTTTCACGACACTATCGTCCTCTTTCTTTAGATTTTTATAGAACGAACTATGGATTTAATTTTCCTTTTCGTAGATTATGTAACGATTTTAACATATATTATGATTTTATTGATTTTAATAGTAGTGTTTGTAATATAAAACGTAGCTTATATGCTGACGTAAATTTGTAAATTATTATATAAAAATGTATTATCGTTCTTGTTATACGTAGTTCATGTTTATTGTAACTTTATTCAGCTTGTGACTAATTTCTGTAGCTGTTTTATGTTCTCGTTGCCATTACTTTTCCCTTACCCGCTATAGTCCGGACTGTAGTGTGTATGTGTCCCTACGTAATGGGGACGAGCCCTCCGCGGTCGGGTGAGGGTGGGTTAGTGTGAGGCCGGGGACGTTCGAGAAAAAAAAAAATATTTAACTAGCTGTACCCTGCGCCTGTTGCTGCACCACCAACTAAAATAAATTTGAAGGAAAGACATTACATAAATGTCCAATTAATTTTGAATCATTTTATCGATTTTGTTTCCCGTTGTCCTGATGATTCAGATGAACGGGCCTGAATAGTACGCATTCGTTCGAGTTTCTAATCCCACTTCTCGTTGTTCAAGTGGTTCAAGCGAACGGGTCTCAGCGGCATATAATCGATGATTTTCTAGTCTCAATGCTCGTCTGATTCTAAGGCTTGTAATGCTCTTTTCTTCCGTGCTTGAGGTGTAGGTCGACCAATCGCTTCTCATTCATTTTGAATAATTTTCGTTGACGCCATCCATCGGAAATTAATCGCACCAAACTCCGTCGACTCATGCGCAACAACTTTGTTAAATAATGTACAGTTTACGATTTAATTCATTTTGAGTAATTTTCAGTGGCACCACGTGTCGGAAATTATTCATACCAACTTAGAAACCTTCCCCGGCTCATGTGCAACAACTATGCTAAAGATCAAATGCATAGTTTACGATTCTATAAGGTACATACAAACAAACATTCATTTTTATATTGGTATGTGGGCGTGGCACCTCGCCTAATTGAAATTTTAACATAAAAAGTAGCCTATAACTCCTTCCAGACATACAGGAAGATACTGTGAAAATTTCAAAAAAATCGGTTTAGCCGCTTTGCCGTCTATAGACTTCAAACAAACCCACAAACATATAAACACACATTCCTTTTATTATATATACGAGCTGGGTAACTTCGATCATATGCTCGGTGCAGTGTAACAGATCAGAGTCTCTAGAGTCTCACACTAATAGTCTAGCACAGACTACCAGGACATCCATTGAAATTATGTTAAGGGAAGGAGGAAAGAGCGACTAGTCATTAATTACTTACGTACTTAATTGGCCATTGAAAATTCGTTTATCGGATTTGAGTCTGCTTTAGCATATCTCTCCAGGCGCCGCTCGATCACAGGCTCTTCAAGTTCGTCCTTCCAACAAAGACAAGGTTATCATCTTCGCCGATTTCGCAAAATCCCTACATCAAATACCCATCTCGGCGGAACATCCTTTTCCATACGATATGGCCGAGCCAGTGCATACACTAAATGTTAATGCGCTGAACAACGTTCATATCATTGAGGAGTTCATACAGCTCATTATAAGAACGGTTGCGGTAATCATCTTTAACTCGCAATGGATCGTAGGACATTTTTCTTGAATATTTCAAGGCTGCTCATCGGACCTTAATATTGTCCATGCTTCTACGGTAATCATCGTCAACTCGCAATGGACCGTAGGACATTTTTCTTAAATATTCTAAAGGCTGCTCATCGGCTCTTAATAGTGTCCATGCTTCTGCGTCATAAAAAAGCAGGGGGAGGATGAGCGTCTTGTAGAGTATAAGTTTCGTCGTACCGCTACTCAATTGCCTATTAAGACCATAGTATCCAGCACCTGTCGATCATATACGATGGAATTCCAGACTGACATAATTTTTGCTGGTAACGGCGGAGCCAAGATAAATAAATTCATTTACAACATCGTAAGTATAATTGTCGGTCCTAAACTGTCGGACAATATATATGTACTTCGTTTTGCTCTCATTTACTTCCAGATCCATCTTAATAGACTCCCGCTCAATAGTACTCAAGGCAGCAATAATATCTTGCATGGTACGCCCTATTATGTCAACGTTGTCGGTGTAAGCCAGCAACTGGCCACTTTTGTAAATTCGAGTCTATTTACATATACTAAAAGTGGCGGGAAAGACAAAGAATTTCGATATAAGGGTAGTTCTTCTGAAGGACGAACTTTTCCTGCAATACTTAGTACGTTCTTCTGGCTAATTGATCCAAAAGGAATGTGCTCTGTAAGAAAGATAAGTGTTTTGTATAAATATATGACTTGTGGGAATAAGTTCCATTATTTACCGCGAGCACATGCAGTTGAAAAACAGCGAATACAACAGCGACATACAAGGCAGATTGCGACGATGCTGTAATGAATCAATAGAGTTGAATGAACATAGTTGGATGCCCTATTGCCACGAAAAATTATGTTCGATCTCCCTTACACGCGATCAAGAAGCTCCGAAATAGACTTCGAGGAACCGATCCAGATATGTGTTATATTCTTTTAACGAATGGATACAAAAAGTGTAAATGGTGAGGAGATCAGATGGAGTAAAGTAGTTTTTGCATCGTATTAAGAAACCAGGGCACTAAAATACTTTTTTCGGCACTTGAGAAAAGTACTGGTACTAGAGAACATTATGCCCAGAACATCAACGGCTTCCGGCTCCCTAATATTTATAACACCTACAGCTGCAGATGGTGTAATAATATTGCTAACCTTGTTTATCAGTAATCAACATTGGGTCTTCCGCGCATTAAAATCGATCTCATTCACACACAATCTTCTCCATTCGAAGATTAACTATAGGTCGGTGTGAGTGAGTCATTCATATAAAGCCTTTTCGTCTAAATCTCCAAAGTTATCGGCCTACTTTTAAACGAATGTTAATTAGGAATTTTAATGTCATCTGCAAAAGAGTAGATATGATTAGAAGTCAAAGAAAAAAGGTCGTTAATGAAAATAATATACAGAGTTGAAGTTAGGAAGGAATCTTGCGGTATCCTCGACTTTAACCTGAACTCATCTGATAGGATTCCTTTTATAATAACTCACATAGCGCAATCCCTGAGAAAGGTAGATATAAATCGGAAAAAGCTACTGCCAACAACGGCAATAAGTTTCGTGAATGATTTGAAAATATCTGCTGTACCAAATTGTCGGATATAATGGTTTTAACTCTCTGAGACTAACACCAACAGGTTGCCAGTCTCTGATTAGCTTATTGAACTCTAGAAATTTCTCAAGATGGTGGCTTATTATACTTTCCATAACTTTGGAAAGTGCGAAACACATTGCTTTTGGGCGGTAGTTCTTCAGGATACTAGACTCACCCCTTTTTTGGATTGGCATTAGTCAAGATAAAAAAGATAGAAAAATGTATGGGCTACTGAAGACGTTAGCTAATAGTGGTGCAGACGTCGAAAAACACTGCTGCAGGACCAATACTGGATTACCATTCGGCTTAGAAGTTTTGTTTAGAGTCGTAAGAAAATTTTTACTCCGCAAGCTCGAAAGAATATATGATGCATGGTTACTTTTTCGAGTAAGGTTTGCATTTACTTGTTTTGCGGAAAGCTGGAATTATTTGTAACAGTTTCAGCTAAAAGGTTAGCTTTATCAACAGCACTAGCGAATGGGTAGTGATTGAACTAGCTGTTAATGAATGGTACAACTCTTTAAAAAGGAGAGAGCTTTAGCAGTTTTAGGGTTTCATTCACTAATTATGCAAAATATTGTAGTTCTGGAATTTTATGACTCGAATAGTGAAGCCCAGGAGAGTTGTGAGCATTGAAATCACCAGCAACAACAATTTCATTGTTCGGACAAATATCAAGGATTTCAATTATCGAATCAGAAAGAGAGTTTACAACAGAAATTCAAAAGGTGTACACTGATACAGAATTTAACCCAAATAGTTATTAAAAGTCAATTTTTGCATCATACATGTCTAATGGTTGGCTAGCATTGGTACACAACTTCATTGCCCTATGCCCTATGCCGTATGAAAATTAAATAGGAAGAGTAGTTGATAATCATGTACATGAAAATCCTATGCATTTTCAAATACCTTGGTTCCTCATAATACGAAAATATCGGAAAGATCGAGAGTGTGACAAAATTTGATCTCAGCCTACGTATGTTGCAAAAATACAAGAAAACTTTAATGACAAAACCTCTTAACACAAAAGACGATGAGATAAATTGGTGTTGCTTTATTATTTAAAGACTAGTATTATGTCTACGTCGTTAGATAATACAACAACAATTCACTCTGAGAAATAACGTCTTTCCTGCCCTATAAGAAGGGAGCAAAGAGAAACTGTTGTCATTCCTAATAAATATATGCCGCAATACACTAATTCTTCGGTGCATACCAACAGCCTGGCAAGGGCAAAGGTGGTATTCATTCCAAAAATGGGAAAAGGGGATACTACCTTCGCAAAACTCTTCTGACCAAATACATTGTTCATGCTCAAAGTGCTTGAGAAAATTGCAAACAACTACATATATTAGCTGTGTTTCTGTGCGTTATGAATTTCAACAGTGAAAATTTAATGGAACGGAACAAAATCAAATCACAACGAATGCATCGTAACACTAATATAATAAAACAACAATTCATAACTGCATAATTGGTCATTACAATCTTTCAGTCAGAATTACGACCTATATGCTCACACTACTTTTGTTGTGTGTGTGTTAATTTTTTATACATACATGAGTGGCGGGATCTATAGTTTAATGTCGACTACGATTGGCAATTTTGCAGGTTTTTGCTGAGAAGAAATTACCGAAGAAATATTTTTTACGTATTCCGTTTTGGTGGAGATGTTTGACCTGGGGTTTTAACTGTGGCCAGAATACTATACTGCTACATAATACTAATAAGCCAACGGCGACTTCAAACAACAATTCCTCTAATCAATTTGTTACAAGATGCAAATATGAGAACCTGGTTAGAGGTAGGGCAAGAGAACACAACAACTCTGTCTAATGGGTACCATAAAAGCCCCGAAATTGGTCATTGATGACGGCCAACGGAACCTGTAAAAGGATTTGGAAAAATACTTTTCTTAGTCACTGTATTATTTTTCATTTCTTTTTTGTGTTTCTTAAATGAATGAATTTATTTATTGTGATTTAACCTGTTATTAATAATTTTATTATGTAACGTTTCAAGTGACTTGTTATTTAATTGTTATTGTTATGAGTGATTGTTTGTTATTTAAAGTTATTGTAATGTATTGTAATGAGTGTTTTGTTTTGTTTTCGTTTTTTTTTTCGTATGTGTGTATTTTTTCTATAAATACCCTGTAGGAAACATGTCGACAAGTGTCTTCAAGTCACCAGTTTTGTCGACTATATTGGTGACTTCATGGCGACATTGTCAACAATATCCCGTTGATGAGAAAAAAATATCAAAAACAAATGAGTGGCGGCAACTGTATTATAATGTATCGGCGGCATGATCGTTTTTATCAACCGAGAATTTTTTAAATTGTGGTATATTAGTTATCCATAAAATTCATGTTTCTAAATTACAAAAGTACAAAAACCATTTTAGATTTCAAATTTCTTAAATTTATTAAAAAAAAATTAGCATGAAACGACGACGGCTTTGTTAAAATAAAGGCCGACGGCTAATCTCAGTCGACTTCTAGCTACAAATTGCATGCTCTGTACTAAAGCTATGCTTCTTCTTTTGTTTTTATTAATTTGTGAACATTTGTGCCGGAAAAGTTTGAAACTTACACGAAATATTTGGCAAAAACATTATAATGAATTTTAATGTTGATGGCTCTTTTGGAAAAAAGAGATTCCGGGACTTCTCCAATATTTATAAAGCCATAATAGGTAACAAATTTCTTGTTTAAGTTCTCATATTAGTAATATTTTAGCAATTTGTTTCTCTTTTTAAATATCCAGACATAATATCAACTTTTAAAGAATTTTTGGACAAAACGCTAAGAGCAGCATTTCAGCGCCAAAAAAAGAAATATTATAAGCAAAATGGGCACAACAAAGTAAAAAATAACAAAAACTGTGAAGATGAAGACTCTGCCCAAGAAAATTAATAATTTTATTTTAATATATAGTATATAAGAATATTTTTAGAGACTGAAGTACCTTTTTTACTTTTCAAGGCTGTAATACCTAATGAATTTTGTACCTTTTTATTTTTTTTTAATAAAAAATCAAATGTTTAAAAAATTTTTAGTTTTATTATCGAAATTTTCTACAGAAATGTACCAAAAGTGTAGATTGATAGAATGTATTAGTGATTCACTGGTTCCAATGTCTACATATGGTCCCAAAAGAATACATAGTCAATAGTACTAACGTCAGTAGTAGATTTTCAATGACACGTACATGTTAAATGTCTATAGTAAAAAGCATTGTCTGTCACATAATAAGTCACTAGTACTGGTGACTGTGTCAATAGTGAGTCAGTACAGTTTCACTATTGACATTTCCTGCAGGGTATTATTGATTGATATTTGATATATTGATTTGTACATGTTTTTCTCCACTTAAATTAACTAAAAGGTGGGCTATTTAAAAGTTTAATTTTAAAAATGGAATAAAATAAAAACAATTTGAATTTAAATTTTGTTGTGAAGTACAATTGTTTCGGTTAGAAATGGAATATTATTTCATTCAAATGGCTGCGCGGCCGGCCTCACAGTCCCTCATTCGGTCGGACCTATTTTCTTTAATGCTCAATTGTCTCTGGTTTTTTCGCATAATACTTTTCTTTAATGCCTCTACAAAATAGTCCAAAGTCCATTTCCTTCTCCATGACCGTGTCTTCATTGACCGTAATGGTTGCTACGCCCACATTTTCTCTGCGACCAAATTTTGTATGGCATTATCGTGCAACTTCCGATCAATTGTCTTTGTTTTGGAAATAAATTTCCCATAAGTCTCATCGTTGCTCAATCGTTAATCGATTCATTGCGTTCAGTGGAGATTATATAGTGAACTTTGCGTTAGAATAATATGACATAAGTATTGCCAGATTCCAAATAACCGATTATTCAAATTTAAACCGATAGATGGTCAACCCTATGTAATCATATTAAGTTCCCACCCGATATTTATCCGTTTAAATTTAAAGTTTTTTGATATTATTTTAATACAAGTCTGAACTTGGCAGAATGGACATGTCAATGCTATAACGGACAAAGCACCACTCAATTAATTATATATTAAATTCCTTATACACTGTTTCCGTCAGATGAATGGTTTTAGACGAACGTCTTTTTCTATAAAATATACAAAATTTTGTTTGTGTGCATTGCTGTATCTTTTCATAAGTTGTAATGGCCTCCATACCCAGGCTCTGGCGCAGTGCTGCGAAGCCGGATGTGGTTGATCCATCAGAATGCTCGACTTTCATATTCTCATCAGTTGGAGCCGAAACTTTCTAATATCAATTTTGTATATTAATATTTAAAATGAAATAAGTTTGGACAGTTCGAGAAATATATCCAAAAAACACGTAATTTTTTGGAGTTCTACTCAACTAAATGTACAACCTACACCATATCGTTAGTCGAGTGGTATTTTCACTGTAGCATCGTATAATTAATTGTCTGTGTTGCATGTAAAACATGTGAAAAGGGTTGGGTATCATGTGATATTCGTTGTCAGCATATAATTCAGAAGCATATTCCTTCGTGTATCGCAAATAATTTTCTGTGATTTTAATTATATTAATCCGAAGACTTGTTGTTTTTTTATTTTCTTATTTTTGTTTTGTTTTGTTTTTATTCAACATTTAATTACTGCAATTGCATTACAAAACATAGATTTTGTATTAGTACGGCTCAAAACCATATGAAGAAACTACAGAAACTTTTGTTTCTTCATTTAAACGCCGACTATTTCCTTGATTTTATCGTATGAGCTACCCTATGGATAATTACCTCAAATAGTTTTCTGGCCATGTACTCGTACAATTTACAACACATTTAATTTACTGCCGTTGATGTCTGAATGAATGAGTAGAAAGAAGTTTTCGTTTTTTTCCTACACTTTGAAATCCTATATTCTTATGTTGCATTACGTACGTATGTATGTATTTAGTTGTTAATTTGTTGTTTCATTTAGAATTGAAAAGAAAAAAAACAGAAAAATAAGAAAAAATAAAAGGATTTTTATTAAAATTCAGTGAGGCATTATGCTCGTACTAAAAGTAGTAATTACGAGTAAAATTAGGTTTCATAAGAAGAACTACTCGTACAGGATAATTGTTCTTAAAAGGAAACTCATTTTATTCACATGAAACTGAGCGTAAAAAATTAAATCCATCTCAACTCAACGATAATAAACAATTAAGAGAACATTTCAGAAAAAAAACCGAATAAAAGGAGAAGAAATAATAAACAAATAAAGAATAAACAAATTAGCATAAAATCTCTTAAACATTTTCATTTTCACTTTAATAACAATTTGTTTGTTTTTTAATTTGCTTACATCCTTCAAAAAATAGTTCAAAACTTTAAATAGCATTTATATGTATTATTCAGTCTCCGTAGTCTAGTAGGTATTAGACATAAGGGCTCGGTTCAAACCCCAGGTCAGACAACAAACCGAAAATATAAAAATATATTTCTTCGGCGACAGATTTCTGGCAAAAACTCTGAGAGTAAAATAAAATTGCAATGAAAAGTTTCTCAAACATCTATCGTTCGGAGTCCACTTTACACTTTACACTCATTTTTAAAATTAACACACACAACATAAGTGGTATGATAAACTAAGTCGTAATCTTGTATTATTCAGATGCAATATTTGGATTGAGTATCCTAATAGTCTAGTGGTTAGTATTCTAGTCTATTAGTGTGAGGGTCCTGCGTTTAAAGTTCCTGGCCTGTTTCGCTACATTGAACTCATGGTTTTTCTTATTTGTATACTTGGGGTGGGCCATCTATGGGTTTAAATTTGAATCATCGGTTATTTTGAATCCGGCAAGATTCTGTCACAAAATTCAGTTTTTATCTCCACTGAACCTAACGAATCGATTTACGTTTGAGCATCGTTGGAATTTTTTGGAAATTTATTTCCAAAACAAAGACAATTGAACCGAAATTCTACGAAAATGTCGTATTAAATTTTGTCGCAGAGAAGGACCAACAATGCCCGGTATACAAAAGTTTATTGCTAAAGTTTGTGAAACTGGTTTTATTGTTGATAAGCCAAGACATGAGCGTGCTTGTATAAGGTGTACACCTAAAAATATCGAAGCTGTGGCTGAGAGTCTGCGTGAGAGAGAACCTATCAATATCAACTCGTCATCGTCCTCAAGAATTGAACATTTCACGAAACTTTTGCAAAAAGATCTCGGTATGACGCCTTACAAAGTTGAATTGGTTCAAGAGCTGAAGCCGCATCACAATCCGTTTCGTTTTCGCTTCGCTAGATGGGCCAACGGATAAACTGCACAGTGATATCGATTTTGCAAAAAAAAAATCATATTTTCAGATGAAAATCATTTTCATTAATACGTTAATAAGCAAAATGACTGTATTTGCGGCTCAGAATATCCACACATGGTCTTAAATAAGGCAATGCACCCATTACGAGTGACTGTTTGGTGTGGCTTGTGGAGCGGAGGCATCATTGGCCCATATTCCTTTGAAAATGAAGACGGCGCAACCATTACGGTCAATGGCGACACCTATTGCACCATGATAACTGATTTTTTTGTATCCGCTTTTCATGGTATTGATGTGAACGATGTTTGGTTTCAAGAGGATGGTGCAACTTGCTACACATCTCATGTCTAAACCAATTTATTGCGTCAAACGTTTGATGGTCGTTTAATTAGACAAAATGGCTGCCAGGAAGCTGTCATTTGTCACCGTTGGATTATTTTTTGTTGGGCGCCGTTAAAGAAAAGTGTTATGCCGACAAACCAGAGACAATTGAGTATTTGAAAGCCAACATTCGTGATGCCTTTGCCGAGATACGATACCCATACACTCGAAAGAGTGCACGAAAATTGGTCCGATCGAAGGATTCAGTGTGAGGCCAGCCGCGGCAGCCATATGAATGCAATATTATTCCATTCCCATTCCATTTGAAGTCGCCCTAGTCTAGTAAATAGTGTGTTGGCTTATTAGACGTAAAGCCATGGTTCGAGCCCCAGGCCAGACATCAAAACAAAATACAAAAATTATTTCTTCGGCGACTTCATCTCAGCAGATTTCTGGCAAAAACTCTGAGAGTAAATAAAATTGCCATGTAAAGTTTCTCAAGAATCTGTCGTTCGGAGTCGATTTTAAACTGTGGGTCCCAGCACTCATGTATTAAATTAACACACACAACATAAGTGGTGTGAGAAACTAGGTCGTAATCCTGACTGAAGGGTTGCAACGACCAATTATGTATGTATGTATTGTTCCATTTCTAACCGGATCAATTGTACTTTACAACACAAGAATAAATTTGGTAAAATTTCAAACCGTTTTTGTTTTATTGTATTTTCAAATTTAAACCTTTAAATGGCCCACCCTATATATAAACTGTCCATTAGCAAAAAAAAAGTCTGGCAGCGTCACCACATATGGGCGCAATGAGCAATGTTTCTCATTACTACACTCAAAACATCATACCAATACCTTTTTACGCCAGCCAACTTTATCATCCTAAGATACTGTGAACCAATTGTTATGATACAATACATGAGTTCATAACTTGATAACCATTCAACTGATATATTAAAACACACTACACGAAATATCGAAAAATGTCTACGGATATGCGATAGACGCACAATATTGTGAACGTTTGGCTAATTTTACCATTAAAATTGAGCGACTCAAACGATAGTTGTTTGAGTTGTTCGAGCTGCATTGTATAGCAGCAACATCTTTATAAATTTCGCTTTCAAGGTACATTTTTTCGAAGTGATTTTCAACAGTTTGGAAACGTTGTTCTGGCGGTAAACGATTAATGATAAATTGCCAAAACCTTACTGAATAGAAATGTCAATACACTTTGATTTTCTCAGTTGTTATGCCATAGTTAACGAAATCGATAGTTCTTATCCAGATTAAGCAAAAACTATTAACTACAAAAACAAAATTTATTCGTGATATTAATCGAAACTAGCGTTAAATCGATTTAATTTGAAAACTAAATAAATGTCATAAATAATCAAAACAATAAAACATATTTATATTCCATATTAATTTAAAAAAAGAGAAGAACAAATAAATTAAAAATCTTACATAATTAATGATTTAATCGCTCCCAAAGGAACAATTTCAATTTCTCCATAATTTTATAATAAAATTTCTATGATACGCTCAACCATATTTAGAATGAAATTAAAATGAAAATTCAGTTACGAAATGCTTAATTGTTTTAATATGTATGAAAGAAAAAACTACAATAGTTTGTATTGTATTGAGTTTGAGAATTTCATTGAAACTTTTAGTGTGAATTAAAGCTGAAGGTAAATTAAATAAATTATATTGTATTGTAAGTATAAAAAAAAAAATAATATAAAAAGTACTTTTGGGGCATTGTTTTGTTTTTATTATTATTTTTTTTGTTGTAGTTGAATATTTTATGAATTTAATTGATTTAAGTTCCTATAGGGCATATAAACACACACTATTTAAATTTAAATTGATTTAAAATTGAAACAGAATGTTAAGTAATAAAAAATTAAACAATTTTTTTAAAGCCTCGATAATATTTATAATTCATTTAAAATGAAAGACGAAACAAAAAGTTATAATAATAATTCATATATGTACGCTGATTGCGTACACCTACTTCTCGCATTAGTAAAAAATGCACTGCAGATGGCGATGGGGCCTAGATATTAAAGAGGTTCAGATATATAGGTTGTTTTATTTGCAATAAATCGATCTATATTCAGTGCGCTGTATGATGAGTTGCTTTATCTTGTTGGAATCAAATATCATTTATCATCAGCTTATTAATTCTTGGAAACAAAAAACCAGTTTATATGGGTCGTCAGAGCTCACCATTCACTATAACTTCAGCTCCTTGCCGAAAGAAATAACCGCCGATGATGCCACCAGCATGTGAATTGCACCAAAGAGTCAATTTTAAGGGCTTTAGTCGTGATTTTTTAACGACCTGAGGATAGTGGTACACGATATACATCGATGTTTAAAAAAATATTCAATGTAATTTACCAATACATTGAAATAATTGGATGATTTTATCGATTAACAGAAATGAGACATCGACGCCTTTTTTGTCGATGCATCGAAGTTAAACTGGCAGTCGGCTCAATGGGCACAGCTTACATGGATTCCATATGGACATGTTGTAACATATGTATCAGAGATCAGCAATGAATCGTTTTTTCGCTACTCATAAGTACTCATGAAATTTTGAATATAAGTGAGTCAACAATATTGAAATTCAACTACTCTGATTCATTCGTATTCATTACAACATTGATTTATAAGTACTTGTTGCAATGAGTATGAGAATAACTGACAGATAAATGAGGCACCAAATCGTCAAATATTTGAGAAAAAAATGGTCAAAATCGTCAGAAAAAATAAATAAATAAATTAAAATTATTTAAAAACCAAAATTATTTTATTGTAGTAAAACATATGAAGTCAATATATCTACATATCTGAGTTCAAAAATAAAACATTTAACAAAGAATTTATTGGAAATTAAAAGCTAGCGTCCCTCATCTTCATTTATTTTTTTTTTTCTAAAAATGGAGAAATTTGGATCATTTTCAGGAAAAATTTGTTTAAGGTTTAAACAATCTATCCCAACCTAGTTTATTGACACATAAGCGCAGCAATAATATTACATCATCTATATCTACGGGTGGTGTAGGTATTAGGGAGTCAGAAGCTTTTGATGTTCGACACATTTTTCAGTTCCTTTTTAAGTTCTTATCATCTGATCTTACCATTTACACCGTTTATAACTGACAGCGAATGGGATAAAACTCTCATGTATGGGTTGGTGCCTCAACGTCTATTTTGCGGTTTCTCGAACGTGTACAGGAGGGGTCATAGTATCTCGTTAATGACGATAGTGTATCTAACTCTATTGAATCATTGGAGCATTGTTGCAATTTGATTTGTGTTTCACTGTTTTGTCGCTACTATAAAATGGTTTTGCTTGAATGAAATAAGTAGACTTTTTCCCGAAAATCATATATTCCTACATAATGATCGTGTTTTTCGGCCAGCACATCCGTATGTGGTCGATTGACCAGTGGATCGCACACTGCATTACAGTAAAAATACGGTCTTTAGGCGGACTGTGTCGGTATTTGGAACTCAATACCTGCAGAGGTCTATCTTGTTGCTAAAATATACAAGCCTAGTGTCCATAAACACTGTTCTCTCTTTCTTTCGTCTCATAACATAGTTCCAAACTCAATGCCATTCATCCTCTGAGTGTTGATCGTACGAAAAAAAGACGGCGCTTGCCCTTGTTCTTGCGATGGCAATATTAGAAGCTTAACTAGATTTTTTAAAATAGTCTGCAACGACAAGTGATATATTATTCCCAACTACGAGGTTATTTAGGATTTGTAATTTTTTTGCTTTTCAGGGGCTAAAAAAGGAATAAAATACAGAAAAATCATCACAGGTATTCGAAAGTAACTTAAAAATATAATACTTTACTCCTAAACATAAATTTCCAATAGTAACAATTGCAAAGTAAATACAAAGCTTAAAGTGGCTTTTAATGTACTAAAGGTAAAGAATATGATGTAAATTTTTAATTTTTAAAAATCATCAAAGTGCATAAATCCGCAGCAGCCATATAAATGAAATAAAAATCCATTTCCAACCGGAGCAGTTGTAGTTCACAGCAAAACAATAAATTTAACAAAATTTCAAACGATTTTTGTTTTATTACATTTTTAAATTTAAACTTTTTGATGGCCAACCCATTATATTTACTCGCATTATGCTCATATCCATCTATCTATGTAAAATTCATAATGCAGAGAACGTATGGGACGTATGAGTTATATTTAATTCCATTAGTTTCATACATGACAAAATCGAAGTTTTTTTATTGCTTACTTTTCAGGGTAAATATTCCAGTACATGTAATACGGTGCGTATGAGTAATATATTTCAAATACAATTAAAAAGAAAGTACACTCCATAAATTTGGAATTAAGCTACATACATACATGATTTTTCGATTCTATGCAATTCTAGGCTATATTCTAGTAGATAATATATCATGACCTGTATCTTCATAGTCTGTGTGTTGAACATCTTCACAACAAACATGCCTTCAAATCGCTTGACGGCTTAGACGTAAGGCCACGGTTCAAACCCCAGGTCAGATATCTCCAACAGAACGAAATATGAAAAAATATTACTTTGGCGACTTCCTCTCAGCAGATTTCTGGCAAAAACTCTGAGAGTAAATAAAATTGCCATGAAGAGTTTTTCAAGAAGCCTGACGTTCGGAGTCGACTTTAAACTGTAGGTCCCGCCACTCATGTAAAAATTGACACACCCAACATAAATGGTGCGAGAAGCCAGGTCGTAATCCTGACTGAAGGGTTGTAATAACCAATTATGTTATGTATGTATGTATATAGACATCTCTCTCAAAAACATTCGATATAATGTTCTCTTTACCCTTGAAGTAAATGATTGCGAAAATATCAACTACGTGTCCTTATATTTGACTCAACTCATGTATTGACTCAAAAGAGCATTTTGTTTAGCATCTTAGCAAAAAGAGAAGGAGGAACTATTTTATAAGTTTTAATTAATTTTTATGATCATTTCAAATGTATGTACAAACAAATGGTATTTAACTATTCAGTAGAAAAAAGTTCAGTGTCTTTAACTTTCCATTTCAATGTATTATTTAATAAATAAAAACATTTTAATTACAATACAATTATGAATAAAATACATCAATTATGCAAGAAATTAGCATTTAGAAATATTGTGTATTAATTTCATTATAGAATAGAATTGAATTCCTTATTAAATCAATTACAGAAATATAATGAATTCAAATGAAAATGAAAGTAAATGAAGAAGAAAGAAAAAAAACAAAAATTTTATATGAATTCAGGTAAATTCCATAAATAAACTCTTAACAATTGCTAAACAATTTCAATAATTTGAATAACATTTAATTACATTACATACAGTTTTAATTATGAATAACTTGTGGTAAATAATTTATTTAAAATTAAAAGAGACTTGAGAGAAACCGATGTATTTAATATTAAAATTTCATTTGCAGTTGCTTAAGCCATCTCATCTAACATATGATGTAATAAATGAGGATTAATTTTAAAGACAGAAATAAATACACTTTTAAATAAATATTGGGTGAGCTAGGAATATACATATGCGGAATACATACATACATGTGTAGGCATATATCTAGTTAGAGGAGGTGCGGTGTTTTGTAAGAAAGCACAAGAAGTATACATATGTATACATATTAATGTTCTGCTGTCTTATAAATAAAAGGTGATTTGTTTAGTCGCTGTAGTACAAAAGGTAGTGTATTGGCTTACTAGACAAGAGCCTGTGTGTTCAAACCTCAGCTGTGATACTTCGAATAAAAATAGATGTGCAAAAAAATTATTTTCTCGGCAACTTCCTGTCAGCAATCTTCTGTCAAAAAAAACTCTGAGAGTAAATAAAATTACCATGAAAAGCTTTTCAAATCGATGGATCCAACCGCTTATGGATAAAATGAACCCAAACAACATGGGTGGTGCGAGAATTAGATGGTAATTCTAACTAAGAGTTGTAATAACCAATGAAGTAAGAATGAAAGTGATTGTTTTGTTTTTTAGTAAATTTTTTTTTAGTACAAATCAAAATTCGTGGCATGTGCAAATGTTTAAAGTGCTGAGAAGGTTTGTTTTTTTCACTGGAAATAGATTAACAAACAAAACCCATTTCTTCTTTAGCGAATATGACAACAACCCGAATTACCGAATTTGGCCAAAAGTATACTCGTCTTTCACAGGGTATCCCGCACTGCCAAGACGAGTATACTCGTCCTATTTTAAATATATTATAACATGCAGGCTTTTAAATCAGCAAATTTTTTTGCCACAAACATAATATAAATATGTAAAAAACTTGAAAAATAAAACAAATAAATTTTTTTTACAAAAATAATACTTTATTTCTTATAGAGAATGATATTTCACGCAAAAATCAACTTTATCGTGTATTTATAACAAAATTTTATAGCAACTAAATCACTTATGATACCTTATCTTCATGATAAGATTTGGTTTATCAGGGCAGCTCGGACAGTAATATCGAGTCTCCTTTCGAATGCTTTTCGTTGCACAAACTCCACATTTACGAGTTGGGTTTCTCTTTTGTTGTGTGGGAGGAATAGCATCAAGATAATGAAGGGAACTTTGTTCTTGGGATATGATTGACTTACGATTGATGCTCTTACCAAGAAATTACAGGGTTTTGGTAAACAATAACACTCAAAATATAAATGACAATGGGAATGACTTCATATAATTTAGGCTTGGCAGCGAATGAGTTAGCGTGGAGAGCAGTCGGAGACAGTTTAACATCTATGAATGTACCCTGAATTATATACTATTTGTTAGGGTTTGTAGGACGGTGATATGCATGGATCGCAATCATCCAAGGATAATGCGAATTCTAACGATGTAACAGGAAATTATGTGATGTATACTTACTTTATTTGTATTTGTATTTATTTTATTGTTTCTCACAGTGGTGGGACCTACAGTTTAAAGTCTCAGAGTTTTTGCCAGAAATCTGCTGGGAGTAAGTCGCCGAAGAAATACTTTTTGTATTTTGTCTAGATGTCTGATCTGGGGCTCGAACCCTGGCTTTACGTCCAATAAGCCAACACACTACCTACGAGACTACGGCGGCTTCGATACTTTAGCTTTTGTTAAATCTTTTTACAGCCTTATCTCGCAATTTCGTTACATTTGATTTTGAATTCAACTTGATCTGATTGACGGTGATCCTCTTTTCATAACGTTCCGTAAAAAAATTTTTCATGGGGATTTTTTTCCGTATTTCTTACTCGTCGCTAATTTTCAAAACGCTGGGTAATGTTTTCTACAGTTGTTGTTGACGATTTTTGCTATTTACATTTGAATTTTTTCTGCTCTATGGTGTTCAAGGATTAGCTTTCTAATGTGCAGTGTAGTATGTCGGCAAATGTTGAATGTTTTAAACTAAATAACTGATTAAATGAATAACTGTTTAAAAGCATAAGGGCCACTATTACAACTTACTGTTAAACTTGGGTTTAGTTAAAGGTACCTTTAGCTAAAGAAAACTGTAAAGTTACTTTTAACTTATTTTCGTTATTATAACTTTCAGATAAAATAAAGTTAACTGTTTTCAAAAATATGGCAGTACCGGAGCAATGTCGATAAAACTGCTCAATATAACAAGCTTTTTTTAACGCAGTGGCAATGACGGGCTTCGTTTTTTGGTTGTATATGCTCATTTTGTTTATATTTGAAGTTGCCATATTAAAAATAGTATATAATATGGCAAGTTCAAACATAAACTTAACTTTAAAAGTTACCGGCATGATGATCCTCCCTTTAGCTTAACGATCACTTCTATCTTATTGGGTACTCATAATAATGAAAAACAATTTATCTGCCCGTTAAAATCCTCCCGTTAGTTAACGGCAAATTGTAATAATGGCCCTAAGTGTATTAAAATAAATAATTGTAACCTACTAACATTTTATAGTGGCTAACATACATACATACATAATTGGCCATTAAAACCCTTCAGTCAGGATTACGGCCTAGCTTCTCACACCACTCATGTTGTGTGCGTTAATTTTATACGTGAGTGGCGGGACCTACAGTTTAACGTCGACTCCGAACGACAGAATTTTGAGAAACTTTTTCATGGCAGTTTATTTTACTCTCAGAGTTTTTGCCAGAAATCTGCTGAGAGGAAGTCGCCGAAGAAATATTTTTTTTTCATATTTCATTTTTGATGTCTGACCTGGGATACGAACCCGGGCTTTACGAATAGTAAGCCAACACACTACCTACTACACCACGGCGACTTCAGTGGATCATTTTTATTGTGACTTCTATTCTTTACCAACTTTTTACAAAATGCCGAATAATTCTTTGCTGTTAAAACAATTTAACATATTTTTGTTCTTTTAAGGTGTAAATAAAATGATCTAATTTTTAGAATTTATTATCGATTTATTGTTTTTGTATATTTAAGGTTTTACTTACAAGTAAATCAATTTCATTGTGACCCACTGTATTTGTTATATTGCTGTATTGATATTGTTAAAAAAGCTGTATTGCAGGTAAATGCGTGACAAAGCAAAACACGAATATAAAACTTGCCTACATATTAACAGTCAGGAATGGCTAAAGATCTATGTTATCAATACTAAGTCATTCGAAGAAAAATATGGAAAACTGTGTTAAAGACCAATTCAAAGTTTCAAGTGACTAAAATCCATTTGATACTGAATGAAGAGATAAGAGCTGACAACAAATGAAAACTATTCCTTGCCGACTAAAAATAAAAAATATATACACACCTGTATGTATATACTTACATAGGGACTTTTATAAAGAATTTTTTGTATTTAAATAAAGCAAAGTGAGTGCAAGATTTGTTCATTTGACCCATTGATTACGTGTGGAATATAACATCGTTAAATGTCTGTTGCGGCTTCTCTGATCGGAACGCATCCGAAATGTCCAACTTTTCATGACTAAGGCGAATTAGGTTATGTTAGGTTAGAGGACGTGTACCTGTCAGTCAAGACAGGTACAGTACCCGTAGGTCAGATTGACCCATTGAACAACGTCCTAAAGGAGGGAAGGATAGTATAGGGGATAGGATGAAAGGAGGGTATATACGGGAAAGGGGGGAGTGATAAGCGGAGGAATCACACAGACAAGACACAACAAAAGGATGGGAGAGCGCGACTACACCGATGAATTCCTAGCCTCTCAACCAGCCTAAGCCACTAATGAATCTGTGGAGAGCCTTGATGTCCGCTCTCGACACAGAATTCAAACTTTCAAAGAAGGGCCTACCAAGGGTCCTCAATCTCAATCTACCAAGGGCTGGGCAGTTACAGAGGAGGTGTTCGATAGTCTCCAACTCCTCCTCATCGCAACACGCCCTGCAATAGTCCGGCTGGGATCTGTGCCCCGTGATAAAACCGACAAACAACCTTAAGCTGGTCTTATTCAAGCCCAGCAGCCAACCTGTTCTCTTACTGTCTATAGCAGGCCATAGACATCTAGAAACAAAACAACCCGATCCGTTCCCCCAACGCCTCTGCTATTTCTCCATGACTCATCCATTGATGAGGCCATAGAGGTGACTGTAAAAAAGGCGAATTAATCAGGCTGAATTTGCCCGATAGCATGAGTTATGTTGGCTTTGAGTCCACTTAGCAAATACATTGCTATCTATGGTGGTATATAGTAATTTGGTAACACAGACTGAAAAAAAAACAACTAATTTCACAGATGTAGATTCTGGAAGAAGGCATTAATCCACTGAAAAAGTGCGGAAGGCCTTTCTGCAAGATTCGATATAAACTAGTCTCCTTCATTCGTTTGTGCAATTTCCGTTGACGCAACAACACAACAGGAAAAAGTTACGTAGATTTTAATGTCATTGGGATTGTATACAATGCTTTCATTACTACCACCATACAACAAACAAATAAGTGTCTTGCATGCATCATGCATTGACTTGACTAGTACGTCAAAAACAAGAATAGTTTAGAGAAACTGTGTTAAATTTAAGCAAGAACTGATGCTAAATTTAAAAGCATGGAGCCTCTCTTAAGCTCTGCTATGTCTTTTACTGGAACCAGATTAATATGTAATTTAGCGCATGGCATTCTTAAGTAATAGGCTTGCAAAAAGCTACCTGGAAAAAAGTGACTATGAGTCATATTTTATATGATTATTTGGTATTAAAAGGGAATTGGTAATTGAATGGACTGTATAAGATTGTGATTTTCAAGGAAGAAGAGAAAATGTTGTTGCATTCCATGTCCACCAATGAGGATATTATAAAATATTTGTTGAGGTAAATCCTTCTATTTTTGTATTTTATCGGTCCTTAAACGTTGACATTTTGATTTATGCAATGAATTTAATGCAGGAGGAGTTTATATCAGCATACACAATAATAAATGAATTTTAAGACGTTATTTATTTAGATTTCTTTATAATTCTGTAAGAAACTGATTTTAAATCGAACAAACAATTTTATTACATCAGCGAGTCTATTTAGTAATTATTTTCTTTGAGTAGCACATATCGCCAACATCCTTAAATTACCTTTTGTTTTGGTATTTGAATTATAAATTCAAATATTTTTTATTTAATTCAATTACTACCTGGTATATCTAGGCTATATTAGCCTCTTGTTGTATGAAAATTACTCGCCTGCGTGCCTTTCATCACATCCAACAATTTAATTTCAAATAAAATCAGTAGCACATTTGCAATCATCATTAGCTTCTCTAGTTGAGAGCTGAATGAGAACTGAAATTGTTTCATTTTTCATTTCGTCCTTTATACCAAAGAAAATCTCTCAGATGTTCTCTCATTATGGCTGACGTTGATGTGCCAAAAAGAGTAGAAATAATGCAAACAGGTTGTTATTTATGGCACGTAGTTATGATGTGGAATAAATACATTTTTAAAGAGAGTTAAGTACTCTTAATGTTTGTAGTTGTATATATTTTATATTTATTTTATAACAAGGTGACCATATGTTTGACAACTAATTAAAACAAAAAATATATGAAGGTTGAAACCGAGAAGATTAATCATAGAATTCAAGTTGTCATGTCTATCGACATTAGCTTGAGTCATCAATTCGTGTTGTTGTGTTCTCACCATTATGAGGCATTAATTTCCTCTGCAAGTTTGTATCTTGTATAGATTTACTTGCCTTCTTAGACGTAAGGCCACAGTTCAAACCCCAGATCAGACATCAAAACAAAAATATGAAAATATTTCTTCGGCGACTTCCTCTCAGCAGATTTTTGGCAAAAACTCTGAGAGTAAATAAAATTGCCATGAAGAGTTTCTCAAAAATTTTTCCTTTGTTCATGTACAAAATTAACGCACACAATATAAGTGACGTGAGAAGCTAGGAGAAGCTAGATCGTAATTCTGACAGAAGGGTTGTAATGACCAATTATGTATGTAGTAAGTATGTAAAAATGTGATGCATGAAATATAAAACAAAAGATCGTTTTAGTGCCACCATAAATAAAGACTTAATGAAGTGTTTATTTTTAATTTGATTTCCTTATGCTTTGCTGTCGCTGCCTTTATTATAATGAATGCGCACGCAATTTACCTAAGGCTGCATTTTCCAAATTGTTGTGTTTGCTGCATTGCGTTTATTCTGTTTGTAGCATAACACTTGTATACATACGACCTAGTTTCTCACCTCACTTATGCTGTGTGTTATGCTGTATGTTTTATATATGGGAGGCTAGATCTGCAGTTTAAAGTCGACTTCAAATGACAGATTTTTGAACAACTTTTCATAGAAATTTTATTTACTCTCAGCGTCTTTGCCAGAAATCTGCTGAGAGGAAGTTGTCCAAGGAATATTTTTTTGTATTTCTTTTTTATGTCCAACCTGGGGTTTTAACCGTGGCTTTACGTCTAATAAGCTAATACACTACCTACTAGACTACGGCGGATTCATAATACACACAAAAAAAAATAAAACAAAATTATTATCAGTTTCTATATTATTTGAACGTAGTCCTATAAAGTTATAAAAATTTGTATCAATTGGCACCAGTGGTACATTTGAAAAAGCTTTATTACCCTTTTCAACATCAAAATAGTTGCTTACATTATCTGGTCTAGCAATCACAATTCCTCCATTTTCGTTGAGAATCAACCGTAATAAAGAAATACTAAGCTTTTGATGTTCTGATACCATTATTTACTTCTTTCCTACCAATTTTAAATTATGCCTTCAATTCGGTGTTCTAAAAGGCTTCCAGGAAATAATAAGTGTTAAATATTGTGTTAATAAAATAAACATGTATGTTTAGAGTGTATTATATAATTAATTAATTATTGGTTTCTCTAACACAACTGTTATATTGAAACCTTACGCTAGTATACCATATGTTGACGTAGGCATAATATGATAAGCATTTCAGACACCTTACATGCTGGCAATATTATTACTCTCAGAGTTTTTGCCAGAAATTTGCTGAGAGGAAGTCACCGAAGAAATACTTTTTGTTTTTTGTTTTGATGACTGATCTGGGTTTTGAACCTAGCCTTACGTCTAATAAGCTAACACACTACTTACTAGACATATTTATGTTGCGTGTGGTAATATTATAAATGAGTGGCGAAACCTACGGATCAAAGTCGACTCCGACCGACAAACGTTTGAAAAATTCTTCATGCCAATTTCATTTACCCTCAGAGTTTTGATAGAAATCTGCTGAGAGGTCGTCGCTGAAGAAATATTTTTCATATTTCGTTTTCTTGGAGATGTCTGACTTGGGGTCTGAACCGTGACGTTATGGGTAATAAACGAACATACTACCTACTACACTAAGGCCACTTCAGGATACCATATCGAGTCAAAATAAATTTTTCTATAGCATAAATCTTTATATTATAGAGCTCACTTAATGATGACTGCAAGTGAGCGGGCAAAAGCCTCCATCTTTTTATGACAAGAGCAGGGCACTTACCAGTATTGAAAAACTGAAATTTTGAAATGGTACTGAACTATAGTTGAAAAAGTACTTTTTTACATCAAATGGTACTTTTGTAAAAGATACATACATACATACATAATTGGTCTTTATAACCCTACAATCAGGATTATGACCTAATTTTTCTCACACTACTTATTTTGTGGGTGATAATTTTATACATGAGTGGCGGGACCTACAGTTTAAAGTCGACTTCGAACGACAGCTTTTTGAGAAACTTTATCGTGGCAATTTTATTTACTCTCAGAGTTTTTACCCGAAGGAAGTCGCCGGGGAAATATTTTTTCATATTTCGTTTTGATGGAGATATGTGCCATGGGGTTTGAATTGTGGGCTCACAACTAGTAAGCCCGCAATCTTTATATTTAATTATATTTAATACACATACGGGACAAAAACAGCTGATTTGGAACGTAAGAAAACGTAAAAGTCCCGTTTAGTCAAACGTCGATGGAACTTAATGTGAAGATGTACGTTCGTTTTTAGCATATGGCGAGCAAATAACCGAAATTACATTACGGTTCGGCAAGCGTTTTCATTGCTTTTCGTATTCTAAAAATGAATGTACGTTACATGGATGTTTGGCTAACCGGGGCTAAAGCTTAATTCTACCCTTAGCATTGCGTTGAACATGTTTTTAACGCATTTACAGTAGGAAAGGGCAATACATAAAATATGTAATAACAAAAAAGTACGAAAGCATTGCGGGGGTACTGCGGTATTTTTGAAATGAAAAAGTCCTTAATAAAATACAAAAGTTCTGAATTTTTAACACTGGCGCCGACATATGAGTTAAAAGACAGGCTTCTCCTCAGAGCCAAAGCTTCTGCAGAGGTTAATTGCCGCAATTCCAAGTGTTTCAGCGTAACCAAAAAGGGACAGTGGCACGTGAAAATCGTAATAGTACAATGGATGGTCATGTGATTTAAGGATAGAACAGAGTTGATCGTCTTTTTGTCCATACAAGTCCAGCCGGATCTAACATAGTACCTACATTCCTGCTAAAAACGTAGTTGAACCTTTTTGTAATGTGATTGGAGAAAACTTAGTTTAACTAAGGCAACCGAAACACTTAAGCCCTGTAACATGCAGGAGATTATGAGTTCAATACTGCCTCTTGCTAGTTGATCAGCAATTTATTTTGCGACAATATCTTGAAAGAATATAAGAGTTACCTTTGGAAGGTCCAAAATTTTTTTGAAAAATCCTCGGCATTTTTTAACGAGAATGAAATTCGTTAGGAATTTAAACACAACCTGGCTGCCCGAGTAAGTGAGAGGACGTGCACTTATCAATTTCGACAAGTACAGTACCCGGAGCTCGATTTGATCCATTGTACTGGCTGTATGGGTAAATTAAAAGATATTTAAGGGAGAATTCCACCACCAACAAACATTGCGTTGCTTTCAAAATGGTTATGACCTCTTTTTGGAAACACTGCGGTGGTCAGGCAGCCTATGCGAAAGTGTAATATCAGGATCCTCAATATATATACATACATATACACCATAGGCTGTGCATCATTTTGGAGCCATCGGTATAAACCATAAGAGTCTTACTGAGAAGTTCCGGATCTGCAGGCTAAGCCACCTATGGAATGTGGCGTTGTAAAATTATATGTTCTATTCAGGTACCATATAACCGAGCATGTCCAGAGTTCCGGTTAGGCCAGGATTTAATTTAATTGGGCCTTACTGCCATCGTCTTCGATTGAGTTAGGCATGCCACTTGCCTCGTTCAAGTTGGCTATTTTGCGGAAATTCTTTCGAGACGTCAACCTATCCTGGGTCAATGAGGAGTCCTGCTCCATCGCAAGACTCACCTTCCCTGATGGATAGTAGGCGTACGAACCAGTTGCTTGGACTTGGTCGTAACATCATCTCGACCACAGTGTCCATGCTTACAGGTCATTGCGTTATGGGCAGACATGCTGAAAGGATGCGGCTCCCATTTAACGACTTCTGCCGCGGGTGCAGATCCGCTGAGGAAGAAGAGACTGTCATCCAATTCCTCTGCCAATGCCCATCCCTTGCGGGATGCGGATATAGATTATTTGGCTCTCCGTTTCTTGTCAGCTTGACAGAGCTATCAGCTATTGATATCAAGGATATAGCTTCGTTCATCAAACTTTCTGGCTGGTTTTCCAGCATGGGGTAGTCGTGCTTCTGATGAGCAGCCCTTTTGCTGACCAACTTCTTCCTCCTGCCTGGTCTTGGTGGAACTTGGTCAGCACAGGCACTGCGTTCACCCGTGGCATCACAACGGGCCGTTATGCGCGCTCAAGTGAGCTTTGTGACATTATCAAAGCTACCACTACGACCTACTGTCATCAGCCCTGCCCTGTGCTTCAATATAAGGTCAAAAGGGAGCCAATTAAGTACTTTAAAAATGTCTTACTTGAAGTAAAACTGAGTGCCTGTGTATTCTGTCTCTCAGTAGGCAGCGGCATTGGTATTTGTACACCGTCTACCAAATAAGTACACCATAAGCAAGTTTATTTCCACCTCCGCCCTGTGGAACCATTACGTGATGGCACCCTAACAAACTTTTCTGCCGAATATATTGTAGTGCAGAGTGTAATATGGTCGCATTTGTTATTTTTTCCATTACATAATATATCATATTATTTATTACAAATGTATTGTAGTACACCACCAATGAATATGTAGGCCTGTGCGTATTTACTCTGTTGATTAACTGCCAAGGACATTATTTACGCAGCATTCCAATACAAAAAAACACATTCACACACGCTCAACTGTTGCCAAAACAGAGGCAATAATATTTCATTTCAAATGGTTGTGTTTATTTTTGTTGTTATTGTTGTTATGATTTTATTTAGTTGTTACAAAAAAAAACAATAAATTGATTTCAATAAAATATGCTCAAAACGTACATAAATTAACAAAACAAGTTATTTATAAAATTTATTTTAATTAATGCCAAACGTTACTTTGAACGTGCAGAATATGACATTGTACAGGGGGTACCCGCTAATGGGGACTTTTGTTTCTACACAAACAATCTTGTGTTGAATGTTGAAAATGTTACGGATGTTCTTACTCTCAAGCAGGCAAAAGATTTCAATGTTAATTAAAACTTTGCCTACCGACTATCGTTGAAGTCATTTTATTTTAAAGCCTTAGGCACTCTAACTCCTGTGGATTTCTGAACATTTATATGAAATTTTTATTTAAAACCTTCATAGCATTGTTGTATAATAAATTCTTCTGTTTCTTTTGGCGTATTGTTCTTCCCAGAAGTTCTAATATTTTATCATTTTAATCTGTTGTTAATTAAATAATTAAAATATTTCTTTTAATCTGATTTACATGCACAAGAAAATTCTTCGAATTCTATTATTGAAATACTTGAGATATTTAACTTTAACTTGAGATTCTTTTTTAAGTCTCAAAAAATTTATTTCTGTTAATTCTTAAAAGTTAAGTGATTTCATAGAAATAAAAATTTTGAAAAAAAAACATTAACAATTATTAACATTCATGGGTGGGAAATGATGCTGACAAACGTATTGGTTTGTTTTCATTGTTTCTAAAATTTCTATTGGCAAATTCACACGACTTTGTATCGTGTATGTTGTATTGAATACACTTGGTTATTTGTAAACGCTCAATGCTATGCTGTATTGTGTATGTCGTATTCTTCTTCACAATTTTTGGCATTCAAACAATTTGATGGCACGAAACCAACACAACTTATTAAAAACAT
Source organism: Sarcophaga subvicina (assembly GCA_936449025.2). NCBI lineage: Eukaryota > Metazoa > Arthropoda > Insecta > Diptera > Sarcophagidae > Sarcophaga > Sarcophaga subvicina. The sequence goes on from OW388084.2 coordinate 40,987,344, forward strand.
ATGACAACTTATACACATTTTTTCATGCACACAATTTGATAGCACGAAACCAATACAACTTTTAAAAACATATGAAAACAGTGTGTATAAGTGTATCGGATTTTTACATGAAAATTATCAACAACAAGCATACACTGTTGTATAGTCGTCCAACAATACAATGTCTACAACGATACAGCGGCTTGTGTGAAATGACCATATATGTATATGATCGTACATACATATATACAACAATAATCCCATTCATTGATTTTAGAGCAGCTGTATCCATTGTCTAAAGAAAAGATGAGAAGAATAGAAACTTAAAGTTTTTGAAAGTTGTGCATGTTTTCCAGATATCTAACAGAACGTTTTCGAAGCTATCGGATAATCCTCCATTCATAATAACACGGTCTTTGACATGGTGGCATGATTTATTTGGCGAACTGATATTGCCATAACGTAAAACTACACTTTCTAAGCTTTCTTACTTAATAGGTTGTTACAACCCTTTACGACCTAGATTCTAATACCACTCATGTTGTATGTGTTTAATTCATACAAGTTTGGTGGGATCTACAGTTTAAAGTCGCCTACGAACAATGGATTTTTAAGAAACTTTTCATGGCAATTTTATTCCACACTCAGAATTTTTGACAGAAGACTGCTAAGAAGAAGGGGTCAAAGAAATATTTTTCATATTTCGTTTTGTTCGAAATATCTGATCTGTGGTTTGAAGCCAACACCCTACCAACTGGACTTCGGCGACAACAGCTCTTATGTAATACATTTAAATTCGGTTGTGTTGTATGGCTCCCACACTGTTCAGTTCAAAAACTTCAAATGCATGACAATAAAAGATAGCAATGGTTATAGTCCTTACCATATGACAATTTTGTGTGTTGCGTGTTTTCAGTGCTGAAGAAAATTGTAAAAATTAGCATTTAAACCCTTTATTAGACATACAGGATCGACAAATACAAAATGTACCATTATGAACCGTAAGACAGACCCAATTGCTGAGCATAGCATAAAATCGATAAGCTGTGATTATCCACCTGCCTTCTGCTAATAGAAGTGATATTTTTGAACACACGATTGACCACAGTAAAACTTCCAGTCTATTGAAATTCCTGTATAATCTTGTTAATTCCTTGTACAGAAGGTAGGTTCCTTTTTCCCTTCTTCTATATTTCAACAAAAACTACTTTATCATTAGAGGAGCGTCGATCGCAGTTAAAACAACATCCTGTTTTGTAGTAAGTTTTAATTCTTTTTCCGGCTTCTTTGACTGTTAAATGATCCATATTCGGCAAACGATCCATATTTGGCAAACGATCCATACAATGGCTAACCTTTGACTAAACAAATGACATTTCAGATAAAAGATCTTTAACAGCTAAAAGGATAATCCATTATAAGTAATGGCAGCTATATATTTTACCACTTATTAGGTATGAATTCTTTAAATTTTAGAAGTTCTAGTGCCTCAGGTTCGTGTCTCAGATTAGAGCGTTTATAGGAATGCTAAATTATTATTCGAAATTTATTCTTAGTTTTACTCATAACACCCCGATACATTTCAAGAAATGTGACCGCATGAGTCCAAAATGTTAAAAGTTAGAGTGCTAGAACATACAGAGGGTCTGTTCGAATATCTTTCTGAATATCCTTCAATATCGGTTTTGATACTTGAGGTGATAGGTCTTTGAAGAAAAGGAGCCCATAATACTCAGGTGAATGGCAGAGGACGTAAACATACGATCCTGCTGAGATATGTTCTGGAAAAAAAATTATAACGTCTATAGTGACGTTCTTTTGAGAAAAACCTTTTTAAATGGAAGAATAATTGACTCATGGGTGCATAATACTATAGAAACTAGAGATAAATTATATATAAGATATGACGATATGAAGACATAAATAAACAAAGCAGACGAAGGCTCATAGATGTAGAAGGATTGCAAGGAAATCATGGGGATATAATTCAAGGGTTATGCAAAAATTATATACCATGAGCTGTTTGATGCTGGATTTAGGTGCGTTGCGCCAGACCTATCATTAGGGTAGTGGGAGGCATTTGTAATACACTAATTATCAGGAGATTTCGAGATCTAATACTTTGACTGGCTGACAGCTTCAGACTTAACTCTATTCTGTATAGAACCAGCAGACTCTGTGACAAAAATGATTTGAATACACTGGTATAGGGATGAGTCAAGAACAATTATTGCGATAGAAGTGGAAATGTGCTCAATTAACTTGAACATCCGAGCATATAGCAAATACGAGATTAACTTTAAGAAGTATAAGACTATCTGCGGAAGTCGAATCAGCTAGGCAGGGTGAGTACGGAGGCAATCTCAATTTCTATTTATAAATTAAAATAGGAGGAGATCTAAGTCTATCCAGAAATTAACTACGGTTGGTAAAAGATCTTTTGACAGGCCATTGTAGATTCAACGTACACTTGGTTCAAAGCCAACATATAGATTCTGTGATGGCAAGAATAAATCATCAGAATTCGTTTTTGAAGCGCGTAAGTTATCAATGCAGGAGAAAACACCTGGGTGTGTATCATGTGCCGGAAAATGAATTCTCCTTTCTAACACCGAACAGTATTTTGAAGTTTTTCAGAGCAATAAGGATAGAGGAGATATTAAAGATACAACCTATACAGGTTGAGGGCAGGACAATAGATTGAATGGGTGTAGGACGCTGGCTCGGCAATTTCGTTCGAATGGAGGATTTTCGGAAGTCGGGGAAGAGGACGATCTTATTTACGTTGGAAAGATCATATCGAAGAAGCCCTCTCATCGATTGGTGTGACTAACCGGCGAAGATGCGCAAGAAGTAGAAGCGCCTGAAAGAATGTGTTAAGGCAGGCTGAAATCCGTTAATCGGGTTGTTACTGGCCAATTAAGTAAGTAAGTAAGGTCGCAGGACTATGACAACTTTGTATAATAGGCAATATTAATAGCAATAATACTTCGTGCTATTTTTTTTGCACTTAAGTGCTCTCATTCCAAAAAAAATGAAGGCTTAGTAAGCTAAGATTTGTCAACTATTTACCACGAACCAAATATTGAATTGTCGTAGTTAAGTGCATTAGTGTTGTTGAAAAAACTTGCATGATTACTAAGAATGTGGCGTCATATATCGTCTGTAATTTCGTAGTTCGTTTCCTCATTTTCCTGTCACATCTTTAAACAACTAAAATACGAGAAGAAGCGAAAAAAATTTAGTAAAAGGAAATGCATACGAATTTAGAATTTAATTTGAAATCCTTATTAATGGGGTTTACTGTGAATACATATGTACATTGTACATATGGTACTGCATACTCGTATGTGTGTTGTTGTATTTTTCCTTTTATCGGATTAAGAGTTTTACTGTGCCAGCATTTAAATGAGGCTGACTTTCACTGGCAGAATAATTCCTTTTATGTTTGTTATGTTCTCTTTAATGTATGTTATGTTGTGTGAAGTATTCATTTGAATGTTTATTTTATTTAAACGAAACAATTCTCTGTTGAAAATGATTTTATAAAAGCGATACTTTCTGTTTTTGAAAAACTACATTATTATGCTGCTGATATTATTTTAGTTGGTTGGTTGGTTGGTTGCCGAATGCGATGATAAAGAGAATTTTCATCAAAAATACTTACTTTCTCAAATTACAGATGAGGAAATTTCACAACTGGAGAGCTGGTGTGTATAGCTAAAATATTTTAATTCTATTAAAAATAATGCCAGACAAAGGCAATGTAAAGAGTGAACAACAAACTTTAAATTTAAATAAAATGAAATGCAAGATTTCCACTTCAGTATTAAATATTTAAATATTGTGGTTATGTACTCAGGATAACTGCTTACATCATCCATCTCATGTACAAATTAAATAAATTTTATTTCTGAAGCAAGCTTAAATTAAAGTGCATTCATTATATATAGTGTAGTAAAATAAAAGAATTTTTTTACTGGAAACTGATGTTATAGCTTAAGGTGGGACTTTCATAAACAGCTTCCATACTTTAAAATTAAACAGAGTATGGGTGAGATATAAGAAGTCGCAGTAGTCTAGTAGTTATTGTCCTGGCTTATTAGACGTGAAACTCGGTTCAAACCCCAGGTCAGACATTTCCAACAAAACGAAATATGAAAAACTATTTCTGAGGCGACTTCCTCTTTCATATTTCTGACAAAAATTCTGAGAGTAAAATAAAATTGCCATGAAAAGTTTGTCAAAAATCTGTCGTTCGGAGTCACCTTTAAACTATAGGTCCCGCCATTCATGTATAAAATTAACACACACAACATAAGTGATGTGAGAAACTATGTCGCAACCCTAACTAATAGGTTGTAATGGCCAATTATGTTTTTTTTTTATAGCTTTACGAGCTAAAGGTTGGGAATCTTCGAAAGACATTGGTAGCCCGGCCTACCAATGTGCACGATTCGCCGCAAGACTTACTCTTGGCTTGCTAAACGCATACGTACTAAACCCAACCTAGTTCGTCACACTTTCAACCATTTGCCCCCCCCCCCCGGGACCACAATCAAGTATTACTTCGGGGGGTGGAGATTCAGCGAGTGCTGCCTTCAAATTCTGCGTTCCAATTGTCACATGAGGTTAACATCAGGTTAACTATGTTATCGGGCGTTACCTGGAATCCTACTGTCCTCTTCAGGCAATTTCGTTGAACAACATATCGCGGGCAAGTAAAGAAAACGTGCTCCGCCGTCTCCCTTTCATTGGGGCATTCTGGGCATGCCTCGTCTACATCCTGACCATACTTATAGAGATATGCTCTATAACATCCATGGCCGGTTAGTAACTGTGTCAGGTAGAAGTTCACCTGACCGTGTCTCCTTTTGGTCCATTCGCCTATGCTCGGTATGAGTCTGTGGGTCCACCTTCCCTTGGTTGAATTGACCCAGTCATGCTGCCATCTATGCATAGCGTAATCCACTAACTGAACAGGACTGGGGAGATCCATTCCCCTCCTTGTGTCATGTTTCCTCCTCTCTACATCCACTACTAGCCTCAGGGGCATCATCCCCGTAATCACCAATGCTGCATCAGTAGACACCGTGCGGAAGGCAGAAATCACCCTGAGAGCTGATCTCCTGTAGGCCGTTTCTATACCTGTTCTATAGGTCCTCTTTATATGGCCCCGGCCCATATAGGGGCCGCATATATAGCGATCGAAGTCACTACCTTCATCAGTAACCGCCTCCTCTCCTGTTTTGGGCCTCCAAGGTTAGGCATTAATCGGGCAAGTGCACATGATGTCGCCGCACACTTTCCACCGACGTACGTCAGGTGTTCCCTAAACGTGAGCCTGTTATCAATCATTACTCCCAGATATTTAATCGCCTGCTTTGATGTTATGCGCTGGTCGCCTACTGTTATTGTAATAAATTCCATCTTCTTCCCACTGCTTACAAGTAGTACATCCGTCTTGTGATCAGCAAGTTTGAGACCTATTCCCGTGATTCAGTTCCTGACCATACCAACCGCAGTGTTACATGTTCTCACTAATTCATCTAAATGTTTTCCCCTTATCACCAGGGCAATATCGTCCGCAAAACCAATGATCTGTGTACCTCTAGGGAATCTAAGCCCCAGTACACCATCATACATGACATTCCATAGTATTGGGCCCAGCACGGAACCTTGCGGGACCCCCGCCGATACCGCATATGTCCTCCTGCCATCATATGTGTCATATAAGAGCACTCTATCCTTAAAGTAGTCCTTAATAAGTTCCATCAAGTAGTTCGGTACATCCTTTCCATCTAGGGCTGTTAAAGTGGCATCCCAATCCGCAGAGTTGAATGCGTTCTTGACGTCCAGGGTGATGATAGCGCAGTACTCCTTATCGCCCTCCAGCCAGCGCTCACCACTGATAGCATCCTTTGCTATTGTCATAGCCATCTCTATTGCATCTATTGTGGAACGGGCTTTTCGGAAACCAAATTGGCGATCCGACAAGCCTTCTGCCCCCAGGAATGCTTCCAGTCTCCTACAAATTATCCTCTCCAAAAGTTTTCCAGCTGTGTCGATCATACAGAGCGGGCGGTAGCCCGATGCATCCTGCGCGTTGTTACCCTTCGGAATTAGAACCAGTCTCTGTCTCTTCCATATCCTATGGAACGTCCTCTCCTGAATACAAGCATTAAAACTTGTCTAAACAGCTCAGTGTTACTTTCAATGGCAGCCTTAAGCGCAATGTTTGGGATCCCGTCGATCGCCGGTGCTTTGTTAAGTTTCATTTCCCCACAGACTGATTCCAATTCCTGCCTGCTGACTTCTGGGATTTCCTCCGGTGACCGCATATCCCGCACGCAGTATGTAATTTCGGCTTTGCGCGGAAAAAGGTCCGCAACGATTGATTGCAGCTTAGCTGCAAATGACGTTGCTGGTGGTCGGAAGCAGTTCAGCTTTCTCATCACCACCTTATATCCAGTTCCCCAGGGATTCTCGTCCACATCGGCGCACATTTCCCTGTAGCATCTTCTCTTGCTGAGCGCAATGGCCCCATTAAGGCTGGTCCTACACCTTCTATATCTTTCACGCAGTTCTGCAAATTCATCCCGGCCTCTGGCTCTTTGGAATAGCCGCCGTGCGCGGTTGCGTTTACGCCTTAGATCCGCTATATCCGCGTTCCACCAGTAGACGTGTTTCTTCCCAGACATATTACGCCTCCTTGCCATAGAAACGTTGCAAGCCTCCGTTATGGAGCGCATAAGTTTCGTCGCCTTGTCATTCGCGTTCCCGAATAACCGAATATCCTCCAATGCGAGGACAAAGGTTTCCCTGTCAAAGGTGGAGTCCTTCCAAAGAGGGTTCGGCGGTGCGGCAGGAACGTAGTGTCCCGTAGAGCGTTCCCGGATCTCAAAAATGATAGCCTGATGATCGCTATGTGTGTAGATGTCAGACACCAACCAGGTAGATGAGATCGCCAGTGAGTCGCTGACGAATGTCAGGTCAATTTTAGAGCAGCGTCCATTTCTCGAGAATGTATCCCTATCACCACTATTAAGTAAAACTACCTCCAATGTTGCAAGTGCGTCGAGTAGGCATTCTCCTCTTGGATTAGTGAATGCCGAGCCCCATTCAACAGCCCAAGCATTGAAATCCCCGGCAATTACCACAGGTCTCACGTTCCTTGCTTCCTTAACGATGTCATCTATTCTGCGTCTATTGATAGGCTAGGGGGAAGATAACAGCTGAAGAAATGTACCCCATTAACGGTGCATTTCACAAAGCTCTCCCACCTGTCGTCGACATTTCCCATTGGGAATTTACCACAGGACCACATCGAAGCCCTATTGCATTTGCTGGCTATCCAACGTTGGTTTTCAGGTGCTCTGTAGTGCTCGCTCAGTACTGCCAAGTCTATCCTCTGCTCCCGCACCGTCTGTTTAAGTAGCTCCTGCGCCGCTTCGCAATGGTTCAAGTTCAACTGCAAGACTGTCATTTACCTGAGTATGTCAACTTCCGTCGTGCCGCTAGATAGTGTGCGCACTTATGTCCTCCCGTGATATGCTTCGCGTCCGGATCCGGATCGCCTCTACAAAGAAGGCAGTGAGGGTCACGGTCGCAAGCCTTGGCAATGTGACCTTGCCCTCCGCATTTGAAGCAGTGTTTGGACCAGTCACTATTACTGCTACACTTTCCTGCTACATGCCCGAACTGCAAGCACTTGTAACATCTCCTTGGGGTTACCTTTCTCAGTAAGCGGCAAACTGTCCACCCTACACGCAGTTTACCAACTTCCTCTGCCCTGCCTGCCAGCTTCATAGGGATTGCGATTACCGCCGTCCTAGTACCTCCTGGAACGTTCCTGATCGTCTTGAGAGCCAACGGTTGTATTTCCCCGATTTGGTCCCTCCATGCGGCGATTATTTCCTCCTCAGTTGTTACTTCATCCAGGTATCTTAGTTCGAATGTAGCCTCCTCAGTTATTGTTCTGACCTCTATCTCTTCGGCCAATAAGCTCCTTAGCTTAGAACGGTGCATCTCCGTAGCCACCTCTGCCGATCTTCTAAACTCCAGAAGGATTTCGCCCCTTTGTGTCTTCTTCACAAGCTGGACATCCTCGCCAACTGATTTAAGCTCCGGGGCATTCCTTACCTTCCTTAGAATGTCCGCAAACGATAGTTTCTCGGTTGGCTTTATTATCACTGCGTCTGGTCTTGGAGGTTTTCTGCGCTTCCTAGTTTTCACGATCCAATCATTGTGCTCCTGGGTGTTTTCCTCTGTTGCTGCGGGCACTACCACAGTCTGGTTCGTAGCAGTTGCTGGTCTCCCAAGCGAGTCACTATTCCTAACCTCAGCGGCAGGCTTGACTAGTCCACGAGGGCGGGTTGTCCTGGTTTTCTTTGGAGGTGTTCTCCTACGTTTTTCCAATTCATCCCTCTGCCTTTTGGAAGCACAAGGTGTCCCTTGTTGCATGATCGTCTGTGTGCTTCTGTCATTGGTTCTGACCTTTACCTCCTGTTCCGCAACTTTATCCTTAGCGGCTTGCTGGTATAGTGACGATATAGAAGCTACTAAATCGCGCATCGCTTGGTGGATGGACCTCCTTCCTCCGCCCATCATCTCCACGAGTTCCGAGATTCTGTCGCCTAGCTTGGTGAAATCATCCACCTCCTTTTCAGGAGCTTTGCTCCTCTGCAACTCCGGTGGTGACGAGCGAGATCTCTCGCCGTTCTGCTTCAGCGGTGGTGAGTGGAGTAACCTCGAAGCCCTCCGGAAAGGATTCAGGAAAGGGCTGTCCTGCTGGATCTCCTTTGCACCCTCGGTGCCGGCTGGAGAAGTAGCGCCTGTAAAGTTATATAAATTGTTGCTTGTGTTGAATTCCATTTTATTGGGTCCCAACTTGGAGCCGTTATCTTGGATTCGTTGTGTAGTTACCCTTATTGTGGTCCCATGGTTATCTTTGCAATGCAGGGAGGCCATGCGAGGGTTGACACAAGTCCTCATGAGAGCTTGTGTTCAGAGCCAGACCGGGAGCTAAACAGAAGAAATTCTTAACTGCCCCTACACCCCAGCTCAACGGGACGGGTCCAAGATCGTTCTCCAAGGCTTGCCAGGTTTTAACGGGATGGAGACAGATGGTGTATTAGCCTGAAAGCCGTCTGTACCAGATTTCACTCCAGCACATATTGGTAACAGAATACCCCATCCGCCAGCCCATGTCATCAAATCCAAATAGTAGTGTAGTCCAGTATACCATAATCAGAATCTTACTGGAATCAATTCTGATGCCTATACGACTAGGCTCCGATCGTCCACATCCGTTGGGTGCGTGCTTGCACGCATGCTGGTATGTGATTCCCACGGTGCTATCGTGATACCACGGTAGTTCAATACTTTGAGCGGCATTGTTTCGCTTTAAAGCATCAGTGTCATTGGGTATATGACAGACTTTTCATCCGCACCCTCTACCTTTGCCCTCCCATTTAGTCGCCTTTTACGACAAGCAGGGAACCACTATGGTAGTATTATAATCCGCTACCACACGGTAAATGACCAATTATGTATGCATGTATATATGTGTGTGTGAGATATTATCGAAAGTTTTATTGGAAAGTTTTATTGGAAAGTTTTATTAGGTTCGCAGTTTACAGTGGTTGCTTGGCCAACACCATTACAAAAGACTATTTTCGTGTTGCATTGGACGTTCTTGGATCTCGTGTGGATTGGTATCGTTTCGAATTCAATAATTTTATTTGTTCACGCAATAATTCATTGAAATAGGAGCCTCATTGCAATTGCAACCTCACGTTGTTGTCTACGGTCCATAGATATTTGGCAAAACAGACTAAATAAATGACAACTAATTTGACAGATGGCGCAGTAGTTTAGTAGGTAGATTGTTGGGTTATTAGACGTAAGGCCACGGTTCAAATCCCAGGTCAGACATCAAAGCGAAATATGAAAAAATATTTTTTCGGCGACTTCCTCTCAGCAGATGTCTGGCAAAAACTCTGCGAGTTAATAAAATTGCCATGAAAAGTTTTTGTTATTCGCAGTCGACTTTAAACTGTAGGTCCCGACTCCCGATGAAATCAACACCGACAAATGTAGATCTAAAATGAAGGCCATCGTCAACTGTCGAAAGTCCCTGTTAGATGACAGCAATTAATGCTCTTTGTACTAAAAGTTGCGCGCCTAATATGCTTTGAAAACAATCCAATTTTTTTTTCATTTAGAATGGTTTCTTTAGGCTAGACCTGCAAATATATTTTTTTTTTCAGTGAGGTGATTAGCTTAAGAGGCGAACTCTCATTGAATGTTAAGGCCATATTTTGGAGGCGATGTTAGGCTCATTGTGTTCCTACAAGTCAGAGTCGAAAGCGGAGTCGGAAACAGCAGAGTCGGAAACAGATAGGAAACAACCGCAATTCCAAATTTTCCTATTGCGGCAGTGAAGTCGCCGTAGTCTAGTAAATAGTGAGTTTGGTTATTAGACCTGAGGGCACGGTTCAAACCCCAGGTGAAGAAACATGAAGAAATTTCTGCGGCGACTTGCTCTCAGCAGATTTCTGGCAAAAACTCTGAGATTAAACAAACTTACCATGAAAAATTTCCCAAAAATCTGTCGTTCGCAGTGGACTTTAACTGTAGGTCCCCTCATTCATGTGTAAAATTAACACACATAGCATAAGTGGTGTTAGAAGTTAGGTCTTAATCCTGCCTGAAGGGTTGTAATGACCAATTATATATGTGTATTGCGGCAGGCAAGTGCGCCTATTATTAGCAAAAGCTTTTCGTTGTCATATGACACGAAAGACAGTTTCCATTCTCTAACAGATTCACAACTCTTGCAGAATACATGCCTGGATATTTGCAATGTTGTGATATATAACCATGCGATCTTTCTTCCTAGGATAGACAAAATTTCCTAGCAATACTACACATGCCCTTATTCTGTCAACGAAGTTGACCTCACTATGCCCAGTTTAGCAGAAGCAGACATTTGAAAGAATATTTTATATGTATTATTTGTAGAAACACCACTGATAGTTATAGAATCGTCCCTGCTAATGAATTGGTAGTAAAGAAACAGGTTATGGTGGAGAACAAAGGAGGAGTAGCTCTTATATAGACATGGATAGTGTTGCTACACATGGATAGTGCAGCTAAAAAACGAATACTTTCTGTAATGGATTTTTCGGGTACAAATTTATTTTTATACGCACACACTGAAAAGAAGTCGCCGAAGAAATATTTTTTCATATTTCGTTTTGTTGGAGATGTCTGACCTGAAGTTTGAACCGTGGCCCCACGTCTAATATGCCAACTTCCTACTAGACTACGACGACTTCAGTTTATTATTTGTAGTGCCGATAAAAAAATGAAATGCGAACCACATTGCGATGGTGCTTGAACTAAACAATAGAGAACTACTGTTATAAGTGAGAAATATAGCGCTCTCGGGTATACTATCGAAACTAGACTTAAACAAGTTTTCAATTGCATTTTCGGTGAGTGAAAAAAATAAAACTACTTCAATGACGGAAACATTTAAATACCTAATCGGACAAGTCTCGTGTAGATACACATTTTTAAAGCACTGTTAATTTATTACGTCATAGACATCATCATAAAGGTAATACATCTACAACAGCACTGTTGGCGGAAAGCATATTGATTAACTAGTAGTTTAAAGAAGTCGTTTTTGCGTATAAAAGTCGTTGTACTCACTGCTACTTGCAGTATTACAATAAGAAATATTACAGAACAACGGGTGATTATTTAATCGTTTGGATAAACATACATACTCGTACATAATTGGTCATTACAACCCTTCAGTCAGGATTCCGTCCTATCTTCTCACATCACTGATGTTGTATGTGTTAATTTTTATACATGAGTGACGGGACCTGTAGTTTACTCCAAGCGACAGATTTTTTTGCCAGAAATCTGCTGAGAGGAAGTCGCCCGAGAAATATTTCAAATTTTTGTTGGAGATGTCGGACCTGAAGTTTGAACCGTGACCTCACATCTACAACAAATATTCGTTTTGAATGTGTCACCTGACAGTTGAAACCAAGGTCAACTCATAGTTTTGGGCAAACAATAATGCTCTATTGGCCGTAACGTAGTGATTTTAATCGTTCTAAATGAAGTAAAGACCAAGGAAGTTGCCGTCCCTAAAACTGCAGCAAACAATGCATTCTAAAGTCGGTTTAGGCAGCTCTAGGATTATCTCCGTCTGCTCATCTCACCGAATTCAGTCATTCTGTTTGCTGTTGAACCAAAAATACATTTCGTCGCTTTATAATATGTCTTTTTTTTGCTAAAGACAGGGTGGCCAGATAGTTTGCGTCGCTGGTATGCTCGCATTTTGCCGGCCTGTGGCTCGCCGGATAGATTGGTTCTTGCCGACTATCTGGGCCTAACGCGCACTCACATATATAAAAAATATCATACCAGGTTTAAATTAAAAAAAATCTATAAAAATATGCTGTGGGACCCGAGAATCAAACGACTAACAACGGAACCGAAACTAACAGATACCTACTGGTGTTACACAACTTCAATGAGGAGAGACTGCAGATGTTATCGCAGCTCTACAGCCCACCCATAGGAATCCAAAGAATCCCACCATGATTTTTCCGATAGAATTTTGATGATAGAGGGCGATTTTTTAAAAGTTTCGCGTATACCAGCGACTGAAGAAAATCCCACATAAAATTGAAATTTTAACGATGTGGTAACTTCATAACACCTCTACATTAGATGATCATGCCCCAAAATAGCTCGTACAGAATATCCAATGTGGCTTGAGGTGTGTGTTACATAGCGCTGTTCTGTTGATAACATATGTCGTTAGCGATCAGATCATCCAATTCGGAATGTCATTCGCAATCAGCGACCGATGTGCTATAGCAGCTTGGTCAACGTTGTTTTCAAAAAACTACCCATTCATTCAGAAATGGGCCTCATTCGGAAGATTATTTTTTCACAAAAATTAGGATCAATTGTCTTTCGATCTACAACGCATTCAGCAAATACATGTTGTTGCTTATGGCCGTCAATGGTGATTTGGCAAATGACAACTAATTTGATAGATGCAGTTCTGGTGAAGTCGCCGTAGTCTAAAAGGTAGCGTGTTGGCTTATTAGACGTAAAGCTCGGGTTCGTATCCCAGGTCAGACATCAAAACGAAATATGAAAAAAAATATTTCTTCAGCGATTTCCTCTCAGCAGATTTCTGGCAAAAACTCTGAGAGTAAATAAACCTGTCATGAAAAAAAAATCAAAAATCTGTCGTTCGGAGTCGACGTTAAACTGTAGGCCCCTCCACTCACGTATAAAATTAATGCACACAACATGAGTGGTGTGAAACACTAGGCCGTAATCCTGACCAATTATGTATGTATGAATGTAGTCCTGTAGAAGTCACCAAAGTTTACTAGGTAGCATGTGGGCTTATTGGACATGAGGCCACGGTTCAAACTCCAGGTTAGACTGAAAATAAATTTTTCCTGCGACTTCTTCTCAGAAGATTTCTGGCAAAAACTATGAAAGTAAATAAAATTGCCATGAAAAGTTTCGCAAACATCATAGATAAAATTAACACATACACCATAAATGGTGTGAGCACCTAGCTCGTAATCCTGACTGAAGGTTTGTAATGACCAATTATGTATGCAGTCTACAGTATAGTATAGAAAATCACCCGTTATACATTGTGAATAAGGCCTAAGAAAAATGTTGTATGCATTATTGCAAAATATTTGTTGTTGTTTTTTCATTCGTTTTCTTATGTTAGAAGAAAGAGTCTGTCTATGCTTTCTTGTTATTTCACTGCCCTTACTGCCTAAGGCAACTTTTCTTGTTATCTTGTAAGCATTTTAAAATTTTTCTTCCTTCATTATCATGAAGATTTTTCTTATTGCTTTGGATGTTGTTGTTGTTGTTGTTTTCTTTTGTTTTTGTAATATTTCCTTGGGCCGTATATGAAAGAAAAATGTCTTCAGCGAACTATAAAACAGTTTTATGTCTTCCGTTTTTCCTTAAAAACTTCATTTAGTCTCGTATAACTAAATACCACTTCCTGCAGCGACTGTGTCTGCTTGTCGTTCACTGATTTTATATTGCAAATGCAGCAAATTGAATGGACTAGAAATGATTAGTTCGTGTATTTAAGGAAAAGAAATACTTTCTTTAAAGTTTTTTCTTATAATTCTTTTTCTTAAAAATGTTTTTTGCAGCTGAAAAACAATGAAAAACTTTTTTTTAGTCTTCAGTTTAAATACAACATCATTGATCTGTGAAATAAAAAGTTCGAATTCTTCTTTAAATCGTAGTATTTTTTCTTCCATTTTTTTTCGAACAACTTCTTCGTAAAATATTTGTTAATATGGCGGAAATAAAACGAAATGGAAAGTAAATAGTTATAATTGAGTCTTATTTGTTTAGATTGATTTACGATTACGTATTAAATATTTAGGAAATGTTAAAAATTAATGAAATGAAAAATATCAACTAAGGACATGAACACTCCAGCACACAGGCACAGTCTGTGAAGGAAATGTTTTTACAAAGCAAATGTTGTTTGACATGGACTTTGTGCATTAAAAAATCTGTTCTTTGCGTTGTGTTTGATTACAATTTTATTGCTGTTTCGACAAATAATTGTAAAACATAAGTGTTATGTAGTCATGGGGATGAATTTCAAGGGTTGTACATATACCATGAGCAATAATAATAATGTCCTACAGCGACGCTGGAGGCTCTAGGTCCGTTACACCAAAGCTATAGTTAGAATAATGGGAAACACGTTTGATATAAGATTTATCAAGGGATTTCAAGATCTAATGACTCTAAGCAGCTGACAGTCCCAAGCTTAGCTCTCTACTGAATATAACCAGCAGACTATATGCATACATATATACATACATGCATAATTGATCATTACAATCCTTCAATCAGTATTACGACCTAGTTTCTGACATCACTTATGTTGTGTGTGCCGATTTTACACATGAGTTGCGTGACCAAGAGATTAATGTCTTCTCCGAAAGGCAGATTCTTGAGAAACCTTTTGTGCCAAATTTATCTACTCTCAGAGTTTTTGCCAGAACATCCGTCGAAGAAATATTTTTTTTTCGATTTGTTCCAGATGTCTGATCTGGGGTTTGAACCGTGGTCTCACGTCTAATAAGCCAACCAACTCCCTACTAGACTTCGACAAAAATTAATTCAGTAAACTAGAAACTGGTATACAAATAAGTCAAGAACAAATATTGTGACAGAACCGGGAAGGTGCTCAATTGAGATTAGCTTCAAGAAGTATAAGATCGTCTGGGGAAGTCGAATCAGATAGATAGGGGAAATAGGGAGGCAGTCTAAATTTTTGTTGATAGATTACAGTAGGAGGAGATTTAGGTCATGTATTACACAATACAGAAATGAACTGAGGTTGGTAAACTGTTGTTTGGCAGGACATTGTAGATTGTTTGAATCCAATGTGTAGATTCATCAGTATATGTATATGTTGGAACCCGTAAGTCATAAATACAGGGAAAACGCCTGGGTGCGTATGAAGTGCTGCGAACTTAACTTTCTTCTGTGTGGAACTAGCAGACTCTATGACAAAAATGAATTGAATAAACTGAACACTTCATACTCTTTTAAAAAATTACTATTTTTGGTATACGAATTAGTCAGAAACAGATATTGAGACAGGAATGGGAGATGTGCTCTATAAACTCAGACATCGCAGAACTCAGTCCTTATGAGATTAAACTGAAGAAGGATAAGATTATCTCTGATACACGGATTTTTTGGCAGGGTATTGTAGATTTAATGTAGGCTTGCACAATTTACTTGTAGATGTGATGACGACAATAAATCATCAGAATATAGTCTTGGAACCCTAAAGTCATTAATGCAGGAGAAAATGCCTGGGTTTATATCATGTGCTGGTCACTGAATTGTCCTTGCTAACACCGTAGTAACTTGTAGTTTGCCAAGACAATAGGCTTAGAGGAGACATCAAGGGTACATCTTATATAGATCTTTGCTTCAAATACGGTGAAGAAGTTTTTAGGCACTTAAGCCAAACTTCTTATGTATGATTGTACATGTAGTGGACAAGCGTTATTCTGGTGTTAAATGATTCATAATGATTTGCCACAACTTACAAAATAGAATTGTCATTTGTCATTGTTTGACGTTCTCATCTTTATCAATTTCGATGTTTTTCATATTCCATATGTTCTTAAGTTTAAAAATTGATTTTTTCAGCATCTTATTATATAAATTCCTTGAGCCATTTTTAGGTCACAATAGACAACTCACTGCAGTAGTTGGTTTGGATTCAACAAAAATTGGAGCATTACCCTCTTTTATCGTGTTTTGATAAAAATGTTCGAGTTCAACTATAGGATGGGAAATTTTAAAGTTTAAATTTAAAAATCTAATAAAACAAAAACGGTTTATAATGTTGCTTTTTTGTTGTGAAGTACAATTGTTCCAATTAGATATGGGGTATTACTTCATTCATATGGCTACCGCAACTGGCCTCACAGTACCTTATTCGATCGGATCAATTTTCGGGCTCTTTTTCGAGTATATGTGGTCATATCTGAGCAATGGCATCATGAACGTTGGCCTTCAAATGCTCAGTTGTCTCTGGTTTGTCGACATAACACATTTCTTTAACGTCGCCCCAGAGAAAATACTCAAACGGTGTCAAATGGCAGCTTCTTTGTGGCCAATTAATATCACCATTTCGGCTAATTGAACGGCTATCAAATGTTTGACTCAATAAATCGATTATGGCATGAGATGTGTGGCAAGTTGCACAGTCCTGTTGAAACCAAACATCTTTTACATCAATACCATGAAGAGCGTGTACACAAAAATCGGTTAACATGGTGTGATAGGTGTCTCCATTGACCAGAATGATTGCGCCGTCCTCATTTTCAAAGGAATATGGACCAATGAGACGTCCACTCTACAAACCGCACCATACAGTGACTCATAATGCGTGTATTGGGTTTTTTAATATCATGTGTGTGCTTTCTGAGACTTAAATACGGCAATTTTGTTTATTGATGTACCCACCGAGATGAGCTTCATCTGAAAAAATAATTTTTTTTGGGCAAAATCGACATCATCGTGCAGTTTCTCGTTGGCCCAATAAATCCCAACGTTGCTCAAGCGTAAATCGATTCATTACGTTCAGTGGCGATAATATACTGAATTTTGTGACAGAAAAGTATGACGTAAATATTGGCAGATTCGAAATAATCGATGGTTCAAATTTAAACCGGTAGATGGCCCACCCGATACAATTTGCTTCTATTATTACTTCCATGTGAATTTGCTTACTTTTCATCAAATAGATTTTAATTTAAATTAACACAGTATATGAAATCTCTCTCTACATATTACCTTTCACTGATAAGTAATATATGCTACGTTGAATCACATAGTCTGTGAGGAATTATTATTACATTTGACTCCCCTTTTTTAAATTTCAATGGTCTCAAGTGTTGTAGCATTCTCATTTGAAAATTACACAAAAACAGAGTCCATTAATTTAGTTTCGTACATTTCGTGGTTTTCCCACAAAAATTTACTGCAATAAACACAGCGAAAAAACCAAAAAGTTGTACTCTGTTAACCCACTTCAGTCATGCTGTGAATAGCAAAATGGAAAATTACAATTTAGTTTCACTAAATAGTTGTGCAAGTTTCCTATTGTTTCAATAACATATACAGGGAATAGATACACACTTCATATAATTAAATTTTATTTTAAATTTCACGAATAAAAGTTTTACTTGTTTGGGATTTGATGCTCAATCACTATGACGACTATTGCTCTTTAATCTGCAAGGGGGTAATAGGCTTCAACTTGTTTATCAGCCTTAAAAATGTATACGGGCTGTACGACTGAGACTACAAACCAACTTTATTTTATGATACCGTGATATGGTGGTTGACCAAAAAAGGAAGCATCAAACCCTATTAGGGCGTATGATGGTGATGGTGATCATTATAACAGGTACTCTTAGAACTACATCACTGAAGGTATTGTTTACTAAACTCAACTGGTTACCATCAGACAAGTTCGCATAACAAAAGTCTGCCAAGACGTCAATAGGACTGATCACTACAAAAGCATTAAATAGTTTTCACCTTCCACTGCACGCAATACAAGAATTCTCTGATGGATACACATCACGTGCCAAAGTCTGAGGTGTAATAAGTTGTTTTAAAAACTTAAATCTTAGATTGTTCCTTGCACTACCCAATTGCTGTAGTGCTATTCAAGCTGAAATAATGCCCATAAGGATTGCTGCTAAGCTAATACGGTATCAGAGTATATCGAACGGAGATATACCGGCAGTAAATCGGTCATTAAATGCTTAGAGAGTGTACATCATATTTAAGATAATGCACTGAACTCGTAGAAACGTGAATTAATTTTTTGCAAAAAGTGTTATTGAAGTCGCCGTAGTCTAGTAGGTAGTGTGTTGGCTTAGTAGACGTAAGGCCCGAGTTCAAATCACAGGTCAGACATCAAAACGAAAATATGAAAAAAAATATTTCTTCGGCAACATCCTCTCAGCAGATTTCTGGCAAAAAACTCTGAGAGAAAATAAATTTGAATCGACTTTAAACTGCAGTTCCCGCCACTCATGTATAGAAATTAATACACACAACATGAGTGGTGTGAGAAGCTAGGTCATGATCCTGACTGAAGGGTTGTAATGGCCAATTATGTATGTATGTATGTTATTGTTTTCCATTTTTTTCAGGCTTCCGATTAGTGTCTGGTAAACTAAAGCAAAACAAAGTAGTGATAAGTTTTATTCGGGGCTACCCAAAATTTATAAACTTAATCATCCATATCGTTGGTAACATGATAGGAGTGAATGTAAATAAGAGCTTTCAACTTTTGTTAAAGTTTTAAGATGGCCAATGTAACAGACAAGTGTTCATGTTTTTGGAGGATTCACATTTCTGGATATTCACATTTTCGCTAGCTAACTGTTAACTATGAATACCGGGTGTCTCTGGAAGTAACAACTAGAAATTCGATGGGTTTCTTTACAAGGGCAATGGAAAGTAACAACATGCACTTGCAATTGAATTAAATTCTGCACAGCATGCAAATGATTTCCCACAAACATTACACATTCGCAAAGATGGAAAAATTAACAGCCTTTATTAGTTAGTCCAGATACGAATATACAATGAACAAAGCTCGCCTTGAACCTGACGAGGGGACATCTTAGGAACCTTATAGCAGGACTCCAGCTTTTGAGAATTCTCTAGCACGGAGTCTAGGAATACCTCACTGTGGCTATTGCAGAAACTGTAACTACGAGCTGCCATGCTCTAGTAGGTAGTGTGTTAGCTTATGAAGACATGAAGCCACAGTTCAAACCCCAGGTCAAACATCTTCAACAAAACGAAATATGAAAAATATTTCTTAGGCAACTGCCTCTCAGCACATTTTTGTCAAAAACTCTGAGATTAAAATTAAATTTTCATGAAAAGTTTCTTAGAAAAAATCTGTCGTTCGGAAACTATTTGACCCGCCACGCATGTATAAAAATGAACACACACAACATAAGTGGTGTGAGAAGCTAGGTAGTAATCCTAACTGAAGGGTTGTAATGACCAATGTACTATGTATGTAATGATGAGCAAGAAGAGAGGATCACAGAACGTATTCTCTTTTGCTGTCCGGGAGAATAATCAAATTCTTGTCAATCTTAGAAGAAGAATTCTTGAGAACGTAGAATTTTTGGCCAAACTTGTACAGACAAAAGTAACATGCTCTAAACTATCTGGATGGCTGAGAGGATTAAACTCGGAATTATAATTGTATGAGGCAATAGGTAATACAAGTGTTGCAAAGAGTAGACTATACTCGTTGAGGCGGTTGTCAATTTAATCTATACTAACCTTGGTATTCGATATGGGATTATGAGTTTAGCTTTTATGAACGACTTTAAGTTCTTGGAAGACTTGGTGCCCTGTTAGTCTGGATAGCATGCTAGACTATTAGTGTGGGGGTCGTGGGTTCGATACCTATCAAAAACTCTAGTCTGTTACACTACACTGAGCATAAGGTTGAAGTTACTCAGCAGTATAATTTGTAATTGTGGCTGCCTTCCAAAATGTTAGGTGCTTTGTGTTTGAACAAAATATGGTGTTTCATAATGCCGCTGTACAAAATATATACAATGTATTCTATTTCGAAACATCGTCAATGTGTGTTTTTAACGCAGTTAAAAAGGAATCAGGCATCGGATTTATAGTTCATGTCTGATGTGTACAGTAGTAGAACTGCATACAAACTTTGTATTGATACATTTTGGAGGGCAGCCTGTATTGTAATTAATAAATAAATAATTAACATTATTGATCAAGTTATGTGTGGGTATTCAATTTTATCTCAAGGGCTCAATATTAATTTAAAGTCGTAAATTGAAAAATATACCTTTTTGCTCCATAATGCTCAATATTTTCGATGGAACTTAAGTCTTTCAAAACTTTGTTGCTTTTCAAATTACGAATTAAATTTTTACAATCATTTTCTATTTTCTACAATTCTCTATACATTCTGGTGTTGCATTGTGGTTTGTGTTGGAAGAAAAAAAAGAATAAAAAAGGAAATAAATTGCTTTTAAATTTGTTCGACAAATTATTGGCAATTAAGCCACACAAATTATTTTGTTGATTTGTAAATGGGGTTTAGGTTTATAAAATATTTGCCAATACGTATACGTATGTGTGGACTTTACTAGCCTTTACACTCAAAACAATTTTTTTGTGCAATTCTGTTGGAAAATCTAACAAACGTTTGTTTTATACGAGGTGCTATGCTCTCTAGTTGGATATTTCTCGAAGGGACTTGAGGACTTAAATGATATGATATGATACACGACATAAATACGTGTATATTGGGAATAAAATATTTTTATTGTAATTCGGATGACATTTATTTTTTAATTTTCATATTTTTTACAACTTTTTCGAATAAATTTAGCCGTACGGCGTGAATAGAGGCTTCAGTATTGGTTTCCAATACCCGAGGAGATGCTGGATTGACACTAATGAGTTAACCTAATTCCATTAATCCAAAGGACGTTAAATCACATGAACAGAGCTACTTTTAGAAGAAAAGTTATTTTCCAAGTTAATATTGCAACAAGTGAATATTTAATCATGCTTTATGCAAGTTGTAACGTCTTGTTGGACCGAAATAACGTTGATATTAAGTTAGGTTAGGTTAGCGAGTAGCTTGCCGTTCACCGACAAGTTCTTCCGGTGGCCATATCGCCCATTGTGTTACCCAGTGTGAGGTATGCCCCCTAGTCATAATCCCTTAGTGGTGATTTTGAACCACAACGAGCTTCGTATAAAACCGGCCAGTTCTCTTAGTGTCACGGTCGCAATCATGCCCAGAGCTTCAAACTTTCAGTCATGGAATGGATGTAATGGTGATATGTTAACGCCTTCGGGATTGGGTTTGCTCCAGAAGCAGCGACTTTGACAATTAACTAGAAATGAGCTTCATTACTAAGCACATTTCGTTTACCTTCGATTATTATCAAAAGCGCTAGAAATTATACACATGACGGCCAAAAATCTTAAGTACATCTAGTCGATGGAGACGAAACGATAACTAATCGTTATCGATATCACATATCCTAAATCTTTCCCAATAGGCAACATCTTACAATAACTTGACTTATTTTTTATTTGAGTATTATGATTTGTCAATATGATTCTGTTGCTCATAATTATGAAGCTTCGAAACATATTTCATTGACACTTACTTACTTAATTTGTCATTACAACTCTTAAGTCAGGATTACGACCTAGCTTCTCACACCACTTATATTGTGTCTGTTTATTTTATACATAAGTGGCGGGGCCTACAGTTTAAAGTCGACTCCGAACGACAGATTTTTGAGAAACTTTTCATGAAAATTTTATTAACTCACAGAGTTTTTGCTACAAATTTGCTGAGATGAGATAGCCGAACAATTGTTTTTCATATTTTGTTTTGCTGCAGATGTCTGAGCTGGGGTTTGAACTGTGACCTCACGTCTAATAAGCCAACACATTACCTACTATACTGCGATGACTTCGATAAATAAGTCAATAATTAATATTTACTATGGGGTATTGAATTGACAAGGAATTGACTAGAGTTAGATACCAAGCACTCAGGGCGAGTTTCCTCTCGGCCTAATAGTTTTATTTTATTGGTATTTACAGTCTCAATTTTTATAAATTATCACAGATACTTAGTTGTCCCCACTCTTCGATATGATTGTGTATGCAGAAATTAGAAGTTTGCGCAAATTTTGTATAAGAAAACGTCAATATGCCTCAAGCCTATGCTTAGAAGGAAATGATATGGCTTTTGTGCTCATAAATCATGTCTTAATCACATTTTTAGCCTAAAAGTAATTAAACAGGGAAGTTGTGGGCAGCGTTTCTAATGCGAGGCGTTCCATGCGTATGTATATTAAGACTTTTGTACACTGATGAGCATCCTTATGGAACACGAAGTCTAACATCCGAACCGCAAAGATGTGGTGGATAGTAATGATTGCAGGACCTGCAGAAATATCCTTGGAAAAATGGAACATTTTTCATGTCATTGTCCAGCTTTTAGAAGATCGTAGTCCAAAAATGTTGGCAACCCTGGTAGGGGGAGAATGAAAGCTGTGAAGAGAGTTTGTACAGAACACAGACTTCTTGTAGAAAACATATTTGTCACCTCTTAGGTTAGGTTAGGTTATAGGATGTGTACTTGTCAATTAAGATATGTACAGTACCCGGAGGTCGACTTGACCCATTGTATAACGTCCTAGTTTCTCACACCACTTATATGGTGTGTGTTAATTTTATACATGACTGGTTCGGGTCGACTCCGAACGACAGATTTTTGAGAAACTTTTTTTCATGGCAATTTTCTTTACTCTCAGAGTTTTTGCCAGAAATCGGTTGAGAGGAAGTCGCCGAAGAAACACTTTTTGTATTTTGTATTGATGTCTGGCCTGAAGCTCGAACCTTGGCTTTTACGTCTAATAAGCAAACACACTACCTACTAATCTACGGCGAATTCACCTCTTAATAGCGATTGTCCAACATAATGGGTTATGTCACCTACCTAACATTTATAACAGTGTAGGGTAGAGTTATACAAATAGAAATACAATTTGATTTACCAACCGAACTCTTTTTAGTAAATTATTTGTAAATATATATGTACCCGTATATAGATATGGAAAAGTAATTATTGCGTTACATTTTCAATTGATTGCAAATATTTATTCATACAAATATTTGCATTCCCATTTATTTATTTATTTTCCATGATATTTTTTTCTAATATTTTTAAAACGCGTAAATACTGGAAAAAAATTAAAAAAAAACAGAAATTAAACCAATAAATATTGATTACCGAGAGGGGTATTTACATACATATATACAAACGAATGTTTATTTATAAACAAATTAAATCAAAACAATTTATTTAATAAGTCAGAATTTAAACCTCATCATTCACATCAAACACATACAGCGGCTTCTTACAAAAAAAATTGCAGCATTAGTTGAACATTTGAACTGTAAAAGAAAAACAAATAATTTTTGTTTAATTGTTCAGAAATTGTGAAAACAACTATTTTTTCCGTTTAATTTTATTGTTTTTTTTTCGTAAAACACCAACTCCAATACAATAATTAAAAATGCTTAAAATTTTACGTTTAAATATGAAGAATAACTGTGGTTTGACAGCTGAGAATGTCAAACTGTTTCGACATTTATGGGCAGTAAGATTCGGCAACTCTGCGTGGATCGTTAAATGCCAGAACAACGCTTCTAATTCGTGAGGATTTGTTTTCAAGAAAAAAAATAAGAAAAAAATCTGTTTGCAAAGTCCATAGAATTCTTCATTTATTTTACGATCAACATACATAACATACATAAATAATTGGCCATTTCAACCCTACAGTCAGGATTACAGCCTAGCTTCTTACACCACTTATGTTGTGTGTTAATTTTATACATGAATGGCGAGACCTACAGTTTAAAGTCGATTCCGACCTACAGATTTTTGAGAAGCTTTTCATGGCAATTTTATTTAAAATCTGCTGAGAGGAAGACGCCGAAGAACTATTTTTTTTTCATATTTCGTTTTAACATCTGATC
This sequence comes from Sarcophaga subvicina, assembly GCA_936449025.2. NCBI lineage: Eukaryota > Metazoa > Arthropoda > Insecta > Diptera > Sarcophagidae > Sarcophaga > Sarcophaga subvicina. The sequence continues at coordinate 41,011,548 of OW388084.2, forward strand.
TGGGGTTTGTACTTTGGCCTTACGTCTAATAAGCTAACACACTACCTACTAGACTACGTCGACTTAACGATGAACATAAGAGCATTAATTTTACTCTTCTCGATTTAATACATTCAAAAAGATAAAGAAACCGGAATACTGAAGAGAAGTTTGCTACCATGGAGCAAAGTTTTGAAAACTACTTTGAAATGTCGACACGTCCTCGTTCTCAACTTAAACAAACTAACGGATTTTGATCTTTGTCCCTATAAAAAAAGTTCATTCCAGAATTGAAGCCAAACTAACATTCTTGTTAAAGAGTTGTGTTTAACAACGAAGTTTACATACCTGCATACATAATTGATCATTACAACCCTTCAGTCAGGGTAACGACGTAGCCTCTCACGCCACTTAAATTGTGTGTGTTAATTTTATCCATAACTGGCGGGACCTACAGTTTAAAGTCGACCCCGAACGTTAGATTTTTGAAAAACTTTTCATGGCAATTTTATTTACTCACAGAATTTTTTACAGAAATCTGCTGAGCGTAAGTTGCCGAAAAAATATTTGTTCATATTTCGTTTTGTTGGAGATGTCTGACCCGGAGTTTGAACCGTGGCCTCACTTCTAATAAGCCAACACCCTAGCTACTATACTACGTCGACTACAGTAGTACAGTACTAATGAAGTTTACTTGTGGTTAAATGGTTACATTGGGTAACGAAAAGACGTACGAACGGATTCAGAAGAGATTGGAGATGCCTGAGGAGACAATGCGCCTCTACAAGAATACTTTTTCAAATTGAAAAAAGCAGCATAGAATTCAACAAACCATCGATGGTTCCACATACCTTTTTGCCGAATTTGAAAACTACAGAGGACAGTAGGAGGACAAGGAAGTCTTTAATTCGACAAAAGAAGGGTTCGCACTCTAATGAAAATTCTAATGCGACTCTGCGGCAGTGTTGCAAAACCGAAATTTTGAAATGGTACTGAACTATAACTGAAAAAGTACTTTTTTGTAAAGTGGCATCTGCTGTTTAAAGTCGATTCGAATTACAGATTTTTGGGAAACTTTATCGTGGCAATTTTGTTTACTCGCAGAGTTTTTGCCAGCAGGAGGTCACCGGAAAAATATTTTTTCATTTTTCGTTTTGATGGGGTTTGAATCGTGCCATGGTGTTTGAATCGTGGACTCACGTCTCGGAACGTAACAAAACGTTAAAGCCCCGTTTAGTTAAACGCCGATGGAACGTAATGTAACATACGTTCGTTTTTAGCATATGAAAAGCAATGCAAAAGCTTACCGAAATTACATTATGGTTCGGCAAGCGTTTCCATTGCTTTTCGTATTCTAAAAATGAATGTACGTTGCGTGGATGTTTGGCTAACCGGGGCTAAAGCCTAATTCTGACTTGAGCATTGCGTTGAACATGTTTTTAACGTATTTACAGTAGGAAAGCGCAATACATAAAATATGTAATAATAATAAAAGAGTACTGAAAGAGTTGCGGGGGTAGTGCGGTATTTTTGAAATAAAAAAGTATTGAAAAAAGCACAATAGTACTGAATTTTTCAACTCTGCTCTGCGCTATTGGTAGTTTCTCTGACAAGCTCCAGATGTCTGCCAGAGGTCAACAATGAGTATTCAAAACGATGAGTAGATTCGAATCATACTCATAATTTCTGATACTTATACGCTTTCATACTTATTTTAATGTCATACTCATACTACTCATATTCAAAGTTTGAAATACTCATCGTACTCATACTTAACAATACGCATGATGTTATTGATTTCGACTCTCCATGACTCATCGTATACACGAATCACAAAATAAGTTTGATTCGCATACGAACACTACAATACTCACAAGAACGTTGTGTTTTTGCTTTGCTTGCTGACTTTGTCTTTTTCTTTCTTCTTTCTTTATAAATGCAACAACAACTAAGACTGTAAATTTTGATGAATGATTCGAATCACTCGAATCATTTATGAGTATCATAAGTACTTTTGTAAATTTATGAATCTGAATGAGTAGGCTTATGAATCAAATATATTTCGAATGTTATGAGTTTGATGTCAACGTTGTACTCATACTCATTGCAACTTGTACTTATAAATTAATGTTGTACTGCGTACGAATGAATCAGAGTAGATGGATTTCATTACTGTTGACTCACTCATACTCATAATTTCATGAGTATTTATGAGTAGCGAAAAAGCGATTCATTGCTGATCGCTGATGACTGATAGCTTACCGTCAAGACTTTATTAGTTACTATTTAGTCACTTCATCCATAAGCACTATTACCTCTTTCTTTGCTCCTTCAATTGCTTTCCTCTTTTGCTAATTCTGGCACAATGAACAGCATGAGTAAAGACAATAACCTGAGTTTTGGTTGTAGTCGAAGTAACCAGAAATTATGGATGGCTTTCGGATAGCATACCAGTATTAGACTAGTCAATAAGTTTTTCTATGCTATCGCATATAAAACCATTTTTTTTAAGACTAAACGGTATTGTGGTTTCACAGGTTCTCTTGTAAAAAACGCATCATTTTTAAACAATTAACGAAAACTAATGGAATTTATGGAAAGAATTTTTTCATTGTGGACGTATAAAAACCAACTGATTTATTTTAAATTAAATTTAACATTTACCAACAGTATGGTAATTAATTATAAACAACAATAAATAAAATGTTGAAAATAGAATTTATTTTTATTTTTTTTTGCAGAAATTATGAAATAAATGAATACAATTAAATTAATTTAAAAATGCCTTTGAAAAGTCCTCTCTCATTCATTCAAACAGTTCAATTGTGTTGCTGTGTGTTGTAATTTTTGCTCATTTAATGCACTTGTGTTTAATTAGCAAAGCCTAATGAATATGGTATTTAACAAACAAAAGATTTTAATTTTTGCTTTAATTTAATAAATTTAATTATTGTTAAGCAATAAAAACGTATATAGGTTTTTCTTTTTTTTAAATTAATATTTTAATTAAATGGTCATGCATTAAGCATGCCAGCAATTTATTAAAATTCATTGCATTTAAGCATATAAGTAAAGTTTAAATATTTTCAAATAGCAAAGAGTCTCTACGCTTTTATGAAAAATGCATTGAAATATTTTATTTCATGAAATCTGAATTGTTTAAAATTTTAAGAATTTTAAGCTCACTGTTACAAACGGTCTCTTTATATATAAAGTTTAGAGTTTATAAATTAAATTTACTGTTGAAATATATACATATGTTTGTTCAAAGACCAGCACTTTCTTAAATGATTTTCCATACCAAAGAAACGATTTCTCAAATATTTTATGTTGCGTTTCTTCTGTTTAAAATAGTTTTTTTGCCTCTGCACTTTACAAAGGGTTACTTACTTAAGCGAAAGAAACGTAATATCGTAACGTATGTAGCCTTAAAAACGTTTGCGTAGTTATAGAAACGTTTTGGAATACAGTTTTGATAGGGGTTTCGACTTCCTGATCCCGAGCAGTAGCGCCTGGACCCCTGACACGACCGCTCCACCCGAACTCCTGGATGCCTACACCGACGGCTCCAGGCTCGATAACGGAGTGGGCAGTGGAGTATACTCTGGGAAATTGGGCCTGAACATGCATGTTCCAGGCAGAGGTAATAGCCATCTACCAAGCCGCGCAGTGGATCCTCACCTATGGTGTTCCTATTCCTTTCACCCGTATCTCGATCTACTCCGATAGCCAGGCTGCGATAAAGTCTTTGTCAAACGTTGCGGATAATTCCAGGATCGTCAGAGAATGTCGCCGAAGCCTCAATCTCCTTTCTGGGCGCTTCGGCGTCACACTTGTCTGGGTTCCCGGACACTACGACATTCCGGGAAACTGCAGGGCCGATGAGCTGGCCAGAGCTGGCTCACTACTTCCGGAATCTTCCTCAATCAACTTGGGAATGCCACTTACCTCGTTCAAACTGGCCATTGTGCGGAAATTCTCCCGGGATGCCATCCGGTCCTGGATCAATGAAGAGTCCTGCTCTATCGCTAGGCTCACTTGGCCCACAATGGATAGAAGGCGTACCAACCAGCTACTTGGACTTTGCCGTAATATCATCAAGATCACAGTGTCCATGTTTACAGGACTATTGGATGCCGGACTAATGGACTTCTACTGTAATTAAAAATACTCTTATAATTCTTAAGAACATTAAATAAAAAAACATAATACTAAGTATTTATTTCTTATACAATAATTTTTTTATTATTATTTTAATAAAAAATTAATAATTTCATTATATACATGTAACAATTTAAATTTTTGCATAAATAAACATGAATGTACCAAAGAGAGCATTTGTGCCGCAATGTAACTCGGCATACAATAGCCCCATCACTCATGTTTAAATGTCACGTAAAAACGTAAGAGAATTCTGTTTTATACTGATCGTGTCGTTTTGCTAACGAGAGAAAACGTTTCGGTAAGCGTTTACATTGCTCACCATATGCTAAAAAGAGAACGTTCGCTACGGTACGTTACGTTACGTTTGGGTAACTGGCACTTAAGATAAACACACAACGGAGATCTTGATTCAGTCGTAGCTTATTAAGAAATGAACAAAACAAAATAGAATTCAAAGAATCTATATATGTATATAAAAATGAATGTGTGTTTATTTGTTTGTGGGTTTGTTTGTTTGTTTGAAGTCTATAGACGGCTAAACGGCTAAACGGCTGAACGGATTTTCTTGAAATTTTCACAGTATTTTCCTGTATGTCTGGAAGGAACCATATGCAACTTTTTATTTTAAAATTTCAAGTAGGCGAGGTGCTACGCCTACATACCAAATAAGTATTTAAAGTCACATATCTCATAAACTCCAACAGCTAGATTCCTCAAATTGTGTATGGACAACTTTGACATCTATATGAACAAAATGGGCAGACTTGCTGTAATGGGCGTGTCACCTTCTATAAAAATATTAAATTAATATCTAAGAAAATATAACAGTTAGTGTCCTAAAATTTTGTCGAATCCGCTTTAGTATTAATATGAATATTTTAGACAAAAATTTGCTGACTAGGAAAAGGGGACGTGGTACTTCTCATATGAATTAAATTTAAAACTTCTTATATCTGGGAAATCATTATAGATAAAATCATCAAATTGTACACGGGCAACACTGAAATCCATATGAATAATTTGTGAAAAAATTGCCGCACTAGGAATAAGAACAAGACCCTCCCATATAAATATGATACAAAAGTTCGTATACATTGAAAACTATTTGGGCTAGTATGAACCACTTTGACACACACATGAACATTTCGGGTTAGGGAAATAAATGGACTTTGTTTTTATATTAATTCTTAGACAGAAAGTAAATACTAAACATCATATATCTGATAAACTATTGCAGCTAAAGTCATGTGTATTGTCTGTTCATTCCAATACTTGTTTTATTATATGTTTGTAGAAATACGCATAGACGGACATGTGTAACTTAGGTACCATTAACAGTAGACACAGACCATTGATGACACTATACTGTCTTAATTTATTAACTACCTACAGCATACATAATTTTTTAAAGAACCAATTTTCACCTGCGGTTATAAAATACAGACCAAACCTTTATGGTCAGGTCATTTATGGTCACCCTTATAAAAAATATTAAATATTTTCTATTGCCCAAAATTTTTGATCATGAAAATAAAAAAAAAAATATGATCTGTTATGGTATATTTGCCTTATAATGATTGAAAAGGAGTACTTAAATAGTACTTACAATCCGTTTGGCAAATCATTTGAATCCCAGATTCTAAACGAGTTAAACATTTATTTTGTGAGTGATCATATTGTAATAAATTAAAAACAAAAAAATGCCACCTAAAAATTCTCCGAAGAACGTGATGTTCGTCTGAGTGTTGAAAGGTCTAGAGCCTCCACATCTAGAGATGCTGAAACTCCAGTTCAACGTGATGAACGTTTAGAAAAGTAAAGAATGCGACCGCAAAGAGCAGTAGCTGCAGAAACACCAGATCAAGTACATGTAGAAAGAGGGGGACTACGAGCATCAACATCTAGAGCTGCTGAGACACATGATCAACGTGATGCACGTCTTAAACGAAAACGATCCCAATCATCAAGGTCAGGAACTGATGAGACAATGGATCAACGCGATGTACGCCTAGAAGGAGAAAGACTACGAGCATCAACATCTAGAGCTGCTTAGACACCAGATCAACGTGATGTACGTGTAGAAGGAGAGGGGTTACGAGCATCAACATCTAGAGCTGCTGAGATACCTGGTCAACGTGATGCACGTCTTAGAAGAAAGCGATCCCAATCATCAAGATCAAGAATTGATGAGACGCTGGATCAACGCTATGTAAGCCTAGAAGGAGAGGGACCACAAGCATTAACATCTAGAGCTGCGGAGACACCACATCAACGTGATACACGGGTAGAAGGAGAGAGCTGCTGAGACACCTGATCAACGATAAGAGTAGCGAAGCACACCGGGTTTTAGCTAGTAACAATATAAAAATGAATACAGAGTTGCAATTTTCCGTAAAATATTTGCATTGAAATGAATATGTTTACTTATCAATTAATTTAGATTTTCATTTTAAATTCCAGTGTAACAGAGTGTGCAGTGTCTGAGAGAGTGTGCAGTCGATTTCGTTTCGATCACAAGAACTCGATTTTTAGCTGGCCACAGTTGCTCTTAATAAATGTAGATTTATCTAAATTTTACTTACTAACATAACATTTAGGTTAGGTTGGGTAAGCGGGTAGCTTGCCGTTTACAGGCAAGTTCACACGGTGACCCATACGGCCCATTGTGTTATCCAGTGTAAGGTAAGTCCGTTAGTAAGGGGTTTAAATCTTAAATCTGCTGAGAGGCAGTCGCCGATGAAATATTGTTTTCATATTTCGTTTTGTTTGAGATATCTGAACTGATGTTTGAACCGTGGCCTCATGCCTAGTAAGGCGCCACTCACTCATGTATAAACAATTATCACACACAACATAACTGGCGTAAGAACCTTGGTCGTAACCCCGATTGAAGGATTGTAATGACCAGATATCAAACTAAAATGTACAACACCAACGATTCTTAGTGGGCTATTGCAATATGTTCTCAAAAGCAAAAAGGCAGAAGTGCTTCTGATTACGAAGTTCGATAAGATAATCATAATTTTTCTTACATGTCTGAAAGGATTAAAAGGATCGAAAAGGAATAAATGTTTTAATAAAATATTTAAAATCGTAATAAATTTAATGAATTTATATTTCCCTCAGTTACTCAGTGCAACACCCTCTTACCCAGCAGTTGTGTTAAGAAACAAAAAAGAATTTCTTTGAAAATTATTTAAAGAGATTGCTATTCCACATTGTAAATATTATTGTTTATTATTAAATAAATATTAAATTTATAAACGCTAGAGTTGTTTAAACAAAAGGTCAAATACTTATTCCATATTATCAAAAGAAAAAAATATTATTTTGTTAAACAAATATTTTCTTATTCTTAATCTTCTTGTTTGAAAACAATTTAAAAAAATTAAAAACAAACAATGGCTAGAAAAACGTTCGGAACGCAAAACAAAACAGAAAAGCAAAACAAAATTTATCCCTTTTGCGTTTTTCTGTACATGGATACCTTTGAAGTGATAAATATTGCGGATATTTGACAATGGGATGAAATAGAAGAGTTGTTCAACAAAAAATTCGTTAAAAAATTTGATAGTTCATGAGATTTGTTACTGAACATAACCCCTGGCGTGAAGTAGTAACACTTGCATTTTTTTTAATGTAGTGATCCATACGTAAGAGAAATATTTCTTTCGAATTATTAGGTTGTGTTAGATAAGGCGGCGTATTTTGTTTGAAGCAAGAGGTCCTAATTAGGTCAGCATTTAGACTCATTGCGGTACCACAATTGACATTTAAATTGGTGATTAAACATTCTCTAGAGGACACGAACCATTTGGATATCAAACTCTGAAAATATTTTTATTAGAGAGTACGGTCAAGAACGCCAGAAAGTGGGAGGACAAAAACATCAGTCTTTTAATGACAACAGCAGTGCACTGACCCATAATGTCAAAGACAGTCTCTTCCTTCTCCACAGAGCCACTTCTCCAGCAGAAGTCAAGTGTTTCGGCATTCGTACCAAAAACACAGTGACCCGTATCATCTATGTTGTGATGGACGGCATGCGATTAAATTCTTATCCATACATGTCCAGTGATTGGATAGTATCCGATGTAACAGAGCCAATCGGAATACTTGTGCCGCGTATCTTGTAGGAGATTGCGAATTCTGTACCAACCGCAGTCAAATCATTAGCAATTCATCATGTGGGACAAAATATTGCACTTTTAGCTAATGGTCTTGATAGTTTTCGTAGTATTTTGAAGCGCTATTGAGATTTTAGCAATTTTGTGAATATAATTTTACAGATTTTAACCACTGCAGTATTCCCCGCACTATAAGCACTTTTAAAAATGCTTACAGGATAGTGCTTGTAAGCGGAGAATTCTTGCATCGAAATTCCCCATCTGAGAGCAAATAGTCACATGTCATTCAAGCTGATATGATTCTCAATGTCTCATTGACAGCACTGGCTTCGTATTCGATGGAATGACGGGAGGTTGGAAAGAGCTTTGGTCATCTTCTAAAACTCGAAGAGATGAAAAAGTTGCAATTTCCTGGCCCCCGTATCACTTCTAGAACACTACAAAGAAATTTCTGAAGGAATCCGCCGCGGGTTTTATAAATAAAGTGAAGAGCTCTACTGTAACTAGGCAGAGAACCAGTTCACTGTTTTGTCCGGGACCTGTATCGGACTGTATTAGTGGAAGATCTTTACTAACACGAAAGTCAAACATTGTTGGATTGTAAGTTTACTATCAGGAATCAATTATCTAAAGTCGCCGTAGTCTAGTAGGTAGTGTGTTGGCTTATTAGACGTGAGGCCGCGGTTCACACTTCAGGTCAGACGTCTCTACCGAAACGAACAAAATATATCTCCGACGATTTCCTTTCAGCAGTATTTTGGCAAAAATTCTGAGAGTAAAATAAAATTTCTCAATAATCTGTCGTTCGGAGTCGACTTTAAACTGTAGTCCCACCACTCATGTATAAAATTAACACACACAACATAAGTGGTGTGAGAAGCAAGGTTGTAATCGTGATTGAAGGGTTGTAACGACCAATTGTGACAGGCTTCTGCCATGATTAAAATGGAATTGCATTGCCTTTACGGCGTTAATGATGAATATTGGCCTCCAATTGCTATTTGATCAGCATAATCCAATGACTTAACATAACCGCATAAAAACAAATCCAGGAACGTTTAATTACACGGACTAGGAAGCTAGTGAACAGCACCAGTTTTGGAAAGGAAGTTGGCATAAAGCAGGTGCCTTTAAACAAATTTTTTTAAGTGAACTTAAAAGGAATCCTTATAAGCGGGACGTATAAATCGAAATATTTTGATGACATTTTAAAGCAAAAACCAGAATTTCATAAGTTTCAGTGCTACTAATCTGAGGTGCCTACATCGCAACTCTTTGATTCTTTATATGTAGTAAAGATTGCGAATGTAGATATCGTGTGGAACGTATATAAACATCTGATTGAGATGATTGTGGATATTAAGTGAAAATTTCAAATGTGGAAAGGTGAACGAAATTTGAATGAACCAGTTTATCTTAGCATTTTATGGGTTATAGCAACAACGTGAAAAAATTTCTAAAAGCTTTTTATAAAACCTACTGTTGTTTACAATTATTCGGAAAACTCCTCCACAGTATTATAATTTTTTTAGTTTTTACCCTCTTTGGCATTCTTGTTTGTAGAAATCTGAGTTGGCAAACATTGAAAATAAACAGAATATAAATTAAAAGGGGTTTACACTCCACTCCACTTGTTTATGCACTTTACTAGAACAAGATTTGATGAAAGTAGTAAGAGAATGTAAATATTTAAAAATAAGTTTTTTTTTTTAAACATTGATATTTCGATTTTCAAAATATTCATTAAACACGTGGCTGGTTTAAACGGTTCCTACATCCTGATGTTTGTCCTTCGATTGCGTAGAAAGTTTTACGAAAGTAAAATGAACAAGATTTGAAGCCCAATGACTATTGTTTGCGTCACTCATTTGGCTGTTTTGTTTCAAAATGATGAAGTATGAGCATTTTTTATCATAGATTTACGCTTAGTAATGAAGACAATTATTGATTAAATTGCTGCACCACAATGCGCAATTAAGGAATCACTGTTACGTTTACTAAAAAATTTGTTTACAGCCCGGTCTCATCATCGGTATTTATTTCTTTCGTAATGTCATGAGATTATCTGCCAGCTTATAATAAAAGAAAAATTCATTCCAATCAATATCAAGTCTTCAATTAAGCGCTTCCTATCTTTGAATTGAAATACAACAAATAAAACCTTTGAAAGACTTATTGACGCCATTACGCGTGAATACATTATCATTTAAATGTCCGCCATGGCTTTTCTGGCATTAGCGCATTCGAAATTTTCAATTTCCATTGACTCTGACGCATAATTTGACTGATGGCATGGGCTATCTTGACTTTGAGAACCGCTGTCGTCTGTAGCTTATTCGCATACTCCTGCGACTAATGAAAACTCTACAGGGTTAATAGGTCTAAATCGCATAATAGCCAGTTCACATTGCTTCCATGTGAGATGACCATGAGCAAATTATCCAATGTTCTTGTGGGTGACGTAGTGTCGTCTAATAGAAATTACATGTTGTTAACATCCAGATCAGGACAAAAGAAGTTTCTAATGGGCCTTAAAGCTAGCCGTTGATCATGATGGCCTAGCCAACGTCATTCTCAAAGAAATATTGACCAATGACGTCTCCAGCTCAAAATCCACACCAAACAGTAACTTTCTCTGAATGTATTGGATACTCTCAGATATGATGAACCCATTTATCTAGAAATTTCCTTCAAGAAAGAAAGACACTGTTCTGCACTCTATTTAGGATTAAGGACGTTTAATACCCTTGTTTGTTTATAACAGTACATTTTCCGAGCGTCCTCATAGCGAAAGCGATATCAGATGCGAATGAGATCATGACTACTACTATTGCTATATCGAAAACATCGTCATTGACAACGTTAACGTAAGACTTACATACCATTTTGTCAACGACTCTAATTAGTTGATTGTTTCTTATGCAAAGTGTTATAAAGGCACAATATTTCTTGGCATACATTTTCCAAAAAAGATTTTTATATTATCAAGAATAGATAATATATTCTTGTGCTGAACGGACGTGTTCAATATAGTGCTCCGATAATTTGTGAATTCAATGGGCCTTTCGTAATACCCTTAATACTTGTTTTGTTTACCTTGGTTTTTTTTTTCGAATTGATGTTGCGAATTCTAATAAAATCTAATTAGTTTCAACGTTAAACAATTGATTTTAATTAAAATCTAACAAACAAAAACAAACAAAATCAAAAAACAATAGAAAAAAAAAGAAAAACAACAACAATCTCAAAAATAACAAAAAAAAAACAATTTCAAAAATATAAAAGTTCCAAGCAACTTACAGTGTACAACAACAATTTATAATCCTTAAATTTTAAATGTCGCAAAAATCTACCTAAGGTTGAACAGTTAAAATACACCAACAAGTTTTTACATCCAATAAGTAATTATTATTGCAAAAGTATATTTCAAATAAAAGAAAATTAAAAACTGTAAACAAACAACAACAATATCCAACCTTTCTTGCGAGATAAAATACACTAAAATTAATAAAAAAAAAATCTACCTTTTGGTGACCTTGCTTATCTTATAAATATACAATAACATTACACCATACAAAACAATAGACAACAAAATAAAAACCAGAGTAAACAAATTAAGATTATCAGCTGTTTTGATTTCAATCACTGCTTGTGAAAGTGCTGCCAAGTTTTTGTGTTTATTAATTGAGTATTGGCAGTTAATTTTAAACTTAATTTTAAACTTAATTTCAAACACAAACCTATCTTTCCGATGTACAACCTGAGAAAAGATAAAAAAATTGGCAAAAACAATAGTAACAAGTCAAAAACCAAAAATAACAATAACAAAACAAAAATGCAAGCAGTTGATATTACTGAAAACCGTCCATCGAATAGAGCTGAATTGCCCAACACCCCTGCCAACAAACGCCTAACTGACATTCATCAAATGCATGGGGCAAGCTCTTCTCGGTCTTCACTGCTTGACTCACCTTTCAAACTTTTAAATTGCATGGACAGCAGGTTTGAAAAATTCTCGGAACAAATTCTGCGGACCATTGATCAAAAATTTAAAGAATTCAAGGAGGAGTTAATTAGTGATTTGCGCGAGAAATATAGTATTATTGAAAATAAATTATCAAATATCACTGAAAGAATTACCATTCTCGAGGACAAAGCTGTTGAAGTAGTCAAGATGCGCGAGGAAATTAGTGACCTCAAAACAAAATTAAGGCAGCAAGAGAATCACCCGGTATCGTCGGAGCTTAGGATCAATGAAATCCCGTACACCCAGGACGAGAACCTAAAGGAAATATTTTGTAAAATTTGTAACACCATTAACACACCTGTGCCGAACATTCAATCAATCTATCGTCTAAGGAACCTCAATAACAAGCATAGGGAGAACTCCAAAGATGCCGCAATTATTGTAAAACTATGGTCTGCGTATGATAGGAATTTCTTTTTGAAATCCATGGCGAACTTCAGGAAACTACACAGTGGTTTTGTCTTCCGCCTTAGAAATATTGGCCTGACATCAGAAGAAAAGTTCTATGTTAACGAGAACTTAACACAGACTAATTTTAAAACATTGAGCGCAGCAATTCGCCTCAAAAAGAAAAAAATGTTATCTTCAGCGTTCTCTATGCGGGGTTGTGTTTACGTTAAAAAGAATATGAATGATGACCTCATACTAATAGACGATGTAGACAGCCTTAATAAGTTATTTCCTGGCCTTGCTGTTTGAACTCCCAAAACTTCACTTGATTTTTATCGACCTAATTATGCTCTATATCAATTTAATTAATACATTCTTCTTCTACAACTTTGTGTCATGTATGTATAACTCCATTATATTTGAACGCTTAAATATTACGATTTCTGCTTTAGATCTAATTATTGAATGCATTGCCAAAAATTTCGTACCATTTCATGAATTCTAACGGTTCTAATTCCAGAGACTGTGTGTATAACATGATTAGAGTCCTTGCGAAACAAAGGGCAGGCCTCAACATTGTCCACATAAACGCTCAGAGCTTAAATAATAAGATTGATGAATTTAGGTACTTATTTGTGGCAGCAGGTATTGACGTTATTTGCGTCTCTGAGACTTGGTTACCCTTGGATGTTCAGGATACAGTTTTTAATTTACAGGGCTTTCAACTTTTCCGATCAGATAGGAGAATCTTGGTTAATGGTAATGCGACCAGGGCCAGGGGTGGTGGAGTTGCGATTTATGTTCGTAATGGTATACTTTGTAAGGAAAAATTATTAAGTCACATTGGGAGCGAGATTGAATATTTGTTTCTGGAAATATCAACAGGCGATGGTCCGAAACTTCTTCTTGGTTGTGTATATAGACCGAATTCTAGTTTAAATTTTGATCCTTTTATTTCAACTCTTGAGGATATTACCATTCGATATGACGACATAGTTATTGTAGGTGACTTTAACAATAACCTTCTACTTGATAATCCCCTTATTGGACCAATGCTCTCACTTCACCTCAGTCCTGTAAATGTGTCAACACCTACACATTTCCATTCAACATCCAGTAGCTTGATAGACCTTATATTTGTGAATCACCTTGACAGGGTATTGTTATATGACCAAATTTCTGCTTCCTGCTTCTCCAACCATGACCTTCTCTTCCTTAATTATAATTTGTCCGTAACTCGTCCCGTGGACAAATATATTACGTATCGTGATTTTGGTAACATTGATTATGCATCTCTGAATATTGAACTGGATAGCGTATCTTGGGACCAGGTATACACACTGGGTAATGCGAATGACCAATTATCGTTTATTCAGGACAGAGTGCGTTTGCTCTATGACAGGTGCGTTCCTGTCAAAACCAAGCACATCAAACCTAAACAACAGCCCTGGTTTAATGCGGAAATAAAAGCTCTCATTGAGAGGAGGGATAGTGCTTACAGGAGATGGAAGAGGTTTAGGACGGATGATTTGAAAGCTTTACATAGATTCACACGGATGGAAGTTACCAGGAGCATAAGAACTGCTAAAAGATTGTATTATGGCGGAAAGTTTTCCAATGCTATGGACAACAAGTCTAAATGGAATGTAATTCGTGAAATAGGAATAGGACGAAAATGTCCAAAGGTCCACGATATTGATGTGGATGTGGACAAGCTTAATGACCAGTTCGTAAATTCTAGGGTCCCAAGGTCTAACGGTGACTTGTATGATGACCTCTGTTGTGTTCCACCACAGTATTCCTTTAGCTTTCGTTGCGTAAATCAGTTTGAGGTTTTGGAATGTATTTCAGCGGTAAAATCGAATGCAGTTGGTTCTGATGATTTGCATCCTTTATTCTTGAAGGCTCTGACTCCTAAACTTTTGCCTTACTATACTTACTTGTTCAATACAGTTCTGACTAAATCTTCTTTTCCTGAAAGTTGGAAACTGGCTAAAATCCTTCCCATTCCCAAAACTAATTGTGAGTTTAGGCCAATTGCAATCCTTCCTTTTTTATCCAAGGTATTGGAGAACATCATGGCCAGACAAATCGATGAATATCTGAGGGGCCACAATCTCTTAACGGTTAATCAGTCGGGCTTCATGAAAGGTAGGAGTTGTACTACCGCTCTGGTAAATGTAGTTGAGGAACTTAGGTCGGAACTTGATGGGAATAGTGTGGCGTTCTTGGTTCTGCTTGATTACTCTAAGGCTTTTGATACAGTCGATCATGCGGTTCTATTGAAAAAGCTCCGAAAACTATTTTATTTCTCCGAAACTGCCTGTAATCTAATTTATTCTTATTTGACGAACAGATTTCAGAAGGTTCATTTCAATGGCAAAGTTTCGGATCCACTTACTATTAGTAGAGGTGTTCCCCAGGGGTCTATACTTGGACCTTTGCTGTTTTGCATGTATATAAATGATCTACCTGATGTTTTGGTTAACTGTAATGTTCACATGTATGCTGACGATGTGCAGCTTTACACATATACTCCAAGGGAGAATATTTATTCTTGTTTGGACTACATTAATCGTGACTTAGCAAGGATTGACGGATGGGCCTCGGCCAATGGACTATGTATCAATCCTTCTAAGTCTAAATGTATTACACTTTCGAGAACAAACGGATCATTTGTCATACCTGAATTGAGTATCAGGGGAAATAAAATTGAATTTGTCAGGTCGGCTACTAATCTGGGTATTGTCTTTAATGACAAATTATCGTGGTCTACCCATATAAGTGTCATTGTTGGCAGAATTTATGGCATGCTTCGAAATTTGTGGGCTGTCATAGATTCAACTCCTTTTGACATTCGCATGCAACTTGCTAAAACGTACTTGATTCCGGTACTTTTATATGGATGTGAGATATACGCAAATTGCAGTTATGATGACAACCAGAAACTTAACCTGGCGTACAATAACATAGCCAGGTATGTTTTCCTTAAGGGGCGTCGGGATCACATTTCTCATTTAGCTTACCTGATTCTTGGTATCAAATTTGATAATCTCCTGAAAATTAGATGCCTCCTTCTACTTCATAAAATAATTTACACGAAACAGCCGAAGTATTTATATTGTAAAATTAAGTTTGCCAGATCCCACCGGGGTGTAGGGATTATACAGCAACGATTCAGGACTCTTCTGTCTCAGCGACAGTTCTTTATACACACCATTAGTCTTTGGAATTCCTTACCAAATAACATCCAAAATCTGGGCAATGCAAACGCGTTCAAAAAGGAGTTATTTAAATTATTTTCATAATTAAAATTTTAATCTCATATTTGTAAATTTTGTGATTTTATTTTTTAGGTCATCATTATTATTGTTATTATTATTATTATTATTATTATTATAATTATTATTATTATTCTTATTATTTTTATTATTATTATTATTATTATTTTTATACTTTACCTTATTAATTTAATTCAATATTTATATACATAAATTAACTTTCTCTAAATTTTTTATATTTAATTAATGTTAATTTTTTATACCTTATTGATTGTAAACATAGCACTGTCACTTATAAGATTTAGTATCTTGTTGTGCTATGTAGATCATTATAAATTCAAATAAATTCAAATTCAAATTCAAGGAGTACAAAAGCTGGGGTTAATATAAATTTCTATTAAATATATATATATTTCTATTATCAAATATACTGTTCAGTCCTGCGCCCTTTGATCGCCTTTTATCGAATGAAAACTCGTAACATTGCTTGGGTGATCATTTTCCTCTCTGTTATGGAAAGAAAATACTATGCAAAGCACGGAGATTCAATGTTAATTACTCACTTGCGAGTGCTAGAGCTAGGAGATGGTGATTTGCCCTTTGTGATCTTACCCAGTGTCACGTATGAGTGTATCATGGCGGCATGTCGGAGGAAGATGATGTGTTTTTTGGAATCACTCTTCAGGTGCCGATGGGGATGATCTTAACCAAAAAAGCTATTGGTAAAGGGGCGGGCTATCTGTAAGAAAGTTTGTTTCGATATTGGAATGAATAGGAAAGAGAGTTCGATTATATATAGACACACATCGTACTCTTTGTTCGAATGTAATGGACTTTGTGGTCAGGGTTTGTGATTTTGAAAAACTGACCTCAGTCGTTCTTGCGGTTAGGGACTGTGGTGAAAGATGGAAGATAGTGTGCTAGAGCCTCATACCGATGCGTTGAAAAGATGTGTTAGAATAATGTTGGCCTACGGACTATGTGATGAGTGTAGTTAAACCACATATCAAGGTAGCTATTTATGATTTCAGTAAGAAAGCCACATACAAAATTCTTAGACAGGTATGGGGAAATACTGCGTTGGTTTCAAAGGCGTCATTGGCTGGAACTGTTTTTCTGGTTGATCGATAGAGACATCAGACGGTAATTAGGTACTTTATGAGGAAGTATAAGTATATACCTTGAGGGCGAGGACCTGTTTGTGATACATAGGCATTTCTTGTACGCAAAATTTGTTGAAATGTTGGGAAGACTGCGACTATCAATAACATCCTGTTTCTTTATGCTGATATGCATAGGCGAAGGTTAAGAAAATTAGGTTAGGTTAGGTTAGAGGACGTGTACTTGTCAATTAAGACAAGTACAGTAGCCGGAGATCGAATTGACCTATTGTACAACGTCTTAGTTTCTCACACCACTTATGTTGTGTGTGTTAATTTTATACATGAGTGGTGGGACCTACTGTTTAAAGTCGACTCCGAACGACAGATTTTTGAGAAACTTTTTCATGGCAATTTTATTTAGTCTCAGAGTTTTTGCCAGTAACCTGCTGAGAAGAAGTCGCCGAAGAAATATTTTATTTTGTCTTAATGTCTAGCCTGGGCCTCGAACCCTGACCTTACGTCTAATAAGCCAACACACTACCTACTAGACTACGGCGACTTCAAGGTTAAGGAAACTTAGACAGAATTTTTTAATGACCAGATTATGTTCACTTCTGTCATTCTTCTCTATTTAGAATTAGGTTAGCGGGTAGCTTGCCATTTACAGAAAAGTTCACTCGGCGGCCAATATGGGCCTTTATGGTAAGCCTCCTTGTCACGATCCGTGAATGGTGCCCCACTCCGGATGAAACCGCCTAGTTCCCTAAATGGCACGTCCGCCACCATATCCAGACCTTCAAACGTTCTGTCACCCAAAAACCCATGACGTCTATCCAGAAGCGCAGGGCATTCGCATATAAGATTTTGTACTGATGCCACTAGCAACTAGAATTCCTGTAAGAATGCAAACCGTGCTCTTGTAAACATCAAGTAGTTCCATTGTGCACTGCTGGATACAGATGTTTTGAACCACCCACGGTTTGTTAAAATCCATGCTGTTTTTCCAATTTGGAAAAGTATTATTAAAGGGACGCATATATCCCCTCCTCAAACATCTCTTTTCCCTTCCGTACTAGTTCATCCGCCTTTTCGTTTCCCACTATGTCGCAGTGGCCCGGAACTCAGTAGAGGCGCATGTTGCTATGACGTATAAGGTGTAGAATGTCCGTCCGTATAATCATGTTCAAAGGAGGCTGGTCCCCGATTTCTAACACATGTGTAGCGTGTTCAACAGCAAAAATCTCCGTCTGAAACACGCTGGTCTGGTAAGGTAGTCAGTTTGGTCTGGTTGGGTGCCAGTTTATCGGAATAGATACTGGATCCAGTTCCGCATTCCATTTTTGAATCTCACCTTACTTTTCAATTGTTTTTCTTTTATTTCTTTGTCTTTCTCTTTCTTACTTATCGCTTTTTTTGCTTTAACCAGCCATAATGAAGGTGGATATATTAGATCTTTTCATACAACCTATCTTCAGATATTACAACTTAATTTTCGCTTCTTCTGTATTTTGAGTTGGCAGCATAGATTTCAGCGATTGCTATTTTATAAAAATGAAAATATACAAAGGAAGGCAAAGTTGAAACATTTATTATTTTAAAATTCTTTTGTTGTTCTCTTCTTAAAATGTGTCGCCTTCCAAATCTTTTCTTCATATCCTGACATGAAACCGTAACAAAATGCTTCAAATGGCTAAAGCATCTGCAAAAGTCATCGGATTTATAGAAATCTTTAAAAACTAGGATAAATCAAAATGTTTTCCTATTTTTTTTTTCTATTTTTAATCTCTTTCTATGACAATAGTTTTTGAAAATTAAAAAAAATCGTATTTTTTTTTTTAAAACATTGTGCAAGTCATTCACTCGAAATCCTTTCATTCTCGCAATGAAACTTGAATTAGTGGCAGTCATTGCAATATCAAAATAAATACATACACATACATACGTACATATGTATGTACACACACACAAACATATGTACAAATGGAAAATAACAAATACTCGAATTGAAACTTCAATTTACAACATTTTGACAAATAAATCAATTTCATCTACAAGCTGCACAACAAACGAGAAACGAGAAACACTGCAACATTCAGCTGCAACAAAACTGTGTAGTGCTTTCGAATTTTTTAACAATTTCAATCGAAATATTCAAACAAAATGTAACAACGATTTCGACATCAACAATACGTTTGACAACAACAATAACAAGAAAACTAATGCATTTTCTACATGATGATTCCATGTCGATGGTAAAAGTTGAGAAAATCGCACTATTTTGACTGCAGGCAGGCAAAACTAAACAAAATTACAAAGCAAAGGATTGCATAGTCAGGGGAAATCTCTCTCCACCTTAGAATACCCTACACCAAGAATAAACGGGTGATTGTAGCACAATTATTAAAGGAAGCTTTAAAATTGTCTTTAAAAAAGGAAAATTTTATGGCAATACTGTCATGTTAATCAAATACTCGTAGTTATCTTATGTCTAAGGCTTGACATTAGTACCCTGGTTGCGATAATTTCATAGAAAATGGAGGTAAAATAGTAAATTGGCATGAAGGGCTCATATAGAGATTACCTCAAGACAGGTCAGACATGTCCTAAGGATATGCAGAAGAATTGCAGGGAATCCTACAAATACAACCCAGGAATTATTCACTAAGTACAAACATACATAATAGGTCATTACAACCTTTCAGTCAGCATTACAACCCAGCTTCTCACATCACTTATGTCGTGGGTCATAATTTGATGTATGAGTGGCGGGACCTACAGTTTACAGTCGACTCCGAACAACAGATTTTTGTGAAACTTTTCATGGCATTTTATTAACTTTTAGAGTTTTTGCCAGAAATCTGCTAAAAGGAACTAGCCAATGAAATATTTTTTCTATTTCGTTTTGGAGATGGAGATGTCTAATCTGGTGTTTGAACCGTGGCCTCACGTCTAATAAGCTAACCCACTACCTACAAGACTATGGCAACTAATGGCCATGCCAGTAGTGACCTATAAGGTAATTGTTTGAGGAGAAGGGATAAAGTTGAAAATAGCTCAAATGAAGTTTGACAAGATACAGCGACCAGCGTGTGTTAGCATAACAGGTTAAATGAGAACCGGCCATACCGAGGTACTGAAAGTTCTGTTGGTAGTGAAGGTCAAAGCTTTGGAGGCTATGCTTTGATTGAAGGGAAACAAGTCCAATATAAAATTTATTATAGGATTTCGTGACCAATAGAATTGGTAGGCTCACAGCTCCCTTCCTAACTGTCCCCTGAACCAATGATCTTCTAAAGTACTTCGCAACGAGACGTAGTAAAAAAAATTAATAAGGTGATCTAGAAGCTGCAAACTCTCTTCAAAGGGGAACTGTTTTGTAGTATAAAGATGGGTCAGGAATGGATCTTGGAACAAAAGCAGGCATTTTTGGTTCCAAAATTAAGTAGCCCATGGAGAAAATCGTGGATATCCAAGTGGAAGTCTATGCCATTGAAAGATGTGCTCAAATAAAATTCAATACATACATAATTGGCCATTACAACATTTCAGTCAGGACTACAACCTATTGTTGTTGTATACGTTAATTTTATACATGAGTGGCGGGTCCTTCAGTTTAAAGTCGACTCCGAACGACAGATTTTTGAGAAACTTTTCATGGCAATTATATTTACTCTCAGAGTTTTTGCCAGAAATCTGCTGAGAGGATGTTGCCGAAGAAATACATTTATCCGCATAGCGAATATTTTGCTGTTGTTATAGACAATTCCCATTCCAAGAACTTGATTAGAGTAGTGGGTTTATTCATGGAGCACCTTAAACAGGGAAGAGCCGCGTCACCACCCAATAGGGTGGCATGAAAGTATAAAGATTTGTTGTATTTCCAAAAGGAAATAAGCTCTGTGTAAAGCTTTAGATGTATGGCTGTATGGCTGTATTTCTCGATGTAAGAAAGCATTGAACACAGATGAAGCTGCAACAACAACCAATTTGGTCTCATATTATTATTATCCTTATTAAAAGTTGAAACTGTTTTAATTACTAGCCAAGAAACTAAGGAATACGTAAATATCCAATTTGGTGGCAATAGTACTATACGTAATGATGACGACACCAATTCCGCCTTTGGAGATGATGTTCCGAACCCGATCGATGATGACGGCGTGGAGGTTCCGCGCTTAGCCATGAAGAGATCAAAGTCGCGATAATGCGTCTTAAAAACAATAAAGCGGCGGGTCCTGATGGCCTCCCCGCTGAATTATTTAAGACCGGATGTAATGAGTTGGTAGGGCGCATGCACCAGCTTATTTCCAAAATATGGCTATAGGAAAGTATGCCCAATGATTGGAACCTCGTTGTCCTCTGCCTGTCCTGAAACTACAGGGGAAGAAGTCTTCTCCCTATCGCATGTAAGGTTCTTACAGGCGTATTGTGTGAACGACTGAAGCCTTTCGTCAAAACACTGATTGGAACTTACCAGTGCGGCTTCAGACCATCGGCCAAATCTTCACACTACGCCAAATCCTGGAAAAGACCCACGAACAACAAGTCAACACACACCATCTTTTTGTCGGCTAAAAGGCAGCCTTCTATAACCCCATAAGGGATCGTGTACTCCGTCAAGGTAGGAATGGACCTCTCCGAACCTTTTGATACCGTGCGAGGTTTCAGACAAGGCGACCCCTTATCATAAGTAAACTAAGTAAGTACTATAAGTAAGGATAATTTTAAGTAAATAGGAATAGTGATATATAAGCGACTGTAATTTAAGCAACATAATGAATTTATATTGGAAAAGATCGTAGAATATGTAAAGAGCTTGCTGGAAAAATGCATTGTGCTAGGGGTCCGGTTGGAGGGTAATCTGTTGCTATAGAACTATCTTCATGAGGCAGCATTTGTTATCGCATGTATGATACCTATTCATATATTGGCCAAGAAAGCTATGAGGCTTTATAAAGACAGCGGTCATCGGTTGAAGCAAAAGATGAAAATATTGAAAAATTTCAGAGCAGACAATCAGGTACACTGAATGAGGAAGAGAGGAAAGTACAACTTGATTCCCAATTTAAAACAGTGGCTTCAACGCAGTCATGGAGACCTTTACCTTTTTGTTAGGGTATGAACCGTACATGCAATATTTATATCATAAAACACTGTTCTTTTAGTGCCTGAAATATGGGAATCTTAAAACCAAAACCGTAATACTTTGTAGGGTATCATATACATATCCTTCTTAACCGAATATAGCACTTTCTTATTTGTTTCTTTATTTTGTCTTAAAAATACTTCAAGAAATCTTAAAGTAGCCTCTCACGAGTATACTTCAGCTCACAAGCACATGTACAAATATTTTCAATTATATTGACATTCTCTTATGCATTCCTTTCACTTAAACATTTTTGTCTCTTGTCATAATAAAAATTCAATTTGTATCCAATATTTCTTCTCATTAATGATGTATAAACCAAATTGCAATTTCGCTTCTTGAGAGTACAAATCTAATCTAGGCTATGTTAAGTGTCGCAGTGTGTCAAACTGAAGCATAAGATACTGTATACCAATACGGGTTGTCATCAAGCCAAAGGTAGCGTTTTCGAAATGTATCTTTTGGTGGTTTTAGTCATTCATTTCAATACAATCGCTCTTCCTATAACTTTGGAAAAAAGCAAATGCTAAATGTTCCCCTTCCAGCTTGTTATTAAAGTCTTTGCAGTGGCCCGTTATAATCGATATGTAGTTTCTAATATGATCTTTGTGTAGATTGAACGCAAATCGAATCCAACGCTTTCCTTATTACAAACTAGAATTGGGTGGTCCTAAGGTTAAGTTAGATTAATCTGGCAGCCGCCTTTTAGGGCATAGATTACTTGTGCTTTGTAAGGTCCCATTGTAACACTATTACTACTATTTGATCATGTAATTATTGCTCCTGGTTGGTACCTCTCTACCCAAGCAATAGTATAATGAAGATGTGGATTTTTTCATATCACTTTTCGATAGGCACGTTTTGTTCTGGTTGTCCAAGAATTCTTCCTCTGAGGTCCCCAAGCGCCGGACAATGACTCAGAAAAGTTTCTATGGTCTTCTCTTCTTCTTCGCTGTTATAGTTTCTGCAATAGTGGAATAAAAAAAGTATTCTGGCGTGAACACCCAGAGGCCAGTATCCTGTTATCACTGCTAGGATGTTCCTTAGATGGAATCTTGAAAGGTATTTGCGTATCATAATTAAACAATGTAATAAATGGTAATCGTGGTCTAGTAGGTAGTGTGTTGGAGACGTCAGGCCTCGGTTCAAACTCCACGTCAGGCATCTCCAACTAAACGAAATATGAAAAAATATTTCTTCGGCGTCTTTCTCTCAACAGATTTCTGTCAAAAACTCTGAGAGTAAATAAAATTGCCATGAAAAGTTTTTCAAAAATCCGTCGTTCGGAATCGACTTTAAAATGCAGGTCTCACCACTCATGTACACAAATTAACGCACACAACATAAGTGGTGTGAGAAACAAGGTCATAGTCCTGACTAAAGGGTTGTAATGTGTGTATGTAATGAATGGCATTCAGCAGTAAGCATGCTTTTCATAGACATACAAAGGTGAAAGGCGTTTCTCCAGAAATCATTGGAATAACTACCAGTTGTACTGGTATGAAGTGGGCGTCAATACACAAATGTCTCCATAGGGATCATTTACTGCAAACGACTATAATTTTTTTTTGTGTTAGCGGTGACATCTGTCAAACATATTTAGTATACATGAAATCAATAATCAAACAACATATCTTTTCATCGTGCTAAAAATATCGACTTTTGTATCAGAAAATGATGATTTGCTGAAGCATTAATTTTTTTCGAATGCTTGTCTTGCTCTATCAGGAGCAGCAGGCAGAACATGGTTTCGACGACAAAAGCCTAGAAAATGCTGGACACATGAAGTGAATGAAAGATCAGGTTGAAAACCGAAAAACCACAATTTCATTACAAAGACACGATAGAAAATCAGTGTTACATTGAATTCTTTCATTGCAAAATAAAAATGAATTTATAGTCTGAATCCTGAACAGAAAAAATCATGAATTAATCCGGAATAACCATCAACAGACAATGCTATGTGTATGGTGAGACCAGAATCATGTATTAATCGAAAACCTACGAGAATGGTCTACAAAGCACGACAAAATAATTTTGCAACATGTCAATGCACCTGTACACAAAGGAAAACAGGTTCAGGATGCAATTAAAGCATTAGGCTGGAAGCTGCTACTCCACTCGATGTGTTTAACAGACTTGGGTCCTACCGACTACTATTTGCTGAGCAGTACTTTCTTCAAGGAAGTCTAAAATTTGATCAGTAGTTGATTTGCTACAATAGAAGAATAGAAAATTGCCTGAAAGAGGGAAAAATGCGTAGACTGCAGTGGTCAATACATTGAAAAAATATTTTTACTTTCCCAATAAAAATTTATGTTTTATTTGCACTGAACTGGTACATATGATAATATAGGCAGCCTCTGGCGTCCTAGCGTGATGTAATTTCGGTGAGCATTTACATTGCTCTCCATATGCTAAAAATGAACGTATTTTCCATTACGTTCCGTCGACTAAACGATGCTTTTGCGTTCTGAATCAGTTATTTTTGTTTTGTATGTGAAAAATACGTATAAGTCGTTAGGTTTTCTGTTCCGTTCCGTATGTGTTTTAAATATAAATAAATAAATAGTCTAGTAGGTAGTGTGTTGGCTTACTAAATGTGAACCCACGGTTCAAACCCCATGTCAGACATAACCAACAAAACGAAAAATGAAAAAAATATTCCTTCCGCGACCTCAAAAACTCTGAGAGTGAATAAAACTGCCATGCGAAAATTTCTCAAAAATCTGTTTTTCGGGGTCGATTTTAAACTACAGGTCCCGCCACCATTAGATGCGAAAAAGTACTCTTTCAGTTATAGTTCAGTACCATTTTAAAATTTTAATTTTGCAACACTGGTAAATATCGTTCTTGAAATAATATGGACGGCTTAAAATCCACATCAATCAGTGACGTCTTCACAGTGCATTAGATGGTCTTGGTTCAATTTGTTTGTTTTGTTTGTGTACGTAGCCATTTAGTCAGAATAACTTACGAATAATATTCCCTAAGTATGACTATTTGTAGGTATTTATTTTCATTAAAATTTGTATGATAGTTACCGGCAATTGATATGATTTAAATGTATGAACAGTTTTGTTGCTCTAAAAATCATTTTCACAAATCTACAATTTTATTACACTCTTCTCTTCATATATGATAATATGAGGAATAAAAATGAAGTTCATTACATTACCTCAAGCTGTGATGTTACATGTCAAGTTGCTGCATTTAGAACATTTAAAAATTTTATTTGAAATGGAATTGCATTTTATATTGTTATGCTTCTATCAATACATACTCATGCATTCGAAATATTTCTTAAGGGTTTTAATGGAATCGCATCAAAATTTAATACAAATCATGTTAAAATTATCGAAATTCAATTTTAGCTACTCACTCGAGGATATTTTTGTGTCATGGGCTGTTGTATTGTCAATGACATAAAATTATCAGCATATACAAACATACGTTTTTTTTAAATTATAATATTACCTGTAAGCTTTTGTTGTAATTTTAATTTTTAATAAGAACTAGTAGAATACATTGCATAGATCGCATTGCATTCTTCATTTAAAAATGCCTTAGGAGAGCGATGTATGTACTACCAGTTAAAATTTTCAAAACGAAAGATAATGGTATCGTCTACACATTTCCGTTCAATCTTAAATTGATTTAAATATTGGATAATCGCGTCGATCCTAACAATACTGTACAGAATGTTATTTGAATCCAAATTCTTACGGTAAGAGAGAATGTTTCGTCATTTAATGGCTTTTCGATATATTTAGTGACTTTATATTGTATATATTGAGGCAGTGTGTTGGCTTAATAGACGTAAGGCCATGGTTAAAACCCCAGGTCAGACATCAAAACGAAATATGAGAAAATATTTCTTCGGCGACTTCCTCTCAGCAGATTTCCGGCAAAAACTGTGAAAGTAAATAAAATAACCATGAAAATTTTCTCAAAAATCTGTCGGTCGGAGTCGACTGTAAACAGTAGGTTCCGCCACTCATGTATAAAATTAACACACACAACGTGAGTGGTGTGAGAAGCTTGGTCGTAATACTGAGTGAAGGATTTTTTAATGGCCAATTATGTATGTCGTTTGCAATGATCTTACTCTGATGTATAGATGTTTTTTGGATCTGAGCTTCTTATCTGATATCATAGTTTTGATCACTTTAATATAAGTTCGGTTGGTATAGTCTAGTAGGCAGTGTGTTGACTTATTAGACAAAAACGTCTATGAAACGAAATATGAAAAAATCATTTTTCCACGACTTCCTTATCAGATTTCTATCAAAAATTCTGAAAGAAAATAAAATTGCCATGGAAAGTTTTTCAAAAAATCTGTCATTCGGAGTCGACTTTAAACTGTAGGTTCTGTAACATACATACATACATAATTGGCCATTACAACCCTTGAGTCAGGATTACGACCTAGCTTCTCACACCATTCATGTTGTGTGCGTTTATTTTATACGTGAGTGGGCGGCCCTCTAGTTAAACGTCGTCTCCGAATTACAGATTTTTTGAGAAACTTTTTTATATTTACTCTCAGAGTTTTTGCCAGAAATCTGCTGAGACGAAGTCGCCGAAGAAATATTTTTTATCATATTTCGTTTTGAGGTCTAACCTGTGATACGAACCCGTGCTTTACGTCTAATAAGCCAACACAATTGCAACTCCTGTATGAAATTATCACACACAATATAAATTGCGTGAGAAGGGTTGAAATGACCAATTATGTATGTATGTAAATGTAAGCGTTACCACTTGCTTGTTGAAAATTATTTATTGATATCTAGATTAGATTGAGTGGCGAATAAACTAGAAACAATTCCTGAGTACAAATCCAATATCCAATACGTCATCGCTAAGATAAGACCTAGATCTAGGAACAAGTCACAGAAATTTTCATGAAAAGCATAATTGCCTGTCATCAGCGAACATGTGATGGATATATTATTTCATACTTCCTTGGATAATGTCTTCCTGGCAATCCAAAAAAAAAAAAAAGAAAATTAATGCTATAAACACAATAAATGCAACGCAGCAAACACAACAATTTTGGAATTGTTGCCTAAGTTAAGCTGCAGGCGCATTAATTGTAATAAAGAAAGCAGCAGCAAAACATAAGAGACACGAATATAAAATAAACAGTTCTTAAATACTTTATCAGTGGTGAGTTTTTTGAGTTATATTTCATTTATTGAATAAAATAAATAAATCCACTCACTGTAGGCATTAATTCTGTCATTGCTGCGAATAAAAATAGAAATTAGCCTAAAAGCAAAGCAGCAAAATCGTTGCTTTTGCTGCGCTGCCTTTAAAATAATCATTTTCATATAGACACATGTCTCCTTTTTTTGGAGAGATTGCTGCGTTGCGTTTATTGTGTGTCAGCATCAGTTAGAAAAAGTGTTTTTATTTTCAAATAAAAAAGTGCATGCTTGCTGATACACTGTATGGATATGTCAGACGGTTATGTACAGGCTAGTTTTATGTGGAGTCGAAATTAAAAGTTTAATTTTGAATTGAATTGCGCCCATAGTAAGAACCAAAGGATATTAAAAATGACATACGAAATATTTCTGTGCAACACAAGAACAAATAATTCTTAAACTTTTTAGTAGTTTTAACGTATCAAAAAAAAATTCTTTTCGTTTCTGGTGAGAACTCATCAACAACAATAATAATAACAAATTATAAAACAAAACAATTTGCTCGAGTCAAAAAATAAAAACAAAAAAGTTATGAAAGAAAACTGAAAGTGAAATACATTTTTAATTAAAAGTTTTCAAATGTGAAACAAAAAATTATTTCAAAAACTTATCTAAAAATGGTAAAATTGATGATTATGTGTGATGAAAATGAAAACTTTGATTTTATTTACACAAGCTGTGCTACTGCTATATGCATGTAGTATGTACATACAGTGTTCGAAGAAATAATAGGGACAGATACAGTTTATTTTTTTTTCTTAATAACATCTCATAAGGATTTCTGTACTGAAATTTATTTGCAGAAAATCAAGTCAATGGTTAATTATTCTAGTTCCATCCTTGGGTTAACCCCGTACTGTTCCTAACTTACTTAAACAAGAATTGAAAATTGGCAGCGACCTGAAACGCAGACACGCGCTTTCAAATTGACAAATTCGTATCACTTCCGAAGCAATATGACTTAACTGCGACGAGTACAAATTTAGAAGTCTAGTTGGTAGTGTGTTGGCTAAGGCCTGGGTTCAAACCCTTCTTCAGCAACTTCCTCTTAGCAGATTTCTAGCAAAAACTCTGATAGTAAATGAAACTGCAATGAAAAGTTTTTCAAAAATCTGTCGTTCGGAGTCGACTTTAAACTGTAGGTCCCGCCACTAATTTATAAAATTAACGCACACAACATAAGTGGTGTGAGAAACCAGGTCATAATTCTGACTAAAGTGCTGTAATGACCAATTATGTATGTATGTATAGGAAATGTTTGCAATTTCACAAAATTATTGAATTGGACATTTAATTACTTAATGCCTGCTAGTCAATCAATAATTACAGCCAAAAAAAGAAATGAAATCATTTCACTTAAATTTAAAAATTTATGGTAGTCAGACACAAAAATGTATTAAAGACACAGTATTTGTTATAAAAATGTTTTGAATCTTTTTTTCTGCAAGTCAATTTAAATATAAAACAACGTCATTTGCCGTTAAAGTTGCCACACCAGCATAAACTCTCTGAAGAGTGAAAATCCATTTATGCCACCTCATCTATCCGTTCTTTCGGTGTCATGAGTCTAAAGTAATCTTTTGTCACAGCATTAAGCCAAAACCTAATGTAACCTGTCATTTGGTGTGATTGTGTACGGCAATGGGCTCCCATATACATATGTACCTACTAATATTCGTACTACCATCGTGTATGCAGGCATGTCCCAAGTGTACTGAAACGTTTATATTGTTTGATAGTCTTTAAATATATCACGTTAGATGGAGATAAATGTTCTACACGAATTAGTTTGTTAAACGGATGCCTATGTACGTAGGTATGTATGTATTTAGAAGTATATTTTATAAATACAAAACACACATACACATATATGTATGTGTATGGTAGCTTACCTGTGGAAGAAGGTGAGTGAAAACAAACGAGGTTTTACTCAGTCAAACTTGGTTATATTATGGCCTACAAACAACATAATGAAAACGCTTAAACGATTTCCATTAAAATCACAAACTTTAGAGAAAAAAAAATATAGAAATTTATTTGTGGGATTCTTTCTCTTCTTTTGTTGAAAAGAACAACTCTTCCCTAAAATGACAACAAAAATGGAAAATTTATTTTTTGTGACAATTTTTATTTTTGAAAATTTATTTATTGTGACAATTTTTACTGCGATGGGGCAATTTTTTTTTACTACAAATATTGTAAGTTGATCGGTATGTTTTCAGGTATTTATCCTGTTGGAACACGATATTCGCTGTCCATAATCTAGATTTTTCTCCAGTGGTGGATACGTTAGTGCTTAAAATGTTTATATCGGATCCAGCAGTCATCGTACCAACATTATATATTCTTAAGCATAACGATGAAAAAACTAGAACTATATTGAACACACATGATCATTCGCTTCGTTTTCACTTCGCTAATTGGGCCAACGTGAACCTGCACGATGATGTCGATTTTGAAAAAAGGAATCGCCTTTTCAGATGAGGCTCATTTTTATCTGGGTGGATACGTTAATAAGCAAAATTGCCGTATTTGGGGCTCAGAAAACCAACACATGGTCTTATATAAGCCAATACACCTATTACGAGTGACTATTTGGAGCGACTTGTGGAGCGGAGGCATTATGAGGACGGCGCAACCATTACGGTCAATGAAGACACCTAACTGATTATTTTGTACCCACTCTTAATGGTATTGATGTAAACGATGTTTGGTTTCAACAGGATGATGCAGCTTGCCAGACTTCTCATGCCATAATGCGATTTGATATCATCGGACTATTTTCTGTGGGGCTCCGTTAAAGGAAAGTGTTATGCCGTCGAAACAGAGGCAATTGAGCATCTGAAAGCCAAATTCGCGATGCCATTGCCGAGATACGGCCGCATACACTCGAAAATGTGAACGAAAATTGGTACGATGGACTGAGGTACTATGAGGCCAACCGCGGCGGCCATATGAATGAAATAATATTCTATTTCTAATTGGAAAAATTGGAACAAAAAAAGCAAAATTTTAAACCGTTTTTGTATTATTGCATTTTTAGATTTATCTTTTAAATGTCCTACCCTTTATAAAAGGATTGGAACTATAGTCTTATTGCTGTAACTATATATTTGCTAAAACTATCTAAACCTTGGGACGGTGGTTTTAGTGACAGTATATGGTCTACACGCAGCCTAAATTAATTCGAAAAATTTAGCCCAATTTTTGGGACAATTTGACTTTTGTTTGTACTATATTCCACGCTTCCTCTACCGGATTTGGGTCTGAAGATAATCCTCGTCTATCGAATAGATTGGTATCGTTATCATCAGACCATTTTTTAGTGTGCTTTAAGTTTATTAAACTTTCTGAATAGAAAATTCGATTTTAGAATTCTAATTAAAGGCTTCTGAACTGAAGATCAGGAATATGCCAATGGGACCAATGGGAAGTTTACACTGATGGCTCTAAGGTGAGTGACAGGGTAGGCTGTGGTATTTTTTATTATGATATGAAACTTTCTTATGGCCTGCCTGACTACTGCAGTGTTGTCCAGGGAGAGGCCAAGGCAATTTTGAAAGTACCGCAATGCTTGCAGGGTGGTACAATTTTTATTCTAAATATTTATCTTGATTTATGCTGATAGTCGGCCTGCGATCTAGTCCTTAACTAACGTAGTTCGTCCATGAAGGCCGAGGATTTATCTGAGAAATTTTGGATCATTCAAAGTTAATTCTTATATGTGTTCCAGGACATATAGATATCGTTGGAAATTGCATTGTTAATGAGCTGGTCAGAGCCGGTACTGACCAATCTCCAAGTTTTTACAGGGCATAGATAATTCCTATTGCATCAGTTAATTTGGGTATTATCGACACTTATTACAGGGAATCTCAGTGATGCTAAACTTTGCAGAATACGCATGGATAAGTAGGGACAGCAACTTATGAATACATTACGAACAAAACATAAAAATATTTCTCCGGCGACTTCACGTCAGCAGATTTTTGGCGAAAACTCTGAGAATAAAATAAAATTGCCATGAAAAGTTCCTCAAAAATCGGTCATTCCGAGTCGATTTTAAACTGTCATGTATAAAATTAACACACACATCATAATTGGAGCGAGAAGCTGGGTCGTAATCCTAACGAAGGGTTGTAATAACCAATTAAGTATGTATGTATGCAACGCTTACTTGATCTAAATAATGCCATTTAATATCTGTTGCAGTTTGGCCCGTGTAAATTAAATTTTTTTATTTATTGGTCCGTAACATGTGGTTTTGAGCAAATCTAAGACGTCTTTCATTGTTTATCTTAACACATTGTTTACAGATTACCAGACATCTAGTTTCTAGCATATCGTACGTTGTTATATCGTTTTCGAGATTTTACGTTTTGATCGTCAACTTCAATATTTTTGTTACGCTACCTGGGTAACGAAGCGTTTTTCATTTTTATAGCCAGTACTAGCATTTAAAACAGAGACACTAGCTCTTGTAATAATTGGAAAATCATTTTTTTATTCCTCGGTAGTATATCTGTTATTTGCCAGTGCCCTGCTGTTGTTATCATAAAGAGACATCATTGACCGAGTGATTGCTGCAATAGCAAGATTTATTTTGGACTCGGGATGAATTTCTCTAGGGAATGGTTAACGCCGGTATAGAATTGTTTGTGGAATCACAATGGGCCTAAATACTAAATACTGGTTTAAATGGAACCTTTTCCTTCGAGGGGGTCCGCCACCTAACCTAACTTAACGTATACTACAATAAACGTATCGTAGTAGCCTCCTGTCGAATCTAACCTTGTTATTGATTTTTTCTTTTATAATTTTCTTTCATTAGACCCTTAATTCAATGTTTTTTTTCAGGTAATTGCACTTCACTCTCTCAGAATGCATTATTATATCAGTTAATCGATTTTCGGAGGTCATTTCTAAACATTTTACTTTAAATTAGTTTTTCAATAATTTTTTTTCCAAATTAAAAAAAGCACAAATAAATGAAACTACTGACTACTGCGTTCAAGCGAATTTCGTAGAAAAACATCAACAAGGTTTTCTATGACGGTATTCTGATTATGACAACTATAAACTCATTTAATTAAAGCATAACTCGCTTAAATATATAAGAATGTCGAAAATATTTCATTTAAAATAATCAATATTTTCGTCCTTTATTTTTTGCCACTGATAACCATGACATAATTTTGTATTCTCGCAATTCTTTTCATTTCATTTAAATGAATGAATGAATGAATGAAAAAAATGGAACATGTATAAAAATAAAATTTTTATTATACAAAAATAAAACAGAAGTGGAAACTTAAAAACTTGATGACTAAGGGGAAATGATGGTTGTAAATCATATGTATGCGGTATGAAAGGATTGAAATTCGAATGTGAGAGAACAAGCTGTGTTTTGTTTTGTGTTGATGATTGTGTACCTAAAGCAGACACATTATTTTCATTTCCAATAATTCATCACTTGATACATATAAATATTGGCAAACATGGGCGATACCCAAGAACTAGCTGACAAGTCCTGATTGACAATCAGCATTGAATTTTGCATATAAAGCATGACTTCCAGACAATCAAGTTAAAAAGTAGTTTGAAATTTTAATTGGTCTGGTTATCAGATATCAAGTAAAGATATCTTCGCTAGACTATTGAGAGGTGATTAGCAAAATAAGAAAAGTTTGCTACGATCCAATGACGAACGCTGCGAAACCAAATGAGTAATACACTATTCAGAGAGATCAGAGCAGATCAACAACCTCTACAGAACCCATTAACAGAATGTGGAATATTTGTAAGCAGAGTGACCTGTGAGAGTAAAGTTAATATACTTGTGATCAGAAAAGCAAAAATCTTCTGACTCATTTTAAGTACTGGCTTACCCTCTATATCTGCCACTAGTAAGTGTATTATCAAGAATCTTCCTTTTGTTAGCAGCAAGAAAGGTGGATTCATCATTGTTTTTAACAGTTATTAGTTCATTATGAACTTTAAATTTAGAATACGTACCTCACCATTTAGGTTGATGTCAGTACTTCCCCAAATGGCGATCAAAGTGTTGAATCGTCACATATCAAATGGTGGAATTCCCATCGTACATATATATCTTACATTTTTTCCAGCACGTGGGGATCGCTGGATTGTCCCCTTGGTCATTTCACGATTCTGAGTACTCATAGCCTTTCTTTGATGCGGTTACTTACTTAACTGGTCATTATAATCCCTTAGTCAGGACTCATGTTGTGTGTGGTAATGTTATCTATGAATGGTGGAACCTACAGTTTAAAGTCGACTTAGAACGACAGTTTTTTGAGAAACTTTTTCATGCCAATTCTATTTACTCACAGAGTTCTTACCAGAAATCGGCTGTGGGGAAGTCACCGAAGAAATATTTTTTAAATTTTCGTTTTGTTGAAGATGACTGGCCTGGGGTTTGAACCGTGGTCTTGCGTCTAATAAGCCAATGCACTACCTACTAGACTATGACGACTTCAACGATTCAATGTAACTCTAAATTTATATACTTGTCTTTGAAGTCTGCTGAGAGGAAGTTGCCGAAAGAAATATTTTTTTGTATTTCGTTGTGTTCGGGGTGCCTGAGCAAGGGGTAGAACAACAAACGTTCGCATGATAAACCACCACCAACTAGACAACAGGGATTTCAAACAGAAAGATTTATCTTTAACACTGGATATAAGTTTTATCTAGTAGTATATGGTATAGTATTCTTGACCGCAGCAAAAGATCTGATCTTAACTGGTCTGACTGCATACAAAATGTGAAACCCATATGTTCTAAGACCACATCATATGTTTTTATTTAACGAAGGCTCTTGGACACGTATAGGTCACCGAATCAACGAAAGGAAGCTTTGGATCAAGGATACTATATGGGCAATAATCTCCGAAAGATTAGCTTTTGAATAGTAGACTTAGAAGATATTTTAGCATTGATCCTGATATTAGTAATCTTCTAGGTTTCTTATATTGTGCCGGTATTTTTTCATCTTTCTGGAAGAGTATTAATGTAACGCCAATCCTCAAAGTGGATGAGACTAATAAATCTTAAAACTACTTACTAATAGCAATATATTCCGCACCCCTCAATGTTATGGAAAGTATCATAAAACATAAACTTATGAAATATCTAAAACCCATCGATCTGATCAGAGGCAGACAATACGGTTTTACTGGCATTAGTGGTCTGTTGGCTTTTTTTCTCAGAAAGATTGAAACAGTCTACCCGATGATTTTATGAGAGTAAGATAGTCGTTCTAGTTGTTTCCTACCGTCCTTCCGATTTATTGCAGTTTTTCTCAAGCAACGCACTATATGGATTGCTTCATTTTTATTAACGATCTTCTCTCTTCTACTTATGCTTTTATCTTCTTCTTCTGTCTATTCTATTGCAGATGACAGTAATATTTGTCATTCATATTATTTTTCCAATCTCCTAATGGGATATACTTTAATGCTCAAGGTTGTCTACTGACTAACTAACGCGATAAAAGAATTACGTCATCTGTAACTAAAATAAAATAAATTCTAGAAAGTAAGAAGTTCTTGGTATTTTAAATGAATACTCCATTCCAGCTGACCTCCTATCTTTTTACACTACATATAACCATCTGGTAGTCGTCGTAGTCTACTAAATAATGCGTTGGCTTATTAGACGTGAGACGACGGTCCAAGCCCCAGGTCAGACATGTCCAACAAAATGAAATTTTAAAAAATATGTCTTTGGCGACTTCCTCTCAGCAGATTTCTATCAAAAAATCTGAGGGTAAAATATATTTGGCATGAAAAGTTTCTCAAAAATCTGTCGTTCGGAGTCGACTTTAAACTGTAGGTCCCGCCACTCATGTGTAAAACTAACAAACACAACATAAGTGATATGAGAAGCTACGTGGCAATCCTGTCTAAAGGGTTGTAATGACCAATTACGTATGCGCGTATGCATAAGCCGCGCCCTAAGAGTTTATTAATGATAGTAGGGTAACCAACTCTATTGATTTGTTAGAGAACCACCGCAATGTGGTTTGTGTTTCACTCTTTTACTGCTGTTTAAACGGAGTGTGATCGAGAAAGTTAAAGAGATTTGTTTCCGAAAATCTCCAACCGTTTCGCTCCCTCCTACAGCTTAGTTTCAACACAATGCACTGTGTGAGTACGAGCCATCCCCTAAATAGCTGAAGGTGATTTTTCAATGAACATTAAGGTCAATTCATAACTCCTTTAGAGCCCACTCAGTGAGCACAAGTCATTGCTTATGGTCGTCCATGGTGATTTGACAGAATCGACTGGATAAATGACAACTACTTTGACAGATGTAGCTTCTCATCAAACAAGATGTCCGTTATCAAATGTCAAACTTCTGAAGTCCTTGTTAGAAAAACCTAGAGGTATGAATTTGATATTGAGTAACTGTACTAATACAGAATTAACTGTATAACAGGATTTAGCATGTTCAATTGCATTTTTATTTTTTCTTCTTTTTTTTCTTAAAAATTATTAAGAAAATATACTTGTGATGACTGTTTGTTGTAGAGAAACTCATGAAAACGAATCCGCTCAGATATTTTTCTTGTTTTTTTTTCTTTCTTTGTTATTATCAGAGAAATAAGAGATACTTCAGCAAATAGGTAATAATAGCCAAAGAAGAAACCTCAAGTAACACCACAAATATTTTTGAAGAGTTTCCGTCAAGTGGTTTAGGCTGAAATAAGTTTCTTTTTAAAAAGCCTTCTCAATTCATTTAACAGGAAGCACTTGAAAAGGATTGCAAAAGAAAAAAGAAATAAAAAGACATTGGCATTAAGAAAAGCCAAAATGAAGCCGAAAATGATGAAATTAAATTGCGCAAAAAGGAATTAATCCAACCTGAAAGGAAATGCTACTCCTTAAAAAAAATGGTATTAACTTGAGGCACAAACCAAAGTGTAAATTTAAAAGCAAGGAAATTAATTTTTTTTGCAAAGGAAAAGTGTTAAGAGTTGTTTTTTTTATTATTAATTTTAGCATTAAGTGCTGGAAATAAAATTTCACTCACCTTATACCCCCACAGTTTCCGGTGTATAATTTTATTTGGAGTGAAATTTAAAATATATTTAAAAGCTTTCTTATAAAAATATCATGAGAAAACAAATGCATAAACTTTTCGTTTCACAATCTGTTGCAATAGAGTTCAGACTCTGAGTGTCAAAAAGCTTGTCATGAAATGTTTCTCAAAAATCCGTCGTTCAAAGTCGACTTTAAATTGTAGGTCCCGCCACACATGTATAAATTTAACACACACAGCATAAGTAGTGTCAGAGGCTATGTCGTAAGCCTGTCCTGTAGATATGTTTTCAGTGAAATACACGATGTATTCTGTGCTATGCTTAGAGAATTTCTTAATCTCCCATTTACAGTCCAAAAATGTCCTTGATTTCTTTTATTGGTTGCTATCATCATAATTTGTCATTTGACTATCAGTGAAGAGATATGAATCCTTATATGTCAAGATTACTAAATTTACACTATTACACATCGTACACTATCTGATTTATATTATGGTCCGGAGGTTTGGTTTGGTTTCTACTTCTTATATGTAGAAGCCCAGTGCCGTTCAATCTCCATATTTAAATCAATCTGTGAATCTATAAGCCCATACGTCCTTATTACCAAGATTAGGTTATGCCGAAGTGGTAGCTTTGATTACCAAAGCTCACTTGAGCACGCATAGCAGCCCGTTGTATTGCTACAGGTAAGCTCAGTCCCTGTACTGACCAAATTTCACTAAACTAGCGAAGAAGTTGTTCAGCACAAGCGGTGAACATTAAAAGCACGAATATCTTGCGTTGGAAAAGTATCCTGAACGTTTAATAAACGAAGCTATGTCCTTGATATCAATGGATGATAATTCTGTTAAGCTGACAAGGAATAGATACACTACATTGACAAAGAAATTGGATAACAGTTTCTTCCTCTTCAGCAAATCCACACCCACGGCTGCAGTTTTTCCGCGTGCCTTCCTATAGCGCAATGCCGTACAAATTACCAAAAATGTCGATTTATTATGCATCTACCAGATAATAATTACGTGTCATTGCTTGTGGTTCCCGTTAATCCACTCTCTCAGAGCCAGAAAACGATGTCTGTAAGTTCACTTACATATCGCAGTCCTATTTCAATCGATTAGATAAAGATTACTGCTTGTAATGCTCTTGTATGTGTTATCCTTTTCGAGTCGTTTGGATTATTCGAATGCTGCATTTCCCGTCCATCGATACACTACTGATTAAAGCTCTAATTACACTGCTGTGTGGCGAGTGCCTCTTTCACGGTTCCTTTACTAGTATTTATAGGCTACTCTACCCTGTACACGTTGCCTCAATTTTAATTTCCTAGCTAGAGAACACCCAAGTATTTTATCTCGTTGAATATTTAGATTTTAGTATAAAGAAAGCGAGGGCTGTCATAATGCCCGATCTTGACGTTCTTAAGAAACAAGCAAATTTCAGTTTTGTCCGGGTAGACAAAGGAACCCCTTGGATGTATCCACTTGGGTGTTGTGTTCAGAGCGTGATCCGCTATCCTGCACAGACGGTTCGGATTCTTATTGCTCACAAATATGAACGCGTCAATCGCGTAGCAGTCTGGTTCAAATACTTACTCATTGGTAACCCAAGTGAATGTTCACATGTAGTGTTCTTCTCTTTACGCTATGTTGTACGTACCGCAATATATATATCTTTTCTTTAGTAGTTTATTCAGTCAATCAGCATCTGATACAACCTCCTCTAAGAATTGAATTTTTGCATCGATTCGAACACTTTTTGGAAGCTTCTTAAATGTTAAGGCATACAGCAAAAGAATATACATTGTCATCTAGAAATCTGTCTATTTGGTGGGTGACTTTATATAGAGCTGCCCCTACAGATGTTATTTCGTACTGACAAGATGACTATAGCTTAGGCTTTCATCTGATGTAATACTTTTCAACATGATATCGCCAATGGTTTTAAGCAATCAGAACATTTGCATTGTGCCAACTTTTAGATGTGTATACCTTGATACTGTGCCCACCTCATTCTGTAAAGTAGTTGAGGAAATTTCATCTGATTCTGATGCCTTAAAGAAAAAGCAGCTCGTGGTTGAGATTGAACTGTAAACTTTTTCTACATAATTTTCTTCTATAACCAATACGGTTTTATGGGGGAACTACCTCAAGTTCATACATACAAACAAGTTAAATACGTCTGAGCCATAAGTCAGTCTGAACTTTATGTTGGCTTTGAAGGCCATTGCGGTTTGTGGTCGCATACACCTGCGACTTAAGAAAAGCTACAAGAAATCAAATCGTTCACGTTCTTCTCGTAGTGCTTCTATAGCGCTCGCCGTTGGTAGTGATGGCCTGTCCAAAGTCGTTCTTAATCCATACCAAATACTGACTTTTTCAGGATGCTGTGAAGGCTCTTGGATTTCATATGAATTAATATAGTCTCAAATTCGAAAATTTTGTTGAACATCAGTTTTCAATGTAAATTAGGGTCCGTTACCAACTTCTCTATTGCACGTTCAGCGAGCACACCTCGTTGACTTTGGTCGTTCAGGGTGATTTAGCAAAACACTGAAATCACATCATATTTGACAGATGTATCGTCAACAAGATGAAAATTATTAACGGTCCATGTTGGAAGCCCATGTTGGAAGACCATATTGGAACTCCATGTTGGAAGCCCATGTCGGTTGAACAGTAACATTTATGCATTATTTTTTTCTATTTACTGATCTTTTCTTTATTTTCTACTTAAATCAATAATGTGGATTGCTTAACTAAACTTGAGAATGCATTTTTTCTTCATTTTAATTAAATTAAATATAACGGATATCCGTTTATATGCATGTGCTTTTTAATCGAGCACAAGATTTTCATCAACGTTTGTAAAGAATTT
The DNA here is from genome assembly GCA_936449025.2 of Sarcophaga subvicina. Classification (NCBI taxonomy): domain Eukaryota; kingdom Metazoa; phylum Arthropoda; class Insecta; order Diptera; family Sarcophagidae; genus Sarcophaga; species Sarcophaga subvicina. The sequence goes on from OW388084.2 coordinate 41,050,919, forward strand.
AACATTTTTATCATTCGTTACATGGTAGTGGCCACATATACTGGCCCACAGGCGTTTAATGTTTATCATACACTGAGTGGGTGTATGTGTAAATTAATCTCGTTAAAAAAATTTGAATAAAAATATCCTTGCTTTTTTCCAAATAATTACACATACAAATGGGCAATATTATATTTATGTTTAATTTCTTATTTAAATTTTATAAATTTTAGACACTGTGTGAAGCACATGCAAATAATTTCAATATTTTCAAGTGATTCAAATTGTACGAGTGCACCCAATAAATTTACCAAATATTTGCATTGAAATTTTTATTTTGATGGTATTATTACGTAAAAATTTCGATATGATAGAATATACACCTGTTGTTGCAGGTAATTGGAAATATTTTTGGTAAATAATTTAAATGTAAATTCTCTATGCACGGGAGTGATTGTTTTTTTGTTTTTAATTTAAATTAAAAATAAACAACCAAATATGAACATGGTGATGATGAAAAAAATTTCCAATTTGAATGGAGAAATGTTTATTTAGCACTTTAATTTGGATGGATGGATGTATGGATGGTAATTTGTAAAGCTTTAATATGAACTTCATTGAAATCGATGTGGAACTCAAATAAAATATTGTAGTTGGTAAGAGCTGTACTGGATCACATAAAAAAAAAAAAATTGTAAATTTGTTATTATATTTTAAACATACAGTTTCACTCCATTTGGTTGTAAAGGGTTTTTTGATAAACTTTTGCCAGAAATCTGCTGAGACTATATATATATTAATATTATTATTAGAAATATTTTTCAGTTTTCGTTTTGTTCGAGATGTCTGAGGCAGATGTTGATCCGCGACCTCACGTCTGATAAGCCAACATAATACCAACTAAACTATGACGGCTTCAAAGAAGTAATAATGCTGACTGAAGGATTGTAATGACCAATTATGTTATGTTTTATATAAAGGGCCACTCGATGAGAGTATATTTTCTTATATTGTTACGAAAATGGAAAAATCTAGATACTGGTGTTTAGTTCTTACATTGTTTAACATTAAAATTATAAACAAAAGCTACAAAAACAAAACCAAGTAACAAAAATATACCAACAAAACATCAGCATACAAAAAATTACAAACAAGTAATCAAAAATGCAACAACAAACACTACAAAACTAAATGTAAACAAAATGCACAAAAAGCAATAATGAAACAACGATGTTTACATTTATAGAGATATAGATAAGGCGAAGCCATAACATTCGACTTTAAGATCATTCATCCGACTATTTACGTTGCTATATAAAAGGCAAGACAAAGCAGGCAACTGGGTCAATAAAAGTTCAGTCAATCTTGTTTGAAGACGCGGTGTGTTTGAAGAGAGTAGCCTTGGTTTGAAGATCTCCGTTACAAAGATCTGTCAAATAATTGCCTAGTAATTGTTATTGTTTATGCAAAGTGTGATACAGAGGAATAACAAACAAAGCAATTGTTGTTGTTTACATCAAGTTGTGAACAGTAGCACACAGAATTGTGCGAATGATAAAGAATTTTAATTAAAACTGAACACAAATTTATTTTTATTTTATTTGCAATCTACGAGCTCATATTTTAAACGTTTTTAAAAGGTAAAAACAAATTTTGTGCGAGTGGCAACTCTGATATTTGGCATCTGCCACAAGTGGTTATTTTACTTATTAAATTTGATTATTAAAAATGGTGCTATTATGAAAGACTAAGGTGATATTATTGTGAAAATTTATAACAAAAAATTTGAACGTTATCCTGAGAAAAAGGATTTTGGTAGAGAAACTGTTTCTTATATCTCAACTATTCGAAGAGTGGTCAAGAAATTTGAAGACACTGGGTTGATTATGAATAGCAAGACTTCTGTATGTAAACCAACTGGTCGACTCCTCGAATACGAGACATACATACGTAATTGGTTATTACAATAATTCAATCAGGATTACAACATCACTGCTCACACCACTTATGCTGTGTGTGTTAATTTTTATACATGAGTGGCGGGATCTACTGTTTAAAATCGGCTCTGAACATCAGATAAACTTTGGAACTTCTCATGGCAATTTTATTTACTCCCAGATTTTTTATCAGAAATCTTCTGAGAAAAAGTCGACGAAGCAATATTTTTTTTTTAAACGTATGACCTGTGTTCGAACCGTGTCCTTACGTCTAACAAGCCAATAGGCTAACTACTATATTACGACTAAACACTACTTACTAAACTAGAAGCTGTGTGGGTGGATGTCGTTGAAAACGTAAAAACATCAATTTGACGCCGTTCTCAACAAATTCAAATTTCACGAAGAACTACTCATGGAAAAAGACAAATGCATCTACCTTCAAACTTATAACTTTCAGCTTACACTGGAGCTTAAATCAGCAAAGCAAGAATAGAGCCAGCAACTCGTTCAATGAATAAGAGAGTTAAGTGACGTCAATACCAATACTTCGAATATAGTCATCTTCCTCGATGAAACGCATTTTCATTTGAATGGCATGGTTAAAAATGAAAACAATGGATTTGTACGACACATAGTTTCAACAAGACGGCGCCTCTTGCAACACCGCCCTTGCTTTAAGCAATTCATTGCAGTAAAATATTTTTAGAACAAAATATATCACGTAACTCTCTCAACTAGCCATCAATATCATGTGATTTCACACCGTTTGCAAATAAAACAGACAGAATTTCTGAGGACAAATCTAAAATCCAAGGCGTCATCGGTGAGTTATAATCACATCTCTCTGAAAACTTATTTAGTTGGTTATTACAACCCCTTGCAACCTCGGTTCTCACTCCACTCATGTTGTGTTGTGTTGCCTTTTTATAGACCAGGAGAGTTCCTAACAAAGTATCCCTGGATACTATTGTTCCATTTGGTATTTGATCATCAGTGAAGATATTCGAATCCCTATATATTAAGTTCAACAAATTCACACTGGCCCAGATTATATAGTCTCTGATTGAACATACCTCCGCTTGAAAAAATTAAATCAAAAAATTTTAAAATTTGTGCGTTAATTCTATTACGTGTGCTAATTATGGTCTTCCAATTGCGATCAAGCAAAAATTACAATCATTGGAGGGCATGAAGTCACTGTAGTCTAGTAGGCAGTGTGTTGGCTTATTAGACGTGAGGCTACGGTTCAGATCCCAGATCAGACATTTCCAACAAAACGAAATATGAAAAAATATTTCTTCGGCAAGTTCTTATCAGCAGATTTCTAGCAAAACCTCTGAGAGTAAAATAAAAATGCCATGAAGTGTTTCTCAAAATCAGTTGTTCGAAGTGGACTTTAAATTGTAGGTGCCGCCACTTACGAATAGATTTAACACACACAACATAAGTGATGTGAGAAGCTAGGTCGTAACCCTTACTGAGGGTTTGTAATGATGTATATACAGTGGACAGCAAAAGTCTTAGTACGTCAATATATTTTAGCAATCTCATGAATTTTAGCCAAAAATTTTTATAAAAATGTATAGCTTCTATATTTATTTTATTAATTTATTTCTGTTTTATTATAAAACAAACAATTTTTTAATATTTTTCATAAAACAAAAGAAAAATAAGGAAAAGTTTCAAATGACTCCCATAGGTACCCTTAAGGAGAACCCTGAGTAAATTTAAATTTCAAGGGACTAATGAAATATGAAAATATTATTCCTTGTATTTAGTAGAATATCCCTTAAGGTCAAGCGCTCCATTTAACCCATTTGGAATTTAATGTACAAGTTTTGTTTAATGTTTTCTGGTGGCACCATGAAAAAGTTTTTCGCTCTACTTTTGCTTGAGGTTTACATACATACATACATAATTGGCCATTACAACCCTTCAGTCAGGATTACGGCCTAGCTTCTCACACCACTCATGTTGTGTGCGTTAATTTTATACGTGAGTGGCGGGACCTACAGTTTAACGTCGACAGAATTTTGAGAAACTTTTTCATGGCAGTTTATTTTTTGACTCTCAGAGTTTTTGCCAGAAATCTGCTGAGAGGAAGTCGCCGAAGAAATATTTTTTTTTTTCATATTTCATTTTTAATGTCTGACCTGGGATACGAACCCGGGCTTTACGAATAGTAAGCCAACACACTACCTACTACACCACGGCGACTTCTTGCTTGAGGTTTAGCGATTACGTAACCGTTCTTTCAAATGATCTCCTAAATACTCTCTTGAAGTCATATCAGGACTGTGTGCAAAAGTATTAAGCTTGTGAGGACTTTTTTTGTCAAAATATACTGCCGTACTAAGGGCTGTTAACTAAAGGGGGGATTTTAAATGGCAGATAAATTGTTTTTCATTATTATAAGTGGACAATGAGGTAGAATCGTGCGTTAAGCTAAAGGGAGCATCTTTTAAAGTTAAGTTTATGTTTGGACTTGTCATATTATATATTATTTTCTATATGGTAACTTCAAATATAAACAAAATAAGCAAATACAACAACAAAAAAGAAGCCCGTCGTTGCTACTGAGTTTAAAAAGAAACTTGTTTAATTGAGCAGTGTTATTGACATTGCTCCGGCACTGCCATATTTTTGAAAAAGTAAACTTTATTTTATCATTAGGTTGTAATAACGAATAGAAGTTAAAAGTGACTTTAAAGTTCACTTTAGCTAAAGTTACCTTTAACTACACCCAACTTTAACGGCAAGTTGTAATAATGTCCCTAAGACTTTTGCTGTCCACTGTATGTATGTATTTATGTATGTATTTATGTATGTATTGGCGGGCATTTGGCAGATTTAAATTTCTGTTAATGTTTTATCTTAAAAATCGTACTGCGCACCAGAATCTTATACTTGACATATTTTTTAGTTTTTCATTTTTGTTAAAAATTTACGTAAAAATTAAATTCTGTTGAAATATTTTTTTATAAAATTACGACAAAACTTAACAAGAAAAAAAATTAATATTTAGTTTATATTCTAATTATTGTTGTTCTTTCTTATTTTTATAAAGTTGTCAATTTAATTTTTTTTTGTTTGAAAAACTGCTTCAAAGAATTTGACAAATTTGTTAACTGTCCCACATATTTCGCCTATAAAAACTGTCTTACCTACTATTTAACAATATTTTATTTTGCTTTCATTTTTTGTTTTGTCTTTTTTTGTTATTTTTTATTTCAGGTTTGTCCTTATTTTAAGAAAATTTTCTTATGAACACTTTTTAAAAATTGTTTCTTTAAGAATTTCATGCTGAAAGTTGTTGAAAGGAACTGCTCAACTTATTGAAAGTGAAAATATTATCATGCATAGTTTGAGTTAATAAAAGAGAAACTTGAATACAAACATAGTTTTGAAGAAAAAAAAAATTAAAATGTTATGTGCATAATTTGTTAAATTAACAAGAAATAAAATAAGAAGTAAAAGTTTTTCAAAAGTTGTACGAAAAATGAAAAATAAAAGAAAAAAAAAAACTAAAAATTTCCTAACAACGAGACAGTGAAAGCTCGCCTAGCTAACGACATAGCATAGGTTGCAAATTTTCTTAAGTAGAACCCGAAAATAAGTTTTTCCCCTTTTTTTATTATATTTTTGAAAGCCCTGTTTTATAAAAAAAATGGACCAGGCCATATACTATATGGCACACCTATTTGGAACCAATAGGGGGGGGGGAAACATAATATATTTAGATTAAATACGCCTCATGTTATTGTTAAGTTTTCCTTTTTGTCTCTTCTAAATAGTACTTGAAGTCGCCGTAGTCTAGTAGGTAGTGTGTTGGCTTATTAGACGTAAAGCCAGGGTTCGAGCCCCAGGCCAGACATCAAAACAGAATACAAAAAGTATTCCTTCGGCGAATTTCTTTCAGCAGATTTCTGGCAAAATCTCTGAGAGTAAATAAAATTGCCATGAAATGTTTCTCAAAAATCTGTCGTTCGGAGTCGACTTTAAACTGTAGGTCCCGTCGCTCATGTGTAAAATTAACACACACAACATAAGTGGTGTGAGAAACTAGGGCGTTGTACAATGGGTCAATTCGACCTCCGGGTACTGTACTTGTCTTAATGGACAAGTACACGTCCTCTAACCTAACCTAACCTAAATACTCCTCATGTTATTGTTTCCTTTTTGTCCCTTCTAAATAGTACTTTCGCTTGCTGCTAAAGGCACTTTTGATATCCCGCTTTCGTTTACGTTTCAGTTACGTGCAGAAAATTATGCTTAGACTTCGGTTTTATTTCTCCCTCTCTTTCCATGTTTTCTTTCCGATCCTTTGGTCCCCTTATTTTGTACTTTAAGGGCGATCACAATGTGTCCTCAAACCTACCTACATAGCTACTCTCTCCACGTTTACATAAAAAAAAACCACGGGCACGTTCCAAAATATTCAAGACGACTTTCTAAAACTTACAACATTAAAGATTAAAAAGCCCTCTGATTACTATCTTCCCAACATTTGTTGGGAATTTTATTTATTTTAACCATAAATAGTGTAATTCTATTCGTGATCAATATGTATCTGATCAATTTATTTTCCATACAGTGCACATAAGTTGGATTCACTCTTGCTGTCAAGCCAACGCAGCAACTAGACGTTCATGCGTTGCGCAACGTCCGTGGCGTTGAGGGACTCCTTAAGTTCTTTGTTAGATCGGATGTGGAAGTCATTGCCAACTAGCCTTTTTTTCTCGTATACTGCTGCATTGGTACTTAAAATCGTACATGCTTCTACGCCATAAACAAGGAAGGGGAGAATGAGAGACTTGAAAAGTCGTAGTTTTGTGATAGGAGAGATGCCTCTGCTACTCAATTGCTTATTAAGCCCAAAGTTGCACATATTGCCAGGAGTAATCCTACACTTAATCTCAAAACTGACATTATTTTCGCCGGCAATGGCGGAGCCACGATAAATAAAATCACTGCCAGCAGCGAAATTATAGTTACCGGTCGTAAGCTGGTATCCGATACACCGCATGTTCCTACTTGTCGACAACATATACTTCGTTTTGACTTCTTTTACTGCCAGTTTTGATAGACTTTTGTTCCAGGCAGTAGTAACATCTCGCCTGGTACAAACTATCATGTCAATATTATATGCGGAACAATCTCCAAGACGAGGTTGATGAGGTCAAATGATAAGGGATTGCGTTGTCTGAAACCTCGCTTGGTATCTAAAGATTTCGGGAGGTGCACATCTACTTTGACGGGGCTGCAGGGGTTACTCAAAGTTATTCTGCACAGCCGTATTAGCTTCGTAGGAAAACCGAGCTCAGACATACATGCATACATAGTTGGTCATTACAACACTTTAGTTAGGATTACGATCTAGATTCTTGCAGCATTTATGTTGCGTGTGTTAATTTTATACATGATTGGCGTGACCTACAGTTTAAAGTCGACTCCAAACGACACATTTCTGTAAAACTTTTCATGATAATTTTATTTACTCTCAGAGTTTTTTTTTGCCATAAATCTGCTGAGAGGAAGTCGCCGAATAAATATTTTTCATATTTTGTTTTGAACGAGATGTCTGGCCTGAAGACAGACATTGCGGCAAAAATACGATTCCTTATAGGGCTATCGAAAGCTGCCTTATAGGGAAAAATATTGTTACGTTTTTATCTTTAAAAAAACGGTTAAGATATGAGCTCGTAGATTGCAAATAAAATAAAAGAAAATTTGTGTTTAGTTTTAATTAAAATTCTTTATTATTCGCACAATTCTGTGTGCTACTGTTCACAACTTTATGCAAACAACAACAATTGCTTTGTTTGTTATTCCTCTGTTTACATCCTTTGCATAAACAATAACAATTACTAGGCAATTATTTGACAGACCTTTGTAACGAAGATCATCAAACCACGATTACTCTCTTCAAACACACCATGACTTCACACAAGGCTGAACTTCACTAACTAACTCGCCTGCTTTGTCTTGCCTTTTATATCGCAGGGTAAGCAGTCTGATCAACGTTCTTGAAGGCAAATGTTCGTGACTTCGCCTTCTCGAAATCTCTATAAATGCAAACATCGTTGTTTACATTCATTATTGTTGTTTGTGTATTTTATTTACTTAATTACAATTTTTTGTAGTGGATTGTTTTGTTTTTGTAGCTTTGGTTTATAATTTTAATGTTAAGCGATGTAAATGCAAAATATCAGTATCTTGATTTTTCATTTTCGTAACAATATGCTCTGTATCGACATGGTTTTCAATGGACTTCTTCAGGATTTTAAGTAATGTGAAGATCTGGCCGAAATTTTAATATGTATCAACAAAAAGAAATCGATGTCACCGATAATCAAATTTTTTTCTACTGACTTCAAGAATGAATCGCAAACATAAATCCTTTTTTCTCCGTAAATTTTTCAGCTTATTTACCTTATGCTTACATAGTGAGTTAGTTTAGAATAGGAGCTACTATACCACATTATCAACTTATACCCACACTTATCCAATCGTTTGGAAGTTCAATCCCTTTCTTTTACAAAAAAAAAAAGAAAACAGAAAATTGAAAATCATTTAGAAAAGGATGAGTAATCAATAAATTTATGTGTGAAGTTAAAAAAAAGTTGAAATAAAAATGCCCACGTCCTTATTTAGGTGTAAGGTATATAATTTTTTTGTCGCAGAGTGTAATTAATTTATAAACTTTATTAAATTTAGTTCAACCCTACGCAGTTTAATTCTTACTATTCACTGTCGTTTGCGGTTCAGTTGTTAGTCATAATTAAAGGAAATTGAAATGTTCGTTCAATCAATCAATCATTTTCATATCCAAAGGGCATTAAACCTAAGGGAACTTAAAGTTCAAACAACACATTGTTTTAGAAATCAACAACTAAATTTCATTCAACAACATTTGTTGAAGTACAAACTCTTTTCGTTGAATTTTTTTTACAGGCTCAACAAAAGTTTATTGACGTACAGTACAATTGGTTGGGAGAAAACCTTTATTTCAGGAAGTTACTGATAAAATTCTTTAAGAACTCATTTAATGAAATATTTAGTGTTATTCGCATTTACTTATAGTTTTCATAAGGGTGTTATTCGATATGTGTTAGGGGTGTCCCACAGTCCCCAAATTGTAACCAATTTGTAACCATGAGTCATCATATATGGTGGGCCATCTATCGGTTAAAATTTGAACCATCGGTTATTTCGAATATGGCAATATTTATGGCATTCTATTGTGTCATAAAATTCAGTATATTATCCCCACTGAACGTAATGAATCGATTTACGCTTGAGCATCGTTGGGTCAACGGAAACTGCACGCAGATGTCGATTTTGGCAAAAAATCATTTTTCGGATAAAGCTTATTTTCATTCTGGTGGATACGTTAATAAGCAAAATTGCCATATTTGGGGCTCAGAAAACCCACACATGGTCTTACAGAAGCCAATGCACGCATTACGAGTGACTAATTGGTGAGGCTTTTGGAGCGGAGGCATCATTGTCTAATATTTCTTTGAAAATGAGGACGGCGCAACCATAATCGATTTTTTTGTACTCGATCTTAATGGTATTGATGTGAACAATGTTTGGTTTCAACAGGATGGTGCAACTTGCCACACACCTCATGCCACAATCGCTTTATTACGTCCAACGTTTGATGGCCGTTTAATTTGCTGAAATGGTAATGCCAATTGGCCTCCAAGAAGCTGCGATTTGACAACCTTGGACTATTTTCTGTGGGGCACCGTTAAAGAAAAGTTAAAGAAAAGTCTTATGCCGACAAACCAGAGACAATTAAGCATTTGAAGGCCAATATTCGTGATACCATTGCTGAGATATGACTCCATACACTCGAATTGAGCGAAAATTGGTTTGATCGAATGAGGAACTGTGAGGCCAGCCGCGAAATAATATTTAATTTCTAACCGGAACAGTTGTACTTTACAACAAAAAAAATAATTTTTGGCAAAATTTCAAACCGTTTTTGCTTTATTGCATTTTTAAATTCAAACTTTTAAATCATCCACCCTATATACTCCGGTTTTTTTTTGACATTTTATGTTACAGGTTTCACTGGCTGATGCTTCAGTAAGAATGCATTTTTTTATATTAAAACAAGAATTTTTTTTGGATTAGGAAAAAGTCATGTTCCGATTAAAATATGAAATAAAATATCCGTCAGATGGCAGCAATGGTTCTGATGACAGGCCATTACACTTTTGAAATAAACTTGTTTTCCATAGTATTTTCCAGCAAAGTGAAGCTTAAAATGTTGCCTTTCATACAAGCTATAGCCTGATTCATTGAGTATTACCATAGATATGATATTGTATAACCATACATAACATACATACCAAATTCAGTCAGGATTACGATCTAGCTTCTATAGCTTGTATTCGTATAACCATCTGTTGACAATTCATTATTGGACTTTTTCAAACATCCAAGGTGCTAAGAGAGTGCAAAATGGGCACTTTTACAGACTAGGTTAGGTTAGAGGACGTGTACTTGTCAATTAAGACAAGTACAGTACCTTGGGTCGAATTGACCCATTGTACAACATCCTGCTTTCTCACATGAGTGGTGGGACCGACAGCTTAAAGTCGACTCTGAACGACGGATTTTTGAGAAACTTTTTCATGGCAATTTTATTTACTCTCAGAGTTTTTGCCAGAAATCTGCTGAGAGGAAGTCGCCGAAGAAATATTTTTTGTATTTTGTGTTGATGCCTGGCCTGGGGCTCGAACTCTGGCTTTGCGTCTAATAAGCCAACACACTACCTACTAGACTACGGCGACTTCATTAAGTGAAGTTTAATGAAGAGAAAAAAATGCTGTTGTGTGCTGCCACTTTTAGCACACGCTAAGGCTGCAAATACATCAAACTTGTTTCGAATACGTCAAAGTTTCCCCATCAAATCTTTTACGATTCAACGATACTTTAAAGTCGTTAAACTCGTTATCGCCACTAACATTTTATCACACTAATTAATGAAATTATCAGCTTTTTTTGGTACATAATTTTAAAAAATAGTTCGTTGTCGACCCAAAAAAAAAATGAAACAAAAAATTTAATATAAATTCTGCATCGGATTGTCACGACTAAACAAAACAACACTTGAAGACTAATTATTGTTTTGAAATAATCTTCTTGATTTTATGTATTCTTGTGTGAATTTAAAAAGGAATAAATTTCGCCTGCATGCAACAGTTGTATGCTGTGTTACGATGACATGTTGATGGAAAACAAGGATAAGAAAGCAAAAATTTCTAAAGATAAGAATGAAAATCATGCAAATGATATGATTTTGATGATGATTGATGTACTCGTATAAATATGGAAATGGCCTGAGTTTGTTTTTTAATCTAGAAAAGATACAGAAATTAAATGATGATTGTGATTAGAGAAAAGAAAGTCGGTATAAATTTATTATCGGATGTTGAAAAAAGCTTTCAAAAATTATTCTATTTATTCTGTTTGGAAAAAAATCAGTACTTTTTAGCCCAAATATTTAAATTTTTTCTAACTTGCTGGGAGTATAATAATTTCTAAATTCAAGGTCTAAAGTAGCAACATTTTAGGAAAACCCGGTGGCCTTCATTGTGTGTCCTATAGAATGTTTATATAAGAATTTCCTATCTTCAAATTTAAATGAAACAAAGTGTGTGTGAGACATCACCAACATTTTTTATTCGTTAGTGAGACCTATTGATGCCAGCATGTGTGGACTATAATATCATGCATATTTTAGTCATGGCTTCTCTGGTTAGAACGCATTTAAAATGTTAAAATTTTCATGAGAGTAGCGCATAAATCAGACTGAGTTATGCCGATGACATGGGTTATGTTTGCTTTGAAGACCGCTATGGTTTGTGGTTTATTCGCATACACCTGTAACTTACGAAAACCCCAGAAGAAATTGTTTAATGGCGTCAAATCGCATAATCTCAATGGCCAGTTCACATCAGAGAACAGCAATGAATCGCTTTTTTGGTACTCATAAGTAGTCATGAAATTTTGAGTATGTGTGAGTCAACAGTATTGAAATCGAACTACTCTGATTCATTCGTATTCAGTACAACATTGATTTATAAATACAAGTTGCAATGAGTATGAGTACAACGTTGACATCAAACTCATAACATTCGAAATATGTTTGATTCATACGCCTACTCATTCAGATTCATACATTTAGAAAAATACTTATAATACTCATAAATGATTCAAGTGATTCGAATCATTCATCAAAATTTACAGTCTTAGTTGTTGTTGCATTTACAAAGAAAGAAGAAAGAAAAAGACAAAGACAACAAGCAGAGCAAACACACAACCTTCTTGTGAGTATTGTAGTGTTCGTACGCGACTCATACTTATGCCTTGGTTACCCAAGCGTAAGAAACATAAAATCGTAATGTACGTAGCCTTAAAAACGTTTATGTAGTTATAGAAACGTTCAAAACGGGACATATGTCAACGAAGAATGTAAATAAAAACGAAACAGAACACAAAGCAGCACATAAACGAACACAACACAATGCAAAGAAATTGGTATACAGACGCATCATCAGTGTTGCCGGTTTTTGTTCAATGCGTAGATTTTTCCGGATTTGGTTATAATTTTTCTTATAAAAATAACTTTTGTTTTGTTTGTTAAAGTTAATTAATTAGTAAGATTATAATTTGATTTTGTTTTTTTTTGTTTCTTTTTTTCTCAATTAAATTTGAAAAAAATAAAATAAAAAAACTGCGAATTTAATTTTGGTCATATTTTTCCTTATTTGGTGATTTTTTCACAAATGTTGGTTACAATATTTTTTTCGTGGCAACACTGCTCATTCTCTCTCATGTTCAAATGTCACGTAAAAACGTGGGAGAATTCTGTTTTATATAGATCGTTCCGTTTTGCTAACGAGAGAGAACGTTTCGGTAATCGTTTACATTGTTCTCCATATGCTAAAAAGAGAACGTTTTCTACGGTACGTTGCGTTACGTGTGGGTAACTACAGCATTATTTTGTTATTCGTGTATACGATGAGTCATGGAGAGTCGAAGTCAATAACATCATGCGTATTATTAAGTATGAACCATGAGTATTTCAAACTTTGAATATGAGTAGTATGAGTATGACATTAAATAAGTATGAATGCGTATAAGTATCAGAAATTTTAAGTATGATTCGAATCTACTCATCGTTTTAAATACTCATTGCTGACCTCTGGTTCACAGCCCCTCCTTGTAAGATAAGCATCTAATTAGTCCTGTTGAAATTCTCCAGACCATCCAATACAGTTTAAAAGAATTTGATAGTTATCAATCTATTGTGCTCATTGTTGAAAGTGATGGCCTGGCCAACATTATTTTTAATTGAATGTGGACCAATGATGCCGTCTGTCTAAAATTCATAACAAATAGTGAATTTTTCTGGATGCATTGGATGCTCTTGGATTTCATTTGATAAATTTGTTCAGGTACATACTAATTTAGAAATGTACCTCATCGCTGAAAACTAGGGTCAGTTCTTAAATAATTCAGGTCCTTTAACGGCATTGGCCTTCGATAAGCCGATTTCTTGTACATACATATGTATATACATAATTGGTCATTACAACCCTTTAGTCATTATTACGATCTAGCTTCTCACACCGCTAATGTTGTGTGCGTTAATTTTATACATAAGCGGCGGGACCTACAGTTTAAAGTCGATTCCGAACGACATTTTTTTAAGAAACCTTTCATGGTAATTTTATTTGCTCTCAGAGTTTTTGCCAGAAATCTGCTAAGAGGAAGTCGCCCAAAAAAAATTTTCGTTTTGATGTGTGACCTGGGGTTTGAACCGTGACCTTACGTCTAATAAGCCAACACACTACCTACTAAACTACGGCGATTTCTTGTAAACGACGCGAAATTGACTGCCTCATGTTGTCTTGCACTCTGTCAGATATTGCGTTTCATCAACGTATGGATGTTGATCGATTGATTACTGAAGCAATGGATTCGAATTTATCCAGCATATTGTGAATAGTCCTCTCGGTGGAACGATAATGGCGAAGATAGTGATATGTTGCCCAAACAGAACACCCATTTTGATAAAGAAATTTTATTATTTGCACGTATTGTTGAATGCGATATCTGTTCATGGGGATTTGCTGAAGCAGACTGAAGAACTGTCAACTAACTACATACATATGTACATATATAATTTGTTGTTACATCCCTTTAGACAGGATTACGATGAAGCTTCTCACATCACTTATGTTGCGTGTGTTAATTTTATACAGTTTAAAGTAGATTCCGAACGACAGATTTTTGGGAAATTTTTCATTGCAATTTTATTTGTTCTGAGGGTTTTTGCCAGAAATATGCTGAGAGGAAGTCGTCGAAAGAATATTTTTTCACATTCGTTTTGTTGGAGATATTTGACCAGGAGTTTGAACCGTGGCCTCACGTCTAATAAGCCAACATATTACCTACTAGACTACGACGGATTTAACAAGTAATCAGATGTAAATGATATGGTCTCTATCAATTGTCTCAACGTTCTGAAGGCCCCATTGGACAGCCCGATAAAATATCTTCGTATGTACATCGATTGGGTATTCGTCAACAACTTCAGCGGACAATTAAAAATAAAATGTTTTTATAAGTTTTGCTAATTAGTTTAAGAGCCTCACGTATAATATCTTGTACTCCAGTGACATATTTTCTAATCGTCTGAGTAGTAAAGCTTAGATAAGATAAGTTTGTAGTTAATTTGTAGCAAATATTGGTACAAACTATTGGCACAATGTTTTTATCATTTTTGGGTCATTATCCCTTAAACGACAGAGCTAAGAGCTTCATAAAGTTGAAAGAATTTTTAAATCCTTTAAACAACAGAAAAAATAAAACAACAGAAAAAAAATTAAAAGAAAAATCAACACTGATATTAACAACAACAATATTTCTGGTTTTTCTTTGTTCAAACTTCAACAACAGAAACAGTCTGAATGAAACCCAGTAAAAGTATTTCGTGCCTCTTTTTGTACAAACAAAACAGAAAGAATGGAAGAGAAAGTTTTCGTTTTAAAATTGTTGTCTGAAAACCAAATAATCACAGGTAATCATTACCACTCAATAAAATGCAGGTTTTCATAGAGGCTAATGACTTTAGCAATTTTAATTTCATTAAACTTTTAAATTCATTTTTGTTTGCTTGAAAGTTTGCTTATTTAACATAAAAATTAACTTCTGCTCATTAAAACATGATAGAAAAAAGCCACCAAATGTTTCAAACTCTAAACTTATTCAGTATTCGAATATACAGTGGACAGCAAAAGTCTTAGTACGGCAATATATTCTGACAACAAAAAAGTCCCCACAGGCTTAATACTCTCGCTCACAGTCCCGATGTGAATTTAAGAGTGTATTTTGGAGATCATTTGAAAGAACTGTTACGTAATCGCTAAACCTGAAACAAAAGTCAACCAAAATATTTGCTCATGGTGCCAATAGAAAGCATTAAACAAAACTTGTACATTCAATTCCAAATGGGTTAAATGGAGTGCTTGACCTTAAGGGATATTCTACAAAATGAAAGGGATAACATTTTCATATATTAGGCCTTTGAGTTTTAAATTTACTCAGAGTTCTCCTTAAGGATACCTGTGGATTCATTTGAAACTTTTCCTTATTTTTCTTTTGTTTTATGAAAAAATTTAAAAAACTGTTTTATAATAAAATAAATATATAAATTATAAATTTTTATACAAACTTTTGGCTAAAATTCATAAAATGGCTAAAATGTATTGCCGTACTAAGAATTTTGCTGTCCACTGTATGTAGATGGACTAGAAATTTCCCCCAATTTCCTAAATGCATGTAAAATACGTAAAAAGATGTGATTTTCTAAAAGAAGTTCATTAATGCTCCTTAAGCAGCTATCCTCTGTTGAGTGTTGAACACTCAACACTTCAGTTCTTTATTGCGTACTGAAACATTTTCAGTAGTATATACCGTAAGTATTGAAAATAGGAAGGAGATCAGATTGAACGAAGTATTGTTTGCACTGAGGCACTTGAATGATTACACAGCCCTGCATGGGTTTTGCAAATAAGATGGCTCCAGGTGTTTCCGAAGGCATTTTGCGCGCTGAACACGAATTTTCATCACGTCATTTCTGAAAAATTGTAGAGCTAAACACTGACGTGCTAGAACCATAGCTTTTGTCAGAAATTGGCAATTGATCTTTACTCTTTAAAATGAGCCCAAATTGTTTGCATGCACCCTGAAAGTAGGGGGTGGGTTTATGTCAACGGGTGCAAGAGAAAAAGAAACACATTACGGAAGTCCTCAAAAATTAATCAGATTTACTTGACAATTGTTACTCAGATTTAAAGAATTCAAAATGGCAGATAAAATATGGAGGGCAGATAAATCTGATTAATATTGGATCCGCCATTTTGTTTTTTTTACATCTGAATGAAGATCTGTAGTCAGCGACCCCAAAAACCCCTGAGTAACAATTTTGATGGAAAGTTTTTGAACCCAGATTCGTGTTCAGCGCGCAAAATGCCTTCGGAAACACCTGGAATTTGAAGGGCTGTGTTATTTTGACGCTTGGAAAATATGCTGGTTTCAGCGATCACTGCATTGAAAACGCCACAGTTGCAGTTAAGACCAACAATTCAAAGAGAAATTTCTTACAGAATTCCATTTCTATTTTAAAAATGAGAATAAAAACCTTACGACAGATTTTTCTAGTAGGTAGTATGTTGGCTTATTAGACGGCCACGCTTCAAAACCCAGGTCAGACATCTCCAACGAAATATGAAAAAATATTTTTTCGGCGACTTTCTCTCACCAGATTTCTGACAAAAACTCAGAGAATAAATACAATTGCTATGAAAAGTTTCTCAAAAAACTATCATTCGGAGTCGACTTTTAACTGAAGGTCTCGCCACTCATGTATAAAATTAACACACGCAAGCTGAAGAGCTGTAATGACCAATTATGTATGTATGTGTTACACGATTAGTAAAATACCAAAACGAAGTAAAATGATGGCATTCCTGATAGAATGAAGTGTGAAAGTATTTAAAAAAACATACGATTGCCAAATTTTCTCAATATTGTACGGTCTCAATAAATATTGAATTAATACGATACTATCTACTTTCTTCTGCACAAAAACTTCATATATTAATACCGACCGTATTTGTATCACATTTGCAGCTCTACATTCAATCTCCGACATTACCAACGTGCTTGGTTTTCGATCAAAGGAATTAAGGAAGAAATATTACGAAGGTCTGCAAAAAAGTAGTTAAATTTGAAAGTTAAGAGAGATGGTGATTAAGGGAAATAAAAAATATTGCTGGAAAGAGAATAGAATCTTTAGCCTGAATTCTTCTAACGAAATCATACCTATAACAACTTGTATCGAAAAAGCTCATCACAAATTGAGAGAAGCGACTATCACCAGCAACAAGTTTCGCTAAGAGTGTACCGTGTCACACTCTCTCAAATATTTTAGTAATGTCCAGATTACTCATTATATTGCGTCTTTCATTAAGCGCTTCCTATCTTTAAATTTAAAAAAGCATGTAAGCGCCTGCTATTTAAGACAAATCGCTATGTCTCTTTGCGGCATTCTTTTCAAACCACATGTCATTCCTGTCCAATTCAGGCCAAAGGTAGACAGTCATCATCGATCCATAGTGCTCGCCGTTGACAGCGATAGCCTGGACAACGTCGTTCTCAAAGAAATAATTTCGATCGATAATCCCGCCACCGCAAAATCCACATCAAAAAGTGAATTTTTGAAATAAAATTCAGAGATCTGCGAGATGAATTTCAGTCAAATACACTCGTATCATAATCGATCTGTCACTATACTTGGTAATAGTGGACTTCAAGGAAAAATTGACTTCGTGAAACGGTATGCTCTTGAACTGAAATTTTTTCCTATTTTGATTACCTCAAATCCACTTAGATTGGGAATAGTCTTTATCTCTCTATCTTTCCTTTCGTTAGATATATTTTTTAACCATATCCCCATCTTCTTCTTGTAAATTCATACCTGCACATTACCACGAGTTTTTGCATGGCCTGGTATCCAGTAGATCGTAAGCCTATTATTTCTTTCTAGTTAATTCAGACATTCCCCAGACAGTCCCATACTGTCTTTGATTTAACCTCGTGGGAACTGCGTCCGTCCTTTTGTATTTTCTATGCAAATTGAGCTGATCACATCTTACGAAGGCATACACTTCCGCTTATATAATATCCGCGAGTTTTCCTATCAGTTTCAAACACTCTTGTTCTCTGATCTGTTCTTGACCTATCTGTGTACCACAAAATGATCCTCTTCCTAAAAGTTCTAATACTAAGTCTTGTCCTGAAGCATTTACCAAATTCAAAGAGTTTCGTGGTTCTAACCTGGGGTAGTTCAGAAAGTAGCTTTTAGCCACTCGATTCATTAATTGACGATATCTTCTAATGGATTTTATTATATGGATAATATTATTATGGATATTAGACTTGTCGTCCATTAATCCAACCTTAGTCTCCATAGCTATTCGTCTTCACTACCATGTAAATATGTATGTAGACCATCAACAGAGCCTTCGCTGTAGGACAGGTTTCACGGGTCTGGTTATACCGTGCCAGTCTATTTATTTCGTTCAACTCCGTCTAATATGTTGCCAGATCTGAGCTGCCTACACAAACAATTGCCTCTTACGTCACTAGTAGTCAGACTATGATATACCGCAAGTGCATAATCCTTGGGTTATATTCCCAGGATTTCTCTGCAAGCCTTCTGCGTATGATATCTAGCCATTCCCAAATAGCTCTCCATATGAGCTGTGTTCTTTGCTGTTGGTCTTGATGAAATAATAACTAAAGTAGCCTCCCATAAAAGAGTAATACGGAGATGGATTGGTTAAAAACTTATAAACATCATCAAGCAATTTTTTTTAAGCGCCAATGAATGTTTTTTTCAATTCTCTTCTTAATTTTCGACAACATGGTTTTATTTCATGTAATATTGCAACAAAAACGTTCTTTTTTGTTTAAACATTAAAAAAAATTCTTTGGACCACTTATAGTTCAATCATTATGGTAAAGGAAGAATTTAATTCTCTAAGAACTCATCAAATTTCTTAACAAAAAGTTTCACTTTGAAATGAATTTCAAAATAAATATGCCAGTAAGTATCGGATCGTCTGTTTAAGTATTCATTGCTTTATATATATTTTCCCTCAAAACTATTTTTCTAGATTGCCTTCTCAAATTTGTAGTAGAAGAGCAACTCAACCACAAAAGAAAAAAAAAACGAAAGGATGGAGTAGTCCTTAAAAAGGTTGTATGAGACACAATGTCTCCATGAGGTACATTTCCACTGGAATAGTTTCGGTTGAATGCTAGTGTACTGGCAAATTGGTGGCCATTGGTTAACCCGATGACCCAGTTGGTAGGGTGTCCGATTTCTACCAGAGACTCTCGCTTTTTGTATTTGTCGGACTCTTTGTCTAAGATTATATGTTGATTACTCACAATAGAAAAAAGAAAGTGAGAATTATTAGTAATAAGCGATTCTCGAAAAATGGTAATTAATAATACACTGTTGATTAAAACAAAAAAATTCGCATACTACCAGCACACTACAACTATTTTCCACAACAGTCGTGTGGAAAACAAATTCACATTCCAATAGATAAACGTACCATATGCTATGAGAAAAGTAGCAGGAGGCTTGAATTGATTGGCAGTTACTTCTCTTACTTTTTGTATGATACGTTCTTAATGAATATTAAAAGTCCTTAAGTGTATGCAATCCTACTCATATGACGTATGACATTAATAGGCTTTTAAGAAAATTTCCCCCCCTTCCACATTCTGCGTTAAGATTTCCAACAAAACATCATTTTTCCATTCATACTGTCAAACATGGATTATAATTGTAAAATGTTAATAATATTGGCACATTTAGAATTGTATTGTTGTAAATGGTATTGTTGTAAATGGTATTGTTGTAGGATTTTTATAACATTTCTGTGCTTGTTTTTATTATCCATTATGATGGCATTATACGTACAACTGCTGTATGAGTATGTAAATGAGTTGTGCAAGATTAAAGTGAAACTGAATGTGTTGAATGTAATCTTGTCTACCATAATGTAAAAATACTGTTTTCTCTCCTGTTTTTTTGGTTTTTTTTGTTCTAAAACAGAATTTTTGTAATAGAATCCCATTCGTGTGGGAGAAAAATGGAATTTTCACTTCCTATGCCATTAAACACACTTGCTTGTGGTCGTTTGCATGTGAAATGTATGCATTTACGCTTGTTATTAAATTTTATGTGAAATAGAGAAATTGCAGGTGAAATATACATTTCAAAATTGTTGAACAACTGTATACACAGTACTTGGATCCTCAGCTGCGAAACACATGCGCCCGACTATACATATTTAATGGTATTCTTTAGTTTTTAAAATAAAATAAAAAAAAAAATTTTTTTAAATAAAATAAAAAATAATTTCTTTTAAATTTTCGGTTAGTTTACCATCATTAAAGGTCATAAAAATATTTCAAAATTTATTTTTTATCGATAGTTGTCAAGCCGTAGTCTAGTAGGTAGTGTGTGTAGGCTTATACGACGTGAGGCCACGATTCAAACCTTAGGTTAGATATCTCGAACAAAACGAAACATGAACAAATATATCTGCTGCAATTTTCACTCAATAGACTTCTGGCAACACTCTGAGAGTAAAACATTTGCCATGAAAAGTTTCTCAAAAAATCTGTCGTTTGTAGTCGATTTTGAACTGTAGTGGTTTAAGAAACTAGGTCGTAATCCAGACTGAAGGGTTGTAATGACCAAATATGAATGTATGTCACGCTCTAAAGGCGCATAGCTAGCGCAAAAGTTTTTCTATGTAGGTATCTGGTAATATATCAAATGATGGGTAGAGAATTTTCCTTGTGGACATTGAGCACCAACCTAAAGTTTGAAAGGGTTGGAGGCAACATTATCACAA
The DNA here is from genome assembly GCA_936449025.2 of Sarcophaga subvicina. Lineage (NCBI taxonomy): Eukaryota > Metazoa > Arthropoda > Insecta > Diptera > Sarcophagidae > Sarcophaga > Sarcophaga subvicina. The sequence continues at coordinate 41,071,866 of OW388084.2, forward strand.
TATCCCATAACGTTTAAAAGATGTACAATAGATCGTATGACAGCACTCCTATGGCACGTATTCATGACAATAATAATTATAAAAAGGATAATGAGACAATCTACCGAAGGATTCCTGAGATTAAAGCAAAACCACCTCGAAGTCGCCATGGGCCAGAGGTACTTATTCTGCGACTTTCTCTGAGGAGCCTACTAGCAAAAACTCTGAGAGCAAATGAAGTTGCAATGAAAAGTTTCTTAAAAATCTGTCGTTCGTAGTAAACTTTAAACTGTAGGTTTCGTCGGTCATCGATAGAATTAATACACAGGGTGGGTATGGGGTGGTATGAGAAGCTAGGTTGTAGTTCTGACTAATGTATTGTAATGACCAAACAAATAAGTAACTACCTTAAGAGTCAACTAAGGCATTCGCTTGTGATACCAGCCTTTTTAGGCCTAATATTTGCTCTCAAAAGAGAACTTCAGGTACTTTATTTTGGATCAATTCCGCAGCGGGATTAATGGCCTAAGCCATTAGCTTATGCGGCGGAGATATATCAACAACTGCGGTAAATATTCCACATTCTAACTCATTTTCCAGTTTATTATTATCTGTGTTAATTTTCATTGAGAGAGATGTCAATGTCAGAAAACCAGCCTTATCTGCTTAAAATTCTAGGGGTAAGTTTTCTATTAAGGCTAGCTTCAGACGGGGTAGAGAGCCTCAGAATTCTCTGATAAGACGGAGGATTGCTAAGAGAAAATTATGGGCTCGCTAGACAGGATACTAAATTTGGCTGAATACTGTACAAGCAGAACATGTATGTCTACTGAGTTGTGTTGTTAAGTAGGCATGTTTGACTACAAACAGCTTAAGGATATTCATATCACCGAGGTCCTGTTATATTTTTATTTCAAAATTACGAATTCTTCACTCAGGTGAATTTAATACAATTTTGTGATCATTTTGCAAAATAATTTAATCCCAATCATGTCGCCTGATAAAATCTAGCACAAATTTGTTATTTTGAGCTGATTAATTTGATTCTCATGGATTGTGTGTAGATTTTTTTAGCTTTAAATTCAAAATGTTTCTCCAATCCGGTAATATGTTGGTGAAAATAATTGGCGTTTATATCAGTTCGTTCCTCTGTCAATTGAACTACACTGGCGAGCAAAAATGGATATTCTTTATTACTGATTTAATACGTTTGGTAAGCTTATTGATGGTTTCGCTGTTTATACTTTGCCACTCTGCCTCAATTCTTAACCACAATTCGTTAAGGTTATTTGGAGGGTTTTCATACTGTGCCAATTTTCGTTTTACAATTGCCCACAAATTCTCGATCGGATTTAAATCCGGACTTTGTGCTGGCCATTTCAACGTCTGAAATTTTTTATTTACAATTTCTTACTTACTGCAATAAATACAAAAAATATTGTATTTAAAATGCTTTGCCAGTGTATATCCTTGTCCTTTCCTTGGTCTCCTTGTTTGCATTTCTGAACAACTTCGCATTGTTAAATATATCATTTGTTGCCGACAGCGATCTACATTAGGGCTTCATCTCGGTATACTTCCGGTCTTACTAAACTCACAGGATTGTCTTCCAGCCGAATCTATGTGGGTTTGCCGCCGAAGTTGGTGGCTGTTCCGCATTAAACCATGATTTTTTCCGTTTATGATTCAAAAAATAAATCCATTTTTTATCTCCAGTAACAATTCAATGCAACATTGATTTTCTATCGTTTTCCATCTGTCTGTTATTCAATTCATGTTGCACCCACTTTCCAGACTTTGGGATCTTTCCCATAGCTTTTAAACGGTTGGAAATTGTTTTTTGTTCACTATCTAACATTTTCGACACTTGTTTCTGTTTAAAAGCGCCATCTTCATCCAAAATTGTTGCAATTCAGCGTCACCAAACTTTTTTGTTGGGCTTCCATGTTCTTCATTTCTGACATCAAAATCGTTGTCTATTAACAGTCGAAACCATCTTCTGCAAGTTGTTTCTTATAAAGTACGATCACCACATGCCTGTACAAGCATTGAATGTGACTCTCTATCACTTTTCTTCAAATGAAAACAAAAAATTAAAGTTTTTCGCAAATCATCATTTTCTGTTACCATATTCGCCATCATTAATGTGATGAAAAACTATGGTATGATACTGTTTGATCACTGATTTGATGTATAGTGAATGTGTTTGACAGATGTCATCGCAAGACCCAAGAAAAAAAATTAGTGCTCGTTCACAAAAAATGTTCCCTATAGAAACGTTTGTAACCTGACTCTAACTTCATACCGGTACAGAAAACAGCCACATGAGCGATAAAACATTTTAAAAATATTTAGAAGTTGCCAGTTTATTTCTATTTTGAGAACAACAATAACACTTGAACCTGTTAAAGTTAAAAATGACTCCGTAATTTAAAAATATATCACACACCCACCAACCATCACTCACATACTGAACGCTGCAGCAAAACACAAAACAGTCTAGGATATTAGGATTTTCAATCTACAATAAAATATTAAAAAAAAAACAAAAGAACTAGTAGAGTAACAAAACAAAAAAAGATGAAAAAGAAAAATGGAAATATTTGGAACGAAATAAAAGTGCAATTCGAACAGCAACAATAGGTTTGACTATCAAACTAATGCACTTTCGACATGACTTCAATGGAAATTTAAAATATAAAATTCCCTTGTGCCAGAGAAAAACGAGATGAAACGAAATGAAAATCGATTTTATTGGAAGTTTAATGATTCGAATCTTGTTTAAAATTTAACGAAAAAAAAAAAAAATAAAAAAAAATAAATTTACCACTCCTTGTTAATAATCTTCAACCATTTTAGTTATTTTACTATGAAAATTAAACCATTTATTGAGATGTCATCGTTGGCTGTATTCATCAGATTTGGTAACCAATTGGCCAGAGAAGTAATGCAAAAGATGAAGAAAATATTTAGGAATCAATTAAACTGAAGCTAAAACGAATCAATTCAAAACATACATACATACATACTTGCATAATTGGTTATTACACCCCATCAGACAGGAGACAGACAGACAGGAGAGAGAGAGTGAGAGAGAGAGACAGAGAGAGAGAGAGAGAGACAGAGAGAGCGAGAGACAGACAGAGAGAGAGACAGAGAAAGATAGACAGAGAGAGAGAGGGGGGGGACGGAGAGGCTCTTCTGTCATATACAAATGGCTTAAGAACATACAACCCGCCAAAAGCATTCAGAAGAACATCCAGAGGAAAATACCCCCATTGGAAACTTGCGAGTTTCTACGCCAGCTGGTACAGGAAATACTGAAGATGGGATATAACAATATTATCTAACAGTCACGCTATCATCTGAGCATTTAGCTCCTATTAAGTTGGTTAGAGATTAAAATAGAAAGCTGTATCAGCTAGGTAGGGGATCCCATGTATGAACTCGCGGCTGATGCCGCAACATTTTTGTGGTGTAGGGAGTGCGAACAAGAACGGTGGACACTCTTCGCAACCGAAAGGGTTTAATACAATCTATACTATTGTTGGGTAATTACAAACTGAAAAGATTTCAGTTATACACTGGACTATTCGGAAGCAGTCTCAGAATAGTAGCCGACCATTTAGCTGAGGATTGTAGTGTAGCACGACCCTACTGCCGTTTATGCCAGCACAATGTTCTGTATAAGCTAATGATCATTAACAGCACAACATGTATAAACAAATGAATATCAAATAACATAAGCGAGTGTGTCATTAACATAATTCTGGGCATTGACTCTCGCTGCTTTTGACGCGTGCTCAAGTCGTCAATACATTATGTGCATGTTGTTGTTGTTGTGTATTCTCCGCTGGCTAGCGTGGGAATTATGCTTTGTTTGCATTACTGGTGTTGGGCTGAAGGCTTGGATCGTGTTGCATACACACAAACACATGTATTATTAATTGATAGAATATAGGTCACTAGAACATTTAAGCAAACATATGTAATAAGTATAGAACTATATACAATTAAGGAAGTTGATTCGAAATTGTCGGATCAGCTAAAAAACTGTATAAAAGAGGAAATAATTCCCATATCAAAATCAATTGGATTGAATACAATAAAGAGAACAGAGCTCTTCGATTGAGCTCTTTTTAAAAAACCTAAAAATCTTTTAAAATCTCTATCGTCAATCCTACAGTAGACACCTGTTTTACAATGGATCGATTCATGTCCAATATGTGGCATTCGTTTTTTCGTTTTGTTTTTTATGACCAACACTCAGGGGATGACCCCCATTCATGCAGTGCAGATAGAAGAGGGAATGGTTATTGTGGACATTAATTTTAAACCCGTTTATATTATACTGATAGTTTAGTTAAAAAACGAATTATAAAATTATCAATTTTGTGGACTCGACTATTACTGCACCGCTATACAGCGCTAATAATCAAGCAGTTTCTTATTAATATTGCCCACTTCTGGTACGGTATCATACGCCCAACTTCGGGATCTTCTTTCCATCAGTGTAGGCAGAGACACAATTTTGTACCATAACAGTATCATCGCCAATAACAAATAGAACGACTTTTACTTACGTATTAGAACGTGACTTTTTCTTTACACATATTTGGGCTTTACTTACACTGTGCTTTTCTTTACATAAGAAACGTACTCCATTGTCCATTACACGTTGCAAGACACATTTGCTGGAAGAGGGCTTTCAGAAGACAAGGTGAAGTTAGACCATTCCCGTTTGTAATTTGAATTTTCAAGGAACTTAGTTAGAATTTTTTAAACGAATAGACTTTGTCTCTACATCGGACGTAGGTAAAGTATCCAAGTGTATAACATGATCAAACGTCTTAGTGTTGCCTAAAGAATATTTTAAATTTAGTTGATGCATTTGTCATCGATGCAACAACATGAAGGTATACACTGCCGACGTGATCCTCTGATTCCTCAATTTTGCACCAGTCTAGAGATATATTTTTGGTTACTTCGAAGCCAATAATATCGAGAAACTCTTGTTCGTCGGAAGTAGCCGGCATAGGATATTGCAGTTGCTTGCTGCCAGATGGAGTTTACATAGAGATTTATTAAACATTTAAGGAGCGATGAAAGCGAAAACCAGCCAATTGTCGTACAGATCGCTCTATAAAGGATGTGTACATATTTGTTTCCTGCAATCACGTAATAACTAAATAGACATTTTTCTTGCAGAATTTAGACGTATTCAACTGCAAAAAAGGGTTCGATTTAATAATATATCGGGTCTTACATTAAGCGCTGACTATCCTTAAATTTAAATGAACTAATTATGTCTGAGATATAATCGACATTTTTTATTCGTTTGAAAGACCTATTGATACCAATTTGTGTGGAATATAACAACGGCTCCTCTAGGTGAAGCGCATCCGAAATATAATAAATTGCTTAGACATAGGCTGTACTTAATCGATAGCATAGACTATGTTGGCTTTGAACACCGCTGTGATTTGTGGCTTATGCAACTTAAGGAAACACCACGAGAAAAACTCTAAGGCGGTCAAATTGCATGATCTCTGCCAGTTTCCATCCACATGTTATGATCATGACCAATCCATTGTAGCTTGGATCTCATGTGAATAGTTATCGTCGCAAATTCAACAATTTTCTTCGATCATCCCTTCATCCCCTCCAATTTTCCCTTTCATCCAGAAATGGGATTCGTCCCTGAAGATAATCTTTTTATGAAAATTTTGGTCAGTTCAGCGGACACGCGTCGTTGTCTATGGTCGTGCATTGTGATTTGGTCTGAATAAACTACCACTACTTTGACGCATGTAGGTTTAACAAGATGGCCGGTGTCTTCTGCCAAATTCCCTGTTGCAAGATCCTTTTTAACATTTGTGTCATCAAAGGAAGAGAGAAAAACTTTATGGACAAGAGTAGATTTTGATAAAACTGTTGTCTATAATATGCAAAAATATCTGTCACTGTTTTACCATCACTTATCCAAGTCCATTATATAACTTTTAAAGTTCAATGGTTAATTTTACTCTTCCTTTCTCTCACGAACAATTGTTTGCGTGTGTCCTTGCCACGAAGAAGAAATGAATAAATTGTGGAAACATGCAACACTACAACGTTCCATGATTATGACGATGAGACGTCAGACGAAAAGTAAAAAAAAGAAATAAAAAGAAAAGAAAAAGTCGAGAATGATAATGATGTGCATGATGTGATTTTGATGATGATTGATTGACGTATGTATGAATAGAAATTTTGAAAAGATGTATACATGTTTACTTTTCTTTCTTTCGTAATCGTATTTCCAAAGCGTTGACAAGAATCCTTCCATGTATTTTTTTTAAAGGGCATACTCGTATATAGATATTATGTGTGATTAACATTGAATAAATCTATTTATCGATTATGAAGTTGTTTTTGGTTTTTTTATTAAACTGTTCATCAACTAGACTGAATTATGATATTTTTTTTGGGGTGTAATAATAATGAAGAAATCATTGTGACATAATAATGAATCATAGAATTTTAGGTGGCAATTTCAGAGACTATTTCATTATTTAATGTTTTATTATAAATATTGCACTTGTTTTATGGCATTACCGCTCAACAACAGTGTTTTCTTTTAAGAAGTGTTTCACTCTTTGCTTTGTTGTGCCTAGGATATGTTTCCGTTTGATAGAAATACCCTGATAGGACAACAAATTTGAACCTGATACGGCGGTTGCAAAGTTCTGCATGTAAAATCATGTCGGCACTGGAGATATTTATTCCTCTTTTCGCTTGATCTCTATTGTAAGGATGTGGCGACTAAGAATACTGGTCACGGAAGGATCCTGATGGAAGTTGGGACTGTCGAGAGCAATAGCTACGTGACACCGCGGTACAACTACTCAATGAGATTAAAGACATCAATTCCGGATAATGAAATCTAGAAAAACACTGCGGCGTATCTTTTAAGGAACTCTGTCTTTTAAGGAACTCTGTTTACAAAATTAAACGGAACTGTTGCAGGTGGAAGTTTTTTCGGAAGCGATCGGAATAGTCCAGTCTTTAAAACTATCGAAGGAGTTGTCAGGGGGGGTTGTCGGCAATATAAGCTGCGCCGAGAATAATTGGAGACGCATATATAACCAAAGCTTGACATTACCATACTTGCCGATAGCCCGGAGGCTATCAAAGCACGGAATTCCTCTGTGATGAACTCAAAATCGGTTAAAGCTGTAGTAGATATCTCAATTAGGTAGCAGAACAATATGATATGGGGGTTCAGGGATACACAGACATTCCAGGTAATGGACGAAGAGCTAAACAGGCGTGGCATCACCATCGAACTCACGACAAGTCTGCTTAAACTTCAAGGAACGGCATTCAGAATGGTTAACGGGTGCTTTATGGGTGCGTAGATGGGGCGGGGGGTTGTTGTTTGCGCATTGGCCTTGGACATCTTGCTAATGATTTATGCAGCAATTGCAGAAGTGAACAAGGGTCTTTATTCCATCCACTTTGTATACATATGCCCGGCACTTTTCTCAGCAGAAAAACGTACTTTTCTGCCATCTGATTTAGAGAGGAACTGTTACTCATTGACATTGGCAGCCTAAATCACTTCATCAAAAGCTGTGAATGCTTCCGAGGCTGTGTGTAGACTAAGTGTATCTATTTAGCTTAAACTCTTTTTAGGTGCTCGCGTATTTGCCATAATTTTATACAAGGCTTAGACTAGTCTCTTCCTTTTTATTTATTTATTTATTAATTAGAATAAAAGTCTCTGGTGGGAATCACGACCCTCACGCTAATAGTCTATAACACTATCCACTAGACTACCAGGGCAACCTGTTTTCTTATTTTAATATTTAACCGATTAGGGGCAATTTTTTGATATCGAGTCTATTATCAATAATTCATAATCACTTAAATATTTGTGTTATTCGGCTTTCTTTCACTTACTTTTGACAACGTTAGTAGTTTAAACTAACAAATAGAAATAAGATTAAGTAAACTCAAAAACTCGATACACAGATTAATGTTAACTTAATCGTTAATCTTCAACTCAAAAAATGGCCCTGCATATTCTAGCCAGAGTTTAAACAAAGAAATCCTGGTCCTTAACACAGAGCCACTGCCACATCAATGCCGTGGAAGCTTCTCTCATTGCTAGTTCATAATCACTGACAGATTTTTCACAAGACTTGAGACTAGTTTTAGAGTTAAACTCATGAGAGCCAAGTGTTCGCAAAGTGGCCTGACTTTCAGATAGTATTGCTATATACTGTCTCTTGTATTTTCTGTGCAATTTGATTTAATTTTGTAACTAAGTCTCGTTGTGAGAATCTACCATACTGGTACTGTTCATGGAATAGTTAAGGAGCCTGTTGCCTATCATACAACTCTTTAGGTAAAGAAGTCTATTTGATGAGTCTCATGTTAGACTCTTCTTCCATTATATTCATAGCTCTGGTCTTCATTATCATGTGTAACGGATTTAAATCTAACAGAGCCTTTAACAACACAGTCGAACAGGTTTTCACTGACCCAGTTATACCGCTCTAGCATTCGTATCTTGTCTAACTTCATCTGGCTTAATGTCAGACTTATTCTGCCTATCCAAGGAATGATCCATAGGTTACTATTGCTTACGCCATTATGATGGCATATATTTAGTACATAATCCTTGGGTTATATGTCTATGATTCCTGAAATGAGCCTCTCATATCAGTTTAATATTTTGTGATATTCACAAACATTTTCAGTTTCCGTGATATTATCTCACTAAGAAATTGAACTAATTTCCAAATAGGAAATCTTATTCGTAAATGGCATGCCACACAGCTCATGCTACATTTCATGTTTGGCATGAGAGATTTGAGGGTTTGGTCATGATCGTGGAGGTAAAGTGAACTGGCGATTTGACTCCTTTAGACCTTTTCTTATGTGGTTTTCTTCAATCTCAGCTGTAAGCCACAATAAGCCACAAACCTTATCAGTTTTTAAGCCAACGTAACCCATGCTGTCTAAGAAATTCAGTTTGATGTATGCGCCTGAGTCATGCAAAATTGAACGTCTTTGATATGCTCCACCCAAATAACACGAGGCAGAGTGTTGGACATTGTTATGTTTCACACATAATGGCATCTATTGGTCTTTCAAAAGAATAAAAAATTTCACACATACTTTGTTTTATTTAAACCTAAAGAAAGGAAATGTGTAAAAAAGTATCCTGTACATACAAACTCAAGATCTTTGGGTACCATATCACAAAGAGTCTCTTAAGCGACAATTTGAAAAATTTGAAACAAATTTTCAACAGTATTACTTACTTACTTAATTGGGCATTAGAGCCCTTTAGTCAGGATTACAACCTAGGTTCTTACACCACTCATGTTGTGTGTGTTTAATTTACCCATGAGTGGCAGAACCTCTCCGAAAGACAGATTTGATTGCTTTTCATAGCAATTTTATTTACTTTAAAAATTTTGTGCCAGAAGACTGCTGAACGAAGTCGCCGAAAGAAATAAATTCATATTGTTACGAAAATGGAAATGGTGTTATTAAAATGATAAACAAAAGCTCCAAAAACAAAACCATGGACTTGTTTATATTATCAACAAATAAACAAAAATGTAGCAACGACATCAGCATAAAAACAACATCAGATAAACAAGCAACAACAACACTGAAAGGACAAACGTAAACAAGATACACAAACAACAATAAGGAACACAACATGTTTACATTTATAGAGAGTTCGCGAAAGGCAAAGCCATTCTCCTTCGAAAGCGTTAATCAGACTGTTTACCCAGCTATATAAAAGGCAAGACAAAGCAGGCAACGGGATCAGAAAGAATTTAGTCAGTCTTGTGTGAAGACACGTTGCGTGTGAAGAGAATAATTGTGTCTTGAAGATCTCTGTTATAAAGATCTATTGGACAATTGTTTTTGTGTACGCGAAAGAGTGTAAAGAAGAATAACAATTAAAACAAATTATTGTTGTTTGAACAAAGTCGTGAAAGGTTGCGCACGATATTGTGTACAATAAAGAATTGATTTAAAACTAAACACAATTTTATTTACAATCTACATACATACATAATTGGTCATTTCAACCCTTCAGTCAGGATTACAACCTAGTTTCTCACCACTTGTTGTGTGTGTTAATGAATATACGAACTCATATTTTTAACGTTTTTAAAAGGTGTCTGAGCCAAGTATTAAACCACGGGCTCTCGTCTAATAGGCCAAGACACTACCTACTAAACTACGGTGACTTTAACTACATATATTAGCAGTTTAGTCCAGCATCTGTTCTAGTGTACCATACGTTATCAAAATATAGTACAATACACCATAAAAATTCTACTTCGAACCAAATTTTTTTAAACCTCAATTTCCAACATTTATTTTCTACTTAAATATAATTTTTAAAATGCTGATAATAAAATACGATTTGATTTCAAATAAATATTGTATTTCGTTTAACATTTAATGCAAATACAATATTAAAACCAGAAAAGAAAAGAAAACATGTTACTATTTGATATGAAACAAAAGAAAAGAAATCAATAAATACGAGATGAATTTAATACTCACATAGTTTTATTATAATTTCAAGTACCATATATGTATGTATATATGGTGGTACAGTGTGCATGTAATTTATAATATTTTCTACGAATTGTTGAACATTATGGCGACGAGTATTTATTTTCCTTTTTTGAACAATAAAATTGAGTGTCATTTTCACAATCTGTTATTACTTGTCGATGGTATGGAAATATTATGAGTACTTTTGTTATCTCAATTTCGGTTATAAGTTTTTTGTTAAAAATGCTTATTTTGATTAATTTTTTTATTTGAATTGGTAGCAAAGATGGTTTACTATTTTAAGAAATATTTAAAAGACAAATCAGACTTTAAAGTTTAATAGGAAAGATTTTTGATTTTAATACTTGAGACATGTGTTTTGATACCAAAAAACTATGAAACTTATATCGGGTGGACCATCCATCGGTTTAAATTTGTACCATCGGTTATTCCACATCTGGCAATACTTATGTCATTGTATTCTGTCATAAAATTCAGTATATTATCTCCACTGAACGTAACGAATCGATTTACTCTTAAGCAACGTTGGGATTTATTGGAAATTTATGTATTTCCAAAACAAAGACAATTGGTCGAAAATTACACGAAAATGTCATACAAAATTAGGTCGCAGAGAAGGACCAACAGTGCTCGGTAAATGCAACTTTATTGCTAAAGTTCGTGAAACTGCGTTAATTGTTGATGAACCAAGACGTGAGCGAATGATAACCGATTTCTGTGTACCCGCTCTTCATGGTATTGATATAAACGATGTTTGGTTTCAACAGGATGGTACAACTTGCCACACATCTCATGCCACTATCGATTTATTGCATCAAATATTTGATGGCCGTTTAATTAGCCGAAATGGAGATGTCAATTGGCCACCAAGGAGCTGCGATTTGACACCGTTAGACTTTTTTCTGTGGGGTGCCGTTAAAGAAAAGTGTTATGCCGACAAACCATAGACAATTGAGCATTTGCAGGCCAACCTTCGTGATGTCATTGCCGAGATGCGACTCTATGCACTCGAAAAAGCGCACGAAAATTAGTCCGATCGAATGAGGTGCTCTGCGTACAGCCGTGGCAGCCATTAAGTATGTTCATTAGGTATGTCCAGTACAATGTTCTTTCCATGGCTGTTAGTAGAGTATTAGTTTTGCTTATGTTTATACTGATTTTATTTATAAATTAATAACAAAGCTATAGAATAACCATAGTTAGGTTAAGTTACGTCGAAATGGTAGCTTTGATTACCACAGCACACTTGAACACGCATAGCAGCCCTTTGTGACGTCATATGTATACGCAGTCCCTGTTCTGATCGAATTCCACTATACTAATCGAGGAACTTGGTCAGCATAAGGGCTGCACAGCAGAAGCACGACTACCTGGAAAACAGGCTGAAAGTTTAATAAACGAAGCTATATCCCTAATATCAATCGATGATAACTCAGTTAAGTTGACTGGGAATGGAGATCAAAATATCCTAAATATGCAACTCACAAGAAATGACCATTGACAAAAAAATGGATAACAGTTTCCTGCTCTTCAAGAGATCCATACTCACCGCGGAAGTCTTTATATGGAAACTAGAGTCTTTCCGCGTGTTTTCCCATAAAGCAATGACCTGCTGTTATAAAATTTATTTAAATTTCATAAAATAATGCATTTTGCAGGCGTATATTTTCCATTCACATTGTATACGAAGTAATTTACTTTTACCAACAGGTCTAACAAGCAGCCCTTATAAGTGCTTTCTGTTCTTTTTGTTTAACAACATTCTGCTTCACCGATACAAAGACCACAAAACATTTCAATAATTTCTTTCTAAAATGAATGTATTATTGAGGTTTCAATACAAGCATTTCCTGCATTAAACTCCCGTAGAATTGAAAACTACAATGTAAAGTTTAAATTACAAAACAATTGGAAAATAAATTTAGTTCGACAAAATTAAAATTTAGTTCAACAGTTTTAATTGTAATTGCATGCACATAGTGTGATATTGCATGGGAGATACTAGGAGGCCACGACTTTTACACTCCCTCGGTCACAATACCTATACCCTCTGTATAGTGTTTCAAAATTTTTTTTATTGTTTGGAAAAATTTATTTTAACAAAGTCTGTGGCAACACATATGTATGCATCAGAGATCAGCAATGAATCACTTTTTCGCTACTCCTAAGTACTCATGAAATTTTGAGTAGAGTGAGTCAACAGTATTGAAATCCAACTACTCTGATTCATTCGTAATCATTTCAACATTGATTTATAAGTACAAATTGCAATGAGTATGAGTACAACGTTTACATCAAACTCATAACATTCGTACTATTCATACGCCTACTCATAAATTTAGAAAAATACTTATAATACTCATAAATGATTTGAGTGATTCGATTCATTCATCAAAATGTACAGTCTTAGTTGTTGTTGCATTTACAAAGAAAGAAAAAGACAAAGGCAGCAAGTAGAGCAAACACACAACCTTCTTGTGAGTATTGAGATTGTGAGTCATGGAGAGTCGTAATCAATAACATCATGCGTATTGTTAATTATGAGTACGATGAGTATTTCAAACTTTGAATATAAGTAGTATGAGTATGACATTTAAATAAGTATGAATGCGTATAAATATCAGAAATTATAAATATGATTCGAATCTACTCATCGTTTTGAATACTTATTGCTAACCTCTGGTATGCTTGCATGTGCTCGTATGTAGTAACTCACATTGAGCACTAATTTTTAATCTAAGTACCTCGTGCTAAATTTATCAGTATGATTCGATTCCTTGAGTTGCAATAGGGAACTCCATGTAATTCCACTTTTTTCTGAAAAACTTCACTCATGACATTATCCCGTAGAATGGTGTAGACCTGAGATGATAGAGGACATCATTGTTTTAGTCCTGATGATTGGAATTATTCTCTGAAGTACTCCTTTTCTACCCAAAGTTTGTCTTATGTTAGCGAAACCTTTTGTGATATGTACGAACAGGAAGTGCAGGGCAACATATTTTTATAATGCGTTGAATATTGATCAGGTTTCCTGTTTCGCTGGAAACCTGCCAGTTCGTTACGTACATTTTTCTCCATTTTACTCTTTTCTCTATATCTTGAATAGGTTTTTACTTGCTGAGGATGTATGTTAGGTCACTTATTTCTCATGAATTTTACTCGATATTTAGTGGAACATGAGCTAAAAGATAGAAGTCGCCGTAGTCTAGTAGGAAGTGTGTTGTCTTGTTAGACATTATACCGGGGTTCACAACCCAGCCCAAACATTTTGAACAAAGCAAATATAAGACAAGTAAAGGAGGTCGAATTGACCCATTGTACAACGTCCTAGTTTCTCACACCACTTATGTTGTGTGTGTTAATTTTTATACATGAGTGGTGGGACCTACAGTTTAAAATCGACTCCGAACGACAGATTTTTGAGAAACTTTTTCATTGCAATTTTATTTACTAGAGTTTTTGCCAGAATTCTCCTGAGAGAAGGTTGCCGAAGAAATACTTTTTGTATGATGTCTGGCCTAGGGATCGAACTCTGGCTTTACGTCTATTAAGCCAACACACTACCTACTCGACTATGGCGACTGGTAGTAAGGTTAGTAAACAATGCATTGGGTAATGTACTTCTAAGGGCAACTGTTATAATAATCGCCACCATTCTCGCAATTCGCAGAAGACTCCTTTTCTTTATAGCCAGCCACTAAACCGCAGAGCTCCGTATAATAGGTTAGGTCATCTTCGTAGTCGAGTAGGTAGTGCGTTGGCTTATTAGACGAGAGACTACAGTTGCATCCCCAGGTCAGACATCTCCAACAAAACGAAACATGAAAAAATATTTCTTCGGCGACTTCCTCTCAGCAGATTTCTTGTAAAAACTCCGAGAGCAAATAGAAATGCCATGTAAGGTTTCTCAGAAACGTGACGTTCGGAGTTGACTGCCACTCATGAATAAAAGTATCACGCACAACATATGTAGTATACAGTAATCCCTCGATTTACGTCGCAGTTCGTTCCAAAATAGGCGACGTATATCGAATGACGACGCAAATTGAAGTTAGAGGCAACAAAAAATTTGTTGACGTAAATCGAAACAACGTTAATCGAGGCAACGTAAATCGAAGGATTACTGTAATAAGGTAGGTCGTAATCCTATCTGAAGCGTTGTAATGATTAATTAAGTAATGTGCTATAGTGTCCACGGGGGGTACATTAGCATAATTGTCATAATTTTAAGTGACGAAGCTTTTTAAGTATTTAACAAAGATACTGCCTTTTGTGTTACTAATTGGAGTTCTGCATTGAGAATTTAATGAACATAATCGGTCTTCAATATTGTCACAGACTTCTAAGTGAATGTATGTATAAAGGTATTTTATTAAGCGCATCCTATATTTAAAATTAAAAAAAATTATGCTATTATGTGTGGAATATAACATCGTCCAAATGTCCGCATCTGCTTCTCTGTTTGGAGTGCATAAGACATGTCAAATTTTCAATTACTCTGTCGCATAAATCAGGCTGAACTTGAACGCCATACTCAACTATGCGGCTTCAGTACAGACTTCCTTTTTCAGTGACACTGAATGGAGGAGTTTTCAGAGCACATAAAGTATTGCCCAGAGAACGGCGATGTAGTGTGTGCAGATGACAAGTGCTGATCACCGGCACGATTAAATCTAAATGTTGCCAGTTAAGTTACACAACAAGATGCTTCACAAGCAATTCCTTTTGGTTTGTTCACATTCACACCACGCAAATATTTATAATTTACAGGACGACCTTCCAATCCGACATATTAGGAAGGACATAATGAATTACAATCCAGAAGTCTACGACCTATTACCCCCCATTGTTTATGCTACAACAATTGCCAACGCCAAGGTACAACATCAGCTAGCGATAGACTTGGAAACTAGAATGTCATGAATACATACATACATACATATTTGTGTTTTTTGCAAATAGTATTATTTCTCTTTGCGCAAACATTGGCTAACTTCTGGTGGTCGCTCAAATGTGAAATTGGTACACATACATACATAATTGGTCATTACAATCCTTCAGTCAGGATTACGAACTAGTTTCTCACACCACCTATGCTGTGTGTGTTAATTTTATACATGAGTGGTGTGACCTACAGTTTAAAGTTGACTCCGTACGACAGATTTTTGAGAACATTTTCATGGCAATTTTATTTACTCTCAGAGTTTTTGCCACAAATCTGCCTAGAGGAAGTGGCCAAAGAAATACTTTTTGTACTTTTTTCTGGGGCTCGAACCCTGGCTTTACGTCTAATAAGCCAACGCACTACTAACTAGACTACGGCGACCACTGTTACTAGTGGCAAATGCGCATACACTTACGCATTTAGAAAATTCCACCACAAAAAGTCTAACGAGGTCAAATCACACGATCTCAGTGATTATATCACATTACACCCACATGAGATAACCATGCACTCAAATGGCTCGTGCACAATATCAAATATGGGAAGAGCTGTGTGGGACGTATCGTTGTCCTATAGAGACTCCGTACTAGAGAAACTAATTCATTGCAAAAGAAGTAGGTAAACATTCTTTGTTGACAGTAATGGCGTAGCCAACATCATACTCAAACAAATATGGACCGATGAAGCCGTCAATTCAGAATACAGGATACCATATGAATTGATATCTCCCCAGATTCTACAATTTTTTTTGTTCACGTGCTATAAATGATTTTTCGATGATAATTAATGACAAGAGCAGGGTCCATTTAGCGAACACGCATCGTTAAATGATGACAACTAATTTGACAGATCTAGCATCGATAAGTCGTTATCAAATTTCAGAAGTCTCGGTCAATAGATCCGATACATACATATATGATATACCAAGAATATAATATTTTCTATTAAAGAATTTTTTGTCTGAATTTAAAACTGTGAACAAACCACATTCAACTTTATTTTTGGAACTCCTGTTGCAAAATAATTTCCTTTAAAGTTATTTAAAATATTGACATGAAGATGGTGAATAGTCTTCAGTTTCAATTTTGTCCAGTATTTTTCTGCGAAGAAATACTTTAAAGATTTGGTTGAAATGGCCAAAATCAACCATGAAATGAAAGTCGATTCTGTTTTTAAGTGATTTAAAGTCTGAGAATCAATTTTAT
The DNA here is from genome assembly GCA_936449025.2 of Sarcophaga subvicina. NCBI lineage: Eukaryota > Metazoa > Arthropoda > Insecta > Diptera > Sarcophagidae > Sarcophaga > Sarcophaga subvicina. Next base: position 41,088,597 of record OW388084.2, read on the forward strand.
TTTATTTTTTTTTTTCTTCAAAACTGGAATTCAGGTAAGTAAGTGTTTTATTTTATTGTTATTGTTTTGTATTGTATTTTTGAATTAAATTTTGTTTTATTTCACCTCTGCATTGGAAAAAAAAGTGTTTATATGTTCAGAGCTTTGGGGTCATTGTGTCTCCCATATGTATACTTGTGCTTACCGCATAGGATGAATATATTTTTCGTATTGAAATATGTTCAATAAATACAGCAGCAGCAGTAGTGCTTATAAATTTAGTATATTTAGTAATTATTGGAAGAATAATAACATAACTACTACTTTTTAACAACAGCATACTTACTTACTTTCTTAATTGGCCATTAACATCTCGTTTATAAGATTACGGTTTGCCTTAACACATATTTCCGGGTGCCTCTGCTTCTTTCGCGTCTTCGTCAGTTGGTCACACCAATCGATGGGGGTTTTCTCGATTTGGGACTTGCAACGCAAAAGAGGTCGTCCCCTACGGCCACATACGTCAATATCCGAAGATCTCATGTAGGACTTTTCTCTCGAATATTCTCAAGGCTACTGGATCGGTGTTTAATAGAGTTCATGCTTCTGCCAATATCGAGAGTATATTTATTGGCCGTAATCTGGTTCAGCTGTTGTCAACATGTACTTCGTTTTACCCTCATATATTACCAGACCCATCCTGAATAATTCCCGTTCAATGGCACTAAAGCAGCAGTAGCATCTCGCTTGCTACGCCTTTGGTTTTTGTGTCGCCAGCATTCGCGACCATTGTGATGCACTCCCACCTTCCAAGAACTTGACAAAATTTGATAAAGTTGACAAAGTTCATGTGATAACAACAATATGGTTTTGGTCAATAGAGATCCGAATTAGTTAGAGAAGCAAGAGAGCATTTCAAACAATGACATAGTGGTGTAGAAAACGGACTCGCTGCTAGCCAATATTAATCCTGTTGGAAAATTTGGAAAAACTCTGTTGAATGATACTAATATATCCGCGTATCATGAAAGCAGAATAGCCAAGTACCGAACGGGAAGAAAATCTAGTGAATAGGAAGCCTACTATGCGGAAAGAAACGGAGTTCTTTACACACAAAGGTGTAGAAGGATTATAGGGTCATTTTGATAACTTAAAACAGGAATATAAGGCAATCCAAAAAATAATCTTAGAGGAGATTCTGTGACAGTATAACCAAAACGTAAGAGGCTACCAGGAATAACTAGAACTGTGTTATAATTTTAAGTGGAATACGTGGACCTCTCAGTAGAAATAGGAATGATATGTTTGATTAAGTTGAACTGTATACTTGCAAATTTTTTTACGAGGAGTACTTATAGGATGCAACTCATGTCTTCATTAGAACACTGGGACAGAGACCTTGGACACATGAATTTTTAGCACCCGAATTATATGGTCTGAGAATAGATTTCATGTCAGCTCCTAACATTAGTTTAAGGAACATAAAGCGATTTGTAGACGGGCAACAGGCTGCAGGTGAATGAGTTGAGTTTTTTTGGATTTAATACACGGATTCATGAAATTAAATTGTGTACTCTCATAAGCCTATAGTGGGATATCAAAGACGGAAAGTACAGGTTCTTTTTGGAAGGATATAAAACGATAGGAAGTATTTTATGCAATTACCAGATATTGCGTTGACTAGGTACAAAATAAATGTTTTCAATTGGTTTCAATTGGACCCAATCAAATAAAAATCTGATGCTATCGCCCATTCAGCCAGGGAAGCGTTATTTAATCCAGAATTGGGACATTAATTCGAATACCTCCAACACAATTGCAACAAATACACATATCTGTATACCAGACTTGACGTAGACACGTTAACATATTGAAGGGTTTATTGACTTTAACACTCCCCAAATTTAGGTTATTAAATTAAGCGATTGTCCTGTTTGAATGATGCAAATTCTACAATAGGTACACTTCATTTGGCCACTTTTTAGTGACAATAAATTTTAAATTCTTAAATACGAATTCCAACAATAGAAAATGTTCACTGGGTAAGCAGATATGTAAATATGTTTATAATTGTATCATTATAAATATATTGCATCATTGACTTCTTTCTTTTGGTCCATGAGTGAGACAATATTTGTGAAAATTTATTGCTTGGAGAATTTCTTTTAAACACAGCTCGATTTTACATAAGAGACAAACATTTTACAGCCTAATTTATACACATACAGTGTATGTATGTATGTATGAAATGGTGAAAAATTTTTTCCTGTACTATTTAAGGATTTATTCTTAAAATATTTAAAGTTTAAAATTCTAAATCTTTATTAATAATAATTTATTCGGAATACAGTTGTTATTTGGAGAGCTTGCCCTGGGTGTTATTAATCTTTCATAGTGATTGTTGTTAAGAAAAAATTTATCTTTCATGACTTTTTAACATTTAAGCTACTTTTCATAAGTAAAAATATTTTTATGAACAAAATTGAAATTGCGCTTTCAGTTTTGGTATAAAAAATTTAACGTCCAAAACATATTTCGAAGAACTTGAGCTAGTGACGTATTTTAATTTTTTGGCAAATTTCTTTGGCAATTAGATGTTGGATGTTGTCGGTATTAGACTCAACACGATATTATGAAAATCAGTTAAAACAATGAGAAGCGCCGTAGTCTAGTGCGTAAGTAGTAAGTATATCAAGGTTCAAGTCCCACCCCAGACATCTCCAACAAAACGAAATATGACAACATATTTCTTCGGCAACTCTTTCTTAGCAGTTTTCCGTAAAATAGTCTGAGTTTTAAATAAAAATTCCATGAAAATATCTCAGAAATGTGTCGTTCTTAGTCGACTTTGAGCCATAGGTCTGCCAATCATTTATAAAAATAACTCACACAGCATAAGTGGTGTGAGAATCTAGGTCATAATCCTGATTGAAGGGTTGTAATGATCAATTATGTATGTATAGTATGTACGTATCGGGTGGTTGATTCAAAAGTTTGAATTTGAAAATGCAATAAATCAGAAACGGTTTAAAATTGTGCCAAATTTATTTTTTTGTTGTAAAGTACAATTGTTCCGGTTAGAACATTGGAATATTATTTCATCATAGTAATTCATTCGATAGGACCAATTTTCGTGCACTTTATCGAGCGTATGGGTTCGCATCTTAGCAATGACATCACGAATGCTGGCGTTCACATGCTCAATTGTCTCTGGTTTGTCGGCATAACACTTTTCTTTTACGGCGTCCCACAGAAAATAGTCCAACATTGTCAAATCGCAGCTTCTTGGCGGCCAATTAACATCACCATATCGGCTAATTAAACGGCCATCAAACGTTTGACACAACAAATCGATTGTGACATGAGATGTGTGGCAAGTTGCACCATCCTGTTGAAACCAAACATCGTTAACATCAATACCATGAAAAGTGGGTACAAAAAATCGATTATCATGGTGCGATAGGTGTCTCCATTGACCGTAATGGTTGCGTCGTCCTCATTTTCAGAGAAACGATGCCTCTGCTCCACAAGCTGCACAATCACTCTTAATAGGTGCATTGGCTTCTGTAACACCACGTGTGGGTTTTCTGAGTCCTGAATACTGCAATTTTGCTTATTAACGTACCCCTCATCTGAAAAGATGAGTTTTTTTTTAGCAAAATAGACATCATTGTGCAGTTTCTCGTTGGCCCAATAAATACCAACGTTGCTCAAGAGTAAATTGATTCACTACGTTCAGTGGGATAAATATACTGAATTTTGTGACAAAATAGAATCACATAAGTATTGCCAGATTCGAAATAACCGATTGTTTAAATTTAAACCGACAGATGTCACACCCTATAGTTACAACAATGAAGCAATATTTTAATAATACTTTAATAATAATAAAAGATTTGAAATCTAAATAATGAAGCTCATTAGATTAGGTTAGGTAAGGCTCATTGTGATACCACAATCAGTATTCAACCCATGCATCAAACATTCCATAGAGGAAACCAACCAAATTCCAAAAACTCTTGTTGTTACAGCAATATTTATATTCGACAGCTTGGTCAAGAAGATTAGGTCCGATAACTACTGAATAGATCCAGCATATAACAGGAACTAAGTTTCTATCTTGTGCCACTAGCGCAAATCTATTTGCAAGCTCTATTAACTAAGTTGTTTTTCGAGCTTAGGGTGAGGTTAAAACCGCTGTGGTTTGTTCTCAAAGTCTAAAGGGTTCGAAGCTGACATTCTCGTTGGCCGGTTTACGTGAGAGGACCATGCCCCTCAAATCGCTCAAAGAGAATATACCATGCGGCATGAGCTGTCGTTCAGGTCAAAGGATTATATTTCGAGAAGCATTGCATGCTTTTGGATCTAATGTGGATTGGTATCATTTCAAATTCGAGAATTTTCTTTGTTTATGTAATCGTTTATTCAGAAATGGTACTCTTCACTGAAGATAATTTTTCAATGAAAATTCGGTTCAGTTGTCACTTGCCATTTAGCAAACAAACGTGGTTGTCTACGATCTTCCATAGTGATTTGGCAATACATTGACTAAATGACTAGTCTTCCAGATGTAGCTTCACCAAAATGGTCGTTGTCATCTGTCAATGTCATACATTGTTTTAAAACGTCTTCTCACGTCAAGCCATGATGTGGAACAAATCGAATCGGCACAATATCTTTTATTACACGAGTGCCCTGCACTTCAGAACAGACGTCATCGATTTTTGGGTGACAGAACGTTTGAAGATCTGGGCATGGTGGCGAACGCGTCACTAAGGCAATTGGACGGTTTCATCAGGAGCTCGGGGTGGTTCAAACTCACCATTGATGATGGATGATAGATAGTAGGTAGTTAGGTAGGTAGAAGTGGCCGTCCCCTCGATGGAATCATGAGTTGTACACCGTCTTGGAGTTTATTGCACTGGAATCCAATGCCTTGATAGCCGCTTGGCTATCGGAAAGTATGATGATTTTCCGTCCGTGAACAATAATTTTCACCGCAGCCTGAATTGCTGACACCCCCGCCTGAAAGAAGCTGCAATGATCTGGTAGCCTTATAGACTTTGATATTCCGATTGATTCCGAATAGATACCAATTCCAACTGCTCCTTCCAGTTTGGAGTCATCGGTGTAAATTTGTGCGGAGTCCCTTGGGAGGTTCACTGAACCACTTCTCCAGTCCTCCCTTATAACAGATAGTAAAAGTACCATAATTTATGTGAATTTTTCCTTTTTTTTGTTTTAACATTTCAAAGATACTTTTGCTTTTAAAAATATTAATTGATGTTCTAATTTATGACTCTTTTGTTTTTTTTGTAGTTATTATTGCCATTGCGATAGATTTTAAGTCCAAATTAATTGGAATTTGTTTTTGTAAATAGTTTCAACGAAAAAAATTAAAAAAAAACTTTCCAAACTAAATAAATACTGAACAGAACTGTTTTTATTACTAAACTTACTAATTAAACAAATTTATTTATTAATTAAATGAGCAAAAGTAAATAGGATGTACACTTATGGAGTTCGTATAAATTTTTAAATTTAATTAGAAATTAAATACATTTTAATTTAATTTTTTTATTTAAATTTTTTTGTTGGTTTAATACCCAAAGAAGTGCTGAAAAAATGGTAAGGCCATGCTAAGTCCCCTCAATGTCAGACAAACATTTAAACTTCATCAGATTCTGATATTTTTTCTAATCAACTTTCAGGTGCTCTTCTGAGAGTGAGTAGGTCTAGTCTTCTTAACTGCAATGCTATAGTATTGGGTGGGCCATCTATCGGTTTAAATTTGAACCATCGGTTATTTCGAATGTGGCAATACTTATGTCATGTTCTATTCTGTCACGAAATTCAGTGTTTTATATCCACTGAATGTAATGAATCGATTTAAGAATGAGCAACGTTGGGATTTATTGGGAATTTCTTTCCAAAACAAAGACAATTGAGCGGAAAATGCACTAAAATGTCGTACAAAAGTTGGTCGAAGAGAAGGGCAACAGTGCCCGGTATACGCAAGTTTATTACTAAAGTTCGTGAATCTGATTTAATAGTGCATGCGCCAGGACGTGAGCGTGCACGTACAGTGCATACACCCGAAAATATCGAAGCTGCGACTGAGAGTGCGCGTGAGATTCCATTAACATCAACTCGTCATCGTTCTCAAGACTTGTACATTTCACACACCAGTTTACATCAAATTTTACGAAAAGATCTCGGTATGACGCCTTACAAAGTTCAGTTGGTTCAAGAGTTGAAGCCGCATGACCATCCGCTACGTTTTCGCTTCGCTAGATGGGCCAACGAGAAACTGCACGATGATATCGATTTTAACAAAAAAAAGTAATTTTTTCGAATGAAGCTTTAATAATAAGCAAAATTGCCGTATTTGGGGCTCAGAAAACCCACACGTGGTCTTACAGAAGCCAATGCGCCCATTACTAGTGACTTTTTGGTGCGGCTTGTGAAGCTGAGGCATCATTGGCTCATATTCCTTTGAAAATGAAGTAATCATTACGGTCAATGGAGACACCTCTCGCACCATGATATGCAATTTTTTGTACCCGCTCTTCATGGTCTTTGATGTGAACGATGTTTGGTTTCAACAGGACGGTGCAACCTACTACACATCTCATGCCACAATCGATTTATTGCGGCAAACGTTTGCCGGCCGTTTAATTAATCGAAATGGTGATGTCAATTGGCCGCCAAGAAACTGCAATTTGATACCGTTGGACTATTTCCTGTGCGGCGCCGTTAGGGAGAAGTATTATGCCGACAAACTAGAGACAATTGAGCATTTGAAAGCCAACATTTGTGATGCCGTTGCCGAGATAAGAACCCATACACTCGATAAAGTGCACAAAAATTGGTTCGATCGAACGAGGTACTGTGAGGTCAGCCGCGGCAGCCATATGAATGAAATATTATTCCATTTCTAAGCGGCAGAATTGTACTTCATAACAAAAAGCGAGACATATCATTTAAAATTTTTGCATTATGCTTTCATTGTTATTCTGATTTGGGGAATGGGCCACAGGGGTATGGTTAGCTTCTGATTATAATACTGACTCTTTAACCGGAATTTTTGCCAGAAGTCTGGTGAGAGAAGGTCGATGAAAGGAATATTCTTTTTTTTCATGTTCCAGGAAATTTTTCAGCAAATTAAGTGTATTCGTTGTGCAGCCCTTGCGCTGACCAATGCGTGCTCAAATGAGCTTTGTGATATTAGAGCTACCACTCCGACCTGAACCTAAACCTGAAGTGCATTCGTTAAACATAGATTTTAAACAATGCGATTTGCATCACGACCGCAATCTTCGAAGCCTCCTCCTTACCGTTATTTTAATGACAATATTACAATAAATAATAGCCAAACATATAATGCCCTTTGAAAGGCCTCTTAGTTAAGTGCTTTAGCATGCCTGCATTTACGACTAACGTAACATCGTTTAAAAAGCTCTTTCTCTGCATTACATACATGCAACATTTTTGTGGTTAATGAGGTTTTTATTGTTGTAAATGATTATGGAAATTGTGTTGAATACAGAAATTAATTTTACAAAAACCCTAAAACCGTATAATATTGTATGCGAAACTTAATCATTTTAATTCAACACAATCACTTTATTCGACAAAGGCTGTATCAGAATCCATAAAAGACAATGTGAATAGTATTTCAATTAAATGTCGAATTTATGGTGTACAATACAAATGCATTTAAATTTCTTTATATTGTCAATCATTTTGTATTGTCGTGTAATGAATGACACAATGAATGTAAAAGAAATTCCATTTAAAGCACAATAATGACTGAAAATGAATGTAAACGATGGATGGATGAATGGAAATACAATTTCAATCAGAGTAATCACTCACATACAATATATTATTAAACATGAAGTCAAGAAAGCGGTTGATTTGTTTACTATTTGATGGAAAGATGGATTCGTGACATGTTCTTCCAACAATGCTTAGTAATGTTTGTCATTTAAACATGAATGGTCAATACATTGAATTTTACTATCAATATTCGCGTTTTTACCTTCAGCTAAGCAGCTTTTATTTTGTTCTGCGTGTACATTAATGAACAGTACTACCGTACTTGGTACAACCCGAAGTAGTTCAATGCCTTGGTTGGCAGCATCGTTGGCATTCGCAGTGAGCTGTATGAGCTCCTCAACGACATAGACGTTGTGCGGCGTATTCATATCCAGCGGCTGCGCTAGCTCCGCCATGTAGTTCGAATGGAGGATGATACTTCGGCGAGACGGGTATTTGATGCGAGGATCCATGGAAATCGGCTAAGAGGACCAAATCGAGGTGTGACCAACTGGCGTAAGCGCGCAAGAAGCAGAGGCGCCTGGAAAGATGTGTTGCGGCAGGCCGAAATCCATTAATCAGGGTTGATAATGGCCAATTAAGTAAGTAAGTAAGTAAGTATCGAAGTGAACGGCCACTGAATATATTGCAGCGCTAATCAACATTTGCTTTTTCTCCGCATTCCAATACTGAATGCCTGAGAAAATAGGACTTTTTTTATCCCATCCGCCACCGATCGAACTTAGTGCTGTTTACTGTTTACGATCCGTAGTTAAAGTCCTCACTAAATCTGTAGCTGATAACATCCTATGACTTCTTTCTTTCATTAAGAGGTTCTATATCGATTTCAGCTATCACCTGCTTAACATTATCATTATCCCCTAAGTACGTCGTAGGCACCTGTCCTTTCCACTGAGAAAGAGATGAAGCTTAACATGACCTTCATCCTTGATTGCCATGATCAGAGACAGAAATGTATGTAGACCCTCATGTGGAGCAGGAAAAGGGTTAAGTACGTCGTAAGCTCCTGTCCCTTCCACTGAGAAAGACTTGACGTGGCCATTTTCGATCTCTCAACTGTTTGTGCATTCAACCAGAACGTGGCTGCGGCGGAAACATATGCCTCAAATTTCAGTGCATGAGTTCATCCCTTTACCACCACGCAAATAATTGCTTCTTTTGAACCAATTTGCCTTGGGGAGGTCTATTCTTACAAAAACTTAATGCTCAATTAGTTTCCATATCGTTTACTTCTCGGAATATACAATGTCCTTTGCGCTCTCATTTATACCATTTAAGGGCACTCCAATTTCGTTTGTTCCCGTATCCATTCATCCAGAAATGGGCATCATTGTTGAGTATGTTTTTCCATAAAAAATTATGGTCAGTTGCCGACAGTTGCTTATTAAAGGAACATACGTCGTTATCTATGGTAGTTTACATAAAGTTTCTGTGTCAGTGGAATTTTGTATTGTTGCAGATCTAAGTCACTACGAAAATTTTGTAAAGTGGAGTCGAAATTTTCTTCTTCGGATTTTCCTGCACGCATTCACTTACAATGGATATGTTTTCGGAAGACTATTTTCGGAAGCTTCTTTGTCGATGTACTAATGTTGGTTTATCTTTTTCGACAAAAGTGGCTGTAGACTTGTTGATAGTGCGTTGGTTTCTTAGACAAGAACTGGTATTTCCACCCCTGGCTCAGCAGTTTTCTGATTGAAAAGCCTTGTTATGGTTCGATAACCGAAGGCAAAGTTTTGTTTCTTGTTGCTCTATATAGAGGCCCAGTACGGTTCTATCCCAGGTTTAGAGTTATTCGTGTAGCAACTAGCCCCTATGGATAACCCTGGTATGGATCCCTTTGAACAAAAAAGTCGATGCGGTCTTAGAGTAGGCATCCTATTTGATAACTGCGCGTCGAATGAGCGACCGTCCAGTTCCCTAACTATACTCTTCTGGTACGATTTATGGCTCTAGTTGTACCATCACCTTGAAACCTTAAGACGATACGCCGTAACTGCCGCCTCATATCGAACCCAGAAGTCTATCGGTTGGATGAAGGCAGTAAATAAAATTGTTATGAAAAGTTTTTCAAATTTGTCGTTAGGTCCCTTCACTCATGTATAAAATTAACTCATGCAACATAAGTGGTGTGAGAAGTTAGGTTGGAACTTTGACTAAAAAAATTGTAATGAAAACGTTGTAATGATAACGACTGTCGCCGTGGTCTAATAGGTAGTGTGTCGGCTTATTAGACGTGAGCATAGCTGCCAGATTTGACGATTTATCATCATTTTGACGATTTTGAGCACCAAAAATATCATATTGACGATTTGACGATTTATGCCCTTATTTTGACGACTTTTGGAAATTAAAAATTTACATCATATTCTTTACTTTAGTACATTAAAAGCCACTTTAAGCTTTGTATTTACTTTGCAATTGTTACTAACCAAATTTTCCTTCAACACATTCAGCAGGTATTCGAATCCTTCTTTGTTCACACTGTAATATTCTTGGAATCTGTAAAGCACACATGATTTAACGTCAAACATAAATATTTTAGTATGTATAATTTTTACTTTATCTCAGGGAGTGATAGTGGATTCGATTCATGTCGAATAGATCTTAGCTGCAACATTTCCATGGATAGTTTCTCCTCTTCTAGCACCAAAAAAAAAAAAACGATGATATACGCTACTCGTTTTTTAATATTTGTATTCTTTTCTTTGAAAAATTTTTGAGAGGTAATTCACAATAAAGAATTTTTGTTTATACAGCATTTATAACTGATTCACAATAAAAACTTTTACTTCCACTATATTCGTAATACCGATATTTTTGTTATGGGAAAAAAGTTTACTCCCAAATAACTTATTCCCATATTATTCACGATAGGGATGGGTGATTAAGTTGAACTGAAAATTATGATGATATTATCAACGATTTAATATAATAATTTCACTGATTTAAAGTGTGACATAACAGGGATAATAATTATTGAGTAACTGTAACAGGTATTTAAATTTGTTTAGTTATTAGTAACTGTAATACTGTCACATATAAAGTTGTTCTGGCAGCATATTATTTCTATGCAAGTGGTACCACACGTATGAAAACAATAATCAAATCGTTCAATTTAAAAAAATAGCAACAAAATATATTGTAATGAAAAGCAAATACTTCGCAAAAACATTCTTATCAAATTATTGCCATGTGTGTGCAATTCTGGAACATTCAAAAATAGTTCACGTATTCATTGAAAAATACATTTATGACCATAAATATATCCAACAAATTTCGAAAAACTTACAGTTTGGTTTGTATTTTGGGCTATACTATACGCCAATGATTACAAAATTCTTTTGGCTTGAATTAGATGATCTGGCCACCAGCGGCAAATGGTTTCAACAGAACGACGCTTCGTGTCACACAACTCATGCCACGTTGGATATCATGAACAAGCGATTTGAAGGCATGTTAATCTCACGTGGAGGTGACCTTAGCTCGTTTGAGGAGTTTTCTTGAGTTGCAGTTGTATGCGAATAAGCCGCAAACTACAGCTGTTCTCATACCTAACATAACCCATGCCATCAATAAAACTTGGCCTGATATCATGGAAAATTAGACGTTTTGAATGCGATCCACCCAGACAAAAGTCTGTTATGAACTTTTAAACGATGTCATATCCAACACACACTTTTCTTTATTTAAGCTAAATAGGAAGCGTTTGGAAATGAGACTTTATAGCTTTGTGAATGAATATTCATTAGATTGGAAGATGGATAGTCCCCGGCAGCATTTCCACTTCTGACATGCGACCATTAGACCCGTTGAGGCATTTAAAAGTTTATATTTAAAAATGTAATAAAACGAAAACGGTTTGAAATTTTGCCAAATTAATTTTTTTGTTGTGAAGATGTTCAACACACAAACTATGAAGATACAGGTCATGATGTATTATCTACTAGAATATAGCCTAGAATTGCGTAGAATCGAAAAATCATGCAGCTTAATTCCAAATTTATGTAGTATACTTTCTTTTTAATTGTATTTGAAATATATTACTCATACGCATCGTATTACATGTACTGGAATAGTTACACTGAAAAGTATGCAATAAAAAAACTTCGATTTTGTCATGTATGAAACTAATGGAATTAAATATAACTCATACGTCACATATGTTCTCTGCATTTTGAATTTTACATATGGGCAATTTCGTGTCAAGTGACCCAATTTTTAAAATCGATATCTTCCGATTTGGATGAAATTTGCACCAAGGTTAGTACTATTGGATAGAAGGCCAGACACAAACTCCGGCAGTTCTTGACTGATAGAGCTGAATTTGTATGTATTAGATATGACCATAATGTGAGTAAATATAATAGGTTGGCGATCAAAAAGTTTAAATTTAAAAATGTAATAAAACAAAAATCGTTTGAAATTTTGTTAAATTTATTGCTTTGCCCTTTGACGATCTTAAAAATTAAAAATTTCCATCATATTCTTCACCTTTAGCGCACTAAAAGCCACTTTAAGCTTTGTATTTACTTTTCAATTGTTACTATTGGAAATTTATGTTAATAATAACGAGGAGCGAGGTATTATATTTTTAAGTTACTTTCGAATACCTGTGATGATTTTTCTGTATTTTATTCCTTTTTAACCACTTAAAAGCAGAAAAATTACAACTCCTAAATAACCTCGTAGTTGAGAATAATATATCACTTGTCGTTGCAGACTATTTTAAAAATTCTAGTACAGCTTCTAATATCGCCATTGGAAGAACAAATGCAAGCGCCGTTATTTTGTTTCGTACGACCAATACTCAGGGGATGGATGGCATTGTGTTTGGAACAATGGAAATATGTTATGAGAAGAAGGAAAGGGAGAACAGTGTTTACGGACACTAGGCTTGTATATTTTTATACCATAAGTAACAGGATAGACCTCTGCAGGTATTGAGTTCCACATACCGACACAGTCACATACGGATGTGCTGGTCGAAAAAGACGATCGTTATGTAGGAATATATGATTTTCGGGAAAAAGTCTCATTATTTCGTTCAAGCAAAACCATTTTATAGTAGCGACAGAACAGTGAAATACAAACCACATTGCAACGATGCTCCAATGATTCAATAGAGTTGGATACACTACCGCCATTAACGAGATACTATGGCCTCTCCTGTACACGGTCGAGAAACCGTAAAATAGACTTTGAGGCATCAACCCATACATGAGAGTTGTATTCCATTCTCTGTCAGTTATAAACGGTGTAAATTGTAAGATCAGATGATAAGAACTTAAGAAGGAACTGAAAAATATGTCAGCATTACACTGAACTTTCATGCTGAGAACATCAAAAGCTTCTGACTCCCTAATACCTACACCGCCCATAGATATAGATGATGTTATATTATTGCTGCGCTTATGTGTCAATAAACAACGCTGGGATAGATTGTTTAAACTTTGAACAATTTTTTCCTGAAAATGATACAAAATTTCTCCATTTTTGGAAAAAAAATATTAAATGAAGATGAGGAACGCTAGCTTTTAATTTCCAATAAATTCTTTGTTAAATGTTTTATTTTTGAACTCAGATATGTACATACATTGTATGTTTTACTACAATAGAAATAATTTTGATTTTTAAATAATTTTAATTTATTTATTTATTTTTTCTGACGTTTTTTTTGACGATTTTAATAAACATCTTTGACGATTTTGACGATTTTTTCTCAAATATTTGACGATTTGGTGTCTCATTTATGTGGCAGCTATGCCTATAAGTCTTTCGGTTGGATGAGAGTTTTTCAAATTTGTCCCTAGGTCCCGTAGCTTATGTAAAAAATTATCTCTTACAACATGAGTGGTGTGAGAAATTAGGTTGTAACTCCGACTAAAAAAGTTGTAATGAAAACGTTGTAATATTAACGACTGTCGCCATGGTCTAGTAGGTAGTGTGTTGTCAGGCATCTCCAACAAAAAGAAATACGAAAATATATCGGGTTATCCATTTCGTGGTTTCAAAAGTAAACGTAAATAAAACACATATAAAATATTTTTTTCATGAGATTTCTTTTTTATTGTAAAGTTTAAATGTTGACATTATGTGTGAAACACTGCATCATTTAAATGACGTCCACGCGAAGTGTTGTTGAAGTCTTTTGAGGTAATTTTCGACCACTTTTTGACACATATTGGGCGGTATCTCAACCATAACTTGACGAATGTTGGTTTTTAAGTGCTCAAGATTTGAAGGTTTATCTGCATAAACACGGTTTTTCGCGTAGCCCCACAAAAAAAGTCTAATGGTGTCAAATTGCATGATCTTGGTGGCCAGTTGATATCGCCACGACGTGAAATTACGCGGCCAGGAAATGTCTCTTGCAATAAAGCCATATTCGCTCGAGTTGTGTGGTATGTGACACCGTCTTGTTGAAACCACATACTCTTCAAGTCGTATTCTTCAATAGCAGGCAAAAAAAGTCGGTTATTATATGACCATAACGCTCCGAATTGGCGGTGACAGTCGTTCCATCGTCGTTTTCGAAGAATTAAGGTCCAATCACACCTTCGGACCAAAGAGCACACCAAACAGTGACTTCTTCGTAATGTAATGACCTCTCTACAATTACTTGAGGATTCTCAGAACCACAAATACGACAATTTTGTTTATTAACAAAACCACCGAGTGTGAAATGTGCTTCACCGCTGAGAAAATTTTGATCGATACGTGGCTGTGGCAGAATCACCATTTTTGTAGTAGGTTTTGATAATTTTTATGCGTTGTGTGATAGTTAAGCGATCCATCTTCGTCAATGTCAGACTTTCAACTGAAAAGAAAAAAATTGGTTTCACAACTTAGTTTGACAGATGTCGAATTCCAGTCCCATACTTTTTAAAACAACAAAATGGCTAACCCTTTATTACTTCGGCAACTTCCTCTCAGCAGATTTCTTGCAAAACTCTGAGAGTAAATAAACCTGCCATGAAAAAGTTTCTCAAAAATTTGTCATTCGGAGTCGACTTTAAACTGTAGGTCCCACAACTCATGTATAAAAATTAAAACACACAACATAAGTGGTGTGAGAATCTAGGACGTTGTACAATGGGTCAATTCCACCTCCGGGTACTGTACTGGTCTTAATTGACAAGTACACGTCCTCTAACCTAACCTAACCTAACTAGGTCGTAATCCTGACTAAAGGGTTGTAATGACCAATTATGTACATATGTATGTGTGTATGTACTCGTATGTTAACGACTGTCAAAAAATGTAACAATATTTGAGGGTGCAGTCTTATCAATTAAAATGGTTTGTTAATTTAGGAATAAATAAAGAATTTATTTAATTTAAATAAAGCAAAGAATAAAGCAAATGAAAAACTTCTGACAATTCTCAAATCCACTGAAACTTAAAAAAATCGTTTAAACAAATAATTAGTCATTGAAAATACTATAACTTATCAAATACGAGTACATTTCTCTCTATACTCACAGTAATGTAGGTATACACCAGAGTACTTTAATATTTATGTAGAGAATATCGATTTTATTTACAATAACTCTGATATCAACTTAAGCGGTTATTCCTTGTTAACTCAAATATCGTATTTGCTACGATACTTGTGTTGAAATGTTAAAATTTTTAAGTCGTACGTAAATGTGAGTGAGTGTGTATGCGTGTGGCTTGAACTCTTTTTTGCATTTTATAAATTCTGAATTGCTTGTTGACGGAAAACACATTTTATGCGGTTCTGTTTACTTCACGTGACAGCTCACAAATGCTCATATACATACACACTCACACACGCACACATTCACCAGAGACGGAGAAACCATTAAATGAAATTTAAGAAAACAAACGGAATAACAAGTATTAAGGATTGTGGTTGGTTAGCACCGACTGCATTACATCCTATTGCTTATGCGATGGGCTTGCATTATGCTTTCCAACGCATAACGTCTGTGTATGGATGCGATGTATTTATGGCTTTTAAGCTGAAACTTGAACTTGCTATTTAAACCAAGTGAGACAACGTTAAAGTCGTCGTAGTCTAATAAATAGTGTGTTCTCTTATTAGACGTAAAGCCTGGGTTCGTATCCCAGGTCAGGCATCAAAACGAAATATGAAAAAAAATATTTCTTCGGCGATTTCTTCTCAGCAGATTTCCGGCAAAAAATCTGAGAGTCAATAAACCTCCCATGAAAAAGTTTCTCAAAATCTGTCCTTATGAGTCGACGTTAAATTGTAGGTACCGCTCACGGATAAAATGAACTCATACAACATGAGTGGTGTGAGAAGCTAGGCCGTAATCCTGACTGAAGGTTTGTAATGGCCAATTATATAAAGTAAACCTCTTACCAATGTTTTTAACTTTCATCTTGAATCAAAAGTTACAGATTAATGATTTCATTAAAAGATTAAAGACTGCAGGTTGCATCGCGGGGACCTCAACCAAAATTTCGTATTTGAGCTATAAAGCTTACTTCGAATGTTCCGCCATTACTGAACTAACATTTTGCAATAGTCTCTATATGCAGACAGATTCATTTCCCCGACTGCCAGGGGAAATGCCTATAGTAAAGAAAATTTCATATTTGGGGCAAAATGGCATTTAGTCAGAATTTCGGCCTAGTTTTTCACCCGGGACCTACAGTTTAAAGTCAAATTTGAACGGCAGATTTCCATGGCAATTTTATTTACTCTTAGAGTTTTTGCCAGAAATATTGTTTACATATTTCATTCTGTTCAAGATGTTTGACTTGGGGTTTGAATCGAGTGGTCTTACTTCTATAAGGTTATCATTAATTCTGTTAAATTGCTGGCAATCAAAATATGTTTTCAAGTTTTTCTATCTGGCTTGTCGTATCCATCTGTACCATAATATTTTCTCAGTCTTACGCACTATCTGTGGGGGGACCATCCCTCACGACTGAGTTCTTCGTAATTACCCTATGCTGGAATCCAGCATAGGGTTGCTCGATTGTCTGATTTCAGATGCATTAACTTCTCATTTCACCGCATGCCCGGCTTCGAAAAATACTCATATATTGCTATTGTTAATAAAAAAAAACATTTCTATTCTATTGCAAAGGCGTGGAGAGTACAATAAAATGATATGGAGTTCGAAACGGAACTCCTGGAGCCTATTTTACGAACAGCTAGGCATTATTAAATTCCTATCTAAAGTCATCATCAAGGCTGAGGCACTAATGGATGATTCGTGCAAACGGATAGATACAGCATAGGTATCCCTGCGTCTGTTGATGAATAGCCACTTTCCCGCAGCGTTGATGGTATCATCACTGATGCTTCAAACGAAGAGCAACACAGAACAAGGTATGTTCCAGAAATCACCAAAAACATGATTGAAAAAGCGATTAAACGCTTCTCTCCCTTTTAAGGCGGCTGGGCCGGATAGAATATTTACGATATTTCTTCAAAATGAGGTGGACTTCGTATCAACTCATTTTATTGGAATTTACAATGCCTGCCTAACATAAGCATACACATCTAAGTGTCAGGAGGCAAGGGTATTATTCATACCCAAACCCTGCGAACCCAAAGGATTTTCGTTCGATTAGCCTAACCTCCTTCTTGCTTAAAACCATAGAAGTATTGTCGATACCATGTTGACAACATTCCTGCACGAAGTCATCCGCTACATAGTGAGGTCCCTAGATCACATAGTATATTCTCTTTCAGTGTGCACTGACATTTAGGAAGCCTTCAATAATGTTCGAAACGATACAATAATCCAATCCTTAGAGCAGTTTCAGGTGGACTAGAACTGAATTGACTATAAGCTAAGAAATTGGTGGATAAATTGTATATAATATAACGATAGTAAGTAGTGTGAAAAGAGCAACACTCCCGGCAGTCATACTTCCACTTTTCATACGGACTACACCTCTCCTCATGAGGGTATTACCGGTGAAGAACTTGAACCAGTCGGTGCTCATCCGAACCATCCTTGCAGCAGACCGAAACGCGCTCTGAAAATGGGTTAGAATGTGGATCCGAATAAAATCGAAATATTTTTATTTACAAAAAAAGACGAACGTAATCACATTCTTAACAAAGAGATTAGGCTATCTTACCAGGTGAAATACTTGGGTGTTATTATGGATAGGAAACTGAAACGGAGACACCATCTGGAAGACGAGGTAGAAAAAGCCCATAGTTCCATAAAAGCATAATTATACCTATTCTAGCGTATGCTTTAGTAGTGTGGTCGACCGCGATGAAGCAAAATGCAACATTAGAATAATTTAAAGGGTTCAACGAATGTTTTGTTAGATGGTGTGATGCGAATATCACCCACAAGGGCATTGGAAGCAATACTCTTCATCCAACCGATAAACGTACGTGTTCGATATGAGGCGGCGGATTACACAGACATAGCATACATAATTGGTCATTACAACACTTCATCCAGGATTACGACCTAGTTTCTCACACCACTTATGTTGTGTGTGTTAAATTTTATACATGAGTGGCGGAACCTAAAGTTTAAAGTCGGCTCCGAACGACATATTTTGAGAAACTTTTCATGGCAATTTAATTTTATTCTTAGTGTTTTTGCAAGAAATCTGCTGAGAAAAAGTCGATGAAAAAATATTTTCTGTATTTTTATTTGGTGTCTGGCCTGGGGCTCGAACACTGGCTTTTACGACTATTAAGTCAACACATTACCTACTAGACTACGGCGGATTGACTTGGTCAAACGGATCCGGATTGTCCTTGCTACATGAATTTCTCTAACCATGGAGATAGGACAGAGCTGGACTATTAAAAAGAACCACAAACCAAACTTTGCCTCCAGCTATAGGGATATAAAAGGGTTTTTCAAACAGAGATATGCGCCAAGGGAATGTGGGTAATCTGGGCGACTAATCATTTGGTAAGCTTGACGTGTAGGGATTTAAGTATCTTTACGGATAGACGAATGATATCAGGCATACGGGATCAATGATTATCCTCGAATGGAGTGGAGGCATGGAAATGTACGCATTATATAGATTCCAAGTCATCAAGAAGTGATTGGAAATGAGGAAGCGAATATTCTGTCAAATAGGTAGTGGATTTGAAAATAATGGTGACATATTTCTTTTATATGTATATCGCAAGTATCAGCACAAGTTGAATATACTGTCATCACTTACGGTAGGGTACAGCATAATTACCACAAACGAAATGAAAATAATTTTTGTTTTTCTTTACTCACCATATTCAGACAAGTAGTTTTTATGGGCCTTTAGAAATCTCATTTAATTGATTGTATTATTTTTTTCAAAACTCTATGAAATAATATTGTGAATATCTTTATTCAAAAGATTGTATACTTTATAACCAAAATAAAAAAAATTTATTGTTTTGATTTTTTATTGCAAACTTCAGTATGAAATACCCCACACACACGGAGATTTTTTGGTTAAATTGCCTGTGTAAAGAGGAGAAAATAAAGCGAATTGTTGAAAAGATTTTGAATTCATAAACATTATAAACCACCAACAACAATACTTCTCTGCATCAAATGAAATCGTGATATCCTTAACAAGTTATGACGGAAAAGAGAGACGATGTGTAGACTGTTCATATAAAGTTTTGTATACAGTTTGTACAGGATGGTTCCTTCTAGTAGGAGCAGAGAGCCTCCACAAACTTTATCCAGTCCTCTCTATCTTCACAATCGCTTTTGGTTCCCGCCATTGCCATTTTTTGGCCGATTATTATTGTTATTTATAAATCTCACTTTTCTCCCTGTGGAAGAGCACTGGTTTCCATCACAAAGTATCTGTTTGCTATGTTGATATTTCAATACCATCGCGGTCAATATTATTGCAATTTCAGTGGCTCATGCTAAGGATGTTGACATACTTAATTACTTAATTGGCCATTGACAACTCTGATTAACGGATTTCGGCCTGCCGCAACACATCTTTTCAGGCGCTTCTGCTTCTTGCGAGCCTACGCCAGTTGGTCACGATTTGGTCCTTCCAACGCATACAAGGTCGTCCTCTTCCCCGTCTCGCCGGAGAAATCCTCCTCCATTCGAACGACATGGCCGAGTCAGCGCAGATGCTAGATATTAATACGCTGCACAACGTATATGTCGTTGAGGAGCTCATACAGATCACTGTTGGATCGGCTAACTCGCACTGAACCGAAGATCTTACGTACGACTTTTCTCTCGATTACTCTCAAGGCTGCTGCATAAGTGCCTCTGTGCCATAAAGAAGCACGGGTAGGATGAGCGTCTTGTAGAGTATTAGTTTTGTCCTACGAGAGAGGTCTCTGCTACTCAATTGCCTATTGAGACCATAGTAGCACCTGTTGGCAAGAGTTATCCTGTGCTTGATCTCCAAACAGACATCACTTTTAGGTGGTAATGGCGGAGACAAGATAAATAACTTCCTTGACTATATCGAAAGTAAAGTTATCGGCCGTAATCTGAGAATCAATACGCCGCATGTCTCTACTTGTCGATAACATACTTTGTTTTACCCTCATTTACTGCCAGACCTATTGACATGCAATCATAAATTTTACCAGCATCATTGGACATTTGACATTTAAAGTTCCTATTAAGGAACTACGTTCCATTGTTTGTAAAAGATGCTAATGAATCACAGTCACTACTCTATGAAGATTGTTTTCCAAATCAAAAATAACTTTCAAAGCTAATGGAAGCCACATAAGCACCTGGACTTTTGCAAAATCAAACACAGTGTGTTGCAAATCAGTTGAAACGTGTTCTAATGCAATAAAAATAAATCATTTTTGTTCCGTATTATTATGGCCACAATAAACCACAATAAACTTTTGATATCATATGTGAAAACAGATAAACTAATCGAATGAACACCAAAAGCGAATATCCAAGGTAATATATTTCGCGGACCGCATACGGCTGCAACAATGTTATTCTAATGTATCATACCGGACGAGAGGTGCCTTAATTCGTTTCTTAATAACTTTAGGCGCAGCAATTCCAATTCGATGAGCTGTTTTTCCTTTTGTGATTTCCGTCATCGTCTTTTGCAATATCGTACAGATGTATGTATGTATGTGTAAAGTGTGACCGATCCAACTCTCTAATTCCAAAGCTACCGATTCGAAATTGTCTTTTCCTAGAAAATGCGAAGCCTTTTTCAAGAGCAGGTCACAAGTGCCTGTGAGAGACAGTCTTACATACCCGCTGTAAAGTAAATTTCACGTTTGCACTGAGTACTGTCAGTTGCATTTGCTTTGACGTATCTGAATTCTATACAGGTTAATATTGACCGAGTTCTAGACTGGCCCAACAGCTACAGATATTTGGAGTCGCCGATCTTGTCCAGTATAATACCCAGTCCAATTCTTCAAGCGATTGGTCTTGTTTATAAAATGCCGACGTATGTTTTCAAATAAATTTTAATAGCAAGACCATAGTCAATTTAGCTGGCATGTTAGAGACGCAAGTGCAGGAGATAGTGTATTGACTTACTAAGCGTGGGCTAGCGCTAGAAAAAATATTTCTTCGGCGACTTCCCCTCAGCAGTCACCTGGAAAAAATTGTGAAGTTAAATAAAATTGCCAAGTTAAGTTTCTCAAAAAAATTTCTTAATTATAGGTCCCCTCACTAATGGATAAAATTAACATACATAACATGGGTGGTGTGAGAAGTTCGGTCGTAATAATGACTAAAGGGTTTTAATGATCAATTATGTAAGTCCCGACGCTATGAGTGTACAAGCAGATATCGTTAGCGCTTCTACAGTCTGCTTTCGAGATAATATGCTAATTTCTCTTCTGTGATATATTGCTTCCGTTATTAGGAGATAATACTAGCTGGACCAAATTTACAATTTGTTGTTTAGGAAATAAGGAAAATCCTTATATATTTGAGAGGTACGCCTATGCACTTCAGTGTGGCACATACGACAATTGGCTTAATGTGCTAAAAGCTTTCACGAAGTGTATCGTATTCATGTTAGATAAAGCAGAAATGTGTACTCTATGGACTATTGTCGTGGTATATAAGATTAGGGGACGTAAAAGACTACATGTTCCTTTTCAGTTTTGACTTGAGACTGAATAAAAGAGTGATTTCACTTTTTAGACAAACTGAGGATTACATCTTAGATTATTTTATCTGCAAGAAATTCCCAACTTCAGAATTGGGTAATAATGGGAACAAGAATTTTGATACTCGTTAATGTGTTTACCTTCAGCATCTCTGATGTAATATTGTCTACTTCAGGTAATTTATAACTTAAAATTGCAAATTCTCTCGAGTATGCAGACAGACGACTTGAAGATTTTCTCGTAGAATTTTACGCGGAGTTTAAGCTGTTTTTTTCGGAATGAAAGCTCTCCAGAATCAAAATCTCCATTCAATTTTTCGTTACTAGTTCTTTCAACAAGATAAAGCTTCAAGAATCGTTCTATATATGGTATTAAGAGCTTTAAAAATTGGGACCAGCGAACCTGTTTGACAATGACAACTTGCTCACAATGACAATTCATGACCACCGAAACTTTCTCTAAAATCGCTTATTTTAAAGACATACATGAATTTGGTTAGGTTAGGTTAAACTGGCAGCCGTTTCAATGGTCACAGTTTACTTGAACCCTATAAGGTTCGTTGTAACTCCGATATTACATATTCCGTCATATAATTAAAGCTCCTGGTTGATATATCTCAACCATACCGAGAGTCTTATAAACGTACGAATTTTTCTGAAATCGCCTCCGGCTAGATATGTTTTCTGACTAAATTCAGGGTGTCCCACAAATCTTTTTCTATGGTTCCCAGGCGCTAGACAATGACAAAGAAAGAGTTCTGTGATCTCCTCTTCTTCCTTGTCGTTGCAGCTTCTGCAGAAGTTATTGTGAGGTATTCCCAGCCTCTTGGTCGTTGTCCTGTTCACACTGTTATGAGATTTCTTAGGTTGAATTTTGATAGGTTCAATGCAAATTCTGCTCTACATATAAGCAAGTTGGACCAGATTTGTCTGGTGTCTCTACAAGTGGTTTCATTACCCCATCTTACCTTTGCCAATGAATGGAATTTTTCTGAGACTATTTGTTTACATCTCTTACGCGGAGGTTCACCTATCTCATGTAGGAATTCATTTTAATTTTCCGTGGTGCCTGCTTTAGCAAGTGCATCGACCTTGTTGTTACCTTCGAAGTCCCCGTGGCCAGAAAGCCAACTGTCGATAACCGTCGAATATCTTGCTATCTCTTCAGGAGACACCCGGCAATTATGGGCAATTTTAGATGTGCTGTGCACGTTCCCTAAGGATCCAGTTGTCGCCTTTCAATAGGTAAATATCACCACATAATGTAATTTAATATCGATTACACACGCGTCAATTGGCCATTATTTCAGCCTGAAAAATACTACAATAATCAGTTAGTGCAAGGGGCGATATAATTTTCAGTTATTCTGAAAAGACTCCACTTTCGATTTTGTTATACACGAATTGGATGAACCTAATTCTGAATCTTACCAGATATTCTATTTTAAAATTATAGTGATCATAATAAACCAAATGAATATACACAATATCCTAAGGGTGTAGGGTGTATTAAATATAAACATGAAATGAAAGTGATTTCGGTATTCCTTTATGATTTTCATATCAGAGAAGTTTCATTGCACTGCAGAAAATTATTATTTTTGTTTTCTAATTGGAAAATAAAAATGCATTCTAAGTAAACAAATTAAACGTTACGAAAAATATTATCACAACAGTATGTATTATATACATACAGATGTACAGAAAACTTTCAAATACTGAGCATTCAGTCAAAAAAAGTAATGAATGATGATGAGTTCTCAATAAAAGAAAACTTTTCGTGGAAAATACTTAAGAAAAACAGAATTCTCTTGTGGAAAACTGTCTGCAGAATGGCAGTCTTGTCGTTTTAAATTAATTGCCACATTTAATAGGGGATATTTAAATAAAAAGAAAATGATGAAAGAATATCACAAAAAGAAAATGTATCATGTATTCATGGTTAATTAGTGTCATGAAATATGAATCTTCTTCGAAATGACTGAAATTAAATGATGTTTTTATGGCATTCGAAAAAAATGTTTCATTTCATTTATTAAATATGGCGGTCGTCTGTTTAAACAGTCGGACGAATGAGTTTTAGTTTTACTTCCTTATAATTATTTATTTAAGTATTATCATATGTCAATAAAAATCCATATACAGTGTAGGTGAAGTCGCCGTAGTCTAGTAGGTAGTGTGTTGGCTTATTAGACATGAGGTCAGACATCAAAACGAAAATATGAGAAATATTCCTTTAGTGACTTTCTCTCAGCAGATTTCTAGCAAAAACTCTGAGAGTAAATAAAATGGAAAAGTTTCTCAAAAAAAATCTGTTGTTCGGGGTCGACTTTAAACTGTAAGTCCCGCCACTCATGTATAAAACTAACACACACTACACAAGTGCGACAGTAAAAATGCTCCCGAGCAACTACATAGTCTAAGTTATTCACTAGGTTGGGTAGAACTCTAAAATACTTCTATTAATTTTCTCGAACAATTCAAACCTGTTTTATTTTACATAATCGGGTTTGTTGACCTCACACAAAATTATTGATTATCTAAATATGTTTCTACCTATTTTAAAAATCTAAAGTTTTTTTTAGAAAGGGGAGAGATTAGCCTTTAAAGCGGTATACATAAACATTTTGTTCAAACTTATATGTTATGAGATTTGATGGGGCAAACTTGGAAAATATTATTTTTTTCTTATTTTTTCAAGTTTAGACATTCTTAATTGCAAAATGTAATTAAAAAAATATGAAATAAGTGGAGACATTCTTAAAGTGCATTCTGTTGTCAAGAGTTTAACACTTCGTTTGATAAAATTGGACAAAAGTGTAATTATTGAAATTCAAGTGGCAAATCAGTGGAAATATTTAGGCTGAGTGATATTCAAATTTCTTTACATTTTCAGCTATAAGATCCATTTATGGATTAATGGCTACGTGACAAAAAAAAAAAAAAGAATTGTCAAATTTGCGACGATACCAATTAACAAGAGATTCAAAAGCATCCAATACATCACAAAAAAGTTACTGTTTGGTAGGAGTTTTAAACTCGCGACTTCAACTGTTCATATATCTTTGAGAACGAGATTGACCAGGCCATCACTGTCAACTGCGAGCAATATTTATCATCAATGATTACCCTCTTCTTTTGTCCCGAATTAGATGATTTTAACAAAAAACGGCATGCGGTATCAATGGTAGGGCGCTATGTAGTACACAGCTCTTTGTACATTGAATTTTCTTCACGAGTGATTTGAAGGCACGGTCATTTCATATGGACCGTAAACATGGTAATGTGAACTGGCCACGGAGATTATGTGGTTTTACCCCGTTAGATTTTTTCAGATGAGGCTTTTTTAAGTGGCAAATAATTCACAATGTCATCGATTAAAGTCTGATTTATGCGCCAGAGTCAAGATAAATTGTAAATTCCTGAGAAGCAGTGACGGGCATTTGAACGATGTTATATTCTTCACATAACGACATCAATAGGTATTTCAATCTAATCAATCATTTCGATTTTATTTTACATGCACATTGATTTATATAAAAGACTCTATTCTACGAAGCTTCTGTTTGAAAATCTTGCAGCTGAGGAAATATTTTATAATTTCAGTCGTACAATAGTGGTAAGCATTAATGTTTGAATGTATCTTTATAGTTTTAATATCTTCAAGGGTGCCCTGGTAGTGTGCTAGACTATTAGCGTGAGGGTCGTGGGTTCGACCCACGTGCTTCATCAACCAATAATGTGGCTATTATCAGAAATTAGATGTATTCCAAAAGTTCATCATTATTACCGTTCTTAATTTGACTGATTGCTTTATAAGAGAATTTTTGGACGGTACATTACGATATTATCTGACCATTATCTGATCTCTTAGATCCTATAAGATAGACACGAAATTAATATGGCATTGTCCGAGCAAGTTGTATCAAAAAAAAATTAAATTTTGTTCCATTCCAGATCATGTGGAACAATGAGTAAACAAATGAGCGGGAAATGAAAGCGTCTTCTGCGTCAAAACTCTTCTGTAGCTTGGTAGAATGGTTTTGAAGGAAAGATAGAGAGAGAAAAGCGGAGTTAACATTATACTCTGATGTGATTTCAGTTTTGCATCAGACTATTAAAAGGTTGAAGACAGCTGCATCGTTTGTTGGCAGTACTTTAGTAGTTCTGTGATAAGCGGCTTTTTGGATCTTAGATTACGGTCGATAACTATACTTTTGATGTTGTCAGTGAATTTGTTCTTCATGGCTTTGCTGATACTAGCAAAAATTATGACAGTCTGGAGATCGTTCATATGATCTCTCTTGCTAACAGGAGCTACTATGAGCTTAATAGGCAGAAGACGAAACTAATACTCAACAAATCAGTCATCCTAGCATGGATGTTGTCATACACCGATGCCCCGAAGTTACGCACCTATGGCCCTATTGTTCGAATGGAAGAAAATGCTCTGGCGAAGCATGTTTTTAATGCGGAGATTAGCGGAAGTCAGTGTAGAAGTAACAAATTAAGAAAACCCTGTCTTGACGCGACTAACGGGTGTAGGTTCGTAAGAAGCAGAGGCGTCTAGAAAGATTAGTATTTGACTGTCATAAAACAACTCCTTCTTTTTCGTTCTTTCATTTGTTTGCTTTATTTTATGTTTTATTCGTTTATTTCGCCATCTCAAAAAATCTACTTCTTAGTCGATTTTCATTTTTTCCTTGTTTTGTTTGTTTCAGCTTCATAAATCAATTTTTTTTTGCTAGTTAAGCAAGCGTATAGTCTGGTGCAACATGGCCCAGCATGTTGGGGTCATTATTTAATGTTGTAGATTAAAGTGCTCTCGTTTATTGTATTGGACTCAGTTGCTCTATGAATTCGACTGTTTGCAGAGAGGCTTCCTTGTTCTCTAATTTTTAAAATTTGAAACAACAAATTACAGCTTACTAAGATTTGTCGCCCAGAGCAACCCGTCAACCTTTGATAATGATTACCAGCAACATTTGCTATTGTCATAATTTAAGCTTGAACATGCTACCAGTTATAACATACCTAATCCAGTCACATAGCTAATGTAAAAAGAGAAGGAAATTGGGAGCGCAATAAATTTTCTTTCAATAACAAGAATCAATTCCAAGTTCTTTCACAGTTTAGTTATAATTCATAATAAAATAAAAAGAAATAAAACAAAAATAAAAGTAAAATTTGTTCCTTCATTTCTTTATACCATAGAGTACGTCTATCATATGTAGAGACACAGTAGACTAAGTTATTGTCAAGTAAATCACGTATGTATTCTTATTAATAGTAATATATCCTTATTAATAGTAATATATTGGCCCACAACATTCTTATACAACCACCAAATGACATACATAGGATCACGTACTCATAAGGGCATACAAACATACTGACAGGTTACATTAAGTTTGAGCTCAGTATTGAAACAATAGAGTGCCTAATGCTCATGTGTTTAATACATCAAATCGCACGCCTTTTGTATCTTATTCTTCTAAAAGCAAGAATATTTACTTTTTAATTAAAATGTATTACTTTTAAAATCACTTTGTGAAACCATACCAGTTTTCATTATATGGAGAGGTCAATGCGGAGCTTGTTTATTTACAACACCCACCAAGAAAGGCGTGTTCACAGAATATTCAACATGAGGTGGTAAGAAAAACGGAAGCACATAAATCCCTAAATACCTTAAAAGGCTCATAACCACCTACAAAATTAAGTGAAATTCAGAGATAGGTTAGGTTAGGTAAAGTGGCGGATACCCCTTAAATAAGGAGGTTCCACTTAGGCCGGCATTTTGGCCTAATGTGAGACCACAATCAATTCTACCCGGTGATCAAACATTCCCTAGAGAAAACTAACCCGAGTCCAAATTAATCCTTGCTATTGCAACCATCTTTATATTAAAACGCTCAGTTAGGTTAGGTTAAGTTAGGTTAGAGAACATGTACTTGTCAATTAAGACAAGTACAGTACCCAGAAGTCGAATTGACCCATTGTACAACGTCCTAGTTTCTCACACCACTTATGTTGTGTGTGTTAATTTTATACCTGAGTGATGGGATCTACAGTTTAAAGTCGATTCCGAACAACAGATTTTTGAGAAACTTTTCATGGCAATTTTATTTATCCGCAGAGTTTTTACAAGAAATCTGCTAAGAGGAAGTCGCCGAAAAATACTTTG
Source organism: Sarcophaga subvicina (assembly GCA_936449025.2). Lineage (NCBI taxonomy): Eukaryota > Metazoa > Arthropoda > Insecta > Diptera > Sarcophagidae > Sarcophaga > Sarcophaga subvicina. The sequence goes on from OW388084.2 coordinate 41,116,666, forward strand.
TGTATTTTGTCTTGATGTCTGGCCTGGGGCTCGAACCCTGGCTTTGCGTCTAATAAGCCAACACACTACCTACTAGACTACGGCGAGTTCTTAGAGAAAACTAACCCGAGGCCAAATTAATTCTTACATTTGCAGCAATCTTTATATTAAAACGCTCAGTTATGCTATGTTCAGATATGCACTTTTATTGAGTTAATATTCGGTTAATTGAGTACAGTATTTTAAGTGTTCATACATAATAATAAACGCAGTTCATCTGCTTATTCAATATTCATTTGACAGCTGGTAAACAAAACTGCTGGTTGTTTCACCAACATTGTTTTTGTTGTTTTTTTTGTTTGCCGTTGTTGACATTTGCGTTGTCAAATATCAACAGAAAGTATTCGGTTAATCCTTGTGTCTACAGCTCTTGTAAAAGTCTTTTGCCGGGATTCCAAGTTCAAATGCATGCGATTTAAGGCCAGAAGTGAGTCGCTCCTCCTCTTACCCAAACGTATCCAGCAGCCATTACTCATCTAGTCTCCTCGAGGTGAATAACTTTCAAAAGTAACAAACTTTAAATCATTGAAACTAGAAGAAGGTATACAATATATAATTGCATGTATCCTCCTACTGCTAACAAAATTGAGCTTCCCTGGATAATATCCAAATTAACTGAGACAATTGGAATACTTATGCTCTGGAACACCATGTCGGAGATTGTGAGTTCCATACTTTCTTAGGCCAGCTCATGCAATATCCAACAATATCTCTTTGTCTCGGGACTCATAGAAGACTGATCTTTTAATGAGAAATTCTCGTTATTCATGGAGAAGGCCAGATGTTGAAACTACGTTCATTAGGGACTTAATCCCAGTCTGACTGTTCGAGCAAATCAAAAGATTTATTGGCAAAATGGCGCCACCCTTCCAAGCAATGAGCCGCTATCAAAATTGCCAAGGCCTCTGCCTACAAGAAAGTTTAATTTCAGAACGCCTGTCACTCACTTTTGAGCCATCGGTATAAACCTCCTTACAGATTGAGAACCTCCGGAACTTCAGACCAGAAATGCCTGGTTAGAATTCGAAAGTCGAATATTTTATTCAGAAAATTTTTAGGAATCTTTTAATTGACCCTAATATGTTTATTCCTTGCCAGAACAAAACAGCATATCCATAGCCCAGTTTAGACCAGGACCATTTGACTTCATTGAGTCTTACCGCAACCAACTCAGTCCTCTGCATTAATATAAGGTCAGAGGGAAGCCAATTCAGTATTGTAAAAAATGCCATGGAGTGTATAACAGCGCACTGGGGATCAGAACATATGACTGCCGCGGTCTCTCTATATCAGTCGGCAGTGTTTTGTTGATTGCACTCCGACCACCATACCTGTACACCATAGAGCAAGCTTGGCTCAAATACTGCATAAAATCCACGAGAAAACATCTAATGAGATGAAATCCTTGGATTTCGGTGGCTAGTTTACATTGTCGCCACATGAGATGTTTTGCCTAGAATATCCAGTGTGATATGAGCTGTGTGGCAGGTAGCGCCGCACAGAGGGACATTTTGCCTGAAAACATGTCCAAAATTAATAGAAGTGTTTTATGAGCTAATGGCTCGAATTTTTTGATAATGTTAGTGATAATTTGGTTCAAGGATGAACCCTAGTCCCCATATAAAGTCCTCTTTAGAAATTCACGTTTGCGCTTATAAATGGCTTAAAAACATCGGTATCGTGATGAAATTCGGTATGAACGTGTATTTTGTAAATCTAAATCATATTACCAAGTTTTGTTATGGTCGGTCTAAAATAGGGCCCCTGGGTCCAAAATAGGACCCCGTAAGAAAATATATTTAGCAATTATAATTGGCTTAAAAATGTTATTACCTCAATGAAATTCGACATGAACATGTTTAACATGAATGTGAATCATTTTATCTGATTTTATTATGATCGGATCATAAGTGCCCCCTCTCATTCATTTTTTTAATTTTTAAAAAAAAGTAAAATTTTAAAAAAATCGCCAAAAATATTGCGCTAATTTGCGCAAACTATTTTTTTTGTTCCTGAATGTAGAGAGTTCTTATTTTCTTGTGGTATATAACATTAAACTACTAAAAACTACTTTCACCTTTAAAATCCTTATCTCTTTTCAGGGAGGGTAAAAAAATGTGAAAATTTTATTATTTTAAAATATTGAACGAATAATTTTAACATTACTATATGAGATATATATATATATATATATATATAAAACTGAAAATAGCAGTTGCTCATACCTTTCGAATAAAAAACAAATCAATATAAAATCTCTATTCGTTTAGCCAAAAAAAAAATATCATATAAACCTATTAAAATTTAAAAAAAAACACCAAAAACGCATTTAATTCACTTTCCTGACAAATCTACATATCTCAACTTAAAGTCGTGAAAATTACTATATAATGCAGAGTTTTGTTGTCTATCGAACTGCACACTCAGTTTCTTAAATTTCTTTAAATTTATTTTTGCCTTTTTGCCAGCTTTTAAGGGTAAATGCCACTTAGTGCGCCGTTCTGTTGAAGCCACACATTGTTGGCGTCTTGGTCATCCAATTTATGCCAAAAAAAGTTGCCAGACATAACTCTCCTCAGAAGGTAAAGAAGTTTGTACAAGATGCAGACTTCCCATAGAAAGTAATCTGGTATTCATTATGGTGGGCGCACAACAAGCCTACATGATGATTTAGGGTTATGCCGACAGACATAAGACCGTTGGTTGGTCTCCTCTCTTTCAACCTACCTACCTAAAATTTGCCTTAAAGTTTCACACAATTTGACAAACTTTTAAATTTTGTAACACTTTGTCTGATATTGTAGGCGGGTAATGTGTTCAAAATAATAAAAAAAAACTTTAAAATAATGTTTAAAGGTCAACACATAAAACGTTAAATAGAAAATTATTTATTAATACGAGATTATGGCCCATTGTCCGCCACTCTGGTGTTAAATCCTTGTTTGAATGGACATGTTTTTTTTTTGTACAATATTTATAGCACTCAACACTCTGTTGCTGTTTACCTTTAATAATCTAAATAAACAAAATAAAACAGAATAAAAAAGACACGAAAGAACCAAAGGTTAAATACGTGGTTCATGTCGAAAAAAAATCTCTTGTTTTATTAAATTTTTATTTGTTACATGTTTAAAAAGGATTTTTAGAAAATTAAAAACAAACACTTCGTAAAAAAAGTAACAAAATAAACAACCATTTCATCTCTGACCTCTGTTTATGGACTCTAACACCTTCTAACAAAAACTGTAAAGTGTTGCCAAAAAGGGTTACAAAAGGTTATGCAATGCAGCACAATGGGTACGATACGAAAATTTTGTTAAAAAAATATGCCACCATCACCATCTTAGTGGTTAAATGAGAAATGGCTGGCAAAATAAATACACATTATTTCGTTACATTTAACATCTATTTGGCATAGGTTTTCCTGACAGGGAATACATCATGTTACATCCAATTAACACGGCTGCATAGGTGCTGCGAGGGAATGTCGAGTATTTCGCCATGCCTTCCAATAGACCAGTATTACACGAGAACCGCAATAGTAGTCTATGATGTAGATTAGGCTGAAAGAACAGACATTTTAGAAATCTCTGCTTATTTGAGTTCTACAAGGTCCCGGTTGTAATGGCGATAGTAAATATTCCTACATTTGTCTATAATTCTTGGCTGACATCTTCCCAACGATCCAAATCACTATCTTTTAAACCCGTTCTATCAATAAATTCTAAATGCCCAGGGTTGCTTCGTCTAACTTCAATTTTTTCCGTAATCTAGTAGGTAGTGCGTCGGGTTATTAGAAGTAAGGCCACGGTTCAAACCCCAAATTTGAAAAATATTTCTTCCTCTCAGCAGATTTCTGGCAAAAACTGTGGGAGTAAAAAAATTACCATTAAAAGTGTGTTAAGAAATCTGTCGTTCCGAGTCCACTTTAAACTGTAGGTACCACCACTCATGTATAAAATTAATGCACAGAGGTAGGTCATAATCTTGTCTGAAGGGTTATAATGACCAATTATGTATGTATGCATGTAGTTGTGATGTATTCCCAGCATCTGGATATGTCATATGGGTGACATATGGCCCCTGCAATGTGGTTCATAAGATGGACTTAAGTTAGGTTGAACGCAAATTTTTTCTACATGTGTCCACACCGGATCAGGCTACTCTTGTCTCGATACAAGTGACTTCATTATGCTACTTAGCAAATGGTTGAAGTTTGTTAATAATTATTTCTTAATTCCTGTGCAGAGGAAATCCAATTTTACCTATGAATTCAATCGAATTTATGGTATTAAGTTAAACTGGCAGTCGTCTTGAAGAATCCAGATAACTTGGGTCCTATGAGGACCCGTTGTAACGTCGTTAGTATCCATTCCCTCATTAAATAATAAATTGTCGGCCATCTCGCTAGCTTTATGGGTTTGTGAATTCTATTCAAGTCACCGTCATTAGAGAGCTTAGTGTCTGTCTTTCTGTGAACTTTGGTGAGGTTTAACAAAAATGTTGCTTTGCATCTATACATGTTGGGGTAGATTGATCTGGTCATTATTCCATCTTTCTTTTTCGAACGAGTAACGAATAACATATGAGAAAATTTCGTTGTCTCTCTACAGTGAACTTGCCATCCTCACACATGACTTCAATTGCAAAGACTTTATCAAGTTTGCCAGTTTTATTGTCCTTGTGTCCAGCAAATAATTTCAGGGCAAACGTCATATATGACGGTACCTCATCCAAATACACTCTGTACTCTTGGACAATCTCAAAAGTGGATTACATACTCTCTAGGAATCCAATGGTTTCTTTATTGTCATTAAATATGCGTACATCTTCACTCGTAAATAAAATTGGCATGAAAAGTATCTCAAAAATCTGTCGTTCGGAGTCGACTTTAAACTGCCACTCATGTAAAAAAATTAACGCACACAACATATGTGGTGTGAGAAACTAGGTCGTAATCCTGACTAAAGGTAATGACCAATTATGTATGTATGTATGTACATCTCCACTCGACATACTCTTAGTAATGTATACCCTATGCTCGGTGTAGTGCGGCAGACAAAATCTCTGGTGGGAATCGAACCCACTATATTACCAGGGGCCCCAGGAATAATCTTTATATCCAATATTTTGGTCTGTGTAGTACTATAGTTATCGAATAGTATAGGGAGTAAATCCTGGTTGCTTCATATAGATCACATTCTCCGGGAGGTATGTACCATTATTGTAATGATTTGTTTTGAGTCCTGAACCAAAAGCTGATTAAGGTTCTTATTAATGTTCTGGTGGTGCTCAGTCTCAATACTGCGTTGTCAACCATTTATTTCGCAACATCTGTAGTAGTAGGCAGTCATGGCATCAATGGCATCATGCCATTACCTTCACATAAACTTCAATCGAATTTGATGATTTTGTTTCTTAAAAACTAACCACCAAAGCGTGTTTCCGTAGAATAGAATTGGTTTGATAGCCAAGCCTTATAGCCAAGTAGACATTTTTAGACTTTAGTTTGCTTTAAAATTTGATTCCACGATAGTTAATATTATTTGATCGGCAGTTGATAATTATGGGTCGACAGAGCCTACTCTAGCAATTATACGCATACCCGACCTGCGGGTATATGCACTGATGCTTGCACTCAGGGTGTTCTTGACACCAGTCGAGCGTCGAGGGTCTGCGCGCCAAATTTGTGTACCAATGTCTTGGCGACACCCGAAGAGTGTATTAGTGCATTCACAGCAGATCTGGAGGTGTATGGCGCTTCGGGCGAAGGTACGGGTGACCTAGGCGGAAGATGTGGCGACCAGCTTTGTTACTGATCCCTTGTGTGCCAAACGGGGTGTTGCCAAAGTCGCAGGGACTTTGACACCTCTGGCGGGGGCAACTGTTTTTTTTTCTAGCAGGAGCCTGCCTGGACAGTGTTGTGCGTCCACCGGCAAGAGTGGATGCCTTGGGTTTCTGTCTGTTCGTCTGTTTGTTTGTTTGTTGTTTGTTATTGTTCATGACGAGCTAACGGTGTGGGTACTAAAGTAATGACAACGAGAACATAAATCAGCTACAGAACTTAATCACAAGCTGAATAAAGTAGCAATAAACAGGAACTACCTATGACAAGAACGAAAATACATTTTTATATAATAATTTACAACTTAATGCCAGCATATAAGCAACGTTTCATATATCAAACACTACAATTAAAATCAATAAAATCATAATAAAATCATTACATAATCTACGAAAAGGAAAGGGATAGCGAATTGAGAGATATTGTGTCTCCTTGTGAATAAGATTAACATGGTTTCAGTAGGATTAACTCTCAATTCAAAAAGGTTACATCAATTAGTTGCTACAGCCATTTCATATTCATAAGCGATTATCATTAAACATATACCCTCTATTGCTTCTAGTATACCTCCCTGTGGTGTTTCTTGAACACTTGACGTGCCCAAAGTTCGAAGCATGCCAATCGTAGGAATAATGTTCTGTTGTGCCAGTATATCGCTATTTAAAGCTCCATCTGTGGACGTATGGAAAACACGATTTTTATATGAGACAAACTGGCAAGTATAACATTGATGTAAAGTATGTATAGGCGTATTACCCATGCCCTGTAACATATTAAAGTTTTCTTCTGTAAGATCCATCACCAGTCCATTAGCAATGCAGTTTCCATAGAGATTTAGCTGTATCTCACCGACGACGCGTTGGATATCGGATTTGCACAGAATTATTCCTGATTTCAAAAAACTCAAAGAATACAACATACTATACAATGCTTAAACCCATGAGCCTAGTGGCTGGTTTAAATCAGTATTACTTGATATTATGAACATGCGCGATGTGACAGGTAGGCTTCCTTGCTGTCGCTCAGATTCATACCATTCGCTTGAGGCTTCAGGAACTCCGTTATCTTGTTTAATGAATGCCGTTCACAGTCTGTGGAATTTCGGTCCCATTTTCAACAAAGGAATGCCAAATCACGCCGTCTGAATAAAATCCACACCAGACGGTTGCTCGTTGTAGGCACAATCGTTTTTCATTTATTGCATGAGAATTTTTTTGAGCTTCAAATTACAATATTTTGTGCATTCCCTAAGCCATTCAGATGGAAATGTAATTCAAGGGAGAAATTGACTTTTCAAAGAATTGACTTCACTTTACTCCATAACCCTTTGATCGAATTAGCCTTTCCATGCACTGCTAGTATGCGCTTTTGAGAAAACTGAAGTTTTTACACGTGACAGTGGAATTCTTTTGTCAAAATTCGCTTCATTGTGCTTCGTGAACGTTGCCGAATTGAGCCTTTTTGGGGATTTCGGTGACACTCTCGTTTACAGTAGCAAACACAGTCTGCTATATTAATGCACAGATGCCTTACATTCTACATAACCAAACCAGTTTCTTAAAATTTTTTGAAACCTTTTCAAATTTTACGTTAGGTGCACTTACTTGATCGAAAATTCTTCAAAGCCTGCGTATGGTCTTTGTATAAAGCTCTCCAATTTTAAAAAGTCGGAGTAAGTATGATTTATAGCTGAAGCCGCCGTAGTCTAGTAGGCAGTGTGTTGGCTTATTAGACGTAAGGCCAGGGTTCAAACCCCAGGTCATACATCAAAACAAAATACAAAAAGTATTTCTTCGGCGACTTCCTTTCAGCAGATTTCTCAAAAATCTGTCGTTCGGAGTCGACTTTAAACTGTAGATCCTGCCACTCATGTATAAAATTAACGCACACAACTTAAGTGGTATGAGAAGCTAGTTCGTAATCCTGACTAAAGGGTTGTAATGACTAATTATGTATGTATGTATGTCTAGCTGTCACATTTCAAAGCTGTTATTTGAACAAAATAATTACGCTAAAAATAAAAATTAGTCGCTGTGGCTGCTGGGTAAAACTAAGATATAAAAAATAGATCAGCTCAGACATCTGACACGAAACGAAAAATGAAAAACCGTTCCTACGGTGACTTCCTCTCAGCAGGCTTTCGGCAAAAGCTATGAGAGTAAATAAAATTGCCATGAAAAGTTTCTCAAAAATTGGTCCTTCGAAGTGGAGTTTAAACTGTAGGTTTCGTCACTTATGACCTAAATTAACACACACAACATGGGTGGTGTGAGAGTATCAATGTTGTACTCCTGAGCAATTAAGTTAAATAAAAATGTTCTTCTTCGCGGCTGTCAATAGTAAAAATTACTCATATATTATTAGAAGGGTTGTTGTGAACAATTAAGTAAGTAAGTTTTTAGTACCGAATATTATATAATCGAACTCGTATTCTTTCCTTGTGTATTTTGTAACATTGGAGGAAATGAATTTTAAAATGTGTTACACTGGCAGCATAATTTTTTTTTTGTTTGGTTTTTATTATAAACTCAACCTACCTATGTCTTTCGTTGGGCTGTCATTTACAATATTTATTTTATTACCTGCCATATTTTTTTGAAATTCTTTTATTGCCATTTTCTAGTGAGGTTTAGTGCTTTTAGTGTGCTGTAAAATCTATGATTTCACACGTAAGTGGTAGTTGAGAAAATTGAAGTACGAAGAAATGCCACATGTTATGAGGCAATGTTATAAATTTCTTTTCTACGTGTTAAGCATTTGGAATTGTAGAATACAAAATAAAATTAACAAAATATATATGTATGTATGTATGTGTATATACCGTATATTGTATGTATGTATATATTGACGTATGAAAACTAGTAATAGAAGCAACAATATCCCAACTAAACAATGTGCCTCCAATAATAACCAAATAGGAATTTTTCTTCGTGTTTGGGATTTCTATTTAATCCAGTGCCTACATTAGACTCCTGCTATGAAGTCATGCAGCAACAATACACAACAAGTGGTACAAAAACATTTTCTTGAGTTTTTCTTCTGAGGTTTTTATTATTTTTTTAACAACTTCTATTAAATTAACAAATAATCTTAAAACAACAGGCGATCTAAAGTTGATATCGGTGGGATAGAAGAGAGAGAGAGAGAGAGCAGCTTGATTGGAACTAATGCTTCACTTGAGCACACTTAGCGACCGATTGTGATACCACGTGAAGGGATATCTCAGAGAAGTTCTAATTAACCTGTTTCGACAGCCGAGACTTTTGCTCCCGCCTTAAAACACAACTCTCTTAGATTAAGCCGATGTATTCAACAATTAATCCTATGCCAAAAAAAAAACAGTAGCATGGTTGAGCTATCAAGTGCTATGCAAGTACTTCCTCTTCGATTGATCTTTATCTACTAAAAGTCTTTCTGCTTGCCCACAAAAGATATATTTTAGGATATGTACAGTAACACAGATCTCAGTACGATCTATCCTAAATGGTTGATTGATATATTTTCCATTCAACTTAGACTAAGTGAGTTTGCCAATGAAGTAAGATTCCTCTCGATGAAAGGATATGTTAGTTTCCAATAGGTAGACCTGTTTTCATGGTTTGAAATTTAATTAGAGTGCACCTGCTCTAGCAAGGTGGCCTGAGACTAATTTTGAGACGCTTGAACTTCTCCTCGACACTCATTTTCCCGGGGAGTGCCACCCTTGGCGCACCACCGAGGTCCGGATGGTATTATTCCAGGTGACATCCAGCATGGGGAGAAATTATTCTCCCCTTTCTGCTTGCCATCTAGGACGCTAGTCTTAGGTCTCCGGACACTGTGACATTCCGGGAAACTGCAGAGCTGACGAGCTAGCCAGAGCTGGCGCACTACTTCCGGAATCCTCTTCAATCAACTCATAAATGCCACTTACGTCATGGCTGTTGCCATCGTGCGGAAATTCTTCCGAGACGCCAACCTATCCTGGATCAATTAAGAGTCCTGCTCCACCGCTAGGCTCACTTGGCCCTCAATGGATTGAAGGCGCACCAACCAGTTATTTGGACTTGGTCGTAACATCATCTCGATCACAGTGGCCCTGCTTACAGGTCACTGTGTTATCGGTAGACCCGCGGAAAGAATGCGGCTCCCATTTCACGGCTTCAGCCGTGGGTGCAGATCCGCTGAGGAAGAGGAGACTGTTATCCACTTCCTTTCTCTTGCGAGGTGCAGATATAGGTTATTTGGCTCTCCAACCCTTGTCAGCTTAACGGAGATATCGTCCATTGATGTCAAGGACGATTCCTGATGTTGATCAGCCCATAAAAAAAATTTTTTTTTAAGTTAAGATTTCGTCATCATTTTGTCGTTTCATTGTTATTAAAGATTCAATGAATAAATAATTAAAAAAGAGAACTTTTATTGATTTTTATATCTGTTTTTTGTTGAAGATTTTTTTTATTTATTTTACATCACAATATTTCGTTTCAGTTTTTTGTATCGTTTTATAACAACAAGTGAAGGTAAAACTCTGCATATGCGGTTGTTTAACACCCTGTAATCACTATTTGTGTTAGTGTGCATGTAAAAGTAAACCAGCTAACGCTATCAATTATACGACGAATAAACAATTTTAAAAAAATTATTCGAAATTTTCAACCGATTCGGTTCAAGAGTCATAAGCATAAGGTCAGGTTTTTAAGATGGCAGAATAAACTTATTTGCATAAAATACGCATAAAATAATAGCATTTTAAATACCTGGATTTTACGATCTAAACATAAAATGCAAGCTTTCATGAATTGTTTTTACACAGCACTTAGGTACTTACAATCCTTTAGTCATTACAATCCTTTAGTCAGGACCTAGCTTTTTATACAACCCATACTGAGTGTGTTACTTTTCATAAGTGGCGGAACCTGCAGTTTAACATCGGCTCTGGACGACAGATTTAAGAAACTTTTCATGGCAATTTTACTTATTCTCACAGTTTTTGATAGAAGACTGCTGACTGAATTTAGTAAAATATGTTCAAAATGTTTAAAATTAACACACACAACCTAAGTGATGTGAGAAGCAAGGCCGTAATCCTGACTGAAGGGTTGTAATGGCCAATTATGTATGTATGTATGTATGTATATTGAGAATTTGGGTGCTAGTTGGAGAAGAAGTCATCGAAAGAAATATGTTTTCATATTCTGAGTTGTAATGCAGTGTGTGATCCATTGGCCATTCGACCACAAAAAATGTGCTCGGCCAGAAAGACGAGTGTTACCTAGGTAAACATGATTCTTGGGGATAGGACAGTGAAATACAAGGCACATTGCGATGATGCTCCAATGAATCAATAGAGCTGAATACACTACCGTCATTAGTGAGCCCCGTCGACCACTCCTTTCCGCGGTCGAGAAGCCTTAAAATAGACTTAGAGGCACCGACCCATACGTAAGCGTTGTATTCCATTCTCGGTCGGATATAAGTGCTGTAAATAGTAAATGGTAAGGTGATCAGTTGAATATTTCTTGCATCGTCTTAAGAAACCGAGGCAATTGAAGACTTCTTTTGACGCATGAAAAATGTGCTGGTTCAATGGAACATCATATCATAATCACATCATTTATTTCCCATAAACCTGACAATATGATGACCGGAATGTTGGCTTTCAATGCTATAAGAGTTGCTGCTTTGTAGGGATAAACTAATGACTTATAGTAACCCCATAAAAGGTAATATAGAGACGTCACACCGTACAGGTGCAAGTGAATGCGACCGCTTTTAAAAGGAATTGAAATACTTTTTAGCGTAGTCATTTAACCCAAAAGTATGAAAGTTGAGAACGAAAACGAGTATGTTTGTATTCTCTTTGGTACGCACATGTCTTTGGCTTTCTGATGTCTTTGAATCATACATAACATAATATAATTGGTCATTAAAACCCTTCAGTCAGGATTACGATACAGTTCCTCACACCCCTTATTATGTGCGTGTTAATTTTATCCATAAGTGGTCTGTAGGCATGCAAGTTCTCTATAGTTCAAAGTCGACTACGAACGACAGATTTTATTTGATAGACTCGATAGAGTCAGTCGCCGAAGAAGTATTTTTTCATTATTCATTTTGTTCGAGATGTCTGACCTGGGATTTGAATCGTAGCCTCACGTCTAATAAGGCAGCACTCCACCTACTAGACTGCTGACTTGGTAGGGTTGTGAATGAAGACAAAACATTTTTTTTTAAAGTAATTTTCTTCAATTTGGAAGTATTATTCGACTTGTAAACACAACTGAATAGAAATGTCAGCGGAGTTTGATAGCCTTAGCTGTCAAACCATAGGTGACGATGTCGAAAGTTCTCATGCCGCTAAAAAAACAACACAAAAAAGTAACGATTAACAGTAACACTCTAGAATTGCCCGAACGAAAATAAATGAAACAATATAAGTGGAGCCAAAACGTAGTGCTGCCATTAGTGGCCAGTTAGAATAGTGACACACGTGTAGATCGAGCCTTAAAAATACTTCATAATTCTTGCTTATGCATCACTTTTGATACATACATTGGAATTGTCGGGATTATTGATAGATTTTGTTAAAAAAATTTTATTTATTTTAATTCATTTTAATAAAACTATTTATTAACTATTATTACATTTTATTATCACTTTTATGAAACATAGGCCAACATTTTTGACATGGTTTTTTACATAAAAATCAAGCACTTCATGTCAGCTCTCAGTTGAGGGCTGGCTGAAACTTGATGGTACAAACCATTCTTGTGATTCATTAGAAATATTCGTTGTCAACGTCATGTGAGGTCAAAAAGTTTCCCGTTGCAATAGAACATCGATTATGTCAATAACAATTTTCTCTCTTTGGTTCCTCTCTGGTTTCCCGGATACGGGTTTCCCCAAATACTGCTGTAAATAGTTACATGTACTTGAATCTAAAACTGCCAATTCGACTTCGGTGGACCACGAAATTTATAACAACCATCAGTTACTAATCTAAAGCGACAAAATTAAATATGATTTGAAAAGTTAATAAAACAAAACAAACGGAAAGAAAACATAAATCAATACCAAGCATTACTCCGCAAATCTCTTTATGAAGCTTGATTTATACAAATTAAATTAATTTCCCTAACAATCATTGTAAGTATTCCATCATTAAGTATCAAATTTCAATTAAAATCGGTGGAGGTAATTTTCATTTTTCACAAAAAAACTATAAAGTTTTTGAATCCTGTTGCTAAAAAATTTAACTTGATATGAAAATATACCAAAAAGGAACATAAAAATATAAGCACCATTATTTAAATATATTTTCTTTAATTTTCTTACCTTGTAGGCGAACAAAAAATTAAATTTTTAAAAATTTTAAAAAAGGATATATGGGCTGCTCTGAAAGTATGATAGCTAATATCAAACTATTTATACAATATTATTTCTTACATAAAACTACAAGTAGTGTGATAAAATTTTTATGAAAATGGTAAAAATTTTCTAACAAAAAATTAAAATAAATATTTTTTTTTTTAGAAAAAAAATCCATTTCATTCGAATTTCAAAAAAAGGCTTTCAGCATGATTATTAAAGGCTGCAAGACTTTCAGCTCATTTTTCGAAAAGGCGTAATAGGTGTAAATATATCATTATCAAAGCGAATGATTCTGTTATCTCATACGTACGTAGTTGACCGAAATCTTATCATCTGTAATAAAACATGGGACGAAACACATTTTTCTAATGTTTGTCTGTCGCGTGAGATAAATATGAGAATAGCAGTAAGAAAGTCTCTACAACATTTCAGGAAACAGCTGCTATCAATCTGCGTGAAAATTGGTAGTATTTTTCATCCCAAACTACTAAAGGCAGTTTGTTCAGTCCCAAGTAGTACCATCTTTGGCGATAAACATCCTGTTGTCATGTTTGTTACTGCTAATACTTTCTTCAGTTCATAAGACGAGCTTCTATTTTGTTCTTTGAACCTTGGTCTGACGTCTAATAAGGTAACACGCTACATACTAGACTACGAATACTTCAATCAATATCAAGAACATATCAAGAACAGAAAAATTCAACCTTTTCACTTTCGTCATTCAATTCGTTGACTTTCTTTCTCAAAAACCATAAATAATGTATTATTTACGATAAAACTTCACAAAATCTTTGATAACTTAAAAAAAAAATTCAAAGACAACACCAAAGAATACCTAGGAAAGTCGTATGTATTACAAATGATACATAAGCCAGAATTATGAAGTAACCCCTGTTTGAAATTTTCATTTTTTAGTTGGTTTAAAATAATGGCGATAATAATACTAACGAATTATAAAAATATCATTTTCTAAATTAAAGTTATATGATCAAAAAAATTGAAATGTACCATTTTTGATACAAAGCTCGATCTATGGTTAAACATACAACTTTATTAGTGTAGGGTGACTCCCAAAAATGTAAAAAAATAAATTCTTTGCCCATAAGCAAATAATATTTTCAGTCTATTTATTGTGATAGAATATGAGATACAATACCGACGACAAAATGGCTATTTCAGCAAAAATAAATACGTTTTGACAGAAATTCAGCGTTTAATCGGCGATGACAATAAATCAATGGCGGTCAAATTTGCAAAAAACTTACACACATACGTATAAGTATACATGCATGTGCTATAAATATTATACGCTATGCATGTATGTACGTCCAAAATAAAATTGCAATTACAATAGCATTCAATGGTTGGTTTTTGTGTAAATATTCAACATTTTCCGTTTAAATAACTAAAATATTCGACCAAATGCAACGAAATTATTTTTATTTTCAAATTTTTTAAACCACCAAAATTTTTTTTAAAGAAAGTTTTTCAAATGTTTTATTTGATGTAAATCTACGCAAAAGAATGCTATAATCACCCATGCATACGTACATAAGTGGTCACTACAACCCTTCAGTCAGGATTACGACCTAGTTTCTCGCACCACTTATGTTGTGAGTGTTAATTTTTTACATGAGTGGAGGGTCTTACTGTTTAAAGTCGACTCTAAACGACAGATTTTTGAAAAGCTTTTAATGATAATTTTTTATATATTCGCAGAGTTTTTGCCAGAAATCTGCTGAGAGAAAGTCGTCGACGAAATATTTTTTATATTTCGTTCTGTTGGAGATGTCTGACCTGGTGTTTAAAACGAGACCTCACGTTTAATAAACAAACAGACTACCTACAAATCTACGGCGATTTCAATCACCCATATGACACTTTAACTATCAGAAGTGTTGTCACATGAAGACGTATAGAAGGGTGTTTGCTGACTATATCTAGAACAGTTGGTCACTGACCTTAATTTTCATCGAAAAATCATCTGAGGCGATAGCATATTTTTTGGTGGAATAGGTACGTGAACAAATAAAATTGCCGAATTTGTAACGATTCGATTAATTCACATGAGATTCAAAAAGGTCCTATGCAACACGAAAAGTCGCTGTTTGGTGTGGATTTAGTTTTGGCGGCATTATCGGTTCATATTCCATTGAAAACGATGTTGGCCAGACAATCAATGTCAAAGGCGAGCACTATATGATTACAAACTTCTTTTGGGCTGTATTTGATGATGTGGAAACCAACGACATTTGGTTTTAACAGCACTGCGCCATGTAACACACAGCTTATGTTACTTTAGAAATTCTGTACAACCGATTTGAAGACATGACTATCGCACGTGGAGGTGAACGGAAGCTGGCTACGGAGACCGTTCGATTTGAACCCATTAGACTTTTTCTTTACCAGCGGTCTTTATGTGCTAGAGCCATAGAAAATTTGGCATTTCGCAGACGCTTTACTCTAAGGAGTCATGGAGGATTTTACAACGAGGCTATATTCCACTGAAATCGCCAAGGTCTAGAAAGTATTGAAGGCATTGTTGAAAAAATACGAAATATAAAAAAAATATTTATTCGGAGATTTCCCCTCAGCAGTCTTCTGCAAAAACTCAGACAGAAAATAAAATTGCCACGAAAAAATTTTTAAAAAATTTGTCGTTCAAAGTCGACTTTAAACTGTAGGTACCGTCACTCATGCTTAAAATTAAAACACACAGCATAAGTTGTGGGCGAACCTATATCGTACTCCTGACGGAACGCTTGTAGTGACCAATTATCAATACTAATAACACACCAATACAATTTGGGTGTACATATAAGGCTGTGACCAATGTGTACGCATACAAGGGCATTAAAATCGCCCAAGAGTATCTTCGTAATTCTTACCAATAATTGATGTGACGTTTTCAAACTCGGTCTTCAAAAAATGAAAGTCTCTCTCTCAGTTAAGGGACATTGCTTAAGGTGATGTAGTTCTCTTATCACTAAATCTCCTTGACAAAATTTGATATAAAATTGGCGATAAGTTTAAACGTTTTCGCAGTTGCTGTTGGTCGGACACCATTTATCAATCATGAATTGCAGATCGTCATGTACTTACTTTGATAATCGTTATAAATTTCTGTTAAAAATGTGTGTGTATGCGTATGAAAACTAATTAGGTGGGATTTTCAGCAATTAGCAATGTATAGTTCCACTGTAACTGCACATTCTAAGATAACATTCCGCCATACCTTTTACTTCTGTAGTATTATAGATGAAATAATATTGAATTGAATTCCCCAAACACGTAAATTTCAATTTCGTCTACGTGTAGTAAAATATTAAAGAGTTAAAGACTTTAAATTTTATTTTTCATTACCATACCATGTTTGCATATTTACACATGAACATGTATGCGCAATGCTGCAGGTGTTTCTCAACATGCAATCCACCACTTAATATACTGCATCATACAGTATAAGTCATACCCGTTGCTAGTTAACAACAAAATGAAAACATACACTATCAAAATATAACCAACAACAATAACAACAACAATAAAAACCATTTTTAAATTTTAACACCTCGACCACAAAATTGTTTATTTAAAGTAATTGAATGCTACACTTACATATATACATGCATACACACACACAGAAAGAAAACAAAAACAGTGTGTACAAACTAACACCAGACGTTATAGAAATATGAACACATACTCACTCATACATTGTTATAAATTTCATCTTATTTTTGTTGTTGCTGCTGTTGTGTTTGTTAAATAATGGCTGAAAAAGAAAGAAAAATATATATGTCCTCACACTATATACAATATACATATACATACGTTTTATATAAAATCAACAAAAGTATAGAGCGACAGATTGTCGTGTAATTTCCACAAAAGGTATGTGATGCTGTTGGTGGTGCAGTGGTAAATAAATAAAATGTATGTGTAAACAAATACGTTTTGATGAGTTTTTTTACATTTCCTTTTTGGCATAGGCAGCAGGCGCATGGTAGACTTTAAGAAACTTTAAAATTTAACCAATGATATACCATACATACACTTAAGTCGTATTGTAGGCTTGAGGATTCCATTCAATTATCTTTCTTGCTGCATCATATTGTGGTTCTATTTTTTTTTGGTTTACTAATAAGATGCGGATTAAATATTCTTTTATTCTTTTTTATTATTCCACGATCCGTCAAAATAAATGCCTGTACACAGATGTTTCCTGCTGGTATTTATTAATGCTCCTCAGGTTCCAATCATGTGTTCCGGTGATGCATTCGGTATAAGTGTATACGAGTCTGTACAAGAGTATACAGTGCCCAACCAAAAAACCTAAGGTTATTCCTGGATAATCTGATTCATGACTGAGATTTCCTCTTATTTAACGACATACATATGTTAAAGGCTTAAGAAGTTAAACTTTTATGTCGTCCTGTTGCCTTGGCGATTCCATTCAATTACGCGTTCTTGTTGCATCACATTGTGCTTTTCTTACCACGTGATTGAATCATTTCCATTTTCGATTTACATGGATTAAATATTCTCGAAAATAAACGTATTCCGATGATTCATTCTCAATTTCACAGCCTATACAGGTTGGGCTCAGACAATTTACATTCTGTATTAGTGTACTTTGAATCTACTGTGCCCTCTCACGCCAGTCTGAACTATAGTTCATATTGTAGTTTCCCCTTAATGTAGTTTTGAATTATAATTTTTATCTTTCCTTCACTTTCTTTGAGCATAGCCTTCCAAACATCCTCTGCCACTCCATAGTAGGGTTCTGGTCCCATCGGCAACGCAGAAGCTTTCTCCTCGCAAGCTCGTTTGCTTACTTATTTCAGAGAAGTCTCACTCGACATGCGACCTAGCATAGGGTAACCTTATTTTCACCATCCAGTCGATTCAGCTAGGCAGTCCCATACTAAATTTGATTTCGACCTCATAATAATCAAGTACTCGAATGAATTTGACACCGTTGAAGTATGTTCTGTGGGACGCTGTTAAAGTAACGAGTTACTTGAAGTGAATGAGGTACTGTGAGACCAGCCTCGGCAGCCGTAAGAATGAAATAAGGTTCAATTTCTAACCGGAACAATTGTACTTCACATCAAAAATAAATTTGGCAAAATTTCAAACCCATTTTGTTTTATTGCATTTTTGAATTAAAACTTTTATATGACACACCCATAAAGCCAAACCTCAGTGGGCTACTGGACTTGACTGTAATTTGATAATTTCTTTGGAAAATTTTAAAGAAAAGTATGTAGAGTTTCAGTGGCATAAAACGTCATTTTATTATTCTTTTGCTTTGTTGCCAATTCATTAAGGGATTAATCTACTGTGTCAGCTCCTGGTACGGTAGGATTGCCATCTCTCGTTTTATAGAAACAATACCGTCTGTTAAAATACATTCGATTGATGTACTATGTTCAAAAGTATTAAACTTTACTGATTGAGAGCAACAATAAATTCAATTAATTGTCTAGGTACAGTGCAGTAGATGCTATAAGTGCTGATAAAACCCATCGTTTTACCCAATTAATGTCTTTCAGTTTGATACGGCACTATTTAAATGCATAATAGAATTGACTGTATTTCGTATGCCATGTTGTAATAAAATATTGTAGGAAATTGGTAAAGTTGCCGCCTCATTTGCAATGCCTAAATAAAAACAGCATGTGTTGCAATTGCATAGTCATTATCTCATTTTCTAATTCAATATATAGATTAGAAGATTTACTGAAGAGATAATAGCTTTTAAGCTTCATAAGAATGAAAAAAATTTATTGAAAAACTATTCAAAGTAAAAAGAAAAATATATTTTCCTTAATGAATATCCTTCCCTTTTAAATCTTGCAACTTTCATACTTTTATTCCTTTTTATATCAACAAAACCAGTCCTGTCTGAATCACGTTTTTGCCATTACATTTTCGTTTTTTGTTGTCGTTTTAAGGGACCACATGTTATGCCTAAATTACTGCAGTAACGAATTCTTTTTAAACATACAAATCTACTAAAAAAAATGCCACTCGTGCTGTTACCATACATACATGCCTTCATATAAGCAATATTTACGCAAAGGCATTTGCTTTCACAGTCTTTAATATTGCAACAATTTGACTTTCAAAAATGTTTCAATCAATAAATTTCTTTGCTGGAACAATTAATGTAATGGTCATTACAACCCTTCAGTCAGGTTTACGACCTAGCTTTTTACACCATTTATGCTGTTAATTGTTAATTTTATACATAAGTGGTGAGACATACAGTTTTTAAAGTCGACACCGAAGGACAGATTTTTTTAGAAACTTTTCATGGCAATTTTATTTACTATCAGAGTTTTCTGCTGAGATGAAACCGAGGAAGTTATCATAATATTTTAATCATTTTAAATTATTTTGATCGCATGCTCAAGGCATCAATGTATGAGTATCAGAATCATTAACATTTATTGTTTGAAGGGGCAACATCGGTTCTTGGTTCTTTCGAAATGAGCAGAAGCTGCTATTATGGTAAATGTCAGGTGCTAAAGAGCCATGCAGACGGAATTTTTATTTCCAGCAATTAATTGGCTAAACATCAATGCTTTTTGGTTCTAACAACTCTTCATAATGTGCATATGATACGTACATTTGATTTGTGTTGATACATGAAGCATTGGAAGAAATATTCTAGTCACCACTGACAGAAAAATCGTTAAAAAATGCCATTAAATTATGTGGCATTTCGCAAATTCGCAATCTCTTCAAAGAAGAACCTATACAATTAATAGAAGAATATTATAATAAAAATAGATGCAATTAGTTTTCATTTTCTATATCGTCATAATTTTGAAAATAAGATTTTTGCACTTAAATTTCCTTCAAAATTAGAAAAAAAATACATACTTACGTTACCTTCAAAATCATTTGAAGTTCTACAACCAAAGATTCATTATTAATCATTTCCATTCTATAACATACAAATTTTCACTACTTTATACCACTTTATTTACCTATTTCTCTCCCCTTTTGAAAGCATGTAGAAGAACATTCTCTACGTACGAGTATGATGTGTACAGGTTTGGTTTTCATGAGGAAAGGAATTCTTGTTTTGATGTGAAAATAATCCTTAAGCATCTGCTTTGTTCTACATTCTATGAAAAAAAGAATATTTAATGTAAACATAAAGTGGAAAATAAAGGTCAAAATACAATTGGCTGATGCTGATGCTGATGTAAGCGATATGAACGAAAACTGAACTGTAGTAATGAAAATTTAAATTTGAAAGGAAGCACGGAAGCAAGGAAAAAGGATTGTAAGCAGCTTTATTATTAAAGCATACGTATAACATTTACATATGCAGAAACACTTTGCAATGCAAAGTAAACAAGCAACTTATGGTCATATAATGAGTTTTTGTTCCTTCGCATACAACATTTGGAAGTTAAACACATTCAGCATAAAGGCAACGTAATCTCTTTAACATAATGCTTATGGTAGAGAAGTATGTACATATGTAGAGAAGCATGAAAATCAAATTTTACTAATTAATGTAATTATTTTCTAAATTAGCTTATGTTATCAAATATTTCATTAAAAATTTTATATTTTATGGTGTGTTATAACGAAGGAATAATTTTCTTTGTACTGCCAGTACTGCAATCAACATTTTACATCGCATGTCCAATATTTGAATGGCTATTAACACTGTGATGAACTTGTAATATTTATGAATTTAGTACACGACCGGAATTATGAGTAAATATTTTCAAACAAAATACATAAATTAGGGATCATAAGAAGCTCCAAAATAAATGAAGTTTAAGCTTCGTGATTCTAATCCGTGCTCATGAAATTATTGTCATCAGAAAAGCTAGAAGAATGAGTATGAATGCTCACAGGCACATCCATAGTACATATTAAATACAATACAGGATCTAATATACTACCTTGTGCCACGCAAAATAAATGTGGCTGAAAAGCACTCAAGAAGTCACCTCCATAAACTATAAACTTTCGAATGGTAAACTAATTTCCCAACATCAGTCCTGCATCAAACCAAACTGTGCCTACGGAAGTCTACGAAACGTACACTTACATACACACATAATTGGTCATTACAACCTTTCAGTCAAGATTACGACCTATCTTATTACATCACTGATGTTGTGTGCTTTAATTTTTATACACGAGTAGCAGGACCTATAGTTTTAAATCGCTCTTGCTTTTGAATTTAGTTACAGAGGACCTGTTGGAAGAGATAGAAAAAATAAAATTTATGGTTATGCGCATGATTTCGACATTATGGTACCGTGTTTTGATTTACATACTCCATCTTTAAGATGCAACCAGGCGCTAAAGTTTGCTCACTGTGTGATTTAAGTGGCAATCTTTGCAAAACAGAATTCATGGTTTTTACCAGGCCGTAGAAGATAACCACTTTTAACCCATTAGTGCCCAGAGACAACTTAGGTTGCCAGCAGAGGTTGCCTTAGTTTTTATGCCCTGACAGGAAATTAAGTGTAAAAAACAAAACGGTAACCTTGAGAAAAAAAATAATTCGGGCATTAATGGGTTAATTTGCAACTTCTATGTTCACCAGAAATATATGGAAAACATATCCGGAATACATTTGTTCGCATTTAATATTGGAGTTAATGAGGACATCAGAAAGCCGGTATGTTTCCACTTTCGTATGATCTTCACCAGATTTCGGTGGTACTATTCGAGATGTAAAACATCATCTCGAAATTTAAAATTAAAACGTTTGTCACAGCGATTACGGTTAGAAAATTAGCTGTGACGTTCTACAAAATTACGATGAAGATGGCTTGCAGGTAAATAACAAACAAGTTACAACTCTCAACATCATTTACGGAATTTTTTTGTAGCAATCTACTGTAAATAATTTGATCTGTCGTGGAATCCAATCCTTCCAAGTAACTTACAATAGACAATATCTTTAAGCCGTTTAGTACATTCCAAAAGCCTGACTTTAAGTTAAGAAGATCTGTGCTACTGTCAGTCTAGAGTCCTTCATTGTTAGGAAACCAGCCTTTGCAAGTCTGCTGAGAATACTCTGTTAAATGAGTAGCTTAGTTGAGATCTTTATTGAAATTCTCTGGCGTAGTTAATAGTATATCTTGCGTGCAATGGCAACTGAGGTATTTTCTGAATTTTAACCAATTAACACATTTATTTAATATCATACTAGAGTTGAGTGTTTTAATAGCGGTGGGATTCAAGATCGTAGCAATACTAGGCAAGTGATCCGAAAACAAACCCAATAAAGAAATATTTTTGGCAACTCCAAAATTAATAAGGTCTGGAATCTTCTGTCTGTCGGTACACCAGTAAGCTTCTCGATATCTGAAAGAATAAATTTTTTAACGGAAAGAATTGTTGAACCTTTGGAAACAAGAGTTACCGAATAAAAATCTGTTCACTTCCCATTTATGTTTTCTTTTGAAAAAACAATCAAAAAGTAACTCAAAACTCGCATATACAATATCTCGGCACTCATCTTGATGGACTTCTGACATTGAAATTTCGTATGGAATCATAATTAAATGGAAACTCTTAGCGATACATTAGTCTGCTTAACACATCAGCTTAACACAACAGTTGGTCACATCAATCGATTTCCCCGATTCGGTCCTTCCAAGGCAAACAGGATCGTCCTCTTCGCCAACTTCCGCAAATCCCAGCATAAAATACCCACTTTGCCGGAACATCCTCGTCCATTCGAACAAGATTGCATAGCCAGTACAGCCGTTGGATGTTAATACACTGCACAACGAGCATGTCGTTAAGGAGCTCATGCAGCTCATTGTTGGATCGGATGCGTATATCATCGCCAACTTGAACTGGACTGAAAATTTTACGTAGGACCTTTGTCTCGAATACTCTCAAGGTTGTTGCATCTGTTCTTAATAGAGTCCATGCCACTGTGTCATAAAGCAGCAGGGGAAGATGAGAATCTTGTAAAATACTAGTTTCGTCGTACGAGAGAGGTCTCCGCTACTCAATTAGGAAGCATGCAAACGAGGTAAAGCTTCTGATTATAGTTAATATAACGACCTCTGGAACGATCCTCGTCTTGATGTATTCAAGCTGACGAGAAGCCTCCAGATGGCTCCTCCTGGATGGCATACTAGCACCCGGTAGATGTTAACTAAAGCGTGCAGCGCAGTCCAATCTCCTGGACTTAAAGTTTGGACTGTGCGCGGGTTGTGTTAGCCGAAATCCCTTGGCTCGCAACATCCTACTGTACCATGGTAACATTCTTCTCAAAAAGAGGTACACAGCAGTTCTGATATCAACATGTTGCAAAACTACGGAAACTCTATTCCTTGTGTTGACTGTTCTTCGTCATGACATGTGACTGCAAGCTGTACAACTGCAGCTAATATGACAATTTAATTCGTTATGAAATACAATTCCTTTCTGTACATATACATACATACATACATACATACATACATAAATACATACATACATACATACATACATACATACTTATATGCATTTGTATAAGAATTATTTCTGCTTTATTTCTACACATTGTCGTCCGACAATTCATTTTCAATTATAAAACAGAGAGTATATCTCAGAGAGTAGACAATGCATTTATTTTATACATACGAGTATATTTTAGCCAAACAATTTATGTTTATTGCCTTCTGTGTAAAATTTTATTGTACAAGAAAAATTTTGTAATATTCTCTGCATGCAAGTAACTGCATTGCACTTAACTGATAAATATGTAAAGAAGACAACAAACATTTATTCGCCACAAATATTAGAGGGTTTTCTTTATACCAGAAACAACTGCAAGACATAACTTTTAATCCTCAAATATTATTCTGAGAATTTTATTTAGAAACTTTTTTTAAACAAAATATGACAACAACAATTGAGCAAAAAGATTTCAAGCAAAATTGTAATTTTTCTTGAAACACAATATTAAAGAGTGTCTCAATAAGAATGTTCTCTCCAAATTTTGTGTAAATTTTTTGGTAAAAGACTGGCAACTTTGAAATTTGACAGCTGTCACATATGTTTCCTTCGATTATTTCCTTTTATTTATTAATTACAGTAATCCCTCGATTTAAGTCGCAGTTGGTTCCAAAAAATGGCGACGTAAACCGAATGACGACGCAAATTGAAGTTTGAGGGAACAAAAGATTTGACGACGTAAATCGAATCAACGTTAAATCGACGTAAATCGAAGGATTACTGTACAATACAATTACAAATTATATTATAATAATATACGAGCGGAGTAACTGGACCATATGCTCGGTGTAGTGTTACAGACCAGAGTGTCTGGTGGGAATCGAATCCATGACCTTCACGCTAATAGTCTAGCACACTACCAACTAGACTACCAGGACACCCCCGATTATTTTAAAAGCTGTACTTTGCTACAAAAAAACTCCACATAATTCTAAAAACTTATTACAGTATTCCCCAGATATAAGCGATTTTAAAATTGCTTGCATAGCAGTGTTTATAAGCGGAAAATTGTTCCGGACAGCTTTCAAGCTTATAGAGTTCTATTGGTCTCGTTCGTATTCAATAAAACACCGGCTGGTCGGAGAGAGCTTTCATCATCTTCTACAGATCGGTGTTGTGAGCAAAGTTTTAATTTTCTGAGCCCCCGTATCACTGCAAAGAAATAGTTGAAGGAGATGGAAACTCAGTGGACTTTATAGACATAATTAAGAGCCCTATTT
Source organism: Sarcophaga subvicina (assembly GCA_936449025.2). Classification (NCBI taxonomy): domain Eukaryota; kingdom Metazoa; phylum Arthropoda; class Insecta; order Diptera; family Sarcophagidae; genus Sarcophaga; species Sarcophaga subvicina. The sequence goes on from OW388084.2 coordinate 41,141,626, forward strand.
TAGCATTATTTGGGCAGAGAATCAGGTCGTTGACTTGCGTGAGATCTGCACCAGGTCAGATTAGTAAAACAAGCGCCCTTACGAAATTACAAAAGGTGAACATTGGAAGATTGTAGGTTTTCTGTCAAGATCAGTTATTTGAAATTACATGGCCTCAGTTGTGCTGTCCAATTTTTTTTTACTACTTTTTCCAATAAATCTGCATTAATGGTGAATATTGGATTTCAATGGATCACGAAATTCTGAAGCGTTTAATCACATGAACGAGGGAACTATAGAAGAGAATCAATTTTGGAAAGAAAATTGTCACAAAGCGCATGCCTATAAAGGAATTTTTTTAAGTAAATTTAAAAGTCGCCGTAGTCTAGTAGGTGGTGTGTTGGCTTATTAGACGTAAAGCCGGAGCGAGCCCCAGGCCAGACATCAAAACAAAATACAAAAAGTATTTCTTCCTCTCAGCGGATTTCTAGCAAAAATTTTCAGAGTAAATAAAATTGCCATGAAGAGTTTCTCAAGAATCTGTCGTTCGGAGTCGACTTTAAACTGTAGGTCCCACCACTCATGTATAAAATTAACACACACAACATAAGTGGTGTGAGAAGCTAGGTCGTAATCCTGACGGAAGGGTTGTAATGACCAATTATGTATGTATTTATGTAAGTGAGCCCGATATGCAGTCAAAGAAAAAAGTCTACATACACCGCTGAATATAGACTTTTTTCCGATTTTACACCGTTCTATGTTGACTCTTTTCTGTGACTGTATATAAATACATTACATACAGTGGACAGCAAAAGTCTTAGTACGGCAATATATTTTGGCAACAAAATGTCCCCACAGACTCAATACTTTTGCACAAAATTCCGATATGACTTCAAGAGTGTATTTAGGAGATCATTTGAAAGAACGGTTAAGTAATCGTTAAACCTATAACAAAAGTCAACCAAAGAACTTGCTCATGATGCCACCAGAAAACTATTAAACAAAACTTGTGCATTCAATTCCAAATGGGTTAAAGGGAGTACTTGACCTTAAGGGATATTCTACTAAATACAAGTGATAACATTTTCCCTTGAGCTTTAAATTTACTCAGTGTTCTCCTTGGGGGTACTTATGGAGTCATCTGAAACTTTTCCTTATTTTTCTCTTGTTTTATGAAAAATATTAAAAAATTGTTTGTTTTATAATAAAACGGAAATAAATTAATAAAATAAATATAGAAACTATAAATTTTTAAACAAAATTTTGGCTAAAATTCATGAAATTGCTAAAATATATTGCCGAAATAAGACTTTTGCTGTCCACTGTATATTATTCAGTTAGTATCAATCTATTTTGTCCGAGTAGAGCAGTAAGACTCTTCTTCTGTAAGAACACTTGGATTTTTTGGGCAACATAATTTAGCAGATGAATAAAAAACAATTCGAAATTTAAAATCATATTTTGGGAATTTATTTATTTAAAACAATATTGCCCAAATTCAAACTCTTGCGATGGCTGCGCTCATTTAATGGAAATATAAAAATAACAATGATGTCTAGTCAGGAAGGCTGGATTATAAGCATTAGGAAGTGTTTAATATGCTAACGGCCATTATTACAACGTGCCATATTATATATTATTTTCAATACGGCAACTTCTAATATAAACAAAGTGAGCAAATACAACAAAAAAAATAAAAACAAAGCCCGCGGTTGCCACTGCGTTAAAAAAACTTGTTTAATTTGGGCAGTTATCGGCATTGCTCCGGCACTGCCATATTTTTGAAAAATTTTAAGTTATTTTATCTGTAAGTTGTAACAATGAGAATAAGTTAAAGGTAACTTTCCAGTTCCCTTTAGCTAAAGGTACCGTATGAACAACGCTATCGATCGTTTTAAATTCATTGCGCTTTCGCAATATGCAAATCATATTGAAATTTTCTTTTGAGAAATTCTTTCTTTCAACTTTGTTTCGAAGTCGACATTAAACTGTAGATTCCGCCTCTCATGGATAAAATTATCACAGACAACATGAGTGGTGTGAGAAGTTGGAGTGTAATCCTGGCTAAAGGATTGTAATGAACAATTGAATAATTAAGTAAATTGAGCATCAGTATCAGTAATTCCATTTCTCATGCAACTTTGTAAGTTAGGGATTTTATTCAAATCATCTTTAGATAACTGCATTCTGTCAACAAATTCTGTGTTTTTTTTCTTTTTCTTCTTCCTTATCACTATGTGTGTACCACTATGACTGACATGAGTATGACTGATACCTGATGAGACTGATATGACTAATATAACACAGACTTTGATTACGTTTAAAGCAATCCTTTAACACCCTTTTAAACTGAGTCAGTTGAGTCTATAACTTCAATGTACTACTTTTCGAAAACTACAGGATTTAAAGTGTGGTATGTATGCTTTCTAGAGATTTAATGGCCGCTTTACGTTCGGTAAATAAGTGTACATCTCCACTCGACACACTCTAATTGCCTTATGGTCATTATTTCAGCCTCAACGGTAATGCAACAGTCGGAATGAACAAGAGACAATGAAAGATTCGGAGCAGATTACTCAAACAACTCTGACGGGTAATCGGAATTCGTCAGCGAACACTTTACTGACGTTTTCTAAAAAGTATAAAGTATTTGGTATTTGTGCTGCAAAGCCAGGATCGAAAGCAGTCTCTGGTTCATATGGAGATTCAGATCAATCATATTTAGGACCTTAAAACAACCACAGCTATTACACTTCCAGTCAGATTTATTGTTGCTTCTCTAACCACTATGCTGACAAAATTTCTGGTGGTAGCCAGCTAAAAATCGAGATCACACCATTCACATATTATGCTCAAACTGAGTTTGACGATTTATTATTTAGTGGTGTTGCTTTTATGCATCATGCAGTTGCGGCCCTAGTTGTGTTGATGTTTTAGTTGTAACAGCTCTGCTGTTTCCGAAAATGTTACCCTGTTGAAGGTAACATTTCGGTCGACTCCGAATGATAGATTTTTGAGAAACTTTTCATTGCCATTTTATTTACTCTCAGAATTTTTGCCAGAATTTGCTGAGAGGACGGCGCCGAAGAAATATTTTTCATTTTTCATTTTGTTCGAGATGTCCAATACACCACCAAACGAGACTACGGTGAAAGATAATTATGCATTTGGTAATTGCGAGAAATGCGCAACCACTATTGGTTTCTGCCATAAGTCCACAGAGCGCAAGGCAGTGGGCTTGACAGGACATTTGAAAAGGCTTATGTTAGCCTACATGACATGCCGGAAAATAGTTCAAAGGGAGCATGGGAGCAATTCTTCTATAGCAATTTAGGTTGACGGACTATCCGAACCTCAACTGTTTTAGGATTGATTTTGTTTTCCTAAGCGCATGTCATCTACTGCCAGGAATTGCAGACGGGTGTCCATTGGGAAAACTGTAGTGTCTATGGCCACCTTATTGGGTTCCTATATTAGTTTGCTGTACAATATGAATCCAATAATGAGTTTACTGTGCTTATATTTTTCAAGACCCTTTAAAATATTCAGTTTGCGTTAAAATAAGAAATTCATCCTCCATGTTAAGAAACTAGTTTCCTTTTTTCCAGTTTAATGCACAATTACTCTAACAGATATACGCTTGGAAGTTAACTCCTAATTTAAGGTCATTGAACAATAAATCGAAACATTTTCTTAATTTTTATGTCTTTACTCTCCCCAGTATTTTCCTTCCTTTAATATTGTCTTGCATTGGCAATTTCATTTTATTGCCTTTTTGTGTAATTTAAGTTCTATTCGAGTATATGAGTCTGAGTGTGTTGGACATTTTACCTGTCATGTTTCCGGAGTTGGTGTCATTGTAGTTTTCCGTTGTATTCGTGCTTAAAACGTATGATTTTATTTGAAAGTGACAGCTGTAGGTAGTAAATGAAGTAAAAAATTTCACAGGTTATGAGCTTAAGCATAAAATTGCTGTACGTGTTCGCAATCGAAAGTAGAGTGGAGACTAAAGAGCAAGCAAAGAAAAAAAAATCATGAAACTTTGAAAAAGACTAACAAAAGAAGAGGAAGGAAAAAAGCACACGCAGAGTCCAGCATTATCCAGCCTTCATTATAAGGCAAACTATGAAAACAAAGAGCACGTCCATGCCTATGCTTTTGTTCTTGTTTTATTTGATTTTCTTATTTCGAACTTTTGCTGATTTGCTCTGCCAATACAATCCACAAGTGGCAGAGGATGTTATTGTATCCTTCGCTACTATAGGCGATAGTGATGCCATATTGTGTTTATATCGTGATTAAAAACGTACCAAATTATTAACTTTTGGCTCGACCCATAATTATCTCAGGCTCGGCTGCCACAATCTCTACATAAAATCCATGATTTTATTGTAGTGTGTGTCTTATTTTCGGTGATGTTCGTTTATTATGTACGTCACTTCTCCTCCTTTTTTAATTGTTTGATATTCTTGTTGTCTTAATTTCTATTTTTATATCCTGATTGATTAGTCATCTGAAACGGAACTTAAATGAGCAAATGAAGAAATTATCAAGAAGGAAAATAAAATAAAAATTAATTAAATTTCTTTCCTATTAAAATGCCCACAGAGAAAAAAATAAAAGAAGAGTATAATAGAATTTTCTGGAAAATTCAAAAGCAAACAAACAAATGAAAGACAAACAAATACAAAATCAATACAAATTAAAAAGAGAAAAATTAGAAGGAGAGATGTGAGGTATTTTACATTAATTGTGGGAGAATTCATTCATGCCACAAGAATAATACAAAAGAATTTAATCAAACCGCAACAAGTTCGAATTCAATACCGGGACCAATAGGTCTCATTGTCAAACTCATGTTTCAATGAACTTGTAGGTAGAAAGTATCTAAGAGAGATACCATCCACGAATGCCGAGGATAAAAGGCAATTAAAAATAAATCTAACATCGGATCTACAGCATAAAGACATCGTCGTAAACTCCTTTCAATGGCAATTAGCTTCTTCAAACTTTTCAATCACTACGTACTGACAGTATTATACCTGCTGATCTGAAAGAAGCATTTGGCATGATTTCCTGGCTGCAGAGAAATTATTATGGACAGAAGTGAAGGTTGCCTATAACCCAAAATCTGGGAGCGCACCGATAACCACCGAAAATTATCTCAGGCCTATTAAATACATATATCATTGGCCATCAGAACCCTACAGGCAGGATTGCGATCTTTTATACATTTATACATGAGTGGTGGTTTAAAGTTAATTCCGAACAACAGATTTTTTAGAAACTTCTCATGGCAAGCTTTTATTTACTCTCGGAGTATTTTTTGCCAGAAAACTGCAGAGAGGAAGTCGCCGAAAGAAATATTTTTTCATTGTTCGTTTTGTTTGAAATGATGTTTGATCTGTGGTTTGAACCGTGGCCTCACATCTAATAAGCCTACACACTACCTATTAGACAATGGCGACAACAGACCCATTAGCTCCTTAAAAAATTTTCAATTACTATCATCTGTTAAAGTGCTATCGTGGCTGCAGAGAATCTACAGCATACATAAGAGTCTAGTAGGTAGTGTGTTGGCTTATTAGACGTAAGGCCACGGTTCAAACCCCAGGTCAAACATCAAAACTAAAAACTTAAAAAATATTTCTTCGGCGGCTTCCTCTCAGCAGATTTCTGGCAAAAACTCTGAGAGTAAAAAAATCACCATTAAAGGTACGTTAAGAAATCTGTCGTTCGGAATCGACTTTAAACTGTAGGTCCCGCCACTCATGTGTACAATTAACACACACAACATCAGTGGTGTGGCGAGCTAGGCCGTAAACCTGTCTGAAGGGTTGTAATGACCAATTATGTATGTGTGATGGCATTATATCTGCTAACTTACAGGAAACATCTGATATGATGTTTATGGTTAGCCGGCTGCGATTATAGCGAGGAGCGCATAAACTGGGTGATTCTCGGTATACACAGTGGATAATCTCGAACCTATTAGTTTAATCTGATTCGTTCTCAAAGTTTTAGAAATGATTCAAGACAACGAGATGCTGCTTTTGAAAATAGTGCTCAACACACAAACACTATAGGCAGGTCTACTGAGGCTATATTAAGTTTCCTGCTGGGAAACATTAGGAAACCTGTGGTATACACAAACGTTATTCACTAGTAGCTTTTATTGACAATGTCCATTCGGAGGCTGTTGTTATTGCTCTTGATATACGCAGTTTTAGTGAACTTTTTATGAAATTCGGTTTAGAAGGCTCATTACTGCATACATAAGAGAGGCACAGTACAAGGGAGAGTTCATTTGCTCTTGCTATGGTATGTAATTACAAAGGGCCTGATTGAAAATCTGCAGAGAAGGGGCTTTAAGAGTTATGTTATGCAGATGATTGAAACATTATGGTACGGGGTTTTTATTCGCATACTCTCTGCTTGAAATTCAACCAGGCCATGATGATTGCAACTGAATGGAGCTCATCCTGTAGTTTAAGTGTCAATATTGGCAAAACTGTGATGATGCTTTTTACCAAGTGACTTAAGATATCTATTTTGAACTCAGTGGTCCTCTGATCTTATATTGAAAAACAGTACTGAAATGGTGACAGTTAGGCTCATTGTAGTAAAATCATGGCGCAAGCAGGATTATTGACATGCTGCTTTTCTAGGAAAACATAGACATATTCGAGTCGATTATATGGTTCCTCATAATGTTCTGAATAAAAAATTTAATTTGAGAATTCTGATCCGAATCGAGAGAAGTCGCCGTGGTGTAGTAGGTAGTGTGTTGGCTTACTATTCGTAAAGCCCGGGTTCGTATCCCAGGTCAGACATCAAAAATGAAATATGAAAAAAAAAAAATATTTCTTCGGCGACTTCCTCTCAGCAGATTTCTGGCAAAAACTCTGAGAGTAAATTGCCATGAAAAGTTTCTCAAAAATATGTCGTTCGGAGTCGACTTTAAACTGTAGGTCCCGCCACTCACGTATAAAATTAACGCACACAACATGAGGGGTGTGAGAAGCTAGGCCGTAATCCTGACTGAAGGGTTGTAATGGCCAATTATGTATGTATATATGTGATCCGAATCGAGAATATTCTCGATTTTCCTATTGGTCAAAGATGCATGGCAGGGAGGGTTCCTAAGGTTTCTGATATTAAACTTTCTCATAGGTTGCTTGACCATTTCCACGCGGAGGTCGTGGCCTGAAAATCTGTTGATTTACTCGAACAGCCAGGATAAGATTTACTTCCTAAAGAATGAAAAATTTGGACGTCCGTCACTGATCATAAAAACCGTGGATTTCACTCGTAAATTTTGGATCATTCAAAGGTAACTCTTGTAGGGTTCCGGTACATAAGGATATCAGTGAAAGTAGAATTGCTAATGAACTGTAATATTGTTGTATTGCATTGTTAAACTAAGTATTCCCCGCTCATTTTACCGAGCGACTCAAGTTTGTTGGCAATAGAAAGGTACGTGCAATGTTGCTAAACTCTTCAGAACTTATACCGATTAGAATGAGTTCTGCATTTATGTCCTTTAAGCGCACAATTGCGATTCTTATAAGCCAATGTTTCATTACAATAGACAATAGCCATTCCATTGAATGATTTCTGCAGGAGTAAGAAGAGACTTTTTAACCTTATGTGTCATTTCCCTGCCCTTGCTATGAGGAAAATTATACTCTTCAATATAAATATTGCTGCAATAGCAAAATTTATTCTGTAGTCAGGTTGGTTTATTAATATTATATTAATCGTGTTATCCCAATCAGTCAAAATGCTGTTCTAAGACATACGTAATCCTTCAAGGACGTCTGCCACATAGCCTAACCTAAGATATCAAAAGGTATCAAAACAATATCTGAACATCTACATCATACATCTACATCTCACATCATAATCTGAGAGTAAGACAGTGTCTATAAAAGATCTCGTCGAACAACAGTAATATCTAGAAAAACAAAATGTAATCTTTTCATAATTATCTTCTAATTTTAGTTGTAAATCTTAAGTTTTAGATACAGATTAAAAACATTTTACTTTACTTTTATAATTTATAGAGAAAGTAAGCTTAAGTTAAATTTGCATGGAAATGCCTAGACGAATGCAGGACAACAACATCGCCTAAAACTTTTGAAGAAGCGTCATCAACATGCTGCATCAACATCAAACATTGCTGAGCTGTCCTTTTGCCTTTTTTCTTCTTCAATGCCATTTCTTATTACTTCTGGTATAGTACATGCATATTTAGTTTGCATATAAACTGTAAGAAGAACGATCTCAAGCAACATGTTTAGCAACATGCTTAGCAACATGTTTCATTAATAAATTCGAAGTTTTCACTCATATTTTTGTATCCTGCCTTACATAATATGTCACGTAAGTGAAATGAATAATTGAATTATTTTTTTATTATTAATTTTGCTAGGGGCTCCCGTTCGTTCTTCCATTCTCACCAAAGCGCCTAAATACCAATAAATGTTTCCATTGTTTTGAATTCTACCTAGCAGTTTGGACACACGTGGCTATCAGTTAGCTGAATACGATGTAGATATTATCGGAAGCTCTTATGACCGAACAAAACCTGTTTTTTATAGCTAAGCGAGCTAAAGGCTGGGAATCTTCTAAAGACATTGGTAGCTTGGGCTACGCGATGTGCACGATTCGCCGCAAGACTTACTCTCGGCTTGCTAAGCGCATACTTACTAAACCCAACCTAGTTCGTCACACTCCCATTAAGTTTTAGACCTATACTTGCGATTCTAACTCTGCCAACTGCTGGATTGCGCGTGTGTTCAATTTCATCAAGATGTTTACCCCTTACCAAGAGGAAGCCTAAGGCTCAGTATACCATCATACATGGCGTTCCATAGTATTAGGCCCAGCACCGAACCCTATGGTACTCCTGCTGTTACAGAGTATGACAGAATCTGTTTCCAGACCAATATGCGGGCTTATAATCCACATTTTGAAGCAAGGTATATAAGTATGTATATATCCCTTTACCGTTGAAATCCGTCTCGCATCTTCCCTACCCATTCTCTAACGAAAGTGAGCGCATCCCTGACTTATTTTTCTGCAACGGTGCATTAGCCTGGTTTTTATATTGTCGGCTATGCTCTCTCGTGTGGATATCGATTCGGGTTTTCCTGGTTATTACAGCAATTGGATCTGGGGGTTCTTAAAGAAGAGAATCCATGAACCTGTATTATTTGTTGCTTATACTCGTAGTAGATTTTCGAATGTGTCCATATTGGTGCTTTATGGAGAACGACAGAATCCATAACTATTAACAGGAGTAGCCTTTTTAACCCTAAGAGCCATCAATAATCTGCATTCAATTCGCAAAAGCTATATTTTTATTGTAATAAGTGTTGTTGAAAGCTCAATCTTCTTTATTGCCTCCTGTGAAACAATGCACAATTTCATCTACTGCCTTCGTCTGCACGAAATTATCATAAAAATGGGGAGACCTTTAAGTAACTTAAAGATCAAGCTGTGTGATGAACAGACACATTTCTGGGCGAATTGATGATTATTAGTTTAGTCAATTACTCTGCGCATTATAATAGAAAGTTTTCGATACTATCAGGCGGACTGCTAACCGAAAGCCTTAGCAAGGGAATGTATACAATGGAAATTGATTAGAATCATTAGATTTATACTATGTTCACATATGCACTTTTGTTGAGTCAATATTCGATTTATTGAGTACAATATTTTACAGTTCAGCTGCTTATTCAATACTCATTCGTGTCAACAACATTGTTTTTAAATTTTTTTTTGTTTGTCGTTGTTGACATTTGAGTTGTCAAATATCAACAGTAAGTGATCAGATAACTGTAATATGCGCACTGAACATACTTATGACAGTGATGCATTTTAAGTTTTACTCAATATTATAACAATTTCTGTATTTATTGCGCAATAATTAATTGAAACTTAATATGAAATATTGAGCTCAATAATGGTGTTTATTGCTCTTTACGCAATAAAGGTGTGACTATGTAGAACTTTTAATGCTTCACAAGAGGAATCAATCAACTATTTTATAACGTCTATCGTGTAAAACACGAATGTCATCTATAAACTCAATTGTTGACCATCGTGCTGGATGACATCATTCTATTCACAGAAGAGATGTCTTGTAAGTCATCTCTCGCGTCAATCGATCTCATGTCAATCTTAGTTTTGTTTAAGATCTGTAGCATACAAACAAAACTAGCAGATTTGAAAAATTTGACGAGAGTTGGAGGAAAATCAAACGGACGAGAATAAGAAATGTTAGCACAGCATGCTAAGTATTCAATCTTACGTTTAATTTCTGAAGGTTATTGCATGTGAAAGTATTTTTTTTTTTTTGGTTTGAAACTCTCTTTTAATGAAAAGGATTAAAATACTTTGGCATCTTATTGCGTCTTAGTAGTTTTAATTAGATATTCTAAGCCGTGGTCTAGTAGGTAGTGTGTTGGCTTATTAGACGAAAAGCCAGGGTTCGCGCCCCAGGCCAGACATCAAAATAAAATACAAAAAGTATTTCTTCGGCGACTTCCTCTCAGCAGATTTCTGGCAAAAACTCTGAGAGTAAATAAAATTGCCATGAAAAGTTTGTCAAAAATCTGTCGTTCGGAGTCGACTTTAAACTGTAGGTCCCGCCACTCATGTATAAAATTAACACAAACAACATAAGTGGTGTGAGAAACTAGGTCGTAATCCTGACTGAAGGGTTGTAATGACCAATTACGTTACGTAAGCCGTCAAGTGTTTTGTTCATTTGACCAAACCACTAATGTTTTCCATCTTATGGTATGTAACGTTTTAAGACTGACAGTAAGATGCCAAGAAGACTGGAATTTGGCAAGTGCTTGCAATTATTTTTTCAACCTCTTAATTCATAAAGAAACAAAACAAAACATGCATAAAAATTATCGATAAACACATGAGATGAAATACTTATGCATTTTGAACTTCATATGCATACACAATACATTCAAACACCAATACATATGCACATATGAAATGACAGGTAACATTATAATGTTTTGGTTTAATACCATGACAGAAAGATTACTTTAGTCTCATGACACGTGATGTATGGTTAAATGGATGTTGGATGTGGTAGAATAAATCGATTTTTTTTCTCTTGAGACTAACAGTCACATCATCGATAGCTGTGTTCATGCGTCAACGTTAATGGTGATTGACGTGGTTTTTTTAAAAATTTAAATTTGATTTTAAATTCAAATAAAAAAATATTTAAGTCAATCACTCCGGTAAATAGACATTAAAAACATAAATTTTTATCTTTTCTGGTTTCGCAATTATTCATGTTTTTGTTTTTAATATTTTGATTTAGAACCAGCACCCAGGAATCGAATACTCATGAACTTAAATTGTGGACCAGAAAAAATGATCGCTTGCTCATTCTCAGTGGATTCAACTATGTGTACCCTCTGCCATGTGAAAATATAATGACAGGGAAAAGAGAACAACCATAGCACTCTACACGTTTAACCGTAAATCGAGCCTTGTATCAAAAATGATACAATTCAGTTTTTTTAGATCATATAACATTAATTCAGAAAAAGTTAGACGCCTGATATTTTTATAATTCGTTAGTATTATTATCGCCATTATTTTAAATCAAATAAAAATTAAAATTTCAAACAGGGGTTACAAAATTCAAAAACTTCATAATTCTGGCCTATGTATCATTTTTGATACTAGACTTTCCTAGGGATTCTTTGGTGTTGTGTTTGAAATTATTTTTAAGTTATCAAAGATTTTGTGAAGTCTTATCGTAAATAATACATTATTTATGATTTTTGAGAAAGAATTGAAAGTCAACGAATTGAATGACGAAAGTTAAAAGGTTGAATTTTTCTGTTCTTGATATGTTCTTGATATTTTGATTGAAGTAGTCGTAGTCTAGTATGTAGCGTGTTACCTTACCAAGGTTCAAACCTCAGGTCAGACATTTCCAATTTATAACGAAAGGTTGTAATGACCGATTATATATTAATTATATATGTAATATTCCTGCTGCTAAAGACTTTGAAGAAGAAGAAAATAGAAGCTCGTCTTATGAACTGAAGAAAGTATTGGCAGCAACAAACATGACAACAGGATTTTTATCGCCAAAGATGGTACTACTTGGAACAGAACAAACTGCCTTTAGTTGTTTGGAATGAAAAAATATTACCAATTTTCACGCAGATTGCTAGCAGCTGTTTCTTGAAATCTTGTAGAGACTTTCTTACTGCTATTCTCATATTTATCTCACGCGACAGACACACATTAGAAGAAACTGTTTCGTCACATGTTTTATTACAGATGATAATATTTCGATCAACTACGTATGTATGAGATAACAGAATAATTCTAATAATTAATTTTCGCAAAATGAGCTGAAAGTCTTCCAGCCTTTAATAACCATGCTTAAAGCCTTTTTTTGAAATTCGAATGAAAAGGATTTTTTTTCTAAAAAAAATATATATTTATCTTAATTTTTTGTTAGAAAATTTTAACCATTTTAATAAAACTTTTATCACACAACTTGTAGTTTTATGTAAGAAATAATACTGTATAAATAGTTTGGGATTAGCTATCATATTTTCAGAGCAGCCCATATATCCTTTTTTAAGATTTTTAAAAATTAAATTTTTTGTTCGCCTAAAAGGTAAGAAAATTAAAGAAAATATATTTAAATTCTGATGCTTATGTTTTTAAATTCCTTTTTCATATATTTTCATCTCAAATTAAAATTTTTTAGCAACAGAATTCAAAAACTTTTTAGTTTTATTGTGGAAAATGAAAATTACCTCCAGTGATTTTAATTTAAATTTGATACTTAAGGATATAATGAATACTTACAGTGATTGTTAGTGAAATTAGTTTAAGGATATTTATATAAATCAACCTTCATAAAGAGACTTACGGTGTATTGCTTGGTATTGATTTATGTTTTCTTTCCTTTTGTTTTGTTTTATTAACTTTTCAACTCATATTTAATTTTGTCGCTGTAGATTAGTAACTAATTGAATTTGATGGTCGTTATAAATTTCGTGGTCCACCGAAATCGAATTGGCAGTTTTAGATTCAAGTACATGCTACGTGCGGAGCAACTACTTACAGCAGTATTTGGGGAAACCCGTATCCGGGAATCAAGAGAGGTAACAAAGACAGAAAATTGTTATTGACATAATCGATGTTCTTTTGTAACGAGAAACTTTTTTACCTCACATGACGTTGACAACAAATATTTCTAACGAATCACAGGAATGAGGGCTAGCTTACAGCCAGCCCTCAACTGAGAGTGTTACTAATGCGAGTGACAATAAGCTGTCCTATTTAAGCAATTGGAAACTTAGCAGGGTGCTAGGCGTCAAATTATTACCATTTAGAAAGAAATAAAACCAAGCTGACATGAGGTGCTTGATTTTTATGTAAAAAACCATGCCAATGTACATCATGTCAAAAATTTTGTCCTAGGTTTCATAAAAGCGATAATAAAATGTAATAATAGTAAATAAATAGTTTTATTAAAATGAATTATAATATTAAAATTTTTTAACAAAATCTATCAATAATCGTGACAATTCCATGTACTAGAAGTATGTATCAAAAGCGATACATAAGCAAGAATTATGAAGTTTCTTTAAGGCTCGATCTACGGTTAAAAGGGCCATGTGTAAGCAGACACTAGCGCTACCGCATACTGTTAGACAGAATACATAAACAGCAGGCAGTTCGAATTACCAATTCTTTTGTTCAACTCCATCTTAGACATTATTTTTTATACTCAATTTGCTATGACCTTCTATTATAGCAGAGGGCTAAGCTGACCAAAATAACTCTCATTACAATCAAAATCTGTTCTAAGTCCAACTAAGGACATGCCAGTAAGACTTCTATGCCTCAAAATCAAAATCAATCAATCAAATCCATCAAATCAGAAATTGCAAACTCTTCTATGGGTTCCACATATTGTGGTATCGTTGGAACTTAGATTGCTAACAAACTTGTGCGGAGCTCAATATCTCCGAAATGTTACATTCTCTAATTTTGATTTTATTATGAGAGAAATTGTACTGTAGATGATCTAATGCCAATAAATCGCTAATTGTTCATATCCAATGTGGAATGAACTGCGTGGCACGTAACATCTTCCAGTTGAAACCGCATGTCGTTAACCCTTTCATGCCCGATGTTGCCTATAGGCAACATTGTACATTTTTGTTCATAAATTCCGTAATTTTTAGTTTTTTTAAAAGATTTTTTTTTTTGCAAACAAGAATACGTAGGACTCTGAATTTAATATCACTTCATATTTAGGCCATGACTACCAAACACATGTCCTGAAAAAAATTTTAGCTCTGGCCCAAAAAATTCGTGCATGAAAGGGTTAATGTCCAGAATCAGGCCAAAAGACAGTGCAGAACATCACAAAGTCGTTCTCAAAGAAATATGGATCAAAACGAAATATGAAAAATATTTCTACGGCAACTTCCTCTCAGCAGATTTCTGGCAAAAACTCTGAGAGTAACTAAACCTGACATGAAAACGTTTATCAAAAAGAATCTGTCGTTTGGAGCCGACTTTAAACTGTAGGTCCCGCCACTTATGTATAAAATTAACACACACGACATGAGTGGTGTGAGAAGCTAGGCCGCAGTCCTGACTAAAGGGTTGTAATGGCCAATTATGTATGTATGTTATGTATTGGACGCTATGGGATCGGCATCGTCCCAAATTCCATTTGTACATTCATATAAAAATTTTCCTCACCTTTGAAGATGATTTTTCTATGAAAATTCGGGTCTGTTTCCAATTGTTCCAGATCTCTATTGGAAGACCTGATATAAGAATGAAATCTACAGTAAGACCCCGCTTAACGCGGGGGATACGTTCCAATAAGTTCCAGCGCTAAACAAAACAGTGTTAAACGTAACAGCGTTCATACTGTGATTGCGACTTCGGAAAATACAGTTGGAATCTTTATTCTGGACAGACTAACAAAAGAACGTTGAAAAAGCGGCATAGTATAAACCGTCGCTATATAGTGCACCGCTATTGGTTGGTGCATGGCCGTTTAGTTGTTACGCTAAATCTGTTTTTCGAAATTTTGTGATTTCAGGACACTGTGTTGCTGTATCAGCTATCAGTACAACAACAATGTATGAGTATAATGGCAATAACGATAATTATATGATACATTCTGTTTTACTTTCATTAAGTTGTCGTATGTTAACATAACAAGGAGACATTTGTTCAACTTTTACACTTTAATGCTTTCAGTTTGTTTAAACTTTTTAAATACGAAATGCATTTTCACACCTTAAAGTATTTCCTATAACAGTAGGATAAAATGCTTTCATTTTCTGAATTCATTCTTTTGAGTTTTTCGTTTTTTCAAAAAATTTTCCATAATTTTTTGTTGTTCTTTTTCGGTTGAAAAAATCTGTTAAATAAATGAGATTTTAAAGTGTAAACTTTAAGTAAATAAAGTTACGAAGTTGAGTGAACTTTTTCCATTGCTTTTCTTAAATAGTTTTATAAAAATGTTAATGGTGATGAAAATATTCTTTTGCATTTAAAACTGAATATATTTTTCGGAACTATACAACAATACACACTCGATTATGGCAAATTTTCCCTAGTTGTGCATCTAGATGACATGAGAAACGAAAACTGTTGTAAATCAATAGCTTTTCCGTCCTTACAAAATCTGAAATTTTTTACAGCAATACACTCAACCACCGTTTTTAAAATCGGATTCGTATTTTCGCTTTCTAGTCCTTTTTTGTTTTTTAGACACTTATTATGCACCTGATATCGGCTGTATTCCTTGGCATCCTGAGAACTATGAATGGTTTGAGAGCTTAGAGTGTCAAAATTGGGTTGACATTTCTGTTCAATAAGATTTGTCAAATAATCATACATACATTATTGGCTATTACAACCCTTCAGTCAGGATTACAACCTATCTTAACCCATCCTATGGCGTGTGTCAATTTTATACAAGAGTTGCCTACAGCTTATAGACGATTCCGAACAACAGATTATTGAGAACATATTCTTTGCAATTTTATTTACTCTCACAGTTTTTGATAGAAATCTGCTGAGAGGAAATCGCTGAAGAAATATTTTTTCATATTTCAATTTGTTGAAGACAAAGTCTGACTTGGGGTTTGAACGGAGTCCTCATGTCTAATAAACCAACGCACTATCTACTACATCATGAATTCATGATGACTTGAGTTGAAGTTGCCGTAGTCAATTAAGAATAATTATTAAATGTCTTTTTACATTCCAGAACTGTCCATAATTCCGTATCCAGTTATTGCTCTAATTGTCATTCAACTATCGGTGGAGATCAGAGATCAGCAATGAATCGCTTTTTCGCTACGCATAACAGTATTGAAATCCAACTACTTTGATTCATTCGTATTCATTACAACATTGATTTATAAGTACAGGTTGCAATGAGTATGAGTACAACGTTGACAACAAACTCATAATATTCGAACTATGTTTGCTTCATACGCCTGCTCATTCAGATTTATAAATTTAGAAAAAATATTTATAATACTCATAAATTTATAGTCTTAGTTGTTGTTGCATTTACAAAGAAAGAATAAAGGCACATAAACAAAAAAGACAAAGGCAGCAAGCAGAGCAAACACACAACCTTCTTGTGAGTATTGTAGTGTTCGTACGCGAATCATACTTATTTTGTGATTCGTGTATACGATGAGTCATGGAGAGTCGAAATCAACAACATTTTGAGTATTGTTAAGTATGAGTACCATGAGTATTTCAAACTTTGAATATGAGTAGTATGAGTATGATATTAAAATAAGTATGAATGCGTATAAGTATCAGAAATTATAAGTACGATTCGAATCTACTCATCGTTTTGAATACTCATTGCTAATCTCTGGTGGAGATATGACAATACCGTCCGGTTAAGATAATCGATATCGATAGCGAATGTTCTGCGAAAGTTTGTCGGGTTATGTAAACAATCAGGAACCTACACCGCAAACAGTAAAAGATTACAAGAAAGTACCGTGACTTAACGAAAAGTTTGAATGTGTTAACGGTTAATGTTGACTGGTTAATGAAGACTAACAAGCAACCCCTTGAAGTAACGGAAGCTAATATTCTAACCACCATTAGTACCAAAATGGCTAATGGTTTTGCGGCAAAAGTAGCCCAAAGGTTTCCAGATTTAATGGACCATATAACGCCCAGTCGCGGTGTACATATGCCATAAATAATATTTAAGAAACAAATGCTATGAAATTATCGACCAGATTATAATATGTACATCTATACATACATACATACATAATTGGTCATTACTTCCCTTCAGTCAGGATTACGACCTAGCTTCTCACACCACTTACATATCGACGCCTCCGTTCTATAACATTCTCGAAAAAGTGTGTTTCGAGTTACGAGCTCTCAAAGATTTCGTGCGACATACGACTGTATGGGTATTCGAGGTAGATTTTTCCTTATAACTTCGGAACGGATCGGCCCATCTTAACCAAATTTTGACAGTACTTAAGTTAGAGAACGTAGAATTTAAAAATGCAAGAACATTAAAAACGTTCTAAGTACACTTAGAACGTTATAGAATGGAGGCGTCGATATGTTGCGTATGTTAATTTTATACATGGGTGGCGGGATCTACAGTATAAAGATGACTTCAAATGACCGAATTTGAGAAACTTTTCATGGCAATTTTATTTACTCCCAGAGTTTTTGCCAGAAATCTGCTGAGAGGAAGTGTCCGATGAAATATTTTTTCATGTTTCGCTTCATTGGAAATGTCTGACATGAGTTTTGAACCCTGGCCTCACATTTAATAAGCCAACACACTACCTTCTACATTACGGCGACTATTTCGTTTCATTTAAAAATAAGAAAAATTATCCATGAGAGGCGAAAGGAGCTATTGTTGCTAATAGATCGGCATTAAGGATGGTTCCATAGTATGATCCTCATATAAAGTTACTGAATAATTACTTTGATGTTTAAATACGTATTTTTTCTTTCAAGCCATTACTTTTGTATGTTAATTGGTGAGTAAAAATCAACAAAATATGCCAATACACAGAGAGAGATACTGGCTAATAATATTTGCATTTAATAAAATAATTATGCTGGTAATTATCGAGCCAATTATTTATTCTATTATATACTACATATGTGTACATACATATGTATATTGAATATGCATTGTATGTAAATCTACAATCTAATAGTTTTTAATTAAGGGTTTTCATCTGCTACACATACATACACATATATACAAACATACAAACGTACATAAAAACTTAAATAGAAACCTATTCAGTTTAGTTAGTCATGGCTGGTTAGTTGGCTGATTATCAGTCTAATTGCGAAATATTGATGGGCAAATACGTATGATGTGCATATGAAAAAAATGATACATTTGTGGTGTATTTGTTAAAATTTCAATTCATTACTCATACGTGTGCATGCAACAAGTGTGCTTGTATGCGTTTTAAGTGCTTTCAATTATAATGAGTTTTAAATTAATGGATTGAATGGAATTTCATTTCTGTTTCATAATTAGTTAAACGAAAAAAAAAAATATTTTGAAATAATTTTTAACACTTTTTTGTAAAAAAAAGAAATCCATTCACAGCTCATGATAGATTTTAGAAAAATTTATTACAAAACTCAATCGATAAAAATTTAAACAATAGGGTGTTGTTTTACGAGCCTGTGAATTTTGAATTGTAATTGAAGTCTCCCTAGTCCAGTAGGAAGTGTGTTGGTTTATGAGACGTGAGGCCGTGATTCAATTCCTAGCCCAGATATCTCAAACAAAACGAAATTTTAAAAAATATTTCTTCGGCGACTTCCTCTCATTAGATTTCTGGCAAAAACTTTGAGGGTAAAATAAAACTGCCATGAACAGTTTCTCAAAAATTTATCGTTGGGAGTAGACTTTAAACTGTAGGTCCCGCCATTTACGGATAAAATTATCACACAACATGAGCGGTGTTAAAAACTAGGTCGTAATCCTGACTGAAGGGTTATACAGACTAATTTTGTTTGTATGTATGTACATACAGTGCACAGCAAAAGTCTTAGTACGGCAATATTATTTTTTTTAGCAATTTCATGAATTTTAGCAAAAAGTTTGTATACAAATTTATAGTTTCTATATATATTTTATTTATTTATTTGTGTTTTATTATAAAACAGACAATTTTTTAATGTTTATCATGAAACGAGAGAAAAATAAGAAAAAGTTTCAGATGACTCCATTGGTATCCCCAAGGAGAACCCTGAGTAAATTTAAAATTCAAAGGCCTAATATATGAAAATGTTATCCCTTGTATTTAGTAGAATATCTCTTAAGGTTAAGCACTCCATTTAACCCATTCGGAATTGAATGTACACGTTTTGTTTAGTGTTTTCTGGTGGCACCATGAGTAAGTTTTTGGGCTGACTTTTGTTTAAGGTTTAGCGATTACGTAACAGGTTCTTTTAAATGATCTCCTAAATACTCTCTTGAAGTCATATTGGGACATAGTGCAAGAGTATTAAGCCTGTGAAGATTTTTTTGTCAAAATATATTGCCGTACGTATTGCTGTCCAAATAAGTCACTCCAAATAAGTCGAACTTTGCATACTGACGTAGTCATATCACTAGAAATGAAGTTCAACATTAAACAAAATTTTTTGATAAAAATTTTCTTTTTTGGCCAGTTTCATATGAGTTCTACACATGAGAAAAAAATGCATAGTAAGCCATTGCCGTTTGGCTTCAATTCTTGTACCATGTAGTCAAACGTGTAATTTGACATCTCCTTCAAGACTACACACTACAGCATCAATATATTCTTCGGCACATAATTTTTTTACCTTCATGATAGGTTTTAATCCAGAAAAGTAAAATTAATGCACAAACGATCAATAACTTCACAAATTGCTCGCTCTCTAGTGCACTTACATTGTGTGCGAACGGATTAATTTTTTATAAGGAAGTTTGGAAGCTTTTTCTGGCGTTAAATGATTCACAATGACTTCTAAAACCTTACTGAAAGGAAATGTCAACACAATTAAGCGTTCTTCACTGTTATACGGTGTTCAGATATGCACCTTTATTGCGTAAATCGCAATAAATGCCATTATTGAGCTCAATATTTCATATAAATTTTCAATTAATTATTGCGCAATAAATACGCAAATTGTTATAATATTGATTAAAACTTAAAAGGCAGCTCTGTACGTTAAAAGTGTGTTTATTGGCCAAATTAAAATTAACCGAATATTTTTTGTTGATATTTGACAACTCAAATGTCAACAACGGCAAACAAAAAAAAAAAAACAAAACAAAAAAACAAAATAAAAACAATGTTGTTGAACTGCCAGCTGTTCTGTTTACCAGCTGTCAAATTAACATTGAATAAGCAGCTGAGCTTCGTATATTATTATGCCTGAACACTTACAGTATTGTACTCAATTAACCGAATATTGACTCAATAAAAGTGCATGTCTGAACATAGTATTAAACTATAATTATCGACATTTCTTATCATCTTATGTCATAATAAGACATCTTTTCTTATTAGGAAGTGAGTATTTGTATAGACACAGAAGTTGAAACAGTCTGGTTGGTAGTGCGGACTTATAAGACGAGAGCCCGTGTTCAAAATTCAGTTCAGACATCACAAACAAACTTAAATATATAAAAAAAAAAATATTTCCTTCGTAAATAAAATTACGAAGAAATCTCGTGTTTGAAGTTGTCATCAAGCTCTAGGTCCCATTACGAATGAATAAAATTAACATCTATAATGTGGGTAGCCGTCGGAGTCTAGTAGATAGTATGTTGGCTTATTAGGCGTGAGGCCACGGTTCAAACCCCAGGTCAGACATCTCGAACAAAATGAAATATGAAAAAATATTTCTTCGGCGACTTCTCAGCAGACTTCCAGCAAAAGCTCTGAGAGTAAATAAAATTGCCATAAAAAGTTTATCAAAAATCTGTCGTTCGGAGTTCACTTTAAACTGTGGGTCCCGCCACTCATGTATAAAAACTAGGTTGTAATCCTGACTGGGGGTTATGACGACCAATTATATATGTATGCATGCAATGAGGGTGGTGTGAGAGTGAGGACCAATTAAGTAAGTGGGTAGGCATAATGCCCTATAATAGTTTCAGTCTCTCATAAATATTTGAAAAAAGATGAAGGCACTCAAACTTTAAGAAATATTATGTGCATAGAAAGAAGTAAAACTCTTATTTATTATGCCGTAATTGTCTAACCTTTTGACGTTCTTACACTACAACTTACTCCTTCTGTTGAATACTTATAAAAAAATATTTTCAAATTTTCTTTTTTGACTTTTACAAATCGATAATCAATAATTTGTTAAGTTGAAAAATATATTTCTTATAGGGTGCTCCCTAAACAACATAAAATATGTAACAATTCTTAGGAAAACTTAAATCATACACAAAACTAGTTGTGTAGTACACCCTTTACAATGAGGTTCCATACATAATCCTTTCTTCCTTTTGCACTCCTATTACATCATTAAACGATTCAAAAACTTTTTTCCATGGAAACTGTTTTGGTAACTTTATAACTTTTTTTTAACTCTTGCACAAAAAAATTTATATTTTAACTCTTCTATACACAAAGCAGAGTATTACATTAAAAACATACTTTAAATTTGAGGAAGATGCAAGAAGAAGCATGTTACAGGAGTTGTTATCCAAATAACAACACTCTTGCAACGTCCGTAACTGCAATTGATTCACGGCATATGTTCACTTGTACACCGAATGCCTTGTGATACTTTGCAGTGCATGTGTAAAACTGACCTGAAAGTAAAAAATAAAATTCCACTCATGTGGGAAATGATGTAATCAGCAATAAAATATTCTATCGTACATCACTTTGTACTTGAAAAGAGTTTAGTTTTTTATTGTGATATGAGATTATCTGAGATGATACGAATTTGCATTAACCATTAAAATTTATTGTGAATTTTTTCAGTTTTAAATTCTGTTTTTTAAAATTTCATAACATCTCCAGTACAAGTTAATAGAATTAAAAAAATCAAATTAAAAAAAATCGTTTATCATGGTTTTCGAATTTCAAAATAGGTAGCTTCAGGCTCCTCCAATACAATCCACATAAAAAGCTCCATCACCAGTTGGAAATAATAACAGGTTAACATTTCAGGAAGATCAGTCAGTTGTGCCACCTAGTGGAAAAAGAGGTGGTAATCAACAATTAGCAAGATTACCCACCACTGCACCAAATAATCGAAGTGATTTGTTTCTAAGTCCCATTTCCGTGGAGTTTACTACAGCAGACCATTCACCTGCTTAGCTGGATCATCAAAAATAGATTAAATAAACGGAAACAAGTCACAAGAAATGCTTTGTGGAAGCAATATGCTCCCAAGAGAGGTACTTGAAAAAAATCTCCAAAAAACGATATACCAAAAAATATTTCTACGGCGACTTCTTAACTGAGCAGATTTTCCGACAGTAAATAAAATTGCCATGAAAAGTTTCTCAAAAAAATCTGTCGTTCGAAGTCGACTTTAAACTGCAGTTCCCGCCACGCAAGTATGAAATTAACACACACAACATACGTAAGTCGTATGAGAAGCTAGGTCGTAATACTGACTGAAGGGTTGTAAAGGCCAATTATGTATGTATATATGTATGTATTTATAGCCTTCTAATATCGCAGCCTCTATATTAGCTAGCCTGCAGTTTGTTGGAAAATTGATTCTGGATCACTTCGGCACTACTGACTAAAAACCCCCATCCTTTTCTATGTTAGTTTGCCATATGACTCCTTCCACCTTTCATATTTTTTTAAAGTCAAATTAAGTCTTTCTTTATAAATTCTCACAAAACTTTTCTGAGTCATTTCCAGTTTTCTTCGGTTTCTATCGTCTAAGGGGTCCAATTTTTAGTTCAATGAATTTTGACTCGTTTTGCTATTGATTGCACTAAAAATGAATTCCTATCCCTCGTAAATACAGTATGGAAAACCACATTCTTCCATTCTATGTAAACATTTCCTGACCTTAGAGCAGCTGAATTAAGTTAAATTTTACATCGCCATTTTATCTTTTTTATTCTTCCTTATATAGGGGATTACTTTAGCCATTCTTTTTTCTTTTTTCTTGCTGACCCATCGACCTTTGCACTCTCGCCGGGTAGCTACTTATCTACAACTCTTTAGTCAGGATCACGATCTCGTTTCCAACACTGCCTATGTTTTGTGTGTGAATTTTATCCTTGAGTGAAAAAATAGTTTTTTCGTGTCCCAGCTAGTCGGTCTATTACCGGAATGTAGTGCATTTGAAGCGTAGTTAGGGAGACTTACTAAACTGGTCCATACAACCCTTTAGTTAGGATTACTACTTAGTTTCTCATAGCACTCATGTTGTGTATATTTATTTTATCCACCGACACCTACACTCTAATGTCGACTTCGAACGCCAGTTTTGAAAATATTGTTACGTTTTTACCTTTTAAAAACGTTTACAATATGAACTCATAGATTGCAATAGTCGCCGTATTCTGGTAAGTAGTGTGTTGGCTTATTAAACGTAAGGTCACGGTTCAAACCCCAGGTCAGAGATCTCGAACAAAATGAAATATGAAAACAAATATTTCTTCGGTGATTTCCTCTCAGCAGATTTCTGGCAAAAGCTCTGAGAGTAAATAAAATTGCCATGAAAAGTTTCTCAAAAATCTGTAGTATTATGTATAAAATTAACGCACACAACATAAGTGAAAAAAAAGATTCTGTAGGAACAGAAGTTGAACATTCCACATTCGTGTATATAGATTAGAGAAGGAATTTTCTATGTATGCACTAAGCGATCTACTGACCAGTTGACCACGAACTAATGTGCTTGATAAGGAAAATGAGAACTAAGGAAAAATATATAATTTTTAGGAATACTTCCCATTGCTACACTAGAGCATAATCTGTTGTAGTCGCACTAGCTATATTTTTTTTTTCACGCCGAGGAGGGGTAAATGTACCTAACCGCACCATAGAGGAAGTCGTCACATCCTCCGTGTGTGGGACCCTCACTCACTAAATCCCCCCTCGTCTCATGGACTTGTTGTGCCCACTCCGGAACTACGGTGGTATTACTTCGGAGTGGAGTCCCTTTGGCTCTTTGGCCCCTGCATGTTCATATCCGCGTCCGGATTGCGTGTTGAAAGTTGGAGAGACATCTAAGCGTCTCCACTATTCCTTTCCTCCAGATCCTTGCTTCGAATTTCGATAGACACGTGTGCCAGTTTCATCTATTCCTGCGTGCCCACATGTTCTGCAGCCTCAAGATCCCTCTTCTTCAGTTTTAGAATCCTCTCCACGTAATTCGCCACTGAGGTCCAATTTTCTCTACTCGCGATCATAACCCCGACAATGTTACCGGGCGTGATCATCCCAACTATCGACGTCAGTGCAGAGCGATAGCTCTGCCAGCGTGCACACTCGAAAACGGTGTGCTCTGCGTCATCAATTATCTCCCCTTCCTCGTAAAGACAGTAAGGTGAGGCGGTCTTTCCCATTCTGTGCAGATATTTCCTAAAATATCCGTGACCCGATAACATCTGTGTAACGTAGTAATTTACCTCTCCAAATTTCCGACCAATCCATGGCCTTATGTCTGGAATAAGTCTCGCCGTCCATCTTCCTCTATCTTCTTCGTTCCATCGCTGTTGCCATTTTGAAATGGTGTTTTCCCTGAAATGAGCGGTTATGTGACTCCCAGCCGATTTCGCCTTATAGATCTCCATCCGCTCCGCTGCCAGCAGATCCACAGGAATAATACACGCTATCACCAATTCGGCTGGACCGGATACCGTACGATATGCCGACGCGATACGCAATGCAGCCGTTCTCTGTACCGCTACCAGTGCGTTTGTCCGCTTCTTAACATTCAGTGTTTCAGCCCAAATTTCGCTCCCATAAAGCATAATGCTGTTTCCGACCTCCATCAGGAGTCTCCGTCTCGCCGGTAGCGGGCCTCCAATGTTCGCCATTAATCTACTGAGCTGTCCAACGATCCTCTGGGCCTTGTTAGCCGAGTACTGGATCTGATGTGAAAATGTTAGTCTGGGATCCAGCCTTATTCCCAGGTATTTCACCGAGCTCTTGATCCTAATTACTCCGTCTCCTATACTCATGTCCACCTGCAAGGGGATATGACGACCAGTGATCAGCAGTAATTCCGTTTTGTGCATGGCCAGATCCAGGCCGTGGGCATCCAGCCATGTTTTCGTTCTCAGCATGACACGTCTCAGTTTTCGTTGTGCCTCTTCCGTGTTCCTGGCCGTGATAACAGCTGCAATATCATCTGCGTATCCAACCAAAAAAGTTCCATCTGGCATATCCTCTTTCAGAATTCCATCGTAGTTGACGTTCCATAGGTCGGGGCCGAGTATCGATCCCTGTGCCGCTCCTGATGTTATATGTTTCACCCTTGGGCCCGAGCTTGTGTTATACACCAGCTGTCTGCTACTCAGATAACTACTTATCATGGCCAAGATGTAGTGTGGCACCGAGAAATTGTACTCCAAAGCATTTAATACGTCGCTCCATCTAAGGCTGTTGAACGCATTTTTAACGTCCAGAGTCGCAAGCAG
Source organism: Sarcophaga subvicina (assembly GCA_936449025.2). NCBI lineage: Eukaryota > Metazoa > Arthropoda > Insecta > Diptera > Sarcophagidae > Sarcophaga > Sarcophaga subvicina. The sequence continues at coordinate 41,167,304 of OW388084.2, forward strand.
TACCACAGGCCTCGAAGATTTGCTCCCTCGTTGTGTTACCCTGGCCGCTTCAGTCACCTCTCTCAAGGCACCAATTGTAGACCGACCGGGTCGAAATCCATATTGTCTAGCAGACAGTCCGCCACTATTCTCAATCGCGGCAGCAAGCCGAGGCTTCAAAAGCCTCTCGAGCAGCTTTCCCGCCGTATCCAGCATGCACAGTGGCCTGTACGCGGATGGGTCCTCTGGATCGCCCTTTCCCTTATTTATCAAGACTAGCCGTTGTCTCTTCCATATTTCGGGGAAAATACACTCTCTCAGGCACGCGTTGTACATTCCCAGTAGGAATTGCGGTCTCTGATTGGCAATCTCCCGCATTACCTCAGGCGGGATGCCATCGGGCCCCGGTGCCTTACCGGGTTTCAATCCGACTGCAGCTGCTTTCAGCTCCTCCGCGGAAAATGGCAAAGGTTCTGTATTGCGCGTATTCCGTCGTCGTTCGTTCGCCGGTTCATGAGTAGGGAATAGTGTATCCACTATATTTCTCATTACTCGCTCGTCCATAATTTCCATTGGTTTCCTTCTGTTTAGTTTGTCCATTACAATTTTGTATCCAAGTCCGTAAGGGTTTACGTTTACGTCGTCGCGTAGTTCCTGAAATGCCTGATTTTTCTTTCGCGATATAGCCTTCTTCAGAGTCTTCTTTGCCTCCTTATATGCCCGCATTTCGTCAGCAGCTGGTCCATCGGGTCTGGCTCTAGTGTACCTCCGTCGTAGTCGTAGGCACTCTCGCCTGAGTGCTGCGATATTGTCGTCCCACCAGTACACTGCCTTCCTTCTGATATTCGGAAGTTTTCGCAAGGGCATTGCCTTTTTACATCCGCGTCTTATTATCTCCATGGTTTGTTCCACTCTTGTCCTCGCATCGTCCGAGAGTTCAACTCTGCTACACAGTCTATCCACTTCCAAGAGTAGCCGATTCGCATTTAATTTCCGTGAATCCCAGATTCGATTATTCGTGGTGTAATTGTCCTCCTCAAGTCTATTCCTTGGAGCAAAGGTGTACGATATGTACTGGTGATCACTGCCCGTATATATTTCCAAGACCCTCCACTCCTTGACTCGGTGATACATGCTCTCCGAGACCATAGTTATATCAGGGATGGTGCCCTCGCAGCCTGGTCGTCTAAAGGTAGCTACGCTCCCCTCATTCGCGAAGACCAGACCGGTTCGAGCTGCCATCTCTACAATTCGCCTGCCTCTTGGGTTGGTATTCTGCATTCCCCACTCTACCGATCTGGAGTTAAAATCGCCTGCAACTATGAAGTTGCCGCCAATCTGCGCCATTGCATCCTCGATTCTGGCCAATTTCTCCTCAAAGGTTCCCACGTCATCATTGGGAGTCAAATAACAACTCATTAGAGTAATCTCGTCAAACTGTATCCAGGTGAAACAATCCCCCCTACCAGATCTTCTCGGTCGGGGGCCCTGGTTATCCGTTATCCATATAGCTGCTGTAGATGTTTCATCACCCAGCCAGAATCCGCTATTTTTAGATGCATACTGTTCGCTTATAACAGCTACGTCCACTTCCTGCTCCCTGACTATTTGCGATAGCAAAGAAAAAGCCACCTTCCCTCTGTGCATATTCAGCTGCAATATCCTCATGCTGCCTTTCGTAAGCTCGTCCCGCAGCCCCGCGATCCCGGGAGGTGATCCAGAGATTTTCCTCACTCCGCATAGCAAATACAACATTTCGGTGTGTTCCGGCATTCTTTTCGCTTATGCCCCTTTTCTCCACATTTCATACATAGGTCTGACCTGTCTGGTCCACCACACTCCCACCGTTTGTGACCTATTCCGAAGCATCGGAAACAGCGTGTCGGTTCTTCCCTGATGGTTATTCTACAGCGTGTCCAGCCTATTTTGATCCTCTGTAGTTTCAGCAGCGCTTTCGCACAACTTGCAGAGGTTGTCACGAAGGCTCTTTTCTGCTCCCGGCTGTTCACCCCGGTTATACGAACGGACGTATCCGGATTTATTTCGCCCGCTTCTCTTTGTACGGCTGCCATAACTTCCTCGGTGGTTGTGAGGGCATCCAGGTCCCGAATTTCCAAAGTGACCGTAGGTACAAGGTCCTTTACTGTTGCCTCTTGATTTAGGACGCTCTTTAGGTTCTCCCTGAACTCGTCCCTTTTGCCTCCTTTATCCATTTCAATGAGAATAGCACCTGTTTTCGTCTTCCGGACGGCTCGTATCGCTATCTCCGATTCCTCTGGCCTTATCTTGCTCCTTATATTCCTCAGAACGTCAGCGTAGCTGCGCCCCTCGGTTGGGTGGATGATTACAGCTTCTGGACGTTCTTTCACAGTTTTTCTTCGCTCCTTTTTCTATTTCCTTGCCGTTTTCTTGCTCCTCACTGTTTTCCATTCCTCGTCCTCTGTTTCCTTGAGCTGTATGGTGTCCGTCGGTTTTCCTCTCGGCCTTTTTTCCGGACGGCTCTCCGGCGGGCTTGAGGCGCCTCTCTTGTTGAGGGAACTAACAGGTGTGGAGACTTCACAGTCATTCCTGTTGTTCTTGGTGATCTCGGGTGCTATACTCACTTCTTTTTCCTTTTCCGCAGTCTTCCAGTTCTCTCTATAGCTCCGCATTATGTCGATGAGCTCCTCTAATTCAGCTACTCCGCTCTGAACTTCCATGCTGATGTTCCTTGCCCTCGTCATTGCCCCTCTAATCCTGCGGATAACATTTTGGCACTTAGTGAGGGTCTCCTACTCGGAGTTTCTCATCTTACATATAAACTCCTGTCTAGGGGAACTGTGCCTCAAAAGCGGTTCCTGTGTTCCACTATGCGCCGGTTGCGTTTGCGCCCCTTCTTGCACAGATTCCGGTGTCGTGCCATCCTTCTTAGTCCCAGTGTTCTTCGCAGACGCGTTCTGAGAGTTCGTCGTCGTCTGGGATTTCTTCACCGGCGATCGCCTGATTTTCGGGCTGCTCATAAAGGCAACCTCTCCCTGCATCATCTCTTACACTTCTAGTATTCTTTTATTCATCTTTTCTCTTGGGTTCCATCTTCAAGCCGCTATCTCATATCGGCTATGCAGTTGTCCTTCAAAGACCCCGAGGGTGCCTGTGGTGATCAGTGAGGTCCTCGCGAGGGTTGACGCAGATCTTCATGGGAGTCTGCGTTCAGAGCCAGGTCGGACACTAGTTAGGAGTCATCTCAACTAAACCTGCATCACCAACTAAATGGCGACGATAATCGAACGTACTTGAAGCCCTGCCACGGATTTAACGGAACGGAGGCGTCTGCAACATTAGCCTGTAAGCCATTTCGACCGGTTTTCACTCGGTGTACTCAGGTAACAGAATGCAACAAACGTCAGCCCACTTGCGTCGTCTTCAAAATCGATTTCCAATGCATAGTCAAGGTCGTGCCGAATCGTCAATCTTGCCTTCTCACATTAGCAAGTACCCAGCGGATGCTGAGTACCAGTACCCGGGGAGCGCCTGATCTAAGATACGGAGGCTGTGAGCTGCTTGGTATGTACTTGCAAGGATAGCCCCGGGCTTCGCCAAGTTGAAACCAATCAGTGGCGTTGCCTTGTAGTTTCATACCCACTCCCCCTAGCTATATTGATGTGGAGTTGAATACTCCACCTAGATCAATTAATACCTCCGGCTTCCGGGGGGCGATATTAAAACTAGCATTGCTTCCGTGGACATGTTATGATGATGAACACCAATGATTTGTTTGAGAATCTGTTTCTGGAACGCAAGCTATCTTTAGGTATACAAAAATTAGATCGATTACTTACTATAAGAAAAGCAAATAAACATACTGAAAAATATTTGATTTCAGGGGGTTTCTTTAAACTTTACAGTTAACCATTATATTGATAGCCAATATTTGAAACCAGTTAGTTATTCAAATATTACATCAGTACTAAGGCAATTACACGACAATAACATTAACGAGAAAATAAGTCGTATATCCCACTCATCAAAACTTGGTTTGAACGATCACTGTAATAGGTGCCCTTAGGACTCTGACATCCAAGTCATTGATTACTATCCTTAACTGGCTTTCACCAGACATGCTGGCGAAACAAGTGGCTTCGAACACGACAATTAGACTAAGCGCCATAAGAGCGTAGCTATACAAAAGCTATGGTTATGAAATAGTTGATCTCAACATACCTATTGCCCACACGATACTTGAACCAGTTATCAGTCCTGTTTTTGCAATGCATTAATCGGATTGTATAATGATTTATACCTCCCAGGGATCTAAATCACACAAATCGGTTGTTGAATCTTTTCAGAACAACTGAACATTAGATCATCCCTTGCGCTACAGATTACTTTTCAAGCTGAAATAATTGCTACTAAAACTAGCGCCATGCGAATTTGGTATCAAAGTAAATCGTAAAGCGACCATCATAATCGTAGAGAGCGTGTACATCTCATCTAAGACTATCCAAGAATCCTGGGTAGGAGATACAGAAACATTCGCTGGTTATTTTCATTTCGGTGCTTGGATACGGGGACATCGAAGGATACAACAGGAATAAACCACAGAACATATTCTCTTTTTTCGTCCGGCGCTTTTGAACCTCAGAAGAATTTTTGAATACCCAGAATTTAGTGACTAAACGTGTGTAGTCTAAGGGAATTTAAAAAAAATGTTTAACTTCATAAGATTCTCGGGATAGTTGCGACATACCAATCAGGTAATATAATTATATAACGGAATAGGTAATATCGGTGTTACAATGGACCTTATACGATGCAAGAGCCCGTTAACCTAATGCCATACACCATAAACAGAAGGTTCATAATAGTTCTTATATTCAAAATAAGTAAAAATTATTCTAACATTTATATATGTATGTACACATAACATACATAATTGGTCATTACAACCCTTTAGTCAGGATTACGACCTAGTTTCTCACACCACTTATGTGGTGTGCATTAATTTTTATACATGAGTGGCGGGACCTACAGTTAAAACTCGACTTCGAACGATAGATTTTTGAGAAACTTTTCATGACAATTTTATTTACTTGCCAGAAATCTGCTGAGAGGAAGTTGCGGAAGAAATATTTTTTCATATTTAGTTCAGTTGGATATGCCTGACCTGGGGTTTGTAGCGAGGCCTCACGTCTAATAAGCCAACACACTACCTACTACACCAAGGCGACTTCAATGTGTATGTACATATTTCCAACTCTTGCTATGGAATTTTTTTCTTTCTTTTCAAAAGCCATGTTCTGTCATAAATAATGACCGAATATGTCATTTTAAATTAAAACAAAACAAACAAAAAAATCAAATAAAAACGAAAAAAAAAATAAAAACATGATCGAAAATATAAAATTTATGATAACATTTGTAACAGCTCTCTTGAATGTGGTCAATTTTTATAGTTGTTTTGTTCAGTAATTGAAAAAGAAAAAAACTTAATTTTTATAACCACAAATAGAAGAAAATAATTTTCATAAAATAAAAAGAAAATGAATATTTTGAAAACAAAATACTGACACAAATACTAGATAAAATATTAATTTTTAATTAACAATTTTTCTTTATTAAAATGTTTTTTTTTTCAATATAAAATACTCCATCTATTGGGAATGACAATTAAACATGGCAACACAATTAGTTTTAATGATGACAGATGACAACTTTTCTCTGTATATTACTGTATTTATGTTACCATGTATGTACATGTGGTTATACATACATACATACATACATAATTGGTCATTACAACCCTTCAGTCAGGATTACGATCTAGTTTCTCACACCACTTATGTTGTGTGTGTTAATTTTATACATGAGTGGTGGGACCTACAGTTTAAAGTCGACTCCGAACGACAGATTTTTGAGAAACTTTTCATGGCAATTTTTTATTTACTCTCAGAATTTTTGCCAGAAATCTGCTGAGAGGAAGTCGCTGAAGAAATACTTTTTGTATTTTGTTTTGATGTCTGGCCTGGGACTCGAACCCGGGCTTTACGTCTAATAAGCCAATACACTACCTACTAGACTACGGCGACTTCATGTGTTTATGGAATGGTATATTACACTGCTGAAACGGGTACGAAGACCAAAGTCCTTGAAAATAGTTTCATTACTTTCACATCAACTACATCAAATCTTGCAAATCTAAATCAATCAAATCTAAGCTAGAAAATATTGTTACATTTTTACCTTTTAAAAACGTTTGAAATAGGAATTCGTAGATTGCAAATAAAATAAAAATAAATTTGAGTAAATTCTTTATTGTTCGCACAATTTTGTGTGCCACTGTTCACAACTTGATGTAAATAACAACAATTGCTTTTTTTGTTATTTCTCATTGCATAAACAACAACTAACAATTGTTCGGCTGATCTTTATAACGGATATCTTCAAACCACGATTATTCTCTTCAAACACCGCGCGTCTTCACATAAGACTGTCAGAATTTTTACTGACTCCATTGCCTGCTTTGCCTTGCCTTTTATATGCCAACGTAAACAGTCTGATGAATGTTCTTGAATGCAAATGTTCGTGGCTTCACCTTCTCGAGATCTCTATAAATGTAAACATGGTTGTTTCATTATTGTTGTTTGTGAATTTTTGCTTACGTTTATTCTTGTAGTGTTTGTTGTTGCATTTTTGTCTGCTTGTTACCATTTTTTTTATTCTGGTATTTTGTTGATATATTTTTGTTTACTTGTTTATCGATTTAACAAGTTTATTGTTTTTGTTTTTGTAGCTTTTGTTTTTAATGTTAAACAATGTAAAAGCAAAGCACGATTTCCATTTTCGTAACAATATTTATTTTCTTTCACCATAATAAAATGCGTTAATATTGACGAACGCAGCCTAGTAGATATTGTGTTGGTTTATTAGACGTGACCAAACGAGATATGAAAATATATTTCTTCGGCGACTTCCACTCAGCAGATTTCTGGCGAAAACTATGAGAATAAACAAAAATTGCTTTGAAAAATGTCTCAGAAAATCTGTCTCATGTATAAAATTAAGACACACAACGTAAGTGGTGTGAGAAGCTAGGTCTTAATCCTAACTGAAGAGTTGTAGTGACCAATTATGTAAGTATGTGATGCATTATTCAGATGATCTTTTACTAAACAAATAAGGGATTCGATTTCTGCCTTAGTAGGTCTAAAAACACATTTATATGTTGCAGTATAGGTTTTAATTTTTCACACAAATGGCTCGAGTATGTTAAATGCTATCGAAAAAGGTTTTTCCTCTCTATATCTCTTCCTCTGGTATCCTTTACTTTTTTATGTAAAGGGGGCATAAGGATGCAATAGTCACTCTTACCTCCAATTAAATGGTGTCAATAAGTTTATGCTTAAACCTTTCCCCTGGACTTTAATTTTGGGTTGTGCGTTGGGCTTGGAACCCACCACGTAAAAATATAACCCAATGAAAAGCAACACACAAGTCTCTATAAAGATCCCATCAAAAGTTGACGACCACGGCAAACGTTTAAAGAACTATGATTTACGAATAGGCACATAATCAAAATCGAAAAATCACCCTAATAGAAAAAATGAGTGACCAGCTATGGCAGATTGCTTAAATAAAATCCTGTTTACTTTCCCATCAAAACTAGGGTTTTAATGTCACAAACAAATTCCTCATTTCTTGCCGGGAAAAATGGAATGGTTGAGCTCTATTACTTCTTTTTTTTGGTTTTAACAAAAACAAAATACTAAATTTGTATGTTTTTTCTCCTTTTTCTGTATTTTAATTAAAAATTAATTTTTATTATGCTTTGACTGAAATGAAAATTCTCCTGAAAAGGCAATTTTAAACAAAAATTTTACTTCTTCTTATGCTATGTTGTTATATTTTATTTTTCCTGGACTAATTTAATGAAATTTCATTAAAAATTATTTGAAATATAAATTAGAAAATACTGCATTGTAAAGTTTTACAAAATTTATTACTGCCGTACGTACAATATTCTTAGAAGGACTAATTTGTGAATTATTTTAAGTTTGGGATGAAGTTCTATTCAAGCTTTTGTAAATAAAAATGAAAATTAATTTTGAAAATGTACTTTCGAAAGAAGCAAAAGGACCTTAATTTTCAAAATTTAATTTAAGGATTGTGGTATTTAAAAATGTTTAAATATTTAGAACAAACGTTTTAGATGGAGGGCGGAATAAATATCAATTCACATAGAATTCCTCATAAAATTTTGGCTGACAGCAGGGTAACAACATATGTGATCGATACAATCAATTCTTTTACGTACAAACAAATCTCAAGTACTTAAGGTAGGTCAAAGGTTGAGTTGCGTTTATGTGTCGCCATAACGAAGATGTACCGAGTGAAACTAAGCACATAAGGCAACAACAAGAAATCTGCTGGTCGTTGGAAAAGTCCAAGTTTAACGTATGTTGAATTTTTGTGTGACTCGGACTTAATAGGTCCGCTTTTATTAATTGCCAACAGTTGACTTCCATCAAAATTTGAACATACTGCTCCATTTTCTTTGAATTTGTCAATCGTTAAAAGCAGACTACGATGAGATTTATAGAGAAAATTTAGCGAATGAAGCGAAATGTCCAATTTTGTAATTAATCTGGGCCATGAATCAGGCTGATTTTAATCAATGACAAGGGTTATGTTGGCTTTCATATACATGTGACTGAAAATAACCCCACAAGAAAAAGTATAACGGAATCACATTACACGATCTTGATGGCCAGTTTATAAAACCTCCATATTTAATGTGACATGAGCTGTGGGGCACATTGTGACGTCCAGTTGAAACCACAAATCTTAGGTGTTCAGATCCTTTGACCGTCAACGATCCAACGTAGTTCTCAGGGAAATATGGACCAATTACCCAGTCAGACCAAAATGCACGAAACAGTAACTTTTTCAGGACGTATTTGACACTCTTGGATGTCATGGAGGTTCAAATCAAAATAGGCTTAATTGTTGACCATGATTTTTGAATGAAAACTAGGGTCAGTTGTCAACTGCTCCAGAAACCATTCAGCGAACACATTCCGCTGCCTATAATCATCAATTTAGCAAAACCGACTGAATTGCAGTCGCCGTAGTCTAGTACGTAGTGTGTTGGCATATTAGACCGCAAGGCCCATAGAGAGCGTCGAGATAATCGCGACAATCCCTAACTAGTTTGCAGAATTGATGGAGTATAGCAACTTTTTTTTGAAAACGTCTTCAAAGGTCGGACTGATCAAATTTGGCCCAGTAACTCGTGTCGTGATATTATCCAGCTGATTAAAATAAAAAAATGTCATTCGTATAACTTATGCGGTGTATTGGATCTCAGATCACAGCCGATAACTATACTTTCGAGACGGTCAAAGAATTTATTTATCTTGGCAGCAGCCTTGAGAGTGTTCGAGATAAAAGTCCTACGTAAGATCTTCGGTCCAGTACGAGCTGGCGATGATTTTCGCATCCGATCCAACAGTGAGCTGTATGAGCTCCTCAACGACATGGAGGTTGTGCAACGTATTAACATTTAGCGCTTGCGCTGGCTCGGCCATGTCGTTCGAATGGAGAAGGATGCTCCGGCAAGACGAGTATTTAATGCGGTGGTCTGCTGAAATCGGCGAAGGGGATGACCCTGTCTGCGTTGAAAGGACCAAATGGAGGAAGTCCTGTCATCGATTGGTGTGACCAACTGGCAGGTCGAAATCCGTTAATCTGGTTGTTAATGGGCAATTGAGTAAGTAGGTGAGTATTCTTATAATATTTCTATCTTGTTCTTTAAATTGTCAAGCACTTAAGCAATTTTATAGCCAAATATTTTTCATTTCTTTTAAATATGGCCGAGAACATTAATGGAGTATCAGTTGTATTTTTCTTCAAGTAAAAATTTCATCAATTTCTGTAATTGGTTGTGCTTTCAACTTAGTTTTCCTGAAATGTTATTTCAAAAGAAGCAACCAAAAAAAAATTTGTTTATACTGTTATACAGTTAAAGTGAAGTTGCAACACAAAAGTTGCCGTTGACCACATACAGCAAGCAGAACAACTGTGAGCAAGAAAACGAAAAACAATGTAAATTTCATGGCAATTTTCATCACACAAATCACAGCCACACAGTTGAAGTCGAAATCGAACAATACAGTCCATGAAATATTGGTGCTCAAAGGCCAGTGAGTGAGTGGCAAACGTAAGCAAATCTCTTCCAGCAATTCGATTGTGTACAATTTCTGTACATTATGACACCAGAAATATTTTTCTTTCATCAGGAAAGTAAAATTTCTGATTTAAGTTTGTTAATTAGAAAATCACAACTGCATGTAGATGCAAAGATTTCAATTGCTTGGAGAATTTCTGTGACATGTGGATATGACAGTAAATAATAAAATTGGTCATGGCGAACCCCAACATTAATTGGTTGAGGGGTCAAATTAATTCATTGTGGCCTGCTAACAAAACCTTGCACGATAGAAACCTTACTCGAACGCATGGCCTTTAAAGGACTTGTATGTGCAGTTGAACTCCAGAGCAACACTTCAAATACTGAGGCAGTGGGTTCGATTCCCACCAGAGACTCTGAATGTTTGTGATTGTCAGATTGTTTATGTGACATTATATATGATAAACCACTATTGAAAAAAGAAACTGAGTACTATTAAAAAGTGATTTTCGAGAAAAAAAGTGAAGAGGTGATGAAGGTATAGTCGTACACTATCCGTCTTTATTTTCTCCTATTACTATCTTTCCTGTATTCCTACAAAATGCACAACATCACCTCCTGGGTATTGGCCTCGAAAAATATCACTGTTGCACAGTTTTAGTTACTTTATAGCCATAGAATTAAGATAGCCAAAAAAAGAAGGAGTAAAACACAAGATAATACAATGTGTGCAGGTGCGCACAACTTAAAAGCGTTTTTTTTTAAATCAATTTTTTCAGCATGGCGACCACGATTTAACTAAAACTACTTGAATGATTTTGCTGAAATTTTGGGACAAGTAGTTTGCTAATTTAATAATTTTGTTAAACAAGAAAACTAATCGTTTAACTTATAACGCTCCATTGATTTCAGTCATCCTTAAAGACTGTATTTATTATGACTCTGTATACATGAGTCAAGCTATGTCATAATCATTGTAAGTCTACCGACATGGTAATCGCACCTTATTGCTAATACTACCCCAGAGTATCATTGGCCTGCCCAGCTATATCAAGAGACGTTATAAGCAGTAGATATCATTATTAAGTTCTTAAATGTTGTCCTCGATAACATGTTGTATTTTTCTAGACACTCTACCTAAATCTAGGAGAAGATGAAGTTCAGGAATAAGATTTTAAAAGTACTACATAAATAATTGATCATTACAATCCTTCAGTCAGGATTACAATCTGGCTTCTCAAACCACTTATGTTGCGTGTGTTAATTTTATACATGAGTGACGGGACATACAGTTTAAAGTCGCTTCTGAACTACAGATTTTTTTGAGAAGCTTTTCATAGCAATTTCATTAACTCTAAGAGTTTTTGCTACAAATCTGCTGAGAGGAAGCCGCCGAAAAAATATTTCGTCATATTTTGTTTGGTTGGAGCTATCTAACCTGGGGTTTGAAGCATGGCCTCACGTGGCCAATAAGCCAACATACTACCTACTAGACTACGGCGAATTCTAAAAAGTACTAGCACGCATAAAATGGGGTAATACATCGCGCTTAAAAAGCAACAGCGAGAACCATACTCAACTATGCGGCTTCAGTACAGACTTCCTTTTTCAGTGACACTCAATGGAGGAGTTTTCAGAACACATAAAGTAGTGCCCAGAGAACGGCGATGTAATGTGTGCAGATGACAAGTACTGATTACTTGCACGAGGAAATCGAAATGTTGCCAGCAGAGTTACACAACAAGATGTTCACCAAGCAATTCCTGTTGTTCCTCACATCCACACCACCTCAATACTTATAATTTACAGGACTACCCTCAATCCGACATAATAGGAAGTACATAATTAACTACAATCCAGAAGTCTACGACCTATTGTTTATGCTACAACAATTACCAACGCCAAGGTACAACATCAGGTAGGCTTGGAAATTGGAATCAAAATTAGAAATAGAAATTACCATCAAGAATTCTGAAAATTTTTGAATTAAAAGTTCATTTGAAAAAATATAGTATGTATGAAAAATATAACACGACCGTTTAGACTCTTTAAATAACAACTACGGTAAACTTTGTCCGATTTGATCAAACGAAGTGTCAATCTCTTCACAAGATAATGCATTTTCATAATGTCGTCATTTATTTCATATTTTTTAATTAAAGTTTGCTACTATGAACGGACAACCTTGAAAAAATATGAAAAAAATCGCATTTGTCAAGTTTACCTCATCAAACCTCATAGCATATTAAGTCAAATAATGTATAAATGTACATCGGTTTAAATGCCCATTCTTCTCCTTTCTAATAAGGTTTAAATTTTGGAAATCGATTGTGTAATCAATAAATTTGTGCATAAAGCACAGTTTTTGTCAAATAAAAAAAGTTTGGAGGGTTTGAGAAATATAAAAAAAAAAAATATTTTTGTGTTCTACTCAACAAAACTCACAACAAACACTATGTCATTAGCTAGGTGTATTTCGTTATTTCTTTAAATTTGTCGCATAGTGTAATTATTACATTTTATTTATTTATTTACTTTTTTTCATTCACCCTCTTGGAATAAGACCGAAAAAGCAGCAGAGCTGATGCAACAACTACAAAATCCGATATTATTATACAATCTAAAATATATTACGTCAGCATTTTATGGTGTGCAAAACCGTAGTCAGTCAAAAATATTTAATAATTACTATCAATCCACAAGAATATGTAATAATAAATATTATTAACAAACTAAAGATAATTTACATGGTTTTCATGAGCACTTTCTGGCTAAACTTTAAATTGTTTTAATTATTCCAAGTCATACATATGGGTGCACTCTTCGTATGTATTTGTAGTTTACAAATTGTTTCAATAGTTTTTTTTATTTTTATTGTTTAAATTTTTAAAAATTAAAACTCAATCTTTTATACTTTTATTTCCAATAACGACATCTACCATGTAAATGAAATGAAATAAAAACTAAATACGTATTCAGGTAACCAAGTGTTTATTACAAAAATAACATATTAACCCAGTAAACATAAATTTTGAAATGTTTTCTTCAGGCAAACATTTGAGAAAAGTTTTAAATTAAAATTATTGTTAGATTAGGACCAGTGCTCCAAAACTTTACGCAGTTTACAAACTGTATGTAAAATAATTCAGAACTTACATGCTTTTTATAGGAGTTATACTGTTTCCAGTGTAGCATTGGATTGCAAACAACAAATATTTTAAAATTGCTTTTTTTTCAGTATTAAGATAAGATTCGTAGTATGTGACAACAGCAAAATAAACTTGTTTTAACATGAATACATGACTAACAAACAATCAATGCTTCCAAGTAATTGAATTTTATTATGTAATGTACACTTGTGGCAGAAATGCAATAAATATCTTCAACAAACAAAATTACTGAATTTCCTGTAGAAACAACCCGTGTTTAAGATACACCCAGCAGTATTCCATTATTAGTGAGGCTTGTGTGGCGGAAGGACCATTGTACCGTTTTTTGGCAACTTTACAGTCAATGTCGCCACATACATATAAAAACAAAATGGTTGTTCGAGGGACACAAAAAGGGCATGTACCTTGGTTTTTTGCTATAGAATCTTAACCTTAACACTCTACTAAAAGAAACAATATTTTGCCTGATTATCACTCACGCCGACAATATATATACATATATACATAATTGGTCATCAAAAAAAAATTTGTCGTTCGGAGTCGACTTTAAACTGTAGGTCCCACCACTCATGTATAAAATTAACACACACAACATAAGTGGTGTGAGAGACTAGGACGTTGTACAATGGGTCAATTCGACCTGCGGGTACTGTACTTGTCTTAATTGACAAGTACACGTCCTCTAACCTAACCTAACCTATATTAATAAAGACATGACTACCATGGGAATGGTAGTCATAGATAACATAGTAGAAAGGCTGGCATATAAGTGCATCCAAGTTGGTTTGTTAATCGAAAATGATGCCAACCCTCATTGCAATACACTATAATGTGCAGCGCTGATAATTGAGTCGCTCTGTAATTTTATTTTGACTAATTGCAACAATTATGATATGCAATGAAGGGTGAACCTCTATTTTCGTGACCTTGGTTAAAGAAATTTTCAAGACTATATCTCTGGGAGGGAGGGATGCATGCAAACAAGGTAAAGTTTCTGATTATGGTCAACGTGGCGACCACCAGGACGATCCTTGTTTTGCTGTATTCAAGTTGACACGCAGCCTCCTCGTGGCCCCTCCTGGATGGCATTCTAGCACCCGCTAGATGTTAACTAATGCGTGCAGCGAATGTCCAATCCCCTGGACGTTAAATTTGGGTTGTGCGTAGGGCTTGGAACCCACCACGTAAAAACAAATATCCAATGAAAACCAAGACAGTATCCTATAAAAAGATCCCCTCTAAAGTTGACGACCACGGCAAACGTATAAAGGACTATGATTTACGTTTTGGCACATGGAACGTCCGCACCCTTTACAGGGTAGGTGCTTCCGCCCAGCTGGCGGATGCCCTCATTAAATGTAGGACTGACATCACTGCCATTCAGGAAATGCGATGGACAGGACAAGGATGCAAAAGGATTGCATCTTGCGATGTATACTACAGCTGCCATGAAAACAAGCACGAATTTGGATGCGGATTTGTGGTTAATAAGAGAGTTCGTCACCTTGTCTCTGGGTTCACACCTGTGAACGAAAGAATAGCCACAATCCGCATCAAGGCAAAATTTTACGACATCAGCCTTATATGTGCCCACGCCCCGACGGAAGAAAAGGACGATGTGGTTAAGGATGCCTTCTATGGTAAACTCGAGGACGTATACGATAAGTGCTCGGCCCATGACGCCAAAATCGTCCTCGGGGATTTTAATGCAAAGGTCGGGCGGGAAGGTATCTTTGGCCCCACTGTCGGACAGTTCAGCCTCCACGCAAACACTACCTCCAATGGTATGAGGCTGATCGATTTCGCCGCGGCGCGTAACATGGTAGTATGTAGCACTAAGTTTCAACATCTTGACATTCACAAGGCCATATGGATGTCCCCTGATCGGTCAACATCTAACCAGATCGATCATATTGTGATTGACGGAAGGCACGTATCCAGTGTACTAGATGTGCGCACATTCAGAGGTCCAAACATCGACTCGGACCACTACCTTGTCGCAGCCAAGTTTCGATTGCGCATTAGCGCTTCGAGGTCTGCGCACTCTAGTGCATTGCGAAAGCTGGACGTTAAGAAGCTGCGATCACAAAGGACAGCTGAGGCGTTCTCCGCTCAACTCTCGGATAAGCTCCGTCGTTCCCCATCTAATCTCAACGACATTGGCGGACTGTGGGCCAACATCTCCCACTCCTTGCGCACTACTGCGGAAACAGTCCTTGGTTTCGAACGCCCACCCCAACGAAATCAATGGTACGATGAGGAGTGTCGCGAGGCAACTGCAG
Source organism: Sarcophaga subvicina (assembly GCA_936449025.2). Taxonomy (NCBI): domain Eukaryota; kingdom Metazoa; phylum Arthropoda; class Insecta; order Diptera; family Sarcophagidae; genus Sarcophaga; species Sarcophaga subvicina. Next base: position 41,182,900 of record OW388084.2, read on the forward strand.
CGAAAAACGCCGCATACAAGAAAACGTTGCAGTCTGCCGCTACGCGAGCCATTGTCGAGAACTATAGAGAGAAGAGAAGGGATGAGAGACGCCTTTTCAGACGCAAGAAGAGGGAGCAGGAAAGGCGTGAGCGTGAGGAAGTCGAGATGTATAGATGTAGGAATGACGCTCGAAAATTCTATCAAAAGGTTAAGCGTCTAACCGAGGGTTATAAACCCGGAGCGTCTTCCTGCAAGGACGAAAATGGAAACTTAGTAACAGATCCGCAGGGAGTACTGAGGTTATGGAGGAAACACTTCTCTACTCTGCTACAAGGCGATGACGACACCAATACCGCCTTTAGAGATGATGTTCCGAACCCGATCGATGATGACGGCGTGGAGTTTCCGCCGCCTAGCCATGAAGAGGTCAAAGTCGCGATTACGCGCCTTAAAAACAATAAAGCGGCAGGTCCTGATGGCCTCCCCGCTGAATTGTTTAAGACCGGATGTAATGAGTTGGCAGGGCGCATGCACCAGCTTATTTCCAAAATATGGCTATAGGAAAGTATGCCCAACGATTGGAACCTCAGTGTCCTCTGTCCTGTCCTGAAAAAGGGAGACCCTACTATATGCGCCAACTATAGGGGTATAAGCCTTCTCCCTATCGCATATAAGGTTCTTACAGGCGTATTGTGTGAACGACTGAAGCCACTCGTCAAAACACTGATTGGACCTTATCAGTGCGGTTCAGACCTGGCAAGTCCACCATCGACCAGATCTTCACACTACGCCAAATCCTGGAAAAGACCCACGAGAAACAAGTCGACACACACCATCTTTTTGTCGACTATAAGGCTGCCTTTGATAGCCCCATAAGGGATCGTGTTTTTGCCGCAATGTCTGAGCTCGGTATACCTGCGAAGCTGATAAGGCTTTGCAGAATGACGTTGAGCAATTCCTGTAGCTCCGTCAAGGTAGGAATGGACCTCTCCTTTTGATACCGTGCGAGGTTTCAGACAAGGCGACCCCTTATCATGCGACCTCTTCAACTTCGTCATGGAGAGTGTTCTGCGAAAGGCAGGAGTGCATCGCAGTGGCACTATTTTTCAAAAAAGTGTCCAGTTGTTTGCGTACGCTAACGACATTGACATCATAGGGCGTACGAAGCGAGATGTTACTGCTGCCTTTAGTGCTATTGAACGCGAATCTACCAAGATGGGTTTGGCAGTAAATGAGGGCAAAACAAAGTATATGTTATCGACGAGTCGAGACGCGCGGCGTATTGATTCTCAGATTACGGCCGATAACTATACTTTTGATACGATCAAGGAATTTATCTATCTTGGCTCCGCCGTTAACACCAGAAATGATGTCAGTCTGGAGATCAAGCGCAGGATCACTCTTGCCAACAGGTACTACTATGGTCTCAATGAGCAATTGAGTAGCAGAGACCTCGCTCGTACGACAAAACTAACACTCTACAAGACACTCATCCTACCCGTGCTTCTTTATGGCGCAGAGGCATGGACCCTATTAAGTACAGATGCAGCGGCCTTGAGAGTGTTCGAGAGAAAAATACTGCGCAAGATCTTCGGTCCAGTGCGAGTTGGCGATGATTTCCGTATCCGATACAACAGTGAGCTGTATGAGCTCCTCAAGGACATGGACGTTGTACAGCGTATTAATATCCAGCGGCTGCGCTGGCTCGGCCATGTCGTTCGAATGGAGGAGGATGCGCCGGCAAGAGGGGTATTTGATGCGGGAATCTGCGGAAGTCGGTGAAGAGGACGACCTTGCATCCGTTGGAAGGACCAAATCGAGGAAGCCCTGTCATCGATTGTGTGTGACCAACTGGCGTAGGCGCGCACGAAGCAGAGGCGCCTGGAAGGATGTGTTGCGGCAGGCCGAAATCCGATAAACGGGCTGTTATGGCCAATTAAGTAAGTAAGTAAGTATATCTACAATATATAAATTGTAAATTCAATCATATTCGAATGTATTTAGAATTCCCTCTAGAGACCACGTCCGACCAGCAGAGTAATTTACCATTGAAAAGATGAGCGTATCATCACATGCACGATAGATAAGTCGCTTGCTCTAAAGGAGTTTACTTTGACTGCTTTTTTAGACATAGAAGAGCTTTTAGTAATATGGAGGAGTTCATCAAGAGGTTCACCAAAAGGTTAGATAAGAATAAGCACCCACAAATCACCCGTTATGCAGGCCACAACGCATTGGTGGAGAGAATATTGGTCTTCACGTTTTAAGTTCATGTTCAGCATTATAGCATAGAACAAATTAGGCCTTAATTTCTACCATACACTCCTCATTGATCTACCGGGGATTAATTGATAAAGTCTGTGTGTCTAACTAAGAAGCTTCGGATAGGATGAAGCAAAATGCATGACTTAGCCAATCTTCTCAATTTGACAGTCAGTTCGACATACAGTGCAATTATTTGAGTTGTGAACAAATTAGGATTCTAATTTTAGATCACAATTTGACATCATCGAATGGAAGTTGAACTATTGAAATGACAGGGTAACATTTTATGCTTTTAGCAATAACCGAAGGACCAGACCTATTTGAAAACTCAATAAAATTTAAACCAACTATTGTTGATCCACGAAAGATTTGTTTATTATTTCATGCATTTGCATTATAATTATATGAATCCTATTGAATCTATTCTAATGAAATAAAAATGTTTGCTGGGCATCCATATATCCGTATATTCATACATGAGCCTTAAGCTAGACACACCCTTCACATTCATATGCATTATGACATCTATAGAAATGATTTTCTAAACCAACCCCCCCCCCAATGTGTATGCCATTATACCATACCTGCGTTCGTTTTAAAATAAATTTCACTTTCAACATTCAGTTCTGTTTTCATTTATTTTAACTCCCGTTTTTGTTTCTTTTTTATTCGCTTAATTAATATGAATGGCATAAAAAAAAATTAAAATAAAAAATAAGGTCACGATTTAAATATTAAAAAAAATCGTTACGTTGATTTCATTTTATTAAAATACACGTATGAGGTATATGTATGTATGTATGTACACATACCATACGTAATAAATATTTAATAAAAATCTCCGAAATATGTTTACGTAAAAGATAATCTACTGTGAAGAGAATATGGTGGCAATGAGGAATACAATCATTATTACGGTCTTAAAAGATGAGCACTAGAGAGTGAAGTAAAAAATATTCTGAGCTTATAAATATCACAACTGTGACACATTACGTCATGGTTTTCGGTAGATGGACAGACGTTGTTGTAGCTTGTGTCAAAATGCGGTTTGCAACATCACACGGCGAACTAGATTATTTACCTGTCACGATCATGGGTGTTTTCGACAATACTTTCATCGGTTTAAGTTCACGAATAGTCCTACGTGTCCATATTGTCGGGTAACTTGAAGCATCGGAACGCACAACTTTCGAGTGCGACAGATATACTGAAGAACGTTGTGCACTAAATTAAGTTTACTTCTGCAGACCAACGTTTGATAATCGAATTACCGACATGTGCCAATCGTGTAATAGGTGGACTGCCGGCCAACTGCTTGCCAGATTAGTTTTGAGCAAACTCATTCTTCTTATATAATAATTGATCGTTGGTTCTGGTAAGTCCTTTTAAAAAAATTACATGTCCAGTTAATTATAGAGAATTGCATAATCAATCGGGTTAGAGGAAGAAGGGTTTAAGACCCCAGAAGGACCAAAAAAAAAGAAAGTCAATTCAAAGTGACGTGAATTGCATTCGAGGGTATAGGGAACCGCGTGAAATTGGTGGCCCGTTTACTCTTAGACTATATTCTCCACTCCACTTAGAAAAGATACTGAAAACAATGTTGATCTGCTACGCATTTTTTCTATAAGTTTCGTGAGCAGTTTGTAAATCATTGGGTTTAATAGTAACAAAGTGAAGATCAAAACAGTAATAAAAACAATGGAGAAGTAGGCCTTAGCCATATGCTTCCTAACGGAACGATTAGACTTACTTGTATACGTGCAAGCTTAGTTTAAATACATACATACATAATTGATCATAACAATCCTTCAGTAAGGATTACGACCTACCTTCTCACACCACTTATGTTGTGTGTGTTAATTTTATACATGAGTGGCGGGACCTACAGTTTGAAGTCAACTCCGAACGACAGATATCTTTTGATCAAGATGTCTGACCTGGGGTTTGAACTGTAAACCAACACACTTTCTATTAGACTACGACGACTACAAGCATAGTTTGGTAACACATAAATTCGCGATATCTAAGGTGAGCGATTCCATAGAGATGTTCAAAGATGGTCTTAAACTGCATGGGTTTGTAAGTAGAGACATCTTTACAAAGCTAACAGGAATAGCTCAGTAGGTATGATCGATTATAGGCTCATTAAGGCGAATCGCCTCACTGTGGTGAGAATTATAACAAACGGCAATTTCGAATGAAAATACATATATCAGCATAGTTTTTGTTGACCAGGCGACGGCATTGGCACTGTGTTCAAACACAATGACCTCCAGAATGGTTTTCTAAACCTTCAAGTATTTAAGTGAAATGTCAGACCTGTACAATATTCATATGATATGTGTTCCGGTAATGGTATTCCAGGAAACTGCAGAGGGAATAAATTGGCTAGATGTGGCATAACTATTGATTTTTCTGCAAAGTTTAATAAATTAGGAATCTCAATATGAACCTGAATTGAAGCATACATACATACATAATTTTCCATTATAATCTTTCAGTCGGGATTAAAAAATAGCTCATCTTCACTGCACCCAGGTTGCATTTGTAAATTTTATACGAATCCCACTGTTTCATATCGACTCCGAACGACAGATTTGGGAAAATTTTCATGACAAATTTGCACTCAGAGTTTTTACCTGTAAACTGTGGCCGAAGAAATATATTTTTATATTTCGTTTTGTTCGAGAAGTCTGACCTGGGGCTTGAACCGTGGACTCACATCTAATAAGCTAACAAATTACTTAATAGACTACGGGTAGACTTCACTATACCATTACTCGACTTAATTCGTTCCCTGGCTAGCTCTGCTTGCTTGGCTATTTCACCCTGAGAACAAGTTCCACCCAAAGTATTGGTTGAAGTCTGTGAATTTTAGAAAAACTATAGCGACAAAGAGATTCCATTAAAACCGCTTGGTTAGCTACGCATATGCGCAAGTAAGCACATCAAATATTGGCAATATTTTTGCTCGAAATCGAAAGCAGTGAGCTTGGCCTAGTTATTAGAAACCATACAGGTATTGCACTCTGGGTACTCATGCAATAGGCATTGTTCGTAATCAATAACTTCTGCAGAAGTTCTAGTAGCGGGGAAGAGAAGAATATTGTTCTCTATCTACTTATTGAATACATGCCCAACTAGTCTAAATGGTTTTGAACAAAAGTTCTGTCATAAATGACTGCGTTAACCAGATGCCATCCTTGGATCTAAGTATGACAATTTTCACCGGACACTTTAACCTATACATTGTTATGCAAATGAGTGTTGCTTTTACATCGCTTAACATTAAAATTATAAACAAAAGCTACAAAAACAAAACCATGCAGTAAACAAATCTGTTTGCAAATTAGAGATGAGCGATATTTTCAAAACTGTGATTTAATCACGGTGATTGATAACTCACTGGTAACTACAGTGATTGAAATTGCCAAATAACAGTTACTAATAATGTCGTTCTTTCTAAATTGTTACATACTCAAATTTATTTCATTTTATTTTAAGAGAGGCAGAATTACTATTAGATGATGCTGATTATTTACGTTTGTCCTTTATACATGAAATTTCCGTGAAACTTAATTGTCAAACTTCATATAAAAAAAATTACATTAAAAATAATAACATTGATGACACCACTTTGATTTTGTTTAGTAGTCTTTTCGTAGTTGTCTCTTTCTTACGACTTAATAAAATACGTTATTATCATTATTGTTTTCTTTTGGAATAATGTGATCACAATCACTGTTTTAAAGAACAGTGATTAACAAATCACGTTCACTGAGAACAACGTTCTTCAAAAATCAGTGGATCGCTCATCTCTATTGCAAATTATCGTACTGCTTAATAAAGCAACAAACACCAGAAAAAAAATAGCAAACAAGTAAACAAAAATCCACAAACAACACTACAAAAGTAAACATAAGCAACGATGTTTACATTTATAGAGATTTCGAGAAGGCGAAGTCATGAACGTTCGCCTTCAAGAACATTCATCCGAGTGTTTACTTTGCCATATAAGAGGCAAGGCAAAGCAGGCGACTGACTGAGTGAAGTTGAGTCAGTCTTGTGTGAAGACGCGGTGTGTTTGAAGAGAGCAATCGTGTTTTGAAGATCTCCGCTACAAAGATCTGTCGATTAATTATTCAGTAATTATTATTGTTTATGCAAAGGGCATAAACAGAGGAATAACAAAGAAAATCAATTGTTGTTGCTTACATTTAGCTCAGCGACCTACTTCATATCGAAGTAAGTGTATTTCTAATTAGAATATTTTTGTTCTCTTATTGTTGATTGGTATTCCAAATTCCTGAAACTATATGCCCAGATTTCAATATTTTTTGGTATAAAAAAGATGGAATAACTTTCACTTTTTATTTCAATATTATTTCCTTATTAAGTTATACAATAACAGATTGAAAGCAAAGAATTTCCATACGATACAATCAAAATTTAGTTGCATGCACCTTAAGTCTGTAATAAAATCAAAGAATTTCCTATGAACTCTGGGTGACATCATAAATATGCTTACGAGATGCTCACATTGTATGTATCAATGCAGTATTGTTTCTGTTTCAGTGTCTTGTAATACAATAAAACTAACAATTGCTTGTGTTTATAAAATTTTCTCATGTCCTTTCTTACAGTAACTGAATGGCTCGATGACTGTGTTTGGTATGTGGGTCTGTGAGCATGTATGAGATGGTATTTATTTTATTAGTATTTGTTTTACTTGTGTGTTATATTTTGTAATTCAATTTTGTTACTCTTCTCTCTTGCATACATACATTGAATGTCATGTTCTTATTGTATTTTGTTTACGACATTCATTCATTACCTCTGTTGGTGCATTATTGGAATTTTTATTTTTACGAAACACAATACATAGAGAGATTTATTTATTTATTTATTGATGCAAATTTAAAATACATATTGTTTAAATGTTCAAACTGTATAAACAAATTTATTAAATCATTGCATATGATATTGTTTCCTCCCCAGAGAACAGTAATGTAATGGAGATGAAAATTAATTCAATTTCATTCAATAATTTAATAAACTTTACTCAACTACAACTCAACTATACAGTATTGTATTGTAAGATTACGTTTTATAAGAAGTAAAGGGTGGGCTATTTAAAAGTTTAAATTTTAAAATCCAATCAAATAGAAATGGTTTGAAATTTTCCAAAATTTATTTCTTTGTTGTGAAGAACAATTATTCCGGTTAGAAATGGAATATTATTTTCATTCATATATCATTCATATTTCATATTTCATTCATATTTCATTCATATTCATGACTGCCGCAGCTGGCCTCACAGTACTTAATTCGATCGGTCCAATCTTAATGCACTTTTTCAAGTGTATGGGGTCGTATCTCGGCAATGACATCACGAATGTAGGCCTTCAAATGCTCAATTGTATCTGGTTTGTCGGCATAACAATTTTCTTTGACGGTGCTTCACAGAAAATAGTCCAACGGTGTCAAATCATAGCTTCTTGATGGCCAATTGACATCACAATTTCGGCAAATTAAGCGGCCATCAAATGTTTGACGCAATAAAAAAATTGTGGCAAGAGATGTGTGGCAAGTTGCACCATCCTGTGGAAACCGAACATCGTTCACGTCAAGACCATGGTACAAAAAAATCGGTTATCATGGTGTAATAGGTGTCTCCATTGACAGTAATGGCTGCGCTGTCTTCATTTTCAAACAAATAGGGACCAATGATGCCTCCATTGCGGAGGCAAGTCGCTCGAAACAGTCACCCGCAAAGGGTGCATTTTCTTCTGTAAGACCATGTGTTGGCTTTCTGAGTCCTAAATACGGCAATTTTCCTTATTAACATACCACCAAGATGGAAATGAGCCTTTCGTGCAATTTCTGACTAGTTCTTTTCTTTTGGAAATAAATTTCCAATAAATCCCAACGTTTTTAGCCCAATGTACGAAATTTCGTATAAATTAGGTACTGTAATGAGATAAACAGAGTTTTACGTGAAACAATTTTAAGCAAAATTTTTAATTTCTTTAACTCAATTTAACTTAACTTAATAAGGATAAAAATCCAATGGTCGTTATCGTGTTAAAAACTTCATCGTATTTAATAACAGTATTCGGACGCAAGTTATTCACTCTTTTGAAAGGTGTAAATCAACAGGCCCTGACGATATAATTTTTCTAAATTGCAGGAGACTTAACGGTAGGTACTCCGCTGGCTTCTGGGTATTTCTAAGGCTTATCTGCAACATGGCTCGTACCCCGTACGTGAAAAGAATCAAAAATTGTTTCGAATTTGAATATTGAGAATTTCTTACATAACCGCTAAGGCTTTAAACCCATATGTCTTTGATCTTTTCTACTTAAAGCAACAAAATGATTAATTGGCACTTACATCAGACAGAACTATTTTAGGGAACATAATATCCGACATGCTTGCACTAAAGGCAAGTCCATCGCTTTGTTTTCCAGTAAGTTTCATCGACTGCCTTCATTAGAATTAAGTGTAGTTTAAATGAACTAAATCAATTGCTATTACTGAAGCCGTCTCTTTGGGAAAAGATGTTAATTACTGCATCCATTTTGTAAGGGCGACACTCAATACGAAATTCGCCTAGATTAAGAGAAAGGTATACCTCGGAATTACTCAAAGTGAAGTTTAGTCTCTGTAGACATCATCTGATTGAAAAAATCCGCCATGTTTGTTACTTTTATCATCTTCCTACAACGTCCACCGGAATAGCTGTCAGTTGTCGTTTTAAATCCTTACTTGCCTAATTGGTTATTACAATCTTTCAGCCAGGATGATGACCTAGCTCCTCACACCAACTGTGTTTTGTGTGTTAGTTTTATTCATGGGTAGCGTAACCTACAGCTTAAAGGCGACACAGAGCTACAGATTTTTAAGAAATTTTTCATGACAATTTTAGTTTACTTTCAGTGTTTTTGACTAAAGACTGCTTAGGAAAAGTCACCGAAAGAAATGTTTTTTCAAATGCCGAGTTTGAGCAAAATTCGTCTACCAAGAAATTGGCCGACAATTCACCTATTACATGAATGGCTCATGTCGGTAATTAGATTATCAATCGTGGTCTACAGCCACAACCTACAATCTAAACTTTCTGCCGCGCTTAAAAGTAATGTGTTCCTCTTTTTCGAGTCAATTTGAACATATAGAACTATCTGTTTACTTAAACCGATGCTAGTATTGTCAACAACAGTCATGACCGAACATAATCTGTGTGAGGTTATAATCCAGTTCGCTGTGTGGTCTTGTAAACCACATTTTGACACAAGAAATAACAGCGTGTGTCCATCTACCGTTGTAATACTTTTTCCAACACCACTTAATTAATTAATTGGTCATTACAACCTATTAGACAGGATTACGATTTAGCTCCATGTTGTGTGTATTAATTTTACCCATGAGTGACGGACGGACGGAGGACTCGGATCTATGGATTTTTGAGAACCATTCCATTGCAATTTTGCTTATACTCAAAGTTTTTGCCAGCAGATGGCTGAGAGGAAGTCGCCTAAGAAATATTTTTTCATACTTTGTTTTGCTTTGAAGTCTCGTCTAATAAGCCAACACACTACCTACTAGACTACGGCAATTCCGATGCCGTTCTCTAAAAGATTGTGTATGCTCTTGTAACTTCCTTTCCTGAGATGGTGATGCACCCTACCTATTATAGATATGGATATCGATTCAATCCTCTTCTGCATAATAGTGAAATTCCTTTTTTGGATACCATTCGTTACACTCAGGAGATCCTTAAGTCTTAATAATCGCAATGATTGCATTACAGACATTTATTCGTGTCCGCTGCGTTTGTCAACTTTATCTGGAGTAGAGACTATTGGAACGCCAGATTACAGGGAGACAATTTTAAAACAATTTTTCATCATGTTGATTTGAATTTCTTCGGCAGATTTCTGGAAAAAACTCTGAGATTTAATTGGTTTGGAAAATTTCTCAAAAATCTGTCGTTTGGAGTCGACTTTAAACAATAGGTCCTGCCACTTATGTGTAAAATTATTGCACACAACATAAATGGTATGAGAGGCTAGGTCGTAATCCTGACGGAAGGGCTGTAATGAACAATTGTATGTATGTATGTGTGATTTGAGTTTAAAAAAAATTGTGAAGGAGACTTTTCTTTTTAAATAAATTATCCAGAGGCTCACTAGAGAGCATAATGTCAGCAAGGAGCATTATTGAAAGGCTAAGCATTGTCACCTCTTATAAAAAAGTAGAGTAGTAGTAGAGTTTCTACTTAACGTAGGTTTATAACTCTTTCTTTCTAGAATTTATTTCAGTAGACCGATCAACGCTTATTTAGTTACTTTCGTAATATATTTTTCGAAATCAATTTTTTCCTCTAAATCAAGTCATTTAAATTTCCTTTTTTAAAACGTTGTAATATGGTTCAGTGGAATACAATATTAATGCAGAAAAAAAAGAAAAAAATTTTTATTTTTGTTCGAATAAGTTTTAATAAACATCGATGTCATGTAAATTTGAATCGTGGAATATTTTTAACATCTGTTTCGTTTAAAAATTTTTCTCAAATAAATTTCTTCCCTTCACTCACTTCGACTAGGTGTGCCTGATGTGATGTGATTCTAATGCCTAACAGCAATATTTTCGCAATGCTTATGAATGGGTACTAAAGAAAGCAAAAATAGCAAAAAAATATTACAATTACAAAACAAAAATAAAAATAAATGAAAATAAAAAATAGAAAATAGACAACAACAAAAAACAAATAAAAAACAAACAAATTGTGAAAACAAAAATCATTTGAAGTAAATTGAAAAAGTTACTGTCGCTTCAAGTAGACCTTATGCCACATGGTACTTTACGGAATTATTTGGCAATTATGGACTGCAGTAGAGACACAATATTGATAGGAGAATACAGAAACTATAACTGGGTTAAGTGTGGAACTCTCACAGGTGTTCTGTATAATTCTAATCATAGCTACTTTTTTGCAGGTGACAGCAATATCCAGCATTTATATTATTATAATGATAGGCGGAGCATTTTGGAGATTGATGCTAAAAGGCTCGACCTGCAGTCAATCTCCTAATGAAATCATATTAAAAATTAAACCCCATCTGTAGTTAGTCACCGTAGTCTAGTAAGCAGTGTTTTGGCTTATTAGACGTAAGGCCAGGGTTCAAACCCCCAGGTCAGACATCTTCAACAAAACGAAATATGAAAAAATATTCCTTCGGCGACAACCTCTCAGCAGATTTCTGGCAAAAACTCTGAGACTAAATTGAATTGCCATGAAAAATTTGTCAAAAATCGGTCGCTCTGAGTCGACTTTAAACTGTAGGTCCCGCCACTCATGGATACAAATTACGCACACAACATAAGTGGTGAGAAAATCTATGTCGTAGTGCAGACTGAATGATTGTAATAACCAATTACGTATTTATCGTATAAGTTGTGTAAGTATTAATTAGTCAGACACTCTTTATGTTCTGGACATGAAAATTCAGTGTGATGTTAGCTGGATCCGGCAAATGTTTCAAGTATCAAAAAAAGCATTCAACCCCATGGTTTCCTTAAGACGGTGCAATAAAAACTTCACTTCATCTAATTGCCTTATTATTTACACCACTTATATCCGACAGAGAATGGAATATAACTCTCATGTATGGGCCGATGTCCCAAAATCTATTTTAAGGCTCCTCGACCGCTTGGAGCATCGTCGCAATGTGGCTTGTGTTTCACTGTTATATCGCTACTACTACAAATTTTGCTCAAGCGAAATAAATGGACTTGTTTCCGAAAATCGTGTATTCTTATGTAGCACCCATCTTTCTCCCAGGGTACATCCATTTGTGGCAGATTGGCCAGTGGTCCGCACACTACATCACAGACAGAATTCGTTCTTTAGCCGGACTAACTGTATTAGGAACACCTTATCTGCAGAGGTCTTTGCTGCCACTTACAATTTAAAAAGATTCAAATCTAATGTCCGCAAATACTACTGCCCTCTGTTCTCCTAACCATAATCTATTTTTTTAATTCCAATACAATACACTGTATGTGTAGGGACCATCCCCTGAGTGTTGGACTTATAAAAGAACAAAAATCTATAAAATAATCTAGAAAGACAATGGCGAGTACTACGTAAACCGAAATATTTTATTTCACTAGTGCACAAACGCAAGTCAGATTTCGAGGGTACCCAAATGAATCAATAGCGTTGGATAAGCAACTATCATTATGATTATCTCTATATATAGTAGAGGATGCAGCCGAAACATTTAAAAGTAAATTTCAAGCCATGGAGTCAAATATGCAAGTTACTGTAGTCTTTAAAAAGTCATGACACTTTACATTTTTTTCGATAATTGAAACAGATTCTACGCTCGAGAACACGAACTCTAAGATTTTACATTCACATGTTATGTTCTTTTCTACCTAAAACTTTTATAGAAGTTGGTTGACAACCATACTGAAGTAAACTTTCTTAGGTAAGATAATGTCCAACATGCTTAAATTAGTGGCAGTTCCATTTACTTGCTCTCAAATAAGGTTCGTCACCATAAGGCTCTCCACCACAAATCAAACTGTTTGCCTACCTTCGTTGACAGTACCTTCGTTGTAGTCTTAATAATATAAAACCAATTGCGTCAATGCTTTTTTCGAAATTTGAAAAAGATTCTGATTCTCCAAAACATTTTATTGAATTTTCTTTCCCAAAACAGCTAAAAGAGCTTTCAATTCTAAACTGTCATGAAGGAATTCATATTATATTCATATTGTCGGATAACTACAACTGATCATCATTCGCTTATTGTTGTTAATGGTGTACCATAAGGTAGTCCCCGTAGTCTAGTAGGTACTGTTGTTGGCTTATTAAAAGATAGTTCGTGGTTCAACCCCTGGTTCACACTTTTCAAACAAAACGAAATTTGAAAAAAAAATATTTCTCTTCCGACTTCCACTCTGCAATCTACTGTCGAAAATAATAATAAAAAAGAAATAAAAATAAAAATGCCATGAAAAGTTTTTCAAATCTGTTGTTCGTAGTCGACCCAAACTGTATGTCCTCCCACATAGGCTGAAATTAACGTAAAAGTAGTTACTCACAACTTGTATATCTGGTTGTATATCTGACTGAAGCCGCCGGAGTCTAGTAGGTTGGCTTATTAGACGTAAAGCCAGGGTTCGAGCCCCAAGCCAGACATCGAAACAAAATACAAAAAAAGTATTTCTTCGGTGACTTTCTCTCAGCAGATTGTTGGCAAAAACTCTGAGAGTACAATAAAAATTGCCATGAAAAATGTCTCAAAAACTCTGTCGTTCAGAGTCGACTTTAAACTGTAGGTCCCGCCACTCATAGATAAAATTAACACACACAACATAAGTGGTGTGAGAAACAAGAACGTAATCCTGACTGAAGGGTTGTAATGACCAATTATGTATGTATGTATATCTGACTAAAGGCATATGCTGACGTGTGAAGTAAGTAAGGTTCTCCATAAGAAACAACCATTCCGTAATCGCAACCGCGCTACTTCGAGGTGAAGTTAATCTAATTGACTATACAGGTCCCGTGAGTTAGTCTAGTGCCTCATCCGCTAATCTTATGTACATGTTATGATTAGGGGTCGTAAATGTGATGTTCGCTGACATTCTACTCTCTCTTCAATTATCTACGAGATAACTGTTGGGTGATTTGATCAGTACTAAAAGGGTTGTCTAATGGACGAACTGTTCTCGAAAACACAACTTTACATATTACAAATACGTTTATACCACACGGCTATGGCAGTCGCCGTAGTCTAGTATGTAGTACGTGCTTATTAAACGTGAGGCCACGGTTCAAACAACAGGTTAGACAACTCCAACAAAACGAATTATGAACAAATTTTTCTAGGCGACTTCCTCTCAGCAGTCTTCTGGCAAAAATTCTGAGAGTAAATAAATTGCCACGAAAAGTTTCTCAAAAAATATGTCGTTCAAAAATCTGGAGTCAACTTTAAACTGTAGACCCGCCACTCATGTATATAATTAACACACTCAATATAAGTGGTGCGAAAAGCTAGGCCGTAATACTGACTGGAGGGTTATAATGACCGATTATGTATTCAAATGTTGGGTGATTTGATCTATACTAAAAAAGGTTGTCTAGATGATGAACTATCATTGAAATTTCTTACAAATTAGTTTATACCACTCGGCCCATCAAACTTGATTACATTTAGGTTCTTTAAAAACCTTTTTAACTCTATGGACTCTAAAGTGTTAGAACAACATCCTTTGAGACGCTACGAGCAACACTTAACTACTTTTCGACAACTTCAAAAATAGCTCATCTTGAATTACTCAAGTATTCCTAGGATTTCATGTATCTTTGTTCATAGAACCATGCACTACGCGTACTACAGTCAACAGTGATTCAAATATGCCATCAAATCTAAGTATTTTTTTTATGGGAATACATATCTTCACACATATTGAAATGCCTTACAGCAAAATATGTTTCTTATTTTCGTTTTTTTTATAAAATTTTGTTTCTATGATTTTAAGTACATGCCTTCCGATGGAGACAACTTTTGTTAAACACATTCGTATTGTCTAGACAAATAATATGAAAATGCCATCTAATATCGTTTTATATGAGTATGAAGCCAATAGAAAAAGAGTGTGAGAGTGTCTCATTTTTATACGCCTTACATGGTAAGCATATGACCTCTAGTCCTTAAAAAGAGTTCTAAATGCTGCTGCTGGTATGTTATGGGAATCATGTCACGCGTCATATAGAAAATACTTCTGCAGGTCTACGAATTCCAACACTTCTATAAGCTTTAATAGCAATTGTAGGTCTAAAAAGAATTTTGAACGACTAAAAACGTAAACTTGTTTCAAATGTGGTATAAATATGTACAAGCTTTAGCTTGGTTGTTCCATGATATGAAAGTAATCTGAAGAAAACCTGAAAATCTCTTCCTTACAGTTCCTTGATAAAATCATTTACTTGTCCTTGATTGTTTGAAGTCCGTCGATCGAAGAAGCTTTGCAACACATTTTAGAAATAGTCCGTTTCTTCATACTCGAATATGCCTAAAATTTCCAAATTTAATCGTTACTGTCCAGGATAAATATGAAATCGCTATCGTCGTTTTGTCACGTGCAGTTCAATAATATAAATCAGCCTCCATCATATCCTATATTTTGCCATGCATTTAGCTTGCCATACAATAGCCGTAGTCCAGTAGTTAGACGTTAGTTAGACCATCCCACCGATAAGGATTTTCTTTTAATATTTCAACTGAAATTCTGGCTGAAGCTTTTCAATGACTATTCAAAGCTGGATTAAAGCTTACCATAAAGAAGTACACACTATCCTAAATACAGGTAAAGTATTTAGGTGCGTGCAGTAAAGCACTGAGTTGCGTAGTTTCGTGTGTCAAATTTTGCTAGCATAGCGGCCAGCTTCCAGGAGCATTCGAAGAAATCAAAACTGTATTTGATTAGGTAAGGACCAAGTGGTAGTTTTGATTAACAAAGCATTCTTGAGAATTCATAGCGGCCTGTTGTAATGATACAGGTAAGCGCAGTCCCTGTTCTGGCCAACTTCCACCAAACTCATCGAAAAAGTTGGTCAGCGCAAGGGCAGCACCAAAACCGTCTTAGTCGAACGATTTACAAGAAAATGCGGCGACAGTTTTGCTATACAGGACAACAATACGAGCGCAAATGGAATAGCTGGCGTTCTCCTTCAGGTTGTTGATGCAAAGGACAATGCCATAGATTACTATAACCGAATGCTATCAAAGGCAGAAAAGAATTACTATATGACGTGTCTTGAGCTCCTGTCTGTGTTAGAGGATTACCAAGTACTTGTGTGGCTAACACTTTCTACTAAGAACCAATCACTATTCTCTCCGATAGCTATTGCAATTAAAAAACGTCGAAGGGCATTTGACACGTTGGTTTCGGGCCTGGAAAGCTACGACTTTACTGCCTTGTATAGAAAGGAACACAATAAGCTAGATGCCCTCTCGTCAAGACTGCTGTTAGTAGTAACGATATTGTGTTAAGGGAGAGGGCAAAGAGTTGGTGTCCAAAAAGTGGATGTTGCAAGTGGAATAGCCATTCAACAACAAACATAACCATTTGAAGAAATTTGAATTTACAAAGGAGATTGAGATTTTGAGTGCCATATGAATTAACAGTGAAGCATTTAATATTGGGTGGGTCATCTATCGGTTTAAATTAGAACTATCGGTTATTTCGAATCTGGCAATACTTATGTCATTCTATTCTGTTACCAAATTCAATATATTATCTCCACTGAACGAGTTACGCCGGAGTAACGTTGGAATTCATTGGGAATTTATTTGCAAAACAAAGAGTGTCCGATATACGCAAGTTTATTGCTAAAGTTCATGAAACTGGTTTCATTGTTAATGCGCCAAGACATGAGCGTGCTCGTATAGCGCGTACATCCGAAAATATGAAGATGTGTCTGAGAGTGTGCGTGAGAATTTATCAACATCAATTCGTCATCGGCCGCAAGAGTTGAACATTTCACGCACCAGTTCATGTTGAATTATCCGAAAAGATCTCGGTATGACGCCTTACGAAGTTCAATTGTTTCAAGAGTTGAAGTCGCATGGCCATCCGCTTCGTTTTCGCTTCGCAAAAGGAAACCGCACGATGATGTCTATTTTGCCAAAAAAATCTTTTTTCTGATAAGTCTCATATCTATTTTCTGTGGGGCGCCGTTAAAGGAAAGTGTTATGCCGACAAATCAGAGACAACAAGCATTTGAAAGCCAACACTGTTGATGCCTATGTACTCGAAAAAGTGACAATAATTTCAGTACATATCAACAGGAGATCAACATGCCCTCAAATCGCTCGTGCAGAGTATCAATTAAATGTTAAGTGCGCCCCGAGTAGAGCCGTCCTATAGAAACCTTATGCCGTTTGTGTCCAGGTGATCTAATCCAGATCAAATGAAGTCGGTAATTATTGTCGCTGTTGACAGTGACGGTCTGGCCAATGCCGTTCTTAAACATGACACCGATAGTTCAGAATCCATATCAAAAAGTGACATTTTCGAAATGCAAATCAGACATTTTTGCTAGTTCACGTATCTATTCTATTGGAAATGGGTCTCATTGCTGAAGATGATTTTTCAATACAAACTATGGTGAGTTACCATTGATCCAGAGCCCATTTAGCGAACATAATAAATAAGTGTCGAAGTCGCCGTGGTCTCATAGGTAGTGTGTTGGCTTATTAGACGTGAGACCTCGGTTCAAACCCCAGGTCAGGCATCTCCAACTGAACGAAATATTAAAAAATATTTCTTCGATGACTTCCACTCAGCAGATTTCTGGCAAAAAAAGTTTCTCACAGGTATGTCGTTCGTAGTCGAAGTCCCGACATTCATGTATAAAATTAACACACAAAAGCTAGGTCGTAATCCTGACTGCAGGGTTGTAAAGACCAATTATGTATGTATGTAGTAAATAAGTGTCAACTAATTTGACAGAAGTAGCTTTAACAAGATGGCCGTTATGAACTGCCGAATTTCAAGAATCCCTCTTGGTTGACCGTAAATATGTATGTATTTGTATTCAACGCCTTCCTAATACCCATTCACTGCCAAAATGTTTAAAAAGCAATTTCAATAGAAAAAGAATTCATTAAAGAAACTTCACAAAATTTTCGCAAAAAATCAAAAACAAATCCGTTTTTAAACTTTATTTTTCATTTGCCAAAATTAAACAACTTTTTTTAAATTGTTGGCTGGTTAATAATACTACATACATACGTGGCACAGCCCAGAGATGCATGCACGTTAACACATATTTTCGATTGTTCGCAAATTAATATGTGAGGATAAAAATATATTCCGGCTATACGTGATTTATTTTTCATAAGCAAACACTGTTTTAAACGTGAGTAAATAAATTTTATATTTTCAACACACAGACACAACATGCACACACCCGTATACCCACATACAAACACAAACTGAATAAATTCGTATCCAAATAAAGGATTTAAATTTTTATCTTCTTTCGCTCTTTTTTTTTGTTCATATCCTGATGCACTATGAACCCAAACGCTTGTATGAAAAGTGAATGAAAGTATGTATGTATATTATGCTTGTATGTAATACTGCAGGCAAATTTATGTGTATACTTTGTAATATTTGTTTGTTCTTTTTATATTGTATATGTATGTATGTATGTGTATACACACATAGATACTCTCTACGTACAGTATGTATACAGTATACACGTACGTGCATATAAACACATTATAGTTGTTAACTTAAATGAAAATAAATAACACAGGGAAGAGTAAAAACAAAAAATTGGAGTGAAAAACAGGTGGAAAAAACGTATTCAACACCTTGACCACAAAATTGTTTATTTGAATAATTGAATGCACACAAACAAGGAAGGAAAATTACACACACTCACATATGTTAACCACTTTCTCTTGCACAAATACAGATGAAAATAAGATTCAATATACATATGTATCGTACTGTGAATGTATTGAATAACCATGGTATTCTGCAGATAATAAATTTAAGATTTGTTTGTTTTTTGTGTAATTCTTAGAAGAACAGATAATGCAGTATTGTAGACAAATAGACAAATACAATATCGTATATTAAATGGGTGCGTAATAAATAGTTTTAAATTAAGAAACAATACCAGAGGGTGGGGTGTGATTGTAATGGTGAAAATGCTTGACTGCGAACCTAAGTAATTCAGTTATGTATCAAGGAAAAGGAGAAAAAATGTTTGATCTTTCTTTCGCTCCTCCTCTTCAACGTACAACATTAGGCTGTTCAGAAGCCAGGTAGGACTAGGTTGTTTGGTCCAATACTAGAGGAATAATGGCTGCTAAAAATGTCCAGTGTAGTAGTCGCCGTAGTCTAGTAGGTAGTGTGTTGACTATTACATGTGAGACCTTAGTTCCAACCCCAGAACAGAAATCTGTAATCAAACGAAATATGAAAACAACTTCCTCTCAGCAGATTTGTCGCTAAGGTCTGAGAGTAGAAAAATCTGTCATTAGAAGTCGACTTTAAACTGTAGGTCCCGCCACTCATGGATAAAAATTACAAACATAAGTGGTGTTAGAAACTAGGTCGTAAGCCTGACTAAAGGCTGTAAAGACCAATTATGTACGTATGATAACCATTTTGATGAATACCACACCATTCTTAATACCACACCATTCGTTCGATTTTAGTATAGGGTCTTCCAACGGGATCTTCCAAACTTTTACTGTTGATAGCGGTCATCTCGTTGTAGCTACATATATGCCCAAAAAAATAGGTGTGAACTACATAGCAAACTATGTCCGTATATATTTTCGGTTTTATTTATGCGTCATAGCTCCCATTCTTCGAGGCATAGACGAAATTAAATTACGGCAAGTCTCTATGTATTGTACCAAACATGTTGAACGTTTTCCCATAATTGATCTTTATTACAACAAGGAAGCTTGGAAACTCTTCTTTTTAACTCTTCCCAAAGGTTTTCTATCGGGTTCAAGTCGGGAGACTGACTAGGCCATTCAATAACGTCTATCTTCCTTTGACGAAACCATGCACTTACTAACTTTGATGAGTGTTTTGGATCGTTATCCTGTTGAAACTTCCACATCAGAGGCATATTTTCCTCGGCAAAGGGTAGCATGACATTCTCTAGCAAAATTTTGTACACAAATCTGTCCATTGCTTGCTCTATTCGGTGAATTGGACCTACTCCATACCAGGAAAAGCAACCTCCATGCTTGATGGTCTTTTTTGTATACCTACTGTCAAATTCTTTACCTTTTGGCCGACGAACAATTCTTTCTGCGTCGTTTCCAAATAAATTTATTTTGGTTTGATTTCCAAAGGATATTTCGCTACTTTTTTCTCCCTCTGCTCCACACCAATCTTTTTGAGCCAAGGCAAAATTTTTCCTCTTCTTTAAATTGTTTGTGCGAAGCAGAGGGACTTTGGGAGCTATTCCACCTTGTTTGCCTGCCTTCTGTAATCGTATCCGCACAGTTCGTGATGACACTGTATTTTCAATTTCCCTAGGAATCGCCTTAGATGCCTTAAAAGGGCCCCATTTGGATAGTATGACTATGCGTTTGTCTGTAGTTAATGAAGTTTTTCTATGTCTACCTAGTGTTTCAACGTTATTTTTCTTTTAAAGCGTTGATTATAAAATTCTCAGACCGATTTAAAGCATCTGCAATGAATTTGTAAGTTTTGACCTTGCTTGCGAAGTTGAAGAACGAGGAGTCTTTCTTCATTACTGCAATGGCGCCCATGACCCATCTTAATTATGTCTGATATAATGTTTAATTTATTTTTAATTAATATCATTTCATTTTGTTGCAGCTACATCTGTCAAATTAATTTATTTAGTTTTGTCAAGTCACAATGAATGACCATAAACAACGACGTGCATTCTCTGAGTAAGCTCTGAGGCAGTAGCTAATAGCCCCTAATTTTCATCAAAAAAATATTCTCAACGATGAAGCCCACTTCCGGATCAATGGGAACAAACGATAGCGATCTATATGGGATCCAAGAGCTGAAAGTCACCGTTTGATATGTATTTTGCTCTGGTCACGTTATCGATTCATATTCCTTTGAGAACAATGTTGGCGTTTTTGTTGGTACCGACCTCTTTAGCCTTGAAGTGTTGAATTAACTTAATTTCAACAGTTCAGCGTTAAGTGGCACCCCATATTGGTTGTTTTTCTAGTGATTTGAGAGCATATCCATCTCATGTGGGTGTGATGTAAATCGGCTACCAAAATCATACGATTTATTTTTTAAATTTTTTTGTGGGATTTTCGTAAGTCGCAAGAGTATACCACAAACTACACCATCAAAGGCAGCATAATCCGTACCATCGCACAGTGGGGTTTTTGATGCCCAAAAATGGGAATTAATTGCAAAATTAAATTTAGGAGAACCAAATAAATTCATTTAGTCGATAAAAGTATACAACATTCCACTTCACTGGTGCAAAAATTTTGTTCTTGACAACTACCGATGCATCGGTTATATTCAAGTGCCTAATTTAAGTGCCGAAATTTAGTATTTCGGATATTTCGAAGATGTTATATTCCACACATAATGGTATCAATAGGTCTACATATCAAACGAATGCAAAATGTCGATGATACCTCGCACACGCTTTGTTTCATTTAAAATCAAAGATGGGAAACGTTTAATTGAAGACCCTATATATGTGGATAAAATCTGGATTGAGGCATGATATTTGCTCGAAGAAGTTATACTCGATGAACTACTCAACTGTCTTCTCATCTTTCGCATTTCCACAGCTATTTGTCTACGACCCACTCATCGCCTAAGAGTTTCTGGGTACAAAATGAGCGAGTTGTGTGTATGAATGTTAGATTTGAATATGATTATATTTTAAGTGCCAAGAAAAACTTTCGCCGGAAGAGTATGCCGCAGACAGATAGTATGGCTAAAGAACAAATTCTCTAAGTAATGTATTGCACAATGCAGCGGCTAATGGAATATTGTGCCTTACGGGAGAGATGTTTTCTCTTCAAGTGACACCCGGAATTGCTAGACGAACTAAGCTGTAGTGAAACACTCTTAACAAAACTAGTGGTTGATTTACTGTCCATATATATACACATACGATATGCATTGATACCATATTCCCACAGAGGCGTATTTTATAGCGATTATTTGATCTTAAAAATTACGACAATTTAAGATTAAACTGAGTCCGTCAGGAAACACTGGGGTGACGTTCTCTTTGAGGTGTAAATTGCTATCATAATAAAGGGTGTGTCATTTCAAAATTTAAATTTAAAAATGTAATAAACTGTTTGGAATTTTGACAAATTTATTTTTTTGTTGTGAAATGCAATTGTTCCGATTAGAAATGGGGTATAATGGGGTCGCGGCTGGCCTCACAGTACCTTATTCGATCCTACCAATTTTCGTGAACTTTTTCGAGCGTATGGGGTCGTATCGCGGTAATGGCATCAGGAATGTTGCCTTCAAATCCTCAATTGTTTCTGGTTTATCGGCATAACACTTTTCTTTAACAGCGCCTCACAGAAAATAGTTCTACCGTGTCAAATCACAGCTTCTTGGTGGCCAATTGACATTTTTTGACGCAATAAATCGATTTTGGCAATTTGCAATATCCGGTTGAAACCAAACATCGTTCACAGCAATACCATAAAGAGTAGGTAGAAAAAAATCGGTTATCATGATTCGATAGGTGTCTTCATTGACCGTAATGGTTGCGTTGTCCTCATTTTCATAGAAATATGGGCCAATGATACCTCCGCTCTACATGCCGGGTACATTGGTTTCTGTAAGACCACGTGAGGGTTTTCTGATCCCCAAGTACGGCAATTTTGCTTATTAATGTATCCACCAAAATGAAAATGAACTTCATCAGAAAAGATGACTTTTTGGCAAAATCGATATCATCGTGCAGTTTATCGATGGCTCAATAAATCTCAACGTTGCTCAAGCGTTAATAAAATCATTATGTTCAGTGGTGATAATATACTGAATTTTATGATATAATAAGTATTGCCAGAGTCGAAATAATCGATGGTTCAAATTTCAACCGATAGATGGCCCGCCCTTTAGTATCGAAAAGAGTTCAGTGGAATGATCATATATTCCATACATCCATATTTATCGGGCTCTCAGACTAATTGACATTTTCGCTGCCACATGTTTCGTGAATATGTTAGCCAGTCAAGGATATTAAAAAATGCCTTGGATGATGTAGCTTTTATTATCCTGATCCGAACTATACTTATAGCAGGGATATACAAACCAATTTCTTTTCACAGACGATACTATTTGTCATAACCTTTGGTTATTTTCAACTTTCTGTCAGTTATAGTTAAAAATGTAGGACAATCGAAAACGTTTGCCTTTTTTAATCCATAAATTAATGAATAAACATTGTCGACCTTGAATGACCTTTTGATGGAGTATGTTTTATTTACATTGTTTTTAATTTTTAAATTTCTTTATTAAATAAATTGCAAAAAAAGAAAAAACGAGATGACAATGTTTTCATTTGAAGAAACTATTTGAACAAATTTGGCCAACTTTTTATTGTGTGTGAGTATGTGTTATTTGCAACACATGTCCGGAAGTATAGTAGTTTCGTATTTATTTTCTCAATTCATTTGTAACATTTTCTGTCTTTCTTTTGTTTTTTTTTTAATGTTTTCTTAAGAAAAAAAAAACAAAAAAAACACTTCTTGTCTTTAAGCTCAATAATGTTGTCGATTTTTTATTTTTTTATTTCTGTTGTTGATGTTGCTGTAGCTGCTGTGAACAAAAACTTTAGTTTGAGTAACAAATTTTATTAAAAGGGAAACGGAAACATATTTGCCGTCTGTTTCAAATACAAACTTCTTAAAGGCACTTTAGCCATTTCCTTTCCAATAGTTTATGTCGCTCTCTCTCTCTCTCTTACTGTTTAAATAAGACAAAAAGTGAAACTGTTTGAACAATACAGAAGAAAACTTTTCTCACATGTTCGGTAATTTTTGGGAATTTGAAAAACATTTATTTCAGTTGCGAACAAATTCTTCACAATCATGTGTCATGTGTTATCAATGAAATTTGTTGTAAAGTTTTCATCACACACACAGTATTAATGGCATGGTATGGCACGGCATTAAATTGTCTTTTCTTTGGCTACGATTGTTTGTTTTTCAAACACGAAAATCTATTAAGAAATGTATTGACTTTTATAGAATCCTTATGCTGTCCTCATTAGGAAATTATTTTGAACTTTAAATTTTCAAATTTATTCCTTTCCTTTTAATAAGGCAATGAATGCATTTAACAGTAATTGAGAAGAATTTAAATTGACATTTAAAATATCTCTACATGGCTCTACTTTTTTCAAAGTTCTTTACTTTCTGTTAATTTGAAGAAGATTCTAAGAAAAGATGCAGAAAATCTTTCGAAGAAATTCATTTAAAATAATTAAATTTTCTGTCTTTTTTCTTGGCCTGTTTCCTGTAACAGAATGTAGATTTCTTTAAGAATTTCTATAAAGATGTTTTATGCTTAAATTTAGAATAGCATATCTGATCCCCCATTAAAGTTTTGAACATATACAGTGGATAGCAAAAGTCTTAGTACGGCAATATATTTTAACAAAAAAAAGTCCCCACAGGCTTAATACTCTTGCGCAAAGTCCCGATATGACTTCAAGAGAGTATTTAGGAGATCATTGAAAGGACGGTTAAGTAATCGCTAAACCTCAAACGAAAGTCAACCGAATAACTTGCTCATGGTGCCACCAGAAAATATTAAACAAAACTTGTACATTCAATTCCAAATGGGTTAAATGGACCTTGATGGTGATTGACCTTAAGGGATACTCTACTAAATACAAGGACTAACATTTTCATATATTAGGCCTTTGAATTTTAAATTTACTCAGAGTCCTCCTTGGGGGTACCTATGGTGTCGTCTGAAACTTTTTCTTATTTTTTTTTTTGTTTTTTATGAAAAACATTTAAAAAATTTTTGTTTATAATAAAACAGAAATAAATTAATAAAATAAATATAAAAACCTTAATTTTTTATTGAAACTTTTGGCTAATATTCATGAAATTGCCAAAATATATTGCCGTACTAAGACTTTTGCTGTCCACTGTATGTTGGACATGCAAGCATTGACGCTTCAAATACTACATATGAATTTGACATACAATTCAAAAAATATAAACAAAGATATGATTAATCCACATATTTATAAGTTTTGCATCAACACTCTTATTATATATATCATACAGGGTCTTCCTCTATGCGCTTCCTATCTTTAAATTTAAATAAAACAAAATGTGTGTGTAGTATCATCGACACTTTTTATTCGCCTGATAAACCAACTAATGCCTTTACGTATGGAATATAAAATCGTTCGAATATACACCGTGTAAGTGGTGTGAAAAACTAGGTCGCAATCCTAACTGAAAAGTGTAATGACCAGCTATGTAAAGGGTGGACCATTTAAAAGTTTAAATTTAAGAATGCAATAAATCAGAAACGGTTTAAAATTGTGACAAAGTTTTTTGTTGTGAAGTACAATAGCTCTGGTTAAAAATCGAATATTATTTTATTCATATGGCTCCCGCAGCTGGCCTCACAATACCTCATTAGATTCGACCAATTTCCGCGCACTTTCTCGAGTTTATGTGGTCGTATCTCAGCAATGCTTGCCTCCAAATACTCAATTGTCTCTGGTTTGTTGGCATAGCAGTTTTCTTTAACGGCGTCCCATAGAAAACGGTCTAACATAGTCAAATTGCAGCTTCTTGGCGGCTAATTAACAGCACCATTTCGACTAATTAAACGGCCATTAAACATTTCATGCAATAAACCGATTGTAGCATTAGATATGTGGCAAGTTGCATTATCGTGTTGAAACCAAACATCGTTCAAACCAATACCATGAATAGCGGGTTTAAAGAAATCGGTTATCATGGTGAGATAGGTGTCTATATTGAAAGTAATGGTTGCGTCGTCATCATTTCCAAGGAAATATGGACCAATGATACCTCCGCTCCTCAAGCCGTACCAAACAATCACTCGTAATGGGTGTAAAACCACGAAGCGGATGGTTCTGCGGCTTCAACTCTTGAATGAGTTGAATTTTGTGGGGCGTCATACAGAACTCTCAGCCACAGCTTCAATCTTTTCTGGTGAACTCACTGTACGAGCGCGCTCACGTCTTGGCGCTTCAACAATGAAACCTGTTTCACAATCATTAGCAATAAACCTACGTATACCGGGCACTGATATTTCTTCTCTGCGATCAAATTTTCAATTAATTGTAATTCTTTTGTACAATATATTTTCAATAAATTCCAATGTTGCTCAAGCTTAAATCAATGAATCGATTAAGTGGAGATAATGTACTGAATTTTGTGATAGAATAGAATGACATAAGTATTGCCAGATTCGAAATAACCGATGGTTCAAATTTAAAGCGATGAAATTCCCATCCGATATGTATGTAGGTATGTATGGGACTACAGCGGTATGAGGCTTATTCCAATACACCAGCAATTTAAGAAGAGGCTACAAGTAAAAGTCTATCACTTCATTTGCTATGAGCTCCACGTGAGATGACCATGCCCTCAAATCGCTTGTGTAGAATATCCAATGTGGCATGAACTATCAATCGGACTAATAGAAGTTGGTTATCATCGACCTATAAGGCTCTCCCGGTTACAGTAATGCCGTTCTCCACACCCAACAGTCTTCTTCGTATCACAAATTTGATAATTTATCCAGAAACGGGCTTTCTTGCTGACGACAAATTTTCGTGCCGTACTTTGAATAATTTTATTATATGAATGTGTTATTGAATGCAATATCCGTTCATAGGGATTTGATAAAACAGACGGAATAAATGACAACTAATTTGACGGACGTAGCTTTATTAAGATGGTTGTTATCAGCTGTCAAAATGGGTGCAACTGACTGTAAATGATGTCCATTTCAATTCATGGAAACGTGAACAAACAAAATGATCAAAACCTAACCACAGATGCTACAAATCCAATAAAGCTCGAGTCAATATTCAAATTAAGCCTGATTCATGATCCAGATTCATTGGAAATCGGACATTTCGAATCAACTCCGTTGTGGACACTAGAATGATAATATATCACATACCCAACGGCATCAATAGGTCTTGTAAACGAATAGAAAATGTTGATGATATCTCCCATACACTTTTTTATTTAAATTCAAAGATAGGAAACTCTTAATGATAAGCCCGATACATAAAATACAAAGAAAGATGGCAATGAAAAGAAAAACTATAATTAATCAACCAGACATGGAGAAGTTACCAGACCGAAAATAAATATAAAGTAATGCGGTGTTCAGAAATGCACATTTATTGCGTAAATCGCAATAAACGCCATTATTGAGCTTAATATTTCATATAAAGTTTCAATTAATTATTGCGCAATAAATACGCAAATTGTTATAATATTGAGTAAAACTTAAAATGCAGCACTGTCATAAGTATGTTCAGTGTGCATATTACAATTATCCGAACACTTTCTGTTGATATTTCACAACTCAAACAAAAAAACAAAAAAACAACAACAAAACAAAATAAAAACAATGTTGTTGAAACAACAAGCTGTTTTGTTTGCCAGCTGTCAAATGAATATTGAATAAGCAGCTGAACTGCGTATATTATTATGTCTGAACGCTTGAAATATTGTACTTCATAAACCGAATATTGACTCAACAAAAGTACATATCTGAACATAGTATAGGGATAATGAAAGGTAACATTTCCCATCAGAAGCAGTAAGAAACATCTGATTTGTCATAAAACTATTCATTGTTAACATCAACTTGTAGACTGATACTATGACTCGGACTATGATTCATTCGGATTCCAGAGAGGGTGACAAAGCTCCCTTCTAAGTACTATTTTTCCAAAGAAGCATACAGAAAGATTGTATCACCACTCATAGCTAAAGCAAGTGGTCAAGTGGTTTTGAAGACGAAAAGGAACAAACCACAAGATCTGATGTACTAAGTATTCTTAGTAATTAATTTTGAGTATACATTTTTCGCCAATTTTAAGTGTTTTTAACAGGCTTTTAATATTTAGAAAGGAAAACATAATATTCTTCATACTTTTAAAATCATTTCAAATAGAATTATAATACTAGTTAGCCTACGCAAGGTGCATTTCCTTGAAATCTAATATTTAATACGAGTATTAACAATATTTAAAACAAAATTACTAATTTAAGAAAAAAAATATTTAAATCAATTTTTAAAATCTGGAATTGGAATTTAATAACACTACATACATAATTGGCCATTACTCTCAGTTTCTCAAAAGTCTGTCGTTCGGAGTCGACTTTAAACTGTAGGTCGCGCCACTCACGTACAAATATTAACACACACAACATAAGTGGTGTGATAAACTAGGTCGTAATCCTGACTAAAGGGTTGTAAAGACCAATTATGTATGTATGTATGTATGCTAATAGAATATCGGGTCACACATCGCGGCAATATTATAATAGTAACGGAAGAATTTAATGTTCAAACTGGCTTAGAGCAACCCAAGCGTTAGCCGGAAGATAATTGCAATTGTTTGAATAATTTTAATCCTCCTTTTATATTTAAACCTAAAATTTTTAACAATATTTTCTGCACAATAATTGACAAAATAACTAAATGAGTGCACAAAACGACTTCAAAAGGTACTAGAATCACAAAGGCTTCTATCCTTTAAAAATTATTTGGAAAATCTGGACGCGACTCCACAAACAAATTATTCATTATGGCGTGCAACCAGGAATCTGAAAAGGCCAATTATTAATAAACCACCTTTACGGGACTCAAATGGTAACTGGGCAAGAAGTGATGCAGAAAAAGGTAGGCTATTTGTGAATCACCTGAAAACTGTTTTCACCCCTAACAAGTCTACCGAAATAATTAATTTACCAATTGTTGTTGCGAAGGCTCCCAGACCCATTAGGTTTAAGCTTCATGATATTGTGAATGCCATTAAAAATCTTAACCCGAGGAAAGCCCCAGGGATTGACAAAATAACCAACAAAATGCTATTGAATTTACCTAGCATAGCAGTAAAAGTTATTTTATTCATTATGAATGCTGTTATTCGACTAAGATATTACCCTACACAATGGAAAATTTCACTCATTACCATGATACCGAAGCCAGGTAAGGATCATACCAAGGTTGATGCATATAGACCGATAAGTCTCTTGCCTAACCTATCTAAATTATTTGAGAAGGTACTGATATGTAAGCTAGCACCTTTGTTGAATGAATGCGGTTGTATCCCTAATCACCAATTTGGGTTTAGGAGAAAACATAGTACCATTCAGCAAACCCATAGACTCGTTAATGTAATAAGAAATGCATTCGAGGAAAAAAAGTATTGTTCTGCACTCTTCATTGATGTCTCTCAAGCTTTCGATAAGGTGTGGCATGAAGGTCTTGTACTCAAATTGAAGCAAATATTCCCTGAAAATATATATGAAATATTGAAGAGCTATTTAAGTGATAGAAAATTTGTAATTAAACAAGGTAATTTTTTAAGTTCCCCTCAAAAAATTAACTCCGGTGTTCCTCAGGGTAGCATACTAGGTCCTGTTTTATACCTGATATTTACAGCTGACATGCCGATAAGTGAAAACATACATACTTCCACATTTGCTGACGACACTGCATTTTTAAGCGTTCATATGAACCCACAGATTGCATCGCAGTTCTTACAGGAACAAGTATCCCTACTGGAAGAATGGTTGAAGAAATGGAGGATAAAGGTTAACGAACAAAAATGCTCCCACGTAACCTTTACATTGCGAAGAGAGACCTGCCCTGCTATATGCATTAATAATCAGACAATACCACAAAGCACTCATGTAAAGTACTTGGGTATGCACCTTGATCGTCGTTTAACGTGGAAATTGCATATTGAGTCAAAACTGGCACAAATAAATATGAAAACTGCTCAAATAAATTGGTTAATTGGTCGAAATTCATCACTTAAATTAGATTGTAAACTCCTTATATACAAATCAATATTAAAACCCATTTGGTGTTATGGAATACAGCTATGGGGTACTGCCTCAGCTTCAAACGTGGAGAAAATTCAGAGGCGCCAAAATAAAATTTTACGAATGATCACTGCCGCCCCTTGGTATATCAAAAACTCAAATATTCACAAAGATCTGGACGTCCCGCTGGTTAAAATGGAAATTACAAGATGTGCTGAAAAGTATTTAGATAACCTAGATGGCCACATAAACCCGTTAGTCCGTGGTATTTTACGTCACGCTGGCCATATTCGTTTGAAGAGAAAGGATACTCTTGCGCTCGGCCGAAGATGAGGGACATGATACTTTCTTTTTGAATTTTTTATTTATTATTATTATTATTGAATTTTATTTTTGAATATTTTATTTATTATTATTATTATTGAATTATTATTTTTGAATACTTTATTTTATTTGGCAATGGCTAAATAAATATATAATTTTTGTTTTGGTTTTAAGATTTTCATTTAGTTTTAAGATTTTCTTTGTAGTTTTAAGATTTGAATAATTATTGTTAGTTCATTATTAATGAAGATTCAATAAAAAAAAAAATAAATGAAAAAAAAAAAAAAAAAAAAAAAAAATAATTGACAAGTGCAAGTCCTCTAACCAAACCTAGCCTAACCTAACCTAACCTTCTGCACATAAGGTAAATCGTTGGAAACTGACACTATATTTACAAATAAATGTAAAACATATTCAAGAGCATAATTTAAAATTAAAAATTCGAACGCCATTCAGATAAGCTAATTGAGATTTATCGTTGTCGTCGATAAAAAATAATAAAGCTTTTATTTGTTGTGTTTAGATTACACACCGTTAGCCAGTGCGTATGATTAATATTTAATGCATGACAATTAAATATCACTCATACGCATAAATTTACACCTGTATTGCATGGCACGAGCTTAACATCACTTGAACTGAACACTTTACAAATGAACACTCTTACAAATTGTAGCAAGCACACTGCAGGTTGTCATTGTTATTAAAGGCTGTAATAATAATGCATTCAGTGTTCAAGTGCCCTATTACGTGATTCTTTCTCTCGCGGTAATCTTTCCAATTTATGCTAGTAAAAGGATAAAACAAGTGATTAATGTGAGCATATCTAAAACAATGATAGATTGTTTTGAGTGGTCATGAATCGAATTTTGAGGCTGCCACACAGGAAAGCAATTGAGATTTAAAGGATGTTTCTTTATTGGTGTAGTAGTTACACTGAGCAAGAAGTATAAATTCATGTCCCAACGAGCGTACAGCACACAGCTTCTTATTCTATCTTGTCATTGATTTGGATTCCAAAGTACAGAATAAGGCGGTATTTGACAACCACTAACAGCTATGCTAGTGGGCAGGAATGTAGTCCCATTAATTAGAAATTAGAAAAGAAGTTTCAGACTCGGACGCAATGCAACGGCTTGGAACAGACTTATTTTTCAAGGTATCGGTGTATGATTCTTGGCTGAAGGTAAACAGGCACGTTTGAGGGTAGTTACCAATATGAGTAGGGGCTTTTTAAGGAAAATTACCACTCTGAGTACTCGATATTTTAATAATCCATGGCACAATTCAAATGACTTTCCGTTTTTGCTTCTTAATTTCAATTCAAAAATTTCCTTTGACAAAAGATTTCTAGCCTAAAAGGCATTTCAATTTCAAATTCAGTCTTTGCATTTCCTTAAGGAAGCAATTAAGTTTTCTGTGTGTAAAGCAGCAATTTTATCTTTGAATCTAATTTATGCATTTAAAGAAAACAAAAGAAAGATAAGAGAAAAACAATAACAAAAACAAAATATAAAATAAAGAATTTCTTGAGTTTTTCTTTTTCATTTCCTTTAGAATGGAAAATAATTGCGAAAAATTTATTGCAATTCGTTTTGTTTCTCCATCTCAAATAGTAGCATGGGTACGCTACAATAAAAATTGAAATGTATGGCAGCAGCAGTTTTTACATTAGATCGTACCTTAAAGTCGACTTTACTAACAAATTTTTAAACGAATCATATCTCAAGCCCTGTGTTTGCCTTAAATTTTCTGGTTTTAGTTGAAAATTGAAAAATTCAAGAGCAATTTAATGTTGTTATCTACAGTTGCTGTTATTGTTCTCCTGTTATTTTTATTGTTATTGTCATACGTCTAAACAATCTTATTGATATTCTTCAGGTTATTGCTGTTGTTCACTTAAGTGTTATTTTATTGCGTACATTTTTCTTCTTCTTCTTTTTTTTCTTTTTTGCAAATTGCAAATAAAAATTTAAACACAAAACATATGCAAACAACAGCATAGAAATCATAAAAATATACAATATGTACGTAAATACGTACATATATGTGTATCATATAAATAAATAAATAAATATTATACACATACATACTCGTACATACTTCCCGCAATAGTATCATATTTGCAAAATATTTCAATAAAATACACAAACACACCTTCATTTCTAAATGTGGTACAGCAGTGGCATTTTATTGTACGTATAGCCATCCTTGTAGTACAGCATCGTTTGATATGAAAACAAAAGTTTCGTATTTCTATGGGAATATTTGTGAAAATTTGTTTATTCTTGTTCGAAACAAAACTTTTTTTTTGCTTAAAATTTATAAATAAAACAAGAAAAGGAAGAAAAGGAAAGGCAGACTATTTCGAATTTGTAAAACAAGTGAAATGTTTTACTGAATTATGAATCATTTGTAAATTAAAATTTTTAGAAATTTAAATCCACGAACTGAAGAAGTTTTCATGACCTAGCCACAGTGAAATGGAAGATTCTCCTGCCTCATGGCCAAGTTGATACATACAAACCTTAGTTTAGATTACGACCTAGATTCTCATAACACTTATTGGTGAAACTTTTCATGGCAAATTTATTTAGTCTCGGAATTTTTGCCAGAAATCTGCTCATTCGAGAAGTTGCCGAAGAAATATTTTTTCATATTTCGTTTTGTTGGTGATGCCAGACCTGTGGTTCAAACCGAGATCTCATGTCTAATAAACCAACACCCTACATACCAGACTACCGCGACTTCAAAGCCACGAATACCAAGATCTAATTTCTACCTGTTATATGTTATTTATAGAACAACGATATTGAAAAAATACTGGCTTAGAAGAAAGGAATTATTGAGAAAAACATACGGTATCGGTTGAAAAATACTCTTTAATAACACCAAAGTTTTCTTAGGTTTAGGTTAAAGTCGGAGCTGTAGCTCTGATATCACAAAGCCCGTTGTGATGCCACGGGTGAACGCAGTCCCTGTACGCGCGACTACCCTACACTGGAAAACCAGCCAGAAAGTTTGATAAACGAAGCTATATCCTTGATATCAATAGATGATAGCTCCGTCAAGCTGACAGGAAATGGGGAGCCAAATAACCTACACTCAGCCACAAAAGTATTACACAAATTTCAGAAATTTTTTAACCAATCCGTTTTCGTTGAAAATCTTAATAATTGGCTGACATCTTTCTTCGATTTTAAGACGGTCTTTTGCATTGGTTCAGAAATTTGTGAAATTTGTTAATCGGATGTATACTTTTGTGAGAATGTGCAGGGCCACAATTCAGTTCAATTTCAGAAATTTTTTAACCGTCTTAAAATCGAGGAAACTATAAAGATTTTCAACGAAAACGGATTGGTTAAAAAATTTCTGAAATTTGTTGACCGTATGTATACTTTAGTAACTGTGTGTATATCTACACCTAGCATGAGACGGGCACTGACAAAGAAGGTGAAAAACAGTCTCCTCTTCCTCAGTGGATCTGCATCCACGGCAGAAGTCGTTAAATGGGAACCTCACTCTTTCCGCGTGTCTACCCATAACGCAATGACCTGTAAGCATGGCCACTGTGGTTGATATGGCATCAGGACAAAGACCAAGTAATTGGTTGGTACGCCTTCTATCCATTAAGGGCCAGGTGAGTCAAACGGTGGAGCAGGACTCCTCATTGACCCAGGATAGGTTGGCGTCCCGAAAGAATTGCCGCGCAACGTCCAACTTGACCGATGCAAAGGTTTTCTTAAGTAAAACTGAATTCCTAGTATTAAAAAGAAACCTTTTTATTGTTATATATGACAATAATCTAATAAAATTAAGAAATTCAAATATTTAACCGACAAAACATATTTAATACATCAGCCTTTCTTTTAGAAATGGAAATAGTACCAAGGCCACAGTTCAAACCCCAGGTCAGACATCAAAACTAAAATATGGAAAAATATTTATTCGGCGAATTCCTCTCAGCAGGTTTCTGGCAAAAGTTCTGAGAGTAAATAAAATAGTCTTGAAAAATTTTTAAAAATCTGTAGTTCGGAGTCGACTTTAAACTGTAGGTCCCGCTACTCTTAGATAAAATTAACATACACAACATGAGTGGTGTCAGAAGCTAGGTCGTAATCCTGACTGTAGGGTTGTAATGACCAATTATTTATGTAAAACACAAATATTTAATGGGGAAGAAAAACCATTTTGATGAAAGTATTGCTGTTATTGCTATTGCTGGCTCCACAATATTTCCATGTTTTATGGAACTTTTAGTTTACATGCCAATAAAACTGTTCATCTCTTGATGCAAAACAATTAGTCCCTCAATTTTAGACTTTCTCCTAGGAAGCGGAGTGCGTAGCATCGATGAAAATAAATACTAGTCGAAGGGAACTAAGTCTGATGAATACACCGGGAGGGGTAGGAGTTCACAACCAAATTATTTGATTATATTCTGGAATGTATTTCACTGTTTGCCGTGTCTTGTTTCCCATTCTGGTCGGTTTTGATTAATGCAGGGTGCAAATTGATCAGTTGTTGTCGGTAACGATCTGTATTTATGATTTCACCAGGTCTTAGAAACTCGTAGTACACCATAGGTTTCTGGTTGCACACGGACACAGACATACTGCATTGTGTTCCTGCCGAAAAGATCTCGTTTTGCATCGAAAGTTTTTCTTTGCGCCGGATAA
This sequence comes from Sarcophaga subvicina, assembly GCA_936449025.2. Taxonomy (NCBI): domain Eukaryota; kingdom Metazoa; phylum Arthropoda; class Insecta; order Diptera; family Sarcophagidae; genus Sarcophaga; species Sarcophaga subvicina. The sequence continues at coordinate 41,217,775 of OW388084.2, forward strand.
AACCATAATTTTTTCGTTTAGGTTTCTTAAAATAAATTCATTTCTAATCGCCAATAACAATTCGATGCAGCACTGATTTCCTATTGTGCCTTTGAAGCAAAATTTCACAGGTGTTTTTTCGGTTTTCCACCTGTCAGTCATTCTGACAACCGATTACCAAATTTTTGCATTTTTACAATAGCTTTTAAATTTCCAGAAGTTGTTTGTTATGCAACATTTAACATTTCTGCCATTTGTTTTTCACTCAAAGTGTCACCTTCATCCAATATTGTTTGCAAGCCTCTACAAAACATAAGTCATTCATCTGTTTACTCTGTAACATGTTCAAAAAATTTTTTTCTTGAAAACTAAAAACACAGTCTAAGCTTTTGTTAAATAATTATAGTGGGATGAGAACAGTAACCAACTTTCTTAAAAGGTATTGTTGACTGAATAAACATTTGTACAGAACAGTAATCGCTACAAGCCCAATATGTACCATAAATTTCAAGATAAAGAGAACGAAACATCCGAAAACAGACTTGGAACAAAGCGATGCGTTACGGAATAAAAAACTAAGAAGCTTATTAGATGCAGGGGAGCAGAGAATTATCCATACTGGCACAGGATTCTTTAGAGCAAAAGGACTGACGTTTTAGAGAAATCCTTTAAAGGCAGATAGTTTGGATGCATAGACACCGACGTATAGCTGAATGGTCTCTGGAATAGTTGGCAACAGTCTCAAATATTCATCGAAAAATAACCTTCAACGGTTAGGCCCATTCCTGGGTAAATGTGTACGTGCACCATCAACATTTTCGATTTTGAAACGGATGCCAATCCACATAAGATCCAAGAGCGTAGAATTCATTTTAATAAAGTCAGTGTTTGAAAAAGAATAACTACAATAAGTTGAAAAATCGGATAAGAATAATCGATATCTATAGCTATGGTTTGACAGCTGAGAATATCAAACTCTGTTGACGTTTCTGTTCAATAAGATTTGGCAGATCATAGTGACGCCTTTAATGTCAGTAGAATGATTCAAATTTGTGGAAAGTTACATTGAAAAAGATAAGCCTGTTCGCGAAGTTCATAGGACACGCGATCAGCATAATCGCTCTAGTTAACAAGCAATTCGTTTTAACCAATTTTACTCATCTCGATTCGTAAGCATAAATAAGACAAAGAAATGTGCCCGCAATAGAGACGTCCTGAAAAAGATACAAAAATCTCTATTCGTTGTCGTTCTGAACTTGTTGTTCATATAAATACAGCTCTAACAAGAATAGCTTCAACAAGAAATGAAATTAAACGACTATCGTTTGCGTCGCATTTTTCTTATTGTCGAAGATTTTAATTTTTATCAGAATAGAATTATGTTTAGTGGTGAAGTTCATTTCTGAAAAATTGAAAGGAGGAAACAACTTTCCTTCCAAAAATAGCACCAATCACCAGCTTTCTCATGTGAGATTTAAAGCATTTGAATTACTAAGATTATGCCTTTACCATAGACCTAGTGGAGTATGTTTGAAAGCAGTAAATCTATGCGAGGACAGACATATATCATATGTGCATCTGACGTACACGAATTTGTTGTCAATTTGCCACTGAGATCCTTATCTATGAGTACTCAATGCATTAAGAGCCACTTCTGTCATTACAAGGAGCAGGAGAGTACAATTTGCAGCTCCCATTACAAATATTAGCCTAAAAATATTAGCACTTGTTTCAGTTACTAAAGAACTCTTTTTAATGCATATTTTGCAAGACTTAATTCAATCGGTTTTCAAAAAAAAAACATTCTTTCCATAACTGGTTCCAATCACCCGATCACTTATTTAAAGCATCTGAATTATTAAGACTATGTTAAGTCATTGCTTTATGCTGACAAACGCGGAAGTCCTAAACTATTTGAAGGTTATATTCATGGAAGAAATATTCAAAAATTGGATTAGTGGACTGCATCTTGTAACTCGTAGGTGCCATTTTTTTTACATAAATTACATAAATGTCATAAAACTATTTGCCATATTGTAATAAAAAATATTTCATGTCAATAGTTTTAAGATGTCGCCTTAGTCTTGTAGGGAATGTGTTGGCTTATTAGACATGAACCCCAGGTCAGATATTTCGAACAAAACGAAATATGAAAAAATATTTCTTAGGCGTCTTCCTCTCCACAGATTTCTGGTAAAATCTCTGAGAGTAAAATAAAATTACCATGAAAAAGTATCTTCAAAGTCTATCGTTTGGAGTCAATTTAAACCCGCTATTTATGAATGAAAATTAGCACTTACAAGATAAGTGATGTGAGCATCTAGGTCTCGTAAACCTGACTGAAGTGGTTGTAACGAACAATTAAGTAAGTGAGTGAGGTTTAAGATCCCAAGCCTTTAAAAAAGTAATTGTATCTATAAAATCAAATAAAATTCAATATTTTTTCGGTTTTTTGTTAATTTTTTTTTCATTGTTTTTTTGTTTTGTTTAATATTTGGCTTTACTTTTTAGTTTTTGTTATAAATAGTTTCATTTGTTTTTTGTTTTTTTGTTATCTATTCATTAACTTACAATACAATTAGACATACACAATGCATACAAACTAAGGTAATCATAAATATAGGAATACAAATTAAAATTATTATCGTATTTACAAATATTTGTTAAATATTCTATTCATTCATTACATATATACCATATATATATACTGATAAATTAGTTTAATTTATTTTTGTTTAATATTTGATTTTATATTTTTATTTTAATTTTTAAAAACTAGAAATAAATTCTTTGCAATAAAATTCATTCAAAATGAATAAAAAACTGTCGTATTGTATGTGTGACTGACTGACTGATTATACTTTTCTACTCATAGTAACTATTTTTTTTTTTGTTTATCATTTATTATTGATTTCTTTAATTCCTGCCCGACCTCCTCCTGCTCATCTTTTATTGTTTCTTATTTATTTATCGTATTTAATTTAATTGATTTTATTTATATATTAAATATTGTTTTTTTCTTCTTCTTATTATTATTATTTTTTTTTTTAAATATATATATGTTTTGTTTTTATTTTAACTTTAAATTCTAAATGTTTTGTTTTGTATGTGATATTGACTGTTAATGGACGCTTAGGTTTATTGTTTGTTTGTTTATTTGTTTTGTGAGTGTGTTCATATTCATATTGATTTTAATAGCAGTTTTTTTTCTTTCTTCCTCTTCTTCTTGTTTATTATTTATTTATTTATTTATTAATAACTTAGTTTATATTCAATTTAGTTGATTAAAAATATAATTCTAGTAAAAGAAATTAAATTTAAATTAAATTTGAATTTAAAATAAAAAAATAAATTTAAATATTTATGTATTAAAATCAGTTTATAAAGTCCGTTTTATTTTATTTACAAAAACAAAATTAAAAAAATTATGCTTATTTGCATGTGTTGGTGATGTTGAGCTATTTTGAAAACAGGAAACGGAAATAACAGCATTAAAATAAATTAAATTTTAAAGTTTTTGTTTTTTGTTGTTTTAATTTTATTAAATTATTCAGTTTACTTATCAAACAAAGCATTTAAGAGCAGCTTGTTTGATGTTTAAAAAATAAATAGAAATCATTGAAAAATCAACTGGAAGTCAAAATTTTTTGAAACTGGCTTTCTCCATACTAACGCTCTACTGTACAATAACTCCATATAAAGAAAAGTTTTACAAATTTTCCCAAAAAATAATTTAATGCTCCATTCTTTACAATTCGAAAACATTTACCGGTAAAAGAATACTGAGTATAATAGTAGAAAAACAGAGGATTGTCATCAAATATGGTAAATACAAAGAATGTTGAAGCAGTTCCATGCCCAAATTCACGTAATTTCTCTTGGTTTTACCAAAATTCATATCAAAATTTAGTATCATCCATCAAACTGATGGACCGACAGCTGTATAATTTGTATGCGTGTCTTTTGAAGGTTAGGTGTAACTAAAAATCAAATGGATTTAATGCTATAAACGCCATCTGTGTGTTAACCTTTTAAACTTCGCAATCCATTTGTTACAGAGACAAGCGTCTGCCACTATAATCTCGGCAGTAAAACTGTCTCTCAGTGGCCCTGCAGGATTTGTTGGATTTATGATTAGGACTATGGGAGACAAGTCTAATACGAGATTTATCAGCAGACATTATGACCTGATAAGTCGACTGGCTGACTGCTCTCTTCTTAAGTGTCACCTGACACGAACTAGTAGAATTTGGTAAATAAGGCTTCGCAACCTCTCTTAGTAACAAAAGGGTACACAATCTTTGTGTGACCAATTTGTGGAATACGCATGGGTCTGTGACAAAATGCCATCGAAAGATACGATTAATTTAACTTGCACAAAAAGTACGAAAGATGGGATATAATGACATTACCTCACAGTCAGGTTGCCAGCCATCTGCGCTATGTAGGGCATCACCCTGTTTTTAATTACAGTCAAGTGGGTATCCACGAGTAGATGGTAGATGACAAAGCGAGTTGGGGAGCTTCTACGCTACTGACGGGACCAGAAATTTCCTAGGAAGTGGACAAGCGCAGGATCACTCTTGCCAACAGGTGCTACAATGGTCTCAATAGGCGCAATTGAGTAGCAGAGACCTCTCTCGTACGACGAAACTAATGCTCTACAAGACGCTCATCCCACCCGTGATTCTTTATGGCGCAGAGCCATGGACCCTATTAAGCACTGATGCAGCAGCTTTGAGAGTATTCGAGAGAAAAGTCATATGTAAGATCCTCGGTCCAATGCGAGTTGGCGATGATTTTCGTATTCGATCCAACAGTGAGCTCATACCCTCAACGACATAGACGTTGTGTTGACGTTAATATCCAGAGGCTGTGCTGGCTCGGCCATGTCGTTCGAATGTAGGAGGATTCTCCGGCGAGACGGAATTCTATACGACAATCTGCGGAAGTCGGCGAAGAGGACTTGTGTGCGTTGGAAGGATCAAATCGAATAAGCCCTGTCATCCATTAGTGCGACCAACTGGCGCAGGCGCGTAAAAATCAGAGGCGCCTGGAAGCATTTGTTGTGGCAGGCCGAAATCCGTTAATCGGGTTGTTAATGGCCAATTAAGTATGTAAGTAGTGGACAAATATTTTTGGAAGGGTATACTCAGAGAAAGGGAAATAAAATGAGGTGGAGACACTTCCGAATGTAAATGTAAATTGACCTCGATGCCCCTGGCAGTATCCTGAAGTTTGTCAGGGTAATAAGATGGAAGGAAACACACAGAAATATAAACACTAATTCATATGTACATACATAATTGGTCATTACAACCCCTTAGTCCGGATAACGACCTAACTTCTCAAACCACTTATGTTGTATGTGTTAATTTTATCCATAAGTGGCGGCACCAACAATTTAAAGTCGACTCCGAACGACAGACTTTTTTGGGAAAATTTTCATGACTATATTATTTTGCTCTGAGAGATTTTGCCAGAAATCTTCTGAAAATTTTTTTTTATATGATTCGTTTTGCTGAGATGTTTGGACTGGGGTTTGCACCGTGGCCACACGTCTAAGAAGCCAATATACTGTTTTACTAAACTAGGGCGACTTCCCAATAAAATATGGCCCCATATTCATCGAAAGGGAGTAATTTTGTAAGCTGTGAGCTCAGCTGAGGGGTTCTTAAAAATTCGCTTCATATTCCCAATTTCGAATCTAATGACTGCCAGTTATATAAGATGTGTTAGTAGAGTAAAAATTGATTATGGGTAGAACAAAACTTTTTAGTTTAGTTTGAATACATAAAAATGAAATAAAAAAAAACATTAAAAATTATCATTAAAATTACAAATTAAATTACAAAATTAAACAAGAATTCGATTGTTTAAGTTTCCTGTTTTGATTTCATTTTAGCATCAACACTCACTGAAACACTCTCACTCGCTTTACACTTACGCTCTTAAATAATCGTTTTTAAAAGTATTTTCAAATACTCTTAAATGTTATTTTCTCTCGCAATTTACACATACACAATCGTACTGTACTCCAAACTATAATAAGGTATGGCTTTGGTGGTTCTAACTCTAACAAGTTTTTTTTTATTTCAATCTCTCTTTGTTTGTTTCTCTCTCTCTCGTTCTCTCTGTTTTACTTCCGCTTTACTTTTTAAATTTTCAAATAAAAATTTAAAAATATTGTGTTTTTGCTTTCTTATGCCTTTCTGCTTAGATAACTTAAGAATAAGAGCAACGATGATGCAAAATGATTGTGATAATAAAGATAGCTATGCATGGGATGATGACGATGACAATGATAATGATGGCGATGATGTGATTATGGAGGGAATGTAGAGGAGTAGGGAAATATTTGTCTACACCATGGTTGTTTGTTGCTCTATTCTTAAGTTATTTAAAGGTATTGACTTGTTAGAATTTATTGTCGCCGTTGATGTCGACGTTGTTGTTGCCGTTGACTTTGATGTCGTCGTCGTCGTCGTTACTGAGACATCACTGTTAGTTGCTGTTGATTTTAATAGAGTTTCCTGTATGTAATTGCAAGTCGCCGTCGATTGGCGTTTGATCATCATTTGTGATGATTTGACAGCAATCCATTCATTGCGGGCTGCATCGAACCATGTCAGGCCCAAATTGTAACGACCATTCAGATTTGCATGCTGACAATGAGAGAACCACCACCCACCCTCATAGTTAGCAGCACAATGCGTTTGTGATATGTCACGGTCAACATCAATGGCCGAGAACTGCATGTCCTGCTGGTAGTCCAGTGCATCGGAGGCATTGCCACTGTAGCCGCTAATGTGCAAACGATAGCCATCGTCGCGTGACGATATGTAAAATTGTGTATAATCGGCCAGCCAAACATTGTCGTAAATGTCTTGCATGACCACCCTTAAGCGTGTACAATTGTTCAGTGTCAAATGATGTAATTGCTCGTTGCCGATCCAAAATTCACCGGCCGGCGAACCAAAACCATTTGCATAATCCTCCCACGAACGATTGAAGTCGGCACTGCCATCGTAACGTCGTTGTACGGTTGTCCAACCGTCGCCACTGCAATGAGCCATCAAGGGATGACGTTCAGCTGATGGCGCAATAAGATACAGTCCACCGCCAACACTAGAGCTTGAATTGTTGCTATTGTTGTTGTTGTTATTCAACGCTAACGGTGTTACTTCGCTACAATCCTTAGGGAGTTTTTCAATAATTGATTCAAATTGTGCTTCAACATTTTCCAATTTGGCAACTAAAGATTCAGCATTTTGCGTCTGTTGTTCCTGCTGTTGTTGTATGCCTGTTGTGGTTTGCGGCATTTGCTGTGGCTGTTGAGTGGCATATGATGTATTGTTGTGATGATGTAAAGATTTCTAATATTGCGGTAGCGAGAAACACACAAAAAAAGAAAAAAAATGAAAAATAATTTCAAATTAATAGCCTTTCTTGACATGACATGGCAATAAAGTGAAATGAATGAATGAAAGTTTGTATGCGCCATAGACGTACATATTTTTCATTTAAAAAATTGAAAAATTTAAAACAAAGCTACAGTTTAATAAAACATGTACGCAATATGTGAAATTAAAATTGATAAATAAAAATATGTTGTGCAATAAACTTTTTTAAATAAAATTATTTTTGAATCCCCTTTAATGTGCTGAGCTTTTTTCCACAAAATGTTTTATGAACGCCTAAATGTATGCAAAGAAATGTGCTATTTATAGGGCAAAAGCAAAGTAAAATTATTATTACATCTAAAGGTTTTCCAACACCATAAAATGAATTCAAAAAGTTGTCGGTTTCCTTATATATCTGCTATCTCCTTTAACGTTTTCAGTTACCCTATAAAACAAATTGGTTTTATTGATACCTTAAATTATGCTTTTGTTTATATTTTTAAGTATATATCAACTATTTTCAAGTTATAGGTTTTGTGGTCCTGTCGGAATTATGCGACTTCTTGCCATATAGAAGAACTTGAAAGCAAACTGGAGTCATAAAGGCTTATTGAACATAATACAGTTTTCCAAGCGAAGTATGTATATGATCTATGCAAATGGAGACTTGGAAAACTTAACTTTGTATCATGTATTCTACTCGAATAGAATATACAAAGAACGGGACATAACAATACTATTTGACAGTCAGACCGCAGTTCGAACACTATGTTCCCTTGACGTTAAATCGAACATTGTATGGCGGTGGTGTGTTAACTTGCACTGATATAGCTAGAAGGGGAGAGAGGCAGAAACTTTTCTCAGACCGTGTTTGAAGAAATCAAAATTGTTAAAATAAAGGAGATGTCAGTCATGCATCAAACTCGACAGGAATAACTTGAGGGTAGTAACCGGTCTTTTGACAGGGCACTGTAAACCCAAAGTACAAATGATTAGAATATAGGTTGTATAGAACATAATAATGTAGACGCTGTGATGATGAAAAACAATCATTAGAACATATTCTTGGAACCTATGAGATACTAATTTGTTTCAGGAGGAAACACCTGGGAGCATATCTGGTGCTGGGCAGTGAATTATCCCTGTTAACACCGAGCAGCAGCCTTAAGTTGGTCAGGGCAACTGTCTTTAAGAAGATATTATTGAGATACCCTATAAAGTTTGAGGGGAAACCAATATATCATATGGTCACGGTGCTATGACATCTCTTTACGACAATTATAATTACAACACTAAGTAATGGCAATTTGTGCACATAACTCGTATTAGATAAGTGAACTGGAAGAAGTTAAAGTTTGCTTAGGATATAGATTTTCTGTAGGATATATGGTTGGTAACCATTAATAACGAGTGCAGAATAAGCAAACATGAAGGCTTAAATATATGCAGATAGGCACAAGATTTTAAACTCCTGTGGTCGTTCATCTTCCCTTCAACCTACCTGCTTGCCTATATGAGTTTTGTGAAGGAAAATCAGAAATGCTTTCAATTATCATTCAAAGTCGTGTAAGGAAATTTCCAAACATTTAATTTTTTTTTTATTTTGAATTTTCGATTTACTTTTTAGGTCAATGAATAACTAAAACCCTTTGTTATGCAATAACGTTCATAAAATAACTAAAAAAAAAAAAAAACAGCATGAGGGATACTTTTAGGCCAGAGAAGTATATTAATTCGAACTGTATGTATGCTTTAAGGAGCTAACTTTAAAATTAAACGTTTTATTTAAAGCATACTTTTAGGGTGTGACATATATTTTATTGCAACATTGACAGCTTAATTAAAAAAAACTAATAAGAAGTACCTTTGGTTACCAAACAGCACTTAGAAAATGAGCATCGTTATTTTATTGCCTGCTTTAAGGGGTTGAGTTTAAATTAAAGCATTTATTTAAAGCATACATTTAGGATATGCCATTTATTTCATTCTCTGCAATATGCAAAATGACATCTTCTTTCCATTTCTTATTTTATCAAGCAAATCATGTGCATGCAAACGTTGACAAAACGTGACAGATTTTTGAACGATAACGCAAAAATATGATGAAATATTTGCCACTGTGAACACATATTCACACATGCACGCACACACACACACATAAAAAAATTGTTTCTGGTTTTGGATTTTCAACGGATAAGAACTAAATCCTTTGCATACATATTTTTTTACTCAAATTTTATTTCCTTTTTTGCCTCATATTTTTTCTACTTTTTTGACTTCCTTGTTCATTTCTTTTATGCTACAACTCACCTTATTGTTATTGCCAAAGCCACGGTGTTGACGGTGTTGCAACGCCCTTTGTACATCGTCAACCATTGTCTGTAAACGGTCCACTTTTGTACGCATCTCACCAAAACCCGTTTGCATACGTCGTATACCATCACGTTCATCCTGCAACGTACTAACACTGACAGCCATTGCCTGCAGTGAACGTGCCACATTCTTACCCTCCTCACGCACCAAATTCTGTTCGGACAATAGCTGTGCGTTGGAAAATTCCAATTTTGATATTTCGTGACGTAATTCGGGTAGATTTTTATCGACTTTCGTTTGAACATTCTCAACATCTTCGAGTAGTTCCAGCATCGATGAGTGTAATTTATCGAGTGAGGCTATTTGTCGTGACAGATTGAAATTGGCATCCGCTATGCGATGTTGTTCAATTTCAATGCTGCGTACACGTTCGGCAATACGATGATATTTTAATTCATTAAACTGACGTTTGAGTTGGCGTTGCGACAATTGTAGCTCGTGCAGCTGTTGGCGTTGGTAACGACAGTGACGACGTTTGTGGTCAGCAAGTAAAGTGAGTGATGGCGACGTGGTCTGGAAAAATTTAAAAGAAAAAATTTGTGTGAACAAAAAGCAAGAAAAGTAAGAAAACAAATATTTTGAAAGGAAAACAACAAGAATGCGAATAATGAAGTTCCAGGAGTGAGTGGACAAAAGAGAATTTTATTCTGTTCCATATCACCTCAGACTTTAAGGCGGAATGATAATCTAAAAAGTAAGAAATTAATTTAGGAGGATTGAACTCAAATTAAATGCTTAATTAATACACGAAATTCAATTGAATTCCAATTAATTTTACTGCTACCGCTACTGCATGTATTTTATAGAAATGTCTTCATATCATTAACCCTTAAAGTTTGTAAATTTATGTAAAAATTTGAATTTTAAATTTAAAAAAGTTGAATTGTTGCAAAATTTAAAATTAGACGGCTATCAGAAAAAGCTCATAAAATCGTAGAAGTTCAGCCCTGTCTAATGCATTTTTAGAAGCATGAAGGCATTGGTAACTATGGTTTGACAGCTAAAAACGTCTGTGGATGATTTTCATCAGTAAGGTCATACTTAGCGACAATAAATCGTTTAACGCCAGGATTTAAGTTGCCCACGGAGTCAATTACTGGTTACCTTATATAGGTGGACCAGTCTCCGGGTATATGGCCTATTTAATTATGATTATTTTAGGGCCTGTTTTGATTGAGGAGGAAGCATAATCGGTACAGAACTTTTAAGTGAATGTCTTGCTCAGTGAATAATTGAAATTGACTGCCATAAAAATGTGTGACTGTAAACTGGTCGTTGTGGTAACCACATGAATGTTACATTTAACCATTTTTTCAGTACCCCGCTTGGGAGGATGCTTCCACAAAGCATTTCTGCCTTATTTCCGTTTCTTTAATCCATTATTGTTGTTCCAGCTTGGCAGATGATTTGTCTGCTGTAGCAAGTCCTATGACAATGGGGCTACCATCTATCATTGCCCAGAAACAATGCCCTCCGAGTATTTGGTGTAATGGTAGAGAATTTCGCTGGTTGTTGATTTCTATCTCTTTTCCCACTAGGTGGCGGCACTTGGATCCAGATTAGAGTGGCGAAATTGTGAAATTGGGCTCTCGAGTGAACATACTAGCAAAGTACGCAACATAAACTAAGATTTGATGACTTATGGTAATATTACTTCAATTCCAATTTCAGGATTCAGTAAATAAATGTGAGATAATAGAAGACCTTTGAAATTAAGTCTGACGTAGAATTTCTCATTGCTTTCTTTCTAGAATTTCTTTTTTGCCAAAATCAAATGGCATCTCGTTTCAAAAGTGAAAAAGCACTTTTTCAATTACAATAGGGGATAAAAATAAATGGAGAAATTTCTGGTATCATAAACCGCCTTAAAACTTTGGAATCCTTGTCTTTTGAAATCCTTGTCATTTAAAAAATAGTCTTTCATTAAACGCCAGATCATCCAAATCAGCCCAAAACTTGTTTGGTATGGTGCTCATAGTTGACAGTAGTTGCCTGGCTTTAACAAGGTGGCCATTATTAAATATCCAAGTTCGGAAGTCACTATTAAAAGATGTGTTTAAATCACGCAGAAGCGCTAAACAACGAATTACAAAAGCCCGGATTCAAAAACTCTGATAGAATACCGGGGGAAAGGTACAACAAAATAGAGAGGGAATGTATTGAAATAACCTCAGGATAATTTATTTGAGCGTAGTTTTTATGTATGGATGGTATACATGACACAATAAATCGTATTATGTGCAGAAACTGTTTGCAAAGTCCATCTAATGCAGATCTAATCAGAATCTTTCTGTGAAGAATATACTCAGGCAAGGGAAAATAGAGAAAAGTATCGACACTTTTCAAAGCCAAATGGGTTTGGGGCAATTTAAACATTTGTTGGTTCTTTACAATATGGGAAGGTTAATGCATCAAACTATCCGTGGGTAATATGGGACCCAAAGTACGCTTGTCCAAAATAGGCAAAGACTTGAGTTCAGTATGTAGAATTTGTGCTGATGAGAATGAATCAACGGAAAACATACTTGGAACCTGGCTGATGCTAGAGAGGAAATTGTCCTCGCTGACACAGAGCAACATCCTGAAGTTTGTAAGGGCAGTGCAGGAGATATTATAGGCATACCCTACGTACATAGATTCATAATAGTGCAATGGATTATATGATTACAGTACTATGATGCCTTTACACAACGACTATATATGGTAACAAAGGCCGATGATTCTTTAAAAGAAATTCGAAAATTTGTTGAAGCTGTTAAATCATGTCGCCGTAGTTCAGGAGGTAATGTGTTGGCTTATTAGACTCAAGACCATGGTTCAAAAGTCAAGTCAGACATCTCCAACATCTCCAAACAAACTATGAAAAAATATTTCTTCGGTTACTTCCTCTCAACATATTTATGGCAAAAATTCTGAGGGCAAATAAAATTGCCATGAAAAGTTTCTCAAAAAGTCTGTCGCTCGGAATCAACCTTAAAACTGTAGGTCCCACTACTCATGTAAAAAATTAACACACAAGAACATAAGTGGTATGAGAAACTAGATCATAATCCTGGCTGAAGGGTTGTAATTACCAATTATGTATGTATGTATGTATGTATGTATGTTAAATTATATTTTCTTTACAAGACTCTCATGCTTTAATTTTGTACGATACTATATTTGCTTTCGAAATGAACACACATTCCTTTGTTTGAAGCAAATGGAGCCAATATTTAAAACGACGTTTACAATTGTATTTCATACCAATGCATGTGTGTACGTACGTATGTATGAATGTGTATGTATATTTGACAGAGTAAATATATTGTTATTGTTTTCTCACTTTGTTTTTGTATTTATTTTTTTTTTTTGACAAGAGATTGATGATGTTCATTATTTAATATTGTTTCAATGTGTGTATATATCGTTAAGCTCTCTGTCTGTGTGAATCAATGGGGATTTGTTTGTTGAGACAATAAAAAAAAGAATTTGATTTCATTTGAATGATTTTTTTTTCTTTTTTTTGTTTTGTTGACTTTTATTCACCAATTACACGCACAACATACATGCACACATGCATTTAATTATTGTTGTTTATTTGAAATTAATTTGAATTTTTTTTTGTTTTTTATTTTCATTCCATTCATTGATAGTTTTTGTTTTTGTGTTTTTGTATTTGCTTTGTTTCATTTTTAGTATGTAACGAGTACTCTACCATGGTCTGTTGCCATTTGTTGACACATTGAGATCATTAGCATTGTTGTTGGTGTTTTATTGTTATTGTAATATATTTTTTGTTTTTGTATTTACACTGTGCTCCACCTCTGTTGTTTATGTTTTTATTTTGAATCATCACAGTGTGTTTTGGTATTTTTAACAACATTTCTCTGTTCATTTCATATGGTATGCATGTATGTGTATGGGTATATTGTGTGGTGTTTTTATGCATTTCAGCATTATTGCATTCGCATTTACATTTACATTTTGTTATTGTTACTGTTTCCTGTTTTCCCTTTTTTACATTTTAAATATATGATATTGTTGTTGTTGTTGCTGCTGTTACATTTGTTTACTTATTTTATCAGAGGAAATAAATCAGTAGAGTATGTTGATGAGAGCGATTGTTAGGAAAAGAAAAACAAACTTCATGTACAAGTGTGTTTAATTGTGTGCATTTATGTATGCATATGTGTATGTGTGTATGAGTTTATTAACTTTTATTTGTATGGGTTATATTTGTTTATTTTCCTTTCATTTCTCGCATTTTAAATCCACCATAAATTGGGTTTTTATGAGTGCAGAGAAGGCAAATTTATTTGCCATTTGATTATGCAAAAATCTTGTGTGTGCACATGTTATTGGTGTCGTATGTCACTGGCATTAATATTTGTGTTGAAATTGAAAGCCTAAAGGCATGCTACATAAAGAGACATTTTAAATTGCACATAAGCAAACAAGTACATTTCATTTCAAAATTCTAATAACAATTCAAATCACATTATTGGGGTTAAGAAGGACTATAAAATGCCATAATTGAAGGGAAAAAATTATATCAACTTAAAGCATTTTGAAAACTGAATAAAATTCTTTAATAAAAGTATTCTCGTTAATAAGAGAGGAAATATGGCATGTTCCTGCCTAAAACTAGGCAACATATTATTTTTCAAAACTAAAAAAATATGGCTTAAAACCTTCTTGCAATACAAATGAAACAAAAACCATTTAATTTAATAAAATAATGAACATTTATTTGTCTGACTTTTTTAAAATTTTCTTTTGTTGTGTGCTTTCTTTCTTACTAACATTAACATTCTGTTAATCACCTAAAAGTATGCCATTAAATTCAGCTGCGTTTTAATACTCGTGTCATTACTTTTATTAACTTTATAGCCTTTTTAGCATGACTAATAAACAAATATAACTGCTAAACACCTGATTTATTTTCATTCTTTTTTATGGCTTTTTCCATGTTCTCCATTTCTTGCTGTTGTAATAGGTATTAAAAACATTATGAATATCGCTTACTGGCTTATATACAAATAATTTATATGGAAATACTCTATCTTTATGTTCATTCATTATTTTGTTCTAATTTTTTTTTTGTGTTAACAAAAATGTGTTTCATTTGCCAAAGTTAATGTGCAAATGCCGGATATAAATCATAAAAAATAGCCTACCACCTTGGGTACTTTCTCCACGTTATTATCTAAGCCTGATGGCGTTTGCCTTAAAGGGAAATTTTAAAGCTGCTTGTTTGCACTGTAAACCTTGTTGTTTGTTTCGTTTGCTTTGCTATTTTCTTATTTTTCGTTGGATTTTTTATTTATCTTCAAAAATATTTGCTTTGCTGGTTTTGTTTTTTCGTTTTCTTTTTGTTTCAAAATTTTCGTACAATTTACACATTAAAGCCTTATAACGAAGCGTAACGTTACGTTACAGTACTTATAAAAAATAATAATCATAATAATAATCATAATCATAAAGAAAGAATATATTTGCAACGACATTTGTTTTCTTTATTTTATTTGCAAAATTCCCAAAGCGATTTGCTAGGTGGCATCCCAGCCCCCTTAAAGTCCAGACTCTCTGTAAAATTACATGAATTTCGTTTCATAAAGGAAACACTCATCATATTTTGCTTTCTTTTCGTTAAATTGTATTGTGCTGTGTGTAACGGCAGTGAAAAAGAAACAGGAAACGGTTGGTTTTTATTGCATAATTATGGGGGGAAAACTTTTTCATATTGTTACCTTTTTTCGGAAAATATATTTTGTGCTCCTTTTTTTGGGTGTGCAATAAAAGCACTTGTTTATGAAAGAGGTTAAGAAAAAAAGTTGAACACAATTTACACCAGAACCAAAGAAACATAATTTAAGTTTTAAAAAAGGTTTTTGCCTTAAAGTAGACACCAGAAAGGGTAAATTTATTGAAACAAATAAAACAAATGGAATTTCCATGTTCCATAAAGTGTTTCAGGTTAAATGTAAATCAAATAAAAATCTATTTTTTTTATTTATTTATAAATATTTAATGATTATTTATTTAAACTTAACACATGGCTTTATTTGATTCTAAGAAAGTTAAAACTACCATTAACTCATTTCTTGGCCATTGAAACTGATAATGTTGGTTAATCTTTTGTAAAAGCAATTTACGAAATTAATTTCCACAAGCCAACAAACTTTACGTATTAAATAATTAGCCTTTGGCGTATATTTAATAAAAGATTTCTTATATAATCTGTTCATTAAAGTATTCATTTCCAAAACATTATCGGCATTGCTTAACAAAATACACAGAAAACAACAACAGCAAAAAATAAATAAATTATTAATCTCCAGAGATTACATAGGCACATAGAAACTCTTAAAAATAAAACATATTTAATAAAACTGCTCCTTAAGTTATGCTCCATTCAACAAAATCACAAAAAAAAAAACAAAAACAGCAACAATACAACAAAACAAGCACAGAGGATATGTTATAAAAGTTTTGTTAATGGCTCGTTTGCTCTTTTCTATTCACTAGAATTTATTACCAATAAATGCTGTTTTATGGCTATAAATGTTACATAAAAATATTGTGTATCAAATATTTGTAAACATTATAGAGGATGCCTAAAAGTATGCAAAACATTATTTTATTTTTCCTACACAAAACAGCATATGCTTTAAATTTTTATCACACAGACTAAATCGGAAGCCTTAAAATATGTTTTAACCGTGTTTAGCCGTAAAACTCTTTCTATTGTTAGCATAAGGGCAAAAAGGTTAACATTATTATTGTATTTAAATATGTGTTGCATTTTTTATGAACCCTTTTATCCTGACCGGTATTTATTTTAAGTATGTTGAATGTGTCAAGAATTTAGGGTCTAAACTTATAGTTCTTCCAGTTTTTTTCTTCATTTTTAAAAATATACTAACAATGGTTAAGAAGAAAAAAAGGAAATATTTTGTGGAACTCAAGCCCTTTAAGTACGCCAACTAATCGAGAATGACAAAATGTCAGTTAAAAATAAAGGAAACATTTCTTCGATGATGTAACGTACCATATAAGTTATTTTGGTTGATAACTTTCTAAAAAAAAACATGAGGGTATACAATATGGCCGAAGTTACAGTGGAAATGAGTTTCTGAAATATAATTATGAACATAAATTATGATTAAAGTTTTATGATTAGATATAATAGGTCGTCCACTTAATTTTATAAAATGTATTGGAATAGTAAGTGAATTCTAGTGCTCTTATCAATAATGTCCTATAGAGTTCATTAAACGGTTCTACTTTCATTAGGCATAGCGTGTAGTCAACTTGGAAACAAAATTCTGTGATTATACTTATAAAGGTTCTTCTAACAGGGCCTTCCGAACCTTGACAATTGATAAGGGTCGTCTAAGGCTACGTCTGCCAAATTAATTGTCATTTATTTAGGCCCGTTTTGTACAATCACCGTGGACAACCATAGACATCAACGTGTGTTTGCTGTATGAAAAATTATCTATGCACAAGAGTTGGATTATTAGACGTAACGCCAGGGTTCGAGCCCCAGGACAGATATCAAAACAAATTACAAAAAAAAGTATTTCTTCGGCGACTTCCTTTCAGCAGATTTCTGGCAAAAACTCTGAGAGTAAATAAAATTGCCATGAAAAGTTTCTCAAAAATCTATCGTTCGGAGTCGACTTTAAACTGTAGGTCCCACTACTCATGTATAAAATTAACAAACACAACATAAGTTTTGTGAGAAAGTAGGTCGTAATCCTGACTGAAGGGTTGTAATGACCAATTATGTCATTATATATGATGGGACCCCTTTTCTGGATGAATATTTACCTGCGCAAAGAAATCATTGTTCACTTTCAAACTATAGAAATTCACATGAGATCCAAGAGCGTCCAATGTATTCTGAAAAAGTCAGTTCTTGGTTTGGATTTTGGACTGACGAGTTCATCGGCTCATATTTCTTTGAGAATGATGTTTGCCACGCAACTACTGTCAAAGGCGTAGACTAGACATCAATGATTACAAATTTCTTTTGGCGTTAAATAGATAATTTGGATTCCAATGACATGTGGTTTCCAACGGCACTAAGTATACCACACAGTCATATCATATGGAAGTGATGTAAACTGACCACCAAGATCATGAGATATGATCCTATTAGACTTTCTTGTAGGGTTTTCTTACGTCACAGGTAAATGTTCATAAGCTACAGACCTCTACGGTCCTCAAGGCATTTTTAGTGCATGCCATCGTTTAAATTTTAGCCCGATTTTTATGCCTGTGTCATAGAAAATCTGGCATTGCCGATGCGGATTACGTTACAAGCACAATGGCATCTCACACATGGATTTCTCACATATACTTACACACGCACATGCATAACTTGTCACTGCAATACTTCAGTCACGGTTACAATCTAGCTTCTGTTCTCCAGTTAGGATGTGTATGTTAATTTTGTACATGAGTTGCGGGTGACCTACAGTTTAAAGTCAACTCCGAACGATAGATTTTTGGAGACTTTTTCATGGCAATTTTTATTTGCAATCAGAGTTTTTGCCAGAAATCTGCTGAGAGGAAGTCGTTGAAGAAATATTTTCTTATTTATCATTTCGTTCGAGATGTTTGAGCTGTGCTTTGAAGCGTGGCCTCACGTTTAATAAGCCAATACCCTACTTCTTTAGACTATGGCGACTTTTCACACACTCTTTGTTTTATTTCAATTTAAAAATCAGAAACGCTTAGAAAAAGGCCCACTGTAAGTTTCCGGTAAAAATATTTTAACTCTTGGCATTGAAAAGTTTAAAAATCTTGGTTATAACAAGCTACAGAAACTTACTGCCGAAATGAAGAATGGTTTTTGAATAAGAACAGGAATTAATTTCGATTTGAAATTAAGATTGAAAAAATTAGGAATATCAAAGCAAGTGTTTTTTTTTTTTTTTTTTTTTTTTTTTTTTTTTTTTTTTGAAAGAGACATTTTTCCTTCTGAGGCACCATGGTGTCCAATGAACTCCTTCTAAATGTAAAATTAGTTGTTTACTCATTTTAACTGCCTCTAGCGCCATCTGGCGCCGTCTATATATACCTATAATTTGTACTTCATTTAAATTATTAATTCTACATACATGCCTAGCGTATTGCTAACAATATTCAACTTTAAGTCCTTTACAAAGTATAGAAAAGTTATAAACTTTTAAGTTGTTTGGAAATCTTTCGTGTGTTCTGTATACTTAATTAAATTTTAAAACATATTTTAAGGCTTAATATTAACCATGCTGCATAAAACGCATAATTTAAGGCGGTTCAACTTTATTTAATTTACCGCATAAGTACCGTCTACAACACTTTTAAACACCTTCTAAATGAACATAATAAAATGTCTGCAGCAGTAGTTATTAAATTTACTTTTTTAAGCCTCATTTCATAACAAGTACCATGTGGCACATTTAATTTTGTCTCACATACCACTACAATATACTGTTTTAATCCTTTAATGCAAAGCCGTACGACATTATTTTAAAAATTTATAGCCTGAAATGACAGCAAAGGTGATAAACTCATTTAAAAATGTTTTCAAAACTATTAAAAGCTTTCCTAATGGGATCGATATTTTGTATGTGGGTTATCATTTTTAATAATTTACACAAAAATAATGTGGCATACTTTCAGGTGTTACAGACCAAGCAATAAACTGGTGCTTTACTTTACTTTTAGGTTTTTATCTTTCTTCTTTTTTGTTTTTTTGTTAAAGTTAGAAAAGGTTTATGCCTAAGAAAACAAAAGCCTTGGGAATTGGTTTTAATTTATTGCAAAAAAAAATTTTAATTTTACATAGAGCAACCTGAATGTATGCTACAAATTTCAATTATGAAATTTTCAACGTATTCATGTAATAATTATTAAATTTATAAAATCGTATTATTTTTACTTTAAATTACTTTTTTTTTTCTTTTAATTAATAACAATAAAACAAAATGAGTTTATTTTATGGCTTAAAGCCACCGTCCATCATAAATAAATATGTATGTATGTATGCATGGCAAATATGACGTTCACGCATTATTTAATTCCTTCTATGTAATGAAATATTGTCATACTCTAGGGTTTTATTAAAAAACTCATTAACGCCAATGATATTCATTAATTTTATGAAATGAAAATTATTTGCAATCAATTTTTATTTTTTTTATTAAAACCAACACCATTCAAGCGGCTGCTTAACGGCCTGCTAGTAATGAAATTAATCCTTTATTGGCAGCTCCCCTTTTTAGGTTTTTCTTCTTCTCGTTCTCATCTCCAGTGAAACTGGTTTTTTAATTTCGTTTTGGTCTCCAGTTTAACGTGAGAAACTAAAAACCAAAACAGTTTTGTTTTTTAATTTTTAACAGCTGACCTCTTTTTTTGTAGAACGGCTCCCCTTTTTCTCAGTTATTGGCAATAAATTATGATAAAAGCGTATGTATGAGTACGTTTTGGACTTTATATTTAGCAGTGTTACCAATTTATCTTTTGCTCAAGCCACTTTATTAAACATCTGTTTTGGTTTCAGTTTTAAATTTTTATTTTATTTTGTTTCTCCTGTTTGTATGCGAAACTTAATTTATTTTTGCAAACACTACTTTGACAGCTTTTTAACATGTTGGCTGGTAACCCAGTAAACATTTCATATGTATGTTTCATAAATTTTTGTGTTAATAAAATAAGATTGCCAAAGCTTCAGTTATGCCATAGTTTGGGTATGAAAGGAATGCGATCCACTAAATCTAAAGCAGGAGTTTTATTTTCCAACGGCTTAACCATGATGTAAATCAGAAGGCTGGTGCCAAACATACAAGGCCCCTATTGCCTTAGCTATTCACCATCGTGTTGAATGTTATTATAAGCAAAGTCTGTTCAAGGAAAATAGGAATGTTATAAAGTCTATCACGCCAATTCGAGGATTTGGATTATATGGATGATATTTGTCTGCTCTCGCACAAAATCTTCAAAAACTGTACTTGGAACGACGACCTCGCAATGTTGAACTTGAGATAAATATCAAGACAACCAAAGTCATGAGCATTGGCAACCTTAGCACCAATAACATCATGCTAGTCGAGCATGTATTCACAATTTTCTTCTACTCTCTAGTCCGTACAGTGTCAACAGATTACGCCACAAATATAAACGTAAATAAAAGACTAAAAAAGTATGGAGAAACTCACAATTATTCAGACGAACCAAGTTTAGAACATTTACTGTTTATTCTACATTTATTCAACTTTATTGTACGAAAGTTAAACTTGCTTATTTTTGAACATGAACTTCCTTTCTTAATTGGTTGCTACAACCCTTTAGTCAGGCGTACGATCTATCTTCTCAAACCAACCGTGTTGTGTGTTAATTTTATACAGGAGTGGCTGGACCTACAGCTAAATGTCGACGCCGAACGACAGATTTTTCAGAACCTTTCATGGCTATTTTATTTACTCTCAGAGTTTGTGCTGAAAGACTGCTGAGAGAAGGCCATCGAAAGATATATTTTTTATAATTTCGTGCAACTTGTGTCTGAGTTGGACTTTGAAACATGAGCCCTCATCTGCCTACAAGGCCACGGCGGCTCCTAGTTTACAGTGGAATAAATAATCGTGTCCAAAGGAGTATGTTTTGAATAACTTTGCTGGCTATTCATTGTGGTAATTTGAAGACAAATAGATTTAATGATAAGAAATCGATTGTTAATGCTGCTACATGGCAAGGTGAAGCATTTGCTGATTAACTGATTAATTACTGAAGTAAAAATGCATTCAGCTCTCGATATTCACGACAGCGTCAGCTTATTATTCATTTCGAAAGATGATATCACCAGCATCTGATTCAATTATGGCCTGAGGATTGTATTCATGGTAAAACGCAAATTTTGGTTTGAAGATATCATTTAAGCCGATGAGTTTCAACATTAAAAACGCAATCGTTTGATAAAAATTCTCATCTTCGACTGATTTCAGATAGGCACACAATGATCGATTGGCTACAAGCTGTAACATGCCCATGAAAGATATTTTACAAAATTTTATACGTAATTGAAAATCATTTCGACATTTCGGCGTATCAACCGATCAACAAGTGATTGAATTGCTTACATTCGAAGCCGATAATACATACATATGTGTACATACATAATCGGTTATTATAATCCTTCAGTCAGGATTACAACGTAGTTTCTTACACCACTTATGTTGTGTGCGTTTTAAAATCGACTCCAAACGACAGATTTTTGAGAAACTTCACGACAATTTTATTACCTCTCAGAGTTTTTGCCACAAAACTGCTGAGGGGAAGTCGCCGAAGGAATATTTGTCCATTTTTAGTTTTACTGCCTGACCTGGGGTTTGAACCCTGGTCTAATAAGCCAACACACTACCTACTAGTGTATGTTATAGCGATCGTAAAATGAAACAAGTGTTCTATGAACGTCGCAAAGAGATTTACTCTTTTTTTAGAGTAAATTTATTCGACCTCCGGGTACTGTACTTGTCTTGATTGACAGGTGTACCTCCTCTAATTAGAGTAAATTTTCAAAATTTGGAAGCATTGTCCTTGACTGATGACTACTTTTAAAACGTTTTTATACGGAAATGTTCATACAATTTGGTGTTCTCAGCTGCCATACCAAGTTATCGATATTGAAAGGTCTTTAAGTAAATAAACTACACCTAAGTACTTAAACAAAATTTTTGTTGTGTTTATCATCTGAAACCCTATTATTGTATTATTTTACAAAAATTAAAATCGACCAAAAACTCCCAAAATGGTTTTGAATTTGAAATTCAATTTCTTAAATCGAATTGAAAAGGAAAACAGTAGTGCGACCCTATTAGCGTGAGGGTCGTTGGTTCGATTCCCACCAGAGACTCTGGTCTGTGACACCACACCGAGCATATGGCTAAGTTACTCCGCTCGTATATAATTAAAATATAATTTGTAATTGTATTGTAATAAATATTCGTGGAACTATAAATTAATGAAATGATAATTATTAAAAAATATTAATGTAATTAAAGTTCTGAGTTCATAATTTATTTTGTATATTAACGAGAAATATAATAAAAATAAATAGTTGATACCTGCAATGTTTCAGGCCTAAAGATTTAGGCCTTATATTTCTCTCTCAATCACATGTTACGTTTACCCATTTTACTTACTCTACTCTAAATGCAAACAGGAGAAAACAACACAAATATACAAGTTTAAGTTAACTTTAGAATTTCTGACATGTTTGTGACATGTTGCTTTATATTGTGGTCAAATTTAATAATTGTTATTTGATGTCAAAAAAAAATTAAAAATAAATTCAATGCAGGTCAAACAAGTCACACAAAAAAAGTTCAATAATTACAGAAAAACGACAACAAAAATAAATGAAATTGTTATTAATATTGATTATAGTTCTAGAGAAATGACAAATACACAACAGGCCTTTGATGAACACAATTTTTAATTAAAAAACAAATTAAAAAAAATAGTCTCAAAATATCACTTTTTTATTGACATTTTTTTATTTTCTTCTTATTAAAATAAATGTTTATGAAATTTATACGAAAATAAAAGAGAAACCAAGTTTTTTTTTCAAGTCGTATTATTCGTTTGAATGGCATTCAATAGAATTCGTTAGAATTTTATATTAAATACGAAATATTACATCACTTACAATTATAATGAAGAATATTCAACCAAAGAGATCCAAATAGTTACGAATCAGCATGTAAAATATTTTAAAATAAGAATTCTAGAGTTAGTGTATGCTATGCACCAGGAAGTGACGAATTTTGCCAGCTGATAACGGCTATCGTCTTATAGGTAGTCTGTTGGCTTATTAGACGTAAGGCCACGGTTCAAACCACAGGTCAGACATCAAAACGAAATATGAGAAAATATATCTTCGGCGACTTCCTCTCAGCAGATTTCTGGCAAAAACCCGGAGAGTAAATAAAATTGCCATGAAAAGTTTCTCAAAAATCTGTCGTTCGGAGTTGACTTTAAACTGTAGGTCCCACCACTCATGTATAAAATTAACACACACAACATAAGTGGTGTGAGAAACTAGGTCGTAATCCTGACTAAAGGGTTGTAAATTCCAATTATGTATGTATGTATGCATAGCGCATTCCACTGGCCAATCGTTCACGAATGGATTTACACTACGAGAAAGACAGGTACAACTTGCGTAAAAGCATGTAATTTTCGGGAACAAGTTCCTGATTTTCGTTTGTGTACTATCTATTGTAGTAATGATAGAAAAGTGATGCAACATAAGTTACATTGCGACAGTGCTTCAATAAGTCAACAGAGGTGGTACAATGCATGAGAGTTGTATTCCCATTTTGATGTATAGTCTAATAGATAGTTTGTTGTCCTATTAGACACGAGCTCGTGGTTCTAATCCCAGCTTAGATATCACAAACAAAACGAAATATGAAACAAAATATTTCTTCGACGACTTCATCTCATCAATCTTCTGACAAAAATTCTGAAGGTAAATAAAATTTGCCATTAAAAGTTACTCCAAAAAAATATTTATACTGACAACACACAGAGCTTTTGACTCACCAATATTAACACCAACTTTAGTTACAGATGCGAAGGTGGTCCAATAAGTCAATAGAGTGTGTTCAATGCATGAGTGTTGTATTCCCTTCTGGGCGGATATAAGTGAAGTAAGTAATCGATGTTCTCTAGTGTGCTAGCTTGTTAGACGCAAAACAAAATATGAAACAAAATATTTCTTTGGCGAGATCCTATCAGCATTCTTCTCACAAGAGTAAATAAAAATTGCCATGAAAAGTTTCTCAAAAATCATCGTCGACCTTAAACTACAGGTCCCATCACTCTTACAGAAAATTAGAACACAGAAGATGAATGGTGTGAGAATGTACTAAAGGCTTGTAATGATCAATTCACTAAGTAAGTAGTGAGGAGATCAGATGGATTTTTTGGACGCTTCTTGGGACTGCACACATCGCATTTAATTTTCATGCACAAAACATCTAGAACTTAGGACTCCCATAGTTAGAGGTGACGTACTTGTAGGTTGGTCAACAAAATTAATTCTTTTCATGTTTCTTTATGCCATACCCTACCATGAACTCGGTCTACCTGCATGCCAACAGTTAGTAAACTACGGAATTAACAAGTGATGTGGTGGATGGATGGGGTTTTCACCATCTCATTTCTTACAGTTACAAACAAAACATTTGAAATCACGGCGGATTGTATTGTATTGTTTGTATCAAAATGTTTTAAAATTCATATCCGATCCTGTATGTCCGTGTAAAACTCAACTTATGTTTAAATACTGGACACTTTATTTGGGACAAGTGGTGAGAGCTTCTTCCAGAATCCAGTAGGCTTCATGATATACTCAAGGTCCTATCATTGAAGAATAACATATGTACCACTGTATTGGTCCTAATGTTTAAGATTTAATGTGGGCTTATGGAACTATTTAATCAAATCAATAATACTTGTCTACTTCATATTCCTTTTTTCCAAATGACTTGAATTGAAAGTTTTTTTTTCTGGTCACGATAATAATGCCCAGAATAATTTCAAATACAAAAACACTTGCCCACACAAGTGCTATTTGAAATGAATTGAATATAAAACTTTTCTCTATTCATAAAGTTTAATATTTTAAATCTAAATTGAAAATTATGTTTTACAAAAGGAATCTTAAATATCCTTTTATTGAGCAAACATCTATGAAATGAGATTCCAATTCAGTTTTCATTTCTAAGATTATTTTAAAATATGTTTCGCTTTGTATTTTGCACAAACCGACAGATGTGTACCTTTTTATGTGCTAACATATTTAACATATCAATGACGACTAAAAGTATGCTACAATAATAAATAAACATTGCAACTATTCATTCCAAAAAAAGAAAAGCTTTGTAGAATGATAGTAAGGAATTGATTTAAAGAAATATTTTGCAATAAAATATTTTCTATATGATTTTGTATTAAACTAGTCAGTCAAATGATGAACAGAGTTCTTATTTTTTTAATCCTAAAAGTATGCAATGTTACAAAAATAAAGTTATTTATTTGCTTGTTTATTATAAATCTTGTTATGTGCTTGCATTCACACAAAGAATGATTTCAGAGGAAAACTCATATTTTCATTAAGCAATTGTATGACACAAACATTCTTACACTCTTTGCAAATGTAACTTAATTTTTCGTTCTTCCTCTTTTTCTATCCATTCAAAAAGTATGCAACAAAAATTCGATTGAAAAATATATGTTAAGAACTTTATTGAAAACGTAACGAGCAACTGAAAGCAAAAATAAAATGGAAAACAAGTTATGGAAACATTTGGATTTTACGTGTATCTTGTGTTATGAAATAACAGTCGAGCATAAACAAATCAAATCCAAAAAAGGGGTGGTAAAATAAAAAAAAAAATATTTTTATTACAAACATTTATTCCACCCTAATATTTTATTTAAAGCCAATATTTTTTATTATATTAACTTAGTTTCACATCCGTTTGCACCCTCCCCCCCCTTCCTCACTCCCTCGAAATAGAAATCTATTTTGATGTTTTTTAAGAATTGGTAGAAAAAGTTTGGTAAATTCATAAGCCCGGGTAGTATGTGTTTATATGACAGCCAGTTTAATAAAATTTATACTATTTATAAATGTGACAAGCTAATATTTCATGCTTGTAAACGTGTCATGAAGTAGATATTTTATTTTTGTTGTTATTGTTGTAGTACAGTATCTATACATATACATATACACTCCAATCACCCCTAACAGTCAGAGTTCACTGGAATATTATTTTGAAAATCAAAATGTACAAAATTTGTGTGTATGTATGTATGTTTGAGCTTTAAGTTGAAGGCATTCACAATATGTTACCAAATGTCATGAACCCTCTGTTAGCTACAGTAACTTTGTTGTTATGTCCTACTTAAGACACACGACTGATGAAAGTTAAAAAACTACAAACTCAAATTATTCGACAATAGAAGCAACTGCTCTTTTGTGTTGTTGTTGTTCTTTTTTTAATTTTCTTGTATAGAATATATAAAGAAATATGTAAGTATTTAGTGCCACCCTACTTCTAAGATACCATTCGACTAGATTTCCTGCAATGGGTAAGAGAGTAGCATGAGTTACTGTTAGATTAAGGCTTACCACAATGTTCTATTTCGCTTCGGAAAGTAAAAGAAATTGAAAACTTCAAATGAAAGATTCAGTCGTGTTCGTCCCACAAGTAATATCCGAATGAGGTTGTGTGTACCGGCTTCACCCTTTGTTACTAATTCATAAACGCACCATTAATAACATTGTTACGTTCTTACCCTTTAAAGCCGTTTAAAATATAAGCTCGTAGGTTGCAAATAAAATATAAATAAATCTATATTTCGTTTTAATTAAAATTCTTTATTATTCCCATAATTCCGTCTGCCACTGTTCACAACTTGATGTAAACAACAACAATTGCTTTGTTTGTCATTCCTCTGTTTACACCCTTTGCATACGCAATAACAATTACTAGCCAATTGTTTGACAGAACTTTGTAACGGAAATCTTCAAACCACGATTACTCTCTTTAAACGCACCGCGTCTTCTCACAGGACTGACTGAACATTTACTAAATCCGTTGCCTGCTTCACATTAACTTTTATATGGCAACGTAAACAGTCTGATGAATGTTCTTGAAGGCGAATGTTCATAGCTTCGCCTTCTTGAGATCTCTATAAATGTACCCATAGTTGGTTCAGTATTGTTGTTTGTGTATTTTGTTTACATTTATTCGTATAGTGTTTGTTGTTGTATTTTTGTTTACTTGTTTATCAATTTTTTTATGCTGGTGTTTGTTCTTATGCTGGTAATTGTTCATTACAACTCTTTAATCAGAATTACGACCTAGCTTTTCACACCACTTATGTCATGTGTGTTAATTTCATCCATAAGTTACGTGACCTACAGTTTAAAGTTGACTTCGAACGTCAGATTTTTGAGAAACTTTTCATGGCAATTTTATTTACTCTCAGAGTTTTTGCCAGAAATCTGCAGAGAAACAGTCGCCGAAGAAATATTCTTTCATATTTCATCTTTATTGAAGACGTCTGACC
This sequence comes from Sarcophaga subvicina, assembly GCA_936449025.2. Classification (NCBI taxonomy): domain Eukaryota; kingdom Metazoa; phylum Arthropoda; class Insecta; order Diptera; family Sarcophagidae; genus Sarcophaga; species Sarcophaga subvicina. Next base: position 41,245,647 of record OW388084.2, read on the forward strand.
TGGGATTTAAACCGTGATCTCACGTCTAATAAATCAACAGACTGTACCTTGTTGTAAATATTGTGAACGCAAAACCTCTAAATGTTGAAAATGAATGATGAAAATTCTATGCTACGTCTGCTGAAGACAGCATATTCTTCAAGGGCCTTGGCTTCTTAAGACAGTACTAGAAATATTTCATTTCATCTGATCTCCATATTATTTACACCACTTACATATATCAAACCGAAAATAGCATATTAGGCATGTACAGGACAGGGTGAAGTTATTTATTAATAATAGTGGGGCATATAACTCTATTGATTCATTGGATCACGGTCGTGAAGCGGCTTGTGTTTCACAGTTCTATTGCGCTTTCCCAGGACAGTGCTTTAGTTAAACAAATAATTGTTTTCTAAACATCCGATTCATGGACATGCAGTTGCTTATGAAAATTAAATAAATTTTAAAATCTTCTGATAATTTATGTTTCGTTGTATATTTTTGATGACATGAAACTGAAAATCTCTTCGTATCATTGCATGTCGGCGATTTCATTTAAAACATAATCTCTCCTTCAAATTTTTATACTTTGGACCGCATATGACTTATTTCAGATAGAGTCTCACAGTGTTCTTAACAAAATCATCAGTGGCTTGCTTTCTAGCGGGTTATCTGTCCATCATAGTTTGAAGTGTTGGAGAAGCAATATCATTTTCCAATTTAAATCATTTCTCTCTTGCCCTATCGTTTACATTAAAAGTATGTGTGTTCAGCATCGTCAAAATCCCCGCCTCCATATAAATAACATGGATTTCAGATTTTTCCCATTCAAGGAAGGTATTTCCAGAAATAGTCCTACTCAGAGAGCATTTATGCCTCAGGGTTTCCTTTTTTCCATTGTTCAATGTGTATTTCAATACTTTCCCTGATTAAAACTTTCATGTTTTCTCCGACCACTTTTTACTTTTGATAACAAAAATCTCTTCTCTAAGTTCATGGAGCACTTCGTTTATTTAACGGTCGACATAATCCACTACCAAGTAGTTTGCACAGTTATTGATGGTTTTCGCACGATTCAAATTTTATGTTATTGCCCCTATAAGAAGACGCCTTGGGGGTCTTTTTGCTTCGACCGCATTGAAAATATTATGTAAAGATATTGGCTTAAAGGCTTCTATAAAATTTCAAACCAAACGAGCGCCGCTGGTAACGTATTTTTGCTAATAAATCACTACTCTGTCCATATCTTCGAAATAAATATAAATGAGGAGCTGAGGTAACAGTGTTTGGGAAGCTTTATCAAGGCGTACATACATAATTGGTCATTACAAAACTTCTGTAATGATTATGATCTAGCAGCTCAAACCACTTGTGTTGTGTGTGTTAATTTTTTATACATGAGTGGTGGAATCTACAGTTGAAAATCAACTCTGAACGACACATTTTTAAGAACCTTTCCATGGTAATATTTATTTACTCTCAGAGTTTTTGCCAAAAATTTGGTGAGAGGAAGTCGGCGAAGAAATATTTTTTTTGTTCGAAATGTGTGACCTAGGGTATGAACCGTGACCTCATATCTAATTAGCCAACACACTACGTACTTAATGACTTAAGTTTTGATAACATAATTTTTGTCACAAAAAATTAATCAAAAAAATGTTGTTTGGTTTCAACACAATTTGTCATACAGTTCACTAAACAACGATTTAAGTCCAATGGATTACTTTCTATAGCGCTATTCAGTTAATGTTTACGGACAAATTTTTTGAAAAAAGTAAACAAAAATTGGACTGAGCGATGTCCATGTAACTCGTAGCCTCATTGAAAACATGCCCAAAAAAAATTGGATGCCATGACATTGTTTATCAAATTATAACAAAAAAATATTCATTTCAACAATATTCTTGTTATGTTTTAACATCTTAAGCTCTTAAGCTCTTAAAAAAATACCCTATACAAGTTCAAAGTAAGTTTATTTTTAGAATTAAAATTTAAGAATTTAAAATGAAAGTAATTTTTTATCTGGGAAAATTGCATACACTTGGGAGATAAAAAATATTATTCTTGTTACCCATTTGAGAATATATTCATGCTTGTTGAACACAAATGTTGAAAAATATTTTTTTTTAAATAAATTAATAGACATAGATTTTGTTTTAATATGCTGAAAAATGCTGCAATAAAAACTGGCCAGCTAAGTTGTCTTTAAAAAATATTTAAAGCCTACAAATAGCCACATACGACAAGAGAAACTTTTATTTTAATAAAATCCTTTTATGACACACTTTTACTATTGAATTCAATTGTTTTCTTAATTTGAAGAAAAAGGATTAAAAAAAAATTATGCAATTTATTTGCAGCATACTTTTAGGTGATAAATTACCATAAAGCCTACATTTAGGTTTTAGAAAAAAAAAACTAATCTTAACAATAACGCAATTTTTATAAAACAATAAATATAAATGTTATTTGTTTTAATTTAATAATATTTCTGCACATGTTGTGCTTTATACATGCCACAGAATTTTTTATTTGTATGTTTGTGTATACAACTTCATTTGAATATTTTTCAAATATTCTGAAAATATAATTGTATTTAGCTTAACACAAGTGAATTAAATAAAAAACCTATATATAGGTTAAGCATACTTTGAGGGGCCGTAGCAATGCTCATATACAATACAATACGTAAGTAAAAATAAATGTACGATATTTAAATATTATATTATGGTTATTAGTTTTAATATCATAATAGTCATGGTCTTTGGAGCTTTATTTTCTTTTAGTATAAAACGTAATACGAACCTTTTCTTAAATTTGCATATTTAATGGCTTATTATACGTTTAATATTTTGATGTTAAAGCCTATTTTCAGGCATAATGTAATATAGCAATATAAAGCCTATTTTAAAGCTTGTTTTTAACATGTTTAAAGAAATGTTATAATTTTGTAAATTCAAAAGACATTTTATACCATGACTTTAATACTGCCATGAAGACATTGAATACATTTTCCTACATGCTACAATTTAAATCCATACAATAAAAACTTACCTCTTTTATATCTGCTTTGATATCCTCATCTAAACTTTCACTTGAGCTGCTACTTAAATTGACTGTATCCACCAAAGCTTTGCTATCTAGATGCTGATGCTGTTGCTGCTGCTGTTGCTGTTGTCTGTCAGTTGTTATTTGTTTATTTTGTATTATAAAATGTTGAAATTCTTGCTCTTGCTGTTCGCTCTCCTCACGTAATTCCTGTATATAGACATCACTTTGTTGTTGACGTTCTTTGAGTGCGGCTAATTCGAGCTTAAGTTGTTGAAAATCACTGCGTATTGTTGCTAAATCTTCCCAGCTTTGTGTGCGTGTTGTCACATCTCTCATCGCATTACTGGCAATTTGTTGCAACTCCACCAATTGTTTACGTAATTCACCGATGGATTGCTGTAACCATTCAATGGTTAAACGTTCCTTATTGTTGCTCAGGATGGTGCCATCAATTTGTTGCCCATTACGCAAACTTTGTATTTCTTGTCTGGTGCACAAACAGAAGACGAAAGACGAAAAACGAAAAGAATAAACAAACAACCACAAATAAAAATAAAAAATTGAAATTAGAAATGAATTAAGAAATGTAAATACTGTCAATATAAGTGATTGTTTTTGTAGCTGTTGTTGAAACAATTTAAAAATATTTTTATTCTCCTTAGGGTATGCTTCTCTTTATTTTTTGTAAATTCTTATTTTCTGCACAGCCCTGTGGTTTTAAACAGTTGTTTTGTTTTGCTTTGTTTTATTTTATTTAATTTTTCTTGTTACGAAAACAAGACAATAACATTTCAAATGATATTTAATGTGTCTGAGTATTTATAAATTTACTGGTAATGAAAGCTTAAATTACTTCAAGTATGTCATTATGAAAATACTGTTGCCACCACAGCCAAAATGTCTTAGTAACGAGCCACTTTTCGAGGGTTTATAAAACCTAGAGAGGGAGAACAGTCTGCTCTATATTTTAGTAGATGATTTGTATGAACACTCTCCCCCCGCCCCTAATAATTACTTAGCAAAATCGCTGAAATGTGCTTGTAATATTCTGTGTCACCCTAAATGTATGCCATCAAAAAGTGAATGATTTGATTTTTTTTTTTCATTTAAGCTGAACAAATACTGTTACGCATATTTCAACGAGAATGTAATTTTTTAACATGAATTTTTAATTTTTTCTCATTTCCAATTTGCATAATAACAAAAGTTTTTTCATTGTATTTTTTTTTTTTTTGAAGTATACTTTCAGTCAACTTATTGAGTTTTACAATCACAAAATTTAATTGATTTAATTTAATTTCATTGTTCGCTTTTTCTTTGGTAAATAAATATTTAAATAAATGAAATTTTCAATATGAAGTGAATAAATAGCAAAGAAACCTTAAAGCAATTTATTTATTTTTTTTTTGGTTTGGGGGGGGCGGTATGGCAATGAAATTTATTTTTTCTTTTACTGTACAAATATTGATTTGAATTTTGTCTTGGCGGAACTTCTGGCATGTTATGAACAAGCACAAGTCTGAATAAATTTATTGTCAACGAATTTATAAATAAATTTTACGCCAAGCCATCGTAATATTCGCTTTTGGTAGTCACTCTTAAAGTGCGTAAGATGTACCCATAAATTAAGTTTTCAAATGAAATAATTTATTTACGATTTAATTAATATTTAAGTTTCGTTCATTTCAGCAGTTTCTTCAAATTGATAAATATTTTATATAGAAAACAAAAAACATGGATGTAATTCAATAAATTTCACTTACGAAAATTAAATTTAAATTAAACTTTGGAACTAAGTTACTTGTCTTTTATAGGCAAATTACTGCTGAGTTATTAAGAAATTTAATGTTTGCCTAAAATGACTCTTCAAAAATTTTAATATTTATTTATACACTATACTTTGAGGCGGCGTACTAATTATTAATAATCAAATGCACAAAGTGATCTGGTATGACATGAGCATCAAGCTATCAATGTCTCCATAGAGAACTATTATTGTAAACGAGTCTTAATTTTCTTTTTGTGTTGGGGTGAACAAACAATATCATGCCATATTTTTTCATCATGCTAAAGATGGCGAATTTTGTGCCAGAAAATGATGATTAGCCGAAAGCATTAATTTTTTGTTTTCATTTGAAGAAAAGTGCTAGAGAGTCGCATCGAATGCTTGTCGAGGCATATAGCGATCATGCTCTGTCAGAATTAACATGCCGAAGATTTTTTCGACAGTTAGGAGATAACGACTTTGATTTGAGAAAGGAAGGACGTGGAAGACCACTAAATAAGTTTGAAGACGCCGAACTACAAACAATTTTGGATGGAGATGACAGTTTGAGTCACAAATTAAAAATGTTAAATGTTGCACAACAAACAATTTCTGACCCTGTAAAGTCTATGGAACAATGGGTCAATTCGACCTCCGGGTACTGTACTTGTCTTAATTGACAAGTACACGTCCTCTACGGCTATGGAAAATACCAAAAAGTTTGAAAAATGGTTGCATTGAATTGTTACTGGAGATGCAAAATGGATGCCATATTAATTAAAAGACAGACATGGAATGGAGAATACAAAAACCACTTGCAAAATTTAGTTTCAAAAGCCACGACAGGAAACCAGTGTGGAATCGAATTGTTACTGGTGAATAAAAATTGATTTATTTTTAAAATCCTAAAAGGAAAATCATGTATCAACCTGCCAAAACCATCAACTTCGATTTCAAAATCTGATCGACTCGCAGGAGGACAATGATGTGTGTTTGGTGGGACCTGAAAATATCAGAATGGACCACGAGACATGGCAAGTTAATTTTGCAACATGACAAGGCACCTGCACACAAAGCAAAAAAGGTTCAGGATACAGTCAAAGCATTATTCTTGAAGCTGCTAACCCACCCGCCGTATTCACCATACTTGACTCTTTCAGACTACAGTTTGTCTTCATCTATGGGACACGTATGGGCTGACAAGCACTTGGATTCCTACAAGGGAGTCAATAATTGGGTGACTAGTTGGTTTGCTTCAAAAGACGAACAGCTTTATTAGCATGGAAAATATTTGAAAAAATAAAAAATGTGCAGTTAGCCACTGCCAATACTTTGTAGAAAATGTTTTTTACTTTCCCATTAAAATTTTTTGTTTTATTTTCACAATAAATCACTCAATTCATATTGGAATGCCCTGTGTTTAATAAGTACATTTATGGCAAGAAATTTTATTTGTTTCAATTTGAATGCGTAACAAACTGGTGTATCGTCTTGTTTCACATCTTTTAAAAAAGCAATATTGTGGGTCACTTCAAGGAATAGAGACTAGAATATTCACAAGCACTCTAAATTGTGACCTAATAGTTGTCTAATAATAACATAATTGGCCCTTCAGTCAGCATTACGACCTAGCTTCTCACACCACTCATGTATGTGTTAATTTTATACACGATTTATACACAGTTTAAAGTCGACTCCGAACGACAGTTTTTTGAGAAACTTTTCATGGCAATTTTTATTTAATCTCAGAGTTTTTGCCATAAATCTGCTGAGAGGAAGTCGTCGAAGAAATACTATTTGTATTTTGTTTTAATGTCTGGCCTGGGGCTCGAACCCTGGCTTTACGTCTAATAAGCCAACACACTACCTACTAGACTACGGCGACTTCCAGTTGTCTAATAATAATGGAATAATAATTTCGACAGATGAACTCAAATAGCGGGCTTTCCTTAACATAACGATAGGTGAAGAAGCACATGATCAAAAATTTACTTGCTTAATTGATTAGTAGCACCCTTTAGCTAGGATCACAACCTAGCTTTTCATTGCTATTCAAAGATAAAATAAATTTTATATGAACTAGTTCTCTAAATTGTCTTTAATATTGAATTTCATTAAAAATCCTAATTTATTGGTCTAGAACTTTCAATTTCATATCTTTATGAATAAATTGTAATAAAAACAGGCCAATATGCCATACACGCTAAAATGAATTCAACAAATAAAATATTTTTATGGCTCCTTTTATGACTATTTTAATATTCTCATATACATACTTAGTTTAGTTTAGTTTTTATGTCTTCATTTTTACTTTTTGTCGTAATTCTTATTAATTTATACGTATTAACGTTTTTAATAACTTCTAGTTCTCTTTATAAAATTTCTTATACTTTTCAAAGCATACTTTTAAGAGCTTAAAACTTTGGTAAAAGGGGTTATTAAGTAAATGAACACAGCAGCAGATAGACGTATTAATGATTCTCAGAAAATTTCCCAAAAGAACTTAAGTGTCTTTAGGTAAATGCTACTTGGATAATATTAATGAAGACAGATAAAATTTGTTTTCACTACTTTTAGGAGCTTAAAATAATAATTTCCTAATCTTGTTCTATTTGCTACATGTATACAATGCTAATTGATCTGTATTTGGTTTATGTGGTTGCAAAAAGCATTTCTAAGTATTTATTTCACATAAAGACACATACATACATATGTATATAGTGGGTACATATACAACAAGAAGAATGTTGTCAAACCATAAGCAATTTACCAAATTTTAGCTCCCCAAGATATGCAAATATATAAACATAACATTTAATTGTTTACATATATACATACATATCTGATATCTAAATTATATGTAGAAAATATATGTATAACAAGCATACGGTTTTAATGCTTCAACACCACAAGCCAAGTACTTAAGCAAATGCAATCTAATATTTTATATGTATTTGCTATGCGATGCATGCATATAAATTGAAGCATAAGTTAAGGAGTATCATCTATGGTTTATTTTTTATTTTTATTCTATACTTATTTTTATTGCATATCGTATTACGTACATTTATATGTTTGCTTTTATTATGTTAAGTATGTATTTAGTGTAATTAGTATTGAATCTTTATAATATGAGATAATTATAGTTTATTTGCCAACAATATTCTAATGAGTTAATGCATATGAATATGGTAAATTGAAGCATATCTTAAGGAGTTAATTGATAAATAATTTGTGTAACTTGCTCTGGCATAAAGGAATAACGCATAAAAGCATAACCGTAGCAGAACTTTCCTTAAAATATGCTACAATTTATATTTAAATTAATTCTTTTTTTCCTAAATATTAAAAATTTTTAAAATTTTCCAAGTTCATTAAACTTAAAAACAAAACGGAAATTCTTATTTTCCACCACATGCTAATCTTTGGCCACAGCTTCAAACATGTATAATTTGTTTACAGGCAATGAATCCTTCCTTTGAAAATGAAAATCAATATTTCAAAGAAAAACTTTTTAATTTGTTTTCCTTATGCTTTTGAAAGCATACTTTAAGCGTTAGTATTTCCTTTGAAGAAGGTTGATTCTGGCAAAATATTAATTATATAAGTAATGACATTAAAAAATTATTTTCCAAAAATTGTAACATACATTTGGGAATCAAGGAAATTAATTACGGAAAATTAATTTTTAATTTTTGGAGCAAAGGATATAAGCAGCAAAAGTATTTAAAATACAAGTACAAGTGTTAAATATTTAAGCATACATTGAGGAGTTAAGTTGTAATATTAATTTGTAGTGTGTACTCAAGGTTAAGTTATACTCTAGGTTGAGTTTGAAAACACTTGTGTCCTATCAGGTCCTATTGTAATGCTATTATATCCATTTTAGCTCATTTCTACAATTTTTGGCAGGCATTTCCCATGCATTCGGAAAATTTTATGAAGGTGTGTGTTTTATTTAATTCACGGCTTTTGCTGTCAGGCTCTCTAGTGCCAGACAATGACAGAGAAGATATTCTCCAATCCCTTTGTCGCAATATTTGCAACCTTTGGGAGCATAGGCCCTGAGAACAGTGTAGTGTTAAGCCACAATTTTTATATAAATTCTTGGTAAATGAGACAAAAGTCTGTTCTCTATCCTTTACAAATAACTAAGCTCTACATAAGAATGTTTATCTAGCCTCGCAGTGGATTTCGTTCAAATAAATCTCAGCTTTCTTTTGAGCGTAAGGTCTGTTGTTACTATCAATGTCATCTTAACTGTCGTATTTAACACTATTTTCTGCGGAGATACAAGGCATCCATAGATTATCTAAATTGATGGCGTATGCACTCTTTAGGAATACAATGCCCGCTTTAGAGTCAGCAAATATAAGATATTGAACCTCATTCAACTACTTTTTTATTTCCGATACTTCTTAAAAAAGTTTACAACAAATTGCGATTATACCGAGAGATCAGATCCTCAGTTGATAAAGACTAGAAAAATAGTCATTTGAGTACAGGAGGAAAGGTTAATTCCAGTCCGGTATTGCTCCCCATGCTAAGGGTATTATATTCTAAATGTTGGTGTTGAAGCCAAACAGTCTCACGCAGATTTCTGGCATCGTCACGACAGCTTGGAGTACATTGAAGAAAACGGTAACATTTACGATGTACGTCAAGGTTGCCAACGTTACTTTATTGGCCTTGTACAAAGAAAAGTATGGACATGACATGGAGTATGTACCGTGAAGTCACGTCTAATAAGCCAATACACTGCCTATTAGACTACGATGATTCCAAATAAACCAAATCTAAAAATATTTATGGGCACCAGGCATAACTTCTCATAATATGGTAATAAGGGTAGTCATTATCATTTTTCTTGCAAAATTTTGACAGGTAGCATTTAGCTACAATATCCAACCTTCTGCTTCAACACAATGCAAAATAATTAATTTAATATACGTATTTATTTACTGCATATCATTTATCGTTTATTGAGGTTTGGTTCATAACTTCTCATATATGTACGTACATACATATGTTTATATACATTTACAGCAGATCCTCTATGTTTCAATTTTGTCAACATTTCCTTTTATCTTTATCTCTTTGTGTAATTTAAAACCATGTTTAAAAATTTGTGTTTTAATTATTACAGCATACTTTTAGTGCACTTTAGTACAATAAGGTTAAACAGCCCTTAAGCTATGCTACATATATATGTAACGTATGTATATCCTGTTTATCAATGTATTTTGATTTTATTTTCACAAATTTTGTAGCATACTTTTGAATGTAATTTAATAAAATAAAGTAACATTGGCTTTAAGCTATGCTTAATATATTTGTTTTTACTTTTCTTTTATTTTTTGTATCATCTTATTTATTGAGTTTTACCCTTTTTATGGATATTGTGTTTTTAAACAAGTTTTTAAATTATTAATATTAATACTAAAAATTACTCTTTATTTTTCTTTCCCTGCTACAGACGCAAAAAAGTATGCAAAACTTTAATAATAATAACCCTTATTGTACACAAAAAAAAAAAAAATACCCAGGAAACAGTAACCAAACTAAACAATTCGGTGTGTTCATTTTATGTTATACATGAGTGGCGGCTGAGACAGATTTTTGAGAAACTTGCCATGGCAATTTTATTTACTCCCAGAGTTTTTTCCAGAAATCTGCTGAGAGGAAGTCGCCGAAGAAATATTCTTTTTCGTACTTCATTTTGTTTAAAATTTATTAGAAATTTTAGAAACCCAAGCAGTAAAAGAATGGATAAACAGAAAACGAACGCACGATCTTTACACTAAGAGATTACTAAATCGACTACCAGGCTCCCTTAAATTTCCTTTAACTCCTAGGAGTTCTTAAAATTGTACAAAAAACCCCTCACAAGTATACTACTTCCTCGACTACCAGGGCATCTTTAAATTTCCTTCAACTCCTAAAAGTATACTTATTTATTTGACAAAGTTCATCTTAAATTATTTGAAAACATTTGCTGGTTTATGTGTTTAATCGTGTTTGAAAAGTTTTCAACTAGAAAAGGTAAAATATTTTGAATGGAAAAAGGAAAATACTTTTTGACAAATAAAACATTCAACCTTTACAAAAACCATTTTTTTCCCTTTAATTTTTATTTTATTCTTCTTATTTTTTTGCTGTACTTTGCTAAACAATTGTTTTGTTAAATACTGTCAGCTTTACAATAAAGTTTCCCTCTTTTTATTTTATTGTGCAATACCTTGGAAAAATAAAAACAGAATGAAGCTAAACTGACAATAACCTAACAATTTAAAATTAAAAAAAAATAACAACGAAAAAGGAAACGGATATAGTAATGAATAGAAACCGTAATTATTTTTTCAAATGAAAACAATTTAAGCATGTAAAATAAAGAGTGTATTTTTAAACGATTATTAGACTTGGAAACAGGAAAAAGAAATTTGCAATTACAATTAGAAGTTTATTAAAAACATGAAATAAAATAAAATAAACTAAAATAAAATAAAAAAAATCTTAAAATCCCTGGCTAAGTAATAAAAACGCCTAAAAGTATGATTTGATTTTTTAATTTTTTAAGTGTTAAAAAATATGTTTCTTTTTTAATAATATTTTGTTACTAAAAAGAATAATAATAATAATATTATTATGTTGGTATTTAAAGTTTATTTATTGAAGGCAATTGCTGATATTTTTAATCTCCATTAAAGCCATATATGACACTCAAAGTTTGCATGTATATGTAATACTAAGTTAAACTCCTAAATGTATGTCAGGTTTTTTTAATTACAAAATTTTTAATCCAATTTATTTCATTGGAGGATAAAACTTAACATTTTATTTTATTTAAAATGTTTTTTTATATTCAAAGCTTATGGCAAATCATGTATTGATTTAAATCTCAATAAAAAATATATATGTATACATGCATATCTCTCTAACACATGCCATCTATGTACATATACAAACAATTTTCTTTTAATAGATATTTCAATTTTGAAACTAAAAAGCTGTCGTTTATACGTACATATATACATACATACATATGTATGTAATATGCATACACAGTTATATACAATTGGTTTATAAAGCACAATATGAACCAAAAAAAAAAAAAAAAACAGCAAAAAAAAATTTAAAAAAAAATAATTCAATTATGCATGATTTAACATGTATGGTCATGCCCAGATACACAACAAAACACACACATACACACACCCACATGCACACAGATAAATACACACATTCACTCACTCACTTACATTCACATACATACATACAGTAACATACATTTTGATTTTATTAAATAGTCTTTACAATATCCTCAAAATAGACGTCCATCAAAGTCAATAAAATAACAAGTTTTTATAGGTTAAAAGAATATTACAACAGCAATAGCAACAACAACAACAGCAACCACAACAGAAAAAAATGCCTTTTTATTTTTTTGTGTAGGTCAGATATACTTATCAGTGGGTTTAACTTAAATACTATATAACAACATAAAACAAATTGTGCAAAACAAATATACATACAGTCAAGGGAAAAAGTCAACATACAGAGTAAAATATTAACGTTATGGACAAGTTGTAATGCTTTTAAGAAAATATTTATTTTTATATCAATTCTGAAAATATTATCGAAAAATATAGTAAGAACGGCGAAAAAATTTGACATACACCATGACAACCCTAAAAACAAGTGATTTTTTTTTTGGTACTCACTGTCCGGTACTTAGTTTACCTTTGTAAATGTCGCTGTAGTCTTTATAAATATGAAAACTATTTCTTCGGCGACATCCTCTCAGAAAATTTCTGGCAAAAACTCTCAGAGTAAATAAAAATTACCATGAAAATCTGTCGTTCGGAGCCCACTACTCATGTATAAAATTAGCGCACCCATATAAATGGTGTAAGAAGCTAGGTCGTCATTCTGACTGAAGGGTTGACCAATTGCGCATGTATATATGTTTGGGTAAATAACAAAATCTTCATGACTTGTGACAATTTTAAAAATTCTTAGTTCGGTTTTTTATATTAGCTTTGACTATAAGACCGTCAAGTAAACGATGCTAGGAAATCATTAAATTTTTTTTTTTTTTGTCAAAATTCGTGCCGTGTGGAAATTGTGTTTTCTATCGACAAATTATATTCAAAACTTATTTCTGCCTTGAAAATTGCCGAATTTTGTGTGAAGAGCATTCAAAGCACCCTGAAAGAAACACTATTGGGTTGGATGTGTGAACCAGAAGAACCATCAGACCGTAGTTTTTCAAAATCGATGAAAATCACAGCATTACAGTCAGTGAATTATAGAATCTTGCAATGATTGTTGACCTCTCTTTTGTGTAAAATAAAACAATTTTCACTTGGTTGACGTAAGATTTCAACAGAAAGAGGTCGCATACCATACGCCACGCAATACCATTAAGCTATTGAGATGCAAATTTTGTGAGCAATGCCTCTCACGTTTCGAAGAAGTTCATTCATACGTATATAATTATATAATTGATCATTCCACACCACTCATGTTGTGTGTATTAATTTTATACATGAGTGGTGGGACCTATAGTTTAAAGTCGACTCAGAGTGACAGATTTTTGGAGAAACTTTTCATGGCAATTTTATTTTACTCACAGAGTTTTTGCCAGAAATCTGCTGAGAGGAAGGCGCCGAAGAAATATAATATATGTGGGAAATGTTTTTTCTATCGAAAAATTATATTCAAGGACGAAGTTAATTTTTTCTTTTATCGTTACATCAGTGAACAAAATTAACGAATTTAATGTGAAGAGAAGCCAATGCAACCTGAAACAATATTTGGTAAGATGTAAGGGCCAGCAGGATCATCAGACCCTACAGTCAATGAGTCAAAGTACCATGCAATGGTTGCTAACTTCTATCTTGCGTCAAATGAAAAAAATTACACTTGGTTGACGTACATATGTTTTCTATAGGAAGATGTTGCATGCCATACGACAAGCAATACCATGTACCTGAAAGGCAAATGTAATGAGCAATGCCTTTCACGTTTAGAAGAATCATTTTCATATTTATTTTTCCAGCCACGCTTGATGAGATACCGGGGGAGAAAGTATACGTAAATCGGAGCACGCTATATAAAATAATTTTAAAAAGTGTACTGCTGGCATCTGGGTAGTGCCTCTATTGATCGAATCATACACTATTGCAAATATTCTCTAGTTTTTTAAATATTCAAAATTCAAACCATTAAAAATCACCCTTTAAAATATTAAATTTAAACCAAACGAGTATAAAATTAAAAACCCTCATAGTTTTTTAAATTTTAATTTTTAAAATCAAAAAAACAGACAAATCCAATTTTCTGTGAAAATGAAAATGATGATTACAAGGAATAAGCAAAAGTTCTAAAATTTTGCCACCCTGCTGTCCAAACAATTGTTGGAAATAACGAGAACATCGCGAATATTGAAAACAAGCAACAATCTGACGCCAAATCGTAAAAAAACAGTTTTTCTATGAATTTCCTAAAGCTGTCTTGAATTACTGATGACAGTAGATGTAACTGTTACAATACTTAGAAATTTTGTTCATTCAAAAAATGCCATAGACGCGGTGAAAAAAATGGCTTGGGGAACTATAGCTGTGGTAGGTCGGCTGATTTTCGGCTGAAAGCTTAGGCTTGAAGAAGTAGTGAATTTTTAAACACGACAATGATCATTGGCATTAAATCCAACATACCGGAGAATATGGTGACGCCAATGTATCGTTGTCTACAGGCAGTAATTTAAGCCGCAATGAGGTGCCACCAAATATTGTATGAATTGTTTTTATAATTTAAAAATTGGTTATTTAAAAACTGTTGAACAATGGTTTTCATTTTTAATTTTCTTTACAATATTAAAAAAAAGTGAATGAATGCATATTTTTTTGCTTAACTGTATATCCTGAATGCTTATGCGGGTGAATCCATTAAAATTTGTTAGTTTTATTGATCCTAGAATCGATCATTTGTGTGTTAAAAAAAAAGTTACAAAAGTGTAAATACTACATCTCATATACGAGTATTTGAATTCGTATGAAAAATTTATAAAAAAAATTCTAGACAACATTAGGCAGAGTGCACATTTATTTTATTCCTATTAGCATGAGCAATTATATTCCCTCGACATATAACGAGTTTTCTTAGGAATCTCATCATACTTGTTGTTATTATACGGAAACCTATTCGATGAGTATAGGTTTAATACAGGCATATTACAACATTTTTTTGAACTTTGCTATTTGATAACGTCCATGCTAAAGCTACATCAATTAAATTATTTACTTAGTTACGTAATTGGTCATTAGAATCGTATTATTTACGATTTAGCTTCTCACACACCACTTATGTTGTGTGTATTAATTAGTGGAGTTTAAAAACGACATCGAACAACAGATTTTTTTGAGAAACTTTTCATGGCAATTTTATTTACTCTCAGAGAGTTTTTGTCAGAAATCTGCTGCGAGAAAGACGCCTAAGAAATATTTTTCATATTTCGTTTAGTTCGATATGTTTGACTTGTTGTTTGAACCGTGGCCTTATGTGGCGACTTCATCCGTTAAATTAGATGTTATTTATTCAGACATTGGCATGTGTTCGCTGAATGGGTTCTGGAGCAGTTGACAACTGCCCTTATTTTCATCGAAAAATCCTAATTTTCAGCCTATTTCTGGATGAATGGGTATGTAAACAAACAAAATTGTAGAATTTGAGACGAAACCACTCCACATGGGATCCATGAGATGCGAATGCATACACATTTCTTTGCAAACGACTTTGGCCAAACCATCACTATCAACAAAAAACATAGTAGGTTGATGACTAGCACCTTTTTTTATTTGAATTGTTTGAATTTGTGGTTTCGACAACATGGATTTCAAATTGGATATTTCGCACGAACGATTTAACGATTATCTCACATGGAGGTTATATAAACTGACCACAGAGGTCATGTGATTTGACCCCTTTAGACTTATTCTTGTGTGGTTTTTTTAAGTCGTATATATACGCTAATAAGCCACAAACTACATCGACTCCAAAAGGGTACATAAGCCATTACATCGATTAAATTCACTCTTCTTAAATATGAATGTTCTCTTGCAGATGTGGTGGCATCAACAAGTCTTTTAAACGAGTAAAAATTTATCGTTGACATTTCGATTACGTTTTCCTGAAACTTAAGACTGGTAGCACTAAAGGCTATATCTGTTGACTATGTAGACTAAGACTGTATTATTGGTCTCGTTGGTGAGCCGGCAGTATGATTGGACAGTACTTCTTTAAAATAACGAAAATCACAATTCAGATATTATGATGGAGACAATGCAGTTAAAATTCCTGTCCTGCTTCATGGAGGAATAAATAATTAACCTTTGGTTTGACAAGAGCTAGCGTGTTCAAACTTCATCTCCAAAACCTCGAAAAAAACAAGCAATATGAAGAAATATTACTTTTGGCTACCTCCTCTCTAAATTCTTCTGTCGAAAGGTTTGAGTGTAAATAAAATTGCCATGAAAACCTTCTCAAATTTATCTTTCCGAGTCTACATACCTTGTATGTTCTGCCACTCATGACTGAAATTAACATACACCACATACATATGTAAGAAGCCAGACCGTAATCCTGCAGAAATAGCTGTGCCAATAAATATGGGTATTGTGGCACCTATTTAGTTATGATATGACCCATACATAGATAAGTATGTATATAGGAAAATACATTCAATAAAGCCCATTCGACCTTTTTATAGTACAATCTGACTGCTACTGTCAGAATTAATTTCCCAGGTTTATATACATATGTATTCTACTTTTATTTGCAATAAATTTGCTGCTATTGTTGTGGAATATCAGGAACAACAACAAAAACAAATTGAAAAAGTATTATGTTACAGGGGTCAAAAACAAATTTATACCACAACTAAAAAATAAAACAAAAACCAGAAAGAAACAACAAAAAAAAGAAGAGAAAAACCAACCTCAATTTTTCCAATTCATTGCGTAAATCCAAATCATTTGAGATTGATTGTTGAGACTGCTGTTTATGCGGTTGATTGTTATTTTGTGTAATCCTTAGAGATTTACGTATGTTATGCTCCAATAGTTCATAATCCTCACGACGACGATTCATTAAAACATTCAATTGTTTCGATAGCAGACGCACTTGATCTCGTAAACTTAACGATTCAATATAATCGTTATTATAATTATTATCGTTATTGTTATTATTGTTATTATTATTGTTTTTATTGTTATTATTGTTATTAAAATTGTGATTTATTGTTTGATAATTACTTATGGGCTTTACAGAAATTATTTCATTGTCATAACGGTTATCAACACTGTTAATGTTATTTTGATTATGGTTCTTACTGTTTGCAACACTAAACTCATCAACGTTATTGTACTCATTGTCGTTAGCATCGTTATCGTTAACAAAACGTAAAATTTCGGCCGATGATGGCTCATTGTATGAAAGCGAATCCTCGTTATCACTGGCACTATTGTCGTTCTCAATGAAATTGTTACTTTTGCTAGTGTACTTGTTGTTGTTGTTATTGTTACTATTTCGTAATATCATTTGCCTAACGGTTGTTGACGACAAGGTTGGCAGCAATAAGCCGGTAACACTTAAAGTAGAGGCAGTGGCGCTAGTGGCAAGCGTTGCTATTGTATTCACTTCCGTTGCTGTATCGCGCATTACACTGTTCATTACGTTAATAGCACCACTGGCTTGCGATAAACCGGCAAAGCCACATAACATTAAGAGAGTGACTGTAATTAAAGGCATAATTACCGCCTGCAGGCCGTAATTTGTCAACGACATTTTTTTGTATTTTCTTATTCACAGATTTTTTGTTTTTTTTCAAATGAAACCGAACAACACAAATTTTGTAAAAATTTCTTTCTTTTCTTTTCTTTCTTTCTTTATTTTTTATTAATTTTTAATTTCTTTTTTTATACTTTTTATTACTTTTTGATTCTTTTTTCTAAATCATTTTATTGATGTTTATTTGTATGAACGTAAAACAAAAATAAAAACAAACAAACAAACCAAAAAGACTGTAACTTCATAAGCACTTTTCTATTGTAAACTTTTCTCACTTTTAACTTTCCATACACAAAGAAAAATTGCCTCCCCCGTATGCATGCATACATACGTTTACCTATATACGTCGTATATCGTATTGTATATATATTTATACACGTATTTGTACGTACATTTAAAGTTAAAAAATATTCAACTTTTTCAACAATTTTGTTGTTTTAAATTTTGTTTTTTTTTCTTTCTTCTTATTTTTTATTCCAACGTATAAGCGTAAACCGTCTGTTAGTTGTATTCGTTAGACGAGAGTTGAATGAGGACTAAAGTTGTTTCATTGCCTGTTTCGTCCTTTTATACGTTCAATATTCTTTTTTTCTTTCTTTCTTTTTCTTTTCACATACTCTGAGTTCGTCTGGCTTGTGTAATAATAAGAGCATGTCTCATGCAAACAGGTTGTTATTACAATACCAGAGTGTTGCATGGTGTTGGTGTACTAAGAGCGTGACAATGATGTTAAAAGAGAATTTCTCTTTTAATATGCTTGGCTAAAGAGAGTGAAGTACGCTCTTAGGATTTTTATTTCTTTAGTAGAAAAAATATTGTAACGAAATTGTAATCTATTGCTCTGAGATTTGTCGACAATACAACAGATTTTTACGCTATTGGGTGGGAAAATAATGATTTTTCCTTTCATATAATCAGAATAAATAAGTATAAAACTAAGAATAAAATTGGAAATGAAAGAAAGAAATAGAATCGTAAGGGTTTTGAAAATTCAATTGTAAAGAAATTTTTGACAAGAACTTTTATGATGATTAAAATAGCACATAATTTTTTATGCCGAATTAAATTGATTGAATAAGATTGAACTGAAATTCCTCTTTTTAGTTTCTCACTTTTTTATGATACCTTAGCATCACTGCTTCAATTTGCCTTACATACGTTTATTAATCAATTATTATATATTATAATATTTCAGCCACGATTACGACCTAGCTTCTCACACCACTTATGTTGTGAGTGTTAATTTTATAAATAAATGGCGGTACCTATAGATCATATACCGATACCGAACGACAGATTTTTGATGAACTTTTTCATGGCAGTTTTATTTCCTCTCATAGTTTTTGCCAGAAATCTGACTTTAGTTAGGATTACAACCTAGCTCATCCTCACACAATCCATATCGCATGTGTAAATTTAATCCGTGAGTGGCGGGACCCATTGTTTAACGTCGATTCTGAAAAGTAGCAGAAAAAATTTTTTTATATTTCGTTTTATTAGAGATGAATGAGCTCTAATGAGCCAACACTCTACCTTCTACATTATGGCGAATTGAATGCTATGAATATCACTTAATATTACAAAATAGAAAAGCAAGTTAAACTTTAGAAATATCGTTAAAATAATAGAAGATTTTAAATGTACTATGAGTAACATAAATTGGTGAACAATTTTGTATGCTAAGGTCTACAGTGGCCATATAATAAATGGCCAATGAAGAAAACAATTCATTGAGTAGGTCGACCTACTGGTCAACTGGAAAAGATGCGCGTGTTTTATAGAAATTCTTCAAACTTAACAATAAGTACATGGATTGTTCAAAGAAAAGCAGATAAAGTTGATCTCAAAAGTTACAGAGCAGCAAAGAACCCATTTATATCGTATGATCGCATTAAATTTGGCTGAGTGTAGAATAAGCTGGACTATGTCAATACGGTTTTATTTTTCTATGAACCTAAAGTTAACTTTGTTGATTCATATGGCATAATCTGCTAATAAAATACCAAAATCCAAATATTTCAGGAGGTGGACATGTTATGGAATGTAGTGCCCCTTAGGTAATAACTTAAAATCGTTACATAAAATCGTCCGTTTCACGGTTATGACAAAATGCATTGGCATTAGAGATTTCAACATGATAATTACCCCAAACACACATACAAATCATTGAACAGTTTTTTCTAAGAAAAAAGTGTGAGTGCCTAAAGATGAAATTAATTGAACACTCACGTAACGGAACGTACGTTCATTTACAGCATACGAAAATAATGCAAATGCTTACCGAAATTCCATTACGAAGTCGTAATCTTTTCACTTAAGGTCTTATTTCTAGACATAAAAATTAATAAGAGATGGATTTCTAAGTGGAAATGTATTCATCGTGGTCTAGTAGGTAGTGTGTTGGCTTATTAGACATGAAGTGTCAGTTCAAAATCCAGCTCAGACATCTCCAACAAAACGAAATATGAAAACATATTCCTTCGGCCACTTTCTCACAGCAAATTTCTGGCAAATAAAATTGTCATGAAAAAGTCGACTTTAAACTATAGGTCCCACCACTCATGTATAAAATTAGTATACACAACGTAAGCGGTGTGAGAAGCTAGGGCTGTAATGACCAATTATGCCTATGGGTATGTAATCATAAATGGTAGATCAGCTTGAAAGGAAGGTGAACAGTTCACTTTATCCCTAAATAACCCTTTGATTGAAGAGAAAACTCTACGAGCCAAACTACTATATGACCCCGTTGTTCTTGACTGATCATGCCAGCTTTAAGAAATACTTGCATAGATGGACATACATATGTCCAAAATAAGCTGCTGAGGATAACAAAGCATTTATCTATCAGTTGTCCGAGATCTAGATAACCTTGAGAATTGGATTTCAGGCTGAGTTTTGAGTGATCAAAGCGATCGTATTTGTGACAGAACATTCTTACTGACAGATTGACCAAAGGTGTTTAATAAAAATATGTTAAAGTATCTAATTAGGCCTTAATATAATATAATCTTAATTACTTGCAATTTTAAACTGTGTTGAAACTACCTTTTTTTGAGAAAAAAGGTTTGTTAACCAATAAATTAAAATAAAATTTTATTCATTGAAATAATTCATATAATTTACTATTATCTTAACTATTGGGTCTTTCAACAGGTTCTTTCGAACTTTGGCAATTGAATATAGTCATGTTGTATCTGTCAAATTAGACTATTTTACGATCGTCATAATCCTTCTCTATAGGCGATAAATTTGAGCACACTTGTTCGCTAAAAGATAGGCCCACACCCGTGCTTCGATGAACTTGAGATCTGCTTAAGAGAATCCAAGGCACTCGATTTCGATTCGCACACAAGAATTCGGTCATTTTGGCAAATTGCGCCTGCACCGGCAAAAAATTCAACTTATTCAAGAACTTATGGTAAACGGCGATGCCCAACGATGTGTATTCGCTGAATGGGCTCCGGAGCAGTTGGCAATTAACCCTAATTTTAAATACAAATAATCTTCAAGGATTAGGCCAATTTCCGGATGAATGGGTACGTGAAAAAAAAACAAAATTTTCGAATTTAAAATGATACCAATCGCAATGAGTTCACAGAGCGTCTAATTGTGAAAAAATCATTGTTTGATGAGGCTTTCGAGCTGCATCTACTGCATCGGTCCATATGCCTTAGAAAATGATTACTAACTTAATTAGAACTGAATTGGGCGATCTGGAAACCAAAGGTATGTGGTTTTAATAGAACGGCGCTATGTGCCACACAGGTCCGGCCATATTAGCTGATCTGCACGAGCGATTTTAGGGCATAGTTACCGCAAACGGAGGTGATATGAAGTGGTCACCGAAATCGTTCGATTTGACCCATTTCAACGGTCAAATTACACACATACATACTTGGTCATTACAACCTTTCAGTCAAGATTACGACCTAGCTTCTCACACCATTCATGTTGTGTTTGTTAATTTTGTACGTGATTGGCGGGAGCTACAGTTGACTCTGAACAACTGATTTTCGAGAAATTTCCATCGCATTTTTTTAACACTCAGAGTTTTCGCTCGAAATCTGTTGAGAGAAGTCGCCGAAGAGTTACTTTTTTCATATTTCGTTTTTGTTGGACATGTCTGACCTGAAGTTTGAGCCGATGCCTTATGTATAATAAACCAACAAGCTACCTGCTAGACTATGGCGACTACATCAATCAAATTAAGCCTGATTTATTCGCAAAAGTCATAAAAAATTATACATTTCGAAAGCGCTCCACACGGAAATGCCGTGACGGACATTTGAACGCATAATGGCTTCAATTTCAATGATATGCTAACAGACAATTTGTATCATTTAAATTTAAATATACGGAGCCTTTAATGAATGACCCGATACATATGTAGGCAGACATATGTACATAAATATAATATGAGGGTAATAATAAATTTTATGACAGCATAATTACAATCAATTTAATTTTATTGTTCATTACTCAGCCGGCAATTATTGTTCAATGCAGAATTCAAATAAATATGCAGGCTGGCTTGGCTGGCTGGCTGGCTATGAAAAGAATTCAAATGAAATACAAAAGAATTAAAGAGGCATTTTTTTGATTCTCTCTTAAATGAGAGTGTTCTCTTAAAAGAGAGTCTCTTTTGAATGTGGCTTAAAACATTGACTAGCCCAAACAGACGGCCATTTGGTTGATTAGTGGCTGCCTTTTCACGTTTTTTCATTTCGTTTCGTTTTGTTTTCAATTTCAATACCCAGAACGACAGATGTTTTTGTGAATTTTAAAACACCAGCAACATGTACTATGCAGTGCTGCAGGTTTTTTTGAATTTTTTTTACGCTTGCAGTTGACAGCGTTTTTTTTTTTGGTTTTTTATGTTTTTTAAAATTTGTTGTGGAATTTTGTTTTTTTATAGGATTTTGGTTATTATCGTTGGCGATGCTTTAAAATTGCACCCGCGCATCAAGATTTGTTGTGGTGTTTACTTGCTGACTGTGATTCAATATGTATTTATTTGTATTTATTTTAATTTAATTTGTGTGTGTGTTTGTGCTTTTGTTTTTTGTTTTCTGATTTTGACATTATTTTTGTCATTTGATGTTCGTTCTCTTTTTTGGAATCTTTTTGTGTTTCAAACTTTGTATGGATTTTGCTTTTGTTTTTTGATACTTTTGTGTAGTGTTTTGCCCTTTGTCGACTTTACTAACACAACGAGATACACATACACTCACACATACACACAGAGAGAGCAAAATTCATAAAATGAAATGTGAAACAAAAAGTTTTTAACACAAAGTGTATGCAACAGAATATTCATTCAGATGCAGAATATATTTTTCCCAGTAATACACTCCTCCTCGTTACATTCAACCATACACAGTACCAACAGATTACAATGTTGCAGTAACAGCATGCATGTATGTACATGGCTTAGCATTAGTGAATGTGTAAATGCAGGTAGTTTTTGTTTTTTGCTTCAATTCATTCATTCATTCATTCATTCATTCTGATAGTCATTTTTGTATCTCGATACTCTACTGTTTTGGTTGCTGTACACTTTTATTTTCTGCATACAAATATTCCCAAAAACAAATACAAATTATTAAATGCGGTTCGTTGCATTTTATGGTCTCTTGCCCTCCCTCTTGTTTGTTTTTAGTTTTCATTTTCTTTTTTTTCGAAGTTAACGAGTAAAAGTTCACAACAGCAACAACAATATCACTATGACTAGTACAGTATATAACAACAACTGAAACAATTTAAGTCAGACATTATTGTTTTAAGTTGTTTTTATTATAAATTCAAAATAATAATAACAATAAAAATACCAACAACAACACCAACAATAATAACTGTGACAAGAACAATATGAAAATAATAAACTTCCCTTTCGGTTAACAAGTTCAAAAGGTAGTGTTGTGGGTTGCAAAAAATACCCTACAATTGGATTAAAAGGCACCTTGATTCTATCAACCATAGACAAAGTGAGGCTTTTATTCTAATAATTTAACAAGATAAGTAGTGTGTTATATTATGTTAGATATGCACTTTTATTGAGTCAATATTCGGTCTATTGAATACAATATTTTAAGTGTTCAGACATAATAATATACGTAATTCAGCTGTTTATTCAATATTCATTTGACAGCTGGTAAACAAAACAGCTGGTTGTTTCAACAACATTGTTTTTATTTTTTTTTTTTTGTTTGTCGTTGTTAACATATGAGGTGTCAAATACCAACAGAAAGTGTTCGGGTAATTCAAATATGCGCACGGAACATACTTGTGCTGCATTTTAAGTTTTACTCAATATTATAACAATTTGCGCATTTATTGCGCAATAATTAATTGAAACTTTATATGAAATATTGAGCTCAATAATGGCTTTATTACGATTTACGAAATAAAGGTGCATATCTGAACACCGTATAACATGTTAAAATGTCCATTTAATACAAGGCAGGCTTATAATTAAACTGTAATATGCTCATGAAGTGCTTTCTTGTATGGACAGCGATTGTATGATACCATCAAAAGATTTGTTAATCGCACTGAATCAATCCACACCAAACAGGATAAGAGGTAGAGTACAAGCTACTCTATAATAGGAAGCTACCATAAGTCTATGCAGCAAAATTTTGACCATAAACTCCACATAAATCTTTCATATACTCTTCGAGGAGTTTATGCCATTCGCCGTAGTCTAGTAGGTAGTGTGTTGGCTTCTTAGACGTGCGGCCATGGTTCAAACCCAAGGTCAGACATCAAAACTGAATATGAACAAATATTTCTTCGGCGACTTCCTCTCTGCAGATTTCTGAAAAAAACTCTGAGTATGAAAAGTTTCTCAAGAATCTGTAGTTAAGGATCGACTTTAAACTGTAGGTACCGTCACTCATGTATAAAATTTACCCACACAACATCAGTGGTGTAGGAAGGTAGGTTGTAATCCTGACTAATTATATACATATGTGCTCATGAAGTGCATATGGGTTTGGACAGCGACTGTTATAATGACTTCAAATGATTTGTAAAATCGCAATGAATCAATCCACGACCTAATAGAATAAGAAGCGTCATTCAAGGTACTGCAAAATAAGAAGCTATCATAAGTCCATGCATCAAAAATATTTACCACAAGGTCTACATAAGCCTTTTATATAATCTTCAAGGAGTTTATGCCATTCAAGTACACATAACTTTGTTCCGAACTGGATCAACGTGAAATCTATAACCATGAGCGATTATCACATCGAAACATATTGGATTAAATTACCGTTAAAGCCTGTTTCAAAGTCGAAGACTTGAAGGCAGTTAGATCAGCGTACTGTTGAGAGATGCACAGTATTCCTGGGCTATAAGCACTTTCACAAATGCTTGCAGGATAGTGCTTATAAGCGGGGAATTCTTGTTTTGAAACCCTATACCTGAGAGCAAATAACCACGTATCATTCATGCTGGTACAATTCTATTCGTCTCATTGACAGCACTGCCTCGTATTCGAAGGAATGCCGGCTTGGACATCTTCTTCAACTCCGTTGTGTCATTTTGGACCTACTGCTGAATACTGTAGGAAATGAATGCGCAGTAGACTTTATAGACATCGGACTGTAGCATTAACTAGTTAGGGTCGTTGACTTGTCCGATGCCTGCACCAAGCCAGATTAATAGAAGAAGAACTTATGAACTACGAAAGACGAACATTGGTGTCAGTCAATTAGTCAGTCAATTATCTGAGACTACGTTGCTTTAGTTGGTTCAGTCTTCGGGATGGGACAGAGTGCAGCTTCTGCCTCAAATAGAATGAAACCATAAGGAATATTATATGAAATTGCATTGTGGTATTCCTAATAAATCTATTGTATCGCGTTAAAAATAATAAAAAGAAATCCAGAGATGCACAAATGAGGCAGCTATTGAACGGGACTAATTTCGGAAAGAAACTTGTCACTAAGCGGGTGCATATAAACGTTTTTTCTTTAACTAAACTTAGAGAATGAAGTACATTTTTTTGCGTTTATAAGCGGGATGCCAACTAGTTTCAATACATTTTGAAGCAGAATTAAAAATTGCATAAGTTTCAGTGCTATTAATGGGGGAATTATTATACCCAATGTGTTTATATCCGGGAAATACAACAATACAATATAATATAACAAAAAGGCAGTTGAAATATCTAAAAGTTATCTTGCACGTCTTGGACGATGAAAATCAGCTTCTAGTTTGCGATATGCCAATAATGCACAGAAACGACTGGTTGATATTTCTAGATAGAGTTGTATAAAATTAAATGTATAATGAAGTTTGTCACCACTTTAAGAGGGTGAAAAAATATAAACAAAATATTCCTTCTACAATTTCCTCTGGTAAAAACTCTGAGAGTAAAATAACATTGTTATGAAAAGTTTCTCAAGAAACTGACGTTCGGAGTCGATGGTAAACTGTAGATCTCGCCACTCATGGTTCAAATTAATTAATTAATGGAATGTGTGACCCACTAGGCGTTTAATTTTGTTTCAAAACAAATTTCTGCATTCTTAATTATTTTCCGGAGAAGACGAGGATACTCGACAGAAACATAATACAAGAATAAAATGTTTCTGTCTGTATAAAGTATGCAATTACGATTAAAAATCAAACGTTGCATGGTTTCTTATAAAGTATATACTTTGTAAAGATACTTCTAGAGAATTTCTTAGTTCAGCTTAATACAAGCTATTGTGGCCAAACTAACGAATGTATCAAAATGAAAATTTTTAAAATAATCCTTATTTGAAATTTATCTCGGAAAAAATTGCTGTAGATTCGTTGAATAATAATAATACGAATGCGGTTTGTTTTTCTTCAAGACGAGTATACCCGTTTCGTTTCGGTCTGACGTTTAGTTTTAGTCTGACGAGTATACTTGTCTTAAGAGAAAAAAAAATCAGATTCGTAGTATTAGTAACGAATCTACTGCAATTTTTTCCGTGACAAAGGTCAACTAAAATTTCTTTTAGTCAAACCAAAACGAAACGAGTATACTCGTCTTGAAGAATAAAATCAGATTCGTATTATTAGTCACTGATTCTACGGCAATTTTTTTCCGCGGCGTAAGTCAACTAAATTCCGATGAGTAAAAGGGTTAAATTCCATATAAAATGAATGACTCAATTCTGTTCATAGATGGATAAACAAATATTTAAATTTTATTGTAAAGTCGATTCAGCTGACCAAAATTATTCCGTTTTAATAAACTTATATGGCAACGTTACATTTCATTGTTAGAACATTTCCAACCAAGCAAATTCTATGAATTCGTATATAAATGCGGTGACTGGGTTGCTTGAATTGTGCCCTGGCGGCTGTTTTGTTATGGTTGCCCACTTTCCTTGCCACAATAGGTTGCATGTATGCCACTTTCGTTCGTATAGTGGGAACTTCTTATGCCGTGTGTTCATTTGTTTGTTTTTTTATCAGAAGAATTAAAAATAGAAGAGCACTTGGGGAATTCTCAGTTGTTTGTTTGTACGACGAGTATATCTTTTAAAATAAAAGAGAAACACTTTTTATAGTAAAAAGAAAAGTAAAATTAAACGATTGTTTTTTTATCGCGACCTGCTGCCACATGCAGCTACCACATATGAAAAGTGCTGCAACAAGACTCTGTAAACATTTATAGAACAAATAGTCAAATTTTATGAAATACACACACACATACGCACACTTTAATACTTTTGTTCTTCAATTGCTTTTTGTTTCTGTTAGCTTTGGAAGCGTGTACATGGCTGTGTGTTTATAAAGAGTTGGGTTACCTTAGACCCGGTTGTAATAATGCAACAACTTTACAATTAAGTAGCAAAGTGCAGTGGTAATACCATCATCAGCACAACAAATATAGCAACACCAACGCCACTACCATCACAACCACCACCACCACTACCATCATCATCACTTGTATCGCCCAATAGAAGCAAATGCAACAGTATGGTGGCGTACTGGCAACGTCAATAACTCATCTTGCTCTCGCAACTTATTTCGAATAGCAGTTGTTGCTGCTGTTGTTGGTGTTGTTGCTGTAGTTTGTTCGGTGTTACGTTTTCGGTTAAGTCGGTTTTATTTTATGACATTTGCATACATTTTAAAATTTATTATTTGTAGAACATAATGTTCTCTGAGCCATATGCATGCACCCAGATAGACAGACAGATACTATTTGCACTTGGGCCAACTACGACAGGAACGACAAGAACAACAACAACAACAACAACAACAACGACATGACACTCAGTGAACTTTTGCAAAATGGGGTATTTTTGAGATACACTTTCATAGTTGGCTGGCTGGCTGGTGGCAGAGTCCTTTTTTTTACTCTGCAACACATTTTACTTCCATGTTGCAACGTATTCATGTCGTTTGTCATATAAAGTTTATATTTTAAGTTTCATTTTATGCGTACATTTCGCTTTTTTTTTCTTTCTTTGCACGAGATCCGATAAAATATTTTTCCATTTTTTTTGTTGTTTTTGTTGCTATTTTGTCTATTTTAAAACTCTAAAATACAGTAGTTTTGAAAGGGTTGTTCAATTTTCAAAGTCCATATTTATTATACATAAGCGAACTACCAGCTACAGCTACATTTGACAAACAAAAAAAAGGGAGAAATAAAAGCTTTTATGGGGAGAAGAGCAGATAAAAAAAACTATCTAAAGCCAGTGGAGTTATAAATTAACTTTTCATACACATTGATTTTGTATATTCTAGTCGTGAGTTTATTTATGAACAAAAAAAAATAGAAAGCAGTTGTTGCATGCATCAAACGTATTAATTTGCTTCATATCGGATTGATAAAGTACGGATAAAAACATTTGTAGCACCATGTACATCAAATCTACAGTTGATCAGCAAAACAGTTGCAAGCAAAACAACTGCTTTTATTGGCTCTTCTAGACAAAAACCTAAGACCTTCATTAGTAAATCGACTGTCTGAAGCATAGCATTGAACACAAGCCTATATTAGAGGAACAACTGTAAGACATTCCGTAGTCTCGTAGAGGGTGTGTCGGCCTTATAAACGCAAGGCCATGGTTCAAAACGCAGATCAGACATCTCGAACAAAACGACATATGCACCAAAGTCAACCCGGTATCAGAATATATGTATACCATTAAGTCTTAAGTGACCCATGTTCAAACCCCAGGTCAGACATCTCCAACGAAAATAAATACGAAGAAAATATTTCTTCGAAAATTTCCTTTCAGCAGATTTTTGGCAAAAACTCTGAGAGTACATAAAAATTGCTATGAAAACTTATTCAAAAATCTGTCGTTCGGAATCGACTTTAAACCGTAGGTCCCAGCACTGATGTATGAAAATAACACACACAACCTAAGTGGTGTAAGAAACTAGGTTGTAATCCTGGCTGAATGGTTGCAATCAGCAATCATATATGTATGTATGTTAACCTTATGATGTAATGTACACCCTATATATACGATTTTATAAGTATATCAGGTATCTCCGGAAGTGTTGGGGAAACATTCGACGGTTACCCTGATAAAGCTTCCTTTACTCGGTGACATTGAAGGGAACAACAAAGACGACACGTGACACTGGCAGAGGGACAGACAAATTGTCTGACACAAATTAAGTGTATAAATTAAGTAAATAAAAAAATTGCTATGAAAACTTATTCAAAAATCTATCTTTCGGAGTCGACTTTAAACCGTAGGTCTCAGTACTCATGTATAAAAATAATACACACAACCTAAGTGGTGTAAGAAGCTAGGTCGTATTCCTGGCTGATGGACTGTAATCATCAATCATGTATATATGTCTGTAGGGCAAGCACCTAGAAAGCGAGTCTTACCTTATCGTTCATTGATTAGCCTCAATTGGCAGCTGCTTCAAAGATCATGGCTTTAAGACACCATTCCGACGCTTATATTGTCTCCAATTATACGCTCCAGCTTCTGCAGAAGGCATTGTGAGTTATTCCCAAGCTAATGGCGTTTATACCTAGAAAACAGAACCACTATGAGGTTCCTAGGATGTATTCAATTCAGTTTTAAAGTGAATTTTGTTTTGGGCCAAATCTGTCTGATCTCTCTATAAGGTTCATTATCTCATATTTCTGTTCCGAATGAGAGAAGTTTGTGCCAGACAATTTGTTTGTCGCTGTGCCAATCTGACTTGTCTTTGTTGTTATTTTCAATATTCCCGTGAAAAGAAAACCATGAGAGAGTAATCTTCTAATGTTTACAACCCTTCAGCCAGGATTACGAACTACTTTCCCACGCCACTTATGTTGTGTGTGTTAATTTTATACAGGAGTGGTGGGACCTACAGTTTAAAGTCGACTCCAAACGACAGATTTTTGAGAAACTTTTCATGGCAATTTTTATTTTTTATTTACTCTGAGTTTTTGACAGAAATCTGCTGAGAGGAATTCGCCGAAGAAATATTTTCTTCATATTTCTATTTGATCGAGATGTCTGACCTATAGTTTGAACCATGGCTTGATGTATAATAAGACAACATACTACTTATTAGACCACGGCGACTACTCTTAAGACTGAATAGTATATATTGATACCTGATACCCGGTCTACTTAGATGCAGATTAGTAACACAGTAAGGCTGCCTTCCAAAATGTATCAATACAAAATTTCTACGCAGTTCTACTACTGTATATAAACTATGTAGATATGCAAAGTAACCAAACAATGCATCAACTATAAATCCGATGCCTGATTTCTTTTTGACTGCGTTAAAAATACACATTGACGACTTTTTGAAATAGAAGATACTGTAAACATTTTGTACAGCGGCATTAAGAGTAGCAGTCTAAGAGTAGGATTCACATCCGACTTTGTTGCGTTATCTAGTTTTGTTAATAAAATTTCGTTGTAAAAATCACAATCCGAAGCGGATTCAGGTATTGTTTTGTCAATATTTGTGTCCATATTAGCTTCACCTAACATTTTGGCATGACCACAGCTTCTATCGACTCTGCCAACAGGAACTTCCGAATTTTCACAGTTGATAACAGTTGAAACTACATCAGAAAAATTAGTCATCATGTATGGATATTGCACTCAACAACACATGCAAATAATGAAACTGCATTATCAAAATGGGTATTTTCTTCGAACCCATATTTGAAGTGTACCAAAAGCGTACTGCATTCTGAAAAGGTTACTATTTGGAGCGGGTTTTGAGCTGAAGGCTTCATCGATTCATATATCTTTGAGAACGACGTTGGTCTGGTCTTCACTGCTAACGGCGACTACTATACGCTGATTATTACTGACTTCTTTTGGCCTGTATTGAATAAATTGGACACCAACGGATTGTGGTTTGAAAAGGACGGCGATACGTGCCAGATATTGGATATTCTGCTCCGAGTGATTTGAGAACATTGTCATCTCATGTTTAGGTAGTGTGAACTGGGAACTAAGATCGTGCGTTTTAAACCCTTATGCTTTTTTATGTGGGGTTTTACGTAAAAACCACAGAAGTTCCTAAAGCTAACATAATCTACGCTATCGGTCTGATTTATGCGTGGAAAATTGCACATTTCACATGTGCTCTACTCAGGAAAGATGTGCGGACGAACGATGGTATATTTCATAAATAATGACATCAATAGGTCTTTCAAATGTTTAAAAATTTTCGATGATATCTCACAAAGGTTATGTTTTATTGAAGGATCAAAAAAGACCCTGTACTACTGCCATCTTCAAAAACATAAATAGGATTTAAAGTTAAAACAGTAGATCAATAAAAACAAAGTAGAAATAGAGTTGGAGATGGAACAGAACTTTGCGTTACCCCTGACAATATCCAACTGATATTAGCTTGAACTCATCTGATATAATCCCATATATGTATGGCAACTTTGATAGCTGGATACTTGCTGGAGTCACACTAAATTGAAAGAAGCAGTTGCCATCATCAAAAGTAAGTAAGTTTCGAGTGTATTCAGCAGCAACCTTACATACATAAATATGTACGTAATAGGTCATTACAACACTTTAGTCAGGATTATGACCTAGCTTCTCCACTAGCACCAGTTATGTTGTGTGTGTTAATTTTATGTCGACTTCGAACGACAGATTTTTGAAAAACTTTTCGTAGCAATTTTTATGTGCTCTCAGAGTTTTTGACAGAAATCTGCTGAGAGGAAGTCCCCGAAAAAATATTTTTTCATATTTCGTTTCGTTGGAGATGTCTGACCTAGGATTGGAAAATCGGCCTCGCGTCTAATAAGCCAACACAGTACCTACTAAACTACAGCGACTACTGCATTTTCAAGAAAAATGGATAGAATTTGAAGTTAAAAGAGTAGATCATTAAATAAGTTAGAAATAGAATTGGAGATGGAACAGAACCTTGTTACGGTCCCTGAACTAATCTGATAAAGGGTCCGCCAAATAACTTTTTTTTTGAAAATGCTTTAAAAAGTAACTACTGAATATTTTCTCAAATTTCTTTTTTTATTTGAAAGTACAATTCATCCGGTTAATAATGGAAAATAATTTCATTCAAATGGCTACCTCGGCTGGCCATGCAGTAGCCTACACCAGAAGATGACAATTTTGGCAAAAAAATCATCTTTTCAGATGAAGCTTATTTTGATGTTGGCGGGTATGGAAACAAGCAAAATTGTCGCATTTGGGGCACAGAAAACCCGCACGCATACATTGAAAAGCCGACACACCCAAAAGGAGTCACTGTTTGGTGCGGATTTTGGTCCAGAGACATAATTGGGCCATTTTTCTTCGAAAATGAGCAAGGATTGGCCGCTACAGTCAATGGCGATCATTATCGGCCATGTTGAACCAATTTTTGTTCACAAAAATTGAAGAGGAGGATATTGGTAACATTTGGTTTCAACAGGACGGCGCTATGTGCCACACAGCCGAAGCTACACTCGATGTTTTGCGCCCTGATGTCGCAGAGCTGATGTTTTTTTGGCCACCTCGGAGCTGCGATTTGACACCGTTGGACTATTGTTTGTGGGGGTGCCGTCAAAGATTAGTGTTACGCTGACAAGCCAGAGACAATTGACGCTTTAAAGGACAATAGTCGTGAAGCCATTGGTGAAATACAGCTGCACACAATCGATAATGTGCTTAAAAATTGGACCGATTGTGTAGGCTAATGCATGGCCAGCCGAGGCAGCCATTTGAGAGAAATTATTTTCCATTACTAACCGGAAGGATTGTACTTTCAAATAAAAAAAGAA
Source organism: Sarcophaga subvicina (assembly GCA_936449025.2). Lineage (NCBI taxonomy): Eukaryota > Metazoa > Arthropoda > Insecta > Diptera > Sarcophagidae > Sarcophaga > Sarcophaga subvicina. Next base: position 41,278,526 of record OW388084.2, read on the forward strand.
ATTTGAGAAAATATTCAGTAGTTACTTTTTAAAGCATTTTCAAAAAAAAAAGTTATTTGGCCCTTTTATGTAAATCAACCCGGATATTTTGATGCTTGCGAAAACTCAAAATAAATTGAGAGAAGGATTTATCGACTGCAAAAGCAATAAATTTGAACGAGCTACACAAAATGCCATGCTCTACCAAATGCCTTGGAATTGCCTGGTGCAGCAACCTTACTTTCACTAAATCGTCGATAACAGAGAGTAACGTTAATCAGTGAACATTAGAACGAGCTTTACAGAAACAGTACTGCCTATCGCTTTATCTGGTTCTAGCCATTTTTCAGCATACCTATCCTGTAGGTATGGGTTTCTGTTTCTTCTGTCATGTCCCTGTTTGTTCTGTCGGGTGTATGGCGCAGTTTATAGTTGGCTTTGACTAGCTTATTTGTTTTATAGTGATTATTATATATTAAGCCAGGGCTAGCAAGAACGATTTTTTTGAACTGAACTAAATATTAAAGGGAATATCTAATTTGGCATTGTTAACAAATCCTCTTGTGCTTATTAGCGTGCAGAGTTTTTTGCGAGAGGAAAAAACTAAAAAAGAGATTACGATGTTAAAAATAAAATATAATAAAATAAAATAGAAATGCCAACACAAAAAAAAGTGAAGTTGGTATTGTTACTCAGTTGAAACCAATTAAACGGGCTTAAATTTAAAATACTGCAGAGTATTTCGGTGGCTTTAAGCGAATGTCTCTAATGCCCGTAATGAAATGTAAAACAGGACCACTGTTGCGTATCCCTTATGAGCATAATCGCATATGCATATGTTAATGTATACACGTACATACATACATACATATGCATGTGCGAATATTAAAATATGCCAGAGTGTATGTTTTTCATTATCTCTTCACAATTGTCTTTGTAATGGTTTGTATGGTAGTTTGAATTTAAATTCCTGTCTATTTTAAACTCTTTTCCACTCTCTCTCTCTCGCTATCTCGCTCTCTCTCTCTACAAATGCTCAGACAAACACACACATATGTATATACAGGCACACTGTAAAGGAGCATGAACATGAAAATTTATTGTGTATGTATGGTAGTCGTAAAATGTCTGTGAATGAATAAAACTGTCAGTTGATTTTCATTATACATTCCACCATGTGGCACTTTTATATCGTATAGTAGGTAGGTAGTATGTGGATGTATGTAGCAGTAAAGAGATGTTGCAATAACAGCAACAACAACAACAATAAGTATAAAAACAATAGGCAAACAAAAACGGCAGATAGATATACAAGCCCACTTCCATATTATGGTCAGCATGTTGCGGAGTTAATGGTGTGTAACACTATGTCAGCGATTAAGTTGCAAAATTTTTTTTTGTTTTTTTTTTGTGGACTGGTGCATGCTACATGTTGTTACTGTTGCGGTTTACAAATTTTTATTATTTTCTTCTGCCTGTTTTTTGTTGTTGTTCATATGTATTTTTGTGACCATTGTTGATGTTGTTGTGGTTGTAGTTGCATTTAATTTTCTCCCTACAAATATGCAAAAACAACAACCAAAAAAAAAAACGGAAAGAATTAAAATTAAAATAAAAACGACCAAAAATAAGAGAAGAAAAAAACTGCATAACAACTCAAATGAAAATGAAGTTAATTTTTATCAACGCAATCTTTCTCCTTAAATGCAATACACACAGGTTTTTTGTACTGCGTACTAGACACATTCCGTGCTCGAAACACTAAAACAGCAACAACAACGACAGCAGTTACAAGAACCAACAAACGTTTTTCAAAAATACGTTACAAATGCATTTTTACATTTACGCTGCACCGTTGCACGTTGCACGTAGAAAACGCATGCATGTAACCGTTGCTTATTTAATGTTTCTCCGGTAATAATAATATTGTTAATATGCATAATTTTTTTATATTCATGGCTTTAATTATGGTTGTACTGTTGTTCTGAATATTGTCGTTAATGTTGTTGCTTTATAGCATCGTATTTGGTTAGTCATTTGAAATATCAGTGGGGAGTTATTTGAAATAATTAATATCCTTAAAGTGCATTTAGGGGTGATAAGCTCCAATTAAAAGATTAACTCTGCACACATATGTATGCAGTTGCCTGATGGAACAGTGGCTGGCAAAAGTAAAATAACTAATTATAAAGAAAATATGAAATCCGTATATATTCATATATGTACATACATAATTGGACATTACAACCCTTCAGTCAGGATTACGGCCTAGCTACTCACACCACTCATGTTGTGTGTGTGTTAATTTTATACATAAGTGGCGGGACTTACAGTTTAAAATCGACTTTGAACGCAATTTTATTTACTCTCAGAGTTTCGCCAGATATCTGCTGAGAGGAAGTCGCCGAAGAAATATATTTTCATATTTATTTTTGATGTCTGACTTGGGGTTTGAACTGTGGCCCTTCGTCTAATAAGCCAACACACTACCTACTAGACTACGGCGGCTTTAATGAAATCCGTATGCTATCCATACTTTCTTCTTTGTATGACATAAAATATTAAATGAGGAGGCTGACTGTGTCTTTTTAATGTGATTTTTTAAGAGCTATAGGAAAATTTTTCAAAAAACAACACATAAAATTCAGAAAAATGCATGAAATCTTTATTTGAATCGATAGTGCGGTCCATATAATTTAATGTTTGAAGATTATTTCATGCGAATGTTGACCGCAACTGCGCCTCAAATGGTCCATCCGCTTAATCCAATTTTGGCAAATAAATTCATCAATGTTGTCTTCCAATACGTCAATTGAAGCGGGCTTGTCTGTATAGACGTGAGCTTTAACATAGCCCCACAAAAAATAGTCTAAAGGCGTTAAATCGCACGATCTATGCGGCCAATTGACCGGTCCCGAACGTGAAATAAAATGTTCACCGAACTCGCCTCTCAATAAGTCCATTGTTATGCGTGCTGTGTGGCATGTGGCACCGTCTTGTTGAAACCGTCAAGCTCTTGCATTTTAGGCAAAAAAAAATTTGGATATCATCTCACGGTAGCGCTCACCATTCACAGTTGCGTTACGATTCGCAGCATCTTTGAAGAAGTACGGTCCAATGATGCCACCAGCCCATAAACCGCATTAAACTGTGACTTTTTCTGGATGCATTGATAGCTTTTGTAATGCTTCTGGCTGATCTTCACTCCAAAATCGATAATTATGGTTATTTACGTATCCATTGAGCCAAAAATTTGCTTCGCCGCTGAACACAATTTTTCGATAAAGAAGTGGATCTTCGGCCAACTTTCCAACAGTCCATTCACCAAAAATTCTGCGTTCGGCTTTAATTCTTGCACCAGCTGTATTTTGAAAGGCTTCACACCTAAATCCTTCCGCAAGATTTTCCACGTTGTTGACTAACAGAGACCCAATTGCTGTGAACGGCGACGAATCGATAACACTGCCCTGCATGGGTTTTGCAAATAAGATTGCTTCAGGTGTTTCCGAAGGCATTTTGTGCGCTGAACACGAATCTGGTTTCAAAAATTTTCCATCACGTCAGGTTTTCGAGAAAAAGGGGTTGAAACCCCTAAAAATAGCGTTTTTGGCCATTTTTGAAACATTGTAGAGCTAAACACTGACGTGCTAGAACCATCGCTATTGTCAGAAATTGACAATTGATCCTTGCTCTTTAAAATGCGCCTAAAGCCAAATTGTTTGCATGCACCCTTAAAGTAGGGGGTGGGTTCATGTCAAGGGGTGCAAAAGAAAAAGAAACACATTACGGAGGTCCTTAAAAATTAATCAGATTTACTTGAAAATTGTTACTCAGGGGTTTTTGGGGTCGCTGATTACAGATCTTCATTCAGATTTAAAAAATTCAAAATGGCGGATCCGATATGGCGGTCAAGTAAATCTGATTAATTTTTATAAACCTCGACCGCCATATTGTATCCGCCATTTTGAATTTTTTAAATCTGAGTGAAGATCTGTAATCAGCGACCCCAAAAACCCCTGAGTAACAATTTTCAAGTAAATCTGATTAATTTTTAAGGACCTCCGTAATGTGTTTCTTTTTGCCTTGCACCCCTTGACATAAAAATAGCCCCTACTTTAAGGGTGCATGCAAACAATTTAACTTTGGGCTCATTTTGAAGAGCAAAGATCAATTGTCAATTTCTGACAATAGTGATGGTTCTAGCACGTCAGTGTTTAGATCTACAATGTTTCAAAAATCGCCAAAAACGCTATTTTTAGGGGTTTCAACCCCATTTTTCTCGAAAACCTGACGTGATGGAAAGTTTATGAAATCAGATTCGTGTTCAGCGCGCAAATTGACTTCGAAAACACCTGAAGCCATCTTATTTGCACAAAAAAAGTTCAAATTTGCAGGGCTGTGTAATTGATGGTCATCATTAACACTGGCCGATACAGCTGCGATATTTTCTTCAGTTCGCACTCTACGTAAGCGTGTTGGTGGTTTAATGTCCAACAATGTAAATTTGGTACGAAATTTAGTCACAGTATCCCGAATAGCAGCTTCAGTGGGTCGATTAAACTGACCATAAAATGGTTGTTCGTTTGTAAGACGATTCATGGTTAAATTATAGACCAAACTGAAGATGTTTGACAGTGAAACAAAACATGAAACGTGCGTGAGCTGTTTAAACCAGTGTTGCCAAAAAGATAATAGCTAAAAAATCATCCGTTATTATTGAAAACGTAAAAGCAGTTCATAGATTAGAAAATTGAAATCAAAAACCTTTTGAGAGATCTAAGAGTTATTTGATGTCAAGAAGTGTCTTTATGATTGTCAGGACAATTGAGGTAGAGCACGCAGAGGTTCAGTTATTCTAACATCATTTGGTGTGAGGACGTTAACTCCAAACAATTTATATCAGCATAAATAAAACGAGGTTTTTTGGAAGGACGCGTAGCAGTATATATTCAGTATATATTGTAGAGTGTTTTCGGACTTTATTAATATCTAAACCCAAACCGGGCGTAGCAGATTATGCGATTCATTTCATTTCACTACAGAAAGAATCAAGATCTTGAAAAATAAAAATATAAATAAAGTTCTATGCTTGTGCCTGAGACATTTTACCCATGATCTGGTATTTCCAAAAACCCACAACTGAGACATACTTGCCGCAAATTAAGCTTACGAGTTGCCTCTATTCTTTGCACATGCCTGTTATAAGACTTTGCTCTTCGCTGTTTCTGAAATTTCTCTCTACGCATTGCGGTACGGAATTCTTTCGTTTCCTTTTTTGTTTTTGGTTTCGTTTTCCTTTACATATTTCGTGTCTGATTACATATTTACTCAGGAAGTTCACGAAAAATTTAATCTTGGATTGGTTATCTCCGGCAACTACTGCGATAATGTTTAGAATATGTTTTCTAATACAAAGCCCTTCATTGCTTATCGTATTTGATTAAAATATTCTTACTATGCTTCAGTGATGGTCCCTAAAGAAAATACTTTTTTTTAATTTTTTTTAATTTTTTCTTTAAAAAAGCTTGTTTCCCATTTGCAGCTAACGCTGTAACCGATTAATCGTTCTGTTGCATACGACGCATTGTACTTTCGTCAAACTTTATAGGGTGTCCCTATAATGTCTCCTGCAAATTCTAGGATAACCTTATTTTTCACGCCTTGCGGATTTTGCTTTCCGAGGCAGTTTCATACCATCTACGATTTAATTTCATTAGAGCCGTTTGCTCAAATGGTGAGTTGATTGTCAGATAGTACTGATATGTCCCGGCCTTTGTACCTCCTATCCAAATTGATTTGACCACATTTTTCGATTGCACAGACTTCCGCTTGGAAGATACCCGTGAATTCACCTGTGAGTTCAGAATTTTTCATTCTTTGACCATAAACTACTGCTCTTGTCCAAAATCTGTTCTTGGCCCATCTATATAAACCAAAATTGTTTTTCTTTTAAAAGAGAATCTTCCAGTTTACTCTACTCATTTTTATTACGAAGTCTCGTTCTGGCCAGGGGGCAGTTAAGATGTTAGACAATTGATTCCTTTCCCCTCACGAATTTCATGTTCGCCTTGTCGTTGTCCTAACCACAGTCTCCAAAATTTTGGTCTTCATTATCATATGCATATCAAATATAACAGAGCTTTCAGCGACGCTGTATAACTTGTTCTCATTGCTTGTTATATGTTTTCTGACTTGTTCGTTCTGCCCAAACAATTGGTTCTGCATATTATTGGCAGTCAATACACACACCATATCAACCAGGCTCCACATTACTGGCGAAAGGACACAATACTGACACCATATTTCCACAGAGCGAATGTATAGAATTTCAATCATTCATTTGGATATCGTATGATATACACCTTAAGACCTAGTGAGGAGAGTTCTTAATTTGATATATGTATGTTAGGAAATACATATGTGTTTACCTCCTTCACATTCAAGGGCTTCTGACTCTGGTTTCCCACCAAATCTCCAAGAGCTGACATAAAGATCTGCCCTATAAACCTGATGCCTGGGCGCAATGGTACCCTTTATAATATTCCACACAATTCTTAGTTGTTTTTAACATGAAGTTAGATTAATTGGATTTTGAGTATGTTGTACCCTTTCTCACTTATGAGTTGAACAGACTGTTGGTGTGTACGCAAGAGATTTATTAGAAATGGCAATAGCTACTCTATGACATATCCGTTCCTGAAGTCTTGTATTATAAATACTTTCTATCAGCCCATTTAACACTCTTTCCGATATAAATATCTGGATGAAGTTGTATATTCAAGTTACCAGAATTAACTATCCTACTATTATTCTGCCCACTATTATTCTTTTCAGCAGTACATGCAGCAGCAGTCCAGCCCTTTCTATTTCTGAGGATACATTCTATCGTACAAAAATACGCATTTTGATTACCTGATACTTATAATTTGGCATGAGTTTTAATTCTAATTATTAGAATTCTAATTTTTATAGAGAATCAGGTCTTTGAAGGCACACCTCATGTGTCAAATCGAGGATATTTACATTATAGTAGAGAAAAAGCATGTGATCGTATTTTTAACCCTCTAACTGCTCATGTCGAGTATACTCGTCACAGTGAAATGCAAATTTTTCGCATGAAGGCGAGTATACTCGTCTTAAAGAAAAAAAAAAACGAATTCATATTATTATGTAATGAAGTGACTGGAATTTTTTCTCTGAGAAAGATCAAATAAGGGTCCTTAAAAAATGTACATATTAGACCAAAAGCCTGTTTTGAAGTTAAAAGTTTAAGAAATTCTAATGAAGTCGGCATGTCCACTAGGTAGTGGGTTGGCTCAAACATCAAATCGAATCAAAGAAGGTCAGAATCAAATCGAAAATATGAAAATATTTCATCGGCGAGTCAGCAGATTTCTGACAAAAACTCTGAGAGCAAGTAAAACTCCCATGAAAAGCTTCTCAAAAATCTGTCGTAGGACGCACACAACATAAGTGATGTGAGAAGCTAGGTCGTAAGCCGGACTGAAGGGTTGTAATGTCCAATTATGTATGTATGTATGTAAAGAAGTACCATTACAAAATATATATTTGGAAAAACCCAATATACAACATTTGATTTTAAGTCATAAAGGCCTACTTTTACACGCTGAAACATTTTACTTTGTTTATGACGAGTATACTCGTCTTCGATGAAAATAATAAAGTTGTAATAAAAAGATTTTTAAAACGAAATTAAACAGTTAAAGCGTTAATATCAAAAGGATTAAATGGCTTTTCTTTTCGTTTTTCCGCAAACTTTTGCGTTAAACTGTTTTCATTTTCTGCTTTCAAATGCTGGGTTTGTTTTTTTTAATGAATGAACTTTGACTTTGAAAATAATTACTTAAACGAGTATTACGTTCTTTTTCTTCTTCTTCTGCATTGTGGTCTTGTTCTATTTTCTTTGAATTTCATACACTTGAGTGAGTTTTCAGTTACAGATGCATTTTTACCTGTGATGGTAACGCATTTCATATTTATTTATTCAAGTTTTAATTGTGTGGTTTGCATGACTTTTGAGTTTGACGTTATCCTTGTGTTGTTGGTTGCTTGCTTGGTTGGTTGGTTGGTCAGTTATTTTCTCTTCGTTTTCTCCTGCTTAAAATGTCTTATAATGAATGACTGACTGACTTACTGAGTGAATGGTAGGTAGACTGCAATTAAGAATTCTGAAGTGAATACTTAAGTAAGTGGCCTTCTTATATTAACTTCATTTTTGTTGTTGTTTTGTTTTAGTCATTTTAATATAATTTTTAAGAAGGAATACAATTTTATTGCAAATAATAGTTTAAAATATTTTTACTTTAATATTGAATTGAACGTTTTTATTTAAAAGAGATTGAAAGAAAGCCATACAATAAAACTAAAAAAATTAACTCAAGAGCTTGAGTTCAATACAATTTTGTCAATTGATTTGAAGAACATTTTAACAGACTCCAATTAAAAAAGTACTCAGACTCCGATGTCTTTATTGCCATTTAATTGAATGCATTCGTTGAATGTGGAAATGATACTTAAACGACTGCATTGCATTCTTTAAGCATCAATGCTAATTGGGTAATTACTTACCTTAATTACAAATTATTGAATTTAATTTATTTTTATTGCAAAATGTACGCAAATCGCACACAAGTTGAAATATTTTCTTTTACGTTCGCAAATATTTCTTCAAATTAAACTTTCTTTGCAGTTCTCTTCATTTTCTCCTTTTGTTTTCGTTTCTTGTTTTATTACGAATTCACAGACAAATTAATGACTTTAATTACCATGAACTTATGAACTTATTAAGGAATTATTCACACTCTAAATTACAATAAACGGCTCTCTACGTAAATGGTGAAAAGTGGTGAGTTAAATGATGTCGATTGCTCCTTAGTTAGCATTTAGTTATTGGCCTTTAAGCAAAAATTCTTTCGGGTCGCCTACCTATCCTGGGTCAAAGAGAAATCTTGCTTCACTGCCAGACTCACTTGGCCCACAATGGATATAGGAGACATACCAACCAACTACTCAAACTTGATTACAATGCCATCTCGATCATCATGGTAAGGCACGTGGTAAGATTACACCTCCCATCAAACGACTTTTGCCGTGTTTGTGGGTCTGTTATCCACTTTCTTTGTCAATGCCTATCACTTGAAGTCGCCTTGGTCTAGTGGGCAGTGTGTTGGCTTATTAGACGTAAAGCCAGGGTTCAAACCCCAGGCCAGACATTACAACGAAATACAAAAAAAAGGATTTTTTCGACGACTTCCTTTCAGCAGATTTCTGGCAAAAAATCTGGGAGTAAACAAAAAAAAAATTGCCTTGAAAAGTTTCTCAAAAAATCTGTCGGTCGGAGACGACTTTAAACTGTAGGTCACGCTACTCATGTAGCACTATTGGACTGTAGAAGAAGAAACTTTGCTCAAACGATGCTCCCGTTTGTTGAAAGTGAAGGAAATATTAATGCTACTGCAAATTAAGAGTCAAATTAAGATCACCAGTGTACTGTGTTCCACCACAACTAAATTATTTTTTTTCTTTACTTAATTGGCTTCATTCTGACCTTTTATTAAAGCTGATGGCTGATGCGCAATGCAGTTAAATCCTGGCCTAACCAGCGGATTATAGTCTTCTGGAAAAATATGAATATATTACGGTCGATTATATAATTTATTCTAATTTTCTGAGTAAAATAAATGCTTTTAGAATTCCAACTTGGAACTTCTGATCTGAAGATTCAGAGGTTTCCGGTGGGAAAATTGCCATCACGATTGTTATATGTTAAAGGATATTGGTCTTAAGATTATCTCAGTTAAACCAGGGACGCTCAATTTCGTTTGCAATAGGAATATATGTGCAATATAGCTAAACTCCGCTGGAGTTAAATCAAAAGCTTATCCATCACACGATTCTTACGACCACCGTCCTATTGCAACGCATGCTGATTGGCATTTGCTCAAAGCATTTCGGCAGAACTGTGGGTCTGAGGACTTTTTTCTCCTCATGTGTCAGTGCCTGGTTGTTGCCATGAAGAGGCGGACGTCAATAACTTCACAACTTCTGTCGTCTTGGAATTAACTGCCGCCTAAATCGGACCATGCCAGTCAAGGATGGTCTAACCTCACTAACCTAAAGGCATTTTTTTAATGTAATATGATTATATTGCCTTCTTTCCATTTAAGTGGAAATCTGCAAAGTGTATGTTTTCTCGATATAAAGTAGGTACGTATTTAGGTAGGATCAGGTCAGTAACAGCTGCTTTTTTATTTTCTGAATTTTAAAACCGTGCACAGAATATTCCAGTTCAATAGAGACTTACTGTCCATAAGCTGTCAAATACTAATTTCAAAAGAAATTCGGCAAAGTAAACGAAAAAGTCGGATCCTTTGCAAAAATATTGCAAGCAAAGATCAGTCTGCAGTGTAATCCTTAAGGCACGCGTAAAAGGCTAATTTGATAATCATTCAATCTTACGTTATGGTAGTTCATTGTTCACCAAAAAGGAAGGCACTAAATTACAGTTCTGGATGACAATATTACAGTTGCTACTGATGAGACATCGACTGAAAAAATATGACAAAATCGACTTCACGAATGGACACCTGCCAACGTCCTTCAACATTGAAAAATAATTATAGGTAATGTAAACTTTGAAAAACTGCTGCCTTTAGTGCTATTGAACGGGGGAGTCTACTAAGATGGGTCTGGCAGTAAATGAGGGCAAAACAAAGTATATATTATCGACAAGTAGAGATGCGCGGCGTATTGATTCTCAGATTACGGCCGATAACTATATTTTTGATACGGTCAAGGAATTCATCTATCTTGGCTCCGCTGTTACCACCAGAAATGATGTCAGATCAAACGCAGGATCACTCTTGCCAACAGGTGCTACTATGGTCTCAATAGGCATTTGAGTAGCAAAGACTTCTCTCGTGCGACAAAACTAGCACTCTACAAGACGCTCATCCTACCCGTGCTTCTTTATGGCGCAGAGGCATGTACTGATGCAGCAGCCTTGAGAGTGTTCGAGAGAAAAGTAATGCGTAAGATCTTCTGCCCTGTGCGAGTTGGCGATGATTTCCGCATCCGATCCAACAATGAGCTGAATGAGCACCTCAACGACATGGACGTTGTGCAGCGTATTAACTTCTAGCGGCTGCGCTGGCTCAGCCATGTCGTTCGAATGGAGGAGGATACTCCGACGAGACGGGTATTTGATACGGGAATCTGCGGAAGTCGGCGAAGAGGACGACCTTGCATCCGTTGGAAGGACCAAATCGAGGAAGCCCTGCCATCGATTGGTGTGACCAACTGGCTTAGGCGCGCACGAAGCCTGGAAGGATGTGTTGCAGCAGGCCGAAATCCGTTAAACGGGTTGTTATGGCCAATTAAGTAAGTAGGTAAATAAACTTTGATTTGACAGTTGAGACTGTTGGATTTCTTTTCAGTATGGTTGTTAGCTGGCCATCATGGAGCATTTACCATTAGAACAATTCCTTCAAAATGTGCGAAATCCTTTCGCAAAGCCCTTACGTTCAACATAATCATCCTAATCAGCAAGTAATACGTTCAGTTATTGACGCTTTCAAGCCCATTAAGACAACAAAAAGACGCCGAAATGTTGATTAGTCGTTAACTTGTCAACTTGTCGGCTTACGTGTTTTGTGAACATAAGAATTAAAGCTAAGCGACCATCGTTAGACTCTTAAGCATGATGATCAATGGCTACGTCAAGAGGCAATATTATCATATTAGGAGAGAATACAATCCTCACGCCTTGAATGATTCCCTTCAAATTGACTATTTGATATAAAGTTCCGTTGCCTAGGAGGTAGTGTTGTGGTTTATTATACGAGGTTACGTGGTTCAAATCCTAGCTTAGATATCTCGAAAAAGACGACATATGAAAACAAATAATTCTTATGATACTTCCTCTCATTAGTCTTTCGGAAAGAAGTCCGAAGGTAAAATAAAATTGCCATGAAAAATTAATCAAATTTGTTGTTCGGAGTCCACGTTAACATACACAACATGGGTGTTGTAAGAAAGAGTTGTAATGACCAATTAAGTACGTATGTAAGTAAGTAGCTTGATGTGGTTAACAAGCAGACGGCATCGAAGTGATAAGAAGCGGAGTTTATTGCTGCATTCTGATTGAATATTTGCTTGCAAACGTTAATCACTTAATTTCATTCATTTCTAAAGTTCTCTGTGTTCTCTGTAATTTTTCTTTCTTTCTTTAAGTTTATGATCCAAAGGTACAGATTACAGAGAACAATAGTTTCTATAGTTTTTTCCCTTTCTTTATCAAATTCAAAGCAATATTAAAATTTAATTTTTGTTATCAAAAATTAATGTTTAAAAGCCTTTATCAGCATATTGTCGCATTCTTTTTTTAGTGTCCATGGCCATTTTGAACTTTTTCTGCAGCATCAAAGATTATTTGTTTTCCTTTTAGAGTTGCGATGTCATGGCATCATATTGGTTGCCAGGACAACAGAAGCTGGTTGTCATGAGAAACAGTTTTTAATGTCAAAAAGTCTTTTTTTATGCGATACCATTTTATGTCAGCCTGGTGGTCACTTTTCTACCTTTAAAAGTGAAGTCTACAACTGGAAGGCATTTTTTCTTGCTTTAAGACCTGAATACACTCCTCGCTGCACAATTTTTTATGACAACGAAAAACAAAAACTTAATATTTCTTTAAAGAAAATACCTGTTATTGGTTGGTTCAAGGAAAATATGAAATATTTAATTTTTTATTGCTACAACCTGCAGAATGTATGAGCAGGATTTTATAAAACATAAGTAAAATGAATAAAACTGAACAATTAAAATTTTAGCTACGACAACAAAACTTAAAGAGCAGGGGATGAGTTTAGTACTCCTAAAAATTATCGCAGGTCGTTTTTCAATTAACGAGGGAGGTGGTATGATTGAGCCTATAACGCAATAAAATGTTTATCATGAAATCAAGATTTTAAAAGTTGAGAATCCATACGTTCAATAATCCATACAGGGTGCTCTACATGTTGTCAACAACGAAAATCATAGAAAGCACCACTATAAATTGTTTGTATGTCTGTTTAAATAAATTCGATGGTAAGGTTAGGTTAGTGTGGTAGCTTTCATACCAAAAGCACACTTGAGCGCGCATAGCGGCCCGTTATGACACCACAGGTGAACGCAGTCTCTGTACTGACCAAGTTCCTCCGAACCAAGGAGGGAGAAAAATAAAATGGGATAGGCGAGAGTGTCGGCTTTGATAAAATCATAGTTTCCATTGGGATACCCCTTAAACTGATACCCATAGCTAACTGGCAAGTCATGATTCAACAACCTCGTCAATCAGCATCATCGCCCAGCATATAGAGCTGAGAACCAGGCTGAAAGTGTAATTAATCTAATGCTGAGTATTCCTCTTCTATCAATCGCTCCAAACTCTTTAAAATTTTCTAACAAGTCAGTGGAACTAAGTGCATCATTGTAATCCAATTTGTATCACAACTTCTACATGAGTCAAGTTGCAGTATCAACAGTGCAGTTGAGCACTGATGCAGCAGCCTTGAGAGTATTAAAGAGAAAAGAGATCTTCGGTCCATTGCGAGTTGGCTATGAATTCCGCATCCGATCCAACAGCGAGCTGTATGAGCTTCTCAACGACATACACGTTGTGCGGCTCCGCTGGCTCGTCCATGTCGTTCGAATGGAGGAGGATGCTTCGGCGAGACGGGTATTTGATGCGGTCGATCTTGTTTGCATTGGAAGGACCAAATCGAGGAAGACCTGTCATCAATTATAAAATACAAAAAATATGGCAGGCCGAAATCCGTTAATGGGGTTGTTAATGGCCAATTAAAGAAGTAAGTAAGGTAGATAGCGATCACTTACTTACTTACTTAATTGATCATTAAAACCTTTAGCCAGGATTACAACCTAACCTAGCTTATCATACCACCCATGTTGCGTATGTTGAGTGGCGGGACCCACAGTTTAACGTCGACTCCGTACGACAGATTTTAGAAAGTTTTTCATAAAAATTGTATTTACTTTCAGAGTTTTTAGCAGAAGATATGTTTCGTTTTGTTCGCTATGTGTGAATTGGAGTTTGAACCACCGAACACCTTTGACGTTTGACAAACGGTCATAGCAAGACAGACAATCAAAGAGAGACAGAAATACTTTTTGGTAATATTTGCTGTCCCTTTCATAATTCGCTGGTAAACGTCAAAATTCCGTTTCTATAGTGCTTATACGGTTGTTTGAACAATGGACTCTTGTCTAAAAAGCCAGTACACTGCCTGGTAAACTATGATATTACACATAACACTGTGGATTATGAGGGGATATCTTAAAGTCGAGCCCTTCGAAAAAAAATTCACAGCCTATCTTACAGTCAGGTTTAAAACCATACAATTAATTTCTGAAAATGATCATTCTAGAGGATTAGAGTTCTCTGCTTCCAATTCTTGTGAGAAATCTCTAAGTAGATTAGTATCGATTACCATCGAATAGAGTCAGATGAAATTTTGTACCAATTGCCCTTTTGCTCGGGTAAGAATAAGTTGTCAAACAGTGCCTGTAGGCACAAACCAGCCGCTTCAATTAAATATTTACCACAAATCTTAACAACCATCGTTAAAAGGCTGTAAAGTGCAAACAAACAAAGCCAACGACTAGATTAGTTCCAATAAGCAGTCGTCTGAAAAAATAACACCGATATTTACTATTCCGCCTCTTCCAGAAATAGGATTCGCAGTGCTCGACGACGATTGAGAATGTAGTCTACACACTCTTTAGACATGTAATGGCTTTACTGTCAATAAATCTTCTTTCGATAAACCCTACAATCGGATTCGTAGAGCATCAACCTTTATAGCTTATTGGCAGGTCTGAATAGTACTTCAATGAGCACAATATTATTACGATGAGGCCAATTTCTGGATGAATGAATATGTGAACAAACAAAATTATCGATCATGGGATGATATTAATCCACATGTGATGCCAGACCATCCAATGCCTAAAGAAAGAGATGCTGTTTGGTGTAGATTTGGAGAACGACGTCAACGCCGAACAACATATGTATGTCGATGATTACGAACTTTTCTTGACCTGTATTAGATGATCTGGATATCTTATGATTTCAAAAAGACAACGATGTGCCACAACGACATGCCACACGGCTCACGCTATGTTGGATATTATGCACGTACCATTTGAGGTCATGCTCATCTCAAGTATACGTGAAATGAACTGTTTACCGAAATCATAAACAAACACATGCCAAGCTTTATATATACGCCAGAATCATAAAAGTTAGACATTTCGGATTCGATCTACCCGAAGAAATCGTGGCGGGCATTTGAAAGATATTACATACATACATACATAATTGGCCATTACAACCCTTCAGTCAAGATTACGGCTTAGCTTCTCACACCACTCATGTTGTGTGTGTTAATTTTATACATGAGTGGACCTACGGTTTAAAGTCGATTCCGAACGACAGATTTTTGAGAAACAATTTTTATTTACTCTCAGATGCCTTTTGATGTCTGACCTGGGGTTTGAACCTTGGCCTTACGTCTAATAAGCCAACACACTATCTACTAGACTACGGTGTATGATATTACACTTCTTAAATAATGGTATCAATAAGTCTTTCAAACGAATACAAAATTTCAAAAATATATCTCACACCGGCTTACTTACTTAATAGGTTATTACAATCCATTAGTGAGGACTACAACCTAAGTTCTCACACACTCATGTTGTGTGTGTAAATTTTATCCGTGAGTGGCGTAACTTACTGTTTAATGTTGACTCCTAACAACAGATTCGAGAATTTTTTCATGGCAATTTTTATTTACTCTCAGATCGTTATGTCTGAGCTGGGAGTTGAACCATGGACTTTCGTCTAATAAGCCAACACACTATCTATTAAACTATGGCGACTTCACACACATTTTAGTTTTTCTTAATTCGAAAATATTAAGCCCTGATGGTTACAACATCGGTGTCGGAAATTTTCTTCATTAAATTCGTTATTCAGATTCAAACAGCTGCGCTATGGATTTAACTCACCTTAGTTTGAACTACTGATTCCCTTTTTTGTTGGGGTATGTTTTACGTAAATGTAATCTTCTAATTCGTAAGCAGTTTAAGCAGATTTTTATCTGCAGTAAAAACCAAAAATCCTACTAATTTAAGCAGTTTTAAAGCGACTCTAGTCACCCATAATAACTACCCGTATACGAAATAAAACAGTCAAATGGAAAACACAAGTGAAATAAATAAAACGACCTTCTGGTGAACGCTAATCACATGGTCGAAATAAACATGAACCAGAGCTGGTAAGCAACAAACATACATATGCTGCAATGACAACAACTACAATAAAAGGTGAATCTATAGACATTGCCACAAAATGTAGCATAAAGTGCAAAACATAAATGCAAGCGAAAAACAGTAGAGAACCAGAAAAGAACAGGAATAATGCGAGAACAAATATTTTAACAACGTCGTCGTCGTCGTCCTCGTCCTCGTCGTCATTACATGCAATATTCGCATTGTAGCGGCAGTACTACTGCCACCAAAGCGTTGTTGCCATTGTTATTGCTATTGCTGTTGTTGTGTTTGCCATTGGCAGTGATAATAATTACAATGGCAACAAGAACATCTACATGAAGCAAAAATACAAACAACAACGAACGGTAGATGTTGTAGATTTTGTGGCAGTCGTAAGTAAGTATCGTAAGTGGCAATACTCGTAGTAGTGCAGAAAGACAATCAAAACAAAAAAAAAAAGAAAAAAACTATTGGCTGCACTAAAGTAGCAGGTGCAAACGGTTTTTTTTTCTTCTTCTCGTTTTTCTTTTTTTCTTTTCAGACACATTTAATAACTTGCCAAAATAAAGAAGAGCAGAGGCAATGAAAAAACCAACCAATCTTACCTGATTTAATCTTTGTTTTCTTTTTTTCTAGATTATACACCCTACTGCTGACAGTTTTGATATATGAAGTGATTGAAACAACAAATTGCTGTAGTCTAGTAGGTAGTGTGTTAATTTATTACACTATAGCTCGTGGTTCGAACCCCAATATGGAAAAAAAATTTAGGAGACTTCCTCTCAGCAGTCTTCTGACAAAAACTCCATGTGTAAATAAAAAAAAACAAGAAAAGTTTAATTTTCAGAGCCGACGATAGGTTCCACTACTCATGAATAAAAATTAACATACACAACATGGTCCAAAAAGCTAGATTGCGTTACTGATTGCAAAAATAAAAAGGGAGTTGGAGGTAGAACGGAACCTTGTAGTACCACTGAATTTAACTTGAATTCATCTTATGGAAAACCACATATGACAAACTGTATACAGTGATCCTTGCCAAAGCTCGATATACTATATCGAGGTTCGTATCCCAGGTCAGGCATCAAAACGAAAATATGAAAATATTTCTTCGGTGATTTCCTCTCAACAGATTTCTGGCAAAAACTCTGAGAATAAATAAACCTGCCATGAAAAGTGTCTCAAAAATCTGTCGTTCGGAGTCGACTTTAAACTGTAGATAGCACCACTCATGTATAAAAATTAACGCACACAACATGAGTGGTGTCAGAAGCTAGGCAGTAATCCTGACTGAAGGATTGATATGACCAATTATGTATGTAACGTGCTGCACCCAGAGATGCCGAATATGCAGAGAATAACATGTGTAAATAATAAAATTGTTTTATATAAATAGGCGTTCTGTTCAAACAACGTTTTTATCAAAAAATCATCTTCAAATAGAATTGCAGTTGGGGCGATACCAATCCTAGATACTAGAGCGTGTAATGCATCCTGCAAACCTCACTGTTTGGTGTAGATTCTGGGTTGGAGGGGACAACGGTCGATATATATTTGTGATCGATGTTTGCCAAGCCACCACTGTCAACAGCGAGCACTATAGGTTGATGCCGCTATGTACCACAAACCTCGTACCATTGGATATATTGTGCGAGGGATTTGCAGGTATGGTCATCTCATGCGGAGGTGGTGGGAACTTGCAATTTGATCGCGTGAGAGTTTTTCTTGTGGGGTTTCCTTAAGTCGCAGCTGTACGCGAATAAACGACAACGTACAGCAGTTCCCAAAGCCTTCATAACATATGCCATCGATCATCCGGATTTATCGAAAATTGCACATTATAAATGCACTGCACCCAGAGAAGCTGTGGTGGACGTTAGAACGATGTTATATTCTACACACAACGGCATCAATAGGTCTTTAGGGCGAATAAAAAATTTCGATGACATCTCACACATACTTTGTTGTATTTAAAATTAATGATAGGAAGCGCTTAATGCAACACCCGATATATGCGTTTATAAGTAATTTGCAATAAATTTTGTACTTATGCTTCATAACATAAGGGCATCGAAAATGATTTTCGCCAATTGCGATTCACTCAAAGAAATTGCAGACGGCTACAACAGTCACCGCAGATAGTGTTTTAGTTCATTAGAGGCCACGGTTTAAGGTCAGGCATCTTCAGCAAAACGAAGTATAAGAAATACTTATTTGGCAACTTCCGCTCAGCAGATTTCTGGTGAAAACTCTGCGAGTAAATATAATTGCTATGAAAAAGTTTCTTAAAAATCTCTCATTCGGAGACGACTTTAAACTGTAAGTGCCGCCATTCATGTATAAAATGAACACATACAGCATAAGTAGCGTGAGAAGCTAGGTCGTAATACTCACGGAACAGTTGTAATGGCCAGTTACGTATGTATGTATGTACAACATTCGCAACATAGGGCTGTTGGAATTCAGGTGACATTTTGGGTGAATTATCTCGACATTAGAAGTCACCGTAGTCTAGTAGGTAGTGTGTTGGACTCGGTTAAAACTCCAGGTCAGACATCTCAAAAAAAAAAAAATATGAAAAATGTTTCTGAGGCGACTTCCTATGAGCAGATTTTTGACAAAAACTCTGAGAGTAAATAAGATAATGCCATGAAAAAGTGTCTCAAAAATCTGTCATTCGGAGTCGACTTTAAAGTGTAAGTCCAGGCATTCACGTATAAAATGAACACACACAACATAAGTGGTATGAGAAGCTCGGTCGTAATCATGACTAAAGGGTTGTGTGATGGTATGTATAACATTCACAACATTGCCTGTTGGAATACATTAATACTTTAGGTAACTGCACAGTGAATGATTTAACTATATGCGGCAAAACCATTGAAATTTTGGGTGAATTGTCTACATTGGAAATTCCATTTAAAACCTGCATGCTTAGGATCGATCATAAAGTAATAAAATCTGTTAACGCCGCATTGCCAAGATAGAGCTGCAAATATGGCCAATGTTAAATAGAGCTGCGCCCTTATCGTCGTAATTTGCTTCATTACTGGATATTACAATCTATGTACTGGTGGGAGAGGTATTGTTTTTAATCATATGATCAATGGACAACCTATTGAATATCTTCTCAGCTTTATATTGTAGCTGAAGGCTTCTACCATGCAATTGATACCACTGGTTTACCCATGGTAGACATTCAGAGTTTAAATGGTTTCAATACAAGCTCAGGATTGCTGTGATTATGATGTCAATAAGACGCCATAGTCTAGTAGGTAGTGTGCTGACTTATTAGACGTAAAGGCCAGACATCAAAACAAAATACAAAAAAGTATTTCTTCGGTGACTTCCTTTCAGCAGATTTCTGGCAAAAATTTTGAGAGTAAATAAAATTGCCATGAAAAGTTTCTCAAAAATCTGTCGTTCGGACTCGGACTCATGTATAAAATTAACACACACAACATAAATGGTGTGAGAACCTAGGTCGTAATTCTGACTGAAGGGTTGTAATGACCAATTATGTATGTGTATGTATGTATGATATCACAAACGTCATCACTTTGTCGGATTCCTTAAACGTCGTATTCGACCTCTGCATGCTTGCCCTCTTAAATATTCTGTGAATATTTCCACTGTTACTGTATTTTCAAAGGCGAAGTATTACAGTCTTGTAGAAAACTACCTGCTGACCTAACCTGAATTCTCATTAACACGTTTGTAAAGCAACGAGTAATCGTTGCGCACTTGTTACTGTTAATGGCCTTAAATTAATGTTTCGTATTTTATTTCATTTCTTTCCAGTAATCCAAATACAATATCTGTCTTACATTTAATACTCACAACGTATTTTTATTGTATAATAAAAGAATACAAAAACAACAAAAACAAAAACAAAACCAAAACACATGCAGGAATAAGACTACAAGCTGCAATTTCTCAGATATGTACTCGTATTATTTTTTGCGTACGCTTCAGTGGTCAGCATGTGCTTTATTTCTTTGTCTCACTACTGAGTTAAAAAATAAAAGAAAGAAATAAAAAATAATTAAAAAGAATCAAGAATAATAATAAAAAAATTCAACGAAAACTAAAACCTTTTAGGACTTAAAAGTCGATACAGAATATGTGCGCTCACCAGGCCAGTAACGTGTTTTTCGGTGAGTCAGTAAAATTTGTGTTTTTTTCCTCTTTGGCTTTGCCCGTTCAAGGCTACATACTGTTGTTGTGTTTGTCAGCAGGCAGCAACCAGCAGCCAGGAGCATCATTTTTTAACCGGTCAGCCAAAGCAGCTTCTTTTTATCATTTTGCCTTCCTTCAAAAAAAATCTGCAAATTTTTTTCTCATCTATTTGCCCTTCTTTTAGTTGTAAAAAAGAAAAAGAAAAGAAAAAAAGAAGGAAAGAAAGAAAAAAACCGTTTCTGGTTCATTGATTCAACTTGATTTTTAGGTCTAATTCTCTGATTTGATTTGATGAAACGGCCACCCACTTGATAGCAGCAAGTGTTTAAGCGTTTAAAAGGATTTCATAAAAAAATGAAAATAACTGCTTAAGTACATGATGTTTTTTTTGTTGCTATTTTAGGCATGATTTGATTTTGTTTGAAAAACTAAAATTGCTTAAATTAACAGCTCGTCAGTTTCAGATAGACTCGCCGTAAGAAAAAGGGTTAAACGATTTTTTTCTCTTAGGTTTGCCTAACATTTTGATTGTTTCTGGCCATTAACAAGAATTCCATTTATTTTCTCAAGTAAAAGAATTTTGCACTTCAATTCTTTAAATAATAAATCATACTTCATTTGCAAATTCTTACAATATTCGCACAATGCGGAATGGAAACAAAACGATTTGATTGATGAAAATGAAAAGATTTGCAAAATTAATTAAGACGATTGACTATGGAGGTAATAAGACTTTCTCTGCAGAACAACCAAAACCCTACGTAGTTACAAACTTGAATCCGGGGGATATTTCATGGACTTTAAAAATCCCGGTCATCAATTCGGTATATCAATAGGGCTAACATAAGATCTTTTTATACGCGCTTCCTATTTGAAACTGAAAAAACAAAGTGCGTTTGAGATATCATCGACATTTTTTAAGAGGTTTGAAATACCCATTGGCACTATTAGATGTGAAATATAATATCGTTTAGCTTCTCAGTTTCTCATTCGAAATGTTTAATTTGTTAATACTCTGACCCATAAATAAAGATTGAATTTGACCACTGCTGTTTTTTTTACGCCGAGGAGGGGTAAATGTACCTAACCGCACCATAGACGAAGTCGTCACATCCTCCGTGTGTGGGGCCCTCACCCACTAAATCCCCCCCCTCGTCTCCTGTGCACTTGTTTGTGTCCACTCCGGAACTACGGTGGTATTACCTCGGAATGGAGTCCTTTTGGCCCTTTGGCGTCTTCAATTTTATATCCGCGTCCGGATTGCGAATCGAAAGTTGAGGAGTCATCTAAGCGTCTCCACTATTCCTTTCTTCTAAATCATCGTTTCAGTCTCGCTTGGCACGTGTGACAGTATCACCTATGCCGACATGCTTACTTGTTCTGCAGCCTCAAGATCTCTCTTTTTCTGTCTCAGAATGTACTCTACGTAATTCACCGCCGAGGTCCAATTTTCACTACTCGCAATCATGACCCCGACAATGTTAGCAACTGTTATCATTCCAACTATTGATGTCAGTATATACCTCCCCTTCTTCGTAAAGACAGTAAGGGGAGGCGGTCTTGCCCATGACGTGCAGATATTTTCTAAAATATCCGTGACCCGATAGCATCTGTGTAACGTAGTAATTTATCTCTCCAAATTTCTCACCAATCCATGGCGTTATGTCCGGAATAAGTCTCGACGTCCATCTTCCTCTATCTTCCTCGTTCCATCGTTGTTGCCATTTTGAAATGTTGTTTTCCCTGAATTAACCGGTTATGTGATTTCCAGCCGATTTCGCCTTATAAATCTCCATTTGCTCCGCTGCCAGCAGATCCATAGGGATTATACCTGCTATCACCAGTACGGCTGGAGCAGACACTGTACGATTTGCCAACACGATACGCAATGAAGCCGTTCTCTGTACCGATACAAGTGAGTTTGCCCGCTTCTTAATATCTAGTGCTTCAGCCCAAATTTCGCTCCTGGGCCTTGTTAGCCGAGTACTGAATCTGATACGAAAATGTTAGCCTGGGATCCAGCCTTATTCCCAGGTATTTCACCGAGCTCTTGGTCCTAATTACCTCATCTCCAATACTCATGTCCCCCTGCAAGGGGATACGACGACCAGCGATTAACAGCAATTCCGTTTTATGCATTGCCAGGTCTAGGCCGTGGGAATCCAACCATGTTTTTGTTCTCAGCATAAGACGTCTCAGTTTTCGCTGCGCCTGTTCCGTATTCCTGGCCGTGATAACAGCTGCAATATCGTCTGCGTGACGTTGATTGTACCTTATTTGCATACACCTGCAACTTAAGAAAACCCCACAAGAAAAAGTTTAACGGGTTCTAACGCTAGATCTCGGTGGCCAGTTCACATCATACCCGCGTGAGATGACAATGCCCTTAAATGACTCGCGCAAAATATTCAATGTAGCACTTAGCATCAGCCTATTGAGATCATAAGCCGTTGGTTTCATCAAATTCAGGTCAAAAGTAGTTGATAACCATCGACATATGTCACTCCCATTTACAATAATGTCCACTATTATTCTCCTAGAAATGGGGACCGAATGCATTAGACACTCTTGTATCGCATGTGGGCTGATATCGTCGAAAATTCGAAAATTTTGTTTAATCCTGTACCCATTTATACAGAAATAAACCTACACGCTGAAAATGAATTTTCTATGAAAATTAGGCCAAGGTTGTCGACTTTTGTCGTCCATGTCCATGATAAGTAGGAAAAAAAAATTGAATGAAATGCAACCAGTTTGACAGATGTAACTTCAACAAGATGGTTGGTCCCGGTTGGGAGACTCTATATTTCATCTGTGAACAATTACTATATACACTTACGCAAATAAGTTTACATTCGCTGAAGCTCTGGAGATTGTTAAGAAACTCTATATAATACCATGGGTTTCAAGATACCAAAATTACCCTAAAGGTCAGATGTAAGCTAAGTTATGTCAGCAGCTGCACTCCTTCAATTGATGGTCCAGGTGGTCTATAAAAAAAAACTCATCGGAAGAAAACTGATAATATGAAGAACAAAACATAGCACAAAAAATAGAGTCAGTTGTTGCAGAGGGAGAGATAGAGAGAAAAGTAAAGAAAGGAAATGGAAAGAAGAGTTAGCAAAGAAAGAAGGAAAAGCAAGAAGGATAGGCTGTCTATATCTCTTACTAGATTTTTAAGCTTTCACTACTTTACTTTTAACTACTACGCCCATTTTGCATGCGTATCTGTAGTCATGGAAAGTGACATAAAATTTGATGTTCTTTTGCCTCTTTACATAGCCTATAGAGAGCAGAGATATTCGTGTTATACATATATGCTTCATTAAGATAGCTTGTTTCGTTCTTTTAGAATCGAGGTTTGGACGTAGTACAATCCACATCTTCATGCACGTTTGTTGAGTGAATCCTTAAGAAGAGACTTACTACTGGTTTCAGCAACCTCTCTTCTATCCTAATGTTGTCAGTTGATCTACAACTTCATATCCATTATATTGATCAGGTACCAGCATAATCTAATTCGATAATCCAATCAAAGGAGGCTTAGCAACTTCTTATGGTAAACTCTCAGACTAGGTATAATCTAAAATTTTATGTCCCTTCGGTGCTGGCTGCTAACCCACATAAACTGTTGTGCTCGATCTCTTCGAAATATGTTTTCTAACCAGTTCCGTGATTTTAACAACATTCGGATTTTTCACCTGAAAAAATACTACATTCTGCTGAAAGGCTATAGTACACATATAAAGACATACTTAAGGACATATATAAATACATTCAGGAAGATAGCTCAGCCATCAATGAGTTCATTCGAGCCTATCCAGGACATCCTATCTGATAATAATACACTTGGATTATTACAGAAGCAGATTTGTGGTTAAATAACCCGTTAGCTTAGATCTCTCTGCAGCTCGAGTTTAGGATAGCCGCCCCCTTATTTACATATTATTCAATTGGTTAAGGAATTTAAGGATAATATCCACTGTCGTCACCTAAGCTTTTTATACCAACGGAGAAACCTTAGAAAGAATGCTCCGATGTCCATACGGTACATTTTTAGGTAAAAAGCTGTTTTTTCTTGCAGTTGTATTATGCATTATAATCTTTTTAATTATCTTCTTGACAACTTGCCTCATTCGGCATTCAACAGAAAGTCCAATATATCTCGTCCCTTAATTTATAGAAGAAGCACGTTGTTCATCATGCGTAAAGTTAGGTTAGTTTAGCGGGGAGTTTGCCATTCATAGGCCCATATGGCCCATTGTGTTACCCAGTGTGAAGTAAGCCCCCCCTGTCATGATCAGTTTATGGTGGGTTTAAGCCACCCTGAGCCCCGGATGAAACCGGCCAGTTCCTTTAGTGGCACATTCACTACCATGTCCAAGTCTTCAAACGTTCTGATGTCTGTTCTAAAGTACAGGGCACTCACATAAAAGGTGTTGTACAGCTTCCTTTTCTTCCGCATCCTGGCAGCTTCTGCAGTAATTCCTGTTAGAGTGCGAACCGTTCTCCTATCGAACTCAAGTAGTTCCCCGGTTCTCTCTCTGTCCACTGCTGGACACAACAGCTTTGAAATTGGGCAAGCTGGTATATTGGACCATTTATGATGTGTTGAATCCCATGATGGTTTTTGAAAAAGTATACCCAAAAGAGTGCATATATCCCCTCTATCGCCTTCTCCTCAGACATTTCCGATCCAATCCGCGCCAGTTTGTCCGCCTTTTCGTTTCCATCTACGCGTAAGGTTTTGGTAAATGTTTTTAATAGAATCATCTATTTCAATACGGATTTTTAAGGGCATATTCACTGGATCATGAGCACTCAAAAACTTCTTTATTTTCGTTCCTAGGTAGATTAAATCGGTCATTACAATCGTTTAGCCAGCATTGCAGCCTAGCTTCCACCACCCATGTTGTGCGTGTTAATTTTAATCATGAGTGGCGGGATCACGATGATTATGAACGACAGATTTGAGATTTCAGATTTTTGTCGGTAGTCTGCTCAGAGGAAGAAGCAGAAAGAAATGTTTCTTCATATATTATTTTGTTCGAGATGTCTGAGCTGTGGTTTGAAACACGGACTCTGGTCTAATAAGCCATCACAGTGTTTACTAGACTGTGGAGATTTCACGTAACTATAATTTCAAAATTGACTATGTAATTTTAAGATTGACTATCCATCGCATGACATCACACAAAATACAAAAGGTATTACTACGGCGACTTCCTCTCAGCAGATTTTTGGCAAAAACTCTGAGAGTAAATAAAATTTCCATGAAAAGTTTCTCAAAAATCTGTCGTTTAGAGTCGACTTTAAACTGTAGGTCCCGCCACTCATGTATAAAATTAACACACACAACATAAGTAGTGTGAGAAACTAGGTCGTAATCCTGGCTGAAGGCCAATTATGTATGTATGTATCGTATGTGCCTATAGTAATGATGGTTGTGATATGGTCGGAATACAGATTCAAAGGAGCCGCGACTTTTATCACATCCAAGACTTTCTTTCAAACTGTTTGCTATTAGATATGCTGTGGATATGGTGTGTGACGTTGAAACAAATTTTACCAATTGCACCAAGCAATACCCAACCTCTCGAAACGTTTAATAGTGAATCGTGAATCATGGTTTATGAATAGTAATCGCCTACTGTTCAAAACGTAGGCCTAATGACTTGATAAACTACTGCAGTGGTTTTGAGTAAATAACGAGCTGGAAAGGTAATTTATTGGCAAACCAATTACAGTTTTTATAGGACATGAGGACATCTGCAATAAAACGAAATATGAAAAAATGATTTTTAGGAAGTTTCCTCTCTTCACATTTCTGGTAAGAACTCTGAGAGTAAAAAAAAATTGTTATAAAAAGTTTCTCAAAAACTGTGTCGTTCGGAGTCGACTTTAATCTGTATGTCCCGCCGCTCATGTATAAAATTAACACTCGCAACATAAGTGGTGTAAGTAACTAGGTTGTAATCCTGACTAAAGGATTGTAATGACCAATTATGTGCATATGTTTGTATTACAGTAGTTTTGGTGTGTACTTTTAAATAAATGAAATAAATTATTTAGTACTTAAGTACTTTTTATTTCCCTTATAATTTCAATATTAAAATTAACTTAGGCATGATGTCCATTTGTAAAGAAGAAGGGAATGGAAAATAGAAAATAAAAAGAACATCAAATATCAATCTCTCCATCTATGTTATCTTTTGTTTTTGTCCTTTTTGGTTTTTTTGTCAATCAATACGGAAATGATTGGTTGTCATTGTGGCCACTCAAGGGAAACCTTGATGCAGCATTTTATTGCCATTCATCATTATGAAAATAAAAATTAAAAAAAATCTCATATTTTATGGAATTTGTTTTCATAGAAGATAATTTAATTTCATCATCTGCATTTTACAACAAAATGAAAGGAAAAAATAAAAAAAGTTTTATTTTTGTTGTTATAACCTTAGGAAATCAAAGTAATAAATGAATGAATGGATGAATGAGTGGATGAATGAATGAATGAATGAATGGGGGAATGATTGTAATTTATTTGCAAATTTTAAAATTGACATTCATTGATACTCTTCCATTAACTCAATCATTCATATTATTCTTGCCCTCTCTTTAAGTCTTTCTTTCCCGTTTTTTTATTTTGTACTCAGCGCAGATGACCCTCTTCGCAATATGACAGCTTGTTAAGGCAATACGTACAGCAGAATACAGTAAGACCCCGATTAACGGGGGGATACGTTCCAATAAGTTCCAGCGCAAAATGCAACAGCGTTAAACGAGGCAATTTAACACGTACATATGTATACATCTAGTAACGTTGATGACAACTAATAAATCAAATGTGACGCAGGAAGGATGCGTTCGTACTGTGATTGCGACTTCGGCAAATACCGTTTGAGTCTTTATTCTGGAGAAGACTAAAAAAAGAGCGTTGGAAAAGATACATAGTATAGACCGTCGTTATATAGTGCACCGCTTTTGGTTGGTGCATGGCCGTTTCATTTGCACACATACAACAAGTATCAATACAGTGTGCGATTTAGGGGAATCCCAATACTACCGCGTAATACTGAAACAGCGTTAAGCTGGGTCTTATACTATGTTCAGACATGCAGTTTTATTGAGTCAATATTCGGTTTATTGATTACAATATTTTAAGTGTTTAGACATAATAATAGACGCATTTCAGCTTCTTATTCAATATTCATTTGACAGCTGGTAAACCTAACAGCTGGTGGTTTTTGTTTGTCGTTGTTGATATTTGAGTTGTCAAATATCAATAGAAAGTATTCGGAAAATTGTAATATGCTCACTGAACGTACTTATGACAGTGGTGCATTTTAAGTTTTACTCAATATTATAACAATTTGCGTATTTATTGCGTAATAATTAATTGAAACTTTATATGAAATATTGAACTCAATAATGGCGTTTATTGCGATTTACTCAATATAAGTGCATGAGTGATCATAGTATCACTGTAACAATTAATGTGAGCATTTGTTTCAGCATTGATATTGTCTGTTATAACGAGAT
Organism: Sarcophaga subvicina; assembly: GCA_936449025.2. Lineage (NCBI taxonomy): Eukaryota > Metazoa > Arthropoda > Insecta > Diptera > Sarcophagidae > Sarcophaga > Sarcophaga subvicina. The sequence goes on from OW388084.2 coordinate 41,306,588, forward strand.
TCCACTGTATGTATTAAGAGCAGGTAAAATATTGAATTGTAAACCAAAAAGCAGAATTCAAAACCTGTAAAAATACCAGATATTTACGGTAAGAAAAGAAACAAAGGAATTAAAATAAGGGAAGTGCATAAAACACGTAATTCAGACAATCCATTGAGGGTTACAAACACCCAAATACAAACGAAAACACTGGCAACTAAATGGAAAAAACAAGGAGAACAAAAAACAAAAAAGAAACCGATTTAATGAAATAAATCCCAACTTAAAGACATGCATCATGCAACATAACACGCACGCACACTAGGCATCAACAATACAAGATGAAAAGGTTTACAACGCATAGTGCAGCCGATACAAAAACAATAATTAGACAGATGTAACTTGTCTTCAAGCCACCATCAATAATGACAACAAATATGAGAGAGAGAGAGACTATGATCGAAAACAAAAGCCAGCCGGAATAAAGGACCAGCCAGCAATCAACAGCTGTTTCATTTGAAAATCTTTAATTGTTCTCCCCCCTTAGTTTTCTTTTTTTTTGGTATTTGATGTTCAACCGAATACAGTCGATAACAATTTTAAATTAGAATTCCATAGAAATTGAGCGGCATGTGCAATAAGTAAGTATCCTTTTGTGTGTGTTTTTTTCCTTTGAAATATCCTTGAAATCTCGTTAATTGTAAAGCACAGAGTGCTGTTTGTTCTTGCAATCGTTTAAAAGGGAAAAACAGCTGGAAATATGAGCTCACGGATGTATTCTTTTTTCTTACCATTTTTTATTTTCTTTTCATACCTTATTTCAAAGAAGCATATGCCTGAAATGAATGAAATGAAATCAATTGTTGATTTATTATATCGTGCATATACTCGTACATACATGTAAACAATATCGAGAAAAAGAAAATGTTTTGTTCAGAATTCGTTGAATGAATAGGTATTTCATAGATACTCCGGTATTAACATGTCATTCTGGGTGTTCTATAGCAAACCATTTTGCAAGCTGCATTTTTAAAATCCTGTGTTTTTAAGCAGAATTAAAAAAAACACAAAACAATTGTTTGCTGCATTGATTTAAAGATAAAAGATATCGACAGTTTTATTCTTATAAGATTATTACAAGGCAACTTTTGTATCAAGAATTATCAAGAATTTTGAAATTGTATATCGTATGTAAAAACAACTACAGCAACAACAACAATACACTAAAAAAACTTAAGAAGTGGTTGGAAAAATTTTCAAGAATTGAATTGCAGTTATTGTAGTGATATACATACATACATACATACATAATTGGTCATTACAACACTTCAGTTAGGATTACAACCTAGCTTCTTACACCAATAAGGTAATAAGATAGGTACGGTAATAAAATAGGAGCTCTTTATTTTTATTCGCTTCCAACTGAACCCTTTTACTTGACTGAAGATTTAAATGAGTTATTCAACTGAAGCCATTCCCCCATAGGAAGAAATTCTGACTTGAGTCTTCTTTATGTGGATACATGGCGGGTTTGAAGAATAACATTTACTTTACTAATTAACTGTGTTCCCAGGGTATTTGTTCTTTCGATTTCTGTAATCTTGCATCGACCTTAGAGAGTTCCAGTTCTTTGGGTCTTCATGAGCTACACTTAGTATGTTTCAACCGCACATATTCGCAAGCTGTCTTATTTTCACACCCAATAGGCGTCTCTTCTTGCTGGCAAGCTTAAAATGATTGCGGTATACTTTAATTTTGATTTCTGAATGTAGAGTGGCTTTCGTTATCCCCTTGTAAGCTGGGTATTCCATGATTTTACTTCGCATCACCTAACTTTTCCTTCTCTTTCTTTTCTGCTATTGCCTTTACTAGTGAAATAACGATTTGCTCTCTATCAAGAGATGGCGGTGGTGTGTGACTCTTAATTGTATTCTATCATTGCTTTCAATTTTAGGGAACCTCTCTTATGTTATGTTAATAGGATAATTGGTTCATGAGAAAGATACATACATACATACATAATTCATCATTACAACCCTTCAGTCAGGATTACGACCTAGTTCTCACACCACTTATGTTGTGTGTGTTAATTTTATACATGAGTGGCGGGATCTACAGTTTAAAATCAACTCCGAACGACAGATTTTCGAGAAACTTTTACATGGCAATTTTTATTTACCCTCAGAGTTTTTTCCAGAAATCTGCTGAGAAGGTATTCGCCGAAGAAATATTTTTCATATTTCAGTTTGAACGTGATGTCTGACTTGGGGTTTGAACCATGGCCTCATATCTAATAAGCCAAAACACTACCTGTTAAGCGACAGCGACTTCTAAAAAAAAATCTCAGATTTATTTATTTGCACTCAACATACATAATTTTCCATTACAACCCTTCAGTCAGGACTAGGACCTAGCTTCTCATACCACTCATCTTGTGTGTATTAATTTTTTGTACATGAGAAATGGGGGCTACAATTTAAAGTCGACTCTGAACAACGCATCTTTGAAAAAACTTTTCATGGCAATTTTATTTATTCTCAGAGTTATTGCCAGAAATCTGCTGAGAAGTCCCCGAAAAAATATTTTTTCATATTTTGTTTTGATGTCTGACCTGGGGCTTGAATAGTGGCCTTAAGTCTAATAAGCCAACACTCTACCTACTACTCTACGACACTCAACCTTTACAACAAAATTAAATTTAATAGTTAATAGTACAAGTACTAAATTCAAAACAAAGGTTTGTGATATAAATATAAGTACATTAAAAAGCGATTTCCAAAGCTTGACAGTTAATAACCGCCATTTTGTCAAATTATTTATCATTTGTATATTATGTTTGGCCAGCTCACCATGGACACCATGTTCTTATCAAAACGCGTGTTGTATTGGGGCGAAGCACCACTCGTTTGGCGAATATTACGATCGCCATAATCGTTCTACAGCGAGGTTTATTCGCATGTGGTGGAAAAATTCGTGTGCATGAGAGCATTCAGAAGAATCCGAGGTAGACAATTTCGCATCTCTCACAATAACTTTGTCTTTCGCAGACCACAACTTAATGAATTTTGCGTTGTGACTTCAGTCTGCGCTTGTAGAAATTTCAACTGACCTAGGAGCTTAAGGTGCATGCCTATAGACAACTACGTGTATCGTTGGACTCTGGAGCAGTTGGCAGCTGACTCTAATAATCATTGAAAAATCAATTTAGAATTTAGAACGAAATCAATCCACATGAAGAAGAATCTAAAAATGTATTCACTCTTTGGTGTGGTATGACAAGCACTATAGGTCTATGATTCATACATAATCTATTATTACGAGCTAGCTTCTCACACCACTAATGTTGTGTGTATTAATTTTATACATGAGTAGCGGAACCTACAATTTAAAGTTTAAAACAACAGATTTTAGTGAAAATTTTCATGTCAATTTTATTACCCCTTAGAGTTTTTGCCAGAAGTCTGCTGAGAGGCAGTCACCGACAAAAAATTCTTCCAATAAGACAACTCACTATCGACTAGAACTACGATGTTCAGATAGCAGCTCCCTATACGGTGTTCAGATATGCACCTTTATTGCGTAGATCGCAATAAACGCCATTATTGAGTTCAATATTTCATATAAAGTTTCAATTAATTATTGCGCAATAAATACGCAAATTGTTATAATATTGAGTAAAACTTAAAATGCAGTACTGTCATAAGCATGTTCAGTGCTCATGTTATAATTAACCGAACACTTTCTGTTGATATTTGACAACTCAAACAAAAAAAAAATAAAAAGAACAAAGAAAGAAAATAAAAACAATGAAAATAAAACAATGATGACAATGTTTTGTTTACCAGCTGTCAAATGAATATTGAATAAGCAGCTGAACTGCGTATATTATTATGCTTGAACACTTAAAATATTGTACTCAATAAACCGAATATTGACTCAATGAAAGTGCATTTATGAACATAGTATTATATTTGTTCGCCTCCAACTGAAGCTTTTTTGTTAGATGAAGATTTAACTGAGTTATCCACTTGAAGTCGCCGTAGTCTAGTAGGTAGTGTGTTGGCTTATTAGACGCAAAGCCCAGGCCAGGCATCAAAGACAAAATACAAAAAGTATTTTTTCGGCGACTTCCTCTCAGTAGATTTCTGGCAAAAACTCTGAGAGTAAATAAAAATTGCCATGAAAAGTTTCTCAATAAATAAAAATCTGTCGTTCGGAGTCGACTTTAAACTGTAGGTCCCACCACCCATGTATAAAATTAACACAAACAACATAAGTGGTGTGAGAAACTAGGACGTTGTACAATGGGTCAATTCGACCTCCGGGTATTGTACTTGTCTTAATTGACAAAGTACACGTCCTCTAACCTAACCTAACCTATCCACTTGAACCCCACTCAGAGCAAATTATACTCTCTTCCCCCAGTAAGCTGGGCTTTCAATGATTTTACTTCTTCGATCCAATATTTTCCTTCTCTTTATTTTCTGCTAATGAAAAAGCGATTTTCGGTGGTATATCACTTTTTTGCTTGTATTCCATCATTGCTTTTAGTTTTATGGAAAATTTCCTATCCTATTATAATACGATAATTGGTTCATGAGAAAGATATTGCGACCAATCTCCCACAGTCATAGATCATCTTCTCGATAAAAGAGAGGATGATGCTAATCTCTTTTCCCCTCACTTTAGCAGTGGCTACATGATATATTCGGCAGGCTTGATATATTCAGCGAGAATACTCTGTTAAATATTTTTATTAAAAATTTCTCACGAATTCATTTTAATCGATGCCTGCTTCAAAGACAATCTCCCCTTATGTGTCCGTGCATTCACCATTTCTTAAATGTTTCTTTTTTTATAATTATTTTTCCAATATTTTCAATACTCGTAATTGATTAATTAATTAAAGAAATTGCAAATGAACTTTCATCCTTAAATGTTATTGGTTTGGTTAAAAAGGAGTTAAAAAAGGGTTAAAAAAAACTGAAAAATTCATTTCTCTTTAACTTTCTCCGTTTTGCTTAAAAGTGCAACAGTTTAATAAATTAATTGTTTATGCGTTGGAAATTAAGAAATGCAATGAATTAAATTAAAAAGCCACTCAAAGGAAAACTTTCGTAAGAATCCTTCAATGGCTTCAGTCTTGTGAAAAAAATTTTATGCATAAATTGTCGATATTTTCAATTTAATTATGAATGCAACAACCAATATAACGAAGGAGAAATAAAAAAAAAAGAAAAATATGATGAAAGGACGTTGCTTTAGTTATATGCCAATGGGAGTCAAATATAAATGCTTTAAGGGCATCATTAACTTTTGTAAAGAAGACACGACAAGCCGAGATGTAGGCTTAAGCCAAGGAACCTGTATGATCTCGTTTAGAAGATATTCATACATACACACATAATTGGTCATTACTTTCGTTTAGTTAGGATTACGACCTAGTTTCCCACACTACTTATGTGCGTTGTGTGCGTTAATTTTTTTACATGAGTGGCGGGACCTACAGTTTAAAGTCGAGTCCGAACGACAGATTTTTAAGAAACTTTTCATGGCAATTTTACTTACTCTCAGAGTTATTGCCAGAAATTTGCTGAGAGGAAGTCGCCGAAGGAATATTTTTTCATATTCCGTTCAGTTGGAGATGCCTGACCTGGGATTTGAACCGAGGCCTCACGTCTAATAAGAAAACCCACTACCTACTAGACCTCGGCGACTTCAGCAGATATTCATAAAATATTGAAATTACAATGTAGTCGCCATATTCTAGTAGGTACTGTGTTGACTTATTAGATGTGAGGCCACGGTTCAAACCCATAGTCAGACAGCTCCAACAAAACAAGATATTAAAAATAATTCTTCGGTGACTACCTCTCAGCAGATTTTTGGCAAATACTCGAAAAGTAAATAAAAATTACATGAAAAAGCTTCTCAAGAATCAGTCAAAAGTCAGTCTCTGGGTATATTTATTACTAATCCAAAGTCACTCACATCTGGAAATGCTTTGCTGTCAGTAAGCCAAGAGTTTACTCCTGCGCTAGAGATGACGTCCAAATCTAGTCTGGCAAGAGCATCAAACAATACTCGCACTCTACTCGAGAGACCTCGACGAGATCTTTAAAGTGTATATTTCGCATTGTATTCACCAGCTGTCATTCCTATATTGCCCTTCTGTAATCGTAAATTGTGGAGGTTAATAGCTCTACGATACAGTAGGTACATATATCATCGTATTGGAGACAAAATCACTTACATATGAGTTGCATTCCATTTTTGATTGAATATAAGTGATGAAAATATTGGAGATCAAACGGAGTGAAGCAATTCTGCCGTCGTTTTAGATCGCACAGCAATTGAAAGGTTCTTATGTTGGTTCTAGCAAGCAACCCAAGTCAATACAACAATACAAGTCCACAACATCAAAAGTTTGGGGTTGATTCGCCATACTTATAGGTGACATGATGTTAATAGAATCATTGATCATCACAGGGTCTTTTGCGCATTAAAATTAAGCCTATTCGTAGGATCCGATATTGTTGCAAGAGAGCCAATCATATTAAAACTTTTTCCTCTCAAAGTAAATGAATTACCTGTAATAATAAAGTGTCTTTATGAAGTGCTTCCTGTCTTTAAATTTTAATAAAACAAAGTGTGTGTGACATATGAGTCGCCGTAGTCTAGTAGGTAGTGCGTTGGCTTATTAGACGTGAGGCCACGGATTAAACCTCAGATCAGTTATCTACAACAAAACAAAATATAAAAAAATCAGCAGATTTCTGGCATAAATTCTGAGATGAAACAAATTTATCATGAAAAGTTCCTTAAAAATCTGTTGTTCGGAGTCGACTTTAAACCGCAGGTCCCGCTACTCATGTACATAATTAACACGCACAACATAAGTGGTATGAGAAGCTGGATCAGGCTTTGTGGGGTTATAATGACCAATTATACCTCAAACCACCACCAATCAGCCTCAAACCACGTGGTCTACACACTACCTACTAGACTAGGGCGACGTCAATATAGTTTTGTGGGATCAAATCTCATGATCTTAATGAATAACTGACTACTGCAACACATGGTACTACTTGTTCTTCAACTTTTGCCTCTCGATTGATTCATAGTATGGTGGACCGTGTGGCATGAAGCAGCCACCGTCTTATTGAAACCACGTGTCAATGAAGTCCAACTCTTTCATTTTGTGCAACAGAAGTAAATCAGTAATCATCGCGTGATATTTTGTTACATTAATTGATGAGATTTCTATTGTTCGTGAAGTATGAAGAAATATGGGTCAATAATGTCGTCGACTTATAAGCCGTATCAGCCTGCATGGGTTAAAAAAAATTGCATGAGCATCTGAACTCGCGATAATTTTTTCGATAGGCAGCCCCGGTAGTCTAGCGGGTAGCGTACTAGGCTATTAGCGTGAGGTTGTGGATTCGATTCCTATCATAAACTCTGGTCTCTTACACTACACTGAGCGTGAGGTCTGAGTTACTCAGCCTCATTGTAATTATTTTATTTCTAATTGTATTATAATTTGAGAATAAATAATAATTCCTCACATAAATTCTGAAAATAAAATGCAATGAGTTGCAAGCATTTTTCTTAACAAAATGGCAAAATTTTCAGAGTATTTCTGGCCTTTACACATGTCACGAATCTTTACTTTATACTGATAATAATGACATAACTCGTCATAACAATGCTTCAGTCAGGATTACGACCTAACAACGCACAACACTCATGGTATGTGTGTTAATTTTGTACATGAGCGGTGAGACCTACAGTTTAATGTGGACCCCGAACGAAAAATTTTGAAGAAAACTTTCTTGGCAATTTTATTCACTCTCAGAGTTTTTGCCAAAAATCTACTCAGGGGCAGTCGTCGGAGAAATATTTTTTCATATTGCCACACCAATATGTGTAGGCCTTTAAAACTAATAAAAAATGTCGACAATGTCTCACACACATACGTACATAATTGGTCAATACCACGCTTTAGTCAGAGTTACGACCTAGTTTCTCATACCGCTTAGGTTGTGCGTGTTAATTTTATACATGGTGTTGGTACAGGTTAAAGCCAGCCGACTCCAAACTACAGATTCCTTTGAGAAGTTTTTAATTCCCCTCTGTTGAGGGGAAGTCGCCGCTGAAATATTTTTTCATGTTTTGTTTTGTTGGAGATGTCTGACCGGGGGTTTGAGACGTAGGCACACGTCTAATAAGCCAAAATAGTACATAGTAGACTACGGCGATCTCATACTGATAAAACCTCCAGCAAAAAACTAAGTACACTTTTAGTTTCGACTTTTTTCATTTTAACTTTTATAAGCCACATAAAGGCAGTAATGAAAAGAAATGTTATGACATGAGGCCATTAAACTTCCCATCAGACTTAATGGGCATTAATTTCTAAATTAAAAACTTAATGTTGGGTTTGAAGAAATTTTTAAAATGATAAAGTACTCCACCACTGTTCCATACTTCTGGTAGTCTTTTGCTTGAAGTAATATTTGTAAAAGTACAGAAGAAGATAAAAGTTTTCGTACTGTATTACTGTATTACTTCATACTGTATTAAATAGCCTTGTATTTAAATTATAATAACTTTAATTAGTTTTTCTTTAGCCAAAACTCGGCATTGCCAATAATAATTATCATCGAATACTTTTGGCGTTGACTATATGCAGTGTATATATATATATGCACATATAAAATGTTATTATTAAGCTTAAACCATTTTAACCGCCAACAATAAGGGTTTGTTGCAAACACAATTTCATGTTTGTAAAAGAAAAGCCTACAACATCCAATAGCCAACAACAACATCATAAAGGATGGCTTAAAAACCAAGAACAGCGGATTGTTCATTCCCGTTAAATGCACACGAATATTTGTTGTTGATATTGTTGATATTGCAGTACACAAGCACAGATATGTTTATGTTTGTATTTAAACACACATATATATTCATATGTACATACATATTTACATACGTACATACCTATGTATGTATGGAGTAAATTTATATGAACATATAAAGGCTTAAGCTTATTCCAACATAGATTGTGTATTAAGAGCCCCCAAAAAAGAAGAAAAATTCAAAAATGTTGCCTACAAAGAATTGGTGGGTTTTAACAGAATCATTATGTTTCAAAGGAACTGCACTGCAATAACTGAAAAGAAAAAAAGAAAGAGAGTTTCAAAGTCATTCTCTGTAATTGTTGGAAGAGGACGGTAAACACAATATTTTGTTTTAGCATGGCAAACACGAGGGGGATGCTGCATTCCTTATGCACTGTGCAGTGTGTTTGAACTAGGAAAATAGATTAATGGGGGTAGGAAAAAAGATTCTACTTTTATTGTAGGCAGGTAGATAGAAGAGATAGCTCCTGTGTTGAACGAATTCAACTAAACTCATCGAAGAAATAGGTCAGCGTATGCGGCTGGAAAGATATCTCGTATGAAGCGAGTTCTACATACGAATAGTGCAGCTAAAGAACCAATTCTCTTCGTAATACTTTGTGTGATCTACTGGACAATCGAGCGCTAACGTACGTGCCAACCTGAATTTAGTTTTTCCAGCAATAAGATTTTATTTTCCTCCACTACATTCTGTTAATATAGCAAACACTGCAATACAAGCCAGAGTATTAGAGTGCTCTATCCAATCAATAGAACTGGTCACTCTACTATCGCTTTGTACTCACATTCTTCCTTTCCTGTATATGGTCGAGACACTTTAAAACCGATTTGGAGACAAAGTCATATACGTAAGAGTTGTATTCCATTTTTAATTGAATATAAGTGGCGAAAATCTTAGAGATCTTTTTGAAGTGCTTTCTGTCTTCAATGTCCTATATAGTGCGTAGGCTTATTCGACATGAGGCCAGATTTCAATCCCCAAGTCAGTCATTTCCATCAAAACAAAATATAAAAAAATATTTCAGGGGCGACTTCCTCTGACAAAAAATCTGAAAGTCTATAAAATTGCCATGAAACATTTTTCAAAGAAATCTGTAGTTTTGGAGTCGGCTTTAACCTGTGCCACCACCATGTATAAAATTAACACGCACAACATAAGCGGTATGAGAAACTAGGTCGTAATCCTGACTAATGGGTTGTAATAACTAATTATGTATGCATTTCGTTTTAAAGACCTACAGATGCCATTATGAATCCAATATAAAAACGATCCAATATCTGTCACTGCTTCTCTGTTTAGAGCACATTTGAAATGTAACATTTTCCATTACTTTGGCACAAAAATTAGGCTGAATTTGGCTTTGAGGAACACTGCAGTTTGTGGTTTGTGACATGACCATGCCCTCAAAATGCTCTTGCAAAATATCCAATGTAGTATGAGTTTTGTAGGATGTAGCACTGTCCTGTTCAAAGCTCATGTCGTTGGTGTTTACATACATATATACATACATACATAATTGGTCATTACAACCCTTAAGTAAGGATTACGATATAGCTTCTCACACCACTTATGTTGTGTGTGTTAATTTTATACATGAGTGGCGCGACCTACAGTTTAAAGTCGACTGCGAACGACAGATTTTTGAGAAACTTTTCATGGCAATTTTATTTACTCTCAGAGTTTTTGCCGGAAATCTGCTGAGAGGCAGACAACGAAGAAATATTTTTTCATATCTTCGTTTTGATGTCTGACCTGGGACTTGAACCCTGGCCTTACGTCTAATAAGCCGACACACTACCTACTAGACTACGGCGACATCGTCGGTGTTTAGATCATTCAATTCAGGAAAGAGAAAGTTGGCAGTGGTCGTCGATCTGTTGTGTTCGCAGTAGCCAAAAAAATATAAATGTCGCCTTTCCAAGCGACACCAAACTGTGATTTATTCCAGGTGCATTTGGCGCTCTTGAATCTCATGTGGATTAGATCGTCAAACTTTCGACAATTTCGTCCGAACATGAACCTTATTGCTGAAGTTAATTGCTCGACGATAATTAAGGTCAGATGCTAACCGCCACAGATCCTATTCAGTGTTTTCTATGTTCGTTTATGAAGATTTGACATAACAGATTGAATAAATGACAACTAATTTGACAGATGGCCATTATCAACTGTCAGAGTGCCTGTTGAAAGACTGTATACAATTTGCAAAATATATGATTGAAATTTAAAGACCATTTAGAAAAATATAAAATGGAATTTTTAGATACATCAGAAATTTGCGGTTGACTTAAGCCACAACTTGTTTGAAATATAGTGCGATCCCGAGAAAAGCTGGATATAATCAAAAGGAATGATTAGCGATACTTGGCACTTGTTTTGAAAGATCTAAAACAGAAAACAAAATTTCATGTACCCATGTACAAACACACAAATGTTGTAAACTTTACGTTGAAATTGGTGAGACATTGACCGATATTTTCATTCCAGCTACCATAAATCGTGTTACCAGAATCGTATACATAAAAATGAATGTGTGTTTATTTGTTTGTGGGCTTGTTTATTTGTTTGTCTATAGACGGCTAAACCGCTGGACCGATTTTCTACAAATTTTAACCGTACCTTCCTGTATGTCTGGAAGGAGATATACGGTACTTTTTATTTTATTTTTATTTTAAAATTTCAAGTAGGCGAGGTGCCACGCCCACATACCCAATAAGTATTTAATGTCGCATATCTCATAAACTGCAACAGCTAGAGTCCTCAAATTTTGTATGGACGACTTTGACGTATATGAACAAAATGGGCAGATTGGCTATAGTGGGCGTGTCACCTCCCATAGTCTATATATATAAAAATTAATATTTGTTTGTATGTGCCTTATAGAATCGTAAACTATGCATTTGATTATGTTATGATCTTTAGCAAAGTTGTTGCGCATGACCCGGGAAAGATTTCTAAGTTGGTATGACCAATTTCCGACAGGTGGCGCCACTGAAAATTACTCAAAATGAATTAAATCATAAACTGTTCATTCTTTAACAAAGTTGTTGCGCATAAGTCAACGGAGGTTGGCGCGATTAATTTCGGATGGATGGCATCACTGAAAATGATTCAAAATGAATGACAAGCAACTTGTCGACCTACACCTCAAGCACGGAAGAAAAGAGCATTACGAGCCTCAGAATCAGATTGATACTGGAAAATCTTCGAGTATATGCCGCTGACAACAACGAGAAGTGAGATTAGAAGCTGATCGAATGCGTACTACTCAGGCCCGTTCATCTGAATCATCAGGACAACGGGAAACAAAATGAATAAAATGATTCAAAATTAATTGGACATTTGTGTAATGCCTTTCCTTCAAATTTATTTTAGTTGGTGGCGCAGCAACACGCGCAGAGTACAGCTAGTTTTTCCATAAATCTCGACGTCTCCACGGAGAGTAAATAAAAACTTCCTATGAAGAGAATTAAAAAAAATCCGTGGTTCAGAGTCGACTTTATACTGTAGGTTCTGCCGCTTATGTAGGAAGCGAGGAGAAGCTAGGTCCTAATCCTGACTGAAGGGTTGTATTGATCAATTATGTATGTATATATCATAGTAAAGGGAAAATAAATCCATTATTTGCATATTAAGTGGTAGACTGTACCTGGTATAATTGAGACCTTATCTGTATGAGGCCATGGTGTTCTTTTGTGGAATCAAATAATAATGAATTCTCCTGAAATGCTTTGTCTAATTACAATGAATGTTTCATTGAAATTATTTGGCAGTTTAATTCCAATTGTGTTTTTAAAAACAAGAAATCCAGAAAATTATTTACAAAATAGCAAACTGAATTATGCATATACATATACATTTTTTTTATAATCTACGACTAAAATTAGTTTTAAACAACCCAACGCAATCAATTCCAAATTTAAGTTTCCATACACTGTGAATTTTTTTTTTTTTTTTGAAAAATTTCGAGTTGATTTCGTAAAAATAATTTTATTCGAAATGCCCTTTAAAAAATGAAATTGAAGTGGCATAAAAGTTAACAGAAGAAAAAATTATATTCCACTATTGAACACGTACATCCACCGCAAAATGCCAACAAACTATGGTTCATAAATTAATTTCAGCATTGTGGCTCCTTCTGCCGCCTCCATTGTACAAAGTTCAATACGATGAAATTCTTTTGGCTTTTCAGCAATATATTTTATAAAGTTCATAAATGTGGTTATTTATTTCTATTTTTTATTTTATTATTAAAAAAAAGAAATAAAAATTAATAAATAAATGAAGTTTATCAAACTTTTCACCTTGAACTGTATTTTTTTGGTTACAGTGATGTTTAATAATTCAGAGTCATTCTCAAGAAGAAACCAAGAAATTTTGTAAACATTTATTAAAAAACAACTAGAATATGATATAATTGCAATGCCTATTAACTAATCTATTAATTACAATATAATTACAAATTAACCCTTTAACGACCACAGGGACACATAGGTCCCAAATCGAAAATTAAAAAAATCGGAACAACTAAACAACGGATGGGTGCCCTGGTAGTCTAGTGAGTAGAGTGCTAGACTATTAGCGTGAGGGTCGTGGGTTCGATTCCTAACAGAGAACTACACCAAGCTTTCAGCTCGTATAGAATAATTTGTAATTGTATTGTAATTAATAAATAAATAAGCAACGGATGGGTGCTATATTACTTTTATTTATTTCTAAAGACGCGTATTTACATTTCCTGCAGATAGCGGTGTGTATTCGAACCGACATTCTTTACATATGGCCACTTGATAATATGGTTTTAAAATATGACTTTTGAACAGCTAATGAATCTTACAAAACAGACAAAATTATTTCTTATAACCTTATTGTCGTGAAATAGTTAAAATCTAATCGTTAAGGGGTAAACAACTAAGACCTTATGCGTGGTGTAGTGTTAAAGACCAGAATTTCTGTTTGGCATCCAACCCACGACTCTCACACTAATAGCTTACAACATTACCCACTTGACTATCAAGAAGACACCCCTAATAATTATACTAAAAACATATTTTACATGATATTAATTACTTTAAACTATCTTTTATTTACCTCAATATTTTATGTAATATTTGTCCACAATGAGTTCACGAGAACGTGAATATTCAGAAACGTGAACACCCCAGAAAAATGAAGACTCTCTTGTACATTGACTATTCTTAAGTTAGGTTAGGTTGGATTGGTGGCTTTGATATCAAAAGCTCACTTCAGCATTCATAGCGTGCCGTTGTGATGCCTCATTGACTATTTTAAAATGCGAAGTACAGTTTAAAGCACTTAAGCGTGAATTTAAATTTCCAATGAATTTTTTTTTTAGTAACACTTAGACCTATCTTGTAATTTATGATATGGATGATTACATATATACATAATTGGTTATTACAAACCTTTAGTCAGGATTACGACCTAGTTTCTCACACCACTTATATTGCGTGAGTTAATTTGTATACATGAGTGTTGGGACCTACAGTTTAAAGCCGACTCCGAACGACAGATTTTTGAGAAACTTTTCATGGCAATTTTATTTACTCTCAGAGTTTTTACCAGAAATCTGCTGAGAGGAAGTCGTCATTACTCTCCTCTTAAATAGATTTGGTCCTTAAATGGATTCGGTCCTTAAATGGATTTGTAAGTATGTGTGTATGTATGTATGTATGTATTACAAAAAGTTTGTGAAAGCTATTAATGCACATAATAGTAGCTTGGTAGTGATTTTCACACAGGCTGCACAATTAATTGAATATTTGTAGTCAAGTACTTCAACCACTACAATGCGTCACTCTGTGAAAGTATTTTAAGATGAAAATTCTTCCAATATTTGTACTTTCTTTCGCGCTAAGTATACACACTATAATGTGTAGAAATTTAGATTTTGCAGAGGTTAAGCATTTTAGATTTCATTTCACACAATTTTATCAAATTCAAGGGAACGTATGTATCTATATTGGTAGGCACCAGAGGTCGGCAATGAGTATACAAAACGATGAGTAGATTCGAATCATACTTATAATTTCTGATACATATACGCTTTCATACTTATTTTAATGTCATACTCATACTACTCATATTCAAAATTGGAATACTCATGGTACTCATACTTAACAATACTCATGATGTTATTGATTTCGACTCTCCATGACTCATCGTATAGACGCATCACAAAATAAGTATGATTCGCGTACGAACACTACAATACTCACTAGAAGGTTGTTTGTTTGCTTTGCTTGCTGTCTTTGTCTTTTTTGTTTATGTGTTCTTTCTTTGTAAATGCAACAACAACTAAGACTGTAAATTTTGATGAATGATTCGAATCACTCGAATCATTTATAGGTACATATTATAAGTATTTTTCTAAATTTATGAATTATTTTTCTAAAATTACGAATGTTATGAGTTTGAAGTCAACGTTGTACTCATACTCATTACAACTTGTACTTATAAATCAATGTTGTACTGAGTACGAATCAATCAGAGTAGTTGGATTTCAATACTGTTGACTCACTCATACGCAAAATGTCATGAGTACTTATAAGTAGCGAAAAAGCGATTCATTGCTAACCTCTGGTAGGCACGTATCTTGCTAAAACAGTTGTATTTCAACACTCCAGTATTTTTAATCATAAAAATTTTATTTGTGAATAAATTTGTAATAAAAGCTTTTCATTCTAATATTTTATTTACAAAATGCAAAATTTTTTTTAGTCGATCACTTTTTAATATAAAAATACGTAACACTACGTATGACTTTTACATTTTGAGCTGTTCTCAGTCAGGGATTTACCATAGATTTGCCTACAAAAGAACCAAAAAAAACTCCATTGGAACAATTGCATTAGAGCAACAGCTTTTGAACATTTTAACCCAATTATTAAAAATGTTTCGTATTTCTATGCCTAAACGAAAATGAAAAATTTAAAAAAAAAACACAACAACGCCAGGGAAAATCTAAAAGAAAATAGCCAACCCATCCATCCCTCCATTCGCGTTCTTTTTTTAGAATTTTCATTGGCTTTGTTTGCAAGGGTTTTTATGCATTTCCCCACGTTTATTCATTTTGACTTTAAATTTTCAGCGGAGAATAGTCCAGCAGGGACCATTTGGAATAAAAAAGCGAGCGAGAAATATTTGTTATTTCGCCATATATTCCGTGTATACATTTCAATTTCAGTTTTTTTTTCTATCCATTTTAAAATTTTTTTGTAGCTTTTTTTGTTGTTTTTTTGATATGCAAATCTAAGTAAAACGTTGACTACGTTGACTACGTTTTATCTATTGTCATGCCGCACTACCAGTACATGTGATGGATGTGCAACATTTCACTTTTCAAACAAAAAAAAAAAAATTGTGAAAATAGTGGATTCCACTGCGAAACGCAATTTGAGCCATAAACAGGTAAGTTTTGTATGTTGATTTCAGTTTTTTTTTAAGTTAGTGCGGGAAATATGAAAAAATCAAAATTTTTTTGTTCGAGCTGAGGTCATCACAGAAATAATCGGAGTTGAAATACCAAATCAATAAATCTTGTCAACCAAAGACATTATTAACCTATCTAAGGGACTTCATGCTAATTGGAGAATTTTAAAAAACGGTTTAATGAACTTCTGCTGGTATAGTTATGTGACCGAAAAAAGTTTACATGAAGTACGGATTACTCGTTCAAGTAGTTAATGTCTCTTTAATTTCCACCTGCAGTGTATTAGTTCCGTCAGATCTCCCAACAGGGGACCTCCGTACTTTGACAGTTGAAAACGGTTATGTTGTCGCAACTACATCTGTCAAATTAATTGTTATTTATTTAGTCATCCATAACATAACACCCATAACTCATAACTTCCTTTACTCTCAGTGTTTTTGCCAGAAATCTGCTGAGGAGCTGTCGCCGACGAAAAATTTTTTCATTATTCGTTTTGATGCAAATGTTTAACCTGGGCTTTGAAATGTGGCCTCACGTCTAGTAAGTAATACACTACCTACTAGAGTACGGCGACTTCTATTTATTTAGTCTATTCTCCAAATCGCTGTTGAAGGGCAACACATGGAAATAATAAAATTGTTTAATCAAAATGGATGTTCTATTCGGACAACATACCTCTCGCTTTGCTCAAGTTACGAACACCATAATTGGTGGATACTTTAGGTTAGGTCAGCGGATAGCTTACCGTTCGCAGGCAAGTTCACTCGATGCCCATATGGCCCATTGTGTTACCCACTGTAAGGTAAGCCTCCTTGTAATGATCCGTTAGTGGTGGGCCGAGCTTCACACCGAGCTTCAGATTAAATCGGCCTGTTCCCTTAGTAGCACGTTCGCAACCATGCCCTGATCTTCAAGCGTTCTGTTATCCAAATACTGATAACGTCTGTTATGAAGTGCAGGGCACTCACATAAAAAGTATCGTACTGATTCCGTTTCTTCCACATCATGGCGGGGCAGACTGTACTAGTGCGCGAAATTGCGCAGTATCCCCTTGGAACTCCTGTTAGAGTGCGAATCGCTCTCGTGTCGAAATGTGGTGAATCTCACTGGTTCATCAAACTATCAATCGACATTCGTACATCGACAAAACGGAAGATCTGTCGCTAGTTTCTAAGAGTGTATGTTCGCTCAAAATACATCGTCACGACTTTTGCATTGTATCATAAGCCTGCGTTCATACAAAATTCAAATTCCAGCAAATTCCACTGAATGGCCGGAATTAGTAGTTGGCATCTGACCCCCATTTTCAGCAATGAGGCCCATTTCTGGTTAAAAGAGTACATGAACTATACTAACCCACTTGAGATCCCAAAGTGTTCAAAGTGTTTGTCGCAAAATAGCCTTGTAAATTAACTGTTTGACGATGCAGCTTATTGATGTCGTAATGCTATTACTGGCAGTACTTGAAAACCAAACAAAGTCTCCATATTACGGATGAAGACTTTGAATGCCCTAACTCGCACAAAATATGCTGATACATTCAAGCGGAAATCAATGAAATGGTCAGTCAACAACAATTTTTCACAAAGAGAAAAAGGCAAAAAAAATATGTTCACCAACAAAGGATTTTTCCAATGGAGAACACAGAATGCTTAACATTTTTTAATTGTGCCATAAAGGCTGTATAAAGGAGTCTAAACTGAACGCAGGTGGGGTGATAAGTCAAACCTATAATCAGGTGTACAAAGCAGGAAGTATTTAGGCAGATAGGTAGAAGTGGCTGTCCCCCCGATGGTGTCATGAGCGGATACACTTAAGCCGCACATAGGGCCCATTGTGATACCACAGTTTCACATTCTCCCCGATCCCAGAAACCACTCGGAGCTTCCGATGAAGCGACTGAGGCTGACAATATCCATGCATTGCAGTTTATCTAGATCCTCCATGTAGTAGGCACCCAGGTGCCTCTTTCTTCTCCGACCATGTGCCGAGCATGTGCACAGTAGGTGAAGAATCGTCTCATCCTCCTCCTCATCTCCACAGCTTCTGCAGAAATCATTCGCAAAGTGTCCAAGACCATTTCTGGTTAAAAGGGTACATGAACTATACTAACCCACTTGAGATCTCAGAGTGTTCAATGCATTATACCAAAAAATTCCCTTTCTACTGCGGATTTTGGGCTGGCGGTTCATATTGCTTAGAGAACGACGTTGACCAATCCATCACTTTCAACGGCAAGTTTTATAGGTCGATAATTACCAACATCATTTCACCTGAATTAGATGGTCTGGACACTAACAGTATGTGGTTTCAACAGGACGGCGATAAACTTATCAGGTCCTTCATTAAGCGTTTCCCATTTTTAAATTTAAATAAAACAACAGGTGGGTGAGAAATTATAAACGCTCTTGAATCACATGTGGATTGGATTGGATCGTCCGAAATTCGACAATTTAATCGTACGATTATAACGATTTGAATGTTATACTCGTCCATAATAATCATGCAGAATAGACTGAATAAATGAAAACTAATTTGACAAATGTAGCTTTAACAATATGGCTGCAACCAACTACCAAAGTTCGGAATTCTGTTTTGATAGACCTAATAGAATGGTCAACATCATTCTGAGGATAGTATTTAAAAAAATTCATCTTTAGTGAATATGGCAGATTTCTGGCAAAAACTCTGAGAGTAAATAAAATTGCCATGAAAAAGTTTCTCAAAAGCTATCGTTCGGAGTCGACATTAAACTGAAAGTCTTGCCACATATGGGTAAAATTAAAACATACAATAGTGGTGTGAGAAGCTAGGTTGTAATCCTGGCTGAAGAGTTGTAATGATCAATTATGTATGTATGTATGAATATGGCATGCCAATATAGCATGTAGGTTTACTTTCATGTTTCAGAAACAATATTTCTTTACCAAATCATACCATACCCAAGGACATTTCAACATAAATAACATAAATGGCCTTGAGTCATAGATTACCATCTAGTTTCTCACACCACTAATGTTGTGTGTGTTAATTTCATACATGAGTGGCGTGACCTACAGTTTAAAGTCGATTCCAAACGACAGATTTTTGAGAAACTTTTCATGGCATTTTTATTTACTCTCAGAGTTTATGCCAGATATCTGCTGAGAGGAAGTAGCCCAAAAAATATTTTTTTAGATTCCGTTCTGGTGTTTGAACCTTTGCCTTAATTCTAATTAGCCAACACACCACCTACTAGCTTTGATGTCACAAAGCTCACTTGAGCACGCATAGCGTCCCGTTGTGACGCCACGGGTTAGAGCAGTCCCTGTACTGACTAAGTTCCACCATAATCAGGGAAGAGGAAGAAGTTGGTCAGCGCAAGGACTGCACACACCACCTACTAGACCACGGACATTTCAATCTTCCTTCAAATAATCTGTCAAAGAAGTATCCTTCAGACAATGTTAACTTCTGGAAACGACGCCTACATACTACATCCAATACATGTTCATATAGTACGACTTGTTTCAGTGGTTTAAACACCCGCTGTTTAAACTGTAGAGGCCACTGTTGTCATATTTGCCTCAGCTTACTTTGTGCAGGCATTATTTCCTTTATTTTTTTCATATTCAAACAAACAAAAAAAAGAGAAAATGGTGAATATATTTGTGATACTGTGTTTGAGTATATTTTCTAGTTTTCGTTTATTGTTCTTATTTTTTATGAGAAAAAGCATTCATCTAATGAAATAAAAATATTAAAAGTCTACATACGAGTACGTACATAAATATGGTGTTTTAATGGTAATGGTTTTTCAAAATGTTTCTCTTGCAAGCAGGGCAATAGAATATTTCTTTCCATTTATTTTAAACATTTTCGTTATAAAATTCTATAAAAAACGGCATATTTTCCATGATTCTTATAAAAATATGAAATAAAAACAAAAAAAAAACAACAAAAAGTAAAGTACAGTTGAGTTTTTGTTACGTTTACTTATTAGATTATTGCGGATTAAATTCGTAGAGAATATTCTGTTATTACCAGCTGTTCATATGCGTTTTTAATACAAAACCCATCACAGTTAAATTTTACTTCAATTTGCTCTGTGTGTGTATAATATTTTAAAACATTAAAGTCTTTAACGTAAAACCACTTTAAAGTGGTTAAAGAGAGCAGGTGTTTCAAAAAAGATTTCGTGTTGTTAACGACATACTTAAAATGCGCAAATACACGTAGAACTGCAATAAGAATTTAAACTGCAATAAAAAGAAGAAAAAAACAGAAACAAAAAAATATTCGAAGTTGGCTTATAGCACAAGAACAAACCAAGGCCTATGCTAACATTACAGTTATTCAATGCTTAGTAACACCTTGGAAAGAATGAAGCACAGGCTCACTGTCGATTATACATTTATGAGAACTTTTGTTGGTTGTTGTGGAGTACAATTGTTTCGGTTAGAAATGGAATATTATTTCATCCACATGGCTGCCGAGGCTGGCCTCACAGTACCTCATTGGATCGCACCAATTTTCATGTACTTTTTCGAGTGTATGAGGTCGTATCTCGGCAATGGCATCACGAATGTTACTCTTCAAATGCTCAATTATCTCTGGTTTGTCGGCAGAACACTTTTCTTTAAATGCGCCCCACAGAAAATAGTCCAACGATGTTAAACTGCAGCTTCTTGGCGTCCAATTGACATCACCATTTTGTCTAATTAAACAGCCATCAAACGTTTGACGCAATAAATCGATTGCCGCATGAGATTTGTGGCAAGTTGCATCATCCGGTTGAAGCCCAACATCGTTCACATCAATGCCATGAAGAGCGGGTAAAAAAATGGTTATTATGGTGCGATATGTGTCTCCATTAACCGTAATGGTTGCGTCGTCCTGATTTTCAAAGCAATATGGGCCAATGATGCCTCCGATTCACAAGCCTTAACAAACAGTCACTCTCAATGGGTGCATTGACTTCTGTAAGACCACATATGGGTTTTCTGAGCCCAAATTACGGCCGTTTTGCTTCTTAACGTACCCACCAAGGAGATAATGAGAATAATCCGAAAAGATGCTATTTTTGCCAAAATCGACATCATCGTGCAGTTCCTTTTTGGTCCTTCTGGCGAAGCGAAAATGAAACGGATGGTCATGTGGCTTTAACTCTTGAACCAATTGAAATTTGTAAGGCGTCATATGAGGAGTCCTGCTCCACTGCTAGACTCACCTGGCCCTTGATGGATAGAAGGCGTAACAACCAATTACTTGGTCCTGGTCGTGACGTCATCTCAACCACAGTGGCCATGCTTACAGGTCATTGCGTTATGGATAGACATGCGGAAAGAATGAGGCTCCCATTTAACGACTCTGCTGTGAAAGCAGATCCGCTGAGTAAGAGGAGACTGTTATCTACTTTCTTTGTCAGTGCCCGTCTCTTGCTAGGTGTAAATATAGGTTATTTGGCTCCCCATTTCCTGTCAGCTCGACGGAGCCATCATCTTTTGATATCAAGGATATAGATTCGTTAATCAAACTTTCTGGCTGGTTTTCTAGCGTAGTCGGTCTTTTGATGTGCAGCCCTTGCGCTGACCAACTTCTTCCTCTTCCCTTATTTTGGTGGAACTTAGTCAGTACAGGGACTGCATTCACCCGTGGCATCACAACGTGCTCAAGTGAGCTTTGTGATATCAGAGCAACCACTCCGACCTAAACCTAAACATATCGAGATCTTTTCACCAAATTCTCACGTATATTGCTGCGTGAAATGTTCAATTCTTGAGAATGATGACGAGTTGATGTTGATGGATTCTCACGCCCACTTTCAGCCACAGCTCCGCTATTTTCGGGTGTATGCACTGTGCAAGCACGCTCATGTTTTGGTGGCATCAACGATGAAACCAGTTTCACGAAGTTTAGCAATAAACCTTCCCGGTATTGGCACTGTTGGTTCTTCTCTGCGACCAAATTTTGTACGACATTTTCGTGCAATTTCCGATCAATTGTCTTTGTTTTGGAAATAAATTCCCAATGAATTCCAACGTTGCTCAAACGTAAATGGATTCATTATGTTCATTGGAGATAATATACTGAATTTTGTGATGGAATAGAATTACATAAGTATTGCCAGATTCGGATTAACCGATAGTTCAAATTTAAAGCAATAGATGGCCTACCCAATATACAATTTTAAAAAACTTTCTGACTTAACATAGTCATTATAACCCTTTAGTCAAGATCATGACGTAGCTTCTCACACCACTAGTGTTGTGTGTGGTAATTTTATGCATGAATAGCGGGACCTACAGTTTAAAGTCGACTCCTAACGACCGATCTTTTGAGAAACTTTTCATTGCAATTTTATTTACTCTCCGAGTTTTTGCTAGAAATCTGCTGAGAAAAAATCGCTGAAGAAATAATTTTTCATATTTCGTTTAGTTGAAAATGCCTGCTCTGGGGTTTGAACCGACGCTTCACATCTAGTAACCAACACACTGCCTACTAGACCACGGCGGCTTTATTACGTTCAGTAGAGATAATATATTGAATTTTGTGACGGAATAGAATGATATAAGTATTGCCAGATTCGAAATAACCAATGGCACAAATTGAAAACGATAGATGGCCCACCCGATGCTATAGATTGATTCAAACCTAATGTTCACAAACACTACTCCCTCTTTCCTCCATCCATTAATTTCGAGCTATTTATGTGTACAAGATGTTCCACACACCAAAAGAGCCAAGACTAAAATCTTTTGCATTGAAATCGAGAATTTCTTGTTGAAAAATTTTGGAGGGGACTTGTATTATATCCTCTGATGTCTCTTCAAATAAAGACAGAAAATTTTGGAAAGAAAAATTTTTAATCAAAAAACGTTAAAAAACATGGCGCTCATTGTAGCATTAAACAAATGAGTATACGTGGCAGCAATCAAAAACTGTTGATTATCTGTCGATTTTAATTGTTCCAGTTTTAATTTCATTTTTTCTACAGTCGCAAAAATCTCGTAACAATTTAATTCGCCACATAATAGTCCTTGTTGAAAATCGCAAATATTCGTGAGTTTGTGGCAAAATTGTCTTGTAAATTAACTGTTTGACGATGCAGCTTATTGATGTCCTAATGCTGTTACTGGCAGTACTTGAAAACCAAACAAAGTCTCCATATTACGGATACAGACTTTGAATGCACTAACTCGCACAAATATGCTGATACTCGTACATTCAAACGGAAATCAATGAAATGGTCAGTCAACACTTTTTCACAAAGAGAAAAAGGCAAAAAAAAAATGTTCACAAACAAAGGATTTTCCAATGGAGCACACAGAAACAGAATGCTTAACATTTTTTAATTGTGCCATAAAGGCTGTATAAAGGAGTCTAATCTTAGCGGAGGTGGGGTGTTAAGTCAAAACTATAATCAGGTGTATAAAGCAGGAAGTATTTAGGCAGATAGGTAGAAGTGGCTGTCCCCCCGATGGTGTCATGAGCGGTCACACTTAGGCCTCACACAGGGCCCATTGTGATACCACAGTTTCACATTCTCCCCTATTCCAGGAACCACTCGGAGCTTCCGATGAAGCGACTCAGACTGCCAATATCCATGCACGACAGTTCATCTAGATCCTCCATATAGTAGGCACCCAGGTGCCCCTTTCTCCTCCGACCAAGTGCTGGGCACGTGCACATTAGGTAAAGAATAGTCTTATCCTCCTCCTCATCTACACAGCTTTTGCAGAAATCATTCGCAATGTGTCCAAGACCAATACACCTCGCATGTGATCTTTTAATGCAAAGCCCTGTAATAACCCCAATAACAGTGCATAGCCTACTTCTTTGGAGTTTAAGCAGAGTCGCCGTGCGCCTCCTATCCAGCCATGGCCAGATTTTTTGCGCCGTTCTGCCCTTTTCCGACTGTTGACATCTATCTACGATTGCATTGTCAATTATAGGCTTGCAGGTACCCAAAGGGATCCCCAATGTAGAGAAATCATCAGAGAGTTTGATGGTCATGCCACTTCCGGCCAGTTTATCCGCTCTGCGGTTGCCACGAATATCCTTATGTCTCGGTAGCCATGTGATACAAACATCAAGTCGTACACCGTCTTGGAGTTTATTGCACTAGAATCCAATGCCATGATAGCCGCATTCGCCTATCGCAAAGTATGGTGAACATTTTTGTCCACAATAATTTTCACTGCAGCCTGAATTGCTGACACTTCCGCCTGAAAGGCGCTGCAGTCATTCGGTAGCCTTATAGACTTGGATATTCCGATTGATTCCGAATAAACAACAATTCCAACGGCTCCTTCCAGCTTGGAGCCATCGGTGTAAATTTATGCGGAGTCCCTTGCAAGGTGCATCGTTTCGTCCAGTCCTCGCTTTCCGGAATTCCTAAAATTCATTGAGAAGTTATATCGCGGTGTCATGTAGTCACTGCTTCCGACAATATCAATTTCTTCAAGTATCCTTGTATGGCCAATGCCTGATGCATGCTATTGTCCAGTCGCCCAGATACGCCTAATAACATTAGCCGCCACGCCTTTACATCGAACAACCGACCCTCCAGTGTAAATAAAATGGCAAAATTTTGGTTTTTTTTGTCTTCCCTCTTGCAGTGCTTTTGTTTGTTACTTTGCCATTTTATTGCTGTTCATTTACTAAATGTAAGCTCTTAGAGATGATTTGCTAATATTTTCGCCAATTTATACAATACCAGGATGTCCTGGCAAAAATTTATTTCGATTTGCATTCCTCCTTTTTTGCACAGTAGCTTTCTTGTTCGTTTTCATATATCCTCTGTTACATATTCACAGAAAGAACTGCATGTAAACAAAAAATCACAAGAACGAAAAAACACCTCAAGTTGAGAATCATTCATCGATTTATCAAAGCCAGGAGAAGAAAAAATTGGATAAAATATTACAGCTGGAAAGAAGAAATTCATCATGATTTTGTTTATACTTTAGTTGCCGTTTTAATCACTAGGCAAGGGTGAGACTAACAAGAAAATGATGATGAGGGAGTGCAAATTAAACAATGAAACAATTATTCATTTATCAAGTCTAGAAATATTTCAAAACGTCATTTTAATTTTTTTATTTTAACTATGACTTGTTCATTCATGAGGTACAATTGACATATAATTTTGTTTTCTGTAGCGTCTTTAAGGCGGAGGTGATGGTCAATGGATCCTCATCAACGGTGCTTCTCTCACACTTTCTGATAGTAAAGTTGCTATAAGATTTCTATCAACCGTTACGCTAATTCTAAACTCGATACGGAGTGTTGCCGCTGTCTCGACTTTCTCTCTGGGCGCTACAGTGTCTCAATTGTGTCCAATTCTGGACACATTGACATTCTAGGCAATTGTAGGGCCGATGAGATCGTCAGAGGTAGGCGCACTCCTTCCTGAACACCCGCCAGTAAAATTAAGTATGCCAGACTCATTTGGCCCAATATGCATAGAAGGCAGTGCCATCTCGATCACAGTTGCCATGCTCACAAGTCATTGCATTATGTGAAGACACGCGGAAAGACTGCAGCTGCCATCAAACGACTTCTTCGAAGGTGTGAGTCTGCTGAAGACCATGAATCTGTTATCCAGTTTCTTTGTAAATGCCCATTTCTTGCGAAGTGCAGATTTAGGTTATTTGGCTCTCCAATCCTTGTTAGCTTAACGGAGTTATCATCCATTGATATCACGGATATGGCTTCGTTTATGAAACTTTCAGGCTGGTTTCTGGCATAGGGCAGTCGTGCTGTGGTGTGCAGATCATGAGCTGACCGACTTCTTCGATTAGTTTGGTAGGATTTGGCCCTCTATGCATGCTCAAGTGTGGTTTGTGTGTTTTCTTAGTAGACACGAGCCTGAGGTTCAACCTCTAAAATGAAACACGAACACATATTTCTTCAGCTATTTACCCTCAGCTTTCTTCTGGTAAACACTCTGAGGAAATAAAATTTCAATGAAGACTTTCTAAAAAATCTGTCGCAGGCTGTCGACTTTAAACTGAAGATCCCGGTACTCATGAATACATTTAACAACCATAACATGTGTGGTATGAAAAGTTAGGTTCCAATTGTGACTAAAAGGTTGTAGTGTAATAAAGGGTTGAATTGTCGATAACTACTTCACTTATTCTTGGCTTAAATACATATCTCAGAAATAAATTTCATTACCGGTTTGTAGATTTATTTTTTTTCTTAAAATTTAAAAAAGAAAAAATATGGTCTGTCCATAATAATAGATTTGTACAAATCTGAGTTGTAGTTTTGTTTAAAACTGTTAGAAATCGCCAAAGCATATACTCAAAGGCATGCTGGCATACTTAAGCCATACCTATGATGTCACGCAGCCTGAATTAATTCCCAAAGCCATCTTCTTCTGATTGTTGTTTGTTCACAATTCTCCAAGTTCTCCATCGGAGTAGAATCTCGTGATAGTCAGTGTCAGTCTAATATATTGATGTTGTTATCTTTAAATCATTTCATAGTTCAGTTTTCACTACAACCATAACCATATACTTTTATTTCACATAACGTAGCAACAAATTGGTTAGTTGATAGGTATAATAAAGGATAGAGAGGTGTCAAGGGTCTCATGCCTATCGACGTACTGTAAACTCCCCGTTAATATATGGTATTAATCACACTTTCTTATCTTTTTCTAGTCCACTCCTCTGATTTAAGTTATGTCTGGTTTAGTGTCTACCAAAATATTTAGATCCTGAAATTACTAAAGCTGGATAATGACACAAAAAATTCTTCATCGTTTCGATGTTTTCACTAAATGCCCTGTATCTATTCCATTCAGGTGTAGATGAATCGTCCCGTAAAGGTGCTCATTAATTTTGATAACCATTGAAACTTTTTTACACTTGATGATCTGATCAAGTGGCGTTGGTCCAATTGTCTGAACTCAAGGAACAATAACGAAATGACATAGAGGTGGTAATTCTTGGAAACAAACATTTCCTGTAATATTCGCGCGTTTTACAAATAATATTGGCTTGCATGTATCAGCTATCCCGATTGTTGTATAAAGTTGTGAATTCTATTCAAATTATCTTCGGCTAGACAAGTTCTGTCAATAAATATTTGTTAACCAAGAATTCTTCCCCAGTGTTGGAAAATTACACAGATGTACTGTGATTGAACCTTCCTCCTCTTTGTTCCTGCTTATGCAGAAGTCGTTGTGGGGAACATGAACGCTCACGCCAGTCTTCCTTTATAACTGCTATGTAATGCAAATTTTGTACTGTTTATATCAAACTAGGTTAGGTTGATCTGTCTGGAAGTGGGTTCGCAAACCATCTTTTCTTTGGAAACGAGTGGCACTTTAGTGAGACCATTTGTTTGCAAAACCACAATTTATCGTAGTAATTTCATAGAATTTTTCGTTGTACCTGCCTTTGTAAATACGCCTGCTTTGTTGTTACCTGTAATGTCCCCAAGTCCAGGTACATATAGTAATGCAACCGTCGAAATTTCTCTAATGGCATTCATTTATCTTACACATGGTACAGGAAACGGAATGCACTCCATACCTTTTATGCGAGTGCCTTATACTTTAGAACATTTGTCATCGTGCCACTAGGGGAAATGTCCGGTTTCATCCGGAGCTCCGGGTGGTTCAAACCCACCACTAATGGATGCTTATTAAGGGGGTTACCTAACACTAGATGACACAATGGGCTAAATGGACCACCAAGTGAACTTGCCTAGAACAACAAGCTAACCGCTAACCAAACATAAACTACACATGGTATACCCATTTTCTAGGTAAATATGCGTATATCACCATACGATACACTCTGAGACCAACGAATTCACACAGCAACAGCCATTACACCCATTATATTAGCCTGAATAGTAATATAATAATTTGTAGGTGGCCGTAGCCTAGTAGGTAGTGTGTTGGATTATTAAATCGAAATGAAATATAAAAAAATATTTCAGCGGCTACTTCCTCTCAGCAGATTTCTAACAAAAACTCTGAGCGCAAAATAAAAAATTGTCACGAAAAGTTTCCCAAATAAAGTCTGTCTTATGAAGTCAACTTTAAACTGTAGGTCCCGCCGCTCATGTATAAAATTAACACACACAACATAAGTGATGGGAGAAACTAGGACTTATTCCTGACTGAAGGGTTGTAATGGCCAATTATGTCTGTATGTCCTAGAAAAAATCTCTTATCGAAATTCAATTTTCTTGAAATTATTTTAAGTGGTACGAGAAGCTAGGTCGTAATCCTGGCTGAATGGTTGTGATGACCAATTATGTATGTATGTATGTATGTAAGTAATTGGATACTGCAAATAAAAATTTAAAGTTCCAAAAAATTTCAAAGTTGACTTTGTCGCGAGATCTAGATCCATCTGTGAACATTTAGATGATGTGCTATCATAGTTTCTATACTCCCATGTTCTTATGCTGAGCAATCTCATTGCTACGTTAGCAGCCACTTGTTTTGTTAACATTTCTGGCGGTAGTCAGTTAAAGAGAAGTAAACAATGCCTTGTTAATACAGTTCTACTGTCATGATAGCCAATGTTCTTTTAATACGCTTAAACTAGGCTTGTTGATTCGATTTCTCTAAATTCAATCTCTAAACTGAGGCTCCGTAGGGTGAACTTGGCTTGATTACGAAGTGCTACAAGCGGAATACATTTTTAGGATTGCTACTCTAGTTCAGGCCTATCGCTCTCTTAAAACATAAAAACAAAGTGTGGCTTTAATGGTTCTGCATTGTATTGTGTTATCAAATCAGTCTTTTGTTTTTTTTTTTTGTTTTGAAATACTCTTCGTCAACTGTACAAGCCCATGTGTTGCATGAATTCAATATCGGCGTATTTTGCTGTCAGTGTACCCATGCAATGCAAACATATTCATTTTATTCGATCTTTGCTGTAATTGTGATCTCTATTTTTCACTTCAATTGCTAGCCATAATTCATTGTCTCTCATTACCTTTGAAAATTGGCCAAGAAAAAAGGAAAATTATGGAAGAATTCTGCAGAAAAACAAAGTAGAAATCAAAATAAGAAAATAAATGTCCTGCTGCTTGGCAGAGAAAAATAAAGCAGAGAAGGAAAAACTAAAATTTTCAGTTTGCTTTGTAAAATAAAGGAAATCCTTGTTTACATAGAGGTTTGCTTGTTCTGCAAGCCAGGCATTGGCTTGAGAGGACACACACACACATCTGTACATTAAAGTGGAGAAGAAAAAATGCATCCTTGCAAAAATAATAACAAAAACAGACATAAACGAACACATGTTGCCATGACAGTTTAAATAAACGACTTGTTTTTCTGTTTTCCTCAGTAGCAAAGCAGATTGCTGGCTAGCAGATGGAGATGCAGATGCAGATGCAAGCTGTGCCGTGAGTTTACCTTGTGACTTCATGAATACATTTCCGTTTTAATACCTCATCTATACAGTACTTTTGCAATATCCTTCTTCTGCCATTTTCTTTCATTTTTATTATTCTACTTGTGGTTTTATTTTTTAAAAACAAACAAACAGGTAAACAAGATAAAAACAAAAATCACTCAGACACTCAGACACACTTTAACAAAAAATATCTGCCATCAGACACAACACACTTTAACCAATTGCGACTGGTTAAATTCGATAACTTCAGCCATGTCCACGTTTTACTTTACTTCCGTATGCCATTAAATGACGAACGGGATACACTCACTCACATGACAGCTGGAATATTTTGCACATTTTAACTGTTGGAAGAAAGATTTTTGCAAGCAATAGCAGCAGCAGAGGTTCAGATAAACTCGATAAAAATGAACAATTCATTAAGGGAACAATAAATATTTACACAATATTATCGTATTTTTATTCTTTCTTTCTTTCTTTCTTAATAACAATTCAACACACAATTAATAACAATTCTCTTCCATCGAAATCAGTTTTCTTCCAATAAAACTTTATTGCAAAGAATCAAATTTTTATGGAAATTCCTTAAAATTAAAATGTTTTTAAGAAAATTGAATTTCGTTAAGAGAATTTTTCTAGGACATACAACCCTTCAGTCAGGAATAAGTCTTAGTTTCTCCCACCACTTACGTTGTGTGTATTAATTTTATACATGAGTGGTGGGACCTACAGTTTAAAGTTGACTCCGAACAACAGATTTTTGAGAAACTTTTCATGGCAATTTTATTTACTCTCCGATCTTTTGCCACAAATTTGCTGAAAGCAAGTCCCCGAAGATATATTCTTTCATATTTCGTTTTGTTGGAGATGTCTGACCTGGGGGTTTAAACCGTAGCTCATGCCTAATAAGCCAACACACTAGGTGTAGTGTAGTACCTAGTGATATTATATGATAAAGTGGAGTTTCAACAGTGGCCTCAGGTCTAATAAGCCAACACGATACCTACCTAGGCAACAGATTAAATACAGCGAGTATGCTTAAGACTTTTTTGAAGACCAACAGGGACTTCTAAAGATTCTTGAAGCTACATCTGTCAAATAACTTACTTACTTAATTGGCCATTAACAACCTGATTAACGGATTACGGCTTGCCGTAACACATCCTTCCAAGAGGCTCTGCTTCTTGCGCGCCTACGCCAGTTAGTCACACCAATCGATGATAGGTCTTCCTGGATTTGGTCCATCCATTGAAGTCGCCGTGGTTTAGTAGGTAGTGTGTCGGCTTATTGGACGAAAAGCCAGGGTTAGAGCCCCAGGCCAGACATCAAAATAAAATATAAAAAAAATTTCTTCGGCGAATTCCTCAGCAGATTTCTGGCAAAAACTCTGATAATAAATAAAATTGCCATGAAAAGTTTCTCAAAAATCTGTCGTTCGGAGTCGACTTTAAACTATAGGTCCCGCCACTCATGTATAAAATTAACACCCACAACATAAGTGGTGTGAGAAACTAGGTCGTAATCCTGACTGAAGGGTTGTAATGACCAATTATGTATGTAATGCAAACAAGGTCGTCCTCTTCGCGGACTTTCGCAGATCCTCGCATTAAACACCCGTCGTGCCGGAGCATTCTCATCCATTCGAGTGCAGCCGCTTGATATTAATACACTGCACAACGTATATGTCGTTGAGGAGCTCATACAGCTTACTGTTGCATCGGATACGGAAATCATCGCCAACTCGCACTGGACCGAAGATCTTACGTAGGACTTTTCTCTCGAATATTCTCAAGGCTGCTGTATCAGTACTTAATAGGGGCCATGCCTCTGTGCCATAAAGAAGCATGGGGAGGATGAGCGTCTTGTAGAGTATTAGTTTTGTCGTACAAGAGAGGTCTCCGCTACTCAATTACCTATTGAGGTCATAGTAGCACCTGTTGGCAAGAGTGATCCTGCGCTCAAGACTGACATCATTTTTGGTGGGGCCAAGATACATAAATTCTTTGGCTACATCGAAAGTATAGTTATCGGCCGTAATCTGAGGTCCAATACACCGCACGTCGATAACATATATTTTGCTTACTGCCACACCCATCTTAGTATCTGTAAATAAGTTAACATTTATTCACTTTGTTTTACTAAATCACCATAAGCGACCATAGACAATGACATGTATTGGCTGAATGGGCTCTGAAGGAAAATATTCGAATTTGGGACCAATTCACCACTACATCCCGAAAAATCACTTTGTGATGTGGATTTTGGACTGACTGCAACAAGCTTTCACGCTTTACTAAAGTTTGTGGAAAAAAAGGTAGGAGACAACAATCGGAAAAATTCTCCACCACCACAACAACAAATACTCGGAGGGTGTTTTTTCTAGACAACGATAGATGGCATTCCATTATCCTAGGACTTGCTACAGCAGACCATGCACTTGCCTAGCGATAACAACAAAAATGGATTAAAGAAATGATAACAAGACTGCAATGCTTTGTGGATGCCATATGCTCCTAAGAAGTGTACTAGAAAAAAAGTTTGTATCGCATTGCTGGGATCTCCTATTGATCCAGCATTTAAATTGACAACAGACTCGTATGTTGTTGAAGAACTCACTGGCCTATTACTCATACGCTGTTAGCGATATATTTTCTATTGGGTGGAGATACTTACTTAGAAAGGAATTTAGTAACCCTTTGTTCGCTTAACGGAACGTTTTTGATCGGATTCTGTCTGGCAAAATAGTTCCGTCAAAGCTGTTAAATTCCGTTGTTTGTTCTTTTATTTGGGCAATTAGAATTAGAGGAGAAAATTAGTCGATTTTGGAAAATGGAAGAAGTACCCAAGTCGAAAGTATTGTTACCTGAGAATCACTTTTGTGACGATTATTATCGTCACTATGCTTAAAAGACTAAATAATACCGATTTAACCCTGTGGACTTGAGTCCCGAGGTTAAAGCCCAATATGATCAAGTTATTAAGGAATACCTTACTATTGGCAGCGTGTTGAAAATCTACCACGGCTCTATTTAGCATTTTTTAGTAGAAATTGTTTCGATCAATGAGCTTTTCAGCAACATATGGCCATAGGAACCGTGCTTGCTTCTGAGATTTTCCAAAACCTAATGCGTGTAAATGATATTCTAGCTTGCTAGAATTCTATTTTGGAAGCGATTCGTAATCGTAAAATCAGCTAGATATTCACTTAGCTAATAAACTTCAAATGATAGAGGATTTATTGAGGATTTATTGAGGATTTGTCACCCGAACATCTACTGAATTCTGAAATTTTGATTATCAGACGCCAGTACCGCCAAAACTCTGAGTTTACATTGGAGTCGTGAACATTAAAGCATTCATTTTTAAGTCAGTTCTAATGTTCGATTTCTCTAAAGCCACAAACGTTCTGTATTGTTCCAAATAGCTAAGCAAATTGATCTCGTTAGACGTACTTAATTATTCATTACAATCCTTTAGTCTGGATTACAACCTAGTTTCTCAGACCACTCATATTATGAATGTTAATTATACAAATGAGCGGCAGGACCTACTGTTTCAAATCGACCCCAACGATTTCATTGCAATTCTTATTTACTCTCAGAGAGGAAGTCGCCCAAGAAATATTTTTATTGATATTTTTTTTGTTCGAGATGTCTGAGCCCGGTATTGAACCACGGCCTCAAGTCTAGTAAGCCAACACTGCGCCTACTAAACAACGGCGACTTCGTTGACCCCGTTCTTATGCTACAAATTTAAAAGACAGAAGTGATTGGAACGATTGTCTGAAATCTATTGCGTTAAACACATGACCTGAGTTTGTCTATGATTACTCTTACATAAAACGGATTCACATTCCCCATTTGAATATTATAATGCGTTTTGTGTATATAATAAAGCATATGCTGCTACTCTGTATAGTAGGGTCCTAACCCTGTCTAATGAATTTAGATTTCGCCTATAAAAGTGCAAACTTTACGGGGAGTTCTGCGGTGCAAAAAATGGTACAAACACTTCGTCAGGGGCTGAATCTTAAGAATTCGAAGGCCTCCTATCAGACAGATTCGACTATCATTCTGTCCACATAATTATCATTTCGTTTGTTTCGATCTCCGCACAACTCTCTTGGGTGGTGTAACTTTAAATTCTCTAGAGGCTTGCTAAACTCCTATGAATCAGTTTATCGTTTTGAAAACGCAGAAGCTCTGCATTTAATTTGACAAAACGGTAATTGATCCAAAATACCTGGCTGCTGAATTTCAAAACTGCTGTGACCAGCAGTGGACAGCGGGAGAACCAGGGAACAACTTGAGTTCGACAAAAGAACGGTTCGCATTATAAAAGGAATTTAAACAGGACACTGCGCTGTTGGAAGTTTCGCTGACAAGCTCGATCTACCCCACAAGGATTACTGCAGGAGCCGTCAAGATGTGGAAGAAACGAAATCAATACAACACCTTTTATGCGAGTGCCCTGCTCTTTAGAACAGCCGTCATCGGTTTTTGGGTGACAGAACGTTTGAAGATCTGGGCAAGGTGGAGAACGTGCCACGAAGGGAACAGACCGATTTCCTAACGGATTATGGCTGAGTGAACTTGGCCGCGAACCCGCTAACCTAACCTTACAAAATGTCATCGATCAAAACAGTACATTTTTGGGTCGTTTCAAAACTTAAAAAAACTGTTTTTTTTAATTTGTAACTCAACCCTTTTGAATACCTAGTATTTGGAAAATTTCTAATCAGTTTTTGATTACAGGCTACTATGGCACTCAGTTGATAAGTTTACTACGGTATTTAATGTATTGGAAAAACGTGTATTTAAATACGACGTTTGTAATATTGCACCATGTGCATGGAAGTAATTTTTCTCTACAGTTGATCCCTATATCCGCAGGACGTTATGACTCATAAGTTGAAATTAAATAGAATTTGAAAAACTCTTCACTGTGAGAACGCATCTGATTTTGTCTTTTAATTAGTTGGCAGACACACAATCTTAATGCCGCCATGTGTCTTTTGTAATTTTCTTATAAATTTCATTAATTTCATGTACTTTTTTAATTTCATAATTAGTTTGTTGCAAATAAACGTAATTTATCATCGCTGCTATTGTAGTTGAAGTTTGTTTTTGTTTTTAAACTAATTCAGCCAATATTCATATCCGTTTTTCCTTTTTTTAATTTAAGTTTTCCTCGCTTTTTGTACTTTTTATTCGCAGCTACTGTTAATGCAAATGTTATTGTTGTTCCCGTTTTCATATTCGTATATTATACGTAGCGCCACACGCTATAAAATTTATCGAAAACTTTATCCTGCAGAAACTTTTCATTCAGCATTTGAATAATTGCGAGCACTTATTACATGCAGTGTGTATGTAAGAAGCTTTCATATAGGGTGGACCATTTAAAAGCTTAAATTTAAAAACGTTTCGAAATGTTGCCGAATTTATTTTTTTTTGTTGTGAAGTACAATTGTTCCGATTAGAAATGGAATATTATTTCATTCATATGGCTGCCGCGGCAGGCCTTACAGTACCTCATACGATGGGACCAATTTTCTTGTACTTTTTCGAGCGTAAGGGGTCGAATCTCGGCCATGGCATCACGAATGTTGGCCTTCAAATGCATATCAATGCAACGTCGGCATAACACTTTTCTTTAATGGCCCACCGCAGAAAAGAGTCCAACGGTGTCACATTGCAGCTTCTTGGCAGCCAATTGACATCACCAGTTGGGCTAATTAACAGCCGAACTCGGAGGAACTTGGTCAGTGCAGAGACTGCGTTCACCTGTGGCATCACAACGGGCCGCTATGCGTGTTCAAGTGAGCTTTTTTTGATAAATTACAGCTACCACGCTAACCTAACCTAACCTAACCTTAGCTAATTAAACGGCCATCAAACGTTTGACGAATAAAGCGATTGTAGCATGCGATGTGTGGCAAGTTGCACCATCCTGTTGAAACCAAACACCGTTCACATCAATACCATGAAGAGCGCGTACAAAAAAAGCTGATATCATGGTGCAATAGGTGCGTCTATTGACCGTAATGGTTGCGCCGTTCTCATTTTCAAAGAAATATGAGCCAATGATGCCTCCGCTCCACAAGCCGTATCAAACAGACTCTCTTAATGGGTGAATTGGCTTCTGTAAGACCATGTGTTGGTTTTCTAAGCCCCAAATACACCAATTTTGCTTATTAATGTACCCACCAAGATGGCAATGAGTTCCATTCGAAAAGATGATTTTTTTGTTGGCAAATTCTACATCATTGTGCAGTTTTTCGTTGGCTCATCTAGCGAAGCGAAAATGAAGCGGATGGTCATGCTGCTTCAACTCTTGAACCAATTGAACTTTGTAAGACGTCATACCGAGATCTTTTCGAAAAATTCAACGTAAACTGATGCGTGAATCAATTCTTGCGAACGATGACGAGTTGATATTGATGGGTTCTCACGCTCACTTTCAGCCACAGGTTCGATATTTTCGGTTGTACGCATTGTAAGAGCACGCGATTGTCTTGACGTGAATCCAGTTTCACGAACTTTAGCAATAAACTTTCGAATACCGGGCACTGTTGGTTCTTCTCTGCTACCAAACTTTGTACGACATTTTCGTGCAATTTCCGACCAATTCTCTTTGTTTTGGAAATAAATTTCCAATATATTCCAACGTTACTTAAGCGTATATCGATTCATTAGGTTCAGGGGAGATAATGTACAGGATTTTGTAAGAGAATAGAATGATATAAGTATTACCAGATTCGAAATAACCGATGGTTCAAATTTAAATCGATAGATAGCCCACCTGATACAAATAGTTACAGTCTCTTCGTCTTCGTGTATATGATACCGCATTTGAGTGCAATAGTTTCTTAAATAGTAGGTCCAGATAAGACCATTTCCTGACAGCCGGTATTCTAGAGTGACGAAAGTGTTATTTTTGTATGATAATAATCTGACTGTAAAGCTACATACATACATAATTGGTCATCACAACCCTTTAGTCAGGATTACAACCTAGTTTCTCACACACAGTGGTGAGACCTACAGTTTATAGTCGACTCCGAACGACAAATTTTTGAGAAACTTTTCATGGCAATTTTATTTACTCTCAGAGTTTTTGCCAAAATTCTGCAGAGAGACAATCGCCGAAGAAATATTTATTTTCATTATTCGTTTTTGTTCGAGATATCTGACCTGCGGTTTGAACCGAGGCCACATGTCTAATAAGCCAACACACTACCTACTAGACCACGGCGACTGTAAAGCTAGTTCCGTTAAAATAATAACGGAATAATAATAGTGAAATTATCATCGAAATATTCGTTCATTTATTTTAATACCAATACAATCACACTAAATCATTCATATCTTATCTATCTGATGGTATGCATCAAACATTGTTAATTAAATAAAAACAATATCATGTTAAAAGCATTAAATTATAACGCCAACTATTATACGAGGGTTGGTTATGTAATAAATATTGTACATGTGGTGATTATTTTTTCGCTTTCTTTTTTTCGGTCTCATTAGCACACCAACATGTCACAGGCATGATTGATTGCGCTGTCATCAACTAACGTTTCATACACTATTAATTACATACAATTTAGCTGAGCAAAAACTCCACAACATGTGTATGAACGTACATATACTCAGTAAAGTTAGCAAAATTTTCAACATGAAAAAAGTTAAATAATTTGTTTTTGTTGGTGTAATGATCCTCGACTACCACGAGGGCATTTTATAACAAAAAAAAAAAAAAAAAAAAAAAATGAATTGAAATTGGCTAAATTTAATTATTTAAAACTTATGGTATGGTGAGCTCATGTAAACATTATGATCCGCGGTGAAACCAGTAGACTCTATAATAGTAGGAAATGCTCCGCAACGAGACTTAGCTCCTCACACCACATATGCTGTGTGTGTTAATTTTATACGTGGCGGACCCTACAGTTTAAAGTCAACTCCGAACGACAGATTTTTGAGTAACTTTTCATAGCAATTTAGTTACTTTCAGAGTTTTTGTCAGAAATCTTCGGAGAGGAAGTCGTCGAAGAAATATTTTTTTCACATTTTCGTTTTGATGTCTGACCTGGAGTTTTAACCATGATTTACGTCTAATAAGCCAACACACTACCTATTAGACTACGGTGACTTCGCCGTTATACCAATGTTCCAATATTCTTGTCACCGAAATTTTGGTCCCTGAATAAAATGTTCCTAACCCATGGGTGAAGCCGCAGGTATTTTCCAAGCAGAAGTCTATGGCATCGGAAGATATTTTCAATTCAACTAGGATAATATATTTCATTACAGGACACTACGAGATTAGGTCGCCGACAGGGATCTGGAACAGATCCCAGCCGGATTATTGCAGGGTATGTTGCAATGATGAAGAGTTAGAGACTATCGAACATACCCCCTGCAATTATCCAACCCTTTGTAGGTTGAGCTCGTTCTTTGAAGGCTTGGACTCTTTGTCGAGATCCGATATTAAGGCTCTGCGTAGATTCAGTTGGTTGAGAAGTGCTAGGGCATCAATATTTGAGACGTGCTCTCTTATGTGTTTGTGATCCATCCATTTTCTTACGTTGCTTATATCCTCCCTTTCCTTTTCCTACCTCGTTTTCCAGTTTCCCTATCTCCTTCGCTATCCTCTCTCTCTCTCTTCTGGGATATTATGACCTTTGGGTATTGTATTTGTCCCAATGACAGGTACAGATCCTCTAACCTAACCTAACCTAACCTACAGATACAAAAGAGAGGACATGGCAACACTTACTGACAGAAATACATGCTCAACGAATGTGGTTTTGAGACATGCATTAGACCATTTTATAATAACCTGAGGTTGGAACGGTCTTTTGACAGTGCACTGTAGACTCAGAAACTTATTAAGAATGGGATAGTTTCGGAATTAATGCATCCCAGGAAGAAATACTTAAGTACATAACAAGTGACAGGCAGGAAATTGTTGTTGTTATCGGAATACCCTAAAAAGTTTTTAGGGGAGTGCAATAGGTCGTCTGGCGCAGTACTAAGGCAGCTCTTCACGACAATATTGATTATAAGCGGCGAGATGTAATGGTTAAAATGGACATCCGGGCAATTATCTTTAATTCAGCTGAAATGATAAGCAGAAACCAATAAATGAGGTCATGTCTGTCATATTGACAGAAGCACTACTGCCGGCTTATTATTTTCCTCAGCACTCTCGGTATCAAAAGCGCTTATAACACACTATGATGATGAGACACATTATTGAAACTATACCTACTAAATATAAGTCTAGTCAAGGCCGAAAGGAACACTGGCAACATCCGACACCGTGCTAATATCGCTCTTTGAGTCTCTGGAACGCAAGCTTTATAGTCTTTCTATAGCTTTCCTAGTTGTTTATACAAATGTTGTCGTAATACAAGTCAATCCTATAGAAAATTCACAACGTAGGCTGAAATAAGTTATGATATACACAAAAATGTGATTGCAATCACATGGATTGAAGTTAATTACACATAAAACCTCACTAAGGTTGGCGTTGCAGTTGAGCTCGGTATGTTACGAGGTAACGGTTGAATACGAGATACACATTCTACATCGAAACCTAGTACTCCATGGCAGAGGTACTCAATGTAACGG
This sequence comes from Sarcophaga subvicina, assembly GCA_936449025.2. NCBI lineage: Eukaryota > Metazoa > Arthropoda > Insecta > Diptera > Sarcophagidae > Sarcophaga > Sarcophaga subvicina. The sequence goes on from OW388084.2 coordinate 41,345,971, forward strand.
CCAAATTAAGCCGAACGTAGTCTAGTAGGTAGTGTGTTGGCTTATTAGACGTAAGGCCTCGGTTCAAACACCAGGTAAGACAAAAAAACGAAAATATGAAAAAAATTTTCTTCGGCGAATTTCTCTCAGCAGATTTCTGGCAAAGAAAAAAAAAAGTTTCTCAAAAATCTGTCGTTCGGAGTCGACTTTAAATTGTAGCACCCGCCACTCATGTATTAAATTAACACACGCAATATAAGTAGTGTAAGAAGCTAGGTCAAAATCCTGTAAGCCGAAAGAAAGAAATAACTTCGGGTAATAACTTCCTGGTCTATGGACGCGCAATATCAGACACGACTACTTGCACAGAGAAATGTGTACTGTACGATATCAACACTCTCTGTATAGATTTCCAAGATCTAGAATATTCTCGGTAGGTACTTGTGCATAAACAGACAAGACAGTTGATCTTATTTCACTACGTAGCGATAAAGCTAAGAATCTTGTTCTACCGAATCGGTCGGTAGAACAGTACTAGATATGAAAGATACAGCGGCGTTAATTGTTACATTAGAGCGATTCTTAAAAACCAAAAGTTAGATTCATCCAGTCTCGCCCCCCACTTTGGTAAATATTAATAAAAAAAATATTAGGGAAAACCATAAAAGTTAAGTTTCTTTCTTCATAACGTCAAAAGGATTCTTTTTAGAAAAACAAGGTTGTATGAGGATATGGATAATAAGAGAACCGATTCCTTAACCCTGGACGGTTACTGTTCTTCGAATCTCTTTATCATATAACTCTTTTATGTTTGACCAAATTTCGTTCTTTTTGTCAACAACGTTAGTTGAAAATGAAAGGTTGCAGTCAGTAGACAAAAAAAATTTTTTTTGTTCGTCGATTACCATCCAGTATTAAAAAAATGGATAGCCAGGGTACGTCTGTCTACTCACTGCAAGCTTTCGTTTTTAACCACCATTGTTGATAAAAAAAAGAGCGAAATTTGGTCAAACATAAAGAGTTATAAGATAAAGAGTAAATGAGATTCGTCGATTCGACGAACAGTAACCAATTAGGATTAAAATGTTCGTCGATTCAACGAAGAGTAACCTTAATGTACAAAAATGAAGAGTAACCGTCCAGGGTTAAATGTCATGGTCATTAGTAGCACTAGAGTGATTCTCACGATTCTCACTGGCCTTGTGGTAAAAATGTTGAAAGTCTTGGTATTTCGTCAAATGACTACTGCAGGAGCTGTAGATCTGAGAAGAAGGAAGATACTATCTTTCACTTCATGTTTTAGTACTCTGCTGTTATCATAAAAAGGGCGGAGGTTATTGACCTCTCACTTTATGATATCCTTGACCGAGATATCTGATATAAAGATTGCTGCAATAGCAAGATTTATTTTGTATTCATTTCGGTTCTCTTTAGGAATATACGGGTTGCTTATTCAGTGTGGTGTCAGAATGTGTCGAAGTAGCCGTAGTCTAGTAGGTAGTGTGCTGGCTTATTAGAAGTAAGGCCACTGTTCAAACCCCAGGTTAGACATCAAAACGAAATATGAAAAAATATTTCTGAGACGACTTCCTCTCAGCAGATTTCTGGCAAAAACACTGAGAGTAAATAAAATTGCCATGAAAAGTTTCTCAAAAAATCTGTCGTTCGGAGTCGACTTTAAAAACTGTAGGTCCCGCCACTCATGTATAAAATTAACATACACAACATGAGTGGTGTGAGAAGCTAGGCCGTGATCTTGACTGATGGGTTGTAAGGACCAATTATGTATGTATGCATCAGAATGTGTAAATGGTGGCCTAAGTGGGACCTTGTCCTTCAAGGAGGGTTCGTCACTTAACCTAATCTAATCTAACAAAAGTGTACAATTTTGGACAAATGTTGTGACAGAAATTGACAGCGTGCAGAATGAAATAAACTGAGAAGTTAATGAAATTTTTGCTGAATACTGAATTTAGTTTGGACAGAAAATACAAAACACGGAACATAGCTACTATATTATGAGTCTACCACCGGAGCTCTTAATACTTATAAAGCTAACTAGACATTAATAGTTGGAACTTTATCCCAACAAATCGAATTAGTTAGGCAGAGGAAATAGAGACGTTTTTCTACGTTACTCATGGAACGTGTGTAAGAAAGGATTATTTGGAAGTGTGTCCTCAGCAAAAGGGAAGATTGGGTGTGGTATATATTAGCATTAAAAAAATGGGTTTGAGGCATTCTAAACTTTTATCAACTAATGACAATCGGCTAACGGGCTCTTTGGAAAGGCACTGTAGACTCAGAGAACACTTGCTTAGAATGGAGATTGCCACGCACCCAATTTGTAGATTCTCTGACGTATAGAGTGAATTATCCGAACACATTCTTGAAAGCAGAAAGGCGTCAAATAGGAATAGGAACTGCTTCTCACTCAATTTCTAGATTCTATGTTGATGAGAATGAATCCTATGAACACATACTTAAAACCTGTACGGCGTCAAGAAACTTTGAACAGAATCCCAATTGCCGTGGTAGGAAAATCTACAAACCGAGTGTAAATCAACTCATAAAGAAAACATGATCATAATTTCACAATTATGGGCAATTAATCAGTTTTGTGTGAATTTCCAGATGCGGAATTTCAATTTGTCCTGCAATTGCTTCAACCATGAAATGAAATGTAAGGAGGAGTTGCATTAATGGCAACGTCATCAATATTTCTTTGAGAGCATAGGCATACATACATATGTATGTACATTGTATAATAGACGTACATAACCCGGTAAATAAGAAGACAAATGGCTTTCGTTTGTTAATTTGTTGCTCCATATTCTTCTACTAGACTTCTTTTGCTAGTGTTTGTGTTGCTCTTGTTATTGTGTGTTTTTTTTTTTTCTCTTCCTTTTTTTTGGCGACACTTGGTAAATGCAAACAATTTTGAAACAAAGTTAATAACTGTTCTTTTTTATTTCATTTTCTTCTTTTTTTCTTTCGTTTCTCTCTTTTTGCTGCTACATATTTAAAATGCTATTTGTTGTTGTTGTTGTTCACTTGGTGTTTCGTTCAGCTCTTCGAAATAAAATGTAGTCAAAGAGAGATAGAGAGAGAGAGAAAAAGTTACTGCTGGCAACAAAGCAAATAAATCACAGATACCAACACCACACCATACCACTTTGCAAACAGAACTAAAAGTAAAACAACAACAATAACAACAACAGCAACACAAATACAGTCACACTTCCCCAATAGATATAAATTTAACACAGTTCAAACACATATGAAAACCCTCACAAATACAAATAAATAAACATTTACAAATACACAGACACACTTCCATAAATAAACCGAAAGAAGAACAACAAACAGTTCAAGTGTTAAAGGCTCTTGACTTCCTTAACCATACATTTCTTTCGTATGCACTGTGGATCACAATGACAGATTGAATGTGGGTCAATATAGAGCAACTGAAAGTTGATAACTTGGGAAATATTTGTTTTCTTAAAATATATCAGGAATGATTTTTTTAAGAAATTATCAGTAGGCGCTCTTTCCAAGAGAAATGATTTAGTGAAGGGAGGTAATACCCAAAATATTGTTATGTTTGTACTTTTTTAAAGTCGATATTACCTACACTCCCAGTGTAAATATCGGGTGGGCCATCTATCGGTTTAAATTTGATTCGGTCACAAAATTCAATATATTATCTTCACTGAACGTAAGGAATCGCTTTACGCCTGAGCAACGTTGGGATATATTGGACCAATGAGAAAATGCACTATGATGTATATTTTGCAAAAAAAAATCATCTTTTCGAATGAAGCCCATTTTCATCTTTGTGTGTACGTTAATAAGCAAAATTGCCGTATTTGGGGTTCAGAAAACCCCAAGACCTCCAGAAAATAGAGTCACAGTTTGGTGCGGCTAGTGAAGCTGAGGCATCATTGGCCTATATTTCTTTGAAAATGGGGACGCCTCAATCATTACGGTCAATAAAGACGCCAATCGCACCATGATAACCTATTTTTTTGTACCCGTTCTTCATGGTATTGATGTAAATAATGTTTGATTTCAACAGGATGGAACAATTCGCCACACATCTCATGCCACAATCGATTTATTGCGTCAAACGTTTGATGACCGTTTAATAAGCCGAAATGATGATGTCAATTGGCCATCAAGAAGCTGCAATTTGACATCGAATAATTTCTATGGAGCGCTGTTAAAGAAAAGTGTTCTGCCGAGAAACCAGAAAATATTGAGCATTTGAGGGGCAACATTTGTGATGCCATTGCCCAGGTACGACCCCATACATTCGAAAATGTGCACGATCGAGTTAGGCCAGACGCGACAATTGTACTTCACGACAAAAAAATAAATTCGGCAAATTATAAACGGTTATTATTTTATTGCATTTTTCAATTTAAGCTTTTAAATAACCCATCCTATATAAACAGTGTTTACATGTACATCACTATCGTCTGATAACGTTGCCTTTCGCTCTGTTCACACTTCATTGGTTAATTAGAAGTGAGACCACGGTTCAAGCCCTAGGTCAGACATCTCCAACAAAACGAAATATGAAAAAATATTTGGCACCTTGGTGCTTACTTGGAAATGTATCATTTCCGAATCTGAGATAGCATTTTAAGGTCATACCGTTTGATTGCTATGGCTACCAAATAGAATGCATATGAGACTGGATTAAGGAAATAAAATGAAATGATTTCATGAAATTTTCAGCGAATCACTTTAACTGAGACGTCCGAAAGAAATGGCAAAATTTGTAAGGAACTAGTACAACCTAAACTAACTTAAACATAGGATGGCTATAAGTTATATTCTTCTTTCACAATGATTTCTATAGAGCAGTGCATCTGATGGGAAATCTATGAGCAATAAATGCACGATTGTATTCAAGTTTGCTGTATTATAACTAGAAAACTACTTTTTTGTCTTTGAGTCTTTTGAGGTTAGGATTTATGTAAGACAAACTTATGAATATCTTCACTTCTTGTTGCTATCCATGTGCCTCTCTATACAGCTTCTAATGAAATAAATGAAGGCCACATGAATGTTAAATATGTGGATTGACTAATTTATTACCTAATAACGAATATGATATCCGAGAGATTATAAGAGCTACCAAGAAATCTTGTAAAAGACATAATAAATAAATCACGCTTTCCTGTTCCTTACTATTTGTTTCTTTCTTTGGTCCAACTCTCAGGGGATGGCCCCTATTCATGAAGTACCTTGTGTTGGAATACAGATGTGCGACAATTTTTTTTTACGAACTGGGTAAGAACGTATAATTGAACAATTATATTCTTATCATAAGACTGCTTAGACTTTCTAATATCCTCGCATGTCGGTTAGGGCAACCTTTACTTCAAGTGTAGAAAAAATTGCCACAAACATCAGTTTTAGAAATTTTAGGATATCATATACCATTCTATCGAACTTTTATACTTGTTTACTGTAAAACTTTACAAGCCGGCTATACAGACTACTGATAAATGCATATTTATACACAAAATATATTTGTTTGTTATAACCCTTCAGTCAGTATTACAACCTAGCTTCTCACACCATTCATGTTGTGTATGTTAATTTTATTCATGAGTGGCGGGACTTACGGTTTGAAGTTGACTTCGAACGACAGATTTTTTAGTTTTGATAAACTTTTCATACCAAATTTTATTTATCCTCAGAGTTTTTCGCAGAAATCTGCTGAGACAAAGTTGCCGAAAGAAATATTTTTTTCATATTTCCTTTTATTGCTGATGTCTGATCAGGGGTTTGAACCGTGGTCCACGTCTAATAAGCCAATACACAATCTACTAGAATACGACGACTTGCAGATATCTATATTTACAGACTGTAAAACGGCATAATATCCTGAGACAGTGTATACAGGATACCTAAAAGTGACAGTGAGTTGCCAGCCAGTAGTCATACGCATAGGTATGTATGAGGGATAGATAATATCGGATTTAATATGAGAACTTACAGAACCCTAGTCAAATATGCAGTTCTATTTAACCTAATCTAGCTAACCAAACGGATTGTACTAGTGTAACAAAAGCTAGAATGATGTGGTTACCATCTGCAGTTGCCTAGAAATAGCATCCATTATGAATATTTATTATAATGTTATAATGGACGTACACTCAGCCACAAAAGTATACATAGGGTTAACAAATTTCAGAAATTTTTTAACCAATCCGTTCTCGTTGAAAATCTTTATAATTGTCTAACAACTTTCCTCGATTTTAAGACGGTCTTGGTTAAAAAATTTCTGAAATTTGTTAACCGTATGTATACTTTAGTAACTGTGTGTAGGTAACCAACTTTATTCATTGAAATGTGATATTTCTCAAGGGATGACAATGCATAACTTCCATATTATATTCGACGATAATGTTATCATATCATTGGGGTTAATAGGCTCAAAAAATGTTCCAATTCTTTTGCAGTTTATAAATGAAAAATTGGATATTTTGGAATTTTTTGCATATCGCTTTACTTAAGAGTCACCGTAGTCTAGTAGGTAGTGTGTCCGCTTATTAGACGTAAAGGCACGGTTCAAACCCCAGGTCAGACGGCAAAACGAAAATATGAAAAAAAATATTTCTTCCATAACTTCCTTCTCTCAGATGTCTGGCAAAAACTCTGAGAGCAAATCAAATTGCCATGAAACTTTTCTTTAAACTGTATATCCCGCCACTCATGTTTAAAATTAACACACACAACATAAGATGTGGGAAACTAGGTCCATAATCCTGACTGAAGGGTTGTAATGACCAATTATGTATGTATGTAAGCGGTTGTTCTGCAATTGTCAATCCCCAATTGATGTCTTGATGAAGTTCGAAGCTTTTTTTATTTTATTTGAAACGAAATTATGCCCATATCAAGTGAAAACTATCAATGGCACATACCAGCTTATATGGCGCTCTGCACATAACAAAAACCTTTAAAGAAACAGTATTTCACTTAGTGTGATTCAATTGCGAGATCTACTCCGTTTGTTTCCGTCCCATAGTGCGCAAATAAAAAATATTTGTTCATATGATTTGCTAGAGACAATATAATGTTGCTGTGATTGTGTTCACAATTATAGAAGCCTGTTTATTAGTGCAAATATGTATGTATGTATGTGTGCGTGAGCCTATATTTCTCCATTTTATAATTGTGTGTGCTTGTGATTGTGTTTGTGTTGTACTTTTGACAACCACCACACGCAAATATATTTCAAATTGTGTGTGTTGACTTAGACCAAATACTTGTGACTAATTTTTCCTACACCCCCCATCATTTCCTAGCCACTGCAATACTAGCAAAGCCAACGACTGAAAAGAACACAACAAGGCGTCAAGACTTTTAAAGGAAGCAACACAAACTAAAAAAAATGTAACACTTGATGAGAACTTGCTTTACCACAGTTTGTTACACTTGAAGGACTTTAATATTAAGAAGTTTTGAAAAAAACAGCAACAAAAACAAAAAACAAAATAAATACGACAAAAAGAAACTGAAAAATCATGGAATAAAATGAATGAGAATCTAAATGAAAAACAATAAGAAACAAAACATTTCACAAACAAATGGTGTTACTGAGCAAAAACTTTCTTTTCGCATACATTTGCTAGTTGTTTTATATTTTCTTATTTTGTTATTGTTTTTCCATGGAAGTATGTCTGAATTTTAACTTTTATTTTCTTTTTAGCAAAAAAAAAAACAAAAAGAAATTGTAAATTTATTTTTTTATTTATTGTTTTACTTTTTTGTTTTGTTGTTTTAAAACCCGTTCCAGTCAACTTTACGCTGTGCTCTGTTTAATTTGCAAGATTTACTGTCTATTTATTAAGTATTGTATTTACATATAATTGCCTATTTTAAGGCTTCCACTGAGATTTTGACAGCTGAACATACTTTTAGGTGGTTTGATTAGTTTTTTTTTGCTTTTCTAAGTTATTTTTTTGGTTTGTTTTGTGTTTTATTTATGACTTTCAATTGTTTTAAAGTGAAATAATTTATTGCCGCCTATTTGAAAATAAATATTGGAATTAAGTCTTCCATGTGACTGGCTGTCTTCGGTATATTAATATATCGCCCAGGAATTTAGGTCATACTAAAGTGTGTAAATAAATTTCAATATGCTATTTATATTGTATTAAAATAAACATAAATACGGTTATGCAAAGTAAATACGAAACATGGCGCCGTAGTCTAGTAGCTAATGTGCTGACATAATAGACCATATTCAAAACTCCTTGTTTTAAACCATTCATATGGCTAACGCGGGTGGCCTCACAGCAACTCATTCGGTCGGACAAATTTTCATTCCCCTTTTTTTTGTATGTGGGGTCGTATATCGGTAATGGCATCATGTATGTTGGCTTTCAAAAGCTCAATTGTCTCTGGTTGGTCTGCATAACACTTTTCCTCACAGAAAATAGTACAACGAAGTCAAATTGCAGCTTCTTGGCGGCCAATTGTCATCACCATTTCGGCGAATTAAGTAGCCATCAAGCGTTTGACGCAATAAATCGATTATAGCATGATTATAGCATGCGCCATTCAGTTGAAACAAAACATCGTTCACATCAATACTATGAAGACTGGACACAAAAAAATCGGTTGTCATGATGCGATCCGTAATGGTTACGCCGTCCTCATTTTCAAAGCAATTTGGGCCAATGATGACTCCGCTCCACAAGCCGCATCAAACAGTGCGTAATGCGTGCATTGTGGTGGGTTTTCTGATCCCCAAATACCACAATTTTCTTATTAACGTACCTACCAAGATGAAAATGAGTTTCATTCGAAAATATGTTCTTTTTTGCAAAATCGATATCATCGTGCAGTTTCTCGTTGGCTGATACAGCGAAGTGAAAACTAAGCGGAATCTCATGCTGTTTCAACTCTTGAACCAATTTAATCTGTCAGGCGTCACACCGATATCAGTCAGAATTACTACCTAGCTTCTAACACCACTTATGTTGAGTGTGTTAATTTTGTAAGTGAGTGGCAAGACCTACAGTTTAAAGTCGGATCCGAACGACAGATTTTTGAGAAACTTTTCATGGCAATTTTATTTACTCTCCGAGTTTTTGTCAGAAATCTGCTGAGAGGAAGTCGCCGAAGAAATGTTTGCTCATATTTCCTTTTGTTGAGGATATCTGACCTGGGGTAAGGAGTGTAATGACCAGACAAAATCCAACAGAATATGTTTTAAAGCCAAGTCAACTGTTCTAGTAAAATCTGAATTTAATTAGATCGCCACAAAATACTATTACTAAGCACTTATGGCCAAATGTTGTAGCTCTACTGGGCACCTTTGAGGCAAACTCACTTGTATCGGTACAGAGAACGGCTGCATTGCGTATTGCGTCGACATATCGTACAGTGTCCGCTCCAGCCGTACTGGTGATAGCGGGTATAATCCCTGTGGATCTGCTGGCAGCGGAGCGGATGGAGATTTATAAGGCGAAACCGCTGGAAATCACATAACCGGTTACTTCAGGGAAAACACCATTTCAAAATGGCAAAAACGATGGAACGAGGAAGATAGAGGAAGATGAACGGCGAGACTTATTCCGGACATAAGGTGATGGATTGGTCGGAAATTTGGAGAGGTAAATTACTACGTTACACAAATGCTATCGGGTCACGGATATTTTAGGAAATATCTGCCCAGAATGGGCAAGACTGTCACCCCTTACTGTCTTTACGAGGAAGGGGAGGTAATTGATGACGCAGAGCACACTGTTTTCGAGTGTGCACGCTGGCAGAGCTATCACTGACGTCGGCAGTTGGAATGATCACAGCCACTAACATATTCGGAGTCATGATTTTGAGTAGTGGAAATTGGACCTCGGTGGTGAATTATGTAGAGCGCATTCTGAGACGAATAAAGAGAGATCTTGAGGCTGCAGAACAAGTAAGCACGTCGGCATAGGTGATACTGTCACACGAAACTGAAACTATGATTTAGACGAAAGGAATATTGGAGACGCTTAGATGTCTCCTCAACTTTCGATACGCAACCCGGACGCGGATACGAACATGGAGAGGCCAAAGGGCCAAAAGGACTCCACTCCGAAGTAATACCATAGGAGTTTCGGAGTGGGCACAAACAATTCCACAGGAGACGAGGGGGGATTTAGTGGGTGAGGGCCCCACACACGGTGGATGTGACGACTTCCTCTATGGTGCGGTTAGGTACATATACCGCTCCTGTGCGTAAAAAAAACTAGGCACCTTTGAAGAGCACTTAAAATTTTTTTTTTCAAATTATTTTATCTATGGAATCTTGAATTTCAAGTAGAACCAACAGCAAGTATTCAAATTTTAAACACTAGAACAATAAAATTATTCGCGGTATATCCGATGAAGTCGCTGCAGTCCAGTAGGTGGTATGTTGGCTCCTTAGTTGTGAGGCCACGGTTTAAACCCCCAGGTCAGACATCTCCAACAAAAGAAATATGAGCAAAAATTTCTTCAGCGACTTCCTCTCAGCAGATTTCTGATAAAAACTCGGATAATGAGCAATTAAGTAAGTGAGTAAATAAAGTTGAATCAGCTATGTAGACCTAAATAACACATCAAGTGGGAAGTCGAAACAATTGGCAGGCAGATTAGATCCCGAGTAGGGTAAGTTATACTCTTTCAACGGAGTGTTAAAATTACCACGAAGAAAAATTAAACGTTCGTGTGGAGATGAGAACTGCAGTATCCCTTTGCATTAAACGAATGAGATCGCTAAAGTCCAATAGCTATAAGACATAGGCCTTGAATGAACTGCAGCATGTTCATGTATAACTTCTAAATATTTTTTAAACTTGGTACAAACTATTGACACATCGTAATATATATGTTCGTCTTTGTTCTATAACAAAGTTTGGGATTCACAACATTTTATGACACCCTAATTACTTACGCCACCATGATTCCTAAGAATCCTTTCCATACATAAATATTTGAAATCCAAAGTGAAGATTATTATTTATAAATACGTGAATAGGAACTTTCTATTTAAATGAAATATTTCCATTTAACACAGTTCACATCTAGACAACCACCAATATCCATTAACGTAATGGATTAAAGCAATATTAGGAAACTGACTGTTACATACTTACCATAGAATATTACAATTCATTCAAATTCGCTTTTAATTTTTGCTTAAAATTTATTCAGCTTACAACAGATTTAAATCATACACGAATATCCCATAAATATAATGTAACTCCTAAAAGTATGCACACATACGAATATTGCTATATCGTACTTAAAGTATGCAACATAAAATATTTATTTAGAAATATACGATGTGCTGCCATTCTCTTTATATTCATGGTTATCATTCGCATTACGTACATACTTTTATTCCACATAAAAATATCAATCTCGCTTTTTACTTTTACTTTTTTTTTCTTCTTCTTCTGTTTAATAGAGAATTTGTGCACCCTACGCCGCTGCCAGAAATGGCAGTTAATATAAAATGCACATAAATTGCACTGAACGACTATGACTAAGTGGAAACCAGTTTAAGTTCTCAGAGCATACTGATTAATCAATGAAAACTTAACTTACTTTTTTAGGCAAGGAATTTAGTCCTTTGCTGATTGATCAGAACAGTCTGAAACAGTCTGAACGTATGGATTATCTTAGCTTGGTGAGAAGGCCGATAACTGGGTATATACGATTATATGAAAAAGCAGTTCACTCTCTGACAACATCTTTCATGTCAGAAAGGCAGTAGAAGTGCTGTAACTAAGAGTTGTCCTAGGGACTGGATTATAGTGTTTGTATGGGGATCATGGGTATCCTCACCGAATGCTGAACTTTATTGAAAAATGAATTTAAATTAAAGAAGAGGTTAGGTTAGGTCGTAGTGGTAGCTTTGATCATGTCACAAAGCTCACTTGAGCGCGCATAGCGGCCCGTTGTGATGCCACGGGTGAACGCAGCCCCTGTGCTGATCAAGTTCCACCAACACCAAGGAGGAGGAAGAAGTGGGACAACACAAAGGCTGCTCACCAGAAGCACGACTACCCCACGCTGGAAAACCAGCCAGAAAGTTTGATGAACCTTGATGTCAATAGATGATAGCTCCGTCAAGCTGACAAGAAACGGAGAGCCAAATAATCTGTTCCTGCACCCAGCAAGTGACGGACACCTCCAGAAGAAGTGGATCACAGCCTCTTCTTCCTCAGCGGATCTGCACCCGCGGCAGAAGTCGTTGAATGGGAGCCGCATCCTTTCCGCGTGTCTGCCCATAACGCAATGTCCCGTAAGCATGGCCACTGTGGTCAAGATGATGTAACGACCAAGTCCAAGCAACTGGTTCGTACGCCTACTATCCATTAAGAGCCAGGTGAGTCTAGCTATGGTGCAGGACTCCTCATTGACCCAGAATAGGTTGGCGTCTCGAAAGAATTTCCGCACAATAGCCAACTTGAACGAGGCAAGTGGCATGCCTAACTCAGTCGAAGACGATTCCGGAAGGAGTGTACCGTCGGCCCTACAGTTCCCCAGAACATTACTGTGCCCGGGGACCCAGACCAGCGAGATGCTGAAGCGCCATTGAGCGGCCTGGTAAATGGCCATCACCTCCGCCTGAAACACGCTACAGTAGTTCGGCAGCCGGAGAGAAATGTTCAGGTCTAGTTTCCCAGAGCAGATTCCGCTTCCAACACCGTTGTCAAACCTTGAGCCGTCGGTGTACATATCAAGCTGTTCCGGGTGCATAACCATATTAGAATCCCAGTCGTCCCTGCACGGAATCAGAAAGTGGACACCCCTATCCAGACAATACTTCGCAGGAATATAATCCAAGTTCACAGGGGTAGCGGGATCAACCTCCAAAATAGACAGCGAGACAGGGCATTAAGTTTAGTCGCAGCAAACTTGCTTAGCGAGAAGCTCAGTAGGAAGCCAGTTGAGCATTGCGTATAAGGCCTTAGTCGGGGTGGTGCGCAGAGCACCGGTTATGTAGATGGCCGCAGACCTCCTAACCTTGTCAAGAAGTCTGACATTGTATTGTTTGTTCAGAGCGGTCCACCAGAAAGTAACACCGTATAATAGGTTATGTTCGATAACCGCTGATTATATCCAGCGCATGATCCTCGGCCGAAGACCTCATCTGGTTCCGACAAAGTACAAGAAATACCGGCAGTCAGATATGTAAAGAAAAAGGCTTCAAACGCATCCTTGATCCCGTGGCAACACAAGACAATAAGCGCCCAGAAGATCTTGACAGTTGTTGAGCTTTTAAGCCAGAACCTTTCTGACGAGCAGGAAGAGGAGTGTGAAGAGAGTTTATAGATAAAAGGAAGTCTAAGATTTTTCTCAGACCAGACGGCAGGGATCATTTTATGGTATACAGAAGGATTAAGTATGGATCAAAGAACAGAATAGTTCAAATGTGGTCTAAAAAAAAGGAAATAAAAATATTCATTTATTTCCACTGGGGTTCTAATCCTTAGGTATTGCTTTATTGTTCTATTTCAACCACTTCATAACGATTTTTTACACGTAGCTAACCACATAGTCGAATACAGCCGACTGTATCTGCTTTACTGGTTTCTATTGCAAACCAAATCGTTATGAAACCTCTTTCTTTTAAGTGACATCCACATCATATTCGAAACTGCATCTCATCTAAAATATATACGAGAGCCTGTTCGTATCTGTGCGTTTGTAAATATTTCCATAATATTGTGCATACACCATAAAAAATACAGAAAAAAATAAAAGAAAAATCAGAAAAAATTTATATGTTTGACTCGGATACACGTACCAACCATAACCAGAACCCTTTTTGTATATCATTGCCGAGTGGTTATTTGGGTTGCAGTATGTCTGTGTGTGTGTGTGTATCTTTGAGATGTATTCGTTAAATATTTAAAGCTTCACAAAATATGATATCGATTTCAGTGGAAATGTTTTTTAGCCAACATAATATTGTGCTTTAAGCAATTTTACTAGAAACAACACCCGGCTTATGATATTTGTGGTCATAATACGTGAAATGAGAATGGAAAGTATTTTTTTTAAAGTAAATGGAAATTTAGAGAGTTTTTGATTCTCTTTATTGTGCATCGTCAGCAATAATGAAGGAATAATAAGTGTCTGGGTCTTAAATATGATGTTTTGATTTGGCTCTGGCTGATCATAAATACATTTTCTGAATGAGTAATTATTCATCTGTGTCGCTGAGGAATGAAATTGACCAGCGAAACTTAAAATGTTCCAACCTAATGGATTTGACTTACTGCAGCATTTTGAAATATTTTTCAATTTCTATTGCATATACCAAGGCGTAACAGTATTGCATGCTTTCAATATTGTTTGTACTACGGCCATACAATCTATTGTACTGATCTCATATTTTATTCAGTATACTTATAAGGTCGCCGTAGTCTAGTAGGTAGTGTGTTGGCTTATTAGACGTAAAGCCAGGGTTCGAGCCCCAGGCCAGACATCACAACAAAATACTAAAAGTATTTCTTCGGGGACTTCCTCTCAGCAGATTTCTGGCAAAAAATTCTGAGAGTTAATAAAAATTGCCATCAAAATTTTCCCAAAAATCTGTCGTTCGGAGTCGACTTTAAACCGTAGGTCCCGCCACTCATGTATAAAATTAACACACACAACATTAGTGGTGTGAGAAGCTAGGTCGTAATCCTAACTGAAGGGTTGTAATGACCAATTATGTGTACTTATAAGGTCTCCTAAAAACCTATTGTCCAGACAAATCTCAGGTTGCAGACCTGTGTCAACAATGCCAATGCCCTGTCCAGCACCTGGTATGTACACAAGTGTTTTCTTCTGGAATGCATTAATAACTTATATGTTCTAAGAATGTGTTCCGATGATTCATTCTTATTGTTACAGAATTTATATGTCAGAGTCAACCCTCGATCTTAGTAAGTGTACTCTGAATCTACAGTGCTCTCTCAAAAGGCCAGATACCAACTTTATATTATTATGTTATTTATTTATTTAATTACAATACAATTACAAATTATATACTAATTATTTACGAGCGGAGTAACTTGACCATATGCTCGTTGTAGTGTCACAGACCAGAGTCTCCAGTGGGGATCGAACTCACTACCCTCACACTAATAGTCTAGCACACTACCCACTAGACTACCAGGGCACCCATAATATTATGTTATTTTTTTATTTTTGCATCAGATCTTCTTTATTTTAATATCCGATTGATTGCCTCAAACCAACTTGGTTTGAAAAAAGGGTTCATTTCCTATATTTATTTTTATTGAGCATACCATTCTAAATTTTTGCACATATTCCTCAGAAACTTTCTGACCCCCCTCCTCGTAAGATCGTGTACATGCTCATTGACAAGAATTCACCTTATTCGCCCTACCTAGCTGATTTAGGTTCTCCAGACTATCCCATACCATCTTAGATTTCACCTCATAAGAGGCGAGTGTTTGAATGACGGTCTGACTGTCACATGGTATTACTAGTTCCTTCGGCTTGGAATGATCGCGAATTTATTCAAGTTTTCGAAATATTTCATTCAGAGAGCCGTTCATTCATGCATCCGTTCGAAGATGTTTTCTGTATACCACAAAATAATCGCCTTTTGAAGAGATACTCAATTCTCAGCTTCCAAATTACTCCATTCCCTTTTGTTTGTAAGTCCTGTTGTGAATCACTTCTTTCAATGTTAGGTGCTGAGACTGTGTCACTTATGGTGTAGAACCCTTTTTTTAAAATTGGGTTCTAAAGCAAAACTTGTAGTATTTCAGCTCCAAATTTAACAGCTCTTCCGATTGGTTAATATGAATGGGAGGACACATTTCCCTATCTAAAGTGACAAGAGTGAAAGGGTTACTGGACATTGTAATTCTTCACACTACTAGCTTAAGAATTTGATTTTTCAAATACGCAAAACTGATATGTCATTAGCTAATGTAAGGACAATATCAGAAGTTGATATCTTTGATGTGCAAAGCTAGTATAGAATCGGGTCAAGCATACTTTGATGTTGGACTCCTTATTAGCAATAAGTGAGAAAGGGTGCTACGTTTATTCTTTCTGATGATACGGTATACATTGGTTTTCCTAAACTGTAGTTCCTAGCTTAAATCCTTTAGAATCTTAGTCCACTAGACTCTACTTTCGTCAAGTCTTTACTAAGTTTTAGACTCATGATGACTAGGTAGATAGGTAGATGTAGACTATGTCAATACCATCTATGCTAGAAGATAATTGTGCAGCTGGTCTAACAGCTTCCGGCGTCAATCTAATCTGTTATTAAATGACTTTAGCTTAAAAATGTTGGAGAATAAGTTTACCTAATCCATCTCATTTCTGTACCAATTTCCAATTAATAAAAATGTTCATGCAACTAAGATTTTGTGCCTGATGAGTCAGTAAAAGCAGTGACACAAATATTAGATACTGACACATCTGTAGTGATGTGAAAACTGAGAATTAGGAGGAAAATACTTAGACGCAATTGTACCTTTTTATGATGTTATTTGCACCATTTTTGGCGTATTTTAAGAGTTTATTTATTTCATCAAAATATGAAAAACATGATGAAGATTTGTTCTTGTTCTGCTAAATTCGGAATTATAGTCGATTACCTTATCTAATACACGAACTGTCTCACGTTTCCATGATTTCGTACAATAGACTCTTAATGTTTAATCTTTTGCTAATTTGATGATATTCATACAATCAGACTATTGTGCGGTATAAGTATAAATATTTGCTATTTTGCATCAATAAGGATAACTCACTGACTATTACTTGATAAATACCCAGTTATCTCCCTCTGAGATAGATTATTCTAATACAAGGTTATTTTGTTTGTACAATGCCTGGTAATATGAAGGTTCCTATACTCAGGCTACTTCTGAATATTCTGATATATAACTCATGTCACTTTTCATTGTAATTTCCAAACATAAGTTTAGATTGCCTTTAAACCCATTCGATTTGATTTTGTTTTTTACTCTTCTAGTACCCCCTTAATACTCCGTAGAAAGTGTATAAGTTGATCTCCTCACCATCTTATCTGCCTACTGATTGTTGCGACTTCCCCCTTCCAGGCCTGCCTAGCTGATTCTACTTTACCTGCTTACTTACTTAAGTAGTCATCACAAGCTTCACACACCACTTATGTTGTGTAATTTTATACATGATACGACTCCGAACAACGAATTTCTGAGAAGCTTTCCATGGCAATTTTATTTACTCTCAGAGTTTTTCCCAAAAATCTGTGGAAGTCTTCGAAGAAATATTTAATTCTTGGTGGAGGTTAAAGTTGTGCTTTGAAACGTGGCCTCGCGTCTAATCAGCCAACACACTACCTACTAGACTACGACAACTTTTGATTTAACTTCACACCGATTTTAAACTTCTTGCGAAAGAGTAGCAGAAGTAACAGTAACAGTAACAGTAACAGACATCAACGGTGGTCCTTTCACCATTATTTCGATCTTTTCTGATAGGCAGTCCGCAATCAGATCGCTTTCCAGCGTTATGGTCAACTCACAAACTCGTGAGTGCCGCTGTTGTCTGCCGTCCTCTCGGAGTGATTCAGCGTTTCGCTCGTTTTCGTCTCCAGGCACAGGGACATTCCTGGCAACTGTAAGCCTAATGAGCTTATACAGGGCTTACTCCTTCCGGAACCCTCGCCAATCGAATTGGGTATGCCACTCACGTCAGTTACATTGGCCATTGGACAACAATTATTTCGGGACTCCAAACTGTCCTACACAAATGAGGAAGCTTGCTCAATTGCCATACTCTACTGAAACCAACCAACTACTCAAACTCGATCGTAAGGCCATCTCGATCATAGTGGCCATGCTCACAGGTCACTGCGCTATGGGAAGACATGCAGAAAGACTGTAGTTCCCTTCTGGGTTTGCTGAAGATGAGGAAACTGTTATCCACTTTGTTTGCCAGTGCCCGTCTCTCGCGAGGCGCAGATTTAGGTTACTAGGCTGTCCGTTTCTTGTCGTTTTAAAGGAGCTATCATCCATAAATATCAAGGATATAGTTTCGTTCATAAAACTTTCAGACTGGTTTCCAGCTTAGGGGAGTCGTGTAGGGTCCCACGCTGACCAATTTCTTCTATGAGTTCGGTGGCATTTGGTCAGTACGGGGACTGCGCTTACCCATGGCATCACAACGGGCCGCTATGCGTGCTCAAGGGAGCTTTTGGTATCAGAGCTACCACTCCAACCAACCAGCAACAGACTCAGTCATTGTAAAAATTGGTACGGCTGAATATGTTTAAATTTTGTCAACTAATTTTGAACCATCAGTAATCATAACATCTGAACATAGATAAGATCCAATTTATTTGTGAGTAACACTATATAACAACTACAAAACTGCTTTAAAGGCAATAAAAAAATATTTCATTTGGTCTCCCCAAAAAATCACCCATCATAGCGCAAAGTTGCCCGAAAATAAATTCAATTATGGGTTGTGGTTTAAAAGACTTTTGTTTTCGTTGGCTGTCATGTAAGACTGTGTAATAATTAGACTTTTATTAGGCATAATAATTAAACGAATAAAAATAAAAATAGAAATAAAAACAAATGAAAATATAAGGAATAAAAAGGAAAAAATGTATGTCGACCCGCAGACCCAACCTCGTTAAAAGGACATTATTAAACCCGCAGTTATTGTTGTTACGGCTTTAATAACAGCCAACAAGAATACTGAGTTGTAATACAAATTAAAACAAGCCAAGTGGCAAAGATAAATTACCCTACGAAAAACAAAAACAAACCAAAAAAGAAAAAATATAGAAAAAAAGGAACAAAAAAATACGAAAAAAATAAGAAAAAGAGAGAGAGAGAGAGAGACTTATGAGGGTATGCTTAGTAAAGTTATAAATTATCAAACGTAGGGTCATTTTTTCCAGAAGATTAAATTTTTTTTTCTCGTGTTTGTATGTTAAATAGATTTGCTAAAATGGAAAACGAAATAAAAACTTAAGAAATAACAGTCGGTCAAGCATCATTTAATTGTATCGTACACTGTATTTTATTGTATCGTACACCAGGGCAACTGGTGAGACAACTTGATTTTAGATTCTACCGATTTTTAGGTAAAGATTTCAGAACTACAAGCTAATAATTATTAAAACTTATAAAAAGCTAACTGCAATATGTATTTCAACTAAGGGGTCTGCTACATGTTCCACATACACATTATCAATATAAAAGGGTGGGCGATTTATAAGTTTAAATTTAAAAATGCAATAAAAGAAAAACGTACAATTGTTCCGTTTAGAAATGGTATGTCATTTCATTCATACGGCTGCCGCCACTGGTCTCACAGTACCTCATGGATCGCACAAATTTTCTTGTACTTTTTCGAGTGTTAGAGGTCGTATCTCGGCAATGACATCATGAATGTTGGCCTTTAAATAATCAATTGTCTCTAGTTTGGCGGCATAACACTTTTCTTTAACTGCGCCCTACAGAAAATAGTCCAAAGAAGTCAAATCGCAGTTTCATGGCGGCCAGTTGACATCACCATTTCGGCTAATTAAGTGGCCATCAAACGTTTGACGCAATAAATCGATTGCGGCTTGAAATGTGAGGCAAGTTGCACCACCATGTTGACACCAAACATCGTTCACATCAATAGCATGAAGAACGGTTACAAAAAAATTGCATATCACTGTGCGATAATTGTCTCCATTGACCGTAATGGTTGGGCCATTATCATTTTCAAAGTAATATGGGCCAATGATGCCACCGCTCCACAAGCCTCATCAAACTCGTTTCTCGTAATGGGTGCACTGGCTTCTGTAAGAACACGTGTGGGTTTTCTGAGCCCCAAATACGAAACTTTTGCTTATTAACGCATTCACCAAGATGATTCTCATCATCCGAAGAGATGATTTTTTTATGCCAAAATTGACATCATCGTGCAGTTCCTTTTTGGTCCTTCTGGCGAATCGAAAACGAAACGGATGGTCATATGGCTTTAACTCTTGAACCAATTGAAATTTGTAAGACCTCGCACCGCGATCTTTACGCAAAATTCGACGTAAACTGGTGACTGAAATGTACAAGCCTTAAGAACGATGACGAGTTGATGTTGATCAGCCACAGCTCCGATACTTTCGGGTGCACATATGCACTGTGCAAGCACACACATGTCTTGGTGCATCACCGATGCAACCAGTTTCACGAAGTTTAGCAATAAACTTTCCCGATATTGGCACTGTTGGTCCATTTTCGTGCAATTTGCGACCAATTGTCTCTGTTTTGGAAACAAATTTCCAATAAATCTCAACGTTCCTCAAGCGTATATCGATTCATTTATACAAAAATGTACTGAATTTGGTAACAGAATAGAATGACATAAATATTTCCAGATTCGAAATAAACATTAATTCATATTTAAAGCGATAGATGGCCCACCCGATGCATACACATTATCAATATAGTTCCAGTCAGTGCTGTTCCAGTATAAGTTAATGAATGTAATGCTGATTTATTAAAGTTTTAAGGATTGTCTTTGCTCCAAATATGACAATTTGCTTATGAACCAGAAATAAATTTCATCACCAAACACATTTCGTTGATAAAAATACTTTTCTTTGGCGTGAGTGATTTAAATGAGCCCAATCAGTCAAAATGCAATACAATCGATGGCCGTTTGGCTTAAATTCTTTTACCAGCTGTATTGTATACGTACGTAAATTTTAAGGTAAAATTTGTCACATAGTCAAAGAGCAAAGGTCAACAAGTTGAATACGGCAACGTATCTATAGTTCGATATCTTCTTTAATACTTCGCGCTAGACCAGCAATATTCTCTACGGCATACTAGAGTAGATTAAAATGAGCCAAAAAGACGGTTAATAACTGCACGAATTGCTTGCACATTAGGCTGATTATGAGGACCGCAAAAAGGTGCTCCCTGTTTGTTACAACTACAGAAAACGCAACAACTTAAGACATGTTTACATGGGATGTTCTTCATAGGAAACAATAGATGCACAACCTATAATATAATCCTATCACTCTTGGTGTAGCGATAATTCAAAATTTGTTGATAAAATTCAAAAATGTTCAGTCACACCAATTTTTACAATGACTGAGTGTGTTACTGTTACTTCTGTTACTCTCTTGCAAGGATTTTTAAATCGGTGTAAAGTTGAACCAGAAGTTGCCGTAGTCTAACAGGTAGTGTGTTGGCTGATGAGATGCGAAGCTAAGGTTCAAACTTTAGGTCAGAAATCTCCTTCCTCTCAGCAGAGAGTAAAATAAAATTTCCATGAAAATTTCCTCAAACATTTGTCGTTTGGAATCGACTTTAAACTGTAGGTCCCGCCACTTGTGGATAAAATAACTCATACAACATAAGTGCTTTGAGAGGCTAGGACGTAATCCTGACTTAAGGATTGTAATGACAAATTAATTTGGTAAGTAAGTCTCCACAATTTGGAAACATTGTGCTGGCTTTAAACAATTCTTAACGTCTTGCTACACTTTACTGGATGCAAATGTCAACACAGTTTGGCATTAACAGCTGTCAAACCGGTAGTTAAGAAAAAGAAGCTATTGTAGACGTGTGTCCCCATTTGTGGTATCTGTTGTGTAAAGAGAGTAGTGCTTTAGCTTTCTAGACGAGAGTTTGAGAGTTTAAACTTCAGTTCTGGCATTTTGAAAAAACAAAAAAAAATAAAATAAAAGAAACAATACTTCTTTCGGTGACCCTTTCTCAGCAGAAGCTCTGAAATTGTCTTGTAAAACCTTCTCAAATCTATAGTTCGGACTCTACGGAAACTGTTCTCTACCACACTCATGGATAAAATTAAGACACAACACATGAGTGATATGAAAAGCCAGTACGTAATCCTAACGAATAGATTACAACAATTCGTAAATTTTGTATGTATGTATGCCTCGTATGCATCCATTTGAACCAGAAAATCAACGTAGTGTAGGGTGCTCAAACAACACTTATATTCTAAATGGTTTTGTTGTTATTAAAAATACTGGAAAACATTTTTTTAAAGATCCTTGTTTGTTATTAAATTGTTATTGTTTCTCTAACAGCCAATTAATAAAGTTTTTTCTTTTTTTCTTCATCTATTTTTTTCATTTCATTTATGTTTCGACCCATGTTTGTCTTATGGGGGGTGCCTTTTTTTCTTCTTGTTCTTGGTATTCTTGCGAAAGAAAAAAATTCATATTTTATATTGAGTCAAGCAAGCTTGGCAACAATGACAATAACAACCAGTAATAACATTGGCAATAGGACAACAAAGTGGTCACCAACTAATCAACGAACCGTGACACCACTTCATCTATTTTAATTTCCGTTTATTATATGAATGTGCTGACAATGGCAACAACATTTTGTCTTCCAATGAAATTGTGGGGAAAAAAAGGCACATTTTCTAATGCCCTTACATGCGAAGAGAACCACAAGCACCACCCGAGGCAGCGCAGTGACAATGATAACAGGCAACACAGCACACAAGCACTGAACAAATTTACAAAGAATAATAAAAAAAATATGAAAAGAAAAAACTGAAAGTACAGTGGGTCATAAGAAAGGAAAAATTGAAATGAAATGAAGGACAACAAGTATTGTTTTTAAATGCACGACTTGCAAGTTCAAACTTTTGGAAATAACCTCCATCAAAACATTCACTGATAATCTCATATCCTGTAAAAATCGATCGAGAGACTAGAACGAGCAATATTGCTTAACCTTGTTCTTATAAGGAGGATAAGGCTTCAGCGATATATTTCCAAACCGATTTTCTTGATTCCCTATTTTTAATTCAATTCCAGCGCTTTTCTGCTCAGAAAGTCTCTACGAAGAGACGAATACTTTTCCAAATTGCAAAAATCAGCATGGAATTCAATAAATCGTGGGTGGTCCAACATACCTGGTTGTCGAATTTTAAAACAGCTGTGTCTAAAAATGGTACTACTTGACTTCAACAAGAGAACGGTTCGCATTCTAACAAGAGTACAAACGGGCAACTGCGCTATTGGTAGCCTCGCTGACAAGCTCTCTCTGCCCCTCCAGGATTACTGCAGAAGCTACCATGATGTGGAGGAAACGGAATTGGTACATCTTTTATTTAAATACCCTCCGCTTCAGAACATTTGTCTTCGATTTTTGGGTGACAGAACATTTGAAGATTTAGGCATGGTCGCGAACGTGTCACTAAGGAAAATGGTCGGTTTCATCCAGAACTCGGGCTGGTTCATGCTCTCCATTAACGGATCATGACAAGGGGGTTTACCTCACACTGGGTAACACAATGTGCCATATGGGCCACCAAATGAACTTGCCTGTATACGACAAGCTTCCCGCTAACCTAACCTAACTTAATTCTCTACATTTATCTATTTGCGTCAAATGTGGTTGAGATGACCTCTAATTTTCCGACCAAGCGGGCGATATATCCACCTTACTTGTAGCCAACCGGACATTATTTTCTTTTTAGTATCTTCACGTGTATTTTTAGTCATTCTAAGTGCGTGGCCGTTGTTATTCGACCGTTAGGCTATAAAACCCAAACATTTTCCAAATTCGTTTCAAGCATTTATTATTGAAATCAGTTCACGTCTATCGAAGTTAAATTGAAAAGTTCTCACCAATGTAGGGATACGGATAACATACACAAGTTAAAGGAGCTGAGTTCATCTCAGGCTTGAAGAACTCGTATGATGCCATTTAAGACACCATTTGACAAGCTTCCACTCTATGGTATTGTGCAACTCGTATAACAACGAATGAAGAACAAATTCTTTCTTTTTTTTTCTTCTTCTTACTTCTTCTTTTTTCTTCTTTTACAGAAGACCAACACTCAGATGATGGCCCTATTGGAGTTAGGAAAATATGTATGCTATGGGAAGGAGGCAAGAGGGAGTAGTGTTTGTGAACACTAGATTTAAAATTTTTTATACCATAAGTGACAGGAAAGACCCATGCAGTTAAGGAGTTCTACACACGGATAGTACAACTAAAAAAAGAAATTTGTCTGTAATGAAGTGTGCGATCCATTTGCCAATCGCTTGCAAAAATGATGAGCTCTGCGTAGAAGACGGGTGCTACATAAAAATATAGTATATTCGGGAACAGGTCGCTTCATCTTGCTAGAGCAAAATCCGTTGTAGTAACGAACACCCTTAATTTGGGTGTTCTGAGTAGGAAAGGGATATTGCACGATGTTCTGTTGTTTAGGACCCCTTTTGAAATCTCTTTCTTCAGAATTTTGTGGTTTTTCATCGTCTTGGACTGAGTATATATTAGAAGACATATATCGAGATTAGCCACACGGACCACTATTACCTATGTTATGCCTCTATTTTTGTTCGTTAAATTCCTCGTAATGATGTCCAAAACTACGTTAAAGAGTAGCGACGATAAAATGCATCGCTCACATCCCTCGATGTAACTCCTATATAAACTCAAATATAATCTTGGATATTCCCAGTAGGTGATGGTTTTGCTGAGCAGTTTCTAGGTTTTGAAATATGAGAAAAAGATTTCTTAGGCGACTTCCTCTCAGTAAATTTCTCGCAAAATCTCTGGAGGTAAATAAAATTGCCATGAAACGTCTCTCAAAAAATCTGTCATTCGGAACCGACTTTATACTCGAGGTGCCGCGACTCATGTATAAAATTAACACACAACATAAAGTGATGTGAGAAGCTAGGTCGTAAGGGTTGAAGGGTTGTAATGACAAATTAAGTATGTATGGTTTCAGATTCTCGTTGTTCAAGGATGTTCAAATGATCAAAAACTTTGTGCATTGACCTCTACTCTTTCGCGTTGCCTGACCTTCCAATAACGTTCCCTGTTGTTGTACTTTTCTCTGAGGAGGTGTGACATATTCCTGGATGTATTATTTGCAGAGAGCCTTTAATAATTTCAACTCACATTACTTAAGCCTGTAAAGTATCACTTTAACTACTGAACCAATGTGATAAAAAATTTTGTGTATATTTTTTTTATTTATGGTGCCCACAGTAGCTATTCACTTAACAAAAGGGCAACAAAAGCATAAAATTAAATTGAAAACATTTATGGGAGAAAGAAAAACTTGAAAAGTTTTAAAACTAAAGTTCCAGAATTTTATTTCTTTAAAATGTACCACATATGCGAGAATTTATACGGAAAGTACTACTGACCGTATTTAACGAAGTACAAAAACTGATACAGCAGTGTGATTGGCACTTGATGACCAGCAAACATTTTCAAAAACTTTCGAAATTTTTATGCATTCATTAGGAAAATTTGAAAATTATTTCAGAGTGCAACTATAAGTAGTAGTGCGATAGCTAAACTAACTAATTAACTAACTAACTACAGATTGTAGTCTCTCTTACACGCCACTGCTTGTAGTTCTTCCTCATGTAGTAATTAACGATAATTTATATTCCGTTGAGGGTTTATGCACGGAGTAGTGTAACAGACCAGAGTCTCTGGTGACAATCGAATTCATGGCCCTCACGCTAATAGTCTACCATACTACCTGCTAGACTACCAGGGCACTCAGTATAATTTCTAATTGTAATCTATTGTTTTAAATTATGTCATAAAATTGTTCGGGATAATTTATTTCATTTCAGTTATTGGTTATCGGTTCGATAACTTGTAGTAATCTTTTCAAGAATCAAATCAATGCCAGACTGTAACTCTAACTTATTATAATGGCCAATAGTATATGATGCCATAGTTCTTGAGAGGATTTTAAAATCACCGTACTATGATAACAATCTAAATAAGACATAAAAACCAGTACAATCTGATATCAATGCTTCGTGGGAAACTCCGTTAATATGCTTAAATGTAACTGTATTTATAGCAGATAGCAGTGTATACAGTATAGCGCAAAAAATGGAGTCTTTTTCAAAAATTACATGTGATTATTGCGCGACTACTTCGTTACTTATTCGAACTGTAATCGCAGTGTAGTAGTTAAAGTGTGAGCTTGTTAGATATGAGGCCGCATTTCAAACCCTACGTCAGTCATCTCCAACAAAACAAAATGTAAAAAAAATTTTCTTTGACGACTCCCTTTCAGAAGATTTCTTGCAAAAAGTCGTTGAAACTTTCTCAAAAATCTGTCGTTCTTAGTCGACTTGAAACTGTAGGTCCCCCCTACTCATGTATAAAATTAAGTCACACAACATAAGTGGTGTGAGATGCTAGCTCATATACCTGACTGGAGGCTTGTAATGAACAATCATGTCTATATGTATGTAAGTATGTACAATTTGCCGTCCGTAATGTAGTTATTAAGGGAACAGACTTTTGTTTAGACGTCTTTTTCAGCTGGAAAGCTGTATGAACTGCAAAGGTAGAATTACGAATGTGATTGCTAAATGTCGAAAAAGCTAAGTCGAAAATACGATATAGACTGGAGCTCAAAATACTTCCCTAATGCTATAAACATATTAGATGCAACACAGCAAGTGCAACAATTTTGCAACATCAATTTGCTTATTAACGCGTTGCCTTTAAAATAATAATTTCCATACATACATCTACATACATACATACATAATTGGCCATTACAACCATTCAGTCAAGATTACGTCCTAGTTTCTCACACCACTTATGTTGTGTGTTAATTTTATACATGAGTAATTATGATGAAAGTGTGACAGTTGTGTTCAATAACAATTGAACCATAATATGTTGTAGAAAACTTTGTCTTGTTCAACGATAGCTTAGTTTTCGATATTCTTATACAATGCAATTCTATAAGTGGGAGTAATGCAGTAAACAATTTATCACTGGCACTTATTTCTTACATAGTCCGGCAATGTTTTTTTTTGAAAATATATGGGTCGTAAATAGATGGAACTAATTTGATCGTATTGTTCAGACTATAAACTTTAGAGGTATCATTGCGAGCTCAACCATTTGTTGATTTTCAAAAACTTATCTCCTCGAATCGTTTCAGTACTTTCCTTGTAAATCCAGAACATCTTTTAGTAGATTTGTGATTGATTGTGTATTGGGTGTATCTACACTGTTGCCAATGTCTGTGAGCTCTTCTTTTATCAGAATTTTTTCTACCAGTTTTGTCAAATATTGTCTTTGATTGGATTACAATTTTGTCATTTATTCAATCTATTTTGCACTTCGCTCATTTTACAATCACTACTCGCAACGTAATAAACAAATTCGAGTCCACTGGTACAGTTAACGATCGGCCGGCCGAAAACATCATCTCTAGTCTACAAGAGTGTACGGAAAAAAACAGTCGATTTGACATTACTCACAAAAACTCGGGGTTTCGCAAACAACAACCTGCCAAATTTCGTGACTTGGTCTTAACGGTACCAGGAGCTGAAGATAAACGCTCTGGAGCAGTTTGCAAATGAACCTCACTTTGATAAATAAATCATCTTCAGCGATGAGGCCTATTTCTGGTTGAATCAGCGTGAACAAATAAACGAACGTTGGGAGGATACCAATCTATATGAGATCCAAGAAAAAACCATTGATTAGGGCGGTTTTTGAGATCTGAGGGTCATTAGTCCATATTTCTTTAAGAAAAACGTTGATCAAACCGTAGGTCTGGGCACAAACAACATGTGGTCGCAACAGGATGATGCTACTTGCCACACAGCTCCTGCCACATTGGATGTTCTGCACGAGCGATTTTAGTCCATGATCATTGCATGTGGAGTTTATATGACAAATCAAATCAATACCATCCGCACAACAAAAAAACCGTTACCATGGTGCGATAGGTGTCACCACTGACATCATTTTTAAAGAAATGTGTGCGAATGATGCCTCCGCTCCACAAGCTGCACCAAACAGTAACTAGTAATGGGTACATTGGCTTTTGTAAGACCACGTGTGGATTTTCTGAATCCCAAATACGGAAATTTTGCTTATTAACGTATCCACCAAGATGAAAATGAGCTTCAATCGAAAAGATGATTTTTTTGGGCGAAATCAACACAACGTGCAGTTCCCAACATTGCTCAGGCATAAATCGATTCATTACATACAGTGGAGATAAAATACAGGGTGCCCTGGTAGTCTAGTGGGTAGTGTACTAGACTACTAGCGTGAGGGACGTGGGTTTGAGAGACGAAATAAAATACAGAATTTTGTGACATAATAGAATGACATAAGTATTGCCAGATTCGAAATATCCGTTGGATCAAATTTAAACTGTTAGATGGCCCACCCTATACAATTGCTCGGATAGCATGCTAAGCCTGTTAATGGAACTATTGGCAAACTATTTCAATTAATTTATATGATTCTAAGCCAAACTTTTTTAAGCTCTAGAAGCCAAACTTTTGAAGCCATAACAAGTAACTCGAAGTCTGGTTTCAAATTAAAATTGTTTTTCCCTTCTTGGGAACATATGGCACTCCGTTTTACCCCATTGGCTGCTGTTGTTACCAAATTAAAATTATTTTCGAAATTCGTTTAAAAAATTTTTTTGTAATTAAATTTACATGTTTTTTGTGAAATTTAATTCTATTTCGCTCTGAACTGTAAATATGTATATAAACATACATATGTGCACAAATACCTGTGTATATGCATGCATGTATGTGTATGCGGAAGTTTAGAAATAATAAAACTTTGAAATATAGTGACTAAAGCTGTAACAACTACTTCATATATTGTCAGGCAGCAATACAATACACGAAATTAACAAACAACAACAAAAAAAACACGACATTCATGGTATAAAAAAGGATCAGGACAACAGAGTAAAACAAGGAAATTCAGTCCATATGTATACAATATACGATACAATGCAATGCATGTTAACAAAGTCCACAGTTAAGAACTTTGTTGGCTGCCCTCAGTGAATAAACAGTTTTAAAAACTTGGAAAATGACCGGCAACATTTGGCCTTTAAGCCAATTGACATCGTTGACAATCTGCTGCTGTCCCTTACATTTTAAGTTTTATTTCCACTTTTTTCTCTTCTGTTTCAATTTCAATACTTCCTTATGGCCTGTTTGCCTCAATATGGTGCGAATGAAAGGAAATTTCTTGTAATGCCATTTGTTAGTTTAGTTTTTATTGTGTGGCCAAATGAAATAAAAATCAAGATAAGCTTGTCAGCTAGAATTCATTACAGGACGTTTCAAAAAAAAAAAGAAAGAGGTGACAATGAGAACATGAATTTCAATTGAATGAGACTGAAACCGGGACTAAGAATTAGAAATAAAATCCAGTAATTAACTGTAAATTATTAATTTAAACAAGTCGCCTTGACAAATTGCTGGGGTGATGAATACAATTTAATTTTAATTTAAATTTAAACCACCATTGTTGGTGGATTATAATCCTTCGATGGTGGTGTTTTGAACAATTTAACCCGTTTCTGCCTACTGGTTGAAGTTTGAAGGAAATTGAAATTATATACTATGTATCTTGAATTACACCTGGTATACATACATACATACATACACAATTGGTCATTATAACCCTTCAACCTAGGTTCGCACACCACAAACGTTGTATGTGTTCATTTTATACATGCGTGGCAGGACCTACATTCTAAAGTCGTCTCCGAACGACAGATTTTTTTCAAAAACTTTTCAATGCAGTTTTATTTTTACTCTCAGAGTTTTTGCCAGAAATCTGCTGAGATGAAGTCGCCGAAGAAATATTTTTTTCATATTTTCGTTTTGATGTCTTGAATCAAGGCATCAAGTCTAATAAGCCAACACACTATCTTTTAGGATATGGTGACCGAGTAATCAACCCAACTCTATTTGTGTGGTTGACTTGAGGGAAAAGGAATCATCAAACCCGGTTTCAGAGGATTATAAGAATAGTGGCGATCATGACCCTCAAGACTACATCATTCAAGGCATAATTTACTGTACTTAACTGTCTACTATCAGAGATGTTGGCGAAACAAGTGAGTGCGAGTGCGGTAATTAGACTGAATGTGAGATAAGAGCATGAAAATACAGAAGCTTTCGTCATGCCAGAATCTTGGGTATGTTTGGTTCGAATACACTTACCGACTACACGATATCTGGACCGGCTTTCGATACAGGTTTTACGACGCACATATCAGATAGAACCTCTTCTGACAATGGTTACTACCTCCCAAGAAATGTTCAGTTCTCGCAACAAAGTCGGATGTGGAATTTTTTCACTTTTCACAAATAAACCTTAGATCGTCTCTAGCACTATGAGATTATTGTAACACTTTTCAGGCTGAAATAATGGCCATTAAAATTGCCGATGTTCGAATTTGGTGTCAGGTTATATCGTACGGTGATGTACTCATATTTACTGCCAGTAAAGTGGTCATTTTATCCCTTGAAAACGTGTACACCGCATCTAGTACTGCCCAAAAATGCTGGGTTTCTAGAGAAAATAACAAGACATTCGACCCCACTTGGATTATTGTGGATGGGAACATCGAAGGTAGCAACAAAGCCGACTTACTTGCTAAAGCAGACATACATATATAAAAAATATAAGACAACTGTTATGCTTTTTATATTATAACTACGGACATTTTTGTCGAATTTGATCAATCTCAATCTCTACATTAGATAATGCACTTTCAGAATGTTATCACTTATTTCATATTTTTTAATTAAGGTTTGCTACTATGAACTGACAAACTCGAAAAAGTATGAAAAAAATTCACATTTGTCAAGTGTACCTCATCAAACCCCATAGCATATTAAGTCAAACAATATATATATGTACATTGTTTTAAAGGCCCATCTCTCTTCTTTCTAATAAGGTTTAAATTTTGGACATGAGTTCAGAAATGTTTGTGTAATCAATAAATTTGTGCGTAAAGTTCAAAAAACCAATTTTTGTCAAAAAAAAACAAGTTTGGAGGGTTGGAGAAAAATAAAAAAACTACTTTTAAATTCTACTCAACTAGCTGAACAACTTGGACTAAGTCGTTACTCGGGTGTACTTAATTGTTTGTATTTTGTCGCATAGTGTAATTAGCCTTACAGAAAGTGACGCTCCTTTGTCTTAAAAATCAAAATTTAAAATGTATAAAAGCAAGAAATTGTGATACGATCGTAAGTTGCCCCAATCTGTGCATTTTCTTAGCAGATGACATGACAGAGTACCGATTTTTAATGATGAATCAGTAATAAGATGTTAATTTGTTTTAATTACCATTACATTCATTCATTTACACGATATATAACCGAACACATTAAATTAATTGTTATTTTCATTAATTTCTCTGTGAAATAATTTCCTTTTGTTTATTATTTTCTAACCGCAATCTGTTGTTGTAACAAATTCTATGAGATTAACTTCAATTAACAAACCATTTAGTAGTGACCACGAAAGCATTTAAAATAAACACCAAATTTTTTGCGGTCAAACTCAAGGAATTTATTTATTTTTTTTTTTTTGGCAGAGCGAAAATCAGGTATTAAATATTAAGCAACAAATGCTGAAATAAATTCTAATTTTCCTATTAAAGGAAATGAATGTGAAAAACATTTCAAAAACATAGTCGTTTAATTTTAATAAAGTAATGCGAGAACTTGTAAAAACAAAATTTAGAAGTTTTTGATATCAAAAGATAATTTTATAATCATGATGAGCCTCATATAAGCCAATGATAAACTAAAAATTAATACAACAATTTGGTTATAATATACATATAACCGAAGAAAGGTAGGTACGCAATTAGATATACATTGAATAGGTACAATTAGGCCACATAAGGCCCATTGTGATACCACAGTTTTCTATTTTTCCATAGTCCTGGAACAGTTCGAAGATTTTGATAAAATGACTCAGACTGCCAATGGCGATGCCTTACAGTTTATTTAGATCGTCTCAGGGGTAGACACCAAGATGCTTTTTCCTTCGACACAATGCTGGATATGTATCCAATCTTCTCCTCTTCCTCATCGCTACAGCTTCTGTAGAAATCGTTTGCCAACTGTTCTAAGTCGCCGTGGTCTAGTAGGTAATGTGTTGGCTTATTAGACTTGAAGCCTCGATTCAAACCCCAGGTCAGGCATCTCCAACTGAACGAAATATGAAAAATATTTTTTCGGCGACTTCCTCTCAGCAGATTTCAGGCAAAAACTCGGAGAGTAAATAAAAATTGCCATGAAAAGTTTCTCAAAAATCTGTTGTTCGGAATCGACTTTAAACTGTAGGCCCCGACACTCATGTATAAAATGAACACACACAGCATCAGTCGTGTGAGAAGCTAGTTCGTAATCCTAACTAAAGGGTTGTCATGACCAATTATGTATGTATGTAAATGTTATAAGCCCAGCATGAGTGCCCATAATACAATGCTTAACAATGGCTCCAACTATCCTACTGAGCGTGCTCACTTGTAATTTAAAAACACAAATCCATTCAGCTTTACCAAATTTTTTGCTCCGTTCTGCTCGTATTCCGGCATTGACGGAATCCATGACTGCGTTGGAAATTATGAGATCTTTAAATGGATTACCAAAGTAAGGAATTCATGGAAGCTGTCGATAGTTATGCCTTACCTGGTCAGTGAGTTCATTATACTGAATATCGTTACTCATATGATATGAACATCATTCCATTTCGCAACCTCGTTGAGATATCTGCAACAGTTATACAGCGTCTTGCAGTTCATTACATCAGAACTACGCGCTTTCTTAGCCGCCATTAGTCCAGACTTCTTTTTCCGGATCATCATCATCATGTAGTCAATAGTCTCAAAAACTTCCAGAATCTTTGCGAGACCAGTATTTGATCCACGCTACTGTCCAATCGTCCAAAGGCGCTTATCTTAGTCACTAAGCCTTGCAGTAAATATTAAGAGGAAAGAGGTATGAAATTATCTTCAGTGACGACTTTACAACCGCCGTATCAGGTTCAAGTTAATGGTCCTACCGAGGCATTTTCACTATACTAGACACCTATTGATTAATATAGATCTAGTTAGGTATCCTGCACATTAGTTTTCCCGAAAAATTTGTTGCAAGCGTAGAGGGCAATGGAAACTTTTTACCCTCTTAATTTGGTTTCCTAGACATTAATAATATTAATAAGACCCAGAAATGTGTTTCATGCTTGAGTTTAATTTCCGTCCTAAGCAATTTCTATGGACGAAAAGGAAGCGGCTTGCTAACCACACGCTAACCATCTTCTTCCACATCCAACAGGTTCTAGCGTCACCATAGCGTACACCTTACGATGTGCGAGCACCCTAGGGTAGATTGTTCTCCCACAAAGTAGCTTAGATATCCTGTTCACAATAGTGTCCAGTGAATCCAATTTTATCAATAAGCCGAATATAGTGCTTAATTCCACATTGAGTAGTTCGTTATGATTCTGTTTCAGATGTTGTAAAAGACCAGGATATACCTGATCCCGGAGATTTAAATGGTTTAAATCCCTTTAATTGCATTTGGAGACAAATGTAGTCTCCAGGTGATCCACTTCCTGGAACGCAGACTTATCCCGATAAAAAATAGGTACCAACAAGAAGATCCAGAGTTCCCTTTCAGTGTAGATTCAGGAGCAAACCATTCTTTGCAGTACACCCGTCAAAAATAATGAAGGTTTTGTAATAGGTTTCATGGCTCGCCTTAGAATGCTTTTGTAGTTACCTGACAATTGCTTCGTAGCGCCCCAATGCTCCGTGTTATCGGATTTTCTTACTACGTTGAGAAGTTTTCGTATTAGCCGGTCCAAATCCCGGTTATACAAAGGTGCTTAAGGTGTCAGCTTAACAGCCGTATGCAGATTTTTTAAGTTCCGGTCTAGACCTCCATATTAGATGAGATCTTTTCTTTAAATTTTTTTTTTTTAATTTTTCGTAATAATCTACGTTTTTGTTCCCATGAGTTGCATATAAGGAAATTGTCCAGCTGGGATCTGTAGTGCAATCAGGGATCTGCAGTGATCTGTAGATAAGTCTGACAAGTCTGTTGGAGGACAGATCATCAAATCAAATGCGATTTGTTTCAAACAAGCATTTGTCGAAAAACGGGACAAGATATGAAGTCGGAATATTTAATATTTGCTGCCATCGGCCACATGTCAACCCTGATAAAACCACTACTTAAAAATAGTTATTAGAACGTTTTGCCAGTTGAGCAATTATCCACATCTTTTCCAATCTGGCTATGATTTGCTTCGTTTGGCAAAGTTCGCATGATTGGCTTGGACTTAATTTGTTGTCAAAAAGAAGCCATTCTTGAGCAGCAAGTGAAAGCTACGATTAAGACTATTTTACATACATACATAACATATATAATTGATCATTACAACCCTTCAGTCCGGATTACGACCTAGTTTCTCAGCCCATTTTAGCTAGATGAATATCAGAGATATGATACATTTTGCTGACAATAAATATTTTAAAATTGTCCCATCATAAATTTCATACAAAATTCCTGTTTAATGACCCTCGAAAACAATTCAAATCGAATCAGAAAAAAGTTTAAACAAAATTTTGAAACACTCATGATTTATGATCAAAGTCTGTTCATAAGCATAATCATACATTAACATTTCGTATGTGAATGTTCACTTGTTGCAATTCCCAGAAATTAAACAAAACCAAAAAACATAACCAAAATATTCACATCATTTATTTGCAGAAGCCTTAACAGGCGGTTTACATCAGAAATTATTGAAAATTTTCTCACAGGTCCCACATCAAAAAAAAAAAAACCAAAAAAATTTTAAATGCTGTGTCCCAAAAAAAAATAATTCACATGAGTGTAATGACCGGCGTTAATGCTAACTAAACACACTCATTTATTTATAAATATCCCATGTAATTTCATTAAAAGTGACAGTGATTTTTGCACACACACTGTTGAAATTCATATTCACATAATGCCTGTCCTTTTGATTTACATGTGTGTGTGTGTGTGTGTGTGATGGAATGCATTGTTTCGTAATTATGTTGTCAATTGTGTTGAAAATGATTGATAAACTTACATACATACATACATACATAAAAGATGAAACATTTTAAGGGTTTCAATTACCAATTATGAGCGACTAATTGTTCCCACTTATGCATTGGCATTGGCTTTGGCTTTGGCTTTGTTCTCCTGTTAAATTTCCATAAGATTTTAATTGCTTCTTAACTTAACTACGTTTTATCCAATACCTTTATGGTATACTGTCAGTGTGTGTTTGTGTGGTTGTGTGACAGAAGAAACATGAACACTGACATGTATACGCAGGTTAAATGTGGTACGATAATGTTTTGTAATTCAATACCTTTGCTACGTACACTTTTAACACTTCACTTAACATGGGCAATTAGAAAATACCTGAAAAGGCACACGACGTTAAAGAAATTGTAAAACAAACACACAACAACAAGAAATTCTAAATGAAAACGAAACTTCTCGCCAGTCCACTAATTCAAGACAGCAAATGTAAGGCCTGCCTGTCTAACTGCCAAACAACTGACGCCAACAGACCACAAAAACACCCAATACCGCAATAAAGGCTAGCAACTTCAATGCTGCTGACCACACACTTAGTTGTTGTTTTTAGTGTTTTTGTTCGGTTTAGAACACTCTCTCGGTCTCGCATCTGAATGTTTATAAATAAAGTGCTAAAGGAATAAAAAATTTAAAAAAAAAATAATGAAAAAACACACTCTCATATACATAGTTTTACTGTTATAACCACAACATACGGTTGGTTAATGAAATCATTATAATTTTTATAGAAATTCTACCATTTTTTTCTTCTAATTTTTTCCCCATTATTTTTGGTTTTTTTTTCATTTGCTTATAATTTTTATAGAGAGTGAGCAGTGAGCATATGGTTTTATTTAAAAGCAAAAGTAGTTGTTGTTTTGTTTTATTTTTTTTTTTTTTAATTTTAAATTTTTATATGGCTTTCGTTCTAAAATATACTGTTCTGTGTGGTGCGTGTGTCGTCTTATTTCAATTTTTGTAAATCAATAAAGTGTGAAATTGTTTTTCCATAGCACAACAGCATAAGGCCAAAAGGGCTAGTGTTTCATAGAGATAATCATTTAAATTCCAGTTTGTTGAACAAAATAATTAATTCGATTAAAAACACATTTTTCTCTTGCAAATATAATGCAAGCTGTAGTGAAAGCACATGCATTTTTTATATTTTAATAGGTCATTACAATCTTTCAGTCTGTCTAATGACCTAGCTTCTTACTATTTAAGCACGCTTCAAAAATAAACCTCAAAAGCTATGTGTATAACCGAAAAATACACGATTCATTAAACGTAGTTTTTGTCTCTAATAACTCGTAGCATAACTCTACGAGCCATTCTCTGACTGTATTGGCTAAATAGAATCCTAGAATTCAACACCTCTTCCATAAGCCGATTCGGTCCAAACCTCGTTTCCCCGGGCCATCTAAATTTGGGGCAGCATGTTAGAATATGTTTCACATCTTCCTCCTCGTCTACACAGTTTGGGCATATAGGGGAAGCATCATGTCCAAATCTGTGCAGGTACTTCCTGACCAGTTAGGAACTGGGTTACATAGTAGTTCAGCTCACAATGTTAGTTCTCCATCCAAGGGGTTACATCAGAGACAAGGCGAAGTGTCCATCTTCCCTTTAAACTATTCTCCCATCGTGAGTGCCATTTGTGCATGGAAGTCCTTCGTTTCTCCACATTTATAACTGCTGTTTGTGTTGGATACTCGAGACGGCGAAAGTATATCCGCTTCATCTCAAACGCCAATATGTCTATCGGTATTGTCTTTGCCAATACCAGTACTGCTTCATCAGACACTGTCCTGAAGCCACTTATATGTCTAATCGCGCTTAGACGATACACCGAGGACAGTATCCTCCTTGTCGTCCCCACGGAGAAGGCACTGAGAGTGTGCATGAGAATTCATCAACATCAACTCGTCCTCGTTCTTAGAAGAATTGAAAATTATACGCAACAGTTTACGTCGAATTTTGCGAAAAGATCTAGGTACGACGCCTTAAAAAGTTCAACTGGTTCAAGAGCTGAAGCCCTATGACCATCCGCTTCGTTTTCGCTTCGTTAGATGGATCAACGAGAAACTGCCCGATGATGTCGTTTTTTCCAAAAAAAAATCATCTTTTCGGATGAAGCTCTTTTTATCTTGGTGGGTAAACAAAATTGCCGTATTTGGGACTCAAAAAACCCACACGTGGTCTTACAGAAGACAATATACCCCATTACGAGTGACTGTTTGGTGAGGCTTGTGGAACGGTGGCATCATTGGCTCATATTTCTTTGAAAATGAGGACGACGCAACCATTGCGGTCCATGGAGACATTTATCGCACCATGATAACCGATTTTTTGCACTCACTCTTCATGGTATCGCTGTGAACGATGTTTGGTTTCAAAAGAATGTTGCAACTTGCCTCACATCTCATGCCACAATCGATTTATTGCATCAAACGTTTTATGGGCGTTTAGTTAGCTGAAGTGGAGATGTCAATTGGCCGCCAAGAAGCTGTAATTTGACACAGTTGGACTACTTTTAGAGGGGCGCCTTTAAAGGAAAATGTTATGCCGACTAACCAGAGATTATTGAGCATTTGAAGGCCAATATTCGTGATGCCATTACCGAGATACGACACTATACACTCGAAAAAGTGCACGAAAATTGGTTCGTTCGAATGAAACCGGCCTCGGCAGCCATATGAATGAAATAATATTCCATTTCTAACCCGGAACAATTCTACTTCACAACAAAAAATAAATTTGGCAAAATTTTAAACCGTTTTTGTTTTATTGCAGCTTTAAATTGAAACTTTTAAAGTGGCCTACTCTTAATTATAACTTAGTCACTGAACTTAGATGGATGAACATGGATATATCAATTGATTACATGATAGCTGCAAGCGCTTTAAATTTTATTGTCTCAACGAAAAACAGAGTACATCACATAAATAATCTCACTCATGCATACAGATAACAAGACAAAAACGAATGTGGAAATAAATCCCATGTGCAAATACGATATTAGACTATATCGAGTGATGGCATACGTACATATATGTATTTAATGATAGTAACACAGTCAACCAATCGCTACAGTGTATGTACACCACATTGTGCTAAAACGGTGTCATACTATATCGGCAGAAACGTAGTCAATCGATTCCTAGAGAGTATGTACACCACGTTATGTGAAGACGATATCAGACTATATCGGCAGTAACGTAATCAATCTATCCCTAGAGTTCCTGATCACTGGGTAAATAAAAGTAACAACTTGTCCGGAGAGGGTCGTTAGCACATCAAACAATCGATATTATGTGTCGAGAAGTGATTGGAAAAAATCAGTTTTGACATTTTTTTTTTAATTTCTACACGATAAATATTATTATTATTATTATTATTATTATTATTATTATTATTATTATTATTATTATTATTATTATTATTATTATTATTATTATTATTATTATTATTATTATTATTATTATTATTTATTCATAAAAATCCAAGGGATTAAATGCAAGGATTATATTCATTTAAAGAGCACTAGCTGCTAAAAAAAAATTCTTGAAAAGAACTGGAATTCAAATATCCAATAAAAGTCTTTACTTTGTTGTTCTTTTTACTTCAATCTAATCAAAAGATAAGTATGGAGACGTTATAAATTAATTGTGTAGTATATAAAAAGGATGTTCTTCATAATTTTATTCATTTCTATATGCATGCTTCAATGCCATTTAAAAATCTAAAGGATAATTTATTTATTTCCAGCCTATCGTATTGCTTTCAACATCTGCTGGCATTTGCTTTAAATTCTGTTTCTGTCTTCGTTGATAAATTATTCCTACGAATTGAATTATTCGAGTCTGCAGGTAAGACACAAAGGACTGCAGCAGATACAAGCCTATCGGCAACAAAGTATTCATAAGGAAATCGAGTATTTGTTTGAATTAATTTTTATTTTCAAAGGATATTATTGCAAGGTGCTTATTATAATGAGTTGCAAAGGATTTTTAAATTTTAATATTCAATATTAAACCCCAACGAAAACCAGCTGGTTTTGTATTTTAAATTAAAAAAAAAATCATACTGTCGTGGTTTAGTCTGCCATGGCAATTTGTTGAAAGTAAACCGAAAAAGGTGTTTATTAAACGATTACATTTTTTAATTTTTTTCTTACTAAACTTGCATAAAGTAAATTTTAAACACTCTTATATTGATGTGGAGAGAAGAAAATAATTCATCAAGATTGGGGTTCTCCGTTTTTTTACAAAAACACACACATAAAAATAAAATATTCAAATTAAAATCGAAATGATAATGAATAATCAAAAATATTGAACCTTCGAAACTCTATGAGTGACCAACATCAGAAATATTGAAAAGATTGTTATTCTTGTCCGAAGATGACAGCTGCGGTTTCCCTCCTTTTTAGACAAATGTAGTCACAGTAGTCAAATATATTACGAGCCAGCATGAAATGGCAGCTTTTTATAGTATTTTGCTAAACATTCACTGAAGTCGGCGTAGTTTGGTAGATAGTGTGTTGGCTTATTAGAAGTGAGGTCACGGTTCAAACCCCAGGTCAGATATCTCCAACAAACCGAAACATGAAAAAAATATTTCTTCATCGACTCACTCAGCAGATTTCTGGCAAAAACGCTGAGAGTAAATAAAATTGCCATGTAAAACTTCTCAAAAATCTGTCATTCGGAGTCGACTTTAAACTGTAGGTTCCGCCATTCATATATGAAATTAACACGCACATCATAAGTAGTGGGAGAAGCTAGGTCGTAATCCTGAATGAAGTTTTGTAATAACCATTTATGTATGTATGTATTCTGACTGAAGCCGAACAACATCCCGCAGCTTATCAGGGCAACAGTATTGTGATACCCCATATAAATTGGGGCTGTATATTATCGTCCTTTCGAGATACTCTACTACTTTTACCCAACATTTTATTACAAAAATCAATCGATGCCTTGAAAACATTGATGTATTTTGTAATAAATCGATGCTTCTTTACGATGCATTTTTTTGAGACCCACACTCAGGAGCTAACCTCTATTCATTCAGTATTAGATTATATCCCTTTTTTTATTGGAATTGTTTTTTTTTTAGAAATACTTCTCACTTTTTTTTCCTATTGTGAGTAATCAACATATAATGTAAGATACACAATCAGACAATCATGAAGAGTCTTTGGTGAGACTCCACGAACTCCGCACTTGATGTTTAGCACACTCCCAATTAGACCATCGGGTATCCAACCCAAAGAAATTTTGTGCCTTTTATAGACACGACCAAGAATGTTAGGTTAAACTACTTAAAATGATACTTAAATCTGTCATGAATTATACGAAAAAGGAAATATTCAAGCCCTATAAGTTTATTACGAAGAATTTCAAAACTTTTTAAAAAATTGGTGACATTTAAAGTATACGCGAGTACGTGCAGTAGAGAAGCCGTAGAAGTCGTAGTGTAGTATGTTGGCTTATTATATGAGAGCCTTTGGGTCAACTTCAGCTTTCTTTCAGAGACTTTCTCTTCGCTGTCTTCTGCCAAAAATTTAAAGAGTGAATAAAATTGCCACGAAAAGATTTCTGAAATCTGTTGTTATCAACGTTAAACAACACACTCAATTGTAATCTTAACGTTAGGGGTTGTTGTGATCACTTTAGGAATTAAGTAAGTGTAGATGTATACCGAGCCATTAATTTGGCTCGATTATCGAACAAATCCATAGTCTAATACACGTCATGCACTTTTTATAGACGTTTACCAAGCTTTTCACAAAGCTTCACAAGAAGGATTGATACCCAAGTTGAAACAAAATGTTCCTTTTAAGGAGACGACTTTGTGTTGGTTTCCAGTTCATAGCAGCTGGTGTCTTATTAGGTGGTTTATTGGAACCAATATTTTATCTAATGTATCCTTCGGCTTGCCATTAAGCCTTTATACTCATAATTCTAGTTTTGCTGATGACATTGCTTTTCTTAACACGTACGATAATACCTAAGCGTCTCAGTATTTATAGGAAATAATTTACCAACAAGAGGAGTGATTAAAGCTCTGGAGAGTAGAAAAAAAGAAGGATAATCTGCTCATGCTGCATGCCATTTCATTAGAATAAACAGCCATGTGGTGCCTCATCAATAGGACAAAAAATATCTTGGAAGTCACATTGATAGACACCTGACTCAAAAATTTCATAGTGAAGCAAAATTAAC
The DNA here is from genome assembly GCA_936449025.2 of Sarcophaga subvicina. Lineage (NCBI taxonomy): Eukaryota > Metazoa > Arthropoda > Insecta > Diptera > Sarcophagidae > Sarcophaga > Sarcophaga subvicina. The sequence goes on from OW388084.2 coordinate 41,387,134, forward strand.
ATAAATTGTTCGATATATAGAAGTCACCGCAGTCTAGCAGGTAGTATGTTGGCTTATTAGACGGTAGGCCGTCGTTCAACCCCTAGATCAGATATCTTGAATAAAAAGAAAGATTAAGAAATATTACTTCGGCGACAGCAGATTTCTGGCAAAAACTCCAATAGTAAATAAAATTGCCCTCAAATATTTCTCAAAAAACTGTCGTTCGGAGTTGTCTTTAATCTGTAAGTCCTGCCACTCATGTATAAAATTAACACACACAACATTGGTGTAAGAATCTAGGTCGTAATCCTGCCTAAAGTGTTGAATATCTAATTAAGTAAGAAATTTGGTAGAAATTATAGCTTGAGATTGGAAGGTAAATCCGTTTTTTTTTTTACTTTCAGTCCATAATTGTAAAGGAACATTCCCTTTAGACATTTACATGTATAATCACTTCCCTAGCTGTACCCTAGATAATCTCTAATCATCTGAATGGCAAATTAGTTTAATTTATTCAGGAAATATACACAAGAGATTAAAGATTTTAGACTTATTTTTGCTTACGATAAATGTCACTGTAACACTATTTTACATACTTATCAGACAATACTCGTATGTTCAATGCAATTAACGTTTCTGTAGCGATTATGTCACTATTATGTTTCATTGTGTGCGTATATCTGTGAATTTGTAAATGTATGTAAGGCTCAGATGTTAATTTAAAAAAATGTTATCCTTTTAAGAGTATTTATCAGTGTATCTGATTTTAAGAGCATATGTACATACATATGTATGTATTTAAGAGAAAAATAATTCTTTGCTTTTGTATTTCATTCCTTTAAAATGCCACTAACCACGCGTCTGTTTATTCAGGATTCTGTTTAATATCACTTTTAATTTGTGTTTCTTTTTTTGCTCTTCTCCTTTGTCTTCTTAAAAAAATTAAAACATCTGCTGTTGGTATTGTCTCATATGTATGTATGCTTCACATTACGTTGCTTTATTCCTGTTACAGCATAGACTACAGGAGTAAATTTATGAGGTTTCTTCGTCCTTTTGCCTTCGCTGTTGTTGTCTATTGTCGTTGCCGTTACGGTTTCGTATCTGTTTATAATTAAACGTAAGCAACAAAAAAAAATAATCTTTTTTTCTCTCGTTTGTTTCTTATTCTTATTAATTTTTGTTCCCCCTCTATCTGGTGCCTTTATTAAAGATTCAGTCTATGACGCTGACGCTTTTTCAGTGTCTTTTAGTCAAACCCTTAGGAGTGTGTCTTTCGAAAGCAAAAAAAAATGTTTTTTGTTGTAGTTTTTGATTATACACCTTCTGTAGTCGTTGTTATTAGTTTTAAGCTTTTTTTTAAGTTGCTTTGGCTGTTATTTTTTGATGTTTTTTGGTTTCAGTTTAACAACGATACAACAACGCCCAATAACAACAGCACTGCACAGCACTGTACAGCCACCATCAGCAGGTGTTGTAGCTAAAAGGGAACTAAACACGATGAAATGTGTGTTGATATCGTTATTGTTATTTGAACAAAAAAAAACCAAAAAGAAACCAACCAAGTCTTAAAAGAAGACAGAAAAGACATCTGTGTGTTCAATATGTTCGTGCTTGTTTTTTTTTTTTTTTGTTGAATTTTTTTCATGCCTTTATAAAACGCAAGTAAACTGAGAAAATACCTGTACACAGAATCAATACGTGTAAATTATCCTTGATATTCTGTTTTAATTTTTTAATTGTACCACAAGAATCTTTCGACACATTTTTCGCGTTTTTTAAATTATAAACGCGAATTGGCAATCATCAGTTGGTATGAAATGAATCATGAATGAAATAAAATAAAAACTATAGCGAAAGAAAAAGAAAATATTTCAAAATAGTCACCCCTCTACCCAAACCATTGAATAGTTATGACAATTGGTGAAAATAAATACACCACACGAAGGGAACATTACTTGGAAATCATTGAATTTTTATGATCAAAGGTAGTGCTGCATAAGAAAAGTATTTCTATCGATTAATTATCTTTATAAATACATCAACGAAAAGTATTGCCGAATTTGATGTGAAAAGCAAGCAAATATGTGTCAATAACTACCAATTCATCTTGAAAGATGCATTGCGTAGTGCGACTGCATTACGGAGCATACAGTCAAGGTTAGATGATGATTGACTTTTTCCCAAATCGAAGTACGTCACTTCATAGAGATGAAGTTTCAATTAGACATTAGCTCATGCCACATATCTATTAAAACATTCACATCAAACTTTCCAATAAATCAGGGAAGAAAGTAAAGAAAAGAAAAAAAGCTCGCCGCGATTATTTTGGGATGGTTTTTAATCAAGTTTTTTTTCCAAGTTTTTATTTTATTGTATTTTAATTAAATTGGCCGAATGCAAAGTAATGACATTTTAAATGCATTTGGAATTTAATAAGCCACCTTTAACTGGAAAAACTGAAAAATATTTTATTGAACTTAAAAATTTTATGTTACAATCTGTACTACGAATTAAAGGACAGATAAAAGCGTTAAAAAATTCTGTACAAGCAAAGGATGGTGTCGTTTACTCTTATTAAATTTGTTAATTTTGATATCTTTGAATAATTTAAGATAGGCTGGTACATAAACTGTGTGAGTGTTGCTAGGAAACTGGGAATTCATCAGTAAAGGTTTATCAGCCATTTGAAGAATGCTTGATATATGAAGAAGCTGTTTGAGTTAATTCTGAAATATTCAGTTCAGCGTATTTCCATTTGCGATCGACTACATGAATTTAAAGTAATCAAACCTTTTCCGAAGCAAATCATTACAGACGATGACTCTCTAAGTGGTGTAATAGAAAGTGAAGTGTTCATTATGCGCTTCTAAAAATAAAGGGCTTTACGGAAGTCGTACTTTTCTCCGCTGATTGTTAGTTGTATATATTTCACAATATGATGACTTATCATGATGATTTATATTGGACACAGCTGCACACATTTGTATTGTTCAGTAATTTTCAGGGTTATTAACCTCACTCTTTTTAGGGATTGGCATTACATTAGCAACTTTCAAGCAAGATGAATAAATACTCTCTCGATATGTGTTACACAAATTGATAGCTAATGAACAAGAAAACATCGAAGAACACTGCTGAAATGCCAACCTATCCAGAATATTTGTTAATGTTGAGATCCGTTCGAACCCTTGATAGCAATCGACAACCCTTTGAGTTTCCTCGATTTGATCTCCATAGTTGTGGGGTGACAAGATCTGAAAGAAAATGTTTTAAATGTGATTTTCGAAAGAAGGGAATGGAATGCTGTAGTCTACATTGCGAGGTAATGAATAGTGCCATAAATACATACATAATTGGTACTTACAACCCTTCAGTTACGATTACGATGTAACTTCTCATACCACTTATGTTCTGTTTGTTAATTTTATACATGACTGGAGGGACCTACAGTCTTTAGTCGACTGTGAACGACAGACTTTTGAGGAACCTTTCTTGGCAATGTTATTTACAACCAGAAACCCGGAATGCCGGAAATCTGCTGAGAGGAAGTCGCCAAAGAAATATTTTTTCATAATTCGATTTGTTGGAGATGTCTGACCTGGAGTTTGTACCGTGGCCTCACGTGTAATAAGCCAACACACTACTTACTAGGCTGATGATGATTACTGACTTTTTTGCCCAAATCGAAGACCATCACTTGATAGGCAAAACATCAGCTCATGCCACGTAACTGGTAACACATTCGGGGAAGTTTTTTCTATTTTCTTCGTTAACAGTGCGGATTTCAAGATTGCTTAACTAATCCTACTTATTTTCGCAAATAGAGGGCAATCGATTGTATTGCCATAAAGTGATTCAAAGACCCTCTTATAATGAAAAAAGGCGATTAACAATTCGTCCATATATGACCGATTTCTCGAACAAAAACGAAATATGAAAGGAAATTATTTCTTCGGCAATTCCCTCTCATCAGAAGTCTGGAAAAAACGCTGAGAATAACTCAAATTGTCATGAAAATCATACTGAAAAATGTGTCATTTCAGAGTCGATTTTAAACTGTAGGTCCAGCCACTAAATTCGCACACACGACATAAGTGGTCATAATAATGACTGAAGGGTTGTAATGGCCAATTATGTATGTACTCGTATGTATATATGGGACTGTACACATTATATGGATATCTAGTCACCAACACATGTTATTGGAAATTAAGAAGCAAATAATACGGTTAATGGTGCCAGACTAGTGCAACAAGCTTGTGTAATATCCTTCATTTCATTGAAGACCAAGCTGAGCATAACGACACAGTAGCAGAAATGTGGAGATACGCTGGAGCAATCCATACTAGAGAACTGAATGTAGACTACTTTAGTATACTGAAAAGCTAACACTCCGCTATTCATGTACTAGTATACTGTGTAAGGGCTGTACGTCATGACATATGCTGGACATGGTACACTTTTTATGTCCCTCTCCAGCTTTCGTGGCCTCGAGAGTCAAGTATTTAATGGGAGATACTATACCAGACATAACTTGTCTTAGAGGACCGGGGTGGAAGACGCTAAGAAAGTTTTGTACAAGATAGAGTTTTCGTATAGGAAGTGGGGTTGGTTTCCTGAAGACTGCATGGTGCCATAATACTATTGGTTGGCATGTTAAGATCCGTAAGGATCCTTTTAACAGCGCGTACCTAGAATGAATATACTAGCATAGTTATCGATAACCCTTAGAGCTCACCGATCCGATCTCTATCGCTATAGGATAGCCAGGCTTGAAATACATTTTTTTTAAATGTGATCTCCGAAAGCATGGAATGGAATGCTGTAATCTATATTGCAGGGAAATAAATTAGATTTTAAATACTTTTCTGAACAGCAATTCAACGAGTAACCCATTTAAGACATCAAAAAATGCTTGATCAACCTAATTAACTGATGGTTTGCCTCTTTACTTGATGTGTTTCTCTTTAAAATCTTAAATTAATTTTAAGTTATTGAATTCCATTCATTTGAAAAACTCTGATGTTCTGATTTGGAAGAAAACCGGAGACGCAGAACTTATTCTAGGAACAGTTTCTAGTTTCCTTAACATCACACACTCATTAATTGTAGCAAATGAAAAAGATTCATTTTAATTTTAATCAAGAATTTAATATTTTAACACTTAACATATAAAAGTTAATTCCATACACGTTAACAAATTTACATATCCTCCAGAGCAGACATTAAAAAACAATTGACCCACATTGTGATGATATTTTGAGCAAAAGCTCATCATAATTAACAATTTCATCATTTCATTTCATTTTAATCAGTTCCCTTTTGCTTTTCAAATTTTGTTTTCCGTTTTGCACTTACATTTCATGTTTTGTATTAAAGAACTATTTAACAGTTGTGTGAAAAATTATAGGTACATTTTAAAAGTTATCAACTACCGTGCACTCCCATGAAAAAATAAAAAAAGGTAGGCCCATCAAATATTTCCTAGTCTCTTCAGACTTTTGTGTGTACAAAATAAGGTGGGCTGGGCGAAGCATGTCTGGCTGCCCTGATAGTAAGTAATATGCTGGTCTATAAAAGTAAGCGTTTTGGTTTTAATTTCCAAAGGGAAGCAAGAGTTTTTGGAGAAATAATTCAAGTTCAATCTGTCGGTAAAACTAACCTTTAGAAGTACTATTTGCAAATAATTCCAATGCTTGCTCGCTTGCTAACCTTTCAAATTCTTATATTGTGCCGGTATTTTTCCTAATTTGTTAAAAAGGGTGAGGTTAATAACTCTGAAAACTAAACCATCGTCTTGTGAAATATCATGTCTAACAACCTATCAGCAACAGACAGTACGATTTTTATAGGCCCGGTCTACTGGTGACCTATTGGCATTATTCTCTGTCCCCATTTGACAGAATGTGACACTTTTATCGAAACATATTGCTTTTGGTAGATGGTAGTCCCTTCTTTCGATTTAATTCGAGATTTCTCAATCATCACACCATTCTGGCTGTTTCAGATGGGATTCCATTAAATAAATCCGGGCTGAGTGCAGGAGTTCTAACTCCAATTTTATTTTATTATTATTCTGTCTCACAAATATTCGACCAACGGTCAATCTTCGGAATTTTGATTTCCGAAAGTCCCAGTGTTGTTTACTGGGATATAAGCGCGACAATAATAATACATCATTCAATGTGGTGTACGATGACACCAATTTTCAATTTCAATTTCAATTGCCTAAAAAAGTGCCTCGGTTATTAAGAGTGTACAAGAAATATTACTTTATCTCCCTATATTTGCATCATTTATATCCGAACGAAAATAGAATACAACTCACATGTATGGGTCGGTGCCTCGATGTCTATTTTGTGACTGATACTTATTAATGGTATCGATCTCTATTGATTTTCATAGAACATCGCAGTGTTGCTTGTGTTTCGTTGTCCTATCGCTACTTCAACGGAATGTGTTCAAGATAAATAAAGGCAAATTTTCCCGAAAATCACATGTGTGTACGTAATATACGTTTATCACATCCATTTGTGATCGATATTCGTACTTTAGCCGCACTATCCTTATATGGAACTCTCTTCCTGCAGAAGAGTGTTCTGTCACAATAAAAATAGATTTAAACCTAATATCTACAACCACTACTGCCTCTTTTCTCCCGCCCCTAAACTTATTTTCCTAATTCCAACACAGCACTGGATGATTAGGGGCCATCCCCTGAGTGTTGGCCATAAAAAACAATATAAAAACTTGAAGATAAACTAACTTGAGTAAAGTTTACATCAACTAGACCGATTCGAATATATATAAGATTAATTATATAAGGATTAAATTCACGAGATGTTGTCAACTTATGAGCACCAGCCTTTAATCGTGGAAATGCGACGTCGCAAAGAGTAGTAGATTGGCTATACCCTCAGAAAGCCAAAGAATGAAATCAGGTGAACAACGTTGACTGTAACCAATTGTAAATTTTTTTGTGTCTAATTTTAGTCAGTGCTGTAACTGTAACTGTGATATCTTCTGTTGTTTATGCTATCACTAAGAGCAGTGGAAGTATTTTGGGTTTCTTCTACGAATTTGTTTTGCGATTCACTCAAACGTTAAACTGGAAAATTTTCCGATAAACAAGTAAAATCCATAAAAAATGTTTAAAACTTTTTAAAGGAGAAAGTTCATTTGATATATATATATATATAACTACAGTAATTTTTGTCCGATTTTATTAAACAGAGTATAAAACTCTTCACAAGAGAATGCATTTTAAAAATCCCATCATTTATTTAATATGTCTTAATTAAGTTTTGCAACTAAGATTGGTCAAACTTGAAAAATTACGGGGAAATGCGTATTTTCCAAGATTACCCCATTAAAACCCATAACATATAAGTTTGAACAATGTGTTAATATATGTCGTTGTAAAGGGTATTCACTCCCCTTTCCAAAAAAATTTTGAATTTTTAAAATCGTTTCAAAAATATTTGAGTAATCAATAATTTTGTGTGAAGAGTTAAAAAAAATGTTTTTTTTTTTAAACAAACAAAGTTTGAAGGGTTCGAGGGATATAAAAAATATTTTTTAGTTCTACTTAACTGCAAATACAACTTACACTTTGTAGTTACTCGGGTGTATTTTCACTGTCGCATCATATTGTTAATAAAAGTGTACATTTTTATCAAATAAAATGAAGTGGCTACTTTCATTTGATACTCCCTGTATGTATTAAGCTTTCATGACATAGTATATCGAATGCAGACCAAAATTTTTCTTCTTATTCATATGACCTTTTGTAAGTTATGCCATCCTGTGGATTTGTTCAATAGTACTGTATTATCTTTTGAAATTAAATTTATGTTCCGAAATGGCACTAGCAGTTGTTCAAAACAAAAAAACCATTATAATTGCTGCTATTCACGGATCTATCTGATTCCGCCATGGTGTGAAAAAATGACATTATTAAAACCGCTTGGTTATACGATTCAGCTTGATAAGCATCTAATTACTGATTTTATAAATTCGTTAGCTTTCCCTGGCTTGAGTTTTTTCAATCCTAAGAATATCAAATCAATTATATTGCATTACACATCTCTCAACTGAAGTCAGATCTCAAGTAGTCAAGTAGACTCCTTAGCACACAAAACTGCACTTGCAAGGGATCGTTTGCTTGTGGAATTATACGGTGAGTATGGAATTATATTGATATGTTGGCATCAACGATTCATGCTACACACGAGCTCTTGCAGAAGTATTAGGCATGACTAATGCAGCCATTTCAAATTCAAATGGACTGAAGTCGAGAGGTGTTAAAAGACAATTTTGCATGTGGGAAATATATGTCGAATTATCGCTGTTGACGAAAAATGAACTTATGTATGTATGTAAGGAATTGTCGTATCCTTACATACATATGTAATTGATCGTTGCAATCGTTCAGTCGGGACTACCACCTAACTTCTCACGCTACCTTGCCTTGTGTGTGTTAATTTTACGCATGCATGGCGGAACATACAGTTTAAAGTCGATTCTGAAAACCAGATATTTGAGAAACTTTCCGTGGCGATTTTTTATTTACTCTCAGACTTTTTGCCAGAAATCCGTCGTAGAAATATTTTCTTCATATTTCGTTTTGTAGAAGAGGTCTGACCTGGGCTTTGAACCGTGAGTTCATGCCTAATAAGCGAACGCACTACCTACTTGATCACAATACTTAAATCATACGTGAATCATATGTGAAGCGTCGGCAATAAGTAAACCAAGCCGAATATCGATTGCGCCAAGGTAATTCTCTGTATTTAGTGGGATTAGAAGGGTGTAATTCATTATGAGTTGCTCAAATCACACCAAACAATAACGGGAGACCTTTGCAAATAACAATTAATTTTGCTGAATTTGTCGTACAACATCCAAAAAATGTAACCAGACACAAGGCATTTTTTCCATCATGGCAGCTCTCGTCAAATACTATTTAGAAAACAGTGGGGGGGAAAATTATACCTTACCAGTCGTGTAGTTCTGACATTGTCCCTTCTAACTAATACATGTTTTGATCAATGCGAAACTCTCTGACTACGATATGCGTTACTTTAGACTAGGGTATATAAATTGTCTTATACTTGGCCTCAAAAAACTATCGGTTTTTTGAGGACAGAATCCAAAAATTGTTTAAAATAAAGAAGAAGTTGTATTTTCCGGTAAACCATAAGCAAAAAACGATCGAAATAAAGCACTTATTTCCAAAAAAAAACTGACCGACATTGAAGTTATACTACCAATAGCTTCCAAAAATATGCCCCCCATAAGGTGCTATTGTCCACTATAGCAACAATACATAATTTACTAGAAATCATTTCATATTGAACCACAAAATATATGATAAAAATCTTGTATTTCTTTTGTTTACAAAATATTGCCAAAGATTATTGTCAAAACTATTTTCATATGTAGCAAATATAGGGCATCAAATAGTCCAAATGAACCGAGTTATCGTCTAACATGTTTTGATTTGAAAGCAACTTGTCTCTTGTTAAAATACAAATAATAAATCTGCATTTGACATATTCTCATTAAATGTCACTCATGAGACGATTCTAATGCATTTAGAAAATGTTTCACATCAAAAACACAAACTGTAAGCTGCTCATGTACATGAAGGACAAATATCATATGAAGATAATGCCGTTTATCATCCATTATCACTACCGTAACAAAACCATACTCCCCATACACCGGCTATATAGATGGCAACATTGTGCCGGCACAAACAATCCAACCCAAACCATTTCTCATGCTGTCTCAAGCATATTGGACAATCACTCGGAGTGCTCTAAAGCACTTGATGTGCACAAACATATTTGAAAACAAAGCAAATGCCATAATTTTGAGTGTTTTATGCTGCTCGTAGTATTTATTCAATAAATTTTCAATCATTCTTTTATTCATTTATTCATTCATTCATTAATTTTTTCATTTATTTTTTCATCATTCTGTTATAATGCTTGCTGCTGCCTTTGTTGTCTAATGACATTTATTCGTGTATTTGCTAATGCAACAGCAGAAATTCATGTCAATTCTACTCTTTCCACTACCACTGCCTCAACGACTGTCATTATGAACAGAATGGAATGCCCATTGACCATCGAAATAATTTGAAAATTATTGTCGTTATTCTCTTTCCATTTTCCGTGTTAATACGGGCAATTTCAATGTAATCGTATTCACTGAATTAAATTCGATTTATTGCAAGTAGTTCGAACGTGTTCAACCCCCAGGGGGCTATAATAAATGGCCCAAAAATGTGTTTTAACACAAACCATTTCAATATTGATTTGTCACTTGACCTCCAAAAGCCTTGAAAATTAAATTTAAAGCCATTGCAAGAAATGTTGAAATATATAGGTTGGGACATTTAAAAGTTTAAATTTAAAAATGCAGTAAAACAAAAACGGTTTGAAATTTTGCCAAATTTATTTTTTTGTTTGAAGTACACTTATTCCGGTTGGAAATTGAATATTATTTCACTCATATGGCTGCCGCGGCTGAACTCACAGTACCTCATTCAATCGAACCAATTTCCGTGCACTTTTTCGAGTGTAAAGAGTCGTATCTCGGCAATGGCATCACGAATGTCGGCCTTCAAATGCTCAATTGTCTCTAGTTTGTCGGCATAAAACATTTCTTTAACGGCGTCCCACAGAAAATAGTCCAACGGTGTCACATTGCAGCTTCTTGTAGCTTGAGATGTATGGCAAATTGCACCATCCTGTTGAAACCAAACATCGTTCACATCAATAACATGAAGAACGGCTACACAAAATCGGTTATCATGGTGCGATAGGTATTTCCATTGACCGTAATGGTAGCGCTGCCCTCATTTTCTAAGAAAGGCCAAGGAAGCAAGCCACACCAAACAATCCCTCGCTACATTGGCTTCTGTAAGACTTCTCTAGGTTTTCTGATTTTTTTTATTAATGTACCGACCGAGATGAAATGAACTCCATTCAAAAAAAGATTTTTTTCGTTGGACAATCTAGCAAAGCGAAAACGAAGTGGATGGTCATACGGCTCTAACTCTTCAACCAACTGAACTTTGCAAGGCATCATACCGAGGACTTTTCGCAAAATTCGACGTAAACTGGTGCGTGAAATGTTAAATTTTTGAGAACAATGACGAATTGATGTTGATGGATTCTGACGCACACTTTCAGCTACAGCTTCGATATTTCGGGTGTACGCACTGTACGAGGACGCTCACGTCTTGTCACATCAACGATGAAACCAGTTTCATGAACTAAACCTGCGTATACCGGACACTGTTTATCTTTGCCTGTGACTGAAATTTGTACGACATTTCCGACCAATTTTCTCTATTTTGGAAATAAATTTGCAATAAATCCCAATGTTGCTCAAACGTAAATCAATTCATTACATTCAGTGTAGAAAATATGCTGAATTTTATGACAGAATAAAATGACATAAGTATTGCTGGATTTGAAATAACAACCGATGGTTCAAATTTAAACGGATAGGTGGCCCACCTGATATTTATTTATTTATTAGAATACAATAATTATTCCTTGCTGAGCAGCATAGAACTTATGCTCGCTGTAGTGTAATAGACCAGAGTCAATGTTGGAAATCGTACTTATGACCCTCATACTAATAGACTAGCACAGTGCCACTTAATCTATCAGGACACTCTAATGAAAAGTACAAATTGTTGCAAGTGGACCAGTAAAAAGATTTTATGAAATAAATACCAACAATTTACACTAGAAAAGATATTTAAAAGCACTTTATTCTATTTTCGGTAATACTTTTCTAAAAACTCTCATAATTTCTAATCGAATGCGTATTGACTGCAATTTTCAATGTCATTCGTTAAAAATGCAGAGGTTTTTTCAAGCAATTCAAAATTACAAAAGTTGAATTCAAAATGTTACTCCGATTAAATAGTTTAAATGATCTTTTCTTCTATACGTAGGGACCCTAGTCTAGTAGGTAGTGTGTTGCCTTACTAGACAAGAGACAGCGGTTCAAACCCCAGCTCATACATCTCAAATCCTACGAAATATATCAAAAAATATTTCTTGCGGCTACTTCCGCTCAGCAGGGAAAACTCTCAAAATAAATAAAATTGCCATGAAAAAATTTTTAAGTCTATCGTTCGACTTTCAACCGCATATCCCAGCACTGATAAATAAAATTAACACACACACTTTGGTTGATGTGACAAGATAGCAAGCTGCTTCCAAAACCGGAAATAATAATTACATTAGAATAGCGCGTGAGAAAACATATGGAAGTCAATTTTAGAACCCCGATGGAGTGGTGTGTGGTCAATCTGTTTAAATATACCTCCGAACAAAGATGAGAAATATTTATCGTTAATATTGCTGTGCCTAAAGGTATAAGATTTGAGTTCTTGAGATTTAAAAAACAATTTGTTCAACTAAGTCCAAGGAAAGATCATTAAATTTATAAAATCAGCATCCGTTTCGACTTGATGAAAGCATGATCCACACCAATTAAGACTACAAAATAAGATAATACCTACTTACTTACTTAATTGGCCATTAACAACCCGTTTAACGGATTTCGGCCTGCCGCAACACATCCTTCTAGGCGCCTCTGCTTCGTGCGCGCCTACGCCAGTTGGTCACACCAATCGATGACAGGGCTTCCTCGAGTTGGTCTTCCAACGGATGCAAGGTCGTCCTCTTCGCCGACTTCCGCATCAAATACCCGTCTCGCCGGAGCATCCTCTTCCATTCGAACGACATGGCCGAGCCAGCGCAGCCGCTGGATATTAATACGCTATACAACGTCCATGTCGTTGAGGAGCTCATACAGCTCACTGTTGTATCGGATGTAGAAATCATCGCCAACTCGCACTGGACCGAAGATCTTGCGTAGTACTTTTCTCTCGAACACTCTCAAGGCCGCTGCATCTGTACTTAAATAATGCCTACATATTCGTTATAATATTCGCAATATACCCTACCAAGGAGCTCAGTACAGTTTCACAGGATCATTTCTCTAGTCAATCTTTATCTACTTTCATTGCAATATGAGAAATATCAGAGTACAGTTTCAGCGGACTGACCTATGTTAAGGATTACTAATGAGAATGGGAAAGTGTAGGGTCATTTCCCAGAAATTTCTATATTCAAAGAAAACAAGGTTTGTTTGACATTTTATATTCGTTTGAAATACTTACTGATGCCATTATGGGTGAAATATAATATCATTTAAGTGTCCGTCATTCTCTAGGTGGAGCGCATCCGAAATGTCCAATTTTTCATGTCTGGCGCATAAAATAGCCTGAATTTGACCGATGCCACGGATTATGCTTGGCTTATTCGCATCACCTGAAACTTTAGAAAACTTTACCAGAAAAACTCTAACGTTGGCAAGTTGCACTATATCGGTGATCAGATTCACCTGAAATGACCAAATCCTCAAATCGCTCAGGTAAAATATCCAATGAAATGTGTGATTCATTCTCATTCGTTCTATTAAAACCATCTGCCGCTAGTGTACAGATAATTTTATTCAAAAGAAATTGGTAATCAACTACATACAGTGCCCGCCATTGACGGTGATGACCAGGTCAAAGACTTTTTCATAGAAATATGAACCGATGACACAGCCAGCCAAAAAACTACACCAAACACTGACATCTGAATCCATTATATGTTCTGGGATCTCATATGCATTGGAAACGTTCCACATTCGACAATTTTGTTTCTCCACATAGTCCAGTTCATCCAGAAATCAATTTTATCGCTGAAGATGATTTTTCGATGAAAATTAATACAATCAGCGGGTACACGTCGTTCTCTATCGTTGTCCAGGGCGATTAGCAAAACAGATTGAATAAATATTTTCGAATTTGGCAGATGTAACTTCAGCAATATAGCCGCTATTAACAGTCAAAGTTCGGAAGATTCCTCACACGAATACACACATACCACACAAGTCAAGGAATCAGGAATATAAGATTAAGCCCTTCGGAGACATTTTAAAAACCTATCTTATTACCAAGTTTATGCTTCCACATTGGCCATAGAGCCGTACTTACCTTGTTTAAGAAAAACCCTACAGTTAGACCGTATATCGTTTCCTACGGAATTGGGTCAAACATAAAAGTCAGAGGTCCTTCTCTGTGTCTCTATGTAGATCGATGGTCCACCTGCTTCGAAAAAACAACCTTGTGTGTTCACTTAATATGGAAGTAATCAATATGACGAGCATAATAAATTCTCCGCAGCCAATATTATTTGTTTTCTATAGGTCAGCTACCTACCTACCCTACCGAACTAAATTATTACGAATAATTTTATTGCAACATTTCATTTAATACTAAATGTCCTTGTAGTAGTACTGTAAGGATTCCCTTCATTTTTATAATAATCCTTTATTTAAAGTTCTTGTGGCTTATAAACTTGTTGAAGAATTATTGCTATTATGAAGGTTTACCCCTTTTATTAAGTTCTACTTGTTTAAAAGCTGCTTTATTAATCTTATCTGCTTACTTTCTTAAACATTATCTTAATTTATGTTCACATCATTTTCTCTTTTATCTATATTTTTATTTTTATTGTTATTTTCTTTCATCATTTGCTGGTTTTTTCCTTTTCTAGAAAATTCTTTCTGCAATAAAGCCAATGAGTGTTATGCATGCATTAAATGTGAACTGCACAATGGGCTATATTTGGCTTTTATGTATGTTGTATAAAATGTTAACATACATACATACATAATTGGCCATTACAACCCTTCAATCAGGATTACGACCTAGCTTCTCACACTAATTTTATACATGAGTGTTGGGACCTAAAGTTTAAAGTCGACTCCGAACGAAAGATTGTTTAAGAAACTTTTCATGGAAATTTTATTTACTCTCAGAGTTTTGCGGATATCTGCTGAAAGGAAGTCACCGAAGAAATATTTTTTTATATTTGAACCGTGGCCTCACGTCTAATAGGTCAACACACTACCTACTAGACTAAGTTGTCTTTTCACGTTCACAAAAAAGGTTCATAAATGAAGACAAGATAACAAATATGGACTCCTATGTTCATATCTCCCAAATCTGTATGGTTCAATGTCGTTCTAAATACTCCAGGAAAGCGTTTGAAATTACACATCGGTTTTCGAACATTCTAAGTTTATCTGTATGAACAAAATCTCACAAGCTCGGAAAGAAATCCGCCTTTAAATAAATCTTGTTCTCCCCTTAATATGTGATACTTCAATCGCTTCCTGCAATGACTATTCAGTGGTTTATTCAATCAACATCTCTTGGATCTTCATCATACATAAATAATAGGTCATTACAACCCTTCAGTCATGACTACGACTTACATTCTCACACCGTTTTGTGTTGTGTGCGCTAATTTTATATATGAGTGGCGGCAGATGCAGTTTAATGTCGACTCCCAACGACAGATTTTTTGAGAACATTTTTGTGGCAATTTTACGTTACTCTCAGAGTTTTTGCCAGAAATCTACTGAGAGGAAGTTGGAGATGTCTAACCTAAGTTTGAACCGTAGTCTAATATCTAATAAGACAACACACTACCTGCTAGACATACGGCGACTTCATCATTCGTTATTATTGTCGCGTAGTTTATTAAAGTACTGCGATCAAACGATCTCTTGTATGACACTCAACCTAGATATGAAGTCTCTGTCAACCCTTTTGTGCTAATGAAACGCAGGATATTGTTCGATGTCAGTAAGGATAATTCGCTGAATAGTTTTTGGTAAGCACTCAGGTATTGAAGTCCCCGTAGTCTAGTAGGTAGTGTGCTGGCTTATTAGACGTGAGGCCAGGGTTCAAACCCAAGTCAGACATGTAAACGAAATATGAGAAAAAATTTCATCGGCGACTTCCTCTCAGCAGATTTCTGGCAAAAAAATCTGAGAGTAAAATCAAATTGCCATGAAAAGTTTCTAAAGAAACTGACGTTCTGACTAAAGGGTTGTAATGACCAATTATGTATACATGTATGTATGTATTTTTCATTTAAAAGGCACTAATGTAGCACTTAGTGACTCAAGAGTTTCAATGCAGTTTCATATGCTGTATTTCTGTTTACACGCTTCTTACGACAAGAAACAGTAACAGATACTCGATATGTCTGAGATGTTGCACTGGAATCATTCAATGCGTTATATCACACGTATACATCGGAGTGTTTTAACATTGTTTTCTCAGTTTCATTAACTGAGGATTGCTAAATTAATCAGAGTACACGGCTACCGATTTAGATGATGAACATGAAGATGTACGTTCTTGTAATGAACTCGAACAGAAAAAGACTTCGAAGATTATTTTACTATGAGGGCACAATCTAGCAAACGACTGAGAGATATTACAAGCAGTTTGGAAACATGCGCACTGAGATTTTTACGATAATAAACGTGAATGCTATAAAGGTAAAGACCAGGGAAAATAAAAATATGCAAATGACCTCTACATTGCCCTGATGGGATATTTGAAAATGTATAATAATTTCACCCAGTATTGATGTCGCCAACTCTTTTTAGGGGCTCAAATTAAGCTTCTGCATTTGGGTACTTATAGAGTAGGCTATTTAAAAGGATGAATTTAAAAATGCAATAAAACCAAAACTTCTTGAAATTTTTGCCACATTTAAATTTTTGCTGTGAAGTACAATTGTTCCGGTTACAAATGACATATTATTTCATTCATATGGCTGCCGAGACTGGCCTCACAGCACCTCATACGATGGGACCAATTTTCTTGTACTTTTTCGAGTGTAAAGGGTCGTATCTCGTCTATGGCATCACGAATATTGGCCTTCAAATGCTCATTGTACAAAATGGTGTTCCGAAGAAAATAGGCCGTCGGTATCAAAGCACAGCTTCTTGGCGGCCAATTGACATCACCATTTCGGCTAACTAAACGGCCATCAAACGTTTGACGCAATAAATCGATTATGGCATGTGATGTGTGGCAAGTTGCACCGTCCTGTTGATACCAAATATCGTTCACATCAATACCATGAAGAGCGGGTACAAAAAAATCACAAATCCCCAGGCCGGACCAAAAAGTCACGCGTAGTGGCTGCATTAGTTTCTGTACGAAACGTCTGGGTTTTCTGATCCCCATACACGGCAATTTTGCTTATTAGCGTACCCACCAAGATGAAAATAAGCTTCATCCGAAAAGTTGATTTTTTTTTGGAAAAATCGACATTATCGTGCAGTTTCTCATTGGCCCAATAAATCTCAACATTGCTCAAGCCTAAATCGGTTCACTATGTTCAGTGTGTGACAGAACAGAACGACATAAGTATTGCTAGATTCGGAATAACTGATGATTCAAATTTTAACCGATAGATTGCCCAGCCTATACGATTTTTCAAATTTTTGAATTTATTTTTGAACTTGTAGTCGTGATAATCTGGTAGGTACCGTTTTGA
This sequence comes from Sarcophaga subvicina, assembly GCA_936449025.2. Lineage (NCBI taxonomy): Eukaryota > Metazoa > Arthropoda > Insecta > Diptera > Sarcophagidae > Sarcophaga > Sarcophaga subvicina. The sequence continues at coordinate 41,404,572 of OW388084.2, forward strand.
CTTATTAGACGTAAAGCCACGGAACAAACCGAAATATGAAAAATATTTCTCGGCGACTGCCTCTCAGCAGATTTGTGGCAGAAACTATGCGAATAAATAAAGATTGCCATGAAAAGCTTCTCAAAAAATCTGTCGTTCGGAGTCGACTTTAAATTATATGTCCCGCCACTCATGTATGAAATTAACACACACAGCATAAGTGGTGTGAGAAGCTAGGTTGTAATCCTGTCTAAAGGGTTGTAATGGCCTATTATATATGTATCGAACTTGTTAGTTTCGACCGAATAGTCGGATAGATTTCTAAGCACTGAAAAAGAAGAAGAAGATAACGCATTGGTTATCTCAGAAGTTCACTTAAAATCTATCTAAAAAGTCTGCTGACTCTAAGGACTTAAGTTATTAAAATCTAAAGAGGATTATATTAAAGAATTCTTATTATCTTATTATCTTTCAATATTTTCTTTACGATTAAAATTGCTTAAGGAAAACGACCTGAATTTTAAAAAAAATCTTCCTTAAAAACTAATTCCAACAGACCCATGGTACACTAAAATGAATAGTATGAGTGTGTGTATGTGCTCAAACACATATAAATTCTTATACTCGATATAAAAAGAAAATAAATTCTTAACATTTTGACAGCATTTGCTTTAAAAGCGATGAATGCCTGTATGTATTACGCTCTTTTACAAGCGATTCCGGTGTGTGACAATCTAAAAAAAAAACAAAAATAAAATTTAAAAAGAACAGCAGAAGGAAATAAAAAACTTATAAGTATAGGGGTTCATAATTGCAGGATAAAGATAAACGTGAGGTTTTTGCATTTGCATTAAATACCTGTTCATATTCACCGTTCAACATTATAATGCCACTCACTCACTCACCTACTCAGATGTGTTTGTAAATTCCCCATGCCTGAGTACGACTTTCCTCCTGGTACCGATTATGGAAGCAACACAATGAAAGGAAAGAAAAAAGGATGAAGCAGAAGATGATGACTACGTTGATAATTATTGTGATAATAAAACAGAAAAATTACAAACATAAATATAAATAGTGTACCACGAAGAACAAGACCAGCAGCTACTGTGCAATTTTCAGGACGTGCGTGACACTACCAGGACAAAATCGCAAGCAAGTATAGCGACAGGACGCGTATTGCAAGCGCGATGAGGATGTCTTTGCATAGCAACGCGCAGGACGACAAGTTGCAATTGCAGTTAAACATGTGAAAATGAACACATGCATTCTCAAAACTTGTACGTCCTTTAACTGCAAAATGTTCAAATGGCTGGAAGAGTAAAATGAAAGTGAAGAAAACTAGGAAGAACACATAGCACCACTCGCTTAAATGTCAGCCTGCATTAATGCTGCGCGTATTTTAACAAGCAGTCACGCAATTTATATAAATAAATAAAGAGGATGAATAAGAATAAAACTATAAGCATACTCGTACATATCTTTACTTTATTATTATCCCATAAATTTATATTCATGTATTTGAAACGCTTAAGGCAGATAAATAATAGATAATTGCACAGTGGACTGTTTTCATTACATGTGTGAATCAAAAGTTGTGTCGTAAGAATGCAATACCAAGAAGCACGATTGCAATCGAAACTCTATATTCCAACCAATATGCATCAGTTATTCTATCACTGAACGGGTATAATTAAAATTGCATAGAAACAGTTGTTGCTTTTTATTCCGGTTATTTTTGGAAGTCGCCGTAGTCTAGTTGGTACTGCGTTAGACGTAAGGCCACAGTTCAAACTCCAGGTTAAACATTAAAACGAAATATGAAAAAATAATACTTCGGCGACTTCCTATAAGCAGATTTCTGGCAAAAACTCTGAGAGTAAATAAAACTGCCATGAAAAGTTTCTCAAAAATCTGTCATTCGGAGTCGACTTTAAACTGTAGGTCCAGCCACTCATGTATAAAAATAACACACACAACATGTGTGGTGTGAGAAAGAAATCCTGATTGAAGGGTTGTAATGGTCAATTATGTACACGAGTATGTATGTATTTTTGGTACAATTTTAGTTTTATTTATACAACTTATCTTAGATTCGATACCATTCACAATAGATGACTGTCGCTTTATTTTTTCTATTAGCCCTCATGGGAGGATATGGCCTTCACAAAGCATTTCCATCTTATCCGGTTAACTGCTGTTATTTTTGCGTATTCCCATGTAAGATTGCACTGTCCTAGATCTTGGAATATAGAATGTCTCCAGCTGTGTCTTGGCCGGCCACGGCTTCTGAATCCTTGAGTATTGGCTATGGTGAAGACAGTTAAATCTCCTGGCATAGTCCGTATTTACAAGAAAATGATAATAGAAACCTCATATTCTGCTCTTAGAACAATTTTATTTATATTTGACAGTATGTATCATGTTCGTAAACTGTTTAGTCCTGAATCAGCAATTGTCCCGATCCTTAAGTCTCACCTTAATTCACATCGTAAAACTATCTTCAGCAATGAAGGCTTAATGGGTAAAAAACAAACAAAATTATCGAATTTAGGATGACACATGAGGTTTGGTGTAGATTTTGGGCTGGCGACGTCATCAATCCATATATCTTTGGTCTGTCCATTACTACAAACGACGATTATACCTGCAGCTGGATGATTGCTAACACTTTCTAGTTTGAATTTGATGACGTTACGCACCACACAGCTCATGCCACATTGGATATTCAGTACGATCAATTTGAGGGCATGGTCATCTCATGTTGAAGTGTTGTTGATTGGCCATCGAGATCATACAGTTTGAGCCAGTTAGACTTTTCCTTGCAGGGGTCTTCTAAAGTAACAGGCGCATGAATTACGATGTCCGAGGGTTCATTGAAAATAAAAAAAAAACAATTTATATTGTTTTTTCTTTTTCTTTATTGTTTTATTTTATTGACATTCAAACCAAGACTAAACCTAAACTTAAAAGTAATTACAATATTTATAAATTTTATTATTATTATATTTAGCTTACGTTTGTTGAAATAAATACGTTCCAGAAAAATAATAATTTATTGCTGACTATGAACAATATGTAGTTCATCAAACTTAATAATTTTGCAACTGTTGATATTGCTTATTAATTAAAATTAAGTTTGTTGAACTATTGTATTGTTGTTATTGTTGCCAATTGACTGGCAGGGAATATGTTGAGCTATTGGAATGGGAGGTTGACGTAACTCATGCGAATCAGCCACAAACCACAATTGTCGTCATAGTCAACATAACGCAACACATCGGTGAAATTCAGGTCGATTTATGCGCCATAGACATTTAAAATGCGCTCTATCCAAAGAATCCGTGGAGGACATTTGAACGATGTTATATTCCACACATAATGTCATCAATAGGTCTTTCAAACGAATAAAGAATTTCGATGATATCACACACTCGCTTTGTTTTATTTGAACTTAAAGTTATCTCTCTAACAGGTCTATTCCGCTCACAAGCCATATTAGATTACCAAGCTTACAGTTTTTCAGATCTTACTGTTTCTTAACAAATTGATTTATTCTGCCTCTTCGCATAACTGTAAAAATCAGAGATATCGCTGTTAATCCTTTCTCTAAAGAGACCATGAACTACGAAAGCTTAAGATTAGCTTCGTATCTGTAGGGTTGAGATTTGACCTTAAGACAATTGTTATCGTTGACTGTTATCGACTGATCGTTATTGTTGTCCGTCCATCTGCAACATTGTTGCTAGTAACGCTGCAATGACCAGATACCAGCATAATCAAACACGGTAATGCGACATAAGGAGGTTAGCAACCTTTTACACTCTCAGATCAGAAGTAACCTAAAAATATATCCCATTAAAGCCGTCAGTGTTGTACAAATAAGTTGTTGCTCTTGAGTTTTTCGTTTTCTGACCAGTTCCGTGGTTGTTAAGCGCTAGAATTTCCTTATGAAAGACATTACATTCGTCTGGAAGGCAAATATACATGGTTCGATCACCGTTTGCACTTTAAACTCTTTCCTTTCCTCTTTCTTTCTTTTTGAAGAAATTATTCGAACCTTTGAAACCTTTCGAAACCTTGAAAGGTGTTATTACACTTAGAGGATCACAGAAATACGCTTTTGTGGCAATGCAATCCACCATTGTAGTCGGCGTAGTCTAGTAGGTAGTGTGTTGGCTTATTAGACCTAAAGCCAGGGTTCGAGCCCCAGGCCAGACATCAAAACAAGAATACAAAAAGTATTTCTTCGGCGACTTCCTCTCAGCAGATTTCTGGCAAATATTCTGAAAGTAAATGAAAAGTGCCATGAAAAAGTTTCTCAAAAATCTGTCGTTCGGAGTCGACTTTAAACTGTAGGTCCAACCACTCATGTGTGAAATTAACACACACAACATAAGTGGTGGGAGAAACTAGGTCGTAATCCTGACTGAAGGGTTGTAATGACCAATTATGTATGTATGTATGTATGTAATCCACCATTGCTTTAATCGAAATGGCTTAACGCCGTCATATTGTTTTCTGCAGCAGTATCGATGGAACTCACCAGAACAAAATTATTCAGTCCAAAGAGGATACTAGATGTCACTATTTTTACAAATAACTTAATCTGCAGTAAGTGAAGAATTTCATCAAGATCCGCTGGGTGCTAGGCGCTGGTAATTTTTTACACAAAAATCATATTTTTTTAGGATGAAACCAAAAAAAAGTGATCAGAAATGAATGGACATTTAAATTTGAAACTTCGACACACACCATCTTTTTGTCGACTATAAGGCTGCCTTCGATATCTCCATAAGGGATCGTGTTTTTGCTCAATGTCTGAGCTCGGTATACCTGCGAAGCTGATAAGGCTGCAATTGACGTTGAGCAATTCCTGCAGCTCCGTCAAGGTAGGAATGGACCTCTCCGAACCTTTTGATACCGTGCGAGGTTTCAGACAAGGCGACCCCTTATCTTGCGACCTCTTCAACTTCGTCATGGAGAGAGTTCTGCACTATTTTTCAAAAAAGTGTCCAGTTGCTTGCGTATGCTGACAACATTGACATCATTGTACCAAGCGAGAAGTTACTGCTGCCTTTAGTGCTATTGAACGGGAGTCTCCTAAGATGGGTCTGGCAGTAAATGAGGCCAAAACAAAGTATATGTTATCGACAAGTAGAGACGTGCGGCGTATTGATTCTCAGATTACGGCCGATAACTATACTTTTGATACAGTCAAGGAATTTATTTATCTTGGCTCCGCCGTTACCACCAAAAATGATGTCAGTCTGGAGAACAAGCGCAGAATCACTCTTGCCAACAGGTGCTACTATGGTCTCAATAGGCAATTGAGTAGCAGAGACCTCTCTCGTACGAGAAAACTAATACTCTACAAGACGTTCATCCTACCCGTGCTTCTTTATGGCGCAGAGGCATGGACCCTTGAGAGTGTTCGAGAGAAAAATACTGCGTAAGATATTCGGTCCAGTACGAGTTGGCGATCCAACAATGAGCTGTATGAGCTCCTCAACAACATAGACGTTGTGCAGCGTATTAATATCAAGCGGCTGCGCTGGCGCGGCCATGTCGTTCGAATGGAGGAGGATGCTCCGGCGAGACTGGTATTTGATGTGGGGATCTGCGGAAGTCGGTGAAGAGGACGACCTTGTATGCCTTGGAAGGACCAAATCGAATTGGTGTGACCAACTAGCGTAGGCGCGCATGTAGCAGAGGCGCCTAGAAGGATGTGTTGCGGCAGGCCGAAATCCGTTAATTGGGTTGCTATGGCCTATTATGTCAGTGATTAAGTAAGCAAGAGGATTTGATAGTTTTCCAATAATCATTTAGACTGCCCACTGTCTCCTGATTTCCCAGAAAGAGCAACATTCACAGAGATTATCACCAAAAAAGTCAGACAGCGCCACCACTTAAGAAATAATATGAGTCAGTGAGCAAATTTTATCACCATTTTGTGCAAAAAAATGCCCAAAAACGTCATCACATAGGACTTCATTACTAGACAACCACAGAGGTAACCTTTTCATTCCAGCAGCTACTGAACCACTTATAAAGTGCTAATCACCTGTCACCCATTGAAAAGTAATATGAATCAATGAGCAAAGTTCATCACCACTTTGTCCAAGAAAACAATCAGCAACGTGAACACATAAGGCTTACCACAGAGGTAACCCTATCATTGTAGCACATTCAAAACCACCTATAAAATGCTAATCACCTGCTTAGCCGAATATGTTGATTGCAAAAAAGCAAAGAAGTAATGTAAAGATGGAGGTGGAGACGCTTTGTAACAACCATATATTCCTTAAAGTGCCCAAAAAGGAAAATACCAAAAAACAAACACTGATGCACTAGGATTTAAAATGTTTTACTTTTAAATAAATGCTGCATTAATGCATAACATTAATGCATGGATTCTGTTCATTGTCACATTTGCTACGCGTGTCAAAAGACACCTCAGGTGATTTTGAAATAAAACTCTCATAGTGTTCTTAATCTAAATAAATATGAATGTGCGTACATTTTATGCACACATGCCATGTATATCATTCATACAAAACTGCTACTTTTTCTGCTTCTCGGGAAATATTCATTATTTTAAATGAATTTATTGTGAAACCATTTTAAAGTTTTAAACATATTGTTTAAAATCGCTATGCATTAGTACAGTGTCAGTCAAAACGTATAACAGTTGTAATTAAGCTACTCTTAAAAAAACAATCACCTCTGAATCAGACATCTCCAGCAACATGAAATATATAAAAATATTACCTTCGGTGACTTCCTATCAGCAGTCTTTGAGTGAAAAATTCTTATGAAAAATTTCTCAAATTAACTTTGAACTGTAGATCCCGTTCATGAATTAGATTAGATCTTGACTAAAGGGCTATAATGCGCAATTAAGTAAGTTTTTAAAATGATATATTGGGCAGGCCATCTATCGCTTTAAATTTGAAACATCGGTTAATGCGAATCTGGCAATACTTATATCATTCTATTCTGCCACAAAATTCAGTTTCTTATCTCCATTAAATGTAATGAATTGATATACGCTTGAGCAACGTTAAGATTTATTGGAAATTTATTTCAAATTGCAGGAAAATGTCGTACAAAATTTTGTCGTTTGGGTTCGAAGCTGTGGCTGAGAGTGTGCGTGAGAATTCACCAACATTAACTAGTCATCGTTCTCAAGAATTTAACACTTCACACAGCAGCTCACGTCGAATTTTACGAAAAGATTTCAGTATGATGCCGTACAAAGTTCAACTGGTTCAAGAGTTGAAGACTCTTGACCATCCGCTTCGCTATATGGGCCAATGAGATGCACGATGATGTCGATTTTGCAAAAATAAAAAGGGGATGAAGCTCATTTTCATCTTCGTGGGTACGTTAATAAACAAAATTGCTGTATTTGGGGCACAGAAAACCCACACGTGGTCTAACAGAAGCCAATGCACCTATTACGATTGACTGTTTGATGTGGCTTGTGGAGCAAAGGCATCTTTGGCCATACTTCTTTAAAAATCTGGACGACGCAACCATTGCAGTCAATGGAGACACCTTTCGCACCATGATAACCAATTTTTTTGTATCCATTCTTCATGGTATTGATGTGAATGATGTTTGGGTTCAACAGGATGGTGCAACTTTCCACACATCTAGGGTTGCCAGCCTGGCTGGACTTGGCTGGATTGTCCAGCTTTTTTGATGCTTGTCCAGTTTCAAGCTAAAATTTAATTTGTCCAGCTAAATAGACATTTTTTTAGTACACTGCAATAACTTAGGCAATAATTTTCATGTTATCTTTGTCAAATCATTAGTTTATTACAAACGTTTTTTTACTAAAGTACAAACTACTATAAACAAAGTCAAATTAGACTGAATTGTTATTTTTTATTGTTTTGTTTTTAGTATTTAATTTTAATTCTTACATACATATGCATATGTAAATATTTACATATGTATGTGACGGACTGAACCGAAAAACTTTAAGTTTAGTTAAATAAATTTTAAAGAATTCAATGAATTTATTTAATTGTAATATTTTTAAATAATAATACATACAGTGAGGTGCACAAATGAGTACATGTTTGTACTTTGAACGCTTTTTATTGAATAAAACTAAAAGTTATAAAGAAAACTTCCAAAGTTTTTTGTCGTTTAATTAGCATTTAGTGATTAACAAAATAATATAAAATTTAAAACAGAAATCAGCAAGCCAAAAAAAAAACAAACAAAGCAAAATCAACTCGCATGTACTCAATTTTGCACGTCTCCATTTAATGATATGTTTGCAAAAACGAAATCAAAAACTATCGTTATTTTTTCATGTTTTTACACTACATTGATTTTTTTTAGGAAAATATTAGTTTAATATTAATTACTTAATCTCGTTGAGCGAATATTTTTTGCAACTTATCGAACAAAATCAATTTCTATTAAAAAATGAAGCAACTCTCGAAATCAACCGAAGATAGTATTGTAGTTTTGACTGGAAGTGGCTATTCTACCAGGGAAATTTGTAAACAACTTGGAGTCAGTCAGTAGTCATCAGAGTCCAAAAACGGTCTGTTGTTCCCAAGCCTCAAGACAGAGGTCTTAAAAAAGTACTAACTAGTGTAGATGCTCGGCTAACAAAAATTAAAAGGGACACATTTTTAACACCAAAAGGAGCTTTTTTGGCAAACGAGAATATCGTTAGTCGATGGACGACAATCGCTAAAAATGTAAAGGCGCGGTTAAAGTTTGGCTGAAAACACAGAAATTGGACAGTGGATGACCGGAAACATATGATCTGGTCAGACGTACCAAAATTCAACCGCTTTCACTCCAATATTGCTTGCGCCCCCATGGGGAAAGAATTGAAAGACACCATGTTAAGGAAAAGGTGATACACGCTGGAGGAAATGCCATGGTATGGGGTTGCTTTACATGGTGGCACCTCGGACCACAGCAAAGAATCAATAATATTATGAAAAAAGAAGATTATTTGAGAATTTTGCAGACCCATCTTCCCGATTTTGTCGACAAGAGCGCCTATCCTGCGCAAGAAGTACTTTTCCAGCTGTATGGTGACCCCAAACACACCTCCAAAATCGTTAAAGAATGGCTTAGTGAACAAATTTTTTATTAGTGCAGTGGCCAGCACAACCAATTTAGACGAGCTTTGGCAACAGATTCATCTGGAATGCACAAATATTCCGAAAGAAATTATAGAGAATTTGGTGAAGAGCATTCCAAGTCGAGTAAATGAAGTTTTACATAACAAGGGTCTTTGGACTAAATATTAAAAATACTAGTATTCCCTAAAATTTTGGAATGGTGCAAAATTGTGTACTTCCGAGGTATTTTCTTCTTTATTGTTTTTTTCTTAGAATTTGATTATTTTAGTTTTGAAATTTATATTATTTTGTTAAGTACTAAATACTGAATTAAAAATGAAAAAAAATGTTTGATTTGCTTCATCACTTTTATTTATATGCAATCAAAATTTTACAAACATATACTCATTTGTACACCCCACTGTATCTATGTATATATGTTGATAACAATGGATATTTTAATAAAAATTATTTAGACAAAAACAAAATTAACATTTTCTCAGTATTTTTTATTTCCATCTTTTTTTGTTTTGTCCAGCTTTTTAAAACCCAATGTCCAGCTTTTTGCGAATCGGAATCTGGCAACCCTACTTTTGATACATACTTGTAGTACATGGAATTGTCACGATTATTGATAGATTTTGTTAAAAAAATTTAATATTTTAATTCATTTTAATAAAGCTATTTATTTACTATTCAAACATTTTATTATCACTTTTATGAAATTTGCGCTAAAATTTTTGACATGATGTACATTGGCATGGGTTTTTACATTAAAATCAAGCACTTCATGTCAGCTTGGTTTTATTTCTTTCTAAATGGTAATAATTTGACGTCTAGCACCCTGCTTTGTGGCGATTTATAAGTTTCCAATTGCTTAGATAGGACTGCTTATTGTCACTCGCATCAGTTACACTCTCAGTTGAGGGCTGGCTGAAATCTGATGGTACAAACCATTATTGTGATTCGTCAGAAATATTTGTTGTCAACATCATGTGAGGTAAAAAAGTTTCCTGTTGCAATAGAACACCGATTATGTCAACAACAATTTTCTCTCTTTGATCCCTCTCTGATTTCCCGGATACGGGTTTCCCCAAATACTGCTGTAAGTAATTGCTACGCACGTAGCATGTACTTGAATCTAAAACTGCCATTTCGACTTCGGTGGACCACGAAATTTATAACGACCATCAAATTCAATTAGTTACTAATCTACAGCGACAAAATTAAATATGAGTTGTAAAGGTGATAACACAAAGCAAAAGAAAAGAAAACATAAATCAATACCAAGCATTACTCCGTAAATCTCTTTATGAAGCTTGATTTATATAAATATCCTTAAATTAATTTCGATAACAATCACTGTAAGTATTCCATCATTAAGTACCAAATTTCAATTAAAATCGCTGGAGGTAATTTTCATTTTCCACAATAAAACTAAAGAGTTTTTGAATTCTGTTGCTAAAAAGCTTTATTTTGAGATGAAATTATACCAAAAAGGAACATAAAAAGATAAGCATCATTATTTAAATATATTTTCTTTAATTTTCTTACCTTTTAGCCGAACAAAAAATTTAGTTTTTAAAAATCTTAAAAAAGGATATATGGGCTGCTCTGAAAGTATGATAGCTAATCCCAAACTATTTATTCAGTATTATTTCTTACATAAAACTACAAGTTGTGTGATAAAAGTTTTATGAAAATGGTTAAAATTTTCTAACAAACATTTAAGGTAAGTATATATATATTTTTTTTAGAAAAATATCCTTTTCATTCGAATTTCAAAAAAGGCTTTAAGCATGATTATTAAAGGCTGCAAGACTTTCAGCTCATTTTTCGAAAAGTCGTAATAGGTGTAAATATATGTATAATTATCAAAGCGAATGATTCTGTTATCTCATACGTACGTAGTTGACCGAAATATTATCATCTGTAATAAAACATGGGACGAAACACATTCTTCTAATGTTTGTCTGTCACGTGAGATAAATATAAGAAGAGCAGTAAGAAACTACTAGATTTTTTCGTCCCAAACTACTAAAGGCAGTTTGTTCTGTTCCAAGTAGTACGATCTTTGGCGATAAACATTCTGTTGTCATGTTTGTTGCTGCCTATACTTTCTCCAGTTCATAAGACGAGCTTCTATTTTCTTCTTCAAAGTCTTTAGCAGCAGGAATATTATATATATAATTATTATATAATCAAACTACGTCATGATCTTGACTAAATTGTTATAATGACCAATTAAGTAAGTAAGTTTTTTAAAATGATATATTGGGTAGGCCATGTATTGGTTTAAAATTGAGCCATCGGTTAATGCGAATCTGGCAATACTTATGTCATTATATTCTAATCTAATTCTAATTGGTAGTGTGTTGGCTTATTAGACGTGAAGCCCGGGTTCGTATCCCAGATCAGGCATTAAATATGAAAAACATGTAAGTTTCTCAAAAATCTGTCGTTCGGGGTCGGCGTTAAACTGTAAGTCCCACCACTCACATATAAAATGACTGAAGGGTTGTAATGGCCAATTATTTATGTATGATGATGTCAATGGCCGCCAAGAAGCTGCGATTTAACTCCGTTGGCGCCATTAAAGACGAGTACTATGCCGAAAAGCCAGAGACAATTGAACGTTAGGTTAGGTTAGGTTAGAGGACGTGTACTTGTCAATTAAGACAAGTACAGTACACGGAGGTCGAATTGACTCATTGTACAACGTCCTAGTTTCACACACCACTTATGTTAACTAATTTTTATACATGAGTGATGGGACCTACAATTTAAAGTCGACTCCGAACGACAGATTTTTTGAGAAACTTTTTCATGGCAATTTTATTTACTCTCAGAGTTTTTGCCAGAAATCTGCTGAGAGGAAGTCGCCGAAGAAATACTTTTTGTATTTTGTCTTGATGGCTGGCCTGGGGCTCGAACCCTAGCTTTGCGTCTAATAAGCCTACACACTACCTACTGGACTACAGCGACTTCATTGAGCATTTGAAGGCGCACATTTGTGATGCCGTTGCCCTTACACTGGAAAAAGTGCACGAAAATTAGTCCGATTGAATGAGATACTGTGAGAACAGCCGCGGTAGCTATATGATTGAAATAATATTCCTTCTTCACAAACAAATAATAAATTTTGGCAAAAATTTCAAGCCGTTTTTGGTTTTATTGAATTTTTAAATATAAACTTTTAAATGACCCACCCTTTATATATCAGTTCAGAATGAAACTAAAAATAGGCTGACTTCCAAAATGTTAGTTGCTTTGTGTTTGAACAAAGTATCGTGTTTCATAAAGCTGCTGTACAAAATGTTTACAATGTATTCTATTTCAAAACGTCAATATGTATCTTTAACGCAGTCAAAAAGCAAACAGGCTTCTGATTTATAGTTGATGCATTGTTTGGTAATTTCGCATATGTACAAAATTTGTATTGATACATTTTGGAAGTCAGCCGTACTGATTAACCAATAATTTTTTGCGCTTGCATTTCTGCTTCAGTTTATTGCTTTATTCATTCAATATGTTTTGACCGATACTGTATGTGCATATGCACATGGCGTTTCCTTGCAAGTGTTTTTGCATATTTAATGAGGTTGCATATGGATCTTTCTCTCTCTAATAAACAATCACCATCACCACCAAGCGGATGCTTCTAAATGGTTTCTATTCATTTCATTCATCCACCGTCGTCAGTTTAAAATGATTCATTATTTGTTAATAGAAGGAAGGCAATTAATGTTATAATCAGATTATGTTCTATTTTTCTATTTTTATTTTCTTTCCATGTATACAATGCTATTATAAATGCTAATAATATACATGTGTATACATACATATATAATGTATGTCACCATGCACGGAAAGGATATTAAGCTTCAACGTACGTTATTATGCGAATACAAGTGCCACTTATAATGCGTAGTAAATAAAAAGGAAGTAGAATCATATCCTATATTTTGTCATTATAAAAGTAAATAAAAACTTGTTGTTTTAAATCTCTATTTAATGTAATAATAAAACCATAATCTAGGAATTAAGAATTATGATAGATTGGATACTTCTTACATGTGGTGATTGCTCAAAGTATCTTATTGATGTTAATCTAAAAATGGTGGCTTCTTAAGGAATATTTTTAGACCATCATTAGGTCTGCTTAGTTAAGGTGACAGACCCTACTTGAAGCGAAAAGTGACACTTAGGACACTGTGACATAAAGGGCCACTGTGGCATAGAGGGAGACGAAAATTCGGTCGAACTTTCGCGGAAATATTCGTAGATGTCTGAGGAGGAGACAATAGAGGGGATATATGCGCCCCTACAAGAATACTTTTCGAAACAGCATGGAATTCGTTAAACCGTGGGTAGTCCAACATACCTGGTAGCCGAATTTCAAAACTGTTATGTCCAGCAGTGGGAACTAATTGAGTTCGAAAATAAAACGGTTATAATTTTAACAGAAATTCTAACAGGATACTGAGCTATTGGCACTTACGCTGACAAGCTCGGTCTGCTCCACCAAGATTACTGCGGTACAGCACCTTTTATGCGAGTGCTCTGCATTTCAGAACAGGCGAGTTAACTTGCCTGTGAACGTAAGCTATCTGCATTTAGGCGCATTGATCAACCCGTGGATTAAACTTTCCCTACCTCGCTCTAAAATAAGTCTTGCTACAAGGATCTTAAAAAGTGAGAGATCAAAAGCATATAGGGTAATAGATAGCTATGCGATCTAAGGATATAAGTGAATAGATTTTCGCCTTTTTCATATGTATCCAGAAGAGTGTAGTAATATTGCACATACCTTCATGCTCCCTGTAAAAACAAGTGGATATCATCCAACTTAAGCACTCGGAATATCCGTGCCGTTATCAGCAATGCAACATCCAACGATATCTCTATGTCCCGCAACTCAAATAAGAGTCAACTTCTAATCATCCGTCATTACCTTAAGAAATCCTCGACACTCATGAACAAAAACCGACGTTGAGTATACGTTCGTTAGGAACTTAAACGCAGCCTGGCTGCCCTTGTAAAACAGGATGTTTTCAGGGAAAATCCCACCAACCGACGAAAGTGGTCATGGAATATAATATCAAAGGCTTTAATAAATATATCACTGCCTGTCAGTGATCATGCATCCTGGAGCCATCGGTATAAATCCCCCATTAAAAACCTCCTGTTCTATAGATCAGATCTAGGATCAGAATTTTAACATCAAATGTTCCGTTCAGAAAATTATAAGGAAGAACATAATTGACACGGATATGTATTCCTAGAGTAACAGTGATTTAACTTACTGTCAAAATATCAGCTCTCTGTTCTAATAGAAAGTTAAAGGGAGCCGATTCAGTATAGCAAATAATGCCTTGTTTGGAGTGGCACAGAGCGCACTGGCGATCAGTACAGTTGACTGCCTGCATACTCTGTCTATCAGCATACGAAAGTCAAACAAATTTGTCGAAAACAAATCACTCTTGATTATCGAATTATTTCGAAATTAATAAAATAACAGGCCCAAATGAAATTTGTCCGGCTCTTATGCAGTATGAAACATGCTAAGATTATGACACTCATAACGTGGAAGATAATCAAGAATGCAGGGCTTATGGTGGGACTATCAAGACAATGAGACACTTTTAATGTCATTGTCCATAGAGGAAGGGTGAAATCCTTCAGAGTGGACTGAAAGAAGTTAATGAACTTTGTACAGGATGCAAACTTCCTATAGATAATGATTAATAAGACGACATTATGATATGCATGAGGCCTTTAACTCCTACAGATCTTCATTAAAACGATGAACAAAGATAAGAATTTTTGTTATTAAATAAAATCGGGCTCTACTTAACCGAGTTTAATCATATTTAATCACCAACTAAAACCTAAAGAAGTCTGACCTTAGATTCACTTGTATTCAAAAAGAAAAATCTTCCATTTGGTCTCTTAGGAAAATGTAGATACAAACTGTTATTTTCTTTTCTGATCACACGCTACCTAGTCGCACGTATATCTGCTTGAATTTAGTTTGGTTGCTAGCTCTTCTATATAGAGGTCTAGTTCCGTCATATCTTTATATTTAGAGCTATATGTGTAGCAGCGAGTCGTCACGGATGTCTGTCCCATGGCTCCATTTAACCATTAAACTCCATCTGGCATCAGAGTAATATAATTGGTCGCGATTGATATGTTAGGCATCCTTTCGGATAATTCTGCATTAAGCAACTAACCGTCAATTGTCCCAATTAAATTTTCGTGATATGATTTCGCGCTCTGATTTATTTACTGTCACATAGCCATCGTACCTTGTAAGTGTTGTCCTCACCGTGTGGCTTATACGTAACAACATATTCTTTGAAGCATGTCCTGATCATCGATATCTATCAAATTTCTAAAACATAAGTTGGTAAAGCCGTTGAAGTCACCGTAGTCTAATAGATAGAGTGTGGGCTTATTAGATGTGAGACCACGGTTGAAATCTTAGCTGAGACATCTAGAGCAAAAAGAATGAGAATAAATGAAATTATCAAGGAAAGTTTCTCAAAAAATCTATCGTTCTATGTCGACTTTAACTGTAGGTCCCGCCACTCATGTATACAAATTAAAGCAATCAACATAAATGGTGTGAGAAACTAGGTCATAATCCTGGCTGAAGGATTGTAATGACCAATTAAGTATCAATGTATGTAAGTTGGTAAATACGTAATTACGCTCCTGTAAAGCCAGTATACCATTATCTGAGTAGGGCGCGATCTAAAACTTTTGACATTTGCTACTCTATGCTCCATATCCTATCCGGGTTGAATATTCTCAGATAGCAGGTGAACATCATAGTGAGCGATATTCAATTGTGTTGTAAACAAGCAAATTTTTGCCTTATCCGGATTCATATTTGTATCCAATTGAGTGATATGTTTAGAGCGTATTCCGATCTCCTGCTTTGATGGTTCGAATTGTTCTCTTAAACCTTAAGCTTTAAGTAATTTTTTAAACTTTAACTCAATTACGTATTACAAAAGCAGGCAGGAAGTTACATGTGTATGTTCTTGGCGCATAAAAAAGTTCCAATAAATTTCCTGTCATCATCAAAGTAGGTGTGTATAGCGTATAAATAAATTATTAACGTGTGCCATATTTATTGTTACACTTTCATATTCAAAATTTTTACTTCCGCAAACACAAAAAGAAAACAAATGGTTCATATTCCAAAAGTTCTTTAAATTTAAAAAAAAATTATGTTGAAATATTTAAAATTTGTCGTGAGTTTATAAGAGTTGTGATGTATAGCCCACAAGCGAAAAAGAAAACGGAAAACAAAATGATTTCCATAAAATCCTTTCAAGTTCTTAACACCAAAAAGACATGAAAATAAAATAAAAAAAAGAATAAAAACATGAATACTAATGCACACAAGTCACCTAAAACAGTAAAAGTGCTGCTGTAAAGGAGCATAAAATGAAACAATAACAATAAGGATAAGAAATCAAGGAACAAACAAAAATACAAGGAATTCATAAACACTCAAGGGATTGCATTCCTTAGGCTTTGTTTTTCAACAAAAATAAACTCCTGTTTTACCCTCCTTTTTTCTGTTTTCCTTCATTCTATTGTATTGTATTGTATTGTTGTACATACTTATGTACTCTATTTCATATTACTTTCGTACAATAATATCGCATTTTCGTTTCCATTCTCATTCCCATTTACACTTTGCAGGCCAGCAAGAGGCGCGAAAATATTAAAGTTTTATGCTAAAATATGTACGGATTTCGCTTTTCCTATTTCCATATTCCATGTTTCGTGTTTCTTCTGGTACTTTTTTGTTAAGAAATAACAAAATAAGAGGAATGGCTGACTATGTACGTGAAGTAAAGTGCAAAGAGAGAGGGAGTGAGAGAGGGGGAGAGAGTAAGTGGTTGAATAAGCGGTTTACAAAGACCTATGCAAACCCAAAATAAACATCTTAAGAGCTGTTGTTAAGAACTACAGGAGTATCTTGTCATGGAAACTTAAAGACTCGCTTTCATACATTATGTAAGAGTGTATAATGCACTGTACTTTTGAATAACCGTCTAGAAGAAGTGTAAAAATATTATTCAAAATATGAACAGTCTGAAGACTCTACTTACTTGCGTAGTAGTAAAGAAGGACTAGTTTAGAGCTGTTAAGTGTAATCCTTGTACACTTGCATGAATGTTTACAAGGAATACAAATTTTTGCTATTTAAGACACCCTACACAAGTGTCCACTGGCTTAGATTTGCAATAAAAGAAATCAAAAAGAGAGTCTTTCGCATTCGTTCATTTTTATTGTTACGAAAATGGAAATGGTGTTATCGTTTAACAGTAAAATAATGAACAGAATCTGCAAAAACATAAACAATGGACTTGTTTACATGATATGTACAAAAAAGGATAAACATGTAAACAAACAGGCAAAAATAACACTGCAAGAACAAACGTAAACAAAATACACAAACAACAGTAACGTAAAGAACATGCTTATATTTATAGAGATTTCGCAAAGGCAAAGTCATTATTCTTCATGAGCATTCATCAGACTGTTTAGCCAGCGATATAAAAGGCAAGACAAAGCAGGCAAAGGGATCAGTAAAAATTCAGTCAGTTTTGTGTGAAGACGCATTACGTGTGAAGAGAATAATCGTGGTTTAAAGATCTCTGTTGTAAAGATCTAACGAACAATATTTAATGTGTAAGCGGAATTTACTCTCTTTCGAATGACAAATAAAGCAAATTCTTGTTGTTTAAATCAACTTGTGAACAGTGGCACACGGAATTGTGCGAAAAATAAATAATTTATTAAAAACGAAACACAAATTAATTTTTATTTTTATTTGCAATCTACGAACTCATATTTTAAACGTTTTTAAAAGCGTAAAAACGTAACAGTATGTTTACATGAAACTGATCATTGAGTGTTCCGGTTCAAAACCCAGGTCAGACATTTCCAACAAAAACAAAATATAGCAAAATATTTCCCTTGGCGACTTCCCCTCAGCAGATTTATGGCAAAAACTTTGAGACTAAATAACCCATTGCCAAAAAAAAGTTTTTCAAAAATCTTCGTTCGTAGTCGTCTTTAAACTGTAGGTCCCACCACTCATGTATGAAATTAACACGCACAACATAAATGTTGTAAGAAGCTAGCTCGTAATCCTAACTGAAGGGTTATAATGACCAATTACGCATGTATGTATGATCATTCAGCTTCAAATTACTTTTGTTTGTGGGGTGAAGATTCGCCAGAAATTTTGTTACAAAAACTAAAAACAATTATGAATCTATTCAAGGAATTTTAAATTCAAATCTAAAGCTAATAAAAAAGGTATTTAGTTCCGATCAAAATCAGGAATAAATGTATCTTTAGACGTTCAATAAAATTGGGTTACAAGTCTGTGTAAATTATATATCCCGTCCTTCTTCAATAAAATTAACACACCCAACATTGGTGGTGTGAAAAGCTAGGTTGCAATCCTGACTATAGGGCTGTAATGAATAATTAAATGAGTAAGTATTCAATGAAAAAATAGTATACATATTCTGCTATACTGTTATCGGAAATGTAACAACACGTCGCTGGTTTTAGAAAAAAAATTTACGTTTGGTTAGACATAATTGACTGCCGCCACAAAGAACATCACCTAGTTGAGGGTTATAATTCCTCTTGATAACACTGATATTATCAATATTGTAATAAAATTATAACTCCTGGTTGGCATCTATCACTCATTTCGATAGCATCTATCAGCATTTGGCTAGACACGTTCTATCAAAAAATACTATGCTCCCAAGAATCCTTCGTCTCAAACTCCGAAGTGGGGGACAACGACTGAGAACATATCTGCCTCGATTTCTTCCTCGTCGTTACAGCCCTTTCAGGGCTAGTTATAAGGTATTCTCAGCCACCAAGTGTGTGTACACAGAAGCCTGTGTCCTGTTATAACTACTATGGGGTTACTAAGATGGAATCTGCAAGCTAGCTAGGTTTTTACCAGCAGTCGAATGTTTCGTCGTCAGCTCCAAAGACACTCGCCATGCTTGGGCAATCATAAATGTAGTATACATGCTGTAAAAGGATCTAATGACCGCTTTACAGACCGTTCAATATTCTCTGATACCGGATTCTGAAACCGACAATCTTTGCATCCATTATATCAAACATACATACATACATAATTGGTCATTACAACCCTTCAGTTAGGATTACGGCCAAGCTCCTCACACCACTTATGTTGTGTGCGTTAATTTTTATACATAAGTGGCGGGACCTACAGTTTAAAGTCGATCCCGAACGACATGTTTTGAGAAACTTTTTCATGGCAATTTTATTTTTCAGAAATCTGATTTGGTTTTGGATGACTGACCTGGGGTTTGAACTGTGGTCTCACGTCTAATAAGCCAACACACTACCTATTAGACTTGAACTCGCCGTAGCCTAGTAGGTAGTGTGTTGGCTTATTAGACGTAAAGCCAGGATTCGAGCCCCAGACCAGATATCAAGACAAAATACAAAAGGTATTTCTTCGGCGACTTCCTCTCAGCATATTTCTGGCAAAAACTCTGAAAGTAAATAAAATTGCCATGAAAAAGTTTCTCAAAAATCTGTCGTTCGGAGTCGACTTTAAACTGTAGGTCCCACCACTCATGTATAAAAATTAACACACACAACATAAGTCGTGTCAGAATCTAGGACGTTGTACAATGGGTCAATTCGACCTCCGGGTATTGAACTTGTCTTAATTGACAAGTACACGTCCTCTAACCTAACCTATTAAACTACGGCGACTCTCACTAAATCAGTCTGAATAATATGAAAAATTTCACGTTTGACTTTGTCACGTAACAGCGTCAGGGAACATGAACCATTATCATTAGAATATCTATCCGGTGTCTCTGTTGTAAAAGGTGTGATCACAACTTCTGTACTTTCATGCTTGTACTGAGCTCAAGAGCCAACCTCTCTGACTGTAGCCAATTAAGAATATTAATAACTGCCTTAGGTGATGTACTTCAAATGCCACGGCCCTCATTATTTCCTAAAACCTGGCTTCAGGATTCCTTTTCTCTGGAGCCAAACAACCAACAACAGCTCCGAAGAATAGAAATGTTTTGATCACAAATTCATTCAGCCAGTATACATTTTTATAGTTGATACCACAAAGTTCTGCTCTAATCATTCATAAGACGCGACAAAACGCACTGTGATCACGACGATCTCGGTGATCAGTTCACATCACTTTCATGAGAGTTAATCATGACCATAAATCCGCATGTCCTGTTGAAAACGCATGTCGTTCGTGTCCCGATCATGCAATTCAGTGCAAAATATGTTTGTAATCGTTTATAGGCCTCGCCGTTTACAATTATGATCTAGCTAACGTCGTTATTAATGAAATGTGGATCGATAAGGCCTCCAACCCAAAATTCACATTAAGCAATGACATTTTCGGGAAGCATTCGACGCTCTTCGATTTCATGCGGATGGGTATCGTCCAAAAATAGGATCAGTTGACCACTGCTCCAAAGAACATTCAGCGGACACACTTCGTTCTTTATGGTCGATTTCCTCAGTAAGTTGAATATTGTACGGATGCAAGCCCAGTCAAAACGAAAAATGCGCCAAATTGTAGTCTATGAAAGGCTGAATTCTGGTGAGAAAGCCAAAATCGACTGCCTCGAATTCTTTTACACACTTTCACGGGTTGCGGAATGGACTTCTCTTAAGTGTATCTCTCTAAAAAGCCAGTCTTGACCAATTCATATAAAAACACCGGCCAACCAAATATTTAAAACGGAAAATAAAAAAATGAAACAGAAATAAATCTCACCCACAGTTTATGTTAAGCCCCCAACAACTTTTATAAACACATTCATTCATTTTAAATACTTGTACGTATTACAAGTATTTGTACACATTCTTGCATGAGAAAATGCATTGTTAAGGATTTCCTTGAAGTCTATTTTTGGTTTCGTTTTATGTGCACATTTTCCACTTTCTTACATAGCATTTGTACTTTTAAGTCGTATGATACTTTTAAATATACATGCAACACTCTTGTATAATGTACTCGTATTTCTTAAAAGGGTCTACAAGTGTCAGCCACTGGCTTGATAGTAGCAGCAACTAAAACAAAACAAATGAAAGCAAGGAAAGTGCTTTTATGCATCATTTCAATAATCCTTTTGTTTATTCTTGTATTTTGAACTCCATTCAACTCCTGATGCTCAATACTTGACACAATAAAATTGAAGTATTGCTCTATAATGCCCATTATTTGTATTGGCAATAGATACCATCGGCAAATGTTTGACATTGTGGCAAAGTCTAGCAACAAAAGTGCTACTCAATCAGATTAGCAGAAAAAAAGAAAGAAAAATGGATTTCAGGATTTTAAATTTTTAACCTCAAACATTTCTTTGAAAGATGTCTAGAAAATGGACAACTCTTTACACTGGAGTGGGTACGGGAACGGGTAATTTTCAAATCGTTTAAGTTTTGAAAATTAAAAAATCACAGAAAACTTGTTAAATCCAATTATAGATGCCTGCCGTTTAGGTCAGGTTAGGTTGGCATGTAGTTTGCCAGTTACAGGCAAGTTCACTCGGTGGCCTGTATGGTCCATATGTGTGTGTCACCCAATGTGAGGTCAGCCCCTGATTAGATTATTTATGCTCATTACTTAAATAACAATTGATGTAAAACTACCAATAAAATTTTCTACAGATAGCGGGTCTAATAATAGAAACTGAAGTGAGAAGACATTGCATAACGTTTCATAACAAATTAGAAGGTCGTTATAGACTATAACCTAATTGCCGAATTTGGGAATGAGAAAATCTTAATGCAATCGATGAAACACATATGAATTGACAAAGAGGAATTCTCACCATTGAGACACGGCTACATGTCTGTCAAAAATTCATGAATAATTTCCTGAAATGAGTGATGGCCAGTGATCATCAGAGCCGTGTCGATAATTTGGCGGATATTTTATTCCATACTTATTAATGGTTTAACAAACAAAATATACGAAAATACATATATACGAGAAATTAAAAATTTCATTTTAAAGTCTTAATATTTTGTGATCAAGGAAGTGTTTTGAGTTCCGAACCATTTAATAAAGAATAAAAAATCTATTAAAGCATACAGCAATGTGTGGCCACCGATGGCGTTAATAACTGCTTGTAGAAGTATTTTCATGGAATACATTGTCTTTCTTACAAACTCCAGTGGAATCATAATTCATACCTCTCGTACCCTTGCTTTTAAGTCTGTTTGAGTTTCGGTTGTCGCCTGACAGTACTATTTCTTATATGAGTTTATTAAGTTATCAGTACGATCCAGTTGCCCACCTATGAATATATGCTGTATCCAGCACTTTACCACAATTGAAAGGAAGTCCGTACTGTTACCGTAAATGCTATAGTTTTGGGATATTTAATGCGGTAAAATTTTAATTGTTATCAGAAATGAACCCAAATTTATGCGTACTGTTGATCAAATGGCAGTTATATATATTAAAGTTCTGCTTCACGTTCATTGTATTCCAATAAAACAGATTTCTTCAACTGCTGCACTGAATATACTTTACAAACTAAAAAGTTTACGTTCTGGTTATGGTCGCGATTTTCTTAGTGAAATTAAATTAAAGAATTGTCGTTTCTTTCCAGCACTTACTCTATAGTTTTATGAGGAAATTGTTGCACTTTATTTTCTTAGAGTTCACATTGTAAGATATGTAGTGGATAACTAAGTGCTTTCATTCACTTTATTTTGTCTTGATGTCTGGCCCGGGGCTCGAACCCTGGCTTTACGTCTAATACGCCAACACACTACCTACTAGACTACGGCGACTTTGTACATACATAAGCCTGACTTAAGGGTTGTAATGACCCCCTTACTTTAGAATTTTGCTCTCCGTTTTTTTCCATTTACAAGGCCTTTACGAGAACGATACGGCAAGTAACAACGCATTAACCGTTTGGAAACCCCAATCTGTCCTTTAATTATTACACCAACTGCATACTTGTTACTTAAAACCTTTAACCTTTTTTATTACGTTTTTAGCCTCCCATATTAAATGTCTGGCGTCATCCTATTGTTGAACATTGTCTCTGAAATATTAATTTCATTCGCATTTTCTTCTTTGTTCTGTCACTGTATAGCGGTTAATTGTAAAGTATCTTCTCAACTATATTTTCTTTCTTTTTTTCTCTTCTTTCTCTTTTTAATAAAAAAAATTTCTTTTGTAAACAAAATTAAATTTTCACTCAGAGAGAAAAGGACTCAAATGCATAAATTGCAGGCAGCTCATGCTGCTGTCCGTTTGAAAAGAACAGAAAAATTCTGTCATAAAATACTTCTGCAGAACAAAGAGAAGCTAAGAGGAAGAAGAAAAATTAAACAAAAGCTTGAAAAATAATTGTCTGATATGAAATGCCATTTAAAAGACCGCAAGTTATTTTTATTGAAAAACTTATTTTGCTACCCCCTCCACCCATTTACACAGTGCACTTTATTTTCTCAGTGGCACATATTGCTTTAATCTGTTTTTCGTTCTTTTTTCTTTTTTTTTTTCATTAAAAAGGAAAGAAAAAAGTGCCAACATAAACTGTATGTAAGTTAGACAACCAATTGTAAAACAGAGATTAGGGCTAATAAGCTAGGACTGGGCTAAGCCAATAAAGCACAAAAAAATCCTATAAATCAACAACTGGGTACTGATCTTAAGAAGACTGCTCAGTGTGCAACTTTCTTCTTCCCACAGGCAAGGCTTAGCAGAGTGTGCTTTTTAGAGGTGTAAATGTTGGCTTTCAGAAAAAGAAAAGCTCGTAGAGAATAGGGAACATCGCCTCAGCCATAAATAACATCCACAAGTAATGAGCAAAACTCACTCTCTCCCTTAATCGGTAGATTCCGAACAACAAGGGCGATTTTACTTTACTCTCAGAGTTTTTGCCAAATGACTGCTTTTTCCATATCTCGCAATGTCTTATCCGGGGGTTAAATCATGATCTTTCGTTAGATAAGCCAAGACACCATACCTACTAGACTACGCCGATTTCAATAGGCAAACAAAACACTAACGAGAATCTTAAAGGATGGCTTTTTTAAAAAGACAAAGCTCTTCAAAACCTGCTGATGTCTCAGTTCCAATAGGCGTATTCCGGATAATCAATATGCCTTCAGAGGGAAAAACACATTAAATTTTTAGGTTTAGGTCGAAGTACTAGTTCTGATGTCCCAAAGCCCACTTGAGCACGCATAGCGGCCCGTTGTGACGCCACGAATGAACGCAGTCCCTGTACTGACCAAGTTCCACCTAAATCAGAGAAGAGGAAGAAGTTGGTCAGAGCAAGGGCTGCACAATGAAACGCATTGATTTTGAAAAAATTCACAGATTACTGTGTATAATACTTCTCCTTTTATCGAAGTTTCGCCAAGCTTTTGACAAAGTTTGACAGGAAACCCTCATACTTTAATAGAAGAAGGAAAGAAAATTACATAACCGGTCAAAAGTTTCCTACGCTGCTAGGTTAATGAAATTGGCTGTAGCTTGAAAGGGATTTACTTACTTTGATCCTGTAAGGCTTTGTTGTAATATCGATGGCGCCTATTATAACTTCCGACTAGCAATTCTAATTCATTCTGATATTTTTTTAAACGTGTGGACTATAAATTCCAAAACCATCGTCTCTGTTTCTCAAGCATCGGACAACGGCAGAGAAGATGTTCTGTGGTCTCCACTTCTTCCTTGACATTACAGAAATCATTGTAGGATATTTCTAGCCTCCCGACATATGCGTTCAGAGCCAGTTTCTCGTTAGAACTGTTATGAGGTTCTAAGATGAACTCTTATTAGATTTAATGCTCATTTCCTTATAGGATTAGATCTGTTTGGACTCTCTACAAGTGGGTATTTTATTCCATCTCTCTTTGGCAAATGAATGAAGTTTATGTGTAGCCAGTAGTCTGTCCCTCTGCAGGGGAATGTTAATCTGCCGTATTAACTCATTTGAATTTATGGTTAAATTCAATATCCCGAGAGACCACCGGGGGATCCATATGAGGTCACGCTATCGATTCCAGCCTTCTTACACAATCTTCCGTGTAGTGCATACACTCTCTCTGGTCTCTTCGCTTTTAATAAATAAACATTCGATAGAGGTTTCGTATGGTGGTATCTTTACGGACATTATTTAAACCTGAAAAGTATAATTGTAATCGGGTAATAGAAGACAGAATCTAGAATTCAAATTTTCTGAAAAGATTTCGTATCCGACTTTATCGTGTAATCTACATTCTTAAATGAGTTCAGTCAGATATAAGATCCAGCGCTAAACGAAACAGCGTTAAACGAAGCAACTAATAAATCAACTGTGACGCAGGAAAGTTGCGTTCGTACTGTGATTGCGATTTCGGAAAAACCATTTGAATTTTTATTCTGGAGAAGACTAACAAAAGAGAGTTGAAAAGGATACATAGAATACACCGTCGCTATATAGTGCACCGCTTTTGTTTGGTGCATGGCCATGTCGTTTGCACACATATACTATACAACTAGTATCTATACAGTGTGCGATTTAATGGAATCCTAATACTACCGCGTAATACTGAAACAGCGTTAAGCGGAGCAGCGTTTAGCGGGGTCTTACTGTACTTGAATGATATTTTCTGGGAGCTGCAAACCATAAGGGGATCTCTCTGCTAGTCGCCGTAATCTAGTAGGTAATGTGTTGGCTTATTAGATGTGAGGCCACGTTTTAAAACCCAGGTCAGACATCTCCAACAAAACGAAATATGAAAAAATATTTCTTCTGCGAATGCCTCTCAGCGGGTATCTGACAAAAACTCTGAAAGTAAATAAAAATTGCCATGAAAAAGTTTCTCAAAAAATATGTCGTTCGGAGTCGACTTTAAACTGCAGGTCCCACCACTTATCGTTAAAATTAACACACACACACAACATAAGTGGTATGAGAAGCTAGATAGTAATCCTATCTGAAGGGTTCAATGACTTATTATCGTTGTAAAACCAAAATAGAAAGCTGGATCGGATGTCGTGTTGCTAATAGGTACATATGCATGTATATTCAAATCAAATATATCTAAAATTTTAGCATAATCACAGTTTTTATACTTTTATATTCTTGTGGCGCTTAGTAACATTATCACGTACACAGCCTGATGAATGAAAGTGGTTTTTAAACCGTCTATTGCCCAAATTTTTTTCTGGATTAAAAAATTATTTCTGGCTTTGATTTATTTTACAAGTAAAGAATATTTAAAAAAAATTGTTTTTTTTTTGGTCAAGTTGGGATTTATATGTTGTAAATATAATAAAAATAATTTTTGGACTTCGCTGAATTAACCGAAATACAAAAAGAAAGCAAAAAATGAGCATTGAATTTAAGCTGTCTACAGGCGGTCTTGTGCACTAGAGGTTTAATTGCTTTCCAGCCAATTGTAGCTGACGCAGCCTCTTCTTATATCAATAAAATCCTTTTTTTCCGTAATTTTATTTTCATAAACATTTTTACAAACAATTTTCGTAAAACATAAGCAAAATAAGGAGTGAGAATAGAAGAACGACATAAAAGCAATAAAAAAGTCTGCAGAACAGTATTGTCAAGAAAATGTTTTTACGCATAAATTTTTCTTACATTTTTGTGCCGTTAGTTACAGCTGCTCCTAAATTATTTTATTTTGTTGTGGAATTTTCCTATTTCTGACCTGTCAAACGGTTAATTTACATTGGCATTTTAACGAGTAAATACGGAGGCAAAAAAGGGAAAGTTCCAGTAACCCAAATAGGCAAGAAAGTGTAACAATTTCACCATAAAACCATGGAGTAAAAAGTGCTGGGAAGAAACGATAATTCTTTACTAATTGCAGAAAGAAAATTGCTTCTTACAGAACAACAAAAATAAATACGATAGGTTTTAGCGATAACGCACATATTTCGGATATTGAAGTCGTGGTCTAGTAGGTAGCGTGTTATGGCTTATTAGACGTGAGGCCTCGGTTACCCCAGGTCAGGCATCTCCAACTGAACGAAATATGAAAAACAATTTCTTCGGCGACTTCCTCTCAGCAGATTTCTGACAAAAACTCTGAGAGTAAATAAAATTGCCATGAAAAGTTTCTCAAAAATCTATCGTTCGCAGTCTCGCCACTAATTTATAAAAATTTAAACACACAACATAAGTGGTGTGAGAAACTAGGTCGTAATCCTCTTTAAAGGGTTGTAATGACCAATTATGTATGTATGTATTAGAATAATGAGATTTTATTCGATGCATCCAATATGTTGCTTTCTAAAATAAACGGACCTAACAAGGCGTAGAGGAGAAATACTCTAAAAGCATTGAAAATCTATAACATAATTCGCGACCATAACTATAACGTAATGGGTTTGAGTGTGTAGAGTATGTTTGGTAAAGGGATTGAAGAAACTTGTTTTACTGGATTACCATGAACGTGGAGAAGAACTTTAATATATTGAAATGCCATTTGATCAGCAGTGCCTATATATTTGGGCTTATTGCTGGTAAAAATTTAAATTTTGCCGCATTAAATACTGCAAAACATTATCACTTACTATGAGAACATGGCTTCCTTTTATTTGTGGTAAAGAGCTGAATTTTGCATCTATGGGTGCATAACTGAATCGAAACTGAAAACTTAATAGACAAATAGCACTGTCAGCGGACAAGTCAAACAGAGTTGAAGGCAGAGGTATAAGAGCATGTATTCCTGTACCACTGTATTCGGTAAAAATACTTCCACAAGCTATTATTAAGCCATCAGAGCCCACAAAATATTGTTAAGAAAATGTAAACGGTGTGCATTGTTTAACATTAAAATGAGCAAAAGGTACACAAACAAATACAACGAACTTGTTAACGTAAACCAACAACATCAGTATGAAAGAAAGAAGGATAGACAAGCAAGCGAGAACACAACAAGAAGCAATGTGAACAAACTACTCAACAACAATGAAGTCACGATAGAGTTCTCGAGAAAGCGAACACACGAACACTCAATTTCAAGAACATTCATCAGACTGCTTACGTGGGCAAGACAAAGCAGGTAATGAGTAGTAGTAAGAATTCAGTCAGTCAGATGCGTTCGGTGTGGAGAGAACAGTCGTGGTTTGAAGATCGCAGTTGAAAAGATCTGCGTTGTAAGCAAAGAAGAATAGCGAACAAGCAATTATTGTTGTATTCGTCAAGTTGCACACGGTGGCATACAAAAGTAGTACGAACAATAAAGAGTTTAATTGAAACTGAACACATATTTGTTTTTATTTTGTATGCAATCAATGAACTCATATTCTAAACGTTTTTAAAAAGGTAAAAACGTAACAATATATTGATTCCTTATTAAATGGTTTCGAACTCAAAACATTTTGTTGTTTAAGTTTTTTCAATTAAATTTTTAATTCCCACTTTGATTAAAATGTCAAATGATGTCAAAACATTTTCTGGACAGACTGTATCTTCGAAAGCAAAGTAGCTATTTAAATAAGGAGATCATAGTAATAACGATGACAGCGCCAAAGCTGACTGTGATGATTTACACCAGGTACAAAAAATGGAAGAGAAATAAGGGAGAATATCAAGAAATATCCAACACTTGTAGTGTGAAAAAAATTACTTTCTATTACCACTCTTCGCTTAAGTTTGTTCTTTTTTTTAGTTACAGTTTTCTAATTCAACCTCACGTTTTCACTTTCCATCCTTCGCTTCATAACATTTTAATTTAAAGTCATTGTATTAAGGTTGTCACCAGGTGTTTGAAATTATACGGTGTTGAGTTGGAATTAAATTTTTGGTGGTTGGAATAGCCATAAAAACGGAAATTTTCTCAGAAGAATACGGTTATGATTACTCAAGGTTTCTGCGTATTTCAGGGTAAAACAGACTTCAGGGTAAAACTCTACACTAAACAAAAGTGCTACGAATATGGAGTATTGTGATGTGAAATACGAAATTTTCTTTGATATCCACGAATATGAAAACATTGACGTCAAGGGTATCGTAAAGTCGTACCGGACCGTCAGTAATTTTCTTACCTTTGCTGCTATGTATGTTGGTGGTGTTGAAGGCAGCCTTTGAGGTTCACTTTTAACGTTTCAAATTTTTTAAATGAATTTCAAAGCACAGTTAATAAAAATTGTTTATTTGGTAAGAGGCTTAAAGGAGAATTAAATTCGTTTTAATCATTTTTTTCATTGAAATTAATGAAATGTTTAGAATGAAATGTTGAAAATAATTGGAATTCCGCCACATTCAAATGAATTTTGTGAAGGTAGTACTACTATGGTACTACAAATTATGGAAAAGGTTATTATTTAGAGATTAATAACTTTGAGTTGACTACAATGCTTTATTTGACAACACATATAACAGCTGAAAGTTACTTTGTGTTTAGTTTTGTTCAACATTTTACTATGGATAGACATACACCAGAGTAATGTTTACAACTTGTTTAAATTTTCATCATAACAAGGGTTCTTTTCGTGAAACATATCGTATACTTCATCCATTTTAAACGCGTATATAATCAACTTTCAGAGTAATTAATTTGAATAACAGATCATTTTTGGACCTCATTTACTCTTACTTTTAATATGTATACACCGGGTGGGTCATATGTCGGTTTAAATTTCAACCATCGGTTATTTCGAATCTGGCAATACTTATGTCATTCTATTCAGCATATTATCTCCACTGAACATAATGAATCGATTTACGCTTGAGCAACGTTGGAAATTATAGGAAATGTATTTCCAATTTGTCGGAAATTGCACGAAAATGTCGTATAAAATTTGGTCGCAGAGAAGGACCAACAGTGGCAATACCGGGAAAATTTATAACTAAAGTTCGTGAAATTGATTTCATTATTGATGCGCCCACACGTGAGCGTGCTCATACAGTGCATTCAGCCGAAAATTTCGAAGCTGTGGTTGAGAGCGTGCGTGAGAATCCACCAACATCAATTTTGAGAAAGATCTTTCAATTGGTTCAAGAGTTAAACTGTTATGACCATCCACTTCGTTTTCGCTTCGCTAGATGGGCCAAAGGTAAACTGTACGATGATGTTGATTTTGTCAAGAAAATCATCTTTTCGTATGGAGTTCATTTTCATCTTGGTGGGTACGTTAATAAGCAAAATTGCCGCATTTAGGGCTCAGAAAACCCACACGTGGTCTTAATGCACCCATTACGAGTGACTGTTTGATGCGGCTTGTGGAATAGTGTTGCAAATCTGAAATTTTGAAATGGTACTGAACTATAACTGAAAGAGTACTTTTTTGCTTCATATGGTACTTTTGTAAAAAAATACATATGTACATACATATATATTGGTCATTATAACCCTTCAATCAGGATTATGATCTAACTTTTCACACCACTGATTTTGTGTGCGTTAATTTCATACATGAGTGGCGGGATCTACTCTTTAAAGTCGAATACGAACGACATATTTTTGACAAACTTTATCATGGCAATTTTATTTACTCTCAGAGTTTTTCCCAGATGGAAGTCGCCGGAGAAATATTTTTTCATATTTCGTTTTGATGTATATGTCTGACATGAGGTTTGAACCGTGGGCTCACGTTAAGTAAGCCCGTACACTACCCACTTATTATTATTTAGTTATATTTAATACACATATAGCACGGAACAGAAAAACTAACACTTATTCGTGTTCCTCACATACATACAGTTGATTCCGAATGTAACAAAAAGTAAAAGCCCCTTTTAGTCAAATGTCGATGGAACGTAATGTTCGTTTTTAGCATATGAAGAGCAATGCATATGCTTACCGAAATTACATTACGGTTCGGCACGCGTCTTCATTGCTTTTCGTGTTCTAAAAATGAATGTACTTTCCGTGGACGGGAAGATACGCGGGGCTAAAGCCTAATTCTACCTTTAGCATTACGTTGAACATTCTGCTAATGCATTAATGGTTGAAAACTGCAAGATATAAAATATGTAATAATAAAAAAGTACTTAAAGGATCGCAGGGGTATCGCGGTATTTTTGGAATGAAAAAGTACTGAAAAAGTACTAAAGTACTGAATTTTTCAACACTGTTGTGGAAAGAAGGCAATATTTCTTTGAAAATGAGGATGGCACAACCCTGGAGTTATCCACACGCAGCGTTGCCATTTGCCAAGTTTTCCCTTTTTTTCCAAGTTTTTTGAGATGCGAAAAAGTTTTCATTAAAATTGTTTTCTAACAAAACAAGTTTTTTCGAAAAAATCAAAATTTCAATAAATTCAATAATAACACGAAATATTTACATTTTTATATAAAAATGTAGCAAAGAAACACCGATAGAGGACACCATTCTAAGGTGTTTCCTTTAAAAATGTTGATACTTTTGTAGAAAACAAAAGTTTTTTTCCCAGAAATAAAAAGTTTTTAAAAGAAATTACTGGCAACACTGTCCACACGTAACGTAACGTAGCATGGCATATTTATAATAGGTAGGAGCAATTCAACAGCTGACGAGTTTTTGAATGTCAAAAAAAATGTCTGTTTTTTGTGTATTTTGTTTCGATATTCAATTTCGTATTTATATTAGTCATAAACCCTTATATGTACCGCATGTATCCTTAACGATACGCACTCTAGAAATTCTTTAGGATTACTATTTTAAAGCCAATTATATTAAAATTTTTGCAAGATGATTTACAATATTTAAGCCTTTGACACTAAATACATATATCTTTTAAACTACAACCTAGATTTACTATATTTATAGATATTTAGATGAAAGTGATAAATTACCAAAAAAAAATCCATGTCTTCAACTACGTGCTCCAACTATGACTGAAATAACTTGTGTGATATTTTTAAAACAAATTCTCTTTCAGAAGATTGGGATATAGGGATTAAAACAAACTGGGCCAATCTTCTGCTGAAAATTTGTTATTATAATTACTCAAACGTAATTATAATTGGGATTAAGAAAAGAGATAGAAAGAAAGAAGTATTAGTATGTATTTCTTATTTTCTTTTTTTAGTCTGTCAATTTGGTTGAGTGTTGTGGAAGCAAGTGAATTTTAAGTACAACTTTTGATTTAAATTTTCTACTAAAGCTAATTCAAAATAATTCACAATATAATTCAAGAGATAATAGTTTAAATAATAAGAGATACAGTTAAATATATATTCAATTACAAAATTCAGTCATAAAATAAATATAAATTATGTACAAATTTTAATTGGTACAATAATTAATAAGAAATAACGTTTGCAGCCAATAATTTTTTTTTTATTTATAGGTGCTGCACTATTGTGTAATTTAGCATGACATAAAAATCATAAGAATTTTCAATATATAAAATTTATTTAGTTTTTTTAATTGCTTTAATTAATTTCCTATGGAGGTTTGAGGTTTAATTTTTTTGACACTTCAAATGCACTTTTACAAAAACAAAATGCCTGTTGTTTTTGCATTGTTATACTTGTAAAGTTGCTCCTACCTATTATAAATATGCCATGGTAACGTACCGTAGAAAACGTTCTCTTTTTAGCATATGGAGAACAATGTAAACGCTTACCCAAACATTCTCTCTCGTTAGCAAAACGGAACATGAGAGAGAGAGAGCAGTGTTGCCACGAAGAAATAATATTGTAACCAACATTTGTGAAAAAATTACCAAATAAATTCGCAGTTTTTTTAAATTTAAATTATATTTGAGAAAAAAACAATAAATAACCAAATAAAATTATAATCTTGCTAATTAATTAATTTTAACAAACAAAACAAAAGCTATTTTTATAAGAAAAATAATAACCAAATCCGGAATAATCTACACATTGAACAAAAAACGGCAACACTGATGATGCGTCTGTATACTAATTTCTTTGCATTGTGTTGTGTTAGTTTGTGTGTTGCTTTGTGTTCTGTTTCGTTTTTATTTACATTCTTCGTTGACATATGTCCCGTTTTAAACGTTTCTATAATTACACAAACGTTTTTAAGGCTACGTACGTTACGATTTTACGATTCTTACACTTGGGTAACCAAGGCTTTACGGTCAGTATGCATATTCTTATACGTAAAGCCACGGTTCAAACCCCAGGTCAGACATAAAAGCAATTTTTTTTAATTTGATATGTATTAGAAAAAAATTAAAAAGAAAAAATCAATAAAAAATTCCTAAATAGGGATTGAACTCGATCGTGATTGAGAATAAGCAATTGAATGCATTTTTAAAGTTGACAGCTCTTAACAACAATCTCAAACAGCTCGGATCAATCCCTGTGCAGGATTTTTTTCTTCTTTATAAAATATATACATATGTATTGTATTTGTTTTATTTTCTTATTATATATGATATAGATATATAATATATATGTAATATAATAGTATATACATATTGTTTAATGATGACACTATATAAAGAAACACCCTTTAAGATTAACGGTCTTTTTTTATTATTACATATTCTCTTTTTGCTTTTTTGTATTTCCCTTTATTCCAGTGTTGCCACCAACAGCTTTATGAATTACACACAACTGGCATCGAAATTACACATATGAAAAAAAATTACACACAAAATTCTGTTTTCACAGATATTGTATACATATATTATGTAAACAATAAAGTTACATATTCATATAAATACTTAAAATAATATACCTATAACATTTCCAGCTTTTAAAGATTTGCTTCTATTTAATTGTATATCGAGTTCCGAAAAATTGGTAAATGTACAGTATTAAACAAAGTGCAGCAGCAGATTTATGCATGCATACGTATATGTATGTAATAAATAAAAATGTATCGTAAAACTCAAATAAAAATATTTTGCTCTTTTTCTAACAAAAGACATGTAAATGCATATGTGGGCTCTAGGAGTCTACTAAACTCTTAGGGTCTATAACAATCAGTTGAAGAATGGGATACGTATGTTCTTCTGGAAATCCCCCAATAAAATAAGAAGGCGTTTTGTTTGAACTTAGCCTTTATTGCCTTAGTGGAGGTTTATTAACAACTGATGGTAATTATTTTCAACAGGTTTTACGTAAGCAATAAAAATTTTGAATTTAGCAATATATAATTCATAAAGTCGCCGTAGTCTAGTAGGCAGTGTGTTGGCTTATCAGACGTAAGGCCACGGTTTAAACTCAAAACGAAAATATGAAAAAATATTTCTTCAGCGACTTCATCTCAGCAGATTTCTGGCAAGAAAATGTTCTCAAAAATCTATCGTTCGGAGTCGACGTTAAACTGTAGGCCCCGCCAAATTAACACACAGAACATAAGTGCTGTGAGAAACTAGGTCGTAATCCTGACTGAAGGGTTGGTTGTAATGGCTAATTATATATGTTATATATAATTCATAAAATATATAATAAAAAACAAGTACGCAATATTCGTATAACAGATTAAACAAAAAAATAGTTCACAGTATGTTTGTACTACACTAAGAAAAATATGTTGAACACAGTTCAACAGCATATATCAAACATTATTCTTACATGTATTTAAATTAGTAAGAGATAGATGTAGGTATTTATTTTTGCAAACTAGTGTTGGAAATTACAATAAATTTTCAAAACAAATCATTGTTAACAAATATACTGTTAAAAATTAGTGATTAAAGAAAAAGGTAGACCAAAAAATAAAATTACACACAAATTACACACGAAGCTAATTACACACACGCTACACACACAATGAAAAATTACACACAATATGTGTAATTACACACAAGGTGGCAACACTGCTTTATTCTTTTGCTTTATTATTGCTAACAAGCATTAAAGTATTTTGCTCATTCTAGTTGCGGCAGTAGTCTAAGTGTGACCTTTTTTGTTAAACAAAAAACAAGAACAAAAACAAAGTAAAAACTGTGAACAGAAACAATATAATAGAAACATAAATTGAAATTAAACACAAGCAAAATAAGACAAAACAATTTTGTAAATAAAGCAACATAAGATCTACACATTGAATTTAATAAATTAAACAAATTAAAATTACAGAAACAACAAAACCAAAAGGAACAAAACAAAATTAAAGGAACCAGTGCATCTCCAGCATTAAACATTTTTTGGTCACTTCGAACCAGATTTAATGTAGTGAAGTACAGTGAATTTAACAAAAAAATCCTTAAATAAGCATAAAAATTTTAAAAGACAACAAATTCATAACGGGGAAAAAATACAGTTTAAAATAAAAATACATTCAACAAGAGCATGTCAGACAGAAAGAGACACGAAATTACAGCAACAGACCCAACATACAAGAAGAGAATCAGATTAGCAAACAGCGACTCAAATAAAGAAGACCCAACAACAATAAGTAAGTACAAGAAAAATACAATAAAGAGAAACTCAAACTCGTTAGTGCGTGAGTTCCCTCTTAGAATTTTTTGTCGCTGTTGAAAACGAAGTAGAAAGAAAAAGAAAAAAGGGTTACCACCCATACTTCTTTTGATAAATTACTGGGGAAACAAAATAACTTGAAATTAATTATTATTTTTGATAATTCTTGTTGTAATATTGCTAGCAGGGACTTTTTTGTTTCAATTTGACTTATTTTTATTAATTTGAATTTTAACCCATCGTTAAACAATGGCACTCGACAAATTTGTAAATTGTACAAATGACCTACAACATTCACTCTCTTGAGGTACTTCTTGTCGAACTTGATTCTCTATGGATACAAGTCAAAAGGACGTATGGAGAGTGTAGGGACACAAACAAAGTTTCTAAAGAAAAACCCATCGATGAAGATAAGCTTCGTGATCAATGACCGCTACCAACACAAACAGGTGACATAAACTTAGAAGCTAAAACTGTAAAAGCATTTACAACCACAACACGCGAAGACCCATTAAATCGATTCTCAGACCTATCACGAGCTTATCGAGTGCTCGCTTATGTCATACGATTATGGAGAAATACGGGAAGCAACCGAAGCCATCTTCGCGAATCTTCAGCAGAAATCACCCGAGAAGAAGTACAAACATTTGAAACTTAAGCAAAAAATATCCCCAACGAGCAGTCTGTTGACCTTAAATCCCTTCATGGATCGCCATGGCATTATTAGAGGCAATGGGCGACTCGCTCAATCACCTGCATTAACGTACAATGAACGCTACCCAATATTGTTACCTCATAACTCGAAGCTATCACAATTACTAGTTGAATTTACACATAAAATTACCCTTCATGGAGAAAACCAACTAATGATTCGAGTCCTACGCACATAATATTGGATATTCATATTGAAACCCTTGGTCAAAAGCATAATTCACAACTGTAAAACGTGTGTTTTGTACAAAAAACAGACGCAAAATCAAATCATGGCTTCATTACCACCAGAACGTACAACATTATCAAGACCCTTTGCTACAACTGGATTAGACTACGCAGGACCTTTTGACATCAAAAATTTTACAGGCCGAGCTTGTCTTATTACAAAAGGGTATATTTGCATATTTGTATGCTTCGCCACAAAAGCTGTACATCTTGAAGCAGCAAGTGATTTATCGACCCAATCGTTCTTAGCAGCATTTTCCCACTTCATAGGAAGACGTGGATGTCCCGCACTCATTTATTCAGACAATGGGAAAAATTTTGTCTGAGCAGCAAAACTACTCAGAAAAGAACGTCTAGAATTCATAAAAACTCTTCAAAATCAAGTGACCCATCATTTTATTCATCAAAATCTTAACTGGAAGTTTATTCCCCCAGCAGCCCCACACATGGGCGGCCTTTGGGAAGCCGGTGTAAGATCATTAAAAACTCACCTCAAAAAGATGATACCGAACTTGAAATTCACATTTGAAGAGCTCTCTACAATTCTTACTCGTATAGAATCATGCCTAAATTCTAGACCCTTAAGTCCTGCTAGCGATGACCCAACTGACCTTAATCCATTGACCACTGGACACTTCCTTATTGATAGTGCATTATTGACCCCAGCTGAACCAGTTGTAAGCAGTGAAAATCTGATTCTCATCAACCGCTGGAAACGGTTGAAGGTCATCTACCAATCATTTTGCCAAAGATGGAAGTCCGAATACTTGGTTGAACTTCAACGCAGATATAAATGGAATATTCAGAGGGACAACGTTAAAATCAACGATCTGGTAGTCATTAAAAACAACAACTTGCAACCCAATGAATAGCAAATAGGTCGAATCATCAAAACATATCTTGGACTTGACCAAAACTGTAGAGTTGTAGACATCAAAACCAAAAACCACAATTTTTGTAATTGGTCCGGTGATTACCAATTACAAAAATTGTGGTTTTGTTTACAAATTAGTATAACTCCTAATCATTTACATACACTAATATTGTTATAATTTTACACTTACAGGTATGGCATCCCAACAACCACAAAGACCCGAACACTGGCAATTTTCATGTGGAATTTGTCTCAAGGACCATCCCATACGCACTTGCAGACAGTTCTTGAGCTGTGATCCAACCGAACGATATGAACTCATGATCGTCAAAAGGTATTGTTTGAACTGCCTTGCAAGATCCCATAAAACCGAAGAGTGTAGAAATGAAAAAAGGTGCCATATCTGCAAGAAAAGTCATAACACATTGTTACATGATGCAATGCCGCTAATAGACCCACAACCATCAAGACGAGCCGACCCACAGCCATCAAGACGAGTCGACCCATGGCCATCAAGACGAACCGACCCACAGCCTTTAAGACGAGTAGATCCATGGCCATCAGAACGAACCGACCCACAGCCTTTAAGACGAGTAGATCCAGAAACACCTCTTTTCAATTGGAATTTGGTTTTTATTCCAACCGCCTCCATTAAGGTTCACACCAGTAGTCTTACTACTTGGGTCAGCACACGGGCTATCATCAACCGATCTCTAACAAGATCCAGAGTATCAAAATCATTCGTCAACAAATACAAGATTAAAACAGTCATGGAGTATGGTCATGATTTTGCTGTTTTTGAGATGCGACACCATAACGATGCCAATAAATGGTCGACCAAAGTGACAGCCCTTATAACAGACCAACTTCCAAAGAAGCCGTATTCTGGACCCATCTCAGCCGATCCAACCGAGGACTTTCCGCCTAACTCATTGGCTGATATAGACCCTCGTTCCAACACTTTAGTGGAAATTGAAATTGGCAGTGATATTTATCATACCCTACGTCAAGATGGAGCCATTAATACGGAAGTCGGTCAGGTCGTGGCCGAAAAAAGTGCCTTGGGATATTTATTTTCAGGACCCATTCAAAACCTGTGGTAAACTTCACCAAGTCATGGGAGCCGGAATGTTTAATGATGACACTATATAAAGAAACACCCTTTAAGATTAACGGTCTTTTTTTATTATTATATATTCTCTTTTTGCTTTTTTGTATTCCCCTTTATTCTTTTGCTTTATTAATGCTAACAAGCATTAAAGTATTTTGCTTATGATCATTCTAGTGTAAATAAAACAACATAAAAAATACATAAGAACTACACATTGAATTTAATAAATTAAACAAATTAAAATTACAAAAACAACAAAACCAAAAGCATTTTATTTAAAATAAAAACAAAATTAAAGGAACCAGTGCATCTCCAGCATTAAACACATATACTAGCTGACCCGGTGAACCTCGTTCCGCCCAAAATTGTTTTTTTTTTTTTTGTTATTGCCCAAAACAGGTCACATTATATATTTATTATTGTGAAAGGTAAGTGTAATAATAATCAAAGACGCCAACAAAATTAATCAAAATCAGTTTGATAGTTGGAAATAGGGAGAAATAGCTCCTCTACCACCCCCACTAAATACTTCTTAAAAAGAAAAAACGTAAACCATTTGTGTTCTACGGTATGCAGATCTATCTAGTTCAAAATTTAATCGAATTTTACATTATATAGGTGAGGCATACTCCAAAACAAAAACTAACAGACATACATGTTATATATGCACATATGTAGTTATAAACCATCGAATTAGCCGACTTATAGGTATATCTTAAAGGGAGAGGGTGGCCACGTCCAATTTTGCTGAGTTTGTCGATATCGACTCTACGAACTTACCCACCAAATTGCATTCGTCTACGATCACTATGTCCCTAAATATTCAATTGTAACCTTTTGGTGTCCCTCACACCACGCCCCTCTCACTACTCTTTCGGTGTCCCTCACGCCACTTTTTCGGTGTCCCACACGCCACGTCCCTCACACCACGTGTCTCTCACACCACTTGTCCCTCACACCACGTGTCCCTCACACCACGTCCCTCACACCACGTGCCCTGACACCACGTCCCTCACACCACTTTTTTGCTTCACTCACACCACGTGTCCCTCATCATAACTATAGGACTTATTTTTATCATTCTCTCCTCTTTTTTTTCTTATTTTACCCAGGAATTTAATTAATTTTTCCGGTTTTTCTTTCCCCGCCTCCAGTTAATTGTTTAACAGAGTTCTGTATGTAACATAACAGAGCTCTGTTATCCGACTTGTTTTGCGTCTGGGGAGATAGATCTTAAAATCTATCTTCACACACATGAAATTGTGTAGCTGTGAACTGATATACTACATTATTCGGACTTTGCATCAAATTTAAATAGGGCGAAATGAACACCGCCGATAATGAAGGTGATATCGATGAAAACATTAAAAATAATGTTGGATGACAGCAAAATTAACATGATCGAAATAATCGAGGCGCTAAAGATATCAAAAGAACGTGTTCGACATATAGCGTACGAATATTTGAGTCCAGAAAGCTCTGTTCAAATCTCATTAGAGAGCACGTGGGAAACCAACTTTAAGGAGTGCAACAAAGCGTCAACAGACGGCTGGTAAAGTTATAGCAACAGTATGAACGATTATTATATTTATTCGGTTCCTGTATTCTGTATTCTTTAACAAAGTGTCTGTTGTAGACATAAATTCGCCTTTTAACATATCTCCGTTAGATATTATAGTTCTAGCCATTATAAATAAGAAAATGTCTTATTGAATTATTCGTTACAATGAACAATTATTTTTAATAATAATTTTGTTTTTAACATTCCATTAAAAAATTGTCATAAAAAACTTAATTTTATATTTTATTTTAACAGATTCAATAAATATTTTAAATTATTTTAAACACTAAATAAATGAGTATCTGATAAGTGAATATACACTTTGGTCTTGATTTTCTCACAAGACAATTAAAATCAATATTCGAATAATAAAATCGTTGTGCGTTTAAAACTTTAAATACGTAATCAATGAACTCATGGATGGACATTTAATATCATCGGGTAGAGTGATGTCATAGAAATAACGTTGAATAAATGTCCATGAATATTCATTCGATGAGGGATATGGTAAATTCAATACACGATAGATTTTCATGCAACAGTCAAGGGCACTAATAAAATCAGGCATTTCGTAGAGAGCCACATCGAAGTGGACATAAATTTCATGGATATTGATATTGTTGTCACCCACAACAACAATAAGAGGGGTATACTCGCTGTGTATGTCGCCATATTTAATGGAAAACTCTTCACGTTTCTGATCCAAATCTTCTAGAGCCTGTACGCGAATGGCAAACAGGTCTACGGCTTCGACAATGGAAATTTTACGACGATTACCAAGTGCATCACGATAACGAGCCATGGGCAACATTATGGCATTAAGAAGAACGGTAATAATGTAGTCTTCGGTATCTTAAGGAAATAAAAAAGAAATGAAATTATTTGAAATTTGATTAATGATGGTTTATAGACTTATAGCCTTACCTCTACCCGGTTTAGACTTGCATAAAGCAAATAAGCCTTTACACATATCATCCTTAATATTGCCTTGATAGTAGCTGAAGATTTTTTGTGTAAAAATTTGCCATTTTCGATGAAGAGCATTCCCTTTGTTGCGTGAAAATTTCAAACGAAAATCAATATCAAACTGTTACATGGAAAAGAAAAAGAAAATT
This sequence comes from Sarcophaga subvicina, assembly GCA_936449025.2. Taxonomy (NCBI): domain Eukaryota; kingdom Metazoa; phylum Arthropoda; class Insecta; order Diptera; family Sarcophagidae; genus Sarcophaga; species Sarcophaga subvicina. Next base: position 41,445,642 of record OW388084.2, read on the forward strand.
AAATTCTTGAATAGTAAACTACGATATAAGTTTACTCACCAATTCCATGCCTCTGGCATTTAAATATTTTGGCCATTGCTGTAAGACATCCTTGATGGTTGAGTGTTCAACATCTTCCTGTCGTGCCAAATAAGTTTTCGTCCACATTGTTTTAACATCATCCCAATCTAGTCCTTGACAACGCAAGAAATTCTTTATGGCACTTACGGAAGAGTCATCCAATTGTACGAGCTCTTGAAATTCATCTTCAACCAGCTCAATTTGTGTACGATTGCTGTTACTATTATTGCTGTTGCAATCATTATTAATAATATTGTTGTTGTTATTGCCATTGTTATTATTGCTATTATTGTTGGCTGTCGATGTGCTGCTTAGAGGATTTGATGATGAGGATGACGACAACAATAGCATTGTATTCAGTTGTGATGCTGTCGCTGACGTCGATGTGGTGGTCATTATTGTAGATGTTGTATCATCCTGCAATGTTGATTCCTGAGTGAATTCTTGATGGATGTCGCGTACTCTCATTCGCTTCAAAGTATTGTAGTATTTGGTGTAGAGACGACCATTGGGATTACGTTTTCCTTTGCGATTTATAAAATAATAATCCTGTAAGAGAATATAACAAGAAATAAGGAAGAAATAATGAAATAAACTTGATGAAAAACGTAATGTAAAGCACAACATAAGATAGACAGAAATACGCACTCGAATATTAAATTGAAAACCTTTAATGCATTTTATTTCATATTTTTATTTCATTAGATGTTTAGAACTCAAGTGTTTGATTTCTCAGGCTTCAAAATACACAACCATTCTGATAGAAGAATACGTATACATAAGTGGTGTGCAAATTCAAGAAATGGGGCATGGAATTGCAATATTTGTTTACAACGGCAAATGACAAACTAGTATTGGTAATGGAAATTTATTTCCGAAAATTTCTACTTTCAGTTACAAATTGTCGGTAGTTGGGCCAATAATGTAATGGCAGGTAATAGTATGGTTTGTTTGAATCGTGATATTAAATCCTAGAAAATTTAAAAAAGCATCGGAAGTTAAAAAATTTGTAAAGTTTACATTGACGATTTTATAACTAGACTAGCTGTACCCTGCGCCACCAACTAAAATAAATTTGAAGGATAAACATTACAAAAATGTCGAATTAATTTTGAATCATTTTATTGATTTTGTTTCCCGTTGTCCCGATGATTCAGATGAACGGGCCTGAGTAGTACGCATTCGATCAGTTTCTAATCTCACTTCTCGTTGTTCAAGTGGGTCAAGCGAACGGGTCTCAGCGGCATATACTCGAAGATTTTCCAGTCTCAATGCTCGTCTGATTCTAAGGCTCGTAATGCTCTTTTCTTCCGTGCTTGAGGTGTAGGTCGACCAATTGCTTGTCTTTTATTTTGAATCATTTTCAGTGACGCCATCCATCGGAAATTAATCGCACCAAACTCCGGCGACTCATGCGCAACAACTTTGTTAAAGAATGCACAGTTTACGATTTAATTCATTTTGAGTAATTTTCAGTGGCGCCACCTGTCGGAAATTGGTCATACCAACTTAGAAACCTTCGTCGGCTCATGCGCAACAACTTTGCTAAAGATCATAACATGATAAAATGCATAGTTTACGATTCTATAAGGTACATACAAACAAACATTCATTTTTATATATATAGACTATGGGAGGTGACACGCCCACTATAGTCAATCCGCCCATTTCTTCCATATATACGTCTAAATCGTCCATACAAAATTTGAGGACTCTATCTGTTGCAGTTTATGAGATATGCGACATTAAATACTTATTGGGTATGTGGGCGTGACACCTCGCCTACTTGAAATTTTAAAATAAAAAGTAGCCTATAACTCCTTCCAGACATAGAGGAAGATACTGTGAAAATTTCAAAAAAATCGGTCCAGCCGTTTAGTCGTCCATAAACTTCAAACATACAAAGAAACCCACAAACAAATAAACACACATTTATATTTTTATATAAGATCATTTTTATATATAAGATTAGCAGCACCGATATATTTCAAATGCATCTTGCTCTGGTCGACCAATTATTAAAAAAGTCAATTAAATCGTGGAAAATTACGAAGGACCTGCACTAAAATAGCGTGGATTTTTATTATTTATTGCCAAACAAGTTATTAATCATTGGAGTGATGCTAGATGTTTGGATTCTACAAGAATTAACATTGAAAAATTTATTTATTATTTGGACCGAATATTCATTTGCGAAGTCGCTGTAGTCTAATAGATAGTGTGTTGGCTTATTAGACGTAAGGCCACGGTTCAAACCCCAGGTCAGACATTTCCAACAAAACGAATTATGAAGAAATATTTCTTCGGCGCTTGCCTCTTAGCAAATTTATGGCAAAAATTCTGAGAGTAAATAAAATTGTCATGAAAAGTTCCACAAAAATCTACCACTCGGAGTCGACTTTAAACTGTAAGTCTTACCATTCATGTATAAAATTAACACACGCAGCATAAGTGATGGTGACGGAAGGTATGTAATGATCAAATATGTATATACACTGAGCGCCATAAGTGAGTCAACACTTTTGTATAAAACTTCCTTTATCATGAATTGTTGTTTTTGTTTTAACATTTTATAAGTAATAAATAAACGTTTTTATTTTTGGAAATTTATTCGATTATTCTCATTTACTTTTCTCACTATTCTAAGAAAATGAATTATTTCAGTGGTGTTTACTCACTTTTGGTGCTCAGTGTATGTATGTCAACATGCAAATCGTCTACATATGGAAACCAAAAGCTGAACAACATAACGTGTTACTGACCAGCCAATTTCTAGAGGCATATTAGCTACTTATTAGTCAGAAAATAATAATGAAAGACCTTTGCCTCAACGAATTTGACAAAAATTTTGCCGCCGGCAGCGTATTTTTCATCAATCGACGGCTACAGATGCAACAGCATTCAATGAATACACTTCAGCGATTTCGGGTAGTGAGAGCAATTACTCAAGTCAAATCTTTCCATCCTGACACAACTAAAATCTGACCGCTTCAGCAGTCGTAGTCTAGTAGATAGTGTTAGATAGCGTATTGGCTTATTAGACGTAAAACCGTGGTGCAAACCATGCCCAGGCATGTCAAACAAAACCGAAATATGAAAAAATATTTCTTCAGTGACTGTGTCTCAGGAGATTTCTGGTTTTAACGAAAATCTGTCGTGACTTTAAACTGTAGGTCACGCCGCTCTTATGTAAAATTAGGTTAGGTTAGAGGACGTGTACTTGTCAATTAAGACAAGCACAGTACCCGGAGGTCGAATTGACCCATTGTACAACGTCCTAGTTTCTCACACCACTTATGTTGTGTGTGTTAATTTTATACATGAGTGGTGGGACCTACAGTTTGAGGTCGACTCCGAACGACAGATTTTTGAGAAACGTTTTCATTGCAATTTGATTTACTCTCACAGTTTTTTTCCAGAAATCTGCTGAGAGGAAGTCGCCGAACAAACCTTTTTGTATTTTGTCTTGATGTCTGGCCTGAGGCTCGAACCCTGGCTTTAAATTAACACACACAAAATAAGTGGCGTGAGATGATAGGTTCAAATCCTGAGTGAAGGGTTGTAATGTGCAATTATGTATGTATGTTTCATGAACCTAAACTGTTAGTAGGAGATAATTATGCTCTGTGCTTTTAACCGTACTGCCTGCGTACAAGCTCGCCATGACTCGGTAAGCCTAACTATTAACTGTCGTTTTAGGCCCTTTGCTTTACCCCACATGGATCTTTGGTTTAAAACAATCGATTACAGCTGTTACAGCACCGAAACAAAGTATTTCGATGTAAAATAATTTTGAGTATTTCGATAAAATGTTATTCCTTTAGACTTTTTGAAAGTGAGCATATGAAATGGGACAATAAAAACAATACAAAAATAATTTATACAACTTTGAGTACCCGGGTACACCGCTAGGGGTTAGCGTGCTAACGTGAGGGTCGAGCGAGTGATTTCCAACTCAGACTGTTATCGTCTGTTACACCACACAGCGCACAAGGAGAAAGTTACTTAGCTCGTAATATTTAAATTAGAATTTATAATTGTATTGTGCATGCAACTGTACAATCTGATGTGATTACATTGATTTTCACTTACCCTAGAATCCTCTTCTGTGGGAAAAATGCTTATAATCATGTCGGCAATTTTATTAAAATCCGAACAGTGCAGTTTTATCTCATGTGTTATAACATAATCGACTATGCTCTGTATTAATTCGTCACGATGTTTGCGCAATAAGTAGCCATTTTTTTGATAAAATGCTTTCATAACCGGACCAAATAAAGAGGCATCTATAAGCTCTTCGAGATTCTGAAAATAAAACGTGAAAACATTTTATTTAATTCGTACCACCAAATGCTTAGCAGTTTATCTTACCAATTGTACATTCAAACGAGTTTCTCTTAGCTCAACAGTGGTTTCGAATAGTTTCGGTCTTTTCGCTTCCATTTCGAAATCGATTTCTGTTGGTAGCTCATCGATTATATCCTGTAGTGAGGAATCCAAATAGGATAATTCCCTTTTAAACGGTTTAATCACATTCTGGAAAGTATTATTCGAGTGATTGCTATTATTCGTAGAGGAGGGTGCCATTTCCGGTTGGATCACTGCAGTTTGTGCTGTTACTGTTGGAAATGTTTGCGATATGTTTGTCGTATTGGTTTGACTAGTTTTCTCAATATTGTTATTATTTGAGATAATGGTATTCGAGTTCGGTAAAGGTGTTATGGGTATTGTTATCATTTGTTCAGCAGCATTAGTATTTTGTGCATTCACTTTTTCACATTCTATTATGACGTCATTTGTCCGATACTTTAAAATTAAAGAATTTCATTTCATAATCGCATATTAAAGACTTTAAAAGATATTCTTACCCTTTTTCGTCTCCAAGCGAATAGTTTTTCACGAAATTCAGCTCGATGACCAACACTGCGTATAGCAGTATTGATATCCTCCACGGACAAATATCTTAAACTGCGATATGTTATATCACACACTGAAAATATGGTTAAAATGTGTTAATACAGGCAAATTTATATATTCTTAGTATATGGTATAGTTAGTAGACAATGCTGTTTAAATCTTCGCCTGTTTTCTTTGTTTACTTGGCAGGTAAAATTCAGTTTCAGATTCAACTGTGTTCATATGAAAGAAATTTACTTCATAATTCTTTTAAAGAGGTTTCGTATTTACTTTATAACGTTCTCATCTTGAAATGTCAAAGATATAAAGCCTATTTCTCTTTCTAGAATGTTTATGAAAGAATTCTGAAAATATCTTAGCAAATTAGAAAGATCTCGTCTGTAATTATGCCTCTCTCGTGATGAATTTTTCAACAAAAATTTCACTTGGTATCTGCTTCGTTGCATAAGATGTTTAAATGGGCCCAAGCGACCCGTCTGTATTAAATTGCTTGGTCTAATTAGTAACTGCAAAGGTTTATAGAAACTTCATGCGCCGGTGTATGTTTCGCCGAAAGCCACCAATTTGATCACTTGTCTTCACTGAAAACATTTTTGAAAAATGGAGCAAAATTAATGAAAATTCTACTAAAACTTTAATCAGTTCATGAAAAGACCGTAATGTGGTGGATAAATTCTAGTCCACTGATTGCTGACCAAAAATTGGCGTATTTTGCATCGTGACTTGGGCCTGCGCTTACAAAAACTTCAACTGACCCAGGAACTAAAGGTAAACGACCATAGTGAACAACGTGTGTTTACTGAACGGGCTCTGCTCTCTAATTTTCATCAACAAATTATTTTCAGCGAAGGGCCTTGTATTCTGGTTGAATGAGTACGTGAACAAACAAAATTTTCGAATGTGAAATGCACATGATAGCCAAGGGCACATATTATAGGTCGATGATTACTACCGCTTTTTGGACTGGATTGGATGATTTGGATACCAAAGAAGGCGGTGTATGACACATTTGATGTTTTGCAGAAGCGATTTGGGGCCATTGTCGCCTCAAATGGTGGTGATGTGAACTGATCTCCAAAATCATGCGATTTGCTCCCGCCGTTAGACTTTTTCCTAACGTTTTTCTTATGCGAAAAAGCCACAAATTACACTGGTCCTCAAAGCTAACATAACGTATAGTTCAGTTCAGCCTCAGAATCATGGAAAATCGAACATTTGGATGGGCTCCACTCAAAGAAGCTGTAGCCGGTGACAATGGCATCAATAGATCTTTCAAATTTGATGATATCTCCTACATACTATGTTTTGTTTAAATTTAAAGAAAAGAAAGACGTAATATTAATATATTACAAGCATTCCTGTACTCGGCACTAGCCTACGTAGTCTGGGCGATTTTCTTATAATATGTTCCTTCGTGAAAATAATCTATTTGTGAAACACTTATCAAAGAACGTGACATTTTAAGGAATTTTTCTTAATAAAGTTAAATCATTGGAACATAAAAAATTATTTCTAAGTTGCCATTCAGTAAAACCTACATTAAAACTTGCACACAAGATGGCAGTACTAACCAGTTACAGTAAGATCCCGCTTAACGCTGTTATATGCCATGCACCAACCAAAAAGCGCTGCACTATATATCGACGGTGTATATTATGTATCTTTTTAACACTCTTTTGTTAGTCTTCTCCAGAATAAAAATTCCAACCGTATTTTCCGAAATCGCAATCACAGTACATATGTACGTGTTAAGTTGCTTCGTTTAAAGCTGTTTCGTTTAGCGCTGGAACATATTGGAACGCATCCCTCGCGTTAAGCGAGGTCTCACTGTAATATTATTAGGAATATAAACATTTAAATTCATTTTCAAAAGGTATATTTAAACTTACGGGCGGTTAAAACAGATTAATCGAACTTTCCCTTTTAATTCGTTAAAAATTTCGAAATTATTCACAATTAGATGGTGCCCTACTACCTTCTTATTGTATAGTAGTTTTATTTTCTTTGAGTCACCCCATAAACTACGGCTGGTTAATTAACCACACTTCTATTTTGTACTCGCTCACTCCAGCATAATTCTTAATAATCAACAAAAAAAAAACAAAATAAAAAAACAGCTGATATCTGCCACTCACAATTGTCGAAGTTCTACAATTTGCGTGGTAAAATCAATAATACGCAACTAAAAAGCAATTGAATTAAAACTTTTGTTCGTTTACCTTTTAAAAATGGATACAAAAAACTCATTTGGAATTTCCTTAATAGTTTCCTTAGCATTGCATCATCGTATTGACCATCAAAATCTGTGGGATGCGTTGATGGAAATTCTATTTGATTTGCATTTTGTTGTGTTGATTCACTTTGGTGCGGCTGCTCATCGAAGTGCGTATTAAATTCGAGTTCTTCGATTTCTAAATATTCTTCCTTCATTTTCGTATTTTCTTTTTCTGCATAATATTGGCACTTTTCTTTTTTTAAATTTCTTTTTAACTGTTCGTTTCGTAAATAACCGCTTTTATGTATTTAAAATCAATGACCGTGTGTTTGTTTTCTTTTAAAATGTTGTGGTAAATTTATTCGATTTGTTGTCGCTGTTCGTTTACCATGCAAAAATTGTTTTCTTCTCTTTGGCGTTTTGTTATTTTGTTTATGCTGTGGTAATTTTACTTGTATTCGTTGTGAAACTCTCTGAAACAACGAGTGTACAGCTGATGCCTTATTGCGAGATTTAAGCATTAGTGTTGCCATCGCGGTGAATTTTTAAAATTTTGTAAATTTTCCATAACCGACATGTATTCACGCAATCTTAAAATCTTTTTTATTATTACAATAATTATACCTGTCAGAAGGCAATGATATGTTTTTTCATATTTATTTTATTAATTTTATAATAAAATAAAAATAAATTATTAATATATGTTACAAAACATGACAAAAATAAGGAGAACTTTCTAGTGGCTCTGTATTTTTATGCCGGAAAAGTGTGGGCGCCCTAAAAAACACAGTGAATTTAAAATTCAAACGTTCATTTTATTAAAATGTCCGGTCTAATATTCAGTAGCATATCTCCAAATTCGCCACTGTCTAGCAGGTAGTGTTATGGCTTATAACACGAGAGTTCAAGTCTCAAAAAATATTTTTTCGGCGACTTCTCTCAGCAGAAGGCGTGAAAAAAGTAGAAGCGCCTGTTAGAATGTGTTAAGGCAGTCAAAAATCTCTTAATCGGGTTGTTAATTGCCAATTAGGTAAGTAAATAAGCAATTTACCATAAACATTCTAAAGTACAACTTCAACTGAAGTGCGGAAGAATTAAGAGTTCATAATGATTATTACTTCCAATGTAGCAATAATCGTAAACAAATTGCTGATAACGTGAAAATATGATTTGTCTAGAATACTTTCCAGAGGATTAACACTGGACGGTTACTGTTCGTCGAATCGACGAAGCTCATTTACTCTTTATCATATAACTCTTTTATGTTTGACCAAATTTCGCTCTTTTTATCAACAACGTTAGTTGATAATGAAAGCTTGCAGTCAGTAGACGAAAAATTTTTTTTTTTTGTTCATCGATTCAACGAAGAGTAACCTTACTGCACAAAAATGTCCATCCAGGATTAAAAATGGGTGGCCAGTATACGTTTACTCTCTACAAGCTTATCGAAATTGGATCAAACATAAAAGAATTATATGATAAAGAGTAAATGAGCTTCGTCGATTCGACGAACAGTAACGAATTAGGGTTAAAGTGTTCGTCGATTCAACGAAGAGTAACCTTAATGTACAAAAATGAAGAGTAACTATCCAGGTTAATACTACAGTCACATTATCTACTAGACTACGACGAGGTTTAAGTTACACCGCTGTACTTTTTGGACGTCAGAACCTCGTTTGTGGAAATTGGAGATATTATGCAAAAGTAAATTAATTTCCGTTCCCAAATTTCCTCCTGCATTCAATAATTCATTTCTTTCTAGTCGCCAAACATGGTTATTTATTATACATATTATTTTTTATTTTATTCTTTATTTATTTATTTACTTTTGCATACGGTATTCATGCGTTACAATTGATAAGATTATATTTATGTGTTTATTGTTAAAATATTAAAATTTAATATTAAAACTTGGTAAATAAATATAATTTAATTGTAGATTTTTTTATAAAGTTTCATACTATCAATCAAAACGAATGCAGCATCAAATATTTTTTATTATTCAATACAAATAGTAAAGTGTACAATAGCAATTTAAAATTTCTATTGAATTTGCCCATAAATTTATAAAATTGCATTTTACATATGTACATACTCACTTTATTTGAATTTACATCTGTATAAACAAATATTTCATAATTGACCATTAGTAAGTGCAACCACTAAAAATGGCTCAATTGCATTTTGCAATTCGCTAACATTTATATTCTCCGATACATTTACATTGAAAATATTTAATATATTAACAGTTTACAAAATAAAATAATTAAAATAAAAAAACTAAATATAAGAAAATGAATAAAATAAATATATACAGTAGGAAGTGAAATTCTAATAAGGTAGGTATATAGGTTGAAGGAGAGGAGAGCAACCATGCCTATTGGCATACATTTAACCGTAGATCGAGCCTTAACAAAGCTTCATAATTCTAGCTCACTTTTGATACATACTCATAGTACATAGAATTGTGACGATTATTGATAGATTTTGTTAAAAAATTTAAATATTTTTATTTATTTTAAATCATTTGAATAAAACTATTTAATATTATTGCATTTTATTATCACTTTTAAGAAACCTACTCCAAAATTTTTGACGTGATGTACACTTACATTGCACCATGGTTTCTTACATAAAAATCAAACACTTCATGTCAACTTGGTTTTATGTTTTTTTCTAAATGGTAATAATTTGACATCTAACACCCTTTGTGTTTGTGGTAAGTCAACATAGTGCATACTAGACTACGACTACTTCAATCAATATCAAGAACAGAAACAGATTCAACTTCACTTAACTTTCAATTCCTTCTCAAATACCATAAATAAATAAAATATTATATACGATAAAACTTCACAAAATCTTTTGAAAACTTATGTATGTATCACAAATGATACGTAAGATAGAATTATGAAGTTTTTGAATTTTCTCATTCTTTTCCTTTTTTTCCTGCTCAAAATTTTCATTTTTTTCTTTAGTTTAAAATAACGACAGTCACAATACTAACGAATTCAAAAAATATCTAACATCTAACTTTTTCTGAATTAAAGTTACATCGTCTCAAAAATTGAAATGTATCATTTTTGATACAAAGCTCGATCTACGGTTAAGTTATCTTATAGACCTGTAGTGCGCTCGTCATTAGGAATACCCCTTAAGTATTATAGGAAGTAAGGTGTAAGTATATGTAGAGCATATCATTTAATATTTAAATTAAAATCATTAAAATTCAATAGTATTTCTATCCATGTGGTTATTTTATTTATTTTGTTAGTGGAAGAAAATATTTCAATTACTTTTTTAATTGTTGTAGTTTCGTCCCGTTGCTGAGGTTTTATACGCTGGCAATTCTTCAAGCCGCACCGAAAGCTGTTATTGAAAGCCAAAAAGCCAACCAAAATGTGAAATTTTTTTTAGGAATACTAACTGACAGCCTGCATATAAAGTTATATTAATTGGCAGTCATTTATTAAAACCAAACACACACCTGAGCAAAAATTGTTAATTTGAATACTTTGGTACACTCTGTCCTATGCAAAAAAATAAAAATATTAATGGAAATAAGCATTTTCACCTACAGAATAAGCCCAGGCTTTACACTTTGGTCTTATTAGTAATTAACACATCCACGTACACTCACACCATAGTCTACTTTCACAAGCGTGCATGTAACTGTATATGCTATTTACATCTAAACAATGTTAGTGTTGGTGTTTCCTAAATAATTTTCATTCCTGTTTAGCTCAGAGGAATTAAACAGATATTCAGAAGTAAAATTAAACATACGATAACATGATAACATCAATTTACTGCAAGGAAAGTTTGGTGAGCAAATAATTTCACGGTTTTTTAGGAGTCTGTGTGAATATTCTTTGAATATTCGTAAAGTTTCTCTGGTTCAGGAACAAACCAGCTACAATTCTATCCCTGATGAACAACATTAAAGCTGCCATTGGTGAGACACTGGCCAAATTGCTGCAATAGGTATGCCAAAATTACTGCTTACGGATAGACAACCCACGGATACACGAAACGATATTTAAAAAGTGAGAAGCAGCTATGCCGTACTAGCTTAGTTCTTGTCTACATATCAACAGCTTGGCAAAGAGTGAACATTTTGTCAAACCCTTAAGAAAAAATGGTATTACACTCCCAAAATTCTCAAGATCAATTAGGACGAGTAAGACCACAATAGCACCATTTAGGACAGAAAAAGGTAATATTTCGGAAGATACATAACTGCGTAGTAAACTGGCATTGAATACACATATAGGGAGCATTTCAAGAAGCCCAACACATGCCATAATGAAGTGGAAAACACTTGTTGGGAAGTTTTGTTGAAGAGACTATTGGAAAATAGTGTCTTATTGGTAGGCAAAACAAATCTGAAAATAGCTCATATGGAGTTGAACAAGAAACAAAGACTAACGTGTGTCGTTATAACCGAAGCAATGAAAACATATCCTACATTGAGTGACTGATAGCTTCTTTCTTCCTGTACCCACCCTCTACATAGATCCTTTTGACTGATGATTTTAAAGAGGTAAGAAAGGTAGAGAATATTATCAAATCAAATAGGTTTGAGACAATCTAACTTTTGTTATGTAATTACAATATCAATATCAAGACTGTCAAGAAGCAACCTGATATAAGTAACTGATGGAGAGAAAGGATTATCAGAACACATGGATGTATATTAGGTGCTGGATATTAAATTGTTCTTATAGACGTCGAAATACATTTTGAAGTTGACAGTGCAATAGGATTACAAGAGACATATAAATATTTCATTGGGCGCCTTATGAAGTTTGTTAAAAAGACTGCTCGACAACATAATCATGATAAGCAGTAAATAATATGTGTCTATATCGCTACAGATGAAAATAAAGCGCCCTCCAGATTTTAATGGGTTCAATATTTTTTTGCTGACTGATTACATATGTATTACCGAGATTTTATGTACATCAAAAGGAAAAATATTTTTATGTCTAAAAAATTTTACATTTCAGAAAACGGTATCAATAACAACATTCTTTGACATCCTACGGTTATTTAGAACCTAAGCTGATATTGAATGGAAATCTACTTAAATTGCTAATAATATTCCGACTGTTTCTCATGTAATTTAACGCAGAATATTTTCAGTATTAAACAAGTCTAAACACCACATTTAACCTGACTACGTGGGAGATGTATTCGTCCGTGATTAATACGTGGTTCATTAAATTTATATATTTTTTGCCTTTATTGGCCTTTTTTCATTTCAGGTCTGTATTTGGTAAAGTATGCCTAAAAAATAAGGATGAAATGAGCTGCATAAACAATTTTTTTGATTTTTGAAACGATGTACAGGTGAATGTACGCGAAAAATGATAAAAAAATAAAAATAAGTAAATTAACGTTCTTATGTTAAAAATTAAAACCATGAGCACCGTCAAGCTGACAAGGGTTAGAGAGCCAAATAACCGATATCTGCACCTCGCAAGTGATGGGCATTGACAAAGAATGTGGATAACAGTCTCCTCTTCCTCAGCGGACCTGCACCCATGGCAGAAGTCGTTAAATGGGAGCCGCATTCTCTTCACGTGTCTACCCATAACACGGTAACCTGTAGGCATGGCCACTGTGATCGAGATGATGTTACGACCAAGCCCAAGTAACTGGATAAGCTTAGCGGTGTAGCAGAACTCTTTATTGATCCAAGATAGGTTGGCGTCTCGGAAAAATTTCTGCGCGATGGCCAGCTTTAACGAGGTAAGTGGTATAAGTTGATTAAGCGGATTCCGGAAGTAGTGCGCCAGCTCTGTCTAGCTCGTCGCCTGTGCAGTTTCCCGGAATGTCACAATGTCCAGGGACCCAGACAAGAGTGATACTGAAGCGCCTAGAAAGAAGGTTGAGGCAGCGGCGACGATCCTGGAGTTATTCGCAACATCCGACAGAGATCTTTTGGCAGCCTGACTATCAGAAAAGATCGAGAAGCAGGCGAAAGGAACACATATGCGAGGATCCACTGCGCGGCTCGGTAGATGACCATTACTTCCGTCTGGAACACGCTGCAATAGTCCGGCAGCCGGAGTGAAATGTCAAAGTCCAATTTCCCAGAGTCCGCTACCCACCCCGTCATCGAGTTTGCAGACAGTTGTAATTAACACTTTAATCTAAAAATATTTTATTTTCTGATTTTTTAAATTTTTAACCTTAATTCGTTCGCATAGATTATGGCAGAAAATCGCACGAATGAGAGAGCTAGAGGACAGGACCGATTTCGAAATTTTTTAAAGTAGGTCGACTGTCACTAATCTTCTTGAATTTACTACACATGTTTTCAGGGGTTTTCTTGCCAGAGCTCGGGCTGGTGTAATTTATACTGATTTCAGTAAAGCTTTTGATAGGGTTGATCATAGAATTTTGCTTCTTAAACTTTCATTAATCGGTATTCCTGATATTATTCATCGACTCTTACCTCTCCCTTAGAACTCAGAGGGTATTGTTTAGGAATGTATTGTCTAAGACTGTATATGTTACTTCCTTTACTGTTCTTATTGTTTCTTAATGATCTTCCTTGTGCTATTTCTGATTGTAATATTCTGATGTATGCTGACGACGTTAAATTATTTTATACTTTTGATGATGATCACGGTCAGGCTGTTCTTCAGCGAAATATTGATTTGTTTGTAACTTGGTGCAGGATTAATTTAATGGATCTTAACTTGAAAAAATGTAAATGCATGGCTTTCACATGGTTCACAGGTTAATCTCTATGTGATTAATTCTTGCCCTTTGGTAACTGTGACTACATTTCCTGATTTGGGAGTATTATTGGATATGAAACTGTCTTTTATTGATCATATTAGTATGATGATAGGCAAGGCTCGGGCTGTTCTTGGTTTTGTGAAAAGATGGGCTAGGGAATTCATTGATCTTTATATAACGAGACTGCTATACATTTCACTTGTTAGACCTATTTTGGAGTATGCGTCTATTATTTGGAATCCATACTATCGTTGTCATAGTGATTCAATAGAGTTAGTGCAGAAGCAGTTTTTATTATTCTGTTTACGTGGCTTAGGATGCGATTGTGCCAATGGGTTTCCGCCATATGAGGCTAGATTAGGTTTGATAAAACTTCCAACTTTGGAACGTAGAAGGACTGTTTTAGGGGTTTGTTTTGTTTTTAATCTGGTTATAGGTGATATCGATTCTGAGTTAATGCTTTGTAATCTGAATTTCAGTATTCCAGCAAGATTTTCACGGCACTATCGTCCTCTTTCTTTAGATTTTTATAGAACGAACTATGGATGTAATTTTCCTTTTCGTAGATTATGTAATGATTTTAACTTATATTATGATTTTATTGATTTTAATAGTAGTGTTTGTAATTTAAAACGTAGCTTATATGCTGGCATTAATTTGTAAATTATTATATAAAAATGTGCTTTCGTTCTTGTCATAGGTAGTTCCTGTTTATTGTAACTTTATTCAGCTTGTGATTAAGTTCTGTAGCTGATTTATGTTCTCGTTGCCATTAATTTTCCCTTACCCGCTGCAGTCCGGACTGTAGTGTGTACGTGTCCCTACGTAATGGTCATGTAAAAAAAAAAAAAATTAGAGTATGATGTATAATTTTTGGCGTTTTTAAGTGGGAAATCTTTAAAGCGGGATGCATACAGTACACAGCAAAAGTCTTAGTACAGCAATATATTTTAGCAATTTCATGAATTTTAGCGAAAAGTTTGTATAAAAATTTATAGTTTCCATATTTATTTTATTAATTTATTTCTGTGTTATTATAAAACAAACAATTTCTTAATGTTTTCCATTAAGCAAGAGAAAAATAAGGAAAAGTTTCAGTTGACTCCATAGCTACCCCCAAGGAGAACCCTGAGTAAATTTAAAATTCAAAGGCCTAATATATGAAAATGTTATCTCTTGTATTTAGTAGAATATGCCTTAAGATCAAGCAGTCCATTTTAAGTCATTTGGAATTGAAGGTACAAGTTTTATTCAGTATTTTCTGGTGGCACCATGAGCAAATTTTTCGGTTGACTTTTGTTTGAGGTTTAGCGATTACATAACCGTTCTTTCAAATGATCTCCTAACTGCTCTCTAGGAGTCATATCGGGACTTTGTGCAAGAGTATTAAGCCTGTGGGGACTTTTTTTTGTCAAAATACATTGCCTAAGACTAAGACTTTTGCTGTCCACTGTATATAAAAATAGTTTCTGTACATTTTGAAGCAAAACACAAGATTGCATAAGTTTCAGTGCTACTAAGCGATAATAGAGAGAAAACAATTTTGAAATGCAAACCCAGTGAGCAATGAGCTCATATTTGAAATGCTTAAGTACCTTTAGAAGCAACACTTACTTTTTGGATACTGAGCTCTAAAAGCGTTGACAAAAGTAATTGAAAACCATTTGCTTAGAAATTCACTGTATTCTAGTAAAATCATTTGTATCTCTGTAGTGTATAACTATGTCATTATGGCTTAAAATTCACTGTTTTCCAGTATTGACATCTCTATCTCTGTACTGTATCGCATTGTCATGTATGACATGTATTGTAATTTGATTGAGCAAACAAACCAAAAACTTTTTGCTAATTTTAAAGAAAACAATTCAAACAATAACAATAAAAAATGACTACGAAATATAAATTTTCAAATATAAATCATTGCTTTAACAATTTTCATACATCAAACCCAACTACTTTCACTTCTATTCCTATTCTATCTGTGCCTTTAAAGTGCGACTTGTATCCTTGTATGTCATAAAATACATACGTTTTTTTTTTTGTTATTTTCAATGTTCTATACATTCTTGCACTCCAATAATCATAAATTCATACAATAACTCATTCAATATTGACACTTTTTAATATTGAAGAATTTTCTACTTCATAACATACATACAGCGTCTGGTATGGAGTGTTGCGAACTGTGCAAAATAAGTGAATCCTTTAACAAAAGCCTTGTGGTTATTGCTGTTTTGGAATATTTAAAAAAAATTTCATTGTGTAGGTTGTAGCAACTTTAAAAACTTTGCAAAGTTGATGACGACGCCGATATTAAACTTTTGTGTCAGTTATGGTCGTGTATTCACAATGGTCTTAAAGTCATGAATCAATCCATATTTTGTGGTTAAAATTGTTTTCAGTTTTGCTTTTTGTTAGGTCTATAAGGCTACCAGATCATTGCAGTGTCTTTCAGGCGGAGGTGTCAGCAATTCAGGCTGCGGTGAAAATTATTGTGGACAAAAATGTTCACGGACGGAAAATCATCATACTTTTCGATAGCCAAGCGGCTATCAGGGCATTGGATTCCAGTGTAGTAAACTCCAAGACGGTGTACGACTGTCGCAGATATCTCAATGAGATGGCGAACCGATATGATGTTTGCATCACATGGGTACTTTGACATAAGGATATTCCCGGCAACTGCAGAGCGGATGAACTGACCAGAAGGGGCACGACCAACGAACTCTCTGATGAATTCTCTACGTTGGGGATGCCTTTGGGGACCTGCAAACTTATAATTGACAATGCAACCGTAGATCTCGTCAACAGAATGTGGGTAACTTCGGATAAGGGCAGAGCGCCGCAAAAGATCTATCCGAGGCTGGATAGGAGGCGCACGGCGACTCTGCTTAAACTTCAAGGCTCAGCACTGTTATCAGGGTTATTACGGGGCATTGCATTATAGGAACGCATGCGAGGCGTATTAGTCTTGGATAGCTTGCAAATGATTTCTGCAGAAGCTGTGGAGATGAAGAGGAAGATGAGACTATTCTTCACCTATTGTGCCCATGTCCGGCACTTAGTCGGAGGAGAAAAGAGGTACCTGGGTGCCTACTACATGGAGGATATGACGAACTGTCGTGTATGGATATTGGCAGTCTGAGTCGCTTAATCGGAAACTCCGAATGGTTCCTGGAATAGTGGAAATGAGGAACTGTGGTATCACAATGGGCCGTGTGTGCGGCCTAAGTGTGTCCGCTCATGACTTCATCGAGGGGACAGCCATTTCTACCCACCTACCTACCTAGGTCTAGACATGCGTATGCATGCCGTTTTTCAAGTTGTTATACGGCATTGTTTATTACATACATACATACATATACAAATAATTGGTCATTCCAACGCTTCAGTCATGATTACTACCTAGCTTCTCACACCAGTTATGTTGTGTGTGTTAATTTTATACATAAGTGTTGGGTCCCACCAAAGTTTAAAGTCGACTCCGAATGTCACACTTTTTGAAAAACTTTTTTCCCCAGAAATTTGCTGAGGGGATGTAGGCAAAGAAATATTTTTTTATGTTGGAGTTGTTTGACCTGGGATTTAAACCGTGACTTTACGTCTCATAAACCAACACACTTTAAGCTAGACTACGACGGCTACTTTGTTTATTGTTGTATTCAATTAAGTTAAGTAACTCGTGGCATCGAATAAACTCCTATGGCGGGCAATTAAGTTCCATCCATGAGTCTTCAATGCAAATACCCTGCAAACAAATTAACGATATTCTTCGGCAAAACGTCTCCTATTTGATAAAGAGTTCCTGCTACCCGTGCATCTTTACGGCGCTGAGGCATGCACATTATTAAGCACTGATGCAGCAGCCCTTGAGAGTATTCGAGGGAAAAGTCCTATGTAAGAACTTCGGTCCAGTGCGAGTTGGCGATGATATCCGCATCCGATCCAACAATGAGCTGTTTCAGCTTCCCAACGACATGAACATTATGCGGCGTATTACAGTCCAGCGGCTGTGCTGGCAAGGCCATGTCCTTCTAAATGTGGAAGGTGCTCCGGCAAAACGAATTTGTTATGCGGGGATTTGCGGAATTCGGCAAAAGGACGACTTAATTTGCGTTGGACCACATCGAGGAAGCCCTGTCATCAATTGGTGTGACCAACTGGCGTAGGCGCGCTAGAAGCAGAGGCGCTTGGAAAGATGTGTACCGGCAGGCCTAAATCCGTTAATCGAGTTGTTACTGGCCAATTAAGTAAGTAAGTAAGTTCCTGTAAAGCAAAAAGCATTAAAGTTATTGCAAACTAAATCGTTTAAAAGGAGAAAAAGCATAAAATATAGTCTAAAGTAAGGAATGGACGTACTCAATTAAACAATTAGAAGCTAAAACATTTCGTCTGATGAATAAAACTTTTTGATTACAAAAATTGAATAATTAAGACTCGAACAAAATAAATAAATTTTTTTAAACAGACAAAATATGATTTAGTTTTGAATTGCTGTAAAGCTCAATAATTTTTGAAGACGTTACGTTGAACGTATGTTGAGTCTCGATATCCGTGTTATTACTACCATCTGGGGTGATTTAGCTGCCAAAATAAGTACTTCTTTGCAGTTCTTCAACAGGGCTATTATCAAGAAGGATGTGGCTGCAAGACATTTGTTTTATTGACGTTGACGCGAAAAATGTACTTTTCATTACATATTTGGTTGCTGTATTATTACTCGTTCGGGGCATCTTGTCGATTATTTCCAGACTTACTTATGTTTGATGAAAGAAAAAATCCCTGCTGGACACTTGACACGATGTCAACACTGAAATGATCTATACTGATAGCGCATAAGACGGAATAACTTGTCGCGATTCCGTCTTCTTCCAGATACTAATGCTACAGCTCATTGAAAACTTTCTCGAAAACAATGAAAACAATACATGAAGGTTGCTGGGCTCATTGACTTGTTCCAGTACGATTCGGACAGATGCAATATGCCCAATACACAAGAACATTGTGACCGCAAACCTGCCTGTTAGTTTCAGAGTATATTATCTATTTTACCCGCTATCCGGTCCAAAATGATTCGGCATTAGACCTTGAATGTGACACTAAGTGACATGATTCCCCCAGTAGCTACAATCCTTCGTAATTTCGAAGGGATTTGAATTTTAATCCCCAGCCAGCATTCCTTAATTTCCGCTCTCAGCTTGTTCACGGCCGAAAACTGTTAAGAATTTCATATTGTTACGAAAATGAAAACATCGTTTAACATTAACGATAAACAAAAGCTACACTAACAAATACAACGAACTTGGTTGCATATATCAACAACAACAGTGTGAAAGAAAAGGATGCAGACAAGTAGGAAAGAACGCAACAACAAACAACGTGAACAAAATACACAAACAACAATGTAGTCGCGATAGAACTCTCGAGAAAACGAAAGCAAGAACGTTCTACTTCAAGAACGTTCATCAGACTGAATTTGTGGACATATAAAAAGGCAAGACAAAGCAGACAACGATCAGTAAGAATTCATTCAGTCTTGTGTGAAGACAAGTTGTGTGTGAAGTAAACAGTCGTGGTTTGAAGATCGTTATTGTGAAGATCTACCGAAGAGTTGTTAGTGTTTGCCCGGATAGAAGTGTGAAATAGAATAGTGAACAAGCAATTATTGTTCGATTTATTAAGTTGTATACGGTGGCACACAACAATCGTGCGAACAATAAAAAGTTTAATTGAAACTAAACACAAATTTGTTTTTACTTTGTTTGCAATCAACGAACTCATATTCTAAATGTTTTTGAAAAGGTACAAAGGTAACAATATGTTTGCGATAGGATTGCAATAGAGAATGTATACCTACCTTGGAAGTAGATCGACATAGTTGGGGAAAAAAGAACTTTTTTACTCTTAGACCGAATACGTACAGTCCCACTATCTGTTTGAAAATCATAGTAACCTTCAAAACTTTCTTCAAGTCTAGTAATGAATGGATAGATTTTGGTATGGAGTTAGGCGTACGAGAGAGAATCAATATGTCCATTACTTTCATTAATGAAACACAGACAGTTTTTGCATAAAAATCAATTTTTTGTTTCCAACATTGTCTCTTTGAGTTCAATAAGCTTTTATATAAAAATATTGTCAATAGTATTGATTAAATGATATTAAAAAGTCACATTATGTCATAAAGATGTTAATTGCTGTATTGATTTAGATTTTAATTCATCTTACTACTAAATTTCATTCATTCATTTCGTTTTCATTCATGCTGGATTAAACGCTGATTTATTCATAAACGTTAGCACCTACTCAACAGTCCTGGAAAAAGTTTTTCGTAGCTAAATTTTTGTACTTCTTCTTGAGTGTTTTACTTTTTGGGGTTAATGGAGGACTATCTCTACCATTCGCAACAGAAACAGAACACAATACGACATTCACACAAAAACTTTTATTCAATGTAAGAAAACACTTTCAATTTGTAAAAGTTTGTTTCGTATTCGTTTTTCGAATTTTATTTGACGTTCATGTGAGTTCAAGTATTTTTCTTTCTATTCTTAGAAAATTATTTAACTTTGAATCGCATTACGAAATTAGCATAAACTCTTGTGTTTCTTAATGCCACTCTGCTTACTTAGACCGTCAGTCAGTTAGTCATTCATTCAGTTTTTATTCAAATATTTCGTTACTTTTCACTTTTCTTTCTTGGCTTATCAGAGGCTGTAAACAAGAACAACATCTATGGCTTCCTAATGTCTGTTTACTGTTTCATATATTGACTGATATTTTGACTGACTGTCTATCTTTTCCTTTGATGCGGGCTTTGATGGTTTGAAAAACAAATAAAAACAATTATTGTAGTTAGTACAAGAGGTTGCAAAGAGAGTGTTGGCGTTTTTAGTATCGTTTTATGTCTGAAAACATAATTTCTTATGCCTTAAGGCCACAATCAGTCGATGGTTATTTCGTTTTGTCAGATTTTTCTAAATCTTACGAAATCTCTTTAAGGGAACATTAGAATTTGTTGCTGAATTTCTTAAAAGCCTCCAACGATACATTATGTAAATCAAAAAATTTCTTTGTAATTCGTAATGAATTTTTTAATACCTCCACTTACCTTTAACCCTGTACGGTTACTGTTCGTCGAATCAACGAAGCTCATTTACATACTCTTGATCATATACGTCTTTTATGTTTGACTAACTTTCGCTCTTTTTTTCAACAACATTAGTTGATAATGAAAGCTTCCAGTCAATAGACGAAAAAATTTTTTTTGTTTGTCGATTCAACAAAGAGTTACTTTAATGTACCAAAATGACCATCCAGGATAAAAAATGAGTGGCCAGGGTACGTTTACTCACTACAAGCTTTCGTTATCAACCAACATTGTTGATAAAAAGAGCGAAATTTGGTCAAACATAAAATAATTATATGATAAAGATTAAATGAGCTTCGTCGATTCGACGAACAGTAACCAATTAGGATTAAAGTATTCGTCGATTCAACGAAGAGTAAGCTTAATGTACCAAAATGAAGATTAACAGTCCAGGGTTAATGAACAGTCAAAATGAAGTCACCAAACAAAATAAAGTTTTTCCAGTTTTATCAGTTTTTATCTGTTATTTGAGTTCTATTCTTTATTTGCTCGACCTTCTTGTAATGTTCGTTTTTGGTGCTATTCTCTCTGGGGCTTAGTTGGTCGGCGTTTAATTTTTAAGATTTGTAATCATGATGAATATTTTTTTTCTTCTCCTGGATTGAAGTCTGGCTTGCTACATCACGTTATTACTTACGAAATATTTTGAAAGGTTAGGTTAGGCCAGGTTAGCGTGTAGCTTGCCATTCACAGGCAAGTTCACTCGGTGGCCCATGTGGTCCATTTTGTCACCCAGTGTGAGGTAAGCCCATTTGTCATAATCCGTTAATGGTGGGTTCGAAGCACGCTGAGCTCCGATCGAAACCAGCCAGTTTCATTGGTGGTACGTTCGCCACTATGTCCAGATCTTTAACATTCTGTCACCCAAAAACTGATAAAGTCTGTTCTGAAGTGCAAAATACTCGCATTAAAGCTGTTGTACAGAAAATAGGTTGAAAACTATCGGGCATGTTCTGAAAAACACAAATCGCCTAAATATTGAGTTTTCGTTTTAAAAACGCCAAGACGATGTTCTGGCGAACGCAAATCTCTAAAACTTTTTTGTCCGATTCGAAATCGCCAAATAGGTGTTCTGGAACACACTTAACGTTAAAAATTTGCGATTTCAAATCGTGCGATTCTCAGAACATGCCTGTATATTGAAGTCGTTATAGTCTAGTAATCACTGTGTTGCTTTATTTGACGTGAGCCCTTGTTTAAAACCCCTGCCCAGACGGCTCGAACAAAACGATATATGAAAAAAAATATTTCTTTGGTGGCTTACTTTTAGCTGATTTGTGGCAAGAACTCTGAGAGTAAATAAGATTGACATGAAAAGTTTCTCAAACTGCCTCTGGCATAAGTTCTGAGGAAGGCTGCTCAATTCTATCGTTCAGAGTTGACATTAAAGTGTAGGTTCTGCCCTCATGGATAGAATTAACACACAGCATGGGCGTTATGATAAGTTAGGCCCTAATCCTGACTAAATTGTTTTAATGCCAATAAAGCAAGACATTTTTAATTATTTCGCCGATTTTTGTTAAAACCGTTACGCGTAACTGTCATATTCTCCTTCTCATTACTAACCAAATATTTATTTACGTTGACGGAAGACGGAATTGACACCGAGAAAGGTATTGTTTTGTGTCTGATGGGATTAAAAGAATACTTATAAAAATGAGCTGCTATCGGGTGGGCCATTTATCGTTTTAAATATGAACCATCAATTATTTCGGATCTGGCAATACTTATGTCATTCTATTCTATCACAAAATTCAGTATATTAGCTCCACTGAACGTAATGAATCGACATATGCTAGAGTAACGTTGGGATTTATTGGAATAGATGGGCTAACGGGAAACTGCACGATGATGCCGACTTTGCAAAACAAAATTAATCATCTGTTCGGATGAAGCTCGTTTTCATCTTGGTGGCTACGTTAATAAGCAAAATTGTAGTATTTGAGTATCAGAAAACCTATACGTGGTCTTGCAGATGCCAGTGCACCCACTACGAGTGACTGTGTGAAGCGGCTTGCGGAGCAAAGGCATCATTTGCCCATTATTTCTTGAAAATGAAGACGGCACAACCGTTACGGTCAACGGAGATACATATCGCACCATGAAAACCGATTTTTTTGTACCCGCTCTTCATTGTATTGATGTGAATGATGTTTAGTTTCAACAGAATAGTGGTACTTGCCACACATCTCATCGTTTGATGGCAGTTTAATTAGCCAAAATGGTGATGTCAGTTGGCCGCCAAGAAGCTGCGATTTAACTCCGTTAACTATTTTCTATAGGGCGCCATTAAAGACAAGTGTTATGCCGACAAACCAGAGACAATTAAGCATTTGAAGGCACACATTCGTGATGCCATTGCCGAGGTTTGATCCCATACACTCGAAAAAGTGCACGAAAAATGGTCCGATCAAATGAGGTACTGGGAGGTCCGCCTCGGCAACCATAGAATAGAAATAATATTCCATTTCTAACCGGAACAATTGTACTTGACAACAAAAAAAATGTTTAACCGTTTTGGTTTTATTGCATTTTTAAATTTAAATTTTTAAATGGTCCACCCTTTAGCATGAATATTTGGGTATACAAGAGCTCTGTTAAAAGTGAATGCCACGTTAGTTCACAACAGACAACACTCCTTCAACAAACACTCCCTAAACCTATTCCACCATATAAAAAACCCAAAAATATTGATATATTGACAATATATGTAGATAATTGAAATTTAAAAGTAAATTGCTGTATACAGTAGATTCCTTTAACTATTGTTTTAAGAAATCTCAAAATCAATTCAAAAATAATCTAAAAAATACAAGTCAATTGAATCGAAAATAATCCAAAAAAAGAATTAACATTTGCAAGTAACGAGTTAACAGCTTTTCAAGATAATGCGTCCATCTACTATACTTGAATTGATTTTTCTATTTTGCCTATTGATTCCCTTCTTATTGTTGTTCTTTTCGTTATTTGCAATTCGTTTCTTCACTTCACTTCATTCGGTTGTTCACTTGTTAAAGGATTTTATAAAAACAATACTTGATTCTAGGAAACGATTACGAATTGTTTTACTTGTTAAAGAATAAAACGTAAAAAAAGACTAAAAAAACGAACTTTAAAGAGGAAAATACGATATAAAAGAAATCAAAAACAAGGAAAATATCAATATTCAATTCAATTTCCTTTATGCCAACATCTGTTATCCACTGTAAAGGAATGTGTCATCATCAGCACGTAAACGTTCAATTTTATTGAATCGGACTTTAATGTTTGTTAGAAGTAGCACTGAAAGTGTGGTTAAGGCTAACTACTAATTATATCTACGCGGAATAAAGTACAGAGTTTGACATGCTTGGGCATTATGAGTTCTCTAAAGTCCCCGCCGCAGGCTGGCCTAGAGGTCATCCGCGGTCGGGTACGCTTCAGAACTGCATAAAGTAGAACCAAATCTACTTTAGAATTGCCTACATGGTATCGGAGACTATTTTCGGAAGAACTTACAAAATTCAAAGTCCCACACGGGAAGAGTGGGTTGCTAAAGCTGTTATCGGTGACGGTGACATAACGATCTTCACCGTTGGCACAAATATGGAATGTGTAACTGGATATCGATATCCATTTCTTCGGCAACTTTTTGGAAAATCTGTCCTCCGAAATCGACTTTAAACTGCTAGTCCCACCACTCATGTATAAAATGAACACAGACAATATTGTGGTGTGAGAAGCTAGGTCGTAATGACTAATTATGTGTGCACGTGTATCTATGTATGTATATCTGTTCCAATATGCTGGTATGGAAAGGGTCATACTGATGACGTAACCAGGCCAGAGTATTCCTGGCGGAGATTTTTACTATTGTACATGCTGCACATATGATTGAAAGCAGGAACCTACTTTCTTCGAATTTGATCCCAGGTGTGGATAATCAAGCAGCATTCAAAGCGGTGTGATCCCACCTAGCCAAATCAAAGGACGTCAGGAGTTGCATGGACTCTCTATGCCGTAGACGTCGACACAACACCCATCGCTACTGGGTTTCGGGCCACTCTGGCTTAGAGGGAAAGGAAGAGACAAGAGAGAGAGATGGGTTATATGAGCCCCTACAAGAATACTTTTTCAAATTGAAAAACAGCAACAACAACAAGCCGTAAGTGGTCCAACAGGACATTTGAGAAAGACGATAAATGAAGTAATTTGTAGGTTTGAGTACTTACCAAACTGATCTTTGTATAAGTGCATGCCATGCGGAATTTGGTATCTAGTTGTGGAAGATATTTTACACCCTGCTTCAAATTTAAAACATATTTTGAAATTCAATTGTTTTTTAAAAAGAAAAATATACTAAATTGAAGTAGTCTATGTAAGTAGTCCTGAACTGATATAACTGGATACCTAACAAGACAACAAATAGGCTGCTTTCCAAAATGTATCAATACAAAGTTTGTATGCAGTTCTACTACTGTATATAAACTATGTAGGTATGCAAAGTAACCAAACAATGCATCAACTATAAATCCGATGCCTGATTCCTTTTTGACTGCGTTAAAAATACACATTGACGACGTTTTGAAATAGAATACATTGTATATATTTTGTACGACGGCATTATGAAATACGATACTTTGTTCAAACACAAAGCAACTAACATTTTGGAAGGCAGTCATTGTGTTTACATCAATGCTTTATGGTTAGAGATACTCTGAATATAGTTTGTAGCAGTTTTATATACTCGTAGTAATAGTTTAGCGACAATTCACCAAGTAACTGTGGACATGTGTTGTTGTTTCTGTTGTAGCAATTTCCTCTTGTTTTCATTTGAAAACTCTTACTGAGCTTTAAACCCCTTTTTTATTCGAAATCTCTGAAAAAAAATGTATTGAGGGCAATAAGAGAACTCCAAATTTATTTTTTTTCATTCTGTTCGTGTTTCTCTGTAGAATTTTTTCCAATACAAATTGGCTTTTTAATTAAAAAAAACTCCAATGAAAATCGAAGTGAGAGTTTTCAACTCATCGGCGACTACAACAATACTAATAAAACAACAACTATTTTTACACTGTTCTAAAGTTTTAATTGATTTTTTCATTTATTCTCCATTTGCTGCAATCCTTTATTACAAATTTTTTTCTTCCTTTTTGTTTTTGACAGAGAATTGCTTAGAGATTCCTCTATTTATTCTGAATAAAATAATAGTTTTGTGTCGATTTTATTTTCTTTGCAGCGTGTATTTGAAATTAAAATCTTTGTGATTCTGCTGGTACCACATTATTGTTTGAGGCTTTTGCTTAATGGAGAAAGCAAATATTGTTTTATTTTTTTTATTCATAAATTTCAATCGCCATAATAGAAGAAAATAGAAGTA
The DNA here is from genome assembly GCA_936449025.2 of Sarcophaga subvicina. Lineage (NCBI taxonomy): Eukaryota > Metazoa > Arthropoda > Insecta > Diptera > Sarcophagidae > Sarcophaga > Sarcophaga subvicina. The sequence continues at coordinate 41,472,096 of OW388084.2, forward strand.
ATAAAAAAATTAAATATTTGTTAAAATACTTAATTATTAACACATTGCTTTCTCAAATTACCAATATTTGCAAAACTGTTAACCCTGGAAGTGTTGGCTCTTTTTGCCATCAAAATAGCTAATCAAACTATTGGGTCTTCCATCTTGTTGAAGCCAGATATTTCAAATTTGTTGCCATTTAATCAATCATACATACATACATCCATACATAGCTTGGTCACTACAATACTTCAGTCGGGATTACGACCTAGCTTCTCGCACCATTTAAGTTGTATGCGTTAATTTTGTACATAAGTGGCGGGACCTACAATTTAAAGTCGATTCCGAACGACAGATTTTTGAGAAACCTATTCATGATAATTTTATTCACTCTCAGAGTTTTTGCCAGAAGTCTGCTGAGAGGAAGAGGCCGAGGAAATATTTTTTCATATTTCGTTTCGTTGTAAATGTCTGATCTGGATTTTGAACACATTACCTACTAGACTGCGTCGACTACCACCGTTGAAATATTTCTTTTTCAAATTACGAACGTTGGAGGAGCTGGAGCTTGGCACACAAACCACAACTTGGTGAATTTTGCATCGTTACCGAAAATCCAATGCATTCCGTAAAAGCCCCAAATTGGGTTTGGTTTTGGGCTGGCAGTGTCATCGGTCCACATTTTTTTGAGAGCGATGTTGAAAGTGTCGTTACTGTTGATGGTGCGTACTATAGTATGACTACCAATTTTAAACATCTCATGCTACATTGGATAGATATACTGCTTGGGAAATTTGAAGGCATGGTCATCTCATGAGGAGATAATGTGCACTGGCTACCAAGATTTTGCGATTTGATCCGATTTACTTTTTCTTGTACGATTTTTTAAATAACAGATGCAAGCTAATAAATTACAAACCACAGTGATATTTAAAGCCAACATAAACATACATATGTATATTTGAATGATATTATATTCCACACATAATGACATCAATATGTCTTTCAAACGTATAAATAACTAGCTGTAACCTGCGCCACCAACTAAAATAAATTTGAAGGAAAGGCATTACACAAATGTCCAATAAATTTTGAATCATTTTATTGATTTTGTTTCCCGTTGTCCTGATGATTCAGATGAACGGGCCTGAGTATTACGCATTCGATCAGTTTCTAATCTCACTTCTCGTTGTTTTAGTGGTTCAAATGAACGGGTCTCAGCGGCATATACTTGAAGATTTTCCAGTCTCATGCTCGTCTTATTCGGCCAATTGCTTGTCATTCATTTTGAATAATTTTCATTGAAGCCATCCGTCGGAAATTAATCGCACCAACCTCCGTCGACTCATGCGGAACAACTTTGTTAAAGAATGCACAGTTTACGATTTAATTTATTTTAAGTAATTCATACCAACTTAGAAACCTTCGTCGGCTCATGCGCAACAACTTTGCTAAAGGTCATAACATGTTCAAATGCACAGTTTACTATTCTATAAGGTACATACAAACAAACATTCATTTTTATATGGGTGTGTGGGCGCGGCACCTCGCCTACTTGAAATTTTAAAATAAAATGTAATTTTAAAAATAAAATATAGTTCCTTCCAGACATACAGGAAGGCACTGTAAAAATTTCAAGGAAATCGGTCCAGCAGTTTAGCCGTCTATAGACTTCAAACAAACAAACAAACCCACAAACAAATAAACACACATTAATTTATATATATAAGATGAGTGGCGAAACCTACAGTTTAAAGTCGACTCCGGACAACAGATTTTTTGGAGAGGAAGACCTGAGGTTTAATCAGTGACTACGGCGACTTTAAGGTATAGGTATATATGAATAGAAGTCATCTCCTGAGTGTTGTTCCAAAAAATTGAACAAAGCATTCCATGTTCACATTGTTTTATCTTCTTGAACCGTTGGAATTTGCTTCATTTTAACTTGAAATTGTCTTCACATTACTTATGGATGAAATGAAAACAAGCAAATCTAATGCCGAGAGAAACGGCATCACGTAATGAAATCCTATTTCTAAATGATATTCTCGGTCAAAACAACAACAACAACAAACATAGAAAACAATTTTTGTTTAAATGCTCTTGTATTCGGCTTATTTGTCGGCTTACTAGAGTAGACAGTCATCGAAATTATTTATAAAATCTTTCGATTTAATTTTTTATTTTTTATTTTTTTATTTTTTTCTTCTTTAATTTGTTTTGTTACTTATTTTTTATTAAACTACTGAAGTAACAAATAAACAAGGAAATCTCCTGACAAAATCATTCGTTTATTCATTCGTACAGTGAGTGCCACATTATTTAGTTACATTTTCTGTTTTTTTTTTATTTATTTTTTATTCAGATTAAATTGATTTCAGTTGTATTGTTATTGTGCTAAAAGTGAAAAGTGCTTCCGGATTTCAAAAGGATTTTTCTTAACTTTCCCTTTTTCTCACACTTTTACGGAAATAGAAAAAAACTTCCTAGAATAACGATTTAACTGTTAAAAATCAAACGCACTCTTGAATTGAAGCAAAACTTTTTTAGAACTTTAAGGGCCATTATTACAACTTGCCGTTAAACTTGGGTTTTTTTTTAAAGGTACATTTAGCTAACGAACTCGTCGTAGTGTAGTAGGTAGTGTGTTGGCTTATTAGACATAAGGCCTCGGTTCAAATCCTAGGTCAGACATCAAAACGAAATATAAAAAAATAAAATATTTCTTCAGCTACTTCCTCTCAGCAGATGTCTGGCAAAAACTCTGAGATGGCCGTGAAAACTGTAGGTCCCGCCACGCATGTATAAAATTAACATATACAACATGAGTGGTGTGGGAAGCTAGGCCGTAACACTGAAGGGTTGTATTATGTATGTATGTATGTACCTTTAGCTAAAGGAAACTTTAAAGTCAATTTTAACTTATTCTCGTTATTACAACTTATAGATAAAATAAAGTTAACTGTTTTCAAAAATATTGCAATGCCGCAGTGATGTCGATAACATTGCACAAATTAAACAAGTTTTATTTAAACGCAGTGGTAACGACCGGCTTCTTTTTTTGTTGTATTTGCTCCCATTGTTTATATTTGAAGTTGCCATATTGAAAATAATATATAATATGGCACGTTCAAACATAAACATAATGCAATTCGAATTTATTTGTTTTTGTTTATATACATTAATACAGATAGTATTATCTAAAAAAAGTACGAAGAAAATATTTATTTTTGTTTTTAGAAACGAACTGAAATCCTTTACAAAATTTCTTTAGGTTGTGATATTTTTTTAATGCTAATTGAATTTTATTTTTAATTTTATTTTTGTTATCATTTTCTGTTTAAAGATACTTTTATTTTATAAGACATTGAACAAATAAATGAATTCAACAAAAAATTTATCAATATTATTTTCATTGATATCCTTTAAAGGCTATAAACCTAGCATATGTCTTTCAGACGTATCGTTATCTTTTCAGTACAAAAAAATAACGTTATCTAACCAGGGTTAATATACCCACATTGACACATATATGAACTTAAACTTTAAATCTTAAGCTAAATGCAAATGCATAATATACAGTGGACAGCAAAAGCCTTAGTACGGCAATATATTTTAGCAATTTCATGAATTTTAACCAAAAGTTTGTATAAAAATTTATAGTTTCTATATTTATTTTATTAATTTATTTCTGTTTTATTATAAAACAAACAATTTTTAATGTTTTTCATAAAACAAGAGAAAAATAAGGAAAAGTTTCAGATGACTCCATAGGTACCCCCAAGGAGAACCCTGAGTAAATTTAAAATTCAAAGGCCTAATATATGAAAATGTTATCCCTTGTATTTAGTAGAGTATCCCTTTAGGTCAAACACTTCATTTAACCCATTTGGAATTGCATGTACAATTTTTGTTTAATGTTTTCTGGTGGCAGCATGAGCAAGTTTTACGGTTGACTTTTCTTTGAGGTTTAGCGATTACGTTTTTTCAAATGATCACCTAAATACTCTCTTGAGGTCATATCTGGACTTTGTGCAAGAGTATTAAGCCTGTGGGGACTTTTTCTTGTCAAAATATATTGCCGTACTAAGACTTTTGCTGTCCACTGTAAGTACGTTAGTACTAATACACATTCTAATGTTGTAGTTTTTGTTAACTATGTACAGGAGTGGGAGAACGACAGTATATTTGAATTTCCTTTCTTTGATTACATTAACAGTCTGCTTTCTGAGCTTGATGGTGAATGTATTTCACTTTTTTTACGTCATACATTTTAGTCAATATATTGAAATTTCGAAAAAAAATTTATCGTTTAAAAAAAGAACAGTTGTCTGTCACTCCGACACTTTACAAATGTTGGTTACTTATTTCAGTGGTCATTACAACCCTTTAGGTAAGATTACCAATTTAAGATTTATAAATTTACAGTTTAAAGTAGACTCCGAACGAACTTTACATTTTTTTTACTCTCAGAATTTTTTGCCAGAAGACTGCAAGGAGAAAGTTACCGAAGAAATATTTTTTTATATTTCGTTTTGTTCGAGATTTCAGAGATTTTTGATAAGCCAACACACTATCAACTAGACTACGGTGACTCAACAAAAAACTAAAGTGTGGTTACGTAGCCCACTCAACCAGCCCTAACACCTCTCAACCATCCTATGCCACTAATGAATCTGTGGAGAGCCTTGATGTCGGCTCTGGGCACAGAATTCAAACTCTCAAAGAAGGCCCTGCCAAGGGTCCTCAGCCTCAACCTACACAGAGCTGAATAGTTACAGAGAAGGTGTTCGATAGTCTCCAACACCTTCTCATCGCAACATGCCCTGCAATAGTCCGGCTGGGATCTGTTCTAGATCCCCGTCAGCGACCTAATCTTGCCTTGTGATAAAACCGAAAACCAACCTTAAGCTGTTCTTATTCAAGCCCAGCAGCCAACCTGTTCCCTTACTGTCCACAGCAGGCCACAGACATCTAGCAACAAAACGACCCGATCGATAAGAAAAAAAGTGTCTCAAAAATATGTCGTTCGGATTCGACTTTAAACTGTAGGTCTTGTTACCCATATATAAAATTAACGCACACAACATGAGCGGTGTGAGAAGCTAGGCCGTAATTCTGAGTGAAAGGTTGTAATGGCCAATTATGTATGTACTCGTATGTATGTAGTTTTGCTGCAAAAGATGAACTGTTTTATTAACATAGCGAATATGTGTAGCCATCAATGGCCAATACCTCGAATGAAACGGTTTTTACTTTCCCATTGAAAATAAGTGTCATGTTTTCACAAAGAAATGCTCATTTCAAACCGGCACACTCGCTACAATAATGGAAATATGTCAAGCAATCATGGTATGTAAACTGTTTTTGATATATGATTTCTGTAACCATAATTCTTAATGGCCTGCACCGGCTACTTGTGTAATGTTATTGATATTCGAAGTCAACTTTATGTTTTTTATAATTTGCTGTAGTAGTAAACATACAATAAAAATTAATTAAAATTATGTTTTTATGCAGTTGCGCTTAACTTTCTGCTACTATCATTAATATGGTTGCTATTGTTATTATTCCATGTAGTAAATATTAATACATGATGTTATTATTACTGATGTTTTATGGTGCGGCAGCCAAAATACACCCAGCCAATGACATAGCGTACGTTGTGAGTTTTGTTGAGTGGAACTCAAAAATATATTTTTTTATATTTCTCGAACCCTCCAAACTTGTTTTTTTTGACAAAAACGGTATTTTTGATGATTTCATACAAAATTATTGATTACCCAAATATTTGTCGACCTATTTTCAAAATTCAAAGTTTTTTGAAAAGTGGACAGATGAGCCTTTAAAATGGTATACATAAATATATGGTTCAAACTTATATGTTATGAAGTTTGATCGGCTGAACTTGGAAAATATTATTTTTTCTTATTTTATCAAGTTTAGCTATATTTAATTGCAAAATTTAATTAAAAAATATAAAATAAGTGATAACATTTTGAAAGTTCATTATCTATTTTATATATAAACTTTTAATTCAAAAATTTTCAAAAGTTTTGATGGATCGTGATTGTTTATTAGAAAATGTGTCAATTTCACGTTTGCATGACTACCAGAAGTCGGCTAATATTTGTGTTTTTTGCAAATATTTATATTTCGCTTTGCGTAAACATTGCACAGCTTTTATTGGTTGCTTAACTATGACATTGACACATTCAAGATCCATCAAATATTCTGAAAACTGTTGAACTAAAAGTTAATTTGAAAAAATATACTCGTACATACTGTTTGACTCATAAAATTAAAGCTACGGTAATTTTTGTCCGATTTGATCAAAGCGTCAATCTAGTCAGAACATAATGATAATAATAATATTTATTTGAAGTCCACTGCGCTATTTCTTCTAAATCCTTTAGCTTTATTTGCATGTTGGATACTTTTTGCGAAAATAGACAAATACCATCCGCATAATCCACATCCTAGATTTGGCGTGAGAGACATTTCCGTATTACGTTGATGGGAGCGAGAACGTTGATTTTCAGAACTGAAATTGCGGCTGAAATATCTCTATACACTAGAGACTTCACGTGTGCCCATAAACAGTTGTCTGGTGGGATTACATAGTATGACTTTGGCGGCCAATGGACTGTTACAGAATATGAGATTAATTGTTCTCAAACTCGCATCGTAATATGTTCATGGTACCTTGACCATGAGGCATGTGACATCGTTTGCTGAGACGACAATTCCCACAAGTCCAATTCAAAAACCAGTTCCAAATGATGATTTATAACGCTGCGATTTTTATCGCTTTTGCAAAAGTACTGTATGTCTTTCAGGGTTCAAGTACGTCTGGCTGACGTTCACACAAAATTTGCCAGTTCTATTGATTCTCGTGTCAGTTGAGCCCAAAATGAGCTTTATCGCTGAATATAGAAGTTTATTAGACACACATTACTTTCACAGCATTAATATTGATAATAAAATTTTATGATTTGATTTGTACTGACCATCTTTGTCATCCCATAATTATGAGTTCCGGATAGATGGTATTGCAATGATTCTGCTACTCCAATCCCCATCCATTTTCCCATCCAACTTAGGTTTATTCGTTTATATTTCCAAAGAGTTTTAATTAGGAACTGACTTTACATTGCAGTTGTCTCTACACGGTATTCACGTAATAGTTGCATGCTGCCTCCGGAAGCAATTATGGTGCAAAGCGCCTGGGTTAGTGTCGCCCTTAAGACAGTAATAATAATGATAGCAAATTGTCTCCTGCAGTTACTTGCTCGCATAGCTGCTTTCCAGCAGACTGGTGCAGTAACAAAGCCTTTCCGGTTCAAATTTTATCAATAGCCTGTTTATTGGTACGGGCAGACACCTAAACTATGCAAACCATTTTGCAAACATACTGCCTCCATAAGAATTTGATACCGTGGAGGGGAAACTGAGTTCAATTTTCCCAAGTTTGAGAAGATTAGTTCTCGGTATCTTATTTTTCGCATTGGAAACCACGAGTTTGTTTTTCTTTGAATTTATTTCCTGACCGCCTTGTGAGCGTTTCGGAGATGGATTATGAAACTGATTGTCAGAATTTAAATGAAAATTAAAGGAATAAAATCCACCAACTGCATTTAGCACTTCATATTGAGTTCATTTAGAATATAAATTAATAAAAATTTTTTTATAAACGGAAACTTAATAAAATTTCTTTCATTTTTTTGGTGTTTCTTAAGTTTTTTTTTTATTGTAAACCAAGAATTTTAATTAACTCTTAAGACGGAAATATTTTGGCAAACGTCCTTGTGAGCTCTTTATTAACATCATACCGTAATATTGTTATTGCTGTTGTTGTAGTTGGAGTTGCTGCTTTCGCTTGAAAAATCAGAAAATCCCAAAGAAAATGAAAAAAAAAGAATCTGCAGTCGTTACAACATCAGTCCCTGCATTTCTTTTATTATTACTTTATTTTTTTTTTTACTTCACAAGGGATCCTTGGATATTAAGATGTTACTGGTAGAAATCGTTTTATTGAACAACTAGAAAGAAGATTGCAAGCCATCCTATTTTGGAAGTCTTTTTTTTTGGTGTTTGTAACTTTACATTAGCAAAACCGCGTTATTCTTATAGATTGAAGAAATGAAAGTTGCTTCTTGTTTAGTTTAATTTGACATGGATAGATTTGCATCAGAGCAACGGATGCAACTTGTTGAAATTCTTTATTACAATAATTCATTTAATAATAAATAATTTGCATTCAATATGAATTTTCATTCTCCAGTGAAGTGCTTCGGATGATGTAAATAAGGAGAATTCCTTTATTTGGAGTGAGGATATTCCACATGGAAATTATTGTTTGGTGAGGTATATAGGACTGCGGATTACTTGTTCAAAATTAATAAAAAATAATTGTTATATCTAAACATACAGTGAGCGCCAAAAGAAACGGTACATTAAAATATACATTAATAAATCACCGTTATTTTAATTTTAAAATTGATCCATTGCCAAAAAAAAAATTTCGAAATATTGTCAAATTTTTTCGTGCACTCTCCTTAAGTGGTAAAAGTTGAGTTTGGCGATTGTTAGAATTTTATCCATAGTGTACAGTTTCTTTTGACGCTTACTGTATATGCGTAAATAATTGGAATGTGAGTAATACAGACTATTAAGATTGGTAAAAACAAAAGTCGTTAGATGGGAACTGTAGTCTTTCTGCATTTTTTCAAATAACACAATGACCTGTAAGCATTGCCACTGTGATCGAGATGACACTACTATCAACACCGAGTAATTGGTTGAATTTCCGTTCAATGTCCAATTTAACAGAGATGAACTTTTTAATTACTTTTGTTTAAATTCTCTGTACATGATAAAGATTACTTTCGCACTTTAGCTGTGTTATCACTCCATTTGAACTTTCTGTTGAGTGCAAATTATTATAGTGTATTGTATTAAGACACACATATTCTTTCAATTTCACTCTAGCTTTTGCGAAATGTACGATAAATTGTGTTATAATATTTTAGGCGGAGCGCATAAAAATCCAAATGCAAATAAAACGATACACGTCTTATTTATAAGAAATCCTTTATTGTACTAAAATTTTTATATTACAGAAAAAGGAAAAATGATTTTATTTTATTCAGAAAAAAATATTAGTTGGCTTTGAAAAACTAAATACGTCTTTTAGTTTTTTGGTAGGCTATGGAAACAAACAAAAAAAAAATAATGAAAGTTATAAAAAACAGATTGTTTGATATTTGGGTTACTTTGTTACAAAAATCAAACTTGTATATTTCAACACTCCTCTTCTAACCGAATATCATGTATCTATAATTTATTTAATTCATTATTGCTATGATTAATAATTAATATTTAAAAAATGTGTAAACTATACATATGTATATGTAAACAATACATATATATTGAATGTATGTATGTACTATATACAGTACATATTATTTTTTTTAAATACATAAATACAATTTCATATTCTCTTGTCTAAAATATTCCAAGATTATTTACAAATTTTATATAACAAATTTTATATCAATACATCAGCTATATTTTCTGTGCTATTAACATATTCTATAACTAATATTTTACTCTTAATTACATCTCTTATGTGATGATACCGAATGTCAATGTGTTTGCTACGAGCGTGATAGACCATAATGTAACTTAAAGTGTTTCCTTTTTGACAGATATCGTAGAATTTGTATCGCGCCAGTTTCATGGTCTACATTGGGATCAACTTTGCATTGCGCCAGCTTTAATTGAATGCATAATGTCCGGACGAGTAGTTACCGTCAAATACATTAACGGTCCAATTAAGTATTGATAGGCTGTTGCATTAACTTTGGTTTTAGTATTATCTTTAATTACCTGATATCCCGCATCAAGCGATGTAGAATGCTGACGACAATTTTCCATGCCATAAGCATTTAATAAGTTTTCAATACACTTAGTGTGTACCAGATTAATATCACCAACTTCACCCTGACGTTCGACTTCTATGCCCAAAGACAATTTAATTGGACCTTTATCTACTAAATCAAACTCATTAGCTAATTTCTGCTTGATATCATTAAGTTCCGCCTTTGATGAACACGCTATGATTAAATCGTCAACGTAGACAGCTACCAGCACAGTATTTTTATTGTCGTTCTTTTCATATAAGCATGGCTCATTTTTACATTGGATCAAACCAAACCGAGTCTAATTTAGAGTTCCACTCTCTGCCGGACTGCTTTAAACCATAGAGAACCTTGTTCAATTTGCGAACATTGTTTTGGATATTCGGCAATTACCATTCTTATTGTTGCGTATCTTACAACTGGTGAAAACGTTTCTAAATAATTTACTCCATACTGTAGAAAGCAGTAGTACTGTAGTACTGTAGTAGAAAGACCTGGTCTTTTGGTTCGTACAATTCTGGGTCTACCAGCTCTTTTGTGGCTCTTAGCCCCAGTGAATTTGCTATGAAGAACACACATATGTTACAACTAATTTTATTCATAAGTGGAAGTGGACGTATTTTTGTTTTATACTCTTATACAATTATACTCATTAAAATCAAATTGAATGGCTGCCTAAATAGTTATATTTTTTTATTATTTCTTAATATGTTATAAAAAATAAAAAAAAACAACGTATGAGTGGCATTTGAAGAAAATTGTTTTCATACGCGTCAATGAACAAATAAGAAAACAAAAGAATTGCAAATGACCATTACATCTGAAAAGTAAAACTAAATTATGTTATATGTTAAATTAATGTTATGTTAAATATTGTTCCGAAAATGGAAATGGTGTTTTGCTTTCACATCGTTTAAATTGTAAACAAAAACAATGAACTTGTTTGCATGATAAACAAGTAAACAAAAAATATACATACCAACAAAAACCAGTATTAAAAAGGGGATAAACAAGTAAACAAAAATGCAACAAAAATACTGCAAGGACAAACGTAAACAAAATACACAAACAACAATGAAACAACATGTTTACATTTATAGAGATTTCGAGAAGGCGAAGTCAAGCAATTAACAATCATGGACTGTTTTTACAGTAGCAAGTGTATTCAAATTTTTCTATTAACTTTATGGTTTGAAATTTGTAATACTACTCCCTGAGACATTTAGAAATTGCAGAGACATTTAGAATGTGAAAAGAAAAAACGGTGGAAATCGAGGAGAAGTATAATTTTTTGATAAAGATAAATCACATTAGAGAGTGTTTGTTCAGACTTTGTGTTCACAAAAAAACCTGACACGTAGGCAGATCAACGATGAAACTGACAAATAGTTGGTAATTATTTTTTACGTTTTAATGCTTCTAATAAAGTTCCGAATAGGCAACAGAAGCTTTCCAGCTATAAACTTTTTTGGGTACTACCAGCTGTAACCGTATAGAATCTCAGTTCAGGTAAAACCCTGAGTTAAGCTGGATAAAACGATTATCCACTGGCATTGCATTGACGGAATACATTAATTAGGATTATTTTATTTTTCCTCTGAACGAAATCATACCATAACCACCGTAATGGGTATACATACATAACATAATTAGCCATTACAACCCGTCAGTCAGGATTACGGCCTAGCTTCTCACACCACTCATGTTGTGTGTGTTAATTTTTTATACATAAGTGGCGGGACCTACAGTTTAAGTCGATTGTGAACGACAGATTTTTGAGAAACTTTTCATGGCAATTTTATTTACTCTCAGTATTATAAATCTAAAATCCATGTAGAATATATAATTTTCGCCATAATAGCCCCTTATGCAGTTATAAAAATAAAAGAGAGAAAGAAAAAGATAATCCACTCTCCCTCTCCTGCTCTGGAAAAGCTTATTTAGTGCGATATTAATATTTAAGACCGTATGGATGTGGTTATGTCCGTTGAAAAAAGATGAGTACTTTGGTTGATATAAGATGCTTAACTTCTACTGAACTGCTTATATAAATTTTATAATACATTGCTTCATCGAAAACTAAACAAAACATTCTGATTCTTTATTCAAACGAATATTATCAATACTATTTTGGTATCTGAATGAGTTAAATTTCTTTGTATTTTCAGTCATTATTTTATTTACTTCGACAAAATTTCTTTAAATTTAGTTTTACAGATTTTCAGAGATAAAGGATTTCCGACTATGTAACTTTGAAACAAGAAAAAATTAATTAAAGATGCCAAAAAAAAAATTAAAAGATAAATAGAGGAAAATGCTGAATTATGGCCCAATAATTCATTTCAATTTTATGAAAATAAAAGCCCTAAAAGAGCGGATTTGAAAAGCAAAATTTTTCAAATTAAATTTTTACAACAAAAACAAAAAAAATGTATATAAAAGTAAAAGAAAATTTCTCTAAAAAGGTTTGGCCTTCATTGAAACTTTTAGGACTCATTAAAAAACTTTGGAAATTATGTTTTTAATTACAATAAATATACAAAAAAAAGGAATTTTTAACTTTTCTTTGTCTATCTGTTACGAATTAAACAAAATCGTATTAAAATATATTTTTTTTAATTTCTTTAAAATGTAAATATTTATTTATAAATATATATATATTTATTGGTGAATATTCCGAAACAATTGAATAGCCATCCTTAAATATGTTTCTCAAAGGAAACTGATTGGTGTTGTTTTTCACCAATTATTTGGTGTTTATTTTAATCATAGATTATCACAGTTACCTAAATATTTCTATGCCTATACTTCTGCCGTGTGTTGGACTACACGTGAAAAGTATTTCATTTGTTCTTGCTTTCGTTGTTATTTGCTCTACTTTCAGCTAACTTAAAATGCAACAATTTTAAGTATCTGAATGAGGAATGTGAATTATATACATATATACATAATTGGTCATTTCAACCCTTCAGTCAGGATTACTAAATAGCTTCTCACACCACTTATATTGTGTGTGTTAATTTTATACATCAGTGGCGAAACCTTAAAAGTCGACTCGAACGACAGATTTTTGAGAAACTTTTCATGGCAATTTTATTTACTCTCAGAATTTTTGCCAAAAATCTGATGAGAAGCAGTCGCCGAAGATTCAGAAATGAGCTGTCGATTCAAACCCCATGTCAGATATCTCCACCAAAGACGGAATATGACAACAAATATTTCTTCGCAGACTTCCTCTCAGCAGATTTCTGGCAAAAACTCTAAGAGTAATTAAAAATTGCCATGAAAAAGTTTCTAAAAAATCTGTCGTTGCAGTCGACTTTAAACTGTAGATCCCTCCGCTCATGTGTAAAATTAACACACACAACATAAGTGGTGTGCGAAGATAAGTCGTAATACTGGTGTATGAGTTGTAATGACCTAATTATGTATGTACGTATGTATAAAACTTTAAACAATTTTTGGGAATTTTCTAAAAAACTTTTAATTAAAAGCATAAATTTATTTGAATTTTTGGCCATAGTCGGATATCACATTTTCAAACGCCAATTCCTTGATGGAAATAAGGTAAGAAAAGAAAAGAGTAAAACATAATAATACCATGTATTTAATTTTAGGCAACAGAATTGAAAAAAAAACCTTATTAAATTATTATTATTAAATAAGTTAGCAACAAGATTTTCAGTTTAATTTAAATTGACACATGACAAAAAAAAAAAAAAAATAAGAAAGTATATTGGTTTTGTAATTTTCAAAAGTGTTGATTAATTAGCTTACGGATGATGGGATATCAAATTATATCTGTATTTTTTTGTGTAAGTGCTTGTAACAGATTAAATAAATATTGATTATCAGCCTTACTTAACGCGCAGACATTGGTACAGACAAACTCATGGCAGATATTTTTTATTTCAATGTTTGTATTTTAAGTGTTTAGTGAACACACATAAATAAATCATTTTCGTATTTACAGATGAAAATTTTTTGGTGACAAACATGTAAGTAATTTCAGTATCAATGGGTATAATGTATGGTATGTTGCTTGTAAAAGGTTTCGAGTGTTTATTAATGAAGGTGAGTGGCACACATGTAACGTTACGTATGAGTGATATTTAACCCTTCAACCCTTCAGTCAGGAGAGACATAATCCAAATTACCATGGATTTTTCACAACTATTTTGTTTACTTCTTTTTTCCAGGTATTCCAAATATTTGAGATCAATACCAATATAATCATGTAAATCTGTTCGTTCGATGATGTCAGAAAATTAGGGTCAGAAACCATCGTCTCTTCACGAAAAGACCAGGACACTGACACTTAAGGTGAAAGACAGTTTCTTCCTCCTCCTCAGACCCATAGCTCCTTCAGTCATTAGTTGGAATGCCGAGTCTTTCTGCATGTCCACCAATAGGACAGTGGCCCCTAAGAGTCGCTATTCTGCGATGGATTTCCATATGCGCCCATCAGAGTCTGGCACTTCCTTCTGCCACCGAGATTGAGCCGCCCCGGTCAAAGAACCGAAGCAATGGAAATATCTATGCCCTGTGTCATGTCGGAGCTTACTAGATCCGTACTGGTCCTGGCCAGCTCATCATCAATGCAATATTCCTTAGTCTCGGAACCCATGGTTTCCATGGACAAGGAAGGACGAAACCTGATATAAAAATGACCAGATCGTCCGCATAACCATAGACCTTGAAACTATGTCGTTGCAGTTCCTCTAACATTGTATACCGGAAAGGGCACAATGGAATGGTGGGGTACTCCAGGGGCAGAGAGGTATACCCATCTTCACAGATGGGTCTAAGTTAGGTGGATGTACAGGTGCTGGGGTTTTCTGTAGGGAACTCGGTCTTAAACTCCACTTCAGGTTGAATGATGACTGCAGCGTTTTTCAGGCGCAGATTTTGGCAATCTTGAAGGCTATTGAAGCCATAGCTGGTGGCCCAGCTTCGGATTCGGAACCTTACATGGTCTTCGTTGACAGTCAGGCTGCCCTTAGGGCCATTGCGTCGGACTGGTGCAAATCATAACTCGTTCGCGTGGACGTTGAGCACTTTTGGACTAGACTGTAACCGTCTATGCTGGGTTCCGGGTCATAGCGGAATACTGGGCAATGAGACGACGGATGCCGTTGCTAGGTTCGGTTAACTTTCTGGGGGCGATATATCTATGGCCTGCTGTGGACAGTAGGAGAACAGGTTGGCTGCTGGGCTTGGATAAGGCCAGATTAGGTCGCTGACAGGGACTTGGAACAGATCCCAGCCGGACTATTACAAGGCATATTGCGATGAGGAGGAGTTGGAAACTATCGAGCACCTCCTCTGTAACTGCCCAGCCCTTGGTAGGTTGAGGTTGAGGAGCCTTGGCAGAGCCTTCTTAGAGAGTTTTAATTCTGTGTCGAGAGCCGACATCAAGGCTCTCCAAAGATTCATTAGTGGCTTGTGCTGGTTGAGAGGTGCTAGGGCTTTATTAGTGTAGTCGCGCTCTCCCTTTTTGTTGTGTCTGGTTTGTGTAATTCCTCCGCTTCCTATTCTCCCCTTTCCTACATCCTATTCCTTTTTATCCTATTCCCTCTATTATCCTTTCCTCTTTAAGAATCTTGTACAATGGGTCAATTCGATCCAAGCAAACCATTATTACAAATATTGTGTTGTATTTCATTAAATCATTTCAAATGTCCACTCTCCAGGATACACTGTATATACCCGAAAGGAAGCAATACCAACTTTCACACATCAGTCAGTAAAAATCGTACATCCTTTAGATGTCAATCAGATTTCGATTTTTAATTCATTGATAAAAACGACACAAACGCCACAACAAATTTATTGCACGGAGACGATAGTGGAGGAAATAAATATTCTTGAAACATGTCACACCACCACATACAACGTTACCAGCTAAACGTGAAATAAGATTTCTATTGTCCATGATGTATCGTACGTATGCGAATAAAAACGACATATTTTTGCTTTTCAGATTTTTATTTTATTCAAGACTGCGAATACGTTAAAATGACAGTGTACTACGATATGACAGCGTCTAAATATATGTAGAACAGCATTAAAAGCTTTATACGGCAACAATCACACTCGAATGACGTGTAAGTGACGTGACGAAGAAACGAAACTTTTGATAAAAAACTAAAGAGTCCGCCAAATAACTTTTTTTTTTGAAAATGCTTAAAAAAAACTACTGAATATTTTCTTCACAAAAATTTAAAAGGAGGATATTGGCAACATTTGGTTTCAACAGGACGGCGCTATGTGCCACACAACCGAAGCTACACTCGATGTTTTGCGCCCTGTTTTTGAAGATCGCATTATTAGCCGCAGAGCTGATGTCGTTTGGCCACCTCGGTGCTGCGATTTGACACTGTTGGACTATTATTTGTGGGGTGCCGTCAAAGATGAGTGTTACGCCGACAAGCCAGCGACAATTGACGCTCTAAAGGACAATATTCGTGAAGCCATTGCTGAAATACAGCTGCACACAATCGATAATGTCCTTAAAAATTGGACCGATCGTGTAGGCTATTGCATGGCCAGCCGAGGCAACCATTTGAATGAAATTATTTTCCATTATTAACCGGAAGGATTGTACTTTCAAATAAAAAAAGAAATTTGAGGAAATATTCAGTATCTTTTTTAAAGCATTTTCAAACACAAAAAAAATTATTTGGCGGACCCTTTATTTCCCAGATGAAGAGAAACGGACATGTTACGTACAGTTTGAATTGGCACAGCTCTGTGTCTTTGTATTCTAAACATTACTTCAGAGATCATATTGATTACGTTATTTGAAGGACCAAAAATAACTGAGTTTATTTTAATTTAAAAAAAAATTTTTCTTGATTAATAATTCATACAAAGATGATTACGCCCGATGCTGATACAACAATTACTCCAGTATTAAAAAAGCTGAGTATTTCTCCAAGAATAAAGAAAATAAAGATGAAGAAGCTCTGTGCACCCTCCTTAATCGTAATAGCATAGGTTGTTTATTGACAAAAAGTAGTAAAATATAGCTACTCAAAGGATTTCATAACGAAGTAGTTGTCTGACTAACTGAATAGCTAGATAACTGACTGAGGGAGTAACTTTTTAGAAGACAAAACCGCATGCTAATTCCGTAAGCTATTTGGAAAGTTCAAAAATTTTCCAAGGAAAAGGAAAAAAACACTATTTTACAAATGGAAAGGCTTACTCTTACGAATGACTAATTTGCTTGAAAGTTAGACTGCCACACACCTAGTCTTACGGCTTGCATTCTGCATGTGATACAATATCGTATTTTATTTTGTTTCTCTTGTGTCGTGTACTATTAACCTAAAAACCGTAGAAAAGGAAAAGAAAAATAAAAACAAAATACAACATCGAAAAACTGTTTCGTTGTGTGTCTAGTTAATACGCCTAATATGCCTAACAGAGCGCTTATCCAAGCATGCATGTGGCATATATGGCCATATTTTTAATCCGCGTATGGTTTATGTCCAGATCATCAAATTCAGGCGAAAAAAATCACTGACTTATAGTGTTCGCGGTTGATGTCGTTCTCTAAGAAATTTAGGCAGCTTACCTAAAATCAGTACAAAACTTTTGGATGCTTTTGGACGTTCTTGGATCTCCTGCAATTTTTCATTCACGTACCCATTTATCTAGAAATTACCCTCATCAGTTAAAAAAATTTGCTTCAAAGCCCATTCAGCGAACACACGTAATTATTTTTGGTCACCAATGCTGATCTAACAAAACCGATTGAGTAGATGACAACTAATTTGACAGATGCAGCTTCAAAAAGATGGCGGTTATCAACTGCCAAATTCACAAGTCCCTCTCGTAAAACCCAATTTTTTTTTAATATATTTGTTTACTTTAATATATTTCTGTGCGAATTTATGAATTTCTTGTGGAATGTATGTTTTGTATATGGAGTTAATCAAGGACTGAATTTTATGACTTTGAAGACAATAAAATTTAACACAATGAAATTTAAGAAGAAAAACAGGGAAAAAGAAAGTGTAGTAGGGGAAGCCGTATAGTCTAGTAGGTATTATTTTGGCTTATTAGACGTGAGGTCACAGTTCAAACCCCAAGTTAGTCATCTCCAAAAAACGAAATTAAAAAAAATATTTCTTCGTTGTCTTCCTCTCAGTCGATTTCTGACAAATATTCTGAGAGTAAATAAAATTGCCATGAGAAAGTTTCTCACAAATTTGTCGTTTAGTGTTGATTTTAAACTGTAGGTCCTAACACACACAACATAAGTGGTGTGACACTGACTAAAGGGGTGTTATGACCAATTATATATGTATGTATGTTTGTATGTAGGGGAAGAAGCAAATTGTTAAATTTAAAATTTATTGTCAATACTTATATTTTCTGGTGAATTGAATTTGTTATTGTTTTTGCTTTTATTGTCTGCATGGGTCTTTAATTATTTTGTATTTTAAAAATTTATTTTGTACATTGTGAAAAATTTTAAACAATTTTTGCATATTTTAAAATTTTTTTGTGTCATATGCAGATATTCCATATATACATACATATGTACGTATTTTTATTTATTTATTTTTTTTCATATTCTTGTGGTTCTACAGGTTTTAGGAATAAAATTGTTTCTTAAATTTTACCAATACCACACGAAAATCATTAATTGCCAATCTGCTACACAGCAAATATATATACATATGTATGTCTCATGTCATTTGCTTAATTTTGTAATACATTTATTTTTGTATTTAGTTTAAGAATATTTTGATTAAAAAATAAATATTTTATTAAAACTTATTTTCTTTATTAATATCAGTAAATAAATAAGACATCAGTTGAATGTTATTAACTGGAAAAAAATAATATTTGCAATGATAATAATTTTATTTAATCTCAATATTATTTTAAATAATTTAATATTAAAGTTTTATTAAATTAATATTTATTTAAGAAAAAGAAAAACAAATTTTGTATTTTTTAATAAAAAAGCAGAAGAACTCATTGCACAGAAGTTAATAAAAACGAACTAAAATTATTAAAACCAAATATAAACAAATAATGAGCTTTTATGAACATATAATCTTTTCCAGTCTGCTCTGTATAATTAATAATTCGTTTAATAGTTGTGTAATTACATTTTAATTTTTAACAAGTTTCAGTAATAATACAACAACGACGACAAAAAATTACTAATGTTAAAAAATGTGAAACAATTAAGAAATCGTTTAAAACCAAAAATTACTTATTGGATGTAAATGGTAAAAGTTTTTTTAAATTTTTCTTAAACATTATCAAAGAATTAAGGCAAGTCTTTTAGAAAGACGTATGACGCCGAAACGCAGGTGTATGCGTAGTATAAACTAATAGACTGTAGTTTCAATTTGACACACGTTGAGAAATTGTCATACAGCAAACTAGTCCAGATGAGTACGCCCTTTTTAGGGTCAACACTCAGGAGATTACCCCCTATTCATGCAGTGCATTGTATTGGAATACAGAAACGATAGCTTAAAGAAGAAAAGAAAGAATGGGTAGTTTGTGAAAAATTTTTTTAGGGCCAGTGTATTTTTGGAATTGTTTTTAATAATAATTTTCACTTTCTTTTTCCTATTGTGAGTTATCACAGTATAATGTCATACAAACAATCAGACAATCACAAACACCCAAAGTCTCTAGTGGGATTCAAATTACCAACTAGGCTATGGGGCCCAATGAATTTGAAGAAAACTACATTTTTACTTACTCATCAAAATCGTTTCTGACCACTTCAAAGTACATCACCGTGGAGGTGAATTGATCGATTCAACGATATTTGAATTCTCACTGATAAATACTTGTTAACATAGTCTCTCTGAGATACATGCCAACATTATGTGTTCCATCACTGCAATTCTCCGATGATTGTTTGCTCCCCTAAGGTTTGTAAACATATTTCGTTCAACGGAAATCTAATACAATTGCAAATTCTACCAAGAAATTGCGTACTGAGGAAACGTAATTACTTAGAAATGCCTTATAGACTGACCAATACATAGTGATCTATCAATGCATATGCCATGCCTTGGTGGTCTATAAAATATAACCATCCTTTGCAACAAAAAATAGTATCCATGTGTTTAAAAACGCTGCGAACGACATGTGTTAAACATACATGGCACGCTATATTAATCCTAGACTTGTCAAAAACCTTTGTGGCATAATGCCGAACCGTTAATCAGCCGTTATTAAAATACTAGAAATACTAATTTTATTTCAAATAGGAACTTGTTTTATGTATTACTATTCTAGAGACAGAGTTGGTTTGCACTTTTTAAGGGCCATCCAAAATAAGAACTGCGTGTAATATTGTCGTTCAATACTTTGTTTTGGGTTCTAATTACTCACTTACGTAATCGGTCATTACAACCCTTTAGTCAAGATTACAACCCGGCTTCTCCCACCATCCATGTTGTGGGTGTGTTAATTTTATTGTTGAGTGGAAGGAGCCACAAATTTTTAATAGCAATTTTATTTGCTTTAGGGCTTTTGCAATAAGACTGTTGAGAGGAATTTTGTTTCGTATTTTGTTTGGTTAGAAATGTTTAAAGTGAGGTTTAAACCCTTGGATCACGTCAATAGTCGCCGTAGTCTAGTGTGTTGGCTAGACATGTGCAACAGTTTAAATCCCGGGTCAGACATCTCCAACAAAACAAAGTATGAAGAAATATTTCTTCGGCGACTGTCTCTCTATAGATTTCTGGCAAAAACTCTGAGAGTAAATAAAATTGCCATGAAAAAAATTTTCAAAAATCAGTCGTTCGGAATCGACTTTAAACTGTAGGTCCCGCCACTCATGTATAAAATGAACACACACAACATGAGTGCTGTGAGAAACTAATTCTTAATAGAAACTAAGAAACTCTTAATAATATCTGAAGGGTTAAAATGACCAATTATGTATGTAGGTATGTATGTAATTCGTACGAGATTTTGGCGGCTGCAGTTACTTATTTTATACCACAACATATTTGTTTATTGTCGGAAATGTACTGAAAGAACATAGACAGCCGTTGTAAGAATATTTTAGGACGTTACTTTCGTTTAAAAATTTCGAATATAGTTGGCATTGTTTTTCTTAAAACCGCAGTTAAAAATGAATACTCATGGGGTTGAGTCTGTAAATTCTAGAGCCTGTATTACTTTAAAAATAATGATTTAATATTTAATTGAATCAAATAAATTTATTTACACAAAATTTTATCAACCATTCCATTTGATTTAATCAAGAATTTTTTTATTTAAATTTTATTTTTAAGCGCAATTTATTATTTTGCAAAGAACAAAAATTATTTTAAAAACCTCTTGAGACTTTTAAAAGCAATTTTCTTTTTTTTAGAAATGCATGTCAATTAGTAAAATTTGTTTATTCGGACACAAAATCTTTTCAATAAATTTCCATAGTTCGCCTTATAATAACAAACATTTTAATTTCGAATTCCAACAACAACCACAACAAAAAATCAATTTATAAACTGAAATAAATTTGCAACACAGATAGAAAAAGGAAAAATAAAGAAAAATAAATTTTTAATAATTAATTCGACATACACTGTCTAACACAATTGTACGTAAATTAAGGCAAAAGTAAAATTATTAAGTACGTCAAGGACCTTCTTCATTAAAGTGCAAGCATTTTAGTTAAGAAAATTTAGGAAGACATTTGCTGTAGCTCCAGTAGAGCTAGTATGATAAGATCAAATCATATGATCATAACGGGCAAAGAACTGCTCCAAAACGAGAGATAATTTTCTCGCAAATTTTTCTATTTCTGAAAGCTGTAAGGTTCACAAAACGTACCAAATAGTGCATCTTTTAGAGTGTACTGGCAGTTCTTGAATTGACAAGAAAAGTTTCTCAAAAATCTGTTATTCGTGGTCGACTTTTAACTGTAGGTTCCGCCACTCATGTATAAAATTAAC
This sequence comes from Sarcophaga subvicina, assembly GCA_936449025.2. Lineage (NCBI taxonomy): Eukaryota > Metazoa > Arthropoda > Insecta > Diptera > Sarcophagidae > Sarcophaga > Sarcophaga subvicina. The sequence goes on from OW388084.2 coordinate 41,493,952, forward strand.
ACATACAATATAAGTGGTGTGAGAACTTAGGTTGTAATCCTGACTACAGGATTGTAGGGACCAATTATGTATGTATGAGATTGCTGTTGTTTAGTGCCTGAAACATATACATACATACATATTAATATATTTGCTACTGAACAACATTGAAATACTTACCATTATCATCGCTAATAGCAGCATACAACAATCATTCGGGTGTTGAGCAGTGACCTCATTTTATTTTTTTAACTTTTCTATGCGGCTTCTTAAACTTTTGTTCTACATCTGTTTACATTTGCCATTTGTTTTGAACTTTTACCTTTTATGTGTGGGTGGACGCTGTTGATGCTGCTAGTTTTAGCCGCTATACTATGGTAAACGATACTATGTTTTGATGATTAAATTTGCGATGATCAACCTTTCTTTCCACTTTCTACATCAAATCAAGCGTATTTATTTATTCTGATTATTTTCGTTTATATAGTATATGTATGCATACGAAACTTTTATTTCGAATATGGCTTCTATACTCACAGTTGTATCATATTGAATGGAAATCGGGACTTATTTTGTTACTGGATAACTAGGAAACTACTTGAGTTCGACAAGAGGAATTCAAACAGGACTCTGCGCTATAGGCAGCTTCGCTAACAGGTTCGGTCCTCCCCTCCAGAATTACTGCAGGATCTGTGATGATATGGAGGAAATTGAATCGGTACAATACCTTTTATGTGAGTGGCATGCCCTTCAAAACAGACATCATCGGTTTTTGGGTGATAGAACATTTGATAGTCTGGGCATAGTGGCGAACGTACCACTAAGAGAACTGTCCGGTTTCATCCGGAGCTCGGGGCCCACCGCTAACATATCATGGCACGTAGCTCACCTCACAAGAGGTAACACAATGGGCCCTATGGGGCACAGACTTTGAACTTGCCTACGTACGGCAAGTTACCCTTTAACCTCACCTAACATAAGGCGGTAATGTTCATGTGTTGCTTTGTTTTTTCTAGAAAAAGTTCGGGCCTGAGCAACTGAATAGTCTTTCCTAACCTTAAAGTATTAACTATGGATTATTACCATAGTGGCCAACGGTATCCCCAAGAGCGAACCAAGAAACAGGTTGTCTAGTCCATTAACCTTTCAATTTGCTCAGAGACCCACATAATAGAGACCTCCGAATAAGTCGGTGTTTCTCGGTGTAATAGGTGTGATATATGGATAACCATGGTCCTTAATATGATGTTCGAAAAGAGCTTTATGGCGTCTGGAAATACTCTTTTACAAAACAGTCATTTAGGTGCCATAAGAATGCCCAAAACCTGAAATGTCATAGAATATGTATGAGTATCTGATATCCAAGTGCTCGGTATACACATCACAACCGGTATTCACATGATTATGAAAATTCTAATTAACTTTCTGCTATTTTGGTTGACTTCGGATTGGATGTGTTCTACAGGCTTAGATTGAAAAAATTCAAAAAGTATATATGCAATGTTGTATAGTGTATCATATAAAAGGACTTGGCCCTTTTGAGTTCACTGATATGTATGATTTAAATAAATTCACCGGAAATCTCAGGAAAGGAAACTACGAATGAAACAAAAAAAAAAAAAAATCAAATGCATCCAAACACATACTAATACTACTGCATATGTATGTATGTATGTCACTGAACAACAACATAACTACGAGCAATTTGAAATTTCAAGTTAACATTTTGCATTTGACTTCAGTTCAAGTTCGTATGAGTGGGTCTATATTTGTAAGTGTGCATAAGGAAGGATGTGAAACAGTGTGTGTTAGTATTAGCTTCGTATTCATATGCAAATTCGTTTAATTATAAAACTTGAACTATATATGCTGCTGCTCTGCCGGTTAGAAATTTCAACTTATCCTTAAGAACATCATTAACAACAACAAGACATCAACAAAGTGTGTCAACATTAAATGTTGATTCAAAGGCAGTCAAATTAAAGCATGTTTAATAGAATATTTCTTAATTTATCGCTTTAGCGTCTTCCACATTACTTTTATGTCAGTTAATAAAGCATTTTACAGACAACTGAAGACTTACTCAGATTTATACTAAATTAAGGTGGACATACATTCTTCACAGACTTATTTAAATGCTGACTGGTGATGAATTTGGCCTGCCAGCATCGTTCGTCCATATTACTTTAACAACAATGCTAGCCAGGCCATCTGTGTCAAAGATCTGGAATTGAATGATCCGAACACCATCGACATGTCATATGGTTTCAACAGGTACGTACCACACCGCTTATGCCGCATTGGATAATCTGCACTAACGACTTGAAGGCATGGTCACCTCACGTGCAGGTTATGTGAACTGTTAATACAGATCGTGCGATTTGACCCCGTTAGACTTTTTCTTTTATGCAAACAAGGCACAGGCCGCAGCAGTTCTCAAAAGAAATATAACTTATGCCTTTGCATTTCCACCGTCGTAAAGTCCATGTCATAAAACAATTTAGTTCTGCTGGCCACTCACAACGCCGTTGATATAGTGAACGTATGCCAGAGCAACCGGCATATAAAATAAAAATTGAAAAGCGCCAAGTCTGGTGAATACGGCGGATGTGGTAGCAGCTCCCAACCTAAAGCTTTCATTGTATCCAGAACCGATTCCGCTTTGTGTGCATGTGCATGTGTTGCAAAATTACCATTTTGCTGTGTCGTTTAGTATTTTTCGATGAAGGCATGCTTCAAATAGTAGTTGCCGTGGTCTAGTAGGTCGTGTGTTGGCTTATTAGACGTAAAACCAGGGTTTGAGCCCCAGGCCAGGCATCAAAACAAAATACAAAAAGTATTCCTTCGGCGACTTCCACTCAGCAGATTTCTGGCAAAACTCTGAGAGTAAATAAAATTGCCATGCAAAGTTTTTCAAAAATCTGTCGTTCGGAGTCGATTTTAAACTGTAGGTCCTGCCACTCATGTATAAAATTAACACACACAACATGAGTGGTGTTATAATCTGGGTCGTAATCCTAAGTAAAGGGTTGTAATGACCAATTATTTATGTATGTATGTATGCATGCTTCAAATTGATGATTTGTTGTCGATAGTGATCTGTATTAATGGTTTGACCATACCTTAGTTGCTCTTGGTATACCACACCTCTCTTGACCCAGCGGGCATACAGCATTGTCTTCCTGCAGAATAGATCTGGTTTTGCAGCCAAATTCGATGGTTGTCCTAGATTAACTCACGATTTTTTCTCTTTAGGATTCTGAAAATAAATCAATTTTTCACTTCGAGGCAACATTGATTTTCTATCGTGTCTATGAAGCAAAATGTTACAAGTGGTTTGTTGGTTTTTCGTCTGTCTGTCATTCAATGCATGTGGCATTTATTTTCCAGAAATTTGGATCTTTCCGATTAGTTTTAAATTATCAGAAATTATTTGTTGGACAACATTTAACATTTCTACCATTTGTTTCTGATAAAAAGCAACGTTTCCATTCAATATTGTTTGCAATTCGGTGCCTTCAAACTTTATGGTGGTCTTCCACGTTTTTCATTTCTCACATCAAAATTGTTATCCCTAAACCGTTGAAAAAATTATTAAAATTTTTTTACTTTTTATACATGGTATGTAGTGAATATTATTTGCATTTGAATGCATTTGAATATTATTTTTCAGAAATGTTTGAATTTCTTTTATTTCAACCACCACTAGTCACACCTTTAACACTTCCAACTGTTGCACATGATGGGTATTTTATTTATGAGGTTGACATCCTCAAGTTATAAACTCTACCACCCACACAGCGATGCCAACACACTTTTATAATAAAAATTTGTCTGGTTATTATCGTTTGCAATAATTTGCACAATAATTATTTTTGCTATATGCAGTAAGCGAAGCTTGGACGTAACTGTGGGGAATTAACCCGTTGCCATTAGAAAATAAAATTAAAATCTTATGCTAAGAGTATTATACTTGAAATTGTTTGATTGTATTTTAACAATTTTTGACGTTTCTTCTTCTATATCAACATACAATATAGATAAAGAACACCAAACAATAAAATGGTAAAAAATACGCGAGCAAGCATAAGAGCAAACAATGACAAAGCTGTACATTAACATCACGAATAACTGTGCAAAAAAGTAAATCAATTGATAGCGAGACATTAGATGTTGCCAGACTAGAAGGAAATAATGTATAAATGTAGTTGAAGGTAATTTTGTTAAACAGTTATAGTACAAATCGTAACTTATAGGCACGGTTGTGTTGTATACTGTAAAGTTTTTTCTTAGTTTTAAAAGAATAGCATAACCAAACTGATCACATTATCTGAATTAGGAAATTTGGATGCCAAAGACATGTGGTATCAACACGACAGCGCTACGTGCCAAACAGCTCATGTCACGCTGTGTATTCTGTTCAACCGATTTTAGGGCTTGGTTTTCTCACATGGAGATGATATGAACTAGCCACCAAGAACAAGCGATTTCAATTACCTTCGGCTTTTTCTTTTGATAGTTTTCTTAACTCGTCAATGCATTCAACAATGTCGTAAGACGCTGAGGCAAACAAAACTGTGATTTGAATATTTTTCTTGAATAAATTAATTTATCTTTAAAAAAAATTAGCACAGTCTTGGAAAATTTAACATTTCGGATGCGCTCTATTCGTAATGGTATCAATAGGACTTTCAAACGAAGAAAATATTTCTATAATAAAGGCGCCGTAGTCTAGTAGGTAGAGTGTTGGCTTATTAGAAATGGGGCCACGGTTCAAAACCCAAGTCATGCATCTCCAACAAAATGAAATATGAAAAAAATTTTCGGCTACTTCCTGTTAGCAGATTTCTGGCAAAAAATCTGAGAGTATGAGAAAATTGTTATGAAAAGTTTCTCAAAAATCTGTGGTCATATATAAAAACACACAACATAAGTGGTGTGAGAAAAGCGAGGTAGCAATCCTGACTATAATGACCAATTATTTATGTATAATATGTTATAATATCTCACACAAATACTTCTTTTAATTTAAATTTTCTTAATTAGGAAATAGTATGCTCTTGAAAAATATTGCAATATTGTTACGTTTTTACCTTTTAAAAATGTTTACAATATGAACTCGCAGATAAAATCAAAATAAATTTGTGTTTAGTTTTAATCAAAATTTTTTATAATTCGCACAATTTTGTGTGCCATTGTTCACAACTTGATGTATACAACAACAATTGCTTTGTTTGTTATTCCTCTGTTTATACCCTTTGCATAAACAATAACAATTACTAGACAATTACATCTTTGTAAAGAAGATCTTCAAACCACGATTACTTTCTGTAAACACACCGCGTCTTCACACAAGACTGACTGAACTTTTACTAACTCAGTCGCCTGCTTTGCCTTGCATTTTATCTGGCAAAGTAAACAGTCTGATAAATGTTCTTGAAGGCGAACGTTCGTGATTTTGTCTTCTCAAAATCTCTATAAATTTAAACATCGTTGTTTATGTTTATTATTGTAGTGTTGTTGGTATATTTTTCTTTACGTGTTTACCATTTTTATGCTGGTGTTATTTGTTATACTATTTTAGAAACTAGGACGTTGTACAATGGGTCAATTCGACTGTACTGTACTCGTCTTAATTGACAAGTACATGTCCTCTAACCTAACCTAACCTAACCTTGTTGTTATATTAAGCAGTACGATAATTTGTAAACAGGTTTCTTTACTGGATTGTTTTGTTTTTGTATCTTTTGTTTATAATTTAATGTTAAACGATGTTAAAGCAAAGCACCAGTATCTAGATTTTTCATTTTCGTAACAATATTATCTGCATAACTGACTGATAGAGCTTATTCTGAAATATCAATTTTTTAAGATATTAGTTTTGGACAAATGCTTATGCGGTTATGGATGGACTGCTTGCCATCTTAGAGAAAATTAAACATACTTTAATCAAAGAAGTTGTTACTTATATAACTTGAATGCCAACGATTATAACTTCCTTAGTAGTTCAACCAACATCATTTGCTGTGAGTTCTTATATATTTGGTATCAGTTTTGTTCTTGCAATACCGATGTACCTAGAAAAGTTAAGCTGAATCTAAAATATTGTCTTTAATCATTTTCTTCTTTAATTTCTATTATAAATCTTACATCTACACACTGCTAATAATGTTAACGGTTTATTAGTTTATTTTGGGTTTAATAATGCGGTTTATAAAAGCGTGGTGTAACTAGCAATGATGTACCCTATACATAGCTGCCAGATTTGAAGATTTATAGTCATTTTGACGATTTTGATCTCGAAAAATATCATATTGACGATTTGAGGATTTATGCCCTTATTTTGACGATTATTAAAAATTAAAAGTTTAGCTTCTTGTTATTGCTACACTCATGTGTCAATAAACAACACTGGAATATATTGTTTAATCCCTAAACAATTTATTCCTGAAAATTTCTCCATTTTTGGAAGAAAATTAATAAATGAAGATGAGGGACGCTAGTTCTTAATTTCCAATAAATTTTTTGTTAAATGTTTTATTTTTGAACTCAGATGCGTACCTACGTTGAATTTATATGTTTTACTACAATAGAAATAATTTTGGTTTTTAAATAATTTTAATTTATTTATTTATATTTTCTGGCTATTTTAATAAACGTCTTTGACGATTTTGACGATTTTTTCTCAAATATTTGACGATTTGGTGCCTCATTTATCTGGCAGCCATGACCCTATATCGCAGGCGAGTTGATCATCTAATCTTTCTGCACTTAACTTAAAACTTAACATATTAGAAACAAATTTATGGGACAGAAACCTTCAATTCAACAAATTTACTGTACCCTAATGTTTGTTATTTTTATTGCACGTAATAATAAAGTCTAACGGGTAGAAAATAATTGCGTGAAACTTGATAATTTGGCCACTTATGGAAGTATGTTGTGCGATGATAACACAAGCAAAGTCAACTCAAACCAAAGGAACTTCTTTGGTCAAAATTATAGGATATTATGGTTACTTGGAATGGTTCTATAGAATAATAGTCTATACAAATACAAACACAAACACACATTGATATCAGTAAGAATACCATTTGTGACAATATTTGCTAAAAAAAATACTAGAAAACAATAATTAGAAGGGACAAATTTTGTGATATAAATGAATGAAGATATGATTTATGGCTAAAGTATATGATATACTAAGTATATACTATATATAACCTTCTCTCTCTCTTTCACTGTTTGAATCTTTCTCTTTTATTTATTTTTAACATTTTTGCAAGTGAATAAAAATTTTTTTTTGTTTGTTTTTTATTCATATTTTTGTTCCTCCCAAAATAAATCTCAAGCTACACAAGACCACATTAAAATGGAGTAAAAAAGAATTTATACCCCAAAATGTTCTGCATTATGTGGATAACAAAGAAAAAACTAAAAATAATATGTATACATCAGATAAATATGTTTAAAATATTATCATGAACTATTAAAACTGCAGATACTAAAGATAAATAAAATATGAATTAAAAGGATAATAAAACACAGATTTTATTGTTTTAAATTTTCATTTAATAACAACGTACATACACATAATTGGCCATTACAACCCCTTCAGTCCGGATTACGAACTATCTTCTTACACCGCTTATGTTGTTTGTGTTAATTTTATACATGAGTATCGGGGATCTACAGTTTAAAGTCGATTCTGAAGGACAGCTTTTTGAGAAACTTTTGATGGCAATTTTATTTACTTTCATAGTTTTTGCCAGAAATCCGCTGAGAGGAAGTTGCCAAAGAAATATTTTTTTTCATATGTATTTCGTTTTGTTAGAATACGCCAACGCACTACCTACTAGACTACGATGACTTTTTTTATAAAATGAGAAATATTTATTGGCTAATCTTACAAAGCCAACGAATTTCACGTTTCGAATTCCGGATGAAAAAAATGAAACTAAAATTCCCTGTGCAAAAAACCAAAGCTTTCTAAAAAGCTGTTGTCATGACTAACAATTTGCCTATGCATGGAAGTACAGTAGCTATAGTCATGTTAAAATCTTGTGTATGACTTTTCTAAATATACCTATATACGACTATACGATACCTGAATCTGATTTCGATTCAGGTTTTACAACGTAGAAACCGAATAGATCCTTTTATGATATTGATTTCTCTCAGGAAATGTCACTCAAGTTTTTATTCATGGATCGGGATCAATATAAAAATTTGGATTCGTCTCTTGCACTAACAGATATTTGTAGTACTTTTTATCCTGAAATAATGGCAATTAAAATTGCGTCCATGAGAATTTGGTCTTAAAGTATATGGTAGGGTATATTTACCGACAGTAAAGCGTCCATTTGATTTCTGAAGAATGTGTAAACCACCTTCGAGATTCCACACGAATGCAGGGTATCTCTGGAGAAGATAGCGAGACATTCAACGGTCACCCTCAATTGGGTTTCTAAACACGGAGACATCAAATGTAACACAATAGCCAAAGCTTCGGTAAATTCGAAAAAAAGTCTTTTATTGGCAAAGGTAAGACGGGATAATGAAACCACTTGTAGTCAATTCTGACAAATCTGGCCCGGTATGGATATATGCAGTACAGCATTTGCATTGAAGCTATCAAGATAACATCTAATGAATCTCAAAGTAGTGATGATGAAACATTGGAGTCTGGGTGCTCGTACCAGGAGACTGGGAATATCTCATAATAATTTCTGCTAAAGCTGCAACGACAAGAATGAACACAAGACGACTGAACGTTTTCTTTGCCATTTTCTAGAGATTGGGAATCTGAGAAAATTAAGTTTGAACAAAACAGAAGCAAGTGATAAAACATGTCTTGCTAAAGGCAATTCGGAATTGTTGAGATATAACTACTTGGTGCTCAAATTATATGACGGAATAGTCTAGTAGGTAGTGTGTTGGCTTATTAGACGTAAGGCCGAGGTTCAAAGCCCAGGTCAGACATCAAAACGAAATTTGAAAAAAAATATTTCTTCGGCGACTTCCTCTCAGCATATTTCTGGCAAAAAATCTGAGTGTAAAATATAATTGCCATGAAAAGTTTCTCAAAAATTTGTCGTTCGGTCCCGCCACCCATGTAAAAAATTAACGCACACAACATGAGTGGTGTGAGAAGCTAGGCCGTAATCCTGGGTTGTAATGGCCAATTATTTATGTATGTAATGGGTAAGATCGACGTAAACTAGCAATTTGCCCATGAAACCACAGCTCTATTAATACCAATCAACATTTATGTTAATGAGTTATACTTAAGTCATTTCACAATGATTGAATTGGCTTCGATTTTAAAAAAGTTACTGTTGACTGTGGCATCAGCCCTTTCATTTCCTTATCTATTCACAAACGTCGGTAGGAAAAAGTTTTTCGGTATAAAATGTTGTTCCCCTTTTATTTTGGGGTTAATGGAACCCAACGAACCAGAAACGGAAGATAATACGAAATAAAAATAAAACAGAAATCAAAATAAAAAATTCGCTTTCACGGTTAAAGTCAGTTAGCCAATCTCACCTTCACTCAAATAACTCATTCGTGCCGAATAATTTTTAATATTTTACGTTCAAATTTTTTGTTTAACGTTCATGTGAGTTCAAATATTTGTTTTTTTTTTTTTTTTTTTTTTTAGAAAGTTATTGCGTACGTTACAAAATTATCATAAATTGTTGTGTTCCATCAAGTTACTCATTTGTATTGTCAGTCACTCAGTCACTCATTCAGTGAGTTAAGCAATCATTCTGTCATTCTTTTTCTTTTTTTTTTCTATGTTTTCGTGTGTTTTTTTGCCGTCTTAAAGGTTATAAAAAAATAAACAACTCAAGGTTTTGTTTAATTTTCTAATGCCTACTGACTGACTGACTTGTTGGCTGGTTAGATGACTGGGCAGATGACTGATTGACTTAATTGTTGGTTTGGAAAACAATGAAAAACAATTTTATTACCCAGGCGGAAGCGTTGAAAGGAACTTCCTAACGCTTATAGGCATCGTTTATGTTTATTATGTTTTTACGTTTTTGAGGTTTCAAAACAAAATTTCTAACCCTCACGTTTAGTTTTTATTCCGCTTTATAGGATTTTTCTATTGAAACATCATAGAAACGAATTCAATTTATTTATGGTAGCATTAGCAGTTGTTTCTAAATTGCCTAAACTCCTCCGACGATACATTACGCGTTTCAATTAAAATGTTGTTTGACTGTGTTGAACAGTTAAAACGTATTAATTGACCGATTACAAAAATAGTAAACGAATAAAAATATTAAATAAAATATAGACTAGGGACTACATACATAATTGATCATTACAACCCTTCAGTCAGAATTATGGACCAAGTTTCTCACAGCACTTATATTGTGTGTATTAATTTTGTTCATGAGTGGCGGGACCTACAGTTTAAAGTCGACTCCCAACGACAAATTTTTGAGAAACTTTTCATGATAATTTTAGTTTCCACTCAGAGTTTATGCGAGAAATCTGCTGAGAGGAAATCACTGAAGATATATATTTTTTTTATATTTCGTTTTGATGTTTGACCTGGGGTTTGAACCGTGGCCTCACGTCTAATAACCCAACATACTACCTACTAGACTACGGCGACATCTAGGGGCTGCTGTCCTTAAAATATGATATCAGTGTCTTTATTCTATTTACCTTTAACAACTCCTTTAAAACAAAAAAATATTCATAATAGTCCTTCGCCGTAGTCTTGTTGGCTTTTTAGACGTGAGGCACGGTTCGAACTCCAGATCACACATCTTCAACAAAATGAAATATGAAAAGAAATATTTCTTCGGCGACTTCCACTCAGAAGATTTTTGGCAATTAAAACTCGCAGTAAATTTAAATTGTCACGAAAAGTTCCGCAGTATAAAGGGTTGTAATGACCAATTATGTATGTTTGTAATACTTTCTTACGTAAAATTTCAATAAACTGTAATATAAATCGATTACGATTGTAAATATTTACGATGTACGGAGTATTGTGTGCAACCAACTACAGTGGTGGTCATATAGAAAGAAAAAAAATTTTTAAAAATTAAAAAAGATCACAAAATTTATTTTTTAGTCCCTTAATCTAAAACCTAAAGTGTTTCCCAGAATGGGAAAAACATTGTATTATCCATGCAATTAAAACATTTAAGAGTTTAATTTTAAGTGCAAAATTTTTTAATTTTTTGTTAAGAGTCGACAGAGAGATCGAATAATAGGCATCCAATACATTTAGATTTTTTACACATTTCAACAGCATTTTTAAAAATTTTCCCATCCATCCTCTTTTCAACTTCAGTTCACAAGTTCTCAATTGAGTTAAGATCAGGGAATTTAGCTGGCCACTTTTCACACGACAGCAATATTATCCATTCATATTCTTTTAATGCTGGGATGAGTCCTTTGGAGATTTAAGCAAAATGGCTTCATAGTAGCAATAATATTGCCTCATCTGTAGTTATGGAAGATGTAAGTATTAATGAGTCAAACGCTCTTGATGTTCTGATCATGGAAATTAAGTGTGATGACCACTGGAATCAGCACATTCTTCAAGTGTCGAAAGAAGTATTCAACTGCCTCGGTTTCATCTGATTTCCTTACTATGTAAGGAAGGTCCTTATTAATGACAGTAGAGTATCCAACTCTATTGAGTCATTGGAGCATCGTCGCAATGTGGCTTTTGTTTCACTATTTCACTATTCTACCGCTACTGCAAAGAATTTTCCTCAAGCGAAATAAGGGGACTTGTTCCCTAAAATCATATATTGTGTTTGTGTTGAGACTTTGTTACAGAAGCCGGACTATTCGTATGTAGTCTATTAGTCTGTGTTGGCGTGTTAGACATGAGACTTCGGTTCAAACCTCAGATAAGATATCTCCAACTAAGCGAAATATGACAAAAAATATTTCTCCGGCGACGACCTCTCAGCAGATTTCTGACAAAAACTTTGAGGGTAAAATAAAATTGCCATGAAAAGTTTTTCGTTCGGACTCGATTTTAAACTTTAGGTGCCGCCACTCATGTATAAAATTAACACATACATCATAAGTGGTTTGAGAAACTAGGTCGTAATCTTGACTGAATGTACATATGTATATATGTATCATATGTGAAACTCCTTACCTCCGAAGGTCTTCCCTGCCGCTTACAAAATTTCAACAGATTTAAATCTGAAGTCCACCAACACTGATCCCTCTGTCCTCTTTACCAGAAACTATTTTCTCATATCAACACAATGCAATGCATGATTAGGGGCCATCCCCTTAGTGTTAGTCTTAAAAAACACATATATTTACGATTTGTTTCTCTGAGCAGTTTTTCACAATAATGTACCCGGCGTAGTACTTAATTAAGATGTAAGTTAACTGCTGGACGCCATACTTACCGTTTTCCCTTTGATACACATCGGAAAAATTTGGATTCGTCGTGATAAAAATTTTACCAGAAACTCATTTCTTTTATTTTTTATCATTGTTTTCAGTGACGAAATCTAAACTGAATATAAAATTTTTATGGATAAGAAAAGTTTTCGGTGAGCGATGCTACCATATAAAGAATTTTAATAAGCCATTGTCTGATAGTTATAGAAGATATATAAATACCATGCACTGATGACAATTCCAATTTTAGCTGCTTAGAGGTTTCCAATAGGTCAGATTTAGATGCTCTTATGACTACTGCATCTTCTGCGACTATGATTTTACTGAATTTGTAGGCTCTGGTACATTATTTAAGGTTCCAAGGAGGAAAACTAAAAATGTTTTAATTATTTGCCCACTAGGAAAACAACGCTTTGATTGTATGACGACTTATTATGTAAAAAAATTGGATAGAATAGAAAAATAAAGAAGGAATCAAGTAATAAAACAGATCCAATGTATCTTTCTGGTCAAAAACTCTTTTTCGAATATCTAGAAATTCTATAAAAAAATCAAATAGGAAATAATTCTTCGGTTTTAATTCCGTTTAACACTGTATATGCTAAGACTACAGTGCAAATTTTTTTCTTTTTAATTTTTAAAAATTTTTCTTTAACCTTTTTAACAAGAACCATTTTTTTTTTGCTTTTGAATGAAATTCTTTGCAGCCACTTTTTTCACTTCATTAAACTGTTTCCATAAACCAATTTCTTAATAAGAAAACTCCTTAGAAACATGCTTTCTACAAATAAAAACCACTGAATAATATTTAACCAACCATGCACAAACAGAGACCTCGAAGTTATCCAACGTGGCACCTGCAGAAAAGGGGAGAAAAATAAAAATAAAGGGGAGAAAAAAAATGCCGTTAAATACATACCAAAAACAACAACAAAAGATATTCCGACAAAAGCAAAATAATCTGTAAGGAAAAGGAAATACACACAAGATTAGAAAAGTATGCTGCACAATACAAACTCCTGTGAACGGAAACCAATATCAAGTTTTAATCGCTATACTATAGAGGATTTCATTAAGGGCTTCATGTTCTTAAATTTAAATAAAACAAAAAATTGTGTGAGAGATATCAATGAAAAATGTTATTAATTTGAAAGTCCTATTGATTCCATTACGTGTTGAATATAACATCGTTTAAATGTCCGCTTCTCTGGATAGAGAGCATCTTGGAATGTCTAATCTTTTATGACTCTGTCGCATAAATCAGACTTAATATGGCCGATGGAATGGGTTATGTTAGCTTTGAGGTTCACTGTGGTTTGTGGCTTATTAGCATACACCTGCGACTTAAAAAAATCCAACAATAAATAGTCTAACGGGGTCAAATTGTATAATCCCAATGATCGCAAATGACTCGTGCAGAATATCTAATGCAGCAAGAACTTATGTCACGCAATATCGACCTGTTGAAGACACATGACGTTGATGTTTAGATCATCCATTTGCAGTCCCCGTTTCCTGTGATAGCTTGGAACATGCCGTTCTCAAAGCGCAAAGTCCACACCAAAGAGTGACATTTTGTGGAAGCATAGAATGCTCTTGGGTCTTGTACGGATTCAGGAACGCTCTTATTCAGAAATGGTGTTCATCACTGAAGATGATTCTAGTTAAATTTCGGGTCATTTGCCAACTGCCCCAGAGCCAATTCGGCAAACTCGTTGTCTATGCATGCTTACCTGCCGTTCCTAGATTAGTTGAATTTTGTACAGGTACAGAACCAAGTTAAAAAATACGTTGTGGTCTGACAAAGGCCATGTTCTTGTAAAGGATGCGAAATCGTCTGCGTCTGATACACACTCTTACGGACAGAGTTGATTTTTCTTTTCGTCGACTTACGGGAGTTGCGCGATCGCTTACTGAATCAGTGAACTCAAATTTGTTCACCATATTGCGAATAGTGCTCTCGGTAGGACGATTACAGCAGTCTTCAAATGGGAGAAGCATACTATACATTATCCGAAAAGAACAATTATTTGCACGTGTTGTGGATTTGACTAAAATCGAATTAAATGACAACGAATGTGACAGACGTAGTTTCAACAAAATGGCCGTTATCAACTGTCAAAGACCGGAAGTCTCTATTTTAAGACCCTATACATTCAATATAAGGATATAAAAATATTATAAAATAATCGTTTTTACAAATTGGCAGAAATCTAAAGAAAAAAACAAAAAAAGCAAAAAATAAAAAAAAGTGAGTGAATAAAAGTGAAATGATAGGAAATTTTAATTGGAATACTGTATTAAGTTGTTATTTAAAGTACGTACCCATATTGAAGGCATCAAAAGGAAGGCATTAAAAAGGAATTTTGGTAAGAGAATAAAATCGTATTCATTAAAAAAATTACGATCATAATACGATAGAATATAAAAATATTGTTTTTGTTTACCACCCTCCTCCAGCAGTCATCTGGCAAAAGCTAATAAAAATAAATAAAATTACCGTGAAATGATTCTCAAATCATAAAAGAACTCGATATACACTTGCCGACGACTATACTATACATACATGCTGATGGTGGAATAATGCTGGCATGGAAATCACTTTTCTGTGAATTGAAGCAGTACCGACATGATAATTACGCGCTGTGCGCTGTAAAAATACACTCTTCACAGGAAAATTACGGGCATATGCGAAAGTCCACTATATTTGCACATAATACGGTTTCGTAGGTGTTCTGCATTAACAGACTTTTTATCACACAGACGTATGTTCTATCAATCTGGAAAGTTGCTGATTGACATTTACGCGAAAGGATTGAGATGGCTCACTGAAGCGGAAATCAAACAAGCGTTTAGAGAATGACAACAAAGGTGCTAGACGTGACATGAAAACTAGGATTACAACCTAGTTTCTCACACCACCCGTGTTGTGTATGTTAATTCTATTACAATCGGCTCATTTCAGAGAAACACCGAAGGACAGATTTTTTGAAATACTTTCCATGACAATATTATTCATCTCCGAATTTTTGTCAGAAATCTGCTGAGGGGAAGTCGACGAAAAACAATTTTTTTGTATTTCGTTTTGTTCGAGATGATGACCTGGGCCTCACCCAGAAGCGTGGCCTCACGTCTAATAAGTCAACACACTACCTACCAGACTAAGGCGACTTGAGGCACCAATGCTTTGCTCAATAGTATAATTCATGTTCACAGAAAACGTTATTTGACAGATGAGAGCTCTATTATTCTAGAACCTGCTACAGACAAACAAATTTAATCAGATTTGTATGAACATTTTCATTTATTTTGACTTCGCATTGTATTTACGATATTTTTATTTTAACACTTTAACTAATATTACGATAATAAATTGGTGTTTAAAATATTTGATTTATAGTGGATATAAAACGAAAAACTTTCTCTAATCCTGTAGATTTTATTACTTTAACTTGATTAAATAAAATTTAATATTTTCAATTCTACTCCTATCAACCCCTCAATGAAAACATCTGTGTTTAGACTGCTTTCCTTGGAATTTCACAAGTTTTTGTATTTCTTTTGCCGTTTGCCTTTGGTGTTCAAGATTTATGTATTTGTTTGTTATTATTACCTGAGGGAAAAAGGAGCTGAAAGAAAATAAATCTTTTCATTACAATCGGAATTCATGTTCAGCTGTGTCCCATTAGTAACCAGTAGTAAAACAAAATTTAAATAAAATTAATTTTGTTATTCTTTATTGTTGTTTTTTTCGTTTTCGTTTTGATTTCAATTTAATTACTGTTTGTTTACTTGTTGATGAAAATCTCGCATTGTAAAACCTTTAATTTTTTTTGATGATGAGATGGTAAGTAACTGCAATTTATATGTATAGGGTGGGAAATTCAAAAGTTTAAATTTAACCGTAGATCGAGCTTTGTATCAAAAATAATACATTTAAATTTTTAAGACGATATAACTTTAATTCAGAAAAAGTTAGATGCCTGATATTTTTATAATTCGTTGGTATTATTATCGCCATTACTTTAAACCAAATAAAAAAGAAAATTTCAAACAGGAATTAAAAAATTCAAAATCTTCGTAATTCTGGCTTAAGTATCATTTTTAATGCATACGACTTTCCTAGGGATTCTTTGGTGTTGGGTTTGAAATTTTTTTAAGTTTTCAAAGATTTTTGAAGTTTTATCTTAAATAATACAATATTTATGGTTTTTGAGAAAGAATTGAAAGTTAAGTGGTGGACGAAAGAGAAAAGGTTGAATTTTCTATTCTTGATATTTTTGAAGTAATCGTAGTCTAGTATTTAGTGTTTTAGCTTATTGGTCGTCAGATCAAGTTTCCAATCTCAGGTTAGACATTTCCAATTTACAACGAAAGGTTGTAATGACCGATTATATATTTAATAATATA
Organism: Sarcophaga subvicina; assembly: GCA_936449025.2. Classification (NCBI taxonomy): domain Eukaryota; kingdom Metazoa; phylum Arthropoda; class Insecta; order Diptera; family Sarcophagidae; genus Sarcophaga; species Sarcophaga subvicina. The sequence continues at coordinate 41,510,743 of OW388084.2, forward strand.
TGTAATATTCCTGCTGCTAAAGACTTTGAAGAAGAAGAAAATAGAAGCTCGTCTTATGAACTGAAGAAAGTATTGGTAGCAACAAACATGACAACAGGATGTTTATCGCCAAAGATGGAACAGAACAAACTGCCTTTAGTAGTTTGGGATGAATTTTGGGATGAATTATTATCAATTTTCATGCAGATTGCTAGCAGCTGTTTCCTGAATGTTGTAGAGTCTTTTTTACTGCTCTTCTCATATTTATCTCCCGTCACAGACAAACATTAGAAAAATGTGTTTCGTCCCGTGTTTTATTACAGATGATAATATTTCGGTCAACTGCGTACGTATGAGATAACAGAATCATTCGCTTTGATAATGAGATATTTACGCCTATTACGCCTTTTCGTAAAATGAGCTGAAAGTCTTCCAGCCTTTAATAATCATGCTTAAGGCCTTTGTTGGAAATTCGAATGAAAAGGATTTTTTTCTAAAAAAAATATATATTTATCTTAATTTTTTGTTAGAAAATTTTAACCATTTTCATAAAACTTTTATCACACAATTTGTAGTTTTATGCAAGAAATAATACTGTATAAGCAGTTTGGGATTAGCTATTATACTTTCAGACCAGCCCACATATCCTTTTTTAAGATTTTTAAAAATTTAATTTTTTGTTCGCCTAAATGGTAAGAAAATTAAAGAAAATATATTTAAATAATGATGCTTATGTTTTTATGTTCTTTTTTGGTATATTTTCATCTCAAATTAAATTATTTTAGCAACAGAATTCAAAAACATTTTGGTTTTATTGTGGAAAATTAAAATTACCTCCAGTGATTTTAATTGAAATTTGAAACTTAATGATGGAATACTTACAGTGATTATTAGGGAAATTAATTTAAGGATATTTATATAAATCAAGCTTCATAAAGAGATCTGTTGAGTAATGCTTGGTATTGATTTATGTTTTCTTTCCTTTTGTTTTGTTTTATTACCTTTTCAATTCATATTTAATTTTGTCGCTGTAGATGAGTAGCAAATTGAATTTTATTCTCGTTATAAATTTCGTGGTCCACCTAAGTCGAATTGGTGGTTTTAGATTCAAGTACATACTACGTGCATAGCAACTGTGTATTTGGGGAAACCCGTATCCGGGAAACCAGAGAGGAATCAAAGAAAGAAAATTGTTATTGACATAATCGATGTTCTATTGTTACGGGAAACTTTTTTACCTCACATGACGTTGACAACAAATATTTCTAACGAATCATAAGAATGGTTTGTACCATCAGGTTTCAGCCAGCCTTCAACTGAGGGTGTTACTGATGCGAGTTACAATAAGCTGTACTAATTAAGCATTTGTGAACTTATAAATCGCCACAAAGCAGGGTGCTAGACGTCAAATTATTACCGTTTAGAAAGAAATAAAACCAAGCAGACATGAAGTGCTTAATTTTAATGAAAAAAACCATGCCAATGTACATCATGTCAAAAATTTTGGTGCAAATTTCATAAAAGTGATAATAAAATGTAATAATAGTTAATAAATAGTTTTATTAAAATTAATAAAAAAAAATAAATATTTTTAAAAAAAATCTATCAATAATCGTGACAATTCTATGTACTACAAGTATGTATAAAAAATGATACATAAGCTAGAATTATGAAGTTTTTTTAAGAAATTGCCAATCTCGGTAATGGCGAATGTTGGCCTTCAATTGCTCGATTGTCTCTGGTTTGTCGGAATAACACTTTTCCTTAACGGTGCCCCACAGAAAATAGTCCAACGGTGTCATATCGCAGCTTCTTGGCGGCCCATTGTTATCAACATTTCGCCTAATTAAACGGCTATCAAACGCTAGACGCAATAAAACGATTGTGGCATAAGATATCTGGCAAGTTATACCATTCTGTTGAAACCAAACATCGTTCACATCAACAACATGAAGAGCGGGTACAAAAAAGTGGTTATCATGGTGCAATAAGTGCCTCCATTGAACGTTATGGTTCCGCCGTCCTCATTTTCAAAGAAATATGCAATGAGTATTGCCAGATCCAGAAATAACCCTTAACCCACCCTATACTTGCAGTGTATATTGTCGGAATAAAAAATTGGAGCCTCTGACAGAACTTAATTTTAAAATTGATCCAACAATAATGAATTGACTGTATACTCAAAAACCCGTACATAAGCTAAAAATAAAAATGAAGAATAAAACCCGCCTACTCCTGTCTATTACACATGAATTCTTGTTCAAAATTTACTCTTGAGCTGTCCAGTTCAAAATATGTTTTATCCCTGTAATCAGTCGTGGAGTGTGCTTACAGTAATATTCGTACATACATTTTCTTCCGCGTATAGTAAGACTTAACTTTGTCTAAAGTTTTTGTAAATATATTGAACCATTTTTAAAAAGATCTTTAAAATTGCTCCAATACTATGCCCAAAAAAAAGCAGCCACTCCCTAATGTTGCAGCCACTACATTTAACTGTTGTTGATGGTGTATCGAGAATCATGATATAGATTAATTGTTGATTAACTAAACACCGTATATATTGTTTTCCATCTAATCTCAATCGGCTAAATTTTGTTTCATCGCCCGATAAAATATTTTTCTAAGAACTCATTGGTTTTCTCATGTTTTGTTTGGCAGAATTCAATCTGTATGCCGAAAATTTTAATAAGCAATTAAATCCCTCTTTTTTTGTGATTTTTGTGATCCTAAAAAGGACCTTTGATTTTATATCAACAGATAAATCATTTGCTGAAGAAAACGGCACCCTGGACAGCAGCAGTCAGGCAGCTCTTTAAATTTTTCGTCTAGTGTTCTTTGAATCTTCGTTGTAAAGGATTAAATGAGAACTTAAATTAAGAATAATGTTGATTCTGTGAAAAATATTTCATATTAATTCCAAAATCCTTACATCATTTAAGTTGCAGCATTTTTCGCTAAAGTATCAGACCTCTACTGGTGGACAACCCATAACATGTTGTCGGCAATCGGAAAGAAGTGATTATTTGCTGTATAAAATTTATTATCCAGTTCAGCTTTTTAAAGACAAATATTAAACTACAAATACACAACGCATTTTATTAATAAATTCGTAAATAATTTAAATTCGTGTTTAATAAATGCCCCTACATTTGTACTAACTGAAATTTATTTTAAAATTTAAATCTGAATTAAGCAAATAACTGCTATACTAGTAATAGAAATTTAAAATTATTTAAACAATTAAATAAATAGATCCGCGTGAGACTATGTAAATAACTATTTGTTTTGCTAAAGAATAGGAAAATATCTTCATGTCGTTTAAATAAATTATACCAATGTTTAGAAAATATATCACTTACATGGAATCGATTACAAGCTATTAAAACATTAATACTATTTGCTCATTAGGTGCGTATGGTATAATTTATTTAATTATGGCAATTAAAATTACATATGTTTACAATAGTCGTTGAAATATGTTTGGAAAATTATGGGATCTACTTGGGGTTAATCTGTTTGAAGACCACAAACACACACATACATAATTAGTCATTACAACCCTTCAGTCAGGAATACGACCTAACTTCTCACACCACATGTTGTGTGCGTTAAATTTATACAAGAATGGTGGAACCTACAGGTTAAAGTCGACTCCGAACGACAGATTTTTGAGAAACTCTTCATGGCAATTTTTATTTACTGTCAGAGGTTTTGCCAGAAATCTGCCGTCAAAGAAAAATGGCCTTAGGTCTAATAAACCGACACACTACCTACTAGACTACGGCGACTATAGACCAATTGACCTTTGAAGACCATTTGTAGAAAATTCTGACAAATCTAGTTCATACACTCGTTTTCGATTGTCTAAAGCCTAAACACTAAAAATAAAAACAGTTTGTAATAACTTGAAAAATTTTTGATTTCAAAAGGAATTCGTTGTAGGAACCCTATACGATATGATACTAGCCTTTAACTTATGACGTGGTGGTAAATTTTACACTATCTTTTTTATTTTTCTAATAAGTTCTATTTGTTGCATTCTTTTAAGCTGATATTGCCAGTACCCTCATATTATACTATGCTTTTATTGACAGTCTAGTTTTGTCTTTTAATTGTTACAGCATCGCGGAGATTTATGTGTTTGGGTGTAAAATTTACTACACGTCGTCGTTTGTGAAAATTTTTAATAGAAAATATTTTACTACCACGTAGTTGTTTGTGTGATTTATATATAGAAAATATTCTACTACCACGTCTAATCTAACGTTAGTAACACATGTAAAAAAATACAACACGTCTTCGTAAGCGTAAGTATTTTTGTAATTTTTGTTTTCACTTTATTTTGAGTTGCTGAAAACTGTTTAACTTTTTTTGTATTATTGTACAATTAAATAGTGGAAAATGCCACATTCAAAAAATACGGTCTGATTCTCTTCCCCAGCCTGTGATCCAAAAACATACAAAAACGAGCAAATTATGCTATATATGATCCAATAAATTAAAAAGGAAAACTACACATACATGTTTAGAGCGTAATAAACCACTGTGTATGGGTTGCAGCAAACGGCTATGCATTAATTGTACTAAGAATGAATTTGACGAATGATAATTTTACCTCAAAAGACTGATTGTTATTTTTTTATATATATAAGATATTGAAATGTTCCTTTTTATTTTAATAAGTATATAGCTTAGGCTGTTGAAAAATGCCATTTATTGTTTTTGTTTAACCTTAATCTTCTTGATGTACAAGTAAATGATATACCTATTTTTTTTATTTGCGTAAATGAGGCTTGTGAAATAAAGTAAAATTTTTTTAAATAAATTTGAATTTGTTTCCTTGTTTTTGTTAATAATGCGTTTAGAAGCAATCAAATTCGAATAATATAAGTATAACATTATTATAATATATACACATTAAAAATTATATGAAAAATAATTCGGGTGTATAATTTACACCACCTCTTCATATACGCTAAACAATTTCAAGTCATATGTTAAAAGCTAGAAATGTATAGTCACATTGAAACACAAGATTAAAAGAAATGTGTTGTGACCGAACTGGAATGAGCTTGCCTGAAAAGTCTAAATAATTGAGAATTTAACGGAAAACAATTATTATCTTATAATGGAATTCAAATGACGCACTTAAATCAAATAAATAATATATGTGAGTCAAGTCAGCTATGAGAAATATTCATCCTACACACTTAAGCCCATCAAATGGTTTTCAGACGACTTAAAATATAACATTTTCGATAGTTACGTTTTTCTACCTTTTTAAAACGTTTAAAATATGAGCTCGTAGATTATAAATAAAATTAAAACAAATCTTTGAAGTCGCCGTAGTCTAGTAGGTAGTGTGTTGGCTTATTAGACGCAAAAGCCTGGGTTCGAGCTCCAGGCCAGGCATCAAAGACAAAATACAAAAAGTATTTGTTTGGCGACTTTCTCTCAGTAGATTTCTGGCAAAAACTCTGAGATGATGAAAAGTTTCTCAATAAATAAAAATCTGTCATTCGGAGTCGACTTTAAACTGTAGGTCCCACCACTCATGTATAAAATTAACACATACAACATGAGTGGTGTGAGATACTAGGACGTTGTACACGTCCTCTAACCTAAACTAAAATAAATCTGTGTTTAGTTTTAATTAAAATCCTTTATTATTCGCACTATTCTGTGTGCCACTATTCACAACTTTATTTATACAACAACAATTGCTTTGTTTGTTATGGCTCTGTTTACGCCCTTTGCATAAACGATAACAATTACTGGACAATTGTTCGATTGATCTTTGTAACGAAGATCTTCAAACCACGATTACTATCTTCAAACACACCGCGTCTTCACAAAAGACTGACTGAACTTCACTAACTCACACTCCTGCTTTACTTTGCCTTTTATATGGCAGAGTGATGAATGATGAATGTTCTTGAAAGCGAATGTTCATGACTTCGGCTTCTCGAAGTCTCTATGAATGTAAACATCGTTGTTTACATTTATTATTGTAGTGTTGTTTGCGTATTTTGTTTACATTTATTCTTGTGGTGTAGTTCATATATTTCTGTTTACTTGTTAACTTGTTATATTACGCAGTACCATAATTTGTAAACAGATTTGTTTACTGCATTGTTTTGGTTTTGTAGCTTTTGTTTATAATTTTAATATTAAACGATGTAAAAGCAAAACACCAGTATCTAGATTTTTCATTTTCCTAACAAGATTTTCACTGTTGAAATTTTATTTGATATTATTGTCTGTTTCACTTTAGTTCCATTTTTTCTTTATTTACGCTTCCTAAATTTTTTCACTCCAATGCGCTTCGTAGAGATTTTTGCACATTTCTATGTTCAGTCTCCTTTTGTGTTTTTAATCGATTTATGTTTTTATTAGTTTTGAAAACGTCAGTTTTTTTTATTGTTTTCATTGCTGGTCGTATGCAAACAATTTTTATTTTTCTATTGAATTTCTTTAACTCTTTTCGTACATGTACCACATATTTCTGTTTAACTATGCATTACTTCATGTTAAAATTTAAGTTTATTCAATTTATTGTATTAGCACATATAAATATTGTATGTTTTTATTTAAATTTAATATTTTTTTTCTATAATTTTAAATTTCTTTTTCTTTGTTCCACCGCTTTATATTTACAACATTGAGTCAACTATCCGACAAGCTAATAAAAAATAAATTTTGTTTCTGCAAAATCGTCCATAGAAACACAATATTTTGGATGTTTTCTTGCCACTTTGTGTAACATATTTTGGTTTTGAATCTCCAACTTATTGTTTTAGCTTGAGCTCTGATTACTTGTATGTGTTCATTTACACATTGTTTACAGTGACATCTTGTCTGCTACTTTCTTCTATATTTTCAAAACATACTCTCTATCTCTCTCTGTGTATGGTAAAGAGATGCACCGTGAAGATATTGTAATGAATTTAAATATTTTCATGTACTTCCGTAAGAATTAAGAAGTTTTTATTCTCTCTATCTCTCATAGAGAGTTAACGCTTGCGTTGCTGTAACATTCTTACAGAATTGTAGTAACAAAGTTATTTTAATGAAAAGGAAATATTTAATGTTGTTAAACTCTATACGTTGCAGGCAATTTTTTAAGCAACATATTGCCTTCGAATAAGTGTTTATTTCAAATATTTGAATATTCTTTTAGTTCTGTGACTTAAAACTACAGGCCGTATAAGTAATTTTTGATAAACAGTTTTAATATATTACTCATACGATCCGAAGAAAGCAACTCAAAGAGTTTAGTAAACATGTTGCAGAAGTATCAAAATTAATAAATTAATCTATTCAAATTGGAAATTTAATTTACAATGAGTATTCAAAAAGACGAGTAGATTCGAATCATACTCATAATTTCTGATACTTATACGCGTTCATACTTATTTTAATATTATACTCATACTACTCATATTGAAAGTTTGAAGTACTCATCGTACTCATACTTAAAAATACTCAACATTTACAATAATCACAAAATAAGTATGATTCGTGTACGAACACTACAATACTCACTAGAAGGATGTGTGTTTGCTTTGCTGGCTGTCTTTGTCTTTTTCTTTCTTCTTTTTTTGTAAATGCAACAACAACTAAGACTGTTTCGATAAATGATTCGAATCACTCGAATCATTTATGAGTATTATAAGTACTTTTCTAAATTTATGAATCTGAAAAAGTGGGCGTATGAATCAAACATATTTCGAATGTTATGAGTTTGATGTCAACGTTGTACGCATACTCATTGCAATCTGTACTTATAAATCAATGTTGCAGTGAGTACGAATGAATCAGAGTATTTAAATTTCAATATTGTTGACTCACTTATATTCAAAATTTTATGAGTGCTTATGAGTAGCGAAAAAACGATTCGTTGATGATCTCTGTTACATACATAATTGGTCATTACAACCCTTCAGGAATGTTACGATCTAGCTTCTGTATGTGTGTATTTTATTCATGAGTTTAAAGTCGACTCCAAACGACAGAATTTTGAGAAACTAGTCAACCTAGTAGACTACGGTAACTACCAATTTAATTTAATTTCCATTTAATCTTAATATAAAAAATACATGTTAAAGGATTTTTCACAAGGAAAGAACCCTGAAAGAGAGGCAAAGGCGCCTAATAAGTAAATAAATTAATAAAGGGATCAGTATATCGGCCTTTATATAGCGAGAAAAATAAAGATGAGAAAAACTGATCTCTGGGAAAAGAGCAAAAAGCAAAATTGTCTTTCTTATGTACAGAAAAGCGTCCGTGTTGGCATCACAAGTGTCAGAGAAGCACACCTCCGGCAGCTAATGATATCATTCTTCCTTCACTTACTCGCTATTGAAAACTATGTGCACAAGGCAGCAGCTAAAAGCTTCTTTACGCTGAATGAAGTATGTCTTGTGAGAGCCACTCGGCACTACTGAAGGCACTAACGAAGTTGGGACAGGTTACAGCAACAACAAACAATAGCAACAAGCAACAAAAATTCATTTATGTGACAGAGGCTTATTGATAGAATCAGGCAAACTCTTCGGTAACTGAGTCGTTTTTACTGACAAGTGCTAAGGTGAGGCTGGAAATGAGCGGAATTTATATATGCTTCCGGCGAGATTTATTGCCACCGAAGATCTCAAGAGTTACAATTTATGTGGATAATCAGCCAACACAAAAGGCTTTGATGAGAGATATTTTAAAATCTCATGTGGGAGTGTAAAAGGCTGCTAAGCGACCTTATGTACAATTAACACATTGGATTGTTAAGATTAGAATTAAGGCTGGAACAGATGAACAGACAGTAAGAACGCGGTTAGGCTTTTTCCTTGGGATTATTGAGGACAAATTTCATTCACATTCACCATTGAATGTAAACCAGGATTTCTTTTTGGAACCAACAATATAAACAAATCTTATATACGCCGTGGTCTAGTAGGTAGTGTGTTGGCTTATTAGACGCGAGGCCTCGTTTAAATTCCAGCTCAGACATCTCCAACTAAACGAAATATGAAATATGGCGACTTCCTCTCAACAGATTTCTAAGAGCAAATAAAATTGCCATGAAAAATTTCTCAAAAAGCTGTCGTTCGGAGTCGACTTTAAACTGTAGATCCCGCCACTCATGTATAAAAATTAACGCACACTACATAAGTGGTGTGAGAAACTAGGTCGTTATCCTGACTAAAGGGTTGTAATGACCAATTATGAATGTATATCCTATAACACAAGTCCCTTTCCTTCTCCTTGTTCCAACACAACACACTGCAGTACTAGAAGGCAAGTAAGGTTCACAAATTCGAATGTGTATTATTTAAGGAAATATATTGAAGGCGTTATTTGTCAAATCATTCTCGTATAATCTTGAATTTTAATTCTATTTTATTTTTTATTTATTTATTATAATTTTTTTTTAAATTTCTTTTTTTCAAGGAGGAGAACAAATTGTAGGTAGCTTCTTTTGCAACCAGTAAAACGTCAGACAATGACTTAGATTTGCTTAGGTGGATAAAGAAGATGACCTAAGAAAGAATATTTTGGCTGAAAATACCGATTAGGAGGCGACGAATGTTGCTGAAGATTTTAAGAACTTTGATAAACTGTTGCCTCATTTAAAAAGGGACAAAGAAAAAATAAAACAGAAAGAAAATGAAGAGCAAAAGTTTGCTAAAGATTGAGAGCAGTGAAATATCTCGAATAGTTGCAGTACTATAGCACCGCTTCATGACGAAGGCGCGTATTGGTTGAAACTCATGAAGTGTACTGAAAGTCATTACTTAGGCCAGTATGGTTATATACTGTCCTGTTATGGGAAATATATTCTACTTTTCTTTTAAAGTTCTTTAGTTCTTTGAAAGTTCATTTACAATTTTACAAATGTGCGTACTACTACGACCGTATTACTACCTTCATTTCTTCAGTTTTACTTTTTTTATAAATGCAAATAAATATACCGACGTACACACATATGAATTTAAACCAAATGCAGATTTAAAAAAGTATATTTGCTTAAGCAACCTGTAGATATGTTGTTGCATATTTATATACAAACATATTAAACAAACATACATTTTCTTCTTCTGGTATCTCATGACAGTGTTTAGAGCTTTTCGGAGAATTTATTTCAATTTCACTGAGTGCACACACATAAGACAGAAAAAATTGAAAAGTTATTGCCGGCCAAAATAGACTACACGATGCATTACGCAATAATGTTTCCTTGATTATGGCGAATAAAATATGACGTAGTCTATGCAAACAATATTGATGTGAATAAAATATATAGTACGGTACGTGAGGAATAACGAAAAAAGGTTTCTATTCTAATTTACGAACATAAAAGTTTCTTTTAGAAAATTCCACAAAATTGCGCACACTTGCTTGTAATATATTTATTTTGTACAAATATGCATACCAATGGATCTACGCCTTTAGATTTAGAAATTTCGAAACATTTGGTAAAAAAATAATTACAAAATCAGTTTGCTTTTAAGTCTGGTGTAGGGTACACAATTACAAAACTGCAACGCAGTACGTGTGTTTATCTTTTAGGAATTCTCTTGATGCAAGAAATATACGAATTCCATTCATGAATGAATGCATAAGTTTATGAATTTGTGCATTCTTATGCAACTTTTTAAATGTTTATGAAAATTTAATTTAAAATTCTTTATGCATTTGCATATTTTACGTGAGAATCTGTGAATAAAGAAAAGTAACAAGAAAACTGTTTAAGACAAAAAAATAAGCACAGCTTAATGGAGTTGTTCTTAAATTCGTTATAAAATTTAATGTAGAATTTAAAGTCTTACACTCCTCAAGGATAAGTTTGTTTTAGTACTTGCGAATATCACTCATGTATAAAATTAACACACACACAACATAACTGGTGTGAGAAGCTAGGCGTAATCCTGACTGAAGAGTTGTAATGGCCAATTATGTATGTATGTATGTGCTTCCGAATATCTAGAAAATAGATTTTGCTACGTTTCGATTAGGATACCCGATTATTGTTCTTTCATCCGGATAGAAATTATAACAGAAGGGTGAATGTGATAGGCGATTTTATACTGTGGCTTGCGGTTTCTAAGCGTTTGTAACCTTTCACCTCGAATCTACAGTCTTTCCTTTTTGAAGTAAATTTTAGTAACTTAGGTTCATTCACTTCACACGGAGTTTAATGAATGCAATATCCTCGTTTTCATATAATTGCAAATCTTTAAAGTGTGTTGCATAACTATCACAGTATCATACGAAAATTTTAATTGAAATCAAACACATCAGGAGGAACACTTGATGGTGGCGTTGAGTATAGTTTTGTTCTATAACGCTTGCAATTCACGGTAGTCGTTTGGGCGCGCTACACCTCCACGGTAATCATTACACTCGACAATAATTTTGAGTTTTGTATAAGGCTCTGTATTCGCAAGGGTGGAAATGAGCTTCGCTGCTTTTGATAATTCCACTTGAGGATTAACGACGATTAATGACTAGTGTATGCGATGATTGTACTTTGTAAGGAAACTTCTTCAAGTGTTATGCAAAAATTTTCTGTATATTCCAGTTTAATGCTGTTCTGTCTGGCATGTCGTTGTCTAGCAGATATTCCGAACAGCAGATCTAGAATTGACCAGTGCCGATAGCACTTCGTGTTCTTCTAAACACTTAACAAATTTATGTTACACGACCGAAAAATCTACGGTTCAATTCACGTTGCGTTATCACCATCGACCAATTATTTTGCAAAATAATTTATACAATTATTCCGTGTTCTTGAGACGTGTAGGGTGCGTAATTTAAAACTTTAAATTGAATAATGCAATGAAACCAAAACGGTTTGAAATTTTGCCAAATTTATTCTTTTGTTGTGAAGTACAGTTTTTTCGGTTAGAAATGGAATATTATTTCATTCACATGGCTGCCGCGGCTGGCCTCACAGTACCTCATTCAATCGGATCAATTTTCGTGCACTTTTTCGAGTGTATGGGGCCGTATCTCGGCAATGGCATCGAATGATCTCTAGTTTGTCGTCATTACATTTTTTTTAGCGGCACCCCACCGAAAATAGTCCAACGATGACAAATCGCAGCTTCTTGGCGGGCAATTAACATCAGATTTTCGATGTGTGGTAAGTTACATTATCCTGCTTAAACCAAACATCGTTAACATCAATACCATGAAGAGCGGGTACAAAAAAAAAATCGGTTATCATAGTGCGATAGGTGTCTCCATTTATCGAAATTTTTAGATATATGGGCCCACCTTACATAACGATTCATGTCTTACTGAATAGCATTTTGTATCTATTGAGTTCACAAACGTTAATACAGTCTTTGAATGGTTTTTGCCTTATCTTGTATAAACGTTTAACGCCTTAAGATTCAATAAAATTTGGTTCAGATGTAAAATAATTTTGTACTTTATAATCCTTTACAAAGTCAGTTTTCTAGCACTTGATCGCCTGAATCGCTTTTTTACACTTAATTAATCATCTTCCGGTCTTTGTTTGTTTAGATAAAATGTAAAACAAAAACAAGTAATTAGTTTTACATTAAAATCGAATTAAAATTTAATTATTTTGTAATTTTTTTTTAAATTTTAAGCTCATATTCAACAATTTCCTCCTCAATTGATAGATTTGCTGGCTTATTCAGAAACTGTAATGACAACAATAAAAACAACAACAACATCCATAAAAGTAAAATCTATACAAATCTCATTAACAATGATTTTCAAAACAATACATTGCTTGCCAGTAAATAAAAAATTAAGTGAATTGAACATCTTAATTCAGTTACAAGTAATTTTGTAACACAACAAAACAGATTGTATTCATTAACACTTCCCGCTCTTAATCACGCTGAGAAAATTATTTGGTCTAAAAATGTAAAGGATGTTGAAGGGATGACCGAATGAATGCTGGTCTATTCTCTTCCTTTGTATGCTGAACACATTTCCCTTATAAGTTTAACACATTTGTGTCCATTACTCTGCAAAGATTTAACTATTTGCCTAGATTTAGAATGTGTTCCTGTAAATACAAAGACACTTTGTGAGCAGAGTCATCAAACAAGGTGGAATTGCAAGTATCAGTGCTTAACAGCAATAGTAAATATAAAACGAGTACAATAATCCTATCCTGTGACGCAATAACTGCAGTCAAATGGTTAACAAACATTAGGTGCATAATTTGATTTTTTTGTGTATGCATTAAGTATTTCCTGTCTTTAAACTCAAATTCAACAAATTATGTGTGAGATATGAACAAAATATTTTATTCATTTGAATGACCTATTTATACTAGTATGTGTGTAATATAGTCATACCTGTTAAATTTCGATTAAGATTAGTAATCAATTTCATTACAAACCTGTTTACAAATTATCCCACTACGTAATATAACAACAAACACCAGCATAAAAAAGTTAAATAAGTAAACAAAAATATACCAACAACACTACAATAATAAACGTAAACAGCGATAGATATTTCGAGAAGGCGAAGTCATGAACGATCGTCTTGCAGAACATTTATCAGACTCTTTACCCTGGCATATAAAAGGCAAGGCGAATCAGGCGAGTGAGTTAGTGAAGTTCTGTCAGTATTGTGTGAAGACGCAGTGCGTGTGAAGAGAGTAATCGTGATGTGAATATATCCGTTACAAAGATCTGTCGAACAATTGACTAGTAACTGTTATTGTTTATGCAAAGGGTGTGAACAGAGGAATAACAAACAAAGCAATTGTTGTTGTACACATAAAACTGTATACCTTTTATTCGTACGTACGTAATTGGTCATTACAACCCTTCAGTCAGGATTACGACCTAGTTTCTCACACCACTTATGTTGTGTGTGTTAATTTTTTATACATGAGTGGCGGGACCTACAGTTTAAGGTCGACTCCGAACGACAGATTTTTAAAAATTTTTCATGGCAATTTTTATTTGCTCCCAGAGTTTTTTGCCAGAAACCTGCTGAGAGGAAGTCGCCGAAGAAATACTTTTTGTATTTTATTTTGATGTCTGACCTGGGGCTCGAACCCTGGCTTTTCGTCTAATAAGCCAACACACTACCTATTAGACCACGGCACTTCAACCTTTCCTTCCTACCTTTTATTCAATTAATTTAAAAGCCTCCAGTGTGTGTACATTAACACAATAACTCTTTCAGCAACTTTAATTTTGTAAACAAAACACACTTAATTGTTCCCTTCAGAACTATAATATTTTATGAGAATGACTTTATTACCGCACTATACTTATAAAAATGTAGCCGTATTCAATACAAGAATACATTAAACCAACCACACATAGTATAACAGATATAATCCATATTCCTAAGTATCTAAATTTCATATTCTCTTCGGGTCCTTAAAATAGTCCATAATGGGGATGTTAAATAGGGTCTGTAATAATGATAAATTATTTACCACACCGCTACTCTTTTGCATTTCTTGTATTTCTGCCGAACTAAGAAAATTATATGAATTATTGATGACATTGACAATCTTTTCATTTCTCTTAAACCCACACACCAAAAAAGGAAAGCTAAATCAAAACTTTTCTTTAGTTTTTGTATTATTTTTGTATTATTATCTTAAGGAAGATGGTCGAAATGTACGATTAAAAATGGTTTTAACAAAAAATTTGTTTTTTGCAGAAAAATAGTTGATACTGTAAATGATAATTTAAACATAAAAAATTCTATAAAAATTAATTATAACCGTACTTTTTCAATTTCTTTGTAGTCAAGTATTAAATTTTTCATTTATTTTTTCGTTCAACAGAATAGAACCACGTGCATTTTTAACTTAAATCAGTAGGCGGTTGTAATAAGGCTTTATAAAAACCAAATAAAATTAAAGTCACAGTTTGTGACTGCAGTTATCTAAATTAATATGTGAAGAAAGAGTTCTTTAAATTCGTTGGAAATGGTAAAAATTTATGTTTACCATACTGAAAATTATTCTTATCGCGAAATCGGTAGACAAATAGGACGAAGTCATAATGTGGTAATGAATTACATAAAACATCGTGAAACATGTAATAAAAATTACAAAGGAGGTACTTAGACAGCTCTAACACCACAGGACAAGCGAAAAATTCTTCGAATTGCCTCAAATTCAGCCTATTCTACCTCTAAAATTAAGCATTTAGCAGGAGTTAAAGCAGGTAAATCAACAGTTCATAGCGCTATTTTTAGCAGTAAACATTTACAACTCCGAAAACTAAAGAAAAAACATCCATTAAATGAAATCCGTCAACCACAGCGCCTTCAGTTTGCCAAAAATCATATGGCATGTGATGTTCAAAGACAATTAAGCGAAAACGATTGGCGAAAAGTATTTTTTTCGGATGAAAAAAATTTCATTTGGATGTCTATAACTTTTATTTTCACGATATGCGTTAGGACAAAAAATTTCTGAGCCGCCATTACAGCAGAGAGGGGGAGTTAGGCAATTGAAAATGTTTTATGTTTTATATGTTTTATTTCATAGATATTACACGAGAATAATATTTCGGTCAAATATGTACGTATGAGATAACAGGATCATTCGCTTTGATAATGTGTTAATCGGAAACGATGATAATTTTACACTTATTACGGCCTTTTCGACCTGAAAATCTTTCAGCTTTTAATAATCCCAATAATTTTGTAGCTGTAGATGAGTAACAAATGGAATTTTATGGTCGTTATTAATGTCGTAGTCCACCGAAATCGAATTGGCAGTTTTAGATTCAAGTACATGCTACGTGCGTAACAGCTCCTTACAGCCGTATTTGGGGAAACCTTTATCTGGGAAAGCAGAGAGGCATCAAAGAGAGAGCATAGTTATTGACATAATCGATGTTCTATTGCAATGGAAAACTTCTTTACCTCACATGGTATTGACAAGAAATATTTCTAACGAAATATAACAATGGTTTGTACCATCAGGTTTCAGCCATTACTCAATTAAGAGCGTTACTGATTTGAATGACAATAAGCTGCCTCATCTAAACAAGTGGAAACCTATAAGTAGCCAAAAAACAAGGGTGCTAGATATTAAAATGTTACCATTTGGAAAGAAATAAAACCAAGCTGACATGAAGTGTTTGATTTTTACGTAAAAAACTATGCAACAATGTACATCATGTCAAAAATTTTGGCGTAAATTTCATAAAAGTGATAATAAAATGTAATATTGTAAAATAGTTTTATTAAATATTTAAATTCTTCAACATAATCTATAAATAATTGCGTAAATTCCATGTTACTACAAGTATGTATCAAAAGTGTTACATAAGCTAGAATTATGAAGCTTTTTTAAGGCTCGATCTACGGTTAATAATCAATAAATTAAATGAATGAGTGTTTATTTGTTTGTGGGTTTGTTTGAAGTCTATAGACGGCTAAAAGGCTGAACCGATGTTCTTTCTTCAAAATATCTTCCTGTCTGGAAGGAGTTATACTTTTTATGTTGAAATAGGCAAATAAAATAAAATAAAATAAAATAAATAAAAAAAAGTATGAGTGTTATTGCCTAACAAAATATTACGTATACGTCCCCCGTCAATACGTCTATATATATAAAAATGAATCTGTGTTTATTTGTGGGTTTGTTGGTTTGTTTGAAGTCTATAGACGGCTAAACGGCTGGACCAATTTTCTTGAAATTTTAACAGTACCTTTCTGTGTATCTCGAAGGAACTATAGGCTACTTTTTATTTCAAAATTTCAAGTAGGCGAGGTGCCACGCCCGCATACCCAATAAGTATTTAATATCGCATACCTCATAAACTGCAACAGCTAGAGTACTCAAATTTTGTATGGACGACTTTGACGTATATATAAACCAAATGGGCGGATTGGCTATAGTGGGCGTGTCACCTCCCATATAAAAAATATTAAATTAGTATTATTATATATAAAAATGAATGTGTGTTTATTTGTTTGTAGGTTTGTTTGAAGTCTATAGACGGCTAAACGGCTGTACCGATTTTCTTGAAATTTTGACAGAACCTTTCTGTATGTCTGGAAGGAACTATAGGCTACTACTAAAATCTCAAGTAGGCGAGGTGCCACGCCTACCTACCCATATAAAAATGAATGTTTGTTTGTAGGTACCTTATAGAATCGTAAACTATGCATTTGGTCAGGTCATGATTTTTAGCAAAGTTGTTGCGCATGAGCCGACGAAGGTTTCTAAGTTGGTATGAGCAATTTCCGACAGGTGGTGCCACTGAAAATTACTCAAAATGAACACAAAATTTAATAAAGTTGTTGCGCATGAGTCGACGGAGGTTAGTGCGATTAATTTCCGATGGATGGCGTCACTGAGAATTATTCAAAATGAATGACAAGCAATTGGTCGACCTACACCTCAAGCAAGGAAGAAAAGAGCATTATGAGCCTCAGAATCAGACTAGCATTGAGACTGGAAAAACTTCGGGTATATGCCGCTGAGACCCGTTCGCTTGAAATACTTGAACAACGAGAAGTGTGATTAGGAACTGATCGAATGCGTACTACTCAGGCCCGTTCATCTGAATGATCAGGACAACGGGAAACAAAACCAATAAAATGATTCAAAATTAATTGGACATTTGTGTAATATCTTTCCCTCAAATTTATTTGAGTTGGTGGCGCAGCAACGCGCGCAGCGTACAGCTAGTATTTAATAAATAGTGCTGATAATAACACACTTTCCTACCCAATATACCAGTATTTTACAATTTAAATCCAACATTAAAATTAACTCTACCCAAATAATTCAGTAAATGTCAACCACAACACATACTCTTTCTCATACAATTTATTGCAGCACATTTTTTAAATATAAAACCAGCGTAAGCCCCATATTTAATGCGATAATATGATGTATGGCTAAGGTATTCGTCCATAATAAAGGTGGAGCTAATTAATTTCACTTTTTTTGTTTCAGCTTTATATACTGTTTACCAGCTCTGGAGTATATTTAATAAAGTGTGCTTGGGAATTATAAACAGTTAGGGAAAGATTGTCCTCAATACAATACAGTTTTTTTTGGCAGGAGGTGTTGCTTGGGGTACGTGTGAGTGTGAAGTAAAATATTATGCCGCAAATCACTGCATGTGATTTTGATGACAGAGAATAAGTGCTCATATGTGAGGTTTGTGTTGATGAAGGACTTCGAATGGGGTTGTAAATAAAAAACTGGCATTAATTAAATACAATCACCATAAGCAGTGAGTTTAAAGAACCACTCGCCTTTGTTTTACCTTTACTGCCACCACTGATTTGTGTTGTGCCATCAAAAAAAAAAAAAAAAAAAGGTTTTAAAAGATTTTACAATCTGTTTTTAATTAAGCCTTTAATTCATAAAAATCTTATTTAATGGTTTCTGCCAATCCTGAAAATATGACGCAGGTGGTAAATGTTGCTAATAAAATACGAAAGAAATTGTAAAATCATGTAATGCCTTACAATTTAGGTTTCACCAGTAGAATAGGGGTCCGAAATGAAACGCGACCTACGGCTAAGGAATAATGGACACAAAACTCCTTACCCAAATATAATTGGGACACCGGGGGTCAGGCTGCATCTGAATTTTTTAGACAAACGGAACAATACCACAAACGCATGTGTGGACTTGTTGCTACACGGATGGCTATAAACGTAAAGATTGTGCAGGACTTGGCCTCTATATAGGTTATGTTAGGTTAGGGCACTCATAGCTGCCCGTTGTGAGGCCACAGATGAACGCAGTCTTTGTACTGACCGAGTCCCTCTGTACCAAGGAGGGAGAAGTTGGTCAGCGCAAGGGCCGCACATTTTAAAGCACGATTACCCCACGCTAGAAAACCAGCCAACAAGTTTGATAAACGAGGCTATACCCTTGACATCAATCTGACAAGGGTTGGACAGCTAAATAACCTATATCTGCACTTTGCAAGAGATGGGCATAGATAAATAAAGTGGATAACAGTCTCCTCTTCCTTAGCGATTCTGCACCCACGGCAGAAGTCGTTAAATGGGAGCCGCATTCTTTCCGCGTGTCTACCTATAACACAATGGTCCGTAAGCATGGCCAATGTGATCGAGATAATGTTACGACCAAGTCAAAGTAACTGGTGCGCCTTCTATCTGTTGAGGGCTAAGTGAGCCTAGAGCAGGACTCCTCATTGGTCCAGGATAGGTTGGCTTCTCGGAGGAATTTCCGCGCGATGGCCAGTTTGAACGAGGTAAGTGGCATTCCTACTTTGAGTGAAGAGGATTCCGGAAGTAGTGCGCCAGCTCTGGCTAGCTCGTCGGCTCTGCAGTTTCCCGGAATGTCACAGAGTGCGGGGACCCCGATAAGTGTGAAACTGATGCGCCCAGAAAGAAGGCTGAGGCAGCGGCGACATTCCCTAATGCTCCTGGAATTATTCGCAAAGTTCGACAGTGACTTCATGGCAGCCTGGCTACCAGAAAAGATCGAGATGCGGCTGCAAGGAACACCGTATGCGAGGATCCACTGTGTGACTCGGTAGATGACCATTACTGCCGCCTGGAACACGCTGCAATAGTCCGGTAGACGGAGTGAAATTTCCCAGTCCAATTTTACTGAGTATACTTCGCTACCCACCCCGCCATCGAGTTTGGAGCCGTCGGTATGTACATCCAGGAGTTCCGAGGGATGGTTGTGCCAGGGGTCCAATCGCTCCTACTCAGGATCAGGAAGTTGAAACCCTGTCAAAACTGTATTCCACAGGGCTATAATCGATATCCAGTGGGGCCACAGGATCAATCTCCAAAATAGAGGAGTGACCAGAGGGGACGACGCGCCAACGAGAGTACATTGATTCTTGTTGCAGTAAACTTAGCCACCTGCTTAGCGAGGAGCTCAGTAGGAAGCCAGTTAAGCATTGCGAACAAGGCCTTTGTGGAGGTGGTGCGTAGAGCACCAGTGATACGAATAGCTACGGACGTTTTAACTCCGTCCAGGAGTCTGACATTGTGCTGCTTGTCCAGAGCAGTCTACCAGAAGGCAACACCATATAGGAGGTTGGGTTCAATGACTGCAGAATAGGTCCAGCACATTACCCTTGGGCTGAGACCCCATCTGGATCCAACTGCCCTGCTGCAGCAGTAAGCAGCACAGGCCGCCTTCCGCGCCCTTGCAGCCAGATTCGTACTCCAGTTGAGTTTGGGATCAAGGATCAGGCTCAGATACTTAACCTCGGCACTGTACGTTAGTCTGGTCCCGTTTATTCTAAGGACGGTGAAGGTCGGGACCTTGTATCTCCTAGTGGAAAGAATTGTACCTGTCTTGGAGGAATTAACGAATAGTCCAAAAACCCCGCACCAATCCAGTACAATTGACAAGCCCAAGTTTAGCTTATCAGACAGCGTCTGTGGACAAATTCCCGATGCAGCAATGGCAATATCGTTAGCGTAGGATATGGCGTTATTACCAGAGGATTCAAGTCTTCTCAGGAGTGAGTTGACTGCGAGATTCCAGAGAAGAGGAGGTAGAACACCGCCTTGTGGTGTACCCCTACAGACAATCTGACACTGTGAAACCCTCACTGTGGAGATTATTATACCCGATTTGAGGAGGAGCTCAATAAACCTGATTAGATTTTGATCCAGGTTGAGAAAATTAAGAGCGGTAACTATAGCGTCCGGGTTGACGTTGTTGCATGCATCCTCAATGCCCAGGAAAATGGCCGGAGTGTATTATTTAAAGTGCAAGGACTTTTCCACTCGAGAGATAAGGAATTTTAGTGCAAACTATATAGTAGAGTTAGAAACAAAACTACGCCTCTGACTTACATAGTATACGAGCAGAGAATTTGACAAGAAATCAGGGACTGTTCGGAACTGCAAAAGAACAATTAACAATTTCTTACAGCATGATACCGTACACATTATAACTAGCAAAGTGGTACTAAGTAGTCAAGCTTATAGGATTATTCTTGTTAAACTTCCTTACAGCTTTTTAGGATATTAGGATTAGAAGAGATATTATAGTAATACTCCTTATTGTTTAAGGCCAGTAAAATAGATCGTTTGGTCGCGTTACTTCACTATGGCAAAATAATTGCAGAAATGAGTCTCTCTCATATATTTTAACACAAAGCAAATGTAAGTTTAGATTGGAAAATCCTATAAGTAAAGTTTAAAAACAGCGAATGACGGGTTTATTTGGCATTGGTAACCTGTATTACACAATAAAACTCTTAATTGTTTTCATTTCTAATTTTAACACGAAATATCGCTCTCTAAGTGGTCTTATACAACATATTTTATTGCAGTGTAGACGATTTCAATTAGCTGGCTTGTACCAATGCTTGTCTGGCAATGGAATGAAAAAATATATGTATGAATGTGAGTAAAAAATAAAACCACAAAAATTAAAATTTTAAATAAATAACAAAACATTTTCGAAAATATTTTACAAACAAGCAATTCAATAATTTGGTTGTGCTAACCGAAGAGAACAATAAGTTACCGGCAATTTTAAAGAACAATACAAACAAAATTCACAATTAAATCCAAAAAATTATGCAATAATTTAGAAATTTAAGAATTTTCTTACACCAACCCTTCCTATTGTGCGAAATTTATGCGCATTGAAGCTATAAAATTCATGCATTTTTCATTCCAACATTTCATATTTCCTACAATCAATACAATCCCGCATTCATTTATTCATACACTCACTCATACATTCACTCATACACTCTCCCATACATTCACTCATACATTCATTCAATATTGAAATTTATGTATTGAAAAATTTTCTACTTCATGTACCTACACTACTGTGTGCTGGCTGGTGTGGAGTGGTAACGCTGGAAACTAAATGGGTGAGTGAATCCATTGTCAATTCAAACGTATTGTCATTATTGTCGTTTTGATAAATTTTTGAATTTTTCATCGATTACACGGTGCGACAGTGAAAATACACCCGAGTAACTAAATAGTCTAAGTTTTTCACTAGGTTGAGTAGAACTCAAAAATACTTTATTTTTATTTTTCTCGATCCCTCCAAACTTCTTTTATTTGACAAAAACGGTTTTTTTGATATTTTCACACAAAATTATTGATTACCCAAATATCATTGAACGTATTTTAAAAATCCAAAGTTGTTTAGAAAGGGGAGAAATTAGTCTTTAAAACGGTGTTCATAAACGTTTTGGTCAAACTTAAATGTTATGAGTTTTGATGGGGTAAACTTGAAAAAATATTATTTTTTCTTATTTTTTCAAGTTTAGCTATTATTAATTGCAAAATTTAATTAAAAAATATAAAATAAGTGATAACATTTTTAAAGTGCATTCTCTTGTAAAGAGATAAGCACTTCGATTGATCAAATCGGATAAAAATCGCCGTAGTTATTATTTAAACAGTATAACAGTATATAACTCGACCGTTAGTCTCATTAAATAATAACTACGGTAATTTTTGTCCGATTTGATCAAACGAAGTGTCAGTTTCCTCACTAGATAATGCACTTTCAGAATGTTATCGCATATTTCATATTTTTTAATTAAGGTTTGCTACTATGAGCGGACAAACTTGATAAAATATGAAAAAAATTGCATTTGTCAAGTTTACCTCATCAAATCCAATATCATATTAAGTCAAATAATGTACATCGTTTCCTCCTTTCTAATAAGGTTTAAATTTGGACATCGGTTAAGAAATGTTTTTGTAATAAATAAATTTGTGCGTAAAGTAAAAAAATCAGTTTTTGTCAAATAGTTTGGAGGGTACGAGAAAAATAAAAAAAAAGTATTTTTGAGTTCTACTCAACTAACTGAACAACTATGACTGTGTAGTTACTCGGGTGTGTTTTTCCTTAATGTTTTTTAAGGAATATTAAACTAAATAAATTGTAGTTTAATTATTTAAAAATTGGGCACTTGAATACTGACCGCGAAGACCAAACTGTATACGAATTGAAAAGAACCGATCGAGTGTGTTTCTAGTTATCAACTAACTTATTTCTTCAATTTTTACTTAATCCTAACATATTCTATATACTTAATTCTAACTGTGTAAAGCTATTCAACAACTCCGTTGCTTATTTTTATTACTTATTGCTATTTATTCATTGACCTTATCCTATGTATTAAACAATCTTAAACTTAATTAGCAATAGGGTGGTACAAATTCATTATTATTATATAAATTTAAATATTCAATTATAATTTAATGACAACATATATAATAAGTATAAATAAATATATAAAAATACAATTATGGCGCAACATTACGGCCCCATTGAAGGACTGGAAGTCTTCAATTGAATAGAAGAGGAGCTTATTCGTGAATTGGGCGCTTAAAGATGCCGTTGCGCGTTGCGTCCTCCGCCTCTCTGACCTTGTCGTCTTTGCCCATGGTTACGGCCAGGACTTTCCCGGTCAGCCAGTGTTGTGGCGGGCAATTGTCCCCGCCAACACTTCCATAACTCCTGCTCTCTGATTATTTTGTCGCCTACGGATTCTGGCGGCCGCGAACGCAGACCCCGTCCTATTAACAGATGCGATGGAGTTAGAGCATCTCCATCGTTGGGGTCTGGAGGCAGCGGTGCGATGGGCCGATTGTTGAGCACTGCCTCTACTTCTGCAAGCATTGTTGCCATCTCTTCGTGTGTGAGCGCCAAGTTGCCCACGGCTCGCAGGAGTAGGAACTTCGCTTGCTTCACAGCGGCTTCCTACAGTCCTCCGAAGTGCGGCGCCCGAGGTGGCATGAAGCTGAACCTCACCCCAGACGACGCTGCGTATGACTCGACGGCCTGTCGACTCTTGTCGAACGCTTGTTGAAGCTCCTTGAGGACTCGGCTGGCTCCGATGTAGTTCGTCGCGTTGTCGCAATACACCTTTCTGGGAAGACATCTTCTTGCAGCA
The DNA here is from genome assembly GCA_936449025.2 of Sarcophaga subvicina. Lineage (NCBI taxonomy): Eukaryota > Metazoa > Arthropoda > Insecta > Diptera > Sarcophagidae > Sarcophaga > Sarcophaga subvicina. The sequence continues at coordinate 41,534,598 of OW388084.2, forward strand.
AACCTTTTAAACGATAAAAGAAAGAAATCAGTGGAAAAATCAGACACTAACTCTAAATGCACCGCCCTATATGTGAAACACACGAAGACATTCTGCTTCGGTAATAAAAGTGGGAACTTTGCATCGTATGGCAAACTTGCATTAAGCAATCTCCCACCTACCCTTAAACGTGAAAATGTTCTCTTGTTTTCAGTTTCCAATAACTTTTGGTTCTCTGTTAATTCAATATGTTCATTAACAGGCCATTTGGAACTGTCGTTTAGTAGAAACGACGATCCTTCAAACCATATTGAGTCTTTCAAATCCCTTACATCGGATGCTCTTGTCACAATGTCAGCTGGATTCTCTTTAGTAGGTACGTGGCGCAACGAAACTTGGTGAGCTTGTACACTGGATGAAGTTTCAGGCACATTTGATTGCTCATGCCTGGCCAGCAGACTCATGAACAAACTTTTCGTGGTCACATAGAGATCCTCAAGCTCGACTCCACCGTCATTATCGGGATCCAAATAATCCACTTCTGACTGGAGCTCCATTGCTTGGTCTACATATGTTTTTACAATATCGAATCGGCATTCGAGCTCTATAGGATCAAAAGAAATAGTCCTATCTACAATAGATTGTCGAATTCTGTCGATTCTTCTCTACTAGTCATTATTATATTTGTTTATTCAAAAATTCCTCAAAACAAGAAGTTAAAATTGACCAAAATAAATTATTGGTTGAATTATATTCGAATTTATTCAATTGCTTTGGAAAATAGAAATTAATTGATGTACCTCGGTACACAATATTCGAAATTTCCGATTCCAATACTGAAGTGGAGTTAATTGAGTCAAGAGTAACTTACTTGATCTCAGGAAATAAAAACATAAACGCTTTATACAGCTTTCGGTATAAAAATATTTAAGATACCGAGTAAAATCGTTCGATAATCGATTTATTTTATAATAAAACAAAAATCAAATTTCAATATAAACACACTGTGTTATAAATAACAATAATCGAAAAATAATTCGAATTTTGAATTTTGTGTGACCAATTTTATTAAAATTTTAATTTTGTTACTAGTGTGAATGGTCACACTGTACACAGCTGTAATATGTAACTTATATACAAGCAGTATAGGAACGCGTGGAATGGAACACTGATCGAAACGAAATTACGAAAACATATATAATAAGTATAAATATATATAAAAATACAATTATGGCGCAACAGGGTGTATTTAATTTTTTGTATTTTGTAGCATAGTGTTATTAGCTGAAGCAACCTTAAAAACTGTACGAACGTATTAATGATGACGCTGGTATTTATCTCCGCTGTTAGTGAGCTTATGTTGTCATGGACTTCAAGTCATACATTCATGAATCATTGAAAATTTAATTTTTTGTGTTTGTTTGTTGTTAATGTTTTTGCTTCGTTGAGACATGCACATGCATGCAGTTTTTTTTAAAGCTGTTGTTGTAGGGATCTGTTTATTATTGTATTTAATTGTGAAGAGTAACCCGTGGCACTGAATAAATCTGGCGGACAGTTATGTAGTCTGCAGTTGTATTTGCCGGGTATGTCATCTGATGTAGAGTCATCAATGCAAATACATTGCCGGCAGTTACTGGTATCCTGTAGCATAACATCGCCTATTTTATATAAAGGATAACTGTAACGAATTTTAATTGAAATTAAAGTTACAGCAAAAAAATTTACGTGAATTTTCTTTCAACGAAAAAAAGGAGCAAAAATAGAAAAGAGGTTGCAAGGAAGAAAGGGATGATTTATGGATTTATGGCATGAAGGTGGGTGAAAGCAATCAATAAAGGAACGGAAAGCTTTTGAAAGCAAGAATTTATCTTTTTGATTACAAAAATCTATAAATAATAGTGGGACAATAGAAATTTAAATTTTTAAACAAATAAATCAATTCAATTATGTCAATCAATTATGCCAATTCTTCTACACGGAGAGAATAAGCGTCTTGTAGAGTTTTAGTTTTGTCATACGAGAGAGGTCTCTGTATACTGACAACAGAGGTCAGCAATGAGTATTCAAAACGATGAGTAGATTCGAATCTTATTTATACTTTCTGAAACTTATACGCATTCATACTTATTTTAATGGCGTGATGTTATTGATTTCGACTCTCCATGACTCATCGTATACACGAATCACAAAATAAGTATGATTCGCGTACGAACACTGCAATACTCACAAGAAGGTTGTGTGTTTGCTCTGCTTGCTGTCTTTGTATTTTCTTTTTCTTTTTTTGTAAATGCAACAACAACTAAGACTGTAAATTTTGATGAATGATTCGAATCACTCGAAGTATTTTTCTAAATAATGAATCTGAATGAGTAGGCGTATGAATCAAACATATTCCGAATGTTTGATGTCAACGTTGTACTCATACTCATTGCAACTTGTACTTATAAATCAATGTTATACTGAGTACGAATAAATCAGACTAGTTGGATTTCAATACTGTGAACTCACTCATACTCAAATTTTCATGAGTACTTATGAGTAGCGAAAAAGCGATTCATTGCTGATCTCTGATTGCCACCATAGTTGCATCTGTTGGCAAGAGTGATCCTATGCTTGACCTCCAGACTGTCTATCGAACGTATAGTTATTGGACGTAATTTGGGATCCAATACGCCGTCAACATATACTTTGTTTTGCCCTCACTTACAAACAAATTCATCTTGGAAGACTCCCGCGCTAAAGTAAAGTAACGTTCCACTTGATACTCCAATGTACATAGTTAGTGTATGCCGACAACTAGAAAATGTTTTTGAGTAATTGTGCAATTTGATGCATCCCATCGCCATGACGATGTCGTAGAGGCTCCAACATTGAAATGGAGGTGATTGAATTGCTTAGCGTTATTTTGCAAAAGCCTTACCAGTACAGTAGGAATACCGGGCTTCTAATTTACATCATTCATCTATAAGCGCTAGAATTTTAGTATACGATTTATGAATATTTTACACCTGAAGATCTTGCCGGTAATAAGCGGCAGTTTTATTTTATGTTATAAACACATTTGACGCGAAGTCGGCATTAAACTGTAGGTCCCGCCACTCCTGTATAAAATTAACACACACAACATAAATGGTATAATAAGCTAGGTTATAATACTGACTAAAGGGATGTAATTAAGTAACATACAATGAACCATGTAACTCTTAGCCGTGACGAAACAATCAGGCATGTTCTGACAATCGCACGATTTGAAATCGCAAGTGATTTTAAAAACGTCAAATTTATTTCAGGGTGTTGTGAACCTCACGCGTTTTACTTGCGATCTTCGATTTTTCAAAGTCGTTTACAAAAAAAAAAATATGTTTTAGAATACAAATAAAAATCAAAACTAAAAATAAAGAGCGAAAATCCCTACATTTTTCTTTTAAAGCATAATTTGTTTAAAAAAGCTGCAAACATTAGACGTTCCATAGCAGGCATAAATATATACATATCTACATATAAAGGATATACCTTATGTGGATTAAGTGTTAAGTTTTATAACGCTTTACCGGCTGAACAAAACTGTATTAAGCATATATGTAAAAGTGTACAATGGGTCAATTCGACCTCCGGGTACAGTACTTGTTTTAATTGACAAGTACACGTCCTCTAACCTATGTAAAAGCACTATTCCAGACACGATACCTTTGCTGAGCGCTTTAAGATTTCTGGCGGTCGGATCCTTCCAAGGAACATAAATCTCAGTGTGGGACGTTCTACATTGTGAAATGTTATGGGATGTACTGTGAATGTAGATTTGTAACCACCAAACGAAGATACGAGCTGTTAACGCATCTAGACCTGGTTTATGTCACGATGCTTTTGTGTGGAATTTAAGTAACTAATTGAGACCGTGGTTACTGGTAGCTGGCCCATGCAGCATATGCCCTACAGCCGTATGTATGTTTTAGTACCGTAAGTTCGTTGAAATCGCCAGTTTTAAGTAAACAAATGATACAAAAAATTGGTTAAAATAAAGCATGTTTTTAGCCTGTTATTTTTATTTAGAAAAGTGTAAAATTGTTATCATTTGTTAAGAAGTTTTGCTTGAACATATTTCATCAGTTCACTACAATATTCTCTTCTGATTTGAAGTCGCATTTTTTGCTAAAAAGTTCCGCTTGAACATATTTTTCATCAGTTTAGCGTTAAACGTTTTTCAGAATACATATTTGGCCATTTCGAATCGTTTACAATTATTTTTAGCGATTTGCGCAAAATTTAGGCTATTATCTACTATCATTGAAGTTAGCTCTAGAAAACATCATTTATGGTATTTCTTGCAATGCCTGTGTTAAACATTTTAAAAACAACTTTTTATAGATCTTCAATAAAATGGTTTGTTTTCTTTTAAATTCCAGATCTGGAACCGAACTACGGGAAATTATTTCGGTCACGAGTGGACATGCAAGTGGCCATTTTCATTCCGATAGTAGCTATTTGTATGTATCCCATAGTCCATTGTACGACGGCTATTTGATGTCTTCTTTTTATTTTTGTTTTTTTTTTAAATTTTACTTGGCAAGATAAAGACATCAAATTATTATGACACAAATCCATACGTTCAGTTTTAATTCATTCAGTTTTTGAAATCAAAACATTTTTTCTTATCAGTTATCAGTCATTTTATACTTTTTTGGTTTTCCTCCCTGCAGCTCTCCTCCTTCATCACCTTGGATTATATCAATAGTATTGAATAAATTATATTTGTATATGCCACCTCAATTCAATTGTGTCATAGGGATGTCAATAATCGAATTGATTTGGAATTTAAAACATCCGTATTGACTTTTGGATATCAACGTTTTCGTTCACGCTTCAATAAGCGCTGCCTTATTCGCACGTCAACACATATTCAAAATGTTTTTCGATGTTGAATTCTGTTCTTATACTCCTTGACCGTTATATTGTGAAGTTACCACACTTCGTAACAGAAACAAAATGAAATACGACGCCGTATATGCAAAAGAGCATGGAAAGAATATAAATTGAGTTCGATAGGCTGCCACCTTGCCTGACGTTTCGTCAAATCACTAATTCGTATGCGCAACCCTTTCAATTCGCACAGGATTTTTGAGTTTTTCTTTTTTAAATTCTTTATTTAACGTTCATATGAATTAAATTTTTTTTCTGAAACATTTCACGAAATTAACATAAATTGCTATGTTTCGGTTTGCCAGTCAGTCAGTTCAATCATTTATTTAGTAAGTGAAGCAGCCATTAAGTTATTCTCTTCTTTGTTTTCACCACATTCTCTAGTTTTCTTGGCTTTTCAGCAGCTATGGAACAACAAATAGCTTTGGCTCTTTATTGCCTGTTGAATGTTTTGTGCAATGACTGTTTTTTGGCTGGTTGGCTGGCTGGTGCCTTAATTGTTGGTTTGAAAAACAAAGAACAACAACATTATAAACATTATTGTTTACGATGACCCTTAACTCTTATAGGCATCGTTTATTTTTATCATGCTTTTACCGGTTTAAGGTCGTAAAACATAATTTAAGGCAATAAACAGTATTTTTTCTATTTAAATGGCATAAAAGGCTTTCAAATCTGTTTATAGTATCATAGAAATAGAATTTGTTGTTAAGTTTCCTTTATTCCTTAAGTGATACGCACGTCAACCAAATCGGTGTTTGGCGGCATTGAATGAATGGAAACGAATTATTCATTGAATTCAATCCAATTCAATAGACTTTTAATTCAGAAAAATTTGTCTTGAAATACTGTATTCATGACTCAAATAACTAACTTTGAAGTAAGTTTTGTAAACTCCTGCTACTTTCATGTTCATGTATTCCCGATTTAATTACCACTTTAGCGCGTCATTCACTAAAGAATGCACAAGTCGGTGGTGTTCAAACGATCCAATTCTAGCCAAAAGATGTTGGTAATAATCGACCTATAATATTCGTTGTTGACAGTGATGGCCTGGCCAACGTCGTTTTTAAAGGAATATGAATTGATGATGTCAATTGTAGATTGTTATCGTACCAAATTTGATAATTTTTTTCGTTCACATCTACATTTATCTAGAAGTGGGCCTCATCGCTGAAGTCAATTTTTCGATGAAAATTAGTGTCAGGCAGAACACGCATATTTTTAAATTTAAAGTTTTCAGCATTAAAATCCCAATTGTTGTTTTTGTTTTTCATTAACGCACTAAATCCATTTGGTATCTTTTATAGCCCTCTGTGACATTTTGTCATGCTGCTACATATAAAGAGTTCAATCGATTAAGCGGATAAATTTTTGATCTAACTATTTATTATTTATTTATTTTATTTATTAATTACAATACAATTACAAATTATATCCGAATTATATACGAGGTGGGAATCGAACCCACAACCCTCACGCTAATAGTCTAGCACACTACCCACTAGACTACCAGGGCACCCTAATCTAACTAATAAAATCTAAATCTACAGAAGAACGGACAGCAAATCTGGATAACTCAATCACTTTTATTTCATTGAAACTGGGCTACAAAACTGGAAGGAAACAGCAAACAGACTATAGGAAATCACAGTGGGGAAGAATACAAAGATACACTAGGGCGATCCTACAATATTGCGAGAGGTGGATTGGAAAAAGTTAAGGCAATTTGCACAGGATACTTATTTTCTGTAGAAAGTATGGTTTGTACTCCTTAATGATGACGTCCACACTATGTCGGTCTTTCTCGGTTTTTTTTTATAATTTCATCAACTGAGAGCAGAGTATGATGCAGATCAAACATTAAAAACAGCTCGAAATAAGCAAACCATGTCGCAGTTGTTTTTCTAGTTACAGCATAATATCCGCAAATTTCACTAAATTTTTCGACATTCTGCGACGCTGAAGTTTTAGAAAAACGCAGTGTGGCAATAATGTACTGAATAATCACTAATTTTCAAATGCAATTCATTTCTTACAGAGTAATAAATCTCCAATAAAACGAAATATTAAAAAAATATTTCTTCTGCGACTTCCTCTTAACAAATTTCTGGCAAAAACTCGGAAAGTAAATAAAAATTGCCATGAAAAAGCTTCTCAAGTATCTGTCGTTCAGAGTCGACTTTAAACTGTAAGACCCGCCATTCATGTAAAAAGTTGACACACACAAAATAAGTGATGTGAGAAGCCAATGTTGTAATCCTGATTGAAGGGTTGTAATGACCAATTATGTATGTATGTATGTATTCTAAATAAGTGAAGCTTAAAATGCCATCTTTCCTATGGTGGTTAAATTTAAATCCGAGATGAATGTAAATAACATTTTACTGATTAATTTGAACATCTGGCTGGTATGAATATGTGGAAATAAATTTTGTTTCACTTAATTGGAAAATAATTTAATGGTCGTCATAAGAATTTGTTGACTAATTTTATAAAGATTTTCTTCGCTATCCCCACGGTCGGATGATCGAAAAAGTAATTCTCAAACTATTAGTAAGAGTAAGAAAATAAAGAACAACTAACAGAGTGCTTCAATAAGGGTTACTGATTCCAACAATAAAATTAAGGATCAGTTATGGACTATTGATCCTTTTAATTTGAATGTTGATTTTGGCATAACTCCTATGACTCCAAATAATTCATTTAACCAGACTAATTTTAAATCAGCCTTTAAAATATCTTCCCCAAAATATTTAATCCAAAAAATAATGTTTCGTTAACAATTTTTTCATTTTAAAGCTTAAAAGGGTGGAACGAACGAAAAAACGTCAGCTGCGCTTTAGGAAATACAATAAGAACAACGTAAAAACCACAATTTGCCCCCTACAATTTAAAAATTTATTTGGACAGCTACAACTAAAACAACGACAACGACAACTTTATTTATACGGTGATGTGAAAAATAATAATGACAGGGCCCACCTTAATACCGAATAAAAACTCGAAACTTCTTTCTTGTTTAAACGACTTATTTTTTCTTAAACGGTAGAAAAAAGATTAGAAACAAAATTTTTGCTATTCCTATAATATATTTTGACTTTTTTGTTATTTTGTATGAATGTATGTAGTTTAATGTGTGAAAAAAATAAGGACACTTCATGAAATCTTAAAGCTGTAACTAACCTAAGTAAAACTAAATAGATATTTATACTGAATATTGTTGCATGAAGCCTTAGTGCCACATTAGTACTTTGTTATGGATCATTTGTTCTTCAGAACAGCAGCACAGCTTCTAGGCATTGAGACGACCAAATATTGACAAACATGTAGGGGTATTGCGTTCCATGCTTTCTGTATAACATTCCAAAGCTCGTCGCAATTTGTTGGACACTTTACCCTGATTGCCCTTTTAACTTCGTTCCACAAATTTTCTATTGGGTTCAAATCAGGGGACTGTGCTGGCCGTTCTAAAACATTATATTTTTTTGTCCTATAACCACTTCTTTGTGTACTTTGCCGTATGCTTTGGGTCATTATCCTGCTGGAAGGCCCATTTGAGTGGCATATTTTCTTAGGCATACGGCAGCATTGCATTTTTCAAAATTTCGGTGTAATCAGCCGATTTCATTACATTCTGGATACGATATAGAGGACCCACACCATAAGAAGAGAATGACACCCATACCATGATGCTACCACCACTTCTAGGCGTACATTGTGTTGACCCGGCGTCTCATCAGTTCTTGATCGTGATGATTGAGATAGTTTTCTTCTAAGACGTGCATTACGTTGATCAGGTGTCTTAGCAGTTCTAGATGTTGATGCTCGTATCCTCTCTCCTTCTACACGTGCATCATGTTGATTTGGTGTCTCCGCAGTTCTAGGTGTGGAGGCTCTAGACCTTTCAACGCTCAGACGAACATCACGTTCTTCGGGAGTTTCGTCAGCCCTTTGTGATTGTAAATTAACTGCATTTTTGGTGCGTTTAGAATGCCAAGCTTTTTTAGGTGGCATTTTTTCGTTTTTAATTATCACAATATGATCACTTACAAAATAAATGTTTCACTCGCTTAGAATCTGGGATTCAAATGATTTGCGAAAAAGATTGTAAGTACTATTTAACTACTTCCTTTCAATCATTATTAAGCAAATATACCATAACAGGTAAAATTCTTTTATTTTCAAGATAAACTATTTTGGGCAATAGAAAATATTTAATATCTTTTATTAGGATGACCATAAATGACCTGACGATAAAGGTAAAAAATTATGTACGCTGAAGGTAGTTAATAAATTAAGGCAGTATAGTGTCATCAATGGTCTGTGTCTACTGTTAATGGTACCTAAGTTACACATGTCCCTCTATGCGTATTTCTACAAACATATAATAAAACAGGTATTGGAACGACCAGGCAATACATATGACTTTAGCTGCAATAGTTTATCAGATATATGATGTTTAGTATTTACTTTCTATCTAAGAATTCGTATAAAAATAGAGTCCATTTATGTGTATCAAAGTGGTTCATGCTATATTCTAGCTCTAATAGTTTTCCATGTACACGAACTTTTGTATAATATATACTATATGGGAGAGTCTCGCTCTTATTGCTAGTCCGGTAATTTTTACACAAATTATTCATATGGATTTCAGTGTTGCCCGTGTACAATTTGATGATTTTATCTATAATGATTTCCCAGATATAAGAAGTTTTTTTTTCATATGAGAAGTCTAAAATATTCATATTGATACTAAAGTTGATTCGACAAGTTGGGTGACACGCCCATTACAGAAAGTCTGCCCATTTTGTTCATATAGATGTCAAAGTCGGCCATACACAATTTGAGGAATCTAGCTGTTGCAGTTTATGAGATATACGACATTAAATACTTATTGGGTATGTGGGCGTGGCACTTCACCTACTTGAAATTTTAAAATAAAAAGTAGCCTATAGTTCCGTCGAGACATACAGGAAGGCACTGTTAAAATTTCAAGAAAATCGGTCCAGCCGTTTAGCCGTCTATATACTTCAAACAAACCCACAAACAAATAAACACACATTCATTTTTATATATAAGACAAGAATAAAACATTCCAATGGCTGTCATCTTACCCATTACGTTGCACTCCTGCTCCGACCTTGATGTTATGCTGAGTGTAGGCGGTATTGCAGATGCTACTAATGCTGTGGCTATTGACGATGTTGCATTTGTTTGTGACACTATCACTACTACTTGAACTGCTATAACTAGTGGCACTATTATTGTTGTTGTAATAGATGTTAATGTAGCCACTGCTGTTGTTGTTTAACAACTTTACACCCCTATTTTGAGCTTCTATACTTTGATTACCACCAACAATTTTATTAAAAATTGTATTGTTATTGCTGTTATTGTCATTTATTTTGGAGGACACAATATTGTTCTTAACAACAGCAATACTAGCAGCAGCATTAATTGCAACAGCAGCGATACCGTTTCTGTTAGAAACTAAAATTGGTGGTGGTTGCATAAATTCATTCGGCGTTTTTCAATTTGTTTTTCATGTTAGAAATGCTGCTCCTTCTGTTATTGTTGTTGTTGTTGGATGGTGGTCTGTGGCTATTGTTGCTGTAATTTAGCAGATGATGCCGTTAACATTATAACAATGTTTACCACGCTAACAACACTGTTATCTTCATTACTTATTGTCGAACGAATAATACCAACACCACCACGTCAACCATTCTCATTACTGTTGCCACTAGAGCCACTGCTGGTAATAGTTATTTTGAATCCTAGCAGTTTATTATTTCGATTACAATTTTTTAATAAATTTAACTGAATGGTAAAGTTTTGTTGTTGCCTTTAATAATTCCATTGCTATTGAGTCGATTATTCTTGCTAAAATGTTGTTCTCTTGCAAGCATTCCATTTGCTTTGGCATCAACACTATAGATTGAAGCTGCTGCTTTCAATATTTTTAGTGGCTCGCGTTGCCATGACGTTAATTGCTTCCTTTGTATCACCAGCAGCTGAAGCTGATGAAAATTCGTTTTAGAATCGAATCCAATATTTTCATAATTTCTTCCACAGCGACTAACACAAAAGCCGCTCACACAGCCCATGCTGATTGACTAATTAAATGTGAAAAAATTCTTGTTATTCATATCTGGTGATGCCAGCCATTAAGTCTCCAACACTTTCATTATTTCTGTTAGCTTTACTGTCATTATGGCTGTTTCTGTTATTGTTGCCATTTGTTTTCGGTTTATTATTGTCCCACGATGATACAATTTCCTTTTGTTTGTTGGTTTTAATGATTATTTTTTGATCAAATAAGTTGTCATTGATTTTTTTGACACCCTTCATGCTGTGTTGAAACAACGTACAATTAAGAGCAGCACAAATTATTTACAAATCGTATTATTATTTACAAGTCGCCGTAGTCTAGTGGGTAGTGTGTTGGCTTATTAGACGTGAGGCCTCGGTTCAAATCCCAGGTCAGACATCAAAGAGAAAACCTGAAAAGAATATTTCTTCGGCGACTTCCTCTCAGCATATTTCTGGCAAAAACTCTGAGAGTAAATAAAATCGCCATGAAAAGTTTCTCAAAAATCTGTCGTTAGGAATCGACTTTAAACTGTAGGTCCCGCTACTCATGAGTGGTGTGAGAATCTAGGTCGTAATCCCAACTAAAGGATTGTAATGACCAATTATGTATGTATGTATCATTGAGTGAACTGTACTTGTGGTATGTATGTTTGTAAGTAGTATGAGAATTTAAACTTTTATTCCAAATATGTTGATCGAAAGCTTTTAACATTGAGCGATTATCTTCGAAGACTATAGAGAACCAAAAAATCATTTTCAGCAATGAGGCCTATTTCTCGATAAATGGATATGTGTATGAATTTGGGACGATACAAATCTACAAAAGATCCATTAGCGTCCAATGCATCCCCTAATAGTCATGTGAATTTTGGGCTGGTGGCGTCATCGGACAATATTCCCTTGAGAACAGTCCATGACATCTATAGCTCGATGAATTCCAATTTCTTTTGTCCTGAAGTGGATAACATAATCGTCGTAGTCTTTTGGGTAGTGCATTGGCTTATAAGACGTAAGGTCTCGGTTCACATTTCACGGCAGACATCTCCAACAAAATGAAATATAAAAACAATATTACGTCGGCGACTTCCTCTCAGCAGATTTCTGTCAAAAACTCTGAGAGTAAATAAAATTGCCATGCAAAAGTTTCTCAAAAATCTGTCGTTCAGAATTGACTTTAAACTGTATATCCCGCCACTCATATATAAAATTTCGCACCCAGCGTAATACGCATATACATACATACCAATGACATGTAGCTTGGAAAGGACGAAGTGATACGCCACTCAGCTTATGTCACATGTTCCACGAGTAATTTGAGGGAATGATGATCTCACATGGAGGTGATGTGTACTGGCCACCGGGATCGTGCGATTTCACCACGTTAGACTTCTTATTGTGGAGTATTTTCAAGTCGCAGTAAGTCAAGTTCAAGTGACCAGTAAGTCAAAAACTACAGCAGTACCAAATTTAAAGCTTCACATGCCCTCCTGATAAACCATGTTGGACATTTTAACGATGTTATATTCCACACATATTGGCATCAATAGATCTTTCAAACGAATTAAAATTCCGATGATATCTCACACGTTGCTTGTTTTATTTAAATTCAAAAATTGGAGACGCTTACTGTCTGTTTGTAATTTTAAATCACATGCAATTTATAAAGTTTGTAGCACCAATAGTCTTTCACTTTCAATAGGACGGCCCTACATGGCACACAGCTAATGCCGCATTGAATATTGCATCCTCAGTATTCATATACAGTATATTGCATTAACAGAATTATATTAATCCTTTTGCTAAAATTATGTCCTTTTAAAGTCCTTAAATTATAAATATTAGAAACCCTAAACCAAAACAACGAAGAAAACTAGAAAGCAATCATAATTTTTGTTTTCTATTTAGTAAACCATGAGCAAAAAAGAGGACCCCAAATATAAACTTTATGTTTATTTAAGACCACAGAAAAGCACACATACTTATATATAAACACATACATTTGTATAAATATACGCATGCAATACAATATCCCTTTAAGGATATAAAATAACAACGCATACATATAGAAACAACAACAACAACATTATCAAATTGTAATCTCGTCGAATATTTTCTATTTTTCATGGTTTTAGGCAAGTATTACAGCGTTTGACAGTTTTTAATATTTCTGTTCACAGTTATACTTACAATATTTGCTCTTAATTTATGAGGATTAATTTAAGCATTTGATCCTGTAGTCCTTTTCAATTTATGCGAAATAGAAACATAATTATTAAAGGAAAATATTTTCTTCAATCGAAATTTTAAAACAATTTTTAAAACAATATTTAGAAGGACAAAGCAGCAGCAGAAATGAAAAAATTCACAGCTGTAGATTCATACAAAAATTTTAGTTGTTTGGAAAGGTATTTTGCTCGAAGAAAGAAATACGAAAAAATATTTCTTCGGTGTGCCCTGGTAGTCTAGTGGGTAGTGTGCTAGACTATTAGCGTAAGGATCGTGGGTTTGATTCCCAACAGAGACTCTGGTCTGTGAAACTACACCGATCATATGGTCAAGTTACTCCGCTCCTATATAATTAAAATATAATTTGTAATTGTATTCTAATTTATAAATAAATAAACAAATTTCTTCTGTGACTTGCTCTCAGTAAATTTCTGGCAAAAACTCTGAGAGCAAATAAAATTGCCATAAAAAGTTTCTCAAAAATCTGTCGTTCGGAGTTGACTTTAAGCTGTAGGTCACACCACTCATGTATAAAATTAACACACACAACATAAGTGGTATGAGAAACTAGGTCGTAATCTCGACTGAAGGGTTGTAATGACCAATTAGGTATGTATGTATGAAGAAATAGAACGACGCTAAGAGATTAGACTCAAACAATAAAGTAATTTTACAAGCAATTCTATTCTCATAACAAAATCTTGTTTTTTTTTTAAAGGAATTGAAGAAATTTTTTAGGAGACTATGTTGAGAAATAAATTAATTTTTTATCCAAAGACTGTGTTTCGTGCAAAAGGTTATGAATTTATTGTGAAGTTGGCTCAAATTTTTTTATTTTTTTTTTATTTATTTTATTCAATTTTCTTCTATTCCACACACCATCTCAGTTGAAATGGTATGGGTCCTTCGCACTATTGAAATTCCGAGGAGAATTGGCAAAAAAGATGTGTTTACACTGTCCCTTTTCTTGTTTATTTTCTTCACTCCCATTGAGCATTTCGATTGACCTATTCATTGTGTTTGAATGTCAATGGATTACATATGTAAGTATTTAAACTATAAAATGGTGTCTTAATAGTTGTAAAGATTTATATTTTGCTTTTAAAGTATCATTAACCCAGATTTATGCAAATGCTACAAATTTATGTGGGTTATTTTAGCTGTCGCTCTGTCTATCATTATTGAAATATTCAAAATAATGAACAGTTTTAATGCAGACACTCAGTTTTATTGGTTAAAGCTTTTGTCCTTTAATGAAATGCCTGTTCCATCAAAAATAGTACGAAAGTAATAGACAGTAATTAAAATAGCAAAGAGGTTAAGCAAATATTTAAAGGAATGAATTGAATTTGCCTTTTAAGTGAGGATGGACAAACGAAACTCACTTGTTTCTATTTGTCTCTCAAATCTGGCTACAGCCAATCAATGCTGTCTTACGCAAATCAAATAAGCATCGCTGCCCTTTAAGTTAGACCCTTTCGCGGTACTTTTCAAACAAATTTTAAAATTTCTATCAATTCACGAATTTAAAAAAATTTATTTAGGCCACAGCCTGAATCTGATTACATGTGTCACTTAAAATTTGTGTCTATGGTCTCAATAGACAATTGAGTAGCAGAGGCCTCTCTCGCACAATAAAACTAATACTATGCAACACGCTCATCCTCCCCGTGTTTCTTTATGGCGCTGGGGCATGGACACTATTAAACACTGGTGCAGCAGCCTTGAAAGTATTTAAGAGAAAAGTCCTACGTAAAATCTTCGGTCCAGTGCGAGTTGGCGATAATTTCCGCATCCGATCCAACAGTGAGCTGTATGAGCTAATCAACGATATGGACATAGTGCAGCGTATTAACAACCATCGACTGCTCTAGCTCGGCCATGCCGTTCGAATGGAGGAGGATGCTTCGGCGAGACGAGTATTTGATACAGAGATCTACTGAAGTCGGCGAAGAGGACGAACTTATTTTTGTTGAAAGGATCAAGTCGAAGATGCCCTGCCATCGATTGGCGTCACCAACTGGCGTAGGCGCGCAAGAAGCAGAAGCGCCGGGAAGTATGTATGTGCTCAAGCAGGCTGAAATTCGATAATCGGGTTGTTAATGGCCAATTAAGTAAGTAAGTAAGGATACTTAAAATGATTTTTCAGTTCACTGGCCCGAAAATATTTAATAGCTTCATAGGCTATATCATGGAAGTTTTATACTACTTTTGATATTCTGATTTACCTGGCCCGTTTTGAAACATGTCACACGTAAATAGTAGGTAACATGATTCAAAGACATTGCAAATATCGACCAACACGACCTGGAGCTTCTATATAATGGCTTCTGTAGAGGGTTTAAAAATGTTCTTTTGAATTCTGTCCATTCAATAACAGAAAAAAGTTCTGGAAATAATGTTTTATGATGTCGTAGACAATTTTGTAACTGACGATGTTGGAAGATTTTGTGGACTTCTGATAGATTAAATAGGTTGGATTGGTTTAATCATTCGTTGGTGAAGACAAAAGCTTCCTGCTCATGCAGCGCTCTGTGTATGAATGCTGAAAATGTGATGTCCAATGTGGCATAATGCTGGTCTGTTTGAAACATATGTAAATGCTGTCCAGACAATCCAATTCAGGCCAAGAAAAGTTGTTACTTATTCTCCTATAGTGCTCGCCGTTGCAAATGATGACAGGGTCAATGTCGTTCTCAAATAAATATGAAGTAATGAAGCCGCCAGCCTAAAATCCATACCAAACAATGATTTTTTCGAGATGCATTGGACGCTATTTGATCTGACATGAACGCGTATCGTCCTAAATTCGATAATTTTATTTGTTCACTTACCTATTCAATCAGCCTCATCTCTGAAGGTGATTTATCAATAAAAACTAGGATCAATTGTCTACTGCTCCAGAGCCCAGTCAGCGAACACACACTGTTATTTATAGTCGTCCATAATGACTTGGCAAAGCAGACTGAATAGATGACAATTAATTTGACAGATGTACCTTTAACAAGATGACCCTGTTAGAAGACCCTGTATTACTCTGAAGAAATCCCACACTTTTTTATTTTCCATACCCACTTAATTGTGTTAGCAATGTCTGTGTGTATATATTTGTGAGTTCTTTTGCATCAAATATCCTTCCTGTTTAAGTGTTTGCGCGCACACTAAGGGGATGGCACACTGTTACATACAAAATTTATATTCTTATGAAGCTTTTAAGGTTTAAGTTTAACCGCACTTTAATTGATTCCTTGGGGCTGTAGACTTTTATTATGAGCACATGAATAGTTTCCTCCTTCCACTTTCCCTTTTTCTTCTCGTACAGGATAATATTCTAATGCTTAGAGGAGGAATTTCTTTAAGTTTGATAAAATCATAGAATTTTTCCTAGAAACAGCGTAGAGGCATAAAAGAGGGAAATAAAAGCAAAGTTTTTTAACGAACTTCAAATAAAATGTTTAATTAACGTTAAATAATAAAACATAATAGCAAAAAAACATACATACATACATTAAAAAGTAAAATGAAATGAAAATTAAAATTGAAATAATTATGGCAGCAAATATTCTCTGTGACAGAGAAACTTCAGATAACCATTTAAGGGAAAAAACTTGATAAACAAACCCTCAACATTTAAAATTCTTTGGAAATTAAAAGAATTTCTTTGAATATTAAATTGTGCCATAAAAACAAAGTTTAACAAAAATTTTAGGATGCAAACTTCTTCATTTTTCTGGTGTCATTAAATGAAAAATTCATAAAAATTCTTTAAAGGAAAATGAATAGTACAACTGGTATGAATAGATGCTTTAAATAAAAGTTTGAATATTTAAAAGATTTAATTAGAAATTTAAAATGTCGGAAAAGTGCACGGAAAATATATTGGAAAAAAAGTACAGAAAATAAATTTTTCCATTGGCTGATATCAATCATAAAGCCCTAAAGAAAAATCATTTGAAATCTAGGTTGCTCTGGTAATCTATTAGTGTGAAGATTGTAAGTTTGAGTTTTACCAGAGACTCTGGTGTTGGTCTGTTATATTACAACGAGTATTACTTCTGAGTTATTCAACCTGATGATATTGATTGTTTTGCTTTTTAGTTCTTCAGTGTATAGTTTTTCATTGTTGAAAATATTCGTGACATGTTTTAATGTTAAAAATGTTCTGGAAAATTTGCCAACAATTTACCACTGATAGTCTTACAAGCCAACAAAGCTAGAAAATCATTAATTTTGAGTCAACAGAATTGCAAACGAGCAGCCTGGCTGGCGTGAGATGAAATATTTTATTTGACAGCATCATTAGCCCCAATCCCTGGAATTATTGAGATATCGGCCTAAATCCTGGAAATTTTTTTTAAATCGGATATCACTGATGGTCTACCTACGTCATAGTCGCACTCTTAACTTTTATAAACATAATCTTTAAAAATTAAATCGTAGACATTTATTCATCGCTGCAAAATAATATTTCAGCTTCTTTATGTGTTGTTTTTCTCAATTTTTAAAATGTTTTGACAATTAACTCAGGGTTTCGATCTGAAGCATCACTATTGTAAAATCAAGCCATAAATAAGTCTGAAAGTTTAATGATCTGAAAGTGCATTCGGTAGGATTGTGCCTGCTCTAACAAGTTCATCAGTTAAAAAATGTTGGCGATCTGTTTATGACAGCGAAACCATATTGACACAAAACTAAAATTTGCACAGTCTTGGCTATTACAATATGTAGGAAATTTCTTACATACATACATATACATAATTTGGTCATTACAACCCTTCAGTCAGGATTACGACCTAGCTTCTCACACCACTGTTTTGGTGGCTATATGATGTAACAAACGTTCAATGTGCAGGGCATCACCACCAGAAAGCAAGACGGGGATCCAAAGCACACTGCCAAGATAGTTAAAACCTGGCTACAAAACCAAACTTTTGGGATGATGGACTGTCCTGCGCAAAGCCCAGACCTGAATCCTATAGAAAATTTATGGGCTATTGTTAAAAGAAAGGTGATAGCATACGAAAACCCACCAAAAAATGTTGCAGATCTTTGAGAGAGAATGGAACATGAATGGCGAGCTCTTGACCGTGATACCATCCAAAAGTTTGTGGAGAGCATACCAAAACGTATTGAAAGCGTAATTAAAAATAAAGGTCTTTGGACGAAATATTAAATTGGCAAATAGTGAATTTTTTGTTTTTTGCATTTTTTTTATTTTTTTGAAGAAATTTATATAAGTTTTTGTTCTTTATAATTTAGAATAATGTTCAATAAAATAGAAAAAACATTTATTTGATAATACACCTATATTGGTATTACTTTCATTACATTACTTTCTTAATGCAAAACATCTGGACAGTTTTGCTTCTTACTGTATGTTGTGTGCGATAATTGTATACAAGAGTCGTGGGACCTACTGTTTAACGTCGACTCCGAACGACAGATTTTTGCGAAACTTTTTATGATAATTTTATTCACTCTCAGAGTTTTTGCTAGAAATCTGCTGAGAGACAGTCACCGAAGAAAGATTTTTTTCATATTTTCTTTTTGATGTCTGACCTGGGAAATTTCTTACTCGGAATTAATTACACAACGTGAGTTATGGGCATTATCTCTTCCTGAAATATATAGCAGAAGTTAGAGAAGCGAGCAGATCAAGGTCAAGTCCTTTCGAGAAAATTCCAAAACTTATGTTATACTAAAGTCTTGAACCGGATGTGTAGAATGTTAGAATTTTCGGAGATAACTACTTAAGAGGATCAGTCTTTCCACTATTTTATTCAAATGAGATGTCCTTCACTTAGACCTTGGGGTTCCTCAGATAGTACAGAGAAGTTCCGAGACAATATAACAAGACAGTGTATTATATCGCATTGGGACAAATTTCTCATGTTGTCTAGCAAATAATTTAAGTAGAAGCCAATCAAGCATAACAACAACAGCTTTTGATCAACGCACCTACCAGACGCTGCAATGGCAAGTGTATCGACGACAATACATCGAGGAAGTGGAGAGAGAACCTCTCTAATAGTCATAAAGTAGGCACTCAATACGTTCGCACGCCCAAAATTATAGTGTCCAGTTGTTATTAAAAGTCTAATCGATTTTATCTTAAAGGTCAGGGAAGTGTTTGTTTTTTTCACTGACAGAAAAGGTCAGATCAAGTCAAGTTCAGCTCAGGATAGATATGCTAAAAGTGTAAAGCTTATCACACTTGAGATTTATTTAATCAACACTTTATTTATTAACACTCAGTTATCTACCACGCCCCCAGGGCGTTTCAGACTTCTCAGAAATATCACTTCCGAACGAGTTGGTGCACAATATACCTTCCAGTCTTATAAATGGCGTTGTTATGCGCCTAAAAATTAATGTAGTCATCTGGCAATGCGAGAGAGAAACAGCAAAATCGAGTTCATCACAATAAAAATCCCAAATTATATACGCGTCCTTTGCGTGTTATCAGTAAGGTTCAATGTCGCTAAAAGCACATTCCACAGTCAATTCTTTTTTGAAAGTTATCTTAATAGCTCCTGCCAAAGTTCTCAGATATGTTCGTCCTTTTCGATTGGATGCTGGCATGAAAAATGCAAATGCAAGTGATCTCCACAGATACACATAAGACAAAGACATCCAGATGTGCTAGGCCCAGCATTGTCTCTAGCCAGGGCAACGTAGTGGAACTCATGTATCTGTAATAGCAAGACAGTATAGTTTTTGAACGTTAATGTGCAAGACTGAGCACTTTACAGGAGTGCCAAAAGTGAGTATTGGTAAGTATTGGGATCGCGATGTAAATACAAAAGAGAACACATAACGGAACCCCTTTTCTTCCAAAGCCCCTCTTATATAAGGTTGGATCCCAGACTGACTTTTTCGTATCAGGTTCAGTACTCGGCTAACAAAGCCCAGAAGATCGTTGGACAGCTCAGCAGATTAATGGCGAATATTGGGGGTCCGCTACCGGCGAAACGGAGACTCCTGATGGAGGTTAGAAACAGCATTATACTCTATGGAAGCGAAATTTGGGCCGCAACGCTAGATGTCTGCTGGCGGCTGAACGGATGGAGATTTATAGGGCGAAATCGGCTGGGAATCACATAACTGGTCACTTCAGAGAAACGCCATTTCAGAGTGGCAACGACGATGGAACGATGAAGATAGAGGAAGATGGACGGCGAGAATTATTCCGGACATAAGGCTATGGATTGGTCGGAAATTTGAAGAGGTAAATTACTACGTCACACAGATGCTATCGTGTCACGGATATTTTAGAAAATATCTGCACAGAATGGGCATGACCGCCTCCCCTTACTGTCTTTACGAGGAAGGGGAGGTAATTGATGATGCAGAGCACACTGTTTTCGAATGTACACGCTGGCAGAGCTATCGCTCTGCACTGGCGTCGATAGTCGGGACGATCACGGCCGGTAACATTGTCGGGGTAATGATCGCGAGTAGAGAAAATTGGACCTCAGTAGCGAATTACGTGGAGGGCATTCTAAGACTGAAGAAGAGGGATCTTGAGGCTGCGGAACATGTGGGCACGCCGGCATAGATGAAACTGGCATACGTGTGAAACGAAATTCGAATCGGGCACCTGGACGAAAGGAATAGTGGAGACACTTATATGTCTCTTCAACTTTCGACACGCAATCCGGACGCGGATATGAACACGCAGGGGCCAAAGGGCCAAAGAGACTCCACTCCGAAGTGATACCACCGTAGTTCCGGAGTGGGCACAATAAGTCCACGAGATGAGGGGGGGATTTAGTGGGTGAGGGCCCCACACACGGAGGATGTGACGACTTCCTCTATGGTGCGGTTAGGTATATTTACCCCTCCACGGCGTAAAAAAAATAAAAAAGCCTCTCTTATCAATTTTTAAGGCGCATAGTCCAAGATTTTTTCTTTATGTTCCTACAAGAACTTAAATCTTTTTAAGCTTTGCAAAAAATACGGTTAATAAATATAAAAATACCTTCGTACATAATCTAAAGACAAGTCATTAATAAATTAAACTTTTGAATATAACGAGTTAATGGCTCTTGAAGATGATTTCTTCATCCACTTGTTTTGATTTGTTTTATTCCTTTTCTAATTTTTTATTGTTCTT
Organism: Sarcophaga subvicina; assembly: GCA_936449025.2. NCBI lineage: Eukaryota > Metazoa > Arthropoda > Insecta > Diptera > Sarcophagidae > Sarcophaga > Sarcophaga subvicina. The sequence continues at coordinate 41,555,935 of OW388084.2, forward strand.
CTTTTCGATATCTTTAATGCGATTCGTTTGCTTTATTCTTTCAATATTTAGTTCATTCAATCATTCTTTCAATGTTGACTGATTTTATTGAAACAATACCTGGCACTGTAATCGATTGTTTTCAGTTGTTACAGAACAAAATAAAAATAAAGAAAAACAAATAAAAAAATCGACTTGAAACAGAAAAATATGAAAGAAAACAGACACAGAAAAGTCAACATTCAATTCAAAATCAACTTCTGACGGTCATTATAAGCAAATGTGTCATCATCAGCTCGTTGGCGATTATGTCGTTTACTGCTGCACTTTTATTAGATTTCAGTGTCTTTTAATAAATATTTTATGCCTGAAATTCGAACAAGATTCACATGAAATGGTTAAGCAGGGAAAAATTGGATTCAGAGAAGAAGATGTTGTTTATGTGTTTGCTGTGAACAAATTTTCATCATGCAAAGCTGTTAATCTTTACATCTGAAATGAAGTATAGATCGCAATGGTCTATCCAAGAGTCCCATAACACATAATACCAACTATAACCCCAAAACTCCACTACAAACATATCGAAATATTCGTGTGCCAAAAGCCTACGGCTGGCCAGTAGGAAAAGTTGGGGAAGAAAATGATACGTTCTGGGCTGATCGAGAAATTAGTGCAAAAGTTCTTCATACAATATTCAAACACATTAGGGAGAACGAATCGTTTCCGAATAAGTGATTAAAGGACCTTTGGTAGAGACACTGAAAAATCCAACACAACGGATTGTAACAACTGCAGGGTCATCAGAACATGATGCTCCTTTGCCGAATTGTTCTGAACAAAATAGCTGGTAAAATCTATTGTTGTCTCTCCCAATAATATGGATTAACTCAACAGAGGATGTTGAATGCACTTGATAGGAAAAGGGTCATGGAGTAATTAGTTCTTCCAATACAGACTCAGTATACGGTATTCTAGTGTAGGGTTTTGCATAACGAATAGCTTTCTGTCTCTATCTATATCGCTTCACGTATCCGACAAAAATGAATTCTTTTCCCCTCTCATATGTTGGTAGTAATCGGCGAGATACTTCGAACGGGTTTAGTTTAGTTATGACCAACATGGCAATTCACTGGCACTCGGTTATAGAACATTACAACCCTTCAGTTAGGATTACAACCTAGCTTCTCACCTCACGTATGCTGTATATATTAATTTTAAAAACGACAGTCTTGAGAAACTTTTCTTGGCCGTTTTATTAACTCACAGAGTTTTTGCCAGAAACATGCTGAGAGGAAGTTATGTTTTTTATATTTCATTTTGGGGCTTGAGCCAAATCACCCTGGTCTCATCCACAAAAGCAGATATCTAGGTTTGATTAGTGAAGACAAGAAGTGTTTCAGCAAGTCTTTTAAATGTATGGTGGTGTCCGGATATTTGATGCGAAGGTCAAATAGAGTTATTCTCTATGGAAGTGAATCTAGGGCCGTTAGAAACAATTAACAAACTCAAGGCTATTGTTATTTACGTTGTATCGACAGTTGTTGTTAAGATTTTTGGCTTTAATGTTGGCAGTTCAGGTAAAATGTCACTGTCCGAGGGTAAATCTTCATTGTTACTGTGAAGGCGTGATAGTTGTGATTTTTACTGCTTTTGCTGCTGCTGTAGCAGTTGTTTTTGTAAAAATTTATGCTTTTGTCGTTGTTTAAGTACTTTTCCGTGTTGCTGCTGTTTTTGCTTCTGATGTTTTAAATAGTGCTCACAGTGCTGAAGCTTATGTTGATGATGTTCTTCGATTTTATATCGTATTGAACTGCTGAAGGTAGATTTTCTAAGGCAGCAAGTGTTTTACTACTGGCACCACTTGAGCCATTATCGCAGTAACTGTTATTGTCAAGATTGCATGTATGATGATGTCGTTCGGCTTCTGCTGTTGTTGCGTTCGATGTGGCTCCATTTCTTGTTTCTGTTTCGGATTTTATTTCTTAGTTTGCTTATTATAATTCTCTTCCTCTTGCTACTGGTAGATTTGCTTCTTTACAATTTGTTTGTTGTGGTTTTTATGCTGCTCTTGCATTTGAACTTCTTCATGTTCTTATTCTCGTTCCTGCGAATATTTTTCTCCCTCCAATTTTCCCTTTAGTCGTTGATATTCCAATTGCAATTCGTGTATTGCCGTTGAATCTTCATCATTGTCTTTTTAGTCCTCATTTGTTATTGTTGTTATCGATTTTTGTATTGTCTTCGAAGTTGATTTGAATGTGGTCTTCGGACTTAATTGCATGCGTGTTTGTAGCTGATTCTTCAATGGGTGTTGAATAGTCATCCAACATATGTATGTTGTTGAAGTTTTTTTGCGATCCTTTTATTTGCAATTGTTGACTGTAATTTTATTTCAATTATTATTGTTAGTGCAAGACGTGTTTATTTTTTCAACGTAAAATAAACCAAATGAAGATACATATGTATGAAATATTATTTATTAACGAATATTTTTAAAAACGAAAATACATTTAATCAGTCAACGCATATCCATAGGACATTGTCAATTAACCCCTGTTTTTTATATCAGAAAAACTCAACACAATAAGAATCCGTAAGTCAATTATAATTTGTTTGTATGTTATACGATAGTTTTTATTTCGAAAACACACTGTAGGTGAGTAATAGATTTTAATCGGCTTACATATTTGTTAAATTTATTGTAGCAAATGTAGTCAAACGTATTTTTACTACAATAACGTAAATCTTTTCATTTTTAAACGTACAAACTCACTCGAAGTACAGTACTTTATAAATAAAATCAATATAAAAAATACAAAAATTTTATTTCCCGGATAATTTCTATTTCTCTAACTATCAAGTACTCGTATTCATTTAAGTGAAGTGGCTAGTACTGTACTAAGCAAAATTTTTTCAAATATTTGTTAATTAAAAATAATTATTTTTTTATAGAATTATTTTTCTTGTGCATATGCTACTCAGTTTATTATCCTTTATAATAGTGATTTATTTAATTTTTATTTTTCGTTTTTTTGTTTCTTTCTTTACACACCACAATCGGTATGAACCGTCCTTGTGTAACCGCAGCATGAACACCAGGGCGTATGATTGTTTTATTTTTTGTGCTGTGATCAGTTTTTATTTGACTTTCAATTGAAAACTAAATTCTATTTCAGGAAAATATTTTAAATATTATTATTAAATTAAAATAATAACATTAAAAAGCAAAGCAATTGTAATAGAAAATCATTAAGGTTAGTAAAAATGTTCGTGCCATGAAAAAAAAATAAACAAATATGGGGTCTTTTATTATGCGCTTCATATTATTAGAAGTCGCCGTAGTCTAGAAGATAGTGTGTTGGCTTATTAGTCGCAAGGCCACGGTTCAAACACCAGCTCAGTCATCAAAACGAAATATGAAAAAATATTTCTTCGGCGATTTCCTCTCAGCAGTCTTTGGTCAAAAACTCTGAGTTTAAAATAAAATTGCCATGAAAAGTTTCTCAAAAATCTGTGGTTCGGAGTCGACTTTAAACTGTAGGTCCCGCCACTCATGCATAAAATTAACACACATAACATGAGTGATGTGAGAAGCTAGGACGAAATCCTGACTGAAGGGTTGTAATGGCCAATTATGTATATGTATGTATCATTAAAAGAATCTTATAGGCCAGTTTAAATTGTTGATTGATAAACTCTCTATTCAAGATTTCTTGAAGCCCAGGATTTGCGTCTGTCATAAACATATGTCAGGTAGATTGTTTAACGGATGCAAGGTATACCCTGCCTTAAAAAGTAGGTCACTTTTGACAGGACTGTGCCTGCAGGAGTAAATTTTCGGAATGTTTCTTTGATTTTCTGGCAAAATCCGTGGAAAAGTTTCTCAAGAATATGTCGTTCAGAGTCGACTTTAAATTGTACTCATCTGTGAATCAGTCCCAGACTTTTGTAAAAGCTATACAGTTCGGTACAGGAATGATTACGAAAAAAAATTATTTCGATTGGCCAATTGCCATGAAAAGGTTCTTAAATAAAATCTGTCGTTGGGCGTCGACTTTAAACTCTAAGTCCGCCACTCAAGTATAAAATTAACACACACAACATAAGTGGCGTGAGAAGCTTGGGCGTAATCCTGACTGAAGGGTTGTAATGACTAATTATATGTGTATCAGAGATCAGCAATGAGTATTCAAAAAGATGAGTAGAATCGAATATACTCATAATTTCTGATACTTATACGCATTCATACGTATTTTAATATCATACTCATACTACTCATATTCAAAGTTTTAAGTACTCATCGTACTCATACTTAACAATGATGGTGTTGATTTCGACTCTCCATAACTCAACATTTACAAGGATCACAAAATAAGTATGATTCGCGTACGATCACTAAAATATTCACTATATGGTTGTGTCTTTGCTCCGCTTGCTGTCTTTTTTCTTTTTTTGTAAATGCAACAACAACTAAGACTGTAAATTTTGACGAATCATTCGAAGCAGTCGAATCATTTATGAGTATTGTAAGTATTTTTCTAAATTTATGAATCTGAATGCGTAGGCATATGAATCAAACATATTTCGAATGTTATGAGTTTGATGTCAACGTTGTACGAATACTCCATTGCAACCTGTTCAACGTTGTAGTGAGTACGAATTGATCAGAGTAGTTAAATTTCAATGTTGTTGACCCACTTATTTTCAAAATTTCATGAGTGCTTATGAGTAGCGAAAAAACGATTCAATGCAGACCTCTAATGTGTATGTATATGTATGAATGTTTCCAGCACATTTTGCTTTTTTTAATGTCTTTGAGTTGCTCGTGTAGCATGAGTTGTGTGTTGCATGCAGTTCTCATGGTTTAATTTCTTTATGTTACAACATGAATCTGCGGAAATTTCTAGTTCTAGTATTGTCATGTAATGTAATGTAATTTTTTATTCTCTTTTAATGGATTTATTTTGTTCATCTTTACCACCAATTTTCTTAGTTTCCTTCCATGTCGTAGAAATGTACATGTTGTAGTATAAAGTTACGAACTTTAATATTTTCAAATACTTTGATGCTTTCCTCTATTCTGGCTCTGGCATATACTCGCATACATATTATCAGCCCCAACATAAAATAAAAATCCGTGAATAAAGTTTTCTCCTCCAAATTTATAAACTGGGAATCAATTTTGTTTTACATTTCAGAGATGATGTAGGCAGACATGCTTTCAGGACATTTATTTTGATTGTCTCCAAGCAACACGTTTCCTGTTTCTTTTTCAGTGTAATTTCTAATTTTTTTTAAACAAAAATCAAAAGCAGATTGACATCTGACGGATGTTTGATTTGAAGTGTGTGTATATGGCTTTCATTTAGGTTTACATAGCATATCCTTGAGAAGAGATTTTTACAATTAATTTTACAATTAATTAATGAAATACATGAATACAAGAAATTTTATTTTCTATAAATGAGTTCTATTGATAAAATACATTTTTTTGTTTCTTCAATAATTAATTAAAATAAGTGAAGTATTTTGTAAAGAAAATGATATCGAGAGAAATTCTTAAAATACTTTTGACTAATGGAATATGAAGCATAATTGAAAATAATTATGATTTAATGTTTAAATGTTAGTATAGCACAAGGGTGCTTAAAAGTTTAGATCGTCAAAGAATTGATGGAAATGGTAATGGAAAATTGCCTTATCAGCACGGTGAGTGCCGGATATTGTATTCGTAGACATGATATCACATAGTTTTTAGCCACCCAGGAAGTATTCAACGTCATTAACCCTTTGACGGTTACAGTCGTTCCAAATCGAAAAAAAGTAAAAATAATTAAAAGCTAAAAACTGGGAGCATATTATTTTGCTTTACTTTTCAAAATATTCTTAAAACGTCTCTTATATCGGGCCTTTCATTAAAGATAGGAACTTAAATTTAAATAAAACATCAAAATTGTTGCCATTATGTATGAAATGAAACGACGTTGAGTTCAAATGTCCGCCACGAATCCAAAGTATTAAACCTTTCATGTCCTTGGTGCATAAATCAGGATAAATTTGATCGACTTTGGCTTTAATCATCGCTTTGTGGATTATTCGCATATACTACCGCCTTAAGAGAACCCGAAAAGAAAAAGTCTAAACTTTTGGTTTCCAGTTCCCATCACCTTTTCGAGAGATGACCATGCCCGTAGAGATGTCACATTGGCCAAGCAGCACCATCCGTTTGTGTTCAGATTAGACCAATAATGGCCTGGCCAAAAAACTTTTCAGAGAAACACACAAATAAAGTGCTTTTGCGGAATGCTTTGGACGTTCTTGTATTCATATGGATTGGTATCTTTCCAAAATCAACAATGTTGTCTGTTCACATACACTTTTAACTAGAAATGTAATTCATAGCTGAAGATAATTTTTTGATAAAAATTAAGATCAACGGCATATGAGTGATTGTCACTCACCCAGTTAGTTGAATTTTGTATGGGTGCAGGCCCAAATCACAAAGCAAAAATCATCGAATCGTAATCGTGGCAAAGTCGAGTTCTTGTAAACGACGCCAAATCGACTGCCCCGGTTTCTCCTGCATTCTCACAGACAGTGCTGGTGTTTTGTCGACTTTTGGGTGTTGGTCGATCATTTACTGAATCAGGGAACTCAAATTTATCCACCGTATTGGGACGATAAATCCACCCGGTAGGACGATTGTGGTAATCGTAATATAGGCGAAGCGCGTTGTACTTTGCCCAAGAATGCAAAACAACATCTGTTGCTGAATGCAATATGCATTCATGGTGATTTGGCAAATCAAACTACATATTAAAATATATACAGGATACTCGAGGAATGTATTCATTTTACAGATGAATTTGACCTGGGGTTTGACGTGGAAGTGTACTCCATTCAAAAATATGTGCTCTTTAAAACTAACAGGAAGTGCAAAAGTAATACAGTCAAGTCGCTATCTCAGCACTTAGCTCCTATGAGGTTGACTCGTGTAGTATCAGACTGTGTATGAAAGCTGATACGTTAGGCAGAGGGAGTAGGGTCATCGTATATAATTCTGGAAAATGAAGCCTGAATCTTCCTGTGGAATTGGTAAAGAGGTTTGAAATGGTATACTTGCTGAAAAAGAAGACAGATGCAGGCGTAGACTCCTTTATAGTTAATAGGGTTCGTTACAATGGCTGTGCGGTATAAATGTATTTCAGTAAGTGTCAACAGAGTATCTATGAAATACTAGATAGGAGGTTATATTTACTGACACCAAACTGCATACTGAATTTAATCAAGAATGAGAGACATGATTGGAAACTCTATGTATGATAAGTATTTGATTGACCAAAGAAATTTTCAAGTTTTTCGTTGCATAAACTAGAAACTATATTTCAATTCTAACTAAAGATTTATTGTTACCTTTCTACTTTTTAAAAACGCTTAAAATATAAGCTCGTAGATTGAAAATAAAACAAAAATAAATTTTTGTTTAGTTTTAATTAAAAATTCTTTATTGTTCGTACAATTCTGTGTGCCACTGTTTCCAACTTGTTGTAAACAACAACAATTGCTTTTCTTTGTTATTCCTCCGTTTATACCCTTAGCATAAACACTAACAATTACTAGTCACTTGGTTGAGAGATCTTTATAACGCAGATCTTCAAACCACGCCATTTCAGGCAAGACTGACTGACACCATGTAACATGAAGTCAAAGAAAATTATAATCAGAACTTTTTCCTTACCTATATATTGCCGTAGGAACTCGTCATCGTTTATTGCATTAAACTCACAAACCAAATTTTTTAAATATTATTTTTATTTTATAAATTATTTAGTTGTAATAATAAACAAATTATTTATTTATTCAAAATGTTTGCTTAAAAGAAATCCAATTGATATTACTATCGCACGCTTAATAACATAATAGTGTGGTAAAGTAATTAGTTTCTGGCTCGTTATGTGTCAATAAATAAATTTCCTACTTTTCTTTTGTAAGGCATTATAAGTTACTGCCTGCCAATGGCAAACCAAAATTTTGTGCAATTCAATTGCAATGCAACAGATAATACGACGGCTGAGTATTTATTGTCAAATAAAACTTTTTTATTTAATTTCAGTTCAATTCAATACAGCTGCAGATAATATGGATTGCAATAGCGAAGAGAAATTTATTTTTAATTCATCGAAGTCAACAAAACCATCGTCAATGACTTGCACATGCAGGAAGCTATGTTTATAAATACATACATATGTATGCTTAACGTATTTGTTTATGAAAGGAAACAAAAGTACACACAAGTTTGTTAATGTAAGTGTTCTTACTCATGCATCTCCTTCTATACTACGTGTGAACTTATGTGTGTGTTTTTGTGAGTCAAATTCACTTTAACTTGAATACAATATTTTTCATACGTGTTTTGAATACACATGCGTTCTTTAGGAAAACATTACATAACATTATATATACACACATACATGTTACAATCCTTATTGTACATAAACACACACTGACACACACATACTCAACTAAATACACACTCACTGTTCAGATCACATTTACATTCAAACGTGTAACACTACGAAAAAGATCTCCTCTTTAAATCAAAATCAATCTTCATTTCAATGAAAGGGAATTTAAATGCGAATATGCATATGTATGTATACGATTGCGTGCCTTTAAATTAAATCTCAAGTAACTTTACTTTGTTGCGTTTTTAACAATTACACCTCAAACTTTTTAAACTTATTTACATTACATTTACAGCGTATTTAAAATGAATGGGTTTGTGGTTTACTTTAGAATCTCGAAGGCTGATGACAAAAATTGTACACTTTGCTGAGAGAAATTAAAAAGTTTCAAACAAACATACATACATAATTGGTCATTACAACCTTTCAGTCAGGATTACAACCTAGTTTCTCACACCACTTATGTTGTGTGTGTTAATTTTATACATGAGAGGCGGGATCTATAGTTTAAAGTCGACTCCGAACGTCAGATTTTTGAGAAACTTTTTCATGACAATTTTATTTTCTCTCAGAGTTTTTACCAAAAATCTGCAGAGAGGCAGTCGCCGAAGAAATATTTTTTCATCTTGTTGGAGATGTCTGACCTGGAGTTTGAACTATGCCTCATGTCTAATAAGCCAAAACACTACCTATTAGGCTACGGCTACTTTACAGTTACACAAATTTAAATTATAATGAAGTAAAGAAGTAAAAAAGATATTGTTACGAAAAGGGAAAAATCTAGACATGCTTTTACATTGTTTAACATTACAATTATAAACAAAAACTATAAATAAAAAACAAGTAAACAAAAATATACCAATAAACCACCAGCATAAACAAATTATAAACATGTAAACAAAAATGCAACAACAATCACTACAAGAATAAATGTAAACCAAACACACAAACAACAATAATGAAACATTTATATCTGTTTGTTTACCTTTATAGAGATTTCAAGAAGGCGAAGCTATAAACATTCGCCTTCAAAAACATTCATCAGACCGTTTACGTCGCCATATAAAAGGCAAGGCAAAGCAGACAACTGAATCAGTAACAGTTCAGTCAGTCTTCTGTGAAAACACGGTATGTTTGTAGAGAGTAATCGTGGTTTGAAGGTCTCCGTTACAAAGATCTATCGAACAATTGTTATTGTTTCCACAAAAGAGTGCAAAGAGGAATAACAAACAAAACAATTGTTGTTGTTTACATCAAGTTGGGAACAGTGGCACACAGAATTGTACGAGTTCGGAGTCGACTTTAAGCTGTAGGTCCCGCCACTCATGTATAAAATTAACACACACAACATAAGTGGTGTGAGAAACTAGGTTGTAATCCTGACTGAAGGGTTGTAATGACCAATTATGTATGTATGTAATGGTATCTACAGCTTTACTTGTATTCATACCTGTTAAATTTCGATTACGATTAGTAATCAATTACATTACTTTTTAAAAAGAATCGTAATGATTATATAATTCTATGAACAATTTTTTCGAATTACTAATTGATTACGATTACCCAAGAATCAAAAAATAATCAGGATTACTGGCGATTAGTCTAATAATCAAAAAGAATCAAAAGTAGTCTAAAAAATAATCAAATTGTTTTAAACAATTCTTTTTGATTATTTTCAAATATTGAAAAGTAATCCAAAAGTTATCAAACTGGTTTCAATAATTCTTTTTGATTATTTTCAAATATTCAAAAAGAATTCAAAATAATTATTGAATATAAATTGATTACTTTTGGATTACTTTTGATTCTTTTTGATTATTAGACTAATCGCCAGTAATCCTGATTATTTTTTGATTAGTTTGTAATCGTAATCAATTATTAACTATTTTAACCAAAAATAATCGTAATTGTAATCATTATTTCACCATTCAAAAAAAAGTAATCAAATTACTAATCATTACGATTACTAATCATTACTTAACAGGTATGCTTGTATTATACCACTCTGGGAGAAAGAACTACGTTTTGCATGATTACTACTACTTAACGGCATATACAACATATTTGTATTCATATTCCAAGGAAAACTTGAAAGTAAAGTAGAAGACAATTATCGAGACAAATAGGCGATTTCCTAGTAAAATGTAGGTTCTTATAATTGCAGCTTCAGAACTTTGACAGTTGATGGCCACTGTATTGAAGCTTCATCTATCAAAATAGTTGTCATTTATTCAAACGGCTTTCTCAAATCACTTTGATCGATCTTAGACAACGACGTGTGTTCTCTGTATGAGCTCAGCAATAGTTGACATATGATCATAATTTTCATTGAAAATGAAATGAAATAACCCTAATGGAGGACATAAGTTCAGTGTGATTTATGTGAGTGTTGGAAAATTTAACACTTCGTATGCAGAATGTTTTTATATTATAGATTAACTGAATAGAAAATTTCGATGATAACCTACTACTCTTTGTTTTATTTAAATTTAAAGAAGATATATAGAAGTTGCATATATCAGCACAAAGGTCTTTTCATTTCAACAATTAATAAAATGGCGTACTCCCCCGCATCAAATTTTAATCGATTATACGAAAATCTTCAATTCGGATTTCTATTTGGAAAGCGTTGAGAAAGAATGGCGTAAATCAGAACGTTCAGTTCTTCACAGATTGAGCAGCAGTCAACAATTTTGTACCAAAGCTATCGTACAAAGGTCGCATTCTATCGTATCGTATCGAAATTGCAATTTTCACGTTAACTATGTGTCGACTTTGTCGATGTTTTTAAAACCCTCGATGTAACTTAAAGATATCGTCGCCGTAGTCTAGTAGGTAGTGTGTTGGCTTATTAGACGTAAAGCCAGGGTTCGAGCCCCAGGCCAGACATCAAAACAAATAAAAAAATTATTTCTTCGGCGACTTTCTCTCAGGTGATTTCTGGCAAAAACTCTGAGTGTAAATAAAATTGCCATGAAAAGTTTCTCAAAAATCTGTCGTTCGGTGTCGACTTTAAACTGTAGGTCCCACCACTCATATAAAAAAATTAACACACTTAACGCACATAAGTGGTGTGAGAAACTAGGTCGTAATTCTGACTGAAGGGTTGTAATGACTATTTACTTTATGTATGTAATAGGGTAGGAGCTCTGATACCATTTACGGTTCAAAACTAAAATTTTTGAAAGTAAGGTGAAATTCCTTCAAACGCTCAGCTCCTATGGGGTTAACTCGACATAAGTATGAAAAGATTAATCAGCTAGGAGAGGTGGGATCTCAGATCATTTGTGCATTCGCGGCAATAAACTAGCAGATCAGATTCTGAGGAGCGAAGTTTTCATGCCACTGAGGAGGTCAAAACTTTTCCTGGTTAGTAGGAAGGTCTTGGAGGAAATTATGAGGCGAAAGGAAAGATTGTTTTTAGACAATGAAACAATTTTAAGACAATTTAAAATTTTATTGGGTAATTAAAATGAGAAGTGATTTGAGTTAGGCAGAAGTAGTCTCAGTGTAGCAATCAGCATTTTACGTGGCATTGTAGACTCAAAGAACACATGTTTAAGGGTAGGGATCGATTTAAGACCAGTAATGCAACTCCGCCATGAGGGGAGCAAATCACCAAAACAGAAACTTGGGACCGCTTGTTTAACAAACAATAGAAAGAGAGTTAACTCTCTTGATAACAACATCCTGTAGTTTATATACAGGTTGCGGGCAATTCAATCGTGAGGTGATGGTAGTGTCTACATATACGCTACAGTGGCAAAAATCAAGCGCTGCACAGAAAACATCGATGTATTTTGTGATTAATCGATATAAAATCGATGATTCTTTGCGATGCATTGCATTAAAAAATTCATCGATGGTTTTTTTCGTAGGGAAGAAAAGGTTGTCTAAATAACGCATGGAGACTTACGGTACTCCAGCAATAGTGTTACCTTTTATGACAACGCACAAAAAAACCCCCCGTGTGACATGATACTTCTTTGTGAAAGCCTACGCTACTTACAGAATTAATGGATAAAAATACCGGCTATAGAGATTTTACGTTTTTTTAATTCGGTTCTTTTTATGTTAGAGGTTCACAACACAGATTCTCATTTATTATCCTTATGCGAACATATACTTTTAATCACAACAAATTGCAACAAATTCCATGTAAAACGACTACAGAAGTGCAGCTCATGTCAATTGTTCATAATTGCAGTGGTAGTTTACACCCCAGGTATTGTCTACACTAGATTTGTAGAATAAAATCAGTGTCTGCTCATCGGATAACTATTAAAATATGTATCGTATTGTAAAATGTTACAGTTCTGTGTGTCTCATTTATTTTAAACAAAAGATTTCATAGTTTTTTTTTAGTATTTGAATCAGAAAATGAATTTTCACTGATCCTAATAGAACCACATGACGTTCTTCATTTTAATTTGCATGTTTCCTTTAAGCCTTTGTTACTACACCACGATTCTGTTGCTTTTTTAATGGGTTTTCAGTACAAATTAATTTTTTTTAATAAAAATTTACAGAAAAAAAATCGAGATACAATGAAAAGCGATGGAAGAGTTTTCCAATATAAAGTTGCCAACAATAGCAGCAACAAAAACAATAGCGACAACAACTACTTTTCATTTGAAAAATTTCTGAAGCCTTAATTAATATTTTTTTTTTCTTTTTTTTGTTTTATTTTTAAAAAGAAAATGTATTGTTGAAGAGACTGTATAATAGAGATTCTCTATTCACCCCAAAAAGGAAATCAAATTTCTATAGATTTTCGATTTTTTGCAGAGTGAGTATTTAATTTTTTTTTGCAAATGTTAGCATTAAAAAACTATGTAATTACGCTGGTTCCATGCCTTTATTGTCTGATGTTTTATCATTATCAAGCATAAATCTGAAATCGATGCAGGCAAATGTGCAGCTTAATTAATTTCTGGAAAATTTTCATAAAAAAATTAAAAATTATTGCATTCATGCCAAAACATATTGCAGCAAACTGAAATCAAAAACATTTAAAATTTTACCGTTTACCAATCTCAGCATATACATACCAGCATGACTTAGATCTTCCAAAGAAGTGGCAGGTCATGTGGGTATACCCAAGAATGAGTATGCAATCGAGGGGAGCTTCCACGCCACTGGTACAACCAGAAACTCCCCTCGTCGGTTTACTCATATTGTACCACTTACCCAAATTGAATTGAGCACATGTTTCGATGACATAAACTTCCGCTTGGGAGATACACGCTTGTTTCCCCATGGGCTCGGAATATTTCATTCTGGAACCAAAAATTCTTGCTCCTGTCCCAAGATCCGTTCTGGACCCATCTATAAACCATAAAAAGTCTTCTTTTTGAAAGACTATGTATGCACTTTTCAGATTTTTTTATTCATGGCTGCTCTTAAGTGTCATTAGTAGTATGTTTATGTACCTTCTAGGGCACTTATTTCATACAAAATTTGGCTCATGCCTACGCTACAGTCGGTAGTGTCGGTTAGTCGATAGGTTTGTAACATGTAATATGAAAATTTATGTACGAATGATTGGACGGACCGAATGAGTGTGTGCGTAACATGTAATGTGTATGATCGTGTTTTTAATAATAAATTCATGGCACGTTTTAGTCCTTATGATTTTTGTTTTTGTTTACAGAATGTACACCTGTATGATTGTTGTGTGTTTTTTATTTTTTGTATGATTTAATTAGAAGGATCTTTAATTTTAAATGTGATAAGAAAGAGTAGGTTGGTTGTGCGGTTATTTTTTATTTTTTGTGTGATTTAATTTGAAGAATCTGTAATTTTAAGATGATAACAAATTCTTGGCACGTATTATCATACTCAATGCTGAAAAAAATAGAAATATAAACTGATAAGAAAGGGTGGGTTGGTTGTGGAGTTGTTTTTTATTTTTTTTGTATGATTTAATTAGAAGGATCTTTAATTTTAAATGTGATAAGAAAGAGATGAACACCTGTGTAAAATTTTTTATTTTTTGGGATAATAAATAACATCGTATACCTAAGTAGAAACATGAGTGTACATGTTCATTGTATTTATATTGCTTTTCGAATGATTGGACGGACAGAATGAATGTGTGCATGTTCTTTTGAGATAATAATTGTGAAGAAATAGAAATATAGTTGTACGTGGTGTTGTTGTTGTTGTTGTGTTATAAGGATTTTTAAATTGATAAGAAAGAAATGTATAGTTGTGCCTGTGGGTTTTTTTTTTCACGCATAAGTATAAGTAATATCTGTTTTCACATAATTGAATTTACTGATTGATCTACAATACCCCAGAGTATAAATAGACTTGTTTTTAAGGATTTAGAATTTTTTAGTTTTTACTGTTTTAAATAAATGAAATTATACAATAATGAGATTAATTAAAACAAATTAGGTTTTATTTTATTAGTTTTTTTTTTTTTTTTTTTTTTTTTTTTTATTCTTAGGTATGTATATTTTATTTTTAGATTTTGTTATTTTGTACAATACAATACATATATCTATTGAATATAATAATAGTTAAACATTCGTTTATACATATTAAATAACTTAAGTGTTAACAAATATTGTGTATAGAATGTTTGACATCGACAAATGTTGAAAGATTCTGAGTAAATTTTTTCACAGTTAGATCTATGTATAATATTATTAACACATATAAATGGATTACTTATTTTACTAATGTTGCATATTCTTAGTTCATTTATAAGTTTCATAAATAAATCTATATGATCTTTATCAATCTGATTACTATGTTTTATTAATAGTTCTTCCAATTCAGCTGATGTAACCATTTTTACCCTTCTTTAAAAAGTCAATAGTAGGTTGCGTAAGTGCGGGACGATGTACTCTGAACAAAGAGTAATAATTAACTAAACAAAGATTTCAGATGTGGTTAAGTTTTTTTTTTTTTTGTCATTTATTATATCATTTCTTCGTTTGAATTTATTGAAAATTACAATTTATTGAAAACACAATTTTTACATTTAGTAAGATTATAAAAATTAATTATATTTTTAGCTTCATTTTCAGCTTGATATAGTCTATGTTTATAAAGTATACAGGGGCAGGTGTCAGGACCACATGTACTGTTTTCATTCGACCATTCACAATCCTCGAAATGTTCACCATGTCTATTTTTTATTCTCTTCAGGTTGCCAACATACTCCAGTTGTGTTTGTATGTTGATGAGTTTAGTTTTATCCTCATCAGAAATTATGCGCGAGAATGATTTTAGAAAGTTGTATATTTCCTTTAAAATCATTGTATGTTAATCCACTGCTATTGCATGCTCATGTGCAGAATATGTGAATAATCTTTAATATTTATATGATTTCAGATCTGTTAATGGACGCTTAGGTAGGTTATCTAATAGTTTTTTGGAGCTGGACTATAGTAGAGACCATATCCAGTTTTATATGGTTTGAGGTACAACCCTTTACCCATTGCAATTGATTCCATATATCTATTATGACGGTTAGCTTCAGCCAATTGTTCTTTTCCATTTTTGATAGCATTTACTGCTTTGACAATAGCGGATCCTCCACTTGCCAAACCACCAAGCGCTGACAATGCTGTTAGTACGGGAATAAGTGGAAGAAATCCTCCAATTTTCGGTACAGGTATAACTCTCGGTATTATAATGTCTGCTCGCTTTTTCCCTTTAAAATTTGAATGAATAGCCTTTTGAGCTATTTTAACAGCATCATTTATATCAAGGGGTTTCTGTTCTTTCAATTGTTTTAAAGTTTTTCTCACAGTAGCTGTGAATAATTTCTTATTACAGTTATTCATTTTTCCTTTTCTCATTCTTTTTGAATTTTTTCTTTTCTTATGTGTCTGCTCCTTCAAACCTAATCCAAATTTCACTTTAGTTTTCATAGCGTTTGTCACAAACCACGCGTTAGCACGTTCTTTAATATCACTATCTTTAGATTTAACTCGTTGCCAGGCTTTTTCAGCTAATATTTGATCTGCTTGATGTCTTGTGTCTATATCTTTTGATTGTGAATATGCAATATCGTGCTCTCTACAAGCTGCGTCTAACAAATTTATACCCTTATCTCCTCTTGCTAAACGTTTTTCAAGTTTTGTACCAGGTCCACAAAACTGATAACCAGGTAGATGTAATTCAACAGGTACTTTATTTATTACGTTGTTTACAAATCCTCTTCTCATCTTACACTGGCTGAGGTTTTGTTTTGACCCTAGATTATAACAAATTTTTTTTTTTTAGTTACTTTTATACCTCTTCGCAAAAATAGCTGAAATCAAGACGATCTCCTATATATACAGCAATTTATATGATTTCAGTATGTTAATTTTTTGATATTGATTTTGATCTGCTTTGTATCTGATCACGATCTACTTTACATCTGATCACGATCTGCTTTGTATCTGATTACGATCTGCTTTATATCTGATCACGAACTGCTTGCTATCTGGTCACGATCTACTTTACATCTGATCACGATCTGCTTTGTATCTGATTACGATCTGCTTTATATCTGATCACGAACTGCTTGCTATCTGGTCACGATCTGATTTATACCTGATCACGATCTGCTTGATGGCTTGTGTCTATATCCATTGATTTTGAGTACGCTATATCGTGCTTTCTACAATCTGCATCCAATAAATTATTCCTTTATTTCCTTTATTCTTGCTATTCGTTTTGAAGTTTTGTATCAGGTCCACAAAACTGATAACCAGGTGGATGTAATTCAACATATAATTTGTTTATTAAGTTGTCTACAAATCTTCATCCAATCTTACACTGATTAGGTGTTTTTCTTTTGACTGTAGTTTATAACCATTTTTTCATTACTTTCATACCTCTTCGCATGAAACACTACACCAGCTAGACCTGCTATACCAGCTATACCAGCTATATCAGCTAT
The DNA here is from genome assembly GCA_936449025.2 of Sarcophaga subvicina. Taxonomy (NCBI): domain Eukaryota; kingdom Metazoa; phylum Arthropoda; class Insecta; order Diptera; family Sarcophagidae; genus Sarcophaga; species Sarcophaga subvicina. Next base: position 41,573,287 of record OW388084.2, read on the forward strand.
ACCAGCTATACTAGCAAGCTGTACTAGCTATACTAGCTATACTAGCTATACTAGCAAGCGGTACTAGCTATACTAGCAAGCTGTACAATCTGTACTAGCTATAATAGCAATCTGTACTAGCTATACTAGCAAGCTGTAGCAGCTATAGCAGCTACATCAGCTATATCAGCTATACCAGCTATACTAGCAAGCTGTACTAGCTATACTAGCAAGCTGTACAATCTGTACTAGCTATACTAGCAAGCTGTACAATCTGTACTAGCTATACTAGCAAGCTATACAATCTGTACTAGCTATACTAGCAAGCTGTACAATCTGTACTAGCTATACTAGAAAGCTGTACAATCTGTACTAGCTATACTAGCAAGCTGTACTAGCTATACTCGCTATACTAGCTATACTAGCAAGCTATACTAGCTATACTAGCAAGCTGTACTAGCTATACTAGCAAGCTGTACTAGCTATACTAGCAAGCTATACAATCTGTACTAGCTATACTAGCAAGCTGTACTAGCTATACTAGCAAGCTGTAGCAGCTATAGCAGCTACATCAGCTATATCAGCTATACTAGCTATACTAGCAGGCTGTACAATCTGCACTAGCTATACTAGCAAGCTGTACAATCTGTACTAGCTATACTAGCAAGCTATACCAGCTATACTAGCTATACTAGCAAGCTGTACAATCTGTACTAGCTATACTAGCAAGCTGTACTAGCTATACTAGCTATACTAGCAAGCTGTACTAGCTATATCAGCTATAGCAGCTATATCTGCTATACCAGCTATATCAGCTATATCAGCTATATCAGCTATATCAGCTATATCAGCTATATCAGCTATATCAGCTATATCTGCTATACCAGCTATATCAGCTATATCAGCTATACCTGCTATACCTGCTATACCAGCTATATCAGCTATACCTGCTATACCTGCTATACCAGCTATACCAGCTATATCAGCTATACCTGCTATACCAGCTATACCAGCTATATCAGCTATACCTGCTATATCTGCTAAACCAGCTATACCAGCTATATCAGCTATACCTGCTATATCTGTACCAGCTATAGCAGGTATAGCTGGTATAGCTGGTATAGCAGGTATAGCAGGTATTTTTTTTTTTTTTTTTTTTTTTTTTTTTTCACGCCGAGGAGGGGTAAATGTACCTAACCGCACCATAGAGGAAGTCGTCACATCCTCCGTGTGTGGGGCCCTCACCCACTAAATCCCCCCCTCGTCTCATGGACTTGTTGTGCCCACTCCGGAACTACGGTGGTATTACTTCGGAGTGGAGTCCCTTTGGCTCTTTGGCCCCTGCATGTTCATATCCGCGTCCGGATTGCGTGTTGAAAGTTGAAGAGACATCTAAGTGTCTCCACTATTCCTTTCCTCCAGATCCTTGTTTCGAATTTCGCTTGACACGTGAGCCAGTTTCATCTATTCCGGCGTGCCCACATGTTCTGCAGCCTCAAGGTCTCTCTTCTTCAGTTTTAGAATCCTCTCCACGTAATTCGCCACTGAGGTCCAATTTTCCCTACTCGTGGTCATAACCCCGACAATGTTACCGGGCGTGATCGTCCCAACTATCGACATCAGTGCAGAGCGATAGCTCTGCCAGCGTGCACACTCGAAAACGGTGTGTTCTGCGTCATCAATTATCTCCTCTTCCTCGTAAAGACAGTAAGGTGAGGCGGTCTTTCCCATTCTGTGCAGATATTTCCTAAAATATCCGTGACCCGATAACATCTGTGTAACGTAGTAATTTATCTCTCCAAATTTCCGACCTATCCATGGCCTTATGTCTGAAATAAGTCTCGCCGTCCATCTTCCTCTATCTTCTTCGTTCCATCGTTGTTGCCATTTTGAAATGGTGTTTTCCCTGAAATGAGCGGTTATGTGGCTTCCAGCCGATTTCGCCTTATAGATCTCCATCCGCTCCGCTGCCAGCAGATCCACAGGGATAATACACGCTATCACCACTACGGCTGGGGCAGATACCGTACGATATGCCGACGCGATACGCAATGCAGCCGTTCTCTGTACCGCTACCAGTGCGTTTGTCCGCTTCTTAACATTCAGTGTTTCGGCCCAAATTTCGCTCCCATAAAGCATAATGCTGTTTCCAACCTCCATCAGGAGTCTCCGTCTCGCCGGTAGCGGGCCTCCAATGTTCGCCATTAATCTACTGAGCTGTCCAACGATCCTCTGGGCCTTGTTAGCCGAGTACTGGATCTGATGTGAAAATGTTAGTCTGGGTCCAGCCTTATTCCCAGGTATTTCACCGAGCTCTTGGTCCTAATTACTCCGTCTCCTATACTCATGTCCACCTGCAAGGGGATATGACGACCAGTGATCAGCAGTTATTCCGTTTTATGCATGGCCAGATCCAGGCCGTGGGCATCCAGCCATGTTTTCGTTCTAAGCATAACACGTCTCAGTTTTCGTTGTGCCTCTTCCGTGTTCCTGGCCGTGATAACAGCTGCAATATCATCTGCGTATCCAACCAAAAAAGTTCCCTCTGGCATATCCTCTCTCAGAATTCCATCGTAGTTGACGTTCCATAGGTCGGGGCCGAGTATAGATCCCTGTGCCGCTCCTGATGTTATATGTTTCACCCTTGGGCCCGAGCTTGTGTTATACACCAGCTGTCTGCTACTCAGATAACTACTTATCATGGCCAAGATGTAGTGTGGCACCGAGAAATTGTACTCCAAAGCATTTAATACGTCGCTCCATCTAAGGCTGTTGAACGCATTTTTAACGTCCAGAGTCGCAAGCAGTACCACAGGCCTCGAAGATTTGTTCCCTCGTTGTGTTACCCTGGCCGCTTCAGTCACCTCTCTCAAGGCACCAATTGTAGACCGACCGGGTCGAAAACCATATTGTCTAGCAGACAGTCCGCCACTATTCTCAATCGCGGCAGCAAGCCGAGGCTTCAAAAGCCTCTCGAGCAGCTTTCCCGCCGTATCCAGCATGCACAGTGGCCTGTACGCGGATGGGTCCTCTGGATCGCCCTTTCCCTTATTTATCAAGACTAGCCGTTGTCTCTTCCATATTTCGGGGAAAATACACTCTCTCAGGCACGCATTGTACATTCCCAGTAGGAATTGCGGTCTCTGATTGGCAATCTCCCGCATTACCTCAGGCGGGATGCCATCGGGCCCAGGTGCCTTACCGGGTTTCAATCCGACTGCAGCTGCTTTCAGCTCCTCTGCGGAAAATGGCAAAGGTTCTGTATTGGGCGTATTCCGTTGTCGTTCGTTCGCCGGTTCATGAGTAGGGAATAGTGTATCCACTATATTTCTCATTACTCTCTCGTCCATAATTTCCATTGGTTTCCTTCTGTTCAGTTTGTCCATTACAATTTTGTATCCAAGTCCGTAAGGGTTTACGTTTACGTCGTCGCGTAGTTCCTGGAATGCCTGATTTTTCTTTCGCGATATAGCCTTCTTCAGAGACTTCTTTGCCTCCTTATATGCCCGCATTTCGTCAGCAGCTGGTCCATCGGGTCTGGCTCTAGTGTACCTCCGTCGTAGTCGTAGGCACTCTCGCCTGAGTGCTGCGATATTGTCGTCCCACCAGTACACTGCCTTCCTTCTGATATTCGAAAGTCTCCGAAAGTCTTATTATCTCCATGGTTTGTTCCACTCTTGTCCTCGCATCGTCCGAGAGTTCAGCTCTGCTACACAGTCTATCCACTTCCAAGAGTAGCCGATTCGCATTTAATTTCCGTGCATCCCAAATTCGATTATTCGCGGTGTAATTGTCCTCCTCAAGTCTATTCCTTGGAGCAAAGGTGTACGATATGTACTGGTGATCACTGCCCGTATATATTTCCAAGACCCTCCACTCCTTGACTCTGTGATACATGCTCTCCGAGACCATAGTTATATCAGGGATGGTGCCCTCGCAGCCTGGTCGTCTAAAGGTAGCTACGCTCCCCTCATTCGCGAAGACCAGGCCGGTTCGAGCTGCCATCTCTACAATTCGCCAGCCTCTTGGGTTGGTATTCTGCATTCCTCACTCTACCGCTCTGGAGTTAAAATCGCCTGCAACTATGAAGTTGCCGCCAATCTGCGCCATTGCATCCTCGATTCTGGCCAATTTCTCCTCAAAGGTTCCCACGTCATCATTGGGAGTCAAATAACAACTCATTAGAGTAATCTCGTCAAACTGTATCCAGGTGAAACAATCCCCCCTACCAGATCTTCTCGGTCGGGGGCCCTGGTTATCCGTTATCCATATAGCTGCTGTAGATGTTTCATCACCCAGCCAGAATCAGCTATTTTTAGATGCATACATACATACATACATAATTGGCCATTACAACCCTTCAGTCAGGATTACGGCCTAGCTTCTCACACCACTCATGTTGTGTGCGTTAATTTTATACGTGAGTGGCGGGACCTACAGTTTAACGTCGACTCCGAACGACAGATTTTTGAGAAACTTTTCATGGCAATTTTATTTACTCTCAGAGTTTTTGCCAGAAATCTGCTGAGAGGAAGTCGCCGAATATTTTTTTTTTTTTTTTTTTCATATTTCAATTTTGATGTCTGACCTGGGATACGAACCCGGGCTTTACGAATAGTAAGCCAACACACTACCTACTACACCACGGCGACTTTTTAGATGCATACTGTTCGCTTATAACAGCTACGTCAACTTCCTGCTCCCTGACTATTTGCGATAGCAAAGAAAAAGCCACCTTCCCTCTGTGCATATTCAGCTGCAATATCCTCATGCTGCCTTTCGTAAGCTCGTCCCGCAGCCCCGCGATCCCGGGAGGTGATCCAGAGATTTTCCTGACTCCGCATAGTAAATACAACATTTCGGTGTGTTCCGGCATTATTTTCGCTTATGCCCCTTTTCTCCACATTTCATACACCTATTCCGAAGCATCGGAAACAGCGTGTCGGTTCTTCCCTGATGGTTATTCTACAGCGTGTCCAACCTATTTTGATCCTCTGTAGTTTCAGCAGCGCTTTCGCACAACTTGCAGAGGTTGTCACGAAGGCTCTTTTCTGCTCCCGGCTGTTCGCCCCGGTTATACGAACGGACGTATCCGGATTTATTTCGCACGCTTCTCTCTGTACGGCTGCCATAACTTCCTCGGTGGTTGTGAGGGCAGCCAGGTCTCGAATTTCCAAAGTGACCGTAGGTACAAGGTCCTTTACTGTTGCCTCTTGATTTAGGACGCTCTTTAGTCCTCGTCTCTCGTCTCTTTTGCCTCCTTTTGCCTTTGGTCGGTATTCCTCTCGGCCTTTTTTCCGGGCGGCTCTCCGGCGGGCTTGAGGCGCCTCTCTTGTTGATTGAACTAACAGGTGTGGAGACATCACAGTCATTTCTGTTATTCTTGGTGATCTCGGGTGCTATACTCGCTTCTTTTTCCTTTTCCGCAGTCTTCCAGTTCTCTCTATAGCTTCGCATTATGTCGATGAGCTCCTCTAATTCAGCTACTCCGCTCTGAACTTCCATGCTGATGTTCCTTGCCCTCGTCATTGCCCCTCTAATCCTGCGGATAACATTTTGGCACTCAGTGAGGGTCTCCTCCTCGGAGTTTCTCATCTTACATATAAACTCCTGTCTAGGGGAACTGTGCCCCAAAAGCGGTTTTCCTTTGTTCCACTATGCGCTGGTTGCATTTGCGCCCCTTCCTGCACAGATTCCGGTGTCGTGCCACCCTTATTAGTCCCAGTGTTCCTCTCAGACGCGCTCTGGGAGTTCGTCGTCGTCTGGGATTTCTTCACCGGCGATCGCCTGATTTTCGGGCTGCTCATAAAGGCAACCTCTCCCTGCATCATCTCTTTCACTTCTAGTATTCTTTTATTCATCTTTTCTCTTGGATTCCATCTTCAAGCCGCTATCTCATATCGGCTATGCAGTTGTCCTTCAAAGACCCCGAGGGTGCCTATGGTAATCAGTGAGGTCCTCGCGAGGGTTGACTTAAATCCTCATGGGAGTTTGCGTTCAGAGCCAGGTCGGACACTAATTAGAAGTCATATCAACTAAACCTGCATCACCAACTAAATGGCGACGATAATCGAACGTACTTGAAGCCCTGCCATGGATTTAATGGAACAGGGGGCGTCTGCAACATTAGCCTGAAAGCCATTTCGACAGGTTTTCACTCGGTGTACTCAGGTAACAGAATGAAACAAACGTCAGCCCACTTGCGTCATCTTCAAAATCGATTTCCAATGCATAGTCAAGGTCGTGCCGAATCGTCAATTTTGCCTTCTCACATTAGCAAGTACCCAGCGGATACTGAGTACCAGTACCCGGGGAGCGCCTGATCTAAGATACGGAGGCTGTGAGCTGCTTGGTATGTACTTGCAAGGATAGCCCCGGGCTTCGCCAAGTTGAAACCAATCAGTGGCGTTGCTTTGTAGTTTCATACCCACTCCCCCAGGAGTTATGTTAGTCAGCAAAATCGCTGCGAGTGTTAAAGTTCACCGAGAATCTTTCTATACTATTGTTTAGGGTTAAAATATAAGTATTCTTCAGGAGGAATACACAATATTATCTTTTTTATTGTATATACTAAATTATAACAACATCTGTTTTAAGACTTTCTTGCCAAATAAAAATATAAATTTATAAATAATCTTTCAGAATTAAATTGACAGCTTAAGCACGAATAAAACAATTAAAAATTAAATTGTTTTTAAAATTTTCAAAAGCTATTATTAATTAGTTTAAGGGTGAAGTGTTATCACTTCGCGTCTGTGTTTATTTGTGTAAGTGCTTGTAGCATATTAAATAAATATTGATTATCAGCCTTACTTAACGCGCAGACAAAAAGACAGACAAACTCATGGCAGATATTTTTTTATTTCAATGTTTGTATGTTAAGTGTTTAGTGGAAACACAAAATAAATCATTTTCGTATTTACAGAGGATAATTTTAGGTCACAAACATATAAATAATTTCAGTATCAATGGGTATAATATACGTGAGAGACAAATATGTAACGTTACGTATGAGTGATATTTAATATTAGAGTCTAATATTAATTATACGCCATCATGCATCAGTTACTTCTGTGTACCTTAAAAAATACTGACACTATTGTATCGTAGAAATCATTTCAAGTTCAATTTAACAAAGTATTTACTGTTTAATTATTATTTTAAACTTATGTAGATACGTATGGAAATCTGTAGGTTTTTATATCTTTAAAATTATTGTTTTGCTTATTACATCAGAAATGTTTGGTTACATCGGGTGTTCCAACAGGTTCTTCCGAACTTTGGCAGTTGATAACACTCATTAGCTTCGTGACTTGGGCCTGTACATACATAATACAACCCTTCAGTCAGGATTACGACCTAGTTTCTCACACCACTTATATTGTGTGTGTTAATTTTATATATGAGTGGTGGGACCTACAGTTTTTAAAGTCGATTCCGAACGACAGATTTTTGAGAAACTTTTCATGGCAATTTTATTTACTCTAAGAGTTTCTGCCAGAAATCCGCTGAGAAGAAGAAATACTTTTTGTATTTTGTTTTGATGTCTGGCCTGGGGCTCGAACTCTGGCTTTACGTCTAATAAGCCAACACACTACCTACTTGACTACGGCGACTTGGGCATGTATTTGTACAAAATTTAGCTGACACAAAAACTGTAAGTAAGGGACCATAGAGAACGAAATGGTTATGACGCAGTTGGAAACTGTCCCTAAGCATGATAGAAAAATTGTCTTCAGCGATGAGGACTACTTTTGGATGAATTTGTTTGTGAATAAATAAAAAAAAAATTACTGTTTGGTGTGCATTTTGCAATGGCGGCATCATCGATACATATTTCATTGAGGGCGAACTTGGTTTGGTCATTACTGGCAACCACGGGCATTACTATCAATTTCTTTCTGCCAGAATTGAATTATCTGATAACATAAGCCATTTGAAGGTATGGTCACCCTAGAGATATACATTTTGTATGCAGTTCTACTACTGTATATAAATTATGTAGATATGCAAAGTAACGAAACAATGCATCAACTATAAATCCGATGCCTAATTGCTTTTTGACTGCGTTACAAATACACACTGACTACGTTTTGAAATAGAATACATTGTAAACATTTTGTACAGCGGCATTATGAAACACGAAACACTTTTCTCAAATACAAAGCAACTAACATTTGGAATGCAGCCATAGTGTGATAGTAAATTTTTTCTTGTGAGGTGTGCGAAAAAGCCACAAACCCAGAGTGGTCCCCATCGATCAAATTCAGGCTGACTTATGAGCCAGAGCTATAGAAAATGTGATATTTCGAATGCACTTTATCCGGAGAATTTAAATGATGTAATATTCCACACATAATGGCTTCAAAATTTTTCCAAACCATAATTTCTTAAAAATAACCATAAGCCCACAAAAAATAGAATAAAAATAATAAAAAATGGTGATAGATTTGTTAATTAATTTTTTTACAATTAACTAACAACAAATACGTATTCAAGACTACGTATTTTAGTTTATTTCGCTACGGTTTGAATGAAGAAAAATTAAATTACATCACAGATGCTTTTCTTTATTTATAAAACTACAGCATATAGTACCACTGTGACAAAGGGAATAATTTTAATATGAGCAAACATTCAGGCGTACTTTAATTTTGTATGGTACTGTACATACAATTAGTCACCATGTTACTTCTTATGCCGTAAATATATATTATAAAGTTACACGACATTATCCAAGTTACCAGGAACCAAATTACCAGGAACAACTTTTTTATTCACTTCTTTTTTTCAAGGATTCTAAATATTTGAAGTCAATACCAATATAATCACGTAAATCAGCTCGGTCGATGATGTCAGAAAATTACAGTCAGAAACCACCAGGACACTAACACATTAGGCGAAAGACAATCTGTTCCTCCTCTTTAGCCCCACAGTTCCTTCTGTCATTAGTTGGAATGCCGAGTCTTTCTGCATGTCCACCAAAAGGACAGTGGCCTCTAAGAGTCGCTATTGTGCGATGGATGTCCATACGTGCCCAGCAGAAACTGGCACGTACCTTCCTTCTGCCAACGAGATTGAGCCAACCCGTTCAAAGAACCGAAGCAATGGAAATATCTATGCCCTGTAGAGATGAGCGATCCAGTGATTTTTGAAGAACGTTGTTCTCAGTGAACGTGATTTGTTAATCAATGTTCTTTAAAACAGTGATTGTGATCACAGTATTCCAAAAGAAAACAATAATGACAATAACGTATTTTATTAAGTCGTAAGAAAGAGACAACTAGATACATACTACGAAAGGACTACTAAACAAAATCAAAGTGGTGTCATCAATGTTATTATTTTTAATGTAATTTTTTTTATATGAAGTTTGACAATTAAGTTTCAGAGAAATTTCATGTATAAAAGACAAAAGTAGATAATCAGCATCATCTAATAGTAATTCTGCCTCGCTCAAAATAAAATGAAATAAATTTGAGTATGTAACAATTTTGAAAGAACAACATTATTAGTACCTGTCATTTGGCAATTTCAATCACTGTAGTTACCAGTGAATTATCAATCACCGTGATTAAATCACAGTTTTGAAAATATCGCTCATCTCTAACGCCCTGTGTCATGTCGGAGCTTACTAGCTCTGTACTGGCCCTGGCCAGCTCATCACCAATGTAATATTCCTTAGTCTCGGAACCCATGGTTTCCATGGCCAAGGACAGACGAAACCTGATATAAAAATGGCCAGATCGTCCGCATAACCATAGACCTTGAAACTATTTCGTTGCAGTTCCTCTAACATGGTATACTGTAAAGGGGACAATGGAATGGAGGGGTACTCCAGGGGCAGAGAGGTATACCCATCTTCACAGATGGGTCTAAGTCAGGTGGATGTGCAGGTGCTGGGGTTTTCTGTAGGGAACTCGGTATTGAACTCCACTTCAGGTTGAATGATGACTGCAGCGTTTCTCAGGCGGAGATTTACGCAATCTTGAAGGCTATTGAGCCATAGCTGGTGGCCCAGCTTCGGAGTCGGAACCTTACATGATCTTCGTTGACAGTCAGGCTGCCCTTAGGGCCATTGCGTCGGTCGGGTGCAAATCACGGCTCGTTTGCGAGTGCAAGAACTGGTTGAGGACTTTTGGACTAGACCGTATCCGTCAATGCTGGGTTCCGGGTCATAGCGGAATACTGGGCTATGAGACGGCAGATGTAATCGCTAGGTTAGTTTCGCTTTCTGGGGCGATTTGATAGTTGGTCCTGATTCTCACCTTTCCTACATCCCCACCCCCTTTCTATACTATTCCCTCTATTATCCTTCCCTCTTTAAGGACGTTGTACAATGGGTCAGTTCTGCCCAAGCAAACCATTATTACAAATATTGTGCTGTATTTCATTAAATCATTTAAAATGTCTACTCCAGGATACACTGTATATACCCGAAAGGAAGCAATACCCACTTTTACGCATCAGTCAGTAAAAATCGCACATCCTTTAGATGTCAATCAGATTTCGCATTTTGTTTTATTGATAAAAACGACACAAACGCCACAACAAATGCATTGCAGGGAGAAGAATGTGGAGTAAATAAATATTCCGGAAACATGTCACATGCCACATACAATGTTACTAGCTAAACGTGAAACAAGATTTTTGTTATATATATATATATTATATACAATGTATCGTACGTATGCGAATAAAAACAAAATATTTTTGCTTTTCAGAAAGACGTGTACGATGATATGAAAATGTCTAAATATATAGAAAAGCATCAAAAGCTTTATACGACAACAATCACACTCGAATGACGTGTAAGTGACGTGTAAGGAAGCATAGGAAATCTCTACGAAAATTTTACAGAAACGAAACTTTTGATGAAAAACTATTTCCCAGATGAAAAGAAACGGACATGTTACGTACACTAGGAATTGGTGCGGATCTGTGCAGTAAAGTGAAAAATTCTCTGTATTCTAAGCATTATTTCAGAGATCATATTGATTACGTTATTTGAAGGACCAGAATTTTGAATTTTAAAGAGAATTTTTTTTGTATAATAATTCAAACAAAGATTTCTACAAGAATAAAGAAAATAAAGATAAAGAAGCTCTTTGCAGACTCCTTATGCGGTAGGGCATATGTTGCTTATTGACAAAAAGCAGGAAAATATAGGCACCCAAAAGAGGGCATGGTGAAGTAGCTGTCTGACTAACTGAAGAGCTAGTTAACTGAGTAACTTTTTAGAAGACAAAACTTTATGCTAATTCCGTAAGGTGTTGGGAAAGTTCAAAATTTTTTAAAAGAAAATGAAAAAAAATGTCTTTTACAAGTGGAAAGGCTTACTCATACGAATGAAATATTTGCTTGAAAGTTCGACTGGCACATACACTCTCAAAATGCTTGTATTCTGCATGTGGTACTATATCGTATTTTATTTTGTTTCTCTTGCACCGTGTTCTATTAACCCAAAAACTTTAAAAATAGAAAAGAAAAATAAAAACAAAATTCAACATCAAAAACTTTTTCGTTGTGTGTCTAGTTAATACGTACAAGTGCCTAAAAGAGCGCTTATTCAATCATGAATCAAGGTTTTGATGTCATAAGTTAACACTGACGGCTTAAAAAGTGAATTAATTCGCTAATTGTCATCTCTACCTTTTAAAAATGAGAAATCAAAAACGACAGAGTGCACGATTTATGTGGACCGTTCACATCACATCGAAGTGAGAAAATCATGATCCCAAATCTTTTGTACAGAATATCCAATGCGGCATGACAGCGTCATACTTTTTAATCCGCATATGGTCCTACTTTAATTTTAAAAGATTGAATATCGGTGGCTTTATATTGCTTAATACTCATATACATGAGTATGTCAATTCTAAAAACTTTATAACTTTTCAAATGACGATTTAATATTTAATTGAATCAAATAATTTTAATAACACTGAATTGATAACTGTATGCAACAAAATACAAAAAATTAGATATGTACACCCAGCTAATGACATAGTTGTAGTAGGTTGTGAGTTTTGTTGGTTGTGAGTTTTGTTAAGTAGAACTCAAAAATATTTTTTTATATTTCTCAAATCCTTCAAACTTTTTTTATTTGACAAAAACTGTTTTTTTGGACTTTACGCACAAATTTATTGATTACACAAACATTTCTCAATCGATGTCCAAAATTTTAACCTTATTGGAAAGGAGAAGAATGGGCCTGTAAAGCGATGTACGTATATATACTATTTGACATAACATTCTATGCGTTTGATGAGGTAAACTTGACATATGCGAATTTCTTTATATTTTTTCAAGTTTGTCCGTTAATAGTGGCAAACTTTAATTAAAAAATATGAAATAAGTGATAACATTCTGAAAGCGCATTATGATGTGAAGAGATTGACACTTCGTTTGATCAAATCGTACAAAAATTACCGTAGTTATTATTTAAAGAGTGTAACAGTCGAGTAATATTTTTCATATATATATTTTTTAAATGAACTTTTAGTTCACAAATTTTTAGAGATCTTGGTGGATCTTGATTCTTTATTGGAAAATGTGTCAATTTCGCATTTGAGCGGCCGCCAGAAGTTGACCAATGTTTGCGCAAAGAGAAATAATAATATTTGCAAAGAACACAAATATTCGCCGACTTCTAGTAGTCACCCAAACTTGAAATTGACGCATTTTGCGATAAACAATCAAAACTTTTGAAAATTTTTGAACTGTAAGTTTGTTTGATAAAGTGAAAAAATATATTATTTCAATAATAATAACGGTAACTTTTGTCCGATTTGAACAAACGAAGTGTCAGTCTCTTCACAAGATAATGTACTTTCAGAATGTCATCACATATTTCATATTCTTTAATTAAATTTTGTAATTAAGAATAGCTAAACTTGAGAAAAAATCATATTTTTCAAGTTTTCCCGATCAAAACTCATGAAATGTAAGCTTGAACTATATGTTTATATATACCATTTTAAAGACTTATCTGTTCCCTTTTTAAAAAACTTTGGATTATGAAAATAGGTTAAAAAATATTTGGGTAATCAATAATTTTGAGTAAAATGATAAAAAAAACTTTTTTGTCAAATAATACAAGTTTGGAGGGTTCGAGATATATGAAAAAAATATTTTTGAGTTCTACTCAACAAAACTCGCAACTTGCACTATGTCATCAGCTGGGTGCATTTTGACTGTCGCACCGTGTAATTTAATAAACCATTTCATTTAATTTAATTAAGAAGTTTTTTTATTTAAATTTTATTTTTGTTATCCTCAAATAAAATTTATTTTTAAGTCCAATTTATTATTTTGCAAAGAATAAAAATAATTTAAAAATCTCCAGAGACTTTTAAAAGCAATTTTCGTTTTTTAGAAATGCAAGTCAATTAGTAAAATTTGTTTAATCCGATACAAAATCTTTTCAATAAATTTTATAGTTCGCCTTATAATAACAAACATTTTAATTTTGAATTATAACAACAACAACAACAACAAGACAAAGTCAATTTATAATCTGAAATAGAAAAAAAATAGGAAAAGGAAAAATGAAGAGTTCCATTTAATTATTAATAATTAATTCGACATACACTGTCACACAAAAATTTCCGTACATTAAGGCAAAAGTAGATAAAATATTAAGTACCGACCTTATTCATTGAAGTGGAAGCATTTTAGTTAAAAAATATTTTATTAGACATTTACCATAGCTCCAGTAGAGCTAGTCTGAAGTGATCAAATCATATGATCTTAGCAGGTAAAGAACTGCTCCAAAACGAAGGATTATTTTCTCGCTAATTTTTCTATTTCTGAAAGCTGTAAGCTTCACAAAACACATCAAATTGTGCACTGGCAGTTCTTGAAACCCCGCTGGCTGGTCTTCACATCAAATTCAGCATTTCTGTTAGTCAAGATTATAACCAAGCTTCTCACACCACTCATGTTGTGTATGTGGTTATTTTATGCATAAGTGGCGGCACCTATAGTTTAAAGTCGACTCTGAATGACAGATTCCTGAGAAATGTTTTCATCGCAATTTTATTTACTCTCAGAGTTTATATATTTCGTTTTTTGTTTTTATATTTCGATGACATGGGGTTTGAGCCGTTGTTATTCCAGAATCTGTATGAGTATCTGATATAACAGTTCTCGGTATACCCATCACAACCGGTATTCACATCATTAGGAAAATTCTAATTAACTTTCTGCTATTTTGGTTGACTTCAGATTGGATGTGTTCTACAGGCTTAGATTGAAAAAAATTCAAAAAGTATGTATCCATTGTTGTATAGTGTATCATATAAACGGACTTGGTCCTTTGAGTTCACTGATATTTATGAAATGTTTAGATTTAAATAAATTCATCGGAAATCTCAGGAAACGAAACTACAAATGAAAAAAAAGAAAATTCAAATGCATCCAAACATATACGAATACTATTGTACATACACACCATATGTATGTATGTATGTCACTGAACAAGAACATAAATAAGAGCAATTTACAATTTCAAGTTAACATTTTGCATTTGACTTCAGTTTAAGTACGTATGAGTGGGTCTATATTTGTAAGTGTGCATAAGGAAGGATGTAAAAGAGTGTGTGTAAATATTAGGTTCGTATTCATATGCAAATTCGTTGAATTATAAAACTTGAACTACATATGTCGCTGGTCTGCCGGTTAGAAATTTCAACTTATCCTTAAGAACATTATTAACAACAACAAGAGCAACAACAAGAGCAACAACAACGACGTCAACAAAGTGTGTCAACATTAAATGTTGATTCAAAGGCAGTCAAATTAAAGTGTGTTTCATAGAATATTTCTTCATTTATGGCTTTAGCGTCTTCCATATCAGTTTTATGTCAGTTAGTAGAGCATTTTACAGACAACTGAAGACTTACTTAGATTTATTTTAAATTAAGGTAGAAATACTTCTTTACAGACTTATTTAAATGCTGCTTGGTGATGAATTTGGCCTGCCAGCGTCTTTCGTCCATATTTCTTTAACAACAATGCTAGCCAGTCCATCTCTGTCAACGATCTGGAATTGAATGATTCGAATACTATCGACATGTCATGTAGTTTCAACAGGTCGGTGCTACGTACCACACAGGCATTGGATAATTTACACTAAAAGTTAGACTTTTTCTTTTCTTTTTTTTGCGAATAAGCCACAACGGTCCTCAGACCAACATAACTTACGACATAACCTTTGACATCCATTTTCGTAAAGTCCATGTCATAAAACAATTAAGTTCTGCTGGCCGTTCACAATACCTTTGATATAGTGAATGTATGCCAGAGCAACCTGCTTTCGATGCAGAATTTTTCAACCGAAATTGTCTGTATCGACGAAACGTTGTTTATGTCAACAACAAATAATTGTTACGGTTCGCCGAGAATCTTGAAGTGAATGTGGAAAATCCATTCCATTTGGAAAATTGTCTGTTTGGCATGCATATAGATAAGAAAGTGTTATTTTGATATAATCGAAACAAAGTCAAAACATATCTTTTCTATTCTTGGTGAAGTATGATTTGAATATACATACGGCATTCATGTATAGACTGAATTTATTACAATTTATTTTATCAATACTATTACATACACATTTCAACATGTTTTAGTGTATATACATATAAATATATCATATTTAAACTTACATACGGGTAGGCACCCTAAGTATACACAATTTTGTATTTCTTATGTAACATGTCATATCAAGTCCTTACTAGGTGTACCGGTATGAAATGATAGTGTTTTTTTTGTGAAAATTAGACACTAATGGGAGAGCAAAAACATTTCATTCAAAATATTGGCAATTTGAAAATTTCACTCTAATAAAACTGTTCGTCATTGAAGCAAACTAATAAGTCACCCAAGTTTCGGCTTCCTCTTTGGAATCGAAGTGCTTCTCGGTGCATTCGTGTGCCAAGTCTGGTGAATATGGCGGATGTGGTAGCAGCTTCCAACTTGAAGCTTTCATTGTATCCAGAACCGTTTTCGCTTTGTATGCATGTGCATTGTCGTGTTGAAAAATTACCACTTTGCCGTGGCGTTTAGTATTTTTCGATCAATGCATGCTTCAAATTGATGATTTGTTGTCGATAGTGATCTGTATTAATGATTTGACCAGACTTTAGTTGCTCTTGGTATATCACACCTCTCTTGACCCAGCAGGCACACAGCATTGTCTTCCTGCCGAATAGATCTGGTTTTGCAGACAAATTTGATGGTTGTCCCAGATTAACTCATGATTTTTTTCTTTAGGATTCTAAAAAAAATCAATTTTTCATTGCCAGTAAAACTTCGAGGTAACATTGATTTTCTATCTTGTCTATGAATCAAAATTTCACAAGTGGTTTTTCGATTTTCCCATCTATCTGTCATTCAATTCATGTGGCATCCATTTTCTAGACATTTGGATCTTTCCCATTAGTTTTAAATAGTCAGAAATTATTTGTTGGGCAACATTTAACATGTCTACCATTTGTTTCTGATACAATGCGTCGTTTGCATCCAATATTGTTTGCAATTCGGTGCCTTCAAACTTTATGGTGGTATTCCACGTTTTTCATTTCTCACATCAATATCGTTATCCCTAAACCGTTGAAAAAGTTTTTAAATTTTTTTTACTTTTTATATATGGTATGTAATGCATTTGAATATTATTTTTATATTATTTTTCAAAAATGTTTGAATTTTTTTTTATTTCAACCACCACAAGTCATGCCTTTAACACGTTCAACTGTTGCATATGATGGGTATTTTATTTATGAGTTTGGCATCTACAAGTTATAAAGTCTGCCACCCACATAGCGATGCCAACACGCTTTTGTAGTAAAAATTTGTCTGATTTTTATCATTTGAAATATGTAAATTGCAGAAAAATTATTTTTGCTATTTGTAGCGTTTTAACATAACTTCGGAGGATTAAATCATTGCCATTAGAAAACAAAATTAAAATCTAATATTAAGAGCATTATACTTGAAATTGTTTGATTGTATTTTAACAGGCGATATGGAATTATGTGTCCATTGATGTGTGTCACTTGTGGTAATACTTTAAAATTTTATATGAAAACTGAAAAAAAAAATTCAACGGTAAGCAATTTTTCCGTTTCTTTTCCTACATCAACATAAAAAGACAAAAGAAATGAAAAATAAAGAATATTCGTTAATAATGATAATCAAAAATCAAGTCATAATAACAAAACTGCATACAAAAATTACGAAAAACTGCGATAAAAAAGTAAACAAATGTGAGGCTCTATAAGTTGTCAGACCAAAAGTGAGCGATGTATAAATAGAGTGAAAGGTAGGCAATTTTGTTAGACCGTTATGGTAAAAACCATACGGAATACCCACTGTTGTTTTGTATTATTGGCTAAGAAGTTTTATCTTGGTTTTGCAAAAATCGCATAACCAAAGTGATGGTGCAGTATTGTCTATATAAGTTTAAATAAATAAAGGATTTAATGAAATAAAGAAACAGAAACATGTTAAAAACAACAAAATAAATTTTTATTGCGAATTGCACTCCTCGCTTTCACAGAATATATATTTTTAAAAAGTTAAAAACGCAAAAATATGTCACTATAGAGTCTTCTAGCAGGAATTTCCGATCTTTGAGATTTAATAACAGTCATTTTGTTGAAGATAAATCTGTTAAATGTCAGTTCTTTTACCCAATCACCATGAATAAGCATGGACAATGACAAGTGTTATCTGAATTGGCTCTTTAGCTGTTGGAAACTACTCATAATTTCCATCGATCGAAATCACGAGGCCAATTTCTGGATATATAGGTATATGAAACAATAAAAATTTACAATTTTGGATGAGATCTGAGTGTGTAGAATGCATCTCGAAAATCTCATAATCTTACATCTAGACAATGGTCATAATAATAATGGTTTGTAAGTTTTTTTCCATAAGGCGGTTTATATAAGCAACAATGATAAAAACATATTTATATGTTTAAAGCATTTAATTTAACAAATTGACTGTACCCTAATATTTATTATTTTATTGTACTTAAAAATGAATTCTAACGAGTAGAAAGAAATTAAGTGAAGCTTAATAATTTGACCACTTAAGTCAGTATGTTGTGCGATGATAACACAACAAGCCAACATAAAACAAAGGAATTCATATCGTCAAAATGATAGGATATAATGGTTACTTGGAATGGTTCTATAAAATAATATCTATACAGACACAAATACACATACAAACACACATTCCTATGTATAAGAATACTATTTGCGACAATATTTGCTAAAAAATACTGGAAAACAATAATTAGAAGGGAGAAATTTTCTGTTATAAATGGCAACGAAGATATGATTTACGGATACACTTGTTCGCTGTTTTAGTCTATCTATCCTTCTCTCTCTCTCTCTCACTCTCTGAATCGTTCCCTCCTATTTATTTTTAAAATTTTTCCAAGTGAATAAAATTTATAATGCGATGAAATTTTTTTTTGGTTTTTTATTTTCATTTTTGCTCGTTTCAAAATAAACCTCAAGCTACATAAGAGCACTTTAAAATGGAATAAAAAAATTTTTACACCAAAATGTTCTGCATTATGTGACTAACAAAAGAAAAAGTAAAAATAATGTGTATACATGAGATAAACATGTTTAAAATATTATCATGAGCTGTTAAAACTGCAGCTACTAAAGTTAAATAAAATATGAATTAAAAGGATAATAACATATAAATTTTATTGTTTTAAATTTTCATTTAATAACAACGTACATACACATAATTGGCCATTACAACCCCTTCAGTCAGGATTACGAACTATCTTCTTACACCACTTATGTTGTTTGTGTTAATTTTATAAATGAGTGTCGGGGATCTACAGTTTAAAGTCGATTCTGAAGGACAGCTTTTTGAAAAACTTTTGATGGCAATTTTATTTACTTTCATAGTTTTTGCCAGAAATCCTCTGAGAGGAAGTTGCCGAAAAAATATTTTTTTCATATGTATTTCGTTTTGTTAGAATACGCCAACGCATTACCTACTAGACCACGATGACTTTTTTTTATAAAATGAGAAATATTTATTGGCTAATCTTATAAAGCCAATGAATTTTACGTTTCGAATTCCAGATGAAAAAATGAAACTAAAATTCCCTGTGCAAAAAACAAAGCTTTCTAAAAAGTTGTTGTCATGACTAACGATTTGCCTATGCATGGAAGTACAGTAGCTATAGTCATGTTAAAATGTTGGGTATGATTTTTCTAAATATACGTATATACGACTATACGATACCTGAATCTGATTTCGATTCAGGTTTTACAACGTATAAACCGAATAGATCCTTTTATGATAATGCTTTCTCCCAGGAAATGCCATTAAAGTTTTTATTCATGGATCGTGATCAATATAAAAATCTGATGTGGAATGTTTTAAGAACAACTTAATACTAAATCGTCTCTTGCACTAACAGATACTTTTCAGAGTGAAATAATGTGCAATTAGAGTTTCCTCCATGAGAATTTGGTCTTAAAGTATATGGTATGGTGATATACGCATATTTACCGACAGTAAAGCGGCCATTTGATTTCTGAAGAATGTGTAAACCACCTTCGAGATTTTAAACGAATGCAGGGTGTCTCTGGAGAACATAGTGAGACATTCGACGGTTACCCTCATTTCGGTTTCTAGACAGGGGGACATCAAATGTAACAACAAGGCCGACACACTAGCCAAAGCTTCGGTAAATTCGAAAAAAAGTCTTTTATTGGCAAAGGTTAAACGGGATAATGAAACCACTTGTAGTCAAATCTGACAAATCTGGCCCGGTATGGATATATGCAGCACAGAATTTGCATTGAAGCTATCAATTCATAATTGTTGAGATATAAGTACATGGTGCTCTAATTATATGACGGAATGGGTAAGATCCGAAATCGCCGTAGTCTAGTAGGTAGTGTGTTGGCTTATTAAAGCCAGGGTTCGTGCCCCAGGCCAGACACCATGACAAAATACAAAAAGTATTTCTTCGCCGACTTCCTCTCAGCATATTTCCGGCAAAAACTCTGAGAGTAAATAAAGTTGTCATGAAAAAGTTTCTCAAAAATCTGTCGTTTGAAGTAAACTTTAAACTGTAGGTCCCTCCACTCATGTATGAAATTAACATACGCAACATAAGTGGTGTGAGAAGTTAGGCCGTAATCCTGACTGAAGGGTTGTAATTGCCAATTATGTATGTATATAATCGACGTAAACTAGCAATTTGCCCCTGAAACCACAGCTCCATTAATACCAATCAATATTTATGTTAATGAGTTATACTTAAGTCATTTCACAATGATTGAATTGGCTTCGATTTTAAAAAAGTTACTGTTGACTGTGGCACTTTCTTTATCTTTCATTTCCTTATTTATTCACAAACGTCGGTACTTGACGTTCAAGGAGAAAGTTTTTCGATATAAAATGTTGTTCTCCTTTTATTTTGGGGCTAATGGAACCCAACGAACCAGAAACGTAAGAAAATAGGAAATAAAAATAAAATAGAAATCAAAATAAATAAAGTCGCTTTCATGGTTAAAGTCAATCAGCCAATCTAACTTTCACTCAAATAACTCATTTGTGCCGAAGGATTTTTCATATTTTACGTTCACATTTTTTATTTAACGTTCATATGAGTTCAAATATTTGTTTTTTTTGTAGAAAATTATTGCGTACGTTACAAAATTAACATGAATTGTTGTGTTCCATTAAGTTACTCTTTTTATATTGCCAGTCACTCAGTCACTCATTCAGTTAGTTAAGCAATCATTCTGTCATTCTGTTTTTTGCTATGTTTTCGTGTGTTTTTTTATTGCCTTCTTAAAGGTTATAAGACAATAAACAACTCAAGGTTTTGTTTGATTGTCTAATGCCTACTGACTGACTGACTTGCTGGCTGGTTATACGGCTGGGTAGATGACTGATTGACTTAATTGATGGTTTGGAAAACAAAGGAAAACAATTTTATTATCAGGATGGAGAGTTGAAAAGAACATCCTAACGCTTATAGGTATCGTTTATTTTTATTATGTTTTTACGTTTTTGAAGTTTCAAAACAAAAGTTCTAGCCCTTAAGGCCATAATCATGTTTTGTTTTTATAGGATTTTTCTATTGAAACATCATAAAAAGGAATTAAATTTATTTATGGTAGCATTAGCAGTTGTTGTTAAATTACCTAAACTCCTCCAACGATACATTACGCATGTCAATCAAAATGTTGTTTAATTGTGTTGAACAGTTAAAACGTATTAATTGACCGATTACAAGAAAAGTAAACGAATAAAAATATTAAATAAAACATAGACTAGGAACTACACTCATAATTGGTCATTACAACACTTCAGTCAGGATTATGGACCTAGTTTTTCACACAACTTATGTTGTGTGTTTTAATTTTATACATGAGTGGTGCGACCTACAGTTTAAAGTCGACTCCGAATGACAGATTTTTGAGAAACTTTTCATTGAAATTTTTGTTCATTCTCTGACTTTTTGCGAGAAATCTGCTGAGAGAAAGTCACTGAAGATATATTTATTTTTTATATTTCGTTTTGATGTCTGTCCTGGGGTTTGAACCGTGGCCTGACGTCAAATAAGCCAACACACTACCTACTAGACTACGACGAATTCTAGGGGCTGGTATCCTTGAAATATGATACCTTTAACAACTCCGTTAAAACAAAAATATATTCATTAATACTTTCTCCTTCGCAGTAGTCTTGTAGGTAGGCTGTTGGCTTTTTAGACGTGAGGCCACGGTTCAAACCCCCGATCACACATCTTCAACAGAATGAAATATGAAAAGAAATATTTCTTCGGCGACTTCCACTCAGCAGATTTCTGGCAATTAAAACTCGCAGTAAATTTCAATTGTCATGAAAAGTTCCGCAGTATAAAGGGTTGTAATGACCAATTATATATGTTTGTAATACTTTCTTAAGTAAAATTTCAATAAACTGTAATATAAATCGATTACGATTGTAAATATTTACGATGTAAAATAATTTATGGAATATTGTGTGCAACCAACTACAGTGGTGGTCATATAATTAATACATTGGTAAAGATATTTTCAAAATTAAAAAAGATCACAAAATTTATTTTTCAGTCCTTAAATTTAAAACCTAAAGTGTTTCCCAGAATGGGAAAAATATTGTATTGTCCATGCGATTAAAACATTTAAGAGTTTAATTTTAGTTGCAAAATTTTTTGTTTATTTTTTTTTGTTAAGAGTCGACAGAGAGATCAAATAATAGGCTTCCAATACATTTAAATTTTTTTGCCACATTACACCAACATTTTTGGGAATTTTTCCATCCATCCTCTTTTCAACTTCAGTCCACAAGTTCTCAATTGGATTGAGATCAGGGAATTTAGCTGGCCACTTTGCAGATGACAGCAATATTTTCCATTCATATTGTTTTAATGCTAGGCCGAGTCCTTTGGAAATTGAGGTAATAAGGCCTAATAATGAATGACACTCTCACGTATGACCAACAGTCATTCTCAGAACAGGGTCGTGTGAATAGAATTGATTTTAACGTGTGAAGAACGCAATGCTCTTTATAACACACAAGAGCAGCAATAATATTGCCACATCTGTAGTTATGGGTGATGTATGTATTAATGAATCAGACGCTCTTGATGTTCTGGGCATGAAAATTAAGTGTGACGATCACTGCAATCAGCATATCTTTCAAGTGTCGAAAGAAGTATTCAACTGCCTCGGTTTCATCTGATCTCCTTACTATTTAATTCACTTATATCCGACCTAGAATGTAATATAACTCTCATGGATGGGCCGTTGACTCAAAGTCTATTCTGCAGCTTCTCGATGGCGTACAGGAGAATGCGAAGGTACTTATTAATGATAGTAGGGTATCCAACTCTACTGAATCATTGGAGCATTGTCGCAATGTGGCTTTTGTTTCACTATTTCACTATTCAACCGCTACTGCAAAGAATTTTCTTCAAGCGAAATAAGGCGACTTTTTCCCTAAAATCATGTATTCCTACATAGCATCCATGTTTCTCGCAGGGCGCATCCGTTTGTGTTTGTGTGGATCGCACACTTTGTAACAGAAGCCGCACTATTCGTATGTAGTCTACTAGTCTGTGTTGGCGTAATATCAGCAGATTTCTGACAAAAGCTCTGAGTGTAAAATAAAATAGCCATAAAAAGTTTTTCAAAAATCTATCGTTCGGACTCGATTTTAAACTTTAGGTCCCGCCAAGCATGTATAAAATTAACACATACAACATAAGTGGTGTGAGGAACTAGGTCGTAATTTTGACTCAATGTACATATGTATATATGTATCCGTATGTGAAACTCCTTGCCTGCGAAGGTCTTTCCTGCCACTTACAATATAAAAAGATCAAATCTGAAGTCCACAAACACTGCTCCTTCTGTCTTCCTTACCAAGAACTAGTTTCTCATTTCACCACAATGCAATGCATGAGTAGTGTTAGTCTTAAAAAACACAGATATTTACGTTTTGTTTTTCACAATAATATGATCCACATCGGCAAAATTCGGATTCGTTGTGATCAAAATTTTACCAGAAACTCATTTCTTTCTTCGTTTTTTTGAGTTGCAAAATCTAAACTGAATATAAAATTTGTATAGGTAAGAAAGGTTTTCGGTGAGTGATACTTGCACGTAAAGAATTTTAATAAGCCATCGTCTGATAGTTCTAGATGATATATAAATACCATGCCCTGATGCCAATTCCAATATTAGCTGCTTTGAGCTTTAAAATAGGTCAGATTTAGATGCTCTAATGGCTACTGCGTCTTCTGCGGCTATGATTTTACGTAATTTGGAGGCTCTGGTACATTATTTAAAGTTCCAAGCAGGAAAACTAAAAATGTTTTAATTAAGTGCCCACTTGGAAAACAACGCTTTGATTGAATGATGTCTTATTCTGTAAAAAAAATTGAATAGAATAAATTGGAAAAATAAAGAAGGAATCAAGTAATAAAACAGATCCAATGTAACTTCCTGGTCAAAAACTCCTTTTCGAATATCTAGAAAATCCATAAAAAAAAACAAATGGGAAATAATTCTTCGTTTTTAATTATGTTTACCACTGCATAAGTATGTTAAGACTGCCGTAGAAATTTTTTTCTGTTTAATCTTAATCTTCTTTAACCCTTTTAACCAGAATCGTTTGTTTTTTTTTGCTTTTAAATGAAATTCTTTGGAGCCACTTTTTTCACTTCATTAAATTGTTTCATAAACCAATATTCTTAATAAGAAAACCCCTTAGAAACAAGTTTTCGACAAATAAAAACCACAGAATAAATGAATATAATGAGTGACTAAAACTAAACCAACAAGAAAACATATTTATTTCAGAAAATATTTAACCAACCATGCACAAACAGAGACCTCGAAGTTATCCAACGTGGCACCTGCAGAAAAGGGGGAAAAATAAAAATACAATGCCGTTAAATAAAAACAAAAGATATTCCGACAAAAGCAAAATAATCTGTAAGGAAAAGGAAATACACACAAGAATACAAAATTATGCTGCAAAATACAAACTGCTATGAACGGAAACCAATACCAAGTTCTAATCGCTATACTATAAAGGATTTCATTAAGAGTTTCATATTCTTAAATTTGAAAAAAAAAACAAAAAAAGTGTGTGAGAGATATTATTAAAAAATTGTAGTTATTCGATAGACCTCTTGATGCCTTTACGTGCTGAATATAACATCGTTTTTATGACTCTGTCGCATATATCAGACTGAATATGGTCGATGGTATGGATTATCTTGGCTTTGTGAAGCGTTGTGGTTTGTGGCTTATCCCCATGCACCTATGGATTAAGAAAATCGAACAAGAAAGCGTCTAATGGGATCAAATCGTACCATTTCCTACATGGCAAATCATTCGTGCAGAATATCTAATGCGCTATGAGTTGTGTGGCATGTAGCACCGATCTGTTGAAACCACATGACATTGATGTATAGATCATCCATTTCAAGTCAAAAGAAGATGGTAATTATTGATCTCGTCGTTCCCTGTGGTGGCTTGGACAACGACTTTCTCAACGCGCAAAATCCACAACAAATAGTGAGTTTTTCGGAATACATTGAACGTAGATGATGAAAAAGATGAGTAGAATCGAAAAATACTCATAATTTCTGATACTTACACGCATTCATACTTATTTTAAGATTAAACTCATACTACTCGTATTAAAAGTTCGAAGAAATCATCATATTCATACTTAACAACACGTATGCTGTTGCTGGCTTCGACTCTCCATGACTCAGCATATACACGAATAATAAAGAATAATAAAGCATAATCACAAAATAAGTATGATCCGCATACGAAAACTAAAATACTCACTAAATGGTTGAGTGTTTGCTCTGCTAGTTGCTCTGTCTTTTTTGTTTATGCGTGTTTTGGAAATGCAACAACAACAAAGACTGTAAATTTTGATGAATGATTCGAGTCACTCGAAAATAATATATAATATGGCAAGTTAAAATGTTAAAGGTAGGATAATTCTCCCTTTAGCTTAACGATCACTTCTATCTTATTGGGTACTCATAATAACGAAAAACAATTTATCTGCCTGTTAAAATTCTCCCTTTAGTCAACGGTTAAGTTGTAATAATGTCCCTAAATGAGTAGACTTATGAATCAAACATATTTCGAATGGTATGAGTTCGATGTCAACGTTGTACACATACTCATTGCAACCTGTACTCATGAATCAATGTTGTAGGGAGTACAAATAATTCAGAGTATTTAAATTTCACTATTGTTGACTCACTTATATTCAAAATTTCATGAGTGCTTATGAGTAGCGAAAAAACTGATTCATTGCGGACTCTGATTAAATGCTCTTGGATTTCATATAGATTGGTATCGTACCGAATTCGTCAATCTTTTTTTTTTTTTTTGTTCAGAAGCACAGTTATTCAGAAATGGGACTCATCAACGAACCCACCCGACGAACACGCTTCGTTGTCTATGATTGCTTACTTACCGTTCCCGAAATAAATAAATTTTGTGTGGGTGCAGATCCAAGTCAAGATACAAAATTCACTAACTTGTGGTCTGCCAAAGTTCAAGTTCTTGTAAGCGATGTGAAATCGCCTGCCACTGATTTTCCTGTACATTCTCACGGGCAGCGGTGATGTTTTCGGTAGGTCATGCTTTTCGTCGGCTTGCGGGTGTTGCACGATAGTTGATTGAATCAATGAACAAAAATTTACTCACCACATTGCGAATGGTGCTTTCAGTAGGACGATTATGGCGCTTACAAAATAAGAGAAGCACGCGATACATTATTCGAACAGAACAATTATTTGCACGCGTTGTTGAATGCTATATCCGTCCATGGTGATTTGACTAAGAAGTCTGATTAAATGTCTACTAATTTGACATATGTAGGCTCGATAAGATGGCCGTTATCAAAATTTGTTAGTCCCTGTTGGAAGACCCTATACAGCCAATAGAAGGAATTAAAAATATTATAAAATAAACATATTTACAAATTGATAGAAATCTAAAGAGAAAAACAAACAAAAAAAGAAATGAGTGAATAATGATGTGAAATGATAGGAAATTTTAATTGGAATACTTTATTAAGTTGTTCTTTAAAGTACCTACCCGTATTGAAGGCATCTAATAGAAGAGTTCTTGTAATTTTAAAAGGAATTTTGGTATGAAAAAAATTGTATTCATTCCAATAGTTACAATCATAATGCGATAGAATATAAAAATATTTCTTTCGTTAACCACATTTCAGCAGTCATCTGGCAAAGGCCAATAGAAGGAAAATAAAATTGACATCAAATGTTTCTCAATTCATAATAGAAATTGATATACACTCGCCGACGGATATACGTATCAGTGTTGAAAAATTCAGTACTTTTGTACTTTCTTCAGTACTTTTTTGTTTCAAAAATACTGCAGTACCCCCGCTACGCTTTCAGTACTTTTTTATTATTACATATTTCATGCCTTTCGATTTTTAACTATTAATGAATTAGCAACACGTTCAACGGCAATGCTAAAGTAGAATTAGACTTTAGCCCCGGTTAGCCAAACGTCCACGGAACGTACGTTAGTTTTTAGAATACGAAAAGCATTGCCGAACCGTCGTAATGTAAATTTCGGCAAGCATTTTCATTGCTCTTCAAACGAAAGTATTTTACATTACATTATCATCGCCATGACTTAAGGGGTCTTTTACGTTTTGTTACGTTCCGAATCAGCTGTTGTTGTCCTGTATGTGTATTAAATATAAGTAAATAGTCTAGTAGGTATGTGTTGGCTTACTAGACGTGAGCCCTCGATTATAATCCAAATATTTTTCTGGCGACATCCTTCAAACAAAAATTCTGAGAGGAAATAAAATTGCCAAGATAAAGTTTTTCAAAAATATGTCAGTCGGAGTCGACTTTAAACAGTAGATCCCGCCACTCATGTATAAATTAACACACACAAAATAAGTGATGTGTAATTCTGACCAATTATGCATGTATGTATCTTTTACAAAAGTACTATTTGATGCCAAAAAGTACTTTTTCAGTTATAATTTAGCACCATTTAATAATTTAAGTTTTGCAACACTGATATGTACAATGCTGCAATGAATAATTCTGGCCTGAAGGTTCTAAAAATTGGAGCAGTACTGATATGATGACTAAGCGCTATTCAGTTAGTGATAAATATGAAAAAAGAGGTTTCGGTCAACGTTTATTAACTCCATGACACTCTTCACAGGATAATTACGGGCGTATGCGAAAGTCCACTATATTCACACATAAGAGTCTCGTTAACACATAGAACAGCTTCCTAAGTGGCGAATGTTCTACTAAACTGGAAAGATGCTGATAGACATCTACGCGAAAGGGGTTAGGTGGCTCATTGAAACGGAAATTCGAATAAGCGTTTAGGGAATGACAACAAAGATGGTAGACGTGATATAAAAATTTGAGCTACAAGACGACATAGCGATCTTGATTTTTACCTTACACTCAACCTGTCCAGTAATAAGCGCTTTCGCCCAATCTTTACCTAGAAGATAATCTTATGTATTCAAATTCATCAATTTCATGAGTAGAAAAACCAGAACTACTTACTTGTCTTGTGGTAATTGATCATTATAACCTTTTTGTTAGGAATACAACCTAGTTTCTCACAACACGCATGTAGTGTAAGCTAATTTTATTTCAAACGGCTCATTTTTGAGAAACTCCGAACGACAGATTTCTTGAAATACTTTCCATGACAATATTATTTATCTCCAAATTTTTGCCAGAAATCTACTGAGGAGAAATCGACGAAGAACAATTTTTTTGTATTTCGCTTTGTTCGAAGTCTCTGACCTGGGCCTCATGAGACCCAGAACCGTGGCTTCACGTCTAATAAACCAACACACTACCTACTAGACTAAGGCGACTTCAGCCACCAATACTTTGCTCAATAGTATGATTTATGTTCACAGAAAACGTTGTTTCTACGAAACGACAGATGACAGCTCCATTATTCTAGAACCTGCTACAGATGGGTAGCAACAAATTTAATCCGATTTTTATGAACGTTTTCATTTATTTTGACGCATTGTATTTACGATTACGATATTACGATACGATTTTACGCATTGTATTTACGATGTTTTTATTTTAAGATTTTAACTAATATTACGATAATAAATTGGTGTTTGAAATATTTGATTTACAGTGGATATAAAGCGAAAAACTTTCCCTAATCCTGTATATTTTATTACCTTAACTTGATGAAATAAAATTTAATTCTACTCCTGTCAGCCCCTGAATGAAAACATCTGTATTTAGACTGTTTTCCTTTGAATTTTACAAGTTTTTGTATTTCTTTTGCCTTTGGTATTCAACATTTATTTGTATTTGTTTGTTATTATTGCCTGAGGGAAAAAGGAGTTGAAAGAAAATAAATCGTTTCATTACAATCAGAATTTATGTTCAGCTGTGTCCCATTGGTAACCAGTAGTAAAACAAAACTTAAATAAAATTAATCTTGTTATTCTTTATTGTTGTTGTTTTCGTTTTTGTTTTGATTTCAATTTAATTACTGTTTGTTTACCTGTTGATGAAAATCTCGGATTGTAAAACCTTTAATTTTTTTTTTGGTAATTGATGGGTAAGTGACTACAATTTATATGTATAGGGTGGGAAATTCAAAAGTTAAAATTTAACCGTAGATCGAGCTTTGTATCAAAAATGATACATTTCAATTTTTGAGACGATATAACTTTAATTCAGAAAAAGTTAGATACCTGATATTTGTATAATTCGTTAGTATTATTATCGCCATTATTTTAAACCGAATAAAAAAAGAAAATTTCAAACAGGGGTTACAAAATTCAAAAACTTCATAATTCTGGCTTAAGTATCATTTTTGATACATACGGCTTTACTGGGGAATCTTTGGTGCTGTGTATTTAATTTTTATAAGTTTTCAAAGATTTTGTGAAGTTTTGTGAATACATTATTTATGGTATTTGAGAAGGAATTGAAAGTTAAGTGTGGGACGAAAAAGAAAAGGTTGAATTTTCTCTTCTTGATATGTTCTTGACATTGATTGAAGTAGTCGTAGTCTATTATGTAGCGTCTTAGCTTATTAGACGTCAGATCAAGTTTCCAATCTCAGGTCATACATTTCCAATTTACAATGAAAGGTTGTAATGACCGATTATATATTAATTATATATGTAATATTCCTGCTGCTAAAGACTTTGGAGAAGAAGAAAATAGAAGCTCGTCTTATGAACTGAAGAAAGTATTGGCAGCAACAAACATGACAACAGGACCTTTATCGCCGAAGATGGTATTTCTTGGAACAGAACAAACTGCCGTTAGTAGTTTGGGATGAGAAAATATTACCAATTTTTACGCAGATTGCTAGCAGCTGTTCCCTGAAATCTTTCTTACTGCTCTTCTCATATTTATCTCAACATTAGAAAAATGTGTTTCGTCCCATGTTTTATTACAGAAGGATAATATTTCGGTCAACTACGTACGTATGAGATAACAGAAACATTTGCTTTGATAATGATATATTTACGCCTTTTCGAAAAATGAGCTGTCGAATGAAAAGGATTTTTTTCTAAAAAAAAATATATTTATCTTAATTTTTTATTAGAAAATTTTAACCATTTTCATAAAACTTTTATCACACAACTTGTAGTTTTATGTAAGAAATAAGACTGTATAAATAGTTTGGGATTAGCTATCATACTTTCAGAGCAGCCCATATATCCTTTTTTAAGATTTTTAAAAATTTATTTTTTGTTCGCCTAAAAGGTAAGAAAATTAAAGAAAATATATTTAAATAATGATGCTTATGTTTTTATGTTCTTTTTTGGTATATTTTCATCTCAAATTAAAATTTTTAGCAACAGAATTCAAAAACTTTTTAGTTTTATTGTGGAAAATGAAAATTACCTCCAGTGATTTTAATAGAAATTTGAAACTTAATGATGGAATACTTACAGTAATTGTTATGCAAATTAAATTAAGGATATTTATATAAATCAAGCTTCATAAAGAGATCTACGGAGTAATGCCTGGTATTGTTTTATGTTTTCTTTCCTTTTATTTTGTTTTATTACCTTTTCAATTCATATTTAATTTTGTCGCTGTAGATGAGTAGTAAATTGAATTTTATTCTCGTTATAAATTTCAGGTCCACCTAAGTAGAATTGGCGGTTTTAGATTCAAGTACATGCTACGTGCGTAGCAACTTCTTACAGCAGTATTTGGGGAAACCCGTATCCGGGAAACCAGAGATGAATCAAAGAGAGAAAATTGTTATTGACATAATCGATCAGGTTTTAGCCAGCCCTCAACTCATAGTGTCACTGATGCGAGTTACAATAAGCTGTCCTATTTAAGCAATTGGAAACTTATAAATCGCCACAAAGCAGAGTGCTAGATGTGAAATTATTTCCATTAAGAAAGAAATAAGACCAAGCTGGCATGAAGTGCTTGATTTTTATGTAAAAAACCATGCCAATTTACATCATGTCAAAAATTTTGGTGCAAATTTCATAAAAGTGATAATAAAATTTAATAATAGTAAATAAATAGTTTTATTAAAATGAATTAAAATATTAAAATTTTTTAAAAAAATCTATCAATAATCGTAACAATTCCAGAATTATTACCTTTTTAAAAATTTGCCAATCTCGGTAATGACGAATGTTGGCCTTCAGTTGCTCAATTGTCTCTGGTTTGTCGGCGCAATACTTTTCCTTAACGGTGCCCCACAGAAAATAGGCCAACGGTGTCAAATCGCAGCTTCTTGGCGGCCCATTGTTATAATAATTTCGGGTAATTAAACGGCAATAAATCGATTGTGGCATGAGAAGTGTGGCAAGTTACACCAACCTGTTGAAACCAAACATCGTTCACATCAACACCATGAAGAGCGGGTACAAAAAAAAATTAGTTATCATGGTGCGATAGGTGTCTCAATTGACCATATTGGTTCCATACATAATTAATTAATTATTAATTTTATATATGAGTGGCGGGATCTACAGTTTAACGTCGACTCTGAACGACAGATATTTGAGAAACTTTTTCATGGCAGGTTCATTTACTCTCAGAGTTTTTGCCAGAAATCTGCTGAAATATTGGTTCCGCCGTACTCATTTTCGAAGAAATATAAGCCCAATGATGCCTCCGCTCCACAATTCGCACTAAACAGTCACTCGTAATATGTGCATTGGCTTCTGTAAGACCACGTGTGGAATATTGTTGGAATAAAAAATTTAGTGTCTGACAGAACTTAATTTTAAAATTGATAAAACGATAATGAATTGACTGCATACTCAAAAAGCGTCTATAAGCTAGAAATAAAAATGAAAAATTAAACCCACCTACTTCTTTCTATTACATATGAATTCTTGTGCAAAATTTACTTTTGAGCTGTCCAGTTCAAAATATGCTTTGTCCCTCTAATCAGTCGTGAAGTGTGCTTACAGTAATATTCGTACATAAATGTTCTTCCGCTTACAGTAAGACTTAACTTTGTCTAAAGTTTTTGTAAAAATATTGAACCATTTTTAAATTCATCCTTAAAGTTAATCCAATACTATGCCCAAAAAAAGCCGCCACTCCCTAATGTTGCAGCCACTGCATTTAACTGTTTTTGATGGTGTATCGGGAATCATGATATCGATTAACTGTTGATTAACTAAACGCCGTATATATTGTTTTCCATTTAATCTCAATCGGCTAAATTGGGATTCATCGCCCGATAAAATATTTTTCCAAAACCTCATTGGTTTTCTCATGTTTTGTTTGGCAGAATTCAATCTGTATGCCAAAAATTTAAATTTTAGCTGGTAAAAGTTGAATTAGCAATTAAATCCCTCTTCTTTTTAATATTTGTGATCCTAAAAAGGACCTTTTATGTCAAATCAAGAGATAAATCATTTGATGAAGAAAACGGTACACTGGACAGCAGAAGTCAGGCAGCTCTTTAAATTTTTCGTCTAATTTTAGTTGAATGTTTTTTGTAAAGGACTATATAAGAAGTTCAATTGCGGATGATGTTTACCCTGTGGAAAATATTTGATATGAATTATAAAATCCATACATCACGTAGATTGCAGCACTTTTCGGGAACCTGTGTCAGCCCTCTGCTGGTTAACAACCGCTAACATATTATCGGCTCTTGGAAAACATAATTAAATTTTTCCAATTTTCGAATTATTCTCCAGTCTCCAGCCCTTTAGAGGCAAACATTAAATTACAAATACACAACGCATTTTATTAGTAAATTCGTAAATAATTTAAATTGATGTTTAATAAATGCCCATACTCCTGTATTAACTGAAATTTATTTTAAAATTTAAATCAGAATTAAGCAAATAACTGCTGTACTAGTAATAGAAATTTAAAATTATTTAAATAATTAAATAAATAGATATGTGTGAGTCTATGTAAATCAATAATAATTTGTTTTGTTAAAGTAACTGTGAAAATATGTTATGCAATATCGTTTAAATAAGGTATAAAAATGTTTAGAAAATATATCAATTATATGCAATCGATTACAAGCTAATAAAACATTATTTCTAAATTGCATATTTGGGGCGTATAATAACGGTTTGTAATAACCAGAGATCAGCAATGAATCGTTTTTTCGTTACTCATAAGCACTCATGAAATTTTGAATATAAATAAGTCAACAATATAGAAATTTAACTACTCTGATTTATTCGTACTCACTACAACATTGATTTATATGTACAGGTTGCAATGAGTATGCGTACAACATACCATTCGAAATATGTTTGATTCATATGCCTACTCATTCAAATTCATAACTTTAGAAAAATACTTATAATGCTTACAAATGATTCCAGTGACTCGAATCATTCATCAAAATTTACAGTCCTAGTTATTGTTGCATTTACAAAGAAAGAAGAAAGACACATAAATATAAACATAAACAAAAAAGACAGAGCCACAAGCAGTGCAAACACATAACCTTGAGTGAATATTATAGTGTTCGTACGCGAATCATACTTATTTTGTGATTCTTGTAAATGTTGAGTTATGGAAAATCGAAATCAACAACATTATACGTGTTGTTAAGTATGAATATGATGAGTACTTCAAACTTTGAATATGAGTATAGGTTTCTTGATGCTAAAATGAGTATGAATACGTATTAGTATAGGAAATTATGAGTATGATTCTATTCCACTCACCTGTTTGGATACTCATTGCTGATCTCTGGTCCAATATAAATCCTTATTAAAGTTTTGTAAGGTCATTTTGAGAAGCGGTTGCTTAGCGTTGTAACGTCAAAACAAAACTCAACTGAAAAATGTTCTTATGAGTAAATATTAGCAAATATCATCAGATAAAAAAAAACTTGTATATCCAATGCCAAATATATATATCCGTGTGTTTGTTGAGTGGACTCTGGAGCAATTGGCAAGTGACCCTAATTTTGATCGAAAAATCATTTCCAAGCATAAGTCCCTTTCCTGAATGAATGGATATGTGCACATACAAAACTGCAGAATTTGGACGATATTAATCCACATGAGATCCAATAGCGTTCAATGAATGCCGAAAAATGTTTGTTTTGGATTCTGTTGATTGTTTGCAATTATTTTCCAAACGGAAAGTTGCCCTAAAG
The DNA here is from genome assembly GCA_936449025.2 of Sarcophaga subvicina. NCBI lineage: Eukaryota > Metazoa > Arthropoda > Insecta > Diptera > Sarcophagidae > Sarcophaga > Sarcophaga subvicina. The sequence continues at coordinate 41,607,471 of OW388084.2, forward strand.
TTGGGCTTATTATTTGCAATATTCTTAGCCTATGGTCATATATCAAGCGGTTGCTTCATTCATTTCTTATATATATTCTGTTACGTAAATGAAAAATCTAAATACTCTTGTTTTGCTTTTACATCGTTTAACATTATAATTATAAACAAAAGCTACAAAAACAAAATAATGCAGTAAAGAAACCTGTTTACAAATTATCGTACTGCTTAATATAACAACAAATATCAGCATAAAAAAATGGTAAACAAGTAAACAAAAATATACCAACAACACTACAATAATAAACGTAAATAACGATGTTTACATTTATAGAGATTTCGTGAAGGCGTAGTCATGAACGTTCGTCTTCAAGAATATTCATCAGACTATTTACTTTGCCATATAAATGGCAAGGAAAAGCAGGAGACTGAGTTAATAAAAGTTCAGTCAGTCTTGGGTGAAGACGCGGTGTGTTTTAGAGAGAGTAATCGTGGTTTGTAAATCTCCGTTAAAAAGATCTGTCGAATAATTGCCCAGTAATTGTTATTGTTTATGCGAAGGGTATAAACAGAGGAATAACAAAGAAAAGCAATTGTTGTTGTTTACATGAAGTTGTGAACAGTGGCACACAGATTTGTGCGAATAATAAAGAATTTTAATTAAAAACTAAACACAAATTTATTTTTATTTCACTTCCAATCTACGAGCTCATATTTTAAACGTTTTTAAAAGGTAAAAACGTAACAATAGTTTCACTGTTGCAATTTTGTTTGATATTATTGTCTGTTTCACTTCTTTTCCATTTTTCCTTTGTTTTCACTTTCGAAAATTTTTTCACTCCAATGCACTTTGTAGAGATTTTTGCACATTTCTCTGTTCAGTCTCCTTTTGTATTTTCAATCGATTTATGTTTTTATTAGTTTTGAAAACGTCAGTTTTTTTTGTTTACATTGCTGGTCGTAGACCTTCCATAATGAAAATTAAAATACGTGTTCCATTCCATTCCATGCATTACTTCAACTTTTTTCGTGCACGTACCATACATTCCATCTTAAAATTTAAGTTTATTAAATTTATTTTATCAGTACATATAAATATTGTCTGTTTTTATTTTAATTTAATACTTTTTTTTATAATTTTAAACTTCTTTTTCTTTGTTCCACCGCTTTATATTTACAACATTTAGGCGAGTCAACTATCCGACAAGCTAACCAAAACTAAATTTTGTTTCTTCAAAATCGTCCATAGGAAAACAATATTTTGGATGTTTTTTTTCGCGCTTTGTGTAGCATGAATCTCTAACTATTATGGCTTGAGCTGTGATTACTTGTATGTGTGTGTTTTCGCATTGTTCACAGTGACATCTCAACTGGTATTTTCTTGTATATTTTCAATATGTATTCTCTCCCTCTCTCTGTGTTAAAGAGATGAAACGTGAAGGTATTGTAGTGAATTTGAATATTTTCATGTACTTTTCTCAGAAAGTACAGAGAGTTAACGCTTGCGTTGCTTTAACATTGTTGTATAATTGTGCTCACAAAGTTATTGTAATGAAAAGGAAATGTTTAATTTGCTAAACACAGTATGTTACAGCAACTTTTTCAAGCAACATGTTGCATTCGCGTAAATGTTAAATTAAAATATTTGAATATTTTTTTCTTTTCTGTGATATAAACATAAGCCTACTGACTTAAAAAAATGAAACTACTATTTGAAAAAAATAAAAAATTAGGAGGACGTATAAGTAATTTTTGATAAACAGTTTTAATAAATTCCTCATACGATCTGTGGAAAGCTGCACAAAGTTTTTAGTAAACATGTTGCAGAGATATCAAAAGTAATAAAAGAATCTATTAAAATTGGAAATTAAATTTAATTTAAAAAATATATATTAAATTATTTCTTACTAGCAAGGAACACTGAGAAGAGATAAAAGCGCCTAATAAATAAATTACTTAATAAAAGTATTAGTATATCAGCCTTTACGTATATCGCTAGAACAATAAATATCGAAAGATGTAAAAAAGTGATCTCTATGAAAAGACCAAAGAACAGAGAAATGACCTTTCTAAGGTATAGAGAAGCGTCCTTGTTGGCATCATAAGTGCCAGTAGAAGTACGTCATTCTTCACTTACTCCTTATTGAAGAATATGCGAAAAAGGTAGCAGCTATAAGCTCCTTTAGGGTGAATGAATTAGATCTAGAGAGTTCCTGTAGGGTGGCTCAATCGGCACAGCTGAAGAAAATAACGAAGTTGTGTCAGGCTACAAAAGTTCACTTCTGCGATATAGGCATATTGATGTGTTCAGGAAAACTCTTCGGTGACTGACTTATTTTTACTGACAAGTCCAAAGGGCAGATCGGAAATGATCAGAATTCGTATAGGCTTTAGGCAAAATATAGTGTTTTTCGAACGGAGATTACTTAAAACTAACGAACTAGACAGGAAACATATACCGAAGAGCTTAAAAGTTACAATTTATGTAGATAATCAGCCAACACAAAAGGCTTTGATGAGAGATATTTTAAAATCTCATCTGAGAATGTAACAGGCTGCTAAGCGACCTTATGTATGGTTATCAAATTGGATTGGTAAGATTAGGATGGAGGCTACAATCTAGAGGAAGATACGGTAAGAATGCGGTTAGGCTTTTTCTTGGGATTATTGAGGAAAAATTTCATTCAAATTCACTGTTGAATATGAACCAGGATTTCTTTTTGGCAACTACAATATAAACAAATCTTATATCCGCCGTGGGCTAGTAGGTTGTGTGTTGGCTGATTATAAGTGAGCCCTCGGTTCAAATCCCAGGTCAGACATCTCCAACTAAACGAAGCATGAAAAAATATTTCTTTGGCGACTTCCTCTCAGCAGATTTCTGGCAAAAAATCTGAGAGTAAATAAAATTGCCATGAAAAGTTTCTCAAAAATCTGTCATTCGGAGTCGATTTTAAACTGTAGGTCCCACCACTCATGTATAAAAATTAAGGCACACAATATAAGTGGTGTGAGAAACTAGGTCGTAATCGTGACTAAAGGGTTGTAATGACAAATTATGTATGTATATCCGTTAATCCCTTTTCTTTCCTTACTATAACCTATTTTCCTTGTTCCAACACAATACACTGCAGGACTAGGAGGAATGTATGATTCACAAATTCGAATGTGAATTATTTAAGGAAATATATTGAAGGCGTTATTTGTCAAATCATTCTCGTATAATCTTGAATTTTAATTCTATTTTATTTTTTATTTATCTATTATAATTTTTTTTAGGTAAAACTTCTGCAACCAGTAAAACGTCAGACAATTGCTCAGATTTGCTTGTGTGGACACCACTACTAATTAAAAGGAACATTACAGGTGGACAAAGAAGATGACCTAAGAAAGAATATTTTGGCTGATGATAGCGATTAGGAGGCGACGAATGTTGCTAAAGATTTTTAAAAACTTTGATAAACTGTTGCCTCATTTAAAAAGGGACAAAGAAGAAATAAAAAAGGAAGAAAATGAATAGCAAAAGTTAGCTAAAGATTGAAGGCAGTGAAATATGTCGTATGGTTGCAGTACTATAGCACCTCTTCACGACGACAGCGCTCATTGGTTGAAACTTATGAAGTGTACTGAAAGTCATTACTTAGGCCAGTAGGGTTTATGCTGTCCTGTTATGGGGAATATGTTCTAATTTTCTTTTAAAGTTCTTTTAAAGATAAGTTAAAATTTTACTAATGTACGTACGACTACGACTGTATTACAAACTTTCATTTTCTCAGTTTTACTTTTTTATAAATGCAAATAAATATACCGACGCATATATGCATATGCACTTAAACAAAATACAGATTTAAATAAGTATATTTGCTTAAGCAACCTGAAGATATGTTGTTACCTATTTATATACAAACATATTGAACAAATTTACTTTTTCTTCTTCTGGTATCTCATGATGGTGTTTAGAGCTTTTCGGAGAATTTATTTTGATTTCACTGAGTGCACATGCATTTCTGTGAGTGCACACGCATAACACAGAAAAGATTAAAAAATTATTGCCGGCCAAGATCGACTATACAATACATTACGTAACGATGTTTCAAATACTTTCTACTTTGATTGTAGTGGATGAGATAAGGTGAAATCTATCCGAGCAATATAGATATTTTATAATTATTCATTCGTGAATCACTGTCATACTTTTGAAAAAACTATAGGGTTCGATACGTGCTGAATTGCGCATAAATATTTCTAATCTAATATGTGTTTATTTTTAGATTGGTGTAGGTAGGCACGCCGTAGTCTAGGCACGCCGTGTAGGCACGCCGTAGTCTAGTAGGTAGTGTGTTGGCTTATTAGACGTAAAGCCAAGGTTCAAACCCCAGGCCAGACATCAAAACGAAATATGAAAAAATATTTCTTCGGCCACTTCCTCTCAGCAGATTTCTGGCAAAAACTCTGAGAGTAAATAAAAATTGCCATGAAAAGTTTCTTAAAAATCTGTCGTTCGGAGTCGACTTTAAACTGTAGGTCCCGCCCCTCATGTATGAAATTAACAAACACAACATGAGTGGTGTAATAAACTCGGTCGTAATCCTGACCGAAGATTTGTAATGACCAATTCTGTTTTGTATGTATATAGGGTGCACAATTACAAAATTGCAAAGCAATACGTGTGTTTCTCTTTTAGGAATTCCCTTGATGGAAGAAATATATACGAATTCCATTCATTAATGAATGCATACGCTTATAAATTTATGCATCATATGTATGCATTCTTATGCAACTTTTTAAATGGTTATGAAAATTTAATTTAAAATACTTCATGCATTTGCATATTTTACGTGAGAATCTGTGAATAAGAAAAAGTAATAATAAAACTGTTTCAGACAAACAAATAAGCACAGCTTATTGGAGTTGTTCTTAAATTCGTTATAAAATTTAACGTAGAATTTAAAGTCTTACACTCCTCGAGGATAATTTTGTTTTAGTACTTGCGGATGACTTGAAATAGATTTCGGTACATTTCGACTAGGCTATACGATTACTGTTCTATCATCCAAATGAAAATAAAATGGGTGAATGTGATAAGCAATTTGAGTAATGGAAATTGGTCTCTTTGTCTAGTGAATTGCGGTTATTAAGCACTTGTAACCTTTCATCTCGAATCTGCAGGCCTCCCGTTTTTCAGGAAATTTTGTAACTTATGTTCTATGTTTTTCAGGTTCAGGCACAACATCCAGAGTTTAATAAATTCTCAAATGTATTACAAAACTGTCACAATATCACAATGACATTTCTGAAATTTTTAAAATCAAACACTTCCAGTGAGACACTTGATTCCTAAATGCCTAACACACGATTCTGTACGAGAAATAGTTACTGACTTACTTAATAAGTCCCTAAAACACTTAAATCAGAATTCAAACCTAGTTTCTCCAACAACCAATGTTGTGTGTGTTATAATTTTATTTATGTGTGGCGGGACCTACAACGGCTAGAGAAAATTTTCATTACAATTTTATTTGCTTCCAGAACTGAGAAAAAGTCTTAGTGACTATTTGACTATATTTGTTCATATTTCGTTTTCTTCGAGAGATGCGACAGCTGGGGTTTAAATTACAGGCTGTCATTTAATAAGAAAAAACATTTCCTACTAGACTACAATAGCTTCGAAGTATAGTTTCTCACTATAACTCGGAGTACAATTGCAAGAATGTTGTCAAGAACTGAAAACTACAGTTTGCAAGAGGGATTTAGTATACCAATATTGACCTGGATTAGAATAGAAATTAATGAAACTCTTTGCAATGACCAGATTTGTATGTAAAGTACCTTTTAAAACTTGTGCTGAATAAATTAAGTTCTGTAATTCTATATAACTAGTGATTTTTTACTATTTGGTTTTTCACTGTAAAGTTTTCAGTAAGATTCGTAATTTTATCATTTCACAGTGAATGAAATATGTTTTCTGTCGAAAAATTATATTCAGCTACAGAGCTCTTCTTCCACTCAAAGGATGTTGTAACAGAGTTACCGAATTCGGTGTAAAAAGCAGACATAAGAAGTTCAAGAGTCACCCTAGCATCTTTAACCCTGGACGGTTACTCCTCATTTTTGTACATTAAAGTTACTCTTCGTTGAATCGCCGAACACTTTATCCCTAATTGGTTACTCTTCGTTGAATCGACGAAGCTCATTTACTCTTTATCATATAATTATTTTATGTTTGATCAAATTTCGCTCATTTTATCAACAATGTTGGTTGAAAACAAAAGCTTTTAGTGAGTAAACGTACCCTGGCTACCCATTTTTTTAATCCTGGATGATCATTTTTGTACAGTAAGGCCACTCTTCGCTGAATCGACGAACAAAAAAAAATATTTATTTCGTCTACTGACTGAAACCTTTCATTATCAACAAACGTTGTTCAACTCCGAACAACAGATTTTTGAGAAACTTTTCATGGCAATTTTTTTTATTCTCATTGTTTTTGCCAGAAAACTGCTGAGAGAAGGTCCCCGAAGAAATATGTTTCGTATTTTATTTTGTTGAGGAGACGTCCGACCTTGGGTTTGAACCGTGGCTTCACGTCTTATAAGCTTACTGTGAACATTACATTTGGCGATAAGAGTGAGTTTTTTAAAAGGTCTGATGATAATCCTGCGCATTCATGTACTCGCAAAGGTGGAAATATGTTCGATTCTTTTGATGATTTCGTTTGAGAATTAACGCTTAGCAACTGATGAACCGGTTGTAGTTTGTAAAGAAAGTTCTTCAAGTACATACATACATACATAATTGGTCATTACAACCCTCCAGTCAGGATTACGACCTAGTTTCTCACACCACTTATGTTGTGTGTGTTAATTTTATAAATGAGTGGCGGGACCTACAGTTAAAAGTCGGCACCGAACGACTGATTTTTGGGAAACTTTTCATGGCAATTTTATTTACTCTCAGAGTTTTTACCAGAAATCTGCTGAGAGAAAGTCACCGAAGAAATATTTTTCGTATTTCATTTTGTTGAGGAGACGTCCGGCCTTGGGTTTGAACCATGGCCTCACGATTAATGAGCTAATTTTATACAGTAACGTTACACTGGCGATACGTGTGAGTTTTATAAAAGGTCTGGTGATAATTCTGTGCATTCATGTATTCGCAAAAGTGGAAATGGGCGTCAATGCTTTTGATGATACCCCTTGAATATTAACGGTTAGCAGCTGCTGCACCGATGTGCTTTGTAAGGAAACTTCTTGAAGTGTTGTATAAAAATTCTCTCTTATCGATTGATTGTTTGGCATGTCGTCTAGCAAATATTCCGAACAGCAGATCTAGATTTGTTCAGTTTCGAATGCATTTCATGTTCTTCTAAGTGAGCAGCTAAACATTCACCAAGTTAATATTGGACGACATGGAAAGCTAAGGTTAATTATCGTTATATTTGCTTTATCTAGTATAAAATTTTAAAGCCTTAAGAACAAATGACTTTTTACTTTATAATCCTTTACACAGTAAATTTTACATTTCTGCTTGCTTTTTGAACGTAATTAATCGTCTTCCGGTCTTTGTTTGTTTAGATAAAATGTAAAATAAAAACAAGTCATTAGTTTTACATTCAAATCGAATTAAAATTTAATTATTTTGTTATTTTTTAAAATTTTAATCTCACATTCAACAACTTCCTCCTTAATTGATAGATTTGCTGGTTAATTAAAAAACCAACCCTAACGTCTAATATCTATTACTGTAATGACAACAATAAAAACAACAACAAAGATAAATCAATACAAATCTCATTAACAATGATTTTCAAAACAAAACATCGCTTGCCAGTAAATCAGTTGTTACACAACAAATGAAAAATGAAGTGAATTGAATACCTTAATCCAATGACAAGTAGTTTTTAACACAACACAACACAACACAGATTGTATTCATTAACACTTCCCGCTCTTAATCACTCTGAGAAAATTGTTGGGTCTAAAAATGTAAAGGATGTTGAAGGAATGACCGAATGGATGCTGGTCTGTTCCCTTCCTTTGTATGCTAAGGGAAATGTGCCTCAGAAGTTTAACACATTTTTGTCCATTACTCTGCAAAGGTTTAACTATTTGCCTAGATTTAGAATGTGTTCCTGTAAATACAAAGACGCTTTGTGAGCAGAGTCATCAAACAAGGTGGAATTGAAAGCATCAGTGTTTAACGGCAATAGTAAATATAAAAACGAGTACAATAATACTATCCTGTAACGCACTAACTGCAGTCAAATGGTTAGCAAACAATAGGTGCATAATTTGATTTTTTTGTGTATGCATTGAGTATTTCCTGTCTTTAAACTCAAATTCGACAAATTATATGTGAGATATGAACGAAATATTTTATTCATTTGAATGACCTATTTATACTATTATGTGTGTAATATAGTCATACCTGTTAAATTCAGATTAAGATTAGTAATCAATTACATTACAAACCTGTTTACAAACAAGTAAACAAAAATATATCAACAACACTACAATAATAAACGTAAACAGCGATAGATATTTCGAGAAGGCGAAGTCATGAACGTTCGCCTTCCAGAACATTTATCAGACTGTTTATTCTGGCATATAAAAGGCAAGGCAAAGCAGGCGATTGAGTTAGTGAAGTTCAGTCAGTATTGTGTGAAGACGCGGTGCGTTTGAAAAGAGTAATCGTGTATGAAAAGAGTATTCGTTACAAAGATCTGCCGAACAATTGACTAGTAATTGTTATTGTTTATGCAAAGGGTGTAAACAGAGGAATAACAAACAAAGCAATTATTGTTGTTTACTTAAAGTTGTATTCATTTAATTTAAAAGCCTCCAGTGTGTGTATATTAACACAAAAACTCTTTCAGCAACTTTCATTTTGTAAGCAAAACACACTTAATTGTTCCCATCAGAACTATAATATTTTATGAGAATGACTTTATTACCTCTATACTTATAAAAATGTAACCATATTCAATACAAAAAGGCATTCAACTAATCACACATAGTATAACAGATATAATCCATATGCCTAAGTATCTAAATTTCATATTCTCTGCTTGTCCTTAGAATAGTCCATAATGAGGATGTTAAATAAGGTCTGTAATAATGATAAATTATTAACCACCACTCTACTCTTTTCCATTTCTTGTATTTCTGCCAAACTAAGAAAATTATGATGAATTATTGATGACATTGACAATATTTTCATTTCTGTTAAAGCCAGACACCAAAAAAGGAAAACAAAATCAAAACTTTTCTTTAATCCCAGTAGTGGTGTTGATGGCTATAAAAAATTTGTCTTTTCTTTGTTGTGGCTGTTGATTCCTTTTGTTGTTTTTGGTTCTAATCTCAAGAGATATATAACATCGCTTTGAGATAGTTTCATAAATTAAGTTAAAATGGAAAGAAGATGGTCGAAATGTACGATTAAAAATGATTTTAACAAAAACTTTATATCTTTAATTTAATTTTTTTTTTAAAGGATATTGAATTGCAACGAAATTTAATATTGTTTGAAGTACTATTGAATGATGTTCTATAATTTTGTCATTCACTATAAAGGCTAAACTAAAATTAAAATTAATAATTAATAATTAATTAATTACTTATTATATAAATATGTTACGAAAATGAAAAATCTAGATACTGGTGTTTTGCTTTTACATCGTTTAACATTGAAATTGTAAATAAAAACAAAAACAAAAACAAAAACAATAAAATGGTAAACAAGTAAACAAAAATACAACAACAAATACTACAAGAATAAATGTAAACAAAATATACAAACAACCATAATGAAACAACTATGGTTACATTTATAGAGATCTCAAGAAGGCGAAGCTATGAACATTCGCCTTCAAGGACATTCATCAGACTGTTTACGTTGCCATATAAAAGGCAAGGCAAAGCAAGCGAATTAGTTAGTAAAGTTCAGTCAGTCAAAAAAAAAAACTAACAAAAATATACCAACAACACTACAATAATAAATGTAAACAACGATGTATACATATATAGATATTTCGTCAGTCAAGTCAAGAACATTCGCCTTCAAGAACATTCATCAGATTGTTTACTTTGCCATATAGAAGGCAAGGCAAAGCAGGCGACCAAGTTAGTAAAGTTCAGTCACTTTTGTGTGAAGACGCGGTGTTTTTGAAGAGAGTAATCGTGGTTTGAAGATCTCCGTTACAAAGATTTGTCGAATAATTGTCTAGTAATTGTGAGTGTTTATGCAAAGGGCGTAAACAGAAGAATAACAAACAAAGCAATTGTTGTCGTATACATAAAGTTGTGAACAGTGGCACACAGAATTGTTTGAATAATAAAGAATTTTAATCAAAACTAAACATAGGTTTACTTTTATTTTCTTTGCAATCTGCGAGCTCGTATTTTTAACGTTTTTAAAATGTTAAAACGTAACAATTATTTTGTTTAATTATTTCAAATAGAAATGTTATCACATATTGGCATTTTCAGCTAACAGACCATATTTATTACTATTATAATGGGTGGACCATTTAAAAGTTTAAATTTAAAAATGGAATAAATCAAAAACGGTTTGAAGTAGATCAACGTTTTTAAATCCCAGCTTCTTGGCACCCAATTGACATCACCATTACGGTTAATTAAAAGGCCATCAAACAATTGATGCAATAAATCGATTGTGGCATGAGATGTGAGGTAAATTACACAATCCTGTTGAAACCAACCATCGTTCACGTCAATACCATGAAGAGCGGGTACAAAGAACTCAGTTATCATAATGCGATGACCGCAATAGTATCGCCGTCCTCATTTTCAAAGTAATATGGGCCATTGATGCGTCCGCTCTACAAGCCACACGAAACAGCCATTCATAATGGGTGCATTGGCTTCTATAAGACCTCGTATGGGTTTTTTGTGTCCCAAATCTGGCAATTTGGCTTATTAACATACCCACCAAGATGAAAATTAGCTTCACCCAAAAATATGATTTTTTTTTTGGCAGAATCGTCATCATCGTGCAGTTTCTCCTTGGCCTAAAAAATCCCAACGTTGCTCAAGCGTAAATCAATTAATTACGTATAGTGGAGATAATATACTGAAATTTGTGACAGAATAGAATGACATAAGTATTGCCATATTCAATAATCGATGGTTTGAATTTAAACCGATAGATGGCACACCCACTAACATTTACAAATTATTTCAAAAATCTCTGGGTTAAATATACTTCTTGTTGAAAAATAAGTTGTCATCTCCTTACAATTCTTTCCTTTCACGTGAATAAATTGGTAATGCATTTGGATTATGAACCCATTCAATTTTGCACTCAGATTTTTACAGCTCTATGTGCTCATATTTCGGGCCTGTTTTAAATTTTGTGTTTCATTGAATCAAAATCATCGTAAAAAAAACTTGAAAACTTATTTCTATCCTTGCAATCCTGCCATTTGCTTTGCTAACGGTAAAAGGTTTTCTGATTGCTTTTGTTTGTTCTGGTTTCTGAGGCTTTATGTGTTGGAAAATCGTCAAACCACACCAAAAACTCCCTTAAGTCCGACACCTAACCAAAAGGCAACAAAATTCTGAAACAGCAGCTGACGTTCTACACATCAAATTTTAAATACAAAATAACCAGTCATTTACTGAAACCATACAAACACAGCACGCTCATCTAAATACAAACAAATGAAGGCAAAATACTTTAACATACGTACATACGTAGGAGGTACGTAAAAGCAAAATGTTTAAATAAATAAACAACACAGCCTATGCCTGGCACTAGACTTCGGTTTTTTATTTTTATGGTAATTAACTCATATATACACTCATGGTAATTATTTTATCTTTCTTTATTAGTTTAGAATTGAAAATCAATTTTATTCAGATATGAAGTCGTCGTAGAGTAGTAGGTAGTGTGTTGGCTTATTAGAAGTGAGGCCACGGTTCAAACAACAGGTCAGACATCTCCAATAAAATGAAATACCAAAAATAAAAAATATTTCTTCAGAGACTTTCTCTCCTCAAATTTCTGGCAAAAATGCCATGAAAAGTCTCTCAAAAAAAATCTGTAGTTAGGAGTCGGCTTTAAACTATAGGTCCCACCGCACATGTTGTGTGTGTTATTTTTATACATAATTGGTGTGAGAAGCTAGGTCGTAATCCTGACAAAAGGTTTATAATGACTAAGTATGTATGTGTGTATGTATGAAATAAAAAATCTTTACACATTATTATGCGTGATTTTATAGGACCAATATTTCCATAAGGGCCAATTTTGATGGCGTTTAGTTATTTAACTAAGAGAATATGTTTCTACGTGAATTGTTTTTCACCTACGAGTTAATGTGCTGTTCCTTGTACTTGTTAGTTGATTGTATGTCAATAGGTTTGATTTACAAAAATTACCACATAAGCAATTGTGGTAATTTTTTATCGCTTGAAAATTTAAACTGATATAACAATAAGACTTGGAAAATATAACCGGCGTTGCTAAAAATTTCATTGTCTATTCGATCGGTATAAACCAATGGCGTAACACAAACCTATAATAAGTAATTTAGAGGCGTTGCACAAACAAGTGGACCACGGAATATATTACCACTTCTAGAAAGAAAGTTGCCACCAAATTGACTGTTAAGTGCAATATACGGCAAAAAAACAAAAGTTTAGTCAGAACGTTTTGATAGTGGCGACGTTTTGAAATGACGACAAATGATGCAGTCACCTTTTAAACCGCATTGAATGGTCAATGGTAATGGATGCAATCGTGATTTGTTAATGTTTTTAGAATTGTCTGCACTCCAAATATGGCAATTTTACTAATTGACGTAACCATTTAACATTAATTAACACAATCAGATGCAAACGGTTTAATTCTTGAACAATAAATATTTTATTTTGTTTTATAGGCACGTCAAGCAATATCCTTAAGTAAAGTTTTCACATAGTAAACGAACAACGGTCGCCATAGTCTAGTAGGTAGTGTGTTGTTTTACTAAACGTGAAGCCATGGTTCATTGCCTGGCTCTAACTTCAGGACAAAACGAAATATGAAAAAATAATTCTTCGTCGATTTCACCGCCGCAGCCTTCTGGCAAAAATTTTGAGAGTAAATAAAAAATTGGCATGAACATATCCTCAAATCTGTCATTCGGAGTTGATGTTATACTCTAGGCCCTGCCTCTCATGGATAGAATTAATACAAGCAACATGAGTAGTATGAGAAGCTAGCTTGTAATCCTGACTTAATGGTTATAATGAACAACTAAGATGGATGACGGTCAACAACGAAGTCTAAAAAATATTTTTTCGAGGATTTCCTCCTTCCTGAATTTTAGGTGACGATTAGAAAATGATATGAAGAAATGGAATCAATCACACATGCATATATTTCCCTTTTATTTTAATATACACCAAAAGTCATTTCGTATGGTTCGGTTTTTTCGAATATGAACGTTATCAAATATATAATACTGATAATAACACACTTTTTTACGCAATATACGAGTATTTTATAATTTAAATCCAAGATTACAACTAACAATACCCAAATAATTCATTAAATATCAACCGCAACACATATTGTTTTTCATGCAATTTATTGTGGCACATTTTTTAAATATAAAACCGGCCTAAACCCTATATTTAATGCGATAATATAATGTATGGCTGACGTATTCGTCCGTAATTAAAGTGGAGCTCATTAATTTCACTTTTTTTAATTCACCTCATGTATATATTTAATAAAGTGTGCCTGAGTATTATAAATAATTAGAGAAAGATTGTTCTCCATACAATACAGATTTTTTTGGCAGGAGGTGTTGCTTGGGGTACATGTGAGTGTGAAATAAAATATTATGCCGCAAGTTATTGCATGTGATTTGATGACAGAAAATAAGTACTTATATGTGAGGCTTGTGTTGATGGACTTCGAAAGGGGTTGTAAATAAAAAAACCTTTTTTTAATTAAACATAAGTAAATAAACTGGCATTAATTAAATACAATCACCATGAGAAGTGAGTTTAAAAACCACTCGCCTTTGCTATATTATTACTGCCACCAATGATTTGTGTTGTGCCTTCCAAAAAAAGTCTTTAAAACATTTTACAATCTGTTTTTAATTAAGCCTTTAATTCATAAAAATTTTATTTAATGGTTTCTTCCATTCCTTAAAATACGACGGCAGGTGATAAATGTTGCTAATAAAATACGGAAGAAATTTCAAAATCATGGAATGCCTCACAATTTACGTTCTACCAGTAGAATAGGGGTCCGACATGAAACACGACTTATGGCTAAGAGATAATGGCCACAAAACCCCTTACCCAAATATAATTGGGACACAGGGGGACAGGATGCATCTGATACCAGATCAATTTTCTTAGACAAACGGAACAATTGTACAGATGCATGTGTGGGCTTGATGCTACATGGATGGCCATAAACTTAAAGATTGGACAGGACTTGGCCTCTGTATAGGTTAGGTTAGGTTAGCGTGGTAGCTTGTATACCAAAAGCTCATCTGAGCATGCATAGCGGTCCGTTGTGATGCCACAAGTGAACCCAGTCTTTGTACTGACCAAGTTCCTCCGAACCAAGGAGGGAGAAGTTATTCAGCGCAAGGGCTGCACATTTCAAAGCACGACTACCCCACGCTGGAAAACCTGCCAGAAAGCTTGATAAACGTGGCTATATCCTTGACATCAATGGACGATAGCTCCGTCATGCTGACAACGGTTGGAGAGCCAAATAACCTATATCTGCACCTCGCAAGAGATGGGCATTGACAAAAAAAAGTGGATAACAGTCTCCTCTTCCTCAGCGGATCTGCACCCACAGCAGTAGTCGTTAAATGGGAGCCGCATTCATTCCGCGTGTCTACCCATAACACAGTGACCTGTAAGCATGACCACTGTGATTGATATGATGCCACTACCAAGTCAAAGTAGCTGGTTGGTGCGCCTTCTATCCATTGAGGGTCAAGTGAGCCTAGAGCAGGACTCCTCATTGATCCAGGATAGGTTGGCGTCTCGGAGGAATTTCCGCGCGATGGCCAGGTTGAACGAGGTAAGTGGCATTCCTAAGTTGATTGAAGAGAATTCCGGAAGTAGTGCATCAGCTCTGGCTAGCTTGTCGGCTATGTAGTTTCCTGGAATGTCGCAGTATCCAGGGACCAAGATAACTGTGATACTGAAGCGCCCAGAAATAAGGTTGAGGCATCAACGACATTCCCCGACGATCCTGGAATTATTCACAACGTTCGATAGAGATCTTATGGCAGCCTGGCTATCAGAAAAGATCCAGATACGGATGAAAGGAACACCGTATGCGAGGATCCACAGTGCGGTTCGGTAGATGTCCATTACTTCCGCCTGGAACACGCTGCAATAGTCCGGCTGCCGGAGTGAAATGTCCAAGTCCAATTTCCCTGAGTATACTCTGCTACCCACCCCGCCATCGAGTTTGGAGCCGTCGGTATGTACATCCAGCTCCTGCTTAGGATCAGGAAGTTGAGACCTCTGTAAAAACAGTATTCCACAGGGAGATAATCGATATCCAGTGGGGCCACAGGATCAATCTCCAAAATAGAGGAGTGACCAGAGGAGGTGACGCGCCAACGGGATAGGACATTGAGTCTTGTCGCAGTGAACTTAGCCACCTGCTTAGCGAGGAGCTCAGTAGGAAGCCAGTTAAGCATTGCGAACAAGGCCTTTGTGGGGGTGGTACGTAACTCTAACTCCGTCCAGGAGTATGACATTGTGCTGCTTGTCCACCAGAAGGCAACACCATATAAGAGGTTGGGTTCGATGACTGCAGAATAGATCCAGCGCAAGACCCTTGGGCTGAGACCCCATCTGGATCCAACTGTCCTGCTGCTGCAGTAAGCAGCACAGGCCGCCTTCCGCGCCCTTGTAGCCAGATTCGCCCTCCAGTTGAGTTTGGGATCGAGGATCAGGCCCAGATAGTTAACCTTGGGACTCAGCGTGAATCTGGTCCCGTTTATACTAGGGAGGGTGAAGGTCGGGACCTTGTATCTCCTAGTGGAAAGAATTGTATCTGTCTTGGAGGGATTAACAGATAGTCCAAAAACCCCGCACCAGTCCAGTACAATTGACAGCGCCAAGTTTAGGTTATCAGACAAATTACTGACGACCATTCCCAGCAATGGCAATATCGTCAGCGTAGGCTATGGCGTTATTACCAGAGGATTCAAGTCCTCTCAGGAGTGAGTTGACTGCGAGATTCCAGAGAAGTGAAGATAGAACACCGCCTTGTGGTGTACCCCTACAGACAATTCTCTGACACTGTGAAGCCCCCACTGTGGAGGTTATTGTTCTCGATTTGAGGAGAAGCTCAATAAACCGGACCAGATTCTGATCCAGGTTGAGAGAATTAAGAGCCCTAACTATAGCGTCCGGGTTGACGTGTGGCCTTTTCCACTCCAGAGATAAGGGAGCGCAGTGAAGTCTATATCGTTGAATTAGAAACAATACTACGCCTCTGACTTACATAGTAAACGGAGCAGACTTAGAGCGTATGATCTGGAGCAGCTGCACGGAATCAGGGACTGTCCAGAACTGCAAAAAAACAATTAAAAATTTCTTACAGCATGACACAGTAGGCATTATAACTAGCAAAGTAGTAGTAGTAGAATATAGAATTATTCTTGTTAGCACCAATCAACATCCTTTCATTTGTTAGGATAATAGTATTCGAAGAGATATTATAGTAATACTCCTTATTGTTTAAGGGCAGTAAAATATATCGCTTGGTCGCGTTACTTCACAACGACAATAATTGCATAAATGAGTCTCTCTCATATATTTTAACACAAAGCAAATGTAAGTTTAGATTGGAAAATCCTATAAGTAAAGTTGAAAAACAGCGAATAACGGGTTTATTTGGCATTGGTAACCTGTACGCCATTGTTATGACACAATAAAACTCTTAATGGTTTTCTTTTCTAAGTTTCACAGGAAATATCGCTCTCTAAGTGGTCTTATACAAGATATTTTATTGTAATGTAGACGATTTCATTTAGCTAGCTTGTACCTATGCTTGTCTTGCAATGGAATGAAAAAAAATATGTATGAATGTTAGTAAAACATAAAACCACAAATATTTAAATTTTAAATTAATAACAAAACATTTATGAAAATATTTTACAAACAAGCGATTCAATAATTTGGTTGTGTTACTAAAGAGAACGAAAAGTCTCCGGCAATTTTAAGGAACAATACTAACAAAAATTGACAATAAAATCAAAAAATTTTGCAATAATTTAGAAATTTAAGAATTTTCTTATACCAACCCTTCCAATTGTGCGAAATTTATGACCATCGAAACTATAAAATTCATCCATTTTTCCATTCCAACATTTCATATTTCCTACATTCAATACAATCCCGCATTTATTTTTTCATACATTCACTCATACATTCATTCAATATTGAAATTTTTGTATTGAAAAATTTTCTACTTCATGTACCTACACTGGGTGCTGGCTGGTGTGGAGTGGTAACACTGGAAACTAAATGGGTGAGTGAATCCATTGTCAATTCAAACGTATTGTCGTTATTGTTGTTTTGATAAATTTTTAGAATTTTTCATCGATTACACGGTGCGATAGTGAAAATACACCCGAGTAACTAGCTACATAGTCTAAGTTTTTCACCAGGTTGAGTGGAACTCAAAAATACTTTTTTTTATTTTTCTCGAACCCTTCAAACTTGTTTTATTTGACAAAATCGGTTTTTTTGATATTTTCACACAAAATTATTGATTACCCAAATATGTTTGAACCTAGTTTTTTAGAAAGGGGAGAGTTTAGCCTTTAAAACTGTATACATAAACAATTTGTTCAAACTTATATATTTTGATGGGGTCAAACTTGGAAAATATTATTTTTTTCTTAATTTTTCAAATTTAGCCATTCTTAATTGCAAAATTTAATTGAACAATATGAAATAAGTGATAATATTCTGAAAGTGCTTTATCTTGTGAAGAGATTGACACTTTGTTTTATCAAGTCAGACAAAAATTACCATAGTTATTATTTAAATAGCATAACTGTCGTGTTATATTTTTTATACATACATATATCTTACCTTATCAAATGAATTCTCAGTTCAAAAATTTTCAAAAGTTTTGATGGATCTTGATTTTTTATCGAAAATTTCAGTTTCACGTTTGCACGACTAACAGAAATCGGCTAATATTTGTGTTTTTTGCAAATATTATTATTTCGCTTTGCGCAAACATTGTTCAACTTCTGGTGGTCGCTCAAACGTGAAATTGACACATTTTGCCATAAACAATCAAGATCCTTCAAAACTTTTGAAATTTTTTAACTAACAGCTCATTTGAAAAACTATACTCGTATATATGAAAAATATAACTCGACTGTTAGACTCTTTAAATAATAACTAAGGTAATTTTTGTCGGATTTGATCAAGCGAAGTGTCAATCTCTTCACAAGATAATGCACTTTCAGAGTGTTATCACTTATTAAATATTTTTTAATTAAAGTTTGTTACTATGAACTGACAAACTTGAAAAATATGAAAAAAATTCGCATTTGTCAAGTTTACCTCATCAAACCCCGTATCATATTAAGTCAAATAATATATATATACACACTCTTCTTTCTAATAAGGTTTAAATTTTGAACATGAGTTCAGAAATGTTTGTTTAATAAATAAATATGTGCATAAAGTAAAAAAAAACAGTTTTTGTCAAATAAAACAAGTTTGGAGGGTTTAAGAAAAATAAAAAAATATTTTTGAGTTCTACTTAACTAGCTGAACAACTAATACCAGGTAGCTACTCGGGTGTAATTAATTTTTTGTATTTTGTCGCATAGTGTTATTAGCTGAAGCAGTTTCAAAACTGTACGAACATATTAATGATGACGCTGGTATTTACCTCGACTGTTAGTGAGCTTCTGTGGAGGTTGTGGTCATGGACTTCAAGTCACACACTTATGAATCACCGAAAATTTAATTTTTTGTTTCGTTGAGGCATGCATATGCAAGCCGTTTTTTTAAACTGTTGTTGTAGGGCTCTGTTTATTATTGTGTTTAATTGTGAAGAGTAACCCGTGGCACAAAATAAATCTGGCGGACAGTTGTATTTGCTGGGCATGTCATCTGGTGTTGAGTCATCAATGCAAATACATTGCCGGCAGTTACCGATATCGTGTAGCATAACATCGCCTATTTTATAAAAAATTTACATAAAATATCTTTCCATGAAAAAAAAGGAGCAAAAATCAAAAAGAGGTTGCAAGGAAGAAAGGGATGATTTATGGTTAGCACATAAAGGTGGATGAAAGCAATCAATAAAGGAAAGGAAAGCTTTTGAAAGCAAGAATTTATCTTTTTGATTAAAAAAGTATGTAACTACATAATAGTGGGACAATAGAAATTTAAATTTTTAAACAAATAAATCAATTCAATTATGTCAATCAATTATGTCAATTCTTCTGCACGGAGAGAATAAGCGTCTTGTAGAGTTTTAGTTTTGTCATACGAGAGTGGTCTCTGCATATTGACACCATAGTTGCACATGTTGGCAAGAGTGATCCTACGCTTGATCTCCACACTGTCTATCGAACGTATAGTTATCGGCCGTAATTTGGAATCCAATACGCCGCATGTCCCTACTTGTAGACAACATATACTTTGTTTTGCCCTTACATACAACCAAATCCATCTTGGACGACTCTCGCGCTAAAGTAAAGTAACGTTCCATTTGATACTCCAATGTAGTTAGTGTACGTAAGCAACTAGAAAAAGTTTTTGAAAAATTATGCAATTTGATGCATCCCATCTCCATGGCGATGTCGTAAAGGTTCCGAACAGGTCTATTCCAACATTGAGATGGTGATGCTTGAATTACATACATACATAATTGGTCATTACAACCCTTCAGTCAGGATTATAACCTAGCTTATTATACCACTTATGTTGTATGTGTTAATTTTATACATGAGTGGCGGGACCTTCCTGACTAAAGGGATGTAATTAAGTAATATACAATGAACCATGTAACTCTTAGCCGCGACGAAACAATTTAATTTCAACAATCAGGTTTGTTCTGACAATCGCACGATTTAAAATCGCAAGTGATTTTAAAACGCCAAATTTATTTCAGGGTGTTCTGAAACACACACGTTTTACTTGCGATCTTCGATTTTTCGAAGTCGTTTACCAAAAAAATAAAACTTGTTTTAGAATTACAAATAAAAATTAAAACATCAAAACTACAAAAATAAAGAGCAAAAATTCCTACATTTTTCTTTTCAAGCATAATTTGTTTAAAAAAGCTGAAAAACAGAAAAGAAAAATTAAAAAGGCGTGTCCTCAGGGATTATTCTAACCCATTAGACGTTCCGGAGCAGGCGTAAGTATAAACATATTTACATATAAAGGAGTTATGCAAGTATATGTGGATTTTGTGTTAAGTTTTATAACGCTTTACCTGCTGAATAAAACTGCATTTAGGATGGTTTATGAAGAAACTGCTGGGCATATATGTAAAAGTGTACAATGGGTCAATTCGACCTCTGGGTACTGTACTTGTTTTAATTGACAAGTACATGTCCTCTAACCTATGTAAAAGTACTATTCCCGACACGATACGTTTGCTGAGTGCTTTAAGATTTCTGGCGGTCGGTTCCTTCCAAGGAGCATAAATCTCAGTGTGGGACGTTCTACATTGTGTAAAATATTATGGGATGTACTTAATATTTTTGAAAAAAGAATATCCCTACTTTGGATGAATTTGGGCATTACAGATGAAGAAACGAAAGCGTCAAAAATGCAAACAATCAAAGTGATTACTGTGAAAGTGGATTTGTAACCACCAAACGAAGATACGAGTTGTTAACGCATCTAGACCTGGTTCATGTCACGATGTTTTTGTGTGGAATTTAAGTAACGCCAGTGAATTTTTGCTTAGAAAAATATTCTAATGGAGACCGTGGTTACTGGTAGCTGGCCGATTCAGCATATGCCCTACAGCCGTATGTTTTAGTACCGTACGTTCGTTGAAATCGTCAGTTTTAAGTTAACAAATGACACAAAAAATTTGTTAAAAATAAAGCAAGTTTTTAGCCTGTTATTTTTATTTAGAAAAGTGTAAAATTGTTATCATTTTTTGTTAAGAAGTTCTGCTTGAGCATATTTTTCATCAGCTCACTGCATAACAACTATTTAGCAATTTCGAACCGTATAAAATTCTTTTTAGCGATTAGCGTTCGTAAACGCAAAATTTAGGCGATTTGCGTTTTTCAGAATATGCCCGAATATTTCTGTTTTCTACTATCATTGAAGTTAGCTTTCTCTTGAACAAAACATTATATATAGTATTTGTTGTAATGCCTGTGTTAAACATATTAAAAACTATTTTTTATAGATCTTCAATAAAATGATTTGGTTTCAATTATATTCCAGATCTGGAACCGAACTACGGGAAATTATTTCGGTCACGAATTGGCATGAAAGTGGTCATTTTCATTTCGAAAGTAACTTTTTGAATGTATTCCATAGTCCATTGTACAACTGCTGTTTGATGTCTTCTTTTTATTTTTGTTTAATGAATTTATTGCTTTTTTTAACATAATTTTACTTGATAAGATAAAGACATCAAATCATTATGACACAAATCCATCACGTTCAGTTTTTGAAATCAAAATATTTTTTCTTATCAGTAATCAGTCATTTTAAGCTTTTTGGTCTTCTCCCTGCAGCTCTCCTCCTTCATTCCCTTGCATAATCAAATGTTGCTTAATAAATTATATTTTTATATGGCGCCTCAATTCAATTGTGTCATGGGGATATCAATAATCGAATTGATTTGGATTTTAAAACATCCGTATTGACTTCTGGACATCAACGTTTTCATTTATGCTTGAATAAGCGATGTTTTATTTGTTTATTCACTGACTTCAACACATACTCAACAGTCAAGGAAAAGTTATTCAATTTTTGTTGAATTCTCCTCTTATACTCCTTGACCGTTGTATTTTGGGGTTAATAGGTTACCACTTTTCGTAACAGAAACTGAATGAAATACGATGCCGTAAATGAAAAAGAGAATGAAAAGAAAATAAATTTAGTTCGATAGTCTGTCAGCTTGCCTGACTTTTAGACAAATCACTCATTCGTATGAACAACCCTTTCAATTTGCACAGGATTTTTGAGTTTTTGTTTTTTAAATTATTTATTTAACGTTCAAAAAGCGTGTTGGCTTATTAGACGTGAGGCAAACCGAAATATAAAGAAAATATTTCTTCGGCGACTTCCTTTTAGAAGATTTCTGACAAAAACTCTGAGAGTAAATAAAACTGCCATGAAAAGTTGTGAAGTTTCTCAAAAACCTGTCGTTCGGAGTCGACTTTAAACTGTAGGTCTCGCCACTCATGTATAAAATTAACGCACACAACATGAGTGATGTGAGAAGCTAGGCCGTAATCCTGACTGAAGGGTTATATGTGTGTATTTAACGTTCACGTGAATTCAAGTTTTTTTATTTTTTTTTCTGAAACGTTTCACTAAATTAACATAAATTGTTATGTTTTTGACAGGGGCTTTACAAGAACTAGGAATATTCATCTCAGTTTTGTACGCTATGGGTGCTTGTGGATTAAATAATATATGTATATGTAAATGAGTTATGGAACAAAAATGGGGAGTTGCTTTTTCTTTACAAATTATGTCTAGAGAACGATTCAAAGAAATAATGAAATATATTCGTTTTGACGTTCGAGAAGAAAGATCTACTAGACTAAAAACAGATAAGTTCGCCTTAATTTCGTATGTTTGTAGCCGTTTTATTGAAAATTGAAAATCTTATTATAGACCAGGTGAAAACATCGCTGTTGACGAACAATTCTTTCCTACAGAAGCAAGATGCAAATTTACACAATACATGGCGAATAAACCCGACAAATTTGGTATAAAATTTTGGTTTTGCGTAGATATCAAATCGAAATATCTGCTCAACGGTTTCCCCTACTTGGGAAAAGATGGCAATTGTCCACATAACATTACGCTTGGAGAGGATATTGTAATGCGTCTAATAGAACCTTTCTTAAACAAAAGGAGAATTGTGACGACTGACAACTTTTTTACCTCAGTATCGGTGACAGAAAGTTTCCTCTCCAAACGTACAACTCTAGTTGGGACAGTCAATAATGCAAAAGAGGGGGAAAAATTTAAATTAAATTTGCATTCCTATGAAGTTCTAATAATCGAAAATAATAAGCGCCTTCTGACAGTTTACCAAGAAAAGAGACAAAAATGTTTTATTGCTGAGTACTTTGCACGATGTGGTTGAAATAGCTGAAGAGAGAACACAAACCCAATACCGTGACTCTTTATAATTCAACTAAATTTGGTGTTGATGTTGTTGACCAAATGGCTAGAAAATATAGACCAGTACAAGGTTTTTTCAACATATTGGACTTGGCAGCAATAAATGCTTGTGTGCTATTCCAAGAACAGACAGACAAAAAAATTCGTAGAAAAGAATTTATTTTACAAGTAGCATCTGAACTCAGTCACATTGACGAGCAACCGCAGGTTTCACATATTCAATCCATAAAAAGACGACATTGTCATACAACTGGCTGCAGAAACAAAACAAATAAAACGTGTGAAATGTGTCAGAAACCCATATGCGGAACCTGTATTAAATCAAAACATTTTGTATGCGCTGGATGCGTGTAAAAGACAGATTTCAAAAAAAAAATCTTAACATTATTGACCTGTTTCACGATCTCGATATACCTCGATCTCGCATAAATGCATTCAAAACAACAACAACAATTTTTATGAATGTACATACAATATTTATTATATATATATGTAAACATATAAACTTGGTTTCTTTCCAAATACGTATTATTAAATGTTTATTTTTTGTTATAAACTAAGAATACAAAATGCATAATTTAATATTTTAAATTTTTGCTACTAAAACTTAAAGGGAGTCAAATGACCTCTACCCGTCTTTTAAAGTAGATTAATTTTTTCATCTTTCTAGTGTTAAGTTATAATCTTCTTTGTTCTCACCACACTCCCTAGTTTTTTTGGCTTTTCAGTAGCTATAGAACAACAAACAGCTCTGGCTCTTCATTGCCTGCTGAATGTTTTACCCAATGACTGGTTTTATTGACTGGTTGACTGGCTGCTGCCTTAATTGTTGGTTTGAAAAACAAAGAACAACAACAATTTTATTGTTTACGGTGACCCTTAACTCTTATAGTCATCGTTTAGTTTTATCATGCTTTTACCGGTTTATGGTCGTAAAACAGAATTTCTGCTTTGTTTTAAGGCAAAGTATCAAATCTGTTTATGGAAGCATAGAAGTAGAATTTGTTGTTAAGTTTCCTTTATTCCTTAAGTGATACGCACATCAGTCAAATCGGTATTTGGCGGCATTGAATGGAAACAGAGTTTTCATTGAATTCAATCCAATTCAATAGATTTTTATTTCAGAAAAATTTGTCTTGAATTATTCTATTAATGACTCGTGTAACTAACTTTGAAGTAAGTTTTGTAAACTCCTGCTACTTTCATGTTCGTATATTCTCGATTTAATTACCACTTTAGCGCGTCATTCACTAAAGAATCCACAAGTCGGTGGTGTTCAAACGATCCAATTCTAGCCAAAAGATGTTGGTAATAATCGACCTATAATATTCGTTGTTGACAGTGATGGCCTGGCCAACGTCGTTTTTAAAGGAATATGAATTGATGATGTCAATTGTAGATTGTTATCGTACCAAATTTGATAATTTTTTTCGTTCACATTTACATTTATCTAGAAGTGGGCCTCATCGCTGAAGTCAATTTTTCGATGAAAATTAGTGTCAGGCAGAACACGCATATTTTTAAATTTAAAGTTTTCAGCATTAAAACCCCAATTGTTGTTTTTGTTTTTCATTAACGCACTAAATCCATTTGTCTTTACTATTCCAAGAGTTTTATATTTTGCTAAATCAACATCTCAATGGTATCTTTTATAGCCCTCTGTGACATTTTGTCTTGCTGCTACATATAAAGAGTTCAATCGATTAAGCGGATACATTTTTAATCTAACTATTTATTATTTATTTATTTTATTTATTAATTACAATACAATTACAAATTATATCCGAATTATATACGAGGTGGGAATCGAACCCACAACCCTCACGCTAATAGTCTAGCACACTACCCACTAGACTACCAGGGCACCCTAATCTAACTAATAAAATCTAAATCTACAGAAGAACGGACAGTAAATTTGGATAACTCAATCACTTTTATTTCATTGAAACTGGGCTACAAAACTGGAAGGAAACAGCAAACAGACTATAGGAAACCACAGTGGGGAAGAATACAAAGATACACTAGGGCGATCCTACAATATTGCGAGAGGTGGATTGGAAAAAGTTAAGGCAATTTGCACAGGATACTTATTTTCTGTAGAAAGTATGGTTTGTACTCCTTAATGATGATGTTCACACTATGTCGGCCTTTCTCGTTTTTTGTTATAATTTCATCAACAGAGACCAGAGTGTGATGCAGATCAAACATAAAAATCAGCTCGAAATGATCATACCATATCGTAGTTGTTTTTCTAGTTACAGCATAATATCCGCAAACTTCACTAAATTTTTCAATATTCTGCGACGCTGAAGTTATAGAAAAACGCAGTGTGGCAATAATGTACCGAATAATCACTAATTTTTAAATGCAATTAATTTCTTACTGATTAATAAATCTCAAATAAATCGAAATATTAAACAAATATTTCTTCGGCGACTTCTTCTTTGCAAATTTCTGGCAAAAACTATGGAAGTAAAATAAAATTGCCATGAAAAAGCTTTTCAAGAATCTGTCGTTCAGTGTCGACTTAAAACTGTAAGACCCGCTATTCATGTAAAAAGTTGACACACACAAAATAAGTGATGTGAGAAGCAAATGTTGTAATCCTGATTAAAGGGTTGTAATGACCAATTATGTATGTATGTATATATGTATACTAACTAGGTGAAGCTTAAAACGCCATCTTTCGTATGTTGGTTAAATTTAAATACGAGGTGAACGTAAATAACATTTTATTGATTAATTTGAACATCTGGCTGGTATGAATATATGGAAATAAATTTTGTTTCAATTAATTGAAAAAGAATTTAATGGTCGTTCCCTAGTCATAAGAATTTGTTGACTAATTTTATAAAGATTTTCTTCGCTATGCCCACGGTCGGATGATCGAAAAAGTAATTCTCAAACTATTAGTAGGAGTATGAAAATAAAGAACAACTAACAGAGTGCCTCAATAAGGGGTATAAATTCGAACAATAAAATTAAGGATCAGTTATGGACAACTGATCCTTTTAATTTGAATGTTGGTTTTGGCATAACTCCTATGACTCCAAATAATTCATTTAACCAGACTAATTTTAAATCAGCCTTTAAAATATCTTCCCCAAACTATTTAATCCAAAAAATAATGTTTCGTTAACAATTTTTTCATTTTAAAGCTTAAAAGGGTGGAACGGACGAAAAACGGCAGCTGCGCTTTATGGAATACAATAAGAACAACCTAAAAACCACAATTTGCCCCCTACAATTTAAAAATTTATTTGGACAGCTACAACTAAAACAACGACAACGACAACTTTATTTATACAGTGATATGAAAAATAATAATGACAGGATAAAAACTCGAAACTTCTTTCTTGTTTAAACGACTAATTTTTTCTTAAACGGTAGAAAAAAGATTAAAAACAAAATTTTTGCTATTCCTATAATATATTTTGACTTTTTTGTGATTTTGTATGAATGTATGTAGTTTAATGTGTGAAAAAAATAAGCACACTTCATGAAATCTTAAAGCTGTAACTAACCTAAGTAAAACTAAATAGATATTTATACTGAATATTGTTGCATGAAGCCTTAGTGCCACATTAGTACTTTGTTGTGGATCTATTGTTCTTCAGAACAGCAGCACAGCTTCTAGGCATTGAGTCGACCAAATATTAACAAACATGCGTTCCACGCATTCTGTATAACATTCCAAAGCTCGTCGCAATTTGTTGGACACTTTCCCCTGATTGCCCTTTTAACTTCGTTCCACAAATTTTCTATTGGGTTCAAATCAGAGGACTGTGCTGGCCGTTCTAAAACAATATTTTTTTTGTCCTATAACCACTTCTTTGTGTACTTTGCCGTATGCTTTGGGTCATTATCCTGCTGGAAAGCCCATTTGAGTGGCATATTTTCTTAGGCATACGGCAGCGTTGCATTTTTCAAAATTTCGGTGTAATCAGCCGATTTCATTAGATTCTGGATACGATATAGAGGACCCACACCATAACAAGAGAATGACACCCATACCATGATGCTACCACCACTTCTAGACGTACATTGTGTTGACCCGGCGTCTCATCAGTTTTTGATCTTGATGATTGAGATAGTTTTCTTCTAAGACGTGCATTACGTTGATCAGGTGTCTCAGCAGTTCTAGATGTTGATGCTCGTATCCTCTCTCCTTCTACACGTGCATCACGTTGATTTGGTGTCTCCGCAGCTCTAGGTGTGGAGGCTCTAGACCTTTCAACGCTCAGACGAACATCACGTTCTTCGGGACTTTCGTCAGCCCTTTATGATTGTAAATTAACTGCATTTTTTGTGCGTTTAGAATGCCAAGCTTTTTTAGGTGGCATTTTTTTGTTTTTAATTATCACAATATGATCACTTACAAAATAAATGTTTCACTCGCTTAGAATCTGGGATTCAAATGATTTGCGAAAAAGATTGTAAGTACTATTTAACTACTTCCTTTCAATCATTATTAGGCAAATATACCATAACAGGTAAAATTTTTTTATTTTCAAGATAAACTATTTTGGGCAATAGAAAATATTTAATATCTTTTATTAGGATGACCATAAATGACCTGACGATAAAGGTAAAAAATTATGTACGCTGAAGGTAGTCAATAAATTAAGACAGTATAGTGATGGTCTGTGTCTACTGTTAATGGTACCTAAGTTACACATGTCCCTCTATGCGTATTTCTACAAACATATAATAAAACAGGTATTGGAACGACCAGGCAATACACATGACTTTAGCTGCAATAGTTTATCAGATATATGATGTTTAGTATTTACTTTCTATCTAAGAATTCGTATAAAAATAGAGTCCATTTATGTGTATCAAAGTGGTTCATGCTATATTCTAGCTCTAATAGTTTTCCATGTACACGAACTTTTGTATAATATATACTATATGGGAGAGTCTCGCTCTTATTGCTAGTCCGGTAATTTTTACACAAATTATTCATATGGATTTCAGTGTTCCCCGTGTACAATTTGATGATTTTATCTATAATGATTTCCCAGATATAAGAAGTTTTAAATTTAATTCATATGAGAAGTCTAAAATATTCATATTGATACTAAAGTTGATTCGACAAGTTGGGTGACACGCCCATTACAGAAAGTCTGCCCATTTTGTTCATGTATGCGTCAAAGTCGGCCATACACAATTTGAGGAATCTAGCTATTGCAGTTTATGAGATATGCGACATTAAATACTTATTGGGTATGTGGGCGTGGCACCTCACCTCCTTGAAATTTTAAAATAAAAAGTAGCCTATAGTTCCGTCGAGACATACAGGAAGGCACTGTTAAAATTTCAAGAAAATCGGTCCAGCCGTTTAGCCGTCTATATACTTCAAACAAACCCACAAACAAATAAACACACATACATTTTTATATATAAGACAAGAATAAAACATTCCAATGGCTGTCATCTTACCCATTACGTTGCACTCCTGCTCCGACCTTGATGTTATGCTGAGTGTAGGCGGTATTGCAGATGCTACTAATGCTGTGGCTATTGACGATGTTGCATTTGTTTGTGACACTATCACTACTACTTGAACTGCTATAACTAGTGGCACTATTATTGTTGTTGTAATATATGTTAATGTAGCCACTGCTGTTGTTGTTTAACAACTTTACACCCCTATTTTGAGCTTCTATACTTTGATTACCACCAACAATTTTATTAAAAATTGTATTGTTATTGCTGTTATTGTCATTTATTTTGGAGGACACAATATTGTTCTTAACAACAGCAATACTAGCAGCAGCATTAATTGCAACAGCAGCGATACCGTTTCTGTTAGAAACTAAAATTGGTGGTGGTTGCACAAATTCATTCGGCGTTTTTCAATTTGTTTTTCATGTTAGAAATGCTGCTCCTTCTGTTATTGTTGTTGTTGTTGGATGGTGGTCTGTGGCTATTGTTGCTGTAATTTAGCAGATGATGCCGTTAACATTATAACAATGTTTACCACGCTAACAACACTGTTATCTTCATTACTTATTGTCGAACGAATAATACCAACACCACCACGTCAACCATTCTCATTACTGTTGCCACACTAGAGCCACTGCTGGTAATAGTTATTTTGAATCCTAGCAGTTTATTATTTCGATTACAATTTTTTAATAAATTTCACTGAATGGTAAAGTTGTTGTTGTTGCCTTTAATAATTCCATTGCTATTGAGTCGATTATTCTTGCTAAAATGTTGTTCTCTTGCAAGCATTCCATTTGCTTTGGCATCAACACTATAGATTGAAGCTGCTGCTTTCAATATTTTTAGTGGCTCGCGTTGCCATGACGTTAATTGCTTCCTTTGTATCACCAGCAGCTGAAGCTGATGAAAATTCGGTTTTAGAATCGAATCCAATATTTTCATAATTTCTTCCACAGCGACTAACATAAAAGCCGCTCACACAGCCCATGCTGATTGACTAATTAAATGTGAAAAAATTCTTGTTATCCTTTAACTTATGACGTGGTGGTAAATTTTACACTATCTTTTTTATTTGTCTAATAACTTCTATTTGTTACACTCTTTTAAGCTGATATTGCCAGTACCCTCATATTATACTATGCTTTTATTGACAGTATAGTTTTGTCTTTTGATTGTTACAGCATCGCGGAGATTTATGTGTTTGGGTGTAAAATTTACTACACGTCGTCGTTTGTAGAGATTTTTAATAGAAAATATTTTACTACCACGTAGTTGTTTGTGTGATTTTTATATAGAAAATATTCTACTACCACGTCTAATCTAACGTTAGTAACACATGTAAAAAAAAAATACTACACGTCTCCGTAAGCGTAAGTATTTTTGTAATTTTTGTTTTCACCTTATTTTGAGTTGCTGAAAAATGTTTAACTTTTTTTGTATTATTGTACAATTAAATAGTGGAAAATGGTACATTCAAAAAATACGGTCTGATTCCCTTCCCCAGCCTGTGATCCAAAAACATACAAAAACGAGCAAATTATGCTATATATGCTCCAATAAATTAAAAAGGAAAACTACACATACATGTTTAGAGTGTAATAAACCACTGTGTATGGGCAGCAGCAAACGGCTATGCATTAATTGTACTAAGAATGAATTTGACGAATGATAATTTTACCTCAAAAGACTGATTGTTATTTTTTTATATATATAAGATATTGAAATGTTCCTCTTTATTTTAATAAATATATAGCTTAGGCTGTTGACAAATGCCATTTATTGTTTTTGTTTAGCCTTAATTTTCTTGATGTAAGTTAAATTAAGTACAGTTTTTGCTTTTAAAATAATATTATATTTGACAATTTTTACTATAGCGATCTTACTCGCTTGAGCTGTACTTAACAATTGGTTAAATAATCCCAAAAACTAAGCATATTACGAGCTTCATACTCGAGTGTTATTGTTGTATGTAATTATGTCGCCAATTCAGCTTAAAATTTGTTGGTAGCGATGTAATTGCGTATTTGAACAATTATGCTTTCGCAATGAGAAAAGCTTTGTTACAGCAGTTCAAAGCTTTGCTGTTGCTATGTTCTTTTATCAAAGACTATGATAATAAGGAAAATAGAATGATCGATAGAAGTATGTATGCATGATTGTAGCACAGCATCTTAATATACGCAACCAAGCGAACATTTAAGTCATAATTTGTATTAACGCAGCTTGGCGACAGATAAACGTATGAAACAAAAAGTGATTATTTTATTTACTGTGTTAACTATCCCCCTTCTAAATCACGAATCGTCCTCGATTCGAAAAGTACGCTGCTTCGCACATTATTCTTTAAGTGAACTGTTTGCGTAATTGCTTAGTTAAATTTTTGCAAAGAATTTGGCTTAGTTACTACTGATTATAATTAAATATTAAATATTAATGTTAAATTATGCAAAGTGAGTTAAACAGAGTTATTTAAAAATTAGTAATAATTCAATTTGTGAGATTTCTTAAGGCTACTGTGATAATTTAAAAAATTAACAAGTGGTATATTTGAACATATTCCTGCTAGTTTAATGCTGTTACTCTTTGTTTATGATGTTATGTTTTTTATGTTTATGTTTATATTTCTTAATGAAAGAAAATATTTAAATCTGTACTTTTATTTCTTCATTTTATTCTTTATTCTTAAATTTTATTTATTACGTCGTTTTTAACGAAGATTGCTTTTATGCACCTTTCTGCCATCAATCAAGACTGTCGTGCCCAGGTCTTTTTCAATTGTTTTTTCAACAAACACTTTATCAAATTTATTTCCAAGTCTTTTATTTCGTCTTATAAAAACTTTTTCTCCGGTGCTATAAGTCTTTACCATTCTCCCACGATTATTTCTTTCTAAAGTATTTTTTTGAGTTTTGAATAACTTTTCCTTTATAACATCTAACTTCTCCACTGCACAGTTATGAAATATATCGGTTGGTCTGGCGCTGATGACGGAATGATAGCTACAATTGTATTTATGCGTTGCTAAAATAACCAGACTAATAGTATCGTCAATCTTTTGCTGCTCTTTAATACAGCGCGCAATTTCCAACAAGGTGGAGTGTAACCTTTCTACCTGACCATTGCTTTCACTGTGAAGAGTGGGTATGAAGAATTGTTCTATTGAAAAACAATCCCTTAATAAAGCCTTAATAGCATTTGATTGGAAAGCCTTTTCATTGTCAGAGACAATGACTTTGGTGTTATTAAACGTTAACAAAACTTCTAACATAGCGTATTTAACATCAACCGTAGACCTTGAAATAATTGGTTTGACTACAGCAAACTTAGAAAATTTATCTATGCATGTTAAAAACAATTGCTTTCCAGTAATTAATATGTCCATATGAAGAATTTCTCCTGGAAGGTGTAGAATTGGTGTTTTACCTATTCCAGGGTCAGGTGGTCTTCGTTGATATTTATTCTCTAAGCATATTTTACAATTTGTTATTATTGATTTCAATGATTTTTTTATGTTTGGAAAATAATAATCACGAGTGATTTGACGAAAGTTTTCATGTAAGCCCCGATGAGCCCGATTGTGTTCCGTTGCTATCACTTCCATTTGATCATCTTTATTGATTAAATCAATTAAGAGAAGCTCAGTGTGGATAAATTTAATGCCAGGAAGAGCCGATAATACTGCATCCTGTATCTCAGCTAATGTTCTGAGATCACAGAAAATTCCGTTGGTAACGTTAGGGTTAATAATGGCTTTCAAGCACTGGAGAAGATTTTCGAGAGAGTCGAAGGTGATCGTATGACGAGTCAATTTATTGAAAATAATTTTAGTATTTTTGCTAAAAGAATTTGATTTGGAAATCATTAACTGATTTCTGAATTGGATAATAGGGCAATTGACTGTCTTAATTACTTTACTTAGAGATTGTTCGCTGTGAACGGTGCCGTCTGATGTAGCTTCACTCAAATGGTGGGAAAATTGCCGAGAAAGTGCATCCGCTACCACATTGTCTTTCCCAGGTTTAAAATGAAAAGTAGGCGAAAACTCTTCGATGAATGCGCGCCATCTTTTCATTTTAGCATTAGGGTTTTTCTCCGACATTGCAAAGATCAGTGGCTGGTGGTCGGTAAAAATTTGTATGTCTTTGATTCCGTATAAATAATGACGAAGCTTTCTCAAAGCCCACACTATCGCAAGTAGCTCACGTTCGTTAGTAGCATAATTTTGTTCGCTAGCAGAAAGCGTTCGCGAAATCATTGTAATAGGGCGACCTTTTTGCGACAAAACCGCGCCCAAAGCTGTAGAAGAGGCATCGGTTGTGAGCTCGAAAGGTTGGTTATAATCAGGGAATTGAAGTAAAACATCTTCCGAAGCTAGTATCTTTTTTATTCGATCAAAGGCTTGCAGTGCTTCCGGATTCAAATCAATTCTTATATTCTTCGAATTGCGCGCTCCCACATGCCCATTTTCTCCGCGAAGATAAACAGTTAAGGGTTTAACTATTGCAGCGTAGTCTTTTATAAAGCGTCTGTAATAGCCGGATAAGCCAAGAAATGAACGTAATGCTCGAAGGGTTCGGGGAGGTTCATAATTAATAATATCGTGAACCTTATCCGGACAGGTGCTAATGCCTGCTTCAGAAACGAGAAACCCAAGAAACTCCACTTGAGTTTTAAAAAATTTTGATTTTTCGGGCGATACTCTCATTCCTGCATTTTCAAGTTTCTGGAGTATGAGATCGATGTGTTTTAAATGCGACTCCCCATCTGGAGAGTAAATGATTATGTCGTCAACATAAACATGACAATATTTTCCTATAGCTTCACGTAAAACATCATCGATAGCCCTTTGAAAGATACTGGGCGCATTCCTTAAACCAAAAGGTAATCTGCAGAATTCATATTTTCCGTTGTTTATACTAAACGCCGTTTTTCGCCTATCCTCCTCACACATAATGATTTGATGAAATCCTGACTTAAGGTCTAAGGTTGTAAAAAATTTAGAATTTCCTAAGTTGGCCAAGATTACAGATGTGTCCGGGATGGGATATCGATCAGGAATTGTTCTTTCATTAAGTTTGCGAAAATCGATGACCATTCGCAATTTTGGCCTTCCATCTTCTTCAAAACCCTTCTTAGACACCACATGAATAGGTGAATTATAAGGCGAGCATGATTCCCTTATTATTCCTTCTCTAAGAAGTGTTTTTATCTCATTATTGATAAATGGGGCTACGGAAATGGGATAGGAGTAACTTCTACTATATATCGGTTCGTCTGTATTTGTACGAATTCTGCCCTTAACAGTCGTGTTGTAGGGCAAGGCTCTATTTGGGTCAGCAAAGGCATTAATATTCCTATTTATCATTTGTCGAAACTGGTCTTGAAATTGGGTTGGAACTGTATCTTCTTCTATTTTGATAAAATTAACTTGATCACATGAAAGATGTTGTAATTTTGCTTTACCATTTCTATAAAGCAAATACCCTCCTTCAGTATCAATAATTGCGTCAATTTGCCATAACCTATAATACCGTCGAACGTGTTTAAGTTTGAAAGCAGAAAGAACGTCGAGGTATTGTCTAAAACATTAATAAGACACTTCTTGTCTATTACATTTTTACCGTTTATTGATTTTAAATTGAAAGGTCTTTCCAAAGGTTTAATTCCTTGAAGAAATGAAAAATGTTTTATATAATTTTTTGATGTGCCAGTATCAATTAAAATACGAAGCTCCTGACCGTTTTTGCACTTTTTCGTAATAAACGGCAGGAGCGAATTTAGTTTAAAAAATTTATTTCGTCACCATATTCCGCTATAACATCATCATTATAATTATGATGATCATTTTGGTCATTCTCATAATAATATTCATTTTCAAAATCAATTTTTCGACTCAGGGTTTCGCCTTCATTTGAAAAAGTTCGTATTTCCTCCGGCATATAATTTACCCTTTGTAGTTTGGGAATGGGTGAACGATCCGATTGTAACTGTTCCCGATTCCGTTTATATGGTAATGACAAATTAGGACTTAAATTCTGTGTTTTAGTGATATAATTAGGTATAGTATGTGGTTGAACTGAATTTTCCACATGCTGTTGATTATGTAGGTTGGAAAAATTATTACGCTGCCGGTAATAGCTTGTATTGTTATCAACCTCCATTGGAGTTGATCTATCGACAGTGTTTTGATTGAAACGTGTAGTTACCTGAGGTCGGTTGTTGCGTTCTATTTGTTTGTATTGAGACAATATTGGCCTATTTGGCTTAAAGGTATTTCCAACCGCAAAAGCCTCTGCAAAATCGTACCGTTTGTGATTAACCTGGAGTTCTTGGGCAACTGCAAGAGCAGTTGGGAGATCTTTGGGCCTAGCAGAAAAAAGTATATCGCACAACGGGCGACGAAGTCCTGATATAAAAACTCGTAAAGCGTTTTCTCTAGCGCGATCATTTAAAGTATCGATGACATCTCTACTCTCGTTGTAAGTCATGATTTGTTTATTTATTATAAGACAAAGCTTCCTATCTACCCTATTGTAGTATTCAGTAATAGAAAGATTATCTTGCCTAAGAGTACTTAGCTCATTCTCCAGTACATATAATGGTGTTTTGTCGGCATATTCTTGGTCTAATCTAGCTATAATTGCTTTAAAATTAAGCACCGTATTAAAAGATGCAAGTGTGGTGTTTGCAGACCCTATAATTCTGTTTCGGAATATGCCCATAGCGATGTAATATTTTTCTGAGCCCTCGGTATAGTAGTTGATGGCAAATTCAGCCGCACTTCGCCAGGCTGGATAAGAAACAGAATCGCCACTGAATTCAGGAAGGGACTTTATTAAATCTAAACTTGAATTATTTTCTTGAATCAATGGATTAACAGAAACAGGCAAGTACTGTTCAACGCCACGAGGTTTCAACGCATTGATCGCCAAAGTCAAGTTATTTAACTGTTCTGATAACTGTTGTTTCGTTCTTTCATTCACCTCATTGACAATTTCTATAACCTGTTCTCTATTAGGAAACATTTTGTTAGGTTGAAAATTACTTTCACTAAAAGACTATGTAGAAGAAAATTTGATAAAATTGTAGAATATTTTTCACCTTTCGCACTTTATCAATAGGAACGCTAAAAGCAATCGTCGTTTTAATGATCAAATTTCCTTTAAAATTTTACACTAATACCGAAAATTTTTATCAAAGAATTACATAGAAAGTATTTCGCGGTTTTTCTCGAGTCGAAATAAAAAAAATAATATTTATACTCTGAGTTTTAATTTTTTAACATGTAAAATATAACACCAATTTTCACAAATTTCACTAATCATTCACAATTTAATACTAGTATAATATCCACTTAAAAATTTTTTAAATGATCACTTACACTTTTAAATTTCTAAGATGTATGAATAAGATGAATTCAGCCAGGGCTCCTTCGTCCTTACAGGATTCACATGTCCTTTCAGTACGGCAAGGTCTTCACCACTTTTTAAATTTCTTAAGCTTTCCTTTGTCTTTACAGGATACGCATGTCCTCTCAGAAGTTCTAGGTCCTTAAGCAGTTCTCAACTTAAATGTCTTAATGAAGAAGGCAAACACTACTCCTTTGTCTTTTTGGGATTCGAATGTCCTTTAGCAGTTGTAGGTTCTTAAGCCTCTTAGTTGGGCGCCAGTTAAATTAAGTACAGTTTTTGCTTTTAAAATAATATTATATTTGACAATTTTTACTATAGCGATCTTACTCGCTTGAGCTGTACTTAACAATTGGTTAAATAATTCCAAAAACTAAGCATATTACGAGCTTCATACTCGAGTGTTATTGTTGTATGTAATTATGTCGCCAATTCAGCTTAAAATTTGTTGGTAGCGATGTAATTGCGTATTTGAACAATTATGCTTTCGCAATGAGAAAAGCTTTGTTACAGCAGTTCAAAGCTTTGCTGTTGCTATGTTCTTTTATCAAAGACTATGATAATAAGGAAAATAGAATGATCGATAGAAGTATTAACATACGCAACCAAGCGAACATTTAAGTCATAATTTGTATTAACGCAGCTTGGCGACAGATAAACGTATGAAACAAAAAGTGATTATTTTATTTACTGTGTTAACTATCCCCCTTCTAAATCACGAATCGTCCTCGATTCGAAAAGTACGCTGCTTGGCACATTATTCTTTAAGTGAACTGTTTGCGTAATTGCTTAGTTAAATTTTTGCAAAGAATTTGGCTTAGTTACTACTGATTATAATTAAATATTAAATATTAATGTTAAATTATGCAAAGTGAGTTAAACAGAGTTATTTAAAAATTAGTAATAATTCAATTTGTGAGATTTTTTAAGGCTACTGTGATAATTTAAAAAATTAACAAGTGGTATATTTGAACATATTCCTGCTAGTTTAATGCTGTTACTCTTTGTTTATGATGTTATGTTTTTTATGTTTATGTTTATATTTCTTAATGAAAGAAAATATTTAAATCTGTACTTTTATTTCTTCATTTTATTCTTTATTCTTAAATTTTATTTATTACGTCGTTTTTAACGAAGATTGCTTTTATGCACCTTTCTGCCATCAATCAAGACTGTCGTGCCCAGGTCTTTTTCAATTGTTTTTTCAACAAACACTTTATCAAATTTATTTCCAAGTCTTTTATTTCGTCTTATAAAAACTTTTTCTCCGGTGCTATAAGTCTTTACCATTCGCCCACGATTATTTCTTTCTAAAGTATTTTTTTGAGTTTTGAATAACTTTTCCTTTATAACATCTAACTTCTCCACTGCACAGTTATGAAATATATCGGTTGGTCTGGCGCTGATGACGGAATGATAGCTACAATTGTATTTATGCGTTGCTAAAATAACCAGACTAATAGTATCGTCAATCTTTTGCTGCTCTTTAATACAGCGCGCAATTTCCAACAAGGTGGAGTGTAACCTTTCTACCTGACCATTGCTTTCACTGTGAAGAGTGGGTATGAAGAATTGTTCTATTGAAAAACAATCCCTTAATAAAGCCTTAATAGTATTTGATTGGAAAGCCTTTTCATTGTCAGAGACAATGACTTTGGTGTTATTAAACGTTAACAAAACTTCTAACATAGCGTATTTAACATCAACCGTAGACCTTGAAATAATTGGTTTGACTACAGCAAACTTAGAAAATTTATCTATGCATGTTAAAAACAATTGCTTTCCAGTAATTAATATGTCCATATGAAGAATTTCTCCTGGAAGGTGTGGAATTGGTGTTTTACCTATTCCAGGGTCAGGTGGTCTTCGTTGATATTTATTCTCTAAGCATATTTTACAATTTGTTATTATTGATTTCAATGATTTTTTTATGTTTGGAAAATAATAATCACGAGTGATTTGACGAAAGTTTTCATGTAAGCCCCGATAAGCCCGATTGTGTTCCGTTGCTATCACTTCCATTTGATCATCTTTATTGATTAAATCAATTAAGAGAAGCTCAGTGTGGATAAATTTAATGCCAGGAAGAGCCGATAATACTGCATCCTGTATCTCAGCTAATGTTCTGAGATCACAGAAAATTCCGTTGGTAACGTTAGGGTTAATAATGGCTTTCAAGCACTGGAGACGATTTTCGAGAGAGTCGAAGGTGATCGTATGACGAGTCAATTTATTGAAAATAATTTTAGTATTTTTGCTAAAAGAATTTGATTTGGAAATCATTAACTGATTTCTGAATTGGATAATAGGGCAATTGACTGTCTTAATTACTTTACTTAGAGATTGTTCGCTGTGAACGGTGCCGTCTGATGTAGCTTCACTCAAATGGTGGGAAAATTGCCGAGAAAGTGCATCCGCTACCACATTGTCTTTCCCAGGTTTAAAATGAAAAGTAGGCGAAAACTCTTCGATGAATGCGCGCCATCTTTTCATTTTAGCATTAGGGTTTTTCTCCGACATTGCAAAGATCAGTGGCTGGTGGTCGGTAAAAATTTGTATGTCTTTGATTCCGTATAAATAATGACGAAGCTTTCTCAAAGCCCACACTATCGCAAGTAGCTCACGTTCGTTAGTAGCATAATTTTGTTCGCTAGCAGAAAGCGTTCGCGAAATCATTGTAATAGGGCGACCTTTTTGCGACAAAACCGCGCCCAAAGCTGTAGAAGAGGCATCGGTTGTGAGCTCGAAAGGTTGGTTATAATCAGGGAATTGAAGTAAAACATCTTCCGAAGCTAGTATCTTTTTTATTCGATCAAAGGCTTGCAGTGCTTCCGGATTCAAATCAATTCTTATATTCTTCGAATTGCGCGCTCCCACATGCCCATTTTCTCCGCGAAGATAAACAGTTAAGGGTTTAACTATTGCAGCGTAGTCTTTTATAAAGCGTCTGTAATAGCCGGATAAGCCAAGAAATGAACGTAATGCTCGAAGGGTTCGGGGAGGTTCATAATTAATAATATCGTGAACCTTATCCGGACAGGTGCTAATGCCTGCTTCAGAAACGAGAAACCCAAGAAACTCCACTTGAGTTTTAAAAAATTTTGATTTTTCGGGCGATACTCTCATTCCTGCATTTTCAAGTTTCTGGAGTATGAGATCGATGTGTTTTAAATGCGACTCCCCATCTGGAGAGTAAATGATTATGTCGTCAACATAAACATGACAATATTTTCCTATAGCTTCACGTAAAACATCATCGATAGCCCTTTGAAAGATACTGGGCGCATTCCTTAAACCAAAAGGTAATCTGCAGAATTCATATTTTCCGTTGTTTATACTAAACGCCGTTTTTCGCCTATCCTCCTCACACATAATGATTTGATGAAATCCTGACTTAAGGTCTAAGGTTGTAAAAAATTTAGAATTTCCTAAGTTGGCCAAGATTACAGATGTGTCCGGGATGGGATATCGATCAGGAATTGTTCTTTCATTAAGTTTGCGAAAATCGATGACCATTCGCAATTTTGCCCTTCCATCTTCTTCAAAACCCTTCTTAGACACCACATGAATAGGTGAATTATAAGGCGAGCATGATTCCCTTATTATTCCTTCTCTAAGAAGTGTTTTTATCTCATTATTGATAAATGGGGCTACGGAAATGGGATAGGAGTAACTTCTACTATATATCGGTTCGTCTGTATTTGTACGAATTCTGCCCTTAACAGTCGTGTTGTAGGGCAAGGCTCTATTTGGGTCAGCAAAGGCATTAATATTCCTATTTATCATTTGTCGAAACTGGTCTTGAAATTGGGTTGGAACTGTATCTTCTTCTATTTTGATAAAATTAACTTGATCACATGAAAGATGTTGTAATTTTGCTTTACCATTTCTATAAAGCAAATACCCTCCTTCAGTATCAATAATTGCGTCAATTTGCCATAACCTATAATACCGTCGAACGTGTTTAAGTTTGAAAGCAGAAAGAACGTCGAGGTATTGTCTAAAACATTAATAAGACACTTCTTGTCTATTACATTTTTACCGTTTATTGATTTTAAATTGAAAGGTCTTTCCAAAGGTTTAATTCCTTGAAGAAATGAAAAATGTTTTATATAATTTTTTGATGTGCCAGTATCAATTAAAATACGAAGCTCCTGACCGTTTTTGCACTTTTTCGTAATAAACGGCAGGAGCGAATTTAGTTTAAAAAATTTATTTCGTCACCATATTCCGCTATAACATCATCATTATAATTATGATGATCATTTTGGTCATTCTCATAATAATATTCATTTTCAAAATCAATTTTTCGACTCAGGGTTTCGCCTTCATTTGAAAAAGTTCGTATTTCCTCCGGCATATAATTTACCCTTTGTAGTTTGGGAATGGGTGAACGATCCGATTGTAACTGTTCCCGATTCCGTTTATATGGTAATGACAAATTAGGACTTAAATTCTGTGTTTTAGTGATATAATTAGGTATAGTATGTGGTTGAACTGAATTTTCCACATGCTGTTGATTATGTAGGTTGGAAAAATTATTACGCTGCCGGTAATAGCTTGTATTGTTATCAACCTCCATTGGAGTTGATCTATCGACAGTGTTTTGATTGAAACGTGTAGTTACCTGAGGTCGGTTGTTGCGTTCTATTTGTTTGTATTGAGACAATATTGGCCTATTTGGCTTAAAGGTATTTCCAACCGCAAAAGCCTCTGCAAAATCGTACCGTTTGTGATTAACCTGGAGTTCTTGGGCAACTGCAAGAGCAGTTGGGAGATCTTTGGGCCTAGCAGAAAAAAGTATATCGCACAACGGGCGACGAAGTCCTGATATAAAAACTCGTAAAGCGTTTTCTCTAGCGCGATCATTTAAAGTATCGATGACATCTCTACTCTCGTTGTAAGTCATGATTTGTTTATTTATTATAAGACAAAGCTTCCTATCTACCCTATTGTAGTATTCAGTAATAGAAAGATTATCTTGCCTAAGAGTACTTAGCTCATTCTCCAGTACATATAATGGTGTTTTGTCGGCATATTCTTGGTCTAATCTAGCTATAATTGCTTTAAAATTAAGCACCGTATTAAAAGATGCAAGTGTGGTGTTTGCAGACCCTATAATTCTGTTTCGGAATATGCCCATAGCGATGTAATATTTTTCTGAGCCCTCGGTATAGTAGTTGATGGCAAATTCAGCCGCACTTCGCCAGGCTGGATAAGAAACAGAATCGCCACTGAATTCAGGAAGGGACTTTATTAAATCTAAACTTGAATTATTTTCTTGAATCAATGGATTAACAGAAACAGGCAAGTACTGTTCAACGCCACGAGGTTTCAACGCATTGATCGCCAAAGTCAAGTTATTTAACTGTTCTGATAACTGTTGTTTCGTTCTTTCATTCACCTCATTGACAATTTCTATAACCTGTTCTCTATTAGGAAACATTTTGTTAGGTTGAAAATTACTTTCACTAAAAGACTATGTAGAAGAAAATTTGATAAAATTGTAGAATATTTTTCACCTTTCGCACTTTATCAATAGGAACGCTAAAAGCAATCGTCGTTTTAATGATCAAATTTCCTTTAAAATTTTACACTAATACCGAAAATTTTTATCAAAGAATTACATAGAAAGTATTTCGCGGTTTTTCTCGAGTCGAAATAAAAAAAATAATATTTATACTCTGAGTTTTAATTTTTTAACATGTAAAATATAACACCAATTTTCACAAATTTCACTAATCATTCACAATTTAATACTAGTATAATATCCACTTAAAAATTTTTTAAATGATCACTTACACTTTTAAATTTCTAAGATGTATGAATAAGATGAATTCAGCCAGGGCTCCTTCGTCCTTACAGGATTCACATGTCCTTTCAGTACGGCAAGGTCTTCACCACTTTTTAAATTTCTTAAGCTTTCCTTTGTCTTTACAGGATACGCATGTCCTCTCAGAAGTTCTAGGTCCTTAAGCAGTTCTCAACTTAAATGTCTTAATGAAGAAGGCAAACACTACTCCTTTGTCTTTTTGGGATTCGAATGTCCTTTAGCAGTTGTAGGTTCTTAAGCCTCTTAGTTGGGCGCCAGTTAAATTAAGTACAGTTTTTGCTTTTAAAATAATATTATATTTGACAATTTTTACTATAGCGATCTTACTCGCTTGAGCTGTACTTAACAATTGGTTAAATAATCCCAAAAACTAAGCATATTACGAGCTTCATACTCGAGTGTTATTGTTGTATGTAATTATGTCGCCAATTCAGCTTAAAATTTGTTGGTAGCGATGTAATTGCGTATTTGAACAATTATGCTTTCGCAATGAGAAAAGCTTTGTTACAGCAGTTCAAAGCTTTGCTGTTGCTATGTTCTTTTATCAAAGACTATGATAATAAGGAAAATAGAATGATCGATAGAAGTATGTATGCATGATTGTAGCACAGCATCTTAACATACGCAACCAAGCGAACATTTAAGTCATAATTTGTATTAACGCAGCTTGGCGACAGATAAACGTATGAAACAAAAAGTGATTATTTTATTTACTGTGTTAACTATCCCCCTTCTAAATCACGAATCGTCCTCGATTCGAAAAGTACGCTGCTTGGCACATTATTCTTTAAGTGAACTGTTTGCGTAATTGCTTAGTTAAATTTTTGCAAAGAATTTGGCTTAGTTACTACTGATTATAATTAAATATTAAATATTAATGTTAAATTATGCAAAGTGAGTTAAACAGAGTTATTTAAAAATTAGTAATAATTCAATTTGTGAGATTTTTTAAGGCTACTGTGATAATTTAAAAAATTAACAAGTGGTATATTTGAACATATTCCTGCTAGTTTAATGCTGTTACTCTTTGTT
Organism: Sarcophaga subvicina; assembly: GCA_936449025.2. Lineage (NCBI taxonomy): Eukaryota > Metazoa > Arthropoda > Insecta > Diptera > Sarcophagidae > Sarcophaga > Sarcophaga subvicina. The sequence goes on from OW388084.2 coordinate 41,650,549, forward strand.
TATGATGTTATGTTTTTTATGTTTATGTTTATATTTCTTAATGAAAGAAAATATTTAAATCTGTACTTTTATTTCTTCATTTTATTCTTTATTCTTAAATTTTATTTATTACGTCGTTTTTAACGAAGATTGCTTTTATGCACCTTTCTGCCATCAATCAAGACTGTCGTGCCCAGGTCTTTTTCAATTGTTTTTTCAACAAACACTTTATCAAATTTATTTCCAAGTCTTTTATTTCGTCTTATAAAAACTTTTTCTCCGGTGCTATAAGTCTTTACCATTCGCCCACGATTATTTCTTTCTAAAGTATTTTTTTGAGTTTTGAATAACTTTTCCTTTATAACATCTAACTTCTCCACTGCACAGTTATGAAATATATCGGTTGGTCTGGCGCTGATGACGGAATGATAGCTACAATTGTATTTATGCGTTGCTAAAATAACCAGACTAATAGTATCGTCAATCTTTTGCTGCTCTTTAATACAGCGCGCAATTTCCAACAAGGTGGAGTGTAACCTTTCTACCTGACCATTGCTTTCACTGTGAAGAGTGGGTATGAAGAATTGTTCTATTGAAAAACAATCCCTTAATAAAGCCTTAATAGTATTTGATTGGAAAGCCTTTTCATTGTCAGAGACAATGACTTTGGTGTTATTAAACGTTAACAAAACTTCTAACATAGCGTATTTAACATCAACCGTAGACCTTGAAATAATTGGTTTGACTACAGCAAACTTAGAAAATTTATCTATGCATGTTAAAAACAATTGCTTTCCAGTAATTAATATGTCCATATGAAGAATTTCTCCTGGAAGGTGTGGAATTGGTGTTTTACCTATTCCAGGGTCAGGTGGTCTTCGTTGATATTTATTCTCTAAGCATATTTTACAATTTGTTATTATTGATTTCAATGATTTTTTTATGTTTGGAAAATAATAATCACGAGTGATTTGACGAAAGTTTTCATGTAAGCCCCGATAAGCCCGATTGTGTTCCGTTGCTATCACTTCCATTTGATCATCTTTATTGATTAAATCAATTAAGAGAAGCTCAGTGTGGATAAATTTAATGCCAGGAAGAGCCGATAATACTGCATCCTGTATCTCAGCTAATGTTCAGAGATCACAGAAAATTCCGTTGGTAACGTTAGGGTTAATAATGGCTTTCAAGCACTGGAGAAGATTTTCGAGAGAGTCGAAGGTGATCGTATGACGAGTCAATTTATTGAAAATAATTTTAGTATTTTTGCTAAAAGAATTTGATTTGGAAATCATTAACTGATTTCTGAATTGGATAATAGGGCAATTGACTGTCTTAATTACTTTACTTAGAGATTGTTCGCTGTGAACGGTGCCGTCTGATGTAGCTTCACTCAAATGGTGGGAAAATTGCCGAGAAAGTGCATCCGCTACCACATTGTCTTTCCCAGGTTTAAAATGAAAAGTAGGCGAAAACTCTTCGATGAATGCGCGCCATCTTTTCATTTTAGCATTAGGGTTTTTCTCCGACATTGCAAAGATCAGTGGCTGGTGGTCGGTAAAAATTTGTATGTCTTTGATTCCGTATAAATAATGACGAAGCTTTCTCAAAGCCCACACTATCGCAAGTAGCTCACGTTCGTTAGTAGCATAATTTTGTTCGCTAGCAGAAAGCGTTCGCGAAATCATTGTAATAGGGCGACCTTTTTGCGACAAAACCGCGCCCAAAGCTGTAGAAGAGGCATCGGTTGTGAGCTCGAAAGGTTGGTTATAATCAGGGAATTGAAGTAAAACATCTTCCGAAGCTAGTATCTTTTTTATTCGATCAAAGGCTTGCAGTGCTTCCGGATTCAAATCAATTCTTATATTCTTCGAATTGCGCGCTCCCACATGCCCATTTTCTCCGCGAAGATAAACAGTTAAGGGTTTAACTATTGCAGCGTAGTCTTTTATAAAGCGTCTGTAATAGCCGGATAAGCCAAGAAATGAACGTAATGCTCGAAGGGTTCGGGGAGGTTCATAATTAATAATATCGTGAACCTTATCCGGACAGGTGCTAATGCCTGCTTCAGAAACGAGAAACCCAAGAAACTCCACTTGAGTTTTAAAAAATTTTGATTTTTCGGGCGATACTCTCATTCCTGCATTTTCAAGTTTCTGGAGTATGAGATCGATGTGTTTTAAATGCGACTCCCCATCTGGAGAGTAAATGATTATGTCGTCAACATAAACATGACAATATTTTCCTATAGCTTCACGTAAAACATCATCGATAGCCCTTTGAAAGATACTGGGCGCATTCCTTAAACCAAAAGGTAATCTGCAGAATTCATATTTTCCGTTGTTTATACTAAACGCCGTTTTTCGCCTATCCTCCTCACACATAATGATTTGATGAAATCCTGACTTAAGGTCTAAGGTTGTAAAAAATTTAGAATTTCCTAAGTTGGCCAAGATTACAGATGTGTCCGGGATGGGATATCGATCAGGAATTGTTCTTTCATTAAGTTTGCGAAAATCGATGACCATTCGCAATTTTGGCCTTCCATCTTCTTCAAAACCCTTCTTAGACACCACATGAATAGGTGAATTATAAGGCGAGCATGATTCCCTTATTATTCCTTCTCTAAGAAGTGTTTTTATCTCATTATTGATAAATGGGGCTACGGAAATGGGATAGGAGTAACTTCTACTATATATCGGTTCGTCTGTATTTGTACGAATTCTGCCCTTAACAGTCGTGTTGTAGGGCAAGGCTCTATTTGGGTCAGCAAAGGCATTAATATTCCTATTTATCATTTGTCGAAACTGGTCTTGAAATTGGGTTGGAACTGTATCTTCTTCTATTTTGATAAAATTAACTTGATCACATGAAAGATGTTGTAATTTTGCTTTACCATTTCTATAAAGCAAATACCCTCCTTCAGTATCAATAATTGCGTCAATTTGCCTTAGGAAATCATAACCTATAATACCGTCGAACGTGTTTAAGTTTGAAAGCAGAAAGAACGTCGAGGTATTGTCTAAAACATTAATAAGACACTTCTTGTCTATTACATTTTTACCGTTTATTGATTTTAAATTGAAAGGTCTTTCCAAAGGTTTAATTCCTTGAAGAAATGAAAAATGTTTTATATAATTTTTTGATGTGCCAGTATCAATTAAAATACGAAGCTCCTGACCGTTTTTGCACTTTTTCGTAATAAACGGCAGGAGCGAATTTAGTTTAAAAAATTTATTTCGTCACCATATTCCGCTATAACATCATCATTATAATTATGATGATCATTTTGGTCATTCTCATAATAATATTCATTTTCAAAATCAATTTTTCGACTCAGGGTTTCGCCTTCATTTGAAAAAGTTCGTATTTCCTCCGGCATATAATTTACCCTTTGTAGTTTGGGAATGGGTGAACGATCCGATTGTAACTGTTCCCGATTCCGTTTATATGGTAATGACAAATTAGGACTTAAATTCTGTGTTTTAGTGATATAATTAGGTATAGTATGTGGTTGAACTGAATTTTCCACATGCTGTTGATTATGTAGGTTGGAAAAATTATTACGCTGCCGGTAATAGCTTGTATTGTTATCAACCTCCATTGGAGTTGATCTATCGACAGTGTTTTGATTGAAACGTGTAGTTACCTGAGGTCGGTTGTTGCGTTCTATTTGTTTGTATTGAGACAATATTGGCCTATTTGGCTTAAAGGTATTTCCAACCGCAAAAGCCTCTGCAAAATCGTACCGTTTGTGATTAACCTGGAGTTCTTGGGCAACTGCAAGAGCAGTTGGGAGATCTTTGGGCCTAGCAGAAAAAAGTATATCGCACAACGGGCGACGAAGTCCTGATATAAAAACTCGTAAAGCGTTTTCTCTAGCGCGACCATTTAAAGTATCGATGACATCTCTACTCTCGTTGTAAGTCATGATTTGTTTATTTATTATAAGACAAAGCTTCCTATCTACCCTATTGTAGTATTCAGTAATAGAAAGATTATCTTGCCTAAGAGTACTTAGCTCATTCTCCAGTACATATAATGGTGTTTTGTCGGCATATTCTTGGTCTAATCTAGCTATAATTGCTTTAAAATTAAGCACCGTATTAAAAGATGCAAGTGTGGTGTTTGCAGACCCTATAATTCTGTTTCGGAATATGCCCATAGCGATGTAATATTTTTCTGAGCCCTCGGTATAGTAGTTGATGGCAAATTCAGCCGCACTTCGCCAGGCTGGATAAGAAACAGAATCGCCACTGAATTCAGGAAGGGACTTTATTAAATCTAAACTTGAATTATTTTCTTGAATCAATGGATTAACAGAAACAGGCAAGTACTGTTCAACGCCACGAGGTTTCAACGCATTGATCGCCAAAGTCAAGTTATTTAACTGTTCTGATAACTGTTGTTTCGTTCTTTCATTCACCTCATTGACAATTTCTATAACCTGTTCTCTATTAGGAAACATTTTGTTAGGTTGAAAATTACTTTCACTAAAATTGTAGAATATTTTTCACCTTTCGCACTTTATCAATAGGAACGCTAAAAGCAATCGTCGTTTTAATGATCAAATTTCCTTTAAAATTTTACACTAATACCGAAAATTTTTATCAAAGAATTACATAGAAAGTATTTCGCGGTTTTTCTCGAGTCGAAATAAAAAAAATAATATTTATACTCTGAGTTTTAATTTTTTAACATGTAAAATATAACACCAATTTTCACAAATTTCACTAATCATTCACAATTTAATACTAGTATAATATCCACTTAAAAATTTTTTAAATGATCACTTACACTTTTAAATTTCTAAGATGTATGAATAAGATGAATTCAGCCAGGGCTCCTTCGTCCTTACAGGATTCACATGTCCTTTCAGTACGGCAAGGTCTTCACCACTTTTTAAATTTCTTAAGCTTTCCTTTGTCTTTACAGGATACGCATGTCCTCTCAGAAGTTCTAGGTCCTTAAGCAGTTCTCAACTTAAATGTCTTAATGAAGAAGGCAAACACTACTCCTTTGTCTTTTTGGGATTCGAATGTCCTTTAGCAGTTGTAGGTTCTTAAGCCTCTTAGTTGGGCGCCAGTTAAATTAAGTACAGTTTTTGCTTTTAAAATAATATTATATTTGACAATTTTTACTATAGCGATCTTACTCGCTTGAGCTGTACTTAACAATTGGTTAAATAATCCCAAAAACTAAGCATATTACGAGCTTCATACTCGAGTGTTATTGTTGTATGTAATTATGTCGCCAATTCAGCTTAAAATTTGTTGGTAGCGATGTAATTGCGTATTTGAACAATTATGCTTTCGCAATGAGAAAAGCTTTGTTACAGCAGTTCAAAGCTTTGCTGTTGCTATGTTCTTTTATCAAAGACTATGATAATAAGGAAAATAGAATGATCGATAGAAGTATGTATGCATGATTGTAGCACAGCATCTTAACATACGCAACCAAGCGAACATTTAAGTCATAATTTGTATTAACGCAGCTTGGCGACAGATAAACGTATGAAACAAAAAGTGATTATTTTATTTAGTGTGTTAACTTGTACAAGTAAATGATATACCTATTTTTTTGTTTGCGTAAATGAGGCTTGTGAAATAAAGTACAATTTTTTTAAATAAATTTGAATTTGTTTCCTGGTTTTTTTTAATAATGCGTTTAGAAGCAATCAAATTCGAATAATATAAGTATAACATTATTATAATATATACACATTAAAAATTATATGAAAAATAATTCGGGTGTATAATTTACACCACCTCTTCATATACGCTAAACAATTTCACGTCATAAGTTAAAGGTTATTCATATCTGGTGATGCCAGCCATTAAGTCTCCAACACTTTCATTATTTCTGTTAGCTTTACTGTCATTATGGCTGTTTCTGTTATTGTTGCCATTTGTTTTCGGTTTATTATTGTCCCACGATGATACAATTTCCTTTTGTTTGTTGGTTTTAATGATTATTTTTTGATCAAATAAGTTGTCATTGATTTTTTTGACATCCTTCATGCTGTGTTGAAACAACGTACAATTAAGAGCAGCACAAATTAATTACAAATCGTATTATTATTTACAAGTCGCCGTAGTCTAGTGGGTAGTGTGTTGGCTTATTAGACGTGAGGCCTCGGTTCAAATCCCAGGTCAGACATCAAAGAGAAAACCTGAAAAGAATATTTCTTCGGCGACTTCCTCTCAGCATATTTCTGGCAAAAACTCTGAGAGTAAATAAAATCGCCATGAAAAGTTTCTCAAAAATCTGTCGTTAGGAATCGACTTTAAACTGTAGGTCCCGCTACTCATGAGTGGTGTGAGAATCTAGGTCGTAATCCCGACTAAAGGATTGTAATGACCAATTATGTATGTATGTATCATTGAGTGAACTGTACTTGTGGTATGTATGTTTGTAAGTAGTATGAGAATTTAAACTTTTATTCCAAATATGTTGATCGAAAGCTTTTAACATTGAGCGATTATCTTCGAAGACTATAGAGAACCAAAAAATCATTTTCAGCAATGAGGCCTATTTCTCGATAAATGGATATGTGTATGAATTTGGGACGATACAAATCTACAAAAGATCCATTAGCGTCCAATGCATCCCCTAATAGTCATGTGAATTTTGGGCTGGTGGCGTCATCGGACAATATTCCCTTGAGAACAGTCCATGACATCTATAGCTCGATGAATTCCAATTTCTTCTGTCCTGAAGTGGATAACATAATCGTCGTAGTCTTGTGGGTAGTGCATTGGCTTATAAGACGTAAGGTCTCGGTTCACATCTCACGGCAGACATCTCCAACAAAATGAAATATAAAAACAATATTACGTCGGCGACTTCCTCTCAGCAGATTACTGTCAAAAACTCTGAGAGTAAATAAAATTGCCATGCAAAAGTTTCTCAAAAATCTGTCGTTCAGAATTGACTTTAAACTGTATATCCCGCCACTCATATATAAAATTTCGCACCCAGCGTAATACGCATATACATACATACCAATGACATGTAGCTTGGAAAGGACGAAGTGATACGCCACTCAGCTTATGTCACATGTTCCACGAGTAATTTGAGGGAATGATGATCTCACATGGAGGTGATGTGTACTGGCCACCGGGATCGTGCGATTTCACCACGTTAGACTTCTTATTGTGGAGTATTTTCAAGTCGCAGTAAGTCAAGTTCAAGTGACCAGTAAGTCAAAAACTACAGCAGTACCAAATTTAAAGCTTCACATGCCCTCCTGCTAGATAAACCATGTTGGTCATTTTAACGATGTTATATTCCACACATATTGGCATCAATAGATCTTTCAAACGAATTAAAATTCCGATGATATCTCACACGTTGCTTGTTTTATTTAAATTCAAAAATTGGAGACGCTTACTGTCTGTTTGTAATTTTAAATCACATGCAATTTATAAATTTTGTAGCACCAATAGTCTTTCACTTTCAATAGGACGGCCCTACATGGCACACAGCTAATGCCGCATTGAATATTGCATCCTCAGTATTCATATACAGTATATTGCATTGACAGAATTATATTTATCCTTTTGCTAAAATTATGTCCTTTTAAAGTCCTTAAATTATAAATATTAGAAACCCTAAACCAAAACAACGAAGGAAACTAGAAAGCAATCATAATTTTTGTTTTTTATTTAGTAAACCATGAGCAAAAAAGAGGACCCCAAATATAAACTTTAAGTTCATTTAAGACCACAGAAAAGCATACATACTTATAACATATATAAACACATACATTTGTATAAATATACGCATGCAATACAATTTCCCTTTAAGGATTTAAAATAACAACACATACATATTGAAACAATAACAACAACATTATCAAATTGTAATCTCGTCGAATATTTTCTATTTTTCATGGTTTTAGGCAAGTATTACAGCGTTTGACAGTTTTTAGTATTTCTGTTTACAGTTATACTCACAATATTTATTCTTTATTTATGAGGATTAATTTAAGCATTTGACCTTGTAGTCCTTTTAAATTTATGCGAAGTAGAAACATAATTATTAAAGGAAAATATTTTCTTCAATCGAAATTTTAAAACAATTTTTAAAACAATATTTAGAAGGACAAAGTGCATTGTATTGGACTACCGACAAGTGAATTCTAGGAGAACGGAAAGAAATGAAAAAATTCACAGATTCATACAAAAATTTTAGTTGTTTGGAAAGGTATTTTGCTCGAAGAAAGAAATACGAAAAAATATTTCTTCGGTGTGCCCTGGTAGTCTAGTGGGTAGTGTGCTAGACTATTAGCGTAAGGATCGTGGGTTTGATTCCCAACAGAGACTCTGGTCTGTGAAACTTCACCGATCATATGGTCAAGTTACTCCGCTCCTATATAATTAAAATATAATTTGTAATTGTATTCTAATTTATAAATAAATAAACAAATTTCTTCTGTGACTTGCTCTCAGTAAATTTCTGGCAAAAACTCTGAGAGTAAATAAAATTGCCATAAAGAGTTTCTCAAAAATCTGTCGTTCGGAGTTGACTTTAAGCTGTAGGTCACACCACTCATGTATAAAATTAACACACACAACATAAGTGGTTTGAGAAACTAGGTCGTAATCTCGACTGAAGGGTTGTAATGACCAATTAGGTATGTATGTATGAAGAAATAGAACGACGCTAAGAGATTATGCTCAAACGATAAAGTAATTTTGCAAGCAATTCTATTCTCATAACAAAATCTTGTTTTTTTTTAAAGGAATTGAAGAAATTTTGTAGGAGACTATGTTGAGAAATAAATTCATTTTCTATGCAAAGACTGTGTTTCGTGCAAAAGGTTATGAATTTATTGTGAAGTTGGCTCAAATTTTTTTATTTTTTTTTTATTTATTTTATTCAATTTTCTTCTATTCCACACACCATCTCAGTTGAAATGGTATGGGTCCTTCGCACTATTGAAATTCCAAGGAGAATTGGCAAAAAAGATGTGTTTACACTGTCCCTTTTCTTGTTTATTTTCTTCACTCCCATTGAGCATTTCGGCTGACCTATTCATTGTGTTTGGATGTCAATGGATTACATATGTATTTAAACTATAAAATGGTGTCTTAATAGTTGTTAAGATGAATATTTTGCTTTTAAAAAATCATTAACCCAGATTTAATATACAAATACTACAGATTTATGTGGGTGATTGTTGCTGTCGCACTGTCTATCATTATTGAAATATTCAAAATAATGAGCATTTTTAATGCAGACATTCAGTTTAATTGGTTAAAGCTTTTGTCCTTAAACTTTTAATGAAATGCCTGTTCCATTGAAAATAGTATGAAAATAATAGAAATTAATTAAAATAGCAAAGAGGTTAAGCAGATATTTAAAAGAATGAATTGAATTTGCCAATGCTGTCTAACGCAAACCAAATAATCATCGCTGTCTCTTTAAGTTAGACCCTTTCGCGGTACTGATCAAACAAATTTTATAATTTCTATCAATTCACGAATTTAAATAAATTTATTTAGGTCACAACCTGAGTCTGATTATTTGTGTCAAGTAAAATTTGTACAAAATTTGTGTCAGTCTGGAGATCAAGCGCATAATCAGTCTCGCCAACAGGTTCTACTATGGTCTCAACAAGCAATTGAGTAGCAGAGACCTCTCTCGCACAATAAAACTAATACTCTACAAGACGCTCACCCTCCCAGTGTTTATTTAGAACCATGCACAGAGGCAGGGACCGTATTAAGGCACTGATACAGCAGCCTTGTGAGTATTCAAGAGAAAAGTCCTACGTCAGATCTTCGGTGCAGTGCGAGTTGGCGATAATTTCCGCATTCGTTCCAACAGTGAGCTGTATGAACTATTCAACGATATGGACATAGTGCAGCGTATTAACAACCATCGACTGCTCCAGCTCGGCCATGTCGTGCGAATGGAGGAGTATGCTCCGGCTCAACGGGTATTTGATGCAGAGATTTGCGGAAGTCGGCGAAGAGGTCGACCTTGTTTTCGTTGGAAAGACCAAGTCGAGGCGCGCAAGAAGCAGAGGCGCCGGGACGTATGTATGTTCTCAAACAGGCTGAAATCCGATAATCGGATTGTTAATGGCCAATTAAGTAAATAAGTAAATGACACTTAAAATGATTTTTAAGTTCACTGGCCAGAAAATATTTAATAGTTTCAGAGGCTGTAGCATGGGAGTTTTATACTACTTTTGATATTCTGATATATATCTTGTGCTGGCCAGTATTGAAAGAAGTCACAGGCATATAGTAGGTAACATAGTCGCCGCAGTCTAATAGGTAGTGTTTTGGCTTATTAGACGTAAAGCCAGGGTTCGAGCCACAGGCCAGACATCAAAACGAAAATATGAAAAAAATATCTCTTCGGCGTCTGCCTCTCAGTAGATTTCTGGCAAAAACTCTGAGAGTAAATAAAATTGCCATAAAAAAGTTTCAAAAAAAATCTGTCGTTCGGAATCGACTTTAAACTGTAGGTCCCACCACTCATGTCTAAAATTAACACACACAATGTAAGTGGTGTGAGAAACTTGGACGTTGAACAATGGGTGAATTGGACCTCCGGGTATTGTACTTGTCTTAATTGACAAGTACACGTCCTCTAACCTAACCTAACCTAGTAGGTAACATGATTCAAAGTCATTGTAAATATCGACCAACGTGACCTGGATCTTCTATATAATGGCTCCTGTAGAGGTTATAAAAATGTTCGCTTCTTTTGAATTCTGTTCATTCAGTAGCAGCAAAAAGTTCGGAAAAGAACGTTTCAGCATCCAACGATGTTAGAAGGTTTTGTGAAAATGAAATAGGTTGGGCTTAGTCGTTTATTACATACATACACATATACATTACTACTACTTTTCCGCTACGATTACGACCTAGCTTCTCACACCACTTACACATGAGTGGCGGAACCTGCAGTCGACTCCGAACGCCAGATTTATTAGAAGCTCTTCATGACAATCTTGTTAACTCTCAGCAAATTTTCATATTTCGTTTTGATGTCTGACCTGGAGTTTGAACCGTGGCTCATGTCTAATAAAGCAACACTACCTACTAGACTACGGCGACTTCAAGTTTTATACATTAAAGTAAAATCAAAGACAAGTGAATTTATCTACAACGTACATATTTGTATATTTGATATTGCCAGTTTAACAAAGCTTTATTAAGACGTTACGTTCTGTGAATGCCAGTTATATGCCATAGAACCGTTGGCTGAAAAGCCGCCATGACCATGAACAAAATTCTTTTTGCTGGATTGTTAATTATCCTCCTATAGTGGTATCCGTTGCAAGTCATGACCAGGCCACATCGTCGTTCTCAAAGAAATATGATGTAATGACGCTGTCAGCCTAAAATCCACCGCAAACAGTGAGTTTTTCGTAATGCATTCTACGCTATTTTATCTGACATGAAAGGGTATCGTCCTAAATTCGATAATTTTATTTGTTTACTTACCTATTTAACCAGAAGTGGGTCTCATTGTTGAAGATGATTTGTCAATAAAAACTAGGATCAGTTGCCTGCCCATTCAGCAAGCACACATTGTTATATATAGTCGTCCATTAGGACTTGGCAAAACAGACTGAATAGATGACAATTAATTTGCCAGATGTACCTCAAACAAGATGGCCCTGTTAGAAGACCCTATATTACTTTTAAGAAATCCCACAACTTTTGTATTTGCCATACCCACTTAATTGTGTTAGTAATGTGTGTGTATATATTTGTGAGTTCTTTTGTATCAAATATCCTTCCTATTCAAGTGTTTGCAAACACACTAAGGGGCATGCAACACTGTTACATACAAAATTTATATTGTTATGAAGCTTTTAAGGTTTAAGTTTAACCGCACTTTAATTGATTCCTTGGGGCTATAGACTTTTATTATGTGCACGTGAATAGTTTCCTTATTTCACTTTCCCTTTTTCTTCTCACACAGGATGAAACCCTGATATTTGAAGAAGGAATTTCTTTAAGTCTGATAAAATCATAGAATTTTTCTTAGAAGGGGCGTAGGGGCATAAAAGATGGAAATAAAAGCAAAGCTTTTTAACGAACTTCAAATAAAATGTTTAATCTGTTGTAGTAATAACATTCACTTTCGAGTGTATATATATATTCCATAGTTTTTCTAAGTGTATACACCTTTATTAATTAATACATACTCTGTTTTCTAACAAACTCTATATCTTTGTAAACTTTGTCACTTTTATAATTTAGAAAAAACATGAAGTAAATTCTTATTCCAATAAAGTCACTTGAATTGTAAAGACAAATTTTTTCTTAATAAAGTTGCAATAGGTTATGGGCCTATGCATATGAAGTTTCCAGAAAATTCAAGTGAAAATAAAGGAGATAAAGTTAAAAATAAATTGTTCAACCAACATAAAGTTTATTTTTAAAATAAAATAAAATAAAGATGACGGACACAAAAACAAAATTTAATAAATTGAACAATGAAAATTATGTAAATTGGAAATTTAAAATGGAGCTACTATTGAGAAAGCAAAATTTATGGAAGCTGGTGATTGAAGGTAGCCGTCCTGAACCTAAGTTTAAAAATAATGTGATGGAGAACAAGGCAGTGATTGATGAATGGGACACCAAAGATGATGAGGCCAGGGGAACCATTGGATTGCTTGTGATGGATGACCAACTTTGCCATATAAGAAACTCCAAAACGGCAAGAGAAATGTGGGATAATTTGAAAAATTATCATGAAAAGAATACTTTGTCTAATAAAGTGCATTTAATGAGGAACATTTGTTCGTTAAAATTGGAAGAAGGTGGCAATGCAGTGGCCCATATTAATACAATGAACGAGCTATTTACAAAATTGCGTGATGTTGGTGAGGAAGCCTTATCTGATAAATGGAGTGCTGCTATGTTGCTGAGCAGTTTGCCGGAGGGCTATGATACACTTATAACATCTCTAGAATCCAGAAAAGAAGATGAAATTAATTTTGCTTTTGTTCAACAGAAAATTATCGCCGAATATGAAAGACGTTTGCACGCTAATGGAGGTGCAGTGGGTGATGCTGTTTTGAAAGTTGTTGGTAAGCCTGGTGGTGTTTGCTATTTTTGTAAGAAACCCGGTCATCTAAAGAAAAATTGTATGAAATATAAAAACTGGAAACAGAAACAAATAATAATAAATATTTATCTTGTTGGCTTGTTGATTCAGGCGCTACTCGTCATGCTGTCAACGATTACAAATTTTTTCAAAAATTGGATGAATCTTACAAGAGTCATATTGAATTGGCTAATGGTGAAAAAGTTGCTATTGAGGGCATTGGGTCAGGTGAACTGATGTTTTATGATAAATACGGTAAGGAGCATAACTTTTTCGCAAAGGAGGTTTTATATGCACCTAGTTTGGTGGGAAATATAATTTCAATAAGACAGTTAACGAGATTCGGTTTTGATGTAACATTTAATAAAAATATTTGCTGCATAAATTTGAATGGTAAAAATATTGGTATGGCTGATATCGAAGGAGAAATGTATATTTTACGTCAACATGATAAAATAAATGCTTTAGTTCAACATAATAATAACTGTATTCATGTATGGCATCGAAAGCTGGGACATCGTGATCCTGAAGCCATAAGAAAGATGTTTTCGGAAAAATTAGCTGATGGTTTTAAAATTGTTGAATGTGGTATAAAGGAGATATGTGAAACTTGTGTGAAGGGGAAGCTGACTAGAATGCCGTTTCCAAAACGATCAGTAAGCAAATCAACGGAGCCATTACAGTTAATCCACTCTGATGTTTGTGGACCGATGCAAACTACTACACCATCTGGAAAAAGGTATATAGTGACTTTTATAGATGATTATTCAAATTTTACAATAATTCGATTAATATCAAAGAAATCAGAAGTAGAACAAGTATTTAAAGATTTTATAATGTTTTGCCGTACAAATTTTGGTAGAGCTCCCAAGGCCATTCGTTCAGATAGAGGTGGGGAATATACCGGAAAAAATTTTACTTGTTTTTTACAGTCTGAAGGTATTCAAATACAATTAACGGCCCCTTATAGTCCTCAACAAAATGGCAAGGCCGAAAGAAAAAATAGAAGCCTAATTGAAATGGCCAGATGCTTACTAATAGATGCTGATTTGCCTTACTTATTTTGGGGAGAAGCTGTATCGACTGCGAATTATATTCAAAATAGAGTTTTTACAAGAGTTACAAATAAAACTCCATATGAATTATGGTATGGTTCAAAACCGAATTTAAGCCTCTTTCACGTTTTTGGTTCAGAATGTTTTGTACACGTTCCATCTGAAAAAAGACGTAAATTAGATGATAAAGCACTAAAAATGATTTTTTTGGGATATGATGATAATTCAAAAGCTTTTCGTTTTTACAATCCTATAACGAAGAGAGTAGTCATAAGCCGCGACGTTCGATTTTTAGATTACATTAAAGATAATACTGATGAAAACATTTTTATTAAGTTTCCTAAAGCCTGCCAAAATTATCCATATTTGATTGAGAAAGAGAAAATTAAATCAGAAATTCAGAATAAAACCAATCCATTATTGATTGAGGAAGAGAATACGGAACAACAACAACAAAATTCAATCAATAATGATACGGCAGAACTTAATGAAAAAACTGATAAAGAAGATGATTCTGAAAAACATTTGGAAATACATACACCAACAGTTAGAGTTTCTAGCCGTACAAATAAAGGCAAAGAGCCTAGAAGACTAATAGATGAATTATGGTCAATACAAGAAATCAAAGAACCTAAAACATATACGGAAGCAATTAATTGTGATGAAAAGGCTCAGTGGTTAGCTGCCATGCAAGACGAAATGGAATCTATGAAAAGGAATCAGACTTGGGAACTCGTGAAATTGCCCGAGGGAAAGACAGCCATAGGAAGTAAATGGGTGTATAAAATAAAACGTAATTCCGATGGTGAAATATATCGTTTCAAAGCACGTCTAGTTGCTCAGGGTTTTTCACAGAAATATGGAATCGATTATGATGAGGTTTTTGCCCCAGTGGTATCCCACACTACATTCAGAATTTTATTATCAATTGCTGGAAAGACAAATATGATCGTGATCACATTGACGTAAAAACAGCCTTTTTAAATGGAAAATTGTCCGAAACAATTTATATGAAACAGCCCCAAGGTTTTAATGATGAAAACAGTGAACTGGTTTGCCTACTAAAGAGAAGCATATATGGCTTAAAACAGGCTGCAAGATCATGGAATAATACATTACATGAAATTTTAATCGGAATGGAATTCAAACAGAGTTTTAATGATCCCTGTTTGTATTATGGTAATATTTACGGGAACATATGCTATATAATCGTTTATGTTGATGATCTCATTCTGGCTTGTTCAACAATGGAACAAATAAGGTACGTTGAAGCCAACCTATTAAGTAATTTCCCTATAGAAAATCTAGGCGAATTGAAACATTATTTGGGAATTGAAATATCGAAAGATTTCGATGGGAACTTTCAAATTTGTCAATCGAATTATATAAATAAAACAGTTATTGAATTTGGGCTTCAAGATGTAAAATCCGTTAGAACCCCTTTGGATTTATGTTACGGAAAAGGAGGAGATACTAATTTACTTGAAAATAATATTATGTATCGCAAATTGATTGGACATCTTTTATATATTTCCATTAACACCAGACCTGATATCTCAGCAGCTGTAAGTATTTTAGGGCAAAAGGTATCGCGGCCCACTAATGAAGACTGGATACAGTGTAAGCGTGTTTTAAAATATTTAAAATCAACAGCAAATTTAAAATTGAATTTAAGCAACAAAGGTAATGAACAAAATCTAATTGGTTATGCTGACGCGAACTGGGCTGAAGAAAGAATTGAAAGAAAATCTAATAGTGGCCGAATATTTTTCTACAATGGTGGTACTGTTTCTTGGTCCTGTCAAAAGCAAACACTGGTTGCTTCTTCAACATGTGAAGCGGAATATATTTCATTATCTGAATCTGCAAAAGAGGCAAAATGGCTCAGACAACTACTGGAAGATTTGCAACAACCAATTAATGAACCAACAACTCTCCTAAATGATAACCAAAGCTGTTTGCGACTTTTAAACGACGATAAATTTTCCTGTAGAACAAAGCATATGGATACGAGATACAAAATGACAAAAGATTTAGTGAAGAAGGGTATCATATCAATAAGCTATTGCCCTACAGAAGAGATGATAGCTGACATTTTAACGAAGCCGTTGGCGCCAATTAAACATGATTATTTTCGTGGAAGATGCAACTTAAAGTGAATGAGAAGGAGTGTTGTAGTAATAACATTCACTTTCGAGTGTATATATATATTCCATAGTTTTTCTAAGTGTATACACCTTTATTAATTAATACATACTCTGTTTTCTAACAAACTCTATATCTTTGTAAACTGTGTCACTTTTATAATTTAGAAAAAACATGAAGTAAATTCTTATTCCAATAAAGTCACTTGAATTGTAAAGACACATTTTTTCTTAATAAAGTTGCAATATAATCAACATTAAATAATAAAACAAAATAACAAAAAAACATACATACGTACATTAAAAAGTAAAATGAAATGAAAATTAAAATAATTATGGCAGGAAATATTCTCGGTGACAGACGTACATACTTACATACATTCTACAGAAACTTCAGATAACCATCTACAATAACGATTTTAAGGGAAAAAACTTGATCAACAAACCCCCAACATTTAAAATTCTTTGGAAATTTGGAAGAATTTCTTTGAATATTAAATTGTGCCATAAAAATAAAGTTTAACAAAAATTTTACGATGCAAACTTTTTCATTTTTCTGGTGTCATTAAATGAAAAATTCACAAAAATTGCTTGAAGGCTGAGTACAAGTGGTATGAATAGATGCTTTAAATAAAAGTTTGAATATTTAAACCATTTAATTAGAATTTTTAACATCTCTGTAAAAGTGCACGAAAAAATATTGGAAAAACTACTGGAAAAAATACAGAGAAATAACTTCTTCCACTGACTGATATCAGTCATAAAGCCCAGGCGAAAAAGCACTTGAAATGTTGTTTGCTCTGGTAATCTCTTACCGTGAAGATTGTAAGTTTGATTTCCACCAGAGATTCTGGTGTTAATCTGTTATATTACAACGAGTATTATTTCTGAGTTATTCAATCTGAAAATATTGATTGTTTTGCTTTTTAGTTCTTCAGTGTATAATTTTTCATTGTAGAAAAATTCTTGACACGTTGCACATTGGTTTAAAATTAATTTTTTTCGGCCATAATTATTTACGGCGAGAATATAATAGTTTTTTGTTAATATTTGAATTATTATTAATTATTAGTATCATATTTTGTCAATTCTGTGAAATTTAATTAAAAATTCTGTTTTCTCTACACATATTAATTAAAAACGACGTATTTCAAATATTTCCAAATACTAAAGAAAAGATAAACAATTATATTTCAAAAAGGAATAGTATTGTTTGTTTAAAAAACTCTTATTACAAATTAATTGTTACTTACGTCTAATTCGTTTTCTAATATTATATTTTCTAAAAATTCGTGTTCAAATTCTTCTTCAAAGTCTTCTTCATCCGTGGTTTCATCAGTATCTGTATTATCTCAAAATATTGCTGGATTATAGGGCTCTTCACAGGCTAAACGATTAATAACTTCGGAGGGGAATTGTTGACGTTTTCTTTAATGTATGCGTGTGATTTGTTGTAGTGACGAAATAAGAGAATCTGATGAGTCTAATGCATTATTAAATACATCTGTCAGATTATTGATACGACTATTTCTCCGAGCATGAAACAATTTGTCGTGTTTGTAAATTTTATTTCTGCACTCTGCTGCATCCTCACCAAAGCCTCCAACTGGTAATAGTGTGTTCTGCATAATTTGCGTTGAATGTATAAGCACTTTATGGAGGGTTTGTGTCATGGGAATCCAATCCTCGCTAGAGAGAGCAACAGGATTCTTTGAGTTTTTCCCGCACAGATTTCGTATTTTCGATGGTCATGTAGGACTTTGCACTGCTTCCTTTAGAACAACAGCTGTCTTTTTCTCCTTTTTTACGAGCAGACATACGCGCTTTATTAATAAATCTGTCGTAATTTTTTTGGATGAAGACATAATTGCTGCTTCTCTTCTTTTGCTAGGATTCGACATTTCATTAAAAGACATTCATGGCCGACCTGCTTTAGAGGTGCTTGGGACTTCAGTTAAAACTTTTTTAAAAAATACTTCAGAATTTAGCCATTTCATGTTTCGAACAATAAATACATTAGTGTTTCTGAAGCATTCGACCACTTTGCATCTAATTTTACGCAATATATCATTATTTTTTCTTTTAAATGTTTTGAAGAATCCTTAGGAGGATTTGCAGTTCCACTTTTTTGTATAACGAAGTTCAAAAGTGCCTCCTTTTTCTTTTCTTTGGCATTTGTTTTTTGCCAAATTTTGAAGAGCTCTTCATTTCTGAAGCCAAGGTAGTCTAGTAAAAAGCAAATATCTTAAGTTATTGCAATTTATTGCAGGAAAAAACTTTAGAATGTGTTGCACAAGACCACATGCTATTTTCGAATTTTGTTTTTTCACTGGACAAAGTTGGACATTTTTTAAAAGTTTAAATTTATGGAAAAACAAAATAAAAATTGAATGCGCGAATATGCATGTAAACAACACAGGTTATTTCTATGTCTATTTATTTTTTTTAACTTTTTATTTTACAAATAGTTAATACATACCGTAAACTTTATTATCCATTAAAAATATTTTTTTTTAAATTTTTAATTTTATTCAAAAACACTATTTTACCAACTACTTAAATTAAACTACTTGCACTTGATTATTCAACAATAGTAAAAAGTTCTATGTTTGTCGCTCTGTAGACTAACAGTAAATACCGGTTTAGAAAAACAAAATTTATTTTCTAATAACTTGAAGTGTTGTCTATCTGTATTAAAAAATTTACAAAAAACAAAAATTAAAAATTACATTTTGGGCAAAAAAAACTGTATTTTACAGGACTGTGCGTTGTAATGTTTAAAAAGTTCTGTAAAGTTGGTTAATTTAACACTGATAGTCTAACAGGCGAACAAGGCCAGAACAACATGCAATTGTGTTATCAAAATTCTCGTTGCTATTGTTTTTGGGTGGAACAGAATTTGTATCAAAGGCTATCGAGGGATGTAGTATTTCATTGGACAGCATCATTGGACCATACTTTGGACCGTACTATAAAAATCAGAATTTTCAAGTCAATGAATGTGGAAAGATTGGATTTGGCTATCAGTTGCACCTTTTGAATTAGTCTATATCAGTCTATATGTAAAGTCTTTCATGTGCCGGGGTAAACCAGTCACAAGTCAATCTCTAAAGTATTGAGATATCGGCTAAAATTCTGGAAAAAGTTTACCATAACTGAACATCACTGATGAACCACATACGGCATAGTCGCAGATTTCATTTTTATTAAATAATCTTTAAAAATTAAACCGCAGACATTTATTCATCGCTGCAAAGTAATATTTAGCTCTCTTTTCATATTCTAGTAGGTAGCGTTTTGGTTTAAGCCTTCTCTGGCAAAAACTCTTAGAGCATATAACATTGCCATGAACATTTTTAAATTCGTTGTTTAGAGTCGACCTTAAGCTGTACATGCCTACATTCTTAAATAATATTAACATACACAACTTGAATGGTGCGAGATCATGGCTAAATTTTCTTAATCACCAATTAAGTATGTAAGTAAGTAAATACATTTTCTTTATTGAAAAACTTTTCACCATCCGTCCGTCAAAAGGATGTACAGAAGGTGGAAAAGAAAAACAACATTTATCAGCACCATAACTGATAATATGGTGACAGAATAAATGTATATTAACAGAGATAGCAGATAAGGCTGTCTTACTCTCACCTGTTTTTGTTCAATATTTTGCATTGTTTATGCTGATATATAATTCACATTAAATAAAAGGATTACTACTGTATATTATTCTATTTTCCTTTCTTAAAGGATACTTAAATTACATGATCTAACTTGATCTAATTGTGGGTCAGCTCACAAAGCTATACAACATAAAACAATATCTTAGAACTAACGGACATATCCTTGTCAAAATGTCCTTACAATTAGCTTAGTTCTTCTTTTCAAATCATGAGTCTCGTTAAATTAAGCTGTAAATAGGTATGAAAGTTTAATGATCATTACATCTGAAAATGCATTCGGTAGCATTATGCCTGCTCTAACAGCTAAAAAATGTTCGCCATCTCTTTATGACAACGAAACCATATGAGGTTGACACAAGACTAAAATTTGCACTCTCTTGACTATCGGAATATGTAAAAAATTTCTTACTCGGGAATATAGTGTTCAGTAATTATTAAAAGTCTAATCGATTTTATTTTAAAGGTCAGGAAAGTGTTTGTTGTTTTCAATGACAGAAAAGGTCAGATATTCTACAAGATAGATATGCTAAAAGTGTAAAGCTTATCACACTTGAGATTTATTTAATCAACGCTTTATTTATCAACACTCAGTTATCTGTGTATGTGTTTTACTAGACAAATGGTTTCAGACTTCTCAGAAATATCACTTCCTAACGAGCTGGTTCCCAATATACCTTCCAGTCTTATAAATAGCGTGGTTCTGCGCTTAAAAACTAATGTAGTCATCTGGCAATGCGAGAGAGAAACAGTAAATTCAAGTTCATCACAATAAAAATCCCAAATTATATACGCGTCCTTTGCGTGTTATCAGTTAAGTTCAACATCGAGTAGTCGCTAAAAGCACATTCCACAGTCAATTCTTTTTCGAAGGTTACCTTAATAGCTCCTGTCAAAGTTCTCAGATATGTTCGTCCTCCACAAATACACATAAGACAAAGACATAAAGATGTGGTAGGCCTAGCATTGTCTCTAGCCAGGGCTACGTAGTGGATCTCATGTATCTGTAATAGCAAGACAGTGTAGTTTTTGAAAGTGAATGTGCGACACTGACCATTTGACAGGAGTGTCAAACGTGAGTATTGGTAAGTATTAGGATCGCGATGTAAATACGAAAGAGAAAACATAACGGAACCCCTTTTCTTCCAAAGCCCCTCTTATCAATGTTGAAGGCGTATAGTCCAAGATTTTTTCTTTTCGATATCTTAAATTTGATTCGTTTTCTTTATTCTTTTATCGACTTTTTAATCTTTCTTTCATTCACTCATTCAATAATTTTTTCATTGTAGAAACATGTTATTGAAACAATTCCTGGCCCTATAATGGATTGTTTTCAGTTGTTACAGAACATAAAAATCAACTTGAAGCAAAAAATATGAATGAAAACAGAGACAGAAAAGTCAACACTCAATTTAATTCCAATTAAGTCGACTTCTGTCGATCATTATAAGCAAATGTGTCATCATCAGCTCGTTGGCGATTATGTCGCTTATTGTTGCAATTTTATTCAATTTCAATGTTTTTTAATAAATATTTTATGTCTGAAACTGGGACAATAATGATACGATATGGTTAAGCAGGGTTCAAGTTAAAGCCTTTCGAAAATTCGATTCAAAGAAGAAAACGTTGTTTATGTGTTTGCTGTGAACAAATTTTCATCATGGTTGTCGACTCCTAAAAGCGAAGCTGCTAATCTTTACATCTGAAATGAAGTATAGATCGCAATGGTCTTTCCAGGAGACCCATAACACGTAATACCAACAATAACCCCAAAAGTCCACTGTAAACATATCGATATATTCGTGTGTCATAAGCCTACGGCTGGCTAATAGGAAAAGTTGCGCAAGCAAATGATACGTTCAGGGCTGATCGAGAAATGAGTGAAAAAGTTCTTCATACAATATTCAAAAACATTAGGGGGAACGAATCGTTTCCAAACGGCGATAAAAGGACCTTTGTCTTTGTAAAAAGACGACACAACGGATTGTAACAACTGTAGGGTCATCTGATCATGATGCTCCTTTGCCGAATTGTTTTGAACAAAATAGCTGGTAAAATCGATTGTTGTCTCTCCCAATCATGTGGATTAACTCAACTGAGCATGTTGAATGCACTTGATATGAAAAGGGTCTTGGAGTAATTAGTTCATCTAATACACACTCGGTATACGGTATTCTAGTGTAGAGTTTTGCATAAAGAATATCTTTCTGTCTCTGTCCATATCGCTTCACGTATGCGACAAAAACGAATTCTTTTCCCTCTCATACTGTTGGTAGTAATCGGCGAGATACTTCGAACGGCTTTAGTTTAGTTATTTTCAACATGGTAATTCACTGGCACTCGGTTATAGAACATTACAACCCTTCAGTCAGGATTACAACCTAGCTTCTCACCTCACTTATGCTGTATATATTAATTTTATCATAAGTGGCGGGACCTACACTTTTAAGTCGACTCCAAACGACAGTCTTGAGAAACTTTTCTTGGACATTTTATTAACTCACTGAGTTTTTGCCAGAAACATGCTGAGAGGAAGATATGTTTTTTTATATTTCATTTTGGGGCTTGAGCCGAATCACGCTAAACTCATCCACAAAAGCTGATATCTAGGTTTGATTAGCGAAGACAAGAAAGGCTTTAGCAAGTCTTTTAAATGTATGGCAGTGTCCGGATATTTGATGCGAAGGTCAAATAAAGTTCTTCTCTAAGGAAGTGAATCTATGGTCCTTAGAAACAATTAACCAACTCAAGGCTATTGTTATTTCCGTTGTATCGACAGTTGTTGTTAAGATTTTTGGCTTTATTGTTGGCAGTTCATGTAAAATGTCACTGTCGGGTGGTAAATCTTCATTGTTACTGTGATGGTGTGGTAGTTGTGATTTTTACTTCTGTTGCTGCTGCTGTAGCAGTTGTTTTTGTAAAAGTTTATGCTGTTGTCGTCGTTTAAGTACTTTTACGTGTTGCTGCTGTTTTTGCTTTTGATGTTTTAAATGTTGCTCACGGTGCTGAAGCTAATGTTGATGATGTTCTTCCATTTTATAATCGTAGTGAACTGCTGAAGGTAGATTTTCTGAGGCAGCAAGTGTTTTACTACTGGCCCCACTTGAGCCATTATCGCAGTGACTGTTATTGTCAAGATTGCATGTATGATGATGTCGTTTGGCTTCGGCTGTTGTCGCGTTCGATGTGGCTCCATTCCTTGTTTCTGTTTCGGATTTTATTCCTTAGTTTCTTATTTTAATTCTCTTCCTCTTGCTACTGATAGATTTGCTTCTTTACAATATGTTTGTTGTGATTTTTATACTGCTCTTGCATTCGAGCTTCTTCATGTTCTTGTTCTCGTTCCTGCGCATATTTCTCTCTCTCCAATTTCCTCTTTAGTCCTTGATATTCCTGTTGCAATTCGTGTATTGCCGCTGAATCTTCATCATTGTTCTTGTAGTCCTCATTTGTTGTTGTTGTTTTCGGTTTTTTTTTTGTCTTCGAAGTCCATTTGAATGTGGTCTTCGGATTTGATTGCGTGCGCGTTTGTAGCTGATTCTTCAATGGGTGTTGAATAGTCATCACACATATGTTGTTGAAGTTTTTTTGCGTTCTTTTATTTGCAATTGTTGACAGTAGTTTTATTTCAATTATTATTGCTGTTGCAAGGCGTTTTTATTTCTCATCGTAAAATAAACCAAATGAAGATATGTATGAAATTTTATTTATTAACGTTTATTTAAAACTGGAAATACATTTAATCAGTCAACACCCGAACCATTTCCTTAGGATATTTTCAATTAATCCCTGTTTTTTATATCAGAAAAACTCAACACAATAAAAATCCGTAAGTCAATTATAATTTGTTTGTATGTTATACCATAGTTTTTATTTCGAAAACACACTGTAGGTGAGTAATAGATTTTAATCGGCTTACATATTTGTTAAATTTATTGTAGCGAATGCAGTCAAACGTATTTTTACTACAAAAACGTAAATCTTTTAGCTTTTAAACGTACAAACTCACTTGAAGTACGATATTTTAGAAATAAAATCAATTTAAAAAATACAAAATTTTTTTTCCCGAATAATTCTTATTCCTCCAACTATCCAGTGCTCGTATTCATTTAAGTGAGGTGGCTAGTACTGTTCTAAGCAAAATTTTTTCAAATATTTGTTAATTAAAAATAATAATTTTTTTTATAGAGTTATTTTTCTTGTGCATATGCTACTCCGTTTATTATCCTTTATAATAGTGATTTATTTAATTTTTATTTTTCGTTTTTTTGTTTCTTTCTTTACACACCACAATCGGTATGAACCGTACTTGTGTAACCGCAGCATGAACAGCAGGGCGTATGATTGTTTTGTTTTTTGTGTTGTTGTCAGTTTTTGTTTGACTTTCAATTGCTAACTAAATTCTATTTCAGGAAAATTTTTAAAATATTTTTATTAATTTCAAAGAAAAACGTTAAAAAACAAAGCAATTGCAATAGAAAATTATTGAGGTTAGTAAAAATGTTCAAGCGAAAATAAGCGATGAAATATGGGGTATTTTATTATGCGCTTCCTATCATTAGAAGTCGCCGTAGTCTAGGAGGTAGTATGTTGGCTTATTTGACGTAAGGCTATGGTTCAAACACCAGCTCAGACATCAAAACGAAATATGAAAAAATATTTCTTTGACGAGTTCCTCTCAGCAGATTTCTGGCAAAAACTCGGAGAGTAAATAAAATAGCCATGAAAAGTTTCTCAAAAATCTGTGGTTCGGAGTCGACTTTAAACTGTAGGTCCCGCCACTCATGTATAAAAATTAAAGTACACAACATGGGTAATATGAGAAACTAGGTCGTAATCCTAACTGAAGGGTTGTAATGCCCAATTATGTTATGTATGTATGTATGTAAGATATATCCTGCTTTAAAAAGTAGATGGCTTTTTGACAGGAGTGTGCCTCCAGTAGTAAATTTTCGGGATGTTTCTTTGATTTTGTTGCAAAAACCATGAAAAAGTTTCTAAAGAATCTGTCGTTCAGAGTCGACTTTAAATTGTACTCATCCGTCAGTACATGAATAATTAGGAAAAAAATATTATGATTGGACAATTGCGATCGAAAGATTCTCAAATAAAATCTGTCGTTGGGTGTAGACTTTATAAGTGGTTTATATAAAATTAACACACACAACATAAGTGGCGTGAGATGCTTGTGCGTAAGCCTGACTGAAGGATTGTAATGACCAATTATATGTGTATCAGAAATCAGCAATGAGTATTCAAAAATATGAGTAGAATCGAATCATACTCATAATTTCTGATACTTATACGCATTCATACTTATTTTAATATTATACTCATATACAAAGTTTGAAGTACTCATTGTACTCATACTTAACAATATGCATGATGGTGTTGACTTCGACTCTCCATGACTCATCGTTTACAAGAATCACAAAATAAGTATGATTCGCGTACGAACATTAAAATACTCACCAAAAGGGTGTGTGCTTGCTCTGCTTGCTGCTTTGCCTTTTTTCTTAAGTGTCTTTTTTGTTTTTTTGTAAATGCAACAACAACTAAGACTGTAAATTTTGATGACTGATTCGAATCACTCGAATCATTTATGAGTATTATAAGTATTTTTCTAAATTTATGAATCTGTATGAGTAGGCTTTTGAGTCAAACATATTTCGAATGGTATGAGTTTGATGTCAACGCTGTACGCATACTCATTGCAAACTGTACTTATAAATCAATGTTGTAGTGAGCACGAATGAATCAGAGTAGTTAAGTTTCAATATTGTTGACTCACTTATATTCAAAATTTCATGAGTGCTTATGAGTAGCGAAAAAACGATTCATTGCTGATCTCTGATGTGTATGTATGAATGTTTCCAACACACTTCGCTTTTTAATGGCTTTGAGTCGCTCATGTAGTATGAGTTGTGTGACATACAGTTTTGATGGTTTAATTTCTTTATGTTACTGTATGAATCTGCGGATATTTCTAGTTCTAGTATTGTCATTGGAAACGTAATTCTTTATTCTCTTTTAATGGATTTTTTTTTTGTTCATCTTTACCACAAATTTTCTTAGTTTCCTTCCATGTCGTACAAATGTACATGTTGCAGTATAAAGTTACGAACTTTAATATATTCAAATACTTTGATTATTTTCTCTATTCTGCTTCTGGCATATACTCGCATACATATTATCAGGCCCAACATAAAATAAAAATTCGTGAATAAAGTTTTCTCCTCCAAATTTATAAACTGGGAACCAATTTTGTTTTACATTTTAGAGATGTAGGCAGATATGTTTTCAGGACATTTATTTTTTATGTTTCCTAGCAACACGTTCCGTGTTTCCTTTTCAGTGTAATTTCTATTCTTTTTTTATAAAACAAAAATCAAAAACAGATTGACATCTGAAGAATGTTTGATTTTTACTGAGTATTGTAAAGTGTGTGTGTATCGCTTTCATTAACGTTTACGTAGAATATCCTTGAGAAAAGATTTCAAAGTTTTTACAATGAAATACATGAATACAAGAAATTTTAATTTCTATAAATGAGTTCTATTAATAAAATAAAGTTTTTTGTTTCTTCAATAATTAATTAAAATAAATGAAGTATTTTGTCAGGAAAATGAAATCGAGAGAATTTCTTAAAATACCTTTGACAAATGGAAAATGAAGCATAATTGGAAATAATTATGATTTAATGTTTAAATGTTTTGTATAGCGCAAGGGTGCTTAAAAGTTTAGAACGTTGAAGAAATGCTGGAAGTGGTAATATAAAATTACCTCATCATCACGGTGAGTGCCGGATATTCTATTTGTAGGCATAATATCACATAGTTTTTAGCCATCTGGAATATATTCAAAGTTATTAACCCTTTGACGGTTACAGTCGTCACAAATCGAAAAAAAAAGTAAAAAGAATTAGAAGCCAAAAACTGGGAACATATTATTTTACTTTTCTTTTCAAAGTATTCTTAATCGGGTCTTTCTTTATATCGAGTCTTTCTTTAAAGATAGAAATTTAAATTTAAATAAAATTGTTTGTTCGTTATAAAGGCCTATTGATGCCATTGTGTATGAAATATAACATCGTTTAAACGCATCCAAAATATAAAATTTTTCATGTCCTTGGTGCATAAATCAGGTTAAATTTAATCGATGGCCTGGGTAATATTGGGTTTAAGTACCGCTGCGATTTGTGGCTTATTCGCTTAAACTTGCGCCTTAAGAAAACCCGAATCACCTTTTCGAGAGATTACCATGCCCGTACAGATGTCACATGGGCCAAGCAGCACCATCCGTTTGTGTCCAGATTAGACCAATACTGGCCTGGCTAAAGAACTTTTCAGAGAAATAGGGAAAGATAACGCATCCAGGCTATAAGCCACACCATAGAGTATCTTTGGCGGAATGCAAACATCAACAATTTCGTTTGTTCACGTACCCTTTTAGCTAGAAATGGGATTCATTGCTGAAGATAATTTTTCGATAAAAATTAAGATCAGTGACATATGAGGGAATTCCTTAACTCACTCAGTTAGTTGAATATTGTGTGGGTGCAGGCACAAATCACAAAGCAAAAAGCATCGAATCGTGATCTTGGGAAAGTTGAGTTCTTGTAAACGACGCCAAATCGACTGCACCGGATTCTACTGCATTCTCACAGACAGTAGTGATGTTTCGTTGACTTTTGGTGTTGGTCGATCATTTACTGAATCAGGGAACTCAAATTTGTCCACCATATTGGGAATAGTCTACCCGGTAGGATGATTATGGTGATCGTAATATAGGCGAAGTGCGTTACTTAATGCAATATGCATTCATGCTGATTTGGCAAATCAGATATTATATTAATATCCTGCATATACTCGATGAATGTATTCGTTTTATATATGAATACATATGACTACATTTCCATGTTTGACCTGGGGTTTGGCGTGGATGTCTACTCCATTCAAAAACATTTGCTCTTTAAAACTGACAGGAAGTGCAAAAGTAATACAGTCACGTCGCACTTAGCTCCTATGAGGTTGACTTGTGTAGTATCAGACTGCGTATGAAAACTAACATGTTAGGCAGAGGGAGCCTAACATTTATGTGGAGAGGAAAATGGGTTATACTTGCCGAAAAAGAAGACACAGACAGGTGTAGACTTCTCTATAGCTAATAGGGTTCGTGACAATGACTGTGCGGCATTAATGCATTTCAGTAACAATCGACAGAGTAACTATGAAATACTAGATAGGGAGTTATCTTTACTGACACTAAACTTCATACTGAATTTAGTCAGGACTGAGAGACATGATTGGGAAACTCTAAGTATGATAAGTATTTGACTGACAATAGAAATTTTCGAATATTCCGTTACAAAAACTAATAGAAGTCACCGTAGTCTTATAGGTAGTGTGTAAGCATATTAGAAGAGAGCCCGTGTCTCAAATCCCAACTTAGACGTCTTGAATGAAACGAAATAAAAAAATATTTCTTCTAGCGACTTTCCATCAACCGTCTTCTGGCAAAAACTTTGGGAGTAAATAAATTATACAATGAAAATTTTCTCAAGGCTCTTGTTCGGAGTCGACTTTAAACAGTAGGCCCTGCCAGTCATTGATGAATAAAAAAAATTTATGGTGTGGTATGAGAAACTATATTTCTATTTTATCCACAGAATTGTAATGATCAAGTAACGTGAAGTCAAAAAAAATTATAATCAGAACTTTCTCCTTTCATTGGATTATATATGTATATTGCAGTAAGCGCTCATCATCGTTTATTGCATTAAACCTAAAAAGCAACCGTTTTAAATATTATTTTTATTTTATAAATTATTGAGTTCTAATGATAAACAAATTATTTATATATTTATTTATTTAAAGTATTTATAAAAAACAAGTGATTTTACTATCGCACGCATAATAACATTATCGCCCGCGCAATAGGATTATTATAGTAAAGCATTTAGTTTCTGACTCGTTGTGTGTCACTAATAGTTTTTCCTACTTTCCTTTTGTAAGGCATTATAAGTTAATGCCTGCAAATAGTAAACCAATATTTTATGCAATTCAATTGCAATGCAACAGGTAATACGACGGCTGAGTATTTATTTTCGAATAAAACTTTTTTATTCAATTTCAGTTCAATTCAATACAGCTGCAGACACTATGGATTTCAATAGCGAAGAGAAATTTATTTTTAATTCATCAAAGTCAACAAAACCATCGTCAGTGACATGCACATGTAGGAATATGTACATATGTACATACATATGTTTAATATGTTTGTAAATAAAAGGAAACAAAAATACACTCAAGTTTGTTAATGTAAACGTGCTTATTACTGCATCTCCTTCTACACTACGTGCGAACTTATGTGTGTTTTTGTGAGTCAAATTCACTTTAACTTGAATACAATATTTTTTTAAAACGTGTTGTGGATACACATGTATTCTTTAGGAAAACATTACATAACCTTATATACATATATACATACATAGATGTTACAATCGTTAT
Source organism: Sarcophaga subvicina (assembly GCA_936449025.2). NCBI lineage: Eukaryota > Metazoa > Arthropoda > Insecta > Diptera > Sarcophagidae > Sarcophaga > Sarcophaga subvicina. The sequence continues at coordinate 41,680,002 of OW388084.2, forward strand.
TATTCATAAGCACACACTGATACACATTCAACTAAATACATACTCAGTGGAGGAGACATGCTCATATCACATTCACATTCAAACGTGTAAAACTACAAAAAATATCTCCTCTTTAAATCAAAATCAATATTCATTTCAATGGAAGGGAATTGAAATGCGAATATATGTATGGATACGATTGTGTGCCTTTAAATTAAATCACTATCTAAGGAATACTGTATCAAGTAACTTTACTTTGTTGTGTTTTAAGCATTTACACCTCAGTATTTTCAAAGATATTTACATTACATTTACAACGTATAAAGGATGAGTGGCTTTGTGGTTTACTTTAGCGCCTCGATGTAAAAATTTTATACTTTGGTGAGAAGAATTAAAAAGTTTCACACACAAATTTGAATACAAGGTCATTGGTCATTACAACACATCAGCCAGGATTACAACCTAGCTTCTATTGTGTGTGTTAGTTTTATAAATGAGAGGCGGAACCTACAGATTTTTGAGAACTTTTTCATGGCAATTTTATTTTCTCTCAGAGTTTTTGCCAAAATATAGAAATATTTTTTCGTATTTCGTTTGAAGTTTGGCCTCATGTCTAATAAGCCAACACACTACATACTAGACTACAGCTACAGTTACACAAATTAAAATTATAATGAAATAAAGAAGTAAAAAAATATTCTTACGAAAAGGGAAAATCTAGATACTAGCGTTATGTTTTACATCGTTTAACATTAGAATTATAAACAAAAAATGTAAAAACAAAAACAAGTAAGCAAAAATATACCAACAAAACACCAGCATAAAAAAATGATAAACATTTAAACAAAAATATACCAACAAAATCCTACAAGAATAATTGTAAACAAAATATACAAACAACAATACTGAAACAATGGTGTTTACATTGCCATATAAAAGGCAAGGCAAAGCAGGCAACTGAGTTAGTAAAAGTTCATTTAGTATTGGGTGAAGATGCGGTATGTTTGTAAAGGGTAATCGTGGTTTGAAGATCTCCGTTACAAAGATCTATCGAACTATTGTTATTGTTTAAGCAAAAGAGTGGAAAGAGGAATAACAAACAAAGCAATTGTTTTCGTCTACATCAAGTTGTGAACAGTGGCACACACAATTGTGCAAACAATAAAGAATTTTTAAACAATAAAGAATTTTTATTTCATTTTCAATCTACGAGCTTATATTTTAAATGTTTTTAAAATGTAAAAACGTAACAATATATTTTTACTATCCATTAAATGGGTCTCTTGGTCGGAATAAAATAAAGAACGACATCAGGAAATTAAAAATAAAGCAGCAGAAAAGATGAAATATTAGCTGGAATTCTTTGGAATATAATGGTAACTACAGCTTTACTTCTATTATATCACTCTGGGAGAAATAACTACGTTTTGCATGATTACTACTACTTAACAGCATATACAACATATTCGCAGTCATATTAGACAGAAGGCTTTTCAAGCTAATTATGCATCTACTGAGCCGATATCTACTGTGTCAAGATTTTAAAAACGCTCGTTGTAACTTAATGAAACATCGAAACAATGTTTTTTCATTGACCAACAATTGTCAGAAATTATGATTAGGTTAATGGTAGACAAGCCTAAAGCAAGAGTCATCATGCACCAACAAGATCTAACAAATGAAATTACTTAAAATTCTCCTTAAATAGACTATAGACAGTAGCAGTAAAATTTATTATTTTAGAAGCTGTTTCGCAACGAGGACGAAGAAAAAAATTCCTAAGTAACTTATAGGGAAAATTTGCGCAATGGAAAGACGTGATCTATTCAACTGATGCAGGAAGTACAAGGGACTATACATAGCAGTCAAACAGTCATCCGAACACTCCGCTCCTACGAGGTTAACTCGATATTAGTACGGAAAGCTGAATCAGTATGGCGGGTTTGAGATCACAGATCGGATGGAAATTTGCAGTAATCATCAGGAAGATCAGCTTGCGAGGAGCAGACCAGAACCCTATTTGGGAAGGAAAAATTGTTCTAAGACAATCAAAATGTTTTAAGACAATTTAAGCTTTTGTTATGTAATTACAATGAGAATTGCACTACTTTCCAGAAGAAGACTGAATATAGACACTAGCTTTTTATGCAGCATTGTTGACTCATAGAACATTTGTTTAAGAATAGGAATCGATTCGGTGGGAGGAAAAATCACTAGAACACCCATGAAGAATCTGTGCAGCATTAATACATTTCTGAGGAATAAATCTCCGTTTTTAACGATCAATAGACAGAGAGTTATCCTTACTGACGCTGAATAGCGTCCCGAAGTTTGTCCTGACAATAGGATTGGGGAAACATTACAGATATACCCTATATATTCTGAGGGCAATTCAATCGTGAAGTAGTGGTACTCTACTAAGTACATCTACGCAACGGTGACTTTTGTGAATAATCGATGTAAAATCATTGTTTCGTTGCGATGCATTGCATTGGAATACCCTAAAAACGCTTATAACAAAAACTAGTATACATTTACGACAAAAATAGGGATCAAGTCAATGATTCATAATTGCAGTGTTGGTTTATGTCTCGGGTATTGTCTGGGGTAGGTTTGTATAATAATTCAGTATCTGTTCAACGGGTAACTGTTGGAATATGTATTGTATGGTTGTTGAGCTTTTTATTAGTAAGTCACACTTGTTTTTTTTTCTAAATTTTTACAGTTCAAAAGATTTCACAGTTTTTTTAGTATTTTAATCTCAAAAGTATGTCTACTGATCCCAATAGAACTACATGAAGTTTCTAATTTTCAATTACTTGCTTCGGTAAAATCCTCGTTACTTACTACACTACGCTTCTGTTGCTTTTTGAATAGTTTTCAATATAAACTTACGCTTTAAATAAAAATTTACAGAAAAGAAAAGAATCGAAATCCAATGGAAAGTGAATAATGAGTTTTCCAATATTAATTTGACAACAACACCAGCAGCCATAATGACAATGACAACAACAACTATTTTTTCATTTGAAATATTTCTAAAAGCGTTAGTTAATAATGTTCTCCTTTTTTCTGCATTTATTGCAATTTTTTTTGAAGTTGAAGCAAGAACAAAATTTTTATAGACTTTTAGATTTTTTGCAGCGTGAGTATTTAATTCTCTTCTTGTAAATATAAACATTTAAAAAACTATGTAATTATGCTTATGTTCCACCCTTTATTGTGTGATGTTTTATCACCATTATATATAAATTAAATCATCGTATCATAATATTTGAAATGAAAAATAAATCGTATTAACATTCAAATGTAGGTGGGTTTAAATGAATTTTGGAAAATTTGAAAAACTATTGTAATTAGAAATTAAAAAACAAAAGAAAAAGCCTGAAAAGTTTCATTAGAGAAATATTTTATTCGCAATTATTCTGGAAACTATTTTAGTTTAAAATCGATGCAGACAAATTGTAAAATTAATTTGTGGAAAGAATTCTAATAAAAAAAGTTAAAAAATTATTGCATTCCGATCGAATGACTTAGATCTCCTCGCCTTTTAGTTTCCCAAAAAAAGTTTCGATTTCCCATTTGATTGGGGAACTGTTTTTGCCTTTCTTTACCTTCCATTTCCTAGAGCATACTTTTATTAACATAGAAGGGTTCTGGGGACATCAGTGGCGTGGAAGCTTTCCTCCTCGCATTGTCATCTGCTTACTCATTCCCACATGATATGTGGCCCAGCAGAGGGTAATCGGTATTTTCCTTACCTAGCTGGTTCAGTTTCCCAAGACGCCACCCTGACTGTCAGATGGTATTGTTGTGTCCTGTTTATTGTACCACCTACCCAGGTTGAATTGAGCACATGTTTCGACGCCATAAATTTCAATTTTAAAAATTCCCTCTAATTTCCGCATGGTCTCGGAATATTTTATTCTGGGACCAAAAATACGAACTCCAAAGTTGGTATGGCCAACTGGCGTAGGCGCGCAAAAAGCAGAGGCGCCTGGAAGGATGTGTTGCGGCAGGCCGAAATCTGTGAATCGGGTTGTTAGAGGCCAATTAAGTAAGTAAGCAACAACATTTCTAAAGTATTCGAAATAAGGGTCCTTTTCATACAAACAGCATTCAAAACATACAACAAATAATGGAATGGAGATATGATTTTAGGCTTCCACCAGGTATTTCATTGAAATTAATAAGTTTAATGCGATGCATTTAAGAAAACTGTAGGAAAAATACATGCAGCAACTAAACGTTTTGATAAACTTTTAACACCGATCTTAAAAATTAATTCCTTTAGCGAAAGTAGTTATATGGACTCATGGGTCTTGTTTTGAGCCATGCAATAAGTCTCAAGTTATATTTGAGGGCAGTAGACATATAGGTCAGTGTCCACGAAAAAATACCTTTACTCAGCAAATAGCAATACGAGAAGATTGGCGATTGCCAAGTAACACTTGCATCATAATAATGGTAGCAATCAGTCAAGGGCTGTCGAAATCGTGTAGTCTACAATTCAGTGTCTTGGCTTATTATGTGACATTCCGGGGTTAAAACTCCAACTCAAACATCTCGAAATAATTTCTTTTGGCAACGTCTCAGCAGTCTTTTGTTAAAAACTCTAAGACTAAATAAAATTGCCATGAAAAGTTTCTCGAATATGTCGTTCATGTCGTACGACATTAAGCTGTAAGTGGTGTGAGAAGCTAAGTTTTAATTCTGACTAAAGGATTATAATGACTTATAAGTACTTATTTATGGTCTGAAAAAACGAATCTTTGCATGATGTCCCCAAAGAAAACGTACATATAATGCAATGTACAGAAACAAAGGCAATATAGCACGGCTGGAGTGGTTGATAATATATGAAGACTTCTCATAGCCTCACAGAAAATGTTGGAGTAAAAATATAAAAAAATTTAGGTGACCAATGGTCTACATGAAAACCTCAGATTAATTGCTAAACTCGCCCCTCTTTTTCAAGCGAAATACCTGCAATGTCTTCTATTTTAAGCAAAAAAAGGTCAATAATCAACGCATTATATCTTGCCGTATTTACCAAATTTCATTATTCTTATGCTATAACCCCAATAAACGCAACGCAGCAATCATAACATTTTTACAATTGCACACTAAGGTGAGCTTCATGCGCGTTAATTGTAATAACGACAGCGACAGTTATAAACTAAAAAAATAAAAAATTAACGGTTTATTAGAAGTCGCCGTAGTCTAGTAGTTAGTGTGTTGGCTTATTAGACGAAAAGCCAGGGTTCGAGCCCAGACATCAAGACAAAATACAAAAAGTTGTTCTTCGGTGACTTCCTCTGAGCAGATTTCTGGCAAAAACTCTGAGAGTAAATAAAATTACTATGAAAAAGTTTCTCATAAATCTGTCGTTCGGAGTCGACTTTAAACTGTAGGTCCCGCCACTCATGTATAAAATTAACACACACAACATAAGTGGTGTGAGAAACTAAAACGTTGTACAATTGGCCAATTCGACCTTCGGGTACTGTACTTGTCTTAATTGACAAGTACACGTCCTCTAACCTAACCTAACAGTTCATTACTTATTTATCAATGGTGACACTAAAACACTCTTTGGCGTCATTAATCCCCGCATTGCCAGCACAAATCCTCTCACTGTAAGCACTAATAATGTCTCGAATAAAATTCGAAATTAGCCCAAAAGCAAAGCAACAGAATCTTTGCTTCTTGTTGAGCTGACTTTAAAGTATTCACTTCCTTATACACACATCTATTATATTTTTGGAGGTATTGCTGCATTTGCTGCGTTGCGTTTATTGTGTTTATGGCGTTAAGAAATACAAGCCAATGATACCGCCGGCTCATCAATCCCTTCAAACAGTGAGTCCGACCGCTCTTCTCCCCAAATTCACAAATTTTGCTAAACTCATTTCCCACACAGCACGGGTTGAAGTGGTAAAACTTATTTACATCATTAGTCATTACAATCCTTTAGTAAAGATTACAACCCTGCTTCTCACACCACTCATGTCGTGTGTGTTAGATTTATCCATGAGTAGCGAAGCCTACAGTTTAGCATCGACTTCGGATTACTCTCAGAGTTTTAAGCGGAAGAATGCTGCTGAGGGGAATGTTTAAAAAAAATATTTTCTCATATCATTGTTGTTCGATACGACCTCTTGTCTTATGGCAAAATACTACCAACTATACTACAACAATCAAAAATTAAATCAATTGAATCTAATTTCGATAGAAATCCCAGCACGTAACACCAATACAATTGATTTTCTATGTCAAAACAACACCAACAACAGCAATGGAATATTTGGTTTTTTGTTTCCAGCTCTCGCTATGATTCCATTCATTGAATTTATTCTTTATTTATTATCCCTTCTGCTAGCGTGTGTTATCGAAATTGTTTATTCAATCGTTTACTTTTGCTTTTTTGTTCTTTTCTTATTGAATTTGTTTTGTAACTTTTTTTATAAGAAAAAATGTTTCTATTGATTTCTACTTTTTCCTCAATATATTCATATACTCGTTCAGTGGGTTCAATATTGTTTGGATACGTTTTTTATTCTTGTTTATTTAAGGGTTTAGTTTCTTAAGATGCAGAAAACCACTTCCTGGCTCTATCCGAAGAGAACTTACTGGCATAGATATATTCAGTGACAAGCTGCCCGGTATAGCCCAACTGCCTAAAGTGTAAATAACACTATGTAACCAATTTATTGGCAACTTGGTCATTTGTAAGGCAATTGTGAATCATGACAGCAAATTCAATAACCCAACAGTTAGTTGCGTGTTTCTTATGCATCCACTTACCGCGTGAATCACTCTTAGGAGTACAAAAGATACATAAATACCTACAGACATACATAATTGGTCATTATAACTCTTCAGCTAGGATTACGACCTAGCTTCTCACATCACTTATAATGTGTGCCTTAATTTTATTCATGAGTGGTGGGATCTACATTTTAAAATGGACTCCGAATGACAGATTTTTGAAAAACTTTTCATGGCAATTTTATTTACACTCTCAAATTTTTTGCCAAAAATTTGCTGAAAGGATGGCGCCTAACATATATTTGTTTTCAAATTTTCGTTTTATTGGAGATGTCTGACCTGTGGTCTGAACAGTAGCCTCAGGTCTAATAAGCCCATACACTACCTACTAGACTTAGGTTAGTTAGATCGATGTGGTAGCTCTGATATCACAAAGCTCACTTGAGCACGCATAGCGGCCCGTTGTGATGCCACGGGTGAACGCAGTCCCTGTACTAACCAAGTCATACCAAAATCAGGGAAAAGGAAGAAGTTGGTCAGCGCAAGGGCTGCACACCTATTAGACTACGGCGAACAAAAGATAACCTTGTGAAAATCCATTTTAATAACGTCAGATATTTTGTCAGTAGATTTAGAGTGTCTTGTGTTCTTGTTCTGTGCATACTAAATCTAATCTGTGCTATGAATATATATATTCCACTGCAAGTAAATAAAATTAGGAATGCAGTTAAAAACTTACGTATATTTTTACTTCATTAAGATTAAAGTGGATAACAAATTTTAAATTTTAAAACTTTTATTTACCTAAACATACATGCTTTAAAAGAATTCTTTTCGGCAAACATATTTATGGCTCGAGTACTGTTTTGCTTAACAGAAAACCAAAAAAGTGAAGCTACATAGACAAACTTTTTCCTATTTTCCTCTTTTGTGAAAAAGTTGGGTGAAAAATTTCTGCTAGAAACACAATGAACGCAATGCAGCAAACACAACAATCTATCTTTCAGGATTATGACCTAGATTTTCACACCACTTATGTTGTGAGTGTTAATTTTATACATGAGCATCGATACCGAAAGTACTTGCAATAAAAGAGCAATTTAGCAAACTTAATACGATAATCAAAGATAATCATGACAATAAAATCCACTGACACAATCACCAGGATTGTCCTTGATAGTAAATGGACAATTAACAATTCCTTCCGACATGGCACAGTAGACAATTTACGGGTACCTAGTCATAAAGGAGCATACGCAAATGACGAATCTAGAGTAATTTAGCTAATAATAATAGGAGAATACAACATATAAACCTAGATCATCCAACGCCTTTAAGTGTATAAAATGCCAGGCTACAAAAGTAGACGGGAACATCTGTGTGAAGAAATGCGGGGGTAGGGAAAATTGAAAAGATACTCTGCGGTGATCCTGACACTGGTTAGTTTTCTTACGGTACACTAAGAATAAGAATGATTCTTAATATATACGACACATACATACATACACACATAATTAGTCATTACATCCCTTCGGTCTGGAGTACGATTTAGTTTCTCACACCATTTATGTCGTGTGTGTTAATTTTATACATGAGTGGCGGGACCTACAGTTTAAAGTCCACTCCGAACTACAGATTTTTTGAGAAACTTTTCATGGCAATTTTATTTACTCTCAGAGTTTTTGCCAGAAGTCTGCTGAGAGAAAGTCGCCGAAGAAATATTTTTTCATACAGCGATTTGTTGGAGATGTCTGAGATGGGGTTTGAATCGGGGCCTCCTGTCTAATAAGGCAGCACACTAAATTCTAGACTACGGCGACAAAAACAATAAAATCCTGGTTTCATTAAAATTAAATATAACTTCTGCACTGGGTTTCTCAATCGCACAACATTGCAACAGAGCTGAGCAATGAAGCATTAAGCGAAAGATAATTTCCTATTCAGACCCACAGATCCTGCAGAAGTTATTTGACGGAATGTTAAATTTATCGGCATATATTCCAAAAGGCAGTGGCCCGAAAAAATTTGGTTTAAGCATCGAAGTCTTTTGCTTATCTATACTTTTCTACCAGAGTATAACAGTATTGCACATATATTTCTTCTAAGATTAAACAAATGGAAAACACTCAGTTTAAGTAACATCATCGGAATACCTATGTCTTGTAATTTGTTAGAGATTGTAAGCTCTTCACGGGCTCTGGCTAGATCATAAGCAATGCAATTTTCAACGATGTACCTGTGACCCGAAACCCACAGAAGGGTTAACTGTCCGAGTAGGTTAGGTTAGGTTAGGTTAGAGGACGTGTACTTGTCAATTAAGACAAGTACAGTACCCGGAGGTCGAATTGATCCATTGTACTAAGCCCTAGTTTCTCACACCACTTATGTTGTGTGTCTTAATTTGGGTGGGACCTATAGTTTAATGGCGACTCCGAACGACAGATTTTTAAGAAACTTTTTCATGGCAATTTTATTTACTCTCAGAGTTTTTTCCAGAAATCTGCTGAGAGGAAGTCGCCGAAGAAATACTTCTTGTATTTTGTCTTAATGTCTGGCCTGGGGCTGGAACCCTGGCTTTACGTCTAATAAGCCAACACACCACCTACTAGACTGCGGCGACAACTGTCCGAGTAAGTCAAGGTATTTTTAGAGAAAATCTTGTCACCCAGAAATGATTGCACCACTTTGAAAATTGCCATAACCTCCGCATGAAAAACATTACAGTGGGCATATAGCATATAAGACGGAACCCATAATAAATATACCACACCCTACCCTGTTATGCGACCTTGATATAAATCTCAAACATCCGATTGATAACCTCCGGATCTTTAGAAACTAATATAGGGACTTCTGTTCTGCACTCTACAATCTCAACAGTCCCCCACAGTGTTTTGTGTATCTCATGTGAATTCCTTCTTACAGGAATATGCGGTATTAGAGGGTAGACAATGAAGTTTATAGCGCTGGCATTTACTGACAAAAAATGATATGACAAAAATAAATTCTATCTTTATAATACGGTAGCGCAAAGCTTGCTATCAAACACTGACAGATCCAAGGCTATGAGAAATCTTTCTGTCAAACTAAATTGGCCTAATTTGTATGAGAAGGTGACCAATTAGTGCTTTATAGTACAGCGTATGGAAATTTATATCACGTTAAACAAACGTTTTATACTTCAGAAACGTAACGTGCGTATTGTGTTGATATGTTAATAATTTTAATTCGTGTGTGCATGTGTGAATATATGTGGGAAACTAAAGAGAACTTTTTAAAGAGGAAAATTTTGACATTTTTTAAAACATGCTTATGCCTCTCATACAAAGTTATTCTTACTTTTATATTTGCTGATGCCTGTTGACGTCCTTGTTCTTTAATATGACAGGTCGTGTTAACATTTTAAAAATGATTTTTATTTGCTTGTGGGGATGCCTGTGTATATTTGTAAGTAGAGGGATGGCTGTATGTTTTTTGAGTTTCTTATTTAACTCTCATTTTCTTTAAGATTTACATTCAAAGTATATTTATATACGAATTTAAACACCAAATTCCTTTTCAAACATCAACCATGATGGTCGACAACAGCTTTGTGTCTCACTCAAAAAAGGTCAGTCAAATATAAAAAAGAAAAATAAAATGTATTTTAATTCTGATTTTGATGAAAGAATTTTTTATGAAATTGCTATGTGTAAGGGTATGTGGTCATAAAATGTTATCTTTCATAAATACTTGCCTGATTTTGTAAGACTGTCGTCAGCATATGATAAGTAATGGAATAATGATACTTTACCACACATTTTTAGTAGAATTAATTTATTTGAATATGATAACTTTAAGATGATTTTCATTATGCTCCGTTAAAAAAATTGGATCCAATTACTACAATTTTTTTTACTATAACTGTAATAATTTATTAAAAAATACTGGAATGTACAAAGTGTGTCTGAAATACGCTTCCTCTCAGCAGATTTCTGGCAAAAACTCTAAGAATAAAGAAAATTTGCATGAAAAGTTGCTCAAAAATCTGCCGTTCGGAGACGACTTTAAACTGTGGGTCCCGCCACTCATAAATAAAATTAACACACACAACATAAGTTGTATTACGTTGTATGTATGTATACGCTGTATAGCACTTAGAACCATATTGTCGTTTATGGCTGAATTCAATTAAAAATTGGTAACCATCGACCTATAGTGCTTGTAGTTGATGGTCTGACCAAAATCGTTCACAAAAAAATTGGCCGTTCACGTCAGCTCAAAACTTGACTTTAGCGTGATGCATTGAACGCTTTTGGTTCTCAATTTCCCATATTCGACATCTTCGTGTAGGTAACTTTTCAATACAAAATTAGGGACAGCTGTCAACTCCAGGATCCGGAAAGATTCATACGAAAGCTGATGAATTCAAAAGCTGAATTCAAAACTTGTAAAGCTGCTGATATTCAAACTAATGCCAACCATCTGACCAGCAATTTGACTTCAAGAGGAAATACAGCACTATAGTACAAACGTTCGAGAAAAATAACTCTTATGCCTTGGTTACCCAAGCGTTAGAAACGTAAAATCGTAACGTACGTAGCCTTAAAAACGTTTGTGTAGTTATAGAAACGTTTAAAACGGGACATATGTCAACGAAGAATGGAAATAAAAACGAAACAGAACACAAAGCAGCACATAAACGAACACAACACAATGCAAAGAAATTGGTATACAGACGCATCATCAGTGTTGCCGGTTTTTGTTCAATGTGTAGATTTGTCCGGATTTGGTTATTATTTTTCTTATAAAAATAACTTTTGTTTTGTTTGTTAAAGTTAATTAATTAGTAAGATTATAATTTTATTTTGTTTTTTTTTGTTTCTTTTTTTCTCAATTAAATTTGAAAAAAATAAAATAAAAAAACTGCGAATTTAATTTTGGTCATATTTTTCCTTATTTGGTGATTTTTTCACAAATGTTGGTTACAATATTTTTTTCGTGGCAACACTGCTCATTCTCTCTCATGTTCAAATGTCACGTAAAAACGTGGGAGAATTCTGTTTTATATAGATCGTTCCGTTTTGCTAACGAGAGAGAACGTTTCGGTAATCGTTTACATTGTTCTCCATATGCTAAAAAGAGAACGTTTTCTACGGTACGTTGCGTTACGTGTGGGTAACTACAGCATTATTTTGTTATTCGTGTATACGATGAGTCATGGAGAGTCGAAGTCAATAACATCATGCGTATTATTAAGTATGAGTACCATGAGTATTTCAAACTTTTAATATGAGTAGTATGAGTATGACATTAAAATAAGTATGAATGCGTATAAGTATCAGAAATTATAAGTATGATTCGAATCTACTCATCGTTTTTAAGACTCATTGCTGATCTCTGGTACGTACACGAATAACTTTGAATCGCAAACAATTTATTTATTTATAAAACAAAAATAACAACAACAGAAATAAAATAAAATTAATATTTTATGTTTTATTACTCAATGATAATGCAGTATGGTGTCAGATAATAAAATTATCTTGCATTCCGATAAACACTAACAGTCAGGATTCTTCTTCTTCTTCTCACACCACTCAAGTTGTGTGTGTTCTAAATTTATACATGAGTAGCGTGACCTACAGTTTAAAGTCGGCTCCGAATGACAGATTTTTGAGAAACTTTTCACGGTAATTTTATTTACTCTCAGAATTTTTGCCAGAAATCTATCGAGAGGAAGTCGCCGAAGAAATATTTTTTTAAATTTCGTTTTGTTGTCTGACCTGGGATTTGAAACCGGGCCTTACGTCTAATAAGCCAACACACTGCCTACTAGACTACGACGACTACACTATATAGATTTCTATTAATTGTAAAAATGTAACAACAAATCTGATTTCTCTTAAGGCAGTGTTAAGTCCTAATAATACAGTTTCTTTATCATAAAGCAAAAGTAATTGATTTCCTGTTTATGAAACTAAGAAACTCCAAAAAATCTGTCAGCCATTAGGAAAACACTTGCAGGATGGTTAAGCTATAGTAACCAGCAGAAACCCTTTTTATATGCCCCACCAATAGCAAGACACTACCAAGACCACCACCATAGCCAATTTTTAGACTCCTCACACTACTTTCAACGGGTGCATTCCTTGCGGTAATCAACTTCCTCGATGAATTTGGTGGAATTCAGTCAGTACAGGGACTGCATTTACATGTGGCGTCACAACGGACCGATAAGCATGCTCAAATGTGTTTGTAACATATCGAATAGACATTAGGATTGAAACTAAGACCGTGACAGTGAACTAACCATGCTAATAGAGAAATAATAAAAGGAGGAGGACATTATTTAACTTATATTTTAATATCACAATAAATTAATTATTTAATTAAGAAATAAAAGTCTTAAATGACTATACAAGTGATTAAGTCGTTTAAATTATAGCCAATAGCCATAAGAATGCCTTATCATATGCCCCACAAACAGCAAGAAACAGCCAAGACCCATGGCAAAACCAATCTTTAAACTGCTCACTGAACCACTTTCAACGGCTGTTGAGTATTTTTCATTGAAATAATTTTCATAAATCTCTTCCATGCTATGTGGATTCAAAACATTATTTATTGCCTGCACGCCTGCACTCAGTTCATCGGTTTGATCATTGAAGATGATGTTATTCTGCTTGTCGAATTCGTTTTTAGCAAACATCTGATCAATATCACTTAAAGGATTGAAATGTTCATTTTGTTATGCCAGATAACCGCCGTGTGTCATGAGATAGCCTTGGCTGGTCCAGTGCATGTAATAGGATTTGAATTTTGAATGTTTTTGGTTGCTGCCGGAGATACAAAGTAGCTTAAAGAATTTGTGTTTATTTTGCTTCACCCAAAGAGATGTTAAATCACCCACGTTATACTGCTTATAAGTTGAGGAACTAATGAAAGCAACATCTCCCTTTTCGGGTAAACATATCAAAGCACCTTCAACATCTTTGTATGAACATACTTGGATGATAAGAACGATAATGCGGTGTATATTGTCTTTCGTTCCACTCCAGTACTTACACATTTATTCCTTTGCCTAGCTTACATGTGTCCCGATATAACACCAATATTGCCTATACCATTTTATAATTATAGTAATTAGTTGGCATATTTCACCCATCCCGCTAGTTCTATGACAGAAATTTTCATTCCAATCGCCATTAATTAGATATTGATTCTGTCAATAAATTTTGAATTACCACAAATTATACTCTATGCAATCTCAAAACTACAATGAGGTTCCAAAAATAGGTTCTGAATATATCCATATCAGGCCAGATCTGTCTAGTATCTTTGTAAGTGGGTTCATTATCACATCTTTGCTTGGCAAACGAGTTTACTTGTCACCACTAGTTTGCCTATTTGCAGAGGAATGCTAATGAATTTTCAGTTCTGTACCAATATTTCGTTATCTCCTCTAGAAAAATTCATGATTCTTGGACAATTTTAGATGTGGTATACACAATCTCTAGGTAGCTAATAACCGCTTTAGTGTGCATAAAAGAGAGTACGGATTTGCGCAGCAGTTATTTTTATAGCCATTATTTTAGCCTGAATAGTAGAACGGTAAAACGGAAAAGACTCCACATCCGACTTTGTCGGGAGATGTGGATCTGTCAATAATTACTTGCATGACTATAAAAGCTATAAGTTATCTGCTTTCCCAAATCTTGAGTCGAAAACGGTTGCAGGTATCGTATAGTCAATAAATATATTTAGGTTTATTTGGGTTTGATTACAAAGCCACATAGTCAGTATATATTTTTAGGGTAGCCATCGTACAGCAATAAAGAACAGTTGTCGGCTTATTGGTACGGTACTACAGAATAGAACATGAATTCTAGATTAGTTTGGCGACCAATATGATTCCAAGATATTAGGCGCTTTGGGATAGAGTGCGAGCTACTCTATTGATACGAGTGATAGTACATTGAGGGACATTGTCCCTCCTTGTGAGCCGTACTAACTCCATTCAAATTCATTCCACCATTTCGATAAAAGCAGACTCAAAGATTTCCGAAAATAATTTTGGATTTTTGCTTGCTACTGGACTTCATGGATATATGGAGGAAGTCAATGTAATTATGATAAAAATTTCGGGCATGTATTCGTGGTGTTTCAGGAAAAAGAGAACAAATCGTTTGTCTGAGTTATTTCGATATTTTTTTACCAGTAAAAAGAGAATATGAAGACGATAGGGTGCTGTTGAATGGATTTAACCATCTTCAGGTTTTCAAAGTTTTTGCAGGAAGCTTAAGCCCACGTTGGCTCTCGCGTATAGGGCATCCTGTATACCTTAGAAGCAGTGGAGAATTGTGCATAACTTGGCTAAGACTCGATAATAGAGCACTTTGAGCAGAAAGTCAAACAGTGTTATCCCGATTTAGAGTGACTTTCTACAAGGAGTGTTAAGGCCATTTTCTTATTTACTAAAAATTGTTCATGTTTTTGCGGTCATCCTTTTAATCGTATTCTGTTTTATTTTTTTCTTACAGTACGCGTATGCATTGTGGAATCTAAAGGCCATTATCGTAAAGCGCCAAAATTCTGTCCCCAACTAGAAGTCACCAGTAATATGGAGTTGGCATAGATCGTCTGAACTGTGTCAGACGCATACATAAGGATCTGGTAGTGGCTCGCTGGGCCAGTGTGGAAATATTAGTCACCAGTGAGTTAAGATCACATGACTCACACTTTGAATATGAAGTGGTGGCGGTGGTGGACAATGAAGCCGATATACACACAGTACACGATTTGAAGGGAGCCAAATTATGTCATCCCGGTTATGGTTTAAAAAATCATTGGACCGATGTATTGGCCAATGTAAGTGTACAATTTATTTATTTTTGAATACAAAAATTGATTATTTTTTTTAATTATCTTTTTAGTACTTTGAGTCTACAATGGTGGCTAAATCTTGCGATCCAGAAATTTCCATATCAGAAGATCGTATCAGATCTTCGGCTACATTCTTTGGTCCCAGTTGTAAGGCTGGCCCTTGGGTGCCCAATCCTCAGGAGGATCGCCGTTTAAAAGATCGTTATCCCTCGTTGTGTTAAATGTGTTATGATCCCTACAGATGTGATGTTGGCAATAAACATTGGTGCCGCAGAAGCGCTTTATATTGTCTGACGAGTGGTGGTGGCAGTGTGGCTTGGACATGCTTAGATGATGTTAAAAGTCATTTTGGGGTAAAGAAAAGCTTTATTTTTTATAAGTTTTGTTCATATTTTTATAAAATTTTTTTCTTTTTTAGCTCTCTGGCTTAATAGTCCAGGCTAATCCCACTGAATACAGTTACTTGTGTGCTGATGGCCATTTACAACCCATAAACACCACCAATCCCTGCATTTGGGTATCTAAGCGTTGGCCGGTTATAGCTGCACGCCGCTCACATGCTGCCCAGGTGCAACGTTTAGTTGCAGGCATTAATCATGGCGGGTTAATTCCCACGTACGAGTGAGGAAAATCACTTCTGGAAAAAAGTATTCGCCAGATTAATTTAGAAATAAATAGGCTGGTAAGCATGTTGTATGGTAAGAGGACAATGACAAATCCACTTTCGGCGACTTCTTCAAGATTTTGGTCTACAGCAGCAGTATTTTCTGCGGTACGTATCAGAGATCAGAAATGAATCGTTTTTTCGCTACGCGTAAGTACTCATAAAATTTTGAATATAAGTGAGTCAACAGTATTGAAATTCAACTACTCTGATTCATTCGTACTCACTACAACATTGATTTATTAGTACAAGTTGCAATAAGTATGAGTACAACTTTGACAACAAACTCATAACATTCGAAATATGTATGTTTGATTCATAAGCCTACTCATTCAGATTCATAAATTTAGAAAAATTCTTATAATACTCATAAATGATTCGAGTGATTCGACTCATTCATGAAAATTTACAGTCTTAGTTGTTGTTGCATTTACAAAAAAAAAGAAAGAAAAAGACAAAGATAGCAAGCAAAACAAACACACAACCTTCTGGTTAGTATTGTAGTGTTCGTACGCGAATCATACTTATTTTATGATTTTTGTAAATGTTGAGTAAAGGAAAGTCGAAATCAACAACATCATGCGTATTGTTAAGTATGAGTACATTGAGTACTTCAAACTTTTTATATAAGTAGTATGAGTATGATATTAAAATATGTATGAATGCGTATAAATATCAGAAATTATGAGTACGATTCAAATCTACTCTGGTACGTTTCTTCATCTTGTTGGTTGTTTTGAATCGTAAAGAATAAAATACTGGGGAAAACAATCAATAACTGTATGAATTGCTTGCTCACTAGTTTGATTATATTGAACTTCCAGGAAAGATTTATGGTGTTTTACAGGCGGAGGTTATGACCACTTTGAAAGCGTGGTAGCGCTTGTTAGGTGGTACAATCTCTTTACTTACTCCAGATAACGTTTAAGTTGTAATCGAACGTCTTTGTGTAGTCCAGGAATGTCGAGGCTTTCTTCGGAAAGTTTCGGATCATCCAAAGCTAACTCTTATATGGGTTCCTGAACATAAAACACACGCATAAATGTTCCGATATCGTCAGTTAGACTACATATTCCACGCTGTTTCTAATTCGGTAGCAGAAAGTTGTACCGAACAATTTTAAAATTTTTTTGAATCTGCTGTCCACAGTCTTAGCGGAACGTATGCCGATAGATTACATTTAATCTCATGTGTCAGTGTAATGCACTTGCCATGAAGAAGTGTACACTCTCAACCTCTCATTTACTATCACCCTGGTTAGAATTCTGCAATAAAAAGATTGCTACAACAGCAAGTTTTGCTCTGAAATAAGATTGGTTTCATGTAGGGTATGAATAATCTCTAGATGGGTCCGAGTGAGTATTTATGCTTTATGGAGGGCTCAACACGTCACCTAGCTATAAATATTCGAGAGCTGTTAATACACGAACCATCTGTAATCTTCTTCGTTTTGAAAAAATATAAATGTTCTGCAGAACTGCTGCAACCGCCCAATATTGGGCTTCTAGGAGAAGACGGCAAAACACTGCTGTCCGCAATCACACAGACGATCATACATACGTACATACCTTGCCATTAAACCTCCTCAGTCAGTATTACGACCTAGCTTCTCACACCACTTATGTTGTGTGTGTTGATTTGTATACATGAGTGGCGTGACCTACAGTTTAAAGTTAACTCCGAACCACAAATTTTTGAGAAACTTTTCATGGCAATTTTATTTACTCTCAGATTTTTTGCCAGAAATCTTCTGAGAGGAAGTCGCCGAAGAAATATTTTTTCATATTTCATTTTGTTCGAGATATCTGATATGGTGTTTGAACCGTGGCCTTACGGTCTACGCTAGACTACGGCGAATTAAATGATAGACAGATGAAAAACTGAAAAACCACTTCTGGAATTTTGCTTCAAAGACACCAAAGACAATCTGTGTTGCATTGAATAGTTACTGGCAATGAAAAATGCATTGACTTTCATCTCGGTGGGTATGTTAATAAGGCAAATTACCTTATTTGGGGCTCAGATAGAAGCCAATGTTTGGTGCGGCTTGTGGAGCGGAAGCATCATTGCCAAATATTTCTTTGAAAATGAGGACGGCATAACCCGCTAAACGATGTTTAGTTTCAACAGGATGGTACAACTTGCCACACATCTCATGTCACAATCGATTTATTTCGTCAAAGGTTTGATGGATGTTTAATTAGCCATCAAGAAGCTGCGATTTGACACCATTGGACTATTTTCTGTGGGACGCCGTTATAGAAAAGTGTTATGCCAATAAAACAGAGACAATTGAGCATTTAAAGGCCAAGATTCGTGATGCCATTGCCGGTATACCATCCCATAAACTCGAAAAAGAGCACGCAAATTGATACGATCGAATGAGACACTGTGAGGCCTGTGGCAGCAGTGATATGATTGAAATAATATTCCATTCCTAAACTCAATAATTGTACTTCACAACAACAAAAAAAAAAAACAAACAAATAAATTCGACAAAATTGCAAACCGTTTTTGTTTGATTGAATTTTTAATTTTAAACTTTTAAATGATCCAGCCTTTGTATGTATAAAAAGGAACTAGAGATTGAAATTGTTGTCTAGTTTAGAACGATGGAGTATAATGCCAAGAATGATTATTGAAAACTCCTTTGTCAGTGAGAACTGGAAAAGGAACATGCGTTGTTTGCTTGCTAAACTACTTCGCCTTCTCATTTGTTTTGTCATTATTTTATAAAACTTGGCTTTAAATTTGCATTTTAATGAAAAAAAAAAACAAAAACCAAATTAACACTCATCTAAACGAAGAGTTAAGAACATCTTAGCGCACATACATGTTTGCATATAAGCAATGAATATGCAGAAAAAGCTTTTTTTTAAATATTCGAGCAATAACTAAGAACTTGTATAGCAGCAGCGTTTAAAAATTTCACTTAAATTAAGGTTTTCGTAGAGAAAAGAAAGGCAGGCTTTGAATTCAAAGAAACCAAAATACAAACTCAAGGAAATCAGAACGTAAGGAGTGAGCTGAGAACGCAATCGTGATAGGATATTTGAGTGAAATGAAAAGGAAAACCTGTCTGCAAATTCTATATAAATTTCATAGAACAACGCAGACGTTTTATAGTATCATCACAGCTGTTAAGCTGTAGACTTTGAAAATTATTTTTGCACGAATTAAAGAAGTACTCGAACAGAAGGTAACTTTAAATATGATGGCTTTTAAAAATATTGGTAAGTTAAACAATGGCAAAAAAAAACAAAAATTCTTCTTAAAATGCTTTGTTTGCAGCCTTAATCCTGGGTGTGCTGACGTTTAGCCACCATAATGCAGCCCATCATTTGGATGCTGACGATAAACCAAATCTAAATCGATTTGCCCACGATTTGTATTCAACAATTATAGAAGGCAGATCCCAGGAAAACGTCGTCTATTCACCGGCTGGCATACATTTGGGCATAAGTTTGGCTTTTACCGCGGCCGATGGTGAGACTGCAGAAAAGTTGCGCCATGACTTACGATTGGGTGCAGGCGATAGAACACAAGTGGCCAAATATTTTGCAGACTTTATGCAAAATTCCTTCGGATCTAATCAAAAGGCAAATGCTCCTGAATTGAGAATGCCCAATCGTGTATACATTAGCGATGACTTGGATGTTACCGCAGAGTACAATAGAATACAATAGAAATCAATTTCGTTATGCCGAATTGCCCGATTTAAATGCCTGTGTTTTGTAATTGCCCTACAACAATAGCGATCTCTAAATGTTGATTATATTGCCTCATGAAGCCAATGGTTTGGAGCAATTGGAAGCAAAACTCAGGACCCAGGATATAAATGAAATTGCTACGAAATTGCAGGACACTCTCGTTGAAGTTTATTTGCCTAAATTCCGTTTGAACTATGACCTTAATTTGTAGGAAACCTTAATCGAGATGGGCCTGTCGTATGTCTTTTCACACAAATCGAATTTTGAAGGATATTTTGCTACGCTACCCAAATTCCGTTCCGAAAGACTTAAACATCAGGCGTATTTGGATGTGAATGAATGAATGTGGTTCCGAAGCAGCTGCTTTCTCATGTAAGAAAACCTTAAATTATTCTTTAAAATCCGTTTCTTTTTAAAGCATTTTTTTGTTACCATAGCGGACTCTAGTGCCACCTTAGCCCAACCTTTAAATGCCAAGAAGTTCCGTGCTGATCATCCTTTCTATTTTGCCATACGTTGCAACAAGGCTGTAATTTTGCCGGCCACTTGGCTAAGTTTTAAATGGATCTTCTAAACAAGATCACCTTTAATCATTACTTTTGAATCGTAAACAAAAATTTGTCAAAGCCTTTTAAGGATTTTAATTTACATATTTTTTCACGACATTAATGAAATATTTTCAATAAATTTATTATAAACAAAAAATCCCAAAGACGTTTTAAATTTTAATTACGATTAAATACTGAACGATTCAATTAATTTTAAATTTATTTTGACATTGACTTGATGCTGGTTGTTTAGGAGCCTACAGTAAAAATTGTATTATTCCGGTTATCCTTAACATTTTACCGTCAAAGCAGAGCAGATCAAAATAAAGTGACTAAAAGTAGCACAAACTGCAAACGAGTCTGTCGGTACCCTACACAACAAATAAAATATTTTTGAAAAACTGAATTTCAAATGGAACCCGATTTACTGCAAGCAGCGTTAACAATTTTCCCAAACCAAAAAAGAAAAAAAATATAAAAGTCACCGTAGTCTAGAAGGTAGTGCATTGGTCCATGGTTTAAACACCAGCCCGGACATCCGGAATAAAACGAAATATGATATGCTTGGAACTATACTAGCATATCATACACTTGGACCAAGATTGTTATGCGCTCACTATTGAGAGGTACAAACAACTCTGTCTCTAGGAAATGATTATCTTGAGCAAACTTCTTAAAATTCTTCCAGATTACTCCTCTTAAATGAAGTTTGTCTGGTTCAGTGTTTTCCACAAAATATTAGGATCTCATGCTTACGAAAGCAGGGCAATGGTATAATGCGCATTAATACACTATACTTGTCATAATTTTTAATATACTCATGATTTTCTTCTGATTAGAATTGTTTCAGAGCATCTTTAAAATTTTATTTTTAGGAGGTAGTGTGTTGTGTCTAGTAGGTTATTAGACGAGAACCCGATAGTTTAAACACTAGCTTAGACATCTCAAATGAAACGAGAATTTCTCTCAGCAGTCTTTTGCCAAAACCTGTGAGAATAAAATAAAATTGCCATGAAAGGTTAGGTTAGAGGACGTGTGCTTATCAATTAAGACAAGTGCAGTACCCGGAGGTCGAATTTACCCATTGTGCAACGCCCTTAAAGGGGGAAGGATAACAGAGGGACTAGGATAAAAAGGAGAGGATGTAGGAAAGAGGAAAATGGGAAATTGCCATGAAAAGTTTTCTTAAAAATCTGTCGACTATAAACTGTACCTCCCTTCACTCATACATACATATATAAAAATTAACACACACATGCAAAACTAGGTCATAATCCTGACTAAAGGGTTGTAGTCAACAATTAAGTAGGCTGGCAAATACTGAACAATACACATAGCAGTTGTTCGAAAAGCTTCGATTAGCCCTTTCAGACCCGGAGTTTATTTAGCTCGTTAAAAGCTTAAAACTAAAGCTATCAAAAAAATTTTTTTAATTAGTCTATAAAATATATAGACGAATAAAACTGCAATGTCCTTTTCCGGAATCAGGACAACGCACAATTGTGCTATTCAGGTCATTAGTGCCAAAATGACCCTCGAAGAATTAAGGAAAATTTTTATTATAAATTGCATAATAACCTTGAATTAATAAACACTGTTTATGTTTTATAAAGTTTATTAAAGTAAACAAATTCAAGTACTTATCCCTTAAACAAATTAAATAATTATAACGAACACAAACTAAAAAATAGAAGTACTTCATTACTTAAAAATTAAATAATGATGTAAAAAACTACTGAAAATAAAAAGAAACATTCATAAAATAGCCTCAGTTGTTATATTTACACATATTTTGTATGATATTTTTTAAAACAGTCTTTATTCTTAGCTAAACAAAGTGTAATTTTGCACTTTTGGCATCGACCTCTTGAACGACTTCCGCAATTCTTTCGGCACAGTCTTTGTTCATCGGAAAATGTAAACCAGTGGTCAAAGCGGTTATACCAAATATCATCAGGAGCATCATGTGGGCGATATTTTGTTCCGTGAAAATCGTTAGGAACCTCAATACTTCCACTTGCTCAGGAGCTTCAAATGAAGCCGCTAGCACAGTCCTTAATTCCATTTTAAAAGTTAAAAATGATTTTATTTTTGATCTTGGTATTCCAGAAAGTTTACAGTCAGATCTATATTCCATCCAGGATTTAAATATTGCCAAGCCAACTAAGTGAAAAAATACTTTAACGGGGCATTTCTTAGTCTTCATTTTTATCCTATAGTACTCCAGCATTTAGTCGCATTTTGTATAACTGCTGCAACTTTTACGGGACAACGGCGTTTCAGGTTTTTATTCCATCTGTAAACTGCACCTACAGGATCTTTACCACAGTTAATTGACGCAACTATCACTGGCTTCGTGTCCTTCCACTTAACAACAGCTACATTCTGTCCATTCGTAAATTGGCATATGTCTCCTCGATTCATTTCTTTGTCTAAGGGAAATTTCACAGTTTTGGGAACTCTGTTTGGCATAATTGTGCCAGATGCTAAGTAGTCCATTTCGTCTAATGCTTCTAACAATGGTATTGTTGTGAAAAATCGATACATGTGTATATGGCTGCTTTTTGGAATATTTATCAGTCTAGTGACTATAGATGGCCCGTGGCCAAGACCACAATATTTAAATGTGCAAGCACCTGGAAAAATTTCAAAGTCCACAACAACACCATTGGAAGTAGCACAGACAAGATTTTTGAGGCCAACTGGTCGCGGCCGAATTACCTGACGTGCGGGGCATCTACCCGTTAAAAATATCATTTGTTCATCAATAGTTTGTGATATCTGTGGCCAAATCATTGCATCGCTTTCTTACAATGTCTATAACTGGTTGAACTCATCAACACTTATTTGTTGAACTTAATGCAGAATGATCTTCAAAATGTATATCCGAGCGTAGCTGAAGAAACTTATCGCGTGGCATGGAGTTATAAATGGCAGGAATTTTGTTTTCCCTTGCCCAATACATTCTTATAGCAGGATAACTGAGGCAACCTATTATTATTTATTTCATTTTGACATCCAGATGTTATTGGAAGCTCTCTTCTCGGAAATGACACACTTTTAGATATGACATGCCTGTTCGGTACTTTCGATCTATTTACTGATGGTTGTTGTGCAGTATCTGAAAGGATACTGCATCTGCATTTACATTGAAAGGGATGTATGTTTCATCAGCGTCATCATCGAAATCGTTAAGCATGTTTAAAACTGTACGAGATCATCATTATTGTTCAAATCAAAAAATTTCGCTATAAAATAATGAGATAGCACAAACGTGAGTATGAAACAAAATGTCAAGTTATGCCTGACTGAAACAATTGTGCTATCTGTATTTCTACGACCGCTGACTAATTGTTGCTATGCCCAATTCCACCATGTGATGAGTTTAATCGTTAATAGAACTCTTTTTACAGCTATTTCCAAAAAGTTTAAAAAATATTTTCAAATTATTTTTACAAAAACTCTTACCTTTTGGACGCATGTCTACACTTGCTGAAAGACAAAATCAAACTGAAGCTGTTTTTTTTTATCTGTTGTGTGTTTATTTTTTATTTTAATTTTTTGCAACAAGAACAAGACGGCACGATTACTGCTTGTCGGTTACTGGACGAAAAATTATTTTTTTATGCAATTTGAGGGCAAAAAAGGCAGATCGCACAATCGATTAAGCCAGGTCTGAAAGGGTTAGGGCAAGATCCCACTTAAGCCGGATAATGTGATAATGGGAACCCAAAATGGATTGCTATCTTCCTCCACCTCAGACCCACTGCTTCTGCAGGAGTCATTTGAAGGCATTGCAAATCTATTGACATGCGTTTCAATCAGTACTCTTCTTAACCTTATAAGTCCGAAATGTACAACGCGTGCCTAAGAGAATGTATTTTCCCCGAACGGCTAGCCTTAATAAGCAAGGGAAAGCGCGATCCGGAGCACCCATCCGCGTACAGGCCACAGTGCATGCTGGATACGTCACGGAAGCTGCTCGAGAGGCTTTTGAAGCCACGGCTTACTGCTGCTATTGAGAACATTGGAGGACTGTCTGCTCGGCAATATGGTTTTGACCCGGTCGGTCAACAATTGGCGCTTTGAGAGAGGTAACTGAAGCGGCTATGGTCACACAGCGTGGGAGCCACTTTACGAGGCCTGTGGTACTGCTTGCCACTTTAGACGTTAAAAACGCGTTTAACAGCCTTAGATGGAGCGATGTACTGGATGCTTTGGAGAACATTCTGTGCCACACTACATTATGGCCGTGATAAGCAGTTATTTGAGTAACAGGCAGCTGGTGTATAACACAAGCTCGGGATCAAGGGTGAAACAAGTAACATCAGGAGCGGCACAAGGATCTGCCCTCGGCCCCGACCTGTGGAACGTTAGCTATAATGGAATTCTGAGGGAGGATATGCCGGACGGAACTTTCTTGGTTGGATACGCAGACGATATCGCAGCTGTTATCACGGCCAGGAACACGGAAGATGCACAACGAAAATTGAGACGCGTTATGCTAAGGACAAAAGCATGGTTGGATTCCCACGGCCTAGACCTGGCCATGCATAAAACGGAATTGCTGCTAATCACTGGTCGTCGTATCCCCTTGCATATGGACATGAGTATTGGAAACGAGGTAATTAGGACCGAGAGCTCGGTGAAATACCTGGGAATAAGGCTGGACCCCAGACTGATATTCTCGTATCAGATTCAGTACTCGACTAACAAAGCCCAGAAGATCGTTGGACAGCTCAGCAGATTAATGGCGAATATTGGAGGCCCGCTACCGGCGAGACGGAGACTTCTGATGGATGTTGAAAACAGCATTATGCTTTATGGGAACGAAATTTGGTCAAAAACACTAGATGTTAAAAAGCAGGCAAATTCACTTGTATCGGTATAGAAAACGGCTGCTTTGCGTATCGCGTCGGCATATCGTACAGTGTCCGCTCCAGCCGTAATGGTGATAGCAGGTATAATCCCTGTGGATCTGCTGGTAGCGGAGCGGATGGAGATTTATAAGGCGAAATCGGCTGGAAATCATATAACCGGTTACTTCAGGGAGAACACCATTTCAAAATGGCAACAATGATGGAACGAGGAAGATAGAGGAAGATGGACGGCGATACTTATTCCGGACATAAGGCCATGGTTTGGTCGGAAATTTGGAGAGATAAATTACTACGTTACACAGATGCTATCGGGTCATGGATATTTTAGGAAATATCTGCACAGAATGGGCAAGACCGCCTCACCTTATTGTCTTTACGAGGAAGGGGAGATAATTTATGACGCAGAGTACACTGTTTTCGAGTGTGCATGCCATGTCGGCATAGGTGATACTGTCACACGTGCCAAGCGTAACCGAGACGATGATTTAGACGAAAGGAATAGTGAAGACGCTTAGATGTCTCCTCAACTTTCGATTCGCAATCCGGACGCGGATATAAACATGAAGAGGCCAGAGAGCCAAAAGGACTCCACTCCGAAGTAATACCACCGCAGTTCCGGAGTGGGCACTGACAAATCCAAAGGAGACGAGGGGGATTTAGTGGGTGAGGGCCCCACACACGGAGGATGTGACAACTTTCTGTATGGTGCGGTTAGGCACATTTACCCCTCTTCAGCGGAAAAAAACCTTACTAGTCGAGTAGGTTTTACAATATTTCACCTCTGGCGCCACAACGGGCCGCTATTCGTGCTCAAGTGAGCTTTTGGTATGGAAGCTACCACACTAACCTAACCTAACCTAACAATATTTGACATACTCTCCTGCTACTGTCGACGTAGTTGATTGAATTTGAATTTCAAAAAGAGTAGCTGAAAGCAATCAGAACACATGTGCGCTGTAGCGGTCTTGGCTTTAACCCATATAAGAGTTACCTTTTAATGATACGATATTTTCCTGAGAAATTCTTGGCATTCATCGACGACGACGGAAGGAAAAATGCCGTTCGCTAAAGATTTAACAGCTGGTCGGCTGATCGAGTAAATTAGAAGAATTTTAGGGAAAATCCCACTAAACAAAAAAACAATACACCGCTTAACAAATGGCCACGAATTAAAATTGAAAAACACTGTAGTGGTCAGTACGCATGAAAGTTAAATATGAGAGGAAGTCGCGGAAGAAGTACTTGTATTTTGTATTTTGTTTTGATGTCTGGCCTGGCGCTCGAACCCTGGGTTTACGTCTAATAAGCCAACATATGAACAGGATTTAATTGCATTAAACCTCACCATCGCTCAGAACTCTTCTTCAATAGAAGATCAATTATGTTATCAAGCCATGGCAATTTGTAATCTAGAATAACACCCTCGAAGTTTTCTCTATAGGACAGAGATAGTGGAATGCCATTAAGTATTCGCAACTTGGGCTAAAGTAGCTTGTATCGTCTATACAAGATATATGGGTTCCACAACATAAAACACACGCATAAATGTTCCTCAGTATCCTCAGTTAGACTACATATTCCCCGCTCTTTCTAATTCGGTAGCAGAAGGTTGTACCGAACAATTTTACAATTTTTTTTTAATTCGCTGGCCTTGTATGGACAAAAAGAGGACTAGTTATCGTCTGTCCTTAAATTACATCATGGGCCGCAGACTTAGTGGAACGTATGCCGATGGATTACATTTAATCTCATGTGTCAGTGTAATTGCACTTTACTATTAGGTTAGGATTCTACAACAGCAAGTTTTGTTCTGAAATAGGTTTGGCTTTATGTAGGCTATGAATAATCTCCAGATGGGTCTGAGTGGGTCTTTAGGCTTTAAGGAGTGCCCAACACGTCACCTAGCTATAAGTATTCGAGAACACGAAAAGTTAACGCACGAAACGTCAGTAATCTACTTCGTCTAGAACAATACAAGGCATGTGTTCTGCAACTGCTCATATCGGACTCCTGTCAGAGCGTCCATAAGTGGACATTACAACTCTTTAGTCAGGATTACGACCTAGCATCTCACACCAATTATGTTGTGTGTGAAAATTTTTATACATGAATGACGGGACCTAAAGTTTAAAACCGACCCCGTAGGACAGCTTTTTGAAAAACTTTTTCATGGTAATTTTATTTACACTCAGAGTTTTTTCCAGAAATCTGCTGAGAGACAGATGCCGAAGAAATATTTCATTTTATTTCGTTTTGGAGATATTTAAACTGGCGTTTGAACCGTGGCCTTACGGTCTAATTAGCTAACACACTACCCACTAGGCTACGGCGACTACACCGATCTTAAGCATGCTGCCAAAAGCAAAATACATCTCTGTTTGCAAGAACTGGAGAGGAGACACATCATCAATAAACGACTGTTAGTCCAAGGAATGACCAGGTGAGCATCTAAATGTCCTGCATCGATCATGTTAACATATGACATAAAACAGCAAATAGCGCGCACTGCTCAACATGTGTTTTATAGACTGCGAGACAGCTTTCGACACTATAAAGCATAATATACTCTTGTAGTCTCTAGAATGCAAACAAGTCCTGAGCGGAATCATCGTACGTACAACCCTTAAATCAGGATTACGACCTAGCTTCTTACACCACGGATGTTGTATGTGTTAATTTATATACATGAGTGGCGAGACCTACACGGTCTTTTCCACGGCATATTTATTTATTCTCAGAGTTTTTGCCAGAAATTTGCTGAAAGAAAGCCTCCGAAGAAATATTTTTTTATATTTTCGTATTGATGTTTGACCTGGGGTTTGAACCGAGGCCTCACGTCTAACAAACCAACACACTACCTACTAGACCACATCGATTTCAAATCGAAAGCGAAATCATCGGTCTAATCAAAAACACTTTTAGAATGTTTAAAAGATTCAAAAATCATGGAAATGCGTGTCACAAGAATTGAATTCCAGACAAATGGAAAACCGAAAAACCAATCGTGAAATTTTGCTTCAAAGACACGATAGAAAATCAGTGATGGATCGAATTGTTACTGGCAATGAAAAATTGTTTTATTTTCAGAATTCAAAACTGAAAAAATCATGTGTTAATCCAGCACAACCATCAACTTTGGCTGCAAAACCAAAGCGATTCGACAGCAAGAAAATGCTGTGTGTCTGGTGGAGTCGGAAAGCTGTGGTATACTACGAGCTTCTAAAACCTGTTGAAACCATTACCAAAGATTGCTACCAGCATCAAATGATTAATTTGAATCATGCATTGAGCTAAAAATTATCGGAATGGGTCACAAGACACTGGAAGGCAATTTTTTCATATGATAATACATACAAAGCAAGATCGGTTTTAGATACAATCAAAGCTTTAAATTAGGAGCTGATACCCCACCCGTTGTATTCACTAGACTTGGATTCTTCCGACTACTATTTGTCTCCATCGATGGGACACTCATTGGCTGGGCAGCACATCGATTCCTACGAGAATGTCAAAAATTGGGCGACTAATTGGTTTGCTTCAAAAGACGAACAGTTTTCTTGGTGGAGAATCCACAAATTGCCTGAAGGATAGAGAAATGTGTTGCCAATATGTTGAATAAAATGCTTCTTATTTTCCTATTAAAAATTAGTGTCTTATTTTCACCAAAAACGCTGACTTTATACCGGTGTACCTGGAATATGTATATATTTTTTTGATATATATAGTATAGGGTGGACCATCTATCGATTTAAATTTGATCCCATCGGTTATTTCGAATCTGGCAAAACTTGAGTCATTCTATTCTGTCACAAAATTCAGTATTTAACCTACACTGAACGTAATGAAACGTTTCACGATTGAGCAACGTTGGGATTTATTGGAAATTTATTTCCAAAACAATGACAATTGATCGGAAATTGTACGAAAAGCTCATTTTTATCTTGGTGGATAAAAGAGTCA
Organism: Sarcophaga subvicina; assembly: GCA_936449025.2. Taxonomy (NCBI): domain Eukaryota; kingdom Metazoa; phylum Arthropoda; class Insecta; order Diptera; family Sarcophagidae; genus Sarcophaga; species Sarcophaga subvicina. The sequence continues at coordinate 41,709,379 of OW388084.2, forward strand.
GGAAAACCATTGTGAGTGACTGTTTGGTGCGGCTTGTGGAGCGGAAGCATCATTGGCTCATATTTTATTGAAAATGGAGAACGGTGCAACCATTACGGTCAATGGAGACAGCTATCGCACCATGATAGCCGATTTTTTTTTCTACCCACTCTTCATGGTATTGATTTTAACGATGTTTGGTTTCCACAGGATGGTGCAACTTGCTACACATCTCATGCCACAATTGAAATGGTGGCCACCAAAAAGCTGCGATTTGACACCGTTGGATTATTTTCTGTGGGGCGCAGTCAAAGAAATGTGTTATGCCGACAAGCCAGAGACAATTGTGTACGAAAATTGGTCCGATCGAATGAGGTGCCGTGAGGCCAGCCGCGGCAGCCATATGAATGAAATAATATTCCATTTTTAACCGGAATAATTGTACTTCACAACAGAACAATAAATTTGGCAAAATTTCAAACCGTTTTTGTTTGTTTGAATTTTTATGCGTGTATATATTTAAAAAGGAACAAGAGAGGATTGCATAGCAGATTGAAATTGTTGTCTAGTTTAAAACGATGGAGTATAATGCTAAGAATGCTAATTGAAAACTCCTTTGTCTGTAAAAACTAGAAAAGGAACATGCGTTGATTGGTTGCTAAACTACCTCATCTTCTTATTTGTTTTGTCTTTATTTTTTTTAAACTTGGCTTTAAATTTGCATTTTAATGAAAAAAAAAACTAAATTAACACTCATCTAAACGAAGAGTTAAGAACATCTTAGCACACATACATGTTTGCATATAAGCAATGGATATGCAAAAAAAGCTTTTTTAAAATATTCCAGCAATAACTAAGAACTTGTATAGCAGCAGCGTTTAAAAATTTCAATCAAATTAAAGTTTGCGTAGAGAAAATAAAGGCAGGCTTTGAATTCAAAGAAACACGAACTCAAATGCCCACAACACGTAAAAGAAATCGGAACGTAAGGAGTGAGCTGAGAACGCAATCGTGATAGGATATTTGATCTATCAATCTAAATCGATTTGCCCACGATTTGTATTCAACAATTATAGAAGGCAGATCCTAGGAAAACGTCATCTATTCACCGGCTGACATACATTTGGGCATAAGTTTGGCTTTTACCGCGGCCGAAGGTGAGACTGCAGAAAAACTGCGCCATGACTTGCGATTGGGTGCAGGCGATAGAACACAAGTGGACAAATATTTTGCAGCTTTTTGCAAAATTCCTTCAGATCTAATCAAAAGGAAAATGCTCCTGAAGTCAGAATAGCAAATCGTTTATACATTAGCGATGACTTGGATGTTACCGCAGAGTTTAAAAAAATTGCACGCGATTAATTGGAAACTGAAACGGAAACAATTAAATTTTCTGAATCGGAGTTGGCCCTTAAGAAAATAAATGCATGGTTGGAACAACAAACTGCTGGAAAAATTCAAAATATCTTACAACACTCGGACATAGATGCCCATACCAATACACTATTAGTGAATGGCGTGTATTTCAAGGGAGCCTGGTTGAAACCTTTCAGTCCATTGAACACTAAAAGGGCACCATTTTTCATTAAGGAAAAACAACCACAACAGGATATTGAGTTGATGTACAATAGAAATCAATTTCGTTATGCCGAATTGCCCGATTTAAATGCCTGTGCTAGTTGTTAAAATCGTGTTGAAAATGTGATTGATATGACGTATTATATAAGGCAGTATAAGTTTTATAAAACGTGGATGGATGTCATCTAGGCCAACAGCATTAGACTTAATTTTTAGAAATCCTTCAATTGTGTCATCCAAACTAAGATGTCGGAAGTGGAAATCATTTATTGTGGATACATTGTTGTTACCATCATAAAAATTCATATTCACTAGTGGTTGCGGAATATTAGCAAATTTCCTATTAACAGCATTAATATCTAATGTTTCTAATGTGTCTGATTTGTGGTTGGTATTGACAACTCCCATTTCACGAATCTGCCTCAATGTATGCTTAGTATATACACCATTCTGAAATTTATTACCGTAATATAATAGTTTCTCCCGCCTTATCATTATTACAACTTCTCTTCTCGCCTTGTGATAATCCGCAAGAAACTGTGGTGTTTTGTAACGTTTCCATCGACTAATAAGTAGATCCCGACGTTCAATAGCCGATTTAGTCTCCGATGAAAACCAGGGATTTATTCTTCTATTAGATCGTTTGGTTCTGAGTGGGACGTGTTTATTAAATAACAGATAGATAAGACCATTTAAGTGTTCGACTTGTGCATCAACAGATGGAATATAGAAAATATCGTCCCAGCTAGCAGAAAGCAGGTCATTCCCAAGTGACGGCATATCAATATTATTGAAGTCTCGATAACAAAATGAATTTTCATGAGGTTGTATTCTGAAGTTATATGACAGAAATATAAGATCATGCCTTGAAAAAACTGGTGCTGTTAATTGGTCATAATGAGATATTTTGCAGCTATCAGAGACGAGGAAGAGATCTAATAGAGAGGCATTCGTCCTAGTGAAATGTGTTGGCATTGAATTATTAACAGGTTGTAGATTGAGCGAAGTCATTGTTGTACAAAAATTTGAACTAGAATTTGTTAATAAATTGGCATTAAAGTCTCCTGATATTATTATATTGGTATAGGCAACAGAAACTTGTTTTAACTCAGATATAATGGTGTCCAATCTGTAATTTTTATTTGGTCTGTAAACACACCCAAGCAGCAATTTTTCACCATAAGATGATAGCTCCACCAATATATACTCAACATCACTATCCGCGGTTAAAGTTCTTAGAAGTTTACACGAAATATTGCTCTTAACATAAATAGCCACTCCACCAGGATTTCCACACCGGTCACATCTAAATAATTTATATCCTCTTAGTTCAACATGTTTGTCGCTGTGGGATTCATTAAACCACGTTTCTGAGATACATACGGCATCCACACCTGAATCTTCAAAAAGATAACGGAATTAATCAATTTTGCAGTATAAGCTTTGGGCATTGATGTGACAAACATTTATTCCTAGGTATTGTTTCGAAAGTTCGAAAGTTCGAAAGTTTTTTATTCAAAGATTTAATCAATCAAATTAACACTAAAGCCACAGCTTTTAACTTAGCATGATTTCTGGCTTTCTTGTAAGTTTTGTTTGTAGGTATGCCATTACCTTGGCAAAATTGGCCATTAGGCAAAAATTCTTCCTGGACGCCAAACAATGGTTCAATGGTAGTCAGTTAATGCAGAAAGCGCGCTGAATTTTTAAAATCGGGCAGTCTGATCTTGGTACTAAAAGGATCGTGTAGTAACTTGTATTTTTTAATTAAAATAAATAAGAAAATTATTGGAACAAAGAACCAACAATAATTACATGTAAACAATGGCTTAAATTTTAAATTACATTCACTGAATACAAGGGAAATACTCGTTTGCAAAAGGGTAAAAGTATTACAGAATATTTCTAAGACCCATGTGTTCCAGACATTTTGTTGTTCAGCTTTTTCATTAAGAGATATGCCAGAGTGATAGGCAGACTAACTCTCGTGAATTTTTTCATGTCTGAAACAAAGCAAAGAAAATATCGTATAAGAAATTGGAGGCAATGACCCTTATGTGTCTGAAAGATTAGCAAATAAGTAAGTTATTTGAAAAAATTTTGAAATCTACATAAAAAAGTGGATTTCGGTATAATAAAAGTGTTAAAAATATTATTTTATCTTTTATTACTTTAAAACTATAAATATAAATTGAGATAATATATATAAATAAATAAATAAATAATTCAATACACCCAAGTTATTCAGTTAGTTGAGTAGAACTCAAAAATACTCTTTTTATTTTTCTCGAACCCTCCAAACTTCTTTTGTTTGACAAAAACGGTTCTTTTTGATCTTTTAACAAATTATTGATTACCCAAATATGTTTGAACCTATTTTAAAAATCTAAAGTTATTTAGAAACGGAAGATAGTAACCTTTAAAATGATATACATAAAAGTTTAGCTATTCTTAATTGCAAAATTTAATTAAAAAATATGAAATGAATGATAACATTCTGAAAGTGGATTACCTTGTGAAGAGATTGGCACTTTGTTTGATGAAATCGGACAAAAGTCATAGTAGTTATTATTTAAAAAGACTAACATTCAAGTTATACTTTTCATATATATATTTTTTCAAATGAACTTTTAGTCTAAATGCACTTTCAGAATGTCGTAACTTATTTTATATTTATAAATTAAAGTTTGCTTCTATGAACTGACAACCTTAAAAAATTTGAAAAAATTCACATTCGTCAAGTTTACCTTATCAAACCCCATAGCATATTAAGGCAAATAATATAGATATGTATGTATATTGCTTTACAGGCCCATCCCTCTCCTTTCTAATAAGGTTTAAATTTTGGACATCGGTTCAGAAATATTTGTGTAATCAATAAATTTGTACGCAAAGTCCAGTTTTTGTTAAATAAAACAAATTTGGAGGGTTCGAGAAAAATAAAAAAATATTTTTAAGTTATACTCAACTAACTGAACAACTTAGACTAGGTAGTTACTCGGGTGTATTTAACTTTGTATTTTGTCGCATAGTGTTATTTAAGACCTTAGATTTCCACTGGTGGAAAACTGAAAACTTAGTTCCAATTTGTAGTTTTCATTACTTTGACTTGTTTAAATAATATTGAACGTTTTCAATTCTACCGCCATCTGCCTTTCAGAGAAAACACCTGCGTTTATGGAATTTTAGAATGTTTTCCTTGACTTTATACAACTTCTTTCCTGTCTTTGCCATTCAGGATTTATTTGTTTGCTATTGCATCCTGCTAAAAAGATTGGTAAAAAACAACAATAGAAAGAAAAACAAATCTGAGGGAATAGAATATTGAAAGTTAATAAATCATCTTATTGCCACCGAAATTCATTTCCATCTGGGTTCCAATAGTAAACAGTGGTAGAAGACAACTTAAATTAAATAATTTTTTGTTATTCTTTATTATTGTTGTTGTTTTTGTTTTATTTTTAATTTAATTTCTGATTATTTATTGGCTTAGAAACTGAAATTTATCATAACTCTTCATAAATTTAAATATTATTCGCGAGTAAATTTAGTGTCAGAAGAAATAGTCTCGGAGGTAATTTCAGAAGTGGACATGCCAGCATAGACTATAAGGTAATAAAAACGTTGCTTCAGTATTTCTCATAATTTTATTTTACTAAACTAAAACAGAAGAAGTCGGAACATTATATGGACTCATATTGCTCCAAATGTTGGAAATTCATAAAAAAGAAAATTATTATTTTTTTTCATTAATTACTGCATCAGACAAGAGTCTCTGGTATGAATCAGAGATCAGCAATAATGCTTTACGCACAAATTTATTGATTACACAAACATTTCCGAACCGATGTCCACAATTTAAAGAAGAGGGATAGGCCTTTAAAACGATGTACATACATGTATATATATTGCTTGACTTAATATGCTATGAGGTTTGTTGAGGTAAACTTGACAAATGCGAATTATTTTCATATTTTTTCAAGTTTGTCCATTCTTAGTAGCAAACTTTAATTAAAAAATATAAATTGTCATAACATTCTGAAAGCGCATTATCTTGTCAAGATATTGATACTTCGTTTGATCAAATCTGACAAAAATTACCGTAGTTATTACTTAAAGAATCCAGTAGTCGAGTTATATTTTTCATATGTGTGATAAAACAAATTTGGAGGGTTCGAGAAATATAAAAAAATATTTTTGAGTTCTACTCAACAAAACTCACAACCTACATTATGCCATTAGGTGGGTGTATTTTGACTATCGCACCGTGTAATCTGTTCAGAATAAAAAAAAAGAAAAAAAAAGAAAAACAAATATTTGTGCTTCAATATTTTAAAATTTAATTTCATTTTATTTTTTATTATAAATGGCCACATTAAATGAGCGTTTACAGTTCGTTGTCTGGTTTTGCTATTTCTATGGTCGACTAGACGTATGAATACAATTCTGTTTAAATAACACTCATACGTCTAGGTGGCCAGTGGTCTTTATACATTATTTGTTTGTATTAATATTTTAATGCATATTTTGTAAGTGAACTGAAATAATATTAAAACATCTGTTTTCGCAGAAATTTAATTAAAAATAATTTTCGTTAAAATTAAAGGGCAGGAGCTTATAGACAACAAAATAAGTTGTTAAATACAGAAGTTGCCGCAAAAAAATTACTGTGATTTAGCACCTCAAAATATACAATGAGAATCTGAAATTGTAAAGACTAAAAAATAGTGACGCATATAAAATGAATAACTTGGCCAAGAAAAACAAAGAAAAAAGTTCTTTTTTTTCTTTTTTAGGACTGCGAGTATCAAATTATTGTGACAAACTAACAGCTGTACTTAATTAAATGCAAATAAATTTATCTTACACCATAAGAGCGTCGGAAAGACACACGTAGATTCGAAGAATGTGTGTTTAGAAAATAAAGAGAGAGAGAGAGCAAAATACTTAAAACTTATCGTTAACAAAATATTCAGATGAATTAAAAAAAGTTCTTCCACACACAAACGATTGCAATTAAAAATCAAAATAAATTACGGATCATTTATTTTTAGATGTGCGTAATCTTTAGAACTCATGAAGTTACATTTCGTGTATTTAATGCACTTACAATTAATTTACAAGTTTTACTCCCTATAATTATTCACCATATTTATTTACATGCACATGTGTTTACAATGTTCACACTCAATAACACAGCAATACTTTTAAATGTATATAAGGAAAGAATTCACTTGAACAAAGAAAAAACAATGGCTTAAAGTAAACAATGTATTTAATTTTAAATGAGTTTAAATTACATACCCTGAATTTACTCCCTTGTAAAAAAGTAAAAATATAGCAGCATGTTTCCGAGATGCAAGAAGTTTTTTATACATAACTTCGGCTTTGAGGACCACTGCTGTTTGCGGCTTATTTGCATACAGCTGCGACTTAAGAAACTAAATCTAATGCAGCCAAAATGCACAATCTCGGCAACCAGTTAATAACAGCTTCACGCGAAATTCTCATACACTCAAATCGCTCGTGCAGAGTATTCAATATGGCACGAGCTTATGACACATAGTGCCGTAGTGTTAAAACCACTTCTCCTTGATGTTAAGATCATTTAATTCAGGCAAAAAGAAAGTGATAATCGTAGACCCAAAGTTCTCGTCGTTGACGGTGATGGCCTGACCGAGATCTTCTCTTAGAAGTATGCACCGATGACGCCGCTAACCCAACATCTCCACCAATTCATTTCGAGATGCATTGGCAGTTATTATATATAATATTGATCCAAAATCTATGCCAAACAGCTTTCTGAATGCATTTAGTGTATTAGTATTCCTGGATAGCAAGTTTATTAGTATCTTCCCAAATAACACAACTTTTTTCTCTTCATGTACTCGTTCATTTAGAAACGGGCCTCATCGCTGGAAATGATTATTTGATGAAAATTAGGCTAAATTCGCCGTAATCTAGTAGGTAGTGTGTTGGCTTATTAGACGTAAAGCCAGGGTTCGAGCCCCAGGTCAGACATCTTGAAAAAAATATTTCTTCGGCAGCTTCATCTAAGCAGATTTCTGACAAAAACCCTGACAGTAAATAAATCTGCCATGAAAAAATTTCTCAAAAATCTGTCGTTCGGAGTCGACTTTAAACTGTAGGTCCCGCCACTCAGGTATAAAATTAACACACAAAACATAAGTGGTGTGAGAAACTAGGTCGTAATCCATTATGTATGTATGTAGGCTAAATTGCCAACTGCGAATACACATTATAGTCTATGGTTGTCGATTGTGATTTGGCATAACTGATTTAATAAAGGACAACTAATTTGAAAATGGTTCGATAAAATGACCGTCAGTGACTGTCAAAGTACGAAAGTCACTGTTGGAATAAAAGAACAGGAAATTAAGATTCCAATTTTTTGTATGCAAAAGATTCAAGATTTTTTATTTTCGTTTTTTATTTGCGTTTAATTTGTTTCTTTTGTATTGGAAATTAATTGTAGTGCACTCGCGGTAACGTAAACTAATTAAGACCAAGGGAGTTCATGTTAGCGAAATTGTTCACGTTAGCTATTGTCCAATTTCATGAAAAAATAAAAAATATAATATCTTTGCAGATTTCAGTAATATTTGTCATTCATATTCTTTTGATCGTAGAGTAAGGCATTCGAAGATTGATACGAAAGGACTGAATATAAATGATTCACTAACATGCGACCTATGCAGTCAATCTTCGAATGGCATCGTGTGATATTTTTCAAAGTCAATAGCATATCAACAGTATATATAGTTAACAAATATCCTCAGCTAACGTAAGTACGTTTTTCATTTTTATATAATCTGTTAACAGAATTCAAAAACAAAAAAGAAAAAAAAAATATTTGTGCGTCAATATTTTAAATTTTAATTTCATTTTATTTTTTATTATAAATGGCCACTTTTAAATTGGCATTTACAGTTCGTTGTCTGGTTTTACTATTACTATGGTCGACTAGACGTATGAATTTAATTCTGTTTAAATAACACTAATACGTCAAGGTGGCCAGTGGCCTTTATACTTTATTTGTTTTATTTTGTATTAAGATTTTAAGGCATATTTTGTAAGTGAACTGAAATAAAATTAAAACATCTGTTTTCGCAAAAATTTAATTAAAAATATTTTTCATTAAAATTAAAGGGCAGGAGCTTATAGGCAATAAAATAAATTGCAAAATACAGAAATTTCTGCAAGAAAATTACCGTGATTTAGCACTTCAAAATACAATGAGAAATGCAATGATAAGCTGAAATTGTGAAGATTAAAAAATAATGACACAAATAACATGAATAACTTGGCCAAGCAAAACACAAAAAGAAAAATTGTCTGATTTTTTTATTTTTATTTTTTTTTTTTTTTTTTTTACTGCGAGTCTCAAATTTTTTAACACACTAACAGCCGTACTTAATTAAATGCAAATAAATTTATCTTACACCATAAGAGCGTCGGAAAGACACACGTAGATTCGAAGAATGTGTGTTTAGAAAATAAAGAGAGAGAGAGAGCAAAATACTCAAATACTTACCGTCAACAAAATATTCAGAAGAATTATAAGAAGTTCTTCCACACACAAACGATTGCAATTAAAAATCAAAATAAATTACGGATCATTTGTTTTTAGATGTGCGTAGCAATCTGTATAACCCATGAAGTTACACTTTCGTCTATTAAATGCTGCTACAATTAATATACATGTTTTACTTTCCAACTGCATAATACAATACAACTGCAATAGTTTTAAATAAAAAAAGAATTCACTTGAACAAAGAAAAAACAATGGTTTAGAGTAAACAATGTGTTTAATTTTAAATTACATATCCTGAATTCACTCGCTTGTAAAAAAGTAAAAATATAGCAGCATGTTTCCGAGATCCAAGAATTTTTTTAAACATAACGTCGGCTTTGAGGACCGTACTTAAGGAAATAAATCTAATGGAGCAAAAATGCACAATCTCGGCGGACAGTTCACTTCAACTTTACGTGAGTAGGCCATGCCCTCAAATCGCTCGTGCAGAATATACAATGTGGCACGATCTCTATGGTACTTAGAGCGGTAGTGTTAAAACTACATCTCTTTGAAGCTCAAATCATTCAATTCAGGCAAAAAGAAGTTAGTAATCGTCGACCCAAAGTCCTGGCCGAGGTCGTCCTCTACGAAATATGGACCGATGACGCCATTAGACCAAAATCCATAGCAAACAGTGTTTTTTCGAGATGCAATTGCAGTTTTTATGTACAATATTGACCCAAAATCTATGCCAACAGTGACATTTTTTGGATGCATTTAGTATTTCTGGATAGCGTATTAGTATTAGAATCGTTTTCTTCTTGTACTCGTTCATTTAGAAACGGGCTTCATCGCTGGAGATGATTATTTGCTGGAAATTAGGCTCAGTTGACAACTGCGAACACACATCATTGTCTGTGGTCGCCAATTGTGATTTGGCATAACTGATTTAATAAATGACAACTAATTTGAAAATGGTTCGATAAAATGGCCGTCAGTGACTGTCAAAGTATGAAAGTCACTGTTGGAATAAAAAAAAAACAGGAAAATAATATTCCAATATTTTATTTGCAAAAGATTCAAAATTTTTTATTTTCGATATATTGTTGATAAAAATTATTGTTGCCAATTGCGTTTAATTTTTTTCTTTTGTATTGAGAACTAATTATAGTGCACTCGTGGTAACGTAAACTAATTAAAACTAAGGGAGTTCATGTTAGCGAAATTGTTCACGTGAACCAAAGTAGCGATTGTCCAATTTCATAAAAAAATATGAAAACGTGAATTTTTTTTTTTTTATTTACATTGTTAAAATATAAAAAGAAAATTATTTATCAAAATTCATTACATTAAACTCCAAAACGGGATTACAAAAAATATCCATTGAAATAAAATTACTCATGACGTTTAAGCATTAAAGAAATCCGTTATCTTTTTCTACTGCTTTGTCTTATCCAATGTCTGAAATGCTGCTTCTTCCCTTCAGCGTCTTAGTGCACTAATGCCACTTTGATCCACCATTGCATCTCCTGCCCATGGCAATGCCTTGTTAAAAATTTCAATTGCCTCACTTGCAACAATTTTTTTAACAGGATCATCGTCGTCACTTTCTTCGTTTTGCCCAATTTCATGGATTTCAGTCGTATCATCAAGAATCACTATTCCACTCTTGAACTATTGGGAAGAAAACATACATAATTGGTCATTACTACTCTTTAGTCAGGATTACGACCTAGTTTCTTACATCACTTATGTTGTGTGCGTTAATTTTTATACATGAGTGGTGGGACCTACAGTTTAAAGTCGACTTCGGGCAATAGATTTTTGAGAAACTTTTCATGACAATTTTATTTTACTCTCAGAGTCTGCCAGAAATCTGCTGAGAGGAAGTTGCCGAAGAAATATCTTTTCATATTTCGTTCAGTTGGAGATGCCTGACCTGGTGTTTGAACCGAGGCCTAACGTTTAATAAGCCAACACACTACCTACTAGACCACTGCGACTTCATAACATTAAAATTATAAACAAAAGGTACAAAAACAAAACAATGCAGTAAGCAAATCTGTTTACAAATTATCGTACTGCTTAATATTACAACAAACACTAGCATGAAAAATGAAAAATAAGTAAATAAAAAACTACAACACTACAATACAAAATGTAAGCAACGATTTTTACATTTATAGAGATTTCGAGAAGGCGAAGCTACAAACATTCGCCTTCAAGAACATTCATCAGACTGTTTACCCTGCCATATAAAAGGCGAGGCAAAGCAGGCAACTGAGTTAGTAAAAGTTCATTCAGTCTTGTGTGGAGACGCGGTGCGTTTAAAGAGAGTAATCGTGGTTTGAAGATCGTCATTACAAAGATTATTCGAACAATTGTCCAGTAATTATTATTGTTTATGCAAAGGGTATAAACAGAGGAATAACAAACAAAGCAATTGCTATTGTTACATCAAATTGTGCGTAAAATAGAGAATTTTAATCAAAAACTAAACAAAAATTTATTTTGATTTTATTTGCAGTCTACCAGCTCATATTTTAAACGATGATTTTATTTGACGAACAGATTTCAGAAAGTTCATTTCAATGGCAAAGTTTCGGATCCACTTACTATTAGTAGAGGTGTTCCCCAGGGGTCTATACTTGGACCTTTGCTGTTTTGCATGTATATAAATGATCTACCTGATGTTTTGGTTAACTGTAATGTTCACATGTATGCTGACGATGTGCAGCTTTACACATACACTCCAAGGGAGAATATTTATTCTTGTTTGGACTACATTAATCGTGACTTAGCAAGGATTGACGGATGGGCCTCGGCCAATGGACTATGTATCAATCCTTCTAAGTCTAAATGTATTACACTTTCGAGAACAAACGGATCATTTGCCATACCTGAATTGAGTATCAGGGGAAATAAAATTGAATTTGTCAGGTCGGCTACTAATCTGGGTATTGTCTTTAATGACAAATTATCGTGGTCTACCCATATAAGTGTCATTGTTGGCAGAATTTATGGCATGCTTCGAAATTTGTGGGCTGTCATAGATTCAACTCCTTTTGACATTCGCATGCAACTTGCTAAAACGTACTTGATTCCGGTACTTTTATATGGATGTGAGATATACGCAAATTGCAGTTATGATGACAACCAGAAACTTAACCTGGCGTACAATAACATAGCCAGGTATGTTTTCCTTAAGGGGCGTCGGGATCACATTTCTCATTTAGCTTACCTGATTCTTGGTATCAAATTTGATAATCTCCTGAAAATTAGATGCCTCCTTCTACTTCATAAAATAATTTACACGAAACAGCCGAAGTATTTATATTGTAAAATTAAGTTTGCCAGATCCCACCGGGGTGTAGGGATTATACAGCAACGATTCAGGACTCTTCTGTCTCAGCGACAGTTCTTTATACACACCATTAGTCTTTGGAATTCCTTACCAAATAACATCCAAAATCTGGGCAATGCAAACGCGTTCAAAAAGGAGTTATTTAAATTATTTTCATAATTAAAATTTTAATCTCATATTTGTAAATTTTGTGATTTTATTTTTTAGGTCATCATTATTATTGTTATTATTATTATTATTATTATTATTATAATTATTATTATTATTCTTATTATTGTTATTTTTATTATAATTATTATTATTATTCTTATTATTTTTATTATTATTATTATTATTATTTTTATACTTTACCTTATTAATTTAATTCAATATTTATATACATAAATTAACTTTCTCTAAATTTTTTATATTTAATTAATGTTAATTTTTTATACCTTATTGATTGTAAACATAGCACTGTCACTTATAAGATGTAGTATCTTGTTGTGCTATGTAGATCATTATAAATTCAAAATAAATAAAAATAAAAATAAAAGTTGAAAACGTAACAATTCTTTTTATTTAAGGGGGTAACCTAAACTTTAAAATTAGATTTTAATGTATTTTAGTGTTGTCTAGATCTCTCTGAGTTTTTTTACGTTACAGATTTTACGTTACGGTGTTCACGTTAAACTGTGTTCACGTTACAGCGAGTGCTCTGTACAATTAAAATAAGAAAATATTGATATTCTTAGATTGTTGTTTTTGAGTTTAATGTCCTTTTAAAGTCTGTTATTTTTCCCACTAACAAATGCCACAGCAGTGAGCTTTACGTTCATCTGCTGCCTTAACTTAATTAATTCTTATTTAGTTCAACGACTTATATTTTTCAAAGAAAAAATAGAAATTGTTCAACAATTATCAATGAAGAAAAGCGATAATTCTGCCAGTTTTCATTCACATTTCTTGAAAAAGGAGGAAAAAGTACTGGAATGTTCTCACACCTGAATTGTATAATTTATTTCCTCGTATATTATTTGCCGCCCGTTGTGTTTCTTTAAACTTTAAAGATTACTGACTTGAAAGACTTTTTGTGTTACTGACGTTGTTGAACAAAGTCTTCAGTATATTGTTACAAACAAGGATAACAATGAGGATAACTTCTCTTCCCTTTAAACGTTTTTAACACACAAAAATACAAATTGAAGAACAACATCAAAATAGGACTTGTGATAACGTTTAAGAAAAACGATAACAGCGCTAACAACAGCTACAAAATCCAACAACATATCAACAGGCAAAAATTTATATTCCATCTTGTATTTATGGCTGAATAACGACAAAAAGAAAAGAGAACCGTTGGCTCCAATCCATTTAATGGTTTATTAAGTGAGGGACATGAGAGAACACAATGTTTTCTCTTTTACAAACAATAAATGGAAGTATGACTGTTGGAGTGAGGGAATGAATGTTGAAAATCACAGTATTTGGAAACGAAAAACTTTTTCCTTCCCTATTTACTGCTGAGCACATCATAAATCTTTCAGTAATTTTTATTGAAAAACCGCTGACATTTGCTTTAGCAATCGTTAAACAAAACACAGGAAGCATAAGTTCTTGGATTTGATTTTTATTTAAAAGAAATTTATGAAATCATTACACATGAAACACAACGAACTTTTACTCCTGCCATTGGGATGTTCACGCGGTGGCCTTTAGGCCTGTCTAAATTAGTACTTTTGCCATAACTTGGGTTATGTCTTTGTAGTCGTTATAGCCTAGTAAGTAGTGTATTGGTTTATTAGACGAGAGGCCACGACTCAAACCGCAGGTCAGACATTTCCAACAAAACGAAATAAAAATATTTCTTCGTCCACTTCCCCTCAGCAGATTTCAGGCAACAACTCTGAGAGTAAAATAAAATTGCCATGAAAAGTTTCTCAAAAATCTGTCGTTCGGATTCGACTTTAAACTGTAGGTCCCGCCGCTCATGTATAAAATTAACACACACAACATAAGTGGTGAGACAAACTAGGTTGTAATCCTGACTGAAGGGACGAATTATGTATGTATGTATGTATTAGGAGGTTCACGCGGTGGCCTTAAGGCTAAATTAGTACTTTTACGGTAACTGTACTTGACTGATGGGGTGAGGTACGTTGGCCTTGAGGAACGCTGAGGTTTATGGCTTACTTGCATACACGTGAGACTTTAGAAAACCTCTGAAATAAAAGTCTCATCGGGTGAAATTGTATGATCGCGGTGGTCAGTACACATCACCTTCTTGTGAAACAATGATGTGTGACAATGCCCTCAAATTAATTGTGCGAAGTATCCAATGTAACGTGAACTGTTGGCACGTAGCGGAACCACATGTCTTTGATGTCCAGATTATCCAATACAGGCCAAAAGATGTTGATAAGCACCGAAATATAGTGCTCACCGTTAATTGTCATTACCCGGCCAACGTCGTTTTCAAAGAAATATGAACTGATGACGCCACCAGCCTAAACTCCAAACCAAGCAGCGAATTTTCGTAATGTATTGCACACTCCTTGATCTCATGTGTGCTGGTGCTGTTCTAGATTCGAGAATTTTGTTTGTTCATGTCCACATTCCGCCAGGAATAACTTTCAACACTGAATTTGATTTTTCAATGAAATTTGGGAAAAGTTTTCAAGCGCTATAGAGCCCATTCCGCGCAGACACCTCGCTCCTTATAACCATCCATTATCTTAAACCTCTCCAAAATCCTTAAAATATAGGGTGGGCCATTTAAAAGTTTAAATTTAAAAATCCAATAAAACAAAAACGGATTTGAAATTTTGTCAAATTTTATTTTTTTGTTATGAGGAACTATTGTTCCGATTAGATACGGAATATTTCATTCATATCATATGTCATATGGCTTCCGCTTCTGGTCTCATAATACCTCGTTCGATCGGTTCAATTTTCGTGCACTTCTTCGATTATATGGGGTCATGGCATCTCTAATGTTGGTCTTCAAATGCTCAATTGTCTCTGGTTTGTCGACATAACATATTTCTTTAACGGCGCCCACAAAAAATTGTCCAATGGTGTCAAATCCCAGCTTCTTGGCGTCCAACTGACATCCCCATTTCGACTAATTAATCGGCCATCAAACGTTTGATGCTATAAGTCGATTGTGGCATGAGATGTGTAGTAAGTTGCACAATTCTGTTGACATCCATACCATGGTGCGATAGGTGTCTCTATTGACCATAATGGTTGCGCCGTCTTCATTTTGAATGAAATATTGGACAATGATGATGGATCCTGCTCTACAGGCCGCATCCAACAGTCATTCGTAATGAGTGCATTGGCTTCTGTAAGATTACGTGTGTATTTTCTGAACCCCAAATGCGGAAAATTAAACCGATAGATGGCCCATCCTATACAAAAAATAAAAAGTGTCCATTTTTTGGAAATCCATAGGAATGAGAAAAATATGTTTAATGCTACTATTTTTGCTTCTCTCAATAATTGGCCAAATAAAATAAATTCTCACGACTTTGTATCGTGTATCGTGTAGGTTGTTTGCCAACGCTCAAAAAAAACTGTGTATAAGTGTATCGGACTTTTACATGAAAATGATCAACAACAAGCATACACTGTTGTATAGTCTTCCAACAATACAATGAATACAACGATATAACGGCTTGTGTGAATTGACCAAATATTTTCAAGTTTTTTTAAATCGTGACGTGGCTCTGAATAACTGTTCAAATTTGTATATGAAAATGCCTTTGGGACTAGAGCTAAAAAACTGAATGCGAACATCACATATCCATTGTGTGGGTCTGTTTAAGTCCTTATAAGAAAATATTATTTTTTGTTGTTTTTTCTTTTGGACTTTGGATACATTTTGTGGAATCATGTGCTAGAGTAAGTATGCCTGTAATTTGCTGTGGCATGTGAAAATACATTTCATCTCAAAGGGGTCGAGACGATATGAGAAAACCTTTGAAGTGGTGAGGTAGCATTTGGAAAAAAGTGCTGTGAATGACAGACAAATAAACGTCGTACAGGTTCTAAGCATGTTTAGTAATATTCTTCCTTTTACCAGGTATGAAATGTTTTATGTGATATTTTTAACAATTCGCTAAATGATGGTTGAAGTGATGGCTTTGGTGGTTGATGTATTTGTTTTTGGTATTTTTTATTGCAACTCTTTATTCGTATTTTAGCTCTTTATCAAATACTTATACCAGGTGTGCTGGTATGAAGTGAGCTTTATGATATAAATGTCTTCTTACGGAACATTTATTGTGAATTAAACTTCATTTTTTCTTTGGCATTGCGATGACATCTGTCACCCATCTTCATGAAATCAGTGAACAAACAATATACAAACAGATTTTTCCATCGCGTTGAAGGTGGCGAATTTTATACCACAAAATTATGATTTGCGGAAAGCGTTAATTTTTTGTTTTCATTTCAAGAACAGTGTTGGGGAGTCGCATCGACTGCTTGTCGATGTACATATTTGGTGATCATGTTCTATTAGAAGCAACATGTATAAAATGGTTTCAATGGTTTAGAGATAACAATTTTGATATGAGAAAAATGAAGAATGTGGAAAGCCAGCAAAAAGAAAATGGAGACACCGAATTGCGAACAATATTGGCTAGTGAAGAAACATGTAACTAGCAAGCACCTTGCAGAAATATTAAGGGCCGACCGTTTAACTCTATGAGAGAGAACCAAAAGTCAGGAGAATGGGTGCCACATGAATTCAATGACAGACAGATGTAAAACTGTGAAACCACTTGCGAAACCTTGTAGCATTTTCCACAGTGGCGCCATTATCGTTCTCTATTTTTTTGGAAGCCGCCGTAGTAGGTAGTGTGAGACGTGAGGCCGCGGTTGAAACACCAGGTCAAACATCTGTAACAAAACGAAATATGAAGAAATATTTCTTCGGCAACTTCCTCTCAGCAGATTTCTTACTGAATCTCTGACAGTAAATAAAATTGCCATGAAAAGTTTTTAAAAAATATGTCGTTCGGAGTCGTTTTTAAACTGTAGGTCCCGCCAGTCATGTATAAAATCAACACACACAACAATAGTGGTGTGAGAAACTAGGTCCATAATCCTGACTGAAGGGTTGTAATGACCAATTATGTATGTATGTGTGTATGTTTTTCTATTGAAATTAGTAGGGAGCCGCTAGAGTCAGGCTGACTGTAAACAAAAATTAATCAGTTAAACATCAACGATATTTGATTGCAAACTGACAACGCAACTTGCCAGGTAGTAAGATTAACAATCGATTTACTGCAAAACTAATTTGGTGTCTTTTTTCTGTCCAAAAGTGGAATTTTTTGTTGGTCGTACGACTTAACGCCTTTGTGTTACTTTTTATGGGGTTGTGTTAAGACATTGATTTATGCCGATAAACCAGCAACTTTTGAAGAATAATTACAAATTTAATGGACAAAGAATTTAAAAATTGAAGTGATCGAATGGACAATGTAACTCGTAACCACTGCAGACATGTGCCTTTATTCGAATAAAAAAATGAAATTTTCCAGCAGATAATATTTGAAAAAAAATTCATTCCAGCAACATTTCAGTCTTGTGTTATCACTTTAAGCTCCCAAGCACTTAAAAACCATTCAATCCTACAAAAACCCTCCGAAATATCTTTTCTTCACCATGACATAATTTTTTTTGAAACCAAGATTTATAGAGAAATATTCACTTCTTTCGAGAATTGCTTTTTAGTCATAATTCTCACTTTCTTTTTTCTATTTTGAGTTATCACAATATAATGTCAGACAAACTATCCCAAACACCCACAATCTCCGGTGGTAATCGGACACTACTCTCGGCACTAGAAGTACAGCAGACAACCAAATGGGCTATGGGGGCACCCTAATCATACCGTAGGGTTATTGGACTTTGATTTCAAAGTTATAATCATTTAGGGATGATACCAAATTTGGCCGATCCAGAATATAGATGAAGGAATTAGTTGAAGGTAGTAGTCTAGAAAAATTCAATTTAGTGAATAGTGACAATCTTATTAAACTTTTTGATTCTTTTTTTTTTTTTGGGCAAATTATTCACATTGAAAAAATTGGCACCATTGCACGCAATTACATAACGTATATAACATAACATATAATTGGTCATTACAACTCTTTAACCCTGGACGGTTACTGTTCGTCGAATCGACGAAGCTCATTTATAATTTATCTTTATCATATACAGTGGTGGTCACGAATTTAAGACACGTCATATGACTGATTTAGTTGTGATAATATCTACAATCCTGTAATATCAAATTTGATATTCTTTATTCTTCTATATACCCTGTAATATTAAGAAAAAGTGCCATTATTTTATTTTGTTTCTTTTTACATTTTGTTGCTTTTTGATCATATTATTGTAAAAACGTTTATTTGGAACTGGCCACGAATTTAAGACATTTCAGAAATATCTGGTTTTTAAGCGATTTTTTGGTGTTTTTTGAAGCTAAACGGTGAGCAACGAATGTTTTATTTTATTTTATGTTGGAATACATAGAAATATTTAATTATAAATGGTCAGAGGTACTTGGAATACCGATGCTGAGCGAAAACTGATCCAACAATTAAAATTTGATGGAAAAATAAAAATGGAGATATCCAAGCTGCTTAAATGTTCTAGATGCAAAATTTACAACGCGCTGGAACACATCAAGCAACATGGTACCATCAAAAATGCCAAACAGCAACCTAAAAGCCCGAAAAACCACACCATAAAGTAGCTGCTAATAATCCTTTCACGAGCTCAAGTAAAATAAAGAATAAAATTGTATTGGATTTTGGTATCGATATGTCGTCTAGGGCAATAAGAAGATGTCTAAATGAGAAAAACTTGCGTGGGTGTATTGCACAACGTAAACCACTTGTGTCAAAAAAATATCAAATACCGACTAGCATTTTGTCTTGATCTATATAATATGTAAATAAAAATCCTTAACCAAATAAAGGTAGCAAAATATTATTAGTTTTTCTTCCTAATATTACTAAAATCTTAAGAAAAATATCATGGACCTAAAATATTTTTGATAAGATGTAAAAATTATCACAAATGTATTTATAAGTAAAATGTCGTGTCTTAAATTCGTGGCCACCACTGTAATTCTTTTATGTTTGACCAAATTTCGCTCTTTTTATCAATGATGTTGGTTGATAACGAAAGCTTGTAGAAAAAAAGCTTGTAAAAAAAATGTTCTTTATTCATCGATTCAAGGAAGAGTAACCTTAGTGTACAAAAATGACCATTCAGGGTAAGTTTACGCACTACAAGCTTTCGTTAGCAACTAACATTGTTGATAAAAAGAGCGAAATTTGGTCAAACATAACAGAACTATGTGATAAAGAGTAAATGAGCTTAATCGATTCGACGAACAGTAACCAATTAGGGTTAAAGTGTTCGTCGATTCAACGAAGAGTAACCTTAATGTACAAGAATGAAAAGTAACCGTCCAGGGTTTATCAGGATTCCAACCTACCATCTCATATTATCCAAGTTGTGTGTGTTAATTTTATATATGAGTGACGGGACGTACAGTTTAAATTCGTCTCAGAATGACAGATTTTTTGATAAACTTTTCATGGTCATTTTATTTTTACTCTCAGAGTTTTTGCCAGAAATCTGCTGAGAGGAAGTCACCGAAAAAATACTTTGTTTTTGATGTCTGGCCTGGGTCCCGAAACCTGGCTTTACGTCTAATAAGCCAACACACTACCAACTAGAATATGGCGACCTGAGACGTAACAATATATTTGTTTCAATTCTTTATTATTAAATCTTCAATTTCAAATAACAAGAATACTTCAGTTCTTAAAAACTAAATTAAAAATAGCTTTGCTCCGATCGACACCCGGATTAAATTAAGTATTCGTATTGATGAATTTGGGACGATACTAATCCACATGAGATTCAAGAGCTGAATGCAAAGGCCACTGCTTAACGTGGATTTTAGACTGACAGCGTAATCAGCCCATAATTTTTTGAGAACGACGTTGGCGAGGCCATTACTGTCGACGTCGCCTATAGGTCTACGATTAACAATTTCCTTTGGCCTGAATTGGATGACCAATAATCTCTATAAATGTAAACATTGTTATTTCATTATTGTTGTTTGTGTATATTGTTTACATTTATTCTTGTAGTGTTTGTTGTTGTATTTTTGTTTACTTGCTTACCATTTTTTTATGCTGGTGTTTGTTATATGTTTGTTGTTATATTATATATTGAACGGGAATATACTAAGATGGGTCTGGCAGTAAATGAGGGGAAAACAAAGTATATGTTATCGACAAGTAGAGACGTGCTACGTATTGGACCTCAGATAACCGCCGATAACTGTACTTTCGAGACAATCAAAGAATTTATTTATCTTGGCTCCGTTACCACCAAAAATAATGTCATTCTGGATATCAAGCGCAGGATAACTCTTGCCAACAGATTCAACTATGGTCTCAATAGGCAATTGAGTAGCAGAGACCTCTCTCGTACGACAAAACTAACATTCTATAAGACCATCATCCTCCCCGTGCTTGTTTATGGCGCAGAGGCATTGACCCTATTAAACACTGATGCAGCAGCCTTGAGAGTGCTTGAGAGAAAAGTCCTACGTAAGATCTTCGGTCCAGTGCGATTTGGCGATGGTTTCCGCATCCAAACCAACAGTGAGCTGTATGAGCTCCTCAACGACATGGATTTTGTACAGCGTATTAACATCCAGCGGCTGCGCTGGCTCGGCCATATCGTATGGAGGAGGATGCTCCGGTGAGACGGGTATTTGATGTGGGGATCTGCGGAAGTCGGCGAAGGGGATGACCTTATCTGCGTTGGAAGGACCCAATCGAGAAAGCCCTGTCATCGATTGGTGTGACCAACTGGCGTAGGTGCGCAAGATGTGTTGCGGCGGGCCGAAATACGTTAATCGGGTTGTTAATGGTCAATTAAGTAAGTAAGTAGCCTGCAATGGCAAATATTTAGAATAACATACTTTTACGTTCCCATTTAAGAATACTGCTTAATTTTCACAAAAAAAACTCTCACTTCATATCGGTACACTTGACAAATCATGGATTTATTTAAATAAATTAGCAAATAGCGATTGGAAGTAAATAATTTGTTTTATTTGAATTGCAATTTATACATTTGCTCCTAATTTTAATTTATCAGTTCAGAGATTGACGTACATTAAAGCACATTGGGACATACATACATATGTTCCAATAGATTCTTCCTTATTTAATAATTGTTTTATTTTTAATTATGTTTTTAATATTTCACAAATTCTTTTTCAAAAACTTTTACGTATCAACTCTGTTCGTAATATCTTTACCAAACGTATAGTACTTTACACAAGCAAATCAACACCCTACAAGAAACAATTTGAAACAACATTATCGATTTATTATGCCCAATATTATTACAACAATTTGTAAAAAAATAATTGTTTACTGGGTTAGAGACATTTGTTTAAAGAGAGACACAATTTCGGAGTTAAATGGTCTATAAAGTGGCATTCATTCAAGCCTCTTAAAATTTCTCACAATTGCAGAAAATGGGATTCACATTTAAGGTTTTTTAAAGTTTTGTAACTTTTTCTTACTGTTACACGTACTTCAGAGTTTTAAATTATTCCAAGGCTTATAAAAATCACAATAACTTTCTCCCTACAATACTAATAAAATATTTCTCTTTGTAGCTATTAAGTTCTGAAACTTATTTTTCAAAAGAAATTAAAAAAAAAATAATAGTCAGAACCTAGTGTATGTTCAGAGCTTTCACAAAATCTAAATTACCATATATTAGTTTCTCATTCCCTAAAAAATTCAGAAACTCAAGAGGACTTAAGACCATTTTGTAAGACTATAACTAGCTCACTTTAAAATTTTTAGTAACCAAAACTCGAATAAAAATTAATTCAGCATAACTCTCTAACCATTTAAGCAAGTCCTCTACGTAGAAATCACTGCAAACAAATTTTGAATCACAAGAAAAAGTCTCCTTGTAAATATCGCTTAAATAAATCAAACATATAATGGCCAAAACTCGAACTAAGGCAGTACTACTAGTAACAGTATTCAGATAATCAGATTGGCTCTCTTTCCAAAGGACGAAATAATATATTGGCGGGAATGACTTGACGGTAAATGTTTCCATCATATGGCAACACTGCACTTCTATTGCAACTTGCCAAACCTTTAGTGTTGATAGAAACTTCTCTCGATTTATACCGTGCTTTCTTAGGGCGCACACTATACCGGTTGTTATAGATGGGATCCCATCAAACAAGTACAGGTTAATCTCAGGGGTATCTATCTCCAACTCTATTTTTTATCTTCATTAACGATCTTCTTTTTGTAGTTTCTAATCCTATCGACGCAGCAATATTTGTCATTCGTCTTCTTTAAATGGTTGACCGAGCACTTTGGAGATTAAGACGAAAAGGCGTAATGTGAATGAGTCACGCACATTCGACATACGGTCAGTCTCCGAAAGAGGTCATATCAATAGTGTCGATTTTAACGCGCATAAGACCCAGTGAGGCAGCAATAATATTGCGTCATCTTTATATGCAAAAATATATACCTCACTTCTCCTTATTATTTACGCCACTTACAACCGACCGATTCCCATGTTTGGGCCGGTGCCTCAAAGTCTATTTTGAGGCTTCTCAACCGCATGTAGAAGAGGGTAGAAGTGCCAATTAATGATGGTAGGGTATCCAACTATTTTGATTCATTGGCACATTGCCAGAATGTGTCTTGTGTTTCACTGTTCAATCATTTGACCAAAAGATTATGTTCGAGCTAAATAAGGGACTTTTTCCCGAGAATCATGTATTCGTAAGTAACACTCGTCTTTTGTGGTTTGTGGTTGACCAGCGGATCGCACACTTTATTACAAAAAATACGTTCTTTAGCCAGGTCTTTCGTATGTGAAACTTCTTTCTTGCTATATAATATAAAGATATTCTCTTTCCTCCTTCCCATAAAATATTTTCC
Source organism: Sarcophaga subvicina (assembly GCA_936449025.2). Lineage (NCBI taxonomy): Eukaryota > Metazoa > Arthropoda > Insecta > Diptera > Sarcophagidae > Sarcophaga > Sarcophaga subvicina. Next base: position 41,732,858 of record OW388084.2, read on the forward strand.
TAGTTCCAACACAAAGATTGCATGAATGTTCGTCGACAAAAATGCTTGTAGAATCGAAAAGAGCAAAATAAATTTATTTTTGAAGCGCAAGACCAACGATAAACAGTTCATTACGCGAAATATGTGAAGAAGTTCCACATGAGACATCAAATAATAAACGAAATTGGTATGATGGCCGAGAAAGAAAAAGGAGAAGAAAGAAATTTACGTCTGCCTCATAGCTCCATACTGTGAACGTCTATTTTGGTGTGTTTTCTAATTTTCATTTTTAATTTTAATTCACATCATGTAGAAAATTTTACGGTTTAAAGTTTGTAGCCATTTGCTCCAATTTGCTGTGGTTTTTCTATCACTTGTGCTTTAGTTTGGGAAACACAAAAAAGTTTATGGCTTTACAAATTTTGGCAAAAAATTATTTTTATCTGCAAATGTACATTTGTGGGTATGTGCCATACAGATTTTTATACATATAATTCTATAGAAACACCATTAAAGGCAATTATTGTGACCAAACGAGTTTTTTCTGGCCTGAGCTGGTTCTGTTCTGATAACATTACACAACATTCTGATGATTTTAATGGTTACATTATGAATTTGTATCTTTTGTTTGTTTGTATATTATATTTGTATTTGCTGTGGAATATAAAAATATTGTATACATACAGTGGGCAGCAAAACAATTGACCCCATGCAGTTATGAGCAAGTTTTTCAGTTAATTTCTGTTTCAGGTTTAGCGATTACGTAACACTTTCTAATGAAATCCTCATAAAATAAATATAAAAACATCATTTAAAATTCATGAAATCCCATACACATATTGGTGGGCATAGACTTTTGTTGTCCACTGTATATATATTAGTACAGTAATAGTGTTGTTTTGTGAAAATTTTATATTTTATATCATTTAATTGAGACTCTCCGATGCACTATCTGAAAGAAGTTGGGAAACACTCACAAATTTACCTTCATTACTTGATAACTTTTGGTGATTCGTATAACATTGTTTCCTTCAAAGTTAGGAAAGTTAGTAAGTCATCACCAGTCAGATCACACAATATATTGTTACGAGAATGGAAATGATGTTTTGCTTTCACATCGTTTAAATTGTAAACAAAAGCTACAAAAACAAAAACAATGAACTTGTTTACATGCTAAACAAGTAAACAAAAATATACCAACAACAAACACTGAAAAACAAGAATAAATGTGAACAAAAATACACAAACAACAATAATGTGATGTTTACATTTACAGGGATCACGAGAAGGCAAACCAACGAACATTCGACAAGACAAAGCAGGTAACGGAGACAGTAGAAATTCAATCAGTCTTGAGTGAAGAGGCGCGGGGTTTGAAGAGAATAATCGTGGTTTACAGATAGCTGTTATAAAGACTTGTAGGGCAATTGTTATTGTTTATGCAAAAGAGTGTAAAGAAGAATAACAAACGCAACAATTGTTGTTGTTTACATCAAGTTGTAAGCAGTGGCACACAGAATTGTGCGAATAATAAAGAATGTAATTAAAACTAAACACAAATTTGTTTTCTTTTATTTGCAATCTACGAGCTCATATTTTAAACGTTTTTAAAAGGTCAACACGTGAATAATATGATGCTTAAGTACATATAATAATAATATCTGAAATACCTCGAAGGTCTCCGCTCTACCTTTTTCTGCAAGCTTATAATTGACAATCAACAATTTTAAGTCTGCTGCTTTTGTTTTTGCTAGTGGATATCTTCTGCACTAAAGCAAATAATTGCGAAACAGTTCGTCACTCATTTCTTAAATTTATGTTTCCTGGAAAATTTTTCTCCGTCAAAAATTATCATAAGAAACTGACTTTGTTACCATAGTCATAAATACAGAAGTGTAAGTATTTTCGCCACGTGGAACAAACGGACTTTTGATCCATCTTTCCACACATATTTAAGTTTTACATTCCTTACTTATCTTGAAGGATAAATCCATAATGAGGATGATAACAAGCTCGGTGATGAGGAAATATTATTTTCCTTCTAATATTTTGTTTTTTTGTATTTCTATTGACAGTTTATTGATGATGGTGACAGTTTTTATTCCTCTTAAAACCGGACACAAAAAAGGAAAACAAAATCAAAACTTTTATTTAATCCCAGTGGTGGCTATAAACATTACGTCTTTTCTTTGTCGCTATTATTGTTGTTTCTTTTTGTATATGTTCAATCTCAGGAGATAATATTACTCGAAAATAAGTTTATATACAATGTTTTACAAACAAAGTCAACAAATAAAATTAAACGAAATACCGGGAAGAATACAATCGAAATGACTACTACAAATGACTACTACAATTTGAATTGATTTTTTTTTATCGATTGCGATAGGTACACAATACCCTTATGGTACCACCAGCCATCCTGCAAAATCGAACTGGTTTTGCAGCCACAGTTAATGGTTGTACCGAATTAATCCATTGCTTTTTCATTTGGAATTCTGAAAATTAAACCATTTTACATTGCCAAAGACAATTCGATGGAGTACTGCTTTCGTGTTCTTGAAGCTACATTTCACAGGTTGTGTTTTGGTATTTCATTTATCTGTCATTCAATTCATGCGACAACCATTTTCCAAACGTTTGGATCTTTCCAATAGATTTTGAAGTTCAGGAATTGTTCGTTGAGCAGCATTTAACATTTGTGCCATTTGTTTTTGACTGGAAGTGTCATTTTCATTCAATATTGTAAGCAATTCGGCGTCTTCAAATTTTTTGGTTGGTCTTCCAAGTTCTTCATTTCATACGTCAAATTCGTTACCTATGAACCTTCGAGATCATCTTCGGCATGTTTGTTCTGATAGTGCAAGATTACCATATGCTTCGATAACTATTCGATGTGATAATCCAGCACTTAAAAAAAAAAATCTTGCTCTCCGCAAAACATAATTTTCTGGCACAAATTTCTCCATCTTTAGAAATGAATATTTTGAAAGAATATGATATTGTTTGATTCCCGATTTGATGTATTTCAGTATATTATATAGTTTTCACCTTTTAAAAAAGTTTATAATATGAGCTCGTAGATTGCAAATAAAATCAAAATAAATTTGTGTTTAGTTTTAATTAAAATTCTTTATTGTTCGCACAATTATGTGTGCCAGTGTTCACGACTTCATGTAAACAACAAAAATTGCTTTATTTATTATTCCTCTTTGCACTGTTTTGCACAAACAATAACAATTACCAGGCAATTATTCGGCAGATCTTTGTAACGGAGATCTTCAAACCAAGACTGACTGAACTTTTACTAACTCCTTTGCTTTGCTTTTTATATGACAACGTAAACAGTAAACAATGTTCTTGAAGGCGAATTTTCGTGGCTTAGCCTTCTCGAGATCTCTATAAATGTAAACATCGTTGTTTCATTATTTTCGTTTGTCTATTTTGTTTACACTTATTCTTGTGGTGTTTGTTGGTATAGTTTTGTTTACTAGTTTATCATTTGTTAATGCTGGTGTTTGTTGTTTGCAGTGCGATAATTTGTAAACAAGTTCATTGTTTTTGTAACTTTTGTTTATAATCTCAATGTTAAAGGACGTAAAGGCAAAACACCAGTATCTAGATTTTTTCACTTTCGTAACAATGTAACATTTGACGGATGTCATCAACAACACAAAAAAAATTAAACCTTGTTCAATATTCAATGTTCCCATTTGTCTGTTGACTACAGCTGCCAGATAAATGAGGCACTAAATCGTCAAATATTTAAGAAAAAATCGTCAAACACGTTTATTAAAATCGTCAAAAAAATCGTCAGAAAATATAAATAAATAAATTAAAAGTTTTTAAAAACCAAAATTATTTCTATTGTAGTAAAAAATATAAAGTGAATGTATCTACATATCTGAATTCAAAAATAAAATATTTAACAAAGAATTTATTGGAAATTAAAAGTTAGCGTCCCTCATCTTCATTTAATATTTTTTTCCAAAAAATGGAGAAATTTAATATTATTTTCAGGAAAAAATTGTTTAAGGTTTAAACAATCTATCTCAGCGTTGTTTATTGACACATAGGCGCAGCAATAATATTACATCATCTATATCTATGGGCGGTGTAGGTATTAGGGAATCAGAAGCTTTTGATGTTGTGAGCATGAAAAATCAGTGTAATGCTGACACATTTTTCAGTTCCCTCTTAAGTTCTTATCATCCGATCTTACTATTTACACCGTTTATAACTGACAGAGAATTTAATACAACTCTCATGTATGGGTTGGTGCCTCAAAGTCTATTTTGCGTTTTCTCGACCGTGTACAGGAGAGGCCATAATATCTCGTTAATGACGGTAGAGTATCCAACTCCATTGAATCATTGAAGCATCGTTGCAATGTGGTTTGTGTTTCACTGTTCTGTCGCTACTATAAAATGGTTTTGCTTGAACGAAATAAAGACACTTTCCCGAAAATCATATCAGCACATCCTTATGTGTGGTCGATTGGCCAGTGGATCGCACACTGCATTACAGTAAAAATACGGTTTTTTAGACTGTGTCTGTATGTGGAACCAATTCCTGCAGAGGTCTATCCTGTTACATATGGTATAAAAATATACAAGCCTTGTGTCCATAAACACTGTTCTCTCTTTCCTTGTTCTCATAACATATTTCCAGACACAATGCCATCCATCCCCTGAGTGTTGGTCGTACGAAAAAAAAAATAACGGCGCTTGCCTTTGTTCTTCCAATGGCAATATTAGAAGCTATACTAGAGTTTTTAAAATAGTCTGCGACGACAAGTGATATATTATTCTCAACTACGAGGTTTTTTAGGATTTGTAATTTTTTTGGCTTTTAAGTGGTTAATAAGGAATAAAATACAGAAAAATCATCACAGGTATTCGAAAGTAACTAAAAAATACAATACTTCACTCCTCGTTATTACTAAGATACATTTCCAATAGTAACAATTGCAAAGTAAATACAAAGCTTAAACTGGCTTTTAATGTACTAAAGTTAGGAATATGATGTAAATTTTTAATTTCTAAAAATCGTCAAAATAAGGGCATAAATCCGCGGCAGCCATATAAATGAAATAAAAATTCTTTTCCAACCGGAGAAGTTGTAGTTCACAGCAAAACAATAAATTTATAAAAATTTCAAAAGATTTTTGTTTTATTGCATTTTTAAATTTAACCCTTCTGCGCTCCTTGGGTCAATTTCACCCTATTTTGATTTTCAAACGCAAAATTTTTCCCTTTAATTAGAAGATGTGATCGTGAAACTTTAATTTATCCATCACAGGCACGAAAATTATGCTTTTAAAAGAAAACAATAAAATTTAAATTTTTCCTACCCCCTCCACATTTCAAAACACGATTTACACACATTTAATATCCTTTGGGTCAATATGACCCAACATGCGATATTACAAGTTTACCATTCAGAATCATCGATAAATAATTTTTTCAGTCAAATAATCAATAAAATTGCTTTCAACTATCAGCTCAAAGTTTTTTACAATCCTCATGAAAATGTTCCTGTAGATGAACAATTGGTTCAATTTCGAGGTCGGTGCAGTTTTAGGCAAGATATGGCATAAACATTTGGGCACTTTGCCATTCCACAACTAAATATGCCTGGAATATGAAAGTGTACACGGGCAGAGCAAGAAATACACAACCAGAAAAGACAAGGTGAGACTTTTGTACATAGTATTATATTTTTTATATGAACGTATTTTTAATTTAGGTGAGAGAGTGGTTCTAACATTATCAGACCCTCCCCCAAATGGATGCACAATTACATGTGATAATTTTTTTACTACAACTATTGAATTGCCATTGAACTTCTTTCGCGGAATATTACATTAGTTGGCACTGTCCGTAAAAATATAACTATTTTGCCATCAAAAATTCTGGATATGATAAATAGCCTGTATTGCACTCTGATTTTTTGTTTTCAAATGATATAACTATAGCATCCTATATACAAAAAAAAATTCGTTCTCGTCTTAAGTTCTCCTCATCATTCAGCCGATGTAAGAGATGATGAAAAAAACCTGAAATAATACATCATTACAACCAAACGAAAGCTGGACTTGATGCGCTTGACCAGCTAGTTGCTAATTACACATGTAAGCATCTATCAAATATGATAGATGTATCAGCACATAATTCCTACGTCATATGGACTGATATGAATCCTGCCTGGAAATTCAATAAAAACTTCAGACTCAGGCTATATTTAGTAGAACTTGCAGACCAGCTAATAGACGAGTATATTTTGCGAAGAAAAGTTTTGCCACATGGACCATCAGCAAGAAATCTTGTCAAAAAATTCAAGAACAAAGTGATCTCACAAGTGCCCCGCAATGTTTTAAGCAAAATAATACAAATACACTATTGTCCAGAAATGTACCAAATAAAGGACAGAGGTGTTTTTTTTTGTCAATATGGAAGGAATTCAGACAAGCATTCCACTAAATGTGATTGTTGTAAAACATTTATTTACAAAGAGTCACATACATACATATATGATTGGTCATTACAACCCTTCAGTCAGGATTACGACCCAAGTTCTCATACCACTTATGTTGTGTGTGCTAATTTTATACATGAGTGGCGGCACCTACAGTTTAAACTCGACTCCGAACGACAGATTTTTGAGAAAATTTTCATGGCAATTTTATTTACTCTCAGAGTTTTCGCCAGAAATCTGCTGGGAGGAAGACGCCGAAAAAATACTTTTTGTATTTTATTTTGGTGTCTGGTCTGGGGCTCGAACCCTGGCTTTTCGCGTAATAAGCCAACACACTACCTACTAGACCACGGCGACTCGAAAGCAGCGAATCCAACGCTTGTGCAGACTTTCGGGAATGCATAAAAACATCAAAAATTATGTTCGCTTTCGTTGCCCTCAAAAGGAGCACATGGTCACATTGTGTATAAATTGTCACAAAAATTCCTAAATTGTTATACATTAGTATTAAAAATATAATTATTATTTTATTGTTAAAAAACACTGAATTTAAAATTTAGCTTTATTTTATGTATATTGTATATATTTTTTTATTAATAATTGCTCAGGAAGGGCTTATTTATTTTAGCTATCATTATTTTTTATTATACTAAATAAAAAAAAACAACAAAACAAATGAATTTCTTATATTAGATATGAAATTTTGTTTACATTTTAATGTTTATTATATTATATAATATTAACCCAAAGGATCATAGGAAGGGCACATATCCAATTGATGCAGAAGGGTTAAACTTTTATATCGCCAACCCATTATATTTACTCACATTATGCTCATATCTAATACAATGTAAAATTCATAATGCAGAAAACATATCTGACGTATGAGTTATATTTAATTCCATTAGTTTCATACATGACAAAATCGAAGTTTTTTTACTGCATACTTTTCAGGGTAACTATTCCAGTACATGTAATATGATGCGTATGAGTAATATACTTCAAATACAATTAAAAAGAAAGTATACCCCATAAATTTGGAATTAAGCTACATACATGATTTTTTGATTCTATACAATTCTAAGCTATATTCTAGTAGGTAATACATCATGACCTGTATCTTCATAGTCTGTATCTTGAACATCTTCATAACAAAAAAATTAATTTGGAAAAATTTCAAACCGTTTTTGTTTTATTGCATTTTTAAATATAAACTTTTAAATGGCCCAGCGGGTCTAATGATCTCATGTCAGAAGTGAATATGCTGCCGGTGAGTATCCATCTTCCAATTTAATGAATATTCATTCACAAAGCTATAAAGTCTCATTTCCAAACGCTTTCTATTTAGTTTAAATAAAGGAAAGTGTGTGTTGGATATCACTGATATTTTTTTTTCATTTGAAGTAGCAATTATGTGTGGAATATAACATCGTTTAAAAGTCCATGACAAAGTTTTGTCTGGGTGGAACGCATTCAAAACGTCTAATTTGCCATGATATCAAGGCAAGTTTTATTGATAGCATGGGTTATGTTAGGTTTGAGAACAGCTGTAGTTGGGCGGCTTATTCGCATACAACTGCAACTCTAGAAAACTCCTCAAGCTAGCTAAGGTCACCTTCACGTGAGATTACCATGCCTTCGCTTGTGCATGATATCCAACGTGGCATGAGCTGTGTGACACGTAGCGTCGTTCTGTTGAAACCATTTGCCGCTGGTGGCCAGATCACCTAATTCAGACCAAAAGAATTTTGTAATCATTGGCTTATAGTGCTCACCGCTTTCTCATAGAAATATGGACCGATGTTGCCGCCAGCCCAAAGAACAAACCAAACTGTAAGTTTTTTGAAATTTATTGAATATATTTACGGTCATAAATGCATTTTTCAATGAATACGTGAACTATTTTTGAATGTTCCAGAATTGCATACATATGGCAATAATTTGATAAGAATGTTTTTGCGAAGTATTTGCTTTTCATTACAATATATTTTGATCCTATTTTTTAAATTTAACGATTTGATGTATGTTTGTTTATGTGTGGTACCACCAGCATAGAAATAAAAAAATTTTCAAAATAAGGGCATATATCGTCAAATCGTCAATATGATATTTTTGGAGCTCAAAATCGTCAAAATGACGATAAATCGTCAAATCTGGCAGCTATGCTCTTGACGCTGAACACATTTCAACTGATAACACTGTGAAATCAATTTTAATCCTCATTCTTATTAACAAAGATGTATTCCAGTATGCTTATCATGCAGTTTTTAATTCAAGTTTCTATTATTCATTACAGATTCCCATGTCATTACTGACTCACAACTCGTTGCTCCCTCTATTTATACTGCCTTTAACCTTTTAGTCTGAAAATGTTTGCTGGATGATAACCACTTCGAACTGTTTTTTTCTCTCTTTTCAGCTTCATTTGTTTCAGTGATTTGCTGTATTGTGTTGTAAGGTCGAATACATTAACCACTTTTAGTATGTGTCCTGGCCTCAGTATTGTAGCAATTTGGTCAATTAGCATGAAACCATTTGCTGCATAACTTTTAACACTTCATTAAGTTTTATCAATTGTTGTTGTATTGAACAAGATGAAGGTCACTTTTTGTTAACAATAAAATATTTATTGCAATCACTGAATCCTTTATGTAATATCCTTTTGATTAAAATAAAAATTAAAACAACAATATTTTATTCAATTAAAAAATATTTTTATAATTAAATTAAATTCAATTAAAAGTAATTTTTTAATTAAATTTTAGAAATGAAAAAATCGATTTTTTTTAATTAAACTACAAAAACGAACAGAATGTTTTAATTTTGAAATTCATATAAACTGAATTCTTAATTTAATATGAAGAAAAAAAGTGAAAATCAAAATAAATTTTTGTTTAAATTGATTTATTTTATTTATTTATTTATTTTCTATCATAGGAACATTGGATAAGTGAAATTACGTACAGTGTTTTGAGTTTCTATCTTAAGGATATTTCAACAAATTATCACATTTTGATTATTACTATATACTTATTAAAATGATCTATTTAATAGGAAAAAGATAGTAAAAAACCTAAAATTTAATATCACATAAGAAAATTGAGAAGCTCTAAGACAAAGACAATGATATACAGTATCGGACAAAACCTAAGCACCCCATCAGTACATTTTTTCATCTACCGTGCTTCTGCGAATCGCTCTTTCGCTAATTTTTAAACCTAAGCGGTTTCGTATGTAACTAGAAGATGCTGTAGGATCATTTTGGATTGTCTTTTTAATTCAGGAGTCTTCATGTCGCGAAGTTTCACGTGGTCTTCCTCCAGGATAAGTAGGAGATGTGCAACCAATCTGCAAAAACTTTTTAATTAACCTAGAAATAATTGATCTGTTGATTGAATATTTTGCACTCAATTGATCTTAACCCAATCGAGAACTTGTGGGAGATCGTTAACTTAAAAATCAACAGAGAAAATAAGAAAACTAAAGAAGATTTATTTGAAGCCGCAAAAATAGCCTGGGAAGCAATATCACCTGAAATAATTAATAATTTAATATCCTCTATGCATAAAAGAATGGCGTGTGCCATCCAGAATAAAGGATTCACAAAGAAATATTAATTTCAATAGTTTTTATCTGTACCTTAAGTTGGGGGTGCTTTAGTTTTGTCCGCTTACATTTGTGACTTATAAAATGTATTTTGAATCATAACTTTTTTATTGAATTCTGAATTCTTTAAGTTTGTGTTTTTAAATAATAAGGATATAAATAAATAAAAAAATACAAAATAAAACATTACTAACTTTGTTTTCTTAAAAACATAATCATTTTAAAAAAATGTACTGAGGGGGTGCTTAGGTTTTGTCCTATACTGTACATAATAGTATAGCTAAAATTAGAAGTTATCACATCATACCTCTCAAATGATCTTAGTTTGACCTTCTGCATTTTTCTCTAAATGACAGCGCCAAGTCAGTTATAAAGTTTTCAATCATCTGGATGTAAGCCTTTGAATGCAGTTCAACAGTAGGAAATTTTTAAGGCAGATTGTAAATTATTTTCAAATTCTTATTCTGTATTACTTTTTCAGGTGTGACCTGGCACAATCATAGCAGATTTGGCAGCCATACGTAAGAATTGGCCTTATACACATTTTTAATAAAAATTATTTATTTTTAAAATTCAATTTTGACTTCCTATTCAGAAGAGGATATAAAGATCGCCCGCACCTGATTGCTTTAAGACATGTATTCTCTAGGTGCTCTTCAAAATTTAGTTTTTGGTCTAATGTAATTCCTAGATATTTTACGGATTTCTCGAACCCTATTTCATTGCCTTGTATTCTAAGTTTCCTACAAGGAATTCTCTTAGGTGACTTATTGTACAAATGGCCTGAGATTTTTCTTCATTGATTTTAATTTTCCATTTAGAAAAATATTTTGCGGCTGATAACAGAGCGTTCTGAATTTTCTTCACAATTGAGTTAGAAACCTTTCCGTGACAGATTATAGCACTGTCATCCGCATAAAATGCTACATTATTGCCTCTGACAATTTTGAAGTCAGAAATGTAGAGGGAATACAGCAATGGTGATAAAATCAAACCCTGGAGAACACTAGCTGGAATGTCACGCATTGTGGATTGACTTCCATTAACATCAACCACAAACTTTCTGTCCTCAAGATAACTTTTCATGAATTTAATTAGGTATAGTTGAATACTCATTTTGTGAAGCTTGAAAATAAGGCCTTTATGCCAGATAGAGTTAAAAGCTTTCTCCACGTCAAGGAAAAGAATACCAGTAGTGTACCTTCGGTTTTTGTTTGTTGTTGTCTTCTACAAACGTTTTGAGTCGATGATAAACAATTTTCTCAAATAATTTGCCTAAGGAGCTTAATAGACTAATTGGGGCGATAATTGGATGGAAGTCTGTCATCTTTTCCTTTCTTTGTGAGTGGGATAACTTTTGCTAGTTTAAAAGCGCTTGGGAAGTATGAATTAGTGATAGAGAAGTTGTAAATTCTTAGTAAGTAGTTTAAAGCAGTATGAGGAAGATTATTTAACAAGATATTGTTAATTTGATCAATGCCAGGCACTTTGGAGCACCTAAGGCAAGAAATGAAAAATTTTATTTCGCCCAAAGACGTGAAGGAATGGACTTTGGTGAACGACGAAGTGTCTCTTTCCAACAGATTGAAAATAAAGTTAGTTTTATTTTTCATTGAGCTGTGGGAACCCGCAGTAGTTAAATGGGCCTTTTGTTTATTAGAACAAATCTCTTTATCATTAACTACTAAATTTTTTATAGGCTTATTCATTCCTTTAATTTTCTTTGTTGTTTAAATTTATTAATAAAATTGTCCTCTATAAGTTGATAAGCAATAAAAATTCTTTAATTGCTCCAAAGTAATATTTTTGCCAATAACATGATGGATTGGTTCTTGGTTAACACAGTACCTTGAATTATCATTATCATGACCATGATCATAAGAGCCACTGACGGTAAATATATTGTGGGCCTGACAGAATGAGCGTGGGTATTAAGAGGGAGCGGTCATAGAAAAAGGGATGTTAGGACGCATTGAAAAGTTAAACATCTCTACAGAGCCCAGAAATCTTCGGATGAGCTTCCGGGTTAACGAGGATGTGATGCGAATACAATAAACCTTACGTAGGGATATTACTATTGAATATATGGAAAGGCAAGGTGGCATTCTATCAAGTCTTCCTATTTCTTTATTTAAATTAATTGAAGTGTTTGGAAATAGTCTGGCCGGTGGCCAAATGCGGATCGCTGTAGTTTCTGGCTTATTTGCATACATCTGCAATTTAAACAAACCCCACAAGAAAAAGTTTAACGGAATCAAATCGCACGATCTCGATGGCTAGTTCACACCAATCCACACATGAGATGACACCTACATACATGCATCCATATATAATTGGTCATTAAAACTCTTCAGTCAGCATTACAATCTAACTTCTCACACCGCTTATGGTGTGTGTCTTAATTTTATACATGACGGGACGTACAATTTACAATCCGAACGACATATTTTAGAGAAGCTTTTCATGGCAATTTTATTTTTCTCCCATGGTTTTTGCTAGAAATCTGCTGACGGAAAATACAAACATACATACATAATTGGTCATTACAACCCTCAGTCAGGATTACGGCCTAGTTTCTCACACCACTTATGTTGTGTGTGTTAATTTTATACACGAGTGGTGGGACCTACAGTTTAAAGTAGACTCCGAACGACAGATTTTTTAGAAACTTTTCATGACAATTTTTATTTACTCTCAGAGTTTTTGCCAGGAATCTGCTGAGAGAAAGTCGCCGAAGAAATACTTTTTTTGTATTTTGTTTTGATATCTGGCCTGGGGCTCGAACCCTGGCTTTACGTCTAATAAGCCAACACACTACCTACTAGACTATGGCGACTTCAGCCCGTCTTTTATAATCATATAACTAGGGAAGAATGTGTCTTTTATAAGCAAAGTTTCACATCACTACATCTAATATAGAATATGATGTTCTGACCAATGACAGACGGCAACCCAACTATCCTAGAATTGGTGGAAAATCGTATTCCCTTTTGTTGGAGATGCTTGACCTGGAGTTTGAGTCGTGGCCGTACATATGCATATGTGGCAAGAGCCATGAGGTATGTAGTGCCCTCTTGTAAAAATCAATGTCGCTGGCCTCCAGAATATCCAATTCAGGCCAAAAGAAGTTTTGTCATCCTGGACTTAAAGAACTCGCCGTTGACAGTGAAGACCTGACTAAAATCGTTCACACAGAAATGTGAACCAATGGCCTTACGCGATGGTCACTTGGTGCATCACCGCGGTTGACGTCGTGTTAATATGGCAGTTACTTATTGGTCCACAGACACACAGCAGTCATATATTAACTTGCATTTTCGCGAACGACGACGGCAATGTAAGGCTAGTCGCGCCGCTGTGAAAATTTCCAACTTGCTCCGGCAAGTACAGGTAGAGAAAGTAATAAAAGTAAAGCTGTAATTACTACTGATCACACAAATAAAGGTATTCGGTCAAAGGTAATACCTGTAGATCGTATATTAATAACTGTAGTAATAAAATTTACTGCTCCTAAAATTGAAGAAATTCCAGCTAAATGAAGAGAGAAAATAGCTAAATCAACAGAAGCTCCTCCATGAGCAATATTAGATGATAAAGGAGGGTAAACAGTTCATCCTGTTCCAGCTCCGTTTTCTACTATACTACTTACTAGTAGTAATGTTAATGCTGGAGGTAAAAGTCAAAAACTTATATTATTTATTCGGGGGAAAGCTATATCAGGAGCTCCTAATATAATTGGTACTAGTCAATTTCCAAACCCTCCAATTATAATTGGTATTACTATAAAGAAAATTATAATAAAAGCATGAGCTGTAACAATTACATTATAAATTTGATCATCTCCAATTAATGCACCAGGGTGACCTAATTCTGCTCGAATAAGAATTCTTAATGAAGTTCCTACTATACCTGCTCAAGCTCCGAAAATAAAGTATAAAGTTCCAATATCTTTATGATTAGTAGAGAATAACCATTGTTGCGATTAAATGGCTGAAATTTAGGCAATAGACTGTAAATCTATTTATGAGAGTTATTCTCTTTAATCATAAATAATTGGCTTTATAGTCAATAATGACATTAGACTGCAATTCTAAAGGAGTAAATATTTACTAAGGCTTAAAAGATTATTCTTATATTTATAGCTTTGAAGGCTATTAGTTTATTTAACTTAAAGCCTTAAAGCAAGAAATATAAAGAAAATATTAAAAATAATCCTATTGAAGAAAAAAATGAATATGATATGAAAGTTGTTAAATAAGTTGAATTATATAATGAATTAGTTATTCAATTATTTTCATGATAATTAAGTATAAATGCTCTATAAGATAATCGCATATAAAAGTATAAAGTAATTAAAGTTATTAAAACTATAAAAGTTAATAAAAATAATTGATTATTTACTGTTAAAGATTGAATTACTAGTCATTTTGGTAAGAATCCTAAAAATGGGGGTAATCCTCCTAATGATAATAAATTAAAGAATAAAAAAAATTTCATTGTTTTTGAATGAAAGGATAGTGTAAATAATTGATTAATATGTGATGTTTTAAATATATTAAATATAAAAATTATTGTAAAAGTTAAAAAAGTATAAAATATAAAATAAGTTATTCATATTAGGTTTCTATTGTACATTGCAGCTAATATCCATCCTAAATGATTAATTGAAGAATATGCTATTAATTTTCGAAGAGAGGTTTGATTTAATCCTCCTAAGGCTCCAATTAAGCTTGATAAAATAATTCTAATAATAATTAAAGGTTTAAAAATAATGTAAGAAATTAATATTAGAGGAGCAATTTTTTGTCATGTTATTAAAATTAATGCATTTAATCAAGATAATCCTTCTATAACGTTAGGAAATCAGAAATGGAATGGAGCTGAACCTCTTTTTAATAGAAGGGCAGAAAAGATTATTATTTCTATTATAAAGTTAGAATTAATTTTATTTGAATTTAATAAAAATAAAATTGTAGCAAATAAGAACACTGAAGAAGCTAATGCTTGTGTCAGGAAATACTTTAATGAAGCTTCTGTTGATATTAATTTATTATCTCTTATTAGGGGAATAAAAGATAATAAATTAATTTCTAAACCCATTCAAGCTCCTAATCAAGAATTAGCTGAAATAGAAATTAGTGTTCCTATTATTAAAATTATGAAAAATACAATTTTTGATGAATTATTAAAAATTAAAAAGAAAAGGATTAGAACCTTTATAAATGGGGTATGAGCCCAGTAGCTTAATTAGCTTATCTTTTTATATTTTGGTGTATGATGCACAAAAGTTTTTGATACTTTTAGAAATAGTTTAATTCTATTAAATATAATGAATGTAATATTAATTACATGATTTACCCTATCAAGGTAATCCTTTTATCAGGCAATTCATTTCGTAATAATAGAGTTTTCATGTTTTTTTTTTTTTTTCGTTTTTACTTACCTTTAAAAAAATTTTTATAGAAAAAAATTCTATCCATTTTATTTATAATAATTAAATTTAGTAATATTTATTTATAATGGTTATAATTTATAATTGTACATAGATATATATATAAATATATGTATATATATATATATTAATTATTTTTTAAAAATAATAGTTTAATTTAATTAAAATAATACTTTTTTGTATATATATATATATAGATAAATTTCTATATATATATACATAATTTATATATACATAAATTTATGTATATATATATATTAATTTAATAATTAATAATTAATTTATATAATTAATAATTAATTCTATATGTGGTATAATAGTTATTTTTAATAATATATAACCATTTCCATTCAATAGTTAGATTAATTGGAATTTTTCTTGAACCTTATGTGGATTGTTATAATTTCATAGATATTGAGGAAAGCAGACTGAATAAATGATAATTATTTTGACAGATGTAGCTTCAGCAAGGTGACAGTTATCAGCTGTCAAAGTTAGGAAGTCTTTGCTGGATGTTGCGATGCTATGACTACCATTTTCAATCAAAACATTTTATTAAATCTTACAAGACAAAACCAAATTTGACGTTTTTAACAGTTAAAGTTTAGTTTTTTATATAAACGGCATTAACATTGATGCTATTCACTTAGCTTTAAATGATAAGCATCAATTTTATGACATCTTTTTTCTGAATTTATTTTAATCTTAATGTTGTCACGGTAGGTAGTATGTGGGCTTATTGGACGTGAGGCCACGGTTCAAAACCCAGATCAGACATCACTAAAAAACGAAATATGAAAAAATATTTCTTCGACTATTTGCTATCAGCAGATTTCTGGCAAAAGCTCTGAGAGCAAATAAAATTACCATGAAAAGTTTTTCAAAAATCTCTCGTTCGGAGTCGATTTTAAACTTTAAGTCCCGCCACTCATGTATACAATGAAAACACAAATCATGAGTGGTGTGAGAAGCTAGGCCGTAATCCTGACTGAATTATTGTAATGAACAATTATGTATATATAGATGTATATACAGTGGACAGCAAAAGTCCTAGTACGTCATTATATTTTAGCTATTTCATGAATTTTAGCCAAAAGTTTGTATAAAAATTTATAGTTTTTATATTTATTTTATTAATTTATTTCTGCTTTATTATAAAACAAACAATTTTTTAATTTTTTTCATAAAACAAGAGAAAAATAAGGAGACGTTTCAAATGACTCCATAGCTACCCCCAAGGAGAACACTGAGTAAATTTAAAATTCAAAGGCCTAGTATATGAAAATGTTATCGCTTATATTTAGTAGAATATTCCTTAAGGTCAAGCACTCCAATTAACCCATTTGGAATTGAATGTACAAGATTTGTGTAGTGTTTTCTGGTGGCACTATGAGAAAGTTTTTCTGTTGACTTTTGTTTGAGGTTTAGCGATTGCGTAACCGTACTTTCAAATGATCTCCTAAATACGCTCTTGAAGTAACATCGGGACCTTGTGCAAGAGTATTAAGCCTGTGAGGACTTTTTTTGTCAAAATATATTGCCGTACTTCGACTTTTGCTGTATGTTGTCAAATTTTAATCATGCTTTAAGATATTTCTAATAAAAACCATGTTCATACCGCTGAAGTATAAGAGGACAGTATAGAGAACGATCTTAATTAATTTCAATGAAATTAGTTCATACAGCCGTTTTGCTAGAAATTTTGCTTGGAACATAATTTTAAACGAAATCTGGAAACAAGACGAGAAAATAAATAAAAATTTTCAAATATTTCACAAATATTGTCGTAAATCTAAAGATTCTACAATAACAACAACAATAGCAATAAACAAACAGAAACAAATGTAATGGTATGGTGGATACTACGTATTTTAAGAAAATATTGTCTTCCATTATTTTCTGTTAACTGTTCAAGAAGTCCTCTCTGCTTCTGCTTTGTGTCTCTTGTAAAACAGATGTTTTGAATTCAACATACACACGCTCGAACAATGCCAATATGTTTGTGTTGGTTTTTGTAGAAAAGTAAATGGAGCCTGTTAAAGTTATCCATGTTGACGTTATTTTTTTTTTATTTCTCACAGATTACATATATCAACAAAAAATTTTCATTATCGAAAAGTTTCTCAAAAATCCGTCGTTCAAAGTCGACATTAAACTGTAGATCCCGCCACTCATGTATAAAATTAACACACGTAACATAGTGGTGTGCGAAGCGAGGTCGTAATCCTAACTGAAGTGTTGTAATGAGCAGCTATGTATGTATTGTAAAACGATTACTTCTTTCAAAATTTTATTTTTATTGAAACTGAAAGTTAATAAAATTAAGGTGCTACGCCTCGGGCAGAAACAACTACCTATTATCTGCATCAACAGGTTTATGGTTAGAGTGATAGGGTTATGCCCTGGGTATAGTCTAATGCAAGTTTGTAGAATAATTTAGTGAGCATTTAATGAGTATCCGTTGAAATTTGTATCATTTTCTTGTCGCTTGTTTTCATTTTCAAATTGTCACGGTATTTCAATGCCCTTTTTTTATTAAAAAATAATTTTTATTTGTAAATTCTGTAAAGATGACATTAAAAAGAGATGAAGATTTTCATTCTTTTTTTCGAATAATTTTTTCTGTAAAAAATGGCGTTTTAGTAAAAACGTTTGAAAAACAACGAAATATTAAATCCAATGAAAATCCTAAATAGCGTTTTATAACATAACGACGACAATAACAACAACAACAATTTATACGTTTGAAACATTTTCAGAATTTTTTATATCAATTTTTTTTCCAAATATTCCACATTTAGTGCAGTTTGTTTCCCATTTTTTTATACATTCTGTTGGAAAAAACAAAACGAAAACATGATACAAAAAATCTAAAATAGATTTTCTCATTTTCATCCAAAAACAAAACAATAAATTTGTGTAGATTTCGGATATGTTGCAGGTTAAGTTTTTAATTTTTTTTTTTGTAAAAACAATGAAAAAAATATAAAGTTTATGTGTGTATTTGCCAAATTAAAAACACAGTGACTCTGCCCTTACCTCTAAACTTTACTTATTGAAACAGCAAATATTGTTTTTATATTCACTGTTTTCATTCATAAATTCTGCACATTGCAGTACATATTGGAAATGAAAAATAAATTACTCTGGAAAATATTTTATAGTCCGCAGAGATTCGAATGCTAATACAGGATGATAGTTTTGCTATTCGGTTTTGTAGAATATTTTTATTTTGTTTCCCTGTGTAAAAAAGTGATTAAAATCATGTGGCAAGTGTTGCAGTCGAAAAAGTAAAGTAGCATACATTGCTGATCGAGTTTTTTTTAAGAATTGATCTTGGTTAACATATTGTTGCGAAAATTGAAAAAATCTAGATACTGGTGCTTTGCTTTTGTATCGTTTGACACTAAAGTTATAAACAAAAGCTACAAAATCAAAAACAAAGAAATTATTTACAAACTATCGCACTGCGTAATATAACAGCAAACACCAGCATAAAAAAATATAACCGAGTAAACAAAAATATACCAACAAACACCATCATAAAAATGGTAAACAAGTAAACAAAAGTACAACAACAAACATTACAAGAATAAATATAAACAAAATACAAAACCAACAATAACGAAACAACGATGTTTACATTTATAGAAATCTCGAGAAGGCGAAGCCACGAACATTCGACTTCAAGGACATTCATCAGACAATTTACGTTGCCATATAAAAGGCAAGGAAAAGCAGGCAACTGAGTTAGTAAAAATTCTGTCATTCCTGTGTTAAGGCGTTTGAAGAGAGTAATCGTGGTGTGAATATATCCGTTACAAAGATCTTTCGAATAATTGACTAGTAATTGTTATTGTTTATGCAAATGGTGTAAACAAAGGAATAACAAAGAAAAGGCGATTGTTGTTGTTTACATCAAGTTGTCAACAGTGGCACACAGAATTGTGCGAATAATAAAGAATTTTTAATTAAAACTAAACGCAGATTTATTTTTATTTTATATGCAATCTACGAGCTCATATTTTAAACGTTTTTAAAAGTTAAAAACGTAGCAATATTTTAAAGACAAATTACCAAAATCAATAGCTGGTCTGTTGTTTCTTGGGACATATTTGTCCCTATGATCGTAAGAGATACAATTTAGATACATTTTTTCATTTGTGAAAATTAAGAGAAAAATAATTGCTTCTGGTATTTTAGGTACTGATATCTCTTTTTTTTTTTTTAATAAAATGCAGTATTGGCTCTAATAAAGTAACAAAATTTTAAAATTTTAGAGGCACCCCGTGGTTTGTTCGCCTGTCTGAAACCCCATTAGGCAGGCTTATTTTTGCGTAGTGCATCATTACATTGTTTTTTGAAATTTTGCCATGTGATCATTGGTATATTGTCGTTCACTGTTTTTGAGAGGATCTTGCACCTCTTCATTGTTTCCAAAATGCAGGTTTCAAAGTATATCTTCGGGCCGGAACTCTGACATAACGTCTCGTATACAAGGTATCCCCATATTTATTTCTGTAGACCAGTAATCTTTAAATTATAGCAACATATGATACCCCGTAGAGAATTCCCGACTATTTTAATGAGATTATCGAATTATTTTTTCTACCCAAGTATAAAACTTTACCTCAAAGAATACATCTGTAATAGGAAAGACATTCGAAATGTTTGCTCTCTAGCCTTATTTAAAATTACGTTAATCGTTACTAAGTGGGAGAGAAGGCTTGCAAAATTTCTGCTGTTAGAATACCGTATATTTAATTCATCAACAGATACTCCTTGGTCTTCATCGTTATTTGTCAAAAGCCTTTGATTTATCTATTTGCGTCGATACTATTTTCTCCCATCACTACATGCTAAATTTCATTTCCGTTGAATTTAATAACTTCACATCCTCGGCTAAACATACTCTACAATACCAAAAATAAGTGAGTGATGGTAATAGTAAGAAACAATAGCAATTGGCGATTAGTGTAATCGTCGTTGCACTCCCTGCTTACCGCCTTTACTACTCGAAATATTATCATCGACAAGGAAATATACTTCTACATTTCACTCACTGTGGAAATAGTTTGATCCAATAGCATACACATATCATATGAGACTGCAAGTAAAAATTATGCCAAGCTCTTGACAAGCCTGCTATTTCGTTTGTGATCCTTTAAAGAACCATTAAACTGAACTACTATGTCAAGTTCTAGGATAATAGGGTTGCCGTTTATCACAGCTCAGAACAACATATTCTATATTAGGTGTAGTGATGTGAAACTTTGCTCATAAAAGATTTATTCTTCTTTAGTTATATGATTATAAGAGGCAGGCTGAAGTCGCCGTTGTCTAGTAGGTAGTGTGTTACCTTATTAGACGTAAGGCCACGGTTCAAAGCCCAGGTCAGACATTAAAACGAAAATATGAAAACAATATTTCTTCGATGACTTCCTTCCTCTCAACAGATTTCTCACAAAAACTCTGAGAACAAATAAAAATTGCCATGTAAAGTTTCTCAAAAATCTGTTGTTCGGAGACGACTTTAAACTGTAGATTACGCAACTCATGTATAAAGTTAAAGCACATATCATAAGTGGTGTGAGAAACTGGGTTCATAATCCTGACTGAAGGGTTGTAATGACCTATTTTGTATGTATGTTTCTTGAACCCTTCAAATTGACTTTACTTTAGCTTGAGTTTGTTCTTAAATTGATTTCGAAAACCGAAATCCTCAAATCATATTATGCCTAGCCAAGGCAGGTAGGAATGTCATCGCGTAATAAAACGGCATTTATGATTCAATTTCAATAACAAACAACAACAACAACATTTCTTTTTTATTTTGTTTTGCTTATGCTCCAGTGATTCTTTCTGCTGAACTTATTTCGTCTATTTGTCTGATTGTTATCGCTTCTAAAGCAGAAAGTTATCGAAATTGTTAATGCAATACACACTCCAGCTTGACTTATTCTTTTAATTTGTTTTGCAATTGAATTCTCTTTTTATTGATTTTTATTTAACTGAAGTAACAGATAAACAATTGGGAAATGGAAAATCAAAAAAGTTTTTATCCTACAGATAAATATCACACATCTACTCATTCAGTCGTTCATTCATTCAGTCATTCATTCGTTCAATGGATTCAATATTATTTCAATACATTTTGTATTTTTATTTGTATTTTATTGAGATTAAATGGATTTTGGGCATTTTGTTATTGTGTCACAAGTGGAAATTAATTTTAGATTTCGAAAAAGTTTTCACGATTTTTTTTCTTTTATTTTTTGGGGAAATAGAAAAAGGGAAAAATAAAAAAGTTCTGTAAATAAAAAGTTTTCAATAAAATCTAAAAATTTGAGAAATAAACATACAATTAAGAATTTGCAATTTAATTCGCATAAACTCGCTAGAAAAGTTATTGGAAATATGTTGCTTCCTATGAATTACAATAAAAAAGTTGGTGATATATTCGAATAACAAAATATAATAATAATTGAATACATATTGACACATAAAGGACTATCGCTGTAATAAGCTCTTTTGAAATTTAAGCTTTTGGATTAAAATTTCAATTGCACTTTATACTTAATTATCGATAAATTTCTATGGTATGGGAGATATTTAGCGTTACATTGAAAAAACTAAATCAGTCTAGTTTATTTAAAAGTATCCGTACATATTTATGCACATAATTGGTCATTAAAGCCCTTCAATCAGGATTAGATTTTTTTGAGAACATTTTCATTCAAAAATTTTTTTGCCAGAAATATGCTGAGAGAAAGCGGCCGAAGACATAATTTTTTCATACTTCGTTTTTTGATGGAGATGTCTGTCCTCGATTTTGAACCATGGCCTTACGTTTAATAAGACAATACATTACCTACTAGATTACGGCGACTTTGTACAACCCTTTACGACCAGTGTACTTTACAACTGTGACAAACATTGCGCTTTAATTTCAACTCTTCCTTAAGTGCTGAGTGACCACTTTGACTGGCAACTTTTTCTTTTGCTTTATTATTGAGATAATTATTTTATTTTTATCTTTCATTGTATTTATATATTTCATTGTATTGTGTAGTGTTGTTCTTGCAATTTGATCTCTGTTTGTCTCTCATCTCGTACTTCCTTAAATGTACTGTTTCTGTATTGCTTTGTGTGAATTGTTAATCCTTTTTTCTTAACGTTGCCGTTACCTCCTGAAAGAGATCTTTACCACGATTGCAATTAGTTAAAAGTGTACGACAATTAGTTCAGGTTTACGAATTTTATGAAGCCGCTAGTCTAGTAGGTAGTGTGTTGTCTTATTAGACGAAAAGCCAAGGTTCAAACCCCAGGACAGACATCAAAGACTAAATTTGAAAAAATATTTCTTCGGCGACTTCCTTTCACCAAATTTCTGGCAAAAACTCTGTGAGTAATCGGAATTGCCATGAATGGTTGCTCAAAATCTGTCGTTCGGAGTCGACTTTAAACTGTACGTCCCACCACTCATGTATCGTCGTGTGAGTTCTTAATCCTGACTGAAAGGTTGTAATGACTAATTATGTATGTGCATATACATATGTACTAATTTTACTTCAAATTCCGAACTGTGGTGTTTTTAAAGGCTGTAGGCTGCGTCAATTTTCGATCGTACAAAGTTAAGCTCTTCTTATTTGGAAGTAAATACAGGTTTATATCAAATTCTATATTTCCGTATTATATTTCTAAAAAAATTTGACAATCCTTTTCTCTATAAATGCTAAGCACTTCGCAACTCAATATTTGTAATCATTGTAAAAATTAAAAAAAAAACAGATTTATAAACGTTGAAATTTTTTTTTAACAAATCTAATAAAAACAAAGTGATTTCGTTAAGAAATTAAGAACGACTTAAATTTATTTCAATTTTCAAATCTTACAAAATATATATTGAAAATGTATTGTTTTGCCAATCTCAAATGCTTTTCGCATTAATACGTAAACATTTGGGTCAATTGGTTGTTTATTTCTTTTCCATTCTATTGTATTATTTTTATTTTTCTATACCCAGTTTATTGTACTTTTGTTTTCCATTTCATTTGATTTCATTGTATTCAATTTCAATTCACTTCTATTTTTCATTTGCTTTAATCTTCTATTCATTTACACTTTGTTGTTCTGTTAAATTTATTGTAAAAATGTTGCTAAGTTCTGTAGATTATTTGTTAAATCCCTTTCCGGTGAACTTTGTGCTCAACATAATTGTTTTTCATGATGGGAAACTTTCTCAAACTGCCAGAAAAAAGAACATTTGTAGAGACAGTTTTTTCAGAAAAAAAACTCTACTTGTCCACACATGCCATTTTTAAAGTGCAGAGTTATAGGGTGAGCCCCCTCCATCAAAAACATAGTTAATCGAGTGGTTTCTCACTAAAAAATGGTTTGGAGTTACACACATACATATATAAATGGCCATAACAACTGCAGTCAGGATCCTAACTTCCTAACTTCTCACAGGACTTTCATTCACCTCATGTATCAGTGCCCTGCTCCTGTCATTATCTGACATCGACCGAGCTCTCTGATAAAAAGATTACATACATAATTGGGCATTACAACCCTTCAGTCAGGATTACGACCTAGTTTCTCATACCACTTATGTATACATGGCATACTGTTTAAAGTCGACTCCGAACGAAAAAATTTTGAGAAACTTTTCATGGCCATTTTATTTACTCTCAGAGCTTTTGCCAGAAATCTGCTGAGAGGAAATCGCTAAAGAAATACTTTTTGTATTTTGTTTTAATGTCTGGCCTGGGGCTCGAACCCTGGCTTTACGTCTAATAAGCCAACACACTACCTACTAGACTACGACAAAAAAGTTTGCCTCAAGGTTTATTTTAAACTTGGATTGGTTTTCTCTAGCAAATGTTTGATTACCGTGTACAATTGATTGTGGTATAAATAGACCTATATGCTGGCCTGAGTGGTACTCTTCCTTTAGGGAGTTCCACCATCTTACCTAAGCTAACCTAAGGGTGAAGAACAAGTTTTACAAATAAATTTGTTAATTAGGGAATTGAGCCAGTAAAAATAAACATTAGTACGAAAATGGAAAAATCTAGATAGTGGTGTTTTGCATTTACATCGCTTAAAATTAAAATTATAAACAAAAGCTACAAAAACAAAAAAAAAAAAACATTAGACAAACCTGTTTACAAATTATGTACTGTTTAATGTAACAACAAACACCAGCATAAAAAATGGTAAACAAGTAAACAAAAATATATCAACAACAACACAATAATTTATAGAGATTTCGAGAGACGTTAGCCTTCAAGAACATTCATCAGAATGTTTACTTTGCTGTATAAAAGGCAAGGCAAAGCAGGCGATTAGGTTAGTAAAGTTCAGTCAGTGTTGTGTGAAGATGCGGTGTGTTTAAACAAAGTAGTCATGGTTTGAAGATCTCCGTTACAAAGATCTGTCGAACATTCGATTAGTAATTGCTATTGTTTATGCAAAGGGCATTAAAGTATAAAGTATTTTAAAATGTTTAAAGGGCAAGAAGATTTAAGATTGATTATTGTGCTAGTTTAGTTTTGAATGCTATGTCTAGCCACAGCAGTTTTACTTATTCCCTGCACTGTTTAAGGTGCTGAGTTAGAATAATGAGAAAAGTTTTGATTACTTTTTGAAGTCAAGATCTTTTCTGAATTTTTATTTTAATGTTTTCACTATTTATACTATTTTCTAATTTTTACAATGTTTCTTAATACTCTATCATTTGCTCTTTCTATTACAAAGTAATATTCATTTACATTAACATATTTTTGTTCGTATACCGTTTAAACATCACCGTTACAAATATCTGTCGAACAATTGACTAGTAATTGTTATTGTTTATGCAAAGAGTGTAAACAGAGGAATAACAAAGAAAAGCAATTTTTGTTGTCTACATCAAGTTGTAAACAGTGGAACACAGAATTTTGGGAATAATAAAGAATTTTAATTAAAAACCACAAATTTAATTTTAATTTATTTGCAATCTATGAGCTAGGCCCTATTTCACTAAGCTACAAGTTCACAATTACAAGTGTTTTTGCCTGTAAATTGTGAACTTGTAAATAATTCTGTTTCATAAAAATACAATTACAAATTTGTAGCTACAAGTGATTTTTACAATTTACAAGTCTACAAGTCATATTTCTACAAGTCGTTATGTTTCACTAAAATAAATTTTCACTTGTACACTTGTAGAATTGTAGAAAAAAGCTTAGAGTCGACGAAGACTCTCAAAAAAATTTTACAAGTTACAAGTGAATGATAAATTGAATTAAAATTTGATTTTTAACTATTTTTTAATAAAAATTATTTCTTACTACAAAATCAAACAATTTAAATATTAATTAACATTTATTTATTTATTTTGTTTGTTTTTATTTACTTATATTTTTAAATATGTGAATAAAATAAAACAAGCTATATCACAGACTATATCACAAATTATCGAAAGCGGCAACACCACTAATCATTTATTATAAACAAATAAACATACGTGCAACTCAAACATCATCAGGCATAGACACCAGCTCCTAATCGTTCTGGGTAGGAGTCACTTCTGTGTCTGGCAACAATGACACAATATCATTGCAGTGCTCTAAAGTGATACTCACTAACTTCTGCAATGACACTTGGTCACCATTAGGCTCCTGTGATCAGATGCCATGACTCCTTTCCAATAACCTCCAAGACCAAGGTGTCCAGCTCCGTGAACTTTTTGACCTTTCCACCAGCCGCCCCTGTCTATCGGGAGTTGTCTCTCTTGGCCTTAATTAAAAAAATATTATAATATAATGTTATCACTTTATAAAGCCAACTTACCAGTGTCGTCCTTTTGATGTTTGCCCAAAAAACATCACGCACATATTTGGCGTCTTTTCCACTTGGCACCAGTCCAAGTGCACGACACCTCATACGCACGTTTTCCCACTCTTCCATTTTTATCTCTTTGATAAGTTTATCGCTAAACTTACCAACAAGAACGTCTTTGGCAGCTAAAATCTGCCGCACCACTCTAACTTTGTTGTGTTGATTTGCCATTACAACATAATAATTTTAAATTTTTTAAACACAAACTATACATCTTTTGATTGATTGTGTGATAACAATCAAAACAAATTATCGATATACATATATTTCATTAGTACTCTAATATACATACATATATTCACACATATATTTCATTTATCAAAATATCTTTGTAAAAATATTTTATTTTATTGTGGTTGTAATTGTAGAAATTGTAATTGTAGGAATTGTAGTTTACAAGTACAAAAAGCTACAAGTATTGTGAAAATTTTCATGAAACAAATTCATTAGCACTTGTAAGAATTAGAATTGTGATTGTAACTTGTAAACTTGTAGAATTGTAGTTTAGTGAAACAGGCCCCTGATATTTTAAACGTTTTTAAAGGGGTAAAAACGTAACAATATTTACCTAGTAGTTGTAGTTTAAAGGCAATTCAATTATTCCGATGGAGTGGATATGTCTTATGCTTATTTAGACTTTCAAAAGCTTTGTTAAATCTAGATCCGTATCAGAGGACAGCAAGGAGTATTCAAAACGATGAGTAGGTTCGAATCATACTTATAATTTCTGATGCTTTCATACTTATTTTAATATCATACTCATACTACTCATATTCAAAGTTTGAAATACTCATGGTACTCATACTTAACAATACGCATGATTTTATTGATTTCGGCTCTCCATGACTCATCGTATACACGAATCACAAGACGGTTGTGTTTTTGCTCTGCTTACTGTCTTTGTCTTTTTTGTTTATGTGTCTTTCTTCTTTTTTTTTGTAAATGCAACAACAACTAGGACTGTAAATTTCGACGAATGACTCGAATCACTCGAATCATTTATGAGTATTATAAGTATTTTTCTAAATTTATGAATCTGAATGAGTAGGCGAATGAATCAAACATATTTCGAATGTTATGAGTTTGATATCAACGTTGTACTCATACTCATTCAACTTGTACCTATAAATTAATGTTGTAGTGAGTACGAATTAATCAGAGAAGTTGAATTTCAATACTGTTGTCTCATGCATACTGAAAATTTCATGAGTACTTATGATTGGCGAAAAAATGATTCATTGCTGATATCTGATCCGTATCCACTTCCATTCTGTCTCTTATCTTTATGTTTTTCTACAGTAAACACTGTAGTTTTCTATCGAAAACTTATTGAATATTCAACAATTCCTTGAAGCAATTAATTCTAAAATTTTACTCTTACTCTCATACCTAGAGAAGGAGTGTTACCAGGCTACAATAATTCAAATTATTTGTTAGTTTTGTATCCTTTCTATCCTGATGCTTAAGTTTAAATACTTCATTTGAGTGTATTTTGTTGTAGTTTTCTTTTCGATTTTTTTTGCAACTTTTTTACTTTTTTTCTGCATGAAAGTCTAGCAACTTTTTTGAGTTGTATTTTAAGACAAAAGTTTTCATAGATTTTTGTTACCATTTTTGCAAACGGAATTTAAAAGTAACGAATGAAAATAAAAAAATAAAAAAGAAGAAGCATAAAGAATTAAAAGTATGACAGTCAGTCAGATAGACTATCTTAAATGTTGACAGTTAGTGTCTAACAATCGTTGATTATTCTACTTCTTCTTCTGTTGTTGTCTTATTAATGACAACAACAGCCAATGCTCATTAAAATCTCTTTGTATAGGACAAGAGGACATAAGACAATGAAAAATTAAGAGTCTCTTCTAAATGAGGAACAGTTTAGAGGTTGAAAGAGGATGAAAAGTTTTTTATAGACTTCTTAGTTCCTATAGAATTAATTATAATTGCGTTGCATTGATGCGCAATGCACTAACTTTTATAATCAGAAAAAAAACGTGGCATCTATTTATAGATGCCAATTTAATGAAATAATTTTAAGGGCCATTATTACAACTTGCAGTTAAACTTGGGTTTAGTTAAAGGTAACTTTAGCTAAAGTGAACTTTAAAGTCACCTTTAACTTATTACAACCTACATATAAACTAAAGTTAACTTTTTCAAAATTATGGCAGTGGCGCAGCAATGTCGATAACACTGCTCAAATTAAACAAGTTTTTTTTAACGGCCAGTTGTAATAATGGTCCTAAGAGTCATAAAAGTCAACGAAGTGGATTCACAATTGTAAGAAATAATGGCAACTACAAATCTATTTTAGTCGTTAAGAATTAAATTTTTGGATAAAAATGTGTGCGGCAACTAAAATTAATGCTAAAAACACAATAAACGCAACGCAGCAAACACAGCAATTTCTCAAAAATAGAATAAGGGTCCGCCAAATAACTGCATGGCCAGCCGAGGCAGCCATTTGAATGAAATTATTTTCCATTATTAACCGGAAGGATTGTACTTTCAAATAAAAAAAGAAATTTGAGAAAATATTCAGTAGTTTTTTTAAAGCATTTTCAAAAAAAAAGTTATTCGGCGGACCCTTTACATGTTTGCATATGGAAATGAAGTATTTGGAAGGCAGCGCGACACAAGCAAAGATTTTGCTGCTTTGGTTTGAGGTTAATTTCTAATTTCATTCGTTTGTGCTGGCAATGTGAAGATTAATGCTGTCTATACAATAACATGCATGAAATACGTAAAGGTTTTACAAACGCGATATTTGAAATACAACGCGAAAGAACTTCTTATGGGCACCATTGATAAAGATTTATTAATAATTTTTTTTTATTTGTTCTACTGCTGTTTCTTATTATAATTAATACGCTTATCTTGTTGTGCTTGCTGTGTTGCGTTTATTGTGTTTATAACATAAGTATGATGTAATGCTTCCCAGGAAAATACAATTCCAAGTCACGTCTAAGGAAAACTTTTCTCTGTAACGCTTTGTAAATTTTAGTTGTCAGTGGAAAACAATTGGATAGTGCATTTGTAAAAGGACATCTAATGCGTTATGATTATTTCGAATAAATATTGTATATCATTGTCAAACAGAATCACAACAGAGCAAACAGTTGTACCTTGTAGGACCTACAGGGAATAAAAGAAAAATAAACGCAGATATTTTGAATTAAAATTACACCCTGTTTTTGTAAGATGATCACCTTCAGACTTTTATATAAAAAAACACTCATTTTTGTTTGTGTTTTTCAATGCAAACAGAAGTGCGCATGAAGATGTTCGTCTTACAGAAAAAATTATTTGGAATTGGCTGTAATATACGGCATCTTTGTGGCTTTTTGTGATTGCTGGTGCAATTCCAAGTAAAAAAATTACAAAAGGGCCAGGACTGTCTTTTGTACTTCGAATCATATTACGTCAGCACTACCTAAAATTAAATATATGGATCGTCATTTCATGAGTGCACCGATGTTCTAGTTGGTAGTGTGCAGAACATCAATGGCCGAGACCGTGGATTCGATTAGCATCAGAGACTCTGGGTGTTTGTGATTTTCTGATTTTTTGCATGACATTATATTATATATTTAAAAAAAATTTTCGCACACTATTCCACATTCCTTGAAGTCGCCGTAGTCTACTAGGTAGTGTGTTGGCTTATTATATGTAAAGCCAGGGTTCGAGCCCCAGACAAAATACAAAAAATATTTCTTCGGCGACTTTCTCTCAGCAAATTTCTGACAAAAAAAACTCTGAGAGTAAATAAAATTGTCTTAATTGACAAGTACACGTCGTCTAACCTAAGCTAAACGAACTATTCCTCTTTCCTTTCTCATATTACTATCTTTCCTCCTATTCATGCATCTATTCATTCCACAGCATGAATAGTAGTCCTCAGTGTTAGTTAAAATATAAATAATCTGAGGCTTTGGTGTAAAACAATGAACTATTTTCAAGAAATTTTTCATTGCAAGTAGAATTACAGGGTTTCGGAGGAATAATTTTAATGAAGAAATTAATTTTAGAATAAACGGGATCAGACTTATTTAAGTCTCCTGAACCTAAGTTAAGCTAGAGAAACACATACATACATCACATATATCATTGGGCATTACAACCCTTCAGTTAGGATTACGACCTAACAGCTCACACAACTTATGTTGTGTGTGGTAATTACATAAATGAGTGGCGGGACCTATAGTTTAAAGTCGACTCCGAATGGCAGATTCTTGAGAAACTTTTCATGACAATTTTATTTAGTCTCAGGGTTTTTGCCAGAAAACTGCTGAAATTAAGTCACTGAAGAAATATTTTCTTTCATATTTCGTTTTTGTTGAAGATGTCTGACCTGTGGTTTGAACCGTGGCCGCACGTCTAATAATCCAACACACTACCTACTAGAATACAGAGACTTCTGCAGGAACAATGCAGTTAAGAGAGCTTGTGCCACCTACTGCTGTAGTAAAGCAATCGTATGACCTGTAATCTGCATCCTAATGTGGGTCAAGCCAAGGGTGACTATAACTCCTAAGATATCCGGTAGTAACGTGTTGATTCCCTTTAAGTTGCCATAGTCTAGTAGGTATGTACGTTAGCCGCTGGTACGTATGCACAATGTGTATACGCACCAATGGCTAAATGCATTGTGTACATATCAGGGATCAGCAATGAATCGTTTTTTCGCTACTCATAAGTACTCATGAAATTTTGAGTATGAGTGAGTCAACAGTATTGAAATTCAACTACTCTGATTCATTCGTACTCCCTACAACATTGATTTATAAGTACAGGTTGCAATGAGTATGAGTACAAAGTTGACATCGAACTCATACCATTCGAAATATGTCTGATTCATAATGATTTAGATTCATAACTTTTGAAAAATACTTATAATACTTATAAATGTGTTACAAGTGATTCGAATAATTTATTAAAATTTACAGTCTTAGTTGTTGTTGCATTTACAAAAAAAGAAAAAAGACAAAGACAAATACAACAAGCAAAGCAAACACACAACCTTCTACTGGGTATTGTACTGTTTGGATGCGAATCATGCGTGATTTTGTGATTCTTGTAAATGTTGAGTAAAATAGAGTCAAAATCAACAACTTCATATGTATTGTTAAGTTTTTGTACGATGAGTACTTTAAACTTTGAATATGATTAGTATGAGTAGGATGTTAAAATAAGTATGAATGCGCATAAGTATCAGAAATTATGAGTATGATTCGAATATACTGATCTTTTTGAATACTTATTGCATACAATGTGTTGTGGCCAACAAATCACGTATACGCACCAATGGCTAAATGCATTGTGTAATTACATACATACATACACTTGTGCACATACAATTAAGTTATTCATGCATGCGGTTTGCCAAAACCCACCTCCATAAAGACGAAAAATTTTGGAAATTAGTCGTATGGAGTGAAGAGTCCAAGTTTAATATCTTTGGAAACGATCACAGAACCTATGTAAGACGTCCTGTCAATACACAATTAGACCCAAAGTACACCAAAAAAACCGTAAAGCATGTAGGTTCGTCAATAATGGTTTGAGGTTGTTTTACCTCATCCGGCGTTGGTGCACTGGTAAGAATCGATGGGAAAGTGACTGCAGAAATGTATAAATACATCCTATTGAACAATTTGACTAAAGATTATGAGGACGAATTACCACTAGCGTGGATATTTCAGGATGATAACGACCCGAAGCATACATCTCGGGTAATTAAAGCTTGGTTTGCTGAGAAAAAAATAAGGGTTCTTGATTGGCCAGCTCAAAGAACCCTATTGAAAATCTTTGGGGGATCGTAAAACGAGCAGTTGCAGCCAAAAAACCTAGCAGCAAAAAAGCACTTTGGCAGCTTATCCAGCAGAATGGAATAACATTAGTCCTGAGCAGTGTCGTAATTTAACCAACTCAATGCCACAAAAATGTACTGAAATAATACTCCAAAAAGGGTACCCCACAAAATATTAAATGTTCAAAATAGTTTAGGTGGAAAATAAAGCAGTTAAATTCAATTTTCAATATTTTTTTTCAGATGACTTAATTATGTGTCCACTTAAATCTTTAGTCTGATATCAACTCCGTACCAAAACATTTTTTATAATGAAGAACTATTTAAGTTTTTGTTGTTAAATATTTATTAAGCATATGAAATTAATAAATATTAGTTGTTTTTGTTTCCATTTTTATTAAATCTTTTTAATTTTTACAAAAATGAAAAATTTTGCATAAGTGACTTAATTGTGTGTCCACAAGTGTATATTGCGGATATCTGTCTAGCGATGAAAATAAACGAATAATTTATAAATTCACCATAATTATGAAAAATGATTATCGAACATTAATGCAATTATCGATGATGATTGTTGACATTGTTTCACCAAAGCTTGTAAATTCCGGGACATCGCCTTATGTGGTACTACAGCAGGCCTCTATGACTGATCTAATAAGCTTCTTTCTAAAATATCCCAACTTATTTTTATTATTTCCTTGAAAACTAATTGTCAGTTATTTTTTTAATGTTGTGTTTTTGTTGAAGTTTTTTTTCCATTTCTTTTGTCTTACTTTTTATGCTGTTGGAAGTTTCAACTTTTTTTGCGGACCTATTAAACAAGTAAAAAAAAGTAAAATATACCTAAGGAAAGGCTATCTAGTAGCGTTTTCTCTAATTTGCCATGAGTTTAACACAAAGCATAGGAAATAAAACTTTATGTTCGGTTTTGCATCAGTGGAGCAAAACAAAAATTCAAAATAAAAAGCAGGAAAAAAATATTGTTCCATACGTACTGTACATAATTAGACAAAGTTTTAAGTTTAGGCGGTACTAAAAATTTTAACGTATGGAAGTCTAAAATATTTTTGAGCTAGGAAATGTATATCAGGACTTACAACAGGGACATCTGAATTCTGATAGTAAATAACGGCCATCTTGTTGAATCTACATCTGTCAAAATAGTTATAATTTTTTGGTCTGTTTGAACAAATCATCATGAATGAATATAGCGTTCGACAGTATGTGCAAATAATAAAATTATAAAAAGAGAATTCTGTTGGGGATACATATATATACACGCTTCACTCATTTCACGATCGCCATTAGCAACCTACCGAGTGGACTATCCGCAATGTGATGCATAAATTCGTCCAACATTTGAACGACCTTACATTCCACATATAATACGAGTTTCTAGGCAACGATAGATGGCAGCTCTATTATTGCTTAACTGTAACAACAAAAAAGATTAAAGAAACAGAAACAAGGCAAAAATGCTTTGTGGAAGCCATATGCTCCCAAGAGGGTACTGGAAAAAGAAAACCATCAATATGTCTTTCAAATGAGTAAAAATTTTCGATGATATCTTACACACACATTTTTTTATATTTTTTTAAATGAAAAGATAGGAAGCGCCTAATGAAAGGTCCGAAATTACAATCATTTACAAGTTGATTCTCAATTTTAATATAAATTGCCAGAATAGCAGCATCTGCTGTAAGCAGTTGCACTGTAACAGAAGTTTAGGCAGTGGGTGTGAAATTTCATTGCTCCAGAATAAAGGCTGATCAAAAACTTCCTTTAACGTCATTCGTATCGAACTTTACCCATGATTTGCATGTGCTACACACTATTGCACATGTGCTACAATATCGTTTTATTCCCGCCTGAAGTTCAAGTTTGAGAAAAATCCACACCCTTATAAGACTCTCAACTATCATGTTGTGCCAAGAGCTATAATATGACGAAATAAATTCTATCGGTCTTACAACTAGGACCTTATAGGACCCAAATAGGTTGTGCCAAGTAGGTTGTGCAAGTATGATGGCCGCTAGTTTAACCTACCTACCTAATTTAAATTTACCATTGTAATCATATTAACCTAAACAAAGCATTTAGAAAACATTGCATCGGCTGTGTGTATGTTTTTTCATAGGAACGTTCTGATATGCAGAATTTATTTGTTTTCTTTCATTATTTTTCAAAGAAAATTTACAATAACAGACCCAGTGAATTTGGTACATTATTTTTCTGTTTATTTTCAGATTTTCCTTTCCTAAGTTTTTTGTTTTTAATAAAATATTACAAAAATGGAAAATTTTAGATCCTGGTGTTTTGCCTTTATATCGTTTAGCATTAAAATTATAAGCAAAAGCTACAAAAACAAAAACAATAAACTTGTTTACAAATGTCGGCACTGCGTAATATAACCACAATCACCATCATAAAAAATGGTAAACAAGTAAACAAAAATACAAACACAAATACTACAAGAATAAAAGCAAACATAATATACAAACAACAATAATGAAACAATTATGTTTACATTTATAGAGATTTCGAGAAGGTGAAGTCATGAACAAACACAAATACTACAAGAATAAAAGCAAACATAATATACAAACAACAATAATGAAACAATTATGTTTACATTTATAGAGATTTCGAGAAGGTGAAGTCATGAACGTTCGACTTCAAGAACATACATCAGACTATTTACGTTGCCTTATAAAAGGCAAGGCAAGGCAGGGCCGTGAGTCAGTGAAGTTCAGTCAGTCTTGTGTGAAGAAGCGGTATGTTTGAAGAGAGTAATCGCGGTTTGAAGATCTTTGTTACAAAGATCAGTCGAATAATTGCCTAGTAATTGGTATTGTTTATACAAAGAGTGTAAATAGAGGAATAATAAGCAAAACAATTGTTGTTGTTTACATCAAGTTGTGAACAGTGGGACGCAGAATTGTGCGAATAATACATACAAACATACATAATTGGTCATTACAACCCTTCAGTCAGAATTACGACCTATCTTCTCACATCACTTATGTTGTGTGCTTTAATTTTATACATGAGTGGCGGGACCTACAGTTTCAAATCGACTCCGAACGACAGATTTTTGAGAAACTCTTCATGGTAATTTTATTTACTCTCAGAGTTTTTGCCAGTAATCTGTTGAGAGGAAGTCGCCGAAGAAATATTTTTCCATATTTTCGTTTTATTGTCTGACCTTTGATTTGAACCCTGGCCTTACGTCTAGATAGCCTACTAGACTATAGCGACTACATAAAGAATTTTAATTAAAAACTAAACACAGATTTAGTTTTATTTTATTTGCAATCTACAAGCTCATATTTTAAACGTTTTTAAAAGGGTAAAAACGTAACAATAAAATGAAATCGACCAGTTTGTTTTATGATTTCCTTTCATTTTTATCATATTGTTGTTGCAGTTCTAACTCAGTTTGTTGTCATTTAACTTTTTAGTTTTTCTTTGAATCATTTCTGAGTTTTATTGTTTATATTGTTGGTGTTTTATCTTTGGCTCATAAAATGCTACATATTTTTTATTGTTTTCTTTCTCCTCCAGCAGGACTCTACATTAACATCATCGTAACATAATAAAATTATTTAAATGTTATGTTATACGTATCCATAATGTGTCTGCCATACATGCAAATACGTATTCATATTAAAATATCTGGAATATCAGAATATTTATTGTTGTAAAAATGTGTTATTCTTGCTTGTGTGTATATGTGTGTCTATTAGAAAAGAATTTGTGTTTTCGATTTGAATTCTAAGTTGGAAAAAAAGATTATTTGTTTGGAAATTCCACACGATGTGGTACTAACTTGATGGTGTCCAATCAGAGGCTTTTTATAATAGTTTTCCATTATCTGACATGTTTTTTTTTAAAAGGCAATAAAAAATTTATAGACTTTGAAACGAATGGTTAAATTCTTTTAAGCATTAAAGGAAGAAAGGTAGCAATCAGTCATTCTAGTCAAGCCATTAAATAAAAATTATTTGGAGTATATTGTAGTACGACCAGTGAAGTTAGTGAACCCTTTTATGTGGGCTTTAGAATTTTATTCAAAATACACTTTTTTTACAGATGATAGCTGAAGTGTACATAAAGTATTTCCAAATGCACGTCTTGCTTTACTAAATCTATTAGTGGCATTCATCCAGCCGTTGGTAGATCTTATATTTCTCAATTAAAATGAAAAAGTTGAAAACAACGGCGCTGTAGGCTTTGTTGGACTTAAACCCCTTGTTTATAAAAGTTTAAATCTATAAATGCAACATAATAAAAACGGCTGGCCTCACAGTATCTCATTCGATCGGAACAACGGAACAAATTTCGAGTACATAAGCTTGTCCTTCGTCAGTGGCATCCCGAATGTTGGCCTTCAAATGCTCAATTGTCTCTGGTTTGTCAGCATAACGGTTTTCTTTAACGGCGCCCCACAGAAAATAGTCCAACGGTGTCAAGTCGCAGCTTCTTGGCAGCCAATTGACATCACCATTTCAGCTAATTAAACGACCATCCAACGTTTGTTGCAATAAATCGATTGTGGCATGTGATGTTTGGCAAGTTGCACCACCCTGTTGAAACCAAATATCGTTCACATCAATACCATGAACAGTGGGTACAAACAAATCGGCTATCATCGTGCGATAGGTGCCTCCATGGTAATGGTTGTGCGTTCTCATTTTCAAAGAAACATGGGCCAATTACGCACACTTTCAGCCATAGCTTCAATATTTTCAGCTGTACGCACTGTACGAGCATGCTCACGTCTGGGTACATCAACAATGGAACCAGTTTCATAAACTTGCTTATACCGCGCACTGTTGGTTGTTCTTTGCAACCAAATTTTATACGACATTTTCGTGCAATATCCGATGAATTGTCTTTGTTTTGGAAATAAATTCCTAATAAAACCCAATGTTGCTCAAACATAAATCGATTCTTTATATTCAGTGGAGATAATATACTGAATTTTGTGACAGAATAGAATATCAGAAGTGTTGCCAGATTCGAAATAACCGATGGTTCAAATTGAATCCGTTTGTTGGCCCACCGAGGGTAATAGTACATATCTAACGCAAGATTTATCATTGTTGAGAGCACTTTTTAACTGGCCCCTACGTAGTGAACTCATGATTTTGGAAAATTTTTGGCAACGAGGGTGAGTCGTAAGAGTGAAAAGAATAATTTGATTCATTTAAGAGAGGGGCTCTACTATGGTATACGAATGGGTCCATTATATATACTGGAATAGAAGTGGGCGTGTTCGAACTGGAGTATAATGTTCTGAACCTATGGGAAACACGCGAGTTATTTCGAAGCGAAAGTTTACATCATTGAAAGATGTGCTGCATTAATCTGAACAGGAAAACAACTTGAATGAAAAGCTTAATCAACAAGGTAGTGTCACGTGAGAATCCGCGGCAATGTGTAGGCAGATCAGATTGAGAGGAAGGTAGTTTCAACTCAACTGATAAAACTAGAATCGTTTCGCGTAGTAGTAAGAAGTGTTTAGAAGGGAATGTTAGATAAAAATAGAGGAGGAAAAGCGTTACATACATACACATATACATAATTTGTCATTACAACCCTTCAAACAGGAGTGACGGAACCTAGTGTTTAAAAACGACTTAGAACGACAAATGTTTTAAAAAGTTCTTCGCGGGAATTTTATTTACCCTCAGATTTTTTGCCAGAAATCTGCAGAGAGGAAGTCGCCGAAGAAATATATCTCTTCATATTTCGTTTTTGTTGGAAATGTCCGACTTGGTGTTTGAACAGCGGCATCACTAGACTACGGCGAGCAAAAGTGATAACTCTAGTCTATTGAAACGAATTTGAGATAATCTAGACTTTTGTAAATACAAAGATATATGACTTGAGTTATACATCGAACTGTGGAGAAGTAGGCTGAGAATAGCAATCGGAATTATTAAGGTAGCCGCAAACTCAAAGAACACTAGGTTTATAATAGCTTTGCATTCAAGCCTAATATGTATATTCCGCGTAGGGGAGAACGAAACACCATAACAAATATTTTGAACCCATGTGGCTTAAATGCACTTCAGAAGGCAACACTTTAGCGATCAGTATATAATTGATAGGGCGTTACTCTAAGTGACACCGAACAGTATGAAGACAATTCGCTTGGGTGTAATAATTCATCATACCTGTTAAGTAATGATTAGTAATCGTAATGATTAATAATTTGATTACTTTTTTTTGAATGGTGAAATAATGATTACAATTACGATTATTTTTGGTTAAAATAGTTAATAATTGATTACGATTACAAAATAATCAAAAAACAATCAGGATTACTGGCGATTAGTCTAATAATCAAAAAGAATCAAAAGTAATCCAAAAGTAATCAATTTATTTTCAATAATTACTTTGAATTCTTTTTGAATATTTGAAAAGAATCAAAAAGAAATATTGAAAACAATTTGATTACTTTTGGATTACTTTTGAACATTTGAAAATAATCAAAAAGAATTATTTAAAACAATTTGATTACTTTTTAGACTACTTTTAATTCTTTTTGATTATTAGACTAATCGCCAATAATCCTGATTATTTTTTGAGTCTTGGGTAATCGTAATCAATTAGTAATTCGAAAAAATTTTTCATATAATTATATAATCATTACGATTCTTTTTAAAAAGTAATGTAATTGATTACTAATCGTAATCGAAATTCATCAAACTTCACTACATAATATAGTAAATTCTGTATACCGTCCTCGATTTGGTTGCAAAAATGTACAGAAAACATGAATGTAACTTCGATGCTTCTTTGCGATGCATTTTCTACTACCAATTAGATTACAGCGAGTTGTTCATACAAATTTTTTATACAAAATTTTAATTAAAACCCATCCTCGTATATTACACTGTTAATGTCATAACGTATTCGGTGAATGAATCATAAAATCCGTAAATCATTACAGAAGAATTATTTGGGGATAAAAAACCACTTTTTCGCTCCCAGCTTGCATTCGTAACATACGAGAATTACTGGCTGTTCTTATGTCACACACCTAATTAAATGTTGAAGAGAGACATGCATACCGACAATACAACAACAATAAAAAAGAGATTTCGCGATGAGGTTTTTGTGCAACAATTGTAGAAATAAACCACAATTTACTGGCAATTCAAAAGGCACACGATAAATCGTGAAAACATGTAGTCGTGGTTGAGTAAAACGTAATTAAAGTTCAGTCGATAATTTTAAACGCTTTTTTGTTTGTAGTAAAATGTTCAATGCTTTGGATTTAAAATTTATAATTTCATACGCCATCAGCATCGAACTTGAACTTCTCAAGTACAATCAAGACCAACCAACAACACCCAACATTCCGAATAAATGAGACAAGAATGTCTGTAACAAGAAGTCGATACAAAATCGGTTTGACTGCAGCATTGCAATACCATACGTTTAGACGTGCTTCATTAAATAAAAAACCAACAGAAAATTGCCATGAAAAGAAGCGTCTGCTTGATGGCTAAACAACTAAAACCTATTGTGGGATGATTTATTGTATGAAGTTATGGAAATGCAATAAATTTCCTTTACACATGAACGTCGTCTTAAAAGGGATTAAAAGAAAAAAATAAAATCTTTAGGGTTTCATTTGCCAGCTGATGTCAACAATAAGCGAATAAAATTCGCTGCAATAGTAAAACGGTTTCTGCAAATAAGGGATGATTTATATTGACAATATTTTATGTCAATGATTTATTTCTTTATTAGCCAAACAATAGTGTTTTTCTATGGTTAGATTTGCAACATTTATTGCCTCTCCTTAAACACAGCCCACGTACCAACCAACCACGAAACGAAATATGAAGAAAATATTACTTTGGCGACCTCATCTCAGCAGATTTCTGACAAAAACTCTGATAACAAATAAAATTGTCATGGAAAGTTTCTCAAAAAATCTGTCGTGCGAAGTCGACTTTAAACAGTAGGTCCCGCCACTCATGTATATAAATTAACGCACACAACATAAGTGTTGTGAGAAACTAGGTCGGGAATCCTGACTAAAGGGTTGTAATGACCAATTATGTATGTATGTGTGTATGTTCATCTCTTGCAATCAGGGTTCAGAAAAATTCATGTATGAACACATAAATTTAAACATTTATGATAAATAGACACGAGTGTACTTTTCAATTCATTTCAAGCATTCATAAATGAAAACATTTATTTTTTTATTTTGGTACATATTCGCGAATATGAAGTGTGAGAAATAAGAAATGTGAAATGTACAAATATGAGAGGCCTTCACATCGCTCTCATTAAAGTACATACTCATTTATGTTGTTGTTTTTTTTTTATCATATGTATTTGGACGTTTTGTGGTTTGTTTCTTATTTTCATATGTGAATTGTTTGTTTTATTTGCTGCTTTACAAAAATGAATGAAAATGAAAATGAATATTTTTCATGATAATTTTTCTTGAAAATTTTTCATTTTAATTTTTTCACAACCAAAAGATGTTTTCTCATTCCTTTGCATTCAATACGTATGTATGTAGAAAAATATTTTGACTTTTTAGTTTTTATTGTCATAACGGTTTACTTTAACAACTTCGCTGTCCAATGAGTCATATATGACACATTTTCGAATGCTAGTGCAAAATAAAACTTTATGCTCTTTCATTTGTGAGATTTTTACAAAAATGTTATTTCTCAAAAATGTGCATGTGCATGAAAAAATGTTTTTCTTGTTCTCTCAATATTGAACGAAAATAAAAAACATTACTAACAGTATCATACATGAATGAATAAAGCAAACTTTTATTTTTGTTTGTTTCTGTTCACGAATGAAAGATAACAAAACAAAATTATTTTTCTTTTTCATGAGCGTGAGTGATAAGTGAGTGAATATTTGGTACCCTGCTTGCAACCTGGGAAAGCGACTGAATTCTGATCCTTCATTTGTAGATCGTATGAGTGATGGTCGTAAGATGGATTGCAGAGAAGAGGTGCTGATTTGCTCAATAACATTAAAAAATTTTAAACCAAATTTTAATGCTAATGGTTCCCAAAACTTATTTCGCTTTATTTCACTGCTAAATTCTATTCGCCAACACAGATTTTTTCCTCTTTTTTATTTCAAAGATATATTTCATTTACTTTGGTAAGAGAAAAGGAATTCACCCAGCGTGCAGCACAATTGCTAATAATTAACAGAGATTTCATTGTTTCTTTTTTTCTTTTTTTTTTTTGTAAGAATAAAAGAATAAAAATTCTTGAGTTGTTTGTTATAACTTAATAATGTTGAATAATAATGTTTATCACGTTGATAAGAAAAAGAATTATTGGTTGCAAAAACAAATATATTCCAAGAGTTCATTAAAAGATGATGATGAAATGTTAAGTATATATTTAAAATAAAATACAATATTCCCAAACTTATGCAAGATATCATCGGCAAAGACTTTAATGCACTCCTCCTTCGAAGCAATATACTTTATTCATTGTTATTAAGTACCATTGCGAAGAACTTTCCAAAATAAAAGAGTATACTTATTCTGCCCATAGGATAGTGAAGCACGAAGTTATCAGCCATTCCTTAGGTCACGAAAACCCCTCATTAAATTCCATGTAAGTCGCAACGTAAGTCTTGTTGGAATATGCTGTTTGTGGGCATTTTTTCCAGAAGATGTGGGAGCATATTTTCTTCTAGGATCTCACAGTATTTGGTGGCATTCATAAGACCATCGATTTTTACCAGCGGACCAACTCCGTCATGGGAAAACGGACCTACCAATAAATTACATAAAATAAAGAATTTCGGTGAAAAACAAAAGTAACTTACCCCACACCATTAGTGAACCTCGGCCATGTTTTTCTGTTGGTAGCTGATATTTGGGAGAATATCTCTGCTTAGGTGGTCTTCGAATATTTTTATACCATCAGAACCAAAAAGATTAAATTTACTCTCATCACTCCACAGTACTTTTGCCCACTGTTCACTTGACCAATTTTGATACCGCTTCGCAAAATCAAGGCACTTGATTTTATTGGCATTAGTTATTAGCGGTTTCTTTGCGGAACGTCTGGCAAATAAATTGGCATCATTCAATCTGTTGCGAACAGTATGGAAATACCCATTTGCTCATTAACAAATTTAATAACGTCCACAGCTGTCTCTCTTGGATCAGCTTTAACCATTCTAATCATTTGGCGATCTTCGCGCTGGGTAGATTTTCTTGAGCAACCGCTGTCAGACTTTCTTTCCACGCAATTGTGTTCGAAATGTATACCAATTCGGCGCACAGTTGATTTGTTTATGCCGAATATTTTCTCAATTTCTCGCATGTTTTTACCCTCTTCCAGAGCCTTAATAATGTTTACCTTGTTATCAGTTGACAACTGTTTCTAATGGTTGATAAATATTGTAAAAATTATTAACAAAAATTTTGTATAAATAATTTTATCTACTTACTTTCACTAATAATTCACTGCGTTGCATTTTTTTTGCTCGCTGAAATTTGTCACTTTTTTCTTAAAGTATTGGTTTTCAATACCATGTTATTCCAACACACGGTAGTCTCTGAAAATTTTTCAACTCCATTTGAGCTGTCTTCGGATCTGGTTTGTTTGCCCAGATAATTGGGCCACCGGTCACTATTAATATGACCATACATACATAATTCGCTATTACAACCCTTCAGTCAGGAGTACGGCCTAGCTTCTAACACCACTCATAATGTGTGCGTTAATTATGGCGGGACTTACAGTTTAACGTCGACACCGAACGACAGATTTTTGAGAAACTATTTCATTTCAGGTTTATTTACTCTCAGAGTTTTTGCCAGAAATCTGCTGAGAGGAAGTCGCCGAAGAAATAGCCTTTGTATTTTATCTTGATGTCTGGCCTGGGGCTTCAATCGAGAATATAGAAGAGCATATAGCGGGAATATAGAAGAGATCCAAAAACCTCCATTCGTCATCTTTAGCAGCCATTCAACTTCAAATGATTCACATTATTCATCATTTTGCATCTCAATCTCTATTTTTATTTAATGGCTTATAAGGGTTAAAACCAATTGACCACGCATTATGTCGGCAATTCGTTTCTTTTTAGCAAAACAATCTTCACCGACAAAGTCCATTTTCAGCTCAATGGCTACAACAGCAGAATTATCGTATTGGGTGTGAAGACAATCCAAGAAAAGTTACTGTTTTGTGGTCCGAGGGAATCATCGTACTATATTTTTTTGAAAGCAGAAATAGAAATCGCTATGTCACGAATTTTTCTGCTACAGAAAATTGACGATTTAGACGGAGAGAATACTTAATTCCAATAGGAAGGTGCCCCTTGGCACTCAGCAAGAGAAACGACGGATCTTTAGAAAGAGAAGTTCGGAAATCTTTTTATTCCTCGTAAAGGAAGAATAAATTGGTCACTAAGATCGCGCGATTTGACACCTTTAGATATTTTTGTGTTTTTTTTTTTATTAAATTTGAAATGTACATAAATAATCCCACAACAGCTCCATAGCTTTAAATTCAAATTAATGAGTAGATATCCACCACTGTGGCGACAGTTTATTAAATAACGTGAATGATAATTTCGGAAAAGGATTGTTAGCCTGCAGAGCCAGTGTAACTTGACTAACGTAATTGTTCATTTTTAAGCGGAATGAAAATATTTTTAATATCGGAAAAAGTTGTCTTTTTATAAAATCAAAATTGCACCTCAGTTTTGGAAACCCTTTATGTATTTTTTGTTGCATTATTGTTATATAAACACCACACATTTTTATGTTATAATTAATTGTTATAAACTTAATTGTTTAAACCAATATATCGTAGTATTTATTACTAAAACTGAAATTTCATATCACAACTCCAATAATTAATTTAATTGTCGACAATTAACTGGAACATAACAAAATAATCACATAAATTAACCCACACAGATAGAGACATGCATACACCAGAATAATTTAAATCGTTTTAAAGCTTTTTAGATAAAATTTATGAATTTTTATTTAAATTACGTTGTGTGTACACAAATTTCATTTGATTTAACTGCTGTGTCAATAAATACTTGGTAATTGATATATAAGTGTACATACATATACACATATAAAAACAAAACCCAAAACAATAACATTTTATCAAAAGTAAATGGTGCGCCATTAAAAGGTTTAAATTTAAAAATATAATAAAACAAAAACTGTTTAAAATTTTGACAAATTTGTTTTTATTGTTGTGAATTAGAATTGATTAGGTTAGATGTGAATTATCATTTCATTCATATGGCTGCCGCGGCACATCGTATTTCGGCAATGTCATTACGAATGTTATCCATTAAATGCTCAATTGTCTCTGGTTTGTCGGCACAAAGCTTTTCTATAATGGCGCCTCGCAGAAAATAGTTCAACGGTGTCAAATCGCAGCTTTTTGACTGTCAGTTGAAGTCACGATCCCGGCTAATTAAACGGCCATCAAACGTTTGACTCAATAAATCGATGGTGACATGAGATGTGTAGCAAGTTGCAAAATCCTGTTGAAACCAAACATCGTTCACACCA
The DNA here is from genome assembly GCA_936449025.2 of Sarcophaga subvicina. Classification (NCBI taxonomy): domain Eukaryota; kingdom Metazoa; phylum Arthropoda; class Insecta; order Diptera; family Sarcophagidae; genus Sarcophaga; species Sarcophaga subvicina. The sequence goes on from OW388084.2 coordinate 41,777,636, forward strand.
ATACCGGGCGGGTACAATCAATTATCATGGTGTGATGGATACCTCCATTAACACTAACGTATTACCAAGATGAAAATGTAATTACCAAGACGAAAATGCGCTTTATCCAAAAAGATAATTTTTTTTTGGCAAAATAATCAGTAACGTACAGTTTATCATTGGCCCATCTAACGAAGCGATAACAAGCGGCTTCCACTCTTGAGCCAATTGAACTTTATAAGGCGTCATACCGCGATCTGATGCGTGAAATGTTCAGTTCTGGAGAACGATGATAAGATGATGTTGATGGATTTCTCACGCGCCACTCTCAGCCACAGCCTCTATATTTTCTTGGCACTATACTAGCACGCTCATGTCTTGGTGCATCAATAATGAAATTAGTTTCACCAACTTTAGCGACAAATTTGCATATACCGGGCACTGTTGGTCCTTCTCTGCTATCAAATTTTGTCCGATATTTTCGTACAATTTCCGACCAATTGTTTTTGTTCTGGAAATAAATTTCCAATAAATCCCAACGTTGCTCAAACGTAAATCGATTCATTGCGTTTAGTGGACAGAATATACGGATTTTTTTACAGAAAAGAATTTCGTAAGATTCGCCAGATTCTAAATAATCGATGATTCAAATTTAGATCGATGGATGGCCCACCCGATGTTTGCTTTTATTTACGATAGCAAAACAAACGGCATAAATATAGTTTTTATTAGTATTCTTTAGATTTGATGCTAAAATGGTTGTGAAATATATACAAGCATATTAAAATTAAAACATCGTATACCATATTCAAAGCTGGTGTTTTATAAATAAATATGTTTTGTTGAATAAATGTTTATTTTTTCCATCATTTATTTATTTAATAATTACAACAACAATACGTATTCAAATTTTTATTTCTATAATGAAAATAATTTATTTACTGTCAACATCAGGAATATGTTCAGCTTCTGTTGAGAACAGAGCTGCAGTTTTTTTGTTTTCGAAACAAATGACACCACGAGACTGTAGGATATTGCGAGCATAGGTATATGGGTGAATTCAATATCTGCTTTGCATTTGCATTTTTAACAAAAAATTGTACAATAGAAGTTTGTATTCGAATTTTATATTCAAGTCTCCATCAATTAATGAACAAACTTCAAAGAGTTTCAATTGAATTTCCTCTAATTCTGCTTTTTTATGGAATTTCCAAACTTAACCGTATATGAAGATGAATGCCGACATATTTTATAAGCGAATGTAGAGGCACTGCTTGGTTATATTTTCAAATTGGATCGAAATTTTTACGTTCATAACGTGAACAATATATTAACCATTTAAACCGGTCTCTAGGTGAAAATTTTATTTCTGTCAATGTTGAGATTCTTCACCAAGTTTCCCAGCATACTTATAAAAACAGTATCATCAGCAAATGTTGAAGAGTGCATATATCTACTTCCTAGTGCTATGTTTTTGTCCAAAGCCAAATTGATACACTTGTATACATTTAAAATTGGTGTTAGTTGTTGGTATAGTTTTTAGATTTCTAGCAAAAACCCTGAGAGTAAATAAAAATTTCTCAAAAATCTGTCGTTTGGTGTCGATTTAAACTGTAGATCTCATCACTTATGTATGAAATTTACACACACTACATAAGTGGTATAACAACCTAGGTCGTAATCCTGCCTGAAGAGTAAATTGAAAGAAGCTCAAAGGAATAGTAAAAAATATTAATAACAACATAATAATAAATTTATTCATACGATACCAAAAGGGTTTTCCATAAACTTATTTGTATACTAAAGCAACAAAGCCTAACTCTTAAAGACTAAATCTCCGAATTCTTAAAACAATAGTTCAAACTATTTTACATCATTTAAGTTTTAAGCTTTAATAATTGCAATTGCACTAAATTCTCTGCAAACCAATCGTGTTGAAATAATCGAAGGAATAGAAAGGCAAACAACACCAAATATACACTTCCAATCCTTAGTGGAATATTATACATATAGAAACATTTGTATACATGTATATATACCATATACATAACTACATATAAAATAAAATGCTGTTATGAAAATGAAAAATCTAGATACTGGTGTTTTGTTTTTACATCGTTTAACATTAAAAATTATAAACAAAAGCTACAAAAACAAAACAATGCAGTAAACAAATTACATACATACATACATAATTGGTCATTACAACCCTTCAGTCAGGATTACGACCTAGTTCCTCACACCACTTATGTTGAAAATTATCAGAACTAAATATTAATAATTCAAAATCAATTATGTATGTATACATTAATATAAATATTTTTGTCGGGTCTTCCTACAGATACTTCTGAACTTTGACAGTTAATAACAGCCAACAGTCCGTTTTCACAATGTACGGATATAGTATTCAACGACACCATTTATTCATTCATTCATTAAAAAACATTGATACATTTCATTTATTAAAATGAATTACCATCGAAACATATAAAAAACAAGCGAAATTTGGTCAGACATAAAAGAGTTTTATGATAAAGAGTAAAGGAGCTTCGTCGATTCGACGGACAGTAACCGTCCAGGGTTAAAACAATTATAAAATTTTGATGATATCTCATACACACTTTTTGATTTAAATTTAAGGATAAAAACTTAATGAAAGACACGATATCATCTCCTGAAGTTGAATCGAAAACAACAGGAAGCAATAGTAACAACGATGAGGAAGAAAAAATCGTTTATAATCATCACTATCACTACTGGAGTGATAGTCTAGTAGATAGTATGTTGGCTTATTGGACACGTGAAACCACGATTCAAACCCCACTTCAGGCAGCTCCAAGAAAATGGAATGCGAAAAAATATTTTTTCGGCAGATTTCTGGCAAAAACTGTGTGGGAAACTAAAATTGCCATTAAAAGATTCTTAAAAAATCGAACGTTCGGAGTCGAATTTAAGCTGTAGGTCGCGCCACTCATGAATAAAATTAACACTCACAACAGGTGGTATGAGAAACTAGGTCATAAACCAGACTGAAAGATTGTAGTGACGAATTATGTATGTATGTATCACTATTGGAATAAAGGGAAACTTATGATTTCGGGTTTCTTTTGTTTACGTCACTTTGCTTCAGTTATAAATTTTGGTTTAATAATTTGACATTGTTTTTAAGAAAATAAAGTAAAGAAAATGGTTTATATGTAGTCCAACTCATAATAATTTAAAGTTTTTTGTTTAAATGATTTGTTGATCCCCATCTCGACACTGTTCTTTAAGCAAGTGATACTAAAAAACTAATACTCTTGCCAACTTAACTTTATTTATGAAATTATTTCGAAGCGTTGTTATTTATCTCCTGAGATTAAAAACAAAAACATACGGAGACAACAAAGAAAAGACAAATTATGGCCATCAGCACCAGTAGTGGGATTAATGAAAAGTTTTGATTTTGTTTTTCTTTTTTGTGTGTGTGGTTTTAAGAGAAACGAAAAGACTGTCAACATTATCAATAATTCCTCATAATCTTACTAAGTTTACAAGAAATATAAACAAGAAAAGGAAAGAGTACGGTGAGGGTAAATAATACATCATTATTACCGCTTTTATATCATATCATATCATCTTCATTATGGATTATTTAAGGGAAGAAGAAAAGGATGCCGAATTAAGATATTTAGAGAAATTGGAAATTCAACGTGTGTGTGGTTGAGTGTATACTCGCGGAAAAGTTATTTATATTTCATATATGTATGTATGTATGTATGTATAAGTATGGTGGCAGTAATAAAGTCATTTTCATAAAATAAATATAATAGCGCTGTAGGGAAAAATGTCTTTTAGAGGAAGTTTAGTTTACAAAATAGTTGCTGAAGGCATTATACATAGCCTTCTTGTGGTAATACAAAAACAATAATTAACACACACAACATAATGTTTTGCGAGGTTTTTAAAGAAATTAAATCAACTAACCTATTTGAATTGGGAAATTAAGATCAGTAATTAAATTGTGGAATCAAAAAGCACTACAAGTGTGGACATCACTGTTAAGGAATATCTGTAAAATTTTTTTCAAAACAAATCTACAAATAAAACTTGTAAACCTTTTGTCTAAGCACTCCAGCAGCATATCTCACTACATTGTGAACGGCCGTTTCCAGGTTTTGCAAATTTTTTTAGAGTCTTCCCAATTCTTGCTTGACGATTGTATCATTACTTACTTTTAAAACATTTCAACTACTTTTATGCCTTTTTCAATTATTAAACGATGCATATTCGTAAAAGCAAATCTTTCAATATATAAATTTAAGATATACAGTACACAGCAAAAGTCCAGGTACCCCAATATTTACATATAAGCAATTTTTGAATTTTAAGCAATAATTTGTAGAAAAAAATTAAATCGCCATAATCTAGTAGGGAGTGTGTTGGCTTATTAGACGTGAGACATCGGTTTAAACCCCCAGTCAGACATCTGCAACAAAACGGAATATGAATAAACATGAATAAATATTTCTTCGACGACTTAATATCAACAACAGATTACTGTCAAAAACTCTGAGAGTAAATTAAATTATCGCGAGAAGTTTCTTAAATAATCTGTCGACTTTAAACTGTAGGTTCTGCCACCCTTGGATAAAATTAACACACAACATGGGCGATGTGAGAAATTATGTCGTAATCTTGATTTAAGGATTATAATGAATAGTAAGTAGTGCGTAAATTAATTTATTTTTTTTTTTTATACTTAGTTTATTTATATATTTCTACTTTATTATAAAACAAAAACCTTTCAATGATTTTCACAAACCATAAGAAAAATAAGGGAAACTATCATGATGACCCCATAATTTTCTGCCGCAAAAGTGTATATGTGGGGATTTTGATAAGCAAATCACATATTCTCGTTAGCAGCAGTACGATTGAGTTCATTGACTTGTTGGAAGTAATAACAATTACGAGCCCGTAATGCTTCCGAACTTTTGGTGAATTTGTTCTTTAGTATGTTGAAATATCCTCTTTTAATCATTATTTTCTCAATAAATCTTAAATTGCCCACACACATGCCCACAATATTATACAAATATTGTATACTACTAAGGCCATGCTGTATTAGCCAAACAATATAGGGTGGGCCGTTTAAATTTAAAAGCGCAATAAAACAAAAACGTTTTAAATATTTCCAAATTTATTTTTTTGTTGTGAATTATATCAAAATCCACTAGAATTGTCATATCATCATAGCTTGTAAATGTTTAAATCCAAATTAATCTTTCTATTTATGTAATTGAATATGAAACGTATTACTTATACGCACCATATTACATGTAGTGGAAGAGCTACTCTGAAAAGTATGCTACAAAAAATCTTTGATTTTGACAAGAATGAATGCAATGGAATTAAATATCACTCATACGTCACATATGAACATCATGTGCAAAAAAATGGTTGGGATATTTAAAAGTTTAAATTTAAAAATGCAATAAAACAAAAACCGTTTGAAATTTTGCCAAATGCATTTCTTTGTGCAGTACAATCGTTCCGGTTAGAAATGGAATATTATTTCGGTCATATGTCTGCCGCGGCTGTACCAATTCGTCCACTTTTTCGAGTGTTTGGAGTTGTATCTCGACAAAATCATCACAAATGTTGGCCTTCAATTGACATCATCATTTGGCATAATTAATCGGCCGCCAAACATTTGACGCTATAAATCGACTGTTGCACGATCCTTTTGAAACCAAACATCGTAAATATTATACATTATTTTCATGAACAAATCTGTTATCATGGTACGATAAGTGTCTCTATTGCGCCGTTCTTATTTTCAAAGAAATATGGGCCAATTATGCTTTCGCTCCACAAGCCGCACCAACCGATCACTCATAATGGTTGCATTGGCTTCTCTAAGCCCTTGTGTGCGTTTTCTGAGCCCCAAATGCGACAATTTAGGTTATTAACCAAGGTGAAAATGAATTTCATCCGAAAAGATAATTTTAATTTTTGCCAAAATCGATATCATCGTGCAGTTTCTGGTTGGTCCATATATTGCAATAAATCTCAACGTTGCGGAAGTCGATTCATTATGTTCAGTGAATATCGAATTTTGTGACAGAATAGAATGACGTATGTATTGCCAGATTCGAAATAACAATTGGTTCAAATTCAAGCCGATAAATGGCCCACCAAATTTTCTATTGGAAAATTAATATTTTTCCTTTTAACACACTTTGATTTTGTGTCTTAAATGTTCGAAATGAGATACTCAGAATGAGTCCTCGCCTCTCCATAAACTATTTGCCTAGTTCCAATACAATGCACTGCTTAAGTGTATTGCTACCAACCCCTTGAGTATTGGTCATATAAATAAAAAAAATTAAAAAAAAAGCTATACTTAGCGAGAAAAAATGTAGAGAAGGCATAGGCTCAAGCTTTCTAAATCTATGCTACGTACTTACAGTAGGACGGAAGTAGAGTCTTGCATCAAACTATTGAGGAGTAGCCTGAAACTAATAACCGGGCATCTGACCAGTCATTGTAAACTTAAAGAACACTTAGTCAAAGAAGAAAACATTTATTGTGGAATGAAGAGAACGAATCACTAGACATTTTTTTGGTTATATTGCGGCCTAAATGAGTTTTAGAAAATAGCCGCATGCTTATGAAGTTATATGCAGAGAGTTGTTCTTCTTACAGCATCCTAAGGATTATAATAACAATAAGTGTTAAGGGAAAATTATAAGGTAACCCTATATATGATCATAATATTACAGGAGAATATCTAGTTACATAACATAATTGGTCATTACAAACCTTCAGTCAGAATTACGACCTAGTTTCTCACACCACTTATGTTGTGTGCGTTAATTTTATACATGAGTGGCAGGACCTACATTTTAAAGTCTACTTCGAACGACAATTTTTGAGAAACCTTTCATTGAAATTTTATTTACTTTCAGAGTTTTTGGCAGAAATCTGCTGAGAGGAAGTCACCAAAGAAATAGTTTTTCGTTTTGAACCGAGGCCTTATGTCTAATAAGCCGACATACTACCTACTAGTCTACGGCGACTGTCATGAACAATATTTTCTCTCCATTTTATTGCATTGTTCTGATGAAGTTTAGGAACTACGTATCCTATTAATACAGTTTTCTATGCAATATTTGTATTTTTTATATAGTTAACAGATATCCCAATGTTTTACAATGAAAATTCGTGCATCCATCTTCAAATATCAATTCAGTTCAAGATTAACCTTTCATTCGGGCTGGTTTCTATTAAGTAAGGTTTTCAAGAACAAAATTATTCGACATAGTAGGAATCACTTGATTCTATATTAAAATTATTAAAAAAATCCAAAACTTGTTATAAATTAAAACCATTTAGTTAGGATTACAACCTACTTTCACACACCACCCAAGTTGTGTGTGTTAATTTTATAGTGGCCAGACTTATATTTTAAAGTCTATTCCGAATGAAAGATTTTTGATGGCAATTTTACTTCATTGTCACAGCAAAACAGGCGGGAGATTCTTTATGACAGAGGTATTTTCATTAAGGAAAACCCTACTACTGAGCACTACCACTAGTATTTAAATAACAGAACTAAACATAACTTAAAAAGATTAACAGTTAATGAATGAGCGTAGGGGTATACTTGAACAATTAGATTTTGATTACTCCAGATATTAAAGATGGAGTTATTACATTATTTTAACCCATTTACGCTAGCTGTGCCAATATGTGAACACTTAGTTATTTATGGTGTACACACATTGAAACTTTTTTTAAACAATTTATTTATTAATAAATACCAGGAAGTAACAAAACGAATAAATTTGATTTGCTTTTAATATCAGATGTACACGGTCCAACAATATAAATTTTTTTTTAACTACCTTTGGTTAGAATTTACTATTTAATCTTCGAAAAGAATTTCATCCATTCTTGAAATATAAAAAATTTTTAACAAAAATTTGTCTTCTTATATTTAAAAATAAATGTGTGTTTATTTGTTTGTGAGTTTGTTTGTTTGTTTGAAGTCTATAGACGACTAAACGGCTGAACCGATTTTCTTGAAATTTTAACAGTATCTTCCCGTATGTCTGGAAGGAACTATATGCTACTTTTTATTTTAAAATTTCAAGTAGGTGAAGTACCACGCCCACATACCTAATAAGTATTTAATGTCACAAATCTCATAAAATGCAACAGCTAGAGTCCTCAAATTTTGTAATGACGACTTTGACGTATTATAAACAAAATAGGTGGATTGGCTATAGTGGGCGTGTCACCTCCCATAGTCTACATATATAAAAATTAATGTTTGTTTGTATGTACCTTATAGAATCGTAAACTATGCATTTGATCATGTTACGATCTTTAGCAAAGTTGTTGCGCATGAGTCGGGGAAGCTTTCTAAGTTGGTATGGTTAATTTCCGGCAGGCGGTGCCACTGAAAATTACTTAACATCAATTAAATCGTAAACTGTGCATTCTTTAACAAAGTTGTTGCGCATGAGTCGACGGAGGTTTGTGCGATTATTTTCCGATGGATGGCGTCACTGAAAATTATTCAAAATGAATGACAAGTAATTGGTCGACCTACTCCTCAAGCACGGAAGAAAAGAGCATTATGAGCCTCAGAATCAGACGGGCATTTGACTGGAAAATCTAGCATTGAGACTGGAAAATCTTCGAGTATATGCCGCTGAGACCCGTTTGCTTGAACCACTTGAACAACGAGAAGTGAGATTAGAAACTGATCGAATGCGTACTACTCAGGCCCGTTCATCTGAATCATCAGGACAACGGGAAACAAAATCAATAAAATGATTCATAATTAATTGAACATTTGTGTAATGTCTTTCCTGCAAATTTATTTTAGTTGGTGGCGCAGCAATACGCGCAGGGTAAAGCTAGTTTCATATAAAGCACAACCACGAAATTGCCATTCACTGTGGTAGATTATAAATTTTTAATGCCAAAATATTTTGGTACTTTGTTATTGAATTTTCCAAGTAATTAATTTTAGTGTAATTTTACCAGAATATCATATTAAGGACTAATGAAAACAGCTCTATAGCCTTAGGCAATAAAAATTTCATGTATTTGAACGTCAATTTAATTTTGTGAACATAAAATGGATCATTGATACTGAAAATTAATCAATTTCTTTTAACAAAATTAAGTTAGAAATATGGTCAATCTCAAAATATATTATACCAAGAACAACAACAACAAAAATTATAAAATATAAGAATATTTATACGTCATTAAACCCAATCTTTGGATGTTTTAATTTTCCTTGACAGAGGCTGAAACGGACGTAAAATAAAAACAAATGAATAGCTTTACAGGGATGTGAGAAAAAACAAGAGCAATCAATGCAAAACACAGAATTTTAAAGAGAAGACTGCTGAAATAACTGCTCTTTTTTTCAGTTTATTTATAACAAAATCAAATTTCATTGCAGTTTTATACATAATATTATACGACAAAATACAAAAATTTAAATACACCCGAGTAACTACCTACCGAACCCTCCAAACTTGTTTTATTTGACAAAAACTGTTTTTTTGGTCTCTACGCACAAATTTATTGATTACACAAACATTTCTGAATCGATGTCCAAATTTAAAACTTATTCGAAAGGAGAGTGACGGGCCTTTAGAACCATATACATATATATATCTTATTTGAGTAAATATGCTATGGATTTTGGTGAGGTAAACTTAACAAATGTGAATTTTTTCATATTTTTTAAAGTTCGTCAGTTCATAGTAGCAAACTTTAATTAAAAAATATGAAATAAGTGAAGACATTCTGAAAGAGCATTATCTTGTGAACAGATTGGCACTTCGCTTGATCAAATCGGAGAAAAATTACCGTAGTTATTATTTAAATAGTCGAACAGTCGAGTTATATATAATATTTTCCAAATTTACCCCATCAAAGCTCAAAACATGTATGTTTGAACAAAATGTTTATGAATACCGTTTTAAAGACTAATCTCTCCCTTTTCTAAAAAACTTTGGATTTTTAAAATAGGTTCAAACATATTTGGATAATCAAAAAGATTGTGTAAATCAAAAAAAAAAAAACCGTTTTTGTCAAATAAAACAAGTTTGGAGTGTTCGAGAAAAATAAAAAAAGTATTTTTGAGTTCTACTCAACATAGTGAAAAACTTAGCCTGGGTGTATTTCACTGTCGCACCGTGTAATTGGTCATTGCAACCCTTAGTCCTTAGTCAAGATTAAGACTTAGTTTCTCACAACACCTATGTTGATTATGTTAACTTTATCAATGAGTGATGAATTGAAATTAAAAAGACTGCTCACAGGAAGTTTGTTTCAAAATGTCTGGACTGGAGTTTGGACCACGGTCGTATAATAAACTTAATTGTCTACGGGGCTTTAGAATAGAGATAAAGACTTTTGTTTAAAGGCATATAGTTTGGAATCTCAATCAAACACTTTAAAAGTATGCATATAATATCTGCCTTCTATCGCATATTTGTAGATCAAGATAGAGGCTTAGAATGTTTTTTAAAATAAAAGTCGGTAAGAGTATAATTATGCATTGTAATAATGTGGACAACAGAAAATTCTTATTAGGAAATACTATGTTGGCAACGTCAACATTTTGCAAACTATTTTGCATTTCATTGTCGGTATGTCATGCGAGTCTACGGCCCCTTGCCAATGTTTCCTGGAGTAGCTGCAGAGATGAAGAAGAGACTGAGACTATTCCTTACTTACTGGGATCATATGCGGCAATATATCAAAGAAAAAAAAGAAGTCTTGGTGCTGAGTACATGGATGATATGGAGGAAGTGCCAATCATTGACATTGGTAGTCTGAGTCTCTTCATCAAAAGCTCCAAGTGTTTACAGGTCTTGGAGATAATAGAAAACTGTGGTATCGCAATAGGTCCTATGTGGCCAAAGTGTGTTCCGACTTTCTTGCACAAGTAAGTGAAGACAAATAAAAATCGATCAATCCCTCAATGTATGTACGAATGTTAGGGTTAACCCTTATGTCAACAGAGTATGTTTTGTGTTTTTAAATCGCCGTATCTCAGGAAGTTATAACTGTATTAACCTGAAATTTCCTGATATCCTTACTAGTAGTATTTTCTACCTTATTCCTAGACTTGAGTAAAAATGGCGGATGGGGGTCAAAGATGTGGCCATTTTTTTATTCCTATCCCTTACGTCAACAGTTACATACCTGGGTATGTATAATGAAATATATAAAAATATTTCGATATTTGATGTTTATTGTATTTAATTTAGAAGTTCTTAATAATAAGATTAAAATTCAATCAAATATAGGAAGACATAAAAAAATATTAAATGCTAATTCTTCTTAATTGCATTTATTACGTTGCAGCATATAACTTGAATGAGCGGCACACACGGGCTTGTTGCATAACGTGCAGGATTTGCTGGTTGGCCGACGTTTTGTACATAAGTGGCAATTACCTTTTACTTTCATTCTACCAGTGTTGTCGGGTTCTTCCACGCTTTTATCTGCAGCACCTTTTACGCTCAAAGATTCCCCACATATGGCTTCAATAGCATTGCGTGTTGAAAATATTTTTGTAACGTGTTTATTTTTATCTCTGTTTTCTCTTTCCGGCTTCACCAGTTGTTCGCTGAGGATGTGTAGGAATATTCTACGGCGGCTTGTGGAACATTTCAACATTGGGTTATTCTCAACGTAAATTATGGGCAACGAGGTCTAGTATATTGTAGAATAAAGCCAAGGGCCATCTATTTGTTCGTCGCCTTGTTCAATATTGACTAGTCTTCTGTTCACTGTACCTAACGTTGATAAACTGTTGTCCATCATTAAACTTTTCGCTATGTTATATGTTGTGAAGAAATTATCACAAACAATATTCCGTCCACTTCCACGAAAATGATTGACGAACAAGTCCTCCACTACCCTCTTTTCCACGTTTTTTCCCCGAATGCCACCAATCCAGTATAAATTTGTCCTTCATTGGATAGGATGACATGGAGTCACATACCCACCATACTTTAATTCCGTAATTGGCGGGTTTCGAAGGTATGCATTGGGTAAACCCGGTACCACGTTTGGACCTGCTACGTAATTGCTGCGTAGATCATCATTCAGTATTAAAAATAAGTCCGTTATGACTGCAGCTTTGTCGGTTTTTTACGCTGTTGACGTGTGTTTTTGTTGTCGAAAAGTATAAAGCGGCTTATATCCCAAAAACGCCGCACGCTCATGGGAGCTCGATATAAGGGATTTGAGGTCGTTTTCCATAAGTCTTTAGTATGTACGTAACCAGAGGGCGTTACACCACCCAACAAGTAAGTAAAACCAAATCAATACAAAAATAATCTTAGCAACAAAAGAAATTCCATATAAAATGTATGAGCATACCCGGGTATGTTTCTGTTGACGTAAGTATAATTTTTTATCTGTTGACATAAAGGTTAAGCAAAATAGTATTCATACGTCTCAGTGGCCATAATAGGAAATAAAAAACCCAAGAAATAATGTGACCTTTGGAAAGAATTAAATTTTGTTACGAAAATGGAAATTGTGTGACATCCTTTAACATTGAAATGATAAGCGAGAGCTACAAAAACAAAAACAATGAACTTGTCTACATGATAAACAAATAAACAAAAATATACCAACAACATTAGTAAAAAAAGGGGATAAGCATGTAAACAAAAATTCAACAGCAAACAATGTAAACAAAATACACAAACAACAAAGAAACAACGATGTTTACATTTATAGAGATCTCGACGAGGCGAAGCCACGAACATTCGACTTCAAGATAAATCACCAGACTGTTTACGTTGGCATATTAAAGGCAAGACAAAGCCGACGCGTTGCGTGTGAAGAGAATAATCTCGGTTTGATGGTCTCCGTTATAAAGATCTGTCAGTGTTTACGCAAAAGAGTATAAGAGAAGAATAACTAACAAAGCAATTGTTGTTGTTTACATCAAGTTGTGACAAGTGGCACACGGAATTGTGCGAATAATAAAGAATTTAATTAAAACAAAACACAAATTTATTTTTATTTTATTTGCAATCTACCAGCTCTAATTTTAAACGTTTTTAAAAGTTAAAAACGTAACAGCAATGTTATTTAAACAAAATAGTTTTCATACGTCTCAGTGGCCATAATAGTAAATGAAAAAAGAAGTGTAAATTACCATTTAATGGTAAGTAATAATATTTTCTAAAAATTATAAGAAATTTCTGTATTAATTGAATGATTTTATTCCGTCAGGTTGTAGAATAAGAAAGTGTCACTTCAAACACCGTGTGGCATATGATGTTTAAAAGTTGTAGCAATTATTTTATGTTTGTCTTTTTTTGTCTTAATGTCTAGCAACGAAAACCTGATCAAGCATTTCTCACCTTTCTTTGAATCTTAAAATCAAAACAAAGTTCTTCAACTGACAATAATTCTTTTTCCAGTTGAAAAACAAGAAAATTCGTTTGATTTCATTTTGAAATATTGTACAGAATATTTATTTACACATTCGTCTTCTCAGTATCTAGGCAGTAAAATTAAAAAAAAAACTAAGCGTAGCAAAATATTAAAAAAAGTCTTTCTGGGCTGATGATTTATGCTCCAATAATTTATTGTGTAAACATAAAAGGCATAAAGAGTAGCATGGTAATGCCAAAAGAGCATAAAGAAAATGGAAATTTTTCTAACCAAAAATTTTACAAAAAAGGCAATTAAATCCGAAAGAAAAATTCTTCAGGCAGAAGAATGAAAAATTCTATTTTGTTGTTAACATAATTGGTTTAAAAGTGAACAAACAATTAAAAAATAAAATAAAAATTAAAATAAAACCATATTAAAAGATTTATGAAAACATTGTCCTATTATAACTCGCAATGAATAAATTTTTAAAAAACTTTTGGGTCTAACACAGAAATTGTTAACATCCTTGTTTAATTAGGGTCTTTATAAATGATGTTTTTGAATTTAATGAATATTAGAGAGAACGATACCTTGAATATAATAACATGGCGCGATAGTCAAAACACACCCAGCTAATGACATAATGCAGATTGTGAGTTTTGTTGAGTAGAACTCAAAAATATTTTTTTTTATATTTTTCAAACCCTCCAAACTTGTTTTATTTGACAAAAACTGTATTTTTGAGCTTTTTGAACAAAATTATTGATTACCCAAATACGTTTGAACCTATTTTCAAAATCCAACGTTTTTTTTGGAAAGGAGAGAGATTAATCTTTAAAACGGTATACATAAACGTTATGTTCAAACTTATATGTTTTGAGTATTGATGGGGTAAAGTTGGAAAACATTGTTTTTTTCTTATTTTTTCAAACTTAGCCATTCTTAATTGCAAAATTTAATTATAAAATATAAAATGGGTGATGACCTTCTGAAAGTACATTATCTTATAAAGAGATTGACACTTCGCTTGATAAAATCGTTCAAAAATTAGATACAAAATTGATCATTACAACCCCGCAGTCAGAATTACGGCCTAGCTTCTCACACCACTCATATTTGGTTTGTTAACTTTATACATGAGTGGCGGGACCTACAGTTTAATGTCGACTCTGAACGACAGATTTTTTTATGACAATTTTATTTACTCTCAGAGTTTTTGTCAGAAATCTAAGAGAAAGTCGCCGAAGAAATATTTTTTTCATATTTTCGTTTTGATGTCTGATGTTGGGTTTGAACTCAGGCTTTACGTCTAATAAGCCAACACTCTACCTACTAGACTACGACGACTATCATCTTGCGAAGAAATTGACACTTCGTTTGATAAAATCGAAAAAAAACTACGGTAGTTATTATTATAGTCGTGTTATATTTTTCATATATGTCATGTCATCAAACGAACTTTCAGTTCAAAACTTTTCAAAATTTTTGATGAATTTTCTGACACAATCAAAATCCATCAAATAATTTTAAAATTTTTGAACTGAAAATTCATTAAAAAAAGATAAATATGAAAAATATAACAAGACTGTTATACTATTTAAATAATAACTACGGTAATTTTTGTTCGTTTTGATCAAATGAAAAGTCAATCTCTTCACAGAATAATGCACTTTCAGAATGTCGTCATTTATTTTATATTTTTTAAATAAAGTTTGCTACTATGAATGCTCAAACTTGAAAAATGCGAATTTTTTCATATTTTTCAAGTTTATCTCATTAAACCCAATAGCATATTAAGTCAAATAATATACGTATGTATATCATTTCGAAGTACTATTCCTCTCCTTTCTAATAAGGTTTAAGTTTTGGACATCGGTTCAAAAATGATTGTGTAATCAATAAATTTGTGCGTAGAGTAAAAAAAACAGTTTTTTTCAAATAAAACAAGTTTGGAGGGTTCAAGAAATATAAAAAAATATTTTTGAGTTCTACTCAACAAAACTCAAAACCTACATTATCATTAGATGGATGTATTTCATTTTTCTTATTTTGTTGCATTGCGTAATTATTAAAATTATATTTTTGCTTTAACATAGATGTTAACTCCTTACATCTTAATTAACGTGTATTAAACAGTGTACAATTTATATGATAAATCATTTTCATTTTACGTCATCTCATTTTTTTATCACTGCTTACATATATTTCTGAAGACTGGTCGAAATATTGTGTTTAATTAAATCAGGATCACTCTCCATGAAATGAAAAAAGTATTTTGTATGCTTTTGTTATTGTTTGATCTGTTTTCTGGTGTTTCGTTTGTTTGCAAATTCATCAAACCACAGCGAAATCTCCTATTGAGCCAAAAAGCCAACCACGAAAAAAAAGTTAATCAAAACAAAGTCTGGCATTCTAAAGATAGCATTTCATTAATGAGCAGTCATTTACTGAAACCATAGATCCCTAACACATACCAATGTAAAGCTTTTAATTTAAATACTTTCACACACTCTTACGTACATAGAAGAAGAATAAATTGTAAGCAAATAGACGTTGGTAGTCATTACAACACAGACGGCTTTACATTCCCAATTTTATATTTTTTATTTTCTTTAAAACTCACGCTTGCAGTTGTTTAATTTACACGTTAGCGGTTTACATACGTAAAGCCGGAAAGAAAAGAATACACAAGTTCATCAGGTATTTTAAAAAGTTGAGAAAAATCATACGACAGTTTTACACGTTTACATACATAATATATCATTACAACCCTGAAGTCAGGATTACGGCTCATGTTGTGTGTGTTAATTTTATACATGAGTGACGTTTTGTTGGATTTGTCTGATCTGGTGTTTGAACCGAGACTTCATGTCTAATAAGCCAACACGCTACCTACTAGACTACGGCGACAAGTCAACGCGATTAGTAAAAGACCACAGCAAATAAAAATAGTAGCGCACCCCTAATCTAATGGGATACAATGGTTTTTGAAAAACGAAGAGAGTCATACGGCTGTCTAATGTTATAAACACAATAAACGCAAAGCAGCAAACGCAGTAATCTGTGCGCATATTGAAGTGATTATTGTAAATGCAGAGCGACAACAAGCAACGATTCTGCTGCTTTGCTTTTAAGCGAGTTTCTAATTTTATTCGCAGAAATGCGTGAAAATAAACACAATGCAGCAAACGCAGCAATCTGTGGAAATATGGAAGTGATTATTGTAAATGCAGAGCGACAACAACAACGTTTCTGCTGCTTTGCTTTTAAGCGAGTTTCTAAATTTATTCGCAGCAATTAGAGAATTAGTGTTAACAGTGAAAAGATTTCTGCTGACAATGAGAGGATTAGTGCTGTGAATACAATAACATGCATGAAATGGAGAATTTAAAAACGCGATATATGAAATATAACGTGAAAAACGTCTTTGTGGCTTCATTGACAAAGCATTAATGAATTGTATATTTTTTATTTGTTTTGCTTATGGTATGCTGCTGCTATCAGCTTACCTGAGGCTGCAATTGCAAAATTGTTGTATTTGCAGCGTTGTTGCGTCTATTGTGTTTATAAGCATAATTCCCATACGTGTTTCTCTCAATGTATTACACTCTCATTATATTGATCGGGCGGTTTAAATTTGAATCATCCGATATTACGAATCTGGCAATACTTATGTCATTTTATTTTGTCGCAAAATTCCTTATATTATCTCCACTGAACGTAATGAATCGATTTATGCTTGAGCAACGTTGGAATATATTGGAAACTTATTTCCAAAACAAAAACAATTGGTCAGAAATTCTACCACTGCTTGGTATACGCAATTTTATTGCTAAAGTTCGTGAAACTGGTTTCATTGTTGATGCGCGAAGACCCGAAAATATCATAGCAATGGCTGATAGTGTGTGTGAGAATCGATTAACATCAAGTCGTTGTCATCCTGAAAAATTTAAAGTTTCACGTAATAATTTACGTCGAATTTTGCGAAAAGATCTAGGTATGAGTTCAATATTTGAAACCATATCATCATCCGCTTCGTTTTCGCTTCGCTAGATAGGCCAACGAAAAACTGTCGATTTTGCCAAAAAAAAAAATCATCTTTTCGGATGAAGCTAATTTTCATCTTGGTGGGTACGTTAATAAGCAAATTACAATATCTGGGCTTAGAAAACCCACACGCGGTCTTACAGAAGTCAATGCACCCACTACGAGTGACTGTTTGGTGGGGCTTCTGGAGCGGAAGCATCATTGGCCCATATTTCTTTGAAAAAGAGGACGTCGCAACCATTACGGTCAATGGAGGCACCTATTGCACTATGTTAACCGATTTTTTTGTACGCACTCTTCATGGTATTGAATAAACGATATTTAGTTTCAATAGGATGGTGCAACTTGCCACACATCTCATGCCACAATTGATTTATTGTTTCAAACTTTTGATGGCCATTTAATTAGCCAAAATGGCGATGTCAATTGGCCGTCAAGAAACTGCGAGTTGACACCGTTGGATTATTATCTGTGGGGCGACGTTAAAGAAAAGTGTTATGCCGACAAATTAGATGAATTTGAGCATTTGAAAGCCAACATTCGGGATACTATTGCCGAAATACGACCCTTTTGTACTCGAAAAAGTTCACGGAAATTAGTCTGATCGAATGAGGTACTGTGAGGACAGCCGCGGCAGCCATATGAATGAAAAATATGCCATTTCCAACCGGAACGATTGTACTGCACAACAACAACAAAACAAATTTGGCCAAATTTCAAATCGTTTTTGTTTCATTGCATTTTTAAATTTAAACTTTTAAATGGCCCACCCATTTTTTTATTCACATTAAGCTCATATGTGACGTATGAGCGATATTTAATTGCATTGCTTTCATTCATGTCAAAATCAAAGTTTTTTTATTGCATACTTTTCAGAGTAACTTTTGCATGTAATATAGTATGGTGCGTATGAGTAATACATTTCATATTCTATTATATAGAAAGTATACGATTAATTTGGATTAAAACATTTACAAGCTATATATGATGATATGACAATTCTAGTGGATTAAAAAAAAATATGAAAATTTTTTGAGATATTCCAAACTAAAACCTTCACAACAACAAAAAAAATCAATTTGGCTAAATTTGAACTTTTGAATGGCCCACCCATTATATTGAGTTTACATCTACTATTCGCTCTCTTCTACATAAAAACTTGATATTTCTCATGATAAAATTTATGTTTAAAATTTAAAATATTAGTCGTGGAGTTTTTATAATTTAAGGCAAATATTAAAACAAAATTTACCCAAAAACAACTTGATATCAAACGCAACACATACTGCCTCACATATAATTTAATAGAGTACTTTTTTAGTATGAATACCATATTAGGCCTGATTATATTGCAGACGTGTGCATCCATGAATAATACGGAGTTCATTAAATTCAATCTTTTTATTTCACTTTTTGGTACTTTTTTCCACCTCAGATGAATATTTAATAAAGTGTGACGACAGGGTAACACGCTATTAAGGACATTTTTTTGGTTGGATGTGATTCTCGGGTTACATGTGAATTTAAAATGAAATATTGTGACATCAAGCAATTGTATTTTTTTCGATGTCAGTACATAATGTTGATGAAGGATTTACAAGGATTTAAAGATTTAAAAGTCACGTACAAAAATCGTAAAAAATCGTAAAAAATACGTTTTGTATAATTAACCGGCACTGATAGAAATTTTGTAGCAAGAAAATTAAATTAATAGGATTTTAAGGACATTATCGAATAATAATCAGATTTAATGATTTTGCATATGTTTTTAAAATTCTAGAGTGTAAAATTAATTTACCAATAAGTCGTAGTCTGTACATCTAAATAGATTTTTAAGTAAGTATATTAATCAAACTAATGAAAATACGATGAACATTATGATTTTGAAACCAAACTACTACACTAAAAAATTATTTATCCTGGAAGAAATAAATTTTCGTATTGAATTTTATTAGAATTTTATTCACCAGTCAAGTTATTTATTGCTACATAGTTTTTATTATTCAATTTGCTTCTGTAATTATTTTACAGCTAATTGCAGATTACTCCATAATGAGATTATATCTTATATCCTGTAACTGTAACTGTACATTTTATTTAACTGATCGAGTGTAAATAAAGCATGTCTTTACTTTTTATCCAAAATGCCCTCATTAGATTGCATTATTGAAGAGGAATGTAAATATGTCATTATCCTTAATTTCGAGTGAAACGTAACATTGTATTCTATATTAACCTAAGAATACTAACTTAAGAATACACGGAAAGAAAAAAAAGAAAAAATTGAGTTTTTAATCATTTTAAATGGATAAGTTATTGTACTTTTAGTCAGGATTTTTGCCTAGCTTGACACATCGCCCATGTTGCTCGGGGTATAAGTTTTATAATGAGTAATAGGGCCTCTAGTTTATTTTAAAATCTCTTTTATTGCAGTTAATTAACCTTAAAACTTTTACCAGAAGGCTATTGGGAGCGGGGAGTCTGAAGTAAGTTTTATTCACATTTCTTTTTTAATTGCATAGATTTTTTCGACGTCGGAGTTCTCGTCTACTAAGGCACTCTACCGAATAGACTATGCGACCACAATGAGTCCTTCTTATATTGGCAATTAACCTAAGATATCTACGTTAACTTTTAGCCAGGTATCAAATATTAACACCAACACTTTTCCAATGCAATGTTGTCAAAAAGAAAAAAGGATCAAGTGAGGCACCCGGTATTAATTTTAATCGAATTTAAGTTTGTACTGATAGTTTGCAGCAAATAATATCCGGCTTTATGCCTAACACGAGCAGATGTGCATGGTGAGCACATGCAGCACAAAAAAATGTTCTTGTTTTTATTTCATTTTATTATAGTTATTTTTGAAAAAAAAATAAAAGAATTCAACTGCTATTGAGCACAATTTAATCCGTTTTATTTGCATCGTATTTTTGTTTTAAATTTAAATCTTTGAGTATGCATAACGCACTTCCATATCGAATTAATTTAGGTGTTCCTTGCATCAAACAAAATTAGACACGTTAATTATTAATTGACATCATTTGAGATTTCGCCTGATGCCAATTAAAATTTCTAAATGTCGCAATATAATCACCTTCATCCTGAATCTTATTAGCATGAAATGCAATTTTATTAAACCAGGCATTGCAACATGTTGGCAGTATTGGCTATTACTATACCTCTTATATTCTCAGCCAGTGAATGTAATGAACGAAAATACTGAGTCAACTGGCAGGATATGAGTTAATAAAGTATATTTATTTCCGCATCAACCTTCTGATTAATGGCAAAATTGAAATAGTTTTTATTACCAAAATATCTTTGCCATAAGCAAGCATAAGTTGAAATATTTTACACAAAGTTTCTTTAAACGTACTTGTCCTAAATTTTGCTTCTTAATTATCTTGAAATTAGTATTTTAAAGTCGCCGTAGTCTAGTAGGTAGTGTGTTGGCTTATTAGATGTAAAGCCAGGCCAGTCATCAAAACAAAATACAAAAAGTATTTCTTCGGCAACTTCCTTTCAGCAGATTTCTGGTAAAAACTCTGAGAATAAATAAAATTGTCATGAAAAGTTTTTCAAATATCTGTCCACTCATAAAAAAATTAACACACACAACATAAGTCGTGTGAGAAACTAGGTCGTAATCCTGACTGAAGGTTTGTAATGACCAATTATGTATGTATGTAGTATTTAATGAATTAATTGGCTATCACAACAGTATAAAATAATTGAAGAATAGTTAAGAATGGTGTGCACAATGGCAAAAAAACTTTATAATATAAGGCAAGGTGTCTGGTGTGTATATGGAAGTTACGTGGAAAATAAGGATTGTTTGTGTGACACGTTTTTCTAAGATCTTAGAGTGTACAACGCATCTTCTTAACAATTTCAGATTAATGAATAATTAAATTTTTAGGTTTCAATTCTGCTTGCCATAACTTCTTTTGTTTTAATTGCTGCAGCACGATATACTTTAAGAGTAAAGGCTAGCCGCTCAGTTGGGTTATAAAAATTAAAGGAAAAAAGTGAAAATTAGTATCGTTCATATTCAAATAAAGGACAAAAGCGATTATATCCCAGTAGTAAGAAGTTTTCAGATGTGCCTGCAGCTGTACAATGTCTAAAAGTAAACAGTTCGAAAGATCTGCTCTTTTTTATTTTGTTATCTTATTTTTCCAACCAAAAAGCAAAAAAAAAGTTTTCTGAGAATTATATCAATATTCTTTTATTGTGATCTATGAAGCCTCGGCTTCGATATAAGAGCTTTATCACAAGTTCAATATCGTTATTATGCCGAGTGATCTCATCCTCAGGCTCTTGAATTGTTATTACCTTATCGATGAGCACTTTTTCTTCTAAATATTCTCAAAGAACTAATTAATATCGCAACGAAGTGAGATAATACGCCCATTGAATTTCTCAAGAAAAAGAGCCACTGCTCCGATGGCTGTGTGGCTAGTGGCACCATTCTGTTGTTACCACATGTTGTCCAGTTCCATATTCTCAATTTCTGGCCATAAGAAGACCACTATCATCTCGATATAGCGAACACCAACTACGTTCACTGCTTCGTTGGACTCATTTTCGAAGAAATATGGCCCGATGGTGCCGTCAGTCCATTAATCGCATCT
Organism: Sarcophaga subvicina; assembly: GCA_936449025.2. Taxonomy (NCBI): domain Eukaryota; kingdom Metazoa; phylum Arthropoda; class Insecta; order Diptera; family Sarcophagidae; genus Sarcophaga; species Sarcophaga subvicina. Next base: position 41,799,724 of record OW388084.2, read on the forward strand.
AACACTTAGGGCCATTATTACAACTTATAAAAACTTAACTTACTAAACTTACTTAACTAAAGGGAGGATTTTAACGGGAAGATGAATTGTTTTTCGTTATTATGAATGCCCAATAAGATAGAAGTGATCGTTAAGCTAAAGGGATGATCATCCTACCTTTAACATTTAAAGGTCACTTTATGTTTAAACTTGCCATATTATATATTATTTTCATTATGGCAACTTCAAATTTGAACAAAATGAGCATATACAACAAAAAAACGAAGCCCGCGGTTGCCACTGCGTTAAAAAAACTTGTATAGTTGAGCAGTTTTATCGACATTGCTCCAGCACTACCATAATTTTGAAAAATTGTATCTGTAAGTTGTAATAACGAAAATAAGTTCAAGATAAATTTACAGTTCTCTTTAGCTAAAGGTACCTTTAACTAAACCCAAGTTTAACGGCAAGTTGTGATAATGGCCCTTAATTTTTGTGGATGCACCGGCTTTTCAACAATCACTCGTGGATTTTCATTTGCCCAAAAGCTAAAATTTTAACACAAATCACCTGATTTGTGGACACATTTGATCGATTATGCTGACCAAAAACATCACGAAATGCATGAAATTCATTTTGATTTGAACCACCCCCCCCCCATTTTCATAAAACCAGCATTTGGGATTTGTATGTAGGATGCTGTTCAAACTTTTTTCAATCTCAGAAATGTGATAAAGAGCTGCTAAAAGCTTATTTATATGCTGCGCAGTACTGTACCTCTCCATGATTGAATTTGCCAAAACCTGAAACAAAGAAATGTAAATTAAGTTAGGTAAATACTTTGACGGTAAGGTCATTCGTGCTTTATAGATGGACTATCCTTGTAAAGAATTATTATAAAATTGTATTTGGTCTTCCAAAATTCATTCAAAATTTAAAAACGTACTAAAATATGATTGCATAAAATCGTATTAAATCTTGTAATACGACCGAAAACGCCATGAATTATAAAAAAACTTGGCTGTAGACAGTCGTGATATGAATTATCGTATTTTAATTGATTTTATTTTATGCTTACTGTAACAATAATTTTTCAGTGCTATGCACCTGTAACTTTTATGAATCAATTGATAATCGACCTCAACCATATGATATGTTCATGTGTGTACTCTTTTTGTTCGTATTGTGATACTAAAGCCATGGTATCGTATCTTTTAATGAAAATTAATTAAAATTACTTTTTGTGTAGTCTTGCTTAGCGTTAACCTATTGAAGGCTGCCGTGGCAATTTGCGCACCGAATTATTTCGAACGTATACAAAATTGTTGACATTAAACAAAAAAAATTACGCATTAATAGGTATTAGAAAGACCAATGGGAACAAAAAATAAATGGGAACAAACGAAACATTGTTCTTGAAGTGGCCGTAGTCTAGTAGACAATGTGTTGGCTTATTGGACGTGAGGTCACGGTTTCAAACCACAGGTCAGACATTTCCAACTCAATGAAATATGAACAAATACTTCTTCGGCGACTGCCTCTCAGCAGATTTTTAATAACAACTCTGAAAATAAATCAAATTGCAACGAAAATTTTCCTAAAAAATCTGTTGTTCGGTGTCAACTTTAAACTGTAGATTCCGTCCCGCCACAGTGTGTGTTCAAAATTAATACTCACAACATAAATGGTGTGATAAGCTAGGTCGTAATGCTAACTGAAGGGTTGTAATGAGCAATCAAGTAAGTTAAGTTAGTTATAAGGATTGAATTAATTTTGTAAGAAATACAGATCTGGTTGTTGGTTTTGGTTACCAACAATTAAATTTTATACCAAATTGAGCTGCAGCAAGTTGCTCTGGATACTGCTACACTTTTCATATTTACTTTGTGCCGATCTACTAATTCTGTTTTTGACCCGTTTAGCCTAGAGCTGTCAAAATGCCAATCACAAAGTATATTTTCGTTCTTTCTTTTTGTCAAGTAATGATTTGCGAGCTGATTTGCGAGCTGATTTGCGAGCTGATTTACGAAATTTAGTTTACCGATGTACGGGAACAATAAGAAGTGGCCAAAATGTCTCCTGATAAATGTAAAGAAGATTTGGAAAATTGAAGAGCAGAGTTTGATTGTAGGTTTGATAAAAACAACGACATATTATTGATCCACTGTGCCATAATTATGTTTCAATCATGATTCTTATCAGCCGGCCGAAATATTGGTCGCCATAGTCTAGTAGGTAGTGTGTTTGCTTCAGTGGTTTAAAATCTGGCTCAGACATCGCGAATAAAGTGAAATATAAAAAAATATTGCTTTCGGCAAACAGTAAACAGTAGGACCCGCAACTCATCGATAAAATTAACATACACTACATGAGTGGTGTGAGAAACTAGGTTGTAAGACTGACTAAAGGTTTGTAAGGACCAATTACGTAAACATGTCAGTGTTCCCAACTTCTTACAATGTATACCTGCGCCGATCAAATTTCTGGAAAACTTTCAAATAATATACGTTATGTCTTCCGCCACTACATAAGCTGTTGGAGTTACAAAAAAATTAAAAAAGCATTTTGTATTGGAAAACAATGCTTTTCTAACTTTCACTAATAAATGGCCACTGTGCCAATTTGGCTACACCTCTTTTATTGCCTTTATTTTCACGCTTTTTTATACTCCTAATTTTATACAAAAAAATTTGAAATTTTTAAAGTGTTCCATGTCGTTTTGGTTTGGCTTTCAATGGGTTAAGTTACGCTCAACTTATGTCCTGTCTCTGCAGTTGTCGTTAATTATGTTGTTATTGTTATTAGTACGTGTAAAAATATATTTTTTTAAAAACATTTTGTTATTTATGTTTATTGATGTTTTACGATAATTTATATGAATGCAACGAAGTACATGAAATCTTAACAGACATTTATGGGATGTTTTTTACTGATTATAATAATTTATTATTTTAATTATAAACAATAACAATAACAACAACAACAATACTGCTGATTCGAAATCATTTCAATTTTTATAGCCACTGAGTAACTGTGTGTTCAGTTTAAATCCTGATTGCATTTACTTTATGCTGAGTAAAGCGATTAAATCGTTTCAGAAAAAAAAACATTATTTTTATTAAATTAATAACAACGAATTAAAATATTGAATTTATGCATTTTGCTACCAATAATTTGTTGAAGTTAAAAGTATAATAAAATAAAAAATCTAAAACGTCTTACTACAGAAAAAAAAAATAAAAATAAATCAGCAACAGCAGTAGAAAAAGCTTGTCTTCTCTGCTGATTGGTTAAGAAAAATGTACATATATTTCCTCAAGTATATATTTCCATTTCTGCCTGGTTTCCGCTTGTTTAATCTATTTTACTAAGCAAGTGAATGGTCTGCTGTAGCAAGTCCTAGTATAATGGGGCTGCCATCAATCGTTGCCTAGAAACAACTCCCTCCGATAATTAGGTTTAGTGGTAGGGAATCTAGCTGATAATTGATACCTATTTCTTCTTCCCACTAGGTGGCCGAACTGACCTTCCTTTAATGTTATATTGTTTCAATTTCCAGGTGGCTTCTAAGATGGGGGAGGGGGTCGTAACATTTTTCTCCATTTGAGGTTTCCAACCTGGGCTTCGCGACTTGGATACAAGCTGTTTTGACCACTACATCACGTCGCCTGCGGTATACATATACAAGATTAATGAAAGGAAAGTTCTTACTGAGTGAATCGATTAAAACATATTCAAGCTTTTTATTGATACAATTTTTAGTGCATATTTCAGACTAAAACCCCGGAGGAGGCTAATAAATCTTCTGTTTTCGATTTTATAGAATTAAATAATCCGTCTAGAAATCCATCTAGAAAACACCCGAACCCTTTGCCTACCATATTTGTTTATATTCCCGTTCCTGGTGCACTTAAGAAGTATTCTTAGTTCTTACTTCGTCCTGTGTACCACGGAAAATTTGTATATATTGGATTGATGGTATTCATTATTGATGAATATTGATGATATATTGATGTTAAAATGTGGTTGCTGGCCGGAAGAACACTAGCATGAACTTTTATACAGGATAACTATTTCTCTTTCTTACCAAAGATCTGAGATCAAAGCCAAATTTCGTGCCACTGCAGCTGGAGTATAGATTTCAGTATTAGGTATTTCCATGAATCTATCCTCAGTCTATCATATTTCCTTCGATAGATACACCTACTACACACAGTGTGTGAACATTTCAGGGGCAGATCGTTAGATCACGTTCCTGGCATCTCTTTTGATCTGTGGCGTCTTTTTTAAGCGACTTTAGACTTTCTTAAAGCCTGCTTGACCACTTCAGTGTTTTCCAAGCAGAGCTCATGGCAATTTTCAAAACGGCACAATGCTTGCTGAGTGGCGAGATTTTCAATGAAAATCTTTTGATTTACTCGGATAGCCAAGTTGCCATTGAGTCCCTAACGAATGCAATTTCAACGTCTGTCTATGAAAGCGGAGGATTTCTCAAACAAATTTCGGATCATTCAAAGATAACTCCTATATGGGTTCCGGAACTGGATATCGTTGAAAATTGTTTTGCTGATGAGCTGCCATGGGCTTGCAATCTTGACGTATTACAGGGTATAGGTATTCACATTGCCTCGGTTAATTTAGCTTAATCCCGTTGGCACCAGAAGAGTACATGCAATATTACCAGACTCTACTGGACACGTATGGACAAGAAGAGAATCGACTCAGTTCAATCTTTAAATTAAATCATCATCTATCGAACAATAGCGATTCTTATGGACCAGTGTCCTCTGCCTCGGTATTCCCACTAATAACTTATGCAGAAGCTGTGGGTCTAAGGTGAAGGCCACTGTATTTAAACTCATTGTCAGTGCCCTACTCTTGTCATAAAGAAACGGAGATTTTTGACCTCTTATTTTCTGATAACTTTGATCTTTGACCTTACATTTGATTTATTTTGCACTCGCCATGGTTTTCTTTAGGGAATTGTTGATCACCGAGTAGAATAAATTGTACACCACAATGGGCCCAAATGCTGGCCTTCGAGGGGGTCCGCAACCTAACTTATTCTAATCAATCATTGTGATCAATCACACAAAAATCTTCCTAATTTTTAGGAAACTATAAATAAAAATTATTATAATATCTGATCACACGAGTATATGTATAAATAATTGTAAACGGGGCATACATACATACATATATAGTATTTAGGATATAAAAATAAATTATTCTGCAAATTCATTCGAAGGCAACATTTTTGTTGTTCTTACAACATTTTTAGAAGAAATATCATTCGAATTTTTGTTCACTGCACGTATTTAAGAATTATTCATTCAGTTCTCCAAACTAACATTCATTCTTGTAATTTTTTTCGTTTCTCTATCTGTAGCACAGTTTAAGATAAATTGCTTTGCATTTACTTAACTTGTGTTTATGGTACGTAACAACAACTTGTGTCTGGGCTTTAGAAAAGTTAAGTTTCTTTGTTTGATTTCCCACGTTATTTATTTGATTTGTATGATTCTCCTTTTTTATCTTCTTCTATTAATTTTAATGCATTCATTATACATCAGGTGTTAAATCGGAAGCAACTTCTAAGAACAACTCATATATTTTACAACTAATTTTATTGCTAATGTGAGAGTGGTTGTGTTTTTATTTTATAGTCTTTTGAAATTTTTGAAAGAAAACTATTTTCTTTCTGTAATTTAATATTATGCTTTAAAAAATAAATAAAAATAAATAATTTCTAGAGACCATCGACCACCCTGACGTATGAGCACTATTTAAGGAAAATAATATTCATACGTCCTAGTGGACAAACAAGAAAATTAAAGATTACATAGCGAACTGCAAGTGGTCATTAGATATGGTATAGAAAATTAATATGTTAAATTAAAATACGACAGAATCCTAGTGAAGAATAATTTGAGAAAATTTAAATATCTTGTAAAAAAAGAGAAGTTAAATTTATATTTTTTTTAATTTGAAGCAATCAAACGCTTCACATTGAAGATCAATCCAAATAAAATCAAAGTGGTGATACCAACACATAAAAATCTTAATTTCAATCATTATCGACAGCAACTTTGCAATCGATAACAGGGTTGAAATCAGAAACGCGGAAGTATATTTAATGGTTAATCTTTTCAAAGCGACTCATATCAACACAAACGATTTTATCAACAAATTTCATATACCAATGGGTGCTGCGTTCTTCTATTTTTAACTTCTATAAGTGGCATCAACTGGACAATTTTTAGTCCGTCTCCTTTAAGACGAACTTATGTATCGAGTCTTTCAAAAAGCGTTTCCTATTTTTAAATTTCAATAAAACAAATTGTGCGTGAAATATTATCGAAATTCTTATATCGTTTGAAAGACCGCCAGTCCAAAATCCACACTAAACACCGATTTTTTTAAATGCGTTGGGTTTGACAATTTTATTATTCGCGCACTCAATCATTCAGAAATTGAAGAAAGTTTGTACATAACTTTTAAAGTCAGTTTCCAATTCTTCAAGAGCTCATTAAGCGAACATATGTCATTCCTTTAACTTCAGTTCCTGGGCCAGTTGGGTTCAGTACGGGTGCATGCTTAAATTACGATTCAAAATTCGTCAAAGTTCTTGTAAGAGACGATAAATCGATTGCCCGAGATTCTCCTGCCCACTTTGACAGATATTGGCTACGTGTTCGAATTAGAATTCATTGGCGATCGTTTACTGAACCGGTAGACTTGAACTAATTTACCACATTGCGAACAGTCCTCTCGGTAGAACGATTATGGTGGCTCCAAATATCAACAGAAAACAGAAAAAAACTGGTGCAGTACCAAATAAGTTAAATGGAGTACTTGACCTTAAGGGAAACTCTACTAAATATTGCGTATAACATTTTAATATATTTAACTTTTGACTTTAAAATTTACGCTCTTTTCCACTTGGGGTTACCTACACATTTGCGTGCACCTAACATATTAAAATTAAAAAATTTAAGAGTTTCATGAAATGTCTAAACATGGCATACATATTTGTCCATTACAACCCTTCAGTCAGGATTACGACCTAGCTTCTCACACCACTTATGTTGTGTGCGTTAATTTTATACATGAGTGGCGGGACATACAGTTTAATGTCGACTCCGGACGACAGATTCTTGAGAAACTTTTCATGGTAATTTTATTCTCAGACTATTTGCCAGAAATCTGCTGAGGGGAAGTCGACGAAGAAATACTTTTTCATATTGTCGTTTTATGTCTGATCTGGGGATACCACTTGACGCATTCACAATAAAACAACCACATTACCTATAAATTTATTTTAAAGCCATCTTCTAGGGCATCCAGTTAAAACAAACCGCCTCTAATAACAATTTCGAATTAGGATTATTAAAGATAATCACAAATGCACAAACATACATTAAATACTGACTCACTTTTATTACTTGCTAAGCCACCTAAAGCCTATAAAAACGTTTGTTACCTTTCTTCACTTTAAAACAATCGTACTGTTGATTGGAAAATGATTTGAAATCATTTTATTTAGTTCAACAAAAATTATTTGATTTCCGAGACTATCCGCAATATGTTACGAATTTACTCTCCCATTGTTAAGGTAATAAAATTGATAGATTTTTAAACAAACCCATACACACACACATAATTGGTCATTACAATCCTTCAGTGAGGATTACGACCTAGATTCTCCCACCTCTTATGTATGTTGAATGTGTGTTTTTGTTTTGTACAAAGTGGTGGGGCCTACAGTTTAAAGTCGACTCCGAGTGGCAGATTTTTGAGAAACTTTTCATGAAAATTTTGTTTTCTCTTAGAGTTTTTGCAAAAAATCTGGTGAGAGGAAGCCGTCGAAGAAATATTTTTCATAATTCGTATTGTTTAAGATGTTTGATCTGGATCTTGAACCGTGGTCTTATGTCTAATAAACCAACACATTACCTACTAGACTACGGGGACTGAAAAAAAGATGATGTTGATGAAGGCTTTTAAAAGGATTCGAAACAAAAAATATTCTGCATTAAAAAAATATAAAATGTCATTAATTAAATTAAAAACCTCAAGATGAGTGAATAAAAACCACAACCATAAGAACACAGTGCAATAATTTACCGCCACTGATTTAATTTTCATGGCATTAAAAAATTAAAACATCTCTCAGAAAATATTCAATTACGGTTGTATAAAAAATATTCTTACGTTTTTACCTTTTTAACAACGTATAAAATATGAGTTCGTTAATTGCAAACCAAGTAAAAACAAATATGTGTTTAGTTTCAATTAAACTCTTTATTGTTCGCACTACTTTTGTGTGCCACCGTTTGCAACTTGACGAATACAACAATAATTGCTTGTTCGCTATTCTTCTGTGCTTACAACGCAGATCTTTTCAACGGCTTTCTTCAAACCACGACTGTTCTTCACATGCAACACGTCTCCACTCAAGGCAGACGGAATTCTCACTATTCGTTGCCAGCTTTGTCTTGCCTTTTTATATGCCAACATAATCAGTGTGAGGAATGTTCACATGTGATGAACGTTTTTGAAGTCGAACGTTCGGGGTTTCGCCTTCTCGAGAACTCTATCGCGACTTCATTGTTGTTTGTGTATTTTGTTTGTATTGCTTGTTGTTGTCGCTTGCTTGTCTGTCTCCTTTTCTTTCATACTGATGTTGTTGGTTTACTTGTAAACAAGTTCGTTGTAAATATTTGTTTGTGTAGCTTTTGCTCATTTTAATGTTAAACGATGTACACCGTTTCCATTTACGTGTCTTTGATATAAAGTTTATTGTTACTGATATTAAATAAAATCTGGAGATCTCATTTTGATTATAAATTAAATATTTTTCTTTACAACTATGTCTACATTTCATCTGTCTAGTCTGGTATATATTGTATCCACCTGAAAGGTGTCGAACATCATTCAGATGTCAATCTGCTTTCGATTTTTATTTTATTTTTTGTCTATTGATAGAAACGACACCAACACCACAACAAATAGAGGAACAACACACGTACATGTATGCTATTCATGTCCTGAATACATGTCAACGTTTTCTGTGAAATATGAAACAAATTTTTTTATCATGTTTGGGGTAGATTTTGTATGTGAATAAAAATAAATGAATTTTTTCTTCACAGTTTTATATTTTGTTTAAGCTCGGGTTCCTGTGACAGTGTGGGAGTATATGATAGCGTCTAAATATAGGAAATCGTTATAAATTACATTAGAGTGATGCGTAAGAGATGAATTAGGAAACAAAGGAAATTTTACTAAAACTATGCAGTTAGACCTTTAACGAGCCAAACCGAAAATTTTAAAACTGAATAATTGAAAACCGGGTGGGTGTTACATTATTTTTGTTTATTTTTTAAAAAAAAATGCGTATTTATATTTCCTTTCTATAGTTGGGTGTGTTCGACATTCGACAGACATTCTTTATATTATATGGTCAATTGAAGTTGACAGTTTTTGCGCGTGAGATTATATTTTGGAAAAGTGTTTTGACATGTAAATTTCATTTGTCACTATACATATTATAAATTAGTTATTGCTAGATGGGTATATTTTCTTATTTTACATAAAAATGAAATTTTCGACAAAACAAAAGAAATAAAATACAGACAGCTAATGACATAGCGTAAGTTATGAGTTTTGCAGACTAGAACTCATTAATAATTTTACAACTTGCCGTTAAACTTGGGTTTAGTTAAAGGTAGCTTTAACTAAGTGAACTTTAAAGTCAACTTTAACTTATTTTCGTTATTATAACTTACAGATAAATTAAAGTTAACTGTTTTCAAAAATATGGCAGTGGCGAAGCAATGTCGATAACACTGCTCAATTAAACAAGTTTTTTTTAAATGCAGTGGCTACGATGAGCTTCTTTGTTTGTTGTATTTGCTCATTTTATTTATATTTGAAGTTGCCATATTGAAAATAATATATAATATGGCAAGTTCAAACATAAACTTAACTTTAAAAGTTACTAGTAGGATGATCTTTCCTTTAGCTTAACGGTCATTTCTATCTTATCGTCCACTTTTAAGAATGAAAAACAATTTATCTGCCCATTAAAATCCTCCCTTTAGTTAACGGTAAGTTGTAATAATGGCCCTGAGAGATGTACACACTGTTGAGTCTATCAGTTTGCCAGTAAATACAAGAAAAACTAAAAGTTTACAACACCTTCTTTTTCAATATCAAAAGCACGAGCTCCCATCGAAATCGTTGAAACTAGTTTGTACCTTGGCCTGGTTAAGCAGGATATTGAAATCTTCTAATAATTTTTTTAGCTGTGAAGATAGATATATGTTCATATGCAATATATGCTCATACATCACGTTGTATCGGGTCTTCTAACAGGGACTTTCGATACTTGACAGTTGATAACGTCCAACTTTTTAACGCTAATTTAATTGTAATCATTTATTCAATCTGTTTTGCCAAAGCACAATGGATAGAAATAGCATTCAACCGCAAACTAGCAAATATTAAAACTATTTTATCAAAATGAATGCTCTGCGTCCTATAGAGCGAACTATTAGAAATGTGCTGCATATAAGCGTGTTTTCTGCTTCAGTAAACGATGGAATAACATTCGAAACGAAATTTTGCATCGTGGATTGGGCCTGCATTGTACAAAATTCAACTGACCTAGGAACTGAAGGGAAACAACTACAGACAACGATGTGTGTCCATTCAATGGGCTCTGCAGCAATGGATTTTCAACAAAAAACCACAAGAGATTCAAGAGCGCTCAATGCATCTCGAAAAAGTCAATGTTTTGTGTGAATTTTAGTCTGGCGTCAACGGCGAGGCTTATAGGTCGATGATTACGAAATCCTATTGGCCTGAATTACATGAATTGGACACTAAAGGTATATGGTTCCATATGAATGGCGCCACGTGCGACATAGATCCACTGTTGACGCTATAAGGAGGGTTGTAGACATTGCAAGATACGTAATATTTGGCAACAAGGAATACTGCGCGTTTGTCAATTCGCGAATTGGGGACGGATTATGGAAACCCTTTTCAACATGGCTACGCCGCCATACTTGATAGATATTCTGAATGATTACTTTCATGACAGGAAGGTAATATACTTAACGGATGTTGGAGAAAAGGAATATGTAGTGACTGCGAATGTCCCGCAGGGTTCTGTAATTGGACCACTATTGTAGAACATTATGTACGATGGGGTACTTCGACTACTATTACCAAACGAAACTACAATTGTGGGCTTTGCAGATGACATTTCCATAGACTCGGTCGCTAAGACGATAAGGGAAATAGAGGAGATGACGAACATAGCGGTTCAAAGAGTTGGAGAAGAGCTTGATGAGAGAGCTTGATGATGACACTTGCTGCACACAAAACCAAGGCTGTCTTGATAGGTGGCCGAAAAATAGTAGAGAAGATCTGAGTGACGAAAAGGCATCTGTAACCCATGGAGCATTGACGAGGATAATGTCAAATATTGAAGGACCAAATCCATTTAAAAGGAGGATAATACCTAGGTTTACTTATTCGTATATGTGTTGCCGTAGTCAAGTAGGTAGTATGTCGGCTTAACAGACATAAGTCCGTAATTCAAACCCTAGCCCAGACATCTCGAACAAAACGAAATATGAAAAATATTTCCTCGGCAACTTCCTTTCAGCAGATTTCTAGCAAAAGCTCAACAGGTAAAATAAAATTCTCGACTTTAAACTGTATGTCTGAATGGCGGATTCATGAATAAAATTAACACACACAACATAAGTGGGTTGAGAAGCTAGGTCGTAATCTATCTAAATGATTGTAATCATCATATTTTGTTGTACACATGGTACAGTCAATATTCTCTGAAATGAAAAATAGTACCTTCAAATTGAAAATAAAATACGATTCACAAAATCTAGGTACATAGGTTAGAAACATTTCAATGTGAAAAATTCAATTCACTTAAAAAAAAAAAAGAATTCAAACATTATTTCGATTCACACCGTATGACATTAACGATTGCAAACGTGATTATAGAGAGATTATAATGTCTGTTAACGCTAAAAAAACAATATTTTCTTGTTCTTTTTTTAATAATTTTATGTGTAATAAAATAAATATTTTATTTAAAAATTATATTCTTCATTGATGATTTCAATAAATAAATAGAATATCGGCTTTATATGATTAATTACAAAAATAATACATAATAACAATCATAATAATTTTATTTAAACTCAATATTATTTTAAGTAATTTAATATTAAAGTATTTTAAAAACAATATTTATTTATTTTAAAAGTAACAACATTTGCGTATTTAAATAAAAATCAAATTAAAATATTTACTTTGAAAAGATATGCAAATAATGTTTTTTTTATTAATGTTCGTTATTATTTGTGCACATAAGTGCGTTTTAATTATAACACTATGCGACAAAATACAAAAAATTAACTACACCCGTGTAACTACATAGTCTAAGTTGTTCAATTAGTTGAGTAGAACTCAAAAATACTTTTTTTTATTTTTCTCGAACCCTCCAAACTTGTTTTATTTGACTGGTTTTTTTTTACTTTACGCAAAAATTTATTTATTACACAAACCAAAATGTAAACCTTTTTAGAAAGGAGAGGTGGGCCTTTAAAACAGTGTACATATATATATATTATTTGACTTAATATGCTATGGGGTTTGATGAGGTAAACTTGACAAATGTGAATTTTTTTCATATTTTTTCAAATTTCTCAGTTACTTAAAACCTTTAATTGAAAAATTTGAAATAAGTGAAGACATTCTGAAAGAGCATTATCTTGTGAAGAGATTGATACTTCGTTTGATCAAATTGGACAAAAATTACCGTAGTTATTAGTTAAAAGTCTAACAGTTGAGTTATATTTTTCATATATACTATACTAGTATATTTTTCAAATGAACTTTTAGTTCAAAAATTTTCAGAATTTTTGCTGGATCTTGATCTTTTCAATTTCACGTTTGAGTGACCACCTGAAGTTGAACAATGTTTGCGAAAAGGAATATAATAATATTTGCAAAAACCACAAATATTAGCCGACTTCTGGTAGTCGTACGAACGTAAAATTGACACATTTTGCAATAAACAGTCAAGATTCATCAAAACTTTTAAAAATTTTTGAATCAAAAGTTCATTTGATAAGATCACATATATTAAAAATATAAGACGACTGTTATACTATTTAAATTATAACTGCGGTAAATTTTTGTCCGATTTGATCAAACAAAGTGTCAATCTCTTCACAAGATAATGCACTTTGAGAATGTTATCACTTATTTCATATTTTTTAATTAAATTTTGCAATTAAGAATGGCTAAGCTTGAAAAAATAAGAAAAAAATAATATTATATTACCCCATCAAAACTCATAACATTTAAGTTTGAACAAAACATTTATGAATACCGTTTTAAAGGCTAATCTCTGCCCTTTCTAAAAAACTTTGGATTTTTAAAATAGGTTCAAACATATTTGGGTAATCAATAAGTTTGTGTGAAAAGATCAAATAATTTAATAACAATTTTGTCAAACAAAACAAATTTGGAGGGTTCGAGAAATGAAAAAAAAGTATTTTTGAGCTCTATTTAACCTCGTGAATAACTTAGACTATGTAGCTAGTTACTCGGATGTATTTTCACTGTCGCACCGTGTAATCGATGAAAAATTCTAAAAATTTATGAAAACAACAATAACGATAATACGTTTGAATTGACAATAGATTCACTCCCCATTTAGTTTCCAGCGTTACCACTCCACACCAGCCAGCACCCAGTAGTGTAGGTGCATGAAGTAGAAAATGTTTCAATAAAAATTTCAATATTGAATGAATGTATGAGTGAATGTATGAGTCAATATATGAGTTAGTGTATGAATAAGTGAATACGGGATTGTATTGAATGTAGAAAATATGAAATGTTGGAATGGAAAAATGCATGAATTTTATAGCTTCGATGCGCATACATTTCGCACAATAGGAAAGGTTGGTGTAAGAATATTCTTAAATTTCTAAATTATTGCACAATTCTTTGATTTTATTGTGAATTTTGTTTGAATTGTTCCTTCAATTTGCCGGAGACTTTTTGTTCTCTTTGGTTAGCACAACCAAATTATTGAATCGCTTATTTGTAAAATATTTTCAAAAATGTTTTGTTATTAATTTTAAATTTTAAATTTTTGTGGTTTTATGTTTCACTAACATTCGTACATATTTTTTTTTTTTTCATTCTATTTCCAGACAAGCATTGGTACGAGCCAGCTAATTGAAATCGTCTACACTGCAATAAAATGTATTGTATAACACCACATCGTGTGAAAATTAGAAATGAAAACAAAGAAGATTTTTATTGTGTAATAACAATGACGTACAGGTTATCAATGCGAAATAAAAACGTCGTTCGCTCTTATTAACCTTGGACGGTTACTCTTCATTTTTGTACATTAAGGTTACTCTTCGTTGAATCGACGAACAGTTTAACCCTAATTGGTTACTGTTCGTCGAATCGACGAAGCTCGTTTACTCTTTATCATATAATTCTTTTATGTTTGGCCAAATTTCTCTCTTTTTATCAACAATGTTGTTTGATAACGAAAGCTTGTAGTGAGTAAACGTACCCTGGCCACCCATTTTTCTAATCCTGGTTGGTCATTTTGGTACATTAAGGTTACTCCTCGTTGAAGCGACGAACAAAAAAAATTTTTTTCATCTACTGACTGCAAACTATCATTATCAACTAACGTTGTTGAAAAAAAGAGCGAAATTTGGTCCAACATTAAAGGATTAATGATAAAGAGCAAATGAGCTTCGTCAATTCGAAGAACAGTAACCGTCCAGGGTTAAACTTTACTTATAGGATTTTCCAATCTAAGCTTACATTTGCTTTGTGTTAAAATATATGATAGAGACTCATTTCTGCAATTATTGATTGGTGTCAACAAGGATAATTTTATAAGCTAAGTCCGGTCCAGTATTTACGATTATAGCCATCCGTGTGGCAACAAGTCCACACATGCATCAGCGCCATTGTTCCGTTTGTCTAAGAAAATCGATCTGGTATCAGATGCATCCTGCCAATCAGAGATCAGCAATGAGTATTCAAAAAGATGAGTAGATTCGAATCATACCCATTATTTCTGATATTTATACGCATTCATACTTATTTTAATATCATACTCATATTCAAAGTTTGAAGTACTCATCACACTCATACTTAACAATACGTATGATGTTGTTGATTTCGACTCTCCATGAGTCAATATTTACAAGAATAACAAAATAAGTATGATTCGCGTACGAACACTACAATACTCACTAGAAGGTTACACTTATCTTTGCTTTGCTTGCTGTCTTTTTCTTTTTTCTTTTTTGTAAATGCAACAACAACTAAGACTATAAATTTTGATGAATGATTCGAATCACTCGAATCATTTATGAGTATTGTAAGTATTTTTCTAAATTTATGAATATGAATCAGTAGGCGCATACTTATTGCAACCTCTACTTATAAATCAACGTTGTGGTGAGTACAAATGAATCAGAGTAGTTAAATTTCAGTACTTTTAACTCATTCATACTCAAAATTTCATGAGTATTTATGAGTAGCGAAAAAACTATTCACTGGTGATCTCTGGTCCCAATTATATTAGAGTAAGGAGTTTTGTGTCCATTATCTCTTGGCCTGGAGATGATATGCCATAAGTAGGGTTTCATGTCGGACCCCTATTCTACTGATAAAACGTAAAATGTGAGGCATTCCATGACTGAAATTTCTTCCGTATTTTATTAGCAACATTTATCACCTGCCGTCATGGAATGGAAGAAACCATTAAATAAGATTTTTATGAATTAAAGGCTTAATTAAAAACAGATTGTAAAATGTTTTAAAGGTTTTCCTTTTTTTATTGATGGCAGAACACAAATCAGTGGTGGCAGTAAATGTAAAGCAAAGGCGAGTGGTTCTTTAAACTCACTGTTTATGATGATTGTATTCAATTAATGGCCGTTTATTTATACAAAAAAAAGTTTTTTTTTTATTTACAAAACCTTTCGAAGTCCTTCATCAATACAAACCTCACATATGAGTACTTATTCTCCTGTCATCAAAATCACATTCAACGATTTGCGGCCTAATATTTTATTTCACACTCACACGTTCCCCAAGAAAAACCTCCTGCAAAAAAAATCTGTATTGTATGGAGGACAAATTTTCCCTAACTGTTTATAATACCCAAGCACACTTTATTAAATATACTCCAGAGCTGGTAAACAGTATATAAAATTGTATTAAAAAAGTGAAATTAATGAGCTCCACCTTTATTATGGACGAATACATCAGCCATACATCATATTATCGCATTAAGTATGGGGCTTAGGCTGGTTTAATATTTCAAAAATGTGCCACAATAAATTGTATGAGAAAGAGTATGTGTTGTGGTTGATATTTAATGAATTATTTGGGTAGAGTTAGTTTTAATGTTGGATTTAAATTATAAAATACTCGTATATTGGGTAGGAAAGTATGTTATTATCAGTACTATTTATTAAATACTAGCTGTACCCTGCGCGTGTTGCTGCGATTTTGAATCATTTTATTGATTTTGTTTCCCGTTGTCCTGTACATTCAGATGAACGGGGTTGAGTAGTACGCATTCGATCAATTTCTAATCACACTTGTCGTTGTTCAAGTGGTTCAAGCGAACGGGTCTCAGCGGCATATACTCGAAGATTTTCCAGTCTTAATGCTCGCCTGATTCTGGGGCTTTAATGCTCTTTTCTTCCGTGCTTGAGATGTAGGTCGACCAATTGCTCCTCATTCATTTTGAATAATTTTCAGTGACGCCATCCATCCATTAATCGTACCAACCTCCGTCGACTCATGCGCAACAACTTTGTTAAAGAATGCACAGTTTACGATTTAATTCATTTTGAGTCATTTTCAGTGGCGCCACCTGTCGGAAATTGGTCATACCAACTTAGAAACCTTCGTTGGCTTATACGCAACAACTTTGCTAAAGATCATATCATGGTCAAATGCACAGTTTACGATTTAATTGATTTTAAGTAATTTTCAGTGGAGCCACCTGCCGTAAATTAGTCATACCAACTTAGAAATCTTCCCCGGCTCATGCGCAACAACTTTTTTGAGATCATAACATAATCAAATGCATAGTTTAGGATTCTATAAGGTACATACAAACAAACATTCATTCATTGTGGGCGTGACGCCACGCCCACTTGAGATTTTAAAATAAAAAGTAGCCTATAGTTCCTTCCAGACATACAGGAAGGTACTGTTAAAATTTCAAGAAAATCGGTCCAGCCGTTTAGCCGTCTATAGACCTCAAACAAACCTAAAGGTAAAGGTTTCCCCAAATACGGCTGTAAGGACTTACTAAGCATGTAGCATGTACTTGAATCTAAAACTGCCAATTCGATTTCGGTGGACCACGAAATTAATAACGAGAATAAAATTCAATTTGTTACTCATCTACAGCTACAAAATTATTGGTTTTATTAAAGGCTGAAAGATTTTCAGCTCATTTTTCAAAAAGGCATATTAGGTGTAAATTTATCATCATTTCCGAGTAGCACGTTATCAAAGCGAATGATTCTGTTATGTCATACGTACGTAGTAGACGGAAATAATATCCCTCTGTAATATCTATCCAATAAAACATAGGACTAAATACTGTTTTTCTTATGTTTGTTTGTCGCGTGAGATAAATATGAGAAGAGAAGTAAGAAAGACTCTACAACATTTTAAGAAACAGCTTCTAGCAATCTGCTCGAAAATTGGTAATATTTTCTCTTCCCAAATTAAAGGTTCTCTGTTCCAAGTAGTACCATCTTTGGCGATAAACCTTGACATGCTTGTTGTGCCAATAATTTCGTCACTTCATAAGACTAGCTTCTGTTCTCTTCTTCTTCTTCAGAATATTCGGCAGAAGGAATATTACGTACATAATCGGTCATTACAACCTTTCGTTGTACATTAGAAATGTCTGACCTGAGATTGGAAACTTGATCTGACGTCTAATAAGCTAACACGCTACATACTAGACTGCAGCTGCACATACATAATTGGTCATTACAACCTTTCAGTCAGCATTACGACCTAGTTTCTCACACCACTCATGTTGTGTGTGTTAATTTTATACATGAGTGGTGGGACCTACAGTTTAAAGTCGGCTCCGAACGACAGATTTTTAAGAAACTTTTCATGGCAATTTTTATTTACTGTCAGAGTTTTTGCCAGAAATCTGCTGAGAGAAAGTCGCCGAAGAAATATTTTTGTATTTTGTTTTGATGTCTGGACTGGGGCTCGAAGCCTGGCTTTACGTCTAATAAGCCAACACACTACCTACTAGACTACGGCGACTTCACTTCAATAAACATCAAGAACAGAAAATTCATGTTATTTACTTTCATCCAACACTTAACTTTCAATTCCTTCGTAACTCTGGACAGTTGCTCTTCATTTTTGTACATTTAGGTTGAATCGACGAACACTTTAACCCTAATTGGTTACTGTTCCTCGAATCGACGAAGCTCATTTACTTTTTATCGTATAATTCTTTTATTTTTGAATAAATTTCGCTCTTTTTATAAACAGTGTTAGTTGATAACGAAAGCTTGTAGTGAGTAAACGTACCCTGGCAACCCATTTTTTAATCCTGGATGGTCAGTACAGTACAGCAATGTTACTCTTCGTTGAATTGACGAACAATAAAAATTTTTTTTTTTTTAAATCGTCTTAAAATTTTAAATGATCATTTTTGATTTCATATTTTTTCAGATTTCATTCTGTTGGAAATTTTTGATCTGCGGTTTGAACTGTGGCCTCACGTCTAATAAGCCAACACTCTTCTTACTAGACTAAGGCGACTTCATATCTGAATAAAATTGATTTTCATTTCTAAACCAAAAAAGAAAAATAAAAATAATTTTCGACACAACGGTAACACTGAATGTATTGTATTACCATGAGTGTATATATGAGTTAATTACTATAAAAATAAAAACCCAAAATATAGAGCCAGGCATACATAGGCTGTGTTGTTTATTTGTTTAAACATTTTGCTTTTACGTACATCCTACGTACGTACGTATATTAAAGTATTTTGTCTTTATTTGTTTGTATTTAGATGAGCGTGGTGTGTTTGTTTGGTTTCAGTAAATGACTGGTTATTATTTAAAATTTGATGTTTAGAACGTCAGCTGCTGCTTTTATTCATTTTATTTTTTTCAGAATTTTGTTGTCTTTTGGTTAGGTTTTGGACTCAGTGGGAGTTATCGGTGCGGTTGATGAGTTTGCAACACATAAAGCCTCAGATCCAGAACAAACAAAAGCAATCAGAAAACCTTTTACCTTTAGCAAAGAAAATGACAGGAGTGCAGGGATAGAAATAAATTTTCAAGTTTTTTTTGCGATGATTTTGATTCAATGAAACCATACCTGTTAAATTTCGATTACGATTAGTAATCAATTACATTACTTTTTAAAAAGAAACACAATATTTAAACCAGGTCCGAAATATGAGCACATAGAGTTGTAAAAATCTGAGTGCAAAATTAAATCGGTTAATCATCAAAATGCATTACCAAACAATACACGTGAAAGAAAAGAAATATAAGGAGATGACAACTTATTTTTCATGTTATGCCTTTTTGAAAAATGAGCTGAAAATCTTTCAGCCTTTAATAAAACCAATAATTTTGTGGCTGTAGATGAGTAACAAATTGAATTTTATTCTCGTTATTAATTTCGTGGTCCACCGAAATCGAATTGGCAGTTTTAGATTCAAGTACATGCTACATGCTTAGTAAGTCCTTACAGCCGTATTTGGGGAAACCTTTACCTTTAGGTTTGTTTGAGGTCTATAGACGGCTAAACGGCTGGACCGATTTTCTTGAAATTTTAACAGTACCTTCCTGTATGTCTGGAAGGAACTATAGGCTACTTTTTATTTTAAAATCTCAAGTGGGCGTGGCGTCACGCCCACAATGAATGAATGTTTGTTTGTATGTACCTTATAGAATCCTAAACTATGCATTTGATTATGTTATGATCTCAAAAAAGTTGTTGCGCATGAGCCGGGGAAGATTTCTAAGTTGGTATGACTAATTTACGGCAGGTGGCTCCACTGAAAATTACTTAAAATCAATTAAATCGTAAACTGTGCATTTGACCATGATATGATCTTTAGCAAAGTCGTTGCGTATAAGCCAACGAAGGTTTCTAAGTTGGTATGACCAATTTCCGACAGGTGGCGCCACTGAAAATGACTCAAAATGAATTAAATCGTAAACTGTGCATTCTTTAACAAAGTTGTTGCGCATGAGTCGACGGAGGTTGGTACGATTAATGGATGGATGGCGTCACTGAAAATTATTCAAAATGAATGAGGAGCAATTGGTCGACCTACACCTCAAGCACGGAAGAAAAGAGCATTAAAGCCTCAGAATCAGGCGAGCATTAAGACTGGAAAATCTTCGAGTATATGCCGCTGAGACCCGTTCGCTTGAACCACTTGAACAACGACAAGTGTGATTAGAAATTGATCGAATGCGTACTACTCAACCCCGTTCATCTGAATGTACAGGACAACGGGAAACAAAATCAATAAAATGATTCAAAATCGCAGCAACACGCGCAGGGTACAGCTAGTATTTAATAAATAGTACTGATAATAACATACTTTCCTACCCAATATACGAGTATTTTATAATTTAAATCCAACATTAAAACTAACTCTACCCAAATAATTCATTAAATATCAACCACAACACATACTCTTTCTCATACAATTTATTGTGGCACATTTTTGAAATATTAAACCAGCCTAAGCCCCATACTTAATGCGATAATATGATGTATGGCTGATGTATTCGTCCATAATAAAGGTGGAGCTCATTAATTTCACTTTTTTAATACAATTTTATATACTGTTTACCAGCTCTGGAGTATATTTAATAAAGTGTGCTTGGGTATTATAAACAGTTAGGGAAAATTTGTCCTCCATACAATACAGATTTTTTTTGCAGGAGGTTTTTCTTGGGGAACGTGTGAGTGTGAAATAAAATATTAGGCCGCAAATCGTTGAATGTGATTTTGATGACAGGAGAATAAGTACTCATATGTGAGGTTTGTATTGATGAAGGACTTCGAAAGGTTTTGTAAATAAAAAAAAAACTTTTTTTTGTATAAATAAACGGCCATTAATTGAATACAATCATCATAAACAGTGAGTTTAAAGAACCACTCGCCTTTGCTTTACATTTACTGCCACCACTGATTTGTGTTCTGCCATCAATAAAAAAAGGAAAACCTTTAAAACATTTTACAATCTGTTTTTAATTAAGCCTTTAATTCATAAAAATCTTATTTAATGGTTTCTTCCATTCCATGACGGCAGGTGATAAATGTTGCTAATAAAATACGGAAGAAATTTCAGTCATGGAATGCCTCACATTTTACGTTTTATCAGTAGAATAGGGGTCCGACATGAAACCCTACTTATGGCATATCATCTCCAGGCCAAGAGATAATGGACACAAAACTCCTTACTCTAATATAATTGGGACCAGAGATCACCAGTGAATAGTTTTTTCGCTACTCATAAATACTCATGAAATTTTGAGTATGAATGAGTTAAAAGTACTGAAATTTAACTACTCTGATTCATTTGTACTCACCACAACGTTGATTTATAAGTAGAGGTTGCAATAAGTATGCGCCTACTGATTCATATTCATAAATTTAGAAAAATACTTACAATACTCATAAATGATTCGAGTGATTCGAATCATTCATCAAAATTTATAGTCTTAGTTGTTGTTGCATTTACAAAAAAGAAAAAAGAAAAAGACAGCAAGCAAAGCAAAGATAAGTGTAACCTTCTAGTGAGTATTGTAGTGTTCGTACGCGAATCATACTTATTTTGTTATTCTTGTAAATATTGACTCATGGAGAGTCGAAATCAACAACATCATACGTATTGTTAAGTATGAGTGTGATGAGTACTTCAAACTTTGAATATGAGTATGATATTAAAATAAGTATGAATGCGTATAAATATCAGAAATAATGAGTATGATTCGAATCTACTCATCTTTTTGAATACTCATTGCTGATCTCTGATTGGCAGGATGCATCTGATACCAGATCGATTTTCTTAGACAAACGGAACAATGGCGCTGATGCTTGTGGATTTTAACACAAAGCAAATGTAAGCTTAGATTGGAAAATCCTATAAGTAAAGTTTAACCCTGGACGGTTACTGTTCTTCGAATTGACGAAGCTCATTTGCTCTTTATCATTAATCCTTTAATGTTGGACCAAATTTCGCTCTTTTTTTCAACAACGTTAGTTGATAATGATAGTTTGCAGTCAGTAGACGAAAAAAATTTTTTTTGTTCGTCGCTTCAACGAGGAGTAACCTTAATGTACCAAAATGACCAACCAGGATTAGAAAAATGGGTGGCCAGGGTACGTTTACTCACTACAAGCTTTCGTTATCAAACAACATTGTTGATAAAAAGAGAGAAATTTGGCCAAACATAAAAGAATTATATGATAAAGAGTAAACGAGCTTCGTCGATTCGACGAACAGTAACCAATTAGGGTTAAACTGTTCGTCGATTCAACGAAGAGTAACCTTAATGTACAAAAATGAAGAGTAACCGTCCAAGGTTAATAAGAGCGAACGACGTTTTTATTTCGCATTGATAACCTGTACGTCATTGTTATTACACAATAAAAATCTTCTTTGTTTTCATTTCTAATTTTCACACGATGTGGTGTTATACAATACATTTTATTGCAGTGTAGACGATTTCAATTAGCTGGCTCGTACCAATGCTTGTCTGGAAATAGAATGAAAAAAAAAAAAATATGTACGAATGTTAGTGAAACATAAAACCACAAAAATTTAAAATTTAAAATTAATAACAAAACATTTTTGAAAATATTTTACAAATAAGCGATTCAATAATTTGGTTGTGCTAACCAAAGAGAACAAAAAGTCTCCGGCAAATTGAAGGAACAATTCAAACAAAATTCACAATAAAATCAAAGAATTGTGCAATAATTTAGAAATTTAAGAATATTCTTACACCAACCTTTCCTATTGTGCGAAATGTATGCGCATCGAAGCTATAAAATTCATGCATTTTTCCATTCCAACATTTCATATTTTCTACATTCAATACAATCCCGCATTCACTTATTCATACACTAACTCATATATTGACTCATACATTCACTCATACATTCATTCAATATTGAAATTTTTATTGAAACATTTTCTACTTCATGCACCTACACTACTGGGTGCTGGCTGGTGTGGAGTGGTAACGCTGGAAACTAAATGGGGAGTGAATCTATTGTCAATTCAAACGTATTATCGTTATTGTTGTTTTCATAAATTTTTAGAATTTTTCATCGATTACACGGTGCGACAGTGAAAATACATCCGAGTAACTAGCTACATAGTCTAAGTTATTCACGAGGTTAAATAGAGCTCAAAAATACTTTTTTTTCATTTCTCGAACCCTCCAAATTTGTTTTGTTTGACAAAATTGTTATTAAATTATTTGATCTTTTCACACAAACTTATTGATTACCCAAATATGTTTGAACCTATTTTAAAAATCCAAAGTTTTTTAGAAAGGGCAGAGATTAGCCTTTAAAACGGTATTCATAAATGTTTTGTTCAAACTTAAATGTTATGAGTTTTGATGGGGTAATATAATATTATTTTTTTCTTATTTTTTCAAGCTTAGCCATTCTTAATTGCAAAATTTAATTAAAAAATATGAAATAAGTGATAACATTCTCAAAGTGCATTATCTTGTGAAGAGATTGACACTTTGTTTGATCAAATCGGACAAAAATCGCCATAGTTATTATTTAAATAGCATAACAGTCATGTTATATTTTTTATATATGTCATCTTATCAAATGAAATTTCATTTTAAATATTTTCAAAGGTTTTGATGGATCTTGATTGCTTATCGCAAAATGTGTCAATTTCACGTTTGTACGACTACCAGAAGTCGTGTGTTTTTTTTGCAAATATTATTATTTCTCTTTGCGCAAACATTGTTCAACTTCTGGTGGTCGCTCAGATCCGTCAAAAATTCTAAAAATTTTTGAACTAAAGGTTCATTTGAAAAAATATATACATATATGCAAAATATAACTTAACTGTTTGACTCCTAAAATCATAACTACGGTAATTTATGTCCTATTTGATCAAACGAAGTGTCAATCTCTTCACAAGATAATGCACTTTCAGAATGTTTGTCACTTATTTCATATTTTTAATTAAAGTTTGCTACTATGAACTGACAAACTTGAAAAAATACGAAAAAAAAATATTTTCCAAGTTTACCCCATCAAAACTCAAAACATATAAGTTTGAACAAAAAGTCTACGTATAACCTTTTAAAGGCTAATCTCTCCTCTCTCTAAAAAACTTTGGATTTTTGAAATAGCTTCAAACATATTTGGGTAATCAATAATTTTGTTTGAAAAGATCAAAAAAACCGTTTTTGTCAAATAAAACAAGTTTGGAGGGTTCGAGAAATAAAAAAAGGAAATTTGCGTTCTACTCAACCTAGTGAATAATTTAGACTATGTAGGGTGTATTTTTACTTTAAAAAAAGGTTTCAGACAGAACACAAGAACCAAAATGTTAACTTTAATAATAAAAGCTTTATATGAAACAATTTAAAAACAGTCAAAAACACAAACAAATTTTTGTTGTAAAAGTGTAAAATTAAATTTCCCAAAAAATAAAAAAATTTCATGGAATATGAACAAAGAATCCTTTTATGATTAAAATACTAACAAACAAGATACATATATTCGACTCCGATAAGGAGCATATGGAGGACATAATAAATTGTGTTGGAAATACAAGGCAGATTCATATTGTTCGCATTAAATGATTTTTATTGTACGATAAACACAATAAACACAACACAGCAAGCATAACAATTTTGTAATTGCAGCCTACAGTAAGCTGCATGCTTATTAATTATAATAAAGGCGCGCAGCGGCAAAGCATAAGATAAACAAATAATAAATAAATAAATAAATTCATTAATGGTGCCACTAAAACCTTCTTTCGTGTTATATTTCATACAACACATATTTAAAAACTGTATTTCATGCATATTATTGTATTGACAGCATTAATTCCCGCATTGCCAGCACAAGTCCACGTAGGTAGGTAGGTAAAGGTGGCTGCCCATCCAAGAAAAAATTTTCTTGGTGATGGACACACTTAGGCCGCATTAGGCCCATTGTGCTTCCACAGTCATCCGTTGTCCCCTAGTCTCGAAACCATTCGGAGCTCCTGATGAAGCGATTTAGGCTGCCAATGTCAATCTCTGATAGTTCCTCCAGATCATCCATGTAGTTCCGTTATCCGGAACCGATGTCCTGAATCTCTTCGTGAAGTCGTACCTCGGTGTCATGTAGTCACTGCTCCCGACAGCTCCTACTTCCCTCAGTATTCTTGCGTGGCCTATGTCCGAGTCATGCCACTGTCCAGTCGCCCAGAGACGTTTACTTATTTTAGCAGCCACTCCCCTACAGAAAAGGTCAAGCGGAAAGAGGCCCAAAATTATCTGCAGTGCCGACGTAGGTGTAGTGCGCAAGGCACCACTAATGATAATACAGGCAGATTTCTGCAGTCGCTGTATTAGTTTCGAATTAGTTTTATTTTCAAGGGATTCCCACCAAACTAGGCATCCATAGGTCAAGATAGGTCTGACCACCACTGTGTAGATCCAGTGTGTCATCCTAGGTCCTAGGCCCCATTTTCTCCCCAACGCTCTGTTACAAGCATACAGGGCAATGGAAGCCTTTTTAGTTCTGTTGATGATATTCGATTTCCAAGACAGCTTCCTATCCAGAATGAGTCCTAGAAAGTGTGCCTCCTGTTTGAGTTTCAGTTCCGTCCCGTTAAGTTTCAATGGACGAAATGTCGGTGGCTTGTACCTTCTCGTGAAGAGTACTACTTCCGTTTTCACCGGGTTAACACCCAAACCACGCTCAGATGCCCACACGCAGACCCTCCTCAGAGCCAGTTGCACTCGTTTGTAAGTGAATAAAAATTAAAATTAGTTTAATTAGCAAAGCCGCAGAATTTTTGCCTTTAAAATAATCACTTCCATATACACACATGCTTTGAGAGATTGCTGCATTTGCTATGTTGCCTTTATTGTGTTTATAGCATTACAATCTGTTTTGTTTTTTCATCGTGTTTAATGCATATGTACGTAGTGGCTACGAGTTAGTCATTCAATTAGTCGAATTTTTTACTACTTTTTCTGATAAATCTGTACGAATGACATCAATTGCACCTTTAATATTAGCTGCTAATGCTTCAACAGCTACTGCTGTGTAGGCATAAACTCATGACTTAACAGTATTTTTGCAATTAGTCGTTGGTGTCCAGATCATTAAATTCAGGCCAAAAGTACTCGCCGTTGAAAGTTATGGCCGGACTAGCGTCGTTATTAAAGATATATAGGCCGATGCCGCCATCAGTCTAAAATCTACACAAAATCGTGATCTCTTCAGGATGCATTGGATTGTAGATTGTTATCGTACCCAAATCGACAATTTTATTTGATGGATATTCAGGGTTAGTTGCCAACTGCTCAGTACCAATACCGCGAAAGCATATCGTTGTCTATGATCATATCGCCTACTCTCTCTTATATAAAGCACAAGGTCATTTATTCTAGGTTATGTTAGCGTAGGTTAGGTGATGTGGCGCATACTCTTTGAAGGAAGACGACCCTGACCAGTATTTAGGCCAATTGTGACACAATAATATGTATTCAACACGGTGGTCAAATATTCCACGAGCTCCAAACAAATATTTCATTTGCAGCAACCTTCATATTAGAGATCTCGGTCAAGGATACCAGAAATTAATATAATGAGGCAAGAGCCGCCAGTCTCTTTTTCCTCCTCAGACCTAAATAAATAATACATACATACACACACATAATTGGTCATTACAACTCTTCAGTCAGGATTACAACCTAGATTCTCACACCACTTATGTTGTGTGTGTTAATTTTATACATGAGTGGTGGGACCTACAGTTTAAAGTCGACTCCGAACGACAGACTTTTTTGAGAATCTTTGTCATGGCAATTTTTATTTACTCTCATAATTTTTGCCAGAAATCTGCTGAGCGCAAATTACTGAAGAAATACTTTTTGTATTTTGTTTAGATGTCTGGCCTGGGGCTCGAACCCTGGCTTTACGTCTAATAGGCCAACGCACTACCTACTATACTACGGCGACCACACTCCGACCTAAAACTTTTTCAAAATTTATTTTACAGAAGTCCAAGTTTTCCGGCATCCTATAAGAGGACAGAGGACCGTTATTATGCGATAGATGACATACGATTTAAGAATAGGAGTCGGTTATACGAATCGAGCAGAGTCTAGCAATATTGCACGTTCAGTCTTACTGTCAAGGAGATTGGGCTACACTGTAAATGGAGGGAACTTTCCTGTAAAACGAGGGGGCTTCCCCGTAATCTCTCGGCGTTTGTTAGCTCATCAGCAATGTAAGGTGAAATGATATCCCTAATTCGCGGAATCCATATAAGAGTTTACGTTTTTAATGATCCTAAAATTTTTTCGGCATTCATTGATAAGGACTTGTATTGAGCCATCAGTATAAATCCCCACTTTATTCCTCTGACCAATTTATCCTTAAACAGTTTTCGGTTATGAAACTGTGATACACTGAGACCAACAAATTATGTGACGCCCAAAATAAATCTTATGGTAGTTTGGTTCTCTATCATAAATAAAACAGTTTGTTCCCAGGAAATACTCTGTATTCCCTGAGCAGACATTTAATAGCCATGCGAATAGTGACAACTTTCCTGGAATACGTGGGAATTTGAAGGAATATCTGATATCCAAGTCCTCGATATACACATCATAACCTACCTTACCACGAATACGAGAAGTCTATTAAGTTTTCTGCCATGTTTATTGATTTCATGATTGATTACGACACCTAAGGATTTATAAAATCTGTGTTTATGTGTATTGTTACACAGTAGGTAAAGGGTATAGATGGTCTTGAACCGTCTTGAGTTCACTGAAATATATTCATTGAAAAGCTCAGAAAAGAAATTATGAATAAAATAATATACGAAGTAAATGAAAGTGCATGTAAACACAAAAGCACATATATATGTATGTAGAAATGTACAAGTACATCTGTATGTAAAACGGCAATAGTGTGCAGTTAAAATATGCAAATTAACGCAGCAA
This sequence comes from Sarcophaga subvicina, assembly GCA_936449025.2. Classification (NCBI taxonomy): domain Eukaryota; kingdom Metazoa; phylum Arthropoda; class Insecta; order Diptera; family Sarcophagidae; genus Sarcophaga; species Sarcophaga subvicina. The sequence goes on from OW388084.2 coordinate 41,828,055, forward strand.
TTTACTTTAATTTAAGTTCATACATATGTATGTCTATGTATGAATGAATATAAGTATGTGTGGGTAAGAGAAAATGTTAAAGAGTGTACACCTAATTCTGTTTTTACACGGTAGATTGGTTCCAGAAAAAACCGTGTAAAAAAAAACCGTGTAAAAAAAGACACTGATCGTATGAAAAAATAGGTGATTGGTTCCTAATCTCTAAAACCTATTAAAATTAGTGAAAAACAAGGATTTTTTAAGAACTTTTGTTATTAAATTTTTCTTTTAGGGATTCATAAAATATTTAACAAAATTAGAAATATAAATAACTAAATAAATATAAAATATTTTTTGGCTTACCTTTCATCTTAATGCGTTAAATTTAATGTAAAGATAGAAAAACAAATTTGCCAATAAAAATATTCTTTACCAAACACAAAATATTAACACATTTCAATTGCTCTGACCTTTGTGCTTGTATGCACAAAAGGGAATTCCCCTAAATTTGTTCCATTTACATTTGCTTTGACCAGTAAATTTGCTTGTCGCGCAAAAAGGGAATTCCCTTAAATTTGTGATATGAACATACTTTGCAAAAATTAAATTTGACAAAAAAATTTAAGCACAAAAAATTTTAAATCGTGCTAAATGGAATAAAATCGTGTAACAAAAATTAAAAATATTTTATTTTCAAACCGTGTTATATCAAAACCGTGTAAAAAAAGACCGTGTAAAAACAGAATTAGGTGTATGTGGGTATTGGCCTCGTATTCTTGTGCATATTCGTTGAATTATAAAATTTGTACTGCACATGCCGCAGCTGTGCCCATTAGAAAGTTCAACTCTAAAAATCTCATTCGTAAGAACATCATTAACAACAACAACAACCAGAAAGTGTGTCAACATTAAACAGTTGAGTTTAAGCGTATTTTATGGTGCATTTCTGTTTTTTTATCTCTTTCGTATCTTAAACATCGCTTTTATGTCGGTTAGTAGAGCATTTTACAGACAACTGAGGATTTGTTAAGTCAGATTCATTTCAAGTGTGCGCAAACAGAAAGTAAAGCATTTTTTATTCTTATTTTTATTGAAATGTTGGTTTGTCTCGAGTGTTTTCTGAGCAATACAGTTATTAAGCAACAGCAAAAATTTGAAAGTAATAATCCTTAGGATTTTTTAATGAAGCAAAATTCTGAATTGGTGTCATAGAACGAGATGAGCAACAATTTCTTTTGAGTTGTTTGTAATAAAAAATTTCCTTGAATATTCAGTGAAAAAACCAAATTCACTTCTTATCGTTATTACATCCACATTTAATTTTTTATTTTTTTTTGTATTTTAACTGAAGCCTTACCACGCACACGACAGTAATTGAAATGATTTTCTATGATTGCATCAGTCACATCGATCGACTCGAGTTCGTTTCTAAGGAGTATAATTTTGCTGGTAAAAATTAAATAAAAGTCAATTATTACCAACCCATTTGGTTAACAATTTGATCAAAAATTATGGATTTTCTATAATAAATCCTCGTATTATAAACTGTACTATTTCAAATACAGGATAAAAAAAGTGTTTCTAGAAAAATTAAAGGAAAACAAACAACAACAAAACAACAAAGAAAAGTTAACAATAACAATTCAAGAGTGATGTTCTAGAAGTTGCCAAATATAAAACGACAAACACTAAAGTTGCCAGATATTCGCAGAAGTAAGTGCTACGTTTGTACCAGAGATCAGCAATGAGTATTCAAAAATATGAGTAGAATCGAATCATACTCATAATTTCTGATACTTATAAGCATTCATACTTATTTCAATATCATACTCATACTACTCACATTCAAAGTTTGAAGTACTCATCGTACTCAAGTATGAGTAATACTTAACAATACCCATGATGGTGTTGAATTCAACTCTCCTTTACTCAGCATTTACAATAATCACAAAATAAATATGATTCGCGTACGAATACTAAAATACGCACAAGAAGGTTGTGTGTTTGCTTTGCTTGCTGTCTTTGTCTTTTTCTTTCTTCTTTTTTGTAAATGCAACAATAACTAAGACTGTAAATTTTGATGACTTATTCGAATCACTCGAATCATTTATGAGTATTATAAGCATTTTTCTAAATTTATGAATCTGAATGAGTAGGCTTAGGAATCAAACATATTTCGAATGTTATGAGTTTGATGTCAACGTTGTACTCATACTCATTGCAACCTGTAATTATAAATCAATTTTGTAGTGAATACGAATGAATCAGAGTAGTTGAATTTCAATACTGTTGACTCGCTCATACTCAAAATTTTATGAGTACTTATGAGTAGCGAAAAAATGATTCATTGCTGATCTCTGGTATATACACTATTGTATTATACACTGTTTGTAGGGGGTCTTTCCTTTAGAGTTTATTATATTGAAATAAAACAAGGTACATTTAAAATTTCATTGAAATTTTCTATTAGTATGAAACGAATACATCTCTAATTTTTAAATTTGATCGTTTTTATGGATTATTTTGGCTTTGAAAGACATTGTGATTTCTCACATCGCACGATATCTGTGACCAGTTTATATCACCTCCACATGAGATGACCATGCCCTCAAATCGCTCGAACAGAACATCCAAATTGGCATGCACTGTTGAAATCACATCCAGATCATCCAGTTCAAACCAAAGGTGGTGGCAATGATCGAAATATAGTGTTCGCTGTTGACAGTGGTGGCAGTTGACAGTGATGGCCTGGCCAATGTCCTTGGTAAAGGAATATCGACCAATGATGCCTGCAGCTCAAAATCAAATTTTTAATGAAATGCGTTCGGCATCGTAATCGAACACGACACTAATTCTATAAAACAATTTTATTATTTTAACGTGTTATTGAACGTTTTATCCATCAATGGTGATTTGGCAAAACTGACTGCATAACCTTTTGGAAGGAATTTTAGTAATAAAAGTGCAATAAAATTGATTGTGCGGTGTAATCAATTAAATTGAACATCTCGAATATGCTCCATCCAGAGAAGCCGTGGCGGACATTAATACCAATAATAGGTCTTTCAAACGAATAAAAAATTCCGATGATATGTCACGTACACTTTGTTTTATTTAAATTTGAAAGTAAGAAGCATTTAATAAAAGACCTGATACAAGGAATAGTCAATATCACCTACGGTCTGTTCGTGAAACTTGTAATTAAAAGCAATGTTTATGCAGGTTCAAATCATCTCTAGTTTATACTTTTATACGTATATTTTGTTTCTTATATTTATGTACTTCAATTACCTTTTGCAAATATGCAAATATATTGCAAATATGAAATTAATGGTGGTTACGAGGGTAGGGGTAATGCTAAATCTATCGTAAGTAATTGCAACTAACGAGTTAGAATCCGTCACTTCAAACTATGTCAACACTGTAATGAAAGTGGCGGAAAGAAAACGGTTTTCAATTAATTTATGTCTTCAATATTACCATAAGATTCTCATTTGCTATACCATACTTACTGTACGTGACTTACGTTTTTACCTTTTAAAAACGTTTAAAATATGAGCTCGTAAATTGCAAATAAAATAAAAATAAATCTATGTTTTGTTTTAATTAAAATTCTTCATTACTCGTACAATTCTGTGTGCCAGTTGTGAATAAACTGGATGTAAAAACAACAATTACTTTTCTTTGTTATTCTTCTGGTTACACCCTTTGCATAAAAAAATAACAATTACTACACAATTGTTCGACTGATCTTTATATCGGAGATCTTCAAACCACGATTGCTCTCTTCAAACACACCACATCTTCACACAAGACTGACTAAACTTTCACTGACTCATTCGCCTGATTTACCTTGCCTTTTATATGGCAAAGTAAACAGTCTTGAAGGCGAACGTTCATGACTTCGTCTTCTCGCAATTGTTATTATTGTAGTGTTGTTAGTATATTTTTGTTTACTTGTTTACCATTTTTTATGCTGGTGTTTGTTTTTACATTAAGCAGTGCGATAATTTGTAAACAAGTTCATTGTTTTGTTTTTGTAACTTTTGTTTGTAATTTTAATATTAAACGATTTAAAGCAAAACACCAATATCAAGATTTTTTTTATTTTCGTAACAATATAAAGCCGAAAGTCCATACCATCCGAATAAAAAACTTGTGAAAAATACAAAAGACTGTGAAGAATAAAAAAAACTTGTGAAAAAACAAGAGACTGTGAAGAATAAAAAACTTGTTAAAAATACAAGGGACTGTGAAGAATAAAAACTTGTGAAGAACAAACAACTTGTGAAAAATACAAGGGACTGTGAAAAATAAAAAACTTGTCAAGAATAAAAAAACCTGTGAAAAATACAAGGGACCTTAAAAAATAAAAAACTACCAAGAATACAACGACTGTGAAAACTTGCGAAAGAATCCTTCAACTTAATTCCTCAACATCTCGAATGCTCCTGAAACAAATAAGGTAAATATGGAAAGTTTACAAAGTAAAATAACAGAACTGACTGGGGGGCTAAATGCGGTCCTAAGCCAGCTTAGAACCCTCGATCAGAGAACACTAAGTCTGGAACGGAGGACAGATGTTTCGGTCAGGAACGAAGATTCCTCGACCTCTCACTCTCCTTTGCGCGCTCTAACAACGGAGCCTGAATTAAACGAAATCAGGAAATTACCTGATTGCGTAAAGGACTTGGAATAATAACTATAAAAGACGGGCCTTTTCGGAACAGGTTCGCTCCGGGTCAGCTCAACGCCCGTTTAAACAGCAAAGATTATATAACATGACACAAGAAGAAGGACTGAACAATGAGGAAGACTCGGCTGAGGATGAAATAAATTTTCAGACTCGGGCCTTTCGGGCTTACCATACGTAAGCCGTAAGCTAAAGGATGGCTCAGAAGTTAAATTTTTAATTGATACCGGGGCTACAAAAAACTTCATTGAGCCAGCCTTATGCCCCTGTCCCAAGAAATTAGATAAACCAGTCCTCCTTCGTACTGCATCAGGGAAAATGAAAATTAATGAAAAGGGAAAAGGGAAATTCTTTGCCCCATTTGGTAACGATACCACATTAACCTTCTATGTGTTACCAGGGCTTATGTCTTTTAATGGGATAATCGGCGACGATATTCTACGTGAGATTCAGGCTGTGATAGACCATAAAAATAATACATTAACGATTGCCCGGGAATCAGTATACCTCTTGCAATATATACGTATGGTGGACTTAACAAACTTTCCCCGGACACAGAAGACATTTTAAACGAGCTGAATTCAAGGACATATTTAGGCCAATTAATAACGAGTTGGCAGCAACCTCTATTAAAGCTGAGATACGATGTACCACTGACGAGCCAATATATTCAAAAAATTACCCATATCCGGCTTGTATGCGCCCTGAAGTGGATAGACAAATAGAAGAACTTCTAGAAAAAAATATAATTCGGCCATCAAAAAGTCCCTATAACTCTCCCATTTGCGTTGTCCCGAATAAACCAAAACCCAATGGAGAGAGGCAATATCGTATGGTGGTAGATTTCAAAAGACTGAATACTGTTCCCATACCTGACACATACCCAATTCCTGACATAAATTCAACTCTGGCGAGCCTTAGCAAAGCAAAATTTTTTACAAGCCTTGACCTCACTTCAGGGTTCCACCAGATTCCAATGAACCCAAGGGATATTCCAAAGACAGCCTTTTCTACGATGAATGGCAAATACGAGTTTTTGAGACTACCATTCGGCCTGCGAAATGCTCCTGCCATATTTCAACGCATGGTCGATGACGTCCTGCGAGGTTGTATAGGGAAGATTTGCTACGTCTACATAGACGACATAATAGTTTACGGAAGTACTACTAAGGAACGCCTAGAAAACCTTAGGAAAGTATTTCAGTGCCTAAGAGAAGCTCGCCTTAGGGTCAATCTAGAAAAAACTGCATTCATGAAAACCGAGGTCGAGTTTCTTGGTTATGTAGTCACAAAGGATGGTATTCTACCCGATAGGGGAAAGGTAAAAGCAATCCTTGACATTGCACCACCCAAAACCCTTAAGGAACTGAAAAGCTTCCTAGGATTAACATCTTATTATAGGAGATTCATTAGAGACTTTGCCAAAGTAGCCAAGCCCTTAACCAATCTTACTCGTGGTGAGATGGCACAAGTTAAGGCTAATCAATCAAAAAAGGTTAAAATTACTCTCGGTGAAGAATAATTGCAAGCATTTAATGATCTCAAGGAATTGCTTACCTCATCGGATGTATTAGCTTTCCCGGACTTTGACAAGCAGTTTAATCTAACAACGGACGCTTCCAACAACGCATTAGGTGCCGTACTTTCTCAATGGGCAATGGGAAAAGACAAACCGATAACTTTCATTTCTCGGTCCTTGAATAAGACAGAAGCGGCGTATGCCATAAACGAGAAAGAAATGCTCGCTATAGTTTGGGCATTAGACAATTTACGCTCCTATCTATATGGAGCCAAGAAAATACGCATTTTTACCGACCACCAACCCCTGACGTTTGCTCTGAGCAATAGAAACTACAATGCGAAATTAAAAAGGTGGAAGGCTAGAATTGAAGAATACAATTTTGAGCTGATTGAATCCTCCACTGACACTGCGAGTGAAGGTAGGGCAAGAAGTGAGGACTCAGATACTGTAATAGCTAGTGAGGGTACAACAGAAAATGAGGACTAAGCTAATGTAACAGCTAGCGAGCGAACTGCACACAGCGCTGAACAGGATGGCACAGACTCGATTCCACATGTCGAAGCTCCCATTAATGTTTTTCGAAATCAAATTATAATACGACAATTCCAATCCGATATGACTGCACACATGAATCCTCATCCTGGTTATAGCCGCCATGTCATATCTTTAGAAGAAATTAACAAGAAAAACCTTACACGAATGTTAAAAAAAAAACTTAGACCTAATGTCCTGAACAGTATTTGTGGTTATTACAAGAGGTTTATTTAGAACATTTTTCACACTATAAGTTAAGAATCACTCAAAGACTCGTAGAAGACGTGACTTGCCCAGACAGGGTGTGCCGTTTGATAGAAGAAGAGTACAAAAGGGCACATAGAAGTAAGGAAGAAAAACTACAACTCCTAGAGAAGTACCATTTCCCTAAAATGAACAGTTTAATAGGAAGATATACGAAAAATTGTGAAGTATGCAAGACTAACAAATATGATCGGCATCCACCAGTACCAAAACTTCAAGCGACCCTAGTTCCTTCTTATCCCTGTGAAATACTGCATATGGATATTTTTGTACTCCAAAATGAGTATTTTATTAGCGTTTTGGATAAATTTTCGAAATTTGGAAAACTCTTCCCTCTTAGGAATCGTTCAGCTTTACAAATGAGAGAAAAACTAATTGAGGTCCTTAGTTATTTCTCGACAACACGTATTTTAGTGACTGATAATGAAAGGGGATTTATTAGTCCAATAGTAATGAATGTGATCCAACAGTTTGGCATCAAGGTATACTTAACCCCAGTAGGCCGTAGTGAGGTGAACGGATAGGTGGAGCTGTTCCACTCAACCTTACTAGAAATTTACCGATGTTTGAAGGCTGAACATGAAGGCTTAGGTGTTAGGGAACTTATAATGCTCGCCACTGATAGGTACAATAACACCGTCCATTCTGTCACGAACAAAAAACCAGTGGATATTTTCTTCAATAGAGCCGAAAGGATTAATTACCAAAGGTTGCAAAACTTTAGGCGAAAATTAATTAAAGAGATAAAAAAATCAATTACAGAAAAGCAAGAAGCAACCTTGAGGAGACACAACGCTAAGCGTCGTGTCATACCGAAGGATTATGGGGTAGGCGATGTCGTTCATGTTAGGAATATGCAAATCAGGGCCAAATATAGACCACTTTTCGAAAGAGCGGTCGTTAATAAAAACAATCGGGTCACAGTGCAGACAAGCACTGGGAAAAAGATTCATAAGACCCATATTAAATCCTAGTGGCTTCGCTTAATGCGATTTCTTTTTTTTTGGGACAACGATTTGTGATAGTGATGTCCTCACTATCATGGGTCGTGATAGATCCTCGTACCATGAGTAGATTTCCTGTAATTAAACCACCAACGCTGGAAACTAAAGGGGATAACTCGGGGTCTATGGTCCATACAAAAAAAATGAACAAATGGGCTCAAAACTGTAGTGGAAATCGCTTATTGCGGTAGGATTCAATTCCCTGTGGGTCCCATGTAAGTGAGGAAATCTTATTGAGGGGAGCCTAGTTTAAAAATGAAAAAAGTCAAATATTAAAATTCCATGAGAAAGACCTTAAAATAAAATAAAAGAAACAATATAAAAAGATACAAGGCACGAGAAAATATAAAGTATAATAAAAACTACAAGTTCGAATGGAATAAAAAGCTTAAAAATGGCAAATGATATGCAAAAAAATTAAAAGAAAATGAAAGGTCTTAAAATATAAAAACCGGTAAAAATATGAATTCAAAAGATTATAAAAGCTTAAGCGAAAAAATATTACAAATAGTTAATTTAATTCAAACAGAATTATTATGATGCAATAAAGTAAATTTATTTTGGAGCAAGGATGATCCATGCCAATGGCAGAATACAAAGGAAGTCCATGGCTTAAGAGACTATCATTTGTATCCTTTTGCATATGGCAGACATCATACCAAGTTCAAAACAAAAAAGATGGGGGATGTGGCCTTCTGCCTAGAAAATAAAATAATTGAAATAAATTCCATAGAAATTTAAGAATTACTTTAGAATAAGAATCTTGATAACAGTAAAACACTATATATTAATGTAAAAAACTTAAGGTCGAAATTTGATTGTGTTAACTTCTTAATATTACTAACTTCGTAATTACTAGTTATACTAACACTCTAACAAAATAATCGTAGAACTAGAAAAGCAACATTTATCATTCCAGTTTTATGTGGTTCACTGCTGTGAACTGCTTACAAATCTTCGAATATCACTCGCCGTTGGTTACATTCAATCATGACAAAGGTTGGCTGGTCGACGGAAGATTTAATCTGGTACACGTCATCAACTTAGAAGAATATGAACACCTATTGGACCAGGCGGTAGCAATGCTGGGGAAAGTTATCGTGGACGAAAGAGCAAAGATGGTAATTGACTTCCATGTTAATACAATTTCTTCCCAATTAGATAGATACGCTTATGGGCAAGTATAGAAAACAGAAGCGCTCTAACGACTGGATCGGTTCTGCCTAGAAATGGTTGGCTGGCAACCCAGATGCAGCGGATTGGTATAACGTTTTAAAGTCTGAACAGAGCATAATTGAAAACCACAACCATCAATATGTGATCAACGATCGACTTTTTAAAGCATCACAGGAGGCCATATCCAAAGCTAACGCAATGGTGGTCCGATTTCACAATGAGGTCAAGGAGACGAATGTCGAAAAATTTATCAATCAAGTCATACGCCAAATAATGATAATCAAGGAAGAAGTAAATGAAGTCACAAGAGCCGCCTAGATGGCCAAGGGTGGTATAGTCAACACCAACGTACTCGACAGAGAGGAAATTCACCGCATAATAGACGAAATTGCAACGCTCCCATATTCCAACGAGTTGGAAGCTATCGAGTATGCTAATCCGAAGGTATGCACAAATGGTTCCATGATTCTGTATGTCCTGTCACTGCCAAAAGTAAGGAAGGCTGAATATAACTACCTTATTGTCAAACCATCCATTCGAGAAGGGAAAGTGATAGACATACGTTTTAATACACTATTAGTGAACGAGAAGGAAACTTATGGTATCACCGAGACTTGTATGCGAATCAGCAATAATACAGTGTGCGAGGAAAAAAGCCTGAAAAAACTTCCTGAAGACGATTGCATTTCAACCCTCATCAAAGGAGGTGAAGCGAAGTGCTCATACCGATTCTGTGAAGAGAAAGTCGTTGAGTTCGTTATGGAGGATACCATCTTCATAACCAACTTTAAATGTAATCTTCAGAGCGGTAACGTTACTAAATCCCTATCAGGCATCTACGCAGTGCGTCTTAATAACGAAGAAGTGACAATAAAAAATTTGACCTATATCAGCCGAAGCGAAACATCAATCCAAATCCTACCTCAGATCGTCACAACTGTCCTAGAGGGAAGACGGCAGCTTGATGTGGGCTATCTCCACAATATCAGTCTGCCAAATATTAAGAATCTTGAAAACCTAGTTAAAGATACCGCTAATCCCGGATTGTACTATTTTTTTGCTCTTATTGGTCTTAGGCTACCTATGCTGGAAAGCCCTGTACTCCCGGGTTCATCTTCCTCCTCTGCGGAGCATGAGTATCTCAACACCGAAACTTCATTCTGCGGGAGGAGTTAACACGAGCAAGTGTACTTGAGGTAAACTCATGTCCACAAATTAGTGCTGACATTGCACACGCGCCAGCGAACAGGAATTAGATTCTGCTCACATTTCGTGTGGACAATTTCCCACATTGCGAAATTGTCAGTATGTTGAATCAGCGCTATTACTTAATTATTATTTCTTTATATACTAAAACATTGTAAATTAGTTTTTAGTCTTTTGGGGAATACTAGAGTGATAAGTGGGTTGTGAACTAAAATAATAAATTGTGAATTGAATTAATTGAAGTGTTTTATTTGTGAAAGTGGACAGTGGTCGTCCACTATAAAATATATTTTTTTGGCAATCCTGGAAGGAGAAATTTAAGTTATATTATCATATAATTATATTGTAACATTGTTTATCTTTCTACTATTCTGAGCTGTAGGCCTAAGTTGTCATTGCTCTTTAAATATTAACCTTTAATTTGTAATTAATTGTTAATAATTAAATAAATAAATAAATACTTTGTTCATTGTTATATTCAATTGAGTTAAGTAACTCGTGGCGTCGAATAAATTCGGCAATACTAATGGCAAGCAATTGATTACCATACATATATGAACTGCAGTCGACAAGGAGTTTGCGAATACCCTGCAAACAAATTACCAAGATAATCTGGCGAAACGTCTCCTATTTTAAAAAGTGTTCCTGTAACACGCTACAAGACGCTCATTCTCCCAATGCTTCTTTATGGCCCTGAGGAATGAACACTATTAAGCTTTGATGCAGCAGCGTTTGAGAGTATTCGAGGGAAAAGTCCTACGTTAAATCTTCGGTCCATTGTGAGTTGGCAGTAATTTCAGCATCCTATCCAACAATGAGTTGTTTGAGCACCTCAACGACATGAACATTGTGCAGCGTATTAACGTCCATCGGCTGCGCTAGCTAGGCCATGTCCTTCGAATTGTGGAGGGTGCTCCGGCAAAATTAATTTTTTATGCGGGGATTTGCAGAATTAGCGAGGAGGACGACCTTGTTTACGTTGGAGGGGATTAAATCGACGAACCCCTGTCATCTCACTGGAGAAGGCAGGCAAGAAGCAGAGGCGCCTGAAAGGATGTGTTCAGTTAGGCCGAAATCCGTTAATTGGATTGTTAATAGCCTATTAAGTAAGTAAGTAAATTCCTGTAAAGCATAAAAGCATTAAAGTTATTGTAAACAAAATCGTTTAAAAGGGTAATAATGGCTAATAGGAAAAACATCGAAAAATATAGTCTGAAGTAATGATGGGCGTAATCAATATATCAACTGTAAGCTTAAACGTTTCATATCAAGAATTAAGAAAAATTAAGAATTAAGAGTCGAACGAAATTAATTCAATTTTTTAAAAAACAGACAAACATATGATTTAATTTTTATGTTTTGAATTGCTGTAAAGATCGATAATTTTTGAAGACGTGAAAATGCAAATTTACCTCCGAAAGTTGAGCTTAGATATTCGTGTTATTACCACCATCTGGGGTGATTTGGCTGCCAAAATAAGTACATCTTTGCAGTTCTTCAACAGGACTATTATCGAGAAGGATGTGACTGCATGACATTTGTTTTATTGGCGTTGATGCGAAAATTATACTTTTCATAACATTTTTGGTTTCACTATTATTACTCGTTCGAGGCACCTTGTCGAATATTACCAGATATATGTGTGATGAAAGAAAAATCCCTGTTTGACACTTGACGCGATATCAACATTGAAATGATTTATACTGGGATTGCATAAGACGGATTAATTTGTGGCGGATCCATTTTCTTTGGAGTGCACTCCAGATACTGGTGCTGAAAACTTGAAAACTTTTTCGAAATCAATGAAAACAATACATGAAGGTTGCTGGGGCTAACTAACTTGTTCCAGTACGATGCAATATGCCCAATACACAAGAATATTGTGACCGCAAACCTGCCTTTCAGTTTCAGAGTATATTATCTACTTTGCCCGCTATTCGGTCCAAAATGTTTCGACATTGGAGTGTCACACAAAGTAACATGATTCCCCCTGTAGCTACAATCCTTCGAAATTTCGAAGGGATTTGAATTTTAATCCCTAACCAGAATTCCTTAATTTTCGCTCTCAGCTTGTTCACGGTCGAAAACTGTTAATAATTTCATATTGTTACGAAAATGAAAACATCGTTTAACATTAACGATAAACAAAAGCTTGGTATAGCAAATACAACGAACTTGGTTGCATATACCGACAACAATAGTGTAAAAGAAAAGGAGATAGACAAGTAAGAAAGAACGAAACAACGTGAACAAAATACACAAATTACAATGCAGTCGCGATAGAACTCTCGAGAAGACGAAAACAAGAACCTTCTACTTCAAGAACGTTCATCAGACTGATTTTGTGGACATATAAAAAGGCAAGACAAAGCAGACAACGATCAGTAAGAATTCCGTCAGCCTTGTGTGAAGACACGTTGCATGCGAATTAAACAGTCGTGGTTTGAAGATCGCTATTGTGAAGATCTACCGAAGAGTTGTTAGTGTTTGCGCGGACAGAAGTGTGAAATAGAATAGTAAACAAGCAATTATTGTTCAATCCATTAAGTTGTATACGGTCGCACACAAAAGTATTGCGAATAATAAAGAGTTTAATTGAAACAAAATACAAATTTGTTTTTACTTTGTTTGCAATTAACGAACTCGTTTAGAATATACGTTTTTGAAAATGTAAAAATGTAACAATATGTTTGCGATAGGATTGCAATACCTACCTTGAAAGTAGATCTTCATAATTGGCAAACAAATTTTTTACTCACTATCTTTTTGAAAATCATAGTGACTTTCAAAACTTTCTTCAAGTTTAGTAATGAATGGCTAGATTTTTGTATGAAGTTAGGTGTACGACAGAGAATCATTATGTCCATTACTTTCATTAATAAAACACATACGGGTTTTGCATAGAAATTAATGTTTTGTTTGCAACATTGTCTCTTTGAGTTCAATAAGCTTTTACTTATAAAAATATTGTCAATAGTATTGATTAAATGATATTAAAAAGTCACATTATGTCATAAAGATGTTAATTGATGTATTGATTCAGATTTTAACTCATCTCACTACTAAATTTCATTCATTCATTTCGTTTTCATTCATGCTTGAATAAACGCTGGTTTATTCACAAACGTTAACACCTACTCAACAGTCCTGGAAAAAGTTTTTCGTTGTTAAATTTGTGTACTTCTTCTTGGGTATTTTACTTTTGGGGTTAACAGAAGACTACCTCTACCATTCGCAACAGAAACAGAACACAATACGACATTCACACAAAAACTTTTCTTCAAGTCATTCAACCGTAATAAAACCCTTTCAATTTGTAAAAGTTTGTTTCGTACTCGTTTTTCGAATTTTATTTGACGTTCATGTAAGTTCAAGTATTTTTCTTTCTATTCTTAGGAAATTATGAAATTAGCATAAATTCTTTTGTTTCCACTCACTGAGACCGTCAGTCAGTTAGTCATTCATTCAGTTGGTATTCAAATATTCATTTCGGTACTTTTCACTTTTCTTTCTTTCTTTCTTGGCTTGTCAGAGGCTGTAAACAACAACAAAATCTGACTGTTTCACATATTGAATGACTGCCTTCTCCTTTGGCAAGGGCTGTTGGTTTGAAAGCATTTGCTGTAGTTATTACAAGAGATTGCAAAGAGCGTGCTGGCGTCTTTTAGTATCCTTTTATGTCTGAAAACATAATTTTTTATGCCTTAAGGCCACAATTAGTTGATTGTTATTTTATTTTATCAGATTTTTCTTACCAAATCTGTTTATGGGAACATTAGAATTTGTTGCTGAATTTCTTAAAAGCCTCCAACGATACATTATGTAAATCAAAAAATTTCTTTGTAATTCATAATGAATTTTTAATACATCTACGTACCTTTAACCCTGGACAGTTACTGTTAGTCGATTCAACGAAGAGTAACCTTAGCGTACATAAATGACCACCCAGGATTAAAATAATGGGTAGCCAGGGTACGTTTATTCACTACAAGGTTTCGTTTGATAATAAAAGCGAAATTCGGTCAAACATAAAAGAATTATATAATAAAGAGTAAATAAGCTTCGTCGATTCGACGAACAGTAACCAATTAGGGTTAAAGTGTTCGTCGATTCAACGAAGAGTAAGCTTAATGTACCAAAATGAAGATTAACCGTCCAGGATTAATGAACAGTCAAAATGAAGTCACCAAACAAAATAAAGTTTTTCCAGTTTTATCAGTAGGTCTCTGCCTCTGTTATTTGAGTTCTATTCTTTATTTGCTCGACCTTCTTGTAATGTTCGTTTTTGGTGCTATTCTCTCTGGGGCTTAGTTGGTCGGCGTTTAATTTTTAAGATTTGTAATCATGATGAATATTTTTTTTCTTCTCCTGGATTGAAGTCTGGCTTGCTACATCACGTTATTACTTACGAAATATTTTGAAAGGTTAGGTTAGGCCAGGTTAGCGTGTAGCTTGCCATTCACAGGCAAGTTCACTCGGTGGCCCATGTGGTCCATTTTGTCACCCAGTGTGAGGTAAGCCCATTTGTCATAATCCGTTAATGGTGGGTTCGAAGCACGCTGAGCTCCGATCGAAACCAGCCAGTTTCATTGGTGGTACGTTCGCCACTATGTCCAGATCTTTAACATTCTGTCACCCAAAAACTGATAAAGTCTGTTCTGAAGTGCAAAATACTCGCATTAAAGCTGTTGTACAGAAAATAGGTTGAAAACTATCGGGCATGTTCTGAAAAACACAAATCGCCTAAATATTGAGTTTTCGTTTTAAAAACGCCAAGACGATGTTCTGGCGAACGCAAATCTCTAAAACTTTTTTGTCCGATTCGAAATCGCCAAATAGGTGTTCTGGAACACACTTAACGTTAAAAATTTGCGATATCAAATCGTGCGATTCTCAGAACATGCCTGTATATTGAAGTCGTTATAGTCTAGTAATCACTGTGTTGCTTTATTTGACGTGAGCCCTTGTTTAAAACCCCTGCCCAGACGGCTCGAACAAAACGATATATGAAAAAAAATATTTCTTTGGTGGCTTACTTTTAGCTGATTTGTGGCAAGAACTCTGAGAGTAAATAAGATTGACATGAAAAGTTTCTCAAACTGCCTCTGGCATAAGTTCTGAGGAAGGCTGCTCAATTCTATCGTTCAGAGTTGACATTAAAGTGTAGGTTCTGCCCTCATGGAAAGAATTAACACACAGCATGGGCGTTATGATAAGTTAGGCCCTAATCCTGACTAAATTGTTTTAATGCCAATAAAGCAAGACATTTTTAATTATTTCGCCGATTTTTGTTAAAACCGTTACGCGTAACTGTCATATTCTCCTTCTCATTACTAACCAAATATTTATTTACGTTGACGGAAGACGGAATTGACACCGAGAAAGGTATTGCTTTGTGTCTGGTGGGATTGAAAGAAAACTTATAAAAATGAGCTGCTATCGGGTGGGCCATTTATCGTTTTAAATATGAACCATCAATTATTTCGGATCTGGCAATACTTATGTCATTCTATTCTATCACAAAATTCAGTATATTAGCTCCACTGAACGTAATGAATCGACATATGCTAGAGCAACGTTGGGATTTATTGGAATAGATGGGCTAACGGGAAACTGCACGATGATGCCGACTTTGCAAAACAAAATTAATCATCTGTTCGGATGAAGCTCGTTTTCATCTTGGTGGCTACGTTAATAAGCAAAATTGTAGTATTTGAGTATCAGAAAACCTATTCGTGGTCTTGCAGATGCCAATGCACCCACTACGAGTGACTGTGTGAAGCGGCTTGCGGAGCAAAGGCATCATTTGCCCATTATTCCTTGAAAATGAAGACGGCGCAACCGTTACGGTCAACGGAGATACATATCGCACCATGAAAACGATTTTTTTGTACCCGCTCTTCATTGTATTGATGTGAATGATGTTTAGTTTCAACAGAATAGTGGTACTTGCCACACATCTCATCGTTTGATGGCAGTTTAATTAGCCAAAATGGTGATGTCAATTGGCCGCCAAGAAGCTGCGATTTAACTCCGTTAACTATTTTCTATAGGGCGCCATTAAAGACAAGTGTTATGCCGACAAACCAGAGACAATTAAGCATTTGAAGGCACACATTCGTGATGCCATTGCCGAGGTACGATCCCATACACTCGAAAAAGTGCACGAAAAATGGTCCGATCAAATGAGGTACTGGGAGGTCCGCCGCGGCAACCATAGAATAGAAATAATATTCCATTTCTAACCGGAACAATTGTACTTGACAACAAAAAAAAAAAAAAAATAAGTTTAACAAAATGTTTAACCGTTTTGGTTTTATTGCATTTTTAAATTTAAATTCTTAAATGGTCCACCCTTTAGCATGAATATTTGGGTATACAAGAGCTCTGTTAAAAATGAATGCCACGTTAGTTCACAACAGACAACACTCCTTCAACAAACACTCCCTAAACCTATTCCACCATATAAAAAACCCAAAAATATTGATATATTGACAATATATGTAGATAATTGAGATTTAAAAGTAAATTGCTGTATACAGTAGATTCCTTTAACTATTGTTTTAAGAAATCTCAAAATCAATTCAAAAATAATCTGAAAAATACAAGTCAATTGAATCGAAAATAATCCAAAAAAAGAATTAACATTTGCAAGTAACGAGTTAACAGCTTTTCAAGATAATGCGTCCATCTACTATACTTGAATTGATTTTTCTATTTTGCCTTTTGATTCCCTTCTTATTGTTGTTCTTTTCGTTATTTGCAATTCGTTTCTTCACTTCACTTCATTCGGTTGTTCACTTGTTAAAGGATTTTATAAAAACAATACTTGATTCTAGGAAACGATTACGAATTGTTTTTACTTGTTAAAGAATAAAACGTGAAAAAAGACTAAAAAAACGAACTTTAAAGAGGAAAATACGATATAAAAGAAATCAAAAACAAGGAAAATATCAATATTCAATTCAATTTCCTTTATGCCAACATCTGTCATCCACTGTAAAGGAATGTGTCATCATCAGCACGTAAACGTTCAATTTTATTGAATCGGACTTTAATGTTTGTTAGAAGTAGCACTGAAAGTGTGGTTAAGGCTAACTACTAATTATATCTACGCGGAATAAAGTACAGAGTTTGATATGCTTGGGCATTATGAGTTCTCTAAAGTCCCCGCCGCAGGCTGGCCTAGAGGTCATCCGCGGTCGGGTACGCTTCAGAACTGCATAAAGTAGAACCAAATCTACTTTAGAATTGCCTACATGGTATCAGAGACTATTTTCGGAAGAACTTACAAAATTCAAACTCCCACACGGGAAGAGTGGGTTGCTACAGCTGTTATCGGTGACGGTGACATAACGATCTTCACCGTTGACACAAATATGGAATGTGTAACTGGATATGTATATCCATTTCTTCGGCAACTTTTTGAAAAATCTGTCCTCCGAAATCGACTTTAAACTGCTAGTCCCACCACTCATGTATAAAATGAACAAAGACAACATTGTGGTGTGAGAAGCTAGGTCGTAATGACTAATTATGTGTGCACGTGTATCTATGTATGTATATCTGTTCCAATATGCTGGTATGGAAAGGGCCATACGGATGACGTAACCAGGCCAGAGTATTCCTGGCGGAGATTTTTACTATTGTACATGCTGCACATATGATTGAAAGCAGGAACCTACTTTCTTCGAATTTGATCCCAGGTGTGGATAATCAAGCAGCATTCAAAGCGGTGTGATCCCACCTAGCCAAATCAAAGGACGTCAGGAGTTGCATGGACTCTCTATGCCGTAGACGTCGACACAACACCCATCGCTACTGGGTTTCGGGCCACTCTGGCTTAGAGGGAAAGGAAAATGCGGGCAAATTGGGGCGCAAGGTATCTGAGATACCTAAGGAAGAGACAGGAGAGAGATAGCGGTTATATGAGCCCCTACAAGAACACTTTTTCAAATTGAAAAAACAACAACAACAACAAGCCGTAGGTGGTCCAAAAGGACATTTCAGAAAGACGATAAATGAAGTAATTTGTAGGTTTGAGTACTTACCGAACTGATCTTTGTATAAGTGCATGCTATGCGGAATATGGTATCTCGTTATGGAAGCCACATGTCGTTTTCCACCATCAAACCGTTTTAAATTTTTGTAAAATTTCGATTAACGTCCCTCTGTTTCCTGTTACATTAAACGGGCATATGATATTTTACACCCTGCATTAAATTTAAAACATATTTTGAAATTCAATTGTTTTTTAAAAAGAAAAATATACTAAATTGAAGTAGTCTATGTAAGTAGTCCTATGAACTGATATAACTGCATACCTAACCAGACAACAAATAGGCTGCTTTCCAAAAAGTATCAATACAAAGTTTGTATGCAGTTCTACTACTGTATATAAACTATGTAGATATGCAAAGTAACCAAACAATGCATCAACTATTAATCCGATGCCTGATTCCTTTTCGACTGCTTTAAAAATACACATTGACGACATTTTGAAATAGAATACATTGTATATATTTTGTACGGCGGCATTATGAAACACTATACTTTGTTCAAACACAAATCAACTGACATTTTGGAAGGCAGTCGTTGTGTTTACATCAATGTTTTATGGTTAGATATGCTCTGAATATAGTTTGTAGCAGTTTTACATAGGCGTAGTAATAATTTAGCGACAATTCACCAAGTAACTGTTGACATGTGTTGTTGTTTTTGTTTTAGTAATTTCCGCGTGCTTTCATTTCAAAACTCTTACTATGCTTTAAACCCCTTTTTTATTCGAAATCTCTGAAAAATAAAAATTTTTATTGAGGGCAATAAGAGAACTTCAAATTTATTTTTTTCACTCTGTTCGTGTTTCTCTGTGAAATTTTTTCCCATACAAATTGGCTTTTTAATTAAAAAAAAGAAAATGAAATTCAATGAAAATCGAAGAGAGAGTTTTGAACACATCGGCGACTATAACAATACTAATAAAACAACAACTGTTTTTACGCTGTTCTAAACTTTTAATTGATTTTTTTTCATTTGTTCTGCATTTGTTGCAATTCTTTTTCAAAAAATTTTTTCTTCCTTTTTGTTTTTGACAGAGAATTGCTTAGAGATTCCTCTATTTATTCTGAATAAAATAATAGTGTTGCGTAGATTTTATTTTTATGTTCTTTGTAGCGGGTTTTTGAAACTAAAATCTTTGTGATTCTGTTGGTACCACACTATTGTTTGAGGGCTTTGTTTTAATGGAAAAAGCAAATATATATTTTTTTCTTATTCATAAATTTCAATCGCCATATTGCAAATAAAATGTAGGATAAGAGAAATAATTAAAAAGAACGAACATATTTGTGAAAATACTTAATTGTTGACACATTTCTTTTTCAAATTATCAATATTTGCAAAGCAATTAACCGTAAAAGTGCTGGCTCTTTTTGCCATCAAAATGACTAAAATGGTCTTCTATCTTGTTGAAGCTAGATCTTTATTTATTGCCATTTCATCAATCATACATACATCCATACACAATTTGGTCACTACAATGTTTCAGTCAGGATTACGACCTAGCTTCTCACGCCATTTAAGTTGAATGCGTTAATTTTATACATAAGGGGAGGGACCTACAGTTTAAAGTCGACTCTGAACGACAGATTTTCGAGAAACTTTCATGATAATTTTATTTACGCTTAGAGTTTTTGCCAGCAGTCTGCTGAAAGGAAGTCGGCGAAGAAATATTTTTTCATATTTTGTTTTGTTTGAGATGTCTGATCTGGGGTTTGAACCGAGGCCTAATGTCTAATAAGCCAACACACTACCTACTAGACTGCGGCCACTACCATCATTGAAATATTTCTTTTTCAAATTACGAATGTTGGAAGAGTTGGGGCTCGGCCTATCACAAACCACAACATTTCGTAAGAGCCACTACTTGGTGTTGGCTTAGTGCTGGCAGTGTCATCGGTCCATATTTCTGTGAGAGCGATGTTGAAAATGTCATTACTGTTAACGTTGAGTACTATAGCATGACTACTAATTTCAAACATCTCATGCCACATTGGATATACTGCTTGAGAAATTTGAAGGCTTGATCATGTAATGAGGAGATAATGTGCACTGACTACCAAGATCCTGCGATTTGATCCATCGACTTTTCCTTATACGATTTTTTAAATCACAGACGCAAGCTAATAAATTACAAGCCACAATGGTCTTTAAAGCCAACATAGACATACTTTATTTGAATGATATTATATTCTACACATAATGCCATCAATATGCCTTTCAGAAGTATAAATAATTCCTATGTTACTTTGGACACTTTGATCGATTTAAATTTAAAAACAGCCAGTACCTTAACAGTGCCTATATAATAAGAATAAGTGGTAAGGTATACACACATAATTACTCATAACAGTCAGGATCTAGCTTCTCACGCCACTTACGTTATGTGCGTTAATTATGTACATATACTAGCTGTATACTGCGCATGTTGCTGCGCCACCAACTAAAATAAATTTGAAGGAAAGACATTACACAAATGTCTAATTAATTTTGAATCATTTCATTGATATTGTTTCCCGTTGTCCTGATGATTCAGATGAATGGGCCTGAGAAGTACGCATTCGATCAGTTTCTAATCACACTTCTCGTTGTTCAAGTTGTTCAAGCGAACGGGACTCAGTGGCATATACTCGAAGATTTTCCAGTCTCAATGCTCATCTGATTCTGAGGCTCGTAGTGCTCTTTTCTTCCGTGCTTGAGGTGTTGGTCGACCAGTCGCGTATCATTCATTTTGAATAATTTTCAATGACGCCATCGATCGGAAATGAATCGCACCAACGTCCGTCGACTCATGCGCAACAACTTTATTAAAGAATGCACAGTTTACGATTTAATTCATTTTGAGCAATTTTCAGTGGTGCCACCTGTCGGAAATTGGTCATACCAACTTAGAAACCTTCCCCGGCTCATACGCAACAACTTTTATAAAGATCATAACATGATCAAATGCATAGTTTACGATTTAATTTATTTTGAGTAATTGTCAGTGGCGCCACCTGTCGGAAATTGGTCATACTAACATAGAAACCTCCGGCGCATGGGCAACAACTTTCCTAAAAATCATATCATGATCAAATGCATAGTTTACGATTCTATAAGGTACATACAAACAAACATTCATTTTTATATGGGTATGTGGGCGTGGCACTTCGCCTACTTGAAATTTTAAAATAAAAAGCAGCTTATAGTTCCTTCCAGACATACAGGAAGGTACTGCTAAAATATCAAGAAAATCGGTCCAACCATTTAGCCGTCTATAGACTTCAAACAAACAAACAAACCCACAAACAAATAAACACACATTCATTTTTATATATAAGATGAGTGGTGGAACCTACAGTTTAAAGTCGACTCCGAACAACAGATTTTTTTGAGAGGAAGACCTACTAGACTACGGCGACTTTAAAGTATATACAAGGTAATGTATACAGAACCATAAAAATTATATATAAGGATTGTTTTGTCGCACACTAGTCCCCTTGATTTCTCCTATAAACTATGTTTCCTGTATTCGAACATAATACGCTGCATGAGTAGAAGTCTTCTCCTGAGTGTCAATAAAAAAAATTAAACAAAGCCTTCCATGTTCTCATTGTTCTATCTTCTTGAACCGTTGAAACTGATCATTTTAACTTGAATTTGTCTTCACATTACTTATGGATGAAATGAAATCAAGCAAAACTCAAATGCCGATAGAAACGACATCATGTAATGAAATCCTATTTCTAAATGATATTCTGGGTCAAAACAACAACAACAACAATAGAAAAAAATTTTTGTTAAATGCTCTTGATATGCTTATTTCTCGGCTTCACTAGAGTAGAAAGTCATCGAAATTATTTATAAAATCTTTTGCATTCACTTTATATTTTTTTCTTCCTTAATTTGTTTTGTAATTTAATTTTTTATTGAATGACTGAAGTATCAAATAAACAATGAGCTCTCCTGAGAAAATCATTCGTTTATTCATTGTGCCACATTATTTGGTTACATTTTCTGTTTTTTTTTTTATTTATTTTTCATTCAGATTAAATTGATTTCAGTGCTAAAAGTGAAGAGTACTTCCAGTTTTCAATAGAATTTTCTTAATTTTGCCTTTTTCTCACATTTTTAGGGGGAAAAAAAAACTTCCTAGAATAAAAACTTTTCAATGCACCGTACCCATAACGATTTAGATGAAACGCACACTTGAATTGATGCAAAACTTTTGTAGAACTTTAAGGGCCGTTCTTACAACTTTCAGTTAAACTTGGGTTTAGTTAAAGGTGCCTTTAGCTAAAGGAAACTGTAAAGTTACCTTTAACTACTTTTTGTTATTACAATCTACAGATAAAATAAAATCAACTTTTTCAAAATACGGCAGTGTCGGAGCAATGTCGATAACATTGCACAAATTAAACAAATTTTATTTGAACGCAGTGGCAACGACGGGCTTTTTTTTGTTGTATTTGCTCACTTTGTTTAAGTTTAAGTTGCCATATTGAAAATAATATATAATATTGGCAAGTTCAAACATAAACTTAACTTTAAAAGTTACAAGTAGGATGCTCTTCCTTTAGCTTAACGGCCATTTCTACCATATCGTCCTCGTATAATAATGAAAAACAATTTATATGCCCGTTAAAATCCTCCCTTTAGTTAACGCCAAGTTGTAATAATGGCCCTATATGTCTTAAGACTTGTAATAGATTAACTTTTCTGAAAAATAGTTTCAAAATATTTCTCTTTTCCTCTCTCAGAGAGAAAAAAAATTCTTTACTTTTCTTACTTTCTTTGTTGTGGTCTGCTAATGCTTTGATTCTCCTACTTCTTGCTTTAACACTCATAAGCTTTTAATTTTGTTATAAGTACTGGAGCAGTTTCTTGTGGATGAAAAAAAATAGAAAAAAAATCACAAAATTAGCAGGAGTGAATGAAATATTCATTTGGAGCGAAAATACCTAACCATACACACATAGTTGGTCAACACAAGCCTTTAGTCAGGTTGTGTGTGTTAATTTTATATAAGTACATAAGTGGCGGGGCCTGCAGTCTAAAGACGACTCCAATAGGTTTCTGAGAAACTTTTTATGGCCATCTCAGAGTTTTTGCATGAAATCTGCTGAGAGGCAGTCGCTGAAGAAATAATTTTTCAAATTTCGTTTTTGTTGATGATGTCTGACCTGTGGTTTGAACTGTGGCCTTCAATAGACCAACGTACTACCTACGAAGATTATTTTATGTAAATATTCCCACAACTTCACCGAATGTTTTGGCCTATATCTCACTCAAGGTTATAAGCTTCTCTTTCGAAATTGGTATTGTGATTGGATTATTCCCGTACATGAGGAATATTATGTATTCCCACAAAATATAATCTAGAAGTTTCCAAGCAGACACAGGTCAAAATCATTATGAAAGCGTTATGTCGTTTATGCATTTCCATGTGATGCCCTTACTTATGACTGAGCTGTAAAGGTTTCCGAATGGTCGGAACCTATTGATTTTATGTCTTAACTAGAAATGAGATGCTGACAATATTTTGCTATAGTAGTCAGTCTAAACTGCCAAATTGTCAGTTCAATGGTGACATTTAACGGCTTCTCGTTTAACCGTTTCTTACCAGATATTTCCTTTTTTGTGATAATATCGCAGCTAATAGAGCATTATCCTTTCCTATATGTTGTAGAGAAGCCTCAATATACATAGACTATGAGGCATAAGTTCCTATAAAAAAGTTGTATTTATTTTTGGGGTGATAGTGGTGTAAATAGTAGGCACATCAGGAGAAGTGAACAGTTTCTCCTGCCATCTTAAGAAACCCAGACACTTGGATGTGGAAAAATATTTAGCTTCCATCGAATATCACATTGATATTTCATGCTCAGGTCAAAAACTTTTGATGTCAACTATGAGTGCCTGTAACTATGATTTGTAGTTAAAGACAACGTAATAACACTGTTGTGCTTACGTGTCCGCATTACAGTTGGACCTATTCTCACGATGCCATTCGAAGATTGACTGTATAGGTCGCATGTGTGTAAATCATTTATATTCAGTCTTTTCGTATCAATCTTCGAATGCCTTACTCTACTCTACTTCGAAAGAATATGAATGACTAATATTACTGTCATCTGCAAATAGTAGATACATACATACATACATAATTGGTCATTACAACACTTTAGTCAGGATTACGACCAAGCTTCTCACACCACTTATGTTGTTTGTGTTAATTTTATACATGGGTAGCGGGGCTTACAGTCTAAACTCGTCTCTGTACGAAAGATTATTGATCAACTTTTTCATGGCAATTTTATTTACTCTCTGAGTTTTTGTCAGAAATCTGCTGAGAGGAAGTTTTTTTCAAATTTTGTTTTGTTGGAGATGTCTTGAACAGTCATAGTCGCCGTGGTCTAGTAGGTAGTGTGTTGGCTTATTAGACTAAAAGCCAGGGTTCGAGCCCCAGGCCAGACATCAAAATAAAATACAAAAAGTATTTCTTCGGCGACTTCCTCTCTGCAGATTTCTGGCAAAAACTCTGAGAGTAAATAAAAAATTGCCATGAAAAGTTTCTCAAAAATCTGTCGTTCGGAGTCGACTTTAAACTGTAGGTCCCGCCACTCATGTATAAAATTAACACACACAACATAAGTGGTGTGAGAAACTAGGTCGTAATCCTGACTGAAGGGTTGTAATGACCAATTATGTATGTATGTATGTCTTGAACAGTGGCCTCACGTCCAATAAGCCAACACACGACCTACTAGACTACGGCGACTTGAAACAGTTGATAGGGCTACAAGTCGAAAATACCCTCCAATTTAAGGCATACAAATAAAAAATTTTAATAATTATTTCAATACGTTTTATATGGTTAAATCCAGACTACAGTATTTAGCTTTGAAATTTTTTGTGTGATAATTGATGGCAATCAGGCACGAATGATGGACAATAAATGGCCATATGTTTCCAACTAATTTATGCTCGGTTTTTCTTCTCACGAAACCTCATCATCACACCTAATAGTGGATGAACCTGTAATTTCAAGGAGGGCAACATAGATAAATTGTTCAAATACATGCCTACATAATTGGTCATTACAATCCTTTAGTCAGTATTACGACCTAGTTTCTCACACCACTTATGTTGCGTGCGTTCATTTTTATACATGAGTGGCGGGACCTACAGTTTAAAGTCGACTCCGGACGACAGACTTTTGAGAAAATTTTCATTACAATTTTTATTTATACTCAGAGTATTTGCCAGAAAACTGCTGAGAGGAAGTCGCCGAAGAAATATTTTTTCATATCTCGTTCAGTTGGACCTTGGGTTTGAACCGAAGCCTCATGTCTAATACGCCAACACACTAGACCACGACGATTTGTTTAAATGCTTGCGATAAAGCAGGACAATAGAAAATAAATCCTAAAGGATAATAAGGCTATTGTTAACAAACTTAAAACTGTTTGAAAAGTTACTGACATTCAAATTAATGCCAGCCGTCCGACCATCAATTTATTTCAGGAAGAAATATATGTACGTATTACCCAACAAACATAAGTGTATTCAAGAAAAAGAAATACTAAATACTAAATATTACATGTCTCCATAGACTGCAACAGAGTTTGTAAGCGAAGAACTATTTCTGAGAATATAATTTCCACAAAATTTTTTTCTTTTCTTTTGTATTGGTGCAGTGCAGTCCTATGTTAATTTCGTATTGTATAAAAGAAGTGTTTTTCTTTCATATTTTTTTTTTGTTTATGTTTTAATTTAATATTTTTGTATAGTTTTCCTTTTTTTGCCTTTATTCACCAAACAGTTAATAATTTTGTTTTTCTTGTGTGCATTTTGCATTTGTTCACTCTCACATTGCTTTTCTAGTTATCCTAATATTTGCTTTATCGACTTTTATTATTTTAGAGATTTTCGTATATTTTTGTCTCAGAATACTTATATTCTGTTTTGTTTATTTTAATTGTTTTCATTTCATTTTATCATCCATTTCAATGCAGTTTGGAGAAATGTTGCCTTATCTATACTAATTGTTTTTTTATAACACTTATGCCTTTATTATTTATGTTCCTCTTTCTCACACACGTATTCCTTAGAAAATCAAATGTTTCATAGACAAAAAATTGAGTATCAGCTCAACACCTTAAAAGCATTTTGTTTGTTTCCTATTTTGCTCTCTCCCAGTGGCTTTAGTTGGATTACTTTTCATATCATAAATCTCTATATAGGCACGAACATACATATTTTCTCCTTCTATTTATTTTAATTTTTAATAAAAATACAATTAATTTTTCCTTTAAAATCGAATTACTTTTTCTCTTTGCCACCGCTTTTAATTTGTATCCTTGTCAGCCATGTTGTCTATTCGACATGAGACATGAGACAAAAACTAAAATTTATATCCTTTAAATACTTGCAAAGAGAGTAATGTTTTGCTATTTTCTACTTTATTTATACGTATGTGTTGTTATCGCATTTTTAACAGAATATTTCGATTTAAAGTGTGACTCCATGCAGCCACATGCATTTTTATTGTATGTTTACAGTATTATCTCAACAGGTCATTTCCTACACATTGTCAGAAGTTACTCTCTCTTCATGGTAGTTTTGTAAATTTCATACACTTTTTCGAGAGGTAATAAAACGTTTATGCGCTCTATTTATCTCTTATCGAAAGCTAATGCTTATTAACACTACAAATGTTGCTGTAATATGTATATAATATTGTAGCAGCATCCACAGGCATGTACCATAGTAAACAATTTTACCAGAGGATAAAAATTTAATGTTGACACATTGTAAATGTTCAAGAAACATTTTAAGCAACTTTTTGTTTACTGATACATAAATGTTAACTACAAATATTTGAATTTGTTTTACTTTAAGAAGTTTCCTAAATGATTGTTAAATTTAGAGTCGTACTTCGATAGCTATGCATATCATACTACAGCACTATAAGTCATATTCAATTTTCTTAAGCCTGCTGAATAACAGCAGGCAAAAACTTCACATCCGTACAAGAGAACTGGGACTAAATATGATTTAGCGAGTAATAGTCGCACCCTTAGTAGAGTAAAGTAATGTGTTTTCCACAAACTTCTTAACATAGAAAAAGTTCTCCTCAAAACATTGTTATTATATGGTCAATCTAAGTCAAGTTGTTATTGAATATAATACCCAGACTTTTGGTCGAATTAAGAATTTCTATTTGTTGGTTGTTTATAAATAAATCAGGTTGTGTATTCAATTTCACAGATCGAGGAGTTATTATAATTCATTTAAATTTTGATGAATTAATACGAAGACCATCTGTAGTGACTAGATGAGCACACATTTAAGGTCCTCGTTTAGTCAGAACAAAAATTCGTCTATCCTATTTCTGTTTGTCCTTATATAAATTTGTACATCTTCGCATATAAGAGCGCTTTACCAAACCTTAAATATTGGATCATATCAATAATATAAATAGTGAAAAGAAGTGGACCGAGAATAGAGCATTGTGGTACTCCTTTCGAGACACGCAAATTGCGAGAAAGCTGTTCCTTGATGAAAACTGTTTGATGGCGATCGACTAGTTGATGTATCGGAGAAGTTGAACATTTGACTTACTTTACAACGAAGGATGATATGGTCAACCATTTAGAAAGCTTTAATTTAATATTTCCTTGAACGATGTAGCTACGTATTACCTCAGACACTTCTAACAAAGCAGTTGTATAACTGGGTTTAGGTTAGAAGAATGATTGTTTTTCAGTAAGAGGACCATTCTTATTTATAAATTTATACTTCTGCTGGTGAAGTAATTCTTCAAATGCTTTTGATATTTAAGGGAGTATTGCTATTGGGCGTTAATCATTATTAGATTTCGAAATTGGTATAATTTTTACATATTTTCAGTTTTTTGGATAAACGCTTTTGTTAAAACTGAAGGTAATATATGGCAATAAACAACAAAATCATAATATCTTTGACCTTTAAGACAAGACCTTATATTAATGGGTTTGTGTGAGTACATTTTTTAACTGTTAAATGGAGTGGATATATAACATATACATACATTAAATAACATTTTGTATCAAAGTATCGGCTGTTATCGTTCGCACACTAGGTAACTCAGATAAACTGTGTGAATTGAATTTCTATTTGCAAATTTCTATTGACCGCACACAAAATCGAACCAAATGGTTATTAAGCCAGACACTGACTTTCTGTCTTTCTGATTTCTGTAACATAATGAACTTATAATTCATATTACGAACTGATATCAAATATCACTCATACACAACATTATATTTTGTAATTCTAATTCGAAGCTGTTAGACGCCTTTTGCACGTTGAAATTTGTTTCGAAACAAATTTCAACACTCTTGAGTTTGTAGGAGAGAGGGGAAAAACGAGCGGGGGTGATTTCACAATTTCATGTACTCGCAAAACTTGCTTTGTTCTTTATTCGTATATACACAGAGATGTATTTGATTTCAAATTTTCTTTTATTTTTTGTTTCGCATAGTGAAGTTAACCTGCTGACTGCCGCGGCAATTTTCAAAAAACTGGCCAAAAATGACAATTTGATTTTTTTACATTATATTACTTAAAAAACTTTATTTTTAGGTCGTAGTTATCATCAAAAATAAAAATTATATTTTTTTTAGGAGAAAAAGTGGTTTAATGAGTACAACATAACTCGTAGATTGCGTTCCGGGAGCCAACTATGAATTATATCGTAGTGGACAGTCAACGTGTTAATATACATTTTCCTTATTTAAAATAACATTAGTTTTTGTTTATTTTGTGTTTGAAATCAAAACATTTGCAAAAGAAAATTTTTAGTACCAAACAATTAATTATAAAAATGAAAAAATAAAAATCAAAAAGAATATAATTTAATTTTTTTAATTTATAAAAATCAATAAATAAGGTAAATATATTAAAAAATAATAATACATAAATAAATATATGTATAATATATTATAATATAAAAAAAATATAATATTCATATAATGTTCATTTTTAAAGAGTTGTCTGGTGTTGTTTGAACCTAAATCACAATGCCAAATAAAGTTATAACTGTCAAAAACAGCAGAATGACGCGATAAAAGAAAACAAAATTTGTGAAATTAATTTTTTACGTGCAAAAGCGAAAGAAATTTTAAAAGAAAATGCAAAAAAGTTTTTGAAACTTGTTTCGAAACTAATTTCAACGTGCAAAAGGCGTCTTAATAAACATTTGCACGCTAATACAAGCAAGAGGTACTTTATCACATTCAAACCATAACATATGCACAAACGCACACAAATATTTACTTAAATTGCAAATCATGATTGATGAACGTGGAATATTGACACATTTGCCAATTATAGATTCCTCCCAAAATGCCGTTATAATTTATTTTTGCATGTTTAAATAGTACTGTACGTACCAGGCAATAAAGCTGAAAAACGCCTATCAGCAATTTCTGATTTTTAAACAAGACCAAAAAATACTTGGTTAACATAGGAACAAATGCCAATATATAAGCGCTTAAACATACGTAGTCTAATTAACCGTTTTAAAATGTCGCAATTCCTTTGGAACTGTTGTCATTGGTTTTCGAATCGTCCTATTTAGGTCAGAAGGAGTTGTAGTCATCGATCTATAGTGCTCGCCTGACCAATGTTATTCTCAAAGAATGCGAACAAAAACTCTTTCGATTGCATTGGACGCTCTTGGACCGCACGTTTTCGACAACTTTGTTTCATTACGTATACAATCATCCAGAAAAGGGTTATATGGCTAAAGATGAATTTTTGATGAAAATTATGGTCAGTTGCAAACTGCTCAAGAAGCTATTCAGCAGATACATGTCATTACCTACAGTTCCGGCTGAAATTGAATTTCAAACAAGTTTTTTAAGGACGATGCCTGATTCAAATTCAGCCTGATGTATACGCCAAGCTTAATGGATGCTCTGCAGAAAGAAAAGGTCAGGATTTGGACGGTGCTATATTGCACATAGAATGACTTTGAAAAGAATAAAATAAATTTCTATGGTATCTATGGTGCCGCAGCTATTAATGAAAGCTCTTAACGTATATTCATATATTGCGGTCATTTGTTGAATCACGCGGCTAGCGTCAAATAAATACGGCAGCTACTTATTCGTCCACAGAGGCTGATGCCGTGTATACACGGTGGCTGTTGCTATCCGAATATGGTAACCTCCTAATGGCTTACAGCAGCAAGGATTATTGTTTAACAAATAAAAAAATTTTCTCAGTAAGAGTTTCGTATGCGTAGCTGTAGTTAATAAACATATCAGTAGTGACACTGTTGCGTTAATAGCTTAAGATTTATGAATGTAACCACACTTTAGTATTTCGTTGAGTCACCGTAGTCTAATTGATAATATTTCTTCGGCGAAAAATATGATAGTAAATAAAATTGTCATGAAAAGTTTCTCAAAAATATGTCGTTCGGAGTTGAATTTAAACTGTAGGTCCCGCCACTCAAGTATAAAGTTAACACACACAACATAAGTGGTGTGAGAAGCTAGACCGTAATCCTGACGGAAGGATTGTAATGGCCAATTATTTGTGTATATATGTAATAGGTTTGCTGCAAAAGATGAACTGTTTTATTAACGTGGAATCCATTTGCCTGAAGGATGGAGAATATGTGTAGTTAGGCCAATACCTCGAATAAAATGGTTTTTACTTTTTCATTGAGAATTAGTCTTTTGTTTTACTAAGAAATCGGTACACTCGGTACAATAATTGAATTATTTCAAGCAATCAAGGTATGTAAACTGTTTTCGATATATGATTACTACAACCATAATTCTTAATTGCCTGCACCAGCTACTTGTGTAATGTTAGTTATAGTCGAAGTCAACTTTATTTTTTTTATAATTTGCTGGAGTAGTAAAAATACAATAAAAATTAATTAAAATTATGTTTTTATGCAGTTGCGCTGAACTTATGTCCTGTTCCTGCTACTGTCATTAATATGGTTGTTATTGTTATTATTCCGTGTAGCAAATATTAATACATGATGTTATTATTACTGATGTTTTATGGGATGCTCGCTTACAGATTATAATAACACGGTGCGACAGTCAAAATACACCCAGCCAAAGGCATAGCATACGTTGTGAGTTTTGTTGAGTAGAACTAAAAATATTTTTTTTATATTTTTCGAACCCTTCAAACTTGTTTTATTTGACATAAACAGTATTTTTGATCTTTTCACACAAAATTATTGATTACCCCTATATTTGTTAACCTATTTTCAAAATTCAAAGATTTTTGAAAAGTGTACAGATGAGCCTTTAGAATGGTATACATAAATTTTTTGATCAAACTTATATGTTATGACTTTTGATGGGGTAAACTTGGAAAATATGATTTTTCTTATTTTTTCAAGATTAGCTATTCTTAATTGAAAAAATTAATTGAAAAATATATAATAAGTGATGACATTCTGAAAGCGCATTATCTTGTGAAAAGATTGACACTTCGTTTGATCAAATCGGACAAAAAATTACCGTTATTATTATTTAAATAGTATAACAGTCGTGTTATATTTTTTATATATGTCATCTTATCAAATGAACTTTCAATTCAAAAATTTTCAAAAGTTTTGATGGATCTTGATTGTTTATCGCAAAAAGTATCAATTTCTCGTTTGCATGACTACCAGAAGTCGGCTAATATTTGTATTTTTTGCAAATATTATTATTTCGCTTTGCGCGAACATTGTCCAATTTATAGTGGTCGCTCAAACCTGACATTGATACATTTTGCGATAAACAATCAAGATCCATCAAATATTCTGAATAGTTTTGAACTAAAAGTTCATTTGAAAAAATATATGTACGCAAAATATATCTTGACTGTTTGACTCTTAAAATCATAACTACGGTAATTTTTGTACGATTTGATCAAGCGAAGTGTCAATTTCTTCAAAAGATAATGCACTTTCAGAATGTTATCACTTATTTCATATTTTTTAATTAAGGTTTGCTACTACGAACGGACAAACTTGAAAAAATATGAAAAATATACGCATTTGTCAAGTTTACCTCATCAAACCCCATAGCACGTTAAGTCAAATAATGTACATATGTACATCATTTTAAAGGCGCATTCATCTTCTTTGTAATAAGGTTTAAATATTGGACATCGGTTAAGAAATGTTTGTGTAATCAATATTTTTGTGCGTAAAGTCCAAAAAAAAACAGTTTTTGTCAAATAAAATAAGTTTGATGGGTTCAAGAAATATAAAAAAAAATATTTTGCTATGGCATGGCTGGGTATATTTAATTTTTTTTAATTTGTTGCATAGTGTAATTTATAATTTAATTATAAACAATAAAAAGAGTAAGCTGATGCAAAATAAAACAGCTTCAGAAAACGATAAACCGAAAAATTTTGTATTTTTATAAAAAACGGTTTAAAATTGTAATTTTGCATATTTTTTTATCAACAATTCTCTGTAGTGAAATGTATCATAAACAATATTGAAATAAAAATTGTCATTTAAATTTCATTTAAATTTATTGTAGTGCTTAGTATAAAATCGTGAAAATATTTAGAAGAGTTGTTAAAAATTTCCAAGCATTTAATTAAATATAAATTGTTAGCATTTAACGAGCAGTTTTACAAAAGATATGACAACTAAACATCAGCTGCTTGCATTTATTTGCACTTATCAAAATTTGCATGCACTGTAAGAAAATATTGTATACCATCTTTAGGCAATTAAACATTGCAATATTTCCCGTATCTAAAAACCCTAGATATAATAATTCTCCACTTCGTAACACTGAAACTTATGCAATCTTGTGTTTTGCTTCAAAATGTACTGAAACTATTTCGATATGTACATCTTTTAAGCATTCCCCGCTTATAAACGCGAAAAACTATACTTCAACTCTAAATTTACTTCAAAAAATTGGTTTATATGCACCACCTTTGTTACAACTTTCCTTCCGAAATTGGTCATGTCTTCTAGCTCCCTCAATCGTGCGATTAAACGTTTCTGGACTTCTTTTAATGGGGTTATGTTAAGTCATGAGGATATGTTAGTAAAATAGCAACTGAGCCATTGGACGCCAATATTTTCCATTAAAGCGATACGGCCGATATCGCCTACAATAGGACTCTAGACTATGTCTATAAAATCTGCTGCGCATTCATTTCCT
Source organism: Sarcophaga subvicina (assembly GCA_936449025.2). Classification (NCBI taxonomy): domain Eukaryota; kingdom Metazoa; phylum Arthropoda; class Insecta; order Diptera; family Sarcophagidae; genus Sarcophaga; species Sarcophaga subvicina. The sequence continues at coordinate 41,861,670 of OW388084.2, forward strand.
GCAGAAGATGATTAAGCCGGTATTCTCTCGAATATGAAGCCAGTGCTATCAATGATACAAATAGAATTCTAGCGGGCTAAATGACACGTGGCTATTTGTTCTTAGGTGGTGAATTTCGACAAAAAAAATTCCCATATTATTTATAAGCACTATCCCGCAAGCATTTTTGAAAGTGCTTATATCCAAGGAATACTGTAGTTATTTATATACATATTTATTTATGTGTTTTTTATTTATTTATTCCTGTTTATTGAATCATTTTTCAATATTTCTTTAGCTTCTGAGTGTAGTTTTGCAAAGCATTTCAGTGCCTTCCATTTGAATGGTTTGAACTCGTACAACTGGCGCACATGTTGAGCATTTTATTTATGATAATGAGACACTTAAGTTGCAAATACTACCACCCACTCAGTCATTGAGACACTTTATCGAAATAAAACTTTCTCTGGATTTTGTCACTAGCAATAAATTGCAAAGAATATGTCTTAAAAAAAGTATGAACACAACTACGGAGGTTGTACACTTGCTGGTCCTAAAACGAATAAGAAAATGTTGAATTTTTATTATGCAGCATTGACTGCTGTTATTCCTCGGTTCCCCATTGACAAGGTTCTACAAATCCATGTTGCATTTTGTATATGATTTGAGACACTTGTTTGTGAAGTAAGTCTTACGTGACAGTGTTCGATACTAACTATGAATCACGTCAACACGACAAGGTTGACTTTACACATGCTTTAAATATTCTGAAATTAGTTCCTCTGTATATTTTTGAGCTCCAGCTTTATTGAGCGCCATTTGTTGTCACTAAATGTCGCCGAAGTCTAGTAAGTAGTGTGTTGGCTTATTAAGCGTAAAGCCAGGGTTCGAGCCCCAGGCGTGACATCAAAACAAAATACAAAATGTATTTCTCCGGCGACTTCCTCTCAGCAGATTGCTGGCAAAAACTCTGTGAGTAAATAAAATTGCCATGAAAAGAGTTTCTTTAAACTGTAGGTCCCACCACTCATGTATAAAATTAACGAACACAACATAAGTGGTGTGAGAAACTAGGTCGTAATCCTGACTGAAGGGTTGTTGTCACTATATTGCCTAGATAGCAAAACTTACTCACATATTCAACTGGTTGATCCTGTAACATGATGTTGCTGGTATTTACTTTGTTAATTCTCATGGCTTTGGTTTTCTTGGTACTTATTTTAAGTCCAACACTGCGCGCTATTCCTTCTACATTATTTTGCGCTATTAGAATGTTGTAGATTTGTGGGAGGGTAGACAAATACCATCCGCATAATCCATATCCTTGATTTGGCGTGAGAGACTCCATGTTATACCTTTTCTCTCAGATCAGACTTCGCTTATGATATCATCCAGCACAATCGTGTGTAGCTACCTAACGTAACTTCAGATTCAATTTTGCCATAAGAAAGAGAGAGAGGGAAGTAGTACAGGAGATTATCTTTAATAATTTATTGTGGCCTTTATTATGTTTTCTTTCAATATTTAATTTGAAGTATAAACAATTTTTTTTAATTCAAATTTTAATAACAAAAAGATTAGATGTGATATTTCCTGCAATATAAAATGATTAAAAAAATATGACAACAAAAGATAATAATTGCAACAGCAGCAAATATAATGGCAAATAATATATCCTTCAAGAACCTATTGACTGCCATTGTTTATAGTTATAATTTAAGTCTTCCCTCTCCCTCGCCTTTTTCACTCAACTTGTCTTCACTTGTGCATGGATGTTTTAGATGTGCGCATTAATGTGTGGAAAACTAAATACGTCATGTGAAAGTTTTTCTTTGTTGACATTATTGTTGTTTTGTTTTGGCAGATCTTATCAACAAATTGTTATATTTTTCAAATTGTATGTTTCCTTTCTTTTTTTTTTTTTGTTTTGTTTAAAGTATTATGAATCAATGCATGTGTATGTAAATAACGTGGAATATTTTAAACATTTGGATTTTGAAAATTGAGAGAAACACAGAAAATTTGCAAAGTGAATTATACGTGTTCATTAATCCAATCCCATCATTTAATTTTTAAAAATTACTTCCTTCAGATGTTGCCCGTGGTAATGTCGTCAACTTGAGGGATCTAATTTTGGCATGCTTTTTTTAATATCTCATTAATGGCAGCGGTAACGTTGATTTTCAGAACAGGAATTGCAACTGAAATGTTTCTATACACTATAGACTTTACGCATCCTAACAGAAAATTATCTAGTGGGATCAAATAGCACGACCTTGGCGGCCAATGGACTATTACAAAACGTGAGATTAAGTGATCTTCAAACTCGCATCATAATATGTTCATGGCATCTAGCGCCGTTTGAAATCACCGTAGTCTAGTATGTGTGTTGGCTTGACGTGAAGTCACGGTTTAAACCTCTCGTCAGACATCTGAAACAAAATAAAATAAAATAATTCTTATTCGGTGACTGCCTCTCAGCAGATTTGTGGTAATAAAATCTGACAGTAAATAAAATTACAATGAAAAGTTTTCTCAAAAATCAGTCGTTCGAAGTCCAATTTAAATTGTAGGTCCTGCCACTTATGGGCAAAATTAACACACACACAACATGGGTTGCAATGACCAATTATATATGTTATGTTATTTTGCACCGTTAGACATGGGATAACGTTTGCTGAGACAACATTTCCTCCAAGTCCAATTCAAAAAAACATCAGTAGACAAGATCCAAGCGATAATGTAGCGAGTTTCATCGCTGTTGCAGGCTTCACTGACCACATTCAGCATCCCATATTTATGACTTTCAGATAAATGATATTGTACTGCTCCTGATATACCCACCACAAACCATTTTCCCATCCAACTTACATTCCAATTGTTTCTACTCGGGATTCGCGTAATAGTTGCATGCTGCATAAGGGTAATTTCAGTATGAAACTATATTATTGTGTAAAGTGCATTGGTTAGTGTTGCCGTCAAGGCATTAATAATAATGGCCCTTCCTCGTGCAGCTGCTTTCCAGCAGACAGGTGCAGTGCAAAGCATTCCGATTAAAAGTTTACCAATGTTTATAGGTAAGGGCGGTCACCAAACTATTCAGGCCATTTTGCTAACATTCTACATCCATAAGAATTTAATATCGTGAGTCAGAAACAGAGTTCAATTCTCCCGAGTTTGAGAAGATTAATTCTTGGGATCTTATGTTTTCCAGTTTGTTTTTCTATGTATTTTCCCTACCGCCTTGTGAACGTTTCGGAGATGGATTATGAAACAGATTATCAGAATTTAAATGAAAATTAAAAAAATGAAACCCACCAACTGCATTTAGCACTCCATATTGAGCTAATTTATAATATAAGTTAATTAAATTTTTTTATAAACGGAAATTTAAACAAATATATTTCATTCCTTTGGTGTTTCTTAAGTTTTTTTTTATTGCAAACCAAGAATTTTAATTAAATCTTAAGACGGAAATATTTTGCAAACTTCCTTGTGAGCTCTTTATTAACATCGTATCGTAATATTGTTATTACTGTTGTTGTAAGTGGAGTTGCTGTTTTTACTGGAGTTGTTACAATATCAGTCTCTGCATTTTTTTTTTTATTTTTTTAAGGTTACTTTACGAGGAACCTTTGGATATTAAGATGTTGCTGGTAGAAACCGTTTTATTGAAAAACTAGGAAAAGATTTTAGTCCTTCCTATTTTGGAAGTCTTTTTTAATTTGTAACTTTACGTTGGCAAAACTGCTTTATTTGACAACAGTTTTAAGAGCTTCTCAGCTCTTGCTTCTTGTTTAGTTTGATTGGAACCAGAGCAATGGAATAGACTTGAACCAGAGCAACGGATGCAATTTGTTGATTTTTTTTTATCAGAATAACGGTTCATATTGAATTTACATTAAAAATGCAATTCTCCAATGAAGTCATTGTCAACATGAATGGGTATGTGGGTAAGCAGAATATCGTATTCTTTAATGTTTTTATTTTTGTCTCTTTTAGTCTTAGTTTTTCCGCTTTCTTTTTAACCGCAGCGAATTTGCTCAGTAGAATTCATTCATTTTACAACTAATTTTTATTAATTAGTGGTAGTGAATGTATTCTTGTTTTATACTCTTATAAAATCAAATTAAATTTCTACCAAAATGGTTATAATTTTTTGTTATTCTTTCGTAGTATGTTCCAAGAAATAGGTAATAACATCACTAAAGACTACTGACCACCCTGACGAATGAGACCCCTTTGAAGAATATTGTATTCATACGCCCCAGTGAACAAGAAGGACTGCAAATAGTCATTATATCTGAAAAGTAAGATTAACATGTTTATGTTAATCTAAAAAACAAACAAAATGCATAAATGTAAGCAAAATGACAGATTTTTGAAAAACTTTTCATGGCAATTTTATTTACTTCCAGAGTGTTTGTCAGCAGACAGCTGGGAGGAAGATGCTGCCGAAAGTAATATTTTTATCAGATTTCGCTATGTTCGAGATATCTGAGCTGAGATTTGGAACACGGAATATCGCCTAGTAAGCCAACATTCTACCTACTATTCTCGATAATTATTATATTGTTATCCATATTCCGTAATTAAATGCTGATGTTAATTCCATTTTATATTTAAACCACATTTTTTCGCCGACAAATTCATCGACGTATAGCTTCTCAGTGACTTTAAAATTTCTCCTTCACTAATATAATTTTATTGTTTGCATATTTTGTTGAATGCTATATCCGCCCAAGGTGATTTGATAAAAAAATAAAATGATAAAAGGACAGGAAATTTGTCAGAAGTAGGTTTAATAGGGCAGCTGTTATCATCTGTCCAAGCTCGGAGGTTCATTTTTGGAAGGCTCGATATATTGTTTTTGTGTAAAAAGTCAGTTAATAAAGGTCAGTTAAATTGATAATTTACAACAAAGAAATATGCACGTTATATTAAAATTAAGATATTTTCGTTAATATGGTTGTTGCTTGTGATATGTACAAGAATAAGTTGTATATCAGGGGTACCGGTATGAAATAATCTTTTTTTTTGAGGAAATAAAATCATACCCGTTTGTTCCTTCTTTCAGGTAATTTGTGGATTCCTCGTTAATAAAATAGTTCATCTTTTGAAGCAAACCAAATAGTCGCTTCCTCGTACGAATCGAAGTGCTGCTCAGCCGATATGTGTCCAATCGATGAAAAAGATAATTGTCGGAAGGAGACAAGTGTTTTGAATGGTGGCGAGAGGCATAGCCTTATGCTTTTATTATATCCTAAACCGATTTTGCTTTGTTTGCAGGTGCATTGTCATGTTGCAAAGTAACCTTTTCTTGCCTTGTGGCCTATCCACTAGACACACAACATTCCCTTCCTGCCGAATCTACCTGGTTTTACAGCCGACGTTTATGATTGTCCAGGTTTTTTTGCTTATTATTATGCTGAATATTAATTAATGTTTGCATAATTTTCGGGTAAAAAATTCGCCATCTTTAACACGATGAAAGAATATTATGTTGTTTGTTTATTGATTTGATGTAAACTGAAGAGGTTTGGCAGATGTTATCGATAACACTAAAATAAAATTTAGCCTCGTTTATAATAAATATGCCCAATTTAGACATTTATATCTCGGCGCTCACTTCATACCGGAATACCTGTTATACTTCTCTTGTCTTCGATTATTGGCCATAGTCGGATATGGTATGTTTACATAGTTGAGATAATATACATATGAGCGGGAAACTGCCCATTCCGAATGAAGCTAATTTGGGTAAACTGTACTGATGTGAGTGGTATTCCAGTAAAATAGTTTCCAACGAATTGCAAACAATTTTAATCCGATGGAAAAATGTCAGTACAGCTAGGCGGATGATGGAGGTAATGGAATGGTTTACTACAATCTTCCTCAATTTCTGAAGGTACTTAGGAGTTACGTTAGTCAACAACATCGCTTTGAGTGTTAAAGTTCACCGAGCATCTTTCTCCACCGCTCTATTATTGTCTTGTTGTCTCCATTTAAAAAGGTCCTATTACTTAGGGATAAAATGTATGTATTTTTCAGAAGGGCTACACAATATTATATTTTGTATTGTATACTTGGAATTACAACAACATCTTGCCTAAAACTTACTTGTCAAATTAAAATATAAATTTATGAATAATCTTTCAGAATTAAATTGGCAGCTGAAGCACGAATAAAACAATTAAAAAGTAAATTGTTTTTGAAATTCTCAAAAGCTATCATTAACGGTGATGTGATATCAATTTGTGTCTGTGCTTATTTGTGTAAGTGCTTGAAGCAGATTAAATAAATATTGGTTATCAGCCTTGCTCAACACGCAGACAAAGAGACAGACAAACTCATGGCAGATATTTTTTTATTTCAATGTTTGTATGTTAAGTGTTTAGTGAACACACAAAATAAATCATTTTCGTATTTACAGAGTAAAGTATCAATGGGTTAATGTATGGTGTTTTTTAATGAATGTGAGCAGCAAACATGTAACAACGCTACGTATGAGTGATATTTAATATAAGTTTCTAATAATCATTATACTCCAGCAGCCATCAGGCATCAGTTACTTCTGTGTACCTTAAAAAATACTAAACTATTGTATCGTAGAATTTATTTCAAGTACAATTTAACAAAGTATTTACTGTTTAATTATTATCTTAAACTTATGTGGATACGTAAATAAAAAACTGTGGGTATTTATATCTTCAAAATTATTGTTTTGCTTACTACATACATCAGAAATGTTTGGTTACATCGGGTGTTACAACAGGTTCTTCCGAACTTTGACAGTTGATAACTGCCATTAGCATTGTGACTTGGGCCTATACCACTTATGTTGTGTGTGTTAATTTTATACATGAGTGGTGGGATCTACAGTTTAAAGTCGACTCCGAACGACAGATTTTTATTTATTGAGAAACTTTTCATGGCAATTTTTTATTTACTCTCAGAGTTTTTGCCAGAAATCTACTGAGAGGAAGTCGCCGAAAAAAAATACTTTTTGTATTTTTTCTTTGATGCCTGGCCTAGAGCTCGAACCCAGGCTTTTGCGTCTAATAAGCCAACACACTACCTACTAGACTACGCCGACTTCTAAGAGGGAAGGATAATAGAGGAATAAAAAAGGAGAGGATGTAGGAAAGGGGAGAGTGGAGTGAGAGTTATGACCAATTATGTATGTATGTATGTAAACCGTTATGAACACCAACATTTATTCTGATGAATTTTATTAAATCATTTGAAATGTAAACTCCAGGATATTGTTACGAAAATGGAAATGGTGTTTTGCTTTTATCTCGTTTAACATTAAAATTATAAACAAAAGCTACAAACACAAAAAAAAATTACCTTGTTTACATGATAAACAAGTAAACAAAAATATGCCAACAAAACACCAGTATAAAAAAGTGATAAACAAGTAAACAAAAATGCAACAACAAAAACTGCAGGAATAAATGTAAACAGAAATACAACAACAAACAAGAATAAATGTAAACAACATCTTTACACATATAGAGATTTCGAGAAGACGAAGTCATTTGCTTTCAAGAACATTCATCAGACTTTTACCCTGCGTTATAAAAATCAAGGCAAAGCAGGCAACAAGTCAGTAAAAATACAGTCGGTCTTGTGTGAAGACGCGTGGTTTGCAGATCTCCGTTATAAAAATCTATCAAAACAAGGACTAGTAATTGTTAGTGTTTATGCAAGAGAGTGCAAAGAAACAATTGTTGTTATATACGTCAAGTTGTGAACAGTTTCACACAGAATTGTGCGAAAAATAAAGAATTTAATTAAAACGGAACACAAATTTATTTTTGTTTACAATCTACGAACTCATATTTTAAACGTTTTTAAAATATAAAAACGTAACAATATATTATATGCACCCTCTTTCACCCATCAGTCAGTAAAAATCGTACATCCTTTAGATGTCAATCTGATTTTGATTTTTATTTTATTGATAAAAATAACATAGGCACCACAAGAAATGTATTGCAGGGAGAAGAAGGTGGAGGAAACAAATATTCTGGAAATATGTCACACCCAAACAATGTTACTAGCTAAACGAGATGATGTATCATACGTATGCCAATAAAAACAAAATATTTTTGATTTTCAGATTTTTATTTTATTCAAGCCTGAGAATACGTTAAAATGATTTGTACGAGTATATGGAAGCGTCTAAATACATAAAAGCATTAAAAGCTTTATACGGCAACAATCACACTCGAATGACGTGTAAGTGACGTGGAAGGAAGCATAGGAAATCATCAAGAAAATTTTACAGACATGAAACTATCAATGAAAATCTATTTCCCAGATGAAGAGAAACGGACATGTTACGTACACTAGGAATACAAATTCTTTGTATTCTAAACATTATTTCAGAGATCATATTGATTACGTTATTTGAAGGACCGGAAATAAGTCAGTTTATTTTAATTTTAAAAATAATTTTTCTTGATTAATAATTCGAACAAAGATGACTGCGCCCGATGCTGATACAACAATTTCTCCATAGTTTGAAAAATGAGTATTTCTACAGGAATAAGGAAAATAAAGATGAAGAAGCTCTTTGCACCCGCCTTATACGTTAGAGTATAGGTTGTTTATTGAGAAAAAGTAGGAAAATATAGCTACTGAGAGGAGGGCATGGCAAAGTGGTTGTCTGACTAACTGAATAGCTGGTTAACTGACTGACTGAGTAACTTTTTAGAAAACAAAACTTTATTCTAATTTCGTAAGGTGTTTGAAAAGTTCAAAAATTTTGCAAAGAAAATGAAAAAAAAATATTTCTTACAAGTGGAAAGGCTTACTCATACGAATGAAAGATTTGCTTGAAAGTTAGACTGGGACATACACTCTCAAACTGCTTGTATTCTGCATGTGACGCAATATCGTATTTTGTTTTATTTCTCTTGTATCGTGTTCTATTAACCCAAAAACACTAGAAATATAAAAGAAAAATAAGAATAAAATTTAAAATCGAAAAACTTTTTCTTGTGCGTCGAGTTAGTATGGAAAAGTACCTCAATGAGTGCTTTTGCGAGCATGAATGAAACTTTTGATGTCATATATAAACACCGACGGCTTAAAAATTAATTCGATAATAACCACCTCTTCGATATATTGAGTGGGAAATCAAAACGCCAGAGAGCACGATTATGTGGGCAGTTCACATCACATCGAAGTGAGAAGATCATGACCCCAAATCTCTTGTGCAGAATATCCAATGTAGCATAAGCTGTGTGGCAGATAGCATCATACTTTTTAATCCGCATATGGTTTATGTCCAGATCAGCAAATTCAGGCGAAAAAAATCACTGACTTATAGTGCTCGCGGTTGATGTCGTTCTCGAAGAAATTTAGACAGCTTACCTAAAATCAGTACAAAACTTTTGGATGCTTTTGGACGCTCTTGGATCTCCTGCAATTTTTCATTCATGTACCCATTTATCTAGAAATTATCCTCATCAGTAAAAAAATTTGCTTCAAAGCGCATTCAGCTAATACACGTAATTATTTTTAGTCACCAATGCTGATTTAACAAAACGGATTGAGTAGATGACAACTAATTTGACAGTTGCAGCTTAAAAAGATGGCGGTTATCAACTGTCAAAGTCCCTTTGTAAAACCCTATGTTTACTTTAATATATCGGAATAATTTCTTTACGAATTTATGAATTTCTTGTGGAATGTATGTATGTCTAGTATATGAAAATAATCAAGGACTGAATTTTATGACTTTGAAGCCAATAAAATTTAACACAATGAAATTTAAGAAGGCATAGGAAGAAAATCAGGGAAAAAGAAAGTGTAGGGGGGGAAGCCGTAATAGTCTAGTAGGTAGTATTTTGGCTTATTAGACGTGAGGTTACGGTTCAAACCCCAGGTTAGTCATCTTAAATAAAACGAAAGACAAAAAAATATTTCTTCGGCGACTTCCTCTCAGTAGATTTCTGACAAATATTCTGAAAGTAAATAAAATTGCCATGAGAAACTTTCTCACAAATTTGTCATTTAGTGTTCATTTTAGACTGTAGGTCCTGCCTCTCATATATAAAATTAACACGCACAACATAAGTGGTGTTAGAAGCCACCACACTGACTAAAAGGGTGTAATAACCAATTATATATGTATGTTTGTAGGTAGGGGAAGAAGCAAATTGTTATATTTAAAATTTATTGTAAATATATATATTTTTTGTGAAAGGAATTTGTTATTGTTTTTGCTTTTATTGTCTGCATGGGTCTTTAATTATTTTGTATTTGAAAAATTTATTTTGTATTGTGAAAAATTTTAAAAATTTTTTGCATATTTTAAAATTTTTTTGTGTCATATGCTGATATTCCATATATACGTACATACATATGTACGTATTTTTATTTTTTTTCGTATTCTTGTGGTTCTACAGGTTTTAGGAATAAAATTGTTTCTTAAATTTTACCAATACCACACGAGAATTATTAACTGCCAATCTGCTACATTGCAAATATATATACATATGTATGTCTTATGTTATTTGCTTAATTTTGTAATACGTTTATTTTTGTATTTATTTTAAGAATTTTTTGATTAATAAAATAAATATTTTATTAAAACTTATTTTCTTTATTTATATCAGTAAATAAATAAGATATCAGTTGAATGTTATTAACTGGAAAAAATAATATTTACAATGATAATAATTTTATTTAATCTCAATATTATTTTAAATAATTTAATATTAAAGTTTTATTAAATTACTATTTATTTAAGAAAAAGAAAAACAAATTTTGTATTTTTTAATAAAAAAGCAGAATAACTCATTGCACAGAAGTTAATAAAAACAAACTAAAATTATTAAAACCAAATATAAGCAAATAATGAGCTTTTATGAACGTATAATCTTTTCCAGTCTGCTCTGTATAATTAATAATTCGTTTAATAGTTCTGTAATTACATTTTAATTTTTAACAAGTTTCAGTAATAATACAACAACGAAAACAAAAAATTACTAATGTTAAACAAAATGTAAAACAATTAAAAAATCGTTTAAAACCAAAAATTACTTATTGGATGTAAATGGTAAAAGTTTATTTAAATTTTTCTTAAACATTATTAAAGAATTAAGGCGAGTACTTTAGAAAGACGTATGACGCCGAAACGCAGGTGTATGCGTAAGTATAAACTAAGAGACTGTAGTTTCAATTTGACACATGTTGAGAGATTGTCATACAGCAAACTAGTTCAGACGAGTACGCCCTTTTTTAGGGTCAACACACAGGAGATTACCCCCTATTCATGCAGTGCATTGTATTCGAATACAGAAACGATAGCTTAAAGGAGAAAAGAAAGAATAGGTAGTTTGAGACAATTTTTTTAATGACCAGTGTATATACTTGCGTCGTTATTTTTGGAATTGCTTTTAATAATAATTCTCACTTTCTCTTTTCTATTGTGAGTTATCACAGTATAATGTCATACAGACAATCAGAAAGTCACAAACACCCAGAGTCTCTAGTGGGATTCAAATTACCAACTAGACTACGGGGCCCAATGAATTTGAAGAAAAATACATTTTTACTTAGTCATCAAAATCGTTTCTGACAACTTCAAAGTACATCACCGCGGAGGTGAATTGATCGATTCAACGATATTTGAAATTCTCACTGACAAATACTTGTTATCATAGTCTCTCTGAAATACATGCCAACATTATGTGTTCCATCACTGCAATTCTCCGATGATTGTTTGCTCCCCTAAGGTTTGTAAAGATATTTCGTTCAATGGAAATCTAATACAATTGCAAATTCTACCAAGAAATTGCGTACTGAGGAAACGTAATTACTTAGAAATACCTTATAGACTGACCAATACATAGTGATCTATCAATGCATATGCCATGCATTGGTGGTCTATAAAATATAACCATCCTTTGCAACAAAAAATAATATCCATGTGTTTAAAAAAGGTGCGAAGGACATGTGTTAAACATACATGGCACGTTATTTTAATCCTAGACTTGTCAAAAACCTTTGTGGCATAATGCCGAACCGTTAATCAGCCGTTATTAAAATACTAAAAATACTAATTTTATTTCAAATAGGAACTTGTTTTATTTATTACTAGTCTAGAAACAGAGTTGGTTTGCACTTTTTAAGGGCCATCCAAAATAAGAAATGCTTGTAATATTGTCGTTCAATCCTTTGTTTTTGGTTTGAATTACTCACTTACGTAATCGGTCATTACAACCCTTTAGTCAAGATTACAACCCGGCTTCACCATCCATGTTGTGGGTGTGTTCATTTTATTGTTGAGTGGAAGGACCTACAAACTTTTAATAGCAATTTTATTTGCTTTAGAGCTTTTGCAATAAGACTGTTGAGAGGAATTTTGTTTCGTATTTTGTTTTGTTAGAAATGTTTAAAGTGAGGTTTAAACCCATGGATCACGTCAATAGTTGCCGTAGTCTAGTGTGTTGGCTAGACCTGAAGCAACAGTTAAAATCCCGGGTCAGACATCTCCAACAAAACGAAGTATGAAAAAATATTTCATCGGCGACTGTCTCTCTATAGATTTCTGGCAAAAACTCTGAGAGTAAATAAAATTGCCATGAAAAAGTTTTTCAAAAATCTGTCGTTCGGAATCGACTTTAAACTGTAGGTCCCGCCACTCATGTATAAAATGAACACACACAACATAAGTGGTGTGAGAAACTAATAAACTCTTAATAGAATCTAAGAAACTCTTAATAATGTCTGAAGGGTTATAATGACCAATTATGTATGTATGTATGTATGTAATTCCTACGAGATTACAGCGGCTGCAGTTACTTATTTTATACCACAACATATTTGTTTATTGTCGGAAATGTACTGGCATTGTTTTTCTTAAAACCGCAGTTAAAAATGAATACTCATGAGGTTGAGTATGTAAATTCTAAAGCCTGTATTACTTTAAAAATAATGATTTAATATTTAATTGAATCAAATAAATTTAATTACACAAAATTTTATCAACCATTTCATTTTAATTAATCAAGAATTTTTTTATTTAAATTTTATTTTTAAGCCCAATTTATTATTTTGCAAAGAACAAAAATTATTTAAAAATCTTCAGAGACTTTTAAAAGCAATTTTCCTTTTTCAGAAATGCAAGTCAATTAGTAAAATTTGTTTATTCCGACACAAAATCTTTTCAATACATTTTATAGTTCGCCTTAAACTAACAAACATTTGAATTTCGTATTCCAACAACAACCACAACAAGAAATCAATTTATAATCTGTAATAAATTTGCAACACAGATAGAGAAAGCAAAAATAAAGAGTTCCTTTTATTTTGAATAATTAATTCGACATACACTGTCTCACACAATTGTCCGTACATTAAGGAAAAAGTAAATAAAATATTAAGTACGCCATGGACCTTCTTCATTGAAGTGAAAGCATTTTAGTTAAAAAATATTTTAGTAGACATTTACCATAGCTCCAGTCAGATGTGATCAAACCATATGATCTTAGCAGGCAAAGCACTGCTCCAAAAGGAGAGATTATTTTCTCGCTAATTTTTCTATTTCTGGAAGCTGTAAGCTTCACAAAACGTACCAAATAGTACATCTTTTAAAGTGCATTGGGAGTTCTTGAACTACCGCTGGATGCTCTTCACATCAAATTCAGCATTTCTGTTAGTCAAGATTACAACCAAGGTTCTCACACTACTCATGTTGTGTATGTGGTTATTTTCCGCACATCTGAACGACAGATTCTTGCGAACCATTTTCATGGCAATTTTATTTACTCTCAGAGTTTTTGTCAGAATCGAAGAAAAACTGTTTTTATATTTCGTTTTGTTGGAGATGTCTGACGTGGTTTTTGAGCTGGGGCCTAAACTCCAATGATTAGGCTCTAAACACACCATATGTATGTATGTATGTCACTGAACAAGAACATAAATAAGAGCAATTTACAAGTTCAAGTTAACATTTTGCATTTGAATTCAGTTTAAGTTCCTATGAGTGAGTCTATATTTGTAAGTGTGCATAAGGAAGGATGTGAAAGAGTGTGTGTAAGTATTAGCCTCGTATTCATATGCAAATTCGTTGAATTATAAAACTTGAACTACATATGCTGCTGCTCTGCCGTTTAGAAATTTCAACTTATCCTTAAGAACATCGTTAACAACAACAAGAGCAACAACAACAACATCAACAAAGTGTGTCAACATTAAATGTTGATTCAAAGGCAGTCAAATTAAAGCATGTTTCATAGAATATTTCTTAATTTATCGTTTTACCGTCTTCCACATTAGTTTTATGTCAGTTAGTAGAGCGTTTTGCAGACAACTGCAGATTTACTCAGATTTATTTTAAATTAAGGTAGAAATACTTCTTTACAGACTTATTTAAATGCTGCTTGGTGATGAATTTGGCCTGCCAGCGTCTTTCGTCCATATTTCTTTAACAACAATGCTAGCCAGTCCATCTCTGTCAACGATCTGGAATTGAATGATTCGAATACCATCGACATGTCATGTAGTTTCAACAGGTCGGTGCTACGTACCACACAGGCATTGGATAATTTACACTAAAAGTTAGACTTTTTCTTGTTTGCGAATAAGCCACAACGGTCCTCAGACCAACATAACTTACAACATAACCTTTGACATCCATTTTCGTAAAGTCCATGTCATAAAACAATTAAGTTCTGCTGGCCGTTCACAATACCTTTGATATAGTGAATGTATGCCAGAGCAACCTGCTTTCGATTTAGAATTTTCCAACCAAAATTGTCTGTATCGATGAAACGTTGTTTATGTCAACAACAAAAAATTGTTACATAAGGGTTCGCCGTGAATCTTGAAGTGAATGTGGAAAATCCATTCCATTTGGAAAATTGTCTGTTTGGCATGAATATAGGTATGAAAGTGTTATTTTGAAATAATCGAAACAAAGTCAAAACATATCTTTTCAATTCTTGGTGAAGTATGATATGAATAGACATGCGGCATTCATGTATAGACTGAATACATTACAATTTTAATTTATCAATACTATTACATACACACTTCAATATGTTTTAGTGAATGTGCATATATATATACCGTATTCAAACTTCAAAATTAATAAATAATGCATGTATGTATGTACGTATTCAATTAAATATATCAGTCGAAAGGTAAATGGTAAAAAGGAAACAAAATTAAAGGTGAATTTTAACGAAATATAAATATAAAATAGCCTGTATTTGAAATGATTTATAAAGATTTATGGAACATTGCATAGCAAGTCCTTACCAGGTGTACTGATATGAAGTGAAAGTTTTTTTTGTGAAAGTAAAAAAACTAATGGGAAACTAAAAACCATTTCATTCAAAATATTGGTCATTATTGGCTACATATTTTCATGCAATTTATAAATTTCACTCTAATAAAACTGTTCGTCATTGAAGCAAACTAACTTTTGGCTTCCTCGTAGGAATCGGAGTGCATCTCATTGCATGCGTGTGTCAAGTCTGGTGAATAAGGCGGATGTGGTAGCAGCTTCAAACCTAATGCTTTGATTGTATACTGAACCGCTTTCGCTTTGTGTGCATGTGCATTGCCGTGTTGCAAAATTACCACTTTGCCGTTCGTTTAGTATTTTTCGATCAATGCATGCTTCAAATTGATGATTTGTAGTCTATAGTGATATTGTATTAAAGGTTTGATCAGACTTTAGTTGCTCTTGGTATACCACACTTCTCTTGACCCAGCAGGCACACAGAATTGTCTTCCTGCCGAATTGATCTGGTTTTGCAGCCAAATTCGATGGTTGTTTCAGATTAACTTATGATTTTTTTCTTTAGGATTCTAAAAATAAATCAATTTTTCATTGCCAGTAAAACCTCGAGGTAAAGTTGACTTACTATCGTGTCTATGAAGCAAAATTTTACAAGTGGTTTGTCGGTTCTTCGTCTGTCATTCAATTCATTTTCCAGACTTTTATCAGAAGTTATTTGTTCCGCAACATTTAACATTTTTACCATTTGTTTCTGATACAAAGCGTCGTTTCCATTCAATATTGTTTGCAATTCGGTGCCTTCAAACTTTGTGATGGTCTTCCACGTTTTTCACTATTTCACATCATCACATCATCACGTTGAAAAAATTTTTAAAATTTTTTTCTTTTTATATATGGTATGTAGCGTAGTAATGCATTTGAATATTATTTTTCAAAAATTTTTGAATTTCTTTTATTTCAACCACCATTAGTCATGCCTTTAACACTTTCAACTGTTGCACACAGCGATGCCAACACACTTTTGTAATAAAAATTTGTCTGGTTTTTACCATTAGCAATAATTTGCAGAAAAATTATTTTTGCTATTTGCAGCGTTCGAACATAACTTTTGGGGATTAAATCGAAGAAAACAAGAAGAAATCTAATTTTAAGAAAATTGTTTGGTTGTATTTTATCTGTGAAATTTTATTTTTATTTTTATTTTTGACGTTTCTTTTCCTATATCAATATACAGTGGACAGCAAATATTTTGACAAAAAAAGTCCCCACAGGCTTAATACTCTTGCGCAAAGTCCCGATATGACTTCAAGAGAGTATTTAGGAGATCATTTGAAAGAACGGTTACGTAATCGCTAAACCTCAAACAAAAGTCAACCGAAAAACTTGTTCATGCTGACACCAGAAAACATTAAACAAAACAATGACAAAGCTGTACATCAAAATCACGAATGCAAAAAAGTAAAAGCAAAGCAATTGATGGCGAGACATTAGATGTTGCTAGACTAGAAGACAATGATGATGATGATGAGAGTTATAGTAAAAATCGTTACTTATACGCACGGTTCTGTGGTATACCGGAAAGTTTTATCTTGGTTTCAAAAGAATATCATTACCAAACTGATGGCATTATCTGAATTTGGATGCCAACGACATTTGGTTTCAACACGACGGCACTTCGTGCCAAACAGCTCATGCCAACCTATGTATTCTGTTCGACCGATTTTAGGGCTTGGTTATCTCACATAGAGATGATATGAACTGGCCACCGAGATCAAGCGATTTTGATTACTTTAGGTTTTTTCTTTTGAGGGTTTTCTTAACTCGTCAATGCATTCAACAATGTCGTAAGACGCTGAGGTAAACAAAACTGTGAATTTGAATATGTTTCTTGAATAAATTAATTTTTCTTAAAAAAAAATTTACCAGAGTCATGGAAAAATTTTCGGATTCGTTCTATTCGTAATGCTATCAATAGGGCTTTCAAAGGAAGAGAAGATTTCTATAGTAAAGGCGCCGTGGTCTAACAGGTAAAGTGTTGGCTTATTAGACATGAGGCCACGGTTCAAAACCCAAATCATATATCTCACACAAAACAAAATATGAAAACATATTTCTTCAACGACTGCCTTTCAGCAGATTTCTGGCAAAAACTCTATGAGTATAATAAAATTGTCATGAAAAGTTTCTCATAAATCTGTCTTTCGGGACTTTAAGCTGTAGCTTCCGCCATTCATGTATAAAAACACACAACATTACTGGTATGAGAAAAGCAATGTAGCAATCCTGGCTGTAATGGCCAATTATTTATGTATAATAGGTCATAATATCTCATATAAATACTTTTTAAATCTACATTTTTTAAATTAAGAAATTGCGCTTGAAAAATATTACAAATTTGTAACGTTTTTACCTTTTAAAAACGTTTAAAATATGAGCTCGTAGATTGCAAATGAAATAAAAATAAATTTGTGTTTAGTTTTTAATTAAAATTCTTTAGTATTCGCACAATTCTGTGTGCCATAGTTCACAACATGATGTAAACAACAACAATTGCTTTGTTTGTTATTCCTCTGTTTATACTCTTTGCATAAATAATAACAATTTTAGACAATTATTCGACATATCCTCATAACGGAGATCATAAGCCTCTATTCAAACACACCGCGTCTTCACGCAAGACTGACTGAACTTTTAATAATTCAGTCGCCTTCTTTGCCTTGCATTTTATATGGCAAAGTAAACAGTCTGATGAATGTTCTTGAAGGCGAATGTTCATGACTTTGCCTTCTCAAAATCTCTATAAATGTAAACGTCGTTGTTTACATTTATTATTGTATTGTTGTTGGTATATTTTTGTTTACTTGTTTACCATTTTTTATGGTGGTATCTGTTGTTATATTAAGCAGTACGATAATTTGTAAACAGGTTTGTTCACTGCATTGTTTTGTTTTTGTAGCTTTTGTTTATAATTTTAATGTTAATGTTTTGCGTTTAATAATGCGGTTTATAAAAGCGAGGTGTAATTAGCAATGCAAGCGAGTTGATCATCTAATCTTCCTGCAATTAACTTAAAATTTTACTTATTACAAACAAATTTATGGGACAAAGGCCTTCAATTCAACAAATTTACTGTACCCTAATGTTTGTTATTTTTATTGTATTTTATAAAAATTTCTAACGAGTAGAAAATAATTGAGTGAAACGTGATAATTTGACCACTTAAGTCAGTGTGTTGTGCGATGATAACACAAACAAAGCCAACTGAAACCAAAAAAACTTATTTGGTCAAAATAATAGGATATAATGGCTACTTAGAATGGTTCTATGGAATAATATCTATGTAAACAAACTTAAATAAAGTATATGAGATAAATACACATACAAAACCACATTGATATCAGTAAGAACAACAATATTTTACTAAAAATAAACTTGAAAACAATAATTAGAAGGGAAAAATCTTATGACATAAATGGCATTGAAGATATGATATATGGATACACTTGTTCGCTGTTTTAGTCTATCTATCCCTCTCTCTCCCTCTCTTTGAATCTTTCCCTTCTATTTATTTTTAACATTTTTCCAAGTGAATAAAATTTATAATGCGACCAAAATAAATCTCAAGCTACACAAGAGCACATTAAAACGGAATAAAAAAGAATTTATACCCCAAAATGTTCTGCATTATGTGGATAACAAACAAAAAGCTAAAAATAATATGTATACATGAGATAAACATGCTTAAAATATTATCATGATTTATTAAAACTACAGCTACTAAAGTTAAACAAAATATGAATTAAAAATATAATAAAACACACATTTTATTGTTTTAAATTTTAATTTAATAACAACATACACATATACATAATTGGCCTTTACAACCCCTTCAGTCTGGATTACGAACTATCTTCTTACACCACTTACTGTACGTTAATTTTTTTACATAGGTGGCGGGACCTACAGTTTAAAGTCGACTCCGAAAAAATTATTTTGAAAAAGTTTTCATGGCAAGTTTTTGCCAGAAAGGAAGTCTCGGAAGAAATATTTTTTCATATTTTATTTTTTTTGGAACCGTGGCTTCACGTCTTATAAGCTAACATACTATCTACTGGACTATGGCGACTTTTTTATAGAATGAGAAATATTTGTTGGCTGTTTAGATAAGGACTATTTAGATAAGTATTTCACGTTTCGAATTTAAGATAAAAAATTAAGCAAAAATTCTTTGTGCAAAAAAGCCAAAACTTCCTTGAAAGTTGTTGTAAAGTCTAACAATTTTCCCATGCATGGAAGTACAGAAGATATCGTCATATTAAAATCTTGGGTATAGTTGGTTTGAATATACCTATTTCCATCCAGCTTTTACGACGTAGATTCCGGGTAGATCATTTTATGATAATGAATTACGCCTTCGTCGTGGTCACCGTAGTCTACTATAGTAGGTAGTATGTTGGCTTATTAGACATGAGGCCTCGGTTCAAATCCCAGGTCAGATATCTCTAACTAAACGAAATATGAAAAAATATTTCTTCGTCGTCTTCCTCTCAGCAGATTTCTGACAAAAACTCTGCGAGTATATAAAATTGCCATGAAAAGTTTCTCAAATATCTGTCGTTCGGAATTGACTTTAAACTGTAGATCCAGCCACTCATGTATAAAATTAACAAAGGCAACATAAGTGGTGTGAGACACTGGGTAGAAATCTAGACTAAAGGGTTGTAATGACCAATTATGAGTTACACCTCCCAGGAAATGTAATTCTAGTTTTTATTGATGGATCCAGATCATGCAACTAAGTCGGACGTAGAAACTTTTCAGAACAACTGAACATTCAGTCGTCCTTTGCACTACCAGACATTTGTAGTACTTATCAGGCTTTTGAAATTGCTACCGTGATCGTAATCGGTATCAGAGTATATCGCCTATCTACCGACATTAAAACGGCTATTGAATCCATGGAGAATGTATACACCACATCTAAGATTGTACAAGAATGTCAGGTGTCAATGAAGGAAATTGTGCGACACTCGACAGTTACCTTCATTTTGGTTTCAGGACAACATGACCGTCACATTTGCTAAAGCTGGCAACATGGAAAATTCAAATGAAAACCTAAATGAGACTGACGTTCCTCTGCAGAGAGGCAAACAAATGGCTTTACCAAAATCCCCTCATTTTCAAAGGTAAAATTGGATAATGAAACCAATTATAGAGACTCCTGGCAGATCCGGCTCAATATGGATATATGTAGAATAGAATTTTCATTGAACCTATCAAAATTCTATTTAAGAAACCTCAAAGTAGCGATAACTAGACATTGCTACTCTGAATGTTCATGTCAGGTTGCTGCTGAAGCTGCAACGTCAAAAGGACAAAGAGGAGAAGACTGAACATCTTTTCAGCCATTGTCTGGACTTTGTTAAACCAAGTTTATTAATCTTTAAATACCCTGAAGTTAGTGATAAAATATATCTAGCCAAAGGCGATTCGGTATGGTTAAGAGATGCCAACCAAGAGCTATAATTATTTGAAGGAATAGGTAATGTCGGTATTACAACGGGACCTTATAGGATCCAAGTAAGCAATGACCCTTGAATCGGTTGCTAGTTTAACATAATGTAACGTAACAATTTGCTCATGAAAGCAACTTCATTATTAACGGCTCCATTAATTCCAATCAACATTTGCTTGAATGAGTGTTTATATATCGCATTGTAACCGAGCTCGTAGAATGCAAATAAAATAAAAATAAATTTTTTTTAGTTTTAATTAAAATTCTTTATTATTCGTACAGATCTGTGTGCCACTGTTCACAACTAGATGTAAACACCAAAAAATGCTTTGTTTGTTATTCCTCTATTTACACTCTTTGTATAAACAATAACAATTACTAGTCAATTGTTCGACAGATTTTTGTAACGGAGATGTTCATATGACGATTACTCTCTTCAAACACCCCAGACTGATTAAACTTTTACTAACTTATTTGCCTGCTTTGCCTTGCCTTTTATACAGCAACGTAAACAGTCTGATGAATGTTCTTTAAGGCGAATGTTCGTGGCTTCGCCCCCTCGTGGCCTCTATAAATGTAAACATCGTTGTTTCATTATTGTTGTTTGTGTATTTGTTTACATTTATTCTTGTAGTGTTTGTTGGTATATTTTGGTTTACTTGTTTATTATTTTTTTATGCTGGTGCTTGTTGTTATATTACGCATACGTTCATTGTTTTTGTTTTTGGAGCTTTTGTTCATTATTTTAATGTTAAACGATATAAAAGCAATGCACCAGTATCTAGATTTTTTCCATTTTCGTAACAATACTTAACCATACCATTTCTCAATTATTGAATTGGCGTCGATTTTTAAAAACTTGCTGTTGACTGTGCCATCAGCCCTTTTATTTACTGATTTATGCAGAAACGTCGATACTTGACACTCAAAGAAAAAGCTTTCCGGTATAAAATGTTGTCCCCCTTTTATTTTGGGGTTAATGGAATCCAACGAACCAGAAACGGAAGATAATACGAAATAAAAATAAAACAGAAATCAAAATAAATAAATTCGCTTTCACGGTTAAAGTCAGTCAGCTAATCTTACCTTCACTCAAATAACTAAGGATTTTTCATATTGTATGTTCAAATTTTTTATTTAACGTTCATGTTAGTTCAAATATTTGTTTTTTTTTTTTTTTTGTAGAAAATTATTACGTATGTTACAAAATTAGCATAAATTGTTATGTTCCGTCAAGTTACTCTTTTTTATTGTCAGTCACTCAGTCACTCATTCAGTTAGTTAAGCAATCATTTTGTCATTCTGTTTTTAGCTATGTTTTCATGTTTTCTTGCCTTCTGAAAGGTTATAAAACAATAAACAACTCAAGGTTTTGTTTGATTGTCTAATACCTACTGACTGACTGACTTGTTGGATGGTTAGATGGCTGGGTAGATGACTGCTTGATTTAATTGTTGGTTTGGAAAACAAAGAAAAACAATTTTATTACCCAGGCGGGAGGGTTGAAAAGAACTTCCTAACGCTTATAGGCATCGTTTATTTTTATTATGTTTTTACGTTTTTGAGGTTTCAAAACAAAATTTCCAGCCCTTAAGGCCATAATCATGTTTTGTTTTTATAGGATTTTTCTATTGAAACATCATAAAAAGGAATTAAATTCATTTATGGTAGCATTAGCAGTTGTTGTTAAATTGCCTAAACTCCTCCGACGCATTTCAATCAAAATGTTGTTTGACTGTATTGAACAGTTAAAACGTATTAATTGACCGATTACAAGAAAAGTAAACTAGTAAAAATATTAAATATAATATAGACTAGGGACTACATATATAATTGGTCTTTACAACCCTTCAGTCAGGATTATGGACCTAGTTTCTCACACCACTTATGTTGTGTGTTTTAATTTTATACATTAGTGGTGCGACCTACAGTTTAAAGTCGACTCCGAATGACAGATTTTTGAGAAACTTTTCATTGAAATTTTTATTCACTCTCTGACTTTTTACGAGAAATCTGCTGAGAGGAAGTCACTGAAGATATATTTATTTTTTATATTTCGTTTTGATGTCTGTCCTGGGGTTTGAACCGTGGCCTGACGTCAAATAAGCCAACACACTACCTACTAGACTACGACGACTTCTAGGGGCTGGTATCCTTAAAATGTGATACCTTTAACAACTCCTTTAAAACAAAAATATATTCATTAATACTTTCTCCTTCGCAGTAGTCTTGTAGGTAGGGTGTTGGCTTTTTAGACGTGAGGCCACGGTTCAAACCCCAGATCACACAACTTCAACAAAATGAAATATGAAAAGAAATATTTCTTCGGCGACTTCCACTCAGCAGATTTCTGGCTATTAAAACTCGCAGTAAATTTCAATTGTAATGAAAAGTATCGCGGTATAAAGGGTTGTAATGACCAATTATGTATGTTTGTAATACTTTCTTAAGTAAAATTTCAATAAATAAATCGATATATAAATCGATTACGATTGTAAATATTTACGATGTTAAATAATTTACGGAGTATTGTGTGCAACCAACTACAGTGGTGGTCATATAATTAATACATTGGTAAAGACATTTTCAAAATTAAAAGAAATCACATTTATTTTTCAATCCTTAAATCTAAAACCTAAAGAGTTTCTCAGAATGGGAAAAACATGGTATTATCCATGCAATTAAAACATTTGAGAGTATAATTTTAATTGCAAAATTTTTTGATTTTTGTATGTTATGAGTCGACAGAAAGATCGAATAATAGACCTCCAATACATTTAGATTGTTTGCCACATTTCACCAGCATTTTTGGGAATTTTTTCATCCATCCTCTTTTCGACTTCAATCCACAAGTTCTTAATTTGATTGAGATCAGGGAATTTAGCTGGCCACTTTGCAGATGACAGCAATATTTTCCATTCATATTCTTTTAATGCTAGGCAGAGTCATTTGGAGATTTAGGCAAAATGGTTTCATATGAATGACACATTCATGTCTGGCCTACTGTAAATCTCCTCAATGTTCTTTATAACACACAAGAGCAGCAATAATATTGCTTCATTTGTAGTTATGGATGGTGTAAGTATTAATGAGTCAGACGCTCTTGATGTTCTGGGCATGAAAATTCAGTGTAATGTCCACTGGAATCAGCACATTCTTCAAGTGTCGAAAGAAGTATTCAACTGCCTCGGTTTCATCTCGTCTCCTTACCATTTACATCACTTATATCCGAACAAGAATAGAATACAACTCTCATGTATGGGCCGTTGACACAAAGTTTATTTTCCAGCTTCTCGACCGCATACCGGAGAAGACGAAGGTACTTATTAATGGCAGTAGGGCATCCAACTGTAGTGAATCATTGAAGCATCGTCGCAATGTGGCTTGTGTTTCACTATTTCACTATTCTAACGCTACTGCAAAGAATTTTCCTCAAGCGAAATAAGGGAATTTTTTCCGTAAATTAATGTAGCACTCGTCTTTCTCACAGGGCGCATCCGTTTGTGTTCAAATGGACAGTGGATCGCACACTTTGTTACATACAGAATTCGTTATTTAGCCGGACTATTCATATGTAGTCTATTAGTCTGTGTTGGCGTCTTAGACATGAGGCCTCGGTTTAAACCTCAGATCACATATCTCCAACAAATCGAAATATGAAAAAAAATATTTCTTCGGCGACGACCTCTCAGCAGATTTTTGACAAAAACTCTGAGAGTAAAAAGTTTTCCAAAAATATGTCGTTCGGATTCGATTTTAAACTTTAGGTCCCGCCACTCATGTATAAAAATTAACGCACACAACATAAGTGGTGTGAGAAACTAGTTTGTAATCTTGATTGAAGGGTAGTAATGACCAATTATGTATGTATGTATGTATACGAGTATATTTATCCGTATGTGAAACTCTTTACCTGCGAAGGTCTTTCCTGCCACTTACAAAATTTAAACATATTTAAATCTGAAGTCCACAAACACTGCCCACTCTGTGCTTCTTACCATAACCTATTTTCCTTATTTCAACACAATGCAATACATGACTAGGCATCATCCCCTTAATGTTAGTCTTAAAAACACATATATTTACGTTTTGTTCTTCTGGGCACTTTTTCACAATAATGTACCCGGCATAGTACTTAATTAAGATGTAAGTTAACTGCTGGACGCCGTACTTACCGTTTTCCATCTGATCCACATAGGCATACTTTATATTCGTCTTGATCAAAATTTTACCAGAAACACAATTCTTTCTTCACGTTTTGAGTGGCAAAATCCACGTGAAGAATTTTGATAAGCCATACGATACAATGATGCCAATTTAAATTTTAGCTGCTTAAAGCTTTTAAATGAGTCAAATTTAGACACTTTTATGACTATTTCAACTTCTGTGGCTGTGGTTTTACGGAGTTTTGGGGGCTCTGGGTACATTATTTGAGGTTCCAAATAAGAAAACTAAATCAAATGTATCTTTAAAAGTCCCTTCCAAATATCTAGAAATTCTATAAAAAAAATGGGAAATAATTCTTCGGTTTTAATTATGTTTACCACTGTATGTGTTAAGACCGCCATGCAAATTTTTTTCTTTTTAATCTTAAAAAATTTCTTCTTTGACCCTTTTAACAAGAATAATATTTTTTGCTTTTAAATGAAATTCTTTGCAGCCACTTTTTTCACTTCATTAAATTGTTTCATAAACCAATTTCTTAATAAGAAAAATCCTTAGAAACCTGCTCTCTACAAACAAAAAACACGGAATAAATGAATACAATGATTGACAAAAACTAAACCAACAAAAAATATTTAACCAACCATGCACAAACAGACCTCGAAGTTATCCAACGTGGCAGCTGTAGAAAAGGGGGAAAAAATAAAAATAAAGTGTCGTTAAATAAAAACCAAAAACAACAACAAAAGATATTCCGACAAAAGCAAAATAATCTGTAAGGAAAGAAACACACACAAGAACACACAATTATGCTGCAAAATACAAACTGCTATGAACGGAAACCAATACCAAGTTCTAATCGCTACATTATAGAGGATTTAATTAAGAGCTTCATGTTCTTCAATCTAAATAAACCAAAAAAAATGTATGAGAGATATCATTAAAAAATTGTATTTATTCGATAGACCTCTTGATGCCTTTACGTGTTGAATATAACATCGTTTAAATATCCGTCACGGTTTCTGTGGGTAGAGCGCATCCTGAAATGTCAAATTTTTTATGACTCTGTCGCATAAATCAGGCTAAATATGAGAGATGGAGTATGTTTGTAACTTTTTCCTGCGACTTAAGAAAGCCCCATAAGAAAAAGTCTGATCGTAGATCTCCAATGATCCAAAATGGCGCTGAATATCCAATGCGCTATGAACTGGAGGGCATGTAGCACCGACCTATTGAAACTGCAAGATGTTGATGTCTTGATCATGCATTTCACGTCCCCGTTCGCTGTGACGGCTTGGGAAATACTGTTCTCAAAACGCAAAAACCACACCAAAGAGTAATTTTTTCTGGACGCATTGAATACTCTTGGATCTCATTCAGATTAAGAAACGCGATTATTCCGAAGTGGCACTCATCACTGTTGGAAGTTTAGGCTATTGGCTAACTGCTACAAAGCCCATCCGGCGGACACACGTCGGTGTCTATGATTGCTTACGTACTGCTCCTGGGTTAGTTGAATTTTGTACGAGTGCAGATCTAAGTCAAGATACAAAATTCGCCAACTTGTGGTCTGCCAAAGGTCAAGTTCTTGTAAGCGATATGGAATCGGCTGGTGATGTTATCGGTAGATCTTGCTTTTCGTCGAATCGTGCTCTTGGTAGGACGATTATGACGCTTACAAAGTGAGAGAAGCACGCGATACATTATTCGAACAGAATAATTATTTATAGGCGTTGTTGAATGCTATATCCGTTTATGATTTGACCAAAAAGTCTGATTAAATTACAACGAGTTTGACAGATGTATTTTCAACAAGATGAAGTCCCTGTTGGAAGACCCTATACATTTAATATAAGGAAATAAAAATATTACACCTAATTCTGTTTTTACACGGTAGATTGGTTCCAGAAAAAACCGTGTAAAAAAAACCGTGTAAAAAAAGACACTAGTCGTATGCAAAAATAGGTGATTGGTTCCTAATCTCTAAAACATATTAAAATTAGTGAAAAACAAGGATTTTTTAAGAAGTTTTGCATTTGACATTTTCTTTTAGGGATTCATAAAATATTTAACAAAATTAAAAACATAAATAACTTAATAAATATAAAATATTAACACATTTCAATTGCTCTGACCTTTGTGCTTGTATGCACAAAAAGGGAATTCCCCTAAATTCATGCCATTTACATTTGCTTTGACCAGTAAATTTGCTTGTACGCGCAAAAAGGGAATTCCCTTAAATTTGTGATATGAACATACTTTGCAAAAATTAAATTTGACAAAAAAAATTTAAGCACAAAAAATTTTAAATCGTGCTAAATGGAAAAGAATCGTTTAAAAAAAATTAAAAATATTTTATTTTCAAACCGTGTTATGTCAAAACCGTGTAAAAAAAGACCGTGTAAAAACAGAATTGGGTGTATAAAGTAAACGCTTTTACGAATTGACAGAAACCTAAAGAGAAAAACAAAAATGTACAAAAATAAAAACAAGTGAGTGAATAAAAGTGAAATGATAGGAAATTTTAATTGGAATACTTTATTAAGTTGTTCTCCAAATTACAGACCCATATTGAAGTCATCTAATAGAAGAGTTCTTGTAATTTTAAAAGGAATTTTGTTATGAGAAATACCGTATTCATTCCAATAATTACAATCATAATGCGATAGAATATAAAAATATTTCTGTCGTTAACCACATTTCAGCAGTCACCTGGCAAAAGCCAATAAATGGTAAATAAAATTGCCATCAAGTGTTTCTCAAATCATAATATAACTCGATATACACTCGCCTAGGGATATGCGTACAATGCTGTTTTGATTGCAACAATCCAGCAGCGAAAATAGAGAGAACGGTTCTAAAAATGGAAGCAGTACTGATATGATGACTAAGCGCTGTGCAGTTAGTGATAAATATGAAAAAACAGGTTTCTGTCAATGTTTATGAACTCCATGACACTCTTCACAGGATAATTACGGGCATGCGAGCAAATTCCATTAAATTCGCACATAATACGGCTTCGTGGGTGTTCTGCATTAAGAGTCTCTTTAGCACACACAACAGCTTTCTAAGAGGCGAATGTTCTACTAATCTGGAACGAAGCTGATGCTACGCAAAAGGGTTTAGATGGCTCACTAAAACGGAAATCGAAAAAGCGTTTAGGGAATGACAACAAAGATGGTAGACGCTATATACAAATTTGAGCTACAAGACGACATAGCGATCTTGATTTTTACTTGCACTGAATCTGTCGAGTCATAAGTGCTTTCGCCCAATTTTTACCTGGAAGATAATCTTATGTATCAAAATGCATCATTTTGATGAGTAGAAAAACCAGAACTACATACTTGTCATTACAACCTTTTTGTTAGGAATACAACCTAGTTTCTCATACCACGCATGTTGTGTATGTTAATTCTATTCCAAACGACTCATTTTTGAGAAACTCCGAACAACAGATTTTTTGAAATACTTTCCATGATAATATTATTTATCTCAGAATTTTTACAGGAATCTGATGAGGGGAAGTCGATGAAGAACAATTTTTTTTGTATTTCGTTTTGTTCGAAGTGTCTGACCAGGGCCTCATGGGATCCAGAACCGTGGCCTCACGTCTAATACACCAACACGCTACCTACTAGACTAAGTCGACTTCAGCAACCAATACTTTGCTCAATAGTATGTTTCATGTTAACAGAAAACGTTGTTTCTACGAAACGACAGATGACAGCTCCATTATTCTAGAACCTGCTACAGATCAATAGAAACAAATTTAATCAGATTTTTATGAAAATTTTCATTTATTTTGACTTCGCATTGTATTTACGATATTTTTATTTTAAGACTTTAACTAATATTACGATAATAAATAGGTGTTTGAAATATTTGATTTATAGTGAATATACAACGAAAAACTTTTCTTAATCCTGTAGATTTCATTACTTTAACTTGATTAAATAAAATATAATTCTACTCCTATCAGTCCCTCAACGAAAACATCTGTGTTTAGACTGCTTTCCTTGGAATTTTACAAGTTTTTGTATTCCTCTGACATTTGGTATTCAACATTTATGTATTTGTTTGTTATTATTACCTGAGGGAAAAAGGAGTTGAAAGAAAATAAATCTTTTCATTACAATCGGAATTCATGTTCAGCTGTGTCCCATTAGTAACCAGTAGTAAAACAAAATTTAAATAAAATTAATTTTGTTATTCTTCATTATTGTTGTTGTTTTCGTTTTGATTTCAATTTAATTACTGTTTGTTTATCTGTTGATGAAAATCTCGGATTGTAAAACCTTTAATTTTTTTTGGTAATTGATGGTAAGTAACTGCAATTTATATGTATAGGGTGGGAAATTCAAAAGTTTAAATTTAACCGTAGATCGAGCTTTGTATCAGAAATGATACATTTCAGTTTTTAAGACGATATAACTTTAATTCAGAAAAAACTAAATACCTGATATTTTTATAATTCGTTAGTATTGTTATCGCCATTATTTTAAACCAAATAAAAATAGAAAATTTCAAACAGGAATTAAAAAATTAAAAACTTCGTAATTCTGGCTTATGTATCATTTTTAATGCATACGACTTTCCTAGGGATTCTTTGGTGTTGAGTTTGAATTTTTTTTAAGTTATTAAAAATTTTGTGAAGTTTTATCGTAAATAATACATTATTTATGGTATTTGAGAAGGAATTGAAAGATAAGTGTGGGCCGAAAGTGAAAAGGTTCAATTTTCTATTCTTTATATTGATTGCTGTAGTCGTACTCTAGTATGTAACGTGTTAGCTTATTAGATGTCAGATCAAGTTTCCAATCTCAGGTCAGACATTTCCAATTTACAACGAAAGGTTGTAATGACCGATTATATATTAATTATATATGTAATATTCCTGCTGTAAAGACTTTGGAGAAGAAGAAAATAGAAGCTCGTCTTATGAACTGAAGAAAGTATTGGCAGCGACAAACATGACAACAGGACGTTTATCGCCGAAGATGGTACTACTTGGAACAGAACAAACTGCCGTTAGTAGTTTGGGATGAGAAAATATTATCAATTTTCACGCAGATTGCTAGCAGCTATTTGCTGAAATCTTGTAGAGTCTTTCTTGCTGCTCTTCTCATATTTATCTCACGTGACTGACAAACATTAGAAAAAGGTGTTTTGTCCCATGTTTTATTACAGATGATAATATTTCGGTCAACTACGTACATATAAGATAACAGAATTATTCGCTTTGATAATGATATATTTACACCTTTTCGAAAAATGAGCTGAAAGTCTTCCAGCCTTTAACAATCATGCTTAAGGCCTTTTTTTGAAATTCGAATGAAGAGGATTTTTTTCTAAATAAGAAATATATGTATTTATCTTAATTTTTTGTTAGAAAATTTTAACCATTTTCATAAAACTGTTATCACACAACTTGTAGTTTTATGTAAGAAATAATATTGTATAAATAGTTTGGGATTAGCTATCATACTTTCAGAGCAGCCCATATATCCTTTTTTAAGATTTTTAAAAATTTAGTTTTTTGTTCGCCTAAAAGATAAGAAAAGTTAAAGAAAATATATTTAAATAATGATGCATATGTTTTTATGTTCTTTTTTGGTATATTTCATCTCAAATTAAAGTTTTTTAGCAACAGAATTCAAAAACTTTTTAGTTTTATTGTGGAAAATGAAAATTACCTCCAGCGATTTTAATTGAAATTTGATACTTAATGATGGAATACTTACAGTAATTGTTAGGAAATTAATTTAAGGATATTTATATAAATCAAGCTTCATAAAGATTTACGAAGTAATGCTTGGTATTGATTTATGTTTTCTTTCATTTTATTTTGTTTTATTAACTTTTCAATTCATATTTAATTTTATCGCTGTAGGTGAGTAGCAAATTGAATTTTATTCTCGTTATAAATTTCGTGGTCCACCGAAATCGAATTGGCAGTTTTAGATTCAAGTACATGCTACGTGCGGAGCAACTACTTACAGCAGTATTTGGGTAAACCCGTATCCGGGAAACCAGAGAGGAATCAAAGAGAGAAAATTGTTATTAACATAATCGATGTTCTATTGCAACGGGAAACTTTTTTACCTCACATGACGTTGACAACAAGTATTTCTAACGAATCACAAGAATGGTTTGTACCATCAGGTTTCAGCCAGCCCTCAACTGAGAGTGTTAATGATGCGAGTGATATAAGCTGTCATATTTAAGCAATTGGAAACTTATAAATCGCCACAAAGCAGGGTGCTAGACGTCAAATTATTACCATTTAGAAAGAAACAAAACCAAGCTGACATGAAGTGCTTGATTTTTACTTAAAAAACCATGCTGCAATGTACATCATGTCAAAAATTTTGGTGCAAATTTCATAAAAGTGATAATAAAATGTAATAATAGTAAACAAATAGTTTTATTAAAATTAATTAAAATAAATAAAAATTTTAAAAAAATATATCAATAATCGTGACAATTCCGAGTACTACAAGTATGTATCAAAAATGATACATGAATGAAGTTTTTTTAAGAAATTGCCAATCTCGGTAATGACGAATGTTGGCCTTCAGTTGCTCAATTGCCTCTGGTTTGTCGTAATAACACTTTTCCTTAACGGTGCCCCACAGAAAATAGTCCAACGCTGTCAAATCGTAGCTTCTTGGCGGCCCATTGTTATCATCATTTCGGATAATTTAACGGCTATCAAACGCTTGGCGCAATAAAACGATTGTGGCATGAGATATCTGGCAAGTTATACCATTCTGTTGAAACCAAACATCGTTCACATCAACAACATGAAGAGCGGGTACAAAAAAGTGGTTATCATGGTGCAATAAGTGCCTCCAGTGAACGTAATGGTTCCGCCGTCCTCATTTTCAAAGAAATATGCAATGAGTATTGCCAGATCCAGAAATAACCCTTAACCCACCCTATACTTGCAGTGTATATTGTCGGAATAAAAAACTGGAGCCTCTGACAGAACTTTATTTTAAAATTGATCCAACGATAATGAATTGACTGCATACTCAAAAAACCGTACATAAGCTAGAAATAAAAACGAAAAATGAAACCCACCTACTCCTTTCTATTACACATGAGTTCTTGTGCAAAATTTACTCTTGAGCTGTGCAGTTTAAAATGTGTTCTTTTCCTCTAAGCAGTCTTGAAGTGTGCTTAGGGTAATTTTGGTATTTGAATTTTCTTTCGCGTATGGTGACTTTACTTTATATAAAGTTTTTGTTAAAATATTGAACCATTTTTAAACTGATCCTAAAAAAGTATGTATGGCAAAAAGAAGTTGCCATACCATAATGTTGCAGGCACTACACTTACCTGTTTTAATGCTATATCTGGAATTATGATATCGATTAACTGTTGATTAAGTAAAAGCCACAGGGTCAACTATCCGACAAGCTAAAAAAAAAAACTAAATTTAGTTCTTCAAAATCGTTCATAGGAAAACGATATTTTTGATGTTTTTTTTCGACTTTGTGTAGCATGAAACTCTATCTATTGTGGCTTGAGCTGTAATTACTTGTATATGTGTGTTTTCCCATTGTTCCCAGTTACATCTCAACTGGTATTTTCTTGTACATTTTCAAAATGTGCTCTCTCTCTCTCTGTCTCTTTCCGTGTTACAGAGATACAATGCCAAGATATTGTAATGAATTTAAATATTTTCATGTACTTTTCTAAGAAAGTACAGACAGTTAACGCTTGCGTTGCTGTAACATTGTTATAGAATTGTGCTCACAAAGTTATTGTAATGAAAAGGAAATGTTTAATTTGCTAAACACAGTATGTTACAGCAACTTTTTCAAGCAACATGTTGCATTCGAGTAAATGTTAAATTAAAATATTTGAATATTTTTTTCTTTTCTGTGATATAAACATAAGCCTACTGACTTAAAAAAATGAAACTACTATTTGAAAAAAAAATTAAGAGCACGTATGAGTAATTTTTGATAAACAGTTTTAATAAATTCCTCATACGATCTGTAGAAAGCTGCACAAAGAGTTTAGTAAACATGTTGCAGAGATATCAAAAGTAATAAAAGAATCTATTAAAATTGGAAATTAAATAAAATTTAAAAAATAGATATTAAATTATTTCTTTCTAGCAAGGAACACTAAGAAGGGATAAAAGCGCCTAATAAATAAATAAATTAATAAAAGTATTAGTCTATCAGCCTTTACGTATATAGCTAGAACAATAAATATCGAAAGATGTAAAAAAAGTCATCTCTATGAAAAGAGCAAAGAACATGACAAATGGCCTTTTTAAAGTACAGAGAAGCGTCCTTGTTGGCATCACGAGCGCCAGTAGAAGCACACCTCCGGCAGCTCAGTACGTCATTCTTCACTTACTCCTTATTGAAGAATATGCGAAAAAGGTAGCAGCTATAAGCTTCTTTAGGGTAAATGAATTAGATCTAGAGAGTTCCTGTAGGGTGGCTCAATCGGCACTGCTGAAGAAAATAACGTAGTTGTGTCATGCTACAAAAGTTCACTTCTGCGATAGAGGCATCTCGATGGGTTCAGGAAAACTCTTCGGTGTCTGAGTTATTTTTACTGACAAGTCCAAAGGGCAGATCGGAAATGATCAGAATTCGTATAGGCTTTAGGCAAAACAGAGTGTTTTTCGAACGGAGATTACTTAAAGCTACCGAACTAGGCAGGAAACATATACCGAAGAGCTTAAGAGTTACAATTTATGTAGATAATCAGCCAACACAAAAGGCTTTGATGAGAGATATTTTAAAATCTCATCTGGGAATGTAAAAGGCTGCTAAGCGACCTTATGTATGATTATCACATTGGATTGGTAAGATTAGGATGGAGGCTACAATCTAGAGGAAGATACGGTAAGAACGCTGTTAGTCTTCTTCCTTGGGATTATTGAGGAAAAATTTCATTCAAATTCACTGTTGAATATGAACCAGGATTTCTTTTTGGCACCAACAATATAAACAAATCTTATATCAGACGTGATCTAGTAGGTTGTGTGTTGGCTGATTATACGTGAGGAACTAAACGAAATATGAAAGAATATTTCTTTGTCGATTTCTACTTAGCAGATTTCTGGCAAAAACACTGAGAGTAAATAAAATTGTCATGAAAAGTTTCCCAAAAATCTGTTGTTCTGAGTCAACTTTAAACGGTAGGTTCCGCCACTCATGTATAAAAATTAGGTCGTAATCCTGACTTAATGGTTGTAATGACTTCTTAACTAAACTGTTGTCTCATTTAAAAAGGGACAAAGAAGAAATAAAAAAGAACGAAAATGAAGAGCAAAAGTTAGCTAAAGGTTGAGGACAGTGATATATATTGAATGGTTGCAGTACTATAGCACCGCTTCATGACGAAGGCGCGTATTGGTTGAAACTCATGAAGTGTATTGAAAGTCATTACTTAGGCCATTATGGTTTTATGCTGTCCTGTTATGGGGAATATGTTCTACTTTTCTTTTAAAGTTAAGTTACAATTTTACAAATGTGCGTACGACTACGTTTAAATTAAATGCAGATTTAAATAAGTATATTTGCTTAAGCAACCTGTAGATATGTTGTTACCTATTTATATACAAACATATTAAACAAATGTACGTTTTCTTCTTCTGGTATCTCATTATGGTGTTTAGAGCTTTTCGGAGAATTTGTTTCAATTTCACTGAGTGCACATTCATTTCTTTGAGTGCACACGCATAAGACAGAAAAAATTGAAAAGTTATTACCGGCCAAGATCGCCTATACGATACATTACGTAACAAAGTTTCAAATACTTTCTACTTTGATTATAGTGGATGAGATAAGGCGAACTCTATCCGAGCAATATAAATACTGTTACGCCCTATAAATACCCATTCGTGAATCACTTTCATACTTTTGAAAAACTATACAGTTCGAAACGTGCTGAAATACGCTTAAATATTTCTAATGTAATATGAGTTTGTTTTTAAGTTTGGTGTAGGGTACACAATTACAAAAATACAACGCAGTATGTGTGTTTATCTTTAGGAATTCTCTTGACGCAAGAAATATATACGAATTCCATTCTTGAATGAATGCATACGTTTATGAATTTGTGCATTATATGTATGCATTCATATGTAACTTTTTAAATGTTTACAAAAATTTAATTTAAAATTCTTCATGCATTTGCATATTTTACGTGAAAATCTGTGAATAACAAAAAGTAACAAGAAAACTGTTTCAGACAAAAATTTAATAAAGATTTTAAAGTTTTAAATTCCCATGGGACAATTTTTGTCTTAGGCCTTGCGAATGGCTTGAAATAGATTTATACATTTCGACTAGGCTATACGATTATTGTTCTATCATCCAAATGAAAATAAAAATGTGTAAATACGATAAGCATTTGAGTAATGGAAATTAGTCTCTTTGTCTCGTGGTTTGCCGCTATTAAGCAATTGTAACCTTTCACCTCGAATCTACATGCTACCCGTTTTTTAATAAATTATGTAACTTATGTTCTGTGTTTTTCAGGTTCACCCACCAGAGTGTAGTAAATTCTTAAATGTATTGCAAAACTCTCACAATATTATTCGAAAATTTCACAATGTCCTTTCTGACATTTTTAAAATCAAACACTTCCAGAGGGACACTTGATTCCTAAATACCTAAGACAAGATTCTGTACGAGAAATAGTTACTGATTAACTTAATTAGTCCCTAAAATATTTAAATTAGAATTGAAACCTACTTTCTCCAACAACCAATTTTAATTTTATTTATGTGTGGCGGGACCTACAACTTAACGCCGACTTCAAACAGCAGGCTTGAGAAAATTTTCATTGCAATTTTATTTGCTTTCAGAGCTGAGAAAAAGTCACTTAATTCATATTTCGTTTTCTTCGAGATGTGACAGCTGAAGTTTAAATTACAGGCTGTCATTTAATAAGACAAAACACTGCCTACTAGACTACAACCGCCCCGAGGTATAGTTTCTGACTATAATTCATAGTACAATCGCAAGAATGTTGTCAACAACTGTAAATTACAGTTTGCAAGAAGGATTTAGAATACCAATATTGACCTGGCTTAGAATAGAAATGAATGAAACTCTTTGCAATGATCAGATTTGTATGTAAAGTACCTTTTAAAACTTTTGCTGAATAAATTAAGTTCTGTAATTCCAGATAACCAGTGATTTTTTGCTATTTGGTTTATCACTGTAAAGTTTTCAGTAAGATTCGTAATTTTATCATTTCACAGTGAATGAAATATATTTTCTACCGAAAAATTTTAATCAGCTACAGAGCTCTTTTTTCCACTCAAAGGATGTTGTAACAGAGTTACCGAATTCGGTGTGAAAAGCAGACATAGGAAATTCAAGAGCCACCCTAGCATCTTTAACCCTGCACGGTTACTGTTCATTTTTGTACAGTAAGGTTACTCTGCGTTGAATCGACGAACACGTTAACCCTAATTGGTTACTGTTCGTCGAATCGACGATGCTTTTTTACTCTTTATCATATAATTCTTCTATGTTTGACCAAATTTCGCTCATTTTATACAATGTTGGTTGATAACGAAAGCTTTTAGTGAGTAAACGTACCCTGGCCACACATTTTTTAATCCTGGATGATCATTTTTATACAGTAAGGCTACTCTTCGCTGAATCGACGAACAAAAAAATTTTTATTTCGTCTACTGACTGCAAGCTTTCATTATCAACAAACGTTGTTGAATAAAAGAGCGAAATTTGGTTAAACACAAAAGAGTTATATGATAAAGAGTAAATGAGCTTCGTCGATTCGACGAACAGTAACCGTCCAGGGTTAATTGATAACTGTCTGATGAGGTCTATTGGCCGACGGTACCTCGGTCGTCTTTTTCGGCCAGCACATCCGTATGTCGTCGATTGGCCAGTGGATCGCACACTGTATTACAGTAAAAATACAGTTTTTAGTCGGACTGTGTCGGTATGTGGAATTCAATTCCTGCAGAGGTCTATCCTGTTACTTATGGTATAAAAATATACAAGCCTAGTGTCCATAAACACTGTTCTCTCTTTCCTTGTTCTCATAACATATTTTCATGGTGCCAAACTAAATGCCATCCATACCCTGAGTGTTGGTCGTACGAAAAAAAATAATGGTGCTTGCCTTTGTTCTTCCGATGGCAATATTAGAAGCTATACTAGAATTTTTAAAATAATCTGCAACGACAAGAAAAATCATCACAGGGATTCGAAAGTAACTTAAAAATATAATATTTTATTCCTTGTTTTTACTAACATAAATTTCCAATAGAAACAATTGCAAAGTAAATACAAAGCTTCAAGTGGCTTTTAATGTACTATAGTAAAGAATATGATGTAGATTTTTAATTTTTAAAAATCATCAAAATAAGGGGCATAAATCCGCGTCAGCCATATAAATGAAATAAAAATCCATTTCCAACCGAAACAGTTGTAGTTCACTGCAAAACAATAAATTTATCAAAATTTCAAACTATTTCTGTTTTATTACATTTTTAAATTTAAACTTTTAGATCGATTCTCGTATCAAATACAATGTAAAATTCATAATGCAGAGAACATATGTGACGTATGAGTTATATTTAATTCTATTAGTTTCATACATGACAAAATCGAAGTTTATTTACTGCATACTTTTCAGGGTAACTATTCCAGTATGTACATGTAAT
This sequence comes from Sarcophaga subvicina, assembly GCA_936449025.2. Lineage (NCBI taxonomy): Eukaryota > Metazoa > Arthropoda > Insecta > Diptera > Sarcophagidae > Sarcophaga > Sarcophaga subvicina. The sequence goes on from OW388084.2 coordinate 41,899,281, forward strand.
ATGATGCGTATTAGTAATATAGTTCAAATACTATTAAAAAGAAAGTATACTCCATAAATATGGAATTAAGCTACATGATTTTTCGATTCTATGCAATTCTAGGCTATATTGTAGTAGGTAATAAATGGCCCAGCGGGTCTAATGGTCTAATGGCAGAAGACATCTTCAAATCTAATGAATATTCATTCACAAAGCTTAAAGTCTCATTTCCAAACGCTTCTTATTTAGTTTTAAAAAAAGAAAGTGTGTGTTCGATATCACTGATATTTTTTATTCATTTGAAGTAACAATTATGTGTGGAATATATGGTAAAGGAATATAAAGTAAAGAATATGACGTAAATATTTAATTTCTAAAAAACCGTCAAAATAAGGGCATAAATTGTCAAATCGTCAATATGATATTTTTGGAGCTCAAAATCGTCAAAATGACGATAAATCGTCAAATCTGGCAGCTATGCTAACAACCCTACTGTAAACATTACACTTGGCGATAAGTGTGAGTTTTATAAAAGGTCTGGTGATAATTCAATGCATTCATGTACTAGAAAAGGTAGAAATAGTATGTTCGATGCTTTTGATGATTTCGCTTGAGAATTAACGGACAGCAGCTGCTGCACCGGTTGTACTTTGTAAGGAAAGTTCTTCAAGTGATATATAAAAATTCTCTCTAATCGATTGATTGTTTGGCATGTCGTCTAGCAAATATTTCGAACAGCAAATCTTGAAATGTTCAGTTCCATTTCATATTGTCCTAGGTGAACAGCTAAACATTCACAAAGTTAATAATGGACGATATCGAAACCTAAGGTTAATTATCGTTGTATTTGTCTTATCTTGTATAAACGTTTAACGCCTTAAGGATAAATTACTTTTTACTTTATAATCCCTTAAACAATAAATTTTACAGCACTTGATCGCCTCGCTTTTTTACATTTCTGCCTGCTTTTTGAACGTAATTAATCGTCATCCGGTCTTTGTTTGTTTGGATAAAATGTAGAATACAACACAAGTCATTAGTTTTACATTAAAATCGAATTAAAATTTAATTATTTTGTAAATTTTTTAAATTTTAATCTCATATTCAACAATTTCCTCCTTAATTGAAAGATTTGATGGCTTATTTAAAAACCCACCTTGACGTTTAATATCTACTACTACACTGACAATAAACACAACAACAGCATTAACAAACGTTAAACATTAAGGTTGCTCATTAACAATGCTTTTCAAAACAAAACATTTCTTGCCAGTAAATCAGTTGTTACACAACAACTGAAAAATTAAGTGAATTGAATACCTTAATTGAGTTACGAGTAGTTTTGTAACACAACTCAACAGATTATATTCAGTAACACTTCCCGCTCTTAATCACGCTGAGAAAATTGATGACGCTAAAAATGTAAAGGATGTTGAAGGTATGACCCTTCTCTCTCCCAATCAAATCCTTTCTCAGTCAAGACGCGTAAGTCTATTTTTATTTATATTCAAAGTTGTAAATAAACCCATCGTATTTAGAAATCGTTGTATCCACAAGAAATCTTCATATTTTTTTAAATTTTTAGACTAGTGGCGAGCGGGAATTTTATTTCTTCGAATTATTTCTTACTTTTTCTCATGCTTGCGTACATAATTAGCCTTAACAATTACTTCGTCGAATTTCAATTTCTGCGTAAGAGTTCGATCTAGGCGCCTTTGCTTTCGCACCATTGGGTCTTGATCATACTTCAATTTGGCCCGTCCAACATCGACAAGGTCGTCCGCCAAGCCGGCTGCCACTTATACCCGCTTCAAATATCCATCCAGCCAGAATATCTCCTTTCATCTGAAGCTCATGGATTAAGATGATTTTTCCATGAAAATTAATTTCAGTTGCCAACTGCTTCACAGCCTATTCAATGAAGACAAGCCGTTGTCTATGCCAGTTCCTGAGTCAGTTTTATTTTGTTTGGCTTAAGTTCAATTGGAGTTGCCGTAGTCTAGTAGGTAGTCTGTTATTAGATGTGAGACCATGGTTCAAACCCTATATCAGGTATCTCTAATAAAATGAAATGAGAAAAAATATATTTCTAAATATAAATATATTTAACTTCCTTTCAGCAGATTTCAGACAAAAACTCTGAGGGTGAATAAAATTGCCATGAAAAGTTTCTCAAAAATCTGTCTTTCGGAGTGGACTTTAAACTGTAAGTCCCGCCACTCGTGTATAAAATTAACACACACGCAACATAAGTGGTGTGATAAACTAGGTTGCAATCCTGACTAAAGGGTTGTATTGACCAATTATGTATGTGTGTTATGTGTTTAAGTCCACGTACCGGTGCAAAATGCCAAGTTCTTGAGAACGACGTGAATTCGACTGCCTCTACACACTCTCACGGACAGCGGCGATGTTTCCGGCATATCTTCTGTCTCGTCGACAAATGGGTATTTGTCTATCGCTTGCAGTACCAGTAGTTTCAATTTTACTCACCACATTGCGAAAAGTTCTCGCAAATACGGCGATCGTAAATTGTGTGAAGCGCGCGATATTTTTTTCGAACAGAATACCTCTTTGATAATTTTATTTATATTGGCACCTCCGAACGACAGATTTTTGAGAAACTTTTCATGGCAATTTTTATTTACTCTGAGAGTTTTTGTCAGAAGAAATATTTTTTTTTCAAATTTCGTTCTGTTCAAGAAGTCTGACCTGTGGTTCGAGCCGTGGCCCCACATCTAATAAAGCTACGGTGACTACACATTTTAATTTTAATTTAGCGTGAAATTTCTATTTCTCTTAGATACTATTATGTGTGGAATATAATATTGTTCAAATGAGCGTCATCGTTTCTTAGGGTGGAGCCCATCCATATTGTCCAACTATCCATGTCTCTGGTACATAAATCAGGCTGAATTAAACTGATGTCATGTTGGCTTTGACGATCACTATTTATTCGCATACATCTGCGATTAAAATAAACCTCAGAAGAAAATGTCTAACGGGATCAAATAGCACGATGTCGATGGCCAGTTCACATCATCTCCACGTGAGATGACCATGCCCACAAATCGTTGGTGCCGAAAATCTAATGTGACATAAAACTATCCATTGCATTCATTAACTAATCAATACTGGCTTCAATAATTACTAGAATTCAAACCAGGGTTTAAACATTAATTTCAAAAGCATCAGCATATAAAGAAAGCAGAAAATTTATGGGGATGTCTGGTGATACCAACCAATATGAGGACTTTGTCCAAAGCACGTAGGCTGGCCATATAATATAATTTGAGGTGTAATAAAGCTCGCCACACATAAGTTAGCGTTGGAGATAATTTTATTTATTTTTTTTTTTTGTTTGATTCTACTGTAGATGCTTGGCGGCTAAGATTAACCGGCGCCACAGGGTGATTGGACGGTGACTTGAATAAAATAATAGTCATGCGAACATACTGAGCGAATTTAGGAGTGTTGAAGGTTTGTTCAAGTATTCATGGATGGCTACAAATTAAGTGGAACTGGGAGTGGTAGTATTTTTTTATATTAGCGGCCATAGCTAAATCTATAAGTGTACTGGTGCACTGTAGCGTCTTCCAGGTAGACGTGTAGGGAATTCAGGCTGTGGATAGACTTTGTTACATTTTTACGTTTTAAAAACGTTAAAAATACGAGTTCTTAGATTGCAAATAAAATAAAAATTAATTTCAGTTTAGTTTTAATTAAAACTGTTTATTATTCGCACAACTGTATGTGCCACTGTTCACAACTTTATATAAACAACAACAATTGATTTTCTTTGTTATGCCTCTGTTTATACAATAACAAGTAATACACAATTATTCGACAGATCTTTGTAACGGAGATCTTCAAACCACGATTACTCTCTTCAAACACACCGTGTCTTCATACAAGGCTGGTTGAACTTTTACTAACTCATTCACCTGCTTTGCCTTGCCTTTTATATGGTAAAGTAAACAGTCTGTTGAATGTTCTTGAAGGCGAATGTTCGTGGCTTCACCTTCTCGAGATCTCTATGAATGTAAACATCGTTGTTTCATTATTGTTGTTTGTGTATTTTGTTTACATATATTCTTGCAGTGTTGGTTGTTGTATTTTTGTTTACTTGTTTAAAATTTTTTTATGCTGGTGTTTGTTGGTATATTTTTGTTTACTTGTTTACGATTTTTCTTATAAATTTTTAATACTTTTAAACAAGTTCATTGTTTTGTTTAGTTAAATGTTAACTTAAATGATTGAGTCATCTTTCATTAAATTAATTTAAAAGCTTCGATTGTGTGTGTATTAATACAAAAACTCTTTCAGCAACTTTCATTTTGTAAACAAAGCACACTTAATATATATTTTTCCCTTCAGAACTGTAATACTTTATGAGAATGACTTTATTACTGCCTCTATACTTATAAAAATGTTACCATATTCGATACAAAAAGACATTCAACCAATCACACGTAGTATTTATAACAGATACAATCCATATGCCTAAGTATCTGAATTTCATATTCTCTTCGTGTCCTTAAAACAGTCCATAATGGGGATGTTAAATAGGGTCTGTAATAATGATAAATTATTTACCAAACCGCTACTCTTTTGCATTTCCTGTATTTCTGTTAAACTAAGAAAATTATGATGAATTATTGATGAAATTGACAATCTTTTCATTTCTTTTAAAGCCAGACATCAAAAAAAGGAAAACAAAATCAAAACTTTTCTTTAATCCCAGTAGTGGTGCTGATAGCTATAAAAAAATTGTCCTTTCTTTGTTGAGGCTGTTGTTTCCTTTTGTTGTTTTTGTTTCTAATCTCAAGAGATATATAACATCGCTTTGAAATAATTTCATAAATAAAGTTAAGACAGCAAAAGTATTGGTTTTTTTTTTGTATTATTAGTTTAAGGAAGATGGTCGAAATGTACGATTAAAAATGATTTTAACAAAAACTTTATTTCTTTAATTTTATTTTCTTAAAACATATATTGAATTGCAACGAAATTTAATATTGTTTGAAGTACTATTCAATGATGTTCCATAATTTTGTCATTCACTATTAAGGCTAAAGAATTCGCCGTGGTCTAGTTGGTAGCGTGTTTTCTTATTAGACGAAAAGCCAGGGTTTGAGCCCCAGGCCAGACATCAAAATAAAATACAAAAAGTATTTCTTCGGCGACTTCCTCTCAGCAGATTTCTGGCAAAAACTCTGAGAGTAAATAAAATTGCCATGTAAAGTTTCTCAAAATGGGTGGACCATTTAAAAGTTTAAATTTAAAAATGCAATAAATCAAAATAAACCAACGTAGTCAAATCGCAGCTTCTTTTCAGCTAATTGACATCACCATTGTGGTTAGTTAAAGGGCCATCAAACGATTGATGCAATAAATCGATTGTGGCATGAGATGTGAAGTAAGCTGCACAATCCTGTTGAAACCAATCATTGTCCACATCAATACCATGAAGAGCGGGTGCAAAAAACTCAGTTATCATAATGCGATAGGTGTCTCCATTGACCATAATGTTGACGCCGTCCTCATTTTCAAAGCAATATAGGCCAGTGTTGCATCCGCTACACAAGCCACACCAAACACCTATTCATAATGGGTGCATTTTCTTCTATAAGACCACGTATGGGTTTTTTGCGCCCCAAATCCGGCAATTTGGCTTGTTAATGTACCCACCAAGATGAAAATTAGCTTCACCCGAAAAGGTCATTTTTTTTGGCAGAATCATCATCATCGTGCAGTTTCTCCTTGGCATAAGAAATCCCAACGTTGCTCAAGCGTAAATCCATTCATTATGTTCAGCGGAGATAATACACTGAATTTTGTGACAGAATAGAATGACATAAGTATTGCCAGATCCGAAATTACCGATGGTTTAAATTTAAGCCGGTGGATGGCACACTCTCTAACATTTACAAGTTATTTAAAAAAATCATGTTTTTATGATGTTTTCATAAAATGAAAAATAAGTTGTCATCTCCTTACATTCTTTTCACGTGAATTGTTTGGTAATGCATTTGGATGATAAACCAATTTAATTTTGCACTAGGATTTTTACAGCTCTATGTGCTTACATTTTGGACCTGTTTTAAATATTGTGTTTCATTGAATTAAAATCATCGTAAAATAAATATTGAAAACTTATTTCTATCCTTGCACTACTGCCATTTGCTTTGGTAACGGTAAAATATTGCTTGATTGCTTTTGTTTGTTCTGGTTTCTGGGGTTATATGTGTTTTAATCTCCTCAAACCACACCAAAAACTCCCATTGAGTCCATAACCTAACCAAAAGGCAACAAAATTCTAAAAAAAAATAAAATGAATAAAAACAGCAGCTGAAGTTCTAAACATCAAATTTTAAATAATAACCAGTCATTTACTGAAACCAAACAAACACACCACGCTCATCTAAATACAAACAAATAAACACAAAATACTTTAACATATGTACATACGTACAAAGGAGGTACGTAAAAGCAAAATGTATAAACAAATAAACAACCCAGCCTATGCCTGGCTCTACACTTCGGTCTTTTTATGTTTATGGTAATTAACTCATACATACACTCATGGTAATACACCAGTGTTACCGTTGTGCCGAAAATTATTTTTATTTTTCTTTAGTAAATTGGTTTAGAAATTACGAACAGTTTTATTCCGATATGAAGTCGCCTTAGTCTTAGTAGGTGGTGTGTTGGCTTATTAGACATGAGGCCACTGTTCAAACCCCAGATCAAAAACCTCCAACAGAATGAAATCTGAAAAAAGACTTCTTCGAGGACTTCCTCCCTGCAGATTTCTGGTAAAAACTCTAAGATTAAATAAAATTGCTATGAAAAGTTTCTCAAAAATCAGTCCTGCGGGGTCGACTTAAATCTGTAGCGTCCGCCACTTATGGATAAAATTAACACGCACAACATAAGTGGTATTAGAAGCTAGGACGTAATGACCAATTATGTATGTATGTATATATTGTATATGTCAGCAAATAATTATTTTATAAACGAAATTCTAAACGCCTTTAAATCTAAAATATCTGCAATTATGCTACTTTATTTGCTTCTCCTGTTAAAAAATGAATATAAATTGTTGTTAAGCCGTATTGAATTTTAGGCGACGATTTGAAAATAATATGAAGAAACGGAATCATGAAAGACATGGATAGATTTCCCTTTTATTTTAATGTACATCAAAAGACATTTCATATGGTACGGTTATTCGAATATGAATGTTTTCAAATAACACATATATATATAGTATGCAAGGAAGGAAGGAGTTATAGACTACTTTTTTATGTTGAAATAGGCAAATAAAATAAAATAAATAAATAAAGTATGAATGTTATTGTCTAACAAAATATTACGTATACGTCACCCGTCAGCTCTTTGTAATATTTTATACACGGCAGTAATTGAAATACATCTATATATATAAAAATGAATGTGTGTTTATTTGTTTGTGGGTTTGTTTGTTTGAAGTCTAGAGACGGCCAGACGGTTGGACCGATTTTCTTGAAATTTTAAAGTGTCTTCCTGTATGTCTCGAAGGAACTATAGGCTACTTTTTATTTTAAAATTTCAAGTAGGCGAGGTGCCACGCCCACATATCCAATAAGTATTTAATTTCGTATATCTCATAAACTGCAACAGCTAGAGTCCTCAAATTTTGTATGGACGACTTTGACGTATACATGAAAATGGGCGGATTGGCTTTAGTTGGCGTGTCACCTCCCATATAAAAAATATTAAACTACTCAGTACTCAGTACTACTCAGGCCCGTTCATCTGAATGATCAGGACAAAGGGAAACAAAATCAATAATATGATTCAAAATTAATTGGACATTTGTGTAATGGTTTCGTTCAAATTTATTTTAGTTGGTGGCGCAGCAACACGCACAGGGTACAGCTAGTATTTAATAAATAGTACTGATAATAACACACTTTCCTACCCAATATACGAGTATTTTATAATTTAAAACCAACTCTACCCATAATAACATAATAATTCATTAAATATCAACCGCAACACATACTCTTTCTCATACAATTTATTGTGGTACATTTTTTAACATTTTGTAGTCGCCGTGGTCTAGTAGGTAGTGTGTTGGCTTATTAGACGAAAAGCCAGGATTCGAACCCCATGCCAGACATCAAAATAAAATACAAAAAGTATTTCTTCGGCGACTTCCTCTCAGCAGATTTCTGGCAAAAGCTCTGAGAGTAAAAAAATTGTCATGAAAAGTTTGTCAAAAATCTGTCGTTCGGAGTCGATTTTAAATTGTAGGTTCCGCCACTCATGTATAAAATTAACCAACATAAGTGGTGTGAGAAACTAGGTCGTAATCCTGACTGAAGTGTGAGTGTATAATAAAATATTGGGCCGCAAGTCATTGCATGTGATTTTGATGACAGAGAATAAGTGCTCATATGTAAGGTTTGTGTTGATGAAGGACTTCGAAAAATGTTGTAAATAAAAAACTTTTTGTATAAACATAAGTAAATAAACTGGCATTAATTAAATACAATCACCATGAGAAGTGAGTTTAAAAACCACTCGCCTTTGCTTTACCTTTACTGCCACCACTGATTTGTGTTGTGCTTTCCCAAAAAAAGAGAAAAAACAAACTTTAAAACATTTTACAATCTGTTTTTAATTAAGCTTTTAATTCATAAAAATCTTATTTAATGGGTTCTTCCATTCTTTAAAATATGACGGCAGGTGATAAATTTTGCTAATAAAATACGAAAGAAATTGCAAGATCATGTAATGCCTCACAATTTACGTTTTACATGTAGAATATGGGTCCGACATGAAACGCGACTTATGGCTAAGGGATAATGGACACAAAACTGCTTGGGGGAGGGGATGCATCTGATGGCACATCGAATTTTTTAGACAAACGGAACAGATGCATGTGGGGGCTTGTTGCTACACGAATGGTTATAAACGTACTTGGCCGCTATATAGGTTATGTTAGGTTAGTGTGGTAGCTTTCACACCAAAAGCTCACCTGAGCACGCATAGTGGCCCGTTGTGACGCCACAGGTGAACGCAGTCCAAGTTCCTCCGAACCAAGGAGAGAGAAGTTGGCCAGCGCAAGGGCTGCACATTTCAAAGCACGACTACCCCACGCTGGAAAACCAGCCAGAAAGTTTGATAAACGAGGCTATACATTTGACATCAATGGACGATAGCTACGTCAATCTGACAAGGGTTGGACAGCCAAATAACTATATCTGCACCTCGCAAGTAATTGGGCATTGACAAAGAAAGTGGATAACAGTCCCCTCTGCCTCAACGGATCTGCACCCACGGCAGAAATCGTTAAATGGGAGCCGCATTCATTCCGCGTGTGTGCCCATAACACAGTGACCTGTAAGCGTGGCCACTGTGATTGAGATGATGCCACGACCAAGTCAAAGTAACTGGTTGGTGCGCCTTTTATCCATGGAGGACCAAGTGAGCATTGATCCAGGATAGGTTGGCGTCTCGGAAAAATTTCCGCGCGATGGCCAGTTTGAACGAGGTAAGTGGCATTCCTACTTTGATTGAAGAGGATTCCGGAAGTAGTGCGCCAGCTCTGGCTAGCTCTTCAGCTCTGCAGTTCCCCGGAATATCACAGTGTCCGGGGACCCAGATAACTGTCACACTGAAGCGCCCAGAAAGAAGGCTGAGGTAGCGGCGACATTCCCTAACGATCCTGGAATTATTCGCAAAGTTCGACAGAGACTTTATGGCAGCCTGGCTAAAAGAAAAGATCGAGATGCGGCTGAAAGGAACACCGTATGCGAGGATCCACTGTGTGACTCGGTAGATGGCCATTATTCATTAGTCCGGCAGCCGGAGTGAAATTTCCAAGTTCAATTTTCCTGAGTATACTCCGCTACTCACCCCATCATCGTGTTTGTAGCCGTCGGTATGTACATCCAGGAGTTCCGGGGGACGGTCCTGCCAGGAGTCCAATCGCTCCTGCTCAGGATCAGGAAGTTGAAACCCCTGTCAAAACAGTATTCCACAGAGAGATAATCGATATCCAGTGGGGCCACAGGATCAATCTCCAAAATAGAGGGACGAGGCGCCAACGTGATAGTACATTGATTCTTGTTGCAGTAAACTTAGCCTTAGCCACTTAACTTGTGGGGGTTGTGCATAGAGCACCAGTGATACGAATAGCTGCGGACCTTTTGACTCCGTCCAGGAGTCTGACATTGTGTTGCCTTCTGGCAACACATAATAATGGCATAATAGATCCAGCGCATGACCCTTGGGCTGAGACCCCATCTGGATCCAACTGCACTGCTGCTGCAGTAAGCAGCACAGTCCGCCTTCCCCGTTCTTGCAGCCACATTCGCCCTCCAGTTGAGTTTGAGAACGAGGATCAGGCTCAGATACTTAACCTCGGGACTCAGCATGAGTCTGGTCCCTTTTATACTAGGGAGGGTTAGGGTCGGGACCTTGTATCTCCTAATGGAAAGAATTGTATCTCTCTTGGAGGGATTAACAGATAGTCCAAAAACCCCGCACCAGTCCAATACAATTGACAGCGCCAAGTTTAGCTTATCAGACAGCGTCTGTGGACAAATTCCCTACGCAGCAATGGCGATATCGTCAGCGTAGGCTATGGCGTTATTACCAGAGGATTCAAGTCTTCTCAGGAGTAAGTTGACTGCGAGATTCCAGAGAAGTGGAGATAGAACACCGCCTTATGGTGTATGCCTACAGATAATTCTCTGACACTGTGAAGCCCCCACTGTGGAGGTTATTATTCTCGATTTAAAGAAAAGCTCAATAAACCTGACCAGATTCTAATCCAGGTTGAGAGAATTAAGAACCCTAATTATAACGTCCGGGTTGACGTTGTTGAATGCATTCTCAATGTCCAAGCAAATGGCCAGAGTGTATTCTTTAAAGTGCAAGGACTTTTCCACTCGAGAGATAAGGGAGTTCAGTGCAGTCTATATAGTAGAATTATAAACAAAACTACTCCTCTGACTTACATAGTATACGAGCAGAGACTTAGAGCGTATGATCTGGAGCAGCAGCACGGGATCAGAGACTGTCCGGAACGGCAAAAAACAATTAACAATTTCTTACAGCATAACAAAGTAGGCATTATAAGTAGCAAAGTAGTTTTAAATAGTCAAGCTTATAGAATTGTTCTTGTTGACACCAATCAATTTCCTTTCAGTTTTTTAGGATAATTGGGCAGTAAAATAGATTGATAGGTCGCGTTACTTCACAACGACAATAATTACATAAATGAGTCTCTCTCATATATTTTAACCCAAAGCAAATGTAAGTTTAGATCCTATAAGTAAAGTTTAAAATCAGCGAACGAAGGGTTTATTTGGCATTGGTAACCAGCGTTACCGCTGGAAATTTTTTAGAAGTCGCACAAAAAGGGGATTTTTGAAAAAGAAGTCGCACATAAAGGGTATTTTGGCAGTAAAAAGGGGCAACATTTTTAAAAGAAAAGAAAATGAACTAATACAGATAAAAAAATACATTTTTATTGGATTTTGTAATGTACATTAACAAACATATAATAAGTTTATTTTTTAATAATTTTTCCAATTTTTTATAATAGAAACAAATTTTTAGCCAAAAATTAATAAACCTAACCAAAAATTTTAAAATTTTTAAAATTATTTGTTCTGTTTTATTTCTAGCTTTAAAATGTAATTTTTTTCAAATTTATTTTTTTAAATTTATAAAAAGTCCATCAAATAACACTTGTTTTACTAACCCACTATATAATAATACAAAACACAAAACAAAACTATTATTATAACTAAAAAACATTTCATTAAAAATAAATAAATAAATTATACAAAATTGCATATTTTGTAACAAATTAAAAAAAATAACAAAAAATATAATATATATTTTAAAATAAAAAAAAACAATTCAAAATTATACTAAATTACTAATTGTGTAATAAATTAAAAGATATGAAGTTAATAAGGTACATACGTTTCAAATAATTACGCTAAGGTATGATAAGACTTATAGCGTAGACAGACGACAGCGTTAATGCGCATTAACGTTCTTAATTGGAATTAACTTCAGAATTATCCGCATGATAATCCGCGTTAAGTCTGATATAAATGCTCAAAATCGATGAGCATTTAAACTGGATTTAGGTTTAGCAGTGTGGCAACACAGCAAAAAACAATGTAGATGTGTCAAATTGTCATTCTGTATGAATGGTTATTTTTGAAGAAGAAGAAAATTAAAATGGATTTGAAGGCAGAAAAGGTAAGTTATTTCATTGTTTTTCGCCAAAAAAATATAAATATAATTGATATCTCACCTCTTTTTATTTTAAGGTTTCTAAAGTAAAGAAGAGAAGCGTCTGGTCGGAAAACGATGCATTGGTTTTGCTGGAGCTGTGGGAAGAACGAGCGAGTGACTTGCGGCGTGCAAAAAGGAATGGCCATATTTATAAAGACATTTCGGTTCAAATGGACCACAAATTTAGTGCAGAGGAAGTACATACAAAAATAAAAAATTTTAGTCAAAAATACAGGTATTTTTCCTTTTGATTTAACTCTTTTTGATAAAAAAAGTATCTTTTGAAAATTTTAGAGATGAGAAAAAGGAAATGGGACCATCTGGTGGAAGCCCATCAAAGTGGAAATACTTCAATGCGGTACACCGGATAATTGGAAGCAATGCGGCCAATAGTGCCGAAGTTTTAGAAACTTTTTTATATGTATGTAAAAGCAATCCTGTTGAGCCGAAAACTTTCCTTAAATCTGTTGTCGTCCATCGTTGGCACGTCAGATTCCCAAAAAGTGCTGTTGCGGTGCTTTAAAAAAAATCAATTTATTAATTATATCCTCTAGAAGAAGATAATAAACCTACAAACTTGCACAAGTGCCTTTCTCTTATTTCGGAGTGTTCCACTGTCATCCCAACTTTTAACAAAGCATTTAGATTTATGGTTGCTAGAGTATGTATAATTTTAACATTATGCAGCAATCTCAGCAAAAGCAATTTAAGTTCTTTGTTAAATAAATAGTTATTTTTCACCAGTAGCAAAGCTGCTAATTTTTCTATCTCGATGTAAATTAAAAAAAATTTTTTTCAAAATAAATAGTTGCTTACAATCAAACAGCTGTTTGCTATATCCAGAAACTATCGTCTGTCAGGGTAAAATTTTAATTCGCATTGGTGAGCTGTTAATGCGCATTAACGCTGTCGTCTGTCTACGCTATTAGAGTACATAGTATTTGGAAAATTTTTGTATTAAACAAACTGGGATCAAAAAGTTAAACATAGTCTGTGTAATTTATTCGCAGTTCTATGAAATACTTAAAATTAGGATGCTGCGATATTTCTCAATGTCAAAAAGGACTATATTACTTAATTTTCCATGCATGTTTTTGTTTATATATTTTACAAAAGTAAAGTTTTAATATATATTTCACAGTTATATTAGTATATTTACATTCGATTAAATTATTTTTTTGATAAATTACTTCTGTACTTTTTTTTATAAACAATTATATTTGAAAGCTGATTGTTCCGAAAAATTTAAATAAAAGAAAGCAAAAAAATGTAAATAAATGAAAAAATACTTTTTCTAAAAAAGGGGGAAAAAATGTCAAAAATCTTGAAAAGTGTCAGATTTAGTTCATTTTAGTAGGGGGGCACAAAAAGTGCCGGGGTCGCTGAAAAAGTGTCAAATTGCGACTTTAGTCGCTCAACGGTAACGCTGTTGGTAACCTGTACGTCATTGTTATTATACAATAAAACTCTTAATTTCACTCCTTAAGTGGTCTTATACAAGATATTTTATTGCAGTGTAGACGATTTCAATTAGCTGGTTTGTACCAATGCTTGTCTGGCAAAGGAAGGAAAAAAATTTGTATGAATGTATGTAAACCATAAAACCACGAAAATTTAAATTTAAAATAAATAACAAAAGATTTATGAAAATATTTTCCAAACAAGCGATTCAATAATTTGGTTGTACTAACCAAAGAGAACAATAAGTCTCCGACAATTTTAAAGAACAATAAAAACAAAATTCACAATGAAATCCAAAAAATTGTGCAATAATTTAGAAATTTAAGAATTTTCTTACACCAACTCTACTTTTTGTGCGAAATTAATTAGCATCGAAGCTATAAAACTCATGCATTTTTCATTCCTGCATTTCATATTTCCAACATTCAATACAATCCAGCATTCATTTATTCATACACTCACTCATACATTCACTCATACACTGTCCCATACATTAACTCAATATTGAAAAATTTGTATTGAAAAATTTCTACTTCATGTACCTGCACTACTGTGTGCTAGCTGGTGTGGCGTGGTAACGCTGGAAACTAAATGGGTGAGTGAACCCATTGTCAATTCAAACGTATTGTCGTTATTGTTGTTTTGATAAATTTTTAGAATTTTTCATCGATTACACGGTGCAACAGTGAAAATACACCCGAGTAACTACATAGTCTAAGTTTTTCACTAGGTTGAGTAGAATTCAAAAATACTTTTTTTTATTTTTCTCGAACCCTCCAAACTTGTTTTATTAGACAAAAACGGTTTTTGGACTTTATTCACAAATTTATTGATTACCCAAATAAATATGTTTAAACCTATTTTAAAAATCCAAAGTTTTTTAGAAAGGGCAAAGATTAGTCTTTCAAACGGTATACATAAACGTTTTGTTCCAAATTATATGTTTTGAGTTTTGATGGGTAAACTTGGAAAATATTATTTTTTTCTTATTTTTTCAAGCCATTCTTAATTGCAAAATTTAATTAAAAAATATAAAATAAGTGATAATATTCTGAAAGAGCATTATCTTGTGAAGAGATTAACTCTTCGTTTGATCAAATCGGACAAATATCGCCATAGTTATTATTTAAATAGTATAACAGTCGTCTTATATTTTTCATATATGTCATCTTATCAAATGAACTTTCAGTTCAAAAAATCTCCAAAGTTTTGATGGATTTTCATTGCTTATCGCAAATGTGTCAATTTCACGTTTATACGACTAACAGAAGTCGCCTAATATAGGGTCCGCCAAATAACTTTTTTTTTTGAAAATGCTTTAAAAAAACTACTGAATATTTTCTCAAATTTCTTTTTTTTTGTTTGAAAGTACAATCCTTCCGGTTAATAATGGAAAATAATTTCATTCAAATGTAGTACAATCCTTCCGGTTAATAATGGAAAATAATTTCATTCAAATGGCTGCCTCGGCTGGCCATGCTGTAGCCTACACGATCGGTCCAATTTTTAAGCACATTATCGATTGTGTGCAGCTGTATTTCACCAATGGCTTCACGAAGATTGTCCTTTAAAGCGTCAATTGTCTCTGGCATGTCGGCGTAACACTTATCTTTGACGACACCCCACAAATAATAGTCCAACGGTGTCAAATCGCAGCTCCGAGGTGGCCAAACGCCATCAGCTCTGCGGCTGATAATGCGATCTTCAAAAACAGGGCGCAAAACATCGAGTCTAGCTTTAGCTGTGTGGCACCTAGCCCTGTCCTGTTGAAACCAAATGTTGCCAATATCCTCCTCTTCACTTTTTGTGAACAAAAATTCGTTCAACATGGCCCGATAACGATCGCCATTGACTGTAACGGCCACTCCTTGCTCATTTTCGAAGAAAAATGGCCCAATTATGCCTCTGGACCAAAATCCGCACCAAACAGTGACTCGTTTTGAGTGCGTCGGCTTTTCAATGTATGGGTGCGGGTTTTCTGTGCCCCAAATGCGACAATTTTGCTTGTTTACATATCCGCCAAGATCAAAATGAGCTTCATCTGAAAATATGATTTTTTTTGGCATAATCGGCATCTTCTGTAAGTCGATCGCAGGCCCACTTGGTGAAGCGAAAACGCATTGGATGGTCCATATTCGTTTATCGGAATGATAAAACTAATTATCTGTCAAATCAGACATGAGCGAAATAAGCACTAGTTGAAAAAAAAATGTTAGATGGCGGGCCCGATATATATACGAAAAATATAACTCGACTGTTAGACTCTTTAAATAATAACTTCGGTAATTTTTGTCCGATTTGATCAAAAGAGGTGTCAATCTCTTCACAAGATAATGTGCTTTCAGAATGTTATCACATATTTCATATTTTTTAATGAAAGTTTCCCACTATAAACGGACAAACTTGATAAAATATGAAAAAAATTCGCATTTGGCAAGTTTACCTCATCAAATCCCATAGCATATGTATATATAGTTTTAAAGGCCCATCCCTCTGCTTTCTAATAATATTTAAATTTTGGACATCGGTTCAGAAATGTTTGTGTAATCAATAAATTTGTGCGTAAAGTCCAAAAAACAGTTTTTGTCAAATAAAACCAGTTTGGAGGGTTCGAGAAAAATAAAAAAAGTATTTTTGAGTTCTACTCAACTAACTGAACAACTAAGCCTAGGTAGTTACTCCGGTGTATTTAATTTTTTCTATTTTGTCGCATAGTGTTATTTGCTGAAGCAACCTTAAAAACTGTACGAACGTATTAATGATGACGACGCTAGTATTTATCTCGGCTGTCAGTGAGCTTATGTGGAGGTTCAACTCACACACTCATGAATCACTGAAAATTGAATTTTTTGTTTTTATTTGTTGTTGATGTTGTTGTTTCGTTGAGACATGCATATGCATGACGTTTTTTTTTTCAAGCTGTTGTTGTAGGGCTCTGTTTATTATTGTGCTTAATTGTGAAGAGTAACCCGTGGCACTCAATAAATCTAGCGGACGATAATGTAGACTGCAGGTGACGCAGGCTGTGTCACTTGAAGTTGAGTCATCAATGCAAATACATTGCCGGCAGTTACCGGTATCCTGTAGCATAACATCGCCTATTTTATAAAGGGTAACAGTAAAGGATAGCAATTGAAATTAAAGTTACAGCAAAAAATTTACATAAAATTTCTTTCCATTAAAACACTAGCAAAAATGGAAAAGAGGTTGCAAGGAAGAAAGGAATGATTTATGGATTTATGGCATGAAGGTGGGTGAAAGCAATCAATAAAGGAAATGAAAGTTTTTGAAAACAAGAATTTAGCTTTTTGATTACAAAAATCTATAAATAATAGTGTGACAATAGAAATTTAAATTGTTAAACAAATAAATCAATTCAATTATGTCAATCAATTATGGCAATTCTTCTGCGCGGAGAGAATAAGCGTCTTGTAGAGTTTTAGCTTTGTCATACGAGAGAGGTCTCTGCATATTGACACCATAGTTGCACCTGTTGGCAAGAGTGATCCTACGCTTGATCTCCACACTGTCTATCGAACGTATAGTTATCAGGCAGTAATTTGTGATCCAATACGCCGCATGTCCATATTTGCCGGCAACATATTCTTTGTTTTGCCCTTACTTACAACCAAATCCATCTTGGAAGACTCCCGCGCTAAAGTAAATTAACGTTCCGCTTGATACTCCAATGTAGTTAGTGTACGCAAGCAACTAGAAAAAGTTTTTAAGAAATTATCCTATTTGATGCATCCCATCTCCATGACGATGTCGTAGAGGTTCCGAGCAGGTCTATTCCAACATTGAGA
The DNA here is from genome assembly GCA_936449025.2 of Sarcophaga subvicina. NCBI lineage: Eukaryota > Metazoa > Arthropoda > Insecta > Diptera > Sarcophagidae > Sarcophaga > Sarcophaga subvicina. The sequence goes on from OW388084.2 coordinate 41,916,839, forward strand.
TGGAGATGCTTGAATTGCTTAACATTATTTTGTATAGCCTTGCCAGTTTCGTAGGAATACCGAGCTCCTAATCTACAATTGACATCATTCATCTATAAGCGCTAGAATTCTAGTATACGACTTATGAATATCTATCTAGTCGACGTAGTCTGGTAGGTAGTGTGTTGGCTTATTAGACGTAAGACCACGGTTCAAACCTCAGGCCACACAACAAAAAGTATTTCTTCGCCAACTTCCACTCAGCAGATTTCTGGCAAAAACTCTGAGAGTAAATAAAATAAATAATAATAAAATTGTTGTTCGGAGTCGACTTTAAACTGTAGGTCCCGCCACTCATGTATAAAAATTAACGCACACAACATAAGTGGTGTGAGATACTAGGTCGTAATCCTGACTAAAGGGTTGTAATGCCCAATTATGTACGTCTATACTTTATTTCCATATTGTTTTTTTGTATTTATAGTTGCCTATTAATGCCACACACTTTAAAAACTGAAAATTTTTTCCAGCATTTTGAGGAGCAGATATCAAAACAATAAATTTTGATGTCTATAAAATTTAACGTATACTCTTGAGTAGCTTTTTCTTTTAGCCATAAATAATTACATGTAACTGTAAATAATTCGAAAATTTACGAAGTTATTACTTGGTTAACATGGGGTTTTAATAAAACGGCGGTACATGTCAGACATCATTCGATACCATAAACCTATTGAGAGGCGAGATGGTTAATTTAATTGGTTTCAGGTTTTGGAGCATCCCTGGCCTCGGGATTATGAAATTTAACCCAAGAGGGGATTTTTCTTGAGGAACCACAAAGACAAGCTGGCAACAATTCAGTTATGGTTGTGAAATACCTGCCGAAATGCTAGAAAAAATACGCCATTTTCTATTTTAGGGCTTTGGCTTAGCCGTGGGCAACATTTACAGAGAAAGATTTTTAAAATGCAAATGACAGACATTCGTTTATCATCCCGAAATAAATAGTTCATTTACATAATTGCTCACTACAACCCTTCACTCGTGATTACGACCTAGCTTCTTACACCACTTATGTTGTGTGTTAATTTTATACATGAATGGCGACTGGTTTTCGAGAAGATTTTCATGGCAATTTCTATTTACTCTCATAGTTTTTGCCAGAAATCTGCTGAGAGCATGTCGCCAAAAAAATATTTTTGCATACTACGTTTTATTTGAGATGTCTGACCTGGGGCTTGTACTGTTGCCCCACGTCTAATATTCCAACACACTACCTACTACGGCGACTTCATTTACTTTATTTACTATTCAAAATTTTCTTTTTTTTTCAGTTTTTATAACCCCATATAAAAATCAGGTTAGCCGAAGAGTGAGACGATTGCATACAGTGTTTACAGTTTCTTTTTTTCTATATTAAATACTGCCAAGGGCAGGACGCATTTTTCAACATTTGTTTCTAAAAACTTAAATTGTAGGTCCCGCCATTGATGTATGAAATTAATATGCACAACATAAGTGGCGTTATAATCTTGGTCTTAATCCTGGCTGAAGGGTTATAATGACCAACTATGTATGTATTATGTATTTATATATGTAAAAAAAGTTGCCATGAAAAGGTTCTTAAATTTCTCGTCTGCAGTAGACGTTAGACTGGTGCCACTTCAATTTGTGTACAACATAGCACTGTTTCTTGATGTCCTTTTTGCATTATTTTTTGTTTAGTAAATTTATTGTTTTTCTTTCACAAAATTTTTACTTGGCAAGATAAAGACATCAAATTATTGTGACAGAAATCAAGTTTAATTTTTAAAATCAAAATATTTTTATTTATCAATAATCAGTCATCTTATACTTTTTTAGTCTTCCTCCTCACAGTTCTCCTACTTCATCCTCTTGAATAATGTCAATAGTATTGAATAAATTATATTTTTATAATCATAGGGATGTCAATAATCGAATTGATTTGGAACATCAACGTTTTCATTTATGCTTGAATAGGCGCTGCTTTATTTGTTTATGCACAAACGTCAACATATACTCAGCAGTCAAGGAAAAAAGTTTTCCGATGTTGAATTCTGTTCTTATACTCCTTGACCGTTGTATTATAGGGTTAATAGGTTACAAGTCTTCATAACAGAAACAGTATGGAATACGACGCCTTATATGCCAAAGGGAATGGAAAAAAATAAATTCTGTTTGACAGCCTGACTTTTAGTCAAATCACTCATTCGTATAAGCAATCCTTTCAATTTGCACAGGATTTTTGTTTTGTTGTTTTTTAAATTCTTTATTTAACGTTCATGTGAATTCAAGATTTTTTTTTTGTGAAACGTTTCACGAAATTAACATAAATTGTTATGTTTCGGTTTGCCAGCCAGTCAGTTCAGTCATTCATTTAGTAAGTCAAGCAGCCATTACGTTATTCTCTTCTTTGTTTTCACCACATTCCATAGCTTTCTTGGCTTTTCGGAAGCTATAGAACAACAATTAGCTCTGGTTCTGCATTGCCTGCTGAATGTTTTATCCAATGACTGTTTTTTTGGATGGCTGGCTGGCTGGCTATTATCTTAATTGTTGGTTTGAAAAATAAAGAAAAACAATTTCATTGTTTACGGTGACCCTTAACTCTTATAGGTATCGTTTATTTTTATCATGCTTTTGCCGGTCGTAAAACATAATTTCTTGTGCGTTTTAAGGCAATAAACTGTATGTTTTCTATTTAAATGGCAGAAAGAGGTATCAAATCTGTTTATGGACGCATAGAAGTAGAATTTGTTGTTTGTTAAATTACTTTTATTCCTTGACACATTACGCATGTCAAACAAATCGGTATTCTGTGGCATTGAATGAATGGAAACAAATTTTGATTGCATTCAACCCAACTCAATAAATTTTTATTTCAGAAAAATTTGACTTGAATTACTCTATTAATGACTCAAATAAATAATTTTCATGTAAATTTGTAAACTTCTACTACTTTCATGTTCGAGTATTTCAACTCATCAACTGGATTTAATTTTCAATTGAGATTGGCAACTCTGCTTTTAAGCTGTCAAAACGTGAATTACTTAAGCTGTGCTATTATTTCGTTTATTTTACAAGTTAAATTAATAGTTACACGTTCTAAACCACTGAAATATAAACTATCTGTGAATTCTGCATACCAGTTTGTTGGAGTACAGTACAAATACAGTCAGTATTCAACATTTTTGATGGATTTTTTCAACTGGATTTGGTATAAATACTTGATGATATTGTTGTAACTTGCGCCTTTTTTTGTTTGTAATTATCAGCTGTTTTTGATATTACTTAAAGATTGCCTCGTATTATATTTATATCACTGTATGCCTAAAAGTATGCCCTTACTTTTTTTTAAATAAAATAATAACCAGTGTTTAAAAAGGCTAAAATAATAACCAGGGTTTAAAAAGCTACTTTCATAGTAAATCAAAGCTACGAAAAGACTGTAGTTTTAGTAAAAAATAAAAACAAAAAACTAATGAGTTTTAAGCGCCACAGAAATTTGTCATCACCGGAACAATTAACCAATAATAATTACAAGAAGCAATTAACGACTAATATTATGGATAATCAAACTACTCCTGATGTATTTTCTTGGGATAAGCTCTGCAACCTTTTAGATGCAAAATTGAAAGATGTCACCAGAAAGGAAGACCTTGTATCAATCAAAACAGAAATTGAGGAACTTAGAGAAGAAAACGTTAAACTAAGAAATGACATCAACAAACTTACAACCCGCCTTGAATATATTGATCGAAGGACTCGTTCAGCAAATATTGTTGTTAGTGGTATAAATAGCAATAGTAACAATGAAGCTAAAAATGAATTTACTAAATTATGTACCAACGTACTTAAGGTTAACATACATGTTGTAAATGCGCGTAAATTGCCATCGAAAAATACATTTTTATTTACACTGGAAACAAATATGCAAGCTATCAATGTAATAGCTGCCAAGGGTAACTTGAATGATGGTTCGATTTTCATTCAAAAGGATTATACCAATGAAGAACAAAATGTGAGATATAATTTAAGGCAAATAAATAAAGCTGTTGCAAATCCTCAAAATAATTTGAAGGTCAGGTTGGGTGAATTCTGTATTTTTATTAATAACAAGAGATACACTTGGTCCATGGGAAAAGCAGCTGCTAATTGTAATGATGATGCTGTGTTTTTAAGAAATTTATTGTCTGAAGCCAATTCCTCTATAGATGTCACAGTTCGAAATATGAACAATAATGTTGAAGATGTTGCTGCAACCTCAACAAATGTCCCTGCACAATAGCAATACAACACATGCCGTTTAGTCTCATATAATGTAGCAAACCTTGCAAGTTCTCTTAGTTTAGGAAATTTTGTAACTTTTATAAATAAATTCGATATTTTCTTCCTTTTTGAAACTCATGTCATAGCTGAAAAACGACAACTTTTTACTACATACTTTCAAAATTACAAATTATATTGGATTGATGCAAAGAAACCCCATAATGCTGGTCGTGCTAGCGGTGGATGCTTGTATGGCTTCAAAAAGGAATTACAAAAAGCCTTTAAATTAAAATTTTCGATTCATGCAAATAATAACGTTTTACTAACAGCTAATCTTGATGGTAATTTGTTTTATTTTATACCCCGCTATTTAAACTGCACTAATTGGAACGTGGATTTTGAATCGTTTGAAAATTTTTTACTAGAACTTTCTCCCACAAATTTTTGCATAGTTGGTGATTTGAATGCACGTGTAGGTGATGAGCAAATTTTAGATCCTAACCTTCTACACAACCTTCCACATATTAATAAGATCAGACACTCGAAAGACACAACATGTAATGCAAAAGGAGGCAGGCTTATAGATCTAGTTGAAAACTTGGGAGGCATAGTACTTAATGGTAGGACAGTTGGTGACGAACAGGGTGAATATAGTTTTTGTGGCGGAAGTGGTAGCTCTGTTATAGACTACTGTATTGGTTCTCAGAGTTTTTTGAACTTCGTTGATGATTTTAGTATTGCTTGTAAACCTTACTCTGACCATATGCCGCTTGTACTTAAACTAATTGTTCCAATGTCTTACAATAGAGCTGTAGCCGATTCAGTACCTCAAAGAATACGATGGAACGATAAATTTGCGTTAAAGTACTCAGAAAATATAACGATTCTTACTAGAAATACCAATTTTACACCAAATATCTCTGTTGATGAAATGGTACTATCTGTTAAAAACAAAATCTTAAAAGCTAATGTTACTACCATCAATAAGTTTTGCTTTGAACCAAAACAAAAATGGTTCAATTGGAAATGTGCACGTTCTCGAAAAAATATGATGAAACTTCTTAACAAGTATAGAAAAAAGCATACAAATGCAAACAAGGCAAAGTATCTTTCTGCCAAAGCCAAATATCTAAGAATATGCAAAAATAGTAAACTTGAATTGTATGAAAAAAATCTAGAACAACTTAACTTTGTTAACTGCAGTAAAGCCTGGTGGAAATTGTCAAATGGTATGAAAACACGAACGTGCATTACGAGGGGTGACTTAACATCAGAAGACTTTCATACACATTTTAGTACTATGCTCGAAAACACAGAACAAGCAAATTTATTACAATGGTGTATGCCTTGTTTTACTGATGCTTTTCTTGATTCACCAATTGAACTCTATGAGCTCTCTTCAGTGCTACGTTCATTAAAACATAACAAAGCTCCAGGTTCTGATGGCATCAGTTATGAATTTTATAGATATGCTCCCGTTTGTTTCGTAAACGAAATTCTTTGTCTGCTTAACCAAATTTTTTTAAAGGAAACCATACCAAGCAGCTTTAAAACGTCAATTCTGATTCCGCTTTTGAAGAAAGGAGATCCAAATAGTCCAACAAATTATCGAGGATTATCGTTAATTGACACATTGTGTAAAATTTTTAATAATATTCTCTTAAACCGTATAACTAATTGGATTGATGTCAACAACATATTAAACGAGTATCAGGCAGGCTTTAGAAAAAACTACTCTACAATTGATAACGTTTTTAATCTCGCAAATATTGTTCATTTAAATAAGATTAACGGCAAAAACACATACGCTTTCTTTGTGGATTTTTCCTGCGCATTTGATATGATACCAAGGAATTCTCTTTTTTACAAATTATCATGTATGGGGTTATCGTCAAAGATAATTCGCATCTTACAACTTTACTATGAAAATAACACAATTCAAGTACTTTATGGTAACACATTTTCTGATCCGTTCAGTGTAGACAACGGTGTGAAGCAGGGATGTATACTTAGTCCTATTTTGTTTGCTTTATACCTTAACGACATGGCTGAAGCTTTACCTGGTGGTGTAAATGTAGTAGATGAACCTATAAAAATTCTTCTATACGCTGATGACATTGTCATCTTATCTGATTCGCCGAATATTTTACAGAATATGATTGATAAACTTTATACGTACTGCAACATTTGGTCCCTAAAGGTAAATCTTGCTAAGTCTAAAATATTAATATTTCGCAGTGGAACAAGAATATCGAATAATCTAAAATGGAATTATGGTGAAGATGACATAGAAATCGTTAATAATTATAGATATTTGGGCATGGATCTTAATTTCAACTTGTCTTTCAAAAAACATATAGAAAATAAATTAACTACTTCTAAAATGGCGATTTCTTCAACATGGGCAAGGTACATAAACCACCCCAAAATTTCAAACAGCAACAAACTAAAAATATTTAATGCAGCATCAAAATCTATTATGTTCTACGGAGCCCAAATCTGGGGTTTTAAAAAATATGACGAAGTTGAAAAATTGTTTAGGTTTTTTATAAAAAAGATGCTTCATTTACCAAGCAACACACCAAATTACATGCTTTATATTGAAACTGGCTTAAACTCTTTATACGTTAATACTTTAAAGCTCCACTTTGATTACATTAATAAAGCACTGCACATGCCTAGTTGCAGATTGCCACGTATTTTAGCGGAAAAGGTAATAGCAAAAAAGACGTATTGGGCAGAGGAATGGATCACTTTATGTGGAAATATTAAATTTGTACCCGACAATGCTGAAAATCCTATATGTTTATACTCAAAACAAATTCTAGACCTTTTATCAACTAAGGAAAGAGAAGATTTATTGGCTAACGCAAGAAACTCTCAATTTCACGATTTATATTCGCAGGTTGATTATTGCATGAAACCCCTTTCTGCTTTAGATTTGTCTTCTCGAGCTGCAAGTTTAATAATAAGAGCAAGAGGTGGATTATTAGATATTAATGCCAGGGCCTTCAAAAGTTCATCAGTTGGCCTGTGCTCACTTTGTAACCTAGACGCTACAGAAAACACTCTACACCTAATTGGAATTTGTCCAATATACTACGAGTTCAGATTAAAATATTTTGGAAAAACTACTTTAGATTTGAATGAAGTTCTGAATATATTAAATGGTGTTGAATATGATTACTTTACATTATATAAATATTTGGAAATTTGTCTTAAATACAGGAAACTATTATTAAATGAATTTGAATAAACTCTGTATATTATTGAATTTAATAACCTCTTTATTACAAATTGTATGAAAAAAAAAAAAAAAAAAAAAAATCTAAGAAATTTAGAAACAACGTAAATAAATGAAATAACTCATAGCTTTATATATGCCAATCTGGCTCACAACTATCATGTTATGCCAAATATAGATAATATAGTAATATTTAATCTCTAAGATTGTAAATATGTAATATAAATATCTATTAAATAAATAAAATAAATAAATAAATAATTTTCAATTCCTTGTAGTTAATGACTTACTAAAACGAACCACAAAAGAACTTTCTTAACGGCGTCCTATTTTTTTAATTTAAAATAAAATAAAATATGTATGAGATATAATCGAAATTATATTTTTTTTATCATTTTAAAAGACTTATTGATGCTAATATGTATGCGTGTTGGCTTTGAGGATCGTTGTGGTTTGTGGCTTACTCGCATACAATTGAACTTATGAAAACCTGTACTGTACGTTGGTGTTCTAACGATCCAATTCAAGCCAACTATATCTGTAAAAATCGACCTATTGTTCTCGTTGTTGAGAGTAATTGCCTGGCCAACGTCTTACTAAAAGGAATATAGACAGACGATATCGATTGTGGATAGTAACCATTTCAAATCCGAAAATGTTGTTTGTTCACGTTCCCATTCATCCAGACAAGGGCCTCATAACTGAAGAAGATTGTTCGATGAAAATTAGGTTCAGACAGAACATACGTACATAATTGGTCATTACAACCCTTCAGTCAGGATTACGACTTAGTTTCACACACCACTTATGTTGTGTGTGGACCTACAGTTTAAAGTCGACTACGAACGACAGATTTTTGAGAAACTTTTCATTGCAGTTTTATTTACTCTCAGAGTTTTTGCCAGAAATACGCTGAATACGGCGACAGAACACCAGTTTTAAAACAATTTTATTATTTGCAGATGTTGTTAAATGTTATATCCATTCACGGTGATTTGGTAAAAGAGACTGAAGAAATGAAAACTAATTTGACAGCTTTATCTTCAACAAGATAGCTGCTATCGACTATCAGAGGTCCCTATTAGAAGACCCGATATTATCTTATGGTCTTTTATTTTTAGTTCTTTGTTATCCTGTAGTATTAACAACAAGTGAAATAAGTAATAAGTGAGAAATTAAAGCATTGTGACATTGATTGTTTTTATTCTACAGTAATCCACTTAATCCTTTGTCTTTACTACTCCTCAAGTTTTCTGTTTTGAGGCTTTTGAGAATCTTTAGCTTGTTGCTACAAATGAAGAGTTCAATCGAAAGTGCTAATCTTGCTAATAGATCTACAGGAATACAGCAAATACAACTTGGTAACTCAATGGCATATATATATATATGCTATTATAGCATAGTAAACTGGATTACAAAACTGGAAAGAAACATCAAATAGACTATCGCTCTATGTTGATGCCAGTATATTGCGACGAAGTAAAGGCAATTGGAGCAAGCATGCTTTCGCACACTCCGTCTTGTATGTACATCGGAACGGTGGTGGATAATAGTGAATGCAAAGAATGCGTAGAAAACATTATTGTAATACTTTATACTTCTCATTACCCAGCCTTTCTGACCTCAAAATACAAATATTTTACGCCAGATACTAGGATTACGAGGTGTAACATTTCTCACAGTATTGGATTTGAAAGTGTTAAGGAAATTTGTACAGAAAATTAATTTCCTGTAGCAAGTATGTTTTGTACATCTTAATGATAGGCGCGAAATAACATACATACATACATAATTGGCCATTACAACCCTTCAGTCAGGATTACGGCCTAGCTTCTCACGCCACTCATGTTATGTGCGTTAATTTTATACGTGAGTGGGGGGACCTACGGTTGAAATTCGACTCCGAACGACAGATTTTTGAGAAACTTTTTCATGACAGGTTTATCTACTCTCAGAGTTTTTGCCAGAAATCTGATGAGAGGAAATCGCCGAAGAAATTTTTTTTTCATATTTCGGGTTGATGCCTAATAAGCCAACACATTACCTATTAGACTACGGCGACTGCGGGCGCGAAATAAACCAATTTGAAAACTTGATGTATGCAAGTAGTTATAATTTATTAAACCTCTATGGTTGGTTTATTCCCTTTCAGTCTGCCGATCCACCTGTCTACTCATCTGTCATTGGTATTATTTAAACCATTTTTATTTTAGGTATTTATAGTTGGTTTATTAGTATTTAGGAACGTTGGTTACAATAGCATACCATCAGCATGCCCTCTTAATAGTACTTATTTCGTTTCGCTTTATTTCTTTATGCATTTATATTTCTTCAGCTGTGTTTCAGTTGTTTTTCTAGTTCCAGCACAATATCCGTAGGCTTCACAAAATTTTTCAACATTCGGCGATACTGAAATGATAGAAAAATGCACTCAATTACCACTCATTTTTAAACGCAGTTAATTTCTTACAGAGTAATGCGTATTTCATATTGTATTCTAACTTGAAGTAGCTAAGTCTAGTGGGTAGTGTGTTAACTTGTTAGACGTGAGGCAATGGTTCAAACTACAGGTCAAATATCCCGAACAGAACGAAGTATAAAAAAATATCTCTTTTCTGACTTACCCCCAGCAATTTCTGGCAAAAATTCTGAGATAAAATAAAATTGCCTTGAAAAAGATTCTCAAAAATCTCTTGTTTAAACTGTAGGTTCTGGCACTCTGTATAAAATTAACACACTCAACATAAGTGACATGAGAAGCTATGTTTTAATCCTGCCTGATGGGTTGTAATTGTCAATTATATATGTATGTATATATGAATTCTAACTAAGGCTGCCTTCAAAAATTTATCAATACAAAGTTTGCAGTTCTACTATGGTGTATAAATTATGTAGATATGGAAAGTTACCAAACAATGCATCAACTATAAATCCGAAGCCTGATTATTTTTTGACTGCGTTAAAAATACACATTGACGATTTGAAGTAGAATACATTGTATACATTTTGTACAGCGGCATTATGAAACACGGTACTTTGTTCGAACACAAAGCAACTAACATTTTGGAAGGCAGCCTAAGTGAAGCTTAAAATGCCATCTTTCCTATGTTGGTTAATTTTAAATATGAGGTGAACATAAATAACATTTTGATGATTAATTTGAACATCTGGCTGCCATGAAGATGTGGAAATAAAATTTGTTGTACCTGATTGAAAATGAATTGAATTGTCGTTCTCTAGTCATAAGAATTTGTAGCTTAATTTTATAAAAATTTGCTTTGCTATATCCAAGGCCGGATGATTGCAAGATTGCATTGATTCAAAAAATAATCCTCAAACTATCATTAAGAATAAGAGCATGTCCAATATACCAAATAAATCATTGTGATGTGGAGGTACGCAAATAAAGGACCACTAAAAGTATGCCTTAACAAAGAGATTTGATTCGAACAATAAAATTAAGGGTCAGTTATGGACTATTTATATCCTTTTAATTTGAATGTTAATTTTGGCATAATTCCTATGACTCCAAATAAATCACGTAACCTGAATCAGCCTTTAAAATATGTTAACAACAATATTTAATCCAATAAAATAATGTGTCGTTAGAAATGTTCGTATTTTAGAGGAGAATGACTAAAAAACGTCAGCTGCGCTTTATGGAATACAATAAGAAAAACGTAAAAACCACAATTTGCCCCGTACAATTTAAAAATTTATTTGGACAGCTACAACTAAAACAACAACGACAACAACTTTATTTATCTGTTAAATAAAATATTCTAAAGGCTCTCATACTCACGTCGGCCTGCCATACCATACTTGATGTTATGCTGAGTGTAGGCGGTATTGCAGATGCTACTAATGCTGTGGCTGTTGATGATGTTGCAAGTGTTTTGTTGTAATAGCTGTTGGTGTAGCCATTGCTGTTGTTATTTAACAACTTTACACCCTTATTTTGAGCTTCTATACTTTGATTACCACCAACAATTTTAGTAAAAATTGTATTGTTGTTGCTGTTATTGTCACTTATTTTTGAGGACAAAATATTGTTCTTAACAAAAGCAATACTACCAGCAGCATTAATTGCAGCAGCAGCTACATCGTTTCTGTTAGAAACTAAAATTGGTGGCAGTTGGAAATTTATACTGCCGTTTTTAAATTTGTTTTTTATGTTCGAAATGCTGCTGCTGTTGTTGTTGTTGTTGAATGGTGGTCTGTGGTTATTGTTGCTGTAATTTAGCAGATGATGCCGTTAACATTATATCAATATTTAAAATGCTTGCAACACTGTTATCTTCATTACTTATTGTCGAACGAATAATACCAACAGCACCACGTCCACCACTCTCATTACTGTTGCCACTACTCTTGTTTTGGATCCGAGCAGTTTATTATTTCGATTAAACTTTTTAATAAGTTTGACTGAATGGTGAAATTTTATTGTTGTTGTTTGCCCTTGCCTTTAATAATTCCACATCTAGCCATACTGATGTAGTTGCTATTGAGTCGATTATTCCTGCTAAAATGTTGTTCTTTTGCAAGCGTTCCATTTGCTTTGGCATCAACACTGTAGATTGAAGCTGCTGTTGTTTCAATATTTTTAGTGGCCCTCGTTGCCATGACGTTAATTGTTTCCTGTGTATCATCAGCAGCTGAAGCTGAAAAAAATTTGGTTTCAGTATCGAATCCAATATTTTTATAATTTCTTCAACTGCGACTAACATAAAAGCCGCTCACACAGCCCATTCTGGTTGACTCATTAAATGTGAAATAATTTTTGTTATTCGTATCTGGTGATGATACATCATCTTGTTCGTCTGTGTCCATTAAGTCTCCAACGCTTTCATTATTTCTGTTAGATTTCCTGCCATTATGGCTGTTTCTGTTATTATTGCCATTTGTTTTCGGTTTATTATTGTCCCACGATGATATAATTTTCTTCTATTTGTTGGTTTTAATGATTATTTTTTGAACAAATAAGTTGTCGTTGATTTTTTTTTTTACATTCATCATGTGGTGTTAAAGCAACGTACAATTAATAGCAGCACAAATTATTTACAAATTGTATCATTGAGGAATATACAGGAATATAACGAAGTGTTGGCTTATTAGACGTAAGGCCTCGGTTCAAATCCCAGGTCAGACATCAAAATGAAAATATGCGAACATATTTCTTCGGCGACTTTCTCTCAGCAAATTTCTGGCAAGAACTTTGAAAGTAAAAAGGAATTGCCATGAGAAGTTTCTCAAAAACCTCTCGTTCGGAATCGGCTTTAAACTATAGGTCCCACCACTTATGTATAAAATTAACACAAACAACATCAGTGGTGTGAGAAACTAGTTCGTAATCCTGACTAAAGGGTTGTAATGACCAATTATGTATGTATGTACCATTGATTGAAATATACTTATGTATGTATGTTTGTAAGTAGTATGTGAATTTAAACTTGTATTCCAAATACAAGCTTTTAGCTGTTAATATTGAGCGCTTATCTTCGAAGACAATAGAGAACCAAAAAATCATTTTCAGCAATGAGGCAAATTTCTCTATAAATAAATACGTGAACGAATTTGGGACGATACAAATCCACAAAAGATCCGTGAGCGTCCAATACATCCCATAAAAGTCATTATTAAGTGTGAATTTTGGGCTAGTGGTCAATATTCCCTTGAGGACAGTCCTTGACATCTACAGCTCGATAATTTCCAATTTCTTTTTGGCCTGAAGTGAATAATATAGCCGCCGTAGTCTAGTGGTAGTATGTTGGTTTATAGGACGTAAGGTCTCGGTTCACATTTCAGGTCAGACATCACCAACAAAATGAAATAGAAAAAAATATTACTTCGGCAACTTCATCTCAGCAGATTTCTGACAAAAACTCTGAGCGTAAATACAATCACCATGAAAAAGTTTTTCAAAAATCTGTCATTCAGAAGCGACTTTAAACTGGCCATTCACGTATAAAATAACGCACCCAGCATAATACGCATATACATACCAATGACATGTAGTTTGAAAAGGACGAAACGATATGCCACTCAGCTTATACATATAACATTTTACACGAGCGATGTGAGGGAATGGTCATCTAACGTGGATGTGATGTGTACTGGACACCGAGATCGTGCGATTTGAACCAGTTAGACTTCTATTGTGGGGTATTTTCAAGTCGAACATATATACCAGTAAGTCAAAAACTACATTAGTACCCAATTTAATGCTTCACATGCGCTCCTCCTAGATAAAGCATGCCGGACATTTTAACAATGTTTTATTCCACACATATTGGCATTAATAGGTCTTTCGAACGAATTAAATTTCCGATGATATCTCACACGTTGCTTGTTTTATTTAGCCCTGGACAGTTACTGTTCGTCGAATCGATGAAGCTCATTTACTCTTTATCATATAATTCTTGTATGTTTGATCAAATTTCGCTCTTTTTTAACAACGTTAGTTGAGTAGTAGTAGGCTGCTGTCAGTAGACGAAAAAATTTTTTTTTTGTTCGTCGATTCAACGAATAGTAACCTTACTGTACAAAAATGACCTTCCAGGATTAAAAAATGGATGGCCAGGGTACGTTTATTCATTACAAGCTTTCGTTATCAACTAAATTGTTGATAAAAAGAGCGAAATTTGGTCAAAAATAAAAGAATTATATGATAACAGTAACCAATTAGGGTTCAAGTGTTCTTCGATTCAACGAAGAGTAACCTTAATGTGCAAAAAATTAAGAGTAACCGTCCAGGGTTAAATTCAAATTAAATTCTTTACTAAAAGACTGAAATTATCTACTTAGAGCCGAAACTTTACCTCATTGTTCCAACTGTTGTCCTACTTTTATTTATTTATTAAAACGTAATTGTATTCCAATGAGCAATTAGTTTTCAAATATGAATCTAAAACTATAAATACAATACAATTATATTTAACTGATAGTCTAATAATTTTAAAAAAGAAGCTTAATTCAATTGTTATAACAAAACAAAAATTTCTGTTTATAATTTTAAATTGCATGCAATTAAATATTAGATTTTGTAGTACCAATAGTCTTTCACTTTCAATAGGACGGCCCTGCATGCCTCACAGCTCATGTCGCATTGAATATTACATATACAGCGTAGTGCGTGAACAGAAGCTTTTGCCTTAGCTAACGAATGCGTAAACCCAACCTATTTAATCTTTCACGAATCTACAAAACCTTCTAACATCGTTAGATGCTAAAACGTTCTTTACAGGACTTTTGCTGTTACAGAATGCACTGAATTCAAAAGAAGCGAACGTTTTTATAACCTTTACAGGAGCAAATACAAGTATATAGGAGCTCCGGAACGTATTAGTCGATATTTGCCGATGAATTTGAATCATTTTGCCGACTATTTGCATGTTTAAATCGCATGCAATTTAATATTAGATTTGTGGTACCAATGGTCTTTCACTACCATCTTCGTACTTCACATGGCCTAGAAAACTTATCGACATAATTTCTAATATTTTATTATAAAAAATGGGAAAATATTTGTTTGCTTTTTCATTTGAAATATTAATCCTTTTGCTAAGATTATGTCCTTTTAAAGTCCTTAAATTATAAATATTAGAAACCTTAAACCAAAACAACGAAGAAAACTAGAAAGCAATCATAATTTTTATTTTTTGTTTCGTAAACCATAAGCAAAAAAGATGACCCCAGAAATAAACTTTAAGTTTATTTAAGACAGAAAAGCACACATACTTATACCATATACAAACACATACATTTGTATAAATATACGCATGTAATACAATTTTCCTTTAAGGATTTAAATAACGACACATACATATTGAAACAACAATAACAACAACGTTATCAAATTGTAATCTCGTCGGATATTTTCTATTTTTCATGGTTTTAGGCAAGTATTACAGTGTTTGACAGTTTTTAATATTTCTGTTTACAGTTATACTCACATTATTCGTTCTTTATTTATGAGGATTAATTTAAGGATTTGACCCTGTAGTCCTTTTAAATTTATGCCAAATAGAAACATAATTATTAAAGGAAAATATTTTCTTTGATCGAAATTTTAAAATAATTTTTAAAACAATATGTAGTAGAACCAAGCAGTGCATTGTATTGGAATACCGACAAGTGAATTCTAGGAGAAGAAAAAGAAATTAAAAAGTTCACAGTTGTAGATTCATACGAAAATATTTGTTGTTTAGAAAGGTATTTTGCTCGAAGAATGAAATACGAAAAAATATTTCTTCTGTGTGGGTGCCCTGGTAGTCTAGTGGGTAGACTATTAGCGTGAATCGAGATCGCGGGTTCGATTCCCAACAGAGACTCTGTGCATATGAAACTAAACAAAATCGCCATTAAAAGTGTCATGAAAATCTGTCGTTCGGAGTCAACTTTAAACTGTAGGTCCCGCCACTCATTTATAAAATTAACGCATACAACCTGAGTGCTGTGAGAAGCTAGGCCGTAATCCTGACTGAAGGTCAATAATGTAATTATGTCTGTATGAAGAAATAAAACGACGCTAAGAGATTAGACTCCAACGATGAAATAATTTTACAAGCAATTCTATTCTCATAACAAAATCGTGTTTTTTTTAAAAGGAATTGAAGAAATTTTGGAGGAGCCAAAGTTGAGAAATAAATTCATTTTTTATCCAAAGATTGTGTTTCGTGCAAAAGGTTATGAATTTATTGTGAAGTTGGCTCATATTTTTTTGTTTGTTTTTTTTTTCAATTTTATTAAATTTGCTTCTATTTGAAGTGGCATATGTCCTTCGCACTATTGAAACTGCAAACAGAAATGGCCAAAAGATTTGTTTACACTGTCCGTGTTCTTGTTTATTTTCGTCACTCCCATTGAGCATTTCGGCTGACCTATTCATTGTGTTTGGATGTCAATGGTTTACATATTTAAACTATAAAATTGTGTCTTAATAGTTGTAAAGATAAATATTTTGCTTGTAAAGTATCATTAAGCCAGATTTAATATACAAATATTACAGACTTATGTGGGTTATTGTAGCTGTCGCCTTGTCTGTCATTATTGAAACATTAAAAGGAATTAAAATTTTAAAGGCAGACATTCAGTTTTATTGGTTTTTGGTTTTTGTCTTTAAACTTTTAATGAAATGCCTGTTCCATCGAAAATATTATGAAAATAATAGGCAGTAATTAAAATAGCAAAGAGGTTAAGCAGATATTTAACAGAATGAATTGAATTTGCCTTTTAAGTGAGGATGGACAAATGAAACTCACTTGTTTCTATTTGTCTCTCAAATAACTTCACAGCCAATCAATGCTGTCTAACGCAAAACAAATAAGCATCGCTGTCCTTTAGGTTAGAACATTTCGCGGTACTGATCAAACAAATTTTATCATTTTTATCAAGCCACGAATTTAAAAAAAAGATTATTTAGGCCACAGCCTGAAACTGATTATATGTGTCACGTAATATTTGTGTAAAATTTGTTTCAGTCTGGCGATCAAGCGCAGGATCACTCTTGTCAACATATTCTACTATGCTCTCAATATTCAATTGAGTAGCAGAAACCTCTCTCGCACAATAAAACTAATGATCTACAAGACGCTCACCCTCCTCGTGTTTCTTTAGAACCATGCACAGAGGCATGGACCGTATTAAGCACTCATGCAGCAGCCCTGTGAGTATTCAAGAGAAAAGTCCTACGTAAGATCTTCGGTCCAGTGCGAGTTGGCGATGATTTCCGCATCCGATCCAAAAGTGAGCTGTATGAGCTCCTCCACGACATGAACGTTGTGCAGCGTATTAACATCCAGCGGCTGCTCTAGCTCGGCCGTGTCGTTCGAATGGAGGAAGATGCTCTGGCGAGACGGGTATTTGATGCAGAGATTTGCGGAAGTTGTTGGAAGAACCAAGTCGAGGAAGCACTGCCATCTATTGGCGTGACCAACTATCGTAAGCGCCGGGAAGTATATATGTGCTCAAGAAGGCTGAAATCCGATTGTTAATGGCCAATTAAGTAAGTAAGTATGTAAATGACACTTAAAAGGATTTTTCAGTTCACTGGCCCGAACATATTTAATACCTTCATAGGCTATACCATGGAAGTTTTATATGTACTACTTTTGATATTCTGATATACCTGGCCCGTATTGAAAGAAGACACACGCAAATAGTAGGTAAAATGATTCAAAGTCATTGTCAAATATCTCCTAATACGACCTGAAGTTTCTATATAATGGCTCCTGTGGAGGTTATAAACATATCCGGTTCTTTTGAATTCTGTTCATTCAATAACAGCAAAAAGTTCTGGAAAGAACGTTTCATGATGTCTTAGACAATTTTGTATCTGACGATATTGAAAGATTTTGTGGACTTGTGATAGATTAAATATGTTGAATTGGTTTAACCATTCGTTCCGCAAGACAAAAGCTTTCTGCTCCTGCAGCGCTCTGTGTTTGAATACTGAAAATGTGATGTCCCATGTGGCATAAACTGTGTGGCACGTAGTGCTGGTCTGTTTGAAACACATGCCATTGCAAGGCCAAGAAAAGTTGTTAATTATCCTCCTATAGTGCTCTCCGTTGCAGGTCATGACCACATCGCCACATCCTCGTTCTCAAAGAAATATGATGTAATGACGCCGCCAGCCTAAAATCCACCGCAAACAATGGGTTTTTCGGGATGTATTCTACGCTATTTGATCTGACATGATTTGGTATCGTCCTACTAAGTGGTTAATTTCCTTTGTTCACGTAGCTATTCAACCAGAAATGGGTCTCATTGTAGAATATTATTTTTCAATAAAAACTAGGATCAGTTGCCTACTGCTACATATCCCAGTCAGCTAACGCACATTGTTATTTATAGCCGTTCATATGGGTTTAGGAAAACAGACTGAATAGATGTCAACTAATTTGACAGATCTACCTCTAACAATATGACCCTGTTAGAAGACCCTGTATCACTTTTAAGAAATTCCACAACTTTTGTATTTTCCATAACCACTTAATTGTGTTCGCAATGTGTGTGTATGTATTTGCGAGTTCTTTTGTATCAAATATCCTTCCTGTTTAAGTGTTTGCACACACACTAAGGGGCATGCAATACTGTTAGATACAAAATTTATATTCTTATGAAGCTTTTTAGGTTTAAGTTTAACCGAGCTTTAATTGATTCCTTGGGGCTATAGACGACGTTTATTACGAGCTTAGGCAATAGTTTTCTTCATACCACTTTCCCTTTTTTCTTCTCATACTTCTCAAGTTTGATAAAATCATAGAAATTTTCTTAGAAACAGCGTAGAGGCATAAAAGATGCAAATAAAAGCAAAGTTTTTTAAATGAACTTCAAATAAAATGTTTAATTAACATTAAATAATAAAACATAATAACAAAAACATATACATACGTACATTAAAAAATAAAATGAAATGAAAATTAAAATTAAAATAATTATGGCAGCAAATATTCTCAGTGACAGACGTATATACACACATACTTTCTATAGAAACTTCCGATAACCATTTACAACAACAATTTTAAGGGAAAACAACTTTTGTAAACAAACCCCCAACATTTAAAATTCTTTGGAAATTGAAAGAATTTTTAAAAACAAAGTTTAACAAAAATTTTACGATGCACACTTTTTTCATTTTTCTGGTGTCATTAAATGAAAAATTCACACAAATTGTTTGAAGGCTGAGTACAACTTTAATATGAATAGTACAACTGGTATGAATAGATGCTTTAAATAAAAGTTTGAATATTTAAAAGAATTTAAAATGTCTGAAAAAGTACACAGGTACTTAAAAAAATACAGAAAAATAACTTCTTCCACTGACTGATATGTCATAAAGCCCTGACGAAAATTCATTTGATATCTAGGTTGCTCTGGTAACACAGCCCTGCAAATTTGGAAGCCCTCCAAGTGTTTCCGAAAGCATTTTGCGCGCTAAACTCGAATCTTAATCAAAAACTTTCCATCGCGTCAGGGGTTCGAAAAAAGGGGGTTAAAACAGCTAAAAATAGCGTTTTTGGCCATTTTTGAAAAATTGTGGAGCTAAACACTGACGTGCTAGAACCATCTCTGTTGTCAGAAATTGACAATTGATCTTTGCTCACCCTTAAAGTAGGGGGAGGGTTTAAAAATGAATCAGATTTACTTGAAAATTGTTACTCAGGGGTTTTTGGGGTCGCATATTACAGATCTACATCCAAATTTAAAAAATTCAAAATGGCGGATCCAATATGGCGGTCCAGGTTTTATAAAAATTAATCAGATTTACTTGACCGCCAATTTTTGGGGGTTTCAACCTTTTCCTCGAAAACCTGACGTGATAGAAAATTTTTGAACCCAGATTCGCAAAACCCATGCAGGGCTGTGTAATCTATTAGCGTGAAGATTGTAAGTTTGAGTTCTACCAGAGACTCTGGTGTTGGTCTGTTATATTACAATGAGTATTATTTCTGAGTTATTCCACCAGAAAACATTGATTGTTTTTGAAAATATTCCTGACATGTTTTAATGTTAAAAATGTTCAGCAAAGTTGGTTAATTTAACACTGATAGTCCAACAAGCCAACGAAGCTAGAAAATCATTAATTTTGTTATGAATATTCATGTTGCTATTATTTTTGAGTCGAACAGAAAACGAAAGAACGAGCAGCCAAAGGCTGTTAGGCTGGCAAGAGATGCACTATTTTATTTGACAGCACCATTAGCATCAATCCCTGGAATTATTGAGATATGGGCCTAAATCCTGGATTTTTTTTTTAATAGAATATCACTGATGGGCCACCTACGTCATAGTCGCGGGCTTAACTTTTATAAAAATAATCGTTAAAAATTAAATCGTAGGCATTTATTCATCGCTGCAAAGTAATATTTCAGCATCCTTTTTTAAATATGTTGTTTGTCTCAATTTTATAAAATGTCTTGACAATTAACTCAGCTTTTCGCTCTGAAGCATCACTATTGTAAAATCAAGCTGTAAATAAGTCTGAAAGTTTAATGATCATTACATCTGAAAATGCATTCGGTAGGATTGCGCCTGCTCTAACAAGTTCATCAACTAAAAAATGTTCGCTATCTGTTTAGGACAACGAAACCATATGAGGTTGACACAAAACTAAAATTTGCACCCTCTTGACTATTGGAATATATAGGAAATTTCTTACATAATATTACATAATTTGGTCATTACAACCCTTCAGTCAGGATTACGACCTAGCTTCTCACACCACTTATGTTGTCTGCGTTTATTTTATACATGAGTTTAACGTCCACTACGAACGACAGATTTTTGAGAAACTTTTTTTTGATATCTGACCAGGGAAATTTCTTACTCGGGATTAATTCCACAACGTGGCTTATGGGCATTATCTCTTCCTCAGATATATAGCAGAGTTAGAGAAGCGAACAGATCAATGTCAAGTCCTTTCGAGAAATTTCCATAACCTATGTTATACTACTATACTATACTACCGGAAGTGTAGAATTTTCGAATTTCGGGAGATTACTATTTAAGAGGATCAGTCTTTCCAACATTTTATTCCGATAAGATGTCGTTCACTTAGACCTTGGGGATCCTCACATCGTACAGTTAAGTTCCGAGAAAATATAACAAGACAGTGTATTATATCGCATTGTGGCAAATTTCGCATGTTGTCTAGCAAATAATTTAAGTAGAAGCCAATCAGGCATAACAACAACACCTTTTGATCAACGCACCTATCAGGCGCTACAATGGCAAGTGTGTTGACAACAATCCACCGAGGAAGTGGAGGAGAAACTCTCTAATAGTCGTAATATGGATAGCCAATAAGTTGGGACGCCCAAAATTATAGTGTCCAGTTGTTACTAGAAGTCTAATCGACTTTATCCTGAAGGTCAGGGAAGTATTTGTTTTTTTCAATGACAGAAAAGGTCAGATATTCTACAAGATAGATATGATGAAAGTGTAAAGCTTGTCACACTCTCAACACTTTATTTATCAACACTCAGTTATCTACCAAGCCCCCAGGGTATGTGTTTTACCAGACAAATGGTTTCAGACTCCTCAGCAATATCACTTCCGAACAAGTTGGTGCCCAATATACCTACAAGTCTTATAAATGGCGTGGTTCTGCGCTTAAAAACTAATGTAGTCATCTGGCAATGCGAGAGAGAAACAGCAAATTCTAGTTTATCACAATAAAAATCCCAAATTATATACGCGTCCTTTAAGTGTTATCAGTAAAGTTCAACATCGAGTAGTCTCTAAAAGCACATTCCGCAGTCAATTCTTTTTCGAAAGTTATCTTAATAGCTCCTGCCAAAGTTCTCAGATATGTTCGTTCTTTTCGATTGGATGCTGGCATGAAAAATGCAAGTGATCTCCACATATACACATAAGACAAAGACATCCAGATGTGATAGGCCTAGCATTGTCTCTAGCCTGGGCTACGTAGTGGAACTCATGTATCTGTAATAGCAAGACAGTATAGTTTTTGAACGTTAATGTGCAACACTGACCATTTTACAGGAGTGCCAAAGGTGTGTATTTGTAAGTATTAGATTGCCATGTAAATGCAAAAGAGAAAACATAACGGAACCCCTTTTCTTCCAAAGCCCCTCTTATTAATGTTGAAGGCGCACAGTCCAAGATTTTTTCTTTATGTTCCTACAAGAACTTAAGTCGTTTTAAGCTTTGCAAAAAATACGGTTAAGAAATTTAAGAATACCTTCGTACATAATCTAAAGACAAGTCATTAAATAAATTAAACTTTTGCATATAACGCGTTAATGGCTCTTGTAGATGATTTCTTCGTCTACTTGTAATGATTTCTTTTATGTCTCTTTTATTTCCCTTTATTGTTCTTCTTTTCGATATCTTTAATTCGATTCGTTTTCTTTATTCTTTCATCGACTTTCTAATCTTTATTTCATTCACTCATTCAATAATTTTTTCATTGTTGAAACATATTATTGAAACAATACCTGGCATTATAATGGATTGATTTCAGTTGTTACAGAACATACAAATGAAAATGAAGAAAAACAAACAGAAAAATCAACTTGAAGCAGAATAATATGAATGAAAACAGAGACAGAAAAGTCGACATTCAATTTAATTCCAATTAAGTCAACTTCTGTCGATAATTATAAGCAAATGTGTCACCATCAGGACGTTGCCGATTATGTCGCTTACTGCTGCACTTTTATTGAATTTCAGTGCTTGTTAATATAAATATTTTATGCTTGAAACTGGGTCATTAAGCAGGATTCAAAATGATAGTTTTTCGAAAATTGAATTCAAATATGAAAACGTTGTTAATGTATATCTGGGGTACAAATTTCCACCAAATTTGTCGAAAGCTAAATTCGATGCTGAATGAAAGGATAGATCGCAACAGTATTTCCCAGAGAACTATAAGACGTAATACCTATAATAACGTCAAAAGTCCACTGTAAACTTATCGAAAAGTTCGGTAATCAATAGCATGGGGCTGGATGGCGGAAAAGGTTGCGGAAGAAAATGATCAAAGTTGATCGAGAAATGGATACAAAAGTTCTCCATATAATATTCAAAAACATAAGAGAAGAACGAATCCTTTCCGACTGACTGATAAAGGGACCTCTAGTAAAGATACCGTAGAAAGGCAAGACAACGGATGGAAATATTTTGAGTGTCATCCGGTCATTATGCTCCTTTGTAGAATTATTTTGAAGCTGCTGAATTAAGCTGAAGCTTTTCATACTGCGTCCCTCCCAATCTCGTGGTTTAACACAACCGAGCATGTGGAATGCACTTGATAGGAGAAGGGTAATGGAGTAATTTCTCCGTCTAATATAAGCCCAGTATACGGAATTCTAGTGTAGGGTGTGGAATGAGGAGGAGCTTTCTGACCCTATCCAAATCGCTTCACGTATCCGACAAAAAGGTGTGTAACATATCCCTCTTATATTGTTAGTAGTAATCAGCAAGGTGCTTCGAAGAGATTTACATAGCTATCACTGCCAACAGGGGCATTCTCTGGCACTCAATTTTTGTGGAACAGCTTAACGGCCCTATTTATGCAGATAATATTGCATTAAAATACTAAGTATAGTATATATGAGGTGGAAGCTACATGCATAATACATAATTAGCCAATACAACCCTTCAGTAAGGGTTACGACCAAGCTTCCTCCATTTATGACATGAGTGGTGAGACCTACAGTTTAAAGTCGACTTCAGACAGATTTTTGAGAAACTTTACATGGTAACTTTATTTACCCTCGCCGAAGAAATATTTTCTTCATATTTTGTTTTGTTCGAGATGTTGGACCTGAGGTTTGAACCGTGGCCTCACGTCT
Organism: Sarcophaga subvicina; assembly: GCA_936449025.2. NCBI lineage: Eukaryota > Metazoa > Arthropoda > Insecta > Diptera > Sarcophagidae > Sarcophaga > Sarcophaga subvicina. The sequence continues at coordinate 41,940,674 of OW388084.2, forward strand.
AACAAGCCAACACACTACCTACTATACTACGGCGAATTTATACCGTGGAAAATACCAATTGCAAATCAATGCCTGGAAAATAAAAGTTATGCGTACGAAGAACCAAAGCTCTAACCACTTCCTGTGGAAGAAGTATAATGTTAGCAGATAAATCACCCCAGATGGGTGCACCATAGCAGACTCAAGTCGAGTCAAGAAGAAGTTTAACGTGTTTAACATGTCTTTGAAATTTGAAATTAATGGAGGTGTCCGGATATTTGATGCGAAGGTTAAATATGTGCTTCTTTGCGGTGCCGAAACAATACTAGGGTCCTTTGAAACTATTAATATATAGTCAAACAATAGCTTTGAGCTTTTGTTTTGACCATTGTATGGGCAATTGTTGTTAAGATTTTTGACTTTTTTGTTTTCGGTTCCGATAGTAAGTCTTCATTGTTTATGTTTTCATTTCCGTTGCTTAAGTGCATAAATGTTGTTGATGGTCGAACACCACCAGCCAGCTTCTCCGACTTATCAAGTTATTGTAGGTGTGTAAAACTTGACCATATTCATGACCATATTTTTGCTGTTGCTGTGACTTGTTTTTGTGAAAGTTTATGTTGTTGTCGTTGTTTAAGCAATTTTTAGTGTTGCTGCTGTTTTTGGTTTTGATGTTTTAAATGTGGCTCACGATGCTGATGCTGATGTTGATGATGTTTTTCCATTTTATAATCGTAGTATACAACCGAAGGTAGAGAGAGTAAGTATTTTATTACTGGCCCCACTTGACCCATTATAGCGATGCCTGTTAATGTCATTGTGTTTGCATGTATGATGGTGGTGTTCGTAGTGTTCATTGTAAATAAGCTACTGCTGTTATTGCGTCCGATGTGGCTCTATTTCTTGTTTCTGTTTTTGATTTTGTTTCTTAGTTTTCTTATTATACTTCTCTTCCCCTTGCTGCTGTTCGATTTACTTCTTCAACATTTGTTTGTTGTGGTTTTTATGCTGCTCTTGTATTTCGTGTTCCTGTTCTCGTTCCTGCTCATTTTTTTTCTCTCTCCAATTTCCCCTTTAGTGCTTCATATTCCTGTTGCAATTCGCGCGAATCGTCATTATCGTTCTTGTAGTCTTCATTTGTTGTTGTTGTTTTCGATTTTTTTATTGTCTTCGAAGTCGATTTGAATGTAGTCTTCGGATTTAATTGCATGCGTGTTTGTAGTTGATTCTTCAAAGGGTTTTGAATAGTCATTATCCATATGTTGTTGAAGTTTTTTGCGGGCTTTTTATTTACAATTGTTGACACGTTTTTTTTCCAATTATTATTGTTGTTGCAAAGCGTTTTTATTTTTCATCGTAAAATAAATCAAATGAAGATATGTATGAAATATGGAAATATATTTAATCAGTCAACACCCGAACCATTTCCATAGGATATTGTCAATTAATCCCTGTTTTCTATATTAGAAAAACTCAACACAATAAAAATCCGTAAGTCAATTATAATTTGTTTGTATGTTATGCGATAGTTTTTATTTCGAAAGCACACTGTAGGTGAGTAACAGATTTTAATCGGCTTACATATTTGTTAAATTTATTGTAGCAAATGTAGTCAAACGTATTTGTACTACAATAACGTAAGTTTTTAAGAGTACAAACTCACTGAAGTACAATATTTTATAAATAAAATCAATTTAAAAAATATAAAATTTTTTTGGCGAATATTTGTTAAGTGCGTTTTTATAGAAATATTTTTCTTTTGCATATGCTACTCAGTTTATTATCCTGCATAATAGTGATTTATTTAATTTTTATATTTCGTTTTTTTGTTTCATTCTTTACGCACCACAATCAGTATGAGCCGTACTTGCTTAACCGCAGCATGAACAGCAGGGCGTATGATTGTTTTGATTTTTGTACTCTTATCAGTTTTTGTTTGACTTTCAATTGCAAACTAAATTCTATTTCAGGAAAATATTTTAAATATTTTTATTAAATTCAAATAAAAACATTAAAAAGGAAAACAATAGTAATAGAAAATGATTAAGGTTAGTAAAAATCTTCGGGCCATTAAAAATGATCAAATATGGGGTCTTTTATTATGCGCTTCCTATCATTAAAAGAAGATTGAAGTCGGCGTAGTCTAGTAGGTAGTGTGTTGGCTTATTAGACGTAAAGCCGCGGTTCAAACCCCAGGTCAGACATCAAAACGAAATACGAAAAAATTTTACCTCGGCGATTTCCTCTCAGCAGTCTTTGGTCAAAAATTCTGAGAATAAAATAAAATAGCCATGAAAAGTTTCTCAAAAATCTGTCGTTCGGAGTCCACTTTAATCTGTAGCACCCGCCACTTATGGATAAAATTAACACACACAACATGAGTAATGTGAGAAGCTAGGCCAAAATCCTGACTGAAGGGTTGTAATGGCCAATTATGTATATGTATGTATTATTAAAAGAACCTTAAAGGCCAGTTTAAAGTTTCTATTCAAGATTTCTCGAAGGCCAGAATTTGCCAGCGTCTGACATAAACCTATGTCAGATAGATTGTTTAAAGAACGTAAGGTTTACCCTGCTTTAAAAAATAGATGGCTTTTTGACAGGTGTTTGGGATTTTTTCCCACAACCTATTACTATGAAAAAACATTGACCGCAAACCCAACAAAAGTTTTAAGTCTCCAAGATTACTTTTACTTATTCCTTTTTATATTCTCATTTGTTTACTAAAAATGTTTAAATACCGAACGCTTAATTCCTTTTATTACAAGAAGTAAATTCAAGGGCATTGGAAATATTATTTGTATAAGTCGATCTCAAATAGCGTTAGTAAGACATAGAAAATGTAAATAAGTTCAGTTCAATTTTAGCTTCCGCAAGAAGCGGACTTATTTTTAAAGTTAAATTATATGTGAATTTTAAATAAAGTAAAAAATAAATATCTTCATGAACATAAAGTAAAATTATAAATTTAAAATAAATGTTTTTAAAGTAAAGAAATAAAACCTAGAGTGTAAAATCTTAAAGAGTTATTTTACTTGATCATGAAGATCTTGAAGTTTAATTAATTCTCTTACAACAGGACTGTGCCTGCAGGAGTAAATCTAAGGGATGTTTCTTTGATTTTGTTGGAAAAACCGTTAAAAAATTTCTCAAGAATCTGTCGTTCAGAGTCGATTTTAAAGTGCACTCATCCGTCAGTCAGTTCCATACCTTTGTAAAAGCTATACAGTTCGGTACGTGAAGAATTAGGAAAAAAATATTTCGATCGGCCAATTGCCATGGAAAGATTCTCAAATAAAATCTGTCGTTGGGCGTCGACTTTAAACTCTAAGTTCCGCCACTGAAATATAAAATTAACACACACAGCATAAGTGGCGTGAGATTCTTGCCCGTAATCCTGATTGAAGGCTTGTAATGATGAATTACGTATGTATCAGAGTGTAGCATGATTTTACAGTCGTCAATGCTAACGCAACATTTCATGTTCAAGGCAAAAGAATATCCAATTGCATATGAGCAGCGGCCACTTGACTCAATATTGCTGATCGTCGTTGCAGCGCATAACACCACAATAGTTAGGCGCACATGCGATGATCGCTTGATACTTTGTTGTCGGCTCGCTGCCTACATTGCATTGCATATTGTATGCATAATGAATGTTGTTGTTGTATTGCGTTGCTAGCTCTCTTCACACCATGATTAGTACACACATAAACCAATGTAATATTATTTAATATAGAATATACATACAAACAATTGTTAAAGCATAAGTAAATATAAGAAATGTATTAGAATTAAGGGGTTGATTTAGAAATGCTAAATCAGCCAAAATTTAGTATAAAGAACTGACATTTTCCCTCAAAAATCAATTATTAAATAAACATCAAACAGTGCGTATCATCCGCACCTAACCAAACAAAACAAACCTTTTTTACTTCAAAAATATTGATGATGATGATTAATATCATTTTCTTCAAAATGAGTATTCAAAAAGATGAGTGGAATAGAATCATACTCATAATTTCTGATCATTATACACATTCATATATATTTTAATATCATGGAATCTCTACTCATATTCAAAGTTTGAAGTACTCATCATATTCATTCTTAACAATATGCATGATGGTGTTGATTTCGATTCTCCATGACTCAACATTTATAATAATCACAAAATAAGTATGATTCGCGTACGAACACTACAATACTCACTAGAAGGTTGTGTGTTTGCTTTGCTTGCTGTCTTTGTCTTTTTTGCTTATGTGTCTTTCTTCTTTTTCTGTAAATGCAACAACAACTAAGGCCGTAAATTTTGATGAATGATTTACAAGTATTATAAGTATTTTTCTAAATTTATGAATCTGAATGAGTAGGCTTATGAATCAAACATATTTCGGATGGTATGAGTTTGATGTCAACGGTGTACTCATACTCATTGCAACTTGTACTTATAAATCAATGTTGTAATGAATACGAATGAGACAGAGTAGTTAAATTTCGATATTGTTGACTCACTTGTATTCAAAATTTCATTAGTGCTTATGAGTAGCGAAAAAACGATTCATTGCTGATCTCTAATATGTATGTATGTATGAATGTTTCCAACACACTTTGAATTTAAGTTTCACGTTGAGTTGTGTGGCATGCAGTTTTCATTTCTTTATGTCACGGCATGAATCTGCGGAAATTTCTAGTCCTAATATTGTCATTGGAAACGACATTATTTATTTTTTAATAAATTTTTTTTTTCATCTTTACCAGCAATTTTCTAAGTTTCCTTGCATGTCGTACAAATGTACATGTTGCAGTATAAAGTTTCGAATTTCAATATTTTCAAATACTCTGACGATTTCCTCCATTCTGGCTCCGGCATATACTCGCATACATATTAGCAAGCCTAATATAAAAAAAAAATCCGAGAATAAAGTTTTCTCCTCCCAATTTATGGGCTAGAAACCAATTTTGTTTTACATTTTAGAGCTGTTGGCAAACATGTTTTCAGGACATTAATTTTGCACGTCTCCTAGCAACACGTTTCCAGTTTATTTTTCAGTGTAATTTCTATTTTTTTTATAAAACAAAAATCAAAATCAGATGACATCTGAAGGTTGTTTGATTTTTACTGAGTATTGTGAAGTGTGTGTGTATGGCTTCTCCTTACGTTTACGTAGAATATGTTGAAAAGTGATTTCAAAGTTTTTACAATTAATTAATGAAATACATGAATACAAGAAATTTTAATTTCTATAAATGAATTCTATTGATAAAATAAAGTTTTTTGTTTCTTCAATAATTAATTGAAATAAATGAAGTATTTTGTAAAGAAAATGAAATTGAGAGAATTTCTTAACATACCTTTGACAAATGGAAAATGAAGCATAATTGAAAATAATTATGATTTAATTTTTAAATGTTTGTATAGCACATGGGTGCTTAAAAGTTTAGAACGTCAAAAAATTGATGGAATTGGTAATGGAAAATTACCCCATCAGCACGGCGAGTATTTGTAGGCATAATATCACATGGTTTTTAGCTACCTGGGAAATATTCAATGTATTAACCATTTGACGGTTATAGCTGTAAAAAAAAGTAAAAAGAAAAAAGTAAAAAGAATTAAAAGCTAAAAACTGGGAGCATATTATTTTGCTTTACTTTTCAAAGTATTCTTAAAACGTCACTTATATCGGGTCTTTCATTAAGCGCGCCCTATCTCTAAATTAAAATAAAACAAAGTGAGTGTAAGATAACATCGCATCCAAAATATTTAATTCTCCATGATACTGGCGCATAACTCAGGATAAAGTTGATCGACGGATTGGGTAATGTTGGCTTTAACTATCGCTGTGATTTGTGGATTATTCGCAAAGAAAAACCCCAAAAGAAAAAGTCTAAAGTTTTGGTGGAAAGTTCGCATCACATGCTCTAGAGATGATTATGTGCCTACAGGAAAATTTAATGCCACATTAGCTGTTAGCCAAGCAACAACATCCGCTGATGTTCAGGTACTGCCAAAAGAAGTTGCTAATCATGCGCTCTCCGTTGGGAGTGATGGCCTGGCCAAAGTCGTTCTCAGTGAAATATGGAACGATGACACTGCTAGTTGAAAATGGACAGCGGCGATATTTTCATGTGTTTTCATGTATGCATGTCCACGCGGTAGTATGATTATTGTGAGAATTAAACCCTATAATTTTGATTCACGCTTCGTCACGCAACTAATAGCAGAAGTGAGTCGAAGCATTTGGAAACTATATTCTCTTTTAAGTGTGAGACCATTCTGTGGTCAATAACGAGGATTAAGAAACATGCGAGTATATTTCAAGTTGAAGTTTACTCTATCGAAAGATGTACTCTTTCAAACTGACAGGAAATACATTGGTTGCTACTTTTTAATAATAATGCCAACCCGCTACTTGGGCATTTAGCCTCTATGAGGTTGACTCGTGGTTAGTGTGAAACTGTGTGCTTACACTGATCAGTTAGGTAGAGGGAGTAGGGTTACGTCTTAGTGGATCCTACATTATTTAGGAATTCTAGGCAACGAAACCAGAAACTTTCGGTGGCGTCGAAAGAGATGTTTGAAGTCCGCCGAAAAGGAAGACAGAGAGAAGCAGAAGCTCTTATCAAGCAAACAGTGTTCGAGACAATGACTGTGAGGTATTAATGCATTTCAGAAAGAATCAACAGAGTGCCTATCGAATACTTGATAGGAATTTATTTTTACTGCCATCAAACTGCATTCTAAAGCTTGTCAAAGCCACAAAACTGAGAGTGGCGTTATTAGGGAACAATAGCTCCAACAACGATAACAATCGTGTTATACGAAAGTGAAATTCTATGTTGATAAGTTTTGGAGTCAAGTCGTCGTAGTCGGGTAGGAAATCTGTTGCCTTATTAGACGGGAGCTTGTGGTTCAAACCCCATCTAAAAAAGCGAAATACGAAAAAAAATGTTAGGTTAGGTTGGGTTAGGTTAAAGGACGAGTACTTGCCAATTAAGACAAGTGCAGTACCCGGAGGTCGAATTGACCCATTGTACAACGTCCTAGTTTCTCACACACTTATGTTATGTGTGTTAATTTTATACATGAGTGGTGGGACCTACAGTTTAGAGTCGAATCCGAACGACAGATTTTTGAGAAACTTTTTCATGGCAGTTTTATTTACTCTAGGAGTTTTTGCCAGAAATCTGCCAGTTTCTGCCAGAAGTTGCCGAAGAAATACTTTTTTGTATTTTGTCTTGATGACTGGCCTGGAGCTCGAACCCTGAATTTACGTCTAATAAGCCATTACACTACCTACTAGACTACGACGACTTCAAAAAAATTCATTCGAACAGTGAGCTGTATGAGCAACTCAACGACAAAGACGTTGTGCAGCGCATTAATATCCAGCGGATGCGCTGGCTCGGTCATGTCGTTCGAAGGAGGATGTTCCGGCGAGACGGGTATTTGATGCGGGCATCTGCGGAAGTCGGCGAGGAGGACTACCTTGTATCCGTTGGAAGGATCAAATCGAGGAAGCCCTGTCATCGATTGGTGTAACCAACTGGCGAATGCGCGCGAGAAGCAGAGGATTGTTATGGCCAATTAAGTACAGTAGGACCTTGATTATCCGTGATGGACGGGACCGGAAGCATTCCGGATAATCGATTTTCCCGGTTAATTGAGTACCAATTTTGGCTAGTTTTTAATAGATATTTTTATTAGTTAATAAATGAATATGTACATATTTATATAAAAACTAAATAATTGAAGGATTTTATATACATACATATTTCAAAAATACAAAAAAAACCGCACTTTTCAAATTTCTAAATCAAACTAAACAGGTTTACATGTATGCTTCTGACTCATCGTATACTGAAGAGGGAATTCCCCTTTTTCGCTTGTTTGTCCAAAGTTATAGGAAAAAAGTTTTACTTATAATCGCGGATAATAGAGGTAATCACGGTTAAACGATGCAGAAAAATTTAAGTCGATCCAAAATAAAATTAAGTCGATGCAAAAAATTTTCTTTTTCCATCCCGGATGTTGCCGGATAATCGAATCACGGATAATCAAGGTCCTACTGTAAGTAAGTAAGCAAGAATTAAGAAAGTAAGTATGTAAATTGAAATGGTAATTGTAGTGCAGAATATCAAATAACCTGATTTCAAGGAAAGTTATAATCAGAACTTTCTCCTTACCTTCTATGAGACAATACCGTTAGGTTAGGTTAGAGGACGTGTACTTGTCAATTAAGACAAGTACAGTACCCGGAGGTCGAATTGATCCATTGTACAAGGTCCTAGTTTCTCACACCACTCACAGGGCTCGAACCCTGGCTTTACGTCTAATAAGCCAACACACTACCTACAAGACTACGGCGACTTCCGTTTATTGCAATAAACTTGTGAACATATGTAATGACAAAAAAGGTATTTATTTATTTAAACTAATTATTTAAAATCGCACGCTTAATAACATAATGGTGTGGTAAAGAAATTAGTTTCTGACCTGTTATGTATCAATAAATAAATTTCCTACTTATCTTTCGCGTATGGCATGGCATTACAATTTAATGCCTGCCAATGGTAAACCAATATTTTATGCAATTCACTTGCAATGCAACAGGTAATACGACGGCTGAGTATTTATTTTCAAATAAAACTTTTTTTTTATTTAATTTCAGTTCAGTACAATCCCGAGCAGACAATATGGATTTCAATAGCGAATAAAAATTTATTTGTAATTCATCAAAGTCAACAAAACCATCGTCAGTGACACGCACATGCAGGAAGCTATGTGTACAAATACATTACAAATTCGACAAGAAATGATGAAGTTACGGTGCAGGGTGTAAAAAGCCCAGTCCCGGCGGTATTGAGGGGTGGGCAAGCAGGCCCCCGACCGTCGAGATCAAGCGACTGCAATGATATGATGGTGGCGCACTTGGCCAACATATCAGATAATGCCACAAGCAGAAATCCTTTCCAAAGAGCATCGAAGCTGGCTCGAACACCGGAAAAAGTAACTCCCAGCGGAACGACGGTGAGGTCAAGATCTTCTCCGCTGCGTCTGAACGAAGACACAACAACTATTGCGGAACCAGATCATGCGAGAGTACATCAGCGAATTGGGAGAAAATATTAGTAAATTGACCGAATTGATGCGATTACCGCAACCCTCGATAAATAACAATATGCGAGAAGTCCTTGGCAATATCTCGAAATTGCATGCCTACGTGCAGGAGCAGTACAATACACTGAAGAAGAAGCAATCGTCGGTGCCTAAAGTGACTACAGAGGCAACGCCGAAGAGGTCTAGAGATGATACTGAAGTGCGAAGAGAAACGCCTCCTAAGAGAAGTAAAACGCTCTACGGAAGGATTGAGAAAGAGGAAGTGATTTTAATCAATGAGGAAACGAAAAAAGACTCAGTAGGCTATGAAACTCCCAGGGAAGAAAACTGGGTTAAGGTGAAACGCAAAAGAAGGGGAAGTGCTAGATCCAGAGAGAATACGAAGAACAAGGGAAAAAGAATGTACTGCCTCCTTCAAGACCGGATGCTATAGTCATTGCGAGAAGCGGAGATATGTCTTACAGTGATATATTAAGAGCGGTTAAGAAGGAGGAAAGCCTCCAAGAGTTAGGTGAAAATGTCTCCCGAATAAAGAAGACAACGAAAGGAGAAATTCTGCTCGAATTAAAGCGGGCTTCTACAGGAAGCGTTGTAAAATACAAAGAGGGAATTGGTAAAATACTGGGAGAACAGGCGGAAATCAAAGCACTAACCCATGAAGTGGCTCTTGAAATCCGAGATCTTGACGAAATTACTACGAGAGATGACATAGTTGAGGCAATCTGTTCGCGTATCTCTGGATTGGAGAATTTCAGAGAAGGCTCCATTAGAAACCTAAGGCCGTCGTATGCGGGCACACAGGTGGCAGTTATTAGTCTGCCAGTGCTGGAGGCAAGGAAATTATTGGAAGCCGGAAAGATAAAAATAGGCTGGGTGGTATGCAGAATACGAGAGAGAACGTTTTAGTTTACGAAAGTGTTTTAGGTGCTTCGAGTATGGTCATATGGCAAGGGCATGTAAAAACACTGAGGACAGGAGTGAGTGCTGCCTAAAATGTGGTGAAAAGGGGCATTATTGGAAAGAATGTAGGAGGGAGCCATGCTGTATTGCATGTACAAAAGATGGTGGAAGAGATATAAAACATCCAATGGGTAGTAGGAGGTGTCCGTTATTCCTGGATTTATATTATTAGCAGTTATCTTTCTAAAAGAATACTACTCTATGACACAGATGAAGGAGTTAAGAGGTATCAAATAACTGGTGGAGTTCCACAGGGCTCTGTGCTAGGTCCACTGCTATGGAATATACTCTACGATGGAGTGTTGCGTCCCCCGGTACCAAGAGGTGTGCAGATAATTGGTTATGCTGATGATATAGCAGAATTGCATCAAATTGAGGCTACGTGTATGACGACGTTGACTAGAATAAAGAGCTGGCTTATGTCAGCGAATCTTCAACTGGCTGGACAGAAAACTGAAGCTATTTTGATAACGAGCAGAAAGAAAATTGAATGGATTACACTTAATATAGACGGACATAATATAACTTCTCAGCTAGCGCTTAGATATTTAGGAGTAATGATTGACGTAAGATTAAATTTTAGAACAAATATTGAGAAGGCTTGTGAGAAGGCTGCTCGAGTGAATGCAGCATTATCCCTCATTATGGCTAATATAGGAGGGCCAAATCAGAGCAGAAGACTGTTATTGGCAAAGGTTACTCAGTCGATAATGATGTATGCAGCACCTGTGTGGGGACCGGCGTTGGGTATTAGAACCTACGCTAGGGCTGCAAGGTCTTTGTTTCGTCTAAGCGCCCTTAGGGTTGCTAGTGGTTTCCGCACAGTTTCATATGTGGCTATTAGTGTCATATCTGGTATAACTCCCCCTGATGTTATGGCTATGGAACTGAAAAGGATATACGATAGAGTTAGTATTGTTGGTAGAAAATTGACTACGGAAGAACGAAGGGAGGAAAGACAAAAGAGTTTAGACGAATGGCAGATTCAGTGGGATACTGCGACGAAAGGGCGATGGACACATAGACTTATCAAAAGTGTACGAAGTTGGGTTGAAAGGAGACACGGTCATGTTGACTTTTACATGACACAGTTATTGACAGGGCATGGCTGCTTCAGGGAATATCTCTGTAAATATGGCCATGACAATGAGGTATCTTGCTCCTTCTGCAATAATGGAATTGAGAATGCTGAGCTTATTTTCTTTTATTGCGATAGATTTAGATTGGAACGCGAGCTGTTAGAGACGATGGTAGAAGAAATAGTGACACCAGACAATATAGTTCCGCATATGCTGCGGTCTGTTGAGGTTTGGCAATATGTCAAAATGCTGTCTGCAAATGTAATGCAGGAATTGAGAAGGATAGAGAGAATTCGTAGGATAGAAAGAGATAGAAATCAATAGTAGTTGTCAATAGGCTAGAACTCGTCCTGTGATGAAATACTTAACGGCAGTACCATAGGACAAACAGGTTCGAATCGTAGAGGTGGTTTTTTAGTGGGTTAAAGTCTCACACTACTGTTGCAGTGGCAACAGTGTCTTTCGATGATTTTTTTTCACCTCAAAAAAAAAAAAAAAAAAAATGTCTTGAAATACATACATACATATGTTTAATGTATTTGTTTATGAAAGGAAACAAAAATACACACAAGTTTGTTAATGTAAGTGTTCTTACTCATGCGTCTCCTTCTACACTACGTGTGAACTTATGTGTGTTTTTGTGAGTCAAATTCACTTTAACTTGAATACAATATTTTCAATACGTGTTGTGAATACACATACTTTCTTTAGGAAAAGATTATATAACATTATATACATATTATTTACACATACATGTTACAATCCTTATTGTACATAAACACACACTGACACACACATACTCAACAAAAATTACAATCAGTGATATATGATACAATCATATCACATTCACATTCAAACGTGTAAAACTATGAAAAAGATCTCCAGTTTAAATCGGAATCAATATTCATTTCAATGGAAGGGAATTGAAATGCGAATATATGTATGTATACGATTGTGTGCTTTTTATATTAAATCATTTTCTAAGAAATACTGTATCAAGTAACTTTACTTTGTTGCGTTTTAAGCATTTACACCTCAGACTATTCAAAAATATTTACATTACATTTACAGCGTATTTAAAATGAGTGGCTTTGTGGTTTACTTTAGAATCTCGAAGGCTGATGACAAAAATTGTATACTTTGGTGAAAAGAATTAAAAAGTTTCCCACACAAATTTTAATATAAGGTCATTGGTCACATACAACATATCTGTCAGTCACATACAACATAGCTTCTATTGTGTGTGTTAGTTTTATACATGATAGGCGGAACCTACAGATTTTTGAGAACTTTTTCATGGCAATTTTAATTTCTCTCAGAGTTTTTGCCAAAAATCTGCTGAGAAGCAGTCGCTGAAGAAATATTTTTTCATATTTCGTTTTGTTGGTGATGTCTGACCTGGAGTTTGAACCGTGGGCTCATGTCAAAATACTACCTATTAGACTACAGCTACTTTAGAGTTACATAAATTGAAATTATAATGAACTAAAGAAGTAATAAAGATATTCTTACGAAAAGGGAATTATCTAGACATGCTTTTACATCATTTAACATTAGAATTATAAACTAAAACTATACAAACAAAAACAAGTAAGAAAAAATATGCAAACAAAACGCCAGCTGGTGTTACGAGAAACTAGGTCGTAATCCTGACTGAAGAGTTGTAATGACCAATTATGTTATGTATTCTTTGGAATAAAGTGGTAACTACAGCTTTAGTTCTATATACTTTAAGAACTACGTTTTGCAAGATTACTACTACTTAACGGCATATACAACATATTCGCATTCATATTCCAAGGAAGACTTGAAAGTAAAGTGGAAGGTAATCCTTGAGACGAGTAGGCAGTTTACCAGTGAAATTAAAGTTCTGTTGCAACTGCAGCTTCAGAACTTTGAGAGTTGATAATGACCCCTGTTATGAAGCTTCATCTATCAAAATAGTTGTCATTTATGCAGTCTGTTTTATGAAATCACCTTGAACGATCACAGATAACGATGTGTGTTCTCTGTATGAGCTCCGCAGTAGTTGACAAATGAACATCATTTTCATTGAAAATGAAATGAAATGACTCCAATGGAGGACTTAAGTTTGCGTGTCTTGAAAAATTTAACATTTCGTATGGACTCTAGCCAGAGAATGTTGTTATATTTCATACATAGCGGTGCCAATAGAAGCCTACGCCACTTACAAAATTAATGGACAAAAATACCGGCTATAGAGATTTTTCTTTTTTTAATTCGGGTGTTTCTATGTTAGAGATTCACAACACAGATTCTCATTTATTATCCTTATGCGAACATATAGTTTTAATCCCAACATTCCAGAAACAACTGCACATCAACGACAAAAGTACAACTCATGTCAATTGTTCATAATTGCAGTGTTAGTTTACACCCCAGGTATTGTTTACACCAGATTTGTATAATAATTGAGTGTCTGCTCATCGGGTAAGTATTAAAATATGTATCGTATTGTAAAATGTTTCAGTTCTGTGTATCTCATTTATTTTAAATAAAAGATTTCGTAGTTTTTTTTTTAGTTTTTTAATCAGAAAACGAATTTTTATTGATCCTAATAGAACTACATGACGTTTTGCATTTTAATTTGCATGTTTCCTTAAAGCCCTTGTTACTACTACACCACGATTCTGTTGCTTTTAGAATGGGTTTTGAGTACAAATTTATTTTTTTTAATAACAATTTACAGAAAAAAGAATCGAAATACAATGTAAAGCGATGGAAGAGTTTTCCAATATAAAGTTGCCAACAGCAGCAGCAACAAAAACAATAGCGACAGCAACTATTTTTCATTCGAAAAATTTCTGAAGCCTTAATTAATATTTTTCTCCTTTTTTTCTGCATTTATTGCAATTCTCTTTGAAGTTTTTTTTTCTTCGTTTTTGTGTGATTTGCTTCAAAAATAAATGCTGAAGAGACTGTTTAATAGAGATTCTCTATTTAACGCAAAACGGAATAACAAAATTTCTATAGATTTTTAAATTTTTTGCAGCGTGAGTATTTAAAATCTCTTTTTGCAAATATAGACATTAAAAAACTATGTATCTATGCTGGTTCCATGCCTTTATTGTCCGATGTTTTATCACCATTAAGTATAGGTTAAATCATTAATTTATTATTAATTAATTTCTGCAAAATTGAAAAAAAAATAAAATAAAAATTATTGCGTTCGCGCCAGAACATATTGCGCGCAAATGTTTTTAGTCAAATAAAATGTCGGATAATGAAAACTGAAATCAAATAAAATTTTAAAATTTTATTTTTAGCGCTTACCAACCTGGGGTTATGCCAGGATAGTCTGATGCATGACTCATATCTCCTCTCATTGTCGTTTCCCAAAAAAGCTTCGATTGCCTCAAACCCACTTAATTGGAGAAGAGCTTTTGCCTTTCTTTAATTTCCATTTGTTGAGCATACCTTTAAAACCGCTCCCGCTCTAGAGAATTGTTCCCTGATCCCATCAGAGCCGTGGAAGCTCCACTCCTCGCAAGTTCTTACTAAGAATTTCCACATGACCTGGGGCCCAGCAGATCTTATTAATCTTATTTTCCCTACCTGGTTGATTTAGCTTCCTCAGACGTTGTACTAACTGGCATATAGTACAGTTATTTCCTGTCTATTGGACCACCTACCGAAGCTGAATTGAGCACATGTTTCCACTTGGAAGATACACACAAGTTTATCCATGGGCTCGGAATATTAGATTTCAAAAACTCTTGGTACTGATCCTTTCTTAAAAAAATATCCTTTCATAAAAAGCTTAATTTTTCAAAGGATATGAACCTTCCAGATTTTCCCTTTAAACATTGTTACGCACCACTCTCCAGAAGCATATACTCTGCCCAGTGGATAGTTCAGAAGGGAGCCAATCAATTCCTTAGGTTCTGACATCCCCTAATGAATTTCACGTTGGACCTGTCTCCCATCAACCTAAACGCAGACTCCAAATATGAAACGGAATTTAATCTAACAGAGCCTCCAGCGCCGCTATAGGTCATGTTCTCATTGCCCATTTTATACCAACATATTCTAATCCTTGTCGCTTGTCCAACCAGATTTGAGATGTTTTCAAATTTGTTCTATCTGCCCAGACAACTATTCTATCTGCTCCACAGATCACTATTGGCTTGACCATAGTGGTATGCATTCAGTATATAATTAATGAATTTAATCCCAAGGAATTTCCCTGCAAACATTCTCCTTACTATTATGGCATGTCTCGCCTTTTCTGAGTTGCTCTCCATGGCAATTTAATATTCAGTGTTATTCTCAGATATTTTAGCAACATTTTCTGTGGTATTATTTCATCGAATATTTTTCGATTTAGGAAGTTTTCTGCTTCTTGCAAACGATAATATTGGGCCCGGTTTAATTTCCAAGCTTACTGTCATGTATCAACGACTTGGAATCTCAAGATCACTTTTAATGATGTCGCAGAGAGTTTAAATTGTCTAAATTAGGACATCCTAACATCCATGGTCTCACAAAACAGCGCACTCCATGAATATCAAACGGGGTCCTCTGAACTTTAATAGACAAAAGGGGTCCTCTTCTTAAAGCTATATCTGCTCTCGTGGCGAATTTTGCTTCGAAACTTCGCGTACATTCAACTTAACAGGAACTGATGGTAAACAGTCATAGACGAACACTTTTATTCGCTGAATGAGCGCTACAACCCTTAGAACTAAATAAAATTGTCATCAAATAATCATTTGAGCAATGAGGCCCATTTCCACATGAAAGGGTTCGGTTATTTCCCTTCATCCGATTTCTGGCAAAAACTCTGAAAGTAAATGAAATTGTTATGAAAGGTTTTCCAAATTATATCATTTAGAGTTGACTATAAACTGTAGGTCCCAGCACCCATGTATAAAATTAACATACACAACATAAGTGGTGCAAGAAGCTAGAACGTAATCCTGACTGAAGGGCAGGAATTCTGAATTTTTAGCTGAGAGCATGATTTCAATAATTTAAGAAAAACTTTAAAAATCTTCATAGTCTACAGCGAGTAGTTCGTTAAACTTTTAGTGAGTATTTCCATACACATAATTCTTGATTTAATTTAATGAAGATAATAATGCCACTGCGACATTGTTTCCGCTGTATGCTCATTAATTATAATCCTGCCAAGTGTTCTTAATTACATTCCCGGAGAAGGAAATCCCCTCATAAGTAAAGACGTTTCACTGCCTATTAAGTATAACACGCTTAACGCAGTTATTTATTACTGTGTGACTAATTGTTGGTAATAACACAATAACAACAACAACAGTAAGGCTAATATTTTGTTACATATTGTGTTGAGTGATAAAAAAAATTTAAAACATTTTCTTCTTGTATCGACCTCTTGATATCCTGAGGCCATAATGGTATTGCGCTGATATTTGTAAATGTAATAAAAAAAAACGGTTCCAAGCAAAGGATATTTTAAAAATAACTCGACAAGGTTTGGCCAAAGCACATCTCCTAATACTTTCGGCAGCCCTTTAACCGGAACAACATTCCGGGGGCAAAACAAAGTATATAAGTACATGAGTGGCTGGACCTACAGTTTAAAGTCGACTCCGAGCGACAGATTTTTGAGAAACTTTTCATGGCAATTTTATTTACTCTCAGAGTTTTTGCCAGAAATCTGCTGAGAGGAAGTCGCCGAAGAAATATTTTTTCATATTTCGTTCAGTTAGAGACGCCTAAACTGGGGTTTGAACCGAGGCCTCACGTCTAATAAGCCAACACACGACTTACTAGACCATGGCGATTTCATCCTTTCAGCCTTGACAGTATTCGAGAGAAAAGTCCTACGTCCGATCTTCGGGCCAGTGAGAGTTGGCGATAATTTCCGCATCTGATCCAACAGTGAGCTGTATGAGCTCCTCAACGACATAGATGTTGTGCAACGTATTAATGTCCAGCGGCTGCTCTAGCTCGGCAGCGCCGTTCTAATGGAGGAGGATGATCCGGCGAGGCGGGTTCTTGATGCAGAGATTAATGGAAGTCGGCGAAGAGGACGACCTTGTATGCGTTGGAAGGACCAAATCGAGGAAGCCCTGTCATCGATTGGTATGACCAACTGGCGTATGCGCGCAAAAAGCAGAGGCGCCTGGAAGGATCCACAATCCAATCATGCCGCCGGGTCATCAATCCCTTCAAACAGTGCGTCCGATTGATCTTCTCCCCAAACACACCAATTTTACCACGTAACCCATTTTTCTCACAGCACGAATTTGGATAATCAAATTGTATAATTCATGTTGAAATGGTAAAACTTATTTACATAATTAGTCACTACAATCCTTTAGTAAGGATTACAACCCTGCTTCTCACATTGCTCATGTCGTATGTGTTAGATTTATCCATGAGTAGCGAAGCCTACAGTTTAGCATCGACTTCGGATAACAGACTTTTCTGACAATTTATTTACTCTCAGAGTTTTGAGCGGAAGAATGCTGCTGAGAGGAATTCGCCAAAAGAAATATTTGCTCATATCGTTGTTGTTCGATACGACCTCTTGACTTTTGGCAAAACACTACCAACTAGACTACGATAATCAAAAATTAAATCAATTGAATGCAATTCAGGTAAAAATCCTGGCACGTAACGCTACAATTGATTTTCTTTGTCAAAATAACAACAATAACAATAGAATAGTGTTTTAGTTTTTCAGCACACGATATGATTCCATTCATTGAATTTATTTTTTATTTTTTGTATCTTCTTATCTCTTGTCTCTTCTGCTAGCGTGTGTTATCAAAATTGTTTGTTCAATCGTTTACTTTTGCTTTTTTGTTCTTTTCTTATTTAATTTGTTTTGTAACTTTTTTTTCGAAAAAACGTTTCTATTTATTTCTACTTTTTCCTCAATACATTCATTCACTCGTTCAGTGGGTTCAATATTGTTTGGATACGTTTTCTATTCTTGTTTATTTTTTTTATCTTAAATGGATTTCGATTTTTTTCTGTTTTCGTACCACAATTGAAATTACATCGATTCGTTAAAAAAAAATTGTCCTTTGAAAGTTTAAGGATACAAATTAACAAAGTCTTTAGGAAGAAGCCTTCAATATGGCTTATAACGTAGAATTTATTTTCTATTGTTTAATAAATAAACGAACAGTTTGTTGTTGCATTTGTTTTAATCGATTTTTTTTAAACCTTATTATCGCTTTGTTCCATAAATTCTTTTAAAATTTCAAATAGAGCCGAGGACGTCTCCCGTCCTTAAATTTAACGAAAACTAAGTAGTCTGTGAGAAATTGTCTGAAAGATCTATTGATGCCATTACATACATACATGCATACATATCTACATACATACGTAATTGGTCATTACAACCCTTCAGTCAGGATTACGTCCTAGTTTCTCACACCACTTATGTTGTGTGCGTTAATTTTTATACATGAATGGTGAGACCTACAGTTTAAAGTCGACTCCGAACGACAGATTTTTGAGAAACTTTTCATGGCAAATTTTATTAATATTTTTATTTTTTTGCCAGAAATCTGCTGAGAGGAAGTTGCCGAAGAAATACTTCTTTTGTATTTTGTTTTGATGTCTGGCCTGGGGCGCGAACCCTGGCTTTACGTCTAATAAGCCAACACACTACCTACTAGAGTACCGCGACTTCATGTATACATAATTAATCATAAAAACCCTATGATCACCCTGAATGGCGGGACCTACAGTTTAAAAAGTACTCCTAACAACAGATTTTTGAGAAACTTTTCATGACAAGTTTATTCACTGTTAGAGTTTTTTCCTGAAGACTGCTCAGAGGAAGTCACCGAAAGATATATTTTTTCATACTTCAATTTGTTGGAGATGTCCGACATGGGATTTGAACTCTGGCCTTACGTCTAATACGCCAACACACTACCTACAAGACTACGGTAGCTATATTAATATAGAGTCTTTTATTAAGCGCTTTGCTTCCACAAATTTAAATAAAACAAAGTGTTTGGTAGAAATCATCATTATTTTTGTTATTTCTCCGAAAGACCTTTTGACACCATTATGTGCGCATACAAGACCGCTTAAATGCATGCCACGGCTTCTCTGGGTAGAGTTCATCCGAAATATACAATTTTCCATGACTGTGGCACAAAACTTAGGCTGAATATGACCGATGACATGGGCTTTGTTGGCTTTAAGGACCGCTGTAATGTGTAATGTATTCGTCTAACCTAAGGACTTAAGAAATCGCTTAAGAATAATCTAACGGGCCCAAATCGCTCTTTCTCGGTGGGCAGTTCACATTACCCCCATGTGAGATATCCACGCTCACAAAAATGTTGTGTAAAATATCCAGCGTGGCATGAGCTGTATGGCACAAAGTGCCGTCCTGTTGAAACTACATATTCTAGGTCTCAGATCAGCCGATTCAGGCCAAAAGAAGTTGGTAATCATAGAACTATAGTCAGCGCCTTCACTTTGAATTTGTGCAATGACACGAGCATTTTTTAGAATGTAGGCATCAACCTTAAGGGTTTAGTTTCGAAAGATCCAGAAAACCACTTCCTGGCTCATTTCGATGAGAAGTATATATTCGAGAAGAGTATAGTCAAACTGCTTAAAGTGTAAATATGAGTAACATTATGTAACCAATTTATTGAAAAGGGAATTGTGAATCATGACAGCAAATTCAATTGCCCTACAGTTAGTTGCGAGTTTCTTATGCATCCACCTAAAGAGCATAATTGACCCTAAAACATTATCGCGTTGGATCTCTTTTAGGCGAACAAAAGATACACACATGCATACATAATTGGTCATTATAATCTTCAGTGATGATTTAGCTTCTCGTGTTAATTTTATACATGAATGGCGTGACCTGCAGCTTAAAGTCTACTCTGAACGACACATTTTTGAGAAACTTTTTCATGAGAATTTGATTTACTCTTAGAATTTTCACCAAAAATCTGCTGAGAGGAAGTTGCTGATGAAATATTTTTTCATATTTTGTTTTATTGCTGACCTGAGGTTTAAAATGTGGCCTCACGTCTACCAAAGCCAACACACTACCCATTAAACTACGGTGAACAAAAGCTAACCTTGTGAAAATTCATTTTAATAACGTCAGATATTTTTTCAATGGATTTAGAGTGTCTGGTGTTCTTGTTCTGTGCATAGTAAATCCAATCTGTGCTATGAACCTATGCTGGAAAAAGTAATAATTCTCCTTTTGCTGCATCTTATATATTCCACTGTAAGTAAATAGTATGATTAGGAATGCAGTTAAAAACTTACGTATATTTTTACTTCATTAAAATTAAAGTGTATGCCAAATTTTAAATTTTAAAACTTTTATTTACCCAAGAAGTCGCCCAAGTCTAGTAGTTAGTGTGTTGGCTTATTAGACGTAAAGCCAGGGTTCCAGCCCCAGGCCAGACATCAAGACAAAATACAAAAAGTATTTCTTCCGCGACTTCCTCTCAGCAGATTTCTGGTAAAAACTCTGAGAGAAAATAAAATTGCCATGAAAAGTTTCTCTAAAGTCTGTCGTTCGGAGTCGACTTTAAAGTGTAGGTCCCACCACTCATGTGTGAAATTAACACACACAACATAAGTGGTGTTGTACAATGGGTCAATTCGACCTTCGGGTACTGTACTTGTCTTAATTGACAAGTACACGTCCTCTAACCTAACCTAACCTATTTACCCAAACATACATGCTTTAAAACAATTCTTCATGGCAAAGATATTTATGGCTTAACAAAAAACCAAAAAAATTTGAAGCTACATAGACAAACTTTTTCCTATTTTGCTTTTGCACAAGAGCAAATGAAAAAATTTGTAGAAAAGTTGGGTAAAAAACTTATGTGGCATAATACACCTTTAGGAGGATGTTGTTATTGTTTTTCATCAGACGTGCTACACAATTCAAAGGTGTATTAAAATTTAAACCGAAAATTTATTTGCTTACCGACGAGGTAAAATGTTGCTCAAAAATATTTTTATTTATTTTTATTTTCTTTTCTGAACATGTTTTTCAATTTATTCAATATTGCGGATATTGTGAAAATGGAGAAATTGAGTAAAAATAAAATCATCCGGATGAGTAGAGAGAGGCAACAAATTGAAATTAAAAAATATGCTATTGAAAGTGGATTATGTTTTGAACAAAAAATAAAAGAAAAGATCTACGATGGCTTAAAAAGCTCATGAGTTGTTGAATGAATTGCCAAACGGTAGTAATTTTAAGGCAATAAATTTAAAAACACTTGATGTAATATTTCGATGTTGTTTTACTGATGAATCGATCCATAATTGTAATGAAACGTTTTGTAAATACATTCTTGCAAACAGCTAAGACGGAATTGGATTAGAGATGGGCTTACGTTGATATAATCGTGGCAATGAGAATATGTCCTATAATAGCGCCGGAAGTTTGGCTGGCTTTAATAAACGTTGCATACGATAGTGAGGATAAGAGTAATGGGACTATGGTTAGCATAATGGTAGTGAAGTCTGATGCAAAGTTCATCAAGGGCGTCATGAGCTGACAAACCAAATGGGTTAGACAGCGAGTAAATACTTCACAACGGAAAATGTTTTTTAACGAGAATGTGTGAAATGTATAATTTTGTTGCTACACACTCTTTTTACAGTAATAAGCCATAAGTACACATACATAATCGGTCTTTACAACCCTTCAGTCAGGATTACGACCTAGTTTTCCACAGCACTTATGTTTTGTGTGTTAATTGTATACATGAGTGATGGAACCTACAGTCTAAAAATATAACTATCTATATATAAATAAAATCCTTTCCATAAAAGAATAATATTCGTCAAATAAGAACATAAGCTTTATCGTAATTAATTTTTCCAAAAGTTCTTGCATCAATTCATTGTTTTTGTTTGACGGCCTTAATAAAGTCATTTTTAATAATGAATTTAAAATTACAGGCATTAATCAGTATTATCCGTAGATCGAGCCTTAAAAAAACTTCATAATCCTAGATTATGTATCACTTTTGATACATACTTGTAGTACATGGAATTGTCACGATTATTGATAGATTTTGTTAAAAATTTTGATTTATTTTAATTCATTTTAATAAAACTATTTATTTATTATTATTATATTTTATTATCACTTTTATGAATTTTGCGCCAAAATTTTTGACATGGTGTACATTGGCATGGTTTTTTACATAAAAATCAAGCACTTCATGTCAGCTTGGTTCAGTTTCTTAACAATCACTGTAAGTATTCCATCATTAAGTATCAAATTTCAATTAAAATCGCTGGAGGTAATTTTCATTTTCCACAATAAAATTAAAAATTTTTGAATTCTGGTGCTAAAAAACTTTAATTTGGAATGAAAATATAATAAAAAAAAACATAAAAACATAAGCATCATTATTCAAAAATATTTTCTTTAATTTTCTTACCTTTTATGCGAACAAAAAATTAAATTTTTAAAAATCTCAAAAAAAGGATATAAGGGCAGCTCTGAAAGTATTAAAGCTAATCCCAAACTATTTATAAAATATTATTTCTTACATAAAACTACAAATTGTGTGATAAAAGTTTTATGAAAATGGTTAAAATTTTCTAACAAAAAATTAAGATAAATATATATATATTTTTTTTAGAAAAAAATCCTTTTCATTCGAATTACAAAAAAGGCCTTTAGCATGATTATTAAAGGCTGGAAGACTGTCAGCTAATTTTTATACGAAAAGGCGTGATAGGTGTAAATATATCATTATCAATGCGAATGATTCTGTTATCTCATACCTACGTAGTTGACCGAAATATTATAATTATTAATAAAACATGGCACGAAACACATTTTTCTAATGTTTGTCTGTCACGTGAGATAAATATGAGAAGAGCAGTAAAAAAGACTCTACAACATTTCAGGAAACAGCTGCTAGCAATCTGCGTGAAAATTGGTAATATTTTTTCATCCCAAACTACTAACGGCAGTTTGTTCTGTTCCAAGTAGTACCATCATCGGCGATAAACGTCCTGTTGTCATGTTTGTTGCTGCCAATACTTTCTTCAGTTCATAAGACGAGCTTCTATTTTCTTCTTCTCCAAAGTCTTTAGCAGCAGGAATATTACATATATAATTAATATATAATCGGTCATTAAAACCTTTCGTTGTAAATTGGAAATTTCTAACCTGAGATTGGAAACTTGATCTGACGTCTAATAAGCTAACACGCTACATACTAGACTACGACTACTTCAATCAATATAAAGAATAGAAAATTCAACCTTTTCACTTTCATCCACCACTTAACTTTCAATTCTTTCTCAAAAGTCGTATGTATCAAAATTCAATTTTTTAATTCCTGTTTGAAATTTTCTTTTTTTATTTGGTTTAAAAGGGCAAAAGGACTTCCAATAACTTTAGAACAACAGATACATTTAATCTCTTAATATTCTACAATAATTTTATCTGTTTGCCTTCTTTATTGATAATAAATAATTCTTTAATGTTTATTATTGCTTTTATCTTTGCCTTCTCGATTATTGGAAAATATATTTAATTAAAAATGTTCTGGAGCTGTGCACTGAATCTCAGACGATTAAATTAACTTCACACACTCTTACAGGCATATGTACATCCATGCAAAAGACAGTTTCGGCAACATTTTAACACAAGAATATGCATGATGTCTGTTATTCGTGTGTTTCACAAGAACATTCATACTCAACTTATGCTCGATGATAAAACCATAAATTGCAAAAACAAAAGAGTCTCATTATATTGAAAGGAAGAAAGACATAAACAAAGCAAATAAGAAATAATTAAACGACATTTCATATTAAAATACTCCACAGTTGAATGATTTTTGGTGTCTTTTTATATGTAAAAATGTTACTTGCAGATCACCATTGCAATCATACAACAACAACGCCATTACCAAACGACGACAAGTGCAATAAACGTTGTAAATACCACAGAGAAGGAGAGACAATAGTATGCGTAGGTATACGCACATCTAGAACTGAGCGTCATATTGGGTACGTTGTCGATAAAAAATCTTTAAAATCATTCGTCATCAGCCATCTTTAAAGAAAATGTAACAAAAGAAATCAAAGAAAGAAAAAACTAAACAAGAATGGATATTCGTTGTTAAATTAAACTAAACGTATACATGGGTTCTTGTATTTTTATTTGTACATTTGTATGTGTACAAAGCATTTTCTTATGTATGTCTGTTAGTAAAGATCATAAATTGCAAGATTTTATGTTGCGCTGTCATTACTCGTGTCACTATTTAACCCATCATTAGCTTTCTATGGCATTTTCAGCAGACAGCCAAGGATTTGCAACTTTTTATGTGACGTGGTTTTTCTCGTTCTTATTTTCTCCTCTTTATGCTTCAATGCCGAATATTCGTTTCATTTTCTCTTTTCCTTGCAGAAGGGAAAATGCTTTTGGTGACAGCGAAATACTGAAGAAATCATTGACAAAGAAAAATGAATGAAAAGAAAAATCAGACATAAAATAATTACCGGTTATAAAAAGAGGAACAGCGGATACAAGTACAAGAACATGTATACAGTATTGGAAAAAATAATAGGGGCAATTGCTTTTTCTCACTAAAAAGTCGTTTGAATACAAACATTTTATGCAGAAAAGCTGAACCTGCTCCATTGGACAAGAACAGAGGATCTAAAGGTGGCCGCGGACTCACTCCGAAAATGATACACCGGGCCTACAGGAACATAACAAGACTTTTACTAACCTATGCTTCAGCAGTGCGTTGGCCATCGATATACAGAAAAATGCAACATTCAAATAAATGTGCTGTTTAGTAAACAAGTGATGCTATGAGTTCAATGCCTGCAAGTGTGTTGTTGCAAAATAAAGCATATCATACGTCTCATCATTTTCAGACTATGAGAGAAGGTATTTATAATAGTCACAAATCATATCATCAACAAAATATAATTTAGATATTAGGCTCACATAAAGCGGAAGAATTTCGGATAGGCTGCCTAGAATATTTGTATAATTCTGATATCAAATCGCCTTCTTTTGTTAAACGAAATCATGACACAGTTGTCCATGTGGACTTGTTGCTAAACCAATACCCCTAAATATTGAAATGGTAATGAACCTCTGTATATAAGAACTAAAAAAAAACGTCTTTGACTGCCTAACCATAGTATGGTTTTCAAACCAAAAGTACATACATACATACATAATTTATCATTACAACCCTTCAGCCAGCATTACGACCTAGCTTCTCACAGCACTTATATTGTGTGTGTTAATTTCAACACACAAAGTCTACTCGGAACGACATATTTTTAAAGAACTTTTGCATGGCAATTTCAATAACTCTCAGAAATCTGCTGAGAGGAAGTGCCGATGAAATATTTTTTTCATATTTCGTTTCGTTGGAGATGTTTGACCTGGGGCTTGAATCGTGGCCACAAAAATATCTATGGTCAAAATGTTAGTCTTTGTTAAGCCCGAGTGAGTTTTGAGTCTTTTGAGGTTAACATTAATGTTGCTGTAAGCATAAGTATAGCCTTTATATGTTACACGAATCCTTAAGGTTTCAAATAATTTTTACGCATAATTTTGTTTGTTTAAAAAAATTGTCAAAATAACCATCAATCGATTGATTGCATTTAATGATTTGGGAGAGGGTGGTATGAATTTGAATTATTGCTTCAGTTTTTGCTTTTTTTAAAGAATTTAAATATTTTTTACACACTTTTTTGCGAATGAAAGAATTTTAATT
Source organism: Sarcophaga subvicina (assembly GCA_936449025.2). NCBI lineage: Eukaryota > Metazoa > Arthropoda > Insecta > Diptera > Sarcophagidae > Sarcophaga > Sarcophaga subvicina. Next base: position 41,966,554 of record OW388084.2, read on the forward strand.
AACTCTTAAGCAGGAAATATTTCTTAAAACCTCCATGTAAACTTTATTACCATCGTACCAATAATGTTGTTATTTAGGAAACTGCTGTTGTTTTTATTTGGATATTTTAATTAACAAATAAACAAAGTAATCTGAATATCCAAAAAAGCACACACACACAAACTGAAGTCGTTGCAACATCTGCTATCATTTTCTTCCTTTTTTTGTGGTGTCTTTACAAGAAACTTTTGGAAGTTAAAAAATGTTTGGAAAAAAACGGATAATTGCAAAAAATAACAATAAAACTTAAGTACATAACGTCTGTATGTGTAGTCTAGAAACAGATTTTAATAATAAATATTTTGGGATTCGAAAAGATGATTTTCAAAGTTATAATCCAATAAATTAAGTTTAAATTTAACAATTGTTCTATTAATCACGATTTGGCAGCTCGCTTCTTTCAAAAAATGTAATTGCTAAAAAACCTGAAATCAAATACACATCAAAAATATGGAATCACACTGCTTTTCCAATATTTATGCCGGTCCATTGCAATTCAACTACAATCGCTTACGTTCGACGTTCTTTTAAGTCATCGACTATTAATCACCTGTCACCACTTGCATCAGAAAGGAGTTGATATTGTCGTTTTACTATTATTGTGAGAAGCGACGACCATGCGATCTATTGTACTGTCATCAACGTCTATAATTGGTCATTACAACCCTTCAGACAGGTTCACGATTTAGATTTAGTGTGTGTGTTAATCTTATACATGAGTGGCGAGACTTATAGTTTAAAGTCGACTCCGATTGACAGATTTTTGAGAAACTTTTCATGGCAGGTTTATTTAGTCTCAGAGTTTTTGCCAGAAATCTGCTGAGAGGAAGTCGCCGAAGAAATATTTATTCATATTTTCGTTTAGGTGTCTGACCTGGTGTTTGAACCCGTGCATTACGTCTAATAATCCAATACATTATCTACTAGACTACGACGACTTCAGGCCTATTGGCCTGTCAAACTACAATATGCTGCTACTTCTGGAATGCATTAATGCTTCTCACAGCCTCCAAGAATATGTTCTCATGATTCATTCTTCGAGACGAATCGCATTCTCAATACAGTCAGTCGAGTGTGCCTTGTCACAAAACTGGCTTCAGATTCAGATACTGTTGTAAGCCGAGTGATTTGAGAATTTAATTCTATGCCGATTAATTTCTAACTGGGTTCTCTGGGTCTAATCGTTAGCCCATAGGCTATCGTTGCTGACGATTGAAAGTAAAAAATTTAATTATTTTCCCGATATATCCGACAAATCCAGAACGAGATGCATATCAGGCTTTACATAACATACTTAAGAAGTCACTACAGCCCTTCAGCCAGGATTACGACACACCACTTATGTTGTGTGTGTTAATTTTATACATGAGTTGCAGGACCTACAGTTTAAAGTCGACTCCGAGCGACAGATTTTTTAGAAATTTTTCATGGGAATTTGATTTACTCTCAGAGTATATGTCAGAAATCTGTTGAGACGAAGTTGCCGAAGAAATGTTCTTTTCGTATTTCATTTTGATGGATATCAGAACAGACATTAAGGATATCGATATATAGTTAACGATACCCAACCGTTTACGGAAATGATGGAACAATGGAATGGTTGTTTGTTTTCGATATGAGACTTTATATGAGAAGAATGAATGCATCTGTAATTCACTTGAATATGAGTTTAATATTGTACAAAACCATTTAGAATCAGTGGAACACGATTCCACAGTTCACTTTGTGCAGAATCACAACAAAATTTGTCAGTTTTTACAGCAGATAGTGGCTTGAGCCGATAACTACTACAAAGTCAAGGGAAACTAACAGAAGTGGAATTGTTGTCAGTGGTCGTTGGCAATTACCAAGTCCCAGGTAACGACCAGAAATGTTTTGCAGAACCATTGCTTTCAACGACGGATTGCCTGAAGAAAGAAATCAGTGGTAGGACTTATCGTGAGTGGCAGGACTTATAGTTTTAAAGTCGACCCCGAAGGCATTTTCAATTACTCTCAGAGTTTTTGCCAGAAATCTGCTGAGATGTAGTCGCTGAAGAAATATATTTTCATATTTCATTTTGTTGAAGGTGTCTGACCTGGGGTTTGAACAGGGGCCTCATATCTAATAAGGCAGCACACTAAATACTAGACTACGTTGACAAAAACAGTAAAATCCTGGTTTCATTAAAATTAAATATAACTTCTGCACTGTTTTCTCAATCGCACAACATTGCAACAGAGCAGAGCAATGAAGCATCAAGCGAAAGATAATTTCCTATTCAGACCCACAGCTCTTGCAGAAGTTATTTGACGGAATGTTAAATTTATCGGCATGTATTCTAAAAGGTAGTGACCCGAAAGCAATTGATTTAAACATCGAGGTCCTTTGTTTATCTATACTTTTCTACCAGAGTACAACAGTATTGCACATATCTTCCTGCTAAAATTAAGCCACCTTATGGAACAAACGGAAAGCACTCAGATTAGCTAAGATCATCGGAATAGCTATGCCTTGTGAACTCCATACCGGCTCTGGTCTCCAGTTCATTACTACTTTGAAAATTGCCATAACCTCCGCATGAAAAACATTACAGTGGGCATATAGCATATAAGACGGAACCCATAATAAATATACCACAGCCTACCCTGTTATGCTTCTTTGAGTCATTGATATAATTCTCAAGGATCCGATTGACAACCTCCGGATTTTTAGAACCTGAAATAGGGGCTTCTGTGAGTTCTGCACTCTACACTGTCAACATTCCCAACAGTGTTTTGTGTATCTCATGTGAGTTCCTTCTTACAGGTATATCCGGTATTATAGGGTTGACAATGAAGTTGCTAGAGCTGGCATTATGATAAAAATAAATTCTATCTTTATAATACGGTGGCGCAAAGCTTGCTGTCGGACACTGACAGATCCAAGGCTATGAGTAATCGTTCTGTCAAACTAATTTGTTCTAAATTGTATGAGATAGGGATCAATTAATTCTTTATAGTACAGTGTATGGAAATTTATATCACGTTAAACAAACGTTTCATACTTCAGAAACTTAACGTGAGTTTTATGTTGATATGCTAATAATTTTAATTCGAGTGTGCATGTTGTGAATAAATGTGAAAAACTAAAGAGAACTTGTTAAAGAGGAAAATTTTGACATTTTTTTACACATACTTATGCCTCTCATACAAGGTTATCCTTACTGTTATATTTGCTGATGCCTGTTGACGTTATTGTTCTTTAATATGACAGGTCATGTTAACATTTTAAAAATGATTTTCATTTGCTTATGGGGATGCCTGTGTGTATTTGTAAGTTGGGGGATGGCTGTATTTCTTTTGAGAGTCTCATTTAACTCTCATTTTCTTTAAGATTTACTTTCAAAGTATATTTATATGCGAATTTAAATATCAAATTATTTTTCAAACATCTACAATGATGCTCGACAATAGCCTTAGTTTCTCATTCCAAAGGCAAAGTAAAGTGAAATATAAAAAGGAAAAATAACTCCGATTTGGCTGAAAGAATTTTTTATGAAATTGCTATGTGTATGGGTATGTGGTCATAAGATGTTGTCTGTCAAAAATAATTGCCAGATTTTGTAAGACTGTCGTCAGCGTATGATTTATTCTCAAATCAATGTAAGTAATGGAATAATAATACTTTACCACACATTTCTTTAGTAGAATTAATTTACTTGAATAGGATAACTTCAAGATGATGCTCCGTTAAAAAAAGTGGATCCAATTAAAACAATTTTTTTACTGTAACTGTATTTGTTTATTAAAAAACTAAAACAATAAATTTAAAAATAATTGTGAATTTATTAAATAAATTGTTGAATAAAAAAATTTACGTAGTTTTGTAAATTTTTTATGATTAAAATACTGAATTTTCCTTTATCTTTAAATACAACAAAGTGTGGCTCACATACCATCGACATTTTTTGTACGCTTGAAAAGGCTTTTGATGCCAGGTTGAATGTGACCGATGACATAATGTATTTTAGCTTTGAGAATCGCTGAGGTTTATGGCTTATTAGCATACACCTAAGCCTTATAAAAACAAAAGAGAGAAAGTTTAAAGCACTCAAATCCCACGTTCTCGGTGGTCAGTTCATATCATCCCACGTGTGAAGCTCATGCCATCAAAAAACACATGCAGAATATTCAATGTGTCATATGCTGTGTAACTAATCTCTGACCCAGGTCAGACATCAAAACGAAATATGAAAATATATTTCTTCGGCGACTTACTCTCAGCAGATTTCTGGCAAAAACTCTGAGAGTAAATAAAATTTCCATGAAAAAGTTTCTCAAAAATCTGCCGTTCGAAGTCGACTTTAAACTGTCCCGCCACTCATGTATAAAATTAACACACACAACATAAGTGGTGTTAGAAACTAGGTCATAATCCTGACTGAAGATTTGTAGTGTTATGTTATGTTATGTTGTATGTATGTATACGCTGTGTAGCACTTAGCGCCACCTTGTCGCTGGTGGTTGAATTCATTAAAAATTGGTAATGAAATGAAAATGAAAGTAAAATTTTGCTATTTTCTACTTTGTGTTATTATCGCATTTTGAATTGAATATTACAGTATAAAACGTGTCTCCAAGTACCGCATGCATTTTGATCGTATGTATACGGTATTGTCTCAACAGGTCATATCCTATATATTTTCAAAAGTTACTCTCTTTAAAAAAAAGAAATTGTATTTCGTATACTTTCCTGAGTGCTAACAATAAACATTTTATGCTCTCATTTATATCTTACCGAACGCAAAGATTTATAAACACCACAAATGTTGCTGTGATATTTTTAGAGCATTGCGCACTAAGGCGGACAAACTCCAAATGTTGATGAAACATTTTAAGCAACATGTTGTTTAATGATACACTGCACATGAAACCCACAAATATAATAATTTTCTTTACAGAATAAATGCAACGCAGTAGCAGAAGAAATGTGTGCGTCTTATTTGTCTAGACTCCAGGTCTATTGAAAACAATAACTCTTAACACTATTTTTACCACGATTTTGTGTATACCTATTTCGACCAAAAGGTGTGTTTTGACACCTACTCCTATTGACCCCAAACAACAATTGAATATTAAAATTATAACGGGGAATTCAGTGTACAGAAAATTGCTGGCATTTTCGAAAACTTGCTAAGCAGAATTTCACAGAATTTCTATGGCACGGCATTTCGCAAAATTTTCAATTGCACAGAAATAGGTATATCATGTACGCTTATACTGATCCAGGACGAGCTGGAGAAAAATGATGACGCTAAATAAATTTAACAATTATTATACGAAAAGTCAAAACATTAACGGAGAAAAAATTATTAAACTTTGAAATAAATTTCAAGTTAAAATATTAAAAGGTGCCTTTTGACACATTTGGTAGAAATAGTGTTAATATTGTTCAAAAATTATTATTTCGGACACTGTCGTGATTATGCTATAAACACAATAAACGCAACGCAGCAAACACAGCGATCTCTCAAAAAGAGAATACATGGGTGTAATTGGAAGTGATTCTTTTAAAGGTAGTGCGACAACAAGCAATGATTTTGCTGCTTTGCATATAGTCTAATTTCTATTTATAATCGCTGCAATGAGAAAATTAATGCACACAGAGGATATGTGCTGGCAATGCGAGGATTACTACTTTTAATCGAATAAAATGCACGAAATAGAGGTTTTAAAAACGCGCTGTACGAAATAGAACATAAAAAACGTTTTAGTGGCACCATTGATAAATAATAAATATACTTCTTATTCTTTATTTGTTTTGTGTATTTATGATTTGGTGCTGCTAACTGTATAGTATTTAATGAGCATACAGCTTACCTTAGGCGACAATTGCAATTGTACTTGCTATTATGTTTGTAGCATCTTCTTTCAACATAGAATTTATACGAATTGTAAAATAAAATCTCTGACTTTAAGACAAAACCCTATAATAATGAATTTGAATGAGTATCTTGAATATTTGAAAGGAAAATACAGAATTTGTTTGACAAATTAATGTATAATATTATTAATATGTTCGGCAGATTATGAAGTCTAAAAATCATTCAACTTTTTTCGGTAATTATTTATTGATCTTCGAAAAACAAAATATATAAATTAACAATAAGTATTCGAAACTTAAATCTTAGAAAATCTATTTATGTCTGATTAAATAAATTCGGTTTTCATTATTATTTACATTGGGACATAACAGATATTATTCATACGCAACGTTATTTATATTGGAAGATATCAGATATCACTCATACGCAACGTTACATTTTGTAATTTAAGTTTGACGCCATTAATAAATATTTACACGCTAATACAGGCAACAGTTAGATTACTGTTTATTATACTCAAACCATTACATATGCACAAATACATTTAAACATTTACTTAAATGGTAAAGCATGATTGATGAACGTAAAAATCTGTCAAATTTGTCACTTAAAAGGTTTGTCCCTAAGAGCCAATATGATTTATTTTGTGTGTTTACAAAATATTAAAGGTAGAGACAAAAAACAAAGTAAAACCTGTCAGGAGTTTATCAGTCTGTCTGTTTGTGTTTTAAACAAAGCTAAAAATAATTGGTTGACACCGAAACACTTGCCCACACATAAACGTGCAATAATTAATCGTTTTAAAATTAAAAACAATTTTTTTCTGAGAAATAATTTAAGTTCCAAACATTGGAGAAATAAAGGTGGATCATAGGTATTAATAGGAGATATATTATAATAATGGCACTGCTGTAGTACAGAACTAATACAGTACAACATTACGTGGAAATTAAATTTTCTAGCACACCCTGTAAAAAGGAAAAGTTTTAAAAATTGATTATGTTTTCTTGTCAGTTGAAGAGCCATAAGGCAAAGTTGAAGGGCGATTCATATGGACAAGCATTCAAGGAGGTTTACTGCCTCTGGGGGTTTCATCTACTCTCCACATTCATAGTCTATATTAGCGCCTCTTTCAAAAAGCGCTGCCTGTCTGTAACTCATCTTCGAAATTTTTTAATTGTTTGAGCAATCTATTGAACTGGGATACATGTGGTTTTTCTTAAGTTGTAGGTGTTTGCAAATAAACCATAAACCACGTCCTCAAAGATGACATAACCTATGTAATCGGTCAAATTCAGCTTGATTTACATACCAGAGTAGTAGTCACTGTAGTCTAGTAGATAGTGTGTTGGCTTATTAGACGTAAGGCCACGGTTCAAATACCGGGTCTTCATCAATCTTCAACACAACGAGAAACTGCCTCTCAGCAGATTTCTGTCAAAAACTCTAAGAGTAAATAAAATTGCCACAAAAAAGTTTCTTAAAAATCTGTTGTTTGGAGTTGACTTTAAACTGTAGGTCCCGCCACTCATGTATAAAGTTAACACACACAACATGAGTGGTGTGAGAAGCTAGGTCGTAATTGAAATAAATTGTTACGTATGTATTTATGCATGTTACGTACCAGTGTCATGGAAAATTAAACACTTTGGTTACGCTCCACGATGTGAACTATGTTCTGTTGCACACATAATGGCATTAACTTCCGAATAGGCTCTGAGTATTTCTTAAAATAAAATCAGTTATTCTGTTTATTGAGGTCTCAACTTACAATTCTTACAATCCTTTAGTCACGGTTCCGAGCTAGCTTCCCACTCCACCCACTGTGTATGCTAATTTTATTCATGTGTAGCGGAGGACCTGCAGTTATGCGTCGACTTTACACGACGGACCGACTTCAGCAAGAAATATAGTTTTCATATTTTGTTTTGATGTTTTATTTTTCAATCATAAATGAATCAAATTTGTTGACAAATTTTTTAATAAATCATAGGAGTAAAGAAAAGAAAAAGCCTCTTTATTACTGTATCAATTTTAACTTGTGGTTTAATTGAATCCAATAAATTTAATTAAACAAAACTTTTAATCCGATAAACAATTTTGTTTGATTTAACACGTAGCTGTTCTGTTATATACATATTTCACTTAAAATGATTTTTTTTCTTACTTTTTCCTCTTAAACAATAACTTTATTTCCTTAACTCTTATTTATAATTTTCCAAAAATTAATTGCGGTTTTCAAATATACAGATGAAGTGATTTAATGGTTTAGAGAAAATCATTTTTATTATTTTGTTTTCTAGCCAATAAATTTTAATATTTTTCACAATTGTTAAATTCTAACAAATTAAATTCTTACAAAAACTAATTGAGGGTAGGAGGTAAATAAAAAACAGCTACAATTTAAGTATATTTTTAAATGTACACAAATTTTCTCTATGTGTGCATATGACATTGTGGCAGAACAAAAATACTACAAAGGCAAAGAGTACAGCATTTAGTAAGTATCAAAAGAAACTGTACATATAAAAATATACAGTGGTGGCCTTATAATTAGAAACGACTTAGCAACATGTATGTTTGTTAATTTGTTTTACAGTTTTCACTGTGTACCTGGGATCAAAGGCTTTGTTTGGAGGACTTCGTTTTTCCATCAGATTGGGACAAATTAAACTTAGATTCGTCACTCCAGAGAACTCTGTTCCAGAAACATCGTATCTAATTATAAGGCCACCACTGTACATTAATAAATTACATTTATTATTATTTTAAAATTGTTTCATCGCCATTTTTTAAAACTGACACAAAAAAGATTACAATAATTTCGAAATATTGTTAAGTTTTTTCGGGCACTCTCCTTAAGCGGTAAAAGCTGAGTTTGATGATTGTTAGAACTTTATCCTTATATATATGTATATTTGTTTAAGTATCTCTCTCACCCAGTGAGAGACACAATTGAACTCGTACCGCTATAGTCTAGTTAGCAGATTATTTCGTGTAACTGCAACACTTTTAACCTATTCGAATAAAAATAAGGGCTAAAATCAAATTGCCAATCGCACGATCTCTGTGGATGGCCAGTCCACAAAACCTCCAAACGGTCACCCAAAACGGTTGTGCAGAATATCCAATGTGGCACCCTCCTTAAAACAACACATTGTTGGTGTTAACAACACATTGTTGGCAGTCAACAGCAATGGTCTGTCCGACGAAGTTCTGAAAGTAGAATAGCATGCTGTTGTCGCCAGCCGAAATCCCCACAAAACTGTGACTTTTTGGGATAATTTGGATGCTCTTGTATATGTAACGGATTTATCGTGAAAAGAGCCCATCGCCAAAGATGATTTTTCAACGAAAATTGGAGTCAATTGACAACTGCTCCAGAGTCCATTGAGTGGACCTACATCGTTATCTATGGTCTATGCCCACGACAATTAGCCAAAATAGACAAACGTAGCTTTAACAAGATGACCGTTATCATTTCAGAAGTCCCTGTTGGAGGGAGCAGTACCTCAATTATAAACTAAAAAAAATAAAACAAAAAAGCGATATAAGCATATAAAATTATGACCAAATAAATACATCTTGACTTTTTTTTATTACATTTGATGATGCCCATGCCGAAATAACATTTTTTTTTGTTTTTTCTTCGAATTATTTTGTAAATTGTATCCTCTTTTTTGTATATTTGAATTTATTTATTTTTCTTATTATTATGAAATTTTCTAAACATTAGATGATTTTTTCTGACATTTGCCTTCTGCAGACAGCAATGACCACAAATTATGTTGATTTTCTTGTCCGAACTACTCTGTATCCTTTGTTGGTTTTTCCATATAATTTTTGTTATTTCTTTCAAACTAAATAAAGAAAAGGACCACAAACCTAAGCAAACTCTAACCTATAAAAGGCAAAAAAGAGAGAAGAAGAAGTGTCAACAAACTATTAAAATACTCTCCGGAAGGATACAAAAACATAATCAACAGAATACATAAACAGAACTATCCTTGAGGCCGCTAGTCCTCGCATCAACAAAGTGCAGCATCTGATGGACTAATATTTTAAGCTTAATGGATCTCCTTAACATTGATTTCAATATTACTTTTCGTTCTGTTTTTTCCATCTAGCTCTACTCTCAATATCGTCTTATAATGTTTGTTTGTATGTGGGGCTCTTGCTGATGCCTTTTACAACATGAGTTCATCAATCATTTAAATATTAAAAACTATTGTGCTCATCATTGACTTTCTTTTCTATTCTTTCTATTCTCTACATGTTAGTATTTGTTGTTAAGTACATTCCATAAATTTGTTTATAATGATTTCTATCATTTTAATATTTGGCGTAATGGTTAAGACAGAAAATACATACACAATGTTGCAAAACAATTGTATATTTCGGCTCTCTCATTAAGCGTTTCCTATCTTAAATACAAAATAAAACAAAGTGCTTGTGAGATATTAGAAGTTGGGTTAGTCTAGAAGGTAGTGTATTGGCTTATTAGATGTGAGGCCACACGGTTCAAATCCCAGGGTACGCATCTCCAACAAGAAAAAAAATACAAACAAAAACTAAAAATATTTTTTCGGTGACTTGCTATCTCAGCAGATTTCTGGCAAAAACTCTAAAAGTAAATAAGAAATTTGCCATGAAAAGTTTTTCCAAAAATCTGTCGATAGAAATCGACTTGAAAATGTGGGACCCGCCACTCATGTGTAAAATAAACACACACTACATAAGTGGTGCATGAAACTAGGTCGTAATCCTGACTAAAGGGAATGACCAATCATGCATGTATTTACAATAAAATACTTGTATTTTTATCTGGAACTTTTTTTGAGGCATATATTTAAAATTCTTAATTATTCGCACAATTCTGTGTGGCACTGTTCACAACTTTATGTAAACAACAACAATTGCTTTGTTTGTTATTCCTCTGTTTACATCCTCTGCACAAACATAACAATTACTAGACAATTGTTCGACAGATCTTTGTAACAGAGATCTTCAAACCGCGATTACTCTCTTCAAACGCACCGCGTCTTCATACAAGACTGAATGAACTTTTACTAACTTAGTTGCCTACTTTGCCTTGCCTTTTATATGGCAACATAAAATGTGTGATGAATCTTCTTGAAGACGAATGTTCGCAGCTGCGTCTTCTCGGGATCTCTATAAATGTAAACATCGTTGTTTCATTATTGTTGTTTGTGTATTTTTTTACATTTATTCCTGTAGTGTTTGTTGTTATATTTTTGTTTACTCGTTTATCCTTTTTTACGCTGGTTTGTTGTTGTATTTTTGTTTACTTTTTTCCTTTTTTATGTTGGTGTTTATTTATTTTATTTTAATTTATTTAATTTATTTTATTTGCCTATGGAAATATTCCTTACAGGCAATTTAGTAAAGTTACAATATATCAATTTTAAAAAACAATAAATTTAAATATATAATTACATTATTTTTTATAACATTATTTGATGCAGAAAAATCTATTAGCATATATAATTTATTAATTTCTTTACACATTCTCCTTATTGGATCAGCACCAGCGTAGTTGGATATTTTTGTTTACTTGTTTACAATTTTTTATGCTGGTGTTTTTTGTTATATTACGCAGTGCGATAATTTGTAAACAAGTTCATTGTTTTGTTTTTGTACCTTTTGTTTATAATTTTAATGTTAAGCGATGTAAAAGCAATTTTCTAGATTTTTTCCATTTTCGTAACCATACATACATACGCTAATGATTTCACATAAACCTTCTTAATTTTTAAGTCTTATTAAAGACAAACCAAAGATAAAATTGAACAATACTTACTTAAAGTTAAACTTTTTGATTTTAACCTATTAATCAGTCACACACGAAAGAATTTTAATTTGCTAATATGCTCCTGATTTTGTTTCCCTTCGTCGTAACAGCGGTTAAAATATGGCTTAAATTTCATTTACGTTTCGTGTGAAAGTGTAAATAATGATGGATAGGTGGGAAGTAGCTGTTCTGATAGAATCATGATCTCGATTACATTTATGATATTAATTAACAGTGAAATACGTGGTCTTAGTTGCAATGCACTCACACTTACGCACACAAGTAAAAGCTAAAGTACACATAAGGAAAATTAAAGCGAATCAAACCAGTAAATGCACTAACATTCAGATATGAAAATACGATGGATGTTAAAGAAACAGTTAGAATAAGCAATAGGAGTCTCGTGATAACAAAATCAATAAAATTACCTCTTGACATAGTGTAACGTATTTATTTATTTAATTTTATTTTGTGCACTCAAGGAGCACTATCAAATAAAAGGATCAATAGTTTTAACTAAGTGCAGCTGAACCGCACTATTTGGTTAAATTTTATTGATTGAATTCTTGAGGGAAAATGTCCCTTCTTTTATACTAAATTTTGGCTGATTTGACAATTCCAAATCAAACCCTTAATTCTAATACAGTTTTGTATTGACTTAATACTATAACATATGTTTGTGTGTACATTATATGTTTAACTATATTATATTGGTTTGTGTGTGTAATAATTATGGGACAAGTGGATGTTATATGACACGCGCCTATTATCCACAATAATTCCCACGGTGAAGTGTAAAGAGAGACACACACGATCACCAGCAATGCCATACAACAACAACACACATACTACATATTATATGCAAACCAATGCAGTCAGCGGCCTGACAACAAAGTGTCAAATGATCGTCGCATGTGCGCGACGGTCAATAACATTGAGTCAAGTGGTCGCCGCTCATATGCAATTGGAGATTCTTTTGTTTATGCATATGAAATGTTGTGCCAGTATTGACAACTGTAAAATCATGCTACAATAGTCTGATGCATGTACTTTAATTATTAAAGTTTAATATTGAATTCTATTTCGTTATCTTTTTTTTGAGTCGCCGTGGTATAGTGGGTAGTGTGTTGGCTTATTAGACGAAAAGCCAGGGTTCGGGCCACAGGCCAGACATCAAAACAAAGTTCAAAAGGTATTTCTTCGGCGACTTCCTCTCAGCAGATTTGTGGCAAAATCTCGGAAAGTAATTAAAATTGATATGAAAAGTTTCTCAAAAATCTTTCGTTCGGAGTCGACTTTAAACTGCAGCTCCCACCACTCATGTATAAAATTCACACACACAACATAAGTGGTGTGAGAAACTAGGTCGCAATCGTGATTCAGTCACTTGTAATGAACAATTATGTATGTATGTATTTCATTAGTTGTATTATGTACTTTCCACCCCACCCTCCTATTATAAATTGCATCAGCGCACATACGATAAAAGCTGCTCACGTTGTCGTAGGCAAAAATCAGTAGCCATTTGAATTCGCTGTAATTCGTAACAGACGAGTTATTCGCGGATTGAAATTCATTCGGTTTTCTCAGTTTGCAAATGATGATTCGTTGCAGAATTTCTTGTGAAATGTGCATTAAAATTAAGATGTTCTTATACTACCTACTTAATTATGTTTGAAAGAGAAATGAATACCGAAAACATAATCATAAACGATGAAATGTAAAATGTTTTGTGGAGTTCTAAAGAAGGAATTGTACAAATAAGCCAACATTGGGTTCCAGTTCGTAGTGACAGTTTACGTTAGGAAAGCATGTGGTCCTGTTTATATTCTAGTTAATCTGTATTTGAGGTTTAAGAAAATGAAACTCTTATAGCAGCAGTACCTTAAAAGTCACAATTGAAACTGCAATACTGCAATGCTCTACAAATAAGGAACAAAATCACAATAAATTAAAGTTTTTAAAGTTACAAGTAAAATTAAAACCAAAGAAAATTTGTCTCGTTAGCAAAGAAATTTAATTTTATTTCTGGAGAGTTTTATAATCCAGATGCAGATGGATATTCATAGCGTCGCACATTGGGGTTTTTGATGCCTAAAATGGGAAATAATTGGAAAATGAAATTCTTGAGTACCAAATATTTTTTTACTGAGCTAAAAGTGCACAAAATTCTGCATCACTTTCTTAAAAAAATGTGTCTCTAGCAAGTAGCGTTACATTACTACGTCTTTTTGAAGTGTGAGTTTTTTGATATTTTTTTATCTTTCATGAAAAAACTAAATTTTCAGTGTTTTCAAAATTAGTTCTCGGCAAGTTTTTAAGTAAAAATATTAAAAAAAAATGTGGAGGCTTTAACAACAGACGATAGAGATTATATTTGCTTCGTTGTTTTATAAGTTTATATAGCTTTGCTATTTTTAAAATTTTTTTTGTGAAGGACTATAAATTTTGCAAATTTTGTAGCATATATGGAAAAATAGTTGTGAGTTAAGCATAGTAAAGCAAAAAAAATTCTTTTCTTAAATCTAAGGCACATTGTGAAATAATAGAAAAAAAATTTTTTTGCACTTTCTTCCACCTGATTAAAAAAAAATGAAAATATATTTTTGCACCTATATAATTTTTATCTATTAAATTTTTTATATAAAATTATAAGACTATATATTTATTCAATCATAGGTACAAACGTGAATACAAATAATTGCAAATTCTGGATTTTAAACCTTTACTGAAAAATTGCATTTCTTACAAATTTATTGCCAAGCAATAAAAAAATATTAAAGTTTTTAACGATACATGGAAAAATTTTATTTCGAAATTTAAGAATCGCTGGAATGCATCTTATAGAGTTTCTGAGCGTTTTCTTCAGAACAACAAGTACTGGTTAGATTTGTCAATAGGTTTCCCGCGCCAATCTGGTGTTAAGCATGGTAAATCGAAAGTTGATTTCGAGGATTGCAGTGATAGAAGCAAAAACCAAACGACAAAAGAGTAAAGGAAACAAAATGCCTCATCTTTGCTGGGGCGGACCAAAAGTAATGAACTACTCTTTAACCGAGGAAGCGCAAGAAGCCGAAACAAAGACTTCAAAATAAAATGAAAACTTGTTTGATACTCAAAATGATTTATTCTAATTTGTATTAACATTTCTATGTTCAATTCTAATTTTATCTGGTTGGTAGATAACCTTTGAGAGTAGGATATATTTTGATGCAGTACATCAGAATCAGTCAAAAACTCAATATTGAATTTTTTGGTTGTTATGCCCTTTTGCATTTCAGGTCACGGTTTTTTTTATTATTATTATGGATTTATCTTCTTTAAGCGAAATAAACCTTAAAAGTTAAAAAAGCAAGCAGGAAAGCTCCCACGATTTAATTCCCATTTTAGGCATCAAAAACCCCATTGTGCGTCGTCTGAAGAATTAAAATATAATCAATTTGGGCGTGTTTAATTAAAACAAACAAGAATTTATTGATGCCTGAACAAGGGAAACATGTAGCAACATTTTCTATACACTCAACGTATCTTCTTATAGCGCACCATCTGCTTTCGAGATGCAGCATTCCGTTCACAACGTTGTCTGTTATTACATCAACGTATTGTTCTCACCTCGACATTTGCTACAATTAAAGAACGGGTTTTTCAACTTTAAATAGAACAAAGTGTGTGTGTGTGATATATCATCAAGAGTTTTTATTCCTTTGAAAGGCCTTTCGATGCTTTTAAGTCTGCTATATAACATCGTTAATGTGTCCACTATGGCTTCTATGTGTAGAACACATCCGCAATGTTCAATTTCCAAAGACTCTGAAGCATAAATGAGACTGAATTTTACCGCTAACATCTGTTGTTTGGCTTCGAAGACCACTATCGTTGGTGGCTTATTCGTATATACATGCGGCTCAAAAAAATCCCACAAGAAAAAGTCTAACGCATTCCGCCATTGACAATATTTTTCGATAAAAATGAATGTCTACTGCTCCAGAGTCCATTTACGGAACTCACCTTGTGTTCCTGGGTCAGATGAGTTTTGTACAGGTACAGGCTCAAGTCGTGACCCAAAATTCGCTCAGTTTTGTTATTTAAACGGCACTAAATCGACTGTCTAGGATTATTACCATCCAGAAAAATAACAAAAATTTTTGATATTCATCAGGTTTGCAAACACATATTTTACCCTATTACACGAGACTAATGGTTTACATCATGTCGTGTTTGCAGGCGAAGTTCGCTAATCTAATGCCCGCTTTACACTCTCACAGACTGCGGGAATTTTTTCAACAGTTCTTGCGTTTCGTCAATGCACGATTGTTGGTCGTTCGTTTACTGAACCAGTGAACTCGAATTTATATACTATATTGGGTATAGTCCACTTGATAGAAACATTATGGCGTCGTAAAATGGAGGGAGTGTGCAGTATTAAACAACCTTTTTGATCAAATAATTTCATTAGATGTCTATTGTGATTTGGCAAACCAGGCTGTAGCTTCAACACGATAACCTTTATCAACTGTTAAAGTTCGGAGATGACCCGATATGTTCCTTATTGACTTATATAGTACAGTTTGTTGCTTCTTCCATTCAGGTTTTTAATTAGTTTAGTTTTAGTAGGTTTCAAATGCTATATGTATTAGACAGATTTTAAACAAACCCATCCTTTAGAACTTAAAATAATTTTAGTTTCCAAAATATCACTTCACTGGATACATAATAAAAAAAAAATAATTTAAAATACGACAATAAATCGTAACAAATTATTCTTCAAATATTAGGCATTAGTTTCAATATATTTTTTCATGAACTCAATGATCATTTGGCGTGTGATGGCTATACGATTTATTTCCAGTTCAACTCCATTACTAAACATTCGAAAGTAAATACATTCATCATTGGCTTGCTTATACTCAAACGATATCATTCAGTAAATTGTGATTGTGTGCAATAACTCTCACATTACCATTCAAAATGTTAATCTTTAAAGGCGATTATGATTTATATTGTGTCAGAAAATACAAACATTGACGCAAAAACACGCCTGACATAAGTTTGCTTGTTTTCGTGTGCGTGTGTTAAACAAGACTGATAATCTATATTTATTTAATCTGCCAGAAACAGTTACACAATAAACAGAAGTTCAGACTAAGTCTTAACTTAAAATTTAAATTAATCATGGCTTTTGGAAATTACAAAATAATTTATTTTTACTTACCCCGCTCAATAGTGTATGTTTTGTCGACAATTATTTAAACGTACATATATGGTTATTGTTTATAATTATTTTTATATAACTTATAATTTTTAATGGGAAAATATTTTATTTTCTTTAACGAGAGACACTTTCAACGCAGAGCATACACATATATGTGGTACAATAAAGTATGTAGTAAATCGTAATCCATTATGTTGACATCAAATTAAAGCAACTAATTCGATGAAATATATGCTTTCTAGTTGTCATACTGATATATTTCTCTCATAGAAACTCTAATCGCCATTGGCAACTTATTCTTGTAAAGCATTATTGATACAAATTTAGCACCAACAAAATCTTTCTCCAATTGAGCGAAATGGGGCATACTTAGTGCGGAATATGAACTATAAACCGGATAAATAAGAACATTCGTATCTCGATATGTGTGGTCTGGCGGTATTCCCATTGAACAAAGTTCCGCTTTTCTTTGCAAAGTAAGCAGATTGTTGGCGGTTGCTTCCTTTATGCAAGCTATCTTTGAAAGTAATGGGTCGTATTAAGAGATTCGTCGCAAATCTTTGCTGGTCGTTAAGTGTCAACGACTACTCAAACCAAATTTCGCTTCTAGTAATTTCACTTGACTTTGCGGTAAGTGGTCTAGTTATCGTCTAAAGTCACTGTTCGCTCTTAAAACTGATAGGGTTTGTTGTGTTTTAGCAAAAATTTAATTGTTGAATTCCACTGATTCTAAATGGTTTTGTTCAACATGAAACTGAAGTTCAAGTGACTCCCAGCTTACCGTTTTTACCAGAGTGGAATGCTCTCATATTTATGCAGTGCATTGTGTTAGATCTAAGAAAATAGGTTGAAGGATGAAAGAGGGATTAGTGTTTATGGACATTAGACTTTAATCTACCTATTGTATGTAACAGAAAAAAAATTTTGTGGGTAGCGTACGACTGAAGAACGAATTCTGTCAGTAATGCATTGTGCGTTCCACTGGCCAATCGACTACAAACGGATGGGCTCTGCGAGAAAGATGAGTACTACGTATGAATATATGGTTTTCGGGAACAAATCACTTTATTTCGCTAGAGTAGTATCTGTTGTAATACCGATAGAATAGTAAAACACAAGTCACATTGCGATTATGACCCATGAATCAATAGAGTTGGATGCCCTACCGTCATTCGTGAAAAACTTCGCCAGTTCAGGGCGGACATAAGTGGTGTAAATGGTAAGGCTGTCAGATGGAGTGAAATATTTCTTACACCGTCTGAAGTAATCGAGGCACTTGAATGGTTATTTCGATACTTGAAAAATGTGCTGGTTTCAGCAAGCATCACATTGAATTTTCATGATAAGAACATCAAGAGCTCCTGGATTTATCGAAAAAGTCTAAAAAACAATGAAATCTTTTGATTTCTTATAGCCTACGGCCTAAGGATTAGACAGAGGGCCTTTTGAACCGATTTTAAGCCGCACACAATTAAATTTTTGCGTCTCTCGAGTTACATCAAGATCTGTACCTGAACCCTGTTTTTTGACAGTGCACTCTAGACTGAAAGTACACTTAGAATGTGGATTGTCTTGAACCATATTTGTAAATTTTGTAATGCGTGAATAAATCATCAGAACAGATTCTTGGAAACTGTGAGAGCCATTAATGCATACCAAAAGTAGAAGCATCCTGTAGTTTGACCGGGCAATAGGCTTGTAGATAAAATTATAGGGAAAACGTTTATAGATTGATGACATTGCAATAAATCACATGGCCACAATACTATGCTGCCTTTTCGCTACTATAATAATAATACAATAATACCAACCCCTTTCTTATACAATGAAAAGTCGATCACTTAAAACAACTTCGAACGTAAGTGGTTGTAGTTGAATGGAAATGGACCGGCATAAATATTTGAATTCAAATTTGTTTGCAATTAAATTTTTTGAAAAAAGTGAGCTGCCAAATCGTGCTTAATAGAGCAATTAAAGGGTCCGCCAAATAACTTTTTTTTTTAATTGCTTTAAAAAAAAACTACTGAATATTTTCCCAAATCTCTTTTTTTATTTGAAAGTACAATCCGGTTAATAGTGGAAAGTAATTTCATTCAAGTAGCTGCCTCGGCTGGCCATGCAGTAGCCTACACGATCGGTTCAATTTTTAAGCATATTATCGATTGTGTGCAGCTGTATTTCACCAATGGCTTCACGAATATTGTCCTTTAAAGCGACAATTGTCTCTGGCTTGTCGGTGTAACACTTATCTTTGACGGCACCCCACAAATAATAGTCCAACGGTGTCAAATTGCAGCTCCGAGGTGGCCAAACGACATCAGCTCTGCGGCTGATAATGCGATCTTCAAAAACGGGACGCAAAACATCGAGTGTAGCTTCGGCTGTGTGGCACGTAGCGCCGTCCTGTTGAAACCAAATGTTGCCAATATCCTCCTCTTCAATTTTTGGAAACAAAAATTCGTTCAACATGGCCCGATAACGATCGCCATTAACTGTAACGGCCACTCCTTGCTCATTTTCAAAGAAAAATGACCCAATTATGCCTCTGGACCAAAATTCGCACCAAACAGTGACTCGTTTTAGGTGCGTCGGCTTTTCAATGTATGCGTGCGGGTTTTCTGTGCCCCAAATGCGACAATTTTGCTTGTTTATGCTAAGATCATAATGAGCTTCATCCGAAAAGATGATTTTTTTTCCCAAAATCGGCATCTTTTGTAAGTCGATCGCAGGCCCACTTAGCGAGGCGAAAACGCATTGGATGGTCAATTGGCTTCAACTCCTGAACCAATTGGACTTTGTATGGCGTCATACCAAGGTCTTTATGCAAAATTCGTCTCAATGATGTCTCCAAAATGTTCAATTGTTGAGAACGACGGTGAATTGATATTGATGGCGCTTCACGCACACTTTCTGTCACAGCAGCAATATTCTCGGGTGTACGCACTGTTTTTGACTTTTCACACTTTGGTTTATTGATGAGGATGCCAGTTTCTTTCACTTTTTTCACAAGATAACGAATATACGGAGCTGACGGTGCTTCTCTTCTTCCAAAATCTGTACGCAATTTTCGCACACATTCTGCAACATTACCATGATTTTCAACGTAATGTCGCAATATTTCCCAGCGCTGTTCAAACGTATACACAACCATATTCGTTCAGCGGGAGGATAAAACTTTATCTGTCAAATCAGACATGAGCTAAGTGTTACCATTCACGAAATAAGCACTACTTAAAAAAAAACGTTAGATGGCGGACCCGATTTTGAACTTAAACCTAATTTATTGGATCATAACTTTAAAAATCATCTTTTCAAATCCCAAATTATTTCTAAAATTAAAATCTGTTTTTAGACTATACGTACACACATTATGTACTTATGTTTTTTTTATTGCTTTTTGCAATTATCCGTTTTTTCCAAAAATTTTTTAAATTCCAAAAGTTTCTTGCAAAAACACCACAAAAAAGAAGACAATGAAAGCAGGCTCTGATGTTGCAACGACTTCAGTTTCTGTTATTTTTTGTTATTATTTATTTTTATATATTTTTTATTTATTTATTTGGTTACTTTAAGCAGTTAATTAAAATATCCAACTATAAACACAAACAATTTCTTAAATACCAACATTATTGATACGATGGTAATAAAGTTTACTTGGAGGTTTTAAGAAATATTTCCTGCTTAAGAGTTAATTAAAATTCTTCTTCATTGGTCTTTACAACCATTGAGTCAGTTTCTCCTACCATTTATGTTGTCCGTGTTGTTTTTATACATGAATGGTTCAACCTACAGTCTAAAGTCGACTCTGAACGACAGATTTTTTTAAAAATTGTTCATGGCAAATTTATATATTTTTAGAGTTTTTGCCAGAAATCTGCTGAGGTATTAAAATTAAAATTATTTTGTTTTCAACTTCAAACTGTAAAACGATAAAGTTTATTCAGTCAGTGGATTATTTTAATCAACGGATAAGAGGAAATTTTTCTCTTCAAAAACTGATGTATTGGCTTATTAACCGTGGACGGTTACTTTTCATTTTTGTACATTAAGGTTACTCTTCGTTGAATCGGCGAACAGTTTAACCTTAATTGGTTACTGTTCGTCGAATCGACGAAGCGCGTTTACTCTTTATCATATAATTCTCCTATTTTTGACCAAATTTCGCTCTTTTTATCAACAATGTTGGTTGATAACGAAAGCTTGTAGTGAGTAAACGTACCCTGGGCACCCATTTCTTTAATCCTGGATGGTCATTTTGGTACATTAAGGTTACTCTTTGTTGAATCGACGAACAAAAAAAAACTTCTACTGGTTGCAAGCTTTCATTATCAACTAACGTTGTTGAAAAAAAGAGCGTAATTTAGTAAAATATAAAAGAGTTACATAATAAAGAGTAAATTGTAGTGTGTTGGTCACACTTATCTACTGTTGTGTGTTGGTTACGTTTGTGCTACCTAAAAATGCATTTTGATACATTCCCCAATAATATAAACAAAACTGTGAATGACCAATGGCATGAGGTATCAAATTGCATTATAAAAATTTTCAGTACGTAATAATTGTAAAGTAGCAAAATGCTGACCATGCACACTCTAAGTTAAGTAAAAAACTAAATTAGGTCATAAATATTAATATATAAAAAATTAGACTTAAGTAATTTATATAAATAGCTGTAAGTTGATTGATAGAATTAGAATAAAAATAATGATCTTCACAGCTGAAAAAGATTTCATTATTATTCTCACACAAACTGCGGCTGATTAGCCATACCCAAACAGCGTGCCCGACACAAACATTACATTCATTGCAAAATGAGCTTCGTCGATTCGACGAACAGTAACCGTACAGGGTTAACGCGAGACGGTGGTGGGTTCAAAGGCCACTTCAAGCATCCCACACAAATCCAAATATTAAAATTTTTCTTAGGCGACTTTCTCTCAACAGCTTTCTGGCTAAAACTCTGAGTGTGTAACTAAAATTGCAATAAAAGGTTTCTCACAAATCTGTCTCTGGGAGTCGAATTTAAACTGTAGGTCCCAGCACTCATGTATAAAATGAACACAGGCAACGTAAGTGTTGTGAGAAGTTACATCGTCATCCTGACTGAAAGGTTGCCAATTATGTATGTATGTGTATCAGAGGTCAGCAATGAGTATTCAAAACGATGAATAGATTCGAATCATACTCATAATTTCTGATACTTATGCCCATTCATACTTATTTCAATATCATACTCATACTACTCATGTTCAAAGTTTGAATTACTCATCATACTCATACTTAACAATACGCATGATATTATTGATTTCGACCCTCCATGACTCATCGTATACACGAATCACAAAATAAGTATGAGACGCGTACGAACACTACATTACTCACAGGAAGGTTGTGTGTTTGCTCTGCTTACTGTCATAGTCTTTTTTGTTTATGTGTTTTTCTTCTCTCTTTGCAAATGCAACAACAACTAAGGCCGTAAATTTTGATGAATGATTCGAATCACTCGAATCATTTATGAGTATTATAAGTATTTTTCTAATTAATCTGAATGAGTAGGTGTATGAATCAAACATATTTTGAATGTTATGAGTTTGATGTCAACGTTGTATTCAGACTCATTGCCACTTGTACTTATAAATCAATGTTGTATTGAGTACGAACGAATCAGAGTTAATACTGTTGACTCACTGATACTCAAAATTTCATGAGTACTTATGAGTAGCGAAAAAGCGATTCATTGCTGACCTCTGACGTGTATACCTTTGTATTGTGTATTGTAGTTTTTACTGTTTATGAAATATTTTTCAACAAATTTATTGTGTTACTAGAAATGTCGTTAAAATTGTTTCGAATTGAATTCAAAATTGACATACAGAAGACATAAACTGAGCATAGATGTTTAATATTTTATTTAAGAGATCAATAAATCAATATTATTATCTGTTTGTATTTTTCTTTGATACTGTCTAATTGCTTTCTTTATTCTCTTTTATGAGAGCGATAAAAATCGTTTCTTGTATAGTGTCTTGAACATGAATATTTCAAATAAGAAATTGCAAAAGATACATAAAAAGAAGAAGAATTTGTTGAATGCTCTATAGGATGGAAAAAATCCATTATTTTTATGTTGTTTTCCAGAACCAACAAGCGTCTGTTAATGCTTTTAAGAAAACATTACACCATTTCCGAACAAAAAAATTTTATTTTTGAATTCATTCTCCCTTAGGAAAAGGGAATTCGTGAATTTGTTTTTCTTAATAAAAACAAAATAAAATCTTAAAAATACTAGACTTCAGTCAGATTTCTCAATGGCAACAGTGTAACCTGTTTAGTTGCATTTTTACTTCCTTTTTTAAAACCATTCTCTGCAAATGATTGGCAATGATAAAAACCAGACAAAACTTTATTACGAAAACGTGTTCCTTCGACTGGGTTTGTATGTGTATGGTAGCAGTTGTATCTTGAGAGTGCTAGCATCATAACGAGAACACTCAAAATGTGCAACAGTTATACGAGTTTAAAGCGTGAAATGGAAGACATTCAAATGCTAGCGAAACTACACTCAAAAACTAGGAAAGTGGATAAATTTTGATTCAATAAATAACAATGAATTTGACATATAATTTTATTAAACAATCATTTTTTTTAATTGCATAATTTCTGTTTTTTGAATAAAGCCATCACTTACAGCATGATGCTAACTCATGTCCTTGTCATATACAAATTAATAGCGCCACATTAAATTTCTTTCAGTGTCTACCCTTTATAATAAATGCAAAATAAATGCATCCAGCTGATGTTTAGTTGTCATATCTACTATTTGAATAATGCTTGTTAAATGCTTATAATTTATATTCAAATTAATTCTTAGAATTTTTAACGACTCTCTTAAAATTCTTATACGATTTTAAAATTCATTACCCACTGTCATAAATTTAAAAGGAATTTTAAGTGGGATTTTCATAAATCACATCACATTTCATTTAAATTTTAAAAGACTTTAAGTGACTGAATTTAAAAAAAGCAAATAAATTTACTTTACAGCAACTTTAAACTAAAATTTAAACCAGTTGTGGGCAGTTTCGAATCTATTGATTGAAAATAATAATTAAGAGAGAGTATTTAAACAAATACTGAAGTGTCCGCCGTCTAGTAGATAATGTGTTGGCTTTTTAAACGTGAATCCACGGTCATAACTCCAGGTCAGACATCTCCAACATAATTAAATACGAAAAAATATTTATTCGGCCACTTTCTCGCAGAGGATTTCCAAACAAACTGTTGCTAACGTGAAGATGTGATTCGCCAATTAAAGTTCCCACAGGCTTAATACTCTTGCACAAAGTTCCTGATATGACTCCAGAAGAGTATTTAGGGAATAATTTTGAAGAACGGTTGCGTATTCGATAAATCACAAGCAAAAGTCAACTAAAAAACTCATTCATAAGTGCATAGCGGCAAATATCAACAGAAAACGCTAAACAGCACTGGTATATTCAATGCCAAATGGCTTAAATGCAGTGCTTGATCTTAAGAGTTATCCTACTAAATATTGGACATAACAATTGAATACATTGGACCTTTGATTTTAAATTTATTCTGAGTTCTTCTTGGAGGTACCTACACTCTTGCTGTGCAAAAATATGGAGTCACAAGAAAGTTTCTTTTATTTATTTATGGTTTGTGTAAAACCTTAAAATTTTTTGGCAACAGTCTGAATAATGCTTCTGAAGGCGAATGTTCGTACAGTAGAAAACAATATAAAAAAATTAAAAAAAAATTTATAGTTTTGCATTTTTAGTTTATTAATTGATTTCTATTTAATAATAAAACAAAAAAAGTTATTTACATTCGATTTTGACTGCTTATTACCTGAGTTTTTATTTCTTAAACTTGAGTGCATAAAAGAGAAAAACATTTGCGTATATTTTAGAATGATTACCTTGCGTTTGCATACCTTTTTTATTGCATTGGTATTCCACATTTATTTGTTATTTTCCTGCCAAAACAATCGTTAACATAAAAAATTTTAAATTAATAAAAATCTTTTTATGTGTCAATACTAACCAGTAGTGAAAGAGTCGGGAGTATATCAAGGTATACATAGTCAAAAAATCTGAGCTAACAAAGTAATATTTTTCATTTTCAATTAATCGTTTGTAGTTCAGAATTCAAACAAAGAAAAAAATATTTGTGTTTCAATATTTTAAATTTTAATTCAATTAATATTCTGTTTTTTTTGGTTATTTATTAAAGAGCCACATTAAATTGGCATGTTTTTGTTGTCTGGTTTTGCTATTTCTATGGTCGACTAGACGTATTAATTCAATTCTGTTTAAATAACACTCATACGTCAAGGTGGCCAGTGGACTTTGCATATTATTTGTTTATATTAATATACTACAGAATAGCATTTGTAAGTGTAAATGTAAAAAACATCTGTTTTCGAAGAAATTTTATTAAAAATATTTGTAATTAAAATTAAAAGACAGGAGCACATAGGCAACAAATTTAATTGTAAAATAATAACACAAATAAAATGGATAACTTGGTCAAGTAAAAAAATAAATAAGGCTCTTAGATTTCTTTTTTATGTCGAGTTTCAAATTATTGTGACAAACTAACAGCTGTACTTAATTAAATGCAAATAAATTTATCTTACACCACAAGAGCGTCAGACAAACACTTAGACTCAAAGAATGTGTGTTTAGGAAAGGGAGTGAGAGAGAAAAATAATTAAATAGTTACAGTCGACAAGAGGTTCAGTTGTTCTATAAGAAGTCCTTCAACACATATGTGAAAACCATTAAAAACACAAATAAATTACAGAGCATTTGTTCTCCGATGTGTCTTTATAGCTCATGGAGGACTATTACAAGTACAACTGTTTAAAATATTATTTTTTCCGTCAAAGTTTTTAATACACTCGCAATTAATTTAATTAGTGGCGAGGTCACTCAGACAAGTAGACTCCGAACGACTGGTTTTTACACAAACATTGGCGATTTTATTTACTTTCAAATACTTTCTATTTGCCAGAAATCTGCTGAGAGGAAGTCGCCAAAGAATTATTTGTTTTGTTATACAACATTTTCATTAAGAGGAAAGCCACAATAGTAAACGCACGGATTTGCATGAATATTTTCCTGTCTGAAAGAAAGAAAATATTGTACTGCAAAAAATATTAAAAAAGTCATTTAATTACAAAAGTTGTGCATTAACACTTTATGAACTTTTTGAATGTGCTTAAAATATTATGTTTTTTGTTTTTTTTTATTGCTTTAAAATTACAATTTATCTTACGATAATAAATGATTATTTAAGACTTTTTTGGCTATAAAACGATAAAACGATAAGAAAACTTAATTCCAATCTGTTGTTTTTATTACTTTGACTTGATTAAATAAAATTTTATGTTTCCATTCTACCCCCATCAGCCATTCAATGAAAACATCTGTGTTTGAGCCTTTTTGGAATGCTTTCTTTAAATTTTTATATCTTGTTCTCGCCTTATCTGTCTTTGGCATTCAGGATTTATTTGTTCGCTATTACTCCTGCTAAAATGATAGTTAAAAAAACAACAGTAAAAAGAAAAACCAAATCCGAGGGAATGGAATGTTGAAAGTTAATAAATCATCTTATTTCCACCGAAATTCATACCCACCAGAGTTCCAATAGTAAACAGTGGTAGAATAAAATTTAATTTAAATAAATTTTCGACATTCTTTATTATTGTTGTTGTTTTTGTTTTGTTTTCAATTTAATTCCTGATTATGTATTGGCTTAGAAAAACTGAAACTTATTATATCTTTTCTTAAATTTAAATATTATTCACGAGTAAATTTAGTGTCATAAGAAGCATCAGAATTAAATGCCTTCCTAGATATTCCAAGTAAAATGCTGGTAAAGAAGTAGTTCCAGAGGTAATTTCCGAAATTAAAAAAACTAAATGTGAAAAATAACATGGATATGATAACATAGACTATAAGGTAATAAAAAGCTTGGTTCAGTATTTCTCATAATTTTATTTTACTAATATTAAAAGTAAAGAAGTCGAAGCATTATATGGACTTATATAGCTCCAAACGCTTGCAATTCTTTAAAAAAAGAAAATAATTTTTATTTTCACTGAATCAGAGATCAGAAATGAGTATTCAAAAAGAAGTGTAGATTCGAATTATAATTATAATTTCTGATACTTATAAGCATTCATACTTATTTTAATATCATGGAACCCCTACTCATATTCAAATTTTGAAGTACTCATCGTACTCACACTCAACAATACGTATGATGTTGTTGATTTCGACTTTCCATGACTTAACATTTACACGAAGCACAAAATAAGTATGATTCGCGTACGAACATTACAATACTTAATTAGAAGGTTGTGTGTCTGCTTTGTTTGCTGCTCTGTCTTTTTTGCTTCTGTGTCTTTTTTCCTTTTTTTGTAAATGCAACAACAACTAAGGCTGTAAATTTTGATGAATGATTCGAGTCACTCTAGTATTATAAATATTATTATAACATAAAATTATGAATCTAAATGAGTAGGCTTTAAATCAAACATATTTCAAATGTTATGAGTTTGATGTCAATGTTGTATTCATACTCATTGCAACCTGTACTTATAAATCAATGTTTGGCGTGAATACGAATGAATCAGAATAGTTGAATTTCAATACTGTTGACTCACTCGTACTCAAAATTTTATGAGTATTTATGAGTAGCGAAAAAACGATTCATTGTTGATCTCTGTCATGAATCGAATATACAACCCCCTCTCTAATACTCTAGCACGATATCTACTAGACAACTTTTTAAAAAATGGTTGTCTGATTTTAAAATTGTTTATCAGATCACCAGTTTGTATTTCGGCATAATCAGGGGACGCTTGAATAATGGTGCAGATGTGTTGAAGCAGCAAGAGATGAGTTGGAAAATCTGATATACTGTTCTTCGGTGTTTCTTGATATTAAGCAAGTTTTGAATGAGTCTGACGTGATGGATATACTATACAAAATAAAATATCTACTGCCCGTAACTTTTTAAGTTTTGTTGATGACAACTTTAAATGAATAAGATTTTTACGTAAACATCTATGATATCAGCTTTATAAAATTTGGTATACCATAGGGACGCCAGCTAAGTCTAACCATATATACAGTATTTTTTATCAAACTTACCTACGAATGGGGATGTTATGATTGCCACATATGTAGCTAATACTGCTATATTAACGGCCACAGGATCAGCATCTCAAGCTTCAATACTGGTTCGAAAACAACTCGACTTAATAAACGCTGGGTTAAAAAAGTTAAATATTTAACTGGACTTAGATAAGTCAATTCTGGTTACTTGTACCTGTTACCTATTTATCTTTGTGATTCCCAAATCCATTTGCATTAGATACCTTGGTATGAATATTGATAGACATTTATACACATATATGTTCCTTTTACTCCTCTAGAGAGCGAAGGGCCCCAACAAGTTAATTCCAAAAAGCTTGATCATTAGCGCGATGTTTGACTTCGTTGCATTGTAGACGTAATTTGGATATTTCGGTTGTAATTTGACGTTTCCAGGTGTGTGGTGGATGTCCGATGCGCCAGCTTCCCTGGGGGTTCCAGACTATTGCTTTCTTTATGATGTCATCAAATGGCTTACGAAGAGTGTGCCCAATCCATCTCCACTTGCGTCTCCTTATTTCCCTCTCAATTGGTTGCTGATTTGTATCTGACCAGAGTTAGTAATGTGGATTTAACGTAGGAATTGAAAATTTTAATTTTGGTGCGCCTCGATACGTTAGATGATTTCCAAACAGGGCAAAAGCATTGCGTGACTGGCAACATCTGCTGATGAACCACCGTATGTATCAATTATACTGCCTAGATAGCAGAAGGATTCCACATCATCAATTTCCTTGCCGTATATTAGCAATTTTTGTTCTGCGTTAGCATTTAACCTGAGTGTTTTGGTTTTGTGGATATTAATCTTCAGTACTGCTATCTTTGCGGTTTCGCTAATTAGATTTAGCTTTGATTGCATGTCGGAGAAAGAATGACTTAGCAAGCATATGTCATCTTGCATACCCCATGTTATCTCTGTCATATGATTTGTTGGCTTTTGCATCATTACATCGAACACAATAAAAGAGGAGTGGTGACAGCACACATCCTTGGTGGACTCCGGTTTTTATTTTGATGCTCTTGAACAGTAGGTTTTCATGTAAAACTCGGCATTGATAGACGTTTAACATGGAAACATTATTTAGCATGAAAGAAAGAGAGAGATAGAGGGACCAGTTTTATGAACAGAAAAGAAAATTTCAAAATAGTGAACTGCGTTTAAAAAACAACTTAATACTTGTCCAGTAGGTAGTGCGTTGATAGTATGTTGCTTTGACAGACGTGAGGCCGTGATTGAAACCCCAGGTTAGACATTTCCAACAAAGCGAAATATGAAAAGCTATTTCTTCGGCGACTTCTTCTCAGAATATTTCTGACAAAAACTCTGAGAACAAATAAAATTGCAAAGAAAAGTTTCTCAAAAATCTGTCATTTGGAATTGACTTTAAACTGTAGGTCCCACCACTCATGTATAAAATTAACACACACAACATAAGTGGTGTGAGAAGATAAGTTGTAATACCGACTGAAGGGTTGTAATGCCCAATTATGTATGTATGTTTTTTCAAAGTCAATAGTATATCAACAGTATATGTAGTTAACAAATCTCCATAGCTAAGTAAGTAAGTTTTTCAGTTTTAAATAACACTATGTGACAAAATAAAAAAATTGAAATACACCCATAAAAATAAAACAAGTTTGGAGGGTTCGAGAAATATAAAAAACAATATTTTTGATTTCTACTCAACATAGCTGGGTGTATTTTGACTGTCTGTTAACAGAATTAAAAAAAGAAAAAAAAATATTTGTGCTTCAATATTTTAAATTTTAATTTCATTTTATTTTTTATTATAAATGGCAACATTAAACGTGTGTTTACAGTTTTTTCTGGTTTTGCTATATTTCTATGGCCGACTAGACGTATGAATTCAATTCTGTTTAAATAACACTCATACGTCAAGGTGGCCAGTGGTTTTTATACATTATTTGTTTCTATTAAAATTTTAAGGCATATTTTGTAAGTAAACGAACTGCTTATAAATAAAAAAAACATCTGTTTTCGCAGAAATTTAATTAAAAATATTTTCCATTCAAAGTAAAGAGCTGGAGCTTATAGGCAACAAAATAAATTGCAACATATAGGCGTTGCTGCAAAAAAATGACTGTGATTTAGCATCTCCAAATATACAATGAGAAATACAATGAGAAATACAATGATAAGCTGAAATTGTAAAGATAAAAAAGAATGACACAAATAAAATGAATAACTGTGCCAAGAAAAACAAAGAAAAAAACCAATTTTTTTTGACTGCAAGTCTCAAATTATTTTAACACACTAACAGCTGTACTTAATTAAATGCAAATAAATTTATCTTACACGATAAGAGCGTCAGAAAGACATACATAGCTTCGAAGAATATGTGTTTAGAAAATAGGGAGAGAGAGAGAGAACAAAATACTAAAATACTTACCGTCAACAAAATATTCAGATGAATTATAAGAAACTCTTACACGCACAAACGATTGCAATTAAAAATCAAAATAAATTACAGAGCATTTGTTTTTAGATGTGCGTAGCAATCTTTATAACCCATGAAGTTACACTTTCGTCTATTTAATGCAGCTACAATTAATATACATGTTTTACTTTCCAACTCCATAATTATTTAAATGCACATATTTTTACAATGTTCACACTCAATACTACAACAATAGTTTTAAATGTAAATAAAGAAAGAATTCGCTTGAACAAAGAAAAAACAATATTTTAGAGTAAACAATCCAAGAATTTTTTACACATAACGTTGGCATTGAGGACCGTTGTAGTTTGTGGCTTATTCGCATACAGCTGTAACTTAAGAAAATAAATCTAATGGAGCCAAAGTGCACAATCTCGGGGGACAGTTTACTTCAACTTTACGTGAGTAGACCATGCCCTCAAATCGCTAGTGCAGAATATTTACAATGTGGCACGAACTCTATGGTACATAGTAGTGTTCAAACTACATCTCTTTGAAGCCCAAATCATTAAATTCAGGCAAAAAGAAGTTGGTCATCGTTGGCCAAAAGTTCTCGCCGTTGATAGTGATGGCGATGGCGATGACGCCCTTAGACGAAAATCCACACCAAACACTTTTTGACTTTTTCGAGACGCATTGGCAGACTTTATGTATAATATTGACCCAAAATCTATGCCAAACGGTGACATTTTCTGGATGCCTTTAGTATTTCTGGATAGCGTATGAATTAGTATCATTCCAAATAAGAAAAATTTCCACGTATTCATTAATTTAAAAATTAAGTCTCTTCGCTGTAGACAATTATTTGATGAAAATTAGGCGCAGTTGTCAACTGAGAACATATGTCACTGTCCATGGCCATCAATCGCGATTTTGCAAAACAGATTGAATAAATGGTAACTAATTTGAAAAATGTAGCTTCGATAAAATGACCGTCAGTAACTATCAAAGTACGAAAGTCCCTGTTGGAATAGAAGAACAGGAAATTAAGATTCCAATATTTTATTTGCAAAAGATTCCAGATTTTTTATTTCCGTTAGGTTGCTGATAAGAATTCGGCGACTTTCTCTCAGCAGATTTCTGGCAAAAACTCTGAGAGTAAACTTGCCATGAAAAGTTTCTCAAAAATCTGTCGTTCGGAGTCGACTTCAAACTGTAGGTCCCACCACTCATGTATAAAATTAACACACACAACATAAGTGGTGTGAGAAACTAGGTCGTAATCCTGACTGAAAGGTACTGCTTAATATAACAACAAACACCAGCATAAAAAATTGTAAACAAGTAAATAAAAAACTACAATACTACTACAACACTACAAAAATAAATGTAAACAACGATGTTTACATTTACAGAGATTTCGAGAAGGCGAAGTCATGAATGTTCACCCTCAAGAACTGTTTATTTTGCCATATTAGAGGCAAGGCAAAGGAGGCAACTGAGTTAGTAAAAGTACAGTCAGTCTTGTTTGAAGAAGCGGTGCGTTTGAAGAGAGTAATCGTGGTTTGAAGATCTCCGTCATAAAGATCTGTCGGACAATTGTCTAGTAATTGTTTTTGTTTATGCAAAGGGTATAAACAGAGGAATAACAAAGAAAAGCAATTCTTGTTGTTCACATCAAGTTGTGAACAGTGAGTGGCACACAGAATTGTGCAAATAATAAAGAATTTTAATTAAAACTGAACACAGATTTATTTTTATTTTATTTGCACTCTACGAACTCATATTTTATACATTTTTAAAAGGTAAAACCCTAAGATTTTTTTTTTATTTAAGGGGGCAAAATAAAGTCTAAAATTCGAATTTAATGTATTTTGGTGTTGTCTATAAGTTTAAAATGTTCATGTTATAGATCTCTTAGAGTTTTTCACGTTATATATTAGTCAACATAAATAAAAGCTTGTTCACGTATGGCGGTGTTCCATTAGACGGTGTTTACATTACTGTGAGTGCTCTGTACAATTAAAATAAGAAAATATTGATTTTCTTAGATTTTTGTTTTTAAGTTTAATATCCTTTTAAAATCTGCTATTTTTCACACTAAAAATATCACAGCAGTGCGCTTTTCGTTCATCTGCTACCTTAACTTAATTAATTCTTATTTAGTTCAACGATTTATATTTTTCAAAGAAAAAATACAAATTGTTTGATAATTATGAATGAAGGAAAGCGATAATTCTGCCATTTTTCAGTCACATTTCTTAAAAAAGAAGGAAAAATTACTGAAATATGCTCACACCAAAATCGTAGAATTTATTTCCTCGTATATGATTATTATTTGCCGCATGTTGTGTTTCTTTAAACATCAAAGATTACTGACTGCAAAGACTTTTTGTGTTATTGACGTTGTTGAACAAAGTCTTCAGTATATTGTTACAAACAGAGATAACAATGAGTATAACTTCTCTTCCCTTTTCTTGTGTTAAAAGTTTTTAACACACAAATACAAATCGAAGAACAACATCAAAATAGGACTTGTGATAATATTTAAGAAAAACGATAACAGCGATAACAAACAGCTACAAAATCCAATAACATATCAACAGGCAATAATTTATATTCCATCTCGTATTTATGGTTGAATCATGAGGAAAAGAAAAGGTTAGCTTCAATCCATTTAATGGTTTATTAAGTGAGAAACACGAGAAAACACAGGGTCTTCTCTTTTACAAACAATAAACGGAGTGGAGTTGGAGTGAGGGAATGAATGTTGAAAATCCATGTATTTGGAAACGAAAAACTTTTTCCTTCCCTATTTACTGCTGATCACATCATAAATCTTTCAGTAATTTTCATTGAAAAACTGCTGACATTGGCTTTAGCAATCGTTAAACAAGGCACAGGAGGCATAAGTTGTTGTTTTAGTTTTTATTTAAAAGAAAATAAATTTTTTTATGAAATCATTACACATGAAACACAACGAACTTTTACTCGTGCCTTTGTGATGTTCACGCCGTGGTCACCGTAGTCTAGTAGGTAGTGTGTTGGCTTATTAGACGTAAAGCCAGGGTTCGAGCCCGAGGCCAGATATCAAAACAAAAATACAAATAATATTTCTTCGGCGACTTTCTCTCAGCAGATTTCTGGCAATAACTCTGAGAGTGAAATAAAATTGCCATGAAATGTTTCTCAAACATCTGTCGGTCCCACCACTAATGTATAAAATTAAAACGCACAACATAAGTGGTGTGAGAAACTAGACCGTAATCCTGACTGAAGGGTTGTAATGACCAATTGTGTATGAAAATAGTACTTTTGCCATAACATGGGTTATGTTGACTTTGTAGTCGCCATAGCCTAGTAAGTAGTGTATTGGTTTATTAGACGTGAGGCCACGGTTCAAACCGCAGGTCAGACATTTCCAACAAAACGAAATGAAAAAAATATTTCTTCGGCCACTTCCCCTCAGTAGATTTCTGGCAAAAACTCTAAGAGTAAATAAAATTACCATTAAAAGTTTAAATTAGTACTTTTGCGATAACAGAATTGACTTTTGGGTTGGGGTATGTTGGCTTTGACCGCTGAGGTTTATGGCTTACTTGCATACACCTGAGACTTTAGAAAACCTCTCAAATAAAAGCCCCACCAGGTGAAATTGTATGATCGCGGTGGCCTTCTGGTGAGACAATGATGTCTGACAAGGCCCTCATACAGATCGCCCAAAATATCCAATGTAACATGAATTGTTGGCACATAGCAAAACCACAAGTTTTTGATATCCAGATTAACCAATGCAGGCCATAAGATGCTTATCAACCGAAATATAGTGCTCGCCGATAACTGTCATTACCCGGCCAACGTCGTTTTCAAAGAAATATGAACTGATGATTTCAGGTTTTTTTATATTGCGACGTGGCTCTGAATAAGTATTCAAATTTGTATATGAAAATGCTTTTGGGACTACAGCTGCAAAACTGAAAAATTGCGAACATCACATATCCCTTGTATGTATATGTTTAAGTCCTTATAAGAAAATATTATTTTTTGTTGTTTTTTCCTCTTGTTTGAAATATCTCTTTGGACTTTGGATACATTTTGTGGGTGCATGAAGTAAAGTAAGTATGCCTGTAATTTGCTGTGGCATGTGAAAATAAATTTCATCTCAAAGGGGTCGAGACGATATGAGAAAACCTTTAAAAGGGTGAGGCGGCATTTGAAAAAAAAGTGTTGTGAATATCAGACAAATAAACATCGCATGTTTAGTATTAGTTTTTCGTTTTACCAGGTATGAAATCTTTTATGTGATATTTTTAACAATTCGCCAAATGATGGTTGAAGTGATAGCTTGTTGATGTATTTGTTTTTTGGTATTTTTTATTGCAACTCTTTATTCGTATTTTAGCTCTTTATCAAATACTTATACCAGGTGTGCTGGTACGAAGTGAGCGTTAAAATACAAATGTCTTCTTACGGAACATTTATTGTGAGTTAAACTTCATTTTTTTTTTTGGCATTGCGATGACATCTGTCATACATATTCAGTACACATGAAATCAGTGAATAACATAACATAACATAATGGGCCATTACAATCCTTTAGTCAGGATTACGAACCAGTTTCTCACTTATGTTGTGTGTGTTAATTTTATATATGAGTGGGGGACCTACAGTTTAAAGTCGATTCAGAACTAAAGATTTTTGAGAATTTTTGCCAGAAATCTGCTGAGAGGAAGTCACCGAAGAAATATTTTTTCTTATTTTCGTTTTGATGTTTCGCCTGGGGTTTGAACCCTAGCCTTAAGTCTAATAAGCCAACACTCTACTTACTAGACTACGGCGACTTCGAAATCAGTGAATAAACAACATACAAACACATTTTTCCATCGCTTTAAATTTGGCGAATTATGATTTGCCGAAGGTATTAATTTTTTGTTTTCATTTCAAGAAAAGTGTTGGAGATTCACATCGAATGCTTGACGAGGCATATGGTGATCATGCTCTATTAGAAGCAGCATGCATAAAATGGTTCTGAGATAACTATGTGGACCGTTCAAACCTATGAGAAAGAACAAAATGTCTGGAGAATGGGTGCGACATGAATTGAATGACAGACAGATGAAGAAGCACTTGTGAAACTCTATAGCATTTTACCCAGTGGCGCCATTATTGTTATCTATTTCTTTCGAAGTAGTGTGAGACGTGAGGCCACGGCTCAAACCCCAGGTTAAACATCCCTAACAAAACGAAATATGAAGAAATATTTCTTCGGCAACTTCCTCTCAGCAGATTTCTTACTGAATCTCTGAGATAAAATAAAATTGCCATGAAAAGTTTTTAACCCATTTGCTGCCAAGGACGAGTATACTCGTCTTGGTAATGCGTGATACCCTGTCAAATACGAGTATACTCATCCTACTTTAAATATATTATAACATGCAGGGTTTTGAATTAGCAAATTATTTTTGCCACAAACATAATATAAATATGTAGAAAACTTGAAAAATACTACAAATAAATTTTTTTACAAAAATAATACTTTATTCCTTATAGAGAATGATCTTTCATGCAAAAATCAACTTCAATTTTATAGCAACTCGTTTTTTGTTTTCTGCTTGTAAATGATTATATATGTGCTCTTACCAAGTACTAACAGGGTTTTGGTAAACAATAACACTCAAAATATAAATGGCAGTGGGAATGACTTCATATAATTTAGGCTTGGCAGCGAATGGGTTAAAAAATCTGTCATTCGGAGTCGACTTTAAACTGTAGGTCTCGCCACTCTTGTATAAAAATTAATGCATACAGCATAAATGGTGTGGGAAGATAGGTCGTAATCCTGACTGAAGGGATGTGGTAATCAATTATGTATGTATGTGTGTATGTTTTTCTTTTAAAATTAGTAAGGAGCCGCTAGAGTAAGGCTGACTTTAAACAAAAATTAATCAGTTAAACATCAACGATATTTGATTCCAAACTGACAACGCAACTAGCCAGGTAGCAAGATTAACACTCGATTTACTGCAAAACTAATTTGGTGTATTTTTTCAGTCCAAAAGTGGAATTTTTTGTTGGGCTACTTTTTATGGGGCTGTGTTAAGACATTGATTTATGCCGATAAACCAGCAACTGTTGAAGTATAATTGCAAATTTAATGGACAAAGTATTTAAAAATTGAAGTGATCGAATGGACAATGTAACTCGTAATCACTGCTCACATGTGCCTTAATTCAAACAAATACTATGGAATTTTTCATCAGATAATACGAAACAAATTCATTCCAGCAACATTTCAGTCTTCTGCTGTCACTTTAAGCTCCCAAGCACTTAAAAACCAATCAATCCTTCAAAAACCCTTCTGAAATCCCTTTTCTTCACCGTGCCTTAATTTTTTTTTTAACCAACGGTCAGGAGATGACCCTATTCATGCAGTGCATTGTGTTGGAATACAGAAGAGATACTTTATAGGAGAAAGAAAAGAGGGAGTAGTGTGCGAAATTTGATTTAATGACCAGTGTATGCCCTTCGTCACTTTTTTCGAGAATTGCTTTTTAGTCATAATTCTCACTTTCTTTTTCTATTGTGAGTTATCACAATATAATGTCAGACAATGGCAAACAGACAGAATCTCTGGTGGTAATCGAACCCATTCTCTCGGCACTAGAAGTTCAGCGCACTATAATCGGGCCACCCTACTCATACCGTAGGGTTATTAGGCTTTGATTTCAAAGTTATAATCATTAAGGGGTGATACCAAATTTAGCCATTCTAGAATATAGATGAAGGAAGTAGTTGAAGGCAATAGTCTGGAAAAACTCAGTTTGTTGCATAGAGGCAATCTTATTAAACTTTTTGATTCTTTTTTGGGGGAAATTTATTCGCATTAAAAAAATTGTTCACCATTGCGTGCAATTACATAACATATATACATAGTTGATCAGTACAACCCTTTAATCAGGATTCCAACCTAGCTTCTCATATTACCCATGTTGTGTGTGTTAATTTTATACATGAGTGGAGGGACCTACAGTTTAAAGTCGTTTCAGAATGAAAGATTTTTTAAGCAGCTTTTTATGGCAATTTTATTTTTACACTCAGAGTTTTTGCCAGAAATCTGCTGAGAGGAAGTCACCGAAGAAATATGTTTTCGTATTTCGTGTTAATGCCTGACCTGGGGTTTTTTTAACCGTGGCCTCATGTCTAATAAGCCAACACACTACCTAGGGTTATAATTGAAAATTTTTACTTGAACTGTCTCAGTCCAATCAATATTTAAGTCCACCTAGATCCTACTACAAAGGTGTCGTTTCCTCCGTACTCTGATCATGTCTATTTATTTCTGTTTTTTACTGGGTTTGCGAGTATTACCCAAAATTTTTGTACAATAATGTTCATAATTTTATAATTTTTTTTCAAAATGTTTGTTTTGCTCCATTTGCTCTCATTCGTTGTTATCGTGCTGTCCTTATTCGCATACATACAAAATACGTAATCTGCGTCTATTCACTTGTAAAACATCCAGTTTTTCTCATATGAAGTGATTGCATATTCATGGTTTCCTAATGATTGTTTAATTTTACAATTTCAACGCTTTTAATGTGTACGTTGATGCTCGTTCGTGTATGGTGTTGATGTAATTGAACTTAAAAAAATTTAATGCAACAAGGATAGCGATGGTAATGGTGATAACGCCGTTTAATGATTCAATGATTTTTTGCTACTTGGAAACGCAATTAAATATTGTTTTAACTCTTCTTGTTCCTCTAACCATGATTTTGTGGAACGTTATTTTGCGCCTTTTAAACAAAAAAATCTGTTAAGGATTTGTGAGAATATAATGACTTCTTATGCAGTGCTAGGTAAATTCTTTAAATAGTAAGGACCACTTGAAAATATATGATTTTATTTCTCTAATCTTAAAGTTTATAGTTCCAGAAAAACTGAATCCGAACCACACATTAATTCATTTTGTAGGAAACCAAAAGCAATTGCATCATGTAGGAAAATTTTGTTGGTTTAGTAGTTCATCTTTCATTAGGCACTTCCTATCTTCAAATTCACTTGGAACGAAGAATATGAGAGATATCAACGAAATGTCTTATTCCTTTGAAATATTGATGCCATTATGTGTGAAATATAATATCGTTCAAATGTCGCAAACGATTTCTCTAAGTGGAGAGCAACCGAAATGTCAAAATTCCCATGAGGGATAAATTAGGCTGAATTCGACCGACAGCATGTGTCTATGTTGACTTTGAGAAACGCTGGGATTTGAGGCTTTTTGCACAATCTCTGTCTCCATTTCAGTTCATATCCACCTGAGATAACCGTTTCCTCAAATCCCTCGTGCAGAATATCCAACGAAGCATGAGCTATGAGGCACGTATCGCAGTGTTGTTGAAGCTAAATGTCGTTGGTAAACCGGTCATCCAATTCAGGCCACCTTAAGCAGTGGCCTTTGCATTAGACGCTCTTGAATCTCATGTGGATTAGCATCTTCCCAAATACGTCAATATGAATACTTACTTCTAATCCTGGTGTTAATCGGGGCTATATAGTTTTTAATTTAATTTTTAAGAATTGAAGTATTATTGTTATTTGAAATTAAAGATTTTATAATAAAGAATTGAAAGAAATATATGTATTGTTACCTTTTTACCTTTTAAAAACGTTTAAAATGTCAGCTTGTAGATTGCAAATAAAATAAAAATAAATTTGTGTTTAGTTTTAATTAAAATTCTTTATTATTCGCACAATTCTGTGTGCCACTGTTCACAACTTGTTGTAAACAACAACAATTGCTTTGTTTGTTATTCTTCTGTTTATACCCTTTGCATAAACAATAACAATCACTAATCGAATGTTCGACTGATCTTTGCAATGCAGATCTTCAAACCATGATTACTCTCTTAAAACATACCGCTTCTTCACACAAGACTGTCTGAACTTCACTGACTCACTCGCCTGCTTTGGCTTGCCTTGTATATGGCAGAGTAAACAGTCTCCACGGCGAATGTTCGTGGCTTCGCCTTCTTGAGATCTCTATAAATGTAAACATCGTTGTTTCATTATTGTTGTTTGTTTATTTTTTTTACATTTATTCTTGTAGTGTTTGTTGTTGTATTTTTGTTTACTTGTTTACCATTTTTTATGCTGGTGTTTGTTGGTATATTTTTGTTTACTTGTTCACCATTTTTAATGCTGTGTTTGTCGTTACTTTATATATATTGAACGGGAGTCTACTAAGTTAGGTCTGGCAGTAAATGAAGGCAAAGCAAAGTAGAGACCTGTCGTATTGGATATCAGATCACGTCCGATAAAAACACTTTCGAGACAATCGAAGAATTTGTCTATCTTGGCTCCGTTACCACCAAAAATGATGTCACTCTGGAGATCAAGCGCAGGATAACTCTTACCAACAGGTGCTACTATGGTCTCAATAGGCAATGAGTAGCAGAGACCTCTCTCCTACGACAAAACTAATACTCACAAGGCGCTCATCCTCCCCGTGCTTTTTTATGGCGCAGAGGCATTGACCCTATTAAGCACTGATGCAACAGCCTTGAGAGTGTTTGAGAGAATAGTCCTACGTGAGATCTACGATTCAGTGCAAGTCAGCGATGATTTCATCATCCGATCCAACAGTGAACTGTATGAGCTCATCAACGACGTGGACGTTTTACAGCGTATTAACATCCTGCGGCTGCGCTGGCTCCACCATGTCGTTTGAAGGGAGGAGGATGCTCCGGCGGGGGTCAAACAAATCGAGGAAGCCATGCCATCGATTGGTGTGACCAGCTGGTGTAGGCGCGCAAAAAGCAGAATCGCCTGGAAGAATGTATTGCGTCAGGCCGAAATCCCTTAATCTGGTTGTTAATGGCCCATTAAGTAAGTTTGTTGTTATATTATGCAGTGCGATAATTTGTAAACAAGTTCATTGTTTTGTTTTTGCAGCTTTTGTTTATAATTTTAATGTTAAATGATGTATAAACAAAACACCAGTATCTAGATTCTTTTCATTTTCGTAACCATATATTTTTTAGTTGATGCATATTTATCGAACGTATATCTAACTCACTTAAGTTATAAACATGATTTCTAAAATCCTTTCAAAGATTTCTAGTCTCGTTTATTTCAATGGTAATGTTTTAAAATTAATAAGAGTCTTCAAAAGCTTTGATAAATCCATGGCTGTTTTCATTTTCTTCAAAAAATTGATTTCTTTCGAGAAAAAAAAAAGACTTTCTCGTTCTCATACAAAGAGTAGTAAATCATTACGATTTATTTCAAATTATTGCCAGATTAATTTCTTCTTTACTTTGATGCTTAAGTTTAAGTATTTCATATGAGTATAGTTTGTTATAGTTTTCGTTTTTTTTTTTTTTCTACTTTTTTTCTACACGAAACACTTAAGGCCTCTTTTTGTTGTTTTTCAAATCAAAAGATTTCCTAGATTATTGTTTCCGTTTTAACAAAC
Organism: Sarcophaga subvicina; assembly: GCA_936449025.2. Taxonomy (NCBI): domain Eukaryota; kingdom Metazoa; phylum Arthropoda; class Insecta; order Diptera; family Sarcophagidae; genus Sarcophaga; species Sarcophaga subvicina. Next base: position 42,007,527 of record OW388084.2, read on the forward strand.
TGTATTTAAAAGTTAGGAATGACATGAAAAACAATTGAAAAATACTCAAAATAAGGATAAAAATTAAAATTACAACAGGCTTCCAGCTTATCATGATACAATGGAGAATATCTCTGCAAATGAAAATACAAAGGAAGACAACAGTAGCCAATGATGAAAGGAACAATTTAGAAATTGAAAGTGAATCAGGAGTTTCTAACAAATTAATTGTAATTTCGCTGCATTCATACAAATTGGTCCCCATTTTGCAAACTAAAAAAGATGTGCCGCATCTGTTAATAGACGCCTATGGTATGGAAGTAATTAAGATTCCCAGAAGTAAACAAATCATCAGAACTTTTTATTCTTTACTTTGAAGTTTTTTTTTTCAAATTGTGTGTTTTCTCTTGTTTATTTAAATTTATTTACCATCCTTATTATCCTTCTTATTATTGTGAAAATTTCTAAACATTAGATGAACATTTTCTTTACATTTGCGCTTGGCAGGCATGGATATTCAAAATTTATGTTTGACTTCATAGTTTTCAGTCCTTTCTAATAGTAAATACTGAAAAGGGTCACAGTAAAAAAAAAACCAAACCTGCAAAAGCAAAAGACGAGAGGAAAAAAGTGTCAACAAACTTAAAAAATATGTTCAACAGAATATAAACAATCAAGGTTCTGACTGACTAATCTTTTAAACTAAAGGGAACTCCTGAAAATTGGCATGCAGTCATCGTTGTTGCTATCGTTGTTATTCTTTTAAATACCAAATCCAAGCTAGAAAGCGCCATTTATAGGGAGTGCATAAATAAGGGTCAGTATTATCTTCTTTACGTTCGTTTGTATGGCTCTTGCTGTGTGTGTGGAACATTTTAAGATTCATCGGCCATTCAAATAAGCTCCTCATTGACTCTCATTTTGGATCCATTTTTTATTTTGGGTCATTATATTGCATTTCGAATTAAAACTGTTTACATACAGTTTTTGTACCTTTCTTGTGACAGACGATAATAACAAGCGAAGTTGTGCTTATAAAAATGTTTTGGTTTTTGCTAGTGTAATGCTATAAACACAATAAATGCAACGCAGTAAGTACAATAGTTTTGCAATTGCAGCCTAAGATAAGCTGCGGCCGTAATTATTATAACAAAGACAGCGGCAGCAAATCATAAGCAAAACATATAAAAAATTACCACTTCATTAATCCTTTGCCCATGGTGTCACTACAACGTTCATTCGCTTTTTATATTTCATACATCGCTTTTTTAAAACCTGTATTACATGCATGTTATTGTGTTGACGGCATATCCCATCCTCGTATATCGTACCACTGTCAACAATAATTCTCTCATAGAAATAGAGATAGTACTAGAAATTAGCCTAAATGCAAGGCAGCCGAATCGTTATTTACTGTCGCGCTGTCTTTAAAATATTCACTTCCATATACACCTATGTATTCTCATTTTGGGAGATTGCTGCGTCGCGTGTATTGTGTTTATAGCATAAGTAGTTGATCATTTGCAAATAATAAAACAAAATTAAATCAATACTCCTACTGCAACTAGTCACTTGTTTCTTATGGTCTTTTATACTCTTTAGATTATTCGAATCCCTCCAAAAGTGTTTCGCACATAAGATGCCAGAGGTCTCTATGAGAAATTATATTCGGCCAGAATATTTCTCATATTTTTGGGGAACTGCGTTTTAAGAATCGTTGCAGTGACTTTGTAACGATTAACATATACTTCTAGGATGCACGATCGCCAAAAAACGTTGATTTCACATTGTGAGAAAAAAGCCAAAACATAAGTCGTGATTTTCACATCTGATGCAATACGAAAAGTCGTCTAGAAATTAGATGTATACCAGGTTAGGGTCAAACAGGGCGATAATCAAAAGAAGATGAATAAGATAAGCAGATAAGCATGACTTAGCATTAGCGAGGCAAGTCGAGTACGTTTCAGTGCGGTGTTAGATTTAATAGTAATGAAGACAAGAAATAGGAGACTATGATTTGGGTTACTGGAACTGGTATAATACAAAATTTAATGGGGAGCATAACTGAGGCAATTAGACCATATCTCACTGCGGCGTTAGATTTTCGATGGTACAGTAATAAAGACAAAACTTAGGGAGATTATGATTTTCGTAGTGGGATGCAGATATAAAATGAGGTTCAGAATAAAAAATAATATCTTGGTCAGAATAAAAAAACCTACAGCCCAAACCATTTCAAAATTAGCTTATATGATGTTGACTCAAATGAGATTAGTATGGTAAACTGAATCAGCTAGGCAGAAAAGAGAAGGAAAGGTATGCTCAATAAAACAGACGGTAGAGGCCAACAAGTATGTACCTGTGCAGTAATGGTGGAAACAGTCTGCCCATCTAGTATAGATATCAAGGAACATTTCATTAGAATATGAATCGCTCCAAGCCAGAAATGTAGGTCCTGTGATATGATAAGACAATTAAATCGCGATAACACATACTATTTGTGTAATGCCTTTCGGAAGAAAATATAGGGGTGTCTATCAAGTTTATTTTTATAGATTTACTGTGGTAGTCATGGAGTTAATCAGAACAACAGCATCGGGATAATGTAGTACAACGCAGTATTGTCTCCATCAAATATTTTTTGAATGGCGGGCAACAAATCATTTGGTTGCAGTACTTTATTACTTCCACCCAACAATATTAAAATGGCTCTTTATATTGAAAAAAGATTGAACAACTTACACAAGCTAAGGATGTTGCTAAAGAAAATTATTTATTTTGCGTTTTCAAATATTCTGCGAGGATATGATTCGGCCAACATGTATGAAATTTTTTACACGAGTAGACAAATGTCAGTAGTATTGCCTAGATTTGTCCTGCCGTTCTGTAGTTCTAAAATCGACAGTACATGTTACGTAAAAACCACCACTTTCTTACTTAATTTTTATTCTAATAGGGTCTCTCAGTTACCGTTTCCGGTTTGTTAAGCACCAATGGACGCCCTTAATATGAACGATTAGTTCTCCCAGAACTTTCTTCTATTAAACTGTGTTGCAGATGTTAAATACAAAACCAATAAAGACCAGATATGTAAAAACCAGACACTCAACGCTTTAATACATACTCTGTATACTGTATACTCTGTATACGCTTTAATATTCTCTGTTCTATATCAGGCTGAATTTGACCGATTGCATAAGTTATGTTGGCTTTAAATACCGCTGTTGTTTTTGGCTTATTGACACATTCCAGTGACTTAAGAAAACCGCACAAAAAGAAGTCTAACCTGGTCTAACGCACAATCTCGGTGTACACCTCCATGTGAGATCACGTCAAATAACTCGTGTCTGCACATTATCACGGGCAACTTCGATGTTTTCGGCAGATATTGCGCATCATCGACGTACGGATGAAGTAATTAGATTGCGTTGCTAACAGTTGTAAAGCTCATCCAGTGAACATACGTCCTTCTAGACTTGAATTTATCCACCATAGTCTTCACGTTAGGATAATTATGGCGATCGTTAAATGGAAGAAGCACGTGAATTTTATTAAATGAGTCGAAAGGTTGGCAACCCTGGTAGTTAATAGACGTGTATTTTTTGTATATTGAATCTCATCAATTTCAACGTTAAATTCTAAGTGATTTAATCATTTTTAAAAACAATAAACTTTCTAATAATTTAAAGCTGATATTGAAGTTTGTGGAAATTGTGAAGTATGAGTGGAAAAGGCCGCAGAAGCGTTAATAAAAATATAATTTCTTGTGGTCAATGTAGAATGCAAATAAAAGAAAAAGACAACTTTATTGAGTGTGATAATTGTCACAAAATATTACACTCTCAGTGCTCTCGTTTAAATAGAAGAGAGTTTGAGTTTTTTGTAAATAATCAAGATGAGACTTTTATTTGTCATTTTTGTGAAAATGCAGATAATGAAGGAATAAAAACTGAACTGCAAGTAATCAAAACAAAATTGGATAAGCTTGACCAATTGACTAACATACAAGAAACAATACAATTCATGTGCCAGCAGTATGATGATATTTTAAAGGGTTTGGCGGATAATAAGAAAAGATTGAATGATGTTGAAAAGGAAAATCTTGCCCTGAAAAAAGAAATTAAAGAATTAAAATCATCAGTAAAACTTTTAAACGATGTTCGCGTAAGAAATGATTGTATTGTGAGTGGGTTGAAAGTTAATGACAATGCCACAGCTGTTGATTCGGTGTTGGATTTGGCAAAAAGTGTTGGTGTCAACATGGGATCGGAAAATATTGATGACGCTTATTTTCTTCGCAAAAAAGGCACAAGTGGTAAAAAGAGTGTTGTTGTTAAATTTTCTAACAAACAGTCAAAAGATAAACTCATGTCCGTCAAGCCAAAACTAAAAGAAAACAAAGATTCAAGTGGAGTCTTTGTAAATGATTTTCTAAGTAAAGAAACATTGGACCTTCTGAACTACGCTAGGGCGCTGAAAAATGTAGGTTACTCATTCGTGTTTGCAAGAGGTGGAAGAATTTTTTATAAGAAGAGTGAAACATCCAGAGCACAAGTGGTAAAATGTGAAGAGGACGTAGATAAATTACTTCTGAGTGCAGCAACTTCTCAACCCTGGAAACGTAGATCGATGGACAACAATAATGCTACTGTCCAACTTGGTGATGCCACTGATGATGATGATAAGGAATCATATGCTTCTCCCTCTTAATGATAAGTCAGCCTTAATATAATATGTTGTTCTTTTTCTCTCATTTATTTTTATGATTAATAATCAATATTTTAAAACTTTTTTTAAATATAATAATTACTTATACAATTTAAACAGTTATTTTCTGAATATTATTTGCATTAACATTAGAAGTGTTTCATCAATTACTAAATTTAATAAATTTAAGTCCCTAATTGCAAGCCTTTCAAAATTACCGGATGTTATTGCGATTCAGGAGACTTGGTTTGAAGATAATTTAACGCAACTTTTTTCTATTTCTGGATACTCTGCCATTCATTGTTGTAGGAGTGATGGATATGGTGGGACATCATTATATGTAAACAAAAACCTTCAGATTGTCGTAGAACAATGCAAAAGTGATAACTTTATTGATTTTATTTCAATTTCCTTGCAAAATTTCCGAATTGACAACAAACCTTTGAAGATAATATCTGTATATCGTTCGCGAAAATGTAGGATTGATCAGTTCCTAAATAAAATTGAAGAATTCATGGATGCTCATGCACAAAATCCTCTCATAATGGTTGGGGATATGAATATTGACGCATTTCACAACCAGCAATATCCAGAATTGGAAAACTTATGCCTAAATTATGATTGTCACAGTTGTCATTCTTTGGTCACGAGACCCAGAAGTGGAACCTGCATAGATCATGTATTCAGTAATATTTATGGGAAAATATCAGTTGATTCAGTGGAGTGCTCTTTGACAGATCATAATATTATTTGCTGTAAGGTAGAAAATAACTTTGTTCCAAAGAAATACATTGAAACTGATCAAATTCAATGCGACTACAATAAGATCAGCGAGTATTTGCAATGCAATTTACGGGAAATTGATGTAAATTCGAATTCATCAGACCTAGCCGAGAATATGATAAGTTGTATAAAAGATGCTGTAATCAAATCAACAACCTGTACTAAAATCAAAACTAAACTTCGGTTTGAACTTTGTCCATGGATGAATAAAAATTTGCAAAATTTGATATTATACAAGCATAAACTACTAATTAAGCGACGAAAGTCCAAATACTGTAAGTTCGACGATTTGCTGAAAAGGTTAAGTAAAATTATAAAAATTGCAAACAAATTAGCAAGGAATGATTACTATTACGACAGTCTGAATAGAGCGAAAGGAGATACGAAGAAGTGCTGGAAGTTTTTAAATAAAATACTTGGTAGAGAGTCCAAAAATAATATAAACCTCATGACGTCGGCAGGTACGATGATTCTTGATGATCAGGTTAAGGCTAATGAATTAAACCACTATTTTGTAGAGTCAGTAAGAGACTTGAGGAATTATATACAAGTATATCCTAATGATAATTGTAATCAACTTAGAACACTATACAGAAGTTCTAATCGATTTTCTTTTAAAGCAGCCACTGTTGAAGATATGGAAATTATCATAAACAACATGGATACCAAGAAGTCTACTGGCTATGATAGAATTTCACCTTAATTAGTAGTTAAATGTAAGGATGTTATTTTACCAATGCTACTTAACATTTTTAATAAAATCATCGTTTCGGGTATTTTCCCTGATTGTTTAAAGATCAGTAAGATTATACCCATCCCGAAAGTTTCAAATGCTTCTACGGTGAACAAGTTTCGTCCAGTTGCTCTCCTTTCGATTATTGACAAAATATTTGAAAAACTTATATACCAACAACTTTTTCTGTACATTGAAAATAATAATTACATTTACAAACAACAGTTTGGATTTAAAAAAGGTTGCGGAACAGATGAAACAATTGTGAATGTAGTCTATGATATATGTAACCGATTAGATACAGGTTCTAATGATGTAACAGACCTATTCCTGGATTTTAGCAAAGCTTTTGATCTAGTTGATCATAACATTATGCTACAAAAACTGAAATATTATGGTGTGGATGAAAGAGGGCTCAACATGTTTGAGAGTTATTTCAAAAATCGGAAGCAGTATGTGGAAGTTAATCAGAGTAAGAGTGATATGACAAATGTTGAATGTGGTGTTCCACAAGGTAGCTGTCTTGGTCCCCTACTGTTCAAAATTTATATAAATGATATTAGTAATTTGGATCTAACTGGACGTTTGTATATGTTTGCTGATGATGTGTGCCTCTTTTATCCGTACAAATATGATTTATCGTTGAAAGCAAATATGGAACGGGATATATCTCTGATTTTTGAGTTTGCTCGCCTAAACAAATTAGTACTAAATGCAGATAAAACTAAACTAGTGAGATTTAGACCACATGCTGTTAATAATAATTTTAATATTTGTGTTGATGGTAATATAATTTATGAATCAGATTCTGTAAAGTATTTAGGAATAACGCTTCAAAGTAATCTTGGATGGGATTTGCACATACGCGAACTGAAATCAAAAATAGCTCCAGCTATTGGCATATTATATAAAATGAAATATAAACTTAATGAGGAAACTAAACTTATGTTATACCATGCTCTAATTCAAAGCCACCTAAATTATATGGCTATAATTTATGGCTTCAAAAGCACTACAACGTTAAAAACTCTGCAATGCATGCAAAATAAATCGTTAAAAGCAGTATATAATTTGCCCATTCGATTCCAAACTTTATCCCTCTATCGTGACATTTGTAAAACAATTTTGCCTATTCGTGGGTTGTATAAGTACCAGGTCTTGATGTATATATTTAAATCATTGTACAACATTGGTTATCGTACGGTTCAATTTCATCAGAACCAAACAAATTTCAATACTCGGAATCAGCAAAACTTATGGACTTCAAGGTGCAGATTAGAGACTACTAAGCAACGTATTCAATACATGGGTGTTGCTGAATACAATAACCTTCCTGTAATTTTGAAAACATGTAACAGAATTTCCACTTTTAAAAATTGCCTTAAAGAACACTTAGCAGAAAATCTTGAAACACTCCTATTGTAAAACTTTGTAATCTAAAAATATTTTTTTTATTTAAAAATTTTCATAATTTTAATAATAAATTGTACATGAATTTGTTTGCCAACTTGTCTCAATAATGCCTTAATGGCGCTGAGACCTTTAGAATTTCGATTTAAGTTGTACATGAAATGTTAATAATAAACAATAAAAAAAAAAAAAAAAAAATCTGCTGTTGAATGCCTGAAAATGCCTGAAATCTGCTGATAGGATATAGAAAAAACATTTGTCGTGTAAATTTCATTTTGTTGGAGATGTCAGGCCTAAGGTTTGCACTATGGCCTCATGTCTAATAAGATAACATACTACCCGGCAGTAAACTGCGACATCAATTCTTTTAAGCATAAAAGAATAAAGAATGATAACCTAGTCTTTAATGTATTGCGACTAGACTTTTTTATTTCCTTAAGGAAAAAAGCAAATAAATATTTAATAATTTTAATACGTTCGCCAAGCTAAATGATAAAAAGTTTTTAAACTATTTTTCTGACAACATTGGCACATTTGGCATCTGCTGAAATAGATGGCTGTAAACTTAGTAAACTCAATTGAAGTCACCGTAGTCTAGTAGGTAGTGTGTTGGCTTATTAGACGTAAAGCCAGGGTTCTGAGAGTAAATAAAAATTGCCATGAAAAGTTGCTCAAAAATCTGTCGTTAGGAGTCGACTTTTAACTGTAGGTCCCGCCACTCATGTATAAAATTAACACAAACAACATAAGTGGTGTGAGAAACTAGGTCGTAACCCTAACTGAAGGGAGATGTAATGACCAATTATATATATGTAAACTTAATTCGGATTTTGGACCAGAGCCATTGAGAAGCCGTGTTTTAAGTTCAAGGAGGCGAAATGAGCAGCGTCACGTTGCATGTGATGCTAGAGTTTTTACAACAAAAACGGTGTAGTAAACATTGATTATCTTGAAAAGGGAAAAACCCATCTTATTATTGGAGCATTGGAGCATATGTTAACCTACAAACTTTTCACTCTACATGCTTAATATTCCTCTCGCTCTGCATTCTAGTTTCATGCTTGTTCAACTGACTTTCTATTGTCTTTCTTAGTATATGTCTTATTCATAGCACTTTCTGTTCTTCATTTATTTATTCTCTTTTTTACTTATCTCCAGTAGTTTTCATAGGTTCATTGTAGAGCAATGTTTCAACTCTATACAAAAGGCTGAGTCTATTCGTGACTTCCAACCATCCTTACAAAAAGGTTTTTTATTAGCGTTATCAGTAACTGCTAACTTTCGAAGTAGTCTAGTAGGTATAGTGTTGGCTTATTAGATGTGAGGCCACGCTTCAAACTCCAGGTCAATCACCTCTAACAAATCGAAACAAAAAAAAATATATACTTCTTCGACGACTTCCTTTCAGCAGATTTCTGACGAAAACTCTGAAAGTAAATAAAATTGCAATGAAAAGCTTCTCAAAAATTTGTAGTTCCTAGTCAACTTTGAACTGTGAGAAGTAGAATGCTGTGTGGAATGTGTATCGGCGTGACAGTTTGGAATTTATTGAGGAAATAATGAATAAGAGAGAATACTTAAACATACCTTAACTTAAGTGCAGAAGAATTAGGGAATTAGTTAATTAATGAACCCAATCATACTGTAGCTAATGTGAAAATGTGAAGTATTTAATACTCTTCTACAAAGCCCCTAGGGGTGGTTATATTAAAAATTTTTGTTTTGTTTTATTATAAAGTAAATATAAGAACTTTAGTTTTACTCAAAATTTAAAAGTAAACATAAGAACTTTAGTTTTACTCAAAATTTAAAAACTTGTTTAAATATATCGGGGTATCATGATTTGTGCCGTACACTGCAAATGTATTAATGGCAGTGCTTTAAAAAGCGATTTTTAATTGCATTCGGAGCAAGTGAGTTTTCGGAATTATTTTGGTTTTATTAAATAAATTTTTATTTAAATTTAAGTTAATTTAACTAATTTAATAAAATCCACCCTCGTATTCACAGCTAACGTTTTAATTTATCCAGCGAATTAGTCATGATTCATTTCTGGTTGCAATTTCATTACCAAGAATCTGCTTCAATAATTTATAAGCCGCTTGCTGTAAGCTATCACAGAAGAATTTTATGCGGATAAATATTCACACCTTTCACCCTTTCGGTTTGCAGAACAATTCATGAAAGAATTACAAGTGAAAAGTGCACGAGATGCCATGAAATGAATAAAATTAAGCTCTTCTTACACCACACAAGTAATTAAAATTTGTGTTGAAATTAACATCGACAATGATGAACAATTAAGAGGTTTTCGAGGAAAACAAAAAATATTTTGTGAGGCTTGTGTGCAGCAATTACACGAATAAATCATAATTTGCTGTCAGTTGGTAAGCTACAGGTTAAACTGAGAAAATGTGTGGTTATGTTTGGTACTATACAGTGTAACTCAAGTTGAATAAACAGTTTAAAAAGCTTTTTTAAAGGTTTTCTTGTTGCTGTTATTTGGTGTTGTTCTTTGTAATAAGTAGGTTAGGTTAGGTTAGAGGACGTGCACTTGTCAATTAAGACAAGTACAGTACCCGGAGGTCGAATTGACCCCTTGTACAACGTCCTTGTAATGATTAATGCTTTCGATTTAAGAATGAAAATTTCATACACCAGCAGCTGATCTAAACGGTCTCTGTAGAAAGTAAAAATTCATAGAAATAAATTTTGAAGTTTTCTAGAATTATCAGAATATAAAAAGCAATGGAAGACTTAAATTACAACATAATTTTTAAAAATACATACACACTGAACGAATGGCAATAGAATTTCTTAAACAATAAATTTATAAGAATACCAACCCCTTATTCCATATTACAAAGCATGAAATTTCAAAGAATTACAACATGAAAATGCCTTGTAAAGTATATGATAGCCTAATGCCATAGTGGGAAAACTAACTCCAAATAGCAATATTATCACTACAATCCCTCACGGTGTTAAGAGTAAATTTACACTGTAGTTTTTGGTGAAAACTAATTTATTTATTTCATCATAGAAACCAATAAACACAGTGTGCAATCGGTAATCTAATCTTATGATGACAAAGCATTGCGGCGGTAACTAGCAAAGATTTAATTTCATATTCACAGTGTCTTCTATTTTAAATTGAACGAAGACATAAAAGAGAACAACTTTTTCCCGATAGGTATGTAAGTAGGTTATGGGAAAAGAGAATAACAAGTGTCTCATGCTTATCGGCATACACCTAAGTCACCAAGTAGACTGGTGCGCTCATTCTTTTACTTACCACGCAGATCTTCAATTTCGTCTTTGATAACAGTCGATATGACGTTTTCGCCCGCTTTCTCAGCGTGGTCTTCAAAGCATTGAAAGACATTGGTTTATTCAAACTTATGGTACGTGGTACTCAGACTCTATTAGCAAGAATATTCGCTATCTCCTTCTTGATGACTCTATGCCCATATAAAATCAATTTGACCAAATTATCACTGTCGCAGATCGCATAAATTCACTCTAGCCGAAGGCAAAGTCCGGCTTCTGGTTGTTCTATCTATTAGGTCTGGTCACGTCCTATCTCCATTTTTAGAGCTATCTATACACATGTACATATATTTACATACAGACATGCACATACATAATTGATCATTACAACCTTTCAGTCAGGATAACGACCTAGCTTCTCACACCACCCATTTGTTTGTGTTAATTTTAGCCAAAAGTGATGGGAGTTTAACGTCGACTAAGAACGACAGATTTTTGATTTTACTTAGCGAAGACAATCATATTTCGGTCGCAGACAGGTTCACATTCAGGTCCCTTAGATGCACATAATTGTATGGAATTAAGCCAATATTCTTCGTTGATAGTAATCGAATTAATAGAAAATGGAAATGGAAACAACATCACATATTTCTGTTCCGTACGTAGTGTAATTGTATACACATTTGTTTATGTATATTATACTTCCATGTTGCATAATAAATCTATCAATTACATTTATTTATTTATATGCAATAGACATACCTATGTATGTACATACATATTGCGAATATGAAATATATAGATCCCACTGGGGTGTGGGGGTGTGTATGTACATGCATAATTTTAATAAACATGAATAGGATTTATTAAAATAGAATTTGGACGTAATAGATAATAATTTATGTTGAATTCAATTTAACATTTTAGTCCATAAGTTCATAAATAAATACACGATTATTTTAATAAATAAATATAAATACTAGCGAAAGCATATAATATGTATGTATTTATGGATAAATACTCTTATTACGAAATGATTTCTAAATGATTTACTTACATTTAAAATCATATTAAGTTTAATAATATTTTCGAACGTATTGCACAAAAGAACTCAAATTTAATTCAATGCATGAACATTATAAGGACGTTTTGTTTAATAGGAAACACTCGTTAGAATAATGAGTTCATTCGCACTTCAATTTTATGCTAAAGCTTAAACATACATAACATAATTGGACATTACAACTCTTCAGTTAGGTTTACGGCCTAGTTTCTCACACCACTCATGTTGTGTGTGTTAATTTCTTATACATGAGTGCCAGGACCTACAGTTTAAAGTCGATTCCGAACCGACAGATTTTTGAGAGACTTTTCATTGCAATTTTTTTTACTCTCAGAGTCTTTGCCAGAAATCTGCTGAGAGGAAGTCACCGAAGAAATATTTTTTCATATTTCGTTTGTCTGATATGTGGTTTGAACCTTGGCCTTACGTTTAATAAGCCAACACCCTACCTACTAGACTACGGCGACTTCAAAAGCTAAAGCTTATAACAAAAGGAATTAAGACCAAAAATGCCAGAATCGAACTTAATTTAATCCTTTGTCTTACATGTTACTTACATATTTAATTGATCATTACAAGCGTTCAGTCAGGATTATGACCTAGCTTTTCATATGCTTGTGTTAATATTATGAATGAGTGGCGGTACCTACAGTTTAAAGTTGACAACGAACGAAAAGATTTTAAGAAGCTTTTCATTGAAATATTATTAACTCACCGAGTTGTTGCCAGAAATCTACTGGAAGGAAGTTACCGAAGAAATATTTTTTTATAATTCGGTATATTCGAAAAGTTTTAGCTGGGCTTAAACCGCGGCCTCATGCCTTATAAGCCAACACTCTACTTACTAGAATAAACATGGTTTTCAGAAAACCCCAAGGAAAATTTCGCACGACGTTAATTAACACGATATTGGTGACCAGTTGACATTAGAATGTCAGGAGATAATTTGTTCTGGCAACGTTGGCTGAAATAAATCGATTGTACTACGTTGGCAGGTAGCTTGTTTTACTGAAACCTTATTAGGTATAGTTAGGTCAGATTAGCAGGGCGGTGTCCCACTGTCACACATCGTCACTTATTGGTCTATTGCGACAAGGGTAAATAATGAAGAAAACAAAAGAGATAGTAAAGAAAAGCCACAATATTAAACTAAAGATATTCCCCTAGTCAGCCAATCATATACATATACATATCTACCAGATCTTCAACAAATTGATTACCTCCCCAAATCTACCTACATATGTACCAGCAGACAAGAACAGAGTCATAAAATACGATCCACCGTTTTCTTTACTTCTTTACTTAGCCCCTGTTTTTATAATCAAAATAAACATGTGAGACAGCCGCCAAATTTTAGAGTTGTCACGTGCACAAAAGAAATAATATTCTTGCTTGATACACTGTTTATTATGTTATTATGTACCATTAGTTAGAAAATTCTTCTGGAGTTGCTCATTTCGATTGCGTTTTTCTCCGTATTGTGTTTAATTTTTTTTGTTGGAAGAAATTTATGCTTAGTACCAAAAAAAAAAAAAGAAAAAAACTAACCAAATCTTACTGACTTAACTTTGTTTATAAAATTATTTTCAAACAATATTATCTCCTGAGATTGAAACATAAACAAAAAGAAACAACAATAATAGCGACAAAGAAAAGACAAATTCTTTATTGCCACCACTGGGATTAAAGAAAAGTTATGATTTTGTTTTCCTTTTTTGTGTCCGGTTTTAAGAGAAATGAAAACTGTCAACATCATCAATAAACCGTCAACAGAAATACAAAACAACACACAATATATTAGAAGGAAAAGAATATATCCTCATCACCGACCTTGTTATCCATAATGAGGATTATAGATTTATCCTTCAAGATAAGCAAGGAATATGAAACTTAAATATATATGGAGAGATGGATCATAAGTACTTATGTGGCGAAATTACTTACACTTTTGTATGTACGACTATGGTAACAAAGTCAGTTTTTTAAGATAATTTTTGATGGAAAAAAATCTTTCAGGGAAGTTAAATTTAGGAAATGAGTGACGAACTGTTTCGCAATTATTTGCCTGAATATAGAAGATATCCACTATCAAAAAAGCAAAAGCAAGCAGCCTAAAAATTGTTGATTGTCCATTATAAGCTTGAAGAAAAAGGTAGAGCGTAGAAGTTCGAGGTAGTTCAGATATTATAATATGTACTTAAACATTATATTGTTATGTTTTTACCTTTTAAAAACATTTAAAATATGAGCTCGTATATTGCAAATAAAATAAAAATAACTTTGTGTTTAGCTTTAATTAAAATTCTATATTATTCGCACAATTCTGTGTGCCACTGTTCACAACTTGATGTAACAACAACAATTGTTTCGTTTGTTATTATTCTTTACACTCTTTTGCGTAAACAATAACACTTTTTCGCCTGATCTTTATAATAGAGATCTTCAAACCACGATTATTCTCTTCAAACACCGTGATCTTCACTCAAGACTGATTGAATTTTTACTGTCTCTGTTGCCTGCTTTGTCTTGTCGAATGTTCGTTGCTTTGCCTTCTCGTGATCCCTGTAAATGTAAACATCTCATTATTGTTGTTTTTGTATTTTTGTTCACATTTATTCTTGTTTTTCAGTGTTTGTTGTTGGTATATTTTGTTTACTTGTTTAGCATTCAAACAAGTTCATTGTTTTTGTTTTTGTAGCTTTTGTTTACAATTTAAACGATGTGAAAGCAAAACATCATTTCCATTCTCGTAAAAATATATTGTGTGACCTGACTGGTGATGACCTACTAACTTTCCTAACTTTTAAGGAAACAATGTTATACGAATCACCAAAATGTATCAAGTAATGAAGGTAAATTTGTGAGTGTTTCCCAATTTCTTTCAGATAGTGCATCGGAGAGTCTCTATTAAATGATATAAAATATAAAATTTTCACAAAACAACACTATTACTGTACTAATATATGTACAGTGGACAACAAAAGTATGCGATTTCATGAATTTTAAATGATGTTTTTATATTTATTTTATGAGGAGTTCATTAGAAAGTGTTACGTAATCGCTAAACATGAAACATAAGTTAACTGAAAAACTTGCTCATAACTGCATGGGGTCAATTATTTTGCTGCCCACTGTATGTATACAATATTTTTATATTCCACAACAAATACAAATATAATATACAAACAAACAAAAGACACAAATTCATAATGTAACCATTAAAATAATCAGAATGTTGTGTAATGTTATCAGAACAGAAAAAGCTCAGGCCAGAAAAAACTCGTTTAGTCACAATAATTGCCTTTAATGGTGTTTCTATAGAATTATATGTATAAAAATCTGTATGGCACATACCCACAAATGTACATTTGCAGATAAAAATAATTTTTTGGCAAAATTTGTAAAGCCATCAACTTTTTTGTGTTTCCCAAACTAAAGCACAAGTGATGGAAAAACCACAGCAAAGTGGAGCAAATGGCTACAAACTTTAAACCGCACAATTTTCTACATGATGTGAATTAAAATTAAAAATGAAAATTAGAAAACACACCAAAATAGACGTTCACAGTATGGAGCTATGAGGCAGACGTAAATTTCTTTCTTCTCCTTCTTCTTTCTCGGCCATCATACCAATTTCGTTTATTATTTGATGTCTCATGTGGAATTTCTTCACATATTTCGCGCAATGAACTGTTTATCGTTGGTCTTGCGCTTCAAAAATAAATTTATTTTGCTCTTTTCGATTCTACAAGCATTTTTGTCGACGAACACTCATGTAATCTTTGTGTTGGAACTAGGAAAATATTTTATGGGAAGGAGGAAAGAGAATATCTTTATATCATATAGAAAGAAAGAAGTTTCACATACGAAAGACTTGGCTAAAGAACGATTTTTTTGTAATAAAGTGTGCGATCCGCTGGTCAATCACAAACCATAAAAGACGAGTGTTACTTACGAATACATGATTCTCGGGAAAAGGTCCCTTATTTAGCTCGAACATAATCCTTTGTACAAGTGATTAAACAGTGAAACACAAGACACATTCTGGCCATGCGCCAATGAATCAAAATAGTTGGATCATTAATTGGCACTTTACACGCGGTTGAGAAGCCTCAAAATAGGCTTTGAGGCACCGGCCCAAACATGGGAGTCGGTCGGTTGTAAGTGACGTAAATAGTAAGGAGATCAGATGAAGTGAAGTATATATTTTTGCATATAAATATGATGCAATATTATTGCTGCCTCACTGGGTCTTTCGCGCGTTAAAATCGACCCATTCGTAAGACCTCTTTCGGAGACTGAGCGTATGTCGAATGTGCGTAAGTCATTCATATTACGCCTTTTAGTCTCAATCTCCAAAGTGCACGGCCTACTAATCAAAGATGACGAATGACAAATGTTGCTGTGTCGATAGGATTGCATACATAACATAATTCGTCATTACAACCCTTCAGTCAGGATTACGACTTAGTTTCTCACACCACTTATGTTGCGTGTGTTAATTTTATACATGAGTGGTGGGACCTACAGTTTAAAGTCGACACCGAACAACAGGTTTTTGAAAAACTTTTCATGGCAATTTTATTTACTCTCAGAGTTTTTGCCAGAATTCTGCTGAGAGGAAGTCGCCGAAGAAACACTTTTTGTATTTTTGTTTATGATGTCTGGCCTGGGGCTCTAATCCTGGCTTTACGTCTAATAAGCCAACACACTACTTACTAGACTACGGCGACTTCATAAGATTATAAGCTACAAAAAGAAGATCGTTAATGAAGATAAAAATAGTAGAGTTGGAGATAGATGCCCCTGAGATTAACCTGTACTTGTTTGACGGGATCCCATTTATAACAACCGGTATAGTGTGCGCCCTAAGAAAGCACTGTATAAGTCAAGAGAAGTTTCTAACAACACTAAAGGTTTGGCAAGTTGCAATAGAAGTGCAGTGTTACCATATGTTGGAAAAATTTGCTGTCAATTCACTCCCGCCAATATGTTATTCCGTCCTTTGGAAAGAGAGCCCATCTGATGATCTGAATACTGTTACTAATAGTACAGTCTTAGTTCGATTTTTGGCCGTTAGATGTTTGATTCACTTAAGCGATATATACAAGGAGACTTTGTCTTGTGATTCAAAATTTGTTTGCAGTGATTTCTACGTAGATGACTTGCTTAAGTGAATAGAGAGTTATGCTGAATAAATTTTTATTCGAGTTCTGGTTATTAAAAATTTTAAGGTGAACTGGTTATAGTCTTACAAAATGGTCTTAAGTCCTCTTGAGTTTCTGAATTTTCTAAGGAATGAGAAACTAACATATGGCGATATAGATTCTGTGAAAGCTCTGAACATCCATTAGGTTCTGAAGATTAATTATTTTAAATTTCTTTTGAAAAATAAGTTTCAAGACTTAATGGCTACCAAGAGAAATATTTTATTAGTGTTGTAGGGAGAAAGTTATTGTAATTTTTATAAGCCTTGGAATTATTTAAAACTATAAAGTACTTTTAATAGTAAGAACAAGATACAAAACTTTAAAAAATCTTAAACTTTAGAAAAATGCGAATGTCATTTTCTGCAATGTAAGAAATTTTAAGAGGCTTGAATGAAGGCTATTTTTCATACCATTTAACTCCGAAATTGTATTTCTCTTTAACAAAATGCCTCTAACCCAGAAAACAATTGTATTTTTGCAAATTGTTTTAATAATGTTGGAGATTATAAATCGATAATATTGTTTCAAATTGTTTCTTGTAGCGTGTTGATTAACTTTTATAAAGTACTATACGTTTGGTAAAGATATTACGAACAGAGTTGATATGCCAAATTTTTTGAAAAAGAATTTGTGGAGTATTAAAAACATAATTAAAAATAAAACAATTTTATTAAATAAGGAAGAATCTATTCGAACGTATCTATGTCCCAATGTGCTTTTACGTTCGTTAAACTCTGAACAAATTATTTACTTCCAATCGTTATTCTAAATATTGGCCATTGCAGGCTACTTATTTACTTAATTGGCCATTAATAACCCGATTAACGGTTTTCGGCCTGTCGCAACACATCGTTCCAGGCTCCTCTGCTTCTCCGTACTGCGCCTTACGTAGGACTTTTCTCTCAAATACTTTTAAGGCTGCTGCATCAGTACTTAATAGGGTCTATGCCTCTGCGCCATAAAGGAGTGCGGGTAGAATGAGCGTCTCGTAGAGTATTAGTTTTGTCGTACGAGAGAGGTCTCTGCTACTCAATTGCCTATTGAGACCATAGTAGCACCTGTTGGCAAGAGTGATCCTGCTCTTGATCTTCAGACTGGCATCATTTTTGGTGGTAACGGCGGAGCCAAGACAGATAACTTCTTTGATCATTTCAAAAGTTTAGTTATCGGCCGTAATCTAAGAATCAATACGCCGCACGTCTCTACTTGTCGATTACATATACTTTGTTTTGCCCTCTTTTACTGCCAGACCCATCTCAGTATACTCCCCCGTTCAATAGCAGTAAAGGCAGCAGTAACATCTCGCTTGGCAGACACTATGATGTCAATGTCGTCAGCGTACTCAAGCACCTAGATACTTTTCTAACAAACAGTGCCATTGCCATGCACTCTCGCCTTTCGCAGAATACCCTCCATTACAAAGTTTAATAGGTCGCACGATAAGGGATAGCATTATCTAAAACCTCGCAGCCATTGCAGGCTACACATTTTTTTAAATGCTGGTCAGCCAATGCGTGTCTCATCGATGAAAACAAAACGTAGTTGGAAGGAAAATCTGGTGAATAAAGCTGACGCGGTAGAAATACATACTTGATTATATCCTGAACCAGTTTTTCTTTGTGTACGAGTGCATTCCATTCTGGTCGTTTCTTTATAAACTCGTGGTATGAATGGATTATTTGTTATCGATAGCGATAGGTATTGTGGTGCTCAGCACCTTTATGGTACCAACAGACATCCTGCAAAATCGAACTGGTTTTGTAGCCAGAGTTAATGGTTGTACCGGATTAATCCATTTTTCATTTGGAATTCTGGAAATGAAACCATTTTTCATTGCTAGTAACAATTCGACGCAGCACTGCATTTCTATCGTGTCTTTGAGGCAACATTTTACAAGTTGTGTTTCGATATTTAATCTGTCTGTCATTCAACTCATGTGGCACCCATTTTCCAAAATTTTGGATGTTTCCAATAGCTTTTGAAGTTTAGGAATTGTTTGTTGTGCATCATTTAACATTCGTGCCATTTGTTTCTGACTGTATGTGTCATTTTCATTCAATATTGTAAACAATTCGGCGTCTTCAAACTGTTTAGGTGGTCTTCCAAGTTCTTCATTTCATACGTCAAAATCGTTACCTATGAACCGTCGAGATCATCTTCGGCATGTTTGTTCTGACAGTGCAAGATCACCATATGTTTCACTTTTTTTCTAATAAAAACAAAAAAAATAATGCTTACCGCAAAACGACATTTTCTGGCACATATTTCTCCATCTTTAAAAATGAAATATTTTGAAAGAATATGATATTGTTTGATCCCCGATTTGATGTATTTCAATAAATTATTACGTTTTTACCTTTTAAAAACGTTTAAAATATAAGCTCGTAGATTGCAAATAAAATATTAATTAATTAATTTCTGTTTAGTTTTAATTAAATTCTTTACTGTTCGCACAATTATGTGTTCCACTGTGGACGACCTGATGTAAACAATAACAATTGCTTTGTTTGTTATTCCTCTTTGCACTATTTTGCATAAACAATAACTGTTGCCGCCGAAATCCACTTGATAATGAACTTTTATCATTATTTTCATTGATTTATAATTTATTAACATTTATTGTTTATTTAAACGAAACTAATTTCATAAATCATTATAATATGAAATATTAGTCAAATATTAATATTAGGATACTTCCCATAAAAGTCTTAAATTTGAAAATTCTTAAAATAGCAAATATTCGCTAACTGTAATTATATTTTGTATTATACATTATTTTCTTCCTGAAATGTGTATAAGAGAACTTATTATTAATTATAACGGTACCTATTTATTTATGTATCACATAGGCATCTGAAGTTAGCAGTTATCAATTAGAAAATTTATTTGTCAGTCGGTTAAAGGCACGCAAGCCTACAAAATTGTTTTAAAGCGCTCATCGCTCAGGATAAAATTAATAAATTAATGCACAAGGAGTGCTGTTAAAAATTTTGTGTTTCATTTATACCGTGCCGTAACAATTCTTTAAAACAATTTTTGTGTAAAATAAACCTACTTGGTTACGCTAAAAATAAAAAAGGAAAGTGGAAATAAAATGTCTGAAAACGAAGACGTAACAACAGACCACAATTGCAAAAAATGCAGTGCAGTGGATAATGATCGCATGGTACAATGCGACAAGTGTGATCAGTGGTATCATTATGATTGTGCCGCAGTAAACAGTGGAGTTGCTGATGTCAGCTGGAATTGTGAAGGTTGTAATTCCAACAACGGCAAAGCAACCACAAGCACCACAAGTCGCTTAGTTAATCATCCAGCTATAGCCAATTCTATGGGTCTATCAAAGCAGCCGCAGGCAACGTCATCACCAACGATTTTAAGGGAAACACAGCAACTGGATAATACTATCGCAGGAGAAATCGGCAATAGGATTTTACCATCAAGCAATGCAGTCTCAACATCACCGATACCTATGAGCAAAAAAATAAATTTATAATTTTACAGCCAAGCGAACACCAACAACTCCTCTCCAGGAAGGCCATCTAGAAGCAGCAACGTTTACAACAAGAATTTCTCGAAAGAAAATACCATTTATTATCACAAATTGGGGAAAAAGGTGAGTTTGAGCAAAATCCTTCTAACGTGACTTGTAATTGGAACTTTTCTTCTGGTCCTACTCCATCACAACTGGCCGCACGCCAAGCAATTCCCCGCGATTTACCGCATTTTAGTGGAGATCCTGAGGAATGGCCGTTGTTTATTAGCACCTTCAAAAATACAGAGTTAGCAGGTTATTCAAATGCAGAAAATTTGATACGGTTTCAAGCCTGCCTTAAAGGAAAGGCAAGGGACTTGGTAAAGAGTAGGCTCATGCTACCTCAAATGGTGCCGGAAATAATTTATACTTTAAAAATGTGTTTCGGACGACCGGAACATATTTTAGAGCGAGTAATTGAAAAGGCGAGAAAAATACTCCCACCGAAGGATAAGTTGGAGTCGATGATTGATTTTGCACTGTGTGTAAAAAATATATATTCCACCATGGAGGTCTGCGAAATGAATGACTACATGAATAACCCCATGTTAGTAAAGGAACTAGTTGACAAGCTCTCTAGCCAATATAAATTAAGCTGGGCTACGTACCCAAAAGACAATAAGTTACCTATAATGAAAACATTTAGTGATTGGATTTTTCAAATCGCTGATGCCGCGAGCACAGTTGTTTCAGTCGTACCCACAGTTAAAAACGCTAATATAAATACTCATACCGAAGAACGACAAACATTTAAATTGAAGTGTTTTGTGTGCAATAGTGAGCATAAAGTAGCAGTTTGCGAAGATTTCAAACAGTTTTCTTTGGATAGAAAGTGGGATATAGTGAAGAAAAACAATTTGTGTCGTCATTGTCTGAATAAACACAAAGGTAAATGCTTTGCCAGAAAAGAATGCGGTATTGATGGCTGCAGTATTAAGCATCATAAATTGCTGCATAAATATTCTACTGAATCTAACTCGTCTTCGCGACGGAACAATACTACACAAGCAAATAACACTATCAGTGAAACAATTAACTCGCACTCTACGCCGGGCCAAAATCAAAAGCAAATTTTCAGAATATTGCCTATTCGTCTGTATAAAAGAAGTGGATATATTAATACATATGCATTTCTTGATGAAGGTTCTTCTGTGTCGTTAATCGAAAAGGAAGTTTTTGATCTACTTGATCTTGATGGTGAAGAGCAGTCGTTATGCTTAAGGTGGACGGGCAATACCACTCGCCCAGAAAATGCATCTGTAAAAACGTCGCTAAATATTGCCAATATAAACAATGGTGATAAATTTACACTTCAGTGTGTGCATACGGTTGAAAATTTAGATCTACCCCAGCAGACATTAAATATGAAAGATTTGGTAAATAAATATCCATACTTAAGAGGACTTCCCATACAGTCTTATAAAAAGGTTTAAACAACTGGAGTGTCGCAGTGCCGCTAAAGATCCGTGAAGGACCGTGGAATCAACCGATTGCCACAAAAACGCGGTTAGGCTGGACAATTCAGGGCTATAGTAGACGCTCTAGCCAAGGTGAATGGCTAAATATTCATCGCTGTGAATGTGAAAAGCATTACAATGATTTGCATAAAATGGTGAAAGATAGTTTCAATATAGAAGAATCACCAAAAGCGTCATTGCTGTCCTTAGAAGATAAGAAATCAATGGAGATCTTGAGGGCCACGTGCAAGAAAGTTGATGGACACTATGAAGTTGAGTTATTGTGGAAAAATAATGTTCGTGTGCTACCTGAAAGCTACAATAACGCTTATAAGCGCCTCATGTACCTAAATAGAAAATTTCAAAAGGAGCCCGGTTTAAAAATTATGTTACAAAAGCAAATTGATAATTTGCTACAGAAAGGTTATGCCGTAAAGTTAAGTGATGAAGAGATAATCAAAACTGTGGAACGAGTGTGGTATCTCCCAATATTTATTACAAAAAATCCCAACAAGCCCGGTAAGATAAGGATGGTGTGCGATGCCGCTGCCAAATCTAATGGATCATCTCTTAATGACTTTGTAAGCAGGGGACCCGATCTGTTAAAATCTTTGTTTGATGTTTTGCTAAGTTTTCGTGTAGGAAGAGTTGCAGTTTGCGGCGATATTGCCGAAATGTTCCACCAGATAAACGTACGACAGAGCGATATGCACGCTCAGAGATTCCTATGGTGGGGAACAAATGATGACATTTATAATCCAAGCGTTTATGTAATGCGAGCTTTAACATTTGGTATCTCGTGTGTCCCATGCATAGCACATTATGTACGCGACTTCAATGCTGAAAAATTCAAAGAAAAGTTTCCACGGGCAGTAGAATCCATTCAGCATAAACATTATGTAGACGACTTCATCGATAGTGTAGACGACGTTCAACAAGCCATTGAATTAGCGTCGCAAGTAAAAGCTATTCATGCTGCCGCAGGTTTCCATATTCGAAATTGGTCTTCAAATATCAGCGAGGTCGTCATTCACCTACAGGATGGTCCTTCCCAAGATCAGAAGCCAAAAGACCTAGGAGATACAGAAAAGGTTTTGGGGATGTATTGGGACCCTAATAACGACTCATTTTTCTATATTTTCAAATTTGTCAGACTGCGGCGTGAAGTATGTACCAAAGAAATAACTCCTACAAAAAGAGAACTACTTCAGGTGCTGATGTCAATTTTTGACCCTCTGGGTTTAATATCATGCTACACTACTACTTTAAAAATTCTTCTACAAGAAGTCTGGCGATCTGGCATCGATTGGGATGAGGAGCTTTCTGACTTTCTGTTACCGAAATGGAAAAATTGGAAAACGGCTATTACACACATAGCTTCTATTCGAATACCTCGATGCTACTCCCAATACATTAACGAGACAACTTATATTGAACTGCATACATTTACTGATGCTGGCGAAGACGCTTATGCTGCAGTTTCTTATATTCGTATTGTGTATCAAGGAATCTATGATGTGACTATCGCTGCAGGCAAGTCGAAAGTTGCTCCATTAAATCCGATGTCCATACCAAGACTGGAGCTACAAGCTGCTGTTGCGGGTGTTAGGCTAGCCAAGAAGGTAGCAAATACTGCACGTATAAATTTTACCGCGAAATATTTTTGGACCGATTCTAAAACCGTACTACGGTGGCTAGGAATGGATCCCAAAAGGTTCCAACTATTTGTTATGCATCGTGTTGGCGAAATATTAGAAACAACAGAAGTAACGCAATGGCGATGGGTACCCTCCAAAATGAACCCGGCGGATCTAGCAACAAAAGTTCTAACACGATGGGATGTCTCCTTATGGTTTTCTGGTCCTGAATTTCTGCAGGAAGATATGTCAACATGGCCAACTTGCAACAATTTGGGCGAATGCAATCAAGAAGAAATTCGACATCGTTTACTACTCATTAATGGAGAAGAAATGAACATTTTACTTAACGTTAAGAATTTTTCCAACTGGAGAAGACTATACCGAGCTGTAGCTACCTTTATACTCTACTTGGGTAAGCTTAAAGCACAATGTGAAAAAAGGAAGTTGCCAACAGAAGTCTCATTCGAAATGCTACAAGATGCAAGGTCCGTATTGTACCGAAAAGCACAGCACAGTGAATTCCATGAAGAAATATATTATTTAAAAGAGGGTAAGAGTATTCCAAAAACCAGTAAACTAATATCTTTAAATGTATTCCTAGATGACAAGGGAGTATTAAGAGCTAAAGGCCGTGTATCATTCTTAAATTATGAAGATGTGATAATACTGCCTACCAATCACCATGTGACGTTTCTAATAGTTCGCTCTGAACATGAAACATTTCATCACATGTCACATGAGACCGTAATCAACAATATTAAAAGTAAATATTACATACCTAAGCTACGAGTACTCTATAAAAGCGTAAGGAAATCTTGTCAAATATGCAAAAATGCGAATGCCGCGCCAGTTATGCCACAAATGTCTTCACTACCGCCTGCTCGGTTAGCAAGTTTCGAAAGACCGTTTACATTTGTGGGAATAGATTACTTTGGACCGCTTTACGTCACCGTGGGAAGAAGAAAGGAGAAAAGATGGGGCGTTTTATTTACCTGCTTAACTGTAAGAGCAGTCCATCTTGAAATTGCTCACAGTCTCGATACCAGTTCCTGTGTTATGTGCATTAAAAATTTTATGGCTCGAAGAGGAACGCCAAGAGAAATATACACCGATAATGGCACAAACTTTATAAGTACATCTAAAATATTTAGTCCTCAAGTTGATCATGCTGAGGTCTCAAAACCATTTGAAAGCATCAGATGGAAATTTAACCCACCTGCCGCGCCCCACATGGGTGGAGCCGGGGAAAGACTTGTACGTTCGGTGAAAACTGCGTTATATCATATTTGTCCCCATATGAATTTTAATGATGAAACCCTAAAATGTGCTCTATCTGAAGTAGAATTCATTATTAATTCACGACCACTTACTTTTGTGTCACTGGAAACGTGCGACGACGAGGCACTTACACCAAACCATTTGTTACTGGGCTCGTCAAGTGGCCTCAAGCCCATCAACTACAAAGAAGTTGATTTACGACAGCGTTGGAATCAAACTCAGCTATTTGCAGATAAGTTTTGGCATCGCTGGATAAAGGAATATGCACCAACTCTTATCAGAAGAGGTAAATGGCATGAAAAAACAGTTCCACTACGAGTCGGTGATATCGTCATCATAATTGATGAAAACCTTCCGAGGCATTGTTGGCCAAAAGGCAAAATAATTGAGACAATCATGGCAAAAGATGGTCAGGTACGTCAGGCGAAGGTTAAAACTAAAAATGGTACTTTCCAACGACCAACGGTGAAGATAGCAAGACTAGACGTCGCCAATAATGAAGGGTAAACTCGTCCACGGACTCATTTACGAGGGGGAGAATGTTGCCGCCGAAATCCACTTGATAATGAACTTTTATCATTATTTTCATTGATTTATAATTTATTAACATTTATTGTTTATTTAAACGAAACTAATTTCATAAATCATTATAATATGAAATATTAGTCAAATATTAATATTAGGATACTTCCCATAAAAGTCTTAAATTTGAAAATTCTTAAAATAGCAAATATTCGCTAACTGTAATTATATTTTGTATTATACATTATTTTCCTCCTGAAATGTGTATAAGAGAACTTATTATTAATTATAACGGTACCTACTTATATATGTATCACATAGGCATCTGAAGTTAGCAGTTATCAATTAGAAAATTTATTTGTCAGTCGGTTAAAGGCACGCAAGCCTACAAAATTGTTTTAAAGCGCTCATCGCTCAGGGTAAAATTAATAAATTAATGCACAAGGAGTGCTGTTAAAAATTTTGTGTTTTATTTAAAGCCGGCTCATTTATACCGTGCCGTAACAATAACAATTACCGGACAATTGTTCGCCAGATCTTTGTAACGAAGATCTTTAAACCACGATTACTCTCTTCAAACACATCGCGTCTTCACACAAGACTGACTGAACGTTCACTAACAAGGCTTCCTGCTTTGTCTTGCCTTTTATGGCAACGTAAGCAGTCTTACGAATGTTCTTGAAGGCGAATATTTGTGGCTTCGCCTTCTCGAGATCTCTATAATGTAAACATTGTTGTTTCATTATTTTCGTTTGTCTATCTTGTTTACACTTATTCTTATGGTGTTTGTTGGTATAGTTTTGTTTGCTCGTTTATTATTTTTTTTTGCTGTTTTTTGTTGTTATATTATGCAGTGCAATAATTTGTAAACAAGTTTATTGTTTTTGTTTTTGAAACTTTTGTTTACAATTTTAATGTTGAACGACGTAAAAGCAAAACATCAGTATCTAGATTTTATCATTTTCGTAACAATGTAAAATTTGACGGATGTCATCAACAACACAAAAAAATTAAACCTTATTCCATAATCAAAGTTACCATGCCAGATAAATGAGGCACCAAATCGTTAAATATTTGAAAAATATCGTCAGAATCGTCAAAGAAATCATAAAAAAATCGTCAGAAAATATAAATAAATAAATACAAATTATTTAAAAACCAAAATTATTTCTATTGCAGTAAAACATATAAATTCAATGTATGTACATATCTGAGTTCAAAAATAAAACATTTAACAAAGAATTTATTGGAAATTAAAAGCTAGCGTCCCTCATCTTCATTTGATATTTTTTTTCCAAAAATGGAGAAATTTTATACCGTATTCAGGAAAATTTTTTTTAAGGTTTAAACAATCTATTCCAGTGTTGTTTATTGACACATACGCGCAGCAATAATATTACATCATCTATATCTATTGGCGGTGTAGATATTAGGGAGTCAGAAGCTTTTGATGTCCGGAGTATGAAAATTCAGTGGATTGCTGACACATTTTTCAGTTCCTTCTTAAGTTCTTATCATCCGATCTTACTATTTACACCGTTTATATCTGACAGAGAATGAAATACAACTCTCATGTATGGGTTGGTGTCTCAAAGTCTATTTTGCGGTTTCTCGACCGTGTACTGGAGAGGCCATAGTATCGTGTTAATGACGGTAGTGTATCCAACTCCATTGAATCATTGGAGCATCGCTACAATGTGATTTGTGTTTCACTGTTCTGTCGCTACTATAAAATGGTTTTGCTCGAACGAAATAAGGGGACTTTTTCCCGAAAATCATATATTTCTACGTAACGCTCTTCTTTTTCGGCCAGCACATCCGTATGTGGTCGATAGGCCAGTGGATCGCACACTGCATTACAGTAAATGTACGGTTTTTAGTCGGACTGTGTCGGTATGTTGAACTCAATTCCTTCAGAGGTCTATCCTGTTCTTTTGGTGTAAAAATATACAAGCCTAGTGTCAATAAACACGGTTCCCTCTTTGCTTGTTCTCATTACATAGTTCCAAGCTCAATGCCATCCATCCCCTGAGTGTTGGTCGTAAGGAAAAAAAACGGTGCTTGCCTTTGTTCTTCCGATGGTAATATTAGAAGTTATACTCGAATTTTTAAAATTGTCTGCAACGACAAGTGATAAATTATTCTCAACTCCGAGGTTATTTAGGAGTTGTAATTTTGTGGCTTTTAAGGGATTAAAAAGGAATAAAATACAGAAAAATAATCACAGGTATTTGAAAGTAACTTAAAAATTATAATACTTCACACCTCGTTATTACTAACATAAATTTCCAATAGTAACAATTGCAAAGTAAATACAAAGCTTAAAGTGGCTTTTAATGTACAGTAATCCCTTGATTTACGTCGCAGTTGGTTCTAAAAAAGGCGACGTAAATCGAAACGACGTAAATTGAATTTCATATTGCTCATACGACAAAATAGTATGTTTTTAACAAGGAACTTAAAAAAGTTCCAGTAATCCCTCGATTTACGTCGCAGTAGGTTCCAAAAAAATTCGAATGACGACGAAAATTGAAGTTAGGGGAACAAAAAATTTGACGACGTAAATCGAAACGACGTTAATCGAGGCGACTTAAATCAAAGGATTACTGTATTAAAGTAAAGAATATGATGTAAATTTTTAATTTTTAAAAATCGTCAAAATAAGGGCATAAATCCGCGGCAGCCATATAAATGAAATAAAAATCCATTTCCAACCGGAGCAGTTGTAGTTCACAGCAAAACAATAAATTTATCAAAATTTTAAACTATTTTTTTTATTACATTTTTAAATTTAAACTTTTAGATCGTCAACCCATTATATTTACTCACATTATGCTCATATTTAATACGTACATATGTAAAATTCATAATGCAGCAGAGAACATATGTGACGTATGAGTTATATTTAATTCCATTAGTTTTATACATGACTTAAACGAAGTTTTTTTATTGCATACTTTTCAGGGTAAATATTCCAGTACATGTAATCTGTTGCGTATGAGTAATATAGTTCAAATACAATTAAAAAAAAAGTATACCCCATAAATTTGGAATTAACTATGCAATTCAAGGCTATATTCTAGTAGATAATAAATACATCATGACTAGTGATGGAACAAGGGTAAATACCCGAATGGTAAATTGGGTATTTAAAGGTAAATACCCAGGTATTTACCCAAGCACCTGCGTATTTACCCAAAATTTGGGTATAAATCAAATTAAAGAAAAATTTAAATAAATTAAAAGAATTTAATTTTTTATTATGACTTAAAATTAAATAATTCATAATAGTCATAATCGCTGTCGCTGTCCGTATCCGATAAAAACTAGTATCGAGTAGAGTACGTGATTCCTGTTTAAGTTGAAGGGATATCGTCTTGAGTACATTCTAGTGAAGAATTCAAGTTATTTTCAACTTGAGTGGAGTGCGTGCTTCCTGTGAAGGTGGTAAAATATTTTTAAAAAGCAAGTTCCAGTTGCACGATATATATGTTATTTTTTCTGTTCTTTGTGTTGTTAAACGGTTCCTTTTTATGAAGTGAATGGAGCTGTGTGTGCTAAAGGAACGTTCAGTAGCAGCTAAAGTACAGGGAGCTGTTAAAATTCGAACAGCTAATTTGCTTAATTGCGTATTTCCACAAATTCCTTTCCACCAAGTTACTGGAGAAATCTTATCCAAACAGTTACATTCAAAATATTTTGCCCAGAAGCCATTTTTGGCCTTGTAATTGGCAAAAGCTTGCACTGCATTTATGTAAGGCGCCTGTGACATTGTGTGAATGAATTCCAATGCATCATAAATGTATCGGTTTTATGGTTTTTTTAAATCGTTTATTGAATATGGCTGATAGCACAGTTTTTTCGGCATCATTCAGCATCAAAGTTGTAGAAAACTCTAATTCAAGCTTACTTTTAATTTCCTTAAACGCGAAATATACCCTGTGTATATTATATTCATTTGATTCGAACTTACAAATCCATTTTGCAATGCAACCAAATATATTTGAGCCTAAATTTAATTGCTCCCAAAAGATTTCGCTAAATAGGTGTGATTTTATATCCGCTTGTAGATTAATGAGTTCATGAACTGCTAAGACCTGAAGGAATGCTTTAGTTTTTATTACATTTTGCATTGAATAGAAGTAACTTCCCCACCGCTGATTAGCGGTTCTTATTAAGAGTTGTTGATGTTGAAATGTATAAGCAAAATACACATGTTCAAAATAAATTCCAAAATATCCACATTTCTGTTACGCTACGTAAAAACGAGTATTCGTTATTCAAATAAGTATTTACCCGAAATTAGGTAAATAAACGGGTATGAAAGTGGGTATAAATGGGTAAATACCCAGGTGTAAACCCATCTCTAGTCATGACCTGTATCTTCATAGTCTGTATCTTGAACATCTTCACAACAAAAAAATTAATTTGGTAAAATTTCAAACAGTTTTTGTTTCATTGCATTTCATGTCAGAAGTGAATGTGCTGCCGGTGACTATCCATCTTCCAATCTAATGCATTGATATTTTTTATTCATTTGAAATAGCAATTATGTGTGGAATATAACATCTTTTAAAAGTCCATGACAAAGTTTTGTCTGGGTGCAACGTATTCAAAACGTCCATGATATCAGGCCAGGTTTTATTGATGGCATGCGTTATGTTAGGTTTGAGAATAGTTTGCGGCGTATTCGCATACAGCTGCTACTCAAAAAAAGTCCTCAAGCTAGCTAAGGTCACATCCACGTGAGATTAACATGCCTTCAAATCGCTTGTGTATGTATCCAACGTGGCATGAGCTGTGTGACACGTAGCGTCGTTATGTTGAAACCATTTGCCGCTGGTGGCCAGGTCATCTAATTCAGGCCAAAAGAATTTTGTATTCATTGGCTTATAGTGTTCAACGCTTTCTCATAGAAATATGAATACAAACCAAATTGTATGTTTTTTGAAATTTATTGGATATATTTACGGTCATAAATGCATTT
This sequence comes from Sarcophaga subvicina, assembly GCA_936449025.2. Lineage (NCBI taxonomy): Eukaryota > Metazoa > Arthropoda > Insecta > Diptera > Sarcophagidae > Sarcophaga > Sarcophaga subvicina. Next base: position 42,038,101 of record OW388084.2, read on the forward strand.
TTCAATGAATACGTGAACTATTTTTGAATATTCCAGAATTGCACACATATGGCAATAATTTGATAAGAATGTTTTTGCGAAGTATTTGCTTTACATTACAATATATTTTGTTGCTATTTTTTAAATTGAACGATTTGATGTTTGTATTCATACCGCTAGCATAGAAATAATGTGCTGCCAGAACAAAAAAATTCAAAAATCGTCAAAATAAGGGCATATATCGTCAAATCGTCAATATGATATTTTGAAGCTCAAAATCGTCAAAATGACGATAAATCGTCAAATCTGGCAGATATGCTCTTGACGCTGATCACATTTCAACTAATAACACTGTGAAATCAATTTCATTCTTGATTCTTATTAACAAAGATGAATTCCAGTATGCTTATCGTGCAGTTTTTAATTCAAGTTTCGATTATTCATCACATATTCACATGCCATTACTGAGCCACAACTCGTTGCTCCCTCTATTTATACTGCCTTTAGCCTTTTAGTCAGAAAAGGTTTACTGGATGATAACCATTTCGAAATGTTTTTTTTTCTTTCTCTCTTTTTAGCTACATTTGTATCATTGATTTGCTGTATTGTGTTGTGTTGGACGAATACATTAAGTCAGTATTGTAGCAATTTGTTCAATTAGCATGAAACCATTTGCTGCATAACTTTTTACACTTCATTTAATTCTATCGATTGTTGTTCTATTGAACAAGATGAAGGTCATTTTTTGTTAACAATAAAATATTTATTGCAATCAAAGAATCCTTGATGTAATATCCTTTTGATTAAAAAAAATTAAATCAACAATATTTTATTCAATTAAGAGTAATTTTTTCAATTTAATTAAATTCAATTAAAAGTAATTTTTTTATTAAATTAAATTTGATGTTAAATTTCAAAAATTAAAAAAATCGATTATTTTTTAAATTAAACTACAAAAACTAACAGAATGTTTTTATTTTGAAATTCAAAAATATTTCATATAAAGGTCCTCCATAATTTGATAAACAATAAAAATTCTTTAATTGCTCCAAAGTAATATTTTTGCCAATAACATGATGGAATGGTTATTGGTTAACACAGTAACCAGTATCTTTAATTATCATTATCATGGCCATGATCAGAAAGGCCACTGACGGTAAATATATTGTGGACCTGACAGAATAAGCATGGGTATTAAAAGCGGTGAGAGCGGTCACAGAAAAAAGGATGTTTGGACGCATCGAAAAGTTAAATATTCTCTACAGAGTCGGGGAACCTTTGGGTGAGCTTCCAAGCTACCAAGGGTGTGATGCGAATACAGTAAATCTTACATAAGGATATTACAATTGAATATACGGAAAGGCAACATGGCATTCTATTTTTTAATTTTAATAAATTGAAGTGTGCGGAAATAGTCTGGCCGGTGGCCTTATGTTTCTGGCTTATTTGCATACATCTGCAACTTCAGAAAACGCCACAAGAAAAAGTCTAATGGGGGCAAATCGCACGGTCTCGGTGCCTAGTTCACATCAACCCACACATGAAATGACACCTACGTACATACATACATAATTGATCATTAAAATCCCTCAGTTAGCATTACAATCTAACTTCGCGCACCACTTACGGTGTGTGTGTTAATTTTATACACCACGGGACGTACAGTTTACAGTCTGAACGACATATTTTGGAGAAACTTTTCATGGAAAATGCATACATACATACATAATTGGTCATTACAACCCTTCAGTCAGGATTACAACCTGGTTTCTCAAACCACTTATATTGTGTGCGTTAATTTTATACATGAGTGGCGGGACTTTTAATTAAATTCGATTCTGACCGACAGATTCATTTGAGAAACTTTTCATGACAATTTTTAATTTGCTCTGAGACTTCTTGCCAGAAATCTGCTGATAAGAAGTCGCCGAAGAAATATTTCTTCATATTTCGGTTTTGTTGGACATGTCTGATCTGGGGTTCGAACCGTGGCCTAATGTCTAATAAGACTACGATGACTTTAATTGTTCACCTACTCAACAATAAAACGGCCACCATGCTCTACTGTGTTAAGAGTGAATCTAGTCTGTGGTTATTGACAAAAAGTAATTTCTTTAATTCAGATTAAGGTATAAAAACCATAAAAAGACAAATAAACACAAAGTACAGTCCATACATAGTATTATTGTTTGGGGCTAATTTTACCACTATGGTGGGAAATCACTACAGCGTATACAAGGTATTTCGAAGGCAATATATATTATATTGTTATACATCGATATTACGCTATGTCTAATAAAAATATGCCACTTTGAAGTGTTTTTCAGCAGGATAATGACTCTAAGTGCGATGACACCGATATCATAATTATTATACTGACCTCCAGACTCAAATCTGATGGGAAACTTATGGAATGTAGTAAAAACAATAATTAGTGGAAAATGTGCCTACAAGTTGTGGTAAGCCTTGGGAATTAATTTTTTCCCCATTTTTTATTTTTCAGTTTTCCGAAATTAAAAAAATTAATTTAAATTAAAGTAATTTCCCCTTAACTGGTTAATTTGCCATTCGTTGCGGTACATTACAAATTCTAATGCAAAATATTTTCGCAATTTTATTGTATTTTCTTCCATGCAATTAATTTTAGTGTTATTTTTGTATAATTTTAAGAACTAAAGAAAACAGCTCTGTAGCCTTAGGCAATAACAATTTCATTTATTTCAAGGTCAATTTAATTTTGTGAACATAAAATGGGTCATTGATACTGAAAATCAATCAATTTATTGAAGAAATCAACTCACAAAAAAGGCCAGTCTTGACGTAAATTATAGCAAAAACAACGACAACAGCAAACATAATAAAATATAAGAAGAATTCGATTAATTTATTAAACCGAATATTTTAATTTCCCCTGATAGAGACTAAAAGAAAGTGCATAACGCACGTAATGCCAAAACAAATAAACAAACAAGCGTTTACAGTACAAAAAAATATGTGACAGTGTTGCATCGAATTGTTAGCGGCAATGAAAAATTGATATTTTTTTTAAGAATTATAAACGGGAAAAATAATATCAGGCAAATGCTGTCCAATTTTGCAAGACGGCAATTCTGTATGTCTGGTGGAACGATAAACCATTAACACAGATCGCTACCGACAAGATTTAATAAATTTGAACCATGTATTGATTCAAAACAGACAAGAATGGGACAAAATACACGGCGAAGTAATTTCGCAACATGACAATGCACTCGCACACAACATAATCGGTACAAATGAGCAAAGCATGAGCCTGGGAGCTGCTACCGTAACCGGCGTATTTATTGTTTTTGGCTCCTTTAGACTACTATTGTCTTTTTTCCATGGAACACGCATTGGGTGACTAATTTTTTTTTACTTCAAAAAATGAACAGTTTTATTAGTGTGGAAACCACAAGTTGCTTGAAATATGGGAAAAATGTGTATTCAGCAATGGTCATTACTTTGAATAAAATGTTTTGCACTTTCCCTTCAGAGATTTGTGTTTTATTTTCACAAAAAATGCTCATATCATACTGGCAAGTGCTAGAACCTATGAGTTTCTCAGATTGTCCGTTGATATCAAGAGAAATGTAAGTAAGTAATTAATAATGAAACTTTTACTTCATTTTGTTTTTATATTTTTCTTGAATTGTTATTTTCATGATAGAAACAGACTCTTCTACTTTTAGTAGTAGTTCTCTTCTATTCACTGATTTTTTCCGGAAACAAACACAAATATTCCATGCATCTCCTCTAATCTAAAAAAGCAAAGCAATTGTGTAAAATGCGTCAAAAGTTGTATCACATATAAAAATTATTTCCCTTCCTTGTAAGAGGCTTTTGATTTCATTTTAGATATTTTTCGAAATATGGACGTAGCGAGATATCAGTACCGAGCCTGTAAAGGGACGCAATTTTTTTGCAAACAAAACAAAATTTTACAAGAAATATGTATGTATGTATGTATTTCTGAAGATTTATACTCCAATAATTTATTGTAAATAGAATGAAAATAACAGGCATAAAAGAGGTGGAAATGTAAGAAAAAAGGAAAAAAGGTTTTTGCAAGAAGTCTGCTGACGGGAAATCGCTGAAGAAATATTTTGTCGTATTCTGTTTTGTTGCAGATGCGGGGTTTGAGTCGTGGCCATACATACATATGCATATGTGGCAAGAGCCGTGAGGTATATAGTGGCCTCTTTTAAAAACAAATGTCGCTGGCCTCCAGATCATCCAATTCAGGCCAAAAGAAGTTTTGTAATCCTGGACATAAAGAACTCGCCGTAGACAGTGAAGACCTAAAATCATTCACACAGAAATATGAACCAACGTATATATTCGGCGGTCACTTGGTGCATCACCGCGGTTGACGTCGTGTACATATGGCAGTTACTTATTGGTCCACAGAGACTGATGATGCATACAGTCATATTTTAACTTTCGTTTTCGCGCGCCACCGTGAAAGATTGCAGTGTGTGGTGCATGCACGCTACCAAACATTGAACACTCTTGAACCTTATGTGGATTGTTATAGATCCATGGTGATTTAGCAAAGCAGACTGAATAAATGACAACTATTTTGACAAGGTGACCCTTATCAAATGTCAAAGTTAGGAAGTCTTTGCTGAATGTTCCGATGTTATGAAAGACACAAGTCTGTCACTCTGAATAAGTAGATTACCTTTTGGAAATTTCGATTAAAAAATTTCATTAAATCGTACAAGAGAAAATCAAATTTCACGTTTTTAACAGTTAAAGTTTAGTTTTTGATATAAATGGCATTAACATTGAAGCTATTCACTTAGCTTTAAAGGATAAGCATTAATTTTATGACCTCTTTTTTTACTTTATTTTAATCTTAATGTTGTCACAGTAGATAGTATGTTGGCTTAATGACGTGAGGCCACGGTTCAAACCCCAGGTCAAACATCTCTAATAAAACAAAATATGAAAAAATATTTCTTCAGAGACTTCCTCTCAGCAGATTTCTGGCAAAAACTCTGTGAGTAATTGAAATAGTCATGAAAAGTTACTAAAAAATCTATCGTACGCTATCGATTAAAAGTGTAGGTCCCACCACTCATGTACAAAATTAACGCACACAACATAATTGATGGGAGAAGTTAGCTCGTAATCCTGACTGAAGTGTTGTAGTGACCAATTATGTATGTATGGATGTATATAGTATGTGTGTAGGTTGCTAAATTTTAATCATGTTTTAAAAAATTTCTAATAAAAAGCGTTTTCATACCGCTGAAGTCTAAGGAGAGACTATAGAGAACGATATTAATTAATTTCAACGGTCCTTCCTTATGTTTCCTTCAAATATTTCACTTTGAATCAGTTCATACAGTCGTTTTGCTAGAAATTTTGCTTAAAACATAATTTTAAATAAAATCGAGCAAAACGACAACAAAATAAATATAATTTTTCAAATATTTAAATCATATTTCCTTAAATCTAAAGTATCTACAATAACAACTACAATAGCAAAAACATAACAGAAACAACTGTAATGGCATGGTGGCTACTACTTCTTTTGAGAAAATATTGTCTTCCATTATTTTCTGTTAACAGTTGAAGAATTCCTCTCTGCTTCTGCTTTCTGTCTCTTGTAAAACAGATGTTTTGTATTCAACATACAGACGTTCGTTCAATGCGTTCATCATAATGTGTTTGTGTGTGTGTGTGGGGAAAAGTAAATGGAGCTTGTCAAAGTTATCCATGTTGACGTTATTGTTTGTATTCTTTATTATTTCTCACAGATTATATCAACAATAAATTCTCATTTTGGAAATGTGTGTTCTGACTAAATGTGTCCAAATCTGTGTTTTTTTTTTGCTATGGACTACTTTTGTACTGTTAGGATTTAAAAATAATTCCAGAAAATTTACAGAACTGAAAGTCATAATTACTTAAGTCGTCCATTCCTGAACCCCATACTCTTTTCAGCATTTTCGGCTGAGTTTCAGGAATTGTAGCAGTAGTGATTTCTTCCACGATTTTAATTGTGACCGCAGTGGCTCTATACTTCACGTTCCCTACGAAAATAATTAAATCGCATGTTATTGGCTCCAATTGGACACAAATCGCGTCACTATAGATTTGAATAGAGTGGTATGTGAGACCGCCTTGTTGGAACTAAATTTCAACTTTTTCCAACTTCAGTAAAAAGGAACAGTTATTATCGTTCTGTACCTTACTACATTGATTGCAACGTTGCCCCTGCAGAGGTACAGTCCAATGCGACCACTGATCCACAAACCGCAATGAGCAGTGAACCTTTCTTACATTTGCCGCTCTTCACACCAAATTTAGTAATTTTGTTTGTTGGCGTAATCATTGAGCCAAAAATGTCCTTCGTCGTTGAGAATAATTTTTCGTTAGAAACACAATTCTCACCCCAAACGAATTTTGATAATAAAATTCAATGATTTGTAAGCGTTGTTCGTTTGCTAAACTGTTTGTGGTGAAATGGCAAAACTTATTGCGCATTATTGCTATAATCACATGTCACGAATCTACTTTTTTATATCTGTTACACAAAATATAAAAAACTTTGAAATTACGTTGACTGAATTTCATTAATTGAGGACTCAGCTTCAGTTCTACTACAGTAGTAGAGACCTCTAGTGTTCGTGTACAAGATACAGTGGCACTATTTAATAAAAAAGAATTTTTAAATTTTTTATTAAAAATTTCTAACTAAATTAATATCTTACTTACTTACTTAATTGGCCATTTGGTCACACCAGTCGATGGCAGAGTTTCTTCGTTTTGTTCCGTCCAACGCAAACATGATCGTCCGTTACTCTGATTTCTACTAATCCCCGCACCAAATACCCGTCTTTCCGGAGCAACCTATTCCATTTGCACGTTGTGGCTGAGTTAACGCATTCGCTGGATGTTAATGCGCTGTATAACGTCCGTATTTCATTGTTGCATCAGATTCGGAAACCATAACCTACTCGCACTGAACCGAAGACCGTACGTAGGACTCTTCTCGCCAATACACTCAAGACTGTTTCACCGGAGCGTAACAGCATCCATGCTTCTGCACCATAAAGAAGCACGGGAAGAATGAACAACTTAGAGAGCATTAGTTTCAACGCACGAGAGAGGTCTCTGTTACTCAATGCCGTATTGAGACCACAGTAACAGCTGTTTGAAAAAGTTATCCCACGCTTTAACTCCATACTGACATCATTTTTGATGGTAACGGCTGTGTCAAGATTAATTTAAAGTCTACTCCGAAGGACAAATATTTTGAGAAACTTTTCCTGGCAATTTTATTTGCTCTCACAGTTTTTGCCAGATATATGCAGCCAGGAACTAGCAGAAGAAATATTATCAGTTTCGAATACCGAACTCAGACATTGTGGTAGAAACACGATTCTTTACAGGACTTCTGGTAAGGTCCAATCGGTGGTTTGACGAGTGGTTGCGGTCGTTCACACAATATGCTCGTAAGAATGTTGTATGCGGTAGGGAGACGGCTTATATGATTGGCGCATATCTGTCTTTTTGCAAGACAGAACAGTGGGCACTGACGTTCCAGTCGTTAGGCATCCTCGAAGAAATAAATTCTACTATGGAAATTCACACGTAATTGTGAAGTAATTTTAAATACTAAAAACAACAACAGCTAGCGACTGACTGTTTTCAATCGCTGAATTTGACTAAGTTAAGCAAGGAAATGAATATAAAAAGCAATTATTTTTTACAAAGTATTACTTAAAATTGATAAAATTGCTTAAACATATTGTGGAACCTAGACTTCTGCTGTCTGCTGTACATATGTTTTGGTTGGCGAAGTTAAGTTTTTAGGCTATCACAATGGGCTACAGACCTTTCGTGTTCGTAAAATTTGTGCTTAACACGTGAAACCTAACATTATATTATCCTGCATGGAACTCGCAATCTAATACATATTACAGGGCACAGGTATTCCAAATTCCGCAGTTAATTTGGATATGCACACTTACTACATGAAAGCTCAATCTCGTTGACAGCAGCAGGATAAATGCAATAAAACTCGACTCTGCAGGATACGTACAGATATGAAATGGGCCCATTTACTTCTGTCCTGTTTTGTCGCATGGCCAACCATCGCATAATATCTATTCTCACGGCTCACTGTCCTTTTGATAGGCATGCACTTCATGCATCAGTGCCCTGATTTTGTTTTAAGTAGACGGAGGTCTCTTGACTCAACTCTATAATATAAAGATTGCAGCAACAGTATCATTTATTTTGGACTGAGATTGGTATCCTCTAAGAAATGTTTTGGCCGGATAGAGATGATGGTGATACCAATATTATTTGAAATGGTGGCCTATATAGGACCTCTTCTAACCTAATCTTATATTATAATGTATGTACACTTCATCCGGGCCACTTGAATAAAAACAAAAACTTTAGCGTTCGGCACGTAAAACGATTACATGCATACATAATTGGTCAATACAACCCTTTAGTCAGTATTACGACCTAGTTTCTTATACCACTTATGTTGTGTGTTAATTTTTTACATGAGTGACGGGACCTACAGATTAAAGTCGACTCCAAACGACTTTTTTGAGGAACTGCTTTTCATGGCAGTTTTTATTTACTCTCAGAGTTGTTGCCAGAAATCTGCTGAGAGGAGTGGTTTGAACCAATGCCTTACGTCTAATAAGCCAACATACTACCTAATAGACTACAGCGACTTCGTAAAACGATTACTTATTTTTATTATTTAATTTTTATTTAAACTGAAAGTAGTAGCGCCTACGCTTTAGAACAAAAACAACTACATACCATCCGCGCCAACAAGCATATCAATGGTTAATGGATAGAGCAACAGTGTTATGTCCTGACTGTCGTCTAATGCAAGTTTATTGGATAATTTAGTAAGTATTTAACGAGTAACCTCATAGAAATGTGTATTTAGTAATTTGCAGATAAATTATTAATAAAACACAAATTTTATTTAAATCACTTTTTTAATTTAAGTTAATAAAATACTTTTTATTTTTAACTTATTTAAATTAATTTTTGATTCAATTTCAATAAAAGGGAGAAAAGAGACAATTTATTTAAATTTAGTTCCGCCGAATATTCCGTCGATGTTGTTGTGTCGAGATCTATAACCAAAAGAGATAGAGAAAATAAAAATGGCGATACTTATAGGATTTGCTTGAGCGACCACACCCAAAAACAGTGCTGCCACGGACAGTGCAGCTAAAGGACAGTGCAGCCCCACCATTCCCCCCTGGCTGAAGGAGGTTCATCTGAATCTTAGAGGGATATTTACTCTTCTACCAATCGAGGTAACCTTGGGTTTTAATACTTGTGCGAAATCTGCTGGCGGGCCGAGATCTGTAGGTGTAGGTCCGAATTTGGGATCGTTGTGTTCTGGTATTTGCTGGTTTTCGTCAGTGCTGTGTAAAATTTTGGAGGACAAATCAGGTGTGATGTTCGTGATTGTAGGAGCTTCTGGTGCTATTACATTATCGTGCGTATTATCACTGGAAATGAAAGCAACTTTTAAGCGGTCGCTACTAATATCATTTGGACGACCTTTGATGAAAATAGTAAAGACCTCGTAAATTTGTTGCGAAGTCTGTAAGGAAAGATAGCGATCAAGTAGTGTTTGCGCGTTAAGTGTGCGATAATCCCCACAAGGACGCCAAGTCCCGTCACTTTTCCGAACCATATGGTGAGGGCTGGACCAATTGCTCTTTGAAGGCTAGCATATTCCGGTTTTTAACAAAAAATTGAATTCCTTTCTAGCTGCGGCGAGTTTTTCTGGGCTGAGACGTCGAGGTCGACAAAAGACTGGCTGGTCAGTTATTTCAATCCTGTGAACTATTGTGGACCTCGTTGTGGAGTCATAAGGTGACAATTTTTTATTTCAGGGAATTTGTCCAAAATCGTTGTAAAAGGTGTACTTGATGCGGGCGTTTTAATTACTGCTGTTTCGATAATATTGACGCACGAGAGTTTCAATTTGGCTCCTGTGGTACTGTCGATAAGCTGATTACGCCATAGGTCGATAAGCAAATCGTAGTGCTTTATGAGGTCCGAACCGATGATTGGTGACGTGACGTTGGCTATGACAAACGACCAGTGGAAGACGCGATGCAGGCCGAGGTCTAGTTTTATTTGTCTTTGACCGAAAACCCTTATTGGAGATCCGTTAGCAGCAAATAGTGTAATGGCAGTTGGTTGAACGTCAGTTGATTTGGAAGATAGGGGCAATACGGAAACATCTGCGCCGCTATCTACCAGGAAGTACATTTTCGAAATTTTGTCTCTGACTTGGAGGCGAAATATGTGAAGATCGTTGGGAGGGCCTTCGTCAAGCTCCTCCGCTGAGCCGTCCAGTCAGGACGGAAGAGTGGTGGAAGGCATCCCATTCACACGACGTCTCTTATGTCGGCAGGGGCTGCGGCACTTTCTAGCAAAACTGGTGTAATTTTTATGATACCAGAATTCGTCACCTTTGGCATCGACGTTGTTAGAAGGGCGACGTAGGGATCGATTGCGCGTCACTGTCGGTCTACGTGACCGTGAGTGTGTTGGTGTTGAAAGCTGCTCGAGTCGTTTGGCCAGTGCAGCCACATGTGCCATTTTGTTGTTGCTTGTTTTCATTTCCAAATTGTTACAGTATTTCTGTGCCTTCTTTTATTCAATACAAAAAAGTATTAATTTTATTTGGATATCCTGTAAAAATTACATTAAAAAGAGATGAAGATTTTAATTTTTTTTCGGATAATTTTTTCTCTACAAAATGACGTTTTAGCAAAAACATTTGAAAAACAAAGAAACATTAAATTCAATGAAAATCAGGGCTATCGTTCTCTAGCATAACGACGACAATAACAACAACAAGAATTTATACGTTTGAAACAATTTTCAAAATTTTTTATATCAAATTTTTTTCCAAATATTCCATATTTATTGCAATTTTTTTAAAGTGTTTCCCCTTTTTTATACTCTCTGTTGGAAAAAACAAAACAAAAACATGATAAAAATACTCTAAAATAGATTTTCTCATTTTCATCCAAAAAGAAAGCAATAAATTTGTGTAGATTTCGGATATGTTGCAGCTTGTTTTTAAATTGTTTTTGTAAAAACAATGAAAGAAAAATATAAAATTTGTTTGTGTATTTGGAAAATTAAAAAACTCTGTGACTATGTTGGTTCTATCCTAAGCTCTAAAGTTGTACTTATTGAAACAGCAAATATTGTTTTTATATTCACTGTTTTCAATCATAAATTCTGCACATTGCAGTACATATTGGTACTCTGGAAAATATTTTATAGTCCGCAGATATTCGAATACCGGATGATATGTTTGCATTTCGATTTTCTAGAATTTTTTTATTTTGTTTTTCTGTGTAAAAAGGTGATTAAAATCATGTGGCAAGTCTTCCAGTTGACAAAGTAAAGTATTGTTATAAAAATGGAAAAAATGATACTGGTACTTTGCTTTTAGATAGTTTAACATTAAAATTATAAACAAAAGCTACAAAATCAAAAACAACTTGTTTACAAATTATTGCACTGCGTTATAGAACAACAAACACCAGCATAAAAAATGGTAAACAACTAAACAAAAAAAAAACAAACACTACAAGAACAAATATGAACAAAATACAAAAACAACAATAATGACACAACGATGTTTACATTTATAGAGATCTCGAGAAGGCGAAGCCACGAACCTTCGACTTTAAGAACATTCATCAGACTATTTACGTTGCCATATAAAAGACAAAGAAAAGTAGGCAACTGAGTTTGTAAAAATTCAGTCAGTATTGTGTGAAGACGCGGTGCGTTTGAAGAGAGTAATTGTGGTTTGTAGATCTCCGTTACAAAGATCTTTCGAATAATTGCCTAGTAATTGTTATTGCTTATGTAAAGGTTGTTTACATGAAGTTGTGAACAGTGGCACACAGAATTGTGTGAATAATAAAGAATTTTTATTAAAACTAAACGCAGATTTATTTTTAATTTATTTTGCAATCTACGAGCTCATATTTTAAGCGGTTTTAAAAGGTAAAAACGTAACAATATTTTAAAGACAAATTACCAAAACCAATAGCTGGTTGTTCGTCGTTTATTGGGACATATTTGTCCCTATGATCGTTAAGAGATACAATTTTTATATGTTAAAATTAAGAGAAAAATAATTGCTTCTGGTGTTTTAGGTACTGATATCTATTTTTATTAATAAAATACAGTATTGGCTCTAATAAAGAAACAAAACTTTAAAATTTTAGAGGCACCCCGCCTGTCTGAAGCCCCATTAGACAGGCTTATATTTTGCATACTGTTTCATTACATTGTTCTTTAAAATTTTGTCATATAATCATTGGTATATTGTTGTTTGTTGTTTTGAAGAGGACCTTGCACCTCTTCATTATTTCAAAAATGCAGGTTTCAAAGTATATCTATCTCCATATTTATTTCTGTAGACCAGTAATCGTTAAATTATAAAAAAATATGATATCCCTTAGAGAATTCCCGACTGTTTTAGTGGGATTATCGAATTAATTTTCCTAACTAAGCTATAAAACTTTACCTGAAAGGAATACATCTGTAACAGGAAAGACATTCGAAATGTATGCTCTAGCCTTATTTAAAAACACGTTAATCGTTACTAATACTGAGTGGGACAGAAGGCTCGTAGATTTTTTGCTGTTAGAATACCATATTTTTAATTTCGTCAACAGATACCAGTGTTGAAAAACTGAAATTTTGAAATGGTACTGAACTATAACTGAAAGAGTACTTTTTTTCTTCAAATGGTACTTTTGTAAAAAAATACACATCTACATTCATATATATTGGTCATTATAACCCTTCAACCAGGATTATTATCTAACATCTCACACCGCTGATTTTGTGTGAGTTAATTTCATGCATGAGTGACAGGACCTACACTTTAAAGTCGACTCCAAACGACAGATTTTTGAGAAACTTTATCATGGCAATTTTATTTACTCTTAGAGTTTTTCCCAGATGGAAGTCCCTGGAGAAATATATTTTTATATTTCGTTTTGATGAATATGTCTGACATGGGGTTTGAACCGTGAGCTCAGGTCTAGTAAGCCCGCACACTACCCACTAGGCTATTTATTTTTAGTTATATTTAATACACATACAGCACGGAACAGAAAAACTAACGTAAAAGCCCATTTTAGTCAAATGTCGATGAAACGTAATGTAACATACGTTCGTTTTTAGCATATGAAAAACAATTCAAATGCTTACCGAAATCTTATTACGGTTCGGCACGCGTTTTCATTGCTTTTCCTGTCCTAAAGACGAATGTACGTTCCCTGAACGGAAAGGTACGCGGGGCTAAAGCCTAATTCTATCTTTAGCATTACGTTGAACATGCTGTTAATGCATTAATAGTTGAAAACTGCAAAGCATAAAATATGTATTAATAAAAAAGTGTTGAAACATCGCGGGGGCATTGCGGTATTTTTGGAATAAAAAAGTGCTGAAAAAAGTACTAAAGTACTGAATTTATCAACACTGACAGATAGTCTTTGGTCTTCATCAATATTTCTCAAAAGCCTTTGATTTATCATCGACAAGGAAATATGCTACTCCATTTTACTCACTGAGGAAATAGTTTGCACCAATAGCATACACATATCACATGAGACTGCAGTAAGTGTTATCTGTGGTTTTTTGATAAGCAAGGACAAAATTATGCTAATCTCTTGACAAGCCTGCTATTTCCTTTGTGATCCTTTAAAAAACCATTAAATTGAACTACCTTGCTAAGTTCTAGGATAATAGGGTTGCCATCTGTCATTGCTCAGAACAACATCTTCTATATAAGGTAAAGTAATATGAAACTTTGCTCATAAAACATATATTCTTCTTCAGTTATATAATTATAAGAGGTAGGCTGAAGTCGCCGTAGTGTAGTAGGTAGTGTGTTGGCTTATTAGACGTAAGGCCACGTTTCAAACCCCAGGTCAGATATTAAAACGAAAATATAAAAACAATATTTCTTCGGTGACTTTCTTCCTCTCAATAGATTTCTCACAAAAACTCTGAGAGCAAATAAAAATTACCATAAAAAGTTTCTCACAAATCTGTTGTTCGGAGACGACTTTAAACTGTAGGTCCCACCACTCATGTCTAAAATTAACACACACAACATAAGTGGTGTGAGAAACTAGGACGTTGTACAATGGGTCAATTCGACCTCCGGGTACTGTACTTGTCTTAATTGACAAGTACACGTCCTCTAACCTAACCTAACCTAACCTTCTATAAAATATTAATAATTTAAGAACGGCATTATTATTCTTGTTATTCTTTAATAACTACTGGAGTGTGTTAATTCTTTTATGCTGTGAATTTATCCTCTTTGTTTGTCTTATAAATGTGCTTATCTAGGTTCTTAGAATTTAAGCAATCATTGTTTCAAATTCCACTTAGAGTTTCCGATAGTTTTAAAATAACGCGTCCTACCGTTTTATTGGGGTATTGCAAGGATCGACTACCCAAAGAATAGAGATCATGAACATCATTGTGTTAGATTGTTGACAACATTTTAACGGAATTTATTTAATTATTAATCTGGAAATAATTGAACGATCAATCATTTGGGCTAATTCTCAGATTTTTACTTATTGAGAAACTTTTCATGGCAATTTTTATTTACTCTCAGAGTTTTTGCCAGAAATCTACTGAGAGGAAGTCGCCGAAAAAATACTTTTTGTATTTTGTCTTTGATGCCTGGCCTGGGGCTCGAACCCAGGCTTTTGCGTCTAATAAGCCAACACACTACCTACTAGACTACGGCGACTTCAATATTTTATAGAAGCTCTGGTGTTTTTTAAAACTGGTAGATATACTTCCATACATACAAGCATAGCATATGGTCAAGAAGGTTTTTGCACACCGTATATCATATCATAGCACACAGCCTGAATTAATTTCCAAGTCTTAACATTTATTTCTGTTTTTAATATTTTCTGCAAGCTCTCGAACGGAATTGGACCAGTATAATATATTTAATTTTTCACCTCCAAACCATTTCTTAGTACAATTTGCACTATATTTAGGGTCCTTATGCTTATGGAAGTGGCATATTTTTATTCAACATAATGTAGCATGAAATTTCGAAGAACCAGAACATAATCCATTACTTTCTGTTTTGGCGCAACTTCAGGGTAGGAAAATTATCTACAAACAATAATAATTGTAAAAGCTGTACTGGAATAAGATATTGACCCAATGGAAAGTAGGCTTGACATCATGTAATGTTTGTCTTTTCGATATAAAAACAAGTCTACTTAGGTATATATGTACCTATAAGCATGCGAATTTCCGCCTATCTCCCGCAAGAAATCAAAACTTCATTTAAGAATCTCACATTCTGGTGTAAATATTCTTCAAATTTTGGAAGAAAGTAATCCGAAAATGTTTAAATTTTTAATAATTTATTCTAAGAAATATCAAAAACGTCCATCGACGAGAAACCCACCTTCAGTGTCTAAATGTTTGAAAAGGAGAAGTATAGTTTCCTGATGTTCTTAAAAGTTTTTTTAAAATCGAGAAATCTTAATTCTTGATAGGAATCTGTTAAGGACTACTATTATGTTTATGTGTAAGACTTTTGTTACTGTGTGTCTATATTTTGAAAAACCTATTTATTTGATCCTGCCAAACAGCTGTGGTTAGTTTCTCCGAGTCAAATTTTGTTGTGAATTGCATATACGATACATAGTGATAGAATTAGTGCTCACAGTGAGAGGAATTATGCCGACAATACAATAACATGTCTGATGCCTCTGTTGTAAAACGTTTTAAAAACGCAATGTATGAAATATATCGTGAAAGAACATTTTAGAATTAATGAATTGTTTATTTTTTATATGTTTTGTTTATGCTTTGCTGCTGCTGTATTTACTATAATTAATCCGCATCTGGCTTACCTTAGCCTGCAATAGCAAAATTGTTGTACATACTTGCTGCGTTGCGTTTCATTACGCTCGTCGCCTTACCGCATTATCTTTATAACATTTTAGGAACTTTTCTCATGTCTGTTTCTCTCTCCCTCCATCATTCTTAAATTTATTTTTATTTCCAGCTGGTTTTTGATTTATTTAATAAGTACGTAATTTAACGTGCTGTGGTTCACAAATTATTACGTTGAGCTGCAAAAGCTTTTTAAGTTTTTTGAATGTATATTACTGGTAATATACATATCTGTCGTTAGTTTCTCTTTGTAAAAATAAAAAGTGAAAGACAGAATAAACATTGAAGATTTAAAAATACGTAAATTAGAAAAATCTAGAAATAAACCAAAAAATATTTTGAAAAGACTTAAAAGTTGGAGAAGAGAAAAAATAACAGTAGCAATAACAAGTCAACAGTAAGTTTTTATAAGTTGCCAGACTGAAAGTGAAGGATGCATGTACACCTAGATATTGTATATTTTATAGTTTTAACGAATTTATTTAAATAAAGAAATAATAACAAAAAAAGTAAACAATTTGTCTCAAAATTTTAATATTCGAATCCACAACAAATACTTGTTTTTAAACGGTGGCAACGCCACAACATTTTTAATTGCAAATAATTTTCTTTAATAGCTTTGGCACACTGTTTTCAAAGATGAGTCTACGTTAATTTTAGAAGAACGTGAACTGGGATTATATATTTTTAATGCAAGGTAAAGGCTAGTCTAAAAAGCTGAGATGCCGTAACTTAGCAAAAAGTACATACATATATAAAAATTGAATAGATGATAAGGATTTTATAAAATTTGTGTTGCAATGTGATATAAATGAAAATTCAATAATCGTGATACAAATTTAAAATAAAAAGAGTAAAGACTGTTTTAAATAGTGTATTATGTTATAAACACAATAGACGCAACGCAGAAAGCAAAACAACTTTCTACTTAGTCTCAGGTAAGCTGCAAGTGTGTCGCAATAAAAATTATAAAGAGCTTCAGATTGCGATCTAGCTTCTCACATCATTTGTGTTGTGCGTGTAAAGTCGACTTCGAACGACAGATTTTTAAGAAACCTTTTATGGCAATTTTATATTTTTATATGCTGAAGAGAAGTCGCCGAAGAAATATTTTTTTATAGTTCATTTTGTTGGAATCGTGTGACCTGGCGACTTCATACGATCAGTGTACCATACGTCTAAAGCATCACACTTCAAATTAATAATTTAATCCAAGAGCTGAGTTACTACTGACTGGCAACTTTGCCTTTTGCTTATTATTATCGGGATGTTTCTTTTAATTCCTTCTTTCGTTGTATTTCTATGTAGTGTTGTTCTAGTAATTAGATCCCTGTTTGTCCCTAATCTCTTACTTTCTTAAGTGTATTGTTTCAGTTATTTTTGTGCCGTATGTTTCTAAAACTCAATTGTTTATTCTATTTCTTCACACTACCGCTACCTCACATAAAGGAAATTGCAATTATTCAACAATTGGTATAAGTGTACCACTTTTAGTCCTAATATCGAATTGTAATGCGTTTGAATATAATTCGTTCATTCAAAGTTGTATAATGCGTTAAGTACTTCTTATTTCGGGAGTAATTAGGCCCTTTAGTATTTGCTGGCTCCGGTTCAGATCAAATCCTAAAGCAGGCACTTTAGTTCATTTTTGAAGTCAATCTTGACAATCATTTTCACTTTAAATGTTAAGCACTTCGTTTATTAAAAAAATTAATTTATAAACGCTTAAAATTTTTATCGAATTAAATAAAAAACGTGAATTCATTAAGAAATTAAGAACGAATTAAATTCTTTTCAATTTCCAAATCTTGCAAAATATTTATTGTAAATGTATTGTTTTGCCAATCCAAATGCTTTTCGCGTTAATACATAAACATTTGGGTCAATTGGTTGTTTATATCTTTTCCTTTCAATTCTATTATTTTAATTTTTCTATACCCAGTTTATTGTACTTTTGTTTTCCATTCCATTTCATTTCATTTGATTGTATTCAATTTCAATTCACTTCTATTTTTTATTTGCTTTAATCTTCTATTCATTTACACTTATTGTTCTGTTAAATTTATTGTTGAAATGTTGCTAAGTTCTGTAGATTATTTGTGCTCAACATAATTGTTTTTCATGATGGGAAACTTTCTCAAACTGCCAGAAAAAAAGTCTATGTTTCCACACATGCCATTTTTAAAGTGTGGACTTATAGGGTGAACCCCCTCCATTAAAAACATAGTTAATCTAGTGGTTTCTCTACGACAAAAATGGTTTGGATTTTGGTATCCAAGACATACCATAATTGGCCATTACAATCCTTCAGTCAGGATTATGACCTAACTTCTCACACCACTTATGTTATGTGTGTTATTTTTATGTCTAAATGTTGGGGCCTACATTTTTCAATATATTTTGAGATATTTTTCATGTTAATTTTTATTTGCTTTCACAGTTTTTACCAGAGAAAGACGCCAAAGAAAATGTTCTCATGTTTCGTTTTGTTGCAGATGTCTAGACTAGACTAGAATCCAGAAATTTGCCATTTTAAGCGCTTTGTTTTTTACTTACTTACTTACTTAATTGGCCATAACAACCCGTTTAACGGATTTCGGAATGCCGCAACACATCCTTCCAGGCCCCTCTGTTTCTTGCGCGCCTACACCAATCGATGACAGGGCTTCCTCGATTTGGTGCTTCCAACGCATACAAGGTCGTCCTCTTCGCCGACTTCCACAGATCCCCGCATCAAATACCCGATTCGCCAGAGCATCCTCCTCCATTCGAACGACATGGCCGAGCCAGTGCAACGGCTGGATATTAATACTCTGTACAACGTCTATGTCGCTGAGGAGCTTACACAGCTCACTGTTGGATCGGATACGGAAATCATCACCAACTCGCACTGGACCGAAGATCTCAGGTAGGACTTTTCTCTCGAACACTCTCAAGGCCGCTGCATCAGTACTTAATAGGATCCATGCCTCTACGCCATAAAGAAGCACGGGTAGGATGAGTGTCGTGTAGAGTATTAGTTTTGCCATACGAAACAGGTCTCTGCTACTTAGTTGCCTATTGAGACCATAGTAGCACCTGCTGGCAAGAGTGATCCTGCGCTTGATCTCCAGACTGACATAATTTTTGGTGGTAACGGAGCCAAATTCCTTGATTGTCTCGAAAGTATAGTTATCGGCCGTAATCAATACGCAGCACGTCTCTACTTGGCGATAACATATACTTTGTTTTGCCTTCATTTACTGCCATATCCATCTTAGTAGGCTCCCGTTAGTAGTATGTTTATGCCGCTTCTCGACCAATTATGTCATACGAATTTGGGATTATGCATATCTGGAAAAGAGTAAAAACATTGCAGAATTGTGAAACGAATTGTGTGCGATCGGTCTTTAGGTTTGTAACATAAGAAAGGGTAATACTTTTTAATGTGTTTGTGTGTGTTAAAATTTGAGAACATGCATATCTGGAAAAGAATTAAATCATTTTCATTTTAAATTTTTCCATTCAAATTTGGGATCATGCCTGCTTCTTCTTGTTCCTTTTATTTGTATTGCTTTTCAAACGAATGATTGGACGGACAGAATAAGTGTGTGCACGCGCACAAGATCAATAAGACTATTTCTTAATGTAAACAAATAAACAATTTTGGATGTGGTTTCGCTTAATTAATTTTGTTTGTTATTGTGATATATTTCCGTTATGTGTGTGTGTGTGTGTGTTTTTCTTCTGAACAAATGTGGTGTTGCGATTTTTTTTGTTGAACGATTTTTTTTCTTCTGCTTGCCGTTCGTAATTGGTAGTTGAGATTCATTCCCTACGAAATTATTTCATTTCAAGTTCAAGGTTAAACCTTAACTCTCATTTCTGTTGTATGTAATATACAACAATCACTTACTCTTTAATGGAGAAAAGAGGGAAGGAAGAAAGAAGAGAATTATTACTCTTTAAATTGCTTTGATCATAGTGAAGAGTAAACAATTCTCTTAACTTGCATTTTTTTGTGTCTTTTCATTTGTTTCTTTGTATCTGGCTGGACATACAGACAGTTTGAGCATTAAGTCGTTGTTGTTGCTACGTTTTTTTTTCTTTCTTATGGAAGAGAGTGCTTATTGCGTTTCTCTTTTCATATATGAAAGGTTTTTTTTTTGTTAGAGCAGAGAAAAGTGTGAAATAAAGCCAGAGATGGTTATAGGAGTTTCATGAGTGTTGATTTGTAATTGTATATAAAATTTATTTTATATATAATTTATGACAAATATATGCATATAGTTCACCTACCTAATAACCTACTTGCTTATTATTAGATAATTACCTAAAAATAACTAACATTTAGTGCGAATAAGGCTTTTTCTTGTAAAAAAATATTAGGCAAAATCATATAGGCACTCAATTTTCCATCCCTGTTTTTTTTAATTTGATTTTAAAAACCAAAATATGTTTCATATTCCATCTTGTCCCTATTTAAGGAATATATATTATATATATATACCATAACGGGACTTTATTTACAACATTTTTAAAAAATCACGCCACTAGATTCAGCTTTTTGGCGTGAAACAAATGAATTGCAAAGTGGATTTTGTGAGGAACACTACCAACACGGGAAATAAAAAAAAAAAAAAAAAAAAAAAGGAAAAAGGGAAAAGTAAAATTAAAAGACTGTACCCATGAATTGAAAAACTTAAACGGAAAAAATTTATAAAATTAAATATTAAAACAAAAACAACTATTTATCATAAAAACTAAATTATTTAAACATTTAACATTTTAAAAAGAAAAAATATAAAAAAAGAAAAAATTTAAATCATTAATCGGAAAAGAAAAAGAAGAACGAAGTATATTGCTACTGTGAAACACTCTACACGACAACAGTAAAACAGCAACAGAAACAACAACAACTTTTTTTTTCCCCAATTGGAGCGTTAAATTAAAGCAGAAAAAAAATTTATGAACTTTTCCAGAAAGAAAATTGTATAAAAATTTTATTTCCTTTGTTATTTTATTGGAAAAAAAAAAAACAAAAAAAAGAGAGAAGAATGGAAAAGAAATGAATTAATTTGAATTTTCATCTTTATCATTATAATTACTATTATTATAAAAACAAAACGCAACTTTTATTTTTATTATTATTATTACTAAAATAAAAAAATACTCTAACTTAACATTATAATTATGCATAATATACCTACATACAACATACATCTATATATTTTTAATTGTAGCATATAACTTCATTTTTTTTTACAAATAGTTTATATCGTTATATATATATATAAAAAAAGAAATATGATATAAATTAAAGACCTAAGCTAAAAAAAAAACAGAAAAAATAAAATTCGTTTTAAAATATTATTTTGAAATTTAAAATGAAGATGAATAAATTCATAATTAAAACTTTTATTTAAATTTATGATAGAAATCAAAATTATTTACCAATATACTTAAAGTAAAGGAATCATTTAACCAAGAAATTTTTATTTAAGAATGATTGAACTTAATGATTAAAATTTAAAAATTTAAAAAAATTTAATATTATAATTAAAGTAGGAGAATTCCATATGAAAGAAAAATTAAATTAGAAACTAATAAGGGAAATATTATAAATAATTAAATTTTAAATTTAAATTTTTTCCAAAAAGGAAGAAAATTTTTTTTAAAAATCTGAAATTTTAAGAAATGAATAAAATTAAATAACACACGAAGAAAAGAAAAAAAATACAAGCGAAATATTAAAAGTTATATTAAAATTTTTTATAATAAATATCGGCATTCAGGAACAAAAGAATTGTTAAACTGAAATTATAATGAAAACTTATAATAATTATAATTATTATATTATAATTCATTAATTATATATATATATATTCAACAAACAATTGTCAAAGTGAAAATATTTGAATAGCACCTAAAAAATGAAATATCAAATAATTTTTTTTTAATAATCGAAACTTAGATTACAGGAAAGAAAATCAGTCAATATAAATTCGGAAAACGTAACCAACATTTTTCATATCAACACTAAACATCAAATACCCATTGTAATGCAGTGATTGCTGGGCCCATCAATTGACACCGCATAAAAATTTACACGGGTAAACAAGTAAATACATTCATACATATCTGCAAATGATTGTAAGTAATACATAAATTTTCTTTTATATCGATTTTATTAATTGCATTATTTCTGTAAAGAATGTCCGATTAATTTTTCACATTTATATTTATTTTATTATCATATTTTATAATTTATATACGAAGTATATACATCTAACCATTGAAATGTACCAAATAAATTTTGTTAATTTTGTTTTATAAACTAACCACATGATATTTTAAAGATTTTAATAAGGGGAATGTTAACCATCGTGAGATATGAAGGGTAAATTATATTAAATAGTGTTTTTTTTTATAAGGGACAGGTATTTCGAATTATGGGTGCTTTCCTGTCAAGGCGTCTGACATTAGGTCAGTGGGAGGGAAACATTGTACCCAAACGTGGCATAACAACTTGCCATCGTTCAGTTTTCAGTAGTTGACAATATCAAGTTTCATTATTTTTTTTTGTATTTTGGCATACTATAGGTACATTTAGGCATGGTTAGTATGCTATATGATTACGCGCAGTAATATGAGTTAAGAATTATCATTGCCTCAAATTATAGTTAGCTGGGACACCTTTCAACATGCCTCTTAATCTCATTTTATTTGTTTTGGTTTGCGATTGAACTCGGTCAACAATTTTCATTATTCATGTAAGCCTGACGCGTAACATATATGGCGCCCAACGAAAAGGCCAAAACGGCCATTGAAAACTTAGACAACATCTTTTGATATTGTTCAATTAGTCAATATTATAATGTTATTTTACATTCAAGATTGGAATCAGTTACGGTGATCTAGATTTGTAAGGTGTTTAGTTTTCTATTTAAGTCTTAGATTTCTAAAGGATTTACACTCTGAGAAACTAATTGCAATTTAGAAAACATATACACCAACAAGTTTAACTTCACGAAATCTGTACTTTTTTTCAAGAGCCCTATTGCTGTTAATTTAATATCAGTTTTAGTTGCATTGAAAAGATAGTTAGGATTTTTTGTCAATACTAATATTCGAGTCCATATGGATCAAATATCTTTCTTAAAGGTCCTTATGTTGCAGTTATGTTTTGTTGGCACACTTTAGCTTGTTCCATTTTTTTTTTATGTGAATTAAAATTTATTATTTGAGAATATATTCACTTCTTACGACACGATTTGGTGTGTTTACCTTAGTATTTTTGTGGTTATCATTCCCCTGAATTTTCATGATTCTGTTTTTTTTTTGTACATTTGAGAATATACATATTATAAATTTATTTATTGATCTAAAATTCGTATTTTAAACATTATATTTTATATTATATTATATTGTATTATATATAATAATTATACATATATATTATATTTTTCCTGGAATTTGCAAGGAAACATTAAAATAACTTTTGATAGGATAAAAGGAAGTATTGCGTGACTTTAAATATTATTCTATAGCGAAAAGTTTGTTTTTATCAGTTCCGTAATGAACACCCGAAACTCATCTAGAGGTTCTAGGAATAATTCGTTCACTGGGACACGGGGCTCATCAGCTTTTGGAAATAACATATCAGTGGATCTTCAGGACAGCTCTGGTGCAAAAACAAAAGTGGTTCATTCTCCTGCACCCAGGACGCTGGTTAATAGGGCACAAAGCTCAGGCAATTTGTCATCGTCTAGTCTTTTCCAGGATATTGTAGTAATGGATAACCAGAATGCCGCTTCACAACCGCAATTAGTTGCAGCTCCAGAGGAAATTCCTAGCAGATCTTCCCTCAATCCAAACGTGGACCCGTTGGTACATGCTTCGACTTCTAGCAGTAGTGCTCCACGGGCTCCAAATACAAACTATGCCAATCCTAATAGTACCAATTCTTTCGATTCTTTGGTAGCACTTCTGCAGCAAACAATTTGGACAACACAGGAAGAATTCCGAAGAGAGTTAACCTCAATTCGGGAAAGTATATCCCAAATAGGTAATGCCCCAACTACGTCGTCAAATAGATCCCCTGGAATGTTTCATAACTTTACCAGTTCACAAACCCCTAGTTCTAATCGTACGTCGGAACAAAATAGGATAGTAGAAAATACAAATGTAAAATTAGAAAAGTGGAAGATTTCATATGACGGTACAGGATCTGTTTCAGTTTTTTTGTTTAAAGTCGAGACCCTCTGCACTCGATCTAAATGTTCTGATGAACATTTGTTATCCAATTTTCATATTCTTCTGGAAGGTCGTGCTGAGAGCTGGTATTGGCTCTTTAGTAGACAGAACCATAATATCACTTACTCGTTTTTGCGTAACGCATTAATTAAAGAGTTTGGACATTCGGAATCCGACCACGAGGTGTTGCTAAAAATTTCGTTGCGAAAGCAACAGTTTAAATAAACTTACGATGATTTCCACGCCTCTGTGGTAGCCATGAACTTACGGCTCCAAAATCCACTCCCGGATGTAACACTCATAGATATTTTGAAGCGAAATTTAAACCCAAACTTACGATTTTTAATGTTTAATTCTGATTCTAAGGATATTAATGATTTTCGAGACATTGCCCGGGAAGCGGAAAAAGTTTTACGGGAGACCAAATTTCAGACATCTAATATAGTAACGTCTCGAAACATTAATGAGATCGATACTTTACTTCCAGAAGTCTGTGGATCTGAATATGTAGACCCTCAGGTCGAGGCATTGGAATTACCTAATAAAAAGTTCAACCATGATTATTCTGGCATTAAATGTTGGAATTGTTTGGAGTTTGGCCATTCATACATATATTGTTCGGAGGAAATCAAGAAGCCTTTTTGCTTCAAATGCGGTCAAAAGGGTACCTTGACACCTAAATGTCCTAACAAACATTCTTTTCTGGGAAATCGAAAAGTGGGCGAGATGGCTACCGGGGACACTCGTCCACACCCACAAACCCCGAGTTTGAACTAAGGTCTAACTCTAGCGAGGATAATTTTAATTTTATTGAACATTTTGATATACCAACTGAGACATTTACTAAGGAAAATTCGACACAAACCCCCGATTTTTACGTTTGCGGCGATAATATGAAAAAATTACGTGAATATCCTATAATGGAAGATTTTCAGGAGAACTTTTCCATACCTAAATCTATGCAAACAGATATTGATACTTTTATGAGTGATAGAGATGACTATGCGCTAAACAAACGGAAAATGGCAGCCAAACCCACATTTAATATTGTTAAATGTAGGATACGGTTCAGGAAACGTAAGTTTTTCCGAAAACTATTAGAGTCAACAGTTTTTAATGAGTCGGACGACAGACCATTCGCGAAAGTGAAAGTAAATGATGATACTCTTGTGGGATTACTGGATTCAGGAGCCAATGTCTGTGCATTGGGCAAGGATTGTTTATCCTTTTTGGAGAAAAATAAAATACCCTATACACCTATGAGATCTTCAGTACGTACGGCAAGTGGCAACAAACAGGATGTTATAGGCTTTTGCGTTTTACCGATATTTTTTAAGGGCGTTAGTAAGAATATTACCTTTTATGTAGTCCCATCACTTAGTCAATATGCTTACTTCGGTATTAATTTTTGGCGAGAGTTTGCTCTTGCTCCTGATATTATTCCAACCAATCCTGCTCAGGTTTCGGAAGTTGCATTAGACTCAAGCTTGGAAAATTTTCACGAATTGACTCCGGAACAAAGGCTAATTTTGGAAAAGACAATTTTAGAATTCCCCTCGTATGAGAAGTTGGGTCTAGGTAGTACTGATGTATTACAACACCACATTGACACAGGCGACGCCGTCCCAATAAAGTGCAGACATTATCCATTATCCCCTCCCAGACAAGAAGAAGCGTTTCAGGAAATCGATAGGTTGTTAAAATTAGGCGTTATCGAAGAATCTAATTCTCCGTGGTGCTCACCGGCAGTACTTGTGAGAAAACCTGGGAAGGTTAGACTCTGCATAGATTCTAGGAAACTTAATGAGGTAACAAAAAAGGACTCCTACCCATTGCCTCACATCAATGGACTACTGAGTAGGCTCAAGGATACGTATTTTATCACAGGAATTGATCTTAAAGATGCATTTTTGCAAATTCCACTGACTGATTCATCTAAGGAAAAGATTGCCTTCGTGATACCGGGTAAACCGTTGTATCACTATAAATACATGCCTTTTGGGTTATGTAATGGGCCTCAGACCATGAGTCGGCTCATGGATAAAGTTATTCCTTCACGATTGCGTGAAAATGTATTCATATATCTTGATGACTTGCTAATCTGTAGTTCCGATTTTGAAGGGCATGTAAGTCTGTTGTCACAAGTAGCGTCTTGCCTGAAGGGAGCTAAATTGACTATTAATGTGAGTAAGAGTAAATTCTGTCAAAAGGAGATCAAATATTTAGGATATATTGTGGGCAACGGTTGTTTAAAAGTAGACCCGTCTAAAGTAGAATCGATAAATAATTTTCCTCTTCCGAAGACACCCAAACAAATCCGTAGATTCATAGGTATGGCTAATTGGTATCGATCCTTTATTAATAACTTCGCGGATCTTGCAGGACCTCTGACTGATTGTTTGAAAAATTCGAAAGGAAAATTTTTACTCACCGATGAAGCAATTGAAGCATTTGAGAAACTGAAGATTGCCCTCTCTTCTGCTCCTGTATTGGCTCAACCCGATTTTCAAAAAGAATTTGTAATACAATGCGATGCTTCCAAAACTGGGGTAGGCGGTGTATTGCTCCAATATGATGACCAAGGGCTGGAGCATCCCATCGCGTATGTATCACAGAAACTTAATAAAAGTCAAAAGAATTACACGGTTACCGAACTGGAATGCCTTGCAGCGATTGTAAGTGTAAATAAATTTCGTCCCTATGTTGAAGGTTTACGTTTCCGCATAATCACGGATCACTCTTCCCTGAAGTGGCTTATGTCGCAGAAGGATTTGAGTGGACGTTTGGCACGCCGGAGTTTGAAATTACAGCGGTATTCATTTAGCATTGAGCATAGAAAAGGATCCTTAAATGTTGTACCCGACTGTCTCTCTAGGATGGACATAGATGGCCTGTCTATGGAAAATCTACCAACAGACGTTGATCTAACATCTCCTGAGTTTGAAAGCGAAGAATACCAACATCTCCGGAAATCCATCTTCGAAAACAAAGAGTCCTTGCCAGATTTGTGTATATCTGGAAACTTAATTCTGAAAAGGGTGAACTTTAGACGGGGTTCTGAGAAAGAGGAGAATAGCTTGTGGCGTATTTGGATACCAATGCCATTAGTACAATCGGTGATTAAATCAGCTCACGACTCGATAGGTTCATGTCACGGCGGTTTTATGAAAACATTATCGAGAATTCGTCAAAAATATTTTTGGCCGACAATGATAAAGGATATTCAGACGTATATAAGTAGATGTGATATTTGCAAAACTATAAAATCGTCAAACCAAATTACAAGACCTCTAATGGGTAATCAGATCCACACTAATAGACCATTTGAGAGGCTGTATTGCGACTTTTTAGGCCCGTATCCATTGACAAAATCTGGGAATTCCATTATTTTTATATGTTTGGATCATCTAACAAAATTTGTTTTCTTGAAACCTATGAAGGCAGCAACGACATCTAAAGTGATTTTATTTTTTGAATCTGAAATTTTTCCAACCTATGGAGTACCGAGGTTTATTCATAGCGATAATGCCAAACAATTCATTTCTAAGGAAATGAAAGACTTCTACGAATTGTATGATATATCTCATATTACAACAGGATTTTATGCGCCACAATCTAATGCTTCGGAACGTGCTAATCGCGAAATTATCACGAAAATTAGATTTTTTTGCGGGACCATAAAGATCATCGTGAATGGGATAAGTATATTCCTCAAATTTTGTCGGTTTTGCGTAGCGACTACCATTCGGCGATAAAATGTTCTCCCTATTACGCAATGTTTGGCCAGAACATGGTTCAGCATGGTTCGGCATATAAGATTTTGGATACATTAGGTTGCTTATCAGGTGAAGATATGGATATTTGTAGCAATAGTGACAAATTGTCAAAAATAAGGCTGAATCTTCGCGAGAATCTAACTATTGCACATAACAGAGCCGCTAAAACATATAATCTTAGAAGCAGGCCAGTACAATTTCAAAGAGGTCAAATCGTATTTATTAAGAATCACGGAATGAGTAGCATGTCCAAACGTATAAACAGAAAGTTTATGCCAAAATATTCCAAGTGCAGGATTAAGGATAGAATAGGCAACACTCTATACGATATTGAGGATCAGAATGGGAAATATATCGGGAAATACCATGCTTCCGACATAAAGTCTTGAATTTTGCCCGGCTTTCGTGGGTCGTGCCACACTTTGGCAACTGTAGAAAAATTAAAATTGTAGTAAGGCGCGGAAAATTGTTTGCCTGTTATTAAATTATTATTAAATAGGAATACGACTTAAAATTTTTATTGCAGGAACATTTTTTCTTTTAAATTGGCTTAAATCTAACAAAAACGATTAACATAGAGCAATGATTTTGTTCAGTGTAATCGCTTGCTCCATGGAGAACAATTTCTGCATGTATTTGGTGAACAAGAAAACAAAAATCGGTTTCCTGTTCAAACTTCAATTTACGATAAAATTTCGGTTTGAAGCAGGTTTGTTGCGATTTTTTTTGTTGAACGATTTTTTTTCTTCTGCTTGCCGTTCGTAATTGGTAGTTGAGATTCATTCCCTACGAAATTATTTCATTTCAAGTTCAAGGTTAAACCTTAACTCTCATTTCTGTTGTATGTAATATACAACAATCACTTACTCTTTAATGGAGAAAAGAGGGAAGGAAGAAAGAAGAGAATTATTACTCTTTAAATTGCTTTGATCATAGTGAAGAGTAAACAATTCTCTTAACTTGCATTTTTTTGTGTCTTTTCATTTGTTTCTTTGTATCTGGCTGGACATACAGACAGTTTGAGCATTAAGTCGTTGTTGTTGCTACGTTTTTTTTCTTTCTTATGGAAGAGAGTGCTTATTGCGTTTCTCTTTTCATATATGAAAGGTTTTTTTTTTGTTAGAGCAGAGAAAAGTGTGAAATAAAGCCAGAGATGGTTATAGGAGTTTCATGAGTGTTGATTTGTAATTGTATATAAAATTTATTTTATATATAATTTATGACAAATATATGCATATAGTTCACCTACCTAATAACCTACTTGCTTATTATTAGATAATTACCTAAAAATAACTAACATTTAGTGCGAATAAGGCTTTTTCTTGTAAAAAAATATTAGGCAAAATCATATAGGCACTCAATTTTCCATCCCTGTTTTTTTTAATTTGATTTTAAAAACCAAAATATGTTTCATATTCCATCTTGTCCCTATTTAAGGAATATATATTATATATATATACCATAACGGGACTTTATTTACAACATTTTTAAAAAATCACGCCACTAGATTCAGCTTTTTGGCGTGAAACAAATGAATTGCAAAGTGGATTTTGTGAGGAACACTACCAACACGGGAAATAAAAAAAAAAAAAAAAAAAAGGAAAAAGGGAAAAGTAAAATTAAAAGACTGTACCCATGAATTGAAAAACTTAAACGGAAAAAATTTATAAAATTAAATATTAAAACAAAAACAACTATTTATCATAAAAACTAAATTATTTAAACATTTAACATTTTAAAAAGAAAAAATATAAAAAAAGAAAAAATTTAAATCATTAATCGGAAAAGAAAAAGAAGAACGAAGTATATTGCTACTGTGAAACACTCTACACGACAACAGTAAAACAGCAACAGAAACAACAACAACTTTTTTTTTCCCCAATTGGAGCGTTAAATTAAAGCAGAAAAAAAATTTATGAACTTTTCCAGAAAGAAAATTGTATAAAAATTTTATTTCCTTTGTTATTTTATTGGAAAAAAAAAAAACAAAAAAAAGAGAGAAGAATGGAAAAGAAATGAATTAATTTGAATTTTCATCTTTATCATTATAATTACTATTATTATAAAAACAAAACGCAACTTTTATTTTTATTATTATTATTACTAAAATAAAAAAAATACTCTAACTTAACATTATAATTATGCATAATATACCTACATACAACATACATCTATATATTTTTAATTGTAGCATATAACTTCATTTTTTTTTACAAATAGTTTATATCGTTATATATATATATAAAAAAAGAAATATGATATAAATTAATGACCTAAGCTAAAAAAAAAACAGAAAAAATAAAATTCGTTTTAAAATATTATTTTGAAATTTAAAATGAAGATGAATAAATTCATAATTAAAACTTTTATTTAAATTTATGATAGAAATCAAAATTATTTACCAATATACTTAAAGTAAAGGAATCATTTAACCAAGAAATTTTTATTTAAGAATGATTGAACTTAATGATTAAAATTTAAAAATTTAAAAAAATTTAATATTATAATTAAAGTAGGAGAATTCCATATGAAAGAAAAATTAAATTAGAAACTAATAAGGGAAATATTATAAATAATTAAATTTTAAATTTAAATTTTTTCCAAAAAGGAAGAAAATTTTTTTTAAAAATCTGAAATTTTAAGAAATGAATAAAATTAAATAACACACGAAGAAAAGAAAAAAAATACAAGCGAAATATTAAAAGTTATATTAAAATTTTTTATAATAAATATCGGCATTCAGGAACAAAAGAATTGTTAAACTGAAATTATAATGAAAACTTATAATAATTATAATTATTATATTATAATTCATTAATTATATATATATATATTCAACAAACAATTGTCAAAGTGAAAATATTTGAATAGCACCTAAAAAATGAAATATCAAATAATTTTTTTTTAATAATCGAAACTTAGATTACAGGAAAGAAAATCAGTCAATATAAATTCGGAAAACGAAACCAACATTTTTCATATCAACACTAAACATCAAATACCCATTGTAATGCAGTGATTGCTGGGCCCATCAATTGACACCGCATAAAAATTTACACGGGTAAACAAGTAAATACATTCATACATATCTGCAAATGATTGTAAGTAATACATAAATTTTCTTTTATATCGATTTTATTAATTGCATTATTTCTGTAAAGAATGTCCGATTAATTTTTCACATTTATATTTATTTTATTATCATATTTTATAATTTATATACGAAGTATATACATCTAACCATTGAAATGTACCAAATAAATTTTGTTAATTTTGTTTTATAAACTAACCACATGATATTTTAAAGATTTTAATAAGGGGAATGTTAACCATCGTGAGATATGAAGGGTAAATTATATTAAATAGTGTTTTTTTTTATAAGGGACAGGTATTTCGAATTATGGGTGCTTTCCTGTCAAGGCGTCTGACATTAGGTCAGTGGGAGGGAAACATTGTACCCAAACGTGGCATAACAACTTGCCATCGTTCAGTTTTCAGTAGTTGACAATATCAAGTTTCATTATTTTTTTTTGTATTTTGGCATACTATAGGTACATTTAGGCATGGTTAGTATGCTATATGATTACGCGCAGTAATATGAGTTAAGAATTATCATTGCCTCAAATTATAGTTAGCTGGGACACCTTTCAACATGCCTCTTAATCTCATTTTATTTGTTTTGGTTTGCGATTGAACTCGGTCAACAATTTTCATTATTCATGTAAGCCTGACGCGTAACAGTGGGATAACGACACATAAACAATAGCAGCGCTTTGTTATAAATAATAACAGCGTGACTCCTTATCATTTCTTACTCTTCAGCATAAGATCAATAATAATATTATATTTTTAATGTAAACAAATTTTAAAACGCTGACTCAAGAATTATGCAGCTGTGTGCACGTTTACATCGTATACCTAAATATAAACATGATTGTGCATATTCATTTTATTTGTGTTAATATGAGTATATATGAGTATATGTACTTAGAACAGCTCTTGTCTTTACAAGATCTTCTAACATTTTAGTATGGTAATTTTTAGACATTGTGCTAATTTTTTCATATTAATTTTGATCTGCTTTGTATCTGGACACGATCTGCTATGTATCTGATCACGATCTGCTTCGTATCTGCTCACGATCTACTTGGTATCTGGTCACGATCTTCTTCGTATCTGCTCACGATCTACTTGGTATCTGGTCACGATCTGCTTCGTATCTGCTCACGATCTGCTTCGTATCTGCTCACGATCTACTTAGTATCTGGTCACGATCTGCTTCGTATCTGCTCACGATCTGCTCACGATCTGCTTTGTATCTGCTCACGATCTGATTTACACCTGATCATGATCTGCTTGATGTCTTATGTCTATATCTTTTGAATTTGGGTACGCTGTATCGTGCTTTCTACAAGCAGCATCCCATAAATTTATTCCTTTGTCTCCTCTTGCTAATCGTTTTTGAACTTTTGTATCAGGTCTACAAAACTGATAACCAGGTAGATGTAATTCAACAAGTAATTTGTTTAAGTTGTTTACAAAACCTCTTACAATCTTACACTAATTAGGTTTATTTTTTGTTTTTTTTTGTTTTAACTGTAGTTTATAACCATTGTTTTCGTTACTTTCATACCTCTTCGTATGAAACACTATTCTAGCAAGCTATACAATCTGTACTAGCTATACTAGCAAGCTGTACTAGCTATACTAGTAAGCTATACAATTTATACTAGCTATACTAGCAAGCTGTACTAGCTATATTAGCTATACTAGCAAGCTGTACTAGCTATACTAGCAAGCTATACAATTTATACTAGCTATACTAGCAAGCTGTACTAGCTATACTAGCAAGCTGTACTAGCTATACTAGCAAGCTATACAATCTATACTAGCTATACTAGCAAGCTGTACTAGCTGTACTAGCAAGCTGTACTAGCTATACTAGCAAGCTGTACTAGCAAGCTATACTAGCAAGCTATACAATCTATACTAGCTATACTAGCAAGCTGTACTAGCTATACTAGCACGCTGTACTAGCTATACTAGTAAGCTATACAATTTATACTAGCTATACTAGCAAGCTGTACTAGCTATATTAGCTATACTAGCAAGCTGTACTAGCTATACTAGCAAGCTATACAATTTATACTAGCTATACTAGCAAGCTGTACTAGCTGTACTAGCAAGCTGTACTAGCTATACTAGCAATCTGTACTAGCTATACTAGCAAGCTGTACTAGCTATACTAGCAAGCTATACAATCTATACTAGCTATACTAGCAAGCTACACTAGCGAGCTTTACTAGCAAGCTATACTAGCAAGCTGTACTAGCTATACTAGCAAGCTGTACTAGCTATACTAGCAAGGTATACAATCTATACTAGCTATACTAGCAAGCTGTACTAGCTGTACTAGCGAGCTATACTAGCAAGCTATACAATCTATACTAGCTATACTAGCAAGCTGTACTAGCTATACTAGCAAGCTGTACTAGCTATACTAGCAAGCTGTACTAGCTATACTAGCAAGCTGTACTAGCAAGCTATACTAGCAAGCTATACAATCTATACTAGCAAGCTGTACTAGCTATACTAGCAAGCTGTACTAGCTATACTAGCAAACTGTACTAGCTATACTAGCAAGCTGTACTAGCTATACTAGCAAGCTGTACTAGCTATACTAGCAAGCTGTACTAGCTATACTAGCAATCTGTACTAGCTATACTAGCAAGCTACACAATCTATACTAGCAAGCTGTACTAGCTATACTAGCAAGCTGTACTAGCAAGCTGTACTAGCTATACTAGCAATCTGTACTAGCTATACTAGCAAGCTACACAATCTGTACTAGCAAGCTGTACTAGCTATACTAGCAAGCTGTACTAGCTATACTAGCAAGCTGTACTAGCTATACTAGCAAGCTGTACTAGCTATACTAGCAAGCTGTACTAGCTATACTAGTAAGCTATACAATTTATACTAGCTATACTAGCAAGCTGTACTAGCTATATTAGCTATACTAGCAAGCTGTACTAGCTATACTAGCAAGCTATACAATTTATACTAGCTGTACTAGCAAGCTGTACTAGCTGTACTAGCAAGCTGTACTAGCTATACTAGCAATCTGTACTAGCTATACTAGCAAGCTGTACTAGCTATACTAGCAAGCTATACAATCTATACTAGCTATACTAGCAAGCTACACTAGCGAGCTTTACTAGCAAGCTATACTAGCAAGCTGTACTAGCTATACTAGCAAGCTGTACTAGCTATACTAGCAAGCTATACAATCTATACTAGCTATACTAGCAAGCTGTACTAGCTGTACTAGCAAGCTGTACTAGCTATACTAGCAAGCTGTACTAGCAAGCTATACTAGCAAGCTATACAATCTATACTAGCTATACTAGCAAGCTGTACTAGCTATACTAGCAAGCTGTACTAGCTATACTAGCAAGCTATACAATCTATACTAGCTATACTAGCAAGCTGTACTAGCTGTACTAGCAAGCTGTA
Organism: Sarcophaga subvicina; assembly: GCA_936449025.2. Classification (NCBI taxonomy): domain Eukaryota; kingdom Metazoa; phylum Arthropoda; class Insecta; order Diptera; family Sarcophagidae; genus Sarcophaga; species Sarcophaga subvicina. The sequence goes on from OW388084.2 coordinate 42,072,627, forward strand.
CTAGCTATACTAGCAAGCTGTGTTAGCAAGCTATACTAGCAAGCTATACAATCTATACTAGCTATACTAGCAAGCTGTACTAGCTATACTAGCAAGCTGTACTAGCTATACTAGCAAGCTGTACTAGCTATACTAGCAAGCTATACAATCTATACTAGCTATACTAGCAAGCTGTACTGGCTGTACTAGCAAGCTGTACTAGCTATACTAGCAAGCTGTGTTAGCAAGCTATACTAGCAAGCTATACAATCTATACTAGCTATACTAGCAAGCTGTACTAGCTATACTAGCAAGCTGTACTAGCTATACTAGCAAGCTGTACTAGCTATACTAGCAAGCTGTACTAGCTATACTAGCAAGCTGTACTAGCTATACTAGCAAACTGTACTAGCTATACTAGCAAGCTGTACTAGCTATACTAGCAAGCTGTACTAGCTATACTAGCAAGCTGTACTAGCTATACTAGCAAGCTATACAATCTATACTAGCTATACTAGCAAGCTGTACTAGCTGTACTAGCAAGCTGTACTAGCTATACTAGCAAGCTGTGTTAGCAAGCTATACTAGCAAGCTATACAATCTATACTAGCTATACTAGCAAGCTGTACTAGCTATACTAGCAAGCTGTACTAGCTATACTAGCAAGCTGTACTAGCTATACTAGCAAGCTGTACTAGCTATACTAGCAAGCTGTACTAGCTATACTAGCAAACTGTACTAGCTATACTAGCAAGCTGTACTAGCTATACTAGCAAGCTGTACTAGCTATACTAGCAAGCTGTACTAGCTATACTAGCAATCTGTACTAGCTATACTAGCAAGCTACACAATCTATACTAGCAAGCTGTACTAGCTATACTAGCAAGCTGTACTAGCAAGCTGTACTAGCTATACTAGCAATCTGTACTAGCTATACTAGTAATCTGTACTAGCTATACTAGCAAGCTACACAATCTATACTAGCAAGCTGTACTAGCTGTACTATCAAGCTGTACTAGCTATACTAGCAATCTGTATTAGCTATACTAGCAAGCTACACAATCTATACTAGCAAGCTGTACTAGCTGTACTAGCAAGCTGTACTAGCTATACTAGCAATCTGTACTAGCTATACTAGCAAGCTACACAATCTATACTAGCAAGCTGTACTAGCTATACTAGCTATACTAGCAAGCTGTACTAGCTATACTAGCAAGCTACACAATCTATACTAGCAAGCTGTACTAGCTGTACTAGCAAGCTATACTAGCAAGCTGTACTAGCTATACTAGCAAGCTACACAATCTATACTAGCAAGCTGTACTAGCTGTACTAGCAAGCTGTACTAGCTATACTAGTTATACTAGCAAGCTGTACTAGCTATACTAGCAAGCTGTACTAGCTATACTAGCAAGCTGTACTAGCTATACTAGCAAGCTATATAATCTATACTAGCAAGCTGTACTAGCTATACTAGCAAGCTGTACTAGCTATACTAGCAAGCTGTACTAGCTATACTAGCAAGCTGTACTAGCTATACTAGCAAGCTGTACTAGCTGTATCAGCTATAACAGCTATACCAGCCATAACAGCTATACCAGCTAGACTACTACACCCGCTAGACTACTAGCTATACCAATTAGACTAGATATACCTGCTGTACCAGCTGTACCAACCTGGTATATACCTGGTATGTATCTGGTATATACCTTGTATGTATTTGGTATATACCTGGTATAGCTGGTATGTACCTGATATATACCTGGTATGGTATGTATCAGGTGTATACCAGGGTGGTATAGCTGGTACAGCAGGTATAGCTGATATAGCTGGTATAGATGTTATAGCTGGTATAGCTGGTATAGCTGTTATGGCTGGTATAGCTAGTAAAGCTGGTATAGTTGCTAGTACAGCTTGCTAGTATAGCTAGTACAGCTTGCTAGTATAGCTAGTACAGCTTGCTAGTATAGCTGGTACAGCTTGCTAGTACAGCTTACTAAAATAGCTAGTATAGCTAGTACAGCTTGCTAGTATAGCTAGTACAGCTTGCTAGTATAGCTAGTACAGCTTGCTAGTATACCTAGTACAGCTTGCTAGTATAGCTAGTATAGATTGTATAGCTTGCTAGTATAGCTTGCTAGTATAGCTAGTATAGAGAGTATAGCTTGCTAGTATAGCTTGCTAGTATAGCTAGTATAGATTGTACAGCTTGCTAGTATAGCTAGTATAGCTTGCTAGTATAGCTAGTACAGCTTGCTAGTATAGCTAGTATAGCTAGTACAGCTTGCTAGTATAGCTAGTACAGCTTGCTAGTATAGCTAGTACAGCTTGCTAGTATAGATTGTATAGCTTGCTAGTATAGCTAGTACAGACTGCTAGTATAGCTAGTACAGCTTGCTAGTATATCTAGTATAGATTGTATAGCTTGCTAGTATAGCTAGTATAGAGTGTATAGCTTGCTAGTATAGCTTGCTAGTATAGCTAGTATAGATTGTATAGCTTGCTAGTATAGCTAGTACAGCTTGCTAGTATAGCTAGTACAGCTTGCTAGTATAGCTAGTACAGCTTGCTAGTATAGCTAGTATAGCTATTATACCTTGCTAGTATACCTAGTACAGCTTGCTAGTATAGCTAGTACAGCTTGCTAGTAAACCTAGTACAGCTTGCTAGTACAGCTAGTACTGCTTGCTAGTATAGCTAGTACAGTTTGCTAGTATAGCTAGTACAGCTTGCTAGTATAGCTAGTACAGCTTGCTAGTATAGCTAGTACAGCTTGCTAGTACAGCTAGTACAGCTTACTAAAATAGCTTGTATAGCTAGTACAGCGTGCTAGTATAGATTATATAGCTTGCTAGTATAGCTAGTACAGATTGCTAGTATAGCTAGTACAGCTTGCTAGGACAGCTAGTACAGCTTACTAAAATAGCTTGTATAGCTAGTACAGCGTGCTAGTATAGATTATATAGCTTGCTAGTATAGCTAGTACAGATTGCTAGTATAGCTAGTACAGCTTGCTAGTACAGCTAGCTAAAATAGCTAGTATAGCTAGTACAGCTTGCTAGTATAGCTAGTACAGCTTGCTAGTATAGCTAGTACAGCTTGTTAGTATAGATTGTGTAGCTTGCTAGTATAGCTAGTACAGCTTGCTAGTATAGCTAGTATAGCTAGTACAGCTCGCTAGTATAGCTAGTATAGCTAGTACAGCTTGCTAGTATAGCTAGTATAGCTAGTACAGCTTGCTAGTACAGCTAGTACAGCTTGCTAGTCTAGCTAGTATAGCTAGTACAGCTTGCTAGTATAGCTAGTACAGCGTGCTAGTATAGATTATATAGCTTGCTAGTATAGCTAGTACAGATTGCTAGTATAGCTAGTACAGCTTGCTAGTACAGCTAGTTAAAATAGCTAGTATAGCTAGTACAGCTTGCTAGTATAGCTAGTATAGCTAGTACAGCTTGCTAGTATAGCTAGTACAGCGTGCTAGTATAGATTATATAGCTTGCTAGTATAGCTAGTACAGATTGCTAGTACAGCTAGTTAAAATAGCTTGTATAGCTAGTACAGCGTGCTAGTATAGATTATATAGCTTGCTAGTATAGCTAGTACAGATTGCAGGTACATACCAGCTATACCAGGTATATACCAGATACATACAAGGTATATACCAGATACATACCAGGTATATACCAGGTTGGTACAGCTGGTACAGCAGGTATATCTAGTCTAATTGGTATAGCTAGTAGTCTAGCGGGTGTAGTAGTCTAGCTGGTATAGCTGTTATGGCTGGTATAGCTGTTATAGCTGATACAGCTAGTACAGCTTGCTAGTATAGCTAGTACAGCTTGCTAGTATAGATTGTATAGCTTGCTAGTATAGCTAGTACAGACTGCTAGTATAGCTAGTACAGCTTGCTAGTATAGCTAGTATAGATTGTATAGCTTGCTAGTATAGCTAGTATAGAGTGTATAGCTTGCTAGTATAGCTTGCTAGTATAGCTAGTATAGATTGTATAGCTTGCTAGTATAGCTAGTACAGCTTACTAGTACAGCTAGTACAGTTTGCTAGTATAGCTAGTACAGCTTGCTGGTACAGCTAGTACAGCTCGCTAGTATAGCTAGTATAGCTTGCTAGTATAGCTAGTACAGCTCGCTAGTACAGCTAATACAGCTTGCTAGTATAGCTAGTACAGCTTGCTAGTATAGCTAGTACAGCTTGCTAGTATAGCTAGTACAGCTTGCTAGTATAGCTAGTATAGCTATTATACCTTGCTAGTATACCTAGTACAGCTTGCTAGTATAGCTAGTACAGCTTGCTAGTATACCTAGTACAGCTTGCTAGTACAGCTAGTACAGCTTGCTAGTATAGCTAGTACAGTTTGCTAGTATAGCTAGTACAGCTTGCTAATATAGCTAGTACAGCTTGCTAGTATAGCTAGTACAGCTTGCTAGTACAGCTAGTACAGCTTACTAAAATAGCTTGTATAGCTAGTACAGCGTGCTAGTATAGATTATATAGCTTGCTAGTATAGCTAGTACAGATTGCTAGTATAGCTAGTACAGCTTGCTAGGACAGCTAGTACAGCTTACTAAAATAGCTAGTATAGCTAGTACAGCTTGCTAGTATAGCTAGTACAGCGTGCTAGTATAGATTATATAGCTTGCTAGTATAGCTAGTACAGATTGCTAGTATAGCTAGTACAGCTTGCTAGTACAGCTAGCTAAAATAGCTAGTATAGCTAGTACAGCTTGCTAGTATAGCTAGTACAGCTTGCTAGTATAGCTAGTACAGCTTGTTAGTATAGATTGTGTAGCTTGCTAGTATAGCTAGTACAGCTTGCTAGTATAGCTAGTATAGCTAGTACAGCTCGCTAGTATAGCTAGTATAGCTAGTACAGCTTGCTAGTATAGCTAGTATAGCTAGTACAGCTTGCTAGTACAGCTAGTACAGCTTGCTAGTCTAGCTAGTATAGCTAGTACAGCTTGCTAGTATAGCTAGTACAGCGTGCTAGTATAGATTATATAGCTTGCTAGTATAGCTAGTACAGATTGCTAGTATAGCTAGTACAGCTTGCTAGTACAGCTAGTTAAAATAGCTAGTATAGCTAGTACAGCTTGCTAGTATAGCTAGTATAGCTAGTACAGCTTGCTAGTATAGCTAGTACAGCGTGCTAGTATAGATTATATAGCTTGCTAGTATAGCTAGTACAGATTGCTAGTACAGCTAGTTAAAATAGCTAGTATAGCTAGTACAGCTTGCTAGTCTAGCTAGTATAGCTAGTACAGCTTGCTAGTATAGCTAGTACAGCGTGCTAGTATAGATTATATAGCTTGCTAGTATAGCTAGTACAGATTGCTAGTATAGCTAGTACAGCTTGCTAGTATAGCTAGTTTAGCTAGTACAGCTTGCTAGTATAGCTAGTACAGCGTGCTAGTATAGATTATATAGCTTGCTAGTATAGCTAGTACAGCTTGCTAGTACAGCTAGTTAAAATAGCTAGTATAGCTAGTACAGCTTGCTAGTCTAGCTAGTACAGCTTGCTAGTATAGCTAGTACAGCGTGCTAGTATAGATTATATAGCTTGCTAGTATAGCTAGTACAGATTGCTAGTATAGCTAGTACAGCTTGCTAGTACAGCTAGCTAAAATAGCTAGTATAGCTAGTACAGCTTGCTAGTATAGCTAGTACAGCTTGCTAGTATAGCTAGTACAGCTTGTTAGTATAGATTGTGTAGCTTGCTAGTAAAGCTAGTACAGCTTGCTAGTATAGCTAGTATAGCTAGTACAGCTTGCTAGTATAGCTAGTATAGCTAGTACAGCTTGCTAGTACAGCTAGTACAGCTTGCTAGTCTAGCTAGTATAGCTAGTACAGCTTGCTAGTATAGCTAGTATAGATTGTATAGCTTGTTAGTATAGCTTGCTAGTATAGCTAGTATAGATTGTATAGCTTGCTAGTATAGCTTGCTAGTATAGCTAGTATAGATTGTATCGCTTGCTAGTATAGCTAGTACAGCTTGCTAGTATAGCTAGTACAGTTTGCTAGTATAGCTAGTACAGCTTACTAAAATAGCTAGTATAGCTAGTACAGCTTGCTAGTATAGCTAGTACAGCTTGCTAGGACAGCTAGTACAGCTTACTAAAATAGCTAGTATAGCTAGTACAGCTTGCTAGTATAGCTAGTACAGCTTGCTAGTACAGCTAGCTAAAATAGCTAGTATAGCTAGTACAGCTTGCTAGTATAGCTAGTACAGCTTGCTAGTATAGCTAGTACAGCTTGTTAGTATAGATTGTGTAGCTTGCTAGTATAGCTAGTACAGATTGCTAGTATAGCTAGTACAGCTTGCTAGTACAGCTAGTACAGCTTGCTAGTATAGATTGTGTAGCTTGCTAGTATAGCTAGTACAGATTGCTAGTATAGCTAGTATAGCTAGTACAGCTTGCTAGTATAGCTAGTACAGCTTGTTAGTATAGATTGTGTAGCTTGCTAGTAAAGCTAGTACAGCTTGCTAGTATAGATTGTGTAGCTTGCTAGTATAGCTAGTACAGATTGCTAGTATAGCTAGTATAGCTAGTACAGCTTGCTAGTACAGCTAGTACAGCTTGCTAGTATAGATTGTGTAGCTTGCTAGTATAGCTAGTACAGATTGCTAGTATAGCTAGTATAGCTAGTACAGCTTGCTAGTATAGCTAGTACAGATTGCTAGTATAGCTAGTACAGCTTGCTAGTACAGCTAGTACAGCTTGCTAGTATAGATTGTGTAGCTTGCTAGTATAGCTAGTACAGATTGCTAGTATAGCTAGTATAGCTAGTACAGCTTGCTAGTATAGCTAGTACAGCTTGTTAGTATAGATTGTGTAGCTTGCTAGTAAAGCTAGTACAGCTTGCTAGTATAGCTAGTATAGCTAGTACAGCTTGCTAGTATAGCTAGTACAGCTTGCTAGTATAGCTAGTACAGCTTACTAAAATAGCTAGTATAGCTAGTACAGCTTGCTAGTATAGCTAGTACAGCTTGCTAGTACAGCTAGCTAAAATAGCTAGTATAGCTAGTACAGCTTGCTAGTATAGCTAGTACAGCTTGCTAGTATAGCTAGTACAGCTTGCTAGTATAGTTAGTACAGCTTGCTAGTATAGCTAGTACAGCTTGCTAGTAAAGCTAGTACAGCTTGCTAGTATAGCTAGTACAGCTTGTTAGTATAGATTGTGTAGCTTGCTAGTAAAGCTAGTACAGCTTGCTAGTACAGCTAGCTAAAATAGCTAGTATAGCTAGTACAGCTTGCTAGTATAGCTAGTACAGTTTGCTAGTATAGCTAGTACAGCTTACTAAAATAGCTAGTATAGCTAGTACAGCTTGCTAGTATAGCTAGTACAGCTTGCTAGTACAGCTAGCTAAAATAGCTAGTATGGCTAGTACAGCTTGCTAGTATAGCTAGTACAGATTGCTAGTATAGCTAGTACAGCTTGCTAGTACAGCTAGTACAGCTTGCTAGTATAGATTGTGTAGCTTGCTAGTATAGCTAGTACAGATTGCTAGTATAGCTAGTACAGATTGCTAGTATAGCTAGTACAGCTTGCTAGTATAGCTAGTACAGCTTGTTAGTATAGATTGTGTAGCTTGCTAGTAAAGCTAGTACAGCTTGCTAGTATAGCTAGTATAGCTAGTACAGCTTGCTAGTATAGCTAGTATAGCTAGTACAGCTTGCTAGTACAGCTAGTACAGCTTGCTAGTCTAGCTAGTATAGCTAGTACAGCTTGCTAGTATAGCTAGTATAGATTGTATAGCTTGTTAGTATAGCTTGCTAGTATAGCTAGTATAGATTGTATAGCTTGCTAGTATAGCTTGCTAGTATAGCTAGTATAGATTGTATCGCTTGCTAGTATAGCTAGTACAGCTTGCTAGTATAGCTAGTACAGTTTGCTAGTATAGCTAGTACAGCTTACTAAAATAGCTAGTATAGCTAGTACAGCTTGCTAGTATAGCTAGTACAGCTTGCTAGTATAGCTAGTACAGCTTGATAGTACAGCTAGTACAGCTTGCTAGTATAGATTGTGTAGCTTGCTAGTATAGCTAGTACAGATTACTAGTATAGCTAGTACAGAATGCTAGTATAGCTAGTACAGCTTGCTAGTAGCTAGTATAGCTAGTACAGCTTGCTAGTATAACTAGTATAGCTAGTACAGCTTGCTAGTATAGATTATATAGCTTGCTAGTATAGCTAGTACAGCTTGCTAGTATAGATTATATAGCTTGCTAGTATAGCTAGTACAGCTTGCTAGTATAGATTATATAGCTTCCTAGTATAGCTAGTACAGCTTACTAAAATAGCTAGTATAGCTAGTACAGCTTGCTAGTATAGCTAGTACAGCTTGCTAGTATAGCTAGTACAGCTTGCTAGTATAGCTAGTACAGCTTGCTAGTATAGCTAGTACAGCTTGCTAGTATAGATTATATAGCTTGCTAGTATAGCTAGTAGAGCTTGCTAGTACAGCTTGCTAGTATAACTAGTATAGCTAGTACAGCTTGCTAGTACAGCTAGTACAGCTTGCTAGTATAGATTGTGTAGCTTGCTAGTATAGCTAGTACAGCTTGCTAGTATAGCTTGCTAGTACAGCTAGTACAGCTTGCTAGTATAGCTAGTACAGCTTGCTAGTATAGCTAGTACAGTTTGCTAGTATAGCTAGTACAGCTTGCTAGTATAGATTGCGTAGCTTGCTAGTATAGCTAGTACAGATTGCTAGTATAGCTAGTACAGCTTGCTAGTATAGCTAGTACAGTTTGCTAGTATAGCTAGTACAGCTTGCTAGTATAGCTAGTACAGCTTGCTAGTATAGCTAGTACAGCTTGCTAGTATAGCTAGTACAGCTTGCTAGTATAGCTAGTACAGCTTGCTAGTATAGCTAGTACAGCTTGCTAGTATAGATTGTGTAGCTTGCTAGTATAGCTAGTACAGATTGCTAGTATAGCTAGTACAGCTTGCTAGTATAGCTAGTACAGTTTGCTAGTATAGCTAGTACAGCTTGCTAGTATAGCTAGTACAGCTTGCTAGTATAGCTAGTACAGCTTGCTAGTATAGCTAGTACAGCTTGCTAGTATAGCTAGTATAGATTGTATAGCTTGCTAGTATAGCTTGCTAGTACAGCTTGCTAGTATAGCTAGTACAGCTTGCTAGTATAGCTAGTATAGATTGTATAGCTTGCTAGTATAGCTTGCTAGTACAGCTTGCTAGTATAGCTAGTACAGCTTGCTAGTACAGCTAGTACAGCTTGCTAGTATAGCTAGTATAGATTGTATAGCTTGCTAGTATAGCTAGTACAGCTTGCTAGTATAGCTAGTACAGCTTGCTAGTATAGCTAGTATAAATTGTATAGCTTGCTAGTATAGCTAGTACAGCTTGCTAGTATAGCTAATATAGCTAGTACAGCTTGCTAGTATAGCTAGTATAAATTGTATAGCTTACTAGTATAGCTAGTACAGCTTGCTAGTATAGCTAGTACAGATTGTATAGCTTGCTAGAATAGTGTTTCATACGAAGAGGTATGAAAGTAACGAAAACAATGGTTATAAACTACAGTCAAAACAAAAAAAAACAAAAAATAAACCTAATTAGTGTAAGATTGTAAGAGGTTTTGTAAACAACTTAAACAAATTACTTGTTGAATTACATCTACCTGGTTATCAGTTTTGTAGACCTGATACAAAAGTTCAAAAACGATTAGCAAGAGGAGACAAAGGAATAAATTTATGGGATGCTGCTTGTAGAAAGCACGATACAGCGTACCCAAATTCAAAAGATATAGACATAAGACATCAAGCAGATCATGATCAGGTGTAAATCAGATCGTGAGCAGATACAAAGCAGATCGTGAGCAGATACGAAGCAGATCGTGACCAGATACTAAGTAGATCGTGAGCAGATACGAAGCAGATCAAAATTAATATGAAAAAATTAGCACAATGTCTAAAAATTACCATACTAAAATGTTAGAAGATCTTGTAAAGACAAGAGCTGTTCTAAGTACATATACTCATATATACTCATATTAACACAAATAAAATGAATATGCACAATCATGTTTATATTTAGGTATACGATGTAAACGTGCACACAGCTGCATAATTCTTTAGTCAGCGTTTTAAAATTTGTTTACATTAAAAATATAATATTATTATTGATCTTATGCTGAAGAGTAAGAAATGATAAGGAGTCACGCTGTTATTATTCATAACAAAGCGCTGCTATTGTTTATGTGTCGTTATCCCACATTTGTTCAGAAGAAAAACACACACACACACATAACGGAAATATATCACAATAACAAACAAAATTAATTAAGCGAAACCACATCCAAAATTGTTTATTTGTTTACATTAAGAAATAGTCTTATTGATCTTGTGCGCGTGCACACACTTATTCTGTCCGTCCAATCATTCGTTTGAAAAGCAATACAAATAAAAGGAACAAGAAGAAGCAGGCATGATCCCAAATTTGAATGGAAAAATTTAAAATGAAAATGATTTAATTCTTTTCCAGATATGCATGTTCTCAAATTTTAACACACACAAACACATTAAAAAGTATTACCCTTTCTTATGTTACAAACCTAAAGACCGATCGCACACAATTCGTTTCACAATTCTGCAATGTTTTTACTCTTTTCCAGATATGCATAATCCCAAATTCGTATGACATAATTGGTCGAGAAGCGGCATAAACATACTACTCCCGTTCAATAGCACTAAAGGCAGCAGTAACATTTCGCTTTATACGCACTATGATGTCAATGTCGTCAGCGTGTGCAAGCAACTAGAATTTTTTGAAAAATAGTGCCAATGCGATGGACTCCCGCCTTTCGCAGCATACTCTCCATGACGAAGTTGAAGAGGTCGCATGATAAGGGTTCGCCTTTTCTGAAACCTCGCACGGTATCAAAAGTTTGGGAGAGATCCATTCCTACTTTGACGGAGCTACATGAATTTCTCAACGTCATTCTGCATAGCTTTGTTTTTTAACGCTCTAAAATGACTGCTAATGAAATTGGCCGTCACACGACCTGAAACCGAAAAACATTGAAAGGCTATCATTCACCTCATGTATCAGTGCCCTGCTCATTTCATTATCTGCCATCGTTGACCGAACTCTCTGATAAAAAGATTGCTGCAATAGCAAGACTGGTTTTCTCTAGCAAATGTTTGATTACCGTGTAGAATTGATTGTGGTATAAATAAACCTAAACGCTGGTCTGAGTGGTACCTCTTCCTTTAGGAGGTTCCGCTATCTTACCTAACCTAAACTAAGAGTACTTTACAAATAAATTTATTAATTAGGGAATTAAGGCAGTAAGAATAAATATTGTTACGAAAATGAAAAATTTAGATACTGGTGTTTTGCTTTTACATCGCTTAACATTAAAATTATAAACAAAAGGTACAAAAAAAACAATGCAATAAACAAATTATCGTACTGCTTCATGTAACTACAAACACCAGAATAAGAAATGGTAAACAAGTAAACAAAAATATATCAACAACACTACAATAATACCCGTAAATAACGATGTTTATATTTATAGAGATTTCGAGAAGGTGAATTCATGAACGTTCGCCTTCAAGAACATTCATCAGTCTGTTGCCGTTGCCATGTAAAACCCAAGGCAAAGCAGGCTACTGAAATTTTGAAATGGTACTGAACTGTAACTGAAGGCGTACTTTTTGAATGAATGGTACTTTTCCAAAAAAAAAAAAAAAAAAAAAAAAATACATACATAGAAAAAATAAAGACCAAGTGTTTAAAGTCGACTCCGAACAACAGATTTTTGAGCAATTTTAACGTGGCAATTTTATTTACTCTCAGAGTTTTTGCCAGAAGGTAGTTGCCGGAGATATATATTTTTATATTTCGTTTTTGATTAAGATGTCTGACATGGGGTTTGAATCGTGGGCTCACGTCGAGTAAGCCAGCACCCTACCTACTAGACTACACGCGGAACAGAAAAACTAACGACTTATTCGTATTCGTCACATATAAGACAAAAGCTCCTGATTCGGAACGTAACAATACGTAAAAGCCCCGTTTAGTTAAACGTCGATGGAACGTAATGTAACATACATTCATTTTTAACATATGAAGAGCAATGAAAATGCGTACCGAAATTACATTACGGTTCGGCAAGCGTTTTCATTGCTTTTCGTACTCTGAAAACAAATGTACGGTCCGTGGACGTTTGGCTAACCAGGACAAAGCTTAATTCTTCCTTTAGCATTACGTTGAACATGTTGCTCATGCATTAATAGTTAAAAAGCACAAGACATAAAATATGTAACAATAAAAAAGCACTGAAAGCGTCGCGAGGATACTGCGGTATTTTTGAAATGAATAAGTACTGAAAAAATACCAAAGTACTAAATTTTTCAACACTGGAGTTAGTGATGTTCAGTCATTATTGTGTGAAGACGCGGTGTGTTTGAAGAGAGTAATCGTAATTAGTAATTGGAGATCTTCAATTACAGAGATCTGTCGAACATTCGTTTAGTGATTGTTATTGTTTATGTAAAGATATGTATGTTTAACGGAGGAATAACAAAGAAATGCAATTGTTGTTGTTTACACAATGTTGTGAACAGTGGCGCACAGAATTGTGCAAATAATAAAGAATTTTAATTAAAACTAAACACAAATTTATTTTTATTTTATTTGCAATCTACGAGCTCATATTTTAAACGTTTTTAAAAGGTAAAAAACCTAACAATATTAATATAGTTTATCATTTAACGTCTTATGCTTATTTAGATTTTCAATATCTTTCTAAAATCTGTATCCGTATCCACTTCCATTCTGTCCCTTATCCGATGTCTTTATGTTTTTTTAAGTTTTTTTGTCTATCGAAAACATATTGAATATTCAACAATTCCTTGAAGGAATTAATTCCAAACTTTTACTCTTTTTCTCATACCTAGAAAATTAGCGTTATCACGCTGCAATGAATCAAATTATTTGTTAGATTTGTATCCTTTCTATCGTGATGCTTAAGCTTTAGTACTTTATTTAAATGTATTTTGTTGTAGTTTTCTTTTCGATTTCTTTTGCAACTTTTTTACTTTTTTCTGCATGAAAGTCTAAAAACTTTTTGCGTTGTATTTCGAGACAAAAGTTTTCATAGATTTTTGTTGCCGTTTTTACAAACGGAATTTAAAAGAAAAGAATGAAAATAAGAACAAATAAAAAAGAAGAAGCATAAAGAATTAAAAGTGTGACAGTTAGTCAGATAGAGTAACTTGAATGTTGACAGTTGGTGGCTAACAATAGTTGATAATTCTCAACATAATTCAACAGCCAATGCTCATTTAAATCTTTCTACAAGACAACAAGATATATATAAGACAATGAAGAATGCAGAGTTTCTTCTAAATGAGGAACACTTTAGAGGTTTAAAGAGGATGAAAAGTTTTTATAGACTTCGTTCCTATAGAATTAATATATATAATTAATTATACTAATTGTGTTGCATTTATACGCAATGCACTAACTTTTATAATCAGAGAAAAAAACGTGGCATCTATTTATAGATGCCAATTAAATGAAATAATTTTAAGGGCCATTATTACAACTTGCAGTTAGACTTGGGTTTAGTTAAAGGTAACTTTAGCTAATGTGAAATTTAAAGTCAACTTTAACTTCTTTTCGTTATTACAACCTAATGATAAAGTAAAGTTAAGTTTTTCAAAATTATGGCAGTGCCGGAGCAATGCCGATAACACTGCTCAAATTAAAAAAGTGGCAAGTTGAAACATAAAGTGAACTTTAAAAGTTAATGGTAGGATGATCAACCCTTTAGCTTAACGCTCACTTCTACCTTATTGTCCACTTATATGAATGAAAAACAATTTATCTGCCCTTTAAAATCCTCTCTTTAATTAACAGCAAGTTGTAATAATTGCCCTAAGGGTCATAAAAGTAAACGAAGTTGGTTCACAAATGTGAGAAATATTGGCCACTACAAATCTATTTTAGTCGTTAAGAATTCAATTTTGGATAAAAATATATGCGGCAACTAAAAGTAATGCTAAAAACATAATAAACGCAACGCAGCAAATGCAGCAGCGCTACACAAGCCAAGATTCTACTGTTTTGGTTTGAGGCTAATTTCTAATTTCATTCGCAGCAATGAGGGAATTAGTGCCTACACTGAGAAGATTTTTACTGACAATGTGAGGATTAATACTGTCAATACAATAAGATGCAAGAAATAGAGTTTTCAAAAACGCGTTGTATGAAATATAATTCGAAAGAAAGTTTTAGGGGCACCATTGATAAAGAATTAATAAATTGTTTTTCTTTTTTTATTTGTTTTATTATAACTAACACGCATGCAGCTTATATTGTTGTGTTTGCTGCGTTGCGTTTATTGTGTTTATAGCATAAGTATGAGGTAATGCTTCCCAGAAAAATACAATTCCAAGTCATGTCTAAGGAAAAATTTTCTCTGTAATGCTTTGTAAATTTTAGTTGTCAGTGGAAAACAAATAGATAATGCATGTGTAAAAGGGTACATAATGTGTTACAATTATTTCGAACAAATATTGTATATCAACGTCAAACAGAATCACAACAGAGCAAACAGTTTTACCTTGTAGGACTTATATCGAATAGATGAAAAATGAACACGGATATTTTAAACTAATATTGCACCCAGTTTTTGTAAGTTGATTATCTTGATTGTAACATTTATATAAAAAAATACTCATTTTTGTTTGTGTTTTTCTATGCAAACAGAGGTTCACATGAAGATGTTCGTCTTACAAAAAAAATTATTTGGAATTAGCTGTAATATACGGCATCTTTGTGACTTTTTGTGATTCTTCGTACAACTTTAAGTATAAAAAATTACAAAATGGCCAGAAATTGTCTTTTGTAGTTTGAACCATATCAGGCCAGCACTACCTAAAATGAAATATTTGGATCGTCTTTTCATGACTGCACTGATGTTCTAGTTGGTAGTGTGCAGACCATCAATGGCCAAGACCGTGAGTCCGATTCGCACCAAAGACTCTGGGTGTTTGTGAAAAAAATTGTCGCACACTATTCCTTTTTCCTTCCTCATATTACTATGTTTCTTCCTATTCATGCACCAATTCATTCCATATCATGAATAGTAGTCCTCAGTGTTAGTCTCAATATAAATAATTTGAGGCTTTGGTGAAAACAATGAATGACAATGAAATGACAATGAAAAATTTTCAACGAATTTGCAACGAATTTTTCATTGCAAGAAGAATTAAGGGTTTCGGAGGAATAATTTTAATGATGAAATTAATTTTTATACTAAGCAACGATAGGATCAGACTTATTTAAGTCTAACCGATAAGTATCTAGGTCCTAATATTGAACCTAAGTTAAGAATGGCAGATTTTTGAGAAACTTTTCATAAGAATTTTATTTACTCTCAGGGTTTTTGCCAGATATTCTACTGAAGAAATATTGTTTCGTATTTCGTTTTATTGGAGATATCTGGCCAGGGGTTAGAAACTATGGCCTCACTTCTAATAGAAGAACACACTACCCGCAAGGCTACGGTGACAATGCAGAGGAACAATGCAGCTAAAAAAGCTTACTCACTTGCGAATTACTGCTGTAGTAAAGCAATCGTATGACCTGAGTTCTGCGTCCTAATGTGGATCGCATAATCTAATGCGTTATGTGAGCAGAAAACAAATATATTAAAAAGTAAATGGTGACTATAACTCCTAAAATATTCGGTAGCAACGTGTTGATTCCCTTTAAGTCTCCATAGTCTAGTAGGTACGTACGTTAGGGACTGGTACGTATCCACAATGTGTTGTGGCCAACATATCACGTATACGCACCAATGTCTAAATGCATTGTGTACATACCAGAGATCAGCAATGAATCGTTTTTTCGCTACTCATAAGTACTCATGAAATTTTGATTATGAGTGAGTCAACAGTATTGAAATTCAACTACTCTGATTCATACGTACTCCCTACAACATTGATTTATAAGTACAGGTTGGAATGAGTATCAGTACAAAGTTGACATCGAACTCATACCATTCGAAATATGTCTGATTCATATGCCTACTCATTTAGATTCATAACTTTTGAAAAATATTATAATACTTATAAATGTGTTACAAGTGATTCGAGTCATTCATCAAAATTTAGTCTTAGTTGTTGTTTACAAAAAAAAAAGAAGAAAGAAAAAGCCAAAGATAGCAAGCAAAACAAACACACAACCTTCTAGTGAGTATTTTAGTGTTCGTACGCGAATCACATTAATTTTGTGATTCTTTTAAATGTTGAGTCATAGAGAGTAGAAATCAACAACATCATATTCATAACACATCATAACATACTGTTAAGTATGAGTACGATGAGTACTTTAAACTTTGAATATGAGTAGTATGAGTATGATGGTAAAATAAGTATCACAAATTATGAGTCTGATTCGAATCTACTTATCTTTTTGAATACTAATTGCTGATCTGTAGTAGGTACGTTAGCCACTGGTATGTATACACAGTGTGTTGTGGCCAACATATCACGTATACACACCAACGGCTAAATGCATTGTGTACCCATATTGCGAATATCTCTCTAGCGTTGAAAATAAACGAATAATTTATAAATTCATCATAATTATGAAAAATGATTATCGAACATTAGTGGAATTGTCGATGATGATTGTCGACATTGTTTCAGCAAAGCTTGTCAATTCTGTTACATCGCCTTATGTGGTACTACAACATGCCTCTATGACTGATCTAATGAACTCCTTCTATACTATCCCAACTTGTTTTTATTATTTCCTTAAAAACTAATTGTCAGTTAATTTTTTTTATGTTCTGTTCTGGTTGAAGTTTTTTTCAGTTTCTTTTGTGTTACTTTTTTATGCTGTTGGAAGTTTCAACTTTTTGTTGCCGACCTATTAAGCACAAAAAAAAGTAAAATATACTAAAGAAACGGAAATTTAGCGGCGTTTTTTTAATTTGGCTTGAGTTTAACACAAAGTATAGGAAATAAAACTTTATGTTCGGTTTTGCATCAGTGGAGAAAAACAAAAATTCAAAATAAAAAAGCATAAAAAATATTGTTGCATACACACTGTTACAGAGTTGCACATAATTAGAAAAAATTTTGAAAAGTTGTAATTTTAAGGGTATAAAAGTCTGCAAACTTTTCTATTTTCGAACTTGTAAGGTTTTAATATCGGGTCTTACAACGGAGACATTTGAACGCTAACAGTTAATAACGGCCATCTTGTTGAAGCTACATCTGTCAAATTAGTTGTCATTATTTCAGTCTATTTGAACAACTCACCATGAATGAATACAGTATTCAACAATACGTTCAAAGCATAAAATGGTTTTATCAAAATAAGTATTCTGTTTGATCAACATATCCTCGTGCTTCACTCTTTTCACGATCGCCACAAACGAACTAGTGGGAGACCCATTCGCAACGTAATATATAAATGTTATATTCCTTATATAATATAATAAATTTGTGTTTCAAGTGAATACAAATTTTCGATTCATAAAATTATGCAATACACTCAACATAAGTGGTGTGAGAGGCTACATAAGTGGTGTGGGAAGCTAAATTTTAATCCTGACTGAAGTGTTGTAATTACCAATTAAGTAAGTGATATACCCCCGAGCAAGAAACTCTCCATATAATAAGGAGATATAAGATGTTTGAGCACCTCTTCATGAACTTTTTTTCCTGATGTTAATTGCTATGTTTCATAAAATTTGTTGAACATTTCAGAAACAGATCAGAACATAAACGAATAGACAAATGTCATCCAGGAGGTGTAGAACTTCAAGTCAGATATTCATACCTCAAGTGCTCAGCTTGTTCGATATCGATTACGTGGCCGATGAATTCAATTAGAAAATAATGGCTTTAGAGTGCGTTTTTGATATTTATGATAAAAAAAACAACGACCAGATATAATGGAGACCGCCAAGTGTATTGAGTATATCTGATTGACATCTTACTGATCAGTAGTATGTTACCGCTCCAATTTTAGTCAAATTCACTAAAAATCTGTTTTTTGGATGGTTTTTCACGTGCTATATTATCCAATGCAAAGTCTTAAAAACTTAGCTTCTAAATTTGCCACGATAATTAGACTAGGCGTCATAAGAGCATAAAGGTACAAGAGTTTTGGTAGTGTCATAATCTTGGGTATGAAGGGTCAGAATGTATCTATCGACTACATGATACCCTAACCTGCTTTCGATCCTGGTTTTGGGGCACAGGTACCGTATAACACCTCATTTTATTATGGTTTACGGAAAACGTCAGTTTTGAGTGATATATTCAAATCACACAACATAGCCGGATGTAAAATCTTTTCAGAACAACTGAGCATTAGATTGCCCCTTTACGCTACCAGATTATTGCAATACCTTTTGGTTTGTCGTATGGTGATGTACGCATATATACCGACAGTAGTACGATTGTAAAACCCTACAGTTCGACAAGATAAAGCTCAAAAGAATGCCAACATGAGATTGGAATTCCTCTATAGAGAGACAAACAAATGGTTGCACAAAAACTCCATTCATTGGCAAAGATAAGATGGGATAATGAACCCACTTATAGAGACCAGACATGGCCCGACAAGGATATATGTATATCGAATAGAATTTGCATTAAACCTTAAGAAACTGTGCTGTAAGCAGCTATGATGACGCGACACTAGCCTTATAACGACTTCTGCAGAAGCTGCAATGACAAAGAAAAAGAGAAGATCATAGAACATCTTTTTTGCCATTGTTCGGCGTTGATGAATCTAAGAAGAAGAATTCTTGGGTAACCGGCATTTAGTGACTAAACTTGTGTAGCCAAAAGCGATTTAAGGAGAGAGATGGTATAGGAACTATAATTATATGTCGAAATAAGTTATATCGGTCTTATAACCAGGACCTTATAGGTCTAAAGCCAGCTGTGCCTATGAAAGTGGCTGCTAGGTTAGCCTTACCTAACCTAATCTATTGTTAGGAAAATGGAAAAAATCGATATACAGGTGTTTTGTTTTTACACTGTTTAACATTAACATTTTAAACAAAAGCTACAAAAACAAAACAATTCAAATAAACAAACTTATTTACAATTTATCGCACTGCGTAATATATGTTATAAAAAGCATAAAAAATGGTAAACATGTAAACAAAAATACAATAACAAACACTACAAGTATAAATGTAAACAAAATACACAAACAACAATAATAAAACAACGATGTTTACGTTTTAGAGATCTCGAGAAGGCGAAGCCTCGAACATTCTCCTTCAAGGACATTCAACAGACTGTTTGCGTTTCCATATAAAGGCAAAGCAGGTAACTGGGTTAGTAAAGTTCAGTCAGTCTGTGAAGACGCAGTGCTTTTGAAGAGAGTAATCGTGGTTTGAAGATCTCCGTTACAAAGATCAGTCGAACAATTGTCTAGTAATTGTTATTGTTTATGCGAAGGGTGTAAACAAAGGAATAACAAACAAAGCAATTGTTGTTGTTTACATCAAGTTGTGATCAGTGGCACACAGAATTGTGCGAATAATAAAGAATTTTATTTAAAATTAACAAAAATTTATTTTTATTTTATTTGCAACCTACGAGCTCATATTTTAAATGTTTTTAAGAGTATAAAAACGTAACAATGAAATGAAATCTAACAGTTTGTTTTATGAGTTCCTTTCATTTTTAGAAAATTGTTGTCATTTAACTATTAAGTTTTTAGTTTTTCTTTAAATCATTTGTGAGTTTTATTGTTTACATTGTTGGTATTTTATCTTTGGCTCATAAAATGCTACATATTTTTGATTGTTTTCTTTTCCCTCCAACAGGACTCTACATCAACATCATCGTAACGTAATAAAAGTATTTAAATGTTATGTTGTGCGTTCCCATAATGTATCTGCCACACATGCAAATACGTATTCATATATTCAAATGTATGGTATTTGAATATTTATTGTCGTAAAAATTTGTTATTCTTGATCGTATGTGTGTGTGAGTCTATTAGAAAAGAATTTTTGTTTTCGATTTGAATTCTAAGTTGGAAAACAAAATTATTTGTTAGTAAATGTCCACAGGATGTGGTACTAAATTGATTGTGTCCAATCAAAGGCTTTTTATAATAGTTTTCCATTATCTGCCATTTTTTAAAGGCAATAAAACATTTATAGACTTTGAAACGAATGCTTGAATTCTTTTAAGCATTAAGGAAAGAAAGTTAACAATCAGTCATTCTAGTCAATTTTTTTAAGTATATTGTAGTGCGACCAACATGACAAATTTGAAAGTAATTTATCTCTTTGGGATGTCAACTTGTGTGTAACAAAAGTTAGTGAACTCTATTATGTGGATTTTAGAATTTTATTTAAAATACACTTTTTAACAGTTGATAGCTCAAGTGTGCTTAAAGTATCGGGTCCGCCATCTAGTGAATGGTAATATGTCTGATTTGACAGATAATTAGTTTTATCCTTCCGCTGAACGAATATGGGCCACCCAATGCGTTTTCGCTTCGCTAAGTCGGCCTGAGATCGACTTACAGAAGATGACGATTTTCGGCAAAAAAATCATCTTTTCAGATGAAGCTCATTTTGATCTTGGCGGGTATGTTTACAAGCAAAATTGTCGCATTTGGGGCACAGAAAACCCACACGCATACATTGAAAAGCCGACGCACGCAAAACGAGTCACTGTTTGGTGCGGAATTTTGGTCCAGAAGCATAATTGGGCCATTTTTCTTCGAAAATGTTACAATCAATGGCGATCGTTATCGGGCCATGTTGAACGAGTTTTTGTTCACAAAAATTGAAGAGAAGGGTATTGGCAACATTTTATTTCACATGACGGCGCTACGTGCCACACAGCCGAAGCTACACTCGATGTTTTGTGCCCTGTTTTTGAAGATCGCATTATCAGCCGCAGAGCTGATGTCGTCTGGCCACCTCTCGGAGCTGCGACTTGACACCGTTGGACCATTATTTGTGGGGTGCCGTCAAAGATAAGTATTACGCCGACAAGCCAGAGACAATTGACGTTTTAAAGGACAATATTCGTGAAGCAATTGGTGATATACAGCTGCACACCATCGATATTGTGCTTAAAAATTGGACCGATCATGTAGGCTACTGCATGACCAGCCCAGGAAGCCATTTGAATGAAATTATTTTCCATTATTAACCGGAAGGATTGTACTTTCAAATAAAAAAAGAAATTTGAGAAAATATTCAGTAGTTTTTTTAAAGCATTTCCAAAAAAAAGTTATTTGGCGGACCCTTTATTTTCAATGCACGTCTTGCTTTAGTCAATCTATTTGTGGCATTTATCCAGCCGTTGGAAGATCTTCTACTTCTCAATTAAAATGAAAAAGCAAAAAGGAAACAACGGCGCTGTAGGCTCTGTAGGGTTTAAACCCAAGGGGCTTAGATTTACAAATGCAACATAACAAAAACGGCTGGCCTCACAGCACCTCATTCGATCGGAAGAATTTTCCTGCACTTTTTCGGGTGTCAAATCACAGCTTCTTGGCATCCAATTGACATTTCAGCTAATGAAACGACCATCAAACGTTTGACGCAATAAATCAATTGCGGCATGTGATGTGTGGCAAGTTGCACCGTCCTGTTGAAACCAAATATCGTTCAAATCAATAACATGAACAGCGGGTACAAAAAAATCGGTTATCATGGTGCGATAGGTACCTCCATTGACCGTAATGGTTGCACCGTCCTCATTTTCAAAGAAACATGGGCCACTTTCAGCCATAGATTAGATATTTTCAGCTGTACGCACTGTACGAGCATGCTCACGTCTTTCACGCTCTTTCAACAATGGAACCAGTTTCATGAACTTGCGTATACCGGGTACTGTTGGTTCTCTGCGACCAAATTTTGTATGACATTTTCGTGCAATATCCGGCCAATTGTCTTTGTTTTGGACGTAAATGTGCTATAAATCCCAACGTTGCTTAAGTGTAAATCGATTCGTTACTTTCAGTGGACATAATATACTGAATTTTGTGACAGAATAGAGCGACGTAAGTATTGCCAGATTCGAAATAACCGATGGTTCAAATAGAAACCAATAGTTGGCCCACCCGAGGGTAATAATACATATCTAACGCAAGATTTATCAAGAAGCATCATCAGCTAACACATCGAATTGCTGAGGGTAGTCAGCTCATAATTTTGTGGCAACGAGAGTGAGTCATAAGAGTGAAAAGAATCAGTTGGTTCATTACGGAGAGGGTCCTTACTATGGTATACGAATGGGTCAATTATATATACTGGGATAGAAGTGGGAGTGTTCTGCCTGGAGCGCAATGTTCTGAGCCTATGGGAAACACGCGAGTTATTTCGAAACGAAAGCTTACATCATTGAAAGATGTGCTGCATTAATTTGAACAGGAAACAACTTGAATGAAAAGGTTAATCAAAAAGGTCAGGTGAGAATCCGCGGCAAAGTGTAGACAGATCAGATTGAGAGCAAGGTAGTTTCAATGCAGCTGATAATGATAAAACTAGAATCTCTTCGTGTAGTAGTAAGAGATGTTTGGAAGGGAATATTAGGTAAAAATACAGGAGGAAAAGCCGTACATTCATGCATACATATATAATTTGTCATTATAACCCTTTAGTCGGGATTGGGGCCTAGCTTCTCACATCACTTATGTTGTGTGTTTTAATTTTATACATGAGTGGCGCAACCTGCAGTTTAAAAACGACTCTGAAAGACAGATGTTTTAAAAAGTTTTTCGTGGCAATTTTATTTACTGTCAGATTTTTTTTACCAGAAATCTGCAGAGCGGAAATCGCCCAAGAAATATTTCTCTTCATATTTCATTTTTGTTGGAAATGTCCGACCTGGTGTTTGAACAGTTGCATTACTTTCAAAAAGCGCACTAGCTATTAGACTACGGCGAGAAAAATTGATAACTCTAGTCTATTGAAAAGAGTTTGAGACAATGATATGTGACTTGAGTTATGCATCGAACTAGAGAGAATAGCAATCGGAATTTTTAAGGTAGCCGTAAGCTCAAAGAACACTAGTTTTAGAATAGGTATGCACGCAAGCCTAATATGTAGACTCCGTGATAGAGAGAACTAAGCACCACAACATATACTTGAAACCCATATACACATACATAATCGGTCATTATAACCCTTCAGTCATTATAACCATTCAGTCAGGATTACGACCTAGTTTCTCGCACCACTATAGTTGTATGTGCGGGAGCTACAGTTCCAAATCGATTCCAAACGATTGAATTGTGAGAGACTTTTCATAACAATTTTATTTAGTCGCCGAGTTTTTAGCAGGAATCTGCTGCATTGTGTTGGATATGTCTGACCTTATATAATAGCCTAACATACTACATACTATACTACGGCGACTTTATATTCTTGAAACCTATGCGGTGTAAATGCACGTCAGAAGGCAATCCATTATTTGTAATTATTTGTAAATTTGTCCATTCATTATGTAATTGACAGGGAGTTACTTTTACTGGCGTCGGATAGTATTATGAACAGGATTCGGAAAATATGTACCTTGAGGGTACTACTATAATTCATCTGGTTGCGGTACTACATTATACAGAAAACTTTGTTTATCGCCTACCATTTTGTTACAAAAATCAGTCGATGTATAGAAAACATCGATGTAACTTCTATGCTTTTTCACGATGCATTGCCTACTACCTAGTAGACTACGGCAAGTTTTTTTATACAAATTTATTATATAAAGTTTTAATTAAAACCCACCCTCGTATATTACACCATTAATGGCATAACTTATTCGATGAATGAAGCATAAAGCCAGGCTACAATTTCGCAAACGAAAATCTGTGGTAATAATTCATATTCATGTGCCACATGCTGTAAATTATTACAGAAGAATTATTTGGGGATAAAAACCATTTTTTCGCTCCCAGCTTGCATTCGTAACATAAGAGAATTACTGGTGAAAAGTGCATGAAATGCAAATAAATGAATACAATTAAGCTGTTCTTATGCCACACACATAATTAAATGTTGAAGAGAGAAATGCATATCGAAAATACAAAAACAATAAAAAAATTGTTTTGCAATGAGGTTATTGTGCAGCAATTGCA
This sequence comes from Sarcophaga subvicina, assembly GCA_936449025.2. Lineage (NCBI taxonomy): Eukaryota > Metazoa > Arthropoda > Insecta > Diptera > Sarcophagidae > Sarcophaga > Sarcophaga subvicina. The sequence goes on from OW388084.2 coordinate 42,096,746, forward strand.
CAAATAAGCCACAATTTACTGGCAATTCAAAAGACACACGATATATCGTGTAAACATGTAGTCGTGGTTGAAGACGATGTAATTAAACTTCAAGAGACATTTTTAAATCCTTTTTTGTAGTAAAATTGTTCAATGCTTTGAATTGAAAAATTAAAATTTCATATGCCATCAGCATCGAACTTGAACTTCTCAAGTACAATCAAGACCAACCAAAAATACCCAACATTCTCAATAATTGGGACAAGAATGTCTGTAACAAGAAATTGATAAAAAAAATCAGTTTGACTGCAGCATTGCTATGCCATACGTTTAGACGTGCTTCATTAACTAAAAAACCGACAGAAAAACCATGAAAAGAAGGAGAAACTTATTGATGGCTAAACAACTAAAACCTATTGTGGAAGGATTTATTGTATGAAGTTATGGAAACGAAATAAATTTCCTTTACACATGAACGTCGTCCTTAATTTAATTAAAAGAAAAAAATAAAATCTTTGTAAAACCAAACTCTAGGGTTTCATTTGCCAGCTGACGTCAACAATAAGCGAATAAAATTCGCTGCAATAGTAAAACGGTTTCTACAAATAAAAGATGATTTATATTGACAATAATTAAGAATTTTCAGCGGCCTTACATAGTAAAAAATAAATCTTATCCTAAGACTGTAAAGAAGTGTTTCTGGATTCCATGACTTTAACAAATTTATGGGTAGTCGCCGTGGTCTAGTAGGTAGTGTGTTGACTTATTAGACGTGAGGCCTGTCAAACCCCATAGCAGGAATCTCCAAACGAAATATGAAAAGAAATATTTCTTCGGCGACTTCCTCTCAGCAGATTTCTGACAAAAGCTGAAGGAGTAAATAAAATTGCCATGAAGAGTTTCTCAAAAAATCTGTCATTCAGAGTCGACTTTAAACTGTAGGTCCCACACAATATAAGTGGTGTGAGAGTTGTAATGATCAATTATGTATGTATGTATGTATGTATGTATGTATGTATGTATGTATGTATGTATGTATGTATGTATGTATATATGTATGTATGTATGTATGTATGTATGTATGTATGTATGTATGTTCGTCTCTTACAACATGGCAAAGTTAATGAATTCTGATCTTAATGTCAAGAATTGGCGATATCGATGTCAGCAATTCAATTAAAATGGCTGTAATTTAAGAATATCATGATGGTGCCAGATCTAAGCTTTTTTAAGTTCCTGCATAGTTTGAGCAATCTAGGCTGCAAGGTCAGACCTTGCATTTTCAGATTATCATTTCGATTTCTGCAGAGAACTCAAATTTGAATTTCATTCGAACGCAATTAAATCAGTTTTCCGCTTAGAAGGCTTTCACTAAGGGAATACTGAGCTTACCTCTAAAAAGCTACCCTTCAATGAAACAAACCTTTCCACATTTAACAACAAAACTTTATTGTAACCAATTCGCTTCTGGGTGACAGTTGCAAGATGAACAGCCTGGTTGAGTCTTTATCGAGTATATGCCCAAGATATAGTTTCTGTGCAATGAAGGCTGAACTTTTTATTTACATTTTAAGAGATTAAAACGTTCAGTCATTCAGTGGATCCTTATAATCCTTTGTTAACATTTCTTATTTGTAAATTGTATGAGTGAAAATGTGTCGAAAGATGGAATGCAGTGAAGAGGTGTTGATATGTGCAATAACGTTAACCCTGGATGGTTGCTGTACTCTTTATTCTTTATCATATAACTCTTTTATGTTTGACCAAATTTCGCTCTTTTCTTCAACAACGTTAGTTGATAATGAAAGCTTTTTGTTCGTCGATTTAACGAGGAGTAACCTTAATGTACCAAAATGACCATCCAGGATTAAAAAATGGGTGGCCAGGGCACGTTTACTCACTACAAGCTTTCGTTATCAATCAACATTGTTGATAAAAAGAGCGGAATTTGGTCAAACATAAAAGAATTATATGATAAAGAGTAAATGAGCTTCGTCGATTCGACGAACATTAACCAATTAGGGTTAAAGTGTTCATCGATTCAACGAAGAGTACATTAAGTACGAAAATGAAGACCGTCCAGGGTTTTTAAACAAAATTTTTGTGCTAGTTGCTCCCAAAACTAATTTCGCTTTATTTCACTGTAAAATTCTATTCAAAGATTTTTTCCTCTTTTTTATTTCAAAGATATTTTCCTTTCACTTTGGAAAGAGAAAAACAAAAAAAAAAACAAAGAGCTCAGAAACTGAAATAAAAAGAAATGTTGCTGATTTTTATATTCTTTTGTGGTTGCCTGTGGTTTTTCTGTTCATTAAAGATTCAAGTCCCTCTTAAGAAAAGCAGTTCACCCAGCGAGCAGCATAAAAGCTAATTTGCTAATAATTACCAGAGATTTCATTGTTTCCTTTTTTCTTAACGAATAAGAAAATAAAAATATTTGATTTTTTTGTTTGTTATAACTTAATAATGTTGAATAATAACGCTATGCTACAAAATACAAAAAATTAAATACACCCGAATAATCTAGTATAAGTAGTTCAGTTAATTGAGTAGAATTCAAAAATACTTTTTTATTTCTCGAACCCTCTAAACCTGTTTTATTTGAATTTTTTTTTTTTTGATATTTTCACACAAAATTATTGATTACACAAATATGTTTGAACCTATTTTAAAAATCCAATTTTTTTTTAGAAAGGGGAGAGGTTAGTCTTTCAAACGGTATACATAAACATTTTCTTCAAACTTATATGTTATGAGATTTGATGGGGTAAACTTAGAAAATATTATTTTTTTCTTATTTTTTCAAGTTTAGCCATTCTTAATTGTAAAATTTCATTAAAAAATATAAAATAAGTGATTACATTATTAAAGTGCATTACCTTGTGATGAGATTGACACTTTGTTTGATTAAATCGGACAATAACTACCGTATTTATAATCTAAAAAGTTTAACAGTCGTGTTATATTTTTTAACCAACCAAGATTCGGGAAAAATTCTGAAAATTTTTGGACAAAATGTTCATTTGATAAAATATACTCGTATATATGAAAAATATAACTCGACTGTTAGACTCTTAAAATAATAACTACGATAAATTTTGTCCGATTTGATCAAACGTAGAGTCAATCTCTTTACAAGATAATGCAGTTTCAGAATATCATCACATATTTCATATTTTTTAATTAAATTTTGCTACTATAAATAGACAAACTAAATAAAATATGAAAAAAATCGCATTTTTATCGTTTTAGAAGCCCACCCCTCTCCTTTCTAATAAGGTATAAATTTTGGACATCGGTTCTGAAATGTTTGTGTAATCAATAAATTTGTGCTTAAAGTAAAAAAAAAACAGTTTTCAAACAGGGTTCGAGAAATATAAAAAAATATTTTTGAGTTCTACTCAACAAAACTCACAACTGACACTATGTCATTAGCTGGGTGTATTTTATTTTTTTATTTTGTTGCATAGTGTAATGTTTATCACGTTGATAAGAATTAAGATTTCCGATAAAAAATATTATTGGTTGCAAAAATAAAGATATCCCCAGAATTTATCAAAAGATAATGGTGATGAAATGTTAAGTACATATTTTTAAATAAAATAAAATATTCCCAAACTTGTGCAAGATATCGTCAATAAAGACTTTCATGCACTCCAAGTTCAAAGAACAATACTTTATTCATTGTTACTAAGGACCACTGCGAAGAACTTTCCAAAATCAAAGTGTCTACTTATTCTGTCCAGGGGATAGTGAAGCACGAAGCTATCAGCCATTCCTTAGTTCACGAAACCCCCATTGAATTCCATGTAAGTCGTAACGATGGTCTCCAAAGTACTGGTCTTTAATACCATGTAATTCCAACACACGGTAGTCTCTGAAAATTTTTCAACTCCAGTTGAGCTTTTTTCGGATCTGGTTTACTTGCCCAGATAATTAGGCCACCGTTCACTATTAATCTGACCATAAATACTACATAATTGGCCATTACAACCCTTCAGTCAGGATTACGGTGTGAGAAGCTACACCACTTGTGTCACTATGTGGGTTATTGTTATACATGAGTTAATTTTTATACATGGAGTATATATGGAGGTAAGGTATCTAGGAATATCACTGTACAGTAAATTGACATGGTAGCTTCTGTAAAGAGCATTACAGTAAAGGTCAGATATGTCATAATGGTATGCGGAAGACTTACAGATTAATCATGGAGATGCAATTCAAGTATAATGTACTCTTTATATTCTATGATAGTCATATTAATGGGACGTCGCCGCAGTCTAGTAGGTAGTGTGTTGGCTTATTAGAACAAAAGCCAGGGTTCAAACCCCAGGCCAGACATCAAAACAAAATACAAAAAGTATTTCTTCGGTGACTTCCCCTCAGCAGATTTCTGGCAAAAACTCGGTGAGTAAATAAAATTGCCATGAAAAGTTTCTAAAAATCTGTCGTTCGGAGTCGACTTCATATTGTAGGTCCTGCCACTCATGTATAAAATTAACGCACACAAAATAAGTGGTGTGTGAACCTAGGTCGTAATCGTGACTGAAATGTTGTAATGACCAATTATGTTATGGATACATTCATGATATCAGAAACACAATTTATCAACGTAGTGGTCATTTAATCGAGAATATAACAGAGAGTACAGCGAATATAGCAACTTTTCGCAGAAGTGTTGAAGAAGATCCAAAACTTCCATTCGTCGTCTCTCGCAGCCATTCAACTTCAAATGATTCACATTATTCATCATTTTGCATCGCAATCTCTATTTTTATTTAAATGCTTACAAGGGTTAAAACCAATTGAGCACGCATTACATCGGCAATTCGTTTCTTTTTAACAAAACGATCTTCACCGACAAAGTCCATTTCCAGATCAATGGCTACAACAGCAGAATTATCGTATTAGGTGTGAAGAGAATACAAGAAAAGTTACTGTTGTGGTGTAGTTTGTGGTCCGGGGGAATTATCGTACCATATTTTTTTGAAAGCAAAAATGGAAATCGTTGTCTGGAGATATTACGAAGTTTTCTGTGGCAGAAAATTGACGATTTAGACGGAGAGAATACTTGATTTCAATAGGAAGGTGCCACCTGTCACACAGCAAGAGAAACAATGGATCTTTAGAAAGATAAGTTCGAAAATCTTTATATTTCCCGTAAAAGAAGAATAAATGGGTCTCTAAAATCGTGCGATTTGACAGCTTTTGATATTTTTGTGTTTTTTTTTTTAAATTTAAAATGTACAGAAACAATCCCACGATAGTTCCAGAGCTTAAAACCAAAATTATCGAGTAGATATCAACCAATCTGGCGACAGTTTATTGAATAACGTGATCGACATTTTGGTAAAGGATTGCTAGCCTGCTTAGGTGTCACTTGACTAACGTAATTTTTCATTTTTAAGCGGAATCTATTTGCAATAAGCTGATATGAAAATATTTTTAATATCGGAAAAAAGTTGTCTTTTTATAGAATTAAAATGATACCTCAATTTTGGACACCCTTTATCTATTTGTTGTTGCATTATCGTAATATAAATACCACACATTTTTATGTTATAATTAATTGTTATAAACTTAATTGTTTAAACTAATGTATCGTAGTACTGAACTAAAACTGAAATTTGATATCACAACTCGAATAATTAATTTAATTGTCGACTTTTAACTGGAACATAATAAAATAATCGCATAAATTAACATACATAGATAGAGACATGCACACACTAGAATAATTTAAATTTAAAGGCTTTTAGATAAAATTTATGAATTTTTATTTAAATTATGTTGTGTGTACACAAATTTCATTTGATTTAACTGCTGTGTCAATAAATACTTCGTAATTGATGTATAAGTATATATATGTATGTATCCTCATATAAAAACAAAACCCAAAACAACAACATTTTATCAAAAGTAAAAGTAAAAGGTTTAAATTAAAAATATTATAAAACAAAAACGGTTTGAAATTTTGCCAAATTTATTTTTGTGTTGTGAATTATAATTGATTCGGTTAGAAGTGCATTATCATTTCATTCATATGACTGCCGCGGCAGAACGTATCTCGGCAATGTCATCACGAATGGTGGCCTTCAAATGCTCAATTGTCTCTGGTTTGTCGGCACAAAGCGTTTCTATAACGGCGCCTGGGCACTGTCCTTCTCTGCAATCAAATTTTGTACGACATTTTCGTGCAATGTCCGACCAATTGTCTTTGTTCTGGAAATAAATTTCCAATAAATCTCAACGCTGCTCAAACGTAAATCGGTTCATTACATTTAGTGGAGATAATATACTGAATTTTGTGACAGAATAGAATGACATAAGTATTTGCCAGATTCGAAATAACCGATGATTAAAATTTATACCAAGAGATGGCCCACCCGATGTTTGCTTTCATTTACAATAGCAAAACAAACGCCATAAATATAGATTTTATTAGTATTCTGTAGAATTCTGTTGGTATGCAAGCATATTAAAATTAAAACATCGTATACCATACTGTCAAAACTGGTGCTTTATAAATAAATTTGATTTGCTGAATAAATGTTTATTTCTTCCATGTTTTATTTATATAATAAATACTATAAAAATATGTATTCAAATTTCTATTTCTATAATGAAAATAATTTATTCACAGTCAACGTCAGGAATATGTTCAGCTTCTGTTGAGGACAGAACTGTAGTTCTTCTCTTTCCGAGGCAAATGACGCCACGGTACTATGCTGTATATTGCGAGCATAGGTATTTGGGTGAATTCAATATCTGCTTTGCATTTGCATTTTTAACAAAGTATTGTACAATAGAAGTTTGTATTCGAATTTTATGTGTAAGTCTCCATCAATTAATCAACAAACTTCAAAGAGTTTCAATTGAATTTCCTCTAGTTTTGCTTTTTTTATGGAATTTTCAAACTTAACCGTATATGAAGATGAATGCCGAGATATTTTATGTGCGGGTGTAGAGGCACTGCATGGTTATATTTTCAAATTTGATGGAAATTTTTACGTCCATAACGTGAACGTTATATTAACCATTTAAACATTTTTCTAATTCTAATTTTGAAAAAAGATTGTTCCTGTCGGTGTCGTGATACTTCGTGAAAGTATTTATGCACACTTATGAAAGCAGCAAATGTAGAAGAGTACATACTAATGATGAGCGATCCAGTGATTTTTGAAGAACGTAGTTCTCAGTGAACGTGATTTGTTAATCACTGTTCTTTAAAACAGTGATTGTGATCACAGTATTCCAATGGAAAACAATAATGACAATAACGTATTTTATTAAGTCGTAAGAAAGAGACAACTAGATACATACTACGAAAAGACTACTAAACAAAATCTAAGTGGTGTCATCAATGTTATTATTTTTAATGTAATTTTTTTTTAAATGAAGTTTGACAATTAAGTTTCACAGAAAGTTCCTGTATAAAAGACAAAAGTAAATAATCAGCATCATCTAATAGTAATTCTGCCTCGCTCAAAATAAAATGGAATAAATTTGAGTAAGTAACAATTTTGAAAGAACGACATTATTAGTAACTATTATTTGGCAATTTCAATCACTGTAGTTACCAGTGAATTATCAATCACCGTGATTAATTCACAGTTTTGAAAATATCGTTCATCTCTAGTGCATACATCTACTCTCTAATGCTATATTTTTTTATAAGATAAATCGCTGGTTCGAAATACACTTGTATGCATTTAAAATTGGTGTTAGTTGTCGCCATAGTGTATTAGGTAATATTTCGGCGATTTCCGCTCAGTAAATTTCTGCCAAAATCTCTGAGAGTAAATAAAAAGTTGTCATGAAAAATTTCTCAAAAATCTGTCGTTCGGTGTTGACTTCATACTGTAGGTCCCTCCACTTATGGATAAAATTACCACAGACAACATAAGTTGTGTGAGCAGTTAGGTTGTAATCCTTCCTGAAGGGTTGTAATGACTAATTCTAAATGTCTGTATGTTAGTTAGACAACAAGCATATGATCTTTGCTACGTATCGGTATCATCGTGATAAGTTCGATCCTTCACTCTGCAGGGTAATATTCAAAACTTAAAATAGTATTTTTAAAGTGTTTTTTATCTATTGTTGCGGATATATTCCACATACATATCTATGTATGTATGTCCAGTGTTGGAAAGACTTTTGTTTTTTATTATTAGTATTCTCTTGTTCAATAAATCTTCAATTTTAAATTGAACATAAAAATCTTAAAATCCTTAAAAAGAAATAACAACTTTTCATTGAGAACCAGAAAGAATGTTATTCTTCACACGACCAGCGTGGCATATCTGAGAAAAAAAAAGAACATTTTTGGAATTTGATTTTCAATTATTTCACAAAAAATATATAAAAACCTCTTATATTTGCATGGATAATAGTAGTCTTATAAAGCTATAGGGTGTCTTATAAGATCAAGGCCTTGAGAATATTTTGGATATTTTTCATTATGTAAGGTTACCATTGATGAAATGACATGTGACTTAAAATCTAAACAGAATAATAACCCAATACACATGCTAAATGTGAAAAATTTATTAACGCAGCCAGAGATCGTTGTCATGGAATATAATTATAATTCAATAATTCAATCGTGATTAAATTGAAAGAAGCTCAACGAATTTGCAAAAATATTAATAACAAAATAATAATAAATTTATTCATGCGATACTAAAAAGGTTTTACATAAACTTATTTGCATACTAAAGAAACAAAGCCTAACTCTTAAAGAATAAATCTCCGAATTCTTAAAACAATAGGTCAAACTATTTTACATCATTTAGGGCCATTATTACAACTTGCCGTTAACTAAAGGGAGGATTTTAACGGGCAGATAAATTGTTTTTCGTTAATATGAGTACGCAATAAGATCGAAGTGATCGTTAAGCTAAAGGGAGGATCACCTTACCTTTAACATTTAAAGGTCACTTTATGTTTGAACTTGCCATATTATATATTATTTTCATTATGGCAACTGCAAATTTGAACATATACAACAAAAAAAAAAAATAACGAAGCCCGCGGTTGTTACTTCGTTAAAAAAAACTTGTATAATAGAGCACTTTTATCGACATTGCTCCGGCACTACCACATTTTTAAAAAAAATTTATCTGTAAGTTGTATTAACGAAAATACGTTAAAGGTAACTTTACAGTTCCCTTTAGCTAAAGGTACCTTTAACTAAACCCAAGTTTAAGGGCAAGTTGTAATAATGGCCCTTAAATGGAATTGTACTAAATTTTCTGCAAACCAAGCGTGTTGAAATAATCGAAGGAATAGAAAGACAAACAACACCAAATATGCACTTTCAATCCTTAGTAGAATATTATACATATAGATACATTTGTATTCATGTATATATACTATATATTTACATAACTACATATAAAATAAAATGCTGTTACGAAAATAAAAAATCTTGATACTGGTGTTTTGCTTTTACATCGTTTAACATTAAAAATTATAAACAAAAGCTACAAAAACAAAATAATGCAGTAAACAAATTGCATACATACATAATTGGTCAGGATTACTACCGAGTTTCTCACACCACTTATGTTGTGTGTGTTAATTTTTTATACATGAGTGATGGGACCTACAGTTTAATGTCCACTCCGAACGACAGATTTTTGAGAAACTTTTTTATGACAATTTTATTTACTCTCAGATTTTTGTCAGAAATCGCTGAAGAAATATTTGTTAAAATTTCATTTCATTGGAGATATTAGACCTGGGGATTGAACCGTGGCCTCACGTCTAATAAGTCAACACACTGCCTACTAGACTACGGCAACTTCACCATCATGTTGAAATCAAACATCGTTCACATCAATACTATGCAGAGCGGGTATCATGGTGTGATAGGTGTCTCCATTGACCGTAATGGTTGCGCCGTCCGCATTTTCACAGAAATATATACCAACGATGCCACCGAATCACAATCAGTCGGTCGTAATGGGTGCATGGCTTCTGTAAGATAACATGTGGGTTTTCTGAGCCCCAAATACGGCAATTTTGCTTATTAACTTACCCGCCAAGATTAAAATGAGCTGCATTTGAAAAGATGATTTATTTTTGGCGAAATCAACATCATTGTACAGTATGTCATTGGGCCAATAAATCCTAACGATTTTTCAATCCCAAAATCGAGTGTAAATCGATTCATTAAATTCAGTGGAGATAATATAATGAATTTTGTGATAGAATGGTATCTGATCACAGTTGCTATATCCTTAGTTGAACGATCACTGCGTTAATAAATTCTGTTTCTGTTATCATGAACGGATCCAGTTTCTTCAAATTTCTCAATCACCAGCTTTATGGCACGATTTGGTGAAGCGCTTTCTCTAACGTATTTTGTTCTACTTTTCCTAATTACATCTTAAAAAATTTTTCAGTTTTCAAAAATATTTTCATAATAAAAACAGGTTGTTCCTTCGCGTACCGTTCCATATTAACTAACCGGAATGTATTTATAATCTTTGAGAAACTTTTTCATGGCAATTTTCATTTAGTCTCAGAGTTTTTGCCAGAAATCTGCTGAGAGGAAGTCGCTGAAGAAATAATTTTTGTATTTTGTTTTGATGTCTGGCCTGGGGCTCGAACCATGGCTTTACGTCTAATAAGCCGACACACTGCTTACTAGACTACGGCGACTGCAAACAACAAATTATGTTTACAAATTATCGTACTGCTTAATAGTTATAACAACAAATATCAGAATAAAAATATGGTAAACAAGTAACCAAAAATATACCAACAACACTACAATAATAAACGTAAACTACGATGAACGTTCGCCTTCAAGAACATTCATCAGACTGTTTACGTTGCCATATAAAAGGCAAGGAAAAGCAGACAACTGAGTTAGTAGAAATTCAGTCAGTCTTGTGTTCGGTGCGTTTGAGGAGAGTAATCGTGGTTGGAAGATCTCCGAACAATTGTCTAGGAATTGCTATCGTTTATGAAAAGGGTGTAAACAGAGGATAACGAACAAAGCAATTGTTGTTGTTCACATAAAGTTGTGAACAGTGGCACACAGAATTATGCGAATAATAAAAAATTTTAATTGAAACCAAACACAAATTTATTTTTATTTTATTTGCAATCTACGAGCTCATATTTTAAACGTTTTTAAAAGTTATAAACGAATAAATATACTATATATGTATATAACTACATATAAAATAAAATACAATAAATGTCTGAAATACATTAATTTAATATTATACAATACACATACATTTCTACATTATATTCAAATATATGCGTAAATTCAAACATACATAATGAGAATAAATCTGTTTAAATAGAATTTCGAGATAATAAAAAATACTTTAATGTGTTGTTTAATTTAATATTTTACTGAAATACCCAATCATTTATGGTATACATACATATGTACATACTTATGTATATAAATATGACATACTCAGATTTCAAAATGATTTATAAATGAAACAAAACGTTTATAACCATATTAAATTCAATAATATTGTTGAAAGCCTTACACAAAAGAAGTCAAATTTAATTCATAGCATTCAACATAATAGGAAATGCTTTATAGGTTGGTACACTCTTTGATTATTTGTTTGTTTGCTAAGAAGAAAATTATCAGAACTATTAATAATATAAATTCAATTATGTATGTATACATTAACGTAAATAATTATGTCGGGTCTTCCTACAGGTACTTCTGAACTTTGACAGTTAATAACCGTCAAATTATTGAAGTTACATCTGTCATTCAGTCTGTTTTCACAATGTACTGATATAGTATTCATTAATTCATTAAAAAACATTAATATATACATGTTTTTATTAAAATGATTTTCCATCGAGAAATCATCTTTAGCGATGAGGATGAATATCAATCCACATGCGATCGAGAAGCGCTAATTTTGGATATTTATTACGGACGCATATGGTAAGACCCAATTCTATGCTTAAATCACATGGCCCTGTATCGCACAATAGTTATACTCACAGTTAACAGTCCGTTTGGTACGCACGCCGAAGGAGTTGTGCGTCTGAGGAGAAGGAAGTCACGGTCTTTCACCTCATATGATAGTGCCAGTAGACTGAACTCTCTAATATAAAAATTACTGCAATAGCAATATTGACTATGGACTCGGTTTGAATTTTTTAATGAAATGTTTGTTTGTGGACCTAAATGCTATGCTTTTCCTGCAAGGAAGTTCCGCCACCTTACATAATGAAATATTTGTTTAACTCTGAACTGATAAAAAAAATAATGGTTTAAAGGAATATTTAACAATTGCATGTACAAATATGAAAGTACGATGAGGTAAAGGCATAGCTGCCGGATAAATGACGCATCAAATCGTCAAATGTTTGAGAAAAAATCGTCAAAATAGTCAGAGTCGTTTGTTATAATCGTCAAAAAATCGTCAGAAAAAATAAATAAATTAAAATTGTTTAAAAACCAAAATTATTTCTATTGTAGTAAAACATTTAGTCAATGTATGTACATATCTGAGTTCAAAAATAAAACATTTAACAAAAAATGCATTGGAATTAAAAGCTAGCGTCACTCGTTTTCATTTATTTTATTTCCAAAAAAAATTTAGGAATTTTATATAATTTTCAGGAAAAAATTGTTTAGGGTTTAAACAATCTATCCCAGCGTTCTTTATTGACACATAACCGCAGCAATAATATTGCATCACCTATGTCTATGGGTGGTGTAAATATTAAGGAGTCAGAAACTTTTGATGTTCTGAGCATGAAAATTCAGTGTAATGTTGGCTGGAACCGACACAGTTTTCAGTTCCTTGGATTCTTAAGACGGCGTAAGAAATACTTCGCTTTATATATCCGGCCGAAAATATAATACATCTCTCATGTATGGATCGGTGACACAATGTCTATTTTGAGACATTTTGAAAGCGAAAAGGAGAGGGTGAAGTCGCTCGTTAATGACGGTAGGGTATCGAACTGGAGCATCACTGCAATGTGACATGTGTTTCACTGTTCTATCGCTACTACAACGGATTTTGTTCGAGTGAAGTAAGGGGACTTGCTCCCGAGAGTCGTATATTCCTATGTAAAACTCGTCTTTCTCAGCCAGTACATCCTTATGTGGTCGATTGGCCAGTGGATCACACACTGCATTACAGACAAAGTCCATTTTTTATTCGGACTATTCATATGTGAAACTCAACACCTGCAGAGTTCTTTGCTGTAATACTGCCTTGCTGTAAATACTACTCTTCCGATGGTAATACTAGAAACTATACTCGAATTTTTAAAATTGTCTGCAACGGCAAATTATAAATTATAAGCAACTACGAGGTTGTTTAGGAGTTGTAATTTTTTGGCTTTTATTCTAAATAACTTAAATGTAATACTTTATTCTTTGTTATTACTAAAATAAATGTCCAATAGTAACAATTGCAAAGCAAGTACAAAGCTTAAAGTGGTTTTTAATGTAAAAAATATGACGGAAATTTTTAATTTCTAAAAATCGTCAAATCTGGCAACTATGGGTACAGGTACTACATGTTAATTGCAATAAAAGCAGAACGTAAGCCTAGGTTTAGCACAAAGATATGTTCCCTGGATTCAATTTTTTTTCCTTTATTTTATGTGCGAAAAAGCATGCGAAAGTATTTAAATGAAAAGTTTTGCTTATATGTGCATAGAGTGTGTATTTAGGTTCCGTAAATGGCTGGTAATTAATGTAATTTTGTAGCTGGAATGCCAGATTCTGTGTTCTCATGTCTTTTGGGTGAATTTTTTACTTAATCGGAGTTTTTGGTGCGGTTTGATGATTTTAGAACAGAAACCAAAGCAAACAACAGTAAAAACAAAAGCGAATAAAATTCTTTTCACCATCAACAAAACAAATGACAGGAGAGCAGGGATTGAAATAAATTTTAAATTTTCATTTGATGATGATTTTAATTTAATGAAATACTCAGTTTAGAATAATGACAAGAAATACATGAAACGATAAGAATCTGTGTGTTCTAAAATAAGAACATTTAATCAGTTTAGAACAACACCACAAAATAAAGATATAAAGGCATGACAGTCTAGGAACACAATTTTTTTTCGGCTTGTTAAGCTAATTATGCAGGACATAAATATTTACCTTTTAAGGCGAGTTAATGTTAGCGTTATGCGATTATATTTTTAAATGATTTTCTTTAATTCATAAAAAAAATTCATACAACTGCTCACTCTCATGTTTTTTATGTATTTAAAATAATTAAAAATATTATTTCAAACCTTTTCAAATGAGACCTAAGAGTTTGATAAAATTTTTGCTTGAGAGTATGACAGCAGTAAGAAATATTTGAGACAAACCTTTTCATAAATCAGCAATTTTTTATTCGCTTTTAAATGTGGTTTAACAAAAATATCGCATTTAATTCTTCTTGCTGGATGATATATTTTTTTAAAGTGTTCTTATCTTTTTTGTAAACGTTTCTATACTATTTCAGTCGTTTTAGCCTTTTGATTTTGCTCTTTTATTTTTGGGATTTCTGTAATTGGTAATGAATTATTGGACCATACATCATCACACATATTATATTTAATATTTCGGTTGGTTTGGTTTTCAAGTCGCCGTAGCCGTAGTTTGGTAGGTAGTGTGTTAGCTTATTAGACATAAGACCACGATGCAAACCCCAAAATTAAACATCTCCAATAATACGAATTATGAAAAATATTTCTTCGACGGCTTCCTCTCACCAGATTTCTTGCAAAAACTCTGAGAGAAAACAAAATTGTCATGAAAATTTTTTAAAAAATCTGCCACTCGGAGTCGACTTTAAACTGTAGGCCCCACCACTTATGTACAAAACAAACACACACATTCAACATACGTAAGTGGTGGGAGAATCTAGGTCGTAATCCTCACCGAAGGATTGTAATGACCTATTATGTATGAATGTACGGGTTTGTTTAAAAATCTATCAATTGTACTGCCTTAACAATGGGAGAGTAAATTCGTAGCATATCGCGGATTCTCTCAGAAATCAAATAATTTTTGTTGAAGCAAATAAAATGATTTCTGGAAGTCCAATCCAATCCAAAAGCATTTTAAACCATTTTCCAAGTACTTTTGATTGTTTTAAAGTGAAGGAAGTTAACAAACGTTTTTATAGGCTTTAGGTGGCTTAGTAAGTAATAAAAATGTGTCAGTATTTAATGTATTCTTGTGCATTTGTGGTTATCTTTAATATTCCTAATTCGAAATTGCTACAGCAACTTAATAATGTTATTAGATAGAATAACTATAATATTAGTTATAGATAGATATAGATGACTTAGAAGATGGCTTTAAAATAAATTTATAGGTGACGTGTGTCTTTTGTTGTGAATGCTTCAAGTGGTATCCCCAGGTCAGACATCAAAACGACAATATGAAAAATATTTCTTCGGCGGCTTCCTCTCAGCAGATTTCTGGCAAATACTCTGAGAGTAAAAAATTGCCATGAAAAGTTTCGCAAGAATCTATTGTTCCGAGTCGACTTTAAACTTTAGATCGCAACACTCATGTACAAAGTTAACACACACAACATAAGTGGTGTAAGAAACTTGGTCGTAATCCTGACTGAAGGGTTATAATAGTGATTTATGTATGTATGTATGTATGTATGTATGTATGTATGTATGTATGTATGTATGTACGTATGTATTTATGCATGTATGTATGTTTTTTTTTATAGCTTTACGAGCTAAAGGTTGGGAATCTTCGAAAGACATTGGTAGCCCGCCCTACCAATGTGCACGATTCGCCGCAAGACTTACTCTCGGCTTGTTAAATGCATACGTACTAAACCCAACCTAGTTCGTCACACTTTCAACCATTTGCCCTCCCCGGGACCACAATCAAGTATTACTTCGGGGGGGGTGGAGATTCAGCGAGTGCTACCTTCAAATTCTGCTGACCTTGCTCTCTCAGCCAATCTTTGCTGCGTCAACACCATTCTTGCGAAAACACATACTGCGTTCCAATTGTCACATGAGGTTAACATCAGGTTAACTATATTATCGGGCGTTACCTGGAATCCTACTGTCCTCTCCAGGCAATTTCGTTGAACAACATATCGCGGGCAAGTAAAGAAAACGTGCTCCGCCGTCTCCCTTTCATTGGGGCATTCTGGGCATGCCTCGTCTACATCATGACCATACTTATGGAGATATGCCCTATAACATCCATGGCTGGTTAGTAACTGTGTCAGGTAGAAGTTCACCTGACCGTGTCTCCTTTTGGTCCATTCGCCTATGCTCGGTATGAGTCTGTGGGTCCACCTTCCCTTGGTTGAATTGGACCAGTCATGCTGCCATCTATGCATAGCGTCATCCACTAACTGAACAGGACTGGGGAGATCCATTTCCCTCCTTGTGTCATGTTTCCTCCTCTCTACTTCCACTACTAGCCTCAGGGGCATCATCCCCGCAATCACCAATGCTGCATCAGTAGATACCGTGCGGAAGGCAGAAATCACCCTGAGAGCTGATCTCCTGTAGGCCGTTTCTATACCTGCTCTATAGGTCCTCTTATCCATGGCCCCGGCCCATATGGGGGCCGCATATATAGCGATCGAAGTCACTACCTTCATCAGTAACCGCCTCCTCTCCTCTTTTGGGCCTCCAAAATTAGGCATTATTCGGGCAAGTGCACATGACGTCGCCGCACACTTTCCACCGATGTACGTCAGGTGTTCCCTAAACGTGAGCCTGTTATCAATCATTACTCCCAGATATTTAATCGCCTGCTTTGATGTTATCGCTGGTCACCTACTGTTATTGTAATAAATTCCATCTTCTTCCTACTGCTTACAAGTAGTACATCCGTCTTGTGATCAGCAAGTTTGAGACCTATTCCCGTGATCCAGTTCCTGACCATACCAACCGCAGTGTTACACGTTCTCACTAATTCATCTAAATGTTTTCCCCTTATCACCAGGGCAATATCGTCCGCAAAACCAATGATCTGTGTACCTCTAGGGAATCTAAGCCCCAGTACACCATCATACATGACATTCCATAGTATTGGGCCCAGAACGGAACCTCGCGGGACCGCCGCCGATACCGCATATGTTTTCCTGCCAACATCTGTGTCATATAAGAGCACTCTATCCTTAAAGTAGTCCTTAATAAGTTCCATCAAGTAGTGCGGTACATCCTTTCCATCTAGGGCTGTTAAAGTGGCATCCCAATCCGCAGAGTTGAATGCTTTCTTGACGTCCAGGGTGATGATAGCGCAGTACTCCTTATCGCCCTCCAGCCAGCGCTCACCACTGATAGCATCCTTTGCTATCGTCATAGCCATCTCTATTGCATCTATTGTGGAACGGGCTTTTCGGAAACCAAATTGGCGATCCGACAAGCCTTCTGCCCCCAGGAATGCTTCCAGTCTCCTACAAATTATCCTCTCCAAAAGTTTTCCAGCTGTACCGATCATACAGAGCGGGAGGTATCCCGATGCATCCTGCTCGTTGTTACCCTTCGGAATTAGAACCAGTCTCTGTCTCTTCCATATCCTAGGGAACGTCCTCTCCTGAATACAAGCATTAAAAACTTGTCTAAACAGCTCAGTATTACTTTCAATGGCCGCCTTAAGTACAATGTTTGGGATCCCGTCGATCCCCGGTGCTTTGTTAAGTTTCATTTCCCCACAGACTGATTCCAATTCCTGCCTGCTGACTTCTGGGATTTCCTCCGGTGACCGCATATCCCGCACGCAGTATGTAATTTCGGCTTTGCGCGGAAAAAGGTCCGCGACGATTGATTGCAGCTTAGCTGCACATGACGTTGCTGGTGGTCGGAAGCAGTTCAGCTTTCTCATCACCACCTTATATCCAGTTCCCCAGGGATTCTCGTCCATATCGGCGCACATTTCCCTGTAGCATATTCTCTTGCTGAGCGCAATGGCCCCATTAAGGCTGTTCCTACACCTTCTATATCTTTCACGCAGTTCTGCAAATTCATCCCGGCCTCTGGCCCTTTGGAATACCCGCCGTGCGCGGTTGCATTTACGCCTCAGATCCGCTATATCCGCGTTCCACCAGTAGACGTGTTTCTTTCCAGACAGATGACGCCTCCTTGCCATAGAAGCGTTGCAAGCCTCCGTTATGGAGCGCATAAGTTCCGTCGCCTTGTCATTCGCGTTCCCGAATAACTGAATGTCCTCCAATGCGAGGACAAAGGTTTCCCTGTCAAAGGTGGAGTCCTTCCAAAGAGGGTTCGGCGGTGCGGCAGGAACGTTGTGTCCCGTAGAGCGTTCCCGGATTTCAAAAATGATAGCCTGATGATCGCTATGTGTGTAGATGTCAGACACCAACCAGGTAGATGAGGTCGCCAGTGAGTCGCTGACGAATGTCAGGTCAATTTTAGAGCAGCGTCCATTTCTCGAGAATGTATCCCTATCACCACTATTAAGTAAAACAACATCCAATGTTGCAAATGCGTCGAGTAGGCATTCTCCTCTTGGGTTAGTGAATGCCGAGCCCCATTCAACAGCCCAAGCATTGAAATCCCCGGCAATTACCACAGGTCTCACGTTCCTTGCTTCCTTAACTTATCTATTCTGCGCCTATAGTCTTCCATTGATAGGCTAGGGGGAAGATAACAGCTGAAGAAATGTACCCCATTAACGGTGCATTTCACAAAGCTCTCCCACCTGTCGTCGACATTTCCCATTGGGAATTTACCACAGGACCATATCGAAGCCAATGTCGGTTTCCAGGTGCTCTGTAGTGCTCGCTCAGTATTGCCAAGTCTATCCTCTGCTCCCGCACCGTCTGTTTAAGTGGCTCCTGCGCCGCTTCGCAATGGTTCAAGTTCAACTGCAGGACTCTCATTTACCTGCGTATGTTTGACGAAAAATCGTCAAAGACAAAAAACAAGATAAGCAAACCAAGAACACAAAGTCAGTGGATAAACGAAAATATTATAAAAAAATGTGATATACGTGATAAACTTTATAAAAAATGGCGAAATAATAAAAATAATAAACTTTATGAAAATAATTACAAAAAATATAGAAACTCTTTAAATAGAGAAATTATCTACGTGAAAAATAACTATTATAGGAATAAATTCATAGAAAATAGAAATAACATACGCGTTACATGGCAAATCATTAATGAAATAATTGGAAAAAAATCAAAAAGTATAGATGACAACATCTTACAAAATTTTGAAAATGATAACATTACAAGTATTTTAAAGAACTTTGCGACAAACCTCAAGGAAAATGTAAATAAAATAATTCACAAATGTAACATTAAAACCTTACACAATGTGGAAATTACAACACAAAATTCAATTTTTATGGAAAACACTAATGAACAGGAAATATTTAATATACTGAACAATTTAAACATTAAAAAAAGTGCTGGACTCGATGGAATACGAACAAAAGACATCAAGAATAATGCTGTAATCTTAACTCCTACAATAACTAAACTAGTAAATTCAAGCCTGAATAATGCTATGTTGCCAAAAATGTTGAAAACATCTATAATAAGGCCAATATATAAAAGTGGAACGAAATCAGACTATACTAACTATAGGCCAATTTCAATTTTACCTGTGTTAGAGAAGATTCTGGAGGAAGTAGTGGTTAGAAGACTAAATAATTTCATAAAAAAATTCAATATAATGAATAGTAATCAATTTGGCTTCCAAAAGGGAAAAAATATTAACAATCTATTAGGAAATTTTGCTAATTATATAAATAACTGCTTAAGTAATAAAAAACGTTGCCTTGTATTGTTCATTGATTTCAGTAAAGCCTTTGACACTCTGTCACATACCAAACTCCTTCAAATTCTAGAAAGAAACGGTATTAGAGGTAATACTTTACTGTGGTTTAAAAACTATCTTGAATGTAGGTCATATCGAGTAAAAATAAATAATGAACTAAGCGAAGAAGTACGAATAGATTGTGGAGTGCCACAAGGATCCAAACTCGGGCCAATTCTCTATATACTGTATGCTAATGACATGCTCAACGCTTTGCATAATAGCCAAACTTTTGCATACGCTGATGATACAGCAATTGTGGTATCGAGTGAGTCTATCCAAGATGCTACAGAGGTAATGCAGAGCCAATTAAATATTGCATCCAAATGGTGTCACGATAACGGTCTTATCATAAACGCCCAAAAAACAAAAGTTATGCATATAAAACCACCAAATTTTACGGACTCTAACGTTGTAATTAAGTTTCATGACACAAATTGTCTGCATAATAGCAGCAGCAACAATGATACATGCGTCACGCTAATAGAACTTGTGACATCTTACAAATATCTGGGAGTCTACGTTGATAATAAATTTAAATGGAATATGCATGTCGATTATCTCCAAAAGAAGCTGAGGAAAGCCGCCTACATGCTATATCATCTAAGCAATTGTGCCATCTATGATGTATTAAGGCAGGCGTATTTCGCAATTGCAGAGTCGCACATTAGGCATGGGATTGCAGCATGGGGAAGTGCTACCCACTGTAGATTACTACAAAAAACTCAGGATCGACTATTAAAAATTCTAAAAAAAAATCAACGCTTAAACATAAGCAATAATAATTACACTGCATCATCAACAACAGCAACAACAATTTTAATAACCATACAAATAACAGTATCAATACCTACAACATACACAGTAACAACCATAGGATCAACATAATCGATACCAACAACTTCTTGCACAACATCTACACAAACAACAGCAACAGAATCTACAACAATGACAGTCATAACAGTACCAATAGCAACAATATTAGTACCCACAACTACACCAACAATAATAATATCGCCAATGGATCCAGATACCTCAATAACAACAACAGAATAGTCAACAATACAGTTCAAAATAGTAGCCTAGCAAAGGAGCAGCGTATATTAAATATTAAATCTATTTTTTATACAACATTAGCAACAGAGTTCTATAATGATTCAAGGTTTCTCAAAAAGATTGATCATCAGCACAACACGAGGCGAAGAGCGAGAGGTAGATTTAAAACTGGTAGCTTCCATAATAATAACGGCAAAAACACATTAGAAGTAACTCTGCCAAAAATTTTCAATATGTTACCAATAGAACTTTTAAATATTCAGTAGAAACAAAAAAGAAAAAAACTTTTGAAAAACTTTTTCGTAAGCTCGCAAGATTAACTTATGTTATTTCATTTTATTTTGTATAATTTTCACTTTTTTTTTCCATTTAGTTAGTATTTTATTATTTACTTTTTATTTTTTTATTCTATTTATAAATATCACTTTTAGTGGCAAAACCTATTTATTTAATACTTCTGCAGACAAGCTATATTGCTTCGCGGAACTAGTAATTAATAAATAGTAATGAATTAATAATTTTAGTTTATTTTTTTTTTATTTTATTTTTGTTATTATTTCGATATTTATTGTTATAATTTTAAATTGTAAACCTAATACAAGTTGTATAAAACATGAAGTAAATAAAAAAAAAAAAAAAAAAAAAAAAAAACTTCCGTCGTGCCGCTAGATAGTGTGCGCACTTATGTCCTTCCGTGATATGCTTCGCGTCCGCATCCGGATCGCCTCTACAAAGAAGGCAGTGAGGGTCACGGTCACAAGCCTTGGCAAGGTGACCTTGCCCTCCGCATTTGAAGCAGTGTTTGGACCAGTCACTATTACTGCTACACTTTCCTGCTACATGCCCGAACTGCAAGCACTTGTAACATCTCCTTGGGGTTACCTTTATCAGTAAGCGGCAAACTGTCCACCCTACACGCAGTTTACCAACTTCCTCTGCCCTGCCTGTCGGCTTCATAGGGATTGCGATTACCGCTGTCCTAGTACCTCCTGGAACGTTCCTGATCGTGTTGAGAGCCGACGGTTGTATTTCCCCGATTTGGTCCCTCCATGCGGTGATTATTTCCTCCTCGGTTGTTACTTCATCCAGGTATCTTAGTTCGAATGTAGCCTCCTCAGTTATTGTTCGAACCTCTATCTCTTCGGCCAATAAGCTCCTTAGCTTAGAACGGTGCATCTCCGTAGCCACCTCTGCCGATCTTCTAAACTCCAGAAGGATTTCGCCCCTTTGTGTCTTCTTCACAAGCTGGACATCCTCGCCAACTGATTTAAGCTCCGGGGCATTCCTTACCTTCCTTAGAATGTCCGCAAACGATAGTTTCTCGGTTGGCTTTATTATCACTGCGTCTGGTCTTGAAGGTTTTCTGCGCTTCCTAGTTTTCACGATCCATTCATTGTGCTCCTGAGTGTCTTCCTATGTTGCTGCGGGCACTACCACAGTCTGGTTCGTAGTTGTTGCTGGTCTCCCAGTCGAGTCACTATTCCTAACCTCAGCGGCAGGCTTGACTAGTCCACGAGGACGGATTGTCCTGGTCTTCTTTGGAGGTGTTCTCCTTGGTTTTTCCAATTCATCCCTCTGCCTTTTGGAAGCACAAGGTGTCCCTTGTTGCATGATAGTCTGTGTGCTTCTGTCATTGGTTCTGACCTTTACCTCCTGTTCCGCAACTTTATCCTTAGCGGCTTGCTGGTATAGTGAGTGGAGTAACCTCGAAGCCCTCCGGAAAGGATTCAGGAAAGGGCTGTCCTGCTGGGTCTCCTTTGCACCCTCGGTGCCGGCTGGAGAAGTAGCGCCTGTGAAGTTATATGAATTGTTTGTGTTGAATTCCATTTTATTGGATCACAACTTGGAGCCGTTATCTTGGATTCGTTGTGTAGTTACCCTTATGGTGGTCCCATGGTTATCTTTGCAATGCAGGGAGGCCATGCGAGAGTTGACACAAGTCCTCATGACAGCTTGTGTTCAGAGCCAGACCGGGAGCTACACCCCAACTCAACGGGACGAGTCCAAGATAGTTCTCCAAGGCTTGCCAGGTTTTAACGGGACGGAGACAGATGGTGTATTAGCCTGAAAGCCGTCTGTACCAGATTTCACTCCAGCACATATTGGTAACAGAATACCCCATCCGCCAGCCCATGTCATCAAATGCAAATAGTAGTGTAGTCCAGTATACCATAATCAGAATCTTACTGGAATCAATTCTGATGCCTATACGACTAGGCTCCGATCGTCCACATCCGTTGGGAGCGTGCTTGCACGCATGCTGGTCTGTGATTCCCACGGTGCTATCGTGATACCACGGTAGTTCAATACTTTGAGCGGCAGTGTTTCGCTTTAAAGCATCAGTGTCATTGGGTATATGCCAGACTTTTCATCCGCACCCTCTACCATTGCCCTCCCATTTAGTCGCCTTTTACGACAAGCAGGGAACCACTATGGTAGTATTCTAATCCGCTACCACACGCATGTATGTATGTATTTATGTATGTATGTATGTATGTATGTGTGTATGTATGTATGTATGTATGTATGTATGTATGTATGTATGTATGTATGTATTTATGTATGTATGTATGTATGTATGTATGTATGTATGTATGTATGGATGTATGTATCACTATTGTAATTGAAGGAAACTTATGATTTTGGTTTCCTTTTGTTTACGTCACTTTGTTTTATTTAAGTTTAAAAATATTAAGCACTTAATGAAAGACCCGATAGATATTACACCATGTTATGTTAGTTTGACGATATTTTGTGCTTATTTTGTATATTGTATTGGTAGGTTACCACTGTCACTTGCAATGAATGAAAAATTTGTAGAATTTCCTTCCATTGAGCTTCAGTTATAAATTTTGGTTTAATAATTTGGCATCCTTTTTAAGAAATTAAGTAAAGAGAATGGTTTATATGTAGTCTACCTCATAATAATTTAAGCTTTTTGTTGAAATGATTTGCAGTTCCCCTTTTCGACACTGTTCTTTAAGCTATTAATACCAAAAACTAATACTCTTGCCAACTTAACTTTATTTATGAAATTATTTCCAAGCGGTGTTATTTATCTCCTGAGATTAAAAACAAAAACATAAGAAAACAACAGCGACAACAACAAAGAAAAGACAAATTGTTTACAGCCGTCATCACCAGTAGTGGGATTAATGAAAAGTTTTGATTTATTTATTTATTTATTTATTTGTTATTAGTCATAGCACAACAAGATAATAATCTTATAAATGAAAGTGCTATGGGAGTACATCAAAGAAAGAAAATAATAACAAATCATTGATTATATATGTAATGAAGTGTTTGAAATAATGTAGAAATAAAAATGAATAATAACGTGTTAAAATCACGGGAAATAGCAATCGATACAAAAAAGGATAAAAAAATGAATATGTGTAAAAAATAAATTAGGAAAACTACAAAGAACAATATATACAAATATAAAGAAATATACAAACAAAGTAAAAATATATACATATTCTAAGATACAATGAAATGAAATGAATAAAAGATATCTTAATTAAAAAAATTAAAAATTAAAAATAATCATTAATAGAAATAGAGAGAAAAAAACTCAAAAAAAATAAAGATATGCTAAAAACTTCTTGAACAGATTGTATAACTCCTTTTTGAACTTAACTGCATTGCCTATATTCTGAAAATATAATTAGGTAAAGTATTCCAAAGACTGATGGTGTATATAAAAGACCGGCGTTGTGACAAAAGAGTCCTATGTCTGTGTTGGATAATCTTCATACCGCGTTTGGATCTAGCAAATGTTTTGATTTTGTTTTTCCTTTTTGTGTGTCATGTTTAAGAGAAACGAAAAGACTGTCAACATTATAAATAATTCATCATAATTCCACTGAGTTTACGCGAAATACAAGCAAAAAGAAAAGAGAAAGTACGGTGAGGGTAAATAATACATCATTATTACCGCTTTTATTATATCATCCTCATTATGGATTGCTTTAAGGAAAAAGCAAAGGATGTCGAATTAAGTTATTTAGAGAAATTGGAAATTATACGTGTGTGTGGTTGAATGGTATGTTATTCTTGTGGAAAACTTATTTATATTTCATATACGTACGTAGTGTATATAAGTATAGTGGCAGTAATAAACTTATTTTCATAAAATATAATAGCGCTGTAGGGAAAAATGTCTTTTAAAGGAAGTTTAGTTTACAAAATAGTTGGTGAAAGCATTATAGCCTCATAATCAATTACATTGTTTTTTGTGGTAATATAAATAATGCAATACAATAATTAACACACCAAACACGCTATTTTGCGAGGTTTTTAAATAAGTTCAATAAATTATGTATTATAAATGGGAAAGTAAGATCATTAATTAATTTGTGAATTTAAAAAATATTGTTACGTTTTTATCTTTTAAAAACGTTTAAAATATGAGCTCGTAGTTTGCAAATAAAATAAAAATAAATTTGTGTTTAGTTTCAATTAAATTCTATATTGTTCACACAATTCTGTGTGCCACTGTTCACAACTTGATGTAAACAACAACAATTGCTTTGTTTGTTATTCCTCTATTTACACCCTTTGCATAAACAAGAACAATTAATAGGCAATTTTGCGACAGTTCTTTGTAACCGAGATCTTCTAACCACGATTACTCTCTTGCAACATACCGCGATTTCACTCAAGACTGATTAAACTTTTACTAACTCAGTTGTGTGTGGTTTTTGCTTTGCCTTTATATAACAACGTAAACAGTCTGCTGAATGTTCTTCAAGGAGAATGTTCGTGGCTTCGCCTTCTCGAGATCTCTTTAAATGTAAACATCGTTGTTTACATTCATTATTGTTGTTTGTGTATTTTGTTTACGTTTATTCTTGTAGTGTTTGTTGGTGTATATTTGTTTACTTGTTTATCATTTTTCTTATGCTGGTGTTTGTTGGTATATTTTTGTTTTCGTAGCTTTTGCTTATAATTTAAATGTTAAACGGTGTAACAGCAAAACACCAGTATCTAGATTTTTCATTTTCGTAACAATATATTTCTTCGTTACAATAGCGAAATATTTGTAACGTTTATTTAGACATTGTATATCTTTTGATTAAGCACTCCAGCAGCATTTTCACGATTTTGTGAATGGCCGTTTCCAATTTTTCTTTCTTGCCAATCCTTTGCGTGAAAATATTTGAAAAGTGGCCACGATTACTTAGTTTTAGGACACTTCAACTACTTTTATGGGTTTTACAATTGTTAAACGATGCAAATCTCTCAATATATAAATTTATAAGCAGTAATTTGTAGAAAAAATCGACATAATCTAGTAGGGAGTGTGTTGGCTTATTAGACGTGAGGCCACGGTTCATAAGCCTGACATCTGCAACAAAACCGAATATGAATAAATATTTCTACGGCGACTTTCTCTCAACAGATTACTGTCAAAAACTCTGAGAGTAAATTAAATTGTTTGTTGCAAATGTTTTTTAAATAATCTGTCGACTTTAAACTGTAGGTTCCGCCACCTTTAGATAAAATTAACACACAACATGGGTGATGTGAGAAATTAGGTCGTAATCTTGATTAAAAGATTGTAATGACTAGATAATTAGTAAGTTTTTTTTATTATTTATATCTACTTTATTATAAAACAAACAGTTATTAAGGTATTTCACCAACCATAAGAAAAATAAGGGAAACTTCTTGATGACTTCATATTTTTCTACCGCAAAAGTGTAAATGCGCCCAAGAAGATATCAGAGTAAATTTAAAATTCAAAAGCCCAATATATTAAAATATTATACCCAATACTTATAACCCTTAAGGTCAAGCACTCCATTTAATCCATTTGGCATTGAATGTATCAGTTTTGTTTAGCGCTATCTGTTGATATTTGCCGCCATGCATTTATAAGCAAGTGTTTTAGTTGACTTTTGTTTGAGGTTTAGCGATTACGTAAGCGCTCTTTCAAATGATCTCCTAAATACTCTCTTGAAGTCATATTGGGGCTATGCGTAAGCCTGTTGGGATTTTGATAGGCAAATCACATATTCCCGTTAGCAGTACGATTGGGCTCATTGACTTGTTGGAAGTAATTCCCGTAATTCTTCCGAACTTTTGGTGAATATGTTCTTATGAATAGTTAAATACCTTCGTTTAACCAATATTTTCTCAATAAATCTCAAATTGCCCACACACATGCCCACAATTTACACAAATATATACTACCAGGGCCATGCTGTATTAGCCGTTTAAACTTAAAAGTGCAATAAAACAAAAACGGTTTTAAATTTTTCCAAATTTAATTTTTTGTTGTGAAGTACATACATATATAAAGATAGAATTGTCATATAATAGCTTGTACACCTAATTCTGTTTTTACACGGTAGATTGGTTCCAGAAAAACCCTGTAAAAACCGTGTAAAAAAGACTGATTGTATGCAGAAATAGGTGATTGGTTCCTAATCTCTAAAACCTACTAAAATTAGTTAAAAACAAGGATTTTTTAAGTAGTTTTGTATTTGACATTTTCTTTTAGGGATTCATAAAATATTTGACAAAATTAAAAATATAAATAACTTAATAAATATAAAATGTTTTTTGGCTTACCTTTTATCTTAATGCGTTAAATTTAATGTAACGATAGAAAAACAAATTTGCCAATAAAAAATTTCTTTACAAAACACAAAATATTAACACATTTCAATTGCTCTGACCTTTGTGCTTGTATGCACAAAAAGGAAATTCACCTAAATTTGTGCCATTTACATTTGCTTTGACTAGTAAATTTGCTTGTACGCGCAAAAAGGGAATTCCCTTAAATTTGTGATATGAACATACTTTGCAAAAATTATATTTGTCAAAAAAATTTAAGCACAAAAAATTTTAAATCGTGCTAAATGGAATAAAATCGTGTAACAAAAATTAAAAATATTTTATTTTCAAACCGTGTTATATCAAAACAGTGTAAAAAAAGACCGTGTAAAAACAGAATTAGGTGTAAATGTTTAAATCCAAATTAAAAGTATACTTTCTATTTAATTGAATTTGAAATGTATTACTTATACGCATAAAGAGTTACTCTGAAAAGTATGCAATAAAAAGTCTGTGATATTGACATGAAAGAAAGCAATTGAAATAAATATCACTCATACGTCACATATGAGCATAATGTGAGTAAACATAAGTGGGTGGGCCACTTAAACGTTTAAGAAAAGTTTAGAACCAGCACTTTTTCAAGCGTCGCAAGAAAAATTCAAGTACATCGGGTTCTTGAGAGGATGAAATACATCACTTTATCTTATCTCCTTAATATTTACATCACTTTTATCCCTCGCAGAAAGGAATACAACCCTCATGTATAGGCCGGTGCCTCGAAATCTATTTGGAGGCTTCTCAACCGCATACAGGATAGAGCGAAGGTGCTAATTAATGACGACAAGGTATCCACTTCAGTTGATTCACTGGAGCATAGTCGGAATGTGGCTTGTGTTTCTCTGTTCTATGGCTACTATACCTGATTTTACTCCAGCGAGATAAGCGGACTTGTTCCTGAAAATCGGATATTCTTACGTAGTAGAGATGAGCGATCCAGTGATTTTTGAAAAACGTTGTTCTCAGTGAACGTGATTTGTTAATCACTGTTCTTTAAACAGTGATTGTGATCACAGTATTCCAAAAGAAAACAATAATGACAATAACGTATTTTATTAAGTTGTAAGAAAGAGACAACTAGATACACACTACGAAAAGACTACTAAACAAAATCAAAGTGGTGTCATCAATGTTATTATTTTCAATGAATTTTTTTTTTTTTTTGTATGAAGTTTGACAATTAAGTTTCACAGAAAGTTCATGTATAAAAGACAAAAGTAAATAATCAGCATCATCTAATAGTAATTCTGCCTCGTTCAAAATAAAATTAAATAAATTTGCGTATGTAACAATTTTGAAAGAACGACATTATTAGTAACTGTTATTTGGCAATTTCAATCACTGTAGTTACCAGTGAATTATAAATCACCGTGATTAAATCACAGTTTTGAAAATATCGCTCGTCTCTATTACGTAGCACTTGCCTTTCTCTCAGTGCGTTTGTGGTCGATTTAGACTGCACACTGCATAATAGACAGACTTCGTTCTTAAGCCGGACTATCAGTATGTGGAATTCCCTACCTGCTGAATTTTTCTAGGCACTTATAATATAAAAAGATTCAAATCGAATTTCCACAAACACCAGTGACACAATACACTGTTTAAGCGTATTGGTACCCACCCCCTGAGTATTGGTCATATAAAAAAAATTAAAAAACTATATTTAGCGAGAAGAAATGTAGCGAAGGCGGAGGCTCTTCTTCATCCAGATGGCTTTCAAACTTTCTAAATGTATGCTACGTACTTATAGTAGGACGAAAGTAGAGTCTTGCATCAAACTATTGAGGAGTAACCTGAAACTAATAACCGGAATCATTTATTCTGGAATGAAGAGAACGAATCTCTAGAACACATACTTGGTTCTAGTGCGGCCTAAATGAGTTTTAGAAAATACCAGCATGCTTATGAAGTTATATACAGAGAGTTGTTCTTCTTACAGCCTCCTAAGGGTTATACTAACAATAAGTGTTGAGAAAAAATTATAAGGTAACCATATATAGGAGAACATCTGGTTACATAACAAAATTGGTAATTACAACCCTTCAGTCAGAATTACGACCTAGTTTCTCACACCACTTATATTGTGTGTGTGTTAATTTTATACATGAGTGGCGGGACCGCCAGTTTAAAGTCGACTCCGAATGACAGATTTTTTTTTTGAAAAACCTTTCATAGCAATTCTATTTACTCTCAGAGTTTTTACGAGAAATCTGCTGAGCGGAAGTCGCCGAAGAAATATTTTTTGTATTTTGTTTTGATGTCTGGCCTGGGGTTTGAACCCTGGCTTTACGTCTAATAAGCCAACACACTACCTACTATACTACGGCGACATCTGTTTGTTGTACTTTTGTACTTCTACAGAACAATACAATGTAATTTTTCGTACCTATGCGGTTGCGACCAAGTTCAGTTTAACTACAGAGTTCTCAAAGTATTTATCAAGCTTAGCGTTCGTTTAAGCGATAGTTTTTGGATATGAAATTTTCATTTCTTTATCTTCTGCTGTCAAACTTAATGAATTGACTTGTTTAAATTTTGATAGGAGTCATCTAGAAAGACAGCAATGCTATCCTGTAAGTTAAGCAGTGGAAATTTTAATAGTCGTGGACTTATTAAACCTCCCTCGTATGCTAACTATCTACAAAATGGAATGTGTGAAATGAAATTTTTTACATTTTCTTTCAAGAAATACTCATGCAAAATTAATTTTGTTGTTGTTGTGGTTGTTGACAAATTATAACAACATTTTTAAAACAAAAGATATCCTTTTTTTGAGGGTTATGGTATATGAACATGTATGTAAGCGTTAAGTAATTTGAGTGGCTGAATCTGAATCTTGCTGTTGCTGTTACATCAAATGTTACAAGAACATGAAAAAGTTTCAAATTATGTTCAGAACTTTTAAACTTTTGAACAAATTTAGTCAAACATTTATGAGTGGCAACCGGAAAAACAAAGATGATGTACTTAATTCATTTCTTTATAATTTTTGTTTTTGGTTTTCTTTTTTATACAATTCTTGTTAAAATTATAATCATATTCACATACTTGAGCTAACAATCTCGGTTTGAATAAAATTTTAAGCTGACATTTAGTTTTGTGTAAAACACTAATTACGTATGCTTTTGGAGGTAGGATAAAAGCTTTTTGCAAATTTCAGTCGAGATTTGTTTACGTTCAATCAAGTTTTTTATTGATCGTCAATGGCAAGTGGATAGAAAGAATGGACGAAATTTTAAATTTTTAAACCCATGCAGTTTCCTTACTTGATTAGCGCAAGATCACATGAAATATTTGGGGAAAAACAATGAAAAGAAAGTTTGAACAATAGTTTCTCTCCATTTTATTGCATTCTTCTGATGAAGTTTAGGAAATACGTATCCTATTAATACATTTTTCTATGCAATATTTGTATTTTTTATATAGTTAACAGATATCCCAATGTTTTACAATGAAAATTCGTGCATCCATCTTCAAACATCTATTCAGTTCAAGACTAACCTTTCATCACTAACCGGGAATCACTTGATTCTATATTAAAATTATTAAAAAATCCAAAACTTGTTATAAATTAAAACCATTTAGTTATAATTACAACCTACTTTCACACACCACCCAAGTTGTGTGTGTTAATTTTATAGTGACCAGACTCATATTTTAAAGTCTATTCTGAATGAAAGATTTTTGATGGCAATTTTACTTTATTGTCACAGCAAAACAGGCTGGAGATTCTTTATGACAGAGGTATTTTCATTAAGGAAAACCCTACTACTGAGCGCTACCACTAGCATTTAAATAACATAACTAAACATAACTAAAAAAGATTAACAGTTAATGAATGAGCGTAGGGGTATACTTGAACAATTAGATTTTGATTACTCCAGATATTAAAGATGGAGTTATTACATTACTTTAACCCATTTACGGTAGCTGTGCCAATATATGAACGCTTAGTTATTTATGGTGTACACACATTGAAATTTTTTTTAAACAATTTATTTATTAATAAATACCAGGAAGTAACAAAACGAATAAATTTGATTTGCTTTCAATATCAGATGTACACGGTCCAACAATATAATTTTTGTGTTTTGTTTGTGAGTTTGTTATTTGCTTGAAGTCTATAGACGACTAAACGGCTGAACCGATTTTCTTGAAATTTTCACAGTGTCTTCCTGTATGTCTGGAAGGAACTATAGGCTACTTTTTATTTTAAAATTTCAAGTAGGCGAAGTGCCACGCCCACATACCCAATAAGTATTTAATGTCATATATCTCATAAACTGCAACAGCTAGAGTCCTCAAATTTTGTATGGACGACTTTGACGTATATATGAACAAAATGGGCGGATTGGCTATAGTGGGTGTGTCACCTCCCATAGTCTACATATAGAAAAATGAATGTTTGTTTGTATGTACCTTACAGAATCGTAAACTATACATTTGATCATGTTATGATCTTTAGCAAAGTTGTTGCGCATGAGCCAGGGAAGGTTTCTAAGCTGGTATGGTAAATTTCCGGCAGGTGGTGCCACTGAAAATGACTCAAAATAAATGAAATCGTAAACTGTGCATTCTTTAACAAAGTTGTTAAGCATGAGTCGACGGAGGTTGGTGCGATTAATTTCCGATGGATGGCGTCACTGAAAATTATTCAAAATGAATGACAAGCAATTGGTCGACCTTCAACTCAAGCACGGAAGAAAAGAGCATTATGAGCCTCAGAACCAGATGGGCAACTAGCATTGAGACTGGAAAATCTTCGAGTATATGCCGCTGAGACCCGTTCGCTTGAACCACTTGAACAACGAGAAGTGAGATTAGAAACTGATCGAATGCGTACTACTCAGGCCCGTTCATCTGAATCATCAGGACAACGGGAAACAAAATCAATAAAATGATTCAAAATTAATTAGACATTTGTGTAATGTACGCGTAGGGTACAGCTAGTTTCATATAAAGCAGAACCACGAAATTGCCATTCACTGTGGTAGATTATAAATTTTTAATGCCAAAATATTTTGGTACTTTGTTATTGAATTTTCCAAGTAATTAATTTTAGTGTAATTTTACCAGAATATTATATTAAGGACTAATGAAAACAGCTCTATAGCCTTAGGCAATAAAAATTTCATTTATTTGAAGGTCAATTTATTTTTGTGAACATAAAATGGGTCACTGATACTGAAAATCAATCAATTTCTTTTAACAAAATCAAGTTAGAAATATGGTCAATCTCAAATTATATTATACCAAGAACAACAACAACAAAAATTATAAAATGTAAGAATATTTATACGCCATTAAACCCAATCTTTGGATGTTTTAATTTTCCTTGACAGAGGCTGAAACGGACGTAAAATAAAAACAAATAAATTTAATGGATGTGAGGGATGTGAGAAAAAACAAGAGCAATCAACGCAAAACACAGACTTTTAAAGATAAGACTGCTGAAGTAACTGCACTTCTTTTCAGCTTATTTTTAACAAAATCAAAATTCATTGCAGTTTTATACATAACACTATGCGACAAAATACAAAAATTTAAATACACCCGTACCGTACCCTCCAAACTTGTTTTATTTGACAAAAACTGTTTTTTGAACTTTACGCACAAATTTTACATTATTACACAAACATTTCTGAACCGATGTCCAAAATGCAAACTTTTTAGAAAGAAGAGGGATAGGCCTTTAAAACCATATATATATACATATATATATATCTTATTTGAGTAAATATGCTATAGATTTTGATGATGTAAACTTAACAAATGTAAATTTTTTTCAAATTTTTTCAAGTTCGTCAGTTCATAGTAACAGGCTTTAATTAAAAAAAATTAAATAAGTGAAGACATTCTGAAAAAGCATTATCTTGTGAACAGATTGGCACTTCGCTTGATCAAATCGGAGAAAAATTACCCTAGTTATTATTTAAATAGTCGAACAGTCGAGTTATATATAATATTTTCCAAATTTACCTAATCAAAGCTCAAAACATGTATGTCTGAACAAAATGTTTATGAATACCGTTTTAAAGACTAATCTCTCCCCTTTATAAAAAAAAACTTTGGATTTTTAAAATAGGTTCAAACATATTTGGATAATCAATAATTTTGTGTAAAAAGATCAAAAAAAAACCGTTTTTGTCAAATAAAACAAGTTTGGAGGGTTCGAGAAAAATAAAAAAAGTATTTTTGAGTTCTACTCAGCATAGTGAATAACTTAGCCTGGGTGTATTTCACTGTCGCACTGTGTAATTGGACCCTAGTCCTTAGTCAAGATTAAGACTTAGTTTCTCACAACACCAATGTTGATTATGTTAACTTTATCAATGAGTGATGAATTGAAATTAAAAAGACTGCTGACAGGGAGTTTGTTTCAAAATATCTGGACTGGAGTTTGGACCACGGTCGTATAATAAACTTAATTGTCTACGGAGCTTCAGAATAGAGATAAAGACTTTTGTTTAAAGGCATATAGTTTGGAATCTCAATCAAACACTTTAAAACCTAGAGTATGCATATAATGTCTACCTTCTATCGCATATTTGTAGATCAAGATAGAGGCTTTGAATGTTGTTTAAAATAAAAGTCGGTAAGAGTGCATTGCAAAATTGTGAACAACAGAATATTCTTATTAGGGAATACTATGTTGGCAACGTCAACATTTTGCTACATATTTTTCATTTCATTGTCGGTATGTCATGCGGGGTCTACGGCCCCTTGCCAATGTTTACTGGAGTAGCTGCAGAGATGAAGAAGAGACTGAGACTATTCCTCACTTAATGGGATCATATCCGGCAATATGTGAAAGAAAAAAAGAAGTCTTGGAGCTGACTACATGGATGATATGGACGAAGTGCCAATCAAAAGCTCCGAGAAAACTGTGGTATTTCAATAGGTCCTATGTGGCCTAATTGTGTTCCGACTTTCTTGCAAATGTATGTACGAATGTTATTTAAGCAAAATAGTATTCACACGTCTCAGTAGCCATAATAGGAAATAAAAAACCCAAGAATTAATGTGACCTTTGGAAAGAATTAAATTTTGTTACGAAAATGGAAATTGTGTGACATCCTTTAACATTGAAATGATAGACAAGAGCTACAAAAACAAAAACAATGAACTTGTCTACATGATAAGCAAGTAAACAAAAATATACCAACAACATTAGTAAAAAAAAGGGGATAAGCAAGTAAACAAAAATTCAACAACAAACAATGTAAACAAAATATACAAACAACAAAGATACAACGATGTTTACATTTATAAAGATCTCGACGAGGCGAAGCCACGAACATTCGACTTGAAGATAAATCACCAGACTCTTTACGTTGGCATATTAAAGGCAAGACAAAGACGACGCGTTGCGTGTGAAAAGAAAATCTCGGTTTGATGGTCTCCGTTATAAAGATCTGCCGAACAATTGTCAGTGTTTACGCAAAAGAGTATAAGCGAAGAATAACTAACAAAGCAATTGTTGTTGTTTACATCAAGTTGTGACAAGTGGCACACGGAATTGTGCGAATAATAAAGAATTTAATTAAAACAAAACACAAATTTATTTTTATTTTATTTGCAATCTACCAGCTCAAATTTTAAACGTTTTTAAAAGTTAAAAACGTAACAGTAATGTTATTTAAACAAAATAGTATTCACACGTCTCAGTAGCCATAATAGGAAATAAAAAACCCAAGAATTAATGTGACCTTTGGAAAGAATTAAATTTTGTTACGAAAATGGAAATTGTGTGACATCCTTTAACATTGAAATGATAGACAAGAGCTACAAAAACAAAAACAATGAACTTGTCTACATGATAAGCAAGTAAACAAAAATATACCAACAACATTAGTCAAAAAAAGGGGATAAGCAAGTAAACAAAAATTCAACAACAAACAATGTAAACAAAATATACAAACAACAAAGATACAACGATGTTTACATTTATAAAGATCTCGACGAGGCGAAGCCACGAACATTCGACTTGAAGATAAATCACCAGACTCTTTACGTTGGCATATTAAAGGCAAGACAAAGACGACGCGTTGCGTGTGAAAAGAAAATCTCGGTTTGATGGTCTCCGTTATAAAGATCTGCCGAACAATTGTCAGTGTTTACGCAAAAGAGTATAAGCGAAGAATAACTAACAAAGCAATTGTTGTTGTTTACATCAAGTTGTGACAAGTGGCACACGGAATTGTGCGAATAATAAAGAATTTAATTAAAACAAAACACAAATTTATTTTTATTTTATTTGCAATCTACCAGCTCAAATTTTAAACGTTTTTAAAAGTTAAAAACGTAACAGTAATGTTATTTAAACAAAATAGTTTTCATACGTCTCAGTGGCCATAATAGTAAATGAAAAAAGAAGTGTAAATTACCATTTAATGGTAAGTAATAATATTTTCTAAAAATTATAAGAAATTTCTGCATTAATTGAATGATTTTATTCCGTCAGGTTCAAACACCGTGTGGCATATGATGTTAAAAAGTTGTAGCAATTATTTTAGGTTTGTCTTATTTTGTCTTAATGTCTAGCAACGAAAACCTGGTCAAGCATTTCTCACCTTTCTTTGAATCTTAAAATCAGTTTTCCAGTTGAAAAACAAGAAAATTCTTTTGATTTCATTTTGAGATATTTTACAGAATATTTATGCACACATTCGTCTTCTCAGTGTCTAGGCAGTAAAATGTAAACAATTTTTAAGCGTAGCAAAATATCAAAAAAAACCTTTCTGGGCTGATGATTTATGCTCCAATAATTTATTGTGTAAACATAAAAGGCATAAAGAGTAGCATGGTAATACCAAAAGAACATAAAGAAAATGGAAATTTTCTAAACAAAAATTTTACAACGAAGGCAATTAAACCCGAAAGAAAAATTCTTCAGCCAGAAGAATAAAAAAATTCTATTTTGTTGTTAGCATAATTGGTTTAAAAGTGAACGAAAAATTAAAATAAAAACATATTAAAAGATTTATGAAAACATTGTCCCATTATAACTTGCAATGAATAAATTTTTACAAACTTTGGGGTCTCACACAGAAATTGTTTAAAACATACTTGTTTAATTAAGGTCTTATAATGTTTTTGAATTTAATGAATATTAGTGAGTAGGATACCTTAAAATAAAAACACGGTACGGCAGTCAAAACACACCCAGCTAATGACATAATATAGGTTGTGAGGTTTGTTGGGTAGAACTCAAAAGTATTTTTTTTTATGTTTCTCGAACCCTCCAAACTTGTTTTATTTGACAAAAAAACGGTATTTTTGATCTTTTCACAAAAAATTATTGATTATCCAAATATTTTTTAAATTATTTTCAAAATCCAAAGTTTTTTTTAGAAAGGGCAGAGATTAGTCTTTAAAACGGTATACATAAACGTTTTGAATAAACTTATATGTTTTGAGTTTTGATGGGGTAAACTTGGAAAATATTATTTTTTTCTTATTTTTTCAAGTTTACATATTCTTAATTGCAAAATTTAATTAAAAAGTATGAAATAAGTGGTGACATTATGAAAGTGCATTATCTTGTGAAGAAATTGACATTTTGTTTGATAAAATAGAACAAAAATTATATACATAATTGGCCATTACAACCCTTCAGTCAGGATTACGGCCTAGCTTCTCACACCACTCATGTTGGGTGCGTTAATTTTATACATGAGTGGCGGGACCTACAGTAAAAAGTCGACTCCGAACGACAGTTTTTTTTCCCGGCAATTTTATTTAACTGAGAGTTTTTGCCAGAAATCTGATAGGAAGTCCCCGAAGAAATATTTTTTTTTCATATTATTGTTTTTATGCCTGATGTGGGGTTTGAACTCGGGCCTTACGTCTGATAAGCCAAAACACCTACTGCACTACGACGACTATCATCTTGTGAAGAAATTGACAATTCATATATGTCATGTTATCAAACGAACTTTCAGTTAAAAATTTTCAAAATTTTTGATGAATCTTTATTTTTTAACACAAAATGTATCAATTTCACGTTTGGGAGACTGGCAGCAATCGGATAGTATTCGTGTTTTTTGCAAATATTATTATTTCGTTTTGCGCAAACATTGTTCAACTTCTGGTGGTTGCTCAAACCTGAAATTAAATCATTTTCCGATAAACAATCAAGATCCATCAAATACTCTGAAAATTTTTGAACTAAAAGTTCATTTGATAAGATGACATATATGAAAAATATAACTCGACTGTTAGACTCTTCAAATAATAACTACGATAATTTTTGTCTCATTTGATCAAGCGAGATGTTAATCGCTTCACAAGATAATGCACTTTAAGAATGTCGTCATTTATTTTATATTTTTTAAATAAAGTTTGCTTCGCATTTGCCAAGTTTACCTCATCAAACCTCAAATAACATATCTATGCATATTGTTTTAAAGGTCCATCCCACTTCTTTATAACAAGATTTAAATTTTGAACATCGGTTCAGAAATGTTTGTGCAATCAATAAATTTAGGCGTAAAGTCCAAAAAAAAAACAGTTTTTGTCAAATAATACAAGTTTAAGTTTGGAGGGTTCAAGAAATATAAAATTTATTTTTGAGTTCTACTTAACAAAACTCACAACCTACACTGTGTCATTAGCTGGGTGTATTTTATTTTTCTTATTTTGTGGCGTAGTCTAATTATTAAAATTATATTTTTGATTTAAAGCTTTTCAACCTTCTTTAAAAAACACAGGTGTTAACGCCTTACACCTTAATTAACGTGTATTAAACAGTGTTGCATTTACATGATAAATCATTTTCATTTACGTCATCTAATTTTTTATCACTGCTTACATATATTTCGGAAGACTGTTTGAAATATTGTGTTTCATTAAATCAGAATCACCATGAAACGAAAAAAAGTATTTTGTATGCTTTTGTTATAGTTTGATCTGTTTTCTGGTGTTTCGTGTGTTGAAATTCAAATCAAACCACAGCGTAATCTCCTATTGAGCCAAAAAGCCAACCAAAAGAACAAAATGTAAATCTAAACAAAGTCTGGCATTCTAAACATATGTAGCATTTCATTAATGAGCAGTCATTTACGGAAACCCTAAATTCCACACACATACTTTTGCAAAGCTTTTAATTTAAATACTTTCGCACACTCTTACGAACATAAAAGAAAAAATAAATTTTAAGCGAATAAATGTTGGTAGTCATTACAATACAGACAGCTTTACACTTACAATTTTACATTTTTTATTTCCTTTCAAACTCACACTTGCAGTTGTTTAATTTACCCGTTAGCGGGTTTACATGCCTAAAACCGGAAAGAAAACATTTCCCAATTCCATCAGGTATTTTCAAAAGGCGAGTAAAAATCATACGACAGATTTACACGTTAACATACATAATATGTCATTACAACACTTCAGTCAGGACTACGACCTAGCTTCTCACACCACTTATGTTGTGTGCGTTAATTTTATAAATGAGCGGCGGGATCTACAGTTTAAAGTCGGCTCCGAATGATAGATTTTTTAGAAACTTTTTTATGGCAATTTTATTTACTCCCAGAGTTTTTTCCAGAAATCAGCTGAGAGGAAGCCGCCGAAGAAATATTTTGTTTCATATTTTGTTTTTTGTTGTAGCTGTTTGGCCTTGGGTTTGAACCACGTCCTCAAGTACAATAAGCCAACACACTAGCTACTAAACTACGGCGACTGCATACACACTTTGTTTTATTTAAAGATAGGAAGAGCTTAATGAAAGAGCATATTACACAGAGGAATATTTTCTACAGATTTCCTCTAAAAAAATGTTTTAAAGTTGCTTAGTTATCAAAATTATAAGACTTTAAGGCATTGAAAAATGGTGAAAAGCATTTTACAATAACAAATACAAAAGAGAGTACAAATATGAATCTCATTTCAGGTCGTTGTAAAATTTTTCAACAGACTTTAAAGAAGATGACTTTACAGGCCATTAAACTTCAAAATTACATTTCGTTTCTATCCAGAGTCTCTAACCCAGCCAACAGTAATTTATATATGAATATCACGATATAATGGTAACGATGTAATGGTATTCTACTTACACAATTATTTTCTATGCAAGGTGTACCTTTGAAGGCCAGATTTAAAAAATATTCGATTAAAGGATTCTTAGAAATTGTTTCCTACTTATTATAGCATTGACGTCGGATTATGGACGTAATTGTGCCAGTTTTATGATTTACTGCAATGGTTTCTATTTTTTACGATCTTTTTCACACGTCATTGAGAAACTTTTCATGGCAGTTTTATTTACTCTCAGAGTTTTTGCCAGAAATCTGCTGAGAGGAAGTCTCCGAAGAAATATTTTTTTATATTTCGTTTTGTTGGAGTTGTCTGACCTGTGGCTTGAACCCAGGCTGCATGTCTAATAAGCCAATACACTACCTACTAGACTACGACGACACGTCTACGCGATTAGTAAAAGATCAAAACAAATAAAAATAGTAAGACACCCCTAATCTAATGGGATACAATGGTTTTTGAAAAACGACGAGGGTCTTACGGCTGACTAATGTTATAAACACAATAAACGCAACGCAGCAAACGCAGCAATCTGTGCGTATATGGAAGTGATTAATGTAAATTTCTAATTTTATTCGCAGCAATGAGAGAATTAGTGGTAACAGTGAAAGGATTTCTGCTGGCAATGAGAGTTTAAATGCTGTTGTTATGCTGCTGTTAAATGCATGAAATGAAGAATTTAAATACGTGAGGTATTTATTTGACAAAGCACGAATGAATTGTGTAGTTTTTATTTGTTTTGGTTATGCTTTGCTGCTGCTATCAGCTTACCTGAGGCTTCAATTGTAAAATTGTTGTATTTGCTGCGTTGCGTCTATTGTGCTTATAAGCATAATTCCCATACGAGTTTTATCTCAATGTATTACACTCTAATTATATTGATCGGGTCGGATGTTTAAATTTTAATCATCGGATATTCTGGATCTGGCAATACTTATGTCTTTCAATTCTGTCACAAAATTCAGTATATTATCTTATAGGACCAATAGTGCCCGGTATACGCAAGTTTATTGCTTAAGTTCGTGAAACTGGTTTCATTGTTGATGCGCCAAGACGTGAGCATGTTCGTATAGTGCGTACACCCGAAAATATCGAAGCTGTGACTGAACATCAACTTGTCATCGTTCTCAAGAATTGAACATTCATGCACAATTTTACCTAGATTTTTGCGAAAAGATCTCGGTATGAGTTCAATTAGTTCGATTTTGCTCAAAAAAAAATCATATTAGTCACGGAGCTAATTTTCATCTTGGCGGGAACGTTAATGAGCAAATTAACCGTATGTGCGCTTAGACCACCCACACGCGGTCTTACGGAAACCAATGCACCCATTATGAATGGCTGTTTGGTGCAGCTTCTGGAGCGAAGCCATCATTGGCCCATATATCTTTGAAAATGAGGACGTCGCAACCATTACGGTCAATGAAGACATCTATCGCATCATGATAACCGATTTTACCACACATCTCATGCCACAAATGTTTTATAGCGACAAACGCTTGATGGGCGTCTAATTAGCCAAAATGGTGATGTCAATTTGCCGCCAAGAAACTGCGATTTGACTCCGTTGGATTATATTCTGTGGGGAAAAGAAAGAAAAAGAAAAGTGTTATGCCGCAAACTAGAGACAATTGAGCATATGAAGGCCAACATTCGAAGGAGGTACCGTGAGGCCAACCGCAACAGCCATATGAATGAAAAAATAGTCAGTTTCTAACCGGAACAATTGTACTGCACAACAAAAAAAAAATAAATTTGGCCAAATTTCAAAACGTTTTTGTTTCATTGCATTTATAAATTTAAAGTTTTAAATAGCCCACCCATTTTTTTTTTACTCACATTATGCTCATATGTGACTTATGAGTGATATTTAATTCTATTGCCTTCATTCATGTCAAAATCAAAGATATTTTATTGCATACTTTTCAGAGTAACTATTTCAGTCCATGTAATATGATGCGTAGGAGTAATACATTTTAAATGCAATTAAATCGAAAGTATACGACTAATACGATACGATTAGTAGATTTTTTTCTAAAATGAAAATTTGTGAAGATATTCTAACCTAAAAATATAAAAACCACAATTCAAGTCTATATTCTCTAGTGAGTGCTTTACAACAAAAAAATTAATTTGGCAAAATTTTATCTTTTAAATGGCCCACCCATTACATTGAGTTAGCATCTACTATTCGGTCTCTTTTACATAAAAACTTGATATTTCTGAAGGTGAATTTTATATTTAAATTTAAAATATAGTTTAGTTTTTATAATTTAAGGCAAACATTAAAAAGAAATTTACCCAAAACAATTCGAGACCAACCGCAGCACATACTGCCTATCACGCAATTTAATGCAGTACGTTTTTTAGTATGAATGCCATATTAGGCCTGATTATACATCAGACGTGTGTGTCCGTGATTAATATGGAGCTCATTAAATTCAATATTTTTATTTCAATTTTAGGTACTTAAATACATTTTTTCAACTCAGACGAATATTTAATAAAGTGTGACGACAGGGTAACAGGCTATATGTGAATTTTAAAATGAAATATTGTGCCATCAAGCAATTGTATTTTGTTTTCTATGTCAGTACATAATGTTGATGAAGGATTTAAAAGGATTTAAAGATTTAAAAGTCACGTAAAAAAATCGTAAAAAATACGTTGTGAATAATTAACCGCCGCTTACAGAAATTTTGTGGAAAGAAAATAAAGTTAAACCGATTTTATCGAATAATAATCAGATTTAATGATTTTGCATATGCTTTTAAAATTCTAGAGTGTAAAATTATTTTGCCAATAAGTGGTAGTCTATACATTTGAATAGATTTGTAAGTAAGTATATTAATCAAAGTGGTATAGTAGGTAGTGTGTTGGCCCCAGGCCAGACAGCAAAACAGATTTCTGATAAAAACTCTGAGAGTGAATAAAATTGCCACGAAACATTTCTTAAAAAATCTGTATTTCGGAGTCAGCTTTTGACTGTAGGTCCCGCCACAGTGTGTGTTCAAAATCAGCACACACAAAATAAGTGGTGTGATAAGCTAGGTCGTAATGCTGACTGAAGGGTTGTAATGAGCAGTCAAGTAAGTTAATAATTGAATTAATTTTGTCAAAAATACAGATATGGCAGTTGGTTTTGGTTAACAAAAATTAAATTTTATACCAAATTGAGCTGCAGCAAGTTGATCTGGATACTGCTACTCTTTTAATATTACTGTGTGCCGATCTACTAACTCTTTTTTTGACGCATTTAGCACTAGAGATGTCAAAATGCCAATCACAAAGTATATTTTCATAGCTTTTATTCCCAGAAGTAATTTGCAAACTGAATTACGTAATTTCGGCTACCTTGCTACAGAAACAATAAGAGATACTCGTCTTAAAAAATGCCTCCTGATAAATGTAAAGAAGATCTGGAAAATCCATGAGCAGAGTTTGATTGTAGGTTTGATAAAAGCAACGAGATATTATTGGTCCGCTGTGTCATGATTATGATTCAATCATGATTCCTATCAGCCCTATATCAGGATTATTGGTCGCCATAGTCTAGTCGGTTGTGTGTAGAAATTAGTAGAAACAGTGTTTCAATCCCTGGCTCACACATCGCGAACAAAGTGAAATATAAAAAATATTGTTTTCAACAAACAGTAAACAGTAGGACCCGCAACTTATCGATAAAATTAACATACACAACATGAGTGGTGTGAGAAACTAGGTTTGTAACGACCAATTACGTAATAATGTAAGTGTTTCCAACTTCATACAATGTATACCTGCGCCGATCAAGTTTCTGCAAAACTTTCAAATAATATACGTTATGTCTTCAAACATAATATTAGCTTTTGGAGTTACAAAAAAAAAAAAAATTAAAAAACAATGCTTTTCTAACTTTCACTAATAAATGGCCACTGTGCCCATTTGGCTACACCTCTTTTATTGCCTTTATTTTCCCCCTTTTTTTATACTCCTAATTTTATACAAAAAAATATGAAATTTTTTAAAGTTTTCCCTGTAGTTTCGGTTCGGCTTTCAATGGGTTAAGTTACGCTCAACTTATGTCCTGTCTCTGCAGTTGTCGTTAATTATGTTGTTATTGTTATTAGTTCATGTAGGATTATATTTTTTTAAATACATTTTGTTATTGTTATTGATGTTTTACGATAATTTACATTTATGGGATGTTTTTTATTGATTATAATAACTTATTATTTTAATTAT
Organism: Sarcophaga subvicina; assembly: GCA_936449025.2. Lineage (NCBI taxonomy): Eukaryota > Metazoa > Arthropoda > Insecta > Diptera > Sarcophagidae > Sarcophaga > Sarcophaga subvicina. The sequence goes on from OW388084.2 coordinate 42,140,468, forward strand.
AAACAATAACAATAAAAATACTGCTGATTGGAAATCATTTCGATTTTTATAGCCACTGAGTAACTGCATTTTAAAATGTTCAGTTGAAATCCTGATTTTATTTATTTTATGCTGAGTAAAGCGATTAAATCGTTTCAGAAAAATACAAATTTTTTTTATTAAATTAATAACAACGAATTAAAATATTGAATTTATGCCTTTTGCTACCAATAATTTGTTAAAGTTAAAAGTATAATACAATAAAAAATCTAAAACGTCTTACTACAGCAAAAAAATCAGCAAGAGCAGTAGAAACAGCTTGTCGTCTCTGCTGATTGGTTAAGAAAAATGTACATATGTTTCCTCAAGTATATTTTTCCATTTGTGCCTAGTTTCCGCTTCTTTAATCTATTTTACTAAGCAAGTGAATGGTCTGCTGTCCTAGTTTAATGAGGGCTGCCATCAATCGTTGCCTAGAAACAACGCCCTCCGAGAATGAGGTTAGTGGTAGGGAATCTAGCTCATTATTGATACCTATTTCTTCTTCCCAATAGGTGGCGGAACTGCCTGACCTTTAATGTTATATTTTTCAATTTCCAGGTGGCTTCTAAGATGGGGGAGTAGGTCGTAACATTTTTCTCCATTTGAGGTTTCTAACCTGGGCTTCGCGACTTGGATACAAGCTGTTTTTACCACTACATCACGCCGCCTGCAGTATATATATACAATATTATGGAAAGTATTAATGGAAAGTTTTTACTGAGTAAATCGATTAAAACATATTCAAGCTCTTTATTGAAACAATTTTTAGTGCATATTTCAGACTAAAACCCCGGAGGAAGCTATTAAATGTTCATCATTTTATAGAAGTAAATAATCCGTCTAGAAATCCATCTAGAAAACACCCGAACCCTATGCCTACCTTATTTGTTTATATTCCTGTCCCTGGTGCACTTAAGAAGTATTCTTAGTTCTTACTTCGTCCTATGTACCACGGAACATTTGCATATATTGCATTGATGGTATTGATGTTAAAATATGGTTGCTGGCCGGACGAACGCTGGTATGAACTTTTATACAGGATAACAATTTCTATTTCTTACTAAAGATCTGAAACCAAAGCCAAATTTCGTGCCACTGCAGCTGGAGTATAGATTTCACTATTATGTATTTTCATGAATCTATGCTCAGCCCATCACTTTTCCCTCGATAAATACACCTACTACACACAGAGTGTGAACGTTAAAGCGTCAGATCGTTAGATCATGTTCCTTGCATCGCATTTGAGCTTTTGAGCGTCTTTATTAAGGGTCCTGACTTTAAACTTTCTTAAAGCCTGCTTGACCACAGCAATGTTTTCCAAGCAGAGCTCATAGCAATTTTCAAAACGGCACAATGCTTGCTGAGTGGCGAGATTTTCAATGAAAATCTCTTGATTTACTCGGATAACCAAGCTGAAATTGAGTACCTAACAAATGTAATTTCAACGTGCGTCAAATGAAAGCGGAGGATTTCTTAAAAAATTTCGGATCATTCAAAGATAACTCCTGTATAGGTTCCGTAACAGGATATCGTAGGAGATTGCTTTACTTATGAGCAGCCATGGGCTGGCAATCTTGACGCATTATAGGTATAGGTATTCATATTGCCTCGGTTAATTTGGCTTAACCCCGTTGGCGTGCAATATTGCCAGACTCTACTGGACTCATACGGGCAAGAAGAGAACCAACTTAGTTCAATCTTTAAATCACATCATCATCTATCGCACAATAGCGATTGTTACGGACCAGTGTCCTTTTGTCTCGGTATTCCGATTAATGGCTTCTGCAGAAGATGTGGGTCTAAGGCGAAGGAGACTGTATTTAAACTCAGTGCCCTACTCTTGTCATAAAGAAACGGAGATTTTTGACCTCTTATTTTATTATTCTGATAACTTTGACCTTTTACTTTACATTTGATTTATTTTGCACTCGACATGGCTTTCTTTAGAGAATTGTTGATCACCGAGTAGAATAAATTGTACACCACAATGGGCCCAAATGCTGGCCTTCGAGGGGGTCCGCAACCTAACTTAATCTAATCAATCATTGTGATCAATCACACAAAAAATCTTCTTAATTTTTAGGAAACTATAAATAAAAATTATTATAATACCTGATCACACGAGTATATGTATAAATAATTGTAAACGTGGCATACATACGTACATATATAGTATTGAGGATATAAAAATAAATTATTCTGCAAATTCATTCGAAGGCAACATTTTTGTTGTTCTTACAACATTTTTAGAAGAAATATCATTCGAATTTTTGTTCACTGCAAGTATTTAAGAATTATTCATTCAGTTCTCCAAACTAACATTCATTCTTTTAAGTTTTTTCGTTTCTCTATCTGTAGCACAGTTTGAGATAAATTGCTTTGCATTTACTTAACTTGTGTTTATGGTACGTAACAACCACTTGTGTCTGGGCTTTAGAAAAGTTATGTTTCTTTGTTTGATTTTCCACGTTATTTATTTGATTTGTATGATTCTCCTTTTTTATTTTCTTCTCTTAGTTTTAATGCATTCATTATACATCAGGTGTTAAATTGGAAGCAACTTCTAAGAACAACTCATATATTTTACAACTAATTTTATTGCTTATGTGAGAGTGGATTTTTAAAAGAAAACTATTTTCTTTTTATAATTTAATATTATGCTTTAAAAAATAAATAAAAATAAATAATTTCTAGAGACCATCGACTACTCTGACGTATAAGTATTATTTGAGGAAAATAATATTCATACGTCTCAGTGGACAAGCAAGAAAATTCAAGATTACATAGCGAACTGCAAGTGGTCATTAGATATGGTAAAGAAATTTAATATGTTAAATTAAAATACGACAGAATCCTAGTAAAGAATAATTTGAGAAAATTTAACCATTTGACTGCTACGCGACGCAAAAGCGCTGCATTCATTTGTTACGAAAATCGCATTTGCGCTGCGAATTTCAATGTAAAAATTTAGCCAAAACGCAAAAATAAAATTTAAAGACGAGATATAGGATCTTCTCTTTATACATAGGTTATTAGAATTTTGTAGATTCTTTTATTATAATAATTAATTGTAGTTTTCGAACAGTTTTTGAACGTTCTCACCAGAATCGCTTAGCAGTCAAACCGTTAAATATCTTGTAAAAAAAGAAAGTAAAATTTATAGTTTTTTTTTTAATTTGAAGCAATTAAACGCTTCACATTGAAGACCAAGCCAAATAAAATGAAATTGCTGATACCAACACATCAAAATCTTAATTTCAATCATTATCGATAGCAAGAAACGCGGAATTATATTTGATGGTTAATCTTTTCAAAGCGACTCATATCAACACAAACGATTTTATCAACAAATTTCATATACTAATGGGTGCTACGTCCTTATATTTTTAGCTTCTATAAGTGGCATCAACTGGACAATTTTTAATCCGTCTCATTTAAGACGGACTTATGTGTCGAGTCTTTCAGAAAGCGTTTTATGCGTGAAGTATTAGCGAAATTCTTATATCGTTTGAAAGACCGCCAGTCCAAAATCCACACTAAACACCGATTTTTTTGGATGCGTTGGGTTTGACAATTTTATTCTTCGCGTACTCAATCATTCAGAAATTGAAGAAAGTTTGTACATAACTTTTAAAGTCAGTTGCCAATTTTTCAAGAGCTCATTAAGCGAACATATGCCATTCCTTTACCTTCAGTTCCTGGGTAAGTATGGGTGCTCGCCTAAATTACGACTCAAAATTCGTCAAATTGTAGTCTATGATATGCCAAGTTCTTGTAAGAGACGCGAAATCGATTGCCATATATTATCCTGCCCACTTTGAGAGATATCGGATATGTGTTCGACAGATCTTGGACTTCATTGACGATAGTTTATTGAACCAGTAGACTTGAACTCATTTACAACATTGCGAACAGTCCTCTCGGTAGAACGATTATGGTGGCTCCAAATATCAACAGAAAACATAAAACAGAAAAAACCGGTGCAATGCCATATAAGTTAAATGGAGTACTTGACTTTAAGTAAGGTACCCCTACTAAATATTGCGTATAACATTTTAATATATTGGCCTTTTGATTTTAAAATTTACGATATTTTCCTCTTGGGATTACCTACACATTTGCGTGCACCTAAAGTGAAAGAAACATATTAAAATTAAAAAAATTAAAAGTTTTAAGAAATGTCTAATGGGATACCACTTGAAGCTCATTACCACACATTACCTATAAATTTATTTTAAAGCCACCGTCTAGGGCATCTAGTTAAAACAAACCACCTGTAAGAACAATATTGGGAGGGAAGGATGCATGCAAACAAGGTAAAGTTTCTGATTGTGGTCAACGTGGCGACCTCCATGACGATCCTTGTCTTGCTGTATTCAAGTTGACACGCAGTCTCCTCATGGCCCCTCCTGGATGGCATTCTAGCACCCGCTAGATGTTAACTAATGCGTGCAGCGAATGTCCAATCCCCTGGACGTTAAATTTGGGTTGCGGGAACCCACCACGTAAAAACAAATACCCAATGAAAACCAAGACAGAATCCTATGAAAAGATCCCCTCTAAAGTTGACGACCACGGCAAACTTATAAAGGACTATGATTTACGTATTGGCACATGGAACGTCCGCACCCTTTACAGGGTAGGCGGTTCCGCCCAGCTGGCGGATGCCCTCATTAAATGTAGGACTGACATCACTGCCATTCAGGAAATGCGATGGACAGGACAGGGATACAAAGGGCTTGCATCTTGCGATGTATACTATAGCTGCCATGAAAACAAGCACGAATTTGGATGCGGATTTGTGGTTAATAAGAGACTTCGTCACCTTGTCTCTGGGTTCACACCTGTGAAGAATAGCCACAATCCGAATAAAGGCAAAATTTTACAACATCAGCCTAATATGTGCTCACGCCCCGACAGAAGAAAAGGACGATGTGGTTAAGGATGCCTTCTATGCTAAACTCGAGGACGTATACGATAAGTGGCCGGCCCATGACGCCAAAAGCGTCCTCGGGGATTTTAATGCAAAGGTCGGGCGGGAAGGTATCTTTGGCCCCACTGTCGAACAGTTCAGCCTCCACGCAAACACTACCTCCGATGGTATGAGGCTGATCGATTTCGCCGCGGCGCGTAACATGGTAGAATGTAGCACTAAGTTTCAACATCTCGACATTCACAAGGCCACATGGATGTCCCCTGATCGCTCAACATCTAACCAGATCGATCATATTGTGATAGACGGAAGGCACGTATCCAGTGTACTAGATGTGCGCACATTCATAGGTCCAAACATCGACTGGGACCACTACCTTGTCGCAGCCAAGTTTCGATTGCGCATTAGCGCTTCGAGGTCTGCGCACTCTAGTGCATTGCGAAAGCTGGACGTTAAGAAGCTGCGATCAAAAAGGACAGCTGAGGCGTTCTCCGCTCAACTCTCGGATAAGCTCCGTCGTTCCCCATCTAATCTCAACGACATTGGCGGACTGTGGGCCAACATCTCCCACTCCTTGCGCACTACTGCGGAAAGAGTCCTTGGTTTCGAACGCCCACCCCAACGAAATCAATGGTACGATGATGAGTGTCGCGAGGCAACTGCAGCGAAAAACGCCGCATACAAGAAACGTTGCAGTCAGCCGCTACGCGAGCCATTGTCGAGAACTATAGAGAGAAAAGAAGGGATGAGAGACGCCTTTTCAGACGCAAGAAGAGGAAGCAGGAAAGGCGTGAGCGTGAGGAAGTCGAGATGTATAGATGTAGGAATGACGCTCGAAAATTCTATCAAAAGGTTAAGCGTGTAACCGAGGGTTATAAACCCGGAGCGTCTTCCTGCAAGGACGAAAATGGAAACTTAGTAACAGATCCGCAGGGAGTACTGAGGTTATGGAGGAAACACTTCTCTACTCTGCTACAAGGCGATGACGAAACCAATACCGCCTTTAGAGATGATGTTCCGAACCCGATCGATGATGACGGCGTGGAATTTCCGCCGCCTAGCCATGAAGAGGTCAAAGTCGCGATTACGCGCCTTAAAAACAATAAAGCGGCAGGTCCTGATGGCCTCCCCGCTGAATTGTTTAAGACCGGATGTAATGAGTTGGTAGGGCGCATGCACCAGCTTATTTACAAAATATGGCTAGAGGAAAGTATGCCCAAGAATTGGAACCTCAGTGTCCTCTGTCCTGTCCTGAAAAAGGGAGACCCTACTATATGCGCCAACTATAGGGGTATAAGCCTTCTCCCTATCGCATATAAGGTTCTTACAGGCGTATTGTGTGAACGACTGAAGCCACTCGTCAAAACACTGATTGGACCTTACCAGTGCGGCTTCAGACCTGCCAAGTCCACCATCGACCAGATGTTCACACTACGCCAAATCCTGGAAAAGACCCACGAGAAACAAGTCGACACACACCATCTTTTTGTCGACTATAAGGCTGCCTTTGATAGCCCCATAAGGGATCGTGTTTTTGCAGCAATGTCTGAGCTCGGTATACCTGCGAAGCTGATAAGGCTATGCAGAATGACGTTGAGCAATTCCTGTAGCTCCGTCAAGGTAGGAATGGACCTCTCCGAGCCTTTTGATACCGTGCGAGGTTTCAGACAAGGCGACCCCTTATCATGCGACCTCTTCAACTTCGTCATGGAGAGTGTTCTGCGAAAGGCAGGAGTGCATCGCAGTGGCACTATTTTTCAAAAAAGTGTCCAGTTGCTTGCGTACGCTGACGACATTTACATCATAGGGCGTACGAAGCGAGATGTTACTGCTGCCTTTAGTGCTATTGAACGCGAGTCTACCAAGATGGGTTTGGCAGTAAATGAGGGCAAAACAAAGTATATGTTATCGACGAGTCGAGACGCGCAGCGTATTGATTCTCAGATTACGGCCGATAACTATTCTTTTGATACGGTCAAGGAATTCATCTATCTTGGCTCCGCCGTTACCACCAGAAATGATGTCAGTCTGGAGATCAAGCGCAGGATCACTCTTGCCAACAGGTGCTACTATGGTCTCAATAGGCAATTGAGTAGCAGAGACCTCTCTCGTACGACAAAACTAACACTCTACAAGACACTCATCCTACCCGTGCTTCTTTATGGCGCAGAGGCATGGACCCTATTAAGTACAGATGCAGCGGCCTTGAGAGTGTTCGAGAGAAAAGTACTGCGCAAGATCTTCGGTCCAGTGCGAGTTGGCGATGATTTCCGTATCCGATACAACAGTGAGCTGTATGAGCTCCTCAACGACATAGACGTTGTACAGCGTATTAATATCCAACGGCTGCGCTGGCTCGGCCATGTCGCTCGAATGGAGGAGGATGCGCCGGCGAGACGGGTATTTGATGCGGGAATCTGCGAAAGTCGGCGAAGAGGACGACCTTGCATCCGTTGCAAGGACCAAATCGAGGAAGCCCTGTCATCGATTGGGGTCCAACTGGCGTAGGCGCGCACAAAGCAGAGGCGCCTGGAAGGATGTGTTGCGGCAGGCCGAAATCCGATAAACGGGTTGTTATGGCCAATTAAGTAAGTAAGTAAGAACAATATTAAGTTGCCCTAACGATTTCGAATTAGGAGTATTAAAGATAATCACAAATGCACAAACATACATTTAATACTGACTTTATTACTTGATAAGCCACCTATAGCCTATAAAAACGTTTGTTACCTTTCTTCACTTTAAAACAATCAAGGTACTGCTACCTTGGAAAATGGTTTGAAATTGCTTTGGACTTCCAGAAATCATTTTATTTAGTTCAACAAAAATTATTTGATTTCCGAGACTATCAGCAATACGTAATGAATTTACTCTCCTATTATTAAGGCAGTAAAATTTATAGATTTTTAAACAAATCCATACATACGTACATAATAGGTCATTGCAATTCTTCGGTGAAGATTACGACGTAGATTCTGTCACTACTTATGTATGTTAAATGTGTGTGTTTGTTTTGTACATAAGTGGGGAGCCTACAGTTTAAAGTAGACTACGAGTGGCAGCTTTTTGAGAAACTTTTTATGACAATTTGTTCTCTCAGAGTTTTTGCAAGAAATCTAATGAGAGGAATTCGTCGAAGAAATATTTTTCATAATTCGCATTGTTTGAGATGTTTGATCTGGGTTTTGAACCGTGGTCTTATGTCTAATAAACCAACACATTACCTAAAAGACTACGGCTATGGCGACTTCAAAACCAAACAAACCGAAATATTAAAAATAATATGTCTGACGATTTATGATCCAATAATTCATTGTCAATTATAGAAAACCGAAGCATAAAAGACCAAAATCAAAAGGCTAAAGCCACTTAAATAGTATCAAAATCTTTACCAAAAAGATAAGAACACGTTAAAAAAAATATCATCCAGCAAGAAGAATTAAATGCGATTTTCTTTGTAAACCACATTAACAGCGAATAAAAAAAATTGTTGATTTATGAAAAGGTTTATCCCAAATATTTCCTATTGCTGTCATGCTCTCAAGCATAATTTTTTCCAAACTTTTAGGTCTAATTTGAAAAGGCTTAAACATAATATTTTTAATTAGTTTAAATACATAAAAAACATTATTGTGAGCATTTCTATGAATTTTTTTTAACGTAACGCTACCATAAAGCTGCTTTTATTTGCTTTGAAAGGTAAATATTTTATGTCCTGCTTAACTGCCTTAAGAAGACGAAAAGAATGAGGATTCCTTGTCATCCCTTTACATCTCTTTTAAATTGTGCTGTGTTGCGGTGTTGTTCCAAACTGATTAAATGTTCACATTTTACCCACAGATTTTTATCGTCTCTTATATTTCATGCCATTTTTCTAAACATAGTATTTCATTATCAAATGAAAATTTAAAATTTATTTCTATACCTGCTCTCCTGATGTTTGTTTTGCTGATGGTGAAAAGAATTTTATTCGCTTTTGCTTTTACTGTTGTTTGCTTTGGTTTCTGTGTTCTAAAATCATCAAACCGCACCAAAAACTCCGATTAAATCAAAAACCCAACCAGAAGACATGAAAACACAGAATCGGGCATTCCAACAACAAAATTACATTAATAGCAGCCGTTTACTGAACCTAAATACATACTCTATGCACACGTAAGCAAAACTTTTAATTTAAATACTTTCGCAAGCTTTTTCGTACATAAAATAAAGAGGCAAAACGTTGAATCTAGTGAACATATCTTTGTGCTAAACCTAGGCTTACGTTCTGCTTTTTTGTAATTAACACCTGTGCGTCATCGTAGTTCCATATTTATAAGTGCAATTGTTTATATTTCTATAACCAAATTATTATTCTTTTATTTAAAATAAAAATATTTTAAAAAATATTTTAAAAAATTAAGTTAAGTTAGGTAAGGTGGCGGAACTTCCTTGAAAAGAATCCAACATTAAAATCCGCTGTGATAACGTAACCAATATTCCACTTGAGGATCAAATATTCCATAAAGGAAATCAGCCCTAGTCCAAAAAAAAGATGGTTATGGCAGTAATCATTACATTAGAGAGCTCAGTGTACGATGTCTGAAAGTAGGAGTCTCTTGACAAGAGCATGGCACTGTCATGTTAGGTGAAAGACAGTTTTTTCCGCCTCCTCACAGCCACAGCTTTTGCCTAAGTCATTTGATGGAATGCCAAGCCTTTTGGCATGCCTGCCTAAAGAACTGTTGACCGTGAGAATCGCTATTGTGCACAGAAGGCTCATGCGATTTAAGCATAGAAGTGAGTCAGTACTCTCTCAGCAGATTTCTGGTAAAAACTCTGAGATCTATAGACCTGATGGTTCTAGATGGAATTCTAAAATCAAATGTTCTATTCAGACCAATTTCTAAGGAACTATATAATCGACCCGGATGTCTCCATGTCTTTATAGTATATATAGTATTATATATATATTATATAGTATTTCGGCAGTAAAGCTTATTCGCGGATTTAGTTGCATTCAACCTTTCTGCCAACAACCATCAGCTCAGCTCTCTACTTTAAAAAAGGTCAGAGGGGAGCCATTTGAGCACAGCAAGTAATGGTTTGTTTGAAGAGCGTACATAGTCTATCAGTCAGCAGTCCATGACTGTTTTCTTTTTTGTGCTTGGAGAATAGATTGTAAAATGGAGGAAAGATGGTCAAGTGTTTATGAACTTTATATATGGAATAGCGATACAAAAGAATAGCTATACTAAAAATCTAATAATCACTGCCAAATTAATCTTAAAAGTGTTTGTTCCACAATTTTTTTTTCGTTCTTTCATGAGGGCACGTTTCGTGTCAACTAATCTTTGAAGTGTGAAAATAGTCAAGGTGATGCTCAATGGGATATTGGCGATCTGAATTGTGGAAAGTTCATAAGAAGTATAAAACTACGATATGTAATCTAGTAGGTACTGTTATGACATCTCAAGCAAAACGAAACATGAAAAAATATTTCTTGGCGTCCGCCTCTCAGGGGATTTCTGGCAACTGAGAATAGATAAAGATTGTCATGAAAAAGTTTCTCAAAAATTTGTCTTTTGGAGTCGACTTTAAACGGTAGCTACCGCCACTCATGTATAAAGTTAACGCTCACAACATAACTTATGTGAGAAGCTAGGTCGTAATCCTAATAAAAGATTTGAATGACCAATTGTATGAAAATAAAGTCAACACAATGTTTCATCATTAAATTCATTTTTTTCACATTAGTGGACTCTCGAAGAACTGATATATGCATTTAAGTGTATATAAAATGTTATCAACAACATTTTTGATCTTCATCAGTGTGTACAAGTGAATGTGAAATATGTCGCCGCTAAGTATGTGACTGCGATAACAGGAAGTATTCAAAAAATTAAAATAATGTTGATAAAGGATTTTAAAGGGTTAAAAACAAAAAATATTGTGCAGGAAAATGAAATATAAAGTGTCATTAAATTAAATAAAAACCACAAGATGAGTGAATAAAAACCACAGCGATAAGAATACACTGCAATAATTTATCGCCACTGATTTAATGTTCGTATAATTACAACCAAATAAAAGCATCACTCAAAAAAGCTTAATTTACGGCTGCATAGAAAATATTGTTACGTTTTTATCTTTTTAAAAACGTTTAAAATATGAGTTCGTTGATTGCAAACACAAATATGTGTTTAGTTCCAATTAAACTGTTTATTGTTCGCACTACTTTTGTGTGCCAACGTTTAAAACTTGACGAATACAACAATTATTGCTTGTTCGGTATTCTTCTTTGCTTACAACGCAGATCTTTTCAACGGCGTTATTCAAACCACGACTGTTCTCTTTACACGCAACGCCTCTCCACGAAAGACACACTGAATTCTAACTACCCGTTGGCTGCTTTTTCTTGCCTTTTTATATGCGCACGTAATCAGTCTGATTAAGGTTCTTGAAGTCGTACGTTCGGGGTTTGGCGTTCTCGAGAACTCTATTGCGACTTCATTGTAGTTTGTGTTCACATTGCTTGTTGTTGTCGCTTACTTGTACATCCCCTTTTCTTTCATACTGATGTTGTTGGTTTACTTGTAAACAAGTTCGTTGTATCTTATTGTTAAACGATGTACACCGTTTCCATTTTCGTAATAATATCTTTGATATAAAGTTTATTGTAGCTGATATTAAATAAAATCTGGAGATCTCATTTTGATTATAAATTAAATGTTTTTCTTTACAACTATGTTTTCATTTTATTTGTCTAGTCTGGTATATATTGTACATATCTGGAAGGCAGAACAATTCATTCATACACATCATTCAGTAAAAATCAGACATCCTTCAGCTGTCAATCTGCTTTTGATTTTTGTGTTATTGATAGAAACGACACAAACACCACAACAAATAGAGGAACAACACACATGGATATGATACATACATATCTTGAACACATGTCATATCACATACAACGTTTTCTGTGAAATATGGAACACTCTTTTTTGTGATGTTTTGGGTAGAATTTGTATGTGAATAAAAATACATGAATTTTCTTTTCTCAGATTTATATTTTGTTTAAGACCGAGTGTACGTTCCTGTGACAGTGTGTGAGTATATGATAGCGTCTAAATGTAGGAAATCGTTAAATCATACGAAAATGTTTATAAACCAGACTTTATGCAGTCGCATTAGAGTGATGCGTGAGATGAAGTAGGAAACAAAGGAAATTTTACTAAAACTATGCAGTTAACCCTTTAACGAGCCAAACCGAAAATTTCAAAAATATGAATAATTAAAAACCGGGTGGTTGTTATATTGTTTTTGTTTATTTAAAAAAAATGGTATTTATGTTTCCTATCTATAGTTGGGTGTATTCGACATTCGACAGACATTCTTTATATATGGTCACTTGAAGTTGACAGTTTTTGCGCATGTAATTATATTTTGGAAAAGTGTTTTGACATGTAAATTTCATTTGTCACTATACATATCATAAATTAGTTATTGCCAGATGGGTATATTTTCTTATTTTAATAAACATAAAAATTACATTATGCGACAAAACAAAAGAAATAAAATACAGCCAGATAATGACATAACGTAAGTTGTTAGTTTTGCAGACTAGAACTCATAAATAATTTTACAACTTTCCATTAAACTTGGATTTAGTTAAAGGTAACTTTAGCTAAAGTGAACTTTAAAGTCAACTTTAACTTATTTTCGTTATTACAACTTACAGATAAATTAAAGTTAACTGTTTTCAAAAATATGGCAGTGGCAAAGCAATGTCGATAACATATTTTTTTGTTGTATTGGCTCACTTTGTTTATATTTGAAGTTGCCGTATTGAAAATAATATATAATATTGGCAGGTTCAAACATAAACTTAACTTTAAAAGTTACAAGTAGGATGATCTTTCCTTTAGCTTAACGCTCACTTAATTTTATCGTCCACTTCTAAGAATGAAAAACAATTTATCTGCCCGTTAAAATCCTCCCTTTAGTTAAAGGTAAGTTGTAATAATGGCCCTAAGAGATGTACACACTGTAGAGTCTATCAGTTTGCCAGTAAATGCAAAAAAACTAAAAGTTTACAAAACCTTCTTTTCAATATCAAAAGCACGAGCTCCCATCGAAATCGTTGAAACTAGTTTTGTACCTTGGCCAGCTTAAGCAGGATATTGAAACCTTCTAATAATTTTTTTAGCTGTGAAGATAGATATATTTGTCATATATAATATATGCTCATACATCACGTTGTACCGGGTCTTCTAACAGGGACTTTCGATATTTAACAGTTGATAACGACCATCTTTTTGAAGCTAATTCAATTAATATCATTTATTCCGTCTGTTTTACCAAAGGACAATTGAAATAGCATTCAACCGCAAACTAGCAAATATTAAAACTATTTTATCAAAATGAATGCTCTGTTCATGCAATGTACCACTCGCTTCACACATTTTACCATCGCCATAATCGTCCTATAGAGAGGAGCGTTCAATGCGTCTCGAAAAAGTCAATGTTTTGTGTGAATTTTAGTTTGGCGTCAACGGCGAGGCTTATAGGTCGATGATTACGAACTCCTATTGGCCGGAATTGCATGAATTGGGCACCACAGGTATATGGTTCCATATGAATAGCGACACGTACCACACAGATCCACTGTTGACGCTATAAGGAGGGTTGTAGATATTGCTAGAGACGTAATATTTGGCAACAAGGAATACTGCGCGGTTGTCAATTGGCGAATTGGGGACGGATTCTGGGAGTCCTTTTCAACATGTCTACGCAGCCATACTTGATAGATATTCTGAATGATTACTTTCAGGACAGGAGGGTAATATATTTAGCGAATGATGGAGAAAAGGAATACGGAGTGACGGCGAATGTCCCGCAGGGTTCTGTACTTGGACCACTATTGTGGAACATTATGTATGATGAGGTACTTCGACTACAATTACCAAATAAAACTACAATTGTGGGCTTCGCAGATGACATTTACTTGGGGAACACATCTCTTCTGTACGTTAGTAATATTAAATACTTAGGATTTTGGATCAATTCCACCTTGTCATGCACTGACCATATTAATCATATTGTGCGTAACGTATACCTCTTGCTTCATAATTTACGAATGTCGTCTAACTTCACACCAGTTGAAGTTAAGAGGAAACTTATAATTCAATTAATACTTCCACTGATTAATTATTTTGCAGAGGTTTACAGTAAATTGGACTCTCTCTCACTACATAAGTTGCAAGTGTCTTTTAATAATGCTACGCGGTATGTGTATGATTTAACTAGGTTTAGCAGTGTATCGTCCTGGAGGAAAATGATCTTGGGCTGTGACTTGATCGACTACCTTAAGATGTGAAATATTATATTTTTATATAATCTTCTTTATCGAAAGAAACCACCCTATCTCTTTGAGAAGCTTGTATTTGGCAGATCTACTGGATATACAAATCTAATTATACCTAAATACACTCACATCAATACTAGCAGATTGTTTTTCGTCAACGCAATTAATTTGTGGAACTCCTTACCAATGTCTATTAAAAACATTTCGAGAAAGAGCAGTTTTAAGAAGTCACTTTTTGACTATATGACCTCAAATATTTAAAAAATTTATTTTATTTTTATTTTAGAAATTTTGTGCCTTTTTGTGTATTAGTTATATATATATTTTAAAACAATTGCAATATAATTTAGGGAATACTAATGTCTAATGTAATTTGTGTATATCCTACTGAGCTATAAAAGAATAACATTCTTAAAGTTCTTGTAAGTTATTGTAAGCAAATAAATAAATAAATAAAATAAATAGAACATTGCCATAGTCTCGGTGGCATAGAGAAGACGACGAACATAGCAGTTCAAAGAGTTGGAGAATGGCTTGATGAGGTAGAATTGACACTTGCTGCACACAAAACAGACGTCATCTTGATAAATGGTCGGCAAATAATAGAGAAGATCTGAGTGACGAAAAGATATCGGTAACCCATGGAGCATTGACGAGGATGATGCCAAATGTTGGAGTACCAAATCCATTAAAAAGGAGTATAATATCGAGGGTTCGTTATTCGTATATGTGTTGCTGTAGTGTAGTAGGTAGTGTGTCGGCTTCATAGACATACCCTGATTCAAACCCTAGCGCAGACATCTCGAACAAAACGAAATATGAAAAAATATTTCCTCCGCGACTTCCTTTCAGCAGATTTCTAGCAAAAGCTCTAAAGGTAAAATAAAATTCTCGACTTTAAACTGTATGTCTGAATGGCGGATTCATGCATAAAATTAACACACATAACATAAGTGGTGTGAGAAGCTAGGTCGTAATCTAACTAAAAGATTGTAATCATCATCTTTTATTGTACACATGGTACAGTCAAGATTCTCTGCAAATGTACAACAGTACCTTCAAATAAAAAATGAAAATCGATTCACAAAATCTAGGTACATAGGTTAGAAAGATTTCAATTCACTTTAAAAAAAATTCAAACGTAATTTCGATTCACATGGTATTTCTTTTACGTTTGCAAACATGTTTAAAAGTTACAATCTCTGTTTAATGCTAATAAAAAACAATATTTTCTTGCTTTTTTAAATAATTTTCTGTGTAATAAAATAAAAATTTTATTTAAAAATTATATTCTTCATGATGATTTCAGTAAATAAGAGAGAATATCGGCTGAATATGATTATTTACAAAAATAATACATATTAGCCCATGATAATAATTTTATTTTAATTCAATATTATTTTAAGTAATTTAATATTAAAGTATTTTGAAAAGAATATGTAGTTATTTATTTTAAAAGATACAACAACATTTGCGTATTTAAATAAAAATCAAATTAAAATATTTATTTTGAAAAGATATGCAAATAATGTTTTTTTTAATCATGTTCGTTATTATTTGTGTACATAACTACGTTTTAATAATAATTTATTTAAAAAAAGTTTCAGAAAGAACACAAGAACCATAATATAAACTTTAATAATAAAAGCTTTTTATGAAACAATTTAAAAACCGTCAAAAACAAAAACAAATTTCTGTTGCAAAATTTTAAAATTTAATTTCCCAAAAAAGAAAAATGTCATAGAATATGAACAAAGAATCCTTTTATGATTAAAATACTAACAAACAAGATATATTCCACTCAAATAAAGAGCGTATATAGGACATGATAAATTGTGATGGAAATACAAGGCAGATTCATATGGTTCGCATTAAATGGTTTTTATTGTGCTATAAACATAATAAACGCAACACAGCAAGTACAACAATTTTGTAATTGCAGCGTAAGGTAAGCTGCATTCGTATCTTCTTATATATAAAAATTAATGTGTGTTTATTTGTTTGTGAGTTTGTTTGTTTGAAGTCTATAGACGGCTAAACGGCTGCACCGATTTTCCTGAAATTTTAACAGTTCCTCACTGTATGACTGGAAGCACCTATAGGCTACCTTTTATTTTAAAATTTCGAGTAGGTGCCACGCCCACATAGCCAGTACGTATTTAATGTCGCATATCTCATAATGAGAGATAGAGTCCTTAAATTTTGTATGGACGAATTTGACAGTATATATGAACAAAATGGGCGGATTGGCTATAGTGGGCGTGTCACCTCCCACAGTCTATATATATAAAAGTGAATGTTTTTTTGTATGTACCTTATAGAATCGTAAACTATGCATTTGAACATGTTATGATGTTTAACAAAGTTGTTGCGCATGAGCCGATGAAGGTTTCTAAGTTGGTATGGCCAATTTCCGATAGGTGGTGCCACTGAAAATTACTCAAAATCAATTAAATCGTAAACTGTGCATTCTTTAACAAAGTTGGTGCGATTAATTTCCGATGGATGGCGTCACTGAATATTATTCAAAATGAATGACAAGTAATTGGTCGACCTACACCTCAAGCACGGAATTTAAGAGCATTACAAGCCTCAGAATCAGACGAGCATTGAGACTGGAAAATCTTCGAGTAAATGCCGCTGAGACCAGTTCGCTTGAACCACTTGAACAACGGGAAGTGAAATTAGAAACTGATCGAATTCGTACTACTCAGGCCCGTTCATCTGAAGCATCAGAACAACGGGAAACAAAATCAATTAAATGATTCAAAATTAATTGGACATTTGTGTAATATCTTTCCTTCAAATTTATTGTAGTTGGTAGCGCAGCAACACGCGCAGGGTACTGCTAGTTAATTATAATAAAGGCGCGCGAAGGTATATTTCATACAACGCATATTTAAAACCTGCATGCATTTAAAACCATCATGCATATCATTTTATTGACAGCATTAATCCTCGCATTGCCAGCACAAGACCTCTCATTGTTAATGAATAAAAATTAAAATTTTTGCTCGTAGTCGCATTGTCTTTAAAATAATCACTTCCCTATACACAAATGTTTTAAGAGATTGCTGCATTTTATGCGTTGCCTTTATTGTGTTTATAGCATTACAATCTGTTTTGTGTTTTCATCGTGTTTAATGCATATGTACGCAGTGGCTACAAGTTAGTCAGTCAATAAGTCGAATTTTTGACTACTTTTTCTGATAAATCTGTGCGAATGACATCAATTGCGCCTTTAATATTAGCTGCTAATACTTCAACAGCTACTGCTATGTAGGCATAGCCTTACGACTTAACAGCATTTTTGCAATTAGTCGTTAGTGTCCAGATCATTAAATTCAGGCTAAAAGTTTTCGCCGTTGAAAGTGATGGCCTGACTAGCGTCGTTATTAAAGATATATATGCCGATGCCGCCATCAGCCGAAAATCTACACAGAACCGCCATCACTTCAGGATGCAATGGACGCCTTTGGATCTGATATAGATTGTTATCGTACCGAATTCATTAATTTTGTTTGCCGAAAATTGAGGGTTAGTTGCCAACTCCTTAGTGCCCATTCCGCGAAAGAATATGGATAATGAAAGATATATATATATACTTAATACATACATACACACATAATTGGTCATTACAACCCTTCAGTCAGTATTACGACCTAGTTTTCCACACCACTTATGTTGTGCGTGTTAATTTTATACATGAGTGGCGGAACCCACAGTTTAAAGTCGACTCCGAACGACAGATTTTTGAGAAACTTTTCTTGGCAATTTTATTTACTCTCACAGTTTTTGCCAGAAATCTGCTGAGAGGAAGTCGCCGAAGAAATTATTTTTGTATTTTG
Organism: Sarcophaga subvicina; assembly: GCA_936449025.2. NCBI lineage: Eukaryota > Metazoa > Arthropoda > Insecta > Diptera > Sarcophagidae > Sarcophaga > Sarcophaga subvicina. The sequence goes on from OW388084.2 coordinate 42,158,616, forward strand.
TTTTGATGTCTGGCCTGGGGCTGGAACCCTGGCTTTACGTCTAATAAGCCAACACACTAAAACTTTTTCAAAACTCATTTTACAGGAGGCCAAGTTTTCCGGCATCCTATAAAAGGACAGAGGATCGTTATTATGCGATAGATGACATGCGATTTAAGAATAGGAGTCGGTTATACGAATCGATCAGAGTCTAGCAATATTGCACGTTCAGTCTTACTGGCAAGGAGATTGAGCTGCACTGTAAATCGTGGGGACTTTCTAGTAAAACGAGGGGGCTTCCTATCTCAATCTCTCCAAGATTGCGAATTTCGTATCGGCCTTAATTAGCTCATCAGCAATATAAGGTGAAATGATATCCGTAATACGCGGAATCCATATAAGAGTTTACGTTTTCAATGATGCTAACATTTTTTCGGCATTCATTGATAAGAACTGATATTGAGCCATCTGTATAAATCCCCGTTTCATTCCTCTGACAAATTTATCCTTAAACAGTTTTCGGGTATGAAACTATGATAGACTGAGACCAATAAACTCTGTAATGTTCAAAATATATCTTACGGCTGCCTGGCTCTCTATCATAAATAAACCAGTTTGTTCCCAGGGAATACTCTGTATTCCCTGAGCAGATATTTAATAGCCATGCGAATAGTGACAACTTTCCTGGAAGTCTTGGGAATCTGATATACAAGTTCTCGATATATACACCATAACCTACCTTAACATGAATACGAAAATTCTAATTAGATTTCTGCCATGTTTATTGTTTTCGTAATTGATTACGACACCTAAGGATTTATAAAATCTGTGTTTACGTGTATTGTTACACAGCAGGTATAGGGTATCACGTTGATGGACTTGACCCGTCTTGAGTTTACTGAAATAAATTCACCGAAAAGCTCAGAAAAGAAATTATGAATAAAATAATATACGAAGTAAATGAAAGTGCATGTAAACCCAAAAGCACATACATATGTATGTAGAAATGTACAAGTACATCTGTATGTAAAACGGCAATAGTGTGCAGTTAAAATATGCAAATTAACGCAGCAATTTACTTTAGTTTAATTTCATACATACTCATATGTGTATGTATAACATATTATAAGTATGTGTGTGTGTAAGCGAAAATGTTAAAGAGTGTATATGGGTATTAGCCTCGTATTCTTGTGCACATTCGTTGAATTATAAAATTTGTACTACACATGCCGCAGCTGTGCCCATTAGAAAGTTCAACTCTAAAAATCTCATTCGTAAGAACATCATTAACAACAACAACAACCAGAAAGTGTGTCAACATTAAACAGTTGAGTTTAAGCGTATTTTATGGTGCATTTCTGTTTTTTAATCTCTTTCGTATCTTTAACATCACTTTTATGTCGGTTAGTAGAGCATTTTACAAACAACTGAGGATTTGTTCAGTCAGATTCATTTCAAGTGTGCGCAAACAGAAAGTAAAGCATTTTTTTATTCTTATTTTTTATTAAAATGTTGGTTAGTCTCGAGTGTTTTCTGAGCAATACAGTTATTAAGCAACAGCAAAAATTTGAAAGTAGTAATCCTTAGGATTTTTTAATGCCGCAGTGTCATGAAGCAAAATTCTGAATTGGTGTCATAGAACGAGATGAGCAACAATTTCTTTTGAGTTGTTTGTAATAAAAAATTTCCTTGAATATTCAGTGAAAATATCAAATTCTCGTGTTATCGTTATTACATCCACATTTAATTTTTTTTTTGTATTTTAACTGAAGCCTTACCACGCACACGACAGTAATTGAAATGATTTTCTATGATTGCATCAGTCACATCGATCGACTCGAGTTCGTTTCTGAGGAGTATAATTTTGCTGGTAAAAATTAAATAAAAGTCGATTATTACCAACCCATTTGGTTAACAATTTGATCAAAAATTATGGATTTTCTATAATAAATCCTCGTATTATAAACTGTACTATTTCAAATATAGGATAAAAAAAGTGTTTCTAGAAAAATTAAAGGAAAAAAACAACAACAAAACAACACAGAAAAGTTAACAATAACAATTCAAGAGTGATGTTCTAGAAGTTGCCAAATATAAAACGACAAACACTAAAGTTGCCAGATATTCGCAGAAGTAAGTGCTACGTTTGTACAAGAGATCAGCAATGAGTATTCAAAAATATGACTAGAATCGAATCATACTCATAATTTCTGATACTTATAAGCATTCATACTTATTTCAATATCATACTCATACTACTCACATTCAAAGTTTGAAGTACTCATCGTACTCAAGTATGAGTAATACTTAACAATACGCATGATGGTGTTGAATTCAACTCTCCTTTACTCAGCATTTACAATAATCACAAAATAAATATGATTCGCATCCGAACACTACAATACTCACTAGAAGGTTGTGTGTTTGCTTTGCTTGCTGTCTTTTTCTTTCTTCTTTTTTTTGTAAATGCAACAACAACTAAGACTGTAAATTTTGATGAATGATTCGAATCACTGGAATCATTTATAAGTATTATAAGTATTTTTCTAAATTTATTAATCTGAATGAGTAGGCTTATGAATCAAAAATATTTCGAATGGTATGAGTTTGATGTCAATGTTGTGCTCATACTCATTGCAACCTGTACTTATAAATCAACGTTGTAGTGTGTACGAATGAATCAGAGTAGTTGAATTTCAATACTGCTGACTCACTCATACTCAATATTTTATGAGTACTTATGAGTAACGAAAAAACGATTCATTGCTGATCTCTGGTATGTACACTGTTGCATTATACACTCTGATGTATTATACACTGTTTGTAGGTGGTCTTTCCTTTAGAGTTTATTATCTTTAAATAAAACAAGGTACGTGTAAAATATCATTGAAATTCTCTATTCGTTTGAAACGAACACATCTCTAATGTTTAAATTTGACCGTTTTTATGGATTATTTTGGCTTTGAATGACGTTGCGATTTGTCAAATCGCACGATATCTGTGACCAGTTTATATCACCTCCACGTGAGATGACCATGCCCTCAAATCGCTCGAGTAGAACATCCAATGTGGCATGCACTGCTGAAAACACATGTAGTATCAAAGTAAAGAACCTTTTGCATGGCACTTCAGTAAACAAACGTTCAATAAAATTGATAGTACGATGTAATCAATTAAATTGAACATATCGAATACGCTCCATCCAGAGAAGCCGTGGCGGACATTAATGGCATTAATAGGTATTTTAAAAGAATAAAAAATTTCGATGATACCTCACATACACTTTGTTTAAATTTAAATTTGAAAATGGGAAGCATTTAATAAAAGGCCTGATACAAGGAATAGTCAATAACACCTACGGCCTGTTCGTGAAACTTGTAATTAAAAGCAATGCCTATGCAGGGTCGATTCATCTCTAGTTTATACTGTGATATGTATATTTTGTTTCTTATATTTACTTCAATCACCATTTTCGCTGAAATATGAATTGTTTTCTTACAAGATTCGTAGTTCTAGTTATAGAGTAGGTTTTAAGTGAAAGGAGGTACGACCTAAACGTACGTCGATAAGAGTAGCGTATCATAAAATCAGAATCGACCGTCAGTAACAATTTTATTTCTTTGGAGTGCCTATTATAAACATTTTGCTCTATTAACGAATTTTATGCACTTTTCTTTAGTAATTCTATCATGAATCATTCTGAAAACTGAGGACAAGGAATGAATTTTCATTTGCAATTAATATATAATACATCCCTGAGTGTATAAAACTGTCAATTGAAAACCAAAATTATTACTTTAATAAAATTTAAGCGCATAGTGAACACAGAATATACAATAGTGAAGTTTAAAAGAACAATTAAAAATAAATAATAAACAGTTTAAATACAAATAATGCATCATAGCGTCGAGTTTGTATTCGGTGGTCGAGTTATTCTTTGATGATGATGAGGGTACCAAGAAAACGCAAATGGCACACATTATGAAAGGAATTCGCGACAATTCCAACTCTGGCATTACCAGATACTGAGTACGTAAAATTGTTCAATTATAAAATTCAGCAAGAAAATTTGCAAGAAATGGATAAACACTAGGATGACAGAAGGGAAAAAAATGCAAGTAAAACAACCTTTTAATCAGGAACACGTTTCCCAGGAATAATTGGTTGTATAGACGGAAGGCATGTGCGAATTGTAGCACCCGCAAAGGATTTGCAGCATTTGTATTTGAATAGGAAGGGATACTACAGCTTGAATGTCATGATCATTTTTAAATAAAATTTGTTTTTACTTTATTATATTTTTATTGTATGTATTGTATTCATTTCAAAATTACTTAAAATTAAAATATGTATACATTAATAATAATACATTAACTAATAATACATTAACTCGACCAGCTTTTCCATTTGCTGCTTATTGGTTATTTTTCTGTAAAATATTGCCAGTTACTCATAATTTTTTAAATTTCCACAAAAAATTATATGCACTGTTATATATACTTACAAATTTTTCACCATTTTCTTTTTTGAACTTACAGCGGCAACAACACAACAGCCAATGAGCTGTTGTAAGTTTTTGACAGTTCTGACAACACTTAAAAACAACTGTTGTAAATCATAATCGCAATTTAAAAAATACAACATTAAATTTACAACGGTTGTAAACCATAACCGGGGCCTAATTGTTCTGTTATGATTTACGGCATAAGGCATTTGAATTATTTCCACAGAATTTTGCTCATGAGATTGTAACCCGATTATTTGATACGTTCGCTGTTGAAAATATTACATTAATAATGTATACGAAGGTAGGAATACCGAATAATATCACCAGAAAAAGAGCATTTGCTAAATCTATCATAAGTATAATTGCAATGAAAGTGGTGGAAAGAAAACTGTTTTCAATTAATTTATGTCTTGAATATTACCATAAGATTCCCATTTGCTATATGTACATTACTTACTGTAATTAATATTGTAACGTTTTTACCTTTTAAAAACGTTTAAAATATAAGCTCGTAAATTGCAAATAAAATAAAAAGGAATTTGTGTTTAGTTTTTAATTAAAATTCTTTATTAATCACACAATTCTGTATGCCACTGTTCACAATTTTATGCATACAACAACAATTGCTTTGTTTGTTATTCCTCTGTTTACACTCTTTGCATAAACAATAACAATTACTAGACAATTGTTCGGCTGATCTTTGTATCGCAGTTCTTCAAACCACGATTACTCTCTTCAAACACACCGCGTCTGCACACAAGACTGACTGAACTTTTATTGACTCATTCGCCTGCTTTGCCTTACGTTTTATATGGCAAAGAAAACAGTCGGACGAATGTTCTTGAAGGCGAAAGATCACGACTTAGCCTTCTCGCAATCGCTATAAATGCAAACATCGTTGTTATTATTGTGGTATTGTTAGTGTATTTTTGTTTACTTGTTTACCATTTGTTTACTTGTTTACTATTTTTTTACTGCTGGTGTTTGTTCTTACATTAAGCAGTGTGATAATTTGTAAACAAGTTCATTGTTTCGTTTTTCTAGCTTTTGTTTATGATTTTTTTGAAGTCGCCGTGGTGTAGTAGGTAGTGTGTTGGCTTACTATTGGTAAAGCCCGGGTTCGTATCCCAGGTCAGACATCAAAAATGAAATATAAAAAAACAAAAAATAAAAAAAATATTTCTTCGGCGACTTCCTCTCAGCAGATTTCTGGCAAAAACTCTGAGAGTAAAATAAACCTGCCATGAAAAAGTTTCTCAAAATTCTGTCGTTCGGAGTCGACGTTAAACTGTAGGTCCCGCCACTCACGTATAAAATTAACGCACACAACATGAGTGGTGTGAGAAGCTTGGCCGTAATCCTGACTGAAGGGTTGTAATGGCGAATTATGTATGTATGTATGTATGTTTATGATTTCTAATGTTAAACGATATAAAAGGAAAATACCAATATCAACATTTTTTTTATTTTCGTAACATTATAATGATTTCCCTAACATCCATCGCATTTTCATTATACCGTATATTTTGATTGCATCGCGTGTATTTGTACTTTTACTTGTGTCCGTATATATAAGCGTATTGAAGATAAGACCACATATTACGCAACTTAATTCATATCATAAATGTCATCAAAAACATGATGATTATCAGCACTACCACCATTCATCCATTATTTACACCTTCAAAGAGAAATCAAATGACATTAAAACCACATTTTATCCGCAATTGCCATGACGTGAAAGAATCTCACACAATAGCCTGAAATTGGAATCATTTCGTATATGACTGGTAAATAATCAATAAATTTATTGGAGGTGTGATGACTTGTAATGCTTACATCAGGCAATTTATTGAACAGTTTGGGTTTTAAAAATAGAAAAAACAAATCCAGTATATTTATAAAGGTTAGGTTATGTTAGGTTAGAGGACGTGTACTTGTCAATTAAGACAAGTACAGTACCCGGAGGTCAAATTGACCCATTGTACAACGTCCTAGTTTCTCACACCACTTATGTTGTGTGTGTTAATTTTATACATGAGTGGTGGGACCTACAGTTTAAAGTCGACTCCGAACGACAGATTTTTATTTATTGAGAAACTTTTCGTGGCAATTTTTATTTTATATAATTTTTATATTTGTAACGATGAACGAATTCCTGTAATTTAACTTTAAAATATTATTTTCTTCAAATGTTACTCGTAACTACGCAATAGGTGGTCCACTCAACAGATCCAATTTTGACATACTTTTTCAAGCATATCAGACGGTATCTCACTAATGGTACTGTAGTGTCGTCTCCTAGGGATGGAATAGCTGGCTTATTTATATATAAGATCCATGTTAAACTGGCAGCCAATTTCGGTAACGCAATTTGTTGACCCACTCTTTGAACCAAAAATGAGCTTCCTCGATAAAGAAAATTTTTCTATAGAAAAATATATTTTCATCCATTAAGAAAACATACTTGGTTGTAGCATACCACCTCACTGGAATTGTTTTAGCAGCTATATTTTCAATGGTTTCACAACAAATTATCGAATAACAGAAACCCAATTGCTATATCGCGATCTTCATTGAAATCGGCTTATATAACAGAACTATTCTGCTTAATCGGTCATTACAACCTAGTTTCTCACACAACCTACGTTGTGTGTATTAATTTTATCCATTAGTGGAATAAGCTACAGTTTAACAACGTATCCGAACAATGGGTTTGAGAAGATTTTCATGACAATTGTATTTACTCTAAGAATTTCTGTCTCTTAAAGTTTCAGTCGAAAGAAATAATTTAGTTTTGTTCCAGATGTCAGAGCTGAGCTTTAAACCATTAGCCCTTTAAGACACGTATCCTTTAGATTGCTTAGTTGGTCGACAATGAAGATTATAAAGTGGACAGAACTAACAAGACATAACTCAGCGTTTAAATTTTAAATCTAAATCAGTTATTGTAGGACATTTACCGAAAAGCATTCTTTAATATTATACAGAATCAGAACTTATAATACAGACCAGTTTGACATTCGACGAGTCAAGAGGATTTTTGTAAAATTTGACCCGCTTGCACATAACCATCTACAACCGCCCCCGTTAAAACCCTGGCAGACCTCAATGTACGTCCTTGTCCATCGCCGTTAAGTTGGTGGTGTAAGTTCGGTTGAGAAGACTCCTGATTAGTACCCGGACTCGCTCTGTCCCCATAGGAGCTGGTGCCAACTCTCACTACTTGCATAGGTGTAACGTATTTATTTATTTATTTTTAATAAAGTGCACTCAAGGAGCACTATCAAATAAAAAGATCAATAGTTTTAACTAAGTGCAGCTGAACCGCACTATTTGGTTAAATTTTATTGATTAAATTCTTGAGGGAAAATGTCCCTTCTTTTATACTAAATTTTGGCTGATTTGACAATTCCAAATCAAACCCTTAATTCTAATACAATTTTGTATTGACTTAATACTATAACATATGTTTGTGTGTATATTATATGTTTAACTATATTATATTTGTTTGTGTGTGTAATAATTATGGGACAAGTGGATGTTATATGACACGCGCCTATTATCCACAATAATTCCCACGGTGAAGTGTAAAGAGAGTCACACACGATCACCAGCAATGCCATACAACAACAACACACATACTACATATTATATGCAAACCAATGCAGTCAGCGGCCTGACAACAAAGTGTCAAATGATCGTCGCATGTGCGCGACGGTCAATAACATTGAGTCAAGTGGTCGCTGCTCATATGCAATTGGATATTCTTTTGTTTATGCATATGAAATGTTGTGCCAGTATTGACAACTGTAAAATCATGCTACATAGGTAACCACGGGACCGTTTATAGGTAACTATACATTGCAGGTCAAGATAGCGGCTTTGAGTGAGGCTATGAACCCCTACAACAACATAAAAAAAACCTAAGGCATCCGCCCTCGCCGGTGGACGCAAAACACTTGTTAGGCAGTCTCTTGCTAAAACGGCAGTTGCCCCCTCTTCCAGGGGTGTCGACAATACCCCGATTGGCACACAAGGAACCAGTAACAAAGCTAGTCCCTGTGGTCGACACATCCTCTGCATTGGTCGCCATAACTTCGCCCTAGTCCCCATCCACCTCCAAATCTGGTATGAATGCGCCCACACACTCTTCGGATGCCACCGAGACATTGGTACACACACTGACCGCGGCTCTTAAGTCGGCGGCCGTATCTTCCACCAACCCCTCTACCCACAGGGGCAAGCATAAACCGCCCTGGTGGAACCAAGAGATCGAGGATCTTCATCAATTCAGTGGCGAACTCTTTAATTGGGCAAAAGCCACCGTTGAATGGAGACTCTATAAAAAGGAAAACAGGGGGAACTTAAGTACTTAAATACGCGGGCGAAGAGGGCTTTGAGAAGGTTTACGAATTATGACGTGTGCTTGATGGCGATATAATGCAAATATACTGTCGTATTTATAAAAATACTGACTAACTATACATGCAAACAAACAGTTGGCTGTAGAAGACAAAAAATTTTAAAACAAAGAAAAATTTAAATCAAAACAACCACAAGTTTTAACTTTACTTAACGTAAAAACGGTTAAAAGAGTGAGCCAAGCGAAAGCAATGGCAGTAGTAGTGTAGGATTGAATGATAAAGATTTTAAAAAGTTTTAGTTTTTTAAAAGGGCTCAATTGTAGAGCTCAATTTTCTTTATTGTATTCAATCCGAATGATTTTGATTTGGGAATTATTTCCTCTTTTATACAGTTTTTTAGCTGATCCGACAATTTCGAATCAACTCCCTTAATTCTATATAGTTCTATACTTATTACATATGTTTGCTTAAATGTTCTAGTGACCTATATTCTATCAATTAATAATACATTTGTTTGTGTGTATGCAACACGATCCAAGCCTTCAGCCCAACACCAGTAATGCAAACAAAGCATAATTCCCACGCTAGCCAGCAGAGAATACACAACAACAACAACATGCACATAATGTATTGACGACTTGAGCGCGCGTCAAAAGCAGCGAGAGTCAATGCCCAGAATTATGTTAATGACACACTCGCTTATGTTATTTGATATTCATTTGTTTATACATGTTGTGCTGTTAATGATCATTAGCTTATACAGAACATTGTGTTGGCATAAACGGCAGTGGGGTCGTGCTACAGTAGATGTCGAAGTGACTGATAAGTCTTATGAGATTACAGGCATCTATGTGAATCTTAAAATGGATGGTAAGAAGTGGGGTAATTTTAAGACAATAACAAAAAAATTTGTCTCCTCTCCTTCCCTTTATCCTCTTAACTACAATTTCTTTTTTTAAGCTGTCACATTGAGGAGTAACAAGAAGTTTTAATTTTAACGGGTTTCATTCAGCTTTATAGACTTCTTAGTTGGAAACACCACTTGTATATGACGAGGGGCTTGTGAGGAGTGAAATTAATGTGTTTTTTATTATTATTTTTATTATACTACTGACTGCGTTTTTGAATTTTAATAGTTTGTTAAGAGTTCATCTTTTCCTTTTGTATTTGGTCTTTTACCCGTTTGGGTTTGAGTGAAAATATGTAAGTAGAAAACACTTGAGAGACAGAATACAATTTAGGGAGTAAATTAAGTTAAACACGCCCATAGAGGCCAAATGTAATAGAAAAGGTTTTCTATTGTTAACGAGAGTTAATAATAATAATGAGAAATATAAATATTTTAAAAGAAACAAAATAGAAGATACGTGTTTTAAGAAGTTTAAGAAGAAAATATGAAAGTGTTGATATACAGTGGACAACAAAAGTCTAGTTACTCCAATATGTGTAAACAAATTTTACGAATTTTAAGTAATAATTTGAAGACGCCGCAGTCTAAGAGGTAGTGAGTTGGCTTATTAGACGTGAAGTCACGGTTCAAACACCAGTTCAGACAACTCTAACAAAACGAAATTTAAAGAAATAAATATTTCTTTGGCGACTTCCTCTCAGCAGTCTTGTGGCAAAATCCGTGAGAGAAATATAAATTTGCTATGAAGACTTTCTAAAAATATGTTGTTTGGAGTCGATATTAGACTGTGGGCCATTCACTTACATATGTACAGAATTAACACACACAACATAAGTGAGAAGCTAGTTTAAAGTCGACTCCGAACTACAGATTTTTAAATAATTTTTCATGGCAGTTTTATTTACTCTCAGAAATATTTTTTCATATTTCGTTTCATTCGATATAATTGAACTGAGATTTGAACTATGGCCTCACGTCCAACGGCGACTAGTCTACCAATCCTGTAGTAAAATCCTCAATATAATGCGCTTGCAGGTATGATACAAATTCGAGAAAGGAGTGAGCGTTTTTGGATCTGCGGTTATGGATTAAAACATTTGTGTTCAAAATTTAGCTGATATTGGATGTTTTTAGTCGGAAGTATAGATGACGATGAACTAAAAATCATTTCTTTTAAATACGAATTTCTGATAATAAATAATACATTATGGGGAAATAAAAGTTTTTTGAAGAATTAATAGAAAGTAAAACAAAACATCCTTCTTTAATGATTGTGAAGTATGATATGCAATATACGAGTACATACGATATATGAACATATAAATTATGTCCATTGTATACATTCCCATTCCTATTCCTGCTACTTATGTACATACATATATACTCCTATTTACATATTACAATGTATGTATGCGTAAATCTATCTTATATATAAAAATGAATGTGTGTTTATTTGTTTGTGGATTTGTTTGTGTGTTTGTTTGAAGTCTATAGACGGCTAAACGGCTGAACCGATTTTCTTGAAATTTGAACAGTATCTTCCTGTATGTCTGGAAGGAGTTATAGGCTGCTTTTTATTTTAAAATTTAAATTTAGGCGAGGCGGCGCGCCCACCTACCCATATAAAAATGAATGTTTGTTTGTATGTACCTTATAGAATCGTAAACTATGCATTTGACAATGTCATGATCTTTAGCAAAGTTGTTGCGCATGAGCCGACGAAGGTTTCTAAGTTGGTATGACAAATTTCCGATAGGTGGCGCCACTGAAAATTACTTAAAATGAATTAAATCGTCAACAGTGCATTATTTAAAAAAGTTGTTGCGTATGAGTCGACGGAGGTTGGTGCGATTAATTTCCGATGGATGGCGTCACTGAAAATTATTCAAAATGAATGAAAAGCAATTGGTCGACCTACACCTCAAGCACGGAAGAGAAGAGCATTACGAGCATCAGGATCAGACGAGGCTCATGCCCGTTCATCTGAATCATCAGGACAACGGGAAACAAAATCAATAAAATGATTCAAATTAATTGGAAATTCGTGTAATGTCTTTCTTTCAAATTTATTTTAGTTAGTGGCGCAGCAACACGCGCAGTATACAGCTAGTTCAAATATAAATTCAATAAAACTGATGAATTAAAATATGAAGTAAATAATGCCTTAATATTGTATTCAATTTAATATTTCAATCAAATTATGAATGGTGAAAAGGAGGCATAATTTAAAGTAAATTCATAAATAAATACTTCTATCATTTAAATATATTAAATAAATATACTTATACTAGTGCATACATAATGAAATGAAATGATTCATAAACGTTTCATTTACATTTAAAATCATATTCAATTCGACAATATTGTCGAAAAGCCTTGTACAAAAGAACTTAAATTGAATTTATTTCATTGACTAGTTGGTGTAAATTTTATTTGCAGGCAAGAGAACCTATTGTGTCTAAAATTGAGATACGAATTTAATTTTGCTACCATTTTTTTACTTCCAATTTTTATTCTAAATTCATGTTTTCAGATTCTAAGTACATTCCGGATGTCGAAGCCGTCGTAGTCTAGTAGGTATAGTTTTTTTCTTATTAGAAGACAAACCAGAGTTCGAGCCCCAGGACGGACATCAAAACAAAAATACAAAAAGTATTTCTTCAGCGACTTTCTCTAAGCAGATTTCTGGCAAAAACTCTGAGAGTAAATAACAATTGCCATGAAAAGTTTCTAAAAAATCTGTCGTTCGCGGTCGACTTTAAACTGTAGGTCCCACCACTCATGTATAAAATTAACACACACAACATAAGTGGTGTTAGAAACTAGGTCGTAATCCTGACTGAAGGGTTGTAATGACCAATTATGTATGTATGTATGTAAATAGATTCCGGATAGTTAATATGGAACGGTACACGAAGGAACAACGCGTTTTTATTATGAAAATATTTTTAAAAACCTAAGCATTTTTTAAGATGTAATTAGGAAACGTAGTACAAAATACTTTAGAGAGAGTGCTTCAAAAAATCATGCCATAAAGTTGGTGATTGAAAAATTTGAAGAAACTGGATCCGTTCATGATAACAGAAACAGAATTTATTAACGCAGTGATCGTTCAACTAAAGATATAGCAACTGTGAGCAGAAGTGTCGCCGTAGTAGGCAGTGTGTTGGTTTATTAGATGTGAGGCCACGGTTCAAACCCCAGGTCTGATATCTCCAATGAAATGAAATTTCAACAAATATTTCTTCGGCGAGTTAATCTCAGCAGATTTCTAGGGAAAGCTCTGAGAGTAAATAAAATTGACTTTAAGCTGTAGGTCCTGCCACTCATCTATATAAATAACACACAACATAAGAGGTGTGTGTCGTAATCCTTACTAAAGGAAAGAAATGTTTGACCAGAATTGTTGAAGAAGATCCAGCAACATCCTTTCGTCATAGTTCTCAGCAATTAAATGCCAAACGATCCACATTATTCAAAATTTTTGCATTGTGATCTACATTTAAATACTTATAATATCCAGCTGACCCAACAATTAAAACCATCTGACCACGCATTACTTCGGCAATTAGAAATTAAAAGAAAAAATAGGAATTATTTTAAACAATATAATCTTCTCCGACAAAGCCCATTTCTAGCTCAATGGCTATGTCAACAGGCAGAATTAATGTATTTGTTGTGAAGAAAATTAAAGCAATGATTACATTCTCAAAAAGTTACTATTTTGGTGTAGTTCGTAGTCCAGGGGATTCATCGTACCAAACTTTTTTTTTAATCAAAATGAAATCTCACAATAAGCAGATGACACGAAGCTTTTTGTGACAGAAAATTGATGAGTCAGACGTAGAGAATATTTGGATTCAACAGGAATGTGGCACTTGGCACATAGCAAGGGAAGTAATTGATCTTTTGAAAGAGAAGTGTTATTATCACATTATTTCACGTAGAGAAGAAGTAAATGACCACCAGGATCTTTAGACATTCTTTGTGTGTAAGATATCATCGATATTTTTTACTCGTTTAAAACATCTATTCATGCCCATCTATATCCCATTTCCCATGACTCTGACACAGAAATCCGGCTGAATTTGATCGATGGCTCGGGACCACTATGATGTGTGGTTTATTGGAATACATCTTCGACTTAAGAAAACTCCATGTGACGTGACCATGTCCTCATATGGCTCGTGAAGAATATTAATGACCTCTATGGCTCATGACGCCGTCCTGTTAAAACGATATGTCGTTGGTAGGTTAGGTTAGGTTAGGTTAGAGGACGTGTACTTGTCAATTAAGACAAGTACAGCACCCGGAGGTCGAATTGACCCATTGTACAACGTCCTAGTTTCGAACACCACTTATGTTGTGTGTGTTAATTTTATACATGAGTGGTTGGATCTACAGTTTAAATTCGACTCCGAACGACAGATTTTTATTTATTGAGAAACTTTTCATTGCAATTTTTATTTACTCTCAGGAGTTTTTGCCAGAAATCTGCTGAGAGAAAGTCGCCGAAGAAATACTTTTTGTATTTTGTCTTTGATGCCTGGCCTGGGGCTCGAACCCAGGCTTTTGCGTCTAATAAGCCAACACACTACCTACTAGACTACGCCGATTTCGAAAAATGTCGTTGGTATCTAGATCATAATATGACGCCTCCATTCTATAACGTTCTAAGTGTATTTATAACGTTTTTAATGTTCTTGCATTTTTAAATTCTACGTTCTCTAACTCAAATACTGTCAAAATTTGGTTAAGGTGAGCCGATACGTTCCGAAGTTTTAGGGAAAAATCTTCTTAGAATACACATATAGTCGTATGTCGTGTGAAAACTTTGAGAGCTCATAACTCAAAACACACTTTTTTGACTTTGAAAGTTATAGAACGGAGGTGTCGATATAAATCAGATCAAGAGAAGTTTGTAATAATCGACATATTGTGATCGACTTTCACAATGATGGTCTGCTGAACTTTATTCTCAAATGAATATGGACCTATATCGCCGCTAGGTAAAAATCTTTACTGAACAGTGGCCATTGGAGATGCTCTTGTATCTCATGTGAATTTTTTATCATTTCAAATTCAAAATTTTTTTCCATTTATTTCCTCTTCATCCAGAAATGGGCCTTATCACAGCAGATGACTTTCCGATGAAAATTAAGTTCAGCCAGATCACTAGATTTTATAAAACAATTTTATTATTTACAAGCATCACGTTTTGGTAAAACAGGTTGATTAAATGACCACTAATTTGACAGATGTATCTTCAACAAGATGGCCGTTATCAGCTGTCAAGTTTGGAAAGACCCTGTTATATGAGCACAGATAGCAGTTAACAACACAAAACTTGATTAAATATAAATAGAATGTTGCCCTTATAATAAAAACGTGACATTGAAGTTTTAAAACAATATGTAATGTATACAAGCTGTATACTATGGACTGACAGCCTTATTTTACACTCTATTTATGGCCTTACGTCTCATAAGCCAACTAGACTACACACTAGACTCCCGTAACTTCATTTTTCTCTATTTATACTTTATATATTAAAGATCTGGCAACATCTAAAACCATATTGTTGTTTTGTTACTTTCTAACAACTTTTTTCACCTTTCTTATTTCCATATTCTCGTATTTGCTTAGATCTTTTGTGATCCTTATTCTTACATCAAAAGTATAAGTAGAAGTTGTCGTAGTCTGGTTCAAACCTCATACATACATAATTGGTCATTACAACCCTTCAGTCAGGATTACGACCTAGTTTCTAACACCACTTATGTTGTGTGTGTTAATTTTATACATGAGTGGTGGGACCTACAGTTTAAAGTCGACTCCACACGATAGATTTTTGAGAAACTTTTCATGACAATTTTATTTTCTCACAGAGTTTTTGCCAGAAATCTGCTGAGAGAAAGTCGTCGAAGAAAAACTTTTTGTATTTTGTTTTGATGTCTGGCCTGGGGCTCGAACCCTGGCTTTACGTCTAATAAGCCAACACACTACCGACTTCGGTTCAAACCTCTGGTTAGACAAAAAAAATTTTCTGCGAAGACTTCCTCGCAGAAGTGTTCTGGCTGGCAAAAATACTGAGAGTAAAAAAAATATCCTTCATTCGGAGTAGAATTTAAACTATAAGTCCCGCTGATCATGTGTAAAATTAACACACACTTTAAGGATGATGTAAGAAACTAGGTTGTAATCCTGACTAAAGGGTTGTTATAGTCAATTAAGTAAACAAATGTGTTTATCATGAGTAAACATTTTGTATTTGTTCCATCGTTGCATTCTTATTCAAATAAGAATGCCGTTGATTACAATTTCCTTGATGTCAATATCTCTTGATGGAAATCGGTATATTACAGCCATATTACCCACATACCGTTCTACATACATACATAATTGGCCATTACAACCTTTCAGTCAGGATTACGCCCTAGCTTCACACATCACTCATGTTGAGTGCGTTAATTTTATACGTGAGTGGCGGGACCTACAGTTTAACGTCGACTCCGAACGACAGATTTTTGAGAAACTTTTTCATGGCAGGTTTATTAAATCTCAGAGTCGCCGAAGAAATATTTTTTTTCATATTTCGTTTTGATGTCTGACCTGGGATACGAACCCGGGCTTTACGTCTAATAAACCAACACACTACCTATTAGACTACGGCGACGTTCAACAAAAGTGTTTGTCATGAGTAAATATTTTGTATTTGTTCCGTCATTGCATTCTTATTTTTAATGTAAATATCTCTTGATGGGAATCTGTATATTACAAGCATATTACCCACATACCGTTCTGCATTTGCTAAAGAAAAATTTTCATTTATTCTCCAGTCAAAATAAAACTACAAATTTTAGTTTGGCAATGTGTTCATGGTATTAGAATCTTCAATTCCACAAATTTGTTGCACCCTAATATTTATTATTTTTATTATATTAAACAACAAATACCAACGAATAGAAATTAAAAGAGAATGAAGTTCATAATTCGACCACTAAAGTCAGTATGTTGTGTAAGAGATAACAGAACAGAGTCAACTCAAACCAAACGAACTTAGATGGTCAAAATAATAGGATATAATGGTTACTTATGTATGTGGATCTATAGGATAATAATCTATACAGACATAAATACACATACAAACACACATTCATAAATCTAAATAGGAACACTTGCAACAGTGTTTGCTGAACAAACTAGACAAGCAATAATTCGAGCCAGAAATACTGTTAACATCACATCATTTTTTATTTCTTGTTGGCCATTTCTACAGATTCTGAACGTAAAAAATAAAAATTATAATGCCACCAGAATTTTTTGTAGTTTTTTTATGTTATTTTTGGTCGTTCTCAAAATAAATGTCAAGCGATAGTAGAACCACATAAAAATTGAAACCGCATTAAGTTGGAGCACAAAATGTCCTGCATAATGTGGATTAAAAAGAAAAATAAAAATGAAAACCAAAAAATAAAATGTCAAAGGAATATACGGACATACGTCATCTGAGAGAATGTATGCCACTTCTAAGGCAGGCTAAATGTGTAGGGAATGATAAGAATGTATTATTAACGCTTCACTGAATCCTAAGCACAACAAAAACATAAAATTTTAGATTTTCGGCGTATTATTTAAAATAATAATGTAATTAAAATGCAGTTTTAAAACGAAATATATTTTTGATCTCAGTGGTTCGAAATGAGAGCGTGACCATACAAAAAGCTACATCCATCAAATTAGTTGTCATTTATTCTGTCAGTTTTGCAAAATTACCTTTGAGGACCATAGACAACGGTGTGTGTTTACTGAATTTTTTTAGGAGCAGTTGCCAACGGTCTGTAGTTTTCATAGAAAAATCATCCTCAGCGAAAACCCACACTTCTAAATAATTAAAATTGCGAACCTCGGGAATACTAATCTTCATGAAATCCAAAAGCCTACAATGCATCCCGAGAAAATTACTGTTTGATATGGCATTTTGGCTGGCGGCATCGTCTGTACATATTTCTTTAAGAACGGCGTTGGCCCAGTCATCACCGTTAACCGTGAGCACTGTAAGGCTATGATTACCAACTTCTTTCAAACCGAATTATATGATATGGGCACTAACAGAACAGCGTGAAGTTCTACGCAAAGTATGCAATATTGAATGTTATGTATGAGCGATTTGAGGGCATGTTCATCTCACGTGGAGGTGACATGAACTGGCTACCAAGATCGTGCGTTTCGATGTTGTTAGACTTTCTCGTTGGGAGTTTTATTACGTCGCAGGTGTAAGCGAATAAGATACAAGCCACTGCGGTCCGCAAAGCCAACATAACCCCTGTCATCTGCGCCAGAGATATGGCAAACTGCACATTTCGGATTTTGTCCGTACAAAGACGCAACAGTGGACAATTGGACGATGTTATATCCCAAACATAAGGCATCAATATTTCAATGATATCTCACACACACTTTGCTTTATTTAAATTTAAATACAAGAAGCGCTTGAATAAAGACCCGATAAATATATAAAATATTTTATTATTAATAGACCGCAAGAACCTTAGAAGTCTGTTGACTAATTTAGGATACTCATAACTTTTCGTCAATCCATGCACTGAAATCGATTGTAAGAGATTCTTATCGCCCAAAACATTCCTCTACACAATAGGGCCGAGTATGCTTAATTGTATTGTTTATTATTATAGTTGTTTAAGGTTAAAATACGATTTTACTGGTAATTTGGTCAATCAAAGGGTGTTAATTCATGTAGCACCCAAGCATTTTTTCAACTGTAGAAAATGCTTCGGTTATGCTTAGTGACTTCAGCAACTGATCTAGTGGGTGCTATTTCACTGTTTTCAAAATATAATCCAGTGCATTATTATTAAATCCAGGTGCATTATAATTTTCGTCACGAAGTCGAATCGGTCCATTTTGCCTTGATCCTGTTCTTTTTTTGTACTAAAACAGAACGAGAGATTTTTAAAAATCTTTTCATGGCAATTTTATTTTCTCTCAGAGTTTTTACCAGAAATCTGCTGAGAGCCAGTCGCCGAAGAAATATTTTTCCGTAATTCGTTTTGTTCGAGATGTCTGACCAGAAGTTTGAACCATTGCCTCATGTCTAACACACTACCTACTAGGCTACGACAACTTCAAATCAAAATCAATCGTAACTCTGCTCAAAGTTAACACATTAAAATCTAGGTAGTATAAATAGAGCGAAAGAGTTATTATAAAAAGTGCTGGAAGTTTGATTTTTTGCACGTAATGAGTGTTGGCAACATGTCTTAAATTTTTAATTTATCGATGTCATGTGTATTATTAGCTTTTAAATCATTTACTTAAGTTTTCATAGTGAATGAGACTTAACACAAGATTCTTAAGAATATCGAAAGGAGGCAATGCTCTCTCGTCCATTGTAATAGAGTTTTTAACTGTACAGAATTAGGTAAAGGAAGCCAAAGTAAACCAGAGTCATAATACAGATTGACTATCTGCAGAAACTTAAATCGGATCGATTAACCATTGAAAAAGAAAAATAAAACAAATTAGCTGTCAGTAAAATAATACATTTACACATGAGTGGAATCCATTGTAAAAATTATTTAGGCTAAGAATTGGTAATGTTCTTCTGCTATAAACACAATAACCACAGCGCAGTAAACGCATCAATTTTGCAATTGCAGCCAAAGGTACGCTACATAATAAAGATATAATAAAGGCAGCATAAGCAATGAATAAACAAAACAAATAAAAAATAAACACTTCATTAATTCTCTATCAATGGTGCCACTAAATGGTTCTTTCGCATTATATTTCACACATCGCGTTTTTAAAACCTCTATTGTGTGCATGTTATTGTAATAATAGCACTAATCTCTCTCACTGCCTTGCCTACACAAATTCTCTCATTGCTACGAATCGAAATTGAAATGAGCCTAAATCCGAGGCAGCAAAATCTTTGCTTGTTACTGCGCTGCCTTTAAAATAATCAGTTCGTATACATACGTCTATGTATTCTATTTTAGAGAGATTCCTGCGTTTGCTGCGATTGTGGTCATTGTGCACTATAATTGACCAGCTATTATCTTCAATAAATATGGTGCTCCCTCAACATATTTCATTGCAAGGATTCGATAATTTTGATTTTCTGGTATATTGAAGAAGCGATGATTAAAGAAGCCAGAATTAAACAATACTGTGTTTTTCTTTATTAAAAAAATCAGTGTTTCATTAAAAAGTCGTGTACATATTGACTCAATCTCGTAATTAAGTATCTACAATCATTGTACTGCCGAAATAACTTACAATTTACAAAGAAAAAATCAAAATTATTTGCTTAAGCCTTTGGTTTTATTTGCCTTATATAATTATGTGAAAACGTTTTAAAGATGACTTAATTTTTATCAAATTTTTTTAAATATAAAACTAGCTGTACCATGCGCGTGTTGCTGCAGCACAAACTAAAATAAATTTGAAGGAAAGACATTACACAAATGTCCAATTAATTTTGAATCATTTTTATTGACTTTGTTTCCCGTTGTCCTGATGATTCAGATGAACGGGCCTGAGTAGTACGCATTCGATCAGTTTCTAATCTCACTTCTCGTTGTTCAAGCGGTTCAAGAAGATTTTCCAGTCTTAATGCTCGTCTGACCCTGAGACTCGTAATGCTCTTTTCTTCCGTGCTTGAGGTGTAGGTCGACCAAGTGCTTGTCATTCATTTTCAATTATTTTCAGTGACGCCATCCATCGGAAATTATTCGCAACAACTTTGTTAAAGAATGCACAGTTTACGATTTAATTCATTTTGAGTAATTTTCAGTGGCACCACCTGTCGGAAATTGGTCATACCAACATAGAAACCTTCGTCGGCGCATGCGCAACAACTTTGCTAAAGATCATAACATTATCAAATGCACAGTTTACGATTCTATAAGCTAAATACAAACAAACATTCATTTATATATATATAGGCTATGGGAGGTGACACGCCCACTATAGCCAATCGGCCCATTTTGTTCATATATACGTCAAAGTCGTCTGTTCGACTGTGGACTGTATGTAAAGGGCTGGGTAGTTGTAGTGACTCCTCGGATCCAAAATTGGGCCCAGATTTCTGGCAAGCAAATGGAAAATTATCAAAAAAATGGTTCCAAATAAAGAATAAAAACAAGCAACACTTTCCTTTTTTTGTTTATTTATTCCTCTTGCACACTGTTTTATTCACAATATTTTTTTTCTTCATAATCTCTTTTCTTCACAGTATTTTTATGTATTATAATTTTAATAAATTAAATTAGTTAATTTAACTATTGTTACCAATCAAAACAATGCCATAAAAACACGAATAATTTAATAAAAAAAAAAACAAAGATGTAATGCCAAAAACAACACTTATATTAAAATATAAAAATGCTTAAGTAAAGGGTGTTTTTTACAGAGATATAGAACTTTAAGTTGCAATAAAACAACGATGGATTATTCGATTGACATGAATTTTATTTATCCGAAAGATAATCTTGTGGCATTACATTTTAAATATGATTTCTGGCATATGACCGCCACGGTTGGCGCGGATGTAGTCCGATCTGGACGTCCAATTTTCGATGACTTTTTCCAACATTTGTGGCCGTATATCGGTCAAGCGTTTGTGGGTTTACCGCATAGACCAATGACTTTACATAGCCCCACAGAAAGTAGTCTAGCGGTGTTAAATCACAAGATCTTGAAGGCCAATTCACAGGTCCAAAACGTGAAATTAGGCGGTCACCAAACGTGTCTTTCAATAAATCTATTGTGGCACCAGCTGTGTGACATGTTGCGCCGTCTTGTTGAAACCACATCTCCTGGATATCATGGTTATTCAATTCAGGAATGAAAAAGTTAGTAATCATGGCTCTATACCGATCACCATTGACTGTAACGTCCTGGCCACCATCGTTTTTGAAAAAGTACGGACCAATGATTCCCATAAAGCGCACCAAACAGTCAGTTTTTCTGGATGTAACGGTGTTTCCACATACACTTGAGGATTACCTTCACTCCAAATGCCATTCAACCAGAAGTGCGCTTCATCGCTAAACAAAATAAACGACGATAAAATGGACGTAGTGCGCGATACGTTTTCCGCACAGAACCATTATTTTCGAAATAAAATTGTACTATTTGCAAGCGTTGTTCAGGCGTGAGTCTATTCACGATGAATTGCCAAACCAAACTGAGAATAAATCACTTGACAGCTGTTAAATCGGTCGCCATCTTGAAAAGTAACGCCAACTTAAAGTTCTATACCTCTATAAAAAACACCCTTTATATACTTCAGCGCCCTCTGTTTCTAATTTGCCTTCGTTTAAACAATCATGTTTGTGTCGTCAAGGATGGCAAGTTTGGAATATCAGACATAAACATCGTCCATACAAAATTTGAGGACTCTAGCTGTTGCAGTTTATGAAATATGCGACATTAAATACTTATTGGGTATGTGGGCGCGGCACCTCGCCTACTGGAAATTTTAAAATAAAAACTAGCCTATAGTTCCTTCCAGACATACAGGAAGATACTGTTAAAATTTCAAGAATATCGATCCAGCCGTTTAGCCGTCTATAGACTTCAAACAAACCCACAAACAAATAAACACATATTCATTTCTATATATAAGATGAATTCGAAATAGAGCGAATAAGAAATCAATTCAAAACAACTGTTTAATATTAAATATTCAAAGAAGTCTTTTGCCTGCTTTAAGTTATTTTTATGTCTTACTCGATCTATATTTATGAGTCTTACGAATCGATTACAACAATAGACTAAAAGGAGATACAAAAATACTTTACGATTGAAATGGAAATGTTACAAGAAAATACTTCATATTGTAAGTCATACGAGAATTTTTGTAGTTTTCTGTAATAACACAGACACATTAAATTGTATACCACCATATAAACATATTTTGGCATATCCTTTTTCTTTCTTCATGCACGGTTTTCTTTTTTACTTATATTCGTAAAAAGAAATTTTCTTTCCAACTTACTGGCAAAGGAAGGAAAAAAGGAAAGCATATAGGGAAATGTAATAAAATTTTATCACATAAAACTGTCATGGTAGATGAGTTTTTCCAAAGAATGCACATAACAACTGTATGGTAATAGTTGGTAACCACCAGTAGGACCGATAAACTGTATGTCTAAATTGACATACATCATCGCAATAATTCCCAAAATACACAGAATACTCACACACAATATGAGCGTACATATACACTTATTCACTTGTACATAGTTTTTGACATTGTTGTACGCCGTTATTTAAATGTATCGTATATCCATGTGAAGCATTTAATTTCGTAATATTGCCTGTAGGAGTGAAGGGAACATATGTATGTACAGAGGAGATTTGTATATTTTTGTTCCACACATAATGGCATCAATAGATCCTTCAAACAAATAAAAAACTTTCAATGATATATTATACACACGTTGTTTTGTTTTAAATTTTGTAAAATTTAATTGTAAAAAAAATTTGAGGCGTGTTACAATGCCAAAAAAGTTTCGAAGAGAAGGCAGGAAAAACTAAAAGAGCAACGTCGTAGTTCGGTTCAAATCCCAGGTTAGACATCAAAACAAAATACAAAAAGTATTTTTTCGGCGACTTCCTCTCAGAAGATTTCTGGCAAAAACTCTGACAGTAAAT
Organism: Sarcophaga subvicina; assembly: GCA_936449025.2. NCBI lineage: Eukaryota > Metazoa > Arthropoda > Insecta > Diptera > Sarcophagidae > Sarcophaga > Sarcophaga subvicina. Next base: position 42,182,065 of record OW388084.2, read on the forward strand.
AAAATTGCCATGAAAAGTTTCTCAAAAATCTGTAGTTCAGAATTGACTTTAAACTGTAGGTCCCGCCACTCATGTATAAAATTAACACACACAACATCAGTGGTGTGAGAAACTAGGTCTTAATCCTGACTAAAGGGAAAAATCAGTCAAAATTACGACCCAGCTTCTCACACAACTTATGTTGTATAAAATTAGCGCACGAAACATAAGTGGCGTGACCTACAATTTCAAGTGAACTCGAAACGATAGATTTCTGAGCAACTTTTCATGCCAATTTCATTTGCTCTCAGGGTTTTTGCTAAAAATCTGCTGAGAGGATGTCGCCGAGAATATATTTTTTCAATATTTCGTTTTGTTCGAAATGTCTGAGCCAGGGGTTGAACCGTGGCTTCACGTCTAATAAGCCAACATCCTACCTACTAAATTGCGGAGGCGTCATACTAGCAAATCATTGAATTTGATATCAAAGATCGTGCTGAGTAGCGAAAAATGTTCCTTTAGTAATGAGATTTCTGTATGACTCAGTAGGCCTACTTTGATATGAAGAGCAGGCAGAAGCGGTTCAAGAGCTCACAGCTTGTCATTTTTCAAGAACGATGAGAGTAGCATGGGAAGTATAAGTATAATATAAGTATAATTCATGATGAGCCCAGGATTAATCTCAAAAACTCCAAAACTTTTTCAAAAATATGATAGTCAAAGGTGGGCCACCTATTGGTCTAAATTTAAACCATCGGTTATTTCAAATCTGGCAGTATTTATGTCATACTATTCTGTCACAAAATTCGTTATATTATCTCCACTGAATTTAATGAAACGATTTATGCTTGATTTTGGGATTGATTTATCGTTAGGACTTAATGGGCTTACGAGATACTGCACAGTGAAGTTGATTTCGCAAAAAAAAAATTATCATCTTTTTAAATACAGCTCATTTTAATCTTGGCGGGTAAGTTAATAAGCAAAATGGCTATATTCGGGGCTCAGAAAACTCACACGTGGTCTTACAGAAGCGCATGCACCCATTACGACTGACTGTTTGATGCGGCTTGAGGTGTGGAGGCATCATTGGCATATATTTCTTTGAAAATGAGCACGGCGCAACCATTACGGTCAATGAAAACACATATCGCACCATGATACCTGCTCTGCATGGTATTGATATGAACGATGTTTCATTTCAACTTGATGGTGCAACTTGCCACACAATTAATGTCACAATCGATTTATTGCGTCAAACGTTTGATGGTCGTTTAATTAGCCGAAATGTTGATGACAATGAAGTCGCCGTAGTCTAGTAGGTTATGTGTTATGTGTTAGACGTAAGGCCACGTCTCCAACAAAACGAAATTTGAAAAAATATTTCTTCGGCGACTTCCTCTTAGCAGACTTCTGGCAAAAAAGCTCTGAGAGTAAATAAAATTGCCATGAAAAGTTTTTTAAAAAATTTGTCGTTCGGAATCTACTTTAAACTGTAAAACACACAACATAAGCGGTATGAGAAGCTAGGTCGTAACCCTTACTGAAGGGTTGTAATGACCAATTATGTTATGTATGTATGTATGTTGATGACAATTGGCCGATAAGAAGCTGCGATTTGATAACGTTGGACTGTTTTCTGTAGTGCGCCGTTAAAGAAAAGTGTTATGCCGACAAACCGGAGTCACTGTGAGGCCAGCCGCGGCAGGCATATGAATGAAATAATATTCCATTTCACAAATAAAATGTTTAATTAGGTTAGGTGTCACTCTGACAATACACTAACTGTACCCTTTTCTAAATCCATTTTATTTATTTTTTTTGTCTTTCTAGTATTATATTTTATACGGTCTCCCCTCGTCTTCATCGTTCAGTTTTATGGATTCTTGATTGTCTTTCCAAATCGTTCATGACTGTTGCTGCATTCTCGCCTGATGGTATAAAAAAGCTTCAAAATTAAACGCAATCATATCGTCTTTTATATTTTGATTTGCATTACAATTTGGTTTTATTTTTTGCGATTTTAGCTTTGGTCCCTTTGGCAGAATAAAAGTTGAAAATTTGCGAAAGACATCCTTTAAGTCATAAATATAATATTTTGTGTGTATGTGTAAGTACACGCACAAAATCCCTTCTTAAATACAACATTAGTTGACAACACTTTTCCTTTCTCTCTGTTAAAAGCACCAAAGATTCTGTAAGAAAATTAGGTTGTAAGCAAATTTATGGCCTTAATTTTCTGTCCTGATTAAATGTTTATGAAGGCGTGACAATTTCCTCCAGTTGCTGTTCATTTATCTCGCTTTGGGAAACGCATTAATGCGTTAGTGGTTTAGTAGGTTAGTAGGGAAGTTCTTTAAATTTAAGAAGCAATAAAATGTGTGACTTAATATGCAACCCTCGTATGATTTATTGCAAAACCTCCCGTTTTTTTTGCCGTTTGTCATATAGACGGGCATGTGGTCATAAATTTTTGTCAACCAAAAATTACTTGTTACGGATTGTCGAAGCTAGAATTGCAGCTTTTACTCCCACCCTTTTATTTTTGCATGAATGGTTGGCAATAATGCACTTTATTGCAACCCTTTTTACTGATGCAATTGCAACTCTTCGATTATCTTTATCCCTTTTGCTATGTATGTACTTCGTTATATTTTTTTTTTGCGCGTCCTGATCGACCAATCAGATTCTGACACCTGGCGTCTGTTTCGTTAAAAATTTTACCGTTAGACAGTCTAACCAATCAGAATGTGCCATTTGTCAGAAACAAGGATGAGGGATATAGGTAGAGGAAGATAATGCGTTATGGCGGGAGAAAAGAACATTCCAGAAGAGAGAAAAAAGAAGATATAAAAAAGGAATGTTGAGAAGCTGGGGCAGTTCTCGTGTGGCACCTGAAACGAATGGTTCGCCAAAGTTTTCTTTTTCTTCCAAATAAGAAGCTAAAATGTGAAATTATTAAAATTTTTAGAAATAAGTAAAGTAAACTAAAATGTGAAATAAAAAATTAATAAAATTTTTTTTAAAGAATAGTAAAGAAAACTAAAATGTGAAATAAAAAATAAATAAAAATTTTAGAGAATAGTAAAGAAAACTAAAATGTGAAATAAAAATAAATAAAATTTTTAGAAATAAGTAAAGAAAACTAAAATGTGAAATTATTAAAATTTTTAGAAATAAGTAAAGTGAACTAAAATGTGAAATAAAAAAGTAATAAAATTTTTTAAAGAATAGTAAAGAAAACTAAAATGTGAAATAAAAAAATTGATAAAATTTTTTAAAGAATAGTAAAGAAAACTAAAATGTGAAATAAAAAAATTAATAAAATTTTTTTTTTAAAGAATAGTAAAGAAAACTAAAATGTGAAATAAAAATAAATAAAAATTTTAGAGAATAGTAAAGAAAACTAAAATGTGAAATAAAAATAAATAAAATTTTTAGAAATAAGTAAAGAAAACTAAAATGTGAAATTATTAAAATTTTTAGAAATAAGTAAAGTGAACTAAAATGTGAAATAAAAAATTAATAAAATTTTTTAAAGAATAGTAAAGAAAACTAAAGTGTGAAATGAAAATTAATAAAATTTTTAGAAATAAGTAAAGAAAACTAAAATGTGGAAATAGAAATAAGAAATGAAAACTAAAATACGAAATAAAAATTAATAAAAATTTCCAGAAATAAAAATAAGAAATGAAAACTAAAATGTGAAACAAAGATCAACCAAAAATTTTTAGAAACAAGTAGAGAAAACCGAAATGTGAAATATAAAAAAATTAACAAAATTTTTTTTAAATAAGAAATGAAAACTAAAATAATAAAAATTTTCAGAAATAGAAATAAGAAATGAAAACTAGAATATGAAATAAAAATTAATAAAAATTTTCAGAATTAAAAATAAGTAATGAAAACTAAAATGTGAAATTAAATAAAAAATTTAACAAAAATTTTTAGAAATAAGTAAGGAAAACTAAAATGCAAAATATAAATTAGCAACAATTTTTAGAAATAAATCAAGTCATAAGACAGTTAAATAATTAACGACCATGAGAAGTTTTTTGTGAAAAAGGAAAAAAAAAAAAAAAAATAAAAAAAAAAAAAACATAAAATAAACCGAACAAATTATAAGGTCCAATAAAAAGTAAGCAAGCAAAGGACTTTTAAGAACAATACTCACCTGATAGAACAATACTCACCTGATAGAACAATACTCACCTGATAGAACAATACTCACCTGATAGAACAATACTCACCTGATAGAACAATACTCACCTGATAGAACAAAACTCACCTGGTAGTACAGCCAGCGACAAGAGCGACAACGCCAGCCGCCATCGACACCCCAGCCACAACATCAACAACCCGAGAGCATCATCGTGGGAGCGGTGCACCGCCGAGAATAGCCAGGCAACACATTTATTTTTTTTTATATTATTTAAAATAAAAACCATCATTATATCTACTAAATCTCTATTTTTAAATTATTAATATTATTCCGCATTTATTTGCATAAATAAACTCAAATATTTTTGTGAAATTGTATATGTATATATGACATCTTTCCTTAGGTGAGAGTTAAGAAATATGATTTGCTAATCCGCTGTTTCGGAGGGAGGGAAACGCGGGGAGCATGGTAAGGTAAGAGGCACTTGGTTATACTAGGGACAGATGTAGTATTTGATTAGGGCGTCCGTCTGTCATGGCGTGTGACTTTGTCACTGGGAGGGAACTTATGCCCTAGACGGGATAACACCTAACCGTTAAATCGTTTTGACTCGGGTTTTTTTTTGTGTCCGGATACTTTCGCGTTTTGACATTGTTGTATGTTTTCTTAATATTAGCACAGTCTTTTTCTTTTATCTTGGTGGCATGCAGGCTGTGTTTATATGCTTGCGCGTCGTAAAATACGGGTTGAGAACCACTTTAGTCTGAGCTACCGGGGAGATCTTTGCATGCCCTTAACCTTGATATTTTATTCGGGTATTACCGGCGCGTAACATACATGGCGCCCAACGAAACAATGTAGCGTGACAGAGCACGTGTTCTAGATGACGTATAACGGTGATTCGCACCACGTGGCGACCGAGCCACTGGCACGTGCTATGTAACGGGTTTCGGTTTCGAGTCAACGATGGTTACACGTGATCGACATTATCGGATAGTACAGTTAGAATAATTTTAGTGCACATTACTGGACAGGTTTCGGTTAGAATTATTACTTGTTTTCGTGTATTTGATGTAAGTCATGACATCTGGATTTGATTGCTCTGGATGTTTCATTTGCGACATCAAATGGGGGAAAACGCTTAATTTTATCTGTTTTTACATGCCTTTGTTGGTTTCCTTCATAAATCGGCGTAAGTCATGCCATCTGGACAACAAGTCTGGAGGTTTCATTTGCGACGTCGAGGGAGGGTCACCCTCAAGTTGGTCTTGACCGAAACTCTGTCAGCTTTCTAGCGATATTTGCTCTAGATTCAGGGAACTATAAGTCCGAACTGGTCGAAAGTTTCCGTTGCGATAGGATCCCGGGATCTTATCAGGTATCGCGCAGTGTTTTTGCTCGCGGGAGTCCTTGTCCGTAGTGATGAATGACGAGTTGCACCACGATGCGGTAATTGGAAGGTTTTAGTAATGTGCAGGTTGAGGTTAGTCGTATCACGTGTGAATCTATGATGAGATTTTTTTTTTATATATGAATTTTTTTTTTTTTTTTTTAAACCACGTGCCTATTTTTACCATGTTTCCCAGCAGTCCTCCTTGAGAACACATGTGAACTGCTTCATTGGAATTGCTAAATTCTATTTTATTCTATTGTCGTATTTAAATTTTAATTGCTAATCTGGAATTTTCTTTTGCTTGCGCTTATCTTAGTTACAGGTAAAAGTACTTGTTTTTTCTTCTTTCCTTTCCCTACATTTTTGGGAAACGAACGTTTTCTTCCTTTGCCTATCACCCCTCTTCCTTGGGAAGAGACAACCTTTTATAATACATAATTATTCTTATTACTTTTCCAGCTGATAATTTAAAAATTGTTTTTTTTTGATCGGTGTTGATTTTTCTTTTATTTGGGTTTAATTTACTTCTTTCGTGCGTTCAATGGCGCATTATGTCCAAGCCTAACACTCGGGCGAGTGGCACTACTGGGGCTTCCTCACGCGAAACAGCCACAAGGTCAAATTTAGCTAACGTACCAGGAAAAGTAAGAGTTGCATCTCGTAGTTCAGTATCAGCGCAGGGTAGAGGTAGGGGTACAACTCCAGTGTCAAAGAGACCTTCGCTTAGTCCACAGTCAGATTCGAGTATTAGGGCATTAAGAGAATCATCTGCTTCCCGTTTACTGGAATCAAACCCATCTGGCGAAATAGAGGGAGACAATCTTGGTCACGAGTCGTTAACTGGATCTTTAGCAGCGTTAGGAACGAGTTTTTCAGGGAACTCAACATCAGGCAACCTAGCTTCAGTGGAAATGGCGCCAGGGGGAGGAGATAAAGAAGGGGACAACCAGGCTTCAGGTGGTAACACAATGGAAAGCTTACTAGACTACTTCCAGGAGGCCATGCGTAAGACTCAGGAGGAATTTAGGAGAGAACTAACCGCTCTTAGAGAATCAATAGGGAGTACAGCTGACACCAGACCCAATTCTGCTACGCCCGGACTGAATGTTCAACCGTCTGGATCTCAGGATTATTCTCCGTCGTACGCTACTTCTATCATGAATATCAAGCTAAAGGACTGGAAGATTTCTTTCAGCGGAGAAGGCAGTGTCTCGGATTTTCTCTTCAAATTAGATACTCTTGTTGCGCGCTCGCAATGCTCACAGGACCATGTTATGTCGAATTTCCACATTTTCCTGACCGGTAAAGCTGAAACATTCTATTGGGATTATATTAAGCAACACCAGAGGGCGACGTACCAAATGCTGAAAACTGCACTATCTAAGGAATTTGGCTCAAGTGAAAGTGACCATGAAATTCTGCTTAAACTCTCGACACGTAGACAGTCACCGAAGGAGTGTTATGATGACTACCATTCATTTGTAACTCGATTAAATTTACGTCTAACAAACCCTTTGACCGATGCAGCTTTAATTGATATAATAAAGAAGAACGTACACGCAGAACTAAAAGTGATGCTCTTCATAGCTAATCCAAATGATTTAGATGCTCTTCGGGATCTGGCGAGGAAAGCAGAGAAAATTCTCCTGGAAAACAAGAATACTGGCTTTAGTCGACGTCAGGTGAATGATGTCTCTGTCGAATCCACACCAGGAGATACGGACACGGATTTTGACCCTCAAGTGGAGGCGCTAAAGGTGAATAAAACTTGGGTAGCAGGCGATTATTCAAAAATCAGGTGCTGGAATTGCCTAGAGTTCGGTCATAGTTACATTTATTGTCCTGCCGAGAAGCGAAACGTTTTCTGCTATAAATGCGGCCAACAAGGAGTAACTACAGTCAAGTGCGATAAACCTCATGGGGGAAACTTGCGTCGGAGCGAGTGGGCGACCGGGGATGCTCGTTCCTCAAAATAAATCCCGAGTTACACAACACAGGAGCAAAGCCTTCACAGAAGGACATACTACCTGATAGGACAAAATATTTACCGGATATACAAACATATACTCAGCTAGAACATGAAAATAAACCTAAGCGCAGTGGACGTAAGTCAGTTGGTCATAGAATTTCGCAGCGAATTTACAAGTGCAGGCAAAGATACCGTAGGAGAAGGAAATTTAGAAAAGTAACAGAATCTTCACGGTTGCCAGACAACGATGATGGGAGGCCTTTTGTAAAGATTAGAATCTTGAACGAGGAGTTGCTGTGTCTATTGGACTCCGGTGCTAACGTGTCTGTATTAGGAAAGGGAAGTCTTGATTTTGTCAATAGGAACAATATACGATTGGAAAGATTTAGATCTAGTATTTTTACCGCAAATGGTTCCAGGAATGATGTGGTGGGGTATTGTAAATTGCCAGTGACGTATAAGGGAGTAGAAAAGTCGATAATTTTTTATGTAGCACCGAACCTCTCTCAGCTTGGATACCTCGGTGTGGATTTTTGGAAAGCCTACGACATTGCTCCTCAGATTTTTTCAGATTTGTTCTGTTCGGAGCTTGTCAAGGAGACTGGATCTAATTTTCACCAATTATCTCCGGAACAAAAATTGCGTCTGGAAAAGGTTGTGGCAAATTTTCCATCTTACGAAAAGTTAGGGTTAGGGCGTACCCACCTACTGGAACACCATATAGATACAGGTGATGCTACACCGGTAAAGCAAAGGCACTACCCTCTCTCGCCACCCAGACAAGCCGAGGTATACGAAGAATTAGATAGATTATTAGCACTCGGTGTTATAGAAGAATCGAATTCCCCCTGGTGCAGCCCAATCATGACAGTTCGAAAACCCGGAAAAATCAGACTTTGCCTGGACTGCAGGAAACTAAATTCTCTAACAAAAAAGGACTCGTACCCCTTGCCCCACATTAATGGACTTCTTAGCCGACTAAAAGACACCTACTTCATCAGTGGCATAGACCTAAAAGACGCCTTTTTCCAGATCAAATTGTCAAACACATCCAAGGAGAAGACAGCATTTGCAGTACCCGGTAGGTCCTTATACCAGTACACAGTAATGCCATTTGGTGTGTGTAATGGACCACAAACAATGAGCCGTTTGATGGATAAAGTAATTCCGGCGAAACTGAGAGATAACGTATTCGTCTACTTGGATGACCTACTAGTGTGCAGTCATGATTTCGACACGCACCTGGAATTACTCCTCGAAGTCGCGAAATGTCTTAAATATGCAGGCTTGACAATTAATGTAGGCAAGAGCAAGTTTTGTCAGCACGAGGTCAGATACCTAGGTTATCTTATAGGTGGCGGACATTTGAAGGTCGATCCTGAAAAGGTCGAGGCCATATCGCAGTTCCCGATTCCTAAAACACCGCGCCAGGTTAGACGATTCATCGGGATGGCAAATTGGTATCGCTCATTCATAGGTTGCTTTTCAGATCTCGCAGGCCCACTAACGGATTGTCTGAGAAAGACAAACAAGCCTTTTCATCTATCACCTCAGGCTGTGGAATCATTCGAAAAATTAAAGATAGCATTGTCAAAGGCACCTGTTCTTGCCGAACCAGATTTCAATAGGGAATTTATAATCCAATGTGATGCATCCCGAACTGGTGTAGGGGGCGTTTTATATCAAATAGATAATGATGGGAAGGAGCGACCTATTGCATTTGTATCCCAGAAGTTAAACAAGGCGCAAAGGAACTACACAGTTACGGAGCTGGAGTGTTTAGCGGCCATTGTGAGTGTAAAGCGCTTCAGACAATATATTGAGAGACTCCCTTTCAGAATTATTACGGACCACTCGAGCCTCCGATGGCTTATGAGCCAAAAAGATTTGAATGGCAGGTTGGCCCGGTGGAGCCTGAAACTCCAGGCTTTTAACTTCACTATGGAACACCGAAAGGGTGCATTGAACGTGGTTCCCGACGCGCTCTCCAGATTCGATACCGATGAACTTGAAATATGCAATAATCCACCTGAAGTCGACTTGTCCTCACCGGAATTCGAAAGCCCAGAATACAACAAAATAAGAGACCATGTAAGGAAAAACTCCCGGGTACTCCCCAACCTATGTATATCAGGGAACTTGATTTTTAAACGCGAAAACATTCAGAGCCGATCAGATAACCCGAAAGACACCTGGAGGTTATGGTTACCCGAATCCCTAACTGGAAACGTGATTAAAAACGCGCACAGAGAAGGATGCCACGGTGGATCCGAGAAAACGCTTTTCAGAATCAGGCAAAAATACTTCTGGCCAAGGATGACACAGGACGTGAGGGCATATATTAAGCAATGCGATATTTGTAAGGAAATTAAACCGACCAACCAGATATTACGCCCTCCCATGGGTAAGCAGTTTCAGACAAATCGGCCGTTTCAACGACTTTTCTGTGATTTTCTAGGTCCATACCCGTGTAGTAAGTCGAAAAATACTCAACTTTTGATTGTGATCGACCATTTTACCAAATTTTTGTTTTTGAAGCCCATGAAGTCGGCAACCTCTGTAAATGTAATGGCATTTTTTCAGGATGACATATTCTGCACTTTTGGAGTACCACAAGTCATTCACACCGACAACGCCAAGCAATTTACTTCAAAAGAGATACAAGACTTTTTCTTGGCACACGGCATTACTCACATAACAACAGGATTTTATTCGCCACAGGCGAATGCCTCTGAAAGGGCTAATCGAGAAGTGATCTCAAAAATACGATATTTTCTTAAGGATCATCCTAACCATACAGCCTGGGACAGGAAAATACCTCAAATATTACAGATTCTCCGCAGTGATTATCATTCGGCTATCAGATGTTCTCCATATTTCGCACTTTTCGGGCAGAACATGATGACGAGCGGAACGAGTTACGACGTATTGAACCGACTTAACATTCTCATCGACGATACATTGGTTCTACGCAATGACCGACTGGATGTTGTGCGAGAGAATATTCGCAGGAATCTCGATAAGGCTCATGAAAAAGGAAGCAGAACTTACAACACGAGGTGTAAATCCACAAATTTTGTCGTAGGACAGGAAGTCTTTAGAAGAAACCATGCACAGAGTGATTTTAAATCGGCTATTAACGCGAAATTCCTCCCCAAATATATAAAATGCAGGGTTAGAGAAAAGTTAGGAAATTCGCTGTATACACTTGAAGATCTGAGAGGAAACTACATAGGGAAGTATCACGCTTCAGACATAAGGCCATAAGCTATGGAGATTACACTGACTGTGAAGCCCGGCTGATTTAGTAAGTAGAACATGAGACCTCTTTTCCTAGGGTCGTGGGTCGAGCCACACGTTTTTTTTTCCTTTCCCCCTTCTTTTTTTCTCAGCCTGTGTAGTTTAGATTGGCTCTTACAATCCTGCCTGTTCACTTGTCGATCATAGACCTCCAGATGAAGCAGGTTTGTTACGGATTGTCGAAGCTAGAATTGCAGCTTTTACTCCCACCCTTTTATTTTTGCATGAATGGTTGGCAATAATGCACTTTATTGCAACCCTTTTTACTGATGCAATTGCAACTCTTCGATTATCTTTATCCCTTTTGCTATGTATGTACTTCGTTATATTTTTTTTTTGCGCGTCCTGATCGACCAATCAGATTCTGACACCTGGCGTCTGTTTCGTTAAAAATTTTACCGTTAGACAGTCTAACCAATCAGAATGTGCCATTTGTCAGAAACAAGGATGAGGGATATAGGTAGAGGAAGATAATGCGTTATGGCGGGAGAAAAGAACATTCCAGAAGAGAGAAAAAAGAAGATATAAAAAAGGAATGTTGAGAAGCTGGGGCAGTTCTCGTGTGGCACCTGAAACGAATGGTTCGCCAAAGTTTTCTTTTTCTTCCAAATAAGAAGCTAAAATGTGAAATTATTAAAATTTTTAGAAATAAGTAAAGTAAACTAAAATGTGAAATAAAAAATTAATAAAATTTTTTTTAAAGAATAGTAAAGAAAACTAAAATGTGAAATAAAAAATAAATAAAAATTTTAGAGAATAGTAAAGAAAACTAAAATGTGAAATAAAAATAAATAAAATTTTTAGAAATAAGTAAAGAAAACTAAAATGTGAAATTATTAAAATTTTTAGAAATAAGTAAAGTGAACTAAAATGTGAAATAAAAAAGTAATAAAATTTTTTAAAGAATAGTAAAGAAAACTAAAATGTGAAATAAAAAAATTGATAAAATTTTTTAAAGAATAGTAAAGAAAACTAAAATGTGAAATAAAAAAATTAATAAAATTTTTTTTTAAAGAATAGTAAAGAAAACTAAAATGTGAAATAAAAATAAATAAAAATTTTAGAGAATAGTAAAGAAAACTAAAATGTGAAATAAAAATAAATAAAATTTTTAGAAATAAGTAAAGAAAACTAAAATGTGAAATTATTAAAATTTTTAGAAATAAGTAAAGTGAACTAAAATGTGAAATAAAAAATTAATAAAATTTTTTAAAGAATAGTAAAGAAAACTAAAGTGTGAAATGAAAATTAATAACATTTTTAGAAATAAGTAAAGAAAACTAAAATGTGGAAATAGAAATAAGAAATGAAAACTAAAATACGAAATAAAAATTAATAAAAATTTCCAGAAATAAAAATAAGAAATGAAAACTAAAATGTGAAACAAAGATCAACCAAAAATTTTTAGAAACAAGTAGAGAAAACCGAAATGTGAAATATAAAAAAATTAACAAAATTTTTTTTAAATAAGAAATGAAAACTAAAATAATAAAAATTTTCAGAAATAGAAATAAGAAATGAAAACTAGAATATGAAATAAAAATTAATAAAAATTTTCAGAATTAAAAATAAGTAATGAAAACTAAAATGTGAAATTAAATAAAAAATTTAACAAAAATTTTTAGAAATAAGTAAGGAAAACTAAAATGCAAAATATAAATTAGCAACAATTTTTAGAAATAAATCAAGTCATAAGACAGTTAAATAATTAACGACCATGAGAAGTTTTTTGTGAAAAAGGAAAAAAAAAAAAAAAATAAAAAAAAAAAAAACATAAAATAAACCGAACAAATTATAAGGTCCAATAAAAAGTAAGCAAGCAAAGGACTTTTAAGAACAATACTCACCTGATAGAACAATACTCACCTGATAGAACAATACTCACCTGATAGAACAATACTCACCTGATAGAACAATACTCACCTGATAGAACAATACTCACCTGATAGAACAAAACTCACCTGGTAGTACAGCCAGCGACAAGAGCGACAACGCCAGCCGCCATCGACACCCCAGCCACAACATCAACAACCCGAGAGCATCATCGTGGGAGCGGTGCACCGCCGAGAATAGCCAGGCAACACATTTATTTTTTTTTATATTATTTAAAATAAAAACCATCATTATATCTACTAAATCTCTATTTTTAAATTATTAATATTATTCCGCATTTATTTGCATAAATAAACTCAAATATTTTTGTGAAATTGTATATGTATATATGACATCTTTCCTTAGGTGAGAGTTAAGAAATATGATTTGCTAATCCGCTGTTTCGGAGGGAGGGAAACGCGGGGAGCATGGTAAGGTAAGAGGCACGTGGTTATACTAGGGACAGATGTAGTATTTGATTAGGGCGTCCGTCTGTCATGGCGTGTGACTTTGTCACTGGGAGGGAACTTATGCCCTAGACGGGATAACACCTAACCGTTAAATCGTTTTGACTCGGGTTTTTTTTTGTGTCCGGATACTTTCGCGTTTTGACATTGTTGTATGTTTTCTTAATATTAGCACAGTCTTTTTCTTTTATCTTGGTGGCATGCAGGCTGTGTTTATATGCTTGCGCGTCGTAAAATACGGGTTGAGAACCACTTTAGTCTGAGCTACCGGGGAGATCTTTGCATGCCCTTAACCTTGATATTTTATTCGGGTATACCGGCGCGTAACATACTGCCAGATTTTATGAGACTGTTAACTTGGGATTGTCTATGAAAAGAATGTGAATAAAGAAATTCTGTGTTACTTTTAACAGATTTTATTATTTTTTTTTATCGTTTCGCAGTTGAAAAGTATTTGTTTTTGTTCGTCTATGATATGTTCTCAAGTGTTTCTATTAATGGTCATGATTTTTATTTCTTTCAATTCGAAAACAGTTTTTGTGGGTAACACTGTTATTAAAATGATATTAAAGAAGATTTTTTTATATAAAATCTTGTGTATTTACAAAGCTTAAGTTTATCTATTTTTCTTGGTGTTCCACTTCTTGGTTTGAACACATTGATAACACTTACGACGAATGAAAATAAAAAAAGATTAAATACACCCAGCTAATGCAATATTTGGGGTTGAGAGTTTTGTTGAGTAGAACACCAAAAAAAAAATGTTTATTTCTCGAACCCTCCTGGCAAAACCTGCTTTTTTGGACTTTACGCACAAATTTATTGATAACTCAAACATTTCTTAACCGCATTCCAAAATTTAAACTTTGTTGGAAAGGAGAGGGTCCTTTAAAACGATATACATATGTACAGTGGACAGAAAAAGTCTTAGTATTCCAATAAATTTTGACAAAAAAAAGTCCCCATAGGCTTAATACTCTTGCACAAAGTCCCGATATGACTTCAAGAGAGTATTTAGGAGATCATTTGAAAGAACGGTTACGTAGTCGCTAAACCTCATACAAAAGTCAACCGAACAACTTGATCATGATGCCACCAGAAAATACTAAACAAAAATTCTACATTCAATTCCAAATGGGTTAAATGGAGTACTTGGTCTTAAAGGATATTCTACAAAATACAAGGGATAACATTTTCATATATTAGGCCTTTGAATTTTAAATTTACTCAGGGTTCTGCTTGGGGGTATTTATGGAGTCATCTGGAACGTTAACTAATTTTTCTCTTGTTTTATGAAAAATTTTTTGTTTTATAATAAAACAGAAATAAATTAAAAAATAAATATAAAAACTATAAATTTTTATACAAACTTTTCGCTAAAATTCATAAAATTGTTAAAATATATAGCCGTACTAAGAGTTTTGCTGTCCACAGTATATGTAGTATTCGGCTTAATACGATATGATTTTTGTAAAAAATGTGCTTTTTTCGTGCTTTTTCAAGTTTGTCCATCCTAATACATACATACATACATAATTGGTCAACGCTTCATACAGGATTATGACTTAGCTCCTCACACCAATTATATTGTTAATTTTATACATGAGTGGCAAGACCTACAGTTTAACAATTTTGTTTTTATAAAATAAAGTCTTTAAAAAAAAAACAAATTATTTTGTTTTATTAATCTTTTCAACTTTATTGTTATATTTGTTTGAACCGTAAAATACGACTAACTTAAAAACAATTCTTATGCTTTAATGTTACCTTGTTTTCCATCTATCCCACTGAATTCTGCCAATTAGGCATTTTTGGAAATATAGATCGCATTTCTTGTCTGGGAGACAAGAAATGCAAACGTAAATGAAAATTTGTTTTTACTTTACGAAAAAACTTAAAAAAAATAAAAAATAGATCGCATTTCCTGTCTGGGAGACAGAAAATGCAAAAATGCATTTTTTATATAATTTAAACAGAAAATGCAAAAATGCATTTTTTATATAATTTAATTTAATATTAAAAGAATTCAGTGGAATAGTGGAAATTACAAAAATTACAAATACAATATTCATATAATTATTTTATTTGGGGTGGCCATATTAGGGGTGATCATAACTCCCCCACCGTTAGAGCGAGGCTCCGACGAGGAAATTATATAAGTTTTACTTCTTGTTTTAAAATAAATTATAATCAAAATTGAAAACAAGATAGCGGTAATACTTAAATTACTAGTGGTATTAATTACGTTATGTTTTACAATTTTATGGTTTATAAAATCCAGTGTTTCGTTAAACCTTATATTCTCAATATTTAAATTAGGTAATGAAACATTGTTTTCATTGATTTTTAAAATTAAATTTTCCAAAATATACATTTCCTTTACATTCACTTTATAATTTTCGTAAGTTTTAGTTTTTGTCCTAACAAAGCAATTCTCAAACTTGAGTAAATAAGTTTTCACACCACCATAATTGTAGGAATGGTTACAATTGGTAGTAAAGTCGTCCCTACAATTTTTAAAAATAACCAGTCCGGGGTAAATTTCTTTTTCTTCTTGGTCCGTTCTTATGTCCATGTCACATTTTGGTTCTGAGCTTTTTGCTATGCTCGAGAGGCATTCGTCGTTTATTTTTGTGAGTCTTTTGTATTCTACAGTGTCGGCTTGGTACACCTCGTTTCCGTGTATCAAGACCGTATTGTCTTTTAGGGTTAGAGATCTGTTCTGTCTGTCAGGTAATGGTTCAAAAATGATCTTCGCAAACGTTTCGTTTAGAAACTTTGGGATCTTTAATGTTAAAATTACTAGGTTGTCCCTGTATGACAACGATACCTTAGCGTGGAGATATGATTCTAATTTGTCAATATGTCTGAATTCTTCTGTCGTCAGTACATCTGATGGTATTACTCCTAATTTGGTATTAAAAATCACATGTCCGATTTCGTTTACGTGGTCTGTTAATAGGTTTACGTCGTTGTTAATCTGAAAGATATTTTCAAGGAATATAGTTTCGTCCTCCAAGTTAAGAATCTTATTTCCTATTTCTGTCTTGAATTTATTTATGTATTTCTGAACGCTTTTTTGCTGTATATTTATGTGAGCTGTGATGTTGGATATTTTTGTCGATATAGAATTGCCCAAATAGGTTAGTTCGTCTATTGCTGTCATGTCCCCATTATTTTTCTCCAATGTCTGAATTTTGTCTAGTATTTTCGTCTCATCGTCACTGTCCATAGTCCCAGCTACGTATTTTAATCCTTTACCTATTACATTTATTAGTCCTCTTTTTTGCCTAAATTGAGGTATCAAATTTCTGATTTTTGCTTTGCATAGTTCCATACCTTTCCTTATGCTGTCTAGTAATGGCGTAATGTTCGTATAAGTGTCCGCTAACCTATGAATGTTTTCTTCCATAAGGTCTGCTGTTTCCAAATATTGAGTCGTGTTAATGATATGTATGATTGTTGAGTAACTGTCAACAATCTCTACGTCTTCGAGTTTGATACGGAGGTATCCATGATTGTCCGATAAGTCTGTTATTTCCAATGTCTCTGCCGTTATGGTAGCAAATATGGTGGTTAACAGTAGTAAGGTTGGAGTCATCTGAAAACGGAAAGACACCAAAGATTAAACTGTTTCCGGTACATTTTGGAATTTTTTCTTTCTTTTTACGTGGGATTTATAGTATTTGTGACCTCTGCTAGTTTTTATGTGGTCATTGTCTAATTGAGAGACGGTTACTCTCCGAAATTTAGAGTGGTTATTTCCTCCTCTTTCATCTTTCAAGTATACCGGCCCTGTTTGAATCTCTACTTCTCCTCTATTCTTATTTAGCTTTTCTAATGTTTTTTCTTTTATGCCGACTATTTTCTCTCTAATACTGGGATATTCTTCTCTACCTATCGTACCATTCCGGAAATCTATAGGTTTTCTCCCAGTAGTGGAATGTATTGTGTTATTGTAATATTTGACACACCTGAATATTTTTTCCTCCACGGTATCTATATCCACCCGGGAGTCATGCTTCAATATTCTTATATGCTCATTTAAAGTGTTGTGGAACCTCTCTATATCTGCGTTGGAAGTGTGATTATTATTCGAAGCGAAATATACTTCTATTTCTTGCTCGCGCAAGTATTCTAGAAGAGGCAACGCTTTGAAACCCAGTTCGTTATCAATAACGAGTTTTTTGATGTTTCCAACGGAAGATAGATATTGCGCTAAGGCGACCTTAAATTCGATCCAAGATCTGTTATTTATTTTAATTGCCTGCGCATATTTTGAGAATTTATCGATAAAGGTTAAAAATAGTTTTTTCTCTAGAGTGTAGTACACATCAGCGTGTACTATTTCGCCTGGTTTTAGCGGGGTTTCTGTTAATTTAAACTTTTGTTTAATAGGCCTACGCTCGTATTTTTCTTTATTACATATATCACAATTATTTATAAATTGTGTTATACGCAATTTTAATTTCGGGTGATAAATCTCCGATTTTAACTCGGCGAAGTTTTCATTTATGCCCCTATGGTTATTACTTTTATGTTCACTTCCTATTTTTTCAGCAAGTTCGTTTTCGTCGACGATGTCGCGAAGAATTGTCTTACTTCTGTAGATTTTAAATTTATTATTATTGTTAAAGTATTTGATTACCACTTCTTTAAACTTTTCATACAGTGTTTCATTTTCGATTACCACTGCGTTAATTTTTTCGGGATCGAAGTGGTTTTTTAGAAGTGTTATTAATGTGGATTCGTCAAAATTTTTAGCGCAAATAGTCTTTCTTTTGTTTTGAAACACAATTTCAGTCTTTATTTTTAACGATCCTGATGGTGTTTGTTTAATAATATACTGTCGTTTAAAGAAATTTAGAGGTGTATCTACCTCCCTTAGAACCTCATTTTCCTCAACCAAATTTATCTCACTGATCTCGGTTTCGATTCGGGATAGTGCATCTGCATTCCCATTTAAAACTCCCTTTTTGTACTTAATTTCGTAATCGAATTCCTGCAATCGTAGTCGCCATCGTACCAACTTGGAGTTAGGTTCTTTGACAGAAAACAGCCATGCTAATGGTCTGTGGTCAGTCTCTATCAAGAATTTCCACCCAAACAAATACGGTCTGAAATGTTTCGATGCCCATACTATAGCGAGGAGTTCCTTCTCTATTGTGCTATAGTTTTGTTCGGACCCGTTTAGTGTCCGGCTTGCGTAGCTTATAGGATGACCGTCCTGTGAAAGAACAGCTCCTATGGCAAATTTGCTTGCGTCTGTTTGCAAGACGAATTTTTTGTTGAAATCAGGATATGCCAAAACAGGAGGATTGGTTAGAAGCTTCTTTAGAGCTTCAAAACTATTTATATACTCCACATCTTTTAGGTTCATAGATACGTCCTTTTTTAAGTATCTTGTCATTGGTCTGGCTATTTTCGAATAGTCTTTAACAAACTTTCTATAGTATCCAGCCAGTCCCAGAAATTGTTTAATTTCTTTCGGATTTTTGGGTAAAGGGAATTTTTGAACACAAATGATTTTCTCTGGGTTCGGTTTAATACCTTCATTGGTAACTACGTGTCCCAGGAAATTCGTGGAACTTTTCATAAACTCACTCTTGTCGAGTTGAATTTTTAAGTTCACGTCTTTCAAACGTTGAAACGCTTTTGTCAAAGATTCCACGTGTTCTTGCAAGGAGGTTGAGAATATTATTATATCGTCTAGATATACTAGACATATTTTATTAATAAGGTCAGCCAAAACGTTATTCATCAGCTTTTGGAAGGTGGCTGGAGCTGTTTTTAGACCAAAGGGCATACGTAGAAATTCGTAGTGCCCGCCTTCTACACTAAAAGCTGTCTTGGGAATATCTTTATCGAGGATTTCGATTTGATGGAACCCTTTAGCCAAATCTATTGTGGTAAAATATTGGCATCGTCCTAGTTTTTCTAGAATCTCGTCAATATTAGGGATGGGGTATCTATCATCTATTGTCTCCTCATTTAGTTTTCTATAATCGACGACAAGCCTCCACTTTGTTTTGCCGCTGGCGTCCATTTTCTTTGGAACGATCCAAACAGGCGCTTTGTAAGGAGAATGGCTGTGTCTTATAATTTGTTTTTCTAACATTTCTTTGATTTGCTTATTTATTTCCTCTTTATGTATATAGGGGTATCTATACGTTTTTGCTGCAATTGGAACATTATTTTTTGTACGTATTTCGTGCTTAATTGCATTAGTAAAGGAGAGGTCGCTATCCTCTGTATAGAAAATTTTCTTATATCTTTTTATAATGGGGAGAAGTTTCTCGCGTTCCTCTACATTGAGGTGCTCTATACGGATTTGGTCCTCTATGGATTTGTTTCTATTTTCTTCATTATTTAAAAGTATTAATGTAAAAATTTTCTGTGTTTATTTCAAACGTATTTTCGGTGTTTAACACAACTCTTTTTGGTAGAGTTCCCGATACATTAACCAATGCGCATCTTTCCGAATCTTGAGCCTCATATACACCCTCAATAATTTCTACGGTTCCATTTTTTAAAACGATTTTGGGATTAAATATTAAACCATTCTTTTGTTCAACAGGTAATTTTATTTTGTGTAAGCCGCCCTTTTCAAAATAATATTCAATACCATCATTGGTATATTTTATTGGAATACTTTTACCATTAATATGCAAAAAATTATCTTTTAAATTTATAATTGCTTGCAATTGTTTTAGTATATCGTTTCCAATTAGACCATCATATTGGTCATGAAAACGACAAACAAGGAATTCAATTCTGTCATCAGAATTATCGCTGAATTCCTTAAAAATTGGGATGCGGACTTTTTCTCTTAATTTAATATGGTGTTGAAGTGTTTTCAAATTTACTTCGCTACAAGGTATACGCCACTTCGGATGACAAATCTCAGGATTTATAATCGAATGAGTAGCCCCAGTATCGAGAATAAATTTTAAATTTATTGATTTTGTTTTAATTATTATATAGGGTAATTTCCCTTGGAGGCTGTGGGTCGAAAATTTTCTGCAGTGTTTACCTCCATAGGTTCAGGATATCTTTGCTGTGGCTGATTATTCAAAGCGGAATTATAATTTTGTTGATAATTCCTATGGCCACGATCATAATTCGTTCCGTTCGTCCAATTCCTTTGGTTGCCATTTGGATGGCTCCTCCAGTGTTCCTGATAGTTGTCAGTATTGTATTTTCGATATTCCCTAGGGTGATTGTACCGTTTGTTACCAAAATTCTGTTTGTTTTGTTCTCTATTATTTAGCCCTTTGTCTTTGTTCGTCTTGTGAGGTTTCGTCTGATAACTGTCCTTTCCCATTTTGTCATACCCACTTTCAAATAGGATGTCCATAGCGGACTCCAATGTGTCAGGATTCCTACATGCCAATATTGTACGCATTGGCTCTGGCATTTTATTTTTGAAAATATGGAGAGCGGACCTCTGGTTATTTAGGGCAATCTGATTCAGTCCTGCTCCTTCCCCCATAATCATAGCCGCTTTATTATTTAAACGTCTAAGTCTATACTTAATCTCATTATAAAATTCGAGTGTAGTGGTGGAAAAAGTTACAGTCCTAAGGTCATCGAACAATACCTCACTACTTTTCCTTTCGCCAAAGTTATTTACTAGGACTGACTTAATTTCCTGCCATGCACGGGCCTGTGTATTAATTTCGATAGTTTCTTTGGCTTTTCCCACTAACCGGCTTTTTATTATGTCTGAGAAAACCAATTGCGAGATTTCGTCATATGTCACTAGAATTGGGTGTATCCTGTGTATTAGTTTAGTGAAAGTGTTCAGGTCGTCTTTACCACCATTGTACACAGGGAGATTATTCAAATATTTAATTGGATCTAATTGAATTTGTTGATTTGCCATTTTTCTTAAAAATTTCTAATTTTATGACTATTAGAGAACTATAGGTTGATTTTATAGTAAAAAGTAATGCTATATTTAATATAAAATATTTGTTCTTAAGTAATATTTTTAATAATTGTTCTTAAACTTTCTTTTATAAAAAACTTATAAACTTTTTTTATATGATTTTTTATTATAAAAAATTTACTTCATAAAACCATAAATTAAAAAAAATATTTTAAAAAATTTTTTATTAAAAAAAATTATTTCATAAAACCATAAATTAAAAACAATAATTTTTTAAGAAACCAATATTAAAAAGCGATATTTTTTTTTTTTTTTTAATATTTAGACTTTGTTAAAAAATAATAATTTAATAATTAAAAAAAAAAATAATTGTTTAAATAATGTTCAATTTTAATACAACAGTACTATATTAGTACTATTATTCCAATAACATTTGTATTTAATAAAATAATATATTGGCTCTGCTGCTTACTTTGTGCTGAATGATGGGTCCGATGATGATAAAAGGTAATGGTGAAAATGCCGATATCGTTGGTTGATAATATGGTGGTAGAGGTGTTGGCTGTGAAGATCCTGTGCTGTGAAGATCCTGTGGACTTAGTCGGTTCCGAAAGATATTATACTACAGCGGTCGGAGGCAGCTCTATTTTGAGGCAGTTAAATTTCACGATGGGAAGATATTTAAATCAGGACAAAGTTTTCTCTGAATGTTTAATTTTAATTTACACAAGTCAATTAGTCAAATATTTTTACTTTGTGTTTTTTTTTCTTCTTCGAATTTCTTTTTCATCACCAGGGTTTGCAAATTATTTTTCTTTGAATTTATTTTCTTTTAATGTTTGTTTTAATTATTTTCTCAATATTGTTAGAAAACTAGATCTTTGCATTAGATTCTTTGACTAACATAAACTAATGTTTCCGTTTTTATAAATCACTTGCAAAAAAAAATTTATTTTTTCTTTAACCAAAGTTTTATTTTGTTTTTATTTCTCTTTTCAAAATAAAATACCGAACAAAGTTGCAATAAAAGTAACAATTTTTTTCTTGGTGTTTTGTGTTATTTTAGGTATTTCTTCTTTTGTTTTATTTAGTTTTAGGTTTGCTTTTCTTTTCATGCACAATGATAAGGACAACAAAGTACGAATCCTTTTATTTAGTCCTCACTTCACTTTTACTTTTCTTCTTTTTTTTATGTTCCTTATTTTTTTCTTAAATCCTTAAAATTTCCTTTGCTCTAATCTCCTTCTGTTTTATGCGTTTTTAATTTCTTTTTTTTAAAGCACAATTTTTGTTATTGTATATATATTTTTTTCCAAATGATTATATTTTAAAGAACACTTGCACTTTTTTTTGGTTTTAGGGAATGTCAACGATTATTCGTTGTATCCCATCCTCGTCGCCAATTTTGTTTTTATAAAATAAAGTCTTTAAAAAAAAACAAATTATTTTGTTTTATTAATCTTTTCAACTTTATTGTTATATTTGTTTGAACCGTACAATACGACTAACTTAAAAACAATTCTTATGCTTTAATGTTACCTTGTTTTCCATCTATCCCACTGAATTCTGCCAATTAGGCATTTTTGGAAATATAGATCGCATTTCTTGCCTGGGAGACAAGAAATGCAAACGTAAATGAAAATTTGTTTTTACTTTACGAAAAAACTTAAAAAAAATAAAAAATAGATCGCATTTCCTGTCTGGGGGACAGAAAATGCAAAAATGCATTTTTTATATAATTTAAACAGAAAATGCAAAAATGCACTTTTTATATAATTTAATTTAATATTAAAAGAATTCAGTGGAATAGGTGAAATTACAAAAATTACAAATACAATATTCATATAATTATTTTATTTGGGGTGGCCATATTAGGGGTGACCATAACTTTTAACGTCGATTTCGAACGGCAGATTTTTGAGAAACTTTTCATGGCAATTTTATTTACCCTCAGAGTTTTCAGAAGAAATTTGCTGAGAGGAAGTCGCCGAAGAAATATTTTTTCATATTTCGTTTTGATGCCTGACCTGGCTTAAGTCTAATAAGCCAACACACTACCTATTATACTACGGCGGCTTCATCATAATAGTAAACTTTAATTACAAAATATAAAATAAGTAATGACATTCTTAAAGTTCATTCTTTTGTGAAGAGATTAAATCTTTGTTTGATAAAATCGGTCAAAAATCTTCCCGTATAATAGCCCTTAGAGTGTTTGCCAGGAGACTGCTAATAGGAAGTAGTCGATGAAATATATATATATTTTTTTTATTTTTTTTTATTTGAAATGTCAGGGGGCTTTTAAACCACGCGCTCGCATTTAACAAGCCAACACATCACCTACTAGACTACGGCGACTTACAATAGCAAACGTTAATAATGAAAACATAAATAATTCTTAATTAGTTTTAAAATCTTATGGCAAACGATTGTTTCGCTTTATTAAGCAAATGGGTGCTAGAATATGCCCCAAAACAACATAAAACCTATCAGAAACTATTTAAAAAGAAACTTGAATTTGGGGGACGCTTTATGAGATTGACACACTCAGCAGAGCAAAGATGAAATGTTAGAGTTTTCATTGCCTTATAAGGCCAGGAACAGGAAGGGCTGCACACTTTTTGTTAGTAATGTAACTTCGAAGGTAAGATATATGGACATCCGCCTATAACCATTCACTGTCTCTACAGCAGATATTATCAAAGATTTATTCGTTTGGTGGTGCCTTAAAGGCCAGCTGTCATCGTCAAATAAAGTCCAGTGGAAGGCCCTAATCTGGCTGCTAGTGATGTTATTGTTTATTACTAAATGTTTTTAACTTACGACTGTGGAAATCGGGCTTCTGGAAGCATGTCAGTGGCATTGCTCCTTCCAAAACAATACTCTGCATGGTTTATATTAACACATTGCTAGTGGTTCGTGACTGCAAGAACGGGACTCTTCTCTGATCGAGTTAGTTTTTGTGGGCTTTTTCTCATTCGTTATAGAGTATCCCTATAATGTCTCTTCCAAGCCTATTGTCCTGACAAATTTCAATACGCTGTATGGTGTCTACAAAAGATTTGTTCAAACACGAAAAATAAGTCGACACACACCATCTTTTTGTCGACTATAAGGCAGCCATCGATTGCCCCATAAGGGATCGTGTTTTTGCCGCAATGTCTGAGCTCGGTATACCTGCGAAGCTGATAAGCCTATGCAGAATGACGTTCAGCAATTCCTGCAGCTCCGTCTAGGTAGTTATGGACCTCTCCGAACATTTTGATATCGTGCGAGGTTTCAGACAAGGCGATCCCTTATCATGCGACCTCTTCAACTTCGTCATGGGGAGTGTTCTGCGAAAAGCGGGAGTGCATCGCAATGGCACTATTTTTCAAAAAAGTGTCCAGTTGCTTGAGTACGCTGATGACATTGACATCATAGGGCGTACCAAGCGAGATCTTACTGCTGCCTCTAGTGCTATTGGACGGGAGTCTAGTAAGATGGGTCTGGCGGTAAATGAGGGCAAAACAAAGTATATGTTATCGACAAGTAAAAATGCGCGGCGTATTGATTCTCAGACTACGGCCGATAACTATACTTTTGATACGGTCAAGGAATTCATCTATCTTGGCTCCGCTGTTACCACCAGAAATGATGTCAGTCTGGAGGTCAAGCGCAGGATCACTCTTGTCAACAGGTGCTCAATAGGCAATTGAGTAGCGGAGACCTCTCTCGTGCGACAAAACTAACACTCTACAAGACGCTCATTCTACCCGTGCTTCTTTATGGCGCAGAGGCATGGACCCTATTAAGTACAGACGCAGCGGCCTTGAGAGTGTTCGAGAGAAAAGTACTACTCAAGACCTTCGGTCCAGTGCGAGTTGGCAATGACTTACGTATCCGATCCAACAGTGAGCTGTATGAGCTCCTCAACGACATAATTGGGCAGCGTATTAATATCCAGCGGCTGCGCTGGCTTGGCCATATCGTTCGAATGGAGAAGGATGCTCCGCCGAGATGGGTATTTGATGCGGGAGTCTGCGGAAGTCGGCGAAGAGGACGACCTTGCATCAATTGGAAGGACCAAATCGAGGAAGCCCTGTCATCGATTAGTGAGACCAACTGGCGTAGGGGCGCAAGAAGCAGAGGCGCCTGGAAGGATGTGTTGCGGCAGGCCGAAATCCGTTAAAGGGATTGTTATGGCAAATTAAGTAAAGTAAGCAAGTAAGTATATTTTGTCTAAATACTAATCTACGTTTCTGAAGAAGAACTACAATGGAAAAAGCCAAGTAAATTAATATAATAAAATTATGACCCACTCATTTTTAAAATCAGATGCACTTATAAAAACTATAATAAAAAATGGCTGTTGCCAAATTGCAGTGTTGAAGTAATCGAAGGTTGTGATAATCGATCGTGCATTGTAATTAAAAAAATGAATATCATTCATTATTATTTTGACAAACGTAGGATTTGAGGTAGTCGCGGTGGATATTATTCCTCGCACCATCACTAAACCTGCTCTATACACAGCACAGATGCTTTTAAGTTATTTAACTGTAAGGTAGTACTTTCGTTCCACCAAACATATCGTCTATTATCTGTTGAAAAATGTGAAATTTACTTTTGTCCTTAAATATAACTAATTTGTCAGATTTCATTTGAATTTTAGATATATTGTGTGGCATAATTGAAACGTAGTTTATATCCTTGCTTGATTAAGAGGAATAAAACAATGCATAAGCAAGTGGTTCCATCTAACATTTTTAAGTTACACCATAATTAATTGCAGCACAAAACTGTTAATAAATATGATCAAAGATGTTTGTGTTTTTAAATAATATTACGATACGACAGTGAGTATTAAATTTGATTTATACATACATACATAATTGGCCAATACAACCCTTCAGACAGGATTACGGCCTAGCTTCTCACACCACTCATGTTGTGTGCGTTAATTTTATACGTGAGTGGCGGGACCTACAGTTTAACGTCGACTCCGAACGACAATTTTGAGAAACTTTTTCAGGGCAGTTTTTATTTTACTCTCAGAGTTTTTGCCAGAAATCTGCTGAGAGGAAGTCGCCGAAGAAATATTTTTTTTTTTTTAATATTTCATTTTTTTTTATGTCTGACCTGGGATACGGGCTTTACGAATAGTAAGCCAACACACTACCTACTACACCACGGCGACTTACAAAAAAAAAAATTTGATTTATGGAGACTATAAAATCAGCAGTAATCTGAAAACTTTACTTTAATTCTGTAGTTTTTTTTACTTATCAACCCCTCGCGGGGAGAACACTTGTATTCTTTTCAGCATTTATTTGTTCGTTATTATTTCTAGCAAAAAATGATTGTAAAAAAACAAAACAAAGCTCAGGGAAAAAATGTTGAAAGTTAATAAATCTTTTTATCGCAATTGAAATTTAGGTTCAGCTGTTGCCTTCCAATAGTAAAAGAAAATAAACTCTAGTTTAATTTTTGTATTCATTTCCTATTGTTGTTGTTTTTGTTTTGATTTTAAATTCATTCCAGTTTGTTAATTCGCTTAGAAAATTCTAATCCATCATAATTTCTCGGAAATTTAAATATTATTTACGAGCAAATTAGAGATTTTGTAAACGTAATAGAGGAGAAATTGTGTATCAGCTAATGCTGGAATATTTAACAGATTAATACCAGTTTAATATAGAATATGTTAAGTACAGATTTTTAAAGATAACGTCTTTAACCCTGGACGGTTACTGTTCATCGAATCGACGAAGCTCATTTACTCTTTATCATATAATTATTTTATGTTTGACCAAATGAAAGCAGTCAGTAGATGAAAAAATTTTTTTTTCATCGATTCAACGAAGAGTAATCTTACTGTACAAAAATGAAGAGTAACCGTCCAGGGTTAATAACTCACAAAAACGACAGTGACGAGCTGATTGCCCTCTCGTTATAAATTACACTTTATGATAACGTCTTAAATACGACTTTTTATCCAGTAGCCATACAACTTACCACAACATTTCACCAAACAAGCGAGAAATGAAATATTATTCATTCATATGGCTGCCCCGGCTGGCCTCACAGTACCTCATTCGATCGGACCAATTTTCGTGTTCTTTTTCTAGTGTCTGGGGTCATATTTCGACAATGGCATCACGAAGTTTGGCCTTCAAATGTTTAATTGTCTCTGCTTTGACGCCATAACACTTTTCTTTACTGACGTCCTACAGAAAATAGCCAAACTGTGTCAAATTGTAGCTTCTTGGGGGCTAATTAAATGCCCAAAAAACATTTGATGCAATAAATCGATTGTGAAATGAAATGTGTGGTAAGTTGCACAATCCTGTTGAAATCAAACATTGTTCACATCAATACCATGAAGAGCGGATACAAAAAAATCTGTTATCACTGAAGGCGCCGTAGTCTAGTAGGTAGTGTGGTGGCTTATTAGACGCAAGGCCACGTTTCAAACCCCAGATTAGACATCAAAACGAAATTTGAAAACATATTTCTTTGGCGACTTCCTCTCAGTAGATTTCAGGCAAAAGCTCTGAAAGTAAATAAAATTGCAATAAGTTTCCCAAAAATCTGTCGTTCGGAGTCAACTTTAAACCACTCATGTATAAAATTAACACACACAACATGAGTGGCGTGAGAAGCTAGGCGTAATCCTGTCTAAAGTGTTGTAATGGCGAATTATGTATGTAACAATAAATGACTCTTTAAAACTGAAAAACCAAAAAAGTCTTTGGTTGCGTAATTAGCATACACCCATTAAAGGTGCACAAAACCATTTAAAACCCACTATAAACTTCCACGAGGACATTCAAAAAGTCTCGGACATCTTGCATATTGTATGTCATTCCAAACCACTTGAACCACTTTCAACAGATCTTGAAGATTTTTCAGCATTTTTGGTTCAACTTTTGCCTCAAGCTTATTTCATGAATTGAATTGGAATCAGAGCTGCTGGCCATTTATAAAACCAAGTTTTTGGTTCCCTAAATTCTTCGTCCAACCGTGTGGTATTATTATCATCATTATCTGGCATAAAAATCTATTTTATATTCAAGTTTTCATGAGCGAAGAGAAATAAATAAATCAACACAATATGTTTGCTTAAATCTTAATCTATCAAGGAATCATTCTTTATGATCGGACCGGCATTATGTTAAATGGAAGATTGGCCTGCCAATCTACAACTTCTCTATACTTCGTTGCCTTCATAGTGGAGTGTGGATTTAAGTCTTGCATCGGTGTACGCCAAACATTGTTTCTTTCCATTACAGTCAAATCGATGAATATAGATTCACTCCTCGTGAAAGCGTTTTTCCTGGAAAATCTTCGCATATTTCTTTATATTTTAGTGATAGAAGTACGAGCCGCATGATAATTTTTTGATACCATAGGCTTATGTTGCACTATATACCCAACTATGTTTAAGGTGGGATGCCTTTAGTCTACAATGGAAGATTTTGGTAAAATTAATATCTTGTGCACCTCTCTAGTGAGTTACCGCATTCCTGACAATATTATGAAGCGATTCTTCTTTGTATGAGCAATTATTAGAGAATCTGCGGTACTAGAAGTACTTTTTGATTGGGGGCTTTCTTCATATGTTTTCCGATATTTTTGATACGACAGCATTATTCAACAATTTTCTGATGTCTGCCACTATTGGGGCCACTATTTGTTAGAATTTTGCGATGAAGGTGTTTGTTCTGAGAGTAATTCCGGTTAGCATGAAAAAGTTTTTTAAAAATCTTTTTGTTCAGAATCGACTTTAAACTGTAGGTCCCGACATTCATGTATAAAATTAACACACAGCATAAGTGGTTTGAAAAGCTAGGTTATGACCTAGCTTCCTATCGGAATGGTTGTAATGAACAATTATGTATGTTTTGTACTTGTTATTTAATTACAGTCTATTGTTATTTTAAATCGCATGTGAGAAAAAACTTAATCCTTATAAGAACAAAATCTTCTACACAAACTTTTTGATGAATGGGTGCGCTAATTAAATGACCACCACAGCTATTGTTGAATTTCTATTGTTTTTATTTTTGATGCATTTCAATTTATTGACCTTTGGCTTGGATTATTCCAAAGATTGCTTTCGAGAATGAAATTCTAAATTTAATCATGCGAATCCAGTTGCAAATAGGAATGCCATCACGTAATGAAACGGCATTTTGTAATTGATTTTCTATGTCAGAATAACAACAACAAAAGCTATTTTTATTTTGTTTCGATTAGTCTGATATGATTTGTTTTGCTAAACTCATTTTTTTAGATACCAAAGCTGTATATCTGTTGTCCCTACTGCTGTAGGTTATTGTTAATACAATACAATCACTTACGTTTTTGTGATCATTTGTTTTGGAATTTAATTTTTTATGGAATTTATTCTGACTGGAGTAACAAAGTAAATGGGAAATACAGATGAATATCATTCATCTACTCATTCATTCATACATTCTTTCAGTGGATACAGTATTATTTGGATAGATTTTTCATTTGTATTCATTTCTATTTATTATTTATTGCAATTGAATGGATTTCAGTAGTCTTATGATTTAATTTTAGATTTCAAGAAAATGTTCGCCAATTTTTTCCTTATTTTTATGGAAACAGACAAAAAATAAAATAAAAAAATTAAAAAAAAAATATTGAATATGTTGTTTCCATAACAGAGGATTAAGGTTATAAAAAAGACAACCTGCAATTTGTATTTTCCACTTCCATTTTAATTCATAAATTTCATTCAAAAACTGGTTGACAACATAATCTCGTTTCTATGAGTTCAATAGAATTTCAATAAACAAAGCCTGTAAGAGACGATATTTTTCGATTACAAAATGAAACTTGTTATCGATATGGGTGATAATAAATTCATATTAACACATAAAAGTGTATGCAAATCAAGTGGATAAAAAAAATTCAATTTTGGCGTAAGCTGCACATAGTTTTTCATTAGAACCCTTCAGTTAGTATTACGACCCCACTTATGTTGTATGTATTAATTTTATACATGAGTGGCATGAACTATAAGCCTTATTTGATATTGTTAAGTTGACCTTTCAATGCATTTTTTTTAATTGACAACATATTTGCATTTTATTTTAGGTAGACAAAGGCAGAGGTGATGTAGCAAAATACCGGAATACATGTTATCACGTTTTTACCTTTTATTAACGAGTTTTTCCTGTGGATTTTCAATGAATAACAGTGATTACAGTAGTAGGTAGATTGCCATACTTCTTATTTGTATACACCGAAATCTAATCGTCATTTAGTTCAGAAAAAATTTCAAAGCGAAAACTGCTCTAGCTTCTTAAAATAATTATTAACCGCAAACTACATGTCTTCATTGTTGTCAAATTTTTTCCCAGTCTTTCAATAGCAAACAATCTAGAGGTGGTACATTTAATGTTAACCAATTCGGCTGCTAATTCATTGCTTTTTGCCCTCAAAACGTGGACAAGTAAGATGGTACATTTTACAACCTTTCATTACCTTTCATTATATCCCTTCAGTCAGGCTTACGACTGACCACTTATGCTGTGTGTTAATTTTATGCAGGAGCGTCAAAGTGTACAGTTTAAAGTCGTTTACGAACTGCAGAGTTTTGACAAACTTTTAATGGCAAGGAAAGGAAGGAAAGAAATTCGGTCCGATACTTACTTAATTCGTCATTCAATCCTTTAATGAGTATTACAACCTAGTTCGGCACATCAGCCATGTTGTGTGTGTTAATTTTATTAAAGTTAGTCGAACAAATTTGACAGACAACTCGTTGCAATACTCTCAGAGTTTTTGCCAGAGATCTACTGAGAGAAAGTCGCCAAATAAGTCCAAATATTCGCTTGCGGAGAAATCTTAATTTGTGATGAATTTTATACTATGTACTGTAGGACTATGAACAGTTTATAGGGCGTTAAAATAATAAAACATCTATTCCTGCTGGTCGACCTCGTAGTATCTTGTAATATAAATTTATTCGTCATTGTTGAAGGACGTTAAGAAAAATAAATTAATTTATGACCCACTGCGTCCTTAAAAAGTCATTTCAAGTGAGTTTTCAGTTCGTATTCTTGTATTCTTTGGACTTTATAATAGGATTCAAAGGGAAGGTAATCAACACCAATGGCGCGCGTGAGGTCATTGTTTTTGAAACCTGTAGTTCGGATAATAGCGTAAATGCCAGAAAATTATTGATTTTAGATGAGACATGGAAAGTAATTGAGATACGTAAAAGCAAAAATGCCGACAGATTTTTGAGGAATTTGTTCATGACAATTTTATTTTCTCTAAAAGTTTTTGCTAGAAGTCTGCTGTATTTTTTTCATATTTCGTTTTATTGGAGATGTATGACTTAGGGTTTGAATCGTGGCGTCATGTCAAAAAAGCCAACACACTACCTTCTATACTCCAGCCTCAATTATTCAGCAAATAGCCAACCTCTACATGAGTATGACCCACATTTCAACAAGTCCCAGTTAGAGGAAATTAATTTGCCTTCTAGTTTGCCTTATAGGAAACTAGTCTCCAGGAGTCCAAGTTATTGAAGTGCAAGCCAAAGACAAGTAATCAAATAATACTGTCGTATTTAATTTGTATTTTAATTAAAGTTAATTAAAATTATTTTGAATCTGCATACTTGACCTCAGAATATTGAATTAAATTTACAGACCAGAGATCAGCAATGAGTATTCAAAAAGATGAGTAGAATCGAATCATACTCGTAATTCCTGATATTTATACGCATTCACACTTATTTTGATATCATGGAACCTCTATTATCTTCAAAGTTTAAAGTACTTATCATATTCATACTTAACAACATGTATGATGTTGTTGATTTCGACTCTCCATAACTCAACATTTACAAGAATCAGAAAATAAGTATGATTCGTGTACGAATACTAAAATACTCAATAGAAGGTTGTGTGTTTGCTCTGCTTGCTGCTCCGCCTTTCTTGCTTATTTATCTTTTTTCTGTTTTTGTAAATGCAACAACAACTAAGACTGTAAATTTTGATGAATGATTCGAAACACTCGAATCATTTATGAGTATTATAAGTATTTTTCTAAATTTATGAATCGGAATGAGTAGGCATGTGAATCAAACATATTTCGAATGTTATGAGTTTGATGTCAACTTTGTACTCATACTCATTGCAACCTGTACTTATAAATTAAAGTTGTAGTGAGTATGAATGAATCGGAACAGTTAAATTTCAATATTATTGACTCACACATACTCAAAATTCCAGGAGTACTCATAAGCACTCACTCAGCGAAAAACGATTCATTGCTGATATCTGGTACAGGCGCACATACCTAAAACAATTGCGGTAACTCATCTATACTCGCGTATGCATAAATATCAATACTGGTTTGCGTGTAACTTAAGAAGAAAGGACAAGAGTCTGCAACATTCATATTCAATTTATACTTAATGAAGCGACAAAAAAAAAAGAGAAGGATTGTGAAAGAATTTAACAACACTTCAGTATTAAAATGCTTCACCTATTGTTTTAATTTCTCTGCATTAAGAATCTCGCCGAAAGATTGCTATTACAAACCATTAATAACGGCTGTAACACCGACAAGTGCATAATAAAGAGAGGAAAGTAGACAACAATGTAATAGCAATTGTAATAGCATCATCACTCATATTTTAAGATATAGAGAGAGATAACTGGTGTAGTAATAATATACCAGACAGAGTTCGAGATCATATGAAATGTCCTTCTTTTCTGTAGTTGCGTATGTACACATGTTAATGTAATAAATCGAAAGATTTTATGTCGCTGTTGCTTCCGATATCACTGTTCAACCCATCACCGGCTTTCTACGGCGTCTTCCACAGATTATAAAAGATTTGAGGATGTTATTGTGACGAGGTTATTGCCATTGTTTGTACGCATTGTCCTTTATGGTTTGCGTTGTAAATGGAAGCCTTCATGATAGCAGATAAACGTACGTAGGAAATCATTGTAAAAGAAAAAAAAAAGAAAATTAAATATAGAAAGGATTCCGGTTCTAAAAAGCAAAAAAGACAAGCAATAATATAAAACGGAATACATGTACACGAACGTATAGATCATGTATAAATATGCGCATAAAACAACGAGCCCCCAGTTCTCAATAAGAAGATAAGAATTGTTCAAATTGGAACAAAAAGAACATATTCAAGGAAAACATAAGATAAATGGCATTGCCAAGTGAACATTTATGGTGGAAAACAGAAGAGAATCAAAACCAATTGCAATCAGTGTAAGGGACGAAATGCATTTAAGAAACTAAACTGGTGATTCATAAGTAATCAATTGCGGTTCAATACTATGTTCAGGTATACACTTTTACTGAGGCAATATTCTGTTTATTGAGTACAATATTTTAAGTGTTCAGGCATAATAATATACGCAGTTCACCTGCTTACTCAATATTCATTTGACAGCTGGTAAACAAAACAGCTGGTTGTTTTTATTTTTATGTGTTTTTGTTTTGTTTTCTTTTTGTTTATCGTTGTTGACATTTGAGTTGTCAAATATCAACAGAAAGTGCACACTTATGACAGTGCTGCATTTTAAGTTTTACTCAATATTATAACAATTTGCGTATTTATTGCGCAATAATTAATTGAAACTTTATATGAAAGATTGAGCTCAATAATGACGTTTATTGCGATTTACGCAATAATGGTGCCTATCTGAACACCGTATAAGATGATACAAGTATTGTTGGTGTAAATATTGTACTTCACAGATATTGTCATCATGCGTTTGGGCCAATTTTCCGTTGTAAGAAGTGGCGTGGTGAACTCGTTGAAGTGTTTAGCCGCAAACTCAAGTATCCCTGCTTTCGATACAATATACGCCAATTAACTTATTATTACACTTGTTTCAAACCTAGCCACAAAAATGTTAAAATGAACATTTCAATGAAGATCTGACAGCAAACTTTAGTACGCAATCAAACAGGAACCCTTATTCAATGCGAACGTTGTTTATAGGCTGATCTTGTGGAGCTGTTATGAATTGTAGTGCACTCTAGATCACTGGTAACTGAATCGTGTAAAATTTTTAAACGCGTTAATAAAGACCAATCTGTTTACGTGATCGAGGTTTGCGCAGAGGTTCCTTAGTCAGGCGCATATTATACAAGGACTTCCAACAGATAATTAAGGACCTTTAGAGTTGATTTTCTGCATTTTGTTGAAACTACTTCTGTTAAATTAGTCCGTTTTGTCAAGTCAATACAATTGTTTTGATCAAAATGGGTGTTCTGTACAATTTATGCAAAAAAGTCACTATGGATTTACTGCTGATGGAATCATCGATCATCGATCGTTGAGAAGGATGTTGGCGAGGCATCACTACAAGTCCATAATTACTAATATTTTATAGCTTGAATTGAATGCTCTGGAAACCAGCGACAAGTGGTTTCAATAGAATAGCGCTATGTGCTACACAGCTTATGACATATAGGATATTCTGCACGAGCGATTTGAGGTCATATAGGTTATGTGAACTGGCTACCGAAATCTTGCGATCGTGCGATTTAAGCTGCATGTACGAGAATATGCTGATACTCGTATACACAAAACACAGCAGTTCTATAAGCCGTGCAATGGAAAATTTAATATTTAGGATACCTAGCACCCAGACAAACCGTGCGGACATTTGATCGCTGTTATATTCCATACAAAATGGCAATAAAAGATCTTTCAAACGAGTAAGAACTTTCAGCGAAATGTCACAAACTTATATGACTTACTTAATTGGCCAGTAGTACTACCTAGCTTCTCACACTACGCATATGGTGTGTATTAATCTGATCCATGAGTGGTGGGACCTACAGCTTAAAGTCGACTTTAATTGACAAAATATTTTTTTTACATTTTTTTAATTTACTCTCAGAGTTTTTGTCAGAAGACTGCTGAGAGTAAGTGGCCGAATAAATATTTTTTCATACTTTGTTTTCTTCGAGCTGTGTGGGCTGGGATTTGAACTAAAGCCTCACATATAATATAATGTTTTTAACATACTTCGGGCCATTATTGCAACTTGCTGTTTACTAAACTAAGGATTTTAACTGGATTTAATTTGTTTTTCATTATTATAAGCGGTAAATAGGACAGAAGTGAGCGTTAAGCAAAATGGATGATCATCCTACTGGTAACTTTTAAAGTTAAGTCTATGTATGAACTTGCCACATTATATATTATTTTCAATATGGCAACTTCAGATATATACAAAATGAGCAAACACAACAAAAAAGAAGCTCGCTGTTGCTTCTGCGTTCAAAAAAAATGTTATCGACATTACTCCGCCACTGCCATATTTTAAAAAAGTGAACTTTATTTTATCTGTAGGTTGTAATAACGAAAAGTAGATAAAGGTGACTTTAAAGTTCACATTAGCTAAAGTTACCCAACTTTAACCGCAAGTTGTAATAATGGCCCTTAGCAAGAGCCAAAGATAAGGGAAACAAAATTTTCGGAAAATAGATAATCATATAGATTTCAGCATTCCATGAAAGGAAATTTAATAACCATAATGCATACAGTCGTATTCCATTTAGTGCTTTTGTGGATTTAAAATTACGTTTTCACCTTTTTAGAACAACTAATACCTGTAAATTTACGGAATCCACTTTGAAATAAAAGAATTGTTTTTAATTTATTTGTAGTAATTTCTTTATTTAAACAAATGCTTTATTTAGTTACATTTAGGAACACACCATAAATTTTATTACATGATCCTCTTACTATAAGAATTAAATTTTACAGTTTCAAAATTACACACTGTATAATACCGTATGGTATATTTGTCATGCTTGTTACTACATTTGGTTCTATGTACATGGCATTCCACAGGCAATTTCTAGAACTTCACTGTTGATTTGTTGTTGTTAACTTTTTTTGTTCTTCGTATTTCATTGTCTCTTAATATTAAACATTTGATATTTTTATATTCATATTCTCATTATTATTAATCTTTTTTTTGTTCATTTGTTTTTATTGCTCCCTTTCAGAATACACCTTCAGAATACACTTAATTTAATTAAAACTTTAACTTGTAGTCATTACATCCATAACCGATAATCAGTCATTACTTTCATTATATTTGTTTTTGTGTTTGATTTAATTTTCCGTTTCATTTTTCTCTCTTTCTTTGTATTTACTTTCTATAATTTTGTATTTCAATGCATTTCTTCAAAATTTTTGTACACAACCATGCTTCACTTCACTTTACCTTTTGATTACTTATTTATTTTGCTTTTCATGTTCATTGTGTATGTTTGAAAACGCTTTTTGTTGTTGTTTTGTTTTCTTTGCCTTGAAAGTCGTTTATTTGCTTATTTTATTTATTTTTCTCTCATTTTTTTACTTCACTTATCCTATCCACATGTCTATATCCAGTACATTAACTCTGTTTATGCAATCAATCTCCGTCTCAATATGCATAACTTGATGTATGTCGGAGTGAAACTTTACTTAATTTATTGTTTGAGTACATTGTTTGAATATGTGTGTTGAAAATGTTCTCTTTTTTATTTAAATTTATAAACTTTTTTCCATCATTTTAAATTACTTTCTCTTTGGAGCTGCTTTTACATTTTTACCTCCTTTACACGTGTCATCTATTCGACAATTGTTAAGAAACTGAATTCCGTTTCCTTAAAGTAGTTCAAAGGAAATAAGAATTTTTCCGATTGTTTCCAACTTTGTTTACCTGCTGTTGTGGCACAAGCTGTAACTACATGCGTGCATGTTTTGCCATTGCATAGAATACCATCTCAACTGATGTTTTCTTGTATATATACTTTACCAAATATACTCCCTCATGCGTCAAAGAGATGATATTTGTATGTGCTTTCACGAGAACTAACAAGTGTTTGCTCTCTAGCCATCTCTCATCATGCATGCGTTGTTGTGTTATTGAATTGCGCTCAGCCATTTTTATGAAATGTTGCTTTTATCTTGTTATACTCAAAATGTTGCTGTAGCATTTTCTAGCAACATGTTGTCTTATTTAATTAAAATACTTGAATACTTTCTTCTTTACTGTGCTATGAGTTAAATATAATATGTCTTACCGGCTGTAATAAATAGAAAATAGTCTGAAAATACATAGAAAATATATACAATGAATGTATAGAAAGAATGAATGAATGAAATTATATAGAATAGAAAAACACTGTAAAAGATAGCGTATGAGTAATTTTAATAAGAATTATTAAGAATTAACATATTTATCATACGATCCGTAGATACCTGCTTAAAGAGTATCGTAAACAGCGTTACCGCTGGAAATTTTTAAGAAGTCGCACAAAAAGGGGATTTTTGAAAAAAAAAAGTCGCACATAAAGAAAATGTACTAATACAGATAAAAAAATAAATTTTTATTGGATTTTGTAATGTACATTAACAAACATATAATAAGTTTATTTTTTAATAATTTTTCCAATTTTTTATAACAGAAACAAATTTTTAGCCAAAAATTAATAAGCCTAAACAAAAATTTTAATTTCTTTAAAATTATTTGTTCTGTTTTATTTCTAGTTTTAAAATTTAATTTCATTCAAATTTATTAACGCTAGGACATTTAAATTTCAAAAATAAAAAATGCATTTTTAAATTTATAAAAATTAAAATACAAAACACAATACAAAACTATTATTATAACTAAAAAACAGTTCATTAAAAATAAATAAAAAATTATACAAAATTGCGTATTTTTTAACAAATTAAAAAAAAAATACAAAAAATATAATATATATTTTAAAATAAAAAAACAATTCAAAATTATACAAAATTACTAATTTTGTAATAAATTAAAAGATATGAAGTAAATAAGGTACATACATTTCAAATAATTACGCTAAGGTATGATAAGACTTAGAGTATATAGTAAAGGGTGTTTTTTATAGAGGTATAGAACTTTAAGTTGCAATAAAACAACGATGGATTATTCGATTAACATGAATTTTATTTATCCGAAAGATAATCTTGTGGCATTATATTTTAAATATGATTGATATGATATGATATGCATATGACCACCACGGCTGGCGCGGGTGTAGTCCAATCTGGTCGTCCAATTTTCGATGACTTTTTCCAACATTTGTGGCCGTATATCGGCAATAATACGGCGAATGTTGTCTTCCAAATGGTCAAGCGTTTGTGGCTTTACCGCATAGACCAATGACTTTACATAGCCCCACAGAAAGTAGTCTAGCGGTGTTAAATCACAAGATCTTGGAGGCCAATTCACAGGTCCAAAACGTGAAATTAGGCGGTCACCAAACGTGTCTTTCAATAAATCTATTGTGGCACGAGCTGTGTGACCGAGCCGTCTTGTTGAAACCACATCTCCTGGACATCATGGTTATTCAATTCAGGAATGAAAAAGTTAGTAATCATGGCTCTATACCGATCACCATTGACTGTAACGTTCTGGCCACCATCGTTTTTGAAAAAGTACGGACCAATGATTCCACTAGCCCATAAAGCGCACCAAACAGTCAGTTTTTCTGGATGTAACGGTGTTTCCACATACACTTGAGGATTACCTTCACTCCAAATGCGGCAGTTTTGTTTGTTGACGTAGCCATTCAACGAGAAGTGCGCTTCATCGCGAAACAAAATTCGCTTATGAAAATCGGGAACAACAGTAATCTCGTTTTGGGCCCATTCTACGAATCTACGCCTTACTTGATGATCGTTTGGCTTCAAATCTTGCACGAGTTGGATTTTGTAAGCACGCAAACCAAGATCCTTCCACAAAATCTTCCATAAAGTGGATGGACACAGATCCAATTCCTGTGCTCGATGGCGGATGAACTCATTCGGGTCTTCCTCAATGCTACGCTCTACAGCAGCAATAGCTTCTTCTGTACGCACCGTACAGCGTCTCTGTGGATGCGAGTTATCAATAAGAGTAAACGTGGTGCGAAAACGTTCCATGGTTAATCGAATTAACTGCTCTGATGGACGAATTTGTCGACGATAAAATGGACGTAGTGCGCGATACGTTTTCCGCACAGAACCATTATTTTCGAAATAAAATTGCACTATTTGCAAGCGTTGTTCAGGCGTGAGTCTATTCATGATGAATTGCCAAACCAAACTGACAACAAATCACTTGACAGCTGTTAAATCGGTCGCCAGCTTGAAAAGTAATACCAACTTAAAGTTCTATACCTCTATAAAAACACCCTTTATTTGGAAAATTTTTGTATTAAACAAACTAAGATGAAAAAGTTAAACATAAATGCTAATTTTGTTACAACGGTTCATTTTAGAAGTCAATAGAAACATTTTGTAATAAGTTAAATATGATATATAGTTTTACATTTTATATATGTTATTTATTTGCGTGTCATAATATATCACAATTTTATGAGAAAATATATCATAATGGAAGGCACATTTTTTTTAACTTTATTGTTCATGCATGGAAAATAAAATTTCAGAAATTTAGATTTTTTCAAAACAAAACAACAAAAATAATCAAATTAAACAAACTAGTTTATAGATTATTCAATAGACTAATCAATAGAATAGTTTATAAGTTATTTAATACACCAGTCCATAGGCTAGTAGTAGTCTATAAAATAGTCGATCGAATAAACCATTGACTAATACAGTTGATTAATTCACAGAAGTCAATAGACTGGTCAATATATTATATCATATACTAGTATATATTTACTACTCTATAGACTACTATATATGTGGACTGGTCTATTAAATAACCTTTGAACTAGTTTTTTAAATAGTCTATGAACTAGTCTACTAGGCTTTGAACTGGTATATTCAATAACCTATAAATCTACTCTATATTGACTAATCTATTAACAAGTCTGAGTAATTTATTCGCAGTTCTATGAAATACTTAGAAATTAGGATGCAGCGATATTTCTCAATGTCAAAAAGGACTATATTACTTAATTTTCCATTCTTGTTTTGGTTTATATATTTTACAAAATGAGTTTTAATATATATTTCACAAATATATTAGTATATTTACATTCGATTAGATTAATTTTTTTGATAAATTACTCCTGTTCTTTTTTATAAGTTCATCGGCAGGCACCCAATTTTCCAAAAAAAAAATTTAAATAAAAGAAAAAAAAATGTAAACAAAAGAAAAAATTCGTTTTCTAAAAAAGGGGGAAAAAGGTTCAACAATCTTGAAAAGTGTCAGATTTAGTTCATTTTAGTAAGGGGGCACAAAAAGTGGCGGGGTCGCTGAAAAAGTGTCAAATTGCGACTTTAGTCGCTCAACGGTAACGCTGATCGTAAATACATATTTAGCAGAGGCATTAAAATTAATAAATTAAACTTACTAAAATTATAATTTAAATTAATTGCATTAAGCGACAAAATAAAAAAAATTAAATACACCCAGCTGATGACATAGAGCATATTGTTAGTTTTGTTTAGTAGAACTTAAAAATATTTTTTTTATATTTCATGTTTGAGCGACCACCAGAAGTTGGAAAATGTTTGCGCAAAGAGAAATAATAATATTTGCAAAAAACACAAACATTAGCTGGCTTCTGGTAGTCGTACAAACGTGAAATTGACGCATTTGGCGATAAACCATCAAGATCCATCAAAACTTTTGAAAATTTTTGAACTGAAAGTTCATTTGATAAGATGACATACATATGTAAAAATTATAACACGACTGTTATACTATTTAAATAACAAATACCGTAGTTTATGTCCGATTTGATCAAACGAAGTGTCAACATTTTCACAAGATAATGCACTTTCATAACGTTATCACTTATTTTATCTTTTTTAATTAAATTTCGCAGTTAATAATGGCTAAAATTGAAAAAATAATAATAAAAAAACATATTTTTCAAGTTTACCCGATCAAAACTCATAACATATAAGTTTGTATCATATGTTTATGTATACAATTTTAAAGGCGCATCTGTCCCCTTTTCGAAAAACTTTGAATTATGAAAATAGGTTAAAAAATATTTATGTAATCTATAATTTTGTGTGAAACGATCAAAAATACCGTCAAATAAAACTAGTTTGGAGGTTTGGAGAAATATAAGAAACATATTTTTGAGTTCTACTCAACAAAACTCACAATCCACACTATGTCATAAGGTGGGTGTATTTCTACTGTCACACCGTGTTATCATTGAATTGTAATTTAGAATGTTTTGGTTAATTGGGCTTCTTTGAAATCTGCAATCATATGAAGACGAATAAAGGCTCTTGCTGGGCATTGCCAATAAATACGTTAATTAAAATAACCAGTACATCTGTTCCCAAATTATATTCAGTATCTATACCGCCTCGTAAAAGAAACATTGCAAGTCATGCAACAAGCTTGCAACAAAAAAATAAATAAAAATAATTCAACTCGTATGAAGCGAAAAATTGTGTTTTTTTAACATTTCGTTTAAAATATATCAAAACATAGCATGAAGTAGCAAATCCGAGGCCAATGGTAATTTTTTGAAGCTATGTCGATCTGTGTTACTGTAACAGTATAAACATTTTTTACCCTGAATGAAATGATAAACCTGTGCATCTGATTATTATGACAAACTGATATTAAATATTACTCATATATAACGTAGGCACTAGGATAGAGTGCATAAGGAGAGCATATTTAAACATGTTATATAAAAAATTAAATTTATTTACTATCTTATTATTTACTGTTTACTAAACAAAGTTCAAAGAAATAAAGGACGAGAGGTGTAAAAGAGAGTGTACCAGGACTCTGTACAATGTGTTTCCTATTCAAGAAATATTCGATTGAGTAAATTATTGTCGCTAATTGGCTGTTATCCGTTACTAATATTAGACAATAAATAGGAGAAAAAGAGTTCAAGGAATGTGAAACAAAAAATCACCCAAACTTATCAGTGTAGACGATAAGATCGCCACACAAAACATTCTAAAGACCATAATAATTATTCCTACCAACCGGACAATAATTCCCCACAGTCTTAATACTTATTTACAAACTACCGACGTTTCTAAAAACTCCCAAGAGAATATTTAGGAAGAGAGTATTTGAGAAAATGGTTGCGTATTGGCTAAATTTCAAAGACGAATCAACTGAAAAACATTTCAATAGAAAACAGAAAACAAAACTGGTATATTCAATGTCAAATAGTAAGTGAAGTGCTTGACCTTAGGTGATATTCCACTAAGTCAAGAGTATATTGCATTGCAGTGAACTGATGAAAATATATTCAAGCGGAACTTCTTAACAAAAAATGCGATTTCAAATCACAAGAAGATATTGTAGTGAACTGATGAAATATGTTCAAGCAAAACTTCTTAACAAAAAATTATAACAATTTTACACTTTTCTAAATAAAAATACCAGGCTAAAAACTTCCATTATTTTTAACCAATTTTTTATGTCATTTCTTTACTTAAAACTGGCGATTTAAACACACGTACTGTACTAAAACATACGGCTGTAGGGCATATTCTGCATGGCCAGTAACCATGGTCTCCATTAGAATATTTTTATAAGTAAAATTCATTGGCGTTACTTAAATTCCACACAAAAGCATCGTGACATGAACCAGGTCTAGATGCGTCAACAGCTCGTATCTTCATTTGGTGGTTACAAATCTACATGCACAGTAATCACTTTGATTGTTTGCATTTTTGATGCTTTCGTTTCTCCATCTGTCATGCCTCAATTGATCCAAAGAAGGCATAGTCTTTCTTCAAAAACGCTCAGCAAACGTATCGCGTCTGGAATAGTACTTTTACATATATACGCCCAGCAGTTTCTTCATAAACCATCCTAAATGCAGTTTTATTCAGCCGATTATAACGCTTATAAAACTTAACACAAAATCCACATATACATTACTCCTTTATATGTAGATATGTTTATACTTACGCCTGCTCCGGAATGCTTAATGGGTTAGAATAGTCCTTTCTTTTCTGATTTGCAGCATTTTTAAACAAATTATGCTTAATAACACACCTGTAGGCATTTATGCTCTTTATTTTTTTAGTTCTGATGTTTTGATTTTTATTTGTAATGCTAAAACATATGTTTTATTTTTTTCGTAAACAATTTCGAAAAATTGAAGATCGCAATTAAAACGTGTGAGTTTCTGAACACCCTGAAATAAATTTGGCGTTTTTAAAATCACTTGCGATTTCAAATCGTGCGATCGTCAGAACATGCCTGTATAAAAACTTTTGCAGAAAATTTATAAAATTATGAGGGCACCTAGAATTAAACTGTGCTTTGCTCTGCGTATCTCGTTCAGTACATGTAAATTCCAGTGGCTTATATGATCCACAAATAATGGCCGATGATTATATTCTCTAATTTTTTGGACCTAGATGGTTAATTGTTGGGCTATGTACATTTGCTGCTGTGTTTAAAGAAACATTCAGCTGAAGAATAAACTAGATTTACTTGAACACAGATTAATTCTGGCCAAAGTTAGGATGGAATATGAATTCTCAAAAATTTTGTGTTAAATTTCTCGAAA
The DNA here is from genome assembly GCA_936449025.2 of Sarcophaga subvicina. NCBI lineage: Eukaryota > Metazoa > Arthropoda > Insecta > Diptera > Sarcophagidae > Sarcophaga > Sarcophaga subvicina. The sequence goes on from OW388084.2 coordinate 42,225,610, forward strand.
TCACTTCCGAACACAAGGACCTTTGCGGAATCGAATATAAAACTCTACAGATTACAGAGTTTTGTGCTGAGATGAACTTCTTGCAAAGAGAAATCGGGCGGTAGTGTCACGCCCACATCTACTGCGTTATATATATACAGCAAATTTGGATTTAAATGACGAAATTCAATGAAGTCTTTGCGCTTCCAAATTATGTATGTATGTATCTGCTTGAAAAGCATTATTAATCAAATATTTGTTTTGTTTCAAATTTTTTTCTCCTTTTCTATGCATATTCATAAAAAACATTAGAAACAATCTTTTTCACATCATTTCTAAAAAATATTTAAAGATAATTCACCTCTTTTGTATAAAACGAATGCATTTCATGGTTTTCTTATGGCGCTAGGGAAATTGATGTTGTTGGTGATGATGCCATTAAGTGATTCAAACAAATTTTTTTTTAGCAAAGGCATTGTTTTTCCCTTAATATTATTTAAGGGCAATATTAATTAAGTAAATTATAATTAAATAAATTTGGAAACTTAGTAAATTTAAAATGAAACACATGCGAAAAAGACCAAAATTTCGATTTAAAATGAGAAGACCGAAGACGTTTATGTTACTAGTTCAACTAAATTCTTTTATTTCATATTTCTTAAGTCTAACTTATTATATGTACTTAATCCTAACTGTGTTACGTATTCAGCAACTCCGTTGCTTTATCTAATCTTATTATACCTATATTCTATATTATGTGTTCATTCAACTTAACGCTACTTTCTTAATTATATTATGTTACATTAGGGTAGTTCCTACTTCTAGTATTAGTATTATCATTGCATTATAAATTCATTTTTAATGCTGTTATGATTATCATTATATTATTGATTATTATTAAAGAATGTTAGGTATAGCTTATATCTAAAGGTTATTTCTTTATATATAAAAGTTAGAATATTATATGGGAGCCAACAGGCATCGTCTGAAATATTGTTTGACATTATTTTTAATTATTATTAGACCAAAAATTTTAAAATGTCTTAAGCACATGTAAGATTATAATTACTTCCCATGCAGTGATAAGTAAACTCTTAAAAATACTGAGTTATGAAGTGAGCGTCAAGATTCATAAGATTGGCGGACCATAAGATGGTTATGCTCTGTGAGAAGTTACATGCAGAAGATGGTTTTGATGTGAGAAATGGAGAACGTGGCAGACAACCAAAAAGGTTTGAAGACGATGAATTGCAAACAATTTTCAATGAAGACGACACTTTGAGACAGCAACAAATGGCAAAAATGTTGCAAATCAAACAAAAAACCGATATTTGTCTCCTGCTGTCTTAAACATGTGAAAGACATGTGGAAAAATAGACATCCTGTTATTTACCGCTTACCTCAACTGGCTACAACCAGACATGTTGGCAAAACAAGTAGGACTGAGGCATATAATAGTAGTGAAATACAGAAGCTATGGTCTGCCAAAATTTTGGAGACAGTTTGTATGACTATACATATCTGTTGATTACACGATACCTGGACCTGCTTTCGGTGCTGGTTTTGCAACGCAGTATCGTGTAAACCCTTTTATGCTAATGGATTACACCTCCTGGAAAACGTCATAGAAGTTTTCATTGATAGATCCAAACCAAGCAACATAATCGTATGTGTGCTCTTTCAGAACAATTGAACATCTGATTTTCTCTAACAATACCAGATTATTGTAGTACTCTCAACACTAAATCAAGGACTATTAAAATTGCCGGCATCAGAATCCAGAATCCAAGCATGTCGTATACGCATATTTACTGATAGTAAAGCGATCAATAGCTCCCTAAAGAATGTATGCACTACATCTACTAGTATCGAAGAATGCTGGATTACTATGAAGAGGGTAGCAAGACATACGGCGGTTACTCTTATTTAGGAAACGGAAACATTAAAGGTAACAACAAGGCCGACGCACTTGCTAAAGCTAGCAGCGCGGAATGTGAATTCCTATGTGAGATTGGCGTACCTCTGCAGAGAGAAAACTATTAATTTTGACAAGGTAAGATAGTATAAATTATTTACTTGTAGAAACACCAGACAGATTTGGCTCGAGATGGAGATATGGAGGACAGATATTTAATTGAACCTTTTAAGATACAATCTAAGGAACCTTATAGCAGTGGCAACGAGACATTGGTGTCTGGGTGTTCACCTCAGAAGTCTAGGAATACCTCATAACTACTTCTGTAGAAGCTGCAACGATGAGGAAGAAGAGAAGACCACAGAACATCTTCTGTGTCACTGTCCGAAGCTATGGAACCTTGGAAGTAGAATTCTGGGGCAGGCGATTTAAATCAAATTCAAACCTTCATAGAACTCATGGCATGTTTGCGACTTGCCAATCAGGAGTTGTGATTATATGACGCAATAAGTAACGTTGATGTTACAAAGGGACCTTATAGTTATTCTATCATCTTTCTATCATCTTTCGTTTTAGAGTACACTTTTCCTCCGCTTTAAACAAATTTTCGAACTTTGAAACGTTCAAGCAACATTTCACTTGTACACGCATTTGTAATTGTATTTCCTACACACCACCACTTCAATCCAAGACGATTCTGTGAATAGTTGAATATTTCTCTTAAGTAGCACGTATGCATATGTGTAATCGGTTGCCATTTTGGTGCTTGAATGTTCTTTTGAGTCGTTGTTTTTGCTTTCCTTCAGCAGATGTTGATGTCATTGCTTTCACAAAAAAATCATTTTAAGTTGAGTGTTTATTCATTTTGTTTTCTTTCCTTGCATTTTTATTATTTTCTTCCAGGACTTGGCTACATTTTGTAACTTAAAAATTTTTTTGTGGCATCCTTGCAATTATAAAAGCAATTGAAAAAATTCTAAGTATCAAATAGTATGTTTATATATATGAGAGGGTCAAAAAATTCGTGACTTTTTCAAATTCAATACTCTTAACTCAGATCCTGGCAACGAGCATCTCTGCATTTGCCTCGGCAAAAAATATACTCCAATGATGAATTGATAAATACGCGTGAAATATAATTTTTTGGAAGAAAAAAAAAACTGAACACAGTTGGTCTAGACCTAAAGAGCTCAGAGGAGCCTATGTTGATAAAAAAAAGGTTTTTTAACCAAACCCTTGTGCCCACTCTAAAAAGTCACGATCTTATACCCCCCACCCCCTCGTATATTATATGTTTATCAGTAATTAAGAGAAAGATACATGCTTGCTTGTAGGTTTCTTTTTTAAACATATACAAGTTAAGATGTCTTAAATTAATTACATTATGCATCTTATTGTTCAATTTTGATATTATAATTATTTCTAAGACACCTTAAAGTGTTGGGTGTTCAGATGGTGTTCATGTAAGTCACCGTAGTCTAGTAGGTAGTATGTTGCCTTATTAGACATGAAGGCACGGTTCAAACACCGACATCACCAACAAATCGAAATATGAAAAATAATTCTTCGGCAACTTGATCTCAGTATGGATCTGGCAAAAAATAAATAAAAATTGCCATGAAAAGTTTCTCAAAAATTTGTCGTTCGTAGTCGATTTTAAACTGTAGATCCCACCGCTCATGTATAAAGTTAACACACACAACATAAGCGGTGTGTGAAAGGTTGTAAAGCTTGTAATGACCAATTATGCATGTATGCATGTTCAGAGAGCTACAAAGTTTCTTAAAAATTTATAATTTTTTTACAATATGAAAGAAGAGTCGCCGTAGTCTAGTAAGTAGTGTGTTGGATTATTAGACGTAAAGCTAGGATTCGAGACCAGACATCAAAGCAAAATACAAAAAGTATTTGTTCTTCAACTTCATCTCAGTAGATTGCTGGCAAAAACTCTGAGAGTAAATAAAATTGCCATGAAAAAGTTTCTCAAAAAATCTGTCGTTCGAAGTCGGCCTTAACTGTAAGTCACGCCACTCATGTTTAAAGTTAACACACACAACATAAGTGGTGTGGGAAACTAGGTCGTAATCCAGACTGAAGGGTTGTAATGTCCAATTATGTACATATGTATGTATGGCAAGTTCAAACATAAACCTAACTTTAAAAGTTAGAGGTATGATGATCTTCCCTTTAGCTTAACGCTTACCTCTTTCTACCTTATCGTCCACTTATAATAATGAAAAACAATTTATTTGTAATAATGACCCTAAGGCAATTAAAGTTCACCAGACTCAAACAGCAAGTTATCGTTGTTTATTTTTTAGAACTATTTTACAAATTGTTTCTTCTCTTTTGTTAAAAATTAATTTATTTACTTTTCTCATCACTATTAAGAAATCTTCTAAACATTAGATGACCCTTTCCTTATTACGTTTGCCCCCTGCAGACATGAATGAACATAATTTATGTTGACTTTCTTAAACTACACTATGTTCTTAGTTTAGTTAGCAACACAGTTTTTTTTTATGAAGAAAAATACCAGAATATTATGCAAACAAACCCAAACCGATAAAAGGCAAATAAAAAAAGAGAAAAAAGTGTCAACAAACTATTAGGATATGTTCTTCTAAAATACATTCAAATAGAAGGCAGAATACATAAAACGTTAGCCACGCTCACCAACAATATGCATCTTCCGATTGAGTAATCTTTAAGGCTTAATGGAATTCCTTAATATTGACATATTGTCATGATTGTTGTAGCTATTGTTGTTACGTTTTGTGTACAAATGTACGAAAGAGAGAGATAGAGGGAGAGAGAAAGAAAAAGAAAAAGGGGTGCAGTATCATTTAATTTCAATAAAAAAGGTCAACGATATTTTGCTTAATGTTTTCATGCCACATCTCAACGGACAATATCTTTTAACCGTATTTATTTGTTTGTGTGGTTCTGACTTATGTTTGTTACACCATCAGATTCATCAATCATTAAGACATCCATAACTACCATGCTGTCCCTTGGCCTTTACTTTACACTCATTTTGTGAGGTTTTTTCAGTTTCTGTTTGTTCCTTAAGGCAGGCAGTGCTTTGTGTGTATTTGCGTCCAGTATTTCAGCATCCCAATCACGCGTCATTAAGCGTGTCCATTAAATCTAAAAAAAACAAAGTGTAAGGGAGATATCTGCAAAATTTCTTATTCGTTTCAAAAACCAATTGATGCCATTCTGTGTGGAATATAACATCGTTCAAATGCCTTCAATGGCTTATATAGGTGGAGCGCATCCGGTGATGTCCACCGTTGCTAGCTTGGCCAATCATGACTGATCTGGGTGGAGCGCACCCGTTGATGTTCACCGATTCTAGCTTGGCCAACGTAATTCTTAAAGAAATATGAACCGCTGATGTCGTGAATCCAAAAGCCACACCAAACAGTTACTTTTTCGACATGCATTGAATACACTTGAAATATATGGATTGGTATCGTCCCAAATTCACACAGTTTTGTTTACTCAAATGCATATCCTCACTGAAAATAATTGATCGCTTAAAATTAGGGTCGGTTGCTATTAAGGAAACACAAGTCGTTCGTGATTTATCAAAACAAACGGAATAAATGACAATTAATTTACGCAATATACAGCAAAGTTTGAAAGTCCCTGTTGAAAAACTGTATAAAAACAAATTTAAAAATGTTAGTCAACATACATACATACTCGTACATACATAATTGGTAATTACAACCCTTCAGTCAGGATTACGACCTAGCTTCTCACACCACTTATGATGTGTTTGTTAATTTCATACATGAGTGGCGGAACCTACAGTTTAACGTCGACTTCGAACGACAGTTGTTTTGAGATGGTAATTTTATTTCTTTCGCAGAGTTTTTGCCGAAGAAATATTCTTTTAATATTTTCGTTTTGATGTCTGACCTGGAATTTAAACCCTGGCCTTAGGTCTAATAAACCGACACACTACCTACTAGACTACGGCGACTACTACCAATATTAATCAAGTTCTACCATTAAATTTGCCATAGATTTGGATTAACCAGCTGGTTTCATTTGTATGAATTTCGTGGAATTTATTCTCAGTTTCTAATTTTTTTAATTTAAATTCTTTCTTTAAATTCTTAACATTTTTGTAGTTCAAAAGGAACTACCTTCCAAAGGATATAAATAAAATTTAAAATATCCCTTTTTGAATAGAGTATGCCTATCTTCGTTCCGATGGTAGATTGTGAAGAATTTCATAATGCGCGAAATGAGAAGACTAAATAAAAATGAAAGTCTCCACATTCGCAGGCAGACTATCGTACAGCATAATTGGTTATGTCTTCTCCGTATTTATCATCATACATTATATGTACATAATTGGTCATTACAATAATTCAGTCAGAATTACGACCTAGCTTCTCACACCACTCATGTTGAGTGTGTTAATTTTATGCATGAGTGCCTTGACCTACAGATTAGAGTTGACTGGGAATAACATTTTTGGAGTAACTTTTTATGGAAATTTGTATTTATTCTCAGAGTTTTTGCCAGAAATCTGCTGAAAGAAAGTCACCGAAGAAATATTTTCTTCATATTTCGTTTTGATCGATATGTCTGTCCTGGGGTTTGCACTGTGAAGACTATGGCGTCTTCAACTGCATATGTCAGAGGTACGTGAATTATGAAGTTTGCTTAAAGAATAAGTAACCTTATGTTTTCATATTTACAAAGCCAGACTTAGCCGACCACAAAAGTGGGATCAGTAAGTGCAATCGAATTAATTGATCGTTTTTGTAATATGAAAACCTATGAAAATGCGTACTTGACTGTAGAAAATAGAATTTACGAATTTACGTGACATTTGTAGACAGTGATGGCATGCATTTTTGTTAAATGGAATACCATTTTCGGTAAATTTTTCTTTTGATATATGAACCCAGAAGTCACCGTAGTCTAAAAGGTAGTGTGTTGGTTTATTAGATGTGAGAAGCCCATGTCATCAGACATCAAAATGAAAATATGAAAGTATGTTTTTGGCAGATTTCTGGCAAAAGCTCTGAGAATAAATAAACCTGCCATGAAAAATTTTCTCAAAAATCTGTCGTTCGGAGGCGACTTTAAACTGTAGGTCCCGCCACTCATGTATAAAATGAACGCACACAACATAAGTGGTGTGAGAAACTAGGTCGTAAGCCTGACTAAAGGGTTGTAGTGACCAATTATGTATGTAGTTATGTATTGTATCAAGTTCTTTCAAATATCTCGTAGAAGATGCCTGAACCGAGTTTCTAAGATTGCTCTGAGCCGGTCTTTGTATTCTTTAATTCTGATTTTATGTCGATGAAATATATACTACATATTACTCAAAATTTTGGTAAACCTGCAATTCCTAAGTCTCCTTTAGGCAACGCAATCAAATATTTATTCATTCATCCGTTCCGTATTTGTTCATTATTTCATTTACCGTCTATAAAGACAAAAAAAAACATTTTTCCTGAATATTATTTGATTTCGCCTTTTCGACAGGCGTATTAATTTTGTTACGTAAGCGAAACATAATAAATATTTTATTTTTTAGAAAATATGCAGAGATTATAATAACTAATTTGATTATTCTGATATTGTTTGGTATTTATTCTTTAAATTGAAATTTAATACCAAAACTCTGCAGTGGAAATCAAATTTTATGGCCGATTTTTAATTGCAACATAAAATACTCATTGAAAATGAACACATAATCACTTATATTCACACACCAGATTTATATCGTTCTAAACAGTTTTAAACTAAAATGTATGAATTAAATTATATTGTTGCTGTGTCTACACTTCATTGCATTTAACTTCTGTGTCAATAAATACTTCGTAATTGCATACTAGATGCAGCTGAATTTACAAAATTGTATTGGTTCGTACCACTAAAAGTGGTTTATGAGCCCATGTACCATGAAATAGAAACCAATTGAAAAATAATACCGAAAACAACAATAACTTTCCAAAATTATTTGCATTTTGCTGACGACAATAACAACAAACGTTGCAATTATTTTTATTGTTATTACTGTATGCCATGCATTCTATATTAAAATGTTTTTTAAACAAATATGCTGTTGTATTAATATTATTACGAAAATGAAAAATCTAGATACTAGTGTTTTCCTTTTATATCGCTTAACATTAAAAATTATAAACAAAAGCTACAAAAACAAAGCAATGCAGTAAACAAACCTGTTTACAAATTCTCGTACTGCTTAATATAACAACGAACACCAGCATATAAAGATGATAAACAAGTAAACAAAAATACAACAACAAACACCAGCATATCTAACGCGTTCAAACAGCATGAAAGTTTACATCACCTTCTCGTGAAATTATCATGACCTCAAGTCATTCATGAACGATATTCAATTCCTCCTGTGGAAACTATATGCTGACAGTGACGTCTTGACCGATATCATCCCAGCCCAAATTGCGAACCAAACCGTGTTTAATTTTGGGTCGTACTGACGCTCTTGGAAATTATGTGGTATTGTCGGAAGATAAATAATTTGGACTTCGTGTGGAGAATTTGGCGATTCCAGTGTAAGACAATTCCTGCCATAAGAGACAAAATACATTGGTATTGTAGAGGGTATGAAATATAATTCTTCTAAGGAGACCCAAAAATATATGAACGGCCCATTTGTCAATTAATTTTCAAAAAAATAAAATTAAGGAAAATTCCACTATACTTTAAAGTTCTTTGCAAATGATTTAAGCATATAGTTCCACATGGTTTCGACACTGTTCTTTAAGCAAGTGATACCAAAAACTAATACTCTTACCAACTGAACTTTATTTATGAAATTATTTCCAAGCGATGTTGTCTCCTGAGGTGAGAAGTAAAAACAAAAGATAATATCAACAACAACAAAGAAAAAGACAAATTTGTTTACAGCCATCAGCGCCAGCAGTGGGATTAAAGAAAAGTTTTGATTTTGATTCTGTTTTTCTTTTTTGTGTGTGGTTTCCAAAGAAATGAAAGACTGTGAACATCATCAATGATTCACCAGAATTTTTCTTAATTTACAGGAAATAAAATTATTAGGAAAGAGTAAAGTAGAGCAAATAATTTATAATTATTACCGTCCTATTATCATCCTCAATATGAAGTATTTTAAGGACTTAGAAAAAAATTCTTTTCCGATTTGGAAAAAGTATGCGTACAAAAAGCATAAGATATTCTGTGAAATTGTGTTGCAGTAATGTGAATGTGTTATGTCTTGCGTTATTTTACATTATCATGGAGAACTTTTAAATCCGGTTTCAATTATAAATTGAAAAGGAAAAAATATTGCAAGGTAACAAAATGTTTATAAATTTATAAAAAATTTGTAGATAAACGCAAGGAAGATCTCACTATTCTATGCAAAGATTGTCAAGCAATTACAAGAAAGACAAATAATTTGTATCAATAGACATAACCAGCGATACCTGTGGAAGCTGAATAAAAATTGAGGGAAGTGACTACCAACACCAAAAGCAATAAGCGTTAGAAGCGCAATTGCTATACCCTGTCAAATGGATTAGAAATATATAGAATGACAACCAACGAAATTGTCAGATATACTGGTTCCACTGGTTCGAGAGTAATGCCAGCAGGTCACCAGTAGAACGGGTGGAAACTGTACTCCCTGTTGCTAATTTGGTTATTGGACTCTAAATATTTCTCCAGATGTTGATGTATCATATTTTGGGGGGTAGTCCTCGGTGTAATTGGCCTCACACTTTTTGTCGATTGGCGTTACATTAATCAACCTTCCAGCAAGACTAAAAAATACCGGCACAATATGAGGTACTGAAAAGGTTTACTAATAGACGAGCGAGTGTCGAAGAACACTGTTTCAGGACCAATGCTGGAATATCATTGGAATACCATTCAGAAGACTTGTCCATATTAAGATGAGTAGTTTTCGTAATATTTGGACCTGCTATTAGACCCTTTCATTTTATTGAATAATCGCGTCAAGTCGACACTAAAAACTTTTTGAACAATATATATTTACTCTCATCAATTAACTTCTGCGACAAAATAAAAAAAAATTAAATACACCCAGCTAATGACATAGTGTAAGTTGTGAGTTTTGTTGAGTAGAACTGAAAACTATTTTTTTATATTTCTCGAACCCTCCAAACTTGTTTTATTTTGGACTTTACGCACAAATTTATTGATTACACAAACATTTCTGAACCGATGTTCAAAATGTAAACCTTATTAGAAAGGAAAGAGATGAGCCTTTAAAACTATATGCATATATATATTATTTGACTAAATATGCTATGGGGTTTGATGAGGTAAACTTGACAAAAGTGAATAATTTTTCATATTTTTCAAGTTTGTCCGTTCATAGTAGCTAACTTTAATTAAACAATATGAAATAAGTGGGGACACTCTAAAAGAAAATTATCTTGTGAAACGATTGATTCTTCGTTTGATTAAATCGGACAAAAACTAACGTACAACTACAGTTACAACTCTTCAGTCAATAGTACGACCTAGTTTCTTACACCACTTATGTTGTGTGTGTTAATTTTATACATGAGTGGCGGGATCGACAGTTTAAAGTCGACTCCGAACAACAAATTTTTGAGAAACTTTTCATGGCAATTTTATTTACTCTCAGAGTTTTTGCCAGAAATCGCCGAATAAATATTTTTGCATATTTCGTTTTGATGTCTGACTTTCTGATGTCTGATCTTTATTATGCCTATTCTTATTCTTTGTATGGAGGTTCCTATTGATTGTTTTTTTTTTTTTTGTTTTGTTATTTCTTCATGTTTCCAGAAAAAGACTAGTCAAAGCCACGGAGAAGTCATCTGCAGACTGCCATTATTTCTTACAAAATATGAAAATTAGTAGAGCTATCACCGTCGTGATAAATTTTTCGAATATCGCAGAAAGCGGTACAACGATTAAGAAAATAATAACTAGGAGGCTTACTACTCCCGTAGCAAGCGGAATATACCATTGAGCGACAGCAATTTTCTTCACGTTCATTGTGTTTAAATATTTATTTTCTTTATATAATGAAACTGTCTACTATTTTTTTCCATTGAATTAATCTTTTTTAACCCAACCACTTGTCTCAGGTTTGTCAAAGGTGAAGTTAACTGACCACAAGAGTAAGTTCAAAGAACTTTTAATAGAAAAAATCTTGTGAAGAGAACGCATTCTTTATACATTTTGTTTTTAATTTTAATGTAATTTTGTAAGAAATTTAATTTCAAGAAATAAATTTTAAATTGAAATAAAAATATCCTTAGTACGAGACATAAAAGGAAATCTTTAATGTTTAACTGTTATTGCCTGAAATAGAAAAGACAATCATAACAGCAAGAATAATAGCAAGAGCAACAGATAAAATGACAAGTAAAATGCGTTTCAAAAACATTATTTCTACTATGTTTTTCCGTTTCAATTTATGATTTTTGTCTTCGTATCTCCTACATTCTGTCATTCTGTTCCTCTTACTCTCTTCGCGATGTCCTAACTATTGAGAATTGGATGTTTCAAATTCTATAATACATACCCATGGTAAGTATGCGTTAATTCTGTTGAAGTGCGTGTGCATATGCGTATAAACGAGGGCGTGTTAATAAGTTCTTGACATTTTAAATGCAACATAGCTTTTTGAATGAAAAACTATTTTATTTTTCAACACAGACTTAGTTAAACCTTTCAACAAATCTTTTTTTAATGCAGAAGGGAGATTTGTCAATATCATTAATAAAGCTTGGCTTGCGAGAGAGTTTACCGTTGTTGATGTCAAAGCATTTTGTACCAAACCATTTCCTTTAAGTTTTTAAAAAAACAAAGGAGAGAGTATACGCTTGTTGCCAAATGCATAGAATGTAACGGATGAAGGAACAATTCTGTAGGGACTTCCGACGTCAGACTTTTACAAGTCGATCTCGTTGAAACTAGATCCGTCAAGTTGGTGGTAATTTTTTCAGTCAGTTTTGCCATACAGCTTGTACTACCATAAACAACGAAGTATGCTCACTGAATGGGCTTTGTATCAGTTTGCTACTGACGCTAATTTTCATCGAAAAATCGTCTTCAACTATCAGGCCCTTTTCTATATGAATGACTAACCAAGATTGTCGAATTTGAAACGATACCAATTCACATGGGATCCAAGAGCGTTAAATGCATCTCGAAAAATCCCTGTTTGCCGTGTATTTTAGGCTGGTTGCATCATTGGTCCACATATCTCAAAGAACAACTTTGGCCAGGCCATCACTGTTGACGGCGAGCACTATTGCTTGATGATTTCTAAGTTCTTTTGGCCTGAATAGGATAATCTGTACACTAACGATATGTAGTTTCAACATGCCGGCGCTATGTGCCACATTCGATATCATACATGAGCAATTTGACGACATGGTCTGCTCACGTAGGTGTGATAACGTGAAGCCAAGCTTCAAACCCTACGTTAGACATCTCCAGCAAAGCGAAATATAAAAAAAACATTTCTTTGGCCGACTTCCTCTAAGCAGATTTCTCGCAAAAACTCTGAGAGTAAATAAAATAGCCATGAAAAGTTTCTCCAAAAATCTGTCGTTAGGATTCGACTTAAATTGTCGGTCACGCCACTCATATATGGAAATAACAGACACAACACAACTGTGGCGTGAGTAGCTAGGTCGTAAACCTAACTGAAGCATTGTAATGACCAATCATGTATGTATGAGTATACAAACACATAACAAACAACAGCGGTCCTCAAACAACAGCACCCTAGACATAGGAAATTGGGCGTTCTAGATGCACTACACCCAGAGAAGTCGTGGAGTTTCTTTAAACGATCGCACCAATAAATCTTTCAAACGAATAAATAATTTCGATGGTATCTCCCACTTTGTTTTATTGAAATTTAAATATAGAACACGCTTAATTAAAGACCCAATACCTCGCATTGTTCTACTTTTCTCATGAACTTTTTGAGCCGCCCTCGTAGTTGAACAACCAAATTGAAGATACGAGAATGGTAAATTTTGACATTTTCTCTGTAAATACACTGCTTTTGTTGTAGAAGTCGTCGCTTGTTGGCTTTATTGTTCCATAGAATGACAGATTTTAAGAACATTTTTAAGTTGAAAGATTTTTTGGTTTCTTGTTCACATTAACAAGTGTGTACGTAAGTGTAAATTGAGTTAAGTGGCAGAATCTGAATGTGTTTTGAATTTGTTTTCAGATTATCAACATTATTGCTGTTTTTGTTGTTGTTACTGTTACTTAAAATGTTACATAAACGTGGCGAAGTTCGAAATTATGTTGACAGTCTTCTAACATTTGAAACGATATTGTTAGACAATTATGACTGACAGTCGGGCAGAAAAAGTACTTGTTGTCTTAAAAACCGTAAATTGTTTTTGTTTTTGTTGCTGTAGTTATGATTTTCTTTTCTACAAAATGTTTATTAAAGTAGCATCACAACCATGTGCCTGACCTGGCAGTACTGAGTTACAAAAAAAATATTTTGAAATCAACGTTTAATCCTACGTAAGTGAAAATTTTAAACGAAACACTAATAATATCCCATCGCATAATATTTCACTTTTCAAGTAGGACTGCTAAAGCCTTGTTTGCAACTTAAGGATGAAGCCTTCTTTAGTACACAAAATTATGGAATTTTGAAATGAGAAATTCCGCATGCAATCCAAAGGAAGCAAATGCACCTACAACGAACAAATGTTTGATGTGGATTTGGTGGATTTTGGAAGGCATTATTAGCTTAGTTTTTTGAAGATGAGATCGAAATAGCACCGAATGTGAATGGCATTCGCTACAAGAACATGACAACACAGTTCTTATGGTCACAACTGAACGACAGGTATATGGATGAGGTGGGATTTCAGTAAAATGGTGTCACTTGCTGTACCACACCATGCGGGCAGCAATTGATTTATAGCCGCAACGATTTGGGGCTAACTGGTCCCCAAGATTATGGGATTTAAAGCCATGTGGCTTCCTCTGTGTGGTTTTGTGAAATCTCATGTTTTTTGAGATCAAAATTGCAACAATTCCTGACTTTAAATCTGAAATCTAACACTTCATCGATGAGATACTGAAACAACTCAATGAGAAAGTCATGCAAAAAAACATGAAAAAAGTAAAGACCTGCCATTGGAGCTGTGGCTCCCATAAAATAAATATTTTATTCCATACATAATCGGAATAAGTGTTCTTTACAATTTAAAAATCATTTTAAACTGAAAAAGTGCTATCTTACCGGAACATCCTCTTTATAAGAGCAACTTCCGTACAGCCATCTTGTTGAGGCTATATCTGTCAAAATAGTTGTCAATTATTCTGACTGTTATGTCAAATCACCATGGACGACCATTGATAAAGATGTATGTTCGGTGGATAGGGGCTGGCACAGTTGGCAACAGATCCTAACTTTCATAAAAAAATTATCTTCGGCTCTGAGACCAATATCTAGGTAAAAGGGTATGTGAACAAACAAATTTATCAAATTTGAAGAAGTCACTGTTTGGCATGGATTTTGTTGTACTGGCGTCATCGGTCTATATTCATTTGAAGCCAGGCCATCACTGACAACAGATTACTTTTATTAGCTAGAATGGAATGGATACCAACGACTTGTGGGTTGAACAGGACGGTACTTTTTTATCACACATTACATCTACAATGGATGCTCTGCACGAGCGATTTGTGGGCATGGTCTTGGAGGTACTGTGCACTGGTCTTCCGAATCTGATTTGACTCCGTTAAATTTTTCTGGAGTTTCCTTAAGACGCAGGTATATACAAATAAACCACAAATTCCAGCGGTCCTCAAAAAACCAAATAATCCATGCCATCTCTGATATTAAACCTGATTTGTCCACCAGAGTAATGGAAAGATGGGCATTTGAGCGATGTTTTATTCCACTTACAATGGCAACAATAAGTCCTTCAGACGAATAAAAAATTTCTATGATATGTAGTAGGTAGTGTGATATCTCGTAGTCGCCGACGTCTAGTAATTAATGTATTGGTCTCAGATAGACCACTGGTAAACGCAGTCCCTGTACTGACCGAGTTCCACCAAATTGGTTAGCGCAAGGGCTGCACATTAAAAGCACGACTACCCTACGCTGGAAAACCACCCCGAAAGTTTGATAAACGAAG
The DNA here is from genome assembly GCA_936449025.2 of Sarcophaga subvicina. NCBI lineage: Eukaryota > Metazoa > Arthropoda > Insecta > Diptera > Sarcophagidae > Sarcophaga > Sarcophaga subvicina. Next base: position 42,240,679 of record OW388084.2, read on the forward strand.
TTATATTCTTGACATTAATGGATGATAGCTCCATCAAGCTGACAAGGATTGGAGAGATAAATAACCTATGTATGCATCTCGCAAGATATTGTTATTGACAAAGAAAGTGGACAACAGCAAATCCACATCCAAGGCAGAAGTGGTTAGATGGGAGCTGCATTCTTTCCGTATGTCTTTCCATAGCATGGCCACTGTGATCGAGATGACATTTTGATCAAGTCTGAGCAATTGGTTGGTGAGTCTAGCAGTTGAGCAGGATTCCTCATTGACCCAGGATAGTTTGGCGTCCTGAAGAAGTTTCCGCACAATTGCCAACTTAACCGAGGTAAGTGGCATAATGAAGCCGATTGACGAGGATTTCGGAAGGAGTGCGCCAGTTCTGGCAAGCACGTCGGCCCTGTAGTTTCCCGGAATTTCGCTGTGCCCAGAGACCCGGACAAGTGAGAAATTGAAGAGCTCAGAAAGCAGGTCGATACAGCGGTGAAACTCCCTAACGATCGTGGAGTTAATCACATAGCTCAACAAAGATTTTATATATAGTAGCCTGACTATCAGGTAGATGTCGGAGGAAAATTTTCAGCTCCAGTTTCCCAGAGTAGACTCCGCTACCAACACCGTCATTGAGTTTAGAGCCATTGGTGTATATCTCCAGAAGTTCCGGTGCTCGGAAACAGGAAATGAAAACACTTGTCAAAATAATATTCCTCATGGACATAATTGATGTTCAGTGGGGCCACATGATCAACCTCCAAAATAAAGGAATGACCAGAAGGGACGATGCGCCAACGAGACAGGGCATAATGACGAATTATGTATGTACATATATATGTATAATATGTTTGGATGGTTCAAGAAAAATAAAAAAAATATTTTTGAGTTCTACTCAACTTAAAGTACAATTTATTTACCTTGTTATTAGTTGGGTGTATTTTTACTGTCGCATCATGCTCTAATTCATGTTAGAAAATTATAAATTACTCGCCATTCAACTAATATAGTACTTTTAAATACTGATGGCATTCAATCTTGCACTTCTAAAAACTTACTGAGCCCTAATACACATCGTGTTCCATAACAAATAATTAAAAGAGAAAATTTCATAATTTGAGTATTAAAGTATTAATTTTAAATTTTGATACTGTTGATCATGACATTCTCTGTCACAAGTTGATGGAAACCTGGTTAGGAGAGGAGTACCACAGGGTTCAATTCTCGGACCACTGCTTTACATAATGTATTCTAATGACCTGCCTTCTCGTATAACTCACTGTGGAATTCAAATGTATGCCGATGATGTCCAACTCTACGTTAGCTGTTTTAGAACCGACATCGACAATTGTATATTGAGACTGAACCAGGACCTTGACAGTATATATAAATGGGCCACTGCGAATGGTCTTTGCTTAAACGCTAATAAGTCTAAAGCTATCATAATTGGGAAAATTGGCGTTTTGCCGAACTTACTGCCACCATTAGTCGTTGGGGACTCTCCCATAGAATTTGTACAATATGCCAAAAACTTGGGTATTATTTTTAATAGTCAACTCTCCTGGACTGACCATGTTAATATGATTTGTGGGAAGACATATGCTATGCTCAGGAATCTTTGCAGGACTCAGTCCTTTACGCTTGTTAATATACGTATGCTCTTGGCGAAGACATACCTGATTCCAACCCTCTTATATGGATGTGAGCTTTTTGCGGGTTTGGACTCTGTCAGCAGGAATAAACTTAACGTGACGCACTAGATATAGTAGTATATCGTTTTTTGCCTATAAAATCTACGACATGACACTGGAAAACCTCTTAAAATATCGCATGCTAATTTTTCTACACAAAATTGTTTATTCAGGGGAACCGAATTATCTATTTACTAGACTAAAATTTTCCAGAACTAACAGGGGCTATAGGATAAACGCCGTAAGGTTCCAGAAACAGGTGTCTGAAAGGCACTTTTATGTTAATGCAATTCGTTCATGGAACCAACTTCCGCCAGAAATTCAATTGAAAAGCAATGTAATGCAATTTAAAACTGCAATTTTAACACACTTTTCTTGTCTTTAAGAATCAATTCTTAAGGCTAACTTAAATTTAATTAATATAATTTTGCTTTTTTTGTGAAATTCACATACATATATATAACTATTACTTTAATTATAACAATATATAAACAGTACTATTAAATAAGATTAAATGCTTGTTGTACTGAAGTTGATCAATAAATAAAATAAATAAAAAAAAAAAAAGTCATCAGTATGATGTGCAGTGAGCTGAACGAGCTCAAACCTAAAGCACTCATTTGGTCACAATAATTAGCAATAATGCTGTTTCTATAGAATAAAGTGCATGGCACACATGTGCCAGCACACATTCATAGCTATCCTGTATCCTTTTTTTGAATTATAAGTACAATTTGAAATTATTTGAGGGACATCCTAGACAAACAAATGGAAAGAGGAAGAGATTCCACATTGATGGCAATGTAAGTAAAAGCTACAAATACGCCAATTCGAATGCTGTTTTGTTAACCAAAATTTTTTTTGGCAAAATTTATAAAGCGACCAGACTTTTTCAGTGGGTTTTTATTTCTGCATTTGCTCTTCCCACACTAAATTGCAACATAAAAGAACTGATAAAAAAGTTGAAACCGCGACATTTTCAACATGAAGTGGATAAAAACGAAAAAAACTTAAAAAACGAATTTACAAAATCAAAATGGAAAACAAAAGTGGACTATGACATGAGAGAGAATTTTTGAAATTTATTATCGTTAACAGCAGCTGTTGGCTGAAGATATGACATTCAGTGGTAACAACGTAGAGTTAATATCAGACTGAAACTTCACCCTATTCGTAGTGGCTTAAAAATATAACAAATCTTATATGAGAGTATATGGCTCACATGAGATCTAATCGTTCAAAATTATGGAATTTGGGGGCGATTCCAATCCACCTGAGATCCAAGAGAATGTAAGGCATTCCTTAAAAGTCCATATTCTTTGCTGTCAACAACAAACACTATTTCTCGTTGAATGCCAAATGTTTGGTCTGAATTGGACATTTCTAATGGGCTTCACCCTGTGAAGATATTAATGATATTATAGGCCAAACATGATGGCATCAACAGGTCTTTTAAACAAATAAAAGTTTTCGACGATATCTCATATACATACATACATACATATATAATTGGTCATTACTACCCTTCAGTCAGGATTATAACCTTGCCTCTCACGCTACTTATTTTGTGCGTGTTCATTTTATACATGAGCGGCGGGACCTACAGTTTAAAGTCGACTACGAACGACAGATTTTTGAGAAATTTTTCATGGTAAATTTATCAGAGATCTGTTGAGAGAATCAGTTGCTAAAGAAATATTTTGTTTTTTGTTGTAGCTGTTTGGTCTTGGGTTTGAACCACGGCCTCAAACCCAATAAGCCAACACATTACCTACTAGACTACGGCACCTTCAATCTCATACACACTTTGTTTTATTTAAAGATATGTAGCGCTTAATGAAAAACCGAATAAAACAGAGGAATATTTTCTACAGAATTCCTCAAAAAATTTAAAGTTGCTTAGTATTTAAAATTATAAGACTTTAAGGCATTGAAAATGGTGAAAAGCATTTCACAATAACAAATACAAAAAAAGAATACAAATATGAATCTCATTTCCGGTTGTTGTAAAAAAATTTCAACAGGCTTGAAAGAAAATGACTTTACAGGCCATTAAACTTCAAAATTACATTTTTGTTCTATCCACTGTCTCTAACCCAGCGACCAATATTTTTTTATGAATATTACGATATAATGGTAACGATGTAATGGCATTATACTTACACAATTATTTTCTATACTATACAAGGTGTGCTTTTGAAGGCCAGATTTAAAAAATAATTTTTATTTTCAAAAAATAATCGATTAAAGGATTCTTGGAAGTTGTTTTCTACTTTTTTTATGTGCCAGTTTTATGATTTACTTCAATGGTATCGTTTTTACGATCTTTTTCACACATTATTGCCGTTTGTGATTCACTTTTCATCGTACGTTATCATTCGCTTCAGAAACGGTTCGATTTCGTTCAAAGCAGTGAATCCCAAATGGAAATTCGGTCCTTTATATTTTATCTGTTAGTTCACGTGGCACCCACACATCGATGGATGTTGATAACAGTTTCGTGATGAAAGCAATATATACGCAGCCAATTCCTCTATAATATATATATTTTTTATTCATTTCATCGACTCTTTTACTGACCAAAAATGCATTTCAAAAGAATCATTAGATCGAAAATCAGCAGACAGCATCATCGCCGTAAACAAATTTTTTCAGCAGCTAGCGACAAATTCTTACATTTTCCAAAATTTTCACACATTTTTAATCGCAGATAACTTTTCCAGAAAATAAAATTTAAGTACGACTTCTAACATAGTGAAGCCTATATCTATACATACATAATTGTTCATTACAACCCTTCAGTCAGGATTACGACCTAGTTTCTCACACCACTTATGTTGTGTGCGTTAATTTTATACATGAGTGGTGGGACCTACAGTTTAAAGTCGACTCCGAACGACAGATTTTTGAGAAACTTTTCATGGCAATTTTATTTACTCTCAGAGTCTTTGCAGAAATCTGCTGAGAGGAATTCGCCGAAGAAATACTTTGTATTTTGTTTTGATGTCTGGCCTGGGGCTCGAACGTCTAATAAGCCAACACACTACCTGGACCATTGGACATGGACCATTTGAGGCGCAGTCGCGGTCAACATTTGCATGAAATATTCTTCAAACATTAAATTATATGGACCGTACTATCGAATCAAATAAAGATTTCATGCATTTTTCTGAATTTTGTGTGTTTTTTTGAAAAATTTCCTATAGCTCTTAAAAAATCACCCTTTAAAAGAATTCATTTCCCATTAATTTCATTACAATTTCAAAATTAATCATACAATTCAGTAAGATGGTTTTGAAAGTACGTTTTATGGAAAAATATAAATTTCTTTAACACTTGCAAATTACTCGCATGTTGTAAAGTTGCAAACAGAGAGGACTCGCATGTTACATGCATACGTTGTACATGTTCTGGAATCCCAATTAAGATATGTAATACCAAGCGGGATTTAAATCCCACGAGCCCTGTGCAGATCACATTATTAGTAATCGTTAAGTAATCGTTAAGTATTTGAAGAAATAGCGTTCCCTCTGTCTGAGAAAATTTTATGATTCACAAAAGAACTACAATGCACGATGGTGCAACAAATAAATATCTGTGTTCGTCACAGATTAGAATTAAACGTAATACGCGATGTTGTTATGGGTCATTCTATACATACATGCATACAAAATTGGCCATTACAACCCTTCAGTCAGGATTACGGCCTAAATTCTCACACCACTCATGTTGTGTGTGTTAATTTTATACATGAGTGCCGGGAACTACAGTTTAACGCCGACTTCGAACGACAGATTTTTTGAGAAATTTTTCATGGCAATTTTATTTACTTTCATAGTTTTTGCCAGAAATCTGCTGAGAAGCAGTCACCGAAGAAATATTTTTTCATATTTTCATTTTGATGTCTGACCTGAGAGCCTATAACTATAACTGATTAAAATGAAACATTTCGGGCATGTTAAGCTGTTAATTACTCAGTTCGCCATTACAACCCTTTAGTTAGGATTACAACCTAGTTTCTCACATCACCTACGCTGTGTGCGTGTCAATTTTATCCATTAGTGGCGGGACCTATAGTTTATCATCGACTCCGAACGCGTAAATTTTCATGACAATTTTATTTATTGCCGCAGTTTCTAATTCAAATTTCAAATTTCGTTTTGTTAGAGAATACGTTTTGTAGAGAATTGAACTGGAGTTTTGACCTCCGGTTCTAGTCTCATAAGACAACACGCTACCTACAATGCTTTCAAAACATTCGATTCGATTTTTTTTTTATAACATCTAAACTTATTTTTCGATGCATCCACACTAAAATTTAATACATATCCTAGGCGATCCATTTAAAGGGAAGAGTTTGCATTGGTATAGGCGTGGCAATGAGAACCTATTCTATAACCCTAAGCGCTGTAGGCACAGTGGGATTTAAATCCATTTCATATGGTAGTGAAAACCAGGATCATGCAAACTATGGTTAGGTTAATGGGAAACAATTCAGCGCAAGATTCATAAGTAAACATCGGGAACTGATAAATCGTTTATCTCTAAATATTGCCAGTAAACTCTATGAATTTCGGAAATGCTATGCTAAGGGAATAAGAAATAACAGTGCGCTCCATATGGTAGTGAGAATCAGAAGCATGCATACTATGGTTAGGTTAATGGGAGACAAGAGAACGGCACGATTCATCAGTGGGCATCTGGACTCTATAAGTAGAATGGTTGACAGTTCCCTCCTTAAATGTCCTCTATACAGTATCAGTAAACTTTATGAATTTTGGAAATGTTACGCAACGGGAATAAGAGATAACAATAAAGTGAATAACTTAGTTGTTACATATTCTTTTAAGGGACGTGCCATTCTCTGGCCATAAAGATGGGTCAAGGACATATAGTGGGATATTCGGTATCAGAGTAAAATATTCAAAGTCTACTGAGTAATTTCTTAGTTGCTTTCAAGCGTAAGTTTATGCCATAGAAAGATGTGCTAAAACCAGCTGGTACAAGGATTAATGATAACGACACAGATCAGTACAGGCAGTCAGGCTGTCATACGAGCTCTCAGATTTTATGAGGTGGACTCGATATTAGAAGCTGGAATAGACTGTGAAGAACTTCACTATTTTCACGTGATAAGATCACAACTTTTCTGTAGAATAGATGGATGGGTTTTGACTAGTATACTCGTCGAAATGAAAGTTGAAAAGAAGCGGATAATCTTGTCAAGTGAAACGGGTTTAAATTGTGTATCAGACTAATGAGAAGCAGCCTGAAGATAGCTAACGACATTTTACAGGACAGTGTAGTTTCAAAAAATAATCGAGTAGGAATCAATTGAAGCTCAATGCCTTGACTTCGTGATGAGAACAATGCATCACCTTAACACTTGCTTGAAACCTGTGCAGCGTTAATGCATATCAGAAGAGGTCACTGAAATTTTCACTGTTAATTCGTATGGTACACAAAAATTCAGTTTCTATGTGTATATGGTACATATTGCTTCAAATGTCCGCTAATGCTTATGTTCTGGAATTTCCCAATATAATTGCATGCCAGAAGGAAGGAAATACCCGGGTGTTTATCAAGTAATAGTGAGAGCGAACAGTATGCTGAAGTATATGGCTTGAGGGCAGTACAATAAATATCTCGAGGTAATCCACTACCTCTGCACAACATTGAGTATAATCCTTTTTACTTTCGTTTTGCAAAGTTTGCACAGGCAACACGGAAATATTCAGTAAGTAATCGATATAATATCTATGGAATCAATCATTAATATTTTCTTTTAATGGCCATCACCCATTTATCATCACTGTTTATAAATGTTTGTTGGGTAATAACTATCTTTGTTGGCATGGCTCTTAGAGATTTGGTCTTTTGTGCTGGTGTGTTGTTGAATCAGGGTATTATTAACCCTAACCACAGTATTTTTAGCAATTTGGTCAATTAGTATGAAGCCATTTGCCAGCATAACTTTTAACACTCCATTAAAACTTGTCAATTGCCGTTTTATTGGACACGATGAAGGTCATTTTCGCTTAACGGTAAAATATTTGTTGTAATCAAAGAATTCCATACTTTTGTTCAACATAAACATTAAGTCGACAATAATTTATTCAATTAAAAACGATTTTTTCCTTTTTTTCTGTGTACATATGTGTACATATATGGGCATATGTACATACATATGAAGAAAAAAGAATTACTGTTCAATTCGAAAAATAATCGTTTTTTAATATTTGTTTGCGATTAAAATTTAATGCCGTTATTGATTTTTTTAAACTCAAATGGGCATTTAAAAATTGTTCATCTGAAAATATTGCTGACGTAAAAAATAAAATAATTTAACATTTTAATTTTCTTTTTAATTCAAAACTAATAAAACAATTTATGTACACTTTTCATTGAGATTTATGTTGACTTTACCAAAATAAAATAAATTTTTTTTAATTCTATTGCAATTCGGGAAATTCTAGGCCAGAAAAAAAATTACTTGATTGTGGCAAAGTAATGTAGCTGCCAATAGCATTTTGCAATGGTTATAGCACGCGGATTAAAAATAGCCAATACTTGAAATCATACAGCTGCAAACAAATGATTTAGTCTAGTACGTAGTGTGTTGGCTTATTAGAATTAAGGCCATGGTTCTAACCCTCGATCAAAACGAAATCTGAAAAAATATTTCTTCGACGACTTCCTCACAGCAGATTTCTGGAAAAAAGTCTGAGAGTAAATAAAATTGTATAGAAAAGTTTCTCAAAAATCTGTCGTTCGGAGTCAACTTTAAATTGTAGGTCCCGCCACTCACAGATAAAATGAACACACACAACATAAGTGGTGTAGTAAGCTAGGCTATAATTCTAACTAAAGGCTTGTAATAACCAATTATGTATGTATGTAAGTAAACAAATGATTGCATAAGGGAAGAACGCTTAGTGCACCCGTTATTCCTATGAACCAATTAGCAATCCTTTAAAGAATTTTTTCGAATATAATACACCAAACAATTGAACGAAAATCATAAATTTACTGCGGCAAAAAGTTCGTTAGGCTCCCAACTGTTGGCTCACATTCTCGTATTTAAAAAGCCGTCGACATGTCCAAGCTTCAAACCATGGTTGAAATTGACTTTTGAAATGTTACACAATTTTTAACACGGTTGAGATAAACTTTAGTCATCATTTGAAATTTCCCAATAAGATTTTGTACGATTTCTTGTTATACAGTGTTCACAGTATCTTCATTATAATATTTGCTGGTGATCGGTATCGATTTAACACCACAAAAAGGACAAAGAATTCGTGCATAGATATTGATTTCGTATCAAATTTTTAAGAGATATTTAAATTAACTTCTTGTCCTAAGGAATATAAAATTTTTTTAGCAAGATATTGTCCCTTATCGGATAGCGTTTTCAGGCGAAGTCAATCGTGTACTATGCGTTTTAGTCACATCATACATTCTTACTATTACAACAGGTATATGTAACAGTATTGGGTTCGAAGACAGTGGTCCTGATTCCTTTTTGTGCATTATAATAGGCAACAAAAGTACTGAATCAGACGCCATCGTTTTCTTTATTGAGATTATTTCGAAGCAACGCTGGTCCTAATCATATTAGCTTACATACATACATACATAATTGGTCATTACAACCCTTCAGTCAGGATTACGACCTAGATTCTCACACCACTTATGTTGTGTGTGTTAATTTTATACATGAGTGGCGGGACCTACAGTTTAAAGTCGACTCCGAACGACAGATATTTGAGAGACTTTTCTTGGCAATTTTATTTACTCTCAGAGTTTTTGCCAGAAATCTGCTGAGAGGAAGTCGCGGAAGAAATACTTTTTGTATTTTTTTATGTCTGGCCTGGGGCTGGAACCCTGGCTTTACATCTAATAAGCCAACACACTACCTACTAGACTACGGCGACTTCGTATAAATACGCAAATTAATTGTACACAGAGGCTGATGTCGCATATATACGGCATTTTTTACTTATTTTTATATCATATTCCTTTTTATTCGAGATGTTTGAGCCACGTCCTCTCGTCTAATATGTCACCGCACTAGCTGTTAGACTACAGCGACCCAACAAAATCCTAAAGTCTGGTTAGGTTAATTTAAATCATCAGCCGCCCTAAAAAGTATAGTCCACTTGGGTTCTAGATAGTTTCTGGCATTTCTCAAACATGTTCTGAAAATAAATTATGGGTGCTAAAAATTTTTTTCTCAGAAGCACAAGTGCTGAAAAACTAAACAGAAGACATCCTATAGTCTCCCCTTCTTCCAGAATGCAGAAGATGGTTTCGACCGTTCAGAGATAATGATTCTGAAGTTGACACTTGGCATCAGAAGCACATGACAGAAATGTTAAATGTTCCACAACAAACAATTTCTGATCGTTTAAAAACTAAGGGAAGTATCCAAAACCCTGGAAAATAGTTTCCACATGAATTGAATGGCAGACAGATTAAAAACCGAAAAATCACTTGCGAAATTTTGAATCAAAGCCACAATAGAAAGAAAATCAGTGTTTTTACTGGCGATGAAAAATTGATTTATTTTTAAAATTCTAAACGGAAAATGTTATTGATTAATCCGGTTTTAAAACTAGATTGATTCGGAAGGAAGACAATGCTGTGTATTTGGTGGGATCAGAAAAGTGTGGTGTGACACGAGTTCCTTTTATACCGAACGCTACAGATAACAAGCGATAAATTTGAAACATGCTTTGATCGAAAGACATGGCATGGCAATATGATAATGCACCTGTACGCAAAGTAAAGCCGATTCAAAATCAATGCGTTAAGCATGGAGCTGTTACCCCACTCGTCGTATACACCAGATTTGACTTCTTCCTACTAATACTTATTTTCATAGATGATGCACGCATTGTATGAGCAGCACTCTGCTTCTTATGAGGAAGTTAAAAATTACGTGACTAATAGGTTTTTCGTAGTCGTTGTAGTCTAGTAGGCTTATTAGATGTAAGGCCTCGGTTAAAATCCCAGGTCAGACATCAAAACGAATTATAAAAAAAAATATTTCTTCGGCCACTTCCCCTCAGCAGATTTCTAGCAAAAAATCTGAGAGTAAATAAAATTATCAAGAAAAGTTTCTCAAAAATATGTCGTTCGGAGTCGACTTTAAACTGTAGGTCCAGCCACTCATGTATAAAGTTAACACACACAACATGAGTGGTGTGAGAAGTTAGGCCGTAATCCTGACTGAAGGGTTGTAATAGCCAATTATGTATGTAATAGGTTTGCTGCAAAAGATGAACTGTTTTATTAACATGGAATCCATAAATTACCTGAAAGATGGCGAATATGTGTAGCCAGCAACGGCCAATACCTCGAATAAAATGTTTTTTACTTTCTTATTGAAAATTAGTGTTTGTTTTCACAAAGAAATGCTCATTTCAAATCTGTTCACTCGCTACAATAATCGAATTAGTATGTTAAGCAATCATGGTATATAAACTGTTTTTGATATATGATTACTGTAACCAAAATTCCTGCACCGGCTACTTGTGTAATGTTATTGATAGTCGAAGTCAACTTTATTTTTTTTACATTATTTGCTGGAATAGTAAAAATACAATAAAAATTAATTAAAATTATGTTTTTATGCAGTTGCGCTGAACTTATGTCCTGTTCCTGCTGCTGTCATTAATATGGTTGTTATTGTTATTATTCCGTGTAACAAATATTCATACATGGTGTTATTATTACTGATGTTTTATGGGATGTTCGCTTACTGGTTACAATAATTTATAATTTAATTATAAACAATAACAAGTGAATTGATGTAAAATGTTACAGCTTCAGAAAACGAAAAACATAAAAATTTTTTATTTTAATAAAAATGCTTTAATAAACAATATTGAAATAAAAATTGTTATGATTTATGAAATTCTCATTCATTTTTTTTTTCAAATTTATAGTAGTGCTTAGTATAAAATCATGTGAATATTTAGAAGAGTCGTTAAAAATTTCCAAGGATTAAATTAAATATAAATTGTTAGCATTTTACGAAAATTTTTACAAAAGATATGACAACTAAACATCAGCTGCGTGGATTTATTTGCACTTATCAAAAATTGCAAACACTGAGAGAAAATATTGTATGCCATTAATATACTGTTTATATATTAATATGTATTTATATATTTTTTTATTTATTTATTTCTGTTTATTGAATCATTATTCAATACTTGTTATGAGCATCTGAGTGTAGTTTTACAAAGCATTTCAGTGTCTTCCATTTGAATGCTTTGAACTCGTACAACTGGCGCACATGTAGAGCATTTTAATTATGATAATGAGACTCTTAAGTTGCAAATACTACCACCCATCCAGCTAAAGAAGCACGTTATCGAAATAAAACTTTCTCTGGATTTTATCACTGGCATTAAATTGCCAGAATTTCTCTTAATGAAAGTATGAACGCAACCATGGAGGTTGAACTGTTGCCATTTTCAAATCGATTTAAAGTTTTGTGTTGCAAATATTATGCTTCAATTCGGTTGATTTTATTCTATCGTCCTGAATTGTGCTAAATTGGTATTGACGTTATATAATCAATGTATTCAAAATAAATAAAAAGTACAAAGAATTTTCTTCTTCCTACAATATGGTCTTTAGTCTAAAGAAGAGTAGAGTACCATGCTTCCTCCAATTATTCATACCAAGTTTTGTAAAATCGTGTTCACCTTGATCTTTAAATCGGAACCCCAAGAGAAAGAAAGATTTTTTCGCATTCAAAATGTCTAAGCCTATGTAACTAATTACTGCCAACGCCAACAGAAACATATATTCTCTCATAATTCCAATAACAACACGGGTGGTATTAGAATCTCATTTAATGTGATTTTGATACGCCGGGCTAGATCTCGGTTCTTAATTACTTTGTTAAAATTGTTCCCTTTTTTTAATTGTAGTTATCAACGTTCACATGAAACCAACAATTTCGTTTAGGTTTTGCTTCTTTTTCAATATAAGCAAAAGCAGCAAGCAGTTAGCGCTCACATTGTTCACCCACCAGCATATGCGAATATCATATGTCATCCGGTGTAAATTGAACCCGCGCATTATTTTTTCCAACAAAATATTGAAACGATCACATCGACTACCCTGTTTGAAAACTCTTCTCTTTTCGGCACCTTTCCCGTGCGCTTTGTGTTACTGCAGACCATAGAGTCGCCATGTATGTAGTATTTTTTGCTGGCGTAGCTTCACGAAATTCCTGGTCGTAATATGGATTTTCTTACGGGATGTTCAAACATGGTCTTCACTGAGCATCAATATTAATCCAGTGTCTGCAGCTTAATTAATTGAAGTCGCCGTAGTTTCGTTAGGCTTAATGGTTTGAACCACAACCCAGATATCTTCAACAAAGCGATGCGGCTCAGTGAGCTTTGTGATATCAGAGCTACCACTCCGACCTAACCTAACCTCCTCTCTGAAGGTTTCTAGCAAAAACTCTGAGAGTATATAAAATTGTAATGAAAAGTTTGTCACACACAGCATGGGTGGTGCGAGGAGCTATGTTATCATTCTGACTAAAGAGTTATAATGATGAATTAAGTAAGTACTTAATCGAGTACAAACAATACGTGGCTGCAACTATTTATATAATGATTTGAGTTGATGGCTGCTCTCGAGATCGTTTGAACATCTAATCCGCTGGAACAATGTGTTCCGTCCACAACTACGTAATCAAATTGCCTTTTTTATGAATTGAACGCTTCCACTTGACCGGCCACGGCTTCTTGAGCCTTGAGGATTCCACTTAACTACCATTCTTGTTATACTCTCAGTATTCTTTCTGAGAGTATGGCCGATCCATTTCTATTTCCTACGTTTTAAGTGCTGTATTATGGGTTTCTCATAAGCAAGGTTCCAGAGATCCATGTTGCTGATGTTATTAGGCAAGAATACTTTGCTTATGATTCTGAGACACTTCTTGATGATTACCTTTAGTTTTTAAGTGATTGTGTTCGATACTAACCAGGATTCACTTTCGTACAATAAGGTTGATTTTACGCAAGCGTTAAATATTCTGAGCTTAGTTCGCCTGTATATATGTACATATATGAGATTCTTCATATTGGCTGTAGTTGTCATAATGTCGCTCTTGCTTTAGTGAGCCTGTTGATTAGGGTTGTTTCTGCTCCGCCATTTGTTGTCACTATACTGCTTAGATAGCAACGAATTCGACTGGCCTTATAGCATGATGTTGTCGGTGCTTAACTACTTTCTCTTATGGCTTTGGTTTTCTAGATATTTATCCCTCATCTTTCTAAACCCCCTAGTTTTGTTTGCATGCTGAGGACTTTGTGCAAGAGTAGACAAACATCATCCGCATAATCCAAATTATCGATTTTACCATGTCGTTCCTCTTCCCTCAGGACAGACTGCGCTTATGATATCATCATACACTATGGTGAATACCTATCTAACGAAACTTTTAAATCAATTTTGCAATATTTTAACCGTCTTTATACTATAGTTGACAATAACCTCACTCATTATATTATATTACTCATCCCTCTGAGGAGAGAGAGGGAGAGAGAATAATAGAGAACACTGTCTTTAAAAATTTCTTGTGGCTCTTATTACATTTTCTTTAAATATTTCATCTTAAATTAAAGCAAACAACTTTAAAATTTTTAAAATTCAAAATTTAATAACAAAAAAAGATGATATTTCCTGAAATATGAAATGACTATAAAAATTACAAAAAAAAACGATAATAATAGCATTAGCAGCAATAATGATGGCAAATAATATATCATTCAATAATATATTGTCTGCCATTGTTTATTGTTATAATTTATGTTTTCTCTCTTCTTCTCCTTTATTTACCCAACTTGTCTTCACTTGTGAATGGATGTTTCAGATGTTCATACTGTGCGTATTTGTGTAATGTATGGAAAACTAAATACGTCATATGAAAGTTTTTCTTTGTTAACATTATTGTTCTTTTATTTTGGCAGATCTTATCAACAAATTGTTATAATTTTCTAATTTTATGTTTCCTTTCTTTTCTTTCTTGTTTTGTCTAACAAATTATGAATCAATGCATGTGTATGTAAGTAACGAGGAATATTTTAAACATTTAGTTTCTGAAAATTGAGAGAAACTCAGAAAATTTGCAAAAGTGAATGATACATTGATTTGAGACCATAAATGAAGGGCTGTCATTTACTTTTAAGAAATTGCTTCCTTCAAATGTTACCCGCGGCAAGGCCGACGAAAATCCTCTACTAAACCCTCCACGTGGGTGTCGGCTGGTAATGGTGGTTGCCCGATGGGGTGTCCACCAGCCAAGGGGGGAGTCCATACTCATTTGATTGTAGGTCGAATGAATTATGGCTCTCACCATAGGATAGAGGTATGGGCTGGACTAAGGTGTTATACGACCCGTGCCGATAGTCAGCCTGGCTGGGGGCCCATCAAAAATATCCCAGTCGTTAACGGAGTATCCTGGATACCGGGCGACCTCCAGGATTAACTAGCCTTACCTGGGCACAGCGGATCTCTGCTCAGGTGGACCTTCCCCTTATCCGCAACTCGTGGGACCAAAAATGAAAAATGAAATGGAAAAAAAATCAATAGAGAAAAATCAGGAAACCGCCTCCACTAGTGAGGACGATAACGGAACTCGTAAAAATCCGCGTACGGGTATTAAGCCGACGCCCGTCTCCACAGAAGAGGGAAAAGACTTGGTTGATGCTAAAGCAGACCAAGAACATAGTACCTCAAAAAATAGTAGAACACAACAAGCCAAAAGCGTCGGCCTTTCCAGAAGCAAGGTTGCTCCAAAAGCCGGACCTTCGTCCAGCAAGAGTGGCCTTGGTAATGTAAAGGTTGACACGGCTCAGAAAATGAAAGAATCGAAGCAGAGGTACAGGGAGCGATTGAGCGCAAAGCGGGTTCTAGACAGGATCTCCAAGATCGCAATAGATAACCGCACGCAGCGCGAAGCGCAATCACTGGCCTGGGCCAAGGAAAAGCTCGAAGAACTAGACAAGACGTCGACCATGGAGGTGGCTGTCAAAAGACAGCGATCTTCTGATGGAGACGCTCCAGGCGCTAAAAAATCACGCAGCTCGCATCGCACCAACACCTTATACAGTGAGGTGCTAAAAGACAGCATAGAAATGGCGGTTGTAGATCGCTCAGATCCAGACGGCAGTATTACACCGTCGAACTGGAGACTTGTAGCAGACGCCCTTGCAGACGTCTTCCCAGAAGTAATGGAGGAGAATCCGGGACCAGTTCCAGTCTACCAAATGTGTGGCTGGCACCAAGGACACGTGAAGCTAGTAACGTGTGCCGATAAGAGAGCCCTGGATCTCTTCTCCATCGCCATAATGAGGGTAGGTGAAATCTGGAAGGGCGCCAAACTAGAAGTAGTGCCCAAGGATGCCATACCTAGCAGACCCCGAACACGCTCTTGGATACCTTTAACTCCAAAGGAGCCAGAAAAAGTGCTAAGAATAATAAAAATGTGCAATCCAAAGTTACCAACACACAATTGGAAAATTGCAAAGTTGGAGGAGCGCCATGGATCTCGCTGTGCGACTATCATAATCAATCAGGAATCCCTGGAGCACCTGGCAAAATCCAATGGTGTGGTGGATTTGAACATATTATCCTAAAAGTATATAAAAAGGATAATCGCCCCATGGAGTCGAGTGACAACGCCCCTCAGGGGGACAAGCCACAAGACGAACACATGGGCGCATCAGTTAATGAAGAAAAGGAGGAGGATAACCTTACAGCATCCTCAACGCAGATTCATACCCGGTCCAGAGTTAGCTCTCTCTCTTCCACTGGGTCGGATATAGCATCTGCCTTTGATATGCTGTTAAGGGAATCTGATCTCCTGGACGAGGCTGATCAAGAAGATTATGGCCTAGACATTACGATGGTGGAGAGGAGAGAGGATGAAACAGAGTAATCCAAATAAATCTCCATCACTCTAAGGCAGCATTGGCTGCACTACTTCTCCGGCTGGCGAACAGAGGAGAAGACATAGCCCTGATCCAAGAACCATGGTCCATAGCCAATAAGGTTTGTGGATTAGGGCACAAAAATTATAGGCTGGTCCATGCCAAATGTGTAGGTAGACCCAGATCCTGTATACTCATTAAGAACAACTTAATGGCATATTTGCTTCCTTATTTCAGCAATGAAGACCTAACCACACTAACGGCGGAGATCAATGGTAAGCAACATTGGATCTCCTCCTGTTACATGCCGCATGACCTAAGCAGTCACCCACCACCAGATCCAGTGAAGAGACTGGTTACAGAGGCAAAGCGCTCAAATGTTGGCCTGCTGATTGGCTGTGATGCCAACTCTCATCACACTATATGGGGCAGCACGAACGTCAACGAACGGGGTGAGTCTCTTTTTGATTTTATTATATCTAATAACCTATTAGTTTGTAACACGGGTAATAAGCCCACATTTATAACGAAAAACAGAAGGGAGGTTTTGGACATAACCCTTACCTCCGGAAATATTTATGATAGTGTCAGAGATTGGAGAGTCTCGGAGGAGCACTCCTTTTCTGATCATAGGTTTATTGAATTTTCCCTTGGTAGGGGGAACAATACTGTAAGGGCGATTAGAAATCCTAGAAATACGAATTGGGATCTTTATGATCGCCTTGTCAGGCTGGGCTTGGACCCACTCACGAGCTGTAGAATAGATAGTATTTCTGGACTTGAGGCTACAGTAGCTGAATTCACAAAGGTCATAGTAGGGGCTTTTGAAAAAGCATGTCCGAAAAGGGTCAACAGGGGTGGAAAAAAACCACCCTGGTGGGACCGGGATCTGGACATGCTCAGAAAGGAGACACGACGACTCTTCAATGTGGCGAGAAAGTCCGGTAATGCGGATCAGTGGAGGGACTATAAAGTGTCCCTTGGAAAATACAAGAGAGTTCTAAGAGGGGCTAAGAGGGACTCGTGGAGAAATTTCTGTAGCAACATGGAAACTATCAACGAAACTTCTAGGCTAAGGAGAATTCTCTCGAAAACATCCTTTATACCCAGTGTACTGCAAAGGGAGGATGGCTCTTGGACCAACTCTGAGAAGGAAACTTTGGATCTTCTTGTGGACACCCACTTTCCACCGGGACAAGGTTCGGATGCGCGAACAACCGTCTCGGGGAGTGAATCACAGTGGGAATACTGCTCGATCATGTCTGCGGACGCGATAAAATGGGCGATAGACGGATTTAGACCGTTTAAATCTCCGGGACCGGACGGAATATATCCGGCCCTCTTGCAACGTCTGGAAATGAAACACATCGGAATGCTTGGGGCGATGTTTGTCGCCAGTATTCGGATGGGCCATATACCGTCGGAATGGTGTAAAGTGGGGGTAGTCTTCATACCGAAGGCTGGAAGAAACTCTCATACTACACCCAAGGACTTCAGACCCATAAGTCTATCCTCCTTCTTATTGAAGACTATGGAGAGACTCGTGGATGTGAATCTGCGTCAGACCTTGGATGGAAATCTCCTTTCCGGGGGACAACACGCATTCATTAAGGGGAGGTCTGTTGAGACTGCCCTACATAGCCTGGTGTGCAGGATAGAGAAATCGCTGGCACAGAAGGAATACACTCTGGCTACTTTCCTTGACATCGAAGGAGCCTTCAATAATGTGGAACTTTGCGCTATAACCAGGGCGCTGGATAGTCTGGGTGTACGATCCACTATAGTGAACTGGATAACTAAGTTACTTTGTGGGAGAACAATCTACCCCACACTTGGGAGCTCACAGACAACCAGGGCTATAGGGAGGGGAACTCCACAGGGCGGAGTACTCTCTCCTCTTTTGTGGAATCTGGTGATGAATGAGCTACTAGTGATACTAGAACAAAATGGGTGTGAGGCAATTGCCTATGCGGATGACATTGTTCTTGTTATCTCCGGAAGATTTGTCGACACTATCAGAGATAGGATGCAACTGGCTCTGAGGAGGGTCTGCGTGTGGGCATCTGAACGTGGTTTGGGTGTTAACCCGGTGAAAACGGAAATAGTACTCTTCACAAGAAGGTACAAGCCACCGACATTTCGTCCATTGAAACTTAACGGGACGGAACTGAAACTCAAACAGGAGGCACACTTTCTCGGACTTATTCTGGATAGGAAGCTGTCTTGGAAATCGAATATCATTAACAGAACTAAAAAGGCTTCCATTGCCCTGTATGCTTGTAACAGAGTGTTGGGGAGAAAATGGGGCCTAGGACCTAGGATGACACACTGGATCTACACAGCGGTGGTCAGACCTATCTTGACCTATGGATGCCTAGTTTGGTGGGAATCCCTTGAAATTAAAACTAATTGGAAACTAAGACAGCGACTGCAGAGATCTGCCTGTATTATCATTAGTGGTGCCTTGCGCACTACACCTACGTCGGCACTGGAGATAATTTTGGGCCTCTTTCCGCTTGACCTTTTCTGTAGGGGAGTGGCTGCTAAAATAAGTAAACGTCTCTGGGCGACTGGACAGTGGCACGACTCGGGCATAGGCCACGCAAGAATCCTGAGGGAAGTTGGAGCTGTCGGGAGCAGTGACTACATGACACCGAGGTACGACTTCACGAAGAGATTCAGGACATCGGTTCCGGATAACGGAGCCTGGAAGGGTGGTGTGACCCACCTGTTTAGAGACTCCGTACAAATCTACACCGATGGCTCTAAGCTGAACGGAGCGGTTGGCAGTGGAATTTTTTCGGAATCAGTTGGAATAGCTCAGTCTATAAGACTACCAGACCACTGCAGTGTCTTTCAGGCGGAGGTGGTGGACATACAGGCTGCGGCGAGTATTATTGGGGATGGAAGGGTCTCCAAGCGGAACGTTACAATACAATGGATGACTGTGGTAGCACAATGGGCCCAATGCGGCCTAAGTGTGTCCATCAACAAGAAAAATTTTTCTTGGATGGGCAGCCACCTCTACCTACCTACCTACCTACCCGCGTCAATGCCGTCAATTGGAGAGCTCCAATTTTGACATGCTTTTTTCGGAACTTCGGTACCTCATTAATAGCAGCTGTAACGTTGATTTTCAGATTAGGAATTGCAATTGAAATGTCTCTATACACTAGAGACTTTACGTATGCCAACAGAAAATTGTCTAGTGGCATCAAATCGCATAACCTTTGCGGCCAATAGACTGTTGCAGAATGTGAGATTAATTGCTCTTTAAACTCGCATCGTAATATATTCATGGCATCTTGCACCGTCAGGCATGTGACATCGTTTGCTGAGGCCAAGTCCAATTCAAAAAACATCAGCAAGCAAGTGCTAATTAATAAAGTTGCGATATTCATCGCTCTTGCCAAAGTACTGTATGTCTATTAGTATTCAATTACGCCTTCACACAAAATTTGCCAGTTCTATTGGTTCACGTGCCAGTTGAGCCTAAAGTGAGCTTTCTCGCTGAAAATAAATTTTTAATAGACACACATTAGTCACATAGTATTAATATTGATAATAAAATTTAACGATTTGATTTATACGTTTGTTAGTCTATTCATGATGAAATGGCAGACCTTCCTCACCACATTTGTCATCCCACATTTTTGACTTCCGGATCGATGATATTGCAATGATCCTGATAGGTTCACCACAATCCATTTTCCCATCCAATCCATGTATATTTCCAAAGATTTTGAAGTAGGAACTGATTATACAGTACCAGTTGTCTCTACTCGCGATTCGCTTAATAGTTGCATGCTGCCTCCGGAAGCTGTTATGATGTAAAACGCGTAGGTTAGTTTCGCCGTCAAGGCATTAATAAAAATGGTAGCATATTGGCTACCGCAGTTACTTCCAGCAGAAAGGTGCAGTTGCAACGCATTTCCAATTCAGAATTTACCAATGGCCTGCGTTTAGGTACGGGCAGACACCTAAACTATTCAATCCATTTTGCAAACATACTGCCTCCATAAGAATTTGATACAGTGGAGGGCAAACTGAGTTCAATTCCCTCGAATTCTCGGGATCTTATTTTTCGCATTGGAAACCACGAGTTTGTTTCTCTTTGGATTTATTTCCCAACCGCCTTGTGAACGTTTCGGAGATGGGTTATGAGACAGATTACACATAATTGGTTACAACCCTTTAGTCAGGATTACGACCTAGCTTCTCACACCACTGATGTTGTCTGTTTTAATTTTATACATGAGTGGTGGGACCTACAGTTTAAAATCAATTCCGAACGACAGATTTTTTGTTAAACTTCTGAGAGGAAGTCGCCGAAGAAAGAATTTTCATATTCTCATTTTGATGTCAGACCTAGGATTTGATCCCAGGCCTCACGTCTAACAACACACTACCTACTAGACTACGGCGACTTCAAGAGACAGATTATCAGAATTTAAATGAAAATGGAGATCAAACGTAGGATCACTCTTGCCAACAGGTGCTACTATGGTCTCAATAGGCATTTGAGCAGCAGAGACCTCTCTCGTACGACAAAACTAATACTCTACAAGACGCTCATCCTACCCGTGCTTTTTTATGGCACAGAGGCATGGACCCTCTTAAGTACTGATGCAGCAGCCCTCAGAGCATTCGAGAGAAAAGCCCTACTTAAGATCTTTGGTCCAGTGCGCGTTGGCGATGATTTCCGCATCCGATATAATAGTGTGTTGTATGAGCTCCTCAACGACATAGACGTTGTACAGCGTATTAATACCCAGAGGATGCGCTGGCTCAGCCATGTCGTTCGAATGGAGGAGGATGCTCCGGCGAGACGAGTGTTTGATGCGAAGATCTGCGGATTCCGGCGAAGAGGACGACTCTGTAAGCGTTGGAAGGAGCAAATCGAAGAATCCCTATCATCGATTGGTGTGACCAACTGGCGTAGGCGCGCAAGAAGCCGAGGCGCCTGGAAGGATGTATTGTGGCAGGCCGAAATCCGTTAATCGGGTTGTTAATAGTTAATTAAGTAAGTAAGTAAGTATTGAGTCAATTTATAATGTAAATTAATAACATTTTTTAAATATTCTTTTTTCATTCCCTTCATTCCCTTCATGTTGCTTTTTGTGTTTTTTTTTCTTTTGCAACAAAAGAATTTTAATTAACTCTTAAGACGGAAATATTTTGGCAAACTTCCTTGTGAGCTCTTTATTAACATCGTGTCGTAATATTGTTATTGCTGTTGCTGTAGTTGAAGTTGCTGTTTTCACTGGAAAAATCTGAAAATCCCCAAAACGAATAAAAACAGAATCTGCAGTCGTTACAACATCAGTCTCTGTATTTATTTTAATTTTTTTTTTTGTGGTTACTTCACAAGGAATCCTTGGATATTAAGATGTTGCTGGTAGAAATCGTTTTATTGAAAAACTAGGAAAAAGATTGCAGGCCATGCTATTTTGGGTGTATTTTTTGGTGTTCGTAACTTTGCATTAGCAAAACTGCTTTATGCTTATAGATTTAAGAAATGAAAGTTGCTTCTTGTTTAGTTTAATTTGACATGGATAGATTTGCACCAGAGCAACGGATGCGACTTGTTGAAATTTTTTATTACAATAATTCATTTAGTATTTGCATTCATTATGAATTTTCATTCTCCAAAGAAGTTCTTTTTAATTTTCTTTTTTGGGGTGAGGATATTCCACATGGAAATCATTGTTTGGTGAGGTATGTCCTATGCAAATTTCATGTTCAAAATTAATGAAAAATAATTGTTAAATTTAAAAATACAGTGAGCGCCAAAAGAAACGGTACATTAAAATATACATTAATAAATCACCGTTATTTTAATTTTAAAATTGTTTCATTGCCAAAATTGAAAAAAAAAATTATAAAAATTTCGAAATATTGTCAAATTTCTTCGGGCACTCTCCTTAAGTGGTAAAAGTTGAGTTTGGTGCTTGTTAGAATTTTATCCATAGTGTATAGTTTCTTTTGACCCTTACTGTCTATGCGTAAATAATTGGAATATGAGTAATACAGACTATAAAGACTGGTAGAAACAAAAGTCGTTAGAGCTGTAGTCATTCTGCATGTCTTCACATAACACAATGACCTGTATGCATTGCCACTGTGATCGGTATGACACTACTATCAATACCGAGTAATTGGTTGATGCGCCTTCTATCCATTGAGGGCCAAGTAAGTCTGGCAGTGCAGCAAAGTTACTTATTGATCTAGGTTAGGTTGGCATCCATTTCCGTTCAATGGCCAATTTAACCATGATAAACTTTTTAATTGCTTTTGTTTAAATTCTATGTACATGATAAAGATTACTTTCGCACTTTAGCTTTGTTAGCACTCCATTTGAACTTTCTGTTGACTGCAAATTATTATAGTGGTGCCTAAATACATATTCTAGCTTTTGCGAAATGTACGATAATATTTTAGGCGGAGCGCATAAAAATCCAAATGCAAATAAAACGATACACGTCTTATTTATGAGAAATCCTTTATTGTACTAAAATTTTTATATTACAGAAAAAGGAAAAATGATTTTATTTTATTCAGAAAAAAATATTAGTTGGCTTTGAAAAACTAAATACGTCTTTTAGTTTTTTGGTAGGCTATGGAAACAAAAAAAAAAAAAAATAATGAAAATTATAAAAAACAGATTACATGATATTTGGGTTGCTTTGTTATAAAAATCAAAATTGTATATTTCAACACTCCTCTTCAAACCGAATATCATGTATCTATGATTTATTTAATTCATTATTGCTATGACTAATAATTAATATTTAAGAAATGTGTAGACTATACATATGTATATGTAAAATATACATATATATTGTACATTTTTTTTTAAATACATAAATACAATTTCATATTCTCTTGCTTAAAATATTCCAAGATTATTTACAAATTTTATATGTTTTTCTTTTGATAAATTCTTTGTCAATACATCAGCTATATTTTCTGCGCTATTAACATATTCTAAAACTAATATTTTACTCTTAATTACATCTCGGTATCATCACACCGTAAGTCAATGTGTTTGCTACGAGCGTGATAGAGTTGGTCTTTTGCCAATTGTTGAGAAGTTCAATTATCGGTTTTAAGAACAATAGATTTATTTTCGTTGAAAAAACCAATTTCAACCATCAGATTTCTTAAATACACTGCTTCTTTTGCTGCACTTGATGATGCCATATACTCTGCTTCAGTTGAACTAAGCGCCACTGTCGTTTGCTTTTTAGATTCCCATGATATGGCTCCTCCAGCTAGCATAAAAACGAAACCCGTAAATGACCTACGATCAATTACGTTGCCACCCCAATCTGCACCTGAGTACCTATAAACATCATCATTTCTGTTGCCATAATGTAACTTAAAGTTTTTCTTTTTTGACAGATATCGTAGAATTTGTATCGCGCCAGTTTCATGATCTACATTGGGATCAACAATGCATTGCGCCACTTTTAATTGAATGCATAATGTCCGGACGTGTAGTTACCGTCAAATACATTAACGGTCCAATTAAGTATTGACAGGCTGTTGAATTAACTTTGGTTTTAGTATCATCTTTAATTACCTGATATCCCGCATCAAGCGATGTGGAACACTGACGACAATTTTCCATGTCATAGGCATTTAATAAGTTTTCAATATTTTTCCTGTGTCCCAGATTAATATCACCAACTTCACCCTGACGTTCGACTTCTATGCCCAAAATCAATTTAATTGGACCTTTATCTACTAAATCAAACTCATTAGCTAATTTCTGCTTCATATCATTAAGTTCCGCCTTTGATGAACACGCTATGATTAAATCGTAGACAGCGCCAGCACAGTATTTTTATTGTCGTTCTTTTTATATAAGCATGGCTCATTTTTACATTGGATCAAACCAAATCTTTTCAGGACCGAGTCTAATTTAGAGTTCCACTCTCTGCCGGACTGCTTTAAACCACAGAGAGCCTTGTTCAATTTGCGAACATTGTTTTGGATATTCGGCAATTACCGTTCTTATTGTTGCGTATCTTATAAATGGTGAAAACGTTTCGAAATAATTTACTCCATACTGTAGAAAGTAGTAGTACTTAGTACTGCAGTAGAAAGACCTGGACTTTTGGTTCGTACAATTCTGGGTCTACCAGGTCTTTTGTGGCTCTTAGTTTTCCTGTTTTCTGTATAGCCCCAGTGAATTTGCTAAGAAGAACGCACATATGTTACAACGAATTTTATTCAAAAGTGGAAGTGGACGTATTTTTCTTTTATACTCTTATACAATTATACCATTAAAATCAAATTGAATATCAGCCTAAATAGTTATAATTTTTTTATTATTTCTTAATATGTTCTAAAAAATAAATAAAAAAACAAATAAACCCTGAAGACTATGGACCAACTTGACGTATGAGTACTATTTGAAGAAAATTGTTTTCATACGCATCAATGAAGAAATACTAAGAAAATAAAAAAATTGCAAATGAACATTACATCTGAAAAGTAAAACTAAATTATGTTATATGTTAAATTAATGTTATGTTATGTTATATGTTAAATAACGCCAACCTATCCTGGATCAATGAGGAGTCTTGCTCCACCGCTAGACTCACCTGGCCCTTGATGGATAGAAGGCGCACCAACCAATTACTTGGTCTTGATGGATAGAAGGCGCACCAACCAATTACTTGGTCGTGGTCGTGACGTCATCTCAACCACAGTGGCCATGCTTACAAGTCATTGCGTTATGGGCACACACGCGGAGAGAATGAGGCTCCCATTTGACGACTTCTGTCGTGGTTGAAGATCCGCGGAGGAAGAGGAGACTGTTATCCACTTTCTTTGTCAGTGCCCGTTTCTTGCTAGGTGTAGATATAGGTTATTTGGCTCCCCATTACTTGTCAGCTTGACGGAGCTATAGACTATTGATATCAAGGATATAGCTTCGTTCATCTAACTTTCTGGCTGGTTTTCCAGTATAGGGTAGTCGTGCTTTTCATGTGCAGCCCTTGCGTTGATCAACTTCTTCCTCTTCCCTGATTTTGGTGGAACTTGGTCACTACAGGGACTGCGTTCACCCTTGGAATCACAACGGGGCGCTATGCGTGCTCAAGTGAGCTTTGTGAAATCAGGCCTACCACTCAGACCTAACTTAACCTATATGTTAAATATTGTTACGAAAATGGAAATGGTGTTTTGCTTTCACATCGCTTAAATTGTAAACAAAAACAATGAACTTGTTTGCATGATAAACAAGTAAACAAAAAATATATCAACAATAACCAGTATTAAAAAAGGCGATAAACAAGTAAACAAATATGCAACAAAAACACTGCAAGAACAAACGTAAACAAAATACACAAACAATATGTTTACATTTGAGATTTTGAGAAGACGAAGTCAAGCAGTTAACAATCATGCACTGTTTTTAAAGGAGCAAATCGATTCAAATTTTTCTATTAACTTTTTTCATGGAAACTCTATGGTTTGACACTTGTAATACTATTCCCTGAGACATTTAGAAATTGCATAAACATTTAGAATGGGAAAAGAAAAAACAGTGAAAGTCGAGGAGACGGATAATTTCTTGATAAAGATAAATCACGTTAGAGAGTGTTTGTTCAGACTTTGTGTTCACAAAAAAACCAGACACGTAGACAGATCAACGATGAAACTAACAAATAGTTGGAAATTATTTTTTATATTTTAATGCTTCTAATAAAGTTCCTAAAAGGCAACAGAGGCTTTCCAGCTGTAAACCTTTTTATGTACTACCAGCTGTAACCTTATAGAATCTCAGTTCATGTGAAACGATTTTCCACTGGCATTGCATTGACGGAATATGATTAGGATTATTTTATTGTTTAAAGTGGACTGCGAACGACAGATTTTTGAGAAACCTTTCTGGCCTTCTCAGAGTTTTTGCTAGAAATCTGTCGAGAGGAAATCGCCGAAGAAATATTTTTAATATTTCGTTTTGAACCGTGGCCTTACGTCTAATAAACCAACACACTACCTACTACACTACGGCGAGTTATAATGGGTATTATGAATCTAAAATCCATGGTAGAATATACAATATCCGCCATAAAAGCCCCTGACGCACTTATAAAAATAAAAGAGAGAAAGAAAGAGACAATCATCTCTCTCTGACCTAGACTGTAAAAGCTTTTTAGAACGTAAATAATAATATTTAAGACCGTATGGATGTGGTTATGTCCGTTAAAAAAAGATGAGTACTTTGGTTGATATATGATGCTTAAGAGTCTACTGAACTGCTTACATAAATTTTAGTATACATTGCTTCATCGAAAACAAAAAAAACCATTCTGATTCTTTATTCAAACGAAAATTATCAACACTATTTTGGCATCTGAATGAGTTAATATACATTCTATAACATTCTAAGTCGAAAAAGTGTGTTATGAGTTATGAGCTCTCAAAGTTTATACTAAGTAGATTTTTCCCTATCACTTCGGAACGGATCGGCGCATCTTAACCAAATTTTGACAGTATTTAAGTTAAAGAACGTAGAATTTAAAAATGCAAGAACATTAAAAACTTTCTAAGTACACTTAGAACGTTATAGAATGGAGGCGTCGAAATTTCTTTGTATTTTCAATCATTATTTTATTTATTTCAACAAAAATTCTTTAAATTTAGTTTTACAGATTTTCAGAGATAAAGGATTTCCGAGTATATAACTTTGAAACAAGAAAAAAATAATTAAAGAAGCCAAAAAAAAGAAAAGAAAAAACAGAGGAGAATGATGAATTATTGTCCAATAATTCATTGTCAATTTTATGAAAATAAAAGGCCTAAAAGAGCGGACTTTTTCAAATTAAATTTTTACAACAACGACAAAAAAATGTATATAAAATTAAAAGAAAATTTCTCCGACAAGGTTTGACCTTCATTGAAACTTTTAGGACTCATTAAACACTTTGGAAATTATGTTTTTAATTACAATAAATATACAAAAAAATAACTTTTCTTTATCTACTAATCTTTGTTACGAATTAAAGAAAATCGTATTAAAATATATATTTTTTTTAATTTCTTTAAAACGTAAATACTTTAAAGCCATATATATTGGTGAATATGCTAAAACAACTGGATAGCCGTCCTTAAATATCTTTTTCAAAGGGAACTGATTGGTGTTGTTGTGTTTCATCAATTAGTTGGTGTTTATTTTAACTATAGATTATCACTGTTGAGTATATTGTTACGCAAACGCGAAAATATGATACTGGTGTTTTGCTTTTACATCATTTAACATTAAAGTTATAAACAAAAGATACAAAAACAAGTAAACAAAAATGCAACAACAAACACTACAAGAATAAATGTAAACAAAGTGCACAAACAACGAAGTTTACATTTATAAAGATCTCAAGAAGGCGAAGCTACAAACATTCGCCTTCAAGAACATTAAACTGTTTACATTGCCATATAAAAGGCAAGGCAAAGCAGGCAACTGAGTTAGTAAAAGTTCAGTGAGCCTTGTGTGAAGACTAAGTGTGTTTGAACAGAATAATCGTGGTTTGAAGATCTCCGTTACAAAGATCTGTCGAATGATTACCTAGTAATTATTACTGTTTATGCAAAGGGTATAAATAGAGGAATAACAAAGAAAAGCAATTGTTGTTGTTTACATCAAGTTGTGAACAGTGGCACACAGAATTGAGCGAATAATAAAGAATTTTAATTAAAACTAAACAAAAATTTATTTTTATTATATAATAATTTAATTATTTATAATA
This sequence comes from Sarcophaga subvicina, assembly GCA_936449025.2. Taxonomy (NCBI): domain Eukaryota; kingdom Metazoa; phylum Arthropoda; class Insecta; order Diptera; family Sarcophagidae; genus Sarcophaga; species Sarcophaga subvicina. The sequence goes on from OW388084.2 coordinate 42,269,089, forward strand.
TTATATTTTATTATTTATAATTTAAACATTTTTAAAAGGTAAACATATAACAATAGTTTACTTCTGTTTTTAATATTTAATTTAATTTAATTTAAATGCAGGAAAAATGAACGGCTACTGTCGTTTGTTGGACTACTAGTGAAAAGTATTTCATTTGCTCTTGCTTTCGTTGTTATTTGCTCTGCTTTCAGCTAACCTAAAATGGTAAAATTTTAAGTATCTGAATAGAAAAGGAATGTAAGTTACATACCTATATAATTGTCAGTACAATCCTTCAGTCAGGATCACGACCTAGCTTCTCACACCACTTATGCTGTGTGTATTAATTTTATACATGAGTTGTGGGATCTACCATTTAAAGTCGACTCCGAACGACAGATTTTTGAAAAACTTTTCATGGCAATTTTATTTACTCTCAGAGTTTTTGCCAGAAATTTAATGAGAGGCAGTCGCCGAAGAAAGATTTATTCATAATTCGTTTTGTTAGAGATGTCTGACTGATGTCTGAGCCGAGGTCTCGTGTCTAATAAGCCAACACACTATCTACTAGGCTATGGGGACTTCAATTTAGGATACTTTTGCTTATCCAAAAAATGTATTTCGTGGTTGTTACTGCTATTGCTGCTGCCATTGTGTGATACACATACATTTGCATACACATACACATACTATCCTTTAAGTTGGTAAACTTTGAAGTTGGTAAACTGCGTGTAGGGTGGACAGTTTGCCGCTTACTGAGAAAGGTAACCCCAAGGAGATGTTACAAGTGCTTGCAGTTCGGGCATGTAGCAGGAAAGTGTAGCAGTAATAGTGACTGGTCCAAACACTGCTTCAAATGCGGAGGACAAGGTCACCTTGCCAAGGCTTGTGACCGTGACCCTCACTGCCTTCTTTGTAGAGGCGATCCGGATGCGGACGCGAAGCATATCACGGGAGGACATAAGTGCGCACACTATCTAGCGGCACGACGGAAGTTGATACACACAGGTAAATGAGAGTCCTGCAGTTGAACTTGAACCATTGCGAAGCGGCGCAGGAGCTACTTAAACAAACGGTGCGGGAGCAGAGGATAGACTTGGCAATACTGAGCGAGCACTACAGAGCACCTGAAAACCAACGTTGGATAGACAGCAAATGCAACAGGGCTTCGATATGGTCCTGTGGTAAATTCCCAATGGGAAATGTCGACGACAGGTGGGAGAGCTTTGTGAAATGCACCGTTAATGGGGTACATTTCTTCAGCTGTTATCTTCCCCCTAGCCTATTAATGGCTAGATAGATATCAATGGCAGAATAGATGACATCATTAAGGAAGCAAGGAACGTGAGACCTATGGTAATTGCCGGGGATTTCAATGCTTGGGCTGTTGAATGGGGCTCGGCATTCACTAACCCAAGAGAATGCCTACTCGACGCATTTGCAACATTGGATGTTGTTTTACTTAATAGTGGTGATAGGGATACATTCTCGAGAAATGGACGCTGCTCTAAAATTGACCTGACATTCGTCAGCGACTCACTGGCGACCTCATCTACCTAGTTGGTGTATGACATCTACACATATAGCGATCATCAGGCTATCATTTTTGAGATCCGGGAACGCTCTACGGGACACAACGTTCCTGCCGCACCGCCGAACCCTCTTTGGAAGGACTCCACCTTTGACAGGGAAACCTTTGTCCTCGCATTGGAGGACATTCAGTTATTCGGGAACGCGAATGACAAGGCGACGGAACTTATGCGCTCCATAACGGAGGCTTGCAACGTTTCTATGGCAAGGAGGCGTCATCTGTCTGGGAAGAAACACGTCTACTGGTGGAACGCGGATATAGCGGATCTGAGGCGTAAATGCAACCGCGCACGGCGGCTATTCCAAAGGGCCAGAGGCCGGGATGAATTTGCAGAACTGCGGGAAAGGTATAGAAGGTGTAGGAACAGCCTTAAAGGGGCCATTGCGCTCAGCAAGAGAAGATGCTACAGGGAAATGTGCGCCGATGTGGACGAGAATCCCTGGGGAACTGGATATAAGGTGGTGATGAGAAAGCTGAACTGCTTCCGACCACCAGCAACGTCATGTGCATCTAATTTGCAATCAATCGTCGCGGACCTTTTTCCGCGCAAAGCCGAAATTACATACTGCGTGCGGGATATGCGGTCACCGGAGGAAATCCCAGAAGTCAGCAGGCAGGAATTGGAATCAGTCTGTGGGGAAATGAAACTTAACAAAACACCGGGGATCGGCGGGATCCCAAAGGATGCTATCAGTGGTGAGCGCTGGCTGGAGGGCGATAAGGAGTACTGCGCTATCATCACCCTGGACGTCAAGAACGCATTCAACTCTGCGGATTGGGATGCCACTTTAACAGCCCTAGATGGAAAGGATGTACCGAACTACTTGATGGAACTTACTAACTACTTTAAGGATAGAGTGCTCTTGTATGACACAGATGATGGCAGGAAAACATATGCGGTATCGGGGGGGGGGGGGGGTCCCGCAAGCTTCCGTGCTGGGCCCAATACTATGGAATGTCATGTATGATGGTGTACTGGGGCTTAGATTCCCTGGAGGTACACAGATCATTGGTTTTGCGGACGATATTGGCCTGGTGATAAGGGGAAAAAATTTAGATGATTTAGTGAGAACGTGTAACACTGCGGTTGGTATGGTCAGGAACTGGATCACGGGAATAGGTCTCAAACTTGCTGATCACAAGACGGATGTACTACTTGTAAGCAGTAGGAAGAAGATGGAATTTATTACAATAACAGTAGGTGACCAGCGCATAACATCAAAGCAGGCGATTAAATATCTGGGAGTAATTATTGATAACAGGCTCACGTTTAGGGAACACCTGACGTACATCGGTGGAAAGTGTGCGGCGACGTCATGTGCCCGAATAATGCCTAACCTTGGAGGCCCAAACAGGAGAGGAGGCGGTTACTGATGAAGGTAGTGACTTCGATCGCTATATATGCGGCCCCTATATGGACCGGGGCCATGGATAAGACGACCTATAGGGCAGGTATAGAAACTGCCTACAGGAGATCAGCTCTCAGGGTGATTTCTGCCTTCCGCACGGTGTCTACTGATGCAGCATTGGTGATTGCGGGGATGATGCCCCTGAGGCTAGTAGTGGATGTAGAGAGGAGGAAACATGACACAAGGAGGGGAATGGATCTCCCCAGTCCTGTCCAGTTAGTGGATGACGCTATGCATAGATGGCAGCATGACTGGTCCAATTCAACCAAGGGAAGGTGGACCCACAGACTCATACCGAGCATAGGCGAATGGACCAAAAGGAGACACGGTCAGGTGAACTTCTACCTGACACAGTTACTAACCGGCCATGGATGTTATAGAGCATATCTCTATAAGTATGGTCATGATGTAGACGAGGCATGCCCAGAATGCCCCAATGAAAGGGAGACGGCGGAGCATGTTTTCTTTACTTGCCCGCGATATGTTGTTCAACGAAATTGCCTGGAGAGGACAGTAGGATTCCAGGTAACGTCCGATAACATAGTTAACCTGATGTTAACCGCATGTGACAATTGGAACGCAGTATGTGTTTTCGCAAGGAAGGTGTTGACGCAGCAAAGATTGGCTGAGAGAGCAAGGTCAGTAGAATTTGAAGGCAGCACTCGCTGAATCTCCACCCCCCCGAAGTAATACTTGATTGTGGTCCCGGGGGGGCAAATGGTTGAAAGTGTGGCGAACTAGGTTGGGTTAAGTACGTATGCGTTTAGCAAGCCAAGAGTAAGTCTTGCGGCGAATCGTGCACCTTGGTAGGCCGGGCTACCAATGTCTTTCGATGATTCCCAACCTTTAGCTCGTAAAGCTATTAAAAAAACTATCCTTTATATCATGGATTTACACATGCAATCACTCCCGTCATACCCAGTTTACTATATTGAATGTCAATATGCGTCAGTACGTGACTATTGATGTCGTTGAGGCCGTTATTAACGCGTATTTAAGTTACTCGGGCATTGCGGAAGAGAATGTTTGCGTTTAAATGTTAAATATGAGTGCGTTATAAAAGTCGTGGAATATTTTTATTATCTTTCTTTATGTTATTGCACTCAATATGAGGTATGGTAATGTGATTTCTGTGAATGTTATTAAATTTGTTTTTACGATAATATTCAATAAAAATGAATAATTTAGTAAAGCAAACTGACGTATATCTACATTTTCTGGTTGTAGTTTTTTAAGCAAAACTATTACAGCCGTATTAAAAACAATCATAACAATAACACGGTGCGACAGTCAAAATACACCCGAGTAACTACATAGTCTAAGTTATTCCCTTTTTTATTTTTCTCTAACTTTCCAAACTTGTTTTATGTATATGACAAAAACGGTTTTTTTGATCTTTTCACACAAAATTATTGATTACCCAAATAGGTTTGGAGCTATTTTAAAAATTCAATGTTTTTTTAGAAAGGGAAGAGATTAGACTTTAAAACGGTATACACAGACATTTCGTTCAAACTTCTATGTTATGAGTTTTGTTGGGGTTAACTTGGAAAATATTATTTTTTCATAAAAATTTAATTAAAAAATATGAAATAAGTAATAACATTCTGAAAGTGCATTATCTTGTGAAAAGAATGTAACTTCGTTTGATAAAATTGCACAAAAATTAAATAGTTATGTTTTACAGAGTGTAACAGCTGAGTCATATTTTTTATATATCCTGGGTTATCAAATAAACTTTTAGTTCAAAAAATTTCAAAATATTTGATGAATCTTGATTGTTTATCACAAAATGTGTTAATTTCGCGGTTGGGCGATAACCAGAAGTTGACTAATATTAGTGTTTGTTGCAAATATAATTATATCGCTTTGCGGAAACATTGGCCAATTTCTGGTGGTAGCGTAAAATTGACACATTGGCTGACTTACAAAATGTATCAATACAAAGTTTTTATGCAGTTCTACTACGGTATATACATTTTGTACATATGCAAAGTTAACAAATAATGCATCAACTATAAATCCGATGCCTGATTGCTTTTTGACTGCGTTAAAAATACACATTGACGACGATTTGAAATAGATTACATTGTAAACATTTTGTATAGCGACTTTATGAAACACTATACTTTGTTCAAACACAAAGCAACTAACATTTTGGAAGTCATACATTTTCCAATAAACAATCAAGATCCATCAAATATTCTGAAACTTTTTTAAAATTTAAAAAAATGTTTATATGAAAAATATAACTCGACTGTTAGACTCTTTATATAATAACTACGGTAATTTTTGTCCGATTTGATCAACCGAAGTGTCTATCTCTTCACAAGATAATGAACTTTCAGAATGTCATCACTTATTTCATATTTTTTAATTAAAGTTTGGTACTTTGAACGGACAAACTTCAGAAAATATGAAAAAATTCGCATTTGCCAAGCTTACCTCATCAAACTCCAGAGCATATCGAGTCAAATAATATACATATATATTATGTATATCGTCTTAAAACCTCATCCCTCTCCTTTCTCATAATATTTAAATTTTGTACATCGATTCAGAAATTTGAGAAGAAAGATCAAACAAACTTTTTTGTCAAATAAAGCAGGTTTGGAGAGTACGAGAAAAATAAAAAAAAGTATTTTTAAGTTCTACTCAACTAACTGAACGACTTAGACTAGGTAGTTACTCAGATGTATTTAATTTTTTACATTTTTTCGCATAGTGTAATTAATTCAATAAAATTTATTACAATAATTTCTCAAAATCAATAACTTTACAAACTCAACATCAACTCTTAATTTGTTTCAATAAACGAACTCTTTATTTTTTTTAATAATTATATACATAAGTGTGTATGATGAAATTTATATATGAGAACATTTACAATACTTGGAAATTATTATGTACAATACTTACATATTTTTGCATAATTTTAAGGATTATTAATAATATTGAAGAAAATTCACTAAAACAGTTAAGTGTCATAATACTTACATAATTACTTAATTGGCCATTACATACTCTTTAATCAGCATAACAACCTAGTTTCTCACACCACCCTTGTTGTGAGTGTTAATTTTATCAATGAGTGGCAGGCAGTTTAATGTTGACTACGAATGACAGATTTGAAATACTTTTCATGGCAATTTTATTTACTGCCAGAGTGTTTGTAAGCAGGCAGCTGGGAGGAAAATGGTGCCGAAAGTAATATTTTTTCAAATTTCGCTATGTTCGAGATGTCTGAGCTGAGATTTGAAACACGGAATCTCGCCTAGTAAGCCATTCTACCTACTATTCTCGATAATTATTATATTGTTATCCATATTCCGTAATTAAATGCTGATGTTACTTCCATTTTAAATTTAAACCACATTGCTTCGCCGACAAATTCATCGACGTATAGCTTCTCAGTGACTTTAAAATGGCTCCTTCACTAACATAATTTTATTGTTTTCATGTTTTGTTGAATGCTACATCCGCCCATGGTAGTTTGATAAAAAAAAATAAAAAGATTAAATGCCAGGAAATTTGTCAGAAGTACGTTCAACAGGGCAGCTGTTATCATCTGTCCAAGTTCGGAGGTTCATATTTGGAAGGCTCGATATATTGTTTTTGTGTAAGTCGGTTAATAAAGGTCGCTTAAATTGAAGATTTAAAACAAAGAAACGTTTAGAACGTTATACTAAAATTAAGATATTTTCGTTAATACGGCTGTTGCTTTTGATATGTACAAGAATAAGTTGTACGTCAGGTGTACCGGTATGAAATAAGCTTTTTTTGAGGAAATAAAACCATACCCATTTGTTCCTTCTTTAAGGTAATTTGTGGATTCCACGTTAATAAAATAGTTCATCTTTTGAAGCAAATCAAATAGTCGCTTTCTGGCAGGAATCGCAATGCTGCTTAGCCTATCTGTGACCCATCGATGAAAAAAATAATTGTCGGAAGGAGTCAAGTCTGTTGACTGGGGGCGGGAGGGATAGCCTTACGCTTTTATTGTATCCCAAAACCAGGTTTGCTTTGTTTGCAGGAGCATTCTCATGTTGCAAAGTAACCTTGGCGTGCTTGTGTCCTATCCACTAGACACACAACATTGTCTTTCTGCCGAATCCACCTGGTTTTACAGCCGACGTTTATGATTGTCCAGGATTTTTTCTCTTTAGGATTCTGAATAGTAATTCATTTTTCATAATTTTCGGGTACAAAATTCGCCATCTTTAATACGATGAAAGAATATGATGTTGTTTGTATGTACAAGCAAAACACTTGTATGTACAATATACAAGCAAAACACCAATTCCATTTTCGTAACAATATTTTTACATATTTGCGATAATATATGATCGGCAAACTGACCATTCCGAAGGAAGCTAATTTGGGTAAACTGAACTGATGTGAGTGATATTCCAGTAAAAGAGTTCGCAACGAATTGCAAAAAATTTCTATCTGATGGGATAATGTTAGGACTGTAAGGCGGATGATGGAGGTAATGACATGGTTTACTACAATCTTCCTCAATTTTTGTTGGTACTTAGGAGTTATGTTAGTCTGTAACAGCGCTTTGAGTGTTTAAGTTCACCGAGAATCTTTCTCCAGCGCTCTATTATTGTCTTGTTCTTTCCATTTAAAGTGGTCATAGAGTTTATTGATAAAATGTATGTATTTTTTAGAATAGATACATAATATTATCATTTTTATTGTATACTTGGAATTATAACAAACTTACTTGTCATTTCTTCATTTTTAAATAATCTTTCAGAATTAAATTGACAGCTGAAGCACGAATAAAACAATTAAAAATTAAATTGTTTTTAAAATTTTCAAAAGCTATGATTAAGGGTGATGTGATGTCAATTCATGTCTGTGGTTATTTGTGTAAGTGTTTGTAGCAGATTAAATAAATATTGATTATTAGCCTTACTTAACGCGCAAGCAAAAAGACAGATAAACTCATGGCAGATATTTTTTTATTTCAATGTTTGTATGTTAAGTGTTTAGTGAACACATACAATAAATCATTTTCATATTTACAGAGGAAAATATTAGATGACAAACATATATGTAAATAATTGCAGTATCAATGGGTATAATATACGTGAGCGGCAAACATGTAACGTTACGTATGAGTGATATTTAATATTAGAGTGTAATATAAATTATACGCCATCATGCATCTGTGTACCTTAAAAAATACTGACACTATTGTAGCGTAGAAATCATTTCAAGTACAATTTAACAAAGTATTTACCGTTTAATTATTATTTTAAACTTATGTGGATATGTAAAATAAAAAACTGGGGGTATTTTATCTTTAAGATTATTGTTTTGCTTACTACATCAGAAATGTTTGGTTACATCGAGTGTTTCAACAGGTTCTTCCGAACTTTGGCAGTTGCACTTCGTGACTTGGGCCTGTATTTGTACAAAATTTAGCTGACTCCAGAACTGAAATTAAACAGCCACAAACAGCGATGTGTTTTCGCTTAATGGGTTATGGTGCAGTTGGCAACTGACCCTAAATATGATAGAAAAATCATCTTCAGCGATGAGGCACAATAACGGATTGGCGGCATTATCGATGCATATTTCGTTGAGCGAGACGCTGGCTTGGCCATCACTGGCACCCAGAGACACTACAGGTCGATTACTACCAATTTATTTTGGGCGGAACTGAATGATCTGGATACCAATGACATGTGATTTTAACTGAATACTTCATGATCGATTTGAAGGTATTGTCATATCGCATGGAGGTGATGTGACCTACTTAGACTTTTTCTTATGAGGTTTGCGAACTGTCTGCGAATAAACTGCAAACTACAGTGGTCCTCAAAGTCAACAGAACTCATACCTCCGGTTAAATTCAGCCAGATTTGTGCACCAGAATTATGGAAAATTTGATTTTTTGATTTTGTGATTTCGGATGTACTCCACGCGGAGAAGCCGTCGCGATAATTTAAACGTTAATGGCATCAATATTTCTTTATAATAGTGTAACAGAGCAGAGTTTCTGTTGTGAATAGAACAAATAAAACGTCACAGTCTAGCACGCTACCAACTAGACTACCAGGGCACCCTGCATAATTGTTTATTATTTTGCATTAAAATTAATTATTTATACTTTTAATACTGCTTTTTTTATAAATTTTTTAAGACAAGTACACCGTTGTGAACACCAAAATTTATGCAGATGTATTTCACTAAATCATTTAAAATGTCTACTCCAGGATATTATTATGATTATGGAAATGGTGTTTTGCTTTCACATCGTTTAACATTAAAATTATTAACAAAAGGTACAAAAACAAAATCAAAATTAACTTGTTTACATGATAACCAAGTAAACAAAAATATACCAACAAAACGTCAGCATAAAGAAAGTCATAAACATGCAAACAAAAATGCAACACCAAAAATTAAAAGAATAAATGTAAACAGAAATACAACAACAAACAAGAATAAATGTAAACAACATCTTTACACATATAGAGATTTCGAGAAGGCGAAGTCATTTGCCTTCAAGGGCAGACTGTTTACCCTGCAATATAAAAGGCAAGACAAAGCAAGCAAAGGACCAGAAAGAATTCAGCCGGTATTGTGTGAAGACGCGTGGTTTGAAGATATAAGTTATAAAGATCTGTCGAACAAGTAATTAGTAATTGTTAGTGTTTATGCAAGAGAGTGCAAAGAGGAATAACAATTGTTGTCATTTACATCAAGTTGTGAAATGTGGCACACAGAATTATGCTATTAATAAAGAATTTTAATTAAAACTAAACACAAATTTATTTTTATTTGCAATCTACAAGCTCAAATTTTAAACATTTTTAAAAGGTAAAAACCTAACAATATATTATATACACCGGCTTTCACGCATCAGTCAGTAAAAATCGCACATCCTTTAGATGTCAATCAGATTTCGATTTTTGTTTTATTGATAAAAACGACACAAGCATCACCAGAAATGTATTGCAGGGAGACGAAGGTGGAGGAAACATATATTCTGGAAACATGTCACACCACATACAACGTTCCTAGCTAAACGTGAAACAAGATTACTGTTATACATGATGTATCGTATGAGAATAAAAACCAAATATTTTTACTTTTCAGATTTTTATTTTATTCATGTCTGAGAATACGTTAAAATGACAGTGTACGACGATATGAAAGCGTCTAAATATAGAAAAGCATTAAAAGCTTTGTACGGCAACAATCATCACTAGAAATGATGAGGTTCTGTGTAGTAACGTGAAAAATTCTTTGTATTCTAAACATTACTTCAGAGATCATATTGATTACGTTATTTGAAGGACCGGAAATAACTCAGTTTATTTTAATTTTAAAAAGAATTTTTCTTGATTAATAATTCGAACGAAGATGACTGCGTCCGATGCTGATGCAACAATTACTCCAGAGTTAAAAATTGAGTTTTTCTCCAGAAATAAAGAAAATAAAGATGAAGAAGCTCTTTGCACCCTCCTTATGCGTTAGAGCATACGTTGTTTATTGACAAAAAGTAGGAAAATATAGCCACCCAGAGGAGGGCATGGTGAAGTAGTTGTCTGACTAACTGAATAGGTAGATAACTGACTGAGGGAGTAACTTTTTAGAATACAATTATGCTAATTTCGTAAGGTGTTTGCAAAGTTCAAAAATTTTCTAAAGAAAATGGAAAAAAAAATATCTTTTAGTGGAACGGCTTACACATACGAATGAAAGATTTGCTTGAAAGTTAGACTGGCACATACACTCTCAAACTGCTTGTATTCTGAATCGTGTTCTATTAACCCAAAAACTTTAAAAATAGAAAAGAAAAATAAAAACAAAATTCAACTTCGTTGTGTCTAGTGAATACGTACAAGTGCCTAAAAGTGCGCTTATCCCAGCATGAATGAAAGTTTTGATGTCATAAGTTAACACTGACGGCTTAAAAAGTGAATTAATTTGACAATAGGCACCTCTATGGCACATTGAGTGTGCCTTTTAAAAATGGAAAATCAAAAACGACAGAGTGCACGATTATGTGGGCAGTTCACATCACATCGAAGTGAGAAGATCATGACCCCATATCTCTTGTGCAGAATATCTATGCTGTGTGGCAGATAGCATCATACTTTTTAATCCGCATATGGATTATGTCCCGATCATCAAATTCAGGCGAAAAAAATCACTGACTTATAGTGCTAGCGGTTGATGTCGTTCTCGAAGAAATTTAGACAGCTTACCTAAAAACAGTACAAAACTTTTGGATGCTTTTGGACGCTCTTTGATCTCCTGCAATTTTTCATTCATGTACCCATTTATATAGAAATTATCCTCATCAAATTTGCTCAAAGTCCAAACAGCAAACACACGTAATTATTTTTAGTCGCCAATGAGTAGATGACAACTAATTTGACGGATGGCGGTTATCAACTGTCAAATCCAAAAGTCCCTTTTGTAAAACCCTATGTTTACTTTAATGTATATCGGAAGAATTTCTTTACGAATTTATGAATTTCTTGTAGAATGTATGTCCTGTATATGAAAATAATCAAGGACTGAATTTTATGAATTTGAAGACAATAAAGTTTACACAATAAAATTTAAGAAGGCATAGGAAGAAAAACAGGGAAATACAAAGTGTAGTAGGGGAAGCCGTAGGAGTCTAGTAGGTAGTATTAGTAGTTATTAGATGTGAGGTCACAGTTCAAACCCCAGGTTAGTCATCTCCAACAAAACGTAATACAAAAAAATTTCTTCGGCGACTTCTTCTCAGTAGATTTCTGACAAATATTCTGAAATTAAATAAAATTGCCATGAGAAAGTTTCTCACAAATTTGTTGTTTAGTGTTGATTTTAAGCAGTAGGTCCTGCCTCTCATATAAAAATTAACACACACAACATAAGTGGTGTGAGAAGTCTGACTAAAGGTGTGTAATGACCAATTATGTATGTATGTATGTAGATAGGGGAAGAAGCAAATTGTTAAATTTAAAATTTATTTTAAATATTTATATTTTTTTGTGAATTAAGTTTGTTATTGTTTTTGCTTTTATTGTCTGCAATTATTTTGTATTTGAAAAATTTATTTTGCATTGTGTAAAATTTTAAAAAAAATTTGGATATTTTAAAATTTTTTTGTGTCATATGCAAATATTCCATGTATACATATGTACGTATTTTTATTCATTTATTATTTTTTTTTCACATTCTTGTGGTTCTACAGGTTTTAGGAATAAAATTGTTGCTTAAATTTTACCAATACCACACGAAAATTATTAAATGCCAATCTGCTACACTGCAAATATATATACATACTAGCTTTACACTGCCTGTGTTGCTGCGCCACCAACTACAATAAATTTTAAGGAAAGACATTACACAAATGTCCAATTAATTTCATCATCATTTTATTGATTTTGTTTCCCGTTGTCCTGATCATTCAGATGAACGGGCCTGAGTAGTACGCATTCGATCAGTTTCTAATCTCACTTCTCGTTGTTCAAGTGGTTCAAGCGAACGGGTCTTAGTGGCATATACTCGAAGATTTTCCAGTCTCAATGCTCGTCTAATTCTAAAGTTCTTTTCTTCCGTGCTTGAGGTGTAGGTCGACCAACTGCTTGTCATTCATTTTGAATAATTTTCAGTGACGCCATCCATCGGAAATTATTCGCACCAACCTCCGTCGGCTCATGCGCAATAACTTTGCTAAAGATCATAACATGATCAAATGCACAGTTTACGTTCTATAAGGTACGTACAAACAAAAATTCATTACATTACAACCAAGCTTCTCACACCACTCATGTTGTGTATGTGTTTATTTTATGCATGAGTGGCGGCACCTATAGTTTAAAGTCGACTCTGAATAACAGATTCTTGAGAAACGTTTTCATGGCAATTTTATTTACTCTCAGAGTTTTTGGCGGAAATCTGCTGCGAAGCAGTAGTCGAAGAAAAACTGTTTTTATATTTTGTTTTATTGGAGATGTCTGACGTGGTATTTCAGGCGTTGTTATCTCAGAATCTGTATGAGTATCTGATATCCAAGTCCGCAGTATACACATCACAACCGGTGTCCACGTGATTATGAAAATTCTAATTAACTTTCTGCTATTCTGGTTGACTTCAAATTGGATGTGTTCTACAGGTTTAGATTGAAAAAAATTGAAAAAGTATGTATGCATCGTTGTATAGTGTATCATATAAATGGACTTGGCCATTTTGAATTCACTGAAATGTATGGAACGTTTAGATTTAAATAAATTCACCGGAAAGCTTAGGAAAGGAAACTACGAATGAAACAAAAAAAAAAAAAAAATTCAAATGCATCCAAACACATACTAATACTACTGCACCTGCACACCATATGTATGTATTTATGTCACTGAACAACAACATAACTACGAGCAATTTAAAATTTTAAGTTAACATTTTGCATTTGACTTCAGTTTAAGTTCATATGAGTGGGTCTATATTTGTAAGTGTGCATAAGGAAGGATGTGAAAGAGTGTGTGTTAGTATTAGCTTCGTATTCATATGCAAATTCGTTGAATTATAAAACTTGAACTATATATGCTGCTGCTCTGCCGGTTAGTAATTTCAACTTATCCTTAAGAACATCATTAACAACAACAAGAGCAACAACAACAACATCAATAAAGTGTGTCAACATTAAATGTTGATTCAAAGGCAGTCACATTAGCGCATTTTTCATAAAATATTTCTTAATTTATCGTTTAAGCGTCTTCAATATTAGTTTTATGTCAGTTAGTTTTATGTCAGTTAGCGTTTTACTGACAACTGAAGACTTACTCAGATTTATTTTAAGTGAAGCCATGCCTTCCACGTTCTTCATTTCTCACATCAAAATTGTTATCTCTGAACCGTCGTAAAAAATTGTAAAAATTTTTTTTTTTACTTTTTATATATGTTATGTAGTGTAGTAATTCATTTGAATATTATTTTTCAAAATGTTTGAATTTCTTTTATTTCAACCACAACTAGTCATGTCTTTAACACTTTCAACTGTTGCATATGATGGGTGTTTTATTTATGAGGTTGACATCCTCAAGTTAGAAACTCTGCCACCCACATTGCGATTCCAACCCACTTTTGTAATAAAAATTTGTCTGGTTTTTTATCATTTGCAATAATTTGCAGAAAAATTATTTTTGCTATTTGCAGTAAGAGAAGTTTGGACGTAACTGTGGAGAATAAAACCGTTGCCTTTAGAAAATAAAATTAAAGTTTTATGTTAAAAGCATTATACTTGAAATTGGTTGATTCTATTTTAACGGGCGATAAACTATTACTATATTATTACTTTATACTATATATTAATACTTTTGTAATATTTTTATGAAGCCGTTTCTTCTTCAATATCAATATCTGAAAGTGTCCACTACATTTCGAATATGTCAATGTTTTGTGTGCTTTTTAGAATGGCTGCGTTGTCGGTCCATATTTCTTTTTGAAATACTTTGGCCAGGCAAACATTATAGGTCAATGATTACCAATTACTTTTTACCTGGATTGGATGATCTGAATGCCAACGACATATGGTTTCAATACGACGGCACTACGTGCCACACAGCTCATGTGAGATTTGTTATTCTGACAATGTGAACTGGCCACCGAGATCATGCAATTTAGATCTTTTTAGAGTTTTTTTTTGGGAATTTTCTTAAGCCGTCAGTGCATGGCATCGGTCAAATTCAACTTGGTTTATGCGCCAGAGTCATGGAAAATTTAACATTTCAAAGGCGGTCCATGTGTAGTGACATCAGTAGGCCTTTCAAACGAATAAAAGATTTCTATTATATTTCCTATACAACTTTTTTATTTAAATTAAATAATAGAATACGCTTGAAAAATATTGCTATATTAACTGAAATATTAATTTCTCAGTTACCAGCACAGGAATCGATGTTTCTGCATATTTGGATGGACACCTAACAAAATATATTATATTACTCGGAGCGGCTTAGGGAGATCGAAACACTTCTTGATTAAATAAGTTGCCACACATAAATGCCACCGACTATAATTTTCTTAGTTTTCTAACATAATTTGCTGACAGTTCTTATATAATTGGTATTAGTTTTGTGAAATCAAAAGAGGGAAACATAAAAATGCTGAAACTAAAATATCGGCTTTCTATTATAAATACAACACAAATATGCAGACATAAATTATTCGTCATTACAACCCTTCGTTCATGATTACGATCTAGCAGCTCACACCACTTATGTTGTGTGTATTAATTATATCATGAGTGGTAGGACCTACAGTTTAAAGTCGACTTCGAACGATAGATTTCTGAGAAACTTTTTTTTTTGGCAATTTTTTTACTCTCAGAGTTTTTACCAGAAATCTGCTAAGAGGAAGACGCCGAAGAAATATTTCTATTCATATGTATCTCGTTTTTGTTGAAGATTACCTGGAGTTTGAACCATGGCTGCACTATCTGCTATATTACATCCACATTTATATTAATGGGTTATTAATTTTTTAGTTTAGTTTTTTAATAAGGCGGTTTATGTAAGAGTCATATAACCTGTATTGCAAGCATGTTGATCATATACACACAGTTACTAAAGTATACAATTACACAGATTTTCAACGAAAACGGATTAGTTAAAAAATTTCTGAAATTTGTTATCCGTATGTATACTTTTGTGGCTGAGTGTAGTCTTTCTGCACTTAACTTAAAACATTTTAATTTATTACATATTAATTTTATTTAAACGACCTTAGCAAGTTCTACTACCATTTAAAATCATAACTTATTAGAAACGAATTTATGGGACAAAAGCCTTCAATTCAACAAATTTACTGTAACCTAATGTTTGTTATTTTTATTGTATTTAATAATAAATTCTAACGGGTAGAAAATAATTGCGTGAAGCTTGATAATTTGACCACTTATGGCAGTATGTTGTGCGATGATAACACAACACAGTCAACTCAAACCAACCGAACTTAGATGGTAAAAATAATAGGATATAATGGTTACTTGGAATAGTTCTATAGAATAATAGTCCATACAAATACACATACAAACACACATTGATAGCAGTAAGAATACCATTTGTGGCAATATTTGCTACAAAAGATATTGGAAAACAATAATTAGAAGGGACAAATTTTGTGACATAAATGGCAATGAAGATATGAATCATGGATACACTTTTCGCTGTATATATATCCTTCTCTCTCTCTTTCACTGTTTGAATCTTTCTCTTCTATTTATTTTTAACTTTTTTGCAAGTACATACATAAATAAAATTTATAATACGCCGAAATTCTTTTTTTTTTGTTTCTTATTCATATTGTTGCTCAACCCAAAGTAATCTACACAAGCTACACAAGACCACATTAAAATGGATTAAAAAAAATTTATACCCCAAAATGTTCTGCATTATGTGAACAACAAAGAAAAACTAAAAATAATATGTACACATGAGATAAATATGTTTAAAATATTATCATGAACTATTAAAATTGCAACTACTAAAATGTGAATTAAAAGGATAATAACATTTTAATTTTATTTTTAATTTTAATTTAATAGCAACATACATACATAATTTGTCATTATGACCCCTTCAGTCAGATTCTAGCTTCTCACAACTCTTATGTTGTGTATGTGAATTTTATACATGAGTATCGACACTGACCAACAGATTTTTTTGAAACTTTTTCATGGCAATTTTATTAACTGGCGGAGTTTTTGCCAGAAGTCTGTTGAGAGAAAGTCGTCGAAGAAATATTTTTTCATTTCGTTTTGTTGGAGACAATACGTAGAAAGCATATAAAACATATTTTTAAAAGAAGTGCCCAAAAAGTTATAAATGATTCGAATACTTTTGTAAGTTTAAACGGAATCATATCAATCAGTTTAAACTTAAATAAGAAAAAAAGCTAAACAATTTTTGTTGACTAATTTTACAGAGATTCCTAGACAATAATTACACGTTCCAAATTCAAGATGAAAAATTAAGCAAATATTCTGTGTGCAAAACAGAGATCAGCAATGAGTATTTAAAAAGATGAGTGGAATCGAATCATACTCATAATTTCTAATACTTATACGCATTCATACTTATTTTAATATCATGGAACCTCCACTCATATTCAAAGTTTGAAGTACTCATCATATTCATACTTAACGACACGTATAATGTTGTTGTTTTCGGCTCTCCATAACTCAATATATACGAGAATCACAAAATAAGTATGATTCGCGTAAGAACACTAAAATGCTTACTAGAAGGTTGTGTGTTTGCTCTGCTTGCTGCCCTGTCTAGCATTGAGCGTTCACAAACAACCAACTGTATTCAATACAACATGCACGATACAAAGTCATGTGAATTGGCCAATTTATTCTTGTGGTGTTTGTTGGTATATTTTTATTCACTTGTTTATCACTTTTTGATGCTGGTGTTTGTTGTTATATTACGCAGTGCGATAACTTTTAAACGTGTTCATCGTTTTTGTAGCCTTTATTAATAATTTTAATGTTAAACAATGCAAAAGCAAAACACCAGGATCTAGATTTTTCCATTTTCGTAACAATATTAGACCATACATACATACATAATTGACCACTACAACCCTTCAGTCAGGATTACGGCCTAGCTTCTCACATCACTCATGTTGTGGGTGTTAATTTTATACATGAGTGGCAGGACCTACAGTTTAAAGTCGACTCCGAACAACAGATTTTTTTGAGAAACTTTTCATGGCAACTTTGTTTACTCTTTTGCCAGCAATCTGCTGAGAGGAAGTCGCCGAAGAAATATTTTTTCATATTTCGTTTTGTTGTCTGACCCAGGGTATGAACCATATTTAACCATACCATTTCTCAATTATTGATTCGATTTTTAAAAAGTTCCCGTTGTCTGTGGCATTAGCCCTTTTATTTCCTTATTTATTTACAAACGTCGATACTTGATAAAGTAAAAGTTTTTCGGTATAAAATGTTGTTCCCCTTTTTATTTTGGGGTTAATGGAACCCAACGAACCAGAAACGGAAGAAAATACGAAATAAAAATAAAACAGAAATCAAAATAAATAAATTCGCTTTCACGGTCACAGCCAATCTCACCTTCATTCAAATAACTCATTCGTGCCTAAGGATTTTTCATATTTTACGTTCACATTTTTTATTTAACGTTCATGTGAGTTCAAATGTTTTTTTTTTTTTTTTACTTTGGAAAATTATTGCGTACGTTACAAAATTAACATAAATTGATGTTATCCATCAAGTCAGTCTTTTATATTGTTAGTCACTCAGTCACTCATTGGGTTAGTTAAGCAATCATTCTGTCACTTTTTTTTTTTTTGTTATGTTTTCGTGTTTTTTTTTTTGCCTTAAAGGTTATAAAATAATTCAAGGCTTTTTTTTTGATTGTCTAATGCTTACTGACTGACTGACTTGTTGGCTGGATAGATGGCTGGGTAGATGACTGATTGACTTAATTGTTGGTTTGGAAAACAAAGAAAAACAATTTTATTACCCAGGCGGGAGGGTTGAAAAGAACTTCCTAACGCTTATAGGCATCGTATATTTTTATTATGTTTTTACGTTTTTGAGGTTTCAAAACAAAATTTCTAGTCCTTAAGGCCATAATCATGTTTTGTTTTTATTACGCTTTATAGGATTTTTCTATTGAAACATCATAAAAAGGAATTCATTTTATTTATGGTAGCATTAGTAGTTGTTGTTAAATTACCTGAACTCCTTCGGCGCCACATTACGCATGTCAATCAAAATGTTGTTTAACTGTATTGAACAGTTAGAACGTATTAATTGACCGATTATAAGAAAAGTAAACCAATAAAAATATTAAATAAAATATAGACTAGGGACTACATGCATAATTGGTCATTACAACCCTTCAGTCAGGATTATGGACCAAGTTTCTCACACCACTTATGTTGTGTGTATTAATTTCGTACATGAGCGGCTGTACTGTAGGTCCCGTTCAAAGTCGACAAATTTTTGGGAAACTTTTCGTAGCTCTCAGAGATTTTGCGAGAAATCTTCTGAGAGGAAGTCACTGAAGATATATTTTTTTTTCTTATATTTCGTTTTGATGTCTGACCTGGGGTTTGAACCGTGGCCTGACGTCTAATAAGCCAACACACTACCTACTAGACTACGACAACATCTAGGGGCCGGGGTCCTTAAAATATGATATGTCAGTGTATCTATTCCTTTTAACTTTAACAACTCCTTTAAAACAAAAATATATTGAATAATACTTTCTTCTTCGCCGTAGTATAGTAGGTAGGGTGGTGGCTTTTTAGACGTAAGGCCACGGTTCAAACCCCAGATCAGACATCTTCAACAAAATGAAATACGAAAAGAAATATTTCTTCGGCGACTTCCACTCAGCAGATTTCTGGCAATTAAAACTCGCAGTAAGTTTCAATTGTCATGAAAAGTTCCGCAGTATAAAGGCTTGTAATGACCAATTATGAATGTTTGTAATACTTTCTTAAGTAAAATTTCAATAAACTGTAATATAAATCGATTACGATTGTAAATATTTACGATGTAAAATAATTTACGGAGTATTGTGTGCAACCAACTACAGTGGTGGTCATATAATTGATACATTGGTAAAGATATTTTCAACAGCATTTTTGCAAATTTTCCCCATCCATCCTCTTTTCAACTTCAATCTCTATTGAGTTAAGATCAGGGAATTGAGATGGCCGCTTTGTAGATGACAGCAATACTTTCCATTCATATTCTTTTAATGCTAGGATGAATCCTTTGGAAATTGATGTAATAAGGCCTAGTAATGAATGACACTCTCACGTATGACCAACAGTCAATCTCCGAATGGGGTCGTATGAATAGGATTGATTTTAACGTGTGAAGAACGCAAATCTTTTTATAACACACAAGAGCAGCAATAATATTGCCTCACCTGTAGTTATGGATGGTGTAAGTATTAATGAGTCAGACGCTCTTGATTTTCTGGGCATGAAAATTAATTGTGATGTCCACTGGAATCAGCACAGTCTTCAAGTGTCGAAAGAAGTATTCAACTGCCTCAATTTCATCTGATTTTCTTACTATTTATATCACTTATATCCGACCAAAAATAGAATACAGCTCTCATATATGGGCCATTGACTCAAAGTCTATTTTGCAGCTTCTCGACCGCGAACAGGAAAAGGCGAAGGAAGTTATTAATGACAGTAGGGTATCCAACTCTATTGAGTATTGTCGCAATGTCGCAATGTGGCTTGTGTTTCACTGTTCTATCGCTACTACTACTGATTTAGCGAGATAAAAGGACTTGTACTCGAAAATCATGTATACGTACGTAACACTTGTCTTTCTCGCAGAGCACATTCGTTTGTGATCAAATGGGCAGTGGAACGCACAATTTGTTACAGACAGAATTCGGTTTTTAGCCAGACTATTCGTATCTAGTCTATTAGCCTGTGTTGGCGT
This sequence comes from Sarcophaga subvicina, assembly GCA_936449025.2. Classification (NCBI taxonomy): domain Eukaryota; kingdom Metazoa; phylum Arthropoda; class Insecta; order Diptera; family Sarcophagidae; genus Sarcophaga; species Sarcophaga subvicina. The sequence continues at coordinate 42,289,535 of OW388084.2, forward strand.
ATTAGACATGAGGCCTCGGGTCAAAACTCACATCCAACAAATCGAAATATAAAAAAATATTTCTCCGGTGCCCTGGCAGTCCAGTGGGTAGTGTACTAGATTATTAGCGAGAGAGCCGTGGGTTCGATTCACACCAGAGACTCTGGTCTATGATACTACACCGAGCATATGGTAAAGTTATTCTGCTCGTATATAATTAGAATATAATTTGTAATTGTATTGTAATTAATTATTAATAAATAAATATTTATCCGGCGGCGTCCTCTCCTCTGACAAAAACTCTGAAGGTAAAATAAAATTACCATGAAAAGTTTTCCTAAAATCTGTCGTTCGGAGCCGACTTTAAACTTTAAGTTCCGCCACTCATGTATAAAATTAAAACTCACAATATAAGTGGTATGAGAAACTAGGTTGTAATCTTGACTGAAGGGTAGTAATGACCAATTATTTACGGATGAATGTATGTATGTATATATGCATCCGTATGTAAAACTGTCACCTATAATACAAAAAGATTCAAATCTGAAGTCCACAAACACTCTGTCTTCCTTACCATAAACTATTTTCTCATTTCAACACAATGCAATGCATGAGTAAGGGCCATACCCTATGTGTTAGTCTTAAAAAACATATACTCACGTTTTGTTCCTCTGAGCAGTTTTTTACAATAATGTACCCGGCATAGTACTTAATTAAGATGTAAGTTAACTGCTGGGTGTCATACTTACCGTTTTCCGTTTGATACACATCGGCAAAATTTGGATTCGTCGTGATCAAAATTTTACCAGAAACTCATTTCTTTCTTCATGTTTTGAGTGGAATAATGATGCCAATTTTAGCTGCTTAGAGCTTTTAAATGAGTCAGATTTAGACGCTTTTATGACTATTTCACCTTCTGTGGCTGTGGTTTTACGGAGTTTTTGGGGCTCTGGGTACATTACTTGAGGTTCCAATTAAGAAAACTAAATCAAATTTATAAAAAAAAAAATGGGAAATAATTCTCCGGTTTTAATTATGTTTACCACTGTGTATGCTAAGACTGCCATAGAAATATTTTTCTGTGTAATCTTAAAAAATTTCTTCTTTAACCCTTTTACCAATAATCATTTTGTTTTTTTTTTTTTTGCTTTTAAATGAAATTCTTTGCAGCCACTTTTTTCACTTCATTAAACTGTTTCCATAAACCAATTTCTTAATAAGAAAACTCCTTAGAAACATGCTTTCTACAAATAAAAACCACAGAATAAATGAATATAATGAGTGACTAAAACTAAACCAACAAGAAAACATTTTTATTTTTATTTCAGAAAATATTTAACCAACCATGCACAAACAGAGACCTCGAAGTTATCCAACGTGGCACCTTCAGAAAAGGGGAGAAAAATAAAAATGAAATGCCGTTAAATAAAAACCAAAAACAACAACAAAAGATATTCCGACAAAAGCAAAATAATCTGTAAGGAAAAGGAAATACACACAAAATTAGAAAGTTATGCTGCACAATACAAACTCCTGTGAACGGAAACTTGGTATTGGTTTTAATCGCTATACTATAGAGGATTTCATTAAGCGCTTCATGTTCTTAAATTTAAATAAAACAAAAAAATTGTATGAGAGATATCAATGAAAAATGTTATTAATTTAAAAGTCCTATTGATTCCATTACGTGTTGAATATAACATCGTTTAAATGTCCGCTTCTCTGGATAGAGAGCATCTTGTCTAATCTTTTATGACTCTGTCGCATAAATCAGACTTAATATGGCCGATGGAATGGGTTATGTTGGCTTTGAGGTTCACTGTGGTTTGTGGCTTATTAGCGTACGCCTGCGATTTAAAAAACCCAACAATAAATAGTCTAACCGGGTCAAATTGCAAGAGCAAGCAAGCAACAGAGCTTATGTCACGCAATATCGACCTGTTGAAAACACATGACGTTGAAGTTTAGATCATCCATTTCCAGTCCCCGTTTCCTGTGGTAGCTTGGAACATGCCGTTCTCAAAGCGCAAAATCCACACCAAATAGTGACATTTTGTGGAAGCATAGAAAGCTCTTGGGTCTTGTACGGATTCAGGAACGCTCTTATTCAGAAATGATGTTCATCACTGAAGATGATTTTAGTTAAATTTCGGGTCATTTGCCAACTGCCCCAGAGCCAATTCGGCAAACTCGTTGTCTATGCATGCTTACCTGCCGTTCCTAGATTAGTTGAATTTTGTACAGGTACAGAACCAAGTTAAAAAATACGTTGTGGTCAGCCAAAGGCCATGTTCTTGTAAAGGATGCGAAATCGTCTGCGTCTGATTCACCTACACACTCTTACGGACAAAGGTGATTTTTCTTTTCGTCGACTTACGGGAGTTGCGCGATCGCTTACTAAATCAGTGATCTCAAATTTATTCACCATATTGCGAATAGTGCTCTCGGTAGGACGATTACAGCAGTCTTCAAATGGGAGAAGCATGCTGTACATTATCCGAAAAGAACAATTATTTGCACGTGTTGTGGATTTGACAAAAATCGAATTAAATGACAACGACTGTGACAGACGTAGCTTCAACAAGATGGCCGTTATCAATTGTCAAAGACCGGAAGTCTCTATTGTAAGACCCTATACATTCAATATAAGGATATAAAAATATTATAAAATAATCGTTTTTACAAATTGGCAGAAATCTAAAGAGAAAAACAAAAAAAGCAAAAAATAAAAAGAAGTGAGTGAATAAAAGTGAAATGATAGGAAATTTTAATTGGAATACTGTATTAAGCTGTTGTTCAAAGTACGTACCCATATTGAAGGCATCAAAAGGAAGGCATTAAAAAGGAATTTTGGTAAGAGAATAAAATCTTATTCATTAAAAAAATTACGATCATAATGCGATAGAATATAAAAATATTTTTTTCGTTTACCACCCTCCTCCAGCAGTCATCTGGCAAAAGCTAATAAAAATAAATAAAATTACCGTGAAATGTTTCTCAAATCATAAAAGAACTCGATATACACTTGCCGACGACTATACTATACATACATGCTGATGGTGGAATAATGCTGGCATGGAAATCACTTTTCTGTGAATTGAAGCAGTACCGACATGATAATTACGCGCTGTGCGCTGTGAAATCACACTCTTCACAGGATAATTACGGGCATATGCGAAAGTCCACTATATTTGCGCAACTATACGGTTTCGTAGGTGTTCTGCATTAAAAGACTTTTTATCACACAGACGTATGTTCTATCAATCTGGAAAGTTGCTGATTGACATCTACGCTAAAGGATTTAGATGGCTCACTGAAGCGGAAATCAAACAAGCGTTTAGAGAATGACAACAAAGGTGCTAGACGTGACATAAAAACTAGGATTACAACCTAGTTTCTCACACCACCCGTGTTGTGTATGTTAATTCTATTACAATCGACTCATTTCTGAGAAACACCGAAGGACAGATTTTTTGAAACACTTTCCATGACAATATTATTCATCTCAGAATTTTTGTCAGAAATCTGCTGATGGGAAGTCGACGAAAAACAATTTTTTTGTATTTCGTTTTGTTCGATATGATGACCTGGGCCTCACCCAGAAGCGTGGCCTCACGTCTAGTAAGTCAACACACTACCTACCAGACTAAGGCGACTTCAGGCACCAATGCTTTGCTCAATAGTATAATTCATGTTCACAGAAAACTTGTTTCTACGAAACGACAGATGACAGCTCTGTTATTCTAGAACCTGCTGCAGATGAGTAGAAACAAATTGAACATTTCATTTATTTTGACTTCGCATTGTATTTACGATATTTTTATTTTAAGACTTTAACTAATATTATGATAATAGATTGGTGTTTGAAATATTTGATTTATAGTGGATATAAAGCGAAAAACTTTCCCTAATCCTGTAGATTTTATTACTTTAACTTGATTAAATAAAATTTTATATTTTCAATTCTACTCCTATCAGCCCCTCAACGAAAACATCTGTGTTTTCGTATGTATTTCTTTTGCTTTTGGTATACAACATTTATTTGTATTTGTTTGTTATTATTACCTGAGGGAAAAAGGAGTTGAAGGAAAATAAATCTTTTCATTACAATCAGTATTCATGTTCAGCTGTGCCCCATTAGTTACCAGTAGTAAAACAAAATTTAAATAAAATTAATTTTGTTATTCTTTATTATTGTTGTTGTTTTCGTTTTGATTTCAATTTAATTACTGTTTGTTTACCTGTTGATGAAAATCTCGGATTGTAAAACCATTAATTTTTTTTTCCTAATTGATGGTAAGTAACTCCAATTTATATGTATAGGGTGGGAAATTCAAAAGTTTAAATTTAACCGTAGATCGAGCTTTGTATCAAAAATGATTTTTTTTGAGGCGATATAACTTTAATTTAGAAAAAGTTAAATGCCTGATATATTTATAATTCGTTAGTATTGTTATCGCCATTAATTTAAACCAATTAAAAAAAAGAAAATTTCAAACAGGAATTAAAAAATTCAAAAACTGTAACTGTAACAAAAATTGTAATTCTGACTTATGTATTATTTTTCCTAGGGATTCTTTGGTGTCTGGTTTGAAATTTTTTTAAGTTACCAAAGATTTTGTGAAATTTTACCGTAAATAATACAATATTTATGGTTTTTGAGAAAGAATTGAAAGTTAAGTGGTGGACGAAAGAGAAAAAGTTGAATTTTCTATTCTTTATATTGATTGAAGTAGTCGTAGTCTAGTATGTAGCGTGTTAGCTTATTAGACGTCAGACCAAGGTTCAAACCTCAGGTCAGACATTTCCAATTTATAACGAAAGGTTGTAATGTACGATTATATATTAATTATGTATGTAATATTCCTGCTGTAAAGACTTTGGAGAAGAAGAAAAGAGAAGCTCGTCTTATGAACTGAAGAAAATATTGGCAGCAACAAACATGACAACAGAACGTTTATCGCCGAAGATGGTACTATTTGGAACAGAACAAACTGCCGTTAGTAGTTTGGGATGAGAAAATATTACCAATTTTTATGCAGATTGCTAGTAGCTGTTTCCTGAAATCTTGTAGAGTCTTTCCTACTGCTCTTCTCATATTTATCTCACGTGACAGAAAAACCTTAGAAAAATGTGTTTTGTCCCATGGTTTATTACAGATGACAATATTTCGGTCAACTACGTACCTATGAGATAACAGAAACATTATATTTACACCTATTACGCCTTCTCGAAAAATGAGCTGAAAGTCTTGCAGCCTTTAATAATAATGCTTAAAGTTTTTTTGAAATTCGAATGAAAAGGATTTTTTCTAAAAAAAAAATATATATTTATCTTAATTTTTTATTAGAAAATTTTAACCATTTTCATAAAACATTTATCACACAACTAGTCGTTTTATGTAAGAAATAATAATGTATAAATAGTTTGGGATTAGCTATCATACTTTCAAAGCAGCCCATATATCCTTTTTTAAGATTCTTAAAAGTTTAATTATTTGTTCGCCTAAAAGGTAAGAAAATTAAAGAAAATATATTTACATAATGATGCTTATATTTTTATGTTCTTTTTTGGTATATTTTCATTTCAAATTAAAGTTTTTAGCAACAGAATTCAAAAACTTTTTAGTTTTATTGTGGAAAATGGAAATTACCTCCCGTGATTTTAATTGAAAGTTGAAACTTAATGATGGAATACTTAGGAAATTGTTATTGACATAGTCGATGTTCTATTCCAACGGGAAACTTTTTACCTCACATGACGTTGACAACAAATATTTCTAACGAATCACTAGAATGGTTTGTACCATCAGCTAGCCCTCGATTGGGAGTCTTACTGATGCGAGTGACAATAAGCTGTCCCATCTTTTCTACCTCACATAACGTCGACAACAAATGAAATATATATGAAATATAACAAGTGAAATATAACAATAGTTGGTACCATCAGTTTTCAGCCAGCCCTCATCTGATAGTGTTACTGATGCGAGTGACAATAAGCTGCCCCATCTAAACATTTGGAAACTTATAATTCGCCACAAAGGGTGCTACACGTCAAATTATTACAATTTAGAAAGAAATAAAACCAAGCTGACATGAAATGTTTGATTTTTCTGTAGAAAACCATGCCAATCTACGTCATGTCAAGAGTTTCATAAAAGTGATAATAAAATGTAATAATAGTAAATAAATAGTTTTATTAAAATTTATTAAAATAAATAAAGTTTTTTAACAAAATCTATCAATAATTGTAACAGTTCCATGTACTACAAGTATGTCTCGAAAATGATACATAAGCTAGAATTATGATGTTTTTTTAAGAAATTGCCAATCTCGGTAATGACGAATGTTGGCCGTCAGTTGCTCAATTGTCTCTGGTTTGTCGTAATAACACTTTTCCTTAACGGTGTCCCACAGAAAATAGTCCAACGGTGTCAAATCGCAGCTTCTTGGCGGTCCATTGATGTTATCATTTCGGGTAATTTAACGGCTATCAACCGCTTGACGCAATAAAACGATTGTGGCATGAGATATCTGGTAAGTTATACCATCCTGTTGATACCAACAACACGAAGAGCGGGAACAAAAAAGTGGTTATCATGGTGCAATAGGTGTCTCCATTGGACGTAATGGTTCCGCCGTCCTCATTTTCGAAGAAATATAGGCCCAATGATGCCTCCGCTCCATAATTCGCACTAAACAGTTACTCGTAATATGTGTAAGACCACGTGTGGAATATTGTTGGAATAAGAAAATTGAGCCTCCGACAGAACTTTATTTTAAAATTGATACAACGATAATGAATTGACTGCATACTCAAAAAACCGTACAAACCGTAAGCCGTAAGCCGCAAGCCAGAAATAAAAATGAAAAATGAAACCCATCTACTCCTTTCTATTACACATGAATTCTTGTGCAAAATTTACTCTTGTGCTGTCCAGTTCAAAATATGTTTTGTCCCTCTAATCAGTCGTGAAGTGTGCTTACAGTAATATTCGTACATACATTTTCTTCCGCGTATAGTAAGACTTAACTTTGTCTAAAGTTTTTGTAAAAATATTGTACCATTTTTAAATTAATATTAGATCCAGTACTATACCAAAAAAAGCAGCCACTTCGTAATGTTGCAGCCACTACACATAATTGTTTTAATGGTATATCTGGAATTATGATATCGATTAACTGTTGATTAACTAAACTCCGTATATATTGTTTTCCATCTGATCTCTATCGGCTAAATTTGGATTCAACGCCCGATAAAATATTTTTCCAAAACCTCATTGGTTTTCTCATGTTTTGTTTGGCAAAATTAAATCTGAATGCAAAAAATTAAAATTTTAAATGCTAAAAGTTGAATAAGCAATTAAATCCCTCTTTTCTTTTAATATTTCTAATCCTAAAAAGGACCTTTTATGTCAAATCAAGATGATCAATTTGATGAAGAAAACGGAACATTGGACAGCAGCAGTCAGGCAGCTCTTTAAATTTTTCGTCTAGTGTTCTTTGAATCTTTGTTGTAAAGGATTAAAAGAGAACTTAAATTAAGAATTATGTTGATTCTGTGAAAAATATTTCATATTAATTCCAAAATCCTTACACCACTTACGTTGCAGCATTTTTCGCTAACCTGTGGCAGACCTCTTCTGGTTGGCAACCCATTACATGTTGTCGGCAACTGGAAAGAAGTGATTATTTCCTGTATAAAATTTATTATCCAGTTCAGCTCTTTAGAGACAAATATTAAATTACAAAAACACAACGCATTTTATTAATAAATTCGTAAATAATTTAAATTCGTGTTTAATAAATGATCATACTCCTGTATTAACTGAAATTTATTTTAAAATTTAAATCAGAATTAAACAAATAACTGCTGTACTAGTAATAGAAATTTAAAATTATTTTAACAATTAAAAAAATATATCTGTTTGGGTCTTTGTAAATAATGTAAATAATAGAAAACATTATCGTTCAAATAAATCATAAAAATGTTATGTGTTCATATATATCAATTACATGCTATCGATTAGAAGCTATTAAATTATCAATTCTATTTGCACATTTGGAACGTGTGATATAATTTATGTAATTATTGGCAAATATAATTGAATATGGGTGCGTTGGTAGTCTAGTGGGGAGTGTGCTATACTATTAGCGTGAGGGTCGTGGGTTCGATTCCCAACAGAGACTTTGGTCTATGACACTACAGCGAGCATATGCTCAAAGTTACTCACTTCGTATATAATTAGAATATAATTTGTAATTGTATTGTAATAAATAAATAAATAAATATAATTGAATATGTCGTTGAAATACGTTGGGTAAATTACAGGATCCGTTTGGGGTTAATCTGTTTGAAGACCAATTGTAGAAAATTCTGCAAAGCTAGTTCATACACTAGTTTTCTATTGTCTAAAGCCTAAACACTAAAAATAAAAACAGTTTGTAATAACCAGAGATCAGCAATGAATCGTTTTTTCGCTCTCACTTATGAAATTTTGAATATAGTAAGTGAGTCAACAATATAGAAATTCACTCTACTCTGATTCATTCGTACTCACTACAAAATTGGTTTATAAGTACAGGTTGCAATGAGTATGCGTACAACATTGACGTCAAACTTATAACATTCGAAATATGTTTGATTCATACGCCTACTCATTCAGATTAATAAATTTATAAAAATACTTATAATACTCATAAATGATGCGAGTGATTCAAATCGTTCATCAAAATTTACAGACACTTAAGCAAAAAAGACAAAGACAGCAAGCAGAGCAAACACTCAACCATTTAGTGTTCGTATGCGAATCATACTTAATTTGTGATTATTGTAAATGTTGAGTCATGGAGAGTCGGAATTGAGCCGTGTCGTTAAGTATGAATATAATGAGTACTTCAAACTTTGAATATGAGTAGAGGTACCATGATATTAAAATAAGTATGAATGCGCATAAGTATTCGATTCTACTCACCTTTTTGAATACTCATTGCTGATCTCTATTCCAATGTAAATCCAATTTAAGGTTTGTAAGGTCATTTGAAGAAACGGTTGCTTAGCGATTTAAGTAATGTCAAATCCAAAATCAATTGAAAAATTTGCTTACGAATATATATTAGCAAATATCATCAAATTAAAAAAAAAACTTGTATATTCAATGCCAAATATATATATCCGTGGGTTTGTTGAGTGGACTCTGAAGCAGTTGGCAACTGACCCTAATTTTGATCGTAAAATCATTTCCGAGCATAAGGCGCCTTGCTGGATAAATGGATATGTGCACAAACAAAATTGCAGAATTTGGACGATGTTAACATGAGATCCAAAACCGTTCAATGAATGCCGAAAAACTGTTTGTTTTGGATTCTGTTGATTTTTGCAATTATTTTTGAAACGGAAAGTTGTCCTAGTATTGGGCTAATTATTTGCAATATTCTTAGCCTATGGTCATATATCAAGCGGTTGCTTCATTCATTTCTTATAATATTGTTACGTAAATGAAAAATCTAAATACTCTTGGTTTGCTTTTACATCGTTTAATATTAAAATTATAAACAAAAGCTACAAAAACAAAAACAATGAATTTGTTTACAAATTATCGTACTGCTTAATATAACAACAAACACCAACATAAAAAATGGTAAACAAGTAAATAAAAATATACCAACAATACTACAAAAATAAACTTAAACAACGATGTTTACATTTATAGAAATTTCGAGAAAAAGGCAATGCAAAGCAGGAGACGGAGTTAGCAAAAGTTCTTGTGCGAAGACGAGGTGCTTTGTATATCTCCGTTACAAAGACAATTGTTATTGTTTATGCAAAGGGTATAAACAGAGGAATAACAAAGAAAAGCAATCGTTGTTGTTTACATGAAGCTGTGAACAGTGGCACACAGAATTGTGCGAATAATAAAGAATTTTAATTAAAACTAAACACAAATTTTCTTTTTTATATGCAGTCTACGAGCTCAGATTTTAAACGTTTTTAAAAGGTAAAAACGTAACAATAGTTTCACTGTTGCAATTTTATTTGATATTATTGTCTGTTTGACCTATTTTCCATTTTTTCCTTTGTTTTCATTTTCTAAAATTTTTTCACTCCAATGCACTTCGTAGATATTTTTGCACATTTCTATGTTCAGTCTCCTTTTGTGTTTTCAATCGATTTATGTTTATATTAGTTTTGAAAACGTCAGTTTTTTTTATTGTTTTCATTGCTGGTCGTAGACCTTCCATAATGAAAATTAAAATACTTATTCCATTCCATTCCGTGCATTACTTCAACTTTTTTCGTGCACGTACCATACATTTCATGTTAAAATTTAAGTTTGTTAAATTTATTTTATCAGTACATATAAATATTGTCTGTTTTTATTTTAATTTAATACTTTTCTTTTTCTATAATTTTAAATTTATTTTTCTTTGTTCCACCGCTTTATATTTACAACATTTAGGCGAGTCAAATATCCGACAAGCTAACAAAAACTAAATTTTGTTTCTTCAAAATCGTCCATAGGAAAACAATATTTTGAATGTTTTTCGCGCTTTGTGTAGCATGAATCTCTAACTATTGTGGCTTGAGCTGTGATTACTTGTATGTGTGTGTTTTCGTATTGTTCACAGTGATATCTCAACTGGTATTTTCTTGTATATTTTCAATATGTATTCTCTCCCTCTCTCTGTGTTAAAGAGATGAAACGTGAAGGTATTGTAGTGAATTTGAATATATTCATGTACTTTTCTCAGAAAGTACAGAGAGTTAACGCTTGCGTTGCTTTAACATTGTTGTAGAATTGTGCTCACAAAGTTATTGTAATGAAAAGGAAATGTTTAATTTGCTAAACACAGTATGTTACAGCAACTTTTTCAAGCAACATGTTGCATTCGAGTAAATGTTAAATTAAAATATTTGAAAATTTTTTTCTTTTCTGTGATATAAACATAAGCCTACTGACTTAAAAAAATGAAACTACTATTTGAAAAAAAAATTAAGAGCACGTATGAGTAATTTTTGATAAACAGTTTTAATAAATTCCTCATACGATCTGTAGAAAGCTGCACAAAGAGTTTAGTAAACATGTTGCAGAGATATCAAAAGTAATAAAAGAATCTATTAAAATTGGAAATTAAATAAAATTTAAAAAATAGATATTAAATTATTTCTTTCTAGCAAGGAACACTAAGAAGGGATAAAAGCGCCTAATAAATAAATAAATTAATAAAAGTATTAGTATATCAGCCTTTACGTATATAGCTAGAACAATAAATATCGAAAGATGTAAAAAAAGTCATCTCTATGAAAAGAGCAAAGAACATGACAAATGGCCTTTTTAAAGTACAGAGAAGCGTCCTTGTTGGCATCATGAGTGCCAGTAGAAGCACACCTCCGGCAGCTCAGTACGTCATTCTTCACTTACTCCTTATTGAAGAATATGCGAAAAAGGTAGCAGCTATAAGCTTCTTTAGGGTAAATGAATTAGATCTAGAGAGTTCCTGTAGGGTGGCTCAATCGGCACTGCTGAAGAAAATAACGAAGTTGTGTCATGCTACAAAAGTTCACTTCTGCGATAGAGGCATCTTGATGGGTTCAGGAAAACTCTTCGGTGTCTGAGTTATTTTTACTGACAAGTCCAAAGGGCAGATCGGAAATGATCAGAATTCGTATAGGCTTTAGGCAAAACAGAGTGTTTTTCGAACGGAGATTACTTAAAGCTACCGAACTAGACAGGAAACATATACCGAAGAGCTTAAGAGTTACAATTTATGTAGATAATCAGCCAACACAAAAGGCTTTGATGAGAGATATTTTAAAATCTCATCTGGGAATGTAAAAGGCTTCTAAGCGACCTTATGTATGATTATCACATTGGATTGGTAAGATTAGGATGGAGGCTACAATCTAGAGGAAGATACGGTAAGAACGCTGTTAGGCTTCTTCCTTGCGATTGGAGAGGAAAAATTTCATTCAAATTCACTGTTTAATATGAACCAGGATCCATTAACACTAGTCCCTCTTCTTTCCTTACTATAACCTATTTTCATAGTCCCAACACTATAGAAGCCATGTCTTGGATTTTAATTCTATTTTAATTTTTATTTATTTATTATAATTTTTTGAAAACTTTTTTTTAAGGAGGAGAAATTATAGGTAAAACTTCTTCTGCAATCAATAAAACGCAGAAAAGTTCGCTAAAAATTGAGGGCAGTAAAATATATCGTATGGTTGCAGTACTATAGCACCTCTTCATGACGACGGCGTTCATTGGTTGAAACTGATGAAATGTACTGAAAGTCATTGCTTGGGCCATTATGGTTTTATGCTGTCCTGTTATGGGGAATATGTTAGACTTTTCTTTTAAAGTTCTTTTAAAGTTAAGTTACAATTTTACAAATATGCGTACGACTACGACTGTATTACTAACTTTCATTTTCTCATTTTTACTTTTTTTATAAATGCAAATAAATATACCGACGCACACACATATGAATTTAAACTAAATGCAGATTTAAATAAGTATATTTGCTTAAGCAACCTGTAGATATGTTGTTACTTATTTATATACAAACATATTAAACAAATGTACGTTTTCTTCTTCTGGTATCTCATTATGGTGTTTAGAGCTTTTCGGAGAATTTATTTCAATTTCCCTGAGTGCACATGCATTTCTGTAAGTGCACGCACATAAGACAGAAAAAATTGAAAAGTTATTGCCGGCTAAGATTGACTATACAATACATTACTCAACATAGCTTCAAATACTTTCTACTTTGATTGTAGTGGATGAGATAAGGTGAAATCTATCCGAGCAATATAGATATTTTATAATTATTCATTCGTGAATCACTTCCACACTTTTTGAAAAAACTATACAGTTCGATACGTACTGAATTACGAGAAAATATTTCTAATCTAATATGAGTTTATTTTTAGATTGGTGTAGGGTACACAATTACAAAACTACAACGCAGTACGTGTGTTTATCTTTTAGGAATTCTCTTGATGCAAGAAATATTTACGAATTCCATTCATAAATGAATGCATACGTTTACAAATTTATGCATCATATGTATGCATACTTATGCAACGTTTTAAATGTTTATGAAAATTTATTTTAAAATTCTTCATGCGTTCGCATATTTTACGTGAGAATCTGTGCATAAGAAAAAGTAACAAGAAAACTGTTTCAGGCAAACAAATAAGCACAGCTTATTGGAGTTGTTCTTAAATTTGTTATAAAATTTAATGTAAAATTTAAAGTCTTGCACTTCTCGAGGATAATTTTTTTTTAATACTTGCGAATATCACTCATGTATAAAAATAACACAAAAACAACATGAGTGGTGTGAGAAGCTAGGCCGTAATCCTGACTGAAGGGTTGTAATGGCCAATTATGTATGTATGTATGTGCTTGCGAATATCTAGAAAATAGATTTTACTACGTTTCGATTAGGATACCCGATTGTTGTTCTTTCATCCGGATAGAAATTATAACAGAAGGGTGAATATGATAAACGATTTTGTCCTGCGGCTTGCGGTTTCTAATCGTTTGTAACCTTTCACTTCGAATCTACAGTCTTTCCCTTTTTAAGTAAATTTTGTAACTTAGGTAACTTCACACGGAGTTTAATGAAGGCAATATCCTCGTTTTCATAGAATTGCAAACCTTTAAAGTGTGTTGCATAACTATCACAGTATCATACATCAAATTTTAATTGAAATCAAACACATCAAGATGAACACTTGATGGTGGCGTTGAGTATAGTTCTGCAATTCACGTTAGTCCTTTAGCTGCGCTACACCTCCACGATAATCATTACACTCGACAATAATTTTGAGTTTTGTATAAGGCTCAGAAGAGATAGTTCTGTATTTGCAAGGGTGGAAATGAGCTTCATTGCTTTTGATGATTCCACTTGAGGATTAATGGCTAGTAGAGCATGCGATGGCTGTACTTTGTGAGGAAACTTCTTCAAGTGTTATGCAAAAATTTACTGTATATACCAGTTTAATGTTGTTCTGTCTGGTATGTCGTTGTCTAGCAAATATTCCGAACAGCAGATCTAGGATTGACCAGTGCCGATAGCACTTCGTGTTCTTCTAAACACTTACCAAATTAATGTTACACGACCGAGAAATCCACGGTTAAATTCACGTTGCATTATCACCATCGACCAATTATTTTGCAAAATAATTTATACAATTATTCCGTGTTCTTGAGACGTGAAGGTTTAAATTGAATAATGCAATGAAACAAAAACGGTTAGAAATTTTGTCGAATTTATTCTTTTGTTGTGTACAATTATTTCGGTTAGAAATGGAATATTATTTCATCCACATGGCAGCCGCGGCTGGCCTCACAGAACCTCATTCATTCGGATCAATTTTCGTGCACTTTTTCAAGTGCATGGGGTCGTATCTCGGCAATGGCAACACAAATGTTGGCCTTCAAATGATCAATTGTCTCTGGTTTGTCGTCATAACAATTTTCGGCTTTTCGGCCAATTAAACGGCCATCAAATTGATGCAATAAATCGCTTATGGTATGAGATGTGTGGTAAGTTACACTATCCTGCTGAAACCAAACGTCGTTAACATCAATACCATGAAGAGCGGGTACAAAAAAAATCGGTTATCATAGTTCGATAGGTGTGTCCATTGATCGAAATTGTTAGATATATGGGACCACCTTATGTAACGATTCATGTCTTACTGAATAGCATTTGTATCTATTGAGTTCACAAATGTTAATACAGTCTTTCAATGGATATTGCCTTATCTTGTGGAAACGTTTAACGCCTTAAAATTCAATAAATTTTCGTTCAGATGTAAACTGATTTTGAACTTTATAATCCTTTGCACAGTCAAATTAACAGCACTTGATCCCCTGAATCGCTTTTTTACACTAAATTAATCATCTTCCGGTCTTTGTTTGTTTAGATAAAATGTAGAATGAAAACAAGTCATTAGTTTTACATTAAAATCAAATTAAAATTTAATTTTGGAAATTTTTTAAAATTTTAATCTCACATTCAACAACTTCCTCCTTAATTGATAGATTTGCTGGCTTATTCCAAAACTCACCCTAACGTCTAATATCTATTACTGTAATGACAACAATAAAAACAACAACAAAAGTTAGATCAATACCAATCTCATTAGCAATGATTTTCAAAGCAAAACATCGTTTGCCGGTAAATCAGTTGTTACAAAACAAATGAAAAATTAAGTGAAGTGAATACCTTAATTCAGTTACGAGTAATTTTGTAACACAACACAACACATTTTAACACACATAATTAACACCTCCCGCTCTTAATCACGCTGAGAAAATTGTTGGGTCTAAAGGATGTTGAAGGGAAGACAGAATGAATGCTGGTCTTTTTACTTCCTTTGTAAACTGAATACATTTCTTTTTTTTCCAACTTCCACGGCCTCACACTAACCCACCCTCACCCGACCATGGAGGGCTCGTCCCCATTACGTGGGGACACGTACACACTACAGTCCGGACTGTAGCGGGTAAGGGAAAAGTAATGGCAACGAGAATATAAGTCAGCTACAGAACTTAATCACAAGCTGAATAAAGTAACAATAAACAGGAACTACCTATGACAAGAACGAAAATACATTTTTATATAATAATTTACAAATAATGCCAGCATATAAGCTACGTTTTATATTACAAACACTACAATTAAAATCAATAAAATCAGAATATAAGTTAAAATCATTACATAATCTACGAAAAGGAAAATTACATCCATAGTTCGTTCTATAAAAATCTACAGAAAGAGGACGATAGTGCCGTGAAAATCTTGCTGGAATACTGAAATTCAGGCTACAAAGCAAAAACTCAGAATGGATATCACCTTTAACCAGATTAAAAACAAAACAAACCCCTAAAACAGTCCTTCTACGTTCCAAAGTTGGAAGTTTTATCAAATCTAATCTAGCCTCATATGACGGAAACCCATTGGCACAATCCCATCCTAAGCCACGTAAACAGAATTATAAAAACTGCTTTTGCACAGACTCTATTGAATCACTATGACAACAATAGTATGGATTCCAAATAATAGACGCATACTCCAAAATAGGTCTAACAAGCGAAATATATAGCAGTCTTGTTATATAAGGATCAATGAATTCCCTAGCCTATCTTTTCACAAAACCAAGAACAACCCGAGCTTTGCCAATCATCTTACTAATATAATCAATAAAAGACAATTTCATATCCAATAATACTCCCAAATCAAGAAATGTAGTCACAGTTTCCAAGGGCAAGAATTATTCACATAAGTGGACGAAATTACTCCCCCGCGAGAGAAAACCATGCATTTACATTTTCTCAAGTTAAGATCCATTAAATCAATTCTGCACCAAGTTACAAACAAATCAATATTTCGCTGAAGAACAGCCTGATCATGATCATCATCAAAAGTATAAAATAATTTAACGTCGTCAGCATACATCAGAATATTACAATCAGAAATAGCACAAGGAAGATCATTAAGAAACAATAAGAACAGTAAAGGACCCAAATGGCTACCCTGCAGAACGCCAGAAGTAACATATACAGTCTTAGACAATACATTCCTAAACAATACCCTCTGCGTCCTAAGGGAGAGGTAGGAGTCCAACCAACGATGAATAATATCAGGAATACCGATTAATGAAAGTTTAAGAAGCAAAATTCTATGATCAACCCCATCAAAAGCTTTACTGAAATCAGTATAAATTACATCAGTCCGAGCTCTGGCAAGAAAACCCCTGAAAACATGCGTAGTAAATTCAAGAAGATTAGTGACAGTCGACATACCTTTCAAAAAACCATGTTGGAAAGGGGATATTAAAGATCTCGTATTAAAAAAGAGATAATCCGTCACCAGTTTCTCCATCAACTTGGGGATAGCACTGAGTTTGGCAATACCCCTGTAATTGGAAATATTGGATTTATTACCCGACTTATGCAAAGGAATTATGAATGAACTCTTCCAAATAGATGGAAAATGACCAGCCCTCAGAAGCCCATTGAATATAAAGGTCAAAGGACCACTCAAGACAACAGCGCACTTTCTTAAAATACTGTTCCCTTATAAGTTTAACACATTTTTGTCCATTACTCTGCAAAGGATTAACTACTTGCCTAGATTTAGAATGTGTTCCTGTAAATACAAAGACGCTTTGTGAGCAGAGTCATCAAACAAGTTGGAATTGAAAGTATCAGTGTTTCACGGCAATAGTAAATATAAAAACGAGTACAATAATACTATCCTGTGACGCACTAACTGCAGTCAAATGGTTAACAAACATTAGGTGCATAATTTGATTTTCTTGTGTATGCATTGAGTATTTCCTGTCTTTAAACTTAAATTCAACAACTTATGTGTGAGATATGAACGAAATATTTCATTCATTTGAATAACCTATTTATACTATTATGTGTGGAATATAGTCATACCTGTTGAATTTCGATTAAGATTAGTATTCAATTACATTACAAAACTGTTTACAAATTATCCCACTGCGTAATATAACAACAAACACCAGCAAAAAAAAGGTAAACAAAAATATATCAACAACACTACAATAATAAACGTAAAAAGCGATAGATATTCCGAGAAGGCGAAGTCATGAACGTTCGCCTTCCAAAACATTTATCAGACTGTTTACCCTGGCATATAAAAGGCAAGGCGAAGCAGGCGAGTGAGTTAGTGAAGTTCAGTCAGTATTGTGTGAAGACGCCGTGCGTTAGAAAACAGTAATCGTGGTGTGAATAAATCCGTTGCAAAGATCTGTCGAACAATTGACTAGTAATTGTTATTTTTTATGCAAAGGGTGTAAACAGAGGAATAATAAATAAAGCAATTGTTGTTGTTTACCTTTTACTCAATTTATTTAAAAGCCTCCAATGTGTGTATATTAACACAAAAACTCTTTCAGCAACTTCCATTTTGTAAACAAAACACACTTAATAGATATTTTTCACTTCAGAACTATAATAAAGGGCTACCCATTTCGTGGTTTCAAAAGTATGGGACTGGAATTCGACAACTGTCAAACTAAGTTGTGAAACCAATTTTTTTCTTTTCAGTTGAAAGTCTGACATTGCTGAAAATGGATCGCTTAACTATCACACAACGCATAAAAATTATCAAAACCTACTACAAAAATAGTGATTTTGCCACAGCCACGTATCGTGCTTTAAGAGGAGATTATGGTTTACATATTCGTCCAACTACGCAAGCAATTGGCAAAATTGTGAAGGAATTTGAAGGGACTGGAGTCGTTACAAATATTGAAAGGCCTGTGCATCATCGTTTCGCTCGTTCTGCTGAAAATATCGCTATTGTAATTGAAAGTGTTGCCGAAGACCCGAATGTATCGATTCCTCGTCGTTCTCAGGAATTAGGACTGTCTTACGGCACATTATGGCGTATTTTGCGTTTAGATCTACACCTACATCCAGCTCACGCAACAACTGAAGCCATCTGACCATTCACAACATCGTAGATACGTGGAATGGGTGCTTGAACAACAGGCGGTGGACGGCAATTTTTCGAACAAAATTTTCTTCGACGAAGCACTCGGTGGGTATGTTAATAAACAAAATTGTCGTATTTGGGGTTCTGAGAATCCTCAAGTAATTGAATAAAGGCCATTACATCCAGAAAAAGTCACTGTTTGGTGCGCTCTTTCTTCCGAGGGTGTGATTGGACCTTACTTCTTCGAAAACGACGATGGAACGACTGTCACCGTCAATTCGGAGCATTATGTTCATATGATAACCGACTTTTTTTGCCCACTATTGAAGAATACGACTTGGAGAATATGTGGTTTCAACAAGTTGGTGCCCCATGACACACAACTCGAGCGAATATGGCTTTATTGCAAGAGACATTTCCTGGCCACCAAGATCATGCGATTTGACACCATTAGACTTTTTTGCGGGGCTACGCGAAAGACCATGCTTATGCAGATAAACCTTCAACTCTTGAGCACTTAAAAACCAACATTCGTCAAGTTATGGCTGAGATACCGCCCAATATGTGTCAAAAAGTGGTCGAAAATTACCTCAAAAGAATCAATGCTTGCAACACTTCGCGTGGAGGTCATTTAAATGATGTAATGTTTCACACATAATGTCGACGTTCAAACTTTACAATAAAAAAGAAATATCCTGAAAAAAATATTTTATATGTGTTTTATTTACGTTTACTTTTGAAACCACAAAATGGATAACCCGGTATTTTATAAGAATGACTTTATTACCGTCACTATACTTATAAAAATGTTACCATATTCAATACAAAAAAACATTCAACCAGTCACGCGTAGTATAACAGATACAATCCATATTCCTAAGTATCTAAATTTCATATTCTCTTCGTGTCCTTAAAATAGTCCATAATGAGGATGTTAAATAGGGTCTGTAATAACGTAATTATTAACCACACCGCTACTCTTTTCCATTTCTTGTATTTCTGCCAAACTAAGAAAATTATGATGAATTATTGATGACATTGACAATCTTTTCATTTCTTTTAAAGCCAGACACCAAAAAAAAAGAAAACAAAATCAAAACTTTTCTTTAATCCCAGTAGTGGTGCTGATGGCTATTAAAAATTTGTCTTTTCTTTGTTGAGGCTGTTGTTTAATTTTGTTGTTTTTGTTTCTAATCTCAAGAGATATATAACATTGCTTTGAAATAATTTCATAAATAAAGTTAAGACGGCAAGAGTATTAGTTTTTTTTTATTATTATTAGCTTAAGGAAGATGGTCGAAATGTACGATTAAAAATGATTTTAACAAAAAATTTATTTCTTTAATTTTATTTTCTTAAAAAGGATATTGAATTGCAACGAAATTTAATACTGTTTGGAGTACTATTGAATGATGTTCTATAATTTTGTCATTCACTACATAGGCTAAACTAAAATTAAAATAAACTTAATAATTAATTAATTACTTATTATATACATACGTTCATACATATTTGATCGTTACAACCCTTCAGTCAGGATTACGACCTAGCTTCTCGCACCACTCATGTTGTGTGTGTTAATTTTATACATGAGCGGCGGGACCTAAAGTTTAAAGTCGACTACGAATGACAGATTTTTGAGAAACTTTTCATGGCAATTTTATTTACTCTCAGTGTTGTTGCCAGAAACCTGCTGAAAGAAAGTCGCCGAAGAAATACTTTTTGTATTTTGTTTTGATGTCTGGACTGGAGCTCGAACCCTGGCGTTACGTCTAATAAGCCAACACTCTACCTACTAGACTACGGCGACTTCATATACATATGTTACGAAAATGAAAAATCTAGATACTGGTGTTTTGCTTTTACATCGTTTAACATTAAAATTGTAACAAAAGGTACACAAACAAAACAATGCAGTTAACAAATCTGTTTCGTACTGCTTAATATAACAACAAATACCAGCATAAAAAAATGGTAAACAACTAAACAAAAATATACCAACAACACTACAATAATAAACGTAAACAACGATGTTTACATATATAGAGATTTCGAGAAGGCGAAGCCATGAACATTCGCCTTCAAGAACATTCATCAGTCTGTTTACTTTGCCATATAAACGGCAAGACAAAGCAGGCGACCGAGTTAGTAATGTGCAGTCAGTCTTGTGTGAAGAAGCGGTGTGTTTGAAGATCTCCGTTAAAAAGATCTGTCGAATAATTGCCTAGCAATTGTTATCGTTTATGCGAAGGGTATAACCAGATGAATAACAAACAAAGCAATTGTTGTTGTTTACATCAAGTTGTGAAGAGTGGCACACAAAATTGTAGGAATAATAAAAAATTTTAATTAAAACTAAACACAGATTTATTTTTATTTTATTTGCAATCCACGAGCTCATATTTTAAACGTTTTTAAGATATAAAAACGTAAAAATGTTTATTATTTAATTATTTGAAATAGAAATGTTAACGATATGTGATAATGATGTGATTTTCAGCTAACATACAATAGTTATTACTATTATAATGGGTGGACCATTTAAAGACCAACGTTGTCAAATCGGAGCTTCTTGGCAGCTAATTGACATCAATATTACGATTAATTAAAGGGCCAACACACGATTGATGCAATAAATCGATTGTGGCATGAGATGTGAGGTAAATTGCACAATCCTGTTTAAACTGATATTCGTTCACATCAATACAATGAAAAGCGGGTACAAAAAACTCGCTTATCATAGTGGTAGATAGATGTCTCCATTGACCGTAATGATGGCGCCGTTCTCATTTGCAAAGAAATATGGGCCAATGATGCCTCCGCATCACACAGTCACTCATAATGGGTGCATTGGCTTCTATAAGACCGCGTAATCTTGCAATTTGGCTTATTAACATAGCCATCAAGATGAAAATTAGCTTCACCCCAAAAAAATGATTTTTTTGGTAGAATCGATATCATCGTGCAGTTTCCCGTTGGCCTAATAAATCCCAACTTTGTTAAAGCGTAAATCTATTCTTTACTTACATTCACTTGAGACAATATACTGAATTTTGTTACCGAATAGCATGAAATCGCATGATAGATGGCACACCCACTAACATTTACAAGTTATTTCAAAATCATCGTAAAATAAAACTTGAAAACTTGTTTCTATCCTTGCAATCATGCCATTTGCTTTGCTAACGGTAAAAGGTTTTCTGATTGCTTTTGTTTGTTCTGGTTTCTGAAGCTTTATGTGTTGGAAAATCGTCAAACCACACCAAAAACTCCCATTGAGTCCAAAACCTAACCAAAAGGCAAACAAATTATGAAAAAAATAAAATGAATAAAAGCAGCAGCTGACGTTCTAAACATAAAATTTTAAATAATAACCAGTCATTTACTGAAACCATACAAACACAGCACGCTCATCTAAATACAAACAAATGAAGGCAAAAAACTTTAACATACGTACATACGTAGGAGGTACGTAAAAGCAAATTGTTTAAACAAGTAAACAACACAGCCTATGCCTGGCACTAGACTTCGGTTTTTTATTTAATGGTAATTAACTCATATATACACTCATGGTAATACAATACGTTCAGTGTTACCGTTGTGTCTAAAATTATTTATATTTTTCTTTATTGGTTTAGAATTGAAAATCAATTTTATTCAGACATGAAGTCGCCTTAGTCTAGTAGGTAGTGTGTCGTCTTATTAGACGTGAGACCAGGGTTAAAAAAACAGGATAGCCATCTCCAATAAAACGAAATACCAAAAATAAAAAATTTTCTGCAGCGATTTTCTCTACGTTTCTTTCTGTCGTTCATAGCCGACCATGGTGTGGTGTGAGAAGCTAGGTCGCTATCTAAACTAATCTGACTAAAGGGTTGCAATCATCAATTATGTACATATGTATGTATGCGTAAAACAAAATATCTTTTCGTAATATTATACATGCTTTTATAGAACCAACAATCCGGAAATGACATCTATCCATTACATTTTGCTATTAAACTAAGAGAATAGATTTCTACATGAATAATTCTTTACTTACGAATAGTTTGTACTGTACTTTGCACTTTCCAGATTGCTTATTACAATAGAAATGACGACAAATGATGCCGTCACCTTTTAACCTACATCAAATCGTCAATGGTAATGGATGTAATCGTGATTTCTAACGGCTTGAGAATTATCTGCACTCCGAATATGACAATTTTACTGATTGACGTAGCCATTTACCTTAACTAAACACAATGAGATGCAAACGATGATAATTCCGATTTAATTCTTGAACGACCAATATTTTATTTTATTTTACAGATTGGTAAGCCAATATACTTACGTAAAGTTTTTCACATAGTAGAAGGACAAGGCTCGCCATAGTCTAGTCGATAGTGTCTTGTTTTACTAAACGGGAAGCCATGATTCAACCCCAGGCTCAGGCATCTCGACCATAACGAAATACGAAAGAATATTTCCTCAGCGACTTCTTCTCAGCAGATTTCCGACAAAAACTCTTAAAGTAAATAAAATTTTCCTGAAAAGTTTCTGAAAAAATTGTTGTTCTGAGACGACATTAAACGGTAGGTCCCGCCACTTATGGATAAAATTAACACATACAGGTGTTAGAAGATAGGTCGTAATCCTGGCTAAAGAGTTGTAATGATCAATTATGTATGCATGTATGAACGAATTTTATAGGCATTTAATTCTAAAATATCTGTAATAATGCAACATTATTTGCTTCTCCAGTAAAAAAATAAAAAGTGTTGTTTTGAATTTTTTAGGACGATTAAAAAATAATATGAAAAAAAAAAACGAAATAAATCAAACATGGTTATTTTAATATACACCAAAAGCCATTTCATATGGTTCGGTTATTCGAAATATTTATTTTGCATTCGAGTATGAAAGAACGTTTTCAAATAACGCGGTTATAACTTTTTGATACAAATTATAGCAGCACACCTATGCACTACCGCAAAGGCATATTTTAGCAATCAATCTTAATAATCAAACAAAAAAATTAATATTTAATAAATACTACTGATAATAAAACACTTCCCAACATTAAAATGATATCTACATTAAATAATTTGTTAAATATCAACTACAACACATACTGTTTCTTACACAATTTATTGCAGCACATTTTTTTAATATAAAACCAGTCTAAGGCCCATATATAGCGCGATGTATTCCTCCGTAATTAAAGTGGAGTTCATTAATTTCACTTTTTTATTTCAGATTTATATACTGTTTACCAGCTCAGGTGTATATTTAATAAAGTGTGCTTGGGTATTATAAACAATTAGGGAAAGATTGTCCTCCATACAATACAAATTCTTTTTTTGGCAGGAGGTGTTGCTTGGGGTACGTGTGAGTGTGAATCAAAATATTAGGCCGCAAAGCGTTGCATGTGATTTTGATTAGAGAGAATAAGTACTCATATGTGAGGTTTGTGTTGATGAAGGACTTCGAAAGGGGTTGTAAATAAAAAAAAATTTATAAACATAAGTAAATAAACTGGCATTAATTAAATACAATCACCATGAGAAGTGAGTTTAAAAACCACTCGCCTTTGCTTTGCCTTTACTGCCACCACAGAATTGTGTTGTGTCATCAAAAAAAAAAAGAAAAAAAGCTTTAAAACATTTTACAATCTGTTTTTAATTAAGCTTTTAATACATAAAAATCTTATTTAATGGTTTCTTCCATTCCTTAAAATATGACGGCACGTGCTAAATGTTGCTAATAAAATACGAAAGAAATTGCAAAATCATGTAATGCTTCACACGTTTTAGCAGTAGAATAGGGGTCCGACATGAAACACGACTTATGGCTAAGGAATAATGGACACAAAACTCCTTACCTAAATATAATTGGGACACTGGGGGACAGGATGCATCTGATACCAGATCGATTTTCTTATACAAACGGAACAGATGCATGACTTGTTGCTACACGGATGGCTATAAACGTAAAGACTGAGCAGAACTTGGCCTCTATATAGGTTGGGTTAGGTTACTGTGGTAGCTTTCATACCAAAAGCTCACTTGAGCATGTATAGCGGCCCGTTGTGATGCCATAGGTGAACGCAGTGTTTGTACTGACCAAGTTCCTTCGAACCAATGAGGGAGAAGTTCGTCAGCGCAAATGCTGCACATTTAAAGCAAGACTACCCCACGCTGGAAAACCAGCCAGAAAGCTTGATAAACGCGGCTATACCCTTGACATCAATGGATGATAGCTCCGTCACGCTGACAAGGGTTGGAGAGCCAAATAACCTATATCTGCACCTCGCAAGAGATGGTCATTGACAAAGAAGTGGATCTACTCTTCCTCAGCGGATCTGCACCCACGGCAGAAGTCGTTAAATGGGAGCCGCATTCTTTCCGCGTGTCTACCCATAACACAGTGACCTGTAAGCATGGGCACTGTGATCGAGATGATGTTACGACCAAGTCAAAGTAACTGGTTGGTGCGCCTTCTTTCCATTGAGGGTCAAGAGAGCCTAGGGGTGGAGCAGGACTCCTCATTGATCCAGGATAGGTTGGCGTCTCGGAGAAATTTCCGCACAATGGCCAGTTTGAACGAGGTAAATGGCATTCCTAAGTTGATTGAAGAGGATTCTGGAAGTAGTGCTCCAGCTCTGGCTAGCTCGTCAGCTCTGCAGTTTCCCGGAATGTCACAGTGTCCGGGGACCCAGATAAGTGTCTCACTGAAGCGCCCAGAAAGAAGGCTGAGGCAGCGGCGACATTCCCTAACGATCCTGGAATTATTCGCAGTATAAGACAGAGATCTAATGGCTGCCTGGCTATCAGAAAAGATCGAGATGCGGATGAAAGGAACACGGTATTCGAGGATCCACTGTGCGGTAGATGGCCATTACTTCCGCCTTTAACACGCTACAATAGTCCGGCTGCCGGAGTGAAATGTCCAAGTCCAATTTCCCTGAGTATACTCTGCTACCCACCCCGCCATCGAGTTTGGAGCCATCGGTATGTACATCGAGGAGTTCCGGGCGGATGGTCGCGCCAGGGGTCCAATCGTTTCTGGGCAGGATCAGGAAGTTGAAACCCCTGTCAAAACAGTATTCCACATGAAGATAATGGATATCTAGTGGGACCACAGGATCAATCTCCAAAATAGAGGAGTGACCAGAGAGGACGACGCTCCAATGATACAGGGTTTTGAGTCTTGTCGCAGTGAACTTAGCTACCTGGTTAGCGAGAAGCTTAATAGGAAGCCAGTTAAGCATTGCGAACAAGGCCTTTGTGGAGCCTGACATTGTGCTGCTTGTCCAGAGCAGTCCACCAGAAGGCAACACCAGATAGGAGGTTGGGTTCGATAACTGCAGAATAGATCCAGCACATGACCCTTGGGCTGAGATCCCATCTGGATCCAACTGTTCTGCTGCAGCATTAAGCAGCACAGGCCGCCTTCCGTGCCTTTGCAGCCAGATTCGCCCTCCAGTTGAGTTTGGGATCGAGGACCAGGCCCAGATACTTAACCTCGGGACTCAACGTGAGTCTGGTCCCGTTTATACTCGTACTAGGGAGAGTGAAGGTCGGGACCTTGTATTTCCTAGTGGAAAGAATTGTATCTGTCCGCACTAGTCCAGTACAACTGACAGCGCCAAGTTTAGCTTATCTGGACAAATTCCCGACGCAGCAATAGCAATATCGTCAGGGTAGGCTATGGCGTTATTACCAGAGATTTTAAGTCTTCTCAGGAGTGAGTTGACTGCGAGATTCCAGAGAAGCATAGCTGCCAGATTTGACAATTTATCGTCATTTTGACGATTTTGAGCTCCAAAAATAGCATTTTGACGATATGACGACTTATGCCCTTATTTTGCGATTTTTAGAAATTAAAAATTTACATCATATTCCTAACTTTAGTACGTTAAAAGCCACTTTAAGTATTATATTTTTAAGTTACTTTCGAATACCTGTGATGATTTTTCTGTATTTCTTAATTTTTAATCCCTTAAAAGTCAACAAATTACAAATCCTAAATAACCTCGTAGTTGAGAATAATAATTTATCACTTGTCGTTGCTGACAATTTTAAAAATTCCAGTATAACTTCTAATAAATATTACCATCGGAAGAATAAAGGCAAGCGCCGTTATTTTTGTTCGTACGACCAATGCTCAGGGGATGGATGGCATTGTGTTTGGAACTATGAAAATATATTATGGGAAGAAGGAAAGAGAGAACAGCATTTATGGACACTAGGCTTGCATAGTGTTTTACCATAAGTAACAGGAAAGACCTCTGCAGGAATTGAGTTCCACATACGAATAGTCCGACTAGAAAACGTACTTTTTCTGTAATGCAGTGTGCGATCCACTGACCAATCGACCACATACGGATGTCCTGGCCGAGAAAGACGAGCGTTACGTAGGAATATATGATTTTCGGGAACAAGTCCCCTTATTCCGTTCGAGCAAAATCCTTTTGTAGTTTTGTAGTGATAGAACAGTGAAACACAAACCACATTGCAACGATGCACCAATGATTCAATGGAATTGGATACACTACCGTCATTAACGAGCTACTACGGCCTCTCCTGTATACAGTCGAGAAACCTCAAAACAGACGTTGAGGCACCGACCTCATAAATAGTATAAATAAATAGTGTAAATAGTAAGATCAGATGATAAAATCTTAAGAGGTAACTGAAAAATGTGTCGGTTGCAGCCAACATTACACTGAATTTTCATGGTCAGAATGTCAAGAGCTTCTGTCTCCTTAATATATACATCACCCACAGATATAGATGACGCAATATTATTGCTGCCCTTATGTGTCAATGAACAACACGGGGAAAGATTGTTTAAACCTTAAACAATTTGATCCTGAAAATTATATAAAATTTTAAACTTTTTTTGAAAAAAAAAATTAATAAATGACGATGAGGGACGCTAGCTTTTAATTAAGAGCCCTAACTATAGCGTCCGGGTTGACGTTGTTGAATGCATTCTCAATATCCAGGAATATGGCTAGAGTGTATTCTTTAAAGCGCAAAGGCTTTTCCATTCGAGAGATAAGGGAGTGCAGTCTATATAGTAGAATTAGAAACAAAAGTACGCCTCTGATTTACATAGTATACGAGCAGACTTAGAGCGTATGATCTGGAGCAGAATTTGACACGGAACTGTCCGGAACTGCAAAACACAGTACGCGTTATAACTAGCAACATAGTAGCAAGTAGTCTAGCTTATAAAATTATTCTTGTTGACACCAATCAACTTCCTTTCAGTTTTTAGGATAATCGGATTAGAAAAGATATTATCGTAATACTCCTTATATATTAAAGGTAGTAAAATAGGTTAATAGGTAGCATTACTTCACAACGACAATAATTGCATAAATGAGACTCTCTCATATAATTTAACACAAAGGAAATGTAAGTTTAGATTGGAAAATCCTATAAGTAAAGTTTAAAAACAGCGAATGACGGGTTTATATGGCATTGGTAACCTGTACGTCATTATTATTACACAATAAAACTCTTAATTGTTTTCATTTCTAATTTTCACACGAAATAACGCTCTCTCTCTTATACGAGATATTTTATTGCAGTGTAGACGATTTCAATTAGCTGGTTTGCACCAATGCTTGTCTGGCAATGGAATGAAAAAATATGTATGAATGTTAGTAAAACATAAAACCACAAAAATTTTAATTATTTCGAAAATATTTTCCAAACAAGCGATTCAATAATTTGGTTGTGCTAACCAAAGAGAACAAAAAGTCTCCGGCAATTTTAAAGAACAATACAAACAAAATTCACAATAAAATCATAGAATTGTGCAATAATTTAGAAATTTAAGAAATTTCTTACGCCAACTCACCCTATTGTGTGAAATTTAGGGCCATCGAAGCTATAAAATTCATGCATTTTTTCATTCCTACATTTCATATTTCCTACATTCAATACAATCCCGCATTCATTTATTCATACACTCACTCATATATTGACTCATACATTCACTCATACATTCATTCAATATTGAAATTTTTATTGAAACATTTTCTACTTCATGCACCTACACTACTGGGTGCTGGCTGGTGTGGAGTGGTAACGCTGGAAACTAAATGGGTGAGTACATCCATTGTCAATTCAAACGTATTGTCGTTATTGTTGTTTTGATAAATTTTTAGAATTTTTCATCGATTACACGGTGCAACAGTGAAAATACACCCGAGTAACTACATAGTCTAAGTTATTCACTAGGTTCAGTAGAACTCAAAAATATTTTTTTTTATTTTTCTCGAACCCTCCAAACTTGTTTTATTTGACAAAAACCATATTTTTGATCTTTTCAGACAGAATTATTGATTATCCAAATATTTTCGAAACTATTTTAAAAATCCAAAGTTTTTTAGAAAGGGGAGAGATTAGTCT
Organism: Sarcophaga subvicina; assembly: GCA_936449025.2. NCBI lineage: Eukaryota > Metazoa > Arthropoda > Insecta > Diptera > Sarcophagidae > Sarcophaga > Sarcophaga subvicina. Next base: position 42,318,414 of record OW388084.2, read on the forward strand.
TTAAAACGGTATTCATATATGTTTTGTTCAAACTTATATGTTATGAGTTTTGATGGGGTAAACTTGCAAATATTATTTTTTTCTTATTTTATCAAGTTTAGCCATTCTTAATTGCAAAATTTAGGTAAAAAATATAATATAAGTGACGACATTCTGAAAGTGCATTACCTTGTGAAGAGAGAGAGAGAGACTTTGTTTGATGAAATCGGACAAAAATTTCTGTAGTTATAATTTAAACAGTATAACAGTCGTCTTATATTTTTAATATGTGTAATCTTATCAAATGAACTTTCAGTTCAAAAATTTTCAAAAGTTTTGATGGATCTTGATTGTTTACCGTAAAATGTGCCAATTTCATGTTTGCACGACTACCAGAAGTCAGCTAATATATGTGTTTTTTTTGCAAATATTATTATTTCTCTTTGCGCAGGCATATACTCGTGTATATGAAAAATATAACTCGACTGTTAGACTCTTTAAATAATAACTACACTAATTTTTGCCCGATTTGATCAAATGAAGTGTTAATTTCTTCACAAGATAATGCACTTTCAGACTGTTATCACTTATTTCATATTTTTTAATTAAATTTTTCTACTGTGAACTCACAAACTTGAAAAATATGAAAAAAACACACTTATCAAGTTTACCTCATCAAACATCATAGCATATTAAGTCAAATAATACATATATGTATATCGTTTTAAAAGCCCATCCCTCTCCTTATTAATAAGGTTTAAATTTTAGACATGAGTTCAGAAATATTTGGGTAACCAATAATTTTGTGCATAAAGTCCAAAAACAGTTTTTGTCAAATAAAACAAGTTTGGAGGGTTCGAGAAAAATAAAAAAATTATTTTTGAGTTCTACTCAACTAACAGAAGAACAACTAAGACTAGGAAGGTACTCGGGTGTATTTAATTTCCTCTATTTTGTCGCATAGTGTTATTAGCTGAACCAACCTTAAAAACTGTACGCACGTATTAATGATGACGCTGGTATTTATCTTAACTGTTAGTGAGCTTATGTGGCGGTTCAAGTCACACACTCATGAATCACTGAAAATTTAATTTTTTGTTTTTATTTGTTGTTGATGTTTTTGTTTCGTTTTTTTCAAGCTGTTGTTGTAGGGCTCTGTTTATTATTGTGTTTAATTGTGAAGAGTAACCCGTGGCACAGAATAAATCTGTCGGACAGTTATGTAGACTGCAGTTGTATTTGCTGGGTATGTTATCTGGCGTTGAGTCATCAATGCAAATACACTGCCGGCAGTTACCGGTGTCCTGTAGCATAACATCGCCTATTTTATAAAGTGTACCTATACACAATACCAATTGAAATTAAAGTTACAGCAAAAAAATAAATAAAATTCCTTTCCATGAAAAAAATGAGCAAAATTGGAAAAGAGGTTGCAAGGAATAAAGGGATGAAATGGCATGAAGGTGGATGAAAACAATCAATAAGAGAACGGAAAGCAAGAATTTATCTTATTGATTATAAAAATCCATAAATAATAGTGGGACATTAGAAATTTAAATTTTGAAACAAATAATTGAATTCAATTATGTCAATCAATCATGTCAAGTCTTCTGCACGGAGAGAATAAGCGTCTTGTAGAGTTATAGTTTTGTCATACGAGAGAGGTCTGTACCATAGTTGCACCTGTTGGAAAGAGTTATGCTACGCCTGATCTCCAGACTGTCTATCGAACGTATAATTATCGGCCGATATTTGGGATCCTTATTTGTCGACAACATATACTTTGTTTTGCCCTCACTTGCAACCAAATCCATCTTTGAAGACTTCCGCGCTAAAGTAAGGTAATGTTCCACTTGATACGCCAATGTAGTTAGTGTACGCAAGCAACTAGAAATTTTTTTTTTAAATTATGCAATTTGATGCATTCCGTCTCTATGACTATGTCGTAGAGGTTCCGAACAGGTCTATTCCAACATTGAGATGGATATGCTTGAATTGCTTAACGTTATTTTGCATAGCCTTACGAGTTTCGTAGGAATACCGGGCTCCTAATTTACAATCTACACCATTGATCTATAAGCGCTAGAATTTTAGTATGCAATTTATGAACATCTATCTAGTCGCCGTAGTCTAGTAGGTAGTGTGTTGGCTTATTAGACGTAAGGCCACGGTTCAAACCTCAGGTCGCACATCTTCGGCGACTTCTGGCAAAATATCTGAGAGTAAATAAAAATACCATGAAAAAGTTTTTCAAAAAAATCATGTATAAAAAATAATACACACAACATAAGTAGTGCGAGAAACTAGGTCGTAATACTGACTGAAGGGTTGTAATGACCAACTATGTATGTACATATGTGTATGAATATCTTACGCATGAAGATCTTGCCGGTTATAAGCGGGAGTTTTGTTTTTATGTTATAAAAATATTTGACACGACTGCATGCGTTTATAATTTAAATTGTATGTCCCGCCACTCATGTATAAAATTAACCCACACAACGTACATAAGTGGTGTAATAATCTAGATCGTAATCCTGATTAAGGCGATCTAATGAAGTAAGTAACATTCAATGAACCATGTAAATCTTAGCCGCGACGAAACAATTTAATTTCAACAATATTTATGTCTTCTACTATCATTTAAGTTATCTTTCTCTTGAACAAAACATCATATATAGGCTGCCTTCCAAAATATTAGTTGCTTTGTGTTTGAACAGATTATCGTGTTTCATAATGCCGTTGTACAAAATATGCATATACAATGTGTTCTATTTCAAAACGTCGTTAATGTGCATTTTTAACGCAGTCAAAAAGCAGTCAGGCATCGGATGTATAGTTGATGCATTGTTTGGTTACTTTTCATATCTACATAGTTTATAAACAGTAGTACGATAGAACTGCGTACAAACTTTGTATTGATACATTTTGGAAGGCAGCCATAGTATTTATTGTAATGCGTGTGTTAAACATTTTCAAAACTATTTTTTATAGATCTTCGATAAAATGGTTTGTTTTCAATTAAATTCCAGATCTGAGACCGAACTACGGGAAATTATTTCGGCAACGAATGGGCATGCAAGTGGCCATTTTCATTCCGATAGAATCTATTTGTATGTATCCCACAGTCAATTGTACAACTGCTGTTTGATATCTTTCTTTTTATTTTTGTTTAATAAATTTATTGCTTTTCTTTTAAAAATTTTTACTTGGCAAGATAAAGACATCAATTTATTATGACACAAATCCATCACGTTCAGTTTTTGAAATCAAAAATTTTTTTATCAGTAATTTTGGTCTTCCCTCCTACAGCTCTCCTACTTCACCCTTTTACATGATGTCAATAGTATTGAATAAATTATATTTTTATATGGCACCTCAATTCAATTGTGTCATAGGGATGTCAATAATCGTATTGATTTGGAATTTAAAACATCCCTATTGACCTTTGGACATCAACGTTTCCATTTATGCTTGAATAAGTTCTGCTTTATTTGTTTATGCACAGACGTCAACACATACTCAACAGTCACGAAAAAAGTTATTCGATTTTTGTTGACTTCTCTTCTTATACTCCTTGACCGTTGTATTTTGGGGTTAATAGGTTACCACTCTCCGTAACAGAAACTGAATGAAATACGATGCCGTATATGAAAAAGAGAATGAAAAGAAAATAAATTTAGTTCGACAGTCTGTCAGCTTGCCTGACTTTTAGTCAAATCACTCATTCGTATGAGCAACTCCTTCAATTTGCACATGATTTTTGAGTTTTCGTTTTTTAAATTGTTTATTTAACGTTCAAAAAGTCGCCGTAGCCTAGTAGGAAGTGTGTGGGCTTATTAGACGTGAGGCAAAACGAAATATGAAAAAAAATTTCTTCGGCGACTTCCTCTCAGCAGATTTCTGACAAAAACTCTGAGAGTATATAAAACTGCCATGAAAAGTTTCAAAAAAATCTGTCGTTCGGAGTCGACTTTAAACTGTAGGTCCCAGCACTCATGTATAAAATTAACACACATAACATGAGTGGTGTGAGAAGCTAGGCCGTAATCCTGACTGAAGGGTTGTAATGGCCAATTAGGTATGTACGTATGTATGTATTTAACGTTCATGTGAATTCAAGATTTTTTTTTGTGAAACATTTTACGAAATTAACATAAATTGTTGTTTCAGTTTGCCAGTCAGTCAGTTAGTCATTCATTCAGAAAGTCAAGCAGCCATTAAGTTATTCTCTTCTTTGTTTTCACCGCATTTTCTAGTTTTTTAGGCTTTTCAGCAGCTACATTTTTGGCTGCTTGGATGGATGCTGTATTAATTGTTGTTTTGAAGAATAAAGAAAAGCAATTTCATTGTTTACGGTGAACCTTAATTCTTATAGGCATCGTTTATTTTTATTATGCTTTTACCGGTATAAGGCCGTAAAACATAATTTCTTGTGCGTTTTAAGGCAATAAACAGTATTTTTTCTATTTAAGGGTATTTAAGGGTATTTAAGGGGGGTATCATATCTGTTTATGGAAGTATAGAAGTAGAATTTGTTGTTAAGTTTCCTTTATTCCTTAAGTGATACGCACATCAGTCAAATCGGTGTTTCAATTCAACAAATTTTTTTATTAGAGAAATTCATCTTAAATTACTATATGAACGAACGACTCAAATAACTAACTTTGAAGTATGTGAGTGTAAACTCATACTACATTAATGATCGTCTATTTTCGAACTCATCAACTGGATTTAATTTAAAATTCCTTGTACTTAATGACTTACTACAATGAACCATATTGACTAAAGTCTAACACAAGATCCCACAAAACTGAAAAGAAACATTAAATAGACTACCGCTCTACGGCGATGCCAGTATATTGCAACTAAGTAAAGGCAATTGGAGTAAGCATGCTTTCGCACATTCCGTCTTGTATGTACATCTGAACGGTGGTGCATAATAATAAATGCAGAGCATGCGTAGAAAACATCGTTGGAATACTTTATACTTCTCAAAATACAAATATTTTACGCCAGATACCAGGGTTACGAGCGTAACATATCTCACGGTATTGGATTTGAAAGTGTTAAGAAAATTTGTACAGAAAACTAATTTCCTGTAGCAAGTATGATTTGTACATCTTAATGATGGGCGGGAAATAACAGACATACATACATAATTGGCCATTACAACCCTTCAGTGATGATCACTCGGGCTTTACGTTTAATAAGCCAATACACTACCTATTAGACTATTAGACGGCGACTTCGGGCGCGAAATAAACCATGCAAGTAGTTATAATTCATTAAACCTTATGGTTAGTTTATTTCCCTTCGATCTGCCGATCCACCTGCCTACTCATCTGTCATTGGTATTATTTATACTTTTTTTGTTTCTTTAAGGAACATTGTTTACAGTAGCACAGCATCACCATCCTCTCTTAATATTACTTCTTTCCTTTCGCTTTGTTTAATTATGCATTCATATTTCTTCAGCTGTGTTGCAGTTGTTTTTCTATTCCCAGCAAAATATCCGTAAGCTTCACAAATTTTTTCAACATTTTGCGATACTGAAATGATAAAAAAATGCACTCAATTACCACTCATTTTTAAACGCAGTTAATTTCTTACAGAGTAATGCGTATTTCATATTGTATTCTAACAGGTCAGACATCCCGAACAAAACGAAATATAAAAAAAAATATTTCTTTGGTGACTTACCCCCAGCAATTTCTGGCAAAAATTCTGAGAGAAAATAAAATTGCCTAGAAAAAGATTCTCAAAAATCTGTTGGTTAAACTGTAGGTTCCGGCACTCTGTATAAAATTAACGCACTCCACATAAGTGACATGAGAAGCTATGTTTTAACCCTGACTGATGGGTTGTAATTGTCAATTATATATGTATGTACATATGAATTCTAACTTAGGCTGCCTTCCAAAATGTCTCAATACAAAGTTTGTATGCAGTTCTACTACAGTATATAACCTATGTAGATATGCAAAGTAACCAAACAATGCATTAACTATAAATCCGATGCCTGATTGTTTTTTGACTGCGTTAAAAATACACATTGACGGCGTTTTGAAATAGAATACATTGTATATATTTTGTACAGCGGTATTATGAAACACGATACTTTGTTCAAACACAAAGCAACTAACATTTTGGAAAGCAGCCTAAGTGAAGCTTAAAATGCCATCTTTCCTATGTTGGTTAATTTTAAATATGAGGTGAACATAAATAACATATTGATGATTAATTTGAATTAATTTGGCTGGTATGAAAGTGGAAAAAAAAATTTGTTGTACCTGATTGAAAATTAATTGAATGGTCGTTCCCTAGTCATAAGATTTTGTTGCTTAATTTTATATAAATTTTCTTTGCTACATCCAAGGCCGGATGATTGCAAGATTGCATTGATTCAAAAAAATAATCCTCAAACTATCACTAAGAATAAGAGTATGTCCAATATACCAAATAAATCATTGTGATGTACCTCACGCAGTGAGGTACGCAAATAAAGGTCCACTAAAAGTTTGCCTCAACAATGAGATTTGGTTCGAACAATAAAATTAAGGATCACTTATGGACTATTTATATCCTTTTAATTTGAATGTTGATTTTGGCATAACTTCCACGACTCCAAATAAATCACATAACCTGAATCAGCCTTTAAAATATCTTAACAAAATATTTTTTATACAAAAAAATAATGTGTCGTTAGCAACGCCGGCATTGTAGAGAAGAACGATTAAAAAACGTCAGCTGCGCTTTATGGAATACAACAAGAACAATGTAAAAACCACAATTTGCCCCTGTACAAATTAAAATTTTTTTGGACAGCTACAACTAAAACAACAACAACAACAACTTTATTTATATATTAAATACAATATTCTAAAACCTCTCATACTTACCCATTACGTCGGACTGCCATACCGTACTTGATGTTATGCTGAGTGTAGGCGGCATTGCAGATGCTACTAATGCTATGGCTGTTGACGATGTTGCATTTGTTTGTGACACTATCACTACTCCTTAAACAGCTATAACTGGTGGCACCATTATTTTTGTTGTAATAGCTGTTGGTGTAGCCATTGCTGTTTTTATTTAACAACTTTACACCCCAATTTTGAGCTTCTATACTTTGATTACCACCAACAATTTTAGTAAAAATTGTATTGTTGTTGCTATTATTGTCTTATATTTTTGGGTATAAAATATTGTTCTTAACAAGAGCAATACTAGCAGCAGCATCAATTGCAACAGCAGCTACATCGTTTCTATTAGAAACTAAAATTGGTGGCGTTTGCATTAATGTGTCCTGCCGTTTTCCAATTTGTTTTTTATGTTCGAAATGCTGCTTCTGTTGTTGTTGTTGTTGGATGGTGGTCTGTGGCATTGTTGCTGTAATTTAGCAGATGATGCCGTTAACATTATATCAATATTTACCACGCTAGCAACACTGTTATCTTCATTAGTTATTGTCGAACGAATAATACCGATACCACCACCACCACTCTAATTACTGTTGCCACTACAGCCACTGCTAGTAGTAGTTGTTTTGGATCCGAGCAGTTTATTATTTCGATTAAAGTTTTTATTAAGTTTGACTGAATGGTGAAATTGTTGTTGTATTGTTGTTGTTGCCCTGGCCTTTAATAATTCCACTTCTAGTCATTCTGATGTAGTAGCTATTGAGTCGATTATTCCTGCTAAAATGTAGTTCTTTTGCAATTTTTGTTGTTTCAATATTTTTAGTGGCCCCCGTTGCCATGACGTTAATTGCTTCCTTTGTATCACCAGCAGCTGAAGCTGATGAAAATTCGGTTTCACTATCGAATCCAATATTTTCATAATTTCTTTCACTGCGACTATCATGAAAGCCGCTCACACAGCCCATACTGGTTGACTCATTAAATGTGAAATAATTTTTGTTATTCGTATCTGGTGATGCCAGTTAACGATGGAATACATCATCTTGATCGTCTGTGTCCATTAAGTCTCCAACGCATTCATTATTTCTGTTAGCTTTACTGTCATTATGGCTGTTTCTGTTATTGTTGCCATTTGTTTTCGGTTTATTATTGCCCCACGATGATACAATTTCCTTCTATTTGTTGGTTTTAATGATTATTTTTTGGACAAATAAGTTGTCGTTGATTTTTTTTAACATTCTTCATGCTGTGTCAAAGCAATGTGCAATTAAGAGCAACACAAATTATTTACAAATCGTATCATTGAGGAATATATAGGAACATAATGAAGTCGCCGTAGTCTAGTAGGTAGTGTGTTGGCTTATTAGACGTGAGGCCTCGGTTCAAATCTCAGGTCAGACATCAAAATGAAAATATGAAAAAGTATTTCTTCGGCGACTTCCTCTCAGCAGATTTCTGAAAAAAATTCTGAGAGTAAATAATATTGCCATGAAAAAGTTTCTCAAAAATCTGCCCCACATTAAACTTTAGGTCCCGCCGCTCATATATACAATTAACAGACAAAACATCAGTGGTATGAGAAGGTAGGTCGTAAACCTGACTAAGGGGTTGTAATGACCAATTATATATGTATGTACCATTGAGTGAAATGTACTTATGTAGATATGTTCGTTAGTAGTATGAGAATTTAAACTTGTATTTCAAATATGTTGACCGAAAGCTTTTAGTATTGAGCGATTATCGTCGAAGACAATAGAGTACCAAAAAATCATTTTCAGCTATGAGGCCCATTTCTCGATAAATAAATACGTGAACGAGTTTGGGACGATACAAATCCACAAAAGATCTATGAGCGTCCAATGCAACCCATAAAAGTCATTATTAAGTGTAAATTTTGGGCTAGTGGTCAATATTCCCTTGAGAACAGTCCAAGACATCTATAGCTTGATGATTTCCAATTTATTTTTGGCCTCAAGTGAATAATATAGCCGCCGCAGTCTAGTGGGTAGTGCATTGGTTTATAAGACGTGAGGACTCGGTCCACATCTCAGGTCAGACATCACCAACAAAACGAAATATAAAAAAAATATTACTTCGGCAAGTCCGTCTCAGCAGATTTCTGCCTTAAACTCTGAGCGTAAATAAAATTGCCATGAAAAAGTTTTTCAAAAATCTGTCGTTCAGAGTCGACGATAAACTGTAGATCACGCCATTAATGTGTAAAATTACGCACCCAGTATAATATGCATATACATAAATACCAATGACAATTAGTTCCAAAAGGGCGATGGGACATGCCTCTCAGCTCTTGCCACATTATACACTAGCGATATGAGGTAATGTGAGAAGCTAGGCCGTAATAATGTGGATGTGATGTGTACTGGCCATCGGGATCGTGCGATTTCACCACGTTAGACTTCTTATTGTGGGGTATTTTCAAGTCGCAGGTACATATATACCAGTAAATCAAAAATTACAGCAGTTACCAATTTAAAGCTTCAAACCATGTTGGACATTTTAACGATGTTATATTCAACACATATTGACATCAATAGATCTTTCCAATGAATTAAAATTCCGATGATATCTCACACGTTGTTTGTTTTATTTAACACTGGGCGGTTACTGTTCGTCGAATCGACGAAGCTCAGTTACTCTTTATCATATAATTCTTTTATGTTTGACCAAATTTCGTTCTTTTTTTAAACAACGATAGTTGATAATGAAAGCTTGCAGTGAGTAAACGTACGAGTAAAGAGTAAATGAGCTTTGTCGATTCGTAACCATTCAAGGTAAAATTGTTCGTCGTTTCAACAAAGAGTAACCTTAATGTACAAACATGAAGAGTAACCTTCCGGGGTTAAAAACAAGAAATTTAAATTTATATTCTAAGTATATTGACCGAATGTTTTTCACATTGAATGATTATATTTGATAACAACAAAGAACCAATACAGCAACGATACATGGCTAATATTATTATTGGTTAAATTTTAGCCAAGAATTTTTTCCATTACTTCTAATGACAGCATATCGTTTTTATACAGCGTTACCATCTTATCCGGTTGACTGCTGTTAATTTAGCTTTTTCCCATGTAAGATTGCACTGCCTTAGTCCTAGAAGCACCGAACGGTTGCAGTTGTCCCTTGATCGGTTACGGCTTGTTGAGCCTTGAGAATTCCACTCAAGTGCCATACTGTCTGATGTTTGCACATGATTCTGAGGCACTTATTGATGAATGCCAGCAGTTTTTACGTAATTTTGTGGGATAGTGTTCGTCTGGATATTTGAGAGGTTTCCATATTGTCTGTAGTCGTCCGAATGCCGCACTCGCTTCATTGAGCCTTTTGATTACGTCTGATTCTGCCGCCATTTGCTGTCTATACTTCGTAGATAGCGGGAACTATTTTCTATTCCTACAATGCACTCACAAAAAAGTCATTATTAAGTGTCGATTTTAGTTTTGTGGTGTCTTCTGTCCATTTTTTTTTTTTGAGAATAGTTCATGGCTGCCAACTTCATATTCTATAGCTCAATGATTACCAATTACATTTGATCTAAAGTGGATAAGTGACATGCCACTCAGCTTATGCCATACTTTGCACGAGCAATTTGAGGGAATGATCATCTCCAGAGATCGTGTGATTTCAACACTTTAGACTTCTTATTGTACTGTATTCTTAAGCTACAGGCGAAAACTACAGCGGTCCTCAATTTCATGCTTTGGATGCTACCCTCCTAGATAAACCATGGCGGGCATTTGAACGATATTGTATTCCTCATATATTGGCATCAATAGGTCTATCAAACGAATTAAGATTCCCCGATAATATTTAAATTTCAAAGCGAAAATTTCACATTTCGGATGCATGAAAGAAATCATAGCGGATATCTTAAAGATTTTGTATTTCATACTGACAACAAAATGTCTCTCAAACGATTTAAAATACTGATAAGGTCTTCTGTTTATCATTTTAAATCGCATTTAAAATTTGATTTTGTAATACCAATGGTCTTTCAATACCATTTTCTTGCTTCACATGGCCTAGAAAACTTATCGACATAATTTCTAATATTTTATTATAAAAAATGGGAAAATATTTGTTTGCCTTATCATTTGAAATATTAATCCTTTTGCTAAGATTATGTCCTTTTAAAGTCCTTAAATTATAAATATTAGAAACCTTAAACCAAAACAACGAAGAAAACTAGAAGGCAATCATAATTTTTGTTTTTTATTTCGTAAACCATAAGCAAAAAAGAGGACCCCAAAAATAACTTTAAGTTTTTTAAGACCACAGAAAAGCACACATACTTATACCATATGTAAGCACATACATTTGCATAAATATACGCATGTAATACAATATCCCTTTAAGGCACATACATATAGAAACAACAACAACAACATTATCAAATTGTAATCTCGTTGAATATTTTCTATTTTTCATGGTTTTAAGCAAATATTACAGTGTTTGTCAGTTTTTAATATTTCTGTTTACAATTTTACTCACAATATTTATTTTTTATTTATGGGGATTAATTTAAGCATTTGACCCCGTAGTGCTTTTAAATTTATAGGAAATAAAAACATAATTATTAAAGGAAAATATTTTCTTCAATCCAAATATTAAAACAATTTTTAAAACAATATGTAGTGGGGCCAAGCAGTGCGTTGCATTGGAATATCGACAAGTGAATTATAGCAGAAGGGAAAGAAATGAAAAAGTTCACATTTGTAAATTCATAAAAAAAATTTTAGTTGTTTGGAAAGGTATTTTGCTCGAAGAACGAAATACGTAAAAATATTTCTTCGCCAAAAACTCTGAGAGTTAATAAAAATCGCCATGAGAAGTTTCTCAAAAATCTGTCGTTCGAAGTCGACTGTAGGTCCCGCCACTCATGTATAAAATTAACCCACACAACATAAGTGGTGTGAGAAACTAGGTCGTAATCCCGACTGACGGGTTGTAATGAGCAATTATGTAAGTTGTATGAAGAAATAGAACGACGCTAAGAGATTAGACTCCAACGATGAATTAATTTTACAAGCAATTCTATTCTCATAACAAAATCTTGTTTTGTTTAAAAAGGAATTGAAGAAATTTTGGAGGAGACTATGTTGAGAAATAAATTCATTTTTTATGCAAAGACTGTGTTTCGTGCAAAAGGCTATGAATTTATTGTGGAGTTGGCTCATATTTTTTTGTTTGTTTTTTTTTCAATTTTATTCAATTTTCTTCTATTCTACACACCATCTCAGTTGAAGTGGTATGTGTCCTTCGCACTATTGAAACTGCAAATAGAAATGGCCAAAAGATTTGTTTACACTGTCCCTGTTCTTGTTTATTTTCTGCACTCCCATTGAACATTTCGTCTGACTTATTCATTGTGTTTGGATGTCAATGGATTACATATGTATTTAAACTATAAAATTGTGTCTTAATAGTTGTAAAAATGAATATTTTGCTTGTAAAGAATCATAAACCCAGATTTAATATACAAATATTACAGATTTATGTGGGTTATTGGAGCTGTCGCTCTGTCTATCATTATTGAAACATTAAAAATAATTAAAATTTTTAATGCAGACATTTAGTTTTATTGGTGAAAGGTTTTGTCCTTAAACTTTTAATGAAATGCCTGTTCCATCGAAAATAGTATGAAAATAATAGACAGTAATTATTATAGCAAAGAGGTTAAGCAGATATTTAAAAGAATGAATTGAATTTGCCTTTTAAGTGAGGATGGACAAACGAAACTCACTTGTTCCTATTTGTCTCTCAAATAAGGCCACAGCCACAGCTGTCTAACGCAAACCAAATATGCATCGCTGTCCTTTAAGTTAGACCCTTTCGCGGTACTGATCAAAAAAATTTTATCATTCCTATCAATTCACGAATTTAAAATAATTTATTTTGGCTATAGCCTGAAACTGATTATTTGTGTCACGTAAAATTTGTGCAAAATTTGTGTCAGTCTGGAGGTCAGGAGAAGACAACAGGTTCGACTATGGTCACAATAGGCAATTGAGTAGCAGAGACCTCTCTCGCACAATAAAACTAATACTATACAAGATGCTCATCGCCCCGTGTTTCTTTATGGCGAAAGGGCATGGACAATATTAAAGACTGATGCAGCAGCCTTGAGAGTATTCGAGAGAAAAGTCCTACGTAAGATCTGCGGTCCAGTGCGAGTTGGCGATGATTTACGCATCCGACCCAACAGTGAGGTGTATGAGCTAATCTACGATATGGACATAGTGCAGTGTATTAACAACCATCGACTGCTCTAGCTTGGCCATGTCGGTTGAATGGAGGAGGATGCTCCGGCGAGACGAGTATTTGATACAGATATCTATTGAAGTCGGCGAAGAGGACGAACTTATTTTTGTTGAAAGGATCAAGTCGAAGATGCCCTGCCATCGATTGGCGTGACCAACTGGCGTAGGCGCGCAAGAAGTAGAAGCGCCGGGAAGTATGTATGTGTTCAAGCAGACTGAAATTCGATAATCGGGTTGTTAATGGCCAATTAAGTAAGTAAGTAAGGATACTTAAAATGATTTTTCAGTTCACTGGCCCGAAAATATTTAATAGCTTCATAGGCTATATCATGGAAGTTTTATACTACTTTTGATATTCTGATATATCTGGCCCGTTTTGAAACAAGTCACAAGCAAATAGTAGGTAACACGATTCAAAGTCATTGCAAATATCGACCAACACGACCTGGAGCTTCTATATAATGGCTTCTGTAGAGGTTTTAAAAATGTTCGCTTCTTTTGAATTCTGTTCATTCAATAACAGAAAAAAGTTCTGGAAATAATGTTTTATGATGTCGTAGACAATTTTGTAACTGACGATGTTGGAAGATTTTGTGGACTTGTGATAGTTTAAATAGGTTGGATTAGTTGAACCATTCGTTGCTCAAGAATAAAGTTCCTGCTCATGCAGCGCTCTGTATATGATTTGCTGTTCAGACAATACACTTCAGGCCAATAAGAGTTGCTAATCAGCCTCCTAAAGTGCTCTCCATTGCAAATGATGACCGGGTCAACTTCGTTCTCAAAGAAATATGATGCAATGACGCCGCCAGCCTAAACTCCACCGCAAATAGTGAGTTTTTCGGTATGCATTCTACGCTATTTGATCTGACATGATTGGTTGCAGTCCTATTAAGTGGACAATTTTATTTGTTCACGTAGCTATTCAACCAGAAATGTGTCTCATTGTTGAAGATGATTTTTCAATAAAAACTAGGATCAGTTGCCTACTGCTAAAGATCGCAGTCAGCTAACACACATTGTTAAGCATAGTCGTCCATAAGGGTTTGACAAAACAGACTCAAAAGATGATAACTAATTTGACTGGTGTTCTTTCAACAAGATGGCCCTGTTTGAAGACTCTGTATTAATTAATTGTGTTAGCAATGTGTGTGTATGTATTTGTGAGTTCTTTTGTATCAAATATACTTCCTGTTTAAGTGTTTGCACACACACTAAGAGGCATGCAACACTGTTACATACAAAATTTATATTCTTATGAAGCTTTTAAGGTTTAAGTTTAACCGCACTTTAATTGATTCCTTGGGGCTATAGACTTTTAATATGAGCACATGAATAGTTTCTTCATTCCACTTTCCCTTTTTTTCACACAGAATGAAATCCTGATGCTTAGAGAAGGAATTTCTTTAAGTTTGATAAAATCATAGAATTTTTTTAGAAGCGGCCTAAGGACATAAAAGATGGAAATAAAAGCAAAGTTTTTTAACGAACTTCAAATAAAATGTTTAATTAACATTAAATAATAAAACAAAATAACAAAAAACATACATACGTACATTAAAAAGTAAAATGAAATGAAAATTATAATTAAAATAATTATGGCAGCAAATATTCTCTGTGACAGAGAAACTTCAGATAACCATTTAGGGGAAAAAACTTGATAAACAAACCCTCAACATTTAAAATTCTTTGGAAATTAGAAGAATTTCTTTGAATATTAAATTGTGCCATAAAAACAAAGTTTAACAAAAATTTTACGATGCAAACTTTTGCATTTTTCTGGTGTCATTAAATGAAAAATTCACAAAAATTTTTTGAAGGCTGAGTACAACTGGAATATGAATAGTACAACTGGAATGAATTAAGATGCTTTAAATAAAAGTTTGGATATTTAAAAGATTTAATAAGAAATTTTAAAATCTCCGAAAAAGTGCACGGAAAAAATACTGAAAAAAATACAGAGAAATAACTTCTTCCATTGACTGATATCAGTCATAAAGCTCTGACGAAATATTATTTGATTATTTGTTGCTCTGGTAATTTATTACCGTGAAGATTGTAAGTTTGATTTCCACCAGGGACTCTGGTGTTGATCTGTTATATTACAATGAGTATTATTTCTGAGTTATTCAACCAGAAAACATTGATTGTTTTTCTACTGAACTACTTCAGTGGATAGTTTTTAATTGTTGAAAAAATTCGTGACATGTTTCAATGTTAAAAATGTCCAGCAAAATTAGACAATTTACCACTGATTGTTTTACAAGCCAACGAAGCTAGAAAATCATTAATTTTGTTATGAATATTCATGCCGCTATTATTTTTGAGTTGAACAGAAGCAGCCAAAGGCTGTCGGGCTAGTGAGAGATGCACTATTTTATTTGACAGCGTCATTAGCATCAAACTCTGGAATTATTGAGATAGCCTAAATCCTGGAATTTTTTTTTAAATCGGATATCACTGATAGGATCCTACGTCATAGTCGCGGGCTTAACTTTTATAAAAATAATCTTTAAAAATTAAATCGTAGACATTTATTAATCGCTGCAAAGCAATATTTCAGCATCCTTTTATAAATGTGTTGTGTTTCTCAATTTTCCAAATGTCTTGGCAATTAACTCAGGGTTTCGCTCGGATGCATCACTATTTTAAAATTAAGCTGTAAATAAGTCTGAAAGTTTAATGATTATTACATCTGAAAGTGCATTCGGTAGGATTGTGCCTGCTCTAACAAGTTCATCAGCTAAAAAATGTTCGCGATCTGTTTATGACAACGAAACCATATGAGGTTGACACAAAACTAAAATTTGTATCCTCTTGGCTATCGGAATATGTAGGAAATTTCTTATTCGGGTTTAATTCCATAACGTGACTTATGGGCATTATCTCTTCCTGAAATATATAGCAGAGGTTAGAGAAGCGAACAGATCAAGATCAAGTCCTTTCGAGAAAATTCCAAAAACTATGTTTCTCTAAAGTCTTGAACCGAATGTGTAGAATTTTAGAATTTCCGGAGATAACTATTTAAGAGCATTAGTCTTTCCAACATTTTATTCAGATAATATGTCGTTCACTTAGACCTTGGGGATCCTCAGATAGTACAGAGAGTTCCGAGAAAATATAACAAGACAGTGTATTATATCGCATTGTGGCAAATTTCGCATGTTGTCTAGCAAATAATTTAAGTAGAAGCCAATCAAGCATAACAATAACAAATTTTGATCAACGCACCTACCAGTCGCTGCAATGACAAGTGTGTCGACGACAATGCACCGAGGAAGTGGAGAGAGAAACCCTCTACTAGTCATAATGTAGACAATCAATATGTTCGGACGCCCAAAATTATATGGCCAATTCACACGACTGCATCGTGTATGTTGTATTGATAACACTTTTTTGTTTGTGGACGCACAATGCTATGCTGTATTTTGTATGTCGTATTCTTCTTCATAATTTTTGGCATTCAAACAACTTGATAGCACGAAACCAATACAAGTTATTAAAAACATATGAAAAAAATGTGTATAAGTGTATCGGATTTTTACGTAAAAATTATCAACAACAAGCATACACTGTTGTATAGTCGTCCAAGAATACAATGAATACAACGATATAACGGCTTATGTGAATTGGCCAATAGTGTTCAGTTATTATTAGAAGTATAATCGACTTTATCCTGAAGGTCAGAAAAGTGTTTGTTTTTTCCAACAGAAGAAAAGACCAGATATTCTACAGGATAGATATCCTACAATTATAATTCTAGTCAACTATATCTCAACATTCATTAATCTATCAAGTCCCCACCCCGCGTAACTGCTAGACAAATTTTGTTTTCAAACTCCTCAGTAATATTACGCCCCGAACGAGTTGGTGACCAATATACCTTCCAGTCTTATAAATGGCGTGATTCTGCGCTTAAGATTCTTCAATTCTTTTTCGAAAGTTATCCTAATAGCTCCTGCTAAAGTTCTCAGATATGTTCGTCCTTTTCAATTGGATGTTGGCCTGAAAAATGAAAGTGATCTCCACAGATACACATAAGACAAAGACATCCAGATGTGGTAGGCCTAGCATTGTCCTTAGCCAGGGCTACGTATTGGAACTCATGTATCTGTAATAGCAAGACAGTATAGTTTTTGAACGTTAATGTGCAAGACTGAACACTTTACAGGAGTGTCAAAAGTGAGTATTGGTAAGTATTAGGATCGCGATGTAAATACAAAACAGAAAACATAACTGAACCCCTTTTCTTCCAAAGCCCCTCTTATCAATGTTGAAGGCGCATGGTCCAAGATTTGTTCTTTACGTTCCTACAAGAACTTAAATCGTTTTAAGCTTTGCAAGAAATACGGTTAAGACCTCTAAGAATACCTACGTACATAATCTAAAGACAAGTCATTAATAAATTAAACTTTTGCATATAACGAGTTAATGGCTCTTGAAAATGATTTATTTGTCCACTTGTTTTGATTTCTTTTATTCCTCTTCTAATTTTTTATTGTTTTTCTTTTCGATATCTTTAATTCGATTTGTTTCCTTTGTGCTTTTATTGACTTTTTAATCTTTATTTCATTCACTCATTAAATCATTTTTTCATTGTTGAAACATGTTATTGAAACAATACCTGGCACTATAATGGATTGTTTTCAGTTGTTACAGAACAAAATGAAAATGAAGAAAAACAAATAAAAAAAGTCAACTTGAAACAGAAAAAGAAAATATAGACAGAAAATCAACTTCTGACGGCCATTATAAACAAATGTGTCACCATCAGGACGTTGGCGATTATGTCGCTTACTGCTGCACTTTTATTGAACTTCAGTGCTTGTTAATATAAATATTTTGTGGGACAAGATTCATACGAAATAGTTAAGCAGGGTTCAAGCCTTTCGAAAATTCGATTCAAAGAAGACGTTATTTATGTGTTTGCTGTGAAAAAATTTTCAACATGGTTGTCGACTTTAAAGACTTTAACGCGAAGCTGTTAATCTTTACATCTGAAATGAAGTATAGATCGCAATGGTCTTTCCAAGAGTCCCATAATACGTAATACCAGCAATAACCACAAAAGTGTACTGCAAACATATCGAAATATTCGTGTGTCAAAAGCCTACGTCTGGCCAGCAGGAAAAGTTGCGCAAGAAAATGATGCGTTCAGGGTTGATCAAGAAATGGATACAAAAGTTCTTCATACAATATTCAAAAACCATAAGAGAAGAACGAATCCTTTCCGGCTGAGTGATAAAGCGACCTCTAGTAAAGATAACGTAGAAAGGCACGACAACGGATTGAAATATTTTGAGTGTCATCAGGTCATCATGTTCCTTTGTCGAATTATTTTCAATCTGATAAAATGCGTTGTTGACTTCATACTGTGTCCCTCCCAATCTCGTGGTTTAACACAACCGAGCATGTGGAATGCACTTGATGGGAGAAGGGTAATAGAGTAATTTCTCCGTCTAATATAAGCCCAGTATACAGCATTTAGGGTGTGGAATGAGGAGGAGCTTTCTGACCCTATCCATATCGCTTCACGTATCCGACAAAAATGTGTGTTACCTATCCCTCTTAAATTGTTGGTAGTAATCAGCAGGGTGCTTCGAAGGGATTTAGTTATCACTGCCAACAGGCGCATTCTCTGGCACTCAATTTTTGTGGAACATCCTAACGACCTTATTTATGCAGATAATATTGCATTAAAATACTA
This sequence comes from Sarcophaga subvicina, assembly GCA_936449025.2. Lineage (NCBI taxonomy): Eukaryota > Metazoa > Arthropoda > Insecta > Diptera > Sarcophagidae > Sarcophaga > Sarcophaga subvicina. The sequence continues at coordinate 42,337,307 of OW388084.2, forward strand.
AGTATAGTATATATGAGGTGGAAGATACATACATACATGTATAATTAGTCAATACAACCCTTCAGTAAGGGTTACGACCAAGCTTCCTCCATTTATGTTGTGAATGTTAATTTTATCCATGAGTCGGAACCTACTGTGTAAAGTCGACTTCGGACGACAGATTTTTGAGAAACTTTTCATGACATTTTTATTTACCCTCAGAGTTTTCAGCAGAAGACGAAGTCGCCGAAGAAATATTTTCTTCATATTTCGTTTTGTTCGAATTGTTGGACCTGAGGTTTGAACCATGGCCTCACGTCTAACAAGCCAACACACTACCTACTAGACTACGGCGACTTCATACGGTGGAAAATACACAATTGCAAATCAATGCCTATGAAATAAAAGTCATGCGAGCGAAGAACCAAAGCTCTAACCACATCTTTCTTTGATTACCAGCCTGTTGAAGAAGTATAAAGTTTTACTGATGTTAGCAGATAAATCACTCCAGATGGGTGCACCATAGCAGACTAAAGTCAAGTCAAGAAGAAGTTTAACATGTCTTTGAAATTAATAGAGGCGTCCGAATATTTTATGCGAAGGCCAAATATGTGCTTCTTTGCGGTGCTGCAATAGTACTAGGGTCCTTTGAAACAATTTATATATAGTCAAACAATAGCTTTGAGGTATTGTTTTGACCATTGTATGGGCAATTGTTGCTAAGATTTTTGACTTTTTTGTTGGCGGTTCCGATAGTAAGTCCTCAGTGTTTATGTTTTCCTTTCCGTTGCTTGAGTGGATGAATGTTGTTGATGATCGAACACCACCATCATGCTCCTCCGACTTATCAAATTATTGTAGGTGTGAAAAACTTGACCATATTCATGATCATATTTTTGCTGTTGCTGTGACTGTTGTTTTTGTAAAAGTTTATGCTGTTGTCGTTGTTTAAGTACTTTTCCATGTTGCTGCTGTTTTTGCTTTAGATGTTTTAAATGTTGCTCACGGTGCTGAAGCTAATATTGACGATGTCCTTCCGTTTTATAATCGTAGTGAACTACTGAAGGTAGATTTTCTGAGGTAGCACGTGTTTTACTACTGGCCCCACTGGAGCCATTATCGCAGTAACTGTTATTGTCATGATTGCCTGTATGATGATGTCGTTCGGCTTCGGCTGTTATTGCGTTCGATGTGGCTCCATTTGTTGTTTCTGTTTTGGATTTTATTCCTTAGTTTGCTTATTATAATTTTCTTCCTCTTGCTACTGATAGATTTGCTTCTTCATCATTTGTTTGTTGTGGTTTTTGTGCTGCTCTTATATTCGAGCTTTTTCATGTTCTTGTTCTCGTTCCTGAGCATATTTTTCTTCCTCCAATTTCGCCTTTAGTCCTTGATATTCCTGTTGCAATTCGTGTATTGCCGCTGAATCTTCATCATTGTTCTTGTTGTCGTCATTTGTTGTTGTTGTTTTCGATTGTTTTTATTGTCTTCGAAGTCGATTTGAATGTGGTCTTCGGATTTAATTGCATGTGTGTTTGTAGCTGATTCTTCAATGGGTGTTGAATAGTCATCCAACATATGTTGTTGAAGTTTTTGTTTGCGGGCTTTTTATTTGCAATTGTTGAGAGGAATTTTATTCCAATTATTATTACTGTTGCAAGGCGTTTTTATTTTTCATCGTAAAATAAACCAAATGAAGATATGTATGAAATTTTATATATTAACCTTTATTTAAAAGTGGAAATTCATTTAATCAGTCAACACCCGAACCATTTCCATAGGATATTGTCAATTAACTCCTGTTTTTTATAACAGAAAAACTCAACACAATAAAAAATGTAAACAGTTGATTGTATATTATACGATAGTTTTAAAAAAATGTTCATTTTCAAATCAATGGGAAATGTATTATGAGTACTCAGGAACGAAAACTATATAAAGCTATGTCTATAAACAACGTTCGACTGATTGAGCTCGCTACAGAAATCGAATGGTTTTCTCCCCGAATTATTATTGGCTAAGCAAGTGATCATGACAATGTATAAACATCAACTTCTTTATTGCCTTTATTACAAGCTTGTAGTTTCTAGTCCAAATTAATAAAAATTGTTATGAATACATATATACATAATTCGCCATTACAACCCTTCAGTCAGGATTACGGCATAGCTTCTCACACCACTCATGTTGTGTGCGTTAATTTTATACGTAAGTGGCGGGGTCGAACGACAGATTTTGGAGAAACTTTTTCATGGCAGGTTTATTTACTCTCAGAGTTTTTGCCAGAAATCTGCTGAGAGGAAGTCGCCATTATATTTCGTTTTGATGCCTGACCTGAGATACGAACCCGGGCTTTACGTCTAATAAGCCAACACACTACCTATTAGACTACGGCGACGTGTAATTGTTAGGAAAAGGTTCACAAAAATTCGTCGTTCGGAATCGATTTCAAATTGTAGGTCTCACCAATTCATGGCTAAAATTAACACACGTAGGTGGTGTAAGAAGCTTGGTCGTAATCCTGACTGCACGATTGTTATGGTCAATTATATGAGTATGTATGCATACTTCCCGCACACCTTGTTTTCCTTTCTAATGCCTTCAAATCGCTTGAGTGGCAAGAGTTGTGTGACATACAGTTTTTATGGTTTAATTTCCTCACCTCATTGCATGAGTCTGCGGAAATTCCTAGTTCTATTTTTTTTTGGATTTTTTTGTTAATCTTTAATACCAATTTCCTAAGTTTCCTTGCATGTCGTACAAATGTACATGTTGCAGTATAAAGTGTCGAATTTCAATATTTTCAAATACTCTGACGATTTCCTCTATTCTGGCTCCGGCATATACTCGTATACATATTACCAGGCCTAACATAAAATAAAAATCCGAGAATAAAGTTTTCCCCTTCAAATTGATAGACTAGAAACCAATTTTGTTTTACATTTCAGAGATGTAGGCAGACATGTTTTTAGGACATTTATTTTGCATGTCTCCCAGCAACACGTTCCGTGTTTCTTTTTCAATGTAATTTCTATTTTTTTATAAAACAAAAATCAAAATCAGATTGACATCTGAAGGATGTCTGATTTTTACTGAGTATTGTGAAGTGTGTGTATACGGCTTTCATATAGGTTTACGTAGAATATCCTTGAGAAGAGATTTGCAATTAATTAATAAAATACATGAATACAAGAAATTAATTTTAATTTCTATAAATGAGTTCTATTGATAAAATAAAGTTTTATGTTTCTTCAATAATTAATTAAAATAAATGAAGTATTTTGTCAAGAAAATGAAATCGAGACAATTTCTTAAAATAACTTCGACAAATGAAAAACGAAACATAATTGAAAATAATTATGATTTAATGTTTAAATGTTTGTATAGTAGGTGGATGCTTAAAAGATTAGAGCGTCAAAGAATTGATGGAAATGGTAATGGAAAATTACCTCATCAGCACGGTGAGTGCCGGATAGTGTATTTGTAGGCATAATATCTTTTGATTTTTAGCCACCTGCAAACTATTCAACGTAATCAACCCGGACGGTTCCAGTCGTTCCAAATCGAAAAAAAGTAAAAAATAATTAAGAGCTAAAAACTGGGAGCATATTATTTTGCTTTTCTTTTCAAAATATTCTTAAAACGTCTGTTATATCGGGTCTTTCATTAAGCGCTTCCTATCTTTAAATGAAAATAAAACAAAGTGCGTGTGAGATAAAATCGCATCCAAAATATTTAATTCTCCATGATACTGGCACTTAAATCAGGATACATTTGATCGAACGATTGGGTAATTTTGGCTTTAACTATCGCTATGATTTGTGGATTATTCGCATTATTCGCCTCAAGAAAAACCGAAAAGAAAAAGTCTAAAGTTTTGGTGGCCAGTTCACATCACGTCCTCGAGAGTTGATTATGTGCGTACAGGAAAATTTAATGCCACATTAGCTGTTAGCCAAGCAACATCATCCGCTGAATTTAATGCCACATTAGCTATTAGCCAAGCAACATCAACTACTGATGTTCAGGTCCGGCCAAAAGAAGTTGGTAATCATCCGCTCTCCGTTGGCAGTGGTGGCCTGGCCAAAGTAGCTCTCAGTGAAATATGGAACGATGACACCGCTAGTTGAATATTAACACCATAGAGTGTCTTTTTCAGAATGCTTTGGACGTTTTTGCATCTCCTGTTGATTGGTATCGTCACAAATTTGACAATTTTGTTTGTTCACATACAAATTCATCCGAAAATATGACTCATCGCTAAAGACGATTTTCGACGAAAATTAGGGTGTGCTTTATATGCCTTCGAAGTCGCCGTAGCCTAGAAGGTACTGTATTGGTTTATTAGACGTAAGGCCACGGTTTAAACCCCAGGTCAGACATCTAAACGAAAAATGAAAAAAAATTTCTTTGGCGACTTCCTCTCAGCAGATTTCTGGCAAAAACTCTGAGAGTAAATAAAATTGCCATGAAAACTTTCTCAAAAATCTGTCGTTCGGAGTTGACTTTAAACTGTAAGTCCCGCCACTCAAGTATAAAATTAACACACACAACATAAGTGGTGTGAGGAGCTATGTAATCCTGACTAAAGGGTTGTAATGGCCCATTATTTATGTATATATGCCTTCAGGTACTGAGTCGGTTGAATTTTGTTTGGGTGCATACCCAAATCACTACACAAAAATCACCGAATCGTGATCTAGGGAAGGCCCGGTTCATATAAAAGACTCCAAATCGACTGCTTTAAATGCTTCTGCCCACTCTCATAGAAAGCGGCCATGTTTTCATGTGTTTTTTCGACATTTGCATGTCCACGCGGTAGTACGATTGAGGCGTAAGAATTTGAAAATTACATTCTCTTTTAAGTGTGAGACCATTCTGTGTTATACATGCATATTAACCGAAGAGAGATAGTTTGACAACAACGAGGACAAAGAAACCTGCGAGTATATTTCAAGTTGAAGTTTACTCTATCGAAAGATGTACTCTTTCAAACTGACAGAAAATACAATGGTTGCTACTTTTCAGTAATACAGTCAACCCGCTACTTGGGCACTTAGCCCCTATGAGGTTGACTCGTGGTTAGTATGATACTGTATGTAAACACTGATCAGTTAGGTGGAGGGAGTAGGGTTACGCCTTAGTGAATCCTAAATTATTTACGCATTCTGGGCAACGAAGTCAGAATCTTTCTATGGCGTCGAAAGAGAGGTTTGAAGGAGTATACCCGCCGAAAAGGAAGACAGAGAGAGGCAGAGGCTCATCCTTAGCTAATAGACTTCGAGACAATATCTGCGCGGATTTATTTCTTTTCAGAAAGAATCAACAGAATGACCATGAAATAATAGCTGGGGAGTTATCTTTACTGACATCAAACTGCATTCTGAAGCTTGTTAGAGCAACAAAACTAAGAGTGACGTTATTAGGGAACAATAGCTCCAACAACGATAACAATCGTGTTATACGAAAATGAAAATCTATGTTGATAAGTATTTGAGTGCTCATGTCGTCGTAGTCTGGCAGGAAGTCTATTGGCTTATAACAAGGGAGCTTTTGGTTCAAACCCCATCTCAACAAAGCAAAATACGAGAAAAAAAATTTTCTTTCGGCGACTTTCCCTCAGCAGTATTCTGACAAAAACTCTGAGTGTAAATAAAAATTGGCATGAAAAAGTTTTCAAAAATTTGCCATTTCGTATGAACTTTAAATTGGCGATGTCGCAACTTATGGTGAAATTAAGAAACAACATGTGTGATGTGAAAAGCTAAGTTTTAGTCTTGACTAATGAATTATACTGGCCAATTAAGAAACCGTAGGATCACTCTTGCCAACAGGTGCTACTATGGTCTCAATAGGCGATTGAATTGCAGAGACCTCTATCGTACGATAAAACTAACACTCTACAAGACGCTCATCCTACCCGTGCTACTTTATGACGCAGGGCATGGACCCTATTAAGTACTAATGCAGCGGCCTTGAGAGTATTAGAGAGAAAAGTCCTACTTAAGATCTTCGGTCCAGTACGAGTTGGCGATGATTTCCGCATTCGACCCAACAGTGAGCTGTATGAGCTCCTCAACGACATTGACGTTGTACAGCTTATTAATATCCAGCGGCTGCGCTGGCTCGGCCATGTCGTTGGAATGGAGGCGAGACGGGTAATTGATGCATGGATCTGTGGAAGTCGGCGAAGAGGACGACCTAGTATCCGTTGGAAGGACCAAATCGAAGAAGCTCTGTCATCGATTGGTGTAAGCAACTGGCATAGGCGCGTAAGAAGCAGAGGCGCCTGTAAGGATGTCTTGCAGCAGGCCGAAATTCGTTAATCGGGTTGTTGTGGCCAATTAAGTAAGTAAGTAAGTAAGAATTAAGAAAGTAAGTAAGTAAATCGAAATGAAAATTGTAGTGCAGAATATCAAATAACCTGATTTCAAGGAAAATTATAATCAGAACTTTCTCTTTACCTTCTATGAGACATATATTGCAATAAGCCAAGCGTTTAAAATTTTATTTTTATTTGAGTTGTAATGATAAAAAAGGTATTTATTTATGTAAACTATTTATTTAAAAAAGCAATTGATTTTACTATTGCACGCTTAATAACATAATGGTGTGGTAAAGAAATTAGTTTCTGACTTGTTATGTATCAATAAATAATATTTCCTACTTTCCTTTTGTATGGCATTATGATGGTAAACCAATATTTTATGCAATTCACTTGCAATGCAACAGGTAATACGACGGCTGAGTATTTATTTTCAAATAAAACTTTTTTATTCAATTTTATTCAGTACAATCCCGAGCAGACAATATGGATTTCAATAGCGAATAGAAATTTATTTTTAATTCATCAAAGTCAACAAAACCATCGCAAGTGACACGCACATGCAGGAAGCTATGTCTATAAATACAAACATACATATGTTTAATGTATTTGTTTATGAAAGGAAACAAAAATACACACAAGTTTGTTAGTGTATGTGTTCTTACTATGCATCTCCTTCTACATTACGTGTGAACTTATGTGTGTTTTTCTGATTTTTCAAATTCACTTTAACTTGAACACAATATTTCTCATACGTGTTGTGAATACTCATGCATTCTCTGGGATAACATTACATAACATTACATACACATGTTTATGTATGTACATATGTGTTACAATCCACATTGTATTTAAAAACACACACACAGCCATTTATGTATGTAATTATATAAGCAATGTAGGAAACATGTTCATATCACACTTACATTCAAACGTTTAAATCAAAATCAATATTCATTTCAATGGAAGGGAATTAAAACTCGTATACGATTGTGTGCTTTTTCAATTAAATCACTATCTAAGGAATACTGTATTAAGTAACTTTACTTTTTTGCGTTTTAAGCATTTACACCTCAGACTATTAAATATATTTACATTACATTTACAGCGTATTTAAAAAGGGTGACTTTAAGGTTGACTTTAGAGTCCCGAGATCTGATGACAAAAATTGTATAGTTTGGTGAGAAGAATTGAAAAGTTTCCCACACAAATTTTAATATAAGGTAACATTGGTCCTTACAACACATAAGTCAGGATTACAACCTAGCTTCTATTGTGTGTGTTAGTTTTATACATGAGAGGCGGAACCAATAATTTAAAGTCGATTTTTGAGAACTTTTTCATGGAAATTTTATTTTCTCTCAGAGTTTTTGCAAAAAATCCACTGAGAGGCAGTCACCGAAGAAATATTTTTTCATTTTTCATTTTGTTGAAGATGGCCTGGAGTTTGAACCTACTAGACTACAGCTACTTTACAGTTACACAAATAGAAATTATAATGAAGTAAAGAAGTAAGAAAAATATTGTTATGAAAAGGTGGTGTTTTGCTTTTACATCGTTTAACATTGGAATTATAAACAATAACTACAAAAACAAAAACAAGTAAGCAAAAATATACCAACAAAACACCAGCATTAAAAATTATAAGCAAGTAAACAAAAATGCAACAACACACACTACACTCATTTATTTTAAACAAAAGATTTCATAGTTCTTTTTTAGTATTTTAATCAGAAAGAGAATTTTTATTGCTCCTAATATAACCACATGACGTTTTTCATTTTTATTTCCATGTTTCCTTTATGCCCTTGTTACCTACACCGCGATTCTGTAGCTTTTTGAATAGGTTTTCAGTACAAATTAGTTTTTTTTTAATAAAAATTTACAGAAAAAAGAATCGAAATGAAATAAAAAGCGATGGAAGAGTTTTCCAATATAAAGTTGCCAACAACAGCAGCAACAAAAACAGTAGCGACAACAATTATTTTTCATTTGAAAAATTTCTGAAGCCTTAATTAATATTTTTCTCCTTTATTGAAATTCTCTTTGAAGTTTTTTTTCTTCGTTTTGGTGTGATTTGCTTTAAAAATAAATGCTGAAGAGACTGTATAATAGAGATTCTCTATTTAACGCAAAACGGAATAACAGAATTTCTATAGATTTTTGGATTTTGTGCAGCGTGAGTATTTAAATTACTGTTTGCAAATATAAATATTAAAAAGCTATGTAATTATGCTGGTTCCATGCCTTCATTGTCTGATGTTTTATCACCATTAAGTATAAATTAAATTATCGTATCATAATATTTGAAATGAAAAATAAATCGAATTGAAATTCAAATGTAGGTGGATTTAAATGAATTTTGGTGGCAAAACTATTGTAATTAAAAATTAAAAATTAAAAATTAAAAATTAAAAATTAAAAATTAAAAATTAAAAATTAAAAATTAAAAATTAAAAATTAAAAATTAAAAATTAAAAATTAAAAATTAAAAATTAAAAATTAAAAATTAAAAATTAAAAATTAAAAGCAAAAACTTGAAAAGTTTCATTAGAGAAATATTTTAATCGCAATTATTCCCGAAACTATTTTAATCTAAAATCGATGCAGATAAATGAACGTTTCAATTGTAAAGTTAATTTGTGGAAAGAATTGTAATACAAAAAAAAATTTTAAATGATTGAATTCCGGTCGAATGACTGAGTTATCCTCGCCTTTTAGTTTCCTAACAAAAGTTTCGATTACCCATTTGATTGGAGAAGTGTTTTTGCCTTTCTTTACCTTCTCTTTCCTAGAGCATACTTTTCTAAACAAATCCTGCACAGAAGGATTCTGGTGACATCAGTGACATGGAAGCTACCCTCCTCGCATTGTAGTCTGCATACTCATTCCTAAGAATTCCCACATGACCTGGAACCCAGCAGAGCAGCAAGACGCCGCCCTGACTGTCGGATGACACTGTTATGTCCTGTTTATTGAACCACCTATCGAGATTGAATTGAGTTCATGTTTCCACGACATAAACTTCAACTTTGTCGCAGGCCAGACATCAAAACAAAATACAAAAAGTATTTTTTCGGTGATTTCCTCTCAGCAGCAAAAACGCTGACATTAAATAAAAATTGCCATGAAAAGTTTCTCAATAATCTGTCATTCGGACTCGACGTTAAACTGTAGGTCCCGCCAATCACGTATAAAATTAACGCACACATCTTTAGTGGTGTGAGAAGCTAGGCCGTAATCCTGAATAAAGCAATCATCAATTATGTATGTAAACTTCTACTTTGAATGTACACGCTAATTTCCGCATGGTCTCAGAATATTTTATTCTCCTGTCCCAAGATCCGTTCTGGACCCAATTATAAATCATAAAAAAGTATTCTTTTTGAAATCCACTTTTCAGATATTTTCCTTCATTCCTGCTCTTAAGTTTCATTACGCAGCACTCTGGTTCAAAGGTTGTATTCAGGATATAGTTAAAGAGACAGTGTCAGCCAATCGATTTCGTTGGTTTTAAAATCATTTAATGTTGGACTTGTCTCCCATCAACCTAAAAACAGATTCCAAAGTTTTGGTCTTCACGACCATTTGCAAAGGACTTTAATATAACAGAGCCTCTAGCGCCGCAATAGATCATGTTCTCATTGCCCCTTTTATACCAACACATGCTAGTCCTTGTAGCTTGTCCAACACAATTTGAGATGTTTTGAAATTTGTTCTATCTGCCCAGACAACTATTCACTCTGCTCCACAGATTACTATTGGTCTAACCATAATGGTATGCAATAAGTGTATAATTAATGAGTTCAAACCCCACGAATATCCCTGCAAACCTTCTGCTGGCATGTCTCGCTTTTTCTAAGTTGCTCTCCATGTCAATTTATTATTCAGTGTTATTATCAGATATTTTAGCTCCATTTTCTGTGCTATTATTTCACTCAGGAGTCAAATATTCTTCAATTTAGGAAGTTTTGTGCTTCTTGTAAACGATAATATTGGACGCGGTTTAATTTCCAAGCCCACTGTCATGTACCAACAACTTAGAATCTCAAGATAACTTTGAATGATGTAGCAGAGACTTTAAACTGTCTAATTTCCTATCGTCTTAACGTCCATGGCCTTACAAAATAACGCACTCTGTAAAAATTTCCAGCGTTATAATGGGATATCAAACAGGGTCTTCTGGACTTTGATAGACAAAAAGGGCCATTGTGTTAAAGCTATATCTGCTCTCGTAGACCACATTTTGCTGAATTTTGCGTCGTAACCTCGTATACAAAATTCAACTGACCAGGAACTGATGGTAAACAATCATTGACAACCACGTTTGTTAGCTGAATGACGTCTACAACCGTTAGCAACTAAATAAAATTGTCATCAAATAATCATTTGATCAATGAGGCCCATTTCCATATAAATGGGTTCTGTCAAAAACTCTGAGAGTAAATAAAATTGCCATGAAAAGTTTCTCAAAAATCTGTCTTTCGGAGTCGACTTTAAACTGTAGGTCCCGCCACTCATGTATAAAACTGACACACACAAAATAAGTGCGCAAGAAGCTAGCACGTAATCCAGACTGAAGGGCAGTAATGACCAATTGCGTATGTATGTATGTATGAAACCCGTGAATTTTCAGCTAAAATTTCAACAAGAATTTTGTTAAACTTTTAATCACTATTTCCATACACATAATTCTCGATTTAATTTAATTTAATGAAGGCAATAATGCCACTGCGACATTGTTTCCGCTGCATGTTCATTAATTATAATCCTGCCAAGTGTTCTTAATTACATTTGTGGGGAAAGGAAATCCTCTCATAAGTAATGACCTTTGATTGCCTATTAAGTGTGCTGCCACTAAAACTAATTGTAAAGTTAGGCACTCTATAACACCCTTAACACAGTTATTTATTACTGTGTGACTAATTGTTGTTAATAACACAATAACAACAACTACTGTAAGGCCAATATTTTGTAACATATTATGTTGAGTGATAAAAAAATTTAAAACATTTTCTTCTTGTATGGACCTCTTGATATCCTGAGGGCATATTGGTTTTGCGCTGATGTTTCTTAATCTAATAAAAAAACGTTCCTAGAAAAGGATGAAATTTTTTTTTAAAATAACTCGACAAGATTTGGCCAAAGCACATCTCCAAAGCACATCAACAACATTCCGAGAGCAAAACCTAGTATATGTTATCGACAAGCAGAGACGTGCGGAGTATTGATTCCCAGATTACGGCCGATAACTATACTTTTGATACAGTCAAGGAATTTATATATCTTGGCTCCGCCGTTACCACCAAAAATGATGTCAGTCTGGAGATCAAGCGTAGGATCACTCTTGCCAACAGGTGCTACTATGGTCTCAATAGGCAATTGAGTAGCAGAGACCTCTCTCGTACGACAAAACTAATACTCTACAAGACGCTCATCTTACCCGTACTTCTAAATGGTACAGAGGCATGGACCTTATTAAGCACTGATGCAGCAGCCTTGAGAATACAAACATAGTTGGTCACTACAACCCTTTAGTCAGGACTACGACCTATTTTCTCACACCACTTATGTTGAGTGCGTTAATTTTTATACATGAGTGGCTGGACCTACAGTTTAGAGTCGATTCTGATCGACAGATTTTTGAGAAACTTTTCATGGCAATTTTATTTACTCTCAGAATTTTTGCCAGAAATCCGTTGACGGGAAGTCGCCAAAAGAAATATTTTTTCATATTACACTTTATTGGAGATGTCCGACATGGGGTGTGAACCCTGGCCATACGTCTAATACACCAATACACTATCTACAGAACTAAAGTGACTACGCTAAAATTGTGTTTTTTTAATTAATTAATTTTAATTAATTAAAGTGTGTGGTAGAAATCATCAGAAATTTGGTGATATGTCCGAAAGACCTTTTGACGCCATTATGTACGGATACAAGATCGCTTAAATGCACACTACGGCTTCTTTGGGTGGAGTTCATCCGTAATGTATAATTTTCCATGACTGTGGCACATAACTTAGGCTGAATATGATCGATGTCATGGACTACATTGGTTTTAAGGAAAGCTGTAATTTGTAATTTATTCGTCTACACTTAAGGACTTAAGGAAATCCCGCAAGAAAAATCTAACGGGCGCAAATCGCTCTTTCTCGGTGGGCAGTTCACATTCCCTCCACGTGAGATGTCCACGCTCACGAAGAGGTCGTGTAACATATCCAGTATGGTATAAGCTGTGTAACATAAAGCGCCGTCCTGTAGAAACTTGATATCCAAGGTTTCAGATCAGCCGATTTAGTCCCAAAAGAAGTTGGTAATCATAGAACTATAGTGAGCGCCTTCACTTTGAATTTGAGCGTTTTTTTAGAATGTAGGTATCACCCTTAAGGGTTTAGATTCTCAAGATGCAGAAAACCACTTCCTGGCTCAGTCCAAAGAGAAGTTGCTGGTATGTATGTATTCAGTGACAAGCTGCTCGGTAAAGCCAAACTGCTAAAGTAACACTATGTAACCAATTTATTGGCAACTTGGTCATTGGTAAGGCAGTTGTGAATCATGACAGAAATGTCAATTGCCCGATGGAGTTTTGTACGCGAGATTCTTATGCATCCACCTAAAGAGCATAATTGACCCCCAATCATTATCGCTTGAAGCTCTCTTAGGTGCACAAAAGACAGCCTTGCGAAAACCAATTTTAAGTATGTTTTCTATTTTGCCTATGACTTGAGAGTGTTTTGTGTTCCTGTTCTGTGCATACTAAATTAAATCTATACTTTCATGCTTTGCCTATATCTTAGATATTCCACTCAGTGTATAAAATAAGGAATGCAGTGAAAAACTTACGCATATTTTTACTTCTTTAAGATTAAAGTCGATCCTGTGTTTTAAATTCTAAAACTTTTATTTACCTAACCAGACACGCTCTAAAAGAATTCTTCATGGCAAACATATTTATGGCTCGAGTACTGCTTTGCTTACCAAAAAACCATAAAAAGTGAAGCTACATGGACAAACTTTTTCCTCCTTCCTCTTTTGTGAAAATGTTGGGTGAAAAACTTCTGTAACATAATACACCTTTAACAGGTTGTTGTTTTTGTTTTCGTTTTCATCAGACGTGCTACACAATTCAAAGGTGTATTAAAAGCTTAAACTGAAAATTTATTTGCTTACCGACGAAGCAAAATGCTCCAAAAATATTTTCATTTTTTTTTTCTTTTCTGAACATGTTTTTCAATTTATTCAATATGGCGGATACGGGTAAAATGGAGAAATTGAATAAAAATAAAATCATCTGAGTGAACAGAGGCAACAAGTTGAAATAAAAAAATAAGCTATTGGAAGTGGATTATGTTTTGACTAAAAAATAAATAAAAAATCTACGATGGCTCATGAGTTGTTGAATGAATTACATTTAACTGACGGCTGCTAATGGCAGGTACATAGTACAAAAGACAAAAATATTTTTCGAATGAAACATTTTTTTATCATTAACTGATGGATTATTTCATGACATCTATTTTTTGGTATATATCCTCCTACGACCTACGTAGTTTATTCAATCATTTAAATCTTCTTATAATATCTTCCAATAAACCTAGTCGTAGGAGACATGAATAATCAATTTCAATTCTTCAAGAGTTACTGGTTTATTGGCATCCACCTAACAAAGAGAAGGCCAATGGACATGAGCACTTCTTTAAAGATACTTGTCAAAAAACTGGTTTTGCAATAAATCGATTGGTAAGAGCTCTCGCTCCACAGAGCGTCGTCTTATTGGAACAAAAAGGCGGTAATGTTTACCTGATTAACTTTGGGAAAAGCGCTAGTCATTCAACGTAAAAGGAACTAAAGGATTGTCTTCCATGGGTGCCCTGGTAGTCTAGTGGGTAGTGTGTTAGACTATTAGCGTGAGGGTCGTGGGTTCGACTCCCACCAGAGACTCTGGTCTGTGACACTACACCGAGCATATGGTCAAAGTTACTCAGCTCGTATATAATTAAAAAATAATTTGTAATTCTATTGTAATTAATAAATAAAAATGGATTGTCTTCAAGACAATTCCAGGCAATTTTGTTTATTGGCGATTTTCTACATAAGCGGAACAAGTTAATCTCTGTTTTAACAGACCATAGCATGCCCTTTTTAAACATTGTTTTGGGCAATACTAATAGCGCGGCTAAAGAACGACTTCTGCCTATAAGGCATTGTGCAATCCACTGACCAATCGACTACGGACGGAGAACAAGCATCAGTATAAAAGCAAATCATTGTGACGACGTCTTTATGAATCAAAAGAGTTGGATATCCTATTATCGTTAATAAGAATGTTCGTCTCCTCCTGTATGCGTCTGAAAAGCTTCAAAATAGAATTCGACGCATGGTAGTTGTATTCCCTACATGGGAATTATATTCCTATCTCTGTGGGATATGCGTGGAGCAAATAATGTGGATGGAATAAAGTATTTCTAAAGTATTACTTGAATGCTTCTTTCGCAACTTAAAAAAGATTTTGGTTTCAACTAGTAGTTCATTGATGAACATCGATCCAACTTCGATGCATTTTATTCGGTGCATCATCATCTACTACAAATGTAAGTATAGCGCGCCATATATAATCGATCCATAAATGTAGTGACACGTTTCGGAAATACATTTTTAAATGTATTTGGTGTTTAAGGCGTTACTATAGTCGTGGCAATGAGAAACTGTCCCATAATAGCGCCGTGAGCACTACCGGATTTAAGACAGTTGATTACGTTATACGCGGAAAATGCTTCGCAACAAGAATGAGTGAAACGTATAATTTGGTTGCTACACACTCTTTTAAGAGTAATAAGCCATAAGTACGCATACATAATTGGTCTTTACAAACCTTCAGTCAGGTTTACGACCTAGTTTCCCACAGCACGTATGTTGTATGTGTTAATTGTATACATGCGTGACGGGCCCTGCAGTTTAAAGTCGATTCGGTACGACAGGTTTTTGAGAAACTTTTTGACAATTTTATTTCTTCCTACAGTTTTTGCCAGAAATCTGCTGAGAGGAATTCGCTGAAGAAATATTTTGTTGGAGATGTCTGATGTCGGGTTTGAGGCAATAAGTTTATGCTGTTATTTTTTTACTTCAATTTTGTTATACATAGAAATCAATCGATGCACAGAAAACATTGAAATATTGTGTGATAAATCAATACAACATGAATTCTTCTTTGCGATATATTGCACCAAAAAACAAATATCTATTTTCGCTGCTAATATCCATTACTAGTTCCAGTGAACATCACTCAAAATTTTCATTACCAGATCATCAACAGTTTCTGACCACTCAAACGTATTAATTATATCGCGCTTAGAAGTCGCTGTAGTCTAGGTAATCTGCTTTAAAAAGTAGGTGGCTTTTCGGCAGGACTGTGGCTTCAAGAGTAAATTTTCTTTGATATTCTGGCAAAAATTCTGAGTATAAATAAAATTGCCATGAAAAAGTTTCTCAAGAATCTGTCGTTCAGAGTCGACTTTAAACTGTAGGCCTCACCATTCATGGCTAAAATTAACACACATAAGTGGTGTAAGAAGCAGTCGCAGTAGTCTAGCAGGTAGTGTTTTGGCTTATTGGACGTGAGGCCATTGTTCAAACTCCAGATTAGACATCTTGAAAAAAATATTCCTTCGGTAGCTTCCTCACAGCAGATTTCTGGCAAAGATTAAATAAAAGTTGCCATGAAAAGTTTTTCACAAATCACTGTCGCTCGGAATCGACTTTAAACTGTAGGTCCTGCACCTCATTTATAAGATTGACATATCGTTAGCCTCATTCGCAAATGTGCTTTTTTCAAATTTTACAGGAGACACCAAAAACATTGCGGCTTCTTCAGTATTTAAAATTTGTAAACTTTTTAAACGCAATTATTTTTACAAAATAGCTCTTTTTAAATGACCTAGATCAAAAATTAAGAATAATTAATAATTAATATTCGTGGAGTTAGCACGTGCTGTTAATATTTTTCGTAGCTTTGTGGACTTAGCGGTTTTGCAAATCACAAAATTACAACAACTTTAAACTGCATACTGACATTTTTTTTGTTGTAAAATATGTATTTTGTATAGTGTTAACGTTTTGCATTAAAATCTCAATTTTGGAAAAAAGTGGACTTAGCGTCTTTGCGAATTATACTAACGATATACAACATAAGTGGTGTGAGAATCTAGGGTGTAATCTTGATTGTAGGGCTGCTTATGAGTTATCAAACAATATTGGATTTTGCACGCATTGAAGTTGAATCTATTCACAGGATTCCATTTGGAGATTGATTCATTCAGTTACATCTCTTCGCCTTAATCTCCAAAGAGATTATTATAGAGATCCAGTACGTACAATGCTGGTGTTTCAATTGAGCTCCGTACCCATTATTCTATAGCATGTTATTGACAAAAAAATGACTTTTTGTTCTTGATAAAGTTTAATAGAAAGGCATAAAATAAATTAAAAAAGGGTGGTAGTCTAGTGGTAGTCTAGTGGGTAGTGTGCTAGACTATTAGCGTGAGGGTCGTGGGTTTGATTCCCACCAGAGACTCTGGTCTGTGACACTACACCGAGCATATGGTCAGAGTTAATCAGCTCGTATATAATTTGAAATTGTATTGTAATTTATAAATAAATAAATAAATAAAATAAAGAAATATTCGTCGAATAAGAACATAAGCTTTATCGTTATTAATTTTTCCAATAGCTTTTGCGTTTACAATTTACAGTTTTTGTTTGACGACCATAGTAAAATCATATTTAATACTGAAACTGTAATTATAGGCATAATCAGTATTAAATGAATATAAAAAAGAGTGCATTAATTTAATTATTTATATATGCGGGCAAACTGACTTCCAATAGCTTTAAAACAACAGATACATTTAATCTCTTAATATTATACAATATTTTTATATTTTTGCCTTCTTTATTAATAATAAATAATTCTTTAATGTTTATTATTGTTTTATGTTCTTTGCCTTCTCGACCTTATTTATTGGAATACATGTTTAATTAAAAATGTTCTGGAGCTGTGCACTTAATCTCAGACGATTAAATTAACTTCACACACTCTTACAGGCATATGTACATCCATACAAATGACAGTTTGGGCAACATTTTAAAACAAGAATATGGATGATGTCTGCTACTCGTGTGTGTCACAACAACATTCATACCCAACTTGATCGTGATGACACCATAAATTGAAAAAAAAGAGACTCATGATATTGAAAGGAATAAGGACATAAACAAAATAAATAAGAAATAATTAATCGACTCATCATATTAAAATACTCCACAGTTGAATGATTTTTGGTGTCTTTTTATATGTAAAAATGTTACTTGCAGATCACCATTACAATCATACAACAACAACGCCACTACCAAACGACGACAAGTGCAATAGACATTGTAAATACCACAGAGAAGGAGAGACAATAGTGTGCGTATGTATGTACACGTACATGTAGAACTGAGAGTCATATTAGATACGTTGTGTCGAGAAAAAAGCTTTAAAATCATCCATCATCAGCCATCTTTAAAGAAAATGTATCAAAAAAAAAAAAAAATAATAAACAGGAATGGATACTCGTTGTTAAATTAAACTAAACATGCACATGAGTTCTTATATTCTTATTTATACATTTGTATGTGTACAAAGCATTTTCTTATGTATGTCTGTGAGTAAAGATCATAAATCGCAAGATTTTATGTTACACTGTCACTACTCCTGTCACTATTTAACCCATCATCGGCTTTCTATGGCATTTTCAGCAGACAGCCAAGGATTTGCAACTTTTTATGTGACGTGGTTTTTCTCATTCTTAATTTTTTTTCTTCTTTATGTTTCCATTCGGAATATTCGTTTCATTTTTATTTTTCCTTGCTGAAGGGAAAATGCTTTTGGTGACAGCGAAATACTGAAGAAATCGTGGAAAATAAAAATGAATGAAAAGAAAAAATCAGACATAAAATAACTACCGGTAATAAAAGGAGTAAGAAACCGAAATACAAGTACTTTTAAATAATAAATACAGTATTGGCAAAATTGTAGAGGCAATTAATTTTTTCTCAATGAAATGTCATTGGTTTCCAAACGATCTATGCAGAGAAGATGAACGTGCTCCATTTGACAAGAACAAAGCTTCTAAAGGTTAACCCGGACACATTTAGGGAATGACACACTAGGTCTACAGGAGAGTAACAAGACCTTTACTAACCTATGCTTCAGTAGTGCGGTGGCCATCGATATACAGAAAAGTACAACATTCAAATAAATGTGCTGTTTAGTAAACAAGCGATGCTATGAGTACAATACCTGCAAGTGTATTGTTGCAAAATAAAGCATATCATGCGGCATAACATCTTCGGACTTTGTAAGACGGCATTTATCATTGTCACAAATCATTTCAACAGAATATAATTTAGATACTAGGTTCACATAAAGCGGAAGAATTTCGGATAGGCTGGGTAAAATATATGTATAACTTCTTTGGTTAAACGAAATCATGACACAGATGCCCATAGGGACTTGTCGCTAAACCAATACCCCTAAATATGGAAATGGTAATGAACCTCTCTATATAAGAACTAGAAAAAAAACATGTCTTTGACTGCCAAACCATAGTGCGGTTTTCAAACCAAAAGTACAAACATATCCAAATATAAGTTTCAAATTTTGGTAGAGACTTTTGAGAATTTTTTTGAAACTTTTCGAAGAATACTAAACGTTAAGTCTTTAGGCTGCAAAATATTTTCCTTAAATTGGTTGTTTCTTACGGAATTTGTATTACAAATGCAAATTTTAAGCCTTAATGCCTGTTCTATATTACATTGAAGTCTTTGTATGATGAAAAATCAATAAATTCTGTCTTGAGTTGTACAAGAAGAGAAATCTAACGTAGAATAAGAAGAGTTTCTGTTGTTTTGGCTTCCCAAAGCACTGTCTTTGACTAAGACTGGGTTCATATGGGAAAACTTAACTTACTTAAGCTATTCTTAGCAACGTCGCTAGGGGCTTGGGTGGTAACTCAAATCGAATATCTGCCTTCACAGAATCTTGACGGTATTGGGAATTCAAGGAATATGTGTTGCATGATACCACACTAAAAAATTTTGAGCAATTTTAAGACGTCAATTTCGAACAAAGAGGAAGTAAATACATTATAAACGATTTTGCACAGAATCTACGTGAACGATTTAAGAAAGAATGAAACTGTATGTGCAGACATCATTCTATATGCGATGAGGTGATGATAATTACGGATGATAATAATTCTAGAAACACAATAAACTCAACGCAGCAAACACAATAATCTATCATTCAGGATTATGACCTAGATTCTCACACCACTTATGTTGTGGGTGTTAATTTTATACATGAGCGGCGAGACTGAAAGTACTTGAAATAAAAGAGCAATTTACCAAACTTAATATGATAATCGAAGCATAATCATGGCAATATAATCCACTGACACAATCACTAGGGTTGTCCTTGATAGTAAATGGACAATTAACAATTCCTTCCGACATGGCACAGTAGACAACTTACGGGTACCTAGTCATTAAAAGGCGAACGCTAATGACGAATCTAGAGTAATTTAGCTAATATAAATAGTAGAATACAACATATAAACGTAGATCATCCAACGCCTTTAAGTGTATAAAAATCCAGGCTACAAAAGTAGTTGGAAACATCTGTGTGAAGAAATGCGAGAAAATTGAAAAGATACTTTGGGGTGATCCTGACACTGGGGTTTTTTCTACGGTACACTAAGAATAAGAATGATTCTTAATATATACTACACATACATAATTTGTCATTACAACCCTTCGGTCTGGATTACGATCTAGTTTCTCACACCACTTAGGTTGTGTGTGTTAATTTTATATGTGAGTGGCAGAAATTATAGTTTTAAAGTCGATTCCGAAGGCCAGGTTTTTGTGAAACCTTTTACGGCATTTTCAATTACTCTCAGAGTTTTTGCCGGAAATCTGCTGAAAATAAGTCGCCTAAGAAATATTTTTTATACTGCGTTTTGTTGGAGGTCTCTGACCTGGGCTTTGAACTGAGGCCTCATGTCTAATAAGGCAACACACTAAATACTAGACTACGGCGAACAAAACAATAAAATCCTGATTTCATGAAAATTAAGTATAACTTCTGCACAACATTGCAGCAGAGCAGAGCAATGAAGCATCAAGCGAAAGATAATTTCCTATTCAGACCCACAGATCCTGCAGAAGTTATTTGACGGAGGCAGTAGCCCGATAGAATTCGATTTAAGCATCGAAGTCCTTTGCTTATCTATACTTTTCTACCAGAGTATAACAGTATTACATACATCTTCCTGCTAAGATTAAGTCCGCTTATGGAACAAACGGAAAGCGCTCAGTTTAACTAAGATCATCGGAATACCTATGCCTTGTGAGCTCCATACCGGCCCTGACCAGTTCATAAGCAATGCAATTTTCAACGGTATCCCTGTGACCCGAAACTCACAGAAGGGTTAACTGTCCGAGTAAGTCAAGGTATTTTTAGAGAATATCCCGCAATCCAGAAGCATTGGAAATCCAACTTGGAAAAAGCCCATAACCTCCGCATGGAAAACATTACAGTGGGCATATCTTATATGTACAAATGAATGTGTGTTTATTTGTTTGTGGGGTTGTTTGTTTGTTTGAAGTCTATAAACGGCTAAACGGCTGGACCGATTTTCTTCAAATTTTAACAGTACCTTCCCGTATATCTGGAAGGAACTACAGGCTACTTTTTAGTTTAAAATTTCAAGTAGGCGAGGTGCCACGCCCACATATCCAATAAGTATTTAATGTCGCATATCTCATAAACTGCAACAGCTAGAGTCTTCAAATTTTGTATGGACGACTTTGACGTATATATGAACAAAATGGGCGGATTGGCTATAGTGGGCGTGTCACCTCCCATAGTCTATATATATAAAAATGAATGTTTGTTTGTATGTACCTTATATAATCGTAAACTATGCATTTGATCATGTTATGATCTTTAGCAAAGTTGTTGAGCATGAGCCGACGAAGGTTTCTAAGTTGGTATGACCAATATCCGATAGGTGGTGCCACTGAAAATTACTCAAAATGAATTAAATCGTAAAGTGTGCACTCTTTAATAAAGTTGTTGCGCATGAGTCGACTAACGTTGGTGCGATTAATTTCCGATGGATGGCGTCACTGAATATTATTCAAAATGAATGACAAGCAATTGGTCGACCTACACCTCAAGCACGGAAGAAAAGAGCATAACGAGCCTCAGAATCAGACGAGCATTGAGACTGGAAAGTCTTCGAGTATATGCCGCTGAGACCCGTTCGCTTGAACCACTTGAACAACGAGAAGTGAGAATAGAAACTGTTCGAATGCGTACTACTCAGGCCCGTTCATCTGAATAATCACGACAACGGGAAACGAAATCAATAAAGTGATTCAAAATTAATTGGACATTTGTCTAATGTCTTTCCCTCAAATTTATTTTAGTTGGTGGCGCAGCAACACGCGCAGGGTACAGCTAGTAGCTGTACCATAAGGACCCATAATAAATATTCCACAGCCTACTCCCGTTATGCATCTTTGAGTCATTGATATAATTCTCAAGGATCCGATTGACAGCCTCCTCATCTTTAGAATCTGAAAAAGGAACTTTTGCGAGTTGTGCACTTTACACTCTCAACAGTCCCAACAGTGTTTTGTGTATCTCATGTGAGTTCTTTTTTACAGGAATATCCGGTATTATAGGGTAGAAAATGAAGTTGCCAAAGCTGGCATTATGGCAAAAATAATTTCTATCTTTATAATACGGTGGGGCAAAGCTTGCTATCGGACACTAACAGATCCAAGACTATGAGCAATCTTTCTGTCAAACTACTTGGCCTAAATTGTATGAGAAGCGGATCAATTAATTCTTTATAGTACAGCGTATGGAAATTTATATCACGTTAAACAAACGTTTTATACTTCGAAAACGTAATATGCGTATTGTGTTGATATGTTAAAAATTTTAATACGTGTGTGCTTGTGTGAATAAATGTGAAAAACTAAAGAGAACTTGTTAAAGATGCAAATTTTGAAATTTTTAAAACATCCTTATGCTCTTATACAAAGTTATTCTTACTGTTATACATATTTGCTGATGCCTGTTGATGTTATTGTTCTTTAATATGACAGGTCATGTTAACATTTTGAAAATGAATTTCATTTGCTTACGGGGATGCCTGCGTGTATTTGTAAGTAGGGGGATGGTGTATTTCCTTTTGAGTTTCCTATTTAACTCTCATGTTCTTTAAGATTTACTTTCAAAGTATATTTATATATGAATTTAAACATCAAATTCCTTTCCAAACATCAACAATGATGCTCGACAACAACTTTGTGTCTCACTCAAAAAGGGCAAAGTATAGTGAAATATAAGAGAGACAAATAAAATGTATTTTAATTCCGATTTGGCTGAAAGAATTTTTTATGAAATTGCTATGTGTAAGGGTACGTGGTCATAAAATGTTGTCTATCAAAAATAATTGCCAGATTTTGCAAGACTGTCGTCGACGTACGATTTACTGTAAAAGCAATGTAAGTAATGGAATAAAAGAATACTTTACCACAGATTTTTTCTTTATTGTAAATTGAATTTACTTGAATATGAGTATTTCAAGATTATTTTCATTATATTCCATTAAAATTATAACAAGATCAAATTAAAACAAGTTTATTTAACCCTTTTTAGTGTCGAGCACAGAATCTTAAATATTTTCCTCAATTATAGATGGATTTTCGTAATTCTTTCTGTTCTGTGTAAGTGAGATATTTAACTACACAAATGCAACATAGTTTTTTACTATACATAAAATATATAATTGGTCATTACAACACTTCAGCTAGGATTACGACGTAGCTTATCACACAACGTAAGTATATGATGTGATATGTGAGATGATGTCATTATATATGAACATCTTTCAAATGTCCGCCATCTGGGTGGAATCCGAAATGCTAAATCCGAAATGTTAAAATTTCCATAATTCTGGTGTATAAATCAGGCTTAATGTAACCGATAGCGTGGGTTATTTTAGCGTCATGATTTGTGGCATATAATTAAGCTTTAAGAAAACACTACAGAGAAAGTCTAAAGTACTCAAATCGCACGTCCTCCGTATGAAGATGTGGCATAAGCTGTGTAGCACTTAGCTCCATCTTGTCATTGGTGCCAAGAGCATCCAATTCAGGCGAATATAAATTGGTAATCATCGAGCTATAGCTGTTGTTGTTGATGGTCTGACTAAAATTGTTCTCAAAAAAATGAATCGATCACGTTGCCAGCTCAAAATTCGCACCAAAATGGAACTTTTTAGGATTTAGTTTTCCTAAATAGGAAAATTTTATGTGTTCAAGTATCCAGTCATCGAAAAATTAATATCTTCGTGTAGATAACTTTTTAATGCAAGGGTTGGGGCAATTGCCAACTCCGGGATCCGGAAAAGATCATACGAATTCAAAACTTGTAAAGCTGTTGATATCCAAATTAATACCAACCATCCGACCAGAAATTTGGCTTCAAAAGGAAATACAGCACTATCGTACTAACGTGCGATAAAAAGAATTATTGTTCTTTAAATTGTAGTCGCCGTAGTCTAGTTGGTAGTGTGTTGGCTAATTAGACGTAAAGCCACGGTTCAAACCACAGGTCAGACATCAAAACGAAATATAAAAAAATATTTCTTTGGCGACTTCTTCTCAGCAGATTTCTGGCAAAAACTCTGAGAGTAAATAAAATTGCCATGAAAAGTTTCTCAAAAATCTGTCATTCGGAGTCGACTTTAAACTGTAGGTCCCGCCACTCATGTATAAAATTAATACACACAACGCGAGGAAAATAAAAGCAAAAAGTAAAACGAATATAAAAACAGAAAGGACATTTAACATATGTTTAAACGAAATTGTTGGTATTTTTGAAGTTTTTGACAGCGTTCTTGCTTGAAGTTTAATTGAATTTTCCACTTATCTGCCTAGCTGTTAACTAATTAAAAACTTTATTGTTTGGATTGTGCATTTACTCGCTCTCTTATTGCTTAATTCTATACCGATGTTCTAGTGGTCCTAATATTTTCTTTTTCGATTTTTGTTACTTTATCAATTTTCATTAAATTTGTCTTCCGAATAGTTATTCTATCCACCCACTTCAATTCAATTTATGGGAATTTTACTCTTTCCATATGTATTATTGACAACATTTATATAACGCTGCCTGTGTTATTATTTTCGTTTCTTTTTCTCACACTCATGTTCTTTAATAATAAAAAAATGTTTCATAGACAAAAAAGAGTGCCAATTCAACATCTTAAAAGGACTTTGTTTGTTTTCTTACGTCTTTCTTTCTGTCTTAAATTACTTATCATATCGAGAGGCCAGTGCCTGCACACATGTATTTATGTATGTACATATTTAACTATACCATTTAATTCCATTTTAATTCTTAATAAAAATTAAATATTTGTGTGCTTTTAAAACTTTGAATTATTTTTCACTTTTTTCCAGTTTCGCTTTTAATTTGTATCCTTGTCAGCCATGTTATCCATTCAAAATTGGATATATTTTCTTTTTTGGAATAATATTTTCTACTTCGTTTATAAGTATATGTGTTATTATCGCATTTTGAATTGAATATTGCAATAGAAAACGTGTCCCCAAGAGCCATATGCATTTCACTGTATGTATACCATATTGTCTCAACAGGTCATTTCCTACATATTTTAAAAGTTTCTCTCTTTTTGTAAAGAAATTTTAAATTTCGTATACTTTTGTGAGTGTTAATAAACTTTTTATCTCTTACCGAAAGCAAATACTTAAAAATACAAAAATGATGCCGTGATATGTTCAGAGCATTGCGCACTAAGTGCGGCAGCATCCACAGGTAAGTACAGTAGTAAAAAAATTACTAGAGAAAAAGATTTACAGTCGATAAACTCAAAATGTTGAAAAAACAGTTTAAGCAACATGTTGTTTACTGATACATTCATATACATTACAGAGGTCAGCAATGAGTATTCAAAAATATGAGTAGAATCGAATCATACTCATAATTTCTGATATTTATACGCATTCATACATACTTATTTTAATATCTTGGAACCTCTACTCATATTCAAAGATGACTCAACATTTACACGAAGCACAAAATAAGCATGATTCGCGTACGAACACTAAAATACTCACTAGAAAGTTGTGTGTTTGCATTGCTTGCTGATCTGTCTTTTTTGCTTATGTGTCTTTTTTCTTTTTTTGTAAATGCAACAACAACTAAGATTGTAAATTTTGATGAATGATTCGAATCACTCGTATCATTTATAAGTATTATAAGTATTTATGAATCTGAATGAGAAGCCGTATGAATCAAACATATTTCGAATGGTATGAGTTTGGTGTCAAGGTTGTACTCATACTCATTGCAACCTGTACTTATAAATCAACATTGTAGTGAGTACGAATGAATCAGATTATTTGAATTTCAATATTGTTGACTCACTTATATTCAAAATTTCAAGAGTGCTTATGAGTAGCGAAAATACGACTCTATGCTGCTCTCTGATACATACCTATGAAAACCACAAATAGAATAATTTTCTTCACTGTGATGCTAAAAGCAGAATAAACGCAACGCAGCAATCTCTCAAAAATGGAATACATGGGTGTATATAAGTGTGATTATTTTAAAGGCAACGCGACAACAAGCAATGATTCTGCTTTTTTGCATTCAGCTAATTTCTTTTTATTCTCTGCAATAAGAGAATATGTGCTCACAGTGAGAGGTAACGCTGGCAATGCGAGGATTAATGCTGTTAATACAATAAGACGCAATGAAATAGAGGTTTTAGAAACGCGTTTTATGAAATATAACGCGAAAGAACGTTTTAGTGGTGATGAAATGTTTATTCTTTATATGTTTTGCTTATGATTTGCCGCTGCTGCCTTTATTATAATTAATGCGCATGCAGCTTCCCTTAGGCAGCTATTGCATAATTGCTGTGCTTGCTATTTTGTTTTTATTGTCTTTCTAATATCATGAATTCAACTAAGAATTCACACGAAATCCAAAACACCTCTGAACTTTAAGACAAAACCCTACAATGGTGGATTTGTATAAGTATATATTTATACTTATATTTGAAAGGAAAACACAGAATTTGTTTGTAAAAAAAGATTCTGCAGAATACATTTAGACAAATAACTGTATAGTATATTAATATTGTTACGAAAATGGAAATGGTGTTATCGTTTAACATTAAAATAATAAAAAAAGCTACCAAGACAATAATAATGGACTTGTTTACATGATCAAGGAATAAACAAAAATATAGCAACAACAAACCTGCAAGGACAAATGTAAACAAAATACACAAACAACAATAACGTAAGCAACATGTTTACATTTAAAGAGATTTCGCGAAGGCAAAGTCATTCTCCTTCAAGAGCATTCATCAGACTGTTTACCCAGCGATATAAGAGGCAAGACAAAACAGCCAACAAAATCAGTATTAAATTCAGTCAGCCTTGTATGAAGACGTGTGTTATCTCCGTTGTAAAGCTCTAACGAAGAATTGTTGTCATAATTGCTAGAGTGTATGCCGAATTGTGCGAACAATAAAGACTTTTAATTAAAACTAAACACAAATTTATTTTTAGTTTTATTTGCAATCAATCAATAAAAGGGTAAAATCGTAACAATATGTTCAGCATAAGTCTAAAAATCATTCAACTTTTTTCATTAATCATTTATTGATCTTCGAAATACAAAATACTTGAATTAACAGCAAGTATTCAAAACTTAATTCTTGTAAAATTAAAATTCTTTAAATTTTGCCAGGGGTTAAATTCGGTTTTGATTGTTCTTTATTTTGGGACATGACAGATATTACTCATACGCAGCGTTATTTACATATATTCGAAGATATCGAAGATATCACTCATACGCAACGTTTCATTTTGTTATTTAAGTTTGAAGCCATTAATAATAAACATTTATACTCTTATACAAGCAACAATTAGATTACTTTTTATTACCCTCAAACTATTACATATGCAGAAATATATTTATGCCCCAATTTTTTGGGCCAGAGCTAAAAGTTTTTTAAGGACATGTGTTTGTTAGTTATGGCCTAAATATGAAGTGATATTAAATTCAGAGTCCTACGTATTCTGGTTTTACATGTTTTTAACCAAGCTTGTTTGCTAAAAAAAATTCTTTTAAAAAAATTAAAAATTACGGAATTTATGAACAAAAATGTACAATGTTGCCTATAGGCACCATTGGGCATGAAAGGGTTAAACATTTACTTAAATGGTAAAGCATGATTGATGAACGTAAAATACTGTCAAATTTGTCACTTAAGAGCTTGGTCCCTAAGTGCCAATATGATTTATTTTGTGTGTTTACAAAACACTAAACGTAGAGAAAAAAAACAGAGTAACACCTATCAGGAGTTTAACTGTCTGTCTGTTTGTGTTTTAAACAAGTCTAAAAATAATTGGTTAACACCGAAACACTTGCCCACACATAAATACGTGCAATAATTAATCGTTTTAAGATTACAAACGACTCGTTTGACTTATAAATTCCGGGAAATAATTTAAGTTTTAAACATGAAGGAGATACAGTTGAAGCATCAGTATTATTAGTAAGAAGGTCAGTAATATTCTACAAATGACACTGGAGCAGAATGATCAAGGTTCAAGAAGCCGAGGTCAACGAAAGAGCTAGAAAAGGACGACATTACATGGAAACTGAATTTACTAGGAAGGACTGTAAAAATAAAATGTTGTAAACATAATTACGATGTTAATTGAAGGACGATTGATATGGGCAAGCATTCAACAAGTTTTACTGCCTACGTCAACTCTCCACATAGTGTATGAAAGGAGTGTTTCAGTTTTTAAGGCCTATCCTTGCTCATGGCTCAAGTGAACAATACAAGTTTGGCGTATTTATTCAGGAGCTCTGCTAATATCATTGATTGGTTTGTCACTAAGTAAAGTCGTGTAATTGGTTTTCAACATTAAAAGGGCAATAACAGCGGCTAGCAGCTTAGTTAGGTCATGTATGTATATAGCAAATGTTAGTTAAAGTTGATCATGGATACACCTTACAGACAAAAAAAAGTGGACTAGGAATTTGTCAAGTTACAGTAAGTTCCAGTAGTAAAATAGAAAAATTAAAAAATATTAGGGGCACGTTTAAATAAACTTTTATTAGTCCTCGTTTGTTCGACTTGTATGTTCTTAGATTTCTCTAAGATTTCTTTCTTTAAGATTTCTCTAAAAAAATGGTAAAGAAGTAAACAAAAATATACCAACAACACTACAATAATGAACGTAAACAACTATGTTTACATTTATAGAGATTTCGAGAAGGCGAAGAATGCGAACCGTTCGCATTCAAGAACATTCATCAGACTGTTTACGTTGCCATATAAAAGGCAAGGCAAAGTAGGCGACTATGACAGTGAAGTTCAAATAACCTTTTTTTTCGAATTATTTTGTAAATTGTATCTTGAATTGTAAGATGACCTTTTCCGATATTTGCCTTCTGCAGACAGCAATGACCACAATTTATGTTGATTTTCTTGTCCGAACTATTCTGTATCCTTTGTTTGTTTTTCCATATAATTTTTCTTTCTTTCAAACTAAATAAAGAAAAGGACCACAAACCTAAGCAAACTCTAACCCATAAAAAGGCAAAAAAGAGAGAAGAAAAAGTGTCAACAAACTATTAAAATACTCTCCGGAAAGATACAAAAACATAGTCAACAGAATACATAAACAGAACTATCCTTGAGGCTGGTGGTCCTTGCACCAACAAAGTGCAGCTTCTGATGGGCAAATATTTTAAGCTTAATGGATCTCCTTAACATTGACGTCAACATTACTTTTTATTCTGCTTTTTCCATCTAACTCTACTCACAATATCTTCGTGTGATGTTTGTTCGTATGTGGGACTTTTGCTGATGCCTTTTAAACCATGTGTTTGTTCATCAGTCATTCAAATATTCAATACTATTCCGGTCTTCATTGACCTCATCCTGAATTAAGTGGTCAAATTATGAGCTCCAATTTTTTCTCCACATGTTAGTATTTGTTGTTAAGTACATTC
This sequence comes from Sarcophaga subvicina, assembly GCA_936449025.2. Lineage (NCBI taxonomy): Eukaryota > Metazoa > Arthropoda > Insecta > Diptera > Sarcophagidae > Sarcophaga > Sarcophaga subvicina. The sequence continues at coordinate 42,366,811 of OW388084.2, forward strand.
CATTAATGATTTCTATGATTTTAATATTTAGCGTAATTGCTAAGAGAGAAAATACAATTAAAATGTTGCAAAACAATAGTACATTTCGGGTCTCTTATTAAGTGTTTTCTATCTTTAAATATATATACAACCAACAGCTTGTGAGATATTAGAAGTTGGGTTAGTCTAGTAGGTAGTGTATTGGCTTATTAGATGTGAGGACACACTGTTCAAATCCAAAGTCACGCATCTCCAACAACAAACAAAAAATATTTCTTCGGTGACTTACTACCTCAGCAGACTTCTGGCAAAAACCCTGAGAGTAAATAAGAAATTTGCCATGAAAAGTTTTTCCAAAAATCTATCGATCGCCACTCATGTATAAAATTAACACATCACTAGTGTGAGAGGATAGGTCGGAATCCTGACTAAAGGGTTTTAATGACCAATTATAAATGTATGTGTGTTTGTGAGATATCATCGAAATCATTTATTCGTTAAAAAGACCTATTGATGCCACTATATGTAGAGTATAATATCGTCCAAATGTCAGCCACGGTTTCTCTGAATGGAGTACATCCGTAAACTCCAATTACGCTGGCTTTGGGGACCAATGTGGTTTATAGCTTATTCGCGTACAACGGCAACTAAAAAATCCTCAACAAAAAAGTCCGGATCAAATCGCACGATTTCAGTGGTCAGTTTACAAACACCTACGTAAGACGACTATGTCCTCTAATCATTCGTGCAGATCATTCAATGTTACATGAGCTATATAGCACGATGGCACGATCTCTGTGGCCACTTTACAGCCTCTCCATCGTTCGTTCAGAATATTCACTGTCACATTAGTCATGTGGCACGATGGACCGTTCCCCATATCATTTGTGTAGACATCATCCAGTTTAGGCCAAAATAAGTTGATAAGTCGATAGCATTCGTCACTGACAGTAATGGCGGGGCCAATGTCGTTCTTGAAGAAATGAAGAGTAAATGACAACAGATAAAATTGCCATCCTCGAATATTCGTTAAAAGTTACAAAACAGGTCGGACCGCAACGTTAAATATTGTTACGAAAATGAAAAAAATTTAGATACTGATGTTTTGCTTTTACAAAAACAAAACAATTAACTTGTTTACAAATTATCGCACTGCGTAATATAACAACAAACACCAGCATAAAAAAAGGTAAACAAGTAAACAAAATATACCAACAAACACTAGCATAAAAAAAGGTAAATAAGTAAACAAAAATACAATAACAAACACCACACGAATAAATGTAAACAAAATACAAAATCAGCAATAATGAAACAACGATGTTTATATTTATAGAGATATCGAGAAGGCGAAGCCACGAACATTCGCCTTCAAGAACATTCATCAGATTATTTACTTTGCCATATAAATGGCAAAGCAAAGCAGGGGACGCAGTCTGTAAAAGTTCAGTCAGTTTTGTATGAAGACGCGGAGCGTTTGAAGACGCGTGGTTTGAAGATCTCCATTACAAACATCTGTTGAAAAATTGTCTAGTAATTGTCATTGTTTATGCAAAGGGTATAAATAGAGGAATAACAAAGAAAAGTAATTGTTGTTGTATACATAAAGTTGTGAACAGTGGCACACAGAATTTTGCGAATTATAAAGAATTTTAATCAAAATTAAACACAAACTTATTTTTAATTTATTTATAATCCACGAGCTCATATTCTAAATGTTTTTAAAATGTAAAAACATAACAATATTTAAGAAACAAGCATAAAATACTTGTATTTTTATTTGAAACTTCTTTTGTGGCATCTACGACTTTTGAAGTATACAGGGTCATATATTTTATATTTTCTTTTAAAATTATTTTACAAGTTAGATCTCTTCTACTTTTTTTTATTATTATGATTATCATTAAATTGACTAAACATTAGTCAACTTTTTTTTACATTTAGGCTCTGAGGGCATGGATGTGGGCATATTTATGTTGATTTACTTGTATTCTGTATCTCTAAGTGTGTTTGGTTAGTTTTTGTGTTTAAAATATATAAAAGGGACAAAATCAAGGGAGAGGAAATAAAGTCAATAAACTGTTAAAATTCAATAATACAGTCAGTAGAATATATCAAACCACGACCAGTTCGTTCTTCACTAACCTCTGTCCATAAAAGTGCAGCTCCTGTCTAAAAATAAATTTGGCGGAATGAAACGCCAGATAATTGAAACTCCTTCGTTATTTGTTGTTACTCATCAATGTATTTGATTGAGGATAGAAGATGAATTTAAGAGACTACATTTTATTAACATATTTTCAGTTGAGGAAAATGGTACAGTATTATTTACTTACTGCCCTAAATTCATATATTTTCTAACCATATCTGTTTGTCTATGCTGTCTGTAAACTCATTTCATTTATGCTGTTGTTCCATAATGTAGAGTAAATTTAATGCCTGTATTTGGTTACAGTTTTTGTTTGTTTGTTTGTTTAGGTTTATGTTTCATTATAAAGTGCAGCCAAACTCCAACAACAATATTAACAATATTCTTATTCAGTATTTTACAAGTATGGCAGTTTCTCTGTATTTTATCATCAATAAATACAAATCATTACATTAATACTGTTACGTTTATACCTTTTAAATACGTTTAAAACATTAGCTCGTAGATTGTAAAAAAATAAAAATAAATCTGTGTTTAGTTATAATCAAAATTCTTTATTATTTGAACAATTCTGTGTGCCACTGTTCACAACTTTATGTAAAAACAACATTTGCTTTGTTTGTTATTCCTCTGTTTATACCCTTTGCATAAACAATAAGAATTACTGGACAATTGTTCGACTAATATTTGTAACGGACGTCTTCAAACCACAATTACTTTCTTCAAACGCACCGTGTTTTCACACAAGACTGATTGAACTTTTACTAACTCAGTTGCCTGCTTCGCCTTGTCTTTTGTATGGCAACATGTATGGCATGATGAATCTTCTTGAAGACGAATTTCGTGGCTTCGCCTTCCCGCGATCTCTATAAATGTAAACATCGTTGTTTCATTATTGTTGCTTGTGTATATTGTTTACATTTGTACTTGTAGTGTTTGTTGGTTTTTTGTTTGTTTAATTGTTTATTATTTTTTTATGCTGGTGTTTGTTGGGATATTTTTGTTTGCTTGTTTAACATTTTTCTACGCTGGTGTTTGTTGTTATATTACGTAAGTAAACAAGTTCATTGTTTTTGTACCTTTTGTTTATAATTTAAATGTTACACGATGTAAAAGCAAAACCGCAGTATCTAGATTTTTCCATTTTCGTAACGCAATGATTTCACATAAACCTTCTCAATTTTTAAACCTTATTAAAGACAAACCAAAGATAAAATTGAATAATACTTGCTCAATCGTAAACTTTTTGGTTTTAACCTATTAATCAGTCACACTCGAAAAAATTTTAATTTGCTACTATGCTCCTCATTTTGAGTTTCTCTTCGCCATAATAGCGGTTAAACTATGGTTTTAATTTCATTTACATTTTGTGTGAAAGTGTATATGATGATTGATGGATGAATGGAAGCTGTTCTGTTCTGATTATCATGACCTTGGCTACATTTATGATATTAATTAACAGTGAAATATGTGGTCTTAGCTGCAACACATTCACTCATATACGCACACAAGTTTAAGCACAAATACACATGTAGAAAATGAAAGCGATTCAAACCAGAAAATGCACTGACATTCAAATATGAAAAATACGATGAATGTTAAGGGAATTATTATATTAACAGCGGTTAGTATCACAAATAGGGGTCTTATTATCAAAAAATCTGTAAAATGATTATTATTTGGGACACCTTAATCACAAGGTGGACATTGTTTGATACGAATACTTTAATAAAAGATTCTCGTGTTATAATTTGTACCAGCGAACGTATGTTAAAAGCAGATTACGTTGTCGTAAACAAAAATCAGTAGCCATAATTCATTTGCCGTATGCCGTAAACCATAACAGACTAATTAATTGCGGATTGAAATTCATTCGGTTTTCCCAATTTTCAAAATGATTCATGGGTAAATTACTTGCGAAAAATGCATTCAAATTAAATTTTCCTTATGCCACATACGCAAGAGAACTGAATACCGAAAATACAATGATCATCGATTAGAGAGGATTAGAAAAAGTGGAGAAATAGTTAGTTGGGTACTTATGTATGAATTATACAAATAAGCCCACATACGGTGTCAGTTGGTAGGGAATAGTCTACATTAAGAAATGATATGGTTCTGATTACTCTTACAGAAAGTACCGATATGACTCCAAAAGAGTATTTAGGATAAACCTGAAACAAAAGTCAACTGAAAAACCAGCTCAGAAGTGCATTACGGCCAATATTAACAGAAAACGCTAAACAGAAAACAAAAACTGGTACATTTAGGTCTATGGGTTAAATGGAGTACTTGACCTTAAGGGATATCCTACTTTATATTAATATATTCGAACTTTGAATTTCGGGGTGCAAAAATATGGAGTCACCTCTTCTTGTTTTTCTTATGTTTTGTAAAAAACACTTTTTGGAAAAAAAGATTGAGAAAAAATATTAAGGTGGGTCTGGCAGTAAATGAGGGCAAAATGAAGTATATGTTGATGACAAGTAGGGCCACAAGCTTTATTGGATCCCAGATTACGGCCGATAACTATACTTTGTATATAGTCAAGGAATTTATTTATTTTGGCTCCGCTTTTACCACCAAAAGTGGTGTCGGTCTGGGGAGCCAACAGGTGCCGCTATGGTCACAATAGCCAGTTGAGTAGCAGAGAACTTTCTCGTATGACAAAACTAATACTCTACAAGACGCTCATTCTCCCCGTGCTTATTTATGGCGCAGAGGTATGGACACTATTAAGCACTGATGATTCGAGAGAAAAGTCCTACGTCCAGTACTAGATGGCGATGATTTCTGCATCCGATCTAACAGCGAGCTGTATAAGCTCCTCAACGACATGGGCGTTGTTCAGCGTATTAACATCCAGCGGCTGCGCTGGCTCGGCCATATCGTTCGAATGGAAGAGGATGCTCCGGCGAAACGGATATTTGATGCGAGGATCTGCGGAAATAAACGATTGGAGTGACCAACTAGCGTAGACGCGCAAGAAGCAGAGGCGCCTCGAAGGATGTGTTAAGGCAGGTTGAAATTTGTCTGTCTGAAACCTCGCACGGTGTCAAAAGGTTCGGAGTGGTCCATTCCTACCTTGACGGGCTGCAGGAATTGCTCAACGTAATTCTGCATAGCCTTATCAGCTTCGCAGATCGTTCACATGGTGTGATAGGTGTCTATATTAACCGTAATGGTTACGCCGTCTTCATTTTCAAAGAAATATGGGTCAATGATGCCTTCGCTCTACAAGTGGCGCCAAACAGTCACTTCTGCTTCTGCAAGAACACATAAGGGTTTTCTGATCACCAAATATGGTAGTTTTGCTTATTAATGTACCCACCAAGATGAAAATGCCAGATTCGAAATGACCGATGATGTCCCACCGTATATATCAGTCTCAATATATATTTACATGAGCTAAACTATCATTTGGCGTGTGATGTATATTCGAAACCGATATTAAACAAAACTTTTACGTAATACTATGTTCAGATATGCACTTTTATTGAGTCAATATTCGGGTTATTGAGTACAATATATTAAATGTTCAGACATAATAATATACGCAGTTTAGCTGCTTATTCAATATTCATTTGACAGCTGGTAAATAAAACAGCTGGTTGTTTCAACAACATTGTTTTTATTTTGTTTTGTTGTTTTTTTGTTTATCGTTGTTGACATTTGATGTTCACTGAACATACATACCTATGATAGTGCTGCATTTTAAGTTTTACTCAATATTATAACAATTTGCGTATTTATTGCGCAATAATTAATTGAAACTTTATATGAAATATTGAGCACAATAATGGCGTTTATTGCGATTTACGCAATAATGGTACATATCTGAACACCGTATTACATTACGTATATCTCGTTTAACTTCTTTAATAAACATTCGTAAGCAAACATATGCAACATATACTTGATTGCACTCAAACTATCATCCAATGAAGTACGATTATTGAGCGTTCAATACCAGCACATTGTCATTTAAAATGTTAATCTTTAAAGGCGATTATGATTTATTTTGTGTATGAAATTCCAAACATTGAAGCAGAAACACGCCTGTCATCAGTTTGCTTGTTTATTTTGCTGTGTGTATGTGAAAAAAAGCTGATCATCAATATTTATTTAATCTGCCACAAACAGTTACATAAATGAATACAGATACAAATTCAGACTAAGTCAACTTAAAATTTATTGAACTTGGCTTTTGAGAATTGCAAAATTAATTTATTTCTACGAAATTAAATTCTCTTCAACTGAAATTAAAAGCTACAGAATCACACATACGCATACATACATATACGCAATCAATTTAATTAAAAAATATGTGAGTTTTCTTTAGACAATGCCTGTGATTTAACACCCGAGGGAATAATAAATGCAAGAAAAATCTTGGTGGAATATTTATAAATCAAATAAATAGCTTCGGAAAGCAAAGAAATTTACACTTAATTATTCTAATGCCCAGACACACAAATGGTTGTTACCAACTGAAAACACTACTTAATTAAATGTAAAGCAATTTATCTGGCATGATGCTGGAGGTAGAGAAACAGAGAAATTAAAGGAATGTGAGTTTAAAGAGCTGAATGGATAACGCTTAAATACTTGCTATAAACAATGATTTACAAAAACACAAATAAATTACAGAATACAAACATAATTGGTCATTACAACCCTTCAGTCAGCATTACGACCTAGCTTCTCACACCGCTTATGTTGTGTGTGTTAATTTTTATACATGAATGGCGAGACCTACAGTTTAAAGTCGACTTAGACCGACAGATTTTACTGAGAAACTTTTCATAGCAATTTCATTTTACTTTCAGAGTTTTTGCCAAGAATGTGCTGAGAGGCAGTTGCCTAAGAAATAGTTTTTGTGTTTTGTTTTGATGTCTGGCCTGGGGCACGAACCCTGGCTTTAATAGACTACGGCGACTTATTAAATTACAGAATATTTCTTCTTAAATATGCGCTATTGTTCTTCACAATTTAAACAGTTTTGAAATAAAAACATTAAGGATGTAATTGTATTGTAAATGTATTTTTTTCTTTCCTTGATTTCGAGTAATAGTACAAAATAATTTATTTTTACTTACCCCGCTCAATAGTGTATGTTTTGTCGACAATTATTTATACGTACATATATGGTTAATGGCAAAATAGTTTATTTTCTTTAAACATAGACTCTTTCAACGCAGAGGCATATGTATGTGGTACAATAAAGGATGTAGTAAATCGTAATCCATTATGTTGACATCAAATTAAAGCAACTAATTCGATAAAATATATACTTTCTAGTTCCCATACTGATATATTTCTTTCATAGAAAGTCTAATCGCCAATAGCAGTTTATTCTTGTAAAGCATTATTGATACAAATTTAGCACCAACAAAATCTTTCTCCAATAGAGCGAAATGGGGAATACTTAGTGCGGAATGTGAACTATAAGCCGGATAAATAAGAACATTCCTATCTCGATATGTGCGGTCTGGCGGTATCCCCATTGACAAAAATTCCTCTTTTCTTTGCCAAAGTAGGACGATTGCTAACGATTGCTTTTTTCACGTAATGTGTTGTTAAAAGTAATGGGTCGTATTAAGAGATTCGTCGCAAATCGTTGCTGGTCGTTAAGTGTCAACGACTACTTAAATAAAATTTCTCGTCTAGTAATCTCACTTGACTTTGCGGTAAGTGGTCTAGTTATCGTCCCAAGTCACTGTCCGTTTTTAAAACTGTTACATTTTGTTGTGTTTTAACACAAATTGAATTGTTGAATAGTATTTCACTGATTCTAAATGGTTTTGTGCAACATGAAACTGAAGTTCAAGTGACTCACAGTTTAACGTTTTTACCAAAGTGGAATGCGCTCATATTTATGCAGTGCATTGTGTTAGATCTTGGAAAATATGTTAAAGGATGAAAGAGGGATTAGTGTTTATGGACATTAGATTTTAATCTGCCTATTCTATGTAACAGAAAAAAAGAGCGTTCCACATATGAATAGTACGACTGAAGAACGAATTCTATCAGCAATGCATTGTACGTTCCACTGGTCAATCGACTACAAACGGATATGCTCTGCGAGAAAGACGAATACTTCGTATGAATATATGGTTTTCGGGAACAAGTCACTTTATTTCGCTAGAGCAGTATCTGTTGTAATACCGATAGAATAGTAAAACACAAGTCACATTGCGATGATGACCAATGAATCAATAGAGTTGGATGCTCTACCTTCATTCGTGAGAAACTTCGCCCTTTCCTGTACGCGGTCGAGATGCCTCAAAGTAGACTTTGAGGGAGTCCAGGTCGGACATAAGTGGTGTAAATAGTAAGGAGATCAGATGGAGTGAAATATTTCTTGCACCGTCTTAAGAAAACGAGGCACTTGAATGGTTATTTCGACACTTGAAAAATATGCTGGTTCCAGCAAGCACCACATTGAATTTTCATGCTAAAAACATCAAGAGGTTCTGGATTTATCGAAAAAGTCTATAAAACAATGAAATCTTTTGATTTCGATCATCATCTCCTATAGCCTACGGCCTAACGATTAGACAGAGAGCCTTTTGAACCGATTTTAAGCCGCACACAATTTAATTTTTACATCTCTCGAGCTCCATCAATATCTGTACCTGAACGCTGTCTTTTGACAGTGCACTCTAGACTGAAAGTACACTTAGAATGTGGATTGTCTCGAACCATATTTGTAAATTTTGTAATGCGAGAATGAATCATCAGAACAGATTCTTGGAAACTGCGAGAGTAATTAATGCATACCAAAAGTAGAAGCATCCTGTAGTTTGACCGGTCAATATGCTTGTAGATAAAATCATAGGGAAAACGTTTGTAGATTGACATTGCAGTAAACCTCATGGCCATAATACTATGCTACCTTTTCACTACTATAATAATAATACAATAATACCAACCCCTTTCTTATACAATGAAAAGTCGATCACTTAAAACAACTTCGAACGTAAGTGGTTGTAGTTGAATGGCAATGGACCGGCATAAATATTTAATTTCAAATTTGTTAGCAATTTAATTTTTTGAAAGAAGTGAGCGGCCAAATCTTAATTAATAGAACAATTAAAGGGTCCGCCAAATAACTTTTTTTTTTGCAAATGCTTTAAAAAAAACTACTGAATATTTTCTCAAATTTCTTTTTTTATTTGAAAGTACAATCCTTCCGGTTAATAATGAAAAATAATTTCATTCAAATGGCTGCCTCAGCTCGCCATGCAGTAGCCTACACGATCGGTCCAATTTTTAAGCACATTAACGATTGTGTGCAGTTTTATTTCACCAATGGCTTCACGAATATTGTCCTTTAAAGCGTCAATTGTCTCTGGCTTGTCGGCCTAATACTTATCTTTGGCGGCGCCCCACAAATAATAGTCCAACGGTGTCAAATCGCAGCTCCGAGGTGGCCAAACAGCATCAAATCTGCGTCTGATATGCGATATTCAAAAACAGGGCGCAAAACATCGAGGGTAGCTTCGGCTGTGTGGCACGTAGCACTATCCTGTTGAAGCCAAATGTTGCCAATATCCTCCTCTTCAATTTTTGTGAACAAAAATTCTTTCAACATGGCCCGATAACGGTCGCCATTGACTGTAGCGGCCACTCCTTGCTCATTTTCGAAGAAAAATGGCCCAATTATGCCAAAATACGCACCAAACAGTGACTCGTTTTGGGTGCGTCGGCTTTTCAATGTATGCGTGCGGGTTTTCTGTGCCCCAAATGCGACAATTTTGCTGGTTTACATACCCGCCAAGATCAAAATGAGCTTCATCTGAAAAGATGATTTTTTTTTGCCAAAATCGGCATCTTCTGTAAGGCGATCGCAGGCCCACTTAGCGATTCGAAAACGCATTGGATGGTGAATTGGCTTCAACTCCTGAACCAATTGGACTTTGTATGGCGTCATAACAAGGTCTTTATGCAAAAAGATTGTTTCGATTGTTGAGAACGCCGGTGAATTGATGTTGGTGGCGCTTCACGCACACTTTCTGCCACAGCAGAAATATTCTCGGGTGTACGCACTGTTTTTGGCTTTTCACGCTTTGGTTTATCGATGAGAATGCCAGTTTCTTTCACTTTTTTCACAAGATAACGAACATACGGAGCTGACGGTGCTTCTCTTCTTCCAAAATCCGTACGCAATTTTCGAACACATTCTGCAACATTACCATGATTTTCAAAGTAATGTCCCAATATTTCCCAGCGTTGTTCAAGCGTATACACAACCATATTCGTTCAGCGGAAGGATAAAACTAATTATCAGTCAAATCAGACATGAGCTAAGTGTTACCATTCACGAAATAAGCACTAGGTAAAAAAAAACGTTAGATGGAGTACCCGATATTGAACTTAAACTTAATTTATTGGATCTCAACTTTGAAAATCATCTTTTCGATTCCCAGAAATATTTCTAAGATTAAAATCTGTTTCTAGACTATACGTACAGATATTATGTACTTAAGTTTTCCTATTGCTTTTTGCGATTATCAGTTTTTTGCCAACAATTTTTTAAATTCCAAAAGTTTCTTGTAAAAATACCACAAAAAAAGAAGAAAATGAGCGCAGGCACTGATGTTGCAACGACTTTAGTTTCTGTTATTTTCTTGTTATTATACTCAGATTTTTTAAATATTTGGTTGTTTAAAGCAGTTAATTAAAATATCCAACTATAAACAACAGCAATTTCTTAAATAACAACATTACTGGTGCAATGGTAATAAAGTTTATATGGAGGTTTTAAGAAATAGTTCCTGCTTAAGAGTTAATTGAAATTCTTCTTCATTGGCCTTTACAACCATTCAGTCAGTTTTTCATACCACTTATGTTCTGTGCGTTAATTTTTATACGACCTACAGTTTAAAGTCGACTCTGAAAGACAGATTTTTTTTAAAAACTTTTCATGGCAATTTTATTTTTACTCTTAAAGTTCTTGCCAGAAATCTGCTGAAGGATTTAAATTATAAATTATATTGTAGAAAAACTTTGTAGTACAATTCGTAATCGACAACGATAAAGTTTATTCAGGCAGTGAATTATTTAATCAATGGACAAGAGGAAATTTGCTCATCAAAAACGGATGTGTTGGCTTATTAACCCTGGACGATTACTCTTCATTTTTGTACATTAAGGTTACACTTCGTTGAATCGACCAACACTTTAACCCTAATTGGTTACTGTTCGTCGAATGGACGAAGCTCATTTACTCCTTCTCATATAATTCTTCTATGTTTGACCAATTTTCGCTCTTTTTTATCAACAATGTTGGTTGATAACGAAAGCTTGTAGTGAGTAAACGTACCTTTTAACCCTGGATGGTCATTTTTGTACAGTAAGGTTACTCTTTGTTGAATCGACGAACAAAAAAAATTTTGTTTTCGTCTACTGACTGCAAGCTTTCATTATCAACTAACTTCGTTGATAAAATGAGGGCAAAACAAAGTATATGTTATCGACAAGTAGAGACGTGCTGCGTATTGATTTTCAAATTACGGCCGATAACTATACTTTTGATACAGTCAAGGAATTTATTTATCTAGGCCTCGTCGTTACCACCAAAAATGATGTCAGTCTGGAGATCAAGCGCAGGATCACTCTTGCCAACAGGTGCTACTATGGTCTCAATAGGCAGTTGAGTAGCAGAGACCTCTTTCGTACGACAAAACTAATACTCTACAAGAACCTCATCCTACCCGTGCTTCTTTATGGCGCACAGTCATTGATACTATTAAGCCCTGATGCAGCAGCCTTAGGAGTATTCGAAAGAAAAGTCCTACGTAAGATCTTCGGTCCAGTGCGAGTTGGCGATGATTTCCGCATCCGATCCAACTGTGAGCTGTATGAGCTCCTCAACGACATAGACGTTGTGCAGCGTATTAACATCCAGCGACTGCGCTGGCTCGGCCATGTCGTTCGAATGGAGGAGGATGCTCTGGCGTGACGGGTATTTGATGCGGGGATCTGCGGAAGTCGGCGAAAAGGACGACCTTGTATCCGTTGGACGGACGAAATCGAGGAAGCCCTGTCATCGATTGGTGTGATCAACTGGCGTAGGCGCGCAATAAGCAGAGGCGCCTGGAAGGATGGATTGCGGCAGGCCGAAATCCGTTAATCGGATTGTTATGGCCAATTAAGTAAGTAAGTAAGCAAGTTGTTGAAAAAATGAGCGAAATTTGATGAAACATAAAAGAATTATATGATAACTAGTAAATGACCTTCGATGATTCGACGAACAGTAACCGTCCAGTGTTAAACGCTAGACGGTGGTGGGCTCAAAGGCCACTTCACGCATCTCGCACAAATCTAAATAAGAAAAATATTTCTTAGGCGACTTTATCTCAACAGTTTTCTGGCTAAAACGCTGACTGTGTAACTAAAATTGCAATGAAAAGTTTCGCAAAAATCTGTCGCTCGGAGTTGAATTTAAACTGTAGGTCCCGGTACTCATGTATAAAATTAACACACGCAACATAAGTGGAGTGGGAAGTTACGTCGTAATCCTGACTGAAAGGTTGCCAATTATGTATGTATGTGTATCAGAAGTCAGCAATGAGTATTCAAAACGATGAGTAGATTCGAATCATACTTATAAATTCTGATACTTATACGCATTCATACTTATTTTAATATCATACTCATACTACTCATATTCAAAGTTTGAAATACTCATGGTACTCGTACTTAACAATACGCATGTTGTTATTGATTTCGACACTCCATGACTCATCGTATACACGAATCACAAAATAAGTATGATTCGCGTACGAACACTACATTACTCACAAGAAGGTTGTGTGTTTGCTCTGCTTACTGTCTTTGTCTTTTTTGTTTATGTGTCATTCTTCTCTCTTTGTAAATGCAACAACAACTAAGACTAAATTTTGACGAATGATTCGAATCAATTTTCTAAATTTATGAATCTGAATGGGTAGGCGTATGAATCAAACATATCTTGAATGTTATGAGTTTGATGTCAACGTCGTATTCAGACTCATTGCCACTTGTACTTATAAATCAATGTTGTATTGAGTACGAACGAATCAGAGTTAATACTGTTGACTCACTGATACTCAAAATTTCATGAGTACTTATGAGTAGCGAAAAAGCGATTCATTGCTGACCTCTGACGTGTATTCCTTTGTATTGTGTATTGTAGTTTTTACTGTTTATGAAATATTTTTCAACAAATTTATTGTGTTACTAGAAATGTCGTTAAAATTGTTTCGAATTGAATTAAAAATTGACATACAGAAGACATAAACTGAGCATAGATGTTTAATATTTTATTTAAGAGATCAATAAATTAATATTATTATCTGTTTGTATTTTTCTTTGATACTGTCTAATTGCTTTCTTTATTCTCTTTTATGAGAGCGATAAAAATCGTTTCTTGTATAGTGCCTTGAACATGAATATTTCAAATAAGAAATTGCAAAAGATACATAAAAAGAAGAAGAATTTGTTGAATGCTCTATAGGATGGAAAAAATCCATTATTTTTATGTTGTTTTCCAGAACCAACAAGCGTCTGTTAATGCTTTTAAGAAAACATTACACCATTTCCGAACAAAAAAATTTTATTTTTGAATTCATTCTCCCTTAGGAAAAGGGAGTTCGTGAATTTGTTTTTTCTTAATAAAAACAAAATAAAATCTTAAAAATACTAGACTTCAGTCAGATTTCTCAATGGCAACAGTGTAACCTGTTTAGTTGCATTTTTACTTCCTTTTTTTAAAACCATTCTCTGCAAATGATTGGCAATGATAAAAAGCAGACAAAATTTTATTACGAAAACGTGTTCCTTCGACTGGGTTTGTATGTGTATGGTAGCAGTTGTATCTTGAGAGTGCTAGCATCATAACAAGAACACTCAAAATGTGCAACAGTTATACGAGTTTAAAGCATGAAATGGAAGACATTCAAATGCTAGCGAAACTACACTCAAAAACTAGGAAAGTGGATAAATTTTGATTCAATAAATAACAATGAATTTGACATATAATTTTATTAAACAATCATTTTTTTTTAATTGCATAATTTCTGTTTTTTGACTAAAGCCATCACTTACAGCATGATGCTAACTCATGTCCTTGCCATATACAAATTAATAACGCCACATTAAATTTCTTTCAGTATCTACCCTTTATGATAAATGCAAAATAAATGCATCCAGCTGATGTTTAGTTGTCATATCTACTATTTGAATAATGCTTGTTAAATGCTTATAATTTATATTTAAATTAATTCTTAGAATTTTTAACGACTCTCTTAAAAAATTCATTACCCGCTGTCATAAATTTAAAAGGAATTTTAAGTGGGATTTTCATAAATCACATCACATTTCATTTAAATTTTAAAAGACTTTAAGTGACTGAATTTAAAAAAAGCAAATAAATTTACTTTACAGCAACTTTAAATTAAAAGTTAAACCAGTTGTGGGCAGTTTTGAATCTATTGATTGAAAATAATAATTAAGAGAGGGTATTTAAACAAATACTGAAGTGTCCGCCGTCTAGTAGATAGTGTGTTGGCTTTTTAAACGAGAATCCACGGTCATAACTCCAGGTCAGACATCTCCAACATAATTAAATACGAAAAAATATTTATTCGGCCACTTTCTCTCAGAGGACTTCCAAACAAACTGTTGCTAACGTGAAGATGTGATTCGCCAATTAAAGTTCCCACGGGCTTAATACTCTTGCACAAAGTTCCTGATATGACTCCAGAAGAGTATTTAGGGAATAATTTTGAAGAACGGTTGCGTATTCGATAAATCACAAGCAAAAGTCAACTAAAAAACTCATTCATAAGTGCATAGCGGCAAATATCAACAGAAAGCGCTAAACAGCACTGGTATATTCAATGCAAAATGGCTTAAATGCAGTGCTTGATCTTAAGAGTTATCCTACTAAATATTGGACATAACAATTGAATACATTGGACAGTTGATTTTAAATTTATTCTGAGTTCTTCTTGGAGGTACATACACTCCTGCTGTGCAAAAATATGGAGTCACAAGAAAGATTCTTTTATTTATGTGTAAAACCTTAACATTTTTTGGCAACAGTCTGAATAATGTTTCTGAAGGCGAATGTTCGTACAGTAGAAAACAATATAAAAAAATTAAAAAAAATTTATAGTTTTGCATTTTTAGTTTATTAATTGATTTCTATTTTATAATAAAACAAAAATTTTATTTACATTCGATTTTGACTGCTTATTACATGAGTTTTTATTTCTTAAACTTGAGTACATAAAAGAGAAAAACATTTGCGTATAGTTTAGAATGATTACCTTGCGTTTGCATACCTTTTTTATTGCATTGGTATTCCACATTTATTTGTTTGATGTTATTTTCCTGCTAAAACAATCGTTAAAATAAAAAATTTTAAATTAATAAAAATCTTTTTATGTGTCAATACTAACCAGTAGTAAAAGAGTCGGGAGTATATCAAGGTATACATAGTCAAAAAATCTGAGCTAACAAAGTAATATTTTTCATTTTCAATTAATCTTTTGTAGTTCAGAATTAAAAAAAAAAAAAATATTTGTGTTTCAATATTTTAAATTTTAGTTCAATTAATATTCTGTTTTTTTTTTTATTAAAGAGCCACATTAAATTGGCATGTTTTTATTGTCTGGTTTTGCTATTTCTATGGTTGACTAGACGTATTAATTCAATTCTGTTTAAATAACACTCATACGTCAACGTGGCCAGTGGACTTTGCACATTATTTGTTTATATTAATAGACTACAGAATAGCATTTGTAAGTGTAAATGTAAAAAACATCTGTTTTCGAAGAAATTTTATTAAAAATATTTGTAATTAAAATTAAAAGACAGGAGCACATAGGCAACAAATTTAATTGTAAAATAATAACACAAATAAAATGGATAACTTGGTCAATTAAAAAATAAATAAAGCTCTTAGATTTCTTTTTTATGTCGAGTTTCAAATTATTGTGACAAACTAACAGCTGTACTTAATTAAATGCAAATAATTTTATCTTACACCACAAGAGCGTCAGACAAACACTTAGACTCAAAGTATGTGTGTTTAGGAAAGGGAGTGAGAGAGAAAAATACTTAAATAGTTACAGTCGACAAGAGGTTCAGTTGTTCTATAAGAAGTTCTTCAACACATATGTGGAAACCATTAAAAACACAAATAAATTACAGAGCATTTGTTCTCAGACGTGTCTTTATAGCTCATGGAGGATTATTACAAGTACAATTGTTTAAAACATTATTTTTTTCCGTCATAGTTTTTAATACACTCGCAATTAATTTAATTAGTGGCGAGGTCACTCAGATAAGTCGACTCCGAACGACTGGTTTTTACACAAACATTGGCGATATTTGTTTTGTTATACAACATTTTCATTAAGAGGAAAGCCACAATAGTAAACGCACGGATTGGCATGAATTTTTTTCTGTCTGAAAGAAAGAAAATATTGCACTGGAAAAAATATTAAAAAAGTAATTTAATTGCAAAAGTTGTGCATTAACACTTTATGAACTTTTTGAATGAAATATTATATTTTTTGTTTTTTATTGCTTTAAAATTACAATTTATCTTACGATAATAAATGATTATTTAAGACTTTTTTTTTTTGGCTATAAAACGATTTTCATTGGCTATAAAACGAGCAGAAAACAAAAAACTTAATTCCAATCTGTTGTTTTTATTACTTTGACTTGATTAAATAAAATTTTATGTTTCCATTCTACCGCCATCAGCCATTCAAAGAAAATACCTGTGCGTGAGCCATTTTGGAATGCTTTCTTTAAATTTTTATATCTTGTTCTGTCCTTATCTGTCTTTGGCATTCAGGATTTATTTGTTCGCTATTACTCCTGCTAAAATGATAGTTAAAAAACAACAGTAAAAAGAAAAACCAAATCCGAGGGAATGGAATGTTGAAAGTTAATAAATCATCTTATTGCCACCGAAATTCATATCCACCAGAGTTCCAATAGTAAACAGTGGTAGAATAAAATTTAATTTAAATAAATTTTTGACATTCTTTATTATTGTTGTTGTTTTTGTTTTGTTTTCAATTTAATTCCTGATTATGTATTGGCTTAGAAAAACTGAAACTTATTACAGCTTTTCTTAAATTTAATTATTATTCGCGAGTAAATTTAGTGTCATAAGAAGCACCAGAATTAAATGACTTCCTAGATATTCCAAGTAAAATGCTGGTAAAGAAGTAGTTCCAGAGGTAATTTCCGAAATTAAAAAAACTAAATGTGAAAAATAACATGGATATGATAACATAGACTATAAGGTAATAAAAAGCTTGGTTCAGTATTTCTCATAATTTTATTTTACTAAAATTAAAAGTAAAGAAGTCGAAACATTATATGGACTTATATAGCTCCAAACGCTTGCAATTCTTTAAAAAAAAAAAGAATATAATTTTTATTTTCACTGAATCAGAGATCAGAAATTAGTATTCAAAAAGAAGTGTAGATTCGAATTATAATTATAATTTCTGATACTTATAAGCATTCATACTTATTTTAATATCATGGAACCCCTACTCATATTCAAATTTTGAAGTACTCATCGTACTCACACTCAACAATACGTATGATGTTGTTGATTTCGACTTTCCATGACTTAACATTTACACGAAGCACAAAATAAGTATGATTCGCGTACGAACATTACAATACTTAATTAGAAGGTTGTGTGTCTGCTTTGTTTGCTGCTCTGTCTTTTTTGCTTCTGTGTCTTTTTTCCTTTTTTTGTAAATGCAACAACAACTAAGGCTGTAAATTTTGATGAATGATTCGAGTCACTCTAGTATTATAAATATTATTATAACATAAAATTATGAATCTAAATGAGTAGGCTTTAAATCAAACATATTTCAAATGTTATGAGTTTGATGTCAATGTTGTATTCATACTCATTGCAACCTGTACTTATAAATCAATGTTTGGCGTGAATACGAATGAATCAGAATAGTTGAATTTCAATACTGTTGACTCACTCGTACTCAAAATTTTATGAGTATTTATGAGTAGCGAAAAAACGATTCATTGTTGATCTCTGTCATGAATCGAATATACAACCCCCTCTCTAATACTCTAGCACGATATCTACTAGACAACTTTTTAAAAAATGGTTGTCTGATTTTAAAATTGTTTATCAGATCACCAGTTTGTATTTCGGCATAATCAGGGGACGCTTGAATAATGGTGCAGAGGTGTTGAAGCAGCAAGAGATGAGTTGGAAAATCTGATATACTGTTCTTCGGTGTTTCTTGATATTAAGCAAGTTTTGAATGAGTCTGACGTGATGGATATACTATACAAAATAAAATATCTACTGCCCGTAACTTTTTAAGTTTTGTTGATGACAACTTTAAATGAATAAGATTTTTACGTAAACATCTATGATATCAGCTTTATAAAATTTGGTATACCATAGGGACGCCAGCTAAGTCTAACCATATATACAGTATTTTTTATCAAACATACCTGCGAATGGGGATGTTATGATTGCCACATATGTAGCTAATACTGCTATATTAACGGCCACAGGATCAGCATCTCAAGCTTCAATACTGGTTCGAAAACAACTCGACTTAATAAACGCTGGGTTAAAAAAGTTAAATATTTAACTGGACTTAGATAAGTCAATTCTGGTTACTTATACCTGTTACCTATTTATCTTTGTGATTCCCAAATCCATTTGCATTAGATACCTTGGTATGAATATTGATAGACATTTATACACATATATGTTCCTTTTACTCCTCTAGAGAGCGAAGGGCCCCAACAAGTTAATTCCAAAAAGCTCGATCATTAGCGCGATGTTTGACTTCGTTGCATTCTAGACGTAATTTGGATAGTTCGGTTGTAATTTGACGTTTCCAGGTGTGTGGTGGTTGTCCGATGCGCCTGCTTCCGTGGGGGTTCCAGACTATTGCTTTCTTTATGATGTCATCAAATGGCTTACGAAGAGTGTGCCCAATCCATCTCCACTTGCGTCTCCTTATTTCCCTCTCAATTGGTTGCTGATTTGTATCTGACCAGAGTTAGTAATGTGGATTTAACGTAGGAATTGAAAATTTTGATTTTGGTGCGATACGTTAGACGATTTCCAAAGAGGGCAAAAGCATTGCGTGACTGGCAACATCTGCTGATGAACCACCGTATTTATCAATTATACTGCCTAGATAGCAGAAGGATTCCACATCATCAGTTTCCTTGCCGTATATTAGCAATTTTTGTTCTGCGTTAGCATTTAACCTGAGTGTTTTGGTTTTGTGGATATTAATCTTCAGTACTGCTATCTTTGCGGTTTCGCTAATTAGATTTAGCTTTGATTGCATGTCGGAGAAAGAATGGCTAAATAAGCATATATCATCTTGCATACCCCATGTTATCTCTGTCATATGATTTGTTGACTTTTGCATCATTACATCGAACACAATTAAAGAGGAGTGGTGACAGCACACATCCTTGGTGGACTCCGGTTTTTATTTTGATGCTCTTGACCAGTAGGTTTTCATGTAAAACTCGGCATTGATAGACGTTTAACATGGAAACATTATTTAGAATGAAAGAAAGAGAGAGATAGAGGGACCAGTTTTATTAACAGAAAAGAAAATTTCAAAATAGTGAACTGCGTTTAAAAAAAAACTTAATACTTTTCCAGTAGGTAGTGCGTTGATAGTATGTTGCTTTGACAGACGTGAGGCCGTGATTGAAACCCCAGGTTAGACTTTTCGAACAAAGCGAAATATGAAAAGCTTTTCTTCGGCGACTTCTTCTCAGAATATTACTGACAAAAACTCTGAGAACAAATAAAATTGCAAAGAAAAGTTTCTCAAAAATCTGTCATTTGGAATTGACTTTAAACTGTAGGTCCCACCACTCATGTATAAAATTAACACACACAACATAAGTGGTGTGAGAAGATAAGTTGTAATACCGACTGAAGGGTTGTAATGCCCAATTATGTATGTATGTTTTTTCAAAGTCAATAGTATATCAACAGTATATGTGGTTAACAAATCTCCATAGCTAAGTAAGTAAGTTTTTCAGTTTTAAATAACACTATGTGACAAAATAAAAAAATTGAAATACACCCATAAAAATAAAACAATTTTGGAGGGTTCGAGAAGTATAAAAAACAATATTTTTGATTTCTACTCAACATTAGCTGGGTGTATTTTGACTGTCTGTTAACAGAATTAAAAAAAGAAAAAAAATATTTGTGCTTCAATATTTTAAATTTTAATTTCATTTTATTTTTTATTATAAATGGCAACATTAAATGTGTGTTTACAGTTCATTGTCTGGTTTTGCTATATTTCTATGGCCGACTAGACGTATGAATTCAATTCTCAATTCACTCATACGTCAAGGTGGCCAGTGGATTTTATACATTATTTGTTTCTATTAAAATTTTAAGGCATATTTTGTAAGTAAACGAACTACTTATAAATAAAAAAAAACATCTGTTTTCGCAGAAATTTAATTAAAAATATTTTCCATTCAAAGTAAAGAGCTGGAGCTTATAGGCAACAAAATAAATTGCAACATATAGGCGTTGCAGCAAAAAATGACTGTGATTTAGCATCTCCAAATATACAATGAGAAATACAATGAGAAATACAATGATAAGCTGAAATTGTAAAGATAAAAAATAATGACACAAATAAAATGAATAACTGTGCCAAGAAAAACAAAGAAAAAAACCAATTTTTTTTGACTGCAAGTCTCAAATTATTTTAACACACTAACAGCTGTATTTAATTAAATGCAAATAAATTTATCTTACACGATAAGAGCGTCAGAAAGACATACATAGCTTCGAAGAATATGTGTTTAGAAAATAGGGAGAGAGAGAGAACAAAATACTAAAATACTTACCGTCAACAAAATATTCAGATGAATTATAAGAAACTCTTACACGCACAAACGATTGCAATTAAAAATCAAAATAAATTACAGAGCATTTGTTTTTAGATGTGCGTAGCAATCTTTATAACCCATGAAGTTACACCTTCGTCTATTTAATGCAGCTACAATTAATATACATGTTTTACTTTCCAACTCCATAATTATTTAAATGCACATATTTTTACAATGTTCACACTCAATACTACAACAATAGTTTTAAATGTAAATAAAGAAAGAATTCGCTTGAACAAAGAAAAAACAATATTTTAGAGTAAACAATCCAAGAATTTTTTACACATAACGTTGGCTTTGAGGACCGTTGTAGTTTGTGGCTTATTCGCATACAGCTGCAACTTAAGAAAATAAATCTAATGGAGCCAAAGTGCACAATCTCGGGGGACAGTTTACTTCAAACTTACGTGAGTAGATCATGCCCTCAAATCGCTAGTGCAGAATATTTACAATGTGGCACGACCTCTATGGTACATAGTAGTGTTAAAACTACATATCTTTGAAGCCCAAATCATTAAATTCAGGCAAAAAGAAGTTGGTCATCGTTGACCCAAAGTTCTCGCCGTTGATAGTGATGGCGATGACGATGATGTCCTTAGACGAAAATCCACACCAAACACTTTTTGACTTTTTCGAGACGCATTGGCAAACTTTATGTATAATATTGACCCAAATTCTATGCCAAACGGTGACATTTGGATATTTTCTGGATAGCGTATGAATTAGTATCATTCCAAATAAGAAAAATTTCCACGTATTCATTAATTTAAAAATTAAGTCTCTTCGCTGTAGACAATTATTTGATGAAAATTAGGCGCAGTTGTCAACTGAGAACATATGTCACTGTCCATGGCCATCAATCGCGATTTTGCAAAACAGATTGAATAAATGGTAACTAATTTGAAAAATGTAGCTTCGATAAAATGACCGTCAGTAACTATCAAAGTACGAAAGTCCCTGTTGGAATAGAAGAACAGGAAATTAAGATTCCAATATTTTATTTGCAAAAGATTCCAGATTTTTTATTTCCGTTAGGTTGCTGATAAGAATTCGGCGACTTTCTCTCAGCAGATTTCTGGCAAAAACTCTGAGAGTAAATAAACTTGCCATGAAAAGTTTCTCAAAAATCTGTCGTTCGGAGTCGACTTCAAACTGTAGGTCCCACCACTCATGTATAAAATTAACACACACAACATAAGTGGTGTGAGAAACTAGGTCGTAATCCTGACTGAAAGGTACTGCTTAACATAACAACAAACACCAGCATAAAAAATTGTAAACAAGTAAATAAAAAACTACAATACTACTACAACACTACAAAAATAAATGTAAACAACGATGTTTACATTTACAGAGATTTCGAGAAGGCGAAGTCATGAATGTTCACCCTCAAGAACTGTTTATTTTGCCATATTAAAGGCAAGGCAAAGGAGGGAACTGGGTTAGTAAAAGTACAGTCAGTCTTGTTTGAAGACGCGGTGCGTTTGAAGAGGGTAATCGTGGTTTGAAGATCTCCGTCATAAAGATCTGTCGGACAATTGTCTAGTAATTGTTATTGTTTATGCAAAGGGTATAAACAGAGGAATAACAAAGAAAATCAATTCTTGTTGTTCACATCAAGTTGTGAACAGTGGCACACAGAATTGTGCAAATAATAAAGAATTTTAATTAAAACTGAACACAAATTTATTTTTATTTTATTTGCAGTCTACGAACTCATATTTTATACATTTTTAAAAGGTAAAACCCTAAGAATTTTTTTTTATTTAAGGGGGCAAAATAAACTCTAAAATTCGAATTTAATGTATTTTGGTGTTGTCTATAAGTTTAAAATGTTCATGTTATAGATCTCTTAGAGTTTTATAGATTAGTCAACATAAATAAAAGCTTGTTCACGTATGGCGGTGTTCCATTAGACGGTGTTTACATTACTGTGAGTGCTCTGTACAATTAAAATAAGAAAATATTGATTTTCTTAGATTTTTGTTGTTAAGTTTAATGTCCTTTTAAAATCTGCCATTTTTCACACTAAAAATGTCACGGCAGTGCGCTTTTCGTTCATCTGCTACCTTAACTTAATTAATTCTTATTTAGTTCAACGATTTATATTTTTCAAAAAAAAAAATACAAATTGTTTGCGATAATTCTGCCATTTTTCAGTCACATTTCTTGAAAAAGAAGGAAAAATTACTGAAATATGCTCACACCAAAATCGTAGAATTTATTTCCTCGTATATGATTATTATTTGCCGCTCGTTGTGTTTCTTTAAACATCAAAGATTACTGACTGCAAAGACTTTTTGTGTTATTGACGTTGTTGAACAAAGTCTTCAGTATATTGTTACAAACAGGGATAACAATGAGGATAACTTCTCTTCCGTTTTCTTGTGTTAAAAGTTTTTAACACACAAATACAAATCGAAGAACAACATCAAAATAGGACTTGTGATAACATTTAAGAAAAACGATAACAACGATAAGAACAGTTACAAAATCCAATAACATATCAACAGGCAATAATTTATATTCCATCTCGTATTTTTGGTTGAATAATGTGCAAAAGAAAAGGGCAACGTTAGCTTCAATCCATTTAATGGTTTATTAAGTGAGGAACACGAGAAAACACAGGGTCTTCTCTTTTACAAACAATAAACGGAGTAGAGTTGGAGTGAGGGAATGAATGTTGAAAATCCATGTATTTGGAAACGAAAAACTTTTTCCTTCCCTATTTACTGCTGATCACATCATAAATCGTTTAGTAATTTTCATTGAAAAACCGCTGACATTTGCTTTAAAAATCGTTAAACAAGGCACAGGAGGCATAAGTTGTTGTTTTAGTTTTTATTTAAAAGAAAATAAATTTTTTTATGAAATCATTACACATGAAACACAACGAACTTTTACTCGTGCCTTTGTGATGTTCACGCGGTGGTCACCGTAGTCTAGTAGGTAGTGTGTTGGCTTATTAGACGTAAAGCCAGGGTTCGAGCCCGAGGCCAGATATCAAAACAAAAATACAAATAGTATTTCTTCGGCGACTTTCTCTCAGCAGATTTCTGGCAATAACTCTGAGAGTGAAATAAAATTGCCATGAAATGTTTCTCAAAAATCTGTCGGTCCCACCACTAATGTATAAAATTAAAACACACAACATAAGTGGTGTTATAAACTAGGCCGTAATCCTGACTGAAGGGTTGTAATGACCAATTATGTATGAAAATAGTACTTTTGCCATAACATGGGTTATGTTGACTTTGTAGTCGCCATAGCCTAGTAAGTAGTGTATTGGTTTATTAGACGTGAGGCCACGGTTCAAATCGCAGGTCAGACATTTCCAACAAAACGAAATGAAAAAAATATTTCTTCGGCCACTTCCCCTCAGTAGATTTCTGGCAAAAACTCTAAGAGTAAATAAAATTACCATTAAAAGTTTATCAAAAATCTGTCGTTGGAAGTCGACTTTAAACTG
The DNA here is from genome assembly GCA_936449025.2 of Sarcophaga subvicina. NCBI lineage: Eukaryota > Metazoa > Arthropoda > Insecta > Diptera > Sarcophagidae > Sarcophaga > Sarcophaga subvicina. The sequence continues at coordinate 42,391,371 of OW388084.2, forward strand.
TAGGTGCCGCCACTCATTTACAAAATTAACACACACAATATAAGTGGTGAGGTGACTGAAGAGACGAATTATGTATGTATGTTTTAGTAGGTTCACTCTGGGGCCTTTAGGTCTAAATTAGTACTTTTGCGATAACAGAATTTGACCTTTGACCGCTGAGGTTTATGGCTTACTTGCATACACCTGAGACTTTAGAAAACCTCTCAAATAAAAGCCCCACCGGGCGAATTTTTATGATCGCGGTGGCCAGTACACATCACCTTCTTGTGAGACAATGATGTCTGACAAGGCCCACAGATCGCCCAAAATATCCAATGTAACATGAATTGTTGGCACATAGCAAAACCACAAGTTTTTGATATCCAGATTAACCAATGCAGGCCATAAGATGCTTATCAACCGAAATATAGTGCTCGTCGATAACTGTCATTACCCGGCCAACGTCGTTTTCAAAGAAATATGGACTGATGATTTCAAGTTTTTTTTATTGTGACGTGGCTCTGAATAAGTATTCAAATTTGTATATGAAAATGCCTTTGGGATTACAGCTGAAAAACTGAAAAATTGCGAACATCACGTATCCCTTGTATGTATATGTTTAAGTCCTTATAAGAAAATATTATTTTTTGCTGTTTTTTTCTCTTGTTTGAAATATCTCTTTGGACTTTGTATACATTTTGTCGGAGTATGAAGTAAAGTAAGTATGTATGTCTGTAATTTGCTGTGGCGTGTGAAAATACATTTCATCTCAAAAGGGTCGAGACGACATGAGAAAACCTTTAAAATGGTGAGGCAGCATTTGAAAAAAAGTGCTGTGAATGACAGACAAATAAACGTCGTAAAGGTTCTGAGGATGTTTAGTAATGTTTTTCTTTAACAGGTATGAAATATTTTATGTGGTATTTTTAACAATTCGGTAAATGAAGGTTGAAGTGATGGGTTGTTGATGTATTTGTTTTTGGTATTTTTATTGTAATTCCTCATTAGTATTTTAGCTCTTTATCAAATACTTATACCAGGTGTACTGGTACGAAGTGACCGTTAAGATACAAATGTTTTCATACGGTACATTTATTGTGAATGAAACTTAATTTTTTTTTTTGCGATGATCCCTGTCACACATATTCAGTACACATGAAATCAGTGAATAAACAACATACAAACAGATTTTTTCTTTAAAGATGGCGAATTTTGTACCACAAAATGATGATTCGCCGAAGGTATTAATTTTTTGTTTTCATTTGAAGAAAAGTGCCAAAGAGTCACCGAATGCTTGTCTGGGCACATGGTGATCATGCTCTATTAGAAGCAACAGAATATTGTTCCATGGTTCAGAGAAAACAATTTTAATATGAGAAGAATGAAGAATGTGGAAAGTCACCAAAAAAATTTAAGACACCGAATTACTAACAATTTTGGCCAATGATGAAACTTCGACTAGCAAGCAACTTACAGAAATATTAAATGCTGACCGTTTAACTCTATGAGAAAGAATCAAAGTCAGGAGAATGGGTGCCACATGAAGTGAATGACAGACAGATGGAAAACTGTGTAACCACTTGTGAAACTTTGTAGCATTTTACCATTATCGCCATTATCGTTCTCTATTTCTTTCGAAGTCACCGTAGTTTAGTAGGCAGTGCGAAACGTGAGGCCACGGTTCAAAAAATTACCATGAAAAGTTTCTCAAAAATCTGTCGTTCGGAGTCGACTTTAGACTGTAGGACCCGCCACTCATATAAAATCAACACACACAACATAAGTGGTGTGGGAAGATAGAAGGGATGTAGTGACCAATTATGTATGTATGTGGGTATGGTTTTTCTTTTAAAATTAGTAAGGAGCCGCTAAAGTCAGGCTGATTGTAAACAAAAATTAATCAGTTAAACATCAACGATATTTAATTCCAAACCGACAACGCAACTTGTCAGATAGAAAGATTAACAGTCGATTTACTGCAAAACCAATTTGTTGTCTTTTTTCTGTCCAAAAGTGGAATTTTTTGTTCGTCGTGCGACTTAACGCCTTTGCGTTACTTTTTATGGGGCTGTGTTAAGGCATTGGTGTATGCCGATAAACCAGCAACTGTTGAAGAATAATTACAGATTTATTGGACAAAGTATTGAAGAATTTAATTGATCATATAATTCATATTAAAAAAAAATATAAATACCATGGAATTTTCAGCAGATAATACGAAACAAATTCATTCTAACAACATTTCTGTCTTGTATTATCACTTTAAGCTCCCAAGATCGTAAAAATTACCTAATCCTACAAAAAACCTTCTGAAATCAATTTGCTTTACCATGCCACAATTATTTTTTTTTTAGACCAACACTCATGAGATAACTATTATTAATGCAGTGCATTATGATGGAATGCAGAAAAGATAGTTAATAGGAGAAAGGAAAGAGGGGGCACTGTATGACAATATTTTTAATAGTTCATATAACCTTGCCACTTTTTTCGCGTTAAATTCTTTTTAGTAATAATTTCTCACTTTCTTTTTCTATCGTGAGTAATCACATATAATGTCAGACAAACAATCACAAACACCCACAATATCCGGTGGTAATCGACAACATCCTCTCGGCACTAGAAGTTCAGGACACTATCAAATAGGTCATCGGGCACCCTAATCATCCTGCTGAATTATTGGGCTTTGATTTCAAAGTTATCATCATTCAGGGGTGACACCAAATTTAACCGTTCTAGCGATGAAGGCAGTAGTCTGGTAAAATTCGATTTAGTGAATAGTGACAATCTTATTAAATTTCGGCTAAGATTGTATTTTTAGTTTTTTTGTTTTGCTAGTTGTTCACATTGAAAACCTTGTTCACCATTGCATATAATTACATATATACATAATAGATCGGTACAACCCTTTAATCAGGATTCCAACCTAGCTTCTCATATTCCCCATGTTGTGTGTGTTAATTTTATACATGAGTGGCGAGACCTACAGTTTAAAGTCGTCTCAGAATGACAGATTTTTGAGAAAATTTCATGGCAATTACACTCAGCGTTTTTGCCAGAAATCTGATGAGAGGAAGTCTCCGAAGAAATATTTTTTCAGATGCTCTATCGAGACGGGTATTTGATGCGGGGGTCTGCGGAAATCGGCGATGAGGACGACCTTGGCTGCGTTGGAAGGACCAAATCGAGGAAGCCCTGTCATCGATTGGTATGACCAGCTGGCGTAGGCGCGCAGTAAGCTGAGCTGCCTGGAAGCATGTGTTACGGCAGGCCGAAATCCGTTAATCGGGTTGTTAATGGCCAATTAAGTAAGTAAGTAAGTTTGTTGTTATATTACGCAGTGTGATAATTTCTAAACAAGTTTATTGTTTTGTTTTTGTAGCTTTTGTTTATAATTTTAATGTTAAATGATGTAAAAGCAAAACACCAGTATCTAGATTCTTTTCATTTTCGTAACAATATATCGTTTAGTTGATGCATATTTATTGAACGTACATATATCTAACTCACTTGAGTTATAAACATGATTTCTAAAATCCTTTGAAAGATATCTAGTCTCGTTTATTTCGATATTTATGTTTTAAAATTAATTAGAGTCTTCAAAAGCTTTGTGAAATCTGTGCATGTTTTCATTTCCTTCAAAAAATTGATTTCTTTCAAGAAATAAAGACTGAAACAATTAATCACATACTCGTTCTCATACAAAGAGGAGTAAATCATTACGATTTATGTTTTAAATTATTGATTAATTCATTTCTACTTTATTTTGATGCTCAAGTTTAAATGCTTCATATGAGTATAATTTGTTGTAGTTTACATATGTAATTTTTTTCTACTTTTCTTCTGCACGAAACACTTAAGGCGTTTTTGTTGTTTTTCAAATCAAAAGATTTCCTGGATTATTGTTTCCGTTTTAACAAACTGAAATTAAAAGTTAAGAATGACATGAAAAACAATTGAAAAATTCTCAAAATAAGGATCATGGTACAATGGAGAATATCTCTGTGAATGAAAAAATAAAAGATGACAAAAGAAGACAATGATGAAAGAAACACTTTAGAATTTGAAAGTGAATCAGAAGTTCCTAACGAATTAATTATAATTTCGCTGTATTCATACAAATTGGTCTCCATTTTGAAAATTAAAAAAGATGTGCCGCATCTGTTAATAGACGCCTATGGTATGGAAGTAATTAAGATTCCCAGAACTAAACAAATCATCAGAACATTTTATTCTTTACTTTGAAGTTTTTTTTTTCAAATTGTGTGTTTTCTCTTGTTTATTTAAATTTATTTACCATCCTTATTATCCTTGTTATTATTATGAAAATTTCTAAACATTAGATGAACATTTTCTTTACATTTGCCCTTGGCAGGCATGGATATTCAAAATTTATGTTTGACTTCATAGTTTTCAGTCCTTTCTAATAGTAAAAACTGAAAAGGGTCACAACACAAAAACCCCAAACCGACAAAACACAAGGAAAAAGGGGAAAGTGAGGAAAAAGGGTCAACAAACTTCAAAAATATGGTCAACAGAATATATAAAACCAACTATCTCCCCCCTCCCATATGCTACAGCTTCTGACTGACTAATCTTTTAAGTTAAAGGGAACTCCTTAAAATTGACATGCAGTCATCGTTGTTGCTATTGTTGTTATTCTTTTAAATACCAAATCCAAGCTAGAAAGAGCGTTTAATAGGGAGTGAATAAATAGGGGTCAGCATTATTTTATTTACCATCGTTTGTGTGGCTCTTGCTGATGTCTGGAACATTTTAAGATTCACGGGTCATTCAAATAATCTCCTCATTGACCTTCATTTCGGACATATTTTTTTATTTTGGGTTATTATATTGTATTTTGAATTGAAACCCTTTATATCCAGTTATTCACAAATTTTGTATAAATTTTGTGCCAGAAAATAATAACATGTTTTACTTATAAAAATTTCTTGGTTTTTTCTAGTTTAATGCTAGGTTAGAGGACGTGAACTTGTCAATTAAGGCAAGTACAGTACCTGGAGGTCGAATTGACCAATAGTACAATAATATAAAGTATAATGCTATAAACACAATAAACGCAATGCACCAAGCATAGCAATTTGCAATTGCAGTCAAAGGTAAGCTGCACCCATATTAATTATAACTTAGACAGCGGCAGCAAATCATATGCAAAACATATAAAAAATTACCAGTTCATTAATCCTTTGTCCTTGGTGTCACTACAACGTTCAATCACTTTTTATATTTCATACATCGCGTTTTGAAATCCTCTATTTTATGCATGTTATTGTATTGACGGCATTAATCTTCGCATTGCCACCACAAATCCTATCACTGCGAGCACTAATTCTCTCATTGCTGCAAATAGAATTAGTACTTAGCTTGAAAGCAAAGCAAAGCAGCGGAGTCTTTGCTTGTTTATGTACATCCATATACACCCATGTATTCTATTTTTGATAGATTACTGCGTTTGATGCGTTGCGTGTATTGTGTTTATAGCATAAGTAGTTGGTTATTTGAATTAAATTAAATCAAAATGAAATCAATACTCCTATATTCTATCAAAAATTAAAATTCAAACAGAGTTAGGATGAATCTAATCTACGAATTGATTGTTTTTTATAGTCTTTTAGACTCTTTAGATGATGGCAGAGGTCTCTATGAGATATTACGTTCGGCCAGAATATTTCTCATATTTTTAGCAAACAGCGTTTAAAAATCGTTGCAGTGACTTTGTAACAATTAACATATACTTCTAGGATGCACGATCGCCAAAAAACATCGATTTCACATTGTGAGAAAAAAGCCAAAGCAAAAGTCGTGATTTTCACATCTGATGCAATACGAAAAGTCCTCTAGAACTGAATGTATACCAGGTTATGGCCAAACAGGTCGAAAATCAAAAAAAGTTGAATAAGATGGACAGATAGGCATGACTTAGCATTAGCGAGGCAAGTCGAATGCGTCTCAGTGCGATGCTAGATTTAGGGCCGTTATTACAACTTGTCGTTAAACTTGGGATTAGTTTAAGGTACCTTTAGCTAAAGGGAACTCGAAAGTTACCATTAACTTATTTTCGTTATTACAACTTACAGATAAAATTTTTCAAAAATATGGCAGTGTTTAAATTTGAAGTTGCCATCTTGAAAATAATATATCAATAATATGACAAGTTCAAACATAAAGTGACCTTTAAATGTTAAAGGTAGGATGATCCTCCCCTTTAGCTTAACGATCACTTCTATCTTATTGGATACTCATAATAATGAAAAACAATTTATCTGGCCGTTAAAATCTTCCCTTTAGTTAACGGCAAGTTGTAATAATGGCCCTTAAAATCGTATAGTAATGAAGACAAGACCTAGGGGGACTATGATTTGGGTTACGGGAACTGGTATAATACGAAGTTTAATGGGGAATAAGTGAGGCAATTAGAACATATCTTACTGCGGCTTTAGATTTCGGATCGTATGGAGACTATGATTTTGGTTGTAGGAGCCAGGTATAACACGAGGTTCAGTGGGGATCATCGTTACTTAAAATATAGACTTCCTCGTTAATAATCTCCTGTACAGAATAAAAAACTCTACAGCCCAAACTATTTCAAAATTTGCTCCTATTATGTTGACTCAATTGAGATTAGTATGGTAAATTGAATCAGCTAGGCAGGAAAGAGAAGTTTGGAAAGTTATGCTCACTGAAACAAATGGTAGAGAGCGATTTATGTACATATGTATACCTCTGTAGAATAGTGGAAACATCTAGTATACATATATATCAAGGAACATTTCATTAGAATATGAATCGCTCCAAGCCTGAAATGTAGGTCCTGTGATAAGACAATTAAATCGCAATAACACATACTATTTGTGTAATGCCTTTCGGAAGAAACTACAGGCGTGTATATAAAGTTCAAGGTACGAACTTATTTTTATTGATTTACTTTGGTAGTCATGAAGTTAATCAGGACAAGCATCGGGACAATGTAGTACAAAGTAGTACTGCCTTCAACTAATATTTTTGTATTGCCGGACAACAAATAATCTGGTTGCAGTACTTTATTACTTCTACACAACAATATTAAGATGGCTGTTTATATTGAAAAAAGATTGAACAACTTACACAAGCTAACGATGTTGATACAGAAAATTATTTATTTTGAATTTTTAAATATTCTGCGAGGAATTGATGGGGCCAACATGTATGCATTTTTTTAGGCGGGTAGACAAATGTCAGTGGAATTGCAGTTCTGTTGTCGTAAAATCGACTGTAGATGTTACGTAAAAACCACCACTTTCTTACTCCAGTTTTTATTCTAATAGGGTCGCTCAGTTACCGTTGCCGGCTTGTTAAGCATCGATAGACGTCCTTAATGTGAACGATTACTTTTCCCAGAACTTTCTTATATTAAAGTGTGTTGCATATGTTGATAAATACAAAACCAATAAAGACGAGTTTCTGGTCTCCGCATACCAGAAACTCAATGCTTTAATACATACGTACAATGTTTACGAAGAGATGGCAGCCGTGGCTTCTATATCAGGCTGAATTTGACTGATGGCATAAGTTGGCTTTGAAAACCGCTGTGGTTTATGCTTTATCCGCACACAGCTATGACTTAAGAACACCCATCAAGAAGAAGTCTAACTTGATCTAAACGCACAATATCAGTGGTCACCTCCATGTGAGATAGCCATGCCGTCATATCACCCGTGCCTGCACATTCTCACCGACAACAGCAATGTTTGCGCTCTATCGACGTACGGGTGAAGAAAATAGGGTTCGTTGCTAACAGCTGTAAAGCTCATCCAGTGAACACATGTCCTTCTAGACTTGAATTTATCCACCATAGTCTTCTCCTTATAACGATGGATGGTATAGGATGATTACGGTGATCGTAAAATGGAGGAAGCGTGTGGTACACTCATTTTGATAAAACATTTTATTATTTACACATGCTGTTGAATGCTATATCCATACATGGTAATTTGATAAGACAGACTCAATAAACGACGTCTAATTCAACAAATTTGGTAAAATTTTGTCAGTTCATGCTGTTTGTTATCTTTCATTATTTTGTTGAGGCTACCATTTCACAAAGAAAAATTATTATTAGAGTCCTCAGAGAACTCCAGTCTATATTTTGTGGTATTTTTTGTCTTCTTTAATTCATTTTTAATTGACTTTTTGGATTTCAGTTTTTATTCCATTCATTTTCGAGTTGTAATGTTAATGCTGCTGTTGTTGTTTTCACTTTATGTCATAAAATTCCATATTATTTGCTTCTTTTGTTTCTAAGTCGCTTTCTAAAACAATATTGATTTTAAGGAGTGAGACCGGATTGTATGAAAACATAATCATTTCCAAATAAATGTACATGTATTTGAATATAAACTGTAGTAAAAATGTGTTCCTGTTTGTGTGTCTAATAAAATTGTGTTTCAGTGTTTATGTTTTCGATTTGAATTTTAAATACAATAAAATCTTTAAAACATTTTTATTAAGAATATTTAGGAAATGTTCACAGGATGTGGTACTAATTCGTTTCAACTCAAAAGCTTTTTTGTAATAGTATTAGTAAAAGACATTTTTATAAAGGAAACACAAAATTGATAGACATTGACAATAATGCTTCAATTCTTTTAACATACATACATACGTACAGTCATACCACTTATGTTGTGTGCGTTAATATTAAACATAACTTGCAGGACCTACAGTTTAAAGTCGATTTGGAACATAGCACAATTGTACAGAGAGAATTCACACACATTGCTTATGCTCTTTTATTTAGTCGTCGATCAGACTGCGGCAAGTGCACATGTTAGCGGATGTTATAACATTTTTTTCTCAGGTATACACTCAAAAAATATTTTATGTTAAAAATTGCTTTAAATGACAAAGTCTTATATTTTCTTAAGGGACATTTTAAGATATTTAAATAATAAGGAATGGGAACAGTTTTTTTGTAGACATAAATCAATTAAACTAAAAGGTTTTGTTACTTGTAGGTGAGGAAATTTGTGAACCAAAATAGCTCCCACCAAATATCTAACATTCCTAATTCATTCCCTAATTTTTGAGTCAAAAATGTAGAACTTTATGTATGTTGATGAAATAATAAGCAAAATAGCATATGTTACTAATACATTTCTTTGAGTGTAAATAAATAAATTCTCTCAATTTATTTTCTCTCTCTTACTCACTAATACACGACCAAAAAATTTTTGTTTACCCTTGATTTGGATAGAAAACTTATCATGGCAATTTTATTTACTCTCATAGTTTTTGCAAAAAATCTGCTGAGAGGAAATAGAAGAAACATTTTACGTGTAAATTTCTTTTGTTTGAGATGTCTGACCTAAGGTTTGCACAATGGCCTCGAGTCTAATAAGCCCACATACAACTTGCTTGTCTAGTGCGACTTCAATTCTATTAAGAATAAAATACTTAAAGAATGATAACCTAGTACCTTGAATGAATTTCGTCTAGAAAAAACGAAATAAATATTTAATAATTTTAATACGTCCGCCAAGCAAAATGAAAAAAAATTGTCTTAAGCTACTTTTCTGACAACATTGGTAAAAAAATTGTCGATAGATGGTTGTAAAAATAATTTTAAACCAGAGCCATTGAGAAGTCGTGTGTTAAGTTTAAAGACGCGAAATGAACAGCGTGGACATTGCAAAACGCTGTAATAAACATTGATTATCTGAAGGGAAAAACCATCTTATTATTGGAGCAATGGGGGCTTTGTTAACAAACCTTTTACACCAACTACTAAATATTCCTTTCGTTCGACCTACAGAATTTTTTTGTCGTTTTTTTTAGGATATGTTTTATTCATTTTTTATTTTCTGTGTTTCATTTATTTATTTTCTATTTTTTACTTATCTCCAGTAGTTTTCATTGGTTACGATATAAATTCCCAATATGTTACATACACTGCGAAGAATTTTATTTATAAGTACATGAACCGCTGGACGATTCATCGTAGAGCAATGTTTCAATTCTATACAAAAGACTGAGTATATTCGTTACATCCAACCAGCTTTACAAAAAGGTTTTTTTTTATTAGTGCTATCACTTTATTAGTGCTATCGCTAACTTTCTAAAGTCGCCGTAGTCTAGTAGCTAGTGTGTTGGCTTATTCGACGTGAGGCTACGGTTCAAACTCCAGGTCAGTCACCTCTAACAAATCGAAACATGAAAAAAATATATATTTCTTCGACGACTTCCTTTCAGCAGTTTTCTGACAAAAACTCTGAAAGTAAATAAAATTGCCATGAAAAGCTTCTCAAAAGTCTGTCGTTCTTAGTCAACTTTAAACCGTAGAAAGAATAATGCTGTGGGAATGTGTTACGATTTTATGAAAACAAATATTTTTTTTTTTTGTTCTATTAATTTTTTCTATTTTTTTTTTATTACACCACTTTTGTTATACACTGTTATCTTTACATTGTATCATTACATATTTTTTTTTATAGCATGATATATTTTTGTCTTGTCCCGTTAATTATAGCAAAATCTGTGATTATCATGTGATTATCATACGATTATCATGTGATTTCTATAGATAGCAATAGACGTAATATATATCTATCCTTCTCTATCTTAAATATCTAAATACACATTCCATTAAAATGATATTTTACATTGGAATTGGTGTAACAAAAGTAAGCTTGCTAGATTGTGATTTTTGGCAGAAAGATCACTTGCGAAATAGAACTCAAAGAGTGCAGAAGTCTGAAAAAAAAAAGAGAAAATTTCTTAAAATACAAATTTTAAATAATAATTGTTTTTAATTATAAGTTTAAAGTGATAAAGTGAACTAGTGCAAAGTAGAAGAAATTATAAGACCACATAGGATAATTTAATTGAAATTATTAAAATAAAATATGCACCAAGTCATCCGTACTGGCAAAATATATGGTTTACGCCTTCCACAAACCACAGGGCGACATACTGGATTAAAATTCACAGTTCGAAGAAGATTCTAGAAGCACCTCGGTCTCTAATCATCACGTGATCCTGTTTTTATTTTATTTATATTTTATTTATAAAGATTTCTAATAAGTTTTTCCTGGTTTTAGAAGAATCTCTCACATTATAAAATTCATTTAAATTTAAAATTAATTTGAATCTTTAATTATTTGTAAAGAATTTAAAGCCTAATTAAATTGTTTTAAAATCATTAATTGTTCAACCATAACCTAAAACCAAAATGTGTAAATTATAAATCAACTATGACTTAAAAAAAATTGTAACCTAAAAATTATTACATTAAATGCATTGCTTTATAATTTCTTTTTGTGTATAATTACTTATGTATATTTATATTAAAAAAACAATTTTCTCTTTTTGTTAATCCTGAAATTATAACCTGAAATATTAATTAAATTATTAATCATAAATGTTTCCAATGAATTAAATTTAATTTTAAAGTTCTTTAAATTTCCTAACCTAATTTCATAATTATTTTCATTAAATTTGTATTTTATTAATTTTGTTTTAACTAACATTTTTCTTTAAGTGTATTTCTTTTCATTTTATTTTACTAAATCTTTACATTTATAAGATATATGAATGATCTTACTAATTATCCCTAAACAGAATTTAGAGACAACAACAACACACATTGACTGCTGGGCCCATCATCTCAATTGCTGTGGATAAAATAATCTGTAAGTCATAATTACAAAAAAAAAAAATTCATTCATATTTCTTTCTTTGCTTTTAATATTTCATTATATAGTCGGTCCGATTCAGTTTTGTTCCCCTGTCCGAATTTATTGTTTTTTTTTGTATGTTCTTTATTTCATAATGCTTATTGAATTAATAACTTTAGTTTGTTCTCTGCTCTTGCTAAGTAAGGAACTTATATGATTAATGTTAATTCCTTTTATTTTATATTTTTATAATTTTCTATTATTATAATAAAATTGTTCGTATATATTCAATGAATATGAAGCATTAAATTATTTAATGGGGAAGGATATCTTCAATCAGGATGTGAGCGTATAGGTAGACTATGTATTTTTCTTTATGGGACAGATTTAAAAAAAACTATGGGTATTCTATCTGTCATTGGCGTTTAGATAATAAAGGGATGGGAAAGTGTACCCTACGTTGGCATATTCATCTCGCCATCGTTTAATTTTTTTTTTAAATACTTTTTTTTTTTCTTAATATTTTATTATTTTATTTTATTTATTGCACACTCTGGTGACATGTAGAGTGTGTTATATGTTAATGCGTCAAATCGGGTTGAGAACCAATGATCTTAGTGGAGAGCTAGCGGGTAAACAGAAATTCATGTCTCTTAACTTCTGTATTTGAAATTTATACATATGGTATATCGGCCTACTTGGGTCTAATATTGCATGTGTATATGAGGCGTTACATGTAGGTGGTCGAACGGTTAGAAATAGGACCGCATTACAGATGTGACGTGGCGACGCATAACAAATGTGTATCGGCACCAGGCGTGGACAGTTTGGAATTTGTTGAGGTAATAATGAATAAGAGAGATTACTTAAAGATACCTTAACTTAAGTGCGGAAGAATTAGGGACTAGTAATTGTTATTACTGCAAACATATGAGACAAATTAACAATCATAATGTGAAAATGTGTAGTATTTAATACTCTTGGACAATGCCCCAATATGACTCCAAGAGAGTATTTAAAGAATCCTTTAGAAAAACGGATGCGTAGTCGCTAAATCTCAAACAAAAGTCAACTGAAGAACTTAAGTTCTTAAGACAAGCACAGTACCCAAAAGTAGAATTGACCCATTGTACATAAAACACTTAAAACATACATACTTAAGACTAAATGGCAGCCCATAAAAAAACTGACCTATTTAATGCCAAATAGGTTAAATGGAGTGCTTGACCTTAAGTGATATCCTACTAAATATTGCGTATAAATTTGAATATATCGAGCCTTTGAATATCAAATTTAATCTATTTACTGCCTAGGGGTGGTTACATAAGAACTTTAGTTTTACTCAAAATTTGAAAACTTGTTTAAATATATCAGGGTATCTTGATTTACGCCGTACACTGCAAATGTATTAATGGCAGTGCTTTAAAAAGCGATTTTAAGTTGGATTCGGAGCAAATGAGTTTCCCCAATTATTTTGGTGTTACTAAATAAATTTTTATTTAAATTTAATTTAATTTTATTAATTTCATAAAATCCACCCTCGTATTCACAGCTAATGTTATTATATAATGGATGAATCATGTTTCATTTCTGGTTACAGTTTCATTACCAAAAATCTGCTGCAATAATTTATAAGCCTTATGCGGTAAGTCAGCACAGAAGAATTACTTTGCAGATTAACATTCACTCGGTTTACAGATCAATTCATGAAAGAATTACAAGTGAAAAGTGCACGAAATACCATGAAATGAATAAAATTATGCTCTTCTTACACCACACGCGTAATTAAAATTTGAGTTGAAATAAACATCGACAATACAGTGAAGAAAAATTAAGAGGTTTTCGAGGAGAACAAAAATATTTTGTGAGGCTTGTGTGCAACAATTACACAAATAAACCATATTTTGTTAAATTGAGAAAATATGTGGTTATGTATGGTATAATACAATGTAATTCAGGTTGAATAAACAGTTTAAAAAGCTTTTTTAAAGGTTTTCTTGTTGCTGTTATTTGGTGTTGTTCCTTGTAATGATTAACGCTTTGGATTTAAGAATGAAAATTTCATACACCAGCAGCTGCTCTAAACGGTCTCGGTTGAAAGTAAAAATTCACAGAAAAAAATGTTAAAATTTTCCACAATTATCAGAATATAAAAAAGCAATGACACACTTAAATTACAACATGATTTTTAAAAATACATGTGTACACACTGAACGAATGACAATAGAATTTCTTAGACAATAAATTTATAAGAAAACTAACCCCTTATTTCACATTATAAAGCATGAAATTTCAAAGAATTACAACATGAAAATGCCTTGTAAAGTATATGGTAGCCTAAAGCCATAGTGGAAAAACAAACTCCAAATAGCAATATTACCGTCACAATCCCCTACGGTGCTAAGAGCACATTTAAACTGTAGTTTTTGGTGAAAACTAATTTATTTATTTCAGAACGAGGTCATCATATGATTAGGAAACCAATACAAATCTGTAATGTTCTCTTAAGATCGCAAAGCATTGTGGCGGTAATTAGCAAAGATTTAATTTCATATTCACAGTGTTTTCAATTTTAAATTGAAGGAAGACATAAAAAAGAACAAATTTTTCCCGATAGGTATGTAAGTTGGTTATGGGAAAGGAGACCAACAAGAGTCTCATGCATATCGGCATACACCAAAGTCACGAAATAGACTGGAGCGCTCATCCTTTTACTTACCACGCATTCTATTCGCTCAAATCGCCCTTATTCAGTCTTTAAATACTCATGGTTTTCATATGATCGTGAGCACCCGACAGTATCTTTTCATTTCTTCCTAGTGCGTCACCGATAACAGTCAATATGATGTTTTCGCCCGCTTTCTCAGCGTGGTCTTCAAAGCATTAAAAGACATTGTTTTATCCAAGCTTATGGTACGTAGTACTCAGGCTCTATTAGCGAGAATATTAATATTATAGCATTTCAGATAACTCCTTCTTGATGACTAGGTGCCCATATAAAGTCAATTTGACCAAATTATCATTGTCGTAGGTCGCATATATTCATTGTAGTCGAAGGCAAAGTCCGGGTTCTGGTTGTTCCATATATATAAGTCCGGTCACGTCCTATCTCCATTTTTAGAGCTATCCATACATACATATACTTACATGCACATGCATAATTGGCCATTTCAACCCTTCAGTTATAATTACGGCCTAGCTTCTCACACCACTCATGTTGTGTGTGTTAATTTCTTATACATGAGTGGAGGGACCTATAGTTTAAAGTCGATTCCGGACGACAGATTTTTGAGAAACTTTTCATGGCAATTATATTTTTACTCTCATAGTTTTTGCCAGTTTTTGCAGAGAGCAAGTTACCGAAGAAATATTATCGTTTCGGGTTTCAACCTTTCGGTTTTCAACCTTATCCTTACGTCTAATAAACCAACACACTACCTACTAGACTACAGCGACTTCAAAAGCTTCCTAAATAGGAATTAAGACCAAAAATGCTGCCAGAATCGCACCTAATTTAATCTTTTGTCTTACATGTTACTTACTTATTTAATTGATCATTACAATCTACTCATATGCTTGTGTTAATATTATGAATGAGTGGCGGGGCCTACAGCCTAAAGTCGGCAATAAATGAATATATTTTTAAGAAACTTTTCATTGCAAGATATCTGCTGAAAGGAAGTTGCCGAAGAAATATTTTTTTTAAATTTCGGTATATTCGAAAAGTCGTCGACGAAATATTTTTTCATATTTTGTTTTGATGTCTGATCAGGGGTTTGAACCGTGGTCTTACGTCTAATAAGCCAACACACTACCTACTAGACTACGGCGACTTGAGAAACAAGAAATATGCTTGGTGGCTTGCTTTACTGAAACCACATTAGGTATAGTTTGGTCAGATTAGGAGGGCGGCGTCCCACTGTCACACGTCGTCACTTATTGGTCTATTGCGACAAGGGAAAATAATAAAGAAAACAAAGGAGACAGTAAAGAAAAGCTACAATATTAAACTAAAGATATTCCTCTAGTCAGCCAATCCCGTTTAGGAACTCTTTATACATATCTATCAGATCTTCAACAAATCGATTACCTCTCCAACTCTACCTATGTACTTGCAGACAAGAACAGTGTCATACAATACGATCCACCGTTTTATTTACTTCTTCACTTAGCCCCTGTTTTTATAATCAAAATAAACATGTGTGACCGCTGCCAAATTTTTGAGTTGCCACTTGCACCAAAAAATTATGCTCTTACTGATACACTGTTTATTATGTTATTCTGTAATATTAGCTAGAAAATTCGTTTGTAGTTGCTCATTTCAATTGTGTTTTTCCCCGTATTGTGTTTAATTTTATTTTTTGGAAGAAATTTATGCTTGTAGTACAAAAACTAAGCAACTCTTACTGACTTAACTTTGTTTATAAAATTATTTTCAAACAATATTATCTCTTGAGATTGAAACATAAACAAAAAGGAACAACAATAATAGTGACAGAAAAAGCAAATTCTTTATTGCCACCACTGGGATTAAAGAAAAGTTTTGATTTTGTTTTCCTTTTTTTTGTCTAGTTTTAAGAAAAATAAAAACTGTCAACATAATCAATAAACCGTCAACAGGAATACAAAACAACACACAAAATATTAGAAAGAAAATAATATTTCTTTACCACCGACCTTGTTATCATCCTTATTATGGATTTATTCTTCAAGATAAGCAAGGAATATGAAACTTAAATACACTTGTGGACACACAATTAAGTCACCTATGCAAAATTTTTCATTTTTGTAAAAATTAAAAAATTTAAGAAAAGTGGAAACAAAAACAACTTATATTTATTAATTTCATATGCTTAATAATTAATTAACAACAAAAACTTAAATAGTTTTTCATTGTACAAAAGGTTTTGGTACTTAGTTGATATCAGACTTAAAATTTAAGTGGACACATAATTAAGTCATCTGAAAAAAAATATTGAAAATTTAATTTAATTGCTTTATTTTTCACCCAAACTATTTGGAACCTTTAATATTTTGTGGGGAACCCTTTTTGGCGTATTATTTCAGTACATCTTTGTGGCATTGAGTTGATTAAGTTGCGACACTGCTTAGGACTTATGTTATCCAATTCTGCGTGGAAAAGCTGCCAAAGTGCTTTTTGATGCTGGGTTTTTCGGCTGCAACTGCTCGTTTTACAATCCCCCAAAGATTTTCAATAGGGTTCAGATTGGGACTTTGAGGTGACCAATGAAGAACTCTTATTTTTTCAGCCAGGATGAGTAAAGCTGACCCATTCCTCACATTTACTCAGATTATATAGTGCATTGAGTTGGAACACGCTGTTAAAATATCGGCAAGGACCGTAAGAAGACGCTTGACTGAAAATAATCTCCATGGACATTTTGCGAGAAAAACACCTAATGTGTCCAAATAAAATATTCAGCAACGCTTGCGGTTTGCCTAAACCCACCTCCATAAAGACGACAAAATTTTGGAAATTAGTCGTATGGAGTGATGAGCCCAAGTTTAATATCATTGGAAACGATGGCAGACCCTATGTAAGACGTCCTGTCAATACACAATTATACCCAAAGTACACCAAACAAACCGTAAAGCATGGAGGTTCGTCAGTAATGGTTTGGGGTTGTTTTACCTCATCCGGCGTTGGTCCACTGGTAAGAATCGATGGGAAAATGACTGGGGAAATGTATAAGAACATCCTACGGAACAATTTGACTAAAGATTATGAGGACGAATTACCACTAGCGTGGATATTTCAGCATGATAACGACCCGAAGCAAACATCTTGGGTAGTTAAAGCTTGGTTTGCTGAGGAAAAAATAAACGTTCTTGATTGGCCAACTCAAAGTCCCGATCTGAACCCTATTGAAAATCTTTGGGGGGATCGTAAAACGAGCAGTTGCAGCCGAAAAACCCGGCATCAAAAAGCACTTTGGCAGCTTTTCCAGGCAGAATTGGATAACATAAGTCCTGAGCAGTGTCGCAACTTAATCAACTCAATGCCACAAAGATGTACTGAAATAATACGCCAAAAAGGGTTCCCCACAAAATATTAAAGGTTCCAAATAGTTTGGGTGAAAAATAAAGCAATTAAATTAAATTTTCAATATTTTTTTTTTCAGATGACTTAATTATGTGTCCACTTAAATTTTAAGTCTGATATCAACTAAGTACCAAAACCTTTTGTACAATGAAAAACTATTTAAGTTTTTGTTGTTAATTAATTATTAAGCATATGAAATTAATAAATATAAGTTGTTTTTGTTTCCACTTTTCTTAAATTTTTTAATTTTTACAAAAATGAAAAATTTTGCATAGGTGACTTAATTGTGTGTCCACAAGTGTATATATGGAGAGATGGATCATTAGTCCATTGTACCATATACATGTATTCATGTAGCGAAAGTACTTACACTTCTGTATGTATGACTATGGTAACATAGTCAGTTTTTTATGATAATATTTGACGAAAAAAAATCTTCCAGGAAACATAAATTTAAGAAATGAGTGACGAACTGTTTCGCAATTATTTGAATGAATGCAGAAGATATCCACCAGCAAAAAAGCAAGAGCAAGCAGCCTTAAAATTGTTGATTGTCCATTATAGGCTTGCAAAAAGAGGTAGCGCAGAGACCTTGGAGATATTTCAGATATTATTATAATACGTACTGAAACATCATATTGTTACGTTTCTACCTTTTAAAAACATTTAAAATATGAGTTCGTATAAAGCAAATAAAAAAAATAACTTTGTGTTTTATTAAATTAAATTATTAATTGTTCGCGCAATTCTGTGTGCCACTGTTCACAACTTGATGTAAACAACAACAATTGTTTCGTTTGTTATTCTTCTTTACACTCTTTTGCGTAAACAATAACAATTGCTCGACAAATCTTATTTATTATTTATTTATTTTTTATTATTAACATTTCATGTACAACTTAAATCGAAATTCTAAAGGTCTCAGCGCCATTAAGGCATTATTGAGACAAGTTGGCAAACAATTTCATTTACAATTTATTATTAAAATTATTTTAATTTTACATTACATTTACATTTTAATTTTACAATAGGAGTGTTTCAAGATTTTCTGCTAAGTGTTCTTTAAGGCAATTTTTAAAAGTGGAAATTCTGTTACATGTTTTCAAAATTACAGGAAGGTTATTGTATTCAGCAACACCCATGTATTGAATACGTTGCTTAGTAGTCTCTAATCTGCACCTTGAAGTCCATAAGTTTTGCTGATTCCGAGTATTGAAATTTGTTTGGTTCTGATGAAATTGAACCGTACGATAACCAATGTTGTACAATGATTTAAATATATACATCAAGACCTGGTACTTATACAACCCACGAATAGGCAAAATTGTTTTACAAATGTCACGATAGAGGGATAAAGTTTGGAATCGAATGGGCAAATTATATACTGCTTTTAACGATTTATTTTGCATGCATTGCAGAGTTTTTAACGTTGTAGTGCTTTTGAAGCCATAAATTATAGCCATATAATTTAGGTGGCTTTGAATTAGAGCATGGTATAACAGAAGTTTAGTTTCCTCATTAAGTTTATATTTCATTTTATATAATATGCCAATAGCTGGAGCTATTTTTGATTTCAGTTCGCGTATGTGCAAATCCCATCCAAGATTACTTTGAAGCGTTATTCCTAAATACTTTACAGAATCTGATTCATAAATTATATTACCATCAACATAAATATTAAAATTATTATTAACAGCATGTGGTCTAAATCTCACTAGTTTAGTTTTATCTGCATTTAGTACTAATTTGTTTAGGCGAGCAAACTCAAAAATCAGAGATATATCCCGTTCCATATTTGATTTCAACGATAAATCATATTTGTACGGATAAAAGAGGCACACATCGTCAGCAAACATATACAAACGTCCAGTTAGATCCAAATTACTAATATCATTTATATAAATTTTGAACAGTAGGGGACCAAGACAGCTACCTTGTGGAACACCACATTCAACATTTGTCATATCACTCTAACTCTGATTAACTTCCACATACTGCTTCCGATTTTTGAAATAACTCTCAAACATGTTGAGCCCTCTTTCATCCACACCATAATATTTCGGTTTTTGTAGCATAATATTATGATCAACTAGATCAAAAGCTTTGCTAAAATCCAGGAATAGGCCTGCTACACCATTAAAACCTGCATCTAATCCGTTACATATATCATTGACTACATTCACAACTGCTTCATCTGTTCCGCAACCTTTTTTAAATCCAAACTGTTGTTTGTAAATGTAATTATTATTTTCAATGTACAGAAAAAGTTGTTGGTATATAAGTTTTTCAAATATTTTGTCAATAATCGAAAGGAGAGTAACTGGACGAAACTTGTTCACCGTAGAAGCATTTGAAACTTTCGGGATGGGTATAATCTTACTGATCTTTAAACAATCAGGGAAAATACCCGAAACGATGATTTTATTAAAAATGTTAAGTAGCATTGGTAAAATAACATCCTTACATTTAACTACTAATTTAGGTGAAATTCTATCATAGCCAGTAGACTTCTTGGTATCCATGTTGTTTATGATAATTTCCATATCTTCAACAGTGGCTGCTTTAAAAGAAAATCGATTAGAACTTCTGTATAGTGTTCTAAGTTCATTATCTGCATTTTCACAAAAATGACAAGTAAAAGTCTCATCTTGATTATTTACAAAAAACTCAAACTCTCTTCTATTTAAACGAGAGCACTGAGAGTGTAATATTTTGTGACAATTATCACACTCAATAAAGTTGTCTTTTTCTTTTATTTGCATTCTACATTGACCACAAGAAATTATATTTTTATTAACGCTTCTGCGGCCTTTTCCACTCATACTTCACAATTTCCACAAACTTCAATATCAGCTTTAAATTATTAGAAAGTTTATTGTTTTTAAAAATGATTAAATCACTTAGAATTTAACGTTGAAATTGATGAGATTCAATATACAAAAAATACACGTCTATTAACTACCAGGGTTGCCAACTTTTGTTGATATCTTTATATTATTATTATCTTTAAACCACGATTATTCTCTTCAAACACCGCGCGTCTCCAGACTGATTGAATTTTTACTGTCTCCGTTGCCTGCTTTGTATTGCTTTTTATAAGGCAACGTAAACAGTCTGATGAACGATTTTGAAACCGAATGTTCGTGGCTTCGTGATCTCTGTAAATGTAAATATAGTTGTCTCATTATTGTTGCTTATGTATTTTTGTTTACATTTATTTTTGATTTTCAGTTTTTGTTGTTGAATTTTTGTTTACTTGTTTATCACAGTTAAAGGACCTTGAACCGGTAATTTAAAAAAATATATTAAGGTGGTTCGACCAACTGAACCACCGAATGAAACACAATTTTTTTACTTTAATTTTAATTTATTCGCACAAACAAGTTATAATATCAAATAATAATATCAAATATTTTAAGTATATTAATTATTTAAATCTTAACGAACTGTAGACTCCGACCGCACAACCCAAACTGATCTGTTTGGCGTCAACCAAACATGCTCATCCCATCTCACGATCGCGTTGCACCACCACATGTTTGCTGTAGATGTTGACCCAGCAGAAATAATATTTTCACATACTGCAACCTGATCCGACACAGGTGCATACTTCTAACTATAATTTTGTTTCCCACCGTGTAACTTGATCGGACACAGGTGCACGGTGAAAAACAAGAATAGCTTACTGTGCAGAATTTATTCCACTGGCTGAGCCAACACCACCGTTAACTCCTCCCTCCTCAAATGTCTGCGTCCCGCAGGCCATTATGGACGGTTCAAGCGAGGTACCAACTGTTGGAGGGACTTCTAGTGCTGGCAGGTTGAGACGTCTGGTTATCTTATACCACAGTATCCCCAAGCAAACGCTCATCATAATTATTATACCAATGTGGCCTCCAAGAGACAGATTTGACCTTATTTTCAGGTAGTGGATTCTATCGATATTGTTTAGGCTGATATTGTGGACCTGATCAATGTCCACCAGTAATCTTTCGTTTGTGACACTAGTCAGAACAGGAGGTAATGGCTGGATTGTGGATATGGATGTACTAGAGAATGTTTCATTCCCAAGCAATATCGTTTCATTAAAAAGCTGTATCAGGTAGGTACCGTTCAGCAATTCACTATGATCCCGTGTAGAAATGACTCCTATGAAGTTGGTTAGGAAGACCATATCGGAGGTAATCATCTCGACAATCTGCGCTTTTACTGTCCTATATTGACAATTGGCAGTTCCACCTTTCAGCAGACGCGGTACACAGCTCTCTTCTGGTAACTGGCTAAGGGAGGATTTTCGACATACTGTTATGTTATTTATATATAGACAGGGACTCCTTACTCCAAAAGTTTCATTCTGACTGATCAGGATTTCATTAAATTGCAATTCAATCTGTTTATTAGACTTGATTGCAGGTCTCACTATAAGCCGATGATAAAAGTCCTTTTTCAACTTTGGGATGGAAACAATATATAACAACAAAGTACCATTAGTGTAGATTGTAGGTTCTCCATACTCGATGGCTTCAATCGCATTAGAGTATGGTAAGGTTTCCATTTCCGTAATAATTTCTTCAATTTCGGTTCTATCCAAAAGGTTCGTGTTGACGATCCCACTCTTAGCCATTTGACACGCCCTTACTATGTCGTCGATGGCGTCTTTCAGAACGAGGACCTGATTTATCGTTCCCTGTCCAATTCTCTCGGCCTCATTACCCTTACCAATTTCATTCATTCTAGAAACAAGTTCATTAGTCCTCTGGACAACTTCGTTTGTCGCATTCAGAAGCTGCGTATTGATTTTATATTGCTCATTGTTATTTGTGATTATGGCGTTTTGTGTTTTCAAAACTTCATTCCAGTCGGTGGCATCTGGGTTCCCAGCTACCCACTTCTATGCAGAACCAATCCAATCAATTGATCTTTTCTTTTTGTTACTTATACCTTTAAGCTCAGTCAGTCTCTCTTGCACCTGTGCAAGATAGTAGTTGATGATATCCTTGTTCTGACTAGGTGGTAGATGTTTTTGAACTATCGTTGATACATTATTGGCAATTATGGTGTAGTCCTCCAAATTAATAACATGAATCAATTTCATATTTCCATTTATTGTCCACGCGTTTCCAGCTCTTAGTGTGACAATAGAAGTATCATAACGAAAAATTTGTGCTGCTTGTGGGGTGAGAATGCCCATGTGAGATATAAGAAGTACGGTTAACAGGAAAATCATATTGTCTGTAAAGTGTTAAAATTTATTAAAATTCTGGCAAAGCCATATTTTTTGTAAAATAGTAAAGGTTAGTAAAATTCTGGCAGAGCCATATTTTTTGTAAAATAGTAAAGGTTAGTAAAATTCTGGCAGAGCCACTTTTTTTTTTTTTTTTTTTATTTTTTTTTTTTTTTTTTTTTTTTTTTTTTTTTTTTTTTGTATATATATATATAGCATATACTTTTATTTAATCTATAATTTTTCATATTATAATTCCTTTTTTAAATTTTATAATATTATTTCTTCCTCTTTCTTTCATATTTTTCTCTTATTATTTTTTCTTATTATTATTTCTTATTTTTTCCGTATTCCCTTAGTTCTCATGGGACCCATGGGGAGTTGAACCCCAGCATAAATACATGCTTTCCGCTTAAATTTTGAGCCCATTTGTTCAAGGGATATACTTATCTATTATAAATCTTTTCATTTTTTTCATATTTTTCTCTTATTATTTTTTCTTATTATTATTTCTTGTTTTTTCCGTATTCCCTTAGTTCTCATGGGACCCATGGGGAGTTGAACCCCAGCATAAATACATGCTTTCCGCTTAAATTTTGGGCCCATTTGTTCAAGGGATATACTTATCTATTATAAATCTTTTCATTTGTTTAATAATTAATTCTACAAATTCAAATTATTATTTTTATTTTAAAAATTGTTTAATTTAAGAAACATTTACGTAGAAGTGAAATTAGTTAAGTTTTAAAAAATTTTTTTGGACTTGCCCCTTTTAGATTTTTAATATGCTCTTTGTGAATCTTTCTTCCACTCCTTGTCAGTACTGTTGCCCTATTATTTCTTTCAACTATTTCCTTTTTATACAGCGCCTTATTCTTTCCCTTAATAGTTTTAATAGCAACATAAATTCTGTCACCCTTCCTATAATTCTTCGGACTTTGCCTTTTTTTATTCAATCTTGCATTTCGGATTGTCATATTTCTCTTCAGTAAGTGTCTAAGATCTCTATTTACTTTCCTCTGTGTGGACAATAGCTTTTCATAACTTATCTCTCCAAACTTATTAAAAAACAAGTCTCGGGGTCTTTTCTTTGTTACCGAATGTATGGTATTATTGTATCTGTCGACACATATCTCAATTAATTCTTTTACCGATAAATCTGGATATTCTGTCCTCAGACACCTATATATTTCGATTATTGTTGAGTGTAATCTCTCAACCTGCCCATTTACCTCACTTCGTTGTGAAGGCGTAAGATATAACTGAATTCCCAATGATTTAATAAAAGTTTCTACCAACGGGCTTAAAAAACTACCTTCATTATCAGTGACCAGTATTTTTGGCACTGTAAAATAATGTAAAATTTTAATCAATTTCTTCCTCACCTGTATTAGCGACCTATCCTTAATACTAAATAGTTTTGCGAATTTTGTAAACTTATCTATACATGAAATGAACTTTTGCCCCTGAATTTCCATAATATCCATATGAAGAATCTCACATGGATATTTGGGATCGGGAGTTCTTTGGTGATGTATGTGTGGAGGCTTTCTGTCATATTTACATCGATTACAAACATCACAGCTAGCGACATATTTCTTAATGCAAGCATTCATTTGTGGAAAATAGAATTGCTCTAAAATTTGTTCTTTATTTTCCCTAGCATTACGATGTGCTCGTCTGTGTTCAGTTTCAATTATCTGGAATTGACGTTCCTTCGATGTAATATCCGTTACCATTTTTTGCGTAATCCTAATCTTATATCTAGAAAAATGATCAATATAAATCTCTTGTAAGCTGCCAAGCAGTTTTTCGGGTATCTTGATACCATTTAGAATATTTGGTCTAAGTTTCTCTTTTAATATTGAAGTAAGCGCATCTTCATTCCATTCTCTCGCTGATACAAAGTGTCTAGTAAACCCACGGTGTGGTTCCTCAACCGCTACCATGTCCATTCCGATTCCGATTATAATCTGATTCCTAAAGACATTAATTGGAACTTCTACGTGCGGTATTAAGTCAGAGGAGTCCTGTTCGGCACTATGAACTGTTGCTCCTGACGAAAGTCCGTCATCTTCTCGACCCTCAGATGCAGTTAAGGTGTCACCCATATCACTCACATTGCCTTCGGTGGCAGTTATAGTATTTTCCAAATCAACAGGCATTCCTTCACTAGCTGTGTCAGTAGCAGAGTAATATAAATGGTTAGATATGGTTTTTAGTCTTGAGAGAGCGTCAGCCACGTGATTTGATTTACCAGGCCTATAAATCAATTCGTGATTATACTCCTCTATGCGTGCCTTCCACCTTTTTAATTTTGCGTTAAAATTTCTATTACCCAATGCAAAGGTTAAGGGTTGATGATCCGTATAGATTCGGATCTCCCTAGCACCATATAAATAATTTCTAAGATTATCCAAAGCCCACACGATGGCTAACATCTCTTTTTCATTAGTAGCATACCCCTCTTCAGTTTTGTTGAGCGAGCGAGAAATATAAGCTATTGGCTTATCCTTTCCAATTTCACCCTGTGACAGTACAGCACCCAATGCCGTATTAGAGGCATCTGTCGTCAAATTAAATGGCTTTTCGAAATCTGGAAAAGATAAAATCTCCGCTGTCGTTAATAATGATTTTAATGCCTCGAAAGCCTTTAGAGCTTCATCGGTTAAGGTAATTGGAACTTTCCTTGACTGACTAGCTTTCACTTGAGCGTATTCCCCCCTGGTTAAATTTGTGAGAGGTTTCGCAACTTTTGCATAGTCTCGGATAAATCTCCTGTAATATGAAGTCATACCCAAAAAACTTTTTAATTCCTTCAGGTTTGTGGGTGGTAACAGGTTCTCTATAGATTTGACTTTGGTGGGGTCTGGTTTGATTCCCTCTGAACCAACGATGTATCCGAGAAATTCTACCTCGGTTTTCATAAAATGCGTCTTATCGAGATTGACTTTTAAATTGGCCTCACGAAGCCTAGCGAATATTGTGTCCACATTCTTTAAATGATCTTCGACATTTTTTCCAATTACAATGATATCATCAATGTAGACAAAACAAATTTTTCCTATGTACTCGCGAAGGACATCATCTATCATTCTCTGAAATATAGCCGGAGCATTTTTTAAACCGAAAGGAAGTCTTAAATATTCAAATTTACCATTTGCCGTTGAAAATGCCGTTTTCGGAATATCTTTTGGATTCATGGCTATTTGATGGAAACCTGATGTGAGATCAATTGTCGTAAAATATTTGGCATTCCCTAAGCTAGCAAGAGTCGATGTAATATCTGGAATTGGATAAGTATCTGAAATAGTTACAGAATTCAGGCGCTTGAAATCAACAACCATTCTGTATTGTTTTTCACCACTGGGTTTAGGTTTCTTGGGCACTACCCAAATTGGAGAATTATATGGGCTTTTCGAAGGTCGTATAATTCCTTCTGAGAGCAGCTCTCCTATTTGCCTCTCTACTTCTTCCCTCATGCAGACTGGATAAGGATAACTTTTTGTGTAAATCGGTTCCTCCGTACTAGTTCTAATTTCTGCCTGGACATTCGTTGATGCTAGTTCACTACCATCTAATGGTCCGAACAAGGATTTATATTTATCTATTAGCTTATCTAACCTAATCCTAATATCATCAGGGAATTCGTCATCAATAACATAGTTTATTTCAACAGAAACTTTTTCTTTAAGAGGAATGTGAATATTGTTTTCCAAAATAAGGATATTTTCTCTACGATCAACTATAGCACCTAGTTGCTTAAGGGTATCATCACCAATTATACCATCAAAAGTTTTAAGTCCAGGCAATATATAGAAAGATATTGGTAGATCTATTCCTGCAAACTTAAAGAACTGACCTTCCACTTTTTCATTAATTAAGATATCTCCTCCCGCTGATCGAACCAATATTGGTTTGGTTAAAAGTGTGGAACCCTTAGACAAAGGAGGACTACAGAAGTTCTTGTTTGAGCCTGTGTCAATCAAGAATTCCAACACTTTGTTGTTCGGAGTCTTGTATTCTATGTAAGGTAAGCTTGACGGCTGACCCCCATAAAATTTACTGCATCAACTATATCCGGCTGGGCAATGTCATCTTGTGCCCCACTGGCATTTTCCTCCTGGGCTTCGATATGATACAATCGTGGTTGTTTGTTTGAAATATATTCTTCGGGTTGATTCCTTTTAACCATAGATCTGGGATTGTTGATATAGTTAATTCGACGTGATTGAATCGTTTTATCAACATCCATTGGTTCACTTTTGGTCACAGGATAACGAGGAGGAATTGGTGGCCTCGATTTAGAGTCATAAAACTCCTCACGAAAATTTTGAGGTTTATAACCACTTCGCCAATTTTGTTTATAATTTCTAGGCTGCCAGTTGTTATTTTGAAGTATTGGGTAGGACTTTGGTGGTCGAGGAGGAAATTGCCTATCTGCTGTTCCGATCGAGGTTGGAACAGTGATTCTATTATTACCCTTAATATGTAGGATGTTATTTCTCATAGTTAAATTTTGCAACTCCAAGCAAGCGGAGTATGCCTCTGGAAGGGTTTTCGGTTTCTGAATAATAATCATCCGCGACAAATCTGTACTCAAACCACGCACAAATACATCCAAAGCCCTATTCCTATAAGTCTCTATAAGTGCCCTCACAGTTTCCTGACTATAGGATTCAGTCTTTAGTTTATTAATGATTAGTGATAACTGATGATTCACCGAAGCATAGAATTCGTCCATTTTTGAAGAACCTTGAGAAAGCTGGTTTAACTGATGTTCCAAGGTTTGAATGTCTCTCTTATCGGCGTAGTGGAGGGACAGAATCTTTTTGATTTCATTCCAATCGTCGTCAAACACGTTGTATGAAATCAATGCTGTGTCCGCAGCACCCACCACTTTCTGGCGTATGCTTTGGACAATGGCTCGATAAATGGGTTTTTGTCTTACGATTTCGAAATCCTTAAGAATAGTCTCCACCGAGTGTATCCACGATATGTATTGAGTTGGATTACCATCGAAAGATCGTAATTCTTTCACGCTGTCAGGGAGTCGGCTTATATCCTTCAAATCGTCCTCAGTTCGTGGTCGTTGAAGGGGTCCTTCCTCTGAAACCACAGCACCTACGGCGGCAGCCTGACTATTTTCAAGAAATTCTAATCTACTAATCACCTGGCCTAAGGCGTTGTTACTTAAACTAGCCTCAATATTTCCTATTCTAGTTTCCACTCCCTTAACCTGCTCCATGAAACGGTTCATGGCACCAGTCAAGGTGGTTACAGTTGATCTAAGCTCCTCCATATTATTATTAGCAAGTACCGACAAGGATGAAAAAATAGAAAAATTCACTTACCTTCGAATCGTCTTTTGTGTTGTTTTTTATTTTAAGGGGATGTCCACTATAGCACTCACTTCACCGTAAATAATTCTTTTTTTCTTTTTAAATTTTATAATTTTTTTCTTTTTTACTATTTTTTTATTTCTCTTAATTTCTTCTTTTCTTTTTTAATGCTCTTATATTTTCTTTTTCAAATATTTTCTCTCAATTCCCTTTAATACTTATTTTTATTTTTATTTTTTAACTATTTTTCACTTTATTTCTTTCTTCAAACATAGATTTTCTTTTAAATAATATATTTTCTTTTGTAATTATGTATATATTTTTATTTTAATATTTTTCTCTATTTTCTTTTATCAAATTTTTCCTTCTTTCTTTATTTTTTCTTCAAACATAGATTTTCTTTTAAATAATATACTTTCTTTTTATAATTATGTATATATTCTTTCCTTTACTCTTCACTTTTTATTTCAATATTTTTCTTTATTTTCTTTCTTCAAATTTTCTTTTTTTCTTTTAAATTTACTTTTCACTTTATTTTTTTCCTCTTTTAAACATATATTTTTTTTTTTTTAAATAATATATTCTCTTATATTTTTTATAATTAATTTTTTTATTTGAACTTCACTTTTTAATTTTTCAACTAAAATTATTCAAGGAGAGGAAAAAATATAAGTTTTGAGTCTGGGTTGGAACTATCGACGCGACCGGTTCAAAATCCCTTGACTCCTCTCGGAAGGTCCGTAATGTTCCCTTTTGGAAATCCGCTTTAATAATCGCGGATACCTACTAAGGTACGGATTACTTCACTTTCGCTTTGGTAACCTTCTGTGGCAATTTTTACCACCAGGAATACCAATTTGGCGAAGGAGGAGAAGCAATTTATTGTATTATTTAAATAATTATGCGTTTTTGGAGGGTCCCGTAGGAATCGCAAAAACGTTTTTTTTTTATTAATATTATTTGGTCCTGGAGGGTCCCGTAGGAATCTCAGGACTTCTTTTTTATTATTATTTTTAGGACACCGCCGTTTGATATTTAGGCGGGTCCCTGCTCGGGCGCCAGTTAAAGGACCTTGAACCGGTAATTTAAAAAAATATATTAAGGTGGTTCGACCAACTGAACCACCGAATGAAACACAATTTTTTTACTTTAATTTTAATTTATTCGCACAAACAAGTTATAATATCAAATAATAATATCAAATATTTTAAGTATATTAATTATTTAAATCTTAACGAACTGTAGACTCCGACCGCACAACCCAAACTAATCTGTTTGGCGTCAACCAAACATGCTCATCCCATCTCACGATCGCGTTGCACCACCACATGTTTGCTGTAGATGTTGACCCAGCAGAAATAATATTTTCACATACTGCAACCTGATCCGACACAGGTGCATACTTCTAACTATAATTTTGTTTCCCACCGTGTAACTTGATCGGACACAGGTGCACGGTGAAAAACAAGAATAGCTTACTGTGCAGAATTTATTCCACTGGCTGAGCCAACACCACCGTTAACTTCACGTTTTATACTGGTGTTTTGTTGGTATATTTTTATTTACTTGTTTAGTATGTAAACAAGTTCATTGTTTTTGTTTTTGTAGCTTTTGTTTACAATTTAAACGATGTGAAAGCAAAACACCATTTCCATTTTCGTAACAATATATTGTGTGACCTGACTGGTGATTACCAACTAACTTTCATTAGAAGGAAAGTTATTCAAGAATGTTATACGATTCACCAAAAGTTATCAAGTAATGAAATTAAATTTGGGAGTGTTTCCAAGCTTATTTCAGCTAGTGCGTCGCCGGGTTTCTATTAAATGATATAAAATATAAAATTTTCATGAAACAATACTACTATTACCCTAATATATGTATATACAGTGGACAACAAAAGTCTATGCCCCCAATATGTGTATGCGATTTCATGAATTTTACACCATAATTGATGTTCTTATATTTATTTCAGTAGGATATCATTAGAAACGGTTAGGTAGTCGCTAAACCTGAAACAGAAGTTAACTAAAAAACTTGCTCCTGACTGCATGGCGTCAATTATTTCGCTGCCCAATGTATGTATGCACTATTTTTATATTCCGCAACAAATACAAATATAATATACATACAAACAAAAGAGACAAATTCATAATGTGACCATTAAAATCATCAGCACGGTATAAATCGATAGAAGTTTCTATCAACACTAAAGGTTTGGCAAGTTGCAATAGAAGTGCAGTGTTACCATACCAAATTTACCGTCAAGTCATTGGAAAGAGAGCCCATCTGATGATCTGAATACTGTTACTAATAGTACAGCCTTAGTTCGATTTTTGGCCATTAGATGTTTGATTCATTTAAGCGATATATACAAGGAGACTGAAGTCGCCGTGGTCTAGTAGGTAGTGTGTTGGCTTATTAGACGAAAAGCCAGGGTTCGAGCCCCGGCCAGACATCAAAATAAAAATACAAAAAGTATTTCTTCGGCGACTTCCTCTCAGCAGATTTCTGGAAACAACTCTGAGAGTAAATAAAATTGCCATGAAAAGTTTCTCAAAAATCTGTCGTTCGGAGTCGACTTTAAACTGTAGGTCCCGCCACTCATGTATAAAATTAAAACACACACAACATAAGTGGTGTGAGAAACTAGGTCGTAATCCTGACTGAAGGGTTGTAATGACCAATTATGAATGTATGTATACAAGGAGACTTTGTCTGGTGATTTAAAATTTATTTGCAGTGATTTCTAGGTAGATGACTTGCTTAAATGAATAGAGAGTTATGCTGAATTAATTTTTATTTGATTGCTGGTTATTAAAAATTTTAAAGTGAACTGGTTAAGGTCGTACAAAATGGTTTTAAGTTCTCTTGAGTTTTTGAATTTTCTAAGGAATGAGAAACTAATATATAATAATAAAAAATAATAATAATTTAGATTCTGTGAAAGCTCTGAACATCCGCTAGGTTCTGAAGATTATTTTTTAATAATAATAATATTGGGGGTAATAAATCGATAATATTGTTTCAAATTGTAGCGTGTTGATTTATTTTATGAAGTACTATACGTTTGATAAAGTTATCACGAAGAAAGTCGATGCGCTGAAGTTTTTGAAAAAGAGTTTGTGAAGTATTAAAAACATAATTAAAAATAAAACAATTTTATTAAATAAAGAATAATCTATTCGAACGTATGTATGTCCCAATGCGGTTTAACGTTTAAGGTTTGTCAATCTCCGAATTGACAAATTAAACTTAGGAGCAAATGTTTACATTGCAATTTAAATAAAACAAATTATTTACTCCAAATCGCTATTTGTTAATTTATTTAAATAAATCCTTGATTTGCCAAGTGTACCGATATGAAGTGAGAGTTTTTTTTTTGTGAAAATTGAACACTATTCTTAAATGGGCAAGTAAAAACAAGTTGGCCTTTGCAGGCAACTTACTTACTTAATTGGCCATTAACAACCCGATTAATGGATATCGACCTGCCAGGCACCTCCGCTTCTTGCGCGCTTGCGCCAATTGGTCACACCAATCGATGACAGGGCTTCCTCGATTTGGTCCTTCCAACGCAGACAAAGTCGTCCTCTTCGCCGACTTCCGCAGATCCCCGCATCAAATACCCGTTCGCCGGAGCATCCTCATCCATTCGAACAACATGGCCGAGCCAGCGCGGCCGCTGGATGGATATTAATACGCTGCACAACGTCTATGTCGTTGAGGAGTTCATACAGCATGCAGAAATCATCGCCAACTCGCACTGGATGGAAGATCTTAAGCAGGACTTTTCTCTCGAACACTCTCAATGCTGCTGCATCAGTGCCTAGAGGGCCCATGCCTCTGCGCCGTAAAGAAGAACGAGTATAATGAGCGCCTTGTAGAGTATTTGTTTTGTCGTGCGAGAGAGCTCTCTGCTACTCAATTGCCTATTGACACCATTTTAGCGCCTGTTGGCAAAAGTGATCCTGTGCTTGATCTCCAGAGTGACATCGTTTTTGTTCGTAACAGTGGAGCTAAGATAAATAAATTCCTTGATTGTCTCGAAAGTATAGTTATCGGCCGTAATCTGAAAAACAATACGCCGCACGTCTCTACTTGTCGATGACATATACTTTATTTTGCCCTCGTTTACTGCCGGACCCATCTTAATAGACTTACCTTCAATAGCACTAAAGGCAGCAGTAACATCTCACTTGGTACGCCTTATGATGTCAATGTCATCAGCGTACTCAAGCAACTGGGCACTTTTTTAAAAAATAGTGGCATTGCGTTGCACTCCCGACTTTCGCAGAACACTCTCCATGACAAATTTGAAGAGATCGTATGGTATTGGATCGCCTTGTCTAAAACCTCGCACCCATTGCAGGCTACACATATTTTTTAAAAGCTGCTCAGACAATGCGTGTGCCATCGATGAAAACATAAAGTAGTTGCAAGGAAAATCTGGTGAATACAACAGACGCGGTCGCAATACATACTAGATTGTATCCTGAACCAGTTTTGCTTTGTATGCGGGGACATTCCATTCTGGTCGTTTCTCTATAAACTCAAGGTTTGAATTGATTATTTGTTTTCGATAGCGATAGGTATTGTGGTGCTCAACACCTTTATGGTACCACAAGGCATATTGCAAAATCGAACTGATCCATTATTTTTTTCATTTGGAATTCTGAAAATAAAACCGTTCTTCTTCGCCAATAACAATTCGATGCAGCACTGCTTTCGTGTCCATGAAGCAACATTCTACAAGTTGTGTTTTGGTATTTCATCTGTCTGTCATTCAATTCATGTGTCAACCATTTTCCAAACGTTTGGATATTTCCAAACAATCTTTCCAGCTTTTGAAGTTTAGAAATTGTTTGTTGTACAGCATTTAACATTTGTGGCATTTGTTTCCGACTGGAAGTGTCATTTTCATTCAATATTGTATGCAACTCGGCGTTTGCAAACTTTTTAGGTGGTCTTCCAAGTTCTTCGTTTCATACGTTAAAATCGTTAATTTTGTGCTTTGTTAACAAACTACAAACCTTTTACACCAACTACTAAATATTCCTTTCGTTCGACCTACAGAATTTTTTTGTCGTTTTTTTTAGGATATGTTTTATTCATTTTTTATTTTCTGTGTTTCATTTATTTATTTTCTATTTTTTACTTATCTCCAGTAGTTTTCGTTGGTTACGATATAAATTCCCAATATGTTACATACACTGCGAAGAATTTTATTTATAAGTACATGAACCGCTGGACGATTCATCGTAGAGCAATGTTTCAATTCTATACAAAAGACTGAGTATATTCGTTACATCCAACCAGCTTTACAAAAAGGTTTTTTTTATTAGTGCTATCACTTTATTAGTGCTATCGCTAACTTTCTAAAGTCGCCGTAGTCTAGTAGCTAGTGTGTTGGCTTATTCGACGTGAGGCTACGGTTCAAACTCCAGGTCAGTCACCTCTAACAAATCGAAACATGAAAAAAATATATATTTCTTCGACGACTTCCTTTCAGCAGTTTTCTGACAAAAACTCTGAAAGTAAATAAAATTGCCATGAAAAGCTTCTCAAAAGTCTGTCGTTCTTAGTCAACTTTAAACCGTAGAAAGAATAATGCTGTGGGAATGTGTATCGGCACCAGGCGTGGACAGTTTGGAATTTGTTGAGTTAATAATGAATAAGAGAGATTACTTAAAGATACCTTAACTTAAGTGCGGAAGAATTAGGGACTAGTAATTGTTATTACTGCAAACATATGAGACAAATTAACAATCATAATGTGAAAATGTGTAGTATTTAATACTCTTGGACAATGCCCCAATATGACTCCAAGAGAGTATTTAAAGAATCCTTTAGAAAAACGGATGCGTAGTCGCTAAATCTCAAACAAAAGTCAACTGAAGAACTTAAGTTCTTAAGACAAGCACAGTACCCAAAAGTAGAATTGACCCATTGTACATAAAACACTTAAAACATACATACTTAAGACTAAATGGCAGCCCATAAAAAAACTGACCTATTTAATGCCAAATAGGTTAAATGGAGTGCTTGACCTTAAGTGATATCCTACTAAATATTGCGTATAAATTTGAATATATCGAGCCTTTGAATATCAAATTTAATCTATTTACTGCCTAGGGGTGGTTACATAAGAACTTTAGTTTTACTCAAAATTTGAAAACTTGTTTAAATATATCAGGGTATCTTGATTTACGCCGTACACTGCAAATGTATTAATGGCAGTACTTTAAAAAGCGATTTTAAGTTGGATTCGGAGCAAATGAGTTTCCCCAATTATTTTGGTGTTACTAAATAAATTTTTATTTAAATTTAATTTAATTTTATTAATTTCATAAAATCCACCCTCGTATTCACAGCTAATGTTATTATATAATGGATGAATCATGTTTCATTTCTGGTTACAGTTTCATTACCAAAAATCTGCTGCAATAATTTATAAGCCTTATGCGGTAAGTCAGCACAGAAGAATTACTTTGCAGATTAACATTCACTCGGTTTACAGATCAATTCATGAAAGAATTACAAGTGAAAAGTGCACGAAATACCATGAAATGAATAAAATTATGCTCTTCTTACACCACACGCGTAATTAAAATTTGAGTTGAAATAAACATCGACAATACAGTGAAGAAAAATTAAGAGGTTTTCGAGGAGAACAAAAATATTTTGTGAGGCTTGTGTGCAACAATTACACAAATAAACCATATTTTGTTAAATTGAGAAAATATGTGGTTATGTATGGTATAATACAATGTAATTCAGGTTGAATAAACAGTTTAAAAAGCTTTTTTAAAGGTTTTCTTGTTGCTGTTATTTGGTGTTGTTCCTTGTAATGATTAACGCTTTGGATTTAAGAATGAAAATTTCATACACCAGCAGCTGCTCTAAACGGTCTCGGTTGAAAGTAAAAATTCACAGAAAAAAATGTTTAAGTTTTCCACAATTATCAGAATATAAAAAAGCAATGACACACTTAAATTACAACATGATTTTTAAAAATACATGTGTACACACTGAACGAATGACAATAGAATTTCTTAGACAATAAATTTATAAGAAAACTAACCCCTTATTTCACATTATAAAGCATGAAATTTCAAAGAATTACAACATGAAAATGCCTTGTAGAGTATATGGTAGCCTAAAGCCATAGTGGAAAAACAAACTCCAAATAGCAATATTACCGTCACAATCCCCTACGG
This sequence comes from Sarcophaga subvicina, assembly GCA_936449025.2. NCBI lineage: Eukaryota > Metazoa > Arthropoda > Insecta > Diptera > Sarcophagidae > Sarcophaga > Sarcophaga subvicina. The sequence goes on from OW388084.2 coordinate 42,426,872, forward strand.
TGTTAAGAGCACATTTAAACTGTAGTTTTTGGTGAAAACTAATTTATTTATTTCAGAACGAGGTCATCATATGATTAGGAAACCAATACAAATCTGTAATGTTCTCTTAAGATCGCAAAGCATTGTGGCGGTAATTAGCAAAGATTTAATTTCATATTCACAGTGTTTTCAATTTTAAATTGAAGGAAGACATAAAAAAGAACAAATTTTTCCCGATAGGTATGTAAGTTGGTTATGGGAAAGGAGACCAACAAGAGTCTCATGCATATCGGCATACACCAAAGTCACGAAATAGACTGGAGCGCTCATCCTTTTACTTACCACGCATTCTATTCGCTCAAATCGCCCTTATTCAGTCTTTAAATACTCATGGTTTTCATATGATCGTGAGCACCCGACAGTATCTTTTCATTTCTTCCTAGTGCGTCACCGATAACAGTCAATATGACGTTTTCGCCCGCTTTCTCAGCGTGGTCTTCAAAGCATTAAAAGACATTGTTTTATCCAAGCTTATGGTACGTAGTACTCAGGCTCTATTAGCGAGAATATTAATATTATAGCATTTCAGATAACTCCTTCTTGATGACTAGGTGCCCATATAAAGTCAATTTGACCAAATTATCATTGTCGTAGGTCGCATATATTCATTGTAGTCGAAGGCAAAGTCCGGGTTCTGGTTGTTCCATATATATAAGTCCGGTCACGTCCTATCTCCATTTTTAGAGCTATCCATACATACATATACTTACATACAGATATGCACATGCATAATTGGCCATTTCAACCCTTCAGTTATAATTACGGCCTAGCTTCTCACACCACTCATGTTGTGTGTGTTAATTTCTTATACATGAGTGGAGGGACCTATAGTTTAAAGTCGATTCCGGACGACAGATTTTTGAGAAACTTTTCATGGCAATTATATTTTTACTCTCATAGTTTTTGCCAGTTTTTGCAGAGAGCAAGTTACCGAAGAAATATTATCGTTTCGGGTTTCAACCTTTCGGTTTTCAACCTTATCCTTACGTCTCATAAACCAACACACTACCTACTAGACTACAGCGACTTCAAAAGCTTCCTAAATAGGAATTAAGACCAAAAATGCTGCCAGTATCGCACCTAATTTAATCTTTTGTCTTACATGTTACTTACTTATTTAATTGATCATTACAATCTACTCATATGCTTGTGTTAATATTATGAATGAGTGGCGGGGCCTACAGCCTAAAGTCGGCAATAAATGAATATATTTTTAAGAAACTTTTCATTGCAAGATATCTGCTGAAAGGAAGTTGCCGAAGAAATATTTTTTTTAAATTTCGGTATATTCGAAAAGTCGTCGACGAAATATTTTTTCATATTTTGTTTTGATGTCTGATCAGGGGTTTGAACCGTGGTCTTACGTCTAATAAGCCAACACACTACCTACTAGACTACGGCGACTTGAGAAACAAGAAATATGCTTGGTGGCTTGCTTTACTGAAACCACATTAGGTATAGTTTGGTCAGATTAGGAGGGCGGCGTCCCACTGTCACACGTCGTCACTTATTGGTCTATTGCGACAAGGGAAAATAATAAAGAAAACAAAGGAGACAGTAAAGAAAAGCTACAATATTAAACTAAAGATATTCCTCTAGTCAGCCAATCCCGTTTAGGAACTCTTTATACATATCTATCAGATCTTCAACAAATCGATTACCTCTCCAACTCTACCTATGTACTTGCAGACAAGAACAGTGTCATAAAATACGATCCACCGTTTTATTTACTTCTTCACTTAGCCCCTGTTTTTATAATCAAAATAAACATGTGTGACCGCTGCCAAATTTTTGAGTTGCCACTTGCACCAAAAAATTATGCTCTTACTGATACACTGTTTATTATGTTATTCTGTAATATTAGCTAGAAAATTCGTTTGTAGTTGCTCATTTCAATTGTGTTTTTCCCCGTATTGTGTTTAATTTTATTTTTTGGAAGAAATTTATGCTTGTAGTACAAAAACTAAGCAACTCTTACTGACTTAACTTTGTTTATAAAATTATTTTCAAACAATATTATCTCTTGAGATTGAAACATAAACAAAAAGGAACAACAATAATAGTGACAGAAAAAGCAAATTCTTTATTGCCACCACTGGGATTAAAGAAAAGTTTTGATTTTGTTTTCCTTTTTTTTGTCTAGTTTTAAGAGAAATAAAAACTGTCAACATAATCAATAAACCGTCAACAGGAATACAAAACAACACACAAAATATTAGAAAGAAAATAATATTTCTTTACCACCGACCTTGTTATCATCCTTATTATGGATTTATTCTTCAAGATAAGCAAGGAATATGAAACTTAAATATATATGGAGAGATGGATCATTAGTCCATTGTACCATATACATGTATTCATGTAGCGAAAGTACTTACACTTCTGTATGTATGACTATGGTAACATAGTCAGTTTTTTATGATAATATTTGACGAAAAAAAATCTTCCAGGAAACATAAATTTAAGAAATGAGTGACGAACTGTTTCGCAATTATTTGAATGAATGCAGAAGATATCCACCAGCAAAAAAGCAAGAGCAAGCAGCCTTAAAATTGTTGATTGTCCATTATAGGCTTGCAAAAAGAGGTAGCGCAGAGACCTTGGAGATATTTCAGATATTATTATAATACGTACTGAAACATCATATTGTTACGTTTCTACCTTTTAAAAACATTTAAAATATGAGTTCGTATAAAGCAAATAAAAAAAATAACTTTGTGTTTTATTAAATTAAATTATTAATTGTTCGCGCAATTCTGTGTGCCACTGTTCACAACTTGATGTAAACAACAACAATTGTTTCGTTTGTTATTCTTCTTTACACTCTTTTGCGTAAACAATAACAATTGCTCGACAAATCTTATTTATTATTTATTTATTTTTTATTATTAACATTTCATGTACAACTTAAATCGAAATTCTAAAGGTCTCAGCGCCATTAAGGCATTATTGAGACAAGTTGGCAAACAATTTCATTTACAATTTATTATTAAAATTATGAAAATTTTTAAATAAAAAAAATATTTTTAGATTACAAAGTTTTACAATAGGAGTGTTTCAAGATTTTCTGCTAAGTGTTCTTTAAGGCAATTTTTAAAAGTGGAAATTCTGTTACATGTTTTCAAAATTACAGGAAGGTTATTGTATTCAGCAACACCCATGTATTGAATACGTTGCTTAGTAGTCTCTAATCTGCACCTTGAAGTCCATAAGTTTTGCTGATTCCGAGTATTGAAATTTGTTTGGTTCTGATGAAATTGAACCGTACGATAACCAATGTTGTACAATGATTTAAATATATACATCAAGACCTGGTACTTATACAACCCACGAATAGGCAAAATTGTTTTACAAATGTCACGATAGAGGGATAAAGTTTGGAATCGAATGGGCAAATTATATACTGCTTTTAACGATTTATTTTGCATGCATTGCAGAGTTTTTAACGTTGTAGTGCTTTTGAAGCCATAAATTATAGCCATATAATTTAGGTGGCTTTGAATTAGAGCATGGTATAACAGAAGTTTAGTTTCCTCATTAAGTTTATATTTCATTTTATATAATATGCCAATAGCAGGAGCTATTTTTGATTTCAGTTCGCGTATGTGCAAATCCCATCCAAGATTACTTTGAAGCGTTATTCCTAAATACTTTACAGAATCTGATTCATAAATTATATTACCATCAACATAAATATTAAAATTATTATTAAAAGCATGTGGTCTAAATCTCACTAGTTTAGTTTTATCTGCATTTAGTACTAATTTGTTTAGGCGAGCAAACTCAAAAATCAGAGATATATCCCGTTCCATATTTGCTTTCAAAGATAAATCATATTTGTACGGATAAAAGAGGCACACATCGTCAGCAAACATATACAAACGTCCAGTTAGATCCAAATTACTAATATCATTTATATAAATTTTGAACAGTAGGGGACCAAGACAGCTATCTTGTGGAACACCACATTCAACATTTGTCATATCACTCTAACTCTGATTAACTTCCACATACTGCTTCCGATTTTTGAAATAACTCTCAAACATGTTGAGCCCTCTTTCATCCACACCATAATATTTCAGTTTTTGTAGCATAATATTATGATCAACTAGATCAAAAGCTTTGCTAAAATCCAGGAATAGGCCTGCTACACCATTAAAACCTGTATCTAATCCGTTACATATATCATTGACTACATTCACAACTGCTTCATCTGTTCCGCAACCTTTTTTAAATCCAAACTGTTGTTTGTAAATGTAATTATTATTTTCAATGTACAGAAAAAGTTGTTGGTATATAAGTTTTTCAAATATTTTGTCAATAATCGAAAGGAGAGTAACTGGACGAAACTTGTTCACCGTAGAAGCATTTGAAACTTTCGGGATGGGTATAATCTTACTGATCTTTAAACAATCAGGGAAAATACCCGAAACGATGATTTTATTAAAAATGTTAAGTAGCATTGGTAAAATAACATCCTTACATTTAACTACTAATTTAGGTGAAATTCTATCATAGCCAGTAGACTTCTTGGTATCCATGTTGTTTATGATAATTTCCATATCTTTAACAGTGGCTGCTTTAAAAGAAAATCGATTAGAACTTCTGTATAGTATTCTAAGTTCATTATCTGCATTTTCACAAAAATGACAAGTAAAAGTCTCATCTTGATTATTTACAAAAAACTCAAACTCTCTTCTATTTAAACGAGAGCACTGAGAGTGTAATATTTTGTGACAATTATCACACTCAATAAAGTTGTCTTTTTCTTTTATTTGCATTCTACATTGACCACAAGAAATTATATTTTTATTAACGCTTCTGCGGCCTTTTCCACTCATACTTCACAATTTCCACAAACTTCAATATCAGCTTTAAATTATTAGAAAGTTTATTGTTTTTAAAAATGATTAAATCACTTAGAATTTAACGTTGAAATTGATGAGATTCAATATACAAAAAATACACGTCTATTAACTACCAGGGTTGCCAACTTTTGTTGATATCTTTATATTATTATTATCTTTAAACCACGATTATTCTCTTCAAACACCGCGCGTCTCCAGACTGATTGAATTTTTACTGTCTCCGTTGCCTGCTTTGTATTGCTTTTTATAAGGCAACGTAAACAGTCTGATGAACGATTTTGAAACCGAATGTTCGTGGCTTCGTGATCTCTGTAAATCTAAATATAGTTGTCTCATTATTGTTGCTTATGTATTTTTGTTTACATTTATTTTTGATTTTCAGTGTTTGTTGTTGAATTTTTGTTTACTTGTTTATCACGTTTTATACTGGTGTTTTGTTGGTATATTTTTATTTACTTGTTTAGTATGTAAACAAGTTCATTGTTTTTGTTTTTGTAGCTTTTGTTTACAATTTAAACGATGTGAAAGCAAAACACCATTTCCATTTTCGTAACAATATATTGTGTGACCTGACTGGTGATTACCAACTAACTTTCATTAGAAGGAAAGTTATTCAAGAATGTTATACGATTCACCAAAAGTTATCAAGTAATGAAATTAAATTTGGGAGTGTTTCCAAGCTTATTTCAGCTAGTGCGTCGCCGGGTCTCTATTAAATGATATAAAATATAAAATTTTCATGAAACAATACTACTATTACCCTAATATATGTATATACAGTGGACAACAAAAGTCTATGCCCCCAATATGTGTATGCGATTTCATGAATTTTACACCATAATTGATGTTCTTATATTTATTTCAGTAGGATATCATTAGAAACGGTTAGGTAGTCGCTAAACCTGAAACAGAAGTTAACTAAAAAACTTGCTCCTGACTGCATGGCGTCAATTATTTCGCTGCCCAATGTATGTATGCACTATTTTTATATTCCGCAACAAATACAAATATAATATACATACAAACAAAAGAGACAAATTCATAATGTGACCATTAAAATCATCAGCACGGTATAAATCGATAGAAGTTTCTATCAACACTAAAGGTTTGGCAAGTTGCAATAGAAGTGCAGTGTTACCATACCAAATTACCAAATTTACCGTCAAGTCATTGGAAAGAGAGCCCATCTGATGATCTGAATACTGTTACTAATAGTACAGCCTTAGTTCGATTTTTGGCCATTAGATGTTTGATTCATTTAAGCGATATATACAAGGAGACTGAAGTCGCCGTGGTCTAGTAGGTAGTGTGTTGGCTTATTAGACGAAAAGCCTCTCAGCAGATTTCTGGAAACAACTCTGAGAGTAAATAAAATTGCCATGAAAAGTTTCTCAAAAATCTGTCGTTCGGAGTCGACTTTAAACTGTAGGTCCCGCCACTCATGTATAAAATTAAAACACACACAACATAAGTGGTGTGAGAAACTAGGTCGTAATCCTGACTGAAGGGTTGTAATGACCAATTATGAATGTATGTATACAAGGAGACTTTGTCTGGTGATTTAAAATTTATTTGCAGTGATTTCTAGGTAGATGACTTGCTTAAATGAATAGAGAGTTATGCTGAATTAATTTTTATTTGATTGCTGGTTACTAAAAATTTTAAAGTGAACTGGTTAAGGTCGTACAAAATGGTTTTAAGTTCTCTTGAGTTTTTGAATTTTCTAAGGAATGAGAAACTAATATATGGCAATTTAGATTCTGTGAAAGCTCTGAACATCCGCTAGGTTCTGAAGATTATTTTTTAATAATAATAATATTGGGGGTAATAAATCGATAATATTGTTTCAAATTGTAGCGTGTTGATTTATTTTATGAAGTACTATACGTTTGATAAAGTTATCACGAAGAAAGTCGATGCGCTGAAGTTTTTGAAAAAGAGTAAAAATAAAACAATTTTATTAAATAAAGAATAATCTATTCGAACGTATGTATGTCCCAATGCGGTTTAACGTTTAAGGTTTGTCAATCTCCGAATTGACAAATTAAACTTAGGAGCAAATGTTTACATTGCAATTTAAATAAAACAAATTATTTACTCCAAATCGCTATTTGTTAATTTATTTAAATAAATCCTTGATTTGCCAAGTGTACCGATATGAAGTGAGAGTTTTTTTTTGTGAAAATTGAACACTATTCTTAAATGGGCAAGTAAAAACAAGTTGGCCTTTGCAGGCAACTTACTTACTTAATTGGCCATTAACAACCCGATTAATGGATATCGACCTGCCAGGCACCTCCGCTTCTTGCGCGCTTGCGCCAATTGGTCACACCAATCGATGACAGGGCTTCCTCGATTTGGTCCTTCCAACGCAGACAAAGTCGTCCTCTTCGCCGACTTCCGCAGATCCCCGCATCAAATACCCGTTCGCCGGAGCATCCTCATCCATTCGAACAACATGGCCGAGCCAGCGCGGCCGCTGGATGGATATTAATACGCTGCACAACGTCTATGTCGTTGAGGAGTTCATACAGCATGCAGAAATCATCGCCAACTCGCACTGGATGGAAGATCTTAAGCAGGACTTTTCTCTCGAACACTCTCAATGCTGCTGCATCAGTGCCTAGAGGGCCCATGCCTCTGCGCCGTAAAGAAGAACGAGTATAATGAGCGCCTTGTAGAGTATTTGTTTTGTCGTGCGAGAGAGCTCTCTGCTACTCAATTGCCTATTGACACCATTTTAGCGCCTGTTGGCAAAAGTGATCCTGTGCTTGATCTCCAGAGTGACATCGTTTTTGTTCGTAACAGTGGAGCTAAGATAAATAAATTCCTTGATTGTCTCGAAAGTATAGTTATCGGCCGTAATCTGAAAAACAATACGCCGCACGTCTCTACTTGTCGATGACATATACTTTATTTTGCCCTCGTTTACTGCCGGACCCATCTTAATAGACTTACCTTCAATAGCACTAAAGGCAGCAGTAACATCTCACTTGGTACGCCTTATGATGTCAATGTCATCAGCGTACTCAAGCAACTGGGCACTTTTTTAAAAAATAGTGGCATTGCGTTGCACTCCCGCCTTTCGCAGAACACTCTCCATGACAAATTTGAAGAGATCGTATGGTATTGGATCGCCTTGTCTAAAACCTCGCACCCATTGCAGGCTACACATATTTTTTAAAAGCTGCTCAGACAATGCGTGTGCCATCGATGAAAACATAAAGTAGTTGCAAGGAAAATCTGGTGAATACAACAGACGCGGTCGCAATACATACTAGATTGTATCCTGAACCAGTTTTGCTTTGTATGCGGGGACATTCCATTCTGGTCGTTTCTCTATAAACTCAAGGTTTGAATTGATTATTTGTTTTCGATAGCGATAGGTATTGTGGTGCTCAACACCTTTATGGTACCACAAGGCATATTGCAAAATCGAACTGATCCATTATTTTTTTCATTTGGAATTCTGAAAATAAAACCGGTCTTCTTCGCCAATAACAATTCGATGCAGCACTGCTTTCGTGTCCATGAAGCAACATTCTACAAGTTGTGTTTTGGTATTTCATCTGTCTGTCATTCAATTCATGTGTCAACCATTTTCCAAACGTTTGGATATTTCCAAACAATCTTTCCAGCTTTTGAAGTTTAGAAATTGTTTGTTGTACAGCATTTAACATTTGTGGCATTTGTTTCCGACTGGAAGTGTCATTTTCATTCAATATTGTATGCAACTCGGCGTTTGCAAACTTTTTAGGTGGTCTTCCAAGTTCTTCGTTTCATACGTTAAAATCGTTAATTTTGTGCTTTGTTAACAAACTACAAACCTTTTACACCAACTACTAAATATTCCTTTCGTTCGACCTACAGAATTTTTTTGTCGTTTTTTTTAGGATATGTTTTATTCATTTTTTATTTTCTGTGTTTCATTTATTTATTTTCTATTTTTTACTTATCTCCAGTAGTTTTCGTTGGTTACGATATAAATTCCCAATATGTTACATACACTGCGAAGAATTTTATTTATAAGTACATGAACCGCTGGACGATTCATCGTAGAGCAATGTTTCAATTCTATACAAAAGACTGAGTATATTCGTTACATCCAACCAGCTTTACAAAAAGGTTTTTTTTATTAGTGCTATCACTTTATTAGTGCTATCGCTAACTTTCTAAAGTCGCCGTAGTCTAGTAGCTAGTGTGTTGGCTTATTCGACGTGAGGCTACGGTTCAAACTCCAGGTCAGTCACCTCTAACAAATCGAAACATGAAAAAAATATATATTTCTTCGACGACTTCCTTTCAGCAGTTTTCTGACAAAAACTCTGAAAGTAAATAAAATTGCCATGAAAAGCTTCTCAAAAGTCTGTCGTTCTTAGTCAACTTTAAACCGTAGAAAGAATAATGCTGTGGGAATGTGTATCGGCACCAGGCGTGGACAGTTTGGAATTTGTTGAGTTAATAATGAATAAGAGAGATTACTTAAAGATACCTTAACTTAAGTGCGGAAGAATTAGGGACTAGTAATTGTTATTACTGCAAACATATGAGACAAATTAACAATCATAATGTGAAAATGTGTAGTATTTAATACTCTTGGACAATGCCCCAATATGACTCCAAGAGAGTATTTAAAGAATCCTTTAGAAAAACGGATGCGTAGTCGCTAAATCTCAAACAAAAGTCAACTGAAGAACTTAAGTTCTTAAGACAAGCACAGTACCCAAAAGTAGAATTGACCCATTGTACATAAAACACTTAAAACATACATACTTAAGACTAAATGGCAGCAAATATGAACTGAAAACCCATAAAAAAACTGACCTATTTAATGCCAAATAGGTTAAATGTAGTGCTTGACCTTAAGTGATATCCTACTAAATATTGCGTATAAATTTGAATATATCGAGCCTTTGAATATCAAATTTAATCTATTTACTGCCTAGGGGTGGTTACATAAGAACTTTAGTTTTACTCAAAATTTGAAAACTTGTTTAAATATATCAGGGTATCTTGATTTACGCCGTACACTGCAAATGTATTAATGGCAGTGCTTTAAAAAGCGATTTTAAGTTGGATTCGGAGCAAATGAGTTTCCCCAATTTGGTGTTACTAAATAAATTTTTATTTAAATTTAATTTAATTTTATTAATTTCATAAAATCCACCCTCGTATTCACAGCTAATGTTATTATATAATGAATGAATCATGTTTCATTTCTGGTTACAGTTTCATTACCAAAAATCTGCTGCAATAATTTATAAGCCTTATGCGGTAAGTCAGCACAGAAGAATTACTTTGCAGATTAACATTCACTCGGTTTACAGATCAATTCATGAAAGAATTACAAGTGAAAAGTGCACGAAATACCATGAAATGAATAAAATTATGCTCTTCTTACACCACACGCGTAATTAAAATTTGAGTTGAAATAAACATCGACAATACAGTGAAGAAAAATTAAGAAGTTTTCGAGGAGAACAAAAATATTTTGTGAGGCTTGTGTGCAACAATTACACAAATAAACCATATTTTGTTAAATTGAGAAAATATGTGGTTATGTATGGTATAATACAATGTAATTCAGGTTGAATAAACAGTTTAAAAAGCTTTTTTAAAGGTTTTCTTGTTGCTGTTATTTGGTGTTGTTCCTTGTAATGATTAACGCTTTGGATTTAAGAATGAAAATTTCATACACCAGCAGCTGCTCTAAACGGTCTCGGTTGAAAGTAAAAATTCACAGAAAAAAATGTTTAAGTTTTCTACAATTATCAGAATATAAAAAAGCAATGACACACTTAAATTACAACATGATTTTTAAAAATACATGTGTACACACTGAACGAATGACAATAGAATTTCTTAGACAATAAATTTATAAGAAAACTAACCCCTTATTTCACATTATAAAGTATGAAATTTCAAAGAATTACAACATGAAAATGCCTTGTAAAGTATATGGTAGCCTAAAGCCATAGTGGAAAAACAAACTCCAAATAGCAATATTACCGTCACAATCCCCTACGGTGTTAAGAGCACATTTAAACTGTAGTTTTTGGTGAAAACTAATTTATTTATTTCAGAACGAGGTCATCATATGATTAGGAAACCAATACAAATCTGTAATGTACTCTTAAGATCGCAAAGCATTGTGGCGGTAATTAGCAAAGATTTAATTTCATATTCACAGTGTTTTCAATTTTAAATTGAAGGAAGACATAAAAAAGAACAAATTTTTCCCGATAGGTATGTAAGTTGGTTATGGGAAAGGAGACCAACAAGAGTCTCATGCATATCGGCATACACCAAAGTCACGAAATAGACTGGAGCGCTCATCCTTTTACTTACCACGCATTCTATTCGCTCAAATCGCCCTTATTCAGTCTTTAAATACTCATGGTTTTCATATGATCGTGAGCACCCGACAGTATCTTTTCATTTCTTCCTAGTGCGTCACCGATAACAGTCAATATGACGTTTTCGCCCGCTTTCTCAGCGTGGTCTTCAAAGCATTAAAAGACATTGTTTTATCCAAGCTTATGGTACGTAGTACTCAGGCTCTATTAGCGAGAATATTAATATTATAGCATTTCAGATAACTCCTTCTTGATGACTAGGTGCCCATATAAAGTCAATTTGACCAAATTATCATTGTCGTAGGTCGCATATATTCATTGTAGTCGAAGGCAAAGTCCGGGTTCTGGTTGTTCCATATATATAAGTCCGGTCACGTCCTATCTCCATTTTTAGAGCTATCCATACATACCTATACTTATATACAGATATGCACATGCATAATTGGCCATTTCAACCCTTCAGTTATGATTACGGCCTAGCTTCTCACACCACTCATGTTGTGTGTGTTAATTTCTTATACATGAGTGGCGGGACCTATAGTTTAAAGTCGATTCCGGACGACAGATTTTTGAGAAACTTTTCATGGCAATTATATTTTTACTCTCATAGTTTTTGCCAGTTTTTGCAGAGAGCAAGTTACCGAAGAAATATTATCGTTTCGGGTTTCAACCTTTCGGGTTTCAACCTTATCCTTACGTCTAATAAACCAACACACTACCTACTAGACTACAGCGACTTCAAAAGCTTCCTAAATAGGAATTAAGACCAAAAATGCTGCCAGAATCGCACCTAATTTAATCTTTTGTCTTACATGTTACTTACTTATTTAATTGATCATTACAATCTACTCATATGCTTGTGTTAATATTATGGATGAGTGGCGGGGCCTACAGCCTAAAGTCGGCAATAAATGAATATATTTTTAAGAAACTTTTCATTGCAAGATATCTGCTGAAAGGAAGTTGCCGAAGAAATATTTTTTTTAAATTTCGGTATATTCGAAAAGTCTGAGTTGGGGCTTAAACCGCGGCATCGTGCCTTATAAGCCAACACTCTACTTACTAGAATAAACACGGTTTTCACAAAACCCCAAAGAAAATTTCGCACGACATTAATTAACATGATATTGGTGACCAGTTGACATTAGAATGTCGGCAGATAATTTGTTCTGGCAACTTTTGCTAAAATAAATCGCTTGTAGTACGTGCCGTGAGGCAGGTGGCTTATATCCATGCATACATATATTGGCCATTACAACCCCTTCAGTCAGGATTACGGCCAAGCTTCTCACACCACTCATGTTGTTAATTTTATGCATAAGTGGCGGGGTCTACAGTCTAAAGTTAATTTTGTTTTCACCAGAAATCTGCTGAGAAGAAGTCGTCGACGAAATATTTTTTCATATTTTGTTTTGATGTCTGATCAGGGGTTTGAACCGTGGTCTTACGTCTAATAAGCCAACACACTACCTACTAGACTACGGCGACTTGAGAAACAAGAAATATGCTTGGTGGCTTGCTTTACTGAAACCACATTAGGTATAGTTTGGTCAGATTAGGAGGGCGGCGTCCCACTGTCACACGTCGTCACTTATTGGTCTATTGCGACAAGGGAAAATAATAGAGAAAACAAAGGAGACAGTAAAGAAAAGCTACAATATTAAACTAAAGATATTCCTCTAGTCAGCCAATCCCGTTTAGGTACTCTTTATACATATCTATCAGATCTTCAACAAATCGATTACCTCTCCAACTCTACCTATGTACTTGCAGACAAGAACAGTGTCATAAAATACGATCCACCGTTTTATTTACTTCTTCACTTAGCCCCTGTTTTTATAATCAAAATAAACATGTGTGACCGCTGCCAAATTTTTGAGTTGCCACTTGCACCAAAAAATTATGCTCTTACTGATACACTGTTTATTATGTTATTCTGTAATATTAGCTAGAAAATTCGTTTGTAGTTGCTCATTTCAATTGTGTTTTTCCCCGTATTGTGTTTAATTTTATTTTTTGGAAGAAATTTATGCTTGTAGTACAAAAACTAAGCAACTCTTACTGACTTAACTTTGTTTATAAAATTATTTTCAAACAATATTATCTCTTGAGATTGAAACATAAACAAAAAGGAACAACAATAATAGTGACAGAAAAAGCAAATTCTTTATTGCCACCACTGGGATTAAAGAAAAGTTTTGATTTTGTTTTCCTTTTTTTTGTCTAGTTTTAAGAGAAATAAAAACTGTCAACATAATCAATAAACCGTCAACAGGAATACAAAACAACACACAAAATATTAGAAAGAAAATAATATTTCTTTACCACCGACCTTGTTATCATCCTTATTATGGATTTATTCTTCAAGATAAGCAACGAAAATGAAACTTAAATATATATGGAGAGATGGATCATTAGTCCATTGTACCATATACATGTATTCATGTAGCGAAAGTACTTACACTTCTGTATGTATGACTATGGTAACATAGTCAGTTTTTTATGATAATATTTGACGAAAAAAAATCTTCCAGGAAACATAAATTTAAGAAATGAGTGACGAACTGTTTCGCAATTATTTGAATGAATGCAGAAGATATCCACCAGCAAAAAAGCAAGAGCAAGCAGCCTTAAAATTGTTGATTGTCCATTATAGGCTTGCAAAAAGAGGTAGCGCAGAGACCTTGGAGATATTTCAGATATTATTATAATACGTACTGAAACATCATATTGTTACGTTTCTACCTTTTAAAAACATTTAAAATATGAGTTCGTATAAAACAAATAAAAAAAATAACTTTGTGTTTTATTAAATTAAATTATTAATTGTTCGCGCAATTCTGTGTGCCACTGTTCACAACTTGATGTAAACAACAACAATTGTTTCGTTTGTTATTCTTCTTTACACTCTTTTGCGTAAACAATAACAATTGCTCGACAAATCTTATTTATTATTTATTTATTTTTTATTATTAACATTTCATGTACAACTTAAATCGAAATTCTAAAGGTCTCAGCGCCATTAAGGCATTATTGAGACAAGTTGGCAAACAATTTCATGTACAATTTATTATTAAAATTATGAAAATTTTTAAATAAAAAAAAATATTTTTAGATTACAAAGTTTTACAATAGGAGTGTTTCAAGATTTTCTGCTAAGTGTTCTTTAAGGCAATTTTTAAAAGTGGAAATTCTGTTACATGTTTTCAAAATTACAGGAAGGTTATTGTATTCAGCAACACCCATGTATTGAATACGTTGCTTAGTAGTCTCTAATCTGCACCTTGAAGTCCATAAGTTTTGCTGATTCCGAGTATTGAAATTTGTTTGGTTCTGATGAAATTGAACCGTACGATAACCAATGTTGTACAATGATTTAAATATATACATCAAGACCTGGTACTTATACAACCCACGAATAGGCAAAATTGTTTTACAAATGTCACGATAGAGGGATAAAGTTTGGAATCGAATGGGCAAATTATATACTGCTTTTAACGATTTATTTTGCATGCATTGCAGAGTTTTTAACGTTGTAGTGCTTTTGAAGCCATAAATTATAGCCATATAATTTAGGTGGCTTTGAATTAGAGCATGGTATAACAGAAGTTTAGTTTCCTCATTAAGTTTATATTTCATTTTATATAATATGCCAAAGCTGGAGCTATTTTTGATTTCAGTTCGCGTATGTGCAAATCCCATCCAAGATTACTTTGAAGCGTTATTCCTAAATACTTTACAGAATCTGATTCATAAATTATATTACCATCAACATAAATATTAAAATTATTATTAAAAGCATGTGGTCTAAATCTCACTAGTTTAGTTTTATCTGCATTTAGTACTAATTTGTTTAGGCGAGCAAACTCAAAAATCAGAGATATATCCCGTTCCATATTTGCTTTCAACGATAAATCATATTTGTACGGATAAAAGAGGCACACATCGTCAGCAAACATATACAAACGTCCAGTTAGATCCAAATTACTAATATCATTTATATAAATTTTGAACAGTAGGGGACCAAGACAGCTACCTTGTGGAACACCACATTCAACATTTGTCATATCACTCTAACTCTGATTAACTTCCACATACTGCTTCCGATTTTTGAAATAACTCTCAAACATGTTGAGCCCTCTTTCATCCACACCATAATATTTCAGTTTTTGTAGCATAATATTATGATCAACTAGATCAAAAGCTTTGCTAAAATCCAGGAATAGGCCTGCTACACCATTAAAACCTGTATCTAATCCGTTACATATATCATTGACTACATTCACAACTGCTTCATCTGTTCCGCAACCTTTTTTAAATCCAAACTGTTGTTTGTAAATGTAATTATTATTTTCAATGTACAGAAAAAGTTGTTGGTATATAAGTTTTTCAAATATTTTGTCAATAATCGAAAGGAGAGTAACTGGACGAAACTTGTTCACCGTAGAAGCATTTGAAACTTTCGGGATGGGTATAATCTTACTGATCTTTAAACAATCAGGGAAAATACCCGAAACGATGATTTTATTAAAAATGTTAAGTAGCATTGGTAAAATAACATCCTTACATTTAACTACTAATTTAGGTGAAATTCTATCATAGCCAGTAGACTTCTTGGTATCCATGTTGTTTATGATAATTTCCATATCTTCAACAGTGGCTGCTTTAAAAGAAAATCGATTAGAACTTCTGTATAGTGTTCTAAGTTCATTATCTGCATTTTCACAAAAATGACAAGTAAAAGTCTCATCTTGATTATTTACAAAAAACTCAAACTCTCTTCTATTTAAACGAGAGCACTGAGAGTGTAATATTTTGTGACAATTATCACACTCAATAAAGTTGTCTTTTTCTTTTATTTGCATTCTACATTGACCACAAGAAATTATATTTTTATTAACGCTTCTGCGGCCTTTTCCACTCATACTTCACAATTTCCACAAACTTCAATATCAGCTTTAAATTATTAGAAAGTTTATTGTTTTTAAAAATGATTAAATCACTTAGAATTTAACGTTGAAATTGATGAGATTCAATATACAAAAAATACACGTCTATTAACTACCAGGGTTGCCAACTTTTGTTGATATCTTTATATTATTATTATCTTTAAACCACGATTATTCTCTTCAAACACCGCGCGTCTCCAGACTGATTGAATTTTTACTGTCTCCGTTGCCTGCTTTGTATTGCTTTTTATAAGGCAACGTAAACAGTCTGATGAACGATTTTGAAACCGAATGTTCGTGGCTTCGTGATCTCTGTAAATCTAAATATAGTTGTCTCATTATTGTTGCTTATGTATTTTTGTTTACATTTATTTTTGATTTTCAGTGTTTGTTGTTGAATTTTTGTTTACTTGTTTATCACGTTTTATACTGGTGTTTTGTTGGTATATTTTTATTTACTTGTTTAGTATGTAAACAAATTCATTGTTTTTGTTTTTGTAGCTTTTGTTTACAATTTAAACGATGTGAAAGCAAAACACCATTTCCATTTTCGTAACAATATATTGTGTGACCTGACTGGTGATTACCAACTAACTTTCATTAGAAGGAAAGTTATTCAAGAATGTTATACGATTCACCAAAAGTTATCAAGTAATGAAATTAAATTTGGGAGTGTTTCCAAGCTTATTTCAGCTAGTGCGTCGCCGGGTCTCTATTAAATGATATAAAATATAAAATTTTCATGAAACAATACTACTATTACCCTAATATATGTATATACAGTGGACAACAAAAGTCTATGCCCCCAATATGTGTATGCGATTTCATGAATTTTACACCATAATTGATGTTCTTATATTTATTTCAGTAGGATATCATTAGAAACGGTTAGGTAGTCGCTAAACCTGAAACAGAAGTTAACTAAAAAACTTGCTCCTGACTGCATGGCGTCAATTATTTCGCTGCCCAATGTATGTATGCACTATTTTTATATTCCGCAACAAATACAAATATAATATACATACAAACAAAAGAGACAAATTCATAATGTGACCATTAAAATCATCAGCACGGTATAAATCGATAGAAGTTTCTATCAACACTAAAGGTTTGGCAAGTTGCAATAGAAGTGCAGTGTTACCATACCAAATTACCAAATTTACCGTCAAGTCATTGGAAAGAGAGCCCATCTGATGATCTGAATACTGTTACTAATAGTACAGCCTTAGTTCGATTTTTGGCCATTAGATGTTTGATTCATTTAAGCGATATATACAAGGAGACTGAAGTCGCCGTGGTCTAGTAGGTAGTGTGTTGGCTTATTAGACGAAAAGCCAGGGTTCGAGCCCCGGCCAGACATCAAAATAAAAATACAAAAAGTATTTCTTCGGCGACTTCCTCTCAGCAGATTTCTGGAAACAACTCTGAGAGTAAATAAAATTGCCATGAAAAGTTTCTCAAAAATCTGTCGTTCGGAGTCGACTTTAAACTGTAGGTCCCGCCACTCATGTATAAAATTAACACACACAACATAAGTGGTGTGAGAAACTAGGTCGTAATCCTGACTGAAGGGTTGTAATGACCAATTATGAATGTATGTATACAAGGAGACTTTGTCTGGTGATTTAAAATTTATTTGCAGTGATTTCTACGTAGATGACTTGCTTAAATGAATAGAGAGTTATGCTGAATTAATTTTTATTTGATTGCTGGTTACTAAAAATTTTAAAGTGAACTGGTTAAGGTCGTACAAAATGGTTTTAAGTTCTCTTGAGTTTTTGAATTTTCTAAGGAATGAGAAACTAATATATGGCAATTTAGATTCTGTGAAAGCTCTGAACATCCGCTAGGTTCTGAAGATTATTTTTTAATAATAATAATATTGGGGGTAATAAATCGATAATATTGTTTCAAATTGTAGCGTGTTGATTTATTTTATGAAGTACTATACGTTTGATAAAGTTATCACGAAGAAAGTCGATGCGCTGAAGTTTTTGAAAAAGAGTTTGTGAAGTATTAAAAACATAATTAAAAATAAAACAATTTTATTAAATAAAGAATAATCTATTCGAACGTATGTATGTCCCAATGCGGTTTAACGTTTAAGGTTTGTCAATCTCCGAATTGACAAATTAAACTTAGGAGCAAATGCTTACATTGCAATTTAAATAAAACAAATTACTTACTCCAAATCGCTATTTGTTAATTTATTTAAATAAATCTTTGATTTGCCAAGTGTACCGATATGAAGTGAGAGTTTTTTTTTTGTGAAAATTGAACACTATTCTTAAATGGGCAAGTAAAACCAAGTTGGCCTTTGCAGGCAATTTACTTACTTAATTGGCCATTAACAACCCGATTAATGGATATCGACCTGCCAGGCACCTCCGCTTCTTGCGCGCTTGCGCCAATTGGTCACACCAATCGATGACAGGGCTTCCTCGATTTGGTCCTTCCAACGCAGACAAAGTCGTCCTCTTCGCCGACTTCCGCAGATCCCCGCATCAAATACCCGTTCGCCGGAGCATCCTCATCCATTCGAACAACATGGCCGAGCCAGCGCGGCCGCTGGATGGATATTAATACGCTGCACAACGTCTATGTCGTTGAGGAGTTCATACAGCATGCAGAAATCATCGCCAACTCGCACTGGATGGAAGATCTTAATCAGGACTTTTCTCTCGAACACTCTCAATGCTGCTGCATCAGTGCCTAGAGGGCCCATGCCTCTGCGCCGTAAAGAAGAACGAGTAGAATGAGCGCCTTGTAGAGTATTTGTTTTGTCGTGCGAGAGAGCTCTTTGCTACTCAATTGCCTATTGACACCATTTTAGCTCCTGTTGGCAAAAGTGATCCTGTGCTTGATCTCCAGAGTGACATCGTTTTTGTTCGTAACAGTGGAGCTAAGATAAATAAATTCCTTGATTGTCTCGAAAGTATAGTTATCGGCCGTAATCTGAAAAACAATACGCCGCACGTCTCTACTTGTCGATGACATATACTTTATTTTGCCCTCGTTTACTGCCGGACCCATCTTAATAGACTTACCTTCAATAGCACTAAAGGCAGCAGTAACATCTCACTTGGTACGCCTTATGATGTCAATGTCATCAGCGTACTCAAGCAACTGGGCACTTTTTTAAAAAATAGTGGCATTGCGTTGCTCTCCCGCCTTTCGCAGAACACTCTCCATGACAAATTTGAAGAGATCGTATGGTATTGGATCGCCTTGTCTAAAACCTCGCACCCATTGCAGGCTACACATATTTTTTAAAAGCTGCTCAGACAATGCGTGTGCCATCGATGAAAACATAAAGTAGTTGCAAGGAAAATCTGGTGAATACAACAGACGCGGTCGCAATACATACTAGATTGTATCCTGAACCAGTTTTGCTTTGTGTGCGGGGACATTCCATTCTGGTCGTTTCTCTATAAACTCAAGGTTTGAATTGATTATTTGTTTTCGATAGCGATAGGTATTGTGGTGCTCAACACCTTTATGGTACCACAAGGCATCCTGCAAAATCGAACTGATCCAATATTTTTTTCATTTGGAATTCTGAAAATAAAACCGTTCTTCTTCGCCAATAACAATTCGATGCAGCACTGCTTTCGTGTCCATGAAGCAACATTCTACAAGTTGTGTTTTGGTATTTGATCTGTCTGTCATTCAATTCATGTGTCAACCATTTTCCAAACGTTTGGATCTTGCCAATAGCTTTTGAAGTTTAGAAATTGTTTGTTGTGCAGCATTTAACATTTGTGGCATTTGTTTCCGACTGGAAGTGTCATTTTCATTCAATATTGTATGCAACTCGGCGTTTGCAAACTTTTTAGGTGGTCTTCCAAGTTCTTCATTTCATACGTTAAAATCGTTACCTATGAACCGTCGAGATCATCTTCTGCATGTTTGTTGTAATAGTGCAAGATCACCATATGTTTCAATAAGTATTCGTTGCGAAACTCCAGCACTTTTTTCTAAAAAAAAAAAACAAAAAAATAATGCTTTCCGCAAAACATGATATTGTTTGATCCCCAATTTGATGTATTTCAGTATATTATTACGTTCTTACCTTTTAAAAAAGTTTAAAATATGAGCTCGTGGATTGCAAATAAAATAAAAATAAATTTCTGTTTAGTTTTAATTAAAATTCTTTATTATTAGGACAATTCTGTGTGCCACTGTTCAGAACTTGACGTAAACAACAACAATTGCTTCGTTTGTTCTTCCTCTGTTTACACCCTTTGCATAAGCAATAACAATTACTATACAATTGTTCGACATATCTTTGTAACGGAGATCTTCAAATCGCGATTACTCTCTTCAAACGCATTGCGTCTTAACACAAGACTGACTGAACTTTTACTAACTCAGTTGCCTCCTTCCAAAAACGGAGAAATTGGGATCATTTTCAGGAAAAAATTGTTTAAACAATCTATCCCAACGTTGTTTACTGACACATAAGCGCAGCAATAATATTACATTATCTATATCTATGGGCGGTGTACTATTACTATTACTATTATACCGTTTATAACTAACAGAGATTGGAATACAACTCTCATGTATGGGTTGGTGCCTCAACGCCTATTTTGCGGTTTGTCGACCGTGTACAGGAGAGGCCATAGTATCTCGTTAATGACGGTAGTGTATCCAACTCCATTGCCATTTGTGTTTCACTGTTCTGTCGCTACTATAAAATGGTTTTGCTTGAAAGAAATAAGGGGACTTTTTCCCGAAAATCATATATTCCTACATAACGTTCGTCTTTTTCGGCCAGCACATCCGTATGCTGTCGACTAGCCAGTGGATCGAACACTACATTACAGTAAAAATACGGTTTTTTAGACTGCGTCGGTATGTGGAACTCAATTCCTTCAGAGGTCTATCCTGTTACTTATGGTATAAAAGTATACAAGCCTAGTGTCCATAAACACTGTTCTCTTTTTCCTTGTTCTCATAACATATTGTTACGTTTTTTCCTTTTTAAAAACGTTTAAATATGAGTTCGTTAATTGCAACAAAGTAAAAACAAATATGCCTTTCGTTTTTCTTAAACTCTCTTTATACTTTACAATACTTTTGTGTGCCACCGTATACAACTTAATGATACAACAATAATAATCTGTTTCACTTTACTAGTTCACACAAGTATTCGCTAGGTCTTTACAACCACAACTTATTTTGTTCACACGCAACTTCACACAATGCTGACAGAATTAACACTGACTGCTGCTTGCTTTGTCCAGCTCTTTTATAGTCCGCACGCACGTAATCAGTATGATCAACGTTCTCGATGTGGAAGGTTCTCGCTCTCGCCTTCTCGAGAACTCTATTGCTAGTACATTGTTGTTTGTGTACTTTGCTTATGTTGTCCATTACATATTTGTCGTAGCTGGTTTACTTTATGTTGTTGTTGGTACCAGCCGCAACCAGGTTCGTCATACATATGTGTGTGTGCAGCTTTAGATAATCAACACGTTCATTGTATTCCTTGTGTTAGTGTGTATTTGTATCGCATGACTCTTGTTTATCGTTTTTGTTGTTAAACGATATTAGGTCGTTTCGATTTGCGTAACAATATTTTCATAATTTCAAACACAATGCCATCGATCCCCTGAGTGTTGATAGTACGAAAAAAAATAACGGCTCTTGCCTTTGTTCTTCCGATAATAATATTAGAAGCTATACTCGAATTTTTAAAATTGTCTGCAACGACAAGTGATAAATCATTCTCAATTACGAGGCTATTTAGGAGTTGTAATTTGTTGACTTTTAAAGGATTAAAAAGGAATAAAATACAGAAAAATCGTCACAGGTATTCTAAAGTAACTTAAAAATTATAATACTTCACTCCTCATTATTACTAACATAAATTTCCAATAGTAACAATTGCAAAGTAAATACAAAGGTTAAAGTGGCTTTTAATGTATTAAAGTAAAGAATATGATGTAAATTTTTAATTTTTAAAAATCGTCAAAATAAGGGCATAAATCCGCGACAGCCATATAAATGAAATAAAAATTCATTTCCAACCGGAGCAGTTGTAGTTCACAGCAAAACAATAAATTTATCAAAATTTCAAACTATTTCTGTTTTATTAAATTTTTAAATTTTACACTAAACCTACCAGAGCAGTCAAATGACCGCTTTTGAGATTTTAATCAAAGTTGTTAACTTCCAGGTTTTTATTTTCTTTGAACTTACTGCACGACTTTTTCTATAATATATAGCTGTTTAATTTTTCAATAAATATTTCTCTTCTTCTTTCGTTTTTCTGATAATAATATGTACCCTTCCGTTGTCTACCCTGAGCGGTCTTCTGACCGCTAGAATATATAAGAAATTTTATGAAGGATTGAAATCTCAAAATCTCTCTCACACAAAAACAGTAGTTTTCCAAGAAAATATCATCCGATTGTGTTCTAGGAAAACGCCATGTGCTGACATTTTGTTTGATTTTGGGTACAGAGCGACTGCTGGTAACTCACGAGGTGAGGCAAAATAGCGATTATTCAAATTAGATTACTGGCTCTGAAGTGGATGAAGAAGAACATTCTGGGAGTGAGGATAGTATATATGATCTATTAGACACTGACTCTGAGCTATTCGACACGGATAATGAGGAAGAGAACATTGTGAACACTCGTAGGTGACGAAAAGGAATGAGATTGTTCTCCAGTTCCGAAGATTAATGTGAAGAAAACGATCAGAGTATTGAAACTTCAGTTGATGGAACTGTTTGGCAAAAAATTCACCAAACGATCTGTATCTGGAAGGTTTCCGCTTCATACAAGAGAAATATAAGGGCCAACGGGATATGCGAAACGCAACACTATGAAGGGCAAAGTAAGGAATGCATTTTCGTTGATATTTGACCAGGGAATTATGAATCATATAAAAATGTGCACAGAGTCAGAAGCACATCGAGGTTTAGGATCCGAATGGAGTATAACTTTAGAACAGTTTGATGCTTTCATTGCAATTTTATATGCGCATGGTGCATATGAAACAAGAAACCTGAACGTTTCCTATTTATTTATAAGTAATGGGGTCCTGCATTTTTTCACGAACAATAAACAGAAATCGTTTCACAGAAATTATGCGATTTATTCGTTTTCAAAGAAGAAGCGAGAATCGACAAATTTGCTCTCATCTCCAAGGTATGGAATGAATTTATAGAAAATAGTCAAAACTGCTACAAACTAGTTGCAAATATAACTGTTGATGAACTGCTATTTGCTGCAAAATCAAGATGCCGATTTATACAATATATGTCCAATAAACCCGATAAGTTCGGAATCAAGTAATGGTTGGCAGCGGACTTTGAAAGTAAATATATTGTGAATGGATTTCCGTATTTGGGAAAAGATGAGACGAGGCCATCAGCAATACCACTGTGTTAATATGCTGTTCTCAATCTCACTGAACCATTCTTAGGGTGCGGGCCACCGATAATTTTTTAAGAGTACATCTTTTATCAAAAAGTACTACCTTAGTAGGTGCTATCCTGGCGAACAAGAGGGAATTACCCAAAGCGGTCATTTGACCGCCATCGGTAGAAATAGGTATATATAATATGTCAGTAGGTTTAGTGTTAAACTTTTAGATCGCCAACCCATTATATTTACTCACATTATGCTCATTACGCTCTAATATGTAAAATTTATAATTCAGAGAACATGTGTGACGTATGAGTGATATTTAATTCCATTAGTTTCATACATGACAAAATTGAAGTTTATTTTACTGCATACTTTTCAGGGTAACTATTCCAGTGCATGTAATATAATGCGTATGAGTAATATAGTTTAAATACAATTAAAAAGAAAGTATACCGCATAAATTAAGCTACATTTTTTTTTTCGATTTCGAGTTTTGTCTGGGTGGATCGCATTCAAAACGTCTAATTTACCATGATAACAGGCCAAGTTTTATTGATGGCATGGGTTTTGTTAGGTTTGAGAACAGCTGTAGTTTGCAGCTTATTCGCATACAACTGCAACTCAAGAAAACTTCTCAAGCTAGCTATGGTCATCTCCACGTGAGATTAACATGCCTTCAAATCGTTTGTGCATGATATCCAACGTGGCATGAGCTGTGTGACACGTAGCGTCGTTCTGTTGAAACCATTTGTCGCTGGTGGCCAGATCATCTAATTCAAGCCAAAATAATTTTGTAATCATTCACTTATTGTGCTCACCGCTTTCTCATAGAAATATGGAAATATGGACCGATGTTACCGCCAGCCCAAAATACAAACCAAACTGTAATTTTTTCGGAATTTATTGGATATATTTTCGGTCATAAATGCATTTTTCAATGAATACGTGAACTATTTTTGAATGTTCCAGAATTGCATAAATATGGCAATAATTTGATAAGAGTGTTTTTGCGAAGTATTTGCTTTTCATTACAATATATTTTGTTGCTATTTTTTAAATTGAACGATTTGATGTTTGTTTTCATACGTGTATTACCACTAGCATAGAAATAATGTGCTGCCAGAACAAAAAATTCTGAAAATCGTCAAAATAAGGGCATATATCGTCAAATCGTCAATATGATATTTTTGCAGAAGCAAGGTTTGCAGTTTTTAATTCATGTTTCTATTATTCATTATATATTCACATTTCATTACTGACCCACAACTCGTTGCTCCCTCTATTTATACTGCCTTTAGCCTTTTAGTCAGAAAATGTTTGCTGGATTATAACCATTTCGAACTGTTTTTTTCTTTCTCTTTTTAGGTTCATTTGTTTCAGTGATTTGTTGTATTGCGTTGTAAGGACGAATACATTAACCATTTTCAGTATGTGTCATAGACTTACTATTGTAGCAATTTGTTAAATTAGTATGAAACCATTTGCTGCATAACTTTTAACACTCCATTAAATTTTATCAGTTGTTGTTGAATCAAACAAGATGAAGGTCACTTTTTGTTGACAATAAAATATTTATTGCAATCATAGAATCCTTTATGTGATATCCTTTTGATTAAAATACAAATTAAAACAACAATATTTTATTCTATTAAAAAGTATTTTTTTAATTTAATTAAATTCAATTAAAAGTAATTTTTTTAATTAAATTAAATTTGATGTTAAATTTTAGAAATTATAAAATCGATTTTCTTTTAAGTTAAACTACAAAAACTAACAGAATATTTTAATTTTGAAATTCAAAAATATTTCATATAAACTGAATTCTTTTTAATTTAATTTGAAGAACAAAAAGTGAAAAACAAAATAAATTTTTGTTTAAATTTGATGATAAAATTGTCCTCTATAATTTGATAAATAATAAAAATTCTTTAATTGCTCCAAAGTAATATTGTTGGCATGTGACATGATGGAATGGTTATTGGTTAACACAGTAACCAGTATCTTAAATTATCATTATCATGACCATGATCAGAAAGGCCACTGACGGTAAGTATGCGATGGACCTGACAGAATGAGCGTGGGTATTAAGTGCGGTGAGAGCGGTCAGACAAAGAGGGATGTTATGACGCATCGAAAAGTTAAATATTCACTACAGAGCCTGGAAATCTTCGGGTGAATTTCCGGGCTACCGAGGCTGTGATGCGAACACCTTACTTAAGGATATTACAGTTGAATATATATGAAGGTAAGGTGGCATTGTATCAAGTCTTCCTATTTTTTAATTTAAATAAATTGAACTGTGTGGAAGAGGTCTGCCAAGAACAAATCGTATGATCTCGGTGGGCAGTTTCTATCACCACGTGAGATAACTATGCACGCAAATCACTCGGCCAGAATGTCCAAAACAGCATAAGCTGTGTAGGAAGTATCGTCGTTATAATCAAAGGCCTGTAGTGCTTGATATCGACAACTGTTTTATAGTGATAACCTAGCAATTGTCGTTGTCAAGCAAACTCGAATCAATGATGCTGAAAGGTAAATTAATGGAAATGCATTCTACGCTCTTGGATCTCATGCGGATTGGTGTCATTTGAAATTCAACAATTCTGTTTGTTTACCTACATACATACACACATACATACGTACTTGGTCAATAAAACCCTTCCTAAGATTACAACCACTTATGTTGTGTGTGTTAATTTTATACATGAGTGGCGGGACCTACAGTTTAAAGACTCCGAACGGCAGATTTTTGAGAAACTTTTCATGGCAATTTTTATTTATTTATCTACTGAGAGAAAGTCGCCGAAGAAATATTTTTTGTATTTTGTTTTGATGTCTGGTATGGGGCTCGAACCCTGGCTTTACGTCTAATAAGCCACACTACCTACTAGGCTACGGCGACTTCAGCCCGTCTTTTATAATCATATAACTAGGGAAGAATATATCTTTTATAAGCAAAGTTTCACATCATTACACCTACACCACTACACATCACTACACCTATCCTAGAACTGACGGAAAGTCGCAGAAGAAATATTTTGTCGTATTCGGTTTTGTTGTTAATATCGGCACGGTAGGTAGTATGTTGGGGTATTGATGTGAGGTCACGGTTTAAATCCCAGGGCAAACATCTCCAATAAAACAAAACATAAAGAAAATAATTCTTCGGCGGCTGCCTCGTAGCAGATTTCTGGCAAGATTTCTACTAAAAACAACAACAGCTGGCGACTGACTGTTTTCTGTCGCTGAATTACCTATATACATACATAACATAATTCATACATACATACATAATTGGCCATTACAACCTTTCAGTCAGGATTACGGCCTAGCTTCTCACACCACTTATGTGGTGTGCGTTAATTTTTATACATGAGTGGCGGGACCTACAAATTAAAGTCGACTCCGAACGACATATTTTTGAGAAACTTTTCATGACAAATTTATTTACTCTCAGAGTTTTTATCAGAAATCTGCTGAGAGGAAAATATTTTTTCATATTTCGTTTTGATGACTGACCTTCGGCTTGAACCGTGCCTTACGTCTAATAAGCCAACACACTACGTACTAGAATTAAGAAAGGGAAAAGTAGTTCCATTTAAATTTTTTTCCTCTACAATATTAATTAACTTGAAGCTTTTATTTAATGTTATTTTAGTGGGAAATTTAAATATATTTTCAACATCTTTTTTTCTTCTCTTTTAACAATAAAGAAGAATTTTAATTAACTCTTAAAGCTGAAAATATTTTTACAAATCTCCTTGTAAACTCTATTATCATCGTACCATTAATGTTGTTATTACATTTTCTTATAGATGAAGTTGTTGTTTTTACTAGAATATTTTAATTAACTGATAAAAAAAAAGAAAAATAAAATAATCTGAATTTCAAAAAAAAAACTGAAATTGCAGTCGTTGTCTTTCATTTTTTTTTCCTTTTTTCTGTGGTTAGTTTCAAGGAACTTTCGGATTTTAAGAAATTGCTGGCAAACGAATAATTGATAAAGGAATGAAAAGGAAAATTTAAGTACATAATGTTTGTATATGTAATGTCTAATAACATGATGTACTTTAAGAAATAATTTGGAATAATAAAAGATTATTTTCAATTGGGCAGAGCTAGCCAGCTTGATTCTCTCAAACAGACTAATTGTTGCTAAACTACATACGAGGTAACAGCCATAGAAGAGAAGGCATAAATAACACTAAATGTAACACACCTACTTCATAAATGTGTGACCATTATCCCGTTTTTCAATATTTGCGCTGTCTGACAGTAATTCAACTACAATGGCTTTAAGTAATAATTGCCAGTTAACTACTGTAAATGAAATGATCGATATTGTAAGATCTCAGCAGCGATACGATATTAAACTGTTTGAGACTTAACCCTCGAACTAACGGCCTTGACAAATCGATATCAACGAATTTCACTATTTTAATGCTATTTTCGAGCGAAATGCATATGAGACAGCAAACTTATAGAATTGTAGTCAACGTTTTCAAAACTGTTAAGTTACCAGATCATAATAAACACTTAAATTTATCGCATGATTTCAAATTAACTTAAACTTGACCTTTAAAACGTGTTGCGTTCAAATAGGCTTCTACGATTTTTTATGGAGACTAACATCATTGATCATTACAACCCTTCAGTCAGGATTACGACCAACCTACTCACAACACTTATGTTGTGTGTGTTAATTTTATACATGAGTGGCGGGACCTACAGTTTAAAATCGACTTCGAACGATAGATTTTTGAGAAACATTTCATTGCAATTTTATTTACCCTCAGAGTTTCTGACAGAAATCTGGTGAGAGGATGTCGCGGAAGAAATAATATTGAACAGTGGCCTCACGTCTAATAAGTCAACACACTACTACACAAGGGCGACCTCATAGAGACTCATTTCCGTTAATTTTAGCAATCAGATAAATTTAATGTCTTATTTAATATTAAATCAATATTTGGAAGGTATTTAAGTACAATACATTTATTGTGAATGTTCTGCTTCGTGAGAATAGCTGCACCTCAGTAAGGGTGAAATTTTTATTGTAGTGTACTACAACCTACAGACTTTTTGTGCTCGGAGAACTTGCTTACTGCACGGAGCTCGCAATCTCTAACATGTTACAGGCCATAGGACTTACAAATGTCTTAGTTAATCGGAATATTATCGACACTTACTACAGGGAAGCTCAATTTGGATGGAAGCAGGATGGTATGTGCAATATTGCTAAACTCCGACGGGTACGCACGGATAACAAGACTGATTACTTCCCTACAATCGCATGGCTATCTATCGCGTAATAGACATTTTATGGACTAGAGTCCTTTAGGTACTCATGTTCAAAGGGTTGATATTCTGGCAAATGTCTTCTGCAGGACCTGTGGCTCTGAGCAGGAAGAAGGGACTGTATTTCACCCCATGTGTCAGTGCCCTGCTTTTATTGTAAGTAGATGGAAGTTTCTTGACTGAACTCTCTAACATAAATATTGCAGCAATAGCATCATTTATTTTGAACTAGGAGTGGCTTCCTCTAAGGAATGTATGCTCTTCGGGTAGAATTGGTTGTGGTATCACAATTGACTGAAATGGTGACCTAAATCGGACTTCTTCTTTTAAAGGGGGTCGATCAACCCACCTAACCTAACCTTATATTGCAATATATGCAATCTTTACCTAGGTGCTTATTAGACGTAAGCCGGCGTTCAAACCCTAGCAGAGACTTCTCCAACAAAACAGTATATTAAAAAATATTTCTTCGGTGACTTCCACGCAGCAGTCTTCCAACAAGAACTCTGAAAGTAAATAAAATTGTCAAAGTTTCTCAAAAATCTGTCTTTCAAAATCGACTTTAAACTGTAGATGCCGCCACTCATGTATAAAATTAACACACGCAACATAGTGGTGTGCGAAGCGAGGTCGTAATGCTAATTGAAGTGTTGTAATGAGCAGCTATGTATGCATTGTAAAACGATTACTTCTTTAAAATTTTAATTTTATTTAAACTGAAAGTTAATAAAATTAAGGTAGCTACGCCTCGAGCAGAAACAACTACCTACCATCTGCATCAACAGGTTCATGATTAGAGCGATAGGGTTATGCCCTGGGTATAGTCTAATGCAAGATTGTAGAATAATTTACTAAGTACCCGTTGAAATTTGTATTATTTACTTGTTGCTTGTTTCCATTTCCAAATTGTCACGGTATTTCAATGCCCTTTTTATTAAAAAAATAATTGTTATTTGCAAATTCTTTAAAAATGACATTAATAAGAGATGAAGATTTTAATTTTTTTTCGGATAATTTTTTCTGTACAAAATAGCGTTTTAGTAAAAACATTTCAAAAACAAAGAAACATTAAATTCAATGAAAATCAGGGCTATCGTTCTCTAACACAACGACGACAATAACAACAACAAGAATTTATACGTTTGAAGCATTTTTATTTATTTATTTATTTATTTATTTTATTTATTAATCATAGCACAACAAGATAATAATCTTATAAATGAAAGTGCTATGGGAGTACATCAAATAGGAAAAAGTAATAACAAATCCCTCATTATATGAGTAATGAATTGTTTGAAGTACAGTATAAATAAAAATGAATAAGAATAAGAACATGATTTAACCTCAGGAAATAGCAATCGATACAAAAAAATTAGAATAAGAAAATGAGTAAATGTAAAAAACTAAATTAGGAAAGATACAAATATAAAGAAAAATACAAACAAAGAAATATATTCATATAATGAGAGACAATGAAACTTAAATAATAAATTAGAAAAATGAAAATAATTAATCACTAATAAAAATGAAGAGTAAAAATGTATAAAACAATCAAAATATATTACAAACTACTTAAACAGAATGTATTAATTGGATAATTTACCTACCGCGGTTGGATCTAGCAAATCTAATCCTGCTAAATAAGTATACTGGCTGTTCCAAAGTAATAATCTTATGGAGGAGAATTAGGCACTTAATATTCAATAGATTATCAAAATGAATATCACATAACTGGTAAGAAAATTGTGATATATGGTCCCGACGTCTCTTAATAAATACATATCTGGTTATGTTATTATAAGCCAAGTTGAGTTTCCGCCTGTCATCCGCATCACAGTTTGCGAAAATTTCCGATCCGTATAAAAGAACAGGAATCAAAAACGTTTCTGCCAGTTGCAGAATCTATAACAGCCCATAAGTTTCTAAGCATACCGTAAACTTTACCAACGATGACATTAATGTGGCTAGCCGACCATTAAAGACAACGCCCAGATTAGATGCCGATTCAACAAAATCAATTTTATTCCCCCCGATAATAATATCCGGCACATCAAACGCTCTCTTAGACCTGGAGAGCAATAAACACTTCGATTTAGAGGGATTTATACAAAGTCCATTAGCACTAGCCCAGTTGTCAATTTTCCGTAAATCATCGTTAATCGTATCTACACATAGTCGGATATTATCAATACAAGCGCTCCTATAGAGCTGAACGTCATCAGCGTACATATGTACGCTACAATTATCCAAAACATCAGGTAGGTCGTTAATGTATATACAGAACAAAAGGGGCCCTAAAATTGATCCCTGAGAAATATCTCTTCCAACGTGTACCGAATTCGAGATGTTGCCATTTAGGTAAACTCGTTGTGATCTGTTAATGAGATAGGAAAGTATAAGGCTACAATCTGAATTAGAAAAATGAAAGAGGGTCTGTAGCATCCTCAATAATATTCCGTGGTCAACTGTATCAAAAGCCTTAGTGTGATCCAAAAGAACCAAAAACGCTATGTAATTTTCATCCAGTTTCAACCTAAGGTCATCAACTACTTTGACTAAAGCAGTAGTGCAGCTCCTAGCTTTCATAAATCCCGACTGCTTATCAGATAAAAAATTATTACTCGTGAGATAATCGTTCATTTGTCTAGCTATGAGGTTTTCCATAACTTTGGACAGGAACGGAAGAATGGCAATTGGCCTGAATTCATTGTTAGATTTAGGAATTAAGATGATTTTTGACCGTTTCCATTCATCAGGGAAAGAGGACATAGTTAAGACTGAATTGAATACATGAGTAAAATACGGTAAAAGTCTAGGTGACAAAGCTTTTAAAAACAGAGGATCTAAGTCATCAGAACCAATCGCATTCGATTTCACAGAAGATAAGCATTCCAAAACCTCGACCTGACTAACACAACGAAAACTAAAGGGGTTTTCCAGCGGAACAAAACAAAGGTCATCATATATGTTACTGTCAGGTGTATTATTATTATTACATTTATTATTTTTTTACATTTATTATTGTAGTGTTGTTTGTATATTTTGTTTACATTTATTCTTGTGGTGTAATTTGTATATTTCTGTTTACTTGTTAACCATTTTTTTATGCTGGTGTCTGTTGTTCTATTAAACAGTACGATAATTTGTAAACAGATTTGTTTACTGCATTGTTTTGTTTTTGTAGCTTTTGTTTATAATTTTAATATTAAACGATGTAAAATCAAAACACCAGATAAGATTTTTCGTTTTCCTAACAATATTTTCACTGTTGCAATTTTATTTGATATTATTGTCTGTTTCACATCTTTTCCATTTTTCCTTTATTTGCACTTTCTAAAATTTTTTCACTTCAATGCACTTCGGCGAGATTTTGCACATTTCTATGTTCAGTATACTTTTGTGTTTTTAATCAATTTATGTTTTTATTAGTTTTGAAAACATCAGTTTTTTATTGTTTTCATTCCATAATGAAAATAAAAATACTTGTTCCATTCCATTCCATGCATTACTTTAACTCTGTACCAAACATTTCTGTTTAACTATACATAACTTCATGTTAAAAATTAAATTTATTTTGTCAGTACATATAAATGTTGTCTGTTTTTATTTTAATTTAATATTTTCTTCTATAATTTTTAATTAATTTTTTTTTGTTCCATCGCTTTATATTTACATTTTGTCTCTTCAAAGGAAAATAGGAAAACAATACTTTGGATGTTCTTTTTCCACTTTGTGTAACATATATTTTTTTTTAATCTCTAACTTGTTGTTTTGGCTTCAGCTGTGATTACTTGTATGTGTGCATTCTTCCATTGTTCACAGGTATATCTCGTCTGGTATTTTCTTGTATATTTTCTCTCTCTCTGTCTCTGCATGGTAAAGAGATGTACCGTGAAGATATTGTAGTGAATTTGAATATATTCAGGTGCTTTCTTAAGAATTAAGAAATTTTTATTCTCTCAATCTCTCATAGAGGTTTGA
This sequence comes from Sarcophaga subvicina, assembly GCA_936449025.2. Classification (NCBI taxonomy): domain Eukaryota; kingdom Metazoa; phylum Arthropoda; class Insecta; order Diptera; family Sarcophagidae; genus Sarcophaga; species Sarcophaga subvicina. The sequence goes on from OW388084.2 coordinate 42,459,751, forward strand.
ACCTTGCGTTGCTGTAACATTCTTATAGAATTGTACTCACAAATTTATTTTAATGAAAAGGAAATATTTAATGTTGCTAAACTCTATATGTAACAGCACCTTTTTCAAGCCATATGTTGCCTTCGAATAAGTGTTTAATTCAAATATTTGAATATGTATTCTTTTATTTCTGTGACTTAAACATTACATATGTTACTGACTGAAAAAATGAAACTACAAGACGTATGAGTAATTTTTGATAAACAGTTTTAATATATTACTCATACGATCTATAGAAAGGGTTTAGTAAACATGTTGCAGAAGTATCAAAATTAATAAAAGAATATACTAAATTGGAAATTTAATTTACATACCAGAGATCAGCAATGACTATTCAAAAAGATGAGTAGAATCGAATCATACTCATAATTTCTAATACTTATACTACTCATATTCAAAGTTTGAAATACTCATAGTACTCGTACTTAACAATACGTATGATGTTGTTGATTTCGACTCTTCATAACTGAACATTTACAAGAATCACAAAATAAGTATGATTACCGTACGAAGACTACATTCTCACCAGAAGGTTGTGTGTTTGCTCTACTTGCTGGTTTTGTCTTTTTTGCTTATGTGTCTCTTTTTCTTTTTTTTTTTTGTAAATGCAACAACAACTAAGACTGTAAATTTTTATGAATGTTTCGAATCACTCGTATCATTTATGAGCATTAAAAGTATTTTTCTAAATTTATGAATCTGAATGAGTAGGTTTATGAATCAAACATATTTCAAATGGTATGAGTTTGATGTCAACGTTGTACGTTGTACGCCTAATAAATAAATAAATTAAATAAATTAATAAAAGCGATCAGTATATCGGCCTTTATATAACCAATAAAAATGAGAAAAACTGATCTCCGAGAAAAGAGCAAAGAGCATGAGTACTTGTCTTTCTAATGTACAGAAAAGCATCCGTATTGGCATCACAAGTGTCAGTAGAAGCAAACCTTCGCCAGCTCATGATGTCATTCTTCCTTTACTTACTTTCTATTGAAGAATATGTGTACAAGGCAGCAGCTAAAAGCTTCCTTAAGCTGAATGAATTATGTCTAGTGAGTTCCTGTACGGTAAGCCACTCGGCACTACTGAAGGAACTAACTAACTAAGTTGGGACAGGTTACAACAACAACGAACAATAGCAACAAGCAACAAAAATTCATTTATGTGCCAGAGGCTTGCTGATAGACTCAGGGAAACTCTTCGGTAACTGAGTAATTTTTACTGTCAAGTGCTAAGGTGAAGCCGGAAATGATCGGAATTCATATAGGCTTCCGGCGACATTTCTTGCCACCGAGCTAGACAGGAGACATATACTGAAAAGCTCAAGAGTTACAATTTTTGTAGATAATCAGCCAACACTAAAGGCTTTGATGAGAGATATTTTAAAGTCTCATCTGGGAGTGTAAAAGGCTGTTAGGAGACCTTATGTATTATTAACACATTGGATTGGAAAGATTAGAATGAAGGCCGCAATAGAGGAAGAGACAGTAAGAACGCGGTTAGGGTTTTCATTTGGGATTATTGAGGAAAAATTTCATTCACATTCACCATTGAATTTGTAATATAAACAAATCTTATATCCGCTGTGGTCTAGTAGGTAGAGTGTTGGCTTATTAGACGTGAGGCCTCGGTTCAAATCCCAGGTCAGGCATCTCCAACTAAAGGAAATATGAAAGAATATTTCTTTGCCTCATTTAAAAACGGACAAAGAAGAAATAGAAAGGAAAGAAAATGAAGAGCAAAAGTTCGCTAAAGATTGAGGACAGTAAAATATATCGTATGGTTGCAGTACTATAGCGCCTCTTCTCGACGAAGGCGCGTATGTGTTGAAACTCATGAAGTGTATTGAAAATCATTACTTAGGCCAGTATGGTTTTATGGTGTCCTGTTATGGGGAATATGTTCTAGTTGTCTTTTAAAGTTAAGTTACAATTTTACAAATGTGCGTACGACTACGACCGTATTACTAACCTTTATACTCTCAGTTTTACCTTTTTATAAATGCAAATGAATATACCGACGCACACACATATTAATTTAAACTAAATGCAAATTTAAATAAATATATTTGCTTAAGCAACCTGAAGATATGTTGTTACCTATTTATATACAAACATATTAAACAAACATACTTTTTCTCCTTCTGGTATCTCATGATAGTGTTTAGAGCTTTTCGGGGAATTTATTTCAATTTCACTGAGTGCACATGCATTTCTGTGAGTGCACGCACATAAGACAGACAAAATTTTAAAATTATTGCCGGCCAAGATCGACTATGCCATACATTACGCAACATTGTTTCAAATACTTTCTTCTTTGATTATAGTGAAGAAGATAAGGCGTAGTCTATCCAAGCAATATTTATACTGTTACACCCTATAATTACTCATTCGTGAATCACTTGCATACTTTTGAATTTAGCGTTTATTGTGTGCGGTACATGAGGAATTACGAAAAAAGATTTCCATTCTAATTTACGAACATAAAAGTTTCCTTTAGAAAACTCCACAAAATTAAGCACACTTATTTATTTTGTACAAATATGCATACCCAGAGATTTACGCCTTTAGATGTAGAAATATCGAAACATTTGGTAAAAAATAACACTATGCCACAAAATACAAAAATTTAAATACACCCGAGTAACTACCTAGTCTAAGTTGTTCAGTTAGTTGAGTAGAACTCAAAAATTCTTTTTTATTTTTCTCGAACCCTCCAAACTTGTTTTATTTGACAAAATTTTTTTTTAAACTACGCACAAATTTATTGATTACACAAACATTTCAGAACTCATGTCCAAAAATTTAAACCCTATTAGAAAGGATTTAAAACAATATACATATATATATTATTTGACTTAATATGCTATGGGGTTTAATGAGGTAAACGAGATAAATGTGAATTTTTTTCATATTTTTTCAAGTTTGTCAGTTCATAGTAGCGAACTTTAATTAAAAAATACGAAATAAGTGATAACATTCTAGAAGTGCAATATTTTGTGAAGAAATTGGTACTTCATTTGATCAAATCGGAATAAATTATTATTTAAAGAGTCTAACAGTTGAGTTATATTTTTCGTATACGAGTATATATTTTTTCAAATGAACTTTTGGTTCAAATATTTCCAAAATTTTTGACGGATCTTGATTGTTTATCGCAAAATGTGTAAATTTCACGTTTGAGCGACCACCAGAAGTTGAACAATGTTTGAGGCAAAGCGAAACAATTATATTTGCGAAAAACGCAAATATTAGGCGACTTCTGGTAGTCGTATAAACGTGATTTTGATACATTTCTACCAAAACTTTTGAAAATTTTTGAACTGAAAATTCATTTGATAAGATGACATATATAAAAAAAATAACATGACTATTTAAATAATAACTGCTGCAATTTTTGTCCGATTTGACCAAACGAAGTGTTAATCTCTTCACAAGATAATGCACTTTCAGAATATCATCACTTACTTTATATTTTTTAATTAAATTTTGCAGTTAAGAGTAGCTAAACTTGAAAAAATAAGAAAAAATAATATTTTCCAAGTTTACCACATCAAAACTCATAACATATAAGTTTGAACAAGACGTTTATGTATACCGTTTTAAAGACTAATCTCTCCGCTTTCTAAAAAACTTTAGATTTTTAAAATAGGTTCAAACATATGTGGGTAATCAATAAGTTTATGTAAAAAGATCAAAAAACCCGTTTGTGTGAAATAAAAACAATAAAACAATTTTTAAGGGTTTAACTTAGACTATGTAGCTACTCGGGTGTATTTTCACTGTCGCACCGTGTAATTATCAAATCAGTTTGTTTTTAAAATTGGTGTAGGGTACACAATTACAAAACTGCAATGCAGTACGTGTGTTTATCTTTTAGGATTTCTCTTGATGCAAGAAATACATACGAATTCCATTCATGAATGAATGCATATGTATGTTTATGAGTTTATGCATCATATGTATGCATTCTTATGTAACTTTTTAAATGTTTATGAAAATTTTATTTAAAATTCTTCATGCATTTGCATGTTTTAAGTGAGAATCTGTGAATAACAAAAAGTAACAAGAATACTGTTTAAGACAAACAAATAAGCACAGAATCTTATGAGAATCGTACTTAAATTCGTAAAAAAATTATTTTTAAATTTTAAAGTTTCACATTCCCAGGGGATAATTTTCTCTTAGTCCTTGCGGATGACTTGATATAGATTTCGGTACATTTCGACTAGGTTGTACGATTATTGTTCTATCATCCAAATGAAAATAAAATGTGTGAATGGGATAAGCAATCTGGCATTTGAGTAATGGAAATTGGTCTCTTTGTCTTGTGGTTTGCGGCTATTAAGCACTTGTAACCTTTCACATCGAATCGACAGGCTTCCCGTTTTTGAGGAAATTTTGTAACTTATGTTCTATGTTTTTCATGTTCACTCACAACATCCAGTGTTTAATAAATTCTCAAATGTATTGCAAAACTCTCACAATATCATACGAAAATTTCACAATGTCCTTTCTGACATTTTTAAAATCAAACACTTCCAGAGGGATACTTGATTCCTAAATACCTAAGACAAGATTCTGTACGAGAAATAGTTACTGAATAACTTAATTAGTCCCTAAAATATTTAAATTAGAATTGAAACCTACTTTCTCCAACAACCAATGTTGTGTGTATTTTAATTTTACTTATGTGTGGCGGGACCTACAACTTAACGCCGACTACAAACAGCAGGCTTGAGAAAATTTTCATTGCAATTTTATTTGCTTTCAGAGCTGAGAAAAAGTCACTTAATGAATATTTGTTCATATTTCGTTTTCTTCGAGATGTGACAGCTGAAGTTTAAATTACAGGCTGTCATTTAATAAGACAAAACACTGCCTACTAGACTACAATACCTTCGAGGTATAGTTTCTGACTATAATTCATAGTACAATCGCAAGACTGTTGTCAAGAATTGAAAATTACAGTTTGCAAGAAGGATTTAGAATACCAATATTGACCTGGCTTCGAATAGAAATGAATGAAACTCTTTGCAATGAGCAGATTTGTATGTATAGTACCTTTTAAAACTTTTGCTGAATAAATTAAGTTCTGTAATTCTAGATAACCAGTGATTTTTTGCTATTTGGTTTATCACTGTAAAGTTTTCAGTAAGATTCGCAATTTTATCATTTCACAGTGAATGAAATATGTTTTCTACCGAAAAATTATATTCAGCTACAGAGCTCTTTTTTCCACTCAAAGGATGTTGTAACAGAGTTACCGAATTCGGTGTGAAAAGCAGACATAGGAAATTCAAGAGCCACCCTAGCATCTTTAACCCTGCACGGTTACTGTTCATTTTTGTACATTAAGGTTTCTCTGCGTTGAATCGACGAACACTTTAACCCTAATTAGTTACTGTTCGTCGAATCGACGATGCTTTTTTACTCTTTATCATATAATTATTCTATGCTTGACCAAATTTCGCTCATTTTATACAATGTTGGTTGATAACGAAAGCTTTCAGTGAGTAAACGTACCCTGGCCACACATTTTTTAATCCTGGATGATCATTTTTATACAGTAAGGCTACTCTTCGCTGAATCGACGAACAAAAAAATTTTTATTTCGTCTACTGACTGCAAGCTTTCATTATCAACAAACGTTGTTGAGAAAAAGAGCGAAATTTGGTTAAACACATAAGAGAATTATATGATAAAGAGTAAATGAGCCTCGTCGATTCGACGAACAGTAACCGTCCAGGGTTAATTGATAACTGTCTGATGAGGTCTATTGGCCGACGGTACCTCGGTCGTCTTTTTCGGCCAGCACATCCGTATGTGGTCGATTGGCCAGTGGATCGCACACTGCATTACAGTAAAAATACGGTTTTTAGTCGGACTGTGTCGGTATGTGGAATTCAAATCCTGCAGAGGTCTATTCTGTTACTTATGGTATAAAAATATACAAGCCTAGTGTCCATAAACACTGTTCTCTCTTTCCTTGTTGTCATAACATATTTTCATGGTGCCAAACTAAATGCCATCCATACCCTGAGTGTTGGTCGTACGAAAAAAAATAACGGTGCTTGCCTTTGTTCTTCCGATGGCAATATTAGAAGCTATACTAGACTTTTTAAAATAATCTGTAACGACAAGACAAATCATCACAGGTATTCGAAAGTAACTTAAAAATAGAATATTTTATTCCTTGTTTTTACTAACATAAATTTCCAATAGAAACAATTGCAAAGTAAATACAAAGCTTAAAGTAAAGAATATGATGTAAATTTTTAATTTTAAAAATCGTCAAAATATGGGCATAAATCCGCGTCAGCCATATAAATGAAATAAAAATCCATTTCCAACCGGAGCAGTTGTAGTTCACAGCAAAACAATAAATTTATCAAAATTTCAAACTATTTTTGTTTTATTACATTTTTAAATTTAAACTTTTAGATCGATGCTCATATCTAATACAATGTAAAATTAATAATGCAGAGAACATATGAGTATGACGTATGAGTAATATTTAATTCTATTAGATTCATACATGGCAAAATCGAAGTTTTTTACTGCATACTTTTCATGGTAACTATTCCAGTATGTACATGTAATATGATGCGTATGAGTAATATAGTTCAAATACTATTAAAAAGAAAGTATACTCCATAAATATGGAATTAAGCTACATGATTTTTCGATTCTATGCAATTCTAGGCTATATTGTAGTAGGTAATAAATGGCCCAGCGGGTCTAATGGTCTCATGGCAGAAAACATCTTCAAACCTAATGAATATTCATTCACAAAGCTAAAATTCTCATTTCCAAACGCTTCCTATTTAGTTTTAAAAAAGGAAAGTGTGTGTTGGATATCATATTTTATTCATTTGAAATAGCAATTATGTGTGGAATATATGGTACTAAAGTAAAGAATATGACTTAAATATTTAATTTCTAAAAGACCGTCAAAATAAGTTCATAAATCGTCAAATCGTCAATATGATATTTTTGGAGCTCAAAATCGTCAAAATGACGATAAATCGTCAAATCTGGCAGCTATGCTAACAATCCTACTGTAAACATTACACTTGGCGATAAGTGTGAGTTTTATAAAAGGTCTGCTGATAATTCAATGCATTCATGTACTAGAAAAGATAGAAATAGTATGTTCGATGCTTTTGATGATTTCGCTTGAGAATTAACGGTTAACAGCTGCTGCAGCGGTTGTACTTTGTAAGGAAAGTTCTTCAAGTGATATATAAAAATTCTCTCTAATCGATTGATTGTTTGGCATGTCGTCTAGCAAATATTTCGAACAGCAAATCTTGAAATGTTCAGTTCCATTTCATATTGTCCTAGGTGAACAGCTAAACATTCACAAAGTTAATAATGGACGATATCGAAAAGTAAGGTTAATTATCGTTGTATTTGTCTTATCTTGTATAAACGTTTAACGCCTTAAGGATAAATGACTTTTTACTTTATAATCCCTTAAACAATAAATTTTACAGCACTTGATCGCCTCGCTTTTTTACATTTCTGCCTGCTTTTTGAACGTAATTAATCGTCATCCGGTCTTTGTTTGTTTGGATAAAATGTAGAATACAAAACAAGTCATTAGTTTTACATTAAAATCGAATTGAAATGTAATTATTTTGTAAATTTTTTAAATTTTAATCTCATATTCAACAATTTCCTCCTTAATTGAAAGATTTGATGGCTTATTTAAAAACCCTGACGTTTAATATCTACTACTACACTGACAATAAACACAAAAACAACATTAACAAACGTTAAACATTAACGTTGCTCATTAACAATGCTTTTCAAAACAAAACATTTCTTGCCAGTAAATCAGTTGTTACACAACAACTGAAAAATTAAGTGAATTGAATACCTTAATTGAGTTACGAGTAGTTTTGTAACACAACTCAACAGATTATATTCATTAACACTTCCCGCTCTTAATCACGCTGAGAAAATTGATGACGCTAAAAATGTAAAGGATGTTGAAGGTATGACCCTTCTCTCTCCCAATCAAATCCTTTCTCACTCAAGACGCGTAAGTCTATTTTTATTTCTATTCAAAGTTGTAAATAAACCCATCGTATTTAGAAATCGTTGTATACACAAGAAATCTTCATATTTCTTTAAATTTTTAGGCTAGTGGCGAGCGGGAATTTTATTTCTTCGAATTATTTCTTACTTTTTCTCTTGCTTGCGTACATAATTAGCCTTAACAATTACTTTCAATTTCTGCGTAAGAGTTCGATCTTGGCGCCTTTGCTATCGCACCATTGGGTCTTGATCATACTTCAATTTGGCCCGTCCAACATCGACAAGGTCGTCCTCCAAGCCGACTGCCACTTATACCCGCTTCAAATATCGATCCAGCCAGAATATCTCCTTTCATCTGAAGCTCATGGATTAAGATGATTTTTCCATGAAAATTAATTTCAGTAGCCTATTCAATGAAGACAAGCCGTTGTCTATACCAGTTCCTGAGTCAGTTTTATTTTGTTTGGCTTAAGTTCAAGTGGAGTTGCCGTAGTCTAGTATTTCTGTTATTAGATGTGAGACCATGGTTTCAACCCTATATCAGGCATCTCTAACAAAATGAAATGAGAAAAAATATATTTCTAAATATAAATATATTTAACTTCCTTTCAGCAGATTTCAGACAAAAATTCTGAGGGTGAATAAAATTGCCATGAAAAGTTTCTCAAAAATCTGTCTTTCGGAGTGGACTTTAAACTGTAGGTCCCGCCACTCGTGTATAAAATTAACACACACGCAACATAAGTGGTGTGATAAACTAGGTTGCAATTCTGACTAAAGGGTTGTATTGACCAATTATGTATGTGTGTTATGTGTTTAAGTCCACGTACCGGTGCAAAATGCCAAGTTCTTGAGAACGACGTGAATTCGACTGCCTCTACACACTCTCACGGACAGCGGCGATGTTTCCGGCATATCTTCTGTCTCGTCGGGTATTTGTCTATCGCTTACAGTACCAGTAGTTTCAATTTTATTCACCACATTGCGAAAAGTTCTCGCAAATACTGCGATCGTAAAATGTGTGAAGCGCGCGATATTTTTTTCGAACAGAATACCCATTTTAATAATTTTATTTATATTGGCACCTCCGAACGACAGATTTTTGAGAAACTTTTCATGGTAATTTTTATTTACTCTCAGAGTTTTTGTCAGAAGAAATATTTTTTTTTCAAATTTCGTTCTGTTCAAGATGTCTGACCTGTGGTTCGAACCGTGGCCCCACATTTAATAAAGCTACGGTGACTACACATATTAATTTTACTTTAGTGTGAAATTTCTATTTCTATTCTATACTATTATGTGTGGAATATTATATTGTTCAAATGAGCGTCATCGTTTCTTAGGGTGGAGCGCATCTATATAGGGCTTTGACGATCACTATTTATTCGCATACATCTGCGATTAAAATAAACCTCAGAAGAAAATGTCTAACGGGATCAAATAGCACGATGTCGATGGCCAGTTCACATCATCTCCACGTGAGATGACGATGCCCACAAATCGTTAATGCCGAAAATCTAATGTGGCATAAAACTATCCATTGCATTCATTAACTAATCAATACTGGCTTCAATAATTACTAGAATTCAAACCAGGATTTAAACATTAATTTCAAAAGCATCAGCATATAAAGAAAGCAGAAAATTTATGGGGATATCTGGTTATACCAACCAATATGAGTTCTTTGTCCAAAGCACGTAGGCTGGTCATATAATATAATTTGAGGTGTAATAAAGCTCGCCACACATAAGTTAGCGTTGAAGATACATTTATTTATTTTTTTGTTTGATTTCTACTGCAAATGCTTGGCGGCTAAGATTAACAGGCGCCACAGGGTGATTGGACGGTGACTTGAATAAAATAATAGTCATGCGAAGATACTGAGCGAATTTAGGAGTGTTGAAGGTTTGTTCAAGTATTCATGGATGGCTACAAATTAAGTGGAACTGGGAGTGGTAGTATTTTTTTTTATATTAGCGGCCATAGCTAATTCTATAAGTGTACTGGTGCACTGTAGCGTCTTCCAGGCAGAATTGTAGGGAATTCAGGCTGTGGATAGACTTACATTTTTACGTTTTAAAAACGCTAAAAATACGAGTTCTTAGATTGCAAATAAAATAAAAATAAATTTCAGTTTAGTTTTAATTAAAATTGTTTATTATTCGCACAACTGTATATGCCACTGTTCAAGTTAAAGGACCTTGAACCGGTAATTTAAAAAAATATATTAAGGTGGTTCGACCAACTGAACCACCGAATGAAACACAATTTTTTTACTTTAATTTTAATTTATTCGCACAAACAAGTTATAATATCAAATAATAATATCAAATATTTTAAGTATATTAATTATTTAAATCTTAACGAACTGTAGACTCCGACCGCACAACCCAAACTGATCTGTTTGGCGTCAACCAAACATGCTCATCCCATCTCACGATCGCGTTGCACCACCACATGTTTGCTGTAGATGTTGACCCAGCAGAAATAATATTTTCACATACTGCAACCTGGTCCGACACAGGTGCATACTTCTAACTATAATTTTGTTTCCCACCGTGTAACTTGATCGGACACAGGTGCACGGTGAAAAACAAGAATAGCTTACTGTGCAGAATTTATTCCACTGGCTGAGCCAACACCACCGTTAACTCCTCCCTCCTCAAATGTCTGCGTCCCGCAGGCCATTATGGACGGTTCAAGCGAGGTACCAACTGTTGGAGGGACTTCTAGTGCTGGCAGGTTGAGACGTCTGGTTATCTTATACCACAGTATCCCCAAGCAAACGCTCATCATAATTATTATACCAATGTGGCCTCCAAGAGACAGATTTGACCTTATTTTCAGGTAGTGGATTCTATCGATATTGTTTAGGCTGATATTGTGGACCTGATCAATGTCCACCAGTAATCTTTCGTTTGTGACACTAGTCAGAACAGGAGGTAATGGCTGGATTGTGGATATGGATGTACTAGAGAATGTTTCATTCCCAAGCAATATCGTTTCATTAAAAAGCTGTATCAGGTAGGTACCGTTCAGCAATTCACTATGATCCCGTGTAGAAATGACTCCTATGAAGTTGGTTAGGAAGACCATATCGGAGGTAATCATCTCGACAATCTGCGCTTTTACTGTCCTATATTGACAATTGGCAGTTCCACCTTTCAGCAGACGCGGTACACAGCTCTCTTCTGGTAACTGGCTAAGGGAGGATTTTCGACATACTGTTATGTTATTTATATATAGACAGGGACTCCTTACTCCAAAAGTTTCATTCTGACTGATCAGGATTTCATTAAATTGCAATTCAATCTGTTTATTAGACTTGATTGCAGGTCTCACTATAAGCCGATGATAAAAGTCCTTTTTCAACTTTGGGATGGAAACAATATATAACAACAAAGTACCATTAGTGTAGATTGTAGGTTCTCCATACTCGATGGCTTCAATCGCATTAGAGTATGGTAAGGTTTCCATTTCCGTAATAATTTCTTCAATTTCGGTTCTATCCAAAAGGTTCGTGTTGACGATCCCACTCTTAGCCATTTGACACGCCCTTACTATGTCGTCGATGGCGTCTTTCAGAACGAGGACCTGATTTATCGTTCCCTGTCCAATTCTCTCGGCCTCATTACCCTTACCAATTTCATTCATTCTAGAAACAAGTTCATTAGTCCTCTGGACAACTTCGTTTGTCGCATTCAGAAGCTGCGTATTGATTTTATATTGCTCATTGTTATTTGTGATTATGGCGTTTTGTGTTTTCAAAACTTCATTCCAGTCGGTGGCATCTGGGTTCCCAGCTACCCACTTCTATGCAGAACCAATCCAATCAATTGATCTTTTCTTTTTGTTACTTATACCTTTAAGCTCAGTCAGTCTCTCTTGCACCTGTGCAAGATAGTAGTTGATGATATCCTTGTTCTGACTAGGTGGTAGATGTTTTTGAACTATCGTTGATACATTATTGGCAATTATGGTGTAGTCCTCCAAATTAATAACATGAATCAATTTCATATTTCCATTTATTGTCCACGCGTTTCCAGCTCTTAGTGTGACAATAGAAGTATCATAACGAAAAATTTGTGCTGCTTGTGGGGTGAGAATGCCCATGTGAGATATAAGAAGTACGGTTAACAGGAAAATCATATTGTCTGTAAAGTGTTAAAATTTATTAAAATTCTGGCAAAGCCATATTTTTTGTAAAATAGTAAAGGTTAGTAAAATTCTGGCAGAGCCATATTTTTTGTAAAATAGTAAAGGTTAGTAAAATTCTGGCAGAGCCACTTTTTTTTTTTTTTTTTATTTTTTTTTTTTTTTTTTTTTTTTTTTTTTTTTTTTTTTTTGTATATATATATATAGCATATACTTTTATTTAATCTATAATTTTTCATATTATAATTCCTTTTTTAAATTTTATAATATTATTTCTTCCTCTTTCTTTCATATTTTTCTCTTATTATTTTTTCTTATTATTATTTCTTATTTTTTCCGTATTCCCTTAGTTCTCATGGGACCCATGGGGAGTTGAACCCCAGCATAAATACATGCTTTCCGCTTAAATTTTGAGCCCATTTGTTCAAGGGATATACTTATCTATTATAAATCTTTTCATTTTTTTCATATTTTTCTCTTATTATTTTTTCTTATTATTATTTCTTGTTTTTTCCGTATTCCCTTAGTTCTCATGGGACCCATGGGGAGTTGAACCCCAGCATAAATACATGCTTTCCGCTTAAATTTTGGGCCCATTTGTTCAAGGGATATACTTATCTATTATAAATCTTTTCATTTGTTTAATAATTAATTCTACAAATTCAAATTATTATTTTTATTTTAAAAATTGTTTAATTTAAGAAACATTTACGTAGAAGTGAAATTAGTTAAGTTTTAAAAAATTTTTTTGGACTTGCCCCTTTTAGATTTTTAATATGCTCTTTGTGAATCTTTCTTCCACTCCTTGTCAGTACTGTTGCCCTATTATTTCTTTCAACTATTTCCTTTTTATACAGCGCCTTATTCTTTCCCTTAATAGTTTTAATAGCAACATAAATTCTGTCACCCTTCCTATAATTCTTCGGACTTTGCCTTTTTTTATTCAATCTTGCATTTCGGATTGTCATATTTCTCTTCAGTAAGTGTCTAAGATCTCTATTTACTTTCCTCTGTGTGGACAATAGCTTTTCATAACTTATCTCTCCAAACTTATTAAAAAACAAGTCTCGGGGTCTTTTCTTTGTTACCGAATGTATGGTATTATTGTATCTGTCGACACATATCTCAATTAATTCTTTTACCGATAAATCTGGATATTCTGTCCTCAGACACCTATATATTTCGATTATTGTTGAGTGTAATCTCTCAACTTGCCCATTTACCTCACTTCGTTGTGAAGGCGTAAGATATAACTGAATTCCCAATGATTTAATAAAAGTTTCTACCAACGGGCTTAAAAAACTACCTTCATTATCAGTGACCAGTATTTTTGGCACTGTAAAATAATGTAAAATTTTAATCAATTTCTTCCTCACCTGTATTAGCGACCTATCCTTAATACTAAATAGTTTTGCGAATTTTGTAAACTTATCTATACATGAAATGAACTTTTGCCCCTGAATTTCCATAATATCCATATGAAGAATCTCACATGGATATTTGGGATCGGGAGTTCTTTGGTGATGTATGTGTGGAGGCTTTCTGTCATATTTACATCGATTACAAACATCACAGCTAGCGACATATTTCTTAATGCAAGCATTCATTTGTGGAAAATAGAATTGCTCTAAAATTTGTTCTTTATTTTCCCTAGCATTACGATGTGCTCGTCTGTGTTCAGTTTCAATTATCTGGAATTGACGTTCCTTCGATGTAATATCCGTTACCATTTTTTGCGTAATCCTAATCTTATATCTAGAAAAATGATCAATATAAATCTCTTGTAAGCTGCCAAGCAGTTTTTCGGGTATCTTGATACCATTTAGAATATTTGGTCTAAGTTTCTCTTTTAATATTGAAGTAAGCGCATCTTCATTCCATTCTCTCGCTGATACAAAGTGTCTAGTAAACCCACGGTGTGGTTCCTCAACCGCTACCATGTCCATTCCGATTCCGATTATAATCTGATTCCTAAAGACATTAATTGGAACTTCTACGTGCGGTATTAAGTCAGAGGAGTCCTGTTCGGCACTATGAACTGTTGCTCCTGACGAAAGTCCGTCATCTTCTCGACCCTCAGATGCAGTTAAGGTGTCACCCATATCACTCACATTGCCTTCGGTGGCAGTTATAGTATTTTCCAAATCAACAGGCATTCCTTCACTAGCTGTGTCAGTAGCAGAGTAATATAAATGGTTAGATATGGTTTTTAGTCTTGAGAGAGCGTCAGCCACGTGATTTGATTTACCAGGCCTATAAATCAATTCGTGATTATACTCCTCTATGCGTGCCTTCCACCTTTTTAATTTTGCGTTAAAATTTCTATTACCCAATGCAAAGGTTAAGGGTTGATGATCCGTATAGATTCGGATCTCCCTAGCACCATATAAATAATTTCTAAGATTATCCAAAGCCCACACGATGGCTAACATCTCTTTTTCATTAGTAGCATACCCCTCTTCAGTTTTGTTGAGCGAGCGAGAAATATAAGCTATTGGCTTATCCTTTCCAATTTCACCCTGTGACAGTACAGCACCCAATGCCGTATTAGAGGCATCTGTCGTCAAATTAAATGGCTTTTCGAAATCTGGAAAAGATAAAATCTCCGCTGTCGTTAATAATGATTTTAATGCCTCGAAAGCCTTTAGAGCTTCATCGGTTAAGGTAATTGGAACTTTCCTTGACTGACTAGCTTTCACTTGAGCGTATTCCCCCCTGGTTAAATTTGTGAGAGGTTTCGCAACTTTTGCATAGTCTCGGATAAATCTCCTGTAATATGAAGTCATACCCAAAAAACTTTTTAATTCCTTCAGGTTTGTGGGTGGTAACAGGGTCTCTATAGATTTGACTTTGGTGGGGTCTGGTTTGATTCCCTCTGAACCAACGATGTATCCGAGAAATTCTACCTCGGTTTTCATAAAATGCGTCTTATCGAGATTGACTTTTAAATTGGCCTCACGAAGCCTAGCGAATATTGTGTCCACATTCTTTAAATGATCTTCGACATTTTTTCCAATTACAATGATATCATCAATGTAGACAAAACAAATTTTTCCTATGTACTCGCGAAGGACATCATCTATCATTCTCTGAAATATAGCCGGAGCATTTTTTAAACCGAAAGGAAGTCTTAAATATTCAAATTTACCATTTGCCGTTGAAAATGCCGTTTTCGGAATATCTTTTGGATTCATGGCTATTTGATGGAAACCTGATGTGAGATCAATTGTCGTAAAATATTTGGCATTCCCTAAGCTAGCAAGAGTCGATGTAATATCTGGAATTGGATAAGTATCTGAAATAGTTACAGAATTCAGGCGCTTGAAATCAACAACCATTCTGTATTGTTTTTCACCACTGGGTTTAGGTTTCTTGGGCACTACCCAAATTGGAGAATTATATGGGCTTTTCGAAGGTCGTATAATTCCTTCTGAGAGCAGCTCTCCTATTTGCCTCTCTACTTCTTCCCTCATGCAGACTGGATAAGGATAACTTTTTGTGTAAATCGGTTCCTCCGTACTAGTTCTAATTTCTGCCTGGACATTCGTTGATGCTAGTTCACTACCATCTAATGGTCCGAACAAGGATTTATATTTATCTATTAGCTTATCTAACCTAATCCTAATATCATCAGGGAATTCGTCATCAATAACATAGTTTATTTCAACAGAAACTTTTTCTTTAAGAGGAATGTGAATATTGTTTTCCAAAATAAGGATATTTTCTCTACGATCAACTATAGCACCTAGTTGCTTAAGGGTATCATCACCAATTATACCATCAAAAGTTTTAAGTCCAGGCAATATATAGAAAGATATTGGTAGATCTATTCCTGCAAACTTAAAGAACTGACCTTCCACTTTTTCGTTAATTAAGATATCTCCTCCCGCTGATCGAACCAATATTGGTTTGGTTAAAAGTGTGGAACCCTTAGACAAAGGAGGACTACAGAAGTTCTTGTTTGAGCCTGTGTCAATCAAGAATTCCAACACTTTGTTGTTCGGAGTCTTGTATTCTATGTAAGGTAAGCTTGACGGCTGACCCCCATAAAATTTACTGCATCAACTATATCCGGCTGGGCAATGTCATCTTGTGCCCCACTGGCATTTTCCTCCTGGGCTTCGATATGATACAATCGTGGTTGTTTGTTTGAAATATATTCTTCGGGTTGATTCCTTTTAACCATAGATCTGGGATTGTTGATATAGTTAATTCGACTGATTGAATCGTTTTATCAACATCCATTGGTTCACTTTTGGTCACAGGATAACGAGGAGGAATTGGTGGCCTCGATTTAGAGTCATAAAACTCCTCACGAAAATTTTGAGGTTTATAACCACTTCGCCAATTTTGTTTATAATTTCTAGGCTGCCAGTTGTTATTTTGACGTATTGGGTAGAACTTTGGTGGTCGAGGAGGAAATTGCCTATGTGCTGTTCCGATCGAGGTTGGAACAGTGATTCTATTATTACCCTTAATATGTAGGATGTTATTTCTCATAGTTAAATTTTGCAACTCCAAGCAAGCGGAGTATGCCTCTGGAAGGGTTTTCGGTTTCTGAATAATAATCATCCGCGACAAACTCAAACCACGCACAAATACATCCAAAGCCCTATTCCTATAAGTCTCTATAAGTGCCCTCACAGTTTCCTGACTATAGGATTCAGTCTTTAGTTTATTAATGATTAGTGATAACTGATGATTCACCGAAGCATAGAATTCGTCCATTTTTGAAGAACCTTGAGAAAGCTGGTTTAACTGATGTTCCAAGGTTTGAATGTCTCTCTTATCGGCGTAGTGGAGGGACAGAATCTTTTTGATTTCATTCCAATCGTCGTCAAACACGTTGTATGAAATCAATGCTGTGTCCGCAGCACCCACCACTTTCTGGCGTATGCTTTGGACAATGGCTCGATAAATGGGTTTTTGTCTTACGATTTCGAAATCCTTAAGAATAGTCTCCACCGAGTGTATCCACGATATGTATTGAGTTGGATTACCATCGAAAGATCGTAATTCTTTCACGCTGTCAGGGAGTCGGCTTATATCCTTCAAATCGTCCTCAGTTCGTGGTCGTTGAAGGGGTCCTTCCTCTGAAACCACTGCACCTACGGCGGCAGCCTGACTATTTTCAAGAAATTCTAATCTACTAATCACCTGGCCTAAGGCGTTGTTACTTAAACTAGCCTCAATATTTCCTATTCTAGTTTCCACTCCCTTAACCTGCTCCATGAAACGGTTCATGGCACCAGTCAAGGTGGTTACAGTTGATCTAAGCTCCTCCATATTATTATTAGCAAGTACCGACAAGGATGAAAAAATAGAAAAATTCACTTACCTTCGAATCGTCTTTTGTGTTGTTTTTTATTTTAAGGGGATGTCCACTATAGCACTCACTTCACCGTAAATAATTCTTTTTTTCTTTTTAAATTTTATAATTTTTTTCTTTCTTTATTATTTTTTTATTTCTCTTAATTTCTTCTTTTCTTTTTTAATGCTCTTATATTTTCTTTTTCAAATATTTTCTCTCAATTCCCTTTAATACTTATTTTTATTTTTATTTTTTAACTATTTTTCACTTTATTTCTTTCTTCAAACATAGATTTTCTTTTAAATAATATATTTTCTTTTGTAATTATGTATATATTTTTATTTTAATATTTTTCTCTATTTTCTTTTATCAAATTTTTCCTTCTTTCTTTATTTTTTCTTCAAACATAGATTTTCTTTTAAATAATATACTTTCTTTTTATAATTATGTATATATTCTTTCTTTTACTCTTCACTTTTTATTTCAATATTTTTCTTTATTTTCTTTCTTCAAATTTTCTTTTTTCTTTTAAATTTACTTTTCACTTTATTTTTTTCCTCTTTTAAACATATATATATATTTTTTTTAATAATATATTCTCTTATATTTTTTATAATTAATTTTTTTATTTGAACTTCACTTTTTAATTTTTCAACTAAAATTATTCAAGGAGAGGAAAAAATATAAGTTTTGAGTCTGGGTTGGAACTATCGACGCGACCGGTTCAAAATCCCTTGACTCCTCTCGGAAGGTCCGTAATGTTCCCTTTTGGAAATCCGCTTTAATAATCGCGGATACCTACTAAGGTACGGATTACTTCACTTTCGCTTTGGTAACCTTCTGTGGCAATTTTTACCACCAGGAATACCAATTTGGCGAAGGAGGAGAAGCAATTTATTGTATTATTTAAATAATTATGCGTTTTTGGAGGGTCCCGTAGGAATCGCAAAAACGTTTTTTTATTAATATTATTTGGTCCTGGAGGGTCCCGTAGGAATCTCAGGACTTCTTTTTTATTATTATTTTTAGGACACCGCCGTTTGATATTTAGGCGGGTCCCTGCTCGGGCGCCAGTTAAAGGACCTTGAACCGGTAATTTAAAAAAATATATTAAGGTGGTTCGACCAACTGAACCACCGAATGAAACACAATTTTTTTACTTTAATTTTAATTTATTCGCACAAACAAGTTATAATATCAAATAATAATATCAAATATTTTAAGTATATTAATTATTTAAATCTTAACGAACTGTAGACTCCGACCGCACAACCCAAACTGATCTGTTTGGCGTCAACCAAACATGCTCATCCCATCTCACGATCGCGTTGCACCACCACATGTTTGCTGTAGATGTTGACCCAGCAGAAATAATATTTTCACATACTGCAACCTGATCCGACACAGGTGCATACTTCTAACTATAATTTTGTTTCCCACCGTGTAACTTGATCGGACACAGGTGCACGGTGAAAAACAAGAATAGCTTACTGTGCAGAATTTATTCCACTGGCTGAGCCAACACCACCGTTAACTTTCACAACTTTATATAAACAACAACAATTGATTTTCTTTGTTATGTTTATACAATAACAAGTACTCTCTTCAAACAGACCATGTCTTCATACAAGACTTGTTGAACTTTTACTAACTCATTCACCTGCTTTGCCTTGCCTTTTATATGGTAAAGTAAACAGTCTGATGAATGTTCTTGAAGGCGAATGTTCGTGGCTTCACCTTCTCGAGATCTCTATGAATGTAAACATCCTTGTTTCATTATTGTCGTTTGTGTATTTTGTTTACATATATTCTTGCAGTGTTGGTTGTTGTATTTTTGTTTACTTGTTTACAATTTTTTTATGCTGGTGTTTGTTGGTATATTTTTGTTTACTTGTTTACCATTTTTTTTATAAATTTTTTTTACTTTTAAACAAGTTCATTGTTCTGTTTAGTTAAATGTTAACTTAAATGAAAATGAGTCACCTTTTATTAAATTAATTATCGAATTAATCGATTGTGTGTGTATTAATACAGAAACTTTTTCAGCAACTTTCATTTTGTAAACAAAACACACTTAATATACATTTTTTCCTTCAGAACTATAATATTTTATGCGAATGACTTTATTACTGCCTCTATACTTATAAAAATGTTACCATATTGGATACAAAAAGACATTCAACCAATCACACGTAGTATTTATAACAGATACAATCCATATACCTAAGTATCTAAATTTCATATTCTCTGCTTGTCCTTATAATATTCCATAATGGGGATGTTAAATAGGGTCTGTAATAATGATAAATTATTTACCACACCGCTACTCTTTTCCATTTCTTGTACTTCTGCCAAACTAAAAAATTTATGATGAATTATTGATGACATTGACAATCTTTTTTCTCTTAAAGCCAGACACCAAAAAAGAAAACAAAATCAAAACTTTTCTTTAAGTCCAGTAGTGGTGCTGATGGGTATAAAAAAATTTGTATTTTCTTTGTTGAGGCTGTTGTTTAATTTTGTTGTTTTTGTTTCTTATTTCAAGAGATTTATAACATCGCTGGGAAATAATTTCATAAATAAAGTTAAGACTGCAAGAGTATTAGTTTTTTTTATTATCATTAGCTTAAGGAGGAAGATGGTCGAAATGTACGATTAAAAATGATTTTAGCAAAAACTTTACTTCTTTAGTTTAATTTTTTAAAAATTTTTTTTGGAATTGCAACCGAATTTAATATTGTTTGAAGTACTATTGAATGATGTTATATAATTTTGTCATTCACTACATAGGCTAAACTAAAATTAAAATTAAATTTAATAATTAATTAATTACTTATTATATATATATGTATGTATGTATGTTACGAAAATGAAAAAATCTAGATACTGGTATTTTGCTTTTACATCGTTTAACATTAAAATTCTAAACAAAAGCTACAAAAACAAAACAATGTAGTAAACAAACCTGTTTACAAATTATCGTACTGCTTAATAATAACAACAAATACCAGCATAAAAACAAAACAAACAAAAATATACCAACTACACTACAATAATAAATGTAAACGACGATGTTTACATATATAGAGATTTCGAGAAGGCGAAGTCATGAACATTCGCCTTCAAGAACATTCAATAGTCTGTTTTCTTTGCCACATAAAAGGCAAGGTGGGTATGCTGATAAGCCAAATTTCCAGATTTGGTTCTCAAAACACCCATACGTTGTATTTCAGAAGCCAATGAACCCATTATGAATGGCTGTTTGGTGTGGCTTGTGAAGCGCAGGCATCGCTGGCGCATATTTCTTTGAAAATGAGGACGGCGCCACCGTTACGGTCAATGGAGACATCTATCGCATTATGATAACAGAGTTTTTTGTACCCGCTCTTCATGGTATTGATGTTAACGATGATTGGTTTCAACAGGAAAGTGCAACTTGCGGCACATTTCATGCCACAATCGATTTATAGCGTCAAACGTTTGATGGCCTTTTAATTAGTCGAAATGGTGATGCCAATGTGCAGCCAAGAAGCTTAGATTTGACAACGTTGGTCTATTTTCTGTAGGGCGACCCAAAATTTCAAACCGTTTTTGATTTATTGCATTTTTAAATTTAAACTTTTAAATGGTCCACCCATTATAATAGTAATAACTACGGTATGATAGCTAAAAATGCCAATATGTGATAACATTTCTACATCAAATAAAATACAAAAAGTATTTCTTCGGTGACTTCCTCTCAGCATATTTCTGGCAAAAACTCTGAGAGTAAATAAAATTGCAATGAAAAGTTTCTCAAAAATCTGTCGTTCGGAGTCGACTTTAAAACTGTAGGTCCCGTCACTCATGTATAAAATTAACACACACAACATAAGTGGTGTGAGAAACTAGGTCGTAATCCTGACTAAAATTTGTAATGACCAATTATGTATGTTTTTACATATTGTATATGCCAGCAAATAATGATTTTATGAACGAAATTACAAACGCCTTTAAATGAATTAAATTTGAATTGATGTAACGCCGAATTGAATTTTATGTGACGATTTGAAAGTAATATGATGAAACGAAATCAATCACACATGGATATATTTCCCTTTTGTTTTAATATACACCAAAAGTCATTTCATATGGTACGGTTTTTCGAATATGAACGTTTTCAAATAACATACATATATAATATGTATGTACCATATATATCCTATGAGTACTATGATATACCTTATGCTGTTATAATAACTTTTTGATTAAAAAATTTTAAACGGGACTTAAAAAATTCAAAATCTTCACAATTCTGGCTTATGTAGCATTTTTAATACATACGACATACCTAGGGATTCTTTGGTGTTGTGCATGCCATTTTTTAAGTTTTCAAAGATTTTGTGAAGATTTATCGTAAATAATACATTATTTATGGTATTTAACCCTGGACGGTTAGTGTTCGTCGAATCGACTAAACTCATTTACTTTTTATTAAATTTCGCTCTTTTTTTCAACAACCTTAGTGAAAGCTTGCAGTCAGTTGACGAAAACAATTTTTTTTTTGTTCGTCGATTCAGCGAAGCCTTACTGTACAAAAATGATCATCCAGGATTAAAAAAATGGGTGGCCTGGGTACGTTTACTCACTAAAAGCTTTTGTTATCAACCAACATTGTTGATAAAATGAGCGAAATTTGATCAAACATAAAAGAATTATATGATAAAGAGTAAATGAGCTTCGTCGATTCAACTAAGAGTAACCAATTAGGGATAAAGTGTTCGTAGGTTCAACCTTAATGTGCAAAAATGAAGAGTAACCCTCCAGGATTAAGAAGGAATTGAAAGTTAAGTGTTGGATGAAAGTAAATAACTTGAATTTTCTGTTCTTGATATTTATTGAAGTAGCTGTAGTCTAGTATGTAGCGTGTTAGCTTATTAGACGACAGATCAAGTTTCCAATTTCAGGTCAGACATTTCCAATTTACAACGAAAGGTTGTAATGACCGATTCTGTTTGTAATACTCCTGCTGCTGAAGATTCTGAAGAAGAAGAAAACAGAAGCTCGTCTTATGAACTGACGAAATTATTGGCCCAATAAACATACCATGGTTTATCGCGAAAGATGGTACTACTTGCAACAGAGAACCTTTAGTAGTTTGGGAAGAGAAAATATTTTCAATTATTTTATTATAACAATGGTTGGTACCATCAGGTTTCAGCCAGCCCTCAATTGAGAGCGTTACTGATACGAGTGACAATAAGCTGCCCCACTAAACATTTGGAAACTTATAAATCGCCACAAAGCAAGGGTGCTAGATGTCAAATTATTACCATTTAGACATTTAGAAAAAAGCTAAGCTGACGTGAAGTGTTTAATTTTTACGTAAAAATCATATTGCAATTTACATACATCATATCAAAAATTGTGGCATAAATTTCATAAAGGTGATAATGAAATGTAATAATATAAAATAGTTTTTTTAAAAGGAATTGAAATAAATAAAAATATTTAAATTTCCTAAAAAAATCGATCAATAATCGTGACAATTCCATGTTACTACAACTATGTATCAAAAGTGATACATAAGCTACAATTATGAAGTTTTTTAAAGCTCGATCTACGTTTAATAATCTATAAATTAAATGAATATTTAATAAATAATACTGATAATAACACACTTTCCTACCCAATATACGAGTATTTTACAATTTAAGTCCAACATTAAAACTAACTCTGCCCAAATAATTCAGTAAATATCAACCACAACACATACTCTTTCTCATAAAATTTATTGCAGCACATTTTTTAAATATAAAACCAGCTTAAGCCCCATATTTAATGCGATAATATGATGTATGGCTAAGGTATTCGTCCGTAATAAAGGTGGAGCTAAATAATTACACTTTTTTAAATTCAACTTTGTATACTGTTTACCAGCTCTGGAGCATATTTAATAAAGTGTGCTTGGGTATTATAAACAGTTAGGGAAAGATTGTCCTCCATACAATACAGATTTTTTTTGGCAGGAGGTGCTTGGGGTACGTGTGAGTGTGAAATAAAATATTAGGCCGCAAATCATTGCATGTGATTTTGATGACAGGAGAATAAGTACTCATATGTGAGGCTTGTATTGATGAAGGACTTCGAAAGGGGTTGTATATAAAAAAAAACTTTTTTTTTGTATGAACATAAGTAAATAAACGGGCATTATTTAAATACAATCACCATAAGCAGTGAGTTTAAAGAACCCCTCGCCTTTGCTTTACATTTACTGCCACCACTGATTTGTGTTCTGCCATCAATAAAAAAAGGAAAACCTTTAAAACATTTTACAATCTGTTTTTAATTAAGCCTTTAATTCATAAAAATCTTATTTAATGGTTTCTTCCATTCTTTAAAATATGACGGCAGGTGATAAATGTTGCTAATAAAATACGGAAGAAATTGCAGTCATGGAATGCCTCACATTTTACGTTTTATCAGTAGAGTAGGGGTCCGACATGAAACCCTACTTATGGCATATCATCTCCAGGCCAAGAGATAATGGACACAAAACTCCTTACTCTAATATAATTGGGACCAGAGATCACCAGTGAATAGTTTTTTCGCTACTCATAAGTACTCATGAAATTTTGAGTATGAATGAGTTAAAAGTACTGAAATTTAACTACTCTGATTCATTTGTACTCACTACAATGTTGATTTATAAGTAGAGGTTGCAATAAGTATGCGCCTACTGATTCAGATTCATAAATTTAGAAAAATACTTACAATACTCATAAATGATTCGAGTGATTCGAATCATTCATCAAAATTTATAGTCTTAGTTGTTGTTGCATTTACAAAAAAAGAAAAAAGAAAAAGACAAAGACAGCAAGTAAAGCAAACATAAGTGTAACCTTCTAGTGAGTATTGTAGTGTTCGTACGCGAATCATACTTATTTTGTGATTCTTGTAAATGTTGACTCATGGAGAGTCGAAATCAACAACATCATATGTATTGTTAAGTATGAGTACGATTAGTACTTCAAACTTTGAATATGAGTATGATATTAAAATAAGTATGAATACGTATAAATATCAGAAATAATGAGTATGATTCGAATCTACTCATCTTTTTGAATACTCATTGCTGATCTCTGATTGGCAGGATGCATCTGATACCAGATCGATATTCTTAGACAAACGGAACAATGGCGCTGATGCATGTGTGGACTTGTTGCCATACGGATGGCTATAATCGTAAATACTGGACCGGACTTAGCTTATAAAATTATCCTTGTTGACACCAATCAACTACCTTTTAGGATAATAGGGCAGTAAAATAGATCAATAGGTCGCGTTATTTCACAACGACAATAATTGCAGAAATGAGTCTCTATCATATATTTCAACACAAAGCAAATGTAAGCTTAGATTGGAAAATCCTATAAGTAAAGTTTAACCCTGGACGGTTACTGTTCTTCGAATTGACGAAGCTCATTTGCTCTTTATCATTAATCCTTTAATGTTGGACCAAATTTCGCTCTTTTTTTCAACAACGTTAGTTGATAATGATAGTTTGCAGTCAGTAGACGAAAACATTTTTTTTGTTCGTCGCTTCAACGAGGAGTAACCTTAATGTACCAACATGACCATCCAGGATTAGAGAAATGGGTGGCCAGGGTACGTTTACTCACCACAAGCTTTCGTTATCAAACAAC
Source organism: Sarcophaga subvicina (assembly GCA_936449025.2). Taxonomy (NCBI): domain Eukaryota; kingdom Metazoa; phylum Arthropoda; class Insecta; order Diptera; family Sarcophagidae; genus Sarcophaga; species Sarcophaga subvicina. The sequence goes on from OW388084.2 coordinate 42,484,989, forward strand.
ATTGTTGATAAAAAGAGAGAAATTTGGCCAAACATAAAAGAATTATATGATAAAGAGTAAACGAGCTTCGTCGATTCGACGAACAGTAACCAATTAGGGTTAAACTGTTCGTCGATTCAACGCAGAGTAACCTTAATGTACAAAAATGAAGAGTAACCGTCCAAGGTTAATAAGAGCGAACGACGTTTTTATTTCGCATTCATAACCTGTACGTCATTGTTATTACACAATAAAAACCTTCTTTGTTTTCATTTCTAATTTTCACACGAAATATCTCTCTCTAAGTGGTGTTATACAATACATTTTATTGCAGTGTAGACGATTTCCATTAGCTGGCTCGTACCAATGCTTGTCTGGCAATAGAATGAAAAAAAAAATATGTACGAATGTTAGTAAAACATAAAACCACAAAAATTTTAAATTTAAAATAAATAACAAAACATTTTTGAAAATATTTTACAAACAAGCGATTCAATAATTTGGTTGTGCTAACCAAAGAGAACAAAAAGTCTCCGACAAATTGAAAGAACAATTCAAACAAAATTCACAATAAAATCAAAGAATTGTGCAATAATTTAGAAATTTAAGAATATTCTTACACCAACCTTTCCTATTGTGCGACATTTATGCGCATCGAAGCTATAAAATTCACGCATTTTTCCATTCCAACATTTCATATTTTCTACATTCAATACAATCCCGCATTCATTTATTCATACACTCACTGATATATTGACTCATACATTCACTCATACATTCATTCAATATTGAAATTTTTATTGAAACATTTTCTACTTCATGCACCTACACTACTGGGTGGTGGCTGGTTTGGAGTGGTAACACTGGAAACTAAATGGGTGAGTGAATCCATTGTCAATTCAAACGTATTTTCGTTATTGTTGTTTTGATAAATTTTTGGAATTTTTCATCGATTACACGGTGCGATAGTGAAAATACATCCGAGTAACTAGCTACATAGTCTAAGTTATTCGCTAGGTTGAGTAGAACTCAAAAATCCTTTTTTTATTTTTCTCGAACCCTCCAAACTTGTTTTATTTGACAAAAACGGTTTTTTTGATCTTTTCACACAAAATTATTGATTACCCAAATATGTTTGAACCTATTTTAAAAATCTAAAGTTTTTTAGAAAGCGGAGAGATTAGTCTTTAATACGGTATACATAAACGTTTTGTTCAAACTTATGTGTTTTGACTTTTGATGGGGTAAACTTGGAAAATATTATTTTTTTCTTATTTTTTCTAGATTGGCCATTCCTAATTGCAAAATTAAATCAAAAAATACGAAATAAGTGATGACATTCTCAAAGTGCATTATCTTGTGAAGAGATTGACACTTAGTTTGATGAAATCGCCGTAGTCTAGTAGGTAGTGTGTTGGCTTATTAGACGCAAAAGCCTGGGTTCGAGCCCCAGGCCAGGCATCAAAGACAAAATACAAAAAGTATTTTTTCGGCGACTTCCTCTCAGTAGATTTCTGGCAAAAACTCTGAGAGTAAATAAAAATTGCCATGAAAAGTTTCTCAATAAATAAAAATCTGTCGTTCGGAGTCGACTTTAAACTGTAGGTCCTACCACTCATGTATAAAATTAACACACACAACATAAGTGGTGTGAGAAACTAGGACGTTGTACAATGGGTCAATTCGACCTCCGGGTACTGTACTTGTCTTAATTGACAAGTACACGTCCTCTAACCTAACCTAACCTAACCTTGATGAAATCGGACAAAAATTACCGAAATTGTAATTTAAATAGTATAACAGTCATGTTGTATTTTTATATATGTAATCTTATCAAATGAACTTTCAGTTCAAAAATTTTCAAAAGTTTTTATGGATCTTGGTTGTTTATCGCGAAATGTGTCAATTTCATGTTTGTACGACTACCAGAAGTCGTCTAATATTTGTGTTTTTTGCAAATATTATTATTTCGCTTTGCGCAAACATTGTTCAACTTCTGGTGGTCGCCCAAACGTGAAATTGACACATTTTGCGATAAAAAATCAAGATCCGTCAAAAATTCTGAATATGTTTGAACTAAAGGTTCATTTGAAAAAATGCATATATATGAAAAATATAACTCGACTTTTAGTCTTTTTAAATAATACCTACGGCAATTTTCGTCCGATATGATCAAATGAAGTGTCAATTTCTTCACAAGATAATGCACTTCTAGAATGTTAACACTTATTTCATATTTTTTAATTAAAGTTTGCTACTATGAACTGACAAACTTGATAAAATATGAAAAAAAATCACATTTGTCACCTTTACTTCATCAAATCTTATAGCATATTAAGTCATATAATATACATATGTATATCATTTTAAAAGCCCATCTCTCTCCTTACTAATAAGGTTTAAATTCGGGACATCGGTTCAGAAATGTTTGTGTTATCAATAAATTTGTGCGTAAAGTCAAAAAAAAACAGTTTTTGTCAAATAAAACATGTTTGGAGGGTTTGAGAAAAAAAAAGTATTTTTGAGTTTGTTGGTTATTTTTTGTATTAAATGCACGATGGCAACCCAACTGCATATCTATTTTCTCTTTATAACTTCTTCTCTACTTTTTTATAAAATTGAATTCATTCCAATAAAATTCGTCAAACTAGCAGGCGGCTGTTTTTCTTTCTAAAAAAATTCAAACTAACAGAGTTCTACTCAACTAACTGAACAACTAAGACTAGGTAGTTATTCGGGTGTATTTAATTTTTTGTATTTTGTCGCTTAGTGTTATTAGTTGAAGCACCTTTAAAAACTGTACGAACCTATTAATGATGACGCTGGTATTTATCTTAACTGTTAGTGAGCTTATGTGGCGGTTCAAGTCACACACTCATGAATCACTGAAAATTTAATTTTTTGTTTTTATTTGTTGTTGATGTTTTTGTTTCGTTTTTTTCAAGCTGTTGTTGTAGGGCTCTGTTTATTATTGTGTTTAATTGTGAAGAGTAACCCGTGGCACTGAATAAATCTGGAGGACAGTTATGTAGACTGCAGTTGTATTTGCCGGGTATGTCATCTGACGTTAAGTCATCAATGCAAATACATTGCCGGCAGTTACCGGCATCCTGTAGCAAAACATCGCCTATTTTATAAAGTGTACCTATACAGAATAGCAATTGAAATTAAAGTTACTGCAAAAAAAATTACATAAAATTCCTTTCCATAAAAAAGGAGCATAAATGGAAAATAGGTTGCAATCAAGAAAGACATTATTTATGGGCAACATGAAGGTGGGTGAAAGCAATTAATGAAGGAACGGAAAGCTTTTGAAAGCAATAATTTATCTTTTTGACTACAAAAATCTATAAATAATAGTGGGACAATAGAAATTTAAATATTGAAACAAATAAATCAATTCAATTATGTCAATCAATTATGTCAATTCTTCTGCACGAAGAGAATAAGTGTCTTGTAGGGTTTTAGTTTTGTCATACGAGAGAGGTCTCTGTATATTGACACCAGAGGTCAGCAATGAGTATTCAAAACGATGAGTAGATTCGAATCTTACTTATACTTTCTGATACTTATACGCATTCATACTTATTTTAATGGCATACTCATACTACTCTTACTACTCATATTCAAAGTTTGAAGTACTCATAGTTCTCATACTTAACAATACGCATGATGTTATTGATTTCGACTCTCCATGACTCAATTTATACACGAATCACAAAATAAGTATGATTCGCGTACGAACACTACATTACTCACAAGAAGGTTGTGTGTTTGCTCTGCTTACTGTCTTTGTCTTTTTTATTTATGTGTCTTTCTTCCCTCTTTGTAAATGCAACAACAACTAAGACTGTAAATTTTGATGAATGTTTCGAATCACTCGTATCATTTATGAGCATTAAAAGTATTTTTCTAAATTTATGAATCTGAATGAGTAGGTGTATGAATCAAACATATTTCGAATGTCATGAGTTTGATGTCAACGTTGTACTCATACTCATTGCAACCTGTACTTACAAATCAATGTTGTACTGAGTACGAATGAATCAGAGTAGTTGGATTTCAATACTGTTGACTCACTAATCCACAAAATTTCATGAGTACTTACGGGTAGCGAAAAAGCAATTCATTGCTGATCTCTGATTGACACCATAGTTACACCTGTTGGCAAGAGTGATCCTATGCTTGACCTCCAGACTGTCTATCGAACGTATAGTTATTGGACGTAATTTGGGATCCAATATGCCGTCAGCATATACTTTTTTTTGCCCTCATTTACAAACAAATCCATCTTGGATACTCCAATGTACATAGTTAGTGTATGCCGGTAACTAGAAAATGTTTTTGAGTAATTGTGCAATTTGATGCATCCCATCTCCATGACGATGTCGTAGAGGTTCCAACATTGAAATGGTGATGCTTGAATTGCTTAACGTTATTCTGCATAGCCTTACCTGTTTTGTAGGAATACCGGGTTCCTAATTTACATCATTCATCTATAAGCGCTAAAATTTTAGTATACGATTTATGAATATTTTACACCTGAAGATTGTGCCGGTTGTAAGCGGGAGTTTTATTTTTATGTTATAAAAACATTTGACATGAATGCATGCGTTTATACGTTTCGAAGTGGGCATCAAATTGTGGTGCCGCCACTCATGTATAAAATTAACACACACAACATACATACATAAGTGGTGTAAGAAGCTAGGTTGTAATCCTGACTAAGGGGATCTAGTTAAGTAAGTAACATACAATGAATCATGTAACTCTTAGCCGCGAAGAAACAATTTAATTTCAACAATATTTATGTCTTCTACTATCATTTCAGTTATCTTTCTCTTGAACAAAACATAATTTTTGCCTTCCAAAATATTAGTTGCTTTGTGTTTGAGCAAAGTATCGCGTTTCATAATGCCGTTGTACAAAATATACATATACAATGTGTTCTATTTCAAAACGTCGTCAATGTGTATTTTTAACGCAGTCAAAAAGCAGTCAGGCGTCGGATGTATAGTTGATGCATTGTTTGGTTACTTTGCATATCTACATAGTTTATATACAGTAGTACGATAGAACTGCGTACCAACTTTGTATTGATACATTTTGGAAGGCAGCCATAGTATTTATTGTAATGCGTGTGTTAAACATTTTAAAAGCTATTTTTTATTGATCTTCAATAAAATGGTTTGTTTTCAATTAAATTCCAGATCTGAGACCGAACTACGGGAAATTATTTCGGTCACGAATGTGCATGCAAGTGGCCATTTTCATTCCGATAGAAGCTATTTGTATGTATCCCACAGTCCATTGTACACCTGCTGTTTGATATCTTCTTTTTATTTTTGTTTAATAAATTTATTGCTGTTCTTTTAAAAAATTTTTACTTGGCAAGATAAAGACATCAATTTGTTGTGACACAAATCCATCACGTTCAGTTTTTGAAATTTTTGGTCTTCTCCCTGCAGCTCTCTTCTTTCATTTTCTTGCATAATGTCAATAGTATTGAATAAATTATATTTTTATATGTCACCTCAATTCAATTGTGTCATAGGGATGTCAATAATCGAATTGATTTGGATTTTAAAACATTCCTGTTGACTGTTGGGTATCAACGTTTTCATTCATGCTTGAATAGGCACTGCTTTATTTGTTTATGCACAGACGTGAACACATACTCAACAGTCAAGGAAAACGTTTTTCGATGTTGAATTCTGTTCTTATACTCCTTGACCGTTATATTGTGAGGTTACCACACTTCGTAACAGAAACAAAATGAAATACGACGCCGTATATGCAAAAGCGAATGGAAAGAAAATTAATTTATTTCGACAGCCTGTCACCTTGCCTGACTTTTAGTCAAATCACACTTTTGAATGAGCAACCCTTTCAATTTGCACAGGATTTTTGACTTTTTTTGTTTATAAAATTCTTTATTTAATGTTCATGTAAATTCAAGTTTTTTTCTTTCCTTTTTTGAAACATTTCATGAAATTAACATAAATTGTTATGTTTCAGTTTGCCAGTCAGTCAGTTAGTCGTTCATTCAGTAAGTTAAGCAGCCATTACGTTATTCTCTTTTTTGTTTCCACCACATTCTCTAGTTTTCTTGGCTTTTCAGCAACTATAGAACAACAATTAGATTTGGCTCTTCATTGCCTGCTGAATGTTTTACCCAATGACTGGTTTTTTGGCTGGCTGGCTGGCTGCTGCCTTAATGGTTGTTTTGAAAAAGAAAGAAAAACAATTTCATTGTTTACGGTGACCCTTAACTCCTATAGGCATCGGTTTAAGGTCTCGTAAAACATAATTTCTGGTGTATTTTGAGGCAATAAAGAGTATTTTTTCTATTTAAATAGCAGAAAAGGGTATCAAATCTGTTTATGGAAGCATAGAAGTAGAATTTTTGTTTGTTAAATTGACACATTATGCATGTCAAACAAATCGGTGTTTGGCAGCATTGAATGAATGAAAAAATATTACTCATTGAATTCACTTCAACACATATTTATCAGAAAAATTCGTCCCAATTTACTCTATGAATGACTCAAATAACTAACTTTGAAGGAAGTGAGTGTAAACTCCTACCTCGTTTATGATCGTCTATTTTCGAACATATCAACTGGATTTAATTTCCAATTCCTTGTAGTTAGGTTAGACTAGGTTAGAGGACGTGTACATGGCAATTAAGACAAGTAAAGTACCCGGAGGTCGAATTGACCCATTGTACAACGTCCTAATTTCTCACACCAATTATGTTGTGTGTGTTAATTTTATACATGAGTGGTGGGAACTACAGTTCAAAGTCGACTCCGACTGACAGAAACTTTTTCATGGCAATTTTATTTACTCTCAGAGTTTTTGCCAGAAATCTGCTGAGAGGAAGTCGCCGAAGAAATATTTTTTGTATTTTGTCTTGATGTCTGGCCTGGGGCTCGTACCCTGGCTTTACGTCTAATAAGCCAACACACTACCTACTAGACTACGGCGACCTTGTAGTTAATGACTTACTAAAACGAATCATTATGACCAAGGTCTAACAATTGATTATTTCTATTTTTTAAATTTAAATCAAAGAAAAACTATATGAAATTTGAAATTATACGTTTAATTCTTTTAAAAGCCCTATGGATGCTATTATGTGTGCATGTTGACATTGAGGGCCGTAGTGGTAGTGGCTTATTCGCATACAATTGAATTTATGGAAACCTCTATTTAGTTCATATGTCGTTTGTATTCTAACGAATTGTTTTTGGCAGTAATGGCCTGGCCAAGGTCGTTCTCAAAGAACCTTTTGCTAAATGCACTTGTTGTTAAATGTTATATCTATTCACGGTGATTTGGTAAAACAGACTGAAGAAATGAAAACTAATTTGACAGCTATATTTTCAACAAAATGGCCGTTCTATATTGTTTTTCTGTAGTATTAACAACAAGTGAAATAAGTAATAAATGAGAAATTAAAGCATTATGACATTAATTGTTTTTATTCTACTACTCCATAAGTTTTTCTGTTTTGAGCCTTTTGCTAATCTTTAGCTTGTTGCTACAAATGAAGAGTTCAATCGAAAGTGCGAATGATTTTGCTTTTTACCAGGACAATGATCCCGAGCACACTTCGGGTGTGGAAAAGCTTTGGTTGGTCCATAATTGCCCCAAACTTTTAGAAACCTCTGCACAGAGCCCAGACCTCAACGTAGTTGAACATCTTTAGGAAGAATTAGCTAGAAGAGTATACCAACAACAATTTAAAACTTTGAATCAGCTTAAGGCGGCTTTACTGGAAGCGTGGAACTCCATAGAACCTGAGGTATGCTACAATTTGGCAAAATCAATTCCAAAACGTTTACTGGCCGTTCTTGAGAACAAAGGATATGCCACAAAGTATTAATTGTTCTCTTTCGTCATTTTTAACAATGGTGCTCTTCTTTGTCCAATTATGTGTTGAGCGCAAAAAATTTAGTTATTTTTCTTTTTCTTTATAAAATTACCCTTATCATGAAAATTTTTGTTATTTTTGTTATTAATCTAAAAGGTTGTAATGTAGAGTGTAAATAAAAGCAAAAAAAACATATATTTAATATTTTCTTTTTAAGTTTTAAGCACATATATATCAGACTAATGCTTGTCCGATTATGCGATGGAGCCACTGTATATATATATATATATATATATATGCTATTATAGCATAGTAAACTGGACTACAAAACTGAAAAGAAACATCAAATAGACTATCACTCTACGGCGATGCCTGTTTATTGCGACTAAGTAAAGGCAATTGGAGTAAGCATGCTTTCGCAAACTCCGTCTTGCATGTACATCTGAACGGTGGTGCAGAGCATGCGTATAAAACATCGTTCGAATACTTTATACTTCTCATTACCCAGCCTTTCTAACCTCAATATATAAATATTTTATGCCAGATACCAGGATTACGAGGTGTAACGTATCTCACAGTATTGGATTTGAAAGTGTTAAGGAAATTTGTACAGAAAACTAATTTCCTGTAGCAAGTATGATTTCTATATCTTAATGATACACACATACATAACATACATGCATACATATGTAATTCGCCATTACAGCCCTTCAGTCAGGATTACGGCCTAACTTCTCGCACAACTCATGTTGTGTGCGTTAATTTTATACGCGAGTGGCGGGAGCTTGTACTGCATGTATTATACATAGATGTACAAACATACACAGTTTACCGTCGACTCCGAACGACAGATTTTTGAGAAACTTTTTCATGGCAGGTTTATTTACTCTCAGAGTTTTTGCCAAAATCTGCTGAGAGGAAATCGCCGAAGAAATATTTTTTCATATTTCATTCAGTTGAAGATGCCTGTTTGATGGTGTTTGAACCGTGACCTTACGTCTAATAAACCAACATAATACCTATTAGACTACGGTGACTTCGGGCTCGAAATAAATCAATTTGAAAGCTTTGATGTGTGCAAATAGTTATAATACTACAAACCTTTATGGTTGGTTCTTTCCAGGTCGATCTGTCGATCCACCTGCCTACCCATTTGTCATTGGTATTACTTATAACTTTTTTGTTTCTTTAAGGTACATTAGTCACTGTAGCACAGCATCACCGCCCTCTCTTAATAGCATTTCTTTCCTTTCGCTTTGTTTCTTTCATTGCATTCATATTTCTTCCGTATATCCGTAAACTTCACAAATTTTCTCAACATTCTGCGATACTAAAATAATAGAAAAACTATATGCGGCAATAATGTTCTGAATTATCACTCATTTTTAAACGCAGTTAATTTCTTACAGAGTAATGCGTATTTCACATTGTATTCTAACGTGAAGTAGCCAAGTCTAGTAGCTAGTGTGTTAACTTGTTAGACGTGAGGCTATGGTTCAAGCTACAGGTCAAATATCCCGAACAGAACGAAGTATAAAAAAATATTTCTTTGATGACTTACCCCCAGCAATTTCTGGCAAAAATTCTGAGAGAAAATAAAATTGCCTTTAAAAAGATTCTCAAAAATCTGTTGTTTAAACTGTAGGTTCTGGCACTCTGTATAAAATTAACACACACAACATAAGTGGTGTGAGAAACTAGGTCGTAATCCGGACTGAAGGGTTGTAATGATCAATTATGTATGTATGTATATATGTATTCTAAGTGAAGCTTAAAATGCCAGCTTTCCCGTGCTGGTTAATCATAAATATGAGGTGAACTTAAATAAAGTTTTGATGATTAATTTGTACATCTGGCTGGTATGAACATGTGGAAATAAAAAGGTCGTTCCCTAGTCTTAAGAATTTGTTGTTTTATAAAAATTTTCTTTACTATATCCAAGGCCGGATGATTGCAAGATTACATTGATTAAAAAAAATAATCCTCAAACTATCATTAAGAAGTTGCCGTAGTCTAGTAGGTAGTGTGTTGGCTTATTAGACGTAAAGCCAGGGTTCGAACCCCAGGCCAGACATCAAGACAACATACAAAAACTATTTCTTCGGCGACTTTCTCGCAGCAGATTTCTGGCAAAAATAATGTGAGTAAATAAAATTGCCAAGAAAAAGGTCCCACCACTCATGTATAAAATTAACCCACACAACGTAAGTGGTGTGAGAAACTAGGACGTTGTACAATGGGTCAAAACGACCTCCGGTTACTGTGCTTGTCTTAATTGACAACTACACGTCCTCTAACTTAATCTATCATTTAGAATAGGATTATGTCCAATATACCAAAAAATCATTGTGATATAAGTCCACTAAAAGCGTGCCTCAACAAAAAGATTTGATTCGAACAGTAAAATTAAGGATCATTTATGGACTATTGATCCTTTTTAGTTTGAATGGATGATTTTGGCTAATGCTGTGTCTGTTGACGATGTTGCATTTGTTTGTGACACTATCACTACTACTTGAACTGCTATAACTGGTGGCACTATTATTGTTGTTGTAGTAGATGTTGGTGTAGCCATTGCTGTTGTTATTTAACAACTTTACACCCCTATTTTGAGCTTCTATATTTTGATTACTGCCAACAATTTTAGTAAAAATTGTGTTGTTGTTGCTTTTATTGTCCTTTCTTTTTGAGTATAATATATTGTTCTTAACAAGAGCAATACTAGCAGCAGCATCAATGTAAGAGTAGAGACATAGTTTCTGTTAGAAACTCAAATTGGTGGCGATTGCATAAATTTATCCTGCCGTTTTCCAATTTGTTTTTTATGTTCGAAATGCTGCTTCTGTTGTTGTTGTTGGATGGTAGTCTGTGGCTATTTTTGCTGTAATTTAGCAGATGATGCCGTTAACATTATATCAATATTTACAAAGCTAGCAACACTGTTATCTTCATTACTTATTGTCGAACGAATAATACCAACACCATCACGTCCACCACTCTCATTACTGTTGCCACTACTGCCACTGCTGGTAGTAGTCCGAGCAGTTTCTTATTTCGATTAAATTTTTTTAATACGTTTGCCTGAATTGTGAAATTTTATTGTTGTGGTTGCCCTTGCCTTTAATAATTCCACATCTAGCCATACTAATGTAGTTGTAATTGAGTCGGTTATTCCTGCTAAAATGTTGTTGTTTGGCAAGCATTCCATTTGCTTTCGCATCATCGCTCTAAATTGAAGCTGCTGTTGTTTCAATATTTTTTTTATTTATTTTCCTTTGTATCACCAGCAGCTGAAGCTGAAGAAAATTTGGTTTTAATATCGAATCCAATGTATTCATAATTTCTTCTACTGCGAATGATTTAAAAGCCGCTCACACAGCGCATGCTGGTTGACTCATTAAAAGTGAAATAATTTTTGTTATTCGTATCTGGTGATGCCAGCCAACGATGGAATGCATCATCCTGATCGTCTATCCATTAAGTCTCCAACACTTTCATTATTTCTGTTAGCTTTACTGTCATTATGGCTGTTTCTGTTATTGTTGCCATTTGTTTTCGGTTTACTATTGTCCCACGATGATACAATTTCCTTCTATTTGTTGATTTTAATGATTATTTTTTGAACAAATATGTTGTCGTTGATTTTTAACATCCTTCATGCTGTGTCAAAGCAATGTGCAATTAAGAGCAGTACAAATTATTTACAAATCGTATCATTGAGGAATATACAAGAATGTAATGAAGTCGCCATAATCTAGAAGGTAGTGTGCTGGCTTATTAGACGTGAGGCTCGGTTCAAATCCCAGGTCAGACATCAAAATGAAAATATGAAAAAATATTTCAGATTTCTGGCAAAAAAACTCTGAGAGTAAATAAAATTGCCATGAAAAGTTTCTCAAAACTCTGTCGTTCGAGATTGACTTTAAACTGTAGGCCCTGGCACTCATGTATAAAATTAACACACACAACATCAGTGTTGTGAGAAGGTAGGGTTGTAATGACCAATTATGTATGTATGTATCATTGAGTGAAATGTACTTATGTATGTACATATGTTTGTAAGTAGTATGAGAATTTAAACTTGTATCCCAAATATGTTTACCGAAAACTTTTAATTAATTGAGAGATTATCTTCGAAGGCAATAGAGGACCAAAAAATCATTTTTAGCACTGAGCCCCATTTCTCTACAAATGGATAAGTGTATGAATTTGGGACGATACAAATCCACAAAAGATCCATTAGCGTCCAATGCATCCCATAAAAGTCATTATTAAGTGTGAATTTTGGGCTGGTGGTGTCATCGGACAATATTCCCTTGAGAACAGTCCATGATAGCTATAGCTCTATGATTTCCAATTTCTTTTGGCCTGCAGTGGATAATATAGTAGCCGTGGTCTAGTGGGTAGTATGTTGGCTTATAAGACGTAAGGTCTCGGTTCACATCTCACGCAGACATTTCCAACAAAACGAAATATAAAAAAAATATTACTTTGGCCACTTCGTCTCAGCAGATTTCTGCCTTCTGAGCGTAAATAAAATTGCCATGAAAAAGTTTTTCAAAAATCTGTCATTCAGAATCGACTTTAAACTGTAGATCCCGCCACTCATGTGTAAAATTACGCACCCAGCATAATATGCATATACCAGGTGATTTTTTAACTATTATCTTTTTGGCAACATTGGTTTAAACAGCTCACGCACGTTTCGTGTTTTGTTTCACTGTCAAACATCTTCAGTTTGGTCTATAATTTAACCATGAATCATCTTACAAACGAACAACGCTTGCAAATCGTTGAATTTTATTATCAAAATGCGTGCTCTGTTAAGAAAGTTCATTGCGCGCTTCTTCCGTTTTATGGTCAGTTTAGTCGACCAACTGAAGCGGCTATTCGGGTTATTGTGACTAAATTTCGCACCAAATTTACACTGTTGGACATTAAACCACCAACACGCTTATGTAAAGTGCAAACTGAAGAAAATATCGCAGTTGTATCGGCCAGTGTTAATAATGACCATCAATTATCGATTCGTCGCCGTTCGCAGCAATTGGGCCTCTGTTACTCAACAATGTGGAAAATTTTGCGGAAGGATTTAGTTGTGAAGCCTTTCAAAATATAGTTGGTGCAAGAATTGAAGCCGAACGACCAACCGCAACGCAGAATTTTTGGTGAATGTGCTCTTGGAAAGTTGGCCGAAGATCCACTTCTTTATAGAAAAATTGTGTTCAGCGACGAAGCTCATTTTCGGCTCAATGGATACGTAAATAAGCAGAATTGTCGATTTTGCAGTGAGGATCAGCCAGAAGCAGTGCAAAAGCTACCAATGCATCCAGAAAAAGTCACAATTTGGAGCGGTTTATGGACTGGTGGCATCATTGGACCGTACTTCTTCAAAGATGTTGCGAATCGTAACGTGACTGTGAATGGTGAGCGCTACTGTGAGATGATATCCAACTTTTTGTTTGCCCAAAATACAAGAGCTTGACTTGCATGGCATGTGGTTTCAACAAGACGGTGCCACATGCCACACAGCACGCGTTACAATGGACTTATTGAGAGGCGAGTTCGGTGAACATTTTATTTCACGTTCGGGACCGGTCAATTGGCCGCCTAGATCGTGCTATTTAACGCCTTTAGACTATTTTTTGTGGGACTATGTTAAAGCTCATGTCTATACAGACAAACCCGCTTCAACTGACGCATTGGAAGACAACATTGTAGCATTTATTCGTGAGATAGCGGCCGAAATGTTGGAAAGAGTATGCCAAAATTGGACTATTTGGATGGACCATTTGAAGCGCAGTCCCGGTCAACATTTGCATGAAATACTCTTCAAACATTAAATTATATGGACCGTACTATCGATTTAAATAAAGATTTCATGCATTATTCTGTATTTTATGTTTTTTTTGAAAAATTTTCCTATAGCTTTTAAAAAATCACCCATTACATACATACCAATGACATGTAGTTTCAAGAGGACGATGCGACAACATGGCGCTCAGCCTTTGAGACATTATACACTAGCGATGTGAGGGAATGGTCATCTCACATGGAGGTGCTGTGTACTGGCCATCGGGATCGTGCGATTTGTACCAGTTAGGCGTCTTATTGTGGGGTATTTTTAAGTCGCAGGTATATACCAGTAAGTCAAAAACTACAGCAGTTCCCAATTTAATGCTTCACATGGGCTCCTCTTAGATAAACCATGTTGGTCATTTTAACGATGTTGTATTGTTGTATTGATATTGGCATCAATAGTTCCTTCAAACGAATTAAAATTCCGATGATATCTCACATCTGTCTGTTTTATTTAACCCTGGACGGTTATTCTTCAAATTTGTATATTAAGGTAACTCTTCGTTGAATTGACGAACACTTTAACCCTAATTGGTTACTGTTCGTCGAATCGACGAAGCTTATTTACTCTTTATCATATAATTCTTTTATGTTTGACCAAACTTAGCTCTTTTTATCAACAATGTTGGTTGATGACGAAAGCTTGTAGTGAGTAAACGTACCCTGGCCACTAGAGTTGGGTAGTTCGCGAACGAACTAGTTCAATTGAACTATTCACACAACTGAACTAAAAGAGCCGCTCATAATAATGAGCTCTTTTAGCTCCGTAGTTCAGTTGGCTCTTGTTCTCGTTTCTTATTCGTTCATTTCGTTCTTTTATTTTGTTTATCGTTCTCATGTGTGTAGTTCACGAACGAACTATGTAGTTCAATTGAACTATTCAATGAGAGTTGTGTAGTTCACGAACGAATTAGTTCAATTGAACTATTCATACAACTGAACTAAAAGAGCCAACTGAACTAATGAGTTCTTTTAGCTCCGTAGTTCAGTTGGCTCTTGTTCTCGTTTCTTATTCGTTCATTTCGTTCTTATTCGTTCTTTTCTGTTGTTTATCGTAGTGTTAAATGGTAGTGCCATCATTGGCGGTGTTACCACATACTAATAAAATAACTTATGGCAACATTTTTCCTACAAAAGCGCGAAAATTGCAAAAAATAAAAAAATAAGCAAATTAAAATAATATATTTTTTCAATTTAACTCAAAGAAGGGTTAGGCGAGAAATATCCACAGAAATTCTTATTAAATATACTTTTATAAAAACATATGTAATTTTTGACGATGTATTAAAATTAAAATTTTTTGCTTTTGAATTTCTTGAATATAATTCAAATTTTATACATTAGAAGTAATAGCACATAATAGCTAAAAAAATTTTTATAATATATTTCTTTTAATAAAATTTCTAAGTGGGCTCCATGGAAAGTTAGTGCATAGTAGAGTTGTGTAGTTCACGAACGAACTAGTTCAATTGAACTATTCACACAATTGAACTAAGAGAGCCGCTCATAATAATGAGTTCTTTTAGCTCCGTAGTTCATTTAGTTTAGTAGTTCAATTAGTTCAGTAGTTCCTTTAGCTCAGTAGTTCGTTTAGCTCAGTAGTTCGTTTAGTTCAGTATTTCTTTCAGCTCAGTAGTTCGTTTAGCTCAGTAGTTCGTATAGTTCTCGTTTCTTATTCGTTCATTTCGTTCTTATTCGCTCATTTCATTCTTATTCGTTCTATTATTTTGTTTATCGTTCTTGTGTGCGACATTCCTATTGGAATGGTGGCGGTGTTACCACATATTAAAAAAAGAACTTATGGAAACATTTTTTACAAAACTAAGCAAATAAATATAAAATATTTTTTATATTTAACTAAAAGAATGGGTTGGAATAGAAATACGAACAGAAATTCTCATTAAATATTTAAAAATAAATCACATGCTTTTCAAGTGCTTCAAGCACATACATAAATGAATTAATAAAAATAAAAATACCACAAATTATTTATAGTGAAACATTATTGAAATGAAAAAAAAAATATTACAAATATGATAAATTTACACGGAATACATTAATTCATTTATTGGTATTGTTTACATCAGTTAAAATATAAATGAGCAAACGTTGCCATAAAGAAGTTATACAAATTGAGGAAGAGAGCGGCGCTGTTTAAGAGAACTGAACTATTGAACTAAAAGAACGAACTAGTTCATTACAGAGAGCTGAACTAAAAAGAGCGAACACTCAAAAGAGCTAACGAACCCAACTCTACTGGCCACCCATTTTTTTAATCCTGGATGGTAATTTTTATACAGTAAGGTTACTCTTGGTTGAATCGACGAACAAAATAAATTTTTATTCGTCTACTGAATGCAAGCTTTCATTATCAAATAACGTTGTTTATAAAAAGAGTGAAATTTGATCAAACCTAAAAGAATTATATGATGAAGAGTAAATGAGCTTCGTCCATTCGACGAACAGTAATCGTCCAGGGTTGAATTCAAAGATGGGAAAGGCTTACTAAAAGACTGACTTAGAGCCGAAACTTTACAATTATATTTAACTGATCGTACATTAGTTTACAAAAGAAACTTGATTGAATTTTTATTTCAAAACAAAAATGTCTGTTTGTAATTTTAAATCGCATGCAATTTAATACTACATTTTGTATCAACGGTCTTGCACTACCATCTTCATACTTCACTTTGCGTAGAAAACTTATTGACATAATTTCTAATACACCCATACCTTACTTTGCGTCGTGGTTACATATATACATACATAATTGGTCATTGCAGCCCTTTAGTCAGGATTACGACCTATTTTTTTGTGGTTACGTTCGTAAAAAACACTATGCAAATTGAAACGACGCAAAGTGAATTAGGATTTTCTATAACAAACCATGTAAAGAATGAAGTTATGTTAAAATGTTATGAAAATACTACTTTTTAAAAAGAAAATTGAACAAAGTAAACATTTAAAAAACAAAAATAATAAATTAATAAAATATTAGTGCATACATATAAAAACAAAATCAATTAAAAAAAATTAAGAAATTCACTTAATTTATAACACACGAACTGAAACTGAACTCTAAAATTAGAAAAACAAGGTGAAAAAAATTGTATTATTTTATTTATAGAAAGGGAGTCCCCAAGTTTTGATAGCATGTCGCAATTAGAAACAAAAGTCATACCAACTTTTTAAAAAAAAGAATAAATTAAAAACTCGAACCCAAAACAACGCAACTTCGAAAATCTAACGAAGCACAGTGAGAATTCACCAGCAACACAACTTCAAAAAAACGCAAAACGAAACGACGCAAAGCGAGGTGTGAGTGTATTTTACTATGAAAAATGGGAAAATATTTGTTTGCCTTATCATTTGAAATATTAATCCTTTTGTTAAGATTATGTCCTTTTAAAGTTCTTAAATTATAAACATTAGAAACCCAACGAAGAAAACTAGAAAGCAAACATAATTTATGTTTTTTATTTCGTAAACCATAAGCAAAAACGAGGACCCCAAAAAAGAACTTTAAGTTAATTTAAGACCACAGATAAACACACATACTTATACCATATATAAACACATACATTTGTGTAAGTGTACGCATGTAATACAATATCCCTTTAAAGATTTAAAATAACAACACATACATATTGAAACAACAACAACAACAATATCAAATTGTAATCTCGTCGAATATTTTCTATTTTTCATGGTTTTAGGCAGTTTGACAGTTTTCAATATTTCTGTTTACAGTTATACTCACAATATTTGTTCTTTATTTATGGGGATTAACTTAAGCATTTGACCCTGTAGTCCTTTTAAATGTATGCGAAATAGAAACATGATTATTAAAGGAAAATATTTTCTTCAATCCAAATATTAAAACAATTTTTAAAACAATATGTAGTGGGGCCAAGCAGTGCGTTGCATTGGAATATCGACAAGTGAATTATAGGAGAAGGGAAAGAAATGAAAAAGTTCACAGTTGTAGATTCATACGAAAATTTTAGTTGTTTGGAAAGGTATTTTGCTCGAAGAACGAAATACGAAAAAATATTTCTTCGGTGTGGGTGTCTTGTTAGTCTAGTGGTTAGCGGGATAGACTATTAGCGTGAGGATCGTGGGTTCGGTTCCCAACAGAGACTCCGGTCTCTGACACTACACCGAGCATATGGTCAAGTTACTCCGATCGTATATAATTAGAATATAATTTGTAATTGTATTGTAATTAATAAATAAATAAATTTCCTCGCTGACTTCCTCTCAGCAGATTTCAGGCAAAATCTCTAAGAGTAAATAAAATTGCCATGAAAAGTTTCTCAAAAATCTGTCGTTCGGAGTCGACTTTAAACTGTTAGGTCCCGCCAATCATGTATAAAATTTGTACACAAGAAACTAGGCCGTATTCCTGACTAAAGCGTTGTAATGATCAATTACACTATGCGACAAAGTAGAAAAAAATTAAATACACCCAGCTAATGCAATAGTGTAGGTTGTGAATTTTGTTGAATGGAACTCAAAAAAATTTTTTTGAATTTCTTGAACCCTCCAAATTATTTTATTTGACAAAAACTGTTTTTTTTTTGAACTTTACGCCCAAATTTATTGCTTACACAAACATTTCAGAACTCATGTCCAAAAATTTAAACCCCATTAGAAAGGGGAAAGATGGGTCTTTAAAGCAATGTACATATATATATTATTTGACTTAATATGCTATGAGGTTTGATGAGTTAAACTTGAAAAATGTGAATTTTTTTCATATTTTATCAAGTTTGCCCGTTCACAGTGGCAAACTTTAATTAAAAAATATGAAATAAGTGATGACATTCTGAAAGTGCATTATCTTGTGAAGAGATTAACACTTCGTTTGATCAAATCGGACAAAAATTACCGTAGTTATTATTTATAGAGACTAACAGTCGAGTTATATTTTTCATATATACGAATATATTTTTCAAATGAACTTTTAGTACAAAAGTTATCAGAATTTTTGACGGATCTTGATTATTTATCGCAAAATATGTCAATTTCGCGTTCAATTGACCACTAGAAGTTGAACAATGTTTGCGCAAAGCGAAATAATAATATTTGAAAAAAACACAAATATTAGCCGACTGCTAGTAGTCGTGCAAACGTGAAATTGACACATTTTGCAATAAACAATCAAGATTCATCAAAACTTTTGAAATTTTTTGAACTGAAAGTTCATTTGATAAGATGACATACGAGTATATAAAAAATATAACACGACTGTTGTACTATTTAAACCATAACTAATTTTTGTCCGATTTGATCAAACGAAGTGTCAATCTCTTCAGTACTTTAATAATGTCATCATTTATTTTATATTTTTTAATTAAATTTTGAAATTAAGAATGGCTAAACTTGAAAAATGAGAAAAAAATAATATTTTCCAAGTTTAACCGATCAAAAATCATAACATTTAAGTTTGAACCATATGTTTATGTATACCATTTTAAAGAGTCATCAGTCGCCTTTTCAAAAAACTTTAGATTTACATTAAAAAGTATTCGGGTAATCAATAATTTTGTGTGAAAAGATAAAAAAAAACCGTTTTTGTCAAATAAAACAAGTTTGGAGGGTTCGAGGAATATAAAAAAAATATTTTTGAGTTCTACTCAACAAAACTTACAACGTACACTATATCATTAGGTGGGTGTATTTTGACTCTCGCACCGTGTTATATTTGCTTGTTTTTAATTTTAGATTTTTGTCTGTAATAGGTGCTAACACATCATCTACATGAGCAACGATCATACAGCAAGTTCATCCACGGTTTCATAGCAAATGGTTTCATTGCAAGTATGAGAACACACCTCACTGTTCTTAGAACCGCGAATTTGGAAATACTTAAGATGCGCATAGTACTTAGCTTGAATGGGATAGATTCCAATTCCAATTTTGCTATATGGATGCCATATGAAGATATTGACCTTTAAGTGCTTTATAGATACAAGAGCGCGTTAAGACAGAAATCCAGAGATGACCGTGGTCCAATAAATCAGTGCTGTTGGGCGAATATTGATTTCATCTGAGTTATTTTTGCGACGACGATCAAGGTGGATACCTTCGTCAATTCAACGAATAGTAACCTTACTGTACAAAAATGACCATCCAGGATTAGAAAATGGGTGGCCAGGGTACACAAGCTTTCGTTATCAACTAACATTGTTGATAAAAAGAGCGAAATTTGATCAAACATAAAATAATTATATGATAAAGAGTAAATGAGCTTCGTCGATTCGACGAACAGTAACCAATTAGGGTTAAAGTGTCCGCAGTGTCATCAATGAATGCTGAAGTGTTAATTAATAAGCTCGTTGGCATATCTGTAGTGAACAACTAATATAGGCAGGATAAATCACAGTTTAATTTTGTATTTCCTAGGTAACATCTAAAGAGCTTATAGTCTTATAATTTTGTGTATAACACTACCGTGTCAGACCTTGTCAAATACTTTGTGAGATGTCTATGAAGTGTGCTGTACAATACTGTTTTTGCTTGAAGGCATCTCGAATCAAATTTATTATTCGGAGAATTTATTCAGTTATGTTAAATTGATGATGGGAAATAACGGTATTGAAATCCATTTCCTGAATTAAGCTGTCAAAAAACATTCTTTCGTACAATTTTGAGACGATATGCAATCATTGGCCAATATCATGTAACCTGAGTTATATCCTAGCCCGGTATAATAATTATCTCTGAAATAGGAGAAGTAAAAAGTATTCATTTGCAGTTATGCTATAAAACGATGGAGAAATTTTAACAAAGACTCAAATTTAGTGAACAAATGCTTTATAAAATTGGACTGAAGTGCTTCTAGGATTTCAGCCTGTAGTAGGGATGTGTTAGACAAACAGATGAGACAAAAAAATAATAAAATAGTCCTTGAAAACCCGAATATACTAATGACAGCTTACGTACATAGGTGTAAGTTTGCCACTTTATTTTTCTCATGATTGCTCTTTAATATGGCAACCAGTCATCTATCGATTGCATGTACATAAGGTTTTTTAACAAAAGCGTTTTAAATAACTGCTTAACCTCTTTGCTATTTAGATTACTGTCTATGAATTCCATACTACTTTCGATGGAAAAAGCATTTGATAAAAAGTTTAAGGACAAAAGCTTTAACCTATAGAACTGAATGTCTGTCTTTAAAATTTTAATTCTTTTTAATGTTTCAACAATGATAGACAGAGCGACAGCAACAGTAACCCACATAAATCTGTAGTATTTGTATATTAAATCTGTGTTAATGATTCCTTACAAGTAAAATATTCATCTTTACACTTATTAAGACACAATTTTATAGTTTAAATATGTAATCCATTGACATCCGAACACAATGAATAGGTCAGTCGAAATGCTCAATGGAAGTGAAGAAAATAAACAAGAACAGGGCAGTGTAAACTAATCTTTTTGTCAATTCTCCTTGGAATTTCAATAGTGCGAAGGACGCATACCATTTCAACTGAGATGGTGTGGAATAGAAGAAAATTGAATAAAATTGAAAAAAAAGCAACAACAAAAATTATGGGCCAACTTCACAATAAATTCATAACGCTGTGAATGAAACACAATCTTTGGATACAAAATTTTTTTATTTTTCAACATAGTCTCCCCCAAAATGTCTACAATTCCTTTTTGAAGAAGTAAGATTTTGATATTAAAATAGATTCGCTTGGAAAATTATTTCATCGTTTGAGTCTAATCTCTCGGCGTCGTTCTATTTATTCATACATACATAAGTTATATTTCTGCTTAAAAGGCTATAGTGATTGATTAGGTAAGCAAATGCTCACTTTTAGTTTTATATGTATATCGTGAATTCTTTAAATTTGTATATAGAAACCAAAAATGGAAGTTCAGAACATTCGGCATCGTCTATGCTCGTACGCCTACTAACCAATTCCATAAACCTCAAATAGTTTGCCATTGAAATTAATGCTACAGAGTTTCCATAGAATGAATTTTAACCCTTTTAAGTGACGAGTTTTAACGTTTCAATGGACAAACGAAATTCACTTGTTTCTATTTGTCCCTCAAATAACAGTGTCAAATGAAATATATATATGCAACGGTGCCCTTTAAGTTAAAGACTTTCGACCAGTGATCAATTAAATCAGATAATTTGTATCAATTTATGTATTTTTCAAAAATTATATCAAAGCAACAGCCTAATTCAGCATCATTTTCTAATCAAACTTTATTATTTGTCTGGTATAAAAACAATCACAGTGATTGCACTGGCCAGATAGTATTTAGTAGCGTCATAGGCTATAGCATGGAAGTTTTCCTCCCCTTTTGATATTCTGGGATACCTTGTGATGGCCAGTATTGAAAGAAGTCACATGCATATAGTAGGCAAAATGATTAAAAGCCATTGTAAATATCGGCCAACATGACCTTTATCTTCTATATAATGGCTCCTGTAGAGATTAACAAAAAAATTCACTTTTTTTCAATTCAATGCATTCCGTAATAGGAAATAGTCCTGGAAAGAACATTTTATGACGTCTTAGTCAATTTAGCTTCTAACGTTGTTAAAGTGTAAGATTAAATAGGTCAGGTTTAGTCATTCATTAGCCAAGGCAAATGCTTCTGCTCATGGAGTGCACTGTATACGAATATTTAAAATATAATATCCAATGTGACATGAGCTGTACGACACGTAGCACCGTATTGTTGAAACCAGTGATCATCCCATCCAATTCAAAAGAAGTTTTTTAATCATCGAACTGAGAGTCTTTGTAGTCTAGTGGGTAGTGTGCTTGTACATAACATGACATGAGCTGTGTAGCACGTAGCACAGTACTGTTGAATTCACATATCAATGGTATCCAGACTATTCAATTTAGGTGAAAAGCAGTTGATAATCATCGACCTTGTTGCCTTGGTAGTCCAGAGAGTAGTGTGCTAGATTATTAGCGTGATGTTCGTGGGTTCGATTCCCACCACAGGCTCTGATCTGTTACATTACACCGAGCATATAGTCTACGTTTCTCGACTCGTATATAATTAAATGTAATTTGTAATTGTATTGTAATTAATAAATAAGTAAATAAAATTAAAGTAATCAACGACCTATAGTGCTCGACGTTGATAGAAATTGCCTGGTCAACGTCGTTATGAAAAAACGACGCCACCCTAAAATCTATACCAATGAGAGATATTTTAGGGACCAATTTGACCTCACTTAAATTGGTATCGTCCTAGGTTAGAGGACGTGTACTTGTCAATTAATACAAGTACAGTACCCGGAGGTCGAATTGACCCATCGTACAAAATTCGATAATTTTATTTGTTCACGTACCTTTTCAACTAGAAATGGGCCTCATCTCTGAAACTTCTCCAGATCCCAGTCACCGAACACACATTATTATCAATAGTTGTCCATAAGGATTTGGAAAAACAGACTAACAAGATGGCCAATATCGGCAGTAAATGTTAGAAGACCCTATATTTCGTTCTAGAAATTCCACAACTTTTATATTTTCCATACCCACTTAATTGTGTTAGTAATATATGTGTATGTATTTGTGAGTTCTTTTGTATCAAATATCCTTCCTTTTTAAGTGTTTGCCCACACATGCATGCAACACTGTTACATACAAAATTTATATTCTTATGAAACTTTTATGGTTTAAGTTTAACCGCACTTTAATTGATTCCTTGGGGCTATAGACTTTTATTATGAGCACATGAATAGTTTCCTAATTTCACTTTTCCTTTTTTTTTCTTATCACACATAATGAAATCCTGATGCTTTGATGGGGAATTTCTTTAAGCGCCATTATTACAACTTGACGTTAAGCTTGGGTTTAGTTAAAGTTAACTTTAGCTAAAGTGAACTTTAAAGTCAACTTTAACTTATTTTCGTTATTACAACCTAATGATAAAATAAAGTAAACTTTTTCAAAAATATGGCAGTGCCGTAGCAATGTCGATAAAACTTCTCAAATAAACAAGTTTTTTTTAAACGCCGTGGCAACGAAGGGCTTCTTTTTTGTTGTTGTGTTTCCCCATTTTGTTTATATTTGAAGTTGTCGTATTGAAAATAATAAATAACATGGCAAGTTCAAACATAAACTTAACTTTAAAAGTTAAAGGTAGGATGATAGTCCCTTTAGCTTAACGCTCACTTCTATCTTATTGTCCACTTATTATAATGACAAAAAATTTATGTGCCCGTTAAAATCCTCCCTTTAGTTAACGGCAAGTTGTAATAATAGCCATAAGTCCGATAAAATCAAAGAATTTTTCTTAGAAGCGGCGTAGAAGCATAAATGATGGAAATAAAAGCAACTTTATAATGTTTTTAAATGAACTTCAAATAAAATTTTTAATTAACATTAAACAATAAAACAAAATAACAAAAAACATATGTACATACATACGTCCATTAAGATATTAAATGAAATGAAAATTAAAATTAAAATAATTATGGCAGCAAATATTGTCGGTGACAGACGTACATACTTACATACATTCCATAGAAACTTCAGATAACCATGTACAACAACGATTTTGAAGGAAAAAACTTGATAAACAAACCCCCAACATTTAAAATTCTTTGGAAATTAAAAGAATTTCTTTGAATATTAAATTGTGCCATAAAAACAAAGTTTAACAAAAATCTTACGATGCAAACTTTTTCATTTTTCTGGTGTCATTAAATGAAAAATTATCAAAAATTTTTTGAAGGTTAGGTACAACGGGAAAATGAATAGTACAACTGGTATCAATAGATGCTTTAAATAAAAGTTCGAGTATTTAAAAGATTTAATTAGAAATTTAAAATGTCGGAAAAAGTACACAGGTATTTAAAGAAAAATACAGAAAAATAACTTCTTCCACTGACTGATATCAGTCATAAAGCCCTGACGAAAAATCAGTTGAAATATAGGTTGCCCTGGTAATCTATCAGTGTGAAGATTGTAAGTTTGAGTTCTACCAGAGACTCTGGCCTGTTATATCAGCGAGTATTGTTTCTGAAAATATTGATTGTTTTGCTTTTTAGTTCTTAGTTTTTCATTGTAGAAAAAATTCGTGACATGTTTTAATATTAAAAATGTTCAGTAAAATTTGCCAACAGTTTAACACTGATAGTCTTACAAGATAACGAAGCTAGAAAATCATTAATTTTGTTATGAATATTCATGCTGCTATCAGTTTTAAGTAGAATAGAATTGCAAACGAGCAGCCAAAGGCTGTTAGGCTGGCAACAGGTGATCTATTTTTACATGTTCACCTGAAGTCCATAGGCGTGGATAATATTAAATGTATAGGGGTCATAGAAACAATGGAACACTTTTCATATAATTTCACAGCCGTTGTAAGCTAGTGATTTTAATATATTAGGAAGGATACTATACCAGATACTATATTCTTTCAGAGAGGTGCACTAGAAAAAGTAATGGCTATTTATACAGGAAGTCGCTGTAGTCTAGTAGGTAGTGTGTTGGCTTATTAGACGTAAAGCCAGGGTTCGAGTCCCAGCTCAGACATTAAAACGAAATATAAAAAAATATATCTTCGGCGACATCCTCTGAGTAGATTTCTGGCAAAAATTCGGAGACTCGGAGAAAATTGCCATGAAACGTTAGGTTAGGTTAGGTTAGAGGACGTGTACTTGTCAATTAAGACAAGTACAGTACCCGGAGGGCGAATTGACCCATTGTACAACGTCCTAGTTTCTCACACCACTCATGTTGTGTGTGTTAATTTTATACATAAGTGGCGGGACCTACAGTTTAAAGTCGACTCCATGAAAAGTTTCTCAAAAATATGTGGTTCGGAGTCGACTTTAAACTGTAGGTCCCACCACACATGTATAAAATTAACACACACAACATGAGTGGTGCGAGAAGCTAGGCCGAAATCCTGAGTGAAGTGTTGTAATGGCCAATTATGTATATGTATGTATCATTAAAAGAACCTTATAGGCCAGTTTAAATTGTTGACTGATACACTTTTTATTCAAGATTTCTCGAAGCCCAGGATTTGCTAGCGTCTGACATAAACCTATGTCAGATAGATTGTTTAACGAACACAAGGCTTTAAAAAGTAGGTGTCTTTTTGGCAGGACTGTGCCTGCAGAAGTAAATTTTCGGAATGTTTCTTTGATTTTGTGGCAAAAACCATGAAAGGGTTTCTAAACAATCTATCGTTCAGAGTCGAGTTTAATTTGTACTCATCCGTCGGTCAGTCAGTTCGGACCATGAATAATTACGAAAAAAAAAATATTTCGATCGGCCAATTGCCATGGAAAGGTTCTCAAATAAAATTTCTCGTTGGGCGTCGACTTTAAACTCTAAGTTCCGCCATTCAAGTATAAAATTAACACACACAACATAAGTGGCGTGAGATGCTTGGCCGTAATCCTGATTGAAAAGTGAGCAATTAGCATTCAAAAAAATGAGTAGAATCGAATCATACTCATAATTTATGATACTAATACGCATACATACTTATTTTAATATTATACTCATAGTAATCATATTTAAAGTTTGAAATACTCATCATACTCATACTTAAGAATAAGGATGATGTTATTGATTCCGACTCTCCATGACTCAACATTTACAAGAATCACAAAATCACGCATGATTCGCATACGAACACTACAATACTCACTAGAAGGTTGTGTGTTTGCTTTCCTTGCTGTCTTTGTCTTTTTTCTTTCTTCTTCTTTTGTAAATGCAACAACAGCTAGGACTGTAAATTTTGTTGAATGATTCGAATCACTCGAATCATTTATGAGTATTATAACTACATACATAACATATAAGTTTCGAATTTCAATATTTTCAAATACTCTGACGATTTCCTCTATTCTGGCTCCGGCATATACTTGCATACATATTAGCATGCTTAACATAAAATAAAAATCGGAGAATAAAGTTTTTTCCTCCAACTTTCTATGCTAGAAACCAATTTTGTTTTACATTTTAGAGATGTAGGCCATGTATAGCCATGTTTTCAGGACATTTATTTTGCTTGTCTCCCAGCAACACGTTTCGTGTTTCTTTTTCAGTGTAATTTTTTTTTATAAAACAAAAATCAAAATCAGTTTGACATCTGAAGGATGATTGATTTTTACTGAGTATTGTGAAGTGTGTATGTGTGTATGGCTTTTATTTAGGTTTACGTAGAATATCCTTGAGAAGATATTTCAAAGTTTTTGCAATTAATTAATAAAACACATGAATAGAAGAAATTAATTTTAATTTTTATAAATGAGTTCTATTGATAAAATAAAGTTTTTTGTTTCTTCAATAATTAATTAAAATAAACGAAGTATTTTGTAATGAAAATGAAATCGAGAGAATTTCTTAAAATACCTTTGACAAATGGAAAACGAAGCATAATTGAAAATAATTATGATTTAATGTTTAAATGCTTGTATAGCACAAGGGTGCTTAAAAGTTTAGAACATCAAAAAATTTAAGGATGTGGTAATAGAAAATTACCTCATCAGTATGGCGAGTATTTGTTTGTATAATACCACATGGTTTTTAGCCACCTGGGGAATATTCAACGTTATTAACCTTTTGACAGTTACAGAAAAAGCCCAAAATCTTGGTGAACAGTCCCCATCACCTTTTCAATAGATGATCATGCCCGTACAGAATATCTCTAAAGTCGTATGGGCCACGCAGCACCATCCGTTTGTGTCCAGGTCAGACAAATAATGGCCTGGTCAAAGAAATTTTCAGAGAAATATGGAAAGATGACGCCTCCAGCCTAGAATCCACGCAATAGAGTGTCTTTTGCGGAATGCTTTGGACGTTATTGTATCTCATATGGATTGGTATCGTTTCGATATTAACAATTTTGTTTGTTCACATACCCTTTAGCTAGAAATGGGCTGAAGATAATTTTTCGATAAAAATTAAGATCAGTGACATATGAGGGATTGCCTTCACTCACTCAGTTAGTTGAATATTCCAGGCCTAAATTACAAAGCAAAAATCAGCGAATCGTAATCGTGGCAAAGTCAAGTTCTTCTAAACGGTGACAAATCGACTGCCCACGATTCTCCTGCACTCTCACAGACAGCGGTGATGTTTCGTCGACTTTTGGGTGTCGGTCGATCATTTACTGAATCAGGGAACTTAAATTTATCCACCATATTGGGAATAGTCTACCCGGTAGGATGATTATGGTGATCGTAATATAGGCGAAGTGCGTTACTTAATGCAATATGCATTCATGATGATTTGGCAAATCAGATATTATATTAGTATCCTGCATATACTCGAGGAATTTATTCGTTTTACATATGAATACATATGAATACATTCCCATGTTTGACCTGGTGTTTGACGTGGATGTCTACTCCCTTCAAAAATATGTGCTCTTTAAAACTGACAGGAAGTGCAAAAATAATACAATCAAGCCGCTATCTCAGCACTTAGCTCCTATGAGGTTGACTCGTGTAGTATCATACTGCGTATGAAAGCTAATATGTTAGGCAGAGGGAGTAGGGCCATCGCTTGGCGTATCCTAAAGAATTTTGGACAATAAAGCCTGGACCTCCCTGTGGAATAGATAGAGAGGTTTGAAGGGGTATACTTGCCGAAAAAGAAGACAGAGGCAGTCATATACTCCTCTATAGTTATTAGGGTTCGTGACAATGGCTGGGCGGCATTAATGCATTTCAATAAGGATCAACAGAGTATCTATGAAATACTAGATAGGAGGTTGTATTTACTGACACCAAACTGCATACTAAATTTAGTCAGGACTTAGAGATATGATTGGGAAACTCTAAGTATGATAAGTATTTGACTGACCATAGAAATTTTCGAATTTTTCGTTACATAAACCAATAGAAGTCACCGTAGTCTTATAGGTAGTGTATAAGCATATTAGAAGACAGCCCGTGGCTCAAATCCCACCTTAGACGTTTTGAATAAAACGAAATAAAAAAATACTTCTTCCAGCGACTTTCCCTCAGCCGTCTTCTGGCAAAAACTATGAAAGTAAATACAAAATAACAACGAATAGTTTCTTTAATCTCTTGTTCAGAGCCGACTTTATCCTCATGGATAAATTAAGGCAAAACTTGAGTGGGTGTGAGAAACTATATTTCTATTTATCCACAATATTGTAATGACCATGTAATGTGAAGTCAAACAAAATTATAATCTGAATATTTTCCTTACCTTGGATTAGATATATTGCATTAGGCATTCATCATCGTTTATTGCATTCATCATCGTTTATTGCAGTTATTACAGTAACAAACCAACCGTTTTAAATTTTATTTTTATTTTTTAATTTATTGAGATCTAATGATAAACAAATTATTTATTTAAAGTATTTATAAGAAAATGATTTTACTATCGCACGCGTAATAACATTATCGTGTAGTAAAGCAATTAGTTTCTGGCTCTCTATGTGTGAATAAATAATTTTTCTACTTTTATTTTCTATGAAATTAAAATTTAACGCCTTTCAATGGTGATGAAACCTTTGGCTACTTCAATAAAAAACTCGCTAGATGATTTGATGTTGCTTCTTTGATGAATACAAGTGAAGTAATTTATTAACAAAGTATAATGTTTCAAAAGGGTTACGGTTTATGTTTTTAGTACATTTAAAATGAGAGAGAATTTGCCGAAAATTACCAAGAAAAGAAAATAGAAAAATTTGAGCATGTAGAACAAACATATGAATTTAATATGAGTACAATGAAGATCAAAAGTTATTATGATGATATTACAAACGTACTAAAGTCGATTAATAGAATTCAAATATTTTAATAATTATTTCGAAAAGTGTCTCAACATTCCGGCGGGGTTGAAAGTACCCACTTTCAAGAGTCTAAAAGAACTGCTAATTTTGTAATTGGTCTGCGAATGGTGCCTTTAATCGTCTTGACATCAGCTACTCGGATTTTCCCATCCTTTCCGGGTGCAGTAGCAACTATGCGCCCTTTGAGCCAATGAAGTGGCGCCAGATTGTCTTCGTGAACTAGTACGAGCATTCCTGGTTTTAAGTCAGGTGACGTTTTTTGCCAAGCCTTTCGTTGAATAATCTCATGTAAATAGTCAGAAGACCACGAATGCCAAAACTTCTGCTTTGCTGCACAAATGCGTTTCCATCGTTCAAGCAGGCTAATATTATCACATTGAATGGGACGTTCTGGCAGTGAGTTTAGGGGACCATTTACCAAAAAATGTCCAGGCGTTAGAGCTTCGATGTCGTTTGGGTCAGTAGACAGTGCGGCAATAGGCCGTGAATTCATTATAGCCTCAATTTCAATTAATGTAGTTGAAAGTTCTTCGAAAGTTAGCTTTGCTCCTGCTAGAGTACGATATAGATGACCCTTTGCGCTTTTCACAGCAGCCTCCCATAGACCGCCGAAATGTGGTGCCCTTGGGGGTATAAAATGAAAATTTATAAAATTATTTGAGCAAAAGCTGTTTAATGAATCTTGAAACTGTTTGTCTAGAAACGCGTTTTTTAGCTCGATAAGCTTGTTATTTGCGCCTACAAAATTTGTAGCATTGTCGCTGTAAATATCTGAAGGTAGACCGCGTCGCCCAATAAACCGTCTTAAAGCTGCAATGAAGGCTTCCGCAGAGAGATTAGACACCAGTTCAATATGAACTGCCTTAGTTACAAAGCATATGAAAATAGCGCCATAACTTTTGGTCGGTCGTTTGCCTCTTATTTTGTAGTAGGTGTCTATTGGACCGAAAAAATCAACTCCGCAGCGTTCGAATGGTCTGGCAGGTGTGACGCGTTCACGAGGCAGATCTCCCATTATTTGTTCCATCAGTTTTGGACGATATCGAATACAACTGATGCATGAGCGAACCACCTTCCTTGCTATGTTGCGAACGTTGATGATCCAGAATGTTTGACGAGAAAAAGCGATGAGAGCTCTGGGTCCTGCGTGGTAATTTGACAAGTGAAGATAACGTATGTAGCTTAGAACGAAATTACAATTCGGTAACAAAATTGGATGTTTTCTGCTATAAGGTATATTTGCGTTTTCGAGACGGCCACCTACGCGAACTAGTGGAAAATTGATACCTTTATCAATAAATAGTCCAAGAGACTTTAACGATGTTTTAATATCTACACCCTTGT
Organism: Sarcophaga subvicina; assembly: GCA_936449025.2. Taxonomy (NCBI): domain Eukaryota; kingdom Metazoa; phylum Arthropoda; class Insecta; order Diptera; family Sarcophagidae; genus Sarcophaga; species Sarcophaga subvicina. The sequence continues at coordinate 42,515,839 of OW388084.2, forward strand.
TTAAATAAGTAATTTCTGAACTGAAGTGAAATTGTTGTAAATTCCAGGCTATACAATAAATCGCGTGTTGCTGTAGCTCAGCATTAAGTGCGGTTTTGTCACGAACAAATCGAAATAATAATGTTACAACGCGTACGGTTTTTAAATATGAACTTGATTTTTCGCATAACTTCAGAATCGAATTGTTATTAATTTCGCACTTAAAAAGTGACGATCGAACTGCAGATTTTACGACATTTTCATCACATTCACCAAGTGAGTTAGGCCATTGCTGTTCAGGATGTTTCAAAAACTCAGGCCCTGCAAACCACGACGATGATTTTAGACTTTGAAATGAGCAACCTCTTGAGATTAAGTCAGCAGGATTTAAGGCTGTAGGTACATGTCGCCAAGAACCTATTGCTGTGGTTTCCTGGATTTCGGATATACGATTTCCTACGAAAGTGGTTAATGTTGAAGAGTGTAGCTGCAGCCACCTTAAAACAACAGACGAGTCGGTCCAAAAGTATACCCTTGGTACGAATGATTTAAAAAGCTGCGCTATTTTTCGATACAGCACTGATAAAAGATGAGCTCCGCATAACTCTAACTGGGGCATCGTTCGCTTTTTCGTTGGAGCAACTCTACATCGCGCTGCAAATAGTACGCTGGAAAAATGATTAAATTGATCTCGTGTAGTAACGTAAAAACAACATCCATAGGCACGTAATGAAGCGTCGCTGAACCCGTGAAGTTGTATGTCGATGTAATTCTTAGTTAACACAAATCGTGGTATAGAAATCTGATTTAAATTTTGTAAATCATCTAGGCACATAACAAGTGCATTTTTAACGTTGACCGGAACTTCGGTATCCCAATCGTAATTTTGTAGCCATAGATTTTGCAACAAGACTCTTAGAGTTATTATAATTGGACTAATGAGGCCCATCGGATCAAAAACTGACGCTGTTAATGATAAGATTGCTCGTTTTGTGTAAGTTGAAAACCTTGGTTCTACTTTAAACGTGAAGAGAAAGTTATCGTTTACCGGATCCCAATTGATTCCGAGTGCGCTTGTAACTTGCGATTTTTCCATATTCATGTTTTTTAATGAGGTGTTATCCGATTGAAAACTTGGATGATTCGATTGAAATTTTGCCATTTCTAACCCGCCTTTTGATAAAATGTACAAAACCTCCTCCTTAATTTTATTTAATTCTTCGATTGTGCTAGCGCCTGTCAGCATATCGTCGACGTAAAAATGATTTCGAATAACGGAAGCGCCAATTTTATGAGAAAATTCGAATTTAGCCGCTAAAAATTGTAATGAGCGTATGGCTAGAAAAGGTGATGCGGACATACCGTATGTAATAGTATTGAGTTGATAGACATTTATTGGTTGATTTTCGTTTGGTCTCCACAAAATATATTGGAAGGGTCTATGTGATTCGTGTATCAAAAACATTCGATACATTTTGACTATGTCGCCTGTAAGTACAAATCTATACATTCGAAAACGTAGCACTTGTAAACACAAATCGTCTTGTATAGTCGGTCCAACGAGAAGTATATCATTTAACGATTTTTCTGATGTCGTTTTGGCCGAAGCATCAAACACGACACGCAGTTTTGTACTTGAACTGTTAGGACGGAGAACACAGTGATGGGGTATGAAATAGTGGGCAGTTGTAAGATCTGCATTTGTTATGAGTGACATATGGCCCAATTGCTCATATTCAGTCATGAAATCAGAATACTGCGCCTTTAAATTATTATCGCGTGAAAGACGACGCTCGAGAGAATGAAACCTCTTTAATGCTGCGTTATATGAGGAACCTAATGTCGAAAAATGTTCCTTAAAAGGTAATTTGACGATGATTCTTCCTGAAGAATTTGTTGCTACATTTTCTGTAAAATGCGTTTCGCACGATTTCTGTTCGGGTGTCCATTTCGTTGTTGGGTTGTGAATTTCTTCCATTTTCCATAAGAATTGCATTTGGTTCTTAAGATCGTTTAATTCTGCAGTGGTAACCATGCATTTTGTTATTGAATGTTTGCTATCTGGTACGTATCGTCCCGTAACGATCCATCCAGCCTGAGTTTCTTGAAAAGTTGGCATATTTGGTCCGAGACTAAGTTTTTTACTTAACAGAATGTCGAAAAAGTATTCGGTTCCAAGCAACAAGTCGATTGATTGCTGTTTATAAAAAAATTCATCAGCCATGTCGATTTCGGGAATACGCCACTTTGTAATATCGATGTTGGTCGAGGGGAGATAACCTGATATGCGATTTGTTACCAATAAACCGACGGAAAATTCATGAGAGTTGAATCGAGATCTTATTGTGGACTCAACTTCGCATTTCATCTTAGATGAAGATTCTCCTACACCAGAAACTTCTACGAACGTTTTTCTACGAGGCAAGTTTAAAAGGCCAGCAAGTTTTTCGGTTATTAAATTTACTTGAGAGCAAGAGTCTAATAATGCTCTAGCTAGTTTGTATTCTCCCGTACTGTCCGAAATGAGAATAATTGCAGTTGCAAGAATGACACTGCTAGAATGATTATTCAAATGAGTATTTACGGTTGCTTGAGTAACAGGCTGATACGTAGTGCTACTAGTTGATGGTGACTCACGGTGCAATAATGTGTGGTGAGAATTTTTGCATGCTTTACAGCGATGCTTTGAGGTACAATTAGATACATTGTGGCCAGGCGATAGGCAATTAATACAAATACCAAGTTTTTTGACGGTATCAAATCTACTAGTGGAGTCTAGAGATTTGAATTGCGAGCAATGGTTACTCCAATGGTCTAAACGCTTGCAAAAGATGCAATTTCTTTTCACTTGTGCTACAAAGGAATGGTTTTGTTGACGCCGTTTTGAAATATTTTGTTTCTCGTGTATTACTGTTGCGTTCGATTTGTTGTTTGATATTGGTTGCGGTTCAATCGACTCTAAAAACTGACATCTACGCTCCAAAATCTTTGTAAAGTTTTCCCATGAAGGCAAAGAACTAAAATCCATAGCTTCTTTCCACTTCAGATTGGACTCGGAATCAACTTTTATTAAAATTAAATGAATGAGCATGGCGTTACAAATATCTTCTACACTTCCCAATGATCTTAAAGAGCTGTAAATGGCTGATGCGTTATCAATTAATGCCCGAAGTTGCAGAGCAGAAGGTTTATTAACAGATGGTAGCTCATATATATTAGAAATATGTTCGAGAAATATTAACGTTTTATTATCGTACCGTTCGTCAAGCCGCTGAAGAGCCTTTCTATAATTTTCGCCTGTTATTTCGAATGCACGTATAGTATCAAGAGCTTGACCAGATAGGCAATGTAACAAATGGTTGAAACGCTCAATTTCGGAGAGCGATGAATCGTTATCAACAAGCTGTTTGAACGTTGAAATAAAATTTTTATATGCAGCATATTTGCCATCAAAATGGGGTAAATGTAACTTGGGCAATTTAGATTTTGCAGTTGCTGGAATGGCGAAAGAAGATTCGATTGATCGTTTATAATTGTCACCCATAAGATCTATTATTTTCGTTTTTGTTAAGATGCACAATTCCTCTAAGTCAGCCCGTGAATTATCTTTAGGGTTATGTATTTCTATATCACTTTGTATAGAAAGTAATTGCTTGAAATAAGCTTCAACTAAACCTAAGCGACATTCAAGTTCAGAAGACGACATTGTATTTGTAACTAGGTTTTTAATTCGTGTTACATTTGCTTTAACAGCTGCGCGTTGCCTTTGCAGAGTCTCTGCTTCAGTCATTTTAACTTTTGTATGTTAAGGGAGCCAATACTTAATATCTCTTATCCAAATTATAATATTTCTCTTATAAAATATTAATATAAATATGTTGTTGATGTACAATGTACTAAAGAGAATTATGTACTAAATATGTATGTGTTTACAATGTACAATGTAGATATATATGTTTGAAATGGTTTACGGGATTTCTTTTTTTGCTTTAAAGAAATGTTCTTTTTTTTTTTTGCTATGAGTTTGTTACATACATACGAATTGTTGACGATTTCTGGTTTTTTCGTACGTACTCCGTGTGTACCTATGTATGTATGTATGTAATCTGTATGTTTATATATCGAAGTATGTATGTACGATTATACTTGACACAACGGTTTTTTTTTTTTTTTTTTTTTTTTTTTTTTTTTTTTTTTTATAAAAAATATAACAACGAATTTTATTTTTGTTTGATGAATAGATTGAATATTCTTCCTTTCTAGATTCTGCCGAATATTTAATTTAAATGAAATACCTGTATGTTTGATTTGCAGGTGACACTTCAAGTCTGCTTACAATGGATCCGAAATTTGTTTTATTTGATACTCCAAACGGGTTATGGGCTTGCTCGTCCGAGTTGAGATTTGTCCCACGTAGAAACTGGGTAGTGGTAACCGAAATGTCGAAACGATAGTGCTGCTATTAACTGTTGATCGATATTAATTGACGAAAAGTAATTGACGAAAAGTCTTGCTGATTCTGGAAACTCTTGCTCGAGTCGAATTCCAGCGTTGTTGATCGATGTTAGTTGACGAAAACTCTTGTTCGAGTTGAACTTCACGAAATTGCGAACGTAAGGGTGGGCCACGTCGGCTTTTGTGTGGAAACTCTTGCTCGAGTAGATTCCACGAAATTACGAATGTGAGGGATGTGCCCCGTTAGCTTTGTGTGGAAACTCTTGCTCGAGTCGATTCCACGAAATTGCGAATGTGAGGGTAGCCCCACGTTGGGCGCCAGAAATGATGAAACCTTTGGCTACTTCAATAAAAAACTCGCTAGATGATTTGATGTTGCTTCTTTGATGAATACAAGTGAAGTAATTTATTAACAAAGTATAATGTTTCAAAAGGGTTACGGTTTATGTTTTTAGTACATTTAAAATGAGAGAGAATTTGCCGAAAATTACCAAGAAAAGAAAATAGAAAAATTTGAGCATGTAGAACAAACATATGAATTTAATATGAGTACAATGAAGATCAAAAGTTATTATGATGATATTACAAACGTACTAAAGTCGATTAATAGAATTCAAATATTTTAATAATTATTTCGAAAAGTGTCTCAACAAATGGCAAACCAATATTTTATGCAATTCAATTGCAAAGCAACAGGTAATGCGACGGCTGAGTATTTATTTTCAAATAAAACTTTTTTGCAGGAGACCGGAAGCATTCCTGGAGGCAGAAGGCTTGTCGGATCGCCAATTTGGTTTCCGAAAAGCCCGTTCCACAATAGATGCAATAGAGATGGCTATGACGATAGCAAAGGATGCTATCAGTGGTGAGCGCTGGCTGGAGGGCGATAAGGAGTACTGCGCTATCATCACCCTGGACGTCAAGAATGCATTCAACTCTGCGGATTGAGATGCCACTTTAACAGCCCTAGATGGAAAGGATGTACCGAACTACTTGATGGAACTTATTAAGGACTACTTTAAGGATAGAGTGCCCTTATATGACACAGATGATGGCAGGAAGACAGATGCGGTATCGGCGTGGGTCCCGCAAGGTTCTGTGCTGGGCCCAACACTATGGAATGTCATGTATGATGGTGTACTAGGGCTTAGATTCCCTAGAGGTACACAGATCATTTGTTTTGCGGATGATATTGCCCTGGTGATAAGGGGAAAACATTTAGATGAATTAGTGAGAACGTGTAGCACTGCGGTTGGGATGGACAGGAACTGGATCACGGGAATAGGTCTCAAACTTGCTGATCACAAGACGGATGTACTACTGTAAGCAGTAGAAAGAAGATGGAATTTATTACAATAACAGTAGGCGACCAGCGCCTACTGTGCTAGTGCTAGTTCCACCCTTTATTATATGTTTTATACCATTAAGTATAAATTAAATCATCGTATCATAATATTTGAAATGAAAAATAAATCGTATTGAAATTCAAATGTAGGTATTGAAATAAATGAATTTTGGTTGCAAAACTATTGTAATTAGAAATTAAAAACCAACAAAAATATTTTTTTGTTGCAAAATATTTCATTAGAGAAATATTTTCTTCGCAGTTATTCGGGAAATTATTTTAATATGAAATTTATGCAGGCAAATGGGCGGCTTAATTAATTTCTGGAAAATTTTAATAAAAAAAAAAATTAAGAATTTGCGCCCGAACATATTGCAGCAAATGTTTTTAGTTGGGTAATGAAAACTAAAATCAAATAAAAATTTAAAAATTTATTTTTACCGTTTACCAACCTCAGGTTATGCCAGGATAGTCTGATGCATGACTCATATCTCCTCTCATTGTCGTTTCCCAAAAAAGTTTCGATTGCCTCAAACCCACCTAATTGAAGCAGAGCTTTAGCCTTTCTTTAACTTTCATTCATTGAACATACCCTTTAATACCACTCTAGAGAATTGTCCCCTGATCTCATCAGCGCCGTGGAATCTCCTCGCAAGTTCTTACTGAGAATTTCCACATGCCCTGGGTCCCAGCAGATCTTATTAATCTTATTTTCCATACCTGCTTGATTTAGCTTCTTCAAACGGCGCACTGACTGTCAGATGGTACTGTTATTTCCTGTCTATTGGACCACCTACCCAAGCTGAATTGAGAACATGTTTCAATGACATAAACTTTCATTTGGAAGATACACACAAGTTTCTCCAAAGGCTCGGAATATTAGATTTCAAAAACTCTTGGTGCTGACCCAAGATCCTTTCTTAAAAAAAGATCCTTTCACAAAAAAGGCTTATTTTTTCCAAGAATATGCACCTTCCAGATTTTTCCCTTTAAATATTGTTACGCATCACTCTCCAGAAACATATTGTTACGTTTTTACCTTTTTAAAAATGTTTAGAATAAGAGTTCGTTGATTGCAAACAAAATAAAAATAAATTGGTGTTTAGTTTTAGATAAATTCTTTATTTTTCTCACTACTTTTGTAGCACTGTTCACAAATGACGAGTACAACAATAATTGCTTGCTTACAACGCAGATCTTTTCAACGACGATATTCAAACCACGACTGTTTACTGCGCACGCAACGCGCCTTCACACAAGACTGACTGAATTCTTACTACTGGTTGTCTGCTTTGTCTTGCCTTTTTATATGTCCACAAAATCAGTCTGATGAACATTCTTGAAGCAGAAGGTCCTTGTTTTCGCCTTTTCGAGAATTCTATCGCGACTGCATTGTAATTTGTGTAGTTTGCTTAAGTTGTTTGTTGTTGCTTTCGTTTAGTGTTCTATCTATTTTTCTCATGCTGATGTTGTTGTTGGTTTACTTATAACAAGTTCGATGTATGTGTTAGTGTAGCTTTTGATTATCGTTTTTAATGTTAAACGATACTACACTGTTTTCATTCTCGTAATAATATACTCTGCCCAGTGGATAGTTAAGAAGGGAGCCAATCGATTCCTTAGGTTCTGACATCCCCTAATGAATTTCACGTTGGACCTGTCTCCCATCAACATAAACGCAGACTATAAATATGGAACGGACTTTAATCTCACATGGCCTCCAGCGCCGCTATAGATCATGTTATCATTGCCCATTTTATACCAACACATGCTAGCCCTTGTAGCTTGTCCAACCCAATTTGAGATGTTTTCAAATTTGTTCTATCTTCCCAGACAACTTTTCTATCCGCTCCAAAGATTACTATTGGTCTGGTTGTAATGGTATACAGTCAGTGTATAATTAATGAGTTCAATCCACAGGAATATCCCTGCAAACCTTCTGCTTACTATTATGGCGTGTCTCGCCTATTCTGAGTTGCTCTCCATGTCTATTTAATATTCAGTATTATTCTCAGATATTTTAGCTACATTTTCTGTGCTATTATTTCACAAAATAATAATGAATATTCTTCGATTTAGGAAGTTTTCTGCTTCTTGTAAACGATAATATTGGGCCCGGTTTAATTTACAAACTTACTGTCATGTACCAACGACTGAACGATCTCAAGATCACTTTGAATGATCGCGCAAAGAGTTTTAATTGTCTAATTTAGGAAACACAAAACAACGAACTCTGTGAAAATTTCCAGCGTTGTAATGGGATATCAAACAGGGTCTTCTGGACTGTGATAGTCTCGTGACCACACCTTGGCGAATTTTGCTTCGAAACTTCGCGTACGTTCAACTGACCAGGAACTGATGGTAAATAATTATAGACAACCACGTTTATTCACTTAATGAGCTCTACAACCGTGGGCAACTAAATCAAATTGTCATCAAACAATCATTTGAGCAATGAGGCCCATTTCCATATGAATCGGTTTGGTTACTTTCTTTCATCCTATTTCTGGAAAAAACTCTGAAAGTAAATAAAATTGTCATGAAAGGTATTTCAAAATTATATCATTTAGGGTCGACTTTAAACTGTAGGTCCCGGAACCCGCATAGAAAAATACACACAACAGAAGTGAGTGTGAGAGGCTAAGTCGTAATCCTGACTGAATGACAATAATGACCAATTACGTATGTATGTATGTATGAAACCCGTGAACTTTCAGCTAAAAACATGACTTCAATATTTTAAGAAAAACGTTAAAAATCTTCATTGTCTACAGCGAGTAGTTTGTTAAACTTTTAGTGAGTATTTCCATACACATAATTCTTGATTTAATTTAATTTAATGAAGATAATAATGCCACTGCGACATTGTTGCCGCTGCGTGCTCATTAATTATAATTCTGCCAAGTGTTCTTAATTATATTCGTGGGGTAGGAAATCCTCTCATAAGTAATGACGTTTGACTGCCTATTAAGTGTGCTGCCACTAAAAGTCATTGCAAAGTGCGACACTCTATAACACCCCTAACACATTTATTTATTACTGTGTGACTAATTATTGTTAATAACACAATAACAACAACGACTGTAAGGCTAATATTTTGTTATATATTGTGTTGAGTGACAAAAAAAATTTTAAAACATTTTGTTCTTGTATCGACCACTTGATATCCTGAGGCCATAATGGTATTGCGCTGATGTTTGTAAATACAATAAAAAACGTTCCAAAAAAGGACGATATTTTGAAAATAATTCGACAAGATTTGGCCAAAGAACAACAACATTCCGAGGGCAAAACAAAGTATATGTTATCGACTAGTACAGACGAGCGGCGTATTGATTCTCAGATTACCGTCGATAATTATACTTTTGATAGAGTCAAGGAATTTATTTATTTTGGCTCCGCCGTTACCACCAAAAATGATGTCAGTTTGCAGCGCAGGATCACTCTTGCCAATAGGTGCTACTATGGTCGCAATAGGCAATTGAGTAGCATAGACCTCTCTCGCGCGACAAAATTAACACTTTACAAGACACTCATCCTACCCGTGCTTCTTTATGGCACAGTGGCATGGACCGTATTAAGCACTGATGCAGCAGCCTTGAGAATATACATAATTGGTCATTACAGCCCTTTAGTCAGGATTACGATTTGGTTTCTCACACCACTTGACAGTATTCGAGAGGAAAGTCCTACGTAAGCTCTTCGGTCCTGTGCGAGTTGGCGATGATTTCCGTATTCGATCCAACAGTGACCTGTATGAGCTTCTCAACGACATAGACGTTTTACAGCGTATTAATATCCACCGGCTGCGCTGCCTTGGCCATGTCGTTCGAATGAAGGAGGTTGCTCCGGCGAGAAGGGTGTTTGATGCGGATGTCGGCGAAGAGGACGACCATGTATGAATTGGAAGGACCAAATCGAGAAAGCCCTGTCATCGATTGGTGTGACCAACTGGCATAGGCTCGCAAAAAGCAGAGGCGGGTGTGCTTTTCATACAAACAGCATACAATACATACAGCAGATAATGGAATGGTTTTATGATTTTAGGCTTCCACCACGTCTTTCATTGAAATTAATAAGTTTAATGCAAATGATCCTAACAATTAATTCCTTTATCGAAAATAGTTGTAAAAATAGACTCATCGATCTTGTTTTGAGCCACACAATAAGAGTAAGACTTGAGGACAGTGGACTTATAGGTCAATGTCCACGAAAAATACCTTTCCTCAGCAAATAGCAATACGAGAAGAATCAAGATTGTCAAGTAACACTTGCCTCATAATAATGGCAGCAATCAGTTAAGGTCTGTCGAAGTCGTGTAGTCTACAAGCCAATATCTTGGCTTATTATATGACATCCTGGGGTTGAAAATCCAACTCAGACATCTCGAAGAAAATGAAATAAACTGAAACTCTAAGAGCAAATAATATTGCCATGAAAAGTTTCTCGAATATGTCGTTCGTGTCGTACGACGTTAAGCTGTAGGTGGTGTGAGAAGCTAAGTTTTAATTCTGACTAAAGGATTATAATGACTTATAAGTACTTACTTATGGTCAGAAGAAACGAATCTTTGCATGATGTGCCAAAGAAAGCTTACATATTATTACACACAGCTGGAGTGGTTGATAATATATGGAGACTTCTCATAGCCTAACATATAATGTTGGAGTAAAAATATATACAAATGTAGGTGACCAATAATCTGTATTAAAATGTCAGATTAATTCCTAAACTCGCCCCTCTTTTTCAAGCGAAATACCTGCAAAGTTTAATTCTCAATAATCGACGCATTGCATCTTCTCGTATTTACCAATTTTCATTCTTCTTATGCTGTAAACACAATAAACGCAACGCAGCAATCGCAACAGTTTTACAATTGCACACTAAGGTAAGCTGCATGCACGTTAATTGTAATAAAGGCATCGACAGCAAGTTATAAGCTAAACAAATAAAAAATTAACAGTTCATTAGAAGTCGCCGTAGTCTAGTAGGTAGTGTGTTGGCTAACTAGACGAAAAGACAGGGTGCGAGCCCCAGGCCAGACATCAAGACAAAATACAAAATTTCTTCGGCGACTTTCTCTCAGCAGATTTCTGGCAAAAACTCAGAGAGTTAATAAAAATTGCCATGAAAAGTTTCTCAAAAATCTGTCGTTCGGAGTCGACTTTAAACTGTAGGTCCCACCACTCATGTATTAAATTAACACACACAACATAAGTGGTGTGAGAAACTAGGACGTTGTACACTAGGTCAATTCGACCTCCGGGTACTGTACTTGTTTTAATTGACAAGTACACGTCCTCTAACCTAACATAACCTAACCTAACAGTTCATTAATTATTTATCAATGGTGACACTAAAACAATCTTCCGCGTCATTCATCTTCGCATTTCCAGTACCAATCATCTCACTGCAAGCACTAATAATCTCATTGCTGCGAATAAAATTCGAAATTAGCTCAAAAGCAAAGCCGTAGAATCTTTGCTTGTTGTCGAGCTGACTTTAAAGTAATCACTTCTATATACACTATTGTGTTTTATTTTTGAAGGTATTGCTGTATTTGCTGCGTTGCGTTTATTTTGTTTATAAAATTAAGGAAATACAAACCAATGATGCAGCCGATTCATTAATCCCTTCAAACAGTGCGTCCCACAGCTCTTCTCCCCAAATACACCCATTTTACCTACAAATGAAGTAGTCGATGAGTTGAATATGGCGCCCACAAAATGGATGCAATTACCAAAACCCATTTCTCTCACAGCACGAATTTGGATATTAAAATTGTGCAATTCATGTTGAAATGGTCAAACTTATTTACATAATTAGTAAGGATTACAACCCTACTTCTCACACCACTCATGTCGTGTGTATTAGATTTGTCCATGAGTAGCGAAGCCTACAGTTTAGCATCGACTTCAAATAACAGACTTTTCCGACAATTTATCTACTCTCAGAGTTTTGAGCGGAAGACTGCTGCTGGGAGGAATTCACCAAAAGAAATATTTTCTCATATCGTTATTGTTCGATACAACATCTTGACAAAACACTACCAACTAGGCTACAACAATCAAAAATTAAATCAAATGAATCTAATTCAAGTAGAAATCCTAGCACGTAACACCAATACAATTGATTTTCTATGTCAAAACAACAACAACGACAATAGAATATTGTTTTTTTGTTTTTCAACTCCCGATATGATTCCATTCATTGAATTTATTTTTTATTTATTGTAACTTTTTATCTCTTGTCTCTTCTGCGTGTGTTATCGAAATTGTTTATTCAATCGTTTACTTTTGCTTTTTTGTTCTTTTCTCATTGAATTTGTTTTGTGACTTTTTTTATGAGATTTCTACTTTTTCCTCAATACATTCATTCACTCGTTCAGTGGGTTCAATATTGTTTGGATACGTTTTCTATTCTTGTTTATTTTTTTATCTTAAATGGATTTCAATCTTTTCTGTTTTCGTATAACAAGAGAAAATTACATCGATTCGATTAAAAAAAAGAAAAAAAAATGTCCTTTAAATGTTTAACGAAACAATTAAACAAAGTCTTTAGGAAAAAGCCTTCAATATGGCTTATAACGTAGAATTTATTTTGTATTGTTTAATAAATAAACGAACAGTTTGTTGTTGCATTTGTTTTAATGTTTTTTTAACCTTATTATCGCTTTATTCCATAAATTCTTTTAAAATTTCAAATTGAGCCGAGGACGTCTCTCGTCCTTAAATTTAAATAAAACAAAGTGGTCTGCGAGAAATTGTCTGAAAGATCTATTGATGCCATTACACACATGCATACATATTTACATACATACATAATTGGTCATTACAACCCTTCAGTCAGGATTACGTCCCAGTTTCTCACATCACTCATGTTGTGTGTGTTAATTTTTATACATGAATGGTGAGACCTACAGTTTAAAGTCGACTCCGAACGACAGATTTTTGAGAAACTTTTCATGGCAGTTTTTATTAATATTTTTTTTTTTTGCCAGAAATCTGCTGAGAGGTAGTCGCCGAAGAAATACTTTTTTTGTATTTTGTTTTGATGTCTGGAATGGGGCTCGAACCCTGGCTTTACGTCTAATAAGCCAACACACTACCTACTAGATTACGGCGACTTCATGCATACATAATTGGTCATAAAAACCCTTCAGTCAGGATTTTATACATGAATGGCTAGACCTCCAGTTTAAAACGTACTCCTAACAACAGATTTTTGACAAACATTTCATGACAATTTTATTTATTCTCAGTTTTTTTTCCTGAAGACTGCTCAGAGGAAGTCGCCGAAAGAAATATTTTTCATATTTGACTTTGTTGGAGATGTCCGACCTTGGGTTTGAACCCTGGCCTCACGTCTAATACGCCAACACACTATCTACAAGACTACGGCAGCTACATTAATATAGAGTCTTTTATTAAGCGCTTTGCTTCCACAAATTTAAATAAAACAATGTGTGTGTTGTAGAAATCATCGTTATTTTTATTATTTGTCCGAAAGACCTATTGATACCCTTATGTGCGGATACAAGATTGCTTAAATGCATGCCACAGCTTCTCTGGGTGGAGTTCATACGAAATGTAGAATTTTCTATGACTGTGGCACATAACTTAGGCTGAATATGACCGATGACATGTTTTATGTTGGCTTTAAGGAAGACTTATATTTGTAATTTATTCGGCTACACTTAAGGACTTCCCTCAGGAAATTCAAGGAAATCCCTCAAGTAAAATCTAACGGGTCCACATCACTCTTTCTCGGTGAAAAGTTCACATTACCACCACGTGAGATGTCCACGCCCACAAAAAGGTCGTGTAAAATATACAGCACGGCATGAGCTGTGTGGCACAAAGCGCAGTTCTCTAGAAACTACATATCCGAGGTTTCAGATCAGCCGATTCAGTACCAAAAGAAGTTGGTAATCATAGAACTATAGTGAGCGCCTTCACTTTGCATTTGACCGATAGCACGAGCGTTTTTTTAGAATGTAGGCATCAGCCTTAAGGGTTTAGTTTCTCAAGATGCAGAAAACTACTTCCGGGCTCAGTCCAAAGAGAAGTTCCTGGTATAGATGTATTCAGTGACAAGCTGGCCGGTATAGCCACACTGCTGTGTGTATGAGTGCAAATATGAGTAAGACTATGTAACCAATTTATTGGCAACTTGGTCATTGGTAAGGCAATTGTGAATCATGAGAGCAATGTGAATTGATTAACGGATAGTCACGAGTTTCTTATGCATCCACCTATCGCGTACATCTCTCTTAGGCGAACAAAAGATACCTATCTACACACACTTGGTCATTATAAAACTTCAGTTAGGATTACGACCTGGCTTCTCACACCATTTATAATGTGTGTCTTAGTTTTATACATTAATGGCGGGACATATAGTGTAAAGCGGACTCCGAACGAAAGATTTTTAAGAACGTTTTCATGCCAATTTTATTCACTCTCAGAGTTTTTGCCAGAAATTTGCTGAGAGGAAGTTGCCTAACAAATATTTGTTTTCATAGTTTCGTTTTATTGGAGATGTTTGACCTGTGGTTTGAACAGTGGCCTCAGGTCTAATAAGCCCACATACTACCTAGACTACGCAAACAAAAGGAAACCTTGTAAAAATCCATTTTAATATCGTCAGATATTTTGTCAATGGATTTATAGTGTCTTGTGTTTTTGTTCTATGCATACTAAGTCCAACCTATGTTATGAACCTATGCTGGAAAAAATAATAATTCTCGGTTTTCTACATCTTATTTATTCCGCTGTAAGAAATATGATTAGGAATGCAGTTATTTATGTTTTTTAAATTTACAAACTTTTATTTACCTAAACATACGCATTCTAAACCAATTCTTTATGGCAAATATATTTATGGCTCGAGTACTGCTACGCTTAACAAAAAACCAAAAAAAATGAAGCTACATAGACAAACTTTTTCCTCTTTTGATTTTGTACAAGAGCAAAGGAAAAAATTTTGGTGAAAAACTTCTGTAGCATAATACACCTTTAGCAGGTTGTTTTTGTTTCGTTTTTCATCAGACGTGCTACACAATTCAAAGGTGTATTAAAAGCTTAAATTGAAAATTTATTTGCTTACCGACGAAGCAAAATGTTGCTAAAAAGTATTTTCATTTTTTTTTCTTTTCTGAAAATGTTTTTCAATTTATTCAATATGGCGGATGTTGTTAAAATGGGGAAATTAAATAAAAATAAAATCATCCGGGTGAGCAGAGACAAGACAACAAGTTGAAAAAAAAATTAGCAATTGGAAGTGGCTTATATTTGGAACAAAAAATAAAAGAAAAGATCTACGATGGCTTAAAGAACTCATGAGTTGTTGAATGAATTACCAAACGGTGGTAATTTTAAGGAAATAAATTTAAAAACACTTGATGTAACATTTCGATGTTGTTTTACTCATGAATCGATCCATTATTGTAATGAAACGTTTTGTAAATACATTCTTGCAAACAACTAAGACGGAATTGGATTAGAGATGGGCTTACGTTGATATAATCGTGGCAATGAGAATATGTCCTATAATAGCGCCGGAAGTTTGGCTGGCTTTAATAAACGTTGCATACGATAGTGAGGTCTTTACAACCCTTCAGTCAGGATTACGACCTAGTTTTCCACACCACTTATGTTTTGTGTGTTAATTGTATACATGAGTGACGGAACCTACAGTCTAAAAATATACCTATCTATATATAAATAAAATCCTTTCCATAAAAGAATAATATTCGTCAAATAAGAACATAAGCTTTATCGTAATTAATTTTTCCAAAAGTTCTTGCATCAATTCACAGTTTTTGTTTGACGGCCTTAATAAAGTCATTTTTAATACTGAACTTAAAATTACAGGCATTAATCAGTATTATCCGTAGATCGAGCCTTAAAAAAACTTCATAATTCTAGCTTATGTATCACTTTTGATACATACTTGTAGTACATGGAATTGTCACGATTATTGATAGATTTTGTTAAAAATTTTGATTTATTTTAATTCATTTTAATAAAACTATTTATTTACTAATATTACATTTTATTATCACTTTTATGAATTTTGCGCCAAAATTTTTGACATGGTGTACATTGACATGTTTTTTTACATAAAAATCAAGCACTTCATGTCAGCTTGGTTCAGTTTCTTAACAATCACTGTAAATATTCCGTCATTAAGTATCAAATTTCAATTAAAATCGCTGGAGGTAATTTTCATTTTCCACAATAAAACTAAAAACTTTTGAATTCTGTTGCTAAAAAACTTTAATTTGAGATGAAAATATACCAAAAAAAAAGAACATAAAAACATAAGCATCATTATTCAAATATATTTTCTTTAATTTTCTTACCTTTTATGCGAACAAAAAATTAAATTTTTAAAAATCTCAAAAGAAGGATATAAGGGCTGCTCTGAAAGTATTATAGCTAATCCCAAACTATTTATAAAATATTATTTCTTACATAAAACTACAAATTGTGTGATAAAAGTTTTATGAAAATGGTTAAAATTTTCTAACAAAAAATTTAGATAAATATATATTTTTTTCTTTAGAAAAAAATTCTTTTCATTCGAATTACAAAAAAAGGCCTTTAGCATGATTATTAAAGGCTGGAAGACTTTCAGCTCATTTTTATACGAAAAGGCGTGAAAGGTGTAAATATATCATTATCAAAGCGAATGATTCTGTTATCTCATACATATGTATTTGACCGAAATATTATCATGTGTAATAAAACATGGGACGAAACACATTTTTCTAATGTTTGTCTGTCACGTGAGATAAATATGAGAAGAGCAGTAAAAAAGACTCAACAACATTTCAGGAAACAGCTGCTAGCAATCTGCGTGAAAATTGATAATAATTCATCCCAAACTACTAACGGCAGTTTGTTCTGTTCCAAGTAGCACCATCTTCGGCGATAAATGTCCTGTTGTCATGTTTGTTGCTGCCAATACTTTCTTCAGTTCATAAGACGAGCTTCTATTTTCTTCTTCTCCAAAGTCTTTAGCAGCAGGAATATTTCATATATAATTAATATATAATCGGCCATTAAAACCTTTCGTTGTAAATTGGAAATTTCTAACCTGAGATTGGAAACTTGATCTGACGTCTAATAAGCTAACACGCTACATACTAGACTACGACTACTTCAATCAATATAAAGAATAGAAAATTCAACCTTTTCACTTTCATCCACCACTTAACTTTCAATTCTTTCTCAAAAGTCGTACGTATCAAAATTGAATTTTTTAATTCCTGTTTGAAATTTTCTTTTTTTATTTGGTTTAAAAGGGCAAAAGGACTTTCAATAACTTTAAAACAACAGATACATTTAATCTCTTAATATTATATAATATTTTTATTTGTTTGGCTTCTTTATTAATAATAAATAATTCTTTAATGTTTATTGTTGTTTTTATGTATTCTTTGCCTTCTCGACCTTATTTGTTGGAATACATATTTAATTAAAAATGTTTTGGAGCTGTGCACTTAATCTCAGACGATTAAATTAACTTCACACACTCTTACAGGCAGTCTCGGCAACATTTTAACACAAGAATATGCATGATGTCTGTTATTCGTGTGTTTCACAAGAACATTCATACTCAACTTATGCTCGATGATAAAACCATAAATTGCAAAAACAAAAGAGTCTCATTATATTGAAAGGAAGAAGGACATAAACAAAGCAAATAAGAAATAATTAAATGATACTTCATATTAAAATACTCCACAGTTGAATGATTTTTGGTGTCTTTTTTATGTAAAAATGTTACTTGCAGATCATCACACAACAACAACGCCATTATCAAACGGCGACAAGTGCAATAAACATTGTAAATACCACAGAGAAGGAGAGACAATAGTATGAGTAGGTATACGTACATCTAGAACTGAGCGTCATATTAGGTACTTTGTGTCGATAAAAAATCTTTAAAATCATTCGTCATCAGCCATCTTTAAAGAAAATGTAACAAAAGAAAAAAAAGAAAGGAAAAACTAAACAAGAATGGATATTCGTTGTTAAATTAAACTAAACGTATACATGGGTTCTTGTATTTTTATTTGTACATTTGTATGTGTACAAAGCATTTTCTTATGTATGTCTGTTAGTAAAGATCATAAATCGCAAGCTTTTATATTGCGCTGTCATTACTCCTGTCACTATTTAACCCATCATCGGCTTTCTATGGCATTTTCCACAGACAGCCAAGGATTTGCAACATTTTATGTGGCGTGGTTTTTCTCGTTCTTATTTTTTTCTTTGTTTCCACGTGGAATATTTGTTTCATTTTCTTTTTTCCTTGCAGAAGGGAAAATGCTTTTGGTGACAGCGAAATACTGAAGAAATCATTGAAAATAAAAATGAATGAAAGGGAAAATCAGACAGAAAATAACTACCGGTTATAACAGAATGAAGAATGTACCCACAAAGAATTAAACGGAAATACATGAACATAATATATGTATACAGTATTGGAAAAAATTATAGAGACAATTGCTTTTTTCTCCATGAAATGTCATTGGTTTCCAAACGCTCTATGTAGAGAAGAACGTGCTCCATTTGACAAGAGCAAAGCATCCCGGCCACACTTAGGGAATGACACACCGGGTCTACTATTGGTGTCATATGTGGCATAACTCCCCCTGATGTTATGGCTATGGAACTGAAAAGGATATAAGATAGAGTTAGTATTGTTGGTAGAAAAGTAACTACGGAAGAACGAAGGGAGGAAAGACAAAATAGTTTAGACGAATGGCAGATTCAATGGGATACTGCGACGAAAGGGCGATGGACACATAGACTTATCAGATGTGTACAAAGTTGGGTTGAAAGGAGACACGGTCATGTTGACTTTTACATGACACTGTTATTGGCAGGACATGGCTGCTTTAGGGAATATCTCTGTAAACATGGTCACGATAATGAGGTATCTTGCTCCTTCTGCAATAATGGAATTGAGAATGCTGAGCATATTTTCTTTTATTGCGATAGATTAAGATTGAACCGCGAGTTGTTAGAGACGATGATAAATGAAATATTGACACCAGACAATAAAGTTCCGCATATGCTGCGGTCTGTTGAGGTTTGGCAATATGTCAAATGCTGTCTGCAAATGTGATGCAGGAATTGAGAAGGGTAGAGAGAATTCGTAGGATTGAAAGGGATGGAGATCAATAGTAGTCAATAGGCTAGAACTCGTCCTGTGATGAAATACTTAACGGTAGTACCGTAGGACAAAGAGGTTCGAATCGTAGAGGTGGTTTTTAGTGGGTTAAAGTCTCACACGACTGTTGCAGTGGCAACAGTGGCCTTCGATAATTTTTTTCACCTCGTTAAAAAAAAAAAACACCGGGTCTTCAGGAGCATAAGAAGACTTTTATTAATCTATGCTTCATAAGTGTGGTGGACATTAATATGCAGAAAAATCCAACATTCAAATAAATGTGCTGTTTATTAAACAAGTGATGCTATAAGTACAATGCCTGCAAGTGTATTGTTGCGAAAGGTAGCATATAATACTTCAGACTATGTGAGAAGGCATTTATCATTGTCACAAATCATATCAACTAAATATAAGTTAAGTACTAGACTCACATAAAGCGGAAGAATTTCGGATAGGCTGGCTAGAATATATGTATAACTTCTTTGGTTAAACGAAATCATGACACAGATGCCCATAAGGACTTGTTTCTAAACCAATACCCCTAAATATGGAAATGGTAATCAACTTCTGCATATAAGAACTAGAAAAAAACATGTCTTTGACTGCCAAACCATAGTGCAGTTTTCAAACTAAAAGTACAAACATATCCAAATATAAGTTTCAAATTTTGGTAGAGAATTTTGAGAATGTTTTTGAAACGTTTCGAAGAATACTAAACGTTAAGGCTGCAAAATATTTTCCTTAAATTGGTTGTTTCGTACGGAATTTGTATTACAAATGCAAATTTTAAGCCTTAATGCCTGTTCTGTATTACACTGAAGTCCTTGTAAGACGTAAAATCCATAAATTCTGTCTCGAGTTGCACAAGAAGAGAATATTAACTTAGAATAAGAAGAGTTTCTATTGCTTTGGCTTCCCAAAGCACTGTCTTTGACTAAGACTGGGTTCATATGGGAGAACTTAACTTACGTAAGCTATTCTTAGCAACATCACTAGGGGCTTGGGTGATAACTCGAATCGAATATATGCCTTCACAGAATCTTGGCGGTATTGGGAATTCAAGGAATATATGTTGCATGATACCACACTAAAATCCTGAGCAAGTTTAATACGTCCATTTCGAATAAAGAGGAAGTAAATACATTATAAACGATCTTGCACAGAATTTACGTGAATGATTTAAGAAAGAATGCACCTGTATGTGCAGGCATCTGTTCCACCGGTAATCTTCCAGATGGAAGTGTCGGCCATATGCGATGAGCTGATGATAATTACGGATGATAATAATTCTAGAAACACAATAAACGCAACGTAGAAAACACAACAATCTATCATTCAGTATAACGACTTAGCTTCTCACAGCATTTATGTTGTGTGTGTTAATTTTATGCATGAGTGCCGGGACCACAGTAAAAGCGCAATTTAGCAAACTTAAGATGATAGTCAAAAGGTATTTATGACAATAGCATCCAAGGGCACATCGCAAGGGTTGTCCTGGATAGCAAATGGACAATTAACAATTCCTTCCGACATTGCACAGTAGACAACTTACGCGTACCTAGTCATTAAGAAGCATACGCAAATGACGAATCTAGAGTAATTTAGCTAATACAAATAGTAGAATACAACTGAACAAATTGGGGATGAACAATTTGTTTTAAATCTCCTTCAAAGAGAACGAGATGTGGATTATAATTGCTCGCAAACAATTATAATCATTGGGTAATTAGGGAAAAAAAAGAGAAAGAGAAATTATATTATTTCACTTTTGAGAATTCTGAGAATTCTGAGAGAATTCTTACCTTTTTTTCTCCTTTGGGTAAAACTTTCTTTCCAGAATGGATGTCTAGGATATTCGAATTTTAATTTAATACTTTCATCAACAGAAGTCTGAGGTAAGTATAAATTCAATTTATTTTTCACTTTTTGTTTTCACAGTATAAATTCATGTTAAGGTTTAGGTAAGTATATAGATTTTAATTTATATACATATTTAATATTTTTAATTTATTATTTTAGCACAATTTGGTTTATTTCAATTATATTTTTTAACACAAATTTTAATTTCCTTTTGTTACAATATATGGTAAGTATAAAATAATAGTTTTAAGGTAAGTATAATAAATATATATAATTTTCTTTCACTTTATTTTATTTGAATTTTGTTTATTTTATTAATATTCTTTTTTGTTTTGGGTTTAATTTATTTTAAGAGGTTTGCACAGTTTTAAAAAGGATGAGAAAAATATGATGTTGTCGATCTTATTATAAGATTTTAAGTGACTTATGATTGTAGGTTGTTTATCTATGAAACTTCTGCTTCTCTAAAGCAACTAAATTAACAGTGTCGTTGGAGACATTCCTTTGGAATTTATGGAAATTTTATGCAAGTATTTGGAGGCATTCCCATGGGAAATTATAGAATTTTAATTTAAATGTAATTGACATACTTATGTTATTTAACATAAAAATTATTTCTGTTGAATAATTTGTGTGTTCAAACCGAGTTTGAACAACAACATATAAACATAGATCATCCAACGCCTTTAAGTGTATAAAAAGCCAGGCTACAAAAGTAAACGGAAACATCTGTGTGAAGAAATGATAATAATTCTAGACACACAATTAACACAACGCAGTAAACACAACAATCTATCATTCAGGATTATGACCTAGATTGTCGCACCACTTATGTTGTGAGTGTTAATTTTATACATGAGCGGCGAGACCGAAAGTACTTGCAATAAAAGATCAATTTAGGAAACTTAATACGATAATCAAAGATAATCATGACAATAGAATCGACTGACACAATCACTAGGGTTTTCCTTGATAGTAAGTGTACAATTAACAATTTCTTCCGACATGGCACTTTAGACAACTTACGGCGAACGCAAATGACGAATCTCGAGTAATTTAGCTAATGGAAATAGGAAAATACAACATGTAAACCTAGATTACCTAACCCCTTTTAAAAAGCCAGGCAACAAACGTAGACGGAAATATCTGTATGAAGCAATGTGATAGTATGGGAATGGATCAGGAGATGATGATCCTGACACTGGTGAGTTTCCTTACGATAGACTAAAAATAAGAACGATTCTAAATGTATACTACACATACATACATAATTGGTTATTACAAAATTTCGGTCTGAATTACGATCTATCACTTATGTTGGGTATGTTAATTTTATATGTGAGTAGTAGGACTTATAGTTTTAAAGTCGACTTCGAAGGACAGATTTTTGAGAAACCTTTTACGGCATTTTCAATTACTCTCAGAGTTTTTGCCAGAAATCTGCTGAAAGAAAGTCGCCGAAGAAATATTTTTCATACTGCGTACTGTTGGAGATGTCTGAGATGGGGTTTGAACCGGGGCCTCATGTCTAATAAGGCAGCACACTAAATTCTAGACTACGGCGACAAAAACAGTAAAATCCTGGTTTCATTAAAATTAAATATAACTTCTGCACTGGGTTTCTCAATTGCACAACATTGCAACAGAGCTGAGCAATGAAGCATCAAGCGAAAGATAATTTCCTATTCAGACCCACAGATCCTGCAGAAGTTATTTGACGGAGTGTCAATTTTATCGGCATGTATTCCAAAAGGCAGTGGCCCGAAAAAATTTGATTTAAGCATCGAAGTATTTTGCTTATCTATACTTTTCTACCAGAGTATAACAGTATTGCACATATATTTCTGCTAAGGTTAAGCCCCCTTATGAAACAAATGGAAAGCACTCAGTTTAAGTAACATCATCGGAATACCTATGTCTTGTAATTTGTTAGAGATTGTAAGCTCTTCACGGGCTATGGCTAGTTCATAAGCAATGCAATTTTCAACGATGTGCCTGTGACCCGAAACCCACAGAAGGGTTAACTGTCCGAGTAGGTTAGGTTAGGTTAGGTTAGAGGACATGTACTTGTCAATTAAGACAAGTACAGTACCCGGAGGCCGAATTGATCCATTGTACAAAGCCCTAGTTTCTCACACCACTTATGTTGTGTGTCTTAATTTGGGTTGGACCTACAGTTTAAAGTCGACTCCGAACGACAGATTTTTAAGAAACTTTTTCATGGCAATTTTATTTACTCTCAGAGTTTTTTCCAGAAATCTGCTGAGAGGAAGTCGCCGAAGAAATACTTTTTGTATTTTGTCTTAATGTCTGGCCTGGGGCTGGAACCCTGGCTTTACGTCTAATAAGCCAACACACTACCTACTAGACTACGGCGACAACTGTCCGAGTAAGTCAAGGTATTTTTAGAGAAAATCTTGTCACCCAGAAATGATTGCAGCACTTTGAAAATTGCCATAACCTCCGCATGAAAAACATTACAGTGGGCATATAGCATATAAGACGGAACCCATAATAAATATACCACAGCCTACCCTGTTATGCAACCTTGATATAAATCTCAAACATCCGATTGACAACCTCCGGATCTTTAGAAACTAATATAGGGACTTCTGTTCTGCACTCTACAATCTCAACAGTCCCCCACAGTGTTTTGTGTATCTCATGTGAATTCCTTCTTACAGGAATATGCGGTATAGGGTAGACAATGAAGTTTACAGCGCTGGCATTTACTGACAAAAAAATGATATGACAAAAATAAATTCTATCTTTATAATACGGTAGCGCAAAGCTTGCTATCAAACACTGACAGATCCAAGGCTATGAGAAATCTTTCTGTCAAACTAAATTGGCCTAAATTGTATGAGAAGGGGACTAATTAGTTCTTTATAGTACAGTGTATGGAAATTTATATCACGTTAAACAAACGTTTTATACTTCAGAAACGTAACGTGCGTATTGTGTTGATATGTTAATAATTTTAATTCGTGTGTGCATGTGTGAATAAATGTGAAAAACTAAAGAGAACTTGGTAAAGAGGAAAATTTTGATATTTTTTAAAACATATTTATACCTCTCATACAAGGTTATTCTTACTGTTATATTTGCTGATGCCTGTTGACGTTATTCCTCTTTAATATGACAGGTGATGTTAACATTTTAAAAATGATTTTTATTTGCTTATGGGAATGCGTGTGTATATTTGTAGGTAGACGGATGGCTGTATTTTTTTGTGTTTCTCATTTAAATCTCATGTTCTTTAAGATTTACTTTCAAAGTATATTTATATACGAATTTAAACATAAAATTCCTTTTCAAATATCAAAAATGATGCTCGACAATAGCCTTAGTTTTTCATTCCATAAAGACTAAGTATAGTCAAATATAAAAAAGAAAAATAAAATGTATTTTATTTCTCACTTGCCGCTGAAAGAATTTTTTATGAAATTGTCATGTGTAAGGGTATGTGGTCATAAAATGTTGTCTGCCAAAAATAATTGTCAGATTTTGTAAGACAGTCGTCAGCGTATGATTAATTCTCAGATCAATATATGTAATGGAATAATGTTACTATACCACACATTTTTCTAGTAGGATTAATGTATTTGAATTTAATAACTTCAAGATGATTTTTATTATACTCCGTTAAAAAAGTGGATCCAATTAAGACAATTTTTTTTACTGTTTATTAAAAAACAAAAACAATAAAACTAAAAATAAATGTGAATTTATTAAATAAATTATTTAATAAATAAAATTTACGTAGTTTTGTACATATTTTATGATCGAAAACCAAGTGTGACTGATATACCATCGAAATTTTTTATACGCTTCTGATGCCAGGCTGAATGTGACCGATGGCATAGCTTATTTTAGCTTTGAGTGGCTTATTAGCATACACTTGAGCCTTATGAAAACATGAGAGATTAAGTCTAAAGTACTCAAATCGCACGTTCTCGGTGGCCAGTTCATACCACCCCACGTGTGAAGCTCATGCCCTCAAAAAACACATGCAGAATATTTAATATGGCATACGCTGGTTGCATTCCAAAATGTATCAATACAAAGTTTGTATGCAGTTCTACTACTGTATATAAACTTTGTAGATATGCAAAGTAACCAAACAAAGCATCAACTATAAATGCGATGCTGATTGCTTTTTGACTGCGTTAAAAATACACATTGACGACGTTTTGAAATAGAATACATTGTAAACATTTTGTACACCGGCATTATGAAACACGATACTTTGTTCAAACACAAAGCAACTAACATTTTGGAAGGCAGCCGCTGTGTAGCTAACCTCTGACTCCAGGTCAGACATCAAAACGAAAAATAAAAAAATATTTCTTCGGCGACTTCCTCTCCGCAGATTTCTGGCAAAAACTCAGAGAGTAAATAAACCAGCCATGAAAAAGTTTCTCAAAAATCTGCTGTTCGGTGTCGACTTTAAACTGTGTGTCCCGCCACTCATGTATAAAAAATTAAAACACACAACATAAGTGGCGTTAGAAACTAGATCGTAATCCTTACTGAAGAGTTGTAATGGCCATTTGTGTTGTATGTATGTATACGCTGTGAAGCACTTAAAAATTGGTAACCATCGGCCTATAGTGTTTGTCGTTGATGGTCTGACCAAAATCGTTCATAAAAAAATTGGCCGATTACTTCGCCAGCTCAAAACTTAACTTTAGCGTGATGTATTGAACGCTTTTGGTTCGATTTTCCCAAATTCGGCAACTTCGTGTAGGTAACTTTTCAATGCAAACTTAGGGGCAATTGCCAACTCCAAGATCCGGAAAGGATCATACCAAAGCTGATAATACGAATTCAAAACTTGTAAAGCTGCTGACATCCAAATTAATGCCAACCATCCGTCAAAAAATTTGGCTTCAAAAGGGAATACAGCACTATTGTACAAACGTTCGAGAAAAATAACTCTTACTCTTTAAATTTTATTCACGTCTCCCAAGCAGGCTGGAGAATCTATTTTATTTTTACAGTTTTTTCTCTTACTCTCTCAAATCTCCTCCTATATTCTGTATGTGGTGTTGCTGTACTTTCACTGAATTTTATGCATTTTGCAAACTAAAAATATATGATTCTGATAAGACCTGATGAAAATAAAACCAAAGAGTAAAACGAACATAAAAACAGAAAGGATAGTTAACATACGTCTAAACGAAATTGACAGTATATTGTTTATATAAGTATATATATAAGTTTTTGACAGCGTTTTTGCTTGAAGTTTCCTTGAATTTTCCACTTATTTGCCAAGCTGTTAACTAGTCTTAACTTTATTGTTTGCATTTTGCATTTACTCGCTCTCTTATTGCTAAATTCTACACCGATGCCGCAATGGTCCTAATGTTTGCTTCATCGATTTTTATTACTTTAACGGTTTATTAAATTTATCTCCAGTATTGTTATTCTAGTTGTGCTTTACTTTAAGTTTTTCAGAATTTTTTCCCTCCTTTAATTGTTTTAATTTTATTTTACCATATATGCTCTTTCGATACGTTTTATTGACAACATTTACATTACGCTGCCTGTGTTATTATTTTTGTTTCTTTTTCTCACACCCATGTTCTTTAATAATAAAAAAATGTTTCATAGACAAAAAAGAGTGCCAATTCAACATTTTAAAAGGACTTTGTTTTTTTTTCTTAGGTCTTTCTTTCTGTCTTAAATTGCGTTTCATATGGAAATGCCAGTGCATGCACACACGTATTTATATACCTATTTCACTATATATACCATTTATATGTGTAAGTTTTCTCCTTATTTATTTTAATTCTTAATAAAAATCAAATATTTGTTTGTTTCTAAAACTTTGAATTATTTTTCTTTTTCTTTCAGTTTCGCTTTTAATTTGTATCCTTGTCAGCCTTGTTATCCATTCAACATTGGAGCGGAAACTAAAATTTATTTCCTTAATGTACTCCAAAAAAAGAGAGTAAATTTTGCTATTTTCTACTTTGTGTGTATGTGTTATTATCTTATTGTGAACTTAATATTGCAACTTAAAACGTGTCCCTAAGTAGCCACATGCATTTTCACTGTATGTAAACGGTATTGTCTCAACAGGTCATATCCTATAAATATATTTTCAAAATTTCCTCTCTTTTTGTAAAAAAAATTTTATTTTATACACTTTCGTGAGTGCTAATCAACGTTTTAATCTCTCGATTTACCTCTCACCGAAAGCAAATATTTATAAACACCGCAAATGATGCTGCGACATGTTTAGAGCAATGCGCACTAAGTGTCGGAGCATCCACAGGCATGTGCCGTAGTAAAAAATTTATTAGAGGAAAAACATATACGGTCGATAAACTCAAAATGTTGAAAAAACATTTTAAGCAACATGTTGTTTACTGATACATGTATATACATATCAGAGATCAGCAATGAATATTCAAAAAGATGAGTGGAATTGAATCATACTCATAATTTCATAGTACTTATTTTAATATCATGGAATATCTACTCGTATTCAAAGTTAGAAGTACTCATCATATTCATACTTAACAACACGTATTATTGTTGATTTCGACTCTCCATGGCTCAACATTTACTAGAATCACAAAATAAGTATGATTCGCGTTCGAACACTACAATACTCACTAGAAGGTTTTGTGTTTGCTTTGCTTGCTGGTTATGTCTTTTTAGCTAATGTGTCTTTTTTCTTTTTTTGTAAATGCAACAACAACTAAAACTGTAAATTTTGATGAATGATTCGAATCAATAATAAGTATAAGTATTTATGAATCTGAATGAGAAGGTGTATGAATCAAACATATTTCGAATGGTATGAGTTTGATATCAACGTGGTACTCATACTCATTGCAACCTGTACTTATAAATCAACGTTGTAGTGAGTACGAATGAATTAGAGTTGTTGAATTTCAATATTGTTGACTCACTTATATTCAATATTTCAAGAGTGCTTATGAGTAGCGAAAAAACGATGCATTAATGATCTCGGATACATACCTATGCAATATAAAAACAGAATAATTTTCTTCACTGTGATGCTAAAAGCAGAATAAACGCAACGCTG
The DNA here is from genome assembly GCA_936449025.2 of Sarcophaga subvicina. Classification (NCBI taxonomy): domain Eukaryota; kingdom Metazoa; phylum Arthropoda; class Insecta; order Diptera; family Sarcophagidae; genus Sarcophaga; species Sarcophaga subvicina. The sequence continues at coordinate 42,543,729 of OW388084.2, forward strand.
CAATCTCTAAAAATGGAATACATGGGTGTATATAAGTGTGATTATTTTAAAGGCAACGCGACAACAAGCAATGATTTTGCTGCTTTGGATTTAGTCTAATCACTGCAATTAGAAAATTAATGCCCACAGTGACAGGATATGTGCTGGCAATGCGAGGATTACTACTGCCAATCAAATAATATGCGCGAAATAGAGGTTTTAAAAACGCGCTGTACGAAATATAACACCAAAAACGTTTTAGTGGCACCATTGATAAAGAATAAAGGAACTTTTTATTCTTTATTTGTTGTGCTTATGATTTGGTGCTGTTAACTATATAGTATTTAATGAGCATTACCTTAGACGGCAATTGCAATTGTGCTTGCTATTGTGTTTGTAGCATCATTCATACAATATAGAATTCAAACGAATTGTAAAATAAAATCTCTGACTTTAAAGGTATAAACACATAGACGACAGACGAGAGATAACAGATAACAGAAAGCTGCCAAATTTAGAATACACATGTTTATATGAAAACGATAGATTTTTTTTTTGATTTTTTTGAGAAACTTTTCATGGCAATTTTATTTACTCTCAGAGTTTTTGCCAGAAATCTGCTGAGAGGAAGTCGCCGAGGAAACACTTTTTGTATTTATTTTGATGTCTGGCCTGGGGTCGAACCCTGGCTTTTCGTCTAATAAGCCAACACACTACCTACTAGACCACGGCGACTTTCTCAAAAATCTGTCGTTCAGAGTCGACTTTAAACTGTAGGTCCCACCACTCATGTATAAAATTAACACACACAACATAAGTGGTGTGAGAAACTAGGTCGTAATCCTGACTGAAGGGTTGTAATGACCAATCATGTATGTATGTATATGAAAACGATTATATTGAAGGCAGAACAGAAAAAAACTAAGATAACAACCTAAGCAGTTTCTGCCCAAATTAAACTATTTTCTATTTTTGTGAGCAGCAAAAAGCAAATTAGTGATGCCAATGCAACATAAAATCATAATAAAAAACAGCTAAAAATACTTATATTATTGAAGAAAAAGAACAATTCTAAAATTAATAAATAACAAGCAATTCATGTATTCATAATAAAAAAAAGAGAATTATAGATTCAATTTTGTATCTGAATTCATTTGATAAATGTTTTGTGTGTGCGGTTTTTTCATAAGTGAGTTTCTTTTTGCATACAAAAAACCTGATAGTGACAACACTGAACAATATATTTAAATTCAATCGTTTTGATTTTATGTCAGTCGTTTTTTCTGCTCTGCTTTCAAAAAATTTAAGCAGTTTAAGTCGGCAAAAGAAACTGTTGGCAGAATTTTCTCTCGAACTGCCGAACTGTTGTCTGTTGTCTATTTGTTTATACCTTAACACAAAACCCTATAATAATGGATTTGAATGAGTATCTTTTACATTTGAAAGGAAAACACAGAATTTGTTTGTTAAATAACATTACGCAGGATGCAAATATACAAATAACAGTATTATATTATTCCAAAGTTCTGCTGATTATGAAGTCTAAAAAACACTCAACTTTTTTCGGCAAATATTTATTGACCTTCGAAATACAAAATACTTGAATTAACAAAAAGTATTCAAAACTTATTTCTTGAAAAATTTAAATTTTTTAAATTTTGCCAGGGGTTAAATTCGGTTTTCATTGTAATTTATATTGGGACAGATATTACTCATACGTAACGTTATTTATATTCGTAGATATCAAGATATCACTCATACGCAACGTTGAATTTTATTATTTAAGTTTGAAGCCATTAATAAACATTTACACGCTAATACAACAGGCAACAGTTAGATTACAGTTAATTGTGCTCAAAACATTACATATGCACAAACACATTCAAACATTTACTTAAATGGTAAAACATGATTGGTGAACGTAAAATACTTTCAAATTTGTCACTTAAAAGGTTCGCCCCTAAGTGCCAATATGATTTATTTTGTGTGTTTACAAAACACTAAACGTAGACAAAAAACAGAGTATCAAACAATAATTGGTTGACACCGAAACTAACACTTAAACATACGTGCAACAATTAATCTTTTTAAAATTACAAACAATTTCTCTTTAAGCCTCATTTGACTTATAAATTCCGGGAAATAATTTAAGTTTTAAACATAAAGGAAATGTTGGAGCATCAGTATTATAAGTACGAAGATCAGTAATATCATAATAATGACACTGGAGCAGAATGGTCAAGTTTCAAGAAGTTGAAAGAACAACGAAAGAACTAGAAGAGGACGACATTACATGGAAACTGAATTGACTAGGAAACCCTGTAAATATAAAACATAATTACGCTGTTGATTGAAAAACGATTCATATGGGCAAGGATTCAAGAACATTTACTATCCACGGTGGTTTTCGAAAATGAGTTTCATTCCTTTAGGCCTACTCTTGCTCATAGCTCAAGTGAACAATACAAGTATCATGCGTTTGGCGTATTTCTTCAGATGCGCTACTAATGTCATCGATTGGTTTAACACTAAGTAAAGTCGTGTAATTGGTTTTCAACATTAAAGGGCAATAACCACGTTTAGCAGCTTAGTTAGGTCATGTATACGGCAAATATGAGTTAAAGTTGATCATGGATACACACATTTGTCAAGTTACAGTAAATTCCAGTAGTAAAATAGAAAAATAAGAGAATATTAGAGGCACATTTGAAGAAACTTTTATTGGTCCTCGTTTGTTCTACTTGTTTGTTTTTAGATTTCTCGAAGATTCCTTTCTTTAAGATTTCTCTAAAAAATGGTAAACAAGTAAACAAAAATATACCAAGAACACTACAATAATGAACGTAAACAACTATGTTTACATTTATAGAGATTTCGAGAAGGCGCATTCAAGAACATTCATCAGACTGTTTATTTTGCCATATAAAAGGCAAGGCAAAACAGGCGACTGAGTCAGTGAAGTTCAAATAACCTTTTTTGTTTTTTTTGAACTATTTTGTAAATTGTATCCTCTATTTACTATATTTTAATTTATTTATTTTTCTTATTATTATTATGAAATTTTCTAAACATAAGATGACCTTTTCCGACACTTGTCTTCTGAGGCGGCAATGACCACAATTTATGTTCTATTTCCTGTCCAAACTATTCTGTATCCTTCGTTTGTGTGACTGTATATTTCTTGTTTTTTCTTTCAAACTAAATAAAGAAAAGGACCACAAACCTAAGCAAACTCTAACCGATAAAAGGCAAAAAAGAGAGAAGAAAAAGTGTCAACAAGATATTAAAATACTCTCCGGAAAGATACAAAAACATAATCAACAGAATACATATCCTTAAGGCCGGCAGTCCTCCCACCAACAAAGTGCAGCTTCTGATTGACTAATCTTTAAGCTTAATGGATCTCCTTAACATTGATGTCAACATTACTTTTCATTCTGCTTTTTCCAAATAACTCTACTCTCGTATGTGGGGCTCTTGCTGATGCCTTTTACACCATGAGATTCATCCATCGTTTAATTATTGAAAACTATTCTGCTCTTCATTGACCATCATTGTTACATACTGACTTAAGTGATCAAATTATGAACTCCGCTTTTTTATTCTCTACACATCAGTATATGTTGTTAAGTACATTCCATTAATGATTTCTATGATTTTAATATTTAGCGTAATTGCTAAAACAGAAAATACATATACAATGTTGCAAAACAATTGTACATTTCGGGTCTCTCATTAAGCATTTTCTATCTTTAAATAGAAATAAAACAAAGTGCTTGTGAGATATTAGAAGTTGCGTTAGTCTAGTAGGTAGTGTGTTGGCCACACAGTTCAAATCCCAGGTCACGTAACTCTAACAAGAAAGGAAATATGAAAGAACTGACTGAACTTTTACTAACTCAGTTGCCTGCGTCGCCTTGTCTTTTGTATGGCAACATGAACAGTCTGATGAATCTTCTTGAAGACGAATTTCGTGGCTTCGCCTTCCCGCGATCTCTATAAATGTAAACATCGTTGTTTCATTATTGTTGTTTGTGTATATTGTTTACATTTGTTCTTGTAGTGTTTGTTGGTTATTTTTTTGTTTAATTGTTTATAATTTTTTTATGCTGGTGTTTGTTGGGATATTTTTGTTCGCTTGTTTAACATTTTTCTACGCTGGTGTTTGTTGATATATTACGCAGTGCGATAATTTGTAAACAAGTTCATTGTTTTTGTACCTTTTGTTTATAATTTAAATGTTACACGATGTAAAAGCAAAACCGCAGTATCTAGATTCTTCCATTTTCGTAACGCAATGATTTTATATAAACCTTCTCAATTTTTAAACCTTATTAAAGACAAACCAAAGATAAAATTGAATAATACTTGCTCAATCGTAAACTTTTTGGTTTTAACCTATTAATCAGTCACAATCGAAAGAATTTTAATTTGCTAATATGATCCTGATTTTGTTTCCCTTCGTCATAATAGCGTTTGTAATATGGCTTTAATTTCATTTACATTTCATGTGAAAGTGTAAATAACAGATGGATAGGTGGGTGGTAGCTGTTCTGATAGAATCATGATCTCGATTACATTTATGATATTAATTAACAGTGAAATATGTGGTTTAGTTGCGATGCACTCACACATACGCACACAAGTAAAAGCTAAAGTACACATAAGGAAAATTAAAGCGAATCAAACCAGAAAATGCCCTGACATTCAAATATGAAAATACGATGGATGTTAAGGAAACAGTTAGAATAACAAATAGGAGTCTCATGATAACAAAATCAATCAAATTACCTCTTGACATAGTCTGACGCGAGTACTTTAATTATTAAAGTTTAATATTGGATTCTATTTCGTTATCTTTCTCTTTTTTTAAGTCGCCGTAGCCTAGTAGGTAGTGTGGTGGATTATTAGACGAAAAGCAAGGGTCCGAGCCACAGGCCAGACATCAAAACAAAATACAAAAAGCATTTCTTTGGCGACTTCCTCTCAGCAGATTTGTGGTAAATAAAATTGCCATGAAAAGTTTCTCAAAAATCTTTCGTTCGGAGTCGACGTTAAACTGTAGGTCCCGCCACTCATGTATAAAATTTAACACACACAACATGAGTGGTGTGAGAAACTATGTCGTAATCGTGACTGAAGCGTTGTAATGACCAATTATGTATGTATTTCGTTAGTTGTATTATGTGCTTTCCACACCACCCTAAATTGCATCAGCGCACATACGATAAAAGCTGCTCACGTTGTCGTAAACAAAAATCAGTGCCCATAATTAATTTGCAATACCCTGTAATACGTAAGAGATGAGTTATTTGCGGATTGAAATTCATTCGTTTTTCTCAGTTTGCAAAATAAATTGTGGCAGAATTTCTTGCGAAATGTGCATTAAAATTAAGATGTTCTTAAACTACCCACTTAATTATATTTGAAAGAGCAATGAATACCGAAAACATAATCATAAACGTTGAAAGATGAAATGTTTTGTGTAGTTCTTAAGAAGGAATTGTACAAATAAGCCAACATTCGATTCCAGTTTGTAGGGAAGAGTTTACTTTAGGAAACCATGTGGTCCTGTTTATATTCGATCTAGTTACTCTGTATTCGAGATTTAAGAAAATGAAACACTTATAGCAGCAGTACCTTAAAAGGTCCCCATTGAAACTGAAGCTCTAAAAATAAGAAACAAGACCACAATAAATTAAGAAAAGTTTTTAAAAATTAAAAGGGAAATTAAAATCAAAGAAAATTTGTATCGTTAGCAAGAAATTAAATTTTATTCCTGAGAGTTTTATAAACCAGATGCAGATGCGTCGTCTGAAGAATTAAAATATAATCAACTTGGGCGTGTTTAATTAAAACAAACAAAAATATATTTATGCCTGTAGATATGCAACATGCTTCATACAGCCCAACATCTGATTTCGGAATGCTGCTTTCCGTCCACAATGTTGTCTGTTGCTCTATCAATATATTCTTCAATTCTCGTCATTTTTTGCAGAGGAGTAGATATGTATATATTGTGCAGTTAGTTGCTTCTTCCTTTAACTCACAGATCATTTGGTATGTGATGGATTTACGAAACTGATATTAAAAACAGTTGTATGAAACATTTATTAGACATGAGGTTACGGTTCAAACTACTGGTCAGATAATTCCAACAAAACGAATTTTAAATATTTTTCTGCGACTTCTCCTCAGCAGATTTCTGGAAAGAACTCTGAGAGTAAATTCAAATGCCATTAAAAATATCTCACTAATCCGTCATTCGGAGTCGACTTTTAACTGTAGTCCTCCCCACTTGTGGACAAAATTAACACACACAACATAAGTGGTGTGAGAAGCTAGGTCGTAGTCCTGACTGAAGGATGTATGTACATAACGTTACATATTTGCAGTTTAACGTCATTAATAAACATTTGAAAGCAAACATATGCATCGTTTACTTGATTGCACTCAAACTGTCACACAATAAAGAGTAATTATTGAGCGTACAATACTGGCACATTGTCATGTTAATGGTTAAAGGCGATTATGATTTAGTTGGTTTGCGAAAATCCAAACATTCAGGCGGAAAAACGCCTATCATCAGTTTACTTGTTTATTTTGCTGTGTGTATGAAACAAAGCTGAACAACAATATTTATTTAATCTGCCACAAACACTTACACAAATGAATACAGACACATATTCAGACTAAGTCAACTTAAAATTTAAATTAATCTTGGCTTTTGAACATTGCAAAATTAATTTATTTTTACGAAATTAAATTCTGTTCAACTGAAATTAAAAGCTACATAAAAAATATTACACAATCATACATACACATACGTATATATACGTAATTAATTTTATTGTAAAATATGTGAGTTTTCTTTAGAAAATGCCTGTGATTTAACACCTGAGGGAATAATAAATGCAAGAAAAATCTTGGTGGAATATTTATAAATCAAATAAATAACTTGGGAAAGTAAAGAAATTTACACTTAATTATCCTAATGCCCAGACACCCACAAATGGTTGTTACTAACCGAAAACACTACTTAATTAAATGCAAAGCAATTCATCTTACGACTATGCCAGAGGTGGGGAAACGGAGAAATTAAAGGAATGTGAGTTTAAGGAGCTGAATGGAGAACCACTGGCAGTTGTGATGCTATCAAAATATTTTTCAATAGACATACATAAATGGGGAATGAGGAATGAGAACATCCCTATCTACCCTATCGCTACGTGTGGTATGGTGCTATCGAAAACAAACAACCATACCGTTGTTGTTCTTGTTATACCATCATATCCGTAACCGGTTGGGTATCGTTAACTACATTTCGATATCCTTAATGTCTGATATGATATCCAACAAAATGAAGTACGAAAAGAACATTTCTACGGGAACTTCGTTTCAACAGATGTCTGTCATATAGTCTGAGAGTAAATAAAATTGGCATGAAAAGTTTCTCAAAAATCTGTCGTTTGGAGTCGACTTTAAAAAGAAGTCCTACCACTCATGTATTAAAAAATTAACACGCACAGCATAAGTGGTGTGGGAAACTAAGTCGTAATCCTAACTGAACGGCTGTAATGACCAATTATGTATGTTATGTAAAGCCTGATATGTATCTCGTTCTAGATTTGTCAAAAATATCGATAAAATAATCAAATTTTTGATTTCGATCAGCAGCAACGATAGCCTACGGGCTAACGATTAGGCAGAGGGTCGTTTGAACCCAGTTTGAAATTAATCGGCACAGAATTTAATTCTAAAATATCTCGAGTTACAACAGTATCTGAATCTGAACCCAGTTTTGCGACAAGGCACTCTCGACTGACTGTATTGAGAATTCGATTCGTCTCGAAAAATTAATTATCAGAACGTATTCTTGAAGGCTGTGAGAGGCTTTAATGCATTCGTCGTAGTCGAGTATGTAGGTACTGTGTTGGCTTACTAGACGTAAGTCACAGGTTCAGACATCAAAACGAAAATATGAAAAAATATTTCTTCCGCGACTTTTTCTCAGCAGATTTCTGGCAAAAACTCTGCGATTAAATGAAACGGCTATGAACAATTTCTCAAAAATTTGTCGTTCGGAATAGACTTGGTCCCGCCGCTCATGTATAATACTAACACACACAATATAAGCGGTGTGAGCATCTAGCACTAGCCAGGATTACGACTGAATGGTTGTAAAGATCAACTATGTGTGTTATGTGATGTAATATCTTGTATGAGTTTCGTTGTGGATTTGTCAAAAATGTCGATAAACTAATGACATTTTTCTATTTCGATCGTCATCAGCGATAACCTTAGACAGAGGGCAGTTAGAACCCAGTTCGATTTTATAGCTGGACACAATATAATTCATGAACCTGTACCCAGTCTGTACAGTCCAGATTGCATGTATTCAGAATGTGCATCGTCTCAAATAATAATATAAATAATGTAATGATGAGAGCGAATCATTAGAACACATTCTTGGAACCTGCGAGAGAGATTAATGCATTCCAAAGGTGGCAGCATTCTGTAGTTTGACATGGACATATGTATGCTTGTCGAGGATAGCTCCTCTTCACCCAACAATAATAATATAATCATATCAACCCCTTTTTGATCCAAATTGCGACAGGTGATGAAAAGCTGCTCACTTAAAGCAATGCTGAACGTAAACGGTTGTATTTGAATTGCAATAAGCCGGCGTAAATATTAGATGTGTGATGGTTATATTTATATTTATTTGTTCAGCAATTAGATTGTCAGAAAGACCTGAGCGACCAGACATTGGCTAAAAAAGCAATTATTAAACTAAAACTTAATTTATTGGTTAATATATTTCAAAATAATCTTTTTAGTTCTCAAATTATTTCTAAAATTAAAATATGTTTCTAGACTTTACAGACATTATGTAGTCAAATTTTCTTATCCCTTTTTCAATTATTTGCTTTGCCAACAATTTCTTAAAATCCAAAAGTTTCTTGTAAAAACACAAAAAAAAAAGAGAAGAAACTGATAGAAGACACTGAATTTGCAACAACTTTAGTTTCTGTTATTTTTTTGTTATTATACTCAGATTTGTTTTATTTATTTATTTGGTTGTTTAAAGCATTTAATTAAAATATCCAACTATTAACAACAACAATTTCGTAGATAACAACATTATTGGTACGATGGTAATAAAGTTTACATGGATGTTTTAAGAAATATTTCCCGCTTAAGAGTTAATTAAAATTCTTCTTCATTGGCCTTTACAGCCATTCAGTCAGTTTCTCATACCATTTTTGTTGTGTGCGTTAATTTTTATACATGAACTAGCTGTACCCTGCGCGTATTGCTGCGCCACCAACTATAATAAATCTGAAGCAAAGGCATTACACAAATGTCCAATTAATTTTATATCATTTTATTGATTTTGTTACCCGTTGTCCTGATGATTCAAATGAACGGGCCTGAGTAGTACGCATTCGATCAGTTTCTAATCTCACTTCTCGTTGTTCAAGTGGTTCAAGCGAACGGGTCTCCGCGGCATATACTCGAAGATTTTCCAGTCTCAATCCTCGTCTGATTCTGATGTTCGTAATGCTCTTTTCTTCCGTGCTTGAGGTGTAGGTCGAATTGCTTGTCATTCATTTTGAATAATTTTCAGTGACGCCATCCAACGGAAATTAATCGTTCCAAACTCCGCCGACTCATGCGCAACAACTTTGTTAAAGAATGTACAGTTTGCGATTTAATTAATTTTCAGTGGCACCATTTGTCGGAAATTGGTCATACCAACTTAGAAACCTTCCCCGACTCATGCGCAACAACTTTGCTAAAGATCATAACATGATCAAATGCATAGTTTACGATTATATAAGGTACATACAAACAAACATTCATTTTTATATATATAGACTATGGGAGGTGACACGCCCAATATAGCCAATCCACCCATTTTGTTCATATAAGTCGTCCACAGAAAATTTGAGGCCTCTAGTTGTTGCAGTTTATGAGATATGCGACATTAAATACTTATTGGGTATGTGGGCGTGACACCTTGCCTACTTGAAATTTTAAAATAAAAAGTAGCCTATAGTTCATTGCAGACATACAGGAAGATACTGTGAAAATATCAAGAAAATCGGTCCATCAGTTTAGCCGTCTATAGACTTCAAATAAACAAAAAAAACCCACAAACAAGTAAACACACATTCATTTTTATATATAAGATGAGTGGTGAAACTTACAGTTTAAAGTCGACTCTGAACGTGAAACTATTTATAGCAATTTTATTTTTACTCCCAGAGTTCTTGCCAGAAATCTGTAGAGGAAGAAAAATTAAAATTATTTTGTTTTCAATTTCGAACTATTAGCGATATTGTTAAAAAAAACTTTGTAGTATAATTCGTATTCGACAACGATAAAGCTTATTCAGGCAGTGGATTATTTTAATCAACGTATAAGAGCAAATTTTGTCATCAAAAACCGACGTGCTGGCTTATTAACCCTGGACGGTTACTCTTCATTTTTGTACATTAAGGTTACTCTTCGTTGAATCGACGAACACTTTAACCTTAATTGGTTACTGTTCGTCGAATCGACGAAGCTCATTTACTCTTTCATGCGTAAATCAAATCCTTACAATCCTTTGTAAATTTTCTTGATTTATAGATTGTATAAGTGAAAACATGTCGAGAGATGGAATGCAGAGAAGAGGTGTTGATTTGCACAATAACATTAACCCTGGACACTTACTGTACTCATTTACTCTTTATCATATAATTCTTTTAGGTTTGGCAAAATTTCGCTCTTTTTTCAATAATGTTGGTTGATAACGAAAGCTTGTAGTGAGTAAACCTACCCTGGCCACCCATTTTTCAATCCTGGATGGTCGTTTTTGTACTCTTCATTGAATCGAAAAACAAAAAAAATTTTTTTTCGTCTACTGACTGCAATCTTTCATTATCAATTAATGTTGTAGAAAGAAGAGCGAAATTTAGTCAAACATAAAAGAATTATATGATAGGGTTTAAAGCGAGACGGTGGTGGGTTCAAAGGCCACTTCAAGCATCCTGCACAAATCGAAATATTAAAAATATTTCTTTAGCCACATCCTCTCAGCAGATTTCTGGCAAAAATTCTAAGAGTAAATAAAATTGCAATGAAAAGTTTCGAAAAAAAACTGTCGCATGAATCAAGTTTAAACTGTAGGTCCTACCACTCATGTATAAAATTAATACACGCAACGTAAGTGGTGTGAGCAATTAGGTCGTAACCCTGACTGAAAGGTTGTTATTGTCAATTATGTATGTATGTGTATCAGATGGCAGCAATGAGTATTCAAAACGATGAGTAGATTAGAATCATACTTATAATTTCTGATACTTATATGCATTCATACTTATTTTAATGTCATTCTCATACTCAAACACTTTGAAATACTTATGGTACTCGTACTCAACAATACGCATGATGTTATTGATCTCGACACTCCATGACTCATCGTATACATGAATCAGAAAATATGTATGATTCGCACAAGAAGGTTGTATGTTTGCTCTCCTTGCTGTCTTTGTCTTTTTTGTTTATGTGTCATTCTTCTCTCTATGTAAATGCAACAACAACTAAGACTGTAAATTTTGATAAATGATTCGAATCACTTGAATCATTTATGAGTATTATAACTATTTTTCTAAAGTTATGAATCTGAATGAGTAGACGTATGAATCAAACATATTTCAAATGGTATGAGCTTGATGTCAACGTTGTACTCATACTCATTGCCACTTGTACTTATAAATCAATGTTATACTGAGTGTTGAAGCGACTTCAACCATTTTTTATATTCTTTATTTATTTTCTTATTTTAATTTCTTTATTAATCATTAATTTATTTAATATCAATTATTTTAATTATTTCTTTCTTATTTGAATATATATCTCACATAATTTCTCTATGTGTATTGGAAAGTCATTACTTTTAAACTTAAGTAAAGCTTTTACTCTCATTTAAGTAGCGTTCAGTGATTTATCATTGTTCTTTATCGTTGTTTCTTTCTTAAACATGTATGCTAACTAAATTATTTCTAATTATCTTTTTAATCATTACTTAACAAACGTTTGAGCTAATCACAGCAGCAAGAAGCTGTAAATTCCTTTTTTGTATAAAAAAACAGCAAGAAGCTGTACAGCAAATTTTTAAGTTCTAAGAAGAACACCCTGCCTTTTCATTAAAAAGGATAATTTAAATCTGGGCTAAGAGTCGAGTCCACATTTTGGTTCTTCGATAAAATTCTAGGAAGGCCTAGAATAGGAAAACCTTTGAAGTCGTCCTTGATTCATACATCTTTACTGTTGTTCTACCGAAACAACAATTCCAGCAAAGAGGTATTTGCTCCACCGCAGCATCTATAAATATCGCCACAAGCCTGGAAGACTAGAATCATCGTCAGTCAGACGTCAGTAACGGGACAATTACAACATCAACAACAACAGCATTAATTGGTAACGGGAAAAGAAAGAATTTGGTATGTACAGAGGTTTAATTTATTTAGTGCAATTCGAAATTTGTGAAATTATTATAAAGTGAGTAATTTAATTTAAATGTGGATAAATGTTTAAAAACAATAATTTTGAACATTAATGGTGTTAGTTGTATCACAATCAACATACTTTAAAAAAGTACCAACGTCGTTAATTTCGTACCTAAAGTGCCAGCACTGATAATAACTGTATTTCTGTAAATGAAATACAACAAACTAAAAATAGAATATTTTAATGCATGAAAGCTAATGTAAAGTAAATAGATTCCACAAATTTGCCAGTGACGGTACTTATTTTTTAATACGGTACTGATGTAAAGAAAAAACTGTTAATTGTAAATTGTGTTCTGACCTTGAGGACTTTATTGAAAAGTAAATATTTTTTTTTGGTCTGTATTTGCCATTCATCCAGCACTTTTATTTAATTTTTTTTGACACGTATTTGTTTCATCTGGAATTATTTACTTATTTCTATTGATTTGGCTACGGGTTTTAACTGAAAAATGGTTTCGGATAGAAAGTGTAAGGCTGCTATTCAGCAATTGATGCGTTTTTCCGCTGCGTTCGAAAAACTTTCTTCAGGGAATTGCACAAATGAACTTTTAGAGGTGAAACAAACAGAATTAGAGCGCCGATGGAACAAGATGTTAGAGGCCTTTGACGATTTGAGTATTGATGAGGAAAAGGTGAAGGAAGAAGATAATGTCTTAGAAGAAATATCAGCTAAATACGAAGAGGCTTGCGAACAATACCAGTTGGTAAAAGCGAAGATTATCCACATGATGAAGGAAAAAGGTCCCCAACAGAAGACTCCATCGGATTGTCGTCCGGCACTTAAACTCCCTCCAGTTGAAATAAAAACTTTTGAAGGAGGTTTTGATAACTGGCCTGCTTTTAGGGACATGTTTATGGCTGCAGTGGGCAACGAGCCTACCGTTGCTCCAGCCCACAAATTATACTATTTGCTCAGCAAAACGAGGGGGGAGGCCTACCAACTCATTAAAGATTATGAGTTGGTAGATTATAACTTTGAATTGGCTTGGCAGACATTGATAGCTCGGTATGAGAACAAACGCATTTTGATCAACAACCAAATCAGGAAAATTTATGGGATACAGACTCCTCAGAATGAGTCATTGAAATTTTTACGACTTCTTCAGAATACAGTCAACGACGGGTTATCTATTATTAAATCATTTAAAGTAGAAGTTGCTAGCAATGATCCCTTTCTGATGCATATCTGCACGTCAAAGCTTCCTGAAGACACTTCACGTGATTGGGAAGATTCACTTTCGAATCACAAGCAATTACCTACATGGGAACAATTAAACAAATTTTTGTCTGACCGAATCGAAACATTGGAGACGTTTAATAGTTTGAGGAAGACCTCCAGTCGGGATGCTCATCATTCAAAATCCCAAGTTTTTTATTCTATGACTGTAACTGAAAATAGAAAGGTAGTCTGCAGAAAGTGTAAACAAAACCATCCCTTGCGGTTTTGTAAATATTTTAAAAGCTTATCTATCAACGATAGAATTAAGTATGTATATTCTAATAAAATTTGCTCAAATTGTTTTTCGCCACATCATTTTCGAACAAACTGTCCTAGTGCCAGTAGTTGCCTAAAATGTAACAAGCGACATCACACTATGTTACACATTGAAAATGAACAACCAGTTAAACAGATGTCGCAGAAGCAGAATTATAGCAACGATCAAATACCGTCTGGATCAGGAACTCAACGGAACTTTACTTCTTCTAATAATTACATGGTGCGAGATGCCTCTACAAGTGGACATGAAATCGAGTCAGTGCAAGTCAACTTGAGTCAACATAGCGGAACAACTATTTTGCCCACAGTTTTGGTGTACGTCGAACATTTAGGTGAAAAATTTACAACACGTGCGTTAATCGACACGGGATCGACAAAAAGTTTTCTGTTGAAACGAGTTCAACAAAATTTGTCGATTCCTTTAGAGCCTTACCGAAGCCAAGGTCCTTTGATCCAACAGATTTGGAAACAAAAAATGCAACCAATTTTCTTCTTGATGTGAGCTGTACAGACGTACTGGAAGAATTTTCATCATTTTCAAGAGCTTTACGCGTTCTTTGTTATCGAATGCGTTTCATCAATAGATTATTGAAAAGACCATTCTCTATCGAGAAATTCATCACTACGCAGGAAATAAACGCAATGAAAATTCGACTTTTTTTCTATAGCTCAAAAGACATATTTCTATCGTGAATATGAATGTTTACAACATAAGAAATCAATAAGTAACAAAAGCAGATTACTGAGCTTGAATCCCTTTATCGACAAAGACGATCTTCTGCGAGTAGGTGGTAGGCTAGCCAATTCAGGGTTAAGTTACGAAGAAAAACACCCAATTATAATTCCAGAAGAATCTCGGCTTGCAAAACTACTAGTTCATTTTACGCATCGAATTCTTCTGCACTCTGAGCACCACATCATGTTGCGAGCTATCCGGCAAGGATTCTACATTCCTAGATTGAAAAACTTAGTGCGGAAATGCATACGAGAATGCAAAGAGTGCACTATTTACAAACACCGGTTTCAAAATCAGATTATGGCCGCACTACCAACAGAACGAGTTACATTCTCTTTACCCTTCACGTACACAGGTGTCGACTTCGCTGGTCCGTTCAGCATTAAAGTTTCGTCTCTAAGAAATGCAAAAAAAGTAAAAGGATATGCTGCAGTGTTCGTTTGTTTCTCAACTAAAGCAGTACATTTGGAGTCGTGTTCGGAACTCTCCACTGATGCTTTTCTTGCGTGTTTCGACCGGTTCACAGGACGAAGAGGCATTCCTAAGACTATGTATTCAGACAATGGCAGAAATTTCCTAGACGCAAGTTACGCTCTTATAAAAAGCCACAACGAGTTTTGAAAAACAACTGAAAAGGCTTTAATCGACAAGTACAGCGCATTGGGTTTTACCTGGTCATTCATACCGCCGTATGCACCTCATATGGGCGGCCTTTGGGAAGCTGCAGTTCGTAGCATGAAGTCTCATTTAAAAAAAATCGCCTCAAACTTATCATTTACTTTTGAAGAATTCACCACACTTCTCGTGCGTATTGAAGCTGTACTCAACTCGAGGCCACTCTCACCCATCACTGAAAATCCTAACGAAATTTTGCCTCTAACTCCTGGTCATTTTCTGAGAGGAGCCCCACTAACTGCGTTACCAGAAGCCCCTCTAGAACCTTTGCTTGAAGAAATATCACATTTAAAACGTTGGAAGCAATTGAAGGCGTTACAGCATATTTTTGCACGCCGCTGGAAATCGGAATACATTACCGAACTTCAACGACGTTTCAAATGGAGAACCGAACGAGAAAACTTAAAGAAAGATGATATCAGCGTGACAGCAAAGTACGAGTCGCCGAATTACATACCAAAAATGGCACTATCATAAGACCGGTGGTAAAATTATGTGTACTACCCACTGGTAACCATTTCCCGAATGGAAATGATCAATGAAAGAAATCTATAACTCATTTTTCAATTGCACTGAATATGTTTTATTTCTGTATATATTTGTTTTTTTGCTTTTTCCTATAATAATGACCAAGAATATAGTTCAGCTAAAATCCAACATTTGCCCACAAACCAGACGAAAAGTTGCTGAGTAGTTATTACCGAACGAAGCTAACCCACTAAAAGATGTACCTCCGAACCATCTGCCCATTTTTAATTGGATGATAATCTAGTACTGTTGCTCTTTCCATCTTCGCCCGGGAGAATGTTGAAGCGACTTCAACCATTTTTTATATTCTTTATTTATTTTCTTATTTTAATTTCTTTATTAATCATTAATTTATTTAATATCAATTATTTTAATTATTTCTTTCTTATTTGAATATATATCTCACATAAGTTCTCTATGTGTATTGGAAAGTCATTACTTTTAAACTTAAGTAAAGCTTTTACTCTCATTTAAGTAGCGTTGAGTGATTTATCATTGTTCTTTATCATTGTTTCTTTCTTAAACATGTATGCTAACTAAATTATTTATAATTATCTTTTTAATCATTACTTAACAAACGTTTGAGCTAATCACAGCAGCAAGAAGCTGTAAATTCCTTTTTTGTATAATAAAACAGCAAGAAGCTGTACAGCAAATTTTTAAGTTCTAAGAAGAACACCCTGTCTTTTCATTAAAAAGGATAATTTAAATCTGGGCCCAAGAGTCGAGCCCACACTGAGTACGAACGAATCAGAGTAGTTGAATTTCAATACTGTTGTTCAATACTGAGTACTTATGAGTACCGAAAAAGCGATTCTTTGCTGATCTCTGACGTGTATTCCTTTGTATTGTATATTGAAAGTTTTTACGGTTTCTAAATTATTTTTCAACAAATTTATTGTGTTACTAAAAATTTCGTTAAAATTGTTTCGAATTGAATTAAAAATTGACATCCAGAAGACATAAACTGAGGATAGATATTTAAAATATATTAAAATTTATAAAACCGTTTTAAAACAAAAGCTTAGCTTTAAGAGATCAATAAATCAATATTATTATCTGTTTGTATTTTTCTTTGACGCTGTCTAATTGCTTTCTTTATTGACTTTTTATTGAAGCGATAAAAATCGTTTCTGGTATAGTGCCTTGAACATAAATATTTCAAATAAGAAATTGCAAAAGATACATAAAAAGATGAAGAATTTGTTGAATTCTCTTTATAATAATTTCTATAGGATGGAAAAAATCCATTATTTTTATGTTGCTTTCTTAAAGCTTTTAAGAAAATTTCATAACAAAGGGGTACATTTACACCATTTCCGAATACAATTTTTTTTTAAACTTATTCTTCCTTAGGAAAGATAATTTATTTAAGCAGTTTTCGTGAAGTTGTTTTTTCTTAACAAAAACAAAATGAAAGCTTAAAAATACTAGACTTCAGTAAGATATCTGAATGGCAACAGTGTAACCTCTTTAGTTGCATTTGTACATTCTTTTTTTAAAGTCATTCTTTGCAAATGATTGGCAATGATAAAAACCAGACAAAGTTTTATTACGAAAACGTGTTGCTGCGACTGTATTTGTATATGTGTGGTAGCAGATGCATCTTGAGAGTACTAGTATAGCATAAATTGTGCTTAGCAATAAAAATCTGAATCTTAAATAAACATCATCCCACTCATTCAAATATAGCACCAATAAACATAAGTTAAGGATAGAATATTCCTGGAATACAACAATTTGTATTACATGATAGACAAGCAAGTTAAAAGAAGTGAACAATTACTATCTGAAAGCAGTTATAACGATATGAAAAAGATTCTTTTATTCTTTTCAGTGTTGGTTATTTCTCTCAACATATAGCCAACAAATCTTCTCAGCTAACAGTAAGTAATTTTTTTCATTTTTATTTAATCTGTTATCAGAATTCAAAAAAAAAAAAAAAAAAAATGTTGTGCTTCAATATTTTAAACTTTAAGCGCCATTATTACAACTTGCCGTTAAGCTTGGGTTTAGTTAAGGTACCTTTAGCTAAAGTGAACTTTAAAGTCAACTTTAACTTATTTTTGTTATTACAACTTACAGATAAAATAAAGTTAACTTTTTCAAAAAAAAAAATAACAAATGGCAGTGCCGGAGCAATATCGATAAAACTGCACAATTAAACAAGTTTTTTTAAACGCAATGGCAACGGAGAGCCTCTTTTGTTGTTGTTGTCTTTCCTCATTGTGTTTATATTTGAAGTTGCCATATTGTGAATAATATATAATATGGCAAGTTCTAACATAAGCTTAACTTTAAAAGTTAAAAGTAGGATGATACTCCCTTTAGCTTAACGCTCTTTTCTACCTTATTATCTACTTATAATAATGAAAAACAATTTATCTGCCCGTTAAAATCCTCCCTTTGAGTAATAATGTAATAATGGCCTCAATTCAGTTAACATTTTATGTTTTTTTATTTATTAAATGGCCACATTAAATGGGCATTTATAGTTCGCTGTCTGGTTTTGCGACATGACGTATGAATACAATTCTGTTTAAATAACACTCATACGTCAAGACGGCCAGTGGTCTTTATACTTTTCTATCTTTTGTATTTGTATTTTAGAACATAGCATTTATACGTGAACGAACTGCTTACACATAAAGTACAAACATTTGTTTTTGCAGAAATTTAACAAGAAATATTTTTAATTAAAATTAAAATATCATAGGGCAGGAGCCCACAGCCAACAAAATAAATCGTAAATCATGTAAGTTGCAGCAAGAAAATGACTGTGATTTAACACTTAAAAATACAATAAGAAAATCTGTAGTCATAAAGACTAAAGAATAATAACACAAATAAAATGGATAACTTGGTCAAACAAAAGTAAAAATAAATCTTAGATTTTTTTTCGACACCGAGTCTCTAATGATTGTAACAAACTAACAGTTGTTCTTAATTATGTGCAAATAAATTTATCTTACACCACAAGAGCGTCAGACAAACACTTAGACTCGAAGTATGTGTGTTTAGAAAAGACGGAAAGAGAGAAAAATACTCAAATACGTACAGTCAACAAAACATGCAGATGCATTATAAGAACAACACACAAGCGAACACAATTAAAACCACAAATAAATTACAGAGCATTTATATTTAGATGCGAGTAGTTATCTTTACAACTCATGGAGAATTAATACAAGTACAATTTCGTCTTAGGTTTTAATGCACTTACAAATAATTTACAATTTTTACACCAACCTCTCACTGCCACCCTCCAACTCCATATTTATTTACATGCACAAGTGTTTATAATGTTTCTTTTGCCTTCGTTTACATTTATTCATACTCATATAGGAATACTATTTACGAATGATAAATCCATCCATCAGTGAGTTTATAGTTTAGAGTATATAACGTGTAGCGGAAAACATATTCTTTATTTTTAAATGAAATTAAAGAAATCATTCGACCAAATAGTCTTCACTTTGTTGACAAGTTGTACTCTTATATTAAAAGTATAGAAAAGTTATTTTATTAAAAATTTTTTAGGTTATGTAACTAACTTAAACTAGCTTAGGTTAAGTTAGAGGACGTGTACTTGTCAATTAAGACAAGTACAGTACCCGGAGGTCGAATTGACCCATTGTGCAACGTCCTAGCTTCTTATACCACGTATGTTATGTGCGTTAATTTCGCACATAAGTGGCGGGACCTAAAGTTTAAAGTCGACTCTGGACGATAGATTTTTGAGAAACTTTTCATATTTCAATTACTCTCAGGGTTTTTGCAAGAAATCTGCTGAGAGGAAGTCGCCGAGGAAATATTTTTTCATATTTCGTTTTCAATACCGGTTGCTTTAATCAACCGTATTAAACTCTTGAGAGTCTAAGAACTCAAATGTGCAGGTTATGTTATGCATAATTTTACCAGATACTGAGCATGAGTAGTGGCAGTTTATTTTCTTCCATACATAACAAAATGAATAAATTTTTTGTTTGCGAAAATTATTTTTGGTGATGATTCATGTCACAAGATGACATGCCTGCATGCATGCTTCAGATTTAAAAAATGGTTTTCTGTAAATGTTAGTTGCCCTTCCGGATATTCCTAATGAGAGTGATTTATATCTCTATTGAGATGATAATCATGAAATGTACTTTTCTCTGGAAATCTGCTTAATCCTAATTCACAAGTGCTTGAAAAATGTTCTTGGCTGCACAAAATGGAATGGTTTTCGTTGATACATTCGGCAAGAATTTTATGAAAAAATACTTTAACTAGGAGCAGATATTATGGAAAATCTTTGTAGCACATGGACATGTCCATGCAGACGGTGAACTATTTCAATGCATGGATAAGCGGAGATATTCTGACTAGAAGCATTATGACAATGAGATTTTGACAAGACAGATTGGTCTTAAAAGGGTTATAGAATGATATGTGTGGATGGATAATGCACCTATCAAAATGTACTACTCCATTCATGTAAAAATGGAAAATGCACCAAAATGCACCTGGTTTAGCACTCGTAGATGGCATAGATTTATGTGATTTATAAATAGTCTACTATCGAAGTGAAAAGCGTATACGAAAAGGAGCGATAAAAGTCTTCTGTAATTTTTTTAATCTATATTTGTAGTAAATTGTTGGGAATTGTATATCCTCTCCTAATTCTTCCTGACGCTTTCAGCGAAGGATAAATTTGGTTTACTAAAATAAAGATTGAATATTGCGTAAACTATAAGTTGACAAAATATGATTTCACCAAAATGTTTTACAAAATTTATCAAAATCTCGTTTGAACTTAAGCATCATAGCTAAATCTGGTTTAGACTTGAGTTAAGATAAACTTTAGTGTCCAGGTGAACTTCTTTCAAAAAAACATAGTGCGGTAAACAACAAACATAGACTGGATAATGCAGCCCACATATTGTGGGTGTGATATTAAGTTTGAACTTAAATGACAACTTTCGACCTGTTGTTAGTGGTTCCTTAATATGTTCTTGAAGTGCATTACTCAGTACCTTAAAAAATAACTGCCTTGAAGACTACCTTAGTTTGAACGCTTTTTGGTAAACCGAAGGTACTGATATGTTCCACATTTCATAACTGCAAGATCAGTTTGTCCATTTTATCATTTAATCTGTTGCTTTTTTATTTGTAAGGCACAAATTTTTTAAAGGATTTTCTTCGGAATTGATTTAAAAAAAAAAGAGCGCCAAAGATGTTATAAATAAAAAAAATTCTTGTAAAAAAAGTAAAAGAAAAATGTCGATGTAAAAATAATAGATTTATACGGTATACGAAGTATTCTGTTTGATGGATAAAATAATCCATAAAGTACATGAATATAATGAGTTCATTACAATTAATAGATTGCTGGATTAATAACCAAAATATCAAAATAATAATGTTCACTGATTGTTTATATTAACATCCGTGCAATATTTTTGAAGAGTTTTTAATTAAATCTGGAAATAAAATATGTAATCGAAGCTTTTCTCATTTGTTCTGCAGCCGTCAGGAGAGAACAAAAATAGTGATGAAAAACATAGTATTTTTTCAGTATATTTTCTATAGTAATAGTAACAGATAATAAGTAATATTAAAAAAAAAGATGTAGACAATAGTCAAAGAATAATACGCTACCAACTAGATTAGGTCACGTAAGAATGGCAAGCGTTTCAATTCGACACATTTAGGTAAGAAATACAACAATACAAAAATAACAAAGAAATTTCTAGAAAAAGTATAAACGAAAACTAAATTAAAGATTACTAAACATTAAGTTTCTAGAAGTTTCCAGATCTAAAATGCATGAAGTAGAAATAGACACAATGTAAACGTTGGTGAGTTAGAGAAGACGGCGCGGTGTACACACAATAAATTTTAAACTCGTACAGTCATGGTACTAAAAGGATCGTGTAATAAAATGTATTTTTAAATTTAAATAAATAAAGAATTTATTTGAACAAATAACGAATAATAGCTTAAAGTAAATAATGTCTTTATTCCCTGAATCCAGTCGATTGTAAAAATAGAACCATATTGTTACGTTTTTATATTTTAAAAACGTTTAAAATATAAGCAAATAAAATTAAAATAAATTTGTGTTTAGTTTAGTGAAAATGATTTATTATTCGCACGATGTTGTGCGCCACTGTACACAACTTTATGCAAACAACAACAATCGCTTTGTTTGTTATTCCTCTGTTTATACCCTTCGCATAAACAATAATAATCTCTAAGCAATTATACGACAGATCTTTGTCACGGAG
Source organism: Sarcophaga subvicina (assembly GCA_936449025.2). Classification (NCBI taxonomy): domain Eukaryota; kingdom Metazoa; phylum Arthropoda; class Insecta; order Diptera; family Sarcophagidae; genus Sarcophaga; species Sarcophaga subvicina. The sequence continues at coordinate 42,565,980 of OW388084.2, forward strand.
ATCTTCAAACCCCGATTACTCTCTGCAAACGCACTGCGTTCTCACACAAGACTAACTGAAATTCACTAATTCACTCGCCTGCCTTGCCTTGCCTTTTATATGGCAGAGTAAAAAGTCTGATGAATGTTCTTGAAGGCGAATGTTCGTTGCCTTGCCTTCTCAAGATCTCTATAAATGTAAACATCGTTGTTTCATTATCATTGTTTGTGTATTTTGTTTACATTTATTCTTGTAGTGTTAGTTGTTTATGTCGCCTAATGGCTCATGAATTCATCAATTTGTTTGTTTATTTTCATATAATTTGAATAATTTTGTTAATTTAAATATTGTTTATGAGCTACCTTAATGTTCATTGAAATTGTTTTTATTTACCAATTGTATGATCATTGTTGTTTGGTTCATTTGTCCGTTAGGATTTTGTTATTGTCCTTTTACAGTCCTTTTTGTCCTTATTTGTTTACCAATTGTATGATCATTGTTGTTTGGTTCATTTGTCTGTTAGTATTTTTTATATTGTTTGCAGTCCTTTTTGTCCTTATTTGTTTACGAACTAAACGCAATCTTTGTCCCTATATTCTACTGCAGTAGTTTCGTTCAGTTTATTTATTTGGAAATGAACTGTTGTAAAAGTACATAAGCAAACAGAAATTATAGGCTTAGTAACTACTGGCTCTAATTATCAAATTTAGATTGTTGGGGATAAAGACTTATAAATTATTTGTAATAATTTAATATTTTTTTATTAGAAATAAACGGTTGCTCAAATATATGTAACATAATTTAAACAATTTGTGGTGCATTTATTTGGGACTTGTTAAATTCGCTGTCCTCAACTTATAGGCTCAGGTCGCAGCCAGCGACAAATTTTATTTCGCATCTTGAGCGAAGGTGTTCCAAGGTGCCGGAACAAAGATAAACCTTTATGGATTTGTGGTTCCAAGCTGCCGGATCAAATTGAAGTAATTGTGAAGTTGTCCTATGTTTGCCGGAACAAAGTGTTTTTAATTTTTGTGGAAATTTGTGTGGTTCCTTGGCTGCCGGAGCAGTTAAATTTTGATTTAAAATTTGTGTAGCCCCAAGCCTGCCGGAATAAATAAATTATTTTTTTTTTGAAATATTTGGAGTGTGTTGCTGTTAAATATTTGTGAATTTTTGTGCGTTTGGAAACGTTTGTGATTTATAATGCAACGGTCGCCTGCTAGAAAATGCTCTCGTTTGCAGACAGGAACGAGCCAAACTGCGAAAAGTTCCATGCCAGCCGGAACAGAGAGCTCATCAAATGTTTCTCAAATGCCGTCGGAACAACAATAACCGCAACTTGTGCCTCCATTACTGCCCCTTGTGAAACGACACCTGCTGTATCAACGCAAAACATTTTTAGTTCAGCAAATGAAGAGCCCCTTAGCCTGCCGACGGTAGTGCCCGATCCTGATGTGAGAACCCAGCCACCACAAGCTACATCTGATAATTAGAACCTACAACGACAGATTGATATCCTGCAAGCCCAGTTGGCAAACGCTCAACGCGCTTTAAGAGCAAATCAAAATTTAAATATGCCGAGTGTTATTGGACAAAATGTGCCAGTCATCCAAAGTATTAGCAGTGGCCCTGAAGGCATGTTTGATCGCCGGAATCCAACGCCATATTCCTATGTTAGTCAGTCAGACCAGTTGATGACATCACAGCCTCTTTTTGTTTCCCCTGCTACAGTGCCCATGCCAGTACAACGCAAACTTTATGATCTGCCCGAATTTTGTGGTACTCCCGAGGACTGGCCAATGTTTTTGTCTGCCCTTGAACATTCGACAGCCGCATATTCGTACAATAATTTTGAAAATTGTTTGAGATTGCAGAAGGCTTTGAAAGGTGAAGCCAGAGAGTGTGTGAAGTCGTTGCTCATCCACCAAAATAATGTGCCAACAGTTATAGAGCAATTAAAGCTGCAATATGGTCGCCCAGAGTTGCTTATTCGATGCCAATTGCAACAGATGAAGGAAGTTCAGCCCATACCTGAAAACGCGATCGATAAATTGGTGCCATATTCCATTAAGGTCAGAAATTTAGCAGCATTTTTGGAATCTGCCAATGGTCATCAACATTTGTCGAATCCAACTCTGATGGAGGAGTTAGTCCAGAAACTTCCAATGAGTAAACGTTTGGATTGGGCCCAGTTTGCCTCATCTTTACCTCAGTTGCCGACTGTTTTGGATTTTAGTACCTGGCTCCAGCGTGTTGCAAATTTGGTAAGAAGTGTGCAAATAAGTAGTTCAATTAGCAATAGATCTAGCAGTGATCCAAAACGAAAAGTGGTTTTATATGCTTCGGATGGTCCAGGACGGCAGTTAAAATGTTTTTATTGTGTTGGCCCACATACAATTTTTGATTGTAAGAAATTTTTAGAATTGAGTGTGCCTAATAGATGGAATGAAGTGAAGAGATTGAAGTTGTGCTTTTCGTGTCTCAGTGGTGGCCATTCAAGTAAAGATTGTCGTCGGCGTAAGCAGTGTCCCATGGAAAAGTGCCAAAGAAACCACAATAAATTATTGCATGAAATTAAGCCTAACGTACCAAGTCAAAGACCTGAAAATGTGTCCCCTACAGAGAGTGTTCCAACAGCCGAGCCAGTGCTAAGTTGTGTTTCCAGTGCTTGTGAAAAAAGTGACTTGCTGTTCAGAGTGCTCCCAGTGGTTCTTTATGGACCAAATTGTGCTATTGAAACTTATGCGCTCCTAGATGACTGTTCTTCAGTCACGATGGTGGATAGCTCTTTAGTGAGACAGCTTGGATTACAAGGTCGACAAAGTCAATTGAATTTGAGTTGGTATGGTGGTAAATCGGTACAAGAACCAGTTATGGTGGTGGATCTTCACGTCAGCGGCGTTTTTAAGAAGAGGAAATATGCTTTGAAAAATGTGTATGGTGTCTCGAATTTGAAGTTGCTTAGTCAGACTTTTAAAGCGGATATAGTAAAGAATCGTGGTGTGCCTTTAAGCTCATATGAATGTGTGGCTCCAAAGGTACTAATTGGTTTAGACCATTGCCATTTAGGATTGCCTGATGAAATAGTATCTTTGGAAGATGCTGGTCCATATGCTGCCAATACGCCTCTTGGATGGGTTGTTTTTGGAAACGTGAAAGGAGGTCGACCTGGAACACAAACTTGTTTGCTGACAATACAGTTAGATAATTTGAATAATTTGGTGACAAGTTATTTTGAAACGGAAAATTTTGGCGTTAAAGCTCTACCGGTGATTGAGTCAAGGGATGATTTGCGAGCACGTGAGATATTAAGAAATTCGACGAAGAGGGTCGCCGGAAGATTTGAATCCAGACTACTATGGTGTAATGATGACATAGTCCTGCCGGATAGCTATTCTATGGCCCTCAATCGATTTTTTGGACTGGAAAGAAGAATGAAAAATAATCCTGATTTTGGTGCGGCCTATAAACAAATAATGAGTGAATATTTAAAAAAGAACTATGTACGCAAATTATCATTGAGTGAAGTCGATACATTTCATCCGAGAACGTGGTACTTGCCCCACTTTGGTGTTGTCAACCCTAATAAGCCAGGGAAAATTCGTTTGGTGTTTGATGCAGCAGCAAAGGTGGAAGGTGTCTCATTGAATTCGAAGTTATTGAAAGGCCCTCAGCAGTACAAACCGTTGCCATCAGTTTTGTTAAATTTCAGAGTCGGTTCCGTAGCTGTATGTGGAGATATAAAGGAAATGTTTCATCAAGTTGTTGTTGCTGAGGAAGACAGGTGTTCGCAGAGGTTCTTGTGGCGAGATGATGATAGTGGTCCACCGGAAGTGTATGAAATGCTTGTGATGACGTTTGGAGCTGCCTGTTCACCCTGTATTGCCCATTACGTAAAGGAAACGAATGCAATGGAATATAGAGATCGTTTCCCTAGAGCCGTGAAGTCAATTCTGGACCATCATTACGTAGATGATTTTGTAGATAGTTTTGATAGCTCATCAAAAGCCATCGCAATTGCCTTACAAGTTCGTGAAATACATAAAGCTGCTGGTTTTGAAATGCGTAATTTTACTTCGAATTCATCAGAGGTGGTCTTGGCTCTAGAAGGTAGTTTAAATTATCAGGTCAGTTTCTCAGGTGGCTTAAATGAGTTGAACGGTTCAACTGAAAAGGTACTTGGCATGTTATGGGATCCAAAGGACGACGCGTTCAAATTTGTTTTGAAATTCCATCGAGTGAATTTTGACGTCATAAATGGTAAAAGGTGTCCCACAAAGCGTGAGTTGTTATGTGTCGTAATGTCCATTTTTGATCCAATTGGTTTTTTGTGCCATTTTATGATAACTGCCAAACTTTTGATGAGAGAAGTCTGGAGACATAGTGTACTTTGGGACGAGATGTTGCCCGCGTCATTACAAGTAATGTGGAATAATTGGCTCCAAGAACTAAGAAATGTTGTCCATGTAAAGGTACCACGATTTTATTTGGAAATGGTTTGCCCTTGGAGTTAGAGCTGCATGTTTTTGTTGATGCCAGTGAAGATGCCTTCGGTGCAGTGGCCTATTGGAGATATACAACATCTGATGGACAAATAGGAGTGTCATTTATATCTGCCAAGTCGAAATGTGACCCATTGAAATGTATGACCATTCCCAGATTAGAACTACAAGCCGCCGATTTGGGGACTCGATTGATGGACACTATAGTGAAGGAACATAAACTTAAAGTTTCTCGTCGAATTTGTTGGAGTGACTCTACAACCGTCATCAGTTGGATTGGTTCTGAAAGTAGGAGATATAAACCATTTGTTGTCCATCGAATTGCAGAAAGACTTGATTCAACACGCCCGACTGATTGGAGATGGTTGCCTACAGATCTCAATATTGCCGATGATATTACAAGAGCTAAAAATGGTGTTGATTTTTCCATTGAAACATGTTGGTTCCAAGGGCCACAATTTTTGTATAAAAACGAGGCTCATTGGCCGAATAAGAATTCTGCGAAACCTGATGATTTGTGTGAAGAAGAACTACGCCTCAAATTTGTCATGCTGGCCAGTACAAATTTAGTTATAGATTTTAACCGTTTTTCTTCATTTCTCAGGCTTAAACGAACAATGGCTTGGGTTCTGAGATTTACAAATCGATCCCGAAAAGATGATAAATATAAAGGTTCGAGATGCCTGTGTGCTGAAGAGTTAAGGGTTGCTGAAACTAGTCTGTGTCGTCTGTCTCAAGAAGAGTGTTTCGCCCTTGAAATAATCATTTTTAAAATATGGTAGTTCTTTAAAAAAGGAAAACAAGTTATTTTCGCTTTCGCCTTATTTTGATGAAAATAATTTACTTCGAGTGAGCGGTCGTATTGATGCTGCGAGTTGGTTGCCTTTAGATGCCAGGCACCCTATAATTTTGTCACCCTGTCACCGCTTTTCACAACTATTTGTTGCCCATGTGCATAACAAGATGAAACATCAAAATTTTGAGGCTACCATAGGCGAAATAAGGAAAAGATTCTGGATTCCACGACTACGTAAGCTATTGAGTAAGACCGCATCAAATTGCACCATTTGTAAGATTCGTCGTGCCGTTCCAGTAACTCCCTTTATGGGATCACTTCCAAGAGATAGACTAACTCCATACGTCCGTCCATTTACTTATACTGGTGTGGACTATTTTGGCCCAATAAATGTGACTATTGGTAGGCGTCATGAAAAACGTTGGGTTGCACTGTTTACGTGTCTCACAATTAGAGCAGTACATTTAGAAGTGGCCTATGATCTTTCGACTGATGCGTGTATTTTGTGTATACGGAATTCTATAAATCGTCGTGGGACCCCGTTGAAGATTCGAAGCGACAACGGAAAAAATTTTGTTGGAGTTAACCAGGAAACCCAGCGATTTGATGAAGTTTTTGATCTGGTTAAAATTCAAGATGAGTTGTCCACAAAGGGCATTGAATGGCAGTTTAATTGTCCACACAATCCTGCAGAAGGTGGTATATGGGAGCGAATGGTTCAATGTATTAAAAAGGTTTTAAGAGTAACTCTAAAAGAAGTTGCCCCAAAAGAGCACACATTGCAAAGTTTTTTAATTGAAGCCGAAAACATCGTAAACTCTCGGCCATTGACTCACTTGCCTGTCACCCCTGAAGACGAAGAACCATTGACGCCAAATCATTTCTTGTTGGGTTCTGCAAATACGGCTCAAACACCCGAAGGTGTTGAAATTACAAAGCCATTAGTATTGAAAATGCAGTGGCGAATTGCTCGACAGCTAAGGGATCATTTCTGGAAAAGATGGATTGTGGAATATTTGCCAACACTTACAAGACGGTCCAAATGGTGTGAATATACCAAGCCTGTGGCTCCCGGTGATCTCGTACTAATTTGCGATCCAGCTGTTTCCCGTCGAGATTGGAAGAGAGGTCGTGTCATAAATGTGTTCCCTGGCAGTGATGGTGTAATAAGAAGAGCTGATGTCCAAACAAGTAGTGGAATACTTAAACACCCAGTTTCCAAACTAGCAGTTCTTGATTTAGATGGTGAATCGTTGCCGATCCACGGGGGTGGGAATGTCGCCTAATGGCTCATGAATTCATCAATTTGTTTGTTTATTTTCATATAATTTGAATAATTTTGTTAATTTAAATATTGTTTATGAGCTACCTTAATGTTCATTGAAATTGTTTTTATTTACCAATTGTATGATCATTGTTGTTTGGTTCATTTGTCCGTTAGGATTTTGTTATTGTCCTTTTACAGTCCTTTTTGTCCTTATTTGTTTACCAATTGTATGATCATTGTTGTTTGGTTCATTTGTCTGTTAGTATTTTTTATATTGTTTGCAGTCCTTTTTGTCCTTATTTGTTTACGAACTAAACGCAATCTTTGTCCCTATATTCTACTGCAGTAGTTTCGTTCAGTTTATTTATTTGGAAATGAACTGTTGTAAAAGTACATAAGCAAACAGAAATTATAGGCTTAGTAACTACTGGCTCTAATTATCAAATTTAGATTGTTGGGGATAAAGACTTATAAATTATTTGTAATAATTTAATATTTTTTTATTAGAAATAAACGGTTGCTCAAATATATGTAACATAATTTAAACAATTTGTGGTGCATTTATTTGGGACTTGTTAAATTCGCTGTCCTCAACTTATAGGCTCAGGTCGCAGCCAGCGACAGTTTACTTGTTTACCATTTTTTATGCTAGTATTTGTTGTTTTATTTTTGCCTACTTGTTTACCATTGTTTTTTATGCTGGTATTTGTTGTTGTATTTTTGATTACTTGTTTACCATTTTAATGTACAGTGATGTAAAAGCAAATTAGCAATATCTAGATTCTTCATTTTATTTATTTATTTATTTGTTTATTCAATTCCTGTACAACAAGATTTAATCTTATATTTAAAGCACAAGAAAGAAGTGTTCATAAACAACATTAGGAGATCAAACTTTTCTATTGATTAAAGTAAAAGAGAAAACAAAATAATAATAATAATAATAATAACAACAGTAATAAATTATGCATAAATTATAAAAATTGTAATCTACTACGTTGCAAAATAATTAAATAAAAATTTCCTAAATCTAATTGCGTTGCTATTAAGTTGCTGAGAATGTGGAAGACAATTCCAAAGCCGTGCACCATGAATAAAAAATGCCATTCAGATACAAGGTAACGATGTAGTGGAATTATGATCCTTTTACCTCTAAGTGATCTAGCAAATCTTATTTTATCCCTAAGATATCCTGGAGACTCTGAATAAATGATCTTATGCAGAAGTAATAATACTCGGATCCTCAAAAGATTGTCAAACGATACACCATAGCGCTTCAAGGAAAAACGGGACACATGGTCATATCTCCTTAAACCATAAACATATCTCACAATATTATTGAATAGGACGTTGAGCTTCTCCTTGCTAACGGAATCGCAACTTGCAAAAAGTTCACAACCGTACATTAAACCAGGAAGAAGATAACATTTCGAAATCAACTGTCTTACATTCAAAGGCGTAAAGTATTGTGTCGACCAAAGACACCTCAACCTCATATAAGTTTGACCCACGAGTGTGTTAACATGATTTGTCCATGTAAGATTGTCATTAAAAGACAACACAAGATTTTTGGCAGCATCCACAATTTTGATCTTCTCCCCGTTCATGAAAATATCAAGACCGATATTGGAATCAAGCGTCCTCCTACGAATAACCATACACTTGGACTTATGAGGGTTTAAAAGAAGGCCATTTGCCTTGGCCCAATGATATATTCGATCCAATTCATCATTGAATCTGTTTACATTCACACTAATAGATAACACAGGACTACTCAAATGTAACTGTACATCATCTGCGTACATATGAATTCTGCAGTGCTGAAGTTGGCTTGGCAAATCGTTGATATACATTGTAAAAAGAAGTGGTCCAAGAATTGCATCTTGAGGCACGCCTCTAGATAAGTTCAAGGCAGAAGACTGGGCATTTACCGAATGAACAAATTGTGAACGATTTGAAAGATATGATGATAAAAGCCGTGTCGAAGCTTCAGAAAAGTTAAAAAAGTGCACAAGCTTCATAGAAAGCATGCCGTGATCAACCGTGTCGAAAGCTTTTAAATGATCAAGGAGGACCAAGAAATTGAACTTACCTTCATCCAATTCATGTCGTATATTTTCAGATACATCCAAAAGCGCAGAAACACAGCTATGCAAAAACCTGATTGTTTCTCATTTAGCAACTTATTAGCATCAATATATGATGTAATTTGAGAGTTAAGAATTCTCTCCAGGACCTTGGATAGGTAATACTGAATAGCTATTCAGTCTGAATTCGGAATTATTCTTCGGTATTGGCAATATTTTCGCACATTTCCACCGTAATGGAAAGGTACTAGTAGTAATTATGCTATTGAATTAATGTGTTATATATGGCAGAAGTACAGGCAGCAATATTCTTATTCTTCATTTTCGTAACAAATATTTCATTGCTCGGTTTGTTAAGAGGTATAGCACTAAGGGACAAGCCACAGTGGTAGACAGACTGATTTTAATGAAGTTTTTCATAAACAAAGCAAAGAAAATACACCCTTGTGTGCTTAAAAGAATAGTAAACAAGTCAACACAAAAAAGTTGATGAAAGTGTTAAACATTTTTTTGTTACTTTAAAACTATACTATATATAATATTACGATACGAAACGAGCAAAAAAACTGAAAACATAATTCAAATCTATAGTTTTTGCTACTTTAACTTGATTAAATAAAATTTTATATTTTCAATTCTACAGCCATCAGCCCTTTAGAGAAGACACCTGTGTTTATGGTATATTAGAAAGATTTTCTTGAGTTTTTATAACTTTTTCTGTCTTTGGCAATCAGCATTTATTTGTTTGCTATTACATCCTTCTAAAATAATTGTTAAAAAAACAACAATAAAAAGAAAAACATATCTGACTGAACGGAATGTTGAAAGTTAATAAATCTTCTTTTTGCCACCAAAATTCATATCCAACTGAGTTGCAATAGTAAACAGTAGTAAAAGAAAATTTAATTTAAATAAATTTTGTTATCCTTTACTATTGTTGTTGTTGTTGTTTTGTTTTTAATTTAATTCCTGATTATGTGTTGGCATAGGAAAACTGAAATTTATCATAACTTTTCATAAATCTAAATATTATCCTCGATTAAATTTAGTGTCAGAAATAAATCACTTCCTAGATATTCCAAGTAAAATAGAGGTAAAGAAGTAGTTTCAGAGGTAATTTCAGAAATGAAAATCCATGTTGAATAACAACATGGATATTAAAACATAGACTATAAGGTAATAAAAAGCTTGCTTTAGTATTTCTCATAATTTTATTTTACTAAACTAAAACTGAAGAATTTGGAACATTCTATGGGCTCATATAGCTCCAAATGCTGGCAATTCTTAAAAAAAAATTATTTTTATTTTCACTGAATCAGAGATCAGCAATGGGTATTCAAAAAGAAGTGTAGATTCGAATCATGTTCATAATTTCTGATACTTATAAGCATTCATACTTATTTTAATATCATGGAACCCCTACTCATATTCAAAGTTTGAAGTACTCATCGTACTCATACTTAACAATACGTATGATGTTGTTGATTTCGACTCTCCATAATTCAACATTTACAAGATTCACAAAATAAGACTGATTGGTGTACACTACAATACTCACTAGAAGGTTGTGTGTTTGCTTTGCTTGCTATCTTTCTCTTTTTTTGTAAATGCAACAACAGCTAAGACTGTAAATTTTGATGCATGATTCGAAACGCTCGAATCAAAAACACAAATATAAGGTAGTTGTGCAAACGTGAAATTGTCACATTTTGCGATAAACAATCAAGATCCATCAAAACTTTTGAAAATTTTTGAACTGAAAATTCATTTAATAAGATGACATATATAAAAAATATAAGACGACTGGTATACTATTTAAACTATAACTATGGTAATTTTTATCCGATTTGATCAAACGATGTGCCAATCTTTTCACAAGATAATGCACTTTCAGAATGTCGTCACTTACCTTACCTTTTTAATAAAATTTTGCAATTCAGAATAGCTTAACTTGAAAAACTGAGAAAAATAATCATATTTTCCAAGTTTACCCAATCAAAACTCATTACATGTAAGTTTGAATCATATGTTTATGTATACCATTATAAAGGCTCATCTGTTCCCATTTCAAAAAACTTTGGGCTTTGAAAATATTTTGAAAAATATTTGGGTAATCAATAATTTTGTGTGAAAAGAACAAAAATACCGTTTTTGTCAAATAAAATAAGTTTGGAGGGTTCGAGAAAGATAAAAAAAAATATTTTTGAGTTCTACTCAATAAAACTCACAACCTACACTATGTCATTAGGTGAGTGTATTTTGACTGTCGCACCGTGTAATTTGTTAACATAATTAAAAAAAAAGAAAAACCAATATTAGTGCTTCAATATTTTAAATTTTAATTTCATTTTATTTTTTTATTCTAAATGGCCACAATAAATAAGCATTTACAGTTCGTTGTCTGGTTTTGCTGTATTTCTAAGGCCGACTAGACGTATGAATTCAATCTGTTTAAATAACACTCATACGTCAAGGTAGCCAGTGGTGCTTTAAATATTATTTGTTTGCATTAATATTTTAAGACATATTTTGTAAGTTACCGAACTCCTTATAAATAAAATAAAAACATCTGTTTTCGCAGAAATTTGATTAAAAATATTATCTATTAAAGTTAAAGGGCAGGAGCTTATAGGCAACAAAATAAATTGCAAGATACAGACGTTGCTGCAAGAAAATGACTGTGATTTAGCACCTCAAAATACAATGAGATATACAATGGGAATTTGAAATTGTAAAGACTAAATAATAATAACACAAATAAAATGAATAACTTGGCCAAGCAAAAGAGGGGAAAAAATCAGACTATTTTTTGACTGCGAGCCTCAACTTATTGTAACAAACTAACAGCTGTACTTAATTAAATGCAAATAAATTTATATTACACCATAAGAGCGTCAGAAAGACACACATAGATTCGAAGAATGTATGTTTAGAAAATAGAAAGAGAGAGAGCGAAATACTCAAATACTTACTGTCAAAATAATATTCATAAGAATTATAAGAAATTCTTCAACACACAAAGGATTGCAATTAAAAATCAAAATAAATTACAGAGCATTTATTTTAGATGCGCGTAGTAACGCGCGTAGTTTATAACTCATGAAGTTACACTTTCGTCCATTTAATGCAGTTACAATTAATTTATTCTCCAACTCCATTATTATTTACATGCATATGTCTTTACATTGTTCACACTCAATACTACAGCAATACTTTTAAATGTAAATAAATAAAGAATTCACTTGAACAAAGAAAAAACAATAGTTTAAAGTAAAAAATGATTTTAATATTAAATTACATTGCACTCGCTTGTAAAAAAGTAAAAATATAGCAGCATGTTTCCGAGATCCAAGAATTTTTTTACACATAACGTCGGCTTTCAGGACCTCTGTAGGTTGTGGCTTATTCACATACAGCTGCGACTTAAGAAACTAGATCTAATACAGCCAAAATGCACAATCTCAGCAGCCAGATAATAACAGCTTCTCGCGAAATTATCATACCCTCAAATCGCTCGTGCAGAGTATTCAATGTGGCATGAGCTCCATGTTACATAGTGCCGTAGTGTTAAAACCATATCTCCTTGACGTCCATATCATCTAATTCATGCCAAAAGAAGTTACTAAACTTCGGCCCAAAGTTCTCGCCGTTGATAATGATGGCCTGACCGAGGTAATACGAAATAAGGACAGATGACGCAGTTAGACCAAAATCCACGCCAAACAGTGACTTTTTCGAGGTGCATTGGCAGGTTTTATGTATAATATTGAACCAAAATCTATAGTAAAAAGTGACTTTTTCTGAATGCATTTAGTATTCCTGTATTGCAAGTAGATTAGTATTGTCCCAAATCACCCATATTTTTTCTTCATGTACTCGTTCATTTAGAAATGGGCCTATTCGCTGTAGACAATTAATTGATGAAAATTAGGCGCAGTTTGCAACTGAGAACACACATCATTGGCTGTAGTCGTCAATTGTGATTTGGCAATACAGATTGATTAAAAAACAACTAATTTGAAAAAAGTAGCTTCGATCAAATGGCCGTCAGTAACTGTCAAAGTTCGAAATACAAGAACAAGAAATAAAGATTCCAATATTTTATTTGCAAAAAATTCAAGATTTTTTATTTTCGATATATTGTTGATAAGAATTATTGTTGGCAATTGCGTTTATTTTTCTTTCTTTTGTATTTAGAACTAATTACAGTGCACTTGCGGTAACGTGAACTAATTAAAACCAAGGGAGTTCATTTTAGCGAAATTGTGCGATTGTCCAATTTCATGAAAAAATAATTGCGTTTTATACGCTTCAACGTGAAATTCTTTTATTATTGTTTATATTGTTAAAATATAAAAAAGAAATTTTTTTATTAAAATTCATTACATTCAATTACAAAAAGAAATCACGAAAAAATATTCATTGAAATGAAATTACTCATCACTTTTGTGCATTAAAGAAATCCGTTATCTTTTTCTGCTGCCTCGTCTTTTCCAATATCTGAAATACTGCTTTAGAAGTCGCCGTGGTCTAGTAGGTAGTGTGTTGGCTTGTTAGACGAAAAGCCAGGGTTCGAGCCCCAGGCCAGACATCAAAATAAAATACAAAAAGTATGTCTTCGGCGACTTCCTCTCAGCAGATTTCTGGCAAAAACTCTGAGAGTAAATAAAATTGCCATGAAAAGTTTCTCAAAAATCTGTCGTTCGGAGTCGACTTTAAACTGAAGGTCCCGCCACTCATGTATAAAATTAACACACACAACATAAGTGGTGTGAGAAACTAGGTCGTAATCCTGACTGAAGGGTTGTAATGACCAATTATGTATGTATGTATGTGAAATACTACTTTTTCCCCTTAAGCGTCTTAGTGTACTCATGTCACTTTGATCCACCATTGCATATCCTGCCTATGGCAATGCCTTTTTAAAAAATTCAATTGCCTCACTTGCGAAATTTTTTTTTAACTGTTTTGACGATGATACATGCGGTCATCGACGTCACTTTCTTCGTTTTGACCAGTTTCATGGATTTCAGTCCTATCATCAATACAAGAATCAGTATTCCATTCTGGAACTAAGGAAGGAAACATACATAATTGGTAGTTACAACCCTTTAGTCAGGATTACGACCTAGTTTTTCACACCACTTGTGATGTGTGCGTTAATTTTTATACATGAGTGGCGAGACCTTCAGTTTAAAGTCGACTCCGGGCTACAGATTTTTGAGAAATTTTGTTTACTCTCAGAGTCTGCCAGAAATCTGCTGAGAGGAAGTCGCCGAATAAATATTTTTTCATATTTCGTTCAGTTGGAGATGCCTGACCTGGGATTTGAACAGAGGCCTCACGTCTAACAAGCCAACACCCTACCTACTGGACCACAGCGACTTCATTGGGAAGGAAAAGTCAACCGAAAAATATACTTAGGGTATTCACACGGTCGTCATAAAGTCATATATCATAAAATAATAACACGAAAAAATATGACTGCTGTGAGCAACCCTCATAAGTTAGTGTGCTATTTCAAATTTGAGTCAGCTGATAAAAGAAAAATACAATAATAAAAAATTACAAATATTTTTAATTAAAAAAGCCAAAAACAAGTCAAAAAACTGAAATAATAACCGGTTTATGCGCAAAATACGCATTGGACATTATTATGGCTGATTCAAGTAAATAGGAAAAAAATAATTACATGTTTACATTAAATAAATCAAAATTATTAAATATTATTAAATCTCTTGGCACAAAACAAGATTTTTAAAAACATAAACATAAACAGCTGTTGTTTATTACTAAGCCGGTAATAATTTCTGACGGCGCTTATTTTAAATACGTTCGGTGCTGCCAATCAGTTAAAGTATACAAACAAAATTTTCTTTTATATTTTATTTGTATCAATTTCAAATTTTTTTATTTAACTTTATGAAAGTTAATAACTTTTATAAATAAATTATTAAAATGTAATTAATCTCGAAGTTATAGAACTATGAAGAAATTAATATCATGTTTTACGTACATGTTGCGAATATTCAATGGCGGCAACTTCTAAATATTATCGCCGGCTCGATGACGAGCTTTTCCCTTTTGACTTAGATTTACACTGTTTAGTTATGACAAAACAATAAACACATCACAAAAGGTGTTATTATTTTATGGCTTTTTTCTTTGAAGAACAACAACAATTTTTTAAAACTATCATAAAACTTTAGTATTTTATGACAATAAGACTAGATAGCACACCGTGTGAATACCCCAACTGTTACGAAAATTAAAATTCTAAATACTAGTGTTTTGCAGTTTGTAAAAGTTCAGTCAGTTTTGTGTGAAGACGCGGTGTGTTTCAAGAGAGTAATCGTGGTTTGAAGATCTCCGTGACAAAGATCTGTCGAATGATTGCCTATTAATTGTTATTGTTTGTGCAAAGGGTATAAACAGAGGAATAACAAAGAAAAGTAAATGTTCATTTTACATCCAGTTTATTCACAACTGGCACACAGAATTGTACGAGTAATAAAGAATTTTAATTGGAGCTAAACACAAATTTATTTTTATTTTATTTGCAATCTACGAGCTCATATTTTAAACGTTTTTAAAAGGTAAAACCATAAGAACTTTTGTTATTTACAGTTACAGTTTAGTCAACATAGATAAAACCTTGTTCAGGTTAGGCGGTGTTTATGTAAAACTGTGTTCACGTTACCGCGAGTGCTCTGTACAAAATAAGAAAATATTGATTTTCTTAAATTTTTGTTTTTGAATTTAATGTCCTTTTAAAATCTTCAATTTTTCACACTAAAAAATGCTACAGCAGTGCGCTTTTCGGTCATCTGCTGATTTAACTTAATTAATTCTTTTTTAGTTCAACGATTTATATTTTTCAAAAAAAAAATACAAATTGTTTAACAATTATTAATGAAGAAAAGCGATAATTCTGCCATTTTTCATTCACATTTTTTTAAAAAGGAGGAAAAATTACTGAAATATGCTCACACCAAAATCGTAGAATTTATTTCCTCGTATATTATTATTATTTACAGCCCGTTGTGTTATTGACGTTGTTCAACAAAGTCTTCAGTATATTGTTACAAACAAGGTTAAAAGTTTTTAACACACAAAAATTCAAATTGAAGAACAACATCAAAATAGGACTGTGATAACGTTTAAGAAAAACGGTAACATCGATAACAACAGCTACAAATCCAATAACATATCAACAGGCAATAATTTATATTCCATCTCGTATTTATGGTTGAATAATGACGAAAAAAAAGAGAACCGTTGGCTCCAATCCATTTAATGGTTTATTATGTGAGGCACATGACAGAACATAGTGTCTTCTCTTTTACAAACAATAAACGGAAGTATGTGGCAAAATTGTTTGGTAGAGTGAGGGAATGAATGTTGAAAATCATTGTATTTGGAAACGAAAAACTTTTTCCATCCCTATTTACTGCTGAGTACATCATACATCTTTGTGTAATTTTCATTGAAAAACCGCTGACATTTGCTTTAGCAATCGTTAAACAAGGCACAGGAGGCATAAGTTGCTGGATTTGGTTTTTGTTTAAAAGAAAAGAAAATTTTTTATGAAATCATTACACATGAAACACAACGAACTTTTACTCTTGGTATTAGAATGTTCAGGCGGTGGCCTTTAGATCTGTCTAAATTACTACTTTTGCCATAACTTGGATTATGTTGACTTTGTAGTCGTCATAGCCTAGTAAGTAATATATTGGTTTATTAGACGTGAGGCCACGTTTCAAACCCCAGGTCAGACATTTGCAACAAAACGAAATAAAAAATATTTTTTCGGCCACTTCCCCTCAGCAGCTCTCAGGAAACAACTCTGAGAGTAAAATAAAATTGCCATGAAAAGTTTCTCAAAAATTTGTCATTCGGAGTCGACTTTAACTGTAGGTACCGCTGCTCATGTATAAAATTAACACACACAACATAAGTGATGAGAGAAGTTAGGTTGTAATCCTGACTGAAGGGACGAATTATGTATGTATGTTTTAGTAGGTTCACGCAGTG
Organism: Sarcophaga subvicina; assembly: GCA_936449025.2. NCBI lineage: Eukaryota > Metazoa > Arthropoda > Insecta > Diptera > Sarcophagidae > Sarcophaga > Sarcophaga subvicina. Next base: position 42,582,648 of record OW388084.2, read on the forward strand.
GCCTTTAGGTCTGAATTAGTACTTTTACGATAACTGTATTTGATTGATGGGGTGGGGTATGTTGGCTTTGACTGACATACACCTGAGTCTTTAGAAAACCTCTCAAATGAAAGTCTCATCGAGTGAAATTGTATGATCGCGGTGGCCAGTTCACATCACCTTCTTGTGAAACAATGATGTGTAATAATGTCCTCAAATCGATCGTGCAAAATATACAATGTAACTTGAACTGATGGCACATAGCAAAACCACATGTTTTTGTTATCCAGATTATTAAAATGCTGGCCATAAGATGTTTATAAGCACCGAAATATAGTGCTCGCCGTTAATTGGCATTATCCAGCCAACGTCGTTTTCAGAGGAATATGCACCGATGACGCCACCAGCCTAAACTCCAAACCAAACAGTGAATTTTGGTAATGGATTGGACACTCCTTGATCTCATGTGTGCTGGTACTGTTCTAGATTCAAGAATTTTGTTTGTTCATGTCCGCATTCAACCACGAATCGCTTTTATCACTGAAGATGATTTTTCAAAGAAATTTGGAATCAGTTTTCAAGTGATATAAGGTCCATGCTCTTATGCCTCTTTAAAATTCTTAAAATATAGGCTGCGCCATATAAAAGTTTAAATTTAAAAGTGCAATAAAACACAAACGGGTTTGAAATTTTGCCAAATTAATTTTTTTGTTATGAGGTACTATTGTTCCGATTAGATACGGAATATTTTATTCATATGGCTTCCGCTTCTGGTCTCAGAATACCTCATTCGATCTGTTCAATTCTCGTGCACTTCTTCGATTATATGGGGTCATGGCATCTCTAATGTTGGTCTTCAAATGCTCAATTGTCTATGGTTTGCGGCATAACACCTTTATTTAACGGTGCCTCACAGAACATTGTCTAATGGTGTCAAAACCCAGCTGCTTGTCGGCAAACTGACATCACCATTTCGGCTAATTAAACGGTCATCAAACGTTTGATGCAATAAGTCGATTGTCGATTGGCATGAGATGTGTAGTAAGTTGCACCATCCTGTTGCTATCATGGTGCGATAGGTGTCTCCATTGACCATAAAGGTTGCGCTGTCTTCATTTTCAAAGAAATATGAACCAATGATGCCCTTGAACCGCAAGCCACACCAAACAGTCACTCGTATTGGGTGCATTGCCTTCTGTAAGATCACGTGTGTGTTTTCTGAACTCCAAACACGGCAATTTTTCTTATTAACTTACTCAGCAAAATGAAAATGAGATTCATCCGAAAAGATGATTTTTGTTTAGCAAAATCGATCATCGATCATCGTGATGTTTTTCTTTGACCCAATAAATCCCAATGTTGCTCAAGCGTAGATCGATTCATTATAAAATACTGAACTTAGTGACAGAACAGAATGACATAAGTATTAGCAGATTCGAAATAACCGGTGATTCATTTTTAAACCGATAGATGGTCCATCCTATACAAAAAATAAAAAAGTGTGCATTTTTGGAAGTCCATAGGAATGGGAAAAATATGTTTAGTGCCACTACTTTTGCTTCGCTCAATAATTGGCCAATTCACACAACTTTGTGGCGTGTATGTTGAATTGAATACACTTGACTGTTTGTGAACGCTCAATGATATGCTGTACTGTGTATTCTTCTTCATAATTTTCTATTCTAATTCTATCGTGTATGTTGTATTGAATACACTTGGTTGTTTGTGAACGCTCAATGCTATGCTGTATTGTGCATGTCGTATTCTTCTTCATAATTTTTGGCATTCAAACAATTTGATAGCACGAAACCAATACATACATACATAATTGGCCATTACAACCCTTCAGTCAGGATTACGGCCTAGCTTCTCAATGCAACTTATCAAAAACATATGAAAAAAATGTGTATAAGTGTATCGGATTTTTACATGAAAATTATCAACAACAAGCATACACTGTTGTATAGTCATCCAACAATACAATGAATACAACGATACAACGGCTTGTGTGAATTGACCAAATATTTTTAAGTTTTATTATATCGTGTTGTGTCTCTGAATAAGTGTTCAAATTTGTATAAGAAAATGCCTTTGGGACTACAGCTGAAAAACTGAATGCGAACATCACATATCCCTTGTGTGGTCTGTTGAAGTCCTTATAAGAAAATATTATTTTTTGTTGTTCTTTTGTTTGAAATATCTGTAAAGGCTTTGGATACGTTTTGTGGGAGCATGTATTAGAGTAAGTATGTCTGTAATTTGCTGTGGCATGTGAAAATACATTTCATCTCAAAAGGGTCGAGACGATATGAGAAAGCCTTTGAAATGGTGAGGCAGTATTTGAAAAAAAGTGCTGTGAATGACAGACAAATAAAGGTCGTAAAGGTTCTGAGCGTGTTTAGTATTATTTTTCGTTTTATCAGGTATGAAATATTATGTAATATTTTTAACAATTCGCCAAATGATGGTTGAAGTGATGGCTTGTTGATGTACTCGTTTTTGGTGTTTTTTATTGCAACTTTTCATTCGTATTTTAGCTCTTTATCAAATACTTATACCAGGTGTGCTGGTACGAAGCGAGCGTTAAGATAAAAATGTCTTCATACGGAACATTTATTGAAAATAATTTTTTTTTGATATTGCGATGGCATCTGTCTCACATATTCAGTTCAAATCAAATCGGTGAACAATAAACATACAAAAACATTTTTTCATAGCGTTAAAGATGTCGAATTTTGTGCCACGTTTAACTCTATGAGAAAGAACCACAAGTCTGGAGAATGTGTGCCACATGAATTGAATGACAGGCATATGGAAAACTGTGTAACCACTTGTGAAAATTGGTAGAATTTTACACAGTGGCGCCATTATCGTTCTTTATTTCTTTCGAAGTCGCCGTAGTGTAGTAGGTAGTGTGAGACGTGAGGCCACGGTTGAAACACCAGGTCAAACATCTCTAACAAAACGAAATGTGGAGAAATATCACTTCAGATTTCTTACTAAATCTCTGAGAGTAAATAAAGTTGCCATGAAAAGTTTTTAAAAAATCTGTCGTTCGGAGCCGATTTTAAACTGCAGGTCCCGCCACTCATGTATAAAATCAACACACACAACACAAGTGGTGTGAGAAACTAGGTCGTAATCCTGACTGAACGGATGTAGTGACCAAATAAGTATGTATGTGTGTATGTTTTTCTTTTGAAATTAGTAAGGAGCCGGTAGAGTCAGGCTGACTGTAAACAAAAATTAATCAGTTAATCATCAACGATATTTGATTCTAAACCGACAACGCAACTTGCCGGATAGAAAGATTAACAGTCGATTTACTGCGAAACCAATTTGGTGCCTTTTTTCTGTCCAAAAGTGGAATTGTTCGTTGGTCGTGCGACTTAACGCCTTTGGGTTATTTTTTATGGGGCAGTGTTAAGACATTGATTTAATGCCGATAAACCAGCAACTCTTGAAGTATAACTACAAATTTAATGGACAAAGTATTTAAAAATTGAACTGATTGAGTCGACAATGTAACTCGTAACCACTGCAGAATTTTGCCTTAATTCATATTAACAAAATAAATACCATGGAATTTTTCAGCAGATAATTCGAAACAAATTCATTCTAACAATATTTCTGTCCCGTATTATCACTTTAAGCTCCCAAGATCATAAAAATTACCCAAACCTACAAAAAACCTTCTGAAATCAATTTGATTTACCATGCCTTTTTTTGAGACCAACACTCAGGAGATAACTATTATTAATGCAGTGCATTATGATGGAATACGGAAAAGATATTCCATAGGAGAAAGGAAAGAGGGGGTGGTGTAAGACAATATTTTTAATAGTTCATATACCCTTGCCACTTTTTTTCGCGTTAAATTCTTTTTAGTAATAATTTCTCACTTTCTTTTTCTATCGTGAGTAATAACATATAATGTCAGACAAACAATCAAAAACACCCACAATCTCCGGTGGTAATCGAACACACGCTCTCGGCACTTGAAGTTTAGCACACAACCAAATAGGCTATCGGGGCACTTTAATCATACCGTAGGATTATTGGACTTTGATTTCAAAGTTATAATCATTCAGGGGCGATACCAAATTTAGCCAATCTAGAGTATAAATGAAGGAAGTAGCTGAAGGCAGTAGTCTGGAAAAACTAAGTTTGTTGAATAGAGGCAATCTTATTAAACATTTTGATTCTTTTTTTTTGGCAAATTATGCACAATGAAAAAATTGTTTACCATTGCATGCAATTACATAACATACTATATACATAATTGGTCATTACAAAGCTTTAATCAGGATTCCACTCTAGCCTCTCATATTACCTATGTTGTGTGCGTTAATTTTATATATGAGTGGCGGGACCTACAGTTTAAAGTCGTCAAAGGATGACAGATTTTTTAAGCAACTTTTCATGGCAATTATAATTTTTCTCTCAGAGTTTTTGCCAGAAATCTGCTGAGAGGTAGTCACCAGAGAAATATTTTTTCATATTTCGTGTTAATGCCTGACTTGGGGTTTTTAATCGTGGCCTCGTGTCTAATAAGCCAACATGCTACCTACTAGACTAGGGTTGTAATTAAGTTTTTTTTTTTGAAATGCCTCAGTCCAACCAATATTTAAGTCGACCTAGATCCTATTACAATGGTGTCTGTACCTTTCTTCCGAATACTGATGATGTCTATTTACATACATAACATAATTGGTCATTACAGCCCTTCAGTCAGGATTACGGGACCTAGGATGGCGGGACCTACAGTTTGAAGATTTTTGAGAATCTTTTCATGGCAATTTTATTAACTCTCTGAGTTTTTGCCAGATATCTGCTGAGAGGAAGTCACCGAAGAAATACTTTTTGTATTTTATTTTGATGTCTGGCCTGGGGCTCGAACCCTGGCTTTACGTCTAATAAGCCAGCACACTACCTACTAGACCACGGCGACTTGTCTATTTATTCCTGCTATTTAATGGGTTTGCTACTATTGATCAAAATTTTTGTACCATAATTATTTTTTTTTATCATTTTTTTTTTTTTGCAAAATGTTTGTTTTGCTTCATTTGCTTTCATTTGTTGTTATCGTGCTTCCTGTATTCGCACACATACAAAATTCATAATCTGCGTCTATTCACTTGTAAAACATCCAGTTTTTCTCATATGAAATGATTAGATTTTCATGGTTTCCTTATGATTGTTTTATTTTACAATTTCAACACTTTTAAAGTGTACGTTAATGTTCGTTCGTATATGGTGTTGATGTAATTGATGTTTAAAAAAATTTAATGCAACAAGGATAGCGATTGTGATGATGATAGCGCCGTTTAATGATTCAATGAGTTTTTGCTACTTGGAAACGCAATTAAATTTTGTTTTAACTCTTCTTGTTCCTCTAACAATGATTTTTGGAACAGTATTTTGCGCTTTTTAAACAAAAAATAATCTGTTAAGAATTTTTGAGAATATAATGACTTCTTATGCTGTGATAGGTAAACTATTTAAATAGTGGGGGCCACTTGAAAATGTATGATTTTATTTCTCTAATCTTAAAGTTTATAGTTCCAGAAAAACTAAACCCAACCACACATTAATTAATTTTGTAGGAATCCAAAAGAAATTACTGCGTAATGTAGGAAAAATAAGTTCAGTAGTCATCTTTCATTTAGGGAAGAAGTATCGCATCTTTCATTATGTGCTTCCTATTCTTAAATTCAAATAAAACGAAGAGTGTGAGAGATATCAACAAAATTTCTTATTTTTTGAAAGATTGATGCCATTATGTGTGGAATATAATATCGTTCAAAAGCCCCATACGATTTCTCTAGGTGGAGAGCAACCGAAATGTCCAAATTCCAATGACCTTCTCGAGACCTCTAAAAATGTAAACATCGTTGTGTTCATTTCCTTCAAAAAAATAATTTCTTTCAAGAAAAAAAGACTGAAACAATTAATCACATACTCGTTCTCATACAAAGAGTAGTAAATTATTACAATTTATGTTTCAAATTATTGCCAGATTCATTTCTACTTTATTTTGATGCTCAAGTTTAAGAACTTCAGTGTCAAAAAAATTGAAAAATACATTCACCAGAATACATAATAACAACTATCTCCCCCCCCTCTCCCACATTCTACAGTTACTGACTGACTAATCTTTTAAGCTAAAGGGAACTCCTTAAAATTGACATGCAGTCGTCGTTGTTGCTATTGTTGTCATCCTTGTAAAAACCAAAACCAAGCTAGAAAGAGCGTTTAATGGGGAGCAAATAAATAGGGGTCAGTATTATCTTCTTTACGTTCGTTTGTATGGCTATTGCTGATGTGTGGAACATTTTAAGATTCATCGGTCATTCAAATAATCTCCTCATTGACCCTCATTTTGGACCCATTTTTTATTTTGGGTCATTATACTGCAATTCATTAAAACTGTACATACAGTTTTTCACAATTTTTGTACCTTTCTTGTGCCAGACAATAATAACAAGCCAAGTTTGGCTTACAATAATTTTTTGCTTTTTAACCCATTAGCTGCCAAGTCATGAAGTCATTTGCCATTTATATTTTGAGTCTTATTGTTTACCAAAGAGCACATATACATATTATCATACATAATCAGTTACAAGCAGAAAACCAAAGACAAGTTGCTATAAAATTTTGTTATAAATACACGATAAAGTTGATTTTTGCGTGAATAATAAAGTATAATTGTTGTAAAAAAAAATTATTTGTAGTATTTTTAAATTTTTTTACATATTTGTATTATGTTTGTGGCAAAAACAAATGTTATAATATATTTAAAATAGGACGAGTATACTCGTCTTGGCAGTGCGGGATACACTGTCAAAGACGAGTATACTCGCCCTTGGTAGCGAATGGGTTAATAGTGTAATGCTGTAAACACAATAACCGCAACGGAGCAAGTGCAGTTTTGCAATTGCAACCTAAGCGTAAGCTGCATGTGTATTAATTATATACATATATAAAAATTAATGTGTGTTTATTTGTTTTTGGGTTTTTTTGTTTGTTCGAATTCTATAGACAGCTAAACGGCTAGACCGATTTTCTTGAAATTTTAACAGTTTTAACTTTAGCAAAGTTGTTGTGCATGAGCCAGGGAAGGTTTCTAAGTTGGTATGACTAATGGCAGGTGGCGCCACTGAAAATTACTTAAAATCAATTAAATCGTAAACTGTGCATTTGATCATGTTATGATCTTTAGCAAAGTTGTTGCGCATGAGCAGACGAATGTTTCTAAGTTGGTATGACCAATTTCCGACAGATGGTGCCACTGAAAATTACTCAAAATCAATTAAATCGTAAACTGTGCATTCTTTAACAAAGTTGCTGCGCATGAGTCGACTGAGGTTGGTGCGATTAATTTCCGATGGATGTCGTCACTGAAAATTATTCAAAATGAATGACAAGCAATTGGTCGACCTACACCTCAAGCACGAAAGAAAAGAGCATTACGAGCTTCAGAATCAGACGAGCATTGAGACTGGAAAATCTTCGAGTATATGCCGCTGAGACCCGTTCGCTTGAACCACTTGAACAACAAGAAGTGAGATTAGAAACTGATCGAATGCATACTTCCCAGGCCTGATCATCTAAATCATCAGGACAACGGAAAACAAAATCAATAAAATGATTCAAAATTAATTGGACATTTGTGTAATGTCTTTCATTCAAATTTATTTTAGTTGGTGGCACAGCAACACGCTCAGGGTACAGCTAGTATTCTATAATATTACAAAAATAAATATTTGTATTAACATAAAATTTAAGAAGCAAATATAATTTCTTCCAATTAAAAGTACGCAATTGGTACTGTTTGAATTTTGCTTCATCTTAAGAACACTCATCACTGTTATGAACAGCTCACTTAGTGCAAGCGTATATATATCAATTTCTTTCCATTGGCTTGTGTTCGTGTGTGCGCTGCTTTGTGGTCTGTTTCGTTTTTACTTACATTTTTTGTTGACATACATATTTATGTACGTCCCGTTTTGTCTATAACTATACAAACGTTCTTAAGGCTACGTACGTTACGATTTTACGTTTCTTACGCTTAAGTAACCAAACCTTTAGCCTGAAAGCAAAGCAGCAGAGTATTTGCTTGTTGTCGAACAGTCTTCAAAATAATTACATCCATATACACTCACGTATTCTATTTTTGACAGATTACTGCGTTTGCTGCGTAGAGTGTATTGTGTTTATAGCATAAGTAGTATTAATTAAATCAAAATGAAATCAATACTCCTATATTCCAACAAAAATTTAAATTCAAATAGAGGTAAGACTGATCTAATCAACTAAACAATTGTTTTTATGGTCTTTTAGACCCTTTAGATTATTCTAATCCGTCCAAACGTGTTTCGCACATAAGATGGCAGAGGTCTCTATGAGAAATTATGTTCGGCCACAATATTTCCCATATTTTTGGCAAACAGCGTTTTAAAAATCGTTGCAGTGACTTTGTAACGATTAACATATACTTCTAGGATGCACGATCGCCAAAAAGCGTTGATTTCACATTGTGAGAAAAAAGCCAAAGCATAAGTCGTGATTTTCACATCTGATGCAATACGAAAAGTCCTCTAGAAATTAGATGTATACCAGCTAGGCAGGAAAGAGGAGTTTGGAAAGGCTTGCTCGAAGAAACAGACGGTAGAGACCAACAAGCATATGCCTGTGCAGTAATGGTAGAAACAGTCTGCCCATCTAGTATATATTAGGGATGCCAAACGGGATTGATTTTTAAAAATCCCGGGATTCGGGATTTCGAAATCCCGATCCCGAAATCCCGAGATTTTTTGGAACAATTCGGGATCCAAAAATCCCGAAAAATCTCGAAATATCCCGGCATTTCGGGATTTCGGGATTTTCTCTTAATAAAAAAGCTAAAAACAATTGTTTTATTAAAAATTTCATTAATTTTTGATCTTTATCACAATATATATGTTAAAATTTAAAAAAAGAAAACAACAAAAAGTAACAGAAATAAAAATAATTCATCTGTGTCTCCAAACATACATATATGTATAAACACATTAGTAAAGAAACAAATACCTACCCTTTTAAGAACACTATTTATAGCAGAATATATGTAACTATTCACCTCTAACACCTCGTGATTCAATCAAATTTATTTCTTTAGAAAGTTTATTGTCTAAATCATCAGCTGTTTTAACAGATTTTATTGGACTTCGAGGGCAACGTTTAACTTTTTAACAATGCAAGTTGGGTTCGTATGTCGGGTGATATAGAAAATTCACTTACTTGTTGCATGATACTCTTGAAAAACTACATGAGAGGTATTTAATGTAATATTAAATAAAAAAACAATGCCGTAGACTCAATTTTTTTCTTACTTATAAAGTTTATATGTATGAATTTGCAATCCCGAAAATTCCCGGAATTTTGTAATTCGGGATTTCCCGATTGGCATCCCTAATATATATATGAATGAATATTTCATATCGATCGAATATGAATCGTTCCAAGCCTGAAATGTAGGTCCTGTGAAAAAAAAAATGAATAACGAGAACACACACTATTTGTGCAATGCCTTTCGGAAGAAAATACAGGGGTATCTATCAAGTTCAAGGTACGAACTTATTTTTATTGATACCAGTCATGGAATTAATCAGGACGACTGCATCGGGATGCAGTACTACCCTCATTACATATTGTTTGAATGCCGGACAACAAATCATTTGGTTGCAGTACTTTATTACTTCTACACAACAAGACAATCCTGTATTAAGATGGCACTTTATATTGCGAAAAAAGATTGAACAACTTACACGAACTAAGGATGTTGCTAAAGAACATTATTTATTTTAATTTTAATATACTCTGCGAGGATATGATGGGGCCTACATGTATGAAATTTTTTAGTTTTTTTTTAATTTAGTCCCTCAGTTACCGTTGAATGCTTATTAAGCACCGATGGTCGTACTTAATGTGATCGATTAGTTTTCCCAGAACTTTCTTATATTAAAGTGTGTTGCATATGTTGATAAATACAAAACCAATAAAGATGAGATTCTGGTCTCCGCATACCAGAAACTCAACGCTTTAATACATACATACAATGTTTATGAAGTGATGGCAGCCGTGGCTTCTATATCAGGCTGAATTTGACTGATGGCATAAGTTGGCTTTGAATACAGCTGTGGTTTCTGCTTTATCTGCACACACCTATGACTTAAGAACACCTATCAAGAAGAAGTCTAACTTGGTCTAAACGCACAATATCAGTGGTCACCTCCATGTGAAATAGCCATGCCGTCATATCACCCGTGCCTGCACATTCTCACCGACAACAGCAATGTTTGCGCTCTATCGACGTACGGGTGAAGAAAATAGGGTTCGTGAACACACGTCCTTCTAGACTTGAATTTATCCACCATAGTCTTGTCGTTATAACGATGGATGATATAGGATGATTACGGTGATCGTAAAATGGAGGAAGAGTGTGGTACACCCATTTTGATAAAACAATTTTATTATTTGCACATGCTGTTGGATGCTATATCCGTCCATGGTGATTTAGACATTTAGACCAGACTGAATTAACGACATCTAAATCAACAAATTTATTAAAATTTTGTCAGTCCATGTTGTTTGTTTTCTTTCATTATTTTGTTTAACATACCATTCCACACGATTGTTATTAGAGTCCTCAGAGAACTCCGGTTTATATTTTGGGTTATTTTTTCTCTTCCTTAATTAATTTTTAATTGACTTTTTTGATTATAGTTTTTGTTCCATTCATTTTCGAGTTGTAATGTTTATGATGCTGTTGTTGTTTCAATTTTATGTCATAAAATTCCATATTTTTTGCTTCTTTTGTTTCTAAGTCCTCCTCTAAATGTGTATTGAAATTTAGAAGTGGGGCAGTATAGTACATGAAATAATCATTTTGAAAACAACAGTATATTTGAATATAAATTGTAGTAAAAATGTGTTCCTGTTTGTGTGTCTAATAAAATTGTATTTCTGTGTTTATATTTTTGATTTGAATTCTAAATACGAAAAAATCTTCAAAATATTTTTGTTAAGAGTTTTAAGGAAATGTTCACAGGATGTGGTACTAATTCCTTATCAATCAAAGGCTTTCTATAAGAATACTAGTAAAAGACATTTTTCTAAAGGGAATACAAAATTGATAGAAATTGAAAATAATGCTTAAATTCTTCTAACATACATACGAGTACATAATTGGTTATTACAACCCTGCAGTCAGGATTACGACCTAGCTTCTCAGACCATTTATGTTGTGTGTGTTAATTTTATACATGAGTGGCGGAATCTACTGTTTAAAGTCGACTCCGAAAGAGAATTTTTTGAGAAATTTTTCAGTGCAATTTTTCATTTACTCTCAGAGTTTTTCGCAGATATTTGCTGGGAGGAAGTCTAAGAAATATTTTATTTTCATGTTTCGTTTTGTTGGAGATGTCTGACCTAAGGTTTGCATCATGGCCTCACGTCTAATAAACCAACGTACTATTTATTTATTTATTTTATTTATTTTATTTTATGTGCCTATGGAAATATTCCTTGCAGGCAATTTAGTAATGTTACAAATTATCAATTTTAAAAAACTATGAATTTAAAGACATATAATTACATTATTTTTTATAACATTATTCGATAAAGAAAAATCTATTAGCAGCACCATCAGCACCAGCGTAGTTGGATCTAAAAAATTGTATTGATAATGGGGAAAAATGACGTGACGGACGTTGAGGAACATTAAACGTGATATTATGGATTAAAAAACTGGAGCCTATATCACCAGTAATTACATTGAATATGAACGAGATATTTAACATAGTTCTGCGGCTTTTAAGTGTCGGAAGTTTAATTAGTGCTAGTTTGGCAGAATAAGAAGGTAAACTTGTGGGATTAAAATTCAGTCCTCGGAGACAAAACATCAGAAATTGCTTTTGTACAGAATCGATGACGTCGGAATAGTTTTTATATAGATGATCCCATATTATGGATCCATGCTCGAATATAAGCCTTACAAGAGATGTGTAGAGCGATTTAGTAACATAAGGATCGTTAAATTTTTTTGCCCACCGTTTTATAAAACCAAGTACGCTTCTAGCTTTATTTACTGCCATAGTTCTGTGTGGAATAAAATGTAGTTTGGGATCAAGTAGAACTCCTAGATCCAGGAAGTTATCTACAAGCTCAAGCTCGTATCCATCAAAAGCATAGTTGGCAGGAATCAGATTCTTTCTTGCAAATCTCATGTATTTACATTTTTTGAGATTAAGCTGCATTAGATTTAAATTACATCATAAATGAAACGAATTTAGGTCATTTTTCTGATCGGAACTTTGGTGATAACTTAAGAAAATTTTTACGTCATTAGCGTACATTAGGATATTGGAATAGTAAATCGTATCAGGTAAGTCGTTAATAAACAATGAAAACAGAAGCGGTCCAAGATGGCTACCCTGAGGTACACCAGAAAGGACATCAATACTTATCCACAAGACTACGGTGACTTCATTTCTTTTAATCATTAAGGAAACTATGAATGATAACCTAGTCTGGCTATTAAATAAAATTATTTAGAGTCGTATCATTAATATAATGCACATAAAAATTTTTATTTCCTTAACGCAAAAAAAATAAAATTTTTAATAATTTTAATATGTTTCCCAAGCGAAAGTCTTTAATCGAAAATTGTCGATAGATGGCTTAATTCAGATTTTGAACTCGAAACATTGAGAAGTCATGTGCCAAGGTTAAGGAGGAGAAATGAGCACCGAGGACTTTGTATGTTATGCAGTGGTTGTTACCGACAGCAAACATCAAAGAAGCCAAAAAATAATTGCGGACGACCGCAAACTTAAGCTCATCGAAATAGTTATTCCTTAAAGACATATTGTTCATGCATATTTAGAGAATGGATGGCAACGGATAAAATGCCGTCCCATCATTCCACACCAGAATCAGAACGATCGTTGTCTGAGTAGATTGCATGTGAATTTTGAGAGGTACGTGGTATAATATACATCGACTATCCGACTCTAACCGCTTACTATTCCTTTCGGTCTACATTCTAGAGCCATGATTGCTTTGCTGACATTCTATCGTCTTTCTTAGGATATGTATTTATTTTCTCTCTTACTAAACCCCAATAGTTACGATATATAGTTAAAATATCCTACATACACTGCGAAGGCTTGTATTTATAAATATTAAAGGGGCTGGGCGACTCATTGTAGTGCAGTGTTTCACTTCTATACAAAAGTGTTGATTTCACAACTGTATTGCGTCTCTTCTAAACAATTGCTTAAATGAGTCCATTCGTGGCATCCAGGCGTGGACAGTTTGTAATTTATAGAGAAAACAATTGGCCAATTCTCACGATTTTGTTTCGTGCATGTTGTATTGAAGACACGTGGTTGTTTGTGAACGCTCAATTCTTCTTCATAATTTTTGGCATTCAAAGAATTTGCTCGAAACCAAAGCAACTTATTAAAGACATATGAAAACATATACATTTTTTCATTCACACAATTTTATAGCACGAAACCAATACAACTTTTTGAAAACATATGCGTATAAGTGTATCGGATTATTACATGAAAATTATCAACAACAAGCATAAACTGTTGTATAGTCGTCCAACAATACAATGAATACAACGTTACAACGGATTGTGTGAATTGACCAAATGAATAAGACAGCCTACTTAAACATTCTGAAGAACAATTTCAACAAAAGTGCGGAAGAATTAGGGACTTGTAATGGTTTTTACTTCTAACAAATCAATGAACCAATTTATACTGCTGTTAATAGGAAAATGTTATTTGCCTATCAAAGTCCCAGAAGTGCGCAGTCGTTAAATATTAAACAAAAAGCGACTGAAGAACAAACTTAAGGATAAACGACCGCAAATATGAACAGAAAACACATAAGAAGCTGGTGTGTTTAATGCCAAATAGATTAAATAGAGTGTCTGACTTTAAGGAACTTTCCTGCTAAATAATAAGTATAACATTTCAATACATTGGGCCTTTGAATATCAAATGCAACCTCTTTACTTGCTGCTAGCAACAACAACCAACCATCAACACTTTTAGTGTGAAAGCATCATATGATGATCAGGAAGTTTTTCTTTTGTTTTGTGGAATACAGTTTTTTCTATTTTATGATAAAATAATCAATCATTTCTATACAAACTTTTACTTAAAATTTATAAAATTGTTCAAATATATTGTCGTACCTAGATTTATGATGTTCACTGTAAGTGTGTTTATGGCATTTCTTTAAAAAGGAATTTTAAATGCTTTTTCCCACTTACATATGTTGGTGTTAGTAAACAAAATTTTAGTTCAATTGAAGTAAATTTCATTAATTTCATAAAATCCACCCTCGTATTCACGGCTAATGTTATAATTTATCAATTGAATTAATCGTGATTATTTTCTGGTTACAATTTCATCAACAAAAATCTGCTGCAATAATTTATAAGCCTTATGCGGTAAGTCAGCACAGAAAATTACTTTGCAGACAAACATTCACTCAGTTTGCAGAACAATTCATGAAAGAATTACAAGTGAAAAGTATACGAAATTCAATCAAATGAATAAAATTAAGCTCTTCTTACACCACACAAGTAATTAAAATTTGTGTTGAAATGAACATCGACAATAAAATGAAGAACAATTAAGAGGTTTTCGAGGAAAACAACAAATATTTTGTGAGTCTTGTGTACAGCAATTAAACGAATAAACCATAATTTGCTGTCAGTTGGTAAGGTACAGGTTAAATTGAGCAAATATGTGGTTATGTATGGTACAATACAATGTAATTCAGGTTGAATAAACAGTTTAAAAAGCTTTTTTAAAGGTTTTCTTGTTGCTGCTATTTGGTGTTTTTCTTTGTAATGATTAACGCTTTGGATTTAAGAATGAAAATTTCATACACCAGCAGCTGCTCTGAACGGTCTCTGTCGAAAGTAAAAATTCACAGAAAAAAATTTTTAAGTTTTCTAGAATTATCATAATATAAAAAAGCAATCGAAGACTTAAATGACAACATGATTTCTAAAAATACATACACACTGAACGAATGGCAATAGAATTTCTTAAACAATAAATTTGTAAGAATACCAACCCCTTATTCCACATTACAAAGCATGAAATTTCAAAGAATTTTTATCATGAAAATAGTAACATAGTAATATTACCGCCACAATCCCTCACGGTGTTAAGACTACATTTACACTGTAGTTGCGCAAACTAATTTATTTATTTCAGAACGAGGTCATAATAATAAAATGTCCGCCAAATAACTTTTTCTATTTTTGAAAATGCTTTAAAATAACTACTGAATATTTTCTCAAATTTCTTTTTTTATTTGAAAGTACAATCCTTCCGGTTAATAATGGAAAATAATTTTATTCAAATGGCTGCCTCGGCTGGCCATACAGTAGCCTACATGATCGGTCCAATTTTTTTTTTATCGATTGTGTGCAGCTGTATTTCACCAATGGCTTCACGAATATTGTCCTTTAAAGCGTCAATTGTCTCTGGCTTGTCGGCGTAACATTTATCTTTGACGGCACCCCACAAATACTAGTCCAATGGTGTCAAATCGCAGCTCCGAGGTGGCCAAACGACATCAGCTCTGCGGCTGATAATGCGATCTTCAAAAACAGGGCGCAAAACATCGAGTGTAGCTTCGGCTGTGTGGCACGTAGTGCCGTCCTGCTGAAACCAAATGTTGCCAATATCCTCCTCTTCAATTTTCCTTTCTCATTTTCGAAGAAAAATGACCCAATTATGCCTCTGGACCAAAATCCGCACCAAACAGTGACTCGTTTTGTGTGCGTCTGCTTTTCAATGTATGCGTGAGGGTTTTCTGTGCCCCAAATGCGACAATTTTGCTTGTTTACATACCCGCCAAGATCAAAAGGAGCTTCATCTGAAAAGATGAAATTTTTTGCCAAAATCGGCATCTTGTGTAAGTCGATCGCAAAGCGAAAACGCATTGGAGCTCAATTGGTTTCAACTCCTGAATCAATTGGACTTTGTATGGCATCATACCAAGGTCTTTATGCAAAATTCGTCTCAATGATGTCTCCGAAATGTTCAATTGTTGAGAACGACGGTGAATTGATGTTGATGGCGCTTCACGCACACTTTCTGCCACAGCAGCAATATTCTCGGGTGTACGCACTGTTTTTGGCTTTTCACGCTTTGGTTTATCGATGAGGATGCCAGTTTCTTTCACTTCTTTCACAAGATAACGAACATACGGAGCTGACGGTGCTTCTCTTCTTCCAAAATCCGTACGCAATTTTCGCACACATTCTACAACATTACCATGATATTCAAAGTAATATCGAAATATTTCCCAGCGTTGTTCAAGCGTATACACAACCATATTCGTTGAGCGGAAGGATAAAACTAATTATCTGTCAAATCAGACATGAGCAAAGTGTTACCATTTACGAAATAAGCACTAGTTGAAAAAAAAAAACGTTGGATGGCGGACCCGATATTAGGCGATATCAGTGTGCAAATCCGTAATCTACTCTTAAAATGGCAAAGCATTGTGGCGGTAACTAGCAAAGATTTAATTTCATATGTCTTCTTTTTAAATTGAAGGAAGACATAAAAAAGAACAAATTTTTCCCGATAGGTATGTAGTGGGTCAATTCGACCTCCGGGTACTGTACTTGTCTTAATTGCCAAGTACACGTCCTCTATGTAAGTAGGTTATGGGAAAGGAGACCAACAAGAGTCTCATGCATATCGGCATACACCTAAGACACCAAATAGACTGGTGCGCTCATCCTTTTACTTACCACGCATTCTATTCGCTCAAATTGCCCTTATGCAGTCTTTAAATACTCATGGTTTTCATCTCATCGGGAGCACCCGACAGTACCTTTTCAGTTCTTCCTATTGCATCACTGATAGCAGTCGATATGACGTTTTCGCCCGCTTTCTCAGCGTGGTCTTTAAAGCATTGAAAGATATTGGTTTATCCACGCTTATGGTACGTAGTACTCAGGCTCTATTAGCGAGAATATTAATATTATATTATTTCGGATGACTCCTTGAAGACCAGGTGCCGAAGGCAAAGTCCGTCTTCTGGTTGTTCTATCTATATAGGTTCGGTCACGTTCTATTTCCATTTTTAGAGCTATCAATACATACATATACTTACATACAGACATGCACATACATAATTGATCATTACAATCTTTCAATCAGGATAACGACCTAGCTTCTTACACCACTTATCTTGTGTGTGTTAATTTTATCCAAAAGTGACGGGAGTTTAACGTCGACTAAGAACGACAGATTTTTCACAAAATTTTAAAGGCAATTTTATCTTGTCTGTCGGTCGCAGACAGGTTCACATTCAGTTCCCTTAGATGCGCATAATTGTATGGAATTAAGCCACCATTCTTCGTCGGACTGCACTGGGCGTAGAAATGCTTAGACTACAAAAATTAACACTCTTAGAATGAAAGCTTTAAGGTTAACAAATAGTTCCAACTGTAGTATATCCGTTCAGGCATTTGAAATTGAAAATTTTAGGGATTCTGTGCGAACAAATCGATTGATAGTAATCGAATTAATAGAATATAAATTTGTGTTTAGTTTTAATTAAAATTCTTTATAATTCGCTCAATTCACAACTTGATGTAAACAACAACAATTGCTTTGTTTGTTATTCCTCTGTGTACACCCTTTGCATAAACAATAACAATTACTAGACAATTGTTCGACAGATCTTTGTAACGGAGATCTTCAAACCACGATTACTCTCTTCAAACACCGCGCGTCTTCAGTCAAGACTTATTGCATTTTTACTGTATCCGTTGCCTGGCTTGTCTTGCCTTTTATATGGCAACGTAAACAGCCAAAGCATAAGTCGTGATTTTCACATCTGATGCAATACGAAAAGTCCTCTAGAAATTAGATGTATACCAGCTAGGCAGGAAAGAGGAGTTTGGAAAGGCTTGCTCGAAGAAACAGACGGTAGAGACCAACAAGCATATGCCTGTGCAGTAATGGTAGAAACAGTCTGCCCATCTAGTATATATTAGGGATGCCAAACGGGATTGATTTTTAAAAATCCCGGGATTCGGGATTTCGAAATCCCGATCCCGAAATCCCGAGATTTTTTGGAACAATTCGGGATCCAAAAATCCCGAAAAATCTCGAAATATCCCGGCATTTCGGGATTTTCTCTTAATAAAAAAGCTAAAAACAATTGTTTTATTAAAAATTTCATTAATTTTTGATCTTTATCACAATATATATGTTAAAATTTAAAAAAAGAAAACAACAAAAAGTAACAGAAATAAAAATAATTCATCTGTGTCTCCAAACATACATATATGTATAAACACATTAGTAAAGAAACAAATACCTACCCTTTTAAGAACACTATTTATAGCAGAATATATGTAACTATTCACCTCTAACACCTCGTGATTCAATCAAATTTATTTCTTTAGAAAGTTTATTGTCTAAATCATCAGCTGTTTTAACAGATTTTATTGGACTTCGAGGGCAACGTTTAACTTTTTAACAATGCAAGTTGGGTTCGTATGTCGGGTGATATAGAAAATTCACTTAATTGTTGCATGATACTCTTGAAAAACTACATGAGAGGTATTTAATGTAATATTAAATAAAAAACAATGCCGTAGACTCAATTTTTTTCTTACTTATAAAGTTTATATGTATGAATTTGCAATCCCGAAAATTCCCGGGATTTTGTAATTCGGGATTTCCCGATGTGCAATGCCTTTCGGAAGAAAATACAGGGGTATCTATCAAGTTCAAGGTACGAACTTATTTTTATTGATACCAGTCATGGAATTAATCAGGACGACTGCATCGGGATGCAGTACTACCTTCATTACATATTGTTTGAATGCCGGACAATAAATCATTTGGTTGCAGTACTTTATTACTTCTACACAACAAGACAATCCTGTATTAAGATGGCACTTTATATTGCGAAAAAAGATTGAACAACTTACACGAACTAAGGATGTTGCTAAAGAACATTATTTATTTTAAGTTTTTAAATACTCTGCGAGGATATGATGGGGCCTACATATATGAAATTTTTTAGTTTTTTTTTAATTTAGTCCCTCAGTTACCGTTGAATGCTTATTAAGCATCGATGGTCGTACTTAATGTGATCGATTAGTTTTCCCAGAACTTTCTTATATTAAAGTGTGTTGCATATGTTGATAAATACAAAACCAATAAATATGAGATTCTGGTCTCCGCATACCAGAAACTCAACGCTTTAATACATACATACAATGTTTATGAAGTGATGGCAGCCGTGGCTTCTATATCAGGCTGAATTTGACTGATGGCATAAGTTGGCTTTGAATACAGCTGTGGTTTCTGCTTTATCTGCACACACCTATGACTTAAGAACACCTATCAAGAAGAAGTCTAACTTGGTCTAAACGCACAATATCAGTGGTCACCTCCATGTGAAATAGCCATGCCGTCATATCACCCGTGCCTGCACATTCTCACCGACAACAGCAATGTTTGCGCTCTATCGACGTACGGGTGAAGAAAATAGGGTTCGTGAACACACGTCCTTCTAGACTTGAATTTATCCACCATAGTCTTGTCGTTATAACGATGGATGATATAGGATGATTACGGTGATCGTAAAATGGAGGAAGAGTGTGGTACACCCATTTTGATAAAACAATTTTATTATTTGCACATGCTGTTGGATGCTATATCCGTCCATGGTGATTTAGACATTTAGACCAGACTGAATTAACGACATCTAAATCAACAAATTTATTAAAATTTTGTCAGTCCATGTTGTTTGTTTTCTTTCATTATTTTGTTTAACATACCATTCCACACGATTGTTATTAGAGTCCTCAGAGAACTCCGGTTTATATTTTGGGTTATTTTTTCTCTTCCTTAATTAATTTTTAATTGACTTTTTTGATTATAGTTTTTGTTCCATTCATTTTCGAGTTGTAATGTTTATGATGCTGTTGTTGTTTCAATTTTATGTCATAAAATTCCATATTTTTTGCTTCTTTTGTTTCTAAGTCCTCCTCTAAATGTGTATTGAAATTTAGAAGTGGGGCAGTATAGTACATGAAATAATCATTTTGAAAACAACAGTATATTTGAATATAAATTGTAGTAAAAATGTGTTCCTGTTTGTGTGTCTAATAAAATTGTATTTCTGTGTTTATATTTTTGATTTGAATTCTAAATACGAAAAAATCTTCAAAATATTTTTGTTAAGAGTTTTAAGGAAATGTTCACAGGATGTGGTACTAATTCCTTATCAATCAAAGGCTTTCTATAAGAATACTAGTAAAAGACATTTTTCTAAAGGGAATACAAAATTGATAGAAATTGAAAATAATGCTTAAATTCTTCTAACATACATACGAGTACATAATTGGTTATTACAACCCTGCAGTCAGGATTACGACCTAGCTTCTCAGACCATTTATGTTGTGTGTGTTAATTTTATACATGAGTGGCGGAATCTACTGTTTAAAGTCGACTCCGAAAGAGAATTTTTTGAGAAATTTTTCAGTGCAATTTTTCATTTACTCTCAGAGTTTTTCGCAGATATTTGCTGGGAGGAAGTCTAAGAAATATTTTATTTTCATGTTTCGTTTTGTTGGAGATGTCTGACCTAAGGTTTGCATCATGGCCTCACGTCTAATAAACCAACGTACTATTTATTTATTTATTTTATTTATTTTATTTTATGTGCCTATGGAAATATTCCTTGCAGGCAATTTAGTAATGTTACAAATTATCAATTTTAAAAAACTATGAATTTAAAGACATATAATTACATTATTTTTTATAACATTATTCGATAAAGAAAAATCTATTAGCAGCACCATCAGCACCAGCGTAGTTGGATCTAAAAAATTGTATTGATAATGGGGAAAAATGACGTGACGGACGTTGAGGAACATTAAACGTGATATTATGGATTAAAAAACTGGAGCCTATATCACCAGTAATTACATTGAATATGAACGAGATATTTAACATAGTTCTGCGGCTTTTAAGTGTCGGAAGTTTAATTAGTGCTAGTTTGGCAGAATAAGAAGGTAAACTTGTGGGATTAAAATTCAGTCCTCGGAGACAAAACATCAGAAATTGCTTTTGTACAGAATCGATGACGTCGGAATAGTTTTTATATAGATGATCCCATATTATGGATCCATGCTCGAATATAAGCCTTACAAGAGATGTGTAGAGCGATTTAGTAACATAAGGATCGTTAAATTTTTTTGCCCACCGTTTTATAAAACCAAGTACGCTTCTAGCTTTATTTACTGCCATAGTTCTGTGTGGAATAAAATGTAGTTTGGGATCAAGTAGAACTCCTAGATCCAGGAAGTTATCTACAAGCTCAAGCTCGTATCCATCAAAAGCATAGTTGGCAGGAATCAGATTCTTTCTTGCAAATCTCATGTATTTACATTTTTTGAGATTAAGCTGCATTAGATTTAAATTACATCATAAATGAAACGAATTTAGGTCATTTTTCTGATCGGAACTTTGGTGATAACTTAAGAAAATTTTTACGTCATTAGCGTACATTAGGATATTGGAATAGTAAATCGTATCAGGTAAGTCGTTAATAAACAATGAAAACAGAAGCGGTCCAAGATGGCTACCCTGAGGTACACCAGAAAGGACATCAATACTTATCCACAAGACTACGGTGACTTCATTTCTTTTAATCATTAAGGAAACTATGAATGATAACCTAGTCTGGCTATTAAATAAAATTATTTAGAGTCGTATCATTAATATAATGCACATAAAAATTTTTATTTCCTTAACGCAAAAAAAATAAAATTTTTAATAATTTTAATATGTTTCCCAAGCGAAAGTCTTTAATCGAAAATTGTCGATAGATGGCTTAATTCAGATTTTGAACTCGAAACATTGAGAAGTCATGTGCCAAGGTTAAGGAGGAGAAATGAGCACCGAGGACTTTGTATGTTATGCAGTGGTTGTTACCGACAGCAAACATCAAAGAAGCCAAAAAATAATTGCGGACGACCGCAAACTTAAGCTCATCGAAATAGTTATTCCTTAAAGACATATTGTTCATGCATATTTAGAGAATGGATGGCAACGGATAAAATGCCGTCCCATCATTCCACACCAGAATCAGAACGATCGTTGTCTGAGTAGATTGCATGTGAATTTTGAGAGGTACGTGGTATAATATACATCGACTATCCGACTCTAACCGCTTACTATTCCTTTCGGTCTACATTCTAGAGCCATGATTGCTTTGCTGACATTCTATCGTCTTTCTTAGGATATGTATTTATTTTCTCTCTTACTAAACCCCAATAGTTACGATATATAGTTAAAATATCCTACATACACTGCGAAGGCTTGTATTTATAAATATTAAAGGGGCTGGGCGACTCATTGTAGTGCAGTGTTTCACTTCTATACAAAAGTGTTGATTTCACAACTGTATTGCGTCTCTTCTAAACAATTGCTTAAATGAGTCCATTCGTGGCATCCAGGCGTGGACAGTTTGTAATTTATAGAGAAAACAATTGGCCAATTCTCACGATTTTGTTTCGTGCATGTTGTATTGAAGACACGTGGTTGTTTGTGAACGCTCAATTCTTCTTCATAATTTTTGGCATTCAAAGAATTTGCTCGAAACCAAAGCAACTTATTAAAGACATATGAAAACATATACATTTTTTCATTCACACAATTTTATAGCACGAAACCAATACAACTTTTTGAAAACATATGCGTATAAGTGTATCGGATTATTACATGAAAATTATCAACAACAAGCATAAACTGTTGTATAGTCGTCCAACAATACAATGAATACAACGTTACAACGGATTGTGTGAATTGACCAAATGAATAAGACAGCCTACTTAAACATTCTGAAGAACAATTTCAACAAAAGTGCGGAAGAATTAGGGACTTGTAATGGTTTTTACTTCTAACAAATCAATGAACCAATTTATACTGCTGTTAATAGGAAAATGTTATTTGCCTATCAAAGTCCCAGAAGTGCGCAGTCGTTAAATATTAAACAAAAAGCGACTGAAGAACAAACTTAAGGATAAACGACCGCAAATATGAACAGAAAACACATAAGAAGCTGGTGTGTTTAATGCCAAATAGATTAAATAGAGTGTCTGACTTTAAGGAACTTTCCTGCTAAATAATAAGTATAACATTTCAATACATTGGGCCTTTGAATATCAAATGCAACCTCTTTACTTGCTGCTAGCAACAACAACCAACCATCAACACTTTTAGTGTGAAAGCATCATATGATGATCAGGAAGTTTTTCTTTTGTTTTGTGGAATACAGTTTTTTCTATTTTATGATAAAATAATCAATCATTTCTATACAAACTTTTACTTAAAATTTATAAAATTGTTCAAATATATTGTCGTACCTAGATTTATGATGTTCACTGTAAGTGTGTTTATGGCATTTCTTTAAAAAGGAATTTTAAATGCTTTTTCCCACTTACATATGTTGGTGTTAGTAAACAAAATTTTAGTTCAATTGAAGTAAATTTCATTAATTTCATAAAATCCACCCTCGTATTCACGGCTAATGTTATAATTTATCAATTGAATTAATCGTGATTATTTTCTGGTTACAATTTCATCAACAAAAATCTGCTGCAATAATTTATAAGCCTTATGCGGTAAGTCAGCACAGAAAATTACTTTGCAGACAAACATTCACTCAGTTTGCAGAACAATTCATGAAAGAATTACAAGTGAAAAGTATACGAAATTCAATCAAATGAATAAAATTAAGCTCTTCTTACACCACACAAGTAATTAAAATTTGTGTTGAAATGAACATCGACAATAAAATGAAGAACAATTAAGAGGTTTTCGAGGAAAACAACAAATATTTTGTGAGTCTTGTGTACAGCAATTAAACGAATAAACCATAATTTGCTGTCAGTTGGTAAGGTACAGGTTAAATTGAGCAAATATGTGGTTATGTATGGTACAATACAATGTAATTCAGGTTGAATAAACAGTTTAAAAAGCTTTTTTAAAGGTTTTCTTGTTGCTGCTATTTGGTGTTTTTCTTTGTAATGATTAACGCTTTGGATTTAAGAATGAAAATTTCATACACCAGCAGCTGCTCTGAACGGTCTCTGTCGAAAGTAAAAATTCACAGAAAAAAATTTTTAAGTTTTCTAGAATTATCATAATATAAAAAAGCAATCGAAGACTTAAATGACAACATGATTTCTAAAAATACATACACACTGAACGAATGGCAATAGAATTTCTTAAACAATAAATTTGTAAGAATACCAACCCCTTATTCCACATTACAAAGCATGAAATTTCAAAGAATTTTTATCATGAAAATAGTAACATAGTAATATTACCGCCACAATCCCTCACGGTGTTAAGACTACATTTACACTGTAGTTGCGCAAACTAATTTATTTATTTCAGAACGAGGTCATAATAATAAAATGTCCGCCAAATAACTTTTTCTATTTTTGAAAATGCTTTAAAATAACTACTGAATATTTTCTCAAATTTCTTTTTTTATTTGAAAGTACAATCCTTCCGGTTAATAATTCAAAATAATTTTATTCAAATGGCTGCCTCGGCTGGCCATACAGTAGCCTACATGATCGGTCCAATTTTTTTTTTTATCGATTGTGTGCAGCTGTATTTCACCAATGGCTTCACGAATATTGTCCTTTAAAGCGTCAATTGTCTCTGGCTTGTCGGCGTAACATTTATCTTTGACGGCACCCCACAAATACTAGTCCAATGGTGTCAAATCGCAGCTCCGAGGTGGCCAAACGACATCAGCTCTGCGGCTGATAATGCGATCTTCAAAAACAGGGCGCAAAACATCGAGTGTAGCTTCGGCTGTGTGGCACGTAGCGCCGTCCTGCTGAAACCAAATGTTGCCAATATCCTCCTCTTCAATTTTCCTTTCTCATTTTCGAAGAAAAATGACCCAATTATGCCTCTGGACCAAAATCCGCACCAAACAGTGACTCGTTTTGTGTGCGTCTGCTTTTCAATGTATGCGTGAGGGTTTTCTGTGCCCCAAATGCGACAATTTTGCTTGTTTACATACCCGCCAAGATCAAAAGGAGCTTCATCTGAAAAGATGAAATTGGAGCTCAATTGGTTTCAACTCCTGAATCAATTGGACTTTGTATGGCATCATACCAAGGTCTTTATGCAAAATTCGTCTCAATGATGTCTCCGAAATGTTCAATTGTTGAGAACGACGGTGAATTGATGTTGATGGCGCTTCACGCACACTTTCTGCCACAGCAGCAATAATCTCGGGTGTACGCACTGTTTTTGGCTTTTCACGCTTTGGTTTATCGATGAGGATGCCAGTTTCTTTCACTTCTTTCACAAGATAACGAACATACGGAGCTGACGGTGCTTCTCTTCTTCCAAAATCCGTACGCAATTTTCGCACACATTCTACAACATTACCATGATATTCAAAGTAATATCGAAATATTTCCCAGCGTTGTTCAAGCGTATACACAACCATATTCGTTGAGCGGAAGGATAAAACTAATTATCTGTCAAATCAGACATGAGCAAAGTGTTACCATTTACGAAATAAGCACTAGTTGAAAAAAAAAAACGTTGGATGGCGGACCCGATATTAGGCGATATCAGTGTGCAAATCCGTAATCTACTCTTAAAATGGCAAAGCATTGTGGCGGTAACTAGCAAAGATTTAATTTCATACGTCTTCTTTTTAAATTGAAGGAAGACATAAAAAAGAACAAATTTTTCCCGATAGGTATGTAGTGGGTCAATTCGACCTCCGGGTACTGTACTTGTCTTAATTGCCAAGTACACGTCCTCTATGTAAGTAGGTTATGGGAAAGGAGACCAACAAGAGTCTCATGCATATCGGCATACACCTAAGACACCAAATAGACTGGTGCGCTCATCCTTTTACTTACCACGCATTCTATTCGCTCAAATTGCCCTTATGCAGTCTTTAAATACTCATGGTTTTCATCTCATCGGGAGCACCCGACAGTACCTTTTCAGTTCTTCCTATTGCATCACTGATAGCAGTCGATATGACGTTTTCGCCCGCTTTCTCAGCGTGGTCTTTAAAGCATTGAAAGATATTGGTTTATCCACGCTTATGGTACGTAGTACTCAGGCTCTATTAGCGAGAATATTAATATTATATTATTTCGGATGACTCCTTGAAGACCAGGTGCCGAAGGCAAAGTCCGTCTTCTGGTTGTTCTATCTATATAGGTTCGGTCACGTTCTATTTCCATTTTTAGAGCTATCAATACATACATATACTTACATACAGACATGCACATACATAATTGATCATTACAATCTTTCAATCAGGATAACGACCTAGCTTCTCACACCACTTATCTTGTGTGTGTTAATTTTATCCAAAAGTGACGGGAGTTTAACGTCGACTAAGAACGACAGATTTTTCACAAAATTTTAAAGGCAATTTTATCTTGTCTGTCGGTCGCAGACAGGTTCACATTCAGTTCCCTTAGATGCGCATAATTGTATGGAATTAAGCCACCATTCTTCGTCGGACTGCACTGGGCGTAGAAATGCTTAGACTACAAAAATTAACACTCTTAGAATGAAAGCTTTAAGGTTAACAAATAGTTCCAACTGTAGTATATCCGTTCAGGCATTTGAAATTGAAAATTTTAGGGATTGCTATTCAACTAAATTCTGTGCGAACAAATCGATTGATAGTAATCGAATTAATAGAATATAAATTTGTGTTTAGTTTTAATTAAAATTCTTTATAATTCGCTCAATTCACAACTTGATGTAAACAACAACAATTGCTTTGTTTGTTATTCCTCTGTGTACACCCTTTGCATAAACAATAACAATTACTAGACAATTGTTCGACAGATCTTTGTAACGGAGATCTTCAAACCACGATTACTCTCTTCAAACACCGCGCGTCTTCAGTCAAGACTTATTGCATTTTTACTGTATCCGTTGCCTGGCTTGTCTTGCCTTTTATATGGCAACGTAAACAGTCTGATGAATGTTCTTCAAGGTGAATGTTCGGCGAAGTCACGAATCTCTCTTGATCTCTGTAAATGTAAACATCGTTGTCTCATTATTGTTGCTTGTGTATTTTTGTTTACATTTATTCTTGCAGTGTTTGCTGTTGCATTTATGTTTACTTGTTTATCACTTTCTTTATACTGGTGTTTTGTTGGTATATTTTTGTTTACTTGTTTAGCATGTAAACAAGTTCATGGTTTTTGTTTTTGTAACTTTTGTTAAACGATGTGAAAGCAAAACACTATTTCCATTTTCGTAACAATATATTGTGTGCCCTGACTGGCTTTGACCTGCTAACTTTCATTAGAAGGTAAGTTATACGAGAATGTTATGCGATCCCAGATGCTTTCAGCTATTGCGTCGCAGGGTCTCTATTAACTGATATAAAATATAAAATTTTCAAGAAACCATACCATTACTGTACTCTAATATATGTATAGTATACAGTGGACAACAAAAGTCTATGCCCCCCTTACACAATAATTGATGTATTTATATTTATTTTATTAGGAGATAATTAGAAACGGTTGCGTATTCGCTAAACCTAAAACAGAAGCTAACTGAAAAACTTGCATGGGGTCAATTATTTTGCTGCCCACTCTATGCATACCATATTTATTATATTTCGCAACAAATACCAACATAATGTACATACAAATAAAAGAGACAAATTCATAATGTAACCATTAAAGTCATCAGTATGTTGTACAATGCTATCAGAACACAACCAGCTCCGGCCAGAAAAAACTCATTTGGTCACAATAATTGCCTTTAATGGAGTTTCTATAGAATTATATGTGTAAAGATTTGAAATGACTATGTATGACGCACACCCACAAATGTACATTTACAGATAAAAATAATTTGTTGGCAACTTTTTTGCGCTTCCTAAACTAAAGCACAAGTGATGGAAAAACCACAGTAAAATGGAGCAAATTGGTACAAACTTTAAACCGCAAAATTTTCTACGTGATGTGGATAAAAAATTAAAAATGAAATTTTAAAAAAAACCAAAATAGACGTTGACAGTATGGAACGAAGACTTTCCAAAGATAATTCTATGAGGCAGACGGAAAATCTTTCTTCTCCTTTTTCTTCCTCCGCCCTCATACCAATTTCGTTTATTATTTGATGTTTCATGTGGAACTTCTTCACATATTTCGCTGAATGAACTGTTTATCGTTGGTCTTGTGCTTCAAGAAGAATTTTATTTTACTCTTTTCGATTCTACAAGCATTTTTGTCGACGAACACTCATGCAGTCTTTGTGTTGAAACTAGGAAAATATTTTATGGGAAAGAGGAAAGAGAATATATTTATCTTCATATAGAAAGAAAGAAGTTTCACATACGAAAGACCTGGATAAAGAACGATTTTTTTGTAATACAGTGTGTGATCCCCTGGTCAACCACAAACCACAAAAGACGAGTGATACTTACGGGTAACTGATTCTCGGGAAAAAGTCCCTTATTTAGCTCGAACATAATCCTTTGTAGAAGTGATTGAACAGTGAAACACAAGACATATTCTGGCAATGAGCCAATGAACCAAAATAGTTGGATATCCTACCATCATTAATTGGCACTTCTACCCTCTCCTACACACCGTTGAGAAGCCTCAAAATAGACTTTTAGGCACCGGCCCTAACATGGGAGTCGGTCGGTTGTAAGTGGCGTAAAGTAAGGAGATCAGATGAAGAGCAGTATATATTATTGCACATAAAGATGATGCAATATTATTGCTGCCTCAAAGGGTCTTTCGCGCATTAAAATCGACCCTATTCATACAACCTCTTTCGGAGATTAACCGTATGACGAATGTGCGTGAGTCATTCATATTACGCCTTTTCGTCTCAATATCCAAAGTGCTCGGCCTACCATTTAAAGAAGGCAAATGACAAATATTTCTGTGTCGGTAGGATTAGAAGCTACACAAAGAAGATCGTTAATAAAGATAAAAAATAGAGTTATAGATAGATGCCTCTGAGATTAACCTATACTTGTCTGATGGGATCCCATCTATAACAACCGGTATAGTGTGCGCCTTAAGAAAGCACGGTATAAATCGAGAGAAGTTTCTAACAACCCTAAAAGTTTGGCAAGTTGCAATAGAAGTGCAGTGTTACCATATGTTGGAAAATTTATCAAGTCATTCCCGCCAATATGTTATTTCGTCCTTTGGAAAGAGGACCCATCTGATGATCTGAATACTGTTACTAATAGTACAGCATTAGTTCTATTTTTGGCCATTCGATGTTTAGATTCACTTAAGCGATATATATAAGGATAATATGTCTTGTGATTAAAAATTTGGTTGCCGTGATTTCTACGTAGATGACTTGCTTAAGTGAATAGAGAGTTATGCTGAATAAATTTTTAATTGAGTCCTGGTTACTAAAAATTTTAAAGTGAACTGGTTAAGGTCGTACAAAATGGTTTTCAGTCCTCTTGAGTTTCTGAATTTTCTAAGGAATGAGAAACTATTATACGGCAATTTAGATTCTGTGAAATCTCTGAACATCCACTAGGTTTGAAGATTAACTTTTTTAATTTCTTTTGAAAAATAAGTTTCAGGACTTAATGGTTACCAAGAGAAATATTTTATTAGTATAGTAGCAAAAAAGTTATTGTAATTCATAATTTTTACTTATGCTTCGTTTTTAATAAGCCTTAGAATTATTTAAAACTATGAAGTACGTTTAACAGTAAGAAAAAGTTACAAAACTTTAAAAAACCTTAAACTTTAGAAAAACGTGAATCCCATTTTCTGCAATTGTGAGAAATTTTAAGAGGCTTGAATGAAGGCCACTTTACAGACCATTTAACTCCGAAATAGTGTTTCTCTTTAAACAAATGTCTCTAACCCAGTAAACAATTATTTTTTTACAAATTGTTGTAATAATTTTGGGCATAATAAATCGATAATATTGTTTCAAATTTTTCTTGTAGCGTGTTGATGTACTTATGTAAATTATGTAAATTTAAACATTTAGATCGTCAACCCATTATATTTACTCTCATGATGCTCATATTTAATATGTATGTTAAATTCATAATGCAGAGAACATATGTGACGTATGAGTTATATTTAATTTCATACATGACAAAATCGAAGTTTTTTTACTGCATACATTTACATTAATTATTCCAGAACATGTAATATGGCGCGTATGAGTAATATATTTCAAATACAATTAAAATGAAAGTATACCCCATAAATTTGGAATTAAGCTACATACATGATTTTTCGATTCTATGCAATTCTAGGCTATATTCTAGTAAATAATACATCATGACCTGTATCTTCATAGTCTGTACCGTAAACATCTTCACAACAAAAAAATTAATTTGGCAAAATTTCAAACCATTTTCGTTATTATTGCATTTTTAAATATAAACTTTTAAATGGCTCTGAGGGTCTAATGGTCTCATGTCAGAAGTGATTATGCTGGTGGTGGCAATCCATCTTCCAATCTAATGAATATTCATTCACAAAGCTATAAAGTCTCATTTCCAAACGCTTCCTATTTATTTTAAATAAAGGAAACTGTGTGTTGGATATTACTGATATTTTTTATTCATTTTAAATAGCAATTATGTGTGGAATATAATATATATATAATATAGTCCATGACAGACTTTTGTCTGGGTGGATCGCATTCAAAACGTCTAATTTTCCATGATATCAAGGCAAGTTTTATTGATGGCATGGGTTATGTTAGGTTTGAGAACAGCTGTAGTCTGTGGCTTATTCGCATGCAACTGCAACTCAAAAAAACTCCTCAAACTAGCTAAGGTCACCTCCACGTAAGATTAACATGCCTTCAAGCTTGTGTATGATATCCAACGTGGCATGAGCTATGTGACACGTAGCGTCGTCCTGTTGAAACCATTTGCCGCTGGTGGCCAAGAATTTTGTAATGATTGGCTTATAGTGTTCAACGCTTTCTCATAGAAATATGAATACAAACCAAATTGTAAGTTTTTTGAAATTTATTGGATATATTTACGGCCATAAATGCAGTTTTCAATGAATACGTGAACTATTTTTGAATGTTCCAGAATTGCACACATATGGCAATAATTTGATAAGAATGTTTTTGCGAAGTATTTGCTTTTCATTACAATATATTTTGTTGCTATTTTTTAAATTTAACGATTTGATGTATGTTTTCATTCGTGTGGTACCACCAGCATAGAAATAAAAAAATCGTCAAAATAAGGACAGAAATCGTCAAATCGTCAATATGATATTTTTGGAGCTCAAAATCGTCAAAATGACGATAAATCGTCAAATCTGGCAGCTATGCTCTTGACGCTGAACACATTTCAACTGATAACACTGTGAAATCAATTTTAATCCTGATTCTTATTTACAAAGATAAATTCCAGTATGCTTATCGTGCAGTTTTTAATTCAAGTTTCTATTATTCATTACATATTCACACGTCATTACTGACCCACAACTCGTTGCTCCCTCTATTTATACTGCCTTTAGCCTTTTAGTCAGAAAATATTTGCTGGGTTACAACCATTTCGAACTGTTTTTTCTTTTTTCTCTTTTTAGCTTCATTTGTATCATTGATTTGCTGTATTGTGTTGTACGGACGAATACATTAACCACTTTTAGTGTGTGTCATAGCCTCAGTCAGTATTGTAGCAATTTGTTCAATTAGCATGAAACCATTTGCTGCATAACTGTTAACACTTCATTAAATTTTATCAATTATCAGAAGATGAAGGTCATTTTTTGTTAACAATAAAACATTTTATTGCAATCACTGAATCCTTTATGTAATATCCTTTTGATTAAAATAAAAATTAAATCAACAATATTTTATTCAATTAAAATGTATATTTTAATTAAATTAAATTCAATTAAGAGTAATTTTATAATTAAATAAATTTGACGTTTAATTTTAAAAGTGATAAAATCGATTTCTTTTAATTAAACTAGAAAAACTGACAGAATGTTTTTATTTTGAAATTCAAAAATATTTCATATAAAATGAATTCTTCTTAATTTCTTAAAATTGTCCTCTATAATTTGATAAACAATAAAAATTCTTTAATTGCTCCAAAGTAATGTTTTTGCCAATAAAATGATGGAATGGTTCGTGGTTAACACAGTAACCAGAATCTTGAACTATCATTATCATGACCATGATCAGAAAGGCCACTGACGGTAAATATATTGTGGAACGGACAGAATAAGCGTGGGTATTAAATGTGGTGAGAGCGGTCACAGAAAAAAATATTGTTTGGATGCACCGAAAAGTTGAATATTCTCTGCAGAGCCCAGAAATCTTCGGATGAGCTTCCGGGCTACCAAGGATGTGAGGCGAATACAGTGAACCTTATGTAGGGATATTACAATTGAATACATGCAAAGGGAAGGTGACATTCTATCAAGTCTTCCTATTTTTAATTTAAATAAATTGAAGTATGCGGAAATAGTCCGGCCGATGGCAAAATGGGGATCATTGTAGTTTCTGGCTTATTTGCATACATCTGCAACTTAAGAAAACCCCACAAGAAAAACTCTAACGGGATCAAATCCCACGGTCTCGGTGGCTAGTTCACATCAAGCCACATATGAGATGACACCTACATACATACATCTATACATAATTGGTCATTAAAAGCCTTCAGTCAGCATTACAATCTAACTTCTAACACCTCTTATGGTGTGTGTGTTAATTTTATACATGACGGGACGTACAGTTTACAGATCGAACGACATATTTTGGAGAAGCTACTCATGGCAATTTTATTTTTCTCTAACAGCTTTTGCTAGAAATCTGCTGACGGGAAATCGCTGAAGAAATATTTTGTCGTATTCCGTTTTGTTGGAGATGCTTGACCTGGGGTTTGGGCAGTGGTCGTACATATGCATATGTGGAAAGAGCCGTGATGTATGTAGTGCCCTCTTGTAAAAATCAATGTCGCTGGCCTCCAGAATATCCAATTCAGGCCAAAAGAAGTTTTGAAATCGTGGACTTAAAGAATTCGCCGTTGACAGTGAAGACCTGACTAAAATCGTTCACACAGAAATATGAACACCTTACGCGATGGGTGCCGAGTATACACGGTGGCCACTTGGTGCGTCACCACGGTTGACGTCATGTAAATACGGCAGTTACTTATTGGTCCACAGAAACTGATGGTGCATATACACAGCAGTCATAGGCTGCCTTCCAAAATGTAAGTTGTTTTGTGTTTGAACAAAGTATCGTGTTTCATAATGCCGCTGTACAAAATATATACAATGCATTCTATTTCAAAACGTAGTCAATGTGTATTTTTAACGCAGTCAAAAAGCAATCAGGCATCGGATTTATAGTTGATGCATTGTTTCGTTACTTTGCATATCTACATAGTTTATATACAGTAATAGCACTGCATACAAACTTTGTATTGATACATTTTGGAAGGCAGCCATATATAAATTTGCGTTTTCGCGAACGACAACGACGACGTATGTATGGCCAGTCGCGCCGTCGTGAAAAATTGCTGTTTTTAGTACATGCATGACACCAAAAATTGAACGCTCTTGAATTGTTATAGTTCCATGGTGATTTAGCAAAGCACACTGAATAGATGACAACTATTTTGACAAGGTGACAATTATAAACTGTGTAAGTCTTTGCTGGATGTTTCGATGCTATGACAGTCACAAGTCTGTCACTCTGGTGAGAAGTGAACAAGTCGAATACCATTTCAAAAATTCGATTAGAAAATGTCATTAAATGGTACAAGAGAAAACCAAATTTAACCTTTTTAACAGTTAAAGTTTAGTTTTTGTTATAAACGGTATTAATATTGGAGCTATTCACTTAGCTTTAAATGATAAGCTTCAATTTTATGATCTCTTTTTTCTGACTTTATTTTAATCTTAATATTGTCACGGTAGGTTGTATGTTGGCTTAATGACGTGAGGTCACGGTTCAAACCCCAGGTCAAACATCTCCAATAAAACAAAATTAAATTAAAAGTGTAGGTCCCACCACTCATGTATAAAAATTAACACACACAACATAATTGATGTGAGAAGCTAGGTCGTAATCCTGTTGTAATGACCAATTATGCATGTATGGATGTATGTGTGTATGTTACTAAATTTTAATCATGAAGTCTAAGGGGAGGGTAGGAAGCACGATCTTAATTAATTTCAATGAATGCTTTTCTATAAATATTTCAGTTCATACAGTCGTTTTATTGGGGAAATTTTGCTTAAAATATAATTTTAAATCAAATCTGGGAAGAAGACGAGAAAATAAATAAAATTTTTGACCCATTGTACAATGGGTCAATCCGACCTCCGGGTACTGTACTCGTCTTGACTGACAGATACACGTCCTCTAACCTAAGATCTCAGCAGCAATACGATATTAAACTGTTTGAAACTTAACAGTCGAACTATCGGCCTTGACAATCGATATTAACGAATTTCATTATTTTAATGCTTTTTTTGAGCGAAATGTATATGAGACAGCAAACATATAGAATTGTAGTCAACGTTGTCAAAACTTTATCGCATGATTTCAATTTAACTTAAACTTGTACTTTGTTAAGATATGCCCTTTTATTGAGTCAATGTTCAGACATAATAATATACGCAGTTCAGCTGCTTATTTAATATTCATTTGATAGCTGGTAAACAAAAGAGCTGGTTGTTTCAACAACATTGTTTTTTTTTTGCTTTGATCTTTTTTTGTTTGTCGTTGTTGACATTTGAGTTGTCAAATATCAACAAAAAGTGTTCGGTCAATTTTAATATGCTCACTGAACATAGTTATAACAGTGCTGCATTTTAAGATTTACTCAATATTATAACAATTTGAGTATTTATTGCGCAATAATTAATTCAAACTTTATATGAAATATTGAGCTCAATAATGACGTTTATTGCGATTTACGCAAAATGTTTAGATTGGTGTCTACAATTTTTTTATGGGGACATGGCATAGGTATTTCATACAAATGCCTTAGTTAATCTGGATATTATCGACACTTAATACAGGGAAGCTCAACCTCGTTAGCAGCAGCAGGGTAAGTGAAATATTGGATACGCACGTATAACCAGACTGACTACTTCCCTATAGTCGCATGACCATCTATCACGTAATAGATATTTTTACGGAAAAAAGTCCTTTAGATACTCATGTTCAAAAGCAAATGTCTTCTGCAGGAGCTGTGGCTCTGAGGAGGAGAAAAGGACTATCTTTCACCTCATGTGTCAGTGCCCTGCTTTTATTGTAAGTAGATGGAGGTTTCTTGTCTGAACTCTCTAACATAAATATTGCAGCACTATTTCATTTATTTTGAACTAAGATTGGCTTGATTGTGATATCACAATTGACTGAAATGGTGACCTAAATCGGACTTCTTCTAAAGGGGGTCGATTAACATACCTAATCTAACCATATATTATAATGTATGCAGTCTTTATTTGGGTGCTTATTAGGCGTAAGGCCGCGTTAAAACTCTAGGAGGGACTTCTCCAAGAAAACAGTATATTAAAAATATTTTTCGGTGACTTCCTGGCAGCAAGAACTCTGAGAGTAAATAAAATTGTCATGAAAAGTGTCTCAAAAATCTGTCGTTCAAAGTCGACTTTAAACTGTAGATCCCGCTACTCATGTATAAAATTAACACACGTAACATAGTGGTGTGCGAAGCGAGGTCGTAATTCTAACTGAAGGGTTATAATAAGCAACTATATAAGTATGTATTGTAAACCGATTACTTCTTTTAAAATGTTATAAAATAAGTATGCTACGCTTAGAACAGAAACAACTACCTACCATCCGCATCAACAGGCATATCATTGGTTTATGATTAGAACAATAGAGTTATGCCCTGGGTATAGTGTAATGTAAGTTTGTAGAATAATTTAGTGAGCATTTAATGAGTACCCGTTGAAATTTGTATCATTTTCTTGTTGCTTGTTTTCATTTCAAAATTGTCACGGTATTTCAATGCCATTTTTTATTAAAAAAATAATTTTTATTTGCAAATTCTGTAAAAATGACATTAATAAGAGATGAAGATTTTCATTTTTTTTCGAATATTTTTTTCTGTACAAATTGGCGTTTTAGTAAAAACGTTTGAAAAACAACGAAACATTAAATCCAATGAAAATCCTAAATATCGTTTTCAAACATAAGGACGACAATAACAACAACAATAATTTGTACATTTGAATCATTTTCAACATTTTTTTTACAAATATTCCATTTTTTATACTCTCTGTTGGTAAAATTAAAACAAAAACATGATAAAAAATACCCTAAGATTTTTTCATTTTCATCCAAAAATAAAACAATAAATTTGTGTAGATTTCGGATATGTTGCAGGTTAAGTTTTTAACGTTTTTTTTTTTTTTGTAAAAACAATGAACAACAATATAAAATTTGTGTGTGGATTTGGCAAATTAAAAAACACTGTGACTATACTGGCTCCAACCCTTATCTCTTAAGTTTTACTTATTGAAACAGCAAATATTGTTTTTATATGCACTGTTTTCAATCATAAATTCTGCACATTGCAGTACATATTGGAAATGAAAAATAAATTACTCTGAAAATATTTTATAGTCCGCAGAGATTGGAATTCTAATACCGGATGATATTTTTGCAATTCGATTTTCTAGAATTTTTATATTTTGTTTTTCTGTGTAAAAAAGTTATTAAAATAATGTAGTGGTTACGAAAATGGAAAAAAATGATACTGGGGCATTGCTTTTATATCGTTTAACATTAAAATTATAAACAAAAGCTACAAAATCAAAAACAATGAAATTGTTTGCAAATTATCGCACTGCGTAATATAACAGCAAACACCAGCGAAAGAAAATATAAACGAGTAAACAAAAATATATCAACAAACACCAGCATAAAAATGGTGAAAAAGTAAACAAAAATACAACAACAAACACTACGAGAATAAATATGAACAAAATTCAAAAACAACAATAATGAAACAACGATGTTTACATTCATATATATCTCGAGAAGGCGAAGCCATGAACATTCGCCTTCAAGAACATTCATCTGACTGTTTACGTTGCCATATAAAAGACAAAGAAAAGCAGGCAACTGAGTTAGTCAAAATTCAGTCAGTCATGTGTGAAGGCGCGGTGCGTTTGAAGAGAGTAATTGTGGTTTGTAGATCTCCGTTACAGAGATGTGTCGAATAATTGCCTAGTAATTGTTATTGTTTATGCAAATGGTGTAAACAAAGGAATAACAAACAAAGCAATTGTTGTTATTTATGTGAACAGTGGCACACAGAATTGTGCGAATAATAAAAAATTTTAATTAAAAACTAAACATAGATTTATTTTTATTTTATTTACAATCTACGAGCTCATATTTTAAGCGTTTTTAAAAGGTAAAAACGTAACAATATGGTGCCATGTTTTACACGACGTCGCCGTGGTGTAGTAGGTAGTGTGTTGGCTTACTATTCGTAAAGCCCGGGTTCGTATCCCAGGTCAGACATCAAAAATGAAATATGAAAAAAAAAAAAAAATATATTTCTTCGGCGACTTCCTCTCAGCAGATTTCTGGCAAAAACTCTGAGAGTAAAATAAACTGCCATGAAAAAGTTTCTCAAAATTCTGTCGTTCGGAGTCGACGTTAAAATGTAGGTCCCGCCACTCACGTATAAAAATTAACGGACACAACATGAGTGGTGTGAGAAGCTAGGCCGTAATCCTGACTGAAGGGTTGTAATGGCCAATTATGTATGTATGTATGTATGTTTTACACGACAAACAAGAAAAGAATCATCAGTTAATTTTAATTATTTTCTAACACTCAATTTCCGTTGAGAAATGAATTATAAAGAATTATAAAAGTTAGACAAACTGAAATTTATTTAGTTAACCCTTTCAAGACCGTAAGGTTATGAGAGGCAAAGTTATAATTTTTTCTATTTGGGATGATTCATTAGAACTCAAAGGAATATATTTTAAAGATAAATTACCGAAATCAATAGTGAGTTGTCCTTTTTTTGAGCATATATGTCCCTATGGTCGTTAAGATTTACAATTTATATAAAATTTTTCATCAATTAAAATTAAGAGAAGAGTAAACGCTTCTTGCATTTGAGGTAACAACAGCAATTTTTTTAATAAAGTGAAATATTTGATGCAATAAAGTAATGAAATTTTCAAATTTAAGTGCCGCCGGTAGTTTGTTCACCTATCTGAAGACCCACTTGACAGACTTATTTTTTGCGTAGTGGTTTATTGCATTGTTCTTTAAAAGTTTGTTATGTAATCATTGGTATATTGTTGTTTGCTGTTTTTGAGAGGATCTTGCACATCTTCATTGTTTCAAAAATGCAGGTTACAAAGTATATCTTCGGGCCGAAGCTTTGACATAACGTCTGATATACTGGGTATCCCCATATTTATTTCTGTAGACCAGTAATCTTTAAATTATAGCAAAATATGATATCCCGTAGAGAATTTCCGACTACATTAAAAGGATTATCGAATTAGTTTTTCTAAATAAGCTATAAAAGTTTACCTGAAAAGAATACATCTGTAACAGGAAAGACATTCGAAATGTGTGCTCTCTAGCCTCATTTAAAATCACGTTAATCTTTACTAAGTGGGAGAGTAGGCTCGCAGAATTTTTGCTGTTAGAATACCGTATCTTTAATTTCGTTAACAGATTTTCCTTGGTCTTCATCATTATTTGTCAAAAGCCTTTGATTTATCTATTTGCGTGGATACTATTGTCTCCCATCAATACATGCTAAATTTCATTTTCGTTGAATTTAATAACTTCACATCCACGGCTAAACATAGTCTACAAATCGAAAAATAAGTGAGTGATTGTATTAGTAAGAAATAATAGCAATTGGCGTTTGGTGTAATCGTCGTTGTACTCCCGGCTTACCGCCTTTATTACTCGAAATATTATCATCGACAAGGAAAGATGCTACTCCTTTTCACTCACTGAGAAAATAGTTTGCACCAATAGCATATACATATCACATGAGATTGCAGTAAGTGTTATCTGTAGTTTTTGATATGGATGGGCAAAATTATGGTAATCTCTTGGCAAGCCTGCTATTTCCTTTATTACCATTTAAGGAACCATTAAATTGAACTACCATGTCAAGTTCTAGGATAATAGGGTTGCCATCTATCATTGCGAAGAACAACATCTTCTATATAAGGTAAAGTAATGTGAAACTTTGCTCATAAAACATCTTTTCTTCTTCAGTTATATGGTTATAAGAGGTAGGCTGAAGTCGCCGTAGTCTAGTAGGTAGTGTGTTGGCTTATGGGACGTAAGGCCACGGTTCAAACCCCAGGTGAGACATCAAAACTAAAATATGAAAAAAATATTTCTTCGGTGACTTCCTTCCTCTCGGCAGATTTCTGATAAAAAATAAAATTGCCATGAAAAGTTTATCAAAAATCTGTCATTCGGAGTCGACTCATGCATAAAATTAACATACACATCCTAGGTGGTGTGAGAAACTAGGTCCATAATCCTAACTGAAGGGTTTTAATGACCTATTTTGTATGGATGTATGTATGTTTCTTGTTTCTATTATTGTTCTATTATTGAAATTCACTTTACTTTAGCTTGAGTTTGTTCTTAAATTAATTTCGAAAACCAAAATCCTCAAATCATATCATGCCTAGCCATTTCAGGTAGGAATGTCGTCGCATAATAAAACTGCATTTATAATTCAATTTCTATTACAAACAACAACAACAACATTTCTTTTTTATTTTATTTCGCTTATGCTTCAATCATTCCTTTTGCTGAAATTATTTCGTCTGTTTGTCTGATTGTTATCGCTACTAAAGCAGAAAGTTGTCGAAATTGTTAATGCAATACAAACAACTCCAGCTTGATTTTTTCTTTTAATTTGTTTTGCAATTTAATTCTCTTTTTATTGATTTTTATTTAACTGAAGTAACAGATAAACAATTGGGAAATGGGATATCAAAAAAACTTTTTATTCTACAGATAAATATCACTCATCTACTCATTCAGTCATTCATTCAGTCATTCGTTCAATGGATACAATATTATTACGATATATTTTGTATTTTTATTTATATTTTATTGAGATTAAATGGATTTTGGGCGTTTTGTTATTGTGTCACAAGTGGAAATTAATTTTAGATTTCGAAAAAGTTTTCACGATTTTTTTTCTTTATTTTTTTGAGGGAAATAGAAAAAGGGAAAAATAAAAAAGTTCTGAAAATAAAATGTTTTCAATAAAATCTAAAAATTTTTACAATTGAGAATTTGCAATTTAATTCGCATAAACTCGCTAGAAAAGTTGTTGAAAATATGTTGCTTCCAATGGATTACAATAAAAAAGTTGGTGATATATTCGAATTACAAAATATAATAAGGACTATCGCTGTAATAAGCTCTTTTGAAATTTAAGCTTCTGAATTAAAATTAAAATTACAATTGCACTCAATTATCGATAAATTTCTACGATACGAGAGATATTTAGCGTTACACTGAAAAAACTAAAACAGTCTAGTTTCTTTAAAAGTATCCGTACATACACATATAATTGATCATTAAAACCCTTCAATCAGGATTATATTTTTTTGAGAACATTTTCATTCAAATATTTTTTTGCCAGAAATATACTGAGAGGAAGTGGCCGAAGACATAATTTTTCATACTTCGTTTTTTGATGGAGCTGTCTGTCCTCGATTTTGAACCATGGCCTTACGTTTAATAAGCCAATACATTACCTATATTTTTTTTATGCATTCATGAAAGTCATCACCATACATGGTATGTCGGACTCTGCCACTGGGTATACCGACTAAAAACCCGCCTTGTTTCCTCACCTGGGTATCATTCCACATCGGAACCACGGTTGTATTACTTCGAGGTGGACCCCTTTTTGGCACCTGTGCCAGTTCATCATTTTCAGCCTGGGTCTAAGCTCCGCTCTTTTCTTATTTTCTTATTCTACTGCGTCTAGGTCATATTTTTTCCATCGCAGGTCTTTTTTCTCTGCCGTTTATCATTTTCAGCACGATGTTTGTAGCACTAAGAGTGCCGATTTCAGCCTCGAGACCCTGACGTCTTTCGGCCCAGCGTCTGCAGCCGAAGAAAGTGTGTTCGGCATCGTCTAACATTTCCTCCTCCTCGTAGATGCAGAATGGCGAGCGACATTTCCCCATGCGATGCAGGTACTCTCTGAAATATAAATGACCCTTTGGCATCTGGGTTATATAGTAGTCCACTTCGCCGTTTTTTCTGTTTTTCCACACTTGCAATTCTGGAATCAGCCACCTACCATGCCGTTCATTTTCCCAGCGATGTGGCCATTTTAAGAAGACTTCGTGCTGTATCACTTCTATGCTCTGTGACTGAGTCGTGCTCTGTCTATCGTTGATAATCATGTGGCGCTCAATTGCTTGAAGGTCTATGGGAACCATTCCAGCTATAATTAAGGGATTGTATTGATACCGTGCGATACGAGGATGTGACCCGTAAAGCTGCTATTCTCTGCGCATATATTAGTTTTTAGCTCTGGTTCGAGTTTTCAAAGTAGAATCCCAGATTTCAGAGCCATAAAGGAGTATAATATTTCCAGCCTCCATGAGTAACTTCCTCCTACTTGGGAGTGGTCCTCCATTATTTGCCATCAGTCTACTCAGCTGTGTTGTTATCCTAGCTACTTTCGCTGTTGCATACTCTATCTGCTCTAAGTAGGTCAGTTTCGAGTCCAGTCTAATCCCAAGGTCGATCTCTTCGTAGGGATAACCAAGTCGCCTATATTAATTTCGATCTCGGTCGGAATATGTCGTCTTGTTAGTAACAGTAGCTCCGTTTTATGCATGGCCAACTGCAGGCCATGAGATTCTAGCCAGTTTTTAGTGCGCATCATGACTTGTCGTAGTCTGCGTTGAACTACTTCTGTGTTTCTACCTCTAATGACTGCCGCAATGTCGTCTGCGTATCCAACTAGGAAAGTATTCTCCTATATTACCTACTAGACTACGGCGACTTTATACAGCCGACCAGTGTACTACAACTGTGATAAACGTTGCGCTTTTATTTCAACTTCTGCCCAAGTGCTGAGTGATCATTGACTGGCAACATTGCCTTTGGCTTTATTATTGCAATAATTATTTTATTTTTATCTTTCATTGTATTTCTGTTTAGTGTTATTGCAATTTGATCTCTGTTAGTCTCTCATCTCGTACTTCCTTAAATGTATTGTTTCTGTATTTCTTTGTGCCGTATTTTTTTTAAACTGAATTGTTAACACTTTTTTTAACGTTGCCGTTACCTCC
The DNA here is from genome assembly GCA_936449025.2 of Sarcophaga subvicina. Classification (NCBI taxonomy): domain Eukaryota; kingdom Metazoa; phylum Arthropoda; class Insecta; order Diptera; family Sarcophagidae; genus Sarcophaga; species Sarcophaga subvicina. Next base: position 42,625,084 of record OW388084.2, read on the forward strand.
TGAAGGAGAACTTTACCACGATTGCAACAGGTGTACGAATTTTATGAAGCCGCCGTAGTTTTAGTAGGTAGTGTGTTGGCTTATTAGACGTAAAACCAAGGTTCAAACCACAGGTCAGACACCAAACCGAAATTTGAAAAAATACATATTTCTTCGGCGACCTCCTCAGCAGATTTCTGGCATGAAATACTTTTTGTATTTTGTTTTAATGTCTGGCCTGGGGCTCGAATCCTGGCTTTACGTCTAATAAGCCAACACACTACCTACTATACTACGGCGAAAAAGATTGCTGAAAGATTTATTTTTAACTTGGATTGGTATTCTCTAGTGAATGTTTGATTACCGTGTAGAATTGATTGTCGTATAAATGGAGCTAAACGCTGGTCTGAGTGGGGGTTCTTTAGGGGGTTCCGCCATCTTACATAAGCTTTCTTAACCTTAGGGTGAAGAACAAGCTTTACAAATAAATTTGTTAATTAGGGAATTAAGGCAGTAGAAATAAATATTGTAACGAAAATGAAACATCTAGATACTGGTGATTCGCTTAACATTGAAATTATAAACAAAAGCTACAAAAACAAAGAAATGTAGTAAACAAACTTGTTTACAAATTATCGCACTGCTTAATGTGACAAAAAACAGCAGCACAAAAAACGGTAAACGGTAACAAGTAAAAAATATACCAACAACACTACAATAATAAACGTAAATAACGATGTTTACATTTATAGAGATTTCGAGAAGGCTAAGACATGAATGTTAGCCTTCAAGAACATTCATCAGACTGTTTACTCTGCCATATAAAAGGCTAGGCAAAGCAGGCGACTGAATGAGTGAAGTTCAGTCAGTCTTGTGTGCAGACGTGGTGTGTTTGAAGAGAGTAATCGTGGTTTGAAGATCTCCGTTACAAAGATCTTTTGAATAATTGCCTATTAATTGTTATTGTTTATGCAAAGGGAATTAACGGAGGAATAACAAACAAAGCAATTGTTGTTGATTACATCAAGTTGTGAACAGTCTCACACACAATTGTGAGAATAATAAAGATTTTTAATTAAAACTAAACACAAATTTATTTTTACTTTATTTGCAAACTACGAGCTCTTATTTTAAACGTCTTTAAAAGGCTAAAAACGTAACAATATTTATATAGTTTATCATTTAATGTAGTTTAAAGGCAATTCAATTATTCCGATGGAGTGGATATGTCTTACGCTTATTTGAATTTTGAAAAGCTTTTTTAAATCTAGATCCGTATTCACTTCCATTCTGTCTCTTATCCGATATCTTTATGTTTTTTACTGTTGCCCATCGAAAATATATTGAATATTTAACAATTCCTTGACGCAATTAATTCCAAACTTTTACTCTTACTCTCATACCTAGAGAAAGAACGTTACCGTGCTACAATGATTCAAACTATTTGTTGGATTTGTATTCTTTCTATCCTGATGCTTAAGTTTAAGTACATCATTTAAATGTATTTTGTTGTAGTTTTCTTTTGGATTTCTTTTGCAATTTTTTTAGTTTTTTTTTCTGCATGAAAGTCTATAAACTTTTTTTCGTCGTATTTCGCGACAAAAGTTTTCATAGATTTTTGCTGCCATTTTTACAAACGGAATTTAAAAGTAAAGAATGAAAATAACAACAAATAAAAAAGAAGTATCAAAAGTATGACAGCTAGTTTGCTAGAGCCTCTTGAATGTTGACAGTTGGTAGCTAACAATAGTTGATTATTCTACTTCTTCTTCTGTTGTTTTCTTATTAATGATAACAACAGCCAATGCTCAATAAAATCTCTTTATACAAGACAATAGAGCATAAAACAAGGGGAAATTAAGATTCAATTCTAAATGAGGAACACTTTAGAGGTTTAAAAAGGATGAAAAGTTTTTATGAATTAATTATAATTGCGTTGCATTGATACGCAGTGCACTATATTTTATAATCAGATAAAAAAGTGGCATCTATTTATAGATGCCAATTAAATGAAATAATTTTGAGTGCCATTATTACAGCTTGCCGTTAAACTTGGATTTAGTTAAAAGTACCTTTAGCTAAAGTGAACTTTAAAGTCACCTTTAACTTCTTTTCGTTATTACAACCTACATATAAAATCAAGTTAACTTTTTCAAAAATATGGCGTGGCGGAACAATGTCGATAACACTGCTCAAATTAAACAAGTTTTATTTCAACGCAGTGGCAATGACTGGCTTGTTTTGTTTCTTGTGGTATTTGTTCATTTTATTTATTTATCTTTGAAGTTTCCATATTGAAAATAATACATAACATGGCAAGTTCAAACATAACCTTAACTTTAAAAGTTACCAATAGGATGAACTTCCCTTTAGCTTAACGCTCACTTTTACCTTATTGCTCACTTATAAAAATGAACAACAATTTATCTGCCCGTTGAAATCCTCCCTTTAGTTAACGGCAAGTTATAATCATGGCCCTAAGAGTCATAAAAGTCAATGAAGTGGATTCACAATTGTGAGAAATAATGGCCACTACAAATCTAGACGTTAAGAATTCAATTTTTGGATAAAAATGTGTGCGGCAACTGAAAGTAATGCTAAAAACACAATTAATAATTCTAATTAATTCGCAGCAATGAGGGAATTAGTGCCTACAATGAGAGAATTTTTGCTGTCAATGCGAGGAATAATGCTGTCAATACAATAACATGCAAAAAATAGAGTTTTTAAAAACGCGAATTATAAATATAACTCAAATGAAAGTTTTAGTGGCATCATTGATGTTTGAATTGTAATTAATATTATATTATTAATATTATATTATTATAATATTATTGTAATTAATAGTCATGCAGCTTACCTTACGCTGCAATTGCTGCGTCGCGTTTATTATGTTTATAGCATAAGTAAGTATGAAAGTAATGAAGTAATGCTTCCCAGGAAAATACAATTGTAAGTCACGTCTTTAGAAAACTTTGCTCTGTAAATTTTGTTGCCTTCGGAAAACAAAGGGATAGTACATGTGTAAAAGGGTACATAATGCGTTACGATTATTTCGAATAAATATTGTATATCAACGTCAAACAGAATCACAACAGAGCAAATAGTTGTACCTTGTAGGACTTATATTCAATAGAAGAAAAACCCTGTTTTTGTAAGATGATCATCTTCACACAAACATTTATATGAACAACACTCGTATGAAAACTTTTCCTTACAGAAAAAATTAATTGGAATTGGCTGTTATATACGGCATCTTTGTGGCTGTTTGCGATTGCGCGAACAATTCTAAGTAAAAGAATTACAAAACGGCCAGAAACTGTCTTTTGTACTTCGAATCATATTAGGCCAACACTTACTAAAATGAAACAATTGGATCGTCATTTCATGGGTGCACCGATGTTCTAGTTGGTAGTGTGCAGTACATCAATGGCCGAGACCGTGAGTCAGATTCGCACCAAAGACTCTGGGTGTTTGTATGATATTATTTATCCGTAAAAAAAAATGTCCTTGAAGTCGCCGTAGTCTAGTAGGTAGTGTGCTGGCTTGTTAGACGTAAAAGCCAGGGTTCGAGCCCCAGGCCAGACATCAAGACAAAATACAAAAAATATTTCTTCTGCGACTTCCTCTCAATAGATTTCTGGCAAAAAAAAAATTGGAGAGTAGATAAAATTGCCATGAAAAAATTTCTCAACATCTGTCGTTCGGAGTCGATTTTAAACTGTAGGTCACACCATTCATGTATAAAATTAACACACACAACATAAGTGGTGTGAGAAATTAGGACGTTGTACAATGGGTCAATTCGACCTCCGGGTACTGTACTTATCTTAATTGACAAGTACACGTCCTCTAACCTTACCTAAAACAACCATTCCTCTTTCCTTGCTCATATTGCTATCTTTCCTCTTATTCATTCCACAGCATGAATAGTAGTCCTCAGTGTTAGTTACAATAGAAATAATCTGAGGCTTTGGTGTAAAACAATGAATTATTTTCAACGAATTTTTCATTTCAAGTAGAACTACAGGGTTTCGGAGCAATAATTGTAATGAAGAAATTAGTTTTTATTCTAAGAAAAAATAGGACCAGACTTATTTAAGTTTCACCATTAAGTATCTAGGTCCGAATCTTGAACGCAAGTTAAGTTAGAGCAACACATACATATATAACATACACCATTGGGCATTGCAACCTCACAACAGCTCACACAACTTATATTGTGTGTGGTAATTTTATACGTGAGTGGCGGGACCTACAGTTTAAAGTCTACTCCGAATGGCAAACTTTTGAGCAACTTTTCATGACAATTTTATTTACTCTTAGGGTTTTTGCCAGAAATTTACTGACGGGTAGTCGCTGAAGAAATATTTTTTTATATTTCGTTTTTTGGAGATGTCTGTACATGGGATTGAAACTATGGCCTCACGTCTAATAAGACAACCTGCGACGGTGACTACTACGGTGACTCCTCGAGCAACAATGCAGCTGTTGTAGTAAAGCAACCGGTATAACCTAGGTTCTGCATTTAAATGTGAGTCACATAATGTAATGCAATATGTGAGCAGAAGAAATTATATTAAAAAGGCAAGGGTGACTATAACTCCTAAGATATCCGGTAGCAACGTGTTCATTCGCTTTAAGTCGCCATAGTCTAGTAGGTATATACGTTAGCCATTGGTACGTACGCACAATGGCTAAATTCATTGTGTACATATTTGAGATCAACAATGAATCGTTTTTCCGCTACTCATAAGTACTCATGAAATATTGAGTAAGAGTGAGTCAACAGTATCGAAATTCATCAACTCTGATTCATTTGTACTCCTTACACCATTGATTTATAAGTACAGGTTACAATGAGTATGCGTACAACGTTGACATCGAACTTATACCATTCGAAATTTTTTTGATTCATACGCCTACTCATTCAGATTCATAAATTTAGAAAAATACTTATATTGATTCGAATCATTCATCAAAATTAACTTATTGTTATTGTTGCATTTACAAGAAAAGAAAACAGAAAAAGACAAAGACGGCATTTAACTCAAACACACAACCTTCTAGTGAGTACTGTAGTGTTCGTAGGCGAATCATATTTATTTTGTGATTCTTGTAAATGTTGAGTAAAGGACAACAACAACATCATACGTATTGTTAAGTATGAATACGATGAGTACTTCAAACTTTGAATATGAGTACTATGAGTATAATATTTGTAATGTATTAATGTGAGTTCAAAACTTGACTAGTTTTCTTTATTATTTCATAATTCTTTGTTATTTACATTTCTTCTTATTTATATTCTTAGAAAAGAGGTGCCAGATCAAATTATTTATTTATTCAAGCTAACAATACTTCAGATACCTAACACGCTCCTCCATAAGCTTATACTATAAGTAATACTTTTGAAATATCTTTGTATTATATTAAATTATACAAGAAAGAAAAATATAAATCTATGATCATATAATTTAATTTAAATAATTAATCAATTTCAAGTTTTTTTTTTTAAACACTTTACCATCAACGCGTGGCCTTAACTCTCTACCAGTTTCATTTGATGTTGCTTCAGATGCTTCTTTCTTTATATTTTGCTCATCATGCATACTAGTACCATCAGTTCGTTCTACTTCACAATCACGGATTTGGTCCAAATGGCGCTTGATTTCACGATTATTGTGAGCAAGAATGCATGTGTATGAACGAGGACCAAGTTTGTTCTTGACAGTTGCCTGTGACCAACTTGCTTTATTTGGATTTCTGTAATCCCGAATCAAAACACTCTGTCCATTATTAAATTCAGCATTGCGATTGCCTTTGTGATTCAGAACGCTTTTAATTTGAGATTCTCGTATTCTGTTGCCTGTCATTGGAGGTCTTAAATTATCAAATTTTGTTTACAATGATCTGCCGAAAAACAACTTGGCTGGTGTTTCTCCAGTGGTACAATGTTTTGAATTTCTACAGTGTGCCAAAAACCTATTTAAAGCGGTATGAATAGGACAATTTTTATCTGATTTCAAATTAGAAATAATGGATTTTTTTAAAACCTTAACGAAACTCTCAGCCTGTCCATTTGTGGCAGGATGACCAGGCGGAGTTAAAATATGTTTTATATTATTAATTTCAAGAAATTGGCGAAACTCATCTGAAGTGAATTGTCGGCCGTTATCACTGACCAATATGTCAGCCAGACCATATCGACAAAAAAGTTCCCTGAGTTTTGCAATTGTAAATGAAGTGGTAATCTCTTTGGTCAAAAAGACCTCTGCAAATTTTGAGAAAGAATCAATTACTATAAACAAATAGACACTATTAATCGGACCAGCAAAATCTACATGAATGCGACTCCAAACAGAATCGGTTGGGGTCCACGGTATCAATGAACTTTTCTCAGGAGAGTCTAACAGTTGTTGACAAGAAGTACAAGATTTGTTCATATTCTCAATGTCATTATCTATACCTGGCCACCAAACATAGGACCTCGCCATAGCCTTTGTCTTAACTACGCCGAGATGTGACTCATGTAATTGGTTAAGTACTGCGTTTCATTGGAATGATAACACGATAACCCCACAAAGGCAGTCATATTCAACAGAAAGTTCGGTACATTTGTTAATGTAAGGCGTAAAATCTTCCTTTTGCAAGACATTAACTGTTCCCTTACGAACACATTCACATACTTTAGATAATATTAAATCTCGTCTAGTTTCTAGTGCAATCGTTTTGAAATTAATAGCAAATTTGTTTTCTGATTCTATTAGGTTAATATAGTTACTTTCAATAATATCTTTTGCTGAATTTTGTTGTGGCATACGAGAGAGTCCATCAGCACTATTAGAAACTCCTTTTATGTACTCAACGGAATAATTAAACCCTGACAAAATTAATGACCACCTTTGCATGCGTGCAGATGCCATAATAGGTAAACCTTTGTTCTCACCAAATAAAGCTGTTAGCGGTTTATGGTCTGTTCTTAAAACAAATTTGTTGCCTAATAAATACTGTCTTAATTTCGTAACGCAAAATATAATGGCCAGTGCCTCTTTTTCCAATGTGTTGTAATTTCTTTCACTTTTTGTAAGAGCCCTAGAAACATAAGAAATTGGTCTTAAATTATTGCCCATATTATGTGAAAGAACGCCAGCAATAGCGTTATCACTTGCATCCGTAGTCAGTACAATTGGAGTTTGAGGATTAAAATGAACTAGTACTTGATCTGAAGTAACATCCGATTTAATTGTATCGTAAGCTTTCTGACATTGATTAGACCAATTGAACTTACTTCCTTTCTTCAACAACTCATACAAAGGTACCATTTTCTGTGCATAATTATCTATAAATTTTGAATAATAATTCACCATCCCAACAAAAGCTCTAACTTCAGAAATGTTAGTTGGAACTGGTGCATTCAGAACGCTAGATACACGCGTGGTGTCTTTACTTAGACCATCACAGTCTATTGAAAATCCTAAATAAGAAATTCTTTTCTGAAAAAATTTACATTTTTTACGATTTAGTGTTAAGCCTGCTGATTTCAATTTATACAAAACTTCCTTGAGAGTGATTATGTGTTCCTTAAGATTTTTTCCAGTTACTGTTATATCGTCTTGGTAAACTACGACATTAGATACGCCACGTAACAGATTTTCCATGGTTTTTTGAAAGATGGCTGCAGCAATTTTAATGCCGAATGGCAAACGTTTAACTTTAAACGTGCCAATATGTGTACTAAGAGAACATAAAAGTTGCGACTTTTCATCTAAGAGTATCTGGTTATAAGCATTGGACAAATCAAGTTTAGTGAAAAGTTGTCCATCTTGTAACGAAGCAAATATTTCCTCTATACGAGGGAGGGGATATTTAAAATCTAGTAAATGTTTATTTAAGGTAACCTTATAGTCACCACAAATTCTAAGATCACCATTTGGTTTTAAAATAGGGACCAATGGAGTTCCCCAATCGGAATTATCCACTTGCTCTAAAATTCCATCTTCCACCATTTTACTCAATTTCATTTCAAACTTTTCTTTCCATGCTAAAGGTACTGCGCGAGGCTTGAAAAATATTGGGTTTGCACCCTCTACGATATCTAGAGAAACTTTACTTAGTTTATAAGCACCTAGTTTACTACTAAAAACTTCTGAAAACTCTGATTCAATTTGACCAACAATGACAGACAAATTACTTGTATCTCCTACTGAGTTCGCTTGCATTAACTCAAAATTAAACGCTCTTAAAAACGTGCGGCCTAGTAATGGTGGAATATTAGTGTCACTTACAACAACTGTCAAAATTTTTGATATGCCTTCGTATGTTATTTTTGCATCGTACTCACCAATAATAGGAATTTTGTGACCACTATAATTTACGTACGGAATTTTCCACTCTCGGAGAGGTGCTTTCATCTGATTCTGATTATAAAATAACGATGATACTAGCGTGCAGGGTGCTTCCGTGTCACATGCAACAGTAAGGTTAACACCATCAATTGCTACTGGTAGTGAGTATACACCACATGAAGTTTTATCTCTTATGCTAAAACAAGAATAATCAAAAACATTATTAACTGAGTTATCGCTGTCTGAATCGGATACATAATTTACAGTTTTTGCATGCTTTTCGGGACATACTGATGCTAGGTGTCCAATTTTTTTGCAAGAATAACATTTGCTGTCTCTAAATTTTCAGTATTTCGCCTCATGGTTTTTCCATCCACAGTGTGCACACTTATTTCTGTTGACGCCATTGTTGTAACTTACACCGCTGCTGCCTCGTCTACTTCCATGATTAGTGTTGTTGTTTTGACCGTTATAGTACCTTTCCCGGCTGTATGTTTTGTTGATGTAATTGACATTTAAGTCATCACACGTGGTCTTCGTGGCTAATTTTGTTTCCATTATCAAGGCCTTTCTCAACGCTTGTTCTAATGTGAGGGATTCATCCTCTTCACAAAGTTTTTCAAAAATTTTAGGTGGAAGCCCGATAATAAAATGATCAAGAATCATTACGTTTAGGTGTTCAGCAAATTTGCAGTTTAAAGCCATTTTTTTTACTCGTGCGTACCATCCACTTACAGACTCTCCTTCCTCCCTTAAAAATGTATGGAATTTTTTTCTTTCACTAAATACTATTCAACAACCACCAACGTGGAGTGAAGTGGGTTTCTAAGATTTCACATATTCACATTTCTTTAAAGGTCTTAGTTGAAGGGGAATTTGTGTGTAGCTTTTTTTATACTTTCATCAGTGCATTTGATTTCGCAAAAATAAATTTCTAATTGCTCCTTCCAAATTGTCCAACTTAAATTTGAATTATATTCTGGAATTCCAGAACATTGAACTAAAGTAACTGCGCTCGTCGCCATTTATGTAATGTATTAATGTGAGTTCAAAACTTGACTGGTTTTCTTTATTATTTCATAATTCTTTGTTATTTACATTTCTTCTTATTTCTATTCTTAGAAAAGAGGTGCCAGATCAAATTATCTATTTATTCAAGCTAACAATACTTCAGATACCCAACAATATTAAAATAAGTATGAATGCGTATGGGTATCATTATTTGTACAATAGGTCAATCCGACCTCCGGGTACTGTACTTGTCTTAATTGACAAGTACACATCCTCTAACCTATGGGAATCAGAAATAATGAGTATGATTCGAATCTACTCATCTTTTTGAATACTCATTTATGATCTCTGGTATAGTAATCCTTCGATTTACGTCGCAGTTGGTTGCAAAAAAGAGGCGACGTAAATCGAATGACGACGCAAATTTAAGTTAGAGGGAACACCAAATTTGACAACGTAAATCGAAACAACGTTAATCGAGGCGACGTAAATCGAAGGATTACTGTATGTACGTTAGCCACTGGTACGTACACATAATGTGTTGTGGCCAACATATCACGTATACGCACCAATGCCTAAATGCATTGTGTACTTACATATGTACATATATGTATTGCGGATATCGCTCTAGCAATGAAAATAAACGAATAACTTTTAAATTCATCATATTTATGAAAAATGATTATCGAACATAAATGGAATTGTCGATGATGATTGTCGACATTCTTTCACCAAATCTTGTTAATTCCGAGACAACGCCTTATGTGGTACTACAACAGGCCATTATGACTGTACTAATGTACGTTTTATAAAATCCCAACTTATTTTAATTATTTCCTTGAAAACAAATTGTCAGTTATTTTTTATGTTCAGTTTTTTAAAATTTTTTTTCTATTTGTTTTGTGATACTTTTTTATGCTGTTGCAAGTTTTAACTTTTTGTTGTCGACCTATTAAACACGTAAAAAGAAGTAAAATATACCAAAGGAAAGGAAATCTAGTAGCGCTTTCTGTAATTTGGCACGAGTTTAACACAAAGTATATAAAATAAAACTTTATGTTCGGTTTTGCATCAGTGGAGTAAAAAGTTGTGATTTTAAGCGCTTCTATAAATTTTAACGTATGGAAGTCTGAAGTCTTTGGTATTGTTGAGCCTGGAAATGTACTATATCTTACAACAGGGACACCTGAATTCTGATAGTTAATAACGGCCATCTTTTCTAATCTACACCTGTCAAAATAGTTGTCATTTATTCAGTCGCTCTCTATTCAGTTATTCCAAGAAATATGCTGAATATTTTAAATAATAAAGATTTGTGCTCTGACCATACTGCACTAGTTATTAATTTTAGCCTTTCCATAGAGCTTATAATAAAGAAGATTAAATTAATTTCATCAAAAACCGATTTAAGGTCATTTAGTTATTGGATTGAGAGAAATGTTGATTTAAAGATTTGCCTGAAGAGTGGAGATGAATTAGATGATGCAGTTGAAAAATTCACCAAAATTATTCATGAGGCTGCTTTTCTTTCATCCCCAACTACAGGACCAGCTAATGGCAGATCGGTATATGTTTCTGCAGAAAAAAAAATGGCAACAAGCTAGGCATCCTGCCGATAAAACATTTAGAGCAGACTTTAAGCCTTTTTCATTTAATTCTAATGAAAACTACATTCTACGATTTCTAGACAGTAGTGTCAAATGGATCTTCCAATTTCTCATATTACACCAAGTGAGGTACTTTCTGAAATAAAAATGGTAAACAAATTAAAGTCTCCTGGATTTGATAAAAGAGACTCATCGGTTGTGAAGCCATTATCATAAAAAAGCCATAGTATTTTTAATTTTAACTCTTATCTTTAACTCTGTATTAAGGTTACAGCACTTTCCTACTCAATGGAAGTGTGCGGAAATTATAATTACTGCCAAACCAAACAAACCAGAGAACAGCAGTGATTCGTACAGGCCAATAAGTTTGTTAACAACTTTGTCCAAACTATTAGAAAAACTGTTTGCACGAAGACTACTTCCAATATTAGAAGCTAGAAATATAATCCCAGAACATCAGTTCGGCTTTCGACATAGGCATGGAACACCAGAGCAGTACCACGGAATAGCTAATGTTACTTCTGATGCCTGGGGGAAAAAGAAGTACTGTTCGGCTATATTTCTGGACATTCAAAAAGCGTTTGATCGAGTCTGGCATTCTGGTTTGTTATTTAAACTTAAAAGTTTGCTTCCGGCACCATTTCATCTCGTTCTTAGTTCCTACTTGAAAAACCGTACATTTTATGTTAAAGTTAACAACGAAACCTCTCCTTTACGTGAAATACAGGCTGATGTGCCACAGAGATGTGTCTTAGGACCAATTATATACACCTTTTTTACGTCAGACATGCTTTGCACTAATGGAGGAACAGTCGCTACTTATGTAGATAACACCGCATTTATTTCTTCAAATATCTCCCCAATTGAAGCTCCAAACCTAATACAACATCAATTAAATGAGGTGCAAGCTTTGTTAATGACCTGGAATATTAAAGCATATGAGGAAGAATCTACTCATGTAACGTTTCCGCTAAACTATTCAAAAATGTAATTCTGTGAATTATTTAGAAATATGCTTAGACAGAAGACTTACGTGGAAAGATCATGTTAAAAGCAAAAGAATGCAAGTTGATTATAAAATAAAAAAAATATATTGGCTTCTTGGTCGTAAATCTAAATTGAGTTCAGAAAATAAAATTCTTATTTACATGGCATTCAACTGTGGGGAACTGCAAGCAATTCAGACATTGAAATTATTCAAAGATTTCAACCTAAAACATTAAGAATGATGGCAATTAAAATTAAATTAAAAAAATTTAAATTCCTTACTTATTAACGGAGATAAGAAAGTTCAGTAATCGATATTTATAAAGATTAAGTGACTATGTAAACCCTTTAGCAATTTCGTTGTTAAATGATAGTGATGAAGTATGTAGGTTGAAAAGATATAATGTTCTTGATTTCCTCTTTACAAACCAATGAAAGATGTATATTGTTCTACTAAGAAACTATTTTGAACTCAGTTTAGTTTTTATGATGTTGATCTTAATAGCGCTCAATAATTTAAGTTAATAATATTATATTTTTACCAAATTTGCTTAATATTGTAAAATAGATTGCAAATAAAGCCTCACAAACAACATAAACACATAAAGCGTTCAACAATACATATAAATAATATAATTGTCAAAAAGAGTATTCTGTTGGGGATACATATCTGCGCGCTTCACTCATTTCACGATCGCTATAAGCAAATTCGACCAAAAGGCAGCGATAGATGGCAGCTTCATTATTCAGCTTCTGCTTAACTAGAACAACAAAAAAGACTAAAGAAACGGAAACAAGGCAGAAATGCTTTGTGGATGCCATATGCTCCCAAGAGGGTACGGGAAAAGAAAATCATCAATATGTCTTTCAAATGAGTAAAAGTTTTCTATGATATTTTGCACACACATTTTTTATATTTCTATTTAAATGTAAAGATAGAAAGCGCATAATGAAAGGTCTGAAATTACAATCGTTTACAAGTTAATTTTCAATTTTAGTATAAATTGCCCAAAGAGCAGCATCTGCTGTAAGCAGTTGCACTGTAGCAGTGGGTGTGAAATTGCATTACCCCACAATAAAGGCCGATCAAAAACTTCCTTCAGTTGTGAACGTCATTCGTATCGAACTTTACCCATGATTTGCATGTGCTACACACTATTGCACATGTGCTACAATACTATTTTATACCCCCCTTAAGTTGAGGTTTGAGAAAAATCCACACCCTCATAAGACTCTCAACCATCATGTTGAGCTAAGATCTATAATTATATGACGATATTAATTCTATCGGTCTTACAACTAGGGCCTTATAGGACCCAAATAAGTGGTGCGTATTAAGATGGCCGCTAGTTTAACCTTACCTAACCTAATTTAAATTGACCATTATAATCACATTAACCTAAATAAAGCAAATCATAGTCTGAAGCATTTAGAAAAATTGCATTGCATTGTATGTTTTTTTCACAAGGATGTCTGAATATCAGAATTTATTTGTTTTCTTTCATTATTTCTCAAAGAAAATTTGTATTCAGAGCCCCAGTGAATTTGGTACATTATTTTTCTGTTAATTTTCAGATTTTCCTTTCCTAAGATTTTTTTTATTATAATGTTACGAAAATGGAAAATTCAAGATCCTGGTGTTTGGTCTATATATCATTTAGCATTAAAATTATAAGCAAAAACTACAAAAACAAAAACAATAATCTTGTTTACAAATTATCCCACTGCCTAATAATATAACAACAAACACCAGCATAAGAAATGGTAAACAAGTAAACAAAAATACAACAACAAAGACTATAAGAATAAATGTAAACAAAATACACAAGCAACAATAATGAAAAACGATGTTTATGTTTATAGAGATCTCGAGAAGGCGAAGCCACAAACATTCTCCTTCAAGAACATTCATCAGACTGTTTACCTTACCATATAAAAGGCAAGGCAAAGCAGGCGAGTGAGTCAGTGAAGTTCAGTCAGTCTTGTGTGAAGAAGTACGGACAATTTCCTAATAATTGTTATTGTTTATGCAAAGGGTATAAACAGAGGAATAACAAACAAAGCAATTGTTGTTGTTTACATCAAATTGTGAACAGTGGCACACAGAATTGTGCGAATAATACTTACAAACATACATAACTGGTCATAGCAACCCTTTAGTCAGAATTAGGACCTAGCTTCTCACACCACTTATGATGTGTCCGTTAATTTTATACATGAGTTAGGTCCCGCCACAGTTTAACGTCGACTCCGAACAACAGATTATTGCGCAACTCTTCATGGAAATTTTATTTTCTCTCAGATTTTTTCCCGCAATCTGCTGAGAGGCAGTCACCGAAGAAATATTTTTTTCATATTTTCGTTTTGATGTCTGACCTGGGATTTGAACCCTGGGCTTAGATCTAATAAGCCGACACACTACCTACTAGACTACGCCGCCTACATAAAGCATTTTAATCAAAAACTAAACACAAATTTATTTTTATTTTATTTGAAATCTACGAGCTCATATTTTAAACATTTTTAAAAGGGTAAAAACGTAACAATAAATATAATTGTTTTATGATTGTATTTAATGTTTCTCAGATTGTTGTTACAATTCTAACTCAGTTTGTTGTCATTTAACTTTTCATTTTTTAGTTTTTGTTTAAATCATTTGTGAGCTTTATTGTTTACATTGTTGGTGTTTTATCTGTGGCTCATAAAATGCTACATATTGTTTGTTTTATTGTTTTCTTTCTTCTCCACTAGGACTCTACATTAACATCATCGTAACATGATAGAAGTATTTAAATGTTATGTTATGCGTATCCATAATGTATCTACCATACATGCAAATATGTATTCATATTAAAATATCTGGATATCTGAATATTTATTGTCGTAAAAATGTGTTATTCTTGCTTGTGTGTATATGTGTGTCTATTGGAAAATAATTTTTGTTTTTGATTTGAATTCTAAATTCGAAAAAAAAATTCGAAAGATTATTTGTTACGAAATGTCCGCGGGATGTGGTACTAAATTGATTGTGTTCAATCAGAGGCTTTTTATAATAGTTTTCCATTATCAGACATGTTTTTTTAAAAGGCAATAAAACATTTATAGACTTTGAGACGAATGCTTGAATTCTTTTAAGCATTAAGGAAAGAAAGGTAGCAATCAGTCATTCTAGTCAAGCTATTAAATAAAAATTATTTGAAGTATATTGTAGTACGAGCAACATGACAAATTTTAAAGTAATTTATCTCTTTGGGATGTCAACTTGCGTGTAACAAAAGTTAGGGAACCCTTTTATGTGGATTTTAGAATTTTATTAAAAATACACTTTTTTACTGAAGTGTGCTGAAAGTATTTCCAAATACACTTCTTGTTTTACTAAATCTATTTGTGGCATTCATCCAGCCGTTGGAAGATCTTCTACTTCTCAATTAAAATAAAAAAGATGAAAAAAGTTTAAAATTAAAAGTTTAAATTTATAAATGTAGTCGCCGTAGTCTAGTAGGTAGTGTGTCGGCTTATTAGACCCAAGGCCAGGTTTCAAATCCCAGGTCAGACATCAAAAGGAAATATGGGTAAAATATTTCTTCGGTAACTGCCTCTCAGCAGATTTCTGGCAAAAACTCTGAGAGTAAATAAAATTGCCATGAAAAGTTTCTCAAAAATCTGTCGTTCGGAGTCGACTTTAAACTGTAGATCCCGCCACTCATGTATAAAATTAACGCACACAACATAAGTGGTGTGAGAAGCTAGATCTTAAACCTGACTGAAGGGTTGTAATTGTATGTACTTATAAATGTAACATAACAAAAACGGCTGGCCTCACAGTACCTCATTCGATCGGAACAATTTTCCTGCACTTCTTCGAGTGTATGGGGTCGTATTTCTCCAGTGGCATCACGAATGTTGGTATTCAAATGCTCAGTTGTCTCTGGTTTGTCGGCATAACACTTTTATTTAACGGCGCCCCACAGAAAACACTCCAACGGTGTCAAATCACATCTTCTTAGCGGCCAATTGACATCATCATTTCGGTTAATTAAACGGATATCAAACGTTTGACGCAATAAATCGATTGTGGCATGTGATGTGTGGCAAGTTGCACCACCCTGTTGAAACCAAATATCGTTCACATCAATTCCATGAACAGTGGGTACAAATAAATCGTTTATCCTGATGCGACAGGTACCTCCATTGACCGTAATGTTTGCGATGTCCTCATTTTCAAAGAAACATGGGCCAATATTTTCAGCTGAACGCACCGTACGAGCATGCTTACGTCTTGGCGCATCAACAATGAAACGAGTTTCATGAACTTGCTTACACCGGGCACTGTTGGTTTTTCTCTGCGGCCAAATTTTGTAAGACATTTTCATGCAATATCCGACCAATTGTCTTTGTTTTAGAAATAAATTTGCAATAAATCCCAACGTTGCTCAAGCGATCGATTCATTACGTTTAGTGGAGATAATATACTGAATTTTGTGACAGAATAGAATGACATAAGTATTGCCAGATTCGAAATAACAGATGGTTCAAATTTAAACCAATAGTTGACCCACCCGAGGGTAATAATATTTACATATCTAACGCAAGATTCATCATTGCTGCGAGTACTTTTTAACTCTCCCCTACGTAGTAAACTCATGATTTTGGAAAATGTTTGGCAACGAGAGTGAACCATAAGAGTGAAAAGAATAATTTGGTTCAAACATATACATATAGTGGGATAGAATTGGAAGTGTTTGGCCTGGAGTGAATATTCAAAACACATGAGGAAACTTGCTAGTTGCTTCGAAGCAAAAAGTTACGTCACCGAAAGATGTTCTCCATTAACTTGAACAGGAAAAAAACTTGAATGAAAAGCTTAATCAGGAAGTGGTGTCATGTGAGAACTCGAGGCAATGTTTGGACATAGAGGGTAGTTTCCATGCCACTGATAAGGTCAGGGTCTTTTCGTGGAGTAATAAGAGGTGTTTGGAAGGGTATATTTAGCGAAATGCAAGATGAGGAGAAGTCAAACGGGTTTGAGATATTCTAGACTTTTATAATAACAACGAGAAGCAACTTGAGTTATGTATCGACCTATGGCGAAGTAGCCTGAGAATGTTAACTCGAATTTTAAAGGTCGTCGTAAACTTATAGAACGCTTGTATTAGAATAGACATGATTCAAGCGTAATATGCAAAATCCGTGCTGATGAGAACGAAGCAACATATACTTGAAACCCACATACACATACATATTCAGTCATTACAACCCTTTAGTCACTATTACGAACTAGCTTCTTACACCACTGATGTTGTGTGTGTTAATTGTATACGAGTAGCGGTTTCAAAACCGAGTCCAAACGACAGAATTTTGAGAAACTTTTCATGACAATTCTATTTATTTCCCGAGTTTTTAGCAGAAATCTGCTGAAAGGAAGCCGCCAAAGAAATATTATTATTCTGTTGGAGATGTCTGACCTGGTATAATAACCTAACACACTACGTACTATACTACGGCTACTTCATATACTCGAAACCAATGCGGTGTAAATGCACATCAGAAGGCAGGCCATAATGAACATGGTAATTGATAGGGCGTCGAACAATATTATGAACAGGATTCGGAAAATGAGTACATTAAGGGCATTACAATAATTCATCTGGTTGCGGTACTACATTATACAGAAAACTTTGTTTATGGACTACAACGATCTAACTTCGATGCTTCTTTGGAATGCATTGTTTACTACCTATAAGAACAAGGCGAGACGACCACAAACATTTATTATATAAACTTCTATTTAAAACCCACCCTCGTATACTACACAGTTAATGTCATAACTTATTCGATGAATGAAGCATAAAGCCAGATTACAATTTCGCAAACGAAAATCTGTGGTAATAAATTACACTCATGTGCCACATGCCGTAAATCATTACAGAAGAATTATTTTGGGATAAAAAAAAACATTTCTTCTCTCACAGTTTGCATTCGTAACCTGAGAGAATTACTGGTGAAAAGTGCATGAAATGCAAATAAATGAATACAATTAAGCTGTTCTTATGCCACACACCTAATTAAATGTTGGAGTGAGAATTGCATATCGACAACACAAAAACAATAAAAAAAAGGGATTTCGCGATGAAGTTTACGTGCAGCAATTGTACAAATAAACCAGAATTTACTGGCAATTCAAAAGGCACACAATAAATCGTGAAAACAGGCAGTCGTGGTTGAGCACGATGTAATTAAACTTCAAGAGACATTTTTAAAGGATTTTTTTATTATTTTTTGGTAGTAAAATGTCAAATGCTTGGATTGAAAATTTCATACGTCATCAGCATCGAGCTTGAACTTCTCAAGTACAATCAAGACCAACCAACAACACCCAACATTCTGAATAAATGGGACAAGAATGTCTGTAACAAGAAATCGATAAAAAAAATCGGTTTGAGCAATGCTATGCCATACGTTTAAACATGCTTTATTAAATAAAAAACCAACAGAAAATTGCGTAAAAAACTATGAAAAGAAGCAGAAACTTAATGATGGCTGAACAACTAAAACCTATTGTGGAAGGATTTATTGTATGAAGTTATGGAAATGAAATAAATTTCCTTTACACATGAACGTCGTCTTAAAAGGGATTAAAAGAAAAAAGGAAAAATTTTAGTGACTTTCTAAAACCAAACTCCAGGGTTTCATTTGCCAGCTGATGTCAACAATAAGCGCACAAAATTCGCTGCAGTAGTAAAACGGTTTTTGCAAATAAAGGATGATTTATATTGACAATAATTTATGTCAATGCTTTATTTCTTTATTAGCCAAACAATAGTGATTTTCTATAGTCAGATTTGCAACTTTTTTTTGTCTGTCCTTAGCCACAACCCATTTACCAGCCTACTAATTCAACAATCATTGTATACCAAGGCTTACCCATACATACATACATACACGGTTGGTCATTACAACCCTTTAGTCAGGATTACGACTTAGTTTCTCGCAGCACTTATGTTGTATGTGTTAATTTGTATACATGAGTGGTGGGACCTACAGTTTAAAGTCGACTTCGAACGACAGATTTTTTGAGAAACTTTTCATGACAATTTTATTTACACAGTTTCTACCAGAAATCTGAAGAAATATTTTTTTATATTTCGTTTTTGTTGGAAATGTCCCATCTAGTGTTTGAACCGAGGTTTCACGTCTAATAAACCAACACACAACCTACTAGACCACGGCGACTACCCATAAATTTGTTAAAGTCATGAATTCCACAAATATTTTTTTACAGTCATAGGATTAGATTTATTTTTACTATGTAAGGCCGCTGAAAATCCTCACATAGTGAAGTCAAATCCTGGCCCAATTTGGACTGTGGACATGCTGCTATTCTGAGAAGTCATAGACCACTGTGGTCGATTATATGACTCCTTATAATTTGCTAAATAAAACATTCGTTTTTAGAATTCCGACTACAAAATTTTAGTCTGAAGAACCAGAAGTTCCCAATCGGAACGTTGTAGTTTACACTAATGGCTCAAAGATGAGTGGCTGGGTAGACTGTGGTATATAGATACCCTTAATATATTTAAGGGTCTTGATATTAAACTTTCTTGTAGACTGAATGATCTCTGCAATGTTTTCCAATCAAGGTTAGGTTAGGTTAGGTTAGAGGAAGTGTACTTGTCAATTAAGACAAGTACAGTACCCGGAGGTCGAATTGACCCATTGTACAACGTTCTAGTTTCTCACACCACTTATGTTGTGTGTGTAAATTTTTATACATGAGTGGCGGGACCTACAGTTTAAAGTCGGCAATTTTTTTACTCCCAGAGTTTTTGCCAGAAATCTGCTGAGAGGAAGTCGCCGAAGAAAATACTTTTTGATTTTGTCTTTGATATCTGGCCTGGGGCCAACACACTACATACTAGACTACGGCGACATCTTCCAATCAAAGGTCATGGCAATTTTAAAGTCGGCGTGATGCTTGCTCAGTATGCGGGGAAATCTACGGATTTACTCCTAAAGCAAGGCTGCGAGTAAGTCCCTAACGAATGTAGTTTCGACGACCCTTCTTGTCCATCAGTACCGAGGATATCTTCAAGAAATTTGAGATCATTCAAAGTTAATTATTATAGGGATTCCAGGACACAGGGATATCGTTAGAAATTGCATTGCTGATGAGCTGGCCAGGGCCGGTACAGAGTAGGCAATCGCCAATATGTTACAAAGCATAGGTATTCCCATTGCTTCGAATAATTTGGATGTTGTCCACATTTTCTACGAGGAAGCTCAATATCGTTGGCATCAGGAGGGTATATGCAATATTATCAGACTCTGTTGGACACGTATGGACAGGAAGTAGACTGACTCACTTCTGTACTCAAATCATCCATCGCACAATGGCGATCCTTACTCACCACTATACTTTTGGTAGGTACGCCAACTAATGACTTCTTCCGGAGCTGTGGATCGGAGGGGAAGGAAGAGACCGTCTTTCACCGCAATTGTCTGTTCGTTGCTCGTATCATGAAGAGATGGAGGTTTTTGACCTCTCATCTGACAGTCTAGTAGGTAGTGTGTTGGCTTATAAGACGTGCGGCCACGGTTCAAACCCCAGGTCAAACATCTCCAACAAAACAAAATACGAAAAAATATTTCTTCGGCCATTCTTCTGAGAATAAACAAAATTGCAATGAAAAGTTTCTTAAAAACTTTGTCGTTCAGAGTCGACTTTAAACTGTAGGTCCCACACAATAAAAGTGGTGCGACGGTTGTAATGACCACTTATGTATGTATGTATGTATGTATGTGTGTTCATCTCTTACAACCTGATAAAGTGACTGAATTCTGATCCTATTTCAAGAATTGGCGATATTGAAGCCAGCAATTTAATTAAAATGTTTGTTATTTAAGAATATTATGACTGTGCCAGATATAAGCCATTTTTTAAGTTCCTGCACAGATTGAGATAATCTAGGCTGCAAGGTCAGACCTTGCATTTTCAGATTATCATTTCGATTTCTGCAGAGAACTCAAATTTGAATTCCATTCGAACGCAATTAAATCAGTTTTCCGCTTACAAGGTTTTCACTGAGGGAATGCTGAAGTTACTTCTAAAAAGCTGACCTTATCTGAAACAAACCTTTCCACATTTAACAACAAAACTTTATTGTATCCAATCCGCTTCTGGGTGGCAGTCGCAAGATGAACAGCCTGGTTGAGTATTTATCGAACATGTATACACTCAAGATATATTTTCTGAACTTTTGATTTAAATTATATGTGATTAAAACGTACAGTCATTCAGTGGATCCTTAGAATCCTTTGTTAATGTTCTTGATTTGTAGATTGTATGAGTGAAAACTTGGCGAAAGATGGAATGCAGAGAAGAGGTGTTTATTTGTGCAATAACATTAACCCTGGACGGTTACTATATTCTTTATCATATAATTCTTTTATGTTTGACAAAATTTTGCTTTTTTTTCAACAATGTCGGGTGATAATGAAAGCTTGCAGTCACCAGACGAAAGAAAAATTTTGTTTGTTTGTCAATTCAACGAAGAGTAACCTTACTGTACAAAAATGACCACCCAGGATTAAAAAAATGGGTGGCCAGTGTACGTTTACTCGCTACAAGCTTTCGTTATCACCCAACATTGTTGATAAAAAGAGCGATATTTGGTCAAACGAACAGTAACCAATTAGGGTTAAAGAGTTCGTCAATTCAACGAAGAGTAACCTTTGAACAAATTGGGCATGAACAATTTGTTTTAAATCTCCTTCAAAGAGAACGAGATGTGGATTATAATTGCTCGCAAACAATTATAATCATTGGGTAATTGGAAAAAAAAAGAAAGAGAAATTATATTATTTCACTTCTGAGAATTCTGAGAGAATTCTTACCTTTTTTTCTCCTTTGGGTAAAACCCTTTTTTTCAGGATGGATGTATAGGATATTAATCTTTTAATTCAATTTCTTTAACAGAGGTTTGAGGTAAGTATAAAATTCACTTTATTTTCCAATTCAATTTTGTTCACAGTATAATTCAGTTTAAGGTTTGGGTAAGTATACATACATATATTTTAATTTATATATTTAATATTTTTAATTTATTATTTAAGCACAATTTGATTTTCAATTATATACATATATATAGTTTAAGGTAAGTACAAATTTATAGTTTTATAGTAAGTATTAAATATATAATTTTTTTTTTAACTTTATTTTATTTTAATTTTGGTTGTTCTTTTAATATTGTTTATTTTTTTTTTTGATTTTAATTTTATAAAAGATTTGCACAATTTTTAAACACTTGAGAAATATGTTGTTGATCCTATTGTAAGATTTGAAGTGACAATATAAGTTGAAGAGTTGTTGATGATATAAGAGTAAGATGATAAGTGAATTCTGATTATAGGTTTTTTATCTATTAAACTTCTGTTTCTCTAAAGCAACTGAATTAACAGTATACTTGGAGACATTCCTTTGGAATTTATGGAAATTCTGTGAAAATTTTTGGAGGCATTCACGTGGGAAATTATGGAAATTTTGCTTAAATGTAGTTAACACACTTATGTTATTTAACGTAAAAATTATTTCTGTTAAATAATTTATGTGTTCAAACCGAGTTTGAACATGGCGCCGGCCTTGGAGTTAAACTTAAGATGATCTCTTGTCTTGAGGTGTGGTACAAAGAACTTGCGCTAAGGATTTAATAGCTTCAACAATGATCTTAGTTACTGGTGTGGCCGACAAAGTTGATGGTGATGTATCTGCTGTTGCTGGTTTCCTTTTAGTCTTTTTATTTCCCTTTGGCCTTTTAGGGGTTGGATGAAGTAATGTATGGTGGAACCGATCGCATTTTTTGCACGTATCCAATGAATTGCAGGAACGTAGGTCATGCCTCCTCGCTAGGCAGTTCTCACAATATTTATGCTGGTCGACTACCTCTTGTCTTTTATGAACCGACATTTTTAGAAACCGACGGCAGAACCTTAGCGCGTGGAATTTTCGGCAGATTTTGCACTCGTAAATCTCCGGATCTGGTCGTGACCTAGTATAACGAGGTTTGCCTACATAACGTCTATTGGGTTCGTGGTTCCGCCGGGTAATTATAAATTTACGATTAATTCTAAATGAGAAAATTTAAATATTAGAGAATGTTGAAAGTTTAAGCTGAAAAAATGAGAGGGAGTTGGTTAAGAAATGTTAGAATTTTGAGAAAAATACAAATTGTGTTTAGAATTCGAAGATACTTTTATATTTTTATTGAAATATAATTCTTATCATTGAGAAATGAAAGATGACGATGTGCAAATATCCTCCGTACGCACATTCCTATCTGGTGGAGCACGAGGGGGAGTAAATTTCCATTCACGTTCGCGTGCTTTGCTAGCTTCGAGAAAATTACGACCATTGTCGGTTACTACCCTTTGGGGTAGTCCACGCCTCCCAACGAAACGGGAGAATGCGGCTTGGAATGCTGACGAAGACAGGTCTGAGCTTTTAATTTCAAATGGGCCAGCAGCGTGATATATGTTCAGATAAAGCTGGCAAAATCGGGAGTTGCCAGGTGATATAATGGGATATCTTGGGATATTTGCGGACTGCTTTTGTCCGCCAATGCTGACAATTTCAATTTCAGATTTTTGTTGGGGGAGTTGAAATCGGCTTCTATTTCTTTCTGTTAAGAATGTTCGCCGATATCCTGGGGTAATAGGAGTTCGAATGGTGAAGAGTTCACCTTTGCATTCTATTTGCATTAGAGCAGTTCGCAATAGAATATTTGCATTACCCGTAGAGTGATTAGCGTGTACTTGATTTGATGTAGGGGATTCTGTGCGAGTTTTATCGGGATTGTTTCGGGTAGCATTTGTATAGTTTAGGGTATTACTGCTACCTTCATGATTTGAGTCGTGACATTCTTGCTGTGGAGTTTCTGAAATTTCTGTAACATGGAGTAGAAACTGATGGGTTTCTTCTTCAAATATATCTGTATCGCAGGGGGGAAGTTTCGTACAGATGTCTGGGGATTCAGATGCATTTTGGGTAAGAGCGTGTGAATATAGGGATGTTCCTAGGTCACTAGAGGAATTTAATTGAGCTATCTTTATTAACTCGAGAATTTGTGAAGTGCAAAGGCATCCTCACACGCTTCATAATTTTTCTTCGCCTCTTCCTTAAATTCCGAGGTTACTTTTCCGTTATGGGACAACATTACTAAATGATATAAAGCAGTGTGTTGTGATTTAAGTGTTAGATTCGTATATTGAGATACGATGAATTCAAATATGAGATCTTTGGGCTATCAGTAAGTAGGGCTGGAACTGCTATCCAGCCAAATTTCAAAGAGAGTGTATATAAAAGTGGGTAATACCGGATATTGTAATCCAAGAGATTAGGGCTACCGAGAGGTAGTACTAGAACTGCTATCTAGCAAATTTTAACGAGAATATATAAGAGGGCAATACTGGATGTTGTAATCCAGGAGAAGTTAGCACTTAGGAGATTTGGTCTACTGGGAAGTAGTACTAGATACCTGTTATCTAGTGTAAAAAAATTAAGATAAACTCTAAGTGCTAATTTGAGGTAGTAGAAATTATTTTCTATATTCTATAAATAGGGGTTAGGGGCTACGAGGAAGTAGCACTAGATACCTGTTATCTAGTTTAAAAATAGAAAAAATAGAATATAGAAAAGAAATTTGGGATTTTAATAAAATGCCATGTAAGTTCTCTTATATAATTGTGATATAAATTCAGAATGAGATATGAGAATGTATTTATTTAATTATAAATTTTGCTTATCAACTGAAAATTATATATGAGACATAAAAATTTTTTTTTTTAAGTTTCGTAAGAAAAAATTTTTAAAAATATGAAATTCAAAAATATTCTTAAATTTTTTATTTTTTTCGAGTTCCAAATATGAAAATATAATTTGGTATTAAATTTTAATTTAATTTTAATTTCTAAAATGTTAAGAAGTAATTTGTTATTAAATTTTAATTTAATTTTGTAATTTTTCCTTTTTCATTTTTTTCTGTGTTGATCACCTTAATGGGTTAAATTATTTCTGTTTGTTTATCTTCATAGTGGACTGTATGTGTTTTGTTAAAAATAAACACCAGTGGTGTAAATGAATGAAATTAATTATTTATTTTTTTCAACATATGTGTCTAAAATTAAAATTTAAACAATTAAGGACTGATGGGGTAAAAATTTATTTATTTATTTTATATAAAAAAAAAAACATTAAATGAAATAATTAATCAGGTTGGTAATTAAATTTCGAAAATTTGATATTTGATATTGATTATAAATATCATTCCTTTATATATCTGCTTTGCGTTTTGTCCTTATGCCTTTTTCTTGTTATTCTTCTTTTTGTTGTTCCAATATTGTGTAGTCTGCTATTCTCTTGCTGGAATTTTGTAACAAAGAGATTTGCTACAATTCAAGAGAAATTGCAATTTCACTTGATCTGTGTATTCTCCAATGGGAATACAGCAAATCAAACACACTTCTCTTATGTGTGATTAAGAGAGTGGTGTATATGTTTGATTTATATAGAAATTAAAGGAGATGGGATCACTTGCACTTTTTTGTAATTATTTTAACTTTCAAAGGATGTTTTTTATTTTATATATATTTTTTCACTCACATATACAGAACAGAAATTTCTGCATTGTATACAAAACAAAACGGGAAATGGTAATCGCGAAATTGATATTTTATATATTTGTGTAATGTGTAATGGGTAATGTATGTAATATATAGTGTGTAATGTATGTAATAATACGTAACTAATTGGGTTTAAAAAAATTTTTTGATATACATATATTGGAATTTTAAAAATGTTTTCTTATATATAAAAATAAAAACGGGATAAACGGGTAAAACGGTACTTATACGCGGTACTTATATGAGAGAAAAAACGGTATTTATGTATGTACTTTTTATATATGTTGTGTTTTTGTAACAAATATAAATTTGTTGTAAGCATATGGACATCTATATGTAAATACGCTTCTTTTAACCTTTTTTCAGTATGTTCAAGGTTAATTTTGAAGTCGCCGTGGTGTAGTAGGTAGTGTGTTGGCTTACTATTCGTAAAGCCCGGGTTCGTATCCCAGGTCAGACATCAAAAAATGAAATATGAAAAAAAAAAAATATTTCTTCGGCGACTTCCTCTCAGAAGATTTCTGGCAAAAACTCTGAGAGTAAAATAAACTGCCTTGAAAAAGTTTCTCAAAATTCTGTCGTTCGGAGTCGACGTTAAACTGTAGGTCCCGCCACTCACGCATAAAATTAACGCACACAACATGAGTGATATGAGAAGCTAGGCCGTAATCCTGACTGAAGGGTTGTAATGGCCAATTATGTATGTCAAGGTTAATTTTTTAAGGCAAATAACACAACTTTTTTCAGTACTCTTTTTTTTTTCTTGCTTGGTTTTTTTTCTTTTACATAAATTTTTTTTTTTCTTTAATCACGGGTTAAATCACTTTGGGTTTTTCTCTCTTTTCTTTTTTCATTTCTACGATTTACACGTATTATGTGTGAGTATAAATTTATCTATCACTTACTTTTTTTTTTTTGTAATTCCAATTTTTTTATGTACGAATATTAAAAAAATTTACTTGACTTACTGCTTTGTTGTTGTTTAATGTTGTAGTGATGAGTGTTGCCACTGGCGGTGGCTGTTGAGTCGAAGAGCGAATTTAACCACCAAAAACAAAAGACCGAATTGAATTTGGTTGGGACGTTTATTTCTGTATATAAAAAAAAACTTATAAATAAAAATACAATATAGCTATTTTGTGTTCTTACCGCAGTGCTTTCCTTCGACAAACTAAATTTGTTTTCAAATATTTTTCATGTTGTGCCGTATACATACAAACTTAACGAAACAAAGAAAATACAAAGCCAACTTGATCATTTACATGTAATACATACATAGTAACTTAACGAAACAAAAGCACTGCAGCAGAAAGAAAAAACAAAGCCTACTTGATCATTTACATGTAAACGGATAGACAAAAAAGGGAAAACAAATACATAACATATGTGTGTAAATAATCAAGGGACAAATGAACATTTAGGCAATTCACAGATTAACGAATTAAATTAACAATTAAGTAAATAAATAATTAGAACAAATAAATAAAAATTTCCCAGCTTTATGAGCCATTAAGCGACAATGAGTTTCTTGATCTCTTTACCTCATTTTTTGTTGTGTAGAGTTGTTTTTGTTAATTTTTTTCCCACTCGTTGTTTATTTTATTTTGTGTTCAAGAGGTTCGCTTTTTACCAATGAACGGGAGAAGGACCATAAACAAATTGGGGATGAACAATTTGTTTTAAATCTCCTTCAAAGAGAACGAGATGTGGATTATAATTGCTCGCAAACAATTATAATCATTGGGTAATTGGGAAAAAAAAGAAAGAGAAATTATATTATTTCACTTCTGAGAATTCTGAGAGAATTCTTACCTTTTTTTCTCCTTTGGGTAAAACCCTTTTTTACAGGATGGATGTATAGTATATTAATCTTTTAATTCAATTTCTTTAACAGAGGTTTGAGGTAAGTATAAAATTCACTTTATTTTCCAATTCAATTTTGTTCACAGTATAATTCAGGTTAAGGTTTGGGTAAGTATACATACATATATTTTAATTTATATATTTAATATTTTTAATTTATTATTTAAGCACAATTTGATTTTCAATTATATACATATATATAGTTTAAGGTAAGTACAAATTTATAGTTTTATAGTAAGTATTAAATATATAATTTTTTTTTTTAACTTTATTTTATTTTAATTTTGGTTGTTCTTTTAATATTGTTTATTTTTTTTTTTTGGTTTTAATTTTATAAAAGGTTTGCACAATTTTTAAACACTTGAGAAATATGTTGTTGATCCTATTGTAAGATTTGAAGTGACAATATAAGTTGAAGAGTTGTTGATGATATAAGAGTAAGATGATAAGTGAATTCTGATTATAGGTTTTTTATCTATTAAACTTCAGTTTCTCTAAAGCAACTGAATTAACAGTATACTTGGAGACATTCTTTTGGAATTTATGGAAATTCTGTGAAAATTTTTGGAGGCATTCACGTGGGAAATTATGGAATTTTTGCTTAAATGTAGTTAACACACTTATGTTATTTAACATAAAAATTATTTCTGTTAAATAATTTATGTGTTCAAACCGAGTTTGAACAACCTTAATGTATAGAATTGAAAAGTAACAGTCCAGGGTTAAAAAGTTTTTAAACAAAATTTTTGTGCTAATTGCTCCCAAAACTAATTTCGCTTTATTTCACTGCCAAATTTTATTATCCAACACAGACTTTATTTTTTTTATTTCAAAGATATTTTCCTTTCACTTTGGAAAGAGAAAAACCAAAAAACAACAAAGAACAAATAAACTGAAATAAGAAAAAGAAATTTTGCTGATTTTTATATTCTTTTGTCGTTGCCTGTGGTTTTTCTATTCAGTAAAGATTCTAGTCCATCTCAAGAAAGGGAATTCACCCAGCGAACAGCATAATTGCTAATTTGTTAATAATTAACAGAGATTTCATTGTTTCTTTTTATTTATTTATTCTTTTTGTTTTTTAACTAATAAGAAAATAAAAATATATGATTTTTGTTTATAACTTAATAATGTTGAATAATAATATTTATTTTGTCTCTGAAAATTGGTCAACTCCATTTGAGCTGTTTTTGGATCTGGTTTATTAGCCCAGATAATTGGGCCCATACATACTACATAATTGACCAATACAACCATTCAGTCAGGAGAACGGCCTAGCTTCTGACACCACTCATAATGTAGGCGTTAATTTTATACGTGAGTGGCGGGACCTACAGTGTAACATCGACTCCAAACAACAGATTTTTGAGAAACTTTTTCGTGGCAGGTTTATTTACTCTCAGAGTTTTTGACAGAAATCTGCTGAGAGGAATTTGCCGAAGGAATATTTTTTTCTTATTTCGTTTTGATGTTTGACGATTCGGGTTCTGGGATACGAACCCGGGTTTTACGTCTAATAAGCCAACACTCTACCTACTAGACTACTTTCTGGCTTCTCTTCTGTTGTCGAATAAATCTTTTATAAATGTAGTCAGTTTTTTAAAATTCCTAACTATTGTGCTGACGCAGTGTTCTACGATGCTTGATTGTCCATTAGATACACGTTTTCTCATACCCTGCTAGTATTTTTTATCCTGTTTGAAGGCTGCTAATTTAATGGCACTGAACTGTATGCTCCATGATAATTTTTGCAAAAATAAGGCTCCAGTTATTTGACTAATAATGTGACAAATTGTGGCAGTGGAAACTTTCCTCTCAGCAGATTTCTTGCAAAAAACAAATAAATTTGCCATGAAAAGCTTCTCGAAAATATGTCATTCGGAATCAACTTTAACTGTAGGTCCCGCCACTCATGTATAAAATTAACGCACACAACATAACTGACTGAAATGTTATAATGACCAATTATGATATGAATACATTTGTGATATCAGAAACATACTTTAACAACGTAGTGGTCATTCAATCGAGAATATAGCAGAGAATAAAGAACAGATCCAAAAACTTCTATTCATCATCGTTCACAGCGATTTAAATTTAAATGATCCACATTATTCATCATTTTGCATCGAATTTATATTTTTATTTAAAGGCTTACAAGGGTTAAAAGCAACTGACCACGTATTATTTCGGCAATTCGTTTCTTTTTAACAAAACAATCTTCACTGACAAAGTCCATTTCCATTATTGTCCATTATTGTATTAGATGTGAAGAGAATCCAAGAAAAGTTACTGTTTTTGGTGTAGTTTGTGGTCCGGGAGAATCGTCGTACCATATTTTAGTGAAAGCAAAAATTTAAATCGAAAATTGAATACGAAGTTTTCTGCGGCAGTAAATTGACGATTTAGACGGAGAGAATACTTGATTTCAACAGGATGGTGCCACATGTCACACAGTAAGAGAAACGACGAATCTTTTAAAAGAGAAGTTCGAAAATCTTTATATTACCCGTAAAAGAAGAATAAATTGGTCTGTAAAATCGTGCGATTTGACACCTTTAGATATTTTTATGTTTTGTTTTAATTTAAAATGTACATCAATAATCCTACAACAGTTCAAGAGCTTAAAATCAAAATTATCGAGTAGATATCAACCACTCTGGCTACAGTTTATTGAGAAAGTGATACACAATTTTGGTAAAAGATTCTTAGCCTGCCGAGGCAGAATTAAGTCATTTGACTAACGTAATTTTTAATTTTTATGCGGAACCTATTTGCAATAAACTGAAATGAAAATATGTTTAATATCGCAAAAAAGTTTTATAGAATTAAAATGATACCTCAATTTTGGACACCCTTTATCTATTTTTTGTTGCATTGTCGTAATATACATAAGTACCACATTTTTTTATGTTATAATTAATTGTTATAATTTAATAGTTTAAACTAATGTATCGTAGTATTTATTACTAAAACTGAAATTTGATATCACAACTTCAATTATTAATTTAATTGTCGACTTTTACCTGGAATATAACAAAATAATCACATAAATTAACACACATAGACATTGACATACACACACTAAAATAATTTAAATCGTTTTAAAGATTTTTAGATAAAATTTATGAATTTTTTATTTAAATTATGTTGTGTGTATACAAATTTCATTTGATTTAACTGCTGTGTCAATAAATACTTGGTAATTGATATATAAGTGTACATATGTATACGCATATAAAAACAAAACCCAAAACTACAACATTTTATCAAAAGTAAAGGGTGCGCCATTAAAAGATTTAAATTAAAAAATATTATAAAACAAAAACGGTTTGATATTTTGCCAAATTTATTTTTTTGTTGTGAATTAAAATTGTTGCGGTTAGAAGTGAATTATCATTTCATTCATATGGCTTGCCTCTGGTTTGTCGGCACAAAGCTTTTCTATAACGGCGCTTGGCAGAAAATAGTCCAACGCTGTCAAATCGCCGCTTCTTGGCGACCAATTGACATCACGATTTCGGCTAATTAAACGACCATCAAACATTTGACGCAATATATCGATGGTGACATGAGATGTGTGGCAAGTTGTACAACCAACCCTGTTGAAACAAAACATCGTCCACATCAATACCTTGAAGAGCGGGTACAAAAAATCGATTATCATGGTATGATAGATGGCTTCATTGACACTTACGCTTATTAAAGTACCCGCCAAAATGAAAAAAGATATTTTTTTTGGCAAAATCAACAGTTTCCTGCATTGGCCCATCTAGCGAAGCGAAACAAAGCGGATGGTCATGCGGCTTCCACTGTTGAACCAATTGAAATTTAAAAGGCGTCATACCGAGATCTTTTCACAAAATTCGACGTAAACTGATGCGTGAAATGTTCAGTTATGGAGAACGATGACGAGTGGGTGTTGATGGATTTCTCACGCACACTTTCAGCCACAGGCTCTGTATTTTCTTGTGTACGCACTATACGCGCACGCTCATGTCTCGGAGCATCAATAGTGAAACCAGTTTCACTAACTTTAACGACAAACTTGCATATACCGGGCACTGTTGGTCCTTCTCTGCGTTTAAATTTCGTACGACATTTTCGTGCAATATCCGACCAATTGTCTATGTTTTGGAAATAAATTTCCAATAAATCTCAACGTTGCTCAAAGATAAATTGATTCATTACGTTCAGTGGAGATAATATGCTGAGTTTTGTGACAGAAAAGAATGACATATGTATTGCCAGATTCGAAATAACCGATGATTCAAATTTAAACCGATAGATAGCCCACCCGATGTTTGCTTTTATTTACAATAGCAAAACAAATGCCATAAATATAGTTTTTATTAGATTTTATGCTAAAATGAATAAAATATAATTTATTCACAGTCAACGTCAAAAATATGTTCAGCTTCTGTTGAGGATAGAGCTGCAGTTTTTTCTATTTTCGAGATAAATGACACCACGGGACTGTAGGATATTGCGAGTATAGGTATTTGGGTGAATTCAATATCTGCTTTGTATTTTCATTTTTAACAAAGAATTGTACGATAGAAGTTTGCATTCCAATTTTATGTGTAAGTCTCCATTAATTAATCAACAAACTTCAAAGAATTTCAATTGAATTTCTTCTAATTTTGCTTTTTTGGATTTATCAAGTTTAACCGTATATGAAGACGAATGCCGAGATATTTTATATATATATATATATTTTCAAATTTGAAGGAAATGTTTACGTTTACAACGTGAACGATATATTAACCATTTTGTGTTTCTGTCAATGTCGAGATCCTTCGTTAAGTTTCCCAGCATACTTATAAAAGCAGTATCGTCAGCAAATGTAGAAGAGTACATATATCTTCTCCTTACATTTTTGTCCAAAACCATTTAGAATTGATGTTAGTTGTCGGATAGTCTTTAGATTTCTAGCAAAAACTCTGAGAGTAACCAAAAATTTGTCATGAAAAATTTCTCAAAAATCTGTCGTTTGGTAGGCCTCATTACTTACATATGTATAAAATTTACAGACACTACATAAGTGAAGAATCTAGGTCGTAATCCTGCCTGAAGTGTAAATTGAAAGAAGCTCAAAGGAATAGTAAAAAATATTAATAACAACATACAAATAAATTTATTCATACGATACTAAAAAGGTTTTCCATAAACTTATTTATATACTAAAGAAACAAAGCCTAACTCTTAAAAACTAAAACTCCGAATTCTTAAAAAATAATTCAAACTATTTTACATCATTTAGGGCCATTATTACAACTTGCCTTTAACTAAAGGGAGGATTTTAATGGGCAGATAAATTGTTTTTCGTTGTTATGAGTATCCAATTAGATAAAAGTGATCGTTAAGCTAAAGGGAGGATCATCCTACCTTTAACATTTAAAAGTCACTTTATGTTTGAACTTGCCATATTATATATTATTTTCATTATGGCAACTTAAAATTTAAACAAAATTAGCATGTACAACAAAAAAACGAAGCCCGCGGTTGCCACTGCGTTAAAAAAACTTGTATAATTGAGCAGTGTTATCGGCATTACTCCGTCACTGCCATATTTTTGAAAAAATTTATCTGTAAGTTGTAATAACGAAAATAAGTTAAAGGTAACTTTACAGTTCCCTTTAGCTAAATGTACATTTAACTAAACCCAAGTTTAACGGCCAGTTGAAATAATGGACCTTAAGCTTTAAACTTAAATAATTCGAATTGTGCTAAATTCTCTGCAAACCAATCGTGTTGAAAAAATCGAAGGAATAGGAAGGCAAACAACAGCAAATGTAAACTTTCAATACTTAGTGGAATATTATACATACACAAACATAACAAAAATAACGCAGTAAACAAACCTGTTTACAAATTATCGTACTGCATAATGTAACAACAAACACCAGCATAAAAAAATGGTAAACAACTAAACAAAAATATACCAACAACACTACAATAATAAACGTAAACAACGATGTTTACATATATATAGAGATTTCAGGAAGGCGAAGTTATGAACGTTTGCCTTCAAGAACATCCACCAGACTGTTTACTCTGCCATATAAACGGCAAGGCAAATCAGGCGGCTGAGTTAGTGAAGTTCAGCCAGTCTTGTGTGAAGACGCGGTGTGTTTGAAGATAGTTATCGTGGTTTGAAGATCTCCGTTACAAAGATCAGTCGAATAATTGCCTCGTAATTGTTATGCAAAGGGTATGAACAGAGGAATAACAAACAATGCAATTGTTGTTGTTTACATAAAGTTGTGAACAGTGGCACACAGAATTGTGCGAACAATAAAGAATTTTAATTAAAAACTAAACACAAATTTCTTTTTATTTTATTTACAATCTACGAACTCATATTTTAAACGTTTTTGAAAGGTAAAAACGTAACGATGCAATAAATCTCTGGAATACATTAATTTAACATACACTTACAATACACATACATTTCTACATTATATTCGAATATATGCGTAAATTCAAACATATATAATAAGAATAAGAATAAATCTGTTAAAATAGAATTCAGAGATAATAAAAAATACTTTAATGTGTTGTTTAATTTAATATTTTAATCAAATACCCCATCATTTATGGTATACGTACATATGTACATACTTATGTATATAAATATGACATACTCAGATTTCGAAATGATTTATAAACGTTTCGTTTCGTTAAATTCAATAATATTGTTGAAAGCTTTACACAAAAGAAGTCAAATTGAATTCATAGCATTCAATATAATAGGAAATGCTTTATAGATTGGTACATTCTTTGATTGTTCGCTAATATGTATTTATAACAAATAGAAACTAAGAAGAAAATTATCAGAACTATTAATAATATAAATTGAATTATGTATGTATACATTAATGTAAATAATTATGTCGGGTCTTCCTGCAGGTACTTCTGAGCTTTGACAGTTAATAACAGCCAACTTATTGAAGTTACATCTGTCATTTATTCAGTTTATTTTCACAATGTACGGATATAGTATTCAACGACACTCATTACACATTCATTAAAAAATATTCATACATACATAATTGATCACTACAACACTTCAGTCAGGATTACGACCTAGGGTATCACACCACTTATGTTGTGTGTGTTAATTTTATGCATGAGTGGTGGGACCTACAGTTTAATGTCGACTCTGAACGACAGATTTTTGAGAAACTTTTTCATGGCAATTTTATTTACTCTCAGAGCTTTTGCCAGATATCTGCTGAGAGGAAGTCGCCAAAGAAATACTTTTTGTGTTTTGTTTTGATGTCTGGCCTGGGGTTCGAACCCTGGCTTTACGTCTAATAAGGCAACACACTACCTATCAGACTACACGACATTAATACATGTTTTTATTAAAATGAATTACTAACGAGAATTCAATTATCTTCAGTTATGAGGCCCATTTCTGGATGAATGGATACGTAGACTAACAGAATTGTCGAACGACGATATCAATCCACATGCGACCGAGAATCGCTAATTTTGGATTTTGGTATTTATTACGGACGCATATGGTAAGAATCAATTCTATGCTTAAATCACATGGCCCTGTATCGCACAATAGAGATACTCACAGTTAACATTCCGTTTGGTAGGAACGCCGAAAGACTTGGCATTCCGTTAACAGACTTCTGCAGGAGTTGTGCGTCTTAGGAGAAGGAAGAGACCGTCTTTCACCTCATATGACAGTGCCAGTAGACCGAACTCTCTAATATAAAAATTACTGCAATTACTAGCAATATTTATTATGGACTCGGTTTGATTTTTTTATGAAATGTTTGTTTGTGGACCTAAATGCTAGGCTTTTCCTGCAATGAAGTTCCTCCAGCTTTCATAATGAAATATTTGTTTAACTTTGAACTGATAAATGAATAAAAAAAAAATATTGGTTTAAAGGAATATAAACAATTGAACTTCTAAATAAGAAAGTACTATGAGGACTACATGTTTATTACAATAAAAGCAGAACGTAAGGCTAGGTTTAGCACAAGGATATGTTCGCTGGATTCAACTTTTTTCTTTATTTTATGTACGAAAAAACATGCGAAAGTATTTAAATTAAACGTTTTGCTTACGTGGACATGGATTGTGTATTTAGGTTCAGTAATTGGCTGCTAATTAATGTAATTTTGTAGTTGGCATGGCCCATTCTGTGTTTTCATGTCTTTTGGGGGAATTTTTAATTCAATTGGAGTTTTTAGTGCGGTTTGATGATTTTAGAACACACAAGTTGCAGAAACCAGAGCAAACAACAGTAAAAGCGAAAGCGAAAAAAATTCTATTCACCATCAACAAAACAAACAACAGGAGAGCAGGGATAAAAATACATTTTAAATTTTCATTTGATGATGATTTTAATTTAATGAAACAGAATGTTTAGAAAAATGGCATGAAATACAAAAAACGATTAAAATCTGTGTGTTCTAAAATAATAACATTTAATCAGTTTAGAACAACACCACAACACAGCACAATATAAAAAAGATGTAAAAGGATGACAGGGAATCCTCAATTTTCGGCTTCTTAAGGCAATTAAGCAGGACATAAAATATTTACCTTTTAAGGCAAATAAAAGCAGCGTTACGCGATTATATTTTTAAATGATTTTCTTTAAATTCACAAAAAATAAATCTTAGAAATGTTCACAATAATGTTTTTTATGTATTTAAACTAATTAAAAATATTATGTTTAAACCTTTTCAAATTAGACCTAAGAGTTTGATAAAAATTTTGCTTGAGAGCATGAGAGATGTAGGAAATACAACTTTTTTATCGCTTTTAAATGTGGTTTAAAAAGAAAATCACATTTAATTCTTCTTGTTGGATAATATGTTTGTTTTAACGTGTTTGTTTTTCCCTTAATCTTTTTTAAGGGCGAATATTAAATTAAACAATTTATAATTTAATATAAAATTGGGCACTTAGTAAATTTAAAACAATCGTGGGATTAAGACCAAAATTCCGAATTTTAAATGATCAGACCGATGTCGATTATGTTTTTAGTTCAACTGAATTCATTTATTTCATATTTCTTAAATCTAACTTATTCTATGTATTTAATCCTAACTGTATTCTGTATTCAGCAACTCCGTTGCTTTATCTAACCTTGGACTACCTGTATTCTATATTATTTGTTCATTCACCTTAACGCTACTTTATTAATTATATTATTTTACATTAGGGTAGTTCCTACTTCTAGTATTAGTATTATTATTGTATTATAAATTCATTTTTTATTATTATAGATATTTGGTATTACTTATATTTAAAGGTTATTTATTTATATATGGAAAGTTAGTTTAGTATATTGATGGGAGCCAACATTCCGGCCCCATTGAAGGACTTCACGTCTTCAATTATATGGTAAAGGTGCCAATTTGTGGACCGGACGTTTATACACGCCGTTTCGAGTTCTTACCTCCGCCACTCTGACCTTGCCGTCTTCGCCTTTGATTACGGCCACGACTCTCCCGGTCACCCATTGCTGTGGCGGGCAATTGTCGTCGTGGATGATTACCACTTGACCTTCTTCGAGGTTGGGCATTTCTTGATGCCACTTGGCTTTGCTCTGCAGCCCGTGGATGTAGTCCCGAGACCAGGCCTGCCAGAATGTCTGCTTGAGATTGCAGAGCAGACGCCAACGCTTGCATAACTTCGCTTCTTTGTCTTTCACGCCTTCTGCGGATTCTGGCGGCAGCGAACGCGGACCCTCGCCTATTAGTAGATGAGCTGGTGTTAAGGCTTCTCCGTCGTTGGGGTCTGGAGACAGCGGTGCAATTGGACGACTGTTGAGCACCGCCTCTACTTCTGCGAGCATTGTTGCCATCTCTTCTTGCGTGAGCGCCATGTTGCCCACGGCTCGCAGAAGTAGGAAATTCGCTTGTTTGACAGCGGCTTCCCATAGTTCTCCGAAGTGCGGCGCCCGAGGTGGTATGAAGCTGAACTTCAACCCGGACGGCGCTGCGTACGACTCGACGGCCTGTCGACTCTTGTCGAACGCTTGGTGCAGCTCTTTCAGTACGCGGCTGGCTCCGACGAAGTTCGTCGCGTTGTCGCAGTATACTTCTTTGGGTAGTCCTCTCCTGGCAGCAAACCTTTTAAAAGACATAAGAAAAGCATCAGAGGAAAGATCAGAGGCGAATTCTAAATGTACTGCCTTAGATGTGAAGCAAACGAAAACCGCTATGTACATTTTCAATGGTGGCCGCCCACGTATTCTCAAAGACACGTCAATAGGCCCACAGTAGTCGACTCCGACTATTAAAAATGGACGCGAAGCTCTCACTTTATTAGTGGGTAAATTTCCCATTATTTGGGACATAAGCTTCGGTTTATAGCGGAAGCAATGTACGCATTTGCTAACTATCCTCTTGCATTCTTCTTTCGCATTCATCAACCAAATATTCTCCCGCGAAAGAGCTATGAGTGCTTTCGTACCAGCATGGCAATTCTCTAAATGTAAGTTTCGCAAATAAAGCGTGACAAAGCTATTTCTTTTCGGTAACAATAGTGGAAACTTGATATTATACCCCAAGTCTGCATTTAGCAGTCTTCCACCTACCCTTATCAATGAAAACGATTTATCTTCCTCAACAAATGTGTGCATAAATGGTGTTAACCTCTGGATATTAGAGGGCAATACAAGAGATTTCTGAAGCTTAAGTATCTCCTCAGAAAAGTTAGTTTTCTGGATCGTTTCTACAAGTCGAAAGAAGGCCCATTTCAATTCGATTGCAGTAGGTTGACAATTTTTCACGACTTTGCGTTTCTTAAGGATGTCAACAAATCCACAATGACCACAAACGCAGTGACTCGTAATAATTTTCCGTACGAGGAATACTTTTCTATGAGATCCAACAAGCAATTTTGTGAATCCTCTACTGCAAGAAATACATTTGTTTTCCTTTTTTCCAATAGTATTTGGTTCTCTGTTAACTCGAAATGTTTATTAACAGGCCAGGAAGAACTGTCATCTAATAAGAATGACGGTCCCTCAAACCAGATCGATTGCTTCAATTCCTGGACGTCGCATCCCCGGGAAACAATATCAGCTGGATTATGGTCATTTGGTACATGTCGCCATGAAATTTTTTCTGACCACTCCTGAATCTCAGCTACTCTATTCGATACAAAAGTAGCAAGGGAGGATGGATGGGTCTTTACCCAATGTAGAGTTATTTCCGAATCTGTCCAGAAATAAACTTGATCGATCTTAAATTTGAACATGAGCTTAATTCGAGCCCACAACTTAGCCAATAGGTGTGCAGCACACAGCTCAAGTCTCGGAAGAGATTATG
This sequence comes from Sarcophaga subvicina, assembly GCA_936449025.2. Lineage (NCBI taxonomy): Eukaryota > Metazoa > Arthropoda > Insecta > Diptera > Sarcophagidae > Sarcophaga > Sarcophaga subvicina. Next base: position 42,663,871 of record OW388084.2, read on the forward strand.
TCTTGAGTGGAGCAACTTTAGATTTTCCAGTGAGTAATCTGACAGTAACTTTGCCAGATTCGAAACTTCTTACGTAAATGCAATACCCATATGCTCGCATTGAGGCATCAGCAAATCCATGTATTTGAATGTTTGCTGTGGAAGTTGTTTGGACGAATCTTGGGATTGTTATTGAATCGATCTCCATTAAATTAGATTTGAGATTTTCCCATGAAGTATCAAGTCTCATGGGAATCGATTCATCCCAGTCAAGTTTTTGAATCCAAAGTTCTTGTAGTAAGATCTTGGATTTTATACCAATAGGGCACAATAGTCCGAGAGGATCAAATAACCGAGAAGAAACTGACAATATGTTCCTTTTCGTAGCTTTCAAATCTTTGAAAGAATTCTCTAAATGAAACTTTAATGAATCATTCTTCGGACTCTAATGTAAGCCCAAAGCCTTAGAAGAATCGGAATCGCTGTGCAATAGCTTTTCACTTTGCAGAGTACTAATAAATTTAGGATGATTTGAAAACCATTTCGCCAGATTGAAACCAGCTGAACTTAGGATATCGGTGACTTGATTACGAATTGTAATCAGATCCTCGTAACTTTCACCACCAGTTAACAAATCATCAACGTAAAAATCACTGCGAACAACTTTCGAACCAATAGGCAAAGTCTCTTTGTACAAGTCGCTTAACTCAATCAAACATCTTATAGCTAGAAATGGGGCAGAGGCTGTGCCATAAGTCACAGTGTTTAATCGAAACACCTGTAAGCTATCAGATGGATTCTGTCTCCAAAGGATTAATTGAAAATTCCTATCATTATCGTCGATCAAGACTTGACGATACATTTTCTCGATATCTGCAGTGATTACGTACCGATGAAGCCGAAAACGGATGAGTGTAGAATACAATTCTTCTTGAATGGTGGGACCAACCATTAACAAATCGTTCAGTGATACATGAGAAGAAGTTCTACACGAAGCATCGAAAACTACTCGAAGTTTAGTAGTTGTACTTTGAGGCCGCAGAACACATTGGTGGGGTATGAAATAGTGAGAAGAAACAGGCATATTATCCAAAAGTGGCATATGTCCCAAATTGAAATACTCTTTCATAAAGTCATGATACATATGCCTCATCGTGTCGTCCTTAGACAGTCTTCGTTCCAACGAAAGGAATCGTCTTTTCGCGACTTCGAACGAAGAACCTAACACTTTTGCATCAGACTTAAAAGGCAGTGAGACTACAAATCGTCCTGACGCTAAACGTCGTATTGAATTTCTAAATTTATCCTCACATTGTTGATGCTCCTCTGAATAAATTTTCCTTGATTCATTTGGAAGTTCCTCCAGTTCCCAGAACTTCCTAACTATTGAGTCAATATTACTCTCGTTTTCTATCGAAGTACTCAAATGACAAACGCTAGAATTAATGGAACCCTTTGATTGATTGCATTTGCCAGTAACAATCCAACCAAGTGAAGTTTTCTGAAGGATTGGAAGGCTCGGGCCAGATTTTATCTGACCAACACACATTAACTCGAAGAAGATTTCTGCTCCGATAAGCAAATCAATTTTGCGTGGTTTATGGAAGCACGGATCAGCTAACTTTATATTGTTAGGAATATGTAAGCCGGTTGTATTTATAACACTATCAGGTTGGAAATTAGTTATTGAACTCAGTACCCAAAATTTCGCATTAAATTGAGTAGAGTTAACTCTCGACGTGACAGTTAAATTAACGCAAGATTTCGAAAGTGAATTTGCTTGACCAATGCCAGTTAAATTCAGTCTGCCTCCTTCTCTTTTTAAACGAAGTAGCTGCGCAAGTTCCTCAGTTATTAGATTTGGTTGAGATCCGGAATCCAAAAGTGCTCTCGCTGGTATCAATTTACCAGAGCTACTTCTTACACTGACTACTGCTGTCGCGAGAATAACTCTCTCATCGGACGAAGAATAGTTTCACCGATCCATGTGAAGTTGATGATTGTTCAGTGTAGATGTTATTTGAACTTGCACTTGTAATGTACCTATGTAGCAATGAATTGTGTGAGCTACCACAAATTCTACATTTGGATGAGGTACAATTCGCTACTGTGTGTCCCCTTTTCAGACAATTTATACACGCTGGCACTGATTTAATAAAGTCAAATCTTCGACTTACTGGCTCAGCAGTGAATGAAGGGCAATTATTAATATTATGCTGAACAGATTTACAAAATAAACATTTGTCAGCAGACAATTTAGATTTCGATACATTTAGTGAGGCTCTATTATTTCTCCTCGGAAAATGTTCAGTTGTTTGATTATTAAACCTCGGCCTTGAACTTGAAGACTCATCAGCTGCAATATGCTGATATCGTTTGTTCAAGGCGGATTCACAGTCTGACCAAAGGGGAAGTTTATCAAAACCAAGCTGTTCTTCCCATTTCGATTTGGTGACTGGGTCCACTTTTGACATCACTAAATGTATAAGAATGGCATTTGTAATCTTTTTATCGTCATTAATTGACAATAAAGAATCGTATATAGCGGATACTGTATCTATCATGCTTCGCAAAGCACTAGCCGAAGGTTTTGCAATTTGTGGCAAATCGAATAGTTTTCTTATATTGTCAAAAAATATAAGACATTCATTGTCATAAACCTTCTTCAGACTGGCTATTGCTTTGGGGTAATTTTCTTCCGTAATCTGAAAAGCTTTTACCGTACCCAAAGCTTCGTCGGACAAGCATGATATCAAATGATTAAATTTCTCAATGTCTGTCAACGTCGGATCATTGTGGACCAAGTTCTCAAACAAACTCATAAAATTTTTATAATCGGAATATTTTCCGCTAAATTTGGGAAGTTTCATGTTTGGGAGCCTCGACTGATGTGGTTGCCCAAAAAAGGACACTTCTGGCACATTTGATTGCCTATTCTTAGACAGGAGGCTCAAAAATAATGATTTGGTGGTCACACAAATGTCCTCAAGCTGAGCTCTGTCATCGTTTTCGGGATCCAAATTATCCACATCGGACTGGAGCTTCATAGCTTGGTCAATATAACCTTTCAATATGTCCAATCGACATTCCAACTCGATTGGATTAAAGGAAATCGTCTTTTCCACAATGGATTGACGAATTCGAACTATGTTCTCAACAATCTTCGATTTCTTCGAAATCAACTTCTCCAAACTTTCCGATTTGGAGGGAGAATCTTGTCTCTTCCTACTAGACATTTTCAATTAACTTATGAAATCAAAGCAAATCGTAAGAAACCAAATTAATTTATTGGTTAAATGAAATTCCCAAAGGACGAATGATTTGCTTTGGACTAGAAGAGTTAACGAACTTATCAAACTCTCGTCGGTTACAAAAATATTCGGGTCTGTGTTCTATTCTAGTTTCGTTATTCGCGGTTTCACAGTCAAAATAACTAAATAGCAATATATGTATATTTTCCTGACAGCCTTTGATAAGTGTAAAATTTATCAAGTCAAATGATGAATTTGTTCTTTCCTTTATAAAACAACAATCAAACAATTAACTAAAATTGTATCGAATTGTTGTCTGGAAATTAAATTCCGTATACAGTGTGAATAGTCCCACTGTAAGCAGCTGTGCAATATATAATTTATAAGCCGCTGTGAAATGTATATACTGTGAATGGTAAGGGAACGACGGAATGGAACACTGATCATATGCAATCTATATTCAGCGAACCAAAAAAACAAGAACAAGCGAAAAACAATTTGGTAAAAATAAAAAATTGAAAAAATAATTCGCGAATATTTCCGTAAAAAAATTTCATAAAAATATAAATTATTTCAAATAAATATAATGACGGTAAAAAGTTCTGGTGCATATACACAAATAATAATTAAAGTATTTACTTTCGCGTTGAATATAAATTACTATACGCAATTGTGTGTATGACAAAACACGCACGGTTTTCACAAAATAAGGGCGGTATAAATCAAAAAATTCAATTTTATAGTTAAATAAATGAATAATTTAAAAAAATTGCAAGTATAAAATATATTATATGTGTCCAACCTTCAGTCGTTAAGCAGTTTTTGAATAAATTACAAAAACCTCTTAAATTTGATTAACTTACAAATTTAAGGAAACACAAATATATTTTACACTTGTTACCTCGGATTCTGAGTTATTCTCAGAAGCACGTTACTTTTTGCAGATAATACAGCGGCAACGGGGCACTGGGCAAAAAATTGGCAATCTTCCTTCACAATAGTGGGTTGAGGGTTGATTTGATGACCTGGCGTCCTCTTGGTATGATGTGATGTATGTTGTGGTTGTTTTGATTTTCACTACACTGCACTACACTTTATAGTTTTATATATGAAATATGTAAGTTTGTTTGTACTTCTAATTATTATTATTTTTATTGTATATATATATTTTTTATATTTCAATTCAATTCATCAACTTTCACACTATTTTATTTCTTTTTCGAGCTGATGGCCTTTGCAGCTAGTGCTCCTTAACTAAATATAATCCTTGGATTTCTTCCCTTGGTTTTATATGAATAAATAAATAAAATAAATAATAAATATTTCTTTTTTATTTTATTTGGAACACTTATCGTTTATGTTAATTTGTAACACTTGTTATATGTATGTTTTTTTTATCACTTTTGATTTTTTTTATGTTTTATTTTGATTTTTCTCTCTTTTAATTTTTGTATTTTTATTTATATTTATTATTTTTTTTAATTGTGTATGTGTTTGTAAATTTGTAATGTTTTGTAATTTATGTTTCAATTATTTAAAAAATGAAATTTACACTGGCGCATAGATAAATTTTAAATAATTTATAAAATTCACCGCGCGAATTTTGGCCTTTTATCGAATTCTCCGACGAGATCACTGATGTTTTAAATATATGTAATTAATCTTATTCTTATTAAATATAATTAGTTTGAAATAGCTTATCAAATTTTGTTTTTTATAAGATTAATCACTTATTTATTTTTTAAATTCACTTTTGTCCCTGCTCGGGCGCCAAAATGTTTTCCCTTAATCTTTTTTAAGGGCGAATATTAAATTAAACAATTTATAATTTAATATAAAATTGGGCACTTAGTAAATTTAAAACAATCGTGGGATTAAGACCAAAATTCCGAATTTTAAATGATCAGACCGATGTCGATTATGTTTTTAGTTCAACTGAATTCATTTATTTCATATTTCTTAAATCTAACTTATTCTATGTATTTAATCCTAACTGTATTCTGTATTCAGCAACTCCGTTGCTTTATCTAACCTTGGACTACCTGTATTCTATATTATTTGTTCATTCACCTTAACGCTACTTTATTAATTATATTATTTTACATTAGGGTAGTTCCTACTTCTAGTATTAGTATTATTATTGTATTATAAATTCATTTTTTATTATTATAGATATCTGGTATTACTTATATTTAAAGGTTATTTATTTATATATGGAAAGTTAGTTTAGTATATTGATGGGAGCCAACAGTGTTCTTATCTTTTTTGTTTCAGTCCCTTTAGCCTTTTGATTTTGTTCTTTTATGCTTCGGTTTTCTATAATTGACAATATATTATTATTTTTATATTTCGGTTTGTTTGGTTTTGAAGTCGCCGTAGCCGTAGTTTGGTACGTAGTGTGGTGGCTTATTAGTCATAAGACCACGGTTCAAACCCCAGATTAAACATCTCCAATAATACGAATTATGAAAAATATTTCTTCGGCGACTTCCTCCCACCAGATTTCTTGCAAAAACTCTGAGAGAAAATTGTCATAAAAATTTTCTCAAAAATCTACCACTAGGAGTCGAGTTTAAACTGTAGGCCCCACCACGTATGTACAAAACAAACACACACATTCAACATACATAAGTGGTGGGAGAATCTAGGTCGTAATCCTCACCGAAGGATTGTAATGACCTATTATGTATGAATGTATGCGTTTGTTTAAAAATTTATTAATTTTACTGCCTTAACAATGGGAGAGTAACTTCGTAACATATTGCTGATAGTCTCGGAAATCAAATAATTTTTGTTGAACTAAATAAAATGATTTTTGGAAGTCCAAAGCAATTTCAAAACATTTTCCAAGGTACTGTTGATAGTTTTAATGTGAGGAAAGTTAAAAAACGTTTTTATAGGCTTTAGGTGGCTTAGCAAGTAATAAAAGTGAGTCAGTATTTAACTTATGTTTGTACAATTGTGATTAACTTTAATATTAATAATTATTGTTACAGCATTGTTATTAGAGGTGGTTTGTTTTAACTAGATGCCCTAGAAGATGGCTTTAAAATATTGTGAATGCTTCAAGTGGTATCCCCAGGCCAGACATCAAAACAAAATATAAAAAGTATTTCTTCGGCGGCTTCCTCTCAGCAGATTTCTGGCAAAAACTATAAGAGTAAATAAAAATTCCCATGAAAAATTTCTCAAAAATCTGTCGTTCCGAGTCGACTTTAAACTGTAGGTTCCACCACTCATGTATAAAATTAACGCACACAACATAAGTGGTGTGAGAGGCTTAGTCGTAATTCTGACTGAAGGGTTGTAATAACTAATTATGTATGTATGTATGTATGTATGTATGTTTGTATGTATGTATGTATGTATGATTGTATTTATGTATGTATGTATCAACATTGAAATTAAGGGAAACATATGATTTCGGTTTCCTTTTGTTTACGTCACTTTGTTTTATTTAAGTTTAAAAATTTTAAGCACTTAATGAAAGACCCGATAGTTGTTGCACCATGTATGTTAGTTTGACGATATTTTATGTTCATTTTGTACATTGTATTGGTAGGTTACCGCTGTCACTTGCAATGAATGACAAAATTGTAGAATTTCCTTCCATTGAGCTTCAGTTATAAATTTTGGTTTCATAATTTAACATCCTTTCTAAGAAAATATAATTAAAGAAAATGTATAACATGTAGTCCACCTCAAGTTTTTTGTTTAAATGATTTGTTGATCCACATTTCAATTCTGTTCTTTAAGCAAATGATACCAAAAACTAATACTCTTGCCAACTTAACTTTATTTATGAAATTCTTTCCAAGCGGTGTTATTTATCTCCTGAGATTAAAAACAAAAACATAACAAAACAACAGCAACAACAACAAAGAAAAGACAAATTGCTTATAGCCATCAGCACCACTACTGGGATTAATGAAAAGTTTTGATTTTGATTTGCTTTTCCTTTTTTGCGTGTGTGGTTTTAGGAGAAACGAAAGGACTGTCAACATTATCAATAATTCATCATAATTTTTACTGAGTTTACGAGAAATATAAGCAATAAGGAAAGAGTACGGTGAGGGTAAATAATACATCATTATTACCGCCGTTATTATATCATCCTCATTATGGATTATTTTAAGGAAAAAACAAAGGAATTAAGATATTTAGAGAAATAGGATGTGATGTGCGTATGGTTGAGGGTATACTTGTGGAAAAGTTATTTATATTTCATATACGTATATAGTGTATGTAAGAATGGTGGCAGTTATAAAGTCATTTTCATATAATATAATAGCGCTGTAGGGAAAATTTTTTTAAAAGGAAGTTTAGTTTTACAAAACAGTTGGTGAAAGCATTACAGCTTCGTAATCAATTACAGTGTTTTCTTGTGGTAATACAAACAAAGCAATACAATAATTAACACACCAAACATACTATTTTGCGAGGGGCTTTAATAAATTATTTATTATAAATGGAAAAGTACGTACGTAATAATACCCTTCAGTCAGGATTACGACCTAGTTTCTCACACCACTTATGTTGTGTGTGTTAATTTTAGACATGAGTGGTAGGACCTACAGTTTAAAGTCGACTCTGAACGACAGATTTTTTGAGAAACTTTTCATGGCAATTTTATTTACTCTCAGAGTTTTTGCAAGATATCTGCTGAGAGGAAGTCGCCGAAGAAATACTTTTTGTATTTTGTTTTGATGTCTGGCCTGGGGTTCGAACCCAGGCTTTAGGTCTAATAAGCCAACACACTACCTACTAGCCTACGCCGACTTCAAATTTATTAATTAGATATTATAAATGGTAAAGTAAGATCAATAATTAATTTGTGGAATTAAATAATATTTTTTTATCTTTTAAAAACCTTTAAAATATGAGCTCGTAGATTGAAAATAAAATAAAAATAATTTTGTGTTTAGTTTTAATTAAAATTCTTTATTATTCGCACACAGTGCCACTGTTCACAACTTGATGTAAATAACAACAATTTGCTTTGTTTGTTATTCCTTTGTTTACACTCTTGCATAAACAATAACAATTACTAGTCAATTGTGCGACAGATCTTTGTAATGGAGATCTTTAAACCACGATTACTCTCTCCAAACACACCGCGATTTCACACAAGACTGACTGAACTTTTAATAACTCAGTTGTCTGCTTTGCATTGCCTTTTATATGGCAACGTAAACAGTTTGATGAATGTTCTTTAAGGCGAATATTCGTGGCTGCGCCTTCTCGAGATCTCTATAAATGTAAACATCGTTGTTTCATTATTGCTGTTTGTGTGTTTTCTTTACATTTATTTTTGTAGTATTTGTTGTTGTATTTTGGTTTACTTGTTTATCATTTTTCTTATGCTGGTGTTTGTTGGAATATTTTTGTTTTCGTAGCTTTTGTTTATAATTTAAATGTTAAACGATGTAAAAGCAAAATACCAGTATCTAGATTTTTAATTTTCGTAACAATATATTTCTGCTTTACAATAGTGAAATATTTGTAACGTTTGTTTAGACATTGTCTACCTTTTGATTTACCACCCTAGCAGCATATTCACGGTTTTGTGAATTATCCGTTGCCGTGCCCGTATTATTGTTTAGGTTTAGAACATTTCAACTACTTTTATGCGTTTTTCAATTGTTAAACGAAGTATATTCGTAAAAGCAAATCTCTCAATATATAAATTTAAGATATACAGCGTACATCAAAAATCTAGGTACAGTAATATGTATATGCAATTTTCGAATTTTAAGCAATAATTTGTAGAAAAAAATGCCATAGTCTAGTAGGGAGTGTGTTAGCTTATTAGACGTGAGGCCGCGGTTCAAAACCCAAGTCTGACATCTGCAGCAAAACGGAATATGAATAAATAATTCTCCGACGACTTCCTTCCAGCAGATTACTGTCAAAAACTCTGAGAGTAAATTAAATTGTTATGAGAAGTTTCTTAAAAAATCTGTCGACTTTAAACTGTAGGTTCTGCCACCTTTGGATAAAATTAACCCACAACCTGGGTGACGTGAGATATTAGGTCGTAATCTTGATTAAGTAAGTAAGTAGTTTGTAAATTAATTTATATTTTTTATATTTAGTTTATTTATTTATTTCTACTTTATTATAAAACAAAAAACTTTCAATAATTTTCACAAACCGGAAGAAAAATAAGGGATGACTGATGATGACCTGATGACTCCATATTTTTCTACCGCAAAAGTATATATGCACCCAAGAAGAACTCAGAGTAAATTTAAAATTCAAAAGCCCAATATATGTTATACCAAAGAAAATAAAGTATAAAGAATGTACATTTTAACATATTTTGGAATGTTTTTCAAAAATATTTCATGACGCGAAGGGAAAGATAGAAGGGAAGGATACAGAAACCAAGAGCGTAACAATGCGTTGTCTTCATCGTACGTTTTTGTTGTTTGGCCACTTTTTATTTATTTTTAAAACAGACGTCGGCACCAATGTCCCTCAGGGGAACACATAGGACACGAACATCAAGAATGTTCGTTAAAAAGAGCGTAAAAATCTTGTCAGCTTTTAAAGAAGAAGGTTCATGTCGCTTTTTTTCAGACTTCAATTATAAACCCAAAGAAATATCACAGTAGTATTCACTAATATCAATGAGAAATGATTTCGATTTTTGGAAGAATACTTGATAAGTTAAATACGATGTCTTTAGGGATTTAGTGCAGTACAATTTTTCTATATTTTCCGATCACATATACATATCATTGGGTTAATAAGTAGACTTGACATTATTACTAACCATTTTCCTCTAGGTTAACACATGCCTATGGTTATAGATTAGTGAGTGAGAGAGAGAAAATAAGTTGAGAGAATTTATTTATTTACAGCAATATAAAAGTGTTAGTAATATACGCTATTTTTAATTTCATTTCATCAACATACATATGTAAAGCTGTCTATCTTTGGCTTAATAATTTTAGATAAATAAAAATAAAATAAAAAATCGATTTTATTATTAAAAGAACATAAAGCTATTCATCTTTGGCTTAAAAATTAGGCCATGTTTTTTAGATAAATAAAAAGAATAAAAAAAACCATTTTTTATTAAAAGAAAAAAAGCGAACATTCCAAAGCATTTAAAAAAATATATACTATGAGACAAAATAAAAAATAAAATACGCCCAGCTAATGACATAGAACATTTTTAACACAAAATATTCTTCGAGTGTTATTCTGAAATAAGATGATAAAGCATCCGCAGCACATGTATTCTTGTCGTTGTTGTTATTCTGATCGACAACTAAATCAAAAAACACAAGAATACATACACATGTACATACGTACGATGAAAGCAACACATTGTCACGCTCTTTGTTTGTGTTCATATCCTTCTGTCTTCCTCCCCTGATTTTTAAAAAGATTTTGGTGAGAGCGGGTCGTAATGTTACAACCCGCCATAAGAAATTTTACTCCTACATAATGCGTATTCCTTATATCAATATTCTTTGGTTATACTCAATATTTAGTAGGATATCTCTTAATATCAAAAATTCCATTTAACCCATTTGGCATGGAATGTATAACTTTTGTTTAGCATCTTCTGCTAATATTTGCCGCCATGCATTTATAAGTATGTTTTTCAATTAACTTTTGTTTCAGGTTTAGCGACTACGTAACCATTTTTCCAAATAATTTCCTAAATACTCTCTAAAAGTCATATCGGGGCTATGCGCAAGAATATTAAGCCTGTGGGGATTTTGATAGGCAAATCACCTATTCCCGTTAGCAGCAGTACGATTGGGTTCATTGACTTGTTGGAAGTAATAACCATTACGAGCCCGTACTGCTTCTGAACTTTTGGTGAATTTGTTTCTTATGAATAGTTAAATACCTTCTTTTAATCATTATTTTCTCAATAAATCTCAAATTGCATACACACATTACCACAATGTTATACAAATATACATATACTACCAAGGCCATGCTGGATTAGCCAAACAATATAGGGTGGGCCATTTAACTTTAAAAGCTCAATAAAACAAAAACGGTTTTAAATTTTTCTAAATTTATGTTTTGTTGTGAAGTATATAAAAATCCACTAGAATTGTCATATTATCATAGCTTGTAAATGTTTAAATCCAAATTAATCGTATACTTTATATTTAATTGTATTACTCATACGCACCATATTACATATGTATACTGGAAGAGTTACTCTGAAAAGTATGCAATAAAAAATCGTTGATTTTGAAATGAATGAATGCAATGGAATTAAATATCACTCATACGTCACATATAAGCATAATGTGAATTAAAGAACAATGGGTGGGCCATTTAAAATTTTAAATTTAAAAATGCAACGAAACAAAAACGGATTGAAATTTGCTCAAATTTATTATTTTGTTGTGAAGTACAATTGTTCAGGTTAGAAATGGAATATTATTTCGTTCATATGGCTGCCGCGGCTGAACCAATTCGTGCACTTTTTCGAGTGTTTGGAGTTCTATCTCGACAAAATCATCACAAATGTTGACCTTCAATTTATATCACCATTTCGGATAATTAAACGGCCACCAAACATTTGACGCTATAAATCGATTGTGACACGAGATGCTTGGCAAGTTTGAAACCAAACATCGTTAATATTATACATTATTTTCATGAAAAAATCTGTTATCTTGGTGCGATAAGTGTCTCCAATGCGTCGTCCTTATTTTCAAAGGAATATGGGCCAATTATGCTTTCGCTCCACCAGCCGCACCACGCGATCACTCGTAGTGGGTGCATTAGCTTCTGAAAGCCCTCGTGTGACTTTTCTAAGCCCTAAATGCGACAATTTTGGTTATTAACGAACACACCAAGGTGAAAATTAATTTCATCCGAGAAGATATTTTTATTTTTTGCAAAATCGACATCATCGTGCAGTTTCTCGTTGGTACATCTATTCCAATAAACCTCAATGTTGCGCAAGCGTAAATCATTACGTTCAGTAGAACTAATATACTAAATCATGTGGCAGAATAGTATATAATATCTAAGTATTGCCTGATTCGAAATAACAGATGTTTCAAGTATAAACCGATAAATGGCCTACCAAATTTTCTATTGGAAAATAAATATTTTTTTCCTTTTAACACACTTTGAGTTTGTCTATGAAATGTTCGAAATGAGATACCAAGAATGTGTCTATTAGGCGAATTGGAGAAATCGAGAATTTGAAACAAATGCCAATAAGAAGATGTGAATTTGAAAACCGTAAAGAGAAAGTAATTATTTCTGTAATTTTTTAATTTTAATTTAAATTTTTAAAAAAATTTTTAAAAGCAATTTTTATTCATGCTCTAGAAAATTATAATTCAAAAAATAAATTTTAAATAAAAAAATTCTTATGAAGTTTACGTCAAATAAAGGAAATTTATAAAGTTTAACTGATATTTCCTGAACTAAAGAAATGACAACCATAACAACAATAATAATAATAGGAATAGCAACAGATAGATTGGCAAATAATTTGTCTTTTAAGAATAATATTTCTTCTGTTATTTTCAATTTATTACTCCTGTTTGTTCTCTGTCTCTCTCTCACTCCTCAATAGCTATGTAATTTGCTATTGTAAAACTGATGCTTTGTATTCTATATACATACATGTTGTGCCTATATATTAATATATTAATATGTATGTGTAAATGTATGAATATAAGAGGACAGTTTAGAGAATCCTTGACATTTCAAATTAATAAAAAATAATTGTTTGCTACACTATAGTCTGCTTTAATTTTAAAGTTTCTCTAAATTTTGTATAAGACTTGATGAGGTCTTCAAAATAGATTTGTTTGTGGAATCAAAAATCGTTACGCTGATCGATTTCTTCAACCCACGATTCTTCTTCCCACGAGACTAAATCCAGAAGAAGCAATTTGTAGCCTAATTCATGGAGTTTTAAAATGGCAGTTACATAGTTATACTATGTGCACATTGAGTTGCCATGTTACAAAAGAATTATTCTCGTGAGAATAATATCACTAAACAGCAAATTGGCATAATTTACACCATTATTTGATATTGAGCGCCTTATTAAAATTTCTGACATGGCTTTAATGGCTGAAAACCCCATCTTGACTTTCTATTCCATCTTATGGGTAATCGTAGCCAAACTCATCTGAGAATTTGTGGCATTGTAGCGTTTGAGCACGAAATTGATCACGAATTTAAACTTTTCGCTTGCTATTAAATTTGCTTCATGTCAATTCATTATGGCTCTTACAATATCCAAGGCTTTTAGTTTTGTCACACTTTGCCATTTTGAAAAAAGGCTTTGAACCGGGATTGAAAATTATATGTGAATACCGTAATTTGGAAACTACTGGGTCATTTAAGAGCCGAACTATCCGATGCAATATTTCAATTCAAGTGGAACTGGTAAGGAAGTCTTCGAAAACAGATATAATATTAGGATCCAATTGGAAAACTGGAAGATGTACAGCATAGTTTACCATTTCATAGCACAGTTGTGCAAAGAGAACTCACACGCATTCTTGTGTTTTTTCATTTAGGTGTCGCTTAGACTGCGACAAGAACACATGTGCGGCGGATGCTTCATCATTTTATTTCAGAATGACACTCAAAAAATATTTTATGTTAAAAATGGGCTATGACATTAGCTGGGCGATTTTAATTTTTTTTTATTTTGTCGCATAGTATAATTGTTTTTAAATGCTTTGGAATGCTCGCTTTTTATTATTTTAATAAAAAATGGGTTTTTTATTTTTTATTTATCAAAAAAAAAAACATGGCATAATTTTTAAGCCAAAGATGTTCTTTTAATAAAAAATGTATTTTTTATTTATCTAAAATTATTAAGCCAAAGTTATATAGCTTTACATATGTATGCTGATGAAATGAAAATAAAAATAGGGTATATTACTAACACTTTTCTATGGCTGTAAATAAATAAATTCTCTCAACTTATTTTCTCTCTCTCACTCACTAACACATAACCAAAAATTTTTTGACGAACACTGATAGGGTCACCGGACTCAGTATGCAGAATTTCCGACTTGCAGAGTTCTTTCTTGCCACTTTTAATATAAAAATATTCAAATCCAAAGTCTACTAACACTACTCATTTTGTCTTCCTTCCTATAATATATTTTCCAATGCACAATGCAGTGCAAAACACAATGCCCTGCATAAGAAGGGGCTATACCATGAGTATTAGTTAAAAAAAATAAAAACTTTACTTTGAAAGGGGAAAGTTAGAGAGACCGTAGACTTTTCTTCAGCCAGATGAGTTTCCGGTGTTATAAACTTATGCTAAGTAAAGAAGGAAGCATTTATTCTGGGATAAAGAGAACGAATCACTAGAACACATATTTAGGCCCAGTGCAGCGTTATTAATGAGTTCTGGACAATATCCTCATGCTTATCAAATCAGAGAGTCATTCTTACTGACACCGAACAATAAGTGTTGGTAGGAAAAATTATAAGGTAATCTTATAAAAAGTCGCCGTAGTCTAGTAGGTAGTATGTTAGCTTATTAGACGGTTGGCTTAGACGGTTCAAACCCCAGGTCAAAACGAAATTTGAAAAAAATTTTCTTCAGCGACTTCCGCTCAGCAGATTTCTCTCAACAACTCTGAGAGTAAATAAAATTGCCATGAAAAGTTTCACAAAAACCTGTCGTTCGAAATCGACTTTAAACTGTAGGTCCCGCCACTCATGTATGGAATTTACGCACACAACATAAGTGATGTGAGAAGCTAGGTCGTAATCCTGGCTGAAGGGTTGTAATTACCAATTATGTACGTAATCTTATAAAGAATGATTGTATTACAGTAGATGACTTGGCTGCTGTACTTTAGTACTTCTACAGAATAACAAAATACAATCTTTCGTAATTGTGCGACTGCTAAGTACCTATCAATCTTAGCGTTTGTTTTAGCGATAGATTTTGGATACGAAATTTTCGTTTCTTTATCTTCTACTGTTAAACTTAATGACTTGCTGTGTTCAAATTTTGATAGGAGTCAACTAAAAAAGCATGTTGATATCTGCTATCTTGTAAGTTAAGCAGTGAAAATTTTTAACATTATGGACTTATTAAACCTCCCTCGTATGTTAGCCATCTACAAAAGAGAATGTGAGAAATGAAATTTTTTACATTTTCGTTTGAGAAATACTCATGCAAAGTTATCTTTGTTGTTGTTGTGAATGTTAACAAATTATAACAACATTTTTAAAACAAAAGATGGTCTTTTTTGAAGGGGGGGGGGGGGGGGGATTAAGGTCTATGAACATATATGTAAGCGTTAAGTAAATTGAGTGACTGAAACTGAATCTTGCTATTGCTGTTACTTCAAATGTTACAATAACATGAAAAAGTTTCAAATTATGTTGACACCTTTTCAAGTTTTGAACAATTTTAGTCAAACATTTATGAGTGACAACCGGGAAAACAAAGTTGATGTACTTAATTCATTTCTTTATAAATTTTGTATGTTTTTGTTTTTCTTTTTTATACAATTCTTGTTAAAATTATACTCATATTCACATACTTGAGATGACAATCCCAGGTTAAATTAAATTTTAAAGCTGACATTTAGTTTTGTGTGAAACACTACTTAGTAGAGCAGCTTTCCGTATGTTTTAAAAGTTAATGATAAAAGCCTTTTGCAAATTTTAGTCGAGATTTTTTACGTTCAACCACATTTTTTATTGATCGCAGACGTCAAGTGGATAGAAAGAATTTAAGGAATTTTAAATTTTTAAACCAATGCAGTTTCCTTACTTGATTGACGCAAAAACAGATGAAATGTTTGAGGGAAAATAATGAAATGAAAGTTTGAACAATGTTTTCTCTCCATTTTATTGCATTATTCTGATGAAGTTTAGGAAATACGTATCTAATTAATAAATTTTTCTATACAATATTTGCATTTTTTACATGGATAACACATATCCCAATGTTTTACAATAAAAATTCGTGCATCAATCTTCAAATATTCGTTCAGTTCAAACCCAATCTTGCATTCGGGCTGGCTTGTGTTAAGTAGGGTTTTCAACAACGAAATTATTCGATACAATCGGAAGTCACTTCATTTTAGACAAAAATTATTATAAAATTGCTTAATAATATGCTCAGATATGCACTTTTATTGAGTCAATATTCGGTTAATTGAATACAATATTTTAAGTGTTCAGGCATACTAATATATGCAGTTCAGCTGCTTATTCAATATTCATTTGACAGCTTGTAAACAAAAAATCTGGTTGTTTCTATTTTGTTTTTTGTTTGTCGCTGTTGACATTTGAGTTGTCAAATTTCAACAAAAAGTGTTCAATTAATTGTAATATGCTCACTAAACACACTTATGACAGTGCTGCATTTTAAGTTTTACTCAATATTATAACAATTTTCGTATTTATTACGCAATAATTAATTGAAACTTTGTATGACATATTGAGCTCTATAATGGCGTTTATTGCGATTTGCGCAATAATCGAGCATATATCTTTAACACAATATACATATATATTATTTGACAAATGTAAATTTTTTTCATATTTTTTCAAGTTCGTCAGTTCATAGTAGCAAACTTTAATTAAAAAATATAAAATAAGTGATAACATTCTGAAAGTACATTATTATACATTATCTTGTGAAGAGATTGTCACTTCGTTTGATCAAGTCGGACAAAAATTACCGGAGTTATACTTTAAATAGTATAACAGTCGTCTTATATTTTTCATACATATATACGAATATATATATATTTTCAAATGAACTTTTAGTTAAATTTTTTTTAAAGGTTTTGATGGACCTTGATAGTTTGGAATCTCAATCAAAAATTTTAAAGCCTAGACCTATTATGCAGACAATATCTACCTTCTATCGTATATTTGTAGATCAAGATAGAGGCTTAGAATGTTGTTTAAAATAAAAGTCGGCAAGAGTACAATTATGCATTGCAACAATGTGAACAACAGAAAATTCTAATTAGGGAATACTATGTTGGCAAAGTCACGTCATTTTGCATTTCATTGTCGGTATGTCATGCGCTCAGTATGTCATGCGTGGTCTAGGGCACCTACTGGGATCATATACGGCAATATGTCAAAGAAGAAACAAAAGTCTTGGTGCTGACTACATATATGATATGGAGGAAGTGCCAATCATTCGAAGGCTGAGTCTTTTCATCAAAAGCTCCGAGTGCTTACAGATCTTGGAGATAATGAAAAAACTGTAGTATTGCCATAGGTTCTATGTGGCCAAAGTGTGTTCATCCGTCTTCCTTGCAAAAGTAAGTGAAGACAAATCAAAAGCGATTAATCCCTCAATGTATGAATGTTATTTAAACAAAATAGTATTCATACGCCTCAGTGGCCATAATAGTAAATAAAAAACCAAAGAACGAATTGTAAATTACCATTTAATGTGACCATTGACAAGTAATAATTGGTCAATTCACACAAGCCGTTGTATAGTTGTATTCATTGTATTGTTGTACGATTATACAACAGTGTATGCTTGTTGTTGATAATTTTCATATAAAAATCAGATACATTAACACACATTTTTTTCATACGTTTTTAAAAGTTGTATTGGTTTCGTACTATCAAATTGTGTTAATGAAAAAAAATGTGTATGTTTCCATAGGTTTTTAATAAGTTGTGTTTGTTTTGTGCTATCAAATTGTTTGAATGCCAAAAATTGTGAAGAAGAATACGACATACACAATACAGTATAGCTTTGAGCGTTCACAAACAACCAAGTATATTCAATACAACATACACGATACGAAGTCGTGTGAATTGGCTAAATATTGTTACGAAAATGGAAATGATGTTTTTTCGTTTAACATTAAAATGATAAACAAAAGCTACAAAAATAAAAACAATGAACTTGTTTTCATTATAAACAAGTAAACAAAAATATACCAACAGCATCAGCAAAAAAGGGGATAAACAGGTAAACAAAAATGCAACAACAAAGAATGTAAATAAAATACACAAACAACAATGAAACAACGATGTTTACATTTATCGAGATCTCGACAAGGCGAAGCCACAAACATTCGACTTTAATATCATTCATCAAACTGTTTACGTTGGCATATAAAAGGCAATACAAAGCAGGCAACGGGGTCAGTAAAAATTCAGCCAGTCTTGTGTGAAGACGCGTTGTGTGTGAAGAGAATAATCGTGGTTGGAAAATCTCCGTTATAAAGATCTACCGAACAATTGTTAGTGTTTACGCAAAAGAGTGAAAAGAAGTATAACAAACGAAACAATTGTTATTGTTTACATCAAGTTGTGAACAGTGGCACACAGAATTGTACGAACGATAAAGAATTTTTCTAAAACTAAACACAAATTTATTTTTATTTTATTTGCAATCTACAAACTCATATTCTAAACGTTTTTAAAAGGGTAAGGACGTAACAATATTTTCTAAAAATTATAAGAAATTTCTGCCTGAATTGAATGATTTTATTTAGTCAGGTTGTGGAACAAGAAAATGTCGCTTCAAACACCGTGTGGCATATGATGTGTTAAAGTTGTTACTATTATTTTAGGATTGTTTAAAATATTGTCTTATATTGTCTTAATGTTTAGCAACGAAAACCTCCTCAAGCATTACTCATCTTTCCTTGAATTTTAAAATCAAAACAAAATGCTTCAACTCACAATAATTCTCTTTTCCAGTTGAAAAACATAAAAATTCTTTTGATTTCATTTCAGATATTTTACAGAATATTTATGCTACACATTCGTCTTCTCAGTGTCTAAGCAGTAAAATGAAATAAATTTCTAAACGTAGAAAAATATTATAAAAAATGGGCGGATGATTTATGCTCCAATAATTTATTGTGTAAACATAAAAGGCATAAAGAGTAGCATGGTAATGCCAAAAGAGCATAAAGCAAAAGGAAATTTTTCTAAACAAAAATTTTACAACGAAGGCAATTAAACCCGAAAGAAAAATTCTTCAGCCAGAAGAATAAAGAATTCTATTTTGTTGTTAACATAATTGGTTTAAAAGTGAACAAACAACTAAAATAAAAACATGTTAAAAGATTTATGAAAACATTGTCCCATTACAACTCGCAATGAATACATTTTTACAAACTTTTGGGTCTCACACAGAAATTGTTTAAAACATACTTGTTTAATTAGGGTCTTTATAAATAATATTTTTGAATTTAATGAATATTAGAGAGAAGGATACCTTGAATATAATAACACGGTGTGACAGCCAAAACACACCCAGCTAATGACACAATGTAGGTTGCAAGTTTTGTTAGTAGAACTCAAAAATATTTTTTTTTTATCTCTCGAACCCTCCAAACTTGTTTTATTTGACAAAACCTGTATTTTTGATCTTTTTGCACAAAATTATTGATTACCCAAATATTTTTTAATCTAATTTCAAAATCCAAAGATTTTTGAAAAGACGAGAGACGAGCCTTTAAAACGGTATATATAAACATATAGTTCAAGCTTACATTTCATGAGTTTTAACCGGGTAAACTTGGAAAATATGATTCTTTTTCTTATTTTTGCAAGTTTAGCCTTTCTTAATTGCAAAATTTAATTAAAAAGTATGAAATAATTTGTGACATTTGGAAAGTTATTATCTTGTGAAGAGATTGACACTTCATCGGAAAAAAATTACCACAGTTATTATTTCAAGAGTCTAACAGTCGTGTTATATTTTTTATATAGGTCATGTTATCAAATGAACTTTCAGTTCAAAAACTTTCAAAAGTTTTGATGGATCTTGATTGCTTATCACAAAATGTGTCAATTTCACGTTTGGACGACTACCAGCAATTGGTTAATATTCGTGTTTTTTGCAAATATTATTATTTTCCTTGAGCAAACATTGGCCAACATCCGGTGGTCACTCAAACATGAAATTGACAAATTTTCTGATAAACAATCAAAATCCATCACATATTATAAAAATTTTTAACTGAAAATTCATTAAAAAAAATAAAAAACATATGTTTTTGCTGGCCTATGAATGGACAAACTTGAAAAAATATGAAAAATATTCGCATTTTCCAAGTTTACCTCATCAAACCTTATAGCATATTAAGTCAAATAATATGTATATGTATATCGTTTTAAAAGCGCATCTCTCCCCTTTCTAATCAAGTTTAAATTTTGGACTTTGTTTGAGAAAAGTTGGTGTAGTCAATAAATGTGTATGAAAAGATCAAAAAAAAACCGTTTTTGTCAAATAAAACAAGTTTGGAGGTTTAAAGAAATACAAGAAAATATTTTTGAGTTCTACTCAACAAAACTCACAACCTACATTATGTAATTTTTCTTATTTTGTTGCATAGTGTAATTATTAAAATTATATTTTTACTTTAAAGGTAAATATTTTTCAACCTTCTTTAAAAAACACAGATGTTAACTCCTTACACCCTAATTAACGTGTATTAAGCAGTGTTACATTTACATGACAAATCGTTTTCATTTTACGCCGTCTCATTTTTTATCACTGCTTACATATATTTCTGAAGACTGTTTGA
Source organism: Sarcophaga subvicina (assembly GCA_936449025.2). NCBI lineage: Eukaryota > Metazoa > Arthropoda > Insecta > Diptera > Sarcophagidae > Sarcophaga > Sarcophaga subvicina. The sequence continues at coordinate 42,684,623 of OW388084.2, forward strand.
GATATTGTGTTTCATTAAATCAAAATCACCATGAAATAACATTTATTTCTACATCTGCACCTCTACCGTTTGTGTTGATAACGAAAAAAAGTATTTTGAATGCTTTTGTTATTGTTTGATCTGTTTTCTGGTGTTTCATGTTCATCAAACCATCAAAAGAAAAAAATGTTAATCAAAACAAAGTCTGGCATTCTAAACATATGTCACATTTCATTAATGAGCAATCATTTACGGAAACCCTAAATTCCACACACATACTTTTGCACAGCTTTTAATTTAAATACTTTCGCACACTCTTACGAACATAAAAGAAAAATAAGTTTTAAGCAAATAAACATTGGTAGCCATTACAACACAAGACGGCTTTACAGTCACAATTTTATATTTTTTATTTTCTTTCAAACTCACACTTGCAGTTGTTCAATTTACACGTTAGCGGTTTACATACGTAAAGCCGGAAAGAAAACATTCCATCAGGTATTTTAACACTTTCATCGCCACGATAATATCAAAAAATTTTCACATGGGCCACTGTAACCTTATTAGATAATTTAGTTAAAAATGTATCAAAGAAACTTAATGTGTCACAGAAAACATTTTTTTGCCAAAATTCCCGGAAAACACTATTTTTTATGTCACACATATATGACTGGCATGGCCCTATATTAAAAGTTTTTTTTTTTTTTTATTTATTTATTTATTTAAAATGCGTATTTTTTAAAAATACATTTGTAAAATACACTTCCAAAATAGTGAGGACTACAAATCGCGTCCGTCAGACATATATGTGTGACATGGCTCATGTAGAACTTCTTAGCGGCAGACACATATGACTGACATGGCTCATGTAGAACTTCTTAGCGTCAGACACATATGACTGACATGGCGATGAACGTGTTAAAGAGCAAAAATCATACGACATTTTTACAAATTTGCATACATAATATGTCATTACAAATCTTAAGTCAGGATTACGGCCTAGCTTCTCATACCACTTATGTTGTGTGTGTTAATTTTATACATGAGTGGCGGGACTTACAGGCGACTCTGAATGAGAGATTTTTGAGAAACTCTTCATGGCAATTTTATTTACTCGCAGAATTTTTGCCACAAATCTGCAGAGAGAAAATCGCCGATGAAATATTTTTTCATATTTCGTTTTGTTGTAGTTGTCTGAGCTGGGGATTGAACCCAGGCTTCATGTCTGATAAGCCAATACACTACCTACTAGACTACGGCGACACGTCTACGCGATTAGTAAAAGCTCAAAGCAAATAAAAATAGTAAGGCACACCTAATCTAATGGGATACAATGGTTTTTGAAAAACGATGAGAGTCGTACGGCTGCCTAATATTATAAACACAATAAACGCAACGCACGAAATGCAGCCATCTGTGCGTATATGGAAGTGATTATTGCGAATGTAGAGATATAACAAGCAACGATTCTTCTGCTTTGCATTTAAGCGAGAGTCTAATTATATTCGCAGCAATGAGAGAATTAATGTTAACAGTGAAAGGATTTCTTCTGGCATTGAGATAATTAGTGCTGTCAATACAATGACATGGCATGAAATGGAGAATCTAAATACGTGAGGTATGAAATATAACGTGAAAAACGTCTTTGTGGCTTCATTGAAAAAGCTTTAATGAATTGTGCATTTTTTATTTGTTTTGCTTATGCTTTGCTACTGCTATCAGCTTACCTGAGGTTGCAATTGCAAAATTGTTGTATTTGCTGCATTGCGTCTATTGTGTTTACAAGCATAATTTCCATACGTGTTTTATCTCAATGTATTACACTCTCATTATATTGATTGGGTCGGTAGTTTAAATTTTAATCATCGGTTATTTCGAATCTGTCAATAATTATGCCATTCTATTCTGTCACAAAATTCAGTATATTATCTCCACTGAACGTAATAAATCGATTTACGCTTGACCAACTTTGGGATTTATTGGAAACTTATTTCCAAAACGAAAACAATTGGTCGGACATTGCACGAAAATGTCGTACAAAATTTGTTCGCACAGAAGGATCAACAGTGCCCGGTATACGCAAGTTTATTGCTAAGTTTGTGAAACTGATTTCGTTGTTGATGCGCACGACGTGAGCGTGCTCGTATAGTGCGTACACCCGAAAACATCAAAGCTGTGGCTAAGAGTGTGCCAGAGAATCCATCGACATCAACTTGTTATCACGCACCAGTTTACGTCGAATATTGCGAAAAGATCTCTGTATGATGCCTTATAAAGTTCAATTGGTTCAAGAGTTGAAGCCGTATGACCATCCGCTTCGTTTTCGCTTCGCTAGATAGGCCAACGAGAAATGTCGATTTTGCCAAAAAAAAATCATTTTTTCGGATGAAGCTAATTTTTATGTTGGAGGGTACATTAATAAGCAAATTACCATATTTAGGCTTAGAAAACCCACACCCGGCCTTAGAGGAGTAAATGCACCCACTACGAGTGACCGTTTGGTGCGGCTTATGTAGCGGAAGCATAGGTTAGGTTAGTGGGCGTGTTTGTCTTAATTGACAAGTACAGTACCCGGAGATCGAATTGACCCATTGTACAACGTCCTAGTTTCTCACACCATTTATGTTGTGTGCGTTAATACATGAGTGGTGAAACTTACAGTTTAAAGTCGACTCCGAATGACAGATTTTTGAGAAACTTCTTCATGGCAATTTTATTTACTCTCAGGGTTTTTGCCAGAAATCTGCTAAGAGGAAGTCGCCGAAGAAATGCTTTTGGTATTGTGTCTTGATGTCTGGCATGGGGCTCGGACCCTGGCTTTACGTCTAATAATCCAACACACTACCTACTAGTCTATGGCAACTTCAGAGTATTAAGTAAACGATGTTTAGTTTCAATAGAAAGAACTTGCCGCAAACGATTTATAGCGACAAACGTTCGATAGCCATCTAATTAGCCAAAATGGTGATGTCAATTGGCCGCCAAGATACTGTGATTTAATACCGTTGCATTATTTTCTGTGGGGAAAAAGAATGAAAAAAAGTTTTATGCCGACAAAATAGAGACAATTGCTCATTTGAAGGCCAATATTCGGGATACTATTGCCGAGATACGACCTCTTACACTCGAAAAAGTGCACGAAATTTGTTCCGATCGAATGAGGTACTGTGAGGCCACCCGCGTCAGCCATATGAATGAAAAAATATTTAATTTCTAACCGGAACAATTGTACTGCACAACCAAAAAAATAAATTTGTCCAAATTTCAAACCGTTTTTGTTTCATTGCATTTTTGTATTTAAACTTTTAAATGGCCCAACCATATTTTTTTTTATTCAAATTATGCTCATATGTGTCGTATGAGTGATATTTAATTCCATTGATTTCATTCATGTCAAAATCAGCGATTTTTTAGTGCATACTTTTCAGAGTAACTCTTCCAGTATACTATGTAATATGGTGCGTATGAGGAATACATTGCATATTAAATTAAATAGAAAGTATACGATTAATTTGGATTTAAACATTTACAAGCAATGATATGACAATTCTAGTGAATTTTTTTTAAAAACTTGAAAATTTGTCGAGATATTCTAACCTAAGAATATAAAAACCACAATTCGAGGCTATATTCCCTAGTGAGTAGATTCTTCACAAAAACAAAAAATAATTGGCAAAATTTAAACTTTTAAATGGCCCACCCATTATATTGAGTTTACATCTACTATTCGCTCCCTTCTACATAAAAACTTGATATTTCTCATGATAAAATTTATGTTTAAAATTTAAAATATATAGTCGTGGAGTTTTTATAATTTAAGGCAAATATTAAAACAAAATTTACCCAAGAACAACTTGATATCAAACGCAACACAAACTGCCTCACATATAATTTAATGGAGTAGGTTTTTTTAGTATGAATACCATATTAGACCTGATTTTTTTATTTCACTTTTCGGTACTTTTTTCCACCTCAGATGAATATTTAATAAAGTGTGACGACAGGGTAACAGGCTATTAAGGAATTTTTTTTTTTGCTGGATGTGATTCTCGGGTTACATGTGAATTTAAAATGAAATAATGTGCCATCAAGCAATTGTATTTTTTTTTCGATGTCAGTACATAATGTTGATGAAGGATTTAAAAGGATTTAAAGATTTAAAAGTCACGTAAAAAAATCGTAAAAAATACGTTGTGAATAATTAACAATTTTAATTAAAACAATTTTATCGAATAATAATCAGATTTAATGATTTTGCAAATGTTTTTAAAATTCTAGTGTGTAAAATTATTTTCCCAATAAGTGGTGGTCTATACATTTGTAAGTAAGTATACTAATCAAACTAATAAAAATACGATAAACATGATGACTTTGAAACCAACCTACACTACAAAATTATATACCCTGGAAGAAATAAATTTTCGTATTGAATTTTATTAGTATTTGCTACATAGGTTTTAGTATTCAAATTGCTTCTGTAATTATTTTACAGCTAATTGCCGATTACTCCATAATGATATTATATCCTATATCCTGTAGCTATAACTGTACACTGTAACTGTTTTAAACTGACTAAATGAGACTCTAGACATTCGGGTGTAAATAGTGCATGTCTTCACTTTTTATCCAAACTTCCCTCATTAGATTGCATTATTCAAGAGGAATGTAAATATATATCCTTAATTTAGATCAAAATGTAACATTGTATTCTACGCTAACCAAAGAATACTATCTTAAGAATGCAAGGAAACAGAGGAGAAAAAAATTGAGTTTTTAATCATTTTAAATGCATAAGTTATTGTACTTTTTGTCAGGATTATTGCCTAGCTTCACACACCGCCCACGTTGCTCGGGGTATCAGTTTTATAATGAGTAATAGGGCCTCTAGTTTAATACCAGCTCCTAACGACAAACTCTTTTATTGCAGTTAATTAACCTTAAAACTTTTACAAGCAGGCTATTGGGAGCGGAGAGTCTAAAGTAAGTTTCCTTCATGTTTTATGCTAAATTTCATAGATTTTTTCGTAGCCGGAGTTCTCGTCTTCTAAAGCACTCTACCGAATAGACTGTGCTACTATAATGGGTACTTTTTTATTGGTAATTAACATGAGATATTGCCGTTCAGCCAGGTATCAAATAGTAACACCAACACTTTTCCAACTGATAGTTTGTAGCAAATAATATCCAGCTTTATGCCTAACACGAGCAGATGTGCATAGTTAGCACAAATGGAATACTGCAGCACAAAAAATGTTCTTGTTTTTATTTCATTTTTTATTGTTATTTTTGGAAAAAAAAATAAAAGAATTAAACTGCTATTGAGTACAGTTGTAATCCTTTTTATTTTTATTCTCTTTTTGTTTTAACCCTGCTACTATGTTAGAAAAAAAAATACACATGTTATGTTCGGGTCATATTTTGACCCCAAATTTTTTATTGAGAAAATTCAAAATTGTACATTTCAAAAATATTTTTAAGGCTTATGATCAAAGCAATACGTCGTCGTTAGAGTGATTGTGTGTCGGTGTGATGGACAAACAGGTTTCTTACAAGTTATGTACTCAGTGAAGATCTCTTTTTAATTTTTCGACGGGCAAAATTTGCACCTTTCTTGCTTTAGCTAAAACTTCACCGAGTTGCTCTAAAAATAGGCGCCTTTTGTGCAGTATATTTTTTTTGCCATTCAGGATATATTTCGGTCCATATTATAAAAGCGTTGAGAGCAGAAATATCTAATAAATTAGAGAACAGGGCAACTGGCCACCGATTGGTTTTTCTTTTGCACGAATATGTGCGAACCATTTGGTCCAATGTGTCGACTACGCCTTTTGTCGCGTTGTATTCAATAATTTCCGAAATTTTTTTTGGATGATCTTTCAAAATGTTGTTAGGGTGAAGAGTGCTCAGCAATAGATCATTTTTACAAGTTTAACGATTGCAATATCTGAAAAAGATTTGGCAACCGCCAGTCATATTTTAAGTAAACTCAACGAAAGTTCAGAGTATGTTGCTATCAAGGATGAGCATAAGAATCAATTATGCGAGTACTATGCCGTCAAGAGTGGCACAACGAATGATGGTGGCGACATTGTTGTCATCAGTCGTAGTGCCAGCCAAAAGACATTGCAGCAACCACAAAACGAGCAATATTCTCAAGAGCAACAACAACAGCAGCAACAAAGCAGCAACGACTTTATCCAAGAGAACACTTGTTTGCATTCATTGGACCATTGGACAGTTACAAACAATCAAGAAGGAAGAAAACATTACCAACAACTGAAGCAGATTGTTAACAATGCTGACAAGAGCAATGATGCAGTTGATGATGCACATCAAGACACCAGCAATAATAATAATAACAGCGACAACAACAACTACATAAACATTTACAATGACTATGACGACGTCTTTGTGTCTACGTTAGCTAATGACAACTCTACGAACGCTAACGATAACGCCAACGATGATGATGATGATGTTGCTGACAACGATAAAAATGAAGATGATGATAACAACTATATAACGTTTATTAAATGTTCATCGCTATGTACAGATATTACTAATAATAACAACAATATCATTCATAATAATGAAGGTAGTAAAGAGAATATCATCTATGCTGATATCAATCTTGCCAATTGTCATAGCAAGCACCACCATAACAAATATGCCAATTCAAATAAAAATAATTCTTCTAATGTGCAGCATAACAGTTGTTGTATTAAAAATAATAGGTTTTCTGCTGAATTGCCCACTTATTTAACGCAACTCCTATTGTATCATCAAAACAAAAGAAAACGTCAACGTAGTCAAGAATTGCAACAGCATCCGCCAGAGGAACAGCAAGAAAAGATTTCATTAATTGATTCGTATGTATTGAATGAGAAACATGTTAATAAACAACAACAACGTGATCATAAAGTTATGAAAAAATGTAAAAAATCTTCAACATCACGTGATAGTGGCATGGGCATAATGGATTCTGATGAAGAGGTACGTATGTAAAAAAAATTACTTGAGTGTACTGGAAGTTTACGCACTTCTTGTGTTGTTGCATGAACAGGCAAAAAACGTTTATTTTTCCTCACTGTGCCAACAATAGTAATTGTTTGCTTTAGCAGTTCTAATGCAAGATTATGACACGTAAAAAATTATCGGTAGTCACATTTCGTCCACTGTATGAGGACACTAAGTCTAGAACAACCCGTTCGCCTTGGTTCCTTTCAGCATTGTCTCCCACTTTACCCAAATATATTTGGAACTGTAAGCAAAACGCGGTGTCAGAATCTGCTGCTATCCACGCTTTCATTCCACATTTCCCAGGTTTACTTGGATATATACTTTGAAAGGACATCTACCTCGGAACGGAATAAGCTGTTCGTCAATCCTTATATTAGCACTTGGAACGTAAAGCAGTTGCAAGTTTTGAGTCCATTGCTCATAAAATGTACGAATAGGAGCAAGTTTATCTCCTCTTTGTTCTGATCATTTGCCTACCGTCAAATGCTAGTACACGAGAAATGATGTGAAATCGCTCCAAAGACATGATTGCTCTCAAAAAACGACATCCATGAAATTCGTCCTACATCTGCACATGTGTGCAGACGATGACTCTGCACAAAGGGTTTTTATTGACTCTCTTTCTACAACCATGCGTTATTTTTTGGGCGTTTTGTGGGTTATTCTTATTTTGTTTGTTTTGTTGTCATGTAAAACACCAAAGAGGTGAAAGACGAATGCAAAAAATGAATAATATAGACATATTATATTATATATTTATTACTCGTCTTACTAAAATTATAGAGGGTCATAAAATGACCCGAACATGATATGTGTAAACACTTGCAATAAAAAATTTTATAAGCCTAAAATGGTGATAAAACTAATTGAATTCAATATATTTCAACAATTGATGCACTGAGTAGTAAGAACTTTCAAACCAGTTAGAAATAGGGTAATGTTAAATACGATTTGGGTCATCAAAAGACCCTAACATAGTAGCAGGGTTAAATTTAAATCTTTGGGTATGCATAACGCACTTCCATATCGAATTTAATTTAGGTGTTCTTTGCATCAAACAAAATTAGACACGTTAATTATTAACTGGCATCATTTAAGACTTCACCTGTTGCCAATTAAAATGTCTAAATGTTGCAACATTTTCACCTTCATCCTGAATCTTATTAGCATGAAATGCAGTTCCATTAACCCAGGCAGCGAGAACGAATTGCAGGAGTTGAGTTAATAAAGTACATTTATTTATTTCCGCATCACCCTTCCGATAGATTTCTAGAGCAATTAGGATGCAAACAAATTGAAATAATTTTTTTTTACAACAGTATAAAATAATTGATGAAAAGTTAAGAATGGTTTACGCAATGGCAAAAAAAAACTTTATAATATAAGGCAAGGTGTCTGGTGTATATATGAAAGTTACGTGGAAAATAAGGATTTTCACAATAAGTGTTTGTTTGACACGTTTTTCTAAGACCTTAGAGTGTGCAAAACAAGTTTTTAGCAATTTGATGAATAATTAAATTTTTGGGCTTCAATCTTCCTTGCCATAACTTCCTTTTTTTTTAGTTGCAGCACAATAGATTTTAAGAGTAAGGGCCAGCCCCTCAGTCGGGTTATAAAAATAAAGATAAAAAGTGAAAATTAGTATCCTTCATATTCAAATAAAGTACAAAAGCGATTATATTCCAGTGGTAAGAAGTTTTGACATGTACCTGCAGCTATATACGGTTAATCAACATCTAAAAGTAAACAGTTCGAAATATCTGCTCTTTTTTATTTTGTTATCTTATTTTTCCAACTAAAATGTAAAAGAAAACTTTCCGAGAATTATCTTAATATTCTTATATTGTGATCTATGAAGCCACGGTTTCGATAACAGAGCTTTATCCCAAGTTCAACATCGTTATTTTGCGGAATGATTTCCTCCTCAGGCTCTTGAATTGCTCTTGCCTTATCGACGTATATTCTTTCTTTTAAACATATCCAAAGAAAGAAGTCCAACGATGTCAAATCAAATGATCGTGAAGTCTAATTATCATTGAATTCCTCGTGCAAAAAAGCCATTGGCTAGTTGGCTGTATGACAAGTGGTACCTTTCTGTTCCACTTCCATATCCTATATTTACGGCGACAAAAAGTCCGTTATCATCGCGGTAACCACTTGGTCGGTCTCATTTTCGAAGAAGTACGACCCATTAATCGCACCTAACAATCACTCTTTTTGCATGTAAAGGCTTTTTAATAATCACTCGTGGATTCTCATTTGCCCAGAAGCTGAAATTTCTGTACAATTTCCCCGATTGTGAACACATTTGGTTAATTATGTCCAACAAAAGAATCGCGAAGTTCATGAAATGCATTATGACTTGAACCCCCATTCCCATAAAAGGCTTCAACCATTTTAACGCGCTGTTAATCTCCATGATTGAATTTTCCAAACACTGAAACAAAGAAATGCTTAATAAGTTTGGGTAAAAAACTTGTCGTCAAGATATGACTTTTGACAATTATTATCGTGATTTATATTTGGACCAGCTTTATAAAGAATTATTATAGCATTTGACATCTCCTTTCAAAATGCATCCAAACACGTCAAATACATCAAAAACTAAAGTACGCTTCATTAAAATCGTATTATGATGAGAAAATATTATAATGCGACCAAAAAATGCCATGAAATACAAAAAAAAAAACTTGGCTGTAGACAGTCGTGATATGAATTATAGTTTTTGAATTGATTTTATGTAAAGATTACTGTGTACCATAATTTTTCAGAGTTATGCACCTGCAACTTTTATGGTGCAATTATTAATCTACCTCAACCGTATGATATGTTCATGTGTTCTCCTTCTTTTTGTTCGTATTATAATTCTACAGCTATAGTATCGTATTTTTTAATAAAAATTAATTAAAATGACATTTTTGTTTAGTCTTGCATAGCATTTACCCATTGACGGCTGCCGTGGAATTTTAGGCACCGAATTATTTCGAACGTATACAAAATTGTTGACATTAAATAAAAAAAATATGATTTACTATGTAATAGAAAGACCAATAGGAACAAAAAATAAATGGGAACAAACGAAATATTGATCTTGAAGTCGCCATAGTCTAGTAGATAATGTGTTTCTCAAAAATCTGTCGTTTGGAGTGGACTTTAAATTGTAGGTTCTACCAATTATGTGTAAAATTAACACACGCAACATAAGTGGTGTGAGAAACTAGGTTATAATCCAGACTGAAGGGTTGTAATCACCAATTATGTTATGTATGTCTTCCGCCACAACAGAATCTGTTGGAGTTACAAAAAAATTTAAAAAAGCATTTTGTATTGACAAACGATGGTTTTCAAAATTTCTTTAATAAGTGGCCACTGTGCCAATTTGCCTTTATTTTCCTGCATTTTTTGTACTTTTAATTTTATATAAAAAAGGAGAATTTCTTAAGTTGCTTTGTCATTTTGGTTTGGCTTTCAATGGGTTAAGTTACGCTCAACTTATGTCCTGTCTCTGCAGTTGTCGTTAATTATGTTGTTATTGTTATTAGTTCATGTAAAATTATATTTTTTTTTTTGAAATACATTTTGTTATTGTTATTGATGTTTTACGATAATTTACATTTATGGGATATTTTCTACTGATTATAATAATTTAATATTTTAATTATAAACAACAACAGTAACAACAATATTGCTATGGTGAAACCATTTAATTTTGAATTTGAAAACCATCATGAACGAACTTTTTTTGTTTTCTCCTTTGGGGGTTTCGAACCTATTCTTCTCGACTTAGATGCAAGCTGCTTTGACCACCACATACAGCCGCCTGCAGTATATACAACGTTTATGAAAGGAACGTTTTTACTGAGTGAATCGATTTAAACACATTCAAGCTTTTTATTGAAACAATTTTTAATACTTATTCAAGTGCATATTTCTGACTTAAACTCCGGAAAAGGAGTCTAAGAAATCTTCATCATGGTTATCGAATTTATACAATTGAAAAGACATTAATCCCCTAAAAATAATCCATCTAGAAAACATCCGAACCCTTTGCCGCCAATATTTTTTTATATTCCCGTTCCACATCATTATTTCGTAACACAATATTTCGTATCCAGTAAATCCTCCAATTCGATCGATACACCTACTACACATAGAGCGTTAACATTCCAGGGGCAGATCGTTAGATCACGTTCTTTGCATCGCTTTTCATCTATGACGTCTTTGTTAAGGGTCCTGACTTTAAACTTTCTTAAAGCCTGCTTGACCACAGCAATGTTTTCTAAGCAGAGCTCATGTCAATTTTCAAAACGGCACAATGCTTGCTGAGTGGCGAGATTTTCAATGAAAATATCTTGCTTTACTAGGATAGCCAAGCTGCAATTGAGTCCCTAGCGAACGTAATTTCAACGTTCGTCCATGAAAACGGAGGATTTCTCAAAGAAATTTCGAATCATTCAAAGGTAACTCTTATATGGGTTCCGGAACTGGATATCGTAGGAAATTGCATTCCTTATGAGCAGCCATGGGCTGGCAATCTTGACGTATTACACGGTATAGGTACTCACATTGCCTCGGTTAATTTGGCTTATTGTCGTTGGCAGCGGGAGGGTATGTGCAATATTGCCAGTCCGCAACCAAACTTAATTTAATCAATCATTGTGATCAATCACATTCACACAGAAAAGCTTCCTAATTTTTAGGAAACTATATATACAAATTATTAGAATCTTTGATCACACGAGTATATGTATAAATAATTGTAAACGTGGCCTATAGGTATAGTATTGAGGATATAAAAATAAATTATTCTGTAAATTTATTCGAAGGCAATGAGAGATATAAGCTCTGTTACATTTTTGTTGTTGTTACTACATTTAAGAAAAAAATATGATTCGCATTTTTTGTTCATTACAAGTATTTAAGAATTATTCATTCAGCTTTCTAAACTAAGATTCATTCTTGTAATTTGTTTGGTTTCTCTATATGTAGCACAGTTTAAGATAAATTGCTTTGCATTTACCTTACTAGTGTTTTTGGTAAGTAACAACCACTTTTGTCTGGGCGTCAGAAAAATTAAGTTTTTTTCGTTTGGTTTTCCAAGTTATTTATTTGATTTGTTTCATTCTTCCTTTTTATTTTACTCTCTTAGTTTTAATATATTCATCAGTTAATACAATATATTCATCATGTTGAAACGGAAGCATTCGCTACGAACAATTCACATATTTTACAACTAATTTAATTGCTTGTATGGGAGAGGAATGTGCTTTTGTTTCATACTCTTATAAATGAAGGGAAAAAGATTTTAAATTAAAATTCTCAAAGAAACCTAATCTCATTTTATTATTTAATATTATGCTCTAAGAATATAAGGAAACAAACCGACCACCCTGAAGTATGAGTACTATTTGAGCTGAATTGGATTCATACGTCATAGGGGACAAATCAGAAATAAATTAAAACAAAAAACAAGAAAATTCTTATCCCATCTAATTTAAGTAGAATTTATGTATCGGGTCTCTCATTAAGCGCTTGCTGTCTTTAAATTTAAATAAAACAAAGTGTCTGTGAAATCATTCTTAAATCATTTGAATGGCCGTCAGATCAAACTGCACACAAAATAGTGATTTTTTTTGCAATATGTTGGATTTTAAAATTTTTTTTATTGTTTTGTTTTGTTTACAATGTTTAGTTTATCACTGTGCATAAAATTTAAGGTCAATTCACAATCACCGCAGAGCCCATTTAGAGAACACATGTTTACTCTCCATTCTTAGATCAGTTGGGTTTAGAATGAGCGCATGTTGTTGTCAGCGCAGGGTTAAGTTCTTGCAAGCAACGCGACATCGGCTACCACGGATTCTCCTGCAAACGTTAAGGGACAGTGGCAATGCTTTCAACAGATCTTGGATTTCATCGACAAAAGGGGCAATTGTTTACTAAATCAGTAGACTCGAAATCATGTACCATATAGTCAATAGTCCTCTGAATAATTATGATGATTGCAAAATGGCAGCAAATATCAAGAAAAGACAGAAAAATTCTGATGCATTCATCCAATGCCAAATAAGTTCAATGGAGTAGGTATAACATTTTTCAACATTGGGCCTAAAAATTTAAAGTTTGCACTCTTTTCTTCACAGTGCTACATACACTTCTGCGTGTACCTGAAATGCAAGAAACAATGTCTAATGAGATACCAATTGAAGCATTCAAAACAATAGACAAAGATTATCTACAGATTTATTTTACAGTAAATCTGTAGTTATAGCATCTAGTTACGAGGGACAGACCCTAACAACAATGTTAAGTTGCTGTAGCAATTACCAATTCTTAGTATAAAAGGTAAACACATATGTTCAAACATCCATTAAATATTGATCCACTTGTTACGTCACCGAAGATCTATAAAAACATTCACATTACAACAATCCACAGTACCATGGAAAATGTTTTGAAATGGCTTTGTTAAGGCAATAAAATTAATAGATTTTTAAACAAATTTATACATGCATACATTTGCTTAAGCCAGAATTACGATCTATATTCCACTATATACAACTTATGTTGTGGGACCTAGGCTTTAAAGTCGAGACCGAACGAAAGTTTTTCATGGCAATTTTATTTTAATCTCATAGTTTTTGCCAGAAATATGCTGAAGAAATATTTTTTATATACTTCGTTTTGTTGGTGTTTAAGCCAACACACTACCTATTAGACTACAGGGTCTTCAAATACAAACAAGCCGAAATATTAAAAATAATATGACTGACGATTTATGGTCCAGTAATTCATTCATTCAAATTAAAAGGCTAAACCAATGTACATAGAATATAAATCTAAAAAAAATACATTAACACAAGGTGTGTCGCAAATATTTCCTACTTTTCTCACGCTCTCAAGCACAATTTTTTCCAAACTTTTAGGTCTTACTTGATAATTTTTGAACATCATATTTTTAATTAGTTTAAATACGCAAAAAACATCATTGTAAGCATTTCTTTGATATCTTTTTGATGAATTACGGAAAATTATTTAAAAATATAATCGCATAACGCTACCATAAACATGATTTTATTTGCATTGAAAGGTAAATATTTTATGTCCTGCTTAATTGCCTTAAGAAACCGAAAAAATTGGATTCCAAGACTGTTATCCTTTTATATCTTTTTTAAATTGTGCTGCGTTGTGGTGTCGTCCTAAACTGATTAAATTTTCTTATTTTAGAACACACAGATTTTTATCGTTTCATGTATTTCATGCCATTTTTCTAAACATAGTATTTCATTAAATTAAAATCATCTACAAAGGAAAATTTAAAATTTATTTCAAGCCCTACTCTGTTGCTTATTTTTCTGATGGTGAAAAGAATTTTATTCGCTTTTGCTTTTACTGTTGTTTGCCCTGGTTTCTGCAACTTGTGTGTTCTAAAATCATCAAATCGCACCGAAAATCCCGATTGAGTTAAAAAGCTAAAACAAACCGCGGAAAATTTTAAAAATTACCTGAGAACACAGAAGCTGACCTGCCAACTACAAACTTACATTAATTAGCAGTCATTTACTGAACCTAAATACAAACTCTATGCACACGTAAGCAAAACTTTTAATTTAAATACCTTCGCAAACCGTTTCGTAACTAAAATAAAGAAAAAAGTTGAATCCAGCGAACATATCTTTGTGTTAAACCTAGGCTTACGTTCTGCTTTTTTGTAATTAATACGTACACCTGTGCGTCATCGTACTTTCCTATTTATAAGTGCAATTGTTTATATTTCTATAACCAAATTATTATTCTTTTATTTAAAATAAAAATATTTTAAAAAATATTTTAAAAGATTAAGTTAAGTTAGGTAAGGTGGCGGAACTTCCTTGAAAAGAATCCAACATTAAAATCAGCTGTGATAACGCAATCAATATTCCACTTGAGGAACAAATATTCCATAAAGAAAATCAACCCTAGTCCAAAATAAATATTGTTATTGCTGTAATCTTTACATTAGAGAGCTCAGTGTACGATGTCTGAAAGTAGAAGTCTCTTGACAAGAGCATGGCACTATCATGTTAGGTGAAAGACAGTTTTTTCCGCCTCCTCACAGCCACAGCTTCTGCCTAAGTCATTCAATGGAATGCCAAGCCTTTTGGCATACCTGCCTAAAGAACTGTTGACCGTGAGAATCGCTATTGTGCGAAGAAGGCCATGCGATTTAAGCATAGAAGTGAGTCAGTACTCTCTCAGCAGATTTCTGGTAAAAACTCTGAGAAAAAATAAAATTGCCTTGAAAAGTTTTTCAAAAATCTATGCTTCGGAGTCGACTTTAAATTGTAGGTCCCACCACTCATGTGTAAAATTAACACACACAGCATAAGTGGTATGATAAACTAGGTTGTAATCCTGGCTGAAGGGTTGTAATGACCAATTATGCTATGTAAGTGAGTCGGTCCTCGTCGTATACATACGTGTCCAGCAGAGTCCTACAATATGAACATGCAAATTTAACCTCTGTGTAAGACAAGCAGGTAATACGCCCTGAAAAACGTCGGGTATTTCGAGTTTCGTATCGGCCATGATCAGCTCATTAGCAATGTAATTTCTAATGTTATCCCCATGTCCCAGAACCTTTCAATGTTCCGAAATTTTCCTAATAAATCATCGGATTTTATGGACAAAAACAATCGCAGCTTAGTTGTCCGAAAAAATCAATATATTTTCGGGAAAAATCCTGCCACCCAACAATCATTGTGCCACTTTCAAAATTGCCATGACCTCCACCTGAAAAAAAATGCAGAGTATCAAAGTTTCTTGTTGGAATCTTAATCAATATATCACCATGTCATGCACATTTGACCCATATGCATAAATTTCAAGGGCCCCATTGGGCACCTCCGGATCTCTACACCAGATGTATCTAATTGGAATTCTAAATTCAAAAGCTTTATTCAGAAGAATTTATAAAGAACCATATAATCGACCCAAATGTCTCCATGTCTTTATAGTATAGCAATATTTCGGCAGTAAAGCATATTCCCGGATTTAGTTGCTTTCAACCTTTCTGCGAACAACCATCAGCTCAGCTCTCTACTTTAAAAAAAGGTTAGAGAGAAGCCAACTGAGCACAGTAAGTAATGGTTTGTTTGAAGAGCGTACACAGTCTATCAGTAAGCAGTCCTTGACTGATTTCTTTTTTGTACTTGGAGAATAGATTGTAAAATGAAGGAAAGATGGTGAAGTGCTTATGAACTTTAGATATGGAATAGCGATACACAAGAATAGCTATACTAAAAATCTAATAATCATTGCCAAATTGATCTTAAAAGAGTTTGTTCCATGATTTTTTTCCGTTCTTTCATGAGGGCATGTTTCGTGTAAACTAATCTTCGAAGTGTGAAATAGTCACGGAGATGTTCAATGGGATATTGGCGATATGAATTGTGGAAAGTTCATAAGAAGTATAAAACTAAAAAATGCCGTGGTTCAATCCCTGGCTCAAACATCGCGAACAAAGTAAAATATAAAAAATATTTATTTCGGCGAGCACCCCTTTGGCTGTCTGCCAAAAAATATGAGAGTCAATAAAACTGCCATGAAAACTTTCTTAACCTGTCGGTCTGAGTTACTTTTAAAGCCTGACTAAAGTGTTGTTACGCTTAAGTAGGTAAATAACTAAGTGTTCCCAACGATCAAGTTCCCGGAAAGATTTCAAATAATATACCTTATGTCTTCCGCCACAACATAAGCTTTTGGAGTTACAAAAAAATTTAAAAAAGCATTTTTATCGAAAAACAATGCTTTTCAAAATTTCACTAATAAGTGGCCACTGTGCAATTTTCGTTACACCCCTTTTATTGCATTTATTTTCCTGCCTTTTTTTGTACTTATAATTTTATATAAAAAAGAATTTCTTAAGTTCTATTGTCGTTTTGGTTTGACTTTCAATGGATTAAGTTACGCTCAACTTATATCTTGTCGCTGTTATTGTCGTTAATTATGTTGTTATTGTTATTAGTTCGGGTAAAATTATATTTTTTTAATACATTTTGTTATTGTTATTGATGTTTTACGATAATTTATATGAATGCAACAAAATACATGAAATCTTAACAGACATTTATGGGATGTTTATAATAAATAAATAAATAAATAAATATAAATTATAATAATTTATTATTTTAATTATAAACAATAACAATAACAATAACAACAATACTGCTGATTCGATATCATTTCTATTTTATAGCCACTGAGTAACTGTATGTTCAGTTTAAATCCTGATTATTTTATGCTGAGTAAAGCGATTAAATGCGTTTAGAAAAAAATATTTTTTTATTAAATTCATAACAACGATTTGAAATATTGAATTTGCTACCAATAATTTGTTAAATTTAAAAGTATAATAAAATAAGAAATCTAAAACTTCTTACTACAGAAAAAAATAAATAAATCAGCAACAGCAGTAGAAAAAGCTTGTTTCTCTGCTGATGGTTAAGAAAAATTTACATATGTTTCCTCAAGTATATTTCTCCATTTATGTATGTCTGGTTTTCGCTTCTTTAATCTATTTTACTAACCAAGTGAATGGGCTGCTGTACCAAGTCCTATTATAATAGAGCTGTCATCAATCGTTGCCTAGAAAAAACGACCTCCGAGAATTTGGTTTAATGGTAGGGAATCTTGCTGATTGATTTCTTCTTCTGCTTAGGAGGCGGAACTGCCTGACCTTCATTTTATGTTATATTTTTTTCAATTTCCAGGTGGCTTCTTAGATGGAGGGAGGGGGGTCGTAACATTTTTCTCCATTGGAAGTTTCTAACTTGGGCTTCTCGACTTGGATACAAGCTGTTTTCACCACTACATCACGCCGCCTGCAGTATACATACACAAGATTAATGAAAGGAATGTTTTTACTGAGTGAATAGATAAAAACACAAATTCTAACTCTTTATTGAGTACTTATATCTTTATGTAATACTTATTCAAGTGCATATTTCAGGCTTGAAGCCCGGTGGAGATTAATAAATTTTCATCACGATTTTCGAATTTATAGAATTAAAAAGACATCAATCCACTCTAAATAATCCATTTAGAAATCCCCCGAACTTTTTGCCACAAATATTTTTTTATTCCCGTTAGTGGCGGTCCTAATAATCATTCCAATTTTTTTTTGTCCTATGTTCCACGGTTCGTCCATGACAATATGTATATTGAGCTAATGATATTGATTATATTGATGTTAAAATATTGTTGCTGGCCGAAGGAACACTTATATGAACTTCTATATACAGGATATCAAATTCTCTTGCTTATCACAGATCTAAAAAAAAACATATCTTGTGCCATAGGAGCCGCTCAGTCCATCATATTTTCCTAACATAAGATTTGCACGTATCTAGTAAATTGACCAATACGATCGATGCACGAATTACACATAGAGTGTGAATATACTAGAATCAGATCGTTAGATCACTGTTTTTGGGCTGTGGCTTCATTATTAAGGGTCCTGATATTGAACTTTCTTATAGACTGCCTGGTCACTGCATTCTTTTCCAAGTGGAGGTGATGGCAATTTTAAAAGCCGCGCAATGCTTGCTGAGTGGCGAGATTTTCAATGAAAATCTCTGGATTTACTCGGATAGCCAAGCTGCAATTGAGTCCCTAGCGAACGTAATTACAACGTCTGTCTATGAAAGTGAAGGAAAAAAATTTGGAGTCATTCAAAGGTAACTCTTATATGGGTTCCGGAACTGGATATAGTAGGAAATGGCATTCCTGATAAGCTGCCTTAGTCTGACAATCATGACGTATTACAGGGTATAGGTATTCATATTGCCTCGGATAATTTGGCTTAATTCCGTTGGCAGCGGGAGGGTACGTGCATAGCTGCCAGATAAGTGAGGCACCAAATCGTCAAATATTTGGGAAAAAATCGTCAAAATCGTCAAAGACGTTTATTGAAATTGTCAAAAAATCGTCAGAAAGGTAAATAAATAAATTAAAATTATTTAAAAACCAATATTATTTCTATTGTAGTAAAACATATAAATTCAATGTATGTCTGAGTTCAAAAATAAAACATTTAAAATAATTTGTTAGAAATTAAAAGCTAGCGTTCCTCATCTTCATTTATTAATTTTTTTTTCAAAAATGGAGAAATTTTATATCATTTTCAGGAAAAAATTGTTTAAGATTTAATCAGTCTATCCCAGCATTGTTTATTGACACATAAGGGCAGCAATAATATTGCATCATCTTAATCTATGGGTGGTGGAAATATTAAGGAGTCAGAAGCTCTTGACATTTTGAGCATGAGAATTCAGTGTAATGTTGGCCGCAACCGACACATTTTTCTGTTCCTTCCGTTCCTTCTTAAGATTTTATTTATAATATTTATGAGGTCAGTGCGTCAACGTCTATTTTGAGGTTTCTCGGCTGTGTACAGGAGAGACCGGATTACCTCGTTAATGACGGTAGTGTATCCAACTCAATTGAATCATTGGTGCATCGTTGCAATGTGGTTTGTGTTTCACTGTTCTATCACTACTACAAAAGGATTTTGATCGAACGAAATAAGGCGACTTGTTCCCGAAAATCATGTATTCCTACGCAACGCTTATGTTTTTCGGCCAGGACATCCGTATGTGGTCGATTGGCCAATGGATCGCCCACTGCATTACAGAGAAAGTATGTTATTTAGTCGGACTATTCGTATGTGGAACTCAATTCCTGCAGAGGTCTTTCCTGTTACTTATGGTATAAAAATATACAAGCCTAGTGTCCATAAACACTGTTCTCTCTTTTCTTCTTCCGATAACATATTTTCATAGTTCCAAACACAATGCCATCCATTGCCTGTAGGTGTTGGTGGTACGAAAAAAATTAACGGCGCTTGCCTTTGTTTGTTTTGTCCGATGGTAATATTAGAAACTATACTTGAATTTTTAAAACAACAAGTGATAAAAACGACAAGTGCTAAATTATTCTCAACTATGAGGTTATTTAGGAGTTGTAATTTTTTGGCTTTTAAGGGATTAAAAAGGAATAAAATACAGAAAAATCATCACAGGTATTCGAAAGAAACTTAAAAATATAATACTTTACTCCTTGTTTTTACTAACATAAATTACGAATAGTAACAATTGCAAAGTAAATGCAAAGCTTAAAGTGGCTTTTATTGTACTAAAGTGAGGAATATGATGTAAATCTTTAATTTTTAAAAATCGTCAAAATAAGGGCATAAATCGTCACATCATCAAAATGATATTTTTGGAGCCCAAAATCGTCAAAATGACGATAAATCGTCAAATCTGGCAGCTATGGGTATGCGTAATATTGCCAGTTTCTGCTGGACACGTATGGACAAGAAGAGAACCGACTCAGTTCAATCTTTTAATTACATCATCATCTATCGGACAATAGCGATTCTTACGGACCAGTGTCCTTTTGCCTCGGTATTCCGACTAATGACTTCTGTAGAAGCTGTGGGTCTAAGGCAAAGCAGACTGTATTCAAACTCATGTGTCGGTGCCCTACTCTTGTCATAAAGAAACGGATATCTTTGACCTTTGACCTTATATTTGATTTATTTTGCACTCGGCATGGTTTTCTTTAGGGAATGGTTGACCCCCCAGTAGAATAATTGGGCACCACAATGGGCCCAAATGCTGACCTTCGAGGAGGTCCGCAACCTATCTTTACCTAATCAAACATTGTGATCAATCACATTCACACAGAAAAGCTTCCTAATTTTTAGGAAACTATATATAAAAATTATTATAATCTCTGATCACACGAGTATATGTATAAATAATTGTAAACGTGGAATACATACATACATATATAGTATTGAGGATATAAAAATAAGTTATCCTGCAAATTCATTCGAAGGCAAGGAGAGAAATAAGTTCTGTTACATTTTTGTTGTTGTTGCAACAATTTTAGAAGAAATATCATTCGAGTTTTTTGTTCAGTTGAAGTATTTAAGAATTATTTATGCAGCTAAGCTAACATTCATTCTTGACAGTTTTTTTTTTGATTCTCTATCTGTAGCACAGTTTAAGATAAATTGCTTTGCATTTACCTTACTAGTGTTTTTGGTTGGTAACAACCATTTCTGTGTGGGCCTTAAAAAATTAAGTTTTTTTTTGTTTAGTTTTCCAAGTCATATATTTGATTTGTATCATTCTCCTTTTTTTATTTTACTCTCTTAGTTTTAATATATTCATTATACATCAGGTGTTAAATCGGAAACAACTTCTAAGAACAACTCATATATTTTACAACTAATTTTATTAATTATGTAAGAGTGGTTGTGTTTTTGTTTTATACTCTTATAACTGCAGTTAAAAAGATTTCAAAAATTAATTTTTAAAAGAAAACTATTTTCTTTTTGTAATTTAATATTATGCTTTGAAAGATAAGTAAAAAAGAAATAATTTCTAGAGACCATCGATCACCCTGACGTATGAGCACTATTTAGGGAAGATAATATTCATACGTCCTAGTGGACAAATAAGGAAATTAAAGATTAGATAGCAAACTGCAAATGGTAATTATGTTAAATTTAAACCCTGTAGAATACTAATAAAGAATAATTTGAGAACTAAAGAGAGGACCACAATTTTGAAACTTCTCTTAAAAAGAGAAGTTAAAATTATGATTCTTTGAATTCGAAACAATTAAACTCTTCATATTGAATCAATGATAATATCAATCAAAATGAAATGAAATTGCTGATACCAACATATCAAAACCTAAAATATCAAATACTATCGATAAACAGGTGACAATCGGTTCGTTAAATTGTCTGTTTACTACTGCATCAGAAACGCGGTCGTACATATGTATGATGGTTAATCTTTTTGATGGAACTCTTACCAAGAAAAAAGATGACACCAAAAGATGATGTATACCAAAGGGTTTTGTGTTCTTACTTTCTGTTAGTGATATCAACTGAAGTATTTTTAGCCCATCTCATTTAAGTAGAATTTATGTATCGGGTCTCTTATTAAGTGCTTCCTATCATACATAATTACATACATAATTGGTCATCACAACCCTTCAGTCAGGATTACGACCTAGCTTCTCACACCTCCTTTTTTGTGTGTGTTAATTATATACGTGAGTGGTTTAAAGTCGACTTGGAACACATATTCTTTTTTTTTTTTTTTTTCTCATTTATTTTTTTATTGAATCTTCATTAATAATGAACTAACAATAATTATTCAAATCTTAAAACTACAAAGAAAATCTTAAAACTAAATGAAAATCTTAAAACCAAAACAAAAATTATATATTTATTTAGCCATTGCCAAATAAAATAAAGTATTCAAAAATAATAATTCAATAATAATAATAATAATAAATAGAATATTCAAAAATAAAATTCAATAATAATAATAATAAATAATAATAAATAAAGAATTCAAAAAGAAAGTATCATGTCCCTCATCTTCGGCCGAGCGCAAGAGTATCCTTTCTCTTCAAACGAATATGGCCAGCGTGACGTAAAATACCACGGACTAACGGGTTTATGTGGCCATCTAGGTTATCTAAATACTTTTCAGCACATCTTGTAATTTCCATTTTAACCAGCGGGACGTCCAGATCTTTGTGAATATTTGAGTTTTTGATATACCAAGGGGCGGCAGTGATCATTCGTAAAATTTTATTTTGGCGCCTCTGAATTTTCTCCACGTTTGAAGCTGAGGCAGTACCCCATAGCTGTACTCCATAACACCAAATGAGTTTTAATATTGATTTGTATATAAGGAGTTTACAATCTAATTTAAGAGATGAATTTCGACCAATTAACCAATTTATTTGAGCAGTTTTCATATTTATTTGTGCCAGTTTTGACTCAATATGCAATTTCCACGTTAAACGACGATCAAGGTGCATACCCAAGTACTTTACATGAGTGCTTTGTGGTATTGTCTGATTATTAATGCATATAGCAGGGCAGGTCTCTCTTCGCAATGTAAAGGTTACGTGGGAGCATTTTTGTTCGTTAACCTTTATCCTCCATTTCTTCAACCATTCTTCCAGTAGGCATACTTGTTCCTGTAAGAACTGCGATGCAATCTGTGGGTTCATATGAACGCTTAAAAATGCAGTGTCGTCAGCAAAGGTGGAAGTATGTATGTTTTCACTTATCGGCATGTCAGCTGTAAATATCAGGTATAAAACAGGACCTAGTATGCTACCCTGAGGAACACCGGAGTTAATTTTTTGAGGGGAACTTAAAAAATTACCTTGTTTAATTACAAATTTTCTATCACTTAAATAGCTCTTCAATATTTCATATATATTTTCAGGGAATATTTGCTTCAATTTGAGTACAAGACCTTCATGCCACACCTTATCGAAAGCTTGAGAGACATCAATGAAGAGTGCAGAACAATACTTTTTTCCTCGAATGCATTTCTTAGTACATTAATGAGTCTATGGGTTTGCTGAATGGTACTATGTTTTCTCCTAAACCCAAATTGGTGATTAGGGATACAACCGCATTCATTCAACAAAGGTGCTAGCTTACATATCAGTACCTTCTCAAATAATTTAGATAGGTTAGGCAAGAGACTTAACGGCCTATATGCATCAACCTTGGTATGATCCTTACCTGGCTTCGGTATCATGGTAATGAGTGAAATTTTCCATTGTGTAGGGTAATATCTTAGTCGAATAACAGCATTCATAATGAATAAAATAACTTTTACAGCTATGCTAGGTAAATTCAATAGAATTTTGTTGGTTATTTTGTCAATCCCTGGGGCTTTCCTCGGGTTAAGATTTTTAATGGCATTCACAATATCATGAAGCTTAAACCTAATGGGTCTGGGAGCCTTCGCAACAACAATTGGTAAATTAATTATTTCGGTAGACTTGTTAGGGGTGAAAACAGTTTTCAGGTGATTCACAAATAGCCTACCTTTTTCTGCATCACTTCTTGCCCAGTTACCATTTGAGTCACGTAAAGGTGGTTTATTAATAATTGGCCTTTTCAGATTCCTGGTTGCACGCCATAATGAATAATTTGTTTGTGGAGTCGCGTCCAGATTTTCCAAATAATTTTTAAAGAATAGAAGCCTTTGTGATTCAAGTACCTTTTGAAGTCGTTTTGTGCACTCATTTAGTTTTCTTTTAAGTTGAGGTGATCTCTGTAGTTGCCACTCTCTACGGAGTCTTCGTTTTTCTAGCACAAGATTTTCGATATCAGCGGAATAAATTCTGTTGTACCTAATTCGTTTTGGGACCTTAACAGCGCTTTGGGTGGCTAACGTAAGGGTTTTTTCAAAATCATATACTGCCTGGTTCAAATCGTCGATAGTCCTTAGAGGAATATTTTCTGAACAGTGAGAGCTTATGTATTTCTTATATTTTAGCCAATTCACTGTAGTCTCTTTTTCCATTAAGTAGCCAGACGGGGACACGTGATTATTCCATAGTGTTATGATTTTAGGCGTATGATCCGAAGACAGATCCAGTGAGGCTTCTACCTCATATACTTCCCTAGAGATGTTCTTAACTACTGCGAAGTCGATTAAATCTGGAATTTTTTGTCTATCCGTTGGCCAATAGGTAGGCTGCCCTGAAGAAATAACATCCAGTTTCAATTTAGAAATTGTGTCGAACAGTTTTCGGCCTTTTGGAGAAGTAAGTCGAGAGCCCCAATAGGAGTACATACATACATAATTGATCATTACAACTCTTCAGTCAGGATTACGACCTAGTTTCTCACACCACTTATGTTGTGTGTGTTAATTTTATACATGAGTGGCGGGACCTACAGTTTAAAGTCGACTCCGAACGACAGATTTTTGAGAAACTTTTCATGGCAATTTTATTTACTCTCAGAGTTTTTGCCAGAAATCTGCTGAGAGGAAGTCACCGAAGAAATACTTTTTGTATTTGATTTGATGTCTGGCCTGGGGCTCGAACCCTGGCTTTTCGTCTAATAAGCCAACACACTACCTACTAGACCACGGCGACTTCGATAGGAGTGCTTTGCATTATAATCACACATATTCTTGAGAAACTTTTCATGGCAATTTTATTTACTCTCAGAGTATTTGCCAGAAATCTGCTGAGAGGAAGCCGCCGAAGAAATACTTTTTCATATTGTCATTTTGATGTCTGAACTGGGGATACCACTTGAAGCATTCACAATAAAAGAACCACATTACCTATAAATTCATTTTAAAGCCATCTTCTATAGCGTCCAGTTAAAACAAACCGCCTCTAATAACAATGCTGTAACAATTTCGAATTAGGAGTATTAAAGACAATCACAAATGCACAGACGTACATTAAAAACTGACTCACTTTTATTACTTGCTAAGCCACCTAAAGCCTATAAAAACGTTCACTTGATTGATAGTATTAAATCAACGGTACATTGGAAAATAGTTTGAAATTGCTTTGGACTTCCAGAAATCATTTTATTTGGTTCAACAAAAATTATTTGATTTCCGACCCTATCCGCAATATGTTACGAATTTACTCTCCCAGTGTTAAGGCAGTAAAATTAAGAGATTTTTAAACAAACCCAATACGTACATACATAATAGGTCATTACAATCCTACGGTGAGGATTACGACCTAGATTCTCCCATCACTTATGTATGTTGAATGTGTTTGTTTGTTTTGTACATAAGTGGTGAGGCCCACAGTTTAAAGTCGACCCCGAGTGGCAGATTTTTGAGAAACTTTTCATGACAATTTTATTTTCTATCAGAATTTTTGCAAAAAATCTGGTTAGAGGAAGTCGTCGAAGAAATATTTTTCATTATTATTGGAGATGTTAATTTAGGGTTTGAACTGTGGTTTTATGTCTAAGAAGCCAACACTCTAACTACCAGGCTAGAACTACGGCGACCTCAAAACCAAACAAACCGAAATATGTCTGACGATTTATGGTCCAATAATTCATTGTCAATTATAGAAAACCGAAGCATAAAAGAGCAAAACAAAAAGGCTAAAACGACTAAATTATTAAAGAAAATATAATAACACGTTAAAACAAATATATCATCCAGCAAGAAGAATTAAATGTGATTTTCTTTTTAAACCACATTTAAAGCCAATAAAAAAATTGTTGATTTATGAAAAGGTTTGTCTCAAATATTTCCTACTGCTGTCATGCTCTCAAGCAAATTGTTATCAAACTCTTGGGTCTAATTTGAAAAGGTTTAAACATAATATTTTTAATAAGTTTAAATATAATCACATAACGCTACCAAAAACATGATTTTATTTGCCTTGAAAGGAAAATATTTTATGTCCTGCCTTAAGTGCATTAAGAAGCCGAAAAAAATTGGATTCCAAGAGTGTTATCCTTTTACATCTTTTTTAAATTGTGCTGTGTTGTGGTGTCGTCCTAAACTGATTAAATGTTCTTATTTTAGAACGCACAGATTTTTATCGTATTTCATGCCATTTTTCTAAACATAGTATTTCATTAAATTAAAATCATCATCAAATGACAATTTAAAATTTATTTCTATCCCTGCTCTCCTGTTGTTTGTTTTGTTGATGGTGAATAGAATTTTTTTCGCTTTCGCTTTTACTGTTGTTTGCTCTGGTTTCTGGAACTTGTGTTCTAAAATCATGAAATCGCACCAAAAACTCCGATTAAGTCAAAAACCCACCCAAAACACATGAAAACATAGAATCTGGCATGCCAACTACAAAATTACATTAATTAGCAGTCATTTGCTGAACCTAAATACACACTCCACGCACACGTAAGTAAAACTTTTAATTTAAATACCTTCGCATAAAGTTTCGTATATAAAAGAAAGAAAAAAAATTCAAATAAACCAATATACATACGTGTTAAATCTAGCCCTTACGTTCTGCTTTAATTGTAATTAACACGTACACCTGTTCCTCATCGTAGTTCCATGAAGGATCACGCGAATTAAGCAAAGCAGTGAATCGGTCCTCTCTCAGCAGATTTCAGGCAAAAACTCTGAGAATAAATAAAATTGCCTTAAAAAGTTTTGCAAAAAGCTGTCTTTTGGAGTCCACCTTAAATTATAGGTCCCGCCAAATATGTGTAAAATTAAGGCACGCAACATAAGTGGTATGATAAGCTAGGTTGTAATCCTGACTGAAAGGCTGTAATAACCAATTATGTTATTTAAATGAGTCGGTCCTAGTCTTATCCATACGTGTCCAGCAGGGTTTTACAATATGCACTTGCCAACAAGATTGAACCTCAAGCAGCATTACGACTTAGCTTCTTACACAAGTTATGTTATTTTTATACATGAGTGGATGTTACCTACATTTGAAAATCGGTAACAAGCAGGTGGTAATATCCAATTTAACTGAGCCATTCCGAATACATATGCCCTGAGTTTCGAGTTTCGTACCTGCCCTGATCAGCAATGCAATTTCTAATGTTATCCTCATGTCCCAGAACCTTTGAATTTTGCGAAATATTCCTTACAAATTCTCGGCTTTTATGGACAAAAGCAATAGCAGCCTAGCTGTCCAGGTTATATACCAATATATTTTCAGTCCCACCCCCCAACAATCATTGCGCCGCTTTCAAAATTGACAGACCTCCAACTGGAAAAAAAATGCAGAGTATAAGAGTTTGTTGTCAGAACTCTTAATCAATATATCACAGCCTACCATGTCATGCGTATTTTACCCTGCATAAATTTCAAGGGAACCATTGGGCACCTCCGGGTCTCTAGACCAGATGTTTCTAATTGGAATTCTAAAATCAAAAGCTCTATTCTATTTCTATTCTATAATCGAACCGGATGTCACCCATGTCGGCAGTAAAGCATATTCCTGGATTTAGTTGGATTCAACCTTTATGCCAACAACCATCAGCTCAGCTCTCTACTTTAAAAAAATGTCAGAGAGGAGCCAATTGAGCACAGCAAGTAATGGTTTGTTTGAAGAGCGTACATAGCCTTTCAGTAAGCAGTCCTTGACTGATTTCTTTTTTGTACTTGGAGAATAGATTGTAAAATGGAGGAAAGATGGTGAAGTGCTTATGAACTTTAGATATGGAATAGCGATACACAAGAATAGCTATACAAAAAATCTAATAATCATTGCCAAATAAATCTTAAAAGAGTTTGGTCCATGATATTTTCCGTTCTTTCATGAGGGCATGTTTCGTGTAAACTAATCTTCGAAGTGTGAAAATAGTCACGGAGATGCTCAATGGGTTATTGGCGATATGAATTGTGGAAAGTTCATAAGAAGTATAAAACTACAATGTTGTAACGATATATTTATCCAATAGCAATATAGGATCTCTTTTAAAGTGCTTTCTAACTTTAGATGTAAATAAAACAAAGAGAATGTGTAGCCGCCGTAATCTAGTAGGCAGTGTTGTGACATCTCAAGCAAAACGAAACATGAAAAAATATTTCTTTGGCGTCTGCCTTTCAGGGAATTTCTAGCAAAAACTCTGAGAATAGATAAAAATTGCCATGAAAAAGTTTCTCTAAAATTTGTCTTTCGGAGTCGACTTTAAATGGTAGCTACCGCCACTCATGTATAAAGTTAACGCACACAACATAACTTGTGTGAGAAGCTAGGTCGTAATACTGACTGAAGGGTTGTAATGACCAATTATGTATGTATGTATGAAACCAAATTCAATACACCACGTTCCACGTCATTGTGAAGGAGATGTATTCCCTTCGCAATTAACGTGGACATTATAAAATTCACTTCTTCCACATTAGTGGACTTTCGAAGAACTGAAATGTGCATTTAAGTGTATATAAAATGTTAACAACACACATTTTTCTAAAGATCTTCACCAGTGTGTACAAGCGAATGTGAAATATGTCGCCGCTAAGCAGTTGTCTATAACTGTGATGACAGGAAGTATTCAAAAATTAAACTAATGTTGATGACGGATTTAAAAGGTTTCGAAACAAAAATATTCTGCAGGAAAATAAAATATAAAGTGTCATTAATTAAACTAAAAAACACAAGATTAGTGAATAAAAACTACATCGATAAGAACACACTGCAATAATTTACAACAACTGATTTAATGTTCGTGGAATTACAACAAAAGAAAAGCATCACTCAGAAAATCTTAATTTACGGCTGTAATGAAAATATTGTTACGTTTTTACCTTTTTAAAAACGTTTAAAATATGAGTTCATCGATAAGTAAAGTAAAAACAAATATGTGTTGAGTTTCAATTAAATGCGTTATTATTCACACTACTTTTGTGTGCCACCCATTACGACCTGACGAATGTGAAAATGTTCGCTATTATCCTTTGCTTACAACGCAGATATTTTCAACGGCGATCTTCAAACCACGACAACGCGTCACCACACAAGACTGACTGAATTCTTACTACTGGTTATCTGCTTTGTCTTGCCTTTTTATATGCGCACGTAATATGTCTGTTGAAGGTTCTTGAAGTCGAACGTTCGGGGTTTCGACTTCTCGAGAACTACATTGTTGTTTGTGTAATCTGTTCACATTGCTGTTGTCGCTTACATGTCTATCCCCTTTTCTTTTATACTGATGTTGTTGGTTTACTTGTAAATAAGTTCATTGTATATGTTTGTGTAGCTTTTGCTAACTTTAATGTTAAACGATGTACACCGTTTCCATTTTCGTAACAGTATCTTTGATATAAAGTTTATTGTTTTTAATATTAAATAAAAGCTAGAGGTCTCCGATTAGAGAGGTCTATAAATTAAATATTATTTCTTTACAACTATGTTTACATTTCATTTGTCTAGTCTGGTCTATACTATATTGTATAAACCTGAAAGGAAGAAACACCCACTGTCACAAATCATTGAATAAAAGTCGAACATCATTCAGATGTCAATCTACTTTTGATTTTTCCTTTATTAATAAAAACGACGCCAACACCACAACAAATAGAGGAACAACACACATACATATATGGTATGCATATCCTGAACACATGTCATATAACATAAAACGTTTTCTGTGAAATATGGAACAAACTTTTTTTTCATCATGTTTGGGGTAGATTTTGTATGTAAATAAAAATAAATGAATTTTTTTCTTCTCAGATTTATATTTCGTTTAAGCTCGAGTGTACGTTCCTGTGACAGTGTGTGAGTGTATGATAGTGTCTAAATATAGGAAATCATTAAATCATACGAAAATGTTTATAAAATAGACTTTATACACCAACAGTCACATTGTGATATGTAAGAGGCAAAGTGGGAAACAGAATAAATTTTATTAAAACTGTACATATACAGTCAATAGAAAGTGTTATATAAATTATGATAACCAGGAATTTAAATTTAATTTGTAATTTAATTTAATTTACGTGTAGAATAAAACAAGTTTAATAACAATGTTAATGACATAAATATGTTAGGTTTCTATTGTCATTTTAAAAATAAAATTGTTTCATTTCAAATTTTAATTTTAAGAGAAGCGTGTTAAAAATCATACAGATTTGCCCCCGATTCGCTGACATTGAAATTGTTCAAGAGTTCACTGGTCTAATCAAAATATGGCAAACTACGCCCATTTGTTTATCATGTCATGTCATGTTTATTGTTTGTTTGTTTGTTTGCGAAGTTACACATGGTGTTATCGTCCTTTATATTCGCCTCAAAACCGGACGTAATACCATACTTAATACGTTAAACGATGTACACACTGTTGAGTCTATCAGTTTGCGTGTACCTACAAGAAAAATTAAACTTTAACCCGCAATATAATCCTTCCTTTTCAATATCTAAAGCGCGCACTCTCTTCAAAATCGTTGAAATTTGTTTTGTTCCTTGGCCAGCGTAAAGGGTAAGTTAGAAGGTTTAGTTCAAAAAATTCGTTGCCTTTACAATATCGTATCGTATTGTACTGGGTTTTCTAACAGGGACATTTCAAATTTGACTGAATAACGGCCATTTTTTTAAGCTACATCCGTCATAAAATTTATAATTTTTATTGAATCCGTTTTTCCAAATATCAATATTCGGATTTTGCATTAACCAGCACTTGCAAATAAATAAAACTATTTATCAAAACGAATGTTCTCTTCAGGCTGCATAACACCAGTTTCTTCCATTTTACGATAACCATAATCGTCCTACAGAGAGGACTATTCGAAATGCAGTATATATATGCGAGTTTTTTGGTACAGTAAACGATTTACTAACATCCGTGCCTAGACGAAACGCAAGATTAGCAAGAACTTGGCAAATTTTTCGGATCAAAAATCTATTGATTTACGAAATGAACTTTCATTTAAAAAAAAAAATTTAAATCTTTGCTAGATCTTGGTTGTTTATCAGATAATTCGTCAATTTCATGTTTGAGCTATTAGCAGAAGTTAGCTTATATATGAGTTTTTCTTTTTCCATGAAACGCATTTCCATTGAAGTGATCTCTTGATGAATTTTTTTCACTCTGCGCAACGATGATATGCAGAATCGTGAAGCTTCAAAATTTTTATTTTAAAGTCGCTGTAGTGTGTTGGCTTTTTAGATGTGAGGCCCCAGTTTAAAACACCAGATCAGACATATCCAACAAAACCAAATATGAAGAAATATTACTTCGGGAAATTCCTCTCATCAGATTTCTGGCAAAAATTGTCAGAAAATTGCCATGAAAAGTACCTCAAAAATCTGTCGTTCGGAGTCGACTTCAAACTGTAGGGCCGGATATAAAAATAACACACGCAACATAGATAGTGTGAGAGGCGAAGTCATAATCCTGACTGAAGAATTATAATGACCAATGTCATCATATTTTACTGTACAGTTGGTGCAGCCAATAATATCTGAAAATTGTTAAACCGTAGTAACTCAACAATACGCTCAAATAAAAAATAAAGAAAGATTCACAAGGTCTAGGTATATGAACTAAAAACTTTTAAAAATAAAAATTTCAGGGTGCTCTGGTAGTCTAGTGGGTGGTGTGCTAGACTATTAGCGTGAGGGTCGTGGGTTCGGTTCCCACCAGAGACTCTGGTCTGTGATACTACACCGATCATATGGTCAAAGTTACTCACCTCGTATGTAATTAGAATATAATTTGCAATTGTAATTACTAAATAAATAAAAAATTCAATTCAATTAACTAAAATTCGAACATAGTTTCAAATTACAAGGAATTTTCTTAACGCTTGCAAAAATGTTTGCTGGTTTACAATCTCTGTTTAATGCATTAAACAATATTTTCCTGTTTTTTAAAATGATTTTAATGATTAATAAAATAAAATTTGTATTAAAAATTACATTCTTCCTGATGATATCAGTAAATAAATAGAATATCGAATATGATTAATTACAAAAATAGTACATATTAGCCAATGATAATAATTTCATTTTAATTCAATATTATTTTAAGTAATTTAATATTAAAGTATTCTAAAAAGAAAATTTATTTAAAAAAGTAACAACAGTATTTGTGTATTTAAATCAAAATCAAATTAAATTATTTACTTTGAAAATATATGCAAATAACGTTTTTTTTATCATGTTCGTTATTATTTGTGTACATATCAGCGTTTTAATAATAATTTATTAAAAAAAAATATTTTCAGAAACAACACAAAGACCAAAATATAAACTTTAATAATAAAAGCTTTAAATGAAACAATTTAAAATCCGTCAAAAACAAATACAGAGTTTTGTTGTAAAATTGTAAAATTAAATTTCACAAAAAAAGAAAACAAATTTCATAGAATATGAACAAAGAATTCTTTCATGATTAAAATACTAACAAAAAAATATGTATATTCGACTCAGATAAGGAGCATATAGAGGACATGATGTGGTAGGAATACAAGGCAGATTCATATTATTCGCATTAAATGGTTTTTATTATGCTAGAAACACAATAAACACAACACAGTAAGCACAACAATTTTGTAATTACAGTCTAAGGTAAGCTGCATGCGTGTTAATTATAATAAAGGCGCGCAGCGGCAAAGCATAAGATAAATAAATAAAAAATAAACAATTCTTTAATTAATGGTGCCACTAAAAGCTTTTTTCGTGTTATATTTCATGCAACGCATATTTTAACCCTGTTCTCCATGCATATTATAGTACTGATAGCATTAATCCTTGCATTGCCAGCACAAGTCCACCTCTCATTGTTGGTGAATAATAATTCAAATTAGTTTAATTGACAAAGCAACAGAATTTTTCCTCGTAGTCGCACTGTCTCTAAAATAATCACTTCCATATACACACATGTTTTGAGAGATTGCTGCATTTGCTATGTTGCCTTTATTGGGTTTATAGCATTACAATCTGTTTTATTTTTTCATCGTGTTTAATGCATATGTACGCAGTGGCTACAAGCTGGTCAGTCAATTAGTCGCATTTTTGACTACTTTTTCTGATAAATCTGTCCGAATGACATCAATTGCGCTTTGAATATTAGCTGCTAATGTTTCAACAGCTACTGCTGGGTAGGCATAAACTCATGACTTAACAGTATTTTTGTAATTAGTCGTTGGTGTCCAGATCATTAAATTCAGGCCAAAAGTATTCACAGTTGAAAGTAATGGTCGGACTAGCGTCGTTACTAAAGATATATATGCCGATGCCGCCGTCAGCCTAAAATCTACACAAAACTGTGATCTCTTCAGAATACATTGGACGCTTTTGGATCTTATGTAGATTGTTAACGTACCAAATTCGACAATTTTGTTTGATGGAAATAGAGGGTTAGTTGCCAACTGCTCAGTTCCCATTCCGCGAAACCATATCGTTGTCTATGATCAGACCGCCTACTCTCTCATATATAAAGCACAATGTTATTTATTCTAGGTTAGGTTACTTTTTGAAGGAAGACTACCCAGACCAGTATTTAGGCCCATTGTGATACAATAATCTATATTCAACACGGTGGTCAAGTATTCCACGAGTCCCAAACAAATGTATTTCTTTTGAAGCAACCTTCATATTAGACAGCTCTGTCAAGGATAACAGAAATTAATATTATGAGGTAAGAGGCAGTCTCTTTTTCCTCCTCAGACCTAAATACATAATACATACATACACACATAGTTGGTCATTACAACCCTTCAGTCAGGATTACGACCTAGTTTCCCACACCACTTATGTTGTGTGTGTTAATTTTATACATGAGTGGCGGGACTTACAGTTTAAAGTCGACTCCGAAAGACAGATTTTTGAGAAACTTTTCATGGCAATTTTATTTACTCTCAGAGTTTTTGTCAGAAATTTGTTGAGAGGAAATCGCCGAAGAAATATTTTTTGTATTTTGTTTTTATGTCTGGCCTGGGGCTCTAACCCTGGCTTTACGTCTAATAAGCCAACACACCACCTACTAGACTACGGCGACTACACTCAGACTTAAAACTTTTACAAAATTCATTTTACAGAAGGCCAAGTTTTTCGGCTTCCTGTAAAAGGACAGAGGACCGTTATTATGCGATAGAGGACATACGATTTAAGAATAGAAGTCAGTTATACGAATCTAGCGCAGTCTAGCAATATTGCCCTTTCAGTCTTACGTTCAAGGAGATTGAGCTACACTTGAAATCGGGGGAAGTTTCCAGTAAAACAAGGGGGCTTCCTATCTCAATCTCTCCAATATTGCGAATTTCGTATCGGCCTTAATCAGCTCATCAGCAATATAAGGTGAAATGATATCCCTAATACGCGGAATCCATATAATAGTTTACATTTTCAATGATCCTAAAATCTTCTCGGCATTCATGGATAAGTACGAATATTGAGCGATTAGTGTAACTGCCAAGGGTGCTATTCGGAACCTTCAGCTTCGCCGGTAAGCTAAGAGGCTAAGAGGTAGAAAGACAAATATGAGCGTTTCATTCCACTGACCAATTTATCCGCAACATAGATTTCGGGTATGAAACTATGATGCACTGAGACTAATAAACTGTATAATGTTCAAAATATCTCTTATGCCAGATTGGCTCTCTATCACAGCACAGTCACAGTCACAGTTTTCCTGGAAGACGTGGGAATATGTACGAATATCTGATATGCAAGCCCTCGATATACACACCATAACCTACCTTACCATGAAAACGAAAAGTCTAATTAGATTTCTGCCTTGTTTTTTGATTTCATAATTGATTACAACACCTAAGGATTTATTTAAAATCTGTGTTTATGTGTATTGTTACACAGTAGATATAGGGTGTCACGTAGATGGACTTGACCCGTCTTGATTTCACTAAAGTAAATTCACCGAAAAGCTTAGAAAAGAAATTAGGAATAAAAAACACGAAGTAAATGAAAGTGCATGTAAACACTAACTACTAACACAGATGCACATACGTATGTAGAAAATTACAAGTACATCTGTATGTAAAACGACAATAGTGTGCAGTTAAAAATGCAAATTAACGCAGCAATTTACTTTAGTTTAAGTTCATACATACTCGTATAATAATATATAATATAAGTATGTGTGGGTAAGAGAAAAAGTTAAAGAGTGTATGTGGGTATTAGCCTCGTATTCTTGTGCATATTCGTTGAATTCTAAAATTTGTGCTACACATGCCGCAGCTGTGCCCATTAGAAAGTTCAACTTTAAAAATCTCATTCGTAAGAACATCATTAACAACAACAACAACCAGAAAATGTGTCAACATTAAACAGTTGAGTTTAAGCATATTTTATGGAACATTTCTGTTTCTCTTTTTATCGCTTTCGTATCTTAAACGTCACTTTTATGTCGGTTAGTAGAGCATTTTACAGATTATTGTTTGTACAATTGTTCAGTCAGATTCATTTCAAGTGTGCGCAGACAGAAAGTAAAGCATTTTTTTATTCTTATTTTTATTTTAATGTTGGTTGGTTAGTCTCGAGTGCTTTCTGAGCAATACAGTTATTAAGCAACAGCTAAAATTAGAAGATAGTAATCCTCTGGATTTTTTATGCCGCAGTATCATGAAGTAAAATTCTAAATTGGGGTCATAGAACGAGATGAACAACAATTTCTTTTTAATTGTTTGTAATAAAAAATATCTCTGAATATTCAGTGAAACAACCAAATTCTCATCTTATCGTTATTATATCCACATTTAACATTTTCTTATATTTTAACTGAAATCTTTAACGAGCACATAACAGTAATTGAAATGAGTTTCAATGATTGCATCAGTCACATCGATCGACTCGCTTTCGTTTCTACATACATATATAATTGGTCATTACAACCCGCCAGTCAGGATTACGACCTAGTTTCTCATACCACTTATGTTTTGTGTTTTCATTTTATACATAAGTAGCGGGACCTACAGTTTAAAGTCGACTCGGAACGACAGATTTTTGAGAAACTTTTTCAAGGCAATTTTATTTACTCTCAGAGTTTTTGCCAGAAATCTGCTGAGAGAAAGTCGCCGCAGAAATACTTTTTGTATTTTGTTTTGATGTCTGGCCTGGAGCTCGAACCCTGGCCTTACGTCTTATAAGCCAACACATTACCTACTAGACTACGACGACTTCAAGTTCGGTTCTGAGGAGTATAATTTTTGCTGGTGAAAATTAAATAAAATTCTACCATAATTGATTATTACCAACCTATTTGGTTAACAATTTGATCAAAAATTATGAATTTTTTATAATAAATCCTCGTATTATAAACACTGTACTATTTCAAATACAGGATAAAAACAAAGTATTTCTAGAAAAATTAAAGGAAAACAAACAATACCAACACAACAAAGAAAAGTTAGCAATAACAATTCAAGAGAATTGTTCTAGAAGTTGCCAAATCTAAAACGACAAACACTAAAGTTCCCAGATATTCGCAGTAGTAAGTGCTACGTATGTACCAGAGATCAGCAATGAGTATTCATAAAGATGAGTAGATTCGAATCATACTTATAATTTCATACTTATTTTAATATTATACTCATGCTACTCATATTCAAAGTTTGAAGTACTCATCGTACTCATACTTAACAAAACGCTTGATGTCTTTGATTTTGACTCTCCTTTACATAGCATTTACAAGAATCATACGAACACTCAATACGCACAAGAAGGTTGTGTGTTTGCTTTCCATGCTGTCTTTGATTTTTTTCTTTTTTTGTAAATGCAACAACAACTAAGACTGTAAATTTTAATGAATGATTCGAATCACTCGAATTATTTATGAGTATTATAAATAGTTTTCCAAATTTATGAACCTGAATGAGTAGGCATATTCAACATATCAAACATATTTCGAATGTTATGAGTTTGATCTCAACGTCGTACTCATACTCATTGCAACTTGTAATTATAAATCAACGTTGTAGTGAACACGAATGAATCAGAGTAGTTGAATTTCAATATTGTTGACTCACCCATACTCAAAATTTTATGAGTACTTATGAGTAGCGAAAAAACGAATCGTTGCTGATCTCTGGTATTTACACTGTTGTATTATACACTCATGTATTGTACACTGTTTCTAGGGGTCTTTCTTTAGAGTTTATTATCTTTAAATAAAACAAGGTACGTGTAAAATATAATAAAAATTTTCTATTCGTTTGAAACGAACACATATCTAATATTTAAATTTTACCAATTTTATGGATTATTTTGGCTTTGAAAGACTTTGTGACTTGTCAAATCGCACGATATCTGTGACCAGTTTATATCACCTCCACGTGAGATGACAATGCCCTCAAATCGCTCGAGCAGAACATACAATGTGGCATGCACTGCTGAAAACACATGTAGGTAATATCCAGATCATCCAGTTCAGACCAAAGATGTTGGCAATGATCGAAATATAGTGTTCGCTGTTGACAGTGGTGGCAGTTGACAGTGATGGCCTGGATAATGTCCTTCTTAAAGAAATATCAATAGATGACGCCTGCAGCTCCAAATCTACACCAAACAGTAACATTTTTGGGATGCTAATGGACGCTCTTGGATTTCATTTGGATTGGTATCCATTCATTCAAAAATGAGCCTCATATCTGAAAATAATTTTTAATGAAATGCGCTCGCCATGTTCACCGAACAGGACACCAATTTTAAAAAACATTTTTATTATTTTAACTGGTTATTGAACGTTTTATCCATCCATTGTGATTTGGCAAAATTGACTGTATAAATGACAACTGATTTGACAGATTTATTTTCAAAAGATGGCTGTTACCAAGTGTCAAAGTGAAGGAACTGTTGGAAGGCACTTTAGTAAATGAACGTTAAATAAAATCGATTGTGTGATGTAATCAATTAAATTGAACATTTCGAATACGCTTCATCCAAAGAAGCCGTGGCGGACATTAATGCCAATAATATGTCTATCAAAAGAATAAAAAATTCTGACTATATCTCACGTACTTTTTGCTTAGATTTAAATTTTAAAATAGGAAGCGTTTAATAAAAGACCTGATACAAGGAATAGTCAATAACACCTACGGCCTGTTCGTGAAACTTGTAATTAAAAGCAATGTTTATGCAGGGTCAATTCATCTCTAGTTTATACTTTAATACGTATATTTTGTTTCTTATATTTACTTCAATTACCTTTTTCGCTGAAATATAAATTGTTTCCTTACAAGATTCGTAGTTCTAGTTATAGAGTAGGTTTTAAGTGAAAGGCGATACGACATAATCGTGTATCGATAAAAGCGGCGTAAAATAAAATCAGAATCGACCGTCAGTAACAAGTTTACGTCTTTAGGGTCCTTATTATAACCATTTTGCTGTATTAATGAATTTCATGCACTTTTACCTAGTAGTTCTCTCATGAATCATTCGGAAAATTGAGAAGAAGGAATAAATTTTCATTCGCAATTAATTTTTCTGTTATGATTTACGGCATAAGGAATTTGAATTATTTCCACTGATTTTTGCTCACGAGATTGTAACCTGATTATTTGATACGTTCGCTATTGCAAATATGAAATTAAATCTATCGTAAGTAATTGCAACTAACGAGTTAGAATCCGTCACATCAAACTACACTGTCGGACAAAATAAAGTGCGGTTTGAAATATTTTTTGTTTTTTGATTAAGATATATGTGTATTGCTTTCATATGTTTATAAATTATAGTTTCATTTTTAATTCGGTTAATATTTTATCTAAAAAGTATCTTAACATTGAATTCTTTCTTTATATTTTCTATTTATAATAGAAACTATATGGCACATAAGGAATTTCAAGTGACAAAATAAAGTAACACTTCACTAGAAAATATTATAAATAATTAAATAACTTCAAAATTTTGTGCGAAGTTGCTCCTTCTTTGTTATTTATGACTTCTATTAATCTTTTCGGCATACTTAGCGCAAGGTTCTTCAAAGTACTTGTTGGAATTGCCCTCCATACACTTTGCAGTTTTTCCCAAAATGTTTGAATACTTGTTCTGGACTGCATGCATGTCCGAAAAGGGTCAACAGGGGTGGAAGAAAACCACCCTGGTGGGACCGGGATCTGGACATGCTCAGAAAGGAGTCACGGCGACTTTTCAATGTGGCGAGAAAGTCCGGTAATGCGGATCAGTGGAGGGACTATAAAGTGTCTCTTGGAAATTACAAGAGAGTTCTAAGACGGGCTAAGAGGGACTCGTGGAGAAATTTCTGTGGCAACATGG
This sequence comes from Sarcophaga subvicina, assembly GCA_936449025.2. Taxonomy (NCBI): domain Eukaryota; kingdom Metazoa; phylum Arthropoda; class Insecta; order Diptera; family Sarcophagidae; genus Sarcophaga; species Sarcophaga subvicina. The sequence continues at coordinate 42,724,163 of OW388084.2, forward strand.
AAACTATCAACGAAACTTCTAGGCTGAGGAGAATTCTCTCGACAACATCCTTTATACCTAGTGTACTGCAAAGGGAGGATGGCTCATGGACCAACTCTGAGAACGAAACTTTGGATCTTCTTGTGGACACCCACTTTCCACCGGGACAGGGTTCGGATGCGCGAACAACCGTTGGATATCCGGATGGGCTATATACCGTCGGAATGGTGTAAAGTGGGGGTAGTCTTCATACCGAAGGCTGGAAGAAACTGTCATACTACACCCACGGACTTCAGACCCATAAGTGTATCCTCCTTCTTATTGAAGACTATGGAGAGGCTCGTGGATGTGAATCTGCGTCAGACCTTGGATAGAAATCTCCTTTCCGAGGAGATGTATGATCCACTATGGTGAACTGGATAAATAAGTTACTTTGTTGGAGAACAATCTACCCCACACTTGGGGGCTCACAGACAACCAGGGCTATAGGGAGGGGAACTCCACAAGGCGGAGTACTCTCTCGTCTTTTGTGGAATCTAGTGATGAATGACATACTAGTGATACTGGAACAAAATGGATATGAGGCAATTGCCTATGCGGATGACATTGTTCTTTTGATCTCCGGAAGATTTGATTTGAGAAGGGTCTGCGTGTAGGCATCTGAGCGTGGTTTGGGTGTTAACCCGGTGAAAACGGAAGTAGTACTCTTCACGAGAAGGTACGAGCCACCGACATTTCGTCCATTGAAACTTAACGGGACGGAACTGAAACTCAAACAGGAGGCACACTTTCTAGGACTCATCCTGGATAGGAAGCTGTCTTGGAAATCGAATATCATCAACAGAATTAAAAAGGCTTCAATTGCCCTGTATGCTTGTAACAGAGTGTTGGGGAGAAAATGGGGCCTAGGACCTAGGATGACACACTGGATCTACACAGCGGTGGTCAGACCTATCTTGACCTATGTAATGAACACAAACAAATGAAATGTTGTAGGACTGAATCAAATGAAACCAGTACCTTAAGAAATTGTCAAGAGAGGACTGCGGGAGCCATTGAAGAGCTAGCTAACAGTCGGGCGGGGAGGTTCGGTCCTCTTTTAAAACAAAATCCTGTTTGTATACAGAGTTATTTTGTTATAGACTCCCTATTTAAAAAAAAAAAAAAAGATCTAAAAAATTGAGGAATAGAGTGGACCAGAATGACTATACGTTTTCTATAGAAGCCCGTTTATAGTCACGAAAAAAAAAACAAAGACATTTTATCAATTATACCCAGATTAGAAGCACTATCAGATGTTGTTGATAGGCTAGTCTCAAAACCCTCCCAATCTCTATGTCCTAATGACTATGTATATTTTTAGGACCCCACGTAGATACACACCTAACATCTTATCAACCTAAGAAAACACTGTTATTTAATTTAGCCAGACATTATGTCTAAATTCTCAATTTATTCATTTTATACTTAGAGTTAACATTTTTAAACAAAATTTAATTATTTTGGTTTGTTTACCAAAACATACGCTAACCGAGATTAAATTTCAACTAGTATAATAGATAATGATTAAATACTAACGTTAAAATTATATGTATAAGTATATGAAAACTGTGGGAGCATTAATATCTTTACACTAACTATACAATTCATGAAATTGACTATTATCAAGTATCTGTTGTAATTGCAAAATATAAAAACTTTGAAAAGCAAAGAACAAAATGTAAAAAAACGTAACCAAAAATATAATATAGGTAAAAATGTATGTAGCAGCAAGAATGAGAATTATATAAGAAACTCTTATTTTAAAATTTAACAATCGGTTTGAAAACAATACTCATTTATATGATTTGCAACCCGATTGATACGATCATACTAATGAAGTAATAAGCAAGTTGATGATCATTATTGCTGCTTAGATCTTAAAATGATATAAATGATGTTATAGCATTGTGGACTCACCAAACATGTGTGCTGTCGTTGTTCTGGAAGGCCTTCAAGATTACGATGTACATGTTGATTAAAGATGAAATTAATTGCTGTAAATTTTTGTAAATTGTCCCCAAGATTATCTTTGGTTACTTGTAAAACAATTTTAATCTATTAATGCTCACACCTATGCTCTTAAGTTAACTTAGTATTTAGTTAGAATAACTTAATTAAAGTGTAATTTTACGTAGAATATTTAAACAAACATTTGAAACCTTTCTTTATCGATCGTTAATGTTCTCTTTAAATTAATGTTGTGGTAAAACGTAATGATCATTTTGGCATAATAAACAGCTTGATTACAAAATTCAGAAATATCAATGATCATTTAGTTTTGTACCATAACAATGATTAAAAAGTTTTTGATTTTATTTTGTTTTCTTTTGGTTTCGTTCCATTCAAATGAATTAAAACAAAAATTAAAAGAAATGTATATGAACTTAAAAATATAAATAAGGGGATATTTGTTGAAATTTTAATTATGTGTTACTTAGCTTTAAATTATTTTGTTACTTTTTAAAATTTTACTAGTTTCTACTAAACATTTTAGACAATGTTTGTTGAAACGTTATTGTTGAAAATTTATAGGTGTTTGTTAAAAATATATAGGTTTGTTTAAAAATTTAAATTGTTTTTAGAAAATTAACTAATTTTAATTTTGACCATGAATTGGACATAGGTTTTGATGTAATCTGAGTTACATTTTCGGAAACAATGAGGTATTCTTAAAATTCTAAATCGATTTGTGTTTCAAAACGTGGGATTATATAACACGATCTTGGTGCCGAAAATCTAGGTTAGGTAACACGTATATGAGCTCTAGGTTTTTTTTTTTTTTTTAAATGCTGAAAATTAGGGGTTGTACACTGGTATGCGGCAAGATTGAATGAGGTGCAAATTTTGATTTCGCAGGTCTCCAACCTGCTGATTGGATCTGTCTATTAGCAGACTGACCAGGTCTGGATTCTTCTTCGTATGATCGGTAATCGTATCTATATATTTATCGTCAGATTTAGAGAGTGAGGTTAATTGCTACCGTTGTGGGAACCTATTTAAAAGTTGTGGTGTCTTACTAAAAAATGATTTGCCACTGGTTTTATATAATTACCTTTCCAGGGTGATACTCAGACACCTAGGACAGACCACGTGGGTCTGTGGCCAAGTTTTGAGCAAATTTTCCTCGCAGAACAATGCTGATGTTAATAATTGAAATACTTTAACACTTGTTTAAAAGATTCAGTTAAATACTATTAATTTATTTTACACTTTTAGTTAATAGCCAATTATGATGTAAGCTCGGGTAAGATTTGGATCAAAATGACCGAGAATGATAATTTTCCATAAAATCTAAGCTCGTAGAATAAGAGTGTAAAGTAAAACACGTATAACTTCTAGAAAGTTTTTTTATCTGTTTCTTTAATTTTGCAAATGGCAATGTCGGACGAAAATATATCAATGTCATGACATCAGAGTCATTATCGTAGACATAATAATGTTTATGAATTGTAATTTATAACTTCTTCAGTAAAATGTAAATAATTACCAATAATTACTGCAAAAGCTTCATTTACTGATTTAATTAAGTTAATTATTAATTGTAATCCTAATCATTCAAATGTTTTTACTTTCAGCTGTAATGTTTACATTGTGTATCTTAGGAACATGTTGCTAAAGAATGTTGCTGTTATTACTGCTGATCAACATTGGTAAATAACAAAAGCTCCACAAACAAATAAACATTTCGGCAACAATAGCTCTGTACGTGAAGTTTTCAGATCATACTGATTAAATAGAAATATTTGTAAATTAAAATAAAAAAAAATCAAGTATATGAAAAATTTTATAAAATAGAATTTTTTCATAATTTTTTCAGTTTAATGGTAAACCGTTCATTACAAAACTAGATAATAATTATGTTTACATAGAATGATTAGCTAGAGAAAGAGCGGTTTATGTGCGTAAATCTTTTGCATGGTAGGTTCCAACTAATTTACCCTGAAAATCTTCTATTAAATAATAATGTTTACCTAATTTTTCCTTGATCCTACATTTCACAAACAGAGGAGACAACTTGGCATTAAAGTTTTTCTCACTGCTGCTTTGGACAAAATTTCTTCTAAAAATTTCTTGACCTTTTTGGAAAGATTGAGGTCTTGTGCGCAGGTTATATTGATGGCGGTTAACTTTATAAGCTTCCCTAATGTTTTTTCTTAAACTGCCCCGAATCAAATTAAGGTTATCATCTCGAGAGAGGTGGTAAGACGGTTCATCGAGCAACTTTAGATTCTTGAGCAAAGCATACGAATTTCCATGCGTAATCATATCCAGTCCGAACATAGCATGATATGGTGTTGTCCGTATTGCTTGATGATATGAATTCCGTAAAGCGCAGCTTATTTTGGACAAATTCTCATCCCACAATCTATGATCGGATTTCAGATATGCTCTAATGCCTGCAATAATGGATCTGTTTACACGTTCCGACGCATTACTTTGCGGAGAATATACCGCTGTATATATGTGATTAACTCCATAACTTGTTAAGAACGCATTGAAATCGTTTGCTCGAAATTGTGATCCATTATCACTGATGACATTCTCTGGAACTCCGAAAACGTCAAAAATTTGTTTTTGCAGGTATTCGATAATGATAGGAGAGGTAAATTTTCTCATAGGGAACAACCAATGAAATTTAGTTAAATGATCTAAAACTATAAGCAATCCAATATAACCGGATTTGCTTCTTGGGTAGGGACCTAACAGATCAATGTACAAACGCTGTATAGGACGAATAGATAAGGCTTGTTTGCCCATTTCTGGCTTCAAGTTGTAGTTTGGTGCTTTGGTACTTTTGCAAATATCACAATTTCTTATGTATTCTCGAACGTCTTTCACCAATCCTGGCCAATAGAAATTTCTGCGAATTAATTCAATAGTTTTGACCATTCCACCGTGAGAGGCTACTGTATCGTCGTGAGCTCTTGATATAACATTTCTTTGCAACATTTTTGGTACCCACAACTTCCAACTCTTCTCCTCTTGACATTCCTCTCCACTGTAATGATCGGTTCTAATGTAAATGTACCTATCTACAGCTTTAATATCGGGATATTTTGATGGTTCAGAGGTGATTTTATCCTTCAATCCCACGTACTCTGGATCGAGAAAATGCGGCGAATTTAGGTTTATTTCGGGTTCAGTTAAGGTTAAAGCTGAAATTTCATCACCACAATTTCGTGACAGTGCGTCAGGTACTACATTTTCTTTGCCCTTCCTATGGCTTATGGTAAATTTAAAACATTGCAGTTTGAAAACCCAACGGGCAAGTCTTCCAGTGAGATCCGGTTGCCTCATGAGCCATACGAGGCTCGAATGATCAGTGATTATCTCGAATTCGTGTAATTCAAGATAACACCGGAAACGTTTGATTGCTTCAACTGCAGCTAGGCACTCACGCTCCGTGACACTATAGTTTCTCTGTGCAGTGTTTAATTTCTTGCTCATGAAAGCAACTGGTCTCTCATTACCATCATCATCGAGCTGGACCAACACTGCACCAATGCCACAATCACTGGCATCACAATGAACGTAGAATTTCTTTGTGAAATCGGGATTTATCAAAACGGGTGCTGTAGTTAGAAGTGTTTTTACCTTTTCAAATGCTGTCTGAGCTTCGTTTGACCAGCAAAATTTCTTTTTCGTGGATAGTACTTCGGTGATCGGGAAAACGACGCTAGAAAAGTTGTCGATGAACCTTCTGTACCATCCTGCAAGCCCTAGAAAACCTCTTACTTGCTTTATTGTTTTGGGGACTGGCCAATTAACTATTGCACTAATCTTCTGTGGATCTGTAGTAATTCCACCATTACCTATCACGTAACCCAAGTATTGGACCCGAGTTACGCAAAATTTGCTTTTAGAAATATTTAAAGTAAGGTTTGCTTTCCTGAACTGTTCAGATACTCGCACTAACAATGACAAATGACTTTCAAAATCTGCAGAAACGATAATAAGATCATCAAGGTAACCAAAGATGGAGTTACGAAGTTCGGGTGGTATGATCTCGTCAATAAGGCGGCACATAGTTTGTGTTGCGTTACAAAGGCCGAATGGCATGACGACAAACTGATATAAAGGCCTACCGGGTACAGTGAACGCAGTCAAAGGTTTTGAACCCTCGGCTAGGCCGATTTGCCAATAGGCATCCTTTAGATCCAATTTGGATATAATATTGGCTTTTGGAAGCCTAGCAAAAATCCCTTCTATTGATGGCAGCGGATAGGCGTCCTTTTTAGTGACGGAGTTTAGCTTCCTTGCGTCGAGGCAAAGACGGACTTTGTTTGGCTTGAGGACAAGCGTAATGGGCGAACTCCACGAGGATTGAGAAGGCTCAATTACTCCTAATGCCAACATCCGGTCTATCTCAGTAAACATCAGTTTCTCCACTGCTGGAGAAACTGGATAGAACCGCTGTTTGATCGGCTTGGAATCTCCAATGTCGATCTCGTGCCTAATTAGGCTGGTTCTTCCTAACCCTTGTTTTTCGAAATTGGGAAATAATGCTATGATAGCATCTAATTGCTGGCGTTGGCAAGGAGTTAGTGGAAAATCTGGTGCATCTAATGTGGAATTAGATTTAACATTTTCTACGGACTGGATTTCGGACGTATGCGTATTGAAAGCGGACGGAGGACCATAACTTAGCAAAGACTTATCAAAAACTTCTATGGATTCCACAATGTTTGGAATCAAATTAAAGGCTTTCCAAAAGTCAATACCGAGTATTAACCTTTGAGTTATAGACGGAATTATAAAAAGGTTCATTTCGCGTTTTTTATCTTTAAATTGTATTTCTACAGATAACCAACCCTTAACGTGTTGCGACTGACCATCGGCCGTTTTAACTTCGCTATGGCATTTATAAAAATTGGATAAATTTGAAAAATTGTGTTTTGCTAATTCGCCACATATGCATGAAATGTTTGCACCTGTATCAAGAAGTCCATACTCCTGAAATGTCAAAAACGAAACTTTTGCGTAAAAACGCTGATCGTTTGAGTTGCTTATTATCGCAGATACTAAAAACTTTTTGCATTTTCTACGGGTCTTATAGAATAAACGCATTCTTATTGTGGATCGTTTAGGATTTCGGAGAGAGATCATAGAAATTTCAGTATTATTGAAAATTTGATTTCGTTTAGCAATGTAATTTTGCCATTTTATATGGTAGGGTAGAATTGGGAATAGAATTTTATCACAATCTAAATATTCAATCGGAAGATTACGATTAGTTTCAAATCTTTTCAATATTGTCCTTTTTTCAGCGAAATTTTTATCTTGGGGCATGTCAGGGAAATTTATTTTAGTGTCATCGATTTTGGTATGGTTTTCAGAGCAACCTAATGATTGCTTTTCATTGTTTCCAATGGTTTCGAGTTTTTTGTTAAATTTATTTTCTTAGATGAACATGTGGAGCATTGAGGTTTGTAGGTATTTTTGGCTCCACAGCCATAACAAAAGATGGTTCTTGCCTTTAGACAATCGTACCAATAGTGTCCAACCTCGTCGCAATTATAACAACGTAACACCTTCTCTTGGATTTGAAGAGCGTTAACTCCACTATTGGGCGAATTTATAGGGTTCATCTCATTATTGTCTTCAACCAACTCTACCTCCGCAATATGTCTTCGAGGAGCTAATGGGTTTGGGCGATAAGCCAAGTTTTTTCGGACATGTTCATCATTAAGAAATGCTTCTCTCATTTGCACTAACTTACGCAAATGAGAAATTGAGTGAACAGGAACATAAAGTAGTTCCTGACGAATTTCTGGTCTCAAATTTCTGATCAATATTTCGATTAGTTCCATTTCTGCTATGGGAGAAGGTAATCTATCCATAATTGATGAGACTGAATCGTAGTAGACATCAAAGTTTTCTCCAACTTTTTGTTTTCTATTTCTTATTTCTTCTTTAATATCGAATGAAGATTTGAAATCACGATATTGGCATCGTATAGCTTCAGAAAATTCATTCCAATTACAAGATTTAACTTGCTTTCTGTACCGCCAATACCAATCTTTTGCTTTTCCATGCAAAAGCACATTAAGATTTCTTACTATTCGAGTAAAATCGCCATTGAAATTGTCATATGTGAGTGAACTAATTCGGTAGAGGAATTCCTCTACATTAAGGCCAGATGAAGAACCATCAAATTTGATACACCAGCTCGAAATAATAGCAGTTACTTTATCCATATTATAATTTAAAAAGTTAGAGGTCTGAACTGATGGGGTATTAATTCGATTGGCTGAATTATTTATAAAATTCTCACTATTAATATTTTCGTTTTGATGACAAATATTTTCATTCCGAACTAATTGTGGTTGATTATTATTTTGGTTTGGAACGAGATTTAAATTACTAAGTAACCGAGTAATATTTGTCTCTATCATCCTATTTATCTGATCATAATCGACTATACCTCTTGAATTGCCATTAAACATTGAATTCGATGGATCATTATGATTAGGAGAAGAAACAGTTTGTGTCATATGCGTTGGTGTAGCAACTTCATAGGTGTTATGATTTACATTACTATTTTCACACTGTCGTTGACTATCTTGAAACAAAGTCTTAGCTTGAAGACGGGTATTATATGTTTTCCTTATGGCACCACGCCCTCGATTTCTATTCGATGATTTTACTGTTTGGTTTTGTTTGCTTAAGATATTGAGTTTCTTAAGGTCAACTAATTGGCATGAACGTTTGCAAGTGGGACACTCTGCAGCTTTGGATAAAAAATTTTCGATGCATGATCGATGAAATGAATGACTACAGTTCGTTATAATTAAACAATCATCGTTTTCAGCCATAACGTTATTACAAATTCCGCAAACTGGTTCAGAAACTGAAGTAGCGTTTTGTGTTAGCTCTGTCTCTGAAGGCAAAATTATAGCTGTGGTAGAAGTCATTGAAGCAGCACCAGTAGCTTCATTTGGTGGTGTCCTCGGAAGAGACATATCGTTATAATAGTATAAATTCAACCAAAAAGATTTAAGACGATTTTTATTATATTATTATTTATACAAGAAATATTATTTTCCTTTAAACACAAGAGACAATGATATGTAAAAGGTTACATCCGAGATTTATTGAAAATTATTTATAGAATTTTAGATTTTCCTTAAGAAGGAAAAATATAAACAAAACTTCAAGTTATTTTCTTTGTTCTAATAACTTCTTAAGAATGCTTCTTTTAAAAACCATGACAAAAAAATAACAAAACTGAAATGTGAATAGATATTTCAAATTTCCAGAATCTTTTTGAAGATTATAACAGTTTACAAAACTAAGTATTATTTATATTAGGGAAAGTTGAAAAGTGGCTTTTTTTCGAAAGTGCTTACAATTAAAACACTTTGGAAATATGAAAATTAGAATTAGAAATAATCTATTAAAACTGGTTGCACTTAAAGCGCAGTAATATTCCAAATAAATACAATATTCTTGAAAAATTAAATATTTATACTAATAATTCCTTTGGTAAACTTCTGATTACAAAATGAACAAAATGTTTTCAACAATCTAATTACCTAGTAACGATTAAAGCAAGCATTAAATTCCACATTTAAAACTAATTTGTCGATAAAACAAATACTTCCTATTCAAATAGATCAATTTACTTTTTGATAATTTAGAAACCACGCATAAATAAGAGTTATTTACGCAATAATAAGGTAGATTAAGGTATATAAGTTTTTATTTACTTTAGTATGTGTTTTCTTTAGGTTGATAATCACTAAATTAGATGTTCGATTTGGGTATTACCAAATTGATAAACATGTAAGTGAAAAAAAACCAGTCTATGGAGATGTTTATATCAACAAGATTACAACCTTGAAATGTCAAACCAGACAATTTTTCTACTAATTCTTTAAATAACATTTGGACAGAACTTCGCTTTGCAAAACTTCTGTAATCCTAAAATGTATTTAAGGTCTGATACCTAAGTCCTACAAAGTCATATTCAACTTAATATAAATATCTATCTTTTCCCAGAAACAATACATAATAACTCCCAAAACCAAGACAAAATTTCAAACAATTGACTTGTCCGTCATATAACTCGCAACGCAAATTAACGAAAATCCTCACAAGTGTTATAAGATATTTGCCTAGAAATGAAAAAATTATCAAATAATGTTTTTGCAAAAAGAATCTAATGAAATCTAAAAAACTTATCAGAATCTGGAACAGAAAGCAACTATGGGTTGTTTAACTTTCTGCCCCACGTTGGGCGCCATTATTTTACTGTAATGAACACAAACAAATGAAATGTTGTAGGACTGAATCAAATGAAACCAGTACCTTAAGAAATTGTCAAGAGAGGACTGCGGGAGCCATTGAAGAGCTAGCTAACAGTCGGGCGGGGAGGTTCGGTCCTCTTTTAAAACAAAATCCTGTTTGTATACAGAGTTATTTTGTTATAGACTCCCTATTTAAAAAAAAAAAATAAGATCTAAAAAATTGAGGAATAGAGTGGACCAGAATGACTATACGTTTTCTATAGAAGCCCGTTTATAGTCACGAAAAAAAAAACAAAGACATTTTATCAATTATACCCAGATTAGAAGCACTATCAGATGTTGTTGATAGGCTAGTCTCAAAACCCTCCCAATCTCTATGTCCTAATGACTATGTATATTTTTAGGACCCCACGTAGATACACACCTAACATCTTATCAACCTAAGAAAACACTGTTATTTAATTTAGCCAGACATTATGTCTAAATTCTCAATTTATTCATTTTATACTTAGAGTTAACATTTTTAAACAAAATTTAATTATTTTGGTTTGTTTACCAAAACATACGCTAACCGAGATTAAATTTCAACTAGTATAATAGATAATGATTAAATACTAACGTTAAAATTATATGTATAAGTATATGAAAACTGTGGGAGCATTAATATCTTTACACTAACTATACAATTCATGAAATTGACTATTATCAAGTATCTGTTGTAATTGCAAAATATAAAAACTTTGAAAAGCAAAGAACAAAATGTAAAAAAACGTAACCAAAAATATAATATAGGTAAAAATGTATGTAGCAGCAAGAATGAGAATTATATAAGAAACTCTTATTTTAAAATTTAACAATCGGTTTGAAAACAATACTCATTTATATGATTTGCAACCCGATTGATACGATCATACTAATGAAGTAATAAGCAAGTTGATGATCATTATTGCTGCTTAGATCTTAAAATGATATAAATGATGTTATAGCATTGTGGACTCACCAAACATGTGTGCTGTCGTTGTTCTGGAAGGCCTTCAAGATTACGATGTACATGTTGATTAAAGATGAAATTAATTGCTGTAAATTTTTGTAAATTGTCCCCAAGATTATCTTTGGTTACTTGTAAAACAATTTTAATCTATTAATGCTCACACCTATGCTCTTAAGTTAACTTAGTATTTAGTTAGAATAACTTAATTAAAGTGTAATTTTACGTAGAATATTTAAACAAACATTTGAAACCTTTCTTTATCGATCGTTAATGTTCTCTTTAAATTAATGTTGTGGTAAAACGTAATGATCATTTTGGCATAATAAACAGCTTGATTACAAAATTCAGAAATATCAATGATCATTTAGTTTTGTACCATAACAATGATTAAAAAGTTTTTGATTTTATTTTGTTTTCTTTTGGTTTCGTTCCATTCAAATGAATTAAAACAAAAATTAAAAGAAATGTATATGAACTTAAAAATATAAATAAGGGGATATTTGTTGAAATTTTAATTATGTGTTACTTAGCTTTAAATTATTTTGTTACTTTTTAAAATTTTACTAGTTTCTACTAAACATTTTAGACAATGTTTGTTGAAACGTTATTGTTGAAAATTTATAGGTGTTTGTTAAAAATATATAGGTTTGTTTAAAAATTTAAATTGTTTTTAGAAAATTAACTAATTTTAATTTTGACCATGAATTGGACATAGGTTTTGATGTAATCTGAGTTACATTTTCGGAAACAATGAGGTATTCTTAAAATTCTAAATCGATTTGTGTTTCAAAACGTGGGATTATATAACACGATCTTGGTGCCGAAAATCTAGGTTAGGTAACACGTATATGAGCTCTAGGTTTTTTTTTTTTTTTTAAATGCTGAAAATTAGGGGTTGTACACTGGTATGCGGCAAGATTGAATGAGGTGCAAATTTTGATTTCGCAGGTCTCCAACCTGCTGATTGGATCTGTCTATTAGCAGACTGACCAGGTCTGGATTCTTCTTCGTATGATCGGTAATCGTATCTATATATTTATCGTCAGATTTAGAGAGTGAGGTTAATTGCTACCGTTGTGGGAACCTATTTAAAAGTTGTGGTGTCTTACTAAAAAATGATTTGCCACTGGTTTTATATAATTACCTTTCCATGGTGATACTCAGACACCTAGGACAGACCACGTGGGTCTGTGGCCAAGTTTTGAGCAAATTTTCCTCGCAGAACAATGCTGATGTTAATAATTGAAATACTTTAACACTTGTTTAAAAGATTCAGTTAAATACTATTAATTTATTTTACACTTTTAGTTAATAGCCAATTATGATGTAAGCTCGGGTAAGATTTGGATCAAAATGACCGAGAATGATAATTTTCCATAAAATCTAAGCTCGTAGAATAAGAGTGTAAAGTAAAACACGTATAACTTCTAGAAAGTTTTTTTTATCTGTTTCTTTAATTTTGCAAATGGCAATGTCGGACGAAAATATATCAATGTCATGACATCAGAGTCATTATCGTAGACATAATAATGTTTATGAATTGTAATTTATAACTTCTTCAGTAAAATGTAAATAATTACCAATAATTACTGCAAAAGCTTCATTTACTGATTTAATTAAGTTAATTATTAATTGTAATCCTAATCATTCAAATGTTTTTACTTTCAGCTGTAATGTTTACATTGTGTATCTTAGGAACATGTTGCTAAAGAATGTTGCTGTTATTACTGCTGATCAACATTGGTAAATAACAAAAGCTCCACAAACAAATAAACATTTCGGCAACAATAGCTCTGTACGTGAAGTTTTCAGATCATACTGATTAAATAGAAATATTTGTAAATTAAAATAAAAAAAAAATCAAGTATATGAAAAATTTTATAAAATAGAATTTTTTCATAATTTTTTCAATTTAATGGTAAACCGTTCATTACACCTATGGATGCCTAGTTTGGTGGGAATCCCTTGAAAATAAAACTAATTCGAAACTAATACAGCGACTGCAGAGATCTGCCTGTATTATCATTAGTGGTGCCTTGCGCATTTCAGGCCATTCAAATTTTTCAACATTCAACATAGATAAACTCCCCCAAGCCTATTTCCTCCTCACTGCTGTAAAGATTTTCTTCCAAAATAATTACATAGTACTCTCCAGTCATTTTGGAATCAATTTTAAAGCGTCTAGCTACTCCTGAAGAGGAAAAACATCCCCACACCATGAGGCTGCCTCCACCATGTTTTCCAGTATGGATAAGGTTTTTCGATTTAAGCCTTTGTGTTGGGTCACAACACACTCTTTTCCGAGTTTTACAATTTTTTAGTTCATATTTTGACTCGTGTGTTCAAATAATTTTGTTCCAAAATGATTCAGACATATTTATGTAAATATTTATTTATGTAAATATTTAAGGTGAAGGCAGCCTCATGGTGTGGGGATGTTTTTCCTCTCAGCCAATTTCGGCAAGGGTATTTGTTGAGGTCGCCGTAGTCTAGTAGGTAGTGTGTTGGCTTCTTAGACGCAACGCCGCGGTTCAAACCCTAGGCCAGGCATCAAAAAGGAAATATGAAGAATTATGTTTCTTGGTTGAATTCCTTCCTCTCAGCAGATTTCTGACAAAAACTCTGAAAGTAAATCAAATTGGCATGAAAACGTTTCTCAAAAATATGTCGTTCGGAATCGAATTTAAACTGTAGGTCCCGCCACTCATGTATAAAATTAACACACACAACATAAATGTTGTGAGAAACTAGGTCGTAATCTTGACTGAAGGGCTGTAATGATCAATTATGTATGTAATTTGTTGACTCACTCTTTGAACCGAAAATATGCTTCTTCGCTGAAGATAAGTTTTCTATAAAAAAAAAATATATTTTTTCCCATTAACTAAATATTCATCACCTCACTGGAATTGTTGTAGCAGCTATATTTTTCATGATTTCATAACAAATGGTTGAATAACAGAAACACAATTGCTCAAAAAGTCAAGCAATTGATATTTTACGATCTTCATTGAAACGGCTTATAACGCAAGACTACTCTTCTCGCTATCCACTCTTTCCATTCGGGTAAATGTACTTCTTTAATCGGTCATTACAACTCTTTAGTCAAGATTGCAACCTAGTTTCTCACACCGCTTGTGTTGTATGTATTAAATTAATCCATGAATAAAATAATCTACAGTTTAACGACGACTGCGAATGATAGATTTGGGAATTGTATTTTCTCTAAGAGGTTTTATCAGAAGAAATAATTTCTCATATTTCGTTTTGTTCGAGATATCTGAGCTGGGGTTTGAACCACGGGCTCTCATCTAACAATCCAATACCCGATCTACTAAACTGCAACAACTTTAATAGGCTTAATGAATATGTGTATAATATTTGATTAACTATATCTGATGTACAATTAGGTCACAGATAGTTTAGATTACTCAGTTGATGGGCTATGAAGATCATAAAGTCGACAGAATTGACGAGACATTACTCAGCACTTTGGGCATTTCCACATGTCGTGAAACTTTTTCACGCTGAATTATATTTTAAAAGGCATCAACAACATCTACATAAACTCATTCTATAGTATTTTACAGATCCAGAACCCATAATATAGGGTGGGAAATTTAAAAATTTAATTTTAAAAGTGCAATAAAACAGAAACAGTTTGAAATTTTGCCAAATTTATTTTTTTGTTCTGATATATAATTGCTCCGAAATGGAAAGGGAATATTATTTCATTCATATTGCATCCGTTGTACCTCATTCGATTAGACCAATTTTCGTGCACTTTTTTGAGTATATACTAGACGTGTGTACAAGACATTTTGCTAGCTTACCCTTCACTAAATGCAATACTGAATTGTTCTCTTTTTTATTGGTCTTGATTATACGAGTACACTGAAATGTGTATTTCTCTTTTATTCAAAGTATACAACAGCACTTATTTAGCTGTGAAGTAATGGAAATATGCTTTGTGTTGTAAGAGCATATTTCACTACTGAAACTAAATTTTCAGTATTGTCAAATGAATTTCAGTAGCGTCAACGTTTCTATACATTCTTTGATTCTGCCATGAACTCTTCCAACAACAATCTCTCTTCAAATTGCTATGTTAATATTCGTTGATGTTCGTGTCCTATGTGTGTAAAAAGCCGAAGGCCCCCGGGGCTATTGGTGCCAACGTCTGCTATTGAATAAATACTCTTTCTTTATTCTGAAAAAAAAGAAAAAAGAAAACATTTGTTCTTTACCACTTACTGCAAAAAGAAATTCACGTTGTGGCACTATGAAGTGTACAATAATTTTGCTGTACTCTTCACTCAACTCTCTTTTGTATTGTTGTACAATGGTTTATGAGTGCAGTTGTTTTTTTTTTTTGTTCTCTATCTATGCTTCACTCTTATTTATGTTTGCAGCTACAGTAAATATTCGCTCATGAGAAAAATACAATACTGTACAATTTTAATTGTCTTGTGCACACGTTTAGTATATACCTTCAAATGTTGACCTTCGAATGCTCAATTGTCAATTGGCATAACGCTTTTCTTTAACGGTGCCCCACAGCAAAGAGTTTAACGGTGTCAAATCGCAGCTTCTTAGCGGCCAAATGATATCACCATTTCCGCTAATTAAACAGCTATCAAACATTTGACGCAATAAATCAATTGTGACATGAGACGTATGGCATCCTCCACCATCCTGTTAAAACCAAACATCATGCACATCAATATCATGAAGAGTGGGCACTAAAATATCGGTTATCATGGTGTGATATGTATCAGAGATCAGCAGTGAATCGTATTTTCTGTACTCATAACCTCTCATGGAATTTTGAATACAAGTGAGTCAACAATATTGAAATTTAACTATTCTGATTCATTCGTACTCACTACAACATTGATTTATAAGTACAGGTTGCAATGTAGTGTAGTGTTCGTACGGGAATCATATTTATTTTGTGATTTTTGTATATGTTGAGTTTTAGAGACAACAACATCAAACGTATCGTTAAGTATGAATACGATGAGTACTTCAAACTTTGAATATGAGTAGTATGAGTATAATATTAAAATAAGTATGAATGAGTATAAGTATCAGAAATTATGAGTATGATTCGATTCTACTCATCTTTTTGAATACTCATTGCTGATCTCAGATAGGTATCTCCATTGGCATTAATGGTTACGCCGTCATCATTTTTAATTAAATAAGGGCCTATGTCGCCTTCGGACCGCAAGCCGTATCAAACAGTCAGTTATTATGGATGCATGGGCTTCTGTAAGACCACGTGTGAATTTTTGATCCCCAAATGCAGCAATTTTGCTTTTTAACGTAGCAACCAAGATTAAAATGAGCTGCAACTGAAAGTATGATATTTTTTGCGAAATCAACATCAATCTTTGATATCCTGCTCTGAAGTAAAGCATATTCCAGTAAGAGTTCTCGCCAAACAGTTTGTTTCTCTTATCGTTCTCTAAGAAGGTTTACAAATGCAATACGCTTGTGTAATAATGATAACGTATGTAAACTGTTTTCTATTTGATGTGCTTGATGGCGTTATAATGCAAATGTACTGTCGTTTTTATAAAATACTGAACAAAAATACAAACAAACAGTTGGCTGTAGAAGGAAAAAAATCAGAAACCAAAGTAAACAAACAAGTAAAAATTTAAATCAAAACAACTACAAGTTTTAAGTTTACTTTACGTAAAAAAGCTTAAAAGAATGAGCGAAAGCAAGTGACTGATAAGTCTTATGAGATTACATGCATCAATCTGAACCTTAAAATAAACCACAAGATGGCAAGAAGGGGTGTACTTTTAAGACAATAACAAAAAAATGTTGTCTCCCCTCCTTCCCTTTATCTATGACACATTCAGGAGTAACAAGGAGTTTTAATTTTAACGGGTTTCCTTAAACTTTATAGACATCTTACTTGGAAGCCGCACTTATGCGACGACGGGCTGGTGAGGAGTAAAATTAATGTTTTTTATTATTATTATTCCAGTGACTGTATTTTTGAATTTTCATAGTTTGTTAACAGTTTATCTTGGCCTTTTGTATTTGGTCTTTTACCCGTTTGGGTTTGAGTGAAAATAATTAGAAAACACTCCAGAGACAGAATACAATGAGTAAATTAAGATAAATACGCCCACAGAGGCCAAATGAAGTAGAAGAGATTTTCTATTGTTAAGAAGAATTAATAATAATAATGAGAAATATAAATATTTTAAAAGAAACCAAATAGGACATACTAACGTGTTTTAAGAAGTGTAAGAAGAAAATATGAAAGTGTTTATAAATGTAGAGTGGACAATAAAAGTCTAGTTGCCCCAATATGTGTAAACAAATTCTATGAATTTTAAATGATAATTGGTAAAACAAATCTGAAGTTGCCGCAGTCTAGTAAGTAGTGTGTTGGCTTATTAGTACGAATCAAACCCCAGGTTATAAAATAATATGAAAAAATATATCTTCGGCAATTTCCTTTCAACAGATTTCTAGCAAAATCTCTGAGAGTAAATAAAATTGCCATGAAAAGTTTCTTAAAAAACTGTCGTCATCGGTATGGAGAAAACAGGAAATAACTTTGCAAAACAAAGAAGTTACGTCAACTTTAAAGTTGCATGATGGCAAAAGGTTTAGTCAGTTTAGTCTACGGCTGCTCGCTCCTTTGTAAAATTTGAAGCACTAACTGACCCATCACTGCAGAAAAATCGGTATTGCAGATGGCAGATATTATTTTCCAACATGATAATGACCATAAGCTTACCGATAAACAAAAAAAAATAAGGCTCCATGAAAACAGCCACAAAGTTCGTGATCGGCCACCACATTCATCTGAGCATTTTAAATCCATTGAGCATGTGTAAAGGGTTGTCGAAAGAAATGATGTCTGCACTCCTGAAAATTTGGTAGAATTGTAAACAGTTGTGCCTACAATGTGGGATGGTGTAGACTCAAAAACTGTAAGCTTTGTAGACAGTACACTTCGCTGGATAGCAACTATAATTATAGCCGACGGAGGCAATACGGATATGGATAATGGCACATATTATAACGAAAACATTGAAATAAAAGTTCAATCTTTCGTCGTCTTTTATTTACCAAGAACTTGTACAGTCATTGGTGTTTTAGTGAACAGTACAGAACATTTTGGGATGCCTGGTTAAACCAATACACCATGTTTTAAAGCAATAAGGATGACGACAAAATTGCATGAATTGAGTTTTCGAATTGCCTCCGCATTCATCATTTTCTCTAGATTTGCGATACGGTGCACTGTCTTTAGGTAACAGCGATTTAAAATATGAATAAGGTTCCAACATGACAGTGCATTTAGTTGCATTGTTATAATTACTGCGTGTCTGACAATTAATCTTGTTGGAAATCAATTAAGCATTAGAAAAAACGCTTTTGTAAGGATCATACACAGGCATTCATAATCTGTATCTTAACAGACATCCTCATTTCATCAGAACAGTTTCAGTTTAAACACATTAAATCTTGTCTGATGAAACTCTTACTCTTACGATCTAGCTTTACATAGCACTTATGTTGTGTCTGTTAATTTTATACATGAGTGGCGTGGACATACGATTTAAATTCGACTCCGAACGACAGATTTTTGAGAAAATTTTCATGACATTTTTATTTACTGTCAGAGCTTTTGCCAGAAAGAAATATTTTTCCATATTTCGTTTAGCTGGAGATGTCTGGCCTGAGGTTTGAACCGTGGCCTCATGTCTAATAAGCCAACATACTACCTACTAGACTACGGCGACTACAACGAAACTTCTATGCACGCATGATACAAATGTGAGAAAGGAGAGAACATTTTGAAAACGGCGGTTAAGAATTAAAATATTTTCGTTTAATTTTAGTTGATATTGGATGTTGTAAGCCTTAAGTTTGGAAGACAATATTTTTTAATTGTGAATTTATGGTGAAAATAACAAATTTAGGGGAAAAAAGTTTTGTGAAGAAGTAAAACAAAGTAAACCAAAATATTGTGTCTTTAATCATTGTGGGAGTATGATATGAAATATACATACATACATAAATACCATATAAGGACCAGAGATCAGCAATGAGTATTCAAAAAGTTTAGTAGAATCGAATCATACTCATAATTTCTGATACTTATACGCATTCATACTTATTTTGATATCATGGAACCTCTACTCAGATTCAAAGTTTGAAGTACACATCATACTCATACTTTACAATACGTATGACGTTGTTGATTTCGACTCTCTATGACTCAACACTTACAAGAATCACAAAATAAATTAGATTCGCGTACGAATACTACAATACTCACTAGAAGGTTGCGTGTTTGTTCTGCTTGCTGATCTGTCTTTTATGTATGTGTCCTTTTTTTTCTAAATCAATTAGGACTGTACATTTTGATTAATGATTCGAATCACTGGAATCATTTATGAGTATTATAAGTATTTTTCTAAATTTATGAATCAAATATATTTCGAATGGTATGAGTTTGATGTCAACGTTGTACTCATACTCATTGCAACCTGTACTTATAAATCAATGTTGTAGTGAGTACGAATGAATCAGAGTAGTTGAATTTCAATACTGTTGACTCACTCATACTCAAAATTTCATGACTACTTATGAGTAGCGAAAAAATGATTCATTGCTGATCTCTAATAAGGACATATAAATTATAAATCTATTGTACACATTCCTACTCCTATTCCTACTACATATATATTTCTACATATTTTAATGTATGCATACATACATAAATCTATTCAAATAAAAATTCAATAAAACTGATGAATTAAAACATGAACTAAATAATGCCTTAATGTTGTATTTAATTTAATATTTCAGTGGAATGTTGAATGATGAAAAGGAGGCATAATTTAAAGGAAATTCATAAATAAATACTCCTATCATTTAAATATATTAAATAAATATACTTATACTAGTGCATACATAATGAAATGAAATGATTGATAAACGTTTTATTAATTGTTGGAGATGTTTGTCTAGGGGTTTGAGCCGTGGCCTTACCATAGGCCAACTAGACTACCTACTACACTACTGTGCCTTCAATTCTCTCTATTTATATTTTATATATTAACGGTCTGACAACATCTAGAAACTTCAAAAGTGTAAGTAGAAGTTGTCGTAGTCTAGTAGGTAATGGTTCAAACCTCTGGTTAGACAAAAAAAAAATTTCTGCGAAGACTTCCTCGCAGTAGTCTTCTGGCTAGCAAAAACTCTAAGAGTAAAAATAAAAATATCCATCATTCGGAGTAGAATTTAAACAATATGTGCCGTTGGTCATGTGTAAAATTAACACACAAAACAATGGTGGAGTAAGAAGCTAGGTTGTAATCCTGACTAAAGGGTTGTTATAGTCAATTAAGTAAACAAAAGTGTTTACACATACATATGTAATTGGTCATTACAACCCTTCAGTCAGAATTACGACCTAGTTTCTCACATCGCTTATGTTGTGTGTGTTAATTTTATACATGAGTGGTGGGACCTACAGTTTAAAGTCGACTCCGAACGACAGATTTTTGAGAAACTTTTCATGGAAATTTTTATTTACTCTCAGAGTTCTTGCCAGAAATCTGCTGAGAGGAAGTCGCCGAAGAAATAACTTTTGTATTTTGTTCTTGATGTCTGCCCTGGGGCTCGAACCCTGGCTTTACGTCTAATAAGCCAACACACTACCTACTAGACTACGGCGACGTTTAACAAAAGTTTATATCATGAGTATATATTTCGTATTTTCTCCATCATTGCAATCTTATTCCTTAATGTCAATATCACTTGATGGAAATTGGTATATTACAGGCATATTACTCACATACCTTTCTGCATTTGCAAAATAAAAATTTTCATTTATTCTCCAGTCAAAATAAAACTACAAATTTTAGTTTGGCAATGTGTTTATGGTATTAGAATCTTCAATTCCACAAATTTGTTGCGCCCTAGTATTTATTATTTTTATTATATTTAACAACAAATACTAACGAATAGAAAATAAAAGAGAGTGAAGTTCATAATTAGACCGCTAAAGTCAGTATGTTGTGCAAGAGATAACACAACACAGTCAACTCAAACCAAACGAACTTAGATGGTCAAAATAATAGGATATAAAGGTTACTTGTGTGGTTCTATAGAATAATAATCTATACAGACATAAATACACATACAAACACACATTCATAAATCTAAAAACCAACACTTGCAACACTGTTTGCTGAACAAACTAGACAGGCAATAATTAGAGACAGAAATACTGTGATGTTAATGGCATTGAAGATATGGGTTATATGTATATACGCTTGTAAATACTCGCTGTCTCTGTCTTTTATTTCTTGTTGGCCGTTTTTCCCATTTTTAACTGAAATAAAAATAAAAATTATAATGCCACCAGAGTTTTTTGTAGTTTTTTATTCTTATTTTTCGTCTTTCCAAAATAAATATCAAGCGATAGTAGAACCACGTTAAAATTGTAACCGCATTAAGTTGGAGCACAAAAATGTCCTCTATAATGTGGATTAAAAACAAAAATAAAACGTCAAATGAATGTACGTACATACGTCATATGAAAGAATATATGTCACTGCTAAGGCAGGAAAAATATGTAGGGAATGATAACAATGTATTATTAACGCTTCACTGAATCCTAAATACAACAAAAAATATTAAATTTTAGATTTTCGGCGTATTATGTAAAATAATAACGTAATTAAAATGCAGTTTTAAAACGAATTATATTCTTGCTGTTAGTGGATCGCAATGAGAGCGTGATCATACAAAGAACTTCTGAACTGTCTCAGTTGACAACATCCATATTGTAGAAGCTGCATGCATCGAATTAGTTGTCATTTATTCTGTCAGTTTTGCCAAATTAGTTTTGAGGACCATAGACAACGGCGTGTGTTCGCTGGATTTGTTCAGGAGTCTCAGCCTTTAATTATAATTGGTCATTACAACCCTTCAAGTAGGATTACGACCTAATTTCTCACACTACTTATGTTGTTTGTGTTAATTTTAGACATGAGTGGCGGTACCTACAGTTTAAAGTCGACTCTAAACGACAGATTTTTGAGAAACTTTTCATGGCAATTTTTTTATTTACTCTCAGAGTTTTTGACAGAAATCTGCTGAAAAAGCGATGAGATCCACTTCTATGTGAACGAGTACGTTATTGTCGAATCTTAAATGGTATTATACAAAAGCGTCCAAAGCATCCCGAGAAAATTACTGTTTGGTATGGACTTTTGGCTGGCGGCATCGTCTGTGCATATTTTTTTGAGAACGACGATGGCCCAGCCATCACTGTTAACGGCGAGCACTATACTAGGTCTTTGATTACCAACTTCTTTGAACCTTTATTGGATGATACGGACAGCAACAGGATAGCGTAAAGTGGTACACAACGCATGCAATATTGGATATTCTGTATGAGCAATTTGAACTGACTACAAAGATCATGCGATTCGACACTATTAGACTTTTTTGTTGGGCGTTTTATTAAGTCGCAGGGGTAAGCGAATAAGCCAAAAGCCACTGCTGTCCTGAAAGCCAACATAACCCCTGTCATGAGTCAAATTCAGACTGATTCATGCGCCAGAGTCAAGACAAACTGTACATTCCGGATGTTGTCCGTACAGAGAAGCGATGGTGGACAATTTTGAACGATGTTATATTTCAAACATAAGGCATCAATATTTCAATGACATCTCACACACATTTTGTTTTATTTAAATTTAAGTACAGGGAGCGCTTGAAAAAAGACCCGATAAATATATAAAATATTTTATTATTAATAGACCGCAAGAGCACTAGAAGTCCGTTGACTAATTTAGGATACTCATAATTTCCTAAAGTCAGTAAACATTGAAAACAAATTTTCGTCAATCCAGGCACAGAAATCGATTGTAAGAGATTCTTACAGGAAAGCAGTTTGGAACAATATTGTGTTTTTTAATAAAAAAAATCAGTGTTTCATTAAAAAGTCCTGTACTTATAGACTGAATCTCGTAATTAAGTATCTACAATCATTGCACTGCCGAAATAATTTCCAATTGACAAAGAAAGAAGCAAAATTATTTATTTAAGCCTTCGGTTTCATTTACGCTGCATGATTATGTGGAAACGTTTTAAAGATGACTTAATTTTATCCAATTTTTTTAAATATAAAACTAGCTTGTCCCTGCACTAAACTAAATTTAATTTGAAAGAAAGACATAACACAAATGTCAAATTAATTTTGAATCATTTTATTAATTATGTTTCCCGTTGTCCTGATGATTCAGATGAACGGGCCTGAGTAGTACGCATTCGATTAATTTCTAATCTCACTTCTCTTTGTTCAAGTGGTTCAAGCGAACGGGTCTCAGCGGTATATACTCGAAGATTTTCCAGTCTCAATGCTCATCCGATTATGAGGCTCATAATGCTCTTTTCTTCCGTGCTTGAGGTGTAGGTCGACCAATTGCTTGTCATTCATTTTGAATAATTTTCAGTGACGCCATCCATCGGAAATTAATCGCACCAACCTCCGTCGACTCATGCGCACAACTTTGTTAAAGAATTCACAGTTTACGATTTAATTCTTTTTAGGTGATTTTCAGTGGCGCCACCTGCCGGAAATTATTCATACTAACTTATTCACACTAACTAACTAAAGATCATAACATGTTCTAATGCATAGTTTACGATTCTATAAGGTACATACAAACAAACATTCATTTTTATATATGTAGACTATGGGAAGTGACACGCCCACTATAGCCAATCCGCCCATTTTGTTCATATATACGTCAAAGTCGTCCATACAAAATTTGAGGACTCAGTTTATGAGATATGCGACATTAAAAACTTATTGGGTATGAGGGCGTGGCACCTCGCCTACTTGAAATTTTAAAATAAAAAGTAGCCTATAACTCGTTCCAGACATACAGGAAGGTACTGTTAAAATTTCAAGAAAATCGGTCTAGCCGTTTAGCCGTCTATAGACTTCAAACAAATAAACACTCATTAATTTTTACATATAAGATGAATTCGAAATAAAGCGAATAAAAAACGAATTCAAAACAATTGTTTTAATATTAAATATTCAAAGTAATCTTTTACTTGATTTAAGTCGTTTTTATGACTTACTCGGTCTATATTTATGAGTCTAACGAATCGATTTTGGAGCATCCTTTTTAGTTTCTTCATGCACGGTGTTGTATTTATTTATTTTCGTAAAAAGAAATTTTCTTTCCAACATACTGGCAAAGGAAGGAAAAAAAGGAAAGCATATGGGGAAAAGTAATAAAATTTTATCACATAAACTGTCATGGTAGATGAGTTTTTCCAAAGAATGCACATAACAACTGTATGGCAATAGCTGGTAACAACCAGTAGGACCGATAAACTGTATGTCTAAATTGACGCACAGATGTAATCATCATCATCGCAATAATTCACAAAATACACAGAATACTTACACACAATACACACTTATTCACTTGTGCACAGTTTTTTGATATTATTGTAGCTGTTATTTAAATGTATCGTATATCCATGTGAAGCTTTTAAATTTGTTATGTTGCTTGTAGGAATGACGGGGACATATGTATGTACAGAGGATATTTGTATATTTTTGTTCCACACATAATGGCATCAATAGCTCTTTCAAACAAATAAAGAACTTTCAATGATATATGTATCATGCACATGTTGTTTTGTTTTAAATTTTTTAAAATTTAAATGTAAAAAGGTTTGAGGCATGTTGCAATACCACAAAAGCTTTAAAGAGTTTTGCTATTTTACTTTGAATGAACTACTAAAGGACTGTAATAACAACGCATGCACACATAACTAATTATTACAACCTTTCAGTCACGATTACAAATTTTGAAATTTGCTGCATATTTAATTTTGTTCGATATGTCTGAGCAGGGAGTTGAACCGTGGCTTCATGTCTAATAAGCCAACACCCTACCTACTAAATTACGGAGGCGTCATACTAGCAAATCGTTGAAATTTGATTTCAAGGATCGTGCAATTGTCCTTCAGTGATGAGTTTATTTACGACTCAGTAGCTTTATTTTGTATGAAGAACTGCCAGAAACGGTTCAAGAGCTCTCTATTTGTCATTTTTCAAGAACGATAGAGTAACGTGCGAAATATAAGTATAATATAATTATAATTTGTCGATTTGCACTCGATTTTGGGATTGTTGAATCGTTAGGACTTATTGGGCCAACGAAATTCTGCACAAATATAGTTAATTTTTATCTTGGAGTATACGTTAATAAGCAAAATTGCAGTATTTGGGGTTCAGAAAACCCACACGTGGGTCCCATGCACCCATTACGACTGACTTTTTAATGCGGCTTGTGGTGCAGTGGCATCATTGGCACATATTTCTTTGAAAATGAGCTGAGGACAACCATTACGGTCAATGAAGACACCTACAGCGCCATGATACCCGCACTTCCTAGTATTGATGTGAACGATGTTTGATTTTAACATGATGGTGCAACTTGCCACACATCTCATGCCACAATCGATTTATTGCGTCAAACGTTTGATGGCCGTTCAATTAGCCGAAATATTGATGAAGTCGCCGTAGTCTAGTAGGTAGTATGTTAGCTAATTAGACAAAAGGCCACGGTTCAAACCCCAGGTCAGACATCAAAACAAAATACAAAAAGTATTACTTCGGCGGCTACCTCTCAGCAGATTTCTGGCAAAAAAAACTCTCAGAGTAAATAACTCATGTATAAAATTAAGGCACACAGCATAAGTGGTTTGAGAAGCTAGGTCGTAATCCTGACTGAAGGGTTGTAATGACCAATTGTGTTATGTATATATGTATGTATGTATGTTGATGACAATTGGCCGATAAGAAGCTGCTATTTGATACCGTTGGACTGTATTCTGTAGTGCGCCATTAAAGAAAAGTGTTATGCCGACAAGCCAGAGACAATTTAGCATTTGAATGTCAACATTCATGATGCCATTGCCGGGATACGACCCCATACCCGTGCAAAAGTTGCTCGAAACTTGTTCCGATCTAGTGAGGCACTGTGAGGCCAGCCGTGGTAGCCACCAGAGGTCAGCAATGAGTATTCAAAACGATGAGTAGATTCGAATCATACTTATAATTTCTGATATTTATACGCATTCATACTTAATTCAATATCATACTCATACTACTCATATTCA
This sequence comes from Sarcophaga subvicina, assembly GCA_936449025.2. Lineage (NCBI taxonomy): Eukaryota > Metazoa > Arthropoda > Insecta > Diptera > Sarcophagidae > Sarcophaga > Sarcophaga subvicina. The sequence goes on from OW388084.2 coordinate 42,750,635, forward strand.
AAGTTTGAAGTACTCATCATATTCATACTTAACAACACGTATAATGTTGTTGATTTCGAAACTCCATAACTCAACATACATACATATACAAGAATCATAAAATAAGTATCATTCGCATACGAACACTACAGTACTTACTATAAGGTTAAGTGTTTGCTTTGCTTGCTGTCTTTTTCTTTATTGTTTATGTGTCTTTCTTCTATCTTTTTTAATGCAACAACAACTAAGACTGTAAATTTTGATGAATGATTCGAATCACTCGAATCATGTATGAGTATTGTAAGTATTTTTCTAAATTTATGAATCTGAATGAGTAGACGTATGAATCAAACATATTTCAAATCGTATGAGTTTGATGTCAACGTTGTACTCATGCTCATTGCAAAGTTATGTAATGAGTATGAATGAATCAGAGTAGTTGTATTTCAATACTGTTGACTCACTCATACTCAAAACTTCCAAACCAAAAAAAAAAAAAAATTGGCAAACTGTTTCTGGTTTAATTCATTTTTAAATTTAAACTTTTAAATGGCCTACCCTATATATGAGAGTTCATATCATAAGTTTTCAATATTGAATAAATCAAAATATTTTAACGTGGTTAGTCTGTTTAACTTCAATTCTGGAATCTTTTATAGCAAATACCTCAAATATTGCAGAATTTTTTTTCTTTTTTTTATTAATTTTGAAGCAAAGTATCAATAAATTTGCTGATCACTGTATTTCACAAAATATAATGATTAATTATGTAATGTGTCACACTGACAATACACTAACTGTACCCTTTTCTCAATCTATTTAAGCTTTTTTTTTTCTTTCTGGCATTACATTTTACACGGTCTCCCCTCGTCTTCATCGTTCAGTTTAATGGATTCTTGATTGTTTTTATTTGTTCCAAATCTTTCATGACTGTTGCTGCATTTTCGCCTGATGGCATAATAAAAGCTTCAAAATTAAACGCAATGATATCGTCTTGTATATTTTGATTTGCATTGCATTAAACTTTTGTTTGTTTTAATTTTAAATTAATTTCAGTCCGTTTATAAACTTCTAATCCATCATAATTTCTCGGAAATTTAAATATTATTTACCAATAAATTAGAGATTTTGGAAAAAATGTGTTTTAGCTAATGTTGGAATATCTAAAAAGTTAATACCAGCTTAATATACAATAAGTTAAGTACAGTTTTTTAAAGATAACGTCCCCAACAACTCACATAAACGACAGAGATGAGCAGATTGACCTCCCGTTATAAATTATAGTTTTTGTTAACGTTTTAAATACGATTTTTTTTTTCAATTGCAATAATTTATCACAAAATATCACCGAATAAGAGCTATTTTCAGCCCAACATTCTGGAGATGACCCCTATTCATGTAGTGCATTGTGTTGGAATACAGGAAAGATAGTTTATAAGAAAAAGGAAAGGTAGTGTGCGATATATTTTTTTAATGGCTTACTTTCTTTTTTCGATTAGAAGTAATCATATATACTGTCAGAGAAACAATTAGAGTTTTTGGTGCGAACCGAATCCACGACTTCGGCACACTACCATTTGTTACAAACTTTTATTGTTTGGAACAAATCTTGCTACTTCTTGCTACTGCCATACTGCTACGCACATTGGAGGTATCAAGCTTTACGCTAGTTTCAGACCCTTTAGCAAGGATATTCTTTACAACTGTCCGAAAGGTTTTTATCATCAACTTTGAATTTTTAGCACGTTGCTCTAAATTTTTAATAGATAATTGTAAACTTAAATCTTTCAAAAAACTTTTTTGATCAATGCTGCTACGTCTATGGCATTAGAAATAAGGACAGGGGCCACCGACTTCCAAATATATTTACCAAATAACTTGTCCATGTTGTCGACACCACCTTTAGATTTATTAAAGGTGGATATAAGTTCTGACTTAGCGGCCAAATTGTTTTCTACAGATGGTGTTAAATGCTTTGCAGATGGTGTCATTACAGCCTTTTTTGTAGTACATACGAGAATAAAGGCGCCTCTTTGCTAAATGGAAAATTTGTGGAACTCGTAAATTGAACTAATTTCATTATTTTTTTTCACAAAATCTTCAGAATTGCAATACAATATTCCTCGGATATATTGCCTCAGTTGGTTACGTCTTCTGAATGGGACAGAGTGCAGCCTCCACTTTGAAAAGAATGAAACCACAAGGAATATTCTATGGAATTACTTTGGGCTGTTCAACTTCTTATTACTTTTTCCAGTAAATCTGCGGTATCGCGTTAATAGTGAATATTGGCTTCCAATGGCTTCAAAGTTTCTATTTTATCATGGCTTAATATATCCCCATAAAAAAATCCAGAATCGTTTAATCGTGCGAATGAGAAAACTAGAGAACAAGATCAATTTCGGAAAGAATGTTGTCTTACTTACTTACTTAATTGGCCATAACAACCCGTTTATCGGATTTCAGCCTGCCGGAACACATTCTTCCAGGCGCCTCTGCTTCGTGCGCGCCTACGCCAGTTGGTCACACCAATCGATGACAGGGCTTCCTCGATTTGGTCCTTCCAACGTATCAAAAGTATAGTTATCGGCCGTAACCTGAGAATCAATATGCCGCGCATCTCTACTTGTCGATAACATATACTTTGTTTTGCCCTCATTTACTGCCAGACCCATCTTACTAGACTCCCGTTCAATAGCACTAAAGGCAGCAGTAACATCTCGCTTGGTACGCCCTATGATATCAATGTCGTCAGCGTACGCAAGCAACTGGACACTTTTTTTCAAAAATGTGCCATTGCGAAGCACTCCCGCCTTTCGCAGAACACTCTCCATGACGAAGTTGAAGAGGTCGCATGATAAGGGGTCGGCTTGTCTGAAACCTCGCACGGTATCAAAAGGTTCGGAGAGGTCCTTTCCTACCTTGACGGAGCTGCAGGAATTGCTCAACGTCATTCTGCATAGCCTTATCAGCTTCGCAGGTATACCGAGCTCAGACATTGCGGCAAAAACACGATCCCTTATGGGGCTATCAAAGGCAGCCTTATAGTCGACAAAAAGATGGTGTGTGTCGACTTGTTTTTCGTGGGTCTTTTCCAGGATTTGGCGTAGTGTGAAGATCTGGTCGATGGTGGACTTGCCAGGTCTGAAGCCGCACTGATAGGGTCCAATTAGTGTTTTGACGAGTGGCTTCAGTCGTTCACACAATACGCCTGTAAGAACCTTATATGCGATAGGGAGAAGGCTTATACCCCTGTAGTTGGCGCATATAGTAGGGTCTCCCTTTTTCAGGATAGGACAGAGGACACTGAGGTTCCAATCGTTGGGCATACTTTCCTCTAGCCATATTTTGTAAATAAGCTGGTGCATGCGCCCTACCAACTCATTACATCCGGTCTTAAACAACTCAGCGGGGAGGCCATCAGGACCCGCCGCTTTATTGTTTTTAGGACGCATATGCAGCAGTCTCGCGACACTCCCCGTCGTACCATTGATTTCGTTGGGGTGGGCGCTCGAAACCAAGGACTGTTTCCGCAGTAGTGCGCAAAGAGTGGGAAACGTTGGCCCACAGTCCACCAATGTCGCTGAGATTGGATGGGAAGCGACGGAGCTTATCCGAGAGTTGAGCGGAGAACGCCTCAGTTGTCCTTTGTGATCGTAGCTTCTTGGCATCCCGCTTTCGCAATGTACTAGAGCGCGCAGACCTCGAGGCGCTAATGCGCAATCGGAACTTGGCTGCGACAAGGTAGTGTCGATGTTTGGACCTCTGAATGTACGCACATCTAGTACACTGGAGACGTGCCTTCCGTCAATCACAATGTGATCAATCTGGTTCGATGTTGATCGATCAGGGGACATCCAAGAGGCCTTATGAATGTCGAGATGCTGAAACCTGGTGCTACATACTACCATGTTGCGCACCGCGGCGAAATCGATCAGCCTCATACCATTGGAGGTAGTGTTTGCGTGGAGGCTGAACTGTCCGACAGTGGGGCCAAAGATACCTTCCCGCCCGACCTTTGCATTAAAATCACCGAGGACGATTTTGGCGTCATGGGCCGGGCACTTATCGTATACGTCCTCGAGTTTAGCATAGAAGGCATCCTTAACCACATCGTCCTTTTCTTCCGTTGGGGCGTGAGCACATATTAGGCTGATGTTGTAGAATTTTGCCTTGATGCGGATTGTGGCTATTCTTTCGTTCACAGGTGTGAACCCAGAGACAAGGTGACGAAGTCTCTTATTAACCACAAAACCGCATCCAAATTCGTGCTTGTCTTCATGGCAGCTTTAGTATACATCGCAAGATGCAAGCCTTAGGATTCTGTTTTGGTTTTCATTGGATAAAGAATGCTGTCACAAGCGATAAATGTTGAAAAGAGTAATGTATATATCGAAATAGTTTCAGTACATTTAGAAGCAAGAAACAAAATTCATAAGTTTCAGTTCTAGGTTAGGTTAGGTTAGCGTGGTAGCTTTAATTTACCAAAAAGCTCACTTGAGCACGCATAGCGGCCCGTTGTAATACCACAGGTGAACGCAGCCTCTGTACTGACCAAGTTCCTTCGATCCAAGGAGGGGGAAACTAATGAAGTTTCAGTGCTACTAACCGCGAAATTAATATAAACCGGGTTTTTTATATCCGGGGAATGCTGTAAAAGCTTTTTTAAACCGAACAAACTTTACTACGTGGATACGAGAGTAAAATGAAAAGGTAAAGAAATACTTAACAAACGTAGTTTATAGCTTATCTGTTTATTTTATCTAGACGCGGCTTATAATAAATTTTAAAGTACATGGGAAATCCCCAAGCTATTATACCCAAACATAGATGTACATTTTTTTAAATTGGATTTATTTTCCATTAGATTTGTATGACCTTGTAGAAGATATGTAGTTTTAAGGGTTAAAATAAATATCTTCCATACCCTTGCATACCAGTTACAGGATAATTGAATAATAAACTTATTCATTGATTTTATACAGGCAAATACATATAATAATAATTTATACAATATTTTTAATTAAATAAAACAATTAAGAGTGTTTAGAAAATATGTCAATTACACGCTATCGTTTGCAAATTATTAAAACATAAATAATTCGAAAATATTCAGGCTGAGTGTGATATAATTTGCAAAACAATTGAAATTACTATGGAATGTGATTGCAATAATCGTTTAAATTTGTTGAGAAAACTTTTAATAAAAAATTAAAAATATTGAATTTACAAATAATCGTTATTTTTTACTGTTGCCACAAATTATTATTTTTTAATTTATTTTTATACTTTCAATGGCAATGTATTGTAACAGATGTTAATATGATGAGGATTACCTAAAAGCAATTCCTTTTGTGATAATGCATTGGGTTGTTGTATTAGGTGAAGTGGTTATGAACTTTGCTCACTGAGAATACGCATCATGTAGAAGTAAAATTTCTTATGGCGGGTCGTAATATTACGACCCGCTCTCACCAAAATATTTTTAAAAATCATTTCTTGATGAGAGGGAGGAAGACAGAAGGAAAAGGAATACAAACAAAGAGCGTAACAATGTGTTGCTCTCATCGTACGTATGTACATGTGTATGTATTCTTGTGTTTTTGATTTAGTTGTCGATCAGACTGCGACAAGAATACATGTGCTGCGGATGCTTTATTATTTTATTTCAGAATAACACTCGAAGAATATTTTGTGTTAAAAATGTTCTATGTCATTATCTGGGCGTATTTTATTTTGTCACATAGTATATTTTTTTTAACTGCTTTGGAATGCTCGTTTTTTTCTTTTAATAAAGAATGGTTTTTTATTCTTTTTATTTTTATTTATCTAAAAAACATTTTAAGCCAAAGATGGATAGCTTTATGTCCTTTTAATAAAAAATCGATGTTTTATTTTATTTTTATTTATCTAAAATTATTAAGCCAAAGATAGACAACTTTACATATGTATGTTGATGAAATTAAAATAAAAATGGCGTATATTACTAACACTTTTATATGGCTGTAAATAAATAAATTCTCTCAACTTATTTTCTCTCTCTTACTCACTAATACATAACCAAAGGCATGTGTTGACGTAGAGGAAAATTGTGAGTAATAATGTCAAGTCTACTTATTAACCCAATGATATGTATATGTGATCGGAAAATTTAGAAAAATTGTACTGCACTAAGACACTAAGACACCGTATTTAACTTGGCAAGTATTCTTCCAAAAATCGAAATCATTTCTCATTGATATTAGTGAATACTACTATGATATTTCTTTGGGTGTATCATTGAAGTCTGAAAAAAGCTACATGAACTTTCTTCTTTAAAAACTGAAAAGATTTTTACGCTCTTTTTAACGAACATTCTTGATGTTCGTGTCCTATGTGTGTAAAAAGCCGAAGATGTTCTTCCCCTGAGGGACATTGGTGCCGACGTCTGTTTTTAACACCAGAAAAATTAATAAAAAGTGGTATAACAACAAAAACGCTCTTGTTACGCTCTTGGTTTCTGTATCATTCCCTTCTATCTTTCCCCCCGCGTCATGAAATATTTTTGAAAAATATTCCAAAATATGTTAAAATGCACATTCTTTATACTTTATTTTCTTTGGTTCTACTCTTTCTCAAGAGTAATTCTCTTAATTATATAAAATATATGTCCCCACCAAACTAATGAGTTACGTGGACTCCAAAAGAATAAAAAGAAGTTTAGAAGACCCTGAATGGACTCTGAATCAATTTCAATGAAAAATCATGAGGCCTCTTTCTGAATGAATGGGTACATGCCCAAGCAAAATTATCTAATTTTAACGATATTAATCCACTTCGGATCCACTGGCATTCAATGCTTTCCGAAAAACTATTTGATGTGTATTTTGCTCTACCGACGTCGTCGAACCACATTGCTTTGAGTACCTCATGCATTATAGGTCGATGATTACCAGTTTTGTTACCTTAGTTGAACGATGTGGACACCATCCACTTATAGTTTCAAGAAGACGGCGTTACATTCCGCATAGCTCATGTTACATTGAGGGCACAGTTATCACCCGGAAAAGTGATCGTGAACCGTGATTGATTTGATACCTTTTGGTATGAGAATTTGTCAAAAAATATATTAGTTTTCAAAGCCAACATAAATTCAGTCTGATTTATGCGCCAAACTTATGTACAATTGGACATTGCGGATGCATTTCATCCAGCCGTGAGAAGCCGCATTATTTGAACGATGTTACATTCCATTTATGAGATATAAATAGGTCTTTCAAACGAACAAAAATTTTCGATGGTATCTCGCACACCCTTTGTTTTATTTGAATTTAAAGATAGCAAGCGCTTTATGAAAGACCCGATATTTAGAATTGTGTATCAATTAACAAAATTAAAATTGAAAGTTGTTGCCTAGATCGAAATAACGGTAATACATACTGTTATAATCGGTATATGTCTGCAATACAGATTAACAGTGGTGGTGTTATAATTAGCACGCCCATCTATACGACCCCTTTCTGATAACAAACTAAGATGAAATATTCTTTAAAAAATCTTTAAAGGCAGGTTTATATTCTAAAGGATGTACGTAAACTATGCATAATCAAAGGAAACTGCAATAAAGTCGTCGTAGTCTAGTAGGTAGTGTGTTGACTTATTAGACGCAAGGCCACTGTTCAAACCACAGGTCAGACATCAAAACGAAATATGAAAAAATATTTCTTCGGCGACTTCCTCTCAGCAGATTTCTGGCAAAAGCTCTGAAAGTAAATAAAAATGCTATGAAAAAGTTTCTCAAAAATCTGTAGTTCGGAGTCGACTTTAAACTGTAGGTCCCGCCACCCATGTATAAAATGAACACACACGACATGAGTGGTGTAAGAAGCTGGGCGTAATCCTGACTAAAAGGTTGTAATGGCGAATTATGTATGTAACAATAAATGACTCTTTAAAACAGAAAACCAAAAAAGTCCTTGGTTGAGTAATTAGCATACACCCATTAAAGGTGCACAAAACCAGAATTTGGGTTTAATTTTTATTTTAATTTTAAAATTTTGTGGCGTCACCGCATCGTTTTTAAACCCATTATAAACCTTCAGGAAGTCTTTCAAGAAGTCTCTGACATCTTGCATGTTGTATGAAATTCCAAAGCACTTGAACCACTTTCAACAGATCTTGAAAATTTTTCAGAGTTTTTGGTTCAACTTGTGTCTCAAGCTCGTTTCACGAATTGAATTGGAATCAGAGCTGCTGGCCGTTATATAAAACCAACTTCTTGGTCCCCTAAATTCTTCGTTTAATCGTGTGTTATCATTATCATCATTATCTGGCATAAAAATCCATTTTGTATTCAAATTTCCATGAGCGAAGGGAAATAAATGAACAAAACAACAGAATATGTTTGCTTAAATTTTATTCTATCAAAGAAACATTCTTTATGATCGGACCCACACTATGCTATATGCAAGATGAGCCTGCCATTGCAGAACTTCTCTATACATAGTGAAGCGTGTAAGTCTTGCTTCGGTGAACGCCACACATTGTTTCTTTCGAGTCAAATCGATGAATATAGATTCACTCCTCGTAAAAACGTTTTTCCTGAATAATGTTCGCTTATTTCTTTATATTTTAGCGAAAGAAGGGTGAGACGCATGATAATTTTTTGATATCAAATGCTTGTGTTTTGGTAAAATTAATATGTTGTGTACCTCCCTAGTGAGTTCCCGCATTCTTGGTGATATTATGAAGCAATTATTCTTCGTATGAGCAATTATTAGACAATCTGCGGTACTTGAGGTATTTTTTGATTGGGGCTTTCTTCATATGTTTTCCGATATTTTTGACACGACAGCATTATTCAAAAATTTTCCCAGTTAAACACAAAAAATTTTTTTTGGGAAAAAAGCTCGTAAATATAATGGAATTTGAATGAAAACACGTAATCTGCTTTAATTTTTAGTAGCTCACTGAGGAAATAATAAAAAATATATGATGTGCTAATTAGATGTGCAGAAATTTTTTTAACTTAAAAAAAAAGAAATTTAGTTTAATAATTGTTTATTGTTGTTGGCTTATTAGACGTAAGGCCACTGTTCAAACTCTAGGTGAGACATGTCCAACATAACGAAATGCGAAAAAATATTTCTTCGGCGACTGCCTCTCAGCAGATTTCTGGCAATAATTCTGAGAGTAAATAAAAATGCTTTAAAAATTTCGCAATATTTCATCATTCAGAGCTGATTTTAAACTGCTGGTCCCGCCGCTTATGGATAAAATTAACACCCGACGTAAGTGGTGAAGAAGCTAGGTTACAACCCGGCTTCCTCACTGAAGGGTTGTAATGAACAATTATATATGCGTTGTTGTTGTTATTTAAACACTAGGTTTTATTAATTACAGTCTGTATGTTATTTTAAATCGCATGATTGAAAAAACTTAATACCTTTAAGAATAAAATCTTCAACACAAACTTTTTGGTGAATTAAATGACCAGAACAGCTGTTGCTGAATTTCTATTGTTTTTATTATTGAAACATTTAAATTTATTGACCTTTGGCTTGGATTATTCCAAAGATTGCTTTCGAGAATGAATTTTTAAATTTAATCATGCGAATCCAGAATGCCATCACGTAATGAAACGGCATTTTGTAATTGATTTTCTATGTCAGAATAACAACAACAAAAGCTATTTTTATTTTGTTTCGATTAGGCTGATATGATCTGTTTTGCTGAACTCATTTCTTTAGCTATATATCTGTTATCCCTACTGCTGTAGGATATTGTTATATCTTGCATTTTGGGTTGGAATTTAATTTTGTATAGAATTTTATCTGGCTGGAGTAACAAATTAAGTGAGAAATAAAAAAATTGTTTTATTCAACAGATGAATATCAGTCATCTACTCATCCATTCATTAATTCATTCGTTCAGTGGATAAAATATTATTTGGAAAGGTTTTGTATTTTTATATATTTTTTATTTTTTATTTTTTATTTTTTATTTTTATTTTTTTAGATTGAATGGATTTCAGTAGTTTTATGAATTAATTTTAGATTTCAAAAAATGTCCGCCAATGTTTTTCGTTATTTTTGTTGAAACAGAAAAACAAAGCAAATAAAATAAAAAAGTTCATAAAAACAAAAAATATTGAATGTGTTTTAGGATTAAGGAGTTAAAAAGTCAACATAAATTTTGTATTTTCCACTTCCATTTTAATTCATAAATTTCATTCAAAAAATTGTTGACAACATAATCTCGTTTCTATAAATCCTCCAGAATTGCAATAAACACAGCCTGTAGGAGAAGACATTTTTCGATTACAAAATGAAACTGTTTATCGATATAGGTGATAATAAATTCATATTGACACATAAAAGTATAGGGAACTCAAGTGGATAAAAATAATCAGTTTGAATTGAACTGTAAGCATCATTTATATACTTCTCATTGCACTTTATTTAATTGACAATGGATTTGCACCTTATTGGAGGCAGACAAAGGCGGAGATACCACGTTTTTACATTTTATTAACGAGTTTTTCCTGTGGATTTTCAATAAACAATAGTGATTATAATGCAGTTAGATTGCTGATAGTTTCTTATTTATATACACCAAAAAATAATCGCCATGTAGGTCAGAAAGGTTTTCAAAACGACTTACAATGAAAAATGCATAGTTTCTTAAAATAGTTATGCAAACTAAACATCCTCATTGTTGTAAAATTTTTTCGAAGTCTTTGAATAGAAAACAATTTCGGAGTGTTTCATTTAATGTGAAGCAATTCAATAAAACAATACTTTTTTCTTTACACAGATTTGGTTCTCGAAGCAAGAGATACCACTTTGGCCAGCATTTAGGCCCATTGTGATACAATATTTATTTCTACCCAGGGGTCAACCATACTCTAGAGCAAACCATCCCAAGTATAAAATAAATCCTGATATTGCAGCAATTTCTATACTAGAGAGCTCGGTCAACGATGTCAGATAATGAGAGAAATCAGAAACCTCCTTCTCTTCACGACAAGAGCAGGTCACTGATACATGAGGTGAAAGACAGTCATTTCCTTCTCCTTAGACCTTGTTCTTGCTCTTGCAAAAGTTATTAGTTGGAATGCCGAGTTTTTCGGCATGCCTACCAAAAGTATAACGGCCCGTAAAGATCATTATTGTGCGATGAACGGCCTTGCGATTTAAGGACAGAACTGAGTCAGTCTTCTTCCTGTCTATACACGTCCAGCAGATATTGGCAATAATGCACGTATCAACTAGCTGCCGACGAGATTACGCCTCCCCGTAAACCGAGTGAACAGTATCCAAATTAACTTCTCATCAACAATACAATTTCCAATGATAACGCTATATCCCGGAATCCATATAAGAGTTACCTTTGAATGATTTGAAATACCTGTTGACTCATTTTCCCATGTCCTTGCATTTTATCTCAATATATCTGCTTAGCAGTGAATAATTTTATAGGTATGCACAATTATGCATAAATGTCCCAAGGATAAACGTTTATACATATTCAAATTTTTTCCCATGTTTCAGGAAAAATCGTATCAAATCAAAATTACATGATATCAGATAAGTCTCAAAAATGCGTCCAAATTGAAGAGTTCTTAACGAAAGAACTCACACAAATAAATTATTTACACCGAACTTGAACATCTGAATGACCAATCGGGCACGTGAAGTCATTGTTTCTGCAGTTCGGATAAAAGCGTAAATACCAGAAAATTGTGGATTTTAGGTGACACATAGAGAGTAATTGAGATATGTAAGAGCAAAAATGCCGATTTGAAACAGCAGAAATTTATACCGCTAACAGTTGAAATCATATCATATTGAGTTGGACCAGGAGGTGAAGCGAGTTCCGATAGGAACGAAAAAAAATTTTATTGATGAAACATAAAGTGTAGCGAAGAGCCATCAGATCAGTGGTATGTTCAAGTCTTTTACAAAACTCATTAGTGCCCAAAGAATATCTCATAGGCCCCTAATGGAGAACAAGCGGCAGCAATAACTGAGGAAGAATAAGTTGAAGCTTAGACAACCACTACATCCTCATATACATGCACATAATTGGTCATTGCAACCCTTTAGTCAGGATTACGACCACCACACTTATGATGTGTGTGTTAATACTATACATGAGTGACGGAATCAACAGTTTAAAGTCGATTCCAAACGACAGATTTTTGAGCAATTTGTTCATGACAATTTTATTTTCTCCAAAATTTTTTACTAGAAAAATTTTTTTTGAAAAGTCTGCCCAGGGGCAAAAAAGCCAACACACTTCCTTCTAGACTCCAGCCTCATTTATTCAGGAAATAGCCAACCTCTACCTGAGTATGACCCACATTTCAACAAGTACCAATTAGAGAAAATCAACTGCCTTATAGGAAACTAGTCTTCAGGAGTCCAAGTTATTGAAGTGCAAGCCAAACACAAGTAATTAAATAATGCTGTCGTATTTAATTTATATTTTAATTCAATTTAATTAAAATTATACTGAAATTGTGCACTTAACCTCAGAATATTAAATTAAATGTAAAGACCTGAAACCAGCAATGAGTATTCAAAAAAATGAATCGAATCATACTCGTAATTTCTGATACATATACGCATTCATATCATGGAACCTCTACTCATATTCAAAGTTTGAAGTACACATCATATTCATACTTAACAACATGTATGATATTGTTGATTTCGATTCTCCGGAACTCAACATTTACAAGAATCACAAAATAAGTATGATTCGTGTACGAACACTATAGTACTCACTAGAAGGTTGTGTGTTTGCTCTGCTTCCTTCTCTGTCTTTTTTGCTTATGTGTCTTTCTACTGTTTCTGTAAATGCAACAATAACTAAGACTGTATTTTTTGATGAATGATTCGAGTCACTCCAATCATTTGTAAGCATTATAAGTATTTTTCTAAAGCTATGAATCTAATTGAGTAGGCTTATGAATCAAACATATTTCAAATGGTATGAGTTTGATGTCAACGTTGTACCCATACTCATTGCAACCTTTACTTATAAATCAACTTTGTAGTGAGTACGAATGAATCAGTGTAGTTGAAACAGTATTGAACTGTTGAATCCTTTTCATGAGTGCTTATGGGTAGCGATAAACCGACTCATTGCTGATCTCTGGCACAGACGCACATACCAAAAACAATTTCGGTAACACATCTATACTCGCGTATGCATAAATATTAATACTGGTTTGACTGTAACTTAAGAAGAAAGGACAAGGGTCTGCAACATTCATATTCAATTTATGTTTAATGAAGCGACAAAAAATATGAAAGAATTGTGACAAAATTTAACAACACTTCAGTGTTAAAATCCTTCACCTTAAGAATCTCACCGAAAGATTGCTATTACAAACCATTAACACGTTGACTGCCGCTGCAATTTTCAGATAACTGGCCACGCAAGCCAGCATTGACTTTTTGTTCTTTCCCCAGAAGCCCTTTATCGATATAATATACGATATAATACGATTTCATTCGTAGCGTCACAAAAATGGTATGTTTAGTGAGTACGAGATAACTCGTAGTTGGCTCCCTAGAAGGGAACGTAATCTACGAGTTATCTCGTAGTCGGCAGTCAATGTGTTAATCACGGCTGTAGCACCGACAAGTGCGTAATATAGAGAGGAAAGTAGGCAAAAATCATTGTAATAACATAACCACTCATATTTAAGATATTGCCACAGAGAACTGCAAATAATATACCAAACAGAGTTTGAGATTATATGAAATGTCCTTCTTTTCTGTAGTTGCGTGTGTACACATGTTAATGTAATAAATCGAAAGATTTTATGTTGCTGTTGCTTCCGATATCACTGTTCAAACCATCAGGGGCTTTCTATGGCATCTTCAGCAGACTATAAAGGATTTGAAGATGTTATTGTGGCGTGGTTGTTGCCATTGTTTATACGTATTGTCCTTTATGGTTTGCGTTGTAAATGGAAGACTTCATGATAGCAGATAAACGTACGTAGGAAATCATTGCAAAAGAAAAAAATATAAAGAAAAATTAAACATAAAAAGGATTCCGGTTCCTAAAAGCAAAAAAGGCAAACAAAAATATAAAACGGAAATACATGTACACGAACGTATAGAAACAACGAGCCCCCAGTTCTCAATCAAAAGATAAGAATTGTCAAATTGGAATAAAAAGATAATATTCAAGGAAAACATAAAATAAATGGCATTTGACAATGACAATGAACATTTTTGATCGATAACAGAAGAGAATCAAAACCAATTGCAATCACTGTAAGGGACGAAATGTGATTAAGAAACTAAACTGGTTATTCATATGTAATCAATTGCGGTTTAATACTATGTCCAGATATACACTTTTATTGAGTCGATATTCGGTTTATAGAGTACAATATTTTAAGTGTTCAGGCATAATAATATACAGAGTTCAGCTGCTTATTCAATATCCATTTGACAACTGGTAAACACAACCGCTGGTTGTTTCAACAACATTATTTTTATTTTGTTTTTTTGTTTTGTTGCTTTTTGTTTTTTTTTTTTGAAGTGTTGAGTTAATTGTAATATGTTCACTAAACACCCTTATGACATTTTAAGTTTTACGCAATATTATAACAATTTTCGTATTTATTGCGCAATAATTAATTGAAACTTTATGTGAAGTATTGAGTTCAATAATGGCGTTTATTGCGATTTACGCAATAAAGTGCATATCTGAACACCGTATAACTTGCCGTTGTAAGAAGTGGCATGGTGAACTGGCTGAAGTATCCCTGCTTCCGATACAGTATACGCCAATTAACTTATTATCACACTTGTATCAAATTTTAATCCATCTAGCCACAGAAATATTAAAATGAACATTTCACTGAAGATCTGACAGCGAACTTTGATACTCAATCAGACAGGAACCCTTATTCAATGCATTTTATAGCGACCGTTGTTTATAGACTGATCGTGGAGCTGTTATAAATTGTAGTACATTCTAGATCACTGGTAACTTAATCGTGTCAAATTTTAACCACATTAAGAAAGACCAGTCTATTACGTGATTGAAGTTTCGCGCAGAGGTTCCTTAGTCACGCGCATATTATATAAAGACTTCCCACACGGAATTCCGGACCTTGACAGTTGATTTCTTGCAACTTGCTGAAGCTACCTCTGTTAAATTAGTCCATTTTGTCAAATCAATACAATTGTTTTGATCATAAAGAGCGTTCTGTAAAAAGTCACTATTTAGTATGGATTTAGAGCTCAGGCATCATCGACCTATATTTCGTTGAGAACGATGTTGGCGAGGTATCACTACAAGTCCATAATTACTAATATTTTATAGCCTGAATTGAATGCTACAAGTTGTTTCAATATAACAGCGCTACGTGCTTCACAGCTTATGACACATTGGATATTCTGAACTAGCAATTTAGGGGCACATAGGTTATGTGAACTGGCTACCGAAATCTTGCGATCTTGCGATTTAAGCTGCATGTACGAGCATATGCTAATATACACAAAGCACAGCAGTTCTATAAGCCGTGCTATGGAAAATTTAATATTTAGGATACGTAGCACCTAGACAAACCGTGCGGACATTTTAACGCTGTTATATTCCTTAGAAAATGGCATTAAAATGTCTTTCAAACGAGTAAGAACATTCAGCGAGATGTGTCAAACTTATTTAACTTATTTAATTGGCCAGGAATACGACCTAGCTTCTCACACTACACACATGGTGTGTGTTAATTTGCTCCATGAGTGGTGTGATCTACAGCTTAAAGTCAACTTCGAATGACAGAACCTTTTTTTTAACTTTTTAATTTACTCTCGGAGTTTCTAACAGAATACTGCTATTTTTTCATACTTTATTTTATGCGAGCTGTGGGAGCTGGGATTTGAACTAAACCCCCGCGTCTTATGCAATGTTTTAAACACACTTAGTTCTATTGTTGCAACTTGCCGTTAACTAAAGGAAGGATTTTAACGGGCAGATAATTTGTTTTTCATTATTATAAGCGGTAAATAGGACAGAAGAGAGCATTAAACTAAAGGGAAGATCATCCTACCTGTAACTTTTAAAGTTAAGCTTATATTTGAACTTGCCATTGCTATATATTATAATCAATATGGCAACTTCAAATATAAACAAAATGAGCAAACACAACAAACAAAAAACCGTTGTTGCCACCGCGTTTCAAAAAAACTTGTTTAATTTGGCAAATATTATCGACATTGCTCCGGCACTACCATATGTTTGCAAAAGTGAACTTTATTTTATCTGTCGGTTGTAATAACGAAAAGTTGTTAAAGGTAACTTTAAAGTTCACTTTAGCTTAATTTACCTTTTACTAAACCGGCAAGTTGTAATAATGACCCTTAGCAGGAGACAAAGATAAGGGAAACAAAATTTTCGGAATATTGATAATCATAATGATTTTAGTATTCCATGAAAGGAAATTTAATAACCTTAATAGATACAGTTATACTCCATTTGCGCTTTTGTTGACTGAAAATTATTTGGTTACACTTTCATCTTTTAAAACACAAGTAATACCAGTGGATTTAACGATTCCAATTTGAAATAAAAGAAAAGTTATTTAATTTTATTTTTGATAAATTACTTATTCAAACAAATTCTTTATTTATTTACATTTAGGAACACACTATCAATTTCATTACATCATTCTCTTACTAAAGGAATTCAATTTTACAATTTCAAAATTACACACTGTATAATACCGTAGGGTATATTTGTCATGCTTGTTACTACATTTGGTTCTAAGTACAGGCAATTTCTCGAACTTCACTGTTGAATTGTTATTTCCTTTTTTTCTTCTCCATATTTCATTGCCTCTTTATATTAAGCATTTGATATTTTTATATTCATATTCCCATTATTATTAACTTTTCTTTTTTTGTTCGTTTGTTTTTATTGCTCCTTCTTAATGTATACAGAATACACTTAATTTAATTAAAGCTTTAACCTGTCGTCATTACATCCATAAACGATAATCAGTCATTACTTTCATTATATTTGTTATTGTAATTGATTTAATTTTACGTTCTATTTTTCTCTTTCTTCGTATTTACTTTTTATAATTTTGTATTTCAATGCATTTCATCGAAATTTAGGTACATTGCCATGCTTAACTTCACTTTACCTTTTGATTAGTTATTCATTTTGCTTTTCATATTCATTGTGTTGGTTTAAAAACGTTTTTTGTTGTTGTTTTTTTGGATTTCTTTGCCTTGAAAGTCGTTTATTTGTTTATTTTATTTATTTTTCTCTCTTTATTTACATCGCTTATCCTATCCACATATCAATATCCAGAACATTAATTGTGTTTATGCAGTCAATTTCCGTCTCAATATGCATAACTTGATGTATGCCGGAGTGAAACTTTATTGTTTGAGAACATTGTTGGAATATGTGGGTTGAAAATGTCCTCATTTTTATTTAAATTTATAAACTCTTTTCCATCACTTACATTTTTTCATTCTTACCTCCTTTACACGTGTCATCTATTCGACAATCGTCAAGAAACTGAATTTGGTTTCTTAAAGTAGTTTAAAGGAAAATAAGAATTTTCCCGATTTTTTCCACTTTGTACACATGCTGTCGTGGCATAAGCTGTAATTACGTGCGTGCATGTTTTGCCATTGTATAGAATACCATCTCAACTGGTGTTTTCTTGTATACTTTACATAATATACTCTCTCACTGCGTCAAAGAGATGCAAAGCATAGTTATTATTGTTAATTTTTTGGAATGTTTTTATGTGCTTTCACGAGAACTAATAACTAGCCATCTCTCATCTTGAGTTCATACATGCGTTGTTGTGTCACTGTTATTGAATTGCTCTCAGCAATTTTTATAAAATGTTGGTTTTATGTTGCTATACTCAACATGTTGCTGTAACATTTTCTAGCAACATGTTGCCTTATTTAATTAAAATACTTGAAACTTTCTATTTCACTGTGCTGTTAGTTAAATATAAAATATCTTAAAGACTGTAATAAATAGAATAGAAAAAGACTGTAAAAGATGACGTATGAGTAATTTTAGTATGAATTATTAAAAATTAACATATTACTCATACGATCCGTAAATACCTGCTTAACAAGTATCATAAATACATCCATATTTAACATAGGTATTAAAATTAATAAATTAAACTTACCAAAATTATAATTTAAATTATTACACTATGCCATAATTTACAAAAAAATAAATACACCAAGCTAATGACATAGTGCATGTTGTGAGTTTTGTTTAGTAGAACTCAAAAATATTTTTTTTCATATTTCTTGAACCCTCCAAACTTGTTTTATTTGACAAAAAATGTTTTTTAAGACTTTACGCACAAATTTATTGATTACACAAACATTTCTGAACCGATGTCCAAAATTTAAATCTTATTAGAAAGGAGAGATGTGCCTTTAAAACATATATACATATGTATGCATATTATTTGATTTAATATGCCATGGGGTTTGATGAGGTAAACTTGACAAATGTGAAATTTTTTCATATTTTTTCAAGTTTGTCCGGTTATAGTAGCAAACTTTAATTAAAAAATATGAAGTAAATGATAACATTCTGAAAGTGCATTATCTAGTGAAGAGATCATTTGATCAAATCGGACAACTGTACTGTAGTTATTATTTAAAGAGTCTAACAATCGAGTTATATATTTCATACATATACTTTTTCAAAAGAACTTTTAGTTCAAAAATTTTCAGAATTTTTGATGGATTTTGATTTGTTTATTGGAAAAACTGTCAATTTCACGTTTGAGCGACCAGAAGTTGGACAATGTTTGCGCAAAGCGAAGTAAAAATATTTGCAAAAAACACAAATATTAGGCGTCTTCTGGTATTCGTACAAACGTGAAATTGGCACATTTTGCGATAAGCACTCAAGATCCATCAAACTTTTGAAAATTTTTGAACTTAAAGTTCATTTGATAAGAAAACATATGTATAAAAAAATATAATACAACTGTTATACTATTTAACTAATAACTATGTAATAGTTATTACAAGATAATGCACTTTCAGAATGTCATCACTTATTTCATATTTTATAAGTTTGCTACTATGAGCGGATAAACTTGAAAAATATGAAAAAAATTGCATTTGCCAAGTTTACCTTATCGAACCCCATAGCATATTAAGCCAAATAATATACACATGTATATCATTTTAAAGGCACATCTCTCTCCTTGCGAATAAGGATAAATGAGTTCAGAAATGTTTCTGTAATCAATAAATTTGTGCGTATATTAAAAAAAACAGTTTTTGTCATATAAAACAATTTTAGAGGGTTCGAGAAAAAAAATATTTTTGTTTTCTACTCAACTAAATGAACAACTTAGACTAGGTTGTTACTCGGGTGTATTTAATTTTTTGTATTTTGTAGCATAGTGTAATTTTTATGCTTTATTAGAAAATAGAAAAAAAAATTAAAATTAAATTAAAAATAAAAATTAATGAAATAAATATGAAAATAAAATTTATAAAATTGTTTGAATATATGAGAGCACCTAGAATTATGCCGAATTGTTCTCTGCGTATCTCGGTCAGTACATGTAAATTGCATTGGCTAATATGATCCACAAATAATGGCCGATGATTATTTACTCTCATTTTGTGTACAGTGTTGGTTAATTGTTGGGCTATGCACATTTGCTGCTGTGTTAAGAAAACATTCAGATGAAGAACAAATTAGATTTACTTAAGTACAGATTGAATCTGGCCACATCTACTGCGATATATATACAGCAAGTTTGATTTTAAATGTCGAAATTCAATGAAGTCTTTGCGCTTCCATATTATGTGTGTGCTTGAAGTGCATTATGTATCCAATATTTGTTTTGTTTCAAATTTATTTTGCCTCTTCTATTATATTCATAAAAAACATTAGAAATAATCTTTATCGCAGCAGTTTTAAAAAAATATTTAAAAATAATTCATTTTTTTCATAGAAAATGTTTGCATTTTTCATGGATTTTCTTATGATTGTTTAATGTTATAATTTTAACACTCTGATGTACATGGCGCTAGGGATATTGATGTTGTTGGTGATGATGCCATTAACTGATTCATAATTTTTTTTATTTTCAAAAGTATCGTCTTAAATATTGTTTCACATTATTTTGGCTGTAGCAATCATTATCGTTAGAACACCAGTTTTAAAATGTCTTAAGCACATGTAAGATTATAATTACTTCCCATGCAGTGATAAACAAACTCCTTAAAATACTGGGTTATGAAGTGAGCATTAAGATTCATAGGATTTGCGAGGCATATGATGGTTATGTTCTGTTAGAAGTTAAATGCAGAAGATGGTTTCGATGTGAGAAATGGAGAACGTGGCAGACCACCAAAAAGGTTTGAAGACAATGAATTGCAAACAATATTCAATGAAGATGACACTTTGAGACAGAAACAAATGGCAAAAATGTTAAATGTTGCAAATCAAACAAACAACCGATATTTGTGTGCTGCTGCCTTAAACATGTGAAAAATTAGACATCCTGTTATTTGCCGCTAATCTCAACAGGCCACCACCAGACATGTTAGCAAAACAAGTGGGTGCGAACGCAGCAATTAGACTGAGCGCCATAAGAGTATTGAAGTACAGAAGCTATGGTCTGCAAAAATTTTAGAGACAGTTGATATGACTATACATATCTGTTGATTACACGATACCTGAACCTGCTTTCGATGCTGGTTTTGCAACGCAGATACCGTATAAATACTTTTATGCTAATGGTTTACACCTCCTGGAAAAAGTCATTGAAGTTTCCATTAATAGATCCAAACCAAGCAACATAATGGTATGTGTGCTCTTTTCAGGACAAGTGAACATCAGATTGTCCCTTACAATACCAGATTATTGTAGTACTCTTAACACTAAATCAATGACTATTAAAATTGCCGGTATCAGAATCCAGAATCCAAGCATATCGTATGGTTATATACGCATATTTACTGACAGTAAAGCGATCAATAGATCCCTAAAGAATGTATGCACTACATCTACGATGAAGAAGATTGCAAGAAATTTGGCGGTTGCGCTTATTTAGGACACGGAAACATTGAAGGTAACAACAACGCCGACGCACTTGCTAAAGCTAGCAGCACGGAAAATGAATGCCTATGTGAGATTGGCTCACCTCTGCAGAGAGGCAAACAAATGGTCTCACAAAAACTCCATTCTTTGTGCCAAGGTAAGATGGGATAAATTATTTACTTGTAGAGCTACCAGACAAATTTGGCTCGAGATGGAGATATGGAGGACAGATATTTAATTGAAACTTTAAAGATCCCATCTAAGTAACCGCGACGCGGAATACCTCGTAGCGACTTCTGCAGTAGCTGCAACGACGAGGAAGAAGAGGAGATCACAAAATATCTTCTTTGTCATTGTTTGGCGCTTTGGAACCTTTGGTGTTTAGTGAAAGGCGATTTAAACCAAATTCAAACCTAACCTTCTTAAGACGATCGGCATGGTGGAGAGCTGCAAACTAGGAGCTATGATTATATGACGAAATAGGTAATATCGGTCTTACAATGGGACCTTGACCTGTGCTCATTGAGGCGGCCTCTAGTTTGACTTAACCTAACCTAAATATCCCTTTTAATCCTACCGCTGCTGTCTATATTAATTCCCTAGCATTTCAAAGTAATCACCTTAAATAAAGTAACATTATTGTATATGTCTGTTGTAAATATGGTTGTAAGCATCTGTTAATCTTTTATACTTTTCTATAAGTTGTTAAAGTTGTTGTTCTATCTATCATCTTTCATTTTAAAGTACAATTGTTGTTAAGTACCAAATGTGTTTATATTTCCGAGGAGGTCAAAAAATCTCTGACTTTTTCTAATTCCTTCCTCTTAATTAAGAAGGCAACTTCTCAGTTCTTGGCAACGAACATCTCTGAATTCAGACCACATTGACTACATATTGTTTCCAAGCCTGAAGAATGCTGCTCTTATGGTTATCTAAATCATGACGGAACCCAGCAGTGGAGGGTGTTGAGTCGAAGTATGTATATGGTGCAGAAAGTCAATGCAACTCGGGACGCCATTTAATTTGATGTGATGGGATCCCACAACTTTGATTGCTTCTCGACTGACCACAGATTCAATTGGTAAACACTCAATTCAGAAATCCTTTGATGCTTACATTCGCGTGAATAAGCTTTCATTTGTATATATCCCTTTCTGTTGAGGTTATTGGAGCCAAATTCGATCCCGTGCAGTATTGTTACGTTTCTACCTTTTAAAAACGTTTAAAATATGAGCTCGTAGATTGCAAATAAAATTAAAATAAATTTGTGTTCAGTTTTAATTAATATTCTTTATTATATATATATATATATATATAATAATAATAAATATAATTCTGTGTGCTTTGTTTGTTATTCCTCTGCATTAACAATAACAATTACTAGACAATTGTTCAACAGGCCTTTGTAACGGAGATCTTCAAACCACGATTACACTCTTCAGACGCATCGCGTCTTCACACAAGTCTGACTGAACTTCACTAACTCACTTGCCTGCTTTGCCTTGCCTTTTGTATGACAGATGAATATTCTTGAAGACGAA
Source organism: Sarcophaga subvicina (assembly GCA_936449025.2). NCBI lineage: Eukaryota > Metazoa > Arthropoda > Insecta > Diptera > Sarcophagidae > Sarcophaga > Sarcophaga subvicina. Next base: position 42,773,230 of record OW388084.2, read on the forward strand.
CGCTCGTGGCTTCGCCTTCTCGAGATCTCTATAAATGCAAACATCGTTGTATCATTATTGTTGTTTGTGTATTTTGTTTACATTTATTCTTGTAGTGTTTGTTGTTGTATTTTTCTTTACTTGTTTTGAATTTTTTATGCTGGTGTTTGTTGTTATATTACGCAGTGGATTAATTTGTAAACAAGTTCATAGTTTTTGTTTTTGTAGGTTTTGTTTAGAATTCAAATGTTAAAAGATGTAAAAGCAAAACACCGGTATCTAGATTTTTTTTCATTTTCTTAAGAGTATTGTTGTTTGCTTTACAGAACTATTTTACAAATTTTATCTTCTCTTTTGTTAAACATTAATTTATTTACTTTTCTCATCCCTATTAAGAAATCTTCTAAACATTAGATGACCTTTTTTATTACATTTGCCCCCTGCAGACATGAATGAACATAAGTCATGTTGATTTTCCTAACCTACACTATGTTTCTAGTTTATTTAGCAACACAGTTTTTTCACAAAAATATTATGCAAACAACCCCAACCAACCCAACCGATAAAACACAAATAAAAAGAGAGAAAAAAGTGCCAACAAACTATTAGGATATGTTCTCTTAAAATACATTCAAATAGAAGGCAGAATACATAAAACGTTAGCCCTGCTCACCAACAGTATGCATATTCTGACTGACTAATCTTTTAAGCTTACTGGAATTCCTTAATATTGACATATTGTCATGATTGTTGTTACTATTGTTGTTACTTTTTGTGTACAAATGTACGAAAGAGATAGAGAGAGAGAGATAGAGAGAGAGAGAGAGAGAGCGAAAGAAAAAGGGGTGCAGTATCTTTTAATTTCAATAAAAAAGGTCAACGACATTTTGCTTAATGTTTCATGCCCCATCTCAACGGGCAATATCTTTTAGACGTATTTATTCGTTTGTGTGGCTCTGGCTTATGTTTGTTACACCATCAGATTCATCAATCATTAAGACATCCATAACTACCATGCTCACCCTTGGCCTTTACTTTACACTCATTTTGTGAAGGTTTTTTTTATTCAGTTTTTGTTTGTTTCTTAACACTGGCAGATATTTGTGTGTATTTGCGTCCAGTATTTCCGCATCCCAATCACACGTCATTAAGCACGTCCTTTAAATTTAAATGAAATAAAGTGGGTGGGAGATATCTGCGAAATTTCTAATTCGTTTGAAAAACCAATTGATAGCATTATGTGTGTAATATAACATCGTTCAAATGCCTGTCATGGCTTATATGAGCGGAACGGATCCATTGATGTTCACCGATACTAGCTTGGCCAACGTAATTCTTAAAGAAATATGAACCGATGATGTCGTGAACCAAAAGTCCACACCAAACATTCACTTCTTCGCATTTGAATATATTTGAAATATATGGATTGGTATCGTCTCAAAAATTCACACAGTTTTGTTCACTCAACTGAGTATCCTCACTGAAAATAATTGATCGCTAAAAACTAGGGTCAGTTGCTAACTGCTCCAGAGTCTATTAAGCGAACACAGGTCGTTCCTGATTTAGCAAAACAAACTGAATAAATAACAACTAATTTATGCAAAACGTGGCAAAGTTTAAAAGTCACTGTTTAAAAACCGTATAAAAACAAATTTAAAAATGTTAATCAACATACATACATACTCGTACATACATAATTGGTCCTTACAACCCTTCACTCAAGATTACGCCCTAGCTTCTCACACCTCTTTTATACTATTATCGATATGAATCAACTTATACCATTAATTTTACCATTACTTTTGGATTAATCAGCTGGTTTCATGGGTATGAATTTCGTGGAAGTCATTCCCAATTTCTTTCTTTAAATTCTTAACATTTTTGTCCTTCAAAAGGAACTACCTTCCAATGGAAATAATAAAATTAAAATAGCGCTTATTGAATTGAGTATGGCTATCTTCGTCTCGGCAGTAGGTTGCGAATAATTTTACAATGCGTGAAATGAGAAGACCATATACAAATAAAAGTCCCCACATTCTCAAGCAGACTATCGTACATCATAATTGTTTATGTCTTCTCCGTATTTATCATCATATGCATATATACAAATGTACATAATTGGTCATTACAATACTTCAGTCAGGATTACGACCTAGCTTCTCACATCACACATCTTATACATGAGTGCCGTGACCTACAGTTTAAAGTCGACTCCGAATGACATTTTTTGAGTAACTTTTTTTGGAAATTTGTATTAATTCTCAGAGTTTTTGCCCGAAATCTAGAGAAAGTAAAATTAAAACGATTTTCGTGCTTTCTTACGCAATCACATCTGATCTGCCATCAATGTTTTTTTTAGTTTATTTGTTAATTATAAAAATTATATAATTTTAGAATACGAGTATATGTATATTAAATTAAAAAATATAAAAAACACAATAGGCAACGAAAAATTAATAGATTAATTAATACATAATTCTACCATAAGTGTCGTCAGAGTTGGCCGAAAACTTTAACGAAACTCCACCATTGCGAGAGCACCTCAATATAATAATTTGAAAGTATTTATAATACAATTTTTAATTCAGTGAAAGTCATACACTTTTCATTTCTTCTAAATTTATTACATTAAAATAGGATTAATCGACAAGTAAAATTTTGTAACATTCTAGATGTGCAATAACCGACGACCACCGATGACCGGTATAGTTGGGGTATAGGTAGAGTGTTATTTGTTACGATATCTACAATGGCTTTAATCAAGAAACCAACTTTCTCAACTTAGAAAAATACGCACAGAGTCTAGTTTCAAGTAAATACTTCACTATGTTGCCTATGCTATTCCAAATTTGGCAACATATCATTGAGTTGACATACAAAAATTTAAAAATATCTTAGCTTTCGTTCGTCCAGAGGACATAAATGCTTCTGTCTCCAACTTCAATAACGATCTCATCAGAATACTCATCTTCATTCATTCAGCAGAAGACTGGATAAAAAATATTCTCAGTAAATATGGAAAGTCCTCGAAGAGAGTGGCAGAATCATATATTTCCTCAACATAAAATCAGTCTTTAAGGATACAAAGACTGGCTCAGAGCAATCTTAGAAACTCGGTGACAGGCATCTTCTACGAAATATTTGAAAGAACTTGATACTATACATACATACTTACATACATAATTGATCACTTCAACCCTGCAATTAGGATTATGGTCTAGATTCTCACTCCACTTATGTTGTGTGTGTTAATTTTGTACATGAGAGGCGGGACCTACAGTTTTGACTTGGCACCGAACGATAGATGTTTTAGAAATTTTTTCATAGCAAAATTTTTTACTGTCAGAGATTTTGTAGAAGACTGCTGAGAGGAAGTAGTCTAAAGAAAGGAATCTTTTTTTTCATATTTCCTTATGTTGGAGACGCCTGACCTAAGCCAACACACTACCTACAAGACTATGGCGACTACTTAAAACTACATTGAAGTGACATTATCCAACCTGCATTACTTAAGTCATCTTTAGGCAACTCTATCAGCCGTCTTTATATAATATTTGTTCATTCACATTATGACTCCATCTGTTTGACTTGACAAATTGTGATTTCTTTTATTTAAACATAAAATTCATATTTGATTCCGCCTTTTCGACAGGCATATTAATTTTGTTACGTAAGGGAATCATAATATTTTTTTTTAGAAAACATGCAGAGATTATAACTTATTTAATTATTCTGATATTGTTTGGTATTTATTACTTAAATTGAAATTTAATGCCAAAACTCTGTAGTTGAAATCAGATTTGATGGCCGATTCTTAATTGCAACATAAAATACTCATTGAAAATGAACACATATACACTCATATTAACACACCAGAATAATTTAAATCGTTATAAACAGTTTTAAACTAAAATTTCTGAATTTTTCATTAAATTATGTTGTGTATGCACTTTATTGCATTTAATTTCTGTGTCAATAAATACTTCGTAATTGCAAACTAAATGCAAAAATTTATTGGTTCGAACCACTAAAAGTGGTTTATGCACAATGAAATAGAAACCAATTGAAAAATAATACCGAATGCAACAATAAGTTTCGATAATCATTTGTATTTTGCTGATGACAATAACAACTAAAACAAACGTTTTAATTATTTTTATTATTATTACTGTATACCATGCATTCTATAGTAAAATGTTTGTTAAACAAATATGCTATTGTATTAATATTGTTACGAAAATGAAAAATCTAGTTACTGGTGTTTTCCTTTTATATCGCTTAACATTAAAAATTATAAACAAAAGCTACAAAAACAAAACAATGCAGTAAACAAACCTGTTTACAAATTCTCGTACTGCTTAATATAACAACAAACACCAGCATTAAAAAGATGTAAACAAGTAAACAAAAAATCCACAAACAATACTACAAGAATAAATGTAAACAAATTACACAAACAACAATAATGAATGTAAACAACGATGTTTACATTTATAGAGATTTCGGGAAGGCGAAGACACGAACATTCGCCTTTAAGAACATTCATCAGACTGTTTACTTTGCGATATATAACGCAAGGAAAAGCAAGCGACTGAGTTAGTGAAGTTCAGTCAGTCTTGTGTGAAGACGCGGTGTGTTCGAAAATAGTAATCGCGGTTTGAAGATCTCCATTACAAAGATCTGTCGTATAATTGCATAGTAATTGTTGTTGTTTAGGCAAAGTGTGTAAACAGAAGAATAACAAAGAAGGGTAATTGCTGTTGTTTACATCAAGTAGTGAATAGTGGCATAATAGTGCAAATATTAAAGAATTTTAATTAAAACTAAACACAAATTTATTTTTATTTTATTTGCAATCTACGAGCTAATATTTTAAACGTTTTTGATAGGTAAAACCGTAACAATATATCGCTGCTCGCTGTCCATTTAGCGAACAGAGGAACACGGTGATTTTACCAAGAAAACTGAATAAATAACAATTAATTTGTGCAATAGTTTGGACTTCGTCTGGAGTATTTGGCGATTCCAGTATAAGACAATTCCTGCCATAAGAGACAAAATACATTGGTATTATAAAGGGTATGAGATATAATTCTTTTAAGGAGACCTAAAAATATATTTTTTCTTACGCAATCACATCTGATCTGCCATCAATGTTTTTTTTAGTTTATTTGTTAATTATAAAAATTATATAATTTTAGAATACGAGTATATGTATATTAAATTAAAAAATATAAAAAACACAATAGGCAACGAAAAATTAATAGATTAATTAATACATAATTCTACCATAAGTGTCGTCAGAGTTGGCCGAAAACTTTAACGAAACTCCACCATTGCGAGAGCACCTCAATATAATAATTTGAAAGTATTTATAATACAATTTTTAATTCAGTGAAAGTCATACACTTTTCATTTCTTCTAAATTTATTACATTAAAATAGGATTAATCGACAAGTAAAATTTTGTAACATTCTAGATGTGCAATAACCGACGACCACCGATGACCGGTATAGTTGGGGTATAGGTAGAGTGTTATTTGTTACGATATCTACAATGGCTTTAATCAAGAAACCAACTTTCTCAACTTAGAAAAATACGCACAGAGTCTAGTTTCAAGTAAATACTTCACTATGTTGCCTATGCTATTCCAAATTTGGCAACATATCATTGAGTTGACATACAAAAATTTAAAAATATCTTAGCTTTCGTTCGTCCAGAGGACATAAATGCTTCTGTCTCCAACTTCAATAACGATCTCATCAGAATACTCATCTTCATTCATTCAGCAGAAGACTGGATAAAAAATATTCTCAGTAAATATGGAAAGTCCTCGAAGAGAGTGGCAGAATCATATATTTCCTCAACATAAAATCAGTCTTTAAGGATACAAAGACTGGCTCAGAGCAATCTTAGAAACTCGGTGACAGGCATCTTCTACGAAATATTTGAAAGAACTTGATACTATACATACATACTTACATACATAATTGATCACTTCAACCCTGCAATTAGGATTATGGTCTAGATTCTCACTCCACTTATGTTGTGTGTGTTAATTTTGTACATGAGAGGCGGGACCTACAGTTTTGACTTGGCACCGAACGATAGATGTTTTAGAAATTTTTTCATAGCAAAATTTTTTACTGTCAGAGATTTTGTAGAAGACTGCTGAGAGGAAGTAGTCTAAAGAAAGGAATCTTTTTTTTCATATTTCCTTATGTTGGAGACGCCTGACCTAAGCCAACACACTACCTACAAGACTATGGCGACTACTTAAAACTACATTGAAGTGACATTATCCAACCTGCATTACTTAAGTCATCTTTAGGCAACTCTATCAGCCGTCTTTATATAATATTTGTTCATTCACATTATGACTCCATCTGTTTGACTTGACAAATTGTGATTTCTTTTATTTAAACATAAAATTCATATTTGATTCCGCCTTTTCGACAGGCATATTAATTTTGTTACGTAAGGGAATCATAATATTTTTTTTTAGAAAACATGCAGAGATTATAACTTATTTAATTATTCTGATATTGTTTGGTATTTATTACTTAAATTGAAATTTAATGCCAAAACTCTGTAGTTGAAATCAGATTTGATGGCCGATTCTTAATTGCAACATAAAATACTCATTGAAAATGAACACATATACACTCATATTAACACACCAGAATAATTTAAATCGTTATAAACAGTTTTAAACTAAAATTTCTGAATTTTTCATTAAATTATGTTGTGTATGCACTTTATTGCATTTAATTTCTGTGTCAATAAATACTTCGTAATTGCAAACTAAATGCAAAAATTTATTGGTTCGAACCACTAAAAGTGGTTTATGCACAATGAAATAGAAACCAATTGAAAAATAATACCGAATGCAACAATAAGTTTCGATAATCATTTGTATTTTGCTGATGACAATAACAACTAAAACAAACGTTTTAATTATTTTTATTATTATTACTGTATACCATGCATTCTATAGTAAAATGTTTGTTAAACAAATATGCTATTGTATTAATATTGTTACGAAAATGAAAAATCTAGTTACTGGTGTTTTCCTTTTATATCGCTTAACATTAAAAATTATAAACAAAAGCTACAAAAACAAAACAATGCAGTAAACAAACCTGTTTACAAATTCTCGTACTGCTTAATATAACAACAAACACCAGCATTAAAAAGATGTAAACAAGTAAACAAAAAATCCACAAACAATACTACAAGAATAAATGTAAACAAATTACACAAACAACAATAATGAATGTAAACAACGATGTTTACATTTATAGAGATTTCGGGAAGGCGAAGACACGAACATTCGCCTTTAAGAACATTCATCAGACTGTTTACTTTGCGATATATAACGCAAGGAAAAGCAAGCGACTGAGTTAGTGAAGTTCAGTCAGTCTTGTGTGAAGACGCGGTGTGTTCGAAAATAGTAATCGCGGTTTGAAGATCTCCATTACAAAGATCTGTCGTATAATTGCATAGTAATTGTTGTTGTTTAGGCAAAGTGTGTAAACAGAAGAATAACAAAGAAGGGTAATTGCTGTTGTTTACATCAAGTAGTGAATAGTGGCATAATAGTGCAAATATTAAAGAATTTTAATTAAAACTAAACACAAATTTATTTTTATTTTATTTGCAATCTACGAGCTAATATTTTAAACGTTTTTGATAGGTAAAACCGTAACAATATATCGCTGCTCGCTGTCCATTTAGCGAACAGAGGAACACGGTGATTTTACCAAGAAAACTGAATAAATAACAATTAATTTGTGCAATAGTTTGGACTTCGTCTGGAGTATTTGGCGATTCCAGTATAAGACAATTCCTGCCATAAGAGACAAAATACATTGGTATTATAAAGGGTATGAGATATAATTCTTTTAAGGAGACCTAAAAATATATGAAAGACCCATCTGTCAATTAATTCTAAAAAAATAAAATGAAAGAAAAGTAAATTCCACTATACTTTAAAGTTCTTTGCAAATGATTTAAGCATATAGTTCCACATGGTTTCTGTTCATGGTTTCACCGTTCTTTAAGCAAATGATACCAAAAACAAATACTCTTGCCAACTGAACTTTATTTATGAAATTATTTCCAAGCGAAAACAAAGAAAAAGACAAAGTTGTTTACAGACATCAGCACCAGCAGTGGGATTAAAGAAAAGTTTTGATTTTCAGTTTGTTTTTCCTTTTTGTGTGTGGTTTTCAGAGAAATAAAATACTGTGAACATCATCAATGATTCACCAGAATTTTTCTTAATTTACAGGAAATAAAATTATTAGGAAAGAGTAGAGTAGATCAAATAATTTATAATTATTACCGTCCTATTATCATCCTCAATATGGAGTATTTTAAGGACTTAGAAAAAAATCCTTTTCCGATTTAGAAAAAGTATGCTTACAAAAAGCATAAGGTATTCTGTGAAATTGTATTGCAGTAATGCAAATGTGCCATGTCTTATGTTATTTTACATTATCATAGAGAATTTTTAAATCTAATTTAATTATAAATTGAAAAGGAAAAAATGCTGCAAGGCAACAAAATTTTTATAAATTTTTAGAAAAATTCTTAGATAAACTATAGGAATATCTCACTGAAGCCGCCATTGTCTAGTAGGTAGTACGTTGGCTTATTAGACGTGTGGCCTCGGTTCAAACCCCAGGTCAGACATCTCCAACTAAACGAAATATAACAAAATATTTCTTCGGCGACTTCCTCTCAATAGATTTCTGACAAAACCTTTGAGTGCAAATAAAATTGCCATGAAAAGTTTCTCGAAAATCCATCGTTCGGAGTCGACTTTAAATTATAGGTCCCGCCACTCATGTATAAAATTAATGCACACAACAAATGTATATGGTTTGAAAAACTAGGTTGTAATCCTGACTAAAGGGTTGTAATGACCAATTATGTAAGTTAAGACGTAACTATAACAATTTCTTGTTATAATTATTCCCACCCTTATTTCTTTATTCTTCTTTAATCATTTATTTTTACTCTCTTTATTCTCTCTCAAAATTATTATTAATAATTACATGTTTCTGTTTTATCTCTGTAACTTTATTTGACCTCTGTTCTTCTTTTTATCGTTTTAGTTCTGTATTCTTATCCTTTAAAAAGATTTTAGATTTTAGTTTTTGGTCAGTCATGTCTACAGATTCATAAGCGATCCTCATAGTTGGAAAGCGTACTTAAATTAAATTAAATAAATAAAAAATAAGTTTTTATCCTAAATACAACTTAAATTAATAATTTAATAAATAAATTAAATTAAATAAATTTGTAAAAGTGAAGTAATGTAAAAAATAAACTGTTAAATAAATTAAATAAATTACACATTTGTGTTTTAATTAGCACGGTATCCCTAAATTAACTTAAAAAAACCCATATAGGTTTAATTGGCGCCCGAGCAGGGACCGTGCTTTTTAAAGTCCATATAAAAAATTATTTTAAGAATGCGAAAAAATAAATTTGGTTAAAAGCCAAAGAAGTAATTAAAACAACATTAAGACACATTGTTTTTTTTTTGTTAATAAATAAGTGATAATGGCAAGAATTTAAAATACAAAAAAAACAACACAAAAAATTTTTAAAATTAAAAAAAGGAAAGATAAAAAAAATTTTCATTTGAAGCTCACCAAAATTGATTACCCGAATAAGTGGTTATGACAAATAGAGGTCATAAGTGAAATCATATGATCAAATAGAGGTCATAAGAATGATCAAAAAGAGGTCATAAGAATGACCAAATAGAGGTCATAAGAATGACCAATTAGAGGTCATAAGAATGACCAAATAGAGGTCATAAGTATTATCAAATAGAGGACATTAAAATGAGCAAATAGAGGTCATAAATATTGTCGAGCAAAACTCTCCAATAAATCAACAAACAAAACAAACAAAGTTATAGACTCAGTGCAATAAAGAAATCAAAAGCTGTTAAAAGAGCAAAATTTTCCAATAAAGCAACAAAAATCCGTATGCCGAAAATAATTGTAGACGAAGTTGCGATTGGTTGAAGCTGAAAAATCATAATAATAATAACAAGAAGCAAATTAATTGAGAGAGAGAGCATTGAGTAATAAGTACTAAATGTTAAAATAAGTCGCTGCGTTTCATCACTATTAACAAACAACATATCGCTGATTGGGAGATGCTAAGGAATTTTAGTACTAAAAGTTAATAGCTGAGTAACAACAAATAAGTTAAGTATTAAGTATTTATAATTATTTTGTTGAATAACCAATACTGAAAAAAAGGTTTAACCAACGAGAGTACACAATACTTTTTTTAATTCATCTGAAAATATGTAAATTCTGAAAAAAATCTTTCTGTTGTACTAAAAAATTTATAATTAAATTTTTTTAACTCTAATTTTTTCTTCTTGTTCTTTATATGCGAAACATTTTTATTAATATTAAAAAAATTGTCGATTTAAGAAAAAAAAAACCAATAATTAATAAATTTTTTTAGAAATAACATTTTATGAGCGTAAATGAATTAATTTTGAGCTTTGAACGTTTAAGTATAGATTCTTCTATTGAAAAATTAAAAATGGACAGTGAAGCAGTTCAGGCATTATTGGCAACGGCTATTTCCCATGCTACTGAGCAAACTCGACAAGTTTTTCAGAGTAGTATTGACGAATTAACTAAAAGGTTATCGGTTTTGGAAACACCACATCGTGTGGAAGAATATAAACCAATTGAAATAATTCCGGGCATAGTTTGTAACGAATCCCTTGATATTGTTAAATCAATACATGAGTTTGATGGAACTTCAGCGAGATATGTTTCTTGGCGTCAGGCGGCCGTGACGGCCCATAGATTATACGAAGGCTATGAGGGTAGTTCGAAGTATTGCCAGGCTGTTGCAATTATAAGAAACAAGATAGTGGGTGCTGCGGACACCGTTTTAAGTTCGTATAACACTGTCCTTAACTTTAAGGCTATACTGGCTAGACTAGATTTTTCGTACGGCGATAAAAAGAGTATTTTTACGTTAGAACAGGAACTGTTGACGCTTAGGCAAGGCTCCAGTACTATTACACATTTTTGTGATGAGGTCGAGCAGAAGTTGACTGCAATACTGAATAAGGTTTTAATGTCTAATGAGGGAAATCAAGAATTAATAGAATCTCAGTCGAAAGTATAGGGAAAATATTCTTCGCGTTTTCATTTCTGGTTTGCGCAGACCTATGTGTGACATTTTATTTTCCAGTAGGCCAATTACTTGCCTTCTGCTCTCGCTTTGGCGCAAGAGTTGGAAGCTAACAGAACTCGTTACAATTTCCCTACAACATTTTGGAACAACAGTAGAGGAACTACGTTTAATAACTCACCACATTACCAAGCTGTAGGTCCCAGTTCTTCACGAGAAATGCAATATCGGCATCAAGGTGTCGTACAGAATAATCCAATTAATGCTTCTGGATACGGAACCCCACAACGAGGACAATTCTATTCTAACAGAAATAGTAACCGATTTCCTCAATTTTCACATAATCGTTCAACACAGTATCAACCTATGGAGGTTGACTCAAGTACTCGTTCAAACTTTCAACAAAAAAACAATGGTCCATATAACACGCACAATTTTCAACAGCCAATTGCTTCAAAAAGACCCAATGAATCCACTCGTCAAAATCAGAATAAATTTCAAAGAATAAACCACTATAGGCAACAGCAAAATATCGAAGAACGGAGGTCCGAATGTTCTTTTAACCGTGATTTGTATTGCGTAGAAAACGATTACCAAAATTCGGTTGATAACTTATCACGTGGTGATCATTTTGCACATCATATTGAGGATGGAATAAATTTTTTAAGACATAGGTCCCTCCTCTCATACATCGAAAGGACAATAAGGGGAAGGACGTTAAAATTGTTAATAGACACTGGTACTTCGAAAAATTATATGAAAAATTTAGAGGGTTTGGAGGGTATTAAACCAGTGGAAAGACCTTTTATTATTAAGTCGCTTCATGGAAATTCTAAAATAGCTTCAAAATGCCTGATTAATTTATTGAATTGCACATCGTGGGGTTTTATATTGCCCGAACTTTCTACATTTGACGGTATAATCGGTTTAGATTTCCTCAAACAAATTAATGCCCAAATTGATTGCGATCGAGGACTTTTGTATCATAAAAATGGTAAGGAAAAACTTCTATTTCACTTTTGTCGCGATGTTAATAAAATTGTCATTGATCCCGCTGATTGTAATATCCCACGGCCTATTTTTGAGAAGCTGATGATGATTTTGGACAAACACAAATCTGTTTTTGCTGACCCATATGAAGCCTTACCATTTCACACCGATGTAACCGCCACAATCCCTACTGAAAATGACGAACCTATTTATTCCAAATCTTATCCATATCCGTTGGCACTTACTGAATTCGTTAACAGTGAAATAGCAAATTTGTTGGAAAATGGAATCATAAGACCATCTAGATCATCATATAATAATCCTATATGGATCGTAGATAAAAAAGGTCTTGATGAAGCTGGAAGGCGGAAAAAAGGCTTGTAATAGACTTTAGGAAGCTAAATTCTAAAACCACAATCGAGCGTTATCCGATCCCCGATACTACTGTTATTTTGTCGAATTTAGGAAGCGGATGTTTTTTTCACAACATTGGATCTTAAGTCCGGATTCCACCAAATTAACTTGGCCGAGGCTGACAGGAAGAAAACAGCTTTTAGCATTAATAATGGCAAATTTGAATTTTGTAGGCTTGCGTTCGGACTGAAAAACGCACCTGGTAATTGATGATGTTTTACGAGATGAAAATGGTAAAAGTTGTCACGTCTATATCGATGATATCATCATTTTCTCTCCCAACGCTGAAAAACACCTACAAGATATAGATAACATTTTAAGGAAACTTTTTTCGGCAAATATGCGTGTGTCATGTGAAAAATCGATTTTTTTCAAAATTCTGTGGAATACTTAGGTTTTACTGTGTGCAAAAATGGGATCAAAACATGTCCAGAAAAGGTGGAAAGTATTTTAAATTTTCAAATTCCTCAGACAATTAAAGGCCTCCGATCTTTCTTAGGATTGGCTGGCTACTATCGCCGGTTTATAAGAAATTATGCTGAAATCACTAAACCGCTAACGCAATGGCAAAGTTAGTAGTATGCAATCCAAGAATATAGCAGTAAATTTAAGTGAGGAAGCGCTCAAAGCATTGCAGAAAATAAAAAATATTCTGGCTTCTGAAAATGTGCTGCTGTTGCACCCTGATTACACCAAACCCTTTGAGCTCACTACTGACGCTTCTTCATCAGCAATAGGAGCCGTTCTCTCCCAGTACGGTAAGCCAATCACAATGATTTCGAGAACATTGTCCCATACATACATAATTGGTCATTACAACCCTTCAGTCAGGATTACGACCTAGTTTCTCACATTGTCCCATACTGAGGAGAATTATGCCAACAACGAGCGCGAAATGTTGGCAATAGTGTGGGCTCTGCAAAAATTACGCAATTGGTGCGAAAAATATAAATATTTACACCGATCATCAACCATTATCGTTTTCTATTTCCGAAAGAAATCCTAACCCAACAATAAGACGTTGGCGAGCTTTTATTGAGGAATACTATCCTAAGTTTTTCTACAAGCCAGGAAAAGAAAATGTTGTTGCCGATGCATTATCACGGCAGTATGTTAACCATATAGACGGTGAATCCGGTGACAATGACTCAATACAGGCAACGATTGGTTCGGAAGCAGAATTAGATAAAACGCAAATAGACATGCAAACTACTTCGGAAAGTTCAGAGGTTAAAAGTTTAACAATTCACAGTGAGCAATCTTCATCCGAAATTATAAAAAAAGGTATAAAATCCAGTAAACTGTTTCAAAAACCAGTTAATTCTAAACAAATCAACGGAGTCTAATATATCCTCTAAAACCATTTTTAAAACAAGGCATTTAATGAACTATGTTAATGTAAAGGATATTTTTACATTTTTGAAACGGGCCATTAATTGCAACGTAATTAACTGTCTTCATTGTCACCTTCATGTTTTAGGCTTAATTCAGAATAAAGTAATTCATTCTTTCCCAGCAGTAAAGTTTGTTTATTCAGATAAATTTGTAATAGATATCCATAACCCAGATGATCAGAGTGAAATCATTACAGCCGAACATAATAGGGCTCACCGTAATGTGCGTGAAAACGCTAACCAGATTTTGCAGCAATATTATTTTCCAAACATCAGAGATAAACTCAAGACGATTGCCTCAGACTGTAGGATATGCAAAGAGTCAAAATATAATAGGCACCCACAAAGAGCACTGATCGGTCAAACACCAATACCTGAGTATCCTGGGGAGATACTACACATCGATGTTTTTACAACTGACAAAACTAATTTCATAACTTGTCTTGACAAATTTTCTAAGTTTTCACTCGCCATTTTTGTTGAAACACGTTCCATTGTTGATGTTAAGGTTGCTTTATTAACTATTTTGAACATTTTTCCTAAGGCTCATACCATTGTTGGCGACAATGAGAAATCATTTAATTCGCATACCATTAAGTCTCTTTTTCTAAATCAGTTTGGTGTCCAAATCTTTCCTACTCCACCGGCGCACAGCATCAGCAACGGGCAAGTGGAGAGGCTTCACAGCACGATAGGTGAAATATCGCGATGTTTAAAATCCGAAGGGCATTGTAATGACACGAGGGAACTTGTTCTCACTGCCATTACGAGGTATAACAATATAATTCATTCGGTAAATAAAGTTAAGCCGATAGATATTTTTAATTCTATAACAGAGCAGATTAGGATCAATATAAAGAACAGACTGCTAAGAGCTCAGAATTGTGAGCTTTCCTATCACAATAAGAATAGACAGAATAAAATTTTTAGACCAGGTGATAAAGTATTTGTTAAAGACAACAGAATGGCTAGGAAATAAATTTAGAAAAAGATTTAGGCCACTCAGTTCTAATTGATAATAGACCAATTCATAAAGATAACTTAAGGTAGGATTTATTTGTGTTATTTTGATAAGTTCTCAGTTCAAAGTTAATTACGTTTTTCAATTATAACAGAAAGATTTGTTTTTAGCAATATTTGTAAATATAGTTATTAAAGTTTTGGATAAAAATTGTAGTATTAAGAGAATATTTAAAGAATTTTTTTATTTTTTATATTTAAATGTATCTATAAGATTTTATTATTATTAAGAATATGTTAAAAATAATATGAAATAGTAAACTAAGTAAAAGCAAACAGTCGGGGCACCTGTCCTTCGAGTAGGGGGGAAGTTAAGACGTAACTATAACAATTTCTTGTTATAATTATTCCCACCCTTCTTTCTTTATTCTTCTTTATTTATTTCATTTATTTTCATTTATTTTTACTCTCTTTATTCTCTCTCAAAATTATTATTAATAATTATATATTTCTGTTTTATCTCTGTAACTTTATTTGACCTCTGTCCTTCTTTTTATCGTTTTAGTTCTGTATTCTTATCCTTTAAAAAGATTTTAGATTTTAGTTTTTGGTCAGTCGTGTCTAGAGATTCATAAGCGATCCTCATAGTTGGAAAGCGTACTTAAATTAAATTAAATAAATAAAAAATAAGTTTTTATCCTAAATACAACTTAAATTAATAATTTAATAAATAAATTAAATTAAATAAATTTGTAAAAGTGAAGTAATGTAAAAAATAAACTGTTAAATAAATTAAATAAATTACACATTTGTGTTTTAATTAGCACGGTATCCCTAAATTAACTTAAAAAAACCCATAGAGGTTTAATTTGTATATGTATGTATTCTGCGAGAAGTTGTTGCAGTTATGTAAATGTACCTTTTGTAAAATTTTCGTTGAAATTTAAGTTCTTGTGTTATTTCACATTATGAACGAAAATTTTTAAATCCATTTTTAATTATGTACGGTGGGAAGATCTCAATCTTTTATACAACGAGTGTTATGTAATTACAAGAAGCAAAATAATTTGTCTGTAAGTTGTCCCTCCAACTGATATGTCCAGAAGAGAGGTACGTTATTAAAAGTATTCAGAAAGATCCAAGAGTGATCGCTTCTAAAATCTCAAAGCAGGTTAAAACCAATTAAAAAAAAACAGTTTGATCAAACACTGTGCGAAAATACTAAAAAATAATTACCCTGAACTAATACGACACAAAAATCCACACATTTGCCAAGGCGAATATAAAAGTGTTCTGGGAAAAAGTAATTTTTTTAGTTGATAGCAAATATTATATTTTCGTCAACAATAGTATGGAAAAGTGTGAAAAGAAGTACTGCTCTTTAGAACATTTATCTACCAATGATGCTGTGGTGCCAATGTGATGGTTTGTGGATGTATCAAAAACTTTTAAAATAAAAGGTCATTTGATGAGGTAATAACTACTTTATTTTTTGTCTAACTTTATCAAACGAAGCGTCGAACTCTTGACAAGAGAATGCACTTTAAGAATGTCTCCACATATTTCACATTTTTTAATTAAATTTTGCAATTAAGAATGGCCATACTTGAAAAAATTAGAAAAATATAATATTTTTCAAATTTGCCCCATCAAATCTCATAACAAATAAGTATGAACCATCTGTTTATGTATACCGTTTTAAAGGCTAATCTCTCCCCTTTCTAAAAACTTTAAATTTTTAAAATAGGTTGAAACATATTTGACTAATCAATAATTTTGTTTGAAAAGGTCAAAAAACCCGTTTTTGTCAAATAAAACAAGTTTGGAGGGTTCGAGAAAAATAAAAGTATTTTTGAGTTCTACTCAACCTATTGAATAACTTAGACTATGTAGTTGCTCGGGTGAATAACAGAACATAGAGATTAGTAGTGCTATAACCGTTATGTTAAAATTTTCGGATGTCGGGAAAGCTTAAGCTTACTAGGAGGCTTAATGCTCCCCGCAGTAAGACCGAATATACCATTAAATGATAGCAACTTTCTTTACTTTCTTTACCTTATTTACTTATTCTGCACACTGCTTTTATCTCTCTCCTATTTTTTTTCTTGTCTTAATCCTTTTTAACCAGATCTCTTGTCTCAGGTTTGTCAAAGCTAAAGTAAACTGACCACCAGAGTAAGTTCAAAGAACTTTTAATAGAAAAAATATCAATTTTAGTGATTTTGGAAGAAATTTAATTTCAAGAAATAAATTTTAAATTGAAATAAAAATATCCTTAGTACGAGATATTAAAGGAAATCGTTAATGTTTAACTGTTGTTTCCTGAAATAGAAAACGGCAATCATAACAGCAAGAATAATAGCAAGAGCAACAGATATAATGACAAGTAAAATGGCTTTCAAAAACCTTATTTCTTCTATTCTTTTCCGTTTCAATTTATGATTTTTGTCTTCATATCTCCTACATTCTGTCATTCTGTTACTTTTATTCTCTTCGCCATGTCCTAGCTTTTGAGAATCGGATGTTTTATATTCTCTAATACGTACCCATGGTACGTACGCGTTAATTCTGTTGAAATATGCGTGCATATGTGCATAAACGAGGGCGGGTTAATAAGTTCTCGACATTTTAAATGCAACACAGATTTTTGAATGAAAAATTATTTTATTTTTCAATACACATTTAGTTAAACGTTTTGACAAATCTTCTTTTAAACCAGAAGGGAGATTTATCGAAATTAAGGTTTTACAAAAACTAAAGTGATAGTATTCGCTTGTTGCCAAATCCATAGAATGTAAAGGATGAAGGAACAATTCTACAAGGACTTCCGACTTCAGACTTCCACAAGCCGATAAGACCTATCTATAGTTGAAACTAGATCTGTCAAGTTGGTGGACATTTTTTGCAGTCAGTTTTGCCATACAGCTTGCACTACCATAAACAAGAAAGTATGCTCACTGAATGGGCTTTGTATCAGTTTGCTACTGACCCAATGAGGCCATTTTCCATATGAATGACCAACCAAGATTGTGAAATTTGTAACGACACCAATTCACATGGTATCCAAGAGAGACAAGTGCATCTCGAAAAATCTCTGTTTGCCGTATATTTTAGGCTGGCTGTATCATTGGTTCACATATCTCAAAGAACACCGTTGGCCAGGCCATCACGGTTCACGGCGAGCATTAGGTTAGGTTAGAGGACGTGTACTTGTCAATTAAGACAAGTACAGTACCCGGAGGTCGAATTGACCCATTGCACAACGTCATAGTTTCTCACACCACTTAAGTTGTGTGTGTTAATTTTATACATGAGTGGTGGGACCTACAGTTTAAAGTCGACTCTGAACGACACATTTTTGAGAAACTTTTTCATGGCAATTTTATTTACTCTCAGAGTTTTTGCCAGAAATATGCTAAGAGGAAGTCGCCGAAGAAATACTTTTTGTATTTTGTCTTTGATGTCTGGCCTGTGGATCGAACACTGGCTTTTGCGTCTAATAAGCCAACACACTACCTATTATACTACGAAGACTTCACGGCGAGCATTATTGCCCGATGATTTCTAAGTTCTTTTGGCCCGAATAGTATAATCTGGACACTAACGAAATGTAGTTTCAACATGCCGGCGCTACGTGCCACATTCGATATTCTACACGAGCAATTTGACGACATGGTCAGCTCATATAGGTGTGATATGATTGTGCGATTTCGGCGCGTGAGAATGTTTTCTTGAAGAGTCTTCGCGAGATCGTATGAGTGTATGAATAAGCGACAAACCACGAGAGTAAATAAAATTGCCACGAAATGTTTCTCAAAACAATTTGTCGTTAGAATTCGACTTAACTTGTCGGTCCCGCCACTCATGTATGGAAATAACACACACAATACAAAAGTGGCGTGAGTAGATAGGTCGTAATCCTAACTGAAATGTTGTAATGACCAATTGTGTATGTATGAGTATACTAATACATAACAAACAACAGCGATCCTCAAACAACAGCACCCTAGTCATAGGAAATTGAGCGTTCTAGATGCACTACATCCAGAGAAGTCGTGGAGTTTCTTTAAACTTTTTATGAGATTTTCTTAAGATGCATGCGTGTGCGAGTAAGCCACAAATCCTAGCGGTCTTTAAAACCAAATAACTAATGCCATCTATGACATTCAACCTGATTTGTCCGCCACAGTAATGGAAAATCGAACATTTCGGATATCTGTCAACGTCAACCCAATACAGAAATCATGGCGGCCATATGAACGATGTTTTATTCCACTTACAATGGCATCAATAAGCCCTTCAAATAAATAAAAAATAATATATCTTGTAGTCGTAGTAGGTAATGTATTGGTTTACAAGACGTGAGGCCATAGTTCAAACCCTAGGTCAGTCATCTTCAACAAAACAAAATTTAAAAAATATTTTTTTCGTAACTGCCCCTCATCAGATTTCTGGCTAAAAAAATCTGAGAGTAAATAAAAATACCATAAAAAAGTTGCTCAAAATTCTGTCGTTCGAAATCAGCTTTAAACTGTAGGTCTCGCCACACATATATAAAATGAACACACACAACATAAGTGGTACGGAAAGCTAGGTCGTAATCCTAATTAAAAGGTAGGTAGGACGGTTGAAGTGGTAGCCTTGGCACCAAAAGGACACGCATAGCGGCCTGTTGACATCAAACGATGATAGCTCCATCAAACTGACAACGATTGGAGAGCCAAATAGTCAATGTCTGCATCTCGGAAGATATGGTTATTGACAAAGAAAGTGGAGAACAGTCTCCTCTTCCTCAGCAGATCGCATACACAGTGACAGCCTTTAGATGGGAGCTGCAGCCTTGCCGCTTGTCTTCCCATAACACAATGACCTGTAAGCATGGCCACTGTGATCGAGATGTGATTCCTCATTGGTAGATTGGTGTCCTGAAAGAATTTGCGCACAAAGTCCAATTTAACCGAGCTAAGTGGCATGCCCAAGTCGATTGACGAGGATTTCGGGAGGAGTGCGCCAGTCCTGGCGAGCACGTCGGCCCTGTAGTTTCCCGGAATTTGGCTAGCCCAGCGACCCAGATAAGTGAGACATTGAGGCGCTCAAAAAGAAGGTAGAGTCAGCGGTGACACTCCCTAACGATCGAGGAGTTAATCACACAGCTTGACAAAGGTCTTTTAGCAGCCTGACTATTGAAGAAAATTTAGATGCGGGTGAGAGGAACATAGTTGACGAGAATTCATTAAGCAGCCCGGTAGATGTCGGAGGCAAATTTTCAGGTCCAGTTTCCCAGAGTAGACACCGCTACCAACCCTGTCATTGAGTTTAGAGCCATCGGTGTATATGTCCAGAAGTTCCGGGAGGATGATGATGTCAGGGTCCCAGTCGTTTCTGCTTCTGGAAACAGGAAATGAAAATCCCTGTCAAAATAATATTACTCAAAGGGATAAACGATGTTCGGTTCGATGTTGAGTTCTACTCAACTAAAAGTACAACTTATTTGACTTGTAGCTATTTGGGTTTTTTTACTGTCGCATCATACTCTAATTCATGTTAGAAAATTATAAATTACTCGCCATTCAACTAATATGTATGTAAGTACGTTTCACGTACTTTTAGAGGCTGATGGCATTCAGTCTTGCACTTCTAAAAATTTACTGTGCCCTAATACACATCGTGTTTCATAATCAAAAATCATAATTTGAGCTTTAAAAACATCAGTATCATATGCAGTGATATTAAAGCTGAACTAGCTCAGACCAAAAGAACTATTTGGTCACAATAATTGGCTATAATGGTGTTTCTGTAGAATAAAATGCATGGTACACATGCACCAGAACACATTCATAGCTATCCTGTATCCTTTTTTAATTTGAATTATTATTATTATGAATAGATAGAGAAAGAGTTTCCACATTAATGGCAATGTAAGTAAAAGCTACAAATACGCCAATTCGAATGCTGTTTTGTTAACCGAAAATTTTTTTTTGGCAAAAGTTATAAAGCGACCAGACTTTTTTTAGTGGTTTTGTATTTTTGCTTTTGCTCTTCCCACACTAAATGGTAGCATAAACGAACTCATAAAAAAGTTTAAACCGCGACATTTTCAACATGATGTGGATAGAAACGAAAAAAACTTAAAAAACGAATTTACAAAACCAAAATGGACAACAAAAGTGGACTATGACATGAGAGAGAATGTTTGAAATATTATCATGAAAAGCAGCTGTTGGCTGAAGATGTGACATTCAGTGATAACAACTTAGAGTTAATATCAGACTGAAGCTTAACCCTATTCTTACTGGCATAAAAATATAACAAATCTTACATGAGCATCAATGGCTCTTATGAGACGCAATTGTTCAGAATTGTGGTACTTGCAACGATGAACAATCTACATTAGATAGAGGAGAGTGCAATGCATCCCATAAAAGTCCATATTTCTTGCTGTCAACGACGCACATCACAGGTCGATAATTTCTTTTGGCCTTTTTGAAAACGGACAAAAAAATGGACATTTTTGAAACGCCTGTGAAGCCTTTATTATATTCCACTTACAATGGCATCAATAGGTCTTTCAAAGAAAAATAAGAGTTTTCGACAGTATCTCACACACATGTATACATACCTACATACATACATACATACATACATAATTTGTCATTATAACCTTTCAGACCCAGCTTCTGATACCACTTATGTTGTGCGTGTTAATTTTATACATGAGCGGCGGGACCTACAGTTTAAAGTCGACTACGAACGACAGATTTTTTAGAAACTTTTTTATGGCAATTTTATTTACTCCCAGAGTTTTTTCTAGAAATCAGCTGAGAGGAAGCCGCCGAAGAAATATTTTGTTTCATATTTTGTTTTTTGTTGTAGCTGTTTGGCCTTGGGTTTGAACCACGTCCTCAAGTACAATAAGCCAACACACTAGCTACTAAACTACGGCGACTGCATACACACTTTGTTTTATTTAAAGATAGGAAGAGCTTAATGAAAGAGCATATAACACAGAGGAATATTTTCTACAGATTTCCTCTAAAAAAATGTTTTAAAGTTGCTTAGTTATCAAAATTATAAGACTTTAAGGCATTGAAAAATGGTGAAAAGCATTTTACAATAACAAATACAAAAGAGAGTAAAAATATGAATCTCATTTCAGGTCGTTGTAAAATTTTTCAACAGACTTGAAAGAAGATGACTTTACAGGCCATTAAACTTCAAAATTACATTTCGTTTCTATCCAGAGTCTCTAACCAAGCCAACAGTAATTTATATATGAATATCACGATATAATGGTAACGATGTAATGGTATTCTACTTACACAATTATTTTCTATGCAAGGTGTACCTTTGAAGGCCAGATTTAAAAAATATTCGATTAAAGGATTCTTAGAAATTGTTTCCTACTTATTATAGCATTGACGTCGGATTGTGGACGTAATTGTGCCAGTTTTATGATTTACTGCAATGGTTTCTATTTTTTACGATCTTTTTCACACGTCATTGGCATTTGTGATTCACTTTTCATCGTCCGTTATAAATTTCAGAAATGGTTTGATTTGGTTCCATTTTAACAGTGAATCCCAAATGGAAATTCTGTCCTTTATATTTTAGCTCTTAGTTCAAGTGGCACCCACTCATCGAACTTGTTCGTGTGTCCACCTTTCTTCAACTGGTTGATAACAGTTTCGTGATGATAGCAATATACATGCAGTCAATTCCTCTAAAATATTTTTTTTTCATTAATTTCATCGACTCCTTTACTGACCACAAATGCATTTCAAAAGAATTATTAGATCGAAAATCAGCAGGCAGTAACATCGCCGTAAACAAATTTTTTCAGTCACGTTCTTACATTTTCCAAAATTTTCACACATTTTTAGACACATATAACTTTTGACAGAAAATGAGATTTAGGTACCACTTCTTACGTAGTGAACTATGCATACATACACACATAATTGGTCATTACAATCCTTCAGTCACGATTACGACCTAGTTTCTCACACCACTTATGTTGTGTCTGTTAATTTTATACATGAGTGGCGGGACCTACAGTTTAAAGCCAACTTCGAACAACAGATTTTTATAAGAAGCTTTTCATGGCAATTTTATTTACTCTCAGAGTATTTGCAACAAATCTGCTGAGAGGAAGTCACCGAAGAAATATTTTTTTCATATTTTCATTTTGATGTCTGACCTGGGAGCTTATAACTATAACTGATTAAAATGAAACAATTCGGGCATGTTGTTTACTTACTCAGTTTGGCATTACAACCCTTTAGTTAGGATTACAACCTAGTTTCTCACATCACCTACGCTTTGTGTGTGTCATTTTTATCCATTAGTGGCGGCAACTATAGTTTATCGTCGACTCCGAACGCGTAAAGTTTCATGACAATTTTATTTAATCCCACAGTTTTTACCAGCAGACTGATGAGAGGAAGTCGCCGAAAGATATATTTTATTTTATTTCAAATTTCGTTTTGTTAGAGAATTCGTTTTGTAGATAATTGAACTAGAGTTTGAACTTCCGGTTCTTGTGTAATAGCACAACACGCTACCTACAATGCTTTCAATACATTTGATGTAAGTTATCGATGCATCAAAACAAATCGATTTTTTTTTATAAGTTCTAAGCTTATTTTTCGATGCATCGACATCATGATTTAAAACATATCCTAGTCAACCCATTTAAAGGGAAGAGTTCACATTGTTATAGCCGTGGCAATGAGAACCTGTTCTTTAACGGCACTCTAGGCTCTATGGGATTTAAATCCATTGCATATGGTAGTGAGAGCTAGAATCATGCAGACTATGTTTAGGTTAACATTAAGGTTCGGGAGACAAGTCGACGCAAGTTACGTAAATAAACATCGGGAACAAATAAATCGAATGGTTGAAAGTTCCCGTCTTAGTGCCAGTATGCCTCTATGAATTTTGGAAATGCTATGCTATGGGAATAAGTAATAACAATCCGTTCCATATGGTAGTGGATATCAGAACCATGCGGACTATTGTTAGGTTAATGGGGGACAAAAGAATGCACGATTCATCAGCGGGCATCGAAACCTAAAAAACCGAATTGTTGGCAGTTCACTCATTAAATGTCCCCTTTACAGTACCAGTAAACTTTATGAATTTTAGAAATGTTACGCAACTGGAATAAGAAATAACAATAAAGTGAATAATTTAGTTGTTACATATTCTTTTAAGGGACGTCCCATTCTGTGGCCATAAAGATGGGCCAAGGCATATAATGGGATAAAAGTGGAATATTCGGTATCAGAGTAAAATATTCAAAGTCTACTGATCAATTTCTTAGTTGCTTTCAGGCGTAAGTTTATGCCATAGAAAGATGTGCTAAAACCAGCCGGCACAAGAATGATAATGATAACGGCACAGATCAGTGCCATCTGACAGTCAGGCTATCATACGAGTTCTCAACTTTTATGAAGTGGACTCGATATTACAAGCTGGATCAGACTGTGAAGAACTTTACTATTTTCACGTGATAAGATCACAACTTTTCGTAGAATGGGTGTAGATGGGTTTGGACGAGTATACTCGTCGAAATGAAAGATGAAAAGAAGCGGATACTCTTCAGGCAGCAAAGTTTTCACAATCATCAACATTTTCTTTTAATGGCCATCACTGCTTTAGTTTATAAATGTTTGCTGAATTATAACTATCCTTGTTGGCATGGCTCATAGAGATTTAGTCTTTTGTGTTGGTGTGTTGTTGAATCAGGGTACCATTAAGCCTAACCACAGTATTTTTAGCAATTTGGTCAATTAATATGAAGCCATTTGCTAGCATAACTTTTAACACTCCATTAATACTTGTCAATTGCCGTTTTATTGGACACGTTGAAGGCCATTTTCGGTTAACAGAAAAATATTTATTTTGTAATCAAAGAATTACATACTTTTGTTCAACAACAACATTAAATCAACAATTATTTATTCAATTGAAAACTATTTTTTCCTTTTTTCTGTGTACATATATATGTTTGTATTTACATATGTGCATGTGTACATGTATATGAAAAAAAAGAATTACTGTTCAAATCTATAATAGTTTTTTAATAGTTGTTTGCGATTAAAATTAAATGCCGTCATTGATATTTTAAACTCAAATGGTCATTTAAAAATTGTTCACGTGAAAAAATTGCTGACGTAAAGAATAAAATAATTTAACATTTTAATTTTTTTTTAATTCAAAACTAATAAAACAATAATAATGTGTACTTAAATTTTATGGAATATTTTCTGAATTTACCAAAATAAAATTATTTTTTTTAAATTCTATTGCAACTCGATCAGACCAGAAAAAAATTGCTTGATTGCAGCAAAGTAATGTAGTTGTCATAATGTTTTGCAATATTTGTTGCACGCGAGTTTAAAAAATAACAAATACAGCTGCTAACAAATGTTTAAGTTGCCGTAGCATAGCTGCCAGATAAATGAGGCACCAAATCGTCAAATATTTGAGAAAAAATCATCAAAATCGTCAAAGACGTTTATTGAAATCGTCAAAAAATCGTAAAAAAAAAATTAATAATTTAAAAGTTTTTAAAAACCAAAATTATTTCTATTGTAACAAAACATATAAAGTCAATATATGTATGTACATATCTGAGTTCAATAATAAAACAGAAGGATTTCGCTCGAACGAAATAAGGGAATTTTTCCCGAAAATCATATATTTCTACGTAACGCTCGTTACTCGCTCAGCACATCCGCATGTGGTCGATTGGCCAGTAATTAAAATCACTCTGCATTACAGTAATAATACGTTACTTAGTCTGACTATTCGTATGTGCAACTCAATTCCTGCAGAGATCTTTCCTGTTATTTATGGTATAAAAATATATAAGCCTAGTTTCCATAAACACTGTTCCCTCTTTCCTTCTTCCCATAATTCCAGACACAATGACATCCATTCCCTGACTGTTGGTCGCACGAAAAAAGTTAACGGCGCTTGCCATTGTTCTTCCGATGGTAATATTAGAAGCTATACTCGAGTTTTTAAAATTGTCTGCAACGACAAGTGATAAATTATTCTCAACTACGAGGTTATTCAGGAGTTGTAATTTTTTTGCTTTTTAGGGGTTAAAAAGGAATAAAATACTGAAAAATCATCACAAGTATTCGAAAGTAACTTAAAAATTATAATACTTCACTCCTCGTTATTACTAACATAAATTTCCAATAGTAACAATTGCAAAGTAAATACAAAGCTCAAAGTGACATTTAATGTACTAAAGTAAAGAATATGATGCAAATTTTTAATTTTTTAAAATCGTCAAAATAAGGGCATAAATCGTCAAATCGTCATACGATATTTTTGGAGCTCAAAATCGTCAAAATGACGATAAATCGTCAAATCTGGCATTTATGTGCCGTAGTCTTGTAGATACTTTGTTGGCTTATGAGACCCAAGGCCACGGTTCCAACCCCAGATCAGAAATCAAAACAAAATCTGCAAAAATATTTCTTCGACAAATTCCTCTCAGCAGATTTCTAGCAAAAAGTCTGAGAGTAAATAAAATTGCCATGAAAAGTTTCTCAAAAAATCTGTGCCATATAGGGAAGTCGTCACTATTCCCCGGCGTGTGGGATCTTAGATACCGTCCTATATGCCGATGCCACCCTAAGTGCAGCGGTTCTTTGTACCGATGATAAAATTTTCATTCTACAGTCGGTCTTTAATGTTTAAGTCCAGATCTCACTGCCGTAAAGCAGAATAGAGTTCGTAATTGCCATCATCAATCTGCGTCTTCTGTTTACAGCACCGCCAATATTGGCCATAAGCTTACTACGTAAGGAAGTAATCTTAGCGGCTTTGGTTGCAGCGTGTTGGATCTGAGCCCAGAACAAGGTCCAGTCGAATGCCAAGACGGTGGACTACTTTCTGCGTCGTCAAAGTGGTGTCGCATGTCGTAATATCAATTTCCAGCGGTATCCACTTTCTCGTAATCAGCTCAGTCTTCACCATTCCGAGTTTGAATCCTCTGTCCTCGAGCCATGATTTCGTTGTTATTATCACCTGGTTGACGTTTCTTCTAGCTTCTGCGACATTCCGAGCCTAAATTATGACCGCAACATCATCGGCATATCCAACAAGATGTGTACCATCTGAAATGTCAATGCGAAAGATGTCATCATAGGTTATGTTCCATAGATCAGGCCAAGAATTCATTCTTGAGTTGCACCAGACGTAAACTATTATCGCTTACGTCCTTCGTTTATATCGTAAATAAGCTCACGATCTCGTAAATATGTAATATAAGTAGTGCGATAATCTAGGCTGAAATCCTGAATGAAGGGTTGTAATGATTAATTAGCGGAAGGATTCCTAGTGCACCTGTAAACCCTATGTACGAATCAGCAATTGCTTAAAATTTTTTTTCGAAAATAATACACAAAACAATTGAACGCAAATCATAAATTTAGTGTGGCATAAATTTCGCAGGGCTTGAAATTGTTGTTTTTGCTTGCATTCTCGTATTTAGAAAGCCTGAAACATGTCCTTCTCCTATGTTACTTCCAATCTAGCAGTTTTGTTGGTTGAAGTTTATATTTTTAAATGTTACACGACTTTTAACGCTGCTGGAATAAACTTTAATCATCATTTGAAATTTCCCAATAAGACTTTGTACGATTTCTTATTATACAGTGTTCACAGTATGTTTATTATAATATTTGCTGATGATCGGTACCGATTTAACACTACAAAGAGGGCAAAGAATTCCTGCATAGATATCGATTTCGTATCAAATTTTCAAGAAATATTTAAATCAACTTCACTGGGAATAAAGGCGGCCAATTACACAACTGAAGTTCGCCTGTAAACTCTACTTGGTGGGGACCAATGAGCTCGTGTAATTAGACCTTGTAAACTTTACCTAAAGAATATCAAAAATTTTTATATTTGGTTGGATAGCAAAACATTGTCTCTTATTATGTTGCCTTTCCAGAGAAGCTAACCGCGTAATAGGCGCTCTAGGCATATCTTTAATTTTCACTACTACAACAGGTATATGTAACAGTATTGGGTTGAAAATAATGTTCCTGATGCCTTTTTCTGCATTAGAATAGTAACAAAAGTACTGAATCAGATGACATCGTTTTCTTTATTGAGATTATTTCGAAGCAACACTGATCCTAAACATATTAGCTTACAGGGTATTAATGCTTACAACGTGGCATGACATAATTGGTCATCACAAACTATGCAGGCAGGATTACGACCTTGTTTCTCAACGTTAATGCCTACAAGTGCTTAAATTCATCGACTACAAACTTAAGTGTATGAAAATTCAGTCTGATTTTCGCTAAAACCAGTGCATTTTTCAAATGCTGGTTTCATAAGACGGTGCAAGAAATACTTCACTTCATCTGATCTTCTTACTAATTATGTACACCACTTATATCTGACCGAGAATGGAATACAATTCTCATGTATGGGCCAATGCCTAGAACCCTATTTTGAGGCTTTTCGACCGCTTACAAGAGAGGGTGAAGGTACTCATTAATAACGGTAGGGCAACTGACTCTATTGATTCATTGGAGTATTATCGCAATGGGGCTTGTGTTTCACTATTCGAGGAGAAGCGACTTGTTCTCGGAATATGTGTATTCGTACGTAGTGCCCGTCTGTCTCGCAGGATACATACATTTGTGGTTGATTGACCACTGCATTATAGCCAAAGTTCGTTTTTTAGCAGAACTATCCGCGGAACTGCCTACCTGCAGCGGTCTTTCCTGTCGGTTATAATATAAAAAGATTCAAACCTAATGTCCACTAACACTACTCCCTCAGTCGTTCTGCTCATACCCTATTTTCTAAATTTCAATACAATGCACTGCATAAGTAGGCGCTATCCCCTGAGTGCCTGTTCGATCGCTTTAAAAGGATATCATTTTTATACGACAAAAAATATTTTTATTACGACAAGAAATCAAAGGCAAGAAATCATATGTAAAATCATTTGGTCGCATAGACAATAATGGACGACCTATATCGACAACAATTAATTCATTTTAAGGGAGCATTGGCCGAAATCGCCGTAGTCTAGTAGGTAGTGTGTTGGCTTATTAGAGGTAAGGCCACGGTTCAAATCCCAGATCAGACATCAAAACGAAAATATGAAAAAAAAAATTATTTCTTCGGTGACTTCCTGTCAGCAGATTTCTGGCAAAAACTCTGAGAGTAAATAAACCTGCCATGAAAAGTTTCTCAAAAATCGGTCGTTCGGAGTCGACTTTAAACTGTAGGTCTCGGCACTCATGTATAAAATTAACGCACACAACATAAGTGGTGTGAGAAATTCTGTCGTAATTCTGACTGAAGGGTTGTAATGACCAATTATATATGTATGTATGTAATTTCACAGATGCAGGTTAAACAAGATGCCCGTTTTAACTGTTCAAATTCAGAAGTCCCTGCGGGAAGACACGATATTTGCAGAATATGGAAATGATTTCTTTTTTATTTTATTTAACACTCAACTTAATTTCTTTATTGGTACATACATATATATATAAAAACATAATTGGTCATTAAAACACTTCAGCCTGGATTATAACCTAGCTTCTGTTGTGTGCGTTAATTTCATCCATAAGTAGCGAGACAGTTTTAGTCGACTCCAAACAACAGATTTTTGAGAAACTTTTCATGGCAATTTATTTTACACTCAGAATTTTTACCAGAAGTCTGCTGAGAGCCTGTTACCGAAGAAATATTTTTTCATATTTCGTTTTGTTGAAGACGCTTGACCTTTTTTTTCCTTATTACCAGTTCTGTATTGTTTTATATTGACCTTTACCAAAAAAATCAGAAAAGTAATCGAACACAACTTTGATGACATTGATGACATTGATTGCATTTTAAACAGTCCTCTGGTAGGTCATATTGTAGTTCTTTTCATAAGTTTATTTCCTTTACAGTACAGTACACGAATATTTATGGAATTTCCGAATCAAGTAAACTAGACTAAAAGAGATACAAAAACATAATCCCACATAATTCTGAATATTTTAATAAACGTATACAAGCAAATATGTTGAGCCCTATAGGGTATTTTCTTACAGCCTAAAATAACAAAACCGATTAGAAATGTTTTCAAACATCTTAGGAAAGTCCTTTTGGCTCACCCTTTTTACTTTTTTAAATTTCTTCATATACGAGTACATCCTTGTATTTATTTAAAATAAAATACAAATCCATTGCTTCAGCTGCTAACACTGCCATAAGGAGCAACAAATGCTCACAAACATACAGTCTGAAATCCATGCACACTTAAACATTCGCTCATACCACATACACAAACATTCAAAGGACGTTTTAAATGCAGTAAATTTGTATGGCATAAAATTGACATGGTTTATGAGTTTTTCAAAAGAATGTACATACAACTACAACAACAACAACAACTATTCGTAAACTTTGTACATAATTGCATACCATACAGACGTAAGCGTCATATACTTTCAAAATAATTCAACAATACAAATACAGAATTGTACGTACATACACAAAAGCTTAAATACTATAACAGTCTCTTACTTTACGCAGTTTATTGTATACATAGGATACACTGGTGAACAAAAGAAAACGTATTTTTGGAATATTTTCACTTTAAGTATAATAAAAAGACAATTTGGCGAAAGTTTTGTTGACAAACTCTTGGAATTTTATTGTTGTAAAAAAGAAAAAAAAAACTGTGTACCTGAGATCAGCAATGAGTATTCGAAAAGATCAGTAGAATCGAATCATACTCATAATTTCTGATACTTGTACGCATTCATACTTATTTTAATATAATGGAACCTCTACTCATATTCAAAGTTGGAAGTACTCATCATATTCATACTTAACAACACGTATAATATTGCTAATTTCGACTCTCCATAACTCAACATATACAAGAATCAGAAAATAAGTATAAATCGAGTACGAACACAAAAATACTCACTAGAAGTTTGTGTGTTTGCTTAGCTTGCTGCTCTGTCTTTTTTGCTTCTGCGTATTTTTTTGTAAACGCAACAACAACTAAGACTAAATTTTGATGAATGATTCGAGTAACTAAAGTATTATAAGTATTATTATATAAGTTATGAATTTAAACGAGTAGGCTTATGAAGCAAACTTATTTCGATGACAACGTTGTACTCATACTTATATATCAACTTTGTACTGAGTACAAATGAATCAGAGTAGTTAAATATTAATATTGAGACACTCACTTAGGTATGTTCAAAATTTCATGAGTGCTTAGAGTAGCGAAAAACGATTCATTGCTGATATCTGCTGTGTGCCCCCGTTCGTTTTTTAACCAGAAACTCAAGCTTGTGCAAAGTAAAGTTTGGACGTGCAAAGGTCATCATATAAGGGATTTTTATGTAACTTTCGTAAATGGCTCTAAGAACTATTAACTCTTGTAATCTATTAAGTCTTGTAAAGTTATCTGGATTTAAAAAAGAGTAATAGTCGTAAACGATAAAAAATTGGGAAATGTTTGAAATTCACGACGAAGTTACTGTGGTCTGTTACTCTACACCGAGTAGTCTTAATTACTCCGTTCGTAAAAATTGGAATATTGTTACGTTTTTATCTTTTAAAAACGTTTAAAATATCAGCTCGTATATTGAAAATAAAATAAAAATAAATTTGTGTTTAGTTTTAATTAAAATTCTTTATTATTCGTACACTTCTGTGTGCCACTGCTCACAACTTTATGTAAACAACAACAATTTAATTGTCTGTTTAGGCCCTTTGCATAAACAATAACAATTACTAGACAATTGTTCGACAGATCTTTGTAACGGAGATCTTCAAACCACGATTGCTCTTTTTAAACGCACCGCGTCTACATACAAGACTGACTAAAATTCACTAATTCACTCGCCTGCTTTGCCTTGCCTTTTATATGACATGCCTTTTATGCCTTTTATGAACAAGCTGATGAATGTTCTTGAAGGTGAATGTTCTTGACTTCGCCTTCTTGAAATCTCTATAAATGTAAACATAGTTGTTTACTTTCATTATTGTCGTTGTGTTTTTTTTTACATTTATTCTTAGTGTTTGTTATTGTATATTTGTTTATTTGTTACCACTTTTTATGTTGCTTTATGTTATATACTACAAAAAAAGGGAACTAGATTAGAAAAGCTCCAACACACAAATCCACACGAAAAAAACACTTATCTTTTTTTTCTTGTTGGCTAATTGGCTTCTCACTATTTTTATCCTTTTCCACTGAGATAAACCACAGAAAATTAAATTTCTCTTTTATTAAATTTCGATTCTTCTTTATTTCTTTCTTTTCTTATAAGGCACAATTCACCATTTTTCCTTTTACTTTAGAAATATTAATTTCTTTTTACAAATTATAAAATTCACTAATGGACAATCTGAAGACAAATTAGGTGCATCCCTTTGGATGTTACAAAGAAGAATAATAAATAAAACAAAACAAAAATTTAATTCCAAAAACCACATTAATATTAAGATACCAAAAAGCTTTATTTTTATACTGCAGCGCCCTCTGTTTCCAATTTGCCATCGTTTAAACAATCCTGTTTATGTCACCAGGAATGGGAACTATTGATCGTCAGACATACACAGTTGTGTCAAACGTTTTGTTAGTATAATTTTGTATGAATGTGGTTTCCGATCCGGTCTGTCGTTTTCCTGGAATATATGAAGTTGCTCATACCAGTTGTACTGGTATAAAGTGAAGGTTTTTTTGTGAAAATAAAACATTACTTTTTAAGGGGAAATTAAGAAATACTATACAAAAAGTATTAGCCATTGTTGGCTACAAATTTTTTAATCAATTTGTGGATTCCACGCCAATAAAACTGTTCGTCTTTTGTAGAAAACCAATTAGTCGTCCAATTTTGGACGTCCTCGTGGAAATTGAAGTGCAGTTCAGCCATTGCCTGTCCCATCGATGAAAACAAATCGTAGTCGGAAGTAGACAAGTCAGGTGTAAACGACGGGTGGGGTAGCAGCTTTCAACTTGCTTTGACTGTATCCTGAACCGGTTTTGTTTTGTGTGAATTGTGTATTGTGTGCATTGTCGTTTGGCTTATTCTGGTCATTTTTCGCTCAATGCATGGTTCAAATTTATAATTTCTTGTTGGTAGCTGTACCTGTACCTATATTAATGGTTTCACCAGCTTTTCGAAGTTCCTGGTACACTACACTTTTCTGGTTCTACCAGACACACGGCATTGTCTTCCTACTAACTAAAGGTTTTTTTATTCTGGATTCTGAACATAAATCCACTTTTCATCTCCAGCAACACTGATTTTCTACCCCGTCTCTGAAGGAAAATATCACAAGCGGTTTTTCGGTTTTCCATTTGTCTGTCGTGATTTTCCACGTTTTTATTTCCCACATCAAAATCGGTATAACAAACCATCAAATCCATCTTCTACATGCTCCTTCTGTTAGAGTGTATTCCTCGCCATATGCATCGACAAACATACGATGCGACTTCCCTCAATTTTCATAAAATGAAAACAAAACAACTAAAAAATATTAACACTTCCCTCAATCACAAAAATTCGCCACATTTAGTGCGATAGTAACTATTATTTTGCCTTTCAATGCCATCACACGAGAATAACTCAACAAACATTTTACGAGCAAGAAAAGCAAGCACTCCTCATATGCTGGTCACTGTAATTGTGTAATAAAATTTTTTCGTCTGTTATGTGTCATATTTTTATCATAATATTTATTTTAACAAGTTCGGATCTTTTCCTTCCCCTTTTATGGGCTGGTTTGACATTTGTTTGATATTTTTTCCAACCCATTTGTAAGAATACTTTTATTTCCTTTTCTCCTTTATTCTACTGTTACAAGATATCTTGTGTAAGGAATAAAAAGGGAACAACAAACTAGCAGACACTAGCCCGGTTTTGCTCATTTGTTTGTGTGTTTTAATATGTATAATATTATTCATGTAATCGTATTTATTTGATTTTCTTTTGTGATTTCAACTGTCGTCCGTTTTCCTAAAGTTGAAAATTTGCAAAGAAAGTCACAAAATATATTTTGTATATCGTATGCTAATGTAAATATAAAATTCCTTCCAAAATACAATACAAGTCGCATATGTTATATGACAAAAAGAAGAATAGAAAAGAATCTGAAAATAAAAGGCTTTTTACTCCTCAGTTGACTATGAACGAAATTTGGTTGTAAAATTATTTACGGATATAATTTCACGCTTAGATTGCATGTTTCAGAATGTGTGAGATTTTGTTGTAGCTGTTGCTTATACATATGTCAGTAAACCAAAGTTCTTCAAGAGAATCTAATTAAAAGGTGTCTATCATCAAAGCGGATTGAATCACATCTTATCGAAATACATCAAACACAACACATCGGCCTTATCAATTTACCAACAACTTAAATTTTCACAATTTCTTAATCTTAAGTGAGAAATCGCCGATAAAGTGTGATCCATAAAATATGGTTACGTTTTTACCCTTTTAAAAACGTTTAAAGTACAATTCAGTGTACCACTGTTCGCAACTTGATTTATATAACAACAATTTGCTTTGTTTTGTTATTCCTCTGTTTACACTCTTCTGCGTAAACACTAGCAACTGTTCGTTAAGTCTCTACAACAGAGATCTTCAAACCACGATTATTCTCTTCACATGCAACGCACAAGACTGACTGAATTTTTACTGACCCCGTTGCCTGCTTTGCCTTGCCTTTTATATCGCAGGGTAAGTAGTCTGATGAATGCCCTTGAAGGAAAATGACTTCGCCTTCGCGAAATCTCTATACATGTAAGTAAGTTGTTTACGTTATTGTTGTTTGTGTATTTTGTTTACGTTTGTCCTTGCAGTGTTGTTGTTGCTTCTTGTTTACTTGTTTAACTCCTTTTTTTCTTATACTGATGTTGTTTCTCTATTTTTGTTTATCCTTTGATCATGTAAACAAGTCCATTGTTTTTGTTTTTGTAGAGTTTGTTTATCAGTTTAATGTTAAACGTATAATGTAACACCATTTCATTTCATGTGACCACACATACATACATATTTAATTGGTCTATAGTCAGTACGACATCCTTATGTTGTGTGTGTTAAGCTGGACCTATAGTTTAAAGTCGACTCCGAACGTCAGATTTTTAAGAAACTGTTTCATGGCAATTTTATTAATTCTCAGACTTTTTGCCAGAAATCAGACAGAGACTGTAGGTGAAGAAAAATTTTTCAAATTTCGTTTTGTTGAAAGTGTCTTGAATCCTGGCTTCATGTCTAATAAGACAACACACTACTTACTAGACTACAGCGACTTCATGGAACCACAAATGAGGAAATAACATAAAAAAATTTCCATCATTGTTCTTCAGTTCATTTGGTGTCTTCTTTATAGGCTATGCATTTACATTTGTACGCATGTGCTATTTGGTTTAAATTATCTGTCAAGATGAATTCCCCACAATTTTCTATTGGGGAGAAATGGTTATCCACCTCTAATTGTGACACCGCATTAAAAAACAAAATATAAAATTTTCGAAAACTTTCGAATGCAAGGTAGGCTATGAATGTCTGAATGATCCTCTAACAGACACTTCCAAACTTTGACAGTCGACAACAGTTAGTCCGTTGATTCTACATCCGTTATCTCAATTGTCATATAAGGCAGCTTTTGGAAACTGACTCTAATTTTCATCGAAAATTCGATGAATTCAGTTGCTGGATGAATGTCGAAGTAGAAACGATGGCATGGCATACAAAAACGTTCAATGCATCCCGAAAAACTCACTATGGTAGAGTTGATCTAAATTGGCCACCTAGACCGAGCGGTTTAGCTTCATTAGAGTTTTTCTTGTGGGCTATTCTTAAGTCGTAGGTATATACAAATAAGCCTCAAAGATAACATAAGCCACGCAATCAGTCAAATTCAGCTCGAATTAATTAATAACGTGGTCCACTCGGAAAAGCTGTTGCATGCATTCGAATCCTGTTATATTCCACACATAATAGCATCGATAGGTCTTTTGAAACAAAGAAAAAATGTGGACGATATCACACACACACATACATTATTTTATTTAAATTTAAACATGGGAAGCACTCAATGAAAGACGCGATATATGTTAAAGATAATAGTGTCGTTAGCAATGTGTGGTAGAAATGTTTTTATAAAAAATAAAAAAAAGGATTTTTGTAACCGGCAGTGTTTGCCGTTGGTTACGCTAATGCAATTGCCGATCGTACCTTAGTAAGGGCAAAAGGAGATTGTAGAATAAAACTAAGGCAAAGTTGTTGCCGATTTTAGTCTTTATCTGAATCTGGTTTATTTGTGGCCAAAGGGCTCTTTTTATACAAAAATTTACATATATTCTATATTATTCTAATTTACTTTAATTTACATTCTATATTGTTTAATCCTATTCCGCACACATGTACTTACTCTAATTTCGATAGTCGCAACTTCAATCATATTGTCTTCGAATTGGGGAATTGAGTGACTTTATCAATGTCGCTCAAACACCAATATGATCCCTTTAAACATTCGTCACATTTGATTCAAGTGCAGCTTGATCGATTTTTGTTTATATGTGGCGCGTGTGTATGCACATGTATGTGTTTAATGTTCTGTGTAAAGCACAGCAGTGTGTAATGAAAGAGCACACTACAGTACCATTCATTCAAAAAAGTACTTTTTTTTAAATTTCAGTTTTGCAATACTGGTCGTAGTCCAATGTTATGACCTAATCGATCTTCAAACAAAAGAGGAATTTTACAACCTGTTCGATAAAATCTTTCTTTGACAGAATGCTGTCGCAACTTAGCAAGAGCAAACTGATAGACAGAATCAATGCTGTTAAAATAGGAGATTCTCCTGTAATCGGATAGCATGAGACTGTAGAGTAAAACGAGAAGAGTGAACTTCAAATAGAAATATGCTTCCATCATGGAGCAAAGTAAAATAAAATAAAGTTTTGATCTGCTGCAATACATCCTGTAGTTTTATAATATAATAATAATGATAACCTAACTTTACGTTTAGTCATCTAGGCCAGTCCATTAGGCCCATTGTGCTACCATATTCTATTTAATTGAAATTTAATTGAAAAGACCCTGATGAACAAAACTAAGAAATCTCTTATAATCCAAGCCATGCTGATTTTCTTTATAATTCTTATCGTAAGGCTACGATAATCATCTGTTAGTCTCCTGTAAAAGTAAGCACTTTTCGTCCTTCTTTATAGGTTTAATAAATTGAAAACTGGATTCAAAGATTGCACTCT
Organism: Sarcophaga subvicina; assembly: GCA_936449025.2. Taxonomy (NCBI): domain Eukaryota; kingdom Metazoa; phylum Arthropoda; class Insecta; order Diptera; family Sarcophagidae; genus Sarcophaga; species Sarcophaga subvicina. The sequence goes on from OW388084.2 coordinate 42,810,445, forward strand.
CTTACATTTTCTTTCGCGCGGCACTGAGTAGAATTGCTTTTAACTGATTAATACCGTTTATTTTAGCAACAGATTGTCAATACCGTTCATATTTTACGCTAATTTAAAATATTTTCATGTAATTTTTAAATTAAAATCATTAAATTTCAATTAAATTTCTATCCCAGTGCTCATTTTGTTTATTTTATTAGTGGAGGAAAGTATTTCATTTCTTCATGTTGCTGAAGTTCTGTGGGCTGGAAATTCATAAAGCCACACCGAAAGCTCATTTTAAGTCAAAAAACCAAACTGAGGAAAATTTTTTAGATAGTGAAACCATCTTCTGACAGCCTGCATATACAATTTCATTAATTGGGAATCATTTATTAAAACCAAACACCTGAGCCCACATTTTAATTTGAATACTTTGTTACACTCTACAGCATCAAAAAAAGTTAATGGAAATAAGCATTTTCACCCACAAATTAAGCCCAGGCTTTACACTTTGGTCTTATTAGTAATTAACACATCCACGTAAACTCACACCATAGTCTACTTTCACAAGCGTACACGTAACTGTTTATGCTATTTACATCTAAACAATGTTAGAGTTGGTGTTTCCTAAATAATTTTCACTCCTGTTTAGTTCAGAGGAATTAAAAAGATATTCAGAGATAAAATTAAACATCAATAACATCAATCTTTCGTTATCAACCAACATTGTTGATAAAAAAGAGCGAAATTTGGTCAAACATAAAAGAATTATATGATAAAGAGTAAATGAGCTTCGTCGATTCGACGAACAGTAACCAATTAGGGTTAAGAAGAGTAACCTTAATGTACAAAAAATGAAGAGTAACCGTCCAGGGTTAAACAAGTCTAAAAACCACATTTAACCTGACTACGTGGGAGATGAATTCGTGCGTGATTAATACGCGGTTCATTAAATTTATTTATTTTTTGCCTTTGTTGGCCTTTTTTATCTCAAGTCTGTATTTGGTAAAGTAAACCTAAAAAATAAGGATAAAATGAGCTCCATAAACATTTTTTTTTTTGTTTTTTGAAATGATGTACAGCTGAATATACGTGTAAACAAGATAAAAAAATAAATAAACTCGCATACGTTAAAAATTAAAACCATGAGATGAGTAAATTAAAGCTACAGTTTTAATTTCGTGGTACTAAAATGATACCAAAATATTTCACAGACAGTTGTAATTAACACTTTAATCCAAAAATTATATTTTTTCTGATTTTTTAACTTTTTAACCTTACTTCGTTTGCATAGGTTATGGCAGAAAAATCGCACGAATGAGGGTGCTAGAGATCAGGACCAATTTTGGAAAGAAAGTTGTTACAAAGCGGGTGCATATAAACGAATTTTTTTAAAGTATGTTTAGAGTATGATGTACAATTCTTGGCGTTTTTAAGTAGGAAATCTTTAAAAGCGGGTTACATACAGTGGACAGCAAAAGTCTTAGTACGGCAAGATATTTTAGCAATTACATGAATTTTAGCCAAAAGTTTGTATAAAAATGTATAGTTTTTAGATTTATTTAATTAATTTATTTCTCTTTTATTATAAAACAAACAATTTTTTTTAATGTTTTTTATAAAAGAAGAGAAAAATAAGGAAACGTTTCAGATGACTCCAAAGGCACCTCCAAGGAGAACCCTGAGTAAATTTAAAATTCAAAAGCGTAATATATGAAAGTGTTATCTTTTGTATTTAGTAGAATATCCCTTAAGGTTAAGCACTCCATTTAACCCATTTGCAATTGAATATACAAGTTTTGTTCAGTGTTTTCTGGTGGCACCATGAGCAATTTTTACGGTTGACTTTTGTTTGAGGCTTAGAGATTACGTAACCTTTCTTTCAAGTGAATTCCTAACTACTCTCTTGAAGTCATATCGGGACTTTATGCAAGAGTATTAAGCCTGTGAGGACTTTTTGTCAAAATATATTGCCGTTCTAAGACTTTTGCTGTTCACTGTATATCGAAATAGTTTCAGTACATTTCGAAGCAAAACACAAGGTTGCATAAGTTTCAGTGCTACTAAGCGATAATAGAGAGAAAACAAGTTTGAAATGCAAACCCAGTGAGCAAAGAGCTCATATTTGAAATGCTTAAGTACCTTTAGAAGCAGAGTCTATGTGATGCTTACTCAATACTTACCTATTGGATACTGAACTCTAAAATCGTTGACAAAAGGAATTGAAAACCATTTGCTTAGAAATTCACTGTTTTCCAGTATTAACATCTTTATCTCTGTACTGTATCGCATTGTCATGTATGACATGTATTGTAATTTGGTTGAGCAAACAAATCAAAAACTTTTCGACAATTTTAAAGAAAACAAAACAGACAATAACAATAAAAAATATTGTAACAAATACAAATGATTACGAAATATAAATTTTCAAATATAAATCATTGCATCTAGCAATTTTCATATTTCAACCCCAACTGCTTTTCATTTTTTCCCCTTTTTACCCGTGCCTTTAAAGTGCGACATTTATTTCCTTGCATGTCATAAAGTCAATACGTTTTTTGTTATTCTCTATATTCTATACATTCTGGCACTCCAATAATCATAAATTCATACAAAATAATTCATTCAATATTGACCATTTTTAATATTGAAGATTTTTCTACTTCACATACGAGTACGTACCTACAGTGTGTGGTATGGAGTGGTGAGAACTGTGCAAACTAAGTGAGTCCTTATACAAAAGCATTGTGGTTATTGCTGTGTTGGAATATTTTAAAAATTTTTCATTGTGTAGGTTGTAGCAACTTTAAAAACTTTGCAAAGTTGATGACGACGCTGATATTAAACTTTTGTGTCAGTTCTGGTCGTGTATTCACAAAGGTCTTAAAGTCATGAATCAATGAATATTTTTTGGTTAAAATTGTTTTTAGTTTCGGTTTTTATTAGGTCTAGACATGCATATGCATGTCGTTTTCCAAGTTGTTGTTATAGGGCTTTGTTAGTTACATACATACATACGTATACAAATAATACAGCCCTGCATGGGTTTTACAAATAAGATGGCACCAGGAGTTTCTGAAGGCATTTTGTGCGCTGAACACGTGACTTTCCATCACGTTAGGTTTTCTAGAAAAAGCGGGTTGAAACCCCTAAAAATAGTGTTTTTGGCCATTTTTGAAAAATTTTAGAGCTAAACACTGACGTGCTAGAACCATCGCTATTGTCAGAAATTGACAATTGATCTTTGCTCTTTAAAATAAGCCCAAAGCCAAATTTTTTGCATGTACCCTTAAAGTAGGGGTGGGTTTATGTCAAGGGGTGCAAGAGAAAAGAAACACCTTACGGAGGTCCTTAAAAATTAATCAGATTTACTTGAAAATTGTTACTCAGGGGTTTTTGGGGTCGGTGATTACAGATCTTCATTCAAAATGGCGGATCCAATATGGCGGTCGAGGTTTATAAAAATTAATCAGGTTTACGGTCGAGGTTTATGAAAATTAATCAGATTTACTTGACTTTATTAACCCAGATTCGTGTTCATCGCGTAAAATGCCTTCAGAAACTCCTGGAGCCATCTTATTTCCACAAAAAAGTCCAAATTTGCAGGGCTGGGTAATAGGTCATTCACCCTTCAGTCAGGATTACGACCTAGGTTCCCACAGCACTTATGTTTTGTGTGTTAATTGTATACATGAGTGGCGGGACCTGCAGTTTAAAGTCGACTCCGAACGACACATTATTTGAAAAACTTTTTCATGACAATTTTATTTACTTTCAGAGTTTTTGCCAGAAATTTGCTGAGTGGATGATATTTTTTCTGTGGGAGATGTTTGACCTGGGAGGAGCTGTTTGAGCTCCTAAACGATATGAACACTGTGCAGCATATTAACGTCTAGCGGCTGCTCTGGCTAGGCCCTGTTTTTCGAACTGTGGAGAGTGCACCGGCAAAACAAATTTTTTATACGGCGATTTGCGGAATTCGGCGAAGAGGACGACCTTATTTGCATTGGAAGGACTAAATCGAGGAAGCCCTGTCATCGATTGGTGCGACCAACCGGCGAAGGCACGCAAGAAGCAGAGGCGACTGGAAGGATGTGCTGATGTAAGCAGAAATTCAATTATCGGGTTGTTAATGGCCAATTAAGTAAGTAAGTAAGTTCCTGTAAAGCATAAAAGCATTAAAGTTATTGCAAACTATATCGTTTAAAAGGAGAAAATGGTTACTCGGAAGAAAAGCATAAAATATAGTCTGAAGTAATGAATGGACGTGCTCAATTAAACAATTGGAAGCTAAAGCATTTCGTCTCATGAATAAAACTTTTCGATTACAAAAATTGAATAATTAAGACTCGAACAAAATAAATAAATTTTTTTAAACAGACAAAATATGATATACATTTTAAGTTTTGAATTGCTGTAAAGCTCGATAATTTTTGAAACCGTTACGTTGAACGTACGTTGAGTCTCGATATCCCTGTTATGGGGCTATTTGGCTGCCAAAATAAGCACATCTTTGCAGTTCTTCAACAGGGCTATTATTGAGAAGGATGTGAGGATTGTTTTATTGGCGTTGACGCGAAAATTGCACTTTTCGTTACATATTTGCTTGCATTACTGTCAATTACTACCAGACATATGTGTGGTGAAAGAAAAAATCCCTGTTCCACTCTTGACACGATATCAACAGCGAAATGATCTGTATTGCGGATAAATTTGTCGCGATTCCCTTTTCTTGCAGATACTGGTGCTACGGCTCATTGAAAACATTCTCGAAATCAATGAAACAATACATGAAGGTTGCTGGGGTCCTTGGGGGGACTTGTTCCAATACGATTCGGACAGATGCAATATGCCCAATACGCAAGAATATTGTGACCGCAATTCTGACTGTTAGTTTCAGAGTATATTATTTACTTTATTCAGTCCAAAATGTTTCGGCATTGGACCTTGAATGTCACACAAAGTAACATGATTCCCCCTGTAGCTACAATCACTCGAAATTTCGAAGGGATTTGAATTTTAATCCCCAACCAGCATTCCTTAATTTCCGCTCTCAGCTTGTTCGCGGTCGGAAACTGTTAAGAATTTCATATGTTTTCGATAGGATTGCAATAGGGAATGTACACCTAGATACCTTGGAAGTAGATCGACATAATTAGGGGAAACAACTTTTTACTCTTAGACGTAATACGTACAGTCAAAGTTTTCTTCAAGTTTAGTAATGAATGGCTAGCTTTTTGTATGGAGTTAGGCGTACGAGAGATAATCAACATGTCCATTACTCTCATTAATGAAATAAACACAGGGGTCTCATAGAATCCAAGTCGGTTTTGCCTTTTGTCGTTTTTGAAAACCAAAATTGGATTAATTTTGTGTCACAAAACCAAGTCGGTTTTCTTATTTTCGAATTAAAATAAAACCGATGTTCGAAACAGCTGTTGTTTACATTTATGTATTTATTTACAATTTTTATTAATTTTCTTTTTGACAAAATATAAAGCATTTTTAATAAAAAAATAAATCTTTTTAAATAAATAAATAACAAAATAAGATTTTGTTCAGAAAAGGTGAAAAGACAAATACTGCGAGATTGTAGCAACCCACTGGAGTTGCCGGAGGCAGCTTACCACATCAACTGAAACCAAGAGACTTGAAAGACAATTTTGCATATCTGGAATGCTGTTTGTTCCAAGCCCAAAAAATCATGTATGAGAACCGATTACATCAAGTTAGATCTACGGCCAATAAGAATATTCATTGGATGGAATCAGAACTACTAAAACCGGGCCAGACTTTTACGGGAAACCTGTACAAGCAACAATTAATTCATTTGAAAAGACCATTGACTCAATCAAAAACCATTTGAGAAACAGTGGATGAGAAGTTTTACCTCACCTACCATTGATTTCAGTTTCGGTCACTAGAAGATCTTATCAGAAGATGTTATTTTCCTTTAAAGGTAACTACGAGGTTTTAGTCTGAGCCTAACAGTGCACATATGCTATGTTTCTGGATTTGTAATAAAGTGTGTGTCTTATGTATTTCGCGCATTCTTCTGCGCTACACAATCTTACTTCTTTGAGTACACTTCCGGTAAATTCCTACCACTTGATGTAGCCAACTAACCACAGCCAGGCCATCTGGTCACACAAAGTCCCATGAATAGCAGGATTAGCATGTTTTCCTCAAATTAAGGATCTTATCTTATTACTTGGTACTTGGCTATATTCACTTGTATACATACTATTATACTTTTTATACAGGAACGGCGGGACATACAGCTTAAAGTCGATTCCGAACGACAGATTTTTGCGAAACTTGTCATGGCAGTTGCATTTACTCTCAGAGTCTTTGCCAGAAATCTGCTGAGAGAAAGTCGCCGAAGAAATATTTTTTCATATTTTCGTTTTGATGTCTGACCTGGGGTTTGAACTCGGGCCTTACGTCTAATAAGCCAACACACTACCTACTAGACTACGGCGACTTCAATGTGCTTGGCTGTTCTTCCGAATATTGAGAGAGACCGCTTTTGAATAGGACAGGACAATAAAGACATTCTGTGACACCTAAAACCGATACTTATTCAAGTTCGAAAACAAAACCGATAATCTTGGATTTTATGAGACCAAATTAATTTTTTGTCGTTTTCAAATCCAATTCCGACATTATTGGATTCTGTGACATCCCTGACAGACGGTTTTTGCATAGAAATCAATTTTTTGTTTACAACATAGTCTCTTTGAGTTCAATAAGCTTTTACTTATAAAAATATTGTCAATAGTATTGATTGAATGATATTAAAGAGCCACATTATGTCATGAAGGTGTTAATTGCTGTATTGTTTAATTCATCTCACTACTAAATTTCATTCATTCATTTCATTTTCATTCATGCTGGAATAAACGCTGATTTATTCATAAACGTTAGCACCTACTCAACACTCCTGGAAAAAGTTTTTCGGTGCTAAATTTTTATACTTCTTCTTGGGTATTTTACTTTTGGGGTTAATGGAAGACTACAAATCGTAAAAAAACAAAACAAAATACGATATTCACACAAAAACTTTTCTTCAAGTCATTCAACTGCAAGAAAACCCTTTCAATTTACGAAATTTGTTTCGCTTTTATCGACTTTTATTTGACGTTCATATGAGTTCAAATATTTTTCATTCTATTCTTGGGAAATTACGAAATTAGCATAAACTCTTGTGTTTCCACTTAGTGAGATCGTCAGTCAGTTAGTCATTCATTCAGTCGGTATTCAAATATTCATTTCGGTATTTTTCATTTGTATTTCTTTCTTTCTGGACTTTTCAAATGCTGTAAACAACAACAAAATCTCTGGCTTCCTTGTGTCTGCTGACTGTTTACCATATTGACTGACTGCCTTCTCTTTTGACAAGGGCTGTTTGTTTGAAAGCACTTGCTGTAGTTGAGTTGTAGTTGGTTGCAAAGAGCGCGTTGGCGTCTTTTAGTATTGTTTTATGTCTGAAAACATAATTTCTTATGCCTTAAGGCCACAATCAGTCGATTGTTATTTTATTTTGTCAGATTTTTCTTACCAAATCTGTTTATGGGAACATTAGAATTTGTTGCTGAATTTCTTAAAAGCCTCCAACGATACATTATGTAAATCAACAAATTTCTTTGTAATTCATAATGAATTTTTTAACACCATACGTACCTTTAACCCTGGACGGTTACTGTTCGTCGAATCGTCGAAGCTCATTTACTATTTATCATATAACTCTTTTATGTTTGATCAAATTTCACTCTTTTTTTCAACAACGGTAGTTGATAATGAAAGCTTGCAATCAGTAGACAAAATACAATTTTTTTGTTCGTCGATTCTCCGAAGAGTAACCTTACTGTACTGTACTGACCATCCAGGGTTAAAAAATGGGTGGCCAGGGTACGTTTACTCACTACAAGCTTTCGTTATCAACCAACATTGTTGATAAAAAGAGCGAAATTTGGTCAAACATAAAAGAATTATATGATAAAGAGTAAATTAGCTTCGTCGATTCAACGAACAGTAACCAATTAGGGTCAAAGTGTTCGTCGATTCAACGAAGAGTTACCTTAATGTACAAAAATGGAGAGTAACCGTCCAGGGTTAATGAACAATCAAAATAAAGTCACCAAACAAAATAAAGTTTTTCCAGTTTTATCAGCGGATGACTGCTCTACCTTTGGTATTTGAGTTCTACTCTTTATCTGCTCGACCTTCTTGTAATGTTCGTTTTTGGTGCTATTTTCTCTGAGGCTTAGTTGGTGGGGGTTTAATTTTTAAGATTTTTAGTCATGACGAATATTTTTTAATCTTCTCCTGGATTGAAGTTAGGCTTGCTACATCACATTATTATTTACGAAATATTTTGAAAGGTTTGGTTAGGTCAGGTTAGCGCGCAGCTTGTCATTCACAGGCAAATTCACTCGGTGGCCCAAATGATCCATTTTGTCACCCAGTGTAAGGTAAGCCTACTTGTCACGATTAGTTAGTCGTTGGGTTTAAATCACCCCGAGCTCCAGATGAAATCGTCCATATCGGTTTAAATTTGAAACATTAGTTATTACGGGTCTGGCAAAACTTATGTCATTCTATTCTGTTACAAAATTCTGTATATTAACTCTACTGAACGTTATGAATCGATTTGCGCTTAAGCGACGTTAGGATTTATTGGGGTAGATGGGCCACGGGAAACAGCACAATGATGTCGATTTTGCAGAACAAAATTAATCATCTATTCGGATGAAGCTCATTTTCATCTTGGTGGGTACGTTAATAAGCAAAATTGCCGTATTTGGGTCTCGGAAAACCTACACGTGCTCTTACAGAAGCCAATACACTCACTACTTGTGACTGATTGAAGCGTCTTCCCGGAGCAAAGGCATCATTGGCCCATATTTCTTTGAAAATGATTACGGTGCAACTATTACAGTCAATAGACGCACCTATCGCACCATGAAAACCAATTTTTTATACGCGCTTTCATTGTATTGATGTGATCGGATTGGTTTCAACAGGATGGTTCAACTTGCCATACATGTCAGGATATAATCGATTTATTCCGTCAAACGTTTGTTGCCTGTTTAATTAGCTGAAGTGATGATGTCATTTGGATGCCAAGAAGCTGTGATTTAAGTCTGTTGGACTATTTTCTAAGGAGCGCCGCTAAAAACAAATGTTATACCGACAGACCAGACACAATTGAACATTTGAAGGCCAACATTCGTGATGCCATTGCCGACATACGACCCCATACACTCGAAAAAGTGCACGAAAATTGTTAAAATCGAATTAGGTACTGTGAGTCCCGCTGCGGAAATGAAACAATATTAAAAAAAGAAAAAATAAATTTGGGAAAATATTGAACCGTTTTGGTTTTATTGCCTTTTTAATTTTAAATTTTTAAATGGTCCACCCTTTAGCATGAATATTTGGGTATGCAAGAGCTCTGTTTAAAGTGAATGCTACGTTGGTTCACAACAGATAACACTCCTTAAAAAAACACTCCTTACAGCTATTCCACCATATAAAAAACGAATTTATGAGTCAATATTGATATACAGTACCGAGCAAAAAAAAAAATGCAATGCTGAGCCGATTGACCTTTATGTACGCCTCTTTCAAAAAAAAAAAAACAGTACAGAAATTAAATACTTTTTTATTTTTATGCTCCACAAACTTAGTTCACAAATACAGGTTACAATATCAAAATTTTTCTATCCACTTATTTTTATTTTAACATTTAAAAAAAAAGTGAAAAATTTCAGCGAGCAAAAAAAATGCAACCTTATGTTATTAAATAACTTTGTTTAAATTAAATGCAAATTCTTACAAAACTTTGGTTAAAAATATACTTAAAACTAATACTTGGGCCCTATGCTCCCTAGAGGAGTAAGAGGAACATATATATATATATAATACTTGGTTGCGTAGCCTTTATTTTCTATTACCGCTTGCAGTCTGGAGGGCATAAAATTAACAGGGATATTTTTTCCCATTCTGACTCTAATTTTTTTTTCTAATTTCGCCAAATTTGAAGGTTTTTTCTTCTTAACTTTCCGATCTAAAATCTCCCATAGGTTTTCTATGGGGCTTAGATCGGGAGATTGTGACGGCCAATCCAAAACTTGCACATCATGGTCGCTTAGGTATTTACGAAACAACAGACTAGACTGCTTTAGGTCATTGTCTTGTTGGAATATGCTGTTTGGGGGCTTTTTTTCCATAAGATGTGGGAGCATATTTTCTTCTAGGATCTCACAGTATTTAGTGGCATTCATAATACCATCGATTTTCACCAACGGACCAACTCCGTACCGAGAAAACGCACCTACCAATAAATTATATAAAATAAAGAATTCCGCTGAAAAACAAAAGTAACTTATCCCACACCATTAGTGAATCTCCGCCATGTTTTACTGTTGGTTGCTGATATCTGGGAGAATATCTTTGTTTAGGTGGTCTTCGAATATATTTTATCCGATCAGAATCAAAAAGATTAAATTTACTCTCATCACTCTACAGCACTTTTGCCCACTGTTCACTTGACTAATATTGATAACGCTTTGCAAAATTAAGGCGCTTGATCTTATTGGCCTTAGTTATTAGCAGTTTCTTTGCGGGACGTCTGGCAAATAAATTGGCATCATTCAATCTGTGGCGAACAGTGTGCACTCCAATAGAAATACCCATTTGCTCAGTAACAAATTTAGTAACGTCCACAGCTGTCATTCTTGGATCAGCTTTAACCAGCGAATATCGCCAAATGATTCGCGCTGGATAGATTTTCTTGGGCGACCGCTGCCAGACTTTCTTTACGCGCTATTTGTTGTTCGAAATTTAGACGCAATTCGGCACACCTTTGATTTGTTTACGCCGAATATTTGCCCAATTTCTCCCATGCTTTTACCCTCTTCCAGAGCCTTAATAATGTCTACCTTGCTATCAGTTGATAACTGTTTCTAATGGTTAATAAATATTGTAAAAATTATTAACGAAAATTTTGTATAAATACAATTTATCCTCTTACTTTCACTAATAATTCACTGCGTTGCATTTTTTTGCTCGCTGAAATTTGTCACTTTTTTTCTTAGATGTTGAATTAAAAATGAGTGGATAGAAAAATTTTGATATTGTAACCTGCATTTGTTAGCTAAGTTTGTGAAGCATAAAAAGAAAAAAGAAGTATTTAATTTCCGTACTGTTTTTTTGAAACAGGCGTACGTAAAGGTCAATCGGCTTGGCGTTGCATTTTTTGCTCGCTACTGTATGTATTGACAATATAGATAATTGAGATTTAAATGTAAAACCCTGTCTACATTAGATTCCTTGAAGTATTATTTTAAGAAATCTAAAAATCAATTCAAAAATAGTCTGAAAAAGACAAGTCAATCGAATCTAAAATAGTCTCAAAAAAACAATTAACTTTTGCAGGTAACGAGTTAACAGCTTTTCAAGATAGTGCGTTAATCTACTTGATTTGATTTCTATTTTGCCTTTTGATTCCCTTCTTATTGTTGTTCTTTTCTGTATTTGCAATTCGTTTCTTCACTTCACTTAAATCAGTTGCTCACTTGTTAAAGGATTTTATTAAAACAATACTTGATTCTAGGAAACGATTACGGATTGTTTTTACTTGTTAAAGGACAAAACGTAAAAAAGACTACAAAAACGAACTTGAAGAATGAAAATACGTTATAAAAGAAATCAAAAAACAAGAAAAAATCAATATTCAATTCAATTTCCTTTATGCCAACGTCTGTCATCATCAGAAAGTAAACGTTCAATTTTATTGAATCGGACTTTAATGTTCGTTTAGAAGTAGTACTAAAAGTGTGGTTAAGGCTAACTACTAATTATATCTACACTGAATAAAGTACAGAGTTTGACATGCTTGGGCATCACGAGTGCTCTAAAGTCCCCGCCGTAGGCTGGCCTTGAGGCCATCCGCGATCGGACACGCTTCAGTGCTGCATTAAGTAGAACCGAATCTACTTTAGATGCATCTATACATGGTGTAAGAGACTATTTTCGGAAGAACATACAAAACTCAAACTCCCACACGGGATGAATGGGTTGCTAAAGCTGATATCGGTGACGGTGACATAACGATCTTCACCGTTGGCTCAAATATGGAATGTGGAACTGGATATGGAATCTATTTCTTAGGCAACTTCGCTGAGAGTAAATAAAATTGCCATGAAAACTTTCTCAAAAAATCTGTCGTTCGGTATCAACTTTAAACTGCTAGTCCCGCCACACATGTATAAAATAAACACAGACAACATTGTGGTGTGAGTAGCTAGATCGTAATGACCAATTATGTATGCATGTGTATCTATGTATGTATGTATATCTATTCCAATATGCTGGCATTGAACGGGTCATACGGGTGAATTAACCAGGCCAGAGTATTCCTGGCGGAGATATTTACTATTGAACATGCTGCACATGTGATTGAAACCAGGAACCTAATTCCTTCAAATTTGATAATAATCAAGCAGCAATCAAATCGGTGGGATCCCACCTAGCCAAATCAAAAGACGTCAGGAGTTGCATGGACTCTCTGTGCCATATACACCGGTACAACATCCGCCGCTACTGGGTTTCGGGCCACTCTGTCTTAGAGAGAAAGGCAAATGCGGAATTTGGTATCTCGTTGTGGAAACCACATGCCGTTTTCCACCATCAAGGCGTTTTAAATTTTTGCAAAATTTAGATTAACGTCCCTCTGTTTCCTGTTACATTAAACGGGCATATGATATTTTACACCCTGCTTTTAAGACATATTTTGAAATTCAATTGTTATTTAAAAAGAAAAATATATATAATTGAAGTAGTCTCTCCTATGAACTGATATAACTGGATACCTAACACAATAACAAATACTGCTTACATCAATGGTTTATAGTTAGATATGCTCTGAACATAGTTTGTAGCATTTTATGTACGCGTAATATTTTGACGACTATTCACCAACTAACTATTGACATGTGTTGTAGTTTTTGTTTTATTAATTTCCGCATGATTTCATTTCAAAATTTTTACAACGCTTTAATCCCCTTTTTTATTCGAAATTTCTGAAAAAAAATTGTATTGAGGGCAATAAGAGAACTTGAAGTTGCTCTTTTTTACTCTGATCGTGTTTCTCAGTAGAATTTTTTCCAATACAAATTGGCTTTTTAATTAAAATGAAAATCCAATGAAATTCGAAGAGAGAGTTTTCAACACATCGGCGACTACAACAATACTAATAAAACAACAACTGTTTTTGCGTGTTTCTAAAGTTTTAATTGATCTTTTTTTTCATTTATTCTCCATTTGTTTCAATCCTTTTTTAAAAAATTGTTTCTTCCTTTTTGTTTTTGACAGAGAATTGCTTAGAGATTCCTCTATTTATTCTAAATAAAATAATAGTTTTGTGTAGATTTTATTTTTATTTTTTTTGTAGCGGGTATTTGAAATTAAAATCTTGTGATTCTGCTGGTAGCATACTATTGTTTTTTTTATTCATAAATTTCAATTGCCATATTGCAAATAAAAAGAAAGAGAAGAGAAATAATTAACAAGAAGAAAAATATTTATTAAAATAACTAATTATTGACACATTTTTTTAAATTACCAATATTTGCGAAGCTATTGACTCTAGAAATGTTGGATCTTTTTGCCATCAAAATAACTAAACAAACTATTTGGTCTTCCATCTTGTTGAAGCCAGATCTTTCAAATTTGTTAACATTTAATCAATCATACATACATACATACCCAATTTGGTCACTACAAATCTTCAGTCGGGATTACGGACTAGCTTCTCACGTCATTTAAGTTGAATGAGTTAATTTTGTACATAAGTGGCGGGTGCTACAGTTTAAAATCGACTTCGAACGACAGATTTTTGAAAAACTTTTTCATGGCAATTTTATTTACTCTCAGAGTTTTTGCCAGAAGTCTGCTGAGGGGTAGTGACCGAAGAAATATTTTTTCAAATTTTGTTTCGTTGTAGATGTCTGATCTGGATTTTGAACACACTACCTACTGCGACAACCATCATTGTAATATTTCAAATTATGAATGTTGGAAAAGCTGGAGCTTGGCCTTTCACAGACCAAAACTTGGCGAATTTTGCGTCGTTACCGAAAATCCAATGCATTTCGTTAAAGCCACTATTTGGTGTTGGTTTTGGGCTGGCAGTGTCAACGGTCCATATTTCTATGAGAGCGATGTTGAAAATGTCATTACTGTTAACGGTGAGTACTATAGCATGACTACTAATTTCAAACACCTCAGACCACATCGGATATACTGTTTGAGAAATTTTAAGGCATGGTCATCTCATGTGTAGGTAATGTACACTGGCTACCAAGATCTTGCGATTTGATCCGATCGACTTTTTCTTGTACGATTTTTTAAATAACAGGTGCAAGCTAATAGCTTACAAACCAGTGGTTTTTAAAGCCAACAAATACATACATATGTATATTTGAATGATATTATATTCCATACATAATAGCATCAATATATCTTTCAAATGTATAAATAATTCCTTTGTTATCTCACATACACTTTGTTCGATTTAAATTTAAAAATAGCCAGTGCTTTAACAGTGCCTATATAATAACAATAAGGATTACCATTTAGCTTCTCACGCCACTTATGTTGTGTGCTGTACCATGCGCATGTTGCTGCGCCACCAACTAAAATACATTTGAAGAAAGATTTTATACAAATGTCCAATTAATTTTGAATCATTTTATTGATTTTGTTTCCTGTTGTCCTGATGATTCAGATGAACGGGCCTGAGTAGTATGCATTCGATCAGTTTCTAATCTCACTTCTCGTTGTTCAAGTGGTTCAAGCGAACAGGTCTCAGCGGCATATACTCGAAGATTTTCCAGTCTCAATGCTCGTCTGATTTTGAGGCTCGTAATGCTCTTTTCTTCCGTTCTTGAGGTGTAGGTCGATCAATTGCTTGTCATTCATTTTGAATAATTTTCAGTGAAGCCATCCATCGGAAATTAATCGCAACAACGTCCGTCGACTCATGCGCAACAACTTTATTAAAGAATGCACAGTTTAATATTTAATTAATTTTTGGTAACTTTCAGTGGCCCCACCTGCCGGAAATTAGTCACACCAACTTATAAACCTTCGTCGACTCATGCGTAACAACTTTGCTAAAGATCATAACATGATCAAATGCATAGTTTACGATTCTATAAGATACATACAAACAATCATTCATTTTTATATGGGTATGTGGGCGTGGCATCTCTGCTACTTGAAATTTTAAAACAAAAAGTTGCCTCTAGTTCCTTCCAAGACATACAGGAAGGTACTGTTAAAATAGCAAGAAAATCGGTCCAGCCGTTTAGCCGTCTATAGACTTCAAGCAAACAAACCCACAAACAAATAAACACACATTCATTTTTATATATAAGATGAGCGGCAAAACCTACAGTTTAAAGTCGACTCCGAACAACAGATTTTTTGGAGGGAAAGACCCGGGGTTTAATCAGTGACCTCACATCTAATAAGCCAACACACTACCTGCTAGACTACGGCGACTTTTAGGTATATACAACGTAAGGTATATAGGTATACATTAATAGAAGTCATCTGCTGAGTGTTGTTCCAATAAAAAAATTAAACAAAGCATTTCATGTTCCCATTTTTCTACCATATTAAACGTTTAAATTTGCTTCATTTTACCTTGAATTTGTCGTCGCATTACTTATGGATGAAATGAAATCATGCACATCTAATGCAGAGAGAAACTTCATCACGTAATGAAATCCTATTTCTAAACGATATTCTCGGTCAAAACAACAACAAAAAAAGAAAATAATTTCTGTTTAAATGCTCTTGATATGATTTCTTTGTATTCGGCTTATTTGTTGGCTTAACTAGAGTAGAAAGTCATCGAATTTATTTATAAAATCTTTCGCTTTCACTTTTTATTTTTTTTTATTGTATTTTCCTCCTTAATTTGTTTTGTAACTTAATTTTTTATTGAATGACAGTAGTATGTTTTTGTACCTTCTGGGGCACTTTTTTCATACAAATTTGGGATTATGCATAGCTGGGAGCTATGAATTGAATTGTGAAATGAATTGTGTGCGATGGGTCTATATGTTTGTAACATGTATAATATGTGTGCGTGTGTGTGTGTGTGTGTGTTAAAATTAGGGATTATGCATAGCTGGGAGTTATGAATTGAATTATTGTGTGCGATCCGGCTATAGGTTTGTAACATGTATTATGAAAAGTGTACGGGCATAAGATCAATAAGAATATTTTTTAATGTAAACAAATAAACAATTTTGGATGTGGTTTCGTTTAATTAATTTTTTTTGTTAGTGTGATACATTTGTGTTTTGTTTTTCTTGTAGACAAATATGGGATATCACATGTTTGTTACAAACAATAGCAGCGCTTTGTTATAAGCTACACAACAACAAACAGCGTGACTCCTTACGATTTCTTATCCTTAAGCATAAGATCAATAAAAATATTTTTTAATGTAAACAAATTTTAAAACGCTTGACTCATATTACAGTTTTTAATGTTAGGTATGAAAAATTTTGGATGTAGGTTCGTTTAATTAATTTTTTTATATGATTTAATGCGATATACTTCCGTTATGTGTGTGTGTGTGTGTGTGTTTTCTTATGAACGCATTTTATGATAGTCGAATGTAAACAAATAAAGAATTTTAGATGTGGTTTTGTTTAATTAATTTTTTTTGTATGATTTAACGCGATATATTTCCGTTATGTGTGTTTTCTTTCTTGTAGACAAATGTGGGAAAACGACATATTGTTGCTGTAAACAATAGCTGCGCTTTGTTATAAATAATAGCAGCGCGGCTCCTTATAATTTCTTACTCTTAAGCATAAGATCAGTAAGAATATTTTTTTTAATGTAAACAAATTTTAAAACGCTGACTCAAGAATTGTGCAGCTGTGCGCGGGTTTACATCGTATACCTAAATAGAAACATGATTGTGCATGTTCATTTTATTTGTATTAATATGAGTATATATGAGTGTGTGCACGTTTCCTCATGCACATCCCAGAGTATAAATAGACTTGTTTTAAGGATTTAGAAGTCATTCCTGTGCTAGAACTCGTTACAGTTGTATTTACAAATTCAATATTAAAAAATGGCTGGTTTTATTTGTGAAGTTTGTCAAAAAGTATTCACTCTGAATATAAATTTAAGAAAACATCAAAGATTGTATCATGATGGACCATCCACATCATTTAAATGCATACCTTGCAATAGGTATTTCTCAAACCAACTGAATTATCAAAAACACATCTTACAACATTCAAAGATTGGTGATGAGGGAGAAACATTTGATACAGTTAATTGTACGGACTGCAATCAACATATTCCAAAGACAAATTGGCGCTATCATATTCGAACAAATGCTCACAAACTTAATTGTACTAACAAAATCCGAAATGATGATAATGGTATTGATATTGATGACGATGAAGTAAAATGCGTTAGCTCAGTGTTTAATAATCGCATCATTACATATTTGATTGCAAATAATAGGGAAACGAATTTAATACCTGAGAACTTTTTATCGGGAATTAAATTCAAAGTGCTTAAGCTGTTAAGTAATATGATTCGAAAACATGATAATATAAAATTCAATCTGGAGATATTTTGTGAATACATGCTGGTTAAAGAAGAGGAGGATTTATGTTACATCGAAGTGAAATCACATCAGACTAAAATGATTATAATTAATCTTTCATCATCAACTACAGATGATCTCCTCAATATTTACAAAACACAATGTGATGTTATCGTTAAAAAAATGAGTGAATTCCAGGAACGTGATAGCGGATGGACATTAATACAAATATTACGGATAGAAATTAATATAAATAAATATCAGTGTCTAAAAGGTTCGCAGTATATCCCTCTACCAACCCCAATACAAAAGAAACATGCATGCATCAATGTACAAAACTATGATCAATATTGTTTCAAGTGGGCTGTTATATCAGCATTGTATCCTGTTAATGACAGTTCTAAAAGAACCACATCATATAAAATTAATAACATTAGTGATGATATTATCACGTTGGAAAATGGTATTGTTTTAAATTTTGAATATTTGACTTTTCCGCTACCAACGAATAGAATTAAAGATTTTGAAATGAGAAATCCCGATATTAGCGTGAACGTGTTTGGGTTGAATGATAACAATGATATAGTCGGACCGTACTATTCCAGTATAAATGAAAAAGCTATGCACGTAAATTTGTTATTACTAGAAGATGGTGAGAGATTCCATTACGTATGGATTAAAAATATTTCAAGGTAAATCAATAATAATTTTATGTTAAAAAAATTATATTAATATAAAATTGCTTCACTTTCCATTTAATTACAGATTAATTAAAAGTCAATTAACAAAACACCGTCGACAAGTTTATATATGTAACACTTGTTTAATACATTTTCATAGTGAAACGGTGCTGATCAAACACAAAGATGAGTGCAACAAAATTGTAACCAGTCTACCCTCTGTAGACAATAATATCGTAAGTTTTAAAAATTTCAAAAAGCAAATGGATATACCTTTTGTAGTCTACGCTGATTTTGAGTGTATTCTAGAGGCAATT
Source organism: Sarcophaga subvicina (assembly GCA_936449025.2). NCBI lineage: Eukaryota > Metazoa > Arthropoda > Insecta > Diptera > Sarcophagidae > Sarcophaga > Sarcophaga subvicina. The sequence goes on from OW388084.2 coordinate 42,829,071, forward strand.
AATATTCAAAATTCAGCTAATGTTAAGTCAATACAAAAACATATTCCCTTTGCTTATAGTTATTACATCAAATGTTCATTTAACAGTAGGTTAGATAAATTTAACATGTACAGTGGTGATGATGCACCAAAACATTTCTTCGTAAATTTAGTTAAAGATTGTAAAGATTTATATGTGAATTACTTAAGTATCGTGAAACCAATGAATACCTTAACACCTTCTCAGCAGATTAGACAGAAAGAGGATACAATTTGTCACATTTGCAAAAAATTTTTATCTCATGTAGATCGAGTAGCCGATCATTGTCACTTAACAGGTGAATATAGAGGACCGGCACATAACAAATGTAATTTAGAATATCAAATACCAAAATTTATTCCTATATTCTTTCATAATCTTTCATCATATGATTGTCATTTGTTCGTAAGAGAACTCTCTTCTATTGAAGGTGATATAAATGTAATTCCCTTAAACAAAGAACTATATGTATCTATATCGAAAAAGATTAATATAGATGAAAAAAATACTATCGAACTACGTTTTCTTGATTCTTGTCGGTTTATGCCATCAAGTTTGGAAAAACTAGCGGGATATTTATCAGATAATGATCTGTTGACAGTAAACTCAAGTTATCAAACTCCCAATGAATTTAGTTTAATGAAACGTAAAGGTGTCTTTCCATATGACTATCTAGATTCAGTCAACCGTCTTGAAGAAACAGGACTACCACCCCGATCATGTTTCTTTAATAAACTTACTAATGAGTCGTGTAGCGTAGATGATTATGAACACGCTGAAAAAGTTTGGAATACATTCAAATGTAAGAAACTTTTAGATTATCTTCTATTATATTTAAAAGTTGATGTCCTATTGCTTTGTGATGTATTTGAAAATTTCCGCAAGGTTTGTAAAAACATTTACAATTTAGACCCCTGTCAATATTATACCACACCCGGTTTATCCTGGGATGCAATGTTGAAAACAACTGAAATTGAGTTGGAATTATTGACAGATATCAACATGTACAATTTCGTTGTGCGGGGTATTAGGGGAGGTATTGTTCAATGCAGTAAGCGACATGTGACAGCTAATAATAAATACGTTAGTGATTATGATTCAACAAAAGAATCAAATTATCTAATGTATTTAGATGTAAATAATTTATATGGTTATGCAATGTCTCAATATCTCCCCTATAAAAATTTTAAATGGCTTGACAACTGTAACGACTTCAATGTAACTACTGTAGAAGAAGATTCAGAATTTGGTTATATTTTAGAAGTGGATTTGGAATATTCAACTGTATTGCACGATCACCATAGTGAGTTTCCATTCTGTGCTGAAAATAAGAAAATTGAGAATATGAAACATAGAAAATTAATAACAGACTTAAATGACAAAAAGAATTACATAATACATTACCGCAATCTTCAGCAATGCATTCAACATGGTTTAATTTTGAAGAAAATTCATAGAATTCTACAATTTAATCAATCGAATTGGTTAAAAAAATATATTGATGTAAATAACCATCATAGAACATTGGCTAAAAACACATTTGAACAAAACTTTTTCAAATTACTCAATAATGCTGTCTATGGTAAGACTATGGAAAATGTCGATAAGAGAAAAGACATCAAAATAGTAATGGGATGGGAAAATAGAAGAAAACGATTAGGAGCCAGATCACTAATTGCGAAACCAAATTTTCATAGTTGTATTGAAATTACTGAAGAAATGGTTGCCGTTGAAATGAGTAGAGTGAAAACGGAATATAATAAACCCATTTATATTGGTTTTTCAGTTCTAGAATTATCAAAATGGAAAATGTATAATTTTCATTACGATTATATGAAGACCAAATATCTTGATAATATTAATCTCTGTTATATGGATACCGATTCATTTATATATGATGTGAAAACAAATGATATGTATGATGATATTAGAAATGATATTCCAACACATTTCGATACATCTGCTTATTCAAGAGAAAATGCATATAATTTCCCCTTGATGAATAAAAAAGTATTGGGAATGATGAAAGATGAATGTAATGGAAAAGTTATTAGGGAATTCATTGGTTTACGTTCTAAAATGTATTCCGTCAAAATAGATAGAGTAGACAAAGAAATTAAAAAAATTAAAGGTGTTAGAAATAGTGTAACATCTAGACTAAGTATTAAAGATTTTAGAAAATGTCTACTAGAGAAAAAGCTGTATCATGATTCTATGTATGTGTTTAGATCTAAGATTCATCAAGTATATACACAATATATAAGTAAATTAACTTTAAGTTATTTAGACGATAAGAGATTTATATGTGAAAATAATGTTGACACTTACGCCTGGGGACATTATAAAATAAAAAACCTCAGACTTAACAGTTTATAAGAAATTAAGTGTAAAAAATAAGAAAAAATGTAAACCTACCTATTTATCTACATAATAAAAATAGAAAATAAAAAAAATCGTTTATCTGTTGTTTCATTTAAAATTTTATTTCAGTTTAATATCTTTTAACATTTCCTTTAGAACAGCTCTTGTCTTTACAAGATCTTCTAACATTTTAGTATGGTAATTTTTAGACATTGTGCTAATTTTTTCATATTAATTTTGATCTGCTTTGTATCTGGACACGATCTGCTACGTATCTGGTCACGATCTGCTTCGTATCTGCTCACGATCTACTTGGTATCTGGTCACGATCTGCTTCGTATCTGCTCACGATCTGCTTTGTATCTGCTCACGATCTGATTTATACCTGATCATGATCTGCTTGATGTCTTATGTCTATATCTTTTGAATTTGGGTACGCTGTATCGTGCTTTCTACAAGCTGCATCCAATAAATTTATTCCTTTGTCTCCTCTTGCTAATCGTTTTTGAACTTTTGTATCAGGTTCACAAAACTGATAACCAGGTAGATGTAATTCAACAAGTAATTTGTTTAAGTTGTTTACAAAACCTCTTACAATCTTACACTAATTAGGTTTATTTTTTTTTTTTTGGTTTTGATTGTAGTTTATAACCATTGTTTTCGTTACTTTCATACCTCTTCGTATGAAACACTATTCTAGCAAGCTATACCATCTGTACTAGCTATACTAGCAAGCTATACTAGCAAGCTGTACTAGCTATACTAGCTATACTAGCAAGCTGTACTAGCTATACTAGCAACCTATACAATTTATACTAGCTATACTAGCAAGCTGTACTAGCTGTACTAGCTGTAATAGCAAGCTGTACTAGCTATACTAGCAATCTGTACTAGCTATACTAGCAAGCTGTACTAGCTATACTAGCAAGCTGTACTAGCTATACTAGCAATCTGTACTAGCTATACTAGCAAGCTACACAATCTATACTAGCAAGCTATACTAGCAATCTGTACTAGCTATACTAGCAAGCTCCACAATCTATACTAGCAAGCTGTACTAGCTATACTAGCTATACTAGCAAGCTGTACTAGCTATACTAGCAAGCTACACAATCTATACTAGCAAGCTGTACTAGCTGTACTAGCAAGCTACACAATCTATACTAGCAAGCTGTACTAGCTATACTAGCTATACTAGCAAGCTGTACTAGCTATACTAGCAAGCTATACAATTTATACTAGCTATACTAGCAAGCTGTACTAGCTGTACTAGCTGTAATAGCAAGCTGTACTAGCTATACTAGCAATCTGTACTAGCTATACTAGCAAGCTGTACTAGCTATACTAGCAAGCTGTACTAGCAAGCTGTACTAGCTATACTAGCAATCTGTACTAGCTATACTAGCAAGCTACACAATATATACTAGCAAGCTATACTAGCAATCTGTACTAGCTATACTAGCAAGCTACACAATCTATACTAGCAAGCTGTACTAGCTATACTAGCTATACTAGCAAGCTGTACTAGCTATACTAGCAAGCTATACAATTTATACTAGCTATACTAGCAAGCTGTACTAGCTGTACTAGCTGTAATAGCAAGCTGTACTAGCTATACTAGCAATCTGTACTAGCTATACTAGCAAGCTGTACTAGCTATACTAGCAAGCTGTACTAGCTATACTAGCAAGCTGTACTAGCAAGCTGTACTAGCTATACTAGCAATCTGTACTAGCTATACTAGCAAGCTACACAATCTATACTAGCAAGCTGTACTAGGTATACTAGCAAGCTATACTAGCTATACTAGCAAGCTGTACTAGCTATACTAGCAAGCTACACAATCTATACTAGCAAGCTGTACTAGCTGTACTAGCAAGGTGTACTAGCTATACTAGCAATCTGTACTAGCTATACTAGCAAGCTACACAATCTATACTAGCAAGCTATACTAGCAATCTGTACTAGCTATACTAGCAAGCTACACAATCTATACTAGCAAGCTGTACTAGCTATACTAGCTATACTAGCAAGCTGTACTAGCTATACTAGCAAGCTACACAATCTATACTAGCAAGCTGTACTAGCTGTACTAGCAAGCTATACTAGCTATACTAGCAAGCTGTACTAGGTATACTAGCAAGCTATACTAGCTATACTAGCAAGCTACACAATCTATACTAGCAAGCTGTACTAGCTGTACTAGCAAGGTGTACTAGCTATACTAGCAATCTGTACTAGCTATACTAGCAAGCTACACAATCTATACTAGCAAGCTGTACTAGCTATACTAGCTATACTAGCAAGCTGTACTAGCTATACTAGCAAGCTACACAATCTATACTAGCAAGCTGTACTAGCTATACTAGCAAGCTATACTAGTTATACTAGCAAGCTGTACTAGCTATACTAGCAAGCTACACAATCTACACTAGCAAGCTGTACTAGCTGTACTAGCAAGCTGTACTAGCTATACTAGCAATCTGCACTAGCTATACTAGCAAGCTACACAATCTATACTAGCAAGCTGTACTAGCTATACTAGCAAGCTGTATTAGGTATACTAGCAAGCTATACTAGCTATACTGGCTATACTAGCAAGCTGTACTAGCAGCTATACCAGCTATGTCAGCTATACCAGCCATAACAGCTATACCAGCTAAAACATCTATACCAGCTATATCAGCTATACCTGCTGTACCAGCTATACCACCCTGGTATACACCTGGTACATACCATACCTGGTATATACCATTCATACCATACCTGGTATATACCATTCATACCATACATACCATACCTGGTATATACCAGGTACATACCAGGTATATATCAGGTACATACCAGCTATACCAGGTATATACCAGATGCATACAAGGTATATACCAGATACATACCAGGTATATACCAGGGTGGTACAGATGGTACATCAGGTATATCTAGTGTAATTGGTATAGCTAGTAGTCTAGCGGGTATAGTAGTCTAGCTGGTATAGCTGTTATAGCTGATATAGCTAGTATAGCTGCTAGTATAGCTAGTACAGCTTGCTAGTATAGCTAGTACAGCTTGCTAGTATAGCTAGTATAGATTGTATAGCTTGCTAGTATAGCTAGTACAGCTTGCTAGTATAGCTAGTACAGCTTGCTAGTACAGCTAGTACAGCTTGCTAGTGTAGATTGTGTAGCTTGCTAGTATAGCTAGTACAGCTTGCTAGTATAACTAGTATAGCTTGCTAGTACAGCTAGTACAGCTTGCTAGTATAGATTGTGTAGCTTGCTAGTATAGCTAGTACAGCTTGCTAGTATAGCTAGTATAGCTAGTACAGCTTGCTAGTATAGATTGTGTAGCTTGCTAGTATAGCTAGTACAGATTGCTAGTATAGCTAGTACACCTTGCTAGTACAGCTAGTACAGCTTGCTAGTATAGATTGTGTAGCTTGCTAGTATAGCTAGTACAGCTTGCTAGTATAGCTAGTATAGCTTGCTAGTATACCTAGTACAGCTTGCTAGTATAGCTAGTATAAATTGTATAGCTTGCTAGTATAGCTAGTACAGCTTGCTAGTATAGCTAGTATAGCTAGTACAGCTTGCTAGTATAGATTGTGTAGCTTGCTAGTACAGCTAGTACAGCTTGCTAGTATAGATTGTGTAGCTTGCTAGTATAGCTAGTACAGCTTGCTAGTATAGCTAGTATAGCTAGTACAGCTTGCTAGTATAGATTGTGGAGCTTGCTAGTATAGCTAGTACAGATTGCTAGTATAGCTTGCTAGTATAGATTGTGTAGCTTGCTAGTATAGCTAGTACAGATTGCTAGTATAGCTAGTACAGCTTGCTAGTATAGCTAGTACAGCTTGCTAGTATAGCTAGTACAGATTGCTAGTATAGCTAGTACAGCTTGCTATTACAGCTAGTACAGCTAGTACAGCTTGCTAGTATAGCTAGTATAAATTGTATAGGTTGCTAGTATAGCTAGTACAGCTTGCTAGTATAGCTAGTATAGCTAGTACAGCTTGCTAGTATAGCTTGCTAGTATAGCTAGTACAGATGGTATAGCTTGCTAGAATAGTGTTTCATACGAAGAGGTATGAAAGTAACGAAAACAATGGTTATAAACTACAATCAAAACCAAAAAAAAAAAAATAAACCTAATTAGTGTAAGATTGTAAGAGGTTTTGTAAACAACTTAAACAAATTACTTGTTGAATTACATCTACCTGGTTATCAGTTTTGTGAACCTGATACAAAAGTTCAAAAACGATTAGCAAGAGGAGACAAAGGAATAAATTTATTGGATGCAGCTTGTAGAAAGCACGATACAGCGTACCCAAATTCAAAAGATATAGACATAAGACATCAAGCAGATCATGATCAGGTATAAATCAGATCGTGAGCAGATACAAAGCAGATCGTGAGCAGATACGAAGCAGATCGTGACCAGATACCAAGTAGATCGTGAGCAGATACGAAGCAGATCGTGACCAGATACGTAGCAGATCGTGTCCAGATACAAAGCAGATCAAAATTAATATGAAAAAATTAGCACAATGTCTAAAAATTACCATACTAAAATGTTAGAAGATCTTGTAAAGACAAGAGCTGTTCTAAAGGAAATGTTAAAAGATATTAAACTGAAATAAAATTTTAAATGAAACAACAGATAAACGATTTTTTTTATTTTCTATTTTTATTATGTAGATAAATAGGTAGGTTTACATTTTTTCTTATTTTTTACACTTAATTTCTTATAAACTGTTAAGTCTGAGGTTTTTTATTTTATAATGTCCCCAGGCGTAAGTGTCAACATTATTTTCACATATAAATCTCTTATCGTCTAAATAACTTAAAGTTAATTTACTTATATATTGTGTATATACTTGATGAATCTTAGATCTAAACACATACATAGAATCATGATACAGCTTTTTCTCTAGTAGACATTTTCTAAAATCTTTAATACTTAGTCTAGATGTTACACTATTTCTAACACCTTTAATTTTTTTAATTTCTTTGTCTACTCTATCTATTTTGACGGAATACATTTTAGAACGTAAACCAATGAATTCCCTAATAACTTTTCCATTACATTCATCTTTCATCATTCCCAATACTTTTTTATTCATCAAGGGGAAATTATATGCATTTTCTCTTGAATAAGCAGATGTATCGAAATGTGTTGGAATATCATTTCTAATATCATCATACATATCATTTGTTTTCACATCATATATAAATGAATCGGTATCCATATAACAGAGATTAATATTATCAAGATATTTGGTCTTCATATAATCGTAATGAAAATTATACATTTTCCATTTTGATAATTCTAGAACTGAAAAACCAATATAAATGGGTTTATTATATTCCGTTTTCACTCTACTCATTTCAACGGCAACCATTTCTTCAGTAATTTCAATACAACTATGAAAATTTGGTTTCGCAATTAGTGATCTGGCTCCTAATCGTTTTCTTCTATTTTCCCATCCCATTACTATTTTGATGTCTTTTCTCTTATCGACATTTTCCATAGTCTTACCATAGACAGCATTATTGAGTAATTTGAAAAAGTTTTGTTCAAATGTGTTTTTAGCCAATGTTCTATGATGGTTATTTACATCAATATATTTTTTTAACCAATTCGATTGATTAAATTGTAGAATTCTATGAATTTTCTTCAAAATTAAACCATGTTGAATGCATTGCTGAAGATTGCGGTAATGTATTATGTAATTCTTTTTGTCATTTAAGTCTGTTATTAATTTTCTATGTTTCATATTCTCAATTTTCTTATTTTCAGCACAGAATGGAAACTCACTATGGTGATCGTGCAATACAGTTGAATATTCCAAATCCACTTCTAAAATATAACCAAATTCTGAATCTTCTTCTACAGTAGTTACATTGAAGTCGTTACAGTTGTCAAGCCATTTAAAATTTTTATAGGGGAGATATTGAGACATTGCATAACCATATAAATTATTTACATCTAAATACATTAGATAATTTGATTCTTTTGTTGAATCATAATCACTAACGTATTTATTATTAGCTGTCACATGTCGCTTACTGCATTGAACAATACCTCCCCTAATACCCCGCACAACGAAATTGTACATGTTGATATCTGTCAATAATTCCAACTCAATTTCAGTTGTTTTCAACATTGCATCCCAGGATAAACCGGGTGTGGTATAATATTGACAGGGGTCTAAATTGTAAATGTTTTTACAAACCTTGCGGAAATTTTCAAATACATCACAAAGCAATAGGACATCAACTTTTAAATATAATAGAAGATAATCTAAAAGTTTCTTACATTTGAATGTATTCCAAACTTTTTCAGCGTGTTCATAATCATCTACGCTACACGACTCATTAGTAAGTTTATTAAAGAAACATGATCGGGGTGGTAGTCCTGTTTCTTCAAGACGGTTGACTGAATCTAGATAGTCATATGGAAAGACACCTTTACGTTTCATTAAACTAAATTCATTGGGAGTTTGATAACTTGAGTTTACTGTCAACAGATCATTATCTGATAAATATCCCGCTAGTTTTTCCAAACTTGATGGCATAAACCGACAAGAATCAAGAAAACGTAGTTCGATAGTATTTTTTTCATCTATATTAATCTTTTTCGATATAGATACATATAGTTCTTTGTTTAAGGGAATTACATTTATATCACCTTCAATAGAAGAGAGTTCTCTTACGAACAAATGACAATCATATGATGAAAGATTATGAAAGAATATAGGAATAAATTTTGGTATTTGATATTCTAAATTACATTTGTTATGTGCCGGTCCTCTATATTCACCTGTTAAGTGACAATGATCGGCTACTCGATCTACATGAGATAAAAATTTTTTGCAAATGTGACAAATTGTATCCTCTTTCTGTCTAATCTGCTGAGAAGGTGTTAAGGTATTCATTGGTTTCACGATACTTAAGTAATTCACATATAAATCTTTACAATCTTTAACTAAATTTACGAAGAAATGTTTTGGTGCATCATCACCACTGTACATGTTAAATTTATCTAACCTACTGTTAAATGAACATTTGATGTAATAACTATAAGCAAAGGGAATATGTTTTTGTATTGACTTAACATTAGCTGAATTTTGAATATTAATTGCCTCTAGAATACACTCAAAATCAGCGTAGACTACAAAAGGTATATCCATTTGCTTTTTGAAATTTTTAAAACTTACGATATTATTGTCTACAGAGGGTAGACTGGTTACAATTTTGTTGCACTCATCTTTGTGTTTGATCAGCACCGTTTCACTATGAAAATGTATTAAACAAGTGTTACATATATAAACTTGTCGACGGTGTTTTGTTAATTGACTTTTAATTAATCTGTAATTAAATGGAAAGTGAAGCAATTTTATATTAATATAATTTTTTTAACATAAAATTATTATTGATTTACCTTGAAATATTTTTAATCCATACGTAATGGAATCTCTCACCATCTTCTAGTAATAACAAATTTACGTGCATAGCTTTTTCATTTATACTGGAATAGTACGGTCCGACTATATCATTGTTATCATTCAACCCAAACACGTTCACGCTAATATCGGGATTTCTCATTTCAAAATCTTTAATTCTATTCGTTGGTAGCGGAAAAGTCAAATATTCAAAATTTAAAACAATACCATTTTCCAACGTGATAATATCATCACTAATGTTATTAATTTTATATGATGTGGTTCTTTTAGAACTGTCATTAACAGGATACAATGCTGATATAACAGCCCACTTGAAACAATATTGATCATAGTTTTGTACATTGATGCATGCATGTTTCTTTTGTATTGGGGTTGGTAGAGGGATATACTGCGAACCTTTTAGACACTGATATTTATTTATATTAATTTCTATCCGTAATATTTGTATTAATGTCCATCCGCTATCACGTTCCTGGAATTCACTCATTTTTTTAACGATAACATCACATTGTGTTTTGTAAATATTGAGGAGATCATCTGTAGTTGATGATGAAAGATTAATTATAATCATTTTAGTCTGATGTGATTTCACTTCGATGTAACATAAATCCTCCTCTTCTTTAACCAGCATGTATTCACAAAATATCTCCAGATTGAATTTTATATTATCATGTTTTCGAATCATATTACTTAACAGCTTAAGCACTTTGAATTTAATTCCCGATAAAAAGTTCTCAGGTATTAAATTCGTTTCCCTATTATTTGCAATCAAATATGTAATGATGCGATTATTAAACACTGAGCTAACGCATTTTACTTCATCGTCATCAATATCAATACCATTATCATCATTTCGGATTTTGTTAGTACAATTAAGTTTGTGAGCATTTGTTCGAATATGATAGCGCCAATTTGTCTTTGGAATATGTTGATTGCAGTCCGTACAATTAACTGTATCAAATGTTTCTCCCTCATCACCAATCTTTGAATGTTGTAAGATGTGTTTTTGATAATTCAGTTGGTTTGAGAAATACCTATTGCAAGGTATGCATTTAAATGATGTGGATGGTCCATCATGATACAATCTTTGATGTTTTCTTAAATTTATATTCAGAGTGAATACTTTTTGACAAACTTCACAAATAAAACCAGCCATTTTTTAATATTGAATTTGTAAATACAACTGTAACGAGTTCTAGCACAGGAATGACTTCTAAATCCTTAAAACAAGTCTATTTATACTCTGGGATGTGCATGAGGAAACGTGCACACACTCATATATACTCATATTAATACAAATAAAATGAACATGCACAATCATGTTTCTATTTAGGTATACGATGTAAACCCGCGCACAGCTGCACAATTCTTGAGTCAGCGTTTTAAAATTTGTTTACATTAAAAAAAATATTCTTACTGATCTTATGCTTAAGAGTAAGAAATTATAAGGAGCCGCGCTGCTATTATTTATAACAAAGCGCAGCTATTGTTTACAGCAACAATATGTCGTTTTCCCACATTTGTCTACAAGAAAGAAAACACACATAACGGAAATATATCGCGTTAAATCATACAAAAAAAATTAATTAAACAAAACCACATCTAAAATTCTTTATTTGTTTACATTCGACTATCATAAAATGCGTTCATAAGAAAACACACACACACACACACACATAACGGAAGTATATCGCATTAAATCATATAAAAAAATTAATTAAACGAACCTACATCCAAAATTTTTCATACCTAACATTAAAAACTGTAATATGAGTCAAGCGTTTTAAAATTTGTTTACATTAAAAAATATTTTTATTGATCTTATGCTTAAGGATAAGAAATCGTAAGGAGTCACGCTGTTTGTTGTTGTGTAGCTTATAACAAAGCGCTGCTATTGTTTGTAACAAACATGTGATATCCCATATTTGTCTACAAGAAAAACAAAACACAAATGTATCACACTAACAAAAAAAATTAATTAAACGAAACCACATCCAAAATTGTTTATTTGTTTACATTAAAAAATATTCTTATTGATCTTATGCCCGTACACTTTTCATAATACATGTTACAAACCTATAGCCGGATCGCACACAATAATTCAATTCATAACTCCCAGCTATGCATAATCCCTAATTTTAACACACACACACACACACACGCACACATATTATACATGTTACAAACATATAGACCCATCGCACACAATTCATTTCACAATTCAATTCATAACTCCCAGCTATGCATAATCCCAAATTTGTATGAAAAAAGTGCCCCAGAAGGTACAAAAACATACTACTAATGACTGAAGCATCAAATAAACAATCAAACCTCCTGATAAAATCATTCGTTTACTCATTGTGCCACATTATTGGGTTACATTTTCTGTTTTTTTTATTAATTTTTCGTTCAGATTAAATTGATTTCAGTCGTATTGTTATTGTGCTAAAAGTGAAAAGTGCTTCCGGATTTTTCTTAATTTTCCCTTTTTCTCACATTTTTAGGGAAATAGAAAAAAAAACTTTCTAGAATAAAAACTTTTCAATGCACCGTCCCCATAACGATTTAACTGTTAAAAATCAAACGCATACTTTATTGAAGCAAAATTTTTTTAGAACTTTAAGGCCCATTATTACAATTTGTCGTTAAACTTGGGTTTTAGTTAAAGGTACCTTTAGCTAATGAAGTCGACGTAGTCTAGTGGGTGGTGTGTTGGCTTATTAGACGTAAGGCCACGGTTCAAACCCCAGGTCTGATATCAAAACGAAATATGAAAAAATATTTCTTCAACTACTTCCTCTCAGCAGATGTCTGGCAAAAACTCTGAGAGTAAATAAACTCGCCATGAAAAGCTTTTCAAAAATATGTCGTTCGGCGTCGACGCTAATCATGTATAAAATTAACACACACAACATGAGTAGTGTGGAAAGCTAGTCCGTAATCTCGACTGAAGGGTTGTAAAGGCCAATTATGTATGTATGTACCTTTAGCTAAAGTGAACTTTAAAGTCACCTTTAACTTTTTTCGTTATTACAACTTACAGATAAAATAAAGTTAACTTTTTCAAAAATATGGCAGTGGCGGTGCAATGTCGATAACACTGTACAAATTAAACGAGTTTTATTTAAATGCATTGACAACGACGCGCTTCTTTTTTTGTTCTATTTGCTCACTTTGTTTATATTTGAAATTGCCATATTGAAAATAATATATAAAATTGGCAAGTTCCATGATTAAATAAAAATTATTACCATTATTACCATTTACAAATACATACATATGTACGTACATACATAATTGGTCATTACAATCCTTTAGTCAGTATTACGACCTAGTTTCGCACACCACTTATGTTTAAAATCGGCACCTACAGTTTAAAGTCGGCTCCGAACGACAGATTTTTGAGAAACTTTTAATGGCAATTTTATTTACTTTCAGAGTTTTTGTCGGAAATCTGCTGAGAGGAAGTCGCCGAAGAAATATTTTTTCATATCTCGTTCAAATGGTCCTGGGGTTTGAACCGAAGCATCATGTCTAAAAAGCCAACACACTACCGACTAGACCACTACCGACTAGACCATGCTTGCGACAAAGCAGGATAATAGGAAATGAATCCTAAAGGATAATAAGGCTATTATTAACAAATTTAAAAGTGTTCGAAAAGTTACTGACATTCAAATAAAGGAAGAAATATATGTATGTATTACAAAACAAACATAGGTGTATTCAAGAAAAAGAAATACTACAGTTTCATTTTCAGACTGCGACAGAGTTTGTAAGCGAAGGACTATTTCTGAGAATATAATTTCCACAAAATTTTGTTTTCTTCTTTTGTATTGGTACAGTGCAGTCCTATGTTAATTTCGTATTGTGTACAAAAAGTGTTTTTATTCCATAATTTTTTGGTTTTTTTTAATAATTTTGATTTTCTTGTGTGCATTTTGCATTTGCTCACTCTCCCATTGCTTTTGTAGTTCTCCTAATATTTGCTTCATCGACTTTTATTACTTCAGAGATTTTCGTTAACTTCTGTCTCAGCATTCTTATTCTAGTTGTACTTTATTATTTTCCTGATTTCTGTTTTGTTTATTTTAATTGTTTTCATTTCATTTCATCATCCATTTCAATGCAATTTGGAGGAGTGTTGCACTGTCTATACTTATTGTTTGTATTTCTTTGGTTTATTTATTCGTACATCTTTTTATAACATTACTTCTATTATTATTTATATTCCTCTTTCTCACACACGTATTCCTTAGTAAACCATTTGTTTCATAGACAAAAAATTGAGTACCATCTCAACACCTTAAAAGGATTTTATTTGTTTAATATTTTGCTCTTTCTCAGTGTCTTTAGTTGGATTACTTTTCATATCATAAATCTCCATATAGGCACGCACGTAAGTACATATACATATACCTATTTAGCTACATATTTTCTTATTTTTATATTTTTTTTATTTTAATTTTCTTTATTTTAATTTTCAATAAAAAATAACTAATTTTTGCCTCTAAAATTTCGAATTACTTTTCCTCTTTTCCACAGCTTTTAATTTGTACCCATGTCAGCCATGTTATCCATTCGACATGAGAGCAAAAACTAAAATTTATTTCCTTCAAATACTTGAAAAGAGAGTAATATTTTTCTATTTTCTACTTTATTTATACGTATGTGTTGTGATCGCATTTTGAACTGAATATTTCAGCTTTAAATCTGATTCCTAGCAACCACATGCATTTTTATTCTGTGTATACAGTATTGTCTCAACAGGTCATTCTCTACATATATTGAAAAGTTACTCTCTTTTTCTAACAAGGCATATTACTTTTGTAAATTTTATAGATTTTTTCGAGAGGTAATACAACTTTTATGCGCTCTATTTATCTCTTACCTAAAGCTAGAGCTTATAAACACTACAGATGTTGCTGTGTTATATGTGAAACATTGCGCACTATGTGTAGCAGCATCCACAGGCATGTAACATAGTAAAAAAATTTACTAGGGAAAAAACATTTAATGTTGATATATTCAAAATGTTGAAGAAACATTTAAGCAACATGTTGCTTATTGACGATAAATGTGAACTACAAAAGTTTTAATAATATGCTCTGCTGTGTGCGATGAATTTCTACAAAAAATTCATACGAAATTTGATGTATCCCTGACCTTTAAAACAAAACCTTATATAACGGGTTTGTTTATGTACGTTTTTTTATCTGCTGAAGGAAGAACATATTCTTTAAATGACAAAGCAATTAAAAAAAGAAAATAAATAAATAAATAAAAAAATAATAATTAATACATCTAGATTCTTACTGCGCTTATGTTGTGTGTGTTAATTTTATACACGAGTGGAGGCTCCTATAGTTTAAAGTTGACTCCAAATGGTAATTATATAGAGAGGGCAACCTATCGATTTAAATTTGAACCAATACACAAAATGATTCGCGTATGAATACTACTATACTCATAAGAAGGTTGTGTGTTTGCGCTGCTTGCCGTCTTTGTCTTTTTTGTCTGTGTGCCTTTCTTCTTTCTTTGTAAATGCAACAACAACTAAGACCGTACATTTTGATGACTGATTCGAGTCACTCGAATCATTTATGAGTATTATAAATATTTTTCTAAATTTAGAAATCTGAATGAGTAGGCGTATGAATCAAACATATTTCGAATGTTATGAATTTGATGTCAGCGTTGTACTCATACTCATTGTAACCTGTACTTAGAAATCAATGTTGTAGGGAGTACGAATGAATCAGATTCAAAATTTCATGAGTACTTATGAGTAGCGAAAAAGCGATTCATTGCTGATCTCTGGTATCTATGGTGTCGAAGCCATTAATAAAAGCGCTTAACGAAAGATTTATGTATGTAACCACACTTTAGTATTTTGCTGAGTCACCCTAGTCTAGTTGATAATATTTCTTTGGCGAAAACTCTAAGAGTAAATGAAATTGTCGACTTTAAACTGTAGGTCCCACCACTCATGTATAAAATTAACACACACAACATGTGTGCTAGGCCATAATCCTGACTGATTTATGTATATATGTATGTAATATGTTTGCTGCAAAAGATGTACTATTTTATTAACGTGTAATCCATTTGCCTGAAAGATGGCGAAGTATGTAGTCAGCAATGGTCGATTCCTCGAATAAAATGATTTTTACTTTCTTATTGAAAATTAGTATTTTGTTTTCACAAAGAAATGCTCATTTTAAACTAGGTTCAAGAATTATAAATAAACTATTTTTGATTTCTACTCAACAAAACTCACAACCTACACTTTGTCATTGGCTGGGTATATTTAATTTTTTTTAATTTGTTGCATAGTGTAATTTATAATTTAATTATAAACAATAACAAGAGTAAGCTGATGCAAAATAAAACATCTTCAGAAAACGATAAACTTAAAAATTTTGTATTTTAGTAAAAAACGGTTTAAAATTGTAATTTTGCATATTTTTTATACCAACAATTCTTTGTAGTGAAAAGTATCATAAACAATATTGACATAAAAATTTTTATGATTTATGTAATTCTCATTTAAATTTCATTTAAATTTATTGTAGTGCTTAGTATAAAATCATGTAAATATTTAGAAGAGTCGTTAAAAATTTACAAGTATTTAATTAAATATAAATTGTTAGCATTTAACGAGCATTTTAACAAAAGGTATGACAACTAAATGACATTTATCAAAATTGCATGCACTGAAAGAAAATATTGTATACCATCTTTAGTCAATTAAACAAGTACATACAGTAATTCCCATATCTAAAAACCCCGGATATAATAATTCACCACTTCGTAGCACTGATATTTAAGAAATCTTGTGTTTTGCTTCAAAATGTACTGAAACTATTTCGATATGTCCATCTTTTAAGCATTCTCCGCTTATAAACGCGAAAAACTATACTTCAACTTTAAATTTACTTCAAAAATCGGTTTATAGACACTCACTTTGTTACAACTTTCCTTCCGAAATTGGTCATGTCCTCTAGCTCCTTCAATCGTGCGATTAAACGTTTCTGGGTTTCTTTTTATGGGGTTATGTTAATGAGGATATGTTAATAAAATAGCAACTGAGTCATTGGACGCCAATATTTACCATTAAGGCGATACGGCAGATGTATTGGAAAAAGCACTAAGAAATGGACCAGCGCAATGCAATTGCATAGAATGTTCTTTATGGTTTCATTCTTTTCGAGGCAGAAGCTGCACTCTGTCCCATCCAGAAGACGTAACCAACTGAGGCAACGTAATCTCAGATAATTGATTTCTGATAGAAAACCTCCAATCCAGCAATGTTCGCCTTTCGTAATTTATTTATTATTTATTTTATTTATTAATTACAATACAATTACAAATTATATTCTAATTATATACGAGCTGAGTATCTTTGTGTCACAGACCAGAGTTTCTGGCAGGAATCGAATCCACTTTCAGAATTTATAAAGCTCTTCTTCTACTTATTTGGCCTGGTGCAGCTCTCGGGCCAGTCAACGACCTGTTTCTTCGCCTATTTAAAGCTACAATATGGCTCTAGACTATGCCTATAAAAAGCCGGTATTCCGACGAATATGAAGCCAGTGTTATCAAATAGAATTCTATCAGCCTGAATGGCACTTGGCTATTTGTTCTCAGGTGGTCAATTTCGACAAAAAAATTCCCATATTATAAGCACTATCCCGCAAGCATTTTTGAAAGTTCTTATATCCAAGGAATACTGTAGTTATTTATATATATATTTATTTATGTGTTTTTTATTTATTTATTCCTGTTTATTGAATCATTTTGTGCATATTGTGTAGTTTGCAAAGCATTTCAGTGCCTTCCATTTGAATGGTTTGAACTCGTACAACTGGCGCACATGTTGAGCATTTTATTTATGATAATGAGACTCTTAAGTTGCAAATACTACCACCCACTCAGTCATAGAGACACGCTATCGAAATAAAACTTTATCTGGTTTTTATCACTGGCAATAAATTGCAAAGGATTTGTCTTAAAAAAGTATGAATACAACAATGGAGATTGTACACTTGCTGGTCTTATCCGGTTGACTGCTGTTATTCCTGGGTTCCCCGTTGCATTTTGTATATGATTTGAGACACTTGTTTATGAATACCTGTAAGTTTTACCTGGCAGTGTTCGATAATAACTATGAATCACTTCAACACGACTAGGTTGATTTTACACATGCGTTAAATAATTTGAACTTGGTTCCTCTGAAAATTTTTGAGCTTCTCCATATTATCTGTTGTCGTCCGAATGCAGCTTTCGCTTTATTGAGCGCCTTTTGTTATCACTATATTGCCTAGATAGCAGAACTTACCCACGTATTCAACTGGTTGGCCCTGTTTCATGATGTTGTCGGTCTTTACTTTGTTAATTCCCATGGATTGCAATAAAATAAATATATTTATTTGAAGTCCACTGCGCTATTTCTTCTAAATCCTTTAGCTTTGTTTTCATGTTAGATACTTTGTGCAAAAATAGACAAATACCATCCGCATAATCCACATTCTAGATTTGGCGTGAGAGAAATTTCGGTATTACGTTGATGACAGCGATAACGTTGATTTTCAGAACTGAAATTGCGGCTGAAATATCTCTATACACTAGAGACGTCACGCGTGCCCATAAACATTTGTCTGGTGGGATTACATAGTATGACTTTGACGGCCAATGGACTGTTACAGGACGTGTGATTAATAGTGTTCGAACTCGCATCGAAATATGTTCATGATACATGTGTCCATGAGGCATGTGACATCGCTTGCTGAGACGACAAATCCCACAAGTCCAATTCAAAAAACCAAGCAAGCAAGTATTGTTGGATAATGTTGCGATTTTTATCGCTTTTCAGGGTTCAAGTACGTCTGGCTGACCTTCACACAAAATTTACCAGTTCTATTGGTTCACGTGCCAGTTGAGCCGAAAGTGAGCTTTCTCGTTGAACATACATTTTTAATAGACACACATTAGTCACACAGTATTAATATTGATAATACAATTTCGTGATTTCATTTGTATGTTTGTTAGTCTATTCATGATGAAATGGCAGACCTTCTTGACCACATTTGGCAACCAATATTTATGAATTCCGGATGGATGGTATTGCAATGATCCTGATACGTCCACCACAATCCATTTTCCCATCCAACTTAGGGTCATCAGTGTATATTTCCAAAGAATTTGAAATAATAATAATAATAATAATAATTTTGCAAATGTACTGCCTCCATAAGAATTTAATATCGTGAAGCAGAAACTGAGTTCAATTCCCCCGAGTTTGAGAAGATTAATTTTCGGGATCTTATTTTTCGCATTGGAAATCACGAGTTTGTTTTTCTTTGGATTTATTTTCTGACCGCCTTGTGAACGTTTCGTAGATGGATTTTGAAACAGATTATCAGAATTTAAATGAAAATTAAAGAAACAAAAACCACCAACTGCAATTAGCAGTCCATATCGAGTCAATTTAGAATATAAATTAATTTTTGCTATAAACGGAAATTTTTTAAAATTTCTTTCATTCCTTTGGTGTCTCTTAAGTTTTTTTTTATTGCAAACCAAGAATTTTAATTAACTTTTAAGACGGGAATATTTTGGCAAACTTCATTGTGAGCTCTTTATTAACACCAGACCGTAATATTGTTATTGCTGTTGTTGTAGTTGGAGTTGCTGTTTTTATTGGAAAAATCTGAAAATCCCCAAAATGAATAAAAACAGAATCTGTAGTCGTTACAACATCAGTGTCTGCATTTATTTTATTTTTTTGTGTGTTTACTTTACAAGGAATCCTTGGATATTAAGATGTTACTGGTAGTAATCGTTTTATTGAAAAACTAGGGAAAAGATTGCAAGCCATCCTATTTTGGAAGTCTTTTTTTTGGTGTTCGTAATTTTGCATTAGCAAAACTTCTTTATGCTTACAGATTTAAGAAGTGAAAGTTGCTTCTTGTTTAGTTTAATTCGACATGGATAGTTTTGCACCAGAGCAGCGGATGCAACTTGTTGAAATTTTTTATTACAATAATTCATTTAGTAATAAATAATTTGCATTCAATACGAATTTTCATTCTCCAGTGAAGTGCTTCGGATGAATGGGTATGTAAATAAGGAGAATTCCTTTATTTGGAGTGAGGATATTCCACATGGAAATTATTGTTTGGTGAGGTATATAGGACTGCGGATTACTTGTTCAAAATTAATAAAAAATAATTGTTATATCTAAACAAACAGTGAGCGTCAAAAGAAACGTTACATTAAAATATACATTAATAAATCACCGTTATTTTAATTTTAAAATTGATCCATTGCCAAAAAAAAAATTTCGAAATATTGTCAAATTTTTTCGTGCACTCTCCTTAAGTGGTAACAGTTGGGTTTGGTGATTGTTAGAATTTTATCCATAGTGCACAGATTCTTTTGACACTTACTGTATATGTGTAAATAATTGGATTGTGAGTAGTACAGACTATAAAGATTGGTAAAAACAAAAGTCGTTAGATGGAAGCTGTATTCTTTCTGCATGTCTTCACATAACACAATGACCTGTAAGCATTGGCACTGTGATCGAGATGACACTACTATCAAGATTAATTGGTTGATGCGCCTTCTATCCATAGAAGGCCAAGCAAGTCTGGCAGTGCAGCAAAGTTCCTTATTGATGCAGGATAGGAACAATCAAATTCTCTGTACATGATAAAGTTTACTTTCGCACTATAGCTGTGTTAGCACTCCATTTGAACTTTCTGTTGACTGCAAATTATTATAGTGGTGTCTAAATACATATTCTTTTAATTCCCTCTAGGTTTAGCGAAATGTACAATAAATTGTTTTACTTTAAAGTAATTAGTGCTCTGGCTTCCAAGCAAAAATTTGTGTTACGGCGTTTGGAAAATTAAGTTCAAATTCTTTTTTTTTCAAGTTATTTATTTTATTTATTTATATTTATTGAAGTCGCCGTAGTCTAGTAGGTAGTGCGTCGGCTGATTAGACGTAAAGCCAGGGTTCGATCCCCAGGCCAGACATTAATATCAGTGAACAAATAAGAAAACAAAGAAAACAGGAAATGATCATTACATCTGAAAAGTGAAACTAAATTATGTTATATGTTAAATTAATGTTACGAAAATGGAAATGGTGTTTTGCTTTCACATCGCTTAAATTGTAAACAAAAACAATGAACTTGTTACCATGATAAACAAGTAAACAAAAAATATACCAACTAAAACCAGTATTAAAAATGGGATAAACAAAAAAACAAAAATGCAACAAAAACACTGCAAGGACAAACGTAAGCAAAATACACAACAATAATGTGAACAACATGTTTACATTTATAGAGATTTCGAGAAGGCGAAGTCAAGCAGTTAACAATCATGTACTGTTTTTGAAGGAACAAATCGATTCAAATTTTTCTACTTTTTCAAAGAAACTCTATGGTTTGAAACTTGTAATATTACTCCCTGAGATATTTAGAAATTGCAGAGACATTTGGAATGAGAAAAGAAAAAACAGTGGAAGTAGAGGAGAAGTATAATTTCTTGATAAAGATAAATCACGTTAGAGAGTGTTTGTTCAGACTTTGTGTTCACAAAAAAACCTGACACGTAGGCAGAACGACGTTGAAACTGAAAAATAGGTGGAAATTATTTTTTATATTTTAATGCTTCTAATAAAGTTCCTAATAGGTAACAGAGGCTTTCCAGCTTTAAACTTTTTTGAGTACTACCAGCTGTAACCATATAGAATCTCACATCAGGTGAAACCCTGAGTTAAGCTGGATTAAAAGATTTTCCACTACCATTGCATTGACAGAATACATATGATTATGATTATTTTATTTTTCCTCTGAACGAAATCATACCATAACAACCGTAAAGTTTATAGATACATAACATAATTGGCCATTACAACCCTTTAGCCAGGATTATGACCTAGTTTCTCACACCACTCATGTTGTGTGTGTTAATTTTATACATGGGTGGCGGAACCTACAGTTTAAAGTCAATTGTGAACGACAGATTTTTGAAACATTTTAATTGCAATTTTATTTACTCTCAGAGTTTTTGCCAGATCTGCTGACAGGAAATCGCCGAAGAATAATTTTTTCATATCTCGGTTTGACGTCTGACATGGGATTTGAACCGTGGCCTTACGTGAGCCAACACACTACCTACTACAATACGGCGACTTATAATGGGTATTATAAATCTAAAGTCAATGGTAGAATATACAATTTCCGCCATAATAGCCCCTGACGCTGTTTTAAAAATAAAAGAGAGAAAGAAAAAGATAATCACCTCTCTCCTACCTAGACTGTAAAAGTTTTTAGAGCGGAAATAATATTGTAATATTTAAGACCGTATGGATGTGGTTATGTCCATTGAAAAAAGATGAAAACTTTGGTTGCTATATGATGCTTAAGAGTCTCCTGAAATGGATATAAATTATATTATGCATTGCTTTAAATTTTATTATGCATTGCTTTATCAAAAACTAAAAAAATATTCTGATTCTTTATTCAAATGAAAATTATCAACACTATTTTGATATCTGAATGAGTTAAATTTCTTTGTATTTTTAATCATTATTTTATTTATTTCAACAAAAATTCTTTAAATTTAGTTTTACAGATTTTTAGAGATAAATGATTTCCAAGTATATAACTTTGAAACAAGAAAAACATAATTAAAGAAGCAAGAAAAAAATGAAAAATAGAGGAAAATGATGAATTATGGTCGAATAATTCATTGTCAATTTTATGAAAATAAAAGGCCAAAAAGAGAGGATTTGAAAGCAAAATTTTTCAAATTAAATTTTTACAACAAAGACAAACAAAAATTTATATTAAAGTAAAAGAAAATTTCTCTAAAAAGGTTTGGCCTTCATTGAAACTTATATGACTCATTAAAAAAGTTTGAAAATTATGTTTTTAATTACAATAAATATACAAAAAAAAAAAAGAATTTTTTACTTTTCTTTGTCTACTAATCTTTGTTACGAATTAAAGAAAATCATATTAAAATATTTTTGTTTTTAGTTTCTTTAAAAGTAAGTATTTTAAAGCCATATGTATTGGTGAATATGCCGAAACAACTGGATAGCCATCCTTAAATATATTGTTCAATAGGTGTTGTTTTCCATCAATTATTTGGTGTTTATTTTAACTATAGATTATCACAATTGTGTATATTGTTACGAAAATGCGAAAATCTAATACTGGTGTTTTGCTTTTACATCATTTAACATTAAAGTTATAAACAAAAGCTACAAAAACAAGTAAACAAAAATATATCAACAAAACACCAGCATAAAAAAATGATAAACAAGAACAAATGTAAACAAAATGCACAAACAACAATAATGAAACAACGAAGTTTACATTTATAAAGATCTCGAGAAGGCAATGCTACGAACATTCGCCTTTAAGAACATTCATCAGACTGTTTACGTTGCCATATAAAAGGCAAGACAAAAAAGCAACGGAATCAGTAAAAGTTCAGTCAGTCTTTTGTAAAGACATGGTGCGTTTGAAGACAGCAATTTTGGTTTAAAGACCTCCGTTACAAAGATCAGTCGAACAGTTGTCTAGTAACTGTTATTGTTTATGCAAAGAGTGTAAACAGAGGAATAACAAACAAATCAATTGTTGTTGTTTACATCAAGTTGTGAACAGTGGCACACAGAATTGTGCGAATAATAAAGAATTTTAATTAAAACTAAACATAAACTTATTTTTATTTTATTTGCAATCTACGAGCCTATAATTTAAACGTTTTTAAAAGGTAAAAACATAACAATGTTTTACCTCTGTTTTAAATATTTAATTTCATTAAATTTATTTCTATGCCTACACTCCTGCTGTTTGTTGGACTACTAGTGAAAAGTATTTCATTTGCTCTTGCTTTCGTTGTTATTTGCTCTGCTTTCAGCTTAAAATGTATAAATTTTAAGTATCTGAATAGAAAAGGAATGTGAATTACATACTTACATAATTGGTCATTACAACCCTTCAGTCAGGATCACGACCTAGCTTCTTACATCACTTATGTTGTGTGTATATTAATGTTATACATGATTGGGGAGACCTACAGTTTAAAGTTTAGTTCGAACGACAGATTTTTGAGAAACATTCCATCGCAATTTTATTTACTCTCTGAGTTTTTGCCAGGAGACTGCTGAGAGGAAGTCGCCGAAGTGGAAAATTATCTAAGGTGGTATTTGGACCACGTGCTCTTGTCCAATAAACCAACAAACTTCCTACTAGACTACGGTAATGATTACTGACTTTTTTAGAAGATTGAGGGAATTGGACTTGGTTGATATGTGGCTACAACAAGACGGTGTTACGAGATGCTCTAAAAACATAAATTTGATCGCTGCAGATTACTTTTTGTAGGGACAAGTGAATTTTTTATGTAGGGGCGGCAATTTCAGACTTAAAAATTAATACTGCAGCTGTTATTAATGCGATCCCGGCCATTTAGACTCTTATTCGCTGATGCAAACTTACTATGTTTTTAAATGTTCAAAACCCAATCGAATTAAAGGTGAAACGTTAATTTAAATTACATACACTTACATACATAATTGGTCGTTACAACTCTTCAGTTAAGATTACTACCTAGCTTTTCACGTCACTTATGTTGTGTGTGTTAATTTTACGCATGAGTGGCGGGACATACAGTTTGAAAGTGACTTCGAACGACAGATTTGTGAGAAACTTTTCTTGGCAATTTTACTTACTCTCAGAGTTTTTACCAGAAATCTGCTGATAGGAAGTTCAGTTGGAGATGCCTGACCTGGGGTTTGAACCGAGGACTTATATCTAATAAGCCAATACACTATCCACGAGGCTATGGGACTTCAATTTAGAATGCTATTGCTTATCCAGAAAAAACAAAGTATTTTGTTTCTGTTACTGGTATTGCTACTGCCACTGTGTGGTACAATGTATGTACCGTACACATTCTGTCTTTTATTTCATGGATTTATGCATATAATCACTCTCGTCATACCCAGTTTCACATATTGAATGTCAATATGTGTCAGTACGTGAGTATTGATGTCGTTATGAGGCCGTCATTAACGCGTATTTAAGTCACTTGGGCCTTGCGCAAGAAAATGTTTGCGTTTAAATGTTAAATCTGAGTACGGCAAAACAACGTTATAAAAGTCGTGGAAAATTTTTATTATTTTTCTTTATTTTATTTCTCTCAATATGTGGCAAAGTAATGTGATTTCTGTGAAAATTATTCAATTTGTTTTTACGATTAAATTCAATAAAAATTAATAATTTAGTGAAGCAAACTGACGTATACCTACATTTTCTGGTTGTAGTTTTTTTTAAGCAAAACTTTTATAGCCGTATTGAGAAACAATCATAACAATAACACGATGCGACAGTGAAAATACACCCGAGTAACTACCTAGTGTAAGTTGATCAGTTAGTTGAGTAGAATTAAAAAATAAATATTTTATTTTATTTTTTATTTATTTATTTATCAAGATCCATCAAAATTTCTAAAAAATTTTGAAGTAAAAGCTCATTTAAAAAATATATATACATAAAATATAACTCGACTGTTAGACTTTTTAAATAATAACTACGGTAATTTTTGTCCGATTTGTCCATCTCTTCACAGGATAATGCGCTTTCTGAATATTATCACCTATTTCATATTTTTTAATTAAAGTTTTCTACTATGAACGTACAAACTTGAAAAAATGTGAAAAAAATTCGCATTTGCCAAGTTTACCTCATCAAACTGCTATGAGGTTTTATTAAGTCCAATAATATACATATATGCATATCGTCTTAAAACCCCATCCCTCTCCTATCTAATAATATTTAAATTTTGGACATCTCTTCAGAAAGGTTTGTGTAATCAATAAATTTGTGAAAAAAGATCAAACAAACTTTCTTGTCAAATAAAGCAGGTTTGGAGAGTTCGAGAAATATAAAAAAGTATTTTTGAGTTCTACTCAACTAACTGAACGACTTAGACTATGTAGTTACTCGGATGTATTTAATTTTTTGTATTTTGTCGCATAGCGTAATTAATTTAATAAAATTTATTAGAATAATTTCTCAAAATCAATAACTTTACAAACTCAATATCAACTCTTAATTTTGTTTCAATAAACGAACTCTTTATTTTTTAATAATTATATACATAAGTGTGTATGATGAAATTTATATATATATTTATATATATATGCCCAGCAGAGTCTGGCACGTACCTTCCTTCTGCCACTGAGATTGCGCCACTCCGCTCAAAGAACCGAAACAATGGGAATATCTATGTCCTGTATCATGTCGGAGCTTACTAGCTCCGTACTAACCCTGGTCAGCTCATCATCAATGTAATATTCCTTCGTCTCGGAACCCGTGGTTGTCATGGACAAGGACGGACGAAAACTGATATAAAAATGTCCAGATCGTCCGCATAACTATAGACCTTGAAACTAAATATTTCGTTGCAGTTCCTCTAACATTGTATACCGGAAAGGGCACAATGGAATGGTGGGGTACTCCAGTGGCAGAGAGGTATACCCATCTTCATAAATGGGTCTAAGTTAGGTGGATGTGCAGGTGTTGGGCTTTTCTCCAGGGAACTCGGTCTTGAACTCCACTTCAGTTTGAATGATGAATGCAACGTTTTTCAGGCGGGGATTTTCACAATCTTGAACGCTATTAAGGCCATAGCTGATGGACCAGCTTCGGATTCGGAATCTTACAAGACCTTTGTTGACAGTGAGGCTGCCCTTAAGGGCATTGCGTCGGTCTGGTGCAAATCACGGCTCTTTCGCGAGTGAAAGGAGTCGTTGAGGACTTTTGGACTAGACCGTATCCGTCTAGGCTAAGTTCCGGGTCATAGCGGAATACTGGGCATTGAGACGGCGGATGCCCTCGCTAGGTTATGTTCGCTTTCTAGGGGCGATTTGATAGTAGGTTCTGACCCCCCAGTCTGTCACCTCTACGGCCTCATCAATGGAGGTCAGGGAGGAAGAGCAGAGGCGTTGGGGGAACGGATCGGGTTACCTTGTTCCTAAATGTCTATGGCCTGCTGTGGACAGTAGGAGAATAGGTTAGCTGCTGGGCTAGGATAAGGCCAGATTAGGTTGCTGACGGGAATCTGGAAAAGATCCAAACCAGACTATTGCAGGGCCTGTTGCGATGAGGAGAAGTTGGAAACTATCGAACACCTCCTCTATAACTGCGCAGCCCTTGGTTGGGGTTGAGGACCCTTGACAGGGCATTCTTTGAGAGCCGACATCAAGGTTCTCCACAGACTCATTAGTGGCTTGTGCTGGTTGAGAGGTACTAGGGCTTCATCAGTGTAGTCGCGCTTTCCCTTTGTGTTGTGTCTGGTCTATGTAATTCCTCCGCTTCCCATTCTCCCCTTTCCTGCATCCTCTCCCTTTTTATCCTATTATTATCCTTTTCTCTTTAAGGACATTGTACAAGGGGTCCGTTCGACCCAAGCAAACCATTATTTCAAATATTGTGCTGTATTTCATTAAATCATTTAAAATGTCAACTCCAGGATACACTGTATATACCCGAAAGGAAGCAATACCCACTTTCATACATCAGTTCGTAAAAATCGCACATCCTTTAGATGTCAATCTGATTCTGATTTTTGTTTTATTGATAAAAACGACACAAACACCACAACAAATGCATTGCATTGTGAAGAAGGGGGAGGAAACATACATTCTTTAAGCATGTCACACCACCACATGCAACGTTACTAGCTAAACGTGAAACAAGATTTCTGTTACCTATGATGTATCGTACGTATGCGAATAAAAACGAAATATTGTTGATTTTCAGATTTTTATTTTATTCAAGCCTGAGAATAAGTTAAAATGACAGTGTACGTCGATATGAAAGCGTCTAAATATAGAAAAGCCTCAAAGCTTTATACGACAACAATCACATTCGAATGACGTGTAAGTGACGTGAAAGGAAGCATAGGAAATCATCAAGAAAATTTTACAGACACGAAACTATCAATGAAAAACTATTTCCCAGATGAAGAGAAACTGACATGTTACGTACACTAGGAATTGGTGCGGTTGTGTGCAGTAACGTAGAAACTTTATTGTATTCTAAACATTACATCAGAGATCATATTGATTACGTTCTTTGAAGGACGGGAAATAACTCAGTTTATTTTAATTTTAAAGAGAATTTTTATTATCCTTATTCATTAGAGCGTAGATTGTTTATTGACAAAAAGTAGGAAAATATAGTCACCGAGAGGAGGGCATGGCAAAGTAGTTGTATGACTAACTGAATAGCTGGTTAACTGACTGACTGAGTAACTTTATAGAAGACAAAACCTTATGCTAATTCCGTAAGGTGTTTGGAAAGTTCAATAATTTTCCAAAGAAAATGAAAAAAAAAAACTTTTACAAGTGGAAAGGCTCATACGAATGAAAGGTTTGCTTGAAAGTTAGACTGCTACACACACTGTCTTACGGCTTGCATTCTGCCTGTGATACAATATCGTATTTTATTTTCTGTCTCTTGCATCGTGTTCTATTAACCCAAAAACTTTAAAAATAGAAAAGAAAAATTAAAACAAAATTCAATATCGAAATTTTCGTTGTGTGTCTAGTTAATACGTACAAGTGCCTAAAAGAGCGCTTATCCAAGCATGAATGAAAGTTTTGATGTCATAAATTAACACTGACGGCTTAAAAAGCGAATTAATTCGACAATAGGCACCTCTATAGCATATTGAGTGTGCCTTTTAAAAATGAGAAATCAAAAACGACAGAGTGCACGATTTATGTGGGCAGTTCACATCACATCGAAGTGAGAAGATCATGACCCCAAATCTCTTGTACAGAATATCCAATGTGGCATGATAGCGTCATACTTTTTAATCCACATATGGTTCTTTCATTTTTGCAAGCTACTTTAATTTAAAAAGACTGAATATCGGTGGCATTATTTTGCCTAATACCCATATGCATGAGTATGTAAATTCTAAAAACTTTTTTAACTAAAAAAAATTAAATATATACAGACAATGACAAAGCGTAGGTTGGGAGTTGAACTTAAAAATATTTTCTTTATATTTCTTGAATCCTCCAAACTTGTTTTATTTGACAAAAACTGTTTTTTTGGACTTTACGCACAAATTTTTTACACAAATAATGATTACACAAATATTTTTAAACCGATGTCGAAAATTTAAGCTTGTTATAAGGAAGAGGAATGGGGCTTTAAAACGATTTACCTATATATACTATTTCACTTAATAAGCTATGAGGATTGATGAGGTAAACTTGACAAATGCGAATTTTTTTCATATTTTTTCAAGTTTGTCCGTTCATAGTGCCAAACTTTAATTAAAAAATATGAAATATGTGTATAAGTGAATAAAAAATTCTGAAAGTGCATTACCTTTTGAAGAGATTGACACTTCGTTTGATCAAATCAGATAAAAATTATTATTTAAAGAGTCTAACAGTCGAGTTATATTTTTCATGCATATATAAAAAATAATATTTTCTAAGTTTATCACATCAAAACTCAAAACATATAAGTTTGAACACAACGTTTATGTATACCATTTCAAAGGCTCATCTGTCCCCTATTCAAAAACTTTGGATTTTGAAAATAGGTTAAAAAATATTTGGATAATCAATAATTTTAAGTAAAAAGATCTAAAATACCGCTTTTGTCAAATAAAACAAGTTTGGAGGGTTCGAGAAATATAAAAAAAATATTTTCGAGTTCTACTCAACAAAACTCACAACCTACACTATGTCAATAGCTGGGTGTATTTTGACAGTCGCAACGTGTGATTTAATAAACCATTTCATTTGATTTAATCAAGAAGTTCTCTTATTTAAATTTTATTTTTATTATCTTCAAATAAAATTTATTTTTAAATCCAATTTATTATTTTGCAAAGAATAAAAATTATTTAAAAATCTCCAGAGACTTTTAAAAGTAATTTTCCTTTTTTAGAAATGCAAGTTAATTAGTAAAATTTGTATATTCAGACACAAAATCATTTCAATAAATTTTATAGGTCATCTTAAACTAACAAACATTTTAATTTTGAATTATAACAACAACAACAAGACAAAGTCAATTTATAATCTGTAATAAATTTGCAACACAGATAGAGAAAGAAAAAATAAAGAGATCCTTTTATTTTGAATAATTAATTCGACATACACTGTCTCACACAATTGTCCGTACATTAAGGCAAAAGAAAATAAAATATTGAGTATGCCACGTACCTTCTTCAATGTTGTGGAAGTATTTTAGTTGAAAAAAAACACTTACCGTAGCTCCACTAGAGCTTATCTGATGTGATCGAACCATATCATCTTATGAACTGCTCCAAAACGAAAGATTAATTTCTCGCATATGTTTCTATTTCTGAAAGCTGTAAGGCTAACAAAACGTATCAAATAGTGCAACTTTTAAAGTATACTGGCAGTTCTTGAATTACCACTTGATGCTCTTAACATCTAATTCAGCATTTCTGTTAGTTAAGTTTACAAACAAGCTTCTCACACCACTCATGTTGTATATGTGGCTATTTCATAAATGAGTGGCGGCACCTATAGTTTAAAGTTGACTCTGAACGACATATTCTTGAAAAACATTTTCATGGCAATTTTATTTACTCTCAGAGTTTTCGCCAGAAATCTGCTGCGAAGTAATAGTCGAAGAAAAACTATTTTTATATTTCGTTTTGTTGAAGATATATGACATGGGGCTTGAGCCGTTGTTATCCCAGAATCTGTATGAGTATCTGACATTCACATGATTATGAAAATTCTAATTAACTTTCTACTATTCTGGTTGACTTCAGATTGGATGTGTTCTACAGGTTTAGATTGCAAAAAATGCAAAAAGTATGTATGCATTGTTGTATAGTGTATCATATAAACGCACTTGGCCCTTTTGAGTTCTCTGATATTTATGAAATGTTTAAATTTAAATAAATTCACCGGAAACCTCAGGAAAGGAAACTACAAATGAAACAAAAAAAGAAAATTCAAATGCATTCAAACACACACTAATACTACTGCACCTACACATCATATGTATGTATGTATGTCACTGAACAACAACATAACTACGAGCAATTTAAAATTTAACATTTTAAAAGTTAACGTTTTGCATTTGACTTCAGTTTAAGTTCGTATGAGTGGGTCTATATTTGTAAGTGTGCAGAAGGAAGGATGTGAAAGAGTGTGTGAAAGTATTAGCCTCGTATTCATATGCAAATTCGTTGAATTATAAAACTTGAACTACATATGTCGCTGCTCTGTCGGTTAGAAATTTCAACTTATCCTTAAGAACATCATGAACAACACCAAGAGCAACAACAACGACATCAACAAAGTGTGTCAATATTAAGTGTTAATTAAAATACAGTCTAAAGCATGTTTCATAGAATATTTCTTAATTTATCGCTTTAGCGTCTTCCACATTAGTTTTATGTCAGTTAGTAGAGCATTTTACAGACAACTGGAGACTTACTCAGATTTATTTTAAATAAGGTAGACATACTTCTTTACAGTCTTATTTGCGGGTTGCTGGTTGGTGATGAATTTGGCCTGCCACCCTCGTTTGTCCATATTTCTTTAACAACGATGCTAGCCAGGCCATTTCTGTCAACGATCTGGAATTGAATGATCCGAACACCATCAACATGTCATGTAATTTCAACGGGTCGGTGCTACGTACCACACAGCATATGCCGCATGGGATAATCTACACTAACGAATTGAAGGCATGCTCGCCTCACGTACATGTTATGTGAACTGTTAATACAGATCGAGTGATTTGACCACGTTAGACTTTTTCTTTAATGCAAATAAGCCACAACGGAAAGTGCCTTTGCACTTCCACCTTCCATGTCATAAAAAAATTAAGTGCTGCTGGCCATTTACAACGCCTTTGATATAGTGAACCTATGCCAGACCAACAAGCATACATTCATGTTTTTTGAAACAAAATTGTCTGCATCTATGAATTTGGACAAAAATTGTTGCCGAGAATCTTGAAACGAATGTGGAAAATTCATTCCATTTGGAAAATTGTGTGTTTGGCATGCATATGTCATTTTGAAACAAAGTCAAAACATTTATTTTCAATTCTTGGTGAAGTATGATACGAATATACATACGGCATTCATGTATAGATTGAATATATTTCAATTTCTTTCATTAATACTACTACATACACATTTCAACATGTTTTAGTGTAAGTGCATATACTAATATGCAATATTCAAACTTACATACGGGTAGGCACTCTAAGTTTACACAATTTTGTATTCCTCGCGCAACATGTCATATCAAGTTCTTACTAGGTACCGGTATGGAGTGAAAGTTTTTTTTTTGTGAAAATAAGACAGTAATGGGAGAGCAAAAAACATTTCATTCAAAATATTGGCAATTTGTAAATTTCACTCTAATAAAACTGTTCGTCTTTTAAGCAAATTAATAAGTCACGACGTCATCGTAAGAATCGAAGTGCTTCTCGGTGCATTCGTGGGCCAAGTCTGGTGAATACGGCGGATGCGGTAGCAGCTTCCAACTTAAAGCTTTCATTGTATCCAGAACCGTTTTCGCTTTGTACGCATGTGCATTGTCGTGTTGCAAAATTACCACTTTGCCGTGTCGTTTAGCATTTTTCCATCAATGCATACTTCAAATTGATGATTTGTTGTCGTGATATTGTATTAATGATTTGACCAGACTTTAGTTGCTCTTGGTATACCACACCTCTCTTGATCCAGCGCGCACAGCATTGTCTTCCTGCCGAATAGATCTGGTTTTGCTGCCAAATTCGATGGTTGTCCCAGATTAACTCATGATTTTTTCTCTTTAGGATTCTGAAAATAAATCAATTTTTCATTGCCAGTAAAAATTCGAGGCAACACTGATTTTCTATCGTACGTTCAAACTTTATGATGGTCTTCCACGTTTTCATTTCTCACATCAAAATGGTTATCCCTAAACCGTTGAAAGAATTGTTAATTTTTTTTTTTACTTTTTATATATGGCATGTAGTGTAGTAATGCATTTGAATATTATTTTTCAAAATGTTTGAATTTCTTTTATTTCAACCACCACTAGTAATGCCCTTAACACTTCCAATTGGTACACATGATGGGTATTTTATTTATGGGGTTGGCATCCTCAAGTTATAAACTCTGCCACCCACACAGCGATGCCAACACACTTTTGTAATAAAAATTTGTCTGGTTTTTTAGCATTTGCAATAATTTGCAGAAAAATTATTTTAGCTATTTGCAAAAAAGAGAAGTTTGAACATAACTGTGGGGAATTAAACCGTTGCTTTTAGAAAATAAAAATAAAATCTAATGTCAACAGCATTATACTTCAAATTAATTGATTGTATTTTAACGGGCGATAAACTATTACGAATACTTTATACTTTATATTAATACTTTCGTAATTCTTTTATGAAGCCGTTTAGTTTCTTCTTCTATATCAATATCTGAAAGTGTTCACTACATTTCGAATATGTCAATATTTTGTGTGAATTTTAGACTGGCTGCGTCATCGGTCCATATTTCTTTTTGAAATACTTTGGCCAGGCAAACATTTCCAATTACTTTTTACCTGGATTGAATGATCTGAATGTCAACGACATATGGTTTCAATACGATGGCGCTACGTGCCACACAGCTCATGTGAGATTGGTTATTCTGTTCGAGCGATTTTAAGGCATGATCATCTCGCGTGGAGACAATGTGAACTGGCCACCGAGATCGTGCAATTTAGATCTCTTTAGAGTTTTTCTTTTGGGAATTTTCTTAAGACGTCAGTGCATGGCATCGGTCAAATTCAACTTGGTTTATGCGCCAGAGTGATGGAAAATTTAACATTTCAAAGGCGGTCCATGCGTAGTGACATCAGTAGGCCTTTCAAACGAATAAAAGATTTCTATTATAGTTCCTATACACTTTTTTATTTAAATTAAATAATAGGATGCGCTTGAAAAATATTGTTATATTAACTGCATAATTGATTGAGAAATCTTATTCTGAAATATTAATTTCTCAGTTACCAGCACAGGTTTCTGCAGCTTTGGATGGACACCTTACGAAATATATTATATTGACTCGAAGTGGCTTAGAGAGATCTAAACACATCTTGATTAACCCTGAACGGTTACTGTTCGTCGAATCGACAAAGCTTACTTACTCTTTATCATATAATTCTTTTATTTTGGATCAAATTTCGATCTTTTTTTCAACAACGTTAGTTGATAATGAAAGCTTGCAGTCAGCAGACGAAAAAAAATTTTTTTGTTCGTCGATTCAACGAAGAGGAACCTTACTGTACAAAAATGATCATCCAGGATTGAAAAATAGGTGGCCATTTTACGTTTACTTACTACAAGCTTTCGTTATCAACCAACATTGTTGATAAAAAGAGCGAAATTTGATCAAACATAAAAGAATTATATGATAAAGAGTAAATGAGCTTTGTTGATTCTACGAACAATAACCGTCCAGGGTTAAAGTGTTCGTCGATTCAACGAAGAGTGACCTTAATGTACAAAAATGAAGAGTAACCATCCAGGGTTGTCACACATATATACATATATAAATAATTGGCCATTACACCCTTCAGTCAGGATTACGGCCTGGTTTCTCACACCACTCATGTTGTGTGTGTTAATTTCATACATGACTGGCGGGACCTAGGGTTTAAAGTCTACTTCGAACGACAGATTTTTGAGAAACTTTATCATGACAATTTTATTTACTCTCAGAGCTTTTGCCAGAAATCTGCTGAGAGAAAGTCGCGGAAGAAATACTTTTTGTATTCTTGTTTTGATGTCTGGCCTGGGGCTCAAACCCTGACTTTACGTCTAATAAGCCAACACACTATCTGCTAAGCTATGCACTACTAGACTAAGTTGTCACACATAAAAGTTAAATGCCACCGACTATAATTTTCTTAGTTTCCTAACATCATTTGCTGAGAGTTCTTAAATAATTGGTATTAGTTTTGTGAAATCAAAAGAGGGAAACATAGAAAAACTGAAATATTGGCTTTCTATTATAAATACAACACAAATGTACAAATATAAATTATTCGTCATTACAACCCTTCAGTCAGCATTACGACATAGTTTCTCACACCACTTATGTTGTGTGTGTTAATTTTGTACATAAGTGGTGGGACCTAGAGTTTAAAGTCGACTCCAAACAACAGATTTTTTGCAAAACTTTTCAGCGCAATTTTTTATTTACTCCCAGAGTTTTTGTTAGAAATCCGCTGAAATATTTCTATTCATATGTATCTCGTTTTTGTTGGAGATTACCTGGGGCTTGAACCATGGCTGCACTATCTGCTATATTACAACCACATTTATATTATTGGGTTATTAATTTTTTAGTTTAGTTTTTTTTTAATAAGGCGGTTTATGTAAGAGTCATATAACCCGTATTGCAAGCATGTTGATCATATAGTCTTTCTGCACTTAACTTAAAACATTTTTCAAATATTTATTTTATTTAAAGCACCTTAGCAAGTTCCACTACAATTTAAAATCATAATTATTAGAATCAAATTTATGGGACAAAAGCCTTCAATTCAACAAATTTACTGTACCCTAATGTTTGTTATTTTTATTGTATTTAATAAGAAATTTTAACGGGTAGAAAATAGTTGCGTGAAACTTGATAATTTGACCACTTATGGCAGTATGTTGTACGATGGTACCATAAACAAAGACAACTTAAACCAAAGGAACTCCCGTTTACTGGGAATGGTTCTATAGAATACACACATTAATATCAGTAAGAATACCATTCGCAACAATATTTTACTAAAAATAAACTTGAAAACAATAATTAGAAGGGAAAAACTTTATGACATAAATGTCAATGAAGATATGATTTATGGATACACTTGTTCGCTGTTTTAGTCTATCTATCGCTCTCTCTATCTTTCACTGTCTGAATCTTTCTCTCCTATTTATTTTTAACTTTTTTGCAAGTGAATAAAATTTTTAATGCGCCGAAATTTCTTTTTTTTTGGTGTCTTTTTCATATATTTGCTCGCCCCAAAATAAATCTCAATCTACACAAGACCACAATAAAATGGTATAAAAAAAATTTGTACCCCATAATGTTTTGCATTATGTGGATAACAAAGAAAAACTAAAAATAATATGTACACATGAGATGAATATGTTTATAATATTATCATGAACTATTAAAACTGCAACTACTAAAGTTAAACAATAAAAGGATAATAAAATATACATTTTATTGTCTTAAATTTTAATTTAATAACAACATACATATCATGTATAAAATTAACGCACACAAAATAAGTGGTGTGAGAAACTTGGTTGAAATGTTATTTAAACCGTTGTAATGACCAATTATATATGTATGCATGATGCACACCTCCCAGGAAATGTAATTCAAGTTTTTATTGATGGATCCAGATCATGCAACTAAGTTGGATGTGGAAACTTTTCAGAACAGCTGAACATTCAGTCGTCCCTTGCACTACCAGATATTTGTAGTACAGTGAGAATTCGGTATCAGAGTATATCGCCTATCTACCGACGTTAAAGCGGCCATTAGATCCCTGGAGAATATATAAACCACATTGAAGATTGTACAAGAATGCCGGGTGTCAGTAGAGGAAAATGTGAGATACTCGATAGCTACCTTCATTTTGGTTTCAGGACAACATGGCCGACAAATTTGCTAAAGCTGGTATCGTTAACAATTTAAATGAA
The DNA here is from genome assembly GCA_936449025.2 of Sarcophaga subvicina. Taxonomy (NCBI): domain Eukaryota; kingdom Metazoa; phylum Arthropoda; class Insecta; order Diptera; family Sarcophagidae; genus Sarcophaga; species Sarcophaga subvicina. The sequence goes on from OW388084.2 coordinate 42,865,721, forward strand.
AACCTAGATGAGACTGGAGTTCATCTCCAGAGAGGCAAGGAAATGGTCTTACAAAAACTCCCTTCAGTTGCAAATGTAAAATGGGATATGAAACCAATTGTAGAGACGTCTTGCAGATCTGGCCCAATATGGATATATGTAGAACAAAATTTGCGTGGATCTTATCAAGATTCTATTTAAGAAACCTTAAAGTAGTGATAAATAGCCATTGCTACACTCACTGTTCAAGTCAGGACACTGGGAATAACTCCTAATGCCTTCTGCTGAAGCTGCAACGACAAAGGACAAAGAGGAGAAGACTGAACATCTTTTCAGGCATTCTCGAGAGCTTGTAAAACCGAGAAAATTAATTTTAACTACACTGAAGTTAGTGACAAAACATGTCTAGCCAAAGGCGATTCGGTATGGTTAAGAGATGTCAACCAAGAGTTATAATTATATTTGAAGGAATAGATAATGTCGGTGTTACAACGGGACCTTATAGGATCCAAGTATTTATTGAACCGGCTGCCAGTTTAACCTAACTTAATCTAACAATTTGCTATAGAGAGCAACTTTATTATCAACTACTATATTCATACTAATCAACATTTATTTGAATGTGTGTTTATATATCGCACTCCAACCACTTCTAAATACACCTAATTCTGTTTTTACACGGTCTTTTTTTACACGGTTTTGATATAACACGGTTTGAAAATAAAATATTTTTAATTTTTGTTACACGATTTTATTCCATTTAGCACGATTTAAAATTTTTTGTACTTAAATTTTTTTGTCAAATTTAATTTTTGCAAAGTATGTTCATATCACAAATTTAAGGGAATTCCCTTTTTGCGCGACAAGCAAATTTACTGGTCAAAGCAAATGTAAACGGCACAAATTTAGGGGAATTCCCTTTTGTGCATACAAGCACAAAGGTCAGAGCAATTGAAATGTGTTAATATTTTGTGTTTGGTAAAAAAATTTTTTATTGGCAAATTTGTTTTTCTATCGTTACATTAAATTTAACGCATTAAGATGAAAGGTAAGTCAAAAAATATTTTATATTTATTAAGTTATTTATATTTTTAATTTTGTTAAATATTTTCTGAATCTCTAAAAGAAAATGTCAAATACAAAACTTCTTAAAAAATCCTTCTTTTTCACTAATTTTAATAGGTTTTAGAAATTAGGAACCAATCACCTATTTTTGCATACGATCAGTGTCTTTTTTACACGTTTTTTTTTACACGGTTTTTTCTGGAACCAATCTACCGTGTAAAAACAGAATTAGGTGAAAATTTAATCATATTGTTACGTTTTTACCTTTTAAAAACGTTTAAAATACGAGCTCGTAGTTTGCAAATAAAATAAAAATAAATCTGTGTTCAGTTTTAATTAAAATTCTTAATTAATCGCACAATTCTGTGTGCTACTATTCACAACTTGATGTGAACAACAACAATTACTTTTCTTTGTTATTCCTCTGTTTATACCCTTTGCATAAACAATAACAGTTACTAGACAATTGTTCGACTGATCTTTGTAACGGAGATCTTCAAATGACAAGCCTGACTGAATTTCTACTAACTGAGTTGCCTGTTTTGCCTTGCCTTTTATATGGCAACGTAAACAGTTTGATGAATGTTCTTGAAGGCGAATGTTCGTGGCTTCGCCTCATCGAGATCTCTATAAATGTTTCATAATTGTTGTTAGTGTATTTTGTTTACATTTGGTAAATTCACACAAGCCGTTGTATCGTTGTATACATTGGATTGTTTGACGACTATACAACAGTGTATGCTTGTTGTTGATAATTATCATGTAAAAATCCGATACACTTATACACAGTTTTTTCACATGTTTTTAAAAGTTGCATTGCTTTCGTGCTATCAAATTGTGAGAATGAAAAGAATGTATATATGTTTTCATATGTTTTTAATAAGTTGTGTTGGTTTCTTGCTATCACATTGTTTGAATGTCAAAAATTTTGAAGACGAATACGACATGCACAATACAGCATAGCATTGAGCGTTCACAAACAACCAAGTGTATTCAATACAACATACACGATACAAAGTGGTGTGAAGTGACCAATTTATTCTTCTGGTGTTTGTTGGTATATTTTTTTTTACTTGTTTATCATTTTTGTATGCTGGTGTTTGTTGTCATATTACGCGGTGCGATAATTTGTAAACAGGTTCATTGTTTTTGTGTTTGTAGCTTTTGTTTATAATTTAAATGTTAAACGATGTAAAAGCAAAACGCCAGCATCTATTTTTTTCCATTTTCGTAACAATATTTAACCAAACAATTTCTGAATTATTGAATTGTGTTCGATTTTTAAAAAGTTCCTGTTGACTGTGGCATTAGCCCTTTCATTTCCTTGTTTTTTCACAAACGTCGATACTTGACAAAGTAAAAGTTTTTCGGTATAAAAAGTTGCTTCCCTTTTTATTTTGGAGTTAATGGAACCCAACGAACCAAAAACGAAAAAAAAAATACGAAATAAAAATAAAACAGAATTCAAAATAAATAAATTCGCTTTCACGGTTAAAGTCAGTCAGCCAATCTAATTTTCACTCAAATAACTCATTCGTGCCTAAGGATTTTTCATATTTTATGTTCAAATTTTTTATTTAACGTTCATGTTAGTTCAAATATTTGTTCTTTTTTTTTGTAGAAAATTATTACGTACGTTACAAAATTAGCATAAATTGTTATGTTCCGTCAAGTTACTCTTTTTTATTGTCAGTCACTCAGTCACTCATTCAGTTAGTTAAGCAATCATTTTGTCATTCTGTTTTTAGCTATGTTTTCATGTTTTCTTGCCTTCTGAAAGGTTATAAAACAATAAACAACTCAAGGTTTTGTTTGATTGTCTAATACCTACTGACTGACTGACTTGTTGGCTGGTTAGATGGCTGGGTAGATGACTGCTTGATTGTTGGTTTGGAAAACAATGAAAAACAATTTTATTACCCAGGCGGGAGGGTTGAAAAGAACTTCATAACGCTTATAAGCATCGTTTATTTTTATTATGTTTTTATGTTTTTGAGGTTTCAAAACAAAATTTCCAGCCCTTAAGGCCATAATCATGTTTTGTTTTTATAGGATTTTTCTATTGAAACATAATAAAAAGGAATTAAATTCATTTATGGCAGCATTAGCAGTTGTTGTTAAATTGCCTAAACTCCTCCGACGCATTTCAATCAAAATGTTGTTTGACTGTATTGAACAGTTAAAACGTATTAATTGACCGATTACAAGAAAAGTAAACTAGTAAAAATATTAAATATAATATAGACTAGGGACTACATATATAATTGGTCTTTACAACCCTTCAGTCAGGATTATGGACCTAGTTTCTCACACCACTTATGTTGTGTGTTTTAATTTTATACATGAGTGGTGCGACCTACAGTTTAAAGTCGACTCCGAATGACAGATTTTTGAGAAACTTTTCATTGAAATTTTTATTCACTCTCTGACTTTTTACGAGAAATCTGCTGAGAGGAAGTCACTGAAGATATATTTATTTTTTATATTTCGTTTTGATGTCTGTCCTGTGGTTTGAACCGTGGCCTGACGTCAAATAAGCCAACACACTACCTACTAGACTACGACGACTTCTAGGGGCTGGTATCCTTAAAATGTGATACCTTTAACAACTCCTTTAAAACAAAAATATATTCATTAATACTTTCTCCTTCGCAGTAGTCTTGTAGGTAGGGTGTTGGCTTTTTAGACGTGAGGCCACGGTTCAAACCCCAGATCACACAACTTCAACAAAATGAAATATGAAAAGAAATATTTCTTCGGCGACTTCCACTCAGCAGATTTCTGGCAATTAAAACTCGCAGTAAATTTCAATTGTAATGAAAAGTATCGCAGTATAAAGGATTGTAATGACCAATTATGTATGTTTGTAATACTTTCTTAAGTAAAATTTCAATAAATAAATCGATATATAAATCGATTACGATTGTAAATATTTACGATGTAAAATAATTTACGGAGTATTGTGTGCAACCAACTACAGTGGTGGTCATATAATTAATACATTGGTAAAGACATTTTCAAAATTAAAAAAGATCACATTTATTTTTCAATCCTTAAATCTAAAACCTAAAGAGTTTCCCAGAATGGGAAAAACATGGTATTATCCATGCAATTAAAACATTTGAGAGTATAATTTTAATTGCAAAATTTTTTGATTTTTGTATGTTAAGAGTCGACAGAAAGATCGAATAATAGGCCTCCAATACATTTAGATTTTTTGCCACATTTCACCAGCATTTTTGGGAATTTTCTCATCCATCCTCTTTTCGACTTCAATCCACAAGTTCTTAATTTGATTGAGATCAGGGAATTTAGCTGGCCACTTTGCAGATGATAGCAATATTTTCCATTCATATTCTTTTAATGCTAGGCGGAGTCATTTGGAGATTTAGGCAAAATGGTTTCATATGAATGACACATTCATGTCTGGCCTACTGTAAATCTCCTCAATGTTCTTTATAACACACAACAGCAGCAATAATATTGCTTCATTTGTAGTTATGGATGGTGTAAGTATTAATGAGTCAGACGCTCTTGATGTTCTGGGCATGAAAATTCAGTGTTAATGTCCACTGGAATCAGCACATTCTTCAAGTGTCGAAAGAAGTATTCAACTGCCTCGGTTTCATCTCGTCTCCTTACCATTTACATCACTTATATCCGACCAAGAATAGAATACAACTCTCATGTATGGGCCGTTGACACAAAGTTTATTTTGCAGCTTCTCGACCGCATACCGGAGAAGACGAAGGTACTTATTAATGGCAGTAGGGCATCCAACTGTAGTGAATCATTGAAGCATCGTCGCAATGGGGCTTGTGTTTCACTATTTCACTATTCTAACGCTACTGCAAAGAATTTTCCTCAAGCGAAATAAGGGAACTTTTTCCCTAAACTCATGTAGCACTCGTCTTTCTCACAGGGCGCATCCGTTTGTGTTCAAATGGACAGTGGATCGCACACTTTGTTACATACAGAATTCGTTATTTAGCCGGACTATTCATATGTAGTCTATTAGTCTGTGTTGGCGTCTTAGACATGAGGCCTCGGTTTAAACCTCAGATCACATATCTCCAACAAATCGAAATATGAAAAAAAATATTTCTTCGGCGACGACCTCTCAGCAGATTTTTGACAAAAACTCTGAGAGTAAATAAAATTGCCATGAAAAGTTTTCCAAAAATCTGTCGTTCGGATTCGATTTTAAACTTTAGGTCCCGCCACTCATGTATAAAAATTAACGCACACAACATAAGTGGTGTGAGAAACTAGTTTGTAATCTTGACTGAAGGGTAGTAATGACCAATTATTTATGTATGTATGTATGTATGTATACGAGTATATTTATCCGTATGTGAAACTCCTTACCTGCGAAGGTCTTTCCTGCCACTTACAAAATTTAAACATATTTAAATCTGAAGTCCACAAACACTGCCCACTCTGTGCTTCTTACCATAACCTATTTTCCTTATTTCAAGACAATGCAATGCATGACTAGGGATCATCCCCTTAATGTTAGTCTTAAAAACACATATATTTACGTTTTGTTCTTCTGGGCACTTTTTCACAATAATGTACCCGGCATAGTACTTAATTAAGATGTAAGTTAACTGCTGGACGCCATACTTACCGTTTTCCATCTGATCCACATAGGCATACTTTATATTCGTCTTGATCAAAATTTTACCAGAAACACAATTCTTTCTTCACGTTTTGAGTGGCAAAATCCACGTGAAGAATTTTGATAAGCCATACGATACAATGATGCCAATTTAAATTTTAGCTGCTTAAAGCTTTTAAATGAGTCAAATTTAGACACTTTTATGACTATTTCACCTTCTGTGGCTGTGGTTTTACGGAGTTTTGGGGGCTCTGGGTACATTATTTGAGGTTCCAAATAAGAAAATTAAATCAAATGTATCTTTAAAAGTCCCTTCCAAATATCTAGAAATTCTATAAAAAAAATGGGAAATAATTTTTCGGTTTTAATTATGTTTACCACTGTATGTGTTAAGACCGCCATGCAAATTTTTTTCTTTTTAATCTTAAAAAATTTCTTCTTTGACCCTTTTAACAAGAATAATATTTTTTGCTTTTAAATGAAATTCTTTGCAGCCACTTTTTTCACTTCATTAAATTGTTTCATAAACCAATTTCTTAATAAGAAAAATCCTTAGAAACCTGCTCTCTACAAACAAAAAACACGGAATAAATGAATACAATGATTGACAAAAACTAAACCAACAAAAAATATTTAACCAACCATGCACAAACAGAGCTCGAAGTTATCCAACGTGGCAGGTGTAGAAAAGGGGAAAAAATAAAAATAAAGTGTCGTTAAATAAAAACCAAAAACAACAACAAAAGATATTCCGACAAAAGCAAAATAATCTGTAAGGAAAAGGAAATACACAGAAGAATACAAAAGTATGCTGCAAAATTCAAAATGCTATGAACGGAAACCAATACCAAGTTTTAATCGCTACATTATAGAGGATTTAATTAAGAGCTTCATGTTCTTCAATCTAAATAAACCAAAAAAAATGTATGAGAGATATCATTAAAAAATTGTATTTATTCGATAGACCTCTTGATGGCTTTACGTGTTGAATATAACATCGTTTAAATATCCGTCACGGTTTCTGTGGGTAGAGCGCATCCTGAAATGTCAAATTTTTTATGACTCTGTCGCATAAATCAGGCTAAATATGAGAGATGGAGTATGTTTGTAACTTTTTCCTGCGACTTAAGAAAGCCCCATAAGAAAAAGTCTAATCGTAGATCTCCAATGATCCAAAATGGCGCTGAATATCCAATGCGCCATGAACTGGAGGGCATGTAGCACCGACCTATTGAAACTGCAAGACGTTGATGTCTTGATCATGCATTTCACGTCCCCGTTCGCTGTGACGGCTTGGGAAATACTGTTCTCAAAACGCAAAAACCACACCAAAGAGTAATTTTTTCTGGACGCATTGAATGCTCTTGGATCTCATTCAGAAACGCGGTTATTCACTGTTGGAAGTTTAGGCTATTGGCTAACTGCTTCAAAGCCCATCCGGCGTACACACGTCGGTGTCTATGATTGCTTACGTACTGCTCCTGGGTTAGTTGAATTTTGTACGAGTGCAGATCTAAGTCAAGATACAAAATTCGCCAACTTGTGGTCTGCCAAAGGTCAAGTTCTTGTAAGCGATACGGAATCGGCTGGTGATGTTATCGGTAGATCTTGCTTTTCGTCGAATCGTGCTCTTGGTAGGACGATTATGACGCTTACAAAGTGAGAGAAGCACGCGATACATTATTCGAACAGAATAATTATTTATAGGCGTTGTTGAATGCTATATCCGTTTATGATTTGACCAAAAAGTCTGATTAAATTACAACGAGTTTGACAGATGTATTTTCAACAAGATGAAGTCCCTGTTGGAAGACCCTATACATTTAATATAAGGAAATAAAAATATTATAAAGTAAACGCTTTTACGAATTGACAGAAACCTAAAGAGAAAAACAAAAATGTACAAAAATAAAAACAAGTGAATGAATAAAAGTGAAATGATAGGAAATTTTAATTGGAATACTTTATTAAGTTGTTCTCCAAATTACAGACCCATATTGAAGTCATCTAATAGAAGAGTTCTTGTAATTTTAAAAGGAATTTTGTTATGAGAAATACCGTATTCATTCCAATAATTACAATCATATTGCGATAGAATATAAAAATATTTCTGTCGTTAACCACATTTCAGCAGTCACCTGGCAAAAGCCAATAAATGGTAAATAAAATTGCCATCAAATGTTTCTCAAATCATAATATAACTCGATATACACTCGCCTAGGGATATACGTACAATGCTGTTTTGATTGCAACAATCCAGCAGCGAAAATAGAGAGAACGGTTCTAAAAATGGAAGCAGTACTGATATGATGACTAAGCGCTGTGCAGTTAGTGATAAATATGAAAAAACAGGTTTCTGTCAATGTTTATGAACTCCATGACACTCTTCACAGGATAATTACGGACATGCGAGCAAATTCCATTAAATTCTAAGAGGCGAATGTTCTACTAATCTGGAAAGATGCTGTTGCTACGCGAAAGGGTTTAGATGGCTCACTAAAACGGAAATCGAAAAAGCGTTTAGGGAATGACAACAAATGAATGACATAGCGATCTTGATTTTTACCTTACACTGAATCTGTCCAGTCATAAGTGCTTTCCACATCTTCAGCTAGAATATAATCCCATGTATCCAAATTCATCATTTTGATGAGTAGAAAAACCAGAACTACATACTTGCCTGTGGTAATTGATCATTACAACCTTTTTGTTAGGAATACAACCTAGTTTCTTATACCACGCATGTTTTGTATGTTAATTTTATTCCAAGCGACTCATATTTGAGAAACTCCGAACGACAGATTTTTTGAAATACTTTCCATGATAATATTATTCATCTCAGAATTTTTACAGGAATCTGCTGAGGGGAAGTCGATGAAAAACTAGAACTCGCGTCTAATAAGTCAACACACTACGTACCAGACTGAGGCGACCAATGCTTTGCTCAATGGTATGATTCATGTTCACAGAAAACGTTGTTTCTAGTTAACGACAGATGACATCTCTATTATTATAGAACCTGCTACAGATGGGTAGAAATAAATTTAATCCGATTTTTATAAACATTTTCATTTATTATGCTTCGCATTGTATTTACGATATTTTTATTTTAAGACTTTAACTAATATTACGATAATAAATTGGTGTTTGAAATATTTGATTTATAGGGGATATAAAACGAAAAACTTTCCCTAATCCTGTAGATTTTATTACTTTAACTTGATTAAATAAAATTTAATATTTTCAATTTTACTCCTATCAACCCCTCAACGAAAACATCTGTGTTTAGACTGCTTTCCTTGGAATTTTACAAGTTTTTGTATTTCTTTTGCCTTTGGTATTCAACATTTCTGTATTTGTTTGTTATTATTACCTGAGTTGAAAGAAAATAAATCTTTTCATCACAATCAGAATTCATGTTCAGCGGTGTCCCATTAGTAACCAGTAGTTAAACAAAATTTAAATAAAATTAATTTTGTTATTCTTTATTATTGTTGTTGTTTTCGTTTTGATTTCACTTTAATTACTGTTTGTTTATCTGTTTTATGAAAATCTCGGATTGTAAAACCTTTAATTTTTTTGATAATTGATGGTAAGTAACTACAATTTATATGTATAGGGTGGGAAATTCAAAAGTTTAAATTTAACCGTAGATCGAGCTTTGTATCAAAAATAATACATTTCAATTTTTGAGGCGATATAACTTTAATTTAGAAAAAGTTAAATGCCTGATATTTTTATAATTCGTTAGTATTGGTATATTTATATTTTAAACAAAATAAAAAAGAAAATTTCAAACAAGAATTAAAAAATTCAAAAACTTCGTAATTCTGGCTTATGTATCATTTTTAATGCATACGACTTTCCTAGGGATTCTTTGCTATTGGGTTTGAAATTTTTTTAAGTTATCAAAAATTTTGTGAAATTTTATCGTAAATAATACATTATTTATGGTATTTGAGAAGGAATTGAAAGTTAATGGTGGACGAAAGAGAAAAGGTTGAATTTTCTATTCTTGATATTGATTGAAGTAGTCGTAGTCTAGTATGTAGCGTGTTAGCTTATTAGACGTCAGATCAAGTTTCCAATCTCAGGTCAGACATTTCTAATTTACAACGAAAGGTTTTAATGACCGATTATATATTAATTATATATGTAATATTCCTCCTGCTAAAGGCTTTGAAGAAGAAGAAAATAGAACTGAAGAAAGTATTAGCAGCAGCAAACATGACAACAGGATGTTTATCGCCAAAGATAGAACAGAACAAACTGCCTTTAGTAATTTGGGATGAAAAAATATTACCAATTTTCACGCAGATTGCTAGCAGCTGTTTCCTGAAAGTTGAAGAGTCTTTCTTACTGCTCTTCTCATATTTATCTCACGTGACAGACAAACATTAGAAAAATGTGTTTCGTCCCATGTTTTATTACAGATGATAATATTTCGGTCAACTACGTACCTCTGAGATAACAGAGTCATTCGCTTTGACAATGATATATTTACACCTATTACGCCTTTTCGAAAAATGAGCTGAAAGTCTTCTAGCCTTTAATAATCATGCTTAAGGCCTTTTTTTGAAACTCGAATCAAAAGGATTTTTTTTTTCTAAAAAAAATATATTTATCTTAATTTTTTATTAGAAAATTTTAACTATTTTCATAAAACTTTTATCACACAACTTATAGTTTTATGTAAGAAATAATACTGTATAAACAGTTTGGGATTAGCAATCATACTTTTACAGCAGCCCATATATCCTTTATTAAGATTTTTAAAAATTTAATTTTTTGTTCGCCTAAAAGGTAAGAAAATTAGAGAGAACATATTTAAATAATGATGCTTTGGTTTTTATGTTCCTTTTTGATATATTTTCATCTCAAATTAAATTATTTTAGCAACAGAATTCAAAAACATTTTGGTTTTATAGTGGAAAATGAAAATTACCTCCAGTGATTTTAATTGAAATTTGAAACTTAATGATAGAATGCTTAAAGTGATTGTTAGGAAATTGTTATTGACATAATCGATGTTCTATTGCAACGGGAAACTTTTTTACCGCAGATGACGTTGACAACAAATATTTCTAACGACTCAGTAGAACGGTTTGTACCATCAGCTAGTCCTCGATTGGGAGCCTTACTGATGCGAGTGACAATAAGCTGTCCTATTTAAGCAATTGAAAACTTATAAATCGCCACAAAGCAGAGTGCTAGATGTCAAATTATTACCATTTAGAAAGAAATAAAACCAAGCTGACATGAAGTGCTTGATTTTTACTTAAAAAACCATGCTGTAATGTACATCATGTCAAAAATTTTGGTGCAAATTTCATAAAAGTAATAATAAAATGTAGTAATAGTAAATAAATAGTTTTATTAAAATTAATTAACGTAAATAAATTTTTTTAACAAAATCTATCAATAATCGTGACAATTCCATGTACTAAAAGTATGTATCAAAAATGATACATAAGCTAGAATTATGAAGTTTTTTTTTTTAAGAAATTGCCAATCTCGGTAATGACGAATGTTGGCCTTCAATTGCTCAATTGTCTCTGGTATGTCGGCACAATAATTTTCTTTAACGGTGCCCCACAGAAAATAGTCCAACGGTGTCAAATCGCAGCTTCTTGGCAGCCCATTGTTTTAATAATTTCGGGTAATTAAACGGCTATCAAACTCTTGACGCAATAAATCGATTGTGGCATGAGATGTGTGGCAAGTTACACCAACTTTTTGAAACCAAACATCGTTCACATCAACAACATGAAGAGCGGGTACAAAAAAGCGGTTATCATGGTGCAATAGGTGTCTCCATTGACCGTATTGGTTCCATACATAATTGGCCATTACAACCCTTCAGTCAGGATTACGGCCTAGCTTCTCACACCACTCATGTTGTGTGCGTTAATTTTATACATGAGTGGCGAGAAATACAGTTTAACGTCGACTCCGAACGACAGATTTTTGAGAAACTTTTTCATGGCAGGTTCATTTGCTCTCAGAGTTTTTGCCAGAAATCTGCTGAAATATTGGTTCCCCCGACCTCATTTTCGAAGAAATATGGGCCCAATGATATCTCCGCTCCACAATTCGCACTAAACAGTCACTCGTAATATGTGCATTGGCTTCTGTAAGGCCACGTGTGGAATATTGTTGGAATAAAAAAATGAGTCTCTGACAGACCTTAATTTTAAAATTGATACAACGATAATGAATTGACTGCATACTCAAAAAACCGTAGATAAGCTAGAAATAAAAATGCAGTTTAAAATATGTTTTGTCCCTCTAATCAGTCGGGAAGTGTGCTTACAGTAATATTCCTACATAAATTTTCTTCCGCGTGTAGTAAGACTTAACTTTGTCTAAAGTTTTTGTAAAATTATTGAACCATTTTTAAATTCATCCTTAAAGTTGATCCAATACTATGCCAAAAAAAAAAGCCGTCACTCCCTAATGTTGCAGCCACTACATTTAACTGTTGTTGATGGTGTATCGGGATTCATGATATCGATTAACTGTTTATTAACTAAACGCCGTATTGTTTTCCATCTAATCTCAATCGACTAAATTTTGATTCATAGCCCGATAAAATATTTTTCCAAAACCTCATTGGTTTTCTCATGTTTTGTTTGGCTGAATTCAATCTGTATGCCAAACATTAAAATTTTAAATGCTAAAAGTTGAATAAGCAATTAAATTCCTCTTTTTCAATATTTGTGATCCTAAAAAGGACCTCTGATGTCAAATAAGCAGATAAATCATTTGATGAAGAAAACGGAACAGCAGCAGGGAGGCAGCACTTTAAATTTTTCGTCTAATGTTTGTTGAATGTTTGTTGCAAGAGAGTAAATGAGAATTTCAAATGAGAAATAAGTTGACCGTGTGAAAAAAAATTTGATAAGATTACAAAAGCAATACATCACTTACGTTGCAGCACTTTTCGGGAACCTGTGTCAGCCCTTATAAGTGGAATAAAATTTATTCACCAGTCTTCAGCCTTTCAGAAACAAGCATTAATTTATAAAAACACAACGCATTTAACGAATAAAATTAATTTAAATAAATGCCCATACTCTTGCACTGATTGAAATTTATTTTAAAATTTATACCTGAATTAAGCAAATAACTGCTGTACTAGTAATAGAAATTTAAAATTATTTAAATAAATAGATTTGTATGAGTCTCTGTAAATAATGTAAATAATGATTTGTTTTATTAAAGTAAATAGAAAACTAATTTATGTATTATCGTTTAAATAAATCATAAGAATGTTATATGTTCATATATATCAATTACATGCTATCGATTACAAGCTATTAAAACATTAATTCTATTCGCACATTTGGAACGTATGATATAATTTATGAAATTATGGCTATTATGATTGAATATGTTCGATGAAATATGTTGGGGAAATTATGGGATCTGTTTGGGGTTAGGATGTTTGCAGACAAATTGTAGAAAATTATGATAAGATAGCTCATACACTAGTTTTCGATTGTCTAAAGCCTAAACTCTAAAAATAAAAACAGTTTGTAATGACCAGAGATCAGCAATGAATTGTTTTTTCGCTACCCATACGGACTCATGAAATTTTGAATATAAGTGAGTCAATAATATTGAAATTTAACTACTCTGATTCATTCGTACTCATTACAACATTGATTTATAATTATTTTTTAAACAGAATGTTGCCCTAATATTTGGCTAATTATTTGCAATATCCTTAGCCTATAGTTATATGTCAAACGGTAGTTTCATTAATTTCTTATAATATTGTTACATTTTTACTTTTTCAAAACGTTTAAAATATGAGCTCTTATATTGCAAATAAAATAAAGATAAATCTGTGTTCAGTTTTAATTAAAATTTTTATTATTCGCACAACTCTGTGTGCCACTGTTCACAACTTGATGTAAACAACAACAATTGCTTTGTTTGTTATTCCTATGTATACACCCTTTGCAAAAACAATTACAATTACTAGTCAATTGCTCGGCAGATCTTTGTAACGGAGATCTTTAAACCACGATTACTCTCTTCAAACGTACCGCGTCTTCACACAAGAGTGACTGAACTTCACTAACTCAGTCGCCTGCTTTGCTGTGCCTTTTATATGGCAGACTGATGAATGTACTTGAAAGCGAGTGCTCGCCCTCTCGAAATCTCAATAAATTTAAATTATTATTGTAGTGTGGTTTGTTTATTTTGTTTACATTTTTTCTTGTGTTGTTTGTTGGTATATTTTTGTTTACTTGTTTACCATTTTTTATGCTGGTATTTGTTGTTATATTAAGCAGTGCGATAATTTGTAATCAGGTTTGTTTACTGCATTGTTTTGTTTTTATAGCTTTTGTTTATAATTATATAAAAAAATTTATATAAAATGTTAAGCGATGTAAAAGCAAATCACCAGCATCTAGATTTTTCATTTTCGTAACAATATTTTTTATTTGGTATTATTGTCTGTTTCACTTTTTTCCGTTTTTCCTTTATTTGAACTTTGTAAAATTTTTTCACTCCAATGCACTTTTTAGAGATTTTTGCTCATTTCTAAGTTCAGTCTCCTTTTGTGTTTTCAATCGATTTATGTTTTTATTAGTTTTGAAAACGTCACTTTTTTATTGTTTTTATTGCTGGTCGTAGACCTTCCATAATGAAAATTAAAATACTTGTTCCATTCAATTCCATGCATTACTTCAACTTTTTTCGTGCACGTACCATACATTTCATGTTAAAATTTAAGTTTATTCAATTTATTGCATTAGCACATATAAATATTGTCTGTTTTTATTTTAATTTAATATTTTTTTCTATAATTTTGAATTTCTTTTTCTTTGTTCCACCGCTTTATATTTACAACATTTGCGCGAGTCAACTATCCGACAAGCTAACAAAAACTAAATTTTCTTTCTTCAAAATCGTCCATAGTAAAACAATATTTTTGATGTTCTTTTTCCACTTTGTGTAGCATATATTGGTTTTGAATCTCCAACTTGTTGTTTTGGATTGAGCTGTGATTACTTGCATGTGTGCATTTTCCCATTGTTCACAGTGACATCTCGTCTGGTATTTTCTTATATATTTTCTCTCCCTCTCTCTGTCACTGTGTCGTAAAGAGATGCATCGTGAAGATATTGTAGCGAATAATATTAATTTCTGATACTTATAATTCTTATAATTTCTGATACTTATACGCATTCATACTTAGTTTAATATCATACTCATACTACTCATATTTCAAGTTTGAAGTAGTCATCGTACTCATACTTAACAATACGCACGATATTGTTGATTTCGACTCTCCTTTACTCAACATTTAGAAGAATCTCAAAATAAGGATGATTCGCATACGAACACTACAATAATCACTAGAAGGTTGTGTGTTTACTTTGCTTGCTGTCTTTGTCTTTTTGTTTCTTCTTTTTTTTGTAAATGCAACAACAATTAAGACTGTAAATTTTGATGAATGATTCGAATCACCCGAATCATTTATGAGTATTATAAGTATTTTTCAAAATTTATTAATCCGAATGAGTAGGCATATGAATCAAACTTATTTCGAATGTTATGAGTCATGTCATTGAGTATGAACTTGTACTTATAAATCAATGTTGTAGTGAGTATGAATGAATCAGAGTAGTTGAATTTTAATACTGTTGACTCACTCATGCTCAAAATTTAATGAGTATTTGTTAGTAGCGAAAAAATGATTCATTGCTGATCTCTGTTACATACATAATTAGTCATTAAAACTCTTCAGAAATATTACGATCTAGCTTCTCATATCACTTTTGCTGTATGTATGTATTTTATTCATGAGTTTAAAGTCGACTCCGAACGATAGAATTTTGAGAAACTTTTTCATGATATTTTTATTTACTCTCAGAGTTTTTCCCAGAAAATTGCTGAGATGCAGTGTCCTAAGAAATATTTTCTCATATTTCGTTTTGTTGGATATATCGAGGGTTTGAACGCTGGCCTCACTAACTAACTCAACACACTACCTACTAGACTACGGCGAACACCAATTTAATTTAATTTCCATTTAATTTTAATATAAAAAATATGTTAAAGCATTTTTTACAAGGAAGGAACACTGAGGGATAAAGGCGCCTAATAAATAAATAAATTAAATAAATTAATAAAAGCGATCAGTACATCGGCCTTTATATAGACAGAAAAATAGAGATAAGAAACACTGATCTCTGGAAAAAGAGCAAAGATCATGAGAAATTGTCTTTCTAATGTACAAAAAAGCGTCCGTGTTGGCATCACATCCGGCAGCTCAGGATGTCATTCTTCCTTCACTTACTCTCTATTGAAGAATATGTGTACAAGGCAGCAGCTGCAAGCTTCTTTAGGCGGAATGAATTAGCTCTAGAGAGTTTCTGTAGGGTGGGTCACTCGGCACTACTGAAGGAACTAATGAAGTTGGGACAGGTTACAATAACAACAAACAATAGCAACAAGCAACAAAAATTCATTTATGTGACAGAGGATTGTTGATAGACTGAGGCAAACTCTTCGCTAACTGAGTCGTTTTTACTGACAAGTCATAAGGTGAGGCCGGAAATGATCGGAATTCATATAAGCTTCCGGCGAGATTTATTGCCACCGAGCTAGACAGGAGACATATACCGAAAACCTGAAGAGTTACAATTTTTGTAGATAATCAGCCAACACTAAAGACTTTGATGAGAGATATTTTAAAGTCTCATCTGGAAATGTAAAACGGTGCTAGGCGACCTTATATACAATTAACACATTGGATTGGTAAGATTAGGATGGAGGCTACAATATAGAGGAAGAGATGGTGAGAACGCTTTTAGGCTTCTTCCTTGGGATTATTGAGGAAAAATTTCATTCAAATTCACTATTGAATGCGAAAAATTATTTCTTTTTGGCAACAACTATATAAATAAATTTTATATCCATTAATACTTGTCCTTCTTCTTTCCTTACTATAACCTATTTTCATAGTTCCAACACAGTACACTATAGAAGCCATGTCTTGGATTTTAATTTTTTAAATTTTTTTCTTTTCAAGGAGGAGAAATTATAGGTAAAACTTCTTCTGCAATCAATAGAACGCAGAAAAGTTCGCTAAAGATTGAGGGCAGTAAAATATATCGTATGGTTGCAGTACTATAGCACCTCTTCACGACGATGGCGCTCATTGCTTGAAACTGATGAAGTGTACTGAAAGTCATTGCTTGGGCCATTATGGTTTTATGCTGTCTTGTTATGGGGAATATATTCTACTTTTCTTTTAAAGTTCTTTAGTTCTTTTAAAGTTAACTTACAATTTTAGAAATGTGCGTACGACTACGACTGTATTACTAACCTTTATTCTCTCAGTTTTACTTTTTTTATAAATGCAAATAAATATACCCACGCACACACATATGAATTTAAACTAAATGCAGATTTAAAAAGTTATATTCGCTTAAGCAGCCTATAAATATGTTGTTGCCTATTTATATACAAACATATTAAACAAACATACTTTTTATTCTTCTGGTTTCTCATGATGGTGTTTAGAGCTTTTCGGAGAATTTATTTCAATTTCAGTGAGTGCATACACATAAGGCAGAAGAAATTGAAAAGTTATTGCCGGCCAAGATCGACTATGCGATACATTACGCAACAATGTTTCAAATACTTTCTTCTTTGATTGTGGTGAATGAGATAAGACGTAATCCACCCGAGCAATATTGATGCTGTTGCACCCTATAATTACTCACTCGTGAGTCACTTCCACACTTTTCAAAAATCAATACAGTTTGGTACGTGGGGAATCACAAACAATATTTCTAATCTAATTTACAAACATAAAACTTTCTTTTAGAAAATTCCACAAAATTGCGCACACTTGCTTGTAACATATTTATTTTGTACAAATATGCATACCAAGGGATCTACGCCTTTAGATTTAGAAATTTCAAAACATTTGGTAACAAATAATTACCAAATCAGTTTGTTTTTAAGTTTGGTGTAGGGTATCTCTTAGGAATTCTCTTGATGCATGAAATACATACGAAGTCCTTTCATGAATGAGTGCATACGTTTATAAATTTATGCATCATATGTATACATTCTTATGCAACTTTTTAAATTTGTATGAAAATTTAATTTAAAATTCTTCATGCATTTGCGTATTTGACGTGAGAATCTGTGCATAACAAAAAGTAACAAGAAAACTGTTTCAAACAAACAAGTAAGTACAGCTTATTAGAATCGTACTTAAATTCGTACAAAAATTTAATAAGAATTTTAAAGTTTAAGTTCCAATCGGATAGTTTTGTCTTAGTCCTTGCGAATGACTTGAAATAGATTTCGGTACATTTCGACTAGGCTATACAATTATTGTTCTATCATCCAAATGAAAATAAAATGGGTGAATTGTGATAAGCAATCTGACATTTGAGTAATGGAAATTGGTCTATTTGTCTCGTGATTTGCGGCTATTAAGCACTTGTAACCTTTTACCTCGAATGTACATGCTTCCCGTCTTTGTGAAAATTTTGTAACTTATGTTCTATGTTTTTCAGGTTCAGGCACAACATCCAGAGTTTAATAAATTCTCACAATATCATTTGAAAATTTCACAATGTCCTTTCTGACATTTTTAAAATCAAACACTTCCAAAGGAACACTTGATTCCTAAATGCCAAACACAAGATTCTGTACGAGAAATAGTTACTGACTTACTTAAAACACTAAATCAGAATTAAAACATAGTTTTCCCACAACTATTGTTGTGTGTGTTATAATTTTATTTATGTGTGGCGGGTCGTACAACTTAACGTCGACATCGAACAGCAGCTCTCAGAGTTTTTGAAAGAAGACTGCTGAGAAAAAGTCACTAAATAAGTATTTGTTCATATTTCGTTTTCTTCGAGATGTGTCAGCTGGAGTTTAAATTACAGACCGTCGTTTAATAAGACAAAACATTGCCTACTAGACTACAATAGCTTCGAGGTATAGTTTCTGACTATAATTCGGAGTACAATCGCAAGAATGTTGTCAAGAACTAAAAATTACAGTTTGCAAGAGGGATTTTGAATACCAATATTAACCTGGATTAGAATAGAAATTAATGAAACTCTTTGCAATGAGCAGATTTGTATGTAAAGTACCCTTTAAAACTTTTGCTGAATAAATTAAGTTCTGTAATTGTAGATAACCAGTGATTTTTTGCTATTTGGTTTATTACTGTAAAGTTTTCAGTAAGATTTGTAATTTTATCATTTTTACAGTGAATGAAATATGTTTTCTACCGTAAAATTATATTCAGCTACAGAGCTCTTTTACCACTCAAAGGATGTTGTAACAGAGTTACCGAATTCGGTGTGAAAAGCAGACATAGGAAGTTCAAGAGCCACCCTAGCATCCTTAACCCTGGACGGTTACTCTTCACTTTTGTACATTAAGGTTACTCTGTATTGAATCGACGAACTCTTTAACCCGAATTGGTTACTGTTCGTCGAACCGACGATGCTTTTTTACTCTTTATCATATAATTCTTCTATGTTTGACCAAATTTCGCTCATTTTATACAATGTTGGTTAATAACGAAAGCTTTTAGTGAGTAAACGTACCCTGGCCACACATTTTTTTAATCCTGGATGATCATTTTTGTACAGTAAGGTTACTCTTCGTTGAATCGACGAACAAAAAAATTTTTATTTCGTCTACTGACTGCAAGCTTTCATTATCAACCAACATTGTTATTAAAAAAAATCGAAATTTGGTCAAACATAAAAGAATTATATGATAAAGAGTAAAAAAGCATCGTCGATTCGACGAACAGTAACCGTCCAGGGTTAATTGATAACCGTCCGATGAGGTCTATTGGCCAATGGTACCTGCTTACCACATTTTTAACACAATGCAGTGATTACTGTGTTCTTTTGGAAAATGAAGGTATTGAATTTGATCAAACCGATAACAAAAGTCGCACGAACTTCTGACACCAATTATGTTGTGTATGTTAATTTTATACATGAGTGGAGGGACCTACAGTTTAAAGTCGACTCCGAACGACAGATTTTTGTGAAACTTTTCATGAAAATTTTTTATTTACCCTCATAGCTTTTGCCAGAAATCTGCTGAGAGGAAGTCGCCGAAGAAATGTTTGTCCTATTTCATTTCGTTTAAGAAATGTTGGGTTTGAACCGTGGCCCCATGACTAACAATCATAGCTGCCAGATAAATGAGGCACCAAATCGTCAAATGTTTGAGAAAAAATCGTCAAGATCGTCAAAGACGTTTATTAAAATCGTAAAAAAATGGTCAGAAAATATAAATAAATAAATTAAAATTATTTAAAAACCAAATGTATCTACATATCTGAGTTCAAAAATAAAACATTTCAAAAAGAATTCATTTATTATTTTTTTTTTTCCAAAAGTGGAGAAATTGGGATCATGTTCAGGAAAAAATTGTTTAAAGTTTAAACAATCTATCCCAACGTTGTTTATTGACACATAAGCGCAGCAATAATATTACATCATCTATATCTATGGGCGGTGTAGATATTAGGGAGTCAGAAGCTTTTGATGTCCTCAGCATGAAAATTCAGTGTAATACTGACACATTTTTCAGTTCCTTCTTAAGTTCTTAGCATCCGATCTTACTATTTACACCGTTTATAACTGACAGAGAATGGAATACAACTCTCATGTATGGGTTTATGCCTCGACGTCTATATTGCGGTTTCTCGACCGTGTACGGGAGAGGCCATAGTATATCGTTAATGACGGTAGTGTATCCAACTCCATTGCATCATTGGAGCATCGTTGCAATGTGGTTTGTGTTTCACTGTTCTGTCGCTACTATAAAATGGTTTTGTTTGAACGAAATAAGGGAAATTTTTCCCGAAAATCATATATTCCTACATAACGCTCGGCCAGCACGTCCGTATGTGGTCGATTGGCCATTGGATCGCACACTGCATTACAGTAAAAATACGGTTTTTAGTCGGACTGTGTCGGTATGTGGAACTCAATTCCTGCAGAGGTCTATCCTGTTACTTATGGTATAAAAATATAGTGTCCATAAATACTGTTCTTTCTTTCCTTGTTCTCATAACATATTTTCATGGTGCCAAACTCAATGCCATCCATCCCCTGAGTGTTGGTCGTACGAAAAAAAATAACGGCACTTGCCTTTGTTCTTCCGATGGCAATATTAGAAGCTAGAATTTTTAAAATAATCTGCAACGACAAGAAAAATCATCACAGGAATTCGAAAATAACTTAAAAATATAAAACTTTACTCCTTGTTTTTACTAACATACATTTCTTAAGTATGTTTTATAAGTATCTTAAAGTAGCTTTTAATGTACTAAAGTAAAGAATATGATTAAAATTTTTAATTTTTAAAAATCGCCAAAATAAGGCCATAAATCCGCGTCAGCCATATAAAGGAAATAAAATTCCATTTCCAACCGGAGCAGTTGTAGTTCACAGCAAAACAATAAATTTAGCAAAATTTCAAACTATTTTTGTTTTATTACATTTTTAAATTTAAACTTTTAGATCGATGCTCATATGTAATACAATGTAAAATTCATAATGCAGAGAACATATGTGACGTATGAGTTATATTTAATTCTATTAGTTCCATACATGACAAAATCGAAGTTTTTTTTATTGCATACTTTTCAGGGTAACTATTCCAGTATGTACATGTAATATGATGCGTATGAGTAATATATTTCAAATACAATTAAAAAGAAAGTATACGCCATAAATATGGAATTAAGCTACATGATTTTTCGATTTTATACAATATATTGTAATAGGTAATAAATGGCCCAGCGGGTCTAATGGTCTCATGTCAGAAGACATCTTCAAATCTAATGAATATTCATTCACAAAGCTATAAAGTCTCATTTCCAAACGCTTCCTATTTAGTTTAAAAAAAGGAAAGTGTGCGTTGGATATCACTGATATTTTTTATTCATTTGAAATAGCAATTATGTTTGGAATATGTGGTACTAAAATCAAGAATATGACGTAAATATTTAATTTCTTAAAAACCGCCAAAATAAGGGCATAAATCGTCAAATCGTCAATATGATATTTTTGGAGCTCAAAATCGTCAAAATGACGATAAATCGTCAAATCTGGCAGCTATGCTAACAATCCTACTGTAAACATTACACTTGGCGATAAGTGTGAGTTTTATAAAAGGTCTGCTGATAATTCAATGCATTCATGTACTAGGAAAGGTGGAAATAGTATGTTCGATGCTTTTGATGCTTTCGCTCGAGAATTAACGGTTAGCAGCTGCTGCGCCGGTTGTACTTTGTAAGGAAAGTTCTTCAAGTGATATATAAAAATTCTCTCTAATCGATTGATTGTTTGGCATGTCGTCTAGCAAATTTTCCGAACAGCAGATCTGGAATTGTTCAGTTGCAATTGCATTTCACGATCTTCTAGGTGAGATTTCATTCATTCAAGTTAATATTGGACGACATGGAAGCCTAAGAGTTATTCTCGTTGAATTTGCCTTATCTTGTATAAACGTTTAACGACTTAAGAATAAATGACATTTTACTTTATAATCCGCTTACACAATAAAATTTGCAGCATTTGATAGCCTTACCTTTTTACATTTCTGACTGCTTTTTGAATGCAATTAATCGCCTTCCCGTCATTGTTTGTTTTACATTAAAATCAAATTAAAATTTAATTATATCGTAAATTTTTTAAATTTTAATCTCTCATTCAACAATTTCCTCCTTAATTGATAGATTTGCTGGCTTATCCAAAATCATACACTAACGTCGAATATCTATTAATGTAATGACAATAATAAAAATAACAACAACATCCATAAAAGTTAAATCAATATAAATCTCATTAACAATGATTTTCAAAACAAATCATCGCTTGCCAGTAAATGAAAAATTAAGTGTATTGAATACCTTAATCCAATTACAAGTTTTAATTTTTTAACACAACACAACACAGATTGTATTCATTAACACTTCCAGCAATCAATCACGCTGAGAAAATTGTTGGAACTCCAAATGTAAAGGATATTCAAGGGCTTCCCCTTCACATTTCCAATCACTACCCTTTCTCGGTCTGAACGCGTGAGTCTATTTTTATTTCTATCCAAAGTTGTAAATAAACCCGTAGTATTTAGAAATAGTTGTATCCACACGAAGTCTTCACATTTTTTTTTTAATTTTTAGACAATTGGCGAGCGGCAATTTTATTTCTTCGAATTATTCCTTACTTTTTTTTCTTGCTTGTGTACATACATACTTAATTAGCTTTAACAACTACTTCGTCGAATTGCAGTTTGCGTAACACTTAGATCTAGGCGCCTTTGCTTTCGCACCTTTGGGTCTTGATCATACCTCAATTTGGCCAGCCCTCCAAGCCGACTGCTACTTATACCCGCTTCAAATATCCATCCAGCCAGAATATCTCCTTTCATCTGAAGCTCATGGATTAAGATGATTTTTCCATGAAAATTAATTTCAGTAGCCAACTGCTTCATAGCCTATTCAATGAAGACAAGTCGTTGTCTCTGCCAGTTCCTGAGTCAGTTTTATTTTGCTTGGCTTAAGTTCAAGTGGAGTTGCCGTAGTCTAGTAGTTAGTCTGTTATTAGATGTGAGACCATGGTTCAAAGCTCATATCAGGCATCTCCAACAAAATAAGCAACTTCCTCTCAGCATATTTCTAGCAAGAACTCTGAGAGTAAATAAAATTGCCATGAAAAGTTTCTCAAAAATCTGTCATTCGGAGTCGATTTTAAACTGTAGGTCCCACCGCTCATGTATGAAATTAAGGCATACAACGTAAGTATTGTGAGAAACTAGGTTGTAATCCTGGCTAAAGGGTTGTATTAACCAATTATGTATGCATGTTGTATGTAAGTTTTAGTCTGCAAAATGTCAAGTTCTTGTGAACAACACGAATTCGTCTGCCTCGAATCCTTCTACACACTCTGACGGACAGCGTCGATAGTTTCGGCAGATCTTATGTCTGGTCGACAAATAGGTATTTGTCTATCGTTTGCAGTACCAGTAGTTTCAATTTTATCCACCACTTTGCGATTAGTTCTCGCCGTAGGGCAAATACGGCATTCGTAAAATGAGTGAAGCGCGCGATATGTTTTCCGAACAGAATACTCATTTTGATAAAAACAATTTTATTTATATTGGCACCTCCGAACGACAGATTTTTGAGAAACTTTTCATAGCAATTTTAATTTACTCT
The DNA here is from genome assembly GCA_936449025.2 of Sarcophaga subvicina. Lineage (NCBI taxonomy): Eukaryota > Metazoa > Arthropoda > Insecta > Diptera > Sarcophagidae > Sarcophaga > Sarcophaga subvicina. The sequence goes on from OW388084.2 coordinate 42,889,636, forward strand.
CAGAGTTTTTGTCAGAAGAAATATTTTTTTTTTCATATTTCGTTCTGTTCAAGAATTCTGACCTGGGGTTTGAGTCGTGGCCCCACATGTAATAAGCCAACACACTACCTACTAGACTACGGTGACTACACATATTAATTTTACTTTAGTGTGAAATTTCTATCCTATACTATTATGTGTTGAATATACTATTGTTCAAATGAGCGTCATCGTCTCTTAGGGTGGAGCACATCCATATTGCCCAACTATCCATGTCTTTGGCACATAAATAAGGCTGATGGCATGTTGGCTTTGACGACCACTATATATTTGCATATATCTGCGACTTAAATAAACCTCATACGAAAATATCTAACGGGATCAAATAGCACGATGTCAATGGTGCCATGAGATATGTGGCACGTAGCGATGCCTTCATGAGCCTACACATAGCTGGTGTTCAGATCATACAATTCAGTGCAAAAGAAGTTGGTAATCAGCGACGTATTGTGTTCGCTGTTTATTGTCAGGCTAATTCGTTGCCAAAAATATATTAAAGGCTTACGCTGCTAGTCCAAAATTGACACCAAACAAGGGCAATGCAATTATTCGCTTTTATTTTTATGTCGACGGACACCGTCTGCATTCCAAAAACATTTCCCATACAGTTTTAGTAATGTGTTTAAACTGCAGGCATTATATCATGCAGCATATGTATAATAAAACTGTCCATCGCCTACATTAACTAACTAATACTGGCTTCAAAAATTACCAGAATTCAAACCAGCGTTTTCACCTTCATTGGAAAAGTAGCAGCATATAAAGAAAGCAGAAGGTTTATGGGGATTCTGGTGATACCAACCAATACTACTCATAGTGGTTGACTGTATCCAAAGCACGTAGACTGATGGTTATAATATAATTTGAAGTGTAATAAAAATTTCATAGGTACGTAACCTCGTGTAGTTGAAACTACATGTCGTTGGAGTCCAGCTGAACAAATTCAGGAAAAAAGAAACTTGCTTGGTGGCTAAGATTAACAGGCGCCACAGGGTGATTGGACGGTGACTTGAATAAAATAACGGTCTTGCGAAGTTACTTGTTCACAAATTATCGCACTGCTTAATATAACAACAAAACAAGCGTAAAAATGGTAATCAAGTAAACAAAAATACAACAACAAATACTACAAGAATAAATGTAAACAAAATATACAAACAACCATAATGAAACAACTATGGTTACATTTATAGAGATCTCAAGAAGGCGAAGCTGTGAACATTCGCCTTCAAGAACATTCATCAGACTGTTTACGTTGCCATATGAAAGGCAAGGCAAAGCAAGCGAATTAGTTAGTAAAGTTCAGTCAGTCAAAAAAAAAAAAACAAAAACAAAAATATACCAACAACACTACAATAATAAATGTAAACAACGATGTTTACATATATAGAGATTTCGTCAGTCAAGTCAAGAACATTCGCCTTCAAGAACATTCATCAGACTGTTTACTTTGCCATATAAAAGGCAAGCAGGCGACCAAGTTAGTAAGTTCAATCAGTCTTGTGTGAAGACACGGTGTGTTTGAAGAGAGTAATTGTGGTTTGAAGATCTCCGTTACAAAGAGTTGTCGAATCATTGTTTAGTGATTGTTATTGTTTATACGAAGGGTGTAATCAGAGGAACAACAAACAAAGCAAATGTTGTTGTTTACATAGAGTTGTGACAGTTTCACACAGAATTGTGCGAACAATAAAGAATTTTAATTAAAACTAATCAGAAATTTATTTTTATTTTATTTGCAAAATACGAGGCCATATTTTAAACGCTTTTAAAATGTTAAAACATAACAATTCTTTTTTATTTAATTCTTTCAAGTAGAAATGTTATAACATATTGGCATTTTCAGGTTACATACCATAGTTATTACTATTATAATGGGTGGACCATTTAAAAATGCTACAAATCAAAAACGGTTTGAAATTTTGCGGCGACCCACAGAAAAATGTCCAACGTTAATTAAAGAGCCATCAAACGATTGATGTAATAAATCGATTGGGGCATGAGATGTGTGGTAAGTTGCACAATCCTGTTGAAACCAATCATCGTTCACATCAATACCATGAAGAGCGGGTACAAAAACGGAGTTATCATAATGCGATAGGTGTCTCCATTGACCGTAATGGTGGCACTGTACTCATTTTCAAAGAAATATGGGCCAATGATACATCCGCTCCACAAGTCACACCAAACAGTCATTCATAATGGGTGCATTGGCTTCTATAAGACCACGTATGGGTTTTTGAGCCCCAAATCTGGCAATTTGGCTTATTAACATACCCACCAAGATGAAAATTAGCTTCACCCGAAAAGATCTTTTTTTTTGACAAAATCGACATCATCTTGCAGGGTCTCGTTGACAGTAATAAATTCCAACGTTGCTCTAGCTTAAATCGATTCATTACGTTCATTGGAGATAATATATTGGATTTTTGGGACAGAATAGAACGACATAAGTATTGCCAGATTCGAAATAACCGATGGTTTAAATTTAAACCGATAGATGGGCCACCCACTAACATTTACAAGTTATTTAAAAAAATCATTCGGTTAAACACACTTCTTTTTGAAACATTAAAGATGTTTTCATAAAATGAAAAATAAATAATCTTCACTTTATAGGCATCCTTATATCTTTTAACGCAAATTGATACGTGATGCATTTGGATGACATATCGTTTTAATTTTACACTTAGATTTTTATCGCTTTTATGTTTTGTTTCATTGAATTAAAATCATTGTAAAAAAACTTGAAAACTTATTTCTATACCTACACTCCTGTCATTTGCTTTGCTAACGGTAAAAGGTTTTCTGATTGCTTTTGTTTGTTCTGGTTTCTGAGGCTTTATGTGTTAGAAAATCATCAAACCACACCAAAAACTCCCATTAGGTCAAACACCTAACCAAAAGGCAACAAAATTTTGAAAAAAATAAAATGAATAAAAGCAGCAGCTGACGTTTTGAACATAAAATTTTAAATAATAACCAGTCATTTACTGAAACCATACAAACACAGCACGCTCATCTAAATACAAACAAATGAAGTCAAAATACTTTAACATACGTACATACGTAGGAGGTACGTAAAAGCAAAATGTTTAAATAAATAAACAACACAGCCTATGCCTGGCACTAGACTTCGGTTTTTTATTTTTATGGTAATTAACTCATATATACACTCATGGTAATTATTTTATCTTTCTTTATTAGTTTAGAATTGTAAATCAATTTTATTCAGATATGGAGTCGTCGTAAAGTAGTAGGTAGTGTGTTGGCTTATTAGACGTGAGGCCACGGTTCAAACAACAGGTCAGACATCTCCAATAAAATGAAATACCAAAAATAAAAAATATTTCTTCAGCGACTTTCTCTCCTCAAATTTCTGGCAAAAATGCCATGAAAAGTCTCTCAAAAAAATCTGTAGTTCGGAGTCGGCTTTAAACTATAAGTGTTATTTTTATACAGAATTGGTGTGAGAAGTTAGGTCGTAATCCTGAATAAAGGTTTATAATGACTAACTATGTATGTGTGTATGTATGAAATAAAAAATGTTTGCGCATTATTATGCGTGATTTTATAGGACCAATATTCCGATAAGGGGCCATTGTCGATCGCGTTAAGCTATTTAACTAAGAGAATAGATTTTTACATGAATAGTTTTTCACTTACGAGTTAATGTGCTGTTCCTTGTACTTGTTAGTTGATTGTATGTAAATAGGTTTGATTTACAAAAATCACCACATAAGTAGTTGTGGTAATATTTTATCGCTTGAAAATTTAAACTGACATAACAATAAGACTTGCAAAATATAACCGGCGTTGCTAAAAATTACATGGTCTATTCGATCGGTATAAACCAATGGCACAACACAAACCTATAATAAATAATTTAGAAGCGTTGCACAAACAAGTGGATCACGGAATATATTACCACTCCTAGAAAGAAAGTTGCCATCAAATTGACTGTTAAGCGCAATATAGGACAAAAAACAAAAGTTTAGTCAGAACTAAACTAATGGCAGCTCCTTGCTCATTATGATAGAAATGACGACAAATGATGCAGTCACCTTTTAAACCGCACTGAATGGTCAATGGTAATGGATGTAATCGTGATTTGTTAATGGTTTTAGAATTGTCTGCACTCCAAATGTGACAATTTTACTAATTGACGTAACCATTTAACATTAATTAACACAATCAGATGCAAACATGGTTCATTGCCTGGCTCTGACTTCAGGACAAAACGAAATATGAAAAAATAATTCTTCGGCGATTTCATCGCCGCAGCCTTCTGGCAAAAATTTTGAGAGTAAATAAAAAATTGTCATGAAAAGATCCTCAAATCTGTCATTCGGAGTTGATGTTACACTCTAGGCCCTGCCTCTCATGGATAGAATTAATACAAGCAACATGAGTAGTATGAGAAGCTAGCTTGTAATCCTGACTTAATGGTTATAATAAACAACTAAGTAAGATGGATAAAGGTCAACAACGAAGTCTGAAATATATTTTTTCGAGGATTTCCTCCTTCCTGAATTTTAGGTGACGATTAGAAAATGATATGAAGAAACGGAATGAATCACACATGCATATATTTCCCTTTTACTTTAATATAGATCAAAAGTCATTTCGTATGGTTCGGTTTTTTCGAATATGAACGTTATCAAATAAATAGTACTGATAATAACACACTTTCCTACCCAATATACGAGTATTTTATAATATAAGTCCAACGTTAAAACTAATTCAACCCAAATAATTCATTAAATATCAACCGCAACACATACGGTTTCTCATACAATTTATTGTAGCACATTTTTTAACCTGGACGGTTACTGTTCGCCGAATCGACGAAGCTCATTTACTCTTTATCATATAACTCTTTTATGTTTGACCAAATTTCGCTCTTTTTTCAACAAGGTTAGTTGATAATGAAAGCTTGCAGTCAATAGACGAAAAAAAATTTTTTGTTCGTCTGTTCAACGAAGAGTAACCTTAATGTACAAAAATGAAGAGTAACCGTACAGGGTTAAATATAAAACCGGCCTTAGCCCCATATTAATGCGATAATATGATGTATGGCTGACGTATTCGTCCGTAATTAAAGTGGAGCTCATTAATTTCACTTTTTTATTTCACCTCATGTGTATATTTAATAAAGTGTGCCTGAGTATTATAAACAATTAGGGAAAGATTGTCCTCCATACAGGAGGTGTTGCTTGGATTACGTGTGAGTGTGAAATGAAATATTAGGCCGCAAGTCATTGCATGTGATTTTGATGACAGAGAATAAGTACTCATGTGTGAGGTTTGTGTTGATGAAGGACTTCGAAAGGGGTTGTAAGTAAAAAAAAGTTTTTTTTGTATTTATAAACATAAGTAAATAAACTGGCAGTAATTAAATACAATCACTATGAGAAGTGAGGTAAAAAAAACCAATCGCCTTGGCTTTACCTTTACTGACACCACTGATATGTGTTGTGCCATCAGCAAAAAAAAAAGGAAAAGCTTTAAAACATTTTACAATCTGTTTTTAATTAAGCCTTTAATTCATAAAAATCTTATTTAATGGTTTCTTGCATTCTTTAAAATGTGACGGCAGCATAAATGTTGTTAATAAAATACGAAAGAAATTGCAAAATCATGGAATGCCTCACAATTTACATTTTAACAGTAGAATAGGCGTCCGACATGAAACGCGACTTATGGCTAAGGGATAATGGACACAAAACTGCTTAAGCAAATACAATTAGGACACTGGGGGAAAGGATGCATCTGATGTCACATCGATTTTCTTAGACAAACGGAACAATGGCACAGATGCATGTGTGGACTTGTTGCTACACGGATGGCTTTAAACGTAGGTTATGTTAGGTTAGTGTGGTAGTTTTCAAACCAAAAGCTCACCTGAGCACGCATAGCGGTCCGTTGTGACGCCACAGGTGAACGCAGTCTTTGTACCGACCAAGTTCCACCGAACCAAGGAGTCAGAAGTTGGTCAGCGCAAGGGCTTCACTTTTCAAAGCACGGCTACCCCACGCTGGAAAACCAGCCAGAAAGTTTGATAAACGAGGCTATACCCTTGACATCAATGGACGATAGCTTCGTCAAGCTGACGCGCCAATGAGACAGGACATTGAGTCTTGTCGCAGTGAACTTAGCCACCTGCTTAGCGATGAGCTCAGTAGGAAGCCAGTTAAGCATTGCGAACAAAGCTTATGTGGGGGTGGATACGAATAGCTGCGGACCTTTTGACTCCGTCCAGGAGTCGGACATTGTGCTGCTTGTCCAGAGCAGTCTACCAGAAGGCAACACCATATATAGGAGGTTGGGTTCGATGACTGCAGAATAGATCCAACGCACGACCCTTGGGCTGAGACCAACTGCCCTGCTGAAGCAGTAAGCAGCACAGGCCGCCTTCCGCGCTCTTGCATTCAGATTCGCCCTCCAGTTGAGTTTGGGATCGAGGATCAGGCTCAGATACTTAACCTCGGGGCTCTGCGTGAGTCTGGTCCCGTTTATACTAGGAAGGGTGAAGGTCGGGACCATGTGTCTCCTAGTGGAAAGAATTGTATCTGTCTTGGAGGGATTAACAGATAGTCGAAAAACCCAGCACCAGTTCAGTACAATTGACAGCGCCAAGTTTAGCTTATCAGACAGCATCTGTGGACAAATACCCGACGGCCATTCCCAGCAATGGCAATATCGTTAGCGTAGGCTATGGCGTTATTACCAGAGGATTCAAGTCCTCTCAGGAGTGAGTTGACTGCAAGATTCCAGAGAAGTGAAGATAGAACACCGCCTTGTGGTGTACCTCTACAGACAATTCTCTGAAACTGTGAAGCCCCCACCGTGGAGGTTATTATACTCGATTTGAGGAGGAGCTCAATAAACCTGACCAGATTCTGATCCAGGTTGAGAGAATTAAGAGCCCTAACTATAGCGTCCGGGTTGACGTTGTTGAATGAACCCTCAATGTCCAGGAAAATGGCCAGAGTGTATTCTTTAAAGTGCAAAGACTTTTCCACTTGAGAGATAAGGGAGTGCAGTGCAATCTATATAGTAGAATTAGAAACAAAACTACGCCTCTGACTTACATAGCGCACGAGAAGATTTAGAGCATATGATCTGGAGCAGAATTTGATACGGAATCAGGGACTGTCCGGAATAATGGGTGTATTTGGCATTGGTAACTTGTACGTCATTGTTATGACACAATAACACTCTTAATTGTTTTCATTTCTAATTTTCACACGAAATATCGCTCTCTAAGTGGTCTTATATAAGATATTTTATTGCAATGTAGACGATTTCAATTAGCTGGCTTGTACCAATGCTTGTCTGGCAATAGAAGGAAAAAATATGTATGAATGTTAGTAAACCACAAAACCACAAAACCACAAAAATAAAAATTCAAAATAACAAAACATTTTGGAAAATATTTTCCAACCAAGCGATTCAATAATTTGGTTGTGCTAACCAAAGAGAACAAAAAGTTTCCGGCAATATTAAAGAACAATACAAACAAAATTCACAATAAAATCAAAAAATTTTGCAATAATTTAGAAATTTAAGAATTTTCTTACACCACCCTTCCTATTGTGCATAAAGTCCAAAAAAACCGTTTTTGTCAAATAAAACAAGTTTGGAAGGTCCGAGAAATATAAAAAAGTATTTTTGAGTTTTACTCAACTAACTGAACAACTAAGACAATTTAGTTACTCGGGTGTATTTAATTTTTGTATTTTGGGGCATAGTGTTATTAGCTGAAGCAACCTTAAAAACTGTACGAACATATTAATGATGACGCTGGTATTTATCTCCGCTGTTAGTGAGCTTATGTGGTCATGGACTTCAAGTCACACACTCATGAATCACTGAAAATTTAATGTTTGTTTTTGTTTGTTGTTGATGTTATTGTTTCGCTGAGACATGCATATGCAAGCCTTTTTTTCAAGCTGTTGTTGTAGGGCTCTGTTTATTATTGTGTTTAATTGTGAAGAGTAACTTGTGGCACTGAATAAATCTGGCAGACGATAATGTAGACTGCAGCTGACACAGGCTGTGTCACTTTACGTTGAGTCATCAATGCAATAGTATAACATCGCCTATTTTATAAAGGGTAACAGTAAAGGATAGCAATTGAAATTAAATTTACTGTAAAAAATTTACATAAAATTTCTTTCCATTAAAAAAACTAGCAAAAATGGAAAAGAGGTTGCAAGGAAGAAAGGAATGATTTATGGATTTATGGCATGAAGGTGGGTGAAAGCAATCAATAAAGGAACGGAAAGTTTTTGAAAACAAGAATTTAGCTTTTAGATTACAAAAATCTATAAATAATAGTGTGACAATAGAAATTTAAATTGTTAAACAAATAAATCAATTCAATTATGTCAATCAATTATGTCAATTCTTCTGCGCGGAGAGAATAAGCGTCTTGTAGAGTTTTAGTTTTGTCATACGAGAGAAGTCTCTGCATATTGACACCATAATTGCACCTGTTGGCAAGAGTGATCCTACGCTTGATCTCCACACTGTCTATCGAACGTATAGTTATCCGGCAGTAATTTGTGATCCAATACGCCGCATGTCCCTACTTGCCGACAACATATTCTTTGTTTTGCCCTTACTTACAACCAAATTCATCTTGGAAGACTCCCGCGCTAAAGTAAAGTAACGTTCCACTTGATACTCCAATGTAGTTAGTGTACGCAAGCAACTAGAAAAAGTTTTTAATAAATTATGCAATTTGATGCATCCCATCTCCATGACGATGTCATAAATGATTTTTAAAATGCAAATGGCAGACATTCGTTTATCATCCCAAAATAAATAGTTCATTTACATAATTGCTCACTACAACCCTTCACTCGTGATTACGACCTAGCTTCTTACACCACTTATGTTGTGTGTGTTAATTTTATACACGAGTGACGACTGGTTTTCGAGAAGATTTTCATGACAATTTCTATTTACTCACAGAGTTTTTGTGCTGAGAGCATGTCGCCAAAGAAATATTTTTTCATACTACGTTTTATTTGAGATGCCTGACCTGGGACTTGTACCGTTGCCCCACGTCTAATAATCCAACACACTACCTACTACGGCGACTTCATTTACTTTATTTGCTATTCAAAATTTTCTTTTTCTTTCAGTTTTTATAACCCCATATAAAAATCAGGTTAGCCGAAGAGTGAGACGATTGCATACAGTGTTTACAGTTTCTTTTTTTCTATATTAAATACTGCCAAGGGCAGGACGCATTTTTCAACATTTTGTTTCTAAAAACTTAAATTGTAGGTCCCGCCATTGATGTATGAAATTAATATGCACAACATAAGTGGCGTGATAATCTTGGTCGTAATCCTGGCTGAAGGGTTATAATGACCAACTATGTATGTATTATGTATTTATATATGTAAAAAAAGTTGCCATGAAAAGGTTCTCAAATTTCTCGTCTGCAGTAGACGTTAGACTGGTGCCACTTCAATGACGTATGAAGAAATTCAATGCATGCAGTTGGCTCATTCTCATTCGGAAAGTAACTATTTGTTTACAACATAGCACTGTTTCTTGATGTCCTTTTTGTATTATTTTTTGTTTAGTAAATTTATTGTTTTTCTTTCACTAAATTTGTACTTGGCAAGATAAAGACATCAAATTATTGTGACAGAAATCAATCAAGTTTAATTTTTAAAATCAAAATATTTTTATATATCAATAATCAGTCATCTTATACTTTTTTAGTCTTCCTCCTCACAGTTCTCCTATTTCATCCTCTTGAATAATGTCAATAGTATTGAATAAATTATATTTTTATAATCATAGGGATGTCAATAATCGAATTGATTTGGAACATCAACGTTTTCATTTATGCTTGAATAGGCGCTGCTTTATTTGTTTATGCACAAACGTCAACACATACTCAGCAGTCAAGGAAAAAAGTTTTCCGATGTTGAATTCTGTTCTTATACTCCTTGACCGTTGTATTTTAGGGTTAATAGGTTACAAGTCTTCATAACAGAAACAGTATGGAATACGACGCCTTATATGCCAAAGGGAATGGAAAAAAATAAATTCTGTTCGACAGCCTGACTTTTAGTCAAATCACTCATTCGTATAAGCAATCCTTTCAATTTGCACAGGATTTTTGATTTGTTGTTTTTTAAATTCTTTATTTAACGTTCATGTGAATTCAAGATTTTTTTTTGTGAAACGTTTCACGAAATTAACATAAGTGGTTATGTTTCGGTTTGCCAGCCAGTCAGTTCAGTCATTCATTTAGTAAGTCAAGCAGCCATTACGTTATTCTCTTCTTTGTTTTCATCACATTCCACAGCTTTCTTGGCTTTTCTTAAGCTATAGAACAACAATTAGCTCTGGTTCTGCATTGCCTGCTGAATGTTTTATCCAATGACTGTTTTTTTGGCTGGTTGACTGGCTGTTGCCTTAATTGTTGGTTTGAAAAAAAATTTTTTTGTTTACGGTGACCTTTATTTCTTATAAACATCGTTTATTTTTACCATGCTTTTACCGGTTTAAGGTCGTAAAACATAATTTCTGGTGTGTTTTAAGGCAATAAACAGTATTTTTTCTATTTAAATGGCAGAAAAGGGTATCAAATCTGTTTGTTTTTGTTTGTTAAATTACTTTTATTCCTTGGGTGACACATCATGCATGTCAAACAAATCGGTGTTTGGCAGCATTGAATGAATAAAAAAATGTTACTCATTGAATTCACTTCAACACATATTAATCAGAAAAATTCGTCCTAATTTACTCTATGAATGACTCAAATAACTAACTTTGAAGGAATTGAGTGTAAACTCCTACCACGTTTATGATCGTCTATTTTCGAACTCATCAACTGGATTTAATTTCCAATTCCTTGTATTTAGCTTAGATTAGGTTAGAGGACGTGTACTTGTCAATTAAGACAAGTAAAGTACCCGGAGGTCGAATTGACCCATTGTACAACGTCCTAGTTTCTCACACCACTTATGTTGTGTGTGTTAATTTTTATACACGAGTGGTGGGACCCACAGTTTAAAGTCGACTCCGAACGACAGATTTTTGAGAAACATTTCATTGCAGTTTTGTTTACTCTCAGAGTTTTTGTCAGTAATCAGCTGAAAGGAAATCACCGAAGAATTTTTTTTTTCATAATTCGTTTTGATGCCTGACCTGGTATACGGACCCGGGCTTTACGTCTAATAAGCCAACATACTACCTATTAGACTACGGTGACTTCGGTTGCGAAATTAACCAAGTTGAAAATATAGATGTATGCAAGTGGTTATAGTTCATTAATCCTCTTTGGTTGGTTTATTCTCCTTCGATATGCCGATGCTCGTGCCTACCAATCTGTTATTGGTATTATTTGTACCATTTTTGTTTCTTTAAGGAACATTTGTTACAGTAGCACAGCATCACCATCCCCTATTAATAGTACTTCTTTCCTTTCGCATTGTTTCTTTATGCATTCATATTTCTTCAGCTGTGTTGCAGTTGTTTTTCTATTCCCAGCACAATATCCATAAACTTCACAAATTTTCTCAACATTCTGCGATACTAATAATAGAGAAACTAAAAACGGCAATAATGTACTAAATAATCACTCATTTTTAAACGCAGTTAATTTCTTACAAAGTAATGCGTATTTCATATTGTATTCTAACTTGAAGTAGCCGTAGTCTAGTAGGTAGTGTATTAGCTTATTAGACGTGAGGCTATGGTTCAAACCATATGGTTCCCGTACAAACGAAATATAAAAACAAAATATTTATTGGAGTAAATGAAATTGATTTGAAAAAGATTCTTAAAAATCTGTTGTTTAAACTGTAGGTCCCGCCATTCATTTATAAAATTAATACACTCAACATAAGTGGCGTGAGAAACTAGGTTTTAATCCTGCCTGATGGTTGTGTAATGGGTTGCTTAATTTTATAAAAATTTTCTTTGCTATATCCAAGGCCGGATGATTGCAAGATTACATTGATTCAAAAAAATAATCCTCAAACTATCATTAAGAAGTCGCCGTAGTCTAGTAGGTAGTGTGTTGGCTTATTAGACGTAAAGCCATGGTTCGAGCCCCAGGCCAGACATGAAGACAAAATAAAAAAAGTATTTCTTCGGCAACTTCCTCTCAAAAAACTAGTAAATAAAATTGCCATTAAAAAGTTTATCAAAAATCTGTCGTTCGGAATCGACTTTATTTTACTTATTTATTTTTTAGGGCGTTGTACAATGGGTCAAATCGACCTCCGGGTACTGCACTTGTCTTAATTGACAAGTACACGTCCTCTAACCTAACCTATCATTAAGAATAAGAGTATGTCTAATATACCAAATAAATCATTGTGCCTCAACAAAGAGATTTGATTCGAACAATAAAATTAAGGATCAGTTATGGACTATTGATCCTTTTAATTTGAATGTTAATTTTGGCATAACTCCTATGAAGCCAAATAAATCAAGTAACCTGAATCAGCCTTTAAAATATCTTAACAACAATATTTAATACAATAAAATAATGTGTCGTTAGCAACGCTCACATTTTGGAGGAGAACAACTAAAAAAACATCAGCTGCACTTTATGGAATACAATAAGGAAAAACGTAAAAACCACAATTTGCCGTACAATTAAAAAATGTATGTATTTGGACAGCTACAACTAAAACAACAACAACAACAACTTTATTTATATATTATATAAAATATTCTAAAGGCTCTTATACTCACCCATTACGTCGAACTGCCATACAATACTTGATGTTATGCTGAGTGTAGGCGGTATTGCAGATGCTACTCATGCTGTGGCTGTTGATGATGTTCTATTCGTTTGTGACACTATAACTACTACTTGAATTACTATAACTTGCCGCACTTTTATTGTTGTTGTAATAGATGTTAGTGTAGCCATTGCTGTTGTTATTTAACAACTTTACACTTCTATTTTGAGCTTCTATACTTTGATTACTGCCAACAATTTTAGTAAAAATTGTATTGTTATTGCTGCTATTGTCATTTATTTTTGAGGACAAAATATTGTTCTTAACAAGAGCAATACTAGCAGCAGCATCAATTGCAGCAGCAGCTACATCGTTTTTGTTAGGAACTAAAATTGGTGGAGGTTGCATAAATTTATTCCGCCGTTTTCCAATTTGTTTTTCATGTTCGAAGTTCGGGTGCTGTTGTTGTTGGATGGTGGTCTGTTTATTTAGTGGCTGCGGCTGTTGTTGCTGTAATTTAGCAGATGATGCCGTTAACATTATATCAATATTTACAACTCTTGCAACACTGTTATCTTCATTACTTATTGTCGAACGAATAATACCAATATCACCACGTCCACCACTCTCATTACTGTTGCCACTGCTGCCACTGCTGTCACTACTGGTAGTAGTTGTTTTGGATCCGAGCAGTTTATTATTTCGATAAAATTTTTTTAATACGTTTGACTGTATGGTGAAATTTTATTGTAGTTGTTTCCCCTTGCTTTTAATACTTCCACATCCAGCCATACTAATGTAGTAGCCATTGAGTCGATTATTCATGCTAAAATGTTGTTTATTTTCATGTATTCCATTTGCTTTGGCAACATCACAGTAAAGTAAAGTTGCTGTTGTTTCAATATTTTTAGTGGCTCCCGTTGCCATGACGTTAATTGTTTCCTTTGTATCACCAGCAGCTGAAGCTGATGAAAATTCGGTTTCAGTACCGAATCCAATATTTTCATAATTTCTTCCACTGCGACTAACATATAAGCCGCTCACACTGCCGCCCATGCTGGTTGACTTATTAAAAGTAAAATAATTTTTGTTATTCCTTTCTGGTGACGTCAGCCAACGACGGAATGCATCATCCTGATCATCTGTATCCATTAAGTCTCCAACGCTTTCATTATTTCTGTTAGCTTTACTGTCATTATGGCTGTTTCTGTTATTGTTGCCATTTGTTTTCGGTTTATTATTGTCCCACGATGATACAACTTCCTTCTATTTGTTGGTTTTAATGATTACTTTTTGGACAAATAAGTTGTCGTTGATTTTTTTGACGTTCTTCATGTGGTGTTAAAGCAACGTACAATTAAGAGCAGCACAAATTATTTACAAATCGTATCATTGAGGAATATAATGAAGTCGCCGTAGTCTAGTAGGTAGTGTGTTGGCTTATTAGACGTGAGGGCTCGGTTCGTATCCCAGGTCAGGCATCAAAACGATACATGAAAAAAAAATTTCTTCGGCTAATTCCTCTCAGCAGATTTCTGGTAAAAACTTTAAAAGTAAATAAAATTGCGAGGAAAAGTTTCTCAAAAATCTGTCGTTCGGAATCGACTTTCAACCGTAGGTCCCGCCACTCATGTATACGATTAACAGAAACTACATCAGTGGTGTAAGAAGATAGGTCGTAATCCTGACTAAAGGGTTGTAATGACCAATTATGTATGTATGTATCATTGTGAAATGTACTTATGTATGTATGTATGAGAATTTAAACTTGTATTCCAAATATGTTGACAGAAAGCTTTTAACATTGAGCGATTATCTTCGAAGACAATAGAGAACCAAAAAATCATTTTCAGTAATGAGGACAATTTCTCGATAAAAAAAAATACGTGAACGAATTTGTGCCAATACAAATCCACAAAAGATCCATTAGCGTCCAATGCATCTCATACAAGTCATTATTAAGTGTGAATTTTGGGCTAGTGGTGTCATCGGACAATATTCCCTTTATAACAGTCCATGACATCTATAGCTCGATGATTTCCAATTTCTTTTGGCCTGAAGTGGATAATATAGTAGTCGTAGTCTAGTGGGTAGTATGTTGGCTTATAAGACGTGGGGTCTAGGTTCACATTTCAGATCAGACATCACCAACAAAACGAAATATAAAAAAAATATTACTTCGTCTCAGCAGATTTCTGCATAAAACTCTAAGAGTAAATAAAATTGCCATGAAAAAGTCTCTCAAGAATCTGTCCTTCAGGATCGACTTTAAACTGGAGGTCCCGCCAATCATGTATAAAATTACGCTCCCAGCATAATACACATATACATACATACTAATGACATGTAGTTTCAAGAGGACGGTGCGACATGCCACTCAGCTTATGTCATATTATACACGAGAGATATGAGGGAGGCACGTTGAGGTGATGTGTACTGAACACCGAGATCGTGCGATTTGAACCAGTTAGACTTTTTCTTGTGGGGTATTTTCAACTCGCAGGTACTATATACCAGTAAGTCAAAAACTACAGCAGTTCCCAATTTAAAGCTTCACATGCCCTTTTCCTAGATAAACCATGTCGGACATTATAACGATGTTATATTCCACACATATTGCCATGAATAGGAAAACGAATTAAAATTCCGATGATATGTCACATGTTGTTTGTTTTATTTAACCCTGGACCGTTACTGTTCGTCGAATCGATGCAGCTTATTTACTCTTTATCGTATAATTCTTTTATGTTTAATCAAATTTCGCTCTTCTTTTCAACAACGTTAGCTGATAATGAAAGCTTGCCGTCAGTAGACAAAAAAAATTTTTTCTTAATTGAAACTTTATATGAAATATTGAGCTTAATAATGCTGTTTATTGCGATTTACTCAATATAAGTGCATGTCTGAACATAGTATAAAACTATAAATGCAATAAAATTTTATTTAACTGATAGTCTAATACATACATAATTGGTCATTACAACCCTTCTCTCACCAGTTATGTTGTGTGCGTTAATTTTATACATTAGTGGCGGGACCTACAGTGTAAAGTCGACTCCTAACGACAGATTTTTGTGAAATTTTTCATGGCAATCTTATTTACTCTCAGAGGTTTTGCCAGAAATCTACTGAGAGGAAGTCGCCGAAGAAATTTTTTTTGTATTTTTGTTTTGATGTCTGGCCTGGGGCTCGAACCCTGGCTTTACGTCTAATAAGCCAACACACTACCTACTAGACTACGGCGACTTAACTGATCGTACATTAGTTTAAAAAAGAAGCTTGATTCAACTTTTATTTCTGTTCATAATTTCAAATCGCATGGAATTTAATACTACATTTTTTAGTATCAACGGTCTTTCACTACCATCTTCATACTTCACTTGGCCTAGAAAACTTATTGATATAATTTCTAATGCACCCATACCTCACTTTACGTCGTGCTTACATTTCTAAAAAACACGACGCAAAAGAATTAGGATTTTCTATAACAAACCATGTAAAGATCGAAGATAGGTGCCAGGGTAATGAAAATACTATTTTTTAAAAAGAAAATTGGACAAAGTAAACATTTAAAACACAAAAATAATATAAAATATTATTGCATACATACAAAAAACAAATTCAATTAAAATAAAATAAAAAATTCCCTTCATTTATAACACACTGAACTCTAAAATTATAAAAACAAGGTGAAAATAAAATTGTATTATTTTCAGTTAGAAAGGGAATCCCCAAGTTTTGATAGCATGGCGCACTTAGCGCCAAAAAAAAACTCGAACCCAAAACAACGCAACTTCGAAAATCTAACGAAGCACGCAAGTTCGAAAAAACGCAAAACGAATCGATGCAAAGCGAGGTGTGGGTGTACGTTATTATGAAAAGTGGGAAAATATTTGTTTGTTTGCCTTTTCATTTGAAATATTAATCCTTTTGCTAAGATTATGTCCTTTTAAAGTCCTTAAATTATAAATATTAGAAACCCTAAACCAAAACAACGAAGAAAACTCAAAAGCAATCATAATTTTTGTGTTCTATTTAGTGAACCATAAGCAAAAAAGAGGACCCCAAAAATAAACTTTAAGTTTATTTAAGACCACAGAAAAGTACACATACTTATACCATATATAAACACATACATTTGTATAACTATACGCATGTAATACAATATCCCTTTATGGATTTAAAATAACAACACATACATATTGAAACAACAACAACAACATTATCAAATTGTAATCTCGTTGAATATTTTCTATTTTTCATGATTTTAGGCAAGTATTACAGTGTTTGACAGTTTTCAATATTTCTGTTTACAGTTATACTCACAATATTTGTTTGTTATTTGTGAGGATTAATTAAGCTTTTGACCCTTTAAAATTTATGCCAAATAGAAACGTAATTATTAAAGGAAAATATTTTTTTCAATCGAAATTTTAAAATTATTTTTAAAGCAATATGTGGTAAGACCAAGCAGTGCATTGTATTGGAATACCGACAAGTGAATTATAGCAGAAGGGAAAGATATGGAAAAGTTCACAGCTGTAGATTCATACAAAACTTTTAGTTGTTTGGAAAGGTATTTTGCTCGAAGAACGAAATACGAAAAAATATTTCTTCGGCAAAAACTCTGAGAGTAAATAAAACCGCCATGAAAAGTTTCTCAAAAATCTGTAGTTCGGAGTCGACTTTAAACTGTAAAACCCACCACTCATGTATGAAATTAACACACACAACATAAGTGGTGTGAGAAACTAGGTCGTACTACTAACTGAAGGGTTGTAATGACCAATTATGTATGCATGTATATAGAAATACAACGACGCTAAGAAATTAGACTCCAACGATGAAATAATTTTACAAGCAATTCTATTCTCATAACAAAATCTTGTTTTTTTAAAAAGGAATTGAAGAAATTTTGGAGGAGACTATGTTGAGAAATAAATTCATTTTTTATCCAAAGACTGTGTTTCGTGCAAAAGGTTATGAATTTATTGTGAAGTTGGCTCATATTTTTTTGTTTGTTTTTTTGTCAATTCCATTCAATTTTCTTCTATTCTACACAACATCTCAGTTGAAATGGTATGGGTCCTTCGCACTATTGAAATTCCAAAGAGAATTGGCAAAAAGATTTGTTTACACTGTCCCTGTTCTTGTTTATTTTCTTCACTCCCATTGAGCATTTCGGCTGACCTATTCATTTTGTTTGGATGTCAATGGATTACATATGTATTTAAACTACAAAATGGTGCATTAATAGTTGTAAAGATTTATATTTTGCTTTTAAAGTATCATTAACCCAGATTTATGCAAATACGACAGATTTATGTGGGTTATTGTAGCTGTCGCTCTGTCTATCATTATTGAATTATTCAAAATAATGAACATTTTTAATGCAGACATTCAGTTTGATTGGTTAAAGCTTTTGTCCTTAAACTTTTAATGAAATGCCTGTTCCATCGAAAATAGTATGAAAATAATAGGCAGTAATTAAAATAGCAAAGCGGTTAAGCAGATATTTAAAAGAATGAATTGAATTTGCCTTTTAAGTGAGGATGGGCAAACGAAACTCACTTGTTTCTATTTGTCTCTGAAATAACGCCACAGCCAATCAATGCTGTATAACGCAAAACAAATAAGCATCGCTGTCCTTTAAGTTGGATCCTTTCGCGGTACTGATCGAACAAATTTTAAAACTTCTATCAATTCACGAATTTAAAATAATTTATTTTGGCCATAGCCTGAAACTGATTATTTGTGTCACGTAAAATTTGTGCAAAATTTTTTACAGTCTGGAGATCAAGCGCAGGATTACTCTTGCCAACTGGTGCTACTAGGGTCTGAATAGGCAATTGAGTAGCAGAGAACTCTCTCGCGAAATAAAACTAATACTCTACAAGACGCTCACCCTCCCCGTGTTTCTTTATGGCGCAGGGGCATGGGCACTATTAAGCACTGATGCAGCAGCCTTGAGAGTATTCGAGAGAAAAGTCCTACGTAAGATTTTCAGTCTAGTGCGAGCTGGCGATGATTTCCGCATCCGATACAACAGTGAACTGTATGAGCTAATCAACGATATGGATATAGTGCAGCGTATTAACATCCAGCGGCTACTCTAGCTCGGCCATGTCGGGCGAATGGGGCAGGATGCTCCGGCGAAGAGGACGACCTTGTTTTCGTTAGAAGAAGCAATTCGGGGAAGCCCTGCCATAGATTGGTGTGACCAACTGGCGTAGGCGCGCAAGAAGCAAAGGCGCCGGGAAGTATGTATGTGCTCAAGCAGGCTGAATAGCTTCATTAGGCTATACCATGGGAGTTTTATACTACTTTTGATATTCGGATATACCTGGCCCATTTTGAAACAATCACACGCAAATAGTAGGTAACATGATTCAAAGTCATTGCAAATTGCTTCTGTAGAGGTTATAAAAATTTTCGCTTCTTTTGAATTCTGTTCATTCAATTAAAGTTCTGGAAAGATTTTTGTACGATTTTGTAACTAACGATGTTAGAAGATTTTGTAGACTTGTGATAGATTAAATAGGTTTGGTTGGTTTAATCATTAGTAGCATAATACAAAAGCTTTCTGCTCAAGCAGCGCTCTGTATATGAATAATGAAAATGTGATGACCAATGTGGCATGACTTGTGTGGTACGTAGTGCTGGTCTGCTTGAAACACATGTCATTGCTGTCCAGACAATCTAATTCAGGCCAAGAAAAGTTATTAATTATCCTCCTATATTGCTCTCCGTTGCAAGTCATGACCTGGCAACATCGTCGTTCTCAATAAAATATGTTGTAATGACGCCGCCAGCCTAAAATCCACCGCAAAAAATGAGTTTTTCGAGATGCATTCTACGCTATTTGATCTGACAGGAATGGGTATCCTCCTACTAAGTGGATAATTCCCTTTGTTCACTTACCTATTCAACCGGAAATGGGTCTCATCCCTGAAGGTGATTTTTCAATAAAAACTAGGATCAGTTGCCTACTGCTCCAGAGCCGATTCAGCTAACACACATTATTATTTAGAGTCGTCCATAAGGATTTGACAAAACAGACTCAATAGATGACAATTAATTTGACAGGTGTTACTTCAACAAGATGGCCCTGTTGGAAGACCCTTTATTTCTCAAGAAATTCCACGACTTTTATATTTTCCATACCCACAAAATTGTGTTAGTAATATATGTGTATGTATTTGTGAGTTCTTTTGCATCAAATATCCTTCCTGTTTAAGTGTTTGCACACACACTCAGGGGCATGCAATACTGTTACATACAAAATTTATATTCTTATGAAGCTTTTAGGGTTTAAGTTTAACCGCACTTTAATTGATTCCTTGGGGCTATAGACGTTTATTACAAGCACATGAATAGTGTCCTTTTTTCTTTCCCTTTTTTCTTTTCACACAGAATGAAATCCTGAAGCTTAGAGAAGGAATTTTTTAAGTCTGATAAAATCATAGAATTTTTCTCAGAAGCGGCGAAGGGGCATAAAAGATGGAAATAAAAGCTAAGTTTTTTAACTTCAAATAAAATGTTTAATTAACATTAAATAATAAAACATAATAACAAAAAAACATACATCCGTACATTAAAAAGTAAAATGAAATGAAAATTAAAATAATTATGGCAGTAAATATTCTCAGTGACAGACATATATACACACATACATTCCATAGAAACTTCAAAAAACCATGTACAACAAACGACGAAAAAAAACTTGATAAACAAACCCCCAACATTTAAAATTCTTTGGAAATTAAAAGAATTTCTTTGAATATTAAATTGTGCCATGAAAACAAAGTTTAACAAAAATTTTACGATGCAAACTTTCTTCATTTTTCTGGTGTCATTAAATGAAAAATTTAAAAAAATTTTTTGAAGGCTGAGTACAACTGGAATATGAATAGTACAACTGGTATGAATAGATGATATCAATAAAAGTTTTAATTTTTAAAAGATTTAATTAGAAATTTAAAATCTCTGAAAAAGTGCACGGAAAAATACTGGAAAACATACAGAAAAATATCTTCTTCCACTGACTGATATTAGTCATTAAGCCCTGGCGAAAAGGGCTTGAAAAAGATTTGAAATCTAGGTTGCTCTGGTTGCTATTAGTCTGAAGATTGCATGTTTGAGAGACCAGAGGCTCTGGTGTTGATCTGTTACATTACAACGAGCATTAAGTCTGAGTTATTTAACCTGAAAATATTGATTGTTTTGCTTTTTAGTCCTTCAGTGTATTATATTATATTGCAGAAAAAATTCGTGACATGTGAATGTTAAAAATGTTCCGCAAAGTTGCTTAATTTACCACTGATAGTCTTACAAGCCAACGAAGCTAGAAAATCATTAATTTTGTTATGAATATTCATGCTATTATTATTTTTGAGTCAAACAGAATTGCAAACGAGCAGCCAAAGGCTGTTAGGCTGGCGGGAGATGAGCTATTTTATTTGAAAGCATCATTAACATCAATCCCTGGAATTATTGAGATATCAGCCTAAATCCTAGAATTTTTTTTAAATGGGCCACCTACGTCGTAGTCGCGGGCTTAACTTTTTTAAAAATAATCTTTAAAAATCAGATCGTAGACATTTATTCATTGCTGCAAAGTAATATCTCAGCATCCTTTTGTAAATGTGTTGTTTTTCTCAATTTTTAAAATATGTTGACAATTAACTCAGGGTTTCCCTCTGAAGCATCACTATTGTAAAATCAAGCCGTAAATAGGTCTGAAAGTTTAATGATCATTACATCTGAAAGTGCATTAGGTAGGATTGTGCCTGCTCTAAGAAGCTAAAAAATGTTCGCGATCTGTTTATGACAACGAAACCATATGAGGTTGACACAAAACTAAAATTTGCACCCTCTTGACTATTGGAATATGTAGGAAATTTCTAACTCAGCATTAATTTCACAACGTGACTTATGGGCATTCTCTCGGCCTGAAATAAATAGCAGAAGCGAGCGAAGCGAACAGATCAAGGTCAATTCTTTTAGAGAAACCAATGTTATTCTAAAGTCTTGAACCGGATGTGTAGAATTTTAGAATTTCCGGAGATAACTATTTAAAAGGACTTGTCTTTCCAACATTTTATTCAAATAAGATGTCGTTCACTTAGACCTTGGGGTTCCTCAGATAGTACAGAGAAGTTCAGAAAAAATATAACAAGAAAGTGTGACAGTCGCATTGTGACAATTTGTGTCTACCATTTAATTTAAGTAGAATCCAATCAAGCATAACAACAACAGCTTTTGATCAACGCACCTATCAGGCGCTACAATGGCAAGTGTGTCGACGACAATGCACCGAGGAAGTGGAGAGAGAAACTCTCTAATACTCATAATCTGGATAGCCAATATGATTCAGCGACCAGAAGTGTAGTGTCCAATTATTATTAGCAGTCTAATCGACTTTATCTTAAAGGTCAGGGAAGTGTTTGTTTTTTTCAATGACAGAAAAGGTCAGATATTCTACAAGATAGATATGCTAAAAGTGTAAAGCTTGTCACACTCTCAATAGTTTATTATCAACACTCAGTTATCTGCCAAGCCCCCAGGGTATGTGTTTTACTAGACAAATTGGTTCAGACTCCTCAGCAATATCACTTCCGAACGAGTTGGTGCCCAATATATATTCCAGTCTTATAATGGCGTGATTCTGCGGCTAAAAAATAATAATATAATAATAATAATAGTCATCTGGCAATGTGAGATAGAAACAGCAAATTCGAGTTCATCACAATAAAAATCCCAAATTATATACGCGTCCTTTGCGTGTTATCAGTAAAGTTCAACATCGAGTAGTCGCTAAAAGCACATTCCATAGTCAATTCTTTTTCGAAAGTTAACTTAATAGCTCCTGCCAAAGTTCTGAGTATATCCGTTAATCACTCAAATATGTTCGTCCTTTTCGATTGGATGCTGGCATGAAAAATGCAAGTGATCTCGACAATGCCTAGCATTGCCTCTAGCCAGGGCTACGTAGTGGAACTCAACTTAACTTAATGTGCAACACTGACCATTTTACAGGAGTGCCAAAAGTGAGTATTGGTAAGTATTAGGATCGCGATGTAAATACGAAAGAGAAAACATAACGTAACCCCTTGTCTTCCAAAGCTCCTCTTAACAATGTTGAAGGCGCATAGTCCAAGATTTTTTCTTTATGTTCCTACAAGAACTTAAATCGTTTTATGCTTTGCAAAAAATACGGCTAAGAATTCTAAGAATACTTTCGTACATAATCTAAAGACAAGTCATTAATAAATTATACTTTAGCATATAACGAGTTAATGACTCTTGAAGATGATTTCTATATCCACTTGTTTTGATTTCTTTTATTCCTCTTCTAATTTTTTATTGTTCTTCTTTTCGATATCTTTAATTTGATTCATTTTCTTTATTCTTTTATCGACTTTTTAATCTTTATTTCATTCGATCATTCAATAATTTTTTCATTGTTGAAACATGTTATTGAAACAATACCTGGCGCTATAATGGATTGTTTTCAGTTGTTACAGAACATAAAAATGAAAATGAAGAAAAACAAACAGAAAAATCAACTTGAAGCAGAAAAATATGAATGAAAACATAGACAGAGAAAGTCAACATTCAATTCAATTTCAATTAAATCGACTTCAGACGGTCATTATAAAGAAATGTGTCACCACCAGGACGTTGGCAATTATGTCGCTTACTGCTGCACTTTTATTGAATTGCAGTGCTTGTTAATATAAATATTTTATGCTTGAAATTGAGACAAGATTCATACGAAATGGTTAAGCAGGGTACAAGCCTTTTGAAAATTGGATTCAAAGAAGAAGACGTTGTTTATGTGTTTGCTGTGTGAATGATACATTCAGGGCTGATCGAGAAATGAGTGCAAAAGTTCTTCATACAATATTCAAAAACATTAGGGGGAACGAATCGTTTGCGAATGAGTGATAAAAGGACCTTTGGTAGAAACACTGTAAAAAGACGACACAACGGATTGTAACAACTGCAGGGTCATCAGATCATGATGCTCCTTTGCCGAATTGTTTTGAACAAAATAGCTGGTAAAATCGATTGTTGTTTGTCCCAATCATGTGGATTAACTCAACAGAGCATGTTAAATGCACTTGATAGGAAAAGGGTCTTGGAGTAATTAGTTCATCTAATACAGACTCAGTATACGGTATTCTAGTGTAGGGTTTTGCATAAAGAATAGCTTTCTCTCTCTATCCATATCGCTTCACGTATCCAACAAAAATGAATTCTTTTCCGCTCTCATATTGTTGGTAGTAATCGGCGAGATACTTCGAACGGGTTTAGTTTAGTTATGACCAACATGGTAATTCACTGGCACTCGGTTATAGAACATTACAACCCTTCAGTCAGGATTACAACCTAGCTTCTCACCTAGTTATGCTGTATATATTAATTTTATCATAAGTAGCGGGAACTACACTTTTAACTTGACTCCAAACGACAGTCTTTTCTTGGCCATTTTATTAACACACAGAGTTTTTGCCAGAAACATGCTGAGAGGAAGATATGTGTTTTTATATTTCATTTTGGGGCTTAAGCCAAATCACCCTGGACTCATCCACAAAAGCAGATATCTAGGTTTGATTAGTGAAGACAAGAAGGGCTTTAGCAAGTCTTTTAAATGTATGGCGGTGTCCGGATATTTGATGCGAAGGTCAAATAGTGTTCTTCACTATGGAAGTGAATCTAGGGTCGTTAGAAAGAATTAACAAACTCAAGGCTATTGTTTTTTCCGTTGTATCGACAGTTGTTGTTAAGATTTTGTTGATTTATTGTTGACAGTTCAGGTAAAATGTCACTGTCCGGTGGTAAATCTTCATTGTTACTGTGAAGGCGGGGTAGTTGTGATTTTTACTGCTTTTGCTGCTGCTGTAGCAGTTGTTTTTGTAAAAGTTTATGCTGTTGTCGTTGTTTAAGTACTTTTCCGTGTTGCTGCTGTTTTTGCTTTAGATGTTTTAAATGTTGCTCACGGTGCTGAAGCTAATGTTGATGATGTTCTTCCGTTTTGTAATCGTAGTGAACTACTGAAGGTAGATTTTCTGAGACAGCAAGTGTTTTACTACTGTCCCCACTTGAGCCATTATCGCAGTGACTGTTATTGTCACGATTGCATGTACGATGATGTCGTTCGGCTTCGGCTGTTGTTGCGTTCGATATGGCTCCATTTCTTGTTTCTGTTTTGGATTTTATTCCTTAGTTTGCTTATTATAATTCTCGTCCTCTTGCTACTGATAGATTTGCTTCTTTACAATTTGTTTGTTGTGGTTTTTATGCTGCTCTTACATTCGAGCTTTTTCATGTTCTTGTTCTCGTTCCTGCGCATATTTTTCTTCCTCCAATTTCCCCTTTAGTAGAAATATCAACCTGTTGCAATTCGTGTATTGCCGCTGAATCTTCATCATTGTTCTTGTAGTCCTCATTTGTTGTTGTTGTTTTCGATTTTTTATTGTCTTCGAAGTGGATTTGAATGTGGTCTTCGGATTTAATTGCATGCGTGTTTGAAGCTGATTCTTCAATAGGTGTTGAATAGTCATCATACATATGTTGACAGTTATCTTATTCCAATTATTATTGTAGTCTAGTAGGTAGTGTGTTGGCTTATTAGACGTAAAGCCAGAGTTCGAGCCCCAGGCCAGACCTCAAAATAAAAATACAAAAACTACTTCTTCGGCGACTTCCTCTCAACAGATTTCTGGCAAAAAATCTAAGAGTAAATAAAATTATAAATAAATACACACAACATGGGTAATATGAGAATCTAGGTCGTAATCCTGACTAAAGGGTTGTAATGCCCAATTATGTTATGTATGTATGTACGTAAGATATATCTTGCTTTAAAAATGAGATGGCTTTTTGATTGAAGGGTTGTAATGATCAATTATGTATGTATCAGAGTGTAGCATGATTTTACAGTCGTCAATGCTCACGCAACATTTCATGTTCAAGGCAAAAGAATATCCAATTCCATATGAGCAGCGGCCACTTGACTCAATATTGCTGATCATCGCTGCAGCGCATAACATCACAATAGTTAGGCGCACATGCTGTGATCGCTTGATACTTTGTTGTCAGGCCGCTGGCTACACTGCATTGCATATTGTATGCACAATGAATGTTGTTGTTGTATTGCATTGCTAGTAATCATGTGTGGCTCTCTTCACACTTTACCGTGGGAATTATTATTTTTATATGGTCAATGGGCGCGTGTCATATTGCTTATACTTGTCCCATGATTATTACATACACAAACTAATGTAATATTATTTAATATAGAGTAGTATATATACAAACAAAAAAACAATTGGTAAATCATAAGTAAATATAAGAAATATATTAGAATTAATTGGTTGATTTAGAAATGCTAAATCAATCAAAATTTAGTATAAAAGAAGGGACAATTTCCCTCAAAAATCAATAATTGAATAAACGCAAAAGAGTGCGCACTATCCGCACCTAACAAACAAAACAAACCTTTTTTACTTCAAAAATATTGATGATGATGATTAATATCATTTTCTTCAAAATGAGTATTCAAAAAGAATAGAATTTCTAATACTTATACGCATTCATACTTATTTTAATATCATGGAACCCGTACTCATATTCAAATCTTGAAGTACTCATCATATTCATACTTAACAATACGCATGATGTTATTGATTTCGACTCTCCATGACTCAACATTTGCAAGAGTCTCAAAATAAGTATGATTTGCGTACGAATACTATAATACTCACTAGAAGGCTATGTGTTTGCTTTGCTTGCTGTCTTTGTTTTTTCTTTCTTCTTTTTTTTGTAAATGCAACAACAACTAAGACTGTAAATTTTGATGAATGATTGAATGAATCACTCGAATCATTTATGAGTATTATACGTATTTTTCTAAATTTATAAATCTAAGTGAGTAGGCTTATCAATCAAACATATTGCGAATGGTATGAGTTTGATGTCAACGTTGTACATATACTCATTGCAAACTGTACTTATAAATCAACGTTGTAGTGAGTACGAATGAATCAGAGGAGTTGAATTTTAATATTGTTGTTATATTCAAAATTTCATGTGTGCTTATGAGTAGCGTTAAAATGATTCATTGCTGATTACTGATGTGTATGTATGAATGTTTCCAGCACACTTTCCTTTTTTTTTAATGTGTGGCATGCAGTTTTCATGATTTAATTTATTTATGTTACAGCATGAATCTATGGAAATTTCTAGTTCTAATATTGTCATTGGAAACGTCATTTTTTTTCTTTTAGTGTGTGTGTATGGCTTTCATTTAGGTTTACATAGCATATCCTTGAGAAGAGATTTCAAAGTTTTTGCAATTAATTAATAAAATACATGAATACAAGAAATTAATTTTAATTTTTATAAAGAAGTTCTATTGATAAAATAAAGTTTTATGTTTCTTCAATAATTAATTAAAACAAATGAAGCATTTTGTAAAGAAAATGAAATCGAGAGAATTTCTTAACATACCTCTGATAAATGGAAAATGAAGCATAATTGAAAATAATTATGATTTAATGTTTAAATGTTTGTATAGCACAAGGGTGCTTAAAAGTTTAGAAAGTCGAAGAATTGATGGAAGTGGTAATGGAAAATTACCTCATCAGAACGGAGAGTATTTGTAGGCATAAGATCTTTTGGTTTTTAGCCACGGTTACAGCTTCCCAATCGAAAAAAAGTAAAAAAATTAAAAGCTAAAAACTGGGAGTATATTATTTTGCTTTTCTTTTCAAATTTTATACATTAGTGGCGGGACCTACAGTATAAAGTAGACTACAAACACAGATTTTTGAGAAACTTTTCATGGCAATTTTATTTACTCTCAGAGGTTTTGCCAGAAATCTGCTGAAAGGAAGTCGCCGAAGAAATACTTTTTGTATTTAGTTTTGTTAAATTTGATCAATAGATTGGGTAATGTTGGCTTAAACTATCGCTGTGATTTTTGGATTTTTCGCATATACATAGGCCTCAAGAAAACCCGAAAAGAAAAATTTTAAACTTTTGGCGGCCTGTTCGCATCACGTCCTCGAGAGCTGATTATTGCGTACAGGAAAATTTAAACCCACATTAGCTGTTAGCCAAGCAACATCATCCTCTGATGTTGAAGTAAGGGCAAAAGAAGTTGGTAATCATCCACCTATAGTGCTCTCCGTTGGCAGTGATGGCCTGGCCAAAGTCGCTCTCAGTGAAATATGGAACGATGACACCGGTAGTTGAAAATTCACACCATAGATTCTCTTTTTCAGAATGCTTTGGACGTTTTTGCATCTCCTGTGGATTGGTATCGTTACAAATTTGACAATTTTGTTTGTTCACATACAAATTCATCCGGCAATAGGATTCATCGTTAAAGATGATTTTTCGACGAAAATTAGGGTCTGCTATATATGCCTTCGAAGTCGCTGTAGTCTAGTAGGTACTATGTTGGCTTATTAGACGTAAGGCCACGGTTCAAACCCCAAGTCAGACATCAAAACGAAATATGAAAAAAAATATTTCTTCGGCGACTTCCTCTCAGCAGTAAATAAACCTGCCATAAAAAAGTTTATCAAAAATCTGTCGTTCGGGATCGACTTTAAACTGTAGGTCCCACCACTCATGTATAAAATTAACACACACACCATAAGTGGTGTGAGAAGCTAGGCCGTAATCCTGAGTGAAGGTTTGTAATGGCCCATTATTTATGTATATATGCCTTCAGGCACTGAGTCGGTTGAATTTTGTTTGGGTGCATACACAAATCACTACACAGAAATCACCGAATCCATGATCTAGGGAAGCCCCAGTTCATGTAAAAGACTATAAATCGACTGCCTTAGATGCTTCTACCCACTCTCATGGACAGCGGCGATGTTTTCACTTGTTTTGTCGACATTTGCGTGTCCACGTGGTAGTATGATTATGCTGAGCATTAACCTCTACAATTTTGATTCACGCTTCGTCACGCGACGAAGACTAAAAGTGAGTTGAAGAATTTGAAAAATACATTCTCTTTTAAGTGTGAGACCATTCTGTGTTGTACCTATTAATCAAAGAGAGCTAGTTTGACAACAACGAGGACTAAGAAACCTGCGAGTATATTTCAAGTTGAAGTTTACTCTATCAAAAGATGTACTCTTTCAAGCTGACAGGAAATACAAAGGTTGCTAATTTTCAATAATACAGTCAACCCGCTACTTGGGCAGTTAGCCCCTATGCGGTTGGCTCGTGGTTAGTGTGAGACTGTGTGTGAAAACTGATCAGTTAGGTAAAGGGAGTAGGGTTACGCCTTAGTAGATCCCACATTACTTAGGAATTCTGGGCAACGAAGCCAAAAACTCTCTGTGGCGTCGAAAGAGAGGTTTGAAGGAGTATACCTGCCGAAAAGGACGACAGAGAGAAGCAGAGGCTTTTATCTATCCAACAGTGTTTGAGAATATGACTGTGTGGTATTAATGCATTTCAGAAAGACTCAACAGAGTGCCTATCGAATACTTGATAACTCCCTATCTTTATTGAAATCAAAATGCATTCTGAAGCTTGTCAGAGCAACACAACTGAGAATGACGTTATTAGGAAACAATAACTCAAACATCGAAAACAATCGTGTTATACGAAAGTGAAATTCTATGTTGATAAGTATTTGAGCCCACATGTCGTAGTCTCGTAGGAAGTCTATTGGTTTATTACACGGGATCTTGTGGTTCAAACCCCATCTCAACAAAGCGAAATATGAAAAAAATGTTTCTTTCGGCGACTTTCCCTCAGTAGCATTCAGGCAAAAACTCTGAGAATAAATAAAAATTGCCATGAAAAATTTCTCAAAAATTTGCCGTTTCGTATGAACTTTAAATTGACGATGCCGCAACTTATGGTGAAATTAAGACACAACATGGGTGATGTGAAAAGCTAAGTTTTAGCATTGACTAAATAATTATACTGGCCAATTAAGAAAGCGCAGGATCACTCTTGCCAACAGGTGATACTATGGTCTCAATAGGCAATTGAGTAGCAGAGACCCCTCTCGTACGACAAAACTAATACTCTACAAGACGCTCATTCTACCCGTGCTTCTTTATGGCGCAGATACATGGACTGATGCAGCAGCCTTGAGAGTGTTCGAGAGAAAAGTAATGCGTAAGATCTTTGGTCTAGTACGAGCTGGCGAATTTCCGCATCCGATTCAACTGTGAGCTATGTAAGCTCCTCAACGACATAGACGTTGTGCAGCGTATTAACATCCAGCGGCTTCACTGGCTCGGCCATGTCGTTCGAGTGGAGGAGAATGCTCCCGCAGACGGGTATTAGATGCAGGGATCTGCGGAAGTAGCCGAAGAGTAGCCTTGTATCCGTTGGAAGGACCAAATCGAGGAAGCCCTGTCATTGATTGGTGTGACCAACTGGCGTAGGCGAGCAAGAAGCTGATGCGCCTGGAAGGATGTGTTGCGGCCGACCGAAATCAGTTAATCGGGTTGTTATGGCCAATTAAGTCAGTAAGTAAGAATTAAGAAAATAAGTAAGTAAATTGAAATGGTAATTGTAGTGTAGAATATCAAATAACCTGATTTCAAGAAAAATTATAATCAGAACTTTCTATGAGATATATTGTTACAGGCTCCCAATACCGTTTATTGCAGCAAACCAAACGTTTCAAATTTTATTTTTATTTGAGTTGTAATGACAAAAAGTATTTATTTATTTAAACTATTTATTTAAAAAATCAATTGATTTTACTATCGCACGTTTAATAACATAATGGTGTGGTAAAGAAATTAGTTTCTGGCTCGTTATGCATGAACAAATAAAATTCCTACTTTCCTTTTGTAAGACATTATAAGTTAATGCCTGCCAATGGTAAACCAATATTTTATGCAATTCAATTGCAATGCAACAGGTAATACGACGGTAGAGTTTTTTTTACAAATAAAACGTAAACACATTCAAACGTGTAAAACTACGAAAAAGATCTCCTCTTTAAATCAGAATCAATATTCATTTCAATGAAGGGAATTGAAATGCGAATATATGTATGTATACGATTACGTGCTTTTTAAATTAAATCACTATCTAAGGAATACTGTATCAAGTACCTTTACTTTGTTTCGTTTTAAGCATTTACACCTCAGACTTTTTAAAGATATTTACATTACATTTACAACGTATTAAAAATGAGTGGCTTTAAGGTTTACTTTAGAGTCCCGATACCTGTATACTTTGTATACTTTGGTGAGAAGAATTGAAAAGTTTCACACACAAATTTTAATATAACACATCAGTCAGGATTACAACCTAGCTTCTCACACCACTTGTGTTACAATGTGTTTGTTAATTTTATACTTGAGAGGCGGGACTTCGAACGACAGATTTTTGAGAACATTTGAATGGCAATTTTATTTTCTCTCAGAGTTTTTGCCAAAAATCTGCTGACAAGCAGTCGCAAAACTAAAAAAAATGTATTTTTATTTAATTTGCAATCTACGATCCCATATTTTTTTACCTTATAAAAGGTAAAAACGTAACAATATATTTTTACTATCCATTAAATCGGTCTCTTTCTCCCCTTTCCTACATCCTCTCCTTTTTAATCCCTCTATAGGGACGTTGTACAATGGGTCAATTCGACCTCCGGGTGCTGTACTTGTCTTTATTGACAAGTACACGTCCTCTAACCTAACCTAACCTAAATGGGTCTCACGGTCGGAATGAAATAAAGAACGACATCAGGAAATTAAAATAAGGCAGAAGAGATGAAATATTAGCTGGAATTCTTTGGAATGTAATGGTAATTACAACGGCATATTCAACATATTCGCAGTCATATTACACGGAAGACTTGAAAGTAAAATAGAAGGTATCCTTGAGACAAGTCGGCAGTTTACTAGTAAAATTTAAGTTCTTATTACTGCAGCTTCAGAACTTTAACGGTTAATAATGGCCACTGTATTGAAGCTTCGTATATCAAAATAGTTGTCATTTATTCAATCGGTTTTATCAAATCATCTTAAACGATCATAGACAGCGACGTGTGTTCTCTGTATGAGCCACGTAGTCGTTGACATTAACCATAATTTGCATTGAAAATGAAATGAAATGAAATGAGCCTAATGGACGACATAAGTTCAGTGTGATTTTGGGTGTCTTGGAAAATTTAACATTTCGTGTGTACACCAGCCAGAGAATGTTGTTATATTTCATACATAGCGGTGCCAGTAGAAGCCTACGCTACTTACAGAATTAATGGACAAAAATACCGGCTATAGAGATTTTTCTTTTTTTAATTCACATAAGTGGTGTGAGAAACTAGGACGTTGTACAATGGGTCCATTCGCCCATCGGGTACTTATCTTAATTGACAAGTACACGTCCTCTAACATAACCTAACCTAACCTAATTCTAGTGTTTTTATGTTAGAGGTTCACAACACTGATTCTAGTTTATTATCCTTATGCGAGCATATAGTTTTAATCACAACAAATCGCAATAAATTCCAAAACACATCAACGACAAAAGTACATACAGTTCATGTCAATTGTTCATAATTGCAGGGATAGTTTACGCCCCAGGTATTGTCTACACCAGATTTGTATAATAATTCAGTGTCTGCTCATCAGGTAAAAATAAAATAAATAAAAATATGTATCGTATTGTAGAACGTTACAGTTCTGTGTATCTCTTTTATTTTAAAGAAAAGATTTCATAGTTTTTTTTTTAGTATTTTAATCAGATAAAGAATTTTTATTGATCCTTATAGAATCACATGACATTTTTCATTTTAATTTTGATGTTGCTTTTTGAATGGGTTTTCAGTACAAATTTATTTTTTTTAATAAAAATTTACAGAAAAAAAAGAATCGAAATACAATGTAAAGCGATGTAAGAGTTTTCCAATATAAAGTTGCCAACAACAGCAGCAACAGAAACAATAGCGACAACAACTATTTTTCATTCGAAAAATTTCTGAAGCCTTAATTAATATTCTTCTCACTGCTTATTGCATTTTTTAAGTTTTTTTGTTATTTTTTTTGTTTTATTTTTAAAAAGAAAATATATTGTTGAAGAGACTGTATAATAGAGATTCTCTATTCACCTCAAAATGAAATAAAATTTCTATAGATTTTCGATTTTTTGCAGCGTGAGTATTTAATTCCCTTTTTAGCAAATGTAAGCATTAAGAAACTATGTAATTATGCTGGTTCCATGCCTTTATTGTCTGATGTTTTATCATTATCAAGTATAAATCTGAAATCGATGCAGGTAAATGGACAGCTTAATTAATTTCTGGAAAATTTTAATAAAAAAAATAAAAATTATTGCATTCATACCAAAACATATTGCAGCAAACTGAAATCAAATAAAATTTTAAATTTTATAACTACCGTTTACTAATTTCAGCTTATACCAGCATGACTTTGATCTCCGCTCATTGTCGTTTCCCAAAAAATGTTTCGATTGCATCATGCATGAAAAGAGTCCTTGCCTACCTTTATCTTCCCTTTAGTTGAGCATACCTTCCTAAACTTCCGCTGCCACTCCATTGAAGTGGCAGGTCATGTGGGTATACTCAATAATCAGTATGCAATCGAGGGGAGCTTCCACGCCACTGATGCAACCAGAAACTCCCCTCGTCTGTTTACTCATCCCTAAGAATTTCTATATGACCTGGGACTCAGCAGAGGGTAATTTTGTTTTCCTTACCTATCTGATTCAGATTTCCCAGACGCCACTCTAACTGTTAGATATTACTATTATGCCTATTGTACCACTTACCCAAATTGAATTGAGCACATGTTTCGATGACATAAACTTCCGCTTGGGAGATACAAGCTTGTTTCCCATGGGATCGGAATATCTCATTCTGGAACCAAAAATTCTTGTTCCTGTCCCAAGATCCGTTCTGGATCCATCTATAAACCATAAACATTCTTCCTTTTGAAAGGCTATGTATTCACTTTTCTGATTTTTTAATTCATGCCTGCTCATTGTCATTATGCAACACTTTGGTTCAAAGGTTCTATTCAGGGGATAGTTAAAGAGGCAGCTGTCAGCCAATTGATTCCGTTGGTTCTGAAATCATTTAATGTTGGACTTGTCTCCCATCAACCTAAACAAACTCTAAAGTTTTGGCCTTCACAATCATTTGCAAAGGACTTTAATCTAACAGAGCCTCCAGCGCCACTATAGATCGTGTTCTCATTGCCCCTTTTATACCAACACATGCTAATCTGCTCAGACAACTACTCTATCTGATCCACATATCACTATTGGTTTGACTTTAATGGTATACAGTCAGTGTATAATATTCCATCCCCAGGAATTTCCCTGTAAACCTATTGCTTACTGTTATGGCATGCCTCGCCTTTTCTGACTTGCTCTCCATGTCAATTTAATATTCAGTGTTATTCTCAGATATTTTATCTCCATTTTCTGTGGTATTATTTCACTCAGGAGTCAAATATTATACGATTTAGGAATAATATTGGGCCCAGTTTAATTTCCAAGCCCACTGTCATGTACTAACAACTTAGAATCTCAAGATCACTTTGAATGATGTCGCAGAGAGTTTAAATTGTCTAATTTCCTAACGTCTTAACGTCCATGGCCTTACAAAATAACGCACTCTGGGTCCTTTGGACTTTGATAGACAAAAAGAAACACCGTGTTAAAGCTATATCTGCTCTCGTGACCACACATACATAATTGGTTATTACAACCCTTCAGTCAGGTTTACTACCTAGTTTCTCACACCACTTATGTTTGTTTTGTTTTATGTGTATGTTAATTTTATACATGAGTGGTGGGACCTACAGTTTAAAGTCGACTCTGAACGACAGATTTTTTGAGAAACTTTTAATGGCAATTTTATTTATTCTCAGAGTTTTTGCCAGAAATCTGCTGAGAGGAAGTCGCCGAAGAAATACTTTTTTGTATTTTGTTTTGATGTCTGGCCTGGGGCTCGAACACTGGCTTTACGTCTAATAAGCTAACACACTACCTACTAGATTACGGCGACTTCATGCATACATAATTGGTCATAAAAACTCTTCAGTCAGCATTTTTTACATGAATGGCAGGACCTACACTTTAAAACGTACTCCTAACAACAGATTTTTAAGAAACTTTTCATGACAATTTTATTCACTGTCAGAGTTTTTTTCCTGCAGACTGCTCAGGGGAAGTCGCCGAAAGGAATGTTTTTCATATTTCACTTTGTTGGAGATGTCCAACCTGGGGTTTGATCCCTGGCCTCGCCATTTATAGCCAACACACTACCTACAAGACTAAGGTGACTGCTTTAATATAGAGAATTTTATTAAGCGATTTGCTTCCATAAATTTAAATAAAATACAGTGTGCGGTAGAAATCATCGAAATTTTTGCTATTTGTCCGAAACACCTACGATCGCTTAAATGCCATGGCTTCTGTGGGTACAGTTCATCCGAAATGTAAAATTTTCCATGAATGTAGCTCATAACTTGGGCTGAATATAACCCAAAACATGGGCTATGTTGGCTTTAATTTGTAATTTATTCGTCTACACTTAAGGACTTAAGGAAATCCCTCAAGAAAAATCTAACGGGCCCTAATCGCTCTTTCTCGGTGGGCAATTCACATTACTTCCACGTGACATGTCCACACTCTCAAAGAGCTTGTGTACAATATCAAGTATGGCATAAGCTGTGTAACACAAAGCGCCGTTCTGTAGGTACTACATATCCTAGGTTTCAGAGCAGCCGATTCAGGCCAAAAGCAGTTGGTAATCATAGAATTACTTTGAATTTGTACAATGACACGAGCGTTTTTGTTTAGAATGTAGGCATCACCCCTTAAGGGTTTAGTTTCGAAAATTTCAGAAAACCACTTCTTGGCTCAGTCCAAAGAGAAGTTGCTGGTATAGATATATTCAGTGACAAGCTGCCCGGTAAAGCCAAACTGCTTAAAATTTAAATATTAATAACGTTATGTAACCTATTTATTGGCAACTTGATCGTTGGTAAGGCAATTGAGAACCTTGAGAGCAATGTCAATTGCCCGACGGAGTTTTTTACGTATGCATCCACCTAAAGAGCATAATTGACGCCAAACCACTATCGCGTGAATCTCTCTTAGGCGAACAAAAGATACACACATGCGTACATAATTGGTCATTATAACCCTTCAGCTAGGATTACGACCGAGCTTTTGACACCAATTATGTTGTGCATGTTAATTTTATACATGAATGAACGTACATTTTAAAGTGCACTCCGAACGACAGATTTTTGGGAAAGTTTTATGGCAATTTTATTTTACTCCCAGAGGTTTTGCTAGAAGACTGCTGAGAGAAAGTTGCTGAGAAATATTTTTTCGCATTTCGTTTTGTTGGAGATGTTTGATAGGGGTTTGAACCGTAGCCTAATGTCTAGTAAGCCAACACACTACTTACTAGACTATGGCGAAATATAATATCAA
Source organism: Sarcophaga subvicina (assembly GCA_936449025.2). Taxonomy (NCBI): domain Eukaryota; kingdom Metazoa; phylum Arthropoda; class Insecta; order Diptera; family Sarcophagidae; genus Sarcophaga; species Sarcophaga subvicina. Next base: position 42,925,881 of record OW388084.2, read on the forward strand.
ATTTCTGTCACGTCTTCTCTGGGTAGATTTCATCCGAAATGTAAAATTTTCTATGACTGAATATGACCGAAGCCATAGATTATGTCGGCTTTAAGAACCGCTGTAGTTGATGGTTTATTCGAATACACCTGCGATTTAAGTAAACCTAACAAGAAAAAATCTAACCGGGCCAAATTTCACTTTCTCATTATTTCCACTGGAGATCCGTTTAAATTTTAATCAACGGTTATTTCGAAACTGGCAATACTTATGTCATTCTATTCTGTCACAAAATTCTGTATATTATTTCCACTGAACTTAATACATTGATTTACGTTTGGGCAACATTGGGTTTTATTGGGAATTTATTTCTAAAACAAAGACAAGTGGCCGAAAATTACACGAAAATGTTGTACGAAATATGGTCGCAGAGAAATACCAACAGTGTGCTCTTTACGCAAGTTTATTGTTAAAGTTCGTGAAACGGGTTTAATTGTTGATGCGACAAGACGTGAGCGTGCTTGTTGAGAATCCGTCAATATCAACTCATCATTGTTCTAAAGAATTGAACATTTGAAGAACCAGCTTATGTCGAATTTTTCGGCGAGACCTCGGTATGACGCCTTATAAAGTTCAATTGGTTCAAGAGCTGAAGCTAAGATAAGATAAGAAAATTGTGAATCATGACAGCAATGCCAGGCGACAAACATCGGTAGTCAATTGCCCGACGGTTAGTTGCGAGTTTTTAATGCATCCACCTAAAGAGTTTAATTGACCCCAAATCATTATCGCGTGAATCTCTCTTAGGTGAACAAAAGACACCTTTGTGAAAACCAATTTTTATTATGTCATATATTTTGTCAATGAGCTGAGAGTGTCTTGTGTTGTTCTGTGCATACTAAGTTAAATGTATACTTTCATGCTTTTCCCATATCTTATATATTCCACTCAGTGTATAAAATAAGGAATGCAGTGAAAAACTTACGCATATTTTTACTTCTTTAAGATTAAAGTCGGTGCTGAGTTTTAAATTCTAAAACTTTTATTTACCTAACCAGACACACTCTAAAAGAATTCTTCACGGCAAATATATTTATGGCTCGAGTACTGTTTCACTTAACAAAAAACCAAAAATAAAAATTGAAGCTACATAGACAAACTTTATTCTTCTCCTGCGAACAAGTGCAAAAGAAAAAATTTGTAGAAAATTTGTAGTAGGATGTTGTTATTGCTTTTCATCAGACGTGCTACGTAATTCAAAGGTTTTTTAAAAGATTAAATCGAAAATTTATTTACTTACCGACGAGGCAAAATGTTGTTCCAAAAATATTTTTATTTTTTTTCTTTTTTGTTTCATGTTTTTCAATTTATTCAATATAGCGAATATTGTTAAAATGGAGAAATTAAATAAAAACAAAATCGTCCGAGTGAGTAGAGGCAACAAGTTGAAATAAAAAAACAAGCTATTGGAAGTGGATTATGTTTTGAACAAAAAAATAAAAGAAAAGATCTACGATGGCTTAAAAAACTCATGAGTTGTTGAATAATATACACTTATGGACATGCAATTAAGTTATTCATGCAATATAATTTTCTCAGTGCAGAAATAACTGCACGAACAATTTTGGAAATTAGTCGTATGGAGTGATGAGTCCAAGTTTAATATCTTTGGAAACGATGGCAGACCCTATGTAAGACGTCCTGTCAGTACACAATTAGACTAAAAGTACAGCAAAAAAACCGTAAAGCATGAAGGTTCGTCAGTAATGGTTTGGGGTTGTTTTACCTCATCCGACGTTGGTCCACTGGTAAGAATAGATGGAAAAATGACTGAGGAAATGTATAAAATCATCCTACAGGGCAATTTGACTAAAGATTATGAGGACGAATTGCCACCAGCGCGGATTTTTCAGCATGATAACGACCCGAAGCATAGATCTCGGGCAGTTAAAGCTTGGTATGCAGAGGAAAAAATAAGGGTTCTTGATTGGCCAGCTAAAAGTCCCGATCTGAACCCTATTAAAAATCTTTGGGAGATCGTAAAGCAAGCAGTTGCAGCCAAAAAATGTAGCAGCAAAAAAGCACTGTGGCAGCTTATCCAGGCAGAATAGAATAACATTAGTCCTGAGCAGTGTCGCAATTTAATCAACTCAATGCCACAAAAATTTACTGAAATAATACGCCAAAAAGGGTACCCCACAAAATATTCAAAATAGTTTGGGTGAAAAATAAACCAATTAATTTAAATTTTCAAATTTTTTTTCAGATAACTTAATTATGTGTTCACTTAAATTTTAAGTCTGATATCAACTCCATACCAAAACATTTTTTACAATGAAAAACTATTCAAGTTTTGTTGTTAATTAATTATTAAGCATATGAAATTAATAAATATTAGTTGGTTTTGTTTCCATTTTTCTTAAATCTTTTTAATTTTTACAAAAATGAAAAATGTTGCATAAATGAATTAATTGTGTGTCCACAAGTGTACATTTAACTGACGGCTGGTAATGGCACGTACATAGTACAAAAGACAAAAATATTGTTCGAATAAAACATTTTTTATCATTAACTGATGGATTATTTCATGACATCTATTTTTTTTGTTATACGTCCTCCTAAGACCTACGTAGTTTATTCAATCATTTAAATCTTCTTATTATGTATTCCAATAAACCTGGTCGTATGGCGACAAAGGAGGCGTGAATAATTAATTTCAATGCTTCAAGAGGTACTGGTTTATTGGCATCCACCTCTTTTGCTAAGAAAGAGACGGCCCATGGACATGAGCACTTCTTTAAAGATACTTCTCACTAAACAGGTTTTGCAATAAATCGAATGTTAAGAGCTCTGTGCAGCGTCGTCTTATTGGAACCAAACGCAGGTAATGTTTAGCGGATTAACTTTGGGGAAAGCGCTTGTCATTCAACGTAAAAAGAACTAAAAGATTGTCTTCCATGGGTGCCCTGGTAGTCTAGTGGGTACTGTGCTAGGCTATTAGCGTGAGGATCGTGGGTTCGATTATTACCAGAGACTCTGGTTTGCGACACTACACCGAGCATATGGTCAAAGTTACTCAACATAAAATGATTGAAATATAATTTTTGATTCTATTATTAATAAATAAACATAGATTGTCTTCTAGGCAGTGCAATTTTGCTTATTGGCGATTTTCTATATAACCGGAACAAGTTAATCTTTGATTTAACAGACCAGACCTTTTTAAACATTGTTTTGGAAGAATGTTTGCGGATATTAGAAATGATAAGTGAAAGGAGCTTTTTCTACCAGGAGGGAGTTCCGCCTGCTAATAGTGCGGCTATAGAACAAATTCTGCCTGTAATGCATTGTGCAACCCACTGACCAATCGACTACGGACGGAGAACAAGCACCAGTAGAAAAGCAAATCATTGTAACGACGTCTTTATGAATCAAAAGTGTTGGATATCCTATTATAGTTGATAAGAATGTTTATCCCCTCCTGTATGCGTTTCAAAAGCTTCAAAATAGAATTCGACGCATGGTAGTTGTATTCCCTACATGGGAGTTATATTCCATTTTCAGTGGATCAAATAATGTGGTTGGAGTAAAGTATCTCTTGCACCGCCTTACCAAACCGAAGTAATTGAATGCTACTTTCGCAACTTAAAAAATATTTTGGATTCAACTAGTAGTGGATTATATTCATTGATGAACATCGATCCAATTTCGATGCATTTTATTCGGTGCATCATCATCTAATACAAATGTAAGTATAGCGCGCCATATATAATCGATGCATAAATGTAGTGACACGTTTCGTAAATAAATTTTTACAGCGCCGTAAGCTCTACCGGATTTAGACAGTTGCATACGTTATATGCGGAAAATGCTTCGCAACGAGAATGAGTGAAATGTATAATTTGGTTGCTACACACTCTTTTAAGAGTAATAAGCCATAAGTACACATACATAATCGGTCTTTACAAGCCTTCAGTCAGGATTATGACCTAGTTTCCCACAGCACTTATGTTGTGTGTGTTAATTTTATACATGAGTGCCGAGGCTTACAGTTAAAAGTCGATTCCGTACGACAGGTTTTTGAGAAACTTTTTGACAATTTTATTTCTTCCCACAGTTTTTGCCAGAAATCTGTTGAGAGGAAGTGAATTAAGAACAATTTTTTTAAATTTCGTTCTGTTGAAGATGTCTGATGTGGGGTTTGAGGCCTACGGCGGCTTCTATAAGCAATAAGTTCATTCTTTTTTTTTTTGTTACATCAATTTTGTGTGATATAATTGTGATATAATTTGTGATAAAATAATACAACATGAATTCTTCTTTGCGATATAAAGCACAAAAAAAACAAACATCTGTGTTCGTTTTTTATATCCAGTGAACATCGTTCATAATTTTCATGACCAGATCATCAACAGTTTCTAACCACTCAAACGTATTATTTCTATCGCGCTTAGAAGTCGCTGTAGTCTAGATATACCCTGCTTTAAAAAGTAGGTGGCTATTTGGCAGGACTGTGCCTTCAGGAGTATATTTTCTTTGATTTTCTGGCAAAAATTCTGAGAAAAAGTAAAATTGTCATGAAAAAGTTTCTCAAGAATCTGTCGTTCAGAGTCGACTTTAAACTGTAGGCCTCACGATGCATGGGCAAAATTAATACACATAAGTGGTGTAAAAAGCAGTCGCCGTAGTCTAGCAGGTAGTGTTTTGGCTTATTTAATGTGAGGCTACGATTCAAGCTTCGGATCAGACATCTTGAAAAAATATTCCTCCATGCAGCTTCCTCTCGGCAGATTACTGGCAAAAAATCTGAGAAAATGCCTTAAAAAGTTTTACACAAATTTGTCCTTTGGAATCGAATTTAAACTGTAGGTCCCGCAACTCATATATAAAATTAACATACACAACATAGGTGGTGTGAGAAGTTAGGGCGTAATCTTGATTGTATAGTTGCTTATGAGTTATCAAACAACTTTGGATCTTGCGCGTATTAAAGTTGACACTACTCATACGATTCCATTTGAAGATTGATTCATTCATGTAATTCCTTTTCGCCTCAATCTCCAACGGGATTGATCTAGAGATCCAGTACGTACGATGCTGCTGTTTCAATTGAGCTCCGTCGCCATTATTCTATAGCATCTTGTTGAAAAGATGTTTTTGATAAAATTGAATAAAAAGGACAAATAAAATCCTTTCCATAAAATAATAATATTCGTCAAATAAAAACATATGCTTTATTGTAATTAATTTTTTCAAAACCTATTGCACCAATTTATAGTTTTTGTTTGACGTCTTGAATAAAGTCGTTTTTAATACTGAATTTAAAATTTCAGGCATTAATCAGTATTAACCGTAGATCGAGCCGTAAAAATACTTCATAATTCTAGCTTATGTATCACTTTTGATACATACTTGTAGTACATGGAATTGTCATGATTATTGATAGATTTTGTTAAAAATTTTAATATTTTAATTCATTTTAATAAAAATATTTATTAACTATTATTACATTTTATAATCACTTTTATGAATTTCGCGCCAAAATTTTTGACATGATGTACATTGGCATGGTTTTTTACATAAAAATCAAGCACTTCATGTCAGCTTGGTTTTATTTATTTCTAAATGGTAATAAAATAAAACAAAAGAAAAGAAAACATAAATCAATACCAAGCTTTACTCCGTAAATCTCTTTATGATGCTTGATTTATATAAATATCCTTAAATTAATTTCCCTAACAATCACTGTAAGTATTCCATCATTAAGTTTCAAATTTCAATTAAAATCGCTGGAGGTAATTTTCATATTCCACAATAAAACTAAACAGTTTTTGAATACTGTTGCTAAAAAACTTTAATTTGAGATGAAAATATACCAAAAAAGAACATAAAAACATAAGCATTCTTTAATTTTCTTACCTTTTAGGCGAACAAAAAATTAAATTTTTAAAAATCTTAAAAAAAGAATATATGGGCTGCTCTGAAAGTATGATAGCTAATCCCAAACTATTTACACAGTATTATTTCTTACATAAAACAACAAGTTGTGTGGTAAAAGTTTTATGAAAATGGTTAAAATTTTATAACAGAAAATTAAGATAAATACATATATTTTTTTAAGAAAAAAAAACCTTTTCATTCGAATTTCAAAAAAAGGCTTGGTGTAAATAAAAGGCTGGTGTAAATATATCATTATCAAAGCGAATGATTCTGTTATCTCATACGTACATTAATCTGTAATAAAACATGGGACGAAACACATTTTCCAAATGAGATAAATATGAGAAGAGCAGTAAGAAAGACTCTACAAGATTTCAGGAAACAGCTACCAGCAATCTGCGTGAAAATTGGTAATATTTTTTCGTCCCAAACCACTAAAGGCAGTTTGTTCTGTTCCAAGTAGTACCATCTTTGGTGATAAACATCCTGTTGTCATGTTTGTTGCTGCCAATACTTTCTTCAGTTCATAAGACGAGCTTCTATTTCCTTCTTCTTCAAAGTCTTTAGCAGCAGGAATATTACATATATATGTATATATTTAATCGGTCATTACAACCTTTCGTTATAAATTGTAAATGTCTGACCTGAGATTGGAAACTTGATCTGACGTCTAATAAGCTAACACGCTACATACTAGACTACGACTACTTCAATCAATATCTAAAATACTAAATTCAACCTTTTCTCTTTCGTCCACCACTTAACTTTCAATTCTTTCTCAAAAATCATAAATATTGTATTATTTACGATAAAACTCCACAAAATCTTTATATCTTCAAAAAATTTCAAACACAACACCAAAGAATCCCTACGAATTATAAAAATATCAGGCGTCTAACTTTTTCTGAATTAAAGTTATGTAGTCTAAAAAATTGAAATGTATCAGTTTTGATACAAAGTTCGATCTACGGTTAAATTAATAAGAAAAGAGTTATTGTGCATTAATTTAATTATTTATATGTGCGGGCAAAAAGACTTCCAATAACTTTAAAAAAACATATACATTTAATCTCTTAATAATATACAATACTTTTATATTTTTGCTTTCTTTATTAATAATAAATAATTCTTTAATGTTTTTATTCTTTGTCTTCTCGACCTTATTTGTTGGAATACATGTTTAATTAAAAATGTCTTGGATTTGTGCACTTAATCTCAGACAATTAAAATAAATTTACACACCCTCACAGGCATATGTACATGCAAAAGACAGTTTCGGCAACATTTTTACACACGAATATGCATGTTGTCTGCTACTCGTGTGTGTCACAAGAACATTCATACTCAACTTATGCTCGATGATGACACCGTAAATTGCAAAAACAAAAGAGACTCATGATATTGAAAGGCAAAAGAGCATAAACAAAGCAAATAAGAAATAATTAAACGACTCTTCACATTAAAATACTCCACAGTTGAATGATTTTTGGTGTCTTTTTATATGTAAAAATGTTACTTGCAGATCATCATTACAATCACACAACAACAACGCCATTACGCCAACGACGATAAGTGCAATAAACATTGTAAATACCATAGAGAAACAGAGACAATAGTATTCAAATGTACACATACATGTAGAACTAAGCATCATATTATGTACGTTGTGTCGAGAAAAAATCTTTAAAATCATTCAGCCATCTTTAAAGAAAATGTAACAAAAGAAATAAAACAAAAAAAAAAACTAAACAAGAATGGATACTCGTTGTTAAACTAAACTAAACGTATACATTGGTTCTTGTATTTTTATTTGTACATTTCTATGTGTACAAAACATTTTCTTATATATGTCTGTATGTCTGTAAGTAAACATCATAAATCGAAAGATTTTATGTTGAGCTGTCATTTCTCCCGTCACTATTTAACCCATCATCGGCTTTTTATGGCATTTTCAACAGACAGCCAAGAATTTGCAATTTTTATGAGACGTTGTTTTTCTCGTTCTTATTTTGTTTTCTTTATGTTTCCATGCCGAATATTCGTTTGATTTTCATTTTTCCATGCAGACGGGAAATGCTTTTGGTGACAGCGAAATACTGAAGAAATCATTGAAAATAAAAATGAATGAAAAGAAAAAATCAGACATAAAATAACTACCGGTTATAACAGGATGAAGAACGTACCCACAAAAATTAAACGGAAATACAAGTACATGAACATAATATATGTATACAGTATTGGAAAAAATTATAGAGACAATTGCTTTTTTCTCCATGAAATGTCGTTGGTTTCCAAACGCTCTATGCAGAGAAGATGAACGTGCTCCATTTGACAAGAGCAAAGCATCCCGGCCACACTTAGGGAATGACACACCGGGTCTACTATTGGTGTCATATCTGGTATAACTCCCCCTGATGTTATGGCTATGGAACTGAAAAGGATATAAGATAGAGTTAGTATTGTTGGTAGAAAAGTAACTACGGAAGAACGAAGGGAGGAAAGACAAAAGAGTTTAGACGAATGGCAGATTCAATGGGATACTGCGACGAAAGGGCGATGGACACATAGACTTATCAGAAGTGTACAAAGTTGGGTTGAAAGGAGACACGGTCATGTTGACTTTTACATGACACGGTTATTGGCAGGACATGGCTGCTTTAGGGAATATCTCTGTAAACATGGTCACAACAATGAGGTATCTTGCTCCTTCTGCAATAATGGAATTGAGAATGCTGAGCATATTTTCTTTTATTGCGATAGATTTAAATTGGAAACGCGAGTTGTTAGAGACGATGATAAATGAAATAGTGACACCAGACAATATAGTTCCGCATATGCTGCGGTCTGTTGAGGTTTGGCAATATGTCAAAATGCTGTCTGCAAATGTGATGCAGGAATTGACAAAGGTAGAGAGAATTCGTAGGATTGAAAGGGATGGAGTAGTAGTCAATAGGCTAGAACTCGTCCTGTGATGAAATACTTAACTGTAGTACCGTAGGACAAATAGGTTCGAATCTTAGAGGTGGTTTTTAGTGGGTTAACGTCTCACACTACTGTTGCAGTGGCAACAGTGTCCTTCGATGATTTTGTTCACCTCGTAAAAAAAAAATACCGGGTCTACAGGAGCATAAGAATACTTTTATTAATCTATGCTTCATAAGTGTGGTGGACATCGATATGCAGAAAAATCCAACATTTAAATAAATGATGCTATAAGTACAATGCCTGCAAGTGTATTGTTGCGAAATGTAGCATATCATACTTCAGACTATGTGAGAAGGCATTTATCACAGTCACAAATCATATCAACAAAATATAATTTAGATACTAGGCTCACATAAAGCGGAAGAATTTCGAAAAGGCTGCCTACAATATTTGTATAACTTCTTTGGTTAATAAAAATCATGTCACAGATGCCCATGGGGACTTGTTGCTAAACCAATATCCCTAAATATGGAAATGGTAATGAACTTCTGTATATAAGAACTAGAAAAAAAACATGTCTTTGACTGCCAAACCATAGTGCGGTTTTCAAACCAAAAGTACAAACATATCCAAATATAAGTTTCAAATTTTGGTTGAGAATTTTGAGAATTTTTTTGAAACTTTTCGAAGAATACTAAACGTTAAGTCTTTAGGTTGCAAAATATTATCCTTAAATTTGTTGTTTAGTACGGAATTTGTATTACAAATTCAAACTTTAAGCCTTAATGCCTGTTCTATATTACACTGAAGTCCTTGTATGATGAAAAATCCATAAATTCTGTCTCGAGTTGCACAAGAAGAGAAATCTAATGTAGAATAAGAAGAGTTTTTGTTGCTTTGGCTTCCCAAAGCACTGTCTTTGGCTAAGACTGGGTTCATATGGGAAAACTTAACTTACTTAAGCTATTCTTAGCAACATCGCTAGGGGCTTGGGTGATAACTCGAATCTTATATCTGCCTTCACAGGGTCTTGACGGTATTGGGAATTCAAGGAATATGTGTTGCATGATACCACACTAAAAAATCCTGAGCAAGTTCAATAAGTCCATTTCGAACAAAGAGGAAGTAAATACATTATAAACGATTTTGCACAGAATCTTCGTGAATGATTTAAGAAAGAATTAACCTGTATGTGCAAACATCATTTCCACCGCAAATCTTCCAGACGGAAGTGTCGGCCATATGCGATGAGGTGATGATAATTACGGATCATAATAATTCTAGAAACACAATAAACGCAACGCAGCAAACACAACAATCTATCATTAAGGATTATGACCTAGATTCTCACAGCACTTATGTTGTGTGTGTTAATTTTATACATGAGTGGCGAGACCGAAAGTACTTGCAATAAAAGAGCAATTTAGCAAACTTAATACGATAATCAAAGCGTAATTATGACAATAGAATCCACTGACACAATCACTAGGGTTGTCCTTGATTGTAAATGGACAATTAACAATTTCTTGCGACATGCCACAATAGACAACTTACGGGTTGCTACTCATTAAGGAGTAAACCTAGTCATAAGAAGTGAATGAGGAATCTAGAGTAATTCAGATAATAGAAGTAAGAAAATACAACATCTAAACCTAGATTACCCAACGCCTTTAAGTGTATAAAAAGCCAGGCTACAAACGTAGACGGAAACATCTGTATGAAGCAATGCGATAGTTGGGAAAATTGAAATAATACTGTGGGGTGATCCTGACAAAGTGAGTTTTTTACGGTAGACTAAGAATAAAAATGATTCTACGACACATTCATACAGACATATATACATAATTAGTCATTACAACCCTTCGGTCTGCATTACGATCTAATTTCTCACACCACTTATGTTGTGTGTGTTAATTTTATACGTGAGTGGCAGGTCTTATAGTTTTAAAGTCGACTCCGAAGGACAGACTTTTGTGAAACCTTTTGCGGCATTTTCAATTACTCTCAGAGTTTTTGAAACAAATCTGCTGAGAAGAAGTCGCCGAAGAAATATTTTTTCATACATCGTTTTGTTGGAGATGTTTGAGATGGGGTTTGAAACGAGGCCTCATGTCTAATAAGGCAACTCACTAAATACTAGACTCGGCGACAGAAATAATAAAATCCTGGTTTCATTAAAACTAAATATAACGTCTGCACTGGGTTTCTCAATTACACACCATCAACTCTAGCAAGCACTTGTGGAAAGTTATAAACTAAAGTAATGAAAGTATTTCTTCTTGCCATTACTTCCATAAAGAGACCTTTAACCACAACCATGGAACACAAATTTTCAAAATGAATCAGAAAAATTCTTGCTTATATCCATACAAACAAAATAAGAAAAAGTTACATTACCGAGTGAACATTTATAGCGAAAAACCATTGACTAAAACAAAAAATTATTATGAAAAATAAGTTAAGTACGTTAGATTAAGTGACTGACCAACCTAAGTCCAGAATAATTCGTGCAGCTCAGACAAGCATGTCACGAAAAGTGAGATTAAAAACCTTAATTTTTTCAAGCGAAAGATAATTTCCTCCTCAGACTCACAGATCCTGCAGAAGTTATTTGACAGAATGTCAAATTTATCGGCATATATTCCAAAAGGCAGTGGCCCGAAAGAATTCGATTTAAGCATTGAAGTCTTTTGCTTATCTATACTTTTCTAATAGAGTATAACAGTATTGCACATATATTCCTTCTAATATTAAGCCCCCTTATGAAACAAACGGAAAGCACTCAGTTTAACTAACATCATCGGAATACCTATGCATTATAATTTGTTAGAGATTGTGAGCTTCATACCTGGCCGGTTCATAATGCAATGCAATTTTCAACGATATCCCTGTGACCCGAAACTCATAGAGGGGTTAACTGTCCGAGTAAGTCAAGGTATTTTTAGAGAATATCCCGCAATCCAGAAGCATTGGAAATCCAACTTGGAAAAGTCCATAACCTTCGCATGGAAAACATTACAGTGGGCATATCTTATATATATAAAAATGAATGTGTGTTTATTTGTTTGTGGATTTGTTTGTGAGTTTGTTTGAAGTCTATAGACGGCTAAACGGCTGGACCGATTTTCTTGAAATTTTCACAGTATCTTCCTGTATGTCTGGAAGGAGTTATAGGCTATTTTTTATTTTAAAATTTCAAGTAGGCGTGGTGCCACGCCCACATACCCATATAAAAATGAATGTTTGTTTGTATGTACCTTATAGAATCGTAAACTATGCATTTGAACATGTTATGATCCTTAGCAAAGTCGTTGCTCTTGAGCCGGGGAAGGTTTCTAAGTTTGTATGACTAATTTGCGGCAGGTGGCGCCACTGAAAATTAATCAAAATGAATTAAATCGTAAAACATGCTTTTGATCATGTTGTGATCCTTAGCAAAGTTATTGCGCATGAGCCGACGAAGGTTTCTAAGTTGGTTTGACCAATTTTCGACAAGTAGTGCCACTGAAAATTACTCAAAATGAATTAAATAGTAAACTGTGCATTCTTTAACAAAGTTGTTGCGCATGAGTCGACGGAGGTTGGTGCGATTAATTTCCGATGGATGGCGTCACTGAAAATGATTCAAAATGAATGACAAGCAACTTGTCTACCTACACCTCAAGCACGGGAGAAAAGAGCATTACGACTGGAATCAGAATCAGACGAGAATTGAGACTGGAAAATCTTCAAGTATATGCCGTTGAGACCCGTTCGTTTGAACCACTTGAACAACGAGACGTGAGATTAGAAACTGATGGAATGTAGTACGCGCAGGCCCGTTCATCTTAATCATCAGGACAACGGGAAACAAAATCAATAAAATGATTCAAAATTAATTGCACATTTGTGTAATGTCTTTCCCTTAAATTTATTTTAGTTGGTGTCGCAGCAACACGAGCAGGGTACAGCTAGTAGCATATAAGAAAGGACCCATAATAAATATTCCACAGCCTACCCCGTTATGCATCTTTGAGTCATTGATATAATTCTCAAGGATCCGATTGACAGCCTCCTCATCTTTAGAATCTGAAAAAGGAACTTTTGCGAGTTGTGCAGTCTACACTCTCAACACTCCCAACAGTGTTTTGTGTATCTCATGTGAATTCCTTCTTACAGGAATATGCGGTATTATAGGGTAGACAATGAAGTTGCTAGCACTAACATTATGACAAAAATAAATTTTATCTTTATAATACGGTGGGGCAAAGCATGCTATCGCACACTGACATATCCAAGGCTATGAGAAATCTTTCTGTCAAACTAACTTGGCCTAAATTGTATGAGAAGGGGACCAATTAATTCTTTATAGTACAGCGTATGGAAATTTATATCACGTTAAACAAACGTTTTATACTTCAGAAAAGTAATGAGCGTATTATGTTGATGTGTTAATATTTGAATTCGTGTGTACATGTGTGAATATGTGTGGAAAAATAAAGAGGACTTGTTAAAGAGGAAAATTTTAAAATTTATTAAAACATGCTTATGCCTCTCATACAAAGTTATATTTACTGTTATATTTGCTGATGCCTGTTGATGTTATTGTTCTTTAATATGACAGGTCATGTTAACATTTTAACAATGTTTTTTTTTTATTTGCTTATGGGGATGCGTGTGTGTATTTATACATATGTATGTAATTAGGGATGGCTGTATTTCTTTTGAGTTTCTCATTTAACTTTCATCTTATATAAGATTTACTTTCAAAGTATATTTATCTATGAATTTAAACATCAAATTCCTTTTCAAACGTCAACAATGATGCTCGACAACAGCTTTGTGTCTCACTCAAAAAAGCCAAAGCATAATCAAATATAAGAAAGAAAAATAAAATGTATTTTAATTCCGATTTGGATGAAAGAATTTTTTATGAAATTAATATGTGTACGGGTATGTGGTCATAAAATGTTGTCTGTCAAAAATAATTGCCAGATTTTGTAAGAGTGTCGTCAGCGTATGATTTATTCTCAAATCAATGTAAGTAATGGAATAATGATACTTTCCCACACATTTTTTTTGTAGAATTAATTTACTAGAATATGACAACTTCAAGATGATTTAAGAAAAAGTGGATCCAATTAAGACAATTTTTTTCACTGTAACTGTATGTGTTTATTAGTTATTTATTAACTACAATACAAAAGAAAAATCTATTATCATATATAATTAATTAAATTCTTTACACATTCTCCTTATTGGATCAGCACCAGCTTATTTGGATCTAAAAAATTGTATTGATAATGGGGAAAAATGACGTGACGGACGTTGAGGAACATTAAACCTGATATTATGGATTCAAAACCTGGAACCTATATTACCAGTAATTACATTGTATATGAACGAGATATTTAACATAGTTCTGCGGCTTTTAAGTGTCGGAAGTTTGATTAATGCTAGTCTGGCAGAATAAGAAGGTAAACTTGTGAGATTAAAATTCAGTCCTCGGAGCCAAAACATCAGAAATTCCTTTTGTACAGATTCGATGACGTCGGAATATTTTTTATATAGATGATCCCATATTATGGATCCATACTCGAGTATATGCCTTACAAGAGATGTGTAGAGTGATTTAGTAACATAAGGATCGTTAAATTCTTTTCCGTTTTATAAAACCAAGAACGCTTCTAGCTTTATTTACTGTCACAGTTATGTGCGGGATAAAATTTAGTTTGGGATCAAGTAGAACTCCTAGATCCAGGAAGTTATCTACAAGCTCAAGCTCGTATCCATCAAAAGCATAGTTTGCAGGAATCGGATTCTTTCTTACAAATCTCATGTATTTACATTTTTGAGATTAAGCTGCATTAGATTTAAATTACACCATAAATGAAACGAATTTAGGTCATTTTGAAGAAGTTTCTGATCGGAACTTTGGAGATAACTTAAGAAAATGTTTACGCCATCAGCATACATTAGGATATTGGAATAGTGAATCGTATCAGGTAAGTCGTTAATAATCAATGAAAACAGAAGCGGTCCAAGATGGCTACCCTGAGGTATCGCAGAAAGGACATCAATACTTATGGAGCAGCAGTTTTTAAAAAGTACGTTTTGTTTTCTGTTAGTTAAATACGAGTAAATCCATTTTAGACTAAGATCAGAAAATCCCATTAAATAAAGTTTCTTCCTCAAAATTACATGATTGACTTTATCGAAGCCTTGCTGAAATCCTGTCATATTCAAAGTTTGAAGTACTCATCGTGCTCATACTTAACAATACGCATGTTTGTGTTGATTTCTACTCGCCTTTCCTCAACGTTTACAATAATCACAAAATAAATATGATTCGCGTACGAACACTACAATACTCACTA
Organism: Sarcophaga subvicina; assembly: GCA_936449025.2. Taxonomy (NCBI): domain Eukaryota; kingdom Metazoa; phylum Arthropoda; class Insecta; order Diptera; family Sarcophagidae; genus Sarcophaga; species Sarcophaga subvicina. The sequence goes on from OW388084.2 coordinate 42,941,081, forward strand.
GAAGGTTGTGTGTTTGCTTTGCTTGCTGTCTTTTTCTTTCTTCTTTTGCAAATGCAACAGGAACCAAGACTGTAAATTTTGATGAATGATTCGAATCACTCGAATTATTTATGAGTATTATAAATATTTTTCTAAAGTTATGAATCTGAATGAGTAGGCATATGAATCAAACACATTTCGAATGGTATGAGTTCGATGACAACGTTGTACGCATACTTAATGCAACCTGTACTTATAAATCAATGTTGTAATGAATACGAATGAATCAGAGTAGTTGAATTTTAATGCTGTCGACTCACTTATATTCAAAATTTCATGAGTGCTTATGAGTAGCGAAAAAACCATTCATTGCTGATCTCTGATACATACCTATGGCACCTACAAATAGAATAATTTTCTTTACTGTGATGCTATAAGCAGAATAAGCGCAATAAGCAGCAATCTCTCAAAAATAGAATACATGGGTGTATATAAATGTGATTATTTCAAAGGCATTGCGACAACAATCAATGATTCCGCTAATTTTGATAATTTCTATTTTCATTCGCAGCAATGAGGGAATTAGTGCTCGCAGTGAGTGCATATGTGCTGGCAATGCGAGGATTAATGCTGTCTATACAATAACATGCATGAAATAGAGATTTTAAAAATGCGATGTATACAATATACATAATATATAAACGTTTTAGTGGCAACATTGATAAAGAATAAAAGAACTGTTTATTGTTTATTTGTGTTGCTTATGATTTGGCGTTTCTGTCTTTATTATAACTAATGCGCATGCAGCTCACCTTAAGCTGTAATTGAAATTGTTGTGCTAGTTGCGTTGCATCTATTGTGTTTATAGCATCATGCATTCAACATAGAATTAATCCGAAACCCAAAACACTTCTGAACTTTAAGACAAAACTCTACAATGTTGAATTTGTATGAGTATATACATATGTATTTATATTTATATTTGAAAGGAAAACTCAGAAATTGTTTGTTTAATAAAATTCTGCAGAATGGAAATAAGCAAATAACCTTATAATATTATTAAAATGTTCAGCAGATAATGAAGTCTAAAAAGCATTTTCATTAATTACACTATGCGACAGAATATAAAAAAAATTAAATACACCAAGTAACTTCCTACTCTTTAAATAATAACTACGGTAATTTTTGTCCAATTTTATCAAACGAAGTGTCAAACTCTTGGCAAGAGAATTTCAGAATGTTATCAATTATTTCATATTTTTAATTAAATTTTGCAATTAAAAATGGCCAAACTGTAGAAAATAAGAAAAAAATAATACTTTCCAAGTTTACCCCATCAAATCTCATAACATATAAGTTTGAACAAAATTTTTATGTAAACCGTTTTAAAGGCTAATCTCTCCCCTTTCTAAAAATCTTTGGATTTTTAAAATAGGTTCAAACATATTTGAGTAATCAATAATTTTGTGTGAAAATATCAAAAAACCGTTTTTGTCAAATAAAACAAGTTTGAAGGGTTCGAGAAAAATAAAAAATTATTTTTAAGTTCTACTCAACCTAGTGATGAACTTAGACTATGTAGTTACGCGAGTATATTTCACTGTCACACCGTGTTATTTTTTGATCTTCGAAAAACAAAATAGTTGAGTTAACAATAAGTATTCAAAACTTAATTCTTGGAAAATCTATTTATGTCTGATTAATGCCAAGGGATAAATTCGGTTTTCATTGTTATTTATGTTGGGACTTGACAAATATTACTCATACGCAACGTTATTTATATTGGAAGATATCACTCATACACAACGTTAAATTTTGTTATTTAAGTTTGAAGCCATTAATAAATATTTGTACTCTTATATAAACAACAATTATATTACTGTTTATTACGCTTATTACATATGCACAAACATATTTAAACATTTACTTAAATGGTAGAGCATGATTGATGAAAGTAAAACACTGTCAAATTTGTCACTTAAAACGTTCGTTCCTAAATGCCAATATGATTTATTTTGTGTGTTTACAAAACACTAAACGTAGAGACAAACAAAAACAGAGTAAAACCTATCAGGAGTTTATCTGTCTGTCTGTTTGTGTTTTAAACCAGGCTAAAAATAATTGGTTGACACCGGAACACTTGCCCACACATAAACACTTAAACATATGTGCAACAATCGTTTTTAAAATTAATCGCTAAATCGTTTTAAAATTACAATTTCTTTTTAAAATAGAAAAATAAGAAAACATTATAGGCACATTTGAAGAGACTTTTAGTGTTCCTCGTTTGTTCGAGCTGTTTGTTTTTAGGTTTCTCTAAGATCTCTTTCTTTAAGATTTCTTTAAAAAAAATAGTAAACAAAAATATACCAACAACACTACAATAATAAACGTAAACAACTACATTTGTAGACCATTCGCTTTCAAAAACATTCATCAGACTGTTTACTTTGTCATATAAAAGGCAAGGCAAAGCAGGCGACTGAGGCAGTGAAGTTCAAAAAACCTTTTTTTGTTTTTTTTTTCGAATTATTTTGTAAATTGTATCCTCTCTTTTGTATACTTGAATTTATTTAATTTTCTCATTATTTTTATGAAATTTTCTAAACATTATATGACCTTTTCCGACATTTGCCATCTGCAGACAGCAATGACCACAATTTATGTTGATTTTCTTGTCGAAACTATTATGTATCCTTCGTCTGTGTGGCTGTATATTTCTTGTTTTTTCTTTCAAATTAAATAAAGAAAATGACCACAAACCTGACCAAACTCTAACCGATAAAAGGCAAAAAAGAGAGAAGAAAAAGTGTCAACAAACTATTAAAATACTCTCCGTAAAGACACAAAAACATAATCAACAGAATACATAAACAGAACTATCCTTAAGGCCGGTAGTCCTCGCACCAACAAAGTGCAGCTTCTGATGGACTAATCTTTTAAGCTTAATGCCTTAACATTGACATCAACATTACTTTTCATTCTGCTTTTTCCATCTAACTATACTCTCAATGTCTTCTTATAATGTTTGTTCGTATGTGGGGCTTTTGCACCATAAGATTCATCAGTCATTTAAATATTCACAAATATTCTGCTCTTCATTGACCCTCATTGATACATACTGACTTAAGTGGTCAAATTATGAGCTCCGCTTTTTTTATTCTCTACATGTTAGAATATGTTGTTAAGTACATTCCATTAATGATTTCTATGATTTTAATTTTTAGCGTAATTGCTAAGAGAGAAAATACATTTAAAATCTTGCAAAACAATAGTACAATTCCGGTCTCTTTTTAAACGTTTTCTATCTTTAAATAGATATACAACAAACAGCTTGTGAGATAATAGAAGTTGGGTTCGTCTAGTAGGTAGTGTATTGGCTTATTACATGTGAGGACCATACCTGTTAAATTTCGATTACGATTAGTAATGAATTACATTACTTTTTAAAAAGAATCGTAATGATTATATAATTCTATGAACAATTTTTTCCAATAACTAATTGATTACGATTACCAAAGAATCAAAAAATAATCAGGATTACTGACGATTAGTCTAACAATCAAAAAGAATCAAAAGAAGTTTAAAAAAGAATCAAATTGTTTTAAATAATTCTTTTTGATTATTTTCAAATATTCAAAAAGAGTTGAAAGTAATTATTGAAAATAAATTGATTACTTTTGGATTACTTTTGATTCCTTTTGATTATTAGACTAATCGCCAGTAATCCTGATTATTTTTTGATTATTTTGTAATCGAAATCAATTATTAACTATTTTAACCGAAAATAATCGTAATTGTAATCATTATTTCACCATTAAAAAAAAAGTAATCAAATTACTAATCATTACGATTACTAATCATTACTTAACACTGTTCAAACCCCAAGCCACGCATCTCCAACAACAAACGAAATATGAACAAAAACTAAAAATATTTCTTCGGTGACTTACAACCTCAGCAGACTTCTGGCAGTACCTGAGAGTAAATAAGAAATTTGCCATGAAAAGTTTTTCCAAAAATCTATCGTTGGGAGTCGAGCTTAAACTGTAGGTATCGCCACTCATGTATAAAATTAACACACACAACATCAGTAATGTGAAAAGCTATGTCGTAATCCTGACTAAAGGATTGTAATGACCAATTATGAATGTATGTGTGTTCGTGAGATATCACCGAAAGTTTTTATTCGTTTAAAAAACCTATTGATGCCACTATATGTAGAGTATAACATCGTCCAAATGTCCACCACGGTCTGCCTGAGTGGAGCGCATTTGTAAACTCCAATTATGTACGTTTTGGGGACCCCTGTGGTTTATAGCTTACTAGCATACAAGGACGACTTAAAAAACCCCCACAAGAAACAGATAAAATTGCCTTCCTCGATTAAATATTCGTTAAAAGGTACAAAACAGTTCGGACCGCAACGTTAAAAATTGTTACAAAAATGAAAAAATCTAGATACTGATGTTTTGCTTTTACAAAAACAAAACAATGAACTTGTTTATAAATTATCGCACTGCGTAATATAACAACAAACACCAGCATAAAAAATGGTAAACAAAAATATACCAACAAACACTAGCATAAAAAATGATAAATAAGTAAACAAAAATACAACAACAAACACCACACGAATAAATGTAAACAAAATACAAAATCAGCAATAATGAAACAACGATGTTTATATTTATAGAGATATCGAGAAGGCGAAGCCACGAACATTCGCCTTCAAGAACATTCATCAGACTATTTACTTTGCCATATAAAAGGCAAGCTAATGCAGGTAACTGAGTGAGTAACAGTGCAGTCAGTCTTATGTGAAGACGAGATGCGTTTGAAGAGAGTAATAGTGCTGTGAATATATTCGTTACAAAGATCTTTCGAATAATTGCATAGTAATTGTTATTGTTTATGCAAATGGTGTAAGCAAAGGAATAACAAACAAAGCAATTGTTGTTGTTTACATGGATTTGTTAACAGTGGTACACAGAATTGTGGGAATAACAAAGAATTTTAATTAAAAACTAAACACAAATTTATTTTTATTTTCTTTGTAATCTACAAGCTCATATTTTAAACGTTTTTAAAAGGAAAAACCATAACAATATTTAAGAAACAACCATAAAATACGTGTATTTTTTTCTGAAACTTCTTTTGTGGCATCTACTACTTTTGAAGTATACAGGGTCATATATTTTATATTTTCTTTTAAAACTATTTTACAAGTTAGATCTCCTCTTCCTTTATTATTATGATTATGAATAAATTTACTAAACATTAGGTAACTTTTTTTATTACATCTAGGCTCTGAGGGCATGAATGTGGGCATATTTATGTTGATTTACTTGCCACGTATATTCTGCATCTATAAGTATATTTGGTTAGTTTTTGTGGTTAAAATATATAAAAGGTACAAAATCAAGGGAGAGGAAATAAAGTCAATAAACTATTAAAATTCAGTAATAAAGTCAGTAGAATATATAAAATCATGACCATTTCCTTCTTCACTAACCTCTTTCCATACAATTGCAGCTCCTGTCTAAAAAATCAATTTGACGAAATGAAACACCCGATAATTGAAACTCCTTTGTTATTTGTTGTTACTCTTCAATGTATTTGATTGAGGATAGAAGATGTATTTAAGAGACTACATTTTATTAACATATTTTCAGTTGAGGAAAATGGGACAGTATTATTTGCTTACTGCCCTAAAATCATATATTTCCAATCATATCTGTTTGCTCATGCTGTCTGTAAACTCATTTACAGCAACTATAGCTCTCCCTTGGTTTATGCAATTGTTCCATAATGTAGAGTAAATTTAATGCCTGTATTTGTTTAGCTACAGATTTTGTTTGTTTGTTTAGGTTTATGTTTCATTGTTACTATCTACCAGACATTTGATTGTATTCTTATTCAGTATTATACAAATATGACAGTATGTCTGTATTTTATCATCAATAAACACAAATCATTACATTAATACTGTTTCGTTTTTTCTCTTTAAAAACGTGTAAAACAGGAGCTCTTTGATTGCAAATAAAATTAAAATAAATTTGTGTTTAGCTTTAATCAAAATTCTTTGTTATTCGCACTGTTCTGTGTGTGCCACTGCTCACAACTTGATGTAACAACAACAATTGCTTTGATTGTTATTCCTCCGTTTACACCCTTTTCATAAACCGTAACAATTACTATATAATTATTCGACAGATCTTTGTAACGGAGATCTTCAAACCACGATTACTCTCCTCAAACGCACCGCGTCTTCACACAAGACTGACTGAATTGTTGTCTGCTTTTCCTTGCCTTGAAAGTGAATGTTCGTAGGTTTACGTAGGTTTTGTACCTTTTGTTTATAATTTTCATGTTAAACGATGTAAAAGTAAAACACCAGTATTAAAATTTTTTTATTTTCGTAACAATACTTACATACCTCAATTATTTCACATAAACCTTCTCAATTTTTAAACCTTATTAACGACAAATCAAAGATAAAATTTAATAGTAGTTGCTCAATCGTAAACATTTTGGTTTTAACCTATTAATCAGTCACACTCGAAAAACTTTTAATTTGCTGCTATGCTTCTCATTTTGTTTCCCTTCGTCGTAATAGCGGTTAAAATATGGTTTCAATTTCATTTACATTTCATGTGAAAGTGTTAATAATAGATGGATAGGTGGGTAGTAGCTGTTCTGATAGAATCATGATTTCGATTACATTTATGATGTTAATTAACAGTGAAATATGTGGTCTTAGTTGCAATGCACTCACTTGCACAGGAACACATGAGGAAAAGCACAAATCCACATATGGAAAATGAAAGCGAATCAAACGGGAAAATGCACTGACATTCAAATATGAAGATGCGATGGATGTTAAGGAAACAATTAGAATAACAAATAGGAGTCTCATGATAACAAAATCAATAAAATTACCTCTTGACATAGTCTGATGCGAGTACTTTAATATTGGATTCTATTTCGTTAGTAGTATTATGTGCTTTCCACACTACCCTCGTACTATAAATTGCATCAGCGCACATATTATAAAAGCTGCTTACATTGTCGTAAACAAAACTCAGTGGTCATAATTCATTTGCCATATTTTGTAAATCGTAACAGGCAAATTATGTGCGGATTGAAATTCATCGGGTTTCCCCCATATTCTGAATGATTCATGGGTAAATTACTTGCGAAAAGTGCATTCAAATGAAGATTTTCTTATGTCACCCACGCAAATTACTTGAATACTTGAAAGAGAAATTAATACCTAAAATACAATCATAAAGGATTAGCGAGTGCACGAAAAAAGGTGAAATGTTTTATGGGATACTTATGAAGGAAATTATGTGTTCTGTCAATGTTCAATTTGGTTATTCTTTATTTGGGGTTTAAGAAATATAAACACATAAGGACACAGTACCTTAAACAGTCCCCATCGAAACAAAAGCTCTACAACTAAGGAACAAAACTAAATACAATAACACGGTGGGACAATGAAGATACACCCAGATAATGACATAGTGTAGGTTGTGAGTTTTGTTGAGTAGAACTTAAAAATATTTGTTTTTATTTCTCGAACCCTCCAAACTTCTTTTATTTGACAAAAAACGTAGTGTTGATCTTTTCACACAAAATTATTGATTACCCAAATATGTTTGAATCTATTTTAAAAATCCGATATTTTTTGAAGAGATGATCCCTTAAAATGGTATAAACACTTGTTCAAACTTACATGTTGTGTTTTGATCGGGTAAACTTGGAAAAAATGGATGTTTTTCTTATTTTTCAAGTTTAGCCATTCTTAATTGCAAAATTTATTTTAAAAATATAAAATAAGTGATGACATTCTGGAAATGTGAAGAGATTAACACTTCGCTTGATGAAATCGGACAAAAATTACCGTAATTATTATTTAAATAGTATAACAGTCGCCATATAATTTCCATATATGTCATCTTATCAAATGAACCTTCAATTCAAAAATTTTCATAAGTTTTGATGGATCTTGATTGTTTAAGGCAAAATGTGTCAATTTTACGTTTGCACGACTACCAGAAGTCGGTTAATATTTCTGTTTTTTGCAAATATTATTATTTCGCTTTGCGCAAACATTGGCCAACTTCTGGTGGTCGCTCAAACATCATATTGACACATTTTGCGATAAACAAAATAGATCCGTCAAAAATTCTGAAAATGTTTGATCTAAAAGTTCATTTGAAGATACATACATATGTATGAAAAATATAACTCGACTGTTAGACTCTTTAAATAAAAACTACGGTAATTTTTGTCCCACTTGATTTGATTTGATTTCACGAAGTGTCAATCTCTTCACAAGATAATACACTTTCAGAAAGTCATCACTTATTTCATATTTTTTAATTAAAGTTTGCTACTATGAACTGATAAACTTGAAAAAATATGAAAAAAACTCGCATTTGTCCTCATCAAAACGCATAGCATATTAAGTCAAATAATATACATATATATGTATATCGTCTTAAAACCCCATCCCTCTCCTTTCGAATAAGTTTAAATTTTGGACATTGGTTCAGAAATGTTTGTGTAATCAATAAATTTGTGCGTAAGTCAAAAAAAAAAAAAAACAGTTGTTTTCAAATAAAACAAGTTTAAAGTGTTCGAGAAAAATAAAAAAAAGGATTTTTGAGTTCTACTCAACTAACTGAACAACTTAGACTAGGTAGTTACTCGGTTGTATTTAATTTTTTGTATTTTGTTGCAAGAGTAATTAAAGGAAAGTTTTTAAAAATTATAAGGAAAATTCATGCCAAAGGAAATTTGATTTAATTAAATTTTAATTTGAATTAAATTTTAGTTGCTCTGGGTCTTATAAACAAGATGTCCATATGATATACGTTGTCTGAAGAATTAAAATATAATCCACTTAGACGTGTTTCATTAAAACAAACAAAAATATATTGTTGCCTGAAGACGTGAAGCAATTTATTCTATGGAGTACATATTCAACGTAGCTTCTGACAGCGCACCATCTGGTTTGGTAATGCAGCATTCTGTCTACAATATTGTCGAAGGTAAGATCACCAATCTGCTCTATCAGTATATTCTTCTCATTACAGATCTTTTATTTTATTTTATTTTATTTACTTTCAGAGGTTTTTGTAATCAGCGACCCCAAAATCCACCGAGTGACAATTTTCAAGTAAATCTGATTAATTTTTATAAACCTCGAATTCTTTAAATCTGAATGGAGGTCTGTAATAAGCGACCCCAAAAACCCCTGAGTAACAATTGTCAAGTAAATCTGATTAATTTTTAAGGACCTCCGTAATGTGTTTCTTTTTCTCTTGCAGCCCGTGACATAAACCCACCCTCTACTTTAAGGGTGCATGCAAACAATTTGGCTTTGGGCTCATTTTAAAGAGCAAATTTCAATTGTCAATTTCTGATAATAACGATGGTTCTAGCACGTCAGTGTTTAGCAAAAATGATATTTTTATTATTATTTTATTATTTTTTTTTTCTGATGTGATGGAAAGTTTTTGAAACCAGATTCGTGTTCAGCGTGCAAAATGCCTTCGGAAACACCTGGAGCCATCTTATTTTCACAAAAAAAATCCAAATTTGAAGGCTGTGTTATTTTTACGCACTGGGGTACTTAAACTTTTGCTGCCTATTGTATTTGAACAACATTAGTCGTTTCCCATATCTATTTTTTTGTATTTCTTTTACATGCAAATAATTTTTAACAAAAAATGAACTAAGATATCTGGAAGACGAAAGTAATATCGAATTTTTTTATTACTTAAAGAAAAATTTTTGTGTATAGCTTGATATCCTCTATCCAATCGTTTATGCTGTGGGAAATTCAACAGTTTTTCATGTAACATTTGTAAATAATATTATAAAACATTTTAAGTTTAATCGTTATTAAAGTGGTTGCCTAGGGCTATAGACTTTACTATTAGGGTATGAATAGTTGTTGCATGCCATTACCAGGTTGTTCCCATTTCAATATGCTTAGGAGAGGACAAAGAATTTGAAAAAACTCCTTAATTTACATAAGAAAGATGAAATCATAGAATTTTTATCAGAAACGTAGTAGAAAGAAAGATAGAAATTTGCATTTGCAAATATTTTTAAACAATTTCAAATAATAAAAATAAAATCAAAATTAAATTACAAATTTTATGAGGACTGCTTACAAGCATGGAAGTAAATATTTAGAAAGCTAGAATTCATAAATAAACTGAACATATGTTTTGAAGCAAATCTAGTACAATTTAAACTGAAAATATTCGAACAGACGATTTTGTTACGCTATATGGAACTGAATATGCTTCACACATTACATACGCCCAAACAAATTTATGGGGTTGATCACAGAAGTATCATGATATATCAACAGCTCGAACTGGTATAGGGGTTTTTATTAATCGCTTTCTATCTTTAAATAGATCAAAGCTGTCAGATATCACACGTACATAATTGGCCATTACAACCCTTCAGTCAGGATTACGGCCTAGCTTCTCACATCACTCATGTCGTGTGCATTAATTTTATATGTGAGTGGCGGGACCTACAGTTTAACGACGACTCCGAACGACAGATTTTTGAAAAACTTTTTCATGGCAGGTTTTATTTACTCTCCGAGTTTTTGCCAGAAATCTGATGAGAGGAAATCGCCGAAGAAATATTTTTTGTATTTTGTTTTGATAGCTGGCCTGGAATACGAACCCGGGCTTTACTTCTAATAAGCCAACACACTACCTATTAGACTACGACGACTTCAGATATCATCGTGAGATATCATCGAATGTTTTTCTTCCTTTGAAAGAGCTATTGATGTGTGTAATATAACGTAGTTCAAATGTGCGCTATGTCTTCTCTCTGTGAAACGCATCCGAATTGTTCAATTTCCCATGACTATGACGCATAAATGAGATTGAATTTGAACTATGGCATGGGTTGTGTTTGCTTTGCGACTTAAAACCTCACAAGAGAAAGTTTAAAGCTGCTTGCCATTGACAGTAATGGTCTGATCAACATCGTTTTCAAAGAAATATGGACCGATATTGCAAACAGCTCAAAATTCACTACAAACAATGAGTTTTTCGGAATAAATTGAACTCTTTTGAATCTTATGTTAATGAGTATTGTTTATGTCCGGAGATTGCAAAATGCCATCCCCGGCGATCAATTTGAAGAGGCCTAGTCAACAGAGGGCGCTACAATATTAGTTTAAGCTTTCTTAAGGAAAGTGTTGGTTTTCCTTTGTAAATATTTCGAAAGAATTTTTCTCTAAACTCTCGCCCTTTTTTTTAGGTGTCAGAAATTTCATCAGGAATTTTATTACCAAGAGGCCCATAACTACCAACCCCGACAATATCCAGCCCATACAATTTTTCAATCGTTTCCTTTTTGGAACTAACACAACGTCCATACAGTCCAGCGAAGTAATAAGTATTGCCGAAAATTTGGCAATTTTGTTGATTTTTTGATGAAAATTAGTGTCAGTGGCCTACTGCTCCAGAGGCCATTTAGCGAACTTAACTTAGGTTCCTGGGTCGGATTAAATTCGTACATGCGCAGATTTAAGTCACGACACAAAATAGCCTCCGTTACGGTTTTTGAAAGCCCCAGCTCTTGTAAGAGACACGAAATCGACTGCCTCGGATTCTACCTTATACTCTCACAGTTTGCAGTATTGCTTTCAACAAATCTTGAGTTTCGTCAATGTACGAATATTGGTCGATCGTTTACTAAACCAATGATCTTGAATTTATTCACTATATTGGGTACATTCCTCTGGATATGACCATTATGGCGATCGTAATATCTACGAAGCGCACAGTATATTGTCCATTTTGTTCAAATAATTTTATTATTTCCATTTGATGTTGAATGCTTTAGCCGTCTATTGTGATTTAGCAAAACGGATTGAATAAATGACCACTAATATGACAGATGTAGCTTCAACAAGATAAACGTTATCAACAGTTATAATTCGAAATTGACTGTTGGAATACGCGGTATGTTCCCTGCTGACTTATATAATGTCTTTCTTTCATTCAGATGATCTGTATTAACCAGATTTTTTTTATGTAACAAACCGACCTATACTTTACAGTTTGAAATAATTTTAGTTTTCAAAATATCACCTCAATGGATATGTAATGCACATAATTTCAAAAAAATAAATTTCGATACGACAATAAATCGTAACAAATTATTCTTCAAATATTGTATGGGGTGGGCAATTTAAAAGTATAAATTTACTGGCCTCACAGTGCCTCATTCGTTTGGATGAATTTTGGTGCACTTCTTCTAGTGTACGGTGGGTCGTATCTCGGCAATGGCATCACGAATGTTAGCCTTCAAATGCTGAATTGTCTCTGGTTTGTCGACATAACACTTTTCTTTAACGGCGCCTCACAGAAAATACTGTTAAACCGCAGATTCATGGCGGCCAATTGATAACATCATTTTGGCTAATTAAACGGCCATCAAACGTTTGACTCAATAAATCAATTGTAGTAGGAGATGTGTAATAACCAAACGTAGTTCACATCAATACCATGAATAGTGGGTACAAAAAAATCGTCACCATGGCATGATAGGTGTCTCAATTGACCGTCTTCATTTTCAAAGAAATAAGGGTCAATGATGCCTTCGCTATACAAGTGGCACCAAACAGTCACTTCTGCTTCTGCAAGACAACATGTGGGTTTTCTGAGCCTCAAATATGACAGTTTTGCTTATTAATGTACCCACCAAGATGAAAATGCCAGATTCGAAATGACCGATGATGTCCCACCCTATATAACAGTCTCAATATATTTTTCCATGAGCTAAACTATCATTTGGCGTGTGATGGATATTCGAAACTGATATTCAACAAAACTTTTACGTAATACTATATTCAGATATGAACTTTTGTCGAGTTAATATTCGGTTTATTGAGTATAATATATTAAGTGTTCAGGCATAGTAATACACACAGTTCAGCTGCTTATTCAATATTCATTTGATAGCTGGTAAACAAAACAGCTGGTTGTTTCAACAACATTGTATTTATTTTGTTTTGTTGTTTTTTGTTTGTCGTTGTTGACATCTGATGCTCACTGAACATACTTAGTGCTGATCACCGTATTACATTACGTATTTGTCGTTTAACTTCATTAATAAACATTCGCGATATGCGACATTTAGTTGATTGCACTCAAACTATTATTCAATGAAGTACGATTATTGAGCGTTCAATACCAGCACATTGTCATTTAAAATGTTAATCTTAAAAGGCGATTATGATTTATTTTGTATTAATTTAATTGTAAAAATTGTGAGTTTTCTTTAGAAAATGCCTGTGATTTAACACCTGAGGGAATAATAAATGCAAGAGAAATCTTGGTGGAATATTTATAAATCAAGTAAATAACTTGGGAAAGCAAAGAAATTTACATTTAATTTTCCTAATGCCCAGACACACAAATGGTTGTTACCAACCGAAAACACTACTTAATACTTAAAAAAACAATTTATGTTGCATGACGCTGGAGGTAGAGGAACAGAGAAATTTAAGGAATGTGAGTTTAAAGAGCTGAATGGATAACGCTTATATACTTGAGATGAACAAAAAGTCAAATGATTTACAAAAACACAAATAAATTACAAAATACAAACATAATTGGTCATTACAACCCTTCAGTCAGCATTACGACCTAGCTTCTCATACCGCTTATGTTGTTTGTGTTAATTTTATACACGAGCGGCGGAACCTGCAGTTTAAAGTCTATTCCGAACGACAGATTTTTGAGAAACTTTTCTTGGCAATTTTATTTACTCTCAGAGTTTTTGGCAGAAATCTGCTGAGAGGCAGTTGCCTAAGAAATAGTTTTTGTATTTTGTTTTGATGCCTAGCCAGGAGCACGAACCCTGTCTTTACGTCTAATAAGCCAACAATCTACTTACTAGACTACGGTGACTTCATAAATTACAGAATATGTCTTCTAAAATGAGCGCAAGTATTCTTCACAATTTAAAGAGTTTTTAAATAATAACATTAAGAATGTAAGTGATGTTTTTCCTTCCTTGATTTCGAATACTATTACAAAATAATTTATTTTTCTTAACCCGCTCAATAGTGTATGTTTTGTCGACAATTATTTATACGTGCATACATATGTATATGGTTATTGCTTATGATTGTTTTTATATAATTTATAATTTTTAATGGGAAAATATTTTATTTTCTTTAACGAGAGACTCTTTCAACGCAGAGCATACACATGTATGTGGTACAATAAAGGATGTAGTAAATAGTAATCCATTATGTTGACATCAAATTAAAGCAATTAATTCAATGAAATATACACTTTCTAGTTCTCATACTAATATATTTCTCTCATAGAAAGTATAATCGCCAATGGCAGTTTATTCTTGTAAAGCATTATTGATACAAATTTAGCACCAACAAAATCTTTCTCCAATAGAGCGAAATGGGGAATTCTTAGTGCGGAATTTGAACTATAAGCCGGATAAATAAGAACATTCCTATCGCGATATGTGTGGTCTGGCGGCATCCCCATTGGAAAAAGTTCCTCTTTTCTTTGCCAAAGTGGAACGATTGCTAACGATTGCTTTCTTCACGCAACCTGGCGTTGAAAGTAATGGGTCGTATTAAGAGATTCGTCGCAAATCGTTACTGGTCGTTAAGTGTCAACGACTACTACAATTTCGCTTCTAGTAATTTCATTTGACTTTGCGGTAAGTGGTCTAGTTATAGTCTAAAGTCCCTGTTCGCTTTTAAAACTGATAGGGTTTGTTGTGCTTTAGTAAAATTTTAATTGTTGAATAGTAGTTCACTGATTCTAAGTCATTTTGTTCAACATGAAACTGAAGTTCAAGTGTCTCACAGCTTACCATTTTTACCAAAGTCGAATGCGCTCATATTTATGCCGTGCATTGTGTTAAATCTAGGAAAATAGGTTGAAGGAGGAAAGAGGGATTAGTGTTTATGGACATTAGAGTTTAATCTACCTATTGTATGTAACAGAAAAAAAAAATTTTGTGGGTAGAGCGTTCCACATACGAATAACATGACTGAAGAATGAATTCTGTCAGTAATGCATTGTGCATTCCACTGGCCAATCGACTACAAACGGATGTGCTCTGCGAGAAAGACGAGTACTACGTATGAATATATGGTTTTTGGGAACAAGGTACTTTATTTCGCTAGAACAGTATCTGTTGTAATACCGATAGAATAGTAAAACACAAGTCACATTGCGATGATGACCCATGAATCAATAGAGTTGGATGTCCTACCATCATTCGTGAGAAACTTCGCCCTATCCTGTACGCGGTCGAGAAGCCTCAAAGTAGACTTTGAGGCAGTGCAGGTCGGACATAAGTGGTGTAAATAGTAAGGAGATCAGATGGAGTGAAATATTTCTTGCACTGTCTTAAGAAATCGAGGAACTGGAATGGTTATTTCGACACTTGAAAAATATGCTGATTCCAGCGACCATTGCATTAAATTTTCATGCTAAGAACATCAAGAGCTTCTGGATTTATCGAAAAAGTCGATAAAACAATGAAATCTTTTGATTTCGTTCATCATCTCCTATAGCCTACGTCCTAACGATTAGACTGGGGGCCTTTTGAACCGATTTTAAGCCGCACACAATTTAATTTTTGCATCTCTCGAGTTACATCAATAGCTGTAACTGAACCCTGTCTTTTGACACTGCACTCTAGACAGAAAGTACACTTCGAATGTGGATTGTCTCGAACCATATTTGTAAATTTTGTAATGCGAGAATGAATCATCAACTGCGAGAGCCATTAATGCATACCAAAAGTAGAAGCATCCTGTAGTTTGACAGGTCAATATGCTTGTAGATAAAATTATAGGGAAAACGTTTATAGATTGATGACATTGCAATAAACCCCATGGCCACAATACTATCCTGCCTTTTCTCTACTATAATAATAATACAATAATACCAAACCCTTTCTTATACAATGAAAAGTCGGTCACTTAAAACAACGTCGAATGTAAGTGGTTGTGGTTGAATGGCAATGGACCGGCATAAATATTTGATTTCAAATTTGTTATCAATTAAATTTTTTGAAAGAAGCGAGCGGCCAAATCTTGGTTAATATAACAATTAAAGGGTCCGCCAAATAACTTTTTTTTGAAAATGCTTTAAAAAAAAAACTACTCAATATTTTCTTAAATTTCTTTTTTTATTTGAACGCACAATCCTTCCGGTTAATAATGGAAAATAATTTCATTCAAATGGCTGCCTCGGTTGGCCATGCAGTAGCCTACACGATCGGTCAAATTTTTAAGCACATTATCGATTGTGTGCAGCTGTATTTCACCAATGGCTTCACGAATATTGTCCTTTAAAGCGTCAATGGTCTTTTGCTTGTCGGCGTAACACTTATCTTTGACGGCACCCCACAAATAATAATCCAACGGTGTCAAATCGCAGCTCCGAGGTGGCCAAACGACATCAGCTCTGCGGCTGATAATGCGATCTTCAAAAACAGGGCGCAAAACATCGAGTGTAGCTTCGGCTGTGTGGCACGTAGCACCGTCCTGTTGAAACCAAATGTTGCCAATATCTTCCTGTTCAATTTTTGTGAACAAAAATTCGTTCAACATGGCCCGATAACGATCGCCATTGACTGTGACGGCCACTGCTTGCTCATTTTCGAAGAAATTGACCAAAATCCGCACCAAACAGTGACTCGTTTTGGGTGCATCGGCTTTTCAGTGTATGCGTGCGGGTTTTCTTTGCCCCAAATGTGACAATTGTGCTTGTTTACATACCCGCCAAGATCAAAATGAGCTTCATCCGAAAAGATGATTTTTTTTGCCAAAATCGGCATCTTCTGTAAGTTGATCGCAGGCCCACTTAGCGAGGCGAAAACGCATTGGATGGCCAATCGGCTTCAACTCCTGAACCAATTGAACTTTGTATGACGTCATACCAAGGTCTTTATGCAAAATTCGTCTCAATGATATCTCCGAAATGTTCAACGAGACGTTGAGAAAACGAAATGTTGAGAACGACGGTGAATTGATGTTGATGGCGCTTCACGGACACTTTCTGCCGCAGCAGCAATATTCTCGGGTGTAAGCACTGTTTTTGGCTTTTCACGCTTTGGTTTATCGATGAGGATGCCAGTTTCTTTCACTTTTTTCACAAGATAACAAATATACGGAGCTGACGGTGCTTCTCTTCTTCCAAAATCCGTACGCAATTTTCGCACACATTCTGCAACATTACCATGATTTTCAAAGTAATGTCGCAATATTTCCCAGCGTTGTTCTAACGTATACACAATCATATTCGTTCAGCGGAAGGATAAAACTAATTATCTGTCAAATCATACATGAGCTAAGTGTTACCATTCACGAAATAAGCACTAGTTTGAAAAAACAAACGTTAGATGGCGAACCCCATATTAAACTTAAACTTAATTTATTGGATCATAACTTCGAAAATCATCTTTTCGAATCCAAAATTATTTCTAAAATTAAAATCTGTTTCTACCCTATACGTACAGACATTATGTACTTAAGTTTTTTTTATTGCTTTTTGCAATTATCCGTTTTTTCCAAAAATTTTTTAAATTCCAAAAGTTTTATGTAAAAACACCACAAAAAAAAGAAGAAACTGATAGCAGGCACTGATGTTGCAAAGACTTTAGTTTCTGTTATTTTCTTGTTATTATACTCAGATTTTTTATTTATTTGGTTGTTTAACGCAGTTAATTAAAATATCCAACTATAAACAACAGCAATTTCTTAAATAACAACATTATTGGTACGATGATAATAAAGTTTACATGGAGGTTTTAAGAAATATTTCCTGCTTAAGAGTTAATTAAAATTCTTCTTCGTTGGCCCTTACAACCATTCAGTCAGTTTATCATACCAATCATGTTGTCCGTGTTATTTTTATAAATGAAATGAATGGCGCGACCTACAATTTAATGTCGACTCTGAACGACAGATTTTTTGTGAAACTTTTTATGGTAATTTTATTTTTACGCTCAGAGTTCTTGCCAGAAATGTGCTGAGGAAGTAAAATTAAAATTATTTTGTTTTCAATTTCGAACTATTAGCGATATTGTAGAAAAATTTTGTAATACAATTCGTATTAAAGAATTTAAGCAGTGGATTATTTTAATCAATCGACAAGAGGAAATTTTCCCACCAAAAACGGATGCGCTGGCTTATTAACCCTGGAAGGTTACTCTTCATTTTTGTACATTAAGGTTAGTCTTCTTTGAATCGACGAACACTTTAACCCTCATTGGTTACTGTTCGTCGAATCGACGAAGCTCATTTACTCTTTATCATATAATTCTTCTATGTTTGATCAAATTTCGCTCTTTTTATCAACAGTGTTGGTTGATAACGAAAGCTTGTAGTGAGTAAACCTACTTTGGCCACTCATTTTTTAACCCTGGATGGTCATTTTTGTACAGTAAGGTTACTCTTTGTTGAATCGACGAACAAAAGAATTTTTTTCGTCTACTGAAAGCAAGCTTTCATTATCAACTAACGTTGTTGAAAAAAAGATCGAAATTTGGTCAAACAAAAAAGAGTTATATATAAACGTACCCTGGCCACCCATTGTTTAATCCTGGATAGTCATTTTTGTATAGTAATGTTACTCTTCATTATCAACCAACATTGTTGATAAAAAGAGCGAAATTTAGTCAAACATAAGAGAATTATATAATAAAAAGTAAATGAGCTTTGTCAATTCGACGAACAGTAACCGTCCAGGGTTAAACGCGAGACGATGGTGGGTTCAAAGGCAACTTCAAGCATCCCGCACAAATCGAAATATTAAAAATATTTCTTAGGCGGATTTCTCTCAACAGTCTTCTGGCTAAAACTCTGAGTGTAATGAAAAGATTCGCAAAAATCTGTATTTCGGAGTCGAATTTAAACTGTAGGTCCCGGCACTCATGTATAAAATTAACACACGCAACGTAAGGGGTGTGAGAAATTAGGTCGTAATCCTGGAAGGTTGTAATTGCCAATTATGTATGTATGTGTATCAGAGGTCATCAATGAGTATTCAAAACGATGAGTAGATTCGAATCATACTTATAATTTCTGATACTTATATGCATTCATACTTATTTTAATATGATACTCATACTACTCATGTTCAAAGTTTGAAATACTCATGGTACTCATACTTAACAATACGCATGATGTTATTGATTTCGATACTCCATGACTAATCGTATACACGAATCACAAAATAAGTATGATTCGCGGACGAACACTACATTACTCACAAGAAGGTTGTGTGTTTGCACCACTTGCTGTCTTTTTCTTTTTTGTTTATGTGTCTTTCTTCTTTCTTTGTAAATGCAACAGCAACTAAGAGTGTAAATTTTGACGAATGATTCGAATCACTCGAATCATTTATGAGTATTATAAGTATTTTTCCAAAGTTATGAATCTGAATGAGTAGGCGTATGAATCAAATATATTTTGAATGTTATGAGTTTGATGTCAACGTTGTACTCATACTCACTGCAACTTGTACTTATAAATCAATGTTGTACGAATGAATCAGAGTAGTTGGATTTCAGTACTGTTGACTCACTCATACGCAAAATTTCATGAGTAATTATGAGTGGTGGAAAAGCGATTGATTGTTCATCTCTGACGTGTATTCCTTTGTATTGTATAATGAAAGTTTTTACGGTTTCTAAATTATTTTTCAACAAATTTATTGTGTTACTAAAAATGTCGTCAATATTGTTTCGAATTGAAATAAAAATTGACATCCAAAAGATATAAACTGAGTATAGATGTTTAAAATTTATTAAAACCCTTTTAAACCAAAATCTTAGCTTTAAGAGATCAATAAATCAATATTATTATCTGTTTGTATTTTTCTTTGATACTGTCTAATTGCTTTATTTATTCACTTTTTACTGGAGTGATAAAAATCGTTTCTAGTATAGTGCCTTGAACATAAATATTTCAAATAAGAAATTGCAAAAGAAACATAAAAAGAGACGACATTGTGGAATGCTTCTTATAATAACTTCTATAGGATGCAAAAATCCATTATTTTTATGTTGTTTTCCAGAACCAACAAGTGGCTGTTAATGCTTTTAAGAAAATTTCATAACAAGGGGCTACATTTACACCATTTCCGAACAAGGATTTTTTTTAATTTACTTTTCCTTAGGAAAAAATAATTTATTTAAGCGGTTTTCGTGAAGTCGTTTTTTCTTAACAAAATCAAAATTGAATCTTAAAAATATTAGACTTCAGTCAGATTTCTGAATGGCAACAGTGTAACCTCTATAGTTGCATTTTTACTTGCTTTTTTTTTAAAGCCATTCTCTGCCAATGATAGGCGATAAAAAAACAGACAAAATTTTATTACGAAAACGTGTTGCTACGACTGTGTTTGTATTTGTGTGGTAGCAGTTGCAGCTTGAAAGTGCTACCATTTTAACGAGAACAATCAAAATATGCAACAGTTATACGAGTGCAAAGCATGAAATGGAAGACATTCAAATACCAGCAAAACTACACTCAAAAAGTAGGAAGTGGATAATTTTTGATTCAATAAATAGCAATGAATTCAACATACATATGTAATTATTAAACAATTATCCTTTTTAATTGAACAATTTCTGTTTTTTGACTAATGCCATCACTCATAGCATGATGCCTACTCATGTCCTCGCCATATACAAATTAATAGCACACATTAAATTTCTTTCAGTGTCTACCCATTATGATAAATGCAAAATAAATGCATCCAGCTGATGTTTAGTTGTCATATCTATTGTAAAAATGCTTGCTAACTGCTTATAATTTATATTTAAATTAATTCTTGGAATTTTTAACGACTCTCTTAAAAATCTTATACGATTTTAAAATTCATTACCTGCTGGCATAAATTTAAAAGGAATTTTAAGTGGGAATTTCATAAATCACATCACATTGCATTTAAATTTTAAAAGACTTTAAGTGACTGAATTTAAAAAAAGCAAATAAATTTACTTTACAGCAACTTTAAATTAAAATTTAAACCAGTTGTGGGCAGTTTCGAATCTAATGATTGAAAATAATAATTAAGACAGAGTATTTAAACAAATACTGAAGTGGCCGCCGTCTAGTAGATAGTGTGTTGGCTTTTTAAACGAGAATCCACGGTCATAACTCCAGGTCAGACATCTCCAACATAATTATTCGGCCACTTTCTCTCAGAGGATTTCCAAACAAACTGTTGCTAACGTGAAGATGTGATTCGCCAATTAAAGTTCCCACAGGCTTAATACTCTTGCACAAAGTTCCTGATATGGCTCCAGAAGAGTATTAGGGAATAATTTTGAAGAACGGTTGCGTATTCGATAAATCACAAGCAAAAGTCAACTAAAAAACTCATTCATAAGTCCATAGCGGCAAATATCAACAGAAAACGCTATATTCAATGCCAAATGGCTTAAATGCAGTGCTTGATCTTAAGAGTTATCCTACTAAATATTGGACATAACAATTGAATACATTGGACCTTTGATTTTACATTTATTCTGAGTTCTTCTTGGAGGTACATACACTCTTGCTGTGCAAAAATATGGAGTCACAAGAAAGTTTCTTTTATTTACTTATGGTTTGTGTAAAACCTTAAATTTTTTTGGCAACAGTCTTAATAATGTTTCTGATGGCGAATGTTCGTACAGTAGAAAACAATTTAAACAAATTAAAAAAATTTATAGTTTTGCATTTTTAGTTTATTAATTGATTTCTATTTTATAATAAAACAAAAATTTTATTTACATTCGATTTTGACTACTTATTACATGAGTTTTTATTTCTTAAACTTGAGTACATAAAAGAGAAAAACATTTGCGTATATTTTAGAATGATTACCTTGCGTTTGCATACCTTTTTTATTGCATTGGTACTCCACATTTATTTGTTTGATGTTATTTTCCTGCTAAAACAATCGTTAACATAAAAAATTTTAAATTAATAAAAATCATTTTATGTGTCAATACTAACCAGTAGTAAAAGAGTCGAGAGTATATCAAGGTATACATAGTCAACAAATCTGAGCTAACAAAGTAATATTTTTCATTTTTAATTAATCTTTTGTATCTTTCATCTTTCAGAATTCAAACAAAGAAAAAAAAAATATTTGTGTTTCAATATTTTAAATTGTAATTCAATTAATATTCTGTTTTTTTTTGGTTATTTATTAAAGAGCCACATTAAATTGGCATGTTTTTGTTGTCTGGTTTTGCTATATCTATGGTCGACTATACGTATTAAATCAATTCTGTTTAAATAACACTCATACGTCAAGGTGGCCAGTGGACTTTGCACATTATTTGTTTATATTAATATACTACAGAATAGCATTTGTAAGTGTAAATGTAAAAAGATTTCTTTTTTATGTCGAGTTTCAAATTATTGTGACAAATTAACAGCTGTACTTAATTAAATGCAAATAAATTTATCTTACACCACAAGAGCGCCAGACAAACACTTAGACTCAAAGTATGTGTGTTTAGGAAAGGGAGTGAGAAAAATACTTAAATAGTTACAGTCGACAAGAGGTTCAGTTGTTCTATAAGAAGTTCTTCAACACATATGTGAAAACCATTAAAAACACAAATAAATTACAGAGCATTTGTTCTCAGATGTGTCTTTATAGCTCATGGAGGATTATTACAAGTACAATTGTTTAAAATATTATTTTTTTCCGGCATAGTTTTTAATACACTCGCAATAAATTTAATTAGTGGCGGGGTCACTCAGACAAGTCGACTCCGAACGACTGGTTTTTACACAAACATTTGCGATTTTATTTACTTTCAAATACTTTCTATTTGCCAGAAATCTGCTGAGAGGAAGACGCCAAAGAATTATTTGTTTTGTTATACAACATTTTCATTAAGAGGAAAGCCACAATAGTAAACGCACGGATTTGCATGAATTTTTTCCTGTCTGAAAGAAAGAAAATATTGCACTGGAAAAAATATTAAAAAAGTCATTTAATTACAAAAGTTGTGCATTTACACTTTATGAACTTTTCGAATGTGCTTAAAATATTATGTTTTTTGTTTTTTTTATTGCTTTAAAATTACAATTTATCTTACGATAATAAATGATTATTTAAGACTTTTTTTTGGCTATAAAACAATTTTCATTGGCTATAAAACGAGCATAAAACAGAAAACTTAATTCCAATCTGTTGTTTTTATTACTTTGACTTGATTAAATAAAATTTTATGTTTCCATTCTACCGCCATCAGCCATTCAAAGAAAACACCTGTGTTTGTGCCATTTTGGAATGCTTTCTTTAAATTTTTATATCTTGTTCTGTCCTTATCTGTCTTTGGCATTCAGGATTTATTTGTTCGCTATTACTCCTGCTAAAATGATAGTTAAAAAAACAACAGTAAAAAGAAAAACCAAATCCGAGGGAATGGAATGTTGAAAGTTAATAAATCATCTTATTGCCACCGAAATTCATATCCACCAGAGTTCCAATAGTAAAAAGTGGTAGAATAAAATTTAATTTAAATAAATTTTTGACATTCTTTATTATTGTTGTTGTTTTTGTTTTGTTTTCAATTTAATTCCTGGTTATGTATTGGCTTAGAAAAATTGAAACTTATTATAACTTTTCTTAAATTTAAATATTATTCGCGAGTAAATTTAGTGTCATAAGAAGCATCAGAATTAAATGCTGGTAAAGAAGTAGTTCCAGAGGTAATTTCCGAAATTAAAAAAACTAAATGTAAAAAATAACATGGATATGATAACATAGACTATAAGGTAATAAAAAGCTTGGTTCAGTATTTCTCATAATTTTATTTTACTAAAATTAAAAGTAAAGAAGTCGAAGCATTATATGGACTTATATAGCTCCAAATGCTTGCAATTCTTTTAAAAAAAAGGAAAATAATTTTTATTTTCACTGAATCAGAGATCAGAAATGAGTATTCAAAAAGAAGTGTAGATTCGAATCATAATTATAATTTCTGATACTTATAAGCATTCATACTTATTTTAATATCATGGAACCCCTACTCATATTCAAATTTTGAAGTACTCATCGTACTCACACTCAACAATACGTATGATGTTGTGGATTTTGACTTTCCATGACTTAACATTTACACGAAGCACAAAATAAGTATGATTCGCGTACGAACATTACAATACTTAATGAGAAGGTTGTGTGTCTGTTTTGTTTGCTGCTCTGTCTTTTTTGCTTCTGTGTCTTTTTTCCTTTTTTTGTAAATGCAACAACAACTAAGACTGTAAATTTTGATGAATGATTCAAGTCACTCAAGTATTATAAATATTATTATAACATAAAATTATGAATCTAAATGAGTAGGCTTTAAATCGAACATATTTCAAATGTTATGAGTTTGATGTCAATGTTGTATTCATTGCAACCTGTACTTATAAATCAATTTTGTAGTGAATACGAATGAATCAGGATAGTTGAATTTCAATAGTGTTGACTCACTCGTACTCAAAATTTCATAAGTATTTATGGGTAGCGAAAAAACGATTCATTGCTGATCTCTGTCATGAATCGAATATACAACCCCCTCTCTAATACTCTAGCACGATGTCTACTAGACAACTTAACAAACAACAAAATTACTTAAAAAACTTTTTAAAAAATTGTTGTCTGATTTTAAAATTGTTTACCCGATCACCAGTTTGTATTTCGGCATAATCAGGGGACGCTTGAATAATGGGGCAGAGGTGTTGAAGCAGCAAGAGATGAGTTGGAAAATCTGATATACTGTTCTTCGGTGTTTCTTGATATTAAGCAAGTTTTGAATGAGTCTGACGTGATGGATATACTATACAAAATAAAATATCTACTGCCCGTAACTTTTTAAGTTTTGTTGATGACAACTTTAAATGAATAAGATTTGTACGTAAACATCTATGATATCAGCTTTATAAAATCTGGTATACCATAGGGACGCCAGCTAAGTCTAACCATATATACAGTATTTTTTATCAAACATACCTACGAATGGGGATGTTATGATTGTCTCAATCTCAAGCTTCAATACTGGTTCGAAAACAACTCGACTTAATAAACGCTGGGTTAAAAAAGTTAAATATTTAACTGGACTTAGATAAGTCAATTCTGGTTACTTATACCTGTTACCTGTTTATCTTTGTGATTCCCAAATCCATTTGCATTAGATACCTTGGTATGAATATTGATAGACATTTATACACATATATGTTCCTTTTACTCCTCTAGAGAGCGAAGGGCCCCAACAAGTTAATTTCAAAAAGCTCGATCATTAGCGCGATGTTTGACTTCGTTGTATTGTAGACGTAATTTGGATAGTTCGGTTGTAATTTGACGTTTCCAGGTGTGTGGTGGTTGTCCGATGCGCCTGCTTCCCTGGGGGTTCCAGACTATTGCTTTCTTTATGATGTCATCAAATGGCTTACGAAGAGTGTGCCCAATCCATCCCCACTTGCGTCTCCTTATTTCCCTCTCAATTGGTTGCTGATTTGTATCTGACCAGAGTTAGGCATTGGATATTACGGAAGGCCAGTAAATACGCATTTGTTGACCAAATACCTGAAGAGACTGGGAATCTCGCGGTGCCATATTCCACGTTTAGCAACCGTATAGTAATGTGGATTTAACGTAGGAATTGAAAATTTTAATTTTGGTGCGCCTCGATACGTTAGACGATTTCCAAACAGGGCAAAAGCATTGCCTGACTGGCAACATCTGCTGATGAACCACCGTATTTATCAATTATACTGCCTAGATAGCAGAAGGATTCCACATCATCAATTTCCTTGCCGTATATTAGCAATTTTTGTTCTGCGTTAGCATTTAACCTGAGTGTTTTGGTTTTGTGGATATTAATCTTCAGTACTGCTATCTTTGCGGTTTCGCTAATTAGATTTAGCTTTGATTGCATGTCGGAGAAAGAATGGCTCAATAAGCATATATCATCCGCATAGTCCAGGTCTTCAAGTCTATCTTGCATACCCCATGCTATCCCTGTCCTATGACTTTTGTAGCATTACATCGAACACAATTAAAGAGGAGTGGTGACAGCACACATCCTTGGTGGACTCCGGTTTTTTTTTTGATGCTATTGCCCAGTGGGTTTTCATGTAATACGCGGCAGTGATAGACGTTTAACATGGAAAAATTATTTAGAATAAAAGAAAGAGAGAGAGAGACCAGTTTTATTAACAGATAAGAAATATTTCAAAATTCAGAACTGAGTTTAAACAACAACTTAATACCAGTAGGTAGTCTGTTGATAGTATGTTGCTTTGACAGACATGAGAGCGTGATTCAAACTCCAGGTCAGACATCTCGAAATGTGAAAAACTATTTCTTCGTCGACTTCTTCGCAGCAGATTTCTGGCAAAGGCTCTGAGAGAAAATAAAATTGCCATGAAAAGTTTCTCAAAAATCTGTCATTTGGAATTGAGTTTAAACTGTAGGTCCCGCCACTCATTTATAAAATTAACACACTCAACATAAGTGGTGTGAGAAGATAGGTTGTAATCTTGACTGAAGGGTTGTAGTGACCAATTATGTATATGTTATAAGTCAATAGCATATCAACAGTATATGTAGTTAACAAATCTCCTCAGGTAACGTAAGTAAGTTTTTCATTTTTAAAAAACACTATGCGACAAAATAAAAAAATTGAAATACCTCCAAACTGGTTTTATTTGACAAAAACTGTTTTTCTGGACTTTATGCACAAATTTATTGATTACACAAACTTTTCTGAACCAATGTCTAAAATTTAAACCTTATTAGAAAGGAGAGGGATGAGCCTTAAAGCGATATACATGTATATATTATTTAACTTAATCTGCTATGAGGTTTGATGAAGTAAAATTACAAATTCGAATTTGTTTCATATTTTTTCAAGTTTGTCCGTTCATAGTAGCAAACTTTATTAAAAAAAAATATGAAATAAGTGATGACATTCTGAAAGTGCATTATCTTGTGAAGTGATTGATACATCGTTTGATCAAGTCGGACAAAAATTACCGTAGTTATTATTTAAGGAGTCTAACAGTAGAGTTATATTTTTCAAATAAACTGTTAGTTCACAAATTTTCAGAATTTTTAATGGATCTTGATTGTTTATCGGATAATGTGTCAATTTCACGTTTGGGCGACCACCAGAAGTTGAACAATGTTTTCGCAAAGAGAAATAATAATATTTGCAAAAAACAGAAATATTAGCCGACTTCTGGAATTCGCTCAAATGTTAAATAGGCACATTTTACGGTAAACAATCAAGATCCATCAAAACTTTTGAAAATATTTGAACTGAAAGTTCATTTAATAAGATGACATATATAGAAATATAACACGACTGATTTGATGAAACAATGTGTCAATCTTTTCACTAGATAATGCACTTGCAAAATGTCGTCACTTATCTTACCTTTTTTAATTAAATTTTGAAATTCAGAATAACTAAACTTGAAAAACTGAGAAAAATATTTTCCAAATTTACCCAATTAAAGTAAGTTTGAATCTTACGCTTATGTATATAATTGTAAAGGCTCATCTGTTTCCGTTTCCAAAAATTTTGGGTTTTGAAAATAGGTTAAGAAATATTTGGGTAATCAATAATTTTGTGTGAAAAGATTAAGAATACCGTTTTTGTTAAATAAAGCAATTTTGGAGGGTTCGAGAAATATATAAAAAAAATATTTTTGAGTTCTACTCAACTAAACTCACAACGTACGCTATGTCATTAGGTGGGTGAATTTTGACTATAGGACCGTGTAATCTGTTATCAGAATTAAAAAAGAAAGAGAACAATTTTTGTGCTTGAATATTTTAAATTTTAATTTCATTTTATTTTTTATTATAAATGGCCACATTAAATATTTACAGTTCGTTGTCTGGTTTTCCTATTTCAATGGCCATCATCTACGAAATATGGACCGATGACGCCGGTAGACCAAAATCTACAGCAAACAGTGTCTTTATCGAGATGTATTGGCAGCTCTTACGTATAATATTGACTCCAAATCTATGCCAAACGGTGACATTTTCTGGATGCATTTAGTATTTCTGTATAGCGCATTAGTGTTAGTGTCGTTCATTCATAAATGGTCCTCTTCGCTGTAGACAATTATTTGATGAAAATTATTCTCAGTTGACAACTGCGAACACACATCATTGTCTGTGGTCGTCAATTGTGATTTGGCAAAACTGATTTAATAAATGACAACTAATATGACAAATATAGGTTCGTTAAGATGGCCGCCAGAAACTATCAAAGTTCGAAAGTCCCTGTTGGAATACACGATATTGTGTTGAATTGGGAAAAACATTTGTTTTTTAAAGGAATAAGAAAATTTGAAAATACCAACCAGAAACTGATATTCCAATATTTTGTTACGTAAATGTCAAAATCTAAATACTGGTTTTTCGCTTTTACATCGCTTAACATTAATTTTAATTTAATTTAAATATAAATAAATTTAATTTAAATTTAAACAAAATCTAAAAAACAAAAACAATGAACTTGTTTACAAATCATCGCACTGCGTAATATAATAACAAACACCAGCATAAAAAAATGATAAACAAGTAAACAAGTAAACAAAAATATACCAACAAATTATATAAGAATAAACAAACAACAACAATGAAACAACGATGTCTACATTTATATCGAGAAGGCGAAGCTATGAACATTCGCCTTCAAGAACATTCATCAGACTGTTTACTTTACCATATAAAAGGGCAAGGCAAAGCAGGCAACCGAGTTAGTTCAGTCAGTCTTGTGTGAAGACGCTGAGAGTTTGAAGAGTATAATCGTGGTTTGTACAAAGATCTGTCGAATAACTATCTAGTAATTATTATCGTTTATGCAAAGGGTGTAAACAGAGGAATAACAAACAATGCAATTGTTGTTGTTAAATCAAGTTGTTAATTTTTGTGAAGAATTTAATTAAAACTAAACACAAATTAATTTTTATTTTATTTGCAATCTACGAGCTCATATTTTAAATGTTTTTAAAAGCTAAAAACGTAAAACTTTTTTTATTTAAAGGGGTAACCTAAACTTTAAAATTAGAATTTATTATATTTTAGTGTTGTTTACGAGCTTAAAAACATATCCCGTGAAAACAATGTTCATGTTATAGATCTATCAGGGTTTTTTCACGTTACAGAATAGTCAACATAAATAAAAGCTTGCTCACGTTAAACGGTGTTCACGTTGCGGCGAGTACTCTGTATAATTAAAATAAGAAAATATTGATTTTCTTAAATTTTTGTTTTTGAGTTTAATGTCTTTTTAAAATCTGCTATTTTTCACAGTAAATGTCACAGCAATGCGCTTTTCGTTCATCTGTTGCCTTAACTTAATTAATTCTTATTTAGTTCAAAGATTTATTTATTTTATTTATTTATTAATTACAATACAATTACAAATTATATCCTAATTATATACGAGCGAAGTAACTTGACTATTTGCTCGGTGTAGTGTCACAGACCAGAGTCTCTGGTGGGAATCGAACCCACGACCCTCACGCTAATAGTCTAGCACACTACCCACTAGACTACCAGGGCACCCAAAAATTCAAAGATTTATATTTTTCTAAGAAAAAATACAAATTGTTCAACAATTATGAATGAAGAAAAGTGATATTTCTGCCATTTTCATTCACATTTCTTGAAAAAGGAGGAAAAAGTACTGGAATATGCTCATACCAAAATCGTAGAATTATTTTCTCGTATATTATTATTATTTGCCGCCCGTTCTGTTTCTTTAAACTTCAAAGATTACTGACTTGAAAGACATTTTGTGTTATTGACGTTGTTTAACAAAGTCTTCAGTATATTGTTACAAACAAGGATAACAATGAGGATAACTTCTCTTCCCTTTTCTTGTGTTAAAAGTTTTTAACACACAAATACAAATCGAAGAACAACATCAAAATAGGACTGTGATAACGTTTAAGAAAAACGATAACAGCGATAACAAACAGTTACAAAATCCAATAACATATCAACAGGCAATAATTTATATTCCATCTCGTATTTATGGTTGAATAACGAGAAAAAGAAAAGGGAACCGTTGGCTACAATCCATTTAATGGTTTATTAAATGAGGGACATGAGAGAACACAGTGTCTTCTCTTTTACAAACAATAAACGGAGTGGAGTTGGAGTGAGGGAATGAATATTTGAAAATCACAGTATTTGGAAAAGAAAAACTTTTTCCTTCCATATTTACTACTGAGCACATAATAAATCTTTCAGTAATTTTCATTGAAAAACCGCTGACATTTGCTTTAGCAATCGTTAAACAAGGCACAGGAGGCATAAGTTGCTGGATTTGGTTTTTGTTTAAAAGAAAAGAAAATTTTTTATGAAATCATTACACATGAAAAACAACGAACTTTTACTCCTGCCATTGGGATGTTCACGCGGTGGTCTTTAGGCCTGTCTAAATTAGTACTTTTGCCATAACTTGGGTTATGTTGACTTTGTAATCGCCATAGCTTAGTAAGTAGTGTATTGGTTTATTAGACGTGAGGCCACGGTTCAAACCGCAGGTCAGACATTTCCAACAAAACGAAATAAAAATATTTCATCGGCCACTTCCCCTCAGAAGATTTCTGGCAACAACTCTGAGAGTAAAATAAAATTGCCTTGAAAAGTTTCTCAAAAAATCTGTCGTTCGAAGTTGACTTTAAACTGTAGGTGCCGCCGCTCATGTATAAAATTAACACACACAACATAGTGGTGAGAGAAGTTAGGTTGTAATCCTGACTGAAGGGACGAATTATTATGTATGTATGTATTAGGAGGTTCACACGGTGGCCTTTAGATCTAAATTTGTACTTTTACGATAACTGTATTTGAGTGATTGGGTGGGGTATGTTGGCCTAGAGGACCGCTGAGGTTTATGGCTTACTTGCATACACCTGCGACTTTAAGACTCAAATAAAACCGGGTGAAATTGTATGATCGCAGTGGCTAGTTCACATCGCCTTCTTATGAGACAATGATGTGTGACAATGCCCTTAAATTGATCGTGCGAAATATCCAATGTAACATGAACTGTTGGCATATAGCAAAACCACATGCTTTTTTGGTATCCAGATTATCCAATACAAGCCTAAAGATGTTGATAATCACCAAAATATAGTGCTCGCCGTTAACTGTTATTACCCAGCCAACGTCGTTTTCAGAGAAATATGGTACTGGACACTCCTTGATCTCATGTGTGCTATTCTAGATTCGAGAATTTTGTTTGTTCATGTCCGCATTCAGCCACGAATCGCTTGCAGCACTGAATGAAATATGGAACCAGTTCTCAATTGCTATGGAGCCCATTCCACGCAGACACGTCGCTGTTTATTACCGTCCGCTGTCTTAAAGCTCTTCAAAATACTTAAAATATAGGGTGGGCCATTTAAAAGTTTAAATATAAAAATGCAATAAAACAAAAACGGGTTAGAAATTTTGCCAAATTTTATTTTTTTGTTATGACAAACTATTGTTCCGATTAGAAATCGAATATTATTTCATTCATGTAACTGCCACGGCTGGCATCACAGTATCTCATTCGATCATTCGATCGGTTCAATTTTCGTGCACTTCTTCGATTATATGGGGTCATGGCATCTGTAATGTTGGTCTTCAAATGATCAATTGTCTCTGGTTTGTCGGCACAACAGTTTTCTCTAACTGCGCTCCACAGAATATAATCCAACGGTGTCAAATCGCAGCAATAAATCGATTGTGGTTTGAGATGTGTAGTAAGTTGCGCCATCCTGTTGACATCCATACCGTGAAGAGCGGTTATCAGGGTGCGATAGGTGTCTCCATTAACCATAATAGTTACGCCGTCTTAATTTTCAAAGAAATATGGACCAATGATGGCCCTGCTCCACAAGCCGCACCAAACAGTCACTCGTAATGTGTGCATTGGCTTCTGTAAGACCACGTGTGGGTTTGCTGAACCCCAAATATGGCAATCCTTCTTATTAACGTACCCAGCAAAATAAAAATGAGCTTCGTCCGAAAAGATGATTGTTTTTGGTAAAATCGACATCATCGTGATGTTTTTCTTTGGCCCAATAAATTTCAACGTTGTTCAAGCGTAAATCGATTCATTACGTTCAGTGGATATAATATACTGAATTTTGTGCTAGAATAGAATGATTCGAAATAACCGATGATTAAAATTTAAACCGATAGATGGCCCATCCTATACAAAAAATAAAAAGGTGTTAATTTTTTGGAAGTCCATACGAATGGGAAAAATATGTTTAATGCTACTAACTATTTTTGCTTCTCTCAATAATTGGCCACTTCACATGAGTTTGTATCGTGTATGTTGTATTGAATACACTTGGTTGTTTGTAAATGCTCAATGCTATGCTGTATTGTTTATGTCATATTCTTCTTCATAATTTTTGGCATTCAAACAATTTGATAGCACGAAACCAATACAACTTATTAACCCTGCTGTTAGGTTAAAAAAAAACTTTCAAATCTTAGGTAAAGGACCATTTTGGTCCACTTTGCATATTTCATAAATAATTCGATATAAAACTCTTTTCACCAAACATTTTAAGTGATTTAAATTGTTACAAAAGTTCTGGAATTCTCCATTTCTATACAGATATGTATACCACGAGTATAAGTTTTCCGGTCTATTATGAGCGAGGATAAGTGATGTCCGCTTTGATGGTGTTATCAACAGAAGACAACAAAAAAGTAGTGACAAGTTTGCGCCAATTCGTGAGTTATGGGAAAATTGGAAAACACTTCTTTCATTGTTTTACAACTGTCATGAAAATGTCACTATTGACGAGCAGCTAATGGGTTTTAGAGGACGATGTTCCTTTAGGCAGGATATTCCTGTAAAGCCAGCCAAATATGGGCTTAAATTTTGGTTAGCTGTAGACTACAAATCAGGATACATATGGAAAATACAACCGTGCCTTGGAAAACCAATAAATGATAAGCGTGAAAAAATCAAGGAGAGCGTGTCGTGTTGGAGGTTACAGAAGAATTGAAAGGGCAAAATATTACAGCTTTTTTTTCATCTTTTGAGTTGGGGAAAAAACTTTTACAAAGGAAACTGACATGTGTGGGAACAGTTCGAAGCAGCAAAACTTTTATCCCACCGAAATTGCTTATGTACAAAAAAGTTCCTTTATATACATCCACGTATACCGGCCATAAAAATAAAGGTACTATATTGATGAGCACCATGCACGAAACAGATGAATCCGATTTGAGTAATCATACGGAGAAACCTGCAATCATCTCTTATTATAACTCTAGTAAAGTTTTGTTATATTTTATCATTATTTATCGTTTTTGTAAAAATAATTTCCTTTATCTTAGAGGCGTTGATACTGCTGATCAAATGATTAGCTACTACAGCACTAAAAGAAAAGAAAATAGATGGCAAAATGTTGTTTTTTCCAATATAGTTGATATATCCGCATTGAATGCATTTATTTTATATTCAGAAATTGATTCTTCGTGGGCTGCAAATGATTCAAATCGCAGAAGACCTGAGTTTTTACGTCAGCTAGCTATGTGCCCATCAGAAGAATACATGTTGAAAAGGACAGCCAAACCTAAAGATCCATTTGCGACATAGCTACTGACTCAACTACAAGCATCGTCATCAAATAGTGTACCATCTACAAGCGGTGATACACAAAAGTCAGCTCCTAGAAAACGGGGAATTTGCAATTGCTGTAAGTCCAAATGTGATGTCAAATGCATCATATGCAATAAATTTGTATGCAAATTGAATTCTGCGAAAATATCAATAAGCCAATTATTATTTTTCGTTACTTTTACTGAATTACAGAATAAAATAAATTGCATGGACCAAAATGGTCCATAACCTAAGATTTGTAACTTTCAATTTTGTTCTGTTCGATTTTGTCCTAGATAGCTAAAAACTCACTAAAACCATTAAAATATAAAAAAATACCTGAGCTGACGTTTTAAGTTGATACGATAGGCCATTGCAAAATTAAATAAAAATTAAAAAAAAATTGGCCAAAATGGTCCAAACCTAACAGCAGGGTTAAAACATATGAAAAAAATGTGTATAAGTGTATCGGATTTTAACATGAAAATTATCAACAACAAACATACACTGTTGTATAGTCGTCCAACAATATAATGAATACAACGATACAACGGCTTGTGTGAATTGACCAAATATTTTCAAGTTTTTTTTTATGGTGACGTGGCTCTGAATAAGTGTTTAAATTTGTATAAGAAAATGCCTTTGGGACTACAGCTGAAAAACTGAATGCGAACATCACATATCCCTTGTGTGTATATGTTTAAGTCCTTATAAGAACATATTATTTTTTGTTGTTTTTTTCTCTTGTTTGAAATATCTCTTTGGACTTTGATACATTTTGTGGGAGCATGAAGTAAAGTAAGTATGCCTGTAATTTGCTGTGGCATGTGAAAATACATTTCATCTCAAGGGGGTCGAGACGATATGAGAAAACCTTTAAAGTGGTGAGGCAGCATTTGGAAAAAAGTGCTGTGAATGACAGACAAATAAACGTCGTACAGGTTCTAAGCATGTTTAGTATTATTTTTCGTTTTACCAGTTTACCAGGTTTATTTGAAATGTCTCTGTCCAACCAATATTCAAGTCGACATAGATCCTGCTACGTAATAGTTTGTTCCTTTCCTCCATACACTAATGATGTCTATTTATTTCTGCTTTTTACTGGGTTTACGAGTATTGATCAAAATTTTTGTACGATAATGTTCATAATTTTATATTTTTATTTTTTTTTTTTTGCAAAATCTTTGTTTTGCTACATTTGCTCTCATTCGTTGTTATCGTGCTTTATTCTTTACTCGCACACATACAAAATTCATAATCTTTGTCTATTCACTTGTAAAACATTCAGTTTTTCTCATATGAAGTGATTACATTTTCATGGTTTCCTTATGATTGTTTAATTTTACAATTTCAACGCTTTTAATGTGTACGTTGATGCTCGTTCGTGTATGGCGTTGATGTAATTGATGCTTAAAAAATTTAATGCAACAAGGATAGCGATGGTGATGATGATAGCGCTGTTTAATGATTCAATGATTTTTTTCTACTTGGAAACGCAATTAAATATTGTTTTATCTCTTTTTGTCCCTCTAACCGTGATTTTTGGAACAGTGTTTTGCGCCTTTCAAACAAACAAAAATTTCTTAAGCGTTTATGAGAATATAATGACTTCTCATACAGCGATAATAAACTCTTTAAATAGTGAGGGCCGCCTGAAAATGTGTGATTTTATTTATGTAATCTTAAAGTTTATAGTTATAGAAAAACTGATACCCAACCAAACATTAATTCATTTTGTAGAAATCCAAAAGCAATTACTGCGTAATGTAGGAAAAATAGGTTCAGTAGTGCATCTTTCATTTAGGAAAGAAGTATTGCGCCTTTTATTAGGCACTTCCTATATTTAAATTCATTTGGTACAAAGGATGTGAGAGATATCAACGAAATTTCTTATTCCTTTGAAAAATTGATGCCATTATGTGTGGAATATAATATTATTCAAATGTCCCATACGATTTCTCTATGTGGAGAGCAACCGAAATGTCCAAATTTCCATGAACCATAAATTAGGCTGAATTCGACCGACAGCATGTGTTTATTTTGACTTTGAGAGACTCTGGGATTTGAGGATTGTTGCACGACCTCTTCCCCATTTCAGTTCATATCCACCCGAGATAACCATTTCCTCAAATCTCTCGTGCAGAATATCCAATGAAGCATGAGCTATGAGGCACATATCGCAGTGCTGTTGAAACTTAATGCCGTTGGTAACCATAACATAACATAGCATACATAATTGGCCATTGCAACTCTTCAGTCAGGATTACGACCTAGTTTCTTACGCCACTTATGTTGTGCGTGTTAATTTTAAGCGCGAGTGGTGGCACCACCATAGTCGACTTCGAACGACAGATTTTTGAAAATTTTTTCATGGCAATTTTATTTACTCTCAGAGTTTTTGCCAGAAATCTGCTGAGAGGAAGTCGCCGAAGAAATACTTTTTGTATTTTTGTGTCGATGTTTCTCTTGGGGTTTGATCCGTGGCTTTACGTCTAATAAGCCAACATACTACCTACTAGACTACGGCGACTTCGTTGGTAACCAGATCATCCAATTCAGGCTAAGAAAATCGTTAATCGTCAACAGTGATGGCCTAACCAACGTTGTTCTCAAACAAACATGGTCCGATTATACTGTCAGCCCAAAAACCACGTTAAGCAATTGGCCTTTGCATTAGACGCTCTTAAATCCCATGTGGATTAGTATCCTCCCAAATATTGTCAATATGAATACTTACTTTTAATCCTGGTGCAGATCGGAGCAAAGCCATTTTTAATTTAGTTTTTAAGAACTGAAGTATTATTGTTATTTGAAATTGAAGATTTAATAATAAAGATTTGAAAGAAATATTTTGTTACGTTTTTATCTTTTGTCATTATATGTATGTGTTCGTAGATTGCAAATAAAATAAAAATAAATTTGTGTGTTTTAATTAAAATCCTTTATTATTCACACAAATCTGTGTGCCACTATTCACAACTTTATGTAAACAACAACAATTGCCTTTTGTTTGTTATTCCTCTGTTTACACCCTTTGCATAAACAATAACAATTACTAGACAATTGTTCGACTGATCTTTGTAACGAAGATCTTCAAAACACGATTACTCTCTTCAAACACAACGCATCTTCACACAACACTGACTGAACTTCACTGACTCTCTCGCCTGCTTTGCCTTGCCTTGTATATGGTAGGGTAAACAGTCTGGTGAATGTTCTTGAAGGCGAATCTTCTCGACATCTCTATAAATGTAAATATCGTTGTTTCATTATTGTTATTTGTGTATTTTGTTTACATTTATTCTTGTAGTGTGTGTTGTTGTATTTTCGTTTACTTGTTTACCATTTTTTATGCTGGTGTTTGTTTTTATATTAACGGGTGATTTTTTAGCTAATATCTTTTTGGCAACACTGGTTTAAACAGCTCACGCACGTTTCGTATGTTGTTTCACTGTCAAACATCTTCAGTTTGGTCTATAATTTAACCATGAATCGTCTTACAAACGAACAACGCTTGCAAATCATTGAATTTTGTTATCAAAATGCGTGCTCTGTTAAGAAAGTTCATCGGGCGCTTCTTCCATTTTATGGTCAGCTTAATCGACCCACTGAAGCGGCTATTCGGGCTATTGTGACTAAATTTCGCACCAAATTTACATTGTTGGACATTAAACCACCAACACGCTTACGTAGAGTGCGAACTGAAGAAAAGGAGCAGCTGTATCGGCCAGTGTTAATTATGATCATCTATTATCGATTCGTCGCCGTTCGCAGCAATTGGGCCTCTGTTACTCAACATCGTGGGAAATTTTGCGGAAGGATTTAGGTATGAAGTCTTTCAAAATATAGCTGGTGCAAGAATTGAAGCCGAACGACCTACCGCAACGCAGAATTTTTGGTGAATGTGCTCTTGGAAAGTTGGCCGAAGATCCACTTCTTTATCGAAAAATTGTGTTCAGCGACGAAGCTCATTTTTGGCTCAATGGATACGTAAATAAGCAGAATTGTCGATTTTGGAGTGAAGATCAGCCAGAAGCATTGCAAAAGCTACCAATACATCCAGAAAAAGTCACAGTTTGGTGCGGTTTATGGGCTGGTGGCATCATTGGACCGTACTTCTTCAAAGATGCGAATCGTAACGTAACTGTGAATGGTGAGCGCGACCGTGAGATGATATCCAACTATTTTTGCCCAAAATGCAAGAGCTTGACTTGCATGACATGTGGTTTCAACAAGACAGTGCCACATGCCACACAGCACGCGTAACAATGGACTTATTGAGAGGCGAGTTCGGTGAACATTTTATTTCAGGTTCGGGACCGGTCAATTGGCCGCCTAGATCGTGCGATTTAACGCCTTTAGAGTATTTTTTGTGGGGCTATGTTAAAGCTCATGTCTATACAGACAACATTGAAGCATTTATTCGTGAGATACCGGCCGAAATGTTGGAAAGAGCATGCCAAAATTGGACTAAGCGGATGGACCATTTGAGACGCAGTCGCGGTCAACATTTGCATGAAATGATCTCCAAACATTAAATTATATGGACCGTACTATCGATTCAAATAAAGATTTCATGCATTTTTCTGAATTTTATGTGTTTTTTTTTGAAATATTTTCATATAGCTCTTAAAAAATCACCCATTATATAAATATATTGAACGGGAGTCTACTAAGATGGTTCTGGCAGTAAATGAGGGAAAAACGAAGTATATGTTATTGACAAGTAGAGACGTGCGGCGTATTGAATCTCAGATCACGGCCGCTGACTATTCTTTCGAGACAATCAAAGAATTTATTTATCAAGCGCAGGATAACTCTTGCCAACAGATGCTGCTATGTTCTCAATAGTCAGTTGAGTAGCAGAGACCATTCTCGTACGACAAAACTAATACTCTACAAGACGCTCATCGTCGCCGTGCTTCTTTATGGCGCAGAGGCATGGACACTATTAAGCACTGATGCAACAACCTTGAGAGTGTCGAGAGAAAAGTTATACGTAAGATCTCCGGTCCAGTGCAAGTTGGCGATGATTTCCGCATCCGATCCAACAATGAGCTGTATGAGCTCCTCAACGATATAGACGTTGTGCAGCGTATTAACATCCAGCGGCTGAGTTTTCTCGGCCATGTCGTTCGAATGGAGGAGGATGCTCCGGTGAGACGGGTATTTGATCCGGGGATCTGCCGAAGTCGGCGAAGAGGACGACCTCAATTAGTGTGACCAGCTGGGGTAGGCGCGCAAGAAGCAGTGGCGCCTGGAAGGATGTATTGCGGCAGACCGAAATCCATTAAACAGGTTGTTAATGGCCAATTAAGTAAGTAAGTAAGTAAGTTTGTTGTTATATTACGCAGTGTGATAATTTGTAAACAAGTTTATTGTTTTGTTTTTGTAGCTTTTGTTTATAATTTTAATATTAATGATGTCAAAGCAAAATACCACTATCTAGATTCTTTTCATTTTTGTAACAATATATTTATTGTTAAGTTATAAACATGATTTCTAAAATACTTTGAAAGATTTCTGGTCTCGTTTATTTCGATGTTTATGTTTTAAAACTAATAAGACTCTTCAAAAGCTTTGCTAAATCTGTGCCTGTTTTCATTTCCTTCAAAAAATTTATTTCTTTCAAGAAAAAAAGACTGAAACAATTAATCACATACTCGTTCTCATACAAAGAGTAGCAAATCATTACGATTTATTTTTCAAATTATTGCCAGATTCATTTCTACTTTATTTTGATGCTCAAGTTTAAATACTTCATATGAGTATAGTTTGTTGTATTTTCCATATGTAATTTTTTTCTACGTTTTTTCAGCACATAATGCTTTTTTGTTATTTTCAAATCAAAGGATTTCCTGGATTATTATTTCCGTTTTAACAAACTGAAATTAAAAGTAAAGAATGACATGAAAAACAATTGAAAAATTTTCAAAATAAGGATAAAAATAAAAAGAACAACAGGCCTCCAGCTTATCATGCTGCATTGGGGAATAGCTCTGTAAATGAAAAGACACAAGAAGACAACAGAAAACAATGATGAAAGAAACACTTTAGAATTTGAAAGTGAATCAGAAGTTCCTAACGAATTAATTATAATTTCGCTGCATTCATAGAAAATGGTCCCAATTTTATGAGATAATTTTGAAAATTAGAAAAGATGTGCCGCATCTGTTAATAGACGCCTATGGTATGGAAGTAATTAAGATTCCCAGAAATAAACAAATCATCAGAACATT
The DNA here is from genome assembly GCA_936449025.2 of Sarcophaga subvicina. Lineage (NCBI taxonomy): Eukaryota > Metazoa > Arthropoda > Insecta > Diptera > Sarcophagidae > Sarcophaga > Sarcophaga subvicina. The sequence continues at coordinate 42,981,004 of OW388084.2, forward strand.
TTATTCTTTACTTTGAAGTTTTTTTTTTTCAAATTGTGTGTTTTCTCTTGTTTATTTAAATTTATTTACCATCCTTATTATCCTTCTTATTATTATGAAAATTTCTAAACATTAGATGAACATTTTCTTAACATTTGCCCTTGGCAAGCATGAATAGACAAAATTTATGTTTGACTTCATAGTTTTCAGGCCTTTCTAACAATAAATAAGGAAAAGGGTCACAACAGAAAAACCCCAAGATGACAAAACGCAAAAAAAGAGGAAAAAACTGTCAACAAACTTGAAAAATATGTTCAACAGAATATATGAAACTAACTATCTCCGCCCTCTCCCATTCTACAGCTTCTGACTGACTAATCCTTTAAGCTAAATAAAACTCCTTAAAATTGGCATGCAGTCATCGTTGTTGCTTTTGTTGTTATTCTTCTAAATACCAAATCCAAGCTAGAAAGATCCTTTAATAGGGAGTGCATGAATAGGGATCAGTACTATTTTCTTTACGTTCGTTTGTGTGGCTCCTGCTGATGTGTGGAACATTTTAAGCTTCACCAGTCATTCAAATAATCTCCTCATTGACCCATTTTTTTATTTTAGGTCATTATATTGTATTTCGAATTAAAACTGTTTACATAGAGTTATTCACAGTTTTTGTACCTTTCTTGTACCAAACAATAATGACAAACCAAGTTCAGCTTACAAGAATTTTTTGCTTTTTAATAGTGTAATGCTGTAAACACAATAACCACAACGGAGCAAGTGCAACATAAGCGTAAGCTGCATGTGTATTAATTATATACATATATAAAAATTAATGTGTGTTTATTTGTTTTTGGGTTTGTTCGTAGTCTATGGACGCACTATGTGGCATTTTGCCTGAAAACCTGGCCAAAATTAATAGGAGTGTTTTAAGAGTTAATGGCTGGAATTTTTTGATAGTGTTAGTGATAATTATACCCAAGGATGAACCCAACTGATTTTGGTTCAAATCGGTCCGTGATTTCGCCTAGCCCGCATACAAATTCCCCTCAAAATTGCACTTATTTATACATAATTATGGTAATTATGCAACAATCATGATAAAATTCTCTCTTCGGTCCGAAGGTGTGATTGGTACCTTACTTCTTCGAAAACGACGATGGAACGACTGTCATCGTCAATTCGGAGCGTTATGGTCATATGATAACCGCCTTTTTTTGCTCACTATTGAAGAATATGACTTGGAGAATATGTGGTTCCAACAAGACGGGGTCACATGCCACACAACTCGAGCGAATATGGCTTTATTGCAAGAGACATTTCCTGGCCGCGTAATTTCTCGTTGTGGCGATATCAACTTTTTTGTAGGGCTACGCGAAAGACCATGTTTATGCAGATAAACCTTCAACTCTTGAGCACTTAAAAACCAACATGCGTCAAGGCTAGTATGGCTGAGATACCGCCAAATATGTGTCAAAAAGTGGTCGAAAATTACCTCAAAAGAATCAGTGCGTGCAACACTTCGCGTGGAGGTCATTTAAATGATGTAGTGTTTCACACATAATGCCAACGTTCAAACTTTACAATACAAAAGAAATATTATGAAAAAAATATTTTATATGTGTTTTATTTACGTTTACTTTTGAAACCACGAAATGGATAACCCGGTATTTATTATGCTCATATCTAATACAATGTAAAATTCATAATGCAGAAAACATATGTGACGTATGAGTTATATTTAATTCCATTAGTTTCATACATGACAAAATCGAAGCTTTTTTTACTGCATACTTTTCAGGGTAGCTATTCCAGTACATGTAATGTGATGCGTATGAGTAATATATTTCGAACACAATTAAAAAGAATGTATACCCATAAATTTGGAATTAAGCTACATGATTTTTCGATTCTATACAATTCTAGGCTATATTCTAGTAGGTAATAAATATATCATGACCTGTAGCTTCATAGTCTGTATATTGAACATCTGCACAACAAAAAATATAACTTTGGCAAAATTTCAAACCGTTTTTGTTTTATTGCAAAATGGTCTAATGGTCTCATGTCAAAAGTGAATATGCTGCCGGTGACCATCCATCTTCCAATCTAATGAATATTCATTCACAAAGCAATAAAGACTCATTTACTAACGCTTCCTATTTAGTTTAAATGAAGGAAAGTGTGTGTTAGATATCACTGATATTTTTTTTCATTTGAAATAGCAATTATGTGTGGAATATAACATCGTTTAAAAGTCCATGGCCAGACTTTTGTCTGAGTGGATCAAAACATCTAATTTTCCCTGATATCAAGGCAAGTTTTATTGACAGCATGGGTTATGTTAGGTTTGAGAACAGCTGTAGTTTGCGGCTTATTCGCATACAACTGCAACTCAAAAAACTCCTCAAGCTAGCTATGGGCACCTCCATTTGAGATTAACATGCCTTCAAATCGCTTGTGCATGGTATCCAACGTGGCATGAGCTGTGTGACACGTAGCGTCGTTCTGTTGAAACCATTTGCCGCTGGTGGCCAGATCATCTAATTCAGGCCAAAAGAATTTTGTAATCATTGGCTTATAGTTCGCATCGCTTTCTCATAGAAATATGGACCGATGTTGCCGCCAGCCCAAAATACAAACCAAATTGTAAGTTTTTCCAAATTTTAGTGGATATATTTACGGTCATAAAAGCATTTTTCAATGAATACGTGAACTATTTTTGAATGTTCCAGAATTGCAAACATATGGCAATAATTTGATAAGAATGTTTTTGCGAATGTATTTGCTTTTCATTACAATATGTTTTGTTGCTATTTTTTATGTTTGTTTGTATACGTGTGGTAAAAAAAATCCAAAAATCGTCAAAATAAGGGCATAAATCGTCAAATCGTCAAAATAATATTTTTGAAGCTCAAAATTGTCAAAAATGATAAATCGTCAAATCTGGCAGCTATGCTCTTGACGCTGAATACATTTCAATTGATAACACTGTGAAACCAATTTTAACCCTGATTCTTATTAACAAAGATGAATTCCAGTATGCTTATCATGCAGTTTTTAATTCAATTTTCGATTATTCATTACATATTCACATGTCATTACTGACCCACTACTCGTTGCTCCCTCTATTTATACTGCCTTTAGCCTTTTAGTCCGAAAATGTTTTTATTGGATTATAATCATTTCGAACTGTTTTTTTTCTCCCTTTTTAGCTTCATTTACTGTATTCTGTTGTATTCTGTTGTATTCTGTTGTCTTCTGTTGTAAGGACGAATATATTAACCACTTTTAGTATGTGGCATAACCTCAGTATTGTAGCAATTTAAGCAATTAGCATGAAAGCATTTGCTGCATAACTTTTAACTCTTCATTAAATTTTATCAATTGTTGTCGTATTGGTCATGATGAAGGTCATTTTTGTTAACATTAAAATATTTATTGCAATCAAAGAATCATTACGTCAAGGATTCTTAAAATTAAATAAAATTAAAACAATAAGGCTTTATTTAATTAAAGATAATTTTTTTATTAAATTAAATTTGCTGTTAAATTTTAAAAATGAAAAGTCGATTATTTTTTTGTTTAAAAATTTATTTACGTTTCAATTATATGCAGAAGTAAATGTTTTCAAATTAAAGTGGACAATTTAAACATTTATAATCAACAAAAAATTGCTAATGTAGAGGATTAAACTACAAAAGCTAACAGAATTTTTTAATTTTGAAATTCAAAAATATTTCATATTAAAGAGAATTCTTAATTAAATACGAAGAAAAAAAGTGAAAAACAAAATAAATTTTTGTTTAAATTTATTGATAAAATTGTCCTCTATAATTTGATAAACAATAAAAGTTCTTTAATTGGACCAAAGTAATATTTTTGCTAATAACATGATGGAATGGTTATTAGTTAATACAGTAACCAGTATCTTAAATTATCATTATCATGACCATGATCAGAAAGGCCACTGACCGTAAGTATGCGATGGACCTGACAGAATGAGCGTGGGTATTAAGTGTGGTGACAGCGGTCAGAGAAAAAGGGATGTTAGGGCGCATCGAAAAGTTAAATATTCACTACAGAGCCTGGAAATCTTCGGGTGAATTTCCGGGCTACCGAGGCTGTGATGCGAACACCTTACTTAAGGATATTACAGTTGAATATATAGGAAGGGAAAGTGGCATTCTATCAAGTCTTCCTATATTTTTATTTAAATAAATTGAAGTGTGTGGACAGTCGCAACTTGAAGAATTGACCAATCATATTGTCTTCAAATTGTGGAATTGAGTGACTTCATTAATGTCACTCAATTACCAATATGATCCCTTTAAACATTCGTCATAGTTCATTCCAGTGCAGCTTGATCGATTTTTGTTTATGTTTGTAGTATGTGGCGCGTGTGTATGTACGTGTGTGTGTTTAATGTTTTGTGTAAAGTACATCAGTATGTAATGAAAGAGCACACTAGATGACATGTCTGATCAGGGGTTCCAACCGTGGCCTAATGTCTAATAAGCCGACTGCCTATTAGACTACGACGACTTTAGTTGTTCACCTACTCAACAATATTACGCCCACCATGCTTTACTGTGTTAAGAGTGAATCTAGTCTGTGGTTATTGACAAAGATAATTTATTTTATTCATATCGAGGTATAAAAACCATAAAAAGACAAATCAACACAGAGTACAGTCCATAGTACACTTTTACGACAGTAAAGCATGGTGGCAATAGTATTATTGTTTGGAGCTAATTTTCCCAATATGGTGGGAAATCACTACAGCGTATACAAGGTATTTCGAAGGCAAGAGATTATATTGTTATACGAGAACATCGACATTTCATGTTACGCTATGTCTAATAAAAATATGCCACTTTGAAGTGTATTCCAGCAGGAAAATGAGTCTAAGTATACTGAAAAGTGTACTATGAAATCGTGCGATGACACTGATATCATAATTATTATACCGACCTCCAGATTCAAATCTAATCGGAAACTTATGGAATGTAGTAAAAACAATAATCAGTTGAAAGTGTATCTACAAGTTGTGGTAAGCCTTGGGAATTAATTTTTTCCCATTTTTTATTTTTCAGTTTTCCAAAATTAAAAAAATAAAATTTAATTAAAAGTAATTTCCCATTAACTGGTTAATTTGCCATTCGTTGCGGTACATTACAAATTCTAATGCAAAATATTTTCGCAATTTTATTGTATTTTCCATGCAATAAATTTTAGTGTTATTTTGTACAATTTTAAGGACTAAAGAAAACAGCTCTATAGCTTTAGGCAATAACAATTTCATTTATCTTGACGTAAATCATACCAAAAACAACGACAACTGCAAACATAATAAAATATAGGAAGAATTCGAATAACTTATTAAACCGAATATTTTAATTTCCCCTGATAGAGACTATAAGAAAGTGCATAACGCATGTAATGCCAAAACAAATAAACAAACAAGCGTTTACAGTACAAAAAATATGTGACGGTGTTGCATAGAATTGTTACTGACAATGAAAAATTGATTTTTTTAAGAATTCTAAACGAAAAAAATAATATCAGGCTAATTCGGTTCCATTTTGTAAGAAGGTGGACGATAAACCATTAACACAGATCGCTCCCGACAAAAACTAATCAATTTGAACCATGCATTGATCGAAGACACACCAGAGTGGGACAAAATACACGGCGAAGTAATTTCGCAACATGACAATGCACTCGCATACAAACATAATCGGTACAAATGAGCAAAGCACGAGCCTGGAAGCTGCTACAGTAACCGACGTATTAACCGTTTTTGGCTCCTTTAGACTACTATTGTCTTTTTTCCATGGGACACGCATTGGGTGACTAATTTTTTTTACTTCAAAAAACGAACAGTTTTATTAGTGTGGAAACCACAAGTTGCTTGAAAAATGGAAAAATGTGTATTCAGCAATGGCCATTACTTTGAATAAAATGTTTTGCAATTTCCCTTCAAAGGTTTGTGTTTTATTTTCACAAAAAATGCTCATGTCATACTGGTACACCTGGCAAGTGCTAGAACCTATGAGTTTCTCAGATTGTCCGTTGATATCAAGAGAAATGTAAGTAAGCAATTAATAATGAAATTTTTACTTCATTTTGTTTTTATATTTTTCTTGAATTGTTATTTTCATGATAGAAACGGACTCTTCTACTTTTAGTAGTAGTTCTCTTCTATTCACTGATTTTTTCCGGAAACAAACACAAATATTCCATGCATCTCCTCTAATCTAAAAAAGCAAAGCAATTGTGTAAAATGCGTCAAAAGTTGTATCACATATAAAAATTATTTCCCTTCCTTGTAAGAGGCTTTTGATTTCATTTTAGATATTTTTGGAAATATGGACGTAGCGAGATATCAGTACCGAGCCTGTAAAAGGACGCAATTTTTTTGCAAACAAAACAAAATATTACAAGAAATATGTATGTATGTATGTATTTCTGAAGATTTATACTCCAATAATTTATTGTAAATAGAATGAAAATAACAGGCATAAAAGAGGTGGAAATGTAAGAAAAAAGGAAAAAAGGTTTTTGCAAGAAGTCTGCTGACGGGAAATCGCTGAAGAAATATTTTGTCGTATTCTGTTTTGTTGCAGATGCTTGATCCGGGGTTTGAGTCGTGGCCATACATACATATGCATATGTGGCAAGAGCCGTGAGGTATATAGTGGCCTCTTTTAAAAACAAATGTCGCTGGCCTCCAGATCATCCAATTCAGGCCAAAAGAAGTTTTGTAATCCTGGACATAAAGAACTCGGCGTAGACAGTGAAGACATAAAATCATTCACACAGAAATATGAACCAACGTATATATACGGCGGTCACTTGGTGCATCACCGCGGTTGACATCGTGTAAATACGGCAGTTACTTATTGGTCCACAGAGACTGATGATGCATACATACAGCAGACATATTTTAACTTCCGTTTTCGCGCGCTGCCGTGAAAGATTGCAGTGTGTGGTGCATGCACGCTACCAAACATTGAACACTCTTGAACCTTATGTGGATTGTTATAGATCCATGGTGATTTAGCAAAGCAGACTGAATAAATGACAACTATTTTGACAAGGTGACCCTTATCAAATGTCAAAGTTAGGAAGTCTTTGCTGAATGTTCCGATGTTATGAAAGACACAAGTCTGTCACTCTGAATAAGTAGATTACCATTTGGAAAATTCGATTAAAAAATTTCATTAAATCGTACAAGAGAAAATCAAATTTCACGTTTTTAACAGTTAAAGTTTAGTTTTTGATATAAATGGCATTAACATTGAAGCTATTCACTTAGCTTTAAAGGATAAGCATTAATTTTATGACCTCTTTTTTTACTTTATTTTAATCTTAATGTTGTCACAGTAGGTAGTATGTTGGCTTAATGACGTGAGGCCACGGTTCAAACCCCAGGTCAAACATCTCTAATAAAACAAAATATGAAAAAATATTTCTTCAGAGACTTCCTCTCAGCAGATTTCTGGCAAAACCTCTGTGAGTAATTGAAATAGTCATGAAAAGTTACTACAAAATCTATCGTACGCTATCGATTAAAAGTGTAGGTCCCACCACTCATGTACAAAATTAACGCACACAACATAATTGATGGGAGAAGTTAGGTCGTAATCCTGACTGAAGTGTTGTAGTGACCAATTATGTATGTATGGATGTATATAGTATGTGTGTATGTTGCTAAATTTTAATCATGTTTTAAAAAATTTCTAATAAAAAGCGTTTTCATACCGCTGAAGTCTAAGGAGAGACTATAGAGAACGATATTAATTAATTTCAACGGTCCTTCCTTATGTTTCCTTCAAATATTTCACTTTGAATCAGTTCATACAGTCGTTTTGCTAGAAATTTTGCTTAAAACATAATTTTAAATAAAATCGAGCAAAAGGACAACAAAATAAATATAATTTTTTCAAATATTTAAATCATATTTCCTTAAATCTAAAGTATCTACAATAACAACAACAATAGCAAAAACATAACAGAAACAACTGTAATGGCATGGTGGCTACTACTTGTTTTGAGAAAATATTGTCTTCCATTATTTTCTGTTAAGAGTTGAAGAATTCCTCTCTGCTTCTGCTTTGTGTCTCTTGTAAAACAGATGTTTTGTATTCAACATACAGACGTTCGTTCAATGCGTTCATCATAATGTGTTTGTGTGTGTGTGTGGGGAAAAGTAAATGGAGCTTGTTAAAGTTATCCATGTTGACGTTATTGTTTGTATTCTTTTTTTATTTCTCACAGATTATATCAACAATAAATTCTCATTTTGGAAATGTGTGTTCTGACTAAATGTGTCCAAATCTGTGTTTTTTTTTTTTTTTGCTATGGACTACTTTTGTACTGTTAGGATTTAAAAATAATTCCAGAAAATTTACAGAACTGAAAGTCATACTTACTTAAGTCGTCTTTTCAGCATTTTCGGCTGAGTTTCAGGAATTGTAGCAGTAGTGATTTCTTCCACGATTTTACTTGTGAACGCAGTGGCTCTATACTTCACGTTCCCTACGAAAATAATTAAATCGCATGTTATTGGCTCCAATTGGACACAAATCGCGTCACTATAGATTTGAATAGAGTGGCATGTGAGACCGCCTTGTTGGAACCAAATTTCAACTTTTTCCAACTTCAGTAAAAAGGAACAGTTATTATCGTTCTGTACCTTACTACATTGATTGCAACGTTGCCCCTGCAGAGGTACAGTCCAATGCGACCACTGATCCACAAACCGCAATGAGCAGTGAACTTTTCTTACATTTGCCGCTCTTCACACCAAATTTAGTAATTTTGTTTGTTGGCGTAATCATTGCGCCAAAAATGTCCTTCGTCGTTGAGAAAAATTTTTCGTTAGAAACACAATTCTCACCCCAAACGAATTTTGATAATAAAATTCAATGATTTGTAAGCGTTGTTCGTTTGCTAAACTGTTTGTGGTGAAATGGCAAAACTTATTGCGCATTATTGCTATAGTCACATGTCACGAATCTACTTTTTTATATCTGTTACACAAAACACAAAAAACTTTGAAATTACGTTGACTGAATTTCATTAATTGAGGACTCAGCTTCAGTTCTACTACAGTAGTAGAGACCTCTAGTGTTCGTGTACAAGATACAGTGGCACTATTTAATAAAAAAGAATTTTTAAATTTTTTATTAAAAATTTCTAACTAAATTAATATCTTACTTACTTACTTAATTGGCCATTTGGTCACACCAGTCGATGGCAGAGTTTCTTCGTTTTGTTCCGTCCAACACAAACATGATCGTCCGTTACTCTGATTTCTACTAATCCCCGCACCAAATACCCGTCTTTCCGGAGCAACCTATTCCATTTGCACGTTGTGGCTGAGTTAACGCATTCGCTGGATGTTAATGCGCTGTATAACGTCCGTATTTCATTGTTGCATCAGATTCGGAAACCATAACCAACTCGCACTGAACCGAAGACCGTACGTAGGACTCTTCTCGCCAATACACTCAAGACTGTTTCACCGGAGCGTAACAGCATCCATGTTTCTGCACCATAAAGCAGCACGGGAAGAATGAACAACTTAGAGAGCATTAGTTTCAACGCACGAGAGAGGTCTCTGTTACTCAATGCCGTATTGAGACCACAGTAACAACTGTTTGAAAAAGTTATCCCACGCTTTAACTCCATACTGACATCATTTTTGATGGTAACGGCTGTGTCAAGATTAATTTAAAGTCTACTCCGAAGGACAAATATTTTGAGAAACTTTTCCTGGCAATTTTATTTGCTCTCACAGTTTTTGCCAGATATATGCAGCCAGGAACTAGCAGAAGAAATATTATCAGTTTCGAATACCGAACTCAGACATTGTGGTAGAAAAACGATTCTTTACAGGACTTCTGGTAAGGTCCAATCGGTGGTTTGACGAGTGGTTGCGGTCGTTCACACAATATGCTCGTAAAAATGTTGTATGCGGTAGGGAGACGGCTTATATGATTGGCGCATATCTGTCTTTTTGCAAGACAGAACAGTGGGCACTGACGTTCCAGTCGTTAGGCATCCTCGAAGAAATAAATTCTACTATGGAAATTCACACGTAATTGTGAAGTAATTTTAAATACTAAAAACAACAACAGCTAGCGACTGACTGTTTTCTATCGCTGAATTTGACTAAGTTAAGCAAGGATATGGAAAAGAAGTTCAATTTAATTTTTTTCCTTTACAATATTATTTAACTTGTTGGTTTTATTTGATGTTATTTTAGGGAGGAATTCAAATATATTTCCTACATTTTTTTGCTTCTCTTTTAACAATAAAGAAGAATTTTAATTAACTCCTAAAGCTGAAAATATTTTTACAAATCTCCTTGTAAACTCTATTATCATCGTACCATTAATGTTGTTATTATTGTTATAGATGAAGTTGTTGTTTTTACTCTGATATTTGAATTAACTGATAAAAAAGCAGAAAAATAAACAAAATAATTTGAACACTCCAAAAAAAAAAAATAAATAAATAAAGACTCTGCAGTCGTTGCAATATCAGTCTGTACTTTAAATTTTTTTGTGTGGTTAGAAATTGTTGCCATAAAAAGGATAATTGAAAAAGGAATGATAAAATTTGAGTACAAAGTGCCTGTGTATATAATGTCTAGTAACATGTCGTAATTTTAGAAATAGTAGATAGTGCCTAGTATGTTATTTGTTGGCTTATTGGTCGTGAGGCCATGGTTCGTAGCCCAGGTCAGACATCTCCAACCAAAATGAAATATGAAATATGATTTCTGGCAAAAACTCCGAGAAAAAATAAAATTGCCATGATATGTTACTCAGAAATCTATCGTTCTTGCGCTCTTGTCTTTGTCAGACAAATATCAACACGCAACAAAATTAGTACATTCAATACCAAATGGGTTAAATGGAATACTTGACCATAAAGGAATCCTGCTAAATATAGGTTACAATATTTTAATACATTGGGTATTTGAATTTTATATTTACTCTGATTTTTTTTTTGAGTACCTACACTTTTGCGTTGCAAAAAGTTTCACCAGAAAGTTTCCCTAATTTTTCTTATGGTTTCTGAGAAACCTTAAATATTTGTTTTGATGATAAAAGAGAAATAAATAAATGAAATAAATATAAAAAGCAATTATTTTTTACAAAGTATTACTTAAAATTGATAAAATTGCTTAAACATATTGTGGTACCTAAACTTCTACTGTCTCTTGGACATACATATGACTTGGTTCGCGAAGTGAAATTTTCAAGATATCACAATGGGCTACAGACCTTTAGTGTTCGTAAAATTTGTGATTACCGCATTTAACATAACCTTATATTAACCTGCATGAAATTCACAATCTAATACATATTACAGGGCACAAGTATTTCAAATTCCTCAGTTAATTTGGATATCCACACTTACTACAGGAAAGCTCAATCTCGTTAACAGCAGCAGGATAAATGCAATATAACTAGACTCTGCTGGATACGTACAGATATGAAATGGACCGATTCACTTCTGTCCTGTTTTGTTGCATGGCCATCCGTCGCATAATATCTATTCTCACGGCTCACTGTCCTTTTGGTATGCATGCACTTTATGCGCCAGTGCCCTGATTTTGTTGTAAGTAGAGGTCTCTTGACTCAACTCTATAATATAAAGATTGCAGCAACAGTATAATTTATTTTGGACTGTGATTGGTATCCTCTAAGATGATCCCGGATAGAATTGATGGTGATACCAAAATTATATGAAAAGGTGGCACAAACATGATCTTTTCTAATCTAATCTTATATTATAATGTATGAACCCTTCATCCGGGCCACCAGAAAAAAAACAAACTTTAACGTTTGGCTCGTAGAACGATTACATATACACATATACATGCATAATTGGTCATTACAACCCTTTAGTCAGGATTACGACCAAGTTTCTTACACCACTTATGTTGTGTGTGTTAATTTTATACATGAGTGGCGGGACCTACAGTTTAACGTCGACTCCGAATGACAAATTTTTGAGAAACTTTTTCATGGCAGGTTTATTTACTCTCAGAGTTTGTGCAAGAAATCTGCTGACAGGCAGTCACCAAAGATATATTTTTTTTCATATTTTCGTTTTGATGTCTGACCTGGGATACGAACCCTTGCTTTACGTCTAATAAGCCAACACACTACCTACTAGACTACGGTGACTTCGTAAAACGATTACTTATTTTTATTATTTTATTTTTATTTAAACTGAAAGTAGTAGCGCCTACGCTTTGGAACAGAAACAACTACATACCATCCGCACCAACAAGCATATCAATGGTTAATGGATAGAGAAACAGTGTTATGTCCTGACTGTCGTCTAATGCAAGTTTATTCGATAATTTAGTAGGTATTCAACGAGAAACCTCATAGAAATGTGTATTTAGTAATTGCAGATAAATTACTAATAAAACACAAATTTTATTTAAATCACGTTTTTAATTTAAGTTATTTAAATTACTTTTTATTTTTAACTTATTTAAATTAATTTTTGATTCAATTTTAATAAAAAGGAGAAAAGAGACAATTTATTTAAATTTAGTTTCACCGAATATACCGTCGATGTTTTGTGTCTAGATCTATAAGCAAAAGAGATAGAGAAAATAAAAATGGCGATCATTATAGGATTTGCTTGAGCGACCACACCCAAAAACAGTGTTGCCACGGACAGTGCAGCCAAAGGACAGTGCAGCCAAACCATTCCCCCTGGCTGGAGGAGGTTCATCTGAATCTTAGAGGGATATTTAATCTTCTACCAATCGAGGTAACCTTGGTTTTTAATACCTGTGCGAAATCTGCTGGCGGGCCGGGATCTGTAGGTGTAGGTCCTAATTTGGGATCGTTGTGTTCTGGTATTTGCTGGTGTTCGTCAGTGCTGTGCAAAATTTCGGAGGACAAATCAGGTGTGATGTTCGTGATTGTAGGAGCTTCTGGTGCTATTACATTATCGTGCGTATTATCACTGGAAATGAAAGCAGGTTTTAAGCGATCGCTACTAATATCATTTGGACGACCTTTGATGAAAATAGTGAAGAACTCGTAAATTTGTTGCGAAGTCTGTAAGGAAAGATAGAGGGTAGCGATCAAGTAGTGTTTGCGCGCTAAGTGCGCGATAATCCCCACAAGGACGCCAAGTCCCGTCACTTTTACGAACCATATGGAGAGGGCTGGACCAATTGCTCTTTAACGGCTGGCATATTCCGGTTTTTAACAAAAAATTTAATTCCTTTCTAGCTGCGGCGAGTTTTTCTGGGCTGAGACGTCGTGGTCGACAAAAGACTGGCTGGCCAGTTATTTCAATCCTGTGAATTATTGTGGACCTCGTTGTGGAGTCATAAGGTGACAATTTTTTATTTCAGGGAATTTGTCCAAAATCGTTGTAAAAGGTGTACTTGATGCGGGCGTTTTAATTACTGCTGTTTCGATAAAGTTGACGCACGAAAGTTTCAATTTGGCTCCTGTGGTACTGTCGATAAGCTGATTACGCCATAGGTCGATAAGCAAGTCGTAGTGCTTTATGAGGTCCGAACCGATGATTGGTGACGTGACGTTGGCTATAACGACCAGTGGAAGACGCGATGCAGGCCGAGGTCTAGTTTTATTTGTCTTTGACCGAAAACCCTTATTGGAGATCCGTTAGCAGCAAATAGCGTAATGGCCGTTGGTTGAACGTCAGTTGATTTGGAAGATAGGGGCAATACGGAAACATTTGCGCCGCTATCTACCAGGAAGTACATTTTCGAAATTTTGTCTCTGACTTGGAGGCGAAATATGTGAAGATCGTTGGGAGGGCCTTCGCCAAGCTCCTCCGCTGAGCCGTCCAGTCAGGACGGAAGAGTGGTGGAAGGCATCCCATTCACACGACGTCTCTTATGTCGGCAGGGGCTGCGGCACTTTCTAGCAAAACTGGTGTAATTTTTATGATACCAGCATTCGTCACCTTTGGCATCGACGTTGTTAGAAGGGCGACGTAGGGATGGATTGCGCGTCACTGTCGGTCTACGTGACCGTGAGTGTGTTGGTGTTGAAAGCTGCTCGAGTCGTTTGCCCAGTTCAGCCACATGTATCATTTTGTTATTGCTTGTTTTCATTTCCAAATTGTTACAGTATTTCAGTGCCTTCTTTTATTCAATACAAAAAAGTATTAATTTTATTTGGATATCCTGTACAAATGACATTAAAAAGAGATGAAGATTTTAATTTTTTTTAGGATAATTTTTTCTGTACAAATGACGTTTTAGTAAAAACATTTGAAAAACAAAGAAACATTAAATTCAATGAAAATCAGGGCTATCGTTCTCTAGCATAACGACGACAATAACAACAACAAGAATTTATACGTTTGAAACAATTTTCAAAATTTTTTATATCAAATTTTTTTCCAAATATTCCATATTTATTGCAATTTTTTTAAAGTGTTTCCCCTTTTTTATACTCTCTGTTGGAAAAAACAAAACAAAAACATGATAAAAATACTCTAAAATTGATTTTCTCATTTTCATCCAAAAACAAAGCAATAAATTTGTGTAGATTTCGGATATGTTGCAGCTTGTTTTTAAATTTTTTTGTAAAAACAATGAACAACAATATAAAATTTGTTTGTGTATTTGGAAAATTAAAAAACTCTGTGACTATGTTGGTTCTATCCTAAGCTCTAAAGTTGTACTTATTGAAACAGCAAATATTGTTTTTATATTCACTGTTTTCAATCATAAATTCTGCACATTGCAGTACATATTGGAAATGAAAAATAAATTACTCTGGAAAATATTTTATAGTCCGCAGATATTCGAATACCGGATGATATGTTTGCAATTCGATTTTCTAGAATTTTTTTATTTTGTTTTTCTGTGTATAAAGGTGATTAAAATCATGTGGCAAGTCTTCCAGTCGACAAAGTAAAGTATTGTTATAAAAATGGAAAAAATGATACTGGTACTTTGCTTTTAGATAGTTTAACATTAAAATTATAAACAAAAGCTACAAAATCAAAAACAGTGAACTTGTTTACAAATTATTGCACTGCGTTATAGAACAACAAACACCAGCATAAAAAATGATAAACAAGTAAACAAAAATATACCAACAAACACCAGCATAAAAAATGGTAAACAACTAAACAAAAAAAAAAAAAACAAACACTACAAGAACAAATATGAACAAAATACAAAAACAACAATAATGACACAACGATGTTTACATTTATAGAGATCTCGAGAAGGCGAAGCCACGAACCTTTGACTTTAAGAACATTAATCAGACTATTTACGTTGCCATATAAAAGACAAAGAAAAGTAGGCAACTGAGTTAGTAAAAATTCAGTCAGTATTGTGTGAAGACGCGGTGCGTTTGAAGAGAGTAATTGTGGTTTGTAGATCTCCGTTACAAAGATCTTTCGAATAATTGCCTAGTAATTGTTATTGCTTATGCAAAGGTTGTGTACATGAAGTTGTGAACATTGGCACACAGAATTGTGTGAATAATAAAGAATTTTTATTAAAACTAAACGCAGATTTATTTTTAATTTATTTTGCAATCTACGAGCTCATATTTTAAGCGGTTTTAAAAGGTAAAAACGTAACAATATTTTAAAGACAAATTACCAAAACCAATAGCTGGTTGTTCGTCGTTTATTGGGACATATTTGTCCCTATGATCGTTAAGAGATACAATTTTTATATGTTAAAATTAAGAGAAAAATAATTGCTTCTGGTGTTTTAGGTATTGATATTTATTTTTATTAATAAAATACAGTATTGGCTCTAATAAAGTAACAAAACTTTAAAATTTTAGAGGCACCCCGCCTGTCTGAAGCCCCATTAGACAGGCTTATATTTTGCATACTGTTTCATCACATTGTTCTTTAAAATTTTGTCATATAATCATTGGCATATTGTTATTTGTTGTTTTGAAGAGGATCTTGCACCTCTTCATTATTTCAAAAATGCAGGTTTCAAAGTATATCTTCGGGCCAAAGCTTTGACATAACGTTTGATATACAAGCTATCTCCATATTTATTTCTGTAGACCAGTAATCGTTAAATTATAAAAAAATATGATATCCCGTAGAGAATTCCCGACTATTTTAATGGGATTATCGAATTAATTTTCCTAACTAAGCTATAAAACTTTACCTGAAAGGAATACATCTGTAACAGGAAAGACATTCGAAATGTATGCTCTAGCCTTATTTAAAAACACGATAATCGTTACTAATACTGAGTGGGACAGAAGGCTCGTAGATTTTTTGCTGTTAGAATACCATGTATTTAATTTCGTCAACAGATGATACTCCTTTGTCTTTATCATTATTTGTCAAAAGCCTTTGATTTATCTATTTGCGTCGACACTATTGTCTCCCATCGATAAATGCTAAATTTCATTTTCGTTGGATTTAATAACTTCACATCCTCGGCTAAACATTGTCTACAATACCAAAAATAAGTGAATGATGGTAATAGTAAGAAACAATAGCAATTGGCGTTTGGTATAATCGTCATTGTACTCCCGGCTTACCGCCTTTACTATTCGAAATATTATCATCAATAAGGAAAGATGCTACTCCATTTTACTCACTGAGAAAATAGTTTGCACCAATAGCTTACACATATCACATGAAACTGCAGTGTGTGTTACCTGTAGTTTTTTGATATGGAGAGGCAAAATTATGCTAACCTCTTGACAAGCCTGCTATTTCCGTTATGGTCCTTTAAAGAACCCTTAAACTGGATAATAGGGTTGTCATCTATAATTGCTCAGAACAACATATTCTATATAAGGTGTAGTGATGTGAAACTTTGCTTATAAAAGATTTATTCTTCTTTAGTTATATGATTATAAGAGGCAGGCTGAAGTCGCCGTAGTCTAATAGGTAGTGTGTTGGCTTATTAGACGTAAGGCCTCGGTTCAACCCCCAGGCCAGGCACCGAGACAAAATACAAAAAGTATTTCTTCGGCGACTTCCTCTCAGCAGATTTCTAGCAAAAACCCTGTGAGTAAATAAAATTGCCATGAAAAGTTTCTCAAAAATCTGTCGTTCGGAGTCGACTTTAAAATGTAGATTACGCCAAACATGTATAAAATTAACAAACACATACTAAGTGGTGTGAGAAACTTGGTCCATAATCTTGATTGAAGGGTTGTAATGACCAATTATGTATGTATGTATGTTTTTTGCTCCTATTTTTATGCTTCTATTTTTTTGCTTCTATTATTGAACCCTTCAAACTCACTTCACCTTAGTTAGTTCTTCAATTGTTTTCGACAACCAAAGTCTTCAAATCATAGCATGCCTAGCTAATGCAGGTAAAAATTTCATCGCGTAATAAAACGGCATTTATAATTCAATTTCTATAACAAACATACAAACAACAACATTTCTTTTTTATTTTATTTCGCTTATGCTCCAAGGATTCTTTTTGCTGAACTTATTTCGTCTATTTGTCTGATTGTTATCCCCACTACAGCAGAAAGTTATCGAAATTGTTAATGCAATACAAACTCCAGCTTGATTTTTTCTTTTAATTTGTTTTGAAATTTAATTCTCTTTTTTATTGGTTTTTATTTAACTGAAGTAACAGATGAACAATTGGGAAATGGGATATCAAAAAAAAACCTTTTATCCTGCTGATAAATATCACGCATCTACTCATTCAAACATTCATTCATTCAGTCATTCATTCGTTCAATGGATTCTGTATTATTTCGATATGTTTTGTATTTTTATTTATTTTTTATTGAGATTAAATGGATTTTGGGCGTTTTGTTATTGTGTCACAAGTGGAAATTAATTTTAGATTTCGAAAAAGTTTTCACGATATTTTTTTCTTTATTTTTTGTGGAAATAGAAAAAGAGAAAAATAAAAAAGTTCTGAAAAGAAAAATTTGCAATTTAATTCGCATAAACTCGCTAGAAAAGTTGTTGAAAATATGTTGCTATGGATTACAATAAAAAAGTTGGTGATATATTCGAATTACAAAATATAATAACAAATGAATACATATTGACACATAAAGGACTATCGCTGCAATGAGCTGTTTTGAAATTTAAGCTTTTGGATTAAAATTTCAATTGCGCTTTATACTCAATTATCGATAAATTTGTCAATTTTGTTTGTGTTTTCCTAACATTCGAACGACTGTAGAAAAAATCAAAAGCGATTTAGAAATATATTTTAGAGTGCGTATGAGTAATTTTTAATACGTCATTGTAATATATTACTCATACGATCCGTAGACAGTTGCTCAAATAACTTCGTAAACATTTTGCAGAAGTATCAAAACTAATTAAAAAATCTACTAAAATTGTAGAATATCTAAATATTGCGGATTTATTAGAAACCATTAATAAAAGAATGATAAAATGTTATGATATGATAAATCATATCAGCATTTTTTCCCTAAAATAAATTCTGTCTCTACACACAGATGAGAAAAACTGATATCTGAGGATGAAGAATTAACCCAAATGATTGATCGTTCAATTATTTCCAGATTAATAATTAAATAAATTCCTTTAAAATGTTGTCAACAATCTAACACAATGATGTTCATGATCTCTATTCTTTGGGTAGTAGATTCTTGCAATACCCCAATAAAACGGTAGGACGCGTTATTTTAAAATTATCGAAAACTCTAAATGGAATTTGAAACAATGATTATTAAAATTCTAAGTACCTAGATAAGCTAGTTAATAAACTGTTGTTCAAGTCACCAAAAATAAAAATATCATTACATTGGAGAACACATTTATAAGACAAACAAAGAGGATAAATTCACAATATAATGGAATTGAGACACTCCCTACTTTTTAAAGCAGTTATTGAAGAATAACAAGAATAATAATGCCGTTCTTAAATTATTAATATTTTATAGAAGCTCTGGTATATTTTAAAAATGGTAGATATAATTCCATACATATCATATGGTCAAGAAGGTTTTTGAACACCGTATATCCTGTATATCATACCACACAGCCTAAATTAATTCCCAAGTCTTAACATTTATTTTTGGTTTTAATATTTTCTACAAACTCACGAACGGAATTGGATCTCAAGGCAGTAGGGACCAGTATATATTAATATATTTAATTTTTCACCTCCAACCCCTTTCTTAGTAGAATTTGCAGTATATTTAGGTCCTTATCCTTATGGAAGTGGCATATTTATATTCAACATAATGTAGCATGAAATTTCGAAGAACCACAACATAATCCATTACTTTCTGTTTTGGCCTAACTTCAGGGTAGGACATTTATCTACAAACAATAATAATTATAAAAGCTGTACTGGAATAAGATATTATTCCAATAGAAAGTAGGTTTGGCATCATGTAATGTTGAGCGCACAACAAGTCTTTTCGATACAAAAATAAGTCTACTTAGGTATATACCTATAAGAATGAGAAGTTCCGTCTATCTCCTGCAAGAAATCAAAACTTCATTTAAGAATCTCACATTCTGATGTAAATATTCTTAAAATTTTGGAAGAAAGCAATCCGAAAATGTTTAAATTTTTAATAATTTATTCTAAGAAATATCAACACCGTCCATCGACGAGAAACCCACCTTCAATGTCAAAATTTTTGAAAACGAGAAGTGTCGTTTCCTGATGTTCTTGAAATATTTTTAAAATCGAGAAATCTTAATTCTTGATAGGAATCTGTTGAGGACTGCTATTATGTTTATGTGTAAGACTTTTGTTACTGTGTGTCTATATTTTGAAAAACCTAATTATTTGATCCGTAGTCGCCGTAGTCTAGTAGGTAGTGTGTTGGCTTATTAGACGTACAGCCAGGGTTCGAGCTTCAGGCCTGACATCAAAACAAAATACAAAAGGTATTTCTTCGGCGACTTCCTCTCAGAAGATTTCTGGCAAAAAAAGTCTGAGAGTAAATAAAAATTGCCATGAAAAATTTTTCACAAAAATTTAAACTGTAGGCCCCGCCACTCATGTATAAAATTTAACACACACAACATGAGTGGTGTAAGAAACTATGTCGTAATCCTGGCTGAAGGGTTGTAATGACCAATTATGTATGTATTTATTTGCTAAACAGCTGTGGTCAGTTTCTACGAGTCAAAGTTTGTTGTAAATTGCATATATGAGAGAGCGAAGCTACTTAATGATTGCAGTAGGTTATCTAAACTCTATTGATTTATTGATGATCGTAGCTTGTGTTTGATTATATCAATTCAACTTTTACGGTATTACATCTTTAATTTTAATTTATATATTTTATGCAATTGCAAATGTACAGAAAACTGCTGCTGTTGTAATTCTTTATTGTACTTTTTAAGTTCTTATTACTTTTCATATCTCTTGAACATGTAGTTACAAAACTACCAGAAAAACAAGTATATGCACAAATAAAAATTCAACTACGCAATCCAAACTTTTAGCAGACAAAGAACTCTGTGTGGGGAGAAAAGGAAACAGCTACAATTTAAGGACATTTTCTGCTCTGCTTTGACCATATAGTGTGTGTAAGAAAATTTTTCAGTAGAGTACACAGCGAAGATTACAATTAAGAATACGCAAGTCTTCTTGCATGAGTTAACATATATATTCGATTGTGGAAAATTATGAAAATACTTAAAGCTATAAACACAATAAACGCAACACAGCAATCTCTCAAAAATAAAATGGGTGTATATGCGCGACAGCAGGAAAAAATACTGCTGCTAATTTCTATTTTTATTAGAGCAGTGATAGAATTACTGCTCAGAGTGAGAGGATTTATGCTGACAATACAATAACATGTCTGATGCATCTGTTGTAAAACGTTTTGAAAACGTGATGTATGAAACGTGAAAGAACATTTTAGCGGCACCAATAATAAAGAATTAATGAATTGTTTATTTTTTATATGTTGTGTTTATGCTTTGCTGTTGCTGTATTTACTATAATTAATCCGCATGCGGCTTACCTTAGGCTGCAATAGCAAAATTGTTGTACTTGCTGCGTTGCGTTGCATCACGCTCGTCGCCTTACCGCATTATCTTTAACATTTCACATTCTAGGAACTTTTCTCATGACTGTTTCTCTCTCTCCCTCCCTCATTCTTAAATTTATTTTTATTTCAAGCTGGTCGTTGACTTGTTAATTAAGTATGTATGGTATGTAGTGAAATTTATTGTGCTATCGTTCACAAATTATTTCGTGTAGTTGCGAAACTTTTCAAGTTTTTAGAATGTATATTACTAGTAAGATATGTACATATCTTTTGTTAGTTTCTCTTTGTAAAAATAAAAAGTGAAAGACAGTATAAACATTGAAATTTAAATATACGTAAATTAGCAAAATCTAGAAATAAACCAAAAAATATTTTGAAAAGACTTAAAAAAGTTGGAGAAGAGAAAAAATAACAGTAAAAATAACAAATCAACAGTGAGTTTTTAAAAGTTGCCAGACTGAAACTGAAGGATACATGTAGGTGTAGATATTGTATATAGTTTTCAAGAATTTATTTAAATAAAGAAATAATAACAAACAAAAGTAAACAATTTCTCTCCAAATTTTAATATTCGAATCCACAACAAATACTTGTTTTTAAACGGTGGCAACGTCACATTTTTTTTTATAGCTTTGGCACATTATTTTCAAAGATGAGTCTAAGTTAATTTTAAAAGAACGTGAACTGTTATTATATATTTTTAATACAAGGTAAAGGCTAGTCTAAAAAGGTAAGATGACGTAACTTAGCAAAATAAGTATATACAAATTGAATAGATGATAAGGATTTTATAAAATTTGTGTTGCAATCTGATATAAATGAGAATTCAATAATCGTGATACAAATTTAAAATAAAAAGAGCAAAGACTTCTAAATAGTGTACTATGTTATAAACACAATAGACGCAACGCAGAAAGCAAAGCAGCTTTGCAATTACATAGCTAAGCTGCATGTGCGTCGCAATAAAAATAATAAAGATCTTCAGATTGCGATCTAACTTCTCACATCATTTATGCTGTGCATATTAATTTTGCTCGTAAAGTCAAATTCGAACGACAGATTTCTGAGCAACTTTTTATGGCAATTTCAAAAGCTTTTGCTAAAAATCTGTTGAGAGGAATTCGCAGAAGAAATATTTTTTTATTTCATTTTGTTGGAAATGTGTGACCTGGGGTTTGAACGGTGGCCATACGTCCAATGAGCCAACCCGCTACCTACTAGACAACGGCGACTTCATACGATCAGTGAGGTGTGAAAGGCATCACGCTTTTAATTCAACTCTCCAAGAGCTGAGTAACTACTGACTGGCAACTTTGCCTTTTGCTTATTATTATCGGGATGTTCCTTTTAATTCTCTCTTTCGTTATATTTCTATGTAGTGTTGTTCTAGTAATTAGATCTCTGTTTCTCTTACTTTCTTAAGTGTACTGTTTAAGTTATTTTTGTGCCGTGTGTTTCTAAAACCAAAGAAAATAAAGTATAAAGAATGTGTATTTTAACATATTTTGGAATATTTTTCAAAAATATTTTAAGACGCGAGGGGAAAGATAGAAGGGAAGGTTACAGAAACCAAGAGCGTAACAATGCGTTGTTCTCATCATGCGTTGTTCTCATCGTGCGTTTTTGTTGTTTGACCACTTTTTTATTTATTTTTCTGGTGTTAAAAACAGACGTCGGCACCAATGTCCCTCAGGGTAAGAACATCTTCGGCTTTTTACACACATAGGACGCGAACATCAAGAATGTTCGTTAAAAAGAGCGTAAAATCTTCTCAGCTTTTAAAGAAGAACGTTAATGTCGCTTTTTTCAGACTTCAATTTACACCCAAAGAAATATCACAGTAGTATTCACTAATATCAATGAGAAATGATTTCGATTTTTGGAAGAATACTTGCCAAGTTAAATTCGGTGTCTTTAGGGATTTAGTGCAGTACAATTTTTCTATATTTTCCGATCACATATACATATCATTGGGTTAATAAGTAGACTTGACATTATTACTAACAATTTTCCTCTAGGTTAACACATGCCTATGGTTATGGATTAGTGAGTGAGAGAGAGAAAATAAGTTGAGAGAATTTATTTATTTACAGCCATATAAAAGTGTT
Source organism: Sarcophaga subvicina (assembly GCA_936449025.2). Taxonomy (NCBI): domain Eukaryota; kingdom Metazoa; phylum Arthropoda; class Insecta; order Diptera; family Sarcophagidae; genus Sarcophaga; species Sarcophaga subvicina. The sequence continues at coordinate 43,004,090 of OW388084.2, forward strand.
AGTAATATACGCTATTTTTATTTTCATTTCATCAACATACATATGTAAAGCTGTCTATCTTTGACTTAATAATTTTGGATAAATAAAAATAAAATAAAAAATCGATTTTATTATTAAAACAACATAAAGCTATCCATCTTTGGCTTAAAAATTAGGCCATGTGTTTTAGATAAATAAAAATAAAAAGAATAAAAAAACCATTTTTTATTAAAGGAAGAAAAAAACAAGCATCCAAAGCATTTAAAAAAAATATACTATGGGACAAAATAAAAAAATAAAATACGCCCAGCATAGAACATTTTTAACACAAAATATTCTTCGAGTGTTATTCTGAAATAAAATGATAAAGCATCCGCAGCACATGTATTCTTGTCGCAACTAAATCAAAAAACACAAAAATACATACATATGTACATACGTACGATGAGAGCAACACATTGTTACGCTCTTTGTTTGTGTTCATTTTCCTTCTGTCTTCCTCCCCCCTCATCAAGAAATGATTTTTAAAAAGGTTTTGGTGAGAGCGGGTCGTAATGTTACGACCCGCCATAAGAAATTTTACTTCTATATGATGCGTATTCTTTATATCCATAGTCTTTGCTAAAACTCAATTGTTTATTCTATTTCTTCACACTACCGCTACCTCATATAAAATTTATCACCATTGCAATTATTCAACAATTGGTATAAGTGTACCACTTTTAGTCCTAATATCGAACTGTAATGCTTTTGAATATAATTCGTTCGTACAAAGTTGTGTAATTCGTTAAGTACTTCTTATTTCGGGAGTAATTAGGTCTTTCAGTATTTGCTGGCTAAGGTTTAAATCAAATCCTAAAGCAGACACCTTAGTTCATTTTCGAAGATAATCTTGACAGACATTTTCTCTTTAAAGGCTAAGCACTTCGTTTATTAAAAAAGAAAAATAAATTTATAAACGCTTAATTTTTTTATCGAATCAAATAAAAAACGTGAATTCATTAAGGAATTAAGAACGACTTAAATTCTTTTCAATTTTGAAAAAATTCCGAAGTATTTATTGAAAATGTATTGTTTTGCCAATCTCTAATGCTTTCCGTGTTAATACGTAAACATTTGGGTCAATTGGTTGTTTATTTCTTTTCCATTCCTTTCCATTGTATTATTTTTATTCTTCTATACCCAGTTTATTGTACTTTTGTTTTCCATTTCATTTCATTTCATTTGATTGTATTAAATTTCAATTCACTTGTATTTTTTATTTGCTTTAGGACCATTATTCCAACTTGCCGTTAAACTTGGATTTAGTTAAAGGTACCTTTAGGGAACTGTAAAGTTACCTTTAACTTACTTTCGTTATTACAACTTACAGATACCATTTTTCAAAAATATGGCAGTGCCGAAAAATCTACTCAATTATACAAGTTTTTTGTTTAACGCAGTGGCAACCGCGGGCTTCGTTTCTTTGTTGTATATGATGATTTTGTTTAAATTTGAAGTTGCCATAATGAAAATAATATATATTATGGCAAGTTCAAACATAAAGTGACCTTTAAATGTTAAAGGTAGGATGATTCTCCTTAGCTTAACGATCACTTCTATCTTATTGGGTACTCATAATAACGAAAAATAATTTATCTGCTCGTTAAAATCCTCCCGTTAGTTAACGGCAAGTTGTAATAATGGCCCTTAATCTTTTATTCATTTACACTTATTAGTCTGTTAAATTTATTGTTAAAATGTGTTCTGTATATTATTTGTTAAATCCCTTTCCGATGAACTTTCAAATTCTACAACGGGACAATACAAAGACTATGTTTACGTTTGTGACAAAAAAAAATTCTGCTAGTAATGTATTGTTGATACTGTACAAACTGAGGCTCGGCTAGTCCATTAATGCACCATCCATTTTATTGCACATCTTTTTACTACATTTATTAAACTTCAGGTCTCTAATTAACTGGCAACGTTTCTTTTCTCTCTATTTATACTTTATGCCTGGTCTAACAATTTCTAGAATTTTCTATGTTTCGTTATTTTGCTTTTGGTAGTGTAACTAAAATCCCGATCAGTTATGTTAGATGGCATCAATTGCTCATGGATTGGTCTACATCAATGACGTATACGTCATTTGAAAGAGACATTTTTAAATTCTTTGATTTGGTTGTGCTCAGCATAATTGTTTTTCATGATGGAAAACTTTTTCAAATTGCCAGAAAAATTTGTTGATTCACTTTTTTCACTAAAAAACTTTACGTTAAAGTGTAGAATTATAGGTTGAGCGCCCTCCATCAAAAACATAGTTAATCGAGTGGTTTCACTACTACAAAAATGGTTTGGATTTTGGTATCCGGGACACTCTTAGAAGTTTACACACATAATTGGCCATTGCAATCCTTCAATCAGGATTATGACGCAACTTCTCACACCACTTATCTAAATGGCGGGACCTACATTTTTCAATATTTTTAAGATATTTTTCATATTTCAATTTTTTTATTTACCCTAAGAATTATTGCCAGAGATAGACGCCGAAGACAATTTTCTCATGCTTCGTTTTGTTGGAGATGTCGGAGACTTCAAAAAAATTTGAAGACCATTAGTTGTAATTATTACGCGATAAGAAATCGTGGCATATGCAAGAAGAGCTTGCACAATCGTTAGGTGTGACTCAAGACTCAAGCTGCCATTTTAAGCGCTCTGTTTTTTACATACTTACTTACTTAATTGGCCATAATAACCCGTTTAACGGATTTCGGCCTGCCGCAACACATTCTTTCAGGCGCCTCTGCTTCTTGCGCGCATACGCCAGTTGGTCACACCAATCGATGACAGCGCTTCCTCGATTTGGTCGTTCCAACGGTATAAGGTCGTCCTCTTCGCCGACTTCCGCAGATTCGCATCAAATACACGCCTCGCCGGAGCATCCTCCTCCATTCGAACGACATGGCCGAGCCAGCGCAGCCGCTGGTTATTAATACGCTGTACAACGTCTATGTCGCTGAGGAGCTCATACAGCTCACTGTTGGATTGGATAGGGAAAACATCGCCAACCCGCACAGGACCAAAGATCTTACGTAGGACTTTTCTCTGGAACACTCTCAAGGCCGCTGCATCAGTACTTAATAGGATCCATGACTCTGCGCCATAAAGAAGCACGGGTAGAATGAGTGTCTTGTAGAGTGTTAGTTTTGTCACGCGAGAGAGTTCTCTGTTACTCAATTGCCTATTGAGACCATAGTAGCGCCTGTTGGCTAGAGTGATCCTGCGCTTTATCTCTGGACTGACATCATTTTTGGTAGTAACAGCGGAGCCAAGATAAATAAATTACTTGACTGTATCAAAAGTTATCGGCCGTAATCTGAAAATCAATATGCCGCACGTCCCTACTTGTCGATAACAAATACTTTGTTTTGCCCTCATTTACTGTTAAACCCATCGTAGTAGACTACCGTTCAATAGCGCTAAAGGCAGCAGTAACATCTCGCTTGGTACTCCGTATGATGTCAATGTCGCCAGCGTACGCAAGCAACTGGACACTTTTTTGAAAAATAGTGCCATTGCGATGCACGCCCGCCTTTCGCAGCACACTCTCCATGACGAAGTTGAAGAGGTCGCATGATAAGGGGACGCCTTGTCTGAAACCTCGCACAGTATCAAAAGGTTCGGAGAGGTCCATTCCTACCTTGGCGGAGCTACAGGAATTGCTCAACGTCATTGTGCATAGCCTTATCGCAGGTATACCGAGCTCACACATTGCGGCAAAAACACGGTCCCTTATGGGCCGATCGAAGGCTGCCTTATAGTCGACAAAAAGATGGTTGATGTCGACTTGTTTTCGTGGGTCTTTTCCAGGATTTGGCGTAGTGTGAAGATCTGGTCGATGGTGGACTTACCAGGTCTGAAGCCGCACTGATAAGGTCCAATCAGTGTTTTGACGAGTGGCTTCAGTCGTTCACACAATACGCCTGTAAGAACTTTAACAATTGTTGTTGTTTACATCAAGTTGTGAACAGTGGCGCACAGAATTGTGCGAATAATACATACATACATACATTCATAATTGGTCATTACAACCCTTCAGTCAGAATTACGACCTAACCTCTCATACCACTAATGTTGTGTGTGCTAATTTTATACATGAGTGGCGTAACCTACAGTTTAAAGTCGACTCTGAGCGACAGCTTTTTGAGAAACTATTCATGGCAATGTTATTTACATTCAGAGTTTTTGCCAAAAATCTGCTGATAGGCAGTCGCAGAAGAAATATTTTCTTCATATTTTCGTTTTGAAGTCTGGCCTTCGATTTGAACCCTGGCCTTACGTCTAAGACGCCGACACACTACCTACTAGACTACAGCGGCTACATAAAGCATTTTAATTAAAAACCAAACACAGATTTAGTTTCATTTTATTTGCAATCCACGAGCTCATAAAAACGGTAAAAACGTAACAATAAAATGAAATCGTTTTATGATTTCCTTTCATTTTTATCAAATTGTTGTTACAGTTCTGACTCAGTTTGTTGCCATTTAACTTTTCAGTTTTTAGTTTTTCTTTAAATTATTTGGAAATTTTATTGTTTACATTGTTGTTGTTTTATCTTTGGCTCATAAAATGCTACATTTTTTTGATTGTATTCTTCCTCGTCCAACAGGACTCTATATCAACATCATGGTAACATAAGAAAAATATTTAAATGTTATGTTGTGCGTTCCCATAATGTGTCTGCCATAAATGCAAATACGTATTCACATATTCAAATGTATGGTATTTGAATATTTATTGTCGTAAAAATGTGTTATTCTTGCTTGAGTGTATGTGTGTGTCTATTAGAAAATAATTTTTGTTTTTGATTTGAATTCTAAATTGAAAAAAAAGATTATTTGTTAGGAAATGTCCACAGGATGTGGTACTAAATTGATTGTGTCCAATCAGAGGCTTTTTGTAATAGTTTTCCATTATCTGAATTGTTTTTTTAAAAGGCAATAAAACATTTATTGGTTTGAAACGAATGCTTGAATTCTTTTAAACATTAAGGAAAAAATGTAACAATCTGTCATTCTAGTCAAGCTATTAAATAAAAATTATTTGGAGTATATTGTAGTACGACCAACATGACAAATTTGAAAGTAATTTATCTCTTTGGGATGTCAACTTTTGGGTAACAAAAGTTGGTGAACCCATTTACATGGATTTTAGAATTTTATTAAAAATACACTCTTTACAGTTGATAGCTGTAGTGTGCATAAAGTATTTCCGAATGCACGCCTTGCTTTAGTAAATATATTTGTGTCATTCATCCAGCCGTTGGAAGATCTTCTACTTCTCAATTAAAATGAAAAAGTTGAAATCAATGGACTTAAACCCTTGTTTATACATGTTAAAATTTATAAATGCAACATAACAAAAATGGCTGGCCCACAGTACCTCATTCGATCGGAACAACTTTCTTGCACTTGTTCGCGTGTATGGAGTCGTATTTCGCCCGTGACATCCCAAATGACGGCTTTCAAATGCTTAATTGTCTCTGGTTTGCCGGCATAACATTTTTATTTAACAGCGCCCCACAGAAAATAGTCCAACGGCGCCAAATCGAGCTTCTTGGCAGCCAATTGACATTACCATTTCAGCTAATTAAATGACCGACCTTCAAACGTATGATGCAATAAATCGATTATGGCATGTAATGTGTGGTAAGTTGCACCACCCTGTTGAAACCAAATATCGTTCACCATGAACAGTGGGTACAAAAAAATCGGTTATCATGATGCGATAGGTGTCTCCATTGACCGTAATGGTTTCGCTGTCCTCATTTTTAATGAAATATGGGCCAATTACGCACACTTTCAGCCACAGTTTCGATATTTTCAGCTGCACGCACTGTACGAGCATGCTCAAGTCTTTCAATGGAACCAGTTTCATAAACTTGCGTATACCGGACACTGTTGGTTGTTCTCTGCGACCAAATTTTGTACGACATTTTCGTGGAATATCCGACGATATCCGATATATTCAGTGGAGATAATATACTGAATTTTGTGACAGAATAGAGCGACGTAAGTATTGCCAGATTCGAAATAACCGATGGTTTAAATTGAAACCGATAGTTGGCCCACCAGAGGGTAATAATACATACTTAACACCAGATTCATCAGGTAGCATTGTGGCCTAACACATAGAATTGCTGAGGGTAGTCTTTTAACTATCCCCTACGCAATAAACTCACAATTTTGGAAGATTTTGTGGCAACAAGAATGAGTCATAAGAGTGAAAAGAATAATTTGGTTCATTTAAGAGAGGGTTCCTACTATGCTATACGAATGGGTCAATTATATACATTGGAATAGATGTGGTTGTGCTCGGCCTGGAATGCAATGTTCTGAGCCTATGGGAACACGTGAAGGTTTACATCATTGAAAGATGTGCTCCATTAATCTGAACAGGAAAACAACTTGAATGAAAAGCTTAATCAACAAGGTCACGTGAGAATCAGCGGCAATATGTAGGCAGATGAGTTTGAGAGGATGGTAGTTTCAACGCAACTGATAAAACTAGAATCGTTTCGTGTAGTAGTAAGAGGTGTTTAGAAGGGAATATTAGGTAAAAATAGATGAGGAAAAGCGGTACATACATACATACATACATACATACATAATTTGTCATTACAACCCTTCAGTCAGGATTACGACCTAGGTTCTCACACTACTTATGTTGTGTGTTTTAATTTTATACAGGAGTGGCGGAACCTGGAGTTTAAAAACGACTCTGAACGATAGATGTTTTAAAAAGTTGTTCGTGGCAATTTTACTTACTGTCAGATTTTTTGCCAGAAATCTGCAAAGAGGAAGTCGCCGAAGAAATATTTCTTTTCATATTTCGTTTTTGTTGCAAATGTCCGACCTGGTGTTTGAACAGTGGCATCACTTTTAATAAGCGCACTACCTATTCGCCTACGGCGAGAAAAAGTGATAACTTTAGTCTATTAAAAAGAGTTTGAGACAATGAGATGTGACTGGAGTTATGCATCGGACTATAGAGGAGCAGACTGAGAATAGCAATCGGAATTTTTAAGGTAGCCGTAAAGTCAAAGAACACTGGTTTTACAATAGGTATGCATGCAAGACTAATACTAAACATGTACTTGAAACCTATATACACATACATAATCGGTCATTATAACCCTTCAGTCATTATAACCATTCAGTCAAAATTACGACCTACCTTCTCATACCACTGATGTTGTATGTGCGGGAGCTACAGTTCCAAATCGATTCCAAACGATTGAATTGTGAGAAACTGTTCATAACAATTTTATTTATTCCCCGAGTTTGTAGCAGAAATCTGCTGAGAGAAAGTCGCCAAAGAAATATTTTTCATTGCATTCTGTTGGAGATGTCTGACCTGATATAATAAGCTAACACACTACGTACTATACTACGGCTACTTCATATGCTTGAAACCTATGCGGTGTTAATGCAGTCGATGTATAGAAAACATAGATGTAACTTTTATGCTTTTTCACTTTCTATGCCTACTACATAATAGACTACGGCGAGTTTTTTTTAAACAAATTTATTATATAAAATTTTAATTAAAACCCACCCTCGTATATTACCCTGTTAATGTCATAACTTATTCGATGAATGAAGCATAAAGCCAGGTTACAATTTTGCAAATGAAAATCTGTGGTAATAATTCATATTCATGTGCCACATGCTGTAAATCATTACAGAAGAATTATTTGGGGATAAGAAAGCATTTCTTTGCTCCCAGCTTGCATTCGTAACATAAGAGAATTACTGGTGAAAAGTACATGAAATACAAATAAATGAATACAGTTAAGGTGTTCTTATGCCACACGCCTAATTAAATGTTGAAGTGAGAAATGGATATCGACAATACAAAAACAATAAAAAATGGATTTCGCGATGAGGTTATTGTGCAGCAATTGCACAAATAAGCCACAATTTACTGGCAATTCAAAAGACACACGATATATCGTGTCAACATGTAGTCCTGGTTGAAGACGATGTAATTAAACTTCAAGAGACATTTTTAAATCCTTTTTTGTAGTAAAATTGTTCAATGCTTTGGATTGAAAAATTAAAATTTCATATGCCATCAGCATCGAACTTGAACTTCTCAAGTACAATCAAGACCAACCAAAAACACCCAACATTCTGAATAAATGGGACAAGAATGTCTGTAACAAGAAATTGATAAAAAAAATCGGTTTGAGCAATGCTATGCCATACGTTTAAACATGCTTTATTAAATAAAAAACCAACAGATAATTGCTTTAAAAAAACCATGAAAAGAAGGAGAAACTTATTGATGGCTAAACAACTTAATTTAATTAAAAGAAAAAAAATAAAATCTTTGTAAAACCAAACTCTAGGGTTTCATTTGCCAGCTGACGTTAACAATAAGCGAATAAGTTCGCTGCAATAGTAAAACGGTTTCTACAAATAAAAGATGATTTATATTGACAATAATTAAGAATTTTCAGCGGCCTTACATAGTAAAAAATAAATCTTATCCTATGACTGTAAAGAAATGTTTCTGGATTCCATGACTTTAACAAATTTATGGGTAGTCGCCGTGGTCTAGTAGGTAGTGTGTTGAATTATTAGACGTGAGACCTGTCAAACCCCAGAGCAGGAATCTCCAAACGAAATATGAAAAGAAATATTTCTTCGGCGACTTCCTCTCAGCAGATTCCTGACAAAAGCTGAGGGAGTAAATAAAATTGCCATGAAGAGTTTCTCAAAAAATCTGTCATTCAGAGTCGACTTTAAACTGTAGGTCCCACACAATATAAGTGGTGTGAGAGTTGTAATGATCAATTATGTATGTATGTATGTATGTGTGTATGTATGTATGTATGTATGTATGTTCATCTCCTACAACCTGGTAAAGTGACTGAATTCTGATCCTATTTCAAGAATTCGCGATATTGAAGCCAGCAATTTAATTAAAATGTTTGTTATTTAAGAATATTATGACTGTGCCAGATCTAAGCCATTTTTTAAGTTCCTGCATAGATTGAGATAATCTTGGCTGCAAGGTCAGACCTTGCATTTTCAGATTATCATTTCGATTTCTGCAGAGAACTCAAATTTGAATTTCATTAGAACGCAGTTAAATCAGTTTTCCGCTTAGAAGGCGTTCACTGAGTGAATATTGAGCGTACCTCTTTAAAGTTACCCTTTTCTGATACAAATTTGTATAAAATTGTATCCAATCCGCTTCTGGGTGTCAGTTGCAAAATGAACAGCCTGGTTGCGTCTTTATCGAACATGTACTCGTATATTCCCAAGATATAGTTTCTGTGCAATGAGGGCTGAACTTTTTATTTAAATTTTAGGAGATTAAAACGTTCAGTCATTCAGTGGGTCCTTACAATCCTTTGTTAATGTTCTTGATTTGTAGATTGCATAAGTGAAAACGTGTCGAAAGATGGAATGCAGAGAAGAGGTGTTGATTTGCACAACAACATTAAAAACGTTTTAAACAAAATTTTTGTGCTATTGCTCCCAAAACTAATTTCGTTTTATTTCACTGCCAAATTATATTCATCAACACAGATTTTTTCCTCTTTTTTATTTCAAAGATAATTTCCTTTCACTTTGGAAAGAGAAAAACAAAAAAAAAAAAAATAACGATAAAGAACAAAGAAACTGAAATAAATAAGAAATTTTGCTGATTTTTATATTCTTTTGTGGTTGCCTGTGGTTTTTCTATTCATTAAAGATTCAAGTTCCTCTCAAGAAAAGGAATTCACCCAGCGAGCAGCATAATTACTAATTTGCTAATAATTAGCAAAGATTTCATTGTTTATTTTTTTTTTATTTTTTAACGAATAAGAAAATAAAAATACTTGATTTTCTTGTTATAACTTAATAATGTTAAAAAGAATTAAGACTTCCGATAAAAAATATTTTTAGTTGCAAAAACAAATATATTCCAAGAGTTCATTAAAAGATGGTTGATGAAATGTTAAGTACGTATTTTTAAATAAAATAAAATAATCCCAAATTTGTGCAAGATATCATCGGCAAAGACTTTATTGCACTCCAAGTTCAAAGAAGAATACTTCATTCATTGTTACTAAGTACCATTGCGAAGCACTTTTTAAAATCAAAGAGTCTTCTTATTCTGCCCAGAGCTATCAGCCATATAGTGAAGCACAAAGCTATCAGCCATTCCTTAGTTCACGAAACCCTCCCCCCATTGAATTCCGTGTAAGTTGTAACGATGATCTCCAAAGTACTGGTCTTCAATACCATGTTATTCCAACACACGGTAGTCTGTGAAAATTTTTCAACTCCATTTGAGCTGTTTTCGGATTTGGTTTGTTTGCCCAGATACTTGGGCCACCGGTCACAACCATTCAGTCAGGAGTACGGCCTAGCTTCTCACAGCACTCATGTTGTGTGCGTTAATTTCATACATGAGTGGCGGGACCTTTTGAGAAACTTTTTCATGGCAGGTTTATTTACTCTCAGCGTTTTTACCAGAAATCTGCTGAAAAAAGTTTTCATTTTATAAAATTAAAATGATACCTCAATTTTGGGCATCCTTTATCTATTTTTTGTTGCATTATCAGAGTAAAAATACTACATTTTTTTATGTTATAATTAATTGTTATAAACTTAATTGTTTAAACTAATGTATCGTAGTATTTATTACTAAAACTAAAATTTGATATCACAACTTTAATAATTAATTTAATTGTCAACTTTAACTCGAACATAACAAAATAATCAAATAAATTAACACACACAGACAGATACATGCACACATTAGAATAATTTAAATCGTTTTAAAGGTTTTTAGATAAAATTTATGAATTTTTTATTTAAATTATGTTGTGTGTATACAAATTTCATTTGATTTAACTGCTGTGTCAATAAATACTTGGTAATTGATATATAAGTGTACATATGTATATACATACATGTAAAAACAAATTCTAAAACAACATTTTATCAAAAGTAAAGGGTGCGCCATTAAAAGAGTTAAATTTAAAAATATAATAAAACAAAAATGGTTTGAAATTGTGCCAAATCTATTTTTTTCCGTTGTGAAGTAAAATTTATTCGGGTAGAAGTGAATTATCATTTCATTCATATGGCTGCCGCGGCAGATCGTATCTCGGCAATGTCATCACGAATGTTGGCCTTCAATTGCTTAATTGTCTCTGGTTTGTAGGCACAAAGCTTTTCTCTAAAGGCGCCTCACAGAAAAAAGTCCTACGGTTTCAAAGCGCAACTTCTTGGTGCCTAAAGCATTTCCAAACGCACGAAACGGTTGGTCTCACAGTACCTCATTCGATCGGAACAACTTTCCTGCACTTCTTCGAGTGTATGGGGTCGTATTTCGCAGTTGGCATCCCGAATGGTGGCCTTCAAATGGACAATTGTGTTTGGTTTGCCGGCATAACACTTTTATTTTACGGCGCCCCACAGAAAATAGTCCAAAATCTCAGCTTATTGACGGTCAATTGACATCACGATTCCGGCTAATTAAACGGCCATCAAACGTTTGATGCAATACATCAATGGTGACATGAGATGTGTAGCGAGTTGTACCATCCTGTTGAAACCAAACATCGTTCACATCAATACCTTGAAGAGTGGGCACAAAAAATCGATTATCATGGTGTGATGGATGCCTCCATTGACACATAACGCTTATTAATGTACCCACCAAGATGAAAATGAGATTCATCCAAAAAGATAATTTTTTTTTTTGGCAAAATCTAGCGAAGCAAAAATAAAGCGGATGGTCATACGGCTTCCACTCTTAAACCAATTGAACTTTATAAGGCGTCATACCTAGATCTTTTCGCAAAATTCGACGTAAACTGATGCTGATTCAATTCTGGAGAACGATGACGAGTTAGTGTTGATGGATTTCTCACGTGCCACTCTCCACAGCCTCTTTATTTTCTTGTGTACGTACTATACGAGCACGCTGATGTCTCGATGCATCAATAATGAAACCAGTTTCATGAACTTTAGCGACAAACTTGCATATACCGGTCACTGTTGGTTCTTCTCTGCGATCAAATTTCGTACAATATTTTCGTACAATTTCGGACCAATTCTCTTTGTTCTGGAAATAAAGTTCCAACGAATCTCAACGTTGCTCAAACGTAAATCAATTCATTACGTTTAGTCAAGATAATATACTGAATTTTGTGACAGAAAAGAATGACGTAAGTATTGCCAGATTCGAAATAATCGATGATTCAAATTTAAACCGATAGATGGCCCACCCGATGTAAGCTTTTATTTACAATAGCAAAACAAACGCCATAAATATAGTTTTTATTAGTATTCTGTAGATTTGATGCTAAAATGGTTGTGAAATATATACAAGCATATTAAAATTAAAACATCGTATACCATATTGTCAAAACTGGTGTTTTATAAATAAATGTGATATGTTAAGTAAATGTTTATTTAATAATTACAACAACAATATGTATTCAAATTTTTATTTCCACAATGAAAATAATTCATTCACAGTCAACGTCAGGAATATGTTCAGCTTCTGTTGAGAACAGAACTGCAGTTTTTCTATTTTCAAGACAAATGGCACTACCGGACTGTAGGATATTGCGAGCATAGGTATTTGGGTGAATTCAATATTTGCTTTGCATTTGCATTTTTAACAAAGAATTGTACAATAGAAGTTTGCATTCCAATTTTAAGTGTCAGTCTCCATCAATTAACCAACAAACTTCAAAGAGTTTCAATTGAATTTCCTCTAGTTTTGCTTTTTTATGGAATTTTCAAACTTAACGGTATATGAAGATGAATGCCGAGATATTTTATAAGCGAGTGTAGGGGCACTGCTTGGTTATATTTTCAAATTGGATGGAAATGTTTACGTTCATAACGTGAACGATATATTGACCATGTAAACATTTTTCGAATTCTAATTTTCTAAAAAGATTGTTCCTGTCGGTGTCGAGATTCTTTGTGAAAGTATCTTCACACGATCAGCATATGACTAGCGGGCATATCTGAGAAAAAAAATATTGAAATTTGATTTTCAATTATTTCACAAAAAAGGAATAAAAGCCTCTTATATTTGCGTGGATAATATAGAGATAGTCTTATAAAGCTATAGGGTGTCTTATTAGATCAAGGCTTTGAGAATTTTTTGGATATTTTTCATTATGTAAGGTTACCATTGATGAAATGACATGTGACTTAAAATCTAAACAGAATAATAACCCAATCCACATGCTAAATGTGAAAAATTTATTAACGCAGCCAGAGATCGTTGTCATGGAATGGAATGTACCGTCCCGCGGTCTTAATAATTCAATAATTCAATCGTGATTAAATTGAAAGAAGCTCAAAGAAATAGTAAAAAAATATTAATAACAACATAATAATAAATTTATTCATATGATACTAAAAAGGTTTTCCATAAATTTATTTGTATACTAAAGCAACAAAGCCTAACTCTTAAAGACTAAAACTCCTAATTCTTAAAAAATAGTTCAAACTATTTTACATCATTTAGGGCCATTATTACAGCTTGCCGTTAACTAAAGGGAGGATTTTAACGGGCGAATAAATTGTTTTGCGTTATTATGAGTACCCAATAAGGTATAAGTGATCCTTAAGCTAAAGGAAGGATCATCCTACCTTTAACATTTAAAGGTCACTTTATGTTTGAACTTTTCATTATGTCAACTTCAAATTTAAACAAAATGAGCATATACAACAAAAAAAGAAACCCGCGGTTGCCACTGCGTTAAAAAAACCTGTTTAATTGAGAAGTTTTATCGACATTACTCCGGCACTGGCATATTTTTAAAAAATGTTATCTGTAAGTTGTAATAACGAAAATAAGTTAAGGGTAACTTTACAGTTCCCTTTAGCGAAATGTACATTTAACTAAACCCAAGTTTAACGGCCAGTTGTAATAATGACCCTTAAGCTTTAAACTTTAATAATTCGAATTTTGCTAAATTCTCTGCAAACTAATCGTGTTGAAATAATCGAAGGAATAGAAAGGCAAACAACACCAAATATACACTTTCAATTCTTAGTGGAATATTATACATATAGGCATATTTGTATGAATGTATATTTACCATATACATAACTACATATAAAATAAAATGCTGTTACGAAAATAAAAATCTAGATACTGGTGTTTTGCTTTTACATCGTTTAACATTAAAAATTATAAACAAAAGGTACAAAAACAAAATAATGCAGTAAACAACTCTTTTTACAAATTATCATACTGCTTGATATAACAACAAATATTAGCATTAAAAAATGGTACACCAGTAAACAAAAATATACCAACAACACTACAATAATAAACGTAAACAACGGTGTTTACATTTATAGAGATTTCGGGAAGGGTAAATTATGAACGTTCGCCTTCAAGAACATTCACCAGACTGTTTACTCTGACATATAAAACGCAAGGCAAAGCAGGCGAGTGAGTTAGTAAAAGTTCCATCAGTCTTTTGTTAATATGCGATGTGTTTGAAGAAAGTAATCATGATTTGAAGATCTCCGTTGCAAATATCTGTTGTTATTTATGCGAAGGGTACATACAAAGGAATTACAAACAATGCAATTGTTGTTGTTTATATAAAGTTGCGAACAGTGGCACACAGAATTGTGCGAATAATAAAGAATTTTCATTAAACTAAACACAAATTTATTTTTATTTTTTTGCAATCTACGAGCTCATATTTTAAACGTTTTTAAAAGGTAAAAACGTAACAATACAATAAGTCTCTGAAATACATTAATTTAATATTATGCAATACACATACATTTCTGTATTATATTCAATATATGCGTAAATTCATACACACATAATGAGAATAAATCTGTTAAAATACAAATCAAAGATAATAAAAAATGTTTTAATGTGTTGTTTAATTTAATATTTTAATCAAATACCCAATTATTTATGCTATACATACGTTCATACTTATCTATGTATATACTATAAATATGACATACTCAGATTTTTAAATGATTTATAAGCGTTTCGTTTATAAATCATATTAAATTCAATAATATTGTTGAAAGCCTTACACAAAAGATGTCAAATTGAATTCATAGCATTCAATATAATAGGAAATGCTTTATAGGTTGGTACACTCTTTGATTGTTTGTAAATATTTATAACAAATATGTAGAAACTAAGAACAAAATTATCAGAACTATTAATAATATACACTCAATTATATATGTATACATTAATGTAAATATTTATGTCGGGTCTTCCTACAGATACTTCCGAAATTTGACAGTTAATAACAGCCAACTTATTGAACCTACATCTGTCATTTATTCAGTCTGTTTTCACAATGCACGAATATAATATTCAACGACACCATTCATTCATTCATTAAAAAACATTAATACATGTTTTTATTAAAATGAATTACTAACGGGATTTTAATTATCTAATATCTAACATCTAACAAAATTGTCAAACGACGGTATCAATACACAAGAGACCGAGGAGCGATAAATTTTGGATTTTGGTATTTATTACGGACGCATATGGTAAGACTCAATTCCATGGCCCTGTATCGCACAATGGTGATACTCACAGTTAAGAGTCCGATTGGTAGGCACGCCGAAAGACTTGGCGTTCCTTTAACTGACTTCTGTAGGAGTTGTGCGTCTGAGGAGTAGGAAGAGACCGTCACATGACAGTGCGAGTAGACCGAGCTTTCTAATTTAAAAATTACTGCAATAGCAATATATTATGGCCTCGGTTTGATTTTTTATGAAATGTTTATTTGTGGACCTAAATTTAAGGCTTTTCCTGCAACGAAGTTCCGCCACCTTACATAATGAAATGTTTGTTTAACTCTGAACTGATAAATAAAAAAAAATATTGGAATATAAACAATTGAATGTACAAATATTGAAGTACAATGAGGTACAGATACTACATGTTAATTGCAATAAAAGCAGGACGTAAGGCTAGGTTTAGCACAAAGATATGTTCATTGGATCCAACCTTTTTTTCTTTATTTTATTTACGAATAAGCATGCGAAAGTATTTAAATTAAAACTTTTGCATATTTGGGCATAGAGTGTGTATTTGTTCGGATTTAATAAACGACTGCTGATTAATATAATTTTGTTGTTGGCATTCCCCATTCTGTGTTTTCATGTCTTTTGGGTGAATTTTTTTCTTAATCGGAGTATTTGGTTTGGTTTGATGATTTTTAAACACACAAGTTGCAGAAACCAGAGCAAACAACAGTAAAAGCAATAGCAAAAAATTCTTTTCACCATCAACAAAATAAACAACAGGAGAGAAGGGATTGAAATAAATTTTAAATTTAGAAATACTATGTTTAGAAAAATAACATGAATTACATGAAACGATAAAAATCTGTGTGTTCTAAAATAAGAACATTTAATTCGTTTAGAACAACACCACAACACTGCACAATTTAAAAAAGATATAAAAGGATGACAGGGAATCCTCATTTTTTTCGTCTTCTTAAGGCAGTTTAGCAGGACATAAAATATTTACCTTTCAAGGCAAATAAAATCATGTTTATGGTAGCGTTATGTGATTATATTTAATTCCTAAAAAATAAATCATAGAAATGCTCACAATAATGTTTTTATGTATTTAAATTACATTATGTTCAAACCTTTTCAATTGAGAGTTTCATAGAAATTTTGCTTGAGAACATAACAGCAGTAGTAAATATTTGAGACAAACCTTTTCATAAATCAGCAATTTTTTTATTCGCTTTTAAATGTGGTTTTTGCTGGATGATATATTTTTTTAACGTGTTCTTATCTTTTTTCAAAAGATTTTGATACTATTTAAGTCGTTTTAGCCTTTTGATTTTGCTCTTTTATGCTTCGGTTTTCTATAATTGACAATGATTATTGGACCATAAATCATCACATATATTATTTTTAATATTTCGGTTTGTTTGGTTTTGAAGTCGCCGTAGCCGTAGTTTGGTAGGTAGTGTATTCGCTTATTAGACATAAGACCACGGTTCAAAACCCAGATCAAACATCTCCAATAATACGAATTATGAAAAATATTTCTTCGACGACTTCCTCCCAACAGATTTCTTGCAAAAACTCTGAGAGAAAACAAAATGATCATGCAAATATTCTCAAAAATTTGCCACTCGGAGGCGACTTTAAACTGTAGGCCCCACCACTTATGTACAAAACAAACACAACATTCAGTATACATATGTGGTGGGAGAATCTAAGTCGTAATCCTCACCGAAGGATTGTAATGAATTTTACTGCCTTAACAATGGGAAAGTAAATTCGTAGCATATTGCTGATAGCCTCGGAAATCAAATAATTTTTGTTGAACTAAATAAAATGATTTCTGGAAGTCCAAAGCAATTTCAAACCATTTTCCAAGGTATTGTTGATAGTTTTAATGTGAAGAAAGGTAACAAACGTTTTTATAAGCTTTAGGTGGCTTAGCAAATAATAAAAGTGAGCCAGTATTTAATGTATGTTTGTGCATTTATGATTATCTTTAATACTCCTAATTCGAAATTGTTACAGCATTGTTATTAGAGGCGGTTTGTTTCAGCTGGATGCCCTAGAAGAAGGCTTTAAAATAAATTTATAGGTAATGTGTGTCTTTTATTGTGAATGCTTCAAGTGGTATCCCCAGGTCACACATCAAAACGACAATATGAAAATGTATCCTTTCGGCGGCTTCCTCGCAACAGATTTCTGGCAAATACTCTGAAAGTAAATAAAGCCTGCCATGAAAAGTTTCTCAACAATCTGTTGTTCCGAGTCGACTTTAAACATTAGATCCTAACATTTATGTATAAAAATTAACGCACACAACATACGTGGTAGGAGAAACTAGGTCGTAATCCTGACTGAAGGGCTGTAATAACGAATTATGTATGTATGTATGTATGTATGTATATATGTATGTATGTATGTATGTATGTATGTATGTGTGTATGTATCACTATTAGAATTAAAGGAAACTTACGATTTCGATTTTACGTCATTTTGTTTAATTTAAGTTTAAAAATATTAATTAATTAATACAGTGAACTCGCGATAACGTGAACTAATTTTTACCAAGGTAGTACACATTTTCGAGTTTGTTCACGTTATCGAGTACCTAAATTTAAAACAAAAAATTACCCTATTTAATATGAAAAATTATATTTTAATAAGTAAAAATGCTAAACACTATTTTAAATAATTGTTTTTTATTAATTAGTCAAGAACTCAGTAGCCTAAAGCCAAAAATTAAGTTTTCAGTATCAAATTTGTCAATTGAAATCCACCTCTTTAACAAAACATTGATGAAACCAGTCATAAAAAATGTTACATGTCATCCATACTTGGAGAATTTGTAATTCACTGGACACCTAAAGTTTTGAAGCTTCAAACATAGCCCGCATTCATCAGCATTATAAAGCCGATCTTCACAAAGAGAGAGTTCTTCAATTTTTGCTTTTAACTTTTCCTTAAATGGGTCAACAAGTTGCGGCTGCGCAGAAAGCTTTTCTCTGGAAATTTTAAGAAGGCGAACAGCAAACCTTTGCTTAAATTTATGAAGCCATCCGTCACTGGCGTTAAAACCACAATCATTTTCTTTAATTTGGTCGTGAATTTCTAATACTTTTGCTTTTAACATCAGTCCACTTACCGGCATTTTTTTGTTTCGCATGTGAGGGACCACTTATTACGACTTTTTTCATTTCTGGAAATTCAGATACACGTGATGTTTTACACTTTCCAGTGCCATAAAGTGTATTATTTACACGATTATTAATTTCCCGTTTTTTCTTTTTAAAAGAAACAGTTGCTATTGCAACTCCATATTTTCTTGCCAAGCCACTAACACTATAACCCTTTGGCAATAACTCAAGATTATCCACTTTATCTTTTAAACTTAACACTTTAGGCAACTAACAGGTCAAAGCATACATAAACGAGTACATTGAAAAAGAAGTTCAAATATAAGTAAACAAGCAATAAACTGTATTTCTGGAATTTCCCAATTTAAAAACAGATTAAAAAATAAAAAAGTGTTCACGTTTTAGAGCTTTCAGATTTTGTTCACGTTTTAGAATACTCTGTATAAAAATAAATTTGTTCACGTTTCTGAGACGTTCACACTTTCGAGTGTTCACGTTTTCGCGAGTTCACTGTATTAATATTAATGAAAGACCCGATAGATATTACACCATGTATGCTAGTATGATTATATTTTATGTTCATTTTGTGTATTGTATTGGTAGGTTATCACTGTCACTTGCAATGAATGAAAAAATTGTAGAATTTCCTTCCATTGAGCTTCAGTTATAAATTTTTGTTTAATAATTCAACATCCTTTTAAAGAAAACAAAGTAAAGAAAATGGTTTATATGTAGTCCACCTCATAATAGTTTAAAGTTTTTTGTTTAAATGATTTGTCCATCCCCATTTCGACACTGTTCTTTAAGCTAGTGATACCAAAAACTTTTGTCATCTTAACTTTATTTATGAAATTATTTCCAAGCGATGTTATTTATCTCCTGAGATTAAAAACAAAAACATAAAAAACAACAGCGACAACAATAAAGAAAAGACAAATTGCTTATGGCCATCAGCACCAGTAGTGGGATTAAAGAAAAGTTTTGATTTTGATTTTGTTTTTCTTTTTTGTGTGTCGAGAAACGAAAAGACTGTCAACATTATCAATAACTCGTCATACTTTTTACTTAGTTTATGAGAAATACAAGCAAAAAAAGAAAGAGTAGGGTGAGGGTAGATACACCCAAACCTTTTTTTACACGGTAGATACGTTCCAGTGGATACCGTGTAGAAAAAAAACGCGTAAAAAAAGACAAATATTATGTATGTATGTAAGTGTATAAACAAACTGAAAAGATATACATAGGATTGATGCTGCAGCCTACAAATTTGCCTATAAAATTGAATAACTTTATAAAAACGCACAGATTTAGTTCAACAGTATACACAGAGTTTTTATTTTATTTCATTTTATGATTATAAAAAAATAAAGAAAAACTTAAAAATTCTCTTCCATTTATAAAAATAAAATTAGTTATCAAACTCTTAAAACAATTAGGAACGGAATTATTTTCAATAAAATTTTTTTTATTTTATTCGGAGACAGTTTCTGATAGCAAGCGCATTCTCTTTTGCTGGGGTGGCTCAATATCAGTCTCGTCAGTAGAAATACTTATTACTTCTTCATCTTCAGAAGCTGCTTCTGGCGCTGGTTTATTTCTTTTAACAGCAAATTCTGTTATAGTGCTTTGTGATCCAACTTTGGAAAGCTCTTTATAGAGCTCTCTGTACCTAGCCATACATGTTTGTAGGTCTGATTGAAATTTCACAGCTCTTTCAATTATGTTATCACATGTCAAAAAACTGGGAGTTAAACGGGATTAAACGATTTTATCCGTACAAAAAGGAGCGAACAAAAAAAAATAGTAAATTTGTCAAAAAAAAAAACCGTGTTATTTCAAATTCGCGTAAAAAAAACCGTGTAAAAACAGGTTTGGGTGTATATATATACATAATACATCATTATTACCGCTTTTATTATATCATCCTCATTATGGATTATCTTAAGGAAAAAACAAAGGATGTCGAATTAAGATATTTAGAGATTATACGTGTATGTGGTTGTGTGTATACTTGTGGAAAAGTTATTTATATTTCATACATGAATATGAATATATGTATAAGTATGGTGGCAGTAATAAAGTAATTTTCATAAAATATAATAGCGCTGTAGGGAAAAATGTCTCTTAAAGGAAGTTTAATTTACAAAGTAGTTGAAAAAAATAGCTGAAATCATTATAGCCTCGTAATCAATTACAGTGTTTTCTTGTGGTAATACAAACACAATACTTAAACACACACAACATAATGTTTTGCGAGGTTTTTAAAGAAATTTAATAAATTAACCTATTTGAATTGGTAAAGTAAGATAAGTAATTAAATTGTAAATTTAAAAAATATTGTTATGTTTTTATCTTTTAAAAACGTTTAAAATATGAGCTCGTATATTGCAAATAAAATAAAAATAAATTTGTATTTAGTTTCAATTAAATTCTTTATTTTTTGCACAATTCTGTGTGCCACTGTTTACAGTTGATATAAATAACAACAATTGCTTTGTTTGTTATTCATTTGTTTATAACCTTTGCATAAACAATAACAATTACTGCACAATTATTCGACAGATCTTTGTAACGAAGATCTTCAGACCACAATTACTCTCTTCAAACACATCGCGATTTCACACAAGACTGACTGAACTTTTACTGACTAGTTGCCTGCTTTGCTTTGCCTTTTATATGGATGTTCGTGACTTCATCTTCTCGAGATCTCTATAAATGCAAGCATCGTCGTTTCATTATTATTGTTTGTGTATTTTGTTTATATTTATTCTTGTAGTGTTTGTTGTTGTATTTCTGTTTCAAAACAGCGGTGTCTAGATTTTTAATTTTCGTAACAATATATTTTTGCGTTACAATATTGAAATATTTGTAATGTTTGTTCAGACATTGTATATCTTTTGATTAAGCTCTCCAGCAGCATTTTCACGATTTTGTGAATGGCCGTTTCCAATTTTTCCTTCTTGCCAATCCTTTGCGTGAAAATATTTGAAAAGTGGCCACGATTACTTAGTTTTAGGACACTTCAACTACTTTTATGCGTTTTACAATTGTTAAACGATGCAAATCTCTCAATATATAAATTTATAAGCAGTAATTTGTAGAAAAAATCGACATAATCTAGTAGGGAGTGTGTTGGTTTATTAGACGTGAGGCCACGGTTCATAAGCCTGACATCTGCAACAAAACGGAATATGAATAAATATTTCTACGGCGACTTTCTCTCAACAGATTACTGTCAAAAACTCTGAGAGTAAATTAAATTGTTTGTTGTAAATGTTTTTTAATAATCTGTCGACTTTAAACTGTAGGTTCCGCCACCTTTAGATAAAATTAACACACAACATGGGTGATGTGAGAAATTAGGTCGTAATCTTGATTAAAAGATTGTAATGACTAGATAATTAGTAAGTTTTTTTTATTATTTATATCTACTTTATTATAAAACAAACAGTTATTAAGGTATTTCACCAACCATAAGAAAAATAAGGGAAACTTCTTGATGACTTCATATTTTTCTACCGCAAAAGTGTAAATGCGCCCAAGAAGATATCAGAGTAAATTTAAAATTAAAAAGCCCAATATATTAAAATATTATACCCAATACTTATAACCCTTAAGGCCAAGCACTCCATTTAATCCATTTGGCATTGAATGTATCCGTTTTGTTTAGCGCTATCTCTTGATATTTGCCGCCATGCATTTAAACGCAAGTGTTTTAGTTGACGTTTGTTTGAGGTTTAGCGATTACGTAAGCGCTCTTTCAAATGATCTCCTAAATACTCTCTTGAAGTCATATTGGGGCTATGCGTAAGCCTGTGGGAATTTTGATAGGCAAATCACATATTCCCGTTAGCAGTACGATTGGGCTCATTGACTTGTTGGAAGTAATAACCATTACGAGCCCGTAATTCTTCCGAACTTTTGGTGAATTTGTTTGTTTGTTTGAATAGTTAAATACCTTCGTTTAACCAATATTTTCTCAATAAATCTCAAATTGCCCACACACATGCCCACAATATTACACAAATATATACTACCAGGGCCATGCTGTATTAGCCAAACAATATAGGGTGGGCCGTTTAAACTTAAAAGTGCAATAAAACAAAAACGGTTTTAAATTTTTCCAAATTTATTTTTTTGTTGTGAAGTGCATACATATATAAAGATAGAATTGTCATATAATAGCTTGTAAATGTTTAAATCCAAATTAAAAGTATAGTTTCTATTTAATTGAATTTGAAATGTATTACTTATACGCACCATATTACATATACTGGAAGAGTTACTCTGAAAAGTATGCAATAAAAAGTCTTTGATATTGACATGAAAGAAAGCAATTGAAATAAATATCACTCATACGTCACATATGAGCATAATGTGAGTAAACATAAGTGGGTGGGCCATTTAAAAGTTTAAATTTAAAAATGCAATGAAACAAAAACGGCTGGAAATTTGGCCAAATTTATTTTTTTGTTGTGTAGTACAATTGTTCAGGTTAGAAATGGAATATTATTTCATTCATATGGCTGCCGCGGGTGAACCAATTCGTGCATTTTTTCGGGTGTTTGGAATTGTATCTCGACAAAATCACCACAAATGTCGGCCTACAATTGACATCACCATTTCGGATAATTAAAAGGCCACCAAACATTTGACGCTATACATCGATTGTGACATGATATACGTGGCAAGTTGCACGAATTTGAATCAACTGCCAATGAAAAGATTTGAATTTGAAAACCGCAAAGAGAAATTAATTATTTCTGTAATTTTATAATTTTAATTTAAATTTTTAAAGAAATTTTTTAAAAGCAATTTTTATTCATGCTCTAGAAAATTATAATTCAAAAAATAAATTTTAAATAAAAAAATTCTTATGAAGTTTACGTCAAATAAAGGAAATTTATAAAGTTTAACTGATATTTCCTGAATTAAAAAAATGGCAACCATAACAACAATAATAATAATATGAATAGCAACAGATAGAATGGCAAATAATTTATCTTTTAAGAATAATTTTTCTTCTGTTATTTTCAATTTATTACTCTTGTCCTTCCTTATTCCTTGACTGCCTATGCCTCTCTGATTTGAATGACTTGGCTATTGTAAAACGGATTGTTTATATTCCATATACATACACATGTATCATGCCTATGTATTAATAGAATAGTGTGTATGTGTACATGTATGAATTTACGAGGACGGTTTAATAAACCCTTGATATTTCTAATGAATAAAAAATAATTTCTTTCTTTCTCTTTCTTTCAATATACTCGTATACATAATTTGTCATTACAAATCTTCAGTTAGGATTACGATGTGGCTTCTAACACCACTTATGTTGTGTGTGTTGATTTTATAGGTAAATGGCGGGACCTAGAATTCAAATATTAAGGAGATAAATGCTGTTGATGTTCTGGAAATGAAAATTCAGAGTGACGTTCACTGGAACTAGCACTTTTTCAAGCGTAGCAAGAAGAATTCAAGTACATCGGGTTCTTAAGACGGTACAAGAAATACTTTACTTTATCATATCTTTATCTCCTTACTATTTACATTACTTTTATCCCTCGCAGAAAGGAATACAACTCTCATGTATAGGTCGGTGCTTCGAAATCTATTTGGAGGCTTCTCAACCGCAACCAGGAGTGAGCGAAGGTGCTTATTAATGACGGCAGCGTATCCAACTCAGTTGATTCATTGGAACATAGTCGCAGCGTGGCTTGTGTTTCTCTGTTTTATCGCTACTACAACTGATTTTGCTCCAGAGAGATAAGCGGACTTGTTCCTGAAAATCGCATATTTTTACGTAGCACTTGCCTTTCTCTCAGTGCGTTTGTGGTCGATTGGACAGTAGATTGCACACTGCATAATAGACACAAAACACCAGTCACACAATGCACTGTTTAAGTGTATTGGTGCCCACCCCCTGAGTATTGGTCACATAAAAAAAAAATTAAAAAAAACTATATTTAGCGAGAAAAAATGTAGCGAAGGCGGAGGCTCTTCTTCATCCAGATGGCTTTCAAACTTTCTAAATGTGTACTACATACTTATAGTAGGACTCAAACTATTGAGGAGTAACCTGAAACTAATAACTGGGCATCTGACCAGTCATTGTAAACTTAAAGAACACTTAGTCAAAGAAGGAATCATTTATTCTGAAATGAAGAGAACGAATCTCTAGAACACATAATTGGTTCTAGGGCGGCCTAAATGAGTTTCAGAAAATACCGGCATGCTTATGAAATTATATGCAGAGAGTTGTTCTTCTTACAGTATCCTAAGGATTACACTAACTATAAGTGTAAAGGAAAAATTATAAGGTAGCCATATATAGGATGATAATATTACAGGAGAATATCTGGTTACTTAACATAATTGATCATTACAACCCTTCAGTCAGGATTACTACCTAGTTTCTCACACCACTTATATTGTGTGTGTGTTAATTTTATGTATGATTATCGGGACCTACAGTTTAAAGTCGACTCCGAACGACAGATTTTTTTTGAGAAACTTTTTCATGGCAATTTTATTTACTCTCAAAGTTTTTGCCAGAAATCTGCTGAGAGGCAGTCGCTGAAGAAATACTTTTTGTATTTTGTGTTGATGTCTGGCCTGGGGCTCGAACCTTGGCTTTACGTCTAATAAGCCAACACAGTACCTACTATGATACGGCGACATCTGGTTGCTGTACTTTAGTACTTCTACAGAACAATACAATGTAACTTTACATACCTATTGCGGTTCAGTTTAACTACAGAGTTCCCAAAGTATTTATTAAGCTTAGCATTCATTTAAGCGATAGTTTTTGGATACAAAATTTTCTTTTCTTTATCTTCTGCTGTCAACCTTAATGACTTGCATTGTTCAAGTCTTAATAAGAGCCAAATAAAAAAGCATGTTGATAGGAGCAATGCTATTCTGTAAGTAAAGCAGTGGAAATTTTAATTGTCATGAACATATTAATCCTCCCTCGTATGTTAGCCATCTACAAAAGGGAATGTGAGAAATGAAATTTTTTAAATTTTCTTTTGAGAAATACTCATGCAAAGTTATCTTTGTTGTTGTTGTGGTTGTTGACAAATTATAACAACATTTTTAAAACAAAAGATGTCCTTTTTTGGGGGGTTATGTTATATAAACATGTGTATAAGCGTTAAGTAAATTGAGTGACTGAATCTGAATCTTATTGTAGGTGTTACATCAAATGTTACAAGAACATGAAAAAGTTCCAAATTATGGTGACAGCTTTTCAACTTTTGAACAAATTTAGTCAAACATTTATGAGTGACAACCGGGAAAACAAAGATGATGTACTTAATTCATTTCTTTATAATTTTTGTTTTTGTTTCTCTTTTTTATACAATTCTTTTTAAATTATAATCATATTCACATGCTCGAATTGACAATCTCAGTTGAATAAAATTTTCAACTGACATTTAGTTTTGTGTGAAACACTAATTACGTACGCTTTTGGAGGTAGAGCAGCTTCTCGTTTGTTTTAAAAGTTAATGATAAAAGCTTTTTGCAAATTTCAGTCGAGATTTGTTTACGTTCAACCAAGTTTTTTATTGATGGAGAGAAAGAATGGAAGGAATTTTAAATTTTTAAACCCATGCAGTTTCCTTACTTGATTGACACAGATGAAATGTTTGAGGGAAAATAACGAAATGAAAGTTTGAACAATGTTTTCTCTCCATTTTACTACATTGTTCTGATGAAGTTTAGGAAACACGTATACATTTTTCTATGCAGTATTTGTATTTTTTATGTGGATAACACATTTCCCAATGTTTTACAATGAAAATTCGTGCATCAATCTTCAAAAATCCATTCAGTTGAAGACCAACCTATCATTCGGTCTGGTTTCTGTTAAGTAAGGTTTTCAACAACGAAGTTATTCGATATAGTAGGAATCACTTGATTCTATATTAAAATTATTAGAAAAATCCAAAACTTGCTTTACATTAAAACCATTTAGTTAGGATTACAACCTAGTTTCACACACCACCCAATTTGTGTGTGTTAATTTTATGAGTGGCTAGACTTACGGTTTAAAGTCGATTCCGAACGAAAGATTTTTGAAAAACTTTCATGGCAGTTTTACTTTACTCTCACAGCAAAGAGAACAAAAACGCTACTGCTACTGACCACTACTACCACTATTTAAAAAACATAAGTAAAAAAGATTAACAGTTAATGAATGAGCGTAGGAGTACATATACTTGAGCAATTAGATATTGATTACTCCAGATATTAAAGATGGAGTTGTTATATTATTTTAACCCATTTAGTTATTTATGCTGCACAGATATTGATATTTTTTTAGGCAAGTAGCCAGGTATGGGTGGCTGCCCATCCAAGAAAAATTTTTGGACCCATTGTTCTACCACAGTCATCCGTTATCCCCTAGTCTCGAAACAACTCGGAGCTCCTGATGAAGCGATCCAGGCTGCCAATGTCAATCCTTGACAGTTCCTCCAAATCATCCATGTAGTAAGTACCCAAGTACTTCCTTCTCCGTTGGCAAAGAGCCGGGCATGTACCCAGCAGATTAGGGACAGTCTCCTCTTCTTCCTCACCTCCGCAGCTTCTGCAGAAGTCGTTAGCAAGATGTCCAAGACCAACTACACTGAGCGCGCCTCTTTGGAGTTTAAGTAGACTCATTGTGCGCCCCTCATCCAGCCTTGGCCAGATTCTACGAGACGCTCTACCCGTATCCAAGGCCGCCTACCTGTCCTTGACGGAATCGACGATCGCATTATCAATTATGAGCTTGCAGGTCCTCATAGGTATGCACAGATTCGAGAGCTCATCGGAGAGTTCGATGGTCGTGCCCCGCCTGGCATGTTCATCATCTCTGCAGTTACCAGGAATACCACTGAGCCCCGGTACCTATACGATATGGATATCATATCGTTCCGCTATCTCGTCAAGATATCTGCGGCAGCCGTACACCGTCTTGGAGTTCACCACATTAGAACTTAGAGACGCGATAGCCGCCTGGCTATCAGAAAGTATGGTTCCGTATGACGTTCCGCTTGGATGCCCTTCCGTCCCCAATAATACTCGCCGCAGCCTGTATTACCTCCACCTCCGCCTGAAAGACACTGCAGTGGTCTGGCAGTCTTGTAGACTGAGCTATTCCAACCGATTCCAAAAAAATTCCACTGCCAACAGCTTCGTTCAGCTTAGAACCGTCGGTGTAAATTTGTACGGAGTATCTTAACAAGTGGGTTAAACCGCCCCACCAGGCCCCGTTGTCCGGAACCGATGTCCTGAATTAATTTTTTTTAACAATTTATTCATTAATAAATACCAGGATGTAACAAAAGGAAAAAATTTGATTTACTTTTAATATCAGATGTACACGGTCTAACAATATAATTTTTTTCCGACTAGCTTTGGTTAAAATTTAATATTTAATCTTCGAAAAGAATTCCATACATTGTTTAAATATAAAAAAATTTTAACTAAAATTTATTTCATATAAAGCACAACCACGAAATTGCCATTCACTGTGGGTTGATTATAAATTTTTAATGCCCAAATATTTTGGAAATTTTAATGAATTTTTCCAAGTAATTAATTTTAGTGTAATTTTACCAGAATATCATATTAAGGTCTAAATGAAAACAGCTCTATAGCCTTAGGCAATAACAATTTCATTTATTTGAACGACAATTTAATTTTGTGAACATAAAATGGGTCATTGATACTGAAAATTAATCAATTTTCTTTAACAAAATCAAGTTAGAAATATGGTCAAACTCAAAATAAATTGTACCAAGAACAACAACAACAAAAATTATAAAATATAAGAATACTTATGCGTCATTAAACACAATCTTTGGATGCTTTAATTTTCCCTCACAGATGTAAAATAAAAACAAACGAATAGATTTGCAAGGATTTGAGAAAAAATACGACCACCACTGCAAAATACAGAGTATTAAAGAGAAGACAGCTGAAGTAACTGCACTTCTTTTCAGCTTATTTATAACAAAATAAAATTTCATTGCAGTTTTACATATGACACTATGCGACAAAATACAAAAATTTAAATACACCCGAGTGACTGACTACCTACCGAACCCTCCAAACTTGTTTTATTTGACAAAAACTTTTTTTTGGACTTTACGCACATATTTATTGATTACACAAACATTTATAAACCGATGTCCAAAATTCAAACCTTATTAGAAAGAAGAGGGATGGGTCTTTGACACGATATACATACATATCTTATTTGACTTAATATGCTATGGAGTCTGATGAGGTAAACTTGACAAATGCGAATTTTTTTCATATTTTTTCATGTTTTTCAGTTCATAGTAGTAGCAGGAGACTGTCATCCACTTCCTCTGCCAATGCCCATCCCTTGCGGGATGCAGATATAGGTTACTTGGCTCTCCGACTCTTGTCAGCTTGACGGAGCTATCGTCCATTGATATCAAGGACATAGCCTCGTCCATCAGACATTCTGGCTGGTTTTCCAGCGTGGGGTAGTCGTGCTTTTTGGAAAATGTGCAGCCCTTGCGCTGACCAACTTCTCCCTCCTTGGATCGGAGGAACTTGATCAGTGCAGAGGCTGCGTTCACCTGTGGCATCACAACGGGCCGCTATGCGTGCTGAAGTGAGCTTTTTGGTAAATTAAAGCTACCACGCTAACCTAACCTAACTCAACCTAGTGAATAACTTAACCAATGTGTGTATTTTCACTGTCGCACCGTGTAATTGCTCATTACAACCCTTTAGTCAAGATTATTAATTGTTAATTTAATATTAATGTGAACAACAGAAAATTCTTATTATGTAATTTTGCTACCTATTTTGCATTTCAGTGTCGGTATGTCATGCGCTCAGTATGTCATGTGAGGTCTAGGGCCCCTTGCTGGAGTAGCTGAAGAGATGAAGAAGAGTCTGAGACTGTTCTTCACCTACTGGGATCATATCCGGCAATATGTCAAAGAAGAAACAGAAGTCTTGGTACTGACAACATGAATGATATGGAGAAAGTGCCAATCATTGACGTTGGTAAGCTTCTTCATCAAAAGCTCCGACTGCTCTTATAGGTCTTGGAAATAATGGAAAAACTGTGGTATCGCAATAGGTCCTATGTGGCCAAAGTGTGTTCATGCGACTTCCTTGCTAAAGTTAATGAAGTGTATGAATGTTATTTAAACAAAATAGTATTCATATGTCTCAGTGGCCATAGTAGTAAATAAAAAACCAAGGAACTAATGTGGCCATTGGCAAGAATTAAATTTTGTTGCGAAATTGTTGGAAATTGTGTTACATCGTTTAACATTAAAATGATAAACAAAAGCTACAAAAACAAAAACAATGAACTTGTTTCCATTATAAACAAGTAAACAAAAATATACCAACAGCATCAGTATAAAAAGGGGATAAACAAGTAAACAAAAACTGCAACAACAAACAATGTAAGCAAAATACACAAACAACAATGAAACAAGGATGTTTACATTTATCGAGATCTCGACAAGGCGAAGGCACAAACATTCGACTTCAAGGTAATTCATCAGACTGTTTACGTTGGCATATAAAAGGCAATACAAAGCAGGCAACGGGGTCAGTAAAAATTCAGTCAGTCTTGTGTGAAGACGAGTTTCGTGTGAAGAGAATAATCGTGGTGTGAAGATCTCCGTTATAAAAATCTACCGAAAAATTGTTAGTGTCTACACAAAAGAGTGTAAACGAGAATAACAGACAAAGCAATTGTTGCTGTTTACATCAAGTTGTGAACAGTGGCAAACAGAACTGTACGAAAAATAAAGAATTTATCTAAAACTAAACACAAATTTATTTTTATCTTATTTGCAATCTACGAACTCATATTTTAAACGTTTTTAAAATTCTAAAACTGTAACAATATTTTCTAAAAATTATAAGAAATTTCTGCGTGAATTGAATGATTTTATGTTGTCAGGTTGTGGAACAAGAAAATGTCGCTTCAAACACCGTGTGGCATATGATGTGTAAAAGTTGTTGCCGTTATTTTAGGATTGTTTAAAATATTGTCTTATATTGTCTTAATGTTTAGCAACGAAAACGTCTTCAAGCATTACTCACCTTTCCTTGAATTTTAAAATCAAAACAAAATGCTTCAACTGACAATAATTCTCTTTTCCAGTTGAAAAACAAGAAAATTCTTTTGATTTCATTTTGAGATATTTTACAGAATATTTATGCTACACATTCGTCTTCTCGGTGTCTAGGCAGTAAAATGAAAATAATTACTAAGCGTAGCAAAATATTATAAAAAAAAGTGTCTCTGGGCTGATGATTTAAGTATGCTCCAATAATTTATTGTGTAAACATAAAAGGCATAAACAGTAGCATGGAATTGCAAAAAGAGCATAAAGAAAATGGAAATTTTTCTAAACAAACATTTTACAACGAAGGCAATTAAACCCGAAAGAAAAGTTCTTCAGCCAGAAGAATAAAAAATTATATTTTGTTGTTAACATAATTGGTTTAAAAGTAAAGTAAAAAATTAAAATAAAAACATATTAAAAGATTTATGAAAACATTGT
Organism: Sarcophaga subvicina; assembly: GCA_936449025.2. Taxonomy (NCBI): domain Eukaryota; kingdom Metazoa; phylum Arthropoda; class Insecta; order Diptera; family Sarcophagidae; genus Sarcophaga; species Sarcophaga subvicina. The sequence goes on from OW388084.2 coordinate 43,035,323, forward strand.
GCCATTATAACTCGCAATGAATAAATTTTTACAAACCTTTTGGTCTCACACAGAAATTGTTTAAAACATACTTGTTTAATTAGGGTCTTTATAAATGTTGTTTTTGAATTTAATGAATATTCGAGAGAAGGATACCTTGAATATAATAACACGGTGCGACAGTCAAAACACACCCAGCTAATGACATAACGTAGGTTGTGAGTTTTGTTGAGTAGAACTCAAAAATATATTTTTTTTTTATTTCTCGAATCCTCCAAACTTTTTTATTTGACAAAAAGGGTATTTTTGATCTTTTTGCACAAAATTGTTGATTACTCATTTACTTTTTATCCTATTTTCAAAATCCAAAGTTTTTTTTGAAAGGGGAGAGATTAGCCTTTCAAACGGTATACATAAACATTTTATTCAAATTTATATGTTATGAGTTTTGATGGGGTAAACTTTGAAAATATGATTTTTTTTATTTTTTCAAGTTTAGACATTCTTAATTGCAAAATTTAATTAAAAAATATAAAATATGTGATGACATTCTGAAAGCGCATTATCTTGTGAAAAGATTGACACTTCGTTTGATCAAGTCGGACAAAAATTACCGTAGTTATAATTTAAATAGTATACAGTATACAGTCATCTTATATTTTTAATATATGTCATATATTAACGTTTCGTTCAAAAATTTTTAAAAGTTTTGATATATCTTGATAGTTTATCGCAAAATGTGTCAATTTCACGTTTGTACGAATACCAGAAGTCGGCTAATATTTGTGTTTTTTTTTCAAATATTATTATTTCTCATTGCGCACACATTAGCCAAACCTGAAATTGACACATTTTCTGATAAACAATCAAAATCCATTAATCATTTTGAACTAAAAGTTCATTTGAAAAATAATTTAAATGAGATATATAGCACGACTGTTATACTATTTAAATAATAACTACGGTAATTTTTGTTCATATGAAAAGTCAATCTCTTCACAGGATAATGCACATTAAGAATGTCACCACTTATATATTTTTTAAATATAGTTTGCTGCTATGAATGGTCAAATTGAAAGAATGTGAAAAAAATTCGCATTTACCAAGTTTACCTCATCAAACCTCATAGCATATTAAGCAAATAATATATGTATGTATATCGTGTCAAAGACCCATCCCTCTTCTTTCTAATAAGGTTTGAATTTTGGACATCGGTTTATAAATGTTTGTGTAATCAATAAATATGTGCGTAAGCTCCAAAAAAAGTTTTTGTCAAATAAAACAAGAAATATAAAAAAAAATAATTTTGAGTTCTGCTCAACAAAACTCACAACCTACATTGTGTAATTATATATTATATAATATATTGTATATATTATAGAGTAATTATTAAAATTATATTTTTCAACCTTCTTTAAGAAACACAGGTGTTAACTCCTTACATATTAATTAACGTGTATTAAACATTTTGTTGCATTTACATGATAAATCGTTTTCATTTATCGTCGTCTCATTTTTTATCACGGCTTACATATATTTCTGAAGACTGTTTGAAATATTGTGTTTCATGAAATCAAAAACACCATGAAATCACATTTATTTATAAATCTCCACCTCTACCGTATGTGTTGATAACAAAAAAAGTATTTTGAATACTTTTGTTATCTAGTGTTTCGGGTGTTGCAAATTCATCAAACCATTAAAAGAAAAAAAATGGTAAATGTTAAAATGTGAGCATTTTATTAATGAACAGTCATTTACTGAAACTCTAAATTCCGCACACATACTTTTGCAAAGCTTTTAATTTAAATACTTTCGCACACTCTTACGCACCTAAAAACAAAATAAATTTTAAGCAAATAAACGTTTGTAGTCATTACAACACAGACGGCTTTACATTCCCAATTTTATATTTTTTAATTTCTTTCAAACTCACACTTGCAGTTGTTTAATTTACACGTCAGCGGCCTTACATACCTAAAGCCAGAAAGAAAACATTTCCCAATTCCATCAGGTTTTTTAACACTTTCATCGCCACGATAATATCAAAAATTATTCACATGGGCCACTGTAACCTTATTAGATAATTTAGTTAAAAATGTATCAAGGAAACTTAATGTGTCACAGAAAACATTTTTTGCCAAAATTCCCGGAAAAACACAATTTTTTTTGTCACACATATATGACTGACATGGCCCTATATTAAAAGTTTTATTTATTTATTTATTTATTTAAAATGCGTATTTGTTAAAAATAAATTTGTAAAATACACTTCCAAAATAGTGAGGACTCCAAATCGCGTACGTCAGACATATATGTGTGACATGGCTCATGTAGAAATTCTTAGCGTCAGACACATATGACTGACATGGCGATGAACGTGTTAAAAAGGAAAAATCATACGACATTTTTACAAATTTGCATACATAATATGTCATTACAACCCTTAAGTCAGGATTACGGCCTAGCTTCTCACACCACTTATGTTGTGTGGGTTAATTTTATACATGAGTGGCGGGACCTACAGTTTAAAGTCGACTCCGAATGACAAATTTTTGAGAAACTTTTCATGGCAGTTTTATTTACTCTCAGAGTTTTTGCCAGAAATCTGCTGAGAGGAAGTCGCCGAAGAAATATCTTTTCATATTTCGTTTTGTTGCAGTTGTCTGACCTGGGGTTTGAACCCAGGCTTGATGTCTAATAAGCCAATACACTATATACTAGACTACGACGACACGTCTACACGATTAGTAAAAGATCAAAGGAAATAAAAAATAGTAAGGCACCCCTAATCTAATGGGATACAATGGTTTTTGAAAAACAACGAGGGTCTTACGGCTGACTAATGTTATAAACACAATAAACGCAACGCAGCAAACGCAGCAATCTGTGCGTATATGGAAGTGATTAATGTAAATTTCTAATTTTATTCGCAGCAATGTGAGAATTAGTGGTAACAGTGAAGTATTTTTGCTGGCAATGAGAGTTTAAATGCTGTCAATACAATAACATGCATGAAATGGAGAATTTAAATACGTGAGGTATTTATTTGACAAAGCACTAATGAATTGTGTAGTTTTTATTTGTTTTGCTTATGCTTTGCTGCTGCTATCAGCTTATCTGAGGCTTCAATTGTAAAATTGTTGTATTTGCTGCGTTGTGTCTATTGTACTTATAAGCATAATTCCCATACGAGTTTTATCTCAATGTATTACACTCTAATTATATTGATCGGGTCGGATGTTTAAATTTTAATCATCGGATATTCTGGATCTGGCAATACTTATATCTTTCTATTCTGTCACAAAATTCAGTATATTATCTCCACTGAACCTAATGAATCGATTTACGCTTAAAAAACGTTGGGATTTACTTCCAAAATAAAGACAATTGGTCGGTAATTGCACGAAAATGGCGCAAAAAATTTGGTCACACAGAAGGACCAACAGTGCCCGGTATACGCAAGTTTATTGCTAAAGTTCGTGAAACTGGTTTCATTGTTGATGCGCCAAGACGTGAGCATGTTCGTATAGTGCGTACACCCGAAAATATCGAAGCTGTGACTGAAAGTGTGCGTGAGAATCCATTAACATCAACTTGTCATCGTTCTCAAGAATTGAACATTCATGCACAATTTTACCTCGATTTTTGCGAAAAGATCTCGGTATGAGTTCAATTAGTTCGATTTTGCTCAAAAAAAATCATATTAATCACGGAGCTAATTTTCATCTTGGCGGGAACGTTAATGAGCAAATTAACCGTATGTGGGCTTAGAAAACCCACACGCGGTCTGACGGAAATCAATGCACCCATTATGAATGGCTGTTTGGTGCAGCTTCTGGAGCGAAGCCATCATTGGCCCATATATCTTTGAAAATGAGGACGGCGCAACCATTACGGTCAATGAAGACACCTATCGCACCATGATAACCGATTTTTTTTTTGCACACGCTCTTCATAGTATTGAGTAAACGATGTTTAGTTTCAATAAAATGAACATACCACACATCTCATGCCAAAAATGTTTTATAGCGACAAACGCTTGATGGCCGTCTAATTAGCCAAAATGGTGATGTCAATTTGCCGCCAAGAAACTGCGATTTGACTCCGTTGGATTATTTTCTGTGGGGAAAGAAAGAAAAAGAAAAGTGTTATGCCGCAAACTAGAGACAATTGAGCATTTGAAGGCCAACATTCGAATGAGGTACCGTGAGGCCAACCGCAACAGCCATATGAATGAAAAAATATTCAGTTTTTAACCGGAAAAATTTTACTGCACAACAAAAAAAAATTTGGCCAAATTTAAAACCGTTTTTGTTTCATTGCATTTATAAATTTAAAGTTTTAAATGGCCCACCCATTTTTTTACTCACATTATGCTCATATGTGACGTATGAGTGATATTTAATTATATTGCTTTCATTCATGTCAAAATAAAAGATATTTTATTGCATACTTTAAGAGTAACTGTTCAGTACATGTAATATGGTGCGTATGAGTAATACATTTCAAATGCAATTAAATAGAAAGTATACGATTAATACGATACGATTAGTAGATTTTTTTATAAAATGAAAATTTGTCTAACCTAAAAATATAAAAACCACAATTCTAGTCTATATTCTCTAGTGAGTACTTTACCTACCCATTACATTGAGTTAGCATCTACTATTCGGTCTCTTTTACATAAAAACTTGATATTTCTGAAGATGAATTTTATGTTTAAATTTAAAATATAATTTAGTTTTTATAATTTAAGGCAAACATTAAAAGGAAATTTACCCAAAACAATTCGAGACCAACCGCAGCACATACTGCCTATCATGTAATTTAATGCAGTACGTTTTTTTTTTAGTATGAATCCCATATTAGGCATGATTATACATCAGACGTGTGTGTCCGTGATTAATATGGAGCTCATTAAATTCAATATTTTTATTTCACTTTTAGGTACGTAAATACTTTTTTCCAACTCAGACGAATATTTAATAAAGTGTGACGACAGGGTAACAGGCTATATGTGAATGTTAAAATGAAATATTGTACCATCAAGCAATTGTATTTTTTTAAATGTCTATACATAATGTTGTTGAAGGATTTAAAAGGATTTAAAGAATTAAAAGTCACGTAAAAAAATCGTAAAAAATACGTTGTGAATAATTAACCGCCGCTTAAAGAAATTTCGTGGAAAGAAAATAAAGTTAAAACGATTTTATCGAATAATAATCAGATTTAATGATTTTGCATATGCTTTTAAAATTCTAGAGTGTAAAATTAATTTGCCAATAAATGGTAGTCAATACATTTGAATAGATTTGTAAGTAAGTATATTAATCAAAGTGGTATAGTAGGTAGTGTGTTGGCCCCAGGCCAGACAGCAAAACAAAATACAAAAAGTATTTCTTCAGCGTCTTCCTCCCAACGGATTTCTGATAAAAACTCTGAGAGTAAATAAAATTGCCACGAAACATTTCTTAAAAAATTTGTGTTTCGGAGTCAACTTTAAACTGTAGGTCCCGCCACAGTGTGTGTTCAAAATCAGCACACACAAAATAAGTGGTGTGATAAGCTAGGTCGTAATGCTTACTGAATGGTTGTAATGAGCAGTCAAGTAGGTTAATAATTGAATTAATTTTGTCAAAAATACAGATATGGCAGTTGGTTTTGGTTAACAAAAATTAAATTCTATACCAAATTGAGCTGCAGCAAGTTGATCTGGATGCTGCTACTCTTTTAATATTACTGTGTGCCGCTCTACTGACTCTTTTTTTGACGCATTTAGCACTAGAGTTGTCAAAATGCCAATCACGAAGTATATTTCCATAGCTTTTATTCCCAGAAGTAATTTGCAAACTGATTTACGTAATTTCGGTTACCTTACTACAGAAACAATAAGAGATAATCGTCTTAAAAAATGACTCCTGATAAATGTAAAGAAGATCTGGAAAATCCAAGAGCAGAGTTTGATTGTAGGTTTGATAAAAGCAATGAGATATTATTGGTCCGCTGTGTCATGATTATGATTCAATCATGATTCCTATCAGCCCTATATCAGGATTATTGGTCGCCATACTCTAGTAGGTTGTGTGTTTGCTTAGTAGAAACAGTGGTTCAATCCCTGGCTCACACATCGCGAACAAAGGGAAATATAAAAAATATTGCTTTCGGCAAACAGTAAACAGTAGGACCCGCAACTTATCGATAAAATTAACATACACAACATGAGTGGTGTGAGAAACTAGGTTGTAAGACTGACTAAAGGTTTGTAACGACCAAGTACGTAATAATGTAAGTGTTTCCAACGTCTTACAATGTATACCTGCGCCGATCAAGTTTCTGGAAAACTTTCAAATAATATACGTTATGTCTTCAAACATAACATAAGCTGTTGTAGTTACAAAAAAAATTAAAAAAGCATTTTGTATTGGAAAACAATGCTTTTCTAACTTTCACTAATAAATGGCCACTGTGCAAATTTGGCTACACCTCTTTTATTGCCTTTATTTTTCCGCTTTTTTTTATACTCCTAATTTTATACAAAAAAATATGAAATTTTTTAAAGTTTTCCCTGTAGTTTCGGTTCGGCTTTCAATGGGTTAAGTTACGCTCAACTTATGTCATGTCTCTGCAGTTGTCGTTAATTATGTTGTTATTGTTATTAGTTCATGTAGGATTATATTTTTTTAAATACATTTTGTTATCGTTATTGATGTTTTACGATAATTTACATTTATGGGATGTTTTTTATTGATTATAATAACTTATTATTTTAATTATAAACAATAACAATAAAAATACTGCTGATTGGAAATCATTTCGATTTTTATAGCCACTGAGTAACTGCATTTTAAAATGTTCAGTTGAAATCCTGATTTTATTTATTTTATCCTGAGTAAAGCGATTAAATCGTTTCAGAAAAATACAAAATTTTTTTTATTAAATTAATAACAACGAATTAAAATATTGAATTTATGCCTTTTGCTACCAATAATTTGTTAAAGTTAAAAGTATAATACAATAAAAAATCTAAAACGTCTTACTACAGCAAAAAAATCAGCAAGAGCAGTAGAAACAGCTTGTCGTCTCTGCTGATTGGTTAAGAAAAATGTACATATGTTTCCTCAAGTATATTTTTCCATTTGTGCCTAGTTTCCGCTTCTTTAATCTATTTTACTAAGCAAGTGAATGGTCTGCTGCAGCAAGTCCTAGTTTAATGGGGGCTGCCATCAATCGTTGCCTAGAAACAACGCCCTCCGAGAATGAGGTTAGTGGTAGGGAATCTAGCTCATTATTGATACCTATTTCTTCTTCCCAATAGGTGGCGGAACTGCCTGACCTTTAATGTTATATTTTTCAATTTCCAGGTGGCTTCTAAAATGGGGGAGTAGGTCGTAACATTTTTCTCCATTTGAGGTTTCTAACCTGGGCTTCGCGACTTGGATACAAGCTGTTTTTACCACTACATCACGCCGCCTGCAGTATATATATACAATATTATGGAAAGTATTAATGGAAAGTTTTTACTGAGTAAATCGATTAAAACATATTCAAGCTCTTTATTGAAACAATTTTTAGTGCATATTTCAGACTAAAACCCCGGAGGAGGCTATTAAATGTTCATCATTTTATAGAATTAAATAATCCGTCTAGAAATCCATCTAGAAAACACCCGAACCCTTTGCCTACCTTATTTGTTTATATTCCTGTTCCTGGTGCACTTAAGAAGTATTCTTAGTTCTTACTTCGTCCTATGTACCACGGAACATTTGCATATATTGCATTGATGGTATTGATGTTAATATATGGTTGCTGGCCGGACGAACACTGGTATGAACTTTTATACAGGATAACAATTTCTATTTCTTACTAAAGATCTGAAACCAAAGCCAAATTTCGTGCCACTGCAGCTGGGGTATAAGATTTCAGTATTTCCTTCGATAAATACACCTACTACACACACAGTGTGAACATTCCAAGGGCAGATCGTTAGCTCATGTTCCTTGCATCGCTTTTGAGCTGTGGCGACTTTGTTAAGCTACTTTGAACTTTCTTAAAGCCTGCTTGACCACAGCAATATTTTCCTACCACAGCTCATGGCAATTTTCAAAACGGCACAATGCTTGCTGAGTGGCGAGATTTTCAATGAAAATCTCTTGATTTACTCGGATAACCAAGCTGAAATTGAGTACCTAACAAATGCAATTTCAACGTGCGTCAAATGAAAGCGGAGGATTTCTTAAAAAAATTTCGGATCATTCAAAGATAACTCCTGTATAGGTTCCGTAACAGGATATCGTAGGAGATTGCTTTACTTATGAGCAGCCATGGGCTGGCAATCTTGACGCATTATAGGTATAGGTATTCATATTGCCTCTGTTAATTTGGCTTAATCCCGTTGGCGTGCAATATTGCCAGACACTACTGGACTCATACGGGCAAGAAGAGAACCAACTCAGTTTAATCTTTAAATCACATCATCATCTATCGCACAATAGCGATTGTTACGGACCAGTGTCCTTTTGTCTCGGTATTCCGATTAATGACTTCTGCAGAAGATGTGGGTCTAAGGCGAAGGAGACTGTATTTAAACGCAGTGCCCTACTCTTGTCATAAAGAAACGGAGGTTTTTGACCTCTTATTTTCTGATAACTTTGATCTTTGACCTTACATTTGATTTATTTTGCACTCGGCATAGTTTTCTTTAGGGAATTGTTGATCACCGAGTAGAATAAATTGTACACCACAATGGGCCTAAATGCTGGCCTTCGAGGGGGTCCGCAACCTAACTTAATCTAACATTGTGATCAATCACACAGAAAAGCTTCCTAATTTTTAGGAAACTATATATAAAAATTATTATAATCTCTTAGCACACGATTATGTGTATAAATAATTGTAACGTGGCATATACACATATATGTATAGTATTGAGGATATAAAAATAAATTATTCTGCAAATTCAATCGAAGGCAAAGAGAGATATAAGCTCTGTTACATTTTTGTTGTTATACAACATTTTTAGAAGAAATATTATTCGAATTTTTGTTCACTGCAAGCAGTTAAGAATTATTCATTCAGCTCTCTAAACTAACTTTCATTCTTGGAATTTTTTTCCTTTCTCTATCTGTAGCAGACTTTAAGATAAATTGCTTTGTATTTACATAACTAGTGTTCTTGATAAGTAACAACCGCTTGTGTCTGGGCGTTAGAAAAATTAAGTTTTTTTCGTTTGGTTTTCCAAGTCATATATTTGATTTGTATCATTCTCCTTTTTTATTTTCCTCTCTTAGTTTTAATATATTCATTATACATCAGGTGTTAAAACGGAAGCATTCACTACGAAGAACTCGCATATTTTACAACTAATTTTATTGCTTATGTGGGAATGGTTGTGTTTTTGTTTTATACTCTCATAACTGCAGTTAAAAAGATTTCAAATTAAATTTTTTAAAGAAAACTATTCCTTTTATAATTTAATATTAAAAAATAAATAAAAAGAAATAATTTTTAGAGACCATCGAACACCCTGACGTATGATCAATATTTAAAGAAATAATATTCATACGTCCAAGTAGACAAATAAGGAATTTAAAGATTAGATAGTAAACTGCAAGTGGTCATTAGATATGGTAAAAAATAATAAAGAATAATTTGAGGACTAAAGAGAGCACCAGAATTAGGAACCTTCTCTTAAAAAGAGAAGTTAAAATTATGATTCTTTGAATTCGCAACAATTAAACTCTTCATATTGAATCAATGATAAGATCAATTTAAATGAAATGAAATTGCTGATATCAACATATCAAAACCTAAAATTTCAAACACTTTCGATCTGTTTGCTACTGCATCAGAAACGCGGTAGTACATGGTTAATCGAGGTAGTAGATGGTTAATCTTTTCGATGCAACTCCATCAAGATTGTTACGATTTTCTGCATATCCAAATCAAAATATCAAAATTTCATAGAGGATTCCTTCCCAAATTTCTTTTAAAAATGCGAAACAAAACAAATTGCAATGTTTCACATATTGATATCATTTGCACTCATATTCTGAGTATAAATGTACATATGTGAGACTCTTAAATATCTCTTAGTTTTTACAGCAACGCTCTTAACATATTAGTGGTTTCTTTTCTTTGTTGTTATTAGTACATGTAACTTCTTGTTGCTATAACTTCTTTCAACGAAAAGAGAAGAAAAGGAAAAAAGAGAATAACGATTTTTTTGTTTCACTGCGTTGGTACTGATGCAGAAGTCACCCAATGAGAGGAGATCTTTTTTTCTTATTAGTTTTTGTTTCGTTTCTTTTCTTTATTGTTGTCGGCTAACTGTGCATTTATGTGTATTGCTATTTCTTTTTGATCTTAGCAAAATAATATAGGCAATATTTCATTATCATTTTTTTTGCGTTGTTAATTTTTTTGCAAATCGTAACGGAATCTTCTTTTTTCTTATGAAAATTAACTTCTTATGTTTCAAAAATTTTGTAACCAAGTGATTGATAAAGTGAACGTGGTTGAGGAAGCATTAAAAGCGGATTAAATTAATAAAGAGGAAAAAATTGAAATAGTAAAATAATTTATTGTGTCCTTATATCATAAAAGGAACTTTAAATACCAAGAAAAATAATTCAACATTTTGGAATCCTAAGTGCCTTAAGTTTGTGTGTCTACAACAATTTAAGTGGACTATAAATTACTTCTTTGGAGAATTAGAGGAGCGTCCCCACTCCACAAATCTGTGAAAGCCCCTTTTTATAGAAGGATAAACGTGGTGTTCTAGCTTTTTATCAAGGAGCATTCTGAAACCTCATTTTTGGCTCTTCATACGTGGTTCACCTCTATCCACGTTTGTTAAGGAGCATTGTAAGATCCCGTTGTTGGTTCCTTACACGTGGTTCACCCCTACACACGTTTTTGGGAACCTCACATTCTTCTTCAACACGTGGACACACCGTCACCCAAATTCATGTGGAGAAGCGGCGTTGTCCTTGAATTTGAATACACGTGGACGTGGACGAAGGTCACAACAGATCGACAAGTCACTTATTATATAATCACCACGTGAGCTATCAGATAAGTAAAAACGAATTAATAGAACCTACATTAAGTGAACAAAAAGAAAACTAGTTAACACTTAAAATATTATAATTAAACAAAAATTATTTAAAGATTTAAATTTTTTCTAAATATAGAGTCAAATCTTAATTAAGTTCTAAATTTTAATTAAAATTAAAAAAAATTCACAATATTATTATAATGATATGATTTAGTGAAAATTAATTATAATTTGATATAAGGTAGAATTGTAATTAATTTAATTTAAGATTGAATATAACTTAATTTTAGGAGGAAGTTTAAGACAAACAAAAATAAATATGGATACAAGAATCTAAACTAAATTTCGGATAAAATCTATATTTTTTTTATCATAAATCACATCCTCATATTTATATTTTTATTCGTTCATTCATTCATGTTTCCATTCATTCGTGTATTCATTTATTTCATTTATTCATTCTTAATTAAACTTCATCCTAATCACTCATTTAAACCATTCATTCAAAATTAACAAAAATAAGTAGAATTTTGAAATGCTAATCTAAAATGCATACAAATTTTAATGGAAGAAACAGAATTACAAAGAATTACATATAATTAAGAAAGAAAATATTTTGAGAAATAATTTTTGAAATCGAAGAAAATTCTAAATCTAAATTAAATAATCTAAATACAAAATAACTTGGAACATGTATTAGACTACAATGAATATTAACTTAAAATTTTGAATCAAACTAAATATTGCAAAATGAATTAATGCAAATTTAAATTTGAAGTATTAAAGGAATCATTTCCTATTTTGAAACTAAAGTGAATTATTTAACTTTTAAAATTAATTCGTAAAAAAATCACAAGAATGTTAAAACTAAGATAATGTTTTGTACATTTTTTTGAGTTTAGCAAATATAATATTGTCTGAAGATATATATTTAACCAACTGTAACATCATCATGGTTGCTGGGCCCATCAAGTCATGCTGTTGATAATATAAAAGCATCAGGATAATTACAAATCTGCAACAGTCCAAAAGTTGTGAGTAAAATTTTCCATGTATTTTAATATTTTCTTATTATAAATATTTATAATCACTACAAATCTGACACTATCAATTTGTTAATTTTGTCATAAGTTATCTTAAATGTAGAGGTTTTGATTTTAAGAATTTTTTTTATTGAAATGCTTCCAATAAACATTGTCTCTTTGAGATTATTCAAATTGTAAACAATGGAAATCTAAAGAAAAAAAATTAATGGGGGAATAATGAACCAAACCAAATTTGGACTTTGGTAAGTAATAATTGTGTCAAAATTAGGGACAGGTATTCAATTCGGGTATTTCACTTGTCAAGGAGTCTGATCTAAGATCAGTGGGTGGGAATCAGTGTACCCTACTTGGCGTTACAACTTGCCAGAGTCTGTTTTGTGATTCTTAAGTTTAAGAAGCTTTACTTTATTTTAATTTTTTTTTACACACTATTGGTATTTCGTTTGGCATGGATAGTGTGTTATATGTCCACGTGCAATAGAATGTACGGGTTAAGAACCAATTATACCACACCTATTGCTAGCTGGGAAGTCACCTAACATGCGTCTTAAGCAATACTTTTATTTCTGGTCCAAGAAATTGAATTTCTAGGAATTTTCAACAATTTTTATTATTCAGTTTACAATCGGCGTGCAACAAGATAACAGATGACACCAAAATATGATGTATATCAAAGGGTTTTGTGTTCTTACTTTCTGTCAGGGATATCAGCTGAAGAATTTTTGGCCCATCTCATTTAAGTAGATTTTATGTATCGGGTCTCCTATTAAGTGCTTCCTATCATACATAATTATATACATAATTTGTTATTACAACCCTTCAGTCAGGATTATGACCTAGCTTCTCACACCTCCTTTGTTGTGTGTTAATTTTATGCGTGAGTGGCGGCACCTATAGTTTAAAGTCGACTCCGAACGATAGATTTTTGAGAAACTTGTTCATGACAATTTTATTTACTCTCAAAGTTTTTGCCAGAAGTCTGCTGAGAGGAAGTTGCTGAAGAAATACTTTTTTGTATTTTGTCTCGATGTCTGGCCTAGGGCTCGAACCCTGTCTTTACGTCTAATAAGCCAACACACTACCTACTAGACTACGGCGACTTCATTGTTTGCTTTATTTTCTAGAAATTCTTTGTTTTTATCCTGTTTTTACAACAACACAATGTTTAAAAGGATTTATAAGAAAACGATTTATAAAATAAAGATTCAGCATAACAAATCCATCTTTCACTGTTTTTGAGAATCTTGTCATGGCAATTTTTTTAGAGTTTTTGCCAGAAATCTGCTGATAGGATATCGCCGAAGAAATATTATTTTTTTCATATTTCGTTTTGTTGGAGATATCTGACCTGGTGTTTGAACCGTGGCCTCGCGCCTTATAAGTCAACACACAATGTAATAAACTACGTCGCTTATTATCTTTAAAATTAAATAAAACAAATTGTGAGAGGGATATCATCAAAATACTTAAATCGTTTAAAAGACCACCAGTTCAAAATGCACACTAAACACCGATTTTTTTTTAAATGCGTCAGATTTGGCAATTTGTTCCTTCGCTTACTCATTCATTCAGAAATTGACATCATCAATGCAGAAAGTTTGTGCATAACTTTCAAGATCAGTGGCTCCTGCCAGAGTTCAATATGCAAACACACGCCATTCCTTTGCCCTCAGTTCCTGGGTCAGTTGGGTTCAGTACGGGTGCATTCCTAAATTACGATTCAAAATTCGTCAAATTGTAGTCTATGATATGCCAAGATCTTGTAAGAGACGCGAAATCGATTGCCATAGGTTCTCCTGCCCACTTTGACAGATATCGGCTACGTGTTCGAAGGATCTCGGATTTCATTGGCGATCGTTTACTGAACCAGTAAACTTGAACTCATTTACCACATTGCCAACAGTCCTATCGGTAGAACGATTATGGTGGCTCCAAATATCAACAGAAAACAGAAAAAACTGGTGCAATGCCAAATAAGTTAAATGTAATACTTGACCTTAAGGAATGCCCTACTAAATATTGGGTATAACATTATAATATATTGGACTTTTGTTTTTACGCTCTTTTCCTCTTGGGGTTACCTACACATTTGAGTGCACCTAAAGTGCAAGAAACATATTAAAATTAAAAAATTAAGAGTTTCATGAAATGTCTAAATATGGCACACATATTTGGTCACTACAAGTCTTCAGTCAGGATTACGACCTAGTTTCTCACACTACTTATATTGTGTGCGTTAATCTTATACATGAGTGGCGGGACCTAGATTTTAAAGTCGATTCCGAACTACAGATTTTTGAGAAACTTTTCATGGCAATTTTATTTACTTTCAGAATATTTGCCAGAAACCTGCTGAGAGGAAACCGGCGAAGAAATACTTTTTCATATTGTCGCTTTGATGTCTGACCTGGGGATACCACTTAAAGCATTCACAATAAAAGACCCACATTACCTATAAATTTATTTTAAAGCCATCTTCTAGGGCATCCAGTTAAAACAAATCGCCTCTAATAACAATGCTGTAACAATTTCGAATTAGGAATATTAATGGTAATCACAAATGCACAAACATACATTAAATACTGACTCACCTTTATTACTTGCTAAGCCACCTAAAGCCTATAAAAATGTTTGTTACCTTTCTTCACATTAAAACAACCAACAGCACCTTGGAATATGGTTTGAAATTGCTTTGGACTTCCAGAAATCATTTTATTTCGTTCAACAAAAATTATTTGATTTCCGAGACTATTCCCAATATGTTACGAATTTACTTTCACATTGCTAAGACAGTAAAATTGAATAGATTTTTAAACAAACCCATACTTTCATACATAATAGGTCATTACAATACTTCGGTGAGGATTACGACCTAGATTCTCCCACCACATATGTATACTGAATGTTGTGTTTGTTTTGTACATAAGTGGTGGGGCCTACAGTTTAAAGTCGACTCCGAGTGGCAGATTTTTGAGAAAATTTTCATGACAATTTTGTTTTCTCTCAGAGTTTTTGCAAGAAATCTGGTGGGAGGAAGTCGTCGAAGAAATATTTTTTTCATAATTCGTATTATTGGAGATGTTTGATCTGGGTTTTGAACCGTGGTCTTATGTCTAATAAACCAATACACTAGCTACCAAACTACGGCTACGGCGACTTCAAAACCAAACAAACCGAAATATTAAAAATAATATGTGTGATGATTTATGGTCCAATAATTCATTGTCAATTATAGAAAACCGAAGCGTAAAAGAGCAAAATCAAAAGGCTAAAGCGACAGAAAATAGTATACAAATATTTACAAAAAAGATAAGAACACGTTAAAAAAATATATCATCCAGCAACAAGAATTAAATGCGATTTTCTTTTTAAACCACATTTAAAAGCGAATAAAAAATAATTGCTGATTTATGAAAAGGTTTGTCACAAATATTTCCTACTGCTGTCATGCTCCCAAGCAAAAATTTTATCAAACTCTTGGGTCTAATTTGAAAAGGTTTAACTATAATATTTTTAATTAGTTTAAATATATGAAAAACATTTTTGTGAGCATTTCTATGAATTTTTTTTATGAATTAAAGAAAATTATTCAGAAATATAATCGCGTAACGCTAAAATTAAACCGCTTTTATTTACCTTGAAAGGTAAATATTTTTTGTCCTGCCGAAAAAAATGAGGATTCCCTGTCATCCCTTTACATCTTTTTTTAAATCGTGCGGTGTTGCTCTAAACTGATTAAATGTTCTTAATTTAACCACAGATTTTTATCGTTTCATGAATTTCATGACATTTTTCTGAACATAGTATTTCATTAAATTAAAATCATCATCAAAAGAAAATTTAAAATTTATTTCTATCCGTGATCTCCTGTTGTTTGTCTTGCTGATGGTGAAAAGAATTTTTTTCGCTTTCGCGTTTACTGTTGTTTGCTTTGGTTTCTGCTTCTAAAATCATCAAAACGCACCAAAAACTCCGATTAAGTCAAAAACCCACCCAAAAGACATGAAGACATAGAATCTGGCATGCCAACCACAAAATTACATTAATTAGCAGTCGTTTACTGAACCTAAATACACACTCTATGCACACGTAAGCAAAACTTTTAATTTAAATACCTACGCAGACTCTTTTGTATATAAAATAAAGAAAATATTGAAATCAACATACATACATACGTGTTAAATCTAGCCATAAAGTTCTGCTTTAATTGTAATTAACACGTACACATATTCCCCAACGTAGTTCCATATTTATATGTGCAATTGTTTATGTTCTTTTAAACAAATTATTTTTTTTTTATTTATCGGCTAAGAATTAAACAATTATTTTAAAAGATTAAGTTAGGTTAGGTAAGGTGGCGGTACTTCCTTGAAAAAAAAATCCAGCATTAAGGTACGCTGTGATAACATAATCAATATTCCACTTGAGGATCAAATACAGTGGTGGCCACGAATTTAAGACACGACATTTTACTTATACATTTGTGATAATTTTTACATCTTATCAAAAATATTTTATGTCCATGATATTTTTCTTAAGATTTTAGTAATATTAGGAAGAAAAATCAATAATATTTTGCTGCCTATATTTGGTTAAGAATTTTTATTTACATATTATATAGATCAAGACAAAATGCTAGTCGGGATTTGATATTTTTTTGGCACAAGTGGTTTACGATGGGCTATACAACCACGCAAGTTTTTTCCATTTAGACATCTTCTCTTCGTCCTAGACGAAATATCAATACCAAAATCCAATACAATTTTATTTTTTATTTTACTTGAGCTCGTGAAAGGATTATTAGCAGCTACTTTAGGATGTGGTTTTTCGGGCTCTAGGTTGCTGTTTGACATTTTTGGTCGTACCATGTTGCTTGATGTGTTCCAGCGCGTTGTAAATCTTGCATCTAGAACATTTAAGCAGCTTGGAAATCTGAATTACTGTTTTTCCATCAAATTTTAGTTGTTGGATCAGTTTCGCTCTGCATCGGAATTCCAAGTACCTCTGGCCATGTATAATTAAATATTTCTATGTATTCCAGTATAAAATAAAATAAAACATTCGTTGCTCAACGTTAAGCTTCAAAAAACACCAAAAAGTCACTTAAAAACCAGATATTTCTGAAATGTCTTAAATTCGTGGCCAATTTCAAATAAACGTTTTTACAATAATATGATCAAAAAGCAACAAAATGTAAAAAGAAACAAAATAAAATAATGGTACTTTTTCTTAGTGTTACAGGGTACATAGAAGAATAAAGAATATCAATTTTGATATTACAGGATTGTAAATATTATCACAACTAAGTCAGTCATATGTCGTGTCTTAAATTCGTGGCCACCACTGTATACCATAAAGAAAATCAATCCTAGTCCAAAATAAATATTGTTATTGCAGTAATCTTTACATTAGAGAGCTCAGTTTACGATGTCTGGAAGTAGGAGTCTCTTGACAAGAGCATGGCACTGTCATGTTAAGTGAAACACGCTTTCTTCCGCCTCCTCACAGCCACAGCTCTTGCAGAAGTCATTTGATGGAATGTCAAGCCTTTCGGCATGCCTACCAAAGTAACTGTTGACCGTCAGAATCACTATTCTGCGACGAAAGGTTACGCGATTTCAGCAAAGCAGTGAATCTATCCTCTCTCAGCAGATTTCTGGCATTAACTCTGGGAGTAAATAAAATTGCCTTGAAAAGTTTTTCAAAAATCTGTCTTTCGGAGTCGACTATAAATTGTAGGTCCCGCCAATTATGTGTAAAATTAACACACACATAATATAAGTGGTGTAAGAAGCTAAGTCGTAATCCAATTAGGTAATGTTAGTGTCTCGGTCCTCCTCTTATCCATAAGTGTCCATAAGGGTTTTAAAATATGCACGTGCCAACGAGATTGAACCTCTGTGTAAAACAATGTAATGTCGACTCCGAACGACAGATTTTTGAGAAACTTTTCATGGCAATTTTCATTTACTCTCAGAGTTTTTGCCAGAAATCTGCTGAGAGGAAGTCACCGAAGAAATACTTTTTGTATTTTATTTGATGTCTGGCCTGGGGCTCGAACCCTGGCTTTACGTTTAATAAGCCAACACACTACATACTAGACTACGGCGACTACATACATACATAATTGGTCATTACAACCCTTCAGTCAGGATTACGACCTAGCTTCTCACACCAATTGTTGTGTGAGTTAATTTTATACATGAGTGGCGGGACCTACAGTTTAAAGTCGGTAACAAGCAGGTACTATACAATTTAAATTAACCATTCGGAATACCTATGCCCTGAAAAATGTCGGGTATTTCGAGTTTCGTACCGGTCCTGATCAGCTCATTAGCAATACAATTTCTAATATTATCCCCATGTCCCAGAACTTTTGAATGTTGCGAAATTTTCCTTACAAATCGGCTTTTATGGACAAAAACAATAGCAGCCTTGCTGTCCAGGTTATATACCAATATATTTTCACTCCCGCCACCCAACAATCATTGTGCCGCTTTCAATATTAACATGACCTCCACCTGAAAAAAAATACAGTTATCAGGCAACATACACCAAAGTTTATTGTCAAAACGCTTAATCAATATATCGCAGCCCACCATGTCATGGATCTTTGAAACATCTGTACAAACTTCAAGGACCTCATTAGGCACCTCCGGATCTCTAGACCAGATGTTTCTAGTTGGAATTCTAAAATAGAATTCTCTATTCAGAGCAAATTATATGGGCCCATATAATTGACACGGATGTGTCCTTATCTTTATAACATAGCAATATTTCGGCAGTCAAGGTTATTCCCGCATTTAGCAGCATTCAGCCTTTCTGCCATCAGCCATCAGCTCAGCTCTCTACTTTAAAAGAAGGTCAGGGGGGACCCAATTGAGCATAGCAAGTAATGGCTTGTTTGAAGACCGTACACAGTCTATCAGTAAGCAGTGCATCATTAAAATATAAACTAAGATGTTTTTTTTTTGTACTTGGAGAAGAGATTGTAAAATGTTCTTTCATTAGAGCACAATTCGCGTAAACTAAACCTCGAAGTGCGAAAACAGTCATGGAGATGCTCGATGGGATATAGGCGATATGAATTGTTGAAAGTGTACAAGTGAATTTATACAAGTGAATGTGAAACATGTCGCCGCTAAGCAGTTGTATGTGACTGCGATGACAGGAAGTATTCACAAAATTAAAATAATGTTGATGAAGGCTTTTGAAAGTATTCGAAACAAAAATATTCTAAAGGAAAATAAAATATAAAGTGTCATTAATTAAAATAAAAACCACAAGATGAGTGAATAAAAACCACAGCGATAAGAACACACTGCAATAATTTACAGCCACTGATTTAATGTTCCCTGGCATTACAACAAAAGAAAAGCATCACTCAGGAAATCATAATTTAAGCCTTAAATGAAAATATTGTTACGTTTTTACCTTCTTAAAAACGTTCAAAATATGAGATCGTTGATTGCAAACCAAGTAAAAACCAAGTAAATACAAATATGTGTTGAGTTTCAATTAAACTCTTTATTATTCGCACTACTTTTGTGTGCCACCGTATACAACTTGACGAATACAACAATAATTGCTTGTTCGCTATTTTTCTTTGCTTACAACGCACATCTTTTCAACGGCGATCTTCAGACCATGACTGTTTTCTTCACATGCAACGCATCTCCACACACGACTGACTGAATTCTTACTACTCGTGCCTGCTTTTTCATGCTTTTTATATGCGCACGTAATCAGTCTGATTAAGGTTCTTGAAGTCGTACGTTCGGGGTTTGGCGTTCTCGAGAACTCTATCGCGACTTCATTGTTGTTTGTGTATTTTGTTCACATTGCTTGTTGTTGTTGCTTTATTGTACATCCCCTTTTCTTTCATACTGATGTTGTTGGTTTACTTGTAAATAAGTTCGTTGTATTTGTTTGTGTAGCTTTTGCTCATTTAAATGTTAAACGAAGTACACCGCTTCCATTTACGTGTCTTTGATATAAAATTTATTGTTACTGATATTGAATAAAATCTGAAGATCTCATTTTAATTAAAATTAAATATTTTTCTTTACAACTATGTCTACATTTCATCTGTCTAATCTGGTATATACTGTATACACCTGAAAGGAAAAAACATCCACTCTCACAAATCGTTGAGTAAAAGTCGAACATCATTCAGTGTCAATCTGCTTTTAATTTTTGTTTTATTTTTTGTCTATTGATAGAAACGACACCAACACCACAACAAATAGAGGAACAACACACATACATATATGGTATTCATGTCTTGAAAACATGTCAACGTTTTCTGTGAAATATGAAACAAACATTTTTTTTATCATGTTTGGGGTAGATTTTGTATGTAAATATAAATAAATGAATTTTTTCTTCTCAGATTTATATTTTGTTTAAGCTCGTGTGTACGTTCCTGTGACAGTGTGTGAGTATATGATGGCGTCTAAATATAGGAAATCGTTAAATCATACGAAAATGTTCATAAACAAGACTTTATGCAGTCACATTAGAGTGATGCGTAAGAGATGAAGTTTTACTAAAACTATGCAGTTAACCCTTTAACAAGCCAAACCGAAAATTTCTAAAATCTGAATAATTAAAAACCGGGTGGGTGTTAAATTATTTTTATTTATTTTTTAAAAAAAATTCGTATTTATGTTTCCTATCTATAGTTGGCTGTATTCGATATGCGACAGACATTCTTTATATATGGTCACTTGAAGTTGACAGTTTTTGCGCGTGACATTATATTTTGGAAAAGTGTTTTGACATGTAAATTTCATTTGCCACTATACATATTATAAATTAGTTATTGCTAGATGGGTATATTTTCTTATTTTAATAAACATAAAAATTACATTATGCTACAAAACAAAAGAAATAAAATACAGCCAGCTAATGACATAGCGTAAGTTGTGAGTTTTGCAGACTAGAACTCATAAAGAATTTTACAACTTGCCGTTAAACTTGGGTTTAGTTAAAGATAACTTTAGCTAAAGTGAACTTTAAAGTCAACTTTAACTTATTTTCGTTATTACAACTTACAGATAAAATAAAGTTAACTGCTTTCAAAAATATGGCAGTGGCGGAGCAATGTCGATAACACTGCTCAAATTAGAAAAGTTTTATTTAAACGCAGTGGCAACGACGGGCTTTTTTTTATTGTATTTGCTCACTTTGTTTATAATTGAAGATCTCATATTGAAAATAATATATAATATTGGCAAGTTCAAACACAAATTTAAATTTTAAAGTTACTGGTAGGATTATCTTGCCTTTAGCTTAACGATCACCACTACTAACTTATCGTCCACTTATAAAAATGAAAAACAATTTATCTGCCCGTTAAAATCCTCCCTTTAGTTAACGGTAAGCTGTAATAATGGCTCTAAGAGATGTACACACTATCTATCTGTCTATCAGTTTGCCAGTAAACACAAGAAAAACTAAAAGTTTACAACACCTTCTTTTTCAATATCAAAAGCACGAGCTCCCATCGAAATCGTTGAAAGTAGTTTTGTACCTTGGCCAGGGTAAGGAGGATATTCAAACCTTCTAATAATTTTTTTAGCTGTGAAGATAGATATATGTTCATATATAATATATGCTCATACATCACGTTGTACCGGGTCTTCTAACAGGGACTTTCGATATTTAACAGTTGATAACAGCCAACTTTTTGAAGCTAATTTAATTGTTATCATTTATTCAATCTGTTTTACCAAGGGACAATTGAAATAGCATTCAACCGCACTAGCAAATATTAAAACTGTTTTATCAAAATTAATGTTCTGTTCAGGCAATGTACCACTCGCTTCACTCATTTTACGATCGCCATAATCGTCCTATAGAGAGGAATATTCAAAATCTATGCATATAAGCGACTTTTCTGGTTCAGTAAACGATGGAATAACATTCGAAACGAAATTTTGCATCGTACAAAATTCAACGGACCTAGGAACTGAAGGTAAACGACTACAGACAACGATGTGTGTCCATTCGATGGGCTCTGCAGCAATGGATTTTCAACAAAAAACCACAAGAGATTCAAGAGCGCTCAATGCATCTCCAAAAAGTCAATGTTTTGTGTGAATTTTAGTTTTAGGCGTCAACGGCGAGGCTTATAGGTCGATGATTACGAACTCCTATTGGCCTGAATTGCATGAATTGGGCACCAGAGGTATATGGTTCCATATGAACTGCTCCACATGGTGGGACGATCTACAACTGACGCGATAAGGAGGGTTGTCGACATTTCAAGAGATGCAATATTTCGCACCAAAGAATACTGCACGGATTGGAGGCGGATTATTGGAACCCTTTTCAACACAGCTACGCCGCCATACTTGATAGATATTCTGAATGATTACTTTCAGAACAGGAGGATAATATACATAACGGATGTTGGAAAAAAGGAATATGTAGTGATGTCGGACGTCCCGCATGGTTCTGTACTTGGACCACTATTGTGGAACATTATGTACGATGAGGTACTTCGACTACAATTACCAAACAGAACTACAATTGTGGGCTTTGCTGATGACATTGCCATAGTCTCGGTCGGTAAGATGATAATTCAAATAGAGAAAACGGAGAACGGTTCAAAGACTTGCTGAACGGCTTGATGATGCAGAATTGACACTAACTGCACACAAAGCGGAGGCCGTCTTGATAAGTGCCCGAAAAATAGTAGAGAAGATCTGAGTGACGAAAAGGCATCTGTAACCCATGCAGCATTGACGAGGATGATGCCAAATATCGGAGGACCAAATCCATGCAAATGGAGGATAATATCGAGGGTTCGTTATTCGTATATATGTCGCCGTGTGTCGGCTTAATAGACATACTGTGATTCAAACGCTAGCCCACACATCTCGAACAAAACGAAATATGAAAAAATATTTCCTCGGCGACTTCCTTTCAGCAGATTTCTAGGTAAAATAAAATTCTAGACTTTAAACTGTATATATGAATGGCGGATTCATACATAAAATTAACATACACAACATAAGTGGTGTGAGAAGCTTCTTTTATTGTACACATGGTACAGTCAATATTCTCTGCAAATGTACAACAGTACCTTCAAATTGAAAATAAAAAACGGTTCACAAAATCTAGGTACATAGGTTAAAAACATTTCAATGTGAAAATTTCAATTCACTTTAAAAAAGAGAATTCGAACATAATTTCGATTCACATGCATTTCTGTAACGCTTGCAAACATGGTTAAAAGTTACAATCTCTGTTTAATGCTAATAAAAAAAACAATATTTTCTTGTTAATTTTATGTGAAATAAATTAAATATTTTAATTAAAAATTATATTCTTCATTGATTTCAGTAAATAAAAGGGAATATCGGCTTTATATGATTAATTACAAAAATAATACATAATAACAATCATAATAATTTTATTTAAACTCAATATTATTTTAAGTAATTCAATATTAAAGTATTTTAAAAACAATATTTATTTATTTTAAAAGTAACAACATTTGCGTATTTAAATAAAAATCAAATTAAAATATTTACTTTGAAAAGATATGCAAATAATGTTTTTTTTATTCATGTTCGTTATTATTTGTGTACATAACTGCGTTTTAATTATAACACTATGCGACAAAATACAAAAAATTAACTACACCCGTGTAACTACATAGTCTAAGTTGTTCAATTAGTTGAGTAGAACTCAAAAATACTTTTTTTATTTTTCTCGAACCCTCCAAACTTGTTTTATTTGACTGGTTTTTTTTTTTGACTTTACGCACAAATTTATTTATTACACAAACCAAAATTTAAACCTTTTTAGAAAGAAGAGGGATGGGCCTTTAAAACAATGTACATATATATATATTATTTGACTTAATATGCTATGGGGTTTGATGAGGTAAACTTGACAAATGTGAATTTTTTTCATATTTTTTCAAATTTCTCAGTTACTTAAAAACTTTAATTGAAAAATTTGAAATAAGTGAAAACATTCTGAAAGAGCATTATCTTGTGAAGAGATTGATACTTCGTTTGATCAAATCGGACAAAAATTACCGTAGTTATTAGTTAAAAAGTCTAACAGTTGAGTTAGCAAGGTGTCCAAGTCCAATGCGCCTCGCATGCGTACCCATAATGCAATGCCCCGTAATGACACCGACAACTACACTGAGCGCGCCTCTTTGGAGTTTAAGTAGACTCATTGTGCGCCCCTCATCCAGCCTTGGCCAGATTTTACGAGCCGTTCTACCCGTGTCCGAGGCCGCCCACCTGTCGTTGACGGAATCGACGATCGCATTATCAATTATGAGCTTGCAGGTCCTCATTGGTATGCCCAGATTCGAGAACTCAGCGGTGAGCTCGATGGTCGTGCCCCGCCTGGCAAGTTCATCAGCTCTACAGTTTCCCGAAATATCACTGTGTCCCGCTACCCATACGATATGGATGTCATATCGTTCCGCTATCTCGTCGAGATATCTGCGACAGCCGTACACCGTCTTGGAGTTCATCACGTTAGAACTCAAAGCTCTGATAGCCGCCTGGCTATCAGAAAGTATGGTAACGTTCCGCTTGGAGACCCTTCCATCCCTAATAATACTCGCCGCAGCCTGTATGGCCACCACCTCCGCCTGAAAGACACTGCAGTGGTCTGGTAGTCTTATAGACTGAGCTATTCCAACCGATTCCGAAAAAATTCCACTGCCAACCGCTCCGTTCAGCTTAGAGCCATCGGTGTAGATTTGTACGGAGTCTCTAAACAGGTGGGTCACACCACCCTTCCAGGCCCCGTTATCCGGAACCGATGTCCTGAATCTCTTCGTGAAGTCGTACCTCGGTGTCATGTAGTCACTGCTCCCGACAGCTCCAACTTCCCTCAGGATTCTTGCGTGGCCTTTGTCCGAGTCATGCCACTGTCCAGTCGCCCAGAGACGTTTACTTATTTTAGCAGCCACTCCCCTACAGAAAAGGTCAAGCGGAAAGAGGCCCAAAATTATCTCCAGTGCCGACGTAGGTGTAGTGCGCAAGGCACCACTAATGATAATACAGGCAGATCTCTGCAGTCGCTGTATTAGTTTCGAATTAGTTTTATTTTCAAGGGATTCCCACAAACTAGGCTTCCATAGGTCAAGATAGGTCTGACCACCACTGTGTAGATCCAGTGTGTCATCCTAGATCCTAGGCCCCATTTTCTCCCCAATGCTCTGTTACAAGCATACAGGGCAATGGAAGCCTTTTTAGTTCTGTTGATGATATTCGATTTCCAAGACAGCTTCCTATCCAGAATGAGTCCTAGAAAGTGTGCCTCCTGTTTGAGTTTCAGTTCCGTCCCGTTAAGTTTCAATGGACGAAATGTCGGTGGCTTGTACCTTCTCGTGAAGAGTACTACTTCCGTTTTCACCGGGTTAACACCCAAACCACGCTCAGATGCCTACACGCAGACCCTCCTCAGAGCCAGTTGCACTCGTTTGTAAGTGAATAAAAATTAAAATTAGTTTAATTAGCAAAGCCGCAGAATTTTTGTTCGTAGTCGCACTGCCTTTAAAATAATCACTTCCATATACACACATGCTTTGAGAGATTGCTGCATTTGCTATGTTGCCTTTATTGTGTTTATAGCATTACAATCTGTTTTGTTTTTTCATCGTGTTTAATGCATATGTACGTAGTGGCTACGAGTTAGTCATTCAATTAGTCGAATTTTTTAATACTTTTTCTGATAAATCTGTACGAATGACATCAATTGCGCCTTTAATATTAGCTGCTAATGCTTCAACAGCTACTGCTGTGTAGGCATAAACTCATGACTTAACAGTATTTTTGCAATTAGTCGTTGGTATCCAGATCATTAACTTCAGGCCAAAAGTACTCGCCGTTGAAAGTTATGGCCGGACTAGCGTCGTTATTAAAGATATATAGGCCGATTCCGCCATCAGTCTAAAATCTACACAAAATCGTGATCTCTTCAGGATGCATTGGACGCACTTGGATCTTATGTAGATTGTTATCGTAACCAAATCGACAATTTTATTTGATGGAAATTCAGGGTTAGTTGCCAACTGCTCAGTACCAATACCGCAAAAGCATATCGTTGTCTATGATCATATCGCCTACTCTCTCTTATATAAAGCACAAGGTCATTTATTCTAGGTTATGTTAGCGTAGGTTAGGTGAGGTGGCGCATACTCTTTGAAGGAAGACGACCCTGACCAGTATTTAGGCCAATTGTGACACAATAATATGTATTCAACACGGTGGTCAAATATTCCACGAGCTCCAAACAAATATTTCATTTGCAGCAACCTTCATATTAGAGATCTCGGTCAAGGATACCAGAAATTAATATAATGAGGCAAGAGCCAGTCTCTTTTTCCTCCTCAGACCTAAATAAATAATACATACATACACACACATAATTGGTCATTACAACTCTTCAGTCAGGATTACAACCTAGATTCTCACACCACTTATGTTGTGTGTGTTAATTTTATACATGAGTGGTGGGACCTACAGTTTAAAGTCGACTCCGAACGACAGACTTTTTTGAGAATCTTTGTCATGGCAATTTTTGTTTACTCTCATAATTTTTGCCAGAAATTTGCTGAGAGGAAATTACCGAAGAAATACTTTTTGTATTTTGTTTTGATGTCTGGCCTGGGGCTCGAACCCTGGCTTTACGTCTAATAAGCCAACGCACTACCTACTATACTACGGCGACCACACTCAGACCTAAAACTTTTTCAAAATTTATTTTACAGAAGTCCAAGTTTCCCGGCATCCTATAAGAGGACAGAGGACCGTTATTATGCGATAGATGACATACGATTAAGAATAGGAGTCGGTTATACGAATCGAGCAGAGTCTAGCAATATTGCACGTTCAGTCTTACTGTCAAGGAGATTGGGCTACACTGTAAATGGAGGGAACTTTCCTGTAAAACGAGGGGGCTTCCCCGTAATCTCTCGGCGTTTGTTAGCTCATCAGCAATGTAAGGTGAAATGATATCCCTAATTCGCGGAATCCATATAAGAGTTTACGTTTTTAATGATCCTAAAATTTTTTCGGCATTCATTGATAAGGACTTGTATTGAGCCATCAGTATAAATCCCCGCTTTATTCCTCTGACCAATTTATCCTTAAACAGTTTTCGGTTATGAAACTGTGATACATTGAGACCAACAAATTGTGTGACGCCCAAAATAAATCTTATGGTAGTTTGGTTCTCTATCATAAATAAAACAGTTTGTTCCCAGGAAATACTCTGTATTCCCTGAGCAGACATTTAAGAGCCATGCGAATAGTGACAACTTTCCTGGAATACGTGGGAATTTGAAGGAATATCTGATATCCAAGTCCTCGATATACACATCATAACCTACCTTACCACGAATACGAGAAGTCTATTAAGTTTTCTGCCATGTTTATTGATTTCATGATTGATTACGACACCTAAGGATTTATAAAATCTGTGTTTATGTGTATTGTTACACAGTAGGTAAAGGGTATAGATGGTCTTGAACCGTCTTGAGTTCACTGAAATATATTCATTGAAAAGCTCAGAAAAGAAATTATGAATAAAATAAAATACGAAGTAAATGAAAGTGCATGTAAACACATACTAACAAATCACATATGTATGTAGAAATATACAAGCACATCTGTATGTTAAACAGCAATAGTTTGCAGTTAAAAAATGCAAATTAACGCAGCAATTTACTTTAGTTTAAGTTCATATGTATGTGTATGTATGAATTAATATAAGTATGTGTATGGGTAAGAGAAAGTGTTAAAGAGTATATGTGGGTATTAGCCTCGTATTCTTGTGCATATTCGTTGAATTATAAAATTTGTACTACACATGCCGCAGCTGTGCCTATTAGAAAGTTCAACTTTAACCTTTATGTCAACTGATAAAAAATTATACTTACGTCAACAGAAGCATACCCGGGTATGTTCATATATTTTATATGGAATTTCTTTTGTTGCTAAGCTTATTTTTGTGTTGGTTTGATTTTACTTACTTGTTGGGTGGTGTAACGCACTTTAGTTACGTACATACTAAAGACTTATGGAAAACGACCTGACATCCTTATATCGAGCTCCCATGAGCTTGCGGCGTTTTGGGAAATTAAACGGAAACACACGTCAACAGCGTAAAAAACCGACAAAGCTGCAGCCATAACAGACTTATTTATAACACTAAATGAGGTCCAAACGTGGTACCGGGTTTACCCAATACATAGCATCGAAGCCCGCCAATTATGGTGGGTATGCGACTCTGTCTCATCCTATCCAATGAAGGGACAAATTTATACTGGATTGCTGGCATCCGGGAAAAAAACGTAGGCAAGAGGATAGTGGAGGAGGACTTGTTCGTCAATCATTTTCGTGGAAGTGGACGGAATATTGTTTGTGATAATTCCTTCACAACATATAACGTAGCGAAAAGTTTAATAATGGACAGCAGTTTATCAATGTTAGGTACAGTGAATTCAAGACGAGGGTTTGTACCACTATATTTCACTTTATCTAAAGGACGGGAAATAGAGTTAACTACATTTTCAGTAACAATATTACCTTGTGCTCTCACATAAAAAAAATAAATCGGTTATACTTCTTGCATTATTCATACGAAGTGCAAGGTCCAAAAAAGGCCTCTCTAGATCTTAGATTACAACAAATATAATATGGATAGAATAGTGAACAAGGCGTCGAACAAATAGATGGCCCTTGGCTTTATTCTACAATATACTAGACCTCGTTGCACAATGTTGAAAGCTTCCACAAGCCGCAGTGGAATGTTCCTACACAGCCTCAGCAAACAACTGGTGAAGCCGGAAAGAGAAAACGGAGATAAAAATAAACATTTTACAAAAATATTTTCAACACGCAATGCTATTGAAGCCATATGTGGGGAATCTTTGAGCGTAAGAGGTGCTGCAGATAAAAGCGTGGAAGAACCTGACAGCACTGACAGAATGAAAGTAAAAGGTAATTGCCATTTATGGACAAAAGGTCGGCCAACCAGCAAATCCTGCACGTTATGCAACAAGCCCGTGTGCCGCTCATTCAAGTTATATGCCGCAATGTAATAAATGTATTTAAGACAAATTAGCATTTAATATTTTTTATGTAAATTATATACAATAAAATTCAAATATTTTCATAAATTCCATTATACATACCCAGGTATGCAACTGTTGACGTAAGGGATAAGAATCAAAAACTGGCCACATCTCTGACCCCTATCCGCCATTTTTACTCAAGTCTAGGAATAAGGTAGAAAACACTACTAGGGAGGATATCAGGAAAATTCAGGTTAATACAAATATTACTTCATAAGATTCGGCGATTTAAAACACAAAACATACCCGGGTATGTATCTGTTTACATAAGGGTTAAAAATCTCATTCGTAAGAACATCATTAACAACAACAACCAGAAAGAGTGTCAACATCAAACAGTTGAGTTTAAGTATATTTTATGGTGCATTTCTGTTTTTATCTCTATCGTATCTTAAACATCACTTTTATGTCGGTTAGTAGAGCATTTTACAGACAACTGAAGATTTTTTCAGTCAGATTCATTTCAAGTGTGCGCAGACAGAAAGTAAAGCATTTTTTATTCTTATTTTTATTTTAATGTTGGTTACTCTCGAGTGTTTTCTGAGCAATACAGTTATTAAGCAACAGCAAAAATTTTAAATTAATAATCCTCAGAATATATATGGTATGGGGCATAAGAAAGCCCCAGTATCATGAAGTAAAATTCTGAATTGGGGTCATAGAACGAGATGAGCAACAATTTCTTTTGAGATGTTTGTAATAAAAAATTTCCTTGAATATTCAGGAAAAAAATCAAATTCTCGAATTATTATTATTATCTCCTCATTTAACATTTTCTTATATTTAAACTAAAAACACATGACAGTAATTGAACTGATTTTCTATGATTGCATCAGTCACATCGGTTAACTTGAGTTCTTTCTAAGGAGAATAATTTTACCGCATAAAATTTAATAAAAGTCTACGGTATCTTCCAAACAACAAAAAACGACCGGTAATTCTACCCATTTTATTGACAATTTGATCTAAAATTATAGATTTGTTATGCTGAATCCTTTGTTATAAATCCTTTTCTTATAAACCCTTTTAAACATAGTACTGTTGTAAAAACAGAATAAAAACAAAGGATTTCTAGAAAAGAAAACAAACAATAACAGAACAACAAAGAAAATTTAACAATAACAAATCAAGAGTGATGTTCTAGAAGTTGCCAAATCTAAAACGGCAAAAGATTACTGCCGTAATAAGTGGGATGTGTGTATACCAATATATTATACACTGTGATGCATTATGCACTGTCTTTGTTATGGGTCTTCCATTAAGAGCCTCGTATCTTCATATTTTAACAAAACAGGGCACTTGCAAAATTGAAATATTCTATTCGTTTGAATAGATGGTTTCTCTGGGTGAAGCACATCCGTAATGTCGGAATTCTACCGATTTCATCAGTTATTTTGGTTTTGAGGACCCTAGTCAAATCACGGGTCAGTTTACATCGCCTATAAGTGAGATGATGCCTTCATATTGCGAGAGCAGAACATGGCATGTCTTTAACCCTGGACGGTTACTGTTCGTCGAATCGACGCAGCTCATTTACTCTTTATCATATAATTCTTTATGTTTGATCAAAATTCGCTCTTATTTTTAACAACGTTAGTTGTTAATGAAAGCTTGCCGTCAGTAGACGAAAAAAAATTTTTTTTTCGTTATTTCAACGAAGAGTAACCTTACTTTACAAAAATAACCATCCAGATTTAAAAAAATAGGTGGCCAGGGTACGTTTACTCACTACAAGCTTTCATTATCAACCAACCTTGTTGATAAAAAGAGCGAAATATGGCCAAATATGCATACATACATAATTGGTCATTACAACCCTTCTGTCAGGATTACGACCTAGTTTCTCACACCACTTATGTTGTGTGCGTTAATTTTTATACATGAGTGGTGGGACCTACAGTTTAAAGTCGACTCGGAACGACAAATTTTTGAGAAACTTTTCATTGCAATTTCATTTTACTCTCAGAGTTTTTGCCAGAAATCTGCTGAGAGGAAGTCGCCGAAGAAATATTTTTGTATTTTATTTTGATGTCTGGCCTGGGGCTCGAACCCTGGCTTTTCGTCTAATAAGCCAACACACTACCTACTAGACCACGGCGACTTCCACCAAATATATTCTATATTATATATAGAATCGGCGAACAGTAACCAATTAGGGTTAAACTGTACGTCGATTCAACGAAGAGTAACCTTAATGTACAAAAATGAAGACTAACCTTCCAGGGTTAATATCAAAATCATCCAATTCAGCCCAAACGAAGTAGGCAATCATAGAAATATAATGCTAACAGTTGTCAATGGTAGCCTGGCCAATGTCGTTCTTAAAGGAATGTCGACCAATGATGCCTGCAGCTGAAAATCCAAATCAAACAGTAACATTTTTGGGATGCATTGGCCACTTTTGGATCTCATGTGCATTGGTGTTACCCAAAAATTCGACACCTTTGGCAGTTCACGTATCCATTCATTCAAAAATGAGCTTCATATTTGAAAATGATTTTTAATGAAGTGCGCACGGCATGTTGACCGAACAGGACACCAATTTTAAAAAATAAGTTTATTATTTTAACGTGTTGCTGAACGTTTTATCCATCCATGGTGATTTGGCAAAACTGACTGCATAAATGATAACTGATTTGACAGATTTAGCTTCAACAAGATGGCTGTTACCAAGTGTCAAAGTGAAGAACCTGTTGGAAGGCACTTCAGTAAACGAACGTTCAATAAAATTGACAGCGCGATATAATCAATTAAATTGAACATCTCGAATACGCTCCATCCAGAGAAGCCGTGGCGGACATTAATGGCATTAATGGTCTTTCAAAAAATAAAAAAATTCCGATGATATCTCACGTACACTTTCTTTTATTTAAATTTGAAAATAAGAAGCATTTAATAAAAGACTTTCCTTAGTATATCTCTCATGAATCATGCTGAAAATAGAGGAGAGGGAATGAATTTTCATTCGCAATTAATTCTTCTCTTATGATTTACGGCATATGACATTTGAATTATTTCCATCTGTTTTTGCTCACGAGATTGTAACCCGATTATTCGATACGTTCGCCGTTGAAATTATGAAATTTATTATAAACACGAAGGTAGGGATACTGAATAATATCACTAGAAAAAGAGCATATGCTAAATCTATCATAAGTAATTGCAACTAACGAGTTAGAATCCGTCACTTCAAACTATGTCAACATTGTAATGAAAGTGGCGGAAAGAAAACTATTTTCAATTAATTTATGTCTTCAATATTACCATAAGATTCTTATTTGCTATAACATACTTACTGTACGTAACTTACGTTTTTACCTTTTACAAACGTTTAAAATATGAACTCGTAAATTGCAAATAAAATAAAAATAAATCTATGTTTAGTTTTAAAAAAATTTTTTAAAAATTTTAAAATTTTTAAATTATTCTTACAATTCTGCTTGCCACTGTTCACAACTTGATGTAAACAACAACGATTCCTTTGTTTGTTATTCCTCCGTTTACACCCTTTGCATAAACAATAACAATTACTAGGCAATTGTTCGACTGATCTTTGTATCCGAGATCTTCAAACCACGATTACTCTCTTCAAACGCACCGCGTCTTCACACAAGACTGCCTGAACTTTTACTGACTCATTCGCCTGATTTGCTTTGCCTTTTATATTGCAAAGTAAACACTCTGATGAATGTTCTTGAAGTCAAACGTTCATGACGTCGCCTTCTCGTAATCTCTATAAACGTAAACATCGTTGTTATTATTGTAATGCATATATACATACATAATTGGTCATTACAAACCTTCAGTCAGGATTACGTCCTAGTTTCTCACACCACTTATGTTGTGTGTGTTCATTTTATACATGAGTGGTTTGACCTACAGTTTAAAGTCGACTCCGAGCGACAGATTTTTGAGAAAATTTTCATGGCAGTTTTTATTTACTCTCAGATTTTTTGCCAGAAATCTGCTGAGAGAAAGTCGCCGAAGAAATACTTTTTGTATTTTGTTTTGATGTCTGTATATTTTTAGTATATTTTTGTTTACTTGTTTACCATTTTTTAATGCTGGTGTTTGTTGATATTGTTCTGTTTACTTGTTTACCATTTTTATGCTGGTGTTTGTTTTTGCATTACGTAGTGCGATAATTTGTAAACAAGTTCATTGTTCATTGTAAAAGCAAAACACAAATATTAAAATTTTTTTTTATTTTCATAACAATATAATGATTTCCCTAACATCCATCGCATTTTCACTATACCGTATATCTTGATTGAATTTACTCGCATGTATTTGTGTTTTTACTTGTATCCGTATGTATAAGTGAATTGAAGATAAAACCACATAAATATTACGCAACTTAATTAATATCATAAATGTCATCAACAACATGATGATTATCAGCACTACCACCATTCATTCATCCATTATTTACACCTTCAAAGAGAAATCGAATGAAATTAAAACCACATTTTATCCGCAATTGCCATGACGTGAAAGAATCCCACACAATAATAGGCAATTGGATTCATTTCGTATATGACTGGTAAAAAATCAATAATTTTTTTGAATATCAGATGACATGTAG
This sequence comes from Sarcophaga subvicina, assembly GCA_936449025.2. NCBI lineage: Eukaryota > Metazoa > Arthropoda > Insecta > Diptera > Sarcophagidae > Sarcophaga > Sarcophaga subvicina. The sequence goes on from OW388084.2 coordinate 43,069,114, forward strand.
TGTTTATAGCAGGTAATTTTTTGAACCGTTTGGGTTTTAATAATAAGAAAAAATTCAGAGTTTTTTTAAAAGTAATTGAAATATTTATTTGGAACAATTTAAAATATGATATCGAGTAAATGTTATATGTGGCTATGCCATAGGTGTCTATGTAGTGGTCCATTCGGGAGATCCAAATTTGTCCAGCATCTCAAATGGTATCTCACTCTGGGCACTGTAGTGCTGTCTCCTAGGGATGGAATGTCTGACTGAAGAGAGCCGGGTTAAATTGGCAGCCAAATTCAACAATTCAATTTGCTGACTCACTTTTTAAACCACAAATAAGCTTCTTCGCTAAAGAATATTTTTCTATAGATAAATATATTGTTACGAAAATGGAAGTGGTGTTACATCGTTTAACATTAAAATGATAAACAAAAGCTACAAAAACAAAACCAATGAACTTGTTTAAATGATAAGCAAGTAAACAAAAATATACCAACAACATCATTACAAAAAAGATAAAAAGGATAAAAAGTAAACAAAAATGCAACAACAAACAATGTAAATAAAATACACAAACAACAATGAGACAACGATGTTAACATTTATGATCTCGAGAAGGCGAAGCCACGAACATTTGACTTCAAGAGCTTTCATCAGATTATTTACGTTGGAATATAAAAGGAAAGACAAAGGATGCAAGGGAGTCAGAAAAAATTTAGGTAGTCTTGTGTGAAGATGCGTTGCGTGTGAAGAGAATAATCGTAGTTTGAAGATCTCAGTTATAAAGATTTACCGAACAATTGTTGTTTACGCAAAAGAATGTAAACAGAGGAATAACAAACAAAGCAATTGTTGTTGTTTACATCAAGTTGTGAACAGTGGCAAACAGAATTGGTGAACAATAAAGAATTTAATTAAAACTAAATACAAATTTATTTTTATTTCATTTGCAATGTAAGAACTCATATTTTAACATTTCTAGAACGGTAAAAATATAACAGTATTTTCATTCATTAGGCAAATGTACTTGGTTGTGCTACATCACCTCACTGGAATTGTTGTAGCAGCTACATTTTTAATGGTTTCATAACAAATGATCAAATAACACAAACCCAATTGTTGACAAAGGCGAGGAATTGCTGTATTGCTATCTTCATTGAAATCGGCTTATAAAACAAAACTATTATGCTTAATCGGACATTACAACGTAGTTTCTCACACAACCTATGTCCTATATCCATTAGTGGAATAAGCTACAGTTTAACAACGTATCCGAACAATGGGTTTGAGAAGATTTTCATTACAATTGTATTTACTCTAACAGTTTCTGTCTCTTAAAGTTTCTGTTGAAAGAAATAATTTAGTTTTGTTCCAGATGTCTGAGCTGAGCTTTAAACCATTGGCTCTCTTCTAACAAGTCAATATTGTATCTACTACACTACGACAATTTTAATGGTTTATAAAGTCCAACTGATGTCAAGTTTAGACACGTATCCTTTAGATTGATTAGTTGGTCGACAATGAAGTTTATAAAGTGGACCGAACTAACAAGACATAACTCAGCGTTTAAATTTTAAATCTAAATCAGTAATTGCAGGACATTTACCGAAAAGCATTCTTTATTATTATACAGAGTCAGAACTTATAATAGAGACCAGTTTGACATTCGACGAGTCAAGAGGATTTTTGTAAAATTTGACCCGCTTGCACATAACCATCTACAACCGCCCCCGTTAAAACCCTGGCAGACCTCAAAGTACGTCCTGTCCATCGCCGTTAAGTTGGTGGTGTAAGTTCGGTTGAGAAGACTCCTGATTAGTACCCGGACTCGCTCTGTCCCCATAGGAGCTGGTGCCAACTCTCACTACTTGCATAGGTGTAACGTATTTATTTATTTATTTTTAATAAAGTGACTCAAGGAGCACTATCAAATAAAAAGATCAATAGTTTTAACTAAGTGCAGCTGAACCGCACTATTTGGTTAAATTTTATTGATTAAATTCTTGAGGGAAAATGTCCCTTCTTTTATACTAAATTTTGGCTGATTTGACAATTCCAAATCAAACCCTTAATTCTAATACAATTTTGTATTGACTTACTACTATAACATATGTTTGTGTGTATATTATATGTTTAACTATATTATATTTGTTTGTGTGTGTAATAATTATGGGACAAGTGGATGTTATATGACACGCGCCTATTATCCACAATAATTCCCACGGTGAAGTGTAAAGAGAGTCACACACGATCACCAGCAATGCCATACAACAACAACACACATACTACATATTATATGCAAACCAATGCAGTCAGCGGCCTGACAACAAAGTGTCAAATGATCGTCGCATGTGCGCGACGGTCAATAACATTGAGTCAAGTGGTCGCTGCTCATATGCAATTGGATATTCTTTTGTTTATGCATATGAAATGTTGTGCCAGTATTGACAACTGTAAAATCATGCTACATAGGTAACCACGGGACCGTTTATAGGTAACTATACATTGCAGGTCAGGATAGCGGCTTTGAGTGAGGCTATGAACCCCTACAACAACATAAAAAAAACCTAAGGCATCCGCCCTCGCCGGTGGACGCAAAACACTTGTTAGGCAGTCTCTTGCTAAAACGGCAGTTGCCCCCTCTTCCAGGGGTGTCGACAATACCCCGATTGGCACACAAGGAAACCAGTAACAAAGCTAGTCCCTGTGGTCGACACATCCTCTGCATTGGTCGCCATAACTTCGCCCTAGTCCCCATCCACCTCCAAATCTGGTATGAATGCGCCCACACACTCTTCGGATGCCACCGAGACATTGGTACACACACTGACCGCGGCTCTTAAGTCGGCGGCCGTATCTTCCACCAACCCCTCTACCCACAGGGGCAAGCATAAACCGCCCTGGTGGAACCAAGAGATCGAGGATCTTCATCAATTCAGTGGCGGACTCTTTAATAGGGCAAAAGCCACAGTTGAATGGAGACTCTATAAAAAGGAAAACAGGGGGAACTTAAATACTTAAATACGCGGGCGAAGAGGGCTTTGAGCAGGTTTACGAATTATGACGTGTGCTTGATGGCGATATAATGCAAATATACTGTCGTATTTATAAAAATACTGACTAACTATACATGCAAACAAACAGTTGGCTGTAGAAGACAAAAAATTTGAAAACAAAGAAAAATTTAAATCAAAACAACCACAAGTTTTAACTTTACTTAACGTAAAAACGTTTAAAAGAGTGAGCCAAGCGAAAGCAATGGCAGTAGTAGATGTCGAAGTGACTGATAAGTCTTATGAGATTACAGGCATCTATGTGAATCTTAAAATGGATGGTAAGAAGTGGGGTAACTTTAAGACAATAACAAAAAAATTTGTCTCCTCTCCTTCCCTTTATCCTCTTAACTACAATTTCTTTTTTTAAGCTGTCACATTGAGGAGTAACAAGAAGTTTTAATTTTAACGGGTTTCATTCAGCTTTATAGACTTCTTAGTTGGAAACACCACTTGTATATGACGAGGGGCTGGTGAGGAGTGAAATTAATGTGTTTTTATTATTATTTTTATTATACTACTGACTGCGTTTTTTAATTTTAATAGTTTGTTAAGAGTTTATCTTTTCCTTTTGTATTTGGTCTTTTACCCGTTTGGGTTTGAGTGAAAATATGTAAGTAGAAAACACTTGAGAGACAGAATACAATTTAGGGAGTAAATTAAGTTAAACACGCCCATAGAGGCCAAATGTAATAGAAAAGGTTTTCTATTGTTAACGAGAGTTAATAATAATAATGAGAAATATAAATATTTTAAAAGAAACAAAATAGAAGATACGTGTTTTAAGAAGTTTAAGAAGAAAATATGAAAGTGTTGATATACAGTGGACAACAAAAGTCTAGTTACTCCAATATGTGTAAACAAATTTTACGAATTTTAAGTAATAATTTGAAGACGCCGCAGTCTAGTAGGTAGTGAGTTGGCTTATTAGACGTGAAGTCACGGTTCAAACACCAATTCAGACATCTCTAACAAAACGAAATTTAAAGAAATAAATATTTCTTTGGCGACTTCCTCTCAGCAGTCTTGTGGCAAAATCCGTGAGAGAAATATAAATTTGCTATGAAGACTTTCTAAAAATATGTTGTTTGGAGTCGATATTAGACTGTGGGCCATTCACTTACATATGTACAGAATTAACACACACAACATAAGTGAGAAGCTAGTTTAAAGTCGACTCCGAACTACAGATTTTTAAATAATTTTTCATGGCAGTTTTATTTACTCTCACAAATATTTTTTCATATTTCGTTTCATTCGATATAATTGAACTGAGATTTGAACTATGGCCTCACGTCCAACGGCGACTAGTCTACCAATCCTGTAGTAAAATCCTCAATATAATGCGCTTGCAGGTATGATACAAATTCGAGAAAGGAGTGAGCGTTTTTGGATCTGCGGTTATGGATTAAAACATTTGTGTTCAAAATTTAGCTGATATTGGATGTTTTTAATCGGAAGTATAGATGACGATGAACTAAAAATCATTTCTTTTAAATACGAATTTCTGATAATAAATAATACATTATGGGGAAATAAAAGTTTTTTGAAGAATTAATAGAAAGTAAAGCAAAACATCCTTCTTTAATGATTGTGAAGTATGATATGCAATATACGAGTACATACGATATATGAACATATAAATTATGTCCATTGTATACATTCCCATTCCTATTCTTGCTACTTATGTACATACATATATACTCCTATTTACATATTACAATGTATGTATGCGTAAATCTATCTTATATATAAAAATGAATGTGTGTTTATTTGTTTGTTTATTTGTTTGTGTGTTTGTTTGAAGTCTATAGACGGCTAAACGGCTGAACCGATTTTCTTGCAATTTGAACAGTATCTTCCTGTATGTCTGGAAGGAGTTATAGGCTGCTTTTTATTTTAAAATTTAAATTTAGGCGAGGCGGCGCGCCCACCTACCCATATAAAAATGAATGTTTGTTTGTATGTACCTTATAGAATCGTAAACTATGCATTTGACAATGTCATGATCTTTAGCAAAGTTGTTGCGCATGAGCCGACGAAGGTTTCTAATTTGGTATGACCAATTTCCGATAGGTGGCGCCACTGAAAATTACTTAAAATGAATTAAATCGTCAACAGTGCATTATTTAAAAAAGTTGTTGCGTATGAGTCGACGGAGGTTGGTGCGATTAATTTCCGATGGATGGCGTCACTGAAAATTATTCAAAATGAATGACAAGCAATTGGTCAACCTACACCTCAAGCACGGAAGAGAAGAGCATTACGAGCATCAGGATCAGACGAGGCTCATGCCCGTTCATCTGAATCATCAGGACAACGGGAAACAAAGTCAATAAAATGATTCAAATTAATTGGAAATTCGTGTAATGTCTTTCTTTCAAATTTATTTTAGTTAGTGGCGCAGCAACACGCGCAGTATACAGCTAGTTCAAATATAAATTCAATAAAACTGATGAATTAAAATATGAAGTAAATAATGACTTAATATTGTATTCAATTTAATATTTCAATCGAATTATGAATGGTGAAAAGGAGGCATAATTTAAAGGAAATTCATAAATAAATACTTCTATCATTTAAATATATTAAATAAATATGCTTATACTAGTGCATACATAATGAAATGAAATGATTCATAAACGTTTCATTTACATTTAAAATCATATTCAATTCAACAATATTGTCGAAAAGCCTTGTACAAAAGAACTTAAATTGAATTTATTTCATTGACTAGTTGGTGTAAATTTTATTTGCAGGCAAGAGAACCTATTGTGTCTAAAATTGAGATACGAATTTAATTTTGCTACCATTTTTTACTTCCAATTTTTATTCTAAATTCATGTTTTCAGATTCTAAGTACATTCCGGATGTCGAAGCCGTCGTAGTCTAGTAGGTATAGTTTTTTTTCTTATTAGACGACAAACCAGAGTTCGAGCCCCAGGACGGACATCAAAACAAAAATACAAAAAGTATTTCTTCAGCGACTTTCTCTCAGCAGATTTCTGGCAAAAACTCTGAGAGTAAATAAAAATTGCCATGAAAAGTTTCTAAAAAATCTGTCGTTCGGAGTCGACTTTAAACTGTAGGTCCCACCACTCATGTATAAAATTAACACACACAACATAAGTGGTGTTAGAAACTAGGTCGTAATCCTGACTGAAGGGTTGTAATGACCAATTATGTATGTATGTATGTAAATAGATTCCGGATAGTTAATATGGAACGGTACACGAAGGAACAACGCGTTTTTATTATGAAAATATTTTTAAAAACCTAAGCATTTTTTAAGATGTAATTAGGAAACGTAGTACAAAATACTTTAGAGAGAGTGCTTCAAAAAATCATGCCATAAAGGTGGTGATTGAAAAATTTGAAGAAACTGGATCCGTTCATGATAACAGAAACAGAATTTATTAACGCAGTGATCGTTCAACTAAAGATATAGCAACTGTGAGCAGAAGTGTCGCCGTAGTAGGCAGTGTGTTGGCTTATTAGATGTGAGGCCACGGTTCAAACCCCAGGTCTGATATCTCCAATGAAATGAAATTTCAACAAATATTTCTTCGGCGAGTTAATCTCAGCAGATTTCTAGGGAAAGCTCTGAGAGTAAATAAAATTGACTTTAAGCTGTAGGTCCATCTATATAAATAACACACAACATAAGAGGTGTGTGTCGTAATCCTTACTAAAGGAAAGAAATGTTTGACCAGAATTGTTGAAGAAGATCCATCCTTTCGTCATAGTTCTCAGCAATTAAATGCCAAACGATCCACATTATTCAAAATTTTTGCATTGTGATCTACATTTAAATACTTATAATATCCAGCTGACCCAACAATTAAAACCATCTGACCACGCATTACTTCGGCAATTAGAAATTAAAAGAAAAAATAGGAATTATTTTAAACAATATAATCTTCTCCGACAAAGCCCATTTCTAGCTCAATGGCTATGTCAACAGGCAGAATTAATGTATTTGTTGTGAAGAAAATTAAAGCAATGATTACATTCTCAAAAAGTTACTATTTTGGTGTAGTTCGTAGTCCAGGGGATTCATCGTACCAAACTTTTTGTTTAATCAAAATGAAATCTCACAGTAAGCAGATGACACGAAGCTTTTTGTGACAGAAAATTGATGAGTCAGACGTAGAGAATATTTGGATTCAACAGGAATGTGGCACTTGGCACATAGCAAGGGAAGTAATTGATCTTTTGAAAGAGAAGTGTTATTATCACATTATTTCACGTAGAGAAGAAGTAAATGACCACCAGGATCTTTAGACATTCTTTGTGTGTAAGATATCATCGATATTTTTTACTCGTTTAAAACATCTATTCATGCCCATCTATATCCCATTTCCCATGACTCTGACACAGAAATCCGGCTGAATTTGATCGATGGCTCGGGACCACTATGATGTGTGGTTTATTGGAATACATCTTCGACTTAAGAAAACTCCATGTGACGTGACCATGTCCTCATATGGCTCGTGAAGAATATTAATGACCTCTATGGCTCATGACGCCGTCCTGTTAAAACGATATGTCGTTGGTAGGTTAGGTTAGGTTAGGTTAGAGGACGTGTACTTGTCAATTAAGACAAGTACAGTACCCGGAGGTCGAATTGACCCATTGTACAACGTCCTAGTTTCGAACACCACTTATGTTGTGTGTGTTAATTTTATACATGAGTGGTTGGATCTACAGTTTAAATTCGACTCCGAACGACAGATTTTTATTTATTGAGAAACTATTCATTGCAATTTTTATTTACTCTCAGGAGTTTTTGCCAGAAATCTGCTGAGAGAAAGTCGCCGAAGAAATACTTTTTGTATTTTGTCTTTGATGCCTGGCCTGGGGCTCGAACCCAGGCTTTTGCGTCTAATAAGCCAACACACTACCTACTAGACTACGCCGATTTCGAAAAATGTCGTTGGTATCTAGATCATAATATGACGCCTCCATTCTATAACGTTCTAAGTGTATTTATAACGTTTTTAATGTTCTTGCATTTTTAAATTCTACGTTCTCTAACTCAAATACTGTCAAAATTTGGTTAAGGTGAGCTGATACGTTCCGAAGTTATAGGGAAAAATCTTCTTAGAATACACATATAGTCATATGTCGTGTGAAAACTTTGAGAGATCATAACTCAAAACACACTTTTTTGACTTTGAAAGTTATAGAACGGAGGTGTCGATATAAATCGGATCAAGAGAAGTTTGTAATAATCGACATATTGTGATCGACTTTCACAATGATGGTCTGCTGAACTTTATTCTCAAATGAATATGGACCTATATCGCCGCTAGGTAAAAATCTTTACTGAACAGTGGCCATTGGAGATGCTCTTGGATCTCATGTGAATTTTTTATCATTTCAAATTCAAATTTTTTTTTCCATTTATTTCCTGTTCATCCAGAAATGGGCCTTATCACAGCAGATGACTTTCCGATGAATATTAGGTTCAGCCAGATCACTAGATTTTATAAAACAATTTTATTATTTACAAGCATCACGTTTTGGTAAAACAGGTTGATTAAATGACCACTAATTTGACAGATGTATCTTCAACAAGATGGCCGTTATCAGCTGTCAAGTTTGGAAATACCCTGTTATATGAGCACACATAGCAGTTAACAACACAAAACTTGATTAAATATAAATAGAATGTTGCCCTTATAATAGAAACGTGACATTGAAGTTTTAAAACAATATGTAATGTATACAAGCTGTATACTATGGACTGACAGCCTTATTTTACACTCTATTTACACATACATATGTATGTATATACCTACATAATTGGTCGTTACAACCCTTCAGTCAGGATTACGACATAGCTTCTCATAAATTATGTATGCCTCAACGACATATCTGGGTATCGCACATCCAAAATATACACTTTTATATGACTCTTTATCCAGTTGACTGCTGTTATTCCTGGGTTCTCCGTTGACAAGGTACCACAAATCCATGTTGCATTTTGTATATGATTTGAGTCACTTGTTTATGAAGTAAGTCTTACGTGACAGTGTTCGATACTAACTATGAATCACGTCAACACGACAAGGTAGATTTTACACATGCTTTAAATATTCTGAACTTAGTTCCTCTGTACATTTTTGAGCTCTCGCTTTATTGAGCGCCATTTGTTGTCACTAATTGTCGCCGTAGTCTAGTAAGTAGTGTGTTGGCTTATTAGGCGTAAAGCCGGGGTTCAAGCCCCAGGCCAGAGATCAAAACAAAATACAAAAAGTATTTCTTCGGCGACTTCCTCTCAGCTGATTTCTGGCAAAAACTCTGAGATTAAATAAAATTGCCTTGAAAAGTTTCTTTAAACTGTAGGTCCCACCACTCATGTACAAAATTAACGAACACAACATAATTGGTGTGAGAAACTAGGGCGTAATCCTGACTGAAGGGTTGTTGTCACTATATTGCCTAGATAGCAGAACTTACCCACATATTCAACTGGTTGACCCTGTAACATGATGTTGTTGGTATTTACTTTGTTAATTCTCATGGCTTTGGTTTTCTTGATACTTATTTTAAGTCCAACACTGCGCGCTATTCCTTCTAAATTATTTAGCTTTGTTAGCATGTTGTAGATTTGTGGGAGGGTAGACAAATACCATCTGCATAATCCATATCCTAGATTTGGCGTGAGAGACTCTCTCAGATCAGACTTCGCTTATGATATCATCCAACACGATGGTGAGTAGCTGCCTAACGTAACTTCAAATACAATTTTTGCCAAGAGAGAGAGAATAAGGAAGTAGTATAGAAGATTATCTTTAATAATTTATTGTGGCCTTTATTATGCTTTCTTCAAATATTTATTTTGAAGTATAGACAATTTTTTTAAATTCAAATTTTGATAACAAAATGATAAGATGATGATATTTCCTGAAATATAAAATGACTGAAAAAATTAAAAAAAAAACGATAATAATTGCATCAGCAGCAAATATAATGGCAAATAATATATTCTTGAAGAACATATCGTCTGCCATTGTTTATTTTTATAATTTAAGTTTTCTCTCTTCTTCTCCTTTTTTCCCTCCTTGTCTTCACTTGTGAATGGATGTTTTAGATGTTCATACTGTGTGTATTAACGTGTTCGTGTAATGTATGGAAAACGAAATACGTCATATGAAAGTTTTTCTTTGTTGACATTATTGTTCTTTTATTTTGGCAGATCTTATCAACAAATTATTATAATTTTCTAATTGTATGTTTCCTTTCTTTTATGTCTAATGTATTATGAATGGGCCGGAGGTGGGAATCTCCGAAAGACACTTTTGTTCCAACAAAAGAGTGTACGATTCACCATCACTGGTGCCTACGTACTAAACCCACTCCCTTCATTCTTCAACCACTCTCCCTCCGCGGGACTGCCGTAAGATATTACTTCGTGGAAGGCTGGTTAGCTTTAATGCTTTATCACGTTAAATCAAATTACGCCATCATTCCTCCAAACTTCGGAGTTCCAGCAGCCATTTTCTGGCTGTATTGGCTCCATAAAATCCTAGAATTCAACACGTCTTCCATAAGTCGGTTTGGTCCTAAACTCGTTTCCCCGGGCCATCTAAATCTGGGGCAGCATGTTAAAATATGCTCCGCATCGTCCTCCTCATCTACACAGTTTGGGAATATAGGGGAAGTATCATGACCAAATCTGTGTAGGTATTTCCTGAAGCATCTATGACCAGTTTAGAACTGCTCGCAATGTTAGTCCTCCAACCAAGGGGTTATATCAGGGACAGGGTGAAATGTCCATCTTCCCTTTAAACCGTTCTCCCATCGTGACTGCCATTTGTGCATGGAAGTCCTTCGTTCCTCCGCTTTTATAGCTGCTGTTTGTCCTGGATACTCGAGACGGCGAAAGTATATCTGCCTCATTTCATCCGCAAATATGTCTATCGGTATTGTCTTTGTCAATACCAGTACCACTTCATTAGACACTATCCTGAAACTGCTTATCTGTCTAATAGCGCCTAGATAATACATTGAGGACAGTTTCCTCCTTGTCGTCCCCACGACCATATTGGGCAAGCATATAACATTATCGACGTCACAACCATCGATATAATTCTCCTCTTAAATGGATTTGATCCTCCAACATTTGGCATCATCCTCGCCAGTGCTCCCTGGGTTTCTTTTTTTATGTCTGACGTATTATGAATCAATGCATGTGTATGTATGTAACGGGAGATATTTTAAACATTTTGATTTTCAAAATTGCGAGAAACACAGAAAATTTGCAAAATTAAAGATTTGAAATCATAAGTGAAGGCCAGTGATTTACTTTTTAAAAATTATTTCCTTCAGATGTTGCCCGTGGTAGTGTTGTCAACTTGAGAGATCTAATTTTGGCATACTTTCTTCAGTATTTTAATAATACGTTGATGGCAATTGAAATTGCTCCTGAAATGTCTCTATACTTGAGATACTTTACGTATGCTCACAGAAAATTGTCTATTGGCATCAAATCGCATGACCTTTGCGGCCAATAGACTGTTACAGAATGTGAGATTAATTGCTCTTCAAAATCGCATCGAATACATATACATATACATGGCATCTTGCACCGTCAGGCATGTTACATCGTTTGCTGGGGCCAAGTCCTATTTAGAAAACATCAGTAAGCAAGTGCTAATTGATAGTTGCGATTTTCATCGCTCGTGCAGAAATTATGTCTGGCTGATAATGATAGCATATTAATAATATGCTGAATGGCTAATGATAACATATTATCATCCGCAGTTACTTCCTCGTGTGCAGTGGCTTTACAGTAGACAGGTGCACTTCAAAGCATTTCCAGTTCAAAATTTACCAACGGCCTGTTTTTAGGTATGGGCAGACACCTAAACTATTCAAGCCATTTTGCAAACATACTGCCTCCATAAGAATTTGATACCGTGGAGGAGAAACTGAGTTCAATTCCCTCGAGTCTGAGAAGATTAGTTCTCGGTATCTTATTTTTCGCATTGGAAACCACGAGTTTTTTTTCTTTGGATTTATTTCCTGACCGCCTTGTGAACGTTTTGGAGATGGATTATGAAACTGATTGTCAGAATTTAAATGAAAATTAAAGAAACAAAACCCACCAACTGCAATTAGCACTCCATATTGAATCAATTTAGAATATAAATTAATTAAATTTTTTTTATAAACGGAAATTTAAATAAATTTCTTTCATTCCTTTGGTGTTTCTTAAGTTTTTTTCTTTATTGTAAACCAAGAATTTTAATTAACTCTTAAGACGGAAATATTTTGGCAAACTTCCTTGTGAGCTCTTTATTAACGTCGTATCGTAATATTGTTATTACTGTTGTTGTAGTTGGAGTTTTTACTGTTTTTACTGGAAAAACCAGAAAATCCCCAAAATGAATAAACACAGAATCTGCAGTCGTTACAACATCAGTCTCTGTATTTATTTTAATTTTTTTTGTGGTTACTTCACAAGTAATCCTTGGATATTAAGATGTTACGAGTAGAAATCGTTTTATTGAAAAACTAGGAAAGAGATTACAAGCCATACTATTTTGGATGTTTTTTTTGTTTTTGGTGTTTGTAACTTTGCGTTGGCAAAACTGTTTTATGATTATAGGTTTAAGAAATGAAAGTTGCTTCTTGTTTAGTTTAATTTGACATGGATAGATTTACATCAGAGCAATGGATGCTATTTGTTGAAATTTTTTATTACAATAATTCATTTAATAATAAATAATTTGCATTCAATATGAATTTTCATTCTCCAGTGAAGTGCTTTGGATGAATGGGTACGTAAATAAGGATAATTCTTTTATTTAGAGTGAGGATATTCCACATGGAAATCATTGTTCGGTGAGGTATATAGGACTGCGGATTACTTGTTCAAAATTATTAAAAAATAATTGTTTAATTTAAAAATACAGTGAGCGCCAAAAGAAACGGTGCATTAAAAATATACATTAATAAAACAATATCATTTTAATTTTAAAATTGTGTCTGCCGAAATTGAAAAAAAAAATTTTAAAAAAATTTCGAAATATTGTCAAATTTTGTTGTGCACTCTCCTTAAGTGGTAAAAGTTGAGTTTGGTGATTGTTAGAATTTTATCCATAGTGTACAGTTTCTTTTGACGCTTACTGTATATGTGTAAATAATTGGAATGTGAGTAATACAGAATATAAAGATTGGTAAAAAGAAAAGTCGTTAGATATTAGCTGTAGTCTTTCTACATGTCTTCCTTTAACACAATGACCTGTAAGCTTTGCCACTGTGATAGAGATGACATCACTATCAAGACCGAGTAATTGGTTGATGCGCCTTCTATCCGTAGAGGGCCAAGTAAGCCTGGCAGTGCAGCAAAGTTCCTTATTGATCCAGGATAGCTGGGCATCCCGAAAGAATTTCCGCTCAATGGCAAATTTAACCGAGATAAACTTTTTAATTACTTTTGTTTAAATTCTGTCCACATGATAAAGATTACTTTCGCACTTTAGCTGTGTTAGCACTCCATTTGAACTTTCTGTTGACTGCAAATTATTATAGTGGTGTGTAAATATATATTCTTTTTATTTCCCTCTAGCGTTAGCGAAATGTACAATAAATTGTTTTACATTAAACTAATTAGTGCTCTGGCTTCCTAGCAAAAATTTGTGTTACGACGTTTGGAAAATTAAATGCAAATTCTTTTTCCAAGTTATTTATTTTATTTGTGTCGTTATATTCTTTAATACTTCTATCGTTAGTTTTTGTTGCTCTTACTTTTCCTGTTTTCTGTATAGCCCCAGTGAATTTGTTGTGAAGAACACACATATATTACAACTAATTTTATTCATAAGTGGGAGTGGACGTATTTTTGTTTTATACTCTTATACAATTATATCATTAAAATCAAATTGAATATCAGCCTAAATAGTCATATTTTTTTATTATTTCTTAATATGTTCTAAGAAATAAATAAAAGAAAAACAAATAATCCCTGAAGACTATCGACCACCTTGACGTATGAGTACCATTTGAAAAAATTGTTTTCATACGCATCAATGAACAAATAAGAAAATAAAAACATTGCAAATTGTCATTACATTTGAAAAGCAATACTAAATTATGTTATTGTTAAATATGTCGCCGTGGTCTAGTAGGCAGTGTGTTGGGTTATTAGACGAAAAGCCAGGGTTCGAGCCCCAGGCCCAGGGTTGCCAGTAATTATTTTTAAAAAACTTTTTATTTCTGGGAAAAAAACTTTTTTTTTTTACAAATAAAGTACACAAAATTTTATATAAAAATATAAATATTTCGTGTTATTGTTGAATTTATTGAAATTTTGAATATTTCGAAAAAACTTGTTTTGTTAGAAAACAATTTTAATGAAAGCTTTTTCACATCTCAATCTTGGAAAAAAAGGGAAAACTTGGCAAATGACAACGCTGCCCAGGCCAGACATCAAAATAAAATACAAAAAGTATTTCTTCGGCGTCTTCCTCTTAGCAGATTTCTGGCAAAAACTTTGAGAGTAAATAAAATTGCCATGAAAAGTTTCTCAAAAAATTCTGTCGTTCGGAATCGTAGGTCCCGCCACTCATGTATAAAAATTAACACACACAACATAAGTGGTGTGAGAAACTAGGTCGTAATCCTGACTGAAGGGTTGTAATGACCAATTATGTTTGTATGTATATATGTGTTAAATTGATGTTATTTTATGCTATATGTTAAATATTGTTACGAAGATGGTGTTTTGCTTTCACATCGTTTAAATTGTAAAAAAAACAATGAACTTCTGTACATGATAAACAAGTAAACAAAAAATATACCAACAAAAACTAGTATTAAAAAGAGGATGAACAAGAAAACAAAAATGCAACAACAAACACTGCAATAACAAACGTAAACAAAATACACAAACAACAATAATGTAAACAACATGTTTACATTTATAGAGATTTCGAGGAGGCGAAGTCAAGCAAGCAATCAAGTACTGTTTTCACAGTAGCAAGTCTTATCAAATTTTTCTTTTGAATTGTAATTGAAATTTGTAATACAACTCCCTGTGTCATTTAGAAAATGCAGAGTCATTTAGAATGGGAAAAGAAAAAACAGTGGAAGTCGAGGAGAAGTATAATTGCATGATAAAGATAAATCCCGTTAGAGAGTGTTTGTTCAGACTTTGTGTTCACAAAAAATCCAGATACGTCGGCAGATCAACTATGAAACTTACAAATAGTTGGAAATTATTTTTTATATTTTAATGCTTCGAATAAAGTTCCTAATAGGCAACAGAGGCTTTCCAGCTGTAAACTTTTTTGGATACTACCAGCTGTAACCTTATAGAATCTCACTTCAGGTGAAACCCTGAGTTAAGCTGGATAAAACGATTTTCCACTGGCATTGCATTGACGGAATACATATGATTAGGATTATTTTATTTTTCCTCTGAACGAAATCATACCATAACCACCGTAATGGGTATACATACATAACATAATTGGCCATTACAACCCGTCAGTCAGGATTACGGCCTTCTCACACCACTCATGTTGTGTGTGTTAATTTTTTATACATAAGTGGCGGGACCTACAGTTTAAAGTCGATTGTGAACGACAGATTTTTGAGAAACTTTTCATGGCAATTTTATTTACTCTCAGTATTATAAATCTAAAATCCATGTAGAATATATAATTTTCGCCATAATAGCCCCTGACGCAGTTATAAAAATAAAAGAGAGAAAGAAAAAGATAATCCACTCTCCCTCTCCTGCTCTGCAAAAGCTTATTTAGTGCGGAAATAACAAAGTAATATTTAAGACCGTATGGATGTGGTTATGTCCGTTGAAAAAAGATGAGTACTTTCGTTGATATAAGATGCTTAAGGGTCTACTGAACTGCTTATATACATTTTATAATACATTGCTTCATCGAAAACTAAAAAAACATTCTGATTCTTTATTCAAACGGATATTATCAATATTATTTTGGTATCTGAATGAGTTAAATTTCTTTGTATTTTCAGTCATTATTTTATTTACTTCGACAAAAATTCTTTAAATTTAGTTTTACAGATTTTCAGAGATAAAGGATTTCCGACTATGTAACTTTGAAACAAGAAAAAAATAATTAAAGAAGCCAAAAAAAAAATGAAAAGATAAATAGAGAAAAATGCTGAATTATGGTCCAATAATTCATTTCAATTTTATGAAAATAAAAGCCCTAAAAGAGCGGACTTGAAAAGCAAAATTTTTCAAATTAAATTTTTACAACAAAAACAAAAAAAATGTATATAAAAGTAAAAGAAAATTTCTCTAAAAAGGTTTGGCCTTCATAGAAACTTTTAGGACTCATTAAAAAACTTTGGAAATTATGTTTTTAATTACAATAAATATACAAAAGAAGGAATTTTTAATTTTTCTTTATCTATCTGTTACGAATTAAACAAAATCGTATTAAAATATATATTTTTTTAATTTCTTTAAAACGTAAATATTTTAAAGCCATATTTATTGGTGAATATTCCGAAACAATTGAATAGCCATCCTTAAATATGTTTCTCAAAGGAAACTTATTGGTGTTGTTTTTCACCAATTATTTGGTGTTTATTTTAATCATAGATTATCACAGTTACCTAAATATTTCTTTGCCTACACTTCTGCCGTGTGTTAGACTACACGTGAAAAGTATCTCATTTGTTCTTGCTTTCGTTGTTATTTGCTCTGCTTTCAGCTAACTTCAAATGCAACAATTTTAAGTATCTGAATGAGGAATGTGAATTATATACATACATACATAATTGGTCATTTCAACCCTTCAGTCAGGATTACTAAATAGCTTCTCACACCACTTATATTGTGTGTGTTAATTTTATACATCAGTGGCGAAACCTTAAAAGTCGACTCCGAACGACAGATTTTTGAGAAACTTTTCATGGCAATTTTATTTACTATCAGAATTTTTGCCAAAAATTATGTAGAAATCATTTCGAGTACAATTAGTTAACAAAATTATTTATTGTCTTATTTCTTAAAAATTATGTGTATACGTAAAATAAAAAACTGTGGGTATTTATATTTTTAAAATTATTGTTTTGCTTACAACATCAGAAATGTTTGGTTACATCGGGTGTTCCAACAGGTTCTTCCAAACTTTGACAGTTGATAACAGCCATTACCTTCGTAACTTGGGCCTGTACATACATAATAGATAATTGGTCATTACAACCCTTCAGTCAGGACAGACATGATCCAAATTACCACGGATTTTTCACAACTATTTTGTTTACTTTGTTTTTTCCACGTATTCCAAATATTTGAGATCAATACCAATATAATCATGTAAATGTGTTCGTTCGATGATGTCAGAAAATTAGGGTCAGAAACCATCGTCTCTTCATGAAAAGAGCAGGACACTGACACATAAGGTGAAAGACAGTCTCTTCCTCCTCCTCAGACCCATAGCTCCTTCAGTCATTAGTTGGAATGCCGAGTCTTTCTGCATGTCCACTAATAGGACAGTGGCCCCTAAGAGTCGCTATTCTGCGATGGATTTCCATATGCGCCCATCAGAGTCTGGCACGTACCTTCCTTCTGCCACCGAGATTGAGCCGGCCCGGTCAAAGAACCGAAGCAGTGGAAATATATATGCCCTGTGTCATGTCGGAGCTTACTAGATCCGTACTGGTCCTGGCCAGCTCATCATCAATGCAATATTCCTTAGTCTCGGAACCCATGGTTTCCATGGACAAGGAAGGACGAAACCTGATATAAAAATGACCAGATCGTCCGCATAACCATAGACCTTGAAACTATGTCGTTGCAGTTCCTCTAACATTGTATACCGGAAAGGGCACAATGGAATAGTGGGGTACTCCAGGGGCAGAGAGGTATACCCATCTTCACAGATGGGTCTAAGTTAGGTGGATGTACAGGTGCTGGGGTTTTCTGTAGGGAACTCGGTTTTGAACTCCATTTCAGGTTGAATGATGACTGCAGCGTTTTTCAGGCGCAGATTTTGGCAATCTTGAAGGCTATTGAGGCCATAGCTGGTGGCCCAGCTTCGGATTCGGAACCTTACATGATCTTCGTTGACAGTCAGGCTGCCCTTAGGGCCATTGCGTCGGACTGGTGCAAATCACAACTCGTTCGCGAGGACGTTGAGCACTTTTGGACTAGACTGTATCCGTCTATGCTGGGTTCCGGCTCATAGCGGAATACTGGGCAATGAGACGAGGGATGCCGTTGCTAGGTTCGGTTAACTTTCTGGGGGCGATATGTCTATGGCCTGCTGTGGAGAACAGGTTGGCTGCTGGGCTTGCATAAGGCCAGATTAGGTCGCTGACGGGGATTTGGAACAGATCGCAGCCGGACTATTACAAGGCATATTGCGATGAGGAGGAGTTGGAGACTATCGAACACCTCCTCTGTAACTGCCCAGCCCTTGGTAGGTTGAGGTTGAGGAGCCTTGGCAGGGCCTTCTTAGAGAGTTTTAATTCTGTGTCGAGAGCCGACATCAAGGCTCTCCAAAGATTCATTAGTGGCTTGTGCTGGTTGAGAGGTGCTAGGGCTTTATCAATGTAGTCGCGCTCTCCCTTTTTGTTGTGTCTAGTTTGTGTAATTCCTCCGCTTCCTATTCTCCCCTTTCCTACATCCTATTCCTTTTTATCCTATTCCCTCTATTATCCTTTCCTCTTTAAGGATCTTGTACAATGGGTCAATTCGACCCAAGCAAACCATTATTACAAATATTGTGTTGTATTTCATTAAATCATTTCAAATGTCCACTCTCCAGGATACACTGTATATACCCGAAAGGAAGCAATACCAACTTTCACACATCAGTCAGTAAAAATCGTACATCCTTTAGATGTCAATCAGATTTCGATTTTTAATTTATTGATAAAAACGACACAAACGCCACAACAAATTTATTGCACGGAGACGAAAGTGGAGGAAATAAATATTCTTGAAACATGTCACACCACCACATACAACGTTACCAGCTAAACGTGAAATAAGATTTCTTTTGTCCATGATGTATCGTACGTATGCGAATAAAAACAACATATTTTTGCTTTTCAGATTTTTATTTTATTCAAGACTGAGAATACGTTAAAATGACAGTGTACTACGATATGACAGCGTCTAAATATATGTAGAACAGCATTAAAAGCTTTATACGGCAACAATCACACTCGAATGACGTGTAAGTGACGTGACGAAGAAACGAAACTTTTGATAAAAAACTAAAGAGTCCGTCAAATAACTTTTTTTTTTGAAAATGCTTAAAAAAAAACTACTGAATATTTTCTCTAATTTCTTTTTTATTTGAAAGTACAATCCTTGCGGTTAATAATGGAAAATAATTTCATTCAAATGGTTGCCTCGGCTGGCCATGCAATAGCCTACACGATCGGTCCAATTTTTAAGGACATTATCGATTGTGTGCAGCTGTATTTCACCAATGGCTTCACGAATATTGTCCTTTAGAGCGTCAATTGTCGCTGGCTTGTCGGCGTAACACTCATCAGCTCTGCGGCTAATAATGCGATCTTCAAAAACAGGGCGCAAAACATCGAGTGTAGTTTTAGTTGTGTGGCACATAGCGCCGTCCTGTTGAAACCAAATGTTGCCAATATCCTCCTTTTAAATTTTTGTGAACAAAAATTGGTTAAAAAGGGCCGATAACGATCCCCATTGACTGTAACGGCTACTCCTTGCTCATTTTCGAAGATAAATGGCCCAATTATGCCTCTGGACCAAAATCCGCAGCAAACAATGTCTCTTTTTGGGTGCGTCGGCTTTTCAATGTATGCGTGCGGGTTTTCTGTGCCCCAAATGGGACAATTTTGCTTGTTTACATATCCGCCAAGATCAAAATGAGCTTCATCTGAAAAGATGATTTTTTGCCAAAATCGGCATCTTCTGGTGTTTCGAGGCAGCCACTTGAATGAAATTATTTTCTATTATTAACCGGAAGGATTGTACTTTCAAATAAAAAAAGAAATTTGAGGAAATATTCAGTATCTTTTTTAAAGCATTTTCAAAACAAAAAAAATTATTTGGCGGACCCTTTATTTCCCAGATGAAGAGAAACGGACATGTTACGTACAGTTTGAATTGGCACAGTTCTGTGTCTTTGTATTCTAAACATTACTTCAGAGATAATATTGATTACGTTATTTGAAGGACCAAAAATAACTGAGTTTATTTTAATTTCAAAAAGAATTTTTCTTGATTAATAATTCGTACAAAGATGATTACGCCCGATGCTGATACAACAATTACTCCAGTATTAAAAAAGCTGAGTATTTCTCCAAGAATAAAGAAAATAAAGATGAAGAAGCTCTGTGCACCCTCCTTATTCGTTAGAGTGTAGGTTGTTTATTGACAAAAAGTAGTAAAAGGATTTCATAACGAAGTAGTTGTCTGACTAACTGAATAGCTAGATAACTGACTGAGGGAGTAACTTTTTAGAAGACAAAACCGCATGCTAATTCCGTAAGCTATTTGGAAAGTTCAAAAATTTTCCAAGGAAAAAGAAAAATACACTATTTTACAAATGGAAAGGCTTACTCTTACGAATGACTAATTTGCTTGAAAGTTAGACTGCCACACACCTAGTCTTACGGCTTGCATTCTGCATGTGATACAATATCGTATTTTATTTTGTTTCTCTTGCATCATGTTCTATTAACCTCAAAACCGTAGAAAAGGAAAAGAAAAATAAAAACAAAATACAACATCGAAAAACTGTTTCGTTGTGTGTCTAGTTAATACGCCTAATATGCCTAACAGAGCGCTTATCCAAGCATGAATTTTGATGTCATAAGTTAACACTGACGGCTTAAAAAGTGAATTAATTGACAATAGGCACCTCTGCGACATATTGAGTGCGCCTTTTAAAAATGGGGAAATCAAAAACGACAGAGTGGGCAGTTCACATCACATGGAAGTGAGAAGATCATGACCGCAAATCTCTTGTGCAGAATATCCAATATCATGCCATATTGTGGCATGTGGCATATATCGCCATATTTTTAATCCGCGTATGGTTTATGTCCAGATCATCAAATTCAGGCGAAAAAAAATCACTGACTTATAGTGCTCGCGGTTGATGTCGTTCTCTAAGAAATTTAGACAGCTTACCTAAAATCAGTACAAAACTTTTGGATGCTTTTGGACGTTCTTGGATCTCCTGCAATTTTTCATTCACGTACCCATTTATCTAGAAATTACCCTCATCAGTTAAAAAAATTTGCTTCAAAGCCCATTCAGCGAACACACGTAATTATTTTTGGTCACCAATGCTGATCTAACAAAACCGATTGAGTAGATGACAACTAATTTGACAGATGCAGCTTCAAAAAGATGGCGGTTATCAACTGTCAAATTCACAATTCCCTTTCGCAAAACCCTATGTTTATTTTAATATATTTGTTTACTTTAATATATTTCTTTGCGAATTTATGAATTTCTTGTGGAATGTATGTTTTGTATATGGAGTTAATCAAGGGCTGAATTTTATGACTTTGAAGACAATAAAATTTAACACAATGAAATTTAAGAAGAAAAACAGGAAAAAAGGAAGTGTAGTAGGGAAAGCCGTATAGTCTAGTAGGTAGTATTTTGGCTTATTAGACGTGAGGTCACAGTTCAAACCCCAAGTTAGTCATCTCCAAAAAACGAAATTAAAAAAAAATATTTCTTCGTTGTCTTCCTCTCAGTCGATTTCTGACAAATATTCTGAGAGTAAATAAAATTGCCATGAGAAAGTTTCTCACAAATTTGTCGTTTAGTGTTGATTTTAAACTGTAGGTCCTAACACACACAACATAAGTGGTGTGACACTGACTAAAGGGGTGTTATGACCAATTATATATGTATGTATGTTTGTATGTAGGGGAAGAAGCAAATTGTTAAATTTAAAATTTATTGTCAATACTTATATTTTCTGGTGAATTGAATTTGTTATTGTTTTTGCTTTTATTGTCTGCATGGGTCTTTAATTATTTTGTATTTGAAAAATGTATTTTGTATTGTGAAAAATTTTAAAAATTTTTTGCATATTTTAAAATTTTTTTGTGTCATATACTGATATTCCATATATACATACATACATATGTACGTATTTTTATTTATTTTTTTTTCGTATTCTTGTGGTTCTACAGGTTTTAGGAATAAAATTGTTTCTTAAATTTTACCAATACCACACGAGAATTATTAACTGCCAATCTGCTACATTGCAAATATATATACATATGTATGTTTTATGTTATTTGCTTAATTTTGTAATACGTTTATTTTTGTATTTATTTTAAGAATTTTTTGATTAATAAAATAAATATTTTATTAAAACTTACTTTCTTTATTTATATCAGTAAATAAATAAGATATCAGTTGAATGTTATTAACTGGAAAAAATAATATTTACAATGATAATAATTTTATTTAATCTCAATATTATTTTAAATAATTTAATATTAAAGTTTTATTAAATTAATATTTATTTAAGAAAAAGAAAAACAAATTTTGTATTTTTTAATAAAAAAGCAGAATAACTCATTGCACAGAAGTTAATAAAAACAAACTAAAATTATTAAAACCAAATATAACCAAATAATGAGCTTTTATGAACGTATAATCTCTTCCAGTCTGCTCTGTATAATTAATAATTCGTTTAATAGTTCTGTAATTACATTTTAATTTTTAACAAGTTTCAGTAATAATACAACAACGAAAACAAAAAATTACTAATGTTAAAAAAATGTGAAACAATTAAAAAATCGTTTAAAACCAAAAACTACTTATTGGATGTAAATGGTAAAAGTTTATTTAAATTGTTCTTAAACATTTTTAAAGAATTAAGGCGAGTATTTTAGAAAGACGTATGACGCCGAAACGCAGGTGTATGCGTAAGTATAAACTAAGAGACTGTAGTTTCAATTTGACACACGTTGAGAGATTGTCATACAGCAAACTAGTTCAGACGAGTACGCCCTTTTTAGGGTCAACACACAGGAGATTACCCCCTATTCATGCAGTGCATTGTATTCGAATATAGAAACGATAGCTTAAAGGAGAAAAGAAAGAATGGGTTGTTTGCGACAATTTTTTTAATGACCAGTGTATATACTTGCGTCGTTATTTTTGGAATTGCTTTTAATAATAATTCTCACTTTCTCTTTTCTATTGTGAGTTATCACAGTATAATGTCATACAGACAATCAGAAAGTCACAAACACCCAGAGTCTCTAGTGGGATTCAAATTACCAACTAGACTACGGGGCACAATGAATTTGAAGAAAAATACATTTTTACTTACTATCAAAATCGTTTCTGACAACTTCAAAGTACATCACCGCGGAGGCGAATTGATCGATTCAACGATATTTGAAATTCTCACTGACAAATACTTGTTAACATACTTTTTCTGCAATACATGCCAACATTATGTGTTCCAATTCTCCGATGACTGTTTGCTCCCCTAAGGTTTGAAAAGATATTTCGTTCAATGGAAATCTAATACAATTGCAAATTCTACCAAGAAATTGCGTACTGAGGAAACGTAATTACTTAGAAATACCTTATAGACTGACCAATACATAGTGATCATGCATATGCCATGCATTGGTGGTCTATAAAATATAACCATCCTTTGCAACAAAAAATAATATCCATGTGTTTAAAAAAGGTGCGAAGGACATGTGTTAAACTTACATGGCACGCTATTTTAATCCTAGACTTGTCAAAAACCTTTGTGGCATAATGCCGAACCGTTAATCAGCCGTTATTAAAATACTAAAAATACTAATTTTATTTCAAATAGGAACTTGTTTTATTTTTTACTATTCTAGAGACAGAGTTGGTTTGCACATTTTAAGGGCCATCCAAAATAAGAAATGCGTGTAATATTGTCGTTCAATACTTTGTTTTGGGTTCTAATTACTCACTTACGTAATCGGTCATTACAACCCTTTAGTCAAGATTGTTTTGTTAGAAATGTTTAAAGTGAGGTTTAAACCCATGGATCACGTCAATAGTCGCCGTAGTCTAGTGTGTTGGCTAGACCTGAAGCAACAGTTAAAATCCCGGGTCAGACATCTCCAACAGAACGAAGTATGAAGAAATATTTCATCAGCGACTGTCTCTCTATAGATTTCTGGCAAAAACTCTGAGAGTAAATAAAATTGCCATGAAAAAGTTTTTCAAAAATCTGTCGTTCGGAATCGACTTTAAACTGTAGGTCCCGGCACTCATGTATAAAATGAACACACACAACATAAGTGGTGTGAGAAACTAATAAACTATTAATAGAATCTAAGAAACTCTTAATAATGTCTGAAGGGTTATAATGACCAATTATGTATGTATGTATGTATGTAATTCCAACGAGATTACAGCGGCTGCAGTTACTTATTTTATACCACAACATATTTGTTTATTGTCGGAAATGTACTGGCATTGTTTTTCTTAAAACCGCAGTTAAAAATGAATACTCATGGGGTTGAGTATGTAAATTATAAAGCCTGTATTACTTTAAAAATAATGATTTAATATTTAATTGAATCAAATAAATTTAATTACACAAAATTTTATCAACCATTTCATTTGAATTAATCAAGAATTTTTTATTTAAATTTTATTTTTAAGCCCAATTTATTATTTTGCAAAGAACAAAAATTATTTAAAAATCTCCAGAGACTTTTAAAAGCAATTTTCCTTTTTCAGAAATGCAAGTCAATTAGTAAAATTTGTTTATTCCGACACAAAATCTTTTCAATACATTTTATAGTTCGACTTAAACTAACAAACATTTGAATTTCGAATTCCAACAACAACCACAACAAGAAATCAATTTATAATCTGTAATAAATTTGCAACACAGATAGAGAAAGAAAAAATAAAGAGTTCCTTTTATTTTGAATAATTAATTCGACTTACACTGTCTCACACAATTGTCCGTACATTAAGGAAAAAGTAAATAACATATTAATTACGCCATGGACCTTCTTCATTGAAGTGAAAGCATTTTAGTTAACAAATATTTTAGTAGACATTTACCATAGCTCCAGTCAGATGTGATCAGACCATATGATCTTAGCAGGCGAAGCACTGCTCCAAAAGGAGAGATTATTTTCTCGCTAATTTTTCTATTTCTGGAAGCTGTAAGCTTCACAAAACGTACCAAATAGTGCATCTTTTAAAGTGCATTGGGAGTTCTTGAACTACCGCTAGATGCTCTTCACATCAAATTCAGCATTTCTGTTAGTCAAGATTACAACCAAGGTTCTCACACTACTCATGTTGTGTATGTGGTTATTTTCCGCACATCTGAACGACAGATTCTTGCCATTTTCATGGCAATTTTATTTACTCTCAGAGTTTTTGTCAGAAATCTGCTGCGAAGCAGTAGTCGAAGAAAAACTGTTTTTATATTTCGTTTTGTTGGAGATGTCTGACGTGGTTTTTGAGCTGGGGCCTAAACTCCAATGATTAGGCTCTAAACACACCATATGTATGTATGTATGTCACTGAACAAGAACATAAATAAGAGCAATTTACAAGTTCAAGTTAACATTTTGCATTTGAATGCAGTTTAAGTTCCTATGAATGAGTCTATATTTGTAAGTGTGCATAAGAAAGGATGTGAAAGAGTGTGTGTAAGTATTAGCTTCGTATTCATATGCAAATTCGTTGAATTATAAAACTTGAACTACATATGCTGCTGCTCTGCCGTTTAGAAATTTCAACTTATCCTTAAGAACATCGTTAACAACAACAAGAGCAACAACAACAACATCAACAAAGTGTGTCAACATTAAATGTTGATTCAAAGGCAGTCAAATTAAAGCATGTTCATAGAATATTTCTTAATTTATCGCTTTACCGTCTTCCACATTAGTTTTATGTCAGTTAGTAGAGCGTTTTGCAGACAACTGCAGATTTACTCAGATTTATTTTAAATTAAGGTAGAAATACTTCTTTACAGACTTATTTAAATGCTGCTTGGTGATGAATTTGGCCTGCCAGCGTCTTTCGTCCATATTTCTTTAACAACAATGCTAGCCAGTCTGTCAACGATCTGGAATTGAATGATTCGAATACCATCGACATGTCATGTAGTTTCAACAGGTCGGTGCTACGTACCACACAGGCATTGGATAATTTACACTAAAAGTTAGACCAACATAACTTACAACATAACCTTTGACATCCATTTTCGTAAAGTCCATGTCATAAAACAATTAAGTTCTGCTGGCCGTTCACAATACCTTTGATATAGTAAATGTATGCCAGAGCAACCTGCTTTCGATTCAGAATTTTCCAACCAAAATTGTCTGTATCGATGAAACGTTGTTTATGTCAACAACAAAAAATTGTTACATAAGGGTTCGCCGTGAATCTTGAAGTGAATGTGGAAAATCCATTCCATTTGGAAAATTGTCTGTTTGGCATGCATATAGGTATGAAAGTGTTATTTTGAAATAATCGAAACAAAGTCAAAACATATCTTTTCAATTCTTGGTGAAGTATGATATGAATAGACATGCGGCATTCATGTATAGACTGAATACATTACAATTTTAATTAATCAATACTATTACATACACACTTCAATATGTTTTAGTGAATGTGCATATATGTATACCATATTCAAACTTCAAAATTAATAAATAATGCATGTATGTATGTACGTATTCAATTAAATATATCAGTCGAAAGGTAAATGGTAAAAAGGAAACAAAATTAAAGGTGAATTTTAACGAAATATAAATATAAAATACCCTGTATTTGAAATGATTTATAAAGATTTATGGAACATGGCATAGCAAGTCCTTACCAGGTGTACCGATATGAAGTGAAAGTTTTTTTTGTGAAAGTAAAAAAACTAATGGGAAACTAAAAACCATTTCATTCAAAATATTGGTCATTATTGGCTACATATTTTCATGCAATTTATAAATTTCACTCTAATAAAACTGTTCGTCATTGAAGCAAACTAACTTCCTCGTAGGAATCGGAGTGCATCTCATTGCATGCGTGTGTCAAGTCTGGTGAATAAGGCGGATGTGGTAGCAGCTTCAAACCTAATGCTTTG
This sequence comes from Sarcophaga subvicina, assembly GCA_936449025.2. Lineage (NCBI taxonomy): Eukaryota > Metazoa > Arthropoda > Insecta > Diptera > Sarcophagidae > Sarcophaga > Sarcophaga subvicina. Next base: position 43,096,238 of record OW388084.2, read on the forward strand.
ATTGTATACTGAACCGCTTTCGCTTTGTGTGCATGTGCATTGCCATGTTGCAAAATTACCACTTTGTCGTGTCGTTTAGTATTTTTCGATCAATGCATGCTTCGAATTGATGATTTGTAGTCTATAGTGATATTGTATTAAAGGTTTGATCAGACTTTAGTTGCTCTTGGTATACCACACTTCTCTTGACCCAGCAGGCACACAGAATTGTCTTCCTGCCGAATTGATCTGGTTTTGCAGCCAAATTCGATGGTTGTTTCAGATTAACTTATGATTTTTTTCTTTAGGATTCTAAAAATAAATCAATTTTTCATTGCCAGTAAAACCTCGAGGTAAAGTTGACTTACTATCGTGTCTATGAAGCAAAATTTTACAAGTGGTTTGTCGGTTCTTCGTCTGTCATTCAATTCATGTGGCATCCATTTTCCAGACTTTTATCAGAAGTTATTTGTTCCGCAACATTTAACATTTTTACCATTTGTTTCTGATACAAAGCGTCGTTTCCATCCAATATTGTTTGCAATTCGGTGCCTTCAAACTTTGTGATGGTCTTCCACGTTTTTCACTATTTCACATCATCACATCATCACGTTGAAAAAATTTTTAAAATTTTTTTCTTTTTATATATGGTATGTAGCGTAGTAATGCATTTGAATATTATTTTTCAAAAATTTTTTAATTTCTTTTATTTCAACCACCACTAGTCATGCCTTTAACACTTTCAACTGTTGCACACAGCGATGCCAACACACTTTTGTAATAAAAATTTGTCTGGTTTTTACCATTAGCAATAATTTGCAGACAAATTATTTTTGCTATTTGCAGCGTTCGAACATAACTTTTGGGGATTAAATCGAAGAAAACAAGAAGAAATCTAATTTTAAGAAAATTGTTTGGTTGTATTTTATCTGTGAACTTTTATTTTTATTTTTATTTTTGACGTTTCTTTTCCTATATCAATATTGTAGCATGATTTTACAGTTGTCAATACTAGCACAACATTTCATATGCATAAACAAAAGAATATCCAATTGCATATGAGCAGCGACCACTTGACTCAATGTTATTGACCGTCGCGCACATGCGACGATCATTTGACACTTTGTTGTCAGGCCGCTGACTGCATTGGTTTGCATATAATATGTAGTATGCGTGTTGTTGTTGTATGGCATTGCTGGTGATCGTGTGTGGCTCTCTTTACACTTCACCGTGGGAATTATTGTGGATAATAAGCGCGTGTCATATAACATCCACTTGTCCCATAATTATTACACACACAAACCAATATAATATAGTTAAACATATAATATATACACAAACAGTGGACAGCAAAAGTCTTAGTACGGCAATATATTTTGACAAAAAAAGTCCCCACAGGCTTAATACTCTTGCGCAAAGTCCCGATATGACTTCAAGAGAGTATTTAGGAGATCATTTGAAAGAACGGTTACGTAATCGCTAAACCTCAAACAAAAGTCAACCGAAAAACTTGTTCATGCTGACACCAGAAAACATTAAACAAAACAATGACAAAGCTGTACATCAAAATCACGAATGCAAAAAAGTAAAAGCAAAGCAATTGATGGCGAGACATTAGATGTTGCTAGACTAGAAGACAATGATGATGATGATGAGAGTTACAGTAAAAATCGTTACTTATACGCACGGTTCTGTGGTATACCGGAAAGTTTTATCTTGGTTTCAAAAGAATATCATAACCAAACTGATCGCATTATCTGAATTTGGATGCCAACGACATTTGGTTTCAACACGACGGCACTTCGTGCCAAACAGCTCATGCCAACCTATGTATTCTGTTCGACCGATTTTAGGGCTTGGTTATCTCACATAGAGATGATATGAACTGGCCACCGAGATCAAGCGATTTTGATTATTTTAGGTTTTTTCTTTTGAGGGTTTTCTTAACTCGTCAATGCATTCAACAATGTCGTAAGACGCTGAGGTAAACAAAACTGTGAATTTGAATATGTTTCTTGAATAAATTAATTTTTCTTAAAAAAAAAATTTACCAGAGTCATGGAAAATTTACCATTTCGGATGCGTTCTATTCGTAATGCTATCAATAGGGCTTTCAAAGGAACAGAAGATTTCTATAGTAAAGGCGCCGTGGTCTAACAGGTAAAGTGTTGGCTTATTAGACATGAGGCCACGGTTCAAAACCCAAATCATATATCTCACACAAAACGAAATATGAAAACATATTTCTTCAATGACTGCCTTTCAGCAGATTTCTGGCAAAAACTCTATGAGTATAATAAAATTGTCATGAAAAGTTTCTCATAAATCTGTCTTTCGGGACTTTAAGCTGTAGCTTCCGCCATTCATGTATAAAAACACACAACATTACTGGTATGAGAAAAGCAATGTAGCAATCCTGGCTGTAATGGCCAATTATTTATGTATAATAGGTCATAATATCTCATATAAATACTTTTTAAATCTACATTTTTTAAATTAAAAAATTGCGCTTGAAAAATATTACAATATTGTTACGTTTTTACCTTTTAAAAACGTTTAAAATATGAGCTCGTAGATTGCAAATGAAATAAAAATAAATTTGTGTTTAGTTTTTAATTAAAATTCTTTAGTATTCGCACAATTCTGTGTGCCATAGTTCACAACATGATGTAAACAACAACAATTGCTTTGTTTGTTATTCCTCTGTTTATACTCTTTGCATAAATAATAACAATTTTAGAAAATTATTCGACACATCCTTATAACGGAGATCATAAGCCTCTATTCAAACACACCGCGTCTTCACGCAAGACTGACTGAACTTTTAATAATTCAGTCGCCTTCTTTGCCTTGCATTTTATATGGCAAAGTAAACAGTCTGATGAATGTTCTTGAAGGCGAATGTTCATGACTTTGCCTTCTCAAAATCTCTATAAATGTAAACGTCGTTGTTTACATTTATTATTGTATTGTTGTTGGTATATTTTTGTTTACTTGTTTACCATTTTTTATGCTGGTATCTGTTGTTATATTAAGCAGTACGATAATTTGTAAACAGGTTTGTTCACTGCATTGTTTTGTTTTTGTAGCTTTTGTTTATAATTTTAATGTTAATGTTTTGCGTTTAATAATGCGGTTTATAAAAGCGAGGTGTAATTAGCAATGCAAGCGAGTTGATCATCTAATCTTCCTGCAATTAACTTAAAATTTTACTTATTACAAACAAATTTATGGGACAAAGGCCTTCAATTCAACAAATTTACTGTACCCTAATGTTTGTTATTTTTATTGTATTTTATAAAAAATTCTAACGAGTAGAAAATAATTGAGTGAAACTTGATAATTTGACCACTTAAGTCAGTGTGTTGTGCGATGATAACAAAAACAAAGCCAACTGAAACCAAAAAACTTATTTGGTCAAAATAATAGGATATAATGGCTACTTAGAATGGTTCAATGGAATAATATCTATGTAAACAAACTTAAATAAAGTATATGAGATAAATACACATACAAAACCACATTGATATCAGTAAGAACAACAATATTTTACTAAAAATAAACTTGAAAACAATAATTAGAAGGGAAAAATCTTATGACATAAATGGCATTGAAGATATGATATATGGATACACTTGTTCGCTGTTTTAGTCTATCTATCCCTCTCTCTCCCTCTCTTTGAATCTTTCCCTTCTATTTATTTTTAACATTTTTCCAAGTGAATAAAATTTATAATGCGACCAAAATAAATCTCAAGCTACACAAGAGCACATTAAAACGGAATAAAAAAGAATTTATACCCCAAAATGTTCTGCATTATGTGGATAACAAACAAAAAGCTAAAAATAATATGTATACATGAGATAAACATGCTTAAAATATTATCATGATTTATTAAAACTGCAGCTACTAAAGTTAAACAAAATATGAATTAAAAATATAATAAAACACACATTTTATTGTTTTAAATTTTAATTTAATAACAACATACACATATACATAATTGGCCATTACAACCCCTTCAGTCTGGATTACGAACTATCTTCTTACACCACTTACTGTACGTTAATTTTATACATAGTTGGCGGGACCTACAGTTTAAAGTCGACTCCGAAAAAATTATTTTGAAAAAGTTTTCATGGCAAGTTTTTGCCAGAAAGGAAGTCTCGGAAGAAATATTTTTTCATATTTTATTTTTTTTTTGGAACCGTGGCTTCACGTCTTATAAGCTAACATACTATCTACTGGACTATGGTGACTTTTTTTATAGAATGAGAAATATTTGTTGGCTGTTTAGATAAGGACTATTTAGATAAGTATTTCACGTTTCGAATTTAAGATAAAAAATTCAGCAAAAATTCTTTGTGCAAAAAAGCCAAAACTTCCTTGAAAGTTGTTGTAAAGTCTAACAATTTTCCCATGCATGGAAGTACAGAATATGTCGTCATATTAAAATCTTGGGTATAGTTGGTTTGAATATACCTATTTCCATCCAGCTTTTACGACGTAGATTCCGGGTAGATCATTTTATGATAATAAATTACGCCTTCGTCGTGGTCACCGTAGTAGCTAGTATGTTGGCTTATTAGACATGAGGCCTCGGTTCAAATCCCAGGTCAGATATCTCTAACTAAACGAAATATGAAAAAATATTTCTTCGTCGTCTTCCTCTCAGCAGATTTCTGACAAAAACTCTGCGAGTATATAAAATTGCTATGAAAAGTTTCTCAAATATCTGTCGTTCGGAATTGACTTTAAACTGTAGATCCAGCCACTCATGTATAAAATTAACAAAGGCAACATAAGTGATGTGAGACACTGGGTAGAAATCTAGACTAAAGGGTTGTAATGACCAATTATGAGTTACACCTCCCAGGAAATGTAATTCTAGTTTTTATTGATGGATCCAGATCATGCAACTAAGTCGGACGTAGAAACTTTTCAGAACAACTGAACATTCAGTCGTCCTTTGCACTACCAGATATTTGTAGTACTTATCAGGCTTTTGAAATTGCTACCGTGATCGTAATCGGTATCAGAGTATATCGCCTATCTACCGACATTAAAACGGCTATTGAATCCATGGAGAATGTATAAACCACATCTAAGATTGTACAAGAATTTCAGGTGTCAATGAAGGAAATTGTGAGACACTCGACAGTTACCTTCATTTTGGTTTCAGGACAACATGACCGTCACATTTGCTAAAGCTGGCAACATGGAAAATTCAAATGAAAACCTAAATGAGACTGACGTTCCTCTGCAGAGAGGCAAACAAATGGCTTTACCAAAATCCCCTCATTTTCAAAAGTAAAATTGGACAATGAAACCAATTATAGAGACTCCTGGCAGATCCGGCTCAATATGGATATATGTAAAATAGAATTTTCATTGAACCTATCAAAATTCTATTTAAGAAACCTCAAAGTAGTGATAACTAGACATTGCTACTCTGAATGTTTATGTCAGGTTGCTGCTGAAGCTGCAACGTCAAAAGGATAAAGAGGAGAAGACTGAACATCTTTTCAGCCATTGTCTGGACTTTGTTAAACCAAGTTTATTAATCTTTAAATACCCTGAAGTTAGTGATAAAATATATCTAGCCAAAGGCGATTCGGTATGGTTAAGAGATGCCAACCAAGAGCTATAATTATTTGAAGGAATAGGCAATGTCGGTATTACAACGGGACCTTATAGGATCCAATGAAAGCAACTTCATTATTAACGGCTCCATTAACTCCAATCAACATTTGCTTGAATGAGTGTTTATATATCGCACTGTAACCATTTTTAAATAACCATAAATTTAATCATATTGTTACGTTTTTAACTTTTAAAAACTTTTAAAATAGGAGCTCGTAGAATGCAAATAATATAAAAATAAATTTGTGTTTAGTTTTAATTAAAATTCTTTATTATTCGTACAGATCTGTGTGCCACTGTTCACAACTAGATGTAAACACCAAAAAATGCTTTGTTTGTTATTCCTCTATTTACACTCTTTGTATAAACAATAACAATTACTAGTCAATTGTTCGACAGATCTTTGTAACGGAGATGTTCATATGACGATTATTATCTTCAAACACCCCAGACTGATTAAACTTTTACTAACTTATTTGCCTGTTTTGCCTTGCCTTTTATACGGCAACGTAAACAGTCTGATGAATGTTCTTTAAGGCGAATGTTCGTGGCTTCGCCCCCTCGTGGCCTCTATAAATGTAAACATCGTTGTTTCATTATTGTTGTTTGTGTATTTGTTTACATTTATTCTTGTAGTGTTTGTTGGTATATTTTTGTTTACTTGTTTATCATTTTGTATGCTGGTGCTTGTTGTTATATTACGCAGTGCAATAATTTGTAAATAAGTTCATTGTTTTTGTTTTTGGAGCTTTTGTTTATTATTTTAATGTTAAACGATATAAAAGCAATGCACCAGTATCTAGATTTTTTCCATTTTCGTAACAATACTTAACCATACCATTTCTCAATTATTGAATTGGTGTCGATTTTTAAAAACTTGCTGTTGACTGTGCCATCAGCCCTTTTATTTACTGATTTATGCAGAAACGTCGATACTTGACACTCAAAGAAAAAGCTTTCCGGTATAAAATGTTGTCCCCCTTTTATTTTGGGGTTAATGGAACCCAACGAACCAGAAACGGAAGATAATACGAAATAAAAATAAACCAGAAATCAAAATAAATAAATTCGCTTTCACGGTTAAAGTCTCACCTTCACTCAAATAACTCATTCGTGCTGAAGGAGTTTTCATATTTTACGTTAAAATTTTTTATTTAACGTTCATGTGAGTTCAAATACTTGTTTTTTTTGTAGAAAAGTATTGCATACGTTACAAAATTAACATAAATGTTATGTTCCATCAAGTTACTCTTTTTATATTGTCAGTCACTCAGTCACTCATTCAGTTAGTTAAGCAATCATTCTGTCATTCTTTTTTTGCTATGTTTTCGTGTATTTTTTTATTGCCTTCTTAAAGGTTATAAAACAATAAACAACTCAAGGTTTTGTTTGATTGTCTAATGCCTACTGACTGACTGACTTGCTGGCTGGTTATACGGCTGGGTAGATGATTAAATCTAAAACCTAAAGAGTTTCCCAGAATGGTAAAAATATTGTATTGTCCATGCAATTAAAACATTACATACATACATACATAATTGACCATTACAACCCTTCAGTCAGGATTACGGCCTAGCTTCTCACATTAAAACATTTAAGAGTTTAATTTTAATTGCAAAATTTTTTGATTTGGTAAGAGTCGACAGAGAGATCGAATAATAGGCTTCCAATACATTTAGATTTTTTGCCACATTTCAACAGCATTTTTACAAATTTTCCCATCCATCCTCTTTTCAACTTCAATCTAAAAGTTCTCAATTGAGTTAAGATCAGGGAATTGAGATGGCCACTTTGCAGATGACAGCAATATTTTCCATTCATATTCTTTTAATGCTAGGATGAGTCCTTTTGAAATTGAGGTAATAAGGCCTAATAATGAATAACACTCTCACATATGACCACAAGTCAATCTCCGAACGGAATCGTATGAATAGAATAGATTTTAACGTGTGAAGAACGCAATGCTCTTTATAACACACAAGAGCAGCAATAATATTGCCTCATCTGTAGTTATGGATGATGTAAGTATTAATGATTCAAACGCTCTCGATGTTCTGGGCATGAAAATTAAGTGTGATGTCCCCTGGAATCAGCACATTCTTCAAGTGTCAAAAGAAGTATTCAATTGCCTCGCTTTCATCTGATCTCCTTACTGTTTACATCTCTTATATCCGACCAAGAATAGAATACAACTCTCATTTATGGGCCGTTGACTCAAAGGCTATTTTGCAGCTTCTCGACCGTGTACAGGAGAAGGTGAAGGAACTTATTAATGACAGTAGGATATCCAACTCTATTGAATCATTGGATCATCGTCGCAGTGTGGATTTTGTTTCACTATTTCCTCGAGCAAAATAACTTGACTTGTTGCCAAAAATCATGTATTCTTACTTACCACCCGTCTTTCTCACAGGGCGCATCCGTTTGTGTTTAAATGGACAGTGGTTCGCACACATTGTTACAGACAGAATTCGTTATTTAGCCGGACTATTCGTATGTAGTCTATTAGTCTGTGTTGGCGTATTAGACATGAGGCCTCGGTTCAAACCTCAGATCAGACATCTCCAACAAATCGAAATATAAAAAAATATTTCTCCGGCGACGACCTCTCAGCAGATTTCTGACAAAAACTTTGAGGGTAAAATAAAATTGCCATGAAAAGTTTTTGAAAAATCAATCGTTCGGAGTCGATTTTAAACTTTAGGTCCCGCCACTCATGTATAAAATTAACACACACAACATAAGTGGTGTGAGAAACTAGGTTGTAATTTTGACTGAATGGTAGTAATGATCAATTATTTATGTATGTATGTATGTATGTATCCGTATGTGAAACTCCTTACCTGCGAAGGTCTCTCCTGCCGCTTACAAAATTTCAACAGATTTAAATCTGAAGTCCACAAACACTGCTCCCTCTGTCTTCTTTACTAGAAACAATTTTCTCATATCAACACAATGCAATGCATGAATAGGGGCCAACCCCTTAGTGTTAGTCTTAGAAAACATATATTTACGTTTTGTTCTTCTGAACAGTTTTTAACAATATTATAATTGGCATAGTACTTAATTTAGATCTACACTCAACCACAAAAGTATACATACGGTTAACAAATTTCAGAAATTTTTTAACCAATCCGTTTTCGTTGAAAATCTTAATAATTGTTCGACATCTTTCTTCGATTCTAAGACGGTCTTTTGCATTGGTTCAGAAATTTGTGAAATTTGTTAATCGGATGTATACTTTTGTGGAAATGTGCTTGGCCACAATTCAGTTCAATTTCAGAAATTTTTTAACCAATGCAAAAGACCGTCTTAAAATCGAGGAAACTATAAAGATTTTCAGCGAAAACGGATTAGTTAAAAAATTTCGGAAACTTTTTAACCGTACGTATAATTTAGTAACTGTGTGTAACTTAACTGCTGGACGCCATACTTACCGTTTTCCAACTGATCCACATCGGCAAAATTCGGATTCGTCGTGACAAAAATTTTTCTTCATGTTTTGAGTGGCAAAATCTAAACTTAATATAAAATTTTTATGGATAAGAAAGGTTTTCGGTGAGCGATACTTCCACGTAAAGAATTATAATAAAACAGCGTCTGATAGTTATAGATGATATGTATATAAATACTATACAATGATGCCAATTCCAATTTTAGCTGCTTAGAGCTTTAAAATAGATTTAGATGCTCTCTGCTCTGGTACATTATTTAAGGTTTCAAGTAGGAAAACTAAAAATGTTTTAATTATTTGCCCACTAGAAAAACAACGCTTTGATTGTATGATGACTTATTCTGTAAAAAAATTGGATAGAATAGAAAAATAAAGAAGGAATCAAATAATAAAACAGATCCAATGTATCCTTCTGGTCAAAAACTCTTTTTCGAATATCTAGAAAATCCATAAAAAAAACAAATGGGAAATATTTCTTCGGTTTTAATTGTGCTTACCACTGTATAAGTATGTTAAGACTGCCGCGCAAATTTTTTTCTTTTTAATCTTAAAAAATTTCTTCTTTAACCCTTTTAACAAGAATCATTTTGTTTTTTTTTTTGTTTTTAAATGAAATTCTTTGCAGCCACTTTGTTCACTTCATTTAACTGTTTTCATAAACGAATTCCTTAATAAGAAAACCCCTTAGAAACATGCTTTCTACAAATAAAAACCACAGAATGAATGAATATAATGAGTGACTAAAACTAAACCAACAAGAAAACATTTTCATTTTTATTTCAGAATATATTTAACCAACCATGCACAAACAGAGACCTCGAAGTTATACAACGTGGCACCTGCAGAAAAGGGGGGGAAATGCCGTTAAATAAAAGCCAAAAACAATAACAAAAAATATTCCGACAAAAGGAGAATAATCTGTAAAGAAAAGGAAATAAACACAAGAACACAAAATAATGCTGCAAAATAGAAACTGCTATGTACGGAAACCAATACCAAGTTCTAATCGCTATACTATAGAGGATTTCATTAAGAGCTTCATGTTCTTAAATTTAAATAAAACAAAAAAAGTGTATGAGAGATATCATTAAAAATTGTATTCATTCGAAAGACCTATTGATGTCATTACGTGCTGAATATAACATCGTTTAAATGTCAGCCACGGCTTCCCTGGGTAGAACGCATCCTGAAATGTCTAATTTTCTATGACTCTGTCCCATAAATCAGACTGAATATGAACGATGGCGTGATTGACTCCGAGAAGCATTGTGGTTTGTGGCTTATTCCCGTGCACCAATGACTTAAGAAAATCCCACAAGAAAAAGTCTAACGGGATCGAATGGTACGATTTCCTATATGGAAAATCACTCGTGCAGAATATCTAATGCGCTATGAGTTGTGTGGCATTCAGCACCGATCTGTTGAAACCATATAATATATATATATATAATATATATATATATATATAACATATAATTATCGATCTCATAGTTCTCTGTGGTGGCTTGGGCAACGACATTCTCAACGCGCAAAATCCACACTAAAGAGTGAATTTTTCGAAATACATTGAACGCAGAGAACAGCAATGAGAATTCAAAAAGATGAGTAGAATCGAATCATACTCATAATTTTTGATACTTATACCCATTAATACTTATTTTAATATCATACTCATACTATTCGTATTCAAAGTCTGAAGAACTCATCGTACTCATACTTAACAATACGTATGATGTTGTTAATTTCGAATCTCCATAACTCAGCATATACACGAACAACAAAATAAGTATGATTCGCGTACGAACACTACAATACTCACAAGAAGGTTGTCTGTTTGGTCTGCTTGCTGTCTTTGTCTTTTTTGTTCACGCGGCCTTCTTCTTTCTTTGTAAAAGCAAAAAACGACTAAGACTGTAAATTTTGATGTATGATTCGAATCACTCGAATTATTTATGAGTATTATAAGTATTTTTTTAAATTTATGAATCTGAATGAGAAGGCGTATGAATCAAACATATTTCGAATGGTATGAGTTCGATGTCACTGCAACCTGTACTCATAAATCAATGTTGTAGTAAGTATGAATTAATCAGATTATTTAAATTTCAATATTGTTGACTCACTTATATTCAAAATTTCATGAGTGCTTATTAGTAGCGAAAAAATGATTCATTGCTGAACTCTGATTGAACGCTCTTGGATTTCATATAGATTGGTATCGTCCCGAATACGTCAATCTTTTTTTGTTCAGGAACACGCTTATTCAGAAATGGGACTCATAACTAAGCCCAGCCGACGAACACAGCTCGTTGCCTATGGTTGCTTGCCTACCGTTCTCGAACTAATTAAATTTTGTGTGGGTGCAGATTAAGATTCAAAATTCACTAACTTGTGGTCTGCCAAAGGTCAGGTTCTTGTAAGCGATGTGAAATCGACTGTCTCTGATTCTCCTGTACACTATGACGGACTGCGGTGATGTTTTCGGTAGATCTTGCTTTTCGTCGGCTTGCGGTAGTCGGTTGCACGGTAGTTGACTGAATCAGTGGACTTAACCTTAAACCACCACATTGCGAATGTTGCTCCTGGTAGGATGATTATGGCGCTTGCAGAATGGGAGAAGCACGCGATACATTATTCGAACGGAACAATTCTTTGCACGCGTTGTTGAATGTTTACGTTCATGATGATTTGACCAAAACGTCTTATTAAATTACAACGAATTTGACAGATGTAGTTTCAACAAGATGAAGTCCCTTTTGGAAGACCCCATACATTTAATATAAGGAAATAAAACTATTATAAAGTAAACGCTTTTACGAATTGACAGAAATCTAAAGAGAAAAATAATGAATAATGAATAAAAATGAAATGATAGAGAATTTTAATTAGAATACTTTATTAAGTTGTTCTCCAAAGTACAGACCCATATTGAAGGCATGTAATAGCAGAGTACTTTTGATTTTAAAAAGAAATTTTGGGAAGAGAAAAATCGTATTCATTTCAAAAATTACAATAATAATGCAATAGAAAATTTGCGATAAAAATATTCTTTTCGTTAACTACCACCCTTCAGCAGATATCTAGCAAAAGCTAATAAAAAGTAAATAAAAATAAAATAAAAAATCAAATATTTCTCAAATCATAACAGAACTCGATATACACTCGCCGATGGATGTACGTACCAGTGTTGAAAAATTCAGTACTTTTGTACTTTTTTCAGTACTTTTTCATTTCACAAAAAAACTGCAGTACCCCCGCTACGCTTTCAGTATTTTTTTATTATTATATATTTCATGCCTTTTGCTTTTTAACTATTAATGCATTAGCAAGACATTCAACGGCAATGCTAAAGTAGAATTAGGCTTTAGCCCCGGTTAGCTAAACGTCCACGGAACCTATGTTAGTTTTTACTTTTTTTTTTGAAAAATGCATGCCGAACCGTCGTAATATAAATTTCGGCAAGCATTTTCATTGCTTTTCAAACGAACGTATTTTACATTACGTTCCATCGACATGACTTAACGGGGCTTTTACGTTTGTTACGTTCCGAATCAGCTATTTTTGTCCTGTATGTGTGTTTACTATAAATAGTTTAGTAGGTATCTGTTGGCTTACTAGACGTGAGCCCTCGATTATAACCCAATGGCAGATTCTCCATCAAAATGAAATATGAAAAATATTTTTCCGGCGACTTCCTTCTGGCAAAAATTCTGAGAGGAAATAAAATTGCCAAGACAAAGTTTTTCAAAAATATGTCAGTCGGAGTCGACTTTAAACAGTAGATCCCGCCACTCATGTATAAAATTAACACACACAAAATAAGTGGTGTGTAATTCTGACCAATTATGCGTATCTAATACGCATAATACGTACAATGCTGCAATAATCCAGCAGTGAAACTAGGGAAATTGCAGGATAATGCTCGCCTCAAAATAACGGTTCTAGAAATTGAAGCAGTACTTCACAGGATAATTACGGGCGTATGCGAAAGTCCACTATATTCGCACATAATACGATTTCGTAGGTGGTCCGCGTTAAAAGTCTCGTTAGCACACAGAACAGCTTTCTAAGAGTCGAATGTTCTACTAATCTGGAAAGATGCTGATGCTACGCGAAAGGGTTTAGATGGCTCACTGAAACGGAAATCGAAAAATCGTTTAGAGAATTTTAACAAAGATGGTAGACGCGATATAAAAATTTGAGCTACAAGACGACATAGCGATCTTGATTTTTATCTTACATTGAACCTGTCCAGTCATAACTGCTTTCAACATTACCCGCTCAATCTTCACGTAGAAGATAATCCTATATAAATTCGACATTTTCATGAGTAAAAAAACTAGAACTACTTACTTGTCTATGGTAATTGATCATTACAACGCTTTAGTTAGGATTACAACCTAGTTTCCCACAACAGGCATGTTGCGCATGTTAATTTTATTCTAAACGACTCATTTTTGAGAAACTCCGAAAAAAATTTTGAAATACTTTCCATGACAATTTTATTTATCTCCGAATTTTCGTCAGAAATCTGCTGAGGGGAAGTCGACGAAGAACTAGGTAGCACTGGACCCAGATACGTCGCCTCACGTCTAATAAGTCAACACACTACCTACCAGACTGAGGCGACTTCAGCCACCAATGCTTTGCTCAATAGTATGATTCATGTTCACAGAAGACGTTGTTTTTAGTAAATAATGGATGACAGGTCTATTATTCTAGAACCTGATACAGATGGGTAGAAACAAATTTAATCCAATTTTTATGAAGATTTTCATTTATTTTGACTTCGCATTGTATTTAAAATATTTTTATTTTAAGACTTTAACTAATATTACGATAATAAATTGCTGTTTGAAATATTTGATTTATAGTGGATATAAAACGAAAAACTTACCTTAATCCTGTATATTTTATTATTTTAACTTGATTAAATAAGATTTAATGTTTTCAATTCTACTCCTGTCAGCCCCTCAGAGAAAACAGCTGTCTTTATAGTATTTTCGACCACTTTTCTAGAATTTTTATTTTATTTTACTTTTGGTATTCAACATTTATGTATTTGTTCGTTATTATTACCAGCTTAAGCAAAAATACAATGGAAAATAAAAAACAAAAGGAAAAGAAATATAAGGAAGGGTAGAGGGGAGGAGTTGAAAGCTAATAAATCTTTTCATCGCAATCAAAATTCATTTTCAGCTGTATCCCTCCCAATAATAATCAGTAGGAAACGAAAGTTAACTTTAAAATAATTTTGTTACTCTTTAGTATTGATGTTTTCGTTTTTATTTCAATTTAATTACTTTTTGTTTACCTGTTCTTCTGTTAAACGAAAATAAAATGAAAATCTCGGATTGTAAAACCTTTAACAATTTTTTGGTAATTGATGGCAGTCGATAAGTAAAATGTCAAAATCGCTTCAAATAAGTAACTGCAATTAGTATGTATAGGGTGGGAAATTCAAAAGTTTATATTTAAAATGCAATAAAGCAAAAATTGCCCATCTCTTCAATGACGAATGTTGTCTTTCAAATGCTCAATTGTCTCTGGTTTATCCGCTTAACACTTTTCTCTAATGACGCCCCACAGAAAATAGTCTAACGATGCCAAATTGCAGCTTCTTGGCGGCCAATTGACGTCACCATTTTCGCTAATTAAACGGCCATCAAACGTCTGACGCATTAAACCGATTGTGGCATGAAGAGCGAGTGCAAATACATCATCATGGTGCGGTAGGTGTTTCCATTGACTATAATGGTTGTGCGCCCTCATTTTCAAAGCTATATGGGCCAATGATACCTCCACTCCACACTAAACAGTCACTCGTAATGTGTACATTGGCTTCTGTAAGACCACGTGTGGGTTTTCTGAGCCCCAAATACACAAATTTTACTTTTTAACATACCCATCAAGATGAAAATGAGCTTCATCCAAAAAGATGATTTTTTTTAAATTGACATCATCGTGCAGTTTCTACTTGGCCTAATAAATCCCAACGTTACTCAAGCGTAAGTGGATTTATTACGTTCAGTAGACATAACATACTGAAATTGTGTGATAGGATAGAATGACATAAGTATTGCCAGATTCGAAATAACCCATAACCCACATTATACATGTCGATCACAGTACTTGATTTTAAAATTGATTCAACGATAATGAATTGGCTGCATGCTTAAAAGACCGTACTTAAGCTAGAAATAAAAATGAAAAATTAAATCCTACTCCTTTACTCTACTCCTTTCTATTATACATGAATTCTTATACAAACTTTACTCTTAAGTTGTCCAGTTTAAAAGGAAGTCTTGAAGTGTGCTTGCAGTAATATTCGTACATAAATTTTCTTCCGTCTATGGTAAGACTTAATTTTGAATAAAGTTTTTGTAAAAATATTGAACCTTTTTTAAAGTAATATTTGATCCAGTACTATACCCAAAAAAAAAAAGCAGCCACTCTGTAATGTTGCAGCCACTACATTTAACTGTTTTGATGGTATATCTGGAATTATGATATCGATTAACTGTTGACTAAGTAAAAGCCACATATATTGTTTGCCTACTAATCTTCATCGGCTAAATTTGGTTTCATCGATAAAATATCATTGGTTTCCTCATGTTTTGTTTGGCAGAATTCAATCTGTATGCCAAAAATTTAAATTGTAGCTTGTTAAAGTTGAATAAGCAATTAAATCCCTCTTTTTTTAATATTTGCGGTCCTAAAAAGGACCTTTGATGTCAAATTAACATCCTATGAATTACAAAATCGATACATCACTTACGTTGCAGCACTTTCCGGGCACCTGTGTCAGCCCCTATTGGTGGACAACCCGACTCCTGGAAAAAATTTCCTGCATAAAATTTATTTACCAGTCTTCAGAGGCAAGCATTAAATTACAATACCACAACGCATTTGACAAATAAAATCTTCAATAATTTAAAGTCATGTTTAATAAATACTCATGCTGCTGAACTAACTGAAATTCATGTTAAATTCGTATTAAGCCAATAACTAATTATAGAAATTTAAAATTATTTAAAGAATTAAATAAATATATATGTGTGAGTCTATGTAAATAATGTAAATAATGACTTGTTTTGTTAAAGTAAATGGGAAAATATCGTTTAAATAAGGTATGAAAATGTTACAAAATATATCAATTACAAGCAATCAATCACAAGCTATTAAACCATTAATTCTATTTGCAGATTTGGAACCTATTGTTACGTTTTTATCCTTTGAAAATGTTTAAAATATGAGCTCGTAGACTGCAAATAAAATAGAAATAAATTTGTGTTTAGTTTTAATTAAAATTCTTTATTATTCGCATAATTCTGTGTGCTATTGTTCACAACTTGATGTAAACAACAACAATTGCTTTTCTTTGTTATTCTTCTGTATATACACTTTGCATAAACAATAACAATTACTAGGCAATTATTCGACAGATGTTTGTAACGGAGATCTTCAAACCACGATTACTCTCATCGCGTTCACACAAGACTGACTGAACTTTACTAACTAACTCGCCTGCTTTGCCTTGCCTTTTATATGGCAGGGTAAACAGTCTGATGAATGTTATTGAAAGCGAATGTTCGTGGCTTCGCTTTCTCGAAATCTCTATAAATATAAACATCGTTGTTTACATTTTTATTGTTGTTTGCGAATTTTGTTTAAATTTATTCTTGTAGTGTTTGTTGGTATATTTTTGTTTACTTGTTTACCTTTTTTATGCTGGTATTTGTTGTTATATTAAAGTTAACAACGTTGGCAATGCAATCGCCAAAAATAATTGATGACTTAAGCTAGGCTTTTCGAATATTTTTACTTCAGCACGCGCTTCCGATCCAATTACAAAAATTACGTTCTTGTGAAATGGTGGCGTGTGCATGTTGGCTTACAACAATTAGTCTTGGCTACGCGGTTGACATTAAAACACGTCGAAATAATCTTTGTGAAAAATTGATTATTATTTGTGTAAATTGCTAAATAAATTTAATGATCCTCTTGTGAAATAGTAATTAATTATTATTTGAGTAAGTTCTTGAATCGGTATAATTGATTACGGAATTTTTATCTGTGTAATAATTAAATAAAAATAAATTATCCTCGTGTAATACATTTATTCAAGCATATAAATATAATTTCAAAATTACAACTTAAAAATAGTTTTTTAATTACCGCAGTTGTCAGCGGCAAAATTAATTTTTTTCAGTGTCGCGGTTCAAAATCCTTTAACTTTAAGCAGTACGATAATTTGTAAACAGGTTTGTTTACTACATTGTTTTGTTTTTGTAGCTTTTGTTTATAATTTTAATGTTAAGCGATGTAAAAGCAAAACATCAGTACTTAGCTAGATTTTTCATTTTCGTAACAATATTTTTACTGTTGAAATTTTATTTGATATTATTGTCTGTTTCACTTCTTTTCCATTTTTTCCTTTATTTGCACTTTCTTAACATTTTTCACTCCAATGCACTTCGAAGATATTTTTTCACATTTCTATGTTCAGTCTAGTTTTGTGTTTTTAATCGATTTATGTTTTTATAAGTTTTGAAAACGTCATTTTTTATAGTTTTTATTGCTCGTTGGAGACCTTAAATTAAATTTTTTTTTCCTTTTTTCTATTGCATTACTTTAACTCTTTTTATGTATGTACCATACATTTCTGTTTAACTATGCATAACTTCATGTTAAAATATAAGTTTATTAATTATTATTTATTACATATAAATGTTGTCTGTTTTTATTTGAAGTTAATATTTTTTTCTGTAATTTTTATTTTCTTTTTCTTTGTTCCAACGCTTTATATTTACAGCATTGGGGCGAGTCAACTATCCGAAAAGCTAACAAAAACTAAATTTTGTTTCTTCAAAGTCGTCCGTAGGAAACAATATTTTGGATGTTATTTTTCCACTTTGTGTAACATATATTGGTTTTGAATCTCCAACTTATTGTTTTAGCTTGAACTCTGATTACTTGTATGTGTGTTTTCCCATTGTTCACAGTGACATCTCGTCTGGTATTTTCTTGTATATTTTCAAAATATACTCTCTCTCTCTCTCTCTCTGTGGTAAAGAGATGCACCGTGAAGATATTGTAGTAAATTTGAATATATTCATGTACTTTCGTAAGAATTAAGAAGTTTTTATTCTCTCTATCTCTCATAGAGAGTTGACGCTTGCGTTGCTGTAACATTCTTATAGAATTGTACTTACAAAGTTATTTTAATGAAAATGAAGTATTTAATGTTGCTAAACTCTATACGTTACAGCAACTTTTTCAAGCAACATGTTGACTTCAAATAAGTGTTTAATTCAATTATTTGAATATTCTTTTCTCAAAACTACAGGACGTATGAGTAATTTTTGATAAACAGTTTCAATATATTACTCATACGATCTGTAAAAACCTACACAAAGAGTTTAGTAAACATGTTGAAGAAGTATTAAAAGTAATAAAAGCTATTACAATTAAAAATTTAATTTAATTTACATTTAATTTTAAGAGTAATTTAAGCAATATATATTTAATTATTTCTTACAAGCAAGGAACACTGAGAAGGGATAAAAGCGCCTAATAAATAAAAAAATTAATAAAAGTATCAGTATATCGGCCTTTACATACATATATAGCTAGAACAATAAATATCGAAAGATGATAAACACTGATCTCTATGAAAAGAGCAAAGAACATGAGAAATTACCTTTCTAAAGTACAGAGAAGCCTCCTTGTTGGCATCATAAGTGCCAGTAGAACCACACCTCCGGCAACTCAGTATGTCATTCTTCAATTACTCCTTATTGAAGAATATGCGAAAAAGGTAGCAGCTATAAGCTTCTTTAGGCTGAATGCATTAGATCTAGAGAGTTCCTGTAGGGTGGCTCAATCGGCACTGCTGAAGAAAATAACGAAGTTGTGTCAGGCTACAAAAGTTCACTTCTGCGATAGAGGCATCTTGATGGGTTCAGGAAAACTCTGCGGTGACTGAGATATTTTTACTGACAAGTCCAAAGGGCAGATCGGAAATGATTAGAATTCGTATAGGCTGTACAATGAGGAGCTTTTTCCCCACCGGCGACGATATAGAGCAATTCTGCAATAGCGAATTGTTGTCTATATGCCACTGAAATGTTCTCTGGGCAATGATAATTTAAGTATTAAAAACTAAAATGTATTGCGACCGTAACTCAATTAAAGGACAAATAAGTAGTTCGCTCGAATTCAATATTAATACTAACTTCTTTATTTAAAAATCCTTTACTTAAACCTATCGGTTACAACATAAGCCCACTGTCGTTGTTGCTATTATTTGTTTCTCGCTTCCAATGTACCAATTCATTTGTACCTATTAAACTTTACGTATAAAAAACTTTACATATGTAACTGAAAGAATATTATTGGAAATAAATAATACCATTGTAAAAAGAACAACAACATTATAAATATGAAAAGAATGTAAGCGAGAAACAAGTAATAGAAGCTAACGGGTTACAACCAAACTAAGCTTAGCTTAAACAAAATATAATCAAATTACAGTGGGCTAAAAGCAGCAAAAATATAAAATGTATTTAAATGCAAATCTGAATGGAGTTTAATAAAAAATATAATTAAAGACTTTAAACGCAATTAATGAGCAAAGCAAATGAAAAATTAATGAAAAAACAAAACTAATACAAATTCAAAAATGGATAATCTAATATATTTATGCGGTGACCTAACATAGGCTTTATGCAAAATATAGTGTTTTTCGAACGGAGATTACTTAAAGCTACCGAACTAAACAGGAAACATATACCGAAGAGCTTAAGAGTTACAATTTGGCTGATTGTCTACAGCCAACACAAAAGGCTTTGATGAGACATATTTTAAAATCTAATCTGCGAATGTAAAAGGCTGTTAAGCGACCTTATGTATGATTATCACATTGGATTGATAAGATTATGATGGAGGCTACAATCTAGAGGAAGATACGGTAAGAACGGTGTTAGGCTTCTTCCTTGGGATTATTGAGGAAAAATTACATTCAAATTCACTGTTGAATATGAACCAGGATCCATTAACACTAGTCCCTCTTCTTTCCTTACTATAACCTATATTCATAGTTCCAAGGCTATAGAAGCCATGTCTTGGATTTTAATTCTATTTTAACTTTTTATTTATTTATTATAATTTTTTGAAAACTATTTTTCAAGGAGGAGAAATTATAGGTACAACTTCTTCTGCAATCAATAAAACGCAGAAAATTTCGCTAAAGATTGAGTGCAGTAAAATATATCGTATGGTTACAGTACTATAGAACCTCTTCACGACGACAGCGCTCATTAGTTCAAACTTATGAAATGTACTGAAAATCTTTGCTTAGACCAGTATGGTTTTATGCTGCCCTGTTATGGGGAATATGTTTTACTTTTCTTTTAAAGTTCTTTTAAAGTTAACTTACAATTTAACAAATGTGCGTACGACTACGACTGTATTACTAACCTTCATTCTCTCAGTTTTACTTTTTTAAAAATGCAAATAAGAATACCCACGCACACACATATGAATTTAAACTAAATGCAGATTTAAATAAGTATATTTGCTTAAGCAACCTGTAGATATGTTGTTGCCTATTTAAATACAAACATATTAAACAAATGTACGTTTTCTTCTTCTGGTATCTCGGAGAATTTATTTCAATTCACTGAGTGCACACACATAAGACAGAAAGAATTGTAAAGTTATTGCCGGCCAAGATCGACTATACAATACATTACGCAACAATGTTTCAAATACTTTCTTCTTTGTTTATAGTGAACAAGATAAGGCGTAGTCTATCCGAGCAATATTTATACTGTTGCACCCTATAATTACTCATTCGTGAATTACTTGCATACTTTTGAACAAGATACATAGTACGGTGCGTGAGGAATAACGAAAAAAGATTTCTATTCTAATTAACGAACATAAAACTTTCTTTTAGAAAATTCCACAAAATTGCGCACACTTGTAACATATTTATTTTGTACAAATATGCATCCCCAGAGATTTACGCCTTTAAGTTTAGAAATTTGAAAACATTTTGTAAAAAATAATTACCAAATCAATTTGTTTTTAGTTTGGTGTAGGGTACACAATTACAAAACTGCAACGCAGGACGTGTGTTTATCTTTTAGGAATTCTCTTGATGCAAGAAATATATACGAATTCCATTCATGAATGAATGCATACATTTATGAAAATATGCATCATGTGTATGCATTCTTATGCAACTTTTTAAATTTGTATGAAAATTTAATTTAAAATTCTTCATGCATTTGCATATCTTACGTGAGAATCTGTGAATAACAAAAAGTAACAAGAAAACTGTTTCAGACAAACAAATAAGCACAGGTTATTAGAATCGTACTTAAATTCGTACAAAAATTAAATAAATATTTTAAATTTTTTGTCTTAGTCCTTGCGGATGACTTAAAATAGATATCGGTACATTTCGAATAGGCTATACGATTATTGTTCTATCATTCAAATGAAAATAAAATCGGTGAATATGATAAGCAATCTGGCATTTGAGTAATGGAAATTGGTTTCCTTGTCTCGTGATTTGCGGCTATTAAGCACTTGTAACCTTTCACCTCGAATCTACACTTATGTTCTATGTTTTTCAGGTTCACTCACACCATCCAGAGTGTAATAAATTCTTAAATGTATTGCAAAACTCTCACAATATCATTCGAAAAATTCACAATGTCCTTTCTGACATTTTTAAAATCAAACACTTCCAGAGGGACACTTGATTAGTAGTTACTGACTTACTTAATTAGTCCCTAAAACACTTAAGTCAGAATTAAAACCGGACAGATAACGACGGATAAATCGAACAGCAGGCTTGATAAAATTTTCATTACAATTTTATTTACTCTCAGAGCTGAGAAAAAGTCACTCAATAAATATTTGTTCATATTTCATTTTCTTCGAGATGAGACAGCTGGAGTTTAAATTACAGCCTGTCATTTAATAACACAAAACACTGCCTACTAGACTACAATAGCTTCGAGGTATAGTTTCTGATTATAATTCGTAGTACCATCGCACGAATGCTGTGAAGAACTGAAAAGAGGTATTTAGAATACCAATATTAACCTGGATTAGAATAGAAATGAATAAAACTCTTTGCAATGAGCAGATTTGAATGCAAAGTACCTTTTAAAACTTTTGCTGAATACATTAAGTTCTGTAATTCTAAATAACCGGTGATCTTTTGCTATTTGGTTTTTCACTGTAAACTTTTCAGTAAGATTCGTAATTTTATCATTTCACAGTGAATGAAATATGTTTTCTATCGAAAAATTATATTCAGGTACAGAGCTCTTCTTCCACTCAAAGGATGCTGTAACAGAGTTACCGAATTCGGTGTAAAAAGCAGACATAAGAAGTTCAAGAGTCACCCTAGCATCTTTAACCCTGGACGGTTACTCTTCATTTTTGTACATTAAAGTTACTCTTCGTTGAATCGACGAACACTTTATCCCTAATTGGTTACTCTTCGTTGAATCGACGAAGCTCATTTACTCTTTATCATATAATTCTTTTATGTTTGATAAAATTTCGCTCATTTTATCAACAATGTTGGTTGATAACAAAAGCTTTTAGTGAGTAAACGTACCCTGGCCACCCATTTTTTTAATCCTGGATGGTCATTTTTGTACAGTAAGGCTACTCTTCGCTGAATCGACGAACAAAAAAAAAATATTTATTTCGTCTACTGACTGCAACCTTTCATTATCAACAAACATTGTTCAACTCAGAACAACAGATTTTTGAGAAACTTTTCATGGCAATTTTTTATTTCTTCTCATAGTTTTTGACAGAAAACTGCTGAGAGAAGGTCCCCGAAGAAATATTTTTGGTATTTTATTTTGTTGAGGAGACGTCCGACCTTGGGTTTGAACCGTGGCCTCACGTCTTATAAGCTTACTGTAAACATCACATTTGGCGATAAGAGTGAGTTTTTTAAAAGGTTTGGTGATAATCTTGCGCATTCATGTACTCGCAAAGGTGGAAATGTGTTCGATTCTTTTAATGATTTCGCTTGAGAATTAACGCTTAGCAACTGATGAACCGGTTGTAGTTTGTAAAGAAAGTTCTTCAAGTACATACATACATACATAATCACATCATTACCATAATACATCATTACAACCCTCCTAGTTTCTTACACCACTTATGTTGTGTGTGTTAATTTTATAAATGAGTGGCGGGACCTACAGTTTAAAGTCGACACCGAACGACAGATTTTTGGGAAACTTTTCATGGCAATTATATTTACTTTCAGAGTTTTTACCAGAAATCTGCTGAGAGAAAGTCGCCGAAAAAACTTTCTTTGTATTTTGTTTTGATGTCTGGACTGGGGCTCGAACCCTGGCTTTATGTCTAATAAGCCAACACACTAACTACTAGACTACGGCGACTTAAAAAAAGAGTTCTTCAAGTGTAATATAAAAATTCTCTCTAATCGACTGATTGTTTGGCATGTCGTCTAGCAAATATTTCGAACAGCAGATCTGGAATTGTTCAGTTCCGACTGAATTTCATATTCTTCTAGATGAGCAGCTAAACATTCACCAAGTTAATATTGGACGACATTGAAAACTAAGGTTAATTCTCTTAGAATTTGCCTTATCTTGTATAAACGTTTAACGACTTAAGAATAAATTACTTTTTACTTTATAATACCTTAAATTTTACACCACTTAATTGCCTCGCTTTTTTACATTTCTGATTGATTTTTGAACGTAATTAATCGTCTTCCGGTCTTTGATTGTTTGGATAAAATGTAGAATAAAAACAAGTCATTAGTTTTACATTAAAATCGAATTAAAATTTAATTATTTTGTAAATTTTTTAAAATTTTAATCTCACATTCAACAACTTCCTCATTAATTGATAGATTTGCTGGTAAATATAAAAACGAGTACAATAAGACTATCCTGTGACGAAATAACTGCAGTCAAATGGTTAACAAACACTAGGTTCATAATTTGATTTTCTTGTGTATGCATTGAGTATTTCCTGTCTTTAAACTCAAATTCAACAAATTATGTCTGAGATATGAACGAAATATTTTATTCATTTGAATTACATATTTATACTATTATGTGTGTAATATAGTCATGCCTGCCAAATTTCGATTAAGATTAGTAATCAATTACATTACAAACCTGTTTAAAAATTATCCCACTGCGTAATAAAATAACAAACACCAGCATAAAAAGGTAAACAAGTAAACAAAAATATACCAACAACTCTACGATAATAAGCGTAAACAGCGATAGATATTTCGAGAATCAGAATCAGACTATTTACCTTGGCATATAAAAGGCAAGGCAAAGCAGGCGAGTGAGTTAGTGAAGTTCAGTCAGTATTGTATGAAGACGCGGTGCGTTTGAAGATTGCAATCGTGGTGTGAATATATCCGTTACAAAGATCTGGCGAACAATTGACTAGTAATTGTTATTGTTTATGCAAAGGGTGTAAACAGAGGAATAACAAACAAAACAATTGTTGTTGTATATCTTTTATTCATTTAATTTAAAAGCCTCCAGTGTGTGTATATTAACACAAAATCTCTTTCAGCAACTTTCATTTTGTAAACAAAACACACTTAAATGTTCCCTTCAGAACTACAATATTTTATGAGAATGACTTTATTACCGCATCTATACTTATAAAAATGTAACCATATTCGATATAAAAGGACATTCAACCAATTACGCATAGTATAACAGATATAATCCATATGCCTAAGTATCTAAATTTCATATTCTCTTCGTGTTCTTGAAATAGTCCATAATGGGGATGTTAAATAGGGTCTGTAATAATGATAAATTATTTACCACATCGCTACTCTTTTGCATTTCTTGTATTTCTGCTAAACTAAGAAAATTATGATGAATTATTGATGACATTGACAATCTTTTCATTTCTGTTAAAGGCAGACATCAAAAAAAGAAAACAAAATCAAAACTTTTCTTTAATCCCAGTAGAGGTGCTGATGGTTGCAAACTATTTGTCTTTTCTTTTTTCTGGCTCTTGTTTTCTTTTGTTGTTTTTATTTTTAATCTCAAGAGATATATAATATCGCTTGGAAATAGTTTCATAAATAAAGTTAAGACGGCAAGAGTATTAGTTTTTTTATATTTATATTAGCTTAAGGAAGATGGTCGAAATGTACGATTAAAAATGATTTTAACAAAAACTTTATTTCTTTAATTTTATTTTCTTATAAAAGATATTGAATTGCAACGACATTTAATACTGTTTGAAGTACTATTGAATTATGTTCTATAATTTTTTCATTCACTATAAAGGCTAAACTGAAATTAAAATTAAACTTAATAATTAATTAATTACTTATTATATACATGTGTATGTATGTTACGAAAATGATAAAATTTAGATACTGGTATTTTGCTTTTACATTGTTTAACATTAAAATTGTAAACAAAAGCTACAAAAACAAATCCATGCAGTAAACAAACCTGTTTACAAATTATCGTACTGCTTAATATAACAACAAATACCAGCAAAAAAAAATGGTAAAAAATAAACAAAAATCTACCAACAACACTATAATAATAAATGTAAACAACGATGTTTACATATATAGAGATTTCGAGAAGCCGATGTCATGAACATTTGCCTTCAAGAACATTGATCAGACTGTTTACTTTGCCATATAAAAGGTAAGGCAAAGCAGGTGACCAAATTAGTAAAGTTCAGTCAGTCTTGTGTGAAGACGCGGTGTTTTTGAAGAGAGGAATCGTGGTTTGAAGATCTCCCTTAAAAAGATCAATCGAACAATTGTCAAAGGGTGTAAACAAAGAAATAACAAAGAAAGGCAATTGTTGTTGTTTACATAAAGAATTGTGCCAGAATTGTGCCAATAATGAAGAATTTTAATTAAAACTAAACACAAGCTTACTTTTATTTTATTTGCAATCTACGAACTTATATTTAAAACGTTCGAAGTCGCCGTGGTCCAGCAGGAAGTGTGTTGGCTTATTAGACGTGAGGCCTCGGTTTAAGCCCCAGGTCAGGCATCTCCAACTAAACGAAAATATGACAAAATATTTCTGGCAAAAACTCTGAGAGTAAATAAAATTGCCATGAAAAATTTCTCAAAAAAAAATTTGTCGTTCTAAGTCAACTTTAAACTGTAGGTCTCACCATTCATGTATAAAAATTAACGCACACAACATAAATTGTGTGAGAAACTAGGTCGTAATCCTGACTAAAGGGTCGTAATGACCAATTATGTATGTAAAAACGTAACAATATTTATTATTTAATTATTTCATATAGAAACGTTATCACATATTGGCATTTTCAGCTAACATATCATAGTTATTACTATTATAATGGGTAGACCATTTAAAAGTTTAAATTTAAAAATGCAATAAATCAAAAACGGTTGGAAAATTTGCGTCGCCCCACAGAAAATAGACCAACGTTGTCAAATCGCAGCTTCTTGGCAGCCAATTGACATCACCATTGTGGTTAATTAAAGGGCCATCAAATGATTGATGCAATAAATCGATTGTGGCATGAGATGGGAGGTAAATTGCACAATCCTGTTGAAACCAATCCTTGTTCACATCAATACCATGAAGAGAGGGTATAAAGCACTCAGTTATTATAATGCGATAGATTTTTCCATTGACCGTAATAGTGGAGCCGTACTCATTTTCAAAGAAATATACGCCAGTGATGCCTCCGCTCCACAAGCCACACCAAACAGCCATTCTTAGTGGGGGGTGCACTGACTTCTATAAAACCACGTATGGGTTTTTTGAGCCCCAAATCCGGCAATTTGGCTTATTAATATACTCACCAAAATGAAAATTAGCTTCACCCGGAAAAATGATTTTTTTTTGGCAGAGTCTGCATCATCGTGCAGTTTCTCGTTGACATAATAAATCCCAATGTTGCTCTAGCGTAAATCGATTCATTATATTAAATGGAGATAATATACTGAATTTTGTGGCAGAATAAAATGAAATAAGTATTGCCAGATTCGAAATAACCGATGGTTCACATATAAACCGATAGATGGCCCACGCACTAACATTTACAAGTTATTTCAAAAAATCATTTGGGTTAATACACTTTCATGTGTTCATAATATGAAAAATAAGTCGTCATCTCCTTACATTTCTTTTATTTCACGTGAATTGTTTGGTAATCCATTTGGATGATAAATCGATTTAATTTTGCACAGATCTTTACAGCTCTATGTGCTCATATTTCGGGCCTGTTTTAAATTTTGTGTTTCAATGAATCAAACTCATCGCAAAATAAAACTTGCTAACTTATTTCTATACCTGCATTCCTGTCATTTGCTTTGCTAATGGTAAAAGATTGCTTGATTGCTTTTGTTTGTTCCAGTTTCTTTGGTTTTATGTGTTTTAAACTCGTCAAACCACACCAAAAACTCCCATTGAGTCCAAAACCTAATCAAAAGGCAACAAAATTCTGAAAAAAATAAAATGAATAAGAGTTGACGTTCTAAACATCAAATTTTAAATAATAACCAGTCATTTACTGAAACCATACAAACACACTACGCTCATCTAAATACAAACAAGTAAAAACAAAATACTTTAACACGTATGTATGTACGTACGTAGGAGGTACGTAAAAGCAAAATGTTTAAACAAATAAGCAACACAGCCTGGCTCTATACTTCGGTTTTTTTTATAGTAATTAACTCATGCACACAGTTACTAAAGTACACATACGGTTACAAAATTTCAGAAATTATTTAACTAATCGGTTTTCGTTGAAAATCTTTATAGTTTCTTTGATTTTAAGACGGTCTTTTGCATTGGTTAAAAAATTTCTGAAATTGAACTGAATTGTGGCCCAGCACAGGCCCACAAAGGTATACATCCGATTTACAAATTTCTGAACCAATGCAAAAGACCATCTTAAAATCGAAGAAAGATGTCAGACAATTATAAAGATTTGCAATGAAAACGGATTGGTTAAAAAATTTCTGAAATTTGTTAGCCAAGACTGTCTTAAAATCGAGGACAGTTGTTAGACAAAAAATTTCTGAAAATTTGTTATCCGTATGTATACTTTTGTGGCTGAGTGTATATACAATCATGGTAATACAGTACATTCAGTGTTACCGTTGTGTCGAAAATTATTTTTTTTCTATATTTGTTAATAATTTAGGAACTATTTTATTCCGATATGAAGTCGTCGTAGTCTATATGTAATGTGTTGCCTTGGTTCAAACCCCAGTCAAAAATCTCCAACAGAACGATATCTAAGAAAAATATTTATTCGAGGACTTCCTCTCTGCAGATTTCTAGCAGAAACTCAGAGAGCAAATAAAATTGCCATGAAAAACTTTTCAAAAACAGTCGTTCGGAGTCGACTTTAAACTGTAGCACCCGCCACTCATGTATAAAATTAACACACACAACATAAGTGGCGTGAGAAGCTAGGTCGTAATCCTGACTAAAAGGTTGTAATGACCAATTATGTATGTTTTTACATATTGTATATGCCAGCAAATAATGATTTTATGATCGAAATTCCAAACGCCTTTAAATCTAAAATATCTGTCTTCAGTAAAAAAATGAATTAAAATTGATGTAACGCCGTATTGAATTTTAGGTGACGATTTGAAAGTAATATGATGAAACGAAATCAATCACACGTGGATATATTTCCCTTCTGTTTTAATATACACCAAAAATCATTTCATATGGTACGGTTTTTCGAATATGAACGTTTTCAAATAACATACATATATAATATGTATGTATGTACCATATATATCCTATGAGTACTATGGTATACCTGCTCTTATGATAACTTTTTGATAAAAATTATAGCCTATGTACTATAGCAAGGGTATATTTTAGAAATCATGTTTAACCTTAGAACGGGCTTTGTATCAAAAATTATACATTTCATTTTTTGAGACTATATAAGTTTAATTCAGAAAAACTTAGATGCCTGATATTTTCTTAATTCGTGAGTATTGTTATCGCCATTATTTTAAACCAAATAAAAATAAAAAAATTTTAAACAGGACTTAAAAAATTCAAAATCTTCACAATTCTGGCTTATGTAGCATTTTTAATACATACAACATTCCTAGGGATTCCTTGGTGTTGTGTATTCCATTTTTTAAGTTTTCAAAGATTTTGTGAAGATTTATCGTAAATAATACATTATTTATGGTATTTAACCCTGGACGGTTAGTGTTCGTCGAATCGACTAAACTCATTTACTTGTTTATTAAATTTCGCTCTTTTTTTCAACAACCTTAGTGAAAGATTGCAGTCAGTTGACGAAAACAATTTTTTTTGTTCGTCGATTCAGCGAAGAGTAGCCTTACTGTATAAAAATGATCATCCAGGATTAAAAAAATGGGTGGCCAGGGTACGATTACTCACTAAAAGCTTTTGTTATCAACCAACATTATTGATAAAATGAGCGAAATTTGATCAAACATAAAAGAATTATATGATAAAGAGTAAATGAGCTTCGTCGATTCAACGAAGAGTAACCAATTAGGGATTAAGTGTTCGTCGGTTCAACCTTAATGTACAAAAATGAAGAGTAACCCTCCAGGGTTAAGAAGGAATTGAAATTTAAGTGTTGGATGAAAGTAAATAACTTAAATTTTCTGTTCTTGATATTTATTGAAGTAGCTGTAGTCTAGTATGTAGCGTGTTAGCTTATTAGACGACAGATCAATTTTCCAATTTCAGGTCAGACATTTCCAATTTACAACGAAAGGTTGTAATGACCGATTCTGTTTGTAATATTCCTGCTGCTGAAGATTCTGAAGAAGAAGAAAACAGAAGCTCGTCTTATGAACTGACGAAATTATTGGCCCAATACACATACCATGGTTTATCGCCAAAGATGGTACTACTTGCAACAGAGAACCTTTAGTAGTTTGGGAAGAGAAAATATTTTAAATTTTTTTATTATAACAATGGTTGGTAGCATCAGGTTTCAGCCAGCCCTCAATTGAGAGCGTTACTGATGCGAGTGACAATAAGCTGCCCCATCTAAACATTTGGAAACTTATAAATCGCCACAAATTATTACCATTTAGACATTACAAAAAAGTAAAGTTAAGCTGACGTGAAGTGTTTAATTTTTACGTAAAAATCATATTGCACTGTACATACATCATATCAAAAATTGTGGCATAAATTTCATAAAGGTGATAATAAAATGTAATAATATAAAATAATTTTATTAAAAGAATTGAAATAAATAAAAATATTTAAATTTCCTAAAAAAATCGATCAATAATCGTGACAATTCCATGTTACTACAACTATGTATCAAAAGTGATACACAAGCTACAATTATGAAGTTTTTTAAGGCTCGATCTACGTTTAATAATCAATAAATTAAATGATTATTTAATAAATAATACTGATAATAACACCCTTTCCTACCCAATATACGAGTATTTTACAATTTAAGTCCAACATTAAAACTAACTCTGCCCAAATAATTCAGTAAATATCAACCACAACACATACTCTTTCTCATAAAATTTATTGCAGCACATTTTTTAAATATAAAACCAGCTTAAGCCCCATTATTTAATGCGATAATATGATGTATTGCTAAGGTATTCGTCCGTAATAAAAGTGGAGCTAAATAATTTCACTTTTTTTTGTTTCAACTTTATAAACTGTTTACCAGCTCTGGAGTATATTTAATAAAGTGTGCTTGGGTATTATAAACAGTTAGGGAAAGATTGTCCTCCATACAATACATATTTTTTACGGCAGGAGGTGCTTGGGGTACGTGTGAGTGTGAAATAAAATATTAGGCCGCAAATCATTGCATGTGATTTTGATGACAGGGGAATAAGTATTCATATGTGAGGCTTGTATTGATGAAGGACTTCGAAAGGGGTTGTAAATAAAAAAAACTTTTTTTTGTATGAACATAAGTAAGTAAACGGTCATTAATTAAATACAATCACCATAAGCAGTGAGTTTAAAGAACCACTCGCCTTTGCTTTACATTTACTGCCACCACTGATTTGTGTTCTGCCATCAATAAAAAAAGGAAAACCTTTAAAACATTTTACAATCTGTTTTTAATTAAGCCTTTAATTCATAAAAATCTTATTTAATGGTTTCATCCATTCTTTAAAATAAGACGGCAGGTGATAAATGTTGCTAATAAAATACGGAAAAAATTTCAGTCATAGAATGCCTCATAAGTACTCATGAAATTTTGAGTATGAATGAGTTAAAAGTACTGAAATTTAACTACTCTGATTCATTTGTACTCACTACAACGTTGATTTATAAGTAGACGTTGCAATAAGTATGCGCCTACTGATTCAGATTCATAAATTTAGAAAAATACTTACAATACTCATAAATGATTCGAGTGATTCGAATCATTCATCAAAATTTATAGTCTTAGTTGTTGTTGCATTTACAAAAAAAAGAAAAAAGACAAAGACAAAAACAGCAAGCAAAGAAAACATAAGCGTAACCTTCTAGTGAGTATACTAGTGTTCGTACGCGAATCATACTTATTTTGTGATTCTTGTAAATGTTGACTCATGGAGTGTCGAAATCAACAACATCATACGTATGAGTACGATGAGTACTTCAAACTTTGAATATGAGTATGATATTAAAATAAGTATGAATGCGTATAAATATCAGAAATAATCAGTATGATTCGAATCTACTCATCTTTTTGAATACTCATTGCTGATCTCTGATTGGCAGGATGCAACTGATACCAGATGGATTTTCTTAGACACGGAACAATGGCGCTGATGCATGTGTGGACTTGTTGCCACACGGATGGCTATAATCGTAAATACTGGGCCGGACTTAGCTTATAAAATTATCCTTGTTGCCACCAATCAACTACCTTTCAGTGTTTAGGATAATAGGGCAGTAAAATAGATCAATAGGTCGCGTTAGTCCACAACGACAATAATTGCAGAAATGAGTCTCTATCATATATTTTAACACAAAGCAAATGTAAGCTTAGATTGGAAAATCCTATAAGTAAAGTTTAACCCTGGACGGTTACTGTTCTTCGAATTGACGAAGCTCATTTGCTCTTTATCATTAATCCTTTAATGTTGGACCAAATTTCGCTCTTTTTTTCAACAACGTTAGTTGATAATGATAGTTTGCAGTCAGTAGACGAAAAAAATTTTTTTCGTTCGTCGCTTCAACGAGGAGTAACCTAAATGTACCAAACTGACCATCCAGGATTAAAGGAATGGGTGGCCAGGGTACGTTTACTCACTACAAGCTTTCGTTATCAAACAACATTGTTGATAAAAAGAGAGAAATTTGGCCAAACATAAAATAATTATATGATAAAGAGTAAACGAGCTTCGTCAATTCGACGAACAGTAACCAATTAGGATTAAAGTGTTCGTCGATTCAACGAAGAGTAACCTTTCTGTACCAAAATGACCATCCATGATTAAAAAAATGGTTGGCCAGGGTACGTTTACTCACTACAAGCTTTCGTTATCAACTAACATTATTGATAAAAAAGAGCGAAATTTGATCAAACATAAGAGAGTTATATGATAAAGAGTAAATGAGCTTAGTCGATTCAGCAACCAGTAACCAATTAGGGTTAAAGTGTTCGTCGATTCAACGAAGAGTAACCTTAATGTACAAAAATGAAGAGTAACCGTCCAAGGTTAATAAGAGCGAACGACGGTTTTATTTCGCATTGATAACCTGTACGTCATTGTTATTACACAATAAAAACCTTCTTTGTTTTCATTTCTAATTTTCACACGAAATATCTCTCTCTAAGTGGTGTCATACAATACATTTTATTGCAGTGTAGACGATTTCAATTAGCTGGCTCGTACCAATGCTTGTCTGGCAATAGAATGAAAAAAATATGTACGAATGTTAGTAAAACATAAAACCACAAAAATTTTAAATTTAAAATAAATAACAAAACATTTTTGAAAATATTTTACAAACAAGCGATTCAATAATTTGGTAGTGCTGACCAAAGAGAACAAAAAGTCTCCGGCAAATTGAAAGAACAATTCAAACAAAATTCACAATAAAATCAAAGAATTGTGCAATAATTTAAAAATTAAAGAATATTCTTACACCAACCTTTCCTATTGTGCGAAATGAGTGCGCATCGAAGCTATAAAATTCATGCGTTTTTCCATTCCAACATTTCATATTTTCTACATTCAATACAATCCCGCATTCATTTATTCATACACTAACTCATATATTGACTCATACATTCATTCAATATTGAAATTTTTATTGAAACATTTTCTACTTCATGCACCTACACTGCTGGGTGCTGGCTGGTGTGGAGTGGTAACGCTGGAAACTAAATGGGTGAGTGAATCCATTGTCAATTCAAACGTATTCTCGTTATTGTTGTTTTGATAAATTTTTAGAATTTTTCATCGATTACACGGTGCGACAGTAAAAATACATCCGAGTAACTAGCTACATAGTCTAAGTTATTCGCTAGGTTGAGTAGAACTCAAAAATACTGTTTTTATTTTTCTCGAACCCTCCAAACTTGTTTTATTTGACAAAAAAGGTTTTTTTGATCTTTTCACACAAAATTATTGATTACCCAAATATGTTTGAACCTATTTTAAAAATCTAAAGTTTTTTAGAAAGCGGAGAGATTAGTCTTTAGTACGGTATACATAAACGTTTTGTTCAAACTTATTTGTTTTGAATTTTGATGGGGTAAACTTAGAAAATATTATTTTTTTCTTATTTTTTCTAGATTGGCCATTCCTAATTGCAAAATTAAATCAAAAAATACGAAATAAGTGATGACATTCTCAAAGTGCATTATCTTGTGAAGAGATTGACACTTAGTTTGATGAAATCGGACAAAAATTACCGAAATTGTAATTTAAATAGTATAACAGTCATGTTGTATTTTTATATATGTAATCTTATCAAATGAACCTTCAGTTCAAAAATTTTCAAAAGTTTTTATGGATCTTGGTTGTTTATCGCGAAATGTGTCAATTTCATGTTTGTACGACTACCAGAAGTCGCCTAATATTTGTGTTTTTTGCAAATATTATTATTTCGCTTTGCGCAAACATTGTTCACTTTTGGTGGTCGCTCAAAGGTAAAATTGACACATTTTGCGATAAAAAATCAAGACCCGACAAAAATTCTGAAAATGTTTGAACTGAAACTTCATTTGCAAAAATATATACGAGTATATGAAAAATATAACTCGACTGTTAGACTCTTTAAATAATAACTACAGTAATTTTTTCCGATTTGATCAAATGAAGTGTTAGTTTCTTCACAAGATAATGCACTTTCAGACTGCTATCACTTATTTCATATTTTTTAATTAAATTTTTCTACTATGAACTCACAAACTTGAAAAATATGAAAAAAAACACACTTATCAAGTTTACCTCATCATACATCATAGCATATTAAGTCAAATTATACATATATGTATATCGTTTTAAAGGCCCATCCCTCTCCTTATTAATAAGGTTTAAATTTTGGACATGAGTTCAGAAATATTTGGGTAACCAATAATTTTGTGCATAAAGTTCAAAAAACAGTTTTTGTCAAATGAAACAAGTTTGGAGGGTTCGAGAAAAATAAAAAAAATATTTTTGAGTTCTACTCAACTAACAGAAGAACAACTAAGACAAGGTAGTTACTCGGGTGTATTTAATTTTTTCTATTTTGTCGCATAGTGTTATTAGCTTAACCAACCTTAAAAACTGTACGCACGTATTAATGATGACGATGGTATTTAATCTCGGTTGTTAGTGAGCTTATGTGGAGGGTAAGGTAACACACTCATGAATCACTGTATATTTTATTTTTTGTTTTTTTGTTTGTTGTTGATGTTTTTGTTTCGTTGAGACATGCATGCCGTTTTTTCAAGCTGTTGTTGTAGGGCTTTGTTTATTATTGTGTTTAATTGTGAAGAGTAACCCGTGGCACAGAATAAATCTGTCGGACAGTTATGTAGACTGCAGTTGTATTTGCTGGGTATGTTATCTGACGTTGAGTCATCAATGCAAATACACTGCCGGCAGTTACCGGTGTCCTGTAACATAACATAGCCTATTTTATAAAGTGTACCTATACACAATAGCAATTGAAATTAAAGTTACAGCAAAAAAATTAAATAAAATTCCTTTCCATGAAAAAAATGAGCAAAATTGGAAAAGAGGTTGCAAGGAATAAAGGGATGATTTATGGATTTATGGCATGAAGATGGATGAAAACAATCAATAAAAGAACGGAAAGCAAGAATTTATCTTATTGATTATAAAAATCCATTAATAATAGTGGGACATTAGAAATTTAAATTTTGAAACAAATAATTGAATTCAATTATGTCAATCAATTATGTCAACTCTTCTGCACGGAGAGAATAAGCGTCTTGTAGAGTTTTAGTTTTGTCATACGAGAGAGGTCTGTGCGTATTGACACCATAGTTGCACCTGTTGGAAAGAGTTAACCTACGCTTGATCTCCAGACTGTCTATCGAACGTATAATTATCGGCCGATATTTGGGATCCTTACTTGTCGAAAACATATACTTTGTTTTGCCCTCACTTGCAACCAAATCCATCTTTGAAGACTTCCGCGCTAAAGTAAGGTAACGTTCCACTTGATACTCCAATGTAGTTAGTGTACGCAAGCAACTAGAAATTTTTTTAAAAATTATGCAATTTAATGCATTCCGTCTCTATGAGGATGTCGTAGAGGTTCCGAACAGGTCTATTCCAACATTGAGATGGAGATGCTTGAATTGCTTAACGTTATTTTGCATAGCCTTACGAGTTTCGTAGGAATACCGGGCTCCTAATTTACAATCTACACCATTGATCTATAAGCGCTAGAATTTTAGTATGCAATTTATGAACATCTATCTAGTCGCCGTAGTCTAGTAGGTAGTGTGTTGGCTTATTAGACGTAAGGCCACGGTTCAAACCTCAGGTCGCACATCTTCGGCGACTTCTGGCAAAATATCTGAGAGTAAATAAAAATGCCATGAAAAAGTTTTTCAAAAAAATCATGTATAAAAAATAATACACACAACATAAGTAGTGCGAGAAACTAGGTCGTAATACTGACTGAAGGGTTGTAATGACCAACTATGTATGTACATATGTGTATGAATATCTTACGCCTGAAAATCTTGCCGGTTATAAGCGGGAGTTTTGTTTTTATGTTATAAAAATATTTGACACGACTGCATGCGTTTATAATTTAAATTGTATGTCCCGCCACTCATGTATAAAATTAACCCACACAACGTACATAAGCGGTGTAATAATCCAGATCGTAATCCTGATTAAGGCGATCTAATGAAGTAAGTAACATTCAATGAACCATGTAAATCTTAGCCGCGACGAAACAATTTAATTTCAACAATATTTATGTCTTCTACTATCATTTAAGTTATCTTTCTCTTGAACAAAACATCATATATAGGCTGCCTTCCAAAATATTAGTTGCTTTGTGTTTGAACAAAGTATCGTGTTTCATAATGCCGTTGTACAAAATATGCATATACAATGTGTTCTATTTCAAAACGTCGTCAATGTGCATTTTTAACGCAGTCAAAAAGCAGTCAGGCATCGGATGTATAGTTGATGCATTGTTTGGTTACTTTTCATATCTACATATTTTATAAACAGTAGTACGATAGAACTGCGTACAAACTTTGTATTGATACATTTTGGAAGGCAGCCATAGTATTTATTGTAATGCGTGTGTTAAACATTTTCAAAACTATTTTTTATAGATCTTCGATAAAATGGTTTGTTTTCAATTAAATTCCAGATCTGAGACCGAACTACGGGAAATTATTTCGGCAACGAATGAGCATGCAAGTGGCCATTTTCATTCCGATAGAATCTATTTGTATGTATCCCACAGTCCATTGTACAACTGCTGTTTGATATCTTTCTTTTTATTTTTGTTTAATAAATTTATTGCTTTTCTTTTAAAAATTTTTACTTGGCAAGATAAAGACATCAATTTATTATGACACAAATCCACTACGTTCAGTTTTTGAAATCAAAAAATTTTTTTATCATTAATTTTGGTCTTCCCTCCTACAGCTCTCCTATTTCACCCTTTTACATGATGTCAATAGTATTGAATAAATTATATTTTTATATGGCACCTCAATTCAATTGTGTCATAGGGATGTCAATAATCGTATTGATTTGGAATTTAAAACATCCCTATTGACCTTTGGACATCAACGTTTTCATTTATGCTTGAATAAGTTCAGCTTTATTTGTTTATGCACAGACGTCAACACATACTCAACAGTCAAGAAAAAAGTTATTCGATTTTTGTTGACTTCTCTTCTTATACTCCTTGACCGTTGTATTTTGGGGTTAATAGGTTACCACTCTCCGTAACAGAAACTGAATGAAATACGATGCCGTATATGAAAAAGAGAATGAAAAGAAAATAAATTTAGTTCGACAGTCTGTCAGCTTGCCTGACTTTTAGTCAAATCACTCATTCGTATGAGCAACTCCTTCAATTTGCACATGATTTTTGAGTTTTCGTTTTTTAAATTGTTTATTTAACGTTCAAAAAGTCGCCGTAGCCTAGTAGGATGTGTGTGGGATTATTAGACGTGAGGCAAAACGAAATATGAAAAAAATTTCTTCGGCGACTTCCTCTCAGCAGATTTCTGACAAAAACTCTGAGAGTATATAAAACTGCCATGAAAAGTTTCAAAAAAATCTGTCGTTCGGAGTCGACTTTAGCTGTAGGTCCCAGCACTCATGTATAAAATTAACACACATAACATGAGTGGTGTGAGAAGCTAGGCCGTAATCCTGACTGAAGGGTTGTAATGGCCAATTAGGTATGTACGTATGTATGTATTTAACGTTCATGTGAATTCAAGATTTTTTTTGTGAAACATTTTACGAAATTAACATAAATTGTTGTTTCAGTTTGCCAGTCAGTCAGTTAGTCATTCATTCAGAAAGTCAAGCAGCCATTAAGTTATTCTCTTCTTTGTTTTCACCGCATTTTCTAGTTTTTTAGGCTTTTCAGCAGCTACATTTTTGGCTGCTTGGATAGATGCTGTATTAATTGTTGTTTTGAAGAATAAAGAAAAGCAATTTCATTGTTTACGGTGAACCTTAATTCTTATAGGCATCGTTTATTTTTATTATGCTTTTACCGGTATAAGGCCGTAAAACATAATTTCTTGTGCGTTTTAAGGCAATAAACAGTATTTTTTCTATTTAAGGGTATTTAAGGGTATTTAAGGGGGGTATCATATCTGTTTATGGAAGTATAGAAGTAGAATTTGTTGTTAAGTTTCCTTTATTCCTTAAGTGATACGCACATCAGTCAAATCGGTGTTTCAATTCAACACATTTTTTTATCAGAGAAATTCATTTTAAATTACTATATGAACGAACGACTCAAATAACTAACTTTGAAGTATGTGAGTGTAAACTCATACTACATAAATGATCGTCTATTTTCGAACTCATCAACTGGATTTAATTTAAAATTCCTTGTACATTGACTTACTACAATGAACCATATTGACTAAAGTCTAACACAAGATCCCACAAAACTGAAAAGAAACATTAAATAGACTACCGCTCTACGGCGATGCCAGTATATTGCGACTAAGTAAAGGCAATTGGAGTAAGCATGCTTTCGCACATTCCGTCTTGCATGTACATCTGAACGGTGGTGCATAATAATGAATGCAGAGCATGCGTAGAAAACATCGTTGGAATACTTTATACTTCTCATTACCCAGCCTTTCTAACCTCAAAATACAAATATTTTACGCCAGATACCAGGGTTACGAGCGTAACATATCTCACGGTATTGGATTTGAAAGTGTTAAGAAAATTTGTACAGAAAACTAATTTCCTGTAGCAAGTATGATTTGTACATCTTAATGATGGGCGGGAAATAACAGACATACATACATAATTGGCCATTACAACCCTTCAGTGATGATCACTCGGGCTTTACGTTTAATAAGCCAACACACTACCTATTAGACTATTAGACGGCGACTTCGGGCGCGAATTAAACCATGCAAGTAGTTGTAATTCATTAAACCTTATGGTTAGTTTATTTCCCTTCGATCTGCCGATCCACCTGCCTACTCATCATTGGTATTATTTATACTTTTTTTGTTTCTTTAAGGAACATTGTTTACAGGAGCACAGCATCACCATCCTCTCTTAATATTACTTCTTTCCTTTCGCTTTGTTTAATTATGCATTCATATTTCTTCAGCTGTGTTGCAGTTGTTTTTCTATTCCCAGCACAATATCCGTAAGCTTCACAAATTTTTTCAACATTCTGCGATACTGAAATGATAAAAAAATGCACTCAATTACCACTCATTTTTAAACGCAGTTAATTTCTTACAGAGTAATGCGTATTTCATATTGTATTCTAACAGGTCAGACATCCCGAACAAAACGAAATATAAAAAAAAATATTTCTTTGGTGACTTACATACATACATACATACATAATTGGCCATTACAACCCTTCAGTCAGGATTACGGCCTAGCTTCTCACACCACTCATGTTGTGTGCGTTAATTTTATACGTGAGTGGCGGGACCCACAGTTTAACGTCGACTCCGAACGACAGAATTTTGAGAAACTTTTTCATGGCAGTTTATTTTACTCTCAGAGTTTTTGCCAGAAATCTGCTGAGAGGAAGTCGCCGAAGAAATATTTTTTTTTCATATTTCATTTTTGATGTCTGACCTGGGATACGAACCCGGGCTTTACGAATAGTAAGCCAACACACTACCTACTACACCACGGCGACTTTGGTGACTTACCCCCAGCAATTTCTGGCAAAAATTCTGAGAGAAAATAAAATTGCATAGAAAAAGATTCTCAAAAATCTGTTGGTTAAACTGTAGGTTCCGGCACTCTGTATAAAATTAACGCACTCCACATAAGTGACATGAGAAGCTATGTTTTAACCCTGACTGATGGGTTGTAATTGTCAATTATATATGCATGTATATGTGAATTCTAACTAAGGCTGCCTTCCAAAATGTCTCAATACAAAGTCTGTATGCAGTTCAACTACTGTATAAAAACTATGTAGATATGCAAAGTAACCAAACAATGCATCAGCTATAAATCCGATGCCTGATTGTTTTTTGACTGCGTTAAAAATACACATTGACGGCATTTTGAAATAGAATACATTGTATATATTTTGTACAGCGGTATTATGAAACACGATACTTTGTTCAAACACAAAGCAACTAACATTTTGGAAAGCAGCCTAAGTGAAGCTTAAAATGCCATCTTTCCTATGTTGGTTAATTTTAAATATGAGGTGAACATAAATAACATTTTGATGATTAATTTGAGTTAATTTGGCTGGTATGAAAGTGGGAAAAAAAATTTGTTGTACCTGATTGAAAATGAATTGAATGGTCGTTCCCTAGTCATAAGATTTTGTTGCTTAATTTTATATAAATTTTCTTTGCTACATCCAAGGCCGGATGATTGCAAGATTGCATTGATTCAAAAAAATAATCCTCAAACTATCACTAAGAATAAGAGTATGTCCAATATACCAAATAAATCATTGTGATGTGAAGGTACGCAAATAAAGGTCCACTAAAAGTTTGCCTCAACAATGAGATTTGATTCGAACAATAAAATTAAGGATCACTTATGGACTATTTATATGCTTTTAATTTGAATGTTGATTTTGGCATAACTTCCATGACTCCAAATAAATCACACAACCTGAATCAGCCTTTAAAATATCTTAACAAAATATTTTTTATACAATAAAATAATGTGTCGTTAGCAACGCCGGCATTTTAGAGGAGAACGATTAAAAAACGCTTTATGGAATACAACAAGAACAATGTAAAAACCACAATTTGCCCCTGTACAAATTAAAATTTTTTTGGACAGCTACAACTAAAACAACAACAACAACAACTTTATTTATATATTAAATACAATATTCTAAAACCTCTCATACTTACCCATTACGTCGGACTGCCATACCGTACTTGATGTTATGCTGAGTGTAGGCGGCATTGCAGATGCTACTAATGCTATGGCTGTTGACGATGTTGCATTTGTTTGTGACACTATCACTACTCCTTAAACAGCTATAACTGGTGGCACCATTATTGTTGTTGTAATAGCTGTTGGTGTAGCCATTGCTGTTTTTATTTAACAACTTTACACCCCTATTTTGAGCTTCTATACTTTGATTACCACCAACAATTTTAGTAAAAATTGTATTGTTGTTGCTATTATTGTCTTATATTTTTGAGTATAAAATATTGTTCTTAACAAGAGCAATACTAGCAGCAGCATCAATTGCAACAGCAGCTACATCGTTTCTATTAGAAACTAAAATTGGTGGCGTTTGCATTAATGTGTCCTGCCGTTTTCCAATTTGTTTTTTATGTTCGAAATGCTGCTTCTGTTGTTGTTGTTGTTGGATGGTGGTCTGTGGCATTGTTGCTGTAATTTAGCAGATGATGCCGTTAACATTATATCAATATTTACCACGCTAGCAACACTGTTATATTTATTAGTTATTGTCGAACGAATAATACCGATACCACCACCACCGCTCTAATTACTGTTGCCACTACAGCCACTGCTAGTAGTAGTTGTTTTGGATCCGAGCAGTTTATTATTTCGATTAAAGTTTTTATTAAGTTTGACTGAATGGTGAAATTGTTGTTGTATTGTTGTTGTTGCCCTGGCCTTTAATAATTCCACTTCTAGTCATTCTGATGTAGTAGCTATTGAGTCGATTATTCCTGCTAAAATGTAGTTCTTTTGCAATTTTTGTTGTTTCAATATTTTTAGTGGCCCCCGTTGCCATGACGTTAATTGCTTCCTTTGTATCACCAGCAGCTGAAGCTGATGAAAATTCGGTTTCACTATCGAATCCAATATTTTCATAATTTCTTTCACTGCGACTAACATGAAAGCCGCTCACACAGCCCATACTGGTTGACTCATTAAATGTGAAATAATTTTTGTTATTCGTATCTGGTGATGCCAGTTAACGATGGAATACATCATCTTGATCGTCTGTGTCCATTAAGTCTCCAACGCATTCATTATTTCTGTTAGCTTTACTGTCATTATGGCTGTTTCTGTTATTGTTGCCATTTGTTTTCGGTTTATTATTGTCCTATGATGATACAATTTCCTTCTATTTGTTAGTTTTAATGATTATTTTTTGAACAAATGTCGTTGATTTTTTTAACATTCTTCATGCTGTGTCAAAGCAATGTGCAATTAAGAGCAACACAAATTATTTACAGATCGTATCATTGAGGAATATATAGGAACATAATGAAGTCGCCTTAGTCTAGTAGGTAGTGTGTTGGCTTATTAGACGTGAGGCCTCGGTTCAAATCTCAGGTCAGACATCAAAATGAAAATATGAAAAAGTATTTCTTCGGCGACTTCCTCTCAGCAGATTTCTGAAAAAAATTCTGAGAGTAAATAATATTGCCATGAAAAAGTTTCTCAAAAATCTGCCCCACATTAAACTTTAGGTCCCGCCGCTCATGTATACAATTAACAGACAAAACATCAGTGGTAAGAGAAGGTAGGTCGTAATCCTGACTAAAGGGTTGTAATGACCAATTATATATGTATGTACCATTGAGTGAAATGTGCTTATGTAGGTATGTTTGTTAGTAGTATGAGAATTTAAACTTGTATTCCAAATATGTTGACCGAAAGCATTTAATATTTAGCGCTTATCTTCGAAGACAATAGAGAACCAAAAAATCATTAAATAAAATCAGTAAATAAATACGTGAACGAGTTTGGGACGATACAAATCCACAAAAGATCTATGAGCGTCCAATGCAACCCATAAAAGTCATTATTAAGTGTAAATTTTGGGCTAGTGGTCAATATTCCCTTGAGAACAGTCCGAGACATCTATAGCTTGATGATTTCCAATTTATTTTTGGCCTCAAGTGAATAATATAGCCGCCGCAGTCTAGTGGGTAGTGCATTGGTTTATAAGACGTGAGGACTCGGTTCACATCTCAGGTCAGACATCACCAACAAAACGAAATATAAAAAAAATATTACTTCG
Organism: Sarcophaga subvicina; assembly: GCA_936449025.2. Classification (NCBI taxonomy): domain Eukaryota; kingdom Metazoa; phylum Arthropoda; class Insecta; order Diptera; family Sarcophagidae; genus Sarcophaga; species Sarcophaga subvicina. The sequence goes on from OW388084.2 coordinate 43,139,483, forward strand.
GCAAGTCCGTCTCAGCAGATTTCTGCCTTAAACTCTGAGCGTAAATAAAATTGCCATGAAAAAGTTTTTCAAAAATCTGTCGTTCAGAGTCGACGTTAAAATGTAGATCACGCCATTAATGTGTAAAATTACGCACCCAGTATAATATGCATATACATACATACCAATGACATGTAGTTCCAAAAGGGCGATGGGACATGCCTCTCAGCTTTTGCCACATTATACACTAGCGATATGAGGTAATGTGAGAAGCTAGGCCGTAATCCTGACTGAAGGATTGTAATGGCCAATTATTTATGATATGAGGGAATGGTCTTCTAATGTGGATGTGATGTGTACTGGCCACCGGGATCGTGCGATTTCACCACGTTAGACTTCTTATTGTGGGGTATTTTCAAGTCGCAGGTACATATATACCAGTAAATCAAAAATTACAGCAGTTACCAATTTAAAGCTTCATATGCCCTCCTCCTAGATAAACCATGTTGGACATTTTAACGATGTTATATTCAACACATATTGACATCAATAGATCTTTCAAATGAATTAAAATTCCGATGATATCTCACACGTTGTTTGTTTTATTTAACACTGGGCGGTTACTGTTCGTCGAATCGACGAAGCTCAGTTACTCTTTATCATATAATTCTTTTATGTTTGACCAAATTTCGTTCTTTTTTTAAACAACGATAGTTGATAATGAAAGATTGCAGTGAGTAAACGTACGAGTGAAGAGTAAATGAGCTTTGTCGATTCGTAACCATTCAAGGTAAAATTGTTCGTCGTTTCAACGAAGAGTAACCTTAATGTACAAAAATGAAGAGTAACCTTCCGGGGTTAAAAACAAGAAATTTAAATTTATATTCTAAGTATATTGACCGAATGTTTTTCACATTGAATGATTATATTTGATAACAACAAAGAACCAATACAGCAACGATACATGGCTAATATTATTATTGGTTAAATTTTGGCCAAGAATTTTGTCCATTACTTCTAATGACAGCATATCGTTTTTATACAGCGTTACCATCTTATCCGGTTGACTGCTGTTAATTTAGCTTTTTCCCATGTAAGATTGTACTGCCATAGTTCTTGAAGTACCGAACGTTTGCAGTTGTCCCTTGATCGGTTACGGCTTGTTGAGCCTTGAGAATTCCACTTAAGTGCCATACTGTCTGATGTTTGCACATGATTCTGAGGCACTTATTGATGAATGTCAGCAGTTTTTACGTGATTTTGTGGGATAGTGTTCGTCTGGATATTTGAGAGGTTTCCATATTTTCTGTAGTCGTCTGAATGCCGCACTCGCTTCATTGAGCCTTTTAATTACGTCTGATTCTGCGCCGCCATTTGCTGTCTATACTTCGTAGATAGCGGGAACTATTGTCTATTCCTACAATGCATTCACAAAAAAGTCATTATTAAATGTCGATTTTAGGTTTGTGGTGTCTTCTGTCCATATTTTTGTGAGAATAGTTCATGACTGCCAACTGCATATTCTATAGCTCAATGATTACCAATTACATTTGATCTAAAGTGGATAATCTGGTGACATGCCACTCAGCTTATGCCACATTTTGCACGAGCAATTTGAGGGAATGATCATCTCCAGAGATCGTGTGATTTCAACACTTTAGACTTCTTATTGTGCTGTATTCTTAAGCTACAGGCGAAAACTACAGCGGTCCTCAATTTCATGCTTTGGATGCTAACCTCCTAGATAAACCATGGCGGGCATTTGAACGATATTGAATTCCTCATATATTGGCATCAATAGGTCTATCAAACGAATTAAGATTCCCCGATAATATTTAAATTTCAAAGCGAAAATTTCACATTTCGGATGCATGATAGAAATCATAGCGGATATCTTAAAGATTTTGTATTCCATAATGACAACAAAATGTCTCTCAAACGATTTAAAATACTGATAAGGTCTTCTGTTTATAATTTTAAATCGCATTTAAAATTTGATTTTGTGTTACCAATGGTGTTTCAATACCATTTTCTTGCTTCACATGGCCTAGAAAACTTATCGACATAATTTCTAATATTTTATTATAAAAAATGGGAAAATATTTGTTTGCCTTATCATTTGAAATATTAATCCTTTTGCTAAGATTATGTCCTTTTAAAGTCCTTAAATTATAAATATTGGAAAACCTAAACCAAAATAACGGAGAAAACTAGAAAGCAATCATAATTTTTGTTTTTTATTTCGTAAACCATAAGCAAAAAAGAGGACCCCAAAAATAAACTATGTGTGTATATATAAACACATACATTTGTATAAATATACGCATGTAATACAATTTTCCTTTAAGGCACATACATATAGAAACAACAACAACAACAATATCAAATTGTAATCTCGTTGAATATTTTCCATTTTATATGGTTTTATGTTTGACAGTTTTCAATATTTCTGTTTACAATTATACTCACAATATTTATTTTTTATTTATGGGGATTAATTTAAGCATTTGACCCCATAGTCCTTTTAAATTTATAGGAAATAAAAACATAATTATTAAAGGAAAATATTTTCTTCAATCCAAATATTAAAACAATTTTTAAAACAATATGTAGTGGGGCCAAGCAGTGCATTGCATTGGAATATCGACAAGTGAATTATAGCAGATGGGAAAGAAATGAAAAAGTTCACAGTTGTAAATTCATAAAAAAAATTTTAGTTGTTTGGAAAGGTATTTTGCTCGAAGAACGAAATACGAAAAAATATTTCTTCGGCAAAAACTCTGAGAGTAAATAAAAATCGCCATGAGAAGTTTCTCAAAAATCTGTCGTTCGAAGTCGACTGTAGGTCCCGCCACTCATGTATAAAATTAATCCACACAACATAAGTGGTGTGAGAAACTAGGTCGTAATCCCAACTGAAGGGTTGTAATGAGCAATTATGTATGTATGTATGAAGAAATAGAACGACGCTAAGAGATTAGACTCCAACGATGAAGTAATTTTACAAGCAATTCTATTCTCATAACAAAATCTTGTTTTGTTTAAAAAGGAATTGAAGAAATTTTGGAGGAGACTATGTTGAGAAATAAATTCATTTTTTATGCAAAGACTGTGTTTCGTGCAAAAGGCTATGAATTTATTGTGGAGTTGGCTCATATTTTTTTGTTTGTTTTTTTTCAATTTTATTCAATTTTCTTCTATTCTACACACCATCTCAGTTGAAGTGGTATGTGTCCTTCGCACTATTGAAACTGCAAATAGAAATGGCCAAAAGATTTGTTTACACTGTCCCTGTTCTTGTTTATTTTCTTTACTCCCATTGAGCATTTCGTCTGACCTATTCATTGTGTTTGGATGTCAATGGATTACACATGTATTTAAACTATAAAATTGAGTCTTCATAGTTGTAAAGATGAATATTTTGCTTGTAAAGAATCATAAACCCAGATTTAATATACAAATATTACAGATTTATGTGGGTTATTGGAGCTGTCGCTCTGTCTATCATTATTGAAACATTAAAAATAATTAAAATTTTTAATGCAGACATTTAGTTTTATTGGTGAAAGGTTTTGTCCTTAAACTTTTAATGAAATGCCTGTTCCATCGAAAATAGTATGAAAATAATAGACAGTAATTATTATAGCATAGAGGTTAAGCAGATATTTAAAAGAATGAATTGAATTTGCCTTTTAAGTGAGGATGGACAAACGAAACTCACTTGTTCCTATTTGTCTCTCAAATAAGGCCACAGCCAATTAATGCTGTCTAACGCAAACCAAATAAGCATCGCTGTCCTTTAATTAGACCCTTTCGCGGTACTGATCAAAAAAATTTTATCATTTCTATCAATTCACGAATTTAAAATAAATTTATTTAGGCCACAGCCTGAAACTGATTATTTGTGCCACGTAAAATTTGTGCAAAATTTGTGTCAGTCTGGAGGTCAAGAGAAGACAACAGGTTCGACTATGGTCACAATAGGCAATTGAGTAGCAGAGACCTCTCTCGCACAATAAAACTAATACTATCCAAGACGCTCATCCCCCGTGTTTCTTTATGGCGAAGGGGCATGGACAATATTAAAGACTGATGCAGCAGCCTTGAGAGTATTCGAGAGAAAAGTCCTACGTAAGATCTTCGGTCCAGTGCAATTTGGCGATGATTAACGCATCCGATACAACAGTGAGGTGTATGAGCTAATCTACGATATGGACATAGTGCAGTGTATTAGCAACCATCGACTGCTCTAGCTTGGACATGTCGTTCGAATGAAGGAGGATGCTCCGGCGAGACGAGTATTTGATACAGAGATTTGCGGAAGTCGGCGAAGAGGACGGCTTTGTTTTCGTTGGAAGGACCAATTCCAGGAAGCCCTGCCATCGACTAGTATGACCAACTGGCGAATGCGCGCGAGAATCAGAGGTTTCAGGAAGTATGTATGTGCTCAAGCATGCTGAAATCCGATTGTTAATGGCCAATTAAGTAAGTAAGTAAAGGACACTTAAAATTATTTTTAAGTTCACTGGCGGGAGAATATTTAATAGCTTCATAGGCTATAACATGGGAGTTTTATACTACTTTTGATATTCTGATATACCTCGCCCGTTTTGAAACAAGTCACACGCATATAGTAGGTAACATAGCAGATATCTGGCAAAAACTCTGAGAATAAATAAAATTGCCATGAAAAAGTTTCTCAAGAACGACAGATTTTTGAGAAGCTTTTCATGGCAATCTTGTTAACTCTCAGAAATCTGCTAAGAGTCGCCGAAGAATAATTTTTTAGTATTTCGTTTTTTTCCAGATGTTTGACCTGGGGTTTGAACTGTGGCTCATGTCTAATAAGCCAACACACTACCTACTAGACTACGGCGACTTCTAATCATTAGTCATTCCTTAGCCATGTCAAAAGCCTCTGCTCATGCAGCGCTTTGTGTATGAATACTGAAAATGTGATGTACAATGTGGCATGACTTTTGTGTTACGTAGTGCTGGTCTGCTTGAAATATATGTCATTGCTGTCCAGACAATCTAATTCAGGCCAAGAAAAGTTATAAATTATCCTCCTATAGTGCTCTCCGTTGCAAGTCATGATCTGGCAACATCGTCGTTCTCAAAGAAATATGATGTAATGACGCCGCCAGCCTAAAATCCACCGCAAACATTGAGTTTTTCGGGATGCATTCTACGCTATTTGATCTGGCATGAATGGGTATCGTCCTAAATTCGATGATTTAATTTGTTCACGTACCTATTCAATTAGAAATGGGCCTCATCTCTGAAGGTGATTTTTCAATAAAAACTAGGATCAGTTGTCTACTCTACAGATCGCAGTCAGCTAACACACATTGTTATTTATATTCGTGCGTAAGGATTTGCCAAAACAGACTGAATAGATGACAATTAATTTGACAGATGTACCTTTAACAAGATGACCCTGTTAGAAGACCCTGTATTACTCTTAAGAAATCCCACAACTTTTTTATTTTCCATACCCACTTAATTGTGTTAGCAATGTGTGTGTGTATATATTTGTGAGTTCTTTTGCATCAAATATCCTTCCTGTTTAAGTGTTTGCACGCACACTAAGGGGATGGCACACTGTTACATACAAAATTTATATTCTTTTGAAGCTTTTAAGGTTTAAGTTTAACCGCACTTTAATTGATTCCTTGGGGCTATAGACTTTTATTATGAGCACATGAATAGTTTCCTCCTTCCACTTTCCCTTTTTCTTCTCGTACAGGATAATATTCTAATGCTTAGAGGAGGAATTTCTTTAAGTTTGATAAAATCATAGAATTTTTCCTAGAAACAGCGTAGAGGCATACATACATTAAAAAGTAAAATGAAATGAAAATTAAAATTGAAATAATTATGGCAGCAAATATTCTCTGTGACAGAGAAACTTCAGATAACCATTTAAGGGAAAAAACTTGATAAACAAACACCCAAACTTTAAAATTCTTTGGAAATTAAAAGAATTTATTTGAATATTAAATTGTGCCATAAAAACAAAGTTTAACAAAAATTTTAGAATGCAAAGTTTTTCATTTTTCTGGTGTCATTAAATGAAAAATTCATAGAAATTGTTTGAAGGAAAATGAATATTACAACTGGAATGAATAGATGCTTTAAATAAAAGTTTGAATATTTAAAAGATTTAATTAGAAATTTAAAAAGTCGGAAAAGTACACAGGTACTTAAAAAAATACAGAAAAATAAGTTCTTCCACTGGCTGATACCAATCATAAAGCCCTGACGAAAAATCATTTGAAATCTAGGTTGCTCCGGTAATCAATTAGTGTGAAGATTGTAAGTTTGAGTTCTAGCAGAGACTCTGGTGTTGGTCTGTTATATTACAATGAGTATTATTTCTGAGTTATTCAACCTGAAAATATTATTGTAAAATTTAAGAATTTACCACTGATAGTCTTACAAGCCAACGAAGCTAGAAAATTATTAATTTTGTTATGAATATTCATGCTGCTGTTATTTTTAAGGTCAAATAGAATTCCAAACGAACAGTCAAATGCTGTTAGCCTGGCGAGAGATGCACTATTTCATTTGACAGCATCATTATACAATATTTTGTCAAAAACGATGAAAATTGCAATGTTTAAGTCAGTAAATATGGAAAGACTGGATCACTCACATCTTTTCAATCAGTCCACTAACTGCAAAGATTAACGGGCTATTTTGTGTGACGATAAGTAAAGTGTTTCGTGTGATAGCTTCCATACCACTCTGTTTTACATGTACATCTGAAGTACATAGGCGTGGATAATATTAAATGCAAAGCATGCGTAGAGGTTATAGAAACAATGGAACACTTTTCATATAATTACCCAGCCATTGATTATATAAGGAAGGATACTAATTACAGAGTTGTACTAGAAAAAGTAATGGCAATTTATACAAGATACAGATTTCTAATACACACTATATATTTGGTATCTCTTTATGGTGAGCGACAACAAGCTAACATAATGGCTGTGCTGTATGCCTGTGGTTGGCCTTTAACCAACTTACGTAGTTACCTAAAGAATTTCAAAATTTATTCTAAGATTTTTTCACTTTTACCTCAGATATTCGATATATTGAATAAGAACATTTCCATTATACATCGAAAATACACTGTGATTTTAATCGGCTTACATATTTGTTAAATTCATTGCAGCAAATGTAGTCAAACGTATTGTTACGAAAATGAAAAAATTTAGATACTGGTGTTTTACTTTTACATCGTTTAACATTAAAATTGTAAACAGAAGCTACAAAAACGAAACAATGAACTTGTTTACAAATCACCGCACTGCGTAATATAAGAACAAACACCAGCTTAAAAAATGGTAAATAAGTAAACAGAAATATACCAACAAACACTACAAGAATAAATGTAAACAAAATACACAAACAACAATAATGAAACAACAATGTTACAGAGATTTACAGAGATCTCGAGAAGGCGAAGCTATGAACATTTGCCTTCAAGAATATTCATCAGAATGTTTACGTTGCCATACAAAAGGCAAGGCAAAGCAGGCAACTGAGTTAGTAAAAGTTCAGTCAGTCTTATATGAAGACGCCGTATGTTTGAAGAGAGTAATCGCGGTTTGAAGATTTTCGTTGCAAAGATCAGTCGAACAATTGTCTAGTAATTGTTATTGTTTATGCAAAAGAGTGCAAAGAGGAATAACGAACAAAGCAATTGTTGTTGTGTACATCAAGTTGTAATTAGTGGCACACAAAATTGTGCGAATAATAAAGAATTTTAATTAAAACTAAACACAAATTTATTTTTATTTTACTTGTAATTTACGAACACATATTTCAAACGTTTTAAAAAGGTAAAAACGTAATAATATTTTTACTACAATAACGCAAATCTTTTAGCTTTTAAACATACAAAAAAAATCAATTAAAAAAATACAACAATTTTTTTCACGAATAATCTTTATTTCTCTAACTTTCATGTATTCATTTATGTGGAGTGGGTAGTACTGTACTAAGCAAATATTTGTTAAATACGTGTTTATAGAATTATTTTTCTTTTGCATATGCTACTCAGTTTATTATTCTGCATGATAGTTGTTTATTTAATTTTTATTTTTATACAATCGATATAAATCGTACTTGTTTAACCACAGCATGAACAGCAGGGCGTATGATTGTTTTGATTTTTTTGATTTTTGTGTTGTTATCAGTTTTTGTTTGACTTTCAATTGCAAATAAATTCTATTTCAGGAAAATATTTTAAATATATTTATTAAATTAAAATAATAATATTAAAAAACAAAGCAATTGTAAAAGAAAATTATTAAGGTTGGTAAAAATGTTCGTGACATGAAAAATCATCAAATATAGGGTCTTTTATTATGCGCTTCCTATCATTAAAAGAAGATTGAAGTCGCCGTAGTCTAGTAGGTAGTGTGTTGGCTTATTAGACGTAAGGCCACGGTCCAAACCCCAGCTCAGACATAAAAACGAAAATATGAAAAAATATTTCTTCGGCAACTTCCTCTAAGCAGATTTCTGGCAAAAACTCGGAGAGTAAATAAAATTCCCATGAAAAGTTTCTCAAAAACCTGTGTTTGGAGTCGGCTTTAAACTGTAGGTCACGCCACTCATGTATAAAATTAACACACACAACATGAGTGGTGTGAGAAGCTAGGCCGAAACCCTGACTGAAGGGTTGTAATGGTCAATTATGTATATGTATGTATCATTAAAAGAACCTTATAGGCCAGTTTAAATTGTTGATTGATACACTTTCTATTCAAGATTTCTTGAAGCCCAGGATTTGCCAGCGTCTGTCATAAACGTATGTCAGGTAGATTGTTTAATTTAACGGATGCAAGGTATACCCTGCTTTAAAAAGTAGATGGCTTTTTGACAGGACTGTGTCTGCAGGAGTAAATTTTCTGAATGTTTCTTTGATTTTGATGCAAAAACCATGAAAAAGTTTCTGAAGAATCTGTCGTTCAGAGTAGACTTTAAATTGTACTCATCCGCCAGTCAGTCCCACATTTTTGTAGAAGCTATACAGTTCGGTACATGAATAATTAGGAAAAAATATTATGATTGGACAATTGCCATGGAAAGATTCTCAAATAAAATCTGTCGTTGGGTGTCGACTTTAAACTCTAAGTTCCGCCACTCATGTATAAAATTAACGAACACAACATAAGTGGCGAGAGATGCTTGGCCGTAATCCTGATTGAAGGGTTGTAATGACCAGTTATATGTGTATCAGAGATCAGCAATGAGTATTCAAAAAGATGAGTAGAATCGAATCATACTCATAATTTCTGATACATATACGCATTCATACTTATTTTAATATCATACTCATACTACTCATATTCAAAGTTTGAAGTACTCATCGTAGGCATACTACTTAACAATACACATGATGTTATTGATTTCGACTCTCCATAACTCAACATATACACGAAGCACAAAATAAGTATGATTCGCGTGCGAACACTAAAATACTCACTAGAAGGTTGTGTGTTTGCTTTGCTTGCTGTCATTGTCTTTTCCTTTCTTCTTCTTTTGTAAATGCAACAACAACTAAGACTGTAAGTATTGATGAATGATTCGAATCACTCGAATCATTTATGAGTATTATAAGTATTTTTCTAAAGTTATGAATCTGAACGAGTAGCCGTATGAATCAAACATATTTCGAATGGTATGAGTTTGATGTCTACATTGTACTCATACGCATTGCAAACTGTAGTTATAAATCAACGTTGTAGTGAGTACGATTGAATCAGAGTAGTTAAATTTCAATATTGTTGTATTAAAATTTGTATTCAAAATTTCATGAGTGCTTATGAGTAGCGAAAAAACGATTCATTGCTGATCTCTAATATGTATGTATGTATGAATGTTTCCAACTCACTTTGAATTTAAGTTTCACGTTGTGTTCAGTTTTGTGGCATGCAGTTTTCATTTCTTTATGTCACTGCATGAATCTGCGGAAATTTCTAGTCCTAGTATTGTCATTGGAAACGTAATTTTTTATTATTTTTTAATAAATTTTTTTTTCTTCATCTTTACCAGCAATTTTCTAAATTTCCTTGCATGTCGTACAAATGTACATGTTGCAGTATAAAGTTACGAATTTTAACATTTTCAAACACTTTAACGATTTCCTCTATTCGGGCTCCGGCATATACTCGTATACATATTAGCAGGCCTAACATAAAATAAAAATCGGAGAATAAAGTTTTCCCTTTCAAATTGATAGACTAGAAACCAATTTTGTTTTACATTTTAGAGATGTAGGCAGACATGTTTACAGGACATTTATTTTGCATGTCTCCCAGCAACACTTTACCTTTTTCTTTTTCAGTGTAATTTTAATTTTTTTTGTTTGGTTCCCAGCTAGCATTTGGAAGATTGGTTTTTGAAAAATCACCTTGCTGAGTCTTTTTAGAGTACTTTTGGCGATCAGAAACTTATTAGTCAATTACACGATTAAAAAAGGACTCATAAATGATTCGTGTCAATGAGTAAAATAAGTTCGATTTAAAATACAATAACAAATTGTATAGCAATCGGAAATTAATCATTCAGATTTTTAAAATGTGACTATTATTTACATTATTTATTATTATATTGTACTTATACTGTAGATTGAAAAACGATTAATCAAAAACACATCATACAGGTGTTTGAAAAGTGATTATAAGTATGTATTTATGATCATATTTTGAACAGATGGATGATTAAATAATGCTTTTTTTCACCCTCTCTATATAAATTTTCATTAATGTAAAAAGATGGCTATGAAATGAAGTACAATTTATTTTTAAATATATATATAATATTCTTTCTTTGGTAGTCGCGAACTTCCTTTCAGTTTAGTTTCTCAAAAATCTGTCGTTCGGAGTCGACGTATAAAATTAACGAACACTGCATGAGTGGTGTGAGAAGCTAGGTCGTAATCCCGACTGAGGGGTTGTAATGGCCAATTATGTATGTCCGTATGTATGAAGCCCCAAGCTCTTATTAGCCTGGGGGCTAGGCTAAAGTCGGATTTTAACAATCTTTTCGTTGTATGCCTTTAAAGATGGCCAATGCATTTTAATTTTTTGCCACCTTGATTAGTCGTTGGGTCGGCTAAAAACACATTTTGAAATACGACTAATAAATGACTCAAATTATAATCATAAATGACGCAAAAAGGAGTCCAGATTAATACAAACATGACTGGTAAATGACAATAAAAGGACTCCTAAACATACTGATAAATTACTCATAAAAGACACGCATGCGATTAAACAATGACTGAAAGACGACTCGAAAAAGAAGCATAAACGAAGTTAAATACGACTAATAAATGATCAGAAAGCGATTCAAAAATGATCACAAAACTATTCGAAAACGCATCGAAAATTACTCGAAATTAATATAGAAAATGACTCATAAATGATTTTTTGAGAAGAGTCTCCCGTAGTAACACTTTTTTCTCGACAAATGAGTCTTTTATGATCAGAAAATGAGCGCATATTCTTACTTTTCAATCGTGCAGAAGAGTCAAAAAAGACTCGAATTTGATTAAAATTTTCAAAAAATGCTGGCTGGTTTTTACTGAGTATTGTGAAGTGTGTGTGTATGGCTTCCCTTTACGTTTACGTAGAATATGTTGAAAAGGGATTTCAAAGTTTTTACAATTAATTAATGAAATACATGAATACAAGAAATTTTAATTTCTATAAATGAGTTCTATTGATAAAATAAAGTTTTTTTGTTTCTTCAATAATTAATTAAAATAAATGAAGTATTTTCTAAAGAAAATGAAAAAATACCTTTGACAAATGGAAAATGAAGCATAATTGAAAATAATTATGATTTAATGTTTAAATGTTTGTATAGCACATGGGTGCTCAAAAGTTTAGAACGTCAAAGAATTGATGGAAATGGTAATGGAAAATTAACTCATCAGCACGGCGAGGATTTGTATGCATAATTTCACATGATTTTTATCCACCTGGGAAGTATTCAATGTTATTAACCCTTATAACATCGTTTAAATGTCCTCCATGCATCCGAAATATTAAATGTCCTTGGTGCATAAATAAGGTTCAATTTGATCGATGGCATGGGTACTGTTAGCTTTATCTATCAATGTGCATGGGCTTAAAATTTTACAAATTAAGGGAATCAATTTCAAACCAAATATAAATTGAACTGCTTAAAAATTAATGTCGTACAAAAAGAAACAATTTTATGTGTTTATTTAGGGGACCTCAGCAAATGCTATATTTTGAAGAGACGAAATAATTAAAGTGTATAAAACTTAAACAATTTTTTGTCCAAAGAACTTGTGTATGTGCTGAAAGGAGTCATTGTAGCTAAGCGAGCCACTATTCTAAGGTAATACAGTGAGTAAGATTAGTTTATTTGCTTATGATTACATCTGTTCTCATCTGTGAATTTTATTATAACAATCGAGGGAATAAAAAATTTTGTAGAGCGGAGCAACAGAAGCGTGTTGGTTTTGCATACAGTGGTGGCGACAAGAGACATGAAAATTATGTTCAGTGTAATCGAAGACAAGTCTAACAGCATATTTATTGGAGCTGAGTGTAACCTGGCAAATAGAGTGGTTAACTGCTCAATCCTTAGCTGTCCCCAGGGTAGAAACAATAAATTCTATAATTTTGATAAATGCTTCGTAACTAAAGTGAAACCGTTCTGTGGAATACCTATTAATCAAAGAGGGATAGCTTGACAGAAATTTACTCTATCGAAAGATGTGGTCTTTCAAATTGACAGCAACTACAAAGGGTGTGAAATGCCAATAATACAGTTAAGCCGCTACCTGCGTTCTTAGGCCCTATGCGGTTGACTCGTAATTAGTAGGATTCTGTGTGAAAGCTAATCAGTTGTGCAGAGGGAGTAAGGTTACCCGCTGGCTATATAGAATTTCTGGGTACTAAACCCAGAATCTTTCTGTGAAGGTGAAATAAAGGTTTGAAGGGGTATATGCCGAAATGGAAAACCTACGAAAAGCTGCGGAGGCTATTCTCTAGCCAATAGGGCTCAAGAGAATTTCTGTGCGGCACTACTACATTGCAGAAATAATCAACAGAGTGCATTTCAAATACTAGACAGGGAGTAATCTTTACTGACATCAAACTCCATGCTGAAGCAACAGCACTAAGGAAGACGTTATTGGGAAACAGTACATAGACTCTGGGCAGTACAGTGGATCCAACTACAAAAATAATCGTGTCATATGAAACTAAAGATCTTTATTAGTAAGTATTTGACTCACTTAAGAAATTTTCGAAATTTTCGTTGCCTAAATTAATAAAAGTCACCGTAGTCTTCTAGGTAGTGTATAAGCATATTAGATGAGAGCCCAGGTATCAAACCCAACCTCAGACATCTGAACAAAACGAAATATTAAGAAGAATTATTCCTTCGATAACTTCCTCGCAGCAGTCTTATGGAAAAATATCTGAGGATAAATAAAAATTACAATGAAAAGTTCCTCAGTGCTCTCTTGATATACATGAGTGGAGACAGAACTTCGGTGGTGTTAAAAACTATATTTCAATTCTGACTAAAGAATTGTAATGAGCATGTAATGTAATATCATGAAAAATTATAAACATAGCTTTCACCTTATGTTTTATGTGATATATTTCTATAGACTACCATCACAATTAAACTAACCGTTTTAGATTTTATTTTTATTTTCGAAATTATTGAGTTGTAATGATAAATAATTATTTATTTATATAAAATACTTATTTAAAAAATCAATTGATTTCACTATTGAACTGGTAATAACATTATGTACCACACCATAATAGCAATTAGTTTCTGGCTTGCTATATATCAATAAATAATTTTTCTGCTTTCCTTGAATAAGAAATTATAATTTAATGTCTGCCAATGGTAAACCAAAATTGTATGCAATTCAATTGCAATGCAATAGGTAATACGACGGCTTAGGATTTATTTTCAAATAAAAAAAAGTTATTAAATTTCAGTTCAATTCAATACAGCTGCAGACAATATGGATTTCAATAGCGAAGAGAAATTTATTTTTAATTCATCAACGTCAACAAAACCATCGTCAAAGACACGCACATGTAGGAAGCTAGGTCTATAAATACATACATATGTTTAATGTATTTGTTTATGAAAGGAAACAAAAATACACACAAGTTTGTTAATGTAAGTGTGCTTACTCCTGCATCTCCTTCTACACTACGTGTGAACTTATGTCTGTTTTTGTGAGTCAAATTCACTTTAACTTGAATACAATATTTTGTTAAAACGTGTTGTGAATATACATTCATCCTTTAGGATAACATTACATAAAATTATATATATGTATGTATGTACACACGTGTTACAATTCTTGTTGTACTTAAACACATACACTGCCATTTATATACTCAGTGGAGGAGACATGTTCGTATCACACTACGAAAAAGATCTCCTCTTTAAATCAAAATCAATCTTCATTTCAATAGAAGGGAATTGAAACTCGTGTGCGATTGTGTGCTTTTTAATTTAAATCACTATCTAAGGAGTACTGTATCAAGTAACTTAACTTTGTTGCGTTTTAAGCATTTACACCTCAGACTATTCAAAAATATTTACATTACATTTACAACGTATTAAAAAGAGTGGCTTTGTGGTTTACTTTAGTATCTCGAAACCTAATGGCCAAAATTGTATACTTTGCTGAGAGGAATTAAAAAGTTTCACACACAAATTTTAACATACGGTCATTGGTCATTACAACACATCAGTCAGGATTACAATCTAGCTCCTATTGTGTGTGTTAGTTTTATACATGAGAGGCGGAACCTATAGTTAAAAATCGATTCAATACGACAGATTTTTGAGAACTTTTTCATGGCAATTTTATTTTCTCTGAGAGTTTTTGTCAAAAATGTGCTGAGAGGCAGTCGCAGAAGTAATATTTTTTCATATTTCATTTTGTTGAAGATGTCTGACCTGGAGTTTTAACCGTGGGCTCATGTCTAATAAGCCAACACACTACTACTATGAAGTAAAGAAGTAAAAAAAATTTCTTACGAAAAGGGATAAATCTAGATACTGGTGTTTTGCTTTTACATCGTTTAACATTAAAATTATAAACAAGAACTATAAAAACAAAAACAAGTAACCAAAAATATACCAACAAAACACCAGCTTAAAAAAATGAGAAACAAGTAAATAAAAATGCAAAAACAAACACTACAAGAATAAATGTAAACAAAAATGCACAAATAACAATAGTGAAACAATGATGTTTACATTTATAGAGATTTCGAGAAGGCGAAGCCACGAACATTCATTTATCAGACTGTTTACGTTGCCATATAAAAGGCAAGGTAAAGCAAACAACTGGATCAGTTACAGTTCAGTCAGTCTTGTGTGAGTTTGAAGAGTGTAACAGTGGTTTGAAGATCTCCGTTACAAAGATCAGTCGAACAATTGTCTAATAATTGTTATTGTTTATGCAAAACAGTGCAAAGAGGAATAACAAACAGAGCAATTGTTATCATCTATGTATATCAAGTTGTGAACAGTGGCACACAGAATTGTGCGAACAATAAAGAATTTTAATTAAAACTAAACACAAATTTATTTTTATTTTATTTGCAATCTACGAGCGCATATTTTAAACACTTTTAAAGGGTAAAAACGTAACAATATATTTTTACTATGCCATAAATGGGTCCCTTGGTCGGAATGAAATAAAGAACGACATCAGGAAATTAAAATTAGGGCAGCAGAAAAGATGAAATATTAGCTGGAATTCTTTGGCATGTAATGGTAAGTCGCCGTAGTCTGGTAGGTAGTGTATTGGATTATTAGACGTAAAGCCAGGGTTCGAGTCCTAAGCCAGACATAAAAAAGTATTTCTGCAGCGACTTCCTCGCAGCAGATTTCTGGCAAAAGCTCTGAGAATAAATAAAATTACCATGAAAAGTTTCCCAAAAATCTGTCGTTTGGAGTCGACTTTAAACTTTAAGTCCCGCCACTCATGTATACAAATAACACACACAACACAAGTGGTGTGAGAAACTAGGTTGTAATCCTGACTGTAGGGTTATAATGACCAATTATGTATGTATGTAATGGTAACTACAACTTTACTTGTATTATACCACTCTGGAAGAAAGAACTACGTTTTGCGTGATTACTACTACTTAACGGCATATACAACATATTCGCAGTCATATTACATCGAACACTTGAAAGTAAAGTAGAAGGTATTCCTTGAGACAAATAGGTGGTTTCCTAGGTAAATGTAGGTTCTTATAACTGCAGCTTCAGTACTTTGACACTTGATAATGGCCACGGTATTGAAGCTTCATCTGTCAAAATAGTTGTCACTTATTCAATCGGTTTTGTCAAATCACTTTGAACGATCGTAGACAACGACATGTGTCCTCTGTATGAGCTCCGTAGTCGTTCATTTCATTGAAAATGAAATGAAATGACCCTAATGGATGACATAAGTTCAGTCTGATTTATGCGTGTCTTGGAAAACTTAACATTTCGTATGCCCACCAGCCAGAGAATGTTGTTATATTTCATACATAGCGGTGCCAATACAATTAATGGACAAAAATACCGGCTATAGAGATTTTTCTTTTTTTTAATTCTGGTGTTTTTATGTTAGAGGTTCACAACACAGATTCTGGTTTATTATTCTTATGCGAACATATACTTTTAATCACAACAAGTCAGAATATTCCAAAAACAACTGCACATCAACGACAAAAGTAGAGCTCATGTCAATTGTTTATAATTGCAGTGATAGTTTACACTCCGGGTATTGTCTACTCCAGATTTGTATAATAATTCAATGTCTGCTCATCGGGTAACTATTAAAACATGTATCGTATTGTAAAATGTTACAGTTCTGTGTGTCTCATTTATTTTAAACAAAAGATTTCATAGTTTTTTTTTAGTATTTTAATCAGAAAAAGAATTTTTATTGATTGTAATAGAATCACACGACGTTTTTCATTTCAATTTGCATAATAATTTCATAATTTCATACCAAAACATATCAAATCAAATAAAATTTAAAATTTTATTCCTATCATTTACCAATCTCAGCTTATACCAGCATGACTTAGATCTCCACTCATTGTCGTTTCCCAAAAAAAGTTTCGATTGCCTCAAACCCATTGATTTGAAAAGAGTCCTTGCCTACCTTTATCTTCCCTTTCGTTGAGCATACCTTCCTAAACATCCGCTGCCACTCCATAGAAGTGGCAGTTCATGTGGGTATTTTCAGGAATGATTATGCAGTCGAGGGGAGCTTCCACGCCACTGATGCAACCAGAAACTCTCCTCGTCTGTTTACTCATTCCTAAGAATGACCTGGGACTCAGCAGAGGGTAATTTAGTTTCCCTTACCTATCTGATTCAGGTTTCTCAGACGCCACCCTGTCTGTCAGATCTTGCTATTATGCCTATTGTATCACTTAACCAAATTGAATTGAGCACATGTTTCGATGACATAAGCTTCCCCTTGGGAGATACACGCTTGTTTCCCAAAGGCTCGGAATATTTCATTCTGAAACCAAAAGTTCTTGTTCCTCTCCCAAGATCCATTCTGGACCCATCTGTAAACCATAAAAAGTCTTCTTTCTGAAAGACTATGTATACACTTTTTAGACTTTTTAATTCATGCCTGCTCTTAAGTGTCATTATGTAACACTTTGGTTCAAAGGTTCTATTCAGGGGATAGTTAAAGAGGCAGTGTCAGTCAATCGATTTCGTTGGTTTTAAAATCATTTAATGTTGGACTTGTCTCCCATCAACCTAAAAACAGTCTCCAAAGTTTTGGTCTTCACAATCATTTGCAAAGGACTTTAATATAACAGAGCCTCTAGCGCCGCTATAGATCATTTTCTCAATGCCCCTTTAATACCGACACATGCTAATCCTTGTAGCTTGTCCAAGCCAATTTGAAATGTTTTTAAATTTGTTTTATCTGCCCAGACAACTATTCTATCTGCTCCACAGATTACTATTGACTTGACCATAATGGTATACAGTCAGTGTATGATTGAATTCCATCCCCAGGAATTTCGCTGCAAACCATCTGCTTATTATTATGGCATGTCTGGCCTTTTCTGAGTTGCTCTCCATATTAATTTAATATTTAGTGTTATTCTCAGATATTTTAGCTCCATTTTCTGTGCTATTATTTCACCCAGGAGTCGAATACTCTTCGATTTAGAAAGTCTTCTGCTTCTTGCAAAAGGTATTATGGGAGGGGTATTAATTTTCAAGCCTACTGTCATGTGCCAACAACTTAGAATCTCAAGATCACTTTGAATGAAGTCGCAGAGAGTTTAAATTGTCTATTTTAGGGTATCCGGGCTAACGTCCATGGTCTTACAAAACAACGCACTCTGTGAATATCAAACAGGGTCTTCTGAACTTTAATAGACATAAGGGGCCATCTTGTTAAAGCTATATCTGCTCTCGTAGACCACATCTTGGCGAATATTGCTTCGAAACTTCGCATACATTCAACTGACCAGGAACTAATGGTAAGCAATCATAGACAACCACGTTTTTCCGTTGAATGAGGTCAACAATCGTTATCAACTAAATGAAATTGTCATCAAATAATCATTTGAGCAATGAGGAATATTTCCATATGAATGGGTTCCGTTACTTCATTTCATCCGATTTCTGGCAAAAACTCTGAAAGTAAATAAAATTGTCATGAAATGTTTTTCAAAATTATATCATTTGATGTCAACTTTAAACTGTAGGTCCCGGAACCCTTGTATAAAATTAAAATACACAACATATAGGGTGCAAGAAGCTAGCACGTAATCCTGACTGAAGGACATGGTATGTATAAAACCCGTGAATTTTAAGCTAAAAACATGACTTCAATTATTTAAGAAAAACTTTAAAAATCTTCATTGTCAACAGCAAGAATTTTGTAAAACTTTTAATCAATATTTTCATACACATAATTCTTGATTTAATTTAATTTAATGAAGGCAATAATGCCACTGCGACATTGTTTCCGCTGTATGCTCATTAATTATAATCGTGCCAAGTGTTCTTAATTATATTCGTGGGGAAGGAAATCCTCTCATAAGTAATGACGTTTGACTGCCTATTAAGAGTGCTGCTACTAAAAGTCATTGTAAAGTGCGACACTCTATAACACCCTTAACACATTTATTTATTACTGTGTGAATAATTATTGTTAATAATACAATAACAACAACAACTGTAAGGCTAATATTTTGTTACATATTGTGTTGAGTGATAAAAAAAAATTTAAAACATTTTCTTCTTGTATCGCCCTCTTGATACCCTGAGGCCATATTGGTTTTGCGCTGATGTTTGTTAATCCAATAAAAAACGTTCCAAGAAAAGTATGATATTTTAAAAATAACTCGACAAGATTTGGCCAAATCACATCTCCTAATACTTTCTGGAGCCCTTTAACCGGAACAACATTCCGGGGGCAGAACAAGCTCAAGTAGAGACGTGCGCGTATTGATTCTCAGATTACGGCCGATAACTATACTTTCGATACAGTCAAGGAATTTATTTACCTTGTCTCCGCCATTACCACCAAAAATGGTGTCAGTCTGGAGATCAAGCGCAGGATCACTCTTGCCAACAGGTGCTACTATGGTTTCACTGGGCAATTGAGTAGCAGAGACCTCTCTCGTACGACGCAATTAATAATCTACAAGACGTTCATTCTACCCGTGCTTCTTTATGGCACAGAGGCATGGACCGTATTAAGCACTAATGCAGCAGTCTTGAGAGTATTCGAGAGAAAAGTCCTACGTAAGATCTTCGGTCCAGTGCGAATTGATGCGATGATTTCCGCATCCGATCCAACAGTGAGCTGTATGAGCTCCCCAATGACATAGACGTTATGCAGCGTATTAATATCCAGCGGATGCGCTGGCTTCTTCATGTCATGGGGTTGAAAATCCAACTCAGACATCTCGAAGAAAATGAAATAATTTCTTTTGTAGACTTCTCTGCAGTCTTTTGTTAAAAACTCTAAGAGCAAATAAAATTGCCATGAAAAGTTTCTCGAATATGTCGTTCGTGTCGTACGACGTTAAGCTGTAGGTGGTGTGAGAAGCTAAGTTTTAATTCTGACTAAAGGATTATAATGATTTATAAGTACTTATTTATGGTCAGAAGAAACGAATCTTTGCATGATGTCCCCAAAGAAAGAGAACATATAATGCTAAGTACAAAAACAGAGCTAATATAGAGCAGCTGGAGTGGTTGATAATATATGGAGACTTCTCATAGCTTTACATAAAATGTTGGAGTAAAAATATACACAAATGTAAGTGAGCAATGGTCTGCATTAAAACATCACATTAATTGCTAAACTCGCCTCTCGAAGTGTTAATGGCAGCATGTCGTGCGTCATGTTTCACCGTCTTTTTCAAGCGAAATACCTACAAAGTCTAATTCTTCTATTTTAAGCAATAAAAAAGGTCAATAATCATCACATTGTATCTTGCCGTATTTACCAATTTTCATTCTTCTTATGCTATAAGCACAATAAACGCAGCAATCACAACAATTTTACAATTGCACCCTAAGGTAAGCTGCATGAGCGTTAATTGTAATAAAAGCAGCAAGAACAAGTTATATGCTAAACAAATAAAAAATTAACAGTTCATTAATTCTTTATCAATGGTGATATTAAAACATTCTTCCGCGTCGTTAATCCTCGCAATGCCAGCACAAATCCTCTCACTGTGAGCACTAGTACTGTCATTGCTGCGAATAAAAATCGAAATTAGCCTAAAAGCAAAGCCGTAGAATCTTTGCTTGTTGTCGAACTGACTTTAAAGTAATCACTCCCTTAAACTCTATGTATTCTATTTTTGAATGTATTGCTGCATTTGCTGCGTTGTGTTCATTGTGTTTATGGCATTAAATAAATACAAACCAATGATGCCGCGATTCATTAATATCCGACTGCTCTCCTCAAATACATCAATTTTACCAAAATATGACAACCACAAAATGTAAGCAATTAACGAAACCCATTTCTCTCACAGCACGAATTTGGATAATAATATTGTATAATTCATGGTGAAATTGTAAAACTTATTTACATAATTAATAAGGATTACAACCCAGCTTCTCGTACCACTCATGTCGTATGTGTTTTAGAATTATCCATGAGTAGCGAAGCCTACAGTTTAGCATCGACTTCGAATAACAGACTTTTCAAACAATTTATTTACTATCAGAGTTTTGAGCGGAAGACTGCTGCTGAGAGCAAGTCGTCAAAAGAAATATTTTCACACATCGTTTTGTTCGAAAAGACCCCTTGACTTATGGCAAAATACTACCAACTAGATTACGATAATCAAAAATGAAATCAATTGAATCCAATTCAGGTAGAAATCCCAGCACGTAACAACAATACAATTGATTTTCTATATCAAAACAACAACGACAATAGAATATTGTTTTTTGTTTTTCAACTCCCGATATGATTCCATTCATTGAATTTATTTTTATCTCTTGTCTCTTCAGCTAGCTTGTGTTATCGAAATTGTTTATTCAATCGTTTACTTTTGCTTTTTTGTTCTTTTCTTATTTAATTTGTTTTGTAACTTTTTTTATAAGAAAAATCGTTTCTATTGATTTCTACTTTTTCCTCAATACAATCATTCACTCGTTCGTTGGTTTCAGTATTGTTTAGATACGTTTTTTATTCTTGTTTATTTTTTTTTTTTTATCTTAAATGGATTTAAATTTTTTTTGTTTTCGTACCACGAGTGAAAATTACATCGATTCGAATAAATAAATAAATAAATAAATAAATAAATAAAATAAATAAACATTTAAACAAAGTCTTTAGGAAAAATATGGCTTATAACCTAGAATTTATTTTGTATTGTTCAAAAAATAAACGAACAGTTTTTTGTTCTATTTGTTTTAATCGTTTTTTTAAAACCTTATTATCGCTTTATGCGATAAATTCTTTGAAATTTCACTGAAGTCTGTGAATCGAGGACGTCTCCCGTCCTTAAATTTAAATAAAACAAAGTGGTCTGTGAGAAATTGTCTGAAAGATCTATTGATGCCATTACATACATGCATACATACATACATACATACATAATTGGTCATTACAACCCTTCTGTCAGGATTACGATTTAATTTCTCACAACACTTATGTTGTGTGTGTTAATTTTATATATGAGTGGTGGGACCTACAGTTTAAAGTCGACTCTGAACGACAGATTTTTGAGAAAGTTTTCATGGCATTTTTATTTTAATTCCTAGAGGTTTTGCTAGAAAACTGCTGAGAGAAAGTTGCCGACGAAATATTTTTTTTGCATTTCGTTGTGTTGGAGATGTCTGACCTGAGGTTTGAACCGTGGCCTCACGTCTAATAAGCCCATATATTGCCTACTAGAATACGGCGAACAAAAGATAACCTTCTGAAAATCCATTTTAATAATTTCAGATATTTTGTCAGTGGATGTTCTTGTCTTGTGTATAGTAAATCCAACCTGTGCTATGAACCTATTCTGGGAAAAGTAATAACTCTCCGTTTGCTGCATCTTATATATTCCACTAAAAGTAAATATGATTAGGAATGCAGTTAAAAACTTACGTATATTTTTACTTCATTAAGATTAAAGTGGATCCTGGATAACAAATTCTAAAACTTTTATTAACCTAACCAAACACGCTCTAAAAGAATTCTTCACAGTAAACGTATTTATAGCTCGAGTTGTGCTTGGCTTAACAAAAAAAAAGTGAAGCCACATATACAAACTTTTTCCTCTTTTCCTTTTGCACAAGATAAGTAAAAAAATTTGTACAAAAGTTTGGAAAAAAACTTATGTGGCATAATACACCTTTAGTAGAATGTTGTTATTGTTTTTCATCAGACGTGCTACACAATTCAAAGGTGTATTAAAAGCTTAAATTGAAAATTTATTTGTTTACTGACGAGGCAAAATGTTTATCCAAAAATATTTTCATTTTTTTTCTTTTCTGAACATTAAAGTAAGCTATTGGAAGTGGATTATGTTTTGAACAAAAAATAAAAGAAAAGATCTACGATAGCTTAAAAAGCTCATTAGTTGTTGGATGAATTACCAAACGGTGGTAATTGTAAGGCAATAAATTTAAAAACACTTGATGTAACATTTCGATTCATCGAAACAATTCGATGAGAATCTGTCCTAAAATAGCGCCGGAAGTTCGGCTGGCTTTAATAAACGTTGCATACGATAGTGAGGATAAGAGTAATGGGACTATGGTTAGCATAATGGGAGTGAAAACCAAATGGGTTAGACAACGAGTAAATTCTTCACAACGGAAAATGTTTTTAAGGAGAATGAATGAAATGTATAATTTGGTTGCTACACACTCTTTTAAGAGTAATAAGCCATAAGTACACATACATAATCGGTCATTACAACCCTTCAATAAGTATTAGGACCTAGTTTCCTACAGCACTTTTGTTTTGTGTGTTAATTGTATACATGAGTGACGGAGCCTACAGTTTAAAGTCGATTCCAAACCTCAGATTTTTGAGAAACATTTTGACAGTGTTATTATTTCCCGTAGTTTTTGCCAGAAATCTGCTGAGAGAAAGTCGCTAAAGAAATATTTTTTAAATTTCGCTTTGTTGGAGAAGTCTGATGTAAGGTTTAAGGCCTATGATGACTTCTATAAGCAGTAAGTTTATTCTCTTATTTTTTTACATCAATTTTGTTACAAAAATCAATCAATGCACAGAAAACATTGATGTATTTTGTGATAAAACGATACGATGCACCAAAAAACAAACATCTATGTTCGCTGTTTATATCCATTGAACATCACTAAAAATTTTCATGACCAGATCATCAAAAGTTTCTGCCCACTCAAACGTATTATTCCTATCGAGCTTAGAAGTCACTGTAGTCTAGTATACCCTGCTTTAAAAAATAGGTGGCTTTTTGGCAGGACTTTGCCTTCAGGAGTAAATATTCTTTGAATTTTCTGCAAAAAATTCTGAGTAAAAATAAAATTGTCATGAAAAGTTTCTCAAGAATCTGTCGTTCAGAGTCGACTTTAAACTGTAGGGCTCACCATTCATGGGTAAAATTAACACACATAAGTAGTGTAAGAAGAAGTCACCGTAGTCCAGAAGGTAGTGTTTCGGCTTATTAGACGTGAGGCCACGGTTCAAATCCCAGATCAGACATATTGAAAAAATATTTCTTCGGCAGTTTCCTCTCAGTAGATTTTAGGCAAAAACTCTGAGAGTAAATAAAAATTGTCATGAAAAGTTTTTCACTAATCTTTCATACGGAATCGACTTTAAACTGTAGGTCCCGCACCTAATTTATAAAATTAACACACACAACATAAGTGGTGTGAGAAGTTAGGGTGTAATCTTGACGGCAGAGTTGCTTATGAATTATCAAACAACATTGGATCTTGCGCGTATAAATGTTGACTCTATTCATACGATTCCATTTGGAGATTGATTCACTCATTTACATCTTTACGCCTCAATCTCCAAAGAGATTGATCTAGAGATCCAGTACGTATGATGCTGTTGTTTCAATTGAGCTCCGTATCCATTATTCTATAACATCTTGTTGAAAAGAAAAATCACCTTCTGTTTTTGATAAAATTGAAAAAAAGGATAAATAAAGTCCTTTCCACAAAATAATAATATTCGTCAAATAAGAACATAAGTTTTATCGTAATTAATTTTTCAAAAAGCTTTTGCACCAATTCATAGTTTTTGTTTGACGGCCTTAATAAAGTCTTTTTAATACTGAATTTAAAGTTACAGGCATTAATCAGTATTAACCGTAGATCGAGCCTTAAAAAACTTCATAATTCTAGCTTATGTATCACTTTTGATACATACTTGTAGTACATGGAATTGTCACGATTATTGATAGATTTTGTTAAAAAATTTTAATATTTCAATTCATTTTAATAAAACTATTTATTAACTATTACTACATTTTATTATCACTTTTAAGAATTTTGCTCCAAAATTTATGACATGATGTACATTGGCATGGTTTTTTACATAAAAATCAAGCACTTCATGTCAGCTTGGTTCAGTTTCTTCATAAATGGTAATAAAACAAAATAATAGGAAAGAAAATCAATACCAAGCATTACTCCGTAAATCTCTTTATGAAGCTTGATTTATATAAATATCCTTAAATTAATTTCCCTAACGATCACTGTAAGTAAAATCGCTGGAGGTAATTTTCATTTTCCACTAAAAAGTTTTTGAATTATGTTGCTAAAAAACTTTAATTTGAGATGAAAATATACCAAAAAAGAACATAAAAACGTAAGCATCATTATTTAAATATATTTTCTTTAATTTTCTTATCTTTTAGGCGAACAAAAAATTAAATTTTTAAAAATCTTAAAAAAGGATATGTGGGCTGCTCTGAAAGTATGATAGCTAATGCCAAACTATTTATACAATATTATTTCTTACATAAAACTACAAGTTGTGCGATAAAAGTTTTATGAAAATGGTTAAAATTTTATAACAGAAAATTAAGATAAATACATATATTTTTTTAAGAAAAAAAAACCTTTTCATTCGAATTTCAAAAAAAGGCTTGGTGTAAATAAAAGGCTGGTGTAAATATATCATTATCAAAGCGAATGATTCTGTTATCTCATACGTACATTAATCTGTAATAAAACATGGGACGAAACACATTTTCCAAATGAGATAAATATGAGAAGAGCAGTAAGAAAGACTCTACAAGATTTCAGGAAACAGCTACCAGCAATCTGCGTGAAAATTGGTAATATTTTTTCGTCCCAAACCACTAAAGGCAGTTTGTTCTGTTCCAAGTAGTACCATCTTTGGCGATAAACATCCTGTTGTCACGTTTGTTGCTGCCAATACTTTCTTCAGTTAATAAGACGAGCTTCTATTTTCTTCTTCTTCAAAGTCTTCAGCAGTAGGAATATAACATATATAATTAATATATAATCGGTCATTACAACCTTTCGTTATAAATTGGAAATTTCTGACCTGAGGTTTGAACCTTGGTCTGACGTCTAATAAGGTAACACGCTAGTCGTAGTCTAGGACTACTTCAATCAATATCAAGAATAGAAAATTCAACCTTTTTACTTTCATTCCAAACTTAACTTTCAATTCTTTCTCAAAAACCATAAATATTGTATTATTTACGATATAATTTCACAAAATCTTTTATAACTTAAAAAATTTCAAACAGAACACCAAAAAATCCCTAGGAAAGTCGTATGCATTAAAAATGATACATAAGCCGGAATTACGACGTTTTTGAATTTTTTAATTCCTGTTTGAAATTTTCTTTTTTTATTTGGTTTAAAATAATGGCGATCTAACTAACTAATCATAAACATATCAGGCATCTAACTTTTTCTGTATTAAAGTTATACAGCCTTAAAAATTGAAATGTATCATTTTTGATACAAAGTTCGATCTACGGTTAATATGAAGAAAATAAGGACTTATTGTGCATTGATTTAATTATTTATATGTAGGTGCAAAAGGACTTCCAATAGCTTTAAAACAACAAATACATTTAATCTCTTAATATTATACAATATTGTTTTATATTTTTGCCTGCTTTATTAATAATAAATAATTCTTTAATGTTTTTATTCTTTGTCTTCTCAACCTTATTTGTTGGAATACATATTTAATTAAAAATGTCTTGGATTTGTGCACTTAATCTCAGACAATTAAATTAAATTTACACACTCTTACGGCCATATGTTTGTATGCAAAAGACAGTGTCGGCAACATTTGCTCACACGAATATGCATGATATCTGCTACTCGTGTGTGTCACAACAACATTCATACTCAACTTATGCTCGATGATAAAACCATAAATTGCAAAAACAAAAGAGACTCATGATATTGAAAGAAAAAAGGACATAAACAAAGTAAATAAGAAATAATTAAACGACTCTTCATATTAAAATACTCCACAGTTGAATGATTTTTTCTCTTTATATGTAGAAATGTTACTTGCAGATCACCATTACAATCACACAACAACAACGCCATTACCAAACGACGACAAGTGCAATAAACATTGTAAATACCAAAGAGAAGGAGAGACAATAGTGTGCGTATGTATACGTACCTGCAGAACTAAGTGTCATCATATGTACGTTGTGTCGAGAAAAAATCTTTAAAATCATTCGTCATCAGCCATCTTTACAGAAAATGTAACAAAAGAAACCAAAAAAAAAACTAAACAGGAACGGATACTTGTTGTTAAATTAAACTAAACGTAGACAGGAGTTATTGTATTATTATATTATATTAAATGACTGCCTCGGCTGGCCATGCAGTAGCCTACACGAGCGGTCCAATTTTTAAGCACATTATCGATTGTGTGCAGCTGTATTTCACCAATGGCTTCACGAATATTGTCCTTTAAAGCGTCACTTGTCTCTGGCTTATCGGCGTAACACTTATCTTTGACGACACCCCACAATTAATAGTCCAACCAAAGATCCGCCAAGATCAAAATGAGCTTCATCTGAAAAGATGATTTTTTTTTTTTGCCAAAATCGGCATCTTCTGTAAGTCGATCTCAGGCCCACTTAGCTAAGCGAAAACGCATTGCATGGTCAATTGGCTTCAACTCCTGAACCAATTGGACTTTGCATGGCGTCATACCAAGGTCTTTATGAAAAATTTATCTCATTGAAGTCTCCGAAATGTTCAATTGTTGAAAAAGACGCTGAATTGATGTTGATGGCGCTTCACGCACACTTTCTGCAACACCAGCAATATTCTCGGGTGAACGCACTGTTTTTGGCTTTTCACGCTTTGGTTTATCGATGAGAATGCCAATTTCTTTCACTTTTATCACAAGATAACGAACATACGGAGCTGACGGTGCTTCTCTTCTTCCAAAATCCGTACTCAATTTTCGCACACATTCTGCAACATTACCATGAATTTCAAAGTAATGTCGCAATATTTCCCAGCGTTGTTTAAGCGTATACACAACCATATTCATTCAGCGGAAGGATAAAACTAATTACCTGCAAAATCTGACATGAGCTAAGTGTTTCCATTCACGAAATAAGCGCTAGTTGAGGAAAAGAACGTTAGATGGCGGACCCGATATTCTTATTTGTACATTTGTATGTGTATAAAACATTTTCTTGTGTATGTTCGCGCCTGTTAAGGTCATATATCGCAAGATTTTATGTTGCTCTGTCATTACTCCTGTCACTATTTAACCCATCAGCGGCTTTCTTTTCAGCAGACCGCCAAGGATTTACAATTTTTTATGTGACGTGATTTTTCTCGTCATTATTTTTTCTTCTTTATGTTTCCATGCCGAATATTCGTTTCAATTTCTTTTTTCCTTGCTGAAGGGAAAGTTCTTTTGGTGGCAAAGAAATACTGAAGAAATCATTGAAAATAACAATGAATGAAAAGAAAAAATCAGACATAAAATAACTACCGGTTATAAAAAGAGGAAGAACGTATTTTATTTATTTATTTACTTTATTTATTTTATAGCATATCACATACAATAAGCAGTTATTAATATTTTAAATTACAGTATGTGATTATATAATGATTACAAAGAATGAAATATATATAAAAGTGGTAAAAGCAAATAATATCGAAATAATAATATGTAAAAACCAAAAAATATTTGCATGTATATATGTAATAATTTTACATTAGAAGTTTGGAACTAAAATATTTTTAAATTGCAAAGCGTTGCCATTGATTTGTAATGAGTTTGGTAACGAATTCCACAGCCGCATTGTATTTGTTAAGGACTGCCACTCGGATATCAAAGTTCGATATCTCAATTGAATGATTTGTTTTCCTCTATTTGATCTTGCAAATATAATACGATTAAATAGATAAGACGGTTCCTGTGTGTAGATAACCTTTGATTTTAACCGTCTGACTGCTAAGCGATTCTGGTGAGAACGTTCGAAAACTGCTCGAAAACTACAATTAATTATTATAATCAAAAATCTACAAAATTCTAATAACCTATGTATAAAGAGAGGACCCTATATCTCGTCCTTTAATTTTATTTTTGCTTTTTGACTAAATTTTTACACTGAAATTCGCAGCGCAAATGCGATTTTTGTAACAAATGAACGCAGCGCTTTTGCGCCGTGTAGCAGTCAAACGGTTAAGTAAGTCCATTAACTCAACACCATATAACAATTTCCAATATTGAGAAGTACTATCATATCTTCTTATACCGTAGACATATTTAAGAATCGCATTATACATTTTACTAGCCGAATCGCAATAAGCAAAAATTTCGCGGCCATATAACAACTTGGACACTAAGTAGGTTTTCGCAAGAAGCACACGAATATTAAGAGGTGTAATGTGTTGTATAGGATATGGCGTTCTAAGCATAGAAAAAATTGTCTCGGAGACAGAATTTATTTGGGTATTCCATTGAAGGGATTTGTTAAAAATTATACACAGGTTTTTCGCTGAATCTACTATTGAAATGTTCCGAGTTCCCAATTTGATCGAAATATCCACAACAATATCCTGATTTCGCTGTGCTATGATCAGGTCTTTTGACTTTGTAGGGTGCAGGTATAAGCCATTCGACGCGCCCAGTAGTGTATTCTCTTAAGGTCCTCATTAAGCCTTGCACAACAGTCATTGATTGAGTCTCTTCTACAATTCTTATATATTTGAACATCATCTGCGTAACTGTGGATATCACTATGCAGAAGACAATAAGGTAAATCATTTATGTATAAAGTAAACAGTACGTATCCACAAAACGTATCCACTAAAAATTAAACGGAAATACAAGTACATGAACATAATATATGAATACAGTATTGAAAAAAATTATATAGACAATTGCTTTTTTCTCAATGAAATGTCATTGGTTTTCAAACCATCTATGCAGAGAAGATGAACGCGCTCCATTTGGCAAGAACAAAGCGTCTAAAGGTTAACCCGGCCACACTTAGGGAATGACACACCGGGTCTACAGGAGCATAACAAGACTTTTACTAACCTATTAGAGTTGGGTTCTTTAGCTCTTTTGAGTGTTCGCTCTTTCTAGTTCAGCTCTCTGTAATGAACTAGTTCGTTCTTTTAGTTCAATAGTTCAGTACTTTTAAACAACTCCGCTCTCTTTCTCAATTTTATTTATATTTAAAATGATGTAAACAATACATACATACATTTAAAGGAATTAATGCATTCCGTGTATTTATATCAACTTATTGAATAAAATAAAAACAGTATATAGTATAGTATTTAACACATTTTCATTTTTATTAATTCATTTATGTGCTTGAAGCGCTTTTTAATCAAAATTACTTAACTAACTAATAATAACAACAAAACTTATCTAAATATATACATATATTTAAAAGGAAAAAAATAAATTGAAAAATAAAAAATGCAGCTTTTGAAAATCTTAATTTAATTATAGGGACATAAAAAACAAAAATAAAATAAATACAAAAAATAGAAACTAATAGTAATTCAGTCTATTGCAATCACATTTATTAATTTAATTTAAAAAAACATTTATAATATGTTTATATAATAATATAATATACATTGTATTTACATTTTTGATATAAAGTTAATAGTAACTTGGCTCACATGTTATTGTGTAAAAACACAAGAGTGGAAACCTTATTTGGTTTGATGAGGGTCCTTCTTTCGTTTATTATTTTTCCTGTTGCTGAAAAAATACGCTCACATGGTACAGATGTGGCTACTATGCAAAGGCGTTTTAAAGCATACATGTACACCCTTGGATACAAATGCCTGCGTTCATTCCACCACGCAAGAGGGTCTTTCCTTCTTTCCAGGTACTCCTCGTTTAGGTACTTATCGAATTCTCTAATTCCAGCAGCTATGTTATTGTCAGATTTTGTAAGTCGACTGAAGTTCATGTCGAATTTTTTCCAAATATTTTTTTTGTGGAACTTCAGCAATACTTCCTTCCGTATCAGGTGTTTCAGTATTTGGTAGTCTAATTTGGCCGATTCTGTTGCGCAATAATTTCACAGCGTTTTCATAGGAGCTGTCATTTTTAAAACCTATTTT
Organism: Sarcophaga subvicina; assembly: GCA_936449025.2. NCBI lineage: Eukaryota > Metazoa > Arthropoda > Insecta > Diptera > Sarcophagidae > Sarcophaga > Sarcophaga subvicina. Next base: position 43,170,593 of record OW388084.2, read on the forward strand.
TTTAAATCTGGGATCTAGGATTGTGCTCTCTGCATATAAACTACTTCGTTCTAGTTCACCAAAACGATTAGTAATTTCTCTTTTCATCACGGAAATCAGTACTTTTATTTGACTTTTAGTTGCGTTAAAATCAGAAATTACACTTTCTAATAGATTACACAAAACTAAAACTTTTGATAGGGTTACATTTTTTTCAGCTGAAATATCTTTCGTAACCTCATAAAATGGCTCGAGAACTGGTATTAGTTCGTCTAAAACCTCCCAATCTTGAAGTGCCAAAGATAAATCGGGTTTTGTGAGCGACAGGGTTGAAATTACAGCATCTTTTACGGCAACAATCCTGTTAAGCATGTCGTACGTAGAGTTCCATCGTGTTGGAACATCCTGCTTTAATTTTAGCTCTGGGAGTTTCATTTGCCTTTGAGATTCTCTTAGCTTTTTCATACCTTGTGTGCTTTTATTGAAAAATTCTACTATTTTTTTCACTTTAGAAACAGTATCACTCACCTCCGCAAGTGCTAATTGCACGATCAGGTTTAATGAATGGGCAAAACAGCTAATTCCACTCCAATTTCCCATACGTATCGCTGCAGTAATATTTGCTGCATTATCGCTCACAATTGCCGTAATTTTATTTTCAATACCAAACTCTTGCACCTGTTTTTTTATAAAATTTTTTAGGTTTTCGGCAGTATGTCTGTCATCATATTTGTCGCATGCAATTAAATGTGATTTTAGTTGCATATCTTCGCTAATATAATGAGCAGTTATAGCCAAGTAGCTATCATTTGTTTTCGAAGTCCATCCATCGGTAGTTAAACAGACTGCTGTAGCAGATAATAGTTGAGATTTTACTTGGCTTAAGATATCTCCATAAACCGCTTCCATAATATTGTTTGATATAGTTTTTCTTGTAGGAAGCGTGTATCCCGGACAATTTGAGACAAGTTCTATTAGCCGTTTGAATTCCGGTTCTTCTACAATTCGTAGAGCATTGTGTCCTTTGGCTATCATTTTCAACACTTGTCTATCGATTAGCTCAACAGTACGTACGGGTGGAGGCCTATGAAAATATTGTGTTATATTTTGTTGGGGTTGCTGAGGGAGCGTTGCACTTTGCCTGGATTGGAAGCTGGTAGAAGGTTATACGTCTGGCATGTCTTCTTCAAGTACCTCTGGTGGGATTGTAGTCTGTCTTTCTTGATTTAATGGTGTAAGCGGATGTTTTGTTCTCATATGTCGAGAAAGATTCCCATGAGAACCCCCAGCAATGCTTAGGTTTATTTTGCAATATTTACACATTTCTCTATTACCTTCTTCTGCCTTGAAATGAGTCCATATTGCGCTAAATTTTCTTTTTTCAGCCATTTTTAAATATAAAAATTCACTTAGATCACTTTGATCATCCGACACTATACCAATAAAAATTCACTTAGATCACTTTGATCATCCGACACTATACCAATATGAACTCTTTCGAATAACTAGTGCTTGATTCACCCATGTTGTCTATTTATATATGTGGCTCTCTTCCTGAGAAAAAAATGTTTATTACAAATAACTCTCATTTTGATTTTTTACCCTGATTCTGTAAGTCGAGTGTTTTTTTCCAGAAAAAAACATGAAGAGAGCTATTGAGCAGTTTTTCATAATGGGTGAATGCTACAGAAAACTCTCAGTAAGAATAACATTTGTTTTGTGTGACGTCACACTTGTACGGTTAGGTAGCATGACCACATTCAACCCATTTTTCAATTGCGGCCCTTTTAGCACTCTTTTGACATTATTGCTATGACGAGAATAACATTTGTTTTGTGTGACGTTACACTTGTAGGGTAGGTAGCATGACCACATTCAACCCATTCTTCAATTGCGGCCCTTTTAGCACTGTTTTGGTATTATTGCTATGACGGAAATTTCCTACAATTTTTTTTTTGACAATTTACCTACCTGCTCTGAAAAATTTGAATACCCGGCAATAAATGAATGAAATCTAGTGTTTAGCGAGAATTTTGCAAATCCAGATTTTGAAATTGAACCCTTTTCCGATTATTGGCAAGATTTTTTGACCTACCAGTGTCGAAAAATTTGAATTTCTATCAAAAAGTAAAGTCAATGGATTGGCGGAAATTTTGATAATTGAATCGTTAAAAACAATAATATATACATAAAATATAAATATTAAGAAAAACATAAACATAAAAATATAAATTAAAAATTTATTTATATACATATATAAATAAATACATTTACAATCTCTTTTGTCTTATTTAAATTTTTTCAATCTTATAGATTTTTAGTTGACACTATTATTTATAAAAACATACTTATTAGCGTAACAGACCAGATTATCTTGTGAGAGTCAAACTCATGATCGTTACACTATGCACTAACTTTCCATGGAGCCCACTTAGAAATTTTATTAAAAGAAATATATTATAAAATTTTTTTGGCTATTATGTGCTATTACTTCTAATGTATAAAATTTGAATTATATTCAAGAAATTCAAAAGCAAAAAATTTTAATTTTAATACATCGTCAAAAATTACCTATGTTTTTATAAAAGTATATTTAATAAGAATTTCTGTGGATATTTCTCGCCTAACCCTTCTTTGAGTTAAATTGAAAAAATATATTATTTTAATTTGCTTATTTTTTTATTTTTTGCAATTTTCGCGCTTTTGTAGGAAAAATGTTGCCATAAGTTATTTTATTAGTATGTGGTAACACCGCCAATGATGGCACTACCATTTAACACTACGATAAACAACAGAAAAGAACGAATAAGAACGAAATGAACGAATAAGAAACGAGAACAAGAGCCAACTGAACTACGGAGCTAAAAGAACTCATTAGTTCAGTTGGCTCTTTTAGTTCAGTTGTATGAATAGTTCAATTGAACTAATTCGTTCGTGAACTACACAACTCTCGTTGAATAGTTCAATTGAACTACATAGTTCGTTCGTGAACTACACACATGAGAACGATAAACTAAATAAAAGAACGAAATGAACGAATAAGAAACGAGAACAAGAGCCAACTGAACTACGGAGCTAAAAGAGCTCATTATTATGAGCGGCTCTTTTAGTTCAGTTGTGTGAATAGTTCAATTGAACTAGTTCGTTCGCGAACTACTCAACTCTATAACCTATGCTTCAGTAGTGTGGTGACCATCGATATGCAGAAAAATCCAACATTGAAATAAATGTGCTGTTTAGTAAACGATGCTATGAGTACAATACCTGCAAGTGCATTGTTGCGAAATTAAGCATATCATGCGGCATATCATCTTCAGACTATGTGAGAAGGCATTTATAATAGTCACAAATCATATCATCAACAAAATATAATTTAGATACTAGGCTCACATAAAGCGAAAAGAATTCCGGATAGGCTGCCTCTGATATCAAATCGACTTCTTTGATTAAACGAAATCATAACACAGATGCCCATGGGGAATTGCCGCTAAACCAATACCCCTAAATATGGAAATTGTAATGAACCTCTGTATATAAAAACTAGAAGAAAATTATGTCTTTGACTACCAAACCATAGTGCGGTTTTTAAACTAAAAGTACAAACATATCCAAATATAAGTTTCAAATTTTGGTAGAGAATTTTGAGAATTTTTTTTGAAACTTTTCGAAAAATACTAAACGTTAAGTCTTTAGGCTGCAAAATATTTTCCTTAAATTTGTTGTTTCCTACGGAATTTGTATAACAAAGGCAAACTTTAAGCCTTAATGCCTGTTCTTTATTACACTGAAGTCCTTGTATAATGAAAAATCCATAAATTCTGTCTCGAGTTGCACAAGAAGAGAAATCTAATGTTGAATAAAAAGAGTTTATGTTGCTTTGGTTTCTCAAAACGCTCTTTGGCTAAGACTGGGTTCATAGGGGAAAACTTAACTTACTTGAGCTATTCTTAGCAATATCACTCGGGGCTTGGGTGATAACTCGAATCGAATATCTGCCTTCACAGAATCTTGACGGTATTGGGAATTCAAATAATATGTTTTGCATGATACCACACTAAAAAATCCTGAGCAAGTTCAATACGTCCATCTCGAACAAAGAGGAAGTAAATATATTATAAACGATTTTGCACAGAATCTACGTGAATGATTTAAAAAAGAATGAAACTGTATGTGCAGGCATCTGTTCCACCAGAAATCTTCCAGACGGAAGTGTCGGCCATATGCGATGAGGTGATGATAATTACGGATGATAATAATTCTAGAAACACAATAAACGCAACGCAGCAAACACAAATATCATTCAGGATTATGACCTAGATTCATGAGCGGCGAGACCGAAAGTACTTGCAATAAAAGAGCAATTTAGCGAACTTAATACGATAGTCAAAAGGTAATTATGACAATAGTATCCAAGAGCACAATCGCAAGGGTTGTCCTTGATAGTAAACGAACAATTCACAATATCTTCTGACATGGAACAGTAGACAACTTACGGGTACCTAGTCATTAAAAGGCGAACGCAAATGACGAATCTGGAGTAATTTAGCTAATGGAAATAGGAAAATACAACATGTAAACCTAGATTACCCAACCCCTTTAAGTGTATAAAAAGCCAGACTACAAACGTAGACGGAAATATCTGTATGAAGCAATGCGATAGTATAGGAAGGATCAGGAGCTGATGATCTTGACACTGGTGAGTTTCCTTACGATAGACTAATAAGAAGAATGATTCTAAATATATACTACACATACATACATATGTACATACATAATTAGTCTTTACAACCCTTCGGTCTGAATTACGATCTAGTTTCTCACACCACTTATTTTGTGTGCGTTAATTTTATATGTGAGTGGCAGGACTTATAGTCTTAAAGTCAACTAAGAAGGACTGATTTTTGAGAAACCTTTCACGTTATTTTTAATTACTCTCAGAGTTTTTGCCGGAAATCCGCTGACAGTAATATCCTGGTTTTATTAAAATTAAATATAACTTCTGTACTAGTTTTCTCAATCGCACAACATTGCAACAGAATAGGGCAATGATGCATCAAGCGAAAGGTAATTTCCTATTCAAACCCGCAGCTCCTGCAGAAGTGATTTAACGGAATGTCAAATTTATCGGCATGTATTCTAAAAGGTAGTGGCTTGATAGAATTCGATTTGAGCATTGAATGAATAAGAAGAATAAAGAAAATTTCCATGAAAAGTTTCTCAAAAATCTGCCGTTCGGAGATGACTTTAAACGGTGGGTCCCGCCACTCATGTATAAAATTAACACACACAACATAACTGGTGTTAGAAGCTAGGTCGTAATCCTGACGGACGATTTGTAATGGGCAATTATGTTGTATGTATGTATACGCTGTGTATTACTTAGCGCCATCTTGTCGTTTATGGCTGAATTTAATTAAAAATTGGTAACCATCGACCTATAGTGCTTGTAGTTGATGGTCTGACCAAAAGCATTCTCAGAAAAATTGGCCGATCACGTCGCCAACTCAGAACTTAACTTTATCAGTATGCGTTGAGCGCTTTTGGTTATCATTTTCTCACATTCGACATCTTCGTGCAAGTAATTTTTCAATTAAAATTAGGGGCAATTGCCAACTCCAGGATCCGGAAAGATTTTTACGAAAGCTGATCAATCGAATTCAAAACTCGCAAAGATGCTGACATCGAAATTAATGCCAACCACCCGTCGAGAAATTTTGCTTCAAGAGGAAATACAACACTATCGTTCAAACGTTCGAGAAAAAGAAATATTCACGTGAGATTTTCACGGTGAGAATCTATTATATTTCTACAGTTTTTTCTCTTACTCTCAACTGTGCTCTCACATTCTGTATGTGGTGTTGCCGTACTTTCACTGAATTTTATGCATTTTGTAAACAAAAATATGTGTTTTCTATAAGTTGCGAGGAAAATGAAACCAAAAAGTAAAACGAACATAAATACAGAAAGCACATTTAACATATGTTTAAACGAATTTGACAGTATATTGAAATTTTTGACAGCGTTTTGCTTGAAATTTGCTTGAATTTTCTACTTATTTGCCAAGCTGTTAAATAATTTTTCTTGTTTGTATTTTGCATTACTCGCTCTCTTATTGCTTTTCTTATTCTATACAGATGTCGTAGTGATCTTAATGTTTGCTTCTTCGATTTTTATTACTTTATTGGTTTTCATTAAATTTATCTTCAGTATTGTTATTCTAGTTGTTCTTTACTTAAAATTTTTCTGAATTTTTACTTCCTTTAATTGTTTTAATTTCATCCATTCATTACCATCTATTTCAAAGTAATTTATAGGAATTCTGCTCTTTCCATACGTTTTATTGACATAATATTTATATAACGCTGCCTGTGTTATTATTTTTGATCTTTAATAATACAAAAAAATTTTATAGACCAAAAAAGTGCCAATTCAACATTTTAAAAGGGCTTTGTTTGTTTCTTTACGTCTTTCTTTCTGTCTTAAATTACTTATTATATAGTACATGCACACCTATTTAACTATGTATTCCATTTATATGTGTAAGTTTACTCCGTATTTATTTTAATCCTTAATGCAAATCAAACATTTGTTTGCTTCTAAAATTTTGTATTATTTTCCTCTTTTTTTTTGCTTTCGCTTTTAACTTTTATCCTTGTCAGCCATGTTATCCATTCAACATTGTAGCGGAAACTAAAATTTATTTCCTTAAAATACTCTAAAAGAGAGAAAATTTTTGCTATTTTCTACTTCGTTTATAAGTATATGTGTTATCATCGCATTTTGAATTGAATATTGCAGTACAAAACGTGTCCCTAAGTAGCCACATACATTTTCACTATATGTAGACCGTATTGTCTCAACAGGTCATATCCTATATATTTTTAAAAGTTACTCTATTTTTGTAAAAAAAAAATTATTTCATACACTTTCGTGAGTGCTAATCAACGTTTTAATCTCTCTATTTACCTCTCACCGAAAGAAAATACTTATAAACACCGCCAATGTTGCTGCGACATGTTTAGAGCAATGCGCACTAAGTGTCGGAGCATCCACAGGCATGTGCCGTAGTAAAAAATGTACCAGAGGAAAAACATACGGTCGATAAACTCAAAATGTTGAAAAAACATTTTAAGCAACATGTTGTTTACTGATACATGTATATACTTACCAGAGATCAGCAATGAGTATTCAAAAAGAATACTCATAATTTCTGATAATTATACGCATTAATAGTACTTATTTTAATATCATGGAATATCTACTCATATTCAAAGTTTGAAGAACTCATCGTACTCATACTTAACAATACGTATGATGTTGTTGATTTCGACTCTCCATGACTCAACATTTACAAGAATCACAAAATAAGTATGATTCGCGTTCGAACACTACAATACTCACTAGAAGATTGTGTGTTTGCTTTGCTTGCTGGTTATGTCTTTTTTGCTAATGTTTCTTTTTTCTTTTTTTTTTGTAAGTGCAATAACAACTAAGACTGTACATTTTGATGAATGATTCGAATCACTCGTATCATTTATGAGTATTACAAGTATTTTTCTGAGTAGGCGTATGAATCAAACATATTTCGAATGGTATGAGTTTGATGTCAACGTTGCACTCATACTCATTGCATCCTGTACTTGTAAATCAACGTTGTAGTGAGTACGGATGAATCAGATTATTTGAATTTCAATATTCTTGACTCGCTTATATTCAAAATTTCTCTTAGATTTCTCTAATGGTTTTGGACCACTTTGTATTGGTGTCATAGGCTATATTATCAGCTTTTTCCAAAGGCTCTTCCTATCCTTAAATTTAAATATGATCGTAAGTGTTTATTTTTTGAGCGACCTACTGAACTGGGATTCTTTCGGATTTTCTGAAAGACTTGCAGGTGTATGCAAATAAGTTATAAACCCCATGTCATCGGTTAAATTCAGTCTGATTTACGTACCAGAGTAATATTCGCCATAGTCTAGTGGTTTGTTGGCTTATTAGACGTAACAACTCCAACAAAGGCGGCTGCCTCTCAGCAGATTTCTAGCAAAAACTCTAAGACTAAATAAATAAAATTGCCATGAAAAGTTTCTAAAAATCTGGCGTTCAGAGTCGACTTTAAACTGTAGGTCCCGTTCATGTATAAATCATGTCGTAATCCTAACTGAAGGGTTGTAATGACCAATTAGGTATGTATGCATGTTGTGTACCAGAGTCATGAAAAATTGAACATTTCGTTTGCGCTCCTCAATGTGAATGATGTTATGCTCTGCACATAATGACATTAACTCACGAATTGGACTCTGGCTGTTCTTCCAACCAAATTCGGTTATTCTTTTTGTTGGGGTACCAACTTACTCAAGGTCATTTCAATCCTTTAGTCACGGTTACAACCAAGCTTCTAACACCACCCATTATATATGTGCCAGTTTTATTTATACGTAACGGGGGACCTGCAGTTTAATGTCGACTTTGAACGAATGATTTATGCTATGTTTAGATATGCACTTTTATTGAGTCAATATGCGGTTTATTGAGTACAATATTTTAAGTGTTCAGACATAATAATATATGCAGTTCAGCTTCTTATGCAATATGCATTTGACAGCTGGTAATTAAAACAGCTGGTCGTTTCAACGACATTGTTTTTATTTTGTTTTGTTGCTTCTTTTGTTTTGTTTTCTTTTTCTTTGTCGTTGTAGACATTTCAGTTGTCAAATATTAACAGTAAGTATTCGGATAATTGTAATATGCGCACTGAACATACTTATGATAGTAATGCATTTTAAGTTTTACTCAATATTATAACAATTTGCGTATTTATTGCACAATAATTAATTGAAACTTTATATGAAATATTGAGCTCAATAATGGTGTTTATTGCGATTTACGCAATAGAGGTGCATATCTGAACACCGTATTAAGAAGCTTTTCCGATTTTATTTGCACACAAATTTATTGACAGAAGATTGCTGAAAGGATCTGACGAAAAATACTATTCTTATATTCATATTTTAATAAATCAAATTCGATTAATACATTTTGTAATAAATCGTAGCAGTATACAGAAAAATGTTATTATAATTTTGTTTTGTGGTTTAATTAAATTCAATAAATTTATTTACTCAAAACTGTTAGTCTGATAAACAGTTTTATTTAAAATTTTTTTATTCCTTCCTCTTATTCCTTTCTAAACTTTTATTTATTATTTTCCAAAAATTACTTGCGGTTTTCAAATATGCAAATGAAAAGATTTAATGGTTTAGAGAAAATCATTTTTTATAATTTTTTTTATTTTGTTTTTGTAGCCAATAATTTGTAATATTCTACATAATTGTTAAATTCTATATTAAAGAATAAAAGATTAAAATTAAAGAAAAATTGTATAAAAAGTCTTATTTTCTGGGTAGAACGAAAAAACTGTACAATTTAAGGACATTTTTTTTAACATACAAAAATGTTCCCTGTAGTGTATCTATATTGCATCTGACATTGTGGCCGTACAAAAATACTACATAAGCAAAGAGTATAGCATTTCGATATAATACTACAAATACAATAAGCACCACGCATCAAACAGAGCACTGTTGCAACAGCAATTTTCATGTTGTTTCTAGCCTTTAAAATAGTCACTTTCATATAAACCCATGTATTCTATTTTTGAGAGACAGATGTGTTTGCTGCATTGCTTTTCTTGTCTTTATAGCATAAGTATTATGATTCTGGCTCATATCAACTGTTACGAAAATGAAAACACTCTAGATACTGGTGTTTTGCTTTTACATCGTTTAACATTAAAATTATTAACAAAAGCTACAAAAACAAAACAATGCATTAAACAAACTTGTTTACAAATTATCGCTCTGCTTAATATAACAGCAAACACCAGCATAAAAAATGATAAAGAAGTAAACAAGAATATACCAATAAACACCAACATAAAAAGAATGGTAAACAAGTAAACAAAAATACAACAGCAAACACTACCAGAATAAATGTAAACAAAATACAATAACAACAGCAAAAAACAACGATGGATTTATGGAGATCTCGAGAAGGCGAATCTATGAACATTCGCCTTCAAGAACATTCATCAGAATGTTTATGTTGCCATATAAAAGGCAAGGCAAAGCAGGCAACTGAGTTAGTAGAAGTTCAGTCAGTCTTGTGTGAAGACGAGGTGCTTTTCAAGAGAGTAATCGTGGTTTGAAGATCTGCGTTACAAATATCTGTCAAACAATTGTCTAGTAATTGTTATTATTTATGCAAAGTGTGTGAACAGAGGAATAACAAACAAAGCAATGGTTGTTGTATACATAAAGTTGTGAACTGTGACACACAGAATTGTGCGAATAATAAAGAATTTTAATTAAAACTAAACACAGATATATTTTATTTTATTTGCAATCTACGAGCTCAAATTTTAAACGTTTTTAAAAGGTAGAAACGTAAGAATACATACATATATATATAGTATATATATGTATATATATATATACATACATATATATATACTTGCCAATGGGTGTTATCAACTCACACATTTAGAGACACAATTACACTAGTAGCACCATAGTCTAGCTGGCGAAACTTATTAGAATAAGAAAAGTGTTGAAATCAAATTGATTATATATGCTCTTTTTAAGCGTTTCCTAACTTTAAATTTAAACAACACAAAGCGTGCCTGATGTATCATTGACATTTTTTATTACTTTGAAAGACCTGTTTATGTCTTTATGTTTATTGTTCAGATGTGTCTGAAATGTAAATTTGTTTTATGAATATAGCGCATAAACAAGTCTGAATTTCGGATAGCGTAGGTTAGGAGGGGTTTGAGAACCGCTGTAGCCTGTGGCTCATTCGTATAATAGGATTCGAACAGGGTCAAATCGCACGGTCTGTGACTATCACGTGAGATGACTATGCACTTTAATCGTTCGTGCAGATTTTCTAATAGTGCACGTAGCGCTATCCTATTTAAACAACACGTAGTTGGTGTCGCCAATGACAGTGATGGTCTAGAATGGACCGTTGGCGTCGCCAGCCTAAATCCATTTAACCCTGTGACTTTTTAAGATCAAGTGAACGGATTTAAGATGATTTTTCAATGAAAATTAGCATCAGTTAACAGCTGCTCCAGAGTTCATTCGGTGAACCCACATAGCTGTTTACGCTCCTTGTCTATCTGCCCATGCCAATTAGCCAAAATAGACTGACAAATAATTTGACAAACGTAGCTTTAACAAGAAGAACTCAGAACTCGCTGATGGAAGGTGCGGTACATGAATTAAGAAACAAATAACAAATAAAACGAACAAGCGATATGAACATATAAAATTACGATAAAATAAATGTACGTTGAATTCTATGACTTTTAAAGTTCTCCATGCTAAATTTTTTTATTTTATTTTGTAAATTGTATCTTTTCTTTTGTATTTTTGAATTTATTTATTTTTCTTATTATTATTATGAAATTTTCTAAACATTAGATGACCTTTTCCGACATTTGCCTTCTGCAGACAGCAATGACCACAATTTATGTTGATTTTCATGTCGAAACTATTATGTATCCTTCGTCTGTGTGGCTGTATATTTCTTGTTTTTTCTTTCAGACTAAATAAAGAAAATGACCACAAGCCTAAGCAAACTCTAACCGATAAAAGGCAAAAAAGAGAGGAGAAAAAGTGTCAACAAACTATTAAAATACTCTCCGGAAAGATACAAAAACATAATCAACAGAATACATAAACAGAACAAATCCTTGAGGCTGGTAGTCCTTGCACCAATAAAGTACACCTTCTGAATGACTAATCTTTTAAGCTTGGATTTCCTTAACATTGACGTCAACATTACTTTTCGTTCTGTTTTTTCCATCTAACTCTATTCACAATATCTTCTTTTAATGTTTGTTCGTATGTGGGGCTATTGCTGATGCCTTTTACACCATGAGATTCATCAGTCATTTAAATATTCAAAACCATTCTGCTCTTCATTGACCCTCATTGATACATACTGACTTAAGCGGTCAAATTATGAGCTCCGATTTTTTATTCTCTACAAGTTAGTATTTGTTGTTAAGTACATTCCATTAATGATTTCTATGATTTTAATATTAAGCGTAATTGCTAAGAGAGAAAATACATTTAAAATGTTGCAAAACAATAGTACATTTCGATTCTCTGATTAATCGTTTCCTATCTTTAAATAGATATACAACAAACAGCTTATGAGATATTTGAAGTCGCGTTAGTCTAGTGGGTAGTGTTTTGGTTTATTAGATGTGAGGCCACACTGTTCAAATCCCAAGTCACGCATCTCCAACAGCAAATGAAATACGAACAAAAACTAAAAATGTTTCTTCGGTGACTTACAATCTCAGCAGACTTCTGGCAAAAACCCTGAGAGTAAATAAGAAATTTACCATGAAAAGTTTTTCCAAAAATCTATAGTTGGGAGTCGAGCTTAAACTGTAGGTATCGCCACTCATGTATAAAATTATACATCACTAGTATGAGAGGATAGTTCGGAATCCTGACTAAAGGGTTTTAATGACTGATTATAAATGTATGTGTGTTTGTGAGATATCATCGAAATCATTTATTCGTTTAAAAGACCTATTGATGCCACTATATGTAGAGTATAATACCGTCCAAATGCCAGCCATGGTTTCTCTGAGTAGAGTACATCCCTAAACTCCAATTACGCTGGCTTTGTGGACCCCTGTGGTTTATAGCTTACTAGCATACAAGGGCAACTTAAAAAAACCCCACAAGAAAAAGTCTAACCGGGTCAAATCGCACGATTTCGGTGGCCAGTTTACAAACATTCTACGCAAGACGACTATGTCCTCTAATGATTCGTACAGATCATTCAATGTTACATGAGCTATATAGCACGATCGCACGACCTCTGGCCTCTCCATCGTTCGTGCAGAATATTCAATGTTACATAAGCCATGTGACACGATGGGCCGTTCTCCATATCATTTGTGTATACATCATCCAATTTATAAGTCCAATAAATAAGTTGATAACCATCGATCGGTAGCATTCGTCACTGACAGTAATGGCGGGGCCAATGTCGTTCTTTAAGAAATGAAGAGTAAATGACAAATGACAACGGATAAAAACACCCTCCTAGAATAAATATTCGTTAAAAAGTATAAAACAGGTCGGACCGTAACATTAAATATTGTTACGAAAATGAAAAAAAAACTAGATACTAATGTTTTGCTTTTACATCGTTTAACATTAAAATTATAAACAAAAGCTACAAAAACAAAACAATGAACTTGTTTACAAAAATGGTAAACAAGTAACCAAAAATATACCAACAAACACTACAAGAATGTACACAAAATACAAAATCAACAATAATGAAACAACGATGTTTACATTTATAGAGATCTCGAGACGACGAAGCCACGAACATTCGCCTTCAAGAACATTCATCAGACTGTTTACTTTGCCATACCTCCACCTGGCTAACAATCTCGTCGCGATGTGGGGGCTTCAGTGTACCTACCCCCAACCCGTTGGGGATGTGGTGCATGACTAAAGGTTACCCTGATATCGTGAGGGGACAATCTTCGAATCGACGTCTCTGTGCAATCTTTTCGACTCGCCCAGTCACGTATATTTCTTCTATACCCCTAATCCGGAGTGTTAAGCGACCCGTCCTCATCGGACGGTTTGCAGTCGGGGGAGCCTCACTGATACCTGGGCGCCTCAGTGAGTATTAGGTTTCTACCAAGTCCTTGTCATGCTATCGGGGGCTATGGCATGATCGACCTCCTTTCCCCCTCACTCGTGGGACTTATATGGAAAGACACATAATACAAAAGAACTGAACGTGACTAACGATGACGAAATGGCTATGAAAACTGGACAGGACGCGTCCCAGCTCATTGCGCGAATCCAGGCGAGTATCGTTGACAATAACAACGAAATCTTCAGGAGCTTCACCCCAGCTGGCATGAGGATTACGACTGCGGAGGAGTCCTTTAGTGAGGAGACTGCATTGGCAATCCCCACTTCAACAGAAGATATGTGCGTGGAGTCAGACTCTGTCTCCCCACTATCGGATGAAGACGGTGACAATACGGTCATCGAAAGGCTCCCCTTCACCCGTATCCGAATTTCTGCTGGGAGCAATGAGGTGGCGACTTCCCCCTTAAGGAACCCACTTATCAGACAGGACGCCTCGGACCCACTAGTACAATCATCTGATGATTCGGACTGTATGGGTAAAGGTGACTTGTCTGACAAGGAGGGCAAAAGTGGGCGGAAACGCTCCGCTATGTATAGAGAAAGCAATTCATATCGCAGGGCCGGCACGGTCTTAAAGAGATTTGCAAGCCGTGATGTGGATTCCCTCTCTGTCAAAGAACAGAAGATGCTGGTTCGACACAGAGGCACTGTTTCGCGATATGAAACCAAATATCCGGGCAGTGTCCTCTCACGAGGCGCTGATAAGAAGGCTGGTAAGAAGGATGGACCCTTGAGTGCGGATGGGAGCGTAGAACCTATTCCTTCTACCTCTCAAGCTGCAAGCAAGGGGCATGAAGGTTTTACACCCCTGCTCCCAGCTGGTGCAGAGAAGACTACACAGGTTTTCATGCCCCCGGCGAAGAGAAGGGATAATAGTGTTCCCTCTACAATGGATGAAGGAAAGGAGGTAGAAACTACCGCTAATCCTTTATCCCAGAAGAAGGACGTAAGGTTGGAGGCGAAAGAGGCGGGGGAAGACATCTCGTTGGATGGGTCTTCTAAGGCTTCTCGTAAAGGAAATCACATGAATAGAAATAGATCCGACGAGGTGCCTTCTTCCGGCTCCAAGCGTCCTAAGAAACAAGGTAGCCTAGGAACTAACCCTTCCCTTCAGCTGGCTTTCACTGACAGGTCGGATTTAGATGGCAAAATCTCTCCTGAAAGATGGGATCTGGTTGAAGAAAGGCTCATTGAGTTTATGACGGAGGATAGTTGTGATGGCAGAAATGCCCGCATATCTTCCATCGGTTGGTCCAAGGGCATCAAGGTAGTGGACTGTGAAAACGAGGGAACTGTTAAGTTCCTTGTGGAATCAGTGAAACGCCTTGGTGAACTCTGGCCTGGTGCTCGCTTGGAGGTGGTCCCTCAATCGGACCTCCCTCTACGTCCAATAGTGACGGTATGGGTCCCGCCTACCTTTAGGCAGGTGAATGTCATACCCAAACTTATTGGAAAGCAGAATGACGGATTGAACACCAGCTCGTGGGTAGTTCTCAACTCCCACCCATGGATGATCACCATTCAATCAAATACAAACTGGTAAAGGCCAAATTTAAGGGAGAGGAAGTAAAGTCAATAAACTATTAAAATTCAATAATACAGTCAGTGGAATATATAAAACCACAGCAACTTCACTAACCTCTTTCCATACAAGTGCAACTCCTGCCTAAGAAATCAATTTGACGGAATGAAACACCCGATAATTGAAACTCCTTTGTTATTTGTTGTTACTCTTCGAAGTTTTTGCTTAAGGATAGAAGATATATTTAAGAGACTACATTTTATTAACATATATTCAGTTGAGGAAAATGGGACAGTATTATCTACTTACTGCCCTAAAATATTTGATATCTGTAAACTCATTTACAGCAACTATTGCTCTCTCTTGGTTTATGCTGTTGCTCCATAATGTAGAGTAAATTTAATGACTGTTTTTTGTTTGTTTAGCTTTATGTTTCATTGTTACGATCTGCCAGACATTTACTGTTACATTTTTATCTTTAAAAAAACGTTTAAAATATGAGCTCGTAGATTGCAAATAAAATAAAAATTAATTTGTATTTAGTTTTAGTCAAAATTCTTTAGGGTTCGCACAATTCTGTGTGCCACTATTCAGAAGTAGGAGGGATGGGATGCATGCAAACAAGGTAAAGTTTCTGATTTTGGTCAACGTGGCGACCACCAGGACGATCCTTGTCTTGCTGTATTCAAGTTGACACGCAGCCTCCTCGTGGCCCCTCCTGGATGGCATTCTAGCACCCGCTAGATGTTAACTAATGCTTGGAACCCACCACGTAAAAACAATTATCCAATGAAAACCAAGACAGAATCCTATAAAAAGATCCCCTCTAAAGTTGACGACCACGGCAAACGAATAAAGGACTATGATTTACGTATTAGCACATGGAACGTCCGCACCCTTTACAGGGTAGGCGCTTCCGCCCAGCTGGCGGATGCCCTCATTAAATGTAGGACTGACATCACTGCCATTCAGGAAATGCGATGGACAGGACAAGGATGCAAAAGGCTTGCATCTTGCGATGTATACTACAGCTGCCATGAAAACAAGCACGAATTTGGATGCGGATTTGTGGTTAATAAGAGACTTCGTCACCTTGTCTCTGGGTTCACACCTGTGAACGAAAGAATAGCCACAATCCGCATCAAGGCAAAATTTTACAACATCAGCCTAATATGTGCTCACGCCCCGACGGAAGAAAATGACGATGTGGTTAAGGATGCCTTCTATGCTAAACTCGAGGACGTATACGATAAGTGCCCGGCCCATGACGCCAAAATCGTCCTCGGGGATTTTAATGCAAAGGTCGGGCGGGAAGGTATCTTTGGCCCCACTGTCGGACAGTTCAGCCTCCACGCAAACACTACCTCCAATGGTATGAGGCTGATCGATTTCGCCGCGGCGCGTAACATGGTAGTATGTAGCACTAAGTTTCAACATCTCGACATTCACAAGGCCACATGGATGTCCCCTGATCGGTCAACATCTAACCAGATCGATCATATTGTGATAGACGGAAGGCACGTATCCAGTGTACTAGATGTGCGCACATTCAGATGTCTAAACATCGACTCGGACCACTACCTTGTCGCAGCCAAGTTTCGATTGCGCATTAGCGCTTCGAGGTCTGCGCACTCTAGTGCATTGCGAAAGCTGGACGTTACGAAGCTGCGATCACAAAGGACAGCTGAGGCGTTCTCCGCTCAACTCACGGATAAGCTCCGTCGTTCCCCATCTAATCTCAACGACATTGGCGGACTGTGGGCCAACATCTCCCACTCCTTGCGCACTGCTGCGGAAACAGTCCTTGGTTTCGAACGCCCACCCCAACGAAATCAATGGTACGATGAGGAGTGTCGCGAGGCAACTGCAGCGAAACACGCCGCATACAAGAAAACGTTGCAGTCTGCCGCTACGCGAGCCATTGTCGAGAACTATAGAGAGAAGAGAAGGGATGAGAGACGCCTTTTCAGACCCAAGAAGAGGGAGCAGGAAAGGCGTGAGCGTGAGGAAGTCGAGATGTATAGATGTAGGAATGACGCTCGAAAATTCTATCAAAAGGTTAAGCGTCTAACCGAGGGTTATAAACCCGGAGCGTCTTCCTGCAAGGACGAAAATGGAAACTTAGTATCAGATCCGCAGGGAGTACTGAGGTTATGGAGGAAACATTTCTCTACTCTGCTACAAGGCGATGACGACACCAATACCGCCTTTAGAGATGATGTTCCGAACCCGATCGATGATGACGGCGTGGAGTTTCCGCCGCCTAGCCATGAAGAGGTCAAAGTCGCGAGTACGCGCCTTAAAAACAATAAAGCGGCAGGTCCTGATGGCCTCCCCGCTGAATTGTTTAAGACCGGATGTAACGAGTTGGTAGGGCGCATGCACCAGCTTATTTACAAAATATGGCTAGAGGAAAGTATGCCCAACGATTGGAACCTCAGTGTTCTCTGTCCTGTCCTGAAAAAGGGAGACCCTACTATATGCGCCAACTATAGGGGTATAAGCCTTCTCCCTATCGCATATAAGGTTCTTACAGGCGTATTGTGTGAACGACTGAAGCCACTCGTCAAAACACTGATTGGACCTTATCAGTGCGGCTTCAGACCTGGCAAGTCCACCATCGACCAGATCTTCACACTACGCCAAATCCTGGAAAAGACCCACGAGAAACAAGTCGACACACACCATCTTTTTGTCGACTATAAGGCTGCCTTTGATAGCCCCATAAGGGATCGTGTTTTTGCAGCAATGTCTGAGCTCGGTATACCTGCGAAGCTGATAAGGCTTTGCAGAATGACGTTGAGCAATTCCTGTAGCTCCGTCAAGGTAGGAATGGACCTCTCCGAGCCTTTTGATACCGTGCGAGGTTTCAGACAAGGCGACCCCTTATCATGCGACCTCTTCAACTTCGTCATGGAGAGTGTTTTGCGAAAGGCAGGAGTGCATCGCAAAGGCACTATTTTCCAAAAAAGTGTCCAGTTGCTTGCGTACGCTGACGACATTGACATCATAGGGCGTACGAAGCGAGATGTTACTGCTGCCTTTAGTGCTATTGAACGCGAGTCTACCAAGATGGGTTTGGCAGTAAATGAGGGCAAAACAAAGTATATGTTATCGACGAGTCGAGACGCGCGGCGTATTGATTCTCAGATTACGGCCGATAACTATACTTTTGATACGGTCAAGGAATTCATCTATCTTGGCTCCGCCGTTACCACCAGAAATGATGTCAGTCTGGAGATCAAGCGCAGGATCATCTTGCCAACAGGTGCTACTATGGTCTCAATAGGCAATTGAGTAGCAGAGACCTCTCTCGTACGACAAAACTAACACTCTACAAGACACTTGTAGCATGATTTTACAGTTGTCAATACTGGCACAACATTTCATATGCATAAACAAAAGAATATCCAATTGCATGTGAGCGGCGACCACTTGACTCAATGTTATTGACCGTCGCGCACATGCGACGATCATTTGACACTTTGTTGTCAGGCCGCCGACTGCATTGGTTTGCATATAATATGTAGTATGTGTGTTGTTGTTGTATGGCATTGCTGGTGATCGTGTGTGTCTCTCTTTACACTTCACCGTGGGAATTATTGTGGATAATAGGCGCGTGTCATATAACATCCACTTGTCCCATAATTATTACACACACAAACCAATATAATATAGTTAAACATATAATATACACACAAACATATGTTATAGTATTAAGTCAATACAAAATTGTATTAGAATTAAGGGTTTGATTTGGAATTGTCAAATCAGCCAAAATTTAGTATAAAAGAAGGGACATTTTCCCTCAAGAAGGCAATCAATAAAATTTAACCAAATAGTGCGGTTCAGCTGCACTTAGTTAAAACTATTGATCTTTTTATTTGATAGTGCTCCTTGAGAGCACAAAATAAAATTAAATAAATAAATACGTTACATGGCGATCCTGCCACTATTCTAGAAGTGCTCCAGTTATTAGCACCTAGAATATAACAGTGATCCTGCCAATCCTGGAGTGCTAATTTATCAAGCACCCAAAAGCAGGTCAATCCTGCCTGGGCCTTGGTGTGCTAAAATTTAAAGCACCCAAGGACCCGAAAAAAATATATAACAACAACTGGTGTGCTCAAAAGCACCCAAAATAAATTTTGCTTATCCTGACGGACAGCCAAGGATCCGTTGAAGGAAGTACCGCCTGGCCAAGAGGCACCAAGGACCTCAAGAATCAAGGACCAAAGAACAAAAACATGAAGAAGACAACCCGCATGTGGTTTAAGGTCGAACAGAACCTCTACCGCCGCTGCAGAATAAAACCAAAAAAAAAAAATTTTTTTTTTATTTAAACCAACGTGCTCCTCAAGGGTTGCACTGGCAGGGCCTATAAGCGTTAACCGCTCGAGGCAAAAATAATATCAAAAAAAAAAAAATTTTAAGTCGAGACTTGCTACGAAATTTTTTTTAACTACAATATTTATGATTTCCAAGTGAAACAATATAATATTACAATTAGAAATCATATACATGGACTTTTAATATAAGATTTGTCAATAATACTTACATATATTTAGATTTTTATCCATAACTTAGTTTACATTAAATTTAATAATTTATATTTAAATATTTAATCCTTATTAATATAAGGAAAAATTTGTAATAATACATAGGAAGGAAACATTAGGGATATACTGGACTTTAATAGACAATAATTTTAGATAAATATTAAGATAATCAAGCATTAATTATTAGTAAATTGATTTAGGGCATTAATGAGGTAAAAGTTAGAGCGTATGATCACAGTAAAAAATTGTGTCTACTCGCAACAAAATGGTTTATACTATCAGGAACAAGTCCGATTTCAATCAGCAATTGGAAAATGCTGGTGATAGGTTGGTGGTGGTCAAATTCTGTACCACTTGGTGTGGCCCCTGCAAAGTAATGGCCCCTAGGTTGGAGGAACTCTCCAGGGACTATGCTGACAGAATTGTCTTTATCAGGGTCGATATTGATGACTGCGAGGATGTTGCCATAGAATACAACATCTCCAGCATGTCCACTTTCATATTCATAAAGAACAAACATAGGATTGAAGAATTTTATGGAGCCAATGCCAAAAATTGACTAAAAGGTTGGCTTAATTTTTTGTATGTATGTTCTATTAATCTAAAATTACATACATTAAACATGAACGTCACCAAGCCAAACTTTTTTTTATATATAAATCTAGCCTCTATGCTTTAAAGTAAAAATTGTTTTCATTACTTTAATATGCAATTGAAATGTGAACCATGTTTAAAAAAAACCAGCCAATAAATTCGTAAATAGTTGCACTAAAGCCACAGGGCAACAAAACGCTATATTATACTTTAGGAAGGACAATTATATCGCGGATGCGTTATCGCGAGTTACTATAGAAGATTTTAAGGAAATGAATAGAAAGGTATCACGCGTGTTGAGAGTCACGACAAGGTCAGTGACTAAGCAAAAAGACAGTAGTAGGATAAATAATCAGCATAGAGCAAATAAAACAGATATATTAAATGAGCCCAAAATATATGTACCAATTAAGAATAGTGACGTCAGAAAGTATTACAAATTAAAGATTTATCCCAATAAATGCTATATAAAGAAGGGAAAATCAATATTAGCTAGCATAAATATAAATGATATATTTACTAAAGAGGAACTTGACTTAGGACAATTTTTCTCTAGGCTCGAGAAAGCGGCCAGTAAATTAAATATCAATAAACTACAAGTAGCACCTAGTGAGAACATTTTCGAATTTGTCTCAAAGTATGAATTTAGAAATATGGGCAATAAGGTACTAAATAGAATTAAAATAGCGCTTTTAAATGAAATAAAGATACTTGATATAAAGAATTCTAAGGAAATTCTAGAAGTCATGCTGAAATATCATGATGACCCTATCGAAGGAGGTCATTGCGGCATATATAGAACCGCAGAAAAAATAAAAAGATACTACTACTGGAAAAATATGACAAAGGACATAGCTAAATATGTAAAAGCATGTCACAAATGTCAAATAACGAAAACTACCAAGCACGTTAAAGGCCCGATGATAATAACAGAAACACCTAACAAACCGTTTGATACAGTGTATGTAGACACAATTGGACCATTTCCAAGATCAATACATGGAAATGAGTACGCAATCACATTAATATGCGACTTAACTAAATACCTGGTAACAATACCTATACCAAATAAATCGGCTAAGACGATCGCAAAAGCGATATTCGAAAATTTTGTACTTACCTATGGCCCAATGAAGACGTTCATTTCGGACATGGGTACAGAATATAAGAATTCTATATTAAACGAATTGTGCACTTTGTTGAAAATCGAGAAACTAACATCAACAGCACATCATCACCAGACCTTATCCTATCTGTAGAAAAAGATGACTGGGATGAATGGATTAGGTATTTCACATATTGTTTTAATACAACACCATCAACTGTACATAATTATTGTCCTTTTGATTTGATTTTTAGCAAAGTACCAAACAGTTTCAAAGATTTCAATGAGGTAGACACAGTTACTCCACTATACAATGTAGACGATTATGCCAAAGAGGCAAAATTTAGATTAGAACTTGCACTTAAAAGAGCAAAACATTTATTAGAAATAAATAAAATCAAACAGAAGAATAACTATGATAAGGATATATTAGATTATAATTTTAACATAGGAGATTTAGTTTTACTTAGGAATAATACAGGACATAAACTAGAGGAATCATATAAAGGTCCATACACAATTAAAAATATAGATTTAAGAAATAATGTAACTGTAGTTGATAAGAAAAATAATAAAGAGCAAGTAGTTCATAAAAATAGACTTAAGCTATATAACAAATAAGTTTTAATTATAGCACTAAACTGGCCAGAAAAGTGAAATAATAATCTTTAAGATAAGATTTATTGTTTTAACTACATAAGTAAACTTATCACTAAACATTTATTAAAAACAAAATAAATATTAAAATTAAATAAGAAATAATATTAAGATTGAATTACGTTAAATTAAGATTAATATGTAAAACATTCTTAGTCATTTAAATAAATACTTTACATTTTAAGTTCACTAATAAAATATAATTTGAAATAGACGTAAAATCATTGTACTGTGTTGTGTAAAAGAATGTCCATAGAACAAAAGTTATATGAACATTCTTGTAAAGGGTGGAGGTGTAGCATGATTTTACAGTTGTCAATACTGGCACAACATTTCATATGCATAAACAAAAGAATATCCAATTGCATATGAGCGGCGACCACTTGACTCAATGTTATTGACCGTCGCGCACATGCGACGATCATTTGACACTTTGTTGTCAGGCCGCCGACTGCATTGGTTTGCATATAATATGTAGTATGTGTGTTGTTGTTGTATGGCATTGCTGGTGATCGTGTGTGTCTCTCTTTACACTTCACCGTGGGAATTATTGTGGATAATAGGCGCGTGTCATATAACATCCACTTGTCCCATAATTATTACACACACAAACCAATATAATATAGTTAAACATATAATATACACACAAACATATGTTATAGTATTAAGTCAATACAAAATTGTATTAGAATTAAGGGTTTGATTTGGAATTGTCAAATCAGCCAAAATTTAGTATAAAAGAAGGGACATTTTCCCTCAAGAAGGCAATCAATAAAATTTAACCAAATAGTGCGGTTCAGCTGCACTTAGTTAAAACTATTGATCTTTTTATTTGATAGTGCTCCTTGAGAGCACAAAATAAAATTAAATAAATAAATACGTTACACACTCATCCTACCCGTGCTTCTTTATGGCGCAGAGGCATGGACCCTATTAAGTACAGATGCAGCGGCCTTGAGAGTGTTCGAGAGAAAAGTACTGCGCAAGATCTTCGGTCCAGTGCGAGTTGGCGATGATTTCCGTATCCGATACAACAGTGAGCTGTATGAGCTCTTCAACGACATGGACGTTGTACAGCGTATTAATATCCAGCGGCTGCGCTGGCTCGGCCATGTCGTTCGAATGGAGGAGGATGCGCCGGCAAGACGGGTATTTGATGCGGGAATCTGCGGAAGTCGGCGAAGAGGACGACCTTGCATCCGTTGGAAGGACCAAATCGAGGAAGCCCTGTCATCGATTGGTGTGACCAACTGGCGTAGGCGCACACGAAGCAGAGGCGCCTGGAAGGATGTGTTGCGGCAGGCCGAAATCCGATAAACGGGTTGTTATGGCCAATTAAGTAAGTAAGTAAGTACTATTCAGAAGTAGATGTAACAACAACAATTGTTTTGTTTGTTATTCCTCTGTTTACACCCTTTTCATAAACAATCACAATTGCTAGACAATTGTTCCACAGATCTTTGTAACGGAGGTCTTCAAACCACAATTACTGTCTTCTAACGCACCGCGTCTTCACACAGGACTGACTGAACTTTTAATAACTCAGTTGTCTGCTTTGCCTTGCCTTTTATATGGCAACGCAAACAGTCTGATAAATCTTCTTGAAGACGAATGTTCGTGGCTTCGCCTTCTCGAGATCTCTGTAAACGTAAACATCGTTATTTACGTTTATTATTGTTGATTTTGTATTTTGTTTACATTTATTCTTGTAGTGTGTGTTGTTGTATTTTTGTTTACTTATTTACCATTTTGTATGCTAGTGTTTGTTGGTATATTTTTGTTTAATTGTTTTTCCTTTTTTTACGATGGTGTTTGTTGTTATATTACACTGTGCGATAATTCGTAAACAAGTTCATTGTTTGTTATACATATTGTTACGTTTTTACCTTTTTAAAAACGTTTAAATATGAGTTCGTTAATTGCAAACAAAGTAAAAACAAATATGTGTTTAATTTGAGTTAAACTCTCTTTATTCTTTACACTACTTTTGCTTGCCACCGTATACAACTTTACGATACAACAATAATAATCCGTTTGTACACTATTCTATTTCACACAGATTATATTTTTCTTCTTCACACAAGGCTGACTGAATTATAACTGACTGACTGCTGGCCTTGTCTTGTCCTTTTATATACGCACGCAATCAGTATGATGAACATTCTCGATGCGGAATGTTCTTGTTCTCGCCTTCTCGAGAGTTCTATAGCGACCGCATTGTTGCTTGTGTATTTTGTACACTTGTCCATCCGTTGTCGTTGGTTTACTTGTAACGTGTTCGATGTATTCATTAGTGTGTATTTGTGTCGTGTGTGTTGTGTTGGTAGCTGTTAGATATTGTTTATCGTTAGATTATTTTCGTAATAATATTTATATACGCTAATGATTTCACATAAACCTTCTCCATTTTTAAGTCTTATAAAACACCAAAGATAAAAGTGAATATTTATTTATTAATTACAATACAATTACAAATTATATTCTAATTATATACGAACGGAGTAACTTGACCATATTCTCGGTGTAGTGTCACAGACCAGAGTCTCTGGTGGGAATCGAATTCACGATCCTCACGCTAATAGTCTACCATACTACCCACTAGACTATCAGGGCACCCATAAAATTGAATAATACTAACTTAATGTTAAATTTTTGGTATCAACCTATTAATCAGTTACACTCGAAAGAATTTTAATTTGCTACTATGCTCCTCATTTTGTTTTCCTTCGTCGTAATAGCGGTTAAAATATGGCTTAAATTTCATTTACGTTTCTTGTGAAAGCGTAAATAATTGATGGATGGATGGAAGCTGTTCTGTTCTGATTATCATTATCTTGATTACATTTATGATATTAATTAACAGTGAAATATGTGGTCTTAGCTGCAATGCACTCACACATACGCACACAAGTGAAAACTAAAGTACACATAAGGAAAATTAAAGCGAATCAAACCAGTAAATGCACTGACATTCAGATATGAAAATACGATGGATGTTAAGGAAAAAGTTACAGAATAACCAATAGGAGTCTCATGATAACAAAATCAATAAAATTACCTGTTGACATAGTCTGATGCGAGTATTTTAATATTGGATTCTACTTCGTTTTTTTTTTTTTTTGGAAGTCGCCGTAGTCTAGTAGGTAGTGTGTTGGCTTATTAGACGGGAAGCTAAGGTTCGAACCCTAGGTCAGACATCAAAACAAATTACAAAAAGTATTTCTGCGGTGACTTCCTCTCAGCAGATTTCTGACAAAAACACTGAGAGTAAATAAAAATTGCCGTGAAAAAGTTTCCCAAAACTCTGTCGTTCGGAGTCCACTTTAAACTGCAGATCCCACCACTCATGTATAATATTAACACACGCAACATAAGTGGTGTGAGAAACTAGGTCGTAATCCTGACTGAAGGGTTATAATGACTAATTATGTATGTATGTATGTATTTCGTTAGTTGTATTATGTGCTTTCCAAACCACCCGCGTATTATAAATTGCATCAGCGCACATACGATAAAAGCTGCCCATGTTATCGTAGACAAAAATCAGTAGCCATAATTCATTTGCAATTCCCGTATATCGTAACAGACGAGTTATTTGCGGATTGAAATTCATTCGGTTTTCTCAGTTTGCAAAATGATTCGTGGCAGAATTGCTTGAGAAAAGTGCATTACAATTAAGATGTTCTTATACTACCCACTTAATTATATTTGAAAGAGAAATGAATACCAAAAACATTATCATAAACGATGAAAGGTAAAATGTTTTGTGGAGTTCTTAAGAAGGAATTGTACAAATAAGCCAACATTTGGTTCCAGTTCGTAGGGAACAGTTTACGTTAGGAAACCATATGGTCCTGTTTTTATTCGATCTAGTTATTCTGTATTTGAGGTTTAAGAAAATGAAACTCTTATAGCAGCAGTACCTTAAAAGGTCCCAATTGAAACGGAAGCTCTACAAATAAGAAACAAAACCACAATAAATTAAGAAAAGTTTTTAAAAATTACAACGGAAATTAAAATCAAAGGAAATTTAAATCGTTAGCAAGAAATTATATTTTATTTCTTCAGTGTCCTATCAACAAGATGTGAACATGAAACACGTCGTCTGAAAAATCTAAATATAATCCACATGGACACATTTCATTAAAACAAACTAACATATGTGAATGTCTGAACAAGTGAAACATGTATCAATATTTTCTATGAACGTTTCTTCTTACAACGCACCATCTGCTTTCGAAATGCAGCATTCCGCTCACAATGTTGTCTGTTATTCCATCAACGTATTGTTCTGATCTCGACATTTGCTGCAGTAAAAGAATTGATTTTTAGAGTCGTAACACATTTCTTCGCAATAAATGCAGCCAGGATCAGTTCAAGTTTAAATAGAACAAAGTGTGTGTGTGTGATATATCGTCAAGAGTTTTTATTCCTTTGAAAGGCCTTTCGATGCTTTTAAGTCTGCTATATAACATCGTTGATGTGTCCACTATAGCTTCTATGTGTAGAACACATCAGCAATGTTCAATTTCCCAAGACTCTGAAACATAAATGCTACTGAATTTTGCCATTAACATCTGTTGTTTGGCTTTGAAGACCGGTGTTGTTTGTGGCTTATTCGTATATACATGCGGCTCAAAAAAATCCCACAAGAAAAAGTCTAACGCATTCCGCCATTGACAATAATGATCTGACAATTGTTTTCAAAGACATTGGTCTCTTTTGAAGGCATTGACGCAAATTTGAGAAAGTTTGCTTGTTTACGATTAAAAATGAATGTCTACTGCTCCAGAGTCCATTTACCGAACTCACCTTGTGTTCCTAGGTCAGATGAGTTTTGTACAGGTACAGGCTCAAGTCGTGACCCAAAATTCGCTCAGTTTTGTTATTTAAACGGCACTAAATCGACTGTCTAGGATTATTACCATCCAGAAAAATAACAAAAATTTTTGATATTCATCAGGTCAGGTTAGCAAACACAAATTTTATCCTATTATACGATATTAATGGTTTACATCAGGTAGTGTTTGCAGGCGAAGTTCGCTAATCTAATGCCCGCTTTACACTCTCACAGACTGCGGGAATTCTTTCAACAGATCTTGCGTTTCGTTTTATTATGTAATAAGCAAACCCATCCTTTAGAACTTAAAATAACTTTAGTTTCAAAAATATCACTTCACTGGATACATAATCCAGATAATTAAAAAAAATTTATTTAAAATACGAAAATAAATCGTAAAAAATTATTCTTCAAATATTGGGCAATAGTTTCAATATATTTTTTTTTTAACTCAATAATCATTTGGCATATGATGGCTATACGAAACTGACATTAAGCAATACTCGTACGTAATGTTACATATTTGCAGTTCAACTCCATTACTAAACATTCGAAAGTAAATACATGCATCATTGGCTTGCTTATACTCCAGCAATATCATTCAATAAATTGTGATTGTGTGCAATAACTCTTACATTGCCATTTAAAATGTTAATCTTTAAAGGCGATTATGATTTATTTGGTGTGCGAAAATACAAACATTGAGGCAGAAACACGCCTGTCATCAGTTTGCTTGTTTATTTTGCTGTGTGTGTGTGAAACAAAGCTGAACATCAATATTTATTTAATCTGCCACAAACACTTACCCAAATGAATACAGACAAAAATTCACACAAAGTCAACTTAAAACTTAAATTAAACTTGGCTTTTGAATATTGCAAATTGAATTTATTTTTACGAAATTAAATTCTATTCAACTGAGATTAAAAGTTACATAAAAAATATTACACAATCACACATACACATACATATATACGCAATTAATTTAATTGTAAAATATGTGAGTTTTATTTAGAAAATGCCTGCGATTTAACACCTGAGGGAATAATAAATGCAAGAAAAATCTTGGTGGAATATTTATAAATCAAATAAATAACTTGGGAAAGCAAAGAAATTTACACTTAATTTTCCTAATGCCCAGGCACCAACCGAGAACACTACTTAATTAAATGTAAAGCAATTTATCTAACGACTATGCCAGAGGTGGGGAAACAGAGAAATGAAAGGAATGTGAGTTTAAAGAGCTGAATGGTGAACCACTGGCAGTTTTGATGCCAACAAAACCTTTTGCGATAGACGTAAATGGGGAATGAGGAAGAAGTCGCCGTAGTCTAGTAGGCAGTATGTTGGCTTATTAGACGTAAAGCCAGGGTTCGAGCACCAGGCCAGACATAAAAACAAAATTTAAAAAGTATTTCTTTGACGACTTCCTCTCAGCAGATTTCTTTCGATTGCTTTCTTTGCGCAATCTGTCGTTGAAAGCAATGGTTCTGCAACACATTTCTGGTCGTAACCTGTGGCTTGGTAATTGTCAACGACCAATCACAACAATTCCACTTCTGTTAATTTCCCTTGACTTTGTGGTAGTTATCGTCTTATTTTCTCACTATCCGCTGTAAAAACTGATAAATTTTGTTGTGATTTATCACAAGGTGAATTGATGAATCGTCTTCCACAGATTCTAAATGGTTTTGTACAATATTAAACTCATATTCAAGTGAAATACAGCGTCGGATGCATTATTATCATATAAATTATCATATCGAAAAAAAAAACAACCATTCGGTGATTGTGCTAGGCTTAGCATTGTATCCGTAACCATTTAGGTATCGTACCGTACCGTAACCATTTTAGGCAATATTTCGATAACTTTAATGTCTGATATGATATCCAACAAAATGAACTTCGCAACTTCGGCAATTTCTTCTCAACAGATTTCTGACATATAGTCTGAAAGTAAATAAAATTGCCATGAAAAGTTTCTAAAAAATCTTTCGTTCGGAGTCGATTTGAAACTGTAGGTCCTGCCACTCATGTATAAAATTAACACACACAACATAAATAGTGTGAGAAGCTAGGTCGTAATCCTGGTTGAAGGGCTGTAATGACCAATTTTGTATGTTATGTAAAGCCTGATATGTATCTCGTTCTGGATTTGTAGAAAATATTGAGAAAATAATTAAATTTTTTTTCTTTCAATCATCAGCAATGATAGCCTACGAGCTAACGATTAGACCCAGAGAACCCAGCTTGAAATTAATCTAGAATCAGTCGAGTTACAACAGTATTTGAATCTGAACCCAGTTTTGTGACAAGGCACGCTCGAGTGACTGTTTTGAGAATGCGATTCGTCTCGAAGAATTAATCATAAGAACGTATTCTTGGAGGATGTGAGAGGCTTTAATGCATCCCAGAAGTAGCAGCATCTTATAATTTAACAGGGCAATAGGCCTGTGGAATATTAATATCTTCTATTGAAGAAGTCGTCGTAGTCTAGTAGATAGTGTGTTGGTTTATTAGACGTAAGGCCCGGGTTCAAACCCCAAGTCAGACATCAAAACGAAATATAAGAAAAAATATTTTTTTGGCGAATTCCTCTTAGCAGATTTCTGGCAAAAACTCTGAGCGAAAATAAAACGGCCATGAAAAGTTTCTCAAAAATCTGTCGTTCGGATTTTAGACTGTAGATTCCGACACTCTTGTATAAAATAACACACACAACATAAGTGGTGTGAAAAACTAGGTCGTAATCCTGACTGATGGGTTGTAATGACCAATTATGTATGTTGATGGCAATGCAATAGGTCTCATGGTCGTAGCTTCTCACAATATTAGTAAAACTCCTTTCTTATGCAAGTGGTGACAGCTGATTAATAGTCGATCACTTAAAACAACGTCGAACCTAAGCGATTGTAGTTGGATTGCAATGGACCGGCATAAATATTGGAAAGGCAGTGTGATTCCATATTTTTTATGCGTATTTGATTTCAAGCGAGCGGCCAAATCTTGGTTAGTAGAACAATTATTAAACTTAAACTTAATTTATTGGATTATAACTTTAAAAATCATCTTTTCATTTCCCAATTTTTTTCTAAAATCAAAATCTGTTTCCAGACTATACGTGCAGACATTATGTACTTAAGTTTTCTCATTGCTTTTTGCGATTATCCGTTTTTTGCTAACAATTTTTTTAAATTCCAAAAGTTTCTTATAAAAATACCAAGAAAAAAGAAAGAAGAAACTGATAGCAGGCACTGAGTTCAGTTCTGTTCAGTTTCTGTTATTTTCTTGTTAGTGTACTCAAAAATTTTTATTTATTTGGTTGTTTAAAGCATTTAATTAAAATATCCAACTATAAACAACAGCAATTTCTTAAATAACAACATTATTGGTACGATGGTAATAAAGTTTACATGGAGGTTTTAAGAAATATTTCCTGCTTAAGAGTTAATTAAAATTCTTCTTCATTGGCCTTTACAACCATTCAGTCAGTTTCTCATACCACTCATGTTGTCCGTGTTATTTTTATACATGAATGGCGTGACCTAAAGTTTAAAGTCGACTCTGAACGACAGATTTTTTGAGAAACTTTTCATGGCAATTTTATTTTTACTCTCAGAGTTCTTGCCAGAAATGTGCTGAGGAAGTAAAATTAAAATTATTTTGTTTTCAATTTCGAACTATTAGCGATATTGTAGAAAAACTTTGTAGTACAATTCGTATTAAACAACGATAAAGTATTTTCAGGCAGTGGATTACTTTAATCAACGGATAAGAGAAAATTTTCTCAACAAAAACGGATGTGTTGGCTTATTGACATTGTACGGTTACTCTTCATTTTTGTACATTAAGGTTACTCTTCGTTGAATCGACGAACACTTCCACATTGGTTACTGTTCGTCGAATCGACGAAGCTCATTTACTCTTTATCATATAATTATTTTATGTTTAACCAAATTTCGCTCTTTTTATCAACAATGTTGGTTGATAACGAAAGCTTGGCCACCCATTTTTTTAATCCTGGATGGCCATTTTTGTACAGCAAAGTAACTCTTCGTTGAATCGACGAACAAAAAAATTTTTTTCGTCTACTGACTGCAAGCTTTAATTATCAACTAACGTTGTCGAAAAAAAGAGCAAAATTTGGTCAAAAATAAAGGAGTTATATGATAAAGAGTTCGACGAACAGTAACCGTCCAGGGTTAAACGCGAAGCGGTAGTGGGTTCAAAGACCACTTCAAGCATCCCACACAAATCGAAATATTAAAAATATTTCTTAGACGACTTCCTCTCAACAGTTTTCTGGCCAAAACTCTGAGTGTAACTAAAATCGCAAAAATCTGTCGCTCGGAGTCGAATTTAAACTGTAGGTCCCGGCACTCATGTATAAAAACACACCCAATGTAGGGAATGAGAAATTAGGCCGTAATACTGACTGAAAGGTTGTAATTGCCAATTATGTATGTATGTGTATGCCTTTGTATTGTATATATATTGAAATTTTTACGGTTTATGAATTATTTTTCAACAAATTGATTGTGTTAATAAAAATGTCGTTAAAATTGTTTCGAATTGAATTACAAATTGACATCCAGACATAAACTGAGGATGGATGTTTTTATTTTTATTTTATTTGCCTTTGGAAATATTCCTTGCAGGCAATTTAGTAAAGTTACAAAATATCAATTTTAAAAAACTATGAATTTATATATATAATTACATTATTTTTTATAACATTATTCGATGAAGAAAAATCTATCTTTACACATTCTCCTTATTGGATCAGCACCAGCGTAGTTGGATCTAAAAAATTGTATTGATAATGGGGAAAAATGACGTGAAGGACTTTGAGGAACATTAAACGTGATATTATGGATTAATAAACTGGAGCCTGTATCACCAGTTATTACATTGAGTATGAACAAGATATTTAACATAGTTCTGCGGCTTTTAAGTGTCGGAAGTTTAATTAATGCTAGTCTGGCAGAATAAGAAGGTAAACTTGTGGGATTAAAATTCAGTCCTCGTAGACAAAATATCAGAAATTGCTTTTGTACAGATTCGATGACGCCGGAATATTTTTTATAAAGAGGATCCCATATTATTGATCCTTACTCGAGTTATGGGCCTTACAAGAGATGTGTAGAGCGATTTAGTAACATAAGGATCGTCAAATTCTTTTTAACGACTCTCTTAAAATTCTTATACGATTTTAAAATTCATTACCCGCTGTCATAAATTTAAAAGGAATTTTAAGTGGGAATTTCATAAATCACATCACATTTCATTTAAATTTTAAAAGACTTTAAGTGACTGAATTTAAAAAAGCAAATAAATTTACTTTACAGCAGCTTTAAATTAAAATTTAAACCAGTTGTGGGAAGTTTCGAATCTATTGATTGAAAATAATAATTAAGAGAGAGTATTTAAACAAATACTGAAGTGGGCGCCGTCTAGTAGATAGTGTGTTGGCTTTTTAAACGTGAATCCACGGTCATAACTCCAGGTCAGACATCTCCAACATAATTAAATACGAAAAAATATTTATTCGGCCACTTTCTCTCAGAGGATTTCCAAACAAACTGTTGCTAACGTGAAGATGTGATTCGCCAATTAAAGTTCCCACAGGCTTAATACTCTTGCACAAAGTTCCTGATATGACTCCAGAAGAGTATTTAGGGAACAATTTTGAAGAACGGTTGCGTATTCGATAAATCACAAGCAAAAGTCAACTAAAAAACTCATTCTTAAGTGCATAGCGGCAAATATCAACAGAAAACGCTAAACAGGACTGGTATATTCAATGCCAAATGGTTTAAATGCAGTGCTTAATCTTAAGAGTCATCCTACTAATAATTGGACATAACAATTGAATACATTGGACCTTTGATTTTAAATTTATTCTGAGTTCTTCTTGGAGGTACATACACTCTTGCTGTGCAAAAATATGGAGTCACAAGAAAGTTTCTTTTATTTACTTATGGTTTGTGTAAAACATTAAAATTTTTTGGCAACAGTCTGAATAATGTTTCTGAAGGCGAATGTTCGTACAGTAGAAAACAAATTAAACAAATTAAAAAAAATTTATAGTTTTGCATTTTTAGTTTATTAATTGATTTCTATTTTATAATAAAACAAAAATTTTATTTACATTACAAAAATTTTATTTACATTTATACAAATAAATTTATCTTACACCACAAGAGCGTCAGACAAACACTTAGACTCAAAGTATGTGTGTTTAGGAAAGGGAGTGAGAGAGAAAAATACTTAAATAGTTACAGTCGACAAGAGGTTCAGTTGTTCTATAAGAAGTTCTTCTACACATATGTGGAAACCATTAAAAACACAAATAAATTACAGAGCATTTGTTCTCAGACGTGTCCTTATAGCTCATGGAGGATTATTGCAAGTACAATTGTTTAAAATATTATTTTTTTCCGTCATAGTTTTTAATACAATCGCAATAAATTTAATTAGTGGCGAGGTCACTCAGACAAGTCGACTCCGAACACAAACATTGGCGATTTTATTTACTTTCAAATACTTTCTATTTGCCAGAAATCTGCTGAGAGGAAGTCGCCAAAGAATTATTTGTTTTGTTATACAAAATTTTCATTAAGAGGAAACGCACGGATTTGCATGAATTTTTTCCTGTCTGAAAGAAAGAAAATATTGCACTGGAAAAAATATTAAAAAAGTCATTTAATTACAAAAGTTGTACATTTACACTTTATGAACTTTTTGAATGTGCTTAAAATATTATGTTTTTTGTTTTTTTTATTGCTTTAAAATTACAATTTATCTTACGATAATAAATGATTATTTAAGACTTTTTTTTGGCTATAAAACGATTTTCATTGGCTATAAAACGAGCAGAAAACAGAAAACTTAATTCCAATCTGTTGTTTTTATTACTTTGACTTGATTAAATAAAATTTTATGTTTCCATTCTACCGCCATCAGCTATTCAAAGAAAACACCTGTGTGTGAGCCATTTTGGAATGCTTTCT
Organism: Sarcophaga subvicina; assembly: GCA_936449025.2. Taxonomy (NCBI): domain Eukaryota; kingdom Metazoa; phylum Arthropoda; class Insecta; order Diptera; family Sarcophagidae; genus Sarcophaga; species Sarcophaga subvicina. Next base: position 43,204,628 of record OW388084.2, read on the forward strand.
TTAAATTTTTATATCTTGTTCTGTCTTTATCTGTCTTTGGCATTCAGGATTTATTTGTTCGCTATTACTCCTGCTAAAATGATAGTTAAAAAAACAACAGTAAAAAGAATAACCAAATCCGAGGGAATGGAATGTTGAAAGTTAATAAATCATCTTATTGCCACCGAAATTCATATCCACCAGAGTTCCAATAGTAAACAGTGGTAGAATAAAATTTAATTTAAATAAATTTTTGACATTCTTTATTATTGTTGTTGTTTTTGTTTTGTTTTCAATTTAATTCCTGATTATGTATTGGCTTAGAAAAACTGAAACTTATTATAACTTTTCATAAATTTAAATATTATTCGCGAGTAAATTTAGTGTCATAAGAAGCATCAGAATTAAATGCCTTCCTAGATATTCCAAGTAAAATGCTGGTAAAGAAGTAGTTCCAGAGGTAATTTCCGAAATTAAAAAAACTAAATGTGAAAAATGACATGGATATGATAACATAGACTATAAGGTAATAAAAAGCTTGGTTCAGTATTTCTCATAATTTTATTTTACCAAAAATTAAAAGTAAAGAAGTCGAAGCATTATATGGACTTATATAGCTCCAAATGCTTGCAATTCTTTAAAAAAAAAAGAAAATAATTTTTATTTTCACTGAATCAGAGATCAGAAATGAGTATTCAAAAAGAAGTGTAGATTCGAATCATAATTATAATTTCTGATACTTATAAGCATTCATACTTATTTTAATATCATGGAACCCCTACTCATATTCAAATTTTGAAGTACTCATCGTACTCACACTCAACAATACGTATGATGTTGTTGATTTCGACTTTCCATGACTTAACATTTACACGAAGCACAAAATAAGTATGATTCACGTACGAACATTACAATACTTAATTAGAAGATTGTGTGTCTGCTTTGTTTGCTGCTCTGTCTTTTTTGCTTCTGTGTCTTTTTTTTTTTTTTTTTGTAAATGCTACAACAACTAAGACTGTAAATTTTGATGAATGATTCGAGTCACTCTAGTATTATAAATATTATTATAACATAAAATTATGAATCTAAAAGAGTAGGCTTTAAATCAAACATATTTCATATGTTATGAGTTTGATGTCAATGTTGTATTCATACTCATTGCAACCTGTACTTATAAATCAATGTTGTAGTGAATACGAATGAATAAGAATAGTTGAATTTCAATACTGTTGACTCACTCGTACTCAAAATTTCATGAGTATTTATGAGTACTGAAAAAACGATTCATTGCTGATCTCTGTCATGAATCGAATATACAATCCCCTCTCTAATACTCTAGCACGATATCTACTAGACAACTTACCAAACAACAAAATTACTTAAAAAACTTTTTAAAAATGGTTGTCTGATTTTAAAATTGTTTACCCGATCACCAGTTTGTATTTCGGCATAATCAGGGGACGCTTGAATAATGTCGCAGAGGTGTTGAAGCAGCAAGAGTTGAGTTGGAAAATCTGATATACTGTTCTTCGGTGTTTCTTGATATTAAGCAAGTTTTGAAAGAGTCTGACGTTGTGGATATACTATACAACATAAAATATCTACTGCCCGTAACTTTTTAACTTTTGTTGATGACCAGTTTAAATGAATAAAGTTTTTATGTAAACATATCAGCATTATATAATCTGGTATATCACAGGGACGCCAGCTAAGTCTAACCATATATGCAGTATTTTTTTGGAAACATACCTATGAATGGGGATGTTATGATTGCCACATATGTAGCTAATACTGTCAGGTTAACGGCTCAGCATCTCAAGCTTCAATACTGGTTCGAAAACAACTGGACTTAATAAATGCTGGGTTAAAATTGAAATATTTAATTGGACTTAGATAAGTCAATTCTGGTTACTTATACCTGTTACCTGTTTATCTTTGTGATTCCCAAATCTATTTGCATTAGATACCTTGGTATGAATATCGATAGACGTTTGTACACATATATATTCCTTTTACTCCTCGAGAGAGCGTAGGGCCCCAACAAGTTGATCCCAAAGAGCTCGATCATCAACGCGATGTTTGACTTCGTTGCATAATAGACGTAGTTTGGATAGTTCGGTTGTAATTTGACGTTTCCAGGTGCGTGATGGTTGTCCGATGCGCCTGCTTCCCTGGGGGTTCCAGACTATTGCTTTCTTTGTGATGTCATCAAATGGCTTACGAAGAGTGTGCCCAATCTATCCCCACTTGCGTCTCTTTATTTCCCTCTCAATTGGTTGCTGATTTGTATCTGACTGGAGTTAGGCATTTGATACTATGGAAGGCCAGTAAACACGCAAGATTCTATGCAAACGTTTGTTGACAAATACCTGAAGAGAATAGGAATCTCGCGGTGCCTATTCCACGTTACGCAACCGTATAGTGTGTGGATTTAACGTAGGAATTGAAAACTTTAATTTTGGTGCGTCTCGACATGTTAGACGGTTTCCAAACAGCGCAAAAGCAATGCGTGACTTATTATTGTGACTGGCAACATCTGCTGATGAACCACAGGATTTATCAATTATACTGCCTAGATAGCAGAAGGACTCCACATCATCAATTTCCTTGCCGTATATTAGGAATTTTTGTTCTGCGTTAGCATTTAACCTGAGTGTTTTGGTTTTGTGGATATTAATCTTCAGTACTGCTATCTTTGCGGTTTCGCTAATTAGATTTAGCTTTGATTGCATGTCGGAGAAAGAAACCCTGCAAAACCCATGTTATCCCTGTCCTATGATTTGTTGACTTTTGCATCATTACATCGAACACAATTAAAGAGGAGTGGTGACAGCACACATCCTTGGTGGACTCCGGTTTTTATTTTGATGCTCTTGCCCAGTTTGTTTTCATGTAATACGCATCATTGATAGATGTTTAACATGGAACAATTATTTAGAATAAAAGAAAGAGAGAGAGACTAGTTTTATTAACAGATAAGAAATATTTCCAAATTCAGAACTGAGTTTAAACAACAACTTAATACCTGTGCAGTAGGTAGTGTGTTGATAGTATATTGGTTTGACAGATGTGAGGCAGTGATTCAAACCTCTGGTCAGACATCTCGAACAAAACGAAAAATGAAAAACTATTTCAGCGTCGACTTCTTCGCAGCAGATTTCTGGCAAAAACTCTGAGAGTAAATAAAATTGCCATGAAAAGTTTCTCAAAAATCTGTCGTTCGGAGTCGACTTTAAACTGTAGGTCCCGCCACTCATGTATAAAATTAACACACACAACATAAGTGGTGTGAGAAACTAGATCGTAATCCTGACTAAAGGGTTGTAACGACCAATTATGTATGTATGTATGTATCTGCTCTTTGCAAATTTCAGTAATATTTTTGTCATCGTGTGATTTTTTTTTAAAGTCAATAGTACATCGATAGTATTGTAGTTAACAAATCTCCTCAGCTAACTTAAGTAAGTTCTTCAGTTTTAAACAATCTGTTATCAAAATCCAAAAAAAAGAAAGAGAAAATATTTGTGCTTCAATATTTTAAATTTGAATTCCATTAACATTTTGTGGTGTATTTTTTATTATAAATGGCAACATTAAACGTGTTTATACAGTTCGTTGTCTGGTTTTGCTATATTTCTATGGCCGATTAGACGTATGAATTAAATTCTGTTTAAATAACACTAATGCGTCAAGATGGCCAGTGGTCTTTATATATTATTTGTTTGTATTCATATTTTAAGCCATATTTTGTAAGTGAACTGAAATAAAATAAAAACATCTGTTTTCGCAAAAATTTAATTAAAAATATTTTTCATTAAAATTAAAGGACTGGAGCAACAAAATAAATTGAAAAAATAATATCTTAAAGTAAACAATGTATTTAATTTTAAATTACATACCCTGAATCCACTCGCTTTTAAATTAGTAAAAATATAGCAGCATGTTTCCGAGATCGAAGAATTTTTTTACACATAATGTCGGCTTTCAGGACCGCTGTACTTTGTGGCTTATTTGCATAAAGGTGCGACTTAAGAAAATAAATCTAATGCAGCAAAAATGCACAATCTCGGCAACCAGTTAATAACAGCTTCACGCGAAATTATCATACCATCAAATCGCTCGTGCAGAATGTACTATGTGGCACGAGCTCTATGGTACATAGTGCCGTAATGTTAAAACCACATCTCTTTGGAGCCAAAATTGTTCAATTCAGGCAAAAAGAAGTTGGCAATCGTTGACCCAAAGTTTTCGTCATTGGCAGTAATGGCCTGGCCGATGTCGTTCTCTGCGAAATATGGTCGATGATGCCGTTAGACCAAAATCCACAGTAAACAGTGACTTTTTCGAGATGCATTGGCAGTTTTTATGTACAATATTGACCCAAAATCTATGCCAAACAGTAACATTTTCTGGATGCATTTAGTATTTCTGGATAACGTATTATTATTAGTATCGTTCATTTAGAAACGGGCCTCTTCGCTGTAGACTATTATTTGATGAAAATTAGGCTCAGTTGACAAATGCGAACACACATCATTGTCTGTGGTCGTCAATTGTGATTTAGAAAAACTGATTTAACTAATACGACAAATATAGCTTCGTTAAGATGGCCGCCAGAAATTATCAAAGTTCGAAAGTCTCGAAAGATGGATTGTGGAAGACATTTGTTTTTTTTTAAGGAATTAGAAAATTTGAAAATACCAACCAGAAACTGAGATTCCAATATTTTGCGTCTTGCTTTTACATCGCTTAACATTAAAATTATAAACAAAAGCTACAAAAATAAAAACAATGAACTTGTTTACAAATCATCGCACTGCGTAATAAAACAACAAATACCAGCATAAAAAATGGTAAACAAGTAAAGAAAAATATACGAACAAACTATATAAGAATAAATGTAAACAAAATTTGCAAAACAACAATAATAAAACAACGATGTCTACATTTATAGAGATCTCGTGAAGGCTAAGTCATGAACGTTCGTCTTCAAGAACATTCATCAGACTGTTTACTTTCCCATAGAAAAGACAAGGCAAAAAGCAGGCAACTCAGTTGGTGAAAGTTCAGTCAGTCTTGTGTGAAGACGAGGTGTGCTTGAAGAGAATAATCGTCGTTTGAAGATCTCCGTTACAAAGATCTGTCGAATAATTGTCCAGTAATTTTTATTGTTTATGCAAAGGGTATAAACAGAAGAACAACAAAGAAAAGCAATTGTTGTTGTTTACATCAAATTGGGAACAGTGGCAGAATTGTGCGAATAATAAAGAATTTTAATTAAAACTAAACACCAATTTATTTTTATTTTATTTGCAATCTACGAGCTTATATTTTAAATGTTTTAAAGGGTAAAAACGTAAGAATTTTTATTATTTAAGGGGGTAACCTAAACTTTAAAATTAGAATTTAATGTATTTTAGTGTTGTTTACGAGCTTAAAAAAATACCCCGTGAAAAAATGTTCACGCTATAGATCCCTCTAAGTTTTTTCACGTTATAGATTAGTCAACATAAATAGAAGCCGTAGTCGCCGTGGTGTAGTAGGTAGTGTGTTGGCTTACTATTCGTAAAGCCCGGGTTCGTATCCCAGGTCAGACATCAAAAATGAAATATGAAAAAAAATATTTCTTCGGCGACTTCCTCTCAGCAGATTTCTGGCAAAAACTCTGAGAGTAAATAAAATTGCCATGAAAAGTTTCTCAAAAATCTGTCGTTCGGAGTCGACGTTAAACTGTAGGTCCCGCCACTCACGTATAAAATTAACGCACACAACATGAGTGGTGTGAGAAGCTAGGCCGTAATCCTGACTGAAGGGTTGTAATGGCCAATTATGTATTATGTATGTATGTAATAGAAGCTTATTCAGGTTAGGCGGTGTTTACGTTAGAATGTGGTCACGTTACCGCGAGTGCTCTATACAATTAAAATAAAAAAATATTGATTTTCTTAGACTTTTGTTTTTGAGTTTAATGTCCTTTTAAATCTGCTATTTTTCACTCTAAAAGTCACAACAGTGAGCTTTTCGTTCATCTGTTGCCTTTACTTGATTAATTCTTATTTAATTCAATGATTTATATTTTTCAAAGAAAAAATTCAGATTGTTTAACAATTATGAATGAAGAAAGGCGATAATTCTTCTATTTTTCATTCACATTTTTTGAAAAAGAAGGAAAAAGTACTGGAATATGCTCACGTCAAAATCGTAGATTTATTTCTTCGTATATTATTATTATTTGCCGCCCGTTGTGTTTCTTTAAACATCAAAGATTACTGACTTGAAAGACTTTTTGTGTTATTGACGTTGTTTAACAAAGCCTTCAGTATATTGTTACAAACAAGGATAACAATGAGGATAACTTCTCTTCCCTTTTATTGTGTTAAAAGTTTTTAACACACAAAAATACAAATTGTAGACCAACGTCAAAATAGGACTGTGATAACGTTTAAGAAAAACGATTACAGCGATAACAATAGCTACAAAATCCAATAACATATCAACAGGCAATAATTTATATTCCATCTCGTATTTATGGTTGAATAATGAGGAAAAGAAAAGGGCACCGTTGGCTACAATCCATTTAATGGTTTATTAAGTGAGGGACATAAGAGAACACAGGGTCTTCTCTTTTACAAACAATAAACGGAAGTATGACTGTTGGAGTGAGGGAATGAATTTTGAAAATCATTGTATTTGGGAAAGAAAAACTTTTTCCTTCCCTATTTACTGCTGAGCACATCATAAATCTTTCAGTAATTTTCATTGAAAAACCGCTGACATCTGCTTTAAAAATCGTTAAACATGGCACAGGAGGCATAAGTTGTTGGATTTGGTTTTTGTTTAAAAGAAAATAAAATTTTTTATGAAATCATTACACATGAAACACAACGAACTTTTACTCCAGCCATTGTGATGTTCACCCGGTGGTCTTTTTCCATAACTTGGGCTATGTTGACTTTGTAGCCGTCGTAGCCTAGTAAGTAGTGTATTGGTTTATTAGACGTTAGTCCACGGTTCATACCCCAGGTCAAACTTTTCCAATAAAACGAAATAAAAAATATTTTTTCGGCAGAAGAATTCAGACAACAACTCTGAGAAGAAAAAAATGCAATGAAAAGTTTGTCAAAAATCTGTCGTTCGAAGTCGACTTTAAACTGTAGCCGCTCATGTATAAAATTAACACATACAACATAAGTGGTGTGAGAAACTAGGTTGTAATCCTGACTGAAGGGACGAATTATGTATGTATGTATTAGGAGGTTCACGCAGTGGCCTTAAGGTCTATATTAGTACTTTTATGATAACTGTATTTTACTGATGGGGTGGGGTATGTTGGCCTTGAGGACTGCTGACGTTTATGGATTACTTGCATACACGTGACACTTTAGAAAACCTTGCAAATGCAAGTCTCACCGGGTGAAATTGTATGGTCGCGGTGGCCAATTCACATCATCTTCTTGCGAAACAGTGATGTGTGACAATGCCCTCAAATTGATTGTGCGAAGTATCAGTATAGAGCCCATTCCGCGCAGACATGTCGCTCTTATAACCATCTATGGTCTTAAACCTCTTCAAAATCCTTAAAATATAGGGTGGGCAACTTAAAAGTTTAAATTTAAAAATGCAATAAAACTAAAACGGGTTTGAAATTTTGCCAAATTGATTTGTTTGTTATGAAGAACTATTGTTCCGATTACATACGGAATATTATTTCATTCATTATTTCTGGTCTCACAATACCTCATTCGATCGGTTCAATTTTCGTGTACTTCTTCGATTATATGGGGTCATGGCATCTCTAATGTTGGTCTTCAAATGGCTCAATTGTCTCTGGTTTGTCGGCACAACACTTTTCTTTAACGGCGCTCCGCAGAAAATTGTCCAATGGTGTCAAATCCCAGCTTCTTGGCGGCCAACTGACATCACCATTCCGATAAATTAAACGGCCATCAAACGTTTGATGCAATAAGTCGATTGTGGCATTAGATGTGTAGTAAGTTGCACCATCCTGTTGACATCAATACGATACAGAGCGGTTATCAGGATTTGCACTGCCTTAATTTTCAAAGAAATATGGACCAATGATGGCCCTGCTCCACAAGCCGCACCAAACAGTCACTCGTAATGTGTGCATTGGCTTCTGTAAGACCACGTGTTTGCTGAACCCCAAATATGGCAATCCTTCTTATTAACGTACCCAGGAAAATAAAAATGAGCTTCGTCCGAAAAGATGATTGTTTTTGGCAAAATCGACATCATCGTGATGTTTTTCTTTGGCCCAATAAATTTCAACGTTGTTCAAGCGTCAATCGATTCATTACGTTCAGTGGATATAATATACTGAATTTTGTGATAGAATAGAATGATTCGAAATAACCGATGATTAAAATTTAAACCGATAGATGGCCCATCCTATACAAAAAATAAAAAGGTGTTAATTTTTTGGAAGTCCACAGGAATTGGAAAGATATGTTTAATGCTACTATTTTTGCTTCTCTCAATAATTGGCCACTTCACATGACTTTGTATCGTGTATGTTGTATTGAATACATTTGGTTGTTTGTAAATGCTCAATGCTATGCTGTATTGTTTATGTCATATTCTTCTTCATAATTTTTGGCATTCAAACAATTTGATAGCACGAAACCAATAAAACTTATTAACCCTGCTGTTAAGTTAAAAAACTTTCAAATCTTAGGTAAAGGACCATTTTGGTCCACTTTGCATATTTCATAAATAATTCAATATAAAACTCTTTTGACCAAACATTTTAAGTGATTTAAATTGTTACAAAAGTTCTGGAATTCTCCATTTCTATACAGATATGTATACCACGAGTATAAGTTTTACTCCAGTTCGTCTTTATTCCGGTCTATTATGAGCGAGGATAACAAGTGATGTCCGCTTTGATGGTGTTATCAACAGAAGACAACAAAAAAGTAGTGACAATTGGAAAGGACTTCTTTCAATGTTTTATAACAGTCATGAAAATGTCACTATTGACGAGCAGCTAATGTGTTTTAGAGGACGATGTTCTTTTAGGCAGGATATGCCTGTAAAGCCAGCCAAATATGGGCATAAATTTTGGTTAGCTGTAGACTCCAAATCAGGATAAATATAAAAAATACAAAATGTGGTGTCAAATGCATTATATGCAATAAATTTGTATGCAAATTGAAGGGAAAAACAGTTTGTTCATCTCTCTGTGAAAATAGCAATAAGCCAATTATTATTTTTCGTTACTTTTACTGAATTACAGAATAAAATAAATTGCATGGACCAAAATGGTCCATAACCTAAGATTTGTAACTTTCAATTTTGTTCTGTTCGATTTTATCGTAGATAGCTAAAAACTAACAAAAACCATTAAAATATAAAAAAATACCCGAGCTGACGTTTTAAGTAGATACGATAAGCCATTTCAAACTTAAATAAAAATTAAAAAAAAATTTGACCGAAATGGTCTAAACCTAACAGCAGGGTTAAAACATATGAAAAAATGTGTATAAGTGTATCGGATTTTAACATGAAAATTATCAACAACAAGCATACACTGTTGTATAGTCGTCCAACAATATAATGAATACAACGATATAACGGCTTGTGTGAATTGACTAAATATTTTCAAGTTTTTTTATATTGTGACGTGGCTCTGAATAAGTGTTCAAATTTGTATAAGAAAATGCCTTTGGGACTACAGCTGGAAAACTGAATGCGAACATCACATATCCCTTGTGTGTATATGTTTAAGTCCTTATAAGGACATATTATTTTTGTTGTTGTTTTTTTCTCTTGTTTGAAATAAATCTTTGGACTTTAGATACATTTTGTGAGAGCATGAAGTAAAGTAAGTGTGCCTGTAAAGCCATTGTATTACTTTTAGGGGGCTATTGGTTTATGCAAGATGTTCAGGTTCAGGTTCAGGTTCAGGTCGGAGTGGTAACTCTGATATCACAAAGCTCACTTGAGCACGCATAACGGCCGGTTGTGATGCCACGGGTGAACGCAGTCCCTGTACTGACCAAGTTCCACCAAAATCAGGGAAGAGGAAGAAGTTGGTTAGCGCAAGGGCTGCACATGCAAGATGTTTGTTTCGCAACTGTGGAAGTATAATTACAAATTTAATCGAGTGGACAATGTAACTCGTAACCACTGCAGGCAAGTACCTTAATTCAAATAAAAAATGGGATTTTCCAGCAGATAATATTTAAAAAAATTCATTCCAGCAATATTTCAGTCTTGTGTTATCACTTTAAGCTCGCAAGTACTTAAAAACCATCCAATCCCACAAAACCCTCTGAAATCCCTTTTCCTCACAATTTAATATTTTTTGAGACCAACACTCAGGAGATTACCAGTATTCATGCAGTGCACTATGGTGGAATAGAGAAAATATAGTTTTAGAACACAGGAAAGAGGGCGACATTTTTTATAATGATCAGAATCTCGAGAATTGCTTTTTAGTCACAATTCTCACTTTCTTTTTTCTATTGTGAGCAAATCATATATGATGTCATCGAACACACGTTCTCGGCACTTGAAGTTCAGCACACTACCAAATAACCGTCGGGCACCCTAATCATACCGTAGGGTTATTTGACTTGATTTCAAAGTTATAATCATTCAGGAGTGATAGCCGATCTGGAGATGAAGGCAGTAGTCTGGAAAAACTAAGTTTGTTGAATAGAGGCAATCTTATTAAACTTTTAGATTCTTTTTTTTTTTTGGCAAATTATTCACATTACATAACATATATACATAATGGGTCATTACAACCCTTTAATAAGGATTCCAACCTAGCTTCTCATATTACCCATGTTGTGTGTGTTAATTTTATATATGAGTGGCGGGACCTACAATTTAAAGTCGTCAAAGGATGACAGATTTTTTGAGAAAATTTTTCACGGCAATTTTATTTTAACTCTCAGAGTTTTTGCCAAAAATCTGCTGAGAGGAAGTCTCCGAAGAAATATTTTTTCATATTTCGTGTTAATTAATGGGATTATTAATCGTGGCCTCATGTCTAATAAGCCAACACACTACCTACTAGACTAAGGTTGTAATTACAAATTTTTATTTGAAATGTCTCTGTCCAACCAATATTCAAGTCGATATAGATCCTGCTACGTAGTAGTTTGTTCCTTTCGTCCATACACTAATGATGTCTATTTATTTCTGCTTTTTACTGGGTTTGCGAGTATTGATCAAAATTTTTGTACGATAATGTTCATAATTTTATATATTTTTTTTTTTTGCAAAATGTTTGTTTTGCTCCATTTGCTCTCATTCGTTGTTATCGTGCTTTATTCTTTACTCGCACACATACAAAATTCATAATCTTTGTCTATTCACTTGTAAAACATTCAGTTTTTCTCATATGAAGTGATTGAATTTTCATGGTTTCCTTATGATTGTTCAATTTTACAATTTCAACTCTTTTAATGTGTACGTTGATGCTCGTTCGTGTATGGCGTTGATGTAATTGATGCTTAAAAAATTTAATGCAACAAGGATAGCAATGCTGAAGATGATAGCGCCGTTTAATGATTCAATGATTTTTTTCTACTTGGAAACGCAATTAAATATTTTTTTATCTCTTTTTGTCGCTCTTACCGTGATTTTTGGAACAGTGTTTTGCGCCTTTCAAACGAACAAAAATTTCTTAAGCGTTTATGAGAATATAATGACTTCTCATACAGCGATAATAAACTCTTTAAATAGTGAGGGCCGCCTGAAAATGTGTGATTTTATTTATGTAATCTTAAAGTTTATAGTTATAGAAAAACTGATACCCAACCAAACATTAATTCATTTTGTAGAAATCCAAAAGCAATTACTGCGTAATGTAGGAAAAATAGGTTCAGTAGTACATCTTTCATTTAGGAAAGAAGTATTGCGCCTTTTATTAGACACTTCCTATATTTAAATTCACTTGGTACAAAGGATGTGAGAGATATCAACGAAATTTCGTATTCCTTTGAAAAATTGATGCCATTATGTGTGGAATATAATATTATTCAAATGTCCCATACGATTTCTCTATGTGGAGAGCAACCGAAATGTCCAAATTTCCATGAACCATAAATTAGGCTGAATTCGACCGACAGCATATGTTTATTTTGACTTTGAGGGACTCTGGGATTTGAGGCTTGTTGCACTACCTCTTCCCCATTTCAGTTCATATCCACCTGAGATAACCATTTCCTCAAATCTCTCGTGCAGAATATCCAATGAAGCATGAGCTATGAGGCACATATCGCAGTGCTGTTGAAACTTAATGCCGTTGGTAACCATAACATAACATAGCATACATAATTGGCCATTGCAACTCTTCAGTCAGGATTACGACCTAGTTTCTTACGCCACTTATGTTGTGCGTGTTAATTTTAAGCGTGAGTGGTGGCACCACCATAGTCGACTTCGAACGACAGATTTTTGAAAAACTTTTCATGGCAATTTTATTTACTCTCAGAGTTTTTGCCAGAAAACTGCTGAGAGGAAGTCGCCGAAGAAAAACTTTTGTATTTTTGTGTTGATGTTTCTCTTGGGGTTTGAACCGTGGCTTTACGTCTAATAAGCCAACATACTACCTACTGGACTACGGCGACTTCGTTGGTAACCAGATTATCCAATTCAGGCTAAGAAAATCGTTAATCGTCGACAGTGATGGCCTAACCAACGTTGTTCTCAAACAAACATGGTCCGATTATGCTGTCAGTCCAAAATCCACGTTAAGCAAGTGGCCTTTGCATTAGACGCTCTTAAATCCCATGTGGATTAGTATCCTCCCAAATTTTGTCAATATGAATACTTACTTTTAATCCTGGTGCAGAGCGGAGCAAAGCCATTTTTAATTTAGTTTTTAAGAACTGAAGTATTATTGTTATTTGAAATTGAAGATTTAATAATAAAGATTTGAAAGAAATATTTTGTTACGTTTTTATCTTTTAAAAACGTTTAAAATATGTATGTGTTCGTAGATTGCAAATAAAATAAAAATAAATTTGTGTTTAGTTTTAATTAAAATTCTTTATTATTCACACAATTCTGTGTGCCACTGTTCACAATTTTATGTAAACAACAACAATTGCCTTTTGTTTGTTATTCCTCTGTTTACACCCTTTGCATAAACAATAACAATTACTAGACTATTGTTCGACTGATCTTTTTAACGAAGATCTTCAAAACACGATTACTCTCTTCAAACACAACGCATCTTCACACAACACTGACTGAACTTCACTGACTCTCTCGCCTGCTTTGCCTTGCCTTGTATATGGTAGGGTAAACAGTCTGGTGAATGTTCTTGAAGGCGAACCTTCTCGACATCTCTATAAATGTAAATATCGTTGTTTCATTATTGTTATTTGTGTATTTTGTTTACATTTATTCTTGTAGTGTTTGTTGTTGTATTTTCGTTTACTTGTTTACCATTTTTTATGCTGGTGTTTGTTGTTATATTAACGGGTGATTTTTTAGCTATTATCTTTTTGGCAACACTGGTTTAAACAGCTCACGCACGTGTTTTCGTGTTTTGTTTCACTGTCAAACATCTTCAGTTTGGTCTATAATTTAACCATGAATCGTCTTACAAACGAACAACGCTTGCAAATCATTGAATTTTCTTATCAAAATGCGTGTTCTGTTAAGAAAGTTCATCGGGCGCTTCTTCCATTTTATGGTCAGTTTAATCGACCCACTGAAGCGGCTATTCGGGCTATTGTGACTAAATTTCGCACCAAATTTACATTGTTGGACACTAAACCACCAACACGCTTACGTAGAGTGCGAATTGAACAAAAAAACGCAGCTGTATCGGCCAGTGTTAATGATGACTATCAATTATCGATTCGTCGCCGTTCGCAGCAATTGGGCCTCTGTTACTCAACAACGTGGGAAATTTTGCGGAAGGATTTAGGTATGAAGCCTTTCAAAATATAGCTGGTGCAAGAATTGAAGCCGAACGACCTACGCAACGCAGAATTTTTGGTGAATGTGCTCTTGGAAAGTTGGCCGAAGATCCACTTCTTTATCGAAAAATTGTGTTCAGCGACGAAGCTCATTTTTGGCTCAATGGATACGTAAATAAACAGAATTGTCGATTTTGGAGTGAAGATCAGCCAGAAGCATTGCAAAAGCTACCAATGCATCCAGAAAAAGTCACAGTTTGGTGCGGTTTATGGGCTGGTGGCATCATTGGACCGTACTTCTTCAAAGATGCTGCGAATCGTAACGTAACTGTGAATGGTGAGCGCGACCGTGAGATGATATCCAACTTTATTTATATATATTATTATATATATATATATATATATATTATATTACGCAGTGTGATAATTTGTAAACAAGTTTATTGTTTTGTTTTTGTAGCTTTTGTTTATAATTTTAATGTTAAATGATGTAAAAGCAAAATACCACTATCTAGATTCTTTTCATTTTCGTAACAATATATTTATTGTTAAGTTATAAACATGATTTCTAAAATACTTTGAAAGATTTCTGGTCTCGTTTATTTCGATGTTTATGTTTTAAAACTAATAAGACTCTTCAAAAGCTTTGCTAAATCTGTGCCTGTTTTCATTTCCTTCAAAAAATTGATTTCTTTCAAGAAAAAAAGACTGAAACAATTAATCACATACTCGTTCTCATACAAAGAGTAGGAAATCATTACGATTTATGTTTCAAATTATTGCCAGATTCATTTATACTTTATTTTGATGCTCAAGTTTAAAGACTTCATATGAGTATAATTTGTTGTAGTTTCCATATGTAATTTTTCCTACGTTTTTTCTGCACGAAACACTTAAGGCTTTTTTGTTGTTTTTCAAATCAAAAGATTTCCTGGATTATTGTTTCCGTTTTAACAAAGTGTATTTAAAAGTAAAGAATGACATGAAAAACAATTGAAAAATTCTCAAAATAAGGATACAAATAAAAAGTACAACAGGCTTTCAGCTCATCATGGTACAATGGAGAATATCTCTATAAATGAAAAGACTACAGAAGACAAGATAAGACAATGATGAAAGGAACACTTTAAAATTTGAAAGTAAATCAGAAGTTTCTAACGAATTAATTGTAATTTCAATGCATTCATACAAAATCGTTCCCATTTTATGAAATAATTTTGAAAATTAGAAAAGAAGTGCCGCATCTGTTAATAGACGCCTATGGTATGGAAGTAATTAAGATTCACAGAACTAAAGAAATCATCAGAAATTTTTATTCTTTACTTTGAAGGTTTTTTATTTTTCTTTTGTTTATTTAAATTTATTTACCCTCCTTATTATTATTCTAAAAATTTCTAAACATTAGATGAACATTTTCTTAACATTTGCCCTTGGCAAGCATGAATAGACAAAATTTATGTTTGACTTCATAGTTTTCAGGCCTTTCTAACAATAAATAAGGAAAAGGGTCACAACAGAAAAACCCGAAGATGACAAAACGCAAAAAAAAAGAAAAAAGTGTCAACAAACTTCAAAAATATGGTCAACAGAATACATAATAACAACTATCGCCCTCCCACATTCTACAGTTTATGACTGACTAATCTTTTAAGCTAAATGGAACGCCTTAAAATTGAAATGCTGTCGCCGTTGTTGCTATTGTTATTATTCTTCTAAATACCAAATCAAAGCTAGGAAGAGCGTTTAATAGGGAGTGAATAAATAGGGGTCAGTATTATTTTCTTTACGTTCGTTTCTGTGGCTCTTGCTGATGTGTGGAACATTTTAAGGTTAACCAGTCATTCAAATATTCTCTTCATTGACCTTCATTTCAGATCCATTTTTTATTTTGGGTCATTATATTTTTGTACCTTGCTTGTGCCAGACACTAATAACAAACCAAGTTTTGCTTATGAAAATTTCTTGGTTTTTTCTAGTATAATGCTGTAAACACAATAAACGCAACGCAGCAAGCACGACAGTTTTGCAATTGCAGCCTAAGATAAGCTGCATGTGCATTAATTATAACAAAGACAGCGGCAGCTAATCATAAGCAAAACATATAAAAAATTACCAGTTCATTAATCCTTTGTCCATGGCGTCACTACAACGTTCATTCGCTTTTTATATTTCATACATCGTGTTTTGAAATCCTCTATTTTATGCATGTTATTGTATTGACAGCATTAGCCTTCGCATTGCCAGCACAAATCCTCTCACTGTCAGCACTAATTCTCTCATTACTGCAAATAAAATAAGAACTTAGCCTTAAAGCAAAGCAAAGCAGCAGAGCCTTTGCTTATTGTCGCACGGTCTTCAAAATAATAACATCCATATACACCCATGTATTCTATTTTTGACAGATTACTGTGTTTGCTGCGTTGCATGTATTGTGTTTATAGGATAAGTAGTAGGTTATTTAAACCAAATTAAATCAAAATGAAATCAATACTCCTATATTCCAACAAAAATTGAAATTCAAATAGAGATAAGACTAATCTAATCAACTAAACAATTGTTTTTATGGTCTTTTAGACTCTTTAAATTATTCGAATTCCTCCATACGTGTTTCGCACATAAGATGGCAGAGGTCTCTATAAGAAACTATGTTCTGCCAGAGTACTTCTCATATTTTGGCAAATTTGTGATTTATTAGCGATTAAAATATAATTCTAGGAAGCACAATCGGCAAAAAAACGTTGATTTCTCTTTAAGCCAAAGCATAATTGGTGATTTTCACATCTAATAATCTAGTAATTGGATGTATACTAAGGACGGTAGGGTCAAATAGGGAAAATTTTAGAACTGTTCAGGTGAAGTTGAATAAAACACACAGGTTGGCATGACTCAGCATGACTGAAACAATTAGAAAACTGCGGAGCTAGATTTAATATCGTATAACATTTATCCACTATAGTCTTCTCGTTAAGATGATTATGGCGATCGTAAAATGGAAGAAGCGCGTGATACGTGGCTCGAAAAGAACACACATTTTGATAAATCAATTTTATTATTTGCACATGCTGTTGAATGCTATATCCATTTATTTTGTTGAAATTATGATTTGAGTCGACAGAGAACTCCAGTTCATATTTTATGATATTTGGTTTGTATCAAATTGTTGTTGCAGTCCTTGCTTAATTCATTTTTGATTGACTTTTTGAATATCAGTTTTTGTTCCATTCATTTTCGAGTTGTAGTGTTTATGCTGCTGTTGTTGTTTCAATTTTATGTCATAAAATTCCAAATTTTTTTGCTTCTTTTGTTTCTAAGTCCCCTAAGTATAGTACTTCAAATAATCATTTTAAAATAAAACTATGTTTGAATATAAATGTGTTCCTGTTTGTCTGCCTATTAAAATTGTATTTCTGTGTTTATGTTTTCGATTTGATTTGTACATAAATACGAAAACATTTTTTTTAAATTTTTGTTAAGGATTTCAAGGAAATGTTCACAAGATGTGGTACTAAGTCGTTTCAAATTATGCATAAGTTGCAGTACCTACAGTTTAAAGTCGATTTGGAACGACAAATTATTGAGAATCTTTACATGGCAATTTTATTTACTCTCATAGTTCTTGCCTGAAATCTGCTGATAGGATATAGAAAAAACATTTGTCGTGTAAATTTCATTTTGTTGGAGATGTCTGACCTAAGGTTTGTACATGGCCTTATGTCTAGTAAGGCAACATATTACCCGATAGTCTACTGCGGTTCAAACTGCAGGACAGTCACCTCTAACAAAACGAAACATGAAAAAAATATATTTCTTCGACGACTTCCTTTCTGCAGATTTCTGACAAAAACTCTGAAAGTAAATAAAATTGCAATGAAAAGCTTCTTAAAAATCTGTAGTTCCTTGTCAACTTAAAACTGTAGGAATTATAATGCTGTGGGAATGTGTAACGACACCAGGCGTGGACAATTTGGAATTTATTGAGGAAATAATGAATAAGATTGAATACTTAAACATACCTTAACTTAAGTGCAGAAGAATTAAGGACTTGTAATTGTTATTACTTCTCACAAATTAATGAACCGAATCATACTGTAGCAAATGTAAAAATGTGAAGTATTTAATACTCTTCCACAAAGCCCCAATATGACTCCAAGAATAAGTGACAGCAAATATGAACAGAAAAGACAAAAAACTGATGTATTTAATGCCAAATAGGTTAAATGGAGTGCTTGACCTTAAGTGATATTCTACTATATATTGCGTATAAAATTTGAATATATTGAGCCCTTGAGTATCAAATTTAATCTATTTATTCCCTAGGGGTGGTTACATTAAAAATGTTCTTTTGTTTTATAAACACAACAACTTTAGTTTTACTCAAAATTTAAAAAATTGTTTTAATATATCGGGGTATCTGAATGTATGCTGCACACTGTAAATGTATTAATGGCAGTGCTTTAAAAAGCGATTTTAAATTGGATTCGGAGCAAATGTGTTTTCCCAATTATTTTAGTGTTACTAAATAAATTTTATTTAAATTTAAGTTAATTTAACTAATTTAATAAAATCCACCCTCGTATTCACAGCTATCGTTTTAATTTATCCAGTGAAAGAATCATGATTCATTTCTGGTTGCAATTTCGTTACCAAAAATCTGCTTCAATAATTTATAAGCCGCTTTCTGTAATCCATCACAGAAGAATTTTATGCGGATAAATATTCACACCTTCCACCCTTTCGGTTTGCAGAACAATTCATGAAAGAATTACGAGTGAAAAGTACACGAAATTCAATAAAATTAATATAATTAAGCTCTTCTTTCACCACATACGTAATTAAAATTTGGGTTGAAATGAACATCGACAATGAAATGAAGAACAATTGAGAGTGTTTGGAGTAAAACAAAAAATATTTTGTGAGGCTTCTGTGCAGCAATAAACCATAGTTTGCTGTCAGTTCTGTTTATTGTGTTTAAAGCATTAACGTTAACAAATAGTTCCAATTGTAGTATATCCGTTCAGGCATTTGAAATTAAAAATTTTAGGGATTGCAATTCAACTAAATTCTCTGCGAACAAATCGATTGATAGTAATCGAATTAATTGCAATGCAAACAACATCAAATATTTCTGTTAAGTACGTAGTATAATATGATTATATATACATATGTATATGTATATACTTACGTATTGTATAATAAATCAATCAATAACATTTATTTATTTATATGCAATAAACTTACCTACACTGAGCGCCAAAAGTGAGTAAACACCACTGAAATAATTCATTTTCTTAGGATAGCGAGAAAAGTAAATGAGAATAGTCGAATAAATTTCCAAAAATAAAAACGTTTATTTATTACTTATAAAATGTTAAAACAAAAACAACAATTCATGACAAAGGAACTTTTTTTATACTTAAGAACAAAACTGTTTTATACTTAAGAACAAAAGTGTTGACTCACTTATGGTGCTCAGTGTATGTATGTACATACATATTGCGACTATGAAATATATATGTACATGCATAATTTTAATATACGCAAAAGTATATTTTAAAATACAATTTGGATGTAATAGATATTAATTTATGTTGAATTCAATTCAACATTTTAGTCCATAAGTCCATAAATAAATACACGATTATTTAAATAAATATGTATGCTCTCATATGCATATAATATGTACATATGTATTTTTGTATAAATATGAAATACTCTTAATTCGGAATGATTTCTAAACGTTTCATTTACATTTAAAATCATATTAAATTTCATAATATTATCGAACATATTGCACAAAAGAACTAAAAATTTAATTCATTGCATTGAATGTTATAAGGGAGTTCTGTTTAACCCTTATGTCAACAGATACATACCCAGATATGTTTTGTGTTTTAAATCGCCGTATCTTAGGAAATAATAACTGTATTAACCTGTATTCTTGATATCCTCTCTAGTAGTGTTTTCTACCTTATTCCTAGACTTGAGTAAAAATGGCGGATGGGGGTCAAAGATGTGGCCATTTTTTGATTCCTATTTCTTGCGTTAACAGTTGCATACATGGGTATGTATAATGGAATATATGAAAATATTTTGATATTTGATGTTTATTGAATTTAATTTTCAAGCTCTTAATAATAAGATTAAAATTCAATCAAATATAGGAAGACATAATAAAATATTGAATGCTAATTTTTCTTAAATGCATTTATTACATTGCGGCATATATCTTGAATTAGCGGCACACACGGGCTTGTTGCATAACGTGCAGGATTTGTTGGTTGGCCGACGTTTCGTACATAAGTGGCAATTACCTTCTACTTTCATTCTACCAGTGTTGTCAGGTTCTTCCACGTTTTGATCTGCAGCACCTCTTACGCTCTAAGATTCCCCACATATGGCTTCAATAGCATTTCGTATGGAAAATATTTTTGTAAAATGTTTATTTTTGTCTCCGTTTTCTCTTTCCGGCTTCACCAGTTGTTCGCTGAGGCTGTGTAGGAACATTCTACGGCAGCTTGTGGAAACTTTCAACATTGGGTTATTCGCAACGTAAATTATGGGCAACGAGGTCTAGTATATTGTAGAATAAAGCCAAGGGCCATCTATTTGTTCGTCTGCTTGTTCAATATTCTATCCATACTATCGACGCCACCTTTATATTTGTTGTAATCTCGCTTTTTCTTTGGTCCTTGCACTTCGTATGAATAACGCAAGAAATATAACAGACCTTTTTTTTGGTGTGAGAGCTTAAGGTAATATTGTTACTGAAACCAAATGTAGTTAACTCTACTTCCCGTCCTTTAGATAAAGTAATATATAGTGGGACAAACACTCGTCTACTGTTCACTGTACCTAACATTGCTGTCCATCATTAAACTTTTCGCTACGTTATATGTTGTGAAGAAATTATCACAAACAATATTCCGTCCACTTCCACGAAAATGATTGACGAACAAGTCCTCCACTACCCTCTTACCTACGTTTTTTTCCCGGATGCCAGCAATCCAGTATAAATTTGTCCCTTCATTGGATAGGATGAATCGGAGTCACATACCTGCCATACTTTAATTCCGTAATGGGCGGATTTCGATGGTATGTATTGGGTAAATCCGGTACCACGTTTGGACCTGCTAGCTAAAGAGTAACTTTATTTCTAAAAATGAAGAGTAACCGTCCAGGGTTAAGCGATATATACAAGGAGACTTTCACTTGCGATTCAAAATTTGTCGGAAGTGCTTTCTACTCTTAAATGAATAGAGAGTTTATGCTGAATTAATATTTATTCGAGTTCTGATTACTAAAAACTTTAAAGTAAACTGTTTAAGGTCTTACAAAATGGTTTTAAGTCCTCTTGAGTCTCTGAATCTTCTAAGGAATGAGAAACTAACATATGGCAATTTAGATTCTGTGAAAGCTCTGTATATCCAGTAGTTTCTGAAGATTAATTTTCTAAATTTCTTTTTTTATTAGTATAGTAGGGGGAAAAGTTATGGTAATTTTTATAAGCCTTGGAATCATTTAAAAATGTGAAGTACTTTTAACAGTAAGAAAAATTACAAGACTTTAAAAAATCTTAAACTTTAGAAAAATGCGAATGTCATTTTCTGCAATTGTGAGAAATTTTAGGAGGCTGGAATGAAGGCTACTTTACACACCATTTAACTCCGAAATTATGTTTCTCTTTAACCAAATGTCTCCAACTTAGTAAACAATTATATTTTTACAAATTGTTGTAATAATATTGGAGATAATAAATCGATAATATTGTTTCAAATTGTTTCTTGTAGCGTGTTAATTTACTTTTATAAAGCACTATACGTTTTTTAAAGATATTACGAACAGAGTTGATATGCAAAATTTTTTGAAAAAGAATTTGTGAAGTATTAAAAACATAATTAAAAATAAAACAATTTTGATAGATAAGGAAGAATCTATTGGAACATATGTATGTACATCCCAATTTGCTTTAACGTTCGTCAATCTCTGAACAAATTATTTACTTCCAATCGTTATTTGCTAATTTATTTAAATAAATCCTTGATTTACCATGTGTACCGATATGAAGTGAGAGTTTTTTTGAAAACTAAGGAGTTTTCTTAAATGGGAAATTAAAAACATGTTATTCTAAATAATGGTCATTGCAGGCTACTTACATACTTAATTGGCCATTAACAACCCGATTAACGGATTTCGGCCTGCCGCAACACATCCATCCAGGCGCATCTGCTTCTTGCGCGCCTACGCAAGTTGGCGCTTGCCTTTGTTCTTCCGATGGCAATATTAGAAGCTATACTCGAATTTTTAAAATAGTCTGCAACGACAAGTGATATATCATTCTCAACTACGAGATTATTTAGGAGTTGTAATTTTTCAACTTTTAAGTGGTTAAAAAGGAATAAAATACCGAAAAATCATCACAGGTATTCGAAAGTAACTTAAAAATATAATAATTTACTCCTTGTTTTTACTAACATACAATTCCAATAGAAGCAATTGCAATGTAAATACTAAGCTTAAAGTGGCTTTTAATGTACTAAAGTAAAGAATATGATGTAAATTTATAATTTTTAAAAATCGCCAAAAATATGGGCATAAATCCGCAGCAGCCATATAAATGAAATAAAAATCCATTTCCAACCAGAGCAGTTGTAGTTCACAGCAAAACAATAAATTTATCAAAATTTTAAAATATTTTTGTTTTATAACATTTTTAAATTTAAACTTTTAGATCGTCAACCCATTACATTTACTCACATTATGCTCATATCTAATACAATGTAAAATTCATAATGCAGAAACTGTGACGTATGAGTGATATTTAATTCCATTAGTTTCATACATGACAAAATCGAATTTTTTTTTACTGCATACTTTTCAGGGTCTCTATTCTAGTACATGTAATATGATGCGTATGAGTAATATAGTTCAAATACAATTAAAAAGAAAGTATACCCCATAAAATTGGAATTAAGCTACATTCATACATGATTTTTTTTTAGGCTATATTCCAGTAGATAATAAATACATCATGACCAGTATCTTAATAGTCTGTATCTTGAACATCTTCAAAACAAAAAAAAAACAAAAATTAATTTGGCAAAATTTCCAACCGTTTTTTGTTTTATTGCATTTTTAAATATAAACTTTTAAATGGCCCAGCAGGTCTAATGGCCTCATGTCAGATGGGAATATGCTGCCGATGACTATCCATCTTCCAATCTAATAAATATTCATTTACAAAGCTATAAAGTCTCATTTCCAAACGCTTCCTATTTAGTTTAAATAAAGGAAAGTCTGTGATATTTTTTATTCATTTGAAATAGCAATTATGTGTGGAATATAACATCGTTTAAAAGTCCATGACCAGAGTTTTGTCTGGGTGGATCGCAATCAAAACGTCTAATTTTCCATGATATCAAGGCAAGTTTTATTGATGGCATGGGTTATGTTAGGTTTGAGAACAGCTGTAGTTTGCGGCTTATTCGCATACAACTGTAACTCAAGAAAACTCCTCAAGCTAGCTAATGTCACCTCCACGTGAGATTAACATGCCTTCAAATCGCTTGTGCATGATATCCAACGTGGCATGAGCTGTGTGACACAATTAGCGTCGTTCTGTTGAAACCATTTGCCGCTGCTGGCCAGATCATCTAATTCAGGCCAAAAGAATTTTGTAATCATTCGCTTATAGTGCTCACCGCTTTCTCATAGAAATATGGAAATATGGACCGATGTTGCCGCCATCCCAAACTACAAACCAAACTGTAAGTTTTTCGAAATTTTATTGGATATATTTACGGTAATAAATGCATTTTTCAATGAATACGTGAACTATTTTTGAATGTTCCAGAATTGCACACATATGGCAATAATTAGATAAGAATGTTTTTGCGAAGTATTTGCTTTTCATTACAATATATTTTGTTGCTATTTTTTAAATTGAACGATTTGATGTTTGTTTGCATACGTGTATTACCACTAGCATAGAAATAATGTGCTGGCAGAACAAAAAAAATCCAAAAATCGTCAAAATAAGTGCATATATCGTCAAATGGTCAATATGATAGTTTTGGAGCTCAAAATCGTCAAAATGACGATGAATCGTCAAATCTGGCAGCTATGCTCTTGACGCTGAACACATTTCAACTGATAAATTGTGAAATCAATTTTAATCCCGATTCTTATTAACAAAGATGAATTCTAGTATGCTTATCATGCAGTTTTTAATTCAAGCTTCGATTATTCATTACATATTCACATGTCATTACTGACCCACAACTCGTTGCTCCCTCTATTTATACTGCCTTAAGTCTTTTATTCTGTTTTTTTCTTTCTCTCTTTTTAGGTTTATTTGTGTCATTGGTTTGCTGTATTCTGTTGTAAGGACGAATACATTAACCACTTTTAGTATGTGCAATAACCTCAGTATTGTAGCAATTTAAGCAATTAGCATGCAACCATTTGCTGCATAACTTTTAACACTTCATTAAATTTTATCATTTGTTGTTCTATTGAACAAGATGAAGGTCATTTTTTGTTAGCAATAAGATATTTATTGCAATCAAAGAATCCTTGATGTAATATCCTTTTGATTAAATAAAATTAAAACAGTAAGGTTTTATTTAATTAAAGATAATTTTTTTATTAAATTAATTTGCTGTTAAATTTTAAAAATGAAAAGTCGATTATTTTTTTGTTTAAAAATTTATTTACGTTTCAATTATATGCAGAAGTAAATGTTTTCAAACTAAAGTGGACAATTTAAACATTTATAATCAACAAAAAATTGCTAATGTAGAGGATTAAACTACAAAAGCTAACAGAATTTTTTAATTTTGAAATTCAAAAATATTTCATATTAAAGAGAATTCTTTATTTAATATGAAGAAAAGAAGTGGAAAACAAAATAAATTTTTATTTAAATTTATTGATAAAATAGTCCTCCATAATTTGATAAACAATAAAAATGCTTTAATTGCTCCAAAGTAATATTTCTGCCAATAACATGATGGATTGGTTCTTGGTTAACCAGAATCTTGAATTATCATTATCATGACCATGATCAGAAAGGCCACTGACGGTAAATATATTGTGGAGCTGACAGAATAAGAGTGGATATTAAATGTGGTGAGAGCGGTCACAGAAAAAAGGATGTTTGGATGCACCGAAAAGTTGAATTTTCTCTGCAGAGCTCAGAAATCTTCGGATGAGCTTCCGGGCTACCGAGGATGTGGTGCGAATACAGTAAACCTTACCTTAAGGATATTACAATTGAATATGTGGAAAGGCAAGGTGGAATTTTATCAAGTCTTCCTATTTTTTTATTTAAATTAATTGAAGTGTGTGGAAATAGTCTGGGCGGTGTCCAAATGGGGATCGTAGTAGTTTCTGGCTTATTTGCATACATCTGCAACTTCAGAAAACCCCACAAGAAAAAGTCTAACGGGATCAAATCACACGGTCTCGGTGGCTAGTTCACATTAACCTACACATGAGATGACACCTACACACATATGTACATCCATACATAATTGATCATTAAAACTCTTCAGTCAGTTTTACAATCTAACTTCTCACAACACATATGGTGTTAATTTTATACATGACGGGACGTACAGTTTCCAGTCCGAACGACATATCTTGGAGAAGCTTTTCATGGCAATTTTATTTTTCTTCTTTTCTTTCAGAAAATACATACATACATACATAATTGGTCACTACAACCCTTCAGTCAGGATTACGACCTAGTTTCTCACACCACTTATGTGTGTGTGTTAATTTTATACATGATTGGTGGGACCTACAGTTTGAAGTCGACTCCAAACGACAGATTTTTGAGAAACTTTTCATGGCAATTTTATTTACTCTCAGAGTTTTTGCCAGAAATCTGCTGAGAGAAAGTCGCCGAAGAAATCCTTTTTTTGTATTTTGTTTTGATGTCTGGCCTGGGGCTCGAACCCTGGCTTTACGTCTAATAAGCCAACACACTACCTACTAGACTACGGCGACTTTAGCCAGTCTTTTATAATCATACAACTAGGGAAGAATGTATCTTTTATAAGCAAAGTTTCACATCACTACATCTAATATAGAATATGTTCTTCTGAGCAATGACAGACGGCAACCCTACTATCCTAGCACTGGCGGAAAATCGCTGATGATATATTTTGTTGTATTCCGTTTTGAGAGGGGAGATGCCTGTCCTGGGGTTTGGGCAATGGCCTTACATATACATATGTGGCACGAGCCATGAGGTTCGTAGCGCCCTCTTGTAAGTCATTGTCGCTGACCTCCAGATCATCCAATTCAGGCCAAAAGAAGTTTTGTAATCCTGGATTTAAAGAACTCGCCGTTGACGGTGAAGACCTGACTAAAATCATTCTCACAGAAATATTAACACATTACGCAATGCATGCCGTCACTTGGTGCACCACCGCGGTTGACGTCATGTAAATACGGCAGTTACTTATTGGTGCACAGAGACTGATGATGCATATACACAGCCCCCATACAAACTACCCTTGAAATTGCATTTATTTACACACATTCATATTAAACATGTTCATGTCGAACTTCATCGAGGTAATAACATTTTTAAGCCAATTATAATTGCTAAACATATTTTCTTAAGGGGCTCTATTTTGGACCTAGGGGGAATTAAGGACCGACAATAACAAAATTTGGTAATATAATTTAGATTTACAAAATTCACGCATTTCATCACGATACCGATGTTTTTAAGCCATTTATAAGCGCAAACGTGAATTTCTAAAGGGAACTTTATATGGGGACTAGGGTCAAATGTGATCCGATTTTCACCAAACTTTACACCATGATCCACGTTAGTACACAGAACTGATCCACGCTAAAATTTTATCATGATTGTTGCATAATTACAATAATTATGTGTAAATAAGTGAAATTTCGAGAGGAATTTGTATGGGGGCTAGGCGAAATCACGGACCGAGGTGAACCAAAACCAGTTGGGTACATCCTTGGGCTCAATTATCACTAACACTATCAAAAAATTACAGCCATTAACTCATAAAACACTTCTATTAATTTTGGCCAGGTTTTCAGGCAAAATGCCCCTCTGTGCTGCGTCTAATTTTTTTTAATTCTTCAAAAAAATTACAATTTTCAAAAAATCGCCAAAAAATAATTGCGCAAATTTGCGAAAACTCCTTTTTTTGTTCCTGAATGTATAGAGTTCGTATTTTCTTGTGGTATATAACATTAAACTACAAAAAACTACTTTCACCTTTAAAATACTCATCTTTTTTAGGGAGGGTAAAAAATGTCCAATTTATATATTTATATATATATATATATATATATATATATATATATATATATATATATATATGATATAAACGACATTAGCATTTAAGCTATTCACTTATGTAGCTTTAAATGATAAGCTTCAATTTTTTGATCTCTTTTTTTCTAATATTATTTTAATCTTAATGTTGTCACGGTAGGTAGTATGTTGGCTTAATGAAGTGAGGTCACGGTTCAAAGAAGATATTTCTTCGGCGACTGCCTCGTAGCAGATTAAGTAATTGAAATTGTCATGAAAACTTACTCAAAAGTCTATCGTTCGGAATCCATTTTAAACTTTAGGTCCAGCCACTCATGCATAAAATGAAAATACACTACGTAAGTGGTGTGAAAAGCTAGGTCGTAATCTTGACTGAAGTGTTGTAATGACCAATTATGTATGTATGGGTGTATATACAGTGGACAGCAAAAGCCTAAGTACGGCAATATATTTTAGAAATTTCATGAATTTTAGCTAAAAGTTTGTATAAAAATTTATAGTGTTTATATTTATTTTATTAATTTATTTCTGTTGTATTATAAAACAAAATTTTTTTTAATGTTTTTCATAAAACAAGAGAAAAATAACGAAAAGTTTCAGATGACTCCATAGGTACCCCCAAGGAGAACTCTGAGTAAATTTAAAATTCAAAGGCCTAATATATGAAAATATTATCCCTTTTATTTAGTAGAATATCCCTTAAGGTCAAGTACTTCATTTAACCCATTTGGAATAGAATGTACAAATTTTGTTCAGTGTTCTCTGCTGGCACCATGAGCAAGTTTCTCGATTGATTTTTGTTTAAGGTTTAGCGATTACGTAACCGTTCTTTCAAATGATCTCCTAAATACTCTCTTGAAGTCATACTTTGTGCAAGAGTATTAAGCCTGTGAGGACTTTTTTGTTAAAATATATTGCCGTACTTAGACTTTTGCTGGCCACTGTATATGTGTATGTTGCTTAATTTTAATCATGTTTTAAAACATTTCTAATAAAAACCGTGATCATACCGCTGAAGTATAAGCGGACATTATAGAGAACGATTAATTTCAATGAATCTTTCCTTATGTTTTCTTTAAATATTAGACTTTAAATCAGTTCATACAGCCTTTTTCCTGGGAAAATTTTGCTTAACACATAATGTTAAATCAAATCTCGGAAGAAGACGAGAAAATAAATAAAAATTTTTAATTATTTTACTAATATTGCCGTAAATCTAAAGTATCTACAACAACAACAATAGCAAAAAGTGAACAAAAACAACTGTAGTGGTATGGTGGATACTACGTATTTTAAGAAAATATTGTCTTCCATTATTTTCTGTTAACTGTTCAAGAAGTCATCTCTACTTCTGCTTTGTGTCTCTTGTAAAACAGATGTTTTATATTCAACATACAGACGTTGTCGTACAACGCATATATCATAATGTGTTTGTGTGGGTGTGTGTGGAAAAAGTAAATGGAGCTTGTCAAAGTTATCCTTGTTGACGTTATTGTTTTTTTTTTTGTTTTTATTTCTAATAGATTATATCAACAATAAATTTTTATTTCTCGAAATGTGTGTTCTGATTAAATGTGTCCAAATACGTTTGCCCTTCTTAAGGATCTTTAGGAATTAAAAAAACTACGATAAATACTGAAAGTTCACAGCACTGAATGTGACATTTATTTAAGTAATCGAGTCCTGCACGTCTATAATACCATACTATTTTCGGCTGTATTTCACGAATTGTAACGGTAATTTTTTCTTCCACGGTTGGAATTGTGACTGGCGTCACTCTATACACTTTACGCATCCCTACGAAATCAGAGTGGCAATTAACCTTTTTTATATGCAAACTTCAAGTCATAATTGATTGGCGTGTGGTGCGACTCATCTGAACGAGACTCACTCCAGTTTTATTTCAATTGAATATGACCTCCTGGTCATAGGAACATCTCGGATAATTGCGTAACAGATGACCTTGCTGGAACAAATGCTGGATCTCTGACAAATGCTGGGTTGAAGAAGAAATCCAGGCACAATTTCCTTAATTTAATATGAAAAGTTCCAATTGCTATCCAATATTTAAATTGTATCGAAGGGACATCCCGGTCATTGCATCTGTTCTTTCCGGTCATTAATTACAGAGATTATGTATCGGTTGAGTTCTAAATAAACCTACCTTTTATGATAGTATAACGGAGCTATCATTCATCACTTATTTAATGATAACAACTTAGCTTATCCCATGTTGTGCGATTTCATCCATGAGTGTTAATTAAATCGCATTTTATTGGAGGCCAATTGACTGCTTAAAAACTCAATATTAGTTACATACTCAAATTGCATCGTTATTGGTTTGTACCGCGTGGCATGTGAGACCGCCTTGTTGAAACTAAATTTTAAATTCTTCCACTATTGAGTCAGTTGTCATCGTTAGGAACCTTGCTAAATTGGTTGCAACGTTGCGATATTCATTGTCCTTGAAGAGTTACAGATCAAAGAGGCCACCAATACACAAACCGTAATAAGCTGTGAACTTTTCTTACATTCGCTGCTCTTTACACAAAATTTATTAATTTTGTTTGTTGGCGTAATCATCGAGTCAAAAATGTACTTCACCGTTGAGAATAATTTTTCGTTAGAAACACAATTTTCACCCCAAACGAATCTTATGTATATATAAAAATGAATGTGTGTTTATTTGTTTGTTAGTTTGTTTGAAGTCTATAGATGGCTAACCGGTTGGACCGATTTTCTTGAAATTTTAACAGTACTTTCCTGTATGCAGGAAGGAACTACAGGCTACTTTTTATTTTAAAATTTGAAGTAGTCGAGGTGCCACGCCCACATACCCATATAAAAATGAATTTTAGTTTGTATGTACATCATAGAGTCGTAACCTATGCATTTGATCATGATACGATCTTTAGCAAAGTTGTTGCGCATGAGCTGGGAAAGTTTCTAAGTCAGTATGACTAATAATAGGTGGCGCCACTGAAAATTACTTAAAATCAGTTAAATCGTAAACTGTGCATTTGATCATGTTATGATCTTTAGAAAAGTTGTTGCGCATTAGCCGTCGAAGGTTTCTAAGTCAGTATGACCAATTTCCGACAGGTGGTGCTAATGAAAATTACTCAAAATGAATTAAATCGTAAATTGTGCATTCTTTAACAAAGTTGTTGCGCATGAGTCGACAGAGGTGGGTGCGATTAATTTCCGATGGATGGCGTCACTGAAAATTATTCAAAATGAATGGAAAGCAATTGGTCGACCTACACCTCAAGCACGGAATTAAAGAGTATTACCAGACTCAGAATCAGACGAGCATTGATACTGGAAAATCTTCGAGTATATGTTCGCTTGAACTACTTGAACAACGAGAAGTGAGATTAGAAACTGATCGAATACGTACTACTCAGGCCCGTTCATCTGAATCATCAGGACAACGGGAAACAAACTCGTACATATATAATTAGAATATAATTTGTAATTGTATTGTAATTAATTGATAAATAAATAAATAAATAAATTGGACATTTGTGTAATGTCTTTCCTTCAAATTTATTTTAGTTGGTCGCGTAGCAACACGCGCAGTGTACAAATAGTTTTTATAATAAAATTCAAAGATTTGTAAGTTAAACTATTCGTGGTGGAATGATTTTTGCCATTGTCACACGTCCGTAACTACTTTTTTTTTATCAATGTTACATAAATACATAAAACTTTCAAATTATATTGACTGATTTTCGTTAATTGTGGCTTAAGCTTCAGTTCTACTACAGCCTTTTAGTTGGTTTGTTCGTTTACAAGGTACAGTGGCGCTAATTAAAAAAAAATAATTTTTTATTAAAATTTCCTGACCAAAGGATGTCTTTAGTTACTAACTTACTTACTTACTTAATAGGCCATTAACAACCTGCTTATTGGATTTTGGCCTACTTTAACACATTATTCCCGGCGCATCTAGCGCGCTTTCACTTTATGGTCACATCAGTCGATCGCAGGGCTTCCCCGATTTGATCCTTCCAACGTAGACCACTCATCCCCGCACCAATACATCTGAACAATATAGCTAACCAACGCAGCCGCATTATGTTTATGTACTGCACAACGTTTATGCCTCACTATTATAGGACTTACGCTCGACTTTTCTCTCAAATATTCTCAAGGCATCATTGGTGAGTAACAGCGTCCATGCTTATGCGCCATACAGAAGCATGGGGAACTGGTGGAGTATATTTTACGTCTAGAGAGATCTTTGTTACTTGTCTATTGAGGCCAGAGTAACAACTGTTAGCAAGAGTGATGCTATGCTTGAAATTCAGACTGGCATCATTTTTATTGGTAACGGTTGAGCCAATCCAAACAAATTCACTGACAGCATTGTAAGTAAAGTTATCGGCGATAATCTCGGATCCGATACGTCGGATGTCCCTACTTTGCCCTCATTTACTGCCAGACCCATCTTGATAGACTTAAGCTCAGTAGCGCTAAAGTCAGTAGTATTATCTGGCGTGGTACGTCCTATTATGTATGCAAAAAACTGGACACATTTGTGTAAAATAGTGCCATTGCGAAGCACTCACGCCTTTCGTAAAACATTCTCCACAATAAAGTTGAAGAGGAATGATCGCCTTGTCTGAAACCTCGCATGATATCAAAAGTCTCGGGGAGGGTCTTTTCTACCTTGACAGAGTTGCAGTAGTTGCTCAGCGTCATGTCTATATGCAGAAATAAACTGGTCATTACAACCCTTTAGTCGGGATTACTACCTAACTTTTCATACCACTTATGTTGTGTGTGCTAATTTTATACATGAGCGGCGTAACCTACAGTTTAAAGTCGACTCTGAGCGAGAGATCCTTTGAGAAACTTTTCATCACAATTTTATTTACTCTCAGAGTTTTTGCCAGAAATCTGCTGAGAGGAAGTCGCCGGGGAAATATTTTCTATGAAAATGAAATGTTTTATTCGGGATGTCGGACATGCGATTCATTTTGCATAGCCTTACCAGATTCGCAGGAATACCGAGTTGAGACATTGCGCCAAAATCACGATTCCTTACAGAACTATCGAAGGATGCCTTATATTCAACAAATAGGTAGTGTGCTTCGACTTGTTTTGTATGAGTCTTGTCCAGAATTTGACGTATTATGAAGACATGGTTGTTAGTGGAATTTTTAAGTTAGAGTCGTCACTGATAAGGTCCAATGTGTGTTTCGGCGTTTGGTTTCGGTCGTTCACACAATACACTCGTAAGAAGCTTGTATGCGGTAAGGAGAAGGCTTACACCCAAGTAGTTGGCTCATATTAAGCGGTCTCCCTATTTTAAAACAGGACAGAGTACACCGAGGTTCCAATCGTTGGGCTTCCACGAAGCAGTAAATTTTGTTATCGAAACATGTCAAAGGCTTTTAAAATAAATAAGTTTTTAATTTTAATTACAAAAAACAACAACAGCTACTGACTGACTGTTTTCTATCGCAAGGTTAGAGTTTATTAGCAGGGAAATGGAAAAGCAGTTCCATTTAATTTTTTCCTTCGCAATATTAAATAACTTGATGCATTTATTTAATATTATTTTAGTGAGAAATTTAAATATATTTCCTACATTTTCTTCATCGCTTTTAACAATGAATAAGAATTTTAATTAACTCTTAAAGCTGAAAATATTTTTGCAAATCTCCTTGTAAACTCTATTAGCATCGTACCAGTAATGTTGTTATTATTGTTATAGATGGAGTTGTTGTTTTTACTTGGATATTTTATTTATTTATTTATTTATTTATTTATTCATATAAAACCAAGGGAACAAATTGGATATTTTAATTAACTGATAAAAACAGGAAAAAAACAAAATAATCTGAATTACCCAAAAACAAAAAAAAAAAAAACAAAAAAATAAGGACTCTGCAGTCGTTGCAATATCAGTCTGTGCCTTAAATAAACTTTTGGATTTTAAGAAATTGTTGCCATAAAAAGGGTAATTGAAAAAGGAATGATAAAATTTGAGTACAAAGTGCCTGTGTATATAATGTCTAGTAACATGTCGTAATTTTAGAAATAGTAAGTAGTGCCTAGTATGTTATTTGTTAGCTTATTGGTCGTGAGGCCATGGTTCGTAGCCCAGCTCAGACATCTCCAACCAAAATGAAATATGAAATATGATTTCTGGCAAAAACTCTGAGAGAAAATAAAATTGCCATGACATGTTACTCAGAAATCTATCGTTCTTGCGCTCTTGCCTTTGTCAGACAAATATCAACACGCAACAAAATTAGTACATTCAATACCAAATGGGTTAAATGGAATACTTGACCATAAAGGAATCCTGCTAAATATAGGGTACACTATTTTCATACATTGGGTATTTGAATTTTATATTTACTCTGATTTTTTTTTTTTTGAGTACCTACACTTTTGCGTTGCAAAAAGTTTCACCAGAAAGTTTCCCTAATTTTTCTTATGGTTTCTGAGAAACCTTGAATATTTGTTTTGATGATAAAAGAGAAATAAATAAATGAAATGAATATAAAAAGCAATTATTTTTTACAAAGTATTACTTAAAATTAATAAAATTGCTTAAACATATTGTGGTACCTAGACTTCTGCTGTCTGCTGTACATATGTCTTGGTTGGCGAAGTTAAGTTTTTAGGCTATCACAATGGGCTACAGACCTTTCGTGTTCGTAAAATTGGTGCTTAACACGTGAAACCTAACCTTATATTATCCTGCATGGAACTCGCAATCTAATACATATTACAGGACACAGGTATTCCAAATTCCGCAGTTAATTTGGATATCCACACTTACTACATGAAAGCTCAATCTCGTTGACAGCAGCAGGATAAATGCAATAAAACTAGACTCTGCAGGATACGTACAGATATGAAATATCTGATATGATAATATCTATTCTCACGGCTCACTGTCCTTTTGAGCGGCATGCACTTCATGCATCAGTGCCCTGATTTTGTTCTAAGTAGCCGAAGGTCTCTTGACTCAACTCTATAATATAAAGATTGCAACAACAGTATAATTTATTTTGAACTGGAATTGGTATCCTCTAAGAAATGTTTTGATCCCCGGATAGAATTGATGGTGATACCAAAATTATATGAAAAGGTGGCCTAAATATGATCTTTTCTAACCTAATCTTATATAATAATGTATGAACCCTTCATCCGGGCCACCTGAATAAAAATAAAAGCTTTAACGTTTGGCTCGTAAAACGATTGCATACGTACATAAATGGTCATTACAACCCTTTAGTCAGGATTACGACCTAGTTTCTTATACCACTTATGTTGTGTGCGTTAATTTTGTACATGAGTAACGGGACCTACAGTTTAAAGTCGACTCTGAACGACAGTTTTTTGAGAAAATTTTTCATGGCAGTTTTATTTACTCTCAGAAACAACTACATACCATCCGCGCCAACAAACATATGAATGGTTAATGGATAGAGCAGCAGTGTTATGTCCTGACTGTCGTCTAATGCAAGTTTATTGGATAATGTAGTAAGTATTCAAGAAGTAGCCTTATAGAAATGTGTATTTAATAATTTGCACATAAATTACTAATAAAACACAAATTTTATTTAAATACATTTTTAATTTAAGTTAATTAAATTACTTTTTATTTTTAACTTATTTAAATTAATATTTGATTCAATTTTAATAAAAAGGAGAAAAGAGACAATTTATTTAAATTTAGTTCCGCGGAATATTCCGTCGATGTTGTTGTGTCGAGATCTATAAGCAAAAGAGATAGAGAAAATAAAAATGGCGATCCGTATAAGATTTGCTTGAGCGACCACGCTTAAAAAGAGTGCTGCCACGGACTGTGCAGCCCCACCATTCCCCCCTGGCTGGAGGAGGTTCTTCCGAATCTTAGAGGGATATTTACTCTTCTACCAATCGAGCTAACCTTGTGTTTTAATAGCTGTGCGAAATCTGCTGGCGGGCCGGGATCTGTAGGTGTAGGTCCGAATTTGGGATCGTTGCGTTCTGGTATTTGCTGGTTTTCGTCAGTGCTGTGTAAAATTTCGGAGGACAAATCAAGTGTGGTGATCGTGATTGCAGGAGCTTCTGGTGCTATAACATTATCGTGCGTATTATCACTGGAAATGAAAGCAGGTTTTAAGCGGTCGCTACTAATATCAATAGTGAAGAACTCGTAAATTTGTTACGAAGTCTGTAAGGAAAGGTAGAGGGTAACGATCAAGTAGCGTTTGCGCGTTAAGTGCGCGATAATCCTTTACAAGGACGCCAAGTCCCGTCACTTTTCCGAACCATACGGAGAGGGCTGGACCAATTCCTCTTTGATGGCTGGCACATTCCGGTTTTTAACCAAAAATTGAATTCCTTTCTAGCTGCGGCGAGTTTTTCTGGGCTGAGACGTCATGGTAGACAAAAGACTGGCTGGCCCGTTGTTTCAATCCTGTGAACTATTGTGGACCTCGTTGTGGAGCCGTAAGGTGACAATTTTTTATTTCAGGGAATTTGTCCAAAATCGTTGTAAAAGGTGTACTTGATGCGGGCGATTTAATCACTGCTGTTTCAATAAAGTTGACGCATGAAAGTTTTAATTTGGCTCCTGTGGTACTGTCGATAAGCTGATTACGCCGTAGGTCGATAAGCAAGTCGTATTGCTTTATGAAGTCCGAACCGATGATTGGTGACGTGACGTTGGCTATGACAAACGACCAGTCGAAGACTCGATGCAGGCCGAGGTCTAGTTTTATTTGTCTTTGACCGAAAACCCTTATTGGAGATCCGTTAGCAGCAAATAGTGTAATGGCAGTTGGTTGAACGTCAGTTGATTTGGAAGATAGGGAAACATCTGCGCCGCTATCTACCAGGAAGTACATTTTCGAAATTTTGTCTCTGACTTGGAGCCGAAATATGTGAAGATCGTTGGGACGGCCTTCGCCAAGCTCCTCCGCTGAGCCGTCCAGTCAGGACGGAAGAGTGGTGGAAGGCATCCCATTCACACGACGTCTCTTATGCCGGCAGGGGCTGCGGCACTTTCTAGCAAAACTGGTGTAATTTTTATGATACCCGAAATCGTCACCTTTGGCATCGACGTTGTTAGAAGGGCGACGTAGTGATCGATTGCGCGTCACTGTCGGTCTACGTGACCGTGAGTGTGTTGGTGTTGAAAGCTGCTCGAGTCGTTTGCCCAGTGCAGCCATATGTGTCATTTTGTTGTTGCTTGTTTTCATTTCCAAATTGTTACAGTATTTCTGTGCCTTCTTTTATTCAATACAAAAAAGTATTAATTTTATTTGGATATCCTGTAAAAATTACATTAAAAAGAGATGAAGATTTTAATTTTTTTTTCGGATAATTTTTTCTCTACAAAATGCCGTTTTAGTAAAAACATTTGAAAAACAAAGAAACATTAAATTCAATGAAAATCAGGGCTATCGTTCTCTAGCATAACGACGACAATAACGACAACAAGAATTTATACGTTTGAAACAATGTTCAAAATTTTTATATCAAATTTTTTTCCAAATATTCCACATTTATTGCAATTTTTTTAAAGTGTTTCCCCTTTTTTATACTCTCTGTTGGAAAAAACAAAACAAAAACATGATAAAAATACTCTAAAATAGATTTTCTCATTTTCATCCAAAAACAAAACAATAAATTTGTGTAGATTTAGGATATGTTGCAGCTTAAGTTTTTAAAATTTTTTGTAAAAACAATGAACAACAATATAAAATATGTGTGTGTATTTGGCAAATTAAAAAACACTGTGACTATGCCCGTTCAACCCCTTTTCTCTAAACTTCTACTTATTGAAACAGCAAATCTTGTTTTTATATTCAATGTTTTCAATAATAAATTCTGCATATTGCAGTACATATTTGAAATGATAAATAAATTACTCTGGAAAATATTTAATAGTCCGCAGAGATTCGAATACTAATACCGGATGATATGTTTGCAATTCGATTTGCTAGAATTTTTTTATTTTGTTTTTTTTCTGTGTAAAAAAGTGATTAAAATCATGTGCCAAGTTTTGCATTCGAAAAAGTAAAGTAGCATACGTTGGTGATCGAGTGTTTTTTTAAATAATTGATTAATTGTTACCAAAATGGAAAAAATGATACTGGTGCTTTTACATCGTTTAACATTAAAATTATAAACAAAAGCTACAAAATCAATAACAATGAACTTGTTTACAAATTATCATACAGCGTAATAGAACAACAAACATCAGCATAAAAAAATATAAGCGAGTAAACAAAAATATACCAACAAACAGCAGCATAAAAATGGTAAAGAAGTAAACAAAAATACAACAACAAACACTACAAGAATAAATATAAACAATATACAAAAACAACAATAATGAAACAACGATGTTTACGTTTATAGAGATCTCGAGAAGGCTAAGCCACGAACCTTCGACTTTAAGAACATTCATTAGACTGTTTACGTTGCCATATAAAAGAAAAAGAAAAGCAGGCAACTGAGTCAGTAAAAATTCAGTCAGTCTTGTGTGAAGACGCGGTACGTTTGAAGAGAGTAATCATGGTTTGAAGATTTCCGTTACAAAGATCTGTCAAACAATTGTTTAGTAATTGTTATTGCGTATGCAATAGGTGTAAACAGAGGAATAACAAACAAAGCAATTGTTGTTGTTTACATCAAGTTGTGAACGGCTGCACACAGAATTGTGCGAATAATAAAGAATTTTTATTAAAACTAAACACAAAATTATTTTTATTTTATTTACAATCTACGAGCTCATATTTTAAATACTTTTAAAAAGTGAAAACGTAACAATATGGTGCCATGTTTTACACGGCAAACACGAAAAGAATCATCAGTTAAGTTGAATTATTTTCTAACACCCAATTTCCGTTGAGAAACGAATTATAAAGAGTTAAAAAGTTAGACAAACTGAAATTTATTTAGTTAACCCTTTTCAGACCGTAAGGTTATGAGAGACAAAGTTATAATTTTGTCTATTTGGGATAATACATTAGAAGACAAAGCAACATATTTTAAAGACAAAATCGATAGTGAGTTGTCCGTTTTTTCTTGGGGCATATGTGTCCCTATGGTCGTATAGTATAGTATTTGCTGCAATAAAGTAATGAAATTTTTGAATTTTAGTGCCGCCGATAGTTTGTTCACCTGTCTGAATCCCCATTAGGTAGGCTTATTGCTTCATTACATTGTTCTTTAAAATTTTATCATGTGATCATTAGTATATTGTTGTTCACTGTTTTTGAAAGCATCTTGTAACTCTTCATTGTTTCAAAAATGCAGGTTTCAAAGTATACCTTCGGGCCGAAGCTTTAACGTAACGTCTGATATACAAGGTATCCCCATATTTATTTCTGTAGACTAGTAATCTTTAAATTATATCAAAATATGATATCCCGTAGAGAATTCCCGACTATTTTAATGGGATTATCGAATTAATTTTTCTACCCAAGCTATAAAATTTGACCTGAAAGGAATACATCTGAAACAGGAAAGACATTCGAAATGTATGCTCTCTAACATTTTTTAAAAACATGTTAATCGTTACTAAGTTGGAGAGAAGGCTGAATTGAATTTTTGCTGTTAGAATACCGTATCTTTAATTTCGTCAACAGCCTTTGATTTATCTATCTATGTCGACACTATTGTTTCCCATCAATAAATGCTGAATTTCATTTTCGTTGAATTTAATAACTTCACATCCTCGGCTAAACATTGTCTACAATACCAAAAATAAGTGAATGATGGTAATAGTAAGAAACAATAGCAATTGGCGTTTGGTATAATCGTCATTGTACTCCCGGCTTACCGCCTTTATTACTCGAAATATTATCATCGACAAGGAAATATGCTACTCCATTTCACTCACTGAGAAAATAGTTTGCACCAATAGCTTACACATATCACATGAAACTGCAGTGTGTGTTACCTGTAGTTTTTTGATATGGAGAGGCAAAATTATGCTCACCTCTTGACAAGCCTGCTATTTCCGTTATGATCCTTTAAAGAACCCTTAAACTGGATAATAGGGTTGTCATCTATAATTGCTCAGAACAACATATTCTATATAAGGTGTAGTGATGTGAAACTTTGCTTATAAAAGATTTATTCTTCTTTAGTTATATGATTATAAGAGGCAGGCTGAAGTCGCCGTAGTCTAATAGGTAGTGTGTTGGCTTATTAGACGTAAGGCCACGGTTCGACCCCCAGGCCAGGCACCGAGACAAAATACAAAAAGTATTTCTTCGGCGACTTCCTCTCAGCAGATTTCTAGCAAAAACCCTGTGAGTAAATAAAATTGCCATGAAAAGTTTCTCAAAAATCTGTCGTTCGGAGTCGACTTTAAAATGTAGATTGCGCCAAACATGTATAAAATTAACAAACACATACTAAGTGGTGTGAGAAACTAGGTCCATAATCCTGATTGAAGGGTTGTAATGACCAATTATGTATGTATGTATGTTTTTTGCTTCTCTTTTTTTGCTTCTATTATTGAACCCTTCAAACTCACTTCACCTTAGTTAGTTCTTCAATTGTTTTCGTCAACCAAAGTCTTCAAATCATATCATGCCTAGCCAATGCAGGTAATAATGTCATCGCGTAACAAAACGGCATTTATAATTCAATTTCTATAACAAACAACAACAACAAATTTTCCTTTTTTATTTTATTTCGCTTATGATCCAATGATTCTTTTTGCTTAACTTATTCCGTCTATTTTTCTGATTGTTATCCCCACTAAAGCAGAAAGTTATTGAAATTGTTAATGCAATCAAACAACTCCAGCTTGATTTTTTCTTTTAATTTGTTTTGCAATTTAATTCTCTTTTATTTAACTGAAGTAACAGATAAACAATTGGGAAATGTGAAATCAAAAAAAAAACTTTTTATTCTACAGAAAAATATCACGCATCTACTCATTCATTCAGTCATTCATTCGTTCAATGGATTCAATATTATTTCGATATGTTTTGTGTTTTTATTTGTATTTTTATTGAGATTAAATGGATTTTGGGCGTTTTGTTTTTGTGTCACAAGTGGAAATTAATTTTAGATTTCGAAAAAGTTTTGACAATTTTTTTTCTTTCATTTTTTTTGTGGAAACAGAAGAAGAGAAATATAAAAAAAGTTCTGAAAATAAAAAGTTTTCAATAAAATCTAAAAATTTGTGAAATAAACAAACAATTGACAATTTGCAATTTAATTCGCATAAACTCGCTAGAAAAATTGTTGAAAATATGTTGCTTCCTATGGATTACAATAAAAAAGTTGGTGATATATTCGTATTACAAAATATAATAACAAATGAATACATATTGACACATAAAGGACTATCGCTGTAATAAGCTCTTATGAAATTTAAGCTTTTGGATTAAAATTTCAATTGCACTTTATACTCAATTATCGATAAATTTCTACGATACGGGAGATATTTAGCGTTACATTGAAAAAAACTAAATCAGTCGAGTTTATTTCAAAGTATCCACACATATTTATGTACATAATTGGTCATTAAAACCCTTCAATCAGGATTAGAATTTTTTGAGAAAATTTTCATTCAAAAAATTTTTTGCCAGACATTACATTACCTACTTTTTTTTCGCGGGAAGGAGGGAAAATTCTTTATGCATTCATGAAGGTCATCAAAATACATGGTATGTCGGACTCTCCCACTGGGTATACCGACTAAAAACCTGCATTGTTTCCTTACCGGGGTATCATTCCACCTCGGAACCACGGTTGTATTACTTCGAGGTGGGCCCCTTTTTGGCACCTGTGCCAGTTCATCATTGTCAGCCTGCGTTTGGCTCCGCTCTTTTCTTATTTTCTTATTCTACAGCGTCTAGGTTATATTTTTTCCTTCGCAGGACATAGTGCACAAATTGTTTTACTGCGTTCCAGTTTTTCTGCTGTTTGTCATTTTCAGCACGACGTTTGTAGCACTAATAGTGCCGATTTCAGCTTCGAGACCCTGACGTCCTGCGGCCCAGTGACTGCAGCCGAAGAAAGTGTGTTCGGCAACGTCTAACATTTCCTCCTCCTCGTAGATGCAGAATAGCGAGCGACATTTCCCCATGCGATGCTGGTACTCTCTGAAATATCCATGACCCGTTAGTATCTGGGTTATATAGTAGTCCACTTCGCCGTTTTTTCTGTTTTTCCACACTTGCAATTCTGGAATCAATTTATATGTCCACCTACCATGCCGCTTATTTTCCCAGCGATGTTGCCATTTTAAGAAGACTTCGTGCTGTATCACTTCTATGTTCTGCGACTGAGTCGTGCTCTGTCTAGCGTTGAAAATCATCTGGCGCTCAATTGCTTGAAGGTCTATCAGAACCATTCCAGCTATTATTAAGGCAGCCTGTGTTGATACCGTGCGATACGAGGATGGGACCCGTACAGCTGCTATCCT
Source organism: Sarcophaga subvicina (assembly GCA_936449025.2). Classification (NCBI taxonomy): domain Eukaryota; kingdom Metazoa; phylum Arthropoda; class Insecta; order Diptera; family Sarcophagidae; genus Sarcophaga; species Sarcophaga subvicina. Next base: position 43,246,248 of record OW388084.2, read on the forward strand.
CTGCGCAGATAGTAGTTTTTTAGCTCTGGTTCGAGATTTCAAAGTAGAAGAACAGATTTCAGAACCATAAAGGATTATGCTATTTCCATCCTCCATGAGTAACTTCCTCCTACTTGGGATTGGTCCTCCAGTATTTGCCATCAGTCTACTCAGCTGTGTTGTTATTCTAGCTGCTTTCGCTTTTGCATACTCTATCTGCTCTGAGTAGATCAGTTTTGAGTCCAGTCTAATCCCAAGGTATTTAATCGATCTCTTCGTAGGGATAACCAACACGCCTATATTTATTTCGATCTCGGTCGGAATATGTCGCCTTGTTAGTAACATTAGCTCCGTTTTATGTATGGCCAACTGCAGGCCGAGAGATTCCAGCCAGTTTTTAGTGCGCATCATGACTGGGTGTAGTCTGCGTTGAACTACTTCTGTGTTTCTACCTCTAATGACTGCCGCAATGTCGTCTGCGTATCCAACTAGGAAAGTATCCTCCTACATTACCTACTAGACTACGACGACTTTATACAGCCGACCAGTGTACTACAACTGTGATAAACGTTGCGCTTTTATTTCAACTCCTCCCCAAGTGCTGAGTGACCACTGACTGACAACTTTGTCTTTTGCTTTATTATTGAAATAATTATTTTATTTTTATCTTTCGTTGTATTTCTGTGTAGTGTTGTTCTTAGAATTTGATCTCTGTTTGTCTCTCATCTCGTACTTCCTTAAATGTATTGTTTCTGTATTCCTTTGTGCCGTATTTTTCTAAAAACCGAATTGTTAATCCTGTTTTCTTAACGTTGCCGTTACCTCCTGAAGGAGATCTTTACCACCATTGCAATTGGTTAAAAGTGTACGACAATTAGTTCAGGTGTACGAATTTTATGAAGCCGCCGTAGTCTAGTAGGTAATGTGTTGGCTTATTAGACGAAAAGCCAGGGTTCAAACCCCAGGCCAGACATCAAAAACGAAATATGAAAAATATTTTTTCGGCGACTTCCTCTCAGCAGATTTCTGGCAAAAACTCTGTGAGTAATTGAAATTGCCATGAAAATTTACTAAAAAATCTGTCGTATGTTATCGACTTTAAACTGTAGGTCCTGCCACTCATGTATAAAATTAACACACACACCATAATTGGTGTGAGGTCGTAATCCTGACTGATGGGTTGTTATGACCTATTATATATGTGTATGTATGTACGAATTTTATTTCTAATTTCGAACTGTGGTGTTTTTAAAGCCTGTAGGCTGTTTCAGTTTTCGATCATACAAAGTTAAGTTCTTCTTATTCGGGAGTAAATATGCCTTTGAGTACGTGCTGGCACAGGTTCATATCAAATTCTAAAGCAAGCACCGTATTATATTTCTAAACAATTTTGACAATCCTTTTTTCTTTAAATGCTAAGCAATTCACCACTCAATATTTGTAATCATTGTAAAAATTAAAAAAAAAAACAGATTTATAAACGCTGAAAATTTTTTAACAAATCTTATGAAAACAAAGTGATTTCGTTAAGAAATTAAGAACGACTTTAAATTTATTTCAATTTTCAAATATTGCCAAATATTTATTGAAAATGTATTATTTCGCCAATCTCAAATGATTTCCGTATTAATACGTAATTTTGTCAATTGTTGTTGTTTATTTCTTTTCCTTTCCTTTCCATTGTAATATTTTTATTTTTCTATACCCAGTTTATTGTGCGTTTGTTTTCCATTTCATTTCATTGGATTGTATTCAATTTCAATTCACTTCTATTTTTTATTTGCTTTAATCTTCTATTCATTTTCACTTATTGTTCTGCTAAATTTATTGTTAAAATGTTGCTAAGTTCTGTAGATTATTTATTAAATCCCTTTCCGATGGACTTTGTGTTCAATACAATTGTTTTTTATGATTGGAAACTCAAACTGCTAGAAAAAAGAGCATTTGTAGAGACACTTTTTTCAGAAAAAAAAAACTCTACGTGTCCACACATGCTATTTTTAAAGTGTAGAATTATAGGGTGAGCCACCTCCATCAAAAACATAGTTATTTGGATTTTGTTATCCGTCACAGTCCTAAAAGTTTACACACATACATACATAATTGGCCATTACACTCCTTCAGTCAGGATTATGGCCTAACTTCTCACACTACTTATATTATGTGTGTTATTTTTATATCTAAATGTCGGGATCTACATTTTTCAATATTTTTTAAGCCATTTTAAGCGGTTTGTTTTTTACTTACGTACTTACTGAATTGGCCATAACAACCCGTTTAACGGATTTCGGCGTGCCGCAACATATCATTCCAGCCGCCTCTGCTTCTTGCGCGCCTATGCCAGTTGTTCACACCAATCGATGACAGGGCTTCCTCGAATTGGTCCTTCCAACGGATACAAGGTCGTCCTCTTCACCGACTTCCGTAGATTCCCGCATCAAATACCCGCCTCGCAGGAGCATCCTCCTCCATTCGAACGACATGGCCGAGCCAGCGCAGCCGCGGGATATTAATACGCTGTACAATGTTTATGTCGTTGAGGAGCTCATACAGCTCACTGTTGGATCGGATACGGAAATCATCGCCAACTCGCACAATATCTTACGTACGACTTTTCTCTCGAACACTCTCAAGGCCGCTGCATCAGTACTCAATAGGGTCCATGCTACTGCGCCATAAAGAAGCACGGGTAGGATGAGTGTCTTGTAGAGTGTTAGTTTTGTCGTACGAGAAAGGTCTCTGCTACTCAATTGCCTATTCAGAGCGTAGTAGCATGTGTTGGCAAGAGTTATCCTACGCTTGATCTCCAGGCTGACATCATTTTTGGTGGTAACAGCGGTCGATAACATATACCTACTTGTCGATTACATATACTTTGTTTTGCCCACATTTACTGCCAAACCCATCTTAGTAGACTCCCGTTCAATAGCAGTAAAGGCAGCAGTAACATCTCGCTAGGTACGCCCTATGATGTCTATGTCGTCAGCGTACGCAAGCAACTGGACACTTTTTTGAAAAATAGTGCCATTGCGATGCACTCCCGCCTTTCGCAGGACACTCTCTATGACGAAGTTGAAGAGGTCGCATGATAAGGGCTCGCCTTGTCTGAAACCTCGCACGGTATCAAAAGGTTCGGAGAGGTCCATTCCTACCTTGACGGAACTACAGGAATTGCTCAACGTCATTCTGCATAGCTTTGTTTTTTATCGCTCTAAAAAGGCTACTAATGAAATTGGCCACCACACGACCTGAAACCGAAAAACATTGAAAGACTATCATTCACCTCATGTAACAGTGCTCTGCTTCTGCCATTATCTGACATCGTTGACCGAATTCTCTGATAAAAAGATTGGTGCAATAGCAAGATCTATTTTTAACTTGGATTGGTTTTCTCTAGCAAATGTTTATATATATATATAAATAAATAAACCTAAACGCTGTTCTGAGTGGTACCTCTTCATTTAAGGGGTTCTGCCATTTTACCTAAGCTAACCTAAGGCTGAAGACGAAGCTTTACAAATAAATTGGTTAATTAGGGAATTGAGGCAGTAAAAATAAATATTGTAACGAAAATGGAAATAATCTAGATACTGATGTTTTACTTTTACATCGCTTAACATTAAAATTATAAACAAAAGCTACAAAAACAAAAAAATGTAGTAAACATATCTGTTTACAAATTATCATACTACTTAATGTGACAACAAACACCAGCATAAAAAATGATAAACAAGTACACAAAAGGATACAAATAGCACTACAATATTAAACATAAATAACGATGTTTACATTTACAGAGATTTCGAGAAGGCGAAGTCATAAACGTTCGCCTTCAAGAACATTCATCAGACTGGTAAGGCAAAGCATTCTACTGTGTTAATGAAGTTCAGTCAGTCTTGTGTGAAGACGCGGTGCGTTTGAAGAGAGTTGTCGTGGTTTGAAAATCTCCGTTACAAAGATCTTTCGAATAATTGCCTAGTAATTGTTATTGTTTTTTGCAAAGGGTGTAAACAGAGGAATAACAAAGAAAAGCAATTGTTGTTGTTTACATCAAGTTGTGAACAGTAATGCACAGAATTGTGCGAACAATAAAGAATTTTAACTAAAACTAAATACAAATTTATTTTTATTTTATTTGCGATCTACGAGTTCATATTTTAAACGTTTTTAAAAGGGTAAAAACGTAACAATATTTATATAGTTTATCTTTTAATGTAGTTTAAAAGTAATTCAATTATTCCGATGGAGTGGATATGTCTTATCCTTATTTATATTTTCAAAAGCTTTGCTAAATCTAGATCCGTACCCACTTAAATTCTGTATCTTATCGATGTCTTTATGTTTTTTATGTTTTGTTGTATATCGAAAATCTATTGAATATTTAACAATTCCTTGAAGCAATTAATTCCAAACTTTTACTCTTACTCTCTTACTCCTTCAAATGATTTGTTAGATTTGTATTCTTTCTATCCTGATGCTTAAGTTTAAGTACTTCATTTGAGTGTATTTTGTTTTATTTTTCTTTTTGATTTCTTTTGCAACTTTTTTATTTTTTTTCTGCATGAAAGTCTAGCAACTTTTTTCGTTGTATTTTAAGATAAAAGTTTTCATAGATTTTTGTTGCCGTTTTTACAAACGGAATTTAAAAGTAACGAATGAAAATAGGAACAAATGACAGCTAGTTTGCTAGAGCCTCTTGAATGTTTACAGTTGGTAGCTAACAATAATTGATTATTCTACATCTTCTGCTGTTGTTTTCTTATTAATGCCAACAACGACCAATGCTCATTAAAATCTCTTTCTACAAGAGAGCAGAGCTTAAGACAATGAGAAATTAAGAGTCTCTTCTAAATGAGGAACACTTTAGAGGTTTAAAGAGGATGAAAAGTTTTTTATAGACTTCGTAGTTCCTATAGAATTAATTATAATTGCGTTGCATTGATACGCAATGCAATAACTTTTATAATCAGAAAAAAACGTGGCATCTATTTATAGATGCCAATTAAATGAAATAGTTTTAAGGGCCATTATTACAACTTGCCGTTAAACTTGGGTTTAGTTAAAGGTAACTTTAGCTAAAGTGAACTTTAAAGTTAACTTTAACTTATTTTCGTTATTACAACCTAATGATGAAATAAAATTAACTTTTTCAAAAATATGGCAGTGGCGGAGCAATGTCGATAACACTGCTCAAATTAAACAAGTTTTATTTCAAAGCAGTGGCAACGACTGGCTTCTTTTTTTGTTGTATTTGCTCATTTTATTTATCTTTGAAGTTGCCATATTGAAAATAATTTATAATATGGCAAGTTTAAACATAAACTTAACTTTAAAAGTAACCAGTAGGATGATCCTTCCCTTTAGCTTAACGCTCACTTCTACTTTAGCGTCCACTTATAATAATGAAAAAAATGTATCTACCTGTTAAAATCCTCTTTTTAGTTAACGGCAAGTTGTAATAACGGCCCTAAGTGTCATAAAAATCAACGAAGTGGATTCACAATTGTGAGAAATAATGGCCACTACAAATCTACTTTAGTCGGTATGAATTTAATTTTTGGATACAAATGTGTGCGACAACTAAAAGTAATGCTAAAAACACAATAAACGCAACGCAGCAAACGCAGCAATCTGTCAAAAATAGCATACATGGAAGTGTAGTATGTGGAAGGCGCGACACAAGTGAAGATTCTGCTGCTTTGGTTTGAGGCTAATTTCTAATTTCATTCACAGTAATGAGGGAATTAGTACCTACAGTGAGAGGATTTGTGCTGGCAATGTGAAGACTAATGCTGTCTATACAATAACATGCAAGAAATAGAGCTTTTAAAATCTCGATGTATGAAATATAACTCGAAAGAACGTTTTAGTAGCACCATTGATGAATTAATTGTTTATTTATTCTATTTTTTGGTTTGCTTACGCTTTGTTGCTGCTGTCTTTATTATAGTTAATACGCATGCAGCTTACCTTAGACTGCAATTGTAAAATTGTTGTTCTTGCTGCTTTGTGTTGATTGTGTTTATAGCATAAGTATGAGGTAATGCTTCACCGGAAAATACAATTCTAAGTCACGACTAAGGACAACTTTAATCTGTAAAAAGTTGTAAATTTTAGTTGTAAGTGGAAAACAAATGGTGCATGTGTAAAAGGGTACATCATGAGTTACGATTATTTCGAACAAATATTGTATAACATCGCCAAACAGAATCACAGCAGAGCAAATAGTTATACCTTGTAGGACTTACATTGAATAGAAGAAAAACCCTGTTTTTGTAAGTTGATCATCTTCAGACAAACATTTATATGAACAACACTCATTTTTATTTGTGTTTTTCTATGAAAGCAGAAGTTTCCATGAAAATGTTCGTCTTACAGAAAAAATTATTTGGAATTGGCCGTAACATACCGCATCTTTGTGGCTTTTTGTGATCGCCCGGACAATTCTAAGTAAAAAATTACAAAGTGGCCAGGACTGTCTTTTGTACTTCGAATCATATTACGTCACCTCTACCTGAAATGAAATATATGACCGTCATTTCATGGGTGCACCGATGTTCTAGTTGGTAGTGTGCAGAACATCAATGGCCGAGACCGTGGATTCGATTAGCACCAGAGACTCTGGGTTTTTGTGATTTTCTGATTGTTTGCATGACAATAGTATATCCTTAAAAAAACATTGTCGCACACTATTCCACCTTCCTTGAAGTCGCCGTAGTATAGTAGGTAGTGTATTGGTTTATTAGATGTATAGCCAGGGTTCGAGCCCCAGACAAAACACAAAAAATATTCCTTCGGCGACTTCTTCTCAGCAGATTTCTGGCAAAAAAAACTCTGTGAGTAAATAAAATTGTCTTAATTGACAAGTACACGTCCTCTAACCTAACCTAAACTAACCATTCCTCTTACCTTTCTCATATTACTATCTTTCTTCCTATTCATGCATCTATTCATTCCACAGCATGAATAGTAGTCCTCAGTGTTAGTTACAATATAAATAATCTGAGGCTTTGGTGTAAAACAATGAACTATTTTCAAGAAATTTTTCATTTCAAGTAGAAATACAAGGTTTCACAGGAAAAATTTTAATGAAGAAATTAATTTTTATACTAAGCAAAGATAGGATCGGACTTATAAAAGTCTCACCATTAAGTATCTAGGTCCGAATCTTGAACGAAAGTTAAGCTAGAGCAACACATACATACATAACATACACCATTGGGCATTACAACCCTTCAGTCAGGATTACAACCTCACAACAGCTCACACAACTTATGTTGTGTGTGGTAATTTTTATACATGAGTCGCGGGACCTATAGTTTAAAGTCGACTCCGAATGGCGGATTTTTGACAAACTTTTCATAACAATTTTATTTACTCTCAGGGTTTTTGCCAGAAATCTGCTGAGAAGAAGTCGCTGAGGAAATATTTTTTCGTATTCCTTCTGCAGAAGTTGCAATGCCAAGGAAAGAGAGGAGATCATAGAACATCTTCTTTGCCATTGTTCGGCGCTTAGAAACTTAAGGAGAAGAATTCTGGGGTATCCGGCATTTTGTGACAAAACATGTCTACCTAAAAGCGATTTAAGAAAAATCCACACCTTCATAAGACTCTCATGATCGGAGAGAGATGCCAGCCAGGAGCTGTAATTACATGACGGAATACGTTATATCGGTCTTACAACTAGGACCTTATAGGACCCAAGTAAGTGGTGCATATTAAGGTGACCGCTAGTTTAATCTTACCTAACCTAATTTAAATTTATCTTTATACTTATATTAACCCAAAAAAGCAAATCATAGTCTGAAGCATTTAGAAAACATTGCATCGGATGTGTGTATGTTTTTTTCACAAGGATGTCTGCATATCAGAATTTATTTGTTTTCTTTCATTATTTCTCAAAGAAAATTTGCAATAAGAGTCCCAGTGAATTTGCTACATTATTTTTCTGTTTATTTTTATTATATTGTTACGAAAATTAAAATAAAAATTTAGATACTGGTGTTTTGCTTTCACATCGTTTAAAATTGAAATTATAAACAAAAGCTACAAAAACGAAAACAATAAATTTGTTTACATATTATCACACTGCGTAATATAACAACAAACAACAGCGTAAAAAAGGATAAACAAGTAACCAAAAATATAACGACAAGCACTACAAGAATAAATGTAAACAAAACACAGAAACAGTAATAGATTAAAACAACGATGTCGACATTTATAGAAATCTTGAGAAGGCGAAGCCACGAAGATTCGCCTTCAAGAACATTAACACGTTAATGGCCACGATAATATCAGAAAAATTTTCACATTGGCCATGGTAACTTTATTAGATAATTTAGTTAAAAATGTATCAAGGAAACTTAATGTATCACAGAAATTTTTTTTTGCCAAAATTCCCGGAAAAACACTATTTTTATGTCACACATATATGACTAACATGGCCCTATATTAAGGGTCATTATTACAACTTTCCGTTAACTAAAGGGTGCATTTTAAAGGGCAGATAAATTGTTTTTCATTATTGTAAGTGGACAATAAGGTAGAAGTGAGTGGTAAGCTAAAGGGAGAATCATCCTACCTTTAACATTTAAAGGTCACTTTATGTTTGAATTTGCCATATTATATATTTTTTTCATTCTGCCAACTTCAAATTTAAACAAAATGAGCATATACAACAAAAATAAAAAAGCGAACAAAGAAACGAAGTGCTCCGGCACTGCCATATGTTAGAAAAATTTTATCTGTAAGTTGTAATAACTAAAATAAGTTAAAGGTAAATTTACAGTTCCCTTTAGCTAAAGGTACCTTTTACTAAACCCAAGTTTACCGGCAAGATGTAATAATGGCCCTAAGTCTTATATGCCTTAAGCATCCTGTTGTTTTGAACACAGCTTTGAACGCATTCTGTAGGAATAAGTGGTACGTGTAGCATTTACCGAATAACACCTTATTGCTGTGACTATTTCCTTATAAATAAAATGTCAGACATATATGTCTGACATGGCTCATATAGAACTTCTTATCGTCAGACACATATGACTGACATGGCGATTAACGTATTAATAAGACTGTTTACCTTGTCATAAAAAAGGCTAAGAAAAGCAGGCATCTGGGTTAGTAAAATTTCAGTCAGTCTTGTGTGAAGACGCAGTGCGTTTTAAGAGAGTAATCGTGGTATGAAGATCTCCGTTACAAAGATCTGTCGAACAATTGTCTAATAATTGTTATTGTTTACGCAAAGGGTATAAACAGAGGAATAACAAACAAAGCAATTGTTGTTGTTTACATCAATTTGTACACAGTGGCACACTGAATTGTACGAACAATAAAAAATTTTAATTAAAACAAAACACAAATTTATTTTTATTTTATTTGCAATCTACGAGCTCATGTTTTAAACGTTTTTAAAAGGGGAAAAACGTAACAATAAAATGAAATCGCCCAGTTTGTTTTATGTTTTCCTTACGTTTTTATCAAATTGTTGTTACAGTTCTCACTCAGTTTGTTGTCATTTAACTTTTCAGTTTTGTTTTGTTTTTATCTTTTGCTAATAAAATGCTACATATTTTTGATTGTTCTCTTTCCTCTCCAACAGGACTCGACATCATCATCGTAACATAAGTAAAGTATTTAAATGTTATGCTGTGTTACCCATACTAAATAAGTATTCATATATTCAAACGTATGGTATTTGAATATCTTTTGTCGTAAAAATGTGTTATTCTTGCTTGTGTGTATATGTGTGTGTCTATTAGAAAAGAATTTGTGTTTTTGATTTGAATTCTAATTTGGAAAAAAAGATTATTTGTTTCGTAATGTCCACAGGATGTGGTACTAAATTGATTGTGTCCAATCAGAGGCTTTTTATAATAGTTTTCCATTATCTGACTTGATTTTTTAAAAGGCAATAAAACATTTATAGACTTTGAAACGAAGGCTTGAATTCTTTCAAGCATAAAGGAAAGAAAGACGGCAATCAGTCATTCTAGTCAAGCCATTAAATAAAAATTATTCGAAGTATATTGTAGTACGACCAACATGACAAATTTTAAAGTAATTTATCTCTTTGGCATGTCAACTTGTGCGTAACAAAAGTTAGTGAAACCTTTTATGTGGATTTTAGAATTTTATTAAAAATACACTTTTTTACAGTTGATAGCTGAAGTGTGCTTAAAGTATTACCAAATGCACGTCTTTTTTATGAGATATATTTATTTATTTATGTATATGGATAGTAGTTCCTTACAGACTAAATTTAAATTTACAAACAAGATATATAATTAATATTTAATGATTTAAGTACAATATAATTTTTCTCTTTAAAGAATAATTGCTTTCGAGAAGATCAATTAAATGATACCGATTATTAAACTTTAAACATATTTGACGAAAAGAGTCGTTGTTGGCGTAGACTGAGGGGTGAAATTGTAAATTTAATAAATTAAAATTACGAGAAGGTCTAATTGGAACATTAAAATTAATTTTACGTAACAAATAATCAGAATAGACATCTCCACGTATTAAACCCAGAAGAAAAGAGACACTTAGCATTATTCTTCGACTTTTCAGTGTAGGTATAGCGAGTCTACCTTCATACGAAGGGAAAAAAACGAGTTCCATCCAAGTCCTCTCAAAAAAATAACAGAAAGCGCTTCTGTACAGATTCAATTAGGTTAATGTAAATGAGATAATGTGGATCCCATATAATAGATCCATACTCAAGAATAGGGCGCACCAAAGATATATATAATTGCTTTGTTACGTAGGGATCAGTAAATTCCTCTGACCAGCGCTTTATAAACCCTAAAACACCATTTGCCTTGTTCACCATCATTGATATATGTTCAGAAAACGTAAGCTTTTGATCTAACAAGATTCCAAGATCAGTTATATTCGAAACCTTATCCAAAATTTTGTCTTTAAAATGATAAGAGGTATCAAGTTTAAATGAACGATGAAATGACATATGTTTGCATTTATTAAAGTTTAACTCCAACAAGTTGACTTCACACCATTGACAAAAATAATCAATATCCTTTTGAAGAGCTGATTGACCAGATATGCTTTCAAGCGAATTAAAAATTTTAACATCATCAGCATACATCTTGCTTTAGTAAATCTATTTGTGGCATTCATCCAGCCCTTCGAAGATCTTATACTTCTCAATTAAAATGAAAAGGTTGAAAACAACGGCGATGTAGGCTGGCCTCACAGTACCTCATTCGATCGGAACAACGGAACAAATTTCGAGTGCATGAGCTTCTACTTCGTCAGTGGCATCCCGAATGTTGGCCTTCAAATGCTCAATTTTCTCTAGTTTGTTGGCTTAACACTTTTCTATAATGGCGCTCCACAGAAAATACCCCAACGGTGTCAAATCACAGCTTCTTGATGGCCAATTGACATCACCACTTCAGCTAATTAAACGACTATCAAACGTTTGATGCAATAAATCGACTGCGGCATGTGATGTGGGGCAAGTTGCACCGTCCTGTTGAAATCAAATATCGTTCACATCAATAACATGAACAGCGGGTAAATAAAAATAGGTTATTATGATGCGATAGATACCTCCATTGACCGTAATGGTTGCGCTCATTTTCAATGAAATATGGGCCAATTACGCACACTTTCAGCCATAGCTTCAATATTTTCAGCTGTAAGCACCGTACGAGCATGCTCACGTCTTTCACGCGCTTTCAACAATGGAACCAGTTTCATAAGCTTGCTTATACCGGGCATTGTCGGTTGTCCTCTGCGACCAAATTTTGTACGACATTTTCGTGCAATATCTGTCTTTGTCTTTGTTTTGGAAATAAATTTGCAATAAATCTCAATGTTGCTCCAAAGTAAACCGATTCATTATATTCAATGGAGATAATTTACTGAATTTTATGACAGAACAGAATGACATAAGTATTGGCAGATTCAAAATAACCGATGGTTCAAATTTAAACCGATATTTGACCCATCTGAGGGTAATAATACATATCTAACGCTAGATCCATCAGGCAGCATCGTGGCCTAAGACATCGAATTGCTGAGGGTAGTCTTTTAACTATCCCCTACGTAGTAAACTCATGATTTTGGTAAATTTTTGCAACGACAGTGAGTCATAAAAGTGAAAAGAATAAGTTGGTTCTTTTAATTGACCTACTGTGATCAATTATAAAGAGTGTTTTTTAAAGAGGTATAGAACTTTAAGTAGGCATTACTTTTCAAGATGGCGACCGATTTAACAGCTGTTAAGTGATTTATTCTCAGTTTGGTTTGGCAATTCATCATGAATAGACTCACGCCTGAACAACGCTTGCAAATAGTGCAATTTTATTTCGAAAATAATGGTCCTGTGCGGAAAACGTATCGCACACTACGTTCATTTTATCGTCGACAAAATCGTCCATCAGAGCAGATAATTCGATTAACCATTTTTGCACCACGTTTACTTTTATTGATAACTCGCATCCCCAGAGACGCTGTACGGTGCGTACAGAAGAAGCTATTGCTGCTGTAGAGCGTAGCATTGAGGAAGACCCGAATGAGTCCATCCGCCATCGAGCACAGGAATTGGATCTGTGTCCATCCACTTTATGGAAGATTTTGCGGAAGGATCTTGGTTTGCGTGCTTACAAAATCCAACTCGTGCAAGAATTGAAGCCAAACGATCATCAAGTAAGGCGTAGATTCGTCGAATGGGCCCAAAACGAGATTACCGTTGTTCCCGATTTTCATAAGCGAATTTTGTTTAGCGATGAAGCGCACTTCTGGTTGAATGGCTACGTCAACAAACAAAACTGCCGCATTTGGAGTGAAGGTAATCCTCAAGTGTATGTGGAAACACCATTACATCCAGAAAAACTGACTGTTTGGTGCGCTTTATGGGCTGGTGGAATCATTGGTCCGTACTTTTTCAAAAACGATGGTGACCAGAACGTTACAGTCAATGGTGATCGGTATAGAGCCATGATTACTAACTTTTTCATTCCTGAATTGAATAACCATGATGCCCAGGAGATGTGGCTTCAACAAGACGGCGCAACATGTCACACAGCTCGTGCCACAATAGATTTATTGAAAGACACGTTTGGTGACCGCCAAATTTCACGTTTTGCACCTATGAATTGGCCTCCAAGATCTTGTGATTTAACACCGCTAGACTACTTTCTGTGGGGCTATGTAAAGTCATTGGTCTATGCGGTAAAGCCACAAACGCTTGACCATTTGGAAGACAACATTTGCCGACAATATTGCCGATATACGGCCACAAATGTTGGAAAAAGACATCGAAAATTGGACGTCCAGATTGGACTACATCCGCGCCAGCCGTGGCGGTCATATGCCAGAAATCATATTTAAAATGTAATGCCACAAGATTATCTTTCGGATAAATAAAATTCATGTCAATCGAATAATCCATCGTTGTTTTATTGCAACTTAAAGTTCTATACCTCTATAAAAAAACAGCCTTTATATAGTGGGATAGAAGGAAAACACGCGAGTTGTTTTAAAGCGAACGTTTACATCAGTGAAAGATGTGTTCCATTAATCTGAACAGGTAAACAACTTCAATGAAAAGCTTAATAAACAAGGTCACGTGAAAATCCGCGGCAATGTGTCGGCAGATCAGCTTGAGAGAGGGTAGTTTCAACGCAACTAATAAAACTAGAATCGTTTCGTGTAGTAGTAAGAGGGGTTTGGAAGGGAATATTAGGTAAAAGAGGAATTAGGTATTAGAGGAGGAAAAGCGGGACATGCATACATAATTTGTCATTACAACCCTTCAGTCAGGATTACGACCGAGCTTCTCACACCACTTATGTTGTGTGTTTTAATTTTATACAGAAGTGGCAGAACCTGCAGTTTAAAAACGACTCTGAACGACAGATGTTTTAAAAAGTTTTTCATGGCAAATTTATTTATTTACTCAGAGTTTTTTGCCAGAATCTGCAGAGAGGAAGTCGCCGCAAAAATATTTCTCTTCATACTTCGTTTTTGTTGGAAATGTCCGACCTGGTGTTTGAACAGTGGCATCACTCTTAATAAGCGCACTACCTATTAGACTACGGCGAGAAAAAGTGAATAACTCTAGAGTTTGTGGAAATGAGATGTGACTTGAGTTATGCATCGGACTATAGAAAATAGCAATTGGAATATTTAAGGTAGCCGTAAACTCAAAGAGCATTAGTTTTAGGTATGCATGCAAGCCTAAAATGTAGACTCCGTGATAGAGAGAACTAAGCACTACAACATATACTTGAAACCCATATACACATCCATAATCGGTCATTATAATCCTTCAGTCATTATAACCATTCAGTCCGGATTACGGTCTAGCTTCTCACACCACTGATGTTGTATGTGCAGGAGCTCCACTTTAAAATCGACTCCAAACGACAGAATTTTGAGAAACTTTTCATGACAATTTTATTTATTCCCCGAGTTTTTAGCAGAAATCTGCTGAGAGAAAGTCGCCACCTGGTATAACAACCTAACACACTACGGCGACTTCATATACTTGAAACTTATACGGTGTAAATGCACGTCAGAAGGCAGGCCATGTTCATTATGTAATTGACAGGAAGTTACTCTTACTGGCGTTGAACAATATTATGAACAGAATGCGGAAAATGTGTACATTGAGGGTACTACTATAATTCATCTGGTTGCGGTACTACATTATACAGTAAAATTTGTTTATCGACTACCATTTTGATACAAAAATCAGTCGATGTATAGAAAACATCGATGTAACTTCTATTCTTTTTCACAATGCATTGCCTACTACCTAGTAGACTACGGCGATTTATTTTATACAAATTTATTATATAACATTTTTATTAAAACCCACCCTCGTATATTACTCTGTTAATGCATAACTTATTCGATGAATGAAGCATAAAGCCAGGCTACAATTTCGCAAACGAAAATCTGTGGTAATAATTCATATTCATGTGCCACATGCTGTAAATCATTACCGAATAATTATTTGAGGATAAAATCCATTTTTTCGCTCCCAGTTTGCATTCGTAACATAAGAGAATTACTGGTGAAAAGTACATGAAATGCCAATAAATGAATACAATTAAGCTGTTCTTATGCCACACACCCAATTTAATGTTGAAGAGAGAAATACATATCGACAATATAAAAACAATAAAAAAATGGATTTTGCGATGAGGTTTCTGTGCAGTAATTGTACAAATAAACCACAATTTACTGCGAAAGGCATATAAATCAGCATCGAACTTGAACTTCTCAACTACAATCAAGAGCAACCAACAACAACCAACATTCTGAATAAATGGGACAAAAATGTCTGTAACAAGAAATTGATAAAAAATCGGTATGACATCAGCATTGCTATGTCATACGTTTAGACATGCTTCTTTACATAAAAACCCAACATGAAATTGCTTTAAAAAAACCATGAAAAGAAGCAGAAACTAAACAACTAAAACCGATTGTGGAAGGATTTATTGTATGAAGTTATGGAAACGAAATAGATTTCCTTCACACATGAATGTTGTCTTAAAAGGGATTAAAAGATAAAAATAAAATCTTTGTAAAACCAAACTCTAGGGTTTCATTTGCCAGCTGATGTCAACAATAAGCGAACAAAATTCGCTGCAGTAGTAAAACGGTTTCTGCAAATAAAAGATGATTTATATTGACAATAATTTATGACAATGAGTTATTTCTTTATTAGTCAAACAATAGTGTTTTTCTATGGTCAGATTTTCAACGTTTATTGCCTCTCCTTAACCACAGTCCATGTACCAATCAACCACTACATTAATCATTGCATACTAAGGCTTACCCATACATACATACATACATAATTGGCCATTACAACCCTTTAGTCAGGATTACAGCCTAGTTTCTCACACCACTTATGTTGTGTGCGTTAATTTTTATACATGAGTGGCGGGACCTACACTTTA
This sequence comes from Sarcophaga subvicina, assembly GCA_936449025.2. Taxonomy (NCBI): domain Eukaryota; kingdom Metazoa; phylum Arthropoda; class Insecta; order Diptera; family Sarcophagidae; genus Sarcophaga; species Sarcophaga subvicina. The sequence continues at coordinate 43,262,174 of OW388084.2, forward strand.
AAGTCGACTCCGAACGACATATTTTTTGAGAAACTTTTCATGACAATTTTATTTACTCTGAGAGTTTTTGTCAGAAATCCGCTGAGAGGATGTCGCCGAAGAAATATTTTTTCATATTTCGTTTAGTTGCAGATTCCTGAACTGGTGTTGGAACCTAGGCCTCACGTCTAATAAGACAACACACTACCTACTAAATCACGGCGACAACCCATAAATTTGTTAAAGTCATAAGATCCAAAAACACTTTTTTACAGTTATAGGATAAGATTTATTCATTACTATGTAAGGCCGCTGAAAATCCTTACATAGTGCAGTTCAATCGTGGGCTAATCTGGACTGTCGACATGCTGCTATTCTGGAAAGATATAGACCCACGGTGGTCGATTATATGACTCCTTATAATTTTCTAAATAGAACATTCGTTTTTATAATTCCGGCTACAGAATTTTGGTCTGAGGAACCAGAGGTTCCAAATGGGACCTTTGAAATTTACACTAATGGCTCAAAGATGAGTAACAGGGTAGCCTGTGGTATCTTTATTAAGGGTTTTGATATTAAACTTTCTTATAGGCTGTCTGATCGCTGCAGTGCTTTTAAAGCAGGCATCATGGCAGTTTTTAAGGCGGCGAAATGCTTGTTGAGTGGCGGGATTTTTACTGAAAATCTACGGATTTGAAGTCGCCGTGGTCTAGTACGTAGTGTATAGGCTTATTCGACGAAAAGCCAGGGTTCAAACCCCAGGCTAGACATCACAACAAAATAGAAAAAGTATTTCTTCGGCGAATTCCTCTCAGCAGATTCTTGGCAGAAACTCTGAGAGTAAATAAAAATTGCCCTGAAAAGTTTCTCAAAAAATCTATCGTTCGGTACACAGTTGGCAATCTCCGACATGTTACAGGGCATAGGTATTCCCATTGCTTCGATTAATTTGGATATTGTCCACACGTTCTACGAAGCTCTATGTCGTTGGCATCAAGAGGGTATGCGCAATATTGCCATACTATGCTGGACACGTACGGACAGGAAGAGGACTGATTCACTTCTGTACTTAAAGCATTTGACCATCGCACAATGACGATTCTTACGCTCCACTATCCTTTTGGTACGTACGCCAACTAATGACTTCTTCCGAAGCTGTGGGTCGCAGGAGAAGGAAGACACCGTCTTTCACCTCATGTGTCAGTCCGTTGCTCGTATCATGAAAAGGCGGTGGTTTTTGATCTCCCATCTAGCAGTCTAGTAGGTAGAGTGTTGGCTTATTAGACGTGTGGCCAGGGTTCAAAGCCCAGGTCAAACATCTTCAACAAAGCAAAATACGAATAAATAGTTCTTCGACCATTCTTCTAATAATAAACAAAATTGCAATGAAAAAGTTCCTTAAAAAATTTGTCGTTCAAAGGCGACTTTAAACTGTAGGTCCCACACAATATAAGTGATGTGAGAGTTATAATGACCAATTATGTATGTATGTATATTTGTCTCTTACAGACTGATCCTTGATTTGTAGATCGTATGAGTGAAAATGTGTCATAAGATGGAATGCGGAGAAGAGGTGTTGATTTGCACAACAACATTAAAAAGTTTTTAAACAAACTTTTTGTGCTAATTGCTCCCAAAACTAATTTCGCTTTATTTCACTGCCAAATTCTATTCGCACTTTGTAAAGAGAAAAACAAAAAAAAAAACAATAAAGAATAAAGAAACTGAAATAAAAAGGAAATTTTGCTTTTTTTCTATACTGCCAAATTCTATTCGCACTTTGTAAAGAGAAAAACAAAAAAAAAAAAAAATAAAGAATAAAGAAACTGAAATAAAAAAGAAATTTTGCTGATTCTTATATTCTTTTGTGGTTGCCTGTAGTTTTTCTATTCATTAAAGATTCAAGTCCCTCTCAAGAAAAGGAATTCACTCAGCGAGCAGCATAATTGCTAATTTGCTAATAATTAACAGAGATTTCATTGTTTTTTTTTTTAAGAATAAAAGAATAAAAATACATGATTTTTTGTTATAACTTAATAATATTGCATAATAATATTTATAAAGTTGATAAGAATTAAGGCTTAGAATAAAAAAATATTCTCGTTGCAAAATTAAAGATATTCCCAGAGTTTATGATGATGATGATGATGAAATGTTAAGTACATATTTTTTAAATAAAATAAAATATTCCCAAACTTTTGCAAGATATCATCGGCAAAGACTTTAATGCACTCCTCCTTCGAAGCTAAATACTTCATTCATTGAAATAGAGTAAAGTAAAGTACCATTCCAAAGAACTTTCCAAAATCAAAAAGTCTACTTATTCTGCCCAGGGGATAGTGAAGCACGCAGCTATCAGCCATTCCTTAGGTCACGAAACCCTCCATTGAATGCCATGTAAGTCGCAACGATGGTCTCCAAAGTACTGGTCTTCTATACGATGTTATTCCAACACACGGTAGTCTCTGAAAATCTTTCAACTCCAGTTGAGCTGTTTTCGGATCTGGTTTGTTTGCCCAGATAATTGGGCCACCGGTCACTATTAATATGACCATACATACATAATTGGCCATTACAACTAGTCAGTCAGGAGTACGGCCTTGCTTCTCACACCACTCATATGTGTACTTTAATTTTATACCTGAGTTAATTTTTATACATGGAGTATATATGGAGGTAAAAAATCTAGGAATATCACTGGACAGTAAATTGACGTGGAAGCTTCTCTAGAGAACATCACAGGAAAGACCAGATATGTCATAATGGTATGCGGAAGACTTATATGTTAATCTTGGATATGCAATCCAAGAATTATGTACTCTATTCTATGATGGTCATATTAATAGGACGTCACCGTAGTCTAGTAGGTAGTGTGTTGGCTTATTAGACGTTAAGCCCGGGTTCGCATCCCATCGAAACGAAAATATGAACAAAATATTTCTTCGGCGACTTCCTCTCAGCAGATTTCTGGCAAAAGCTCTGAGAATAAATAAACCTGCCATGAAAGAGTTTCTCAAAAATCTGTTGTTACCGTCGACTTTAGGCAACATAAGTGGTGTGTGAACCTAGGTCGTAATCCTGACTGAAATTTTGTAATGACCAATTATGATATGGATACATTCGTGATATCAGAAACGCAATTTATCAACGAGAATATAGCAGAGACTATAGAAGAGATCCAAAAACTTCCATTCGTCATTGTTCGAAGCCATTCAACTTCAAATGATCCACATTATTCATCATTTTTCTACGCCTGAGTTGAGTTGATTGAGTTATTTTACAGCAACCGTTACATTCACAAAAAGTTACGGTTTCGTGTAGTTTGTAGTCCGTGGGATCTATCATAAAATATTTTTTTGAAAACGAAAATGGAAATGCAATGTCGGTCAATGGAAATCGCTACAGGGAGCTTCGTGTCATCTCTTGTGACGGCAAATTGATGTTTTATACCGAGTAAATATTTGATTTTAACAGGAAGAAATGAATGGGTATTTTGAAAGCAAAGTTCGAAAATCTGTCTATTCCACGTAATTGTGCAGTTTGATAGATTTAGATTTTTTTGTAAAGTTGTTTGAAGTGGAAAGTTTACAGCAGTATTCCCACAACTGTTCAAGAGGTTAAAACCAACATTATCGAGTAGATATCAACCACTCTGACGAGAGTTTATTGAATAACGTGAATGATAATTTTTAAAAAGATTGTCAGCCTGCCGAGGCAGAATTAGGTCACTTTACTAACGTAATTTATCATTTTTACACCCTTTATCTATTTTTTGTTGCATTATCGTAGTAAAAATACCACATATTTTTATGTTATAATTAATTGTTATAATTTAATTGTTTAAACTAATGTATCGTAGTATTTATTACTAAAACTGAAATTTGATATCACAACTCTAATAATAAATTTAATTGTCGACTTTCAACTCGAACATAACAAAATAATCGCATAAATTAACACACATAGATGGAGACACGCATACACTAGAATAATTTTTAGATAAAATTTATGAATTTTTATTTAAATTATGTTGTGTGTACACAAACTTCATTTGATTTAACTGGTGTGTCAATAAATACTTGGTAATTGATATATAAGTGTACATATGTATATACATACAAAAACAAATCCCAAAACAACATTTTATCAAAAGTAAATGGTGCGTCATTAAAAGGTTTAAATTTAAAAATATAATAAAACAAAAATGGTTTGAAATTTTGCCAAATTTATGAAGTAAATTTGATTCGGTTAGATGTGAATTATCATTTCATTCATATGGTTGCCGCGGCAGATCGTATCTCGGCAATGTCATCACGAATGTTGGCCATCAAATGCTCAATTTCTTCTCTTTTGTAGACATAAAGCTTTCCTATAACGGCGCCTCGCAGAAAATAGTCCAACGGTGTCAAATCGCAGCTTCTTGGCGGCTAATTAAGCGGCCATCAAACGTTTGATGCAATAAATCGATGGTGACATGAGATGTGTAGCAAGTTGCACCATCCTGTTGAAACCAAACATCGTTCACATCAATACCTTGAAGAGCGGGTACAATAAATCGATTATCATGGTGTGGTGGATGCCTCCATTGACACTTAATGCTTATTAACGTACCCACCAAAATGAAACTGAGCTTCATCCAAAAAGATAATTTTTTGTTGACAAAATCATCAGTTACGTGCATTTTATCATTGGCCCATCTAGCGAAGCGAAAACAAAGCTTCCACTCTTGAACCAATTGAATTTTAAAAGGCGTCATACCGAGATCTTTTCGCAAAAATTCGACGTAAACTGATGCGTGAAATGTTCAGTTCTGGAGAACGATGACGCGTTGGTGTTGATGGATTTCTCACGCGCCACTCTCAGCCACGGCCTCTATATTTTTTGTGTACGCACTATACGTGCACGCTCATGGCTTGGTGTATCAATAATGAAGCCAGTTTCACGAACTTTAGCGACAAACTTGCATAAACCGGGCACTGTTGGTCCTTCTCTGCGATCAAATTTTGTACGACATTTTCGTACAATTTCCGGCCAATTGTCTTTGTTCTGGACATAAATTTCCAATAAATCTCAACTTCGCTCAAGCGTAAATCGATTCATTACGTTTAGTGGAGATAATATACTGAATTTTGTGACAGAGTAGAATGACGTAAGTATTGCCAGATTCGAAATAACCGATGATTCAAATTTAAACCGATAGATGGACCACCCGGTGTTTGCTTTTATTTACAATAGCAAAACAAACGTCATAAATTTAATTGTTATTATTATTCTGTACATTTGCTACTAAAGTATTTGTGAAACATATATATGTATGTATGTATATATATATATACACATATATATAATTAAAACATCGTATAACATATTCAAAACTGATGTTTTATAAATAATTATGTTTTGTTGAATAAATGTTCATTTTTTCTATCATAATTTAATAATTACAACAACAATATGTATTCAAATTTTTATTTCTATAATGAAAATAAGTTATTCACCGTCAAGGTTGGGAATATGTTCAGCTTCTGTTGAGAACAGAACTGAAGTCTTTCTATTTTCGAGGCAAATGACGCTACGGTGCTATGCTGTATATTGCGAGCATAGGTATTTGGGTGAATTCAATATCTGCTTTGCATTTGCATTTTTAAGAGAGAATTGTGCAATAGGAGTTTGTATTCGAATTTTTTGTATAAACCTCCATCAATTAATCAACAAACATCAAACAGTTTCAATTGAATTTCTTCTAATTTTGCTTTTTTATGGAATTTTCAAGCTTAACCGTATATGAAGATGAATTCCGAGATATTTTATAAGCGAGTGTAGAGGCACTGCTTGGTTATATCTTCAAATTTGAAATTGGTTCGGAATACAATTACAAGCATTTAAAATTGATAAAGTTGTCGGCATAGTCTTTAGATTTCTAGGCGAAACTCTGAGAGTAAATAAAAAGTTGTCATGAAAAATTTCTCGAAAATCTGTCGTTTGGAGTCGACTTTAAACTGTAGGTCTTATCACTTATGTATGAAATTTACGCACACTACATAAGTAGTCGTAATCCTGCCAGAAGAGTAAATTGAAAGAAGCTCAAAGAATTTGTAAAAAATATTATCTTCTATCTATGTATATATATATATATATATATATATATAAATTAATGTTTGTTTGTATCTACCTTATAGTATTGTAAACTATGCATTTGATCATGTTATAATCTTCAGCAAAGTTGTTACGTATGAGCCGACGAAGGTTTCTAAGTTTGTATGATCAATTTCCGACAGGTGGCGCCACTGAAAATTACTAAAAATGATTTAAATCGTAAACTGTGTTTAATCATGTTATGATCTTTAGCAAAGTAGTTGCGCATGAGCCGACGAAGTTTTATAAATTGGCATGACCAATTTAGGACAGGTGGCGCCACTGATAATTACTCAAAATGAATTAAATCGTAATCTTTGCATTTGATCATGATATGAACTTTAGCAAAGTTGTTGTTCATAAATCGACGGAGGTTTCTAAGTTAGTGCGATTAATTTGCGATAGATAGCGCTACTGGGAATTATTCAAAATGAATTGAATCGTAAACTATGCATTTGATCATGTGTTGATCGGACAAGTACCAGACATTTTAGGATTCATTATTTATGATTTTAATAACATTTAGTATAACTCATTCACGTAAAATCACAAGTTTGAAACATTATCATTTTGAAATTTTTTTAAAAATGCTGTTGGTTTCAATTGGATTGGATTTTCATGTCGTTTCCGTGCAATCATGTCTCCAAAGCGACAAGCAATTGGTCGACCTACACCTCAAGAAGCATTGAGACTGGTAAATCTTCGAGTACAAGCCGCTGAGACCCGATCGAATGCGTACTACTGATGTCCGTTCGTCTGAATCATCTGGACAACGGGAAACGAAAACAAAAAAATGATTCAAAATTAATTGGACATTTGTGTTATGTCTTTCCTTCAAATTTATTTTTGTTGGTGGCGAAGTAACACGCGCAGGGTACAGCTTATCAGCATAATAATAAATTTATTAATACGATACTAAAAAGGTTTTCCATAAACTTATTTGTATACTAAAGCAACAAAGTCTAACTCTTAAAGACTAAATCTCCGAATTCTTAAAACAATAGTTCAAACTATTTTAAATCATTTAAGCTTTGAGCATTAATAATTTGAATTGTACTAAATTCTCTGCAAACCAATTGTGTTGAAATAATCGAAGGAATAGAAAGGCAAATAACACCAAATATACACTTTCAATCCTTAGTGTAATATTATACATATAGACACATTTGTATACATGTATATATACCATATACATAACTACATATAAAATAAAACGCTGTTACGAAAATGAAAAATCTAGATACTGGTGTTTTGCTTCTACATCGTTTACATGAAAAATTATAAACAAAAGCTACAAAAACAAAACAATGCAGTAAACAAATTACATACATACATACATAATTGGTCACTACAACCCTTCAGTCAGGATTACGACCTAGTTTCTCACACCACTTATGTTGTGTGTGTTAATTTTTTATACATGAGTGGTGGGACCTACAGTTTAATGTCGATTCCGAACGACAGATTTTTGCGAAACTTTTTCATGGCAATTTTATTTACTCTCAGAATTTTTGCCAGAAATCTGCTGAGAGAAAGTCGCCGACGAAATACTTTTTGTATTTTGTCTTGATGTCTGGCCTGGGGCTCGAAACCTGGCTTTACGTCTAATAAGCCAACACACTACTCACTAGACTACGGCGATATTAATACATGTTTTTATTAAAATGAATTACTAACGAGAATTCAATTATCCTCAGCGATTAGGCCCATTTCTTGATGAATGGATACATAGACTAACAAAATTGTCGAACGACGGTATCAATCCACATGAGACCGAGGAGTGTTAAATTTTGGATTTTGGTATTTATTACGGACGCATATGGCAAGTCTCAATTCTATGCTTAAAACACATGGCCCAGTATCACACAATAGTGGTACTCACAGTTAACAGTCCGTTTGGTAGGCACGCCGAAAGACTTGGCATTCCGTTAACTGACTTCTGCAAGAGTTGTGTGTCTGAGGAAGAGACCCTCTTTCACCTCATATGACAGTGCCAGTAGATCGAGCTCTCTAATATAAAAATTACTGCAATTGCTATCAAGTCGCCGTGGTGTAGTAGGTAGTGTGTTGGCTTATTATACGCAAAGCCAAGGTTCGAGACCCAGGTCAGACATCAAGACAAAATACAAATACAATCGGCGACTTCCTCTCCGTAGATTTCTGGCAAAAACTCTGAGAGTAAATAAAAATTGCCATGAAAAGTTTCTCAAAAATCTGTCGTTCGTAGTCGACTTTAAACTGCAGGTCCCGCCACTTACGTATAAAATTAACTCACACAACATAAGTGGTGTGAGAAACTAGGTCGTAATCCTGACTGAAAGGTTGTAATGACCAATAATGTATGTATGTATGTACCAACAATATTGACTATGGACTCGGTTTGAATTTTTTAATGAAATGTTTGTTTGTGGACCTAAATGCTATGCTTTTCCTGCAAGGAAGTGCGGCCACCTTACATCATGAAATGTTTGTTTAAGTCTGAACTGATAAATTAAAAGAAAAATATATTGGTTTAAAGGAATATAAACAATTGCATGCACAAATATGAAAGTACGATGAGGTACAGCACTACATGTTAATTGCAATAAAAGCAGAACGTAAGGCCTAGATTTAACACGTATGTATGTTCGTTAATTTTAATTTTTTTCTTTCTTTTATATACGAAACGGTATGCGAAGGTATTTAAATTTTACTTTTGTGTGCATGGAGTGTGTATTTAGGTTCAGTAAATGGCTGCTAATTAATGTAATTTTGTAGCTGACATGTCAGATTCTGCGTTTTTTGGTAATTTTTAAAAGTTGTTCCCATTTTGGGTTAGCTTTTTAACTGAATTGGAGTTTTTGGTGGGGTTTGATGATTTTAGAACGCACAAAGTTCCAGAAACCAAAGCAAACAACAGTAAAAGCAAAAGCGAATAAAAATTCTTTTCACCATCAACAAAATAAATAACAGGAGAGCAGGGATAGAAATATATTTTAAATTTTCATTTGATGATGATTTTAATTTAATGAAATACTATGTTTAGAAAAATGGCATGAAATAAATACATGAAACGATAAAAATCTGTGTGTTCTAAAATAAGAACATTTAATCGGTTTAGAACAACACCACAAAATAAAGATATAAAGGCATTTCAGTCTAGGAATACAATTTTTTTTCGGCTTGTTAAGCTAATTATGCAGGACATAAATATTTACCTTTTAGGGCGAGTTAATGGTAGCGTTATGCGATTATATTTTTAAATGATTTTTTTAAAATTCACAAAAAATAAAACTTAGAAATGCTCACAATAATGTTTTTTACGTATTTAAACTAATTAAAAATATTATGTTCAAACCTTTTCAAATTAGACCTAAGAGTTTGATAAAAATTTTGCTTGAGAGCATGACAGCAGTAGGAAATATTTGAAACAAACCTTTTCATAAATCAACGATTTTTTTATTCGCTTTTAAATGTGGTTTAAGAAGAAAATCACATTTAATTCTTCTTGCTGGATAAAATATTTTTTTTAACATATTATTATCTTTTTTGTAAACATTTCTATACTATTTAAGTTGTTTTAGCCTTTTGATTTTGCTCTTTTATGCTTCGGTTTTCTATAATTGACAATGAATTATTGGACCATAAATCATCACACATATTATTTTTAAATTCGGTTTGTTTGGTTTTGAAGTCGCCATAGCCGTAGTCTGGTAGGTAGTGTGTTGGTTTATTAAGCATAAGACCACGGTTTAAACCCCGGATTAAACATCTCCAACAATACGAATTATGAAAACTGTTTCTTCGACGACTTCCTCTTACCAGATTTCTTGCAAAAACTGTGAGAGAAAATGAAATTGTCATGAAAATTTTCTCAAAAATCAGCCACTAGGAGTCGACTTTAAACTGTGGGTCCCACCACTTATGTACAAAACAAACACACACATTCAACATACATGAGTGGTGGGAGAATCTAGGCCGTAATCCCCACCGAAGGATTGTAATGTATGGGTTTGTTTAAAAATCTATTAATTTTACTGCCTTAACAATAGGAGAGTAAATTCGTAACATATTGCGGATAGTCTCGGAAATCAAATAATTTTTGTTAAACTCAATAAAATAAAATATATTTCTGGAAATCCAAAGCAATTTCAAACCATATTCCAAGATAGTTTTAATGTGAAGAAAGGTAACAAACGTTTTTATAGGCTTTAGGTGGCTTAGCAAGTAATAAAAGTCAGTCAGTATTTAATGTATGTTTGTGCATTTGTGATTATCTTTAATTCTCCTAATTCGAAATTGTTACATCATTGTTATTAGAGGCGATTTGTTTCAACTAGATGCCCTAGAATATTGCTTTGAAATAATTTTATAGGTTATGTGTGTCTTTTATTGTGAATGCTTCAAGTGGTATCCCCAGGTCAGACATCAAAACGACAATATGAAAATGTATCCTTTCGGCGGCTTCCTCTCAACAGATTTCTGGCAAATAGTCTGAAAGTAAATAAAGCCTGCCATGAAAAGTTTCTCAACAATCTGTTGTTCCGAGTCGACTTTAAACATTAGATCCGAACACTCATGTATAAAAATTAACGCAAACAACATACGTGGTAGGATAAACTAGGTCGTAATCCTGACTGAAGGGTTGTAATAACGAATTATGTATGTATGTATGTATGTATGTATGTATGTATGTATGTATGTATGTATGTATGTATGTATATATGTGTGTATGTATCACTATTCGAATTAAAGGAAACTTACGATTTCGATTTTACGTCATTTTGTTTTATTTAAGTTTAAAAATACTAATTAATTAATATGTATTAATATTAATGAAAGACCCGATAGATATTACACCATGTATGCTAGTATGATTATATTTTATGTTCATTTTGTGTATTATATTGGTAGGTTATCACTATCACTTGCAATGAATGAAAAAATTTTAGAATTTCCTTCCATTGAGCTTCAGTTATAAATTTTTGTTTAATAATTCAACATCCTTTTTAAGAAAATAAAGTAAAGAGAATGGTTTATATGTAGTCCACCTTATAGTAATTTAAAGTTGTTTGTTCAAAGGATTTGCAGTTCACCTTTTCGACACTGTTCTTTAAGCTAGTCATACCAAAAACATTTGTCATCTTAACTTTATTTATGAAATTATTTCCAAGCGGTGTTATTTATCTCCCGAGATTAAAAACAAAAACATAAAAAACAACAGCGACAACAATAAAGAAAAGACAAATTGCTTATGGCCATCAGCACCAGTAGTGGGATTAAAGAAAAGTTTTGATTTTGATTTTGTTTTTCTGTTTTGTGTGTCGAGTTTAAGAGAAACGAAAAGACTGTCAACATTATCAATAATTCATTATAATTTTACTGAGTTTACGAGAACTATAAGCAACAAAAGGAAAGAGTAGAGTGATGGTAAATAATACATCATTATTTCCGCCGTTATTATATTATCCTCATTATGGAATATTTTAAGGAAAAAGCAAAGGATATCGAATTAAGATATTTAGAGATATTGGATTATATATGTGTGTCCTTGAGTGTATACTTGTGGAAAAATTATTTATATTTCATATATGTATGTGTGTATGTATAAGTATAGTGGCAGTAATAAAGTTATTTTCATAAAATATAATAACGCTGTAGGGAAAATTTTCTTTTATAAGAAGTTTAGTTTACAAAATAGTTGCTGAAAGCATTATAGCCTCGTAATCAATTACAGTGTTTTCTTGTGGTAATACAAACACAATAATTAACACACAAAACATAATGTTTTGCGATTTTTTAAAGAAATTTATTAATTACATACATACATACATAATTGGTCATTACAACACTTCAGTCAGGATTACGGCCTAGCTTCTCACACCACTTAAGTTGTGTGCGTTCATTTTTATACATGAGTGTTGGGACCTACAGTTTAAAGTCGACTCCGAACGACAGATTTTTGAGAAACGTTTAAAATATGAGCTCGCAAATTGCAAATAAAATAAAAATAAATCTCTTTTTAGTTTTAATTAAAATTGTTTATTGTTCACACAATTCTGTGCGCCACTGTTCCCAACTTGATGTAAACAACAGCAATTTGCTTTGTTTGTTATTCCTTTGTTTACACTCTTGCATAAACAATAACAATTACTAGTCAATTGTTTGACAGATCTTTGTAACGGAGATCTTCAGACCACAATTACTCTCTTCAAACACATCGCGATTTCACACAAGACTGACTGAACTTTTACTAACTAGTTGCCTGCTTTGCTTTGCCTTTTATATGGCAATAGTCTGATAAATGTTCTTCAAGGCGAATGTTCGTGACTTCATCTTCTAGAGATCTCTATAAATGCAAACATCGTCGTTTCATTATTATTGTTTGTGTATTTTGTTTATATTTATTCTTGTAGTGTTTGTTTTTGTATTTCTGTTTCTTTGTTTATCATTTTTTATGCTGGTGTTTGTTGGTATATTTTTGTTTTCTTAGCTTTTGTTTATAATTTAAATGTTAAACGATGTAAAATCAAAACAGCGGTGTCTAGATTTTTCATTTTCGTAACAATATATTTTTGCGTTACAATATTGAAATATTTGTAATGTTTGTTCAGACATTGTATATCTTTTGATTAAGCACTCCAGCAGCATTTTCACGATTTTGTGAATGGCCGTTTCCAATTTTTCTTTCTTGCCAATCCTTTGCGTGAAAATATTTGAAAAGTGGCCACGATTACTTAGTTTTAGGACACTTCAACTACTTTTATGCGTTTTACAATTGTTAAACGATGCAAATCTCTCAATATATAAATTTATAAGCAGTAATTTGTAGAAAAAATCGACATAATCTAGTAGGGAGTGTGTTGGCTTATTAGACGTGAGGCTGCGGTTCATAAGCCTGACATCTGTAACAAAACGGAATATGAATAAATATTTCTACGGCGACTTTCTCTCAACAGATTACTGTCAAAAACTCTGAGAGTAAATTAAATTGTTTGTGGTAAATGTTTTTTAAATAATCTGTCGACTTTAAACTGTAGATTCCGCCACCTTTAGATAAAATTAACACACAACATGGGTGATGTGAGAAATTAGGTCGTAATCTTGATTAAAAGATTGTAATGACTAGATAATTAGTAAGTTTTTTTTATTATTTATATCTACTTTATTATAAAACAAATAGTTATTAAGGTATTTCACCAACCATAAGAAAAATAAGGGAAACTTCTTGATGACTTCATATTTTTCTACCGCAAAAGTGTACATGCGCCCAAGAAGATATCAGAATAAATTTTAAATTCAAAAGCCCAATATATTAAAATATTATACCCAATACTTATAACCCTTAAGGTCAAGCACGCCATTTAATCCATTTGGCATTGAATGTATCAGTTTTGTTTAGCGCTATCTGTTGATATTTGCAGCCATGCATTTATAAGCAAGTGTTTTAGTTGACTTTTGTTTGAGGTTTAGCGATTACGTAAGCGCTCTTTCAAATGATCTCCTAAATACTCTCTTGAAGTCATATTGGGGCTATGCGTAAGCCTGTGGGGATTTTGATAGGCAAATCACATATTCCCGTTAGCAGTACGATTGGGCTCATTGACTTGTTGGAAGTAATAACCATTACGAGCCCGTAATTCTTCCGAACTTTTGGTGAATTTGTTCTTATGAATAGTTAAATACCTTCGTTTAACCAATATTTTCTCAATAAATCTCAAATTGCCCACACACATGCCAACAATATTACACAAATATATACTACCAGGGCCATGCTGTATTAGCCAAACAATATAGGGTGGGCCGTTTAAACTTAAAAGTGCAATAAAACAAAAACGGTTCTAAATTTTTCCAAATTTATTTTTTTGTTGTGAAGTGCATACATATATAAAGATAGAATTGTCATATAATAGCTTGTAAATGTTTAAATCCAAATTAAAAGTATACTTTCTATTTAATTGATTTTGAAATGTATTACTTATACGCACCATATTACATATACTGGAAGAGTTACTCTGAAAAGTATGCAATAAAAAGTCTTTGATATTGACATGAAAGAAAGCAATTGAAATAAATATCACTCATACGTCACATATGAGCATAATGTGAGTAAACATAAGTGGGTGGGCCATTTAAAAGTTTAAATTTAAAAATGCAATGAAACAAAAACGGCTGGAAATTTGGCCAAATTTATTTTTTTGTTGTGTAGTACAATTGTTCAGGTTAGAAATGGAATATTATTTCATTCATATGGCTGCCGCGGGTGAAACAATTGTGCATTTTTTCGGGTGTTTCGAATTGTATCTCGACAAAATCACCACAAATGTCGGCCTACAATTGACATCACCATTTCGGATAATTAAAAGGCCACCAAACATTTGACGCTATACATCGATTGTGACATGATATACGTGGCAAGTTGCACGAATTTGAATCAACTGCCAATGAAAAGATTTGAATTTGAAAACCGCAAAGAGAAATTAATTATTTCTGTAATTTTATAATTTTAATTTAAATTTTTAAAGAAATTTTTTAAAAGCAATTTTTATTCATGCTCTAGAAAATCATAATTCAAAAAATAAATTTTAAATAAAAAAATTCTTATGAAGTTTACGTCAAATAAAGGAAATTTATAAAGTTTAACTGATATTTCCTGAATTAAAAAAATGGCAACCATAACAACAATAATAATAATAGGAATAGCAACAGATAGAATGGCAAATAATTTATCTTTTAAGAATAATTTTTCTTCTGTTATTTTCAATTTATTACTCTTGTCCTTCCTTATTCCTTGACTGCCTATGCCTCTCTGTTTTGAATGACTTGGCTATTGTAAAACGGATTGTTTATATTCCATATACATACACATGTATCATGCCTATGTATTAATAGAATAGTGTGTATGTGTACATGTATGAATTTACGAGGACGGTTTAATAAACCCTTGATATTTCTAATGAATAAAAAATAATTTCTTTCTTTCTCTTTCTTTCAATATACTCGTATACATAATTTGTCCTTACAAATCTTCAGTTAGGATTACGATGTGGCTTCTCACACCACTTATGTTGTTTGTGTTGATTTTATAGGTAAATGGCGGGACCTAGAATTCAAATATTAAGGAGATAAATGCTGTTGATGTTCTGGAAATGAAAATTCAGAGTGACGTTCACTGGAACTAGCACTTTTTCAAGCGTAGCAAGAAGAATTCAAGTACATCGGGTTCTTAAGACGGTACAAGAAATACTTTACTTTATCATATCTTTATCTCCTTACTATTTACATTACTTTTATCCCTCGCAGAAAGGAATACAACTCTCATGTATAGGTCGGTGCTTCGAAATCTATTTGGAGGCTTCTCAACCGCAACCAGGAGTGAGCGAAGGTGCTTATTAATGACGGCAGGGTATCCAACTCAGTTGATTCATTGGAACATAGTCGCAGCGTGGCTTGTGTTTCTCTGTTTTATCGCTACTACAACTGATTTTGCTCCAGAGAGATAAGCGGACTTGTTCCTGAAAATCGCATATTTTTACGTAGCACTTGCCTTTCTCTCAGTGCGTTTGTGGTCGATTGGACAGTAGATTGCACACTGCATAATAGACACAAAACACCAGTCACACAATGCACTGCTTAAGTGTATTGGTGCCCACCCCCTGAGTATTGGTCACATAAAAAAAATTAAAAAAAAAACTATATTTAGCGAGAAAAAATGTAGCGAAGGCGGAGGCTCTTCTTCATCCAGATGGCTTTCAAACTTTCTAAATGTGTACTACATACTTATAGTAGGACTCAAACTATTGAGGAGTAACCTGAAACTAATAACCGGGCATCTGACCAGTCATTGTAAACTTAAAGAACACTTAGTCAAAGAAGGAATCATTTATTCTGAAATGAAGAGAACGAATCTCTAGAACACATAATTGGTTCTAGGGCGGCCTAAATGAGTTTCAGAAAATACCAGCATGCTTATGAAATTATATGCAGAGAGTTGTTCTTCTTACAGTATCCTAAGGATTACACTAACTATAAGTGTAAAGGAAAAATTATAAGGTAGCCATATATAGGATGATAATATTACAGGAGAATATCTGGTTACTTAACATAATTGATCATTACAACCCTTCAGTCAGGATTACTACCTAGTTTCTCACACCACTTATATTGTGTGTGTGTTAATTTTATGTATGATTATCGGGACCTACAGTTTAAAGTCGACAACGAACGACAGATTTTTTTGAGAAACTTTTTCATGGCAATTTTATTTACTCTCAAAGTTTTTGCCAGAAATCTGCTGAGAGGCAGTCGCTGAAGAAATACTTTTTGTATTTTGTGTTGATGTCTGGCCTGGGGCTCGAACCTTGGCTTTACGTCTAATAAGCCAACACAGTACCTACTATGATACGGCGACACCTGTACTTTAGTACTTCTACAGAACAATACAATGTAACTTTACATACCTATTGCGGTTCAGTTTAACTACAGATTTCCCAAAGTATTTATTAAGCTTAGCATTCATTTAAGCGATAGTTTTTGGATACAAAATTTTCTTTTCTTTATCTTCTGCTGTCAAACTTAATGACTTGCCTTGTTCAAGTCTTAATAAGAGCCAAATAAAAAAGCATGTTGATAGGAGCAATGCTATTCTGTAAGTAAAGCAGTGGAAATTTTAATTGTCATGAACATATTAATCCTCCCTCGTATGTTAGCCATCTACAAAAGGGAATGTGAGAAATGAAATTTTTTAAATTTTCTTTTGAGAAATACTCATGCAAAGTTATCTTTGTTGTTGTTGTGGTTGTTGACAAATTATAACAACATTTGTAAAACAAAAGATGTCCTTTTTTGGGGGGTTATGTTATATAAACATGTGTATAAGCGTTAAGTAAATTGAGTGACTGAATCTGAATCTTATTGTAGGTGTTACATCAAATGTTACAAGAACATGAAAAAGTTCCAAATTATGGTGACAGCTTTTCAACTTTTGAACAAATTTAGTCAAACATTTATGAGTGACAACCGGGAAAACAAAGATGATGTACTTAATTCATTTCTTTATAATTTTTGTTTTTGTTTCTCTTTTTTATACAATTCTTTTTAAATTATAATCATATTCACATGCTCGAATTGACAATCTCAGTTGAATAAAATTTTCAACTGACATTTAGTTTTGTGTGAAACACTAATTACGTACGCTTTTGGAGGTAGAGCAGCTTCTCGTTTGTTTTAAAAGTTAATGATAAAAGCTTTTTGCAAATTTCAGTCGAGATTTGTTTACGTTCAACCAAGTTTTTTATTGATGGATAGAAAGAATGGAAGGAATTTTAAATTTTTAAACCCATGCAGTTTCCTTACTTGATTGACACAAAATCAGATGAAATGTTTGAGGGAAAATAACGAAATGAAAGTTTGAACAATGTTTTCTCTCCATTTTACTACATTGTTCTGATGAAGTTTAGGAAACACGTATACATTTTTCTATGCAGTATTTGTATTTTTTATGTGGATAACACATTTCCCAATGTTTTACAATGAAAATTCGTGCATCAATCTTCAAAAATCCATTCAGTTGAAGACCAACCTATCATTCGGTCTGGTTTCTGTTAAGTAAGGTTTTCAACAACGAAGTTATTCGATAGAGTAGGAATCACTTGATTCTATATTAAAATTATTAGAAAAATCCAAAACTTGCTTTACATTAAAACCATTTAGTTAGGATTACAACCTAGTTTCACACACCACCCAATTTGTGTGTGTTAATTTTATGAGTGGCTAGACTTACGGTTTAAAGTCGATTCCGAACGAAAGATTTTTGAAAAACTTTCATGGCAGTTTTACTTTACTCTCACAGCAAAGAGAACAAAAACGCTACTGCTACTGACCACTACTACCACTATTTAAAAAACATAAGTAAAAAAGATTAACAGTTAATGAATGAGCGTAGGAGTACATACATATACTTGAGCAACTAGATATTGATTACTCCAGATATTAAAGATGGAGTTGTTATATTATTTTAACCCATTTAGTTATTTATGGTGCACAGATATTGATATTTCTTTAGGCAGGTAGCTAGGTATGGGTGGCTGCCCATCCAAGAAAAATTGTTGGACCCATTGTTCTACCACAGTCATCCGTTATCCCCTAGTCTCGAAACAACTCGGAGCTCCTGATGAAGCGATCCAGGCTGCCAATGTCAATCCTTGACAGTTCCTCCAAATCATCCATGTAGTAAGTACCCAAGTACTTCCTTCTCCGTTGGCAAAGAGCCGGGCATGTACCCAGCAGATTAGGGACAGTCTCCTCTTCTTCCTCACCTCCGCAGCTTCTGCAGAAGTCATTAGCAAGATGTCCAAGACCAATGCGCCTCGTATGCGTACCCATAATGCAATGCCCCGTAATGACACCGACAACTACACTGAGCGCGCCTCTTTGGAGTTTAAGTAGACTCATTGTGCGCCCCTCATCCAGCCTTGGCCAGATCCTACGAGACGCTCTACCCGTACCCAAGGCCGCCTACCTGTCCTTGACGGAATTGACGATCGCATTATCTTTTATGAGCTTGCAGGTCCTCATAGGTATGCACAGATTCGAGAGCTCATCGGAGAGTTCGATGGTCGTGCCCCGCCTGGCATATTCATCATCTCTGCAGTTACCAGGAATACCACTGAGCCCCGGTACCTATACGATATGGATATCATATCGTTCCGCTATCTCGTCAAGATATCTGCGGCAGCCGTACACCGTCTTGGAGTTCACCACATTAGAACTTAGAGACGCGATAGCCGCCTGGCTATCAGAAAGTATGGTTCCGTATGACGTTCCGCTTGGATGCCCTTCCGTCCCCAATAATACTCGCCGCAGCCTGTATTACCTCCACCTCCGCCTGAAAGACACTGCAGTGGTCTGGCAGTCTTGTAGACTGAGCTATTCCAACCGATTCCAAAAAAATTCCACTGCCAACAGCTTCGTTCAGCTTAGAACCGTCGGTGTAAATTTGTACGGAGTCTCTTAACAAGTGGGTTAAACCGCCCCACCAGGCCCCGTTGTCCGGAACCGATGTCCTGAATTAATTTTTTTTAACAATTTATTCATTAATAAATACCAGGATGTAACAAAAGGAAAAAATTTGATTTACTTTTAATATCAGATGTACACGGTCTAACAATATAATTTTTTTTCCGACTAGCTTTGGTTAAAATTTAATATTTAATCTTCGAAAAGAATTCCATACATTGTTTAAATATAAAAAAATTTTAACTAAAATTTATTTCATATAAAGCACAACCACGAAATTGCCATTCACTGTGGGTTGATTATAAATTTTTAATGCCCAAATATTTTGGAAATTTTAATGAATTTTTCCAAGTAATTAATTTTAGTGTAATTTTACCAGAATATCATATTAAGGTCTAAATGAAAACAGCTCTATAGCCGTAGGCAATAACAATTTCATTTATTTGAACGACAATTTAATTTTGTGAACATAAAATGGGTCATTGATACTGAAAATTAATCAATTTTCTTTAACAAAATCAAGTTAGAAATATGGTCAAACTCAAAATAAATTGTACCAAGAACAACAACAACAAAAATTATAAAATATAAGAATACTTATGCGTCATTAAACACAATCTTTGGATGCTTTAATTTTCCCTCACAGAGGTTGAAACGGATGTAAAATAAAAACAAACGAATAGATTTGCAAGGATTTGAGAAAAAATACGACCACCACTGCAAAATACAGAGTATTAAAGAGAAGACAGCTGAAGTAACTGCACTTCTTTTCAGCTTATTTATAACAAAATAAAATTTCATTGCAGTTTTACATATGACACTATGCGACAAAATACAAAAATTTAAATACACCCGAGTGACTACCTACCGACTTTTGGACTTTACGCACATATTTATTGATTACACAAACATTTATAAACCGATGTCCAAAATTCAAACCTTATTAGAAAGAAGAGGGATGGGTCTTTGACACGATATACATACATATCTTATTTGACTTAATATGCTATGGAGTCTGATGAGGTAAACTTGACAAATGCGAATTTTTTTCATATTTTTTCATGTTTTTCAGTTCATAGTAGTAGCAGGAGACTGTCATCCACTTCCTCTGCCAATGCCCATCCCTTGCGGGATGCAGATATAGGTTACTTGGCTCTCCGACTCTTGTCAGCTTGACGGAGCTATCGTCCATTGATATCAAGGACATAGCCTCGTCCATCAGACATTCTGGCTGGTTTTCCAGCGTGGGGTAGTCGTGCTTTTTGGAAAATGTGCAGCCCTTGCGTTGACCAACTTCTCCCTCCTTGGATCGGAGGAACTTGGTCAGTGCAGAGGCTGCGTTCACCTGCGCTAACCTAACCTAACTCAACCTAGTGAATAACTTAACCAATGTGTGTATTTTCACTGTCGCACCGTGTAATTGCTTATTACAACCCTTTAGTCAAGATTATTAATTGTTAATTTAATATTAATGTGAACAACAGAAAATTCTTATTATGTAATTTTGCTACCTATTTTGCATTTCAGTGTCGGTATGTCATGCGCTCAGTATGTCATGTGAGGTCTAGGGCCCCTTGCTGGATTAGCTGAAGAGATGAAGAAGAGTCTGAGAATGTTCTTCACCTACTGGGATCATATCCGGCAATATGTCAAAGAAGAAACAGAAGTCTTGGTACTGACAACATGAATGATATGGAGAAAGTGCCAATCATTGACGTTGGTAGGCTGAGTTTCTTCATCAAAAGCTCCGACTGCTTATAGGTCTTGGAAATAATGGAAAAACTGTGGTATCGCAATAGGTCCTATGTGGCCAAAGTGTGTTCATGCGACTTCCTTGCTAAAGTAAATGAAGTGTATGAATGTTATTTAAACAAAATAGTATTCATACGTCTCAGTGGCCATAGTAGTAAATAAAAAACCAAGGAACTAATGTGACCATTGGCAAGAATTAAATTTTGTTGCGAAATTGTTGGAAATTGTGTTACATCGTTTAACATTAAAATGATAAACAAAAGCTACAAAAACAAAAACAATGAACTTGTTTCCATTATAAACAAGTAAACAAAAATATACCAACAGCATCAGTATAAAAAGGGGATAAACAAGTAAACAAAAACTGCAACAACAAACAATGTAAGCAAAATACACAAACAACAATGAAACAAGGATGTTTACATTTATCGAGATCTCGACAAGGCGAAGGCACAAACATTCGACTTCAAGGTAATTCATCAGACTGTTTACGTTGGCATATAAAAGGCAATACAAAGCAGGCAACGGGGTCAGTAAAAATTCAGTCAGTCTTGTGTGAAGACGAGTTTCGTGTGAAGAGAATAATCGTGGTGTGAAGATCTCCGTTATAAAAATCTACCGAAAAATTGTTAGTGTCTACACAAAAGAGTGTAAACGAGAATAACAGACAAAGCAATTGTTGCTGTTTACATCAAGTTGTGAACAGTGGCAAACAGAAGTGTACGAAAAATAAAGAATTTATCTAAAACTAAACACAAATTTATTTTTATCTTATTTGCAATCTACGAACTAATATTTTAAACGTTTTTAAAATTGTAAAACTGTAACAATATTTTCTAAAAATTATAAGAAATTTCTGCGTGAATTGAATGATTTTATTTTGTCAGGTTGTGGAACAAGAAAATGTCGCTTCAAACACCGTGTGGCATATGATGTGTAAAAGTTGTTGCCGTTATTTTAGGATTGTTTAAAATATTGTCTTATATTGTCTTAATGTTTAGCAACGAAAACCTCTTCAAGCATTACTCACCTTTCCTTGAATTTTAAAATCAAAACAAAATGCTTCAACTGACAATAATTCTCTTTTCCAGTTGAAGAACAAGAAAATTCTTTTGATTTCATTTTGAGATATTTTACAGAATATTTATGCTACACATTCGTCTTCTCGGTGTCTAGGCAGTAAAATGAAAATAATTACTAAGCGTAGCAAAATATTATAAAAAAAAATGTCTCTGGGCTGATGATTTAAGTATGCTCCAATAATTTATTGTGTAAACATAAAAGGCATAAAGAGTAGCATGGTAATGCAAAAAGAGCATAAAGAAAATGGAAATTTTTCTAAACAAACATTTTACAACGAAGGCAATTAAACCCGAAAGAAAAATTCTTCAGGCAGAAGAATAAAAAACTCTATTTTGTTGTTAACATAATTGGTTTAAAAGTAAAGTAAAAAATTAAAATAAAAACATATTAAAAGATTTATGAAAACATTGTGCCATTATAACTCGCAATGAATAAATTTTTACAAACTTTTTGGTCTCACACAGAAATTGTTTAAAACATACTTGTTTAATTAGGGTCTTTATAAATGTTGTTTTTGAATTTAATGAATATTCGAGAGAAGGATACCTTGAATATAATAACACGGTGCGACAGTCAAAACACACCCAGCTAATGACATAACGTAGGTTGTGAGTTTTGTTGAATAGAACTCAAAAATATATATATTTTTTATTTCTCGAATCCTCCAAACTTTTTTTATTTGACAAAAACGGTATTTTTGATCTTTTTGCACAAAATTGTTGATTACTGATATACTTTTTAACCTATTTTCAAAATCCAAAGTTTTTTTTGAAAGGGGAGAGATTAGCCTTTCAAACGGTATACATAAACATTTTATTCAAATTTATATGTTATGAGTTTTGATGGGGTAAACTTTGAAAATATGATTTTTTTTATTTTTTCAAGTTTAGCCATTCTTAATTGCAAAATTTAATTAAAAAATATAAAATATGTGATGACATTCTGAAAGCGCATTATCTTGTGAAAAGATTGACACTTCGTTTGATCAAGTCGGACAAAATTTACCGTAGTTATAATTTAAATAGTATACAGTATACAGTCATCTTATATTTTTAATATATGTCATATATTAACGTTTCGTTCAAAAATTTTTAAAAGTTTTGATATATCTTGATAGTTTATCGCAAAATGTGTCAATTTCACGTTTGTACGAATACCAGAAGTCGGCTAATATTTGTGGTTTTTTTTTCAAATATTATTATTTCTCATTGCGCACACATTAGCCAAACCTGAAATTGACACATTTTCTGATAAACAATCAAAATCCATCAAACATTTTGAACTAAAAGTTCATTTGAAAAATAATTTAAATGAGATATATAGCACGACTGTTATACTATTTAAATAATAACTACGGTAATTTTTGTTCATATGAAAAGTCAATCTCTTCACAGGATAATGCACATTAAGAATGTCAACACTTATATATTTTTTAAATATAGTTTGCTGCTATGAATGGTCAAATTGAAAGAATGTGAAAAAAATTCGCATTTACCAAGTTTACCTCATCAAACCTCATAGCATATTAAGCAAATAATATATGTATGTATATCGTGTCAAAGACCCATCCCTCTTCTTTCTAATAAGGTTTGAATTTTGGACATCGGTTTATAAATGTTTGTGTAATCAATAAATATGTGCGTAAGGTCCAAAAAAAGTTTTTGTCAAATAAAACAAGAAATATAAAAAAAAATAGTTTTGAGTTCTGCTCAACAAAACTCACAACCTACATTATGTAATTATATATTATATAATACATTGTATATATTATAGAGTAATTATTAAAATTATATTTTTCAACCTTCTTTAAGAAACACAGGTGTTAACTCCTTACATCTTAATTAACGTGTATTAAACATTTTGTTGCATTTACATGATAAATCGTTTTCATTTATCGTTGTCTCATTTTTTATCACGGCTTACATATATTTCTGAAGACTGTTTGAAATATTGTGTTTCATGAAATCAAAAACACCATGAAATCACATTTATTTATACATCTCCACCTCTACCGTATGTGTTGATAACAAAAAAAGTATTTTGAATACTTTTGTTATCTAGTGTTTCGGGTGTTGCAAATTCATCAAACCATTAAAAGAAAAAAAAATGTTAAATGTTAAAATGTGAGCATTTTATTAATGAACAGTCATTTACTGAAACTCTAAATTCCGCACACATACTTTTGCAAAGCTTTTAATTTAAATATTTTCGCACACTCTTACGCACCTAAAAACAAAATAAATTTTAAGCAAATAAACGTTTGTAGTCATTACAACACAGACGGCTTTACATTCCCAATTTTATATTTTTTAATTTCTTTCAAACTCACACTTGCAGATATTTAATTTACACGTCAGCGGCCTTACATACATAAAGCCAGAAAGAAAACATTTCCCAATTCCATCAGGTTTTTTAACACTTTCATCGACACGATAATATCAAAAATTATTCACATGGGCCACTGTAACCTTATTAGATAATTTAGTTAAAAATGTATCAAGGAAACTTAATGTGTCACAGAAAACATTTTCTTGCCAAAATTCCCGGAAAAACAAATTTTTTTTTTGTCACACATATATGACTGACATGGCCCTATATTAAAAGTTTTATTTATTTATTTATTTATTTAAAATGCGTATTTGTTAAAAATAAATTTGTAAAATACACTTCCAAAATAGTGAGGACTACAAATCGCGTACGTCAGACATATATGTGTGACATGGCTCATGTAGAAATTCTTAGCGTCAGACACATATGACTGACATGGCGATGAACGTGTTAAAAAGCAAAAATCATACGACATTTTTACAAATTTGCATACATAATATGTCATTACAACCCTTAATCAGGATTACGGCCTAGCTTCTCACACCACTTATGTTGTGTGGGTTAACTTTATACATGAGTGGCGGGACCTACAGTTTAAAGTCGACTCCGAATGACAAATTTTTGAGAAACTTTTCATGGCAGTTTTATTTACTCTCAGAGTTTTTGCCAGAAATCTGCTGAGAGGAAGTCGCCGAAGAAATATCTTTTCATATTTCGTTTTGTTGCAGTTGTCTGACCTGGGGTTTGAACCCAGGCTTGATGTCTAATAAGCCAATACACTATATACTAGACTACGACGACACGTCTACACGATTAGTAAAAGATCAAAGGAAATACAAAATAGTAAGGCACCCCTAATCTAATGGGATACAATGGTTTTTGAAAAACGACGAGGGTCTTACGGTTGACTAATGTTATAAACACAATAAACGCAACGCAGCAAACGCAGCAATCTGTGCGTATATGGAAGTGATTAATGTAAATTTCTAATTTTATTCGCAGCAATGTGAGAATTAGTGGTAACAGTGAAAGTATTTTTGCTGGCAATGAGAGTTTAAATGCTGTCAATACAATAACATGCATGAAATGGTGAATTTAAATACGTGAGGTATTTATTTGACAAAGCACTAATGAATTGTGTAGTTTTTATTTGTTTTGCTTATGCTTTGCTGCTGCTATCAGCTTATCTGAGGCTTCAATTGTAAAATTGTTGTATTTGCTGCGTTGTGTCTATTGTGCTTATAAGCATAATTCCCATACGAGTTTTATCTCAATGTATTACACTCTAATTATATTGATCGGGTCGGATGTTTAAATTTTAATCATCGGATATTCTGGATCTGGCAATACTTATATCTTTCTATTCTGTCACAAAATTCAGTATATTATCTCCACTGAACCTAATGAAACGATTTACGCTTAAAAAACGTTGGGATTTACTTCCAAAATAAAGACAATTGGTCGGTAATTGCACGAAAATGGCGCAAAAAATTTGGTCACACAGAAGGACCAACAGTGCCCGGTATACGCAAGTTTATTGCTAAAGTTCGTGAAACTGGTTTCATTGTTGATGCGCCAAGACGTGAGCGTGGTCATATAGTGCGTACACCCGAGAATATCGAAGCTGTGACTGAAAGTGTGCGTGAGAATCCATTAACATCAACTTGTCATCGTTGTCAAGAATTGAACATTCATGCACAATTTTACGTCAATTTTTGCGAAAAGATCTCGGTATGAGTTCAATTAGTTCGATTTTGCTAAAAAAAAATCATCTTTTCGGATGGAGCTAATTTTCATCTTGGCGGGTACGTTAATGAGCAAACTAACCGTATGTGGGCTTAGAAAACCCACACGCGGTCTTACGGAAACCAATGCACTCATTATCAGGGACTATTTGGTGCAGCTTCTGGAGCGAAGCCATCATTGGCCCATATATCTTTGAAATGAGGACGGCGCAACAATTACGATCAATGAAGACACCTATCGCACCATGATAACCGATTTTGTTTTTGTACACGCTCTTCATAGTATTGAGTAAACGATGTTTAGTTTCAATAGAATGAACTTACCACACATCTCATGCCACAAATGTTTTATAGGGACAAACGCTTGATGGCCGTCTAATTAGCCAAAATGGTGATGTCAATTTGCCGCCAAGAAACTGCGATTTGACTCCGTTGGATTATTTTCTGTGGGGAAAAGAAAGAAAAAGAAAAGTGTTATGCCGCAAACTAGAGACAATTGAGCATTTAAAGGCCAACATTCGAATGATGTACCGTGAGGCCTACCGCAACAGCCATATGAATGAAAAAGTATTCAGTTTTTAACCGGAACAATTTTACTGCACAACAAAAAAAATAAATTTGGCCAAATTTCAAACCGTTTTTGTTTCATTGCATTTATAAATTTAAAGTTTTAAATGGCCCACCCATTTTTTTTTACTCACATTATGCTCATATGTGACGTATGAGTGATATTTAATTCTATTGCCTTCATTCATGTCAAAATCAAAGATATTTTATTGCATACTTTTCAGAGCAACTCTTGCATTACATGTAATATGGTGCGTATGAGTAATACATTTTAAATGCAATTAAATAGAAAGTATACGATTAACACGATACGATTAGTAGATATTTTTATAAAATGAAAATTTGTCAAGATATTCTAACCTAAAAATATAAAAACCACAATTCTAGTCTATATTCTCTAGTGAGTACTTTACAACAACAAAAATTAATTTGGCAAAATTTTATCTTTTAAATGGCCCACCCATTACATTGAGTTAGCATCTACTATTCGGTCTCTTTTACATAAAAACTTGATATTTCTGAAGATGTATTTTATATTTAAATTTAAAATATAGTTTAGTTTTTATAATTTAAGGCAAACATTAAAAGAAAATTTATCATGTAATTTAATGCAGTAGGTTTTTTTTAGTGTGAATTCCATATTAGGCCGAGTCCGTGATTAATATGGAGCTCGTTAAATTCAATATTTTTATTTCACTTTTAGGTACGTAAATACTTTTTTTCAACTCAGACGAACATTTAATAAAGTGTGACGACAGGGTAACAGGCTATATGTGAATTTTAAAATGATATATTGTGCCATCAAGCAATTGTATTTTGTTTTCTATGTCAGTACATAATGTTGATGAAGGATTTAAAAGGATTTAAAGATTTAAAAGTCACGTAAAAAAATCGTAAAAAATACGTTGTGAATAATTAACCGCCGCTTACAGAAATTTCGTGGAAAGAAAATAAAGTTGTAACGATTTTATCGAATAGTAATCAGATTTAATGATTTTGCATATGCTTTTAAAATTCTGGAGTGTAAAATTAATTTGCCAATAAGTGGTAGTCAATACATTTGAATAGATTTGTAAGTAAGTATATTAGTCAAAGTGGTATAGTAGGTAGTTTGTTGGCCCCAGGCCAGACAGCAAAACCAAATACAAAAAGTATTTCTTCGGCGTCTTCCTCCCAACAGATTTCTGATAAAAACTCTGACAGTAAATAAAATTGCCACGAAACATTTCTTAAAAAATCTGTGTTTCGGAGTCAACTTTAAACTGTAGGTCCCGCCACAGTGTGTGTTCAAAATCAGCACACACAAAATAAGTGGTGTGATAAGCTAGGTCGTAATGCTGACTGAAGGGTTGTAATGAGCAGTCAAGTAAGTTAATAATTGAATTAATTTTGTCAAAAATACAGATATGGCAGTTGGTTTTGGTTAACAAAAATTAAATTTTATACCAAATTGAGCTGCAGCAAGTTGATCTGGATACTGCTACTCTTTTAATATTACTGTGTGCCGCTCTACTGACTCTTTTTTTGACGCATTTAGCACTAGAGTTGTCAAAATGCCAATCACGAAGTATATTTCCATAGCTTTTATTCCCAGAAGTAATTTGCAAACTGATTTACGTAATTTCTGTTACCT
This sequence comes from Sarcophaga subvicina, assembly GCA_936449025.2. Lineage (NCBI taxonomy): Eukaryota > Metazoa > Arthropoda > Insecta > Diptera > Sarcophagidae > Sarcophaga > Sarcophaga subvicina. The sequence continues at coordinate 43,290,392 of OW388084.2, forward strand.
TACTACAGAAACAATAAGAGATAATCGTCTTAAAAAATGACTCCTGATAAATGTAAAGAATATCTGGAAAATCCAAGAGCAGAGTTTGATTGTAGGTTTGATAAAAGCAATGAGATATTATTGGTCCGCTGTGTCATGATTATGATTCAATCATGATTCCTATCAGCCCTATATCAGGATTATTGGTCGCCATACTCTAGTAGGTTGTGTGTTTGCTTAGTAGAAACAGTGGTTCAATCCCTGGCTCACACATCGCGAACAAAGGGAAATATAAAAAATATTGCTTTCGGCAAACAGTAAACAGTAGGACCCGCAACTTATCGATAAAATTAACATACACAACATGAGTGGTGTGAGAAACTAGGTTGTAAGACTAACTAAAGGTTTGTAACGACCAAGTACGTAATAATGTAAGTGTTTCCAACGTCTTACAATGTATACCTGCGCCGATCAAGTTTCTGGAAAACTTTCAAATAATATACGTTATGTCTTCAAACATAACATAAGCTGTTGGAGTTACAAAAAAAATTAAAAAAGCATTTTGTATTGGAAAACAATGCTTTTCTAACATATATATTCACTAATAAATGGCCACTGTGCCAATTTGGCTACACCTCTTTTATTGCCTTAATTTTTCCGCTTTTTTTTATACTCCTAATTTTATACAAAAAAATATGAAATTTTTTAAAGTTTTCCCTGTAGTTTCGGTTCGGCTTTCAATGGGTTAAGTTACGCTCAACTTATGTCCTGTCTCTGCAGTTGTCGTTAATTATGTTGTTATTGTTATTAGTTCATGTAGGATTATATTTTTTTAAATACATTTTGTTATCGTTATTGATGTTTTACGATAATTTACATTTATGGGATGTTTTTTATTGATTATAATAATTTATTATTTTAATTATAAACAATAACAATAACAACAACAATACTGCTGATTGGAAATTATGTCGATTTTTATAGCCACTGAGGAAGTGGATGTTAACATGTTCAATTGAAATCATGATTTCATTTATTTTATGCTGAGTAAAGCGATTAAATGGTTTCAGGAAAATATAAAATTTGTTTGTACTAAATTAATAACAACGAAAAAATCTAAAACGTCTTACTACAGAAAAAAATCAGCAACAGCAGTAGAAAAAGCTTGCTTCTCTGCTGATTGGTCATGAAAAATGTACATATGTTTCCTCAAGTATATTTTTCCATTTCTGCCTGGTTTCCGCTTCTTTAATCTATTTTATTAAGCAAGTGAATGGTCTGCTGTAGCAAGTCCTACTATAATGGGGCTGCCATCAATCGTTGCCTGGAAACAACTCCGTCCGAGAATTAGGTTTAGTGGTAGGGAATCTAGCTCATTATTGATACCTATTTCTTCTTCCCACTAGGTGGCGGAACTGCCTGACCTTCCTTGTATGTTATATTTTTTCAATTTCCAGGTGGCTTCTTAAATGGAGGGAGGGGGTCGTAACATTTTTCTATATTGGGAGTTGCGAACCTGGGCTTCGCGACTTGGATACAAGCTGTTTTGACCACTACATCACGCCGCCTGCAGTAAACATTTACAAGATTGATGAAAGGAAAGTTTTTACTGAGTGAATTAATTAAAACATATTGAAACTTTTTATTGAAACAATTTTTAGTACATATTTCAGACTTAAACCCTGGAGGAGGCTAATAAATGTTCATCATGGTTTGCGATTTTATATAATTAAGTAATTCGTCTAGAAATCCATCTAGAAATCCATTTAGAAAACACCCAAACCCTTTGCCCGCCATATTTCTTTCTATTCCCGTTCCTGGTGCACTTAAGAATTATGCTTAGTTCTTACTTCGTCCTGTGTACCACGGAAAATTTGTATATATTGGATTGATGGTATTCATTATATTGATGTTAAAATGTGGTTGCTGGCCGGAAGAACACTAGCATGAACTTTTGTACAGGATAACTATTTCTCTTTCTTACCAAAGATCTGAAACCAAAGCCAATTTTCGTGACACTGCAGCTGGATTACAGATTTCAGTATTAGGCATATCCATGAATCTATGCTCAGTCTGTCATATTTCCTTCGATAGATACACCTACTACACACACAGTGCGAACATTCCAAGGGCAGATCGTTAGATCATGTTCCTTGCATCGCTTTTGAGCTGTGGCGACTTTGTTAAGCTACTTTAAACTTTCTTAAAGCCTGCTTGACCACAGCAATATTTTCCTAGCACAGCTCATGGCAATTTTCAAAACGGCACAATGCTTGCTGAGTGGCGAGATTTTCAATGAAAATCTCTTGATTTACTCGGATAACCAAGCTGAAATTGAGTACCTAACAAATGTAATTTCGACGTGCGTCAAATGATAGCGCAGGATTTCTTAAACAAATTTCGTATCATTCAAAGATAACTCCTGTATAGGTTCCGTAACAGGATATCGTAGAAGATTGCTTTACTTATGAGCAGCCATGGGCTGGCAATCTTGACACATTATAGGTATAGGTATTCATATTGCCTCGGTTAATTTGGCTTAACCCCGTTGGCGTGCAATATTGCCAGACTCTACTGGACTCATACTGGCAAGAAGAGAACCAACTCAGTTCAATCTTTAAATCACATCATCATCTATCGCACAATAGCGATTGTTACGGGCCAGTGTCCTTTTGTCTCGGTATTCCGATTAATGACTTCTGCAGAAGATGTGGGTCTAAGGCGAAGGAGACTGTATTTAAACTCAGTGCCCTACTCTTGTCATAAAGAAACGGAGATTTTTGACCTCTTATTTTCTGATAACTTTGATCTTTGACATAAAATTTGGTTTATTTTGCACTCGGCATGGTTTTCTTTAGGGAATTGTTGATCACCGAATAGAATAAATTGTACACCACAATGGGCCCAAATGCTGGTCTTCGAGGGGGTCCGCAACCTAACCTAATCTAATCAATCATTGTGATCAATCACACAAAAAATCTTCCTAATTTTTAGGAAACTATAAATAAAAATTATTATAATATCTGATCACACGAGTACATGTATAAATAATTGTAAACGTGGCATACATACATACATATATAGTATTGAGGATATAAAAATAAATTATTCTGCAAATTCATTCGAAGACAACATTTTTGTTGTTCTTACAACATTTTTAGAAGAAATATCATTCGAATTTTTGTTCACTGCAAGTATTTAAGAATTATTCATTCAGTTCTCCAAACTAACATTCATTCATTTTTTTCGTTTCTCTATCTGTAGCACAGTTTAAGATAATTGCTTTGCATTTACTTAACTTGTGTTTATGGTACGTAACAACCACTTGTGTCTGGGCTTTAGAAAAGTTAAGTTTCTTTGTTTGATTTTCCACGTTATTTATTTGATTTGTATGATTCTCCTTTTTTATTTTCTTCTCTTAGTTTTAATGCATTCATTATACATCAGGTGTTAAGTCGGAAGCAACCTCTAAGAACAACTCATATATTTTACAACTAATTTGCTTATGTCATGGTTGTGTTTTTGTTTTATACTCCTTTGAAATTTTTGAAAGAAAACTATTTTCTTTTTGTAATTTAATATTATGCTTTAAAAAATAAATAAAAATAAATAATTTCTAGAGACCATCGACCACCCTGACGTATGAGCACTATTTAAGGAAAATAATATTCATACGTCTTAGTGGACAAACAAGAAAATTAAAGATTACATAGCGAACTGCAAGTGGTCATTAGATCCGGTAAAGAAAATTAATATGTTAAATTCAAATACGACAGAATCCTAGTGAAGAATAATTTGAGAAAATTTAAATATCTTGTTAAAAAAGAGAAGTTAAATGAATATTTTTTTTTAATTTGAAGCAATCAAACGCTTCACATTGGAGATCAATCCAAATAAAATCAAAGTGGGGATACCAACACATCAAAATCTTAATTTCAATCATTATCGACAGCAACTTTGCAATCGACAACAGGGTTGAAATCAGAAACGCGGAAGTATATTTAATGGTTAATCTTTTCAAAGCGACTCATATCAACACAAACGATTTTATCAACAAATTTCGTATACCAATGGGTGCTGCGTTCTTCTATTTTTAACTTCTATAAGTGGCATCAACTGGACAATTTTTAGTCCGTCTCATTTAAGACGAACGTATGTATAGAGTCTTTCAGAAAGCGTTTCCTATTTTTAAATTTGAATAAAACAAATTGTGCGTGAAATATTATCGAAATTCTTATATCGCTTGAAAGACCGCCAGTCCAAAATCCACACTAAACACCGATTTTTTTAAATGCGTTGGGTTTGACAATTTTATTGTTCGCACACTCAATCATTCAGAAATTGAAGAAAGTTTGTATATAACTTTTAAAGTCAGTTTCCAATTCTTCAAGAGCTCATTGAGCGAACATATGTCATTCCTTTTCCTTCAGTTCCTGGGCCAGTTGGGTTCAGTACGGGTGCATGCTTAAATTACGATTCAAAATTCGTCAAATTGATTTTTCATATTGTCGTTTTATGTCTGATCTGGGGATACCACTTGAAGCATTCACAATAAAAGAACCACATTATCTATAAATTTACTTTAAGGCCATCTTCTAGGGCATCCAGCTAAAACAAACCGTCTCTAATAACAATTTCGAATTAGGAGTATTAAAGATAATCACAAATTCACAACCATACATTAAATACTGACTCACTTTTATTACTTACTAAGCCACCTAAAGCCTATAAAAACGTTTGTTACCTTTCTTTACATTAAAACAATCAAGGTACTGTTACCTTGGTAAATGGACTTGGACTGTTATCCTTTTATATCTTTTTTTAAATTGTGCTGTGTTATGGTGTTGCTCCAAACTTATTAAATGTTCTTATTTTAGAACACACAGATTTTTATCGTTTCATGTATTTCATGCCATTTTTCTAAACATAGTATTTCATTAAATTAAAATCATCTACAAATAAAAATTTAAAATTTATTTCAATCCCTGCTCTCCTGTTGGTTGTTTTGTTGATGGTGAAAAGAATTTTATTCGCTTTTGCTTTTACTGTTGTTTGCTCTGGTTTCTTGTGTGTTCTAAAATCATCAAACCTCACCAAAACCTCCGATTAAGTCAAAAAACCACCCAAAAGACATGAGAATACAGAATCTGGCATTCCAGCTACAAAATTACATTAATTAGCAGCCATTTACTGAACCGAAATACACACTCTATGCACACGTAAGCAAAACTTTTAATTTAAATATATTCGCAAACCGTTTCGTATATAAAATAAAGAAAATATTGAAATCAACGAACATACATACGTGTTAAATCTAGCCCTTACGTTCTGCTTTAATTGTAATTAACACGTCCACCTGTGCCTCATCGTACTTTCATATTTATGAGTGCAATTGTTTATATTCTTTTAAACAAATTATTTTTTTTATTTATCGGTTAAGAATTAAACAAATATTTTAAAAGATTAAGTTAGGTTACGTAAGGTGGCGGAACTTCCTTGAAAAAAAATACAGCATTAAGGTCCGCTGTGATAACACAATCAATATTCCACTTGAGGATCAAATATTTCATAAAGGAAATCAACTCCAGTCCCAAGTGAATTTTGTTATTGCAGTAGCCTTAGTCTCTTGACAAGAGCATGGCACTGTCATATTAAATGAAAGACTGCCTCTTCCATCTCCTCACAGCCACAGCTCCTGCAGAAGTCATTTGGTGGAATGTCAAGCCTTTCGGCATGCCTACCAAAGGGACCGTCGACCGTGAGAATCGCTATTGTGCGATGAAGAGCCATGCGATTTAAGCATAGAAGTGAGTCAGTCCTCTCTCAGCAGATTTCAGCCAAAAACTCTGAGAAAAAATAAAATTGCCTTCAAAAGTTTTTCAAAAATCTGTCTTTCGGAGTCGATTTTAAATTGTAGTTCCCGCCACACGCAACATAAGTGGTATGATAAGCTAGGTTGTAATCCTGACTGAAGGGTTGTAATGGCCAATTATGTTATTCAATTGAATCGGTCCTAGTCTTATCCATACGTGTCCAGCAGGGTTTTACAATATGCACGTGCCAACGAGATTGAACCTCAAGCAGTATTACGACCTAGCTTCTTACATAAGTTATGTCATTTTATACATGAGTGGCGGGACCTACATTTGAACATCGGTAACAAACAGGTAATACCTAATTTAACTGAGCCATTCGGAATACATATGCCCTGAAAAATGTCGGGTATTTCGAGTTTCGTACCGACCCTAATCAGCTCATTAGCAATGTACAAGTGTACAAGTGAATTTATACAAGTGAATGTGCAATATGTCGCCACTAAGCAGTTGTATGTGACTGTGATGACAGGAAGTATTCAAAAAATTAAAATAATTTTGATGAAGGCTTTTAAAAGTATTCGAAACAAAAATATTCTACAGGAAAATAAAATATAAAGTGTCATTAATTTAAATAAAAACCACAAGATGAGTGAATAAAAACCTCAGCGATAAGAATACATGGCAATAATTTACCGGCACTGATTTAATGTTCGTGGAATTACAAGAAAATAAAAGCATCACTCAGAAAATCTTCAATTACGGCTGTAATGAAAATATTATTACGTTTTTAACTTTTTAAAAACGTTTAAAATATGAATTCATTGATTGCAAACCAAGAAAAACAAATATGTGTTCAGTTTCAATTAAACTCTTTATTGTTCGCACTACTTTTGGGTGCCACCGTATACAACTTGACGAATACAACAATAATTGCTTGTTCGCTATTCTTCAGTGCTTACAAAGCAGATCTTTCATCAAACCACGACTGTTTTCCTCACATGCAACCCGTCTCCACTCAAGGCAGACTGAATTCTCACTATTCGTTGCCAGCTTTGTCTTGCCTTTTTATATGCCAACGTAATCAGTGTGATGAATGTCGAACGTTCGGGGTTTCGCCTCCTCGAGAACTCTATCGCGACTTCATTGTTGTTTGTGTATTTTGTTTATATTGCTTGCTGTTGTCGCTTACTTGTACATCCCATTTTCTTTCATACTGATGTTGTTGGTTTACTTGTATTTGTTCGTGTAGCTTTTGCTCATTTTAATGTTAAATTATATAAAGTTTATTGTTTATGATATTAAATAAAAGCCAGAGGTCTCTATTTTTATCTATAAATTAAATATTTTTTCTTTACAACTATGTTTATATTTCATTTGTCTAATCTGGTATATATTGTATACACCTGGAAGGAAGAAAAACCCACTCCCAAAAATCATTGAGTAAAAGTCAAACATCATTCAGGGGCCTGTTTCACTAAACTACAATTCTACAAGTTTACAAGATACAATCACAATTCTAATTCTTACAAGTGCTAAAGAATTGTGTTTCATGAGAATTTTCACAATACTTGTAGCTTTTTGTACTTGTAGACTCCAATTCCTACAATAACAATTTTTACAATTACAATCACAATAAAATAAAATATTTTTACAAAGATATTTTGATAAATGAAAATAATAATAAATGTGTATAAGAGTACTAATGAAATATATGCAAATTTTAAAAATTATTTTAAATACTTTTGCAATTATGGGTACTCTAATGTATATCGATAATTTGTTTTGATTGTTATCACACCACTAATCAATCAAAACATATATAGTTTGTGTTTAAAAATTGAAAATTATTATTTTGTAATGGCAAATCAACACAATATAGTTAGAGTGGTGCGGCAGATTTTAGCAGCCAAAGATCGCTAAACTTACCAAAGAAATAAAAATGGAAGAGTGGGAAAACGTGCGTATGAGGTGTCTTGTTGCCAAGTGGAAAAGACGCCAAATACGTGTGTGATGTGTTTTGGGCAAACATAAAAAGGGCGACACTGGTAAGTTGGCTTTATAAAGTGATAACATTATATTATAATATTTTATTAATTAAGGCCAAGAGAGACAACTCCCGAAAGACAGGGGCGGCTGTTGGAAAGGCCAAAAAGCTCACGGAGTTGGACACCCTGGTCTTGAGGGTTATTGGAAAGAAGTCATGGCATCCGACCACAGGAAATATGTTTTTTTTTTTGTTTTGATGTCTGGCCTCGGGCTCGAACCCTGGCTTTACGTCTAATAAGCCAACACACTACCTACTAGACTACGGCGACCACACTCAGACCTATAACTTTTTCAAATTTCATTTTACAGAAGGTCTAGTTTTCCGGCATCCTATAAATGGACAGAGGACCGTTAATATGCGATAGATGACGTGCGATTTAAGAGTAGGAGTCGGTTATACGAATCGATCAGAGTCTTGCAATATTGCACGTTCAGTCTTACTGTCGAGGAGATTGCGCTACACTTGAAATCAAGGGAAGGGAACTTTCAAGGGGAAGGGAACTTTCCAGTAAAACGAGGGGGCTTCCTATCTCAATCTCTCCAAGATTGCGAATTTTTTATCGGCTTTAATCAGCTTATCAGTAATGCAAGTTGAAATGATATCCCTAATACGCGGAATCCATATATGAGTTTGCGTTTTCAATGATCCTTAAATTTTCTCTGGATTCATTGATAAGTACGAATATTGAGCGATTAGTGTAACTGCCAAGGGTGCTATTGGGAATCTTCAGCTTCGCCAGTAAGCCAAGAGGCTAAGAGGTAGAAAGACAAAAATGAGCGTTTCATTCCTCTGACCAATTTATCCTTATCCAATAAGCTGTGTAATATTCAAAATAAATCTTATGGTAGCTTGGCTCTCTACCATATAAATAAACCAGTTTGTTCCCAGGGGATACTCTGTATTCCCTGAGCAGATATTTAATAGCCATGCGAATAGTGATAACTTTCTTGGAAGACTTGGGAATTTGAAGGAATATCTGATATCCAAGTCCTCGATGCACACAACATAACCTACCTTACCATGAATATGAAAAGTTTAATTAGATTTCTGCCATGTTTATTGTTTTCATGATTGATTACGACACCTAAGGATTTATTTAGTTTATTAATTACAATACAATTACAAATTATATTTTAATTATATACGAGCGCATTAACTTGACCATATGCTCGGTGTAGTGTCACAGGCCAGAGTCTTTGGTGGGAATCGAACCCACGACCCTCACACTAATAGTCCAGCACACTACCCACTAGACTACCAGGGCACCCACCTAAAAATTTATAAAATCTCTGTTTACGTGTATTGTTACACAGTATGCACAGGGCATCACGTAGATGGACTTGACCTGTCTTCAGTTCACTGAAATAAATTCACCGAAAAGCTCAGAAAAGGAATTATGAATAAAATAAAATACGAAGTAAATAAAAGTCTATGTAAACACATACTAACACAAATGCACATACGTTTGTAGGAATGCATATCTGTACATGGAACCCCAATAGTGTGCAGTTAAAAAATGCAAATTAATGCAGCAATTTACTTTAGTTTAAGTGTATGCATGTCTTAATATAAGTATGTGTGTGTAAGAGAAAATAGTGTATGTGGGTATTAGCCTCGTATTATTGTGCATATTCGTTTAATTCTAATATTTGTACTACACATGCCGCAGCTGTGCCCATTAGAAAGTTCAACTTTAAAAATCTCATTCGTAAGAACATCATTAACAACAACAACAACCAGAAAGTGTGTCAACATTGAACAGTTGAGTTTAAGCGTATTTTATGGTGAATTTCTGTTTTTTTATCTCTATCGTATCTTAAACATTACTTTTATGTCGGTTAGTAGAGCATTTTACGGACAACTGAAGATTTGTTCAGTCAGATACATTTCAAGTATGCGCAAACTGAAAGTAAAGCATTTTTTTAATCTTATTTTTATTTTAATGTTTGATAGTCTAGAGTGTTTTCTGAGCAATATAGTTATTAAGCAATAGCAAAAATTTGAAATCACTAATCCTTAGGATTTTTTATGCCGCAGTATGAAGAAGTAAAAATCTGAATTGGCGTCATAGAACTAGATGAGCAACAATTTCTTTTGAGTTGTTTGTAATAAAAAATGTCCTTGAATATTCAGTGAAAAAACCAAATTCTCGTCTTATCGTTATTATATCCACAAATAACTTTTTCTTATATTTTAACTGAAGTCTTTACCACCCCCATGACAGTAATTGAAATAATGTTCTATGATTGCAACAGTCAAATCGATCGACTCGAGTTCATTTCTAAGGAGTATAATTTTACTGGTGAGAATTAAATAAAAGTCTACGATAATCGATTATTACCAATTCATTTGGTTAGCAATTTGATCAAAAATTATGGATTTTTTAATAAATCCTCGTATTATAAACTGTATTATTTCAAATACAGGATAAAAACAAAGGGTTTCTAGAAAAATTAAAGGAAAACAAACAATAACGAAACAACAAAGAAAAGTCAACAATAACAATTCAAAAGAATTGTTCTAGAAGTTGCCAAATCTAAGACGACAAACATTAAAGTTGCCAGATATTCGCAGTAGTAACTGCTACGTATGTACCAGAGATCAGCAATGAGTATTCAAAAAGATGAGTAAATTCGAATCATACTTTCATATTCATTTTAATATTATGCTCATGCTACTCATATTCAAAGTTTGAAGTATTCATCGTACTCATACTTAACAATACGCATGATGTTGATTTTGACACTCCTTTGCTTAGCATTTATAAGATTCACAAAATAAGTATGGTTCTCGTACGAACACTACAATACTCACTAGAAGGTTGTGTGTTTGCATTCCTTGCTGTCTTTGTATGTTTCTTTTTTCCTTTTTTGTAAATGCAACAATAACTAAGACTGTAAATTTAGATGAATGATTCGAATCACTCAAATTATTTATGAGTATTATGAGTATTTTTCTAAACTTATGAATCTAAATGAGTAGGCATATGAATCAAACATATTTCGAACCTTATGAGTTTGATGTTAAGGATGTACTCATACTCATTGTACTCATACTTATAAATCAACATCCAATGTGGCATACACTGTTGAAATCACATGTAGTTAATATCCAGATCATCCAGTTCAGACCAAAGATGTTGGCAATGATCGAAATATAGTATTCGCTGTTAACAGTGGTGGCAATTGACAGTGGTGGCCTGACCAATGTCGTTCTTAAAGGAATGTCGACCAATGATGCCTGCAGTTCAAAATCAAAGTCAAACAGTAACATTTTTGGCATGCAATGGTCGCTCTTGGATCCTGTTGGAAGGCACTTTAGTAAACGAACGTTCAATAAAATTGATTGTGCGATGTAATCAATTGAATTGAACATCTTGAATACGCTCCATCTAAAAAGTCGTGGCGGACATTAATGCCAATAAATAATAGGTCTTTCAAACCAATAAAAAATGTCGATGATACCTTTTTGGTAAATTAAAGCTACCACGGTAACCTAACCTAACCTCACATACACTTTGTTTAAATTTAAATTTAAAAATGGGAAGCATTTAATAAAAGACTTGATACAAGGAATAGTCAATGACACCTACGGTCTGTTCGTGAAACTTGTAATTAAAAGCAATGTTTATGCAGGGTCAAATCATCTCTAGTTTATACTTTTGTACGTATATTTTGTTACTTATATTTACTTTAATTACCTCTTTCACTGCTAAATAAGTTGTTTCCTTACAAGATTCGTAGTTCTAGTTATATAGTTGGTTTTAAGTGAAAGGCGGTACGACATAATCGTACATCGATAAGAGTGGAGTATCATAAAATCAGAATTGATCATCAGTAATAAATTTACATCTTTAGAGTCCCTATTATAACCATTTAGCTCTATTAACGAATTCCATGCACTTTTCCCATGAATCATGCTGAAAATTGAGAAGAAGGAATGAATTTTCATTCGCAATTAATTCGTTTGTTATGATTTACGGCATAAGGCATTTGAATTATTTCCACTGAATTTTGCTCATGAGATTGTAACCCGATTATTTGATATGTTCGCTGCTGAAAATATTAAATAAATGGTGGATACGAGGGTAGGAATACCCAATAAAATCACCAGAAAAACAGCATATGCTAAATCTAACGTACGTAATTGCAACTAATGAGTTAGAATCCGTCACATTGAACTATGTCAACATTGTAATTAAAGTGGCGGAAAGAAAACTGTTTTAAAATTCTTTATTATTCGCACAATTCTGTGTGCCACTGTTCCCAACTTTATGTATACAACAACAATTGCTTTTTTTGTTATTCCTCTGTTTACACCCTTTGCATAAACACTAACAATTACTACACAATTATTTGACATATCTTTGTATCGGAGATCTTCAAACCACGATTACTCTCTTCAAACACAACGCGTCTGCACACAAGACTGACTGAACTTCGCTACTTAGGTCGCCTGCTTTGCCTTGTCTTTTATATGTAAAAGTAAACAGTCTGATGAATGTTCTTGAAGACGAACGTTCACGCCTTCGCCTTCTCGCAATTGCTATAAACGTTAATATCATTGTTATTATTGTAGTATTGTTAGTATATTTCTGTTTACCAGTCTACCATTTTTTTATTGCTTGAGTTTGTTGGTATATTTTTGCTTACTCGTTTACCATGTTTTTATGCTGGCGTTTGATTTTACATTAAGTAGTGCGATAATTTGTAAACAAGTTCATTGTTTCGTTTTTCTAGCTTTTGTTTATAATTTTAACATTAAGCGATGTAAAAGCAAAACACCAATATCAACATTTTTTTTATTTTCGTAACAATATAATGATTTCCCTAACATCTATCGCATTTTCATTATACCGTATATATTGATTGAATTTACTCGCGTGGATTTGTGCTTTTACTTGCGTGTGTTTGTGTGAATGTATTGAAAATAAGACCACATATTACGCAACTTAATTAATATCATAAATGTCATTAACAACATGATACTTATCAGTACTACCACCATCCATACATCCATTATTTACACCTTCAAAGAGAAATCAAAAGAAATTAAAACCACATTTTATCCACAATTGCCATGACGTGAAAGAATCCCACAAAATAATAGCAAATTCAATTCATTTCGTATCAATAAATTTATTGGAGGTGTGATGACTCGTAATGCTTACATCAGGCAATTTTTTGAACAGTTTGGGTTTTAAAAATAAGAAAAAAAAATTCAGTGTATTTTTAAAAGTAAATTAAATATTTATTTGGAGCAATGAACGAATGACTGTCATTTAAATTTAAAATATGATATCAAGTAAACGTTATATGTGGCTATGCCATAGGTGTCAATGGTGGTCCATTCGGGAGGTCCAAATTTGTCCAGCATTTCAGATGGTGTCTCACTAATGGCACTGCAGTGCTGTCTACTAGCGATGGAATGGCTGACATAAGAGAGCCATGTTAAATTGGCAGCCAAATTCTACAATTCAATTTGCTGACTCACTCTTTAAACCACGAATAAGCTTCCTCGCTAAAGAAAATTTTTCTATAGAAAAATATATTGTTACGAAAATGGAAGTGGTGTTACATCGTTTAACATTAAAATGATAAACAAAAGCTACAAAAACAAAACCAATGAACTTGTTTAAATGATAAGCAAGTAAACAAAAATATACCAACAACATCATTAAAAAAAAGGGGATAAAAAGTAAACAAAAATGCAACAACAAACAATGTAAATAAAGTACACAAACAACAATGAGACAACGATCTCGAGAAGGCGAAGCCACGAAGATTTGAATTCAAGATCATTCATCAGATTGTTTACGTTGGCATATAAAAGGCAAGCCAAAGGAGGAAAGGGAGTCAGAAAAAAATTAGGTAGGCTTGTGTGAAGATGCGTTGCGTGTGAAGAGAATAATCGTAGTTTGAAGATCTCAGTTATAAAGATTTACCGTACAATTGTTAGTATTTACGCAAAAAAAATGTAAACAGATGAATAACAAACAAAGCAGTTGTTGTTGTTTACATCAAGTTGTGAACAGTGGCAAACAGAATTGGTGAACAATAAAGAATTTAATTAAAACTAAATAAAAATTTATTTTTATTTCATTTGCAATGTAAGAACTCATATTTTAACATTCTAAAAGGGTAAAAATATAATATCATTCATTAGGCAAATGTACTTGGTTGTGCTACATCACCTCACTGGAATTGTTGTAGCAGCTACATTTTTAATTGTTTCATAACAAATGATCAAATAACACAAACCCAATTGTTGACAAAGGCGAGGAATTGCTGTATTGCTATCTTCATTGAAATCGGCTTATAAAACAAAACTATTATGCTCAATCGGACATTACAACGTAGTTTCTCACACAACCTATGTCATATATCCACTAATGGAATAACCTACAGTTTAAAACGTTTCCGAACAATAGATTTGAGAAGATTTTCATGACAATTGTATTGACTCTAACAGTTTCTGTCTCTTAAAGTTTCTGTTGAAAGAAATAATTTAGTTTTGTTCCAGATGTCTGAGCTGAGCTTTAAACCATTGGCTCTCTTCTAACAAGTCAATATTGTATCTACTACACTACGACAATTTTAATGGTTTATAAAGTCCAACTGATGTCAAGTTTAGACACGTATCCTTTAGATTGATTAGTTGGTCGACAATGAAGTTTATAAAGTGGACCGAACTAACAAGACATAACTCAGCGTTTAAATTTTAAATCTAAATCAGTAATTGCAGGACATTTACCGAAAAGCATTCTTTAATATTATACAGAGTCAGGACTTATAATACAGACCAGTTTGACATTCGACGAGTGAAGTGGATTTTTGTAAAATTCGACCCGCTTGCACATAACCATCTACAACCGCCCCCGTCCCGTTAAAACCCTGGCAGGCCGCAAAGTACGTCCTTGTCCGTCGCCGTTAAGTTGGTGATGTAAGTTCGGTTGAGAAGACTCCTGATTAGTACCCGGACTCGCTCTGTCCCCATAGGAACTGGTGCCAACCCTCCCTACTTGCATAGGTAACTATACATTGCAGGTCAGGATAGCGGCTTTGAGTGAGCACCCTCTTAGCTATGAATCCCTACAACAACATAAAAAAAAACATAAGGCATCCACCCTCGCCGGTGGACGCAAAACACTTGTTAGGCAGTCTCTTGCTAAAACGGCAGTTGCCCCCTCTTCCAGGGGTGTTGACAATACCCCGCTTGGCACACAAGGAACCAGTAACAAAGCTAGTCCCTCACATCGACCTCGACACATCCTCTGCATTGGTCGCCATAACTTCGCCCGAGTCACCATCCACCTCCAAATCTGCTCACACACTCTTCGGATGCCACCGAGACATTGGTACACACACTGACTGCGGCTCTTAAGTCGGCGGCCGTATCTTCCGCCAACCCCTCTACCCACAGGGGCAAGCATAAACCGCCCTGGTGGAACCAAGAGATCAAGGATCTTCATCAATTCAGTGGCGGACTCTAGGTTAAAACCGTTAAAAGCCACCGGTGAATGGAGACTCTATAAAAAAGAAAACAGGGGGAACGTAAATACTTAAATACGAATCGAATACGGGCGAAGAGGGCTTTGAGAAGGTTTACAAATTATGACGTGTGCTTGTTGGCGATATAATGCAAATATACTGTCGTATTTATAAAAATACTGACTAAATATACATACAAACAAACAGTTGGCTGTAGAAGACAAAAAATTTGAAAACAAAGAAAAATTTAAATCAAAACAACCACAAGTTTTAACTTTACTTAACGTAAAAACGGTTAAAAGAGTGAGCCAAGCGAAAGCAATGGCAGTAGTAGATGTCGAAGTGACTGATAAGTGTTATGAGATTACAGGCATCTATGTGAATCTTAAAATGGATGGTAAGAAGTGGGGTAATTTTAAGACAATAACAAAAAAATGTTGTCTCCCCTCCTTCCCTTTATCCTCTTAACTACAACTTCTTTCTTTAAGCTGTCACATTGAGGAGTAACAAGAAGTTTCAATTTTAAGGGTTTCATTCAGCTTTATAGACTTCTTAGTTGGAAACACCACTTGTATATGACGAGGGGCTGGTGAGGAGTGAAATTAATGTGTTTTTATTGTTATTTTTATTATACTACTGACTGTGTTTTTGAATTTTAATAGTTTGTTAAGAGTTTATCTTTTCCTTTTGTATTTGGTCTTTTACCCGTTTGGGTTTGAGTGAAAATAAGTAGAAAACACTCGAGAGACAACATAAAATTTAGGGAGTAAATTAAGATAAACACGCCCACAGAGGCCAAATGTAGTAGAAAAGGTTTTCTATTGTTAACGAGAGTTAATAATAATAATGAGAAATATAAATATTTTAAAAGAAACAAAATAGGAGATACTTAAATGTTTTAAGAAGTTTAAGAAGAAAACATGAAATTGTTGATATACAGTGGACAACAAAAGTCTAGTTACTAAAATATGTGTAAAAAAATTTTACGAATTTTAAGTAATAATTTGAAGACGCCGCAGTCTAGTAGGTAGTGAGTTGGCTTATTAAACGTGAAGTCACGGTTCAAACTCCAGTTCAGACATCTCTAACAAAACGAAATTTAAAGAAATAAATATTTCTTTGGCGACTTCCTCTCAGCAGTCTTGTGGCAAAATCCGTGAGAGAAATATAAATTTGCTATGAAGACTTTCTAAAAATATGTTGTTTGGAGTCGATATTAAACTGTGGGCCATCCACTTACATATATACAGAATTAACACACACAACATAAGTGAGAAGCTAGTTTAAGGTCGACTCCGAACTACAGATTTTTGAGTAATTTTTCATGGCAGTTTTATTTACTCTCAGAAATATTTTTTCATATTTCGTTTCATTCGATATAATTGAACTGAGATTTGAACGATGGCCTCACGTCCAACGGCCACTAGTCTACCAATCCTGTAGTAGAATCCTCAATATAATGCGCTTGCAGGTATGTTACAAATTCGAGAAAGGGGTGAGCGTTTTTGGATCTGCGGTTATGAATTAAAACATTTGTGTTCAAAATTTAGCTGATATTAGATGTTTTTAGTCGGAAGTATAGATGACGATGAACTAAAAATCATTTCTTTTAATAAGATTTTTCTGATAATAAATAATACATTATGGGGAAATAAAAGTTTTTTGAAGAATTAATAGAAAGTAAAGCAAAACATCCTTCTTTAATGATTGTGAAGTATGATATGCAATATACGAGTACATACGATATATGAACATATAAATTATGTCCATTGTATACATTCCCATTCCTATTCCTGCTACTTATGTACATACATATATACTTCTATTTACATATTACAATGTATGTATGCGTAAATCTATCTTATATATAAAAATGAATGTGTGTTTATTTGTTTGTGGATTAGTTTGTGTGTTTGTTTGAAGTCTATAGACGGCTAAACGGCTGAACCGATTTTCTTGAAATTTGAACAGTATCTTCCTGTATGTCTGGAAGGAGTTATAGGCTGCTTTTTATTTTAAAATTTAAATTTAGGCGAGGCGGCGCGCCCACATACCCATATAAAAATGAATGTTTGTTTGTATGTACCTTATAGAATCGTAAACTATGCATTTGACAATGTCATGATCTTTAGCAAAGTTGCGCATGAGCCGACGAAGGTTTCTAAGTTGGTATGACCAATTTCCGATAGGTGGCGCCACTGAAAATTACTTAAAATGAATTAAATCGTCAACAGTGCATTATTTAAAAAAGTTGTTGCGTATGAGTCGACGGAGGTTGGTGCGATTAATTTCCGATGGATGGCGTCACTGAAAATTATTCAAAATGAATGACAAGCAATTGGTCGACCTACACCTCAAGCACGGAAGAGAAGAGCATTACGAGCATCAGGATCAGACGAGGCTCATGCCCGTTCATCTGAATCATCAGGACAACGGGAAACAAAATCAATAAAATGATTCAAAATTAAATGGAAATTCGTGTAATGTCTTTCTTTCAAATTTATTTTAGTTAGTGGCGCAGCAACACGCGCAGTATACAGCTAGTTCAAATATAAATTCAATAAAACTGATGAATTAAAATATGAAGTAAATAATGCCTTAATATTGTATTCAATTTAATATTTCAATCGAATTATGAATGGTGAAAAGGAGGCATAATTTAAAGGAAATTCATAAATAAATACTCCTATCATTTAAATACATATATTCAATAAATATGCTTACACTAGTGCATACATAATGAAATGAAATGATTCATAAACGTTTCATTTACATTTAAAGACATATTCAATTCAACAATATTGTCGAAAAGCGTTGTACAAAAGAAATTAAATTGAATTTATTTCATTGACTAGTTGGTGGAAATTCTATTCAGGCAAGAGAGCAATTTGCTACCATTTTTTTCTTGCAATTTTTATTCTAAATTCGTATTTTCAGATTCTAAATACATTCCGGATAGTTAATATGCTATCATGAATATATTTTTAAAAACGTAAAATTTTTTTGAAGATGTAAGTAGAAAACGTAGAACAAAATACTTTAGAGAAAGTGCTTCAACAAACCATGCCATAATGCTGGTGGTTGAGAAATTTGAAGAAACTGGATCCGTTCATGATAATAGAAACAGAATTCATTAACGTAGTGATCGTTCAACTAAAGATGTAGCAACTGTGAGCAGAAGTGTTGCCGTAGTCGAGTAGGCAGTGTGTTGGCTTATTAGATGTGAGGCCACGGTTCAATCCCTAGGTCTAATATCTCCAATGAAATGCAAATTTAACAAATATTTCTTCGGCGACTTAATTTCAGTAGATTTCTGCCAAAAATTCTGAGGATAAATAAAATTGTCATAAAAAAGTTTCTCAAGAATCTGTCGTTCGCAATTGACTTTAAGCTGCAGGTCCTGACAGTCGTGTATAAAAATTAAAGCACACAACATAAGTGGTGTGAGAAGCTAGGTCGTAAACCTTACTAAAAGATTATAATGGCCAATTATTTATATAGGTATGAGCAGAAGAGGTAAAGAAGGTACAGAAGCGTTCATTCATATTAGTTCTCAGCAATTAAACACTAAACGATCCACATTATTCAACATTTTTGCATCACAACCTTCATTTAAATACTTATAATATCCAGCTGACCCATGAATTAAAACCAGCTGACCACATATTATTTCGGCAATTAGTTTCTTGGCCATCGCACAAAAAGAAAAAAATGGAAATTTTTTAACAAAATAATCTTATCCGACGAAGCCCATTTCTAACTCAATGGCTACGTCAACAGGCAGAATTAATGTATTTGGGGGAAGAAAATTAGAGCAATCACTACATTCTCAAAAAACTACTGTTTTTTTTTATAAAAAAATTAATGTTAATATCTCTTGATGGAAATTGGTATATTACAGGCATAGTACCCACAAATATTTTCATTTATTCTCCAGTCAAAATAAAACTACAAATTTTAGTTTGGCAATGTGTTTATGGGATTAGAACCTTCAATTTTGCAAATTTGCTGCTCCCTAATATTTATTATTTTTATTATATTTAGCAACAAATACCAACGAATAAAAATTAAAAGAGAATGAAGTTCATAATTCCACCACTAAAGTCAGTATGTTGTGCAAGAGATAACACAACACAATCAACTCAAACCAAACGAACTTAGGTGGTCAAAATAATAGGATATAATGGTAACTTGTGTGGTTCTATAGAATAATGATCTATACAGACATAAATACACATACAAACTCACATTCATAAATCTAAAAAGTACACGTTTTTCCACATTTTTAACTGAAATAAAAACTAATGCCACCAGAATTTTTTGTAGTTTTTTATTCTTATTTTTTGGTCTTTCCAAAATAAATATCAAACGATAGTAGAACCACATTAAAATTGAAACCGCATTAAGTTGGAGCACAAACAATGTCCTGCATAATGTGGATTAAAAATAAAAATAAAAATGAAGAACAAAAAATAAAGTGAATATTACGGACATACGTCATCTGAGAGAATGTATGCCACTAAGGCAGGCTAAATGCGTAGGGAATGATAACAATGTATTATTAACGCTTCACTGAATCCTAAGTACGACAAAAACATTAAAAATAAAATAATAAGGTAATTAAAATGCACTTTTAAGGCGAATTATATTTTTACTGTTATTGGTTCGAAATGATAGCGTGACCATACAAAGAACATCTGAACTGTCACAGTTGACAAAGTCCATCTTGTTGAAGCTACATCCATCAAATTAGTTGCCATTTATTCAGTTAGTTTTGCCAAATCACCATGGATGACAATGGCCAACACCGTGTGTTCGCTGAAGTCTCACGCTTTAATTTTCATTGCAAAAATTATCTTCAGCGATGAGATCCACTTCTAAGTCAATGAGTACATTATTGTTGAATCTTGGACGGTACTAATCCAAAAACGTACTATGCATATCAAAAAAGTTACAGCTTGGTATGTATTTTTCCTGGCATCGTCGCCTGTACATATTTTTTTGAGAACGGCGTTGGCCCAGCCATCCCCGTTAACCGTGAGCACTGTAGGGCTATGATTACCAACTTCTTTCAAACTGAATTAGATAATATGGGCACTAACAGAACAGCGGGAAGTTATACGCAAAGTATGCAATATTGAATGTTATGTATGAGCGATTTGAGGGCATGCTCATCTCACGTGGAGGTGACGTGAACTGGCTACCAAGATAGTGTGTTTCGACACTGTTAGACTTTCGTTGAGGGTTTTATTATGTCGCAGGTGTAAGCGAATAAGCTACCAGCCACAACGATTTTCAGCGTCAACATAACCCCTGACATTGGTCAAATTCAGCCTGATTTAAGAGCCAAAGTCATGGGAAATTGAATATTTCGGATGCTGTCCGTACAGAGAAGCAATGGTGGACAATTGAACGATGTTATATTCCACACATAAAGGCATAAATATGTTTTATAGCGAATAAAATATTTCAGTGCTATTTCACACACACACTTTGTTTTATTTAAATTTGAAGACGGGAAACGCTTGAAAATGTACCCTATAGATATATTTAAACATTTTTCTACTAATAGAATACAAGCTACTCAAAATGAATAATCTAAAATCAGTAAACACTGAACAAAACTTATCATCGATCCAGGCACAAACATCGTTTGTAAAAAGATATATCGTCTATAATATTCGGCTACAAAATAGGTCAGAATATTCCTTATAGGTATTATTATTATAGTTTCTTTAAGGTTAAAATGGGTTTTTACCGATAATTCGGTAGACCAAATTTAATTATTGTGTCATCGAAACATTGAGCTTCTTGGAGAAGGCAAAATTTTTAAAATATTGAAATGTTACGTGAATTATACTAATCTAGTGCGTTTTACTATTTGAAGTCGCCGTAGTCTAGTAGGTAGTGTGTTGGCTTATTAGACATAAAGCCAGGTTTCGTGCCCCAGGCCAGACATCAAAACAAAATACAAAAAAAAGTATTTCTGAAGCGACTTCCTCTCAACAGATTTCTGGCAAAAGCCGTTAGAATAAATAAAGTTGTCGACTTTAAACTGTAGGTCCCGCCACTCATGTATAAAATTAACACACACAACATAAGTGGTGTGAGAGTCAGGTCGTAATCCTGACTGAAGGGTTGTAATGACCAATTACGTGTACATCCATCAAATTAGTTTGTTTTGCCAAATCACCATGGATGACCATAGACAACGACGTGTGTTCGCTGAATTTCCTCAGGAACAGTTGCCAGCAGATTCTTATTTTCATAGAAAAGTCATCTTCATTTCTATATGAATGGGTACGTGAACAATCAAAATTGCGAGTCTTGAACAGTACTACGTTCTTGTAGGTACCTAAAAGCGACCAATGCTTCTCGAGAAAGTTATTATTTTGTAGGGACTTTCTTCTGGCGGTTTCGTCTATACATATTTTTTTGAGAACGACCATCACTCTCAACTGCGAGCACTATAGGTCTATGATAACCAACTTCTTTCAGCCTTAAATGGATTATATGGACGCCAACAGGACAGCGTATAGTGGTACACAGTACATAAAATATTAGATGTTATGTGTGAGCGATTTGAGGGCATGTTTTTCTAACGCGGAGGTGAACGAACTGGATGTAAACCAAGATGGTGCTATTTGATGCTGTTAGACTTTCTCTTGTGGAGTTGTCCAGATACCACAAGAACATTAGAAGTTTGTGGACTAATTCAGGATACTCATAATTGATAATTTCCTTCTAAAGTCAGTAAACGCTAAACATAAATTTTTGTCAATCCAGGCACTAAAATCGGTTAAAAATGGTTATTGTCGCCCATAACAGTTCGCTATTAAATAAAACGGAGTATTCATTATGGTATTGCTTATTATTATTAGCCTTTTTTTGGTTAAAATAGATTTTAATTGACAATTTGGTAAATTATCATGGGTCTTGTAAGCTATAATCCAGCGAACGAAATACATAATAATTTTCGTCAGGAAGTCGATGTTAACGGTCTACGGTGCTTTGATCCTGTACTTTTTGTTTTGTACTAAAAAATCATAACATAAAGTATTTCTGTTATCGTTTTCAAATAAGCGACGAATTGACTTCAATCGATAAATACAGTCATAACTGGTCTATAAAACACTGTAGTCAAGATT
Source organism: Sarcophaga subvicina (assembly GCA_936449025.2). Classification (NCBI taxonomy): domain Eukaryota; kingdom Metazoa; phylum Arthropoda; class Insecta; order Diptera; family Sarcophagidae; genus Sarcophaga; species Sarcophaga subvicina. Next base: position 43,312,872 of record OW388084.2, read on the forward strand.
ACAACCTAGCTTTTCACATGACTTACGTTGTAAACGGCAGAATTTTGTGAAACTTTTCAGGGCAATTTTATTTTCTCTCATAGTTTTTAATAGAAATCTGCTAAGCATGTCGGCGAAGAAATGTTTTTTCATATATTGTTTTATTGGAGATGTTTGACCAGAAGTTTGAACCATTGCACTACCTACTAGGCTACGACGAGTTCAAATCAAAATTAATAGTCATTACAACCCTTCAGTCAGGATTACGACTTAGTTTCTCACACCACTTATGTTGTGTGTGTTAATTTTACAAATAAGTTGCGGGACCTACAGTTTAAAGTCGACTCCGAACGACACATTTTTGAGAAACTTTTCATGGCAATTTTATTTACTCTCAGAGTTTTTGCCAGAAATCTGCTGAGAGGAAGTCGCCGAAGAAATACTTTTTGTATTTTGTTTTGATGTCTGGCGTGGGGGCTCGAACACTGGCTTTATGGCTAATAAGCCACCACACTACCTACTAGGCTACGACGACTTCAAATCAAAATCAACTCTGCTCAATGTTAACACACTAAAATCCAGGCAATATAAATAGAGCGAAAGGTCATTAGTCGGAGAGTTATTATAAAAAGCTCTGGAAGTTTGATTTTTTGCACGTAGTGTGTGTTATCAACATGTCTTAAATTTTTAATTTATCGATGTCATATGTATTATTAGCTTTTAAATCATTCACTTAAGTTTTCATACTGAATAAGACTTAACACAAGAGTCTTAAGAATATCGAAAGGAGGCAATGCTCTCTCGTCCATTGTAATACAGTTTTTAACTTTATAGATTTTAGGTAAAGGAAGCCAAAGTAAACCAGAGAAACTTAAAGTGAGCAATATTATGATAAATTTTCAGATCGATTAACCATTGGAAAAGAAAAATAAAACAAATTAGCTGTCAGCAAAATAATACAAGGATTTACACATTAGTGGAATCCATTGAAAAATTATTTAAGCTAAGAATTGGTAATGTTCTTATGCTATCAGGTCCGCCATCTAACGTTCGTTTTTTTCAACTAGTGCATTTTTCGTGAATGGTAACACTTAGCTCATGTCTGATTTGACAGATAATTAGTTTTATCCTTCCGCCGAACGAATATGGTTGTGTATACGCTTGAACAACGCTGGGAAATATTGCGACATTACTTTGAAAATCATGGTAATGTTGCAGAATGTGTGCGAAAATTGCGTACGGATTTTGGAAGAAGAAAAGCACCGTCGGTTAAGTATGTTCGTTATCTTGTGAAAAAAGTGAAAGAAACTGGCATCCTCATCGATAAACTAAAGCGTGAAAAGCCAAAAACAGTGCGTACACCCGAGAATATTGCTGATGTGGCAGAAAGTGTGCATGCCATCAACACCAATGAAGCCAATTGACCATCCAATGCGTTTTCGCTTCGCTAAGTGGGCCTGCAATCGACTTACAGAAGATACCGATTTTGACAAAAAAAAATCATCTTTTCGGATGAAGCTCATTTTGATCTTGGCGGGTATGTAAACAAGCAAAATTGTCGAATTTGGGGCACAGAAAACCCGCACGCATACATTGAAAAGCCGACGCACACAAAATGAGTCACTGTTTGGTGCGGATTTTGGTCCAGAAGCATAATTGGGCCATTTGTCTTCGAAAATGAGCAAGGAGTGGCCGTTACAGTCAATGGCGATCGTTATCGGGCCATGTTGAACGAATTTTTGTTCACAAAAATTGAGGAGGAGAATATTGGCAACATTTAGTTTCAACAGGATGCCACACACCCGAAGCTACACTTGATGTTTTGCGCCCTGTTTATGAAGATCGCATTATCAGCCGCAGAGCTGATGTTGTTTGGCCAGCTCAGACACCGTTGGACTATTATTTGTGGGGTGCCGTCAAAGATAAGTGTTACGCCGACAGGCCAGAGACAATTGACGCTTTAAAGGACAATATTCGTGAGGCCATTGGTGAAATACAGTTGCACACAATCGATAATGTGCTTGAAAATTGGACCGATCGTCATGGCCGTCATGGCCAGCCGAAGCAGCCATTTGAACGAAATTATTTTCCATTATTAACCGGAAGGATTGTACTTTCAAATAAAAAAAGAAATTTGAGAAAATATTTCGTAGTTTTTTTTAAAGCATTTTCCGGACCCTTTATAAACACAATAACCGCAGCTCAGCAAACGCATCAATTTTGCAATTGCAGCCAAAAGTACGCTGCATAATAAAGATATAATAAAGGTAGTATCAGCTAAGAATAAACAAAACAAACAAAAAATAAACTCTACCAGTGATGCGACTGAAACGTTCTTTCGCATTATTTTTCATCCATCGCGTTTTTAAAACCTCTATTGTTTGCATGTTATTGTATTAATAGCACTAATCTCTCTCACTGCCTGCACGAATCTCTCATTGCTGCGAATAGAAATGAAACTAAATGCGAGGCAGCAAAATCTTTGCTTGTTACTGCGCTGCCTTTAAAATAATCAGTTCGTCGTACATACGTCCATGTATTCTATTTTAGAAATATTGCTGCGTTTGCTGCTATGTGGTTATTGTGTTTATAGCATTACAATTGACCAGCTATTAACTTCAATAAATATGGTGCAACCTAAACATATTTCGTTGCAAGGATGACTTCGATAATTTTGATTTTCTAAATGTGATGTATTGAAGAAACGTTGATCAAGGAAAGCAGTTTGGAACAATATTGTGTTTTTTTTTTTTTAATAAAAAAAAATCAGTGTTTCATTAAAAAGTCGTGTACATATTGACTCAATCTCGCAACTAAGTATCTACAATCATTGCACTGACGAAATAACTTCCAATTTACAAAGAAAGAAGCAAAATTATTTGCTTAAGTCTTCGGTTTCATTTACGCTGCATAATTATATGGAAACGTTTTAAAGATGACTTAATTTTTATCCAATTTTTTAAATACAAAGTACAGCTGTACCCTGCGCGTGTTGCTGCGCCACCAACTAAAATAAATTTGAAGGAAAGACATTACACAAAAGTCCAATTAATTTTGAATCATTTTATTGATTTTGTTTCCCGTTGTTCTGATGATTCAGATGAACGGGCCTGAGTAGTACGCATTCAATCAGTTTCCAATCTCACGTCTCGTTGTTCAAGTAATTCAAGCGAACGGGTCTCAGCGGCATATACTCAAAGATTTTCCAGTCACAATGCTTGTCTGATTCTGAGGCTCGTAATGCTCTTTACTTCCATGCTTGAGGTGTAGGTCGACCAATTGCTTGTCATTCAGTTTGAATAATTTTCAGCGACGCCATCCATCGGAAATTAATCGCACCAACCTCCGTCGACTCATGAGCAACAACTTTGTTAAAGAATACACAGTTTAGCCTATAACTCTTTCCAGATACTGTGAAAATTTCAAGAAAATCGGTCCAGCCGTTTAGCCGTCTATAGACTTCAAACAAACACACAAACTAATAAACACACATTCATTTTTATATATAAGATGAATTCGAAATGAAGCGAATAAGAAATCCAATTCAAAACAACTGTTTAATACTAAATATTCAAAGTAATCTTATGCTTGTTTTATGTTATTCTTATGTCTTACTCGGTCTATATTTATGAGTCTTACGAATCGATTACAACAATAGACTAAAAGGAGATACAAAAATACTTTATGATTGAAATGAAAACGTTACAAGAAAATACTTCATATCGTAAGTCATACGAGAATTTTTGTAGTCTTATGTAATAACACAGGCACATTATATATATCCACCATGTAAACATATTTTGGCACATCCTTTTTGCTTTCTTCATACACGGTTTTGTATTTACTTATTTTCGTATAAAGAAATTTTCTTTCCAACTTACAGTCAAAGGAAGGAAAAAAAAAAGGAAAGCATATGGGGAAATGTAATAAAATTTTATCACATAAAACTGTCATGGTAGATGAGTTTTTCCAAAGAATGCACATAACAGCTGTATAGTAATAGCTGGCAACAACCAGTAGGACCGATAAACTGTACATCTAAATTGACGCACAGATGTAATCATCATCGCAATAATTCACAAAATACGCAGAATACTCACACACAATATGAACTTACATACACACTTATTCACTTGTACACAGTTTTTGACATTATTGTACGCCGTTATTTAAATGTTTCGTGTATCCATGTGAAGCATTTAATTTTGTAATGTTGTTTGTAGGAATGATGGGGACATATGTACAGAGGGGATTTGTATATTTTTGTTCCACACATAATGGCATCAATAGATCTTTCAAACATATTAAAAAAATTTCTATGATATATTATACACACGTTATTTTGTTTTAAATTTTGTTAAATTTAAATGTAAGATAGGTTTGAGGCGTGTTACAATGTCCCAAAAGCTTTAAAAAGTTTGCTATTTTACCGTGAATGAACTACTTATAGACACTGCTTACGAATCAGACACACACACAACTAGCCATTACAACCTTTCAGTCAGGATTACGACCTAGCTTCTCGAACCACTTATGTTGTGTATGTTAATTTTATACATGAGTGGTGGGACCTGCAGTTTAAAGTCAACGCTGAACGATAGATTTATGTGAAGTTTTTCATGCCAATTTTATTTACTCCCAGGGTTTTTGCCAGAAATCTGCTGAGAGGATGTCGCCGAAGAAATACTTTTTTCAATATTTCGTATTGTTCGAAATGTCTGAGCCAGGGGTTGAACGGTGGCTTCACGTCTAATAAGCCAATACTCTACCTAAAGATCGTGCAGGGTGGCGAAAAATTAAGCTTCTGTAATGAGATTTTTGTAGGACTCAGTAGAGCTACTTTGATATGAAGAGCAGTCAGAAGCGGTTCAAGAGTTCACAGTTTGTCATTTTTCAAGGACGATGAGAGTAGCGTGGGAAGTATAAGTATAATATAAGTATAATTCATGATGAGCCCAGGATTAATCTCAAAAACTCCAAAACTTTTTCAAAAATATGATAGTCAACGGTGGGCCACCTATTGGTCTAAATTTAAACCATTGGTTATTTCAAATCTGGCAGTATTTATGTCATACTATTCTGTCACAAAATTCGTTATATTATCTCCACTGAATTTAATGAAACGATTTATGCTTGATTTTGGGATTGATTTATCGTTAGGACTTAATGGGCTTACGAGATACTGCACAGTGATGTTGATTTCGCAAAAAAAAAATTATCCTCTTTTTAAATACAGCTCATTTTAATCTTGGCGGGTAAGTTAATAAGCAAAATGGCTGTATTTGGGGCTCAGAAAACTCACACGTGGTCTTACAGAAGCGCATGCACCCATTACGACTGACTGTTTGATGCGGCTTGAGGTGTGGAGGCATCATTGGCATATATTTCTTTGAAAATGAGCACGGCGCAACCATTAAGATCAATTTAGATTTCTATCGCACAATTATACCCACTCTTCGTGGTATTGATGTGAACGATGTTTGATTTCAACATGATGGTGCAACTTACCACACATTTCATGCCACAATCGATTTATTGGGTCAAACGTTTGATGGCCGTTTAATTAGCCAAAATGTTGGTGACAATGAAGTCACCGTAGTCTAGTAGGTAGAGTGTTGGCTTATTAGACGTAAGGCCACGGTTGAAACCCCCGGTCAGACATCTTCAACAAAACGAAATTTGAAAAAATATTTCTTCGGCGACTACATCTCAGCAGATTTCTGGCAAAAAAAAACTCTGAGAGTAAATAAAATTGCAATGAAAAGTTTCTCAAAAAATTTGTCGTTCGGAATCGATTTTAAACTGTAGGTCCCGCCATTCATGTATGAAATTAAAGCACACAGCATAAGTGGCGTGAGAAGCTAGGTCGTAATTTTGACTGAAGGGTTGTAATAACCAATTATGTATGTATGTTGATGACAATTGACCGATAAGAAGCTGCGATTTGATAATGTTGGATTGTTTTCTGTAGTGCGCCGTTAAAGAAAAGTGTTATGCCGACAAGCCAGAGACAATTGAGCATTTGAATGTCAACATTCATGATGCCATTGCCGGGATACGACCCATACCCGTGCAAAAGTTGCCCGAAACTTGTTCCGATCTATTGAGGCACTGTGAGGCCAGCCGTGGTAACCACCAGAGGTCAGCAATGAGTATTCAAAACGATGAGTAGATTCGAATCATACATATAATTTCTGATATTCATACGCATTCATACTTAATTCAATATCATACTCATACTACTCATATTCAAAGTTTGAAGTACTCATCATATTCATACTTAACAACACATATAATGTTGTTGATTTCGAATCTCCATAACTCAACATACATACATATACAAGAATCATAAAATAAGTATCATTCGCATACGAACACTACAATACTTACTATAAGGTTATGTGTTTGCTCTGCTTGCTGTCTTTTTCTTTATTGTTTATGTGTCTTTCTTCTATCTTTTTTAATGCAACAACAACTAAGACTGTAAATTTTGATGAATGATTCGAATCACTCGAATCATTTGTAAGTATTATAAGTATTTTTCTAAATTTATGAATCTGAATGACTAGACGTATGAATCAAACATATTTAAAATGGTATGAGTTTGATGTCAACATTGTACTCATACTCATTGCAAAGTTATGTAATGAGTATGAATGAATCAGTGTAGTTGTATTTCAATCCTGTTGACTCACTCATTCTCTCAACTTCCAAACCAAAAAAAAAAAATTTGGCAAACTCTTTCTGTTTTAATGCATTTTTAAATTTAAACTTTTAAATGGCCTACCCTATATATGAGAGTTCATATCATAAGTTTTCAATATTGAATAAATCAAAATATTTTAACGTGGTTAGTCTGTTTAACTTCAATTCTGGAATCTTTTATAGCAAATACCTCAAATATTGCAGAATTTTTTTTTTTTTGTTAATTTTGAAGCAAAGTATCAATAAATTTGCTGATCACTGTATTTCACAAAATAAAATGATTAATTATGTAATGTGTCACACTGACAATACACTAACTGTACCCTTTTCTCAATCCATTTAAGCTTTTTTTCTTTCTGGCATTACATTTTAAACGGTCTCCCCTCGTCTTCATCGTTCAGTTTTATGGATTCTTGATTGTTTTTATTTGTTCCAAATCTTTCATGACTGTTGCTGGATTTTCGCCTGATGGCATAAAAAAAGCTTCAAAATTAAACGCAATGATATCGTCTTGTATATTTTGATTTGCATTACGATTTGTTTTTTTTTTTTTGTCGATTTCAGCATTGGTCCCTTTGGCAGAGTAAAAGTTGAACATTTTGCGAAAGACATCCTTTAAGTCATAAATACAATATTCCTCACTTATGTGCATATGTATGTGTGAGCACAAACACAAAATCCCTTCTTAAATACAACAATTTTCCTTTTTCCCTCAAACAAAGCAAAGATTCTGTAAGAAAATTAGGTTGTAAGCAAATTTATGGCATTAATTTCCTGTCCTGATTAAATGTTTATGGAGGCGTGCCATTTTCCTCCAGTTGCTGTTCATTTATCTCGCTTTGGGAGCCGCATTAATGCGTTAGTGGTTTAGTAGGTTAGTAGGCAAGTTCTTCAAATTCAAAAAAAGAATAAAATGTGTGACTTAATATGCAACCCTCGTATGATTTATAGCCTCCCTTTTTTGCCGTTTGTCATATAGACGGGTATGTGGTCATAAACTTTTGTCAACCAAAAATAACAGCCAGATTTTATGAGACTGTTAACTTGGGATTGTCTATGAAAAGAATGTGAATAAAGAAATTCTCTGTTACTTTTATTATTTATTTTATCGTTGCGGAATTTCAGAAGAATTACTTCAACAGTCGTTTTGTTGTTGGTCTATGATGAGTGTTTGTATTATTTATCACGATTTTTATTGTATTCAATTCGAAAGCAATTGTTGCGGATAACATTGTTATTAAAATGATATAAAAGAAAATTTTTTATATAAAATCTTGTGTAATCACAAAGGTTAGGTTTATCTATTATCATTATGAGAGAGAGTGTTCCACGTATTACTTTTATCACATTGATAATCAACGTTGTAAGGAAATTCACAAATTATTCGCAACTTATTATTAAGTCGTCGTAGTCTAGTAGGTAGAGTGTTGGCTTATTAGGTTCAAACCCAGATCAGACAACTATAACAGGACGAAATTTGAAGAAATATTTCTTCGGCGACTTTTTTTCAGCAGATATCTGATTAAAACTCTGAGAATAAATGGAAATTGCTATGAAAAGTTTCCCAAAGTATGGCGTATGAATTTTTATGAAAATGCATATTTTGTCTAAATACGATCTCTTTTACAAATCTAGGTTTCTGAAAAAGAAATAGAAAGAAAAAAGCTAAGTAAATTAATATAATAAAATTATGGTTATGATTATAAGTAATCGAAGGTTGTGATAATCGAACTCGCATTGTAATTAAAAAATGAATCTGATTTATTATTATTTTAACAAACATAAGATTTGAGGCACTCGCAGTGGCCATTATTCCTCACACCAGCTCCATTTTCCCCAGTTGTTTTTATGTTAATTAACTGCAAGGCATTGCTTTCGTTCCACCTAACAAATCCTCTACTATCGATCTAAAAATGTTAAATTTACTCTTGTCTGTAAGCATATCTATTAAATCAGAATACATTTGAATTTTGAATATATTTTGTAGTACAATTTAAGCGTAGCTTTATATCTAAGCTTGATGTAAAAAGCATAAAATAATGCATAAGAAAGTGTTGCCATTTAACTTTTATAAGTTATACCATAAATAAATAAATAAATAAATTCACCACAAAACTTGTCAGAGGACGAGTACTTGTCAATTAAGACAAGTACAGTACCCGGAGGTCGAATTGACAACGTCCTAGTTTCTCACACCACATAAGTTGTGTGTGTTAATTTTATACATGAGTGCTGGGACCTACAGTTCAAAGTCGACTCCGAACGACAGATTTTGAGAAATTTTTCATGGCAATTTTGTTTACTCACAGAGTTTTTGCCAGAAATCTGCTGATAGTAAGTCGCCGAAGAAATACTTTTTGTATTTTGTCTTGATGCCTGGCCTGGGGTTCGAACCCTGGCTTTTACGTCTAATAAACCAACACACTACCTACTAGACTACGGCGACTTCAAATATTGTTAAAGATGTTTGTATTTTTAAATAATATGACGATACGACAGTAAGTAAGTATTAAAAACATTTGATTTATAGAAACTATAAAATGAGCAGTAATCTGAAAACTTTACTTTAATTCTGCAGTTTTTATTGTTTTAAGTTGAGTAAATAAAATTTAACGTTCGCAATTTTATCCCTTATCAACCCCTTGGGAAGAACACCTGTTTACTTTCAGCACTTACTTGTTCGTTATAATTTCTAAGCATAAAACTATGGGAAAAAACAACAAAACAATTGAAATTCAGGTTCAGCTGTTTCCTCCCAGTTGTAAAAGAAAATAAACTTTAGATAAACTTTTGTTTGTTTTAATTTTAAATTAATTTCAGTTCGTTTTTTTTTTAAAGATAACGTCTCCAATAACTCACATAAACGAAAGCGATGAGCAGTTTGACCTCCCTTTATAAATTATAGTTTTTGTTAACGCTTTAAATATGATTTTTTTTTTCAATTGCAATAATTTATCACAAAATATCACCGAATAAGAGCTATTTTCAGCCCAACATTCTGGAGATGACCCCTATTCATGTAGTTTATAAGAGAAAGGAAAGAGAGGGTAGTGTGCAAATATAACAGCTTCTTAATGGCAAGTGTATCATTCATCACTTTATTTTAGAATTGATTCTTTAGTAATAATTCTCCCTTTCTTTTTCTATTATACTGTCAGAGAAACAATTAGATAATCACAAAAACTTTTTGGTGGGAACCGAACCCACGACTTCGGCACTTAAAGTTTAGCACACTGCCATTTGTTACAAACTTTTATTGTTTGGAACAAATCTTGCTACTTCTTGCTACTGCTATACTGCTACGCTCATTGGAGGTATCAAGCTTTACGCTAGTTTCAGACCCTTTAGCAAGGATATTCTTTACAGCTGCCCGAATGGAAGTTTTTACCATCAACTTTGAATTTTTAGCACGTTGCTTTAAATTTTTAATAGATAATTGTAAACTTAAATCTTTCAAAAAAATATGTGTTGGGCAATGCTGCTGCGCATATGGCATTAAAAATAAGGACAGGACATGACAACTTGTTCATGTTGTCGACACCACCTTTAGATTTACTAAAGCTGGATATAATTTCTGACTTAGCGGTCAAATTGTTTTCTACAGATGGTGTTAACTGCATTGCAGATGGTGTCATTACAGTCTTTTTTTTAGTACATACCAGAATAAAGGCGCCTCTTTGCTAAATGGAAAATTTATGGAACTCGTGAATTGAACTAATTTCATTATTTTTTTCGCAAAACCTTCACAATAGAAATACAATATTCCTCGGATATAAGCACTTTGAAAAATGCAGGCAGGATAGTGTTTAGAAGCGGGGAGCTCTTGTATTGAAATCCTACACCTGAGAGCTAATAGCCACGTATCATTTCAGCTGAATTCTATTTGAATAGAATGCAACTCTACAACTCGATGTAGTGAACAAAATTGTAATTTGCTGGGGCCACATATCACCTTGATATCACTGTGAAGAAATTGCTGAAGAAAATAGATCCGCAGGCCGTCGCCGTAGTCTAGTAGGTAGTGTGTTGGCTTATTAGACGGAAAGCCAAGGTTCGAGCCACAGGCCAGACATCAAGGCAATATACAAAAATATTTCTTCGACGACTTCCTCCCAGCAGATTTTTGGCAAAAACTCTGAGAGTAAATAAAATTGCCATGAAAAGTTTCTCAAAAATCTGTCGTTCGGAGTCGACTTTAAACTGTAGGTCCCATCACTCATGTATAAAATTAACTCACACAATATAAGTGGTGTGAGAAACTAGGGTCAATCGGTCAATTTGACCTCCAAGTACTTAATTGACAAGTACACGTCCTCTAACCTAACCTAGATCCGCATGTAGACCTTGTAGAGAATACTATTTAGCAAGAATACTATTTTAGCATTAACTAGACAGAGAACCCCAGACCTGCACAAGGCCAGTTTAGTTGAAGAAAAGCTTCAAAAACTATGAAAGGCGAACATTTGTGGATTGTAGGTTTTCTACCAGGAATCAATTACCTGAGATTACATTGCCTCAGTTGGTTATCTCTTCTGGATGGGGCAGAGTGCAGCCTCCACTTTAAGAAGAATGAAACCACAAGGAATATTCTATGGGATTGCTTTGCGCTGTTCAACTTCTTACTCCATTTTTCAGTAAATGTGCGGTATCGCGATAATAGTGAATATTGGCTTCCAATGGCTTCAGAGTTGCTATTTTATCAAGGCTTAATATATCCGCATTAAAAAAAATCCAGAATCGTTTAATCGTGCGAATGAGGAAACTAGTGAATAAGATCAATTTCGGAAAGAATGTTGTCACAAGCGATAAATGTTGAAAAGAGTAATGTAAACATATATCGAAATAGTTTCAGTACATTTAGAAGCAAAAATCAAAATTCATAAATTTCAGTGCTAATAAGCGGGGAATTATTATAACCCAGAGTGTTTATAGCCGGGAAATACTGTAAAAGCTTTCTTAAGCCGAACAAACTTTATTACGTGGATACAAGAGTAAAATGAAAAGGTAAATAAATACTTTACAAACGTAGTTGATAGCTTATCTTTATATTTTATCTAGAGGCGGCTTATGATTAATTATAAAACACATGTGAAATCTCCAAACTATTAAACCCAAACATAGATGTACATTTTTGAAAATTGGATTTATTTTCCATTAGATTGTATGACCTTGTAGAAGATATGGAGTTTTAAGGGTTATAATAAATATATTCCATACCCTTGCATACCAGTTACAGGATAATTGAATAATAAAATTATTCATTGATTTTATACAGGCAAATACATATAATAATAATTTATACAATATTTTTAAATATTTTAATTAAATACAACAATTAAGAGCGTTTAGAAAATATGTCAATTACACGCTATCGTTTGCAAATTATTAAAACAATAAATAATTCGAAAATATTCAGGCTGAGTGTGACATAATTTGCATAACAATTGAAATTACTATGGAATGTGATTACAATAATCGTTTAAATTTGCTGAGAAAACTTTTAACAAAAAAGGGAAAATATTAAATTTAAAAAATCGTTAGTTTTACTACAGCCACAACTTACTATGGAATCGATTTTAATAATTTTAATGGCAATATGTTGTTACAGAGGTTAATATGATAGGATTAACTAGAAACAATTCCTTTTGTGACAATGTATCGGGTTGTTGTATTAGATGAAGTGGTTAGAAACTTCGCTAACTGAGAGGAGCAGCAGCAAAAGATAAGGAAAATAAATTAAAACTAAACAATTCATTAATGGTGTCACTAAAACATTCTTTCGCGATATATCTTATGCTTTTGGTTTTTAAAGCCTATATTTCATGCATATTTTTGTATTGACAGCATTAATCCTTGCCTTGTCAGCACAAATCCTCTCACTGTGTGCACTAATTCTCTCATTGCTGCGAATTAAAATAGAAATTAGTTTAAACGCAAAGCAGTGGAATTGTTGCTTGCTGTCGCGCTGGGTTAGAAATATTAACTTCCATAAGACCCATGTATTTTATTTATGAGAGGATGCCCCGATAGCCAGTATGCTAACCTTCAAGTGCCGAGGCTATGGGTTCGATTCCCTCCAGAGACGCTGGGTTTTTGTGATTGTTTGATTATTTGTGTGACGACATTATAAATTGTTACTCATAATAGAAAAAAAAGAAAGTGAGAATTATTACTAAAAAATCAATTCTATAAAAAAAGTGACGAATGACACGCTGGTCATTAAAAAAATATCGCACACCCCAACTTACTTTCTCCTATAAACAATATTTGCTATTTTCCAACACAATGCTCTGCATGAGTAGGGGTCATCGTCTGAATGAAACCTTAAAAATAAATTGTACTCCTTCTACAATTAGAAAGATGAAAGTAAATGCTTGAGATATTGGGATTATTTTTAATCAATGAATAATTAATGTTACGGCTGTTTCCCTTGTGTCATACAACAATTTATTGAAATGCCTATTACTGGAGGTGCTTTATAATGAAATTTTGTAACGATAACGACTTATATTCCCATAAATTGATTTGATAACTCTGTGATGAATTTATGTACCAAATAAGGGGGAAAGAACGACTTTCAACGCAGTTTAAATAAAATATTTTTTTTCTAAGAAAACACGTAAATGTAATGTAATTAATACGATATCATGTGAATGGGTGTGCTAATTATATGACCATTACTGTAATTGATCATCATTTACAAATACATAATTCTAATGTTTCTATTACTGAAATATTTAAATTTATTGAAATATGGCTTGGATTATCCCTAAAATTGTTTTCGAAAATAAAATTCTGAATTTAATCATGAGACTCAAGTTGCAGATGGAAAAATGCCATCAAGTAATGAAACGGCATTTTGTAATTGATTTTCTATCTCAGAATAGTAACAACAAAAGCTATTTTTTGTTTTGTTTCGACTATGATTATATGCTTTGCTTTGCTGAACTTTTTTTAGATACCAAATTTGTACACTCGAAGTAGGTTAACGAAATTGCTAATACAATATAATATCTTGCATTTTAGGTTTGGAATTTCATTTTTTATGGAATTTTATCTCATTGGAGTAAGAAATTAAGTGGGAAATAAAAAAAATTGTTTTATTCAACAGATGAATATCATTCATCTACTCATCCATTCATACATTCGTTCAGTGGATAAAATATTATTTGGAAAAGTTTTGTATTTGTATTCATTTTTATTTTTTATTTATTTAGATTGAATGGTTTTCAGTAGTTTTATGAATTCATTTTAGATTTCAAAAAATTTTCGCCAATTTTTTCTTTATTTTTATGGAAAAAAGTGAATAAAAAATTATTTAACATGTTGTAACAGAGGATTAAGATGTCAACATGCAATTTGTAATTTCCATTTTTAATTCATAAATTTCATTCAAAAAATTGTTGACAACATAATTTCGTTTCTATAAATCCTCTAGAATTGCAATGAACAAAGCCTGTAAGAGACGATACTTGTCGATTACAAATGAAACTGTTTATCGATGTGGGTGATAAGTTCATATTGACACATAAAAGCATATGCAACTCAAGTGGATAAAAATAATCAGTTTGAAATGAACTGTAACCCTTATTATATATTTCTCATTGCACTTTATGTAATTGACAATAGATTTGCACCTTATTGGAGGCAGACAAAGGCGGAGATACCACGTTTTTACATTTTATTTACGAGTTCTTCCTGTGGATTTTCAATAAACAATAGTGATTATAATCCAGTTAGATTGCTGATAGCTTCTTATTTGTATACACCGAAAAATAATCGCCATGTAGATCAGAAAGGTTTTCAAAACGACTTACAATGAAAAATGCTTAGTTTCTTAAAATAGTTATGCAAACTAAACATCTTCATTGCTGTAAAATTTTTTCGAAGTCTTTGAATAGAAAACAATTTCGGGGTGTTTCATTTAATGTGAAGCAATTCAATAAAACAATACTTCTTTCTTTACATAGATTAGGTTAGGTTAGGTGGTAGAAACTCTCGAAGCAAGTGATCCCACTTTGGATAGCATTTACACCCATTGTGATACAATATTTATATTCTACCCAGGGGTCAAACATTCTCTAGACAAAACCATTCCGAATACAAAATAAATCTTGATATTGCAGCAATTTCTATACTAGAGAGCTCGGTCAACGATTTCAGATATTGAGAGATCAGAAACCTCCTTCTCTTCATGACAAGAGCAGGTCACTGATACATGAGGTGAAAGACAGACATTTCCTCCTCTTTAGACTCACAGCTACTGCAAAAATGGTCCGTAAAGATCATTACTGTGCGATAAACGGCCAAGGGTTTTCAGGACAGAACTGAGTCAGTCTTCTTCCTGTCCATTCGCGTCCAGCAGAGTTTGGCAATATTGCACGAATCCACTTGCTGCCGACGATATTACGCCTCCCCGTAAAATGAGTAAACAGTATCCAAATTAATGTATATCCTGTAACATGTCGGACATTGCCGGCTCCATACCGGCTTTGGCCAGCTCATCAACAATGCGTGTGTCCCGGAATCCATATAAGAGTTACCTTTGAATGATACGAAATTCCTCCAAGAAATTCTCTCCATTTATGAACAAGGACGTACATTGTAACCACGTTCGTTAGGGACTTGTAGCCTGGCTATCGGAATAAATTAAGAGATTATCGCGAGAAATTGACATCATGACGACTAATTTTCCCATGTCCTTGCATTTTATCTCAATATATCTGCTTAGCAGTGAATAATTTTATATGTATGAACAGTTATGCATAAATGTCCCAAGAATAAACCTCTATACATATGCAAATTTTTTTCCTATGTTCCAGGGAAAATCCTATCAAAACAAAGTTACATGATATCAGATTGTAAGTTTCAAAAATGCGTCCGAATTGAAGCGTACTTAACGAAAGAACTCACACAAATAAATTATTTACACAGAACTTGAACATCTGAATCTCGCATTTAGCAATGTAAGATTTCCAATAGATTTATAGAACTTCCTAATAATAATTTATTCGTCATTGTTAAAAGACGTTAAGAAAAATAAGTTATTTTATGAGTCATTCCGACTTTAAAAAGAATTTTTCAAGTGATTGAGCAAAAGGCGTCAAAGGGAAGGTGATCAAAACCAATATTTTCGG
The DNA here is from genome assembly GCA_936449025.2 of Sarcophaga subvicina. Lineage (NCBI taxonomy): Eukaryota > Metazoa > Arthropoda > Insecta > Diptera > Sarcophagidae > Sarcophaga > Sarcophaga subvicina. The sequence continues at coordinate 43,328,693 of OW388084.2, forward strand.
AATCTGCGAAATTACCAGAAAAGTGTACATTTCAGGTAAGACATGGAGAGTAATTCAGATACGTATGAATGTATGAATCTCATAGCAGTTGAAGGCATATCACAGTTAGTTACACCAAGAGGTAAAGCGTAATTACGGTCGGGACATAAAAAGGTGGATTGATAACACCATCAAAGAAGCATAAATTGCAGCAGAGAGCCATCAAATCAGCGATATGTTCAAGCCTTTTATAAAACACATTAGTGCCCAAAGAATATCTCAAAGTCCGCTAATGGAGAACCAGCAGCAGCAACAACTGAGGAATAATTTAAAATTTAGTCAGACCACTACATCCTCATTCACATATATATATGTAGGATGGCAACCCTGATAGAATAGGACTCTGTAGTTTATTAATAGAAAATAGAATAATAGAAAGAAATTGTAAAGTATGAAGAAGAGAAATAAGGAAGTGTTTGGTTTTTTTTTTAGTTTTTGTCAGGTCAGTTGAGCAGTCGCAGTCGCAGAAAAAAGTTGAAAAGTGAAAATAAAAAGTTGAAAAGTTGTGAAAATAAAAAGTCTTTAAAAAAAGCAAAGTTAAAAAATAGAAAATTGTGAAAGAAAACTAAAGTTGTGAAGGACTGATAAAAAACTAAATTTGTAAATAATTAAAAAAAAACTAAATTTATTAAAGAATTAAACAGAAGTTAAATTTTTAGATTTTAGAATAACTTTAAAACCATTTTTGTAAATTTCTTAAATTACTTGAATTTCTTTTATTTAAAATTATATATTAAAAAACATTAAAATCAAAACTGAATTTTAAAATAAATAAAAACTAAAAATAATATTAAAAATCCGAGTGTTTTTATTTAAATATTATAAAATTATTATTATGCATAATTGGTCATTACAACCCTTCAGTCACGATTACGACCACCACATTTATGAGGTGTGTGTGTTAATATTATATATGAGTGACGGGACCTACAGTTTAAAGTCGATTTTTGAGAAATTTGTTCATGACAATTTTATTTTCTCTAAAAGTTTTTGCCAGAAATCTACTGAGAAGGCAGTTGACGAAAAAAAAATGTTTTTGAAAAGTCTGAATAGAGGTTTGAACCGTGGCGTCGTATCTAAAAAGCCAACGCACTACCTTCTAGGCTCCAGCCTCATTTGTTCAGCAAATAGCCAACCTCTACATGAGTATGACCCACATTTCAACAAGTACCAGTTAGAGGAAATTAACTGCCTTATAGGAAACTAGTCTCCAGTAGTCTAAGTTATTGATGTGCAAGCCAAACACAAGTAATTAAATAATGCTGTCGTATTTAATTTATATTTTAATTCAAAGTAATTACAATTATATTGAAATTGTACACTTAACCTCAGAATATAAAATTATATGTAAAGACCAGAGATCAGCAATGAGTATTCAAAAAGATGAATAGAATCGAATCTTACTCATAATTTCTGATACTTATACGCATTCATACTTATTTTGATATCACGGAACCTCTACTCATCTTCAAAGTTTGAAGTAGTTTGTGTGTCTTTTTTCTTTTTTTTGTAAACGCAACAACAACTAAAACTGTAAATTTTGATGAAAGATCGAATCACTCGAATCATTTATGAGTATTATAAGTATTTTTCTAAATTTATGAATCTGAATGAGTAGGCTAATGAATCAAACATATTTCGAATGGTATGAGTTTGATGTCAACGTTGAACGCATACTCATTGCAACCTTTGCTTATAAATCAACGTTGTAGTGAGTACAAATGAGTGAGAGTAGCTAAATTTCAATATTGTTGACTCATTTATATTCAAAATTTCATGAGTGCTTATGGGTAGCGAAAAACCGACTTATTGCTGCTATCTGGTACAGACGCATATACCTAAAACAATTTCGGTAACACATCTATACTCGCGTATGCATAAATATGAATACTGGTTTGCGTGTAACTTAAGAAGAAAGGACAAGAGTCTGCAGCATTCATATTCAATTTATATTTAGTGAAGCGACAGAAAAAAAGAGTAGGATTGTGAAAGAATTTAACAACACTTCAGTATTTTAACACTCCACACATTGTTTTAATTTTTTGCCTTAACATTCTCATCGAGAGATTGCTATTACAGACCATTAATAACGGCTGTAACGCCGACAAGTGCATAATAAAGAGAGGAAAGTAGGCAAAAATCTTTGTAATAACATAATCACTCATATTTAAAGATATTGCCAGAGTGAACTGGTTGAGTAATAATATACCAAACAGAGTCTGAGATCTTATGAAATGTGATTTTTTTGTAGTTGCCTATGTACATATGTTAATACAATAACAATAAGAAGAAAGATTTTATGTTGCTGTTGCTTCCGATATCACTGCTCAACCCATCACCGGCTTTCTAAGGCATCTCCAACAGACTATAAACGATTTGAGGATGTTATTGTGGCATGGTTGTTGCCATTGTTTGTACATATTGGCCTTAACGGTTTCTATTGCAAATGGAAGCTTTCACGATACATAAGAAATCATTAAAAAGGAAAAAAATATAAAGAAAAATTAAACATAAAAAGGGTTCCGGTTCTAAAAAGCAAAAAAGACAAGCAAAAATATAAAACATACATATCATGTATAAATATGCGCATAAAACAACGAGCCCCCAGTCCTCAATCAAAATATAAGAATTGTCAAATTGGAATAAAAATAACATATTCAAGGAAAACATAAGATAAATGGCATTGCCAAGTGAACATTTATGATGGAAAACAGAAGAGAATCAAAACCAATTGCAATCACTGTAAGGGACGAAATGCATTTAAGAAACTAAACTGGTGATTCACATGTAATCAATTGCGGTTTAATACTATGTTCAGATATGCACTTTTATTATTATTCAGATATGCACTTAATATCGATATTCGGTTAATTGAGTACAATATTTTAAGTGTTCAGGCATAATAATATACACAGTTCAGCTGCTTATTCAATATTCATTTGACAGCTGGTAAACACAACCGCTGGTTGTTTCAACAACATTGATTTTATTTTGTTTTTTTTTTTTTTGTCGTTGTTGATATTTGAGTTGTCAAATATCAACATAAAGTATTCGAATAATTGTAATATGCTGACTGAATATAGTTATGAAAGTGCTGCATTTTAAGTTTTACTCAATATTATAACTATTTTCGTATTTATTGCGCAATAATTAATTGGAACTTTATATGAAATATTGAGCTCAATAATGGCGTTTATTGCGAATTACGCAATAATGGTGCATATCTGAACACCGCATAAGATAATATAAGTATTGTTGGTATAAATATTGCACTTCACAGATATTGTCATCATGCGTTTGAGCAAACTTTCCGTTATAAGAAGTGGCCTGGTGAACTCTCTGAAGTGTTTATCCGCAAACTCAAGTATCCCTGCTTCCGCTACCATATACGCCAATTAACTGATTATCACGGTTGTTTCAAATTTTAATCCATCTAGCCACAGAAATGTTAAAATGAACATTTCACTGAAGATCTGACAGCAAACTTTGGTACTAAATCAGACAGGAACCCTAATCCAATGCATTTTATAGCGAACGCTGTTTATAGCTTGATCTTGTGGAGCTGTTATAAATTGTAGTGCATTCTAGATCACTGGTAACTTAAACGTGTCAAATGTTTTAACCACATTAATAACAACTAGTCTATCTACGTGATCGAGGTTCGTGCAGAGGTTCCTTAGTCACGCGCATATTATATAAGGACTTCCCATAGGGAATTCCGGACCTTGACAGTTGATTTCCTGCATCTTGTTGGAACTACTTCTGTTAAATTAGTTGCCATTAATCAGTCCGTTTTGTCAAATCAATACAATTGTTTTGATCAATATGGGTGTTCTGTACAATTTATGCAAAAAAAAGTAACTATTTAGTATGGATTTAAGGCTGGCGGCATCATCCACCTATATTTCGTTGAAAACGACGTTGGCGAGGCGTCACTACAAGTCCATAATTACTAATATTTTATTGCCTGAATTGAATGCTCTGGATACCAGCGACAAATGGTTTCAATAGAACAGCGCTACGTGCTTTACAGCTTATGACACATTGGATATTCTGCACGAGCGATTTGAGCGCAAATAGGTTATGTAAACTGGCTACCGAAATCTTGCGATCGGGGGATTTGTTCGGCATTATGAAGTTTGAAGCGGGGTTTTCTTAAGCCGCATGCATATGCCAATACACACAAAGCTCAGCAGCAATGGAAACAAATCGTGCAAACATTTTAACGCTGTTATATTCCATACAAAATGGAATTGAAAGGTCTTTCAAACGAGTAAGAACTTTCAGCGAGATTTAACTTATTTAATTGGCGGCCAGGAGTACGACCTAGCTTCTCACACTACACATATGGAGTGTGTTAATCCATGAGTGGGAAGACCCACAGCTTAATGTCGACTTCGAATGACAGAATATTTTTTTTTAATTTTTTCTTTTAATTTACTCTCAAAGTTTTTAACAGAATACTGATGAGAGGAAGTGGCCGAATAAATATTTTTTCATATTTTCTTTTGTTCGAGCTGTATGGGCTGGAATTTGATCTAAACCCTCACGTCTAATGTAATGTTTTAAACATGCTTAGGGCCACTATTGCAACTTAACGGGCAGAAAAATTGTTTTTATTATTATAAGCGGCAAATAGGGCAGAAGTGAGCATTAAGAAAAGGGAAGATCATCCTACTTGTAACTTTTAAAGTCAAGTGTATGTCTGAAGTCACCGTAGTCTAGTAGTAGTGTGTTGGCTTATTAGACTTAAAGCCAGGGTTCGAGCCGTAGGCCAGACATCAAAACAAAATACAAAAAGTATTTCTTCGGCGACTTCCTCTCAGCAGATTTCTGGCAAAAACTCTGAGTGTAAATAAAAATTGCCACGAAAAAGTTTCTCAAAATTCTGTCGTCCGGAGTCGACTTTAAACTGTAGGTCCCGCCACTCATCTATAAAATTAACACACACAACATAAGTGGTGTGAGAAACTAGGTCATAAACCTGACTCAAGGGTTGTAATGACCAATTATGTATGTATGCATGTTATGCCTGAACTTGCCATATTGTATATTATTTTCAATATGACAACTTCAAATATAAATAAAATGAGCTACCACAACCAAAAAGAAGTTCGTTGTTGCTACTACGTTTAAAAAAAGAAAAAACTTGTTTAATTTGGCAAATGTTATCGACATTGCACCGGCACTTCCATATTTTTGAAAAAGCGAACTTTATTTTATCTGTAGGTTGTAATAACGAAAAGAAGTTAAAGGTGACTTTAAAGTCCACTTCAGCTAAAGTTACCTTTTACTAAACCCAACTTTAACGGCAATTTGTAATGATGGCCCTTAGCAAGAGCCAAAGATATGGGAAACAAAATTTTCGGAATATAGATAATCATACCGATTTTAGCATTGCGTGATGTGGGCTTTAGACACAAAAAAAGGAAATTTAATAACAATAATAGATACAGTTGTTCTCCATTTAGTGCTCTTGTTGATTTAAAATTATTTAGTTACACTTTCACCTCTTAAAACCAAGTGGATTTAACGATTCCAATTCTAAATAAAAGAAAAATGACTTAATTTTATTTATAACAATGCTTTATTTACATTTAGGAACACACTATCAAATTTATTATATGATCCTCTTACTATAAGAATTCAATTTTACAATTTCAAAATTACACACTGTATAATACCGTAGGCTATATTAGGTATGATTGTTACTACATTTGGTTCTATGTATGTACATGGTATTCCACAGGCAATTGCTAGAACCTCACTGTTGATTTGTTGTTGTTAATTTTTTTTTCTTCTCCATATTTCATTGCCTCTTAATAATAAACATATGATATTTTTATATTCATATTCCCATTATTATTAATCTTTTCTTTTTTTGTTCCTTTGTTTTTATTATTATATTCTATATATACGGAATACATTACATCCATAAACGATAATTAGTCATTACTTTCGTTATATTTGTTATTGTAATTGATTTAATTTTGCGTTTTATTTTTCTCGTTCTTTGTATTTACTTTTTATATTGTACATTACTACTTCACTTTACCTTTTGATTACTTATTCATTTTGCTTTTCATGTTCATTGTGTTTGTTTGAATACGTTTTTTTGTTGTTGTTTTGTATTTATTTGCCTTGAAAGTTATTTATTTGCTTATTTTATTTATTTTTCTCTCCTTTTTTTACATCACTTATTCTACCCACATGTCCATATCTAGTACATTAATCCTGTTTATGCAATCAATTTCCGTCTCAATATGCATAACTTGATGTATGTCGGAGTGAAACTTTACTTTATTTATTGTTTGAGCACATTGTTTGAATATGTGTGTTGAAAATTTTCTCTTTTTTATTTAAATTTATAAACTTTTTTCCATCACTTTAAATTACTTCTTCTTTTTTAAATGCTTTTACATTTTTACCTCCTTTACACGTGTCATCTATTCGACAATCGTTAAGAAACTGAATTTCGTTTCCTTAAAGTAGTTTAAAGGAAAATAAGAATTTTCCCGACATTTTCCACTTTATTTACATGCTGTTGCGGCATAAGCTGTAATTACTTACGTGTATATTTTCCCATTGCATAGAATACCATCTCAACTGGTGTTTTCCTGTATACTTTACAAAATATACTCTCTCACTGCGTCAAAGAGATGCAACTCATAGTTAGTGTGGTTAATCTTTTTTTGTTTTCATATGCCTTTACGAGAACTAACAAGTGTTTGCTCTCTAACCATCTCTCATCGTGAGTTCATGCATGCGTTGCTGTCACTGTTATTGAATTGCGCTCAGCCATTTTTATAAAATGTTACTTTTACGTTGCTATACTCAACATGTTGCTATAGCATTTTCAGGCAACATGTTGTCTTATTTAGTTAAAAAACCTTCTTCTTTACTGTGCTGCGAGTTAAATATAAGATATCTTAAAGACTGTAATAAATAGCAAATATATTGAAAATATATAGAATGTATATATAGTACAATGAATGACTGAAATTATATGGAATAGAAAAAGACTTTAAAGGATGACATATGAGTAATTTTAATAAGAATTATTAAGAATTAACATATTAATCATACGATCCATATGCATCCATATGGTCCGGTTTCTGAATTATTAATTTTTTGAAACAGTTTAAACATTTTTTACCCTGATTAAATGATTATTATGACAAACTGATATTAAATATTACTCATATGTAACGTAGGCACTAAGAAAGAATGCATAAGAAAGCTTATTTAAACGTGTTATAAAAATTAAGAGTCAATTGAAACGAACTTTATTTTATTTATTTATTTTATTTATTTATTTATTATCTTATAATTTACTGTTTACTGAACAAAATTCAAGAAGTTCAAGAGAGTATTTAGGAAGAGAGTATATAGAAAATCGTTTGCGTATTGGCTAAACCTCAAACACGAATCAACTGAAAAATGTGGTATATACAATGTCAATTAGGTTAAGGTGCTTGACTAAGTCTTAGGTAAAATATTATAATACATTTGTTATTTGAATTTTAAATTTACTGTGAATTCTTCATGGTGGTACCTACTCTTCTGCAGAGAAAAACTATACAGTCATTGCAAAGTTTTCCTGCTTTTTCTTTTGTTTTGTTGAATACATAAATAATTTGTATGTTTTATTAGAAAATAGAAATACATAAATATGAAAACTTTAAATTTTTTATATAAACTTTTGCTTAAATTTTATAAAATTGTTTGAATATAAGAGGGCACCTAGAATTATGCTGTGCTTTGCTCTGTATACCTCGTTCAGTACATGTAAATTGCATTGGGTTATATGATCCACAAATAATGGCCAAAGTTATGATAGAATATGAATTCACAATAATTTTGTGTTAAATTTCTCGAATTCACTTCCGAACACAAGTCGCTTTGCAGAATTTTGTTTAAAACTCTACAGATTACAGAGTTTAGTGTTGAAATTAATTTTTAGCAAAGAGAAATCGTGCGGTAGTGTCACGCCCACATCTGCTACAATATATTGTTACGCTTTCACCCTTTTAAAAACGTTAAAAATATGAGTTCGTAGATTGCAAATAAAATAAAAATAAATTTGTGTTTAGTTTTAAATCAATTTCATATTGTTCTCACAATTCCGTGTGCCACCTTTGGCAACTTCTTCTAAACAACAACAATTTACTTTAATTGTTATTTTTATTTACACTCGTTCGTTAGATCTTTAGAACGGAGATCATCAAACCACGATTATTCTTTTCACACGCAACGCGTCTTCACACAAGACTGACTGAATTTTTACTGATCCCGTTATCTGATTTGTCTTGCTTTTTATATCGGGGGTAAACAGTCTGATGAATTCTCTTGAAGGAGAATGACTTTGCCTTCGCAAAATCTGTATAAATGTAAACATTTTGTTTACATTTATCCTTGCAGTGTTGTTGTTGCTTGTTTGTTTACTTTGTTTATCCCCTTTTATATATATAATATAAACTATATAAACTGATGTTGTTGGTATATTTTTGCTTATTCGTTGATCATGTAAACAAGTCCATTGTTTTGTTTTTTGAGCTTTTGTTTCTCATTTTAATAACACCATTTCCATTTTCGTAACAATAGTTTGGGTTGAAATGTTGAAATTCAATGAAGTCTTTGCGCTTCCAAATTATGTAAGTATTTAAAAATAATTTACTTTTTGTATAGTAAATTGCATTTTTCATGGTTTTCTTTTGATTGTTTAATTTTATAATTTTAGCACTCTGATACCCGTTCAGATATGGCGTAAGGAAAATTGATGCTTTTGGTGATGATGCCATTAAATGATCAAACAGATTTTTGTTCGTTGTAAAAGCAATTAAATATCGTCTTAAATATTGTTTAACATTATTTTGTCTGCACCCATCATTATTATTGGAACAACATTGAAACATTATGCGAAAACAAGGAAAGTCTTAAGCTGTTGTAAGAATATTATTACTGCCCACACAGTGATAAGTAAGCTCTTTAAATACAGGATTGTAAAGTGAGCCTAAAATACAAATGGAAACATTTAGTATGAATATATCTATCGATTACACGATACATAAACCTGCTTTCGATCCTGGTTTTACAACAGAGGATAGATACTTTTATGCTAATGTTTTACAGCTTCCAGACTGAAATTATGGCTATTTATGTTGACGCCATCCAAATCCAGAATCCGAGTATGTCATACGGTTATATATGTATATTTACCAACAGTAGAACAGTCAATAGTTCCCTAAAAAGTGTACACCCCATCTATTACTGCCCAAGAATGCTGTATTTCTGGAAAGGAGATAGTAAGACATTTAGGACACGTGTGTACATTGAAGGTAACAACACGCACTTGTTAAAGCAGGCACAGCGGAAAATTCAAATGAATTCCTACATGAAATTGGCGTTTCTCTGCAGAAAGGCAAACACATTTTTTTACTCCAATCATTGGCACATTAAGGCGGGATAATTAAATCACTTGTAGAGAGACCAGACAGATCTGGCCCAACATGGTTATATGTAGAATAGATATGGCATTGAACCTTTCAAGATACGACCTAAGGAACCTCATAGCAGTGGTAACGAGACATTGGCCTCTGGGTGTTCACGTCAGAAGTCTGGGAATACCTCATAACAACTTCTGTAAAAGCTGCAACGATAAGGAAGTAGAGAATACCACAGAATATCTTCTGTGTCATTGTCCGGAGCTTTGGAACCTTGGAAGAAGAATTCTGGGACACCTATAATTTATTGACAGAACGTGTTTAACCAAAGGCGATTTAAATCAAATTCAAACTTTCTTAGAACTCTTGGCATGATTGAGAGATGCCGATCAGGAATTGTGATTATATGATGCAATAAGTAACGTTGGTGTTATAAAGGGACCTTATAGTTGTTATATTATCTTTCATTTTAGGGTACACTTTTCATTCGCTTAAAAAATCATTGCACTTTAAAACGTTCCACCAATCGGTTGTCTATTTGGGGCTTGAATGTTATTTTAAGTCGTTGTTTTTGCTTTCCTTCAGCAGATGTTGATGTCATTGCTTTCAAAAAAAATCATTTAAAGTTGAGCGTTTATTCATTTCGCTTTCATTTCTTGCATTGTTATTGTTTTCTTCAGGGACTACGGCATATTTTGTAACTTAAAAAATGTTCGTATCATCCCTGCAAGCATAAAATCAATTGAAAAAATTCTAAGTACCAAATAGTATGTTTATATATAGGAGAGGGTCAAAAATTCGTAACTTTTGCAAAATCCAGCCTCTTAACTCAGCTCCTGGCAAAGAGCATCTATGGACTTGGCTGGGCAAAAAAAGAAGGACTCCAATGATAAATTGATAAATACACATCAAATCAAATTTTTTGGAAGAAAGAAAAAACGGAGCACAGTTGAACTAAACTTAAAGAGATCAAAGGAACTTATGTTGATAAAAAAAAATGGTTTTTTACCCAAAAACTTGTGTCCACTCTAAAATGTCACGGGTTTATAACCCCCACTCCCCTCGCATATTATAGTATAGGTTTATCAGTAATTAAGAGAAAGGATACATGTATTGAAATTGAACATTGAAATGTCTTCAAGTAATTCCATTATGGTTCAATTTTGATAGAAAGTTTCTAAGATTTCTAAGACACCTTAAAGTGTTGGGTGTTCAAGTGGTGTTCATGTAAGTCACCGTAGTCTAGTAGGTAGTGTGTTGGCTTATTAGATATAAGGGCACGGTTCAAACACCGACATTACCAACAAATCGAAAATTGAAAAATATTTCTTCGGCCACTTCATCTCAGTAGATTGCTGACAACAACTCTGAGAGTAAATAAAATTACCATGAAAAGTGTAGATCCCACCACTAATGTATAAAATGAACACACATAGTTCTTAAAAATTTTTGATTTTGTATGAAAAAATTTGTGTCTTTATCAAACATATAAAAAATTATACCATGATGTTGGAAGATGTTACAATACGTCCAATTTAAATATTGCAAAGAGTTATGGATTATATTTAATACAGGGTGTCCTGGTAGTCTAGTGGGTAGTGTGCTAGACTATTAGCGTGAGGATCGTGGGTCGATTCCCCCCAGAGAATCTGGTCTGTTACACTACACCGACCATATGGTCACATTTAGGTTAGGTTAGGTTAGAGGGCGTGTACTTGTCAATTTAGACAAGTAAAGTACACAGAGGTCGATTTGACCCATTATACATAACGTCACCTTTACTCAGTTTGTATATAATTAAATATAATTTGTAATTGTATTGTAATTAATTAATAAATAAATAAACGATTACGATTAACTGTAGTTTTAAGTCTGATATGGTAAAGCAGACTCAATGCTGTGATGGTTATCTAAACCATGACAATGTCGGTGAAACCTAGAAAACAATTTTTCCTATTTTTAATAGAGCAGTGACAGTAGTTACTGAAGTTAGCGAATACATTTAAAATTACAACAAAACACAGAAAGAACAGAGTTTGGCGGGGTGTGTTATTCAGAAGTCACCAAAGAGAAACTAAATTTATTTGACGTTTAATTTTGGATTGACGTATGAGCTTTTATTTATGAATGATTAATACACAATTATTTTATTTTTAACGGTTTAATGATACCAAAATTTGAAGTTTAAGAATATAAAACACACAAGTGATAGGATACCCTTACATATGTATAAAGCTAAAATAAAATAATTTTACGTTGAATTCTTCTAAGACATTTAAAGTTAGGCTACACTCAAACAGCAAGATATTGTTGTTTATTTTTTAGAACTATTTTACAAATTGTTTTATCTTTTTTGTTAAACATTAATTTATTTACTTTTCTCATCACTATTAAGACATGCATGAACATAATTTATGTTGAATTTCCTAACCTACACTATATTTTTAGTTTATTTAGCAACACAGTTTTTTATGAAGATAAACACCAGAATATTTTGCAAACAAACCCAAACCGATAAAACGCAAAAAGTAGGGAGAAAAAAGTGTCAACAAACTATTAGGATATGTTCTCCTAAAATACATTCAAATATAAAGCAGAATATATAAAACGTTAGCCCCGCTCACCAACAAAATGCATCTGCCGATTGACTAAGCTTTTAAGCTTAATGGAATTCCTTAATATTGACATATTGTCATGATTGTTGTAGCTATTGTTGTTACTTTTTGTGTACAAATGTATGAAAGAGAGCGAGAAACAGCGAGAGAGAGCAATAGAGAAAGGAGTGAAATGTCTTTTAATTTCAATAAAAATAGTCAACGAAATTTTGCTTAATCTTTTCATGCTCCATCTCAACGGGCAATATCTTTTAACCGTATTTATTTGTTTGTATGGCTCTGACTTATATTTGTTACACCATCAGATTCATCAATCATTAAGACATCCATAACTACCATGCTCTCCCTTGGCTTGCATTTTAGAACCATTTTGTGAAGGTTTTTTTTTATTCCGTTTCTGTTTGTTTCTTAAGGCTGGCAGATATTTGTGTGTATTTGCATCCAGTATTTCAGCATCCCAATCACACGTCATTAAGCATGTCCATTAAATATAAAAAATCAAAGTGGTTGGGAGATAGCAACGAAATTTCTAATTCGTTTGAAAAATCAATTGATGTCATTGTGTGTGGAATGTAACTTCATGCAAATACCTGCCATGGCTTATATGGTTGGAGCGCATCCGTTGATGTTCACCGATACTAGCTTGACCAACGTAATCCTTAAAGAAATATGAACCGATAATGTCGTCACCCCAAAATCCACACCAAACAGTCACTTTTTCGAAATGCATTGAATACACTTGAAATATATGGATTGGTATCGTCCCAAGTTCCACAGTTTTCAAATGCATATCCTCACTGAATATAATTGATCGCTAAATATTAAGCTCTGCGGCTAACTGCTCCAGAGTCTATTAAGCGAACACAGGTCGTTTCTGGCTTAACAAAACAAACTGAATAAATGACAAGAAATGTATGCAAGACGCAGCAAAGTTTGAAAATCTCTATTGAAAAACCGTATAAAAACAAATTTAAAAATGTTAATAAACATACATACATACTTGTACATACATAATTTGTCATTACAACCCTTCAGCCAGGATTACGACCTAGCTTCTCACACCACTTATGTTGTGGCGGGACCTACAGTTTAAAGTCGACTCCGAACGACAGATTTTTGGGAAACTTTTCATGGCGATTTTATTTCTTTCGCAGAGTTTTAGCCAGAAATCTCCTGAGATGCAGTTACCGAAAAAATATTTTTTTCATATTTTCGTTTTGATCGAGATGTCTGTGGAGTTTGCACTGTGAGCTCACGTCTAATAAGCCAACACACTAGCTACTAGACTATTGCGTCTTCAACTGCATATATTAGATAGGCGTGAATTATCGAGTTTGCTTAAAGAATAAGTAACCTGATGTTTTCATATTTATAAAGCCAGACTTGGCCGACCGTAAATGTGGTATCAGTAAGCGTAATCGAATCAATTAATCGTTTTTGTAATATACAAAGCTATGAAAATGCTTACTTGACTGAAGAAAATAGAATTTCATTACAAGTTTACGTGACATTTGTAGACAGTGCATTTTTGTTACATTTTCGGTAAATTTTTCTTCTGATATACACTGCGGTTCATCAGGATAGAACCAACATATTTTAAAGTAAAAAAACTGTATAAATTGCAAATACAGATAGAATAAAAAAATTTTGTTTTGCAGAAAAATAATTAATACTGTAAATGATAATTTTAACACAAAAAATAGTATAAAAATGAACTATAACGGTACTTTTTCACTTTCTTTGTAGTCAAGTATTAAATTTTTCATTTATTTTTTGGTTCAACAGAATAGAACCACGTGCATTTTTAACTTAAATCAGTAGGCGGTTGTAATAAGGCTTTATAAAAACCAAATAAAATTAAAGTCACACTTTGTGACTGCAGTTATCTAAATCAATATGTTAAGAAAGAGTCCTTTAAATTCGTCGGAAATGGTAAAAATTTATGTTTACCATTCTGAAAATTATTCTTATAGCGAAATCGGTAGAAAAAGAAGACGAAGTCATAATGTGGTACTGAATTACATAAAACATCGTGAAACATGTAATAAAAATTACAAAGGAGGTACTTAGACAGCTCTAACACCACAGGACAAGCGAAAAATTCTTCGAATTGCCTCAAATTCAGCCCATTCTACCTCTAGTTTGCCAAAGATCATATGGCATGGGATGTTCAATTACATAAGAGGCGTTATGCGGTGATGGCGGCTCAGAAATTTTTCGTCCTTACGTATATCGTGAACATAAAAGTTATAGCCATCCAAATTAAATTTTTTTTATCAGAAAAAATTACTTTTCGCCAATCGTTATCGCTTAATTGTCTTTGAATATCCCATGCCATATGATCTTTGGCAAACTGAGGGCGCTGTTGTTGACGGATTGCATTTAATGGAGGTTTTTCCTTTAGTTTTCGGACTTGTAAATGTTCACTGCTTAAAATAGCGCGACGAACTGTTACTTTACTTGCTTTAACTCCGGCTAAATGCTTAATTTTAGAGGTAGAATGGGCTGAATTTGAGGCAATTCGAAGAATTTTTCGCTTGTCCTGTGGTGTTAGAGCTGTCTAAGTACCTCCTTTGTAATTTTTATTACATGTTTCACGATGTTTTATGTAATTCATTACCACATTATGACTTCGTCCTCTTTTTCTACCGATTTCGCGATAAGAATAATTTTCAGAATGGTAAACATCAATTTTTACCATTTCCGACGAATTTAAAGGACTCTTTCTTAACATATTGATTTAGATAACTGCAGTCACAAACTGTGACTTTAATTTTATTTGGTTTTTATAAAGCCTTTTTACAACCGCCTACTGATTTAAGTTAAAAATGCACGTGGTTCAATTCTGTTGAACCAAAAAATAAATGAAAAATTAAATACTTGACTACAAAGAAAGTGAAAAAGTACCGTTATAGTTCATTTTTATACTATTTTTTGTGTTCAAATTATCATTTACAGTATTAACTATATTTCTGCAAAACAAAATTTTTTTATTCTATCTGTATTTGCAAGTTATATAGTTTTTTTAATTTAAAATATGTTGGTTCTATCCTGATGAACCGCAGTGTATGAACCCAAAAGTCGCCGTAGTCTAATAAGTATAGTGTTGGCTTATTAGATGTGGGGCCTAGGATCAAACCCTAGTTCAGACATTTCAAACAATGCGGAATATGAAGAAAATATTTCTGGGGCGACTTCCTCTCAGCAGATTTCTGGCAAAAACTTTGAGAGTAAATAAAATTGCCATGAATTGTTTCTCAAAAAATCAGTCGTTCGGAATCGACTTTAAACTGTAGGTCCCGCAAATCATGTATAAAATTATCGCATACAACATACACATGTGGTGTGAGGAGATAGGTCGTAAGCCTGACTAAAGGGTTATAATGACCAATTATGTATGTATACTATCTCAGTGGCCGAGTGTTGTTTGAAACAATACGTGCAATGGATTTCATTGGGACACCAACTTTCTCATTTTCAGATAGACAGAAAACAATGGAATTTGGAGTGATAGAAAATATGCACAGAGACTAGTTTCAAGTTAAAATTTTACTAGGTAGACTAGCCTATTTCAAATTTGTTAATGTTTTTAATAAACGAGTTGACAGACAAAAATTTTAAAATATCTTAGCTTTCTTTCACAGAGAATATAAATATTTCTGACCACATCTCGAATAACGATCTCAAATAGGTTACTCATCTTATGCTTTCCATTCAGAGGAAGACTGAATAAAACAGAATATTCTCGGTAAATATTGAAAGTTAGGCATCTGAAAAAAGAAGACCTCTAAGAGAGTGGCATAAGCATAGATTTCCTCAACATAAACTCAGATTTAAGAAATACAAAGACTGGCTCAGAGCAACACCTTAGAAACTCAGTGGCAGGCATCTTCTGTGAGATATTTGAAAGAACTTGATACTATACATAGATACATAATTTTGTTACGCAAGCGAAACATAATTAATATATATTTTTTTTAGAAAATATGCAGAGATTATAACTTATTTGATTATTTTGGTATTGTTTGGTATTTATTACTTAAATTGAAATTTAACACCAAAACTCATAGAAAATGAACACATATGCACTCATATTAACACACCACAATAATTTAAATCGTTCTAAACAGTTTTAAACTAAAATTTCTGAATTTTACATTAAATTATGTTGTGTATGCACTTTATTGCGTTTAATTTCTGTGTCAATAAATACTTCGTAATTGCATACTAAATGCAGCTGAATTTACAAAATTTTATTGGTTCGAACCACTATACTCCATGAAATAGAAACCAATTGAAAAATTATACCGTAAACAACACCAACTTTCCAAAATCATTTGCATTTTGCTGATGACAATAACGTCTAAAACAAACGTTGTAATTATTTTTATTATTATTACTATATACCATGCATTCTATATTAAAATGTTTGTTAAACAAATATGCTGTTGTATTAATATTGTTACGAAAATGAAAAATCTAGTTACTGGTGTTTTTCTTTTACATCGCTCAACACTAACAATTATAAACAAAAGCTACAAAAACAAAACAATGCAGTAAACAAACCTGTTTACAAATTATCGTACTGCTTAATATACCAACAAACACCAGCATAATAAATGGTAAACAAGTAAACAAAAATATACAAACAACATTACAAGAATAAATGTAAACAAAATACACAAACAACCATAATGAATGTAAACAACGATGTTTACATTTATAGAGATTTCGAGGAAGCGAAGTCACGAACATTTGCCTTCAAGAACATTCATCACACTGTCTATCTTGCCATATTAAAGGCAAAGCAAAGCAGGCAACTGAGTTAGTAAAAGTTCAGTCAGTCTTGTGTGAGTTCTTGGTGAGTCTGAAGAGAGTAATCGTGGTTTGAAGATGCCCGTTACAAAGATCTGTCATATAATTGCCTAGTAATTGTTATTGTTTAGGCAAAGGGTATAAACAGAAGAATAACAAAGAAGGGTAATTGCTGTTGTTTACATCAAGTAGTGAACTGTGGCACACAGAATAGTGCAAATATTAAAAATTTTACTTACAATTAAACACAAATTTATTTTTATTTTATTTGCAATCTACGAACTCATATCTTAAACGTTTTTAAAAGGTAAAAACGTAAAAATATATATACCCGTGAATGAATCATAAAATCTGATTATAATCTCGTAAACAAAAATCGATTGCAATAATTAAATGCCACATACCGTAAATCAGTACAGAAGAATTATTTGCGAATAATCTTCCACTGCTTCCCTCTCGGTCTAGAGAACATACATGTGGCATCACACTTGAAGAGTATATCATTCGGGTCGAATGATGCGTCAGGAGGGCCGAATGTGGGATTGCACCCGAAAGGATTAAGGCAATCCCATAGGCTTAAAGAAAAAACTGAACTAAAATAAATATAGTAAGCGGACCGAAAAGCATAGACATGATAAAACTTAAATACTCGATCAAGTTGGTAAAAATAATTTTTCAATATAAAAAAAAACAAATACAAATTATTATATCTTTGGCAGTCGAGCAGTTATATTTTGTGTGTGTGTGTTTTTTTTTTATATAAGAATTGTTTTTTGATTTTAATTTGTTTACAAATTAAATAAATATTTGTAATAATAATAATTTATATCATCTGTTCACGCTGGCCACCCTAATGTTAAGTTTAGTTTTAAGTACTTTTACAACCATGTAAATTAATTGTGAATTGTTAATAAATATGATCGAAAAGAGATTAATATCCAAACAACCCCCAACCCGAAAGGTACGTCTAATCGTATATTAAATATTGTATCGAAAACTAATAATTTCGTATTTTTATTTATTGGCCAAATATTTTATTTTATTCGTTTTCCCCATTCACCCCCACATTTTGGTCCAATCGAGCCGGATCATCCCCTGAAGAATAAAATAAAATATTTGACAATAATCTTTTGTAGATTATTCTCTGCAGTGGATATTTGTTGCTGGAAACCACACCCTTTGCACCGTTGGAATTTCTTTTTTGTGTAATTTCTTTCCTCTTAAAAATTTGTTTACAAGGTATGTATGAACACATATAATTTGGTGAAATATATATATATATACTTATTTGAAAATAAGTGAAAAAAAAGAAAGAAAGAAAAAGAAAAAAAAAGAAGAAAAACAAATAAAAAATATAAAAATATAAAAATTCATTGAAGTGTCTCAGTGGTGTAAGAATATAAGAGAAAATATAAAACAAGAAAATAAAAACAAACGGGAAAAATATACACAAACAACACAGAGTGCATTGATCTTGCGTGTTGTTGTTGTGTACTTGTTTTATAAACAGCTGTAAGGTAGTCACAGAATAAGGTGGCCGCTGTTTCAAATATCTTATATTCTTTCAACAATATAATAAGCGAGTTGTATTGTTTTGTATATTTCGACTTATTTTGAGTTGGTTTGAGACACTTCTTTTTTGACTTAATTAAAGGAAAAATATATATATGTTTATGTGGATATTTTTTATATATTTTTATTAATTTTTATATATATTTTTTATTATATTTTTATAAATTTCTTTTTTAATTTATTATTGATTTACCTTTCTTAAGTAAATCTTTTTGTACCATTTTTTTATTTTTGATGGGATAATTTCCCCTTTTATCGGTGATTCTTTCGCGAGCGTATTTTTTCGTTTCTTTCGTGTTCGAAGTCGAGATTTTGAATTTGTCCGTTTTCTAATTTATATCGACGTTTTTTCTCGTGAACTTTTTTTTGAAATTTTCGACTTTTTCATCGCTATTTGAAGTTTTTCTCATTTGTTCATATTCTTTGGAATTTACAATTGGGAGTCCCCAGTCTTATCTCTTTCGTTTTCTTTTTATTGCAAGTTTTTTTTTGATAAACTTATCTCCATCCCAATTGTGTTAAAATGGCCGCGTTGAGAAACTTGACAAGAAACTACAATCGCTTAGTCGATTTTGACAGTTTCATTCAAGCAATCCCTAAAGAAGAACACTCTGTTCACACCCTGAGTGTCCATCGGCAGGAGTTAACCCGTTTGTGGGAAGCTTTTCGTGACTCCTATGAGGATTTGTCGGAAAATGCCGAGGATACCAAGGTCACTGCTAAAGACCTGAAGGCCAAGTATATGTCGGGATATACACTGTATGTTCAATGCGTCTCGCTCATTGATGGGTCAACTGACGGCCTTAAGAGCAAGGCCGCGAACCCCCCTACCAATAGTATCCCGATTCACCTTCCCCCCTGTGACACCCCAACCTTTACCGGTGATTACGCATCTTGGCCAACGTTCAGGGATATGTTTTCGGCCATTTATGGAACCAACCCTCACATTAGTAACATCCAAAGGATGTATTATCTTTTGCAAAAGACGGAAGGTGAGGCGAGGGACATTATTCGAACTTGCCCCATGACGAATGATGGTTTCGACATGGCGTGGCAGAACCTGGTAGACAGGTATGAGAATAAACGCGTTTTGGTGAATTCTCAATTGAAGACCCTCTTTAACCTCCCTTCCATATCCAAGGAGTCTGGCCCTTCTATTAAAGGTTTGCAACGGACAATCAATGATTGTATAACGAATTTGTCGTTGCTAGGCATACAGACTCAGAATTGGGATATAATCTTTGTCTACATTTGCTCCACCAAACTCCCCGAACACACCTTAGGTCTTTGGGAACAGACTCAGGGGCCTTGTTCGGACCTGCCGAAGTGGAGCAAGATGGATGAGTTCCTGACTGCCAGATACCGAACTCTGGAGTCGGTATCGGACATTATCGGCAGCCACAATTTTTCTCAAGGTACTGCACGGGTTAATAACCAAAGCAGCTCTAGTAACCCTCGAAAATTGAAAACCCTTGGGACCACTGTGGCCCCTAGCTTACCCCAACGAAAATGTCCGGTTTGCAGCGAAAATCATCCCATTCGTTTATGTTCCGACTTTTTAAGAATGACGGTTAGTGCTCGTTTGGCAACCGTTAGGAAACACAAATGCTGCACGAATTGTTTGGCAGCCTCGCATGAATTCAAAAGATGCCAGAGCTCAAATGTTTGCTATATCTGCAAACAAAAACATCATTCGCTACTTCATCGTACCGAATCCTCCCCCCGGGAGAAATCGAGGACTGGAACTAACCCCGCTGACCCTTCTACCCCTATTAGCTCTCTGGAAATCCCTCGGTCTTCTCCTGCACAAAGGCGAAATGAAGTGAATGATGGCCCATCTACATCCGCTGCTGCTCGATCTTTTCAAAATTTCGCCACCCGTATACAGTCCACCCCGTACTCGACAGTTTTATTGGGAACTATCCAGGTGAATGTAGTGCATAATGGTGTAGTTTTTCCTGCTAGAGCTCTAATCGACCCGGCATCTCAGGCTACTTTCATCTCCAGAAAGTTGCAACGGAAGCTAGATCTTCCAACCCTTTTAGCACCGGCTGCCACTGTTGTGGGCCTTAATGGCGCAGTAGCAGCAAACTCGACTAAGGTCTGTGTTGTTTCGCTGGGATCTTCCATGGATCCAGCGTTTAGTCTGACTACGGAGGCATATGTGGTTGAAAAGCTAACTGGTCGATTACCCACTTACTCCTTGGCGAAGTTTGTTGACCTCAACACTCCCGAACTTCCGTTGACAGATTTGAAAT
The DNA here is from genome assembly GCA_936449025.2 of Sarcophaga subvicina. NCBI lineage: Eukaryota > Metazoa > Arthropoda > Insecta > Diptera > Sarcophagidae > Sarcophaga > Sarcophaga subvicina. Next base: position 43,349,435 of record OW388084.2, read on the forward strand.
GTGCCCATATGGATTTGCTATTGGGCGGAGATATATACTCTCAAATCATGCTTCCTGAGGTTAGGAAGGATTCTAAAAACCCCTTGATCGCTCAGCGAACTGTCTTCGGTTGGATAGTAACTGGTAGAATACCTCAGTTGAACCCGTTGGATTCCGTTGCTTCCTTCTTTGGGCAACTGGACTTGGATGCGAAAATTAGTCGGTTCTGGGAAGTAGAGGAAATACCGAAGTCGAAGGTATTGTCGCCTGAAGATCGCTTTTGTGAGGATCTGTATCGTCGTACGACTTATAGGACTCAAGAGGGTAGATATGTAGTTGCTCTTTCTTTTAAACCCGAATTTTCGACGGACTTGAATCTCGGTCCATCTCGAAAAGTTGCTCTCGGTCAATTTTTGAGAAATGAGTCTCGTATGTTGCGGAACCCTGAGATTAAGGGTCAATATGATCAGGTTATTGAGGAGTACCTTACCCTGGGCCATATGTCAAAGATCCATCACGACGCTGTTTATTCTCCTAAACCCAGTTACTACCTACCCCATCATGCCGTTTTTAAGCCTGATAGCACCACCACCAAGTTGCGTGTCGTTTTTAACGCCTCTTGCCCCTCCTCTAATGGCTTAAGCCTTAACAGTGTCTTGCACACTGGCCCGATTTTACAAGCCGATTTGACTATTCTGATTCTCCGATGGAGACTGTTTAGATTTGTTTTCAATGCGGACATACAGAAGATGTGTAGGCAAATACTGGTCATGCCAGATCACACCCCTTTTCAAAGGATATTATTCCGTCGGAACTCCCAGGAAGATGTCCAGGATTTTGAATTAAACACAGTTACATTTGGTGTTAACTGTGCCCCCTATTTGGCCATAAGAACCCTACATCAGTTAGCTGATGATTGTAAATCGGATCACCCCTTTGCTTCTGAGATTTTGCGAAACCAAATGTATGTGGATGACATTTTGGCTGGTTCGCATTCCTTTGTCGAAGCTACTCGTAATCGTGATGAGATAATTCATGTTCTGAATTCTGCTGGCTTCTCCCTTCGTAAGTGGACATCAAATGATAGAGGTCTTATTGATGATTTGCCACCTGAACATCTATTGGATTCCCAATTTCTAAAATTGTCAGACGCCAGCACCGCTAAAACTCTGGGTTTACGTTGGAATGCGAGCATTGATGCATTTTTCTTCAAGCCAGCTCCAACGCCCGATTTCTCTGTAGTCACAAAACGATCCGTCTTGTCTCAAATAGCGAAGCTATTTGACCCCGTTGGGTGGTTGGCACCTAAAGTCATAGTTGCTAAAATTCGTATGCAACAAATTTGGAAAGACGGAACGGATTGGGACGAATGCTTGAAACCCATGACGTTTAACAGATGGCTTGAGTTTGTCGATGATTATTCGTACATCGAAAGGATTAACATCCCCCGTTGGGTTAATTTTAACCCTCAGTGTGAAGTACAACTTCATGCATTTTGTGATGCTTCTGAGAAAGCATATGCTGCCACTCTGTACAGTAGAGTCCAAACCCCGTCTGGTGAATTTGTCACCCACTTACTCGCTGCTAAAACAAAAGTTGCGCCTATAAAAGTGTAAACTTTACCCCGTTTAGAGCTCTGCGGCGCAACTCTATTGGCGAAAATGGTATTTTCACTTCGTAAGGAGCTGAATCTTACCAGATCGGAAGCCTTCTATTGGACAGATTCGACTATCGTTCTGTCCTGGCTTCAAAAACCCCCGTGCCATTGGCCAACTTTTGTGGCGAATTGAGTATCGTATATCGTGGACCAGGTAGGCACTGACAATTGGAATCACGTCGAATCTCATCATAACCCTGCTGACTTGGCTAGTCGTGGTATGAGCGCTAAGGAGCTCTCTATATCAGATATTTGGTGGAAAGGTCCTGAATGGTTATCTCGTCCACAGTCTGAATGGCCACTGTCGTCTTTTAAACCCAATAATCAGCTAGAAACGCGTTTGATACAGGTTAACGTTGCCCAGACGGATACGTCTGAAGAATTTTTGAGTCGATATTCGGACTTACCTCGTGCTCTGCGAGTTATGTCCTACATCTTTCGCTTTTATCACTCTTTACTCCCCGGAAAAAGGTCGTCTCAAGTCCCCCTATCTCATACGTTGAGTCAAAGTGAGGTGAAGTCGGCAAAGGATCGTTTGATCATTCTTTGCCAAAGTACCCATTTCCCCGAATACTCTTCACTGAAGAATGGCTCTACCTTAACCTCGAAGAATTCACTACTCGTGTTCAACCCCTTTATAGATTCTAGTGGATTTCTACGAGTTAATGGTAGACTCTCCCAATCACCTACTTTGACCTACAACAAGCGTTTTCCGAAGTTATTACCCTACAATGGCCGTTTTACGCGTCTCTATCTGGAACATCTTCATAAGTTTTCGGCTCATGCGGATATCTCTCTGATGCTGCGCCTTATGCGACAGGAATTTTGGGTTCCTAAATTGAAGAATTTGGTTAAAACAGTTGTTCACAATTGCAAAGTGTGTTCTTTATATAAAAAGAAACTCGGTCAGCAAATTATGTCCGCATTGCCGCCCGAAAGAACTACACTTACTCGCCCTTTTACTCATACCGGAATTGATTTTGCTGGTCCCTTTGATATAAAGTCATATATAGGGCGTGGTTGTAGAATAACGAAAGGATATGTCTTAGTATTTGTTTGTTTTGCTACTCGAGCCATCCATCTGGAGGCTACAAATGACATATCCACCGAATGTTTTTTGGCCGCTTTTGCTCGATTCTTCTCTCGTCGCGGTTGTCCTTCTCACCTCTATTCGGACAATGGTACTGCTTTTGTTGGCGCAGCTAATCTCTTGAATAAAGATAAGACTCAGTTCCTTGAGAGTCTTAAACGGCAGATTGTCACCAAAAATGCCTTTCAATTGGTAGATTGGCATTTTATTCCTCCTGGCGCTCCACATATGGGTGGCTTATGGGAGGCAGGAGTGAAGAGTTTCAAAACTCATTTGCGTAAGATATCCCATGCCCAAAGCTTCACTTATGAAGAATTCTCAACTATGTTGACAAGAATAGAGGCTTGTCTGAATTCTAGACCTCTTAGCTCGATGACAGACAACCCGTCTGACATCAATCCTTTAACCCCGGGACATTTTCTTATAGGAAGTGCCATCTTATCCCCACCGGAACCTGATTTTTCGGACGAATCCATAAGCTATGCTAATCGGTGGCGTAAGCTGAAAATTTTGCACCATTTATTCGCGCGTCGATGGAAAGACGAATATTTGGTTGAGTTGCATAAACGCAACAAATGGAAGGTTCCCCAAAGAGATTTTGTTGTAAATGATTTTGTTGTCATTCGTCATGACAATCTTCCCCCTAACGAATGGAAGCTAGGTCGGATCGAACGGGTCTATCTCGGCCCCGATTCGAAGGTGCGAGTGGCCGATGTTCGAACCGCCAATGGCGTTTTGACTCGACCAATTGTCAAACTAGTGCTGCTTCCTAATCATGAACAAAACTAATTTTTTCTCTTCTTTTGTCCGTTTTGTTGATTGTATTTACAGATGTCGGAACTTACACCCCGTCGACTAGCCGTGGAGCGTCCCCAAAATGAAAGCCTCGACGACATTATTCCTGCCTCCACCTCCAAATGTCGTTTGTGTTCGGAGCATCATCCATTGCGGAAATGCCCTAAATTTCGACGTATGAGTCCTTTTAGACGATTGAGTGTCGTCAAAAGGCTCAAATATTGCATAAACTGCCTGGCACATTCCCATTTCGTCAAGGAGTGTCAGAGCAGAGAAAGGTGTATGGAGTGTCTACAAGAGCACCATACAATGCTGCATTTCCATCGGCGAGCTGACAGCAACCAACAACAAAGGAAGAACGCTCCCGCAGCCAAGAAAAGCCACCGTGGAAAAGGACAATATAAAAGGAAAGCTACTCACACCAACAAGCAGAAGCACAGCAGTAACCAGAAGAGCGCACCCCACAACCAAGCTCTTAAGAGGACGTGTGCGTGTGCAGGTCAGCCTTCCGTCAGTAATGGGACTGTCGTTGCTGCTTCTAATGCGACAGCGGGGCCTACCATTGTTATAAACGTGCTAGGCAAATAACTCCTTTTTTCTTTATTATTATTTCCCTTTTCCAAATGAATTGCTTTTATCTATTTTTTTATTATTTCTCTTTTTTTTACTCTATTTAAACTCTATTTAAACTTACAATATACAATGAATTATATACATATACCCTGAATTGTAACTTTATTGATCTCTGGCCAGGTGACGTCTCGGTCCGCTTGTTGCACTGTCGCAAGGGGGGCGGGATGTTCACGCTGGCCACCCTAATGTTAAGTTTAGTTTTAAGTACTTTTACAACCATGTAAATTAATTGTGAATTGTTAATAAATATGATCGAAAAGAGATTAAGATCCAAACAACCCCCAACCCGAAAGGTACGTCTAATCGTATATTAAATATTGTATCGAAAACTAATAATTTCGTATTTTTATTTATTGGCCAAATATTTTATTTTATTCGTTTTCCCCATTCACCCCCACATCATGAGATATAAATTAATCTCTTATTAATCCTACTTACATATATGAGATAGTTACTAGTAAAAATTGCATAAAATACAGTAATCCCGTCGCGATTACGTTGCAATTGGTTTCAAAAGTATGATGACATAAAATGACGAAAAAATATAGTGACGTAAGACCGATTCACACAATACATGGCAGTCTGAATATAAAAATAATTGTTCCTATTGGTAGGCCATACGATTTTCTTGACAACCATTCGATTGTTACGTTTGCATTACTGTTCAATGGATGTGAACCCGAGCAAACGTGGGTGACCATTAAAGATAAGAACACATACTTTACTGTGCTTATTAAACAGTATCATAAATGTCATCAATTTAATATAATTTTATTGATACAACTCTTCAAACCGAATTGGAAGGGTATTTTAGGAACTTCAATTACAACAAAGTAAACGAAGCGGCCCCTTGTGACGCCACAGGTGAGCGAATAACGCTAACACCACTAGAAAATGTCTTACGGGTTCAAACAGCATGATCTCGGTGATCAATTTACATCATCTTCCGTGAGATGATCATGACCTCATGTCATTCATGCACGCTATCCAATCCGTCCTGTGGAAACTATATGTTGACAGTGACGCCTTGAGCGACATTATCACAGCCCAAAATTCTTACCAAACCGTGATTTTTTCGGGACGCTCTTGGAAATTATGTGAATTGGTATTGTCGGAAGATAAATAATTTTGTTTTGTCAGCCCATTCATCCAGAAATAGTAGATAAAATACATTGGTATTGTAAAGGGTATGAGATATAATTCTTTTAAGGAGACCCAAAAATATATGAATGGCCCATCTGTCAATTAATTTTCAAAAAAATAAAATTATAGAAAAGTAAATTCCACTATACTTTAAAGTTACTTGCAAATGATTTAAGCATATACATAGTTCCACATGGTTTCGATACTGTTACCAAACACTAATACTCTTGCCAACTGAACTTTATTTATGAAATTATTTCCAAGCGATGTTGTCTCCTGAGATGAGAAGTAAAAACAAAAGAAAACATCAACAACAACAAAGAAAAAGACTAATTTGTTTACAGCCATCAGCACTAGCAGTGGGATTAAAGAAAAGTTTTGATTTTGATTTTGTTTTTCTTTTTTGTGTGTGGTTTCCAGAAAAATAAAAGACTGTAAACATCATCAATAATTCACCAGAATTTTACTGAGTTTCCGAGAAAAACAATTAATAGGAAAGAGTAGAGTAAATAATTTATTATTACATATCCTTATATACATATATCCTCAATATGGAGTATTTTAAGAACTTATAAAAAATCTTCTTCTGACTTAGGAAAAGTTTGCGTACAAAAAAGATAAGATATTCTGCGAAATAATGTTGCAGTAATGTAAATATGTCATATCTTGTGTTATTTTACATTATCATTGAGAATTTTTAAATCCGATTTTAATTATAAACTATAAAGGAAACAACATTTTTATAAATGTTTAGATAAATTGTGAGATAAACGCAAGGAAGATCTCAATATTGCAAACAATTACAAGAAATAACCAGCGATATCTGAGGAAGCTGAATATAAATCGAGAGAAGTGAATACTTACACGAAAAGCAATAAGCGATAGAAGAGCAACTGTTATACCCTGTTAAATGCCTTGGAAATATCTAGAGTGACAACCAACGAAATTTTCGAATAGACTGCCAACATGTAGAACGGGCCTTATGGAAACCGTACTGCCTGTTTCTAATTAGATTGTTGTACTCTAAATATTTGCAGATGTTAATGTATCATGCTTTGGGGGGTAGTCCTCAAGGCAATTAGCCTCACCCTTTTTGTGTATTGGCGTTACATTAATCAACCTTCCAGCAAGACTGAAAAATGCCGGCACAATATGAGTTACTGGAAAGGTTTCCCCTTTTACGAGGAAAGGGAGGTAATTGATGACGCAGAGCGCACTGTTTTCGAGTGTGCACGCTGGCAGAACTATCGAACTAGACGAGACAGCGTCGAAGAATATTGTTTCAGTACCAATGCTGGAATATCATTGGTATACCATTCAGAAGACTTGTTTATATTGAGATGAGTAGTTTTCGTAATCTTCGGACCAGCTACTAGACCCTTTCGTTTTGAAATAAATGTCGTCACTGACTTGTTGAAGAATATATATTCACTCTCATCAACTATTTGTGTTAATTTTTTTGCAGCCTCATTGTCTGCAGTATGTGATTCGTCGACAAATATTATGGTAAGAAAATTTGCTCTTTTTTAAAACTTTTCTATCTACCAACATCCTCCACTGGTGTTAAAACAAAAATCGACTGAACATCTAAGGCGACTTAAATCGAAGTTATGAGGAACAAAAAATTTGACGACGTAAATCGAAACAAGTTAAATCGAAGGATTCAAATTTTTTCTTTTAGAGTTTGTACGGTAATTTGATGTACGCAGACCTTTTTATACCTAGTGTATGTCGAGTTCTTTACTTAAATTCACTTAATATTACCTTTCACTACATGTATACTCGATATCTTTTGAGTACGGCAACTTCTAGAACTTTACAATTCTTTTTTATTTCTTTTTGTTCCTTTTTGTTTTCTATATTTTGTGCAATTTCTATGGAGTTTTGTTATTGCATTTGATCTTGATTTATATATACATACATACGTACATAATTGGTCATTACAACTCTTCAGTCAGGATTACGACTTAGTTTCTTCCACCACTTATGTTGTGTGTGTTTATTTTATACATGAGTAGCGGGATCGACAGTTTAAAGTCGACTCCGAACGACAAATTTTTGATAAACTTTTCATGGCAATTTTATTTACTCTCAAAGTTTTTGCCAGAGGTTGTTATTGAATGTTTTTTTTTTTTTCGTTAATTCTTCATTATTTCAGACTAGTCAAAATCACGGAGAAGTCATTTGCAGGCAGCACATTATTTCTTAAAGAACATGATGATTAGCTATCATCGTCATAAAATTTTTTTTGGATATCGCGGAAAGCGGTACAACGATTAAGAAAATAATAACTAGGAGGCTTACTACTCCCGAATATACCCATTGAACGACAGCAATTTTCTTCACGTTCATTGTGTTTAAGTATTTATTCTGTTTATATAACGTAACTACTATTCTACTATTTTTCCCCCCTTGTCTTAATCCTTTTTAACCCAACCTCTTGCCTCAGACCGGTCAAAGGTGAATTTAACTGACCACAAGAGTAAGTTCAAAGAACTTTTAAAGAAAAAATCTTGTGAAGAGAACATATTATTTATACATTTTGTTTTTAATTTTAAAGATTTTGTAAGAAATTTAATTTAAAGAAATAAATTTTTAATTGAAATAAGAATATACTTAGTACGAGACATTAAAGGAAATCTTTAATGTTTAACTGTTATTGCCTGAAATAGAAAATGGCAATCCTAACAGCAGGAGCAACAGATAAAATGACAAGTAAAATGCCTTTCAAAAACATTATTTCTTCTATATTTTTCCGATTCAATTTATGATTTTTGTCTTCGTATCTTCTACATTCTGTCATTTAGTTCCTCTTACTCGCTTCTCGATGTCCTAGCTATTGAGAATAGGATGTTTCAAATTCTCTAATACGTACCCATGAAAGGTATGCGTTAATTCTGTTGTGCGCGTGCATATGCGTATAAACGATGGCGTGTTAATAAGTTCTTGATATTTTAAATGCAACACAGATTTTTGAATGAAAAATTATTTTATTTTCAACACACACTTAGTTAAACGTTTTGACAAATCTTCTTTTAATTCAGAAGGGAGATTTATCGATATCATTAATAAAGCTTGGTTTATGAGAAACTTCATCGCCGTTGATTTCAAAGCTTTTCAGCCAAACCACTTCTTTTAAAGTTAAAAACAAAAAACAAAAGAGAGAGTATACTTGTTGCCAAATCCAGATAATGTAACGGATGAAGGAACAATTCTACAGACTTCTACAAGCCGATAAGAGCCATCTCGGTGAAACTAGATCTGTCAAGTTGGTCGTCATTTCTTCAGTCAGTTTTGCCATACAGCTTGCACTACCATAAACAACGAAGTATGCTCACTGAATGGGCTTCGTATCAGTTTGCTACTGACGCTAATTTTAATCGAAAAATCGTCTTCAACTATCAGGCCCTTTTCTATATGAATGTCTAACCAAGATTGTCAAATTTGAAACGATATCAATTCACATGGTATCCAAGAGAGTCAAATTCATCTCGAAAAATCACTGTTTGCAGTGTATTATAGGATGGCGGCATCATTGGTCCACATTTCTCAAAGAATGATATTGGCTAGGCCATCACTGTTCACGGCGAGCACTATAGCTCGATTATTACCAAGTTCTTTTGGCGGGAATAGGATAATCTGGACACTATTGATAAGTAGTTTCAACATGCCGGCGCTATGTGCCACATTCGATATCATACATGAGCAATTTGACGACATGGTCTGCTCACGTAGTGGTGATAATGTGAGGCCAAGCTTCAAACCCTACGTTAGACATCTCCAGCAAAGCGAAATATGAAAAAAAAAATTCTTTGCGCGACTTCCTCTCAGCAGATTTCTCGCAAAAACTCTGAGAGTAAATAAAATAGCCATGAAAAGTTTCTCAAAAAATCTGTCGTTTGGATTCGACTTAAATTGTCGGTCACGCCACTCATATATGGAAATAACAGACACAACACAACAGGGGGGGAGAAGCTAGTTCGTAATCCTAACTGTAGCGTTGTAATGACCAATTATGTATGTATGAGTACATAAATACACAAAAAAACAACAGCGGTCCTCAAACAACAGCACCCTAGTCATAGAAAATTTGGCGTTCTGGATGCTTTTCTTCAACGTTTCTTTGAACGATGGCACCAACAAATCTTTCAAACTAATAAATAATTTCTATGACATCTCACACTTTGTTTTATTAAAATTTAAAAAGAGGACACGCTTAATTAAAGACCCAACACCTTGCATTGTTGTGGTGCAAAAGAATTTGTCTTCTGTTATTTGGCTAACCCGCGTTAAATTCAAAAACTCATGAACTTATTTAGCAGCCCTCGTAGTTGAACAACCAAATTGAAGATACGAGAATGCCAACTTTTAACATTTTATCTGTAAATACACTCAAACAATGTTGCTTTTGTTGTAGTAGTCGTGCTTGTTGGCTTTATTGTTCCATAGAATGACAGATTTTAAGAACATTTTTAAGATGAAAGATTTTTTTGTTTTTTATTCACATTAACATGTGTGTGCATAAGTGTAAACTGAGTTAAGTGGCAGAATCTGAATGTGTTTTGAATTTGTTTTCAGATTACCAACATTATTGTTGTTTTTGTTGTTGTTACTGTTACTTAAAATGTTACATAAACGTGGAGAAGTTCTAAATTATGTTGACAGATTTTTAACATTTGAAACGATGTTGTTAGACAATTATGTGTGACAGTCGGGCAGAAAAAGTACTTGTTGTCTTAAAAACCATAAATTGTTTTTGGTTTTGTTGCGGTAGTTATGATTTTATTTTCTCCAAAAATTCTTACTGGCAGTACTAAGTTAAAAAAAAAATATTTTGAAAACAACGTTTAATCTTGCGTAAGTGAACATTTTAAACGAAACACTAATAACATCGCATCGCATAATATTTCGCTAAGTAGGACTGCTAAAGCCTTGTTTGCAACTTAAGGATGAAGCCTTCTTATGCACCTACAATGAGCAAATGTTTGGTGTGGATTTTATGGACAAGAGATGAGCATGGACAAAGAAAGTGGACAACAGCAGATCCGTATCCACGGCAGAAATGGTTAGATGGGAGCTGCATTCTTATCGCGTGTCTTCCCATAACACAATGACCTGTAAGCATGGCTACTGTGATCGAGATGACATTGCGATCAAGTCCGAGCAATTGGTTGGTGAATCTAGCAGTTGAGCAGGATTCCTCATTGACTCAGGCGTCCTGAAGAAATTTCCTCACAATGACCAACTTAACCGAGGATTCACCGAGCCGATTGACGAGGATTTTGGAAGGAGTGCGCCAGTTTTGGCGAGCACGTCGGCCCTGTAGTTTTCCAGAATGTGGCTAGCCCAGGGACCCAGACAAGTGAGACATTGAAGCGCTCAGAAAGAAGGTCGAGGCAGCGACGACATTTCCTAACGATCGTGGAGTTAATCACACAGCTTGACTTATAGCAGCCTGACTAGAAAATTTACATGTGGTTGGGAGGAACACCGTTGACGAGGATCCATTGAGCAGCCCGGTAGATGTCGAGGGAAATTTTCAGGTCCAGTTTCCCAGAGTAGACTCCGCTAGCCATCGGTGTAAATGTCCAGGAGTTCCGCGGGGCTGATGATGTCAGGGTCCCAGTCGTTTCTGCTCAGAAACAGGAAATGAAATCCACTGTCAAAATAATGTTTCTCAGGGAGATAATCGATGTTCAGTGGGGCCATAGGATCAACCTCCAAAATAGAGGAATGACCAGAAAGGACGATGCGCCAACGAGACAGGGCATAATAACGAATTATGTATGTACATATACAGTGGTGGCCTTATAATTAAAAACGATGTTTCTGGAATAGAGTGACGAATCTAAGTTTAATTTGTTCCAATTTGATGGAAAAACGTATGTAAAACGTCATCCAAACAAAGCCTTTGATCCCAGGTAAAACAACTTAACAAACATATATGTTGCTAAGTCGTTTCTAATTATAAGGCCACCACTGTATATGTAGAACAAATTTGGGTGGTACAAATTATTTACCTTGTAGGTATTTGGGTATATTTTTACTGCCGCAACATGATTTAATTCATTTTAGAAAATTATAAATTATTCGCCATTCAACTACAGAGATAAATACTGATGGCATTCAATATTGCACTTCTAAAAATTTACTGTGCCTTAATACACATGGTGTCTCATAACAAATAATTAAAAAAAAAAATTCATAATTTTAGCATTAAAGTCAACAGTATGATGTGCAGTGATATTAAAGCTGAACTAGCTCAAACCTAAAGGACTCCTTTGGTCACAATAATTGGTTATAATGGTGTTTCTATAGAATAAAGTGTATGGCACACATATTTATAATTTGAATTATTAATTCAATTTGAAATTATTTGAGGGACATCCTAAGCAAACAAATGGATAAAGGAAGAGATTCCACATTAATGGCAATGTAAGCAAAAGCTACGCCAATTCGAATGCTGTTTTGTTAACCAAACATTTTTTTGTCAAAATTTATAAAGCGACCAGACTTTTTCAGTGGTTTTGTATTTCTGCTTTTTCTCTTCCCACAATAAACTGCAGCATAAAAGAACTGATAAAAAAGTTCAAACCGCGACATTTTCAACATGATGTGGATAGAAACGAAAAAAACTTAAAAAACGAATTTACAAAACCAAAATGGACAACAAAAGTGGACTATGACATGAGAGAGAATGTTTGAAATATTATCGTGAACAACAGCTGTTGGCTGAAGATGTGACATTCAGTGATAACAACTTAGAGTTAATATCAGACTGAAGCTTAACCCTATTCGTACTGGCATAAAAATATAACAAATCTTACATGAGCATCAATGGCTCTCATGAGACGCAATTGTTCAGAATTGTGGTACTTGCAACGATGAACAATCTACATTAGATAGAGGAGAGTGCAATGCATCTATTTTTTTCCATATTTCTTGCTGTCAACGACGTACACTACAGGTTGATAATTTCTTTTGGCCGTATATTGGACATTTATGAAGCGCTCCACCCTGTGAAGCCTGTGTTATATTCCACTTACAATGGCATCAATAGGTCTTTCAAACAAATAAAAGTTTTCGACAGTATCTCACACACATGTATACATACCTACATACATACATACATACATACATAATTTGTCATTACAACCTTTCAGTCAAGACCCAGCTCATACCACTTATGTTGTGCGTGTTAATTTTATACATGAGCGGCGGGACCTATAGTTTAAAGTCGACTACGAACGACAGATTTTTGAGAAACTTTTTTATGGCAATTTCATTTACTCTCAGAGTTTTTTCCAAAAATCTACTGAGAGGAATTCGCCGAAGAAATATTTTGTTTCATATTTTGTTTTTTGTTGTAGCTGTTTGGCCTTGGGTTTGAACCACGACCCCAAGTACAATAAGCCAACACACTAGCTAAACTACGGCGACGCATACACACTTTGTTTTATTTAAAGATATATAGCGCTTAATGAAAGATCGTATAACACAGATCAATATTTTCTACAAATTTCTTCAAAAAAATGTTTTAAAGTTGTCTGGTATTTAAAATTATAAGACTTTAAGGTATTGAAAATGGTGAAAAGCATTTCACAATAACAAATACAAAAAAGAGTACAAATATAAATCTCATTTCCGGTTTCTGTAAAATTTTTCAACAGGCTTGAAACAAGATGACTTTACAGGCCATTAAACTTCAAAAATACATTTTGCTTCTATCCAGAGTCTGTAACCCAGCAAACAATAATTTTTAAATGAATATCATGATATAAGGATAACGATGTAATGGTACTCTACTTATACAATTATTTTCTATACAAGGTGTACCTTTGAAGGCCAGATTTAAAAAATAATTTTTATTTTCAAAAAATAATCGATTAAAGGATTCTTAGAAATTGTTTCCTACTTATAGTATTGAGGTCTGATTATGTACGTAATTTTATGTTTCAGTTTTAAGATTTATTTCAATGGTATCGCATTTTTTACGATCTTTTCACATGTCATTGGCGTTTGTGATTCACTTTTCATCGTACGTTATCATTCGCTTTAAAAACGGATCGATTTCGCTCCAATTTAGCTGTGAATCGGTCATTTATATTTTTAACTGTTAGTTAACGAGGTAGATCGAACTTCTTTGTGTGTCTAACTTGCTTTAAATGATTGAGAACAGTTATGAGATCAGAGCCAAATACCTGTTTTTCCGCTGAGGAGCAGTAAATGTACCTAACCGCACCATAAGGGTAGTCGTCACTATCCCCCGTGTGTGGGACCCTCACCCACTAAATCTCCCTCTCCTCTTTTGGACTCCTTATGCCCACTCCGGAACTACTGTGGTATTACCTCGAAGTGGAGTCCGTCTAGCCAATTGGCCCTTCATATCCATATCCGCGTCCGGATTGCGTAACGAATTCCGAGAAGGTGTTCAAACGTCCATTCTACTTCTCTCAGCCCAGTCAATTTTCTTAGATTTTAGTAAGACTTCAGCGTATCTTACTATACAATTCCAATTTTCCTCACTGTTCACAATTACATCGCAGAAGTTCTCGACAGTACAGACGCCGACTTTGGCCTCAAGATTCCTTTTTCAAATCTCCATCTCTCACAATGAAAGAAAGTGTGTTCCGCATTATCAATCGACGCATCACGCGCAATTCGGTCTTGCCATCTTCCCCATTTTAAATAGGTATTTACAAACATAACCGTGTCCAGATAACAGTTGTGTCAGATAGTAGTTAACCACACCAAATTTCCTCTCCATCCAGCGGGTAATATGTGGGAGAAGTTTTGCCGTGCACGTTTTTAGCCTCCCACACTCTTTTCCGCTCACTTGCCTGTATGTAATACCTATAGGTTTACACTACTGATTACCAGTATTGCTGACTTAGATACAGTAATATACGCCGATGCCACTCTAAGTGCAACGGTTCGTTGTACCGATTATAAGATTTTTCTTCTACAGTCGAATTTCAATGCTTCCGCCCAGATCTCACTGCCGTAAAGCAGAATAGAGTCTGTTATTGCCATCATTAATTTGCGCCTGTTCTGCATAGGACCACCAATATTGGCCATAAGCCCGCTAAGTAAGGAGGTAACCTTAGCTGCCTTGGTTGCAGCGTATTGTATCTGAGCCCAGAACGTCAGTCTAGGGTCTAGATGAATGCCAAGGTAGTTGACCACCTTCCGCGTCGTCAGATTGGTGTCACACATCGTAATGTCAATTTCCAGCGGTATAAACTTCCTCGTAAGAAGTATCAACTCCATTTTCTCCATTGCGAGTTTGAGTCCTCTGTCCTCGAGCCATGACTTCGTTCTTATTATTGCCTGGTTGATCTTGCTTTTAGCCTCTCCGACATTCCGAGCCACAATTATGGCCACAACGTCATCGGCATATCCAACAAGATGTGCGCCAGCTGGCATCTCAATGCGAAAGATATCATCATATGTTATGCTCCATAGGTCAGGGCAAAGAATTGATCCTTGAGCTGCACCAGACGTAACCTGTTTTCTCCTTCGTCCTTGGCTCGTATCGTATATAAGCTCACAATCTCGGAAGTAGCTCCGCATAATCTCCTGCAGGTAACCGGGAACAGTGAACTTCGTTCTCAGTGCCTCAAAAGGCATTTAAGAAAAATTATGGGACAGCATCGTCGCCGTTAAAAAAAATTTTTCAGCAGCTAGCTACGCATTCTTACATTTTCAATCATTTCCACACATTTTTAAACGTAGATATCTTTTAACAGGAAATGTAATTTCCTAATTTCGACTTCTAACAAAGTGAGGCCTATAACTTGTTCGAAATGTTTAAATTTAATCGTAAACGTACAAGTTATACACTATGTTTGCCGTTACAACCCTTTAGTTAGGATTACAACTTACTTTCTTACACCATCCACGTTGTGAGTATATCTACATTGAGTGTGTTCATTTTGTCCATAAGTAGCGGGACCTACAGTTTATCGTCGACTCCGAACGATATACTTTTCATGACAGTTTTATTCACTCTCAAAGTTTTTATCAGATGAGATGAAGTCGCCGAAAGTTATCTACTTTTATTTCATATTTGAACCTCGGGCTCCTCTCTAATAAGCCAACACGCTACCTACGATGTTTTGAAAACACTCGAAACAATTCGAAATTAATTGTCGACATCGACTCTAAAATTTAATACATATTCTAATCGGACCATGAATTAAAAGGTAGAGCTTACGTTGGTACAACCGTGGCAATGAGAACCTATTCTATAACGGCGCTGTAGGCTCTGTGGGATTTAAATCCGTTCCATATGATAGTGAGGATCAGAACCATGCAGACTATGTTTAGGGTAATGGGATACAAGTCATCCCAAGATTCATCAATAGGCATCGGGAACTGGTAAATCGAATGGTTACCAGTTTCCTCCCTGGATAGTGCCAGTAAACTCTATGATTTTCGAAAATGCTATGCTACGAGAATAAGTTCTAACAGTCCGTTCCATATGGTAGTGAATATCAGAACCATGCAGACTATGGTTAGGTTAATGGGAGACAAGAGAACACACGATCCATCAGTGGGCATCGAAACCTAATAAACCGAATTGTTGACAGTTCCCTCCTTAAATGTCCCATAGACAGTACCAATAAACTCTATAATTTTAGGAAAGGCTATGTAACGGAAATATGTAATAACACTAAAACGAATAACTTAGTTGCTACATATTCTTTTAAGGGATGTGTCATTCAGTGGCCATAAAGACGGGTCAAGTACATACAGTGGGACAGAAGTGGGATATTCGGTCTCAGAGTAAAATATTCAAAGTCTACTGAGTAATTTCTTAGTTGCTTTAAAGCGTAAGTTTATGCCATAGGAAGATGTGCTAAAACCAGCTGGTACAAGAATTAATGATAACGGCACAGATCAGAGCCATCTGACAGTCAGGCTGTCATACGAGCTCTCAGCTTTTATGAGTTGGACTCGATATTAGAAGCTGGATTAGACTGTGAAGAATTTCACTATTTTCACGTGATAAGATCACAAACTTTCTGTAGAATAGGATGGGTGGGTGGGTTTGGACGAGTATACTCGTCGAAATGAAAGATGAAACGAAGCGGATACTCTTCAGGCAGCAAAGTTTGCACAATCATCAATATTGTCTTTTAATGGCCATCACTGCTTTAGTCTATAAATGTTTGTTGGGTAATAACTATCTTTGTTGACATGGCTTTTAGAGATTAGGTCTTTTGTGTTGGTGTGTTGTTGAATCAGGGTATCAAAAACCCTAACCACAGTATTTTTAGCAATTTGGTCAATTAGTATGCTAGTATAACTTTTAACACTCCATTAAAACTTGTCAATTGCCGTTTTATTGGACACGATGAAGGTCATTTTCGGTTAACGGTAAAATATTTATTTTGTAATCAAAGAATCACATACTTTTGTTCAATATCAACATCAACATCAGCAATAATTTATTCAATTAAAAACTATTTTTTCCTTTTTTTTCTGTGTTCATATGTATATATGTATGTGCATATGTACATGAATATGAAGAAAAAAAGAATTACTGTTCAAGTCTACAAATAATTGTTTTTTAATATTTGTTTGCGATTAAAATTCAATGCCGCCATTGATTTTTTAAACTAAAATGGGCATTTAGAAATTGTTGATGTAAAAAAATTGCTGATGTAAAGAATAAAACAATTTAAAATTTTAATTTTTTTTAATTCAAAACTAATATAACAATTTATGTGCACTTACATTTTATCGAATATTTTTCATTGAAATTTATGCTGAATTTACCAAAATAAAAAACAACTTTTTTAAATTCTATTGCAACTCGATAAATTCTAGACCAAAAAAAAATTACGTGATTGCAGAAAAGTAATGTAGTTGCCAATAGCACCAGTGTTAAAAAAATTACTCATACCTGGAATTATACAACTGCCGTAGTCTAGTACGTAGTGTGTTGGCTTATTAGACGCAAGGCCAGGGTTCTAACCCTCGATCAAAACGAAATCTGAAAAAATAGTTCTTCTGGGACTTCCGCTCAGCAGATTTCTGGCAAAAAGTCTGAGAATAAATAAAATTGTCATGAAAAGTTTCTCAAAAAATCTGTACCATAGGGGAAGGCGTCACTGTCCTCCGTGTGTGGGACTTTAGATATCGTCCTATATGCCGATGCCACCGTAATTGCCATCATCAATCTGCGTCTGCTCTATACAGCACCGCCAATATTGGCTCAGTAAGGAAGTAATCTTAGCGGCTTTGGTTGCAGCGTGTTGGATCTGAGCCCAGAACATCACTTTAGGGGCCGGTCGAATGCCAAGATGGTTGACTACTTTCTGCGTCGTCAAAGTGGTGTCGCATATCTTAATGTCAATTTCCAGCGGTTTACGCTTCCTCGTAAGTAGTATCAACTTAGTTTTCTCCATTGCGAGTTTGAATCCTCTGTCCTCGAGCCAAGACTTCGTACTTATTATCACCTGGTTGACCTTTCTTCTAGCTTCTTCGACATTCCGAGCCAAAATTATGGCCGCAACATCATCGGCATGTCCAACAAGATGTGTACCGTCTGGCATCTCAATGCGAATGATATCATCATAGGCTATGTTCCATAGGTCAGGGCCAAGAATTCATTCTTGAGCAGCACCAGACGTAATCTGTTTTCTCTTACGTACTCACGATCTCGTAAATAGCATATCATGTATACAATTAGAGCACACAACATAAGTGGTGCGATAATCTAGGTTGAAATCCTGACTGAAGGGTTGTAATGATTAAATAGGGGAAGGATTCTCAGTGCATCTGTAAACCCTATGTACCAATTAGCAATTATTTAAAATTTGTTTTCGAGTATAATACACAAAACAATTGAAGGAAAATCAGAAATTTAGTGTGGCAAAAAGTTCATACCGCTTGAAATTGTTAGTTTTGCTTGCATTCTCTTATTTAGAAAGCCTGAAAAATGTCCTTCTCCTAGGTTACTTCAAATCCAGCAGTTTTGATGGTTGAAGTTGATTTCTTTTCAAATTTTACACGACTTTTAACGGTGTGTTGGAATTAACTTTAATCATCATTTGAATTTTTCAAATAAGAATTTGTACGATTTCTTGTTATACAGTGTTCACAGTACCTTCATTATAATATTTGCTGATGATCGGTACCGATTTAACACCACAAAAAGGCAAAGAATTCTTGCATAGATATCGATTTCATATCATATTTTCAAGAAACATTTAAATCAACTGCACTGGGAATAAAGGCGGCCAATTACACAACTGAAGTTCGCCTGTAAACACTACTTGGTGGTGACCAATCAGCTCTTGTAATTAGACTTTGTAAACTTAACCTAAGGAATATCAAATTGATATTTGGTTGGATAGCAAAACATTGTCTCTTATTATGATGCCTTTCCAGAGAAGCTAATCGACTAGTAGGCGTTTTAGGTATATCATTCATTCTCACTATCACTACAGTTATATGTAACCGTATTGAGTATAAAAATAATGTTCCTGATTCCTTTTTTGCATTAGAATAGTGACAAAAGTACTGAATCAGATGCCATCGTTTTCTTTATTGTGATTATTTCGAAGCAACGCTTGTCCTAATCATATCAGCTTACAGGGTATTAATGCGTACAACATGACATGACATAATCGGTCATCACAAACCATTCAGTCAGAATTACGATCTAGTTTCTCAACGTTAATGCCTACAAGTTAATGCCATCAGTGTGATGTTCGCTGGAACCAGCACATTATTCAAGCGTCGAAAGAAGAATTCACGTGCATCGGTTTCATAAGACGGTGCAAGAAATACTTCACTTTATCTGATCTTCTTATTATTTACACCATTTATAAACGACCGATAATGGAATACAACTTGTATTGGCCGGTATTTAGAACTCTATTTTGAGGCTTTTCGACTGCGTACAAAAGTGGGCGAAGGTACTCATTAATGACGGTAGGGTATCTGACTCTATTGATTTATTGGAGCATCATCGCAATGGGGCTTGGGTTTTACTATTCTGTCGATACTACAACGGGTGTTTCTATAGCGAGGAAAAGGGACTCGTTCTAGAAATTTGTGTATTCGTACGTAGTGCAAGTCTGTCTCGCAAGGCACATACATTTGTGGTTGATTGACCGGTGAATTGCAGCCAAAATTCGTTTTTTAGCCGGACTATCCGAGGAACTCCTCACCTGCAGCGGTCTTTCCTGTCGGTTATAATATGAAAAGATTCAAACCTAATGTTCACAAACACAACTCCCTCAGTCGTCCTGCTCATTCCCTATTTTCTAAATTTCAACACAATGCCCTGCATAAGTAGGTGCCATCCCCTGAGTGTCTGTTCGATCGCTTTAAAAGGATAAAATTTTTATACGACGAAAAAGACTTTTGATTACGACCACCCCAAAGGCAAGAAATCATATGTAAAATCATTTGGTCGCATAGGCAGTAATGGGCGACCTATACCGGCAACAATTAATTCATTTGAACGGAGCATTGGCCAAAGTCGCCGTAGTCTAGTAGGTAGTGTGTTGTCTTATTAAACGTAAGGCCACGGTTCAAACCCCAGATCAGACATCTCCAACAAACTTTAATATGGGAAATATATCCACAGCAGATTTTTGGCAAAAGCTCTGAGAGTAAATTAAAATTGCCATGAAAATTTCTCAAAAATTTATCGTTCGGAGTCGACTTTAAACTGAAGGTCCCCCTACCCACGTATAAAATTAACACCCCCAGTATAAGCGGCGTGAGAAGCTAGGTTGTAATCCTGACTGACGGGTTATAATGGCCAATTATGTATGTGTATGTATATATTTAATGGTTTGGGCATTTCGAAAATGGTGATTTGAACTTCTAAGATAAAGAGCGTGCTAAAGAGCCAATAAAGCAAAACTGAAACAATCATAAAGCGCGACTCAAGCAGCGTTTTAAAACAGAGGAATCCATTTCAAAACATTGAAAGTGGGTACCACTGGCACTGAAGCCGCAAAGAGTTGAAAACTTGATATGCCTGAAATGCTACTTGATTACTTGAAGAAGATATCAGGTTTATATTTTTAGTAATCACTGGCAATGAAAAATTATTTTATTACCACCACCTCAAACGTAAGAAATCATATGTAAAACCCGGTCAACAAAGAAAATCTACGTCCAAGCTCAATATTAGTTGCATCGAGGTAATGCTTTGCATTTAGTGGCATCTTAAGGATGTGATCTATTATGAGCTGTTAAAGCTGGGAAGTATTGGCCAAAAACGCCCTCAATTTGTAAACACACAGGGCTGTAATTTTCCATCACGACACCGCTCGGGAAAGTACGCCAGTCAAAAACTATTTGGAAACAGCGGATGCGAAGTTTTATCTCAGCCGCCGTATACCCCAGACTTTGCCTCTTCTAACAACTATTTGTTTCGATTGATGAAGAACATTCTTACTGGTATACGCTTCACTTCAAAGGATGGTATCACAACTTGTCTCGATTCATTCATGTTTTCTTTTTTATTAAATTTTCGTTAAAATAGTTAATAAAACAGTTATGCTTGACGCGGGCATTAAATATTTTCCCAAATTTTCGAACCTTCATTAAAGTTAATTTCCTATGAACCGCAACCATTAATTTGCCACACGTTGGGATACATTATGAATTTTTTATGCCAAAAAATTTGTTAAATTTATTGAACTTTCCATTCAATTAATTTTAGTGTTATTTTTGTATAATTTTAAGGACTTAGGTAAACAGCTCTATAGCCTCCAGCAATAATAATTTCATTTATTTGTACGACAATTTAATTTTATGCACATAAAGTGGGTCATTTTCATGGTATCAAATCAATCAAATCAATTTATTTACAAGAAAAACAATTCACAAAAACAGGCCTGGTCTTAAAATCCTACAAAGAAAAAGAAAAAAAGGAAAGAAATATAACAACAATATCAGCGACAACTGCAAAAAAAAATAAAATAAACAATCTCGAATACATCATTCCAGTCAATCTTTTATTATTTTGATTTCCCTTGGCAGAGGCTGGAAGTGCACGAACACATATAATGAATGGCAAAACAAATAAACAATCTTAGTAACGCTTACAATAATAAGAACATGAGACAAAGTCAGAGATGGACAAGGTCCACTGTAGGAAACAGTACATGCACATTGCTTAAACGTCTACTCATCTTGTATACATACATACATGATTAGTCATTACAACCCTTCAGTCAGGACTACGCTGTGTGTATTAATTTTGTACACCTGTGGCGAGACCTACAGTTTAAAGTCGATTTCAAATGACGGGCACACTACCTATTAGACTACGGGGACTTCTACGATATTAAATGCAGAGTAACTGCTATGCTTTCCGTACAAATTTACTCAATATTTATACATAAATCAGTCTGAATTTGAACGATGACATCGGTTATACTGGCTTTGTCCTCATCAACGTCATTGTCAAATAAACGATAACGATTCCAGCCCAAAATCCACAGCAAACAGTGACTTATTCGGAATGTACAGAATGCCTCTGCATCTCCAGTGAATTGATATCGTGCCTAATTCGACAAATTTGTTTTTTCTCTCACCCACTCATACAGAAATAGGCCTCATTGCTGAAGATGACGAAAATAAGGTCAGTAATCTACTACTCTAGAAGAACATTCACACATACATAATTGGTTATTACAACCCTTCAGTCTGGATTCACACCACTTATGTTGTGTCTGATAATTGTGAACATGAGTGGCGGACCTACAGTTTAAAGTCGACTCCAAACGACAGATTTTTGAGAAACTTTTCACGGCAATTTTTTATTTACTCTCAGAGATTTTGCCAAAAATCTGCTGAGAGGCAGTCGCCGAAGAAATATTTTTCAATATTCCGTTTTGTTGGAGATGTCTTGACCTGGGGTTTGAACCGAGGCCTCACGTCTAATAAGCCAACACACTACCTACTGGACTACGGCGACTTTCGAAAGAAAACCCCAAAAGAAAAAATCTAATGGGGTCAAATCGCGTTATGCCAGGCCATATTATCGAAGCAATATGAGCCAATGACTCTGCTAGCCCAAAAATCCACAACAAGCAATGACTTATTCGAGATTTATTGTATACTCTTTGGTCTTCTCGATGTCGTCCCCAAATTCGACAATTTTGTTCATTTTCATACCCAATCATCCAGAAATGGACCTCATTACTGGAGACAATTTTTCGATGAAAATCAGGATCAGTAGCCTGCTGCTCCAGATGCAAATTTAGTGAGCTCACTTTGTTATCTGTGGTCGCCAATAGTGCTCTGGTAAAACAGACTGAATAAATGACAACTAATTTAACAGATGTCGCCGTAGTCTAGTAGGTAGTGTGTCGGCTTATTAGACCTAAGGCCAGGGTTCAAATCCCAGGGCAGACATCAAAACTAAAATATGAAAAAATATTTCTTCGGTGACTTCCTCTCAACAGATTTCTGACAAAAATTCTGAAAGTAAATAAAACCTGCAATGAAAAAGTTTCTCAAAAATCGGTCGTTCGGATTCGACTTTAAACTGTAGGTCTCGCCACTCATGTATAAAATTAACGCACACAACATAAGTGGTATGAGAAATTAGGTCGTAATCCTGACTGAAGGGTTGTAATGACCAATTGTGTAAGTATGTATGTAATTTGACAAATGCAGGTTAAACTGTTCAAGTTCAGAAGTCCATGTTGGAAGACACTATATGTGCAGAATATGAAAATGATTTTTTTTTTATTTTATCTCAAACTCAACGTACATATAAACATAATTTGCCATTACAACACTTCAGTATTGATTACGACCTAGCTTCGGTTGTGTGTGTTAATTTTGTACATGAGTGGCGGGACCTAAAGTTTAAAGTCGACTCCGAGCTACAGATTTTTGAAAAACTTTTTCATGGCAATTTTGTTTACTCTCAGAGTTTTTGCAATAAATTTGCTGAGAGCCTGTTACCGAAGAAATATTTTTTCATATTTCGTTTTGTTGAAGATGCTTAACCTTTATTTTTTCTTTATTGCCATTTCTTTATGGTTTAACGTTGACCTTTACCAAAAAAATCAGAAAAGTAATTGAACACAATTCTTCATTGATTGCATTTTAAACAGGCCTCTGCCAGGTCATATTGTAGTACTTTTCATAAGTTTATTTCCTTTACACTACAGTACACGAATATTTATGGAATTTACGAATCAAGTAAAATAGACTAAAAGAGAAACAAAAACATAATCCCACACAATTTTCAATATTTTCATAAACGTATACAAGCAAATATGTTGAGCCCTATAGGGTATTTTCTCAGTGCCTAAAATAACAAAACCGATTAGAAAAGTATTCAAACATCTTAGGAAAGTCCTTTTTGACGCACCGTTTTTAATTTCTTAAATTTCTTCATTTATACGCTTGTATTTATTTAAATTAAAATAAAAATCCATTGCTCCAGTTGCTAACACTGGCACAAGGGGCAACACATACATATTCTGAAATCCATGCACACTTAAACACATGCTCATGTACTATTTCATATACATAAATACACAAACATACAAAGGACGTTTTAAATGCAGTAAATTTTTATGACATAAAATTGACATGGTTTTTGAGATTTTCCAAAGAATGCACACATAACAACAACAACAACAGCTACTACTCATAAACTTTGTACATAATTGCATACCACGCGGACGTAAGCATCATATACTTTCAAAATAATTTAACAATACAAATACAGAATTGTACATACGTATGTACAAGAGCTTTAATACTATAACATATAATTTACGCAGTTTATTGTATACACATCATATATACACAGTGGACAAAAGTCTTAGTACGGCAATATATTTTGACAAAAAAAGTCCCCACAGACTTAATACTCTTGTACAAAGTTCCGATATGTCTTCTAGATAGTATTTAGGAGACCATTTGAAAGAACTGTTTCGTAATCGCTAAACCTTAAACAAATTTCAACCGAAAAATTTACTCATGATGCCACCAGAAAACACTAAACAAAACTTGTACATTCAATTCCAAATGGATTAAATGGAGTGGTTGACCTTAAAGGATATTCTACTAAATAAAAGGGATAACATTTTCATATATTAGGCCGCTGAATTTTATATTTACTCAGGGTTCTCCTTGGTGGTACCTACGGAGTCATTTTAAACTTTTCCTTATTTTTCTCTTGTTTTATGCAAAACATTAAAAAATTATTTGTTTTCTAATAAAACAGAAATAAATTAATAAAATAAATATAAAAACTATAAATTTTAATACAAACTCATGGCTAAAATTCATGAAATTACTAAAATATATTGACGTACTGAGACTTTTGCTGTCCACTGTATATACGTCTACATACGCTGGTGAACAAAAGTAAGCGTATTTTTGGAATATTTTTGCTTTAAGTGTAATAAAAAGACAATTTGTCGAAATATTCTTGGACAATTTCTTGCAATTTTATTGTTGTAAAGAAGAATACAAACTATTTAGATACTCAAGCTTTTGTAAAGTAAAGTTTGAACGTGCAAAATTTACCATGTAAAGGGATTTTTACGCAACTTTTAAATGACCTTAAGATCTAATAACTCTTGTAATATCGTTGTATTCCGAACAACACTTCACTTTGCATTATTCTGTGTAAAGTTATTTGCATAAAAAATGAGAGAACATTCGCAAAAGAAGAAAGAATTCGGAAATTTAATTACAGATTACACACATCAATGATGTCGCGATAGAGCTTGGCTTGAATGATTTGATGTAACCACCAAACGACCGTAATTTTGAACCTTATTTTCCATCAAACGCGAACTCTTTCATATTCGGTCAAATTTGTAGTTCAACAAAACTTTTCAAAATAAAAGGAAAGAGCGTCCTCTTGTGATTATGTAGTGCGTTAGTATATCAGTGTGAAGGTCGTAGATGTGATTCCTGGTCTCATATGCTATACCGGGTAGTCTTAATTACTCTGCTCGTAATAATTAGAACATAATTTATAATTTTAACATTCTTTTGAATGAACTTGCTTCCTTAACTTCCTCAATTGGCCGTTACAACCCTTTAGTCGAGATAACAACCTGGTGTCAAACAATACTCTTGTTGCGCGTATTAATTTTATTAACGTCGACCGCGATGAATTGATTTAAGAAACTTTCATGACAGTTTTATTTGCTCTCATAGTTTATTAAAACATATTTTTTAAATTGGCAATGTTTTCAAGATGTATTTAGGCAGAGAAAATGCTCAAAAAATCGTGCCATCTAACTGATGGTTGATAATTTTTAAGAAACTGGATCCGTTCATGATAACAGGAACACAATCCATTAACCGTAGATCGAGCCTTAAAAAAACTTCATAATTCTAGCTTATGTATCACTTTTGATACATACTTGTAGGACATGGAATTGTCACGATTATTGATAGATTTTGCTAAAAAAATTTTAATATTTTAATTCATTTTAAATAAAACTATTTATTTACTATTATTACATTTTATTATCACTTTTATGAAATATCCGCCAAAATTTTTGACATGATGTACATTGGCATGGTTTTTTACATAAAAATCAAGCACTTCATGTCAGATTGGTTTTTTTTCTTTCTAAATGACGTCTCTTTCTTTGATGTCTAGCACTCTGCTTTGTCGCGATTTATAAGTTTCCAATTGCTTAAACAGGACAGCTTATTGTCACTCGCATCAGTAACGCGCTCATTTGAGGGCTGGCTTAAACCTGATGGTACAAACCATTCTTGTGATTCGTTAGAAATATTTGTTGTCAACGTCATGTGAGGTAAAAAAGTTTTCCGTTGCAATAGAACATCGATTTAACAATAAAAATAACAATTTTCTCTCTTTGATTCCTCTCTGGTTTTACCGGATGCGGGTTTCCACAAATACTGCTGTAAGTACATAGTTGCTACGCAAGTAGCATGTACTTGAATCTAAAACAGCCAATTCGACTTCGGTGGACCACTAAAGTTATAACGACCGTCAAATTCAATTAGTTACTAATCTACAGCGACAAATTAAATATTAGTTTAAAAGCTCATAAAACAAAAAAAAGAAAGAAAACGTAAATCAATACCAAGCATTACTCCGTAAATCTCTTTGTGAAGCCTGATTTATATAAACATCCTTAAATTAATTTCCCTAACAATCACTGTAAGTATTCCATCAAATTTCCATTAAAATCACTGGAGGTAATTTTCATTTTCCACAATAAAACTAAAAAGTTTTTGAATTCTGTATCACTAAAAAACTTTAATAAGAGATGGAAATATACCAAAAAGAAACAGAAAAACACAGGCATCATTATTTAAATGCATTTTCTTTAATTTTCTTATCTTTTAGGCGAACAAAAAATTAAATTTTTAAAAATCTTAAAAAAGGATATGTGGGCTGCTCTGAAAGTATGATAGCTAATTCCAAACGGTTTATACAGTATTATTTTTTACATAAAATTACAAGTTGTGTGATAAAAGTTTTATGCAAATGGTTAAAATTTTATAACAGAAAATTAAGATAAACACATATATATATCTTTTTTTAAAAGAAAAAAAAAACCTTTTCATTCGAATTTCAAAAAAGGCATGATTATTAAAGGCTGCAAGATTTTCAGCTCATTTTTCGAAAAGGCGTAATAGGTGTAAATATATCGTTATCAAAGCGACTGATTCTGTTATCTCATACGCACATACATCTGTAATAAAACATGGGACGAAAAACATTTTTCAAATGTTTGCCTGTCACGTGATATAAATATGAGAAGAGCAGTAAGAAAGACTCTACAAGATTTCAGGAAACAGCTTCCAGCAATCTGCGTGAAAATTGGTAATATTTTTTCATCCCAAACTACTAAAGGCAGTTTGTTCTGTTCCAAGCAGTACCATCTTTGGCGATAAACATCCTGTTGTCATGTTTGTTGCTGCCAACACTTCCTTCAGTTCTTAAGACGAGCTCCTATTTTCTTCTTCTCCAAAGTCTTTAGCAGCAGGAATATTACATATATATAATCAATCGGTCATTAGAACCTTTCGTTATTAATTGGCAATGTCTGACCTGAGGTTTGAACCTTGGTCTGACGTCTAATAAGGTAACACGCTACATACTAGGCTACGACTACTTCAATCAATATCAAGAACATATCAAGAATAGAAAATTCAATCTTTTCACTTTCACAGCCATAAATAATGTACCATTTACGATAAAACTTCACTTCAAAATCTTCACAAACGAAACCAAAAATTTATTGGAAAGTCTTATGTATGAAAAATGATACATAAGCCAGAATTATAGAGTTTTTGAATTTTGTAACCCCTGTTTGAAATTTTCCTTTTTTATTTGGTCCACAATAATGGTGATAACAATACTAACGAATTATAAAAATATCAGGCATCTAACTTTTTCTGAATTAAAAATATATCGTCTCAAAAATTGAAATGTATCATTTTTGACACAAAGCTCGATCTACGGTTAACATAGTGGTCGTTCGAAAATAGTAGCTGTGATCATCCATTCGTCATAGTTTGCAGCAATTAAACATCAAACGATCCACGTTATTCAACACTATGCATCGTTATTTCCCTTTCAATGCTTATAAGATCCAGGTAACCATGCATTACGTAAGCTATTCGTTTATTGGGCCATTGAAAAATTAAGAAGAAAATGAGAATTTTTTTAACAAAATAGTCTTCACCGACAAAGCCCATTTCCAACTCAAAGGCTACGTCGACCTGTAGAATTATTGCATTTGGGTTGAAGAGTTATCTTAGAGCAACCATTACATTCATCAAAAGTTACTGTTTTGGTGTAGGTTGTGGCTCGATCGGATAATTGGACCATAGATTGAAATTGTTGATTTACACGTAGCGAATATGTGATGTCGCCGTGGTCTAGTACGTAGTGTGCTGGCTTATTAGACGTAAGGCCTCGGTTCAAATTCCAGGTAAGGCATCTTCAACTAAATGAAATATGAAAAATATCACTTCGGCGGCTTCCTCTCAGCAGATTTCTTGCAAAAACTCTGAGAGTACATAAAATTGCCATGAAAAGTTTCTCAAAAAATCTGTCCTTCGGAGTCGACTTTAAACTGTAGGTCCCGCCAGCCATGTATAAAATTAACGCACACAACATAAGTGGCGTGAGAAACTAGGCCGTAATCCTGACTGAAGGGTTGTAATGACCAATATGTGATATTGACAGGAAGGTGCCATTTGTCACACAGAAAAAAAATTGATCTTCTAAAAGAAAAGTTCGAAAAAGGCATTATTGTTCATAGAGGCCACCAAGATCGTACGATTGTACTTTAGATTTTTTTCGGGTTTTTCAGCATCGAAAGTGTGTATCGAGCAGAGATCATCCATTGAAAACAGTTTCTTGAAAAACATGATGGATAATTTCGGTAAAAGATTTAGAGCCAGTCAAACCAGTAGGGTTATTAATTTTGGATACCATTTACCATTTAATTTTAAACATGTTTGGACTGTTTGTTGACTGCAGCTACTTGCAGGTTAAATTTCGCAAGAATCTGATGGTGCTCGCTATTGCGTTCGCTAGTATAATTTTATATGAATGTGGTTTCCGATCCGGTCTGTCAGTTTCCTGGAATGTATGAAGTTGCGCATACCAGCTGTACTGGTATAAAGTGAGGGTTTTTTTTGTGAAAATAAAACATTACTTTTAAATGGGAAAATAAAAAATACTTTATTCATTATTGTCTACAATTTTTTTCATAAATTTGTGGAATAAAACTGTTCGTCTTTTGTAGAAAACAAATTAGTCGTCCAATTTTGGTTATTGCGTATCCCAACGATGAAAACAAATCGCAGTCGGAAGAAGAAGGTGTAGCAGCTTACAACTTGCTTTTACTGTTTCCTGAACCAATTTTTCTCTATGTGTAGATACATTATGAGCATTGTCTTGTGGCCCATTCTGGTCTTTTTCTTTCGATCATGGTTCAAATTTATCATTTGTTGTTGGTAGCTGTACCTGTACCTGTATTAATGGTTTCACCATGTTTTAGAAGCTCCTGGTACACTACACTTTTCTGGTTCCAGCAGTTACACAGCATTGGCTTCCTGATGGTTGTTCCGGATTAACCCATGGTTTTTTCCATTCAGGATTCTGAACATAAATCCAGTTTTCATCGTCAGTAACAATTCAATGCAACACTGAATTTCAAAAGCAAAATTTCGCAAAAGGTTTTCGGTTTGCCATCTGTCAGTCATTCAATTCATGTGGCATCTATTGTTATGACTTTTGGATCTTTGCCACTGCTTTTAAATGGTCAAATATTTGTTCCGGACAGTGTAGTGTCACCTGCATTCAATATTGTTTTCAATTCGGTATCTTAAAATTTTTTTTGTGGCCTTCTACGTTCATTATTTCTCACATCAAAATCGTTAACCATCAAAACCTTTTCTACATGCTGCTACTGTTAGAGCGTGATCACCACTCGACAAGCATTCGGTGCGACCCGCCTCAATTTTCATAAAATAAAATCAAAACAAAATATTAACACTTTCCTCAATCATCAAAATTTGCCATCTTTAATGCGAGAGAATAATTCTACAAACATTTTACGACCAAGAAAAGCACTCCTCATTGTTGTTTGCCACTGTAATTGCGTAATAAAATCTTTTAGTCTGTTATGTGTCATATTTTTATCATAATATTTATTTTAACAAGTTCTGATCCTTTTCTTAAATTACAATCCCTTTTTTCTGGTATTGTGTTGCCTCGTTTTCTTTCCCGTTTTATAGGCGGGTTTGATATTTGTTTTATATTTTTTCCCTAGTTTGTAAGAATACTTTTATTTCCTTTCTCCTTTTTTCTACTGTTAAAAGATATCTTGTGTAAGGAATAAAAAGGGGACAACTTACTCGAAGACTCTAGCCCTGTTTTGCTCATTTGTTTGTGTGTTTTAATATGTATAATATATTCTTGTATTTATTTGATTTTCTTTTATGATTTCAACTGTCGTCCGCTTTCCTTAAGTTGAAAATTTCCAAAGAAAGTCACAAAATATATTTTGTACATCGTATGCTAATGCAAATATAAAATTCCATCCGAAAATACAATACAAGTCGCATATGTTATATGACAAGAAGAAGAATAGAAAAGAATCTGAAAATAAAATAAAAAAGAAAAATAAAAGGCTTTTTACTCTTCAGTTGACTATGAAAGAAATTTGGTTGTAAAATTATTTACGGATTTAATTTCACTCTTAGATTACATGTTTCAGAATGTGTGAAATTTTGTTATAGCTGTTGCTAATACGTTAGTAAATCAAAACTCTCAAAGATAATCTAACTAAAAGGCGTCTATCATCCAAACGGATTGAATCACATCTTATCGACATATGTACATCAAATACGACACATCGTCCTTATCAATTTACCAACAACTTAAATTTTCTCAATTTCTTCTTCTTAAGTGAGAAATCTCTAATAAAGTGTGATCCATAAAATATTGTTAAGTTTTTACCCTTTTATAAACGTTTAAAATATGAGCTCGTAGATTGCAAATAAAATAAAAATAAATTTGAGTTTAGTTAAAACGCTTTATTTTCGCAACTTGATTTAAATAACAACAATTTGCTCTGTTTTGTTATTCGTCTTTACACTCTTCTGCGTAAATACTAACAATTGTTCGTTAGATCTCTACAACGGAGATCTTCAAACCACGATTATTTTCTTCACACGCAACGCGTCTTCGCACAAGACTGACTGAATTTTTTTTGATCATGTTTCCTGACTTGTCTTGCCTTTTATATCGCCGGGTAAACAGCCTGATGAATTCCCTTGAAGGGGAATGACTTCGCCTTCGCGAAATCTCTATAAATGTAAACATGTTGTTTACTTTATTGTTGTTTGTGTATTTTGTTTACGTTTGTACTTGCAGTGTTGTCGTTGCTTCTTGTTTACTTGTTTAACCCCTTTTGTTCTTATACTGATGTTGTTGCTTTATTTTTGTTTATTCTTTGATCATGTAAACAAGTCCATTGTTTTTGTTTTTGTAGCTTTAGTTTATCATTTTAATGTTGAACGATGTAACACCATTTCCATTTGCGTAACAATATTGTGATATCATGTGACCACACATACATACATATTTAATTGGTCTTCAGGCAGTCAGGGGTACGACATCCTTATGTTGTGTGTGTTAAGCTGGACCTATAGTTTAAAGTCGACTCCGAACGTCAGATTTTTAAGAAACTGTTCATGGCAATTTTATTAATTCTCAGACTTTTTGCCAGAAATCAGAGAGAGACTGTAGGTGAAGAAATATTTTTTTTAAATTTCGTTTTGTTGAAAGTGTCTTGAATCCTGGCCTCGTGTCTAATAAGCCAACACACCACTTACTAGACTACAGCGACTTCATGGAACCACAAATGAGGAAATAACATAAAAAAATGGCCATCAGTGTTGTTCAGTACATTTGGTGTCTTCTTTATAGGCTATGCATTTACATTTGTACACATGTGCTATTTGGTTTAAATTATCTGTCAAGATGAATTCCCCACAATTTTCTGTTGTGGAGAAATGGTTATCCACCTCTAATTGCGACACCGCATTAAAACACAAAATATTAAATTTTCGAAAACTTTCGAATGCAAAGTAGGCTATGAATATCTGAAGACAATGCTGTAACTATATGATCCTCCATCAGACACTTTCAAACTTTGACAGTCGGCAGCAGTTAGTCCGTTAAAGCTGCATCTGTTATGTCAATTCAATTGTCATATAAGGCAACTTTTGGAAACTGACTCTAATTTTCATCGAAAATTCGATGAATTCAGTTGCTGGATGAATGTCGAAGTAGGAACGATGGCATGGCATACAAAAACGTTCAATGCATCCCGAAAAAATCACTATGGTGGAGGTGATCTAAATTGGCCACCTAGACCGTGCGGTTTAGCCTCATTAGAGTTTTTCCTGTGGGCAATTCTTAAGTCGTAGGTATATACAAATAAGCCTCAAAGATAACATGAGCCACGCAATCGGTCACATTCAGCTCGATTAATGATGATCATTGAAAATTGGACATTTCGAACGTGATCCACTCAGAAAAGCTGTTGCATACATTTGAACGCTATTATATTCGACACATAATAGCATCGATAGGTCTTTTGAAACAAAGAAAAAGGTGGACGATATCACACACACATACATTATTTTGTTTATATTTAAACATGGGAAGCACTCAATGAAAGACGCGATGTATGGTAAAGATAGTAGTGTCGTTAGCAATGTGTGGTAGAAATGTTTTTATAAAAAAAATAAAAAAAAAGGATTTTTGTAACCGGCAGTGTTTGCCGTTGGTTACGCTAATGCAATTGCCGATCTTACCTTAGTAAGGGCAAAAGGATATTGTAGAATAAAAACCAAGGCAAAGTTGTTGCCGATTTGAGTCTTCATTAGAATCTGGTTTATTTGTGGCCAAAAAAATTTACATATATTCTATATTATTTTAACTTACTTTAATATACATTCTATATAGTTTAATCCTATTCTTTACATATACTTACTCTAATTTCGATAGTCGCAACTTCAATCATATTGTCTTCAAATTGGGGAATTGAGTGACTTTATCAATGTCACTCAAACACCAATATGATCCCTTTAAACATTCGTCACATTTCATTCAAGTGCAGCTTGATCGATTTTTGTTTATATGTGGCGCGTGTGTATGTACATGTATGTGTTTAAGGTTCTATGTAAAGCACAGCAGTGTGTAATGAAAGAGCACACTACAGTACCATTCATTAAAAAAAGTATTTTTTTTTTAAATTTCAGGTTTGCAATACTGGTCATAGTCCAATGTTATGCCCTAATCGATCTTCAAACAAAAGAGGAATTTTACAACCTCTTCGATAAAATCTTTCTTTGACAGAATGCTGTCGCAACTTAACAAGAGCAAACTGATGGGCAGAATCAATGCTGTTAAAATAGAAGATTATCCTGTAATCGGATAGCATGAGACTGTAGAGTAAAACGAGAAGAGTGAACTTCAAATAGAAATATGCTTCCATCATGGAGCAAAGTAAAATAAAATAAAGTTTGCTTTGATGCAATACATCCTGTAGTTTTGTAATATAATAATAATGATAACATTACTTTACGTGTAGTCATTTAGGCCAATCCATTAGGTCCATTGTGCTACCATATTTCATTTTATTTTTATTTTATTTAATTGAGAAAATACTAATGGACACAATTAAGAAATCTCTTATAATCCAAGCCATCCTGATTTTCTTTATAATTCTTATCGTAAGGCTACGATAATCATCTGTTAGTCTGCGTAAAAGTAAGCATTTTTCGTTCTCCTTTATTGGTTTAATAAACTGAAAACTGGATTCAAAGATTGCACTTTTTACCATTTTCTTTTGGGTGACACTGAGTAGAATTGCTTTTAACTGATTAATCCCGTTTATTTTAGCAACAGATTGTCAACACTGCTTATATTTTACACCAATTTAAAATATTTTCATGTAATTTTTAAATTAATATCATTAAATTTCAATTAAATTTCTATCCGTGTGCTCATTTTGTTTATTTTATTAGTGAAGGAAAGTATTTCAAATATTTTTTTTAATTGTTGTTGTTTCTTCATGTTGCTGAAGTTCTGTGGGCTGGAAATTCATAAAGCCACACCGAAAGCTCATTTTAAGTCAAAAAACCAAACTGAGGAAAAATTTTTAGATAGATAATAGAAATCATCTTCTGACAGCCTGCATATACAATTTCATTAATTGGGAATCATTTATTAAAACCAAACACCTGAGCACACATTTTAATTTGAATACTTTGTTACACTCTTCAGCATCAAAAAAAGTTAATGGAAATAAGCATTTTCACCCACAAATTAAGCCCAGGCTTTACACTTTGGTCTTATTAGTAATTAACACATCCACGTAAACTCACACCATAGTCTACTTTCACAAGCGTACACGTAACTGTATTTGCTATTTACATCTAAACAATGTTAGCGTTGGTGTTTCCTAAATAATTTTCACTCCTGTTTAGTTCAGAGGAATTAAAAAGATATTCAGCGATAAAATTAAACATCGATAACATCAATCTTTTGTTATCAACCAACATTGTTGATAAAAAGAGCGAAATTTGGTCAAACATAAAATAATTATATGATAAAGAGTAAATGAGCTTCGTCGATTCGACGAACAGTAACCAATTAGGGTTAAGAAGAGTAACCTTAATGTACAAAAAATGAAGAGTAACCGTCCAGGGTTAAACAAGTCTAAAAACCACATTTAACCTGACTACGTGGGAGATGGATTCGTGCGTGATTAATACGCGGTTCATTAAATTTATTTACTTTTTGCCTTTGTTGGCCTTCTTTTATCTCAGGTCTGTATTTGGTAAAGTAAACCTAAAAAATAAGGATAAAATGAGCGCCATAAACATTTTTGTTTTGTTTTCAGAAACGATGTACAGATGAATATACTTGTAAACAAGATAAAAAAATAAATAAACTCGCATACGTTAAAAATTAAAACCATGAGTAAATTAAAGCTACAGTTTTAATTTCGTGGTACTAAAATGATACCAAAATATTTCACAGACAGTTGTAATTAACACTTTAATCCAAAAATTATATTTTTTCTGATTTTTTTAACTTTTTAACCTTACTTCGTTTGCATAGGTTATGGCAGAAAAATCGCACGAATGAGGGTGCTAGAGATCAGGACCAATTTTGGAAAGAAAGTTGTTACAAAGCGGGTGCATATAAAACGAATTTTTTTTAAAGTATGTTTAGAGTATGATGTACAATTCTTGGCGTTTTTAAGTAGGAAATCTTTAAAAGCGGGTTGCATACAGTGGACAGCAAAAGTCTTAGTACGGCATTATATTTTAGCAATTACATGAATGTTAGCCAAAAATTTATGGTTTTTAGATTTATTTAATTATTTTATTTTATTTATTTACAAATTTAGCTTATAATTAAAATTATAAGATAAAGAATACTAAGAGCAATAGCATCTGAGGCCTTCAGCTCCACAAAGTTAAATATACCTTATAACTACAATTAATATTGTACATAATAGAGTAGCAAGTATAAGTTTAGTAAGGTAATTAATATTTATATATCGTAAAACAATTTTGTAGTTTTCAGGAATTTTATTAATTTAGTTGTGTTTTCAGTTGTAGGATTGGATAGGGAGGTTAGGGGATTAGTATTATGATAGATGGAAAGTCTTATGTTCGTCAATAGAGGGCAATCACATAAAATATGATTAAGAGTCGGTGGAGTCGTGTCAGAACAATCGCAAAAGGGGGTAAAATTAGCATTAAACAGAAATCAATTTGCCAACAATTTACATTTTCTCAAATTCTTCTTCTTAAGTGAGAAATCTCTGATAAGGTGTGATCCATAAAATATGGTTACGTTTTTACCCTTTTAAAAACGTTTAAAATATGAGTTCGTAGATTGCAAATAAAATAAAAATAAATCTATGTTTAGTTTTAATTAATATTTTTTTTATTATTCGTACAATTCAGAGTACCACTGTTCGCAACTTGATTTATATAACAACAATTCGCTTTGTTTTGTTATTCTTCTTTACACTCTTCTGCGTAAACTCTAGCAACTATTCGTTAGATTTTTACGACGGACGTCTTTAAACTGCGATTATTCTCTTCACACGCAACGCATCTTTAGACAAGACTTACTGAATTTTTACTGATCATGTTTCCTGCTTTGTTTTGCATTTTATATGGCAGGATATAATCCTCACTATGGTGGAGGTCATCTAAATTGGCCACCTAGACCGTGCGGTTTAGCCTCATCAGAGTTTTTCTTGTGGGCTAAGCCTCAAAGATAACATAAGCCACGCAATCGGTCAAATTCAGCTCGATTAATGATGATCATTGAAAATTGGACATTTCGAACGTGGTTCACTCAGAAAAGCTGTTGCATACATTTGAACGCTTTTATATTCTAAACATAATGGTATCGATAGGTCTTTTGAAACAAAGAAAAAATGTGGAGGATATCACACACACACATATTATTTTATTTAAATGTAAACATGGGAAGCACTCAATGAAAGACGCGATGTATGGTAAAGATGGTAGTGTCATTAGCAATGTGTGGTAGAAATGTTTTTATAAAAAAATAAAAAAAGGGATTTTTGTAACCGGCAGTGTTTCCCGTTGGTTACGCTAATGCAATTTCCGACCGTACCTTAGTAAGGGCAAAAGGAGATTGTGGAATAAAACTAAGGCAAAGTTGTTGCCGCTTTGAGTCTTTATCTGAATCTGGTTTATTTGTGGCTCATTTTATACAAAAATTTACATATATTCTATATTATTCTAAGTTACTTTAATTTACATCCTATCTTGCTTAATCCTATTCCATACATGTACTTACTCTAATTTCGATAGTCGCAACTTCAATCATATTGTCTTCACATTGGGGAAATGAGTGACTTTACCAATGTCACTCAAACACCAATATGATCCCTTTAAACATTCGTCACATTTCATTCAAGTGCAGCTTGATCGATTTTTGTTTATATGTGGCGAGCGTGTATGTCATGTATGTGTGTTAAATGTTTTGTGTAAAGTACAGCAGTATGTAATGAAAGAGTACACTACAGTACCATTCATTCAAAAAAGTACTTTTTCAGTTACAGTTCAGTATCATTTAAAAATTTCAGTTTTGCAATACTGGTCGTAGTCCAATGTTATGCCCTAATCGATCTTCAAATAAAAGAGGAATTTTACAACCTGTTCGTTAAAATCTTTCTTTGACAGAATGCTGTCGCAACTTAACAAGAGCAAACTGATGGACAGAATCAATGCTGTTAAAATAGAAGATTATCCTGTAATCGGATAGCATGAGACTGTAGAGTAAAACGAGAAGAGTGAACTTCAAATAGAAATATGCTTCCATCATGGAGCAAAGTAAAATAAAATAAAGTTTGATTTGCTGCAATACATCCTGTAGTTTTATAAT
Organism: Sarcophaga subvicina; assembly: GCA_936449025.2. Classification (NCBI taxonomy): domain Eukaryota; kingdom Metazoa; phylum Arthropoda; class Insecta; order Diptera; family Sarcophagidae; genus Sarcophaga; species Sarcophaga subvicina. The sequence goes on from OW388084.2 coordinate 43,386,710, forward strand.
ATAATGAAAATGATAATATAACTTTACGTGTAGTCATCTAGGCCAGTCCATTAGGTCCATTGTGCTACCACATTCCATTTAATTGAAATTTAATTGAAAAGACCCTGATGGACACAATTAAGAAATCTCTTATAATCCAAGCCATTCTGATTTTCTCTATAATTCTTATCGTAAGGCTACGATAATCAGCTGTTAGCCTGCTGTAAAAGTAAGCATTTTTCGTCCTTCTTTATCTATATATATAAAAATGAATGTGCCCAGCCCTGCATGGGTTTTACAAATAAGATGGCTCCAGGAGTTTCTGAAGGCATTTTGTGCGCTGAACACGTGACTTTCCATCACGTTAGGTTTTCTAGAAAAAGCGGGTTGAAACCCCTAAAAATAGCGTTTTTGGCCATTTTTGAAAAATTTTAGAGCTAAACACTGACGTGCTAGAACCATCGCTATTGTCAGAAATTGACAATTGATCTTTGCTCTTTAAAATAAGCCCAAAGCCAAATTTTTTGCATATACCCTTAAAGTAGGGGTGGGTTTATGTCAAGGGGTGCAAGAGAAAAGAAACACATTATGGAGGTCCTTAAAAATTAGTCAGATTTACTTGAAAATTGTTACTCAGGCGTTTTTGGGGTCGGTGATTACAGATCTTCATTCAAAATGGCGGATCCAATATGGCGGTCGAGGTTTATAAAAATTAATCAGGTTTACGGTCGAGGTTTATAAAAATTAATCAGATTTACTTGACTTTTTTAACCCAGATTCGTGTTCATCGCGTAAAATGCCTTCAGAAACTCCTGGAGCCATCTTATTTCCACAAAATTTGCAGGGCTGTGTAATTGGTCATTCACCCTTCAGTCAGGATTACGACCTAGTTTCCCACAGCACTTATGTTTTGTGTGTTAATTGTATACATGAGTGGCGGGACCTGCAGTTTAAAGTCGACTCCGAACGACACATTATTTGAAAAACTTTTTCATGGCAATTTTATTTACTTTTAGAGTTTTTGCCAGAAATTTGCTGAGTGGATGATATTTTTTCTGTTGGAGATGTTTGACCTGGGAGGAGCTGTTTGAGATCCTAAACGATATGAACACTGTGCAGCATATTAACGTCCAACGGCTGCTCTGGCTAGACCCTGTTTTTCGAATTGTGGAGAGTGCACCGGCAAAACAAATTTTTTATACGGCGATTTGCGGAATTCGGCGAAGAGGACGACCTTATTTGCATTGGAAGGACTAAATCGAGGAAGCCCTGTCATCGATTGGTGCGACCAACCGGCGAAGGCACGCAAGAAGCAGAGGCGACTGGAAGGATGTGCTGATGTAAGCAGAAATTCAATTATCGGGTTGTTAATGGCCTATTAGTAAGTAAATAAGTTCCTCTAAAGCATAAATTAAAGTTGTTCCAGACGAAAGGGTTTAAATGGGGAAAAATGGCTAATGGGAAGAACACCAAAAAATAAAGGCTGAAGTCATGTATGGGCGTCATCAATAAATCAACTGTAAGCTTAAACGTTTCATCTCAAGAATTAAGCTTTTCGATTACAAAAATTTTATAAATAAGAGTCGAACGAAGTTAATTAAATTTTTTAAAAAACAGACAAAAATATGATTTCATTTTTATGTTTTGAATTGCTGTAAAGGTCGATAATTTTTGAAGACGTGAAAATGAAAATTTACCTCCGCAAGTTGAGCTTAGATATTCGTTTTATTACCACCATCTGGGGTGATTTGGCTGCCAAAATAAGTACATGTTTGCAGTTCTTCAACAGGACTATTATCGAGAAGGATGTGACTGCATGACATTTGTTTTATTGGCGTTGATGCGAAAATTATACTTTTCATTACATATTTGGTTGCACTATTATCGTTCGAGGCACCTTGTCGAATATTACCAGATATATGTGTGGTGAAAGAAAAATCCCTGTTGGACACTTGACGCATTATCAACATTGAAATGATTTATACTGGGATTGCATAAGACAGATTAATTTGTGGCGGATCCATTTTCTTTGGTGCGCACTCCAGATACTGGTGCTGCAGCTCATTGAAAACTTTTTCGAAATCAATGAAAACAATACATGAAGGTTGCTAACTACTACTACTAACTTGTTCCAGTACATGCAATATGCCCAATACACAAGAATATTGTGACCGCAATCTTGCCTTTTAGTTTCAGAGTATATTATCTACTTTACCCGCTATTCTGTCCAAAACGTTTCGGCATTGGACCTTGAGTGTCACACAAAGTAACATGATTCCCCCAGCAGCTACAATCCTTCGAAATTCCGAAGGGATTTGAATTTTAATCCCCAACCAGCATTCCTTATTTCCGCTTTCAGCTTCTTCACGGTCGAAAACTGTTAAGAATTTCATATTGTTACGAAAATTAAAACATCGTTTAACATTAGGAATAAACAAAAGCTACACTAACAAATACAACGAACTTGGTTGCATATACCAACAACAACAGTGTGAAAGAAAACGAGACAGACAAGTAAGAAAGAACGCAACAACAAACAACATGAAGAAAATACACAAACAACAATGCAGTCGCGATAGAACTCTCGAGAAGACGAAAACAAAAAACTTCTACTTCAAGAACGTTCATCAGACTGATTTTGTGGACATATAAAAAGGCAAGACAAAGCAGACAACGATCAGTAAGAATTCAGTCAGTCTTGTGTGAAGACAGGTTGAGTGCGAAGTAAACAGTCGTGGTTTGAAGATCGCTATTGTGAATAGCTACCGAAGAGCTGTTAGTGTTTGCGCCGGCAGAAGTGTGAAATAGAATGGTGAACAAGCAATTATTGTTCGATCCATTAAGTTGTTGAAACTTAACACAAATTTGTTTTTACTTTGTTTGCAATCAACGAACTCATATTTAAACGTTTTTGAAAAGGTACAAACGTAACAATATGTTTGCGATAGGATTGCAATAGAGAATGTATACCTACCTTGGAAGTAGATCGACATAATTGGGGAAAAAAAACTTTTTTACTATTAGACCGAATACGTACAGTCCCACTATCTGTTTAAAAATCATAGTAACCTTCAAAACTTTCTTCAAGTTTAGTAATGAATGGATAGATTTTGGTATGGAGTTAGGCGTACGAGAGAGAATCAACATTACTTTCATTAATAATACACAGACAATTTTTGCATAGAAATCAATTTTTTCCAACATTGTCTCTTTGAGTTCAATAAGCTTTTACTTATAAACATCTCTGGCTTCCTAATGTCTGCTGACTGTTTCACATGTTGACTGATATTTTGACTGACTGTCTTTCTTCTTCTCTGATGCGGGCTTTGATGGTTTGAGAAACAAATAAAAACAATTATTGTAGCTATTGTAAGAGGGTGCAAAGAACGTGTTGGCCAGCCAGTTTCATTGCCCAGATGCCCAGATCTTCAAACATTTTGTCACCCAAAAACTGATAAAGTCTGTTCTGAAGTGCATGTTCTGAAAAACGCAAATCGCCTAAATTTTGCTTTTTCGTTATAAAAACGCTAAGAGGATGTTCTGGCGAACGCAAATCGTTAAAAATTTGTTTATACCACTCGAAATCGCCAAACAGCTGTTCTGGAAAACGCTTAACGCTAAAAATTTGCGATTTCAAATCGTGCGATAGTCAGAACATGCCTGTGTATTGAAGTCGCCATAGTCTAGTAAGCAGTGTGTTGCCTTATTTGACGTGAGCCCGTAGTTAAAACCCCTGCTCAGACGGCTCGAACAAAACGATATATGAAAAAAAATATTTCTTTGGTGGCTTACTCTCAGCAGATTTCTGGCAAGAACTCCGAAAAGTTTCTCAAAAATCTTTTTTTTTTTTTGTCGTCTGGCATAAGTTCTAAGAAAAGTTGCTCAATTCTATCGTTCAGAGTTGACGTTAAAGTGTAGTTTCTGTCCTCATGGATAAAAATAACACACAACATGGGCGCGTAATGATAAGTTAGGCCGTAATCCTGACTAAATTGTTTTAATGAAAATAAAGCAAGTCATTTTTAATTAATTTGCCAATTTTTGTTAAAACCGTTACGCGTAACTGTCATATTTTCCTTCTCATTACTGGGAAAATATTTATTTACGTTGACGGAAGACGGAATTGACACCAAGAAAGGTATTGTTTTGTGTCTGGTGGGATTAAAAAAAAACTTATAAAAATGAGCTTCTATCGGGTGGCCCATCTAACGGTTTAAATTTGAAACATCGGTTATTTCGAATCTGGCAATACTTATTTCATTCTATTCTGTCACAAAATTCAGTATATTGTCTTAACTGGCTATAACGAATCGATTTACGCTTGAGCAACGTTGGTATTAATTGGGTCAACGAGAAACAGCACAATGATGGTGAAAGAAATCATCTTTTCGGATGAAGCTTATTTTCATCTTGATGGATACGCTAATAAGCAAAATTGCTATATTCGGGTCTCAGAAAACCTACACGTGGTCTTACAGAAGCCAGTACACCCACTACGAGTCACTGTTTGAAGCGGCTTGCGGAGCAAAGGCATCATTGGCTCATACTTATTTGAAAATGATTACGGCGCAACTATTACGATCAATGGAGACACCTATCGCACCATGAAATCTGATTTTTTTTTACCCGCCCTTTATTGTATTGATGTGAACGATGTTTGGTTTCAACAGGATGGTGCAACTTGCAACACATGTCATGCCGCAATCGATTTATTCCGTCAACCGTTTGTTGGCTGTTTAATTAGCCGAAGTTATGATGTCAATTAGCTGCTAAGAACCTGCGATTTAAATCCGTTGGACTATTTCAGCAACCCATTTTTCCCGTGTGGAAGTGTGAGTTTTATATGTACTTCCGACAAAAGTCTCTGAATTCCGGGTGCTTCAGTTCTATTTCATGCAGTATTGAAATGTGTCATACCGTACATAGCCAAAACATATCAGAGAACTTCAGCATCAGTGCACTTCTTGCAACCATGTTGTGGAATGGGTTGCCTCTAAAAAATGTTATGCCAACAAACCAGAGAAAATTGATCATTTGAAGGCCTAAATTAGTGATGCCATTGCCGAGATACGACCACATATACACGAAAAAGTATACGAAAATTGGTCCGATCGAATGAGATACTGTGAGGCCCACCACGGCAGCAATAGGGATGAAATAATATTCCATAAAAAAGTAAGTTTGGCAAAATTTTGAACCGTTTTAGTTTTATTTCATTTTTAAATTTAAACCTTTAAATGGCCCACCCTTTAGCATGAATATTTAGGTATACAAGAGCTCTGTTCAAAGTGAATGCCACGTTGGTTCATAACAGACAACACTCCTTAAACAGACACTCCCTAATGTTATTCAACCCTATAAAAACCGAACTTATAAGTCAATATTGATGTATTGACAATATAGATAATTTAGATTTAAAATTAAATCGCTGTAGACATTAGATTCCTTTAACTATTGTCTTAAGAAATCTAAAAATGAATTCAAAAATAATCTGAAAAAGACAAGTCAATCGAATCTAAAATAATCTAAAAAAAGAATTAACTTTTGCAAGTAACGAGTTAACAGCTTTTCAAGATAATGCGTCCATCGACTTGAATTGATTTCTATTTTGGCTTTTGATTCCCTTCTTATTGTTGTTCTTTTCTGTATTTGCAATTCGTTCCTTCACTTCACTTCATTCAGTTGTTCACTTGTTAAAGGATTTTATAAAAACAATACTTGATTCTAGGAAACGATTACAGATTGTTTTTACTTGTTAAAGAATAAAATGTAAAAAAAGACTACAAAAACAAACTTGAAAGAGGAAAATACGATATAAAATAAATCAAAAACAAGAAAAAAAATCGATATTCAATTCAATTTCCTTTATGCCAACATCTGTCATCCACTATAAAGGAAAGTGTCATAATCAGCACATTGGCGATTCTGTAGCCTAAGCGTTTAAAATTGAATTGAATCGGACTTTAATATTCGTTAGAAGTAGCAATACAAGTGCGGTAAAGGTTAACTACTAATTCTCTTTACGCTGAGCAAACTACTGAGGTCGGCATGCTTGGGCATACTCTAAAGACCACAACGCAGGCTGGCCTCGACGTCGTTTGATCTCTATGGCATCTTCCTTAAAATCATGGCTGCTAGAACTGCACTAAAGCTTAACTTCTCAAATATGTTTGAGTACGCTTCGTGTGCGTTTTTTCGGGAAATGTATCTCGTTCGGAGTCGACTTTAAACTGTTGGTTCCGCCACTCATGTATAAAATTAACGCACACGACATAAGTGGTGTGAGAAGCTAGGTCGTAACCCTGACTGAAGGGTTGTAATAAACAATTATGTATGTATAAGCTTTCACCCAATGCGTCATACAGATTAACCAGGCCAGCGTATATCAGGCGGTGGTTTTTACTAATGAACACGCTGCACGTACATATGATTGAAACCAGGAACCTGCCAGCACCTCGTCTCGTCAAATCAAAGGGCGTCAGGAGTTGTATACATTCTCTACACCGTATACGTCGACACAACACTCGCTTCTATTGGGTTCCGGGCAACTGCGACATGGAAGGAAACGAAAAGGCAGACAAACTGGCATGGAAGGGATCGGAGGTGTTTAAGGAATGGACAATAGAGGGGATATATGCGCCTCTACAAGATTACATTTTTCAAATGGAAAGAGCAGCACAAAATTCAACAAACCGTAAGTCCTTCAACTTAACTGGTTGCCGAATTTCAAAGCTGCTGGAAACCACATGTGAAACCAGACAAATAGCACCGTCCGGCAGAAAAAAATAATAAAAAAAATTCAATAATAGTCTAACGGTTCCTATCTCCTTTGTTTGGAACATTGTGACTTGCATCATTCACTCAAGCCACACCAAACAATATTTCTTTAGGAGGTATTATTTACTATTAGGTTAGGTTAACAGGTAGCTTGTGGTTCACAGGCAAGATAACTAGGTGGGTCATATGGCCCACTGTATTAACCTGTGTGAGGAAAGCCCTCTTGTAATGATCCGCTAGTGGTGGGTTTGAACCACCCTAACCTACGTATGAAACCGGCCAGTTCCCTCAATAGCAGGATCGCTACCATGCATGGGTCTTCTATCAACCAAAAACCGATTACATCTGTTCTGAAGTGCAGGGCACTCGTATAAAAGGTGTTGTACCGATTCCGTTTCCTCCACATCATGGCAGCTTCTGCAGCAATCTTGGTGCGGAAAACAGGAACTTGTCTCTTAGTTTTTTCGTTGTAAAAAGATAAATCTTACTGAGCAATTTTGAAATGGCGATGTTCACGTAACTTATTTTCATTTTGAAAAAACTTACACTGACAAACTAAATTAATTCGTTTAAGAGAATCTTGAATATAACTTGTAGTTCCCTAGACCAAACTCGTTGATGTTAAGATTTTCATGTGTCCACCTTATTTCTACTGTAAATATTTATGAATAAGTTCATAAATGTTGGAAGGCATATTAAAGCCTTCAAATTTATGTCTGCTTATAAGATACAGTACCAAGGAATACGTTTTTAATATTGACCCCTATTCCAAGCCGTTTTAAATTTTTGTTAAATTTTGATTAAAGTCTCTCTGTTTCCTGTTACATTGAACGGGCATATGGTATTTGACACTGCTTGTAATATTTTAAAATACTATTCTTTTTAAAAAAGAAGAATAAAATAAATTGGGATAGTCTCCCTTATAAACTGATATAACTGGATACCTAATACAACAACCGAATACATGAATGGTTTAGATATACTCTGAATATAGTTTGTAGCAGTTTTATGTACGCGTAATAATTTAGCGACTATTCACCAAGTAACTCTTGACATGTGTTGTTGTTTTTGTTGTAGTAATTTCCTATTGTTTTTATTTGAAAATTGTTACTGTGCTTTAAACCCCCTTTTTTATTCGAAATCTCTGAAAAAAAAATTGTATTAAGGGCAATAAGAGAACTTGAAGTTTCCATTTTTTACTCTGTTCGTGTTTCTCTGTGCAATTTTTTCCCATACAAATTGGCTTTTTATATTAAAAAAAAAAAAATGAAATCCAATGAAAATCGAAGAGAGAGTTTACAACACATCGGCGACTACAACTGCACTATACTATACTAAAACAACAACTATTTTTGCGTTTTTCTAAAGTTTCAATTGATCTTTTTTTTCATTTAGTCTCCATTTGTTGCAATCCTTTATTGAAAATTGTTTTCTTCCTTTTTGTTTTTGACAGAGAATTGCTTAGATATTTTTCTATTTATTCTAAATAAAATAATAGTTTTGTGTCGCTTTTATTTTCTTTGCAGCGTGTATTTGAAATTAAGTTGCCGAAGAAATATTTTTTCATATTTCGTTGGGGTTTGAAGTTCAAACTTTGAACCGAGGTCTGACGTCTAATAAGCCAACACACTACCTACGACGATTTGTTTAAATGCTTGCGATAATGCAGGGCAAGAGGAAATGAATGCTAAAGGATAATAAGGCTATTATTAACAAATTTAAAACTGTTTAAAAAGTTTGCTGACATTCAAATTAATGCCAGCGGTCCGACCATCATTTTATTTCAGGAAGAAATATACATATGTACGTATTACCCAACAAACATAAGTGTATTCAAGAAAAAGAAATACTAGAGTTTCATTTTTATACATCTCTTCCTAGACTGCGACAGAGTTTGTAAGCGAAGAACTATTTCTGAGTATATAATTTCCACAAAATTTTGTTCCCTTCCCTTGTATTGGAGCAGTGCAGTCCTATGTTAATTTCGCATTGTATAAAAAAAGTTATTTCTTCCATAATTTTTTTTATTTATGTTCTAATTTAATATTTTTGTATATTTTTCCTTTTGCCTTTATTCACCAAACAGTTAATAATTTTGTTTTTCTTGTGTGCATTTTGCATTCGCTCACTCTCCCATTGCTTTGCTAGTTATCCTAATGTTTACTTCATCGACTTTTATTACTTTAGAGATTTTCGTTAATTTTTGTCTCAGCATTTTTATTCTAGTTGTACTTTATTTTTTGCCTGATTTCTGTTTTGTTTATTTTAATTGTTTTCATTTCATTTCATCATCCATTTCAATGCAGTTTGAAGAAATGTTGCACTATCTACAGTGGTGGCCTTATAATTAGAAACGACTTAGCAACATGTATGTTTGTTAATTTGTAACTGGGATCAAAGGCTTTGTTTGGAGGACGTCTTACATACGTTTTTCCATCAGATTGGGACAAATTAAACTTAGATTCGTCAGTCCAGAGAACTCTGTTCCAGAAACATCGTTTCTAATTATAAGGCCACCACTGTATACTTATTGTTTGTATATCTTTGGTTTATGTATTCGTCCATTTGACATGAGAGCAAACACTAAGATTCATTTCCTTCAAATACTCGAAAAGAGAGTAAAGTTTTGCTATTTTCTACTTTATTTATGCATATGTGTGTGTTGTTATCACATTTTGAACTGAATATTTCGATTTAAAGTGTGACTCTATGCAACCACATGCATTTTTATTGTACTCTTATGTATACAGTATTGTCTCAACAGGTCATTTTCTACACATTGTCAAAAGTTACTCTCTTTTTGTAACAAGGCATGTTACTTTTGTAAATTTTATATACTTTTTTGAGATGTAGTAAAACGTCTATGCGCTCTATTTATCTCTTATCGATAGCTAATGCTTATAAAGACTACAAATGTTGCTGTAATATGTTTATAAATTGCGCACTATGTGGAGCAGCATCCGCAGTCATATACCATAGAAAAAAAATTTACTAGAGAAATAACATTTAATGTTGTTATATTCAAAATGTTGAAGAAACATTTCAAGCAACATGTTGCTTATTGACGATAAATGTGAACTACAAATATTTGAATTTATTTTACTTTAAGTAGTTTGTTAAATGTTTGTTAGATATAAAGTCGTAGTTCGATTGCCCACCGACATATCATACTACAGCACTATAAATCATATTCAATTTTCCTAAGCCTGCAGAATTACAGGCGGCAAAAATTTCACAGCCGTACTGGGACTAAATATGATTTAGCGAGTAATAGTCGCACCCGTAATGGAGTAAAGTAATGTGCTTTCAACAAACTTCTAAGCATAGAAAAAGTTTTCCCCGAAGCATTGTTTGTATGGTCAGTCCAAGTCAAGTTATCATTTAATATAATACCAGATTTTTGGTCGTATTAACAATTTCTATTTGTTGGTTGTTTATAAACAAAACAGGTTGTGTATTCAATTTTACAGATCTAGGAGTTATTATCAGTCATTTAGATTTTGATGGATTAATATAAAGACCGTCTGTATTGCCTGGATGAGCACATGATTAAGGTTATCGTTTAGTCAGGACAAAAATTCATCTATCCTATTTCTGTTTTTCCTTATATAAATTTGTACATCTTCGCATATAAGAGCGCTTTACTAAACTTTAAATATTGGATCATATCAATAATGTAAATAGTGAAAAGAAGTGGACCGAGAATAGAGCACGAGACACGCAAATTGCGAGAAAGCTGTTCCTTGATGAAAACTGTTTGATGGCGATCGACTAGTTGATGTATCGGAGAAGTTGAACATTTGACTTACTTTACAACGAAGGATGAAGGTCAACCATATAGAAAGCTTTAATTTAATATTTCCTTGAACGATGTAGCTACGTATTACCTCAGACACTTCTAACAAAACAGTTGTACAACTGTGTTTAGAAAAATGGTTGTTTTTCAGTCAGAGGACCGTTCTCATTTATAAATTTATACTTCTGCTGGTGAAGTAATTTTTCAAATGCTTTTGATATGTAAGGGAGTATTGCTATTGGGCGATAATCATTATTAGATTTCGAAATTGGTATAATTTTTGCAAATTTTAATATTTTAAAAAATATCAGAAATTTATTTTAATAAAAATGGTATAAAATTGTAATTTTGCGTCTTTTTTAACAACAATTCTCTGTAGTGAAAAGTATCACAACAAATATTGAAATAAAAATTGTTATGGTTTATGAAATTCTCATTTTAATTTCATTCAAATTAATTGTAATAAAAAATCTGGTAAATATTTATAAGTCGTTAAAAATTTCCAAGTATTAAATTAAATAAAAATTGTTAGCATTTAACGAGCATTTTTACAAAAGATATGACTAAACATCAGCTGCTTGCATTTATTTGCACTTATCAAAAATTGCATGCACTGAAAGAAAATATTGTATATCATCTTTAGTCAATTAAACAAGTACAATATTTCCCGTATCTAAAAACGCCGGATATAATAATTCACCACTTCGTAGCACTGATACTTATGCAATCTTTTGTTTTGCTTCAAAATGTACTGAAACTATTTCGATACATCCCGCTTTTAAGCATTCCCCGCTTATAAATGCGAATAATTGTAATTCATATTCTAAATTTTCTTCAAAAAAAAACCGTTACCGCTTTGTTACAACTTTCCTTTCGTAATTGTTCATGACCTCTAGCTCCTCCAATCGTGCGATTAAACGTTTCTGGATTTCTTTTTATGGGGTTATGTTAAGTCATGAGGATATATTCATAATACAGCAACCGAGCCATTGGACGCCAATATTTACCATTAAGGCGATACGGCAGATGTATTGGAAAAAGCACTAAGAAATGGACCGGCGCAATGCAATTGCATAGATTGTTCTTTATGGTTTCATTCTTTTCGTTGCAGAAGCTGTACTCTGTCCCATCCAGAAGACGTAACCAACTGAGTCAAGGTAATCTCAGATAATTGATTTCTGATAGAAAACCTCCAATCCAGCAATATTCGCCTTTCGTAATTTATTTATTATTGATTTACTATTTATTTATTTATTAACTAGCTGAACCCTGCGCGTGTTGCTGCGCCACCAACTAAAATAAATTTGAAGGGAAGATATTACACAAATATCAAATTAATTTTGAAAAATTTTATTGATTTTGTTTCCCGTTGTCCAGATAATTCAGACGAACAGGCCTGAGAAGTACGCATTCGATCAGTTTCTAATCTCACTTCTCGTTGTTCAAGTGACCCACGCCAACGGGCCTCAGCGGCATGTACTCGAAGATTTTCCAGTCTCAATGCTAGTTGCCAGTCTGATTCTGAGGATCGTAATGGTCTTTTCTTCCGTGCTCGAGGTGTAGGTCGACCAATTGCTTGCCGCTTTTGAGGCATTATTGAACGGGAATGATGTGAAGAATGTTTTAAATTTATTAGAATCTCACAATGTACCCAATTCAATTGAACCCAACAGGATTTTTAAAAATTTTCCAAAATTAAAATGTTTCAAATTTTACGTGAATGAGTTATACTAAATGTTATTAAAATTATAAATGCTGAAATGTCTGGTATATGCCCGATCAACACATGATCACAACATAGTTTACGATTCAATTCAATTTAAATATTTTTTAGTGGCGCCATCTATCGGAAACTAATCGCACCAACTTTGAAACCTCCGTCGACTTATGCACAACACCTTTGCTAAAGATCATATCATGATCAAATGCACAGTTAATGATTTAATTCATTTTGAGTAATTTTCAGTGACGCCACCTGTCTTAAATTGGCCATACCAAATTATAAACCTTCATCGGCTCCTGCGCAACACCTTTGCTAAAGATCATAACATGATCAAATGCACAGTTTACGATTTAATTCATTTTTAGTAATTGTCAGTGGCGCCACCTGTCGGAAATTGGTCACACCAACTTAGAAACCTTCCCCGGCTCATGCGCAACAACTTTGCTGAAGATCATAGCATGATCAAATGCATAGTTTACGATTCTATTAATTAGATACAAACAAACATTCATTTTTATATATATAGATTACAATACAATCACAAATTATATTGTAATTATATACGAGCTGAGTATCTTTGACCATATGCTCGGTGTAGTGTCACAGGCCAGAGTTTCTGGTAGGAATTGAATCCACGCTCCTCACGCTAATAGTCTAGCACACTAACCACTAGACTTCCAAGGCAACCCCTTCGGAATTTGTAAAGCTCTTCTTCTACTAATTTGGTCTGGTGCAGCTCTCGGGCGAGTCAACAACCTGTTTCTCTGCCTATTTAATGCACAATTACAATAGGACACTAGACTATGTCTATAAAATCTGCTGCGAATTCATTTCCTGCAGAAGATGATCAAGCCGGTATTTCGTCGAATATGAAGCCAGTGCTATCAATGTGACAAATAGAATTCTAGCAGGCTGAATGACACGTGGCTATTTGTTCTCAGGTAGTGAATTTCGACAAAAAAATTCCCACCTTATAAGCAAGCATGTTTGAAAGTGTTTATATCCATGGAATACTGTAGTTATTTATATACAAATTTATTTATGTGTTTTTAAATTACCTATTCCTGTTTATTGAATCATCTTTCAATATTTCTTTAGCTTCTGAGTATAGTTTTGCAAAGCATTTCGGTGTCTTCCATTTGAATGTTTTGAACTCGTACAACTAAAGCACATGTTGAGTATTTTATTATTGATAATGAGACTCTTAAGTTTTAAATACTACTACCCACTGTCATAGAAACACGTTATCGAAATTAAACTTTCTCTGGATTTTGTCACTGGCAATGAATTGCAAACAATTTGTACAAAAAAAATTATGAATACAACCACGGAGGTTGTACACTTGCTGGTCCTAAAACGCATAAGAAAATGATGATAATTTTTATTATGCAGCATTTTCAGCTTGACTGCTGTCTTTCCTGGATTCCCCGTTAGCAAGGTTCTACAAATCCATGTTGCATTTTGTATAGGATTTGAGACACTTGTTATACTATGAATCACTTCAACGCGATAAGGTTGATTTTACATGAACCATTTCGTCTGGATATTTGTGAGCTTCTCCATATTATCTGTTGTCGTCCAAAAGCCGCTTCCGCTTTATTGAGCGCCATTTGTTGTCACTATATTGCCTAGATAGCAGAACTTACACATATTCAACTGGTTGGCCCTGTTTCATATTGTCGGTGTTTACTTTGTTAATTCTCATGGCTTTAGTTTTCTTGATATTTATTTCAAGTCTACTGCGCTATTATATAGACAAATATTATCTGCATAATTCAAATCCTCAATGTTCTTTTCCCTTCTCTCAGGTCAGACTTCGCTTATGATATCATCCAGCACGATGGTGAGTAGCTGCCTAACGTAACTTCAAATTCAATTTTGCCATAAAAGAGAGAGAGAGAGAGAGAAGTAGTACAGAAGATTATCTTTAATAATTTATTATGGCCTTTATTATGTTATCTTTAAATATTTAATTTGAAGTATAAACAATTTTTTTAAATTCAAATTTTGATAACAATATGATAAGATGATATATCCTGAAATATGAAATGACTGTAAAAATTAAAAAAAAAAAACGATAATAATTGTATCAGCAGCAAATATAATGGCAAATAATATATTCTTGAAGAACATATTGTCTGCCATTGTTTATTGTTATAATTTATGTTTTCTCTCTTGTTCTCCTTTCTTTATTCAACTTGTCTTAACTTGCAAATGGATGTTTCAGATGTCCATACTGTGCGTATTAACGTGTTCGTGTAATGTATGGGCACGTGAAAGTTTTCCTTTGTTGACATTATTGTTCTTTTATTTTGGCAGATCCTATCAACAAATTATTATAATTTTCTAATTGTATGTTTCCTTTCTTTTTTTGTTTTGTCTAACGTATTATGAATCAATGCATGTGTATGTAAGTGACGGGGGATATGTTGCAAATGTTGCCTGTGGTAATGTCGACAACTTGAGAGTTCTAATTTTGGCATACTTTCTTCAGCATTTCAGCAACTGTAATGTTGAGTTTCAGAACTGAAATTGCGGCTGATATGTCTCTATACACTATAGGTTTCATGTTTGCCCACAAAAAATTGTCTAATGTCATCAAATCACAAGACTTTGGCAGCCAATGGGCTGTAACAAAACTTGAGTTTAATTCATCATCAAGCTCACATCGTAATATTTTCATTGTATCTAGCGCCATTTAAAATCACCGTAGTCTAGTAGATAGTGTGTTCGATTACTAGAGGTGAGGCCAAGGTCCAAACCCCTTCTTCGGCTTCAAACCACCTTCTCTTCGGCGTCTTCCTTTCAGCAGATTTCTGGCCAAAACTCTGAGAGAAAATAAAATTGCTATGAAAAGTTTCTCAAAAATCTGTCGTTCGGAGTCGACTTTAACCCATTAACGCCCAAATGAGAACCACAAACAATTATTAAAATTCAATCTTTATTCCTAGATTTAAATAACATTTTTTATAGTACTATAAAAAAAAAACAAAAAAATTATTCTAAGTTGTGTTTTTTGAGGTGTACTAAGTTTTGTACAATGGGCGGTTAGGTGTGGTATTTTGCAAAACATCCTCTTTCCAAACAAAGTGTTTTCAGTCACTTACAAAATGGTGTTTTAACTCCATTTGAGCATATGACACGTCGAAGTTGATTTGGAATTTTTTGGGGGTTGTGGCCATTATTTTTTTTCTCCTTCAATTCTGGAAAATGTTTGCCTACATTTATTGTCCTTTTTGTCACTGAGATATGTTCGTGCTATATGTCTGCGAAACCATAATTGATCCACACGATTATTAGGGTTTGCAATGCAATATAGTCTCCATGCATTTGAAGCAGTCAAGTCCACTAAATAAGTAAACAAGACCCATCACCACTTTTTACCTTTTACAGCAATTCGGTACATTCCTATAGACTGGTCCATCTGATCTACCCCTCTCATATCTTCAGTATGTTTTTGATCTGGAGGAGATGGAAAAAACGAATAAACGGGAGCACATTTTCTCCAACTTGGGGACTCAACACTAGCTTCGATTCTTCTTTTTTTTCTGAACATTCCGTGTAGTAGATGACGTGATCGTTTGTAGGGGCTCATCGCCATCGCTACTCCATACATCTTCAACCGTAGGTCTGTAAGTAACCACCTCTATATTACCGGGCACATCTCGAGGTAGTTTATTTTCATATAATTCATCGTCTCCACCTTCCTCTTCGTCAGTGAGAACATCTAAATCGGGTGGCAGCATAACTACATCGTAAGTAACGTTATTTTCATTATCTTGGCTAATAATGTCACATATTGCCTTTTCCAATCCAAAATAGTTTTTGCTACGTCGGTTCGTCATTTTATATCATTCAAATTATTTTTTAATTAATAACAAGACGCTATTCAAAAAAAAGCTATCAAAAAACCAAGAAAAACTTTTATTCTAAAGCACAATGCCGGAATGAAAACGTCTTCACTGTAGTATTTTATCTTACCTTGAACGCCCAGTGTTCTAAACTTAGTACAGCAACACTTAATATGCTATAGCTCAAAAAATTCTATACGAACTAAACCGTTTTATATTGCTTTTATTAGAATGTGATGTTATCCAGTAAATAAACTGTTTTCCAACGTTCTTCAAAGTTAACTGATGTAAAAATAAACTAAATAACCATTCACAATTCCACAAGAAATAAATCGGTAGCCAAAATGGGGATTCTCCTCATTGATATTTTTGAACTATGATTTACAACAGCTACGTGGATGTTGCATGTACTCTTATTGACTGATAGCAAGCGTTGCCAGAATAAAAAACTACATTTTGTAATTTTTACTTCGACTTTAAGTTGTGTACTATATATAGTACAGCGGGCGGAAATGGGTTAAATTGTGGGTCCCGCTACTTATGGATGAAACTAACCTTCGCACAAATACAAGATGTTTGGTGTGAGAAGCTAATTCGTAATCCTGACCAATAACCAATTATATATGTTATGTTATTTTGGACTGTCAGGCATATGACATCGAATGCTGAAATCACATTTCCCCCAAGTCCAATTCCAAAACTAATGTTGCGATTTTCATCGCTCTTGTAGAAACACTGTACACCTTTCAGTATTTAATTCCGTCTGGCTGACCTTCACACCTAATTTGCAAGTTTTATAGGTTCACGTGCCAGTTGAGCTGAAAGTTGGTCATTACTCCCACAGTATTAATATTGATAATAAAATTTAATGATTTCATCTGTATGTAATATTTAGATTTAAATTTATTGATTTAAATCCATTTATTGATTTAAATTTACAATTAAAATAACAAAACAAATATTGTTTAAAACAATTTAAGAAATATTATTTTAAACACAAAATTGAATTGCTTAGCTCGGCTGCCAAATATAAAATAATTTTTATTTGTTTTTTTTTTTATATTGAGAAATTATTTTTTCCAACTCGATCGAGTGTTTAAATTTTATCATGTTTATGCTTTTCAGTCCGCTTACTATATTTATTTTAGTTCAGTTTTTTCTTTAACCCTATGGGATCGCCTTAATCCTTTTGGGTGCGATCCCACATTCGGCCCTCCTGACGCATCATTCGACCCGAATTATATACTCTTCAAGTGTGATGTCACATGTATGTTTATTAGTCTATTCATGATGCACTGGCAGACCTTCCTGACCACATTTGTCATCCCATCTTTATGACATCCGGATAGATGATATTGCAATGATCCTGATATGCCACCACAATCCATTTTCCCATCCAACTTAGGGTCATCAGTGTATATTTCCAAAAATTTTGAAGTAGGAATTGATTTTACATTACCAGTTGTCTCTTCACGGAAACTATTATGGTGCTAAGCGCGTACGTTAGGGTCGCCATCAAGGCATTAATAATAATGATACATATTGTCTCCTGCAGTTACTTCCTCGTATGCACCGGCTTTCCAGCAGACAGGTGCAGTTGCAAAGCATTTCCGGTTCAAATTTTGTCAATGGCTTGTTTTTAGGTACGGGCAGATATCTAAACTATTCAGGCCATTTTGCGAACACGCTGCCATCATAAGAATTTGTTACCGTGGAGGGTAAACTAAGTTCAATTCCCTCGAGTCTGAGAATATTAGTTCTCGGGATCTTATTTTTCATATTTTTTTTTCTTTTCATTTTTTACCTGACCGCGTTGTGAGCGTTTCAGAGATGGATTATGAAACAGATTATCAGAATTTAAATGGAAATTAAAGTACCAAAACCCGCCAACTGCATTTGGCACTCCATATTGAGACAATTTAGAATATAAATTAATTAAATTTTTTTATAAACGGAAATTTAAATAAAATTGCTTTCATTCCTTTGGTGTTTCTTAAGTTTTTTTTATTGCAAACCAAGAATTTTAATTAACTCTTAAGACGGAAATATTTTGGCAAACTTCCTTGTGAGCTCTTTATTAACATCGTATCTTAATATTGTTATTGCTGTTGTTGTAGTTGAAGTTGCTGTTTTCACTGGAGAAATCAGAAAATCCCAAAAACAAGATAAAAACAGAATCTGCAGTCGTTACAACATCAGTCTCCGTATTAGTTTTATTTTTTTGTGGTTACTTTACGAGGAACCTTTGGATATTAAGATGTTGCTGGCGAAAAATTATTTATTGAAAAAATGGGAAGAAGATTCCAAGCTATTCTATTTTGGAAGTCTTTTTTTTGGTGTTTGTAACTTTGCGTTGGCAAAACAGCTTTATTTGACAACAGATTTAAGAGCAACTCAACTCTTGCTTCTTGTTTAGTTTGATTGGAACCAGAGCAATGGAATGGACTTGAACCAGAGCAAAGGCTGCAACTTGTTGAATTTTTTATCAGAATAACGTTTAATATTGAATTTGCATTAAAAATGCAATTCTCCAATGAAGTCCATTTCTAGATTAATAGGTATGTGGGTAAGAAAAATATCCGTATTTGGAGTCAGGGTATTCCACATGGAAATTATTGGATGATCGATATGAATAAAATAAATTATTAATTGTAAACATATAGTGGACAGCAAAAGTCTTAGTACGGCAATATATTTTGACGAGAAAAATGTCCCCATGTTAATGTTAATACTCTTGCTCAAACTCCCGATATCACTTCAAGAGAGTATTTAGGAGGTCATTTGAAAGAACGATTAAGTAATCGCTAAACCTCAAACAAAAGTCAACCGAAAAACTTGCTGACGGTGCCACCAGAAATCATTAAACAAAAGTTGTACATTCAATTCCAAATGGGTTAAATGGAGTGCTCGATTTTAAGGGATATTTCACTAAATACCAAGGATAACATTTTCATATATTAGGCCTTTAAGTTTTAACTTTAAACTCAGGGTTCTCCTATGGATAAATCTAAAACTGTTCCTTATTTTTCTCTTGTTTTATGAAAAACATTAAAAAAATTTTTGTTTTTTAATAAAACAGAAATAAATTTATAAAATAAATATAAAAGCTATAAATTTTTATAAAAACTTTTGGCTAAAATTAATGAAATTGCTAAAATATATTGCCGTACTAAGACTTTTGCTGTTCACTGTATGTGCGTAAATAATTGGAATATGAGTTATACAGACAATAATGATTTGAAAACAAAAAGTAACAAGAATTTATTTTATAATAGGAAGCAAAAAAAATAGTAACAAAAAAATTACTTTTTTATTGCTGTTGTTTAAATCCTCTGCATATGATAAAGATTACTTTGGCATTTAATTCATGTGAGCATTGTATTTCAACTTTGTGTGGAATGCGAGTTATTATTCATAACATACATACATTACAACCCTTCAGGCAGGATTACGGCCTAGCTTCTTACATCACTTATGTTGTGCGAGTTAATTTTATGTATGAGTGGCAGGATCTATAATTTAAAGTCGATTCAGAACGCCAGATTTTTGAGAAAATTTTCATGACAATTTTATAAACTCTCAGAGTTTTTGCCAGAAATCTGCCGAAGAAATGTTTTTTCATACTTTACCTCACGTCTAATAAGCCAACACATTACCTACTAGCTTACGGCAACTTCTATGCAAGTTATGATAGTGGTTATTAAATTCAAATTCTTTCAATTTCTTTCTGTATTTAACGAAGTATAAGATAAATTGTTATGTGTTTAACTAATTCACGCTTTTGCATCTTAACAAATGTTTGTGTTACGGAGTTTGAAAAATTAAGTGCAAATTCTTCTTTTTGCAAGTTATTTATTTTTTTGTAACGTTATCTTCTTTAAAGTTTTTATTGTTTTCTTTTGTAGTCTTAGTTTTCCTGCTTTCTTTATACATACATACATATATAATTGGTCAGAAGAATTCACATATTTTAATTTTATTAATGAGTGAAAGTGATTGTATTATTGTTTTATACTCTTATAAAGTCAAATTAAATTTCTATCTAAATGGTTATAATTTTTTGTTATTCTTTTGTAGTATGTTCCTAGAAATAGATAATAACATACCTAAAGACTTCCGACCACCCTGACGCATGCATTTGAAGAAAATTGTATTCATACGCCCCAGTGAACAAAGAAGGACTACATATTATATAATAATCATTATATCTGAAAAGTGAGATTAATATGTATGTTTATGTTAATCTAAAAAATTAAACAAAACTCTTGTTAAAAAGCCTAAAAGAGCGGACTTGAAAAGCGAAAGCAACAAAAGCAGAATGGAAATTTTCCAAAATAAATTGTTCCAGAAAAGACAAAAAATTTCTATAAAAAAGCAAAAGAGAATTTCAGTGAATAGATTTGGCCTACATTGAAACTTTTAGGACTCATTAAAAAAGTTTGGAAATTATGTTTTTAATTACAATAAATATACCACACATTTTTTTACTTTTTTTTGCCTACTAATCTTTGTTACAAATTAAAGAAAATCGTATTAAAATATTTTTGTTTTTAATTTTTTTAAAAGTTAATATTTTAAAACCATATTTATTGGCCGAATATGCTAAAACAAAGTGATAGCCATCCATAAATATCTCTTTCAAACAGGCACTGATTGGCGTTGCTTTTAACTGATTAAATGGCTTTCAATTTAACCATAGTTTAACACAGTTGCTAAGATTTTACTTCTGTTTTAAATATTTAATTTCATTATATTTACATACATACATAATTGGTCATTACAATCCTTCAGTCAGGATTACGACCTAGTTTCTCACACCACTTATGTTGTGGGACCTACAGTTTAAAGTCGAATCCGAACGACATATTTTGGAGAAACTTTTCATGACAATTTTATTTACTCTCAGAGTTTTTGCCAGAAATCTGCTGAGATGAAGTCCCTGAAGAAATACTTTTTGTATTTTGCTTTGATGTCTGGCCTGGGGTTTGAACCCTGCGTTTACGTCTAATAAGCCAACACACTACCTACTAGAGTTGGGTTCGTTAGCTCTTTTGAGTGTTCGCTCTTTCTAGTTCAGCTCTCTGTAATGAACTAGTTCGTTCTTTTAGTTCAATTGTTCAGTTCTCTTAAACAATAAAGGAATTAATGTATTCCGTGTAAATTTATCATATTTGTAATATGATTTTTTACTTTAAATAAATTGTGGTATTTAACATTTTTTCATTTTTATTAATTCATTTATGTATGAGCTTGAAGCACTTGAAAAGCATGTGATTTATTTTTAAATATTTAATTAGAATTACTGTTCGTAATTATATTCTGAACTATTCTTTTAGTTAAATGGAAAAAATAATTTATATTTATTTGCTTATTCTTGTAAAAATGTTTCCATAAGCTCTTTTTGTAATATGTGGTGACACCGCCACAATTCCGATAGGAATGTCTCTCACAAGAACGATAAACAAAATAATAGAACGAATAAGAATGAAATGAGCTAATAAGAACGAAATGAACGAATAAGAAACGAGAACTATACGAACTACTGAGCTAAACGAACTACTGAGCTGAAAGAACTACTGAGCTAAACGAACTACTGAACTAAACGAACTACTGAGCTAAACGAACTACTGAACTAAACGAACTACTGAGCTGAAAGAACTACTGAACTAAACGAACTACTGAGCTAAACGAACTACTGAGCTAAAAGAACTACTGAACTAAATGAACTACTGAGCTAAATGAACTACGGAGCTAAAAGAACTCATTATTATGAGCGGCGCTCTTAGTTCAATTGTGTGAATAGTTCAATTGAACTAGTTCGTTCGTGAACTACACAACCCTACTACCTACTAGACTATGGCGACTACTTGACTACTCATTATATTTAAATGCACGAAAAATAAAATTTATTTCTATGCCTACACTCCTGTCGTATGTTGGACTACTAGTGAAAAGTATTTAATTCGCTCTTGCTTTCGAAGTTATTTGCTTTGCTTTCAGCTAACCAAAAATGCAAAAATTTTAAGTATCTGAATAGAAAAGGAATGTGAAGTTACATATATACATAATTGGTCATTACAACCCTTCAGTCAGGATTACGACCTAGCTTCTCCTAGGGGCAACCTACAGTTAAAAGTCGACTTTGAACTACAAGTTCTTGAGAAACTTTTCTTGGCAATTTTATTTACTTTCACAGTTTTTGCCAGAAATCTGATGTGAGGCAGTCGCAGAAGAAATATTTTTTCATGTTTACATAGTTTTGTTGGAGAGTTCGACCTGAGGTTTGAATAAGCCAACACACTATCTACTAGGCTATGGGGACTTAATTACGATTACTTTTGCTTAACCAAAAAAAAGTATTTTGTTGTTGTTACTGCTATTGCTGCTGCCATTGTGTGGTACAAATACATTTTCACACACGCGCACAAATTCCGTCTTTTATTTTATTGATTTACGCATACAATCAGTGCTATCGTACTCAGTTTAACATATTGAATGTCAATGCACGTCAGTACGTGAGTATTGATGTGGTTATAAGGCTGCCATTAATGCGTACTTAAATTACTCCGGTCTTGCGGAAGAAAACGTTATAAAAGTCGTGGAATATTTATTATCTTTCTTTATGTCATTCCTCTTAATATGAGCCATAGTAATATGATTTCTGTAAATGTTTTTAAATTTGTTTTTACGATAATATTCAATAAAGATTAATAATTTAGTTAAGCAAAGCAATACTTTTGCAGACGTATTAAGAAACAAGCACAACAACAATTTATTTGATAAAATTTATGACAATAATTTTTCAAAAACAAAAAACTCAATTTTTACTTTAATTTATTTTTACTATGTATGAAATGAAAATATTTATTATGTTTTTTAATTTAAATTAAAATACTTTGAAATTATTATGTATCGTACATAATTACATATTTTTGTGTAATTTTAAAGAATATTAATAGCATTAAAGAATATTCTTTGCTGTCACTAAATCTGTCATATTACTTATTAAATTACTTAATTGGTCATTACACATCCTTTACTCAGCATAACAACCTAGTTTCTCACACCACCCATGTTGAGAGTGCTAATTTTATCCGTAAGGCAGGACCTACAGTTAAAGGTTGACTATGAATAACAGATTTGAGAAACTTTTCATGTCAATTTTATTTACTCCCAGAGTGTTTTCAGGAAGACAGATATATTTTTTTCATATTTCGTTTTGTTCGAGAGAGTATCATAGCTGAGTTTTGAACCACGGGCTCTCGCCCAATAAGCGAACATATTACCTACCAGACCGCGGCGACTTTAATGCTATATCATTCTCCTAAAAGTCATTGTACTGCTACACATATTTCATTTCAAATGCTGCTGTAGGTTCTTTTTTAACAATTAAACCAAAATATGCCCTTTATTAAAATTATATTTCCGCAATTTCTTCGCTGTAATATTCTAAACTTAATTTCAGATTTTCACGAATGAAAATATGGCTTAAAAACCTTTAATATTTGCTGCAATCCAGCAAAAAGCTTTTTAATAATGGTCATGGTGGCTGTTCAGCGAACGGTTCTATGGCATATAACTGGTGTTCACAGAACGTAAAGAGAGCGAAGCGCGATGAACTTTGACCGAACAGAATACTTATTTTGATGAAAAAATTTTATTGATCGCTTATGTTGTGGAATGCTATGTTTGTCCATGGTCATTTCGCAAAACGATCTTAATAAATGACAACGTATTTGAGAGATGTAGCTTCAACAGAATGTTCCCTTTGGAAGACTCGATATATTGTTTTTAAATAAAAAGTCTGACAAAGTAAAATAAAAATATATGTACTTTAAACCAAAATTAAGATATGTCGTGAATGCGACCATTAGTGTTGAAAATATATTTGTACACGAATCAGGACATACTCATCTATTGACTTCGATTTTACTTGGGTGTATGAAATAATGACATATTTTTGTGAAATTTGTGATAAAGCTTTAATTAAAAGCACAAATTTATTTGAATTATTAGCCATAATTTCACATATCCACTCCTGGATCCCAATAACGAATGAAGCTAATATGAGTAAACCGATGTGTATGGTATTCCAGTAAGAGAGTTTTGAATGAATTGTAACAAATTTCAAAACGTATAAGGTAATAAAAAAATAAAAAAAACCGAATTTATGAAAGGCTTTACTGTAATCTTCTTCTATTACTGAAGGGATATGGAAATTATGGGAGTGAACTTAATAGAACCATTCACACTATTTAAGTTAGATTAGGTTAACGAGTAGCTTGCTGCTCACATGCAAGTCACTCGGTTGCCTATATGACCCATTGTGCCATCCAGTGTGAGGTAAGCGCCCTTGTCATGATCCGTTACTAGAGGGCTTGAACCATACCCTTAGGCAACAGAATTTAAAAACATAATACATTTGAAATAAATTACCAACAAAAGTTCGTTGTTGTTATTTGCCTATAAAATCAATCCTTAATTCATCATGTGTCTGTATTTATTTGTGTAAGTGCTTGTAGCAGATTAAAGAAATATTGATTATCAGCCTTACTTAACACGCAGAAAAACTCATAACAGATATTGTATTTCAATATTTGTATGTTAAGTGTTTAGTGAACACACAAAAAAAATAATTTTCGTATTTACATAAGAATATTTTTCGTGACAAACGTGTAATTATTTTCAGTATTAATGGACATAGTGGAATGTTGCTTGCATGTAAAAGTTTTTGATTATTTATTAATGAATGTGTGAGGCAAACATGTAACGTTACGTATGAGTGATATTCAATATAAGTTTATAATATTCATTATACGCCTTCAGCCATCAGGCATCAGTTACTTCTGTGTACTTGAAAAATACTGACACTATTGTATCGTAGAAATCCCTTTCAAGTACAATTTATTAACAAAATTATTTCATTGCCATTTCTTTAAACTTATGTGGATACGTAAAAGAAAAAACTGTAGGTATTTATACCTTTAAAATTATTGTTTTGTTTATTACATCAAAAATACTAGGTTACATCAGGTATTGCAACAGGGTTTTCCGAATTTGACTTGTGACTTGTGCCTGTACTTGTACAAAATTTACCTGACCTAAGAACTGAAATTAAACGGCCATAAACAGCGATGTGTTTTCGCTTAATGGGTTAAGGCGCAGTTGGCAACTGACCCTAATTATGATTTAAAAATCATTTTTAGCGATGAGGCCCAATACTGGAGGAGTTGGTTCTTGAATATATAAAATTATCCAATTTAGGACAATACCAATCCATAAGAGATTCAAAAGGGGTGAATTTTCAACTGGCAGCGTCATATTCAATATCAACCAGGGACACTGCAGGTCGATTACTACCAATTTCTTTTGGTTGGAACTGAATGATTTGGATACCAATGACATGTAGTTTCAAAAGGACGGCACTGCGTGCCACATTAAATATTCTGCACGAGCGATTTTAGGACATGGTCATCTCACGTAGAGGTGATGTGACCTAGTTAGACTTTTTCTTACGAGGTTTGCGAATAAGCCACAAACTACAGTGGTCCTCAAAGTCAACAGAACTCATATTATCGGTTAAATTCAGACAGATTTGTGCGCCATCTCCACCCGGAGATGCCGTCGCGGAAATTTAAACGCTAATGGCATCATTATTTCTCGGTAATAGTGTAACAGAGCAGAGTTTCTGGTGTCAATAAAACAAACAAACCGTCATAGTCTAGCACACAACTCCTTAGTCTACCAGGACATCCGGTATAATTGTTTATTATTCTACATTACAATTAATTGGTTAAACTTTTAGTATTCTTTTATTTTTTATCCACTTTTTAAGAAAAATAAATAGTTATTAACACCGAAAATTGTGCTGACATATTTCATTAAATCATTTCAAATGTCTACTCCAGGATACACTGTAAATACCCTAAAGGAAGCATCATACATCATTCAGTAAAAATCGCACATCCTTTAGATGTCAATCTGATTCTGATTTTTGTTTTATTGATAAGAACGACACAAACGCCACAACAAATGCATTGCACGGAGACGAAAGTGGAGGAAACATATACTCTTGAAACATGTCACACCACCACATACAACGTTCCTAGCTAAACGTGAAACAAGATTTCTGTTATTCATGATGTATCGTACGTATGCGAATAAAAACAAAATATTTTTTGCTTTTCAGATTTTCATTTTATTCATGTCTGAGAATACGTGAAAATGACGTGTACGATGATATGAAAGCGTCTAAATATAGAAAAGCATCAAAAGCTTTATACGGCAATAATCACACTCAAATGACGTGTAAGTGACGTGGAAGGAAGCATAGGAAATCACTAGGAAAATTTTACAGATAAAAAGAAAGGAACATTTTACGTACACTAGGAATTGACGCGGTTCTGTGCAGTATTTGTATTTTAAACATTATTTTAGATATCATATTGATTACTTTATTTGAAGGACAGGAAATAACTCAGTTTATTTTAATTTTAAAGAGAATTTTTCTTGAATAATAATTCGTACAAAGATGACTGCGCCTGACGCTGATACAACAGTTACTCCAGACTTTGAAAACTGAGTATTTCTCCAGAAATAAAGAAAATAGAGATGAAGAAGGTCTTTGCACCCTCCTTGTTCGTTAGAGCATAGGTTGTTTATAGCAAAAAAGTAGGAAAATATAGCTACCCAAAGCAGGGCATGAGGAAGTAGTTGTGTGACTAACTGAATACCTGGTTACCTGACTGACTGAGTAACTTTTTAGAACACAACAATTTATGCCTATTTCGTAAGGTGTTTGAAAAGTTCAAAAATTTTCCAAAGAAAATGAAAAAAAATATATCTTTTACAAGTGGAAAGACTTACTCATACGAATGGTATATTTACTTGAAAGTTCGACTGGCACATACACTCTCAAACTGCTCGTATTCCGCATGTGATACAATATCGTATTTTATTTTGTTTCCCTTCCGTCGTGTTCTATTAACCCAAAAACTTTAAAAATAGAAAAGAAAATTAAAAACAAATTTCAACTTCGAAAAACTTTTTCGTTGTGTGTCTAGTTAATACGTGCAAGTGCCTAAAAGAGCGCTTATCCAAGCATGAATGAAAGTTTTGATGTCATAAGTTAACTCTGTCGGCTTAAAAAGTGAATTAATTTGACAATAGGCACCTCCACGACACATTGAGTGTGCCTTTTAAAAATGAGAAATCAAAAACGACAGAGTGCACGATTTATGTGGGCAGTTCACATCACATCGAAGTCAGAAGATCATGACGCCAAATCTCTTGTGCAGAAAATCCAATGTGGAATGAGCTGTGTAGCAGATAGCGTTATACTACTTAATCCGCATATGGTTGATATCCAGATTATCAAATTCAGGCGAAAATAATCATTGACTTATAATGCTCGCCGTTAAGGTCGTTCTCGAAGAAGTATGACCAGCTTGCCTAAAATCAACACAAAACTTTTGGATGCTTTTGGACGCTCTTGGATCTCCTGCAATTTTTCATTCACGTACCCATTTATCTAGAAATTACCCTCATCAGTAAAAAATTTGCTTCAAAGTCCATTCAGCGAACACACGTAATTATTTTTAGTCGCCAATGAGTAGATAACGCCTAATTTGACAGATACAGCTTCAACAAGATGGCGGTTATCAACTGTCAAATTCAAAAGTCCCTTTTGTAAAACCCTATGTTTACTTAACTGTATATCGGAAGAATTTCTTTGCGAATTTATGAATTTCTTGTGGAATGTATGTCTTGTATATGGAAATAACCAAGGACTGAATTTTATGATTTTGAAGCCAATAAAATTTAACACAATGATATTTAAGAAGGCATAGAAAAGAAAAACAGGGAAAAAGAAAGTGTGGTAGGGGAAGCCGTAGTAATGTAGTAGGTACTAGTTTAGCTTATTAGACGTGAGGTCACAGTTCAAACCCTAGGTTAGTCATCTCCAATAAAACGAAATACAAAAAAATATTCCTTCGGCGATTTCCTCTCAGTAGATTTCTAGCAAAAACTCTAAGAGTAAACAAAAAATTGTCATGAAAAGTTTCTCAAAAATCTGTTCTTCGGAGTCGACTTTAAACTGTAGGTCCCACCACTCATGTGTAAAATTAACACATACAACATAAATTGTGTGAGAAGCTAAATCTTCATCCTGATTGTGGGGATGTAATAGCCAATTATGTATGAATGTAGGGGAATGATTTGTTGTAAATATTTGTGTTTTATTGTGAATTTAATTTGTTATTGTTTTTGTTGTTGTTGTCTGCATGGTCTTTAATTTGCCAGACATTTTATTTTCTTAAATATGTTATCATATCTAACATATTTTTAATATTTTATGTATCATATACATACATATATACCGTATATATACATATTTACGTATTTTTATTTTTTGTTTTGTTGTGGTTTTATTGGTTCCAGGAATAAAATTGTTACCAGTACCACACGAGAATTAGTAAATGCCAAACCATAGAATTTGCTACACTGCAAATATATGTATGCAAGACACAGTGTATAAATTTTTTTTATTGTTAAAGCCATTTAAAATTAAAGAAAAATATTTTTAGTGAGTTTTTAAAATTCAATATAAAAGAATAACTTATTATTGTATTGATCGAACCAAAAGTGTATCTGAGCTGATTGCTAGTATTATTGTACTACAGATAGACAAGAAAGCAAAAGTATGAATTTACTGAATCCTTATTTTAAAATATTTACCGATATTAATCGAGATACATGATTTTAAGTTGAAACAATATTCTTTATACATCGAATTTGTCTGAATAGTACACGCAAATAAACAATTATGGTGAACAGAAGTATTCTTTATTTTGAGGAATTTTATGCTGATTTTCAACAAGAGTCATACAGCTGATGGACAATACTTTAACCGTTACGATTTTCAAAATAAAAAAATAAAAATTGCAAAAGATAACTCTTAATATCATGTGTAATATTTACACGCATCTATGCTGTGTGTTTCATAAGTGTTTTCATAAGTCTCCAGTACAGGTGTTTTCACAGAATATAGTGTAGTGGAATTAAATCGCATAATCTTGGCGCATAATTGGCATATCAACACATAAAGAGAATTCGAGAAAAGTTGAAGATCTAGAAACATGAACACTTTTGCATTATATTGTCTATTCTAAAACGTGAACAAAAGCTGAAAGTAGCAAAATGTGAATTTATATTTTCAAGGAATTTTTTATTCATTAACATTTACCCCTATTATGCAATCTACGATATCGGAAATTAAATTTATAAGTTTAGGAAATCCCTGCATAAAACTCATTTCCTCTTTGTTTTGCCTTAGTTTACCAAAAATCAATCGGAAACGTGAACAAAATCGAAAATATGTATGTATATCCTTTGCAAAAATTGGTGCACGTTTCTGCGAGTTTACTGTAATTACCTCATGATACTGCGTGCCGTGCTATGAAAACTTGTAAAGAAAGGTTGAACACTATTAGACTACAGTTTCAACGTCAGGTAATATCTACATGGACTTTTAAATGCTTGCTACATACCCGTCTTTGTTGATATTTAGATGATGATTAAGTGGTTAGTATACATGCTAAGAGCCTTTTTTCTACTTTCTTTTAAGGATACATTTTTTTTGAACAAATGAATCTTTATATATGTTAATTTCTTAAAGTTGTTAAAATGTTTGTAAGAAGTAATACAGCAGCCTGAATACGGCTATCTCAAATCTATCGCCCACGATTTGAAGTGTGAGTGTGTGAAAGTAAAAAATCGATATGAATTCTTATAAAATACGTTACCGGCTATAGCCTGTACTGGAGTACTTTGAAAATATAAAAAACTAAATTAAAAAATTAAGATTGCAATAATCGAATGTTTCGATAATCGTGCTCTGACTGTAGTTGATTCACTCGGTGTTAAATTCATAGCCTTTTGGTACTTCTTCTTCAGGATAGTTTCTAATAAATTTTTATTTTTATTCAACACTCTTCTATTCAAAACTTTGCTTTGCAATTGGAATGAGAATTATTTTCTCGGTTTAATGTAGAATATAGAAGAGTAAGATGTTTTTTTGAGTCTAGTAGGTAGTGTGTTGGCTTATTAGACGTAAAGCCAGGGTTCGAGCCCCAGGCCAGACATCAAAACAAAATACAAAAAGTATTTCTTCGGCGACTTCCTCTTAGCAGATTTCTGGCAAAAATTCTGAGAGTAAATAAAATTGCCATTCTTAAAAATCTGTCATTTGGAATTGAGTTTAAACCCGCCACTCATGTATAAAATTAACACACACAACATGAGTGGTGTGAGCAACTAGGTCTTAATAATGCCTGAAGGATTATAATGACCAATTATGTATGTAATAATGTATGTAATACCTACTAGACTACGGCGGCTTCAGTTACTTATTTTATACCACAACATATTTGTTTATTGTCGAAAATGTACTAAACGAATATCGAAAGCCGTTAAATTCTTTTAAAAAGTTCGAATATAGTTGGCATTGTTTTCTTAAAACCTCAGTTAACACTGAATACTCATAGGGTTGAATATGTAAATCCTAAAGCCTGTATTACGTTAAAAATAATGATTCAATATTTAATTGAATCAAATAAATTTAATTATACAGAATTTTATCAACCATTTCATTTGATTTAATCAAATTTTTTTTATATTTTATTTTTATTATCTTCAAATAAAATTTATTTTTAAGTCCAATTTATTATTTTGCAAAGAATAAAAATTATTTAAAAATCTCCAGAGACTTTTAAAAGCAATTTTCCTTTTTTAGAAATGCAAGTCAATTAGTAAAATTTGTTTATTCGGACACAAAATCTTTTCAATCAATTAATATAGTTCACCTTATAATAACAAACATTTTAATTTCGAACTCCAACAACAGCCACAATTATTTTATTATTATTATTATTATTTATAATCTGAAATAAATTTGCAAAATAAATAGAAAAAGGAAAAACAAAGAGTTCCTTTTATCTTTAATAATTAATTCGACATACACTGTCTCACACAATTGTCCGTACATTAAGACAAAAGTAACTAAAGTATTAAGTACGCCATGGACCTTCTTCACTGAAGTGAAAGCATATTAGTTAAAAAATATTTAAGAAGACATTTGCTGTAGCTCCGGTATAGCTAGTCAGATGTGATCAAATCATATGATCTTAGCCAGCAAAGAACTGCTCCAAAAGGAAAGATTATTTTCTCGCTAATTTCTGAAAGCTGAAAGCTTCACAAAGTCGCCGTAGTCTAGTAGGTAGTGTGTTGGCTTGTTAGCTGCGGTTCGTGCCCCAGGCCGGACATCAAAACAAAATACTCTGAGAGTAAAATAAAATTGCCATGGTAAGTTTCTCAAAAATCTGTCGTTCGGGGTCGACTTTATACTGTAGGTCCCGCCACTCATGTATAAAATTAACACACACAACATAAGTGGTGTGAGAAACTAGGTCGTAATCCTGACTGAAGGGTTGTAATGACCAATTATGTAATGCATGTATGTAAGCTTCTCAAAACGTATCAAATAGCGCATCTTTTGAAGTGCAATGGCAGTTCTTGAACTACCGCTGGATGCTCTACACATCAAATTCAGCATTTCTGTTAGTCGTGATTACAACCAAGGTTGTCACACCACTCATGTTGTGTATGTGATTATTTTATGCATGAGTGGCGGCACCTACAGTTTAAAATCGACTCTGAATGACAGATTCTTGAGAAACGTCTTCATGAGAGTAGTCGATGAAAAACTTTTTTTATATTTCGTTTTGTCGGAGATGCCTGACGTGTTGGAGCCAGATCTGGGCATAGTGGCGAACGTGCCACTAAGAGAACTGTCCGGTTTCATACGGAGCTCGGGGTAATTCAGACTCATGGCTAACAGATAATGGCAAGGAGCTTACCTCGCATTAGGTAACACAATGGGCCCTATGGGCCACCGAACTTGACGGTAATGTTCATATTTCCCCAAGAGCGAACCAAGAAACAGGTTGTCTAGTCCATCAACCTTTCAATTCGTCGGCAATCGAGTTTTCGGATGTAACCAATTGCTTAGAGATCCTAATAATAGTGATATCGGAATAATTCGTTGTTTCTCGGTGCAATAGGTGTGATATATGGACAAGCATGGCCGTTAATATGATGTTCGCAAGGAGCTTTATGGCCTCAGGAAATACTCTTTTACTAAACAGTCATAAGAATGTGCCATAAGAATGTCCGAGACCTGAAAGAAATTGCAGTTATCCGAGAATCTGTATGAGTATCTGATATCCAAGTCCTCGGTATACACATCACAACCGGTATTCACATGATTATGAAAATTCTAATTAACTTTCTGCTATTTTGGTTGACTTCAGATTGAATGTGTTCTACAGGTTTAGATTGAAAAAAATTCAAAAAGTATATATGCATTGTTGTATAGTGTATCATATAAATGGAGTTGGCCCCTTTGAGTTCACTGAAATGTATGGAATGTTTAGATTTAAATAAATTCACCGGAAGGCTCAGGAAATAAACTACAATTAAAACAAAAAAAGTAGAAAATTCAAATGCTTCCAAACACATACTAATACTACTGCACATACACACCATATGTATGTATGTCACTGAACAACAACATGACTAAGAGCAATTTAAAATTTCAAGTTAATATTTTGCATTTGACTTCAGTTTAAGTGTATATAAGTATGTATGTATATGGGCAACTGAACTGTGTGGAAGAGAGGATGTGAGAGAGTTTGAGTGCATATTAGCCTCGTATTCATATGCAAATTCGTTGAATTATAAAACTTGAACTACATATGTCGCTGCTCTGCCGGTTACAACAACAAAGACATCAGCATTTTACAAGCAACTGAAGACTTACTCAGATTTATTTTAAATTAAGGTAGACATACTTCTTTACAGACTTATTTAATTGCTGGTTGGTGAAGAATTTGGCCTGCCAGCATTGTTCGTCCATATTTCTTTAACAACAATGCTAGCCTGGCTATCCCTGTAAACGATCTGGAATTCAATGATCCGAACACCATCGACATGTCATGTAGTTTCAACAGGTCGGTGCTACGTACCACACAGCTTATGCCGCATTGGATAATCTACACTAACGAATTGAAGGCATGGTCGTCTCACGTGCAGGTTTTGTGAACTGTTAATACAGATCCTGCGATTTGACCCCGTTAGACTTTTTCTTTTATGCAAACAAGGCACAAAAGCAACATAACCTACGCCTTTGTATTTCAACCTTCGTAAAGTCCATGTCACATGTATGCCAGAGCAACCGGCATATATTCAGGTTTTTTGAAACAAAATAGTCTGCATCTATGAAATTGAACAAAAATTGTCACGTAAGTGGTCGCCGAGAATCTTGAAGCAAATGTGGAAAATCCATTCCATTTGGAAAATTGTCTGTTTGGAATGCTTGTGGGTATGAAAGTGTCATTTTGAAATAATCGAAACAAAGCCAAAACATTTCTTTTCAATTCTTGGTGAAGTGTGATATGAGTATACATACATACGGCATTCATGTATAGATTGAATCCCAGCTAGCATTTTTGAAAATTTTTAATTAAATTCGAATCTTTTTGATTCTTCTGCGCGATTAAAAAGCTAGAATATTAGTTCATTTTCTGATTATAAAAGACCCTTTTGTCGGGAGAAAAAAGTGACTACGAGCGACTCTTCTTAAAAAGTCATTTATGTGTAATTTTCTATATTAGTTTAGAGTAATTTTCGACCCTTTTTCTAGTAGTTTCATGACCATTTTCGAATCCCTTTCTGATAATTCATTAGTCTTATTTACATTCGTCTATGATTCTTTTTGGGTCATCTTTCAGTCATCATTTCATCGCATACGAGTGTTTTATGAGTAATTTATCAGTATGTTTAGGAGTCCTTTTATTGTCATTAATTAGCAGTCATGATGGTATAAATTTGGACTCCTTTTTGCGTCATTTATGATTTTAATTTGAGACAATTATTAGTCGTATTTCAAAATGTATTTTAAATATATTTTAGTGCTGCGTTTACACTGCCGCAATTTAAAAAATTAATGAACGTTAAGTAACAAATAAAGAATATTAAGTCTATATTCGTGATGTATGTACATCAGACATCAAAGTTTATTTAAAAAAATTTTTGTTTCGTTAAAATACAAAGAAAAATTTTCTATTTAAAACAAAATTGCCATAGCCATCTTTTAATTACAATCGCTTTTAAAACACCTGCATGATCTTTTTTGACTGAGCATTTTTCAATCTTCAGTATAAGTAGAATATAATAATAAATAACGGAAATAATAGTCACATTTTAAACGTATGGATGATTAATTTCCAATTGCTATACAATTTTTTATTGTATTTTAAATGGAACTCATTTTACTCATTGACGCTAATCGTTTTAGAGTCCTTTTTTAATCGTGTAGCTAACAAATAAGTTTTTGATCACCAAAAGTACTCTAAAAAGCCTTATCAAGGGGATTTTTTTAAAAACAATCTTTCAAATGCTAGCTGGGATACATTTCAATTTATTTTATCAAACTATTACATACACATTTCAACATGTTTTAGTGTATGTGCATATAAATATACCATATTCAAACTTACATACGATTTATCTGATAAATTGAAATTCAAAACTAATAAATAATGCATGTATGTGTGTATTCATTAAACATATCAGTCGAAAGATAAATGGTAAAAAGGAAACAAAATTAAGGGGGAAATTTAACGAAATATAAACATAAAATAGCTTGTATTTGATCGTAATGTACATCCCGAAAGATTTGCACAAAAAAACCTTAAATGAATTAATTGCATTGAACATCATGGCAACTTATGTAGTACACACATAACATACATAATTGGTCACTACAACCCTTTGGTCAGCACTACGAGCTTCTCACACCACTTATGTTGTGTGTGTTAATTTTATACATGAGTCGCGGGACCTACACTTAAATTGACACCGTACGATTGATTTTTGAAAAACTTTTCATGGCAATTTTATTTACGCTCAGGGTTTTTGCCAGAAATCTGCTCAGATTACGTAGTATAGGAAATACTTTAATTGTTGTACATTCCAAACAACAATAATTGGTGGGTAGGCACTGTAAGTTTACACAATTTTGTAATTCTTATGGAAATTGGCATATCAAGTCCTTACCAGGTGTACCAGTATGAAGTGAAAATTCTTTTTTGTGAAAATAATTCAAAGTTTGGCCACTACTGGCTACATATTTTCAGGCACTTTGTAGATTTCACTCTAATAAAACCGTTCGTCATCGAATTATTAGTCACCCAACTTTCGACTTCTTCGTAAGAATCGAAGTGCTTCTCAGTCCATGCGTGGTCGATCGATTAAAATAAATATAAATTGGAAGGTGCCAAGTCTGGTGAAAACGGCGGATGTGGTAGCAGCTTCCAACCTAAAGCTTTCATTGTATACTGAACCGCTTTCGCTTTGTGTTCGTGTGTATTGTAGACCTTAGTAGCTCTTGCTATACCACACCTCTCTTGATCCAACACGCACACAGCATGTCTTCCTGCCGAATAGATCTGGTCTTGCAGCCAAATTCGATGGTTGCCCCAGATTAACTCATGATTTTTTCTCTTTAGGATTCTTAATTGCCAGTAAAAATTCAAGGCAACACTGATCTTCTATCGTGTCTATGAAGCAAAATTTCACAAGTGGTTTGTCGTTTTTTCGTCTGTCATTCAATTCATGTGACATCCATTTTCCAGACTTTTGGATCTTTTCCATTAGTTTTAAATAGCCAGAAACTATTTGTTGGGCAACATTTAACATTTCTACCAATTGCTTCTGATACAAAGCGTCGTTTCCATCCAATATTGTTTGCAATTCGGTGCCTTCAAACTTTATGGTGGTATTCCACATTTTTCATTTCTCACATGAACATCGTTATCCCTAAACCGTTGAAAAAATTGTTAAAATTTTTTTTACTTTTTATACATGGTATGTAGTATAGTAATGCATTTGAATATTATTTTTATATTATTTTTTTTAAATGTTTGAATTTCTTTTGTTTCAACCCCCATTAGTCATGCCTTTAACACTTCCAACTGTTGCACATGATGGGTATTTTATTTATGAGGTTGACATCCTCAAGTTATAAACTCTACCACCCACAGAGCGATACCAACACACTTTTATAATAAAAAATTTGCCTGGTTTTTTATCATTTGCAATAATTTGCAGAATAATTATTTTGCTATATGCAGTAAGCGAAGCTTGGACGTAACTGTTGCCATTAGAAAAAAAAAAAATTAAAATCCAATGTTAAGAGTATTATACTTGAAATTGTTTGATTGTATTTTAACAATTTTTGACGTTTCTTCTTCTATATCAACATACAATATAGGAAAAGAACACCAAACAATAAAATTGTAAAAAAATACAAGAGTAAGAATAAGCGAAAACAATGACAAAGCTGTACATCAAAATCACGAAGGACTGTGACAAAAATGTAAAAGTAAAGCAATTGTTAGCGAGACATTAGATGTTGCCAGACTAGAAGGAAGTGATGTATAAATAGAGTGAAGGTAGTTTTGTTAAACAGTTATAGTAAAATTCCTAACTTATACGCACGGTTGTGTTGTATACTGTAAAGTTTCTTAGTTTTAAAAGAATAGCATAACAAAACTGATCGCATTACCTGAATTGGGAGATTTGGATTCCAACGACATGCGGGGTCAACACAACGGCGCTACATGCCAAACAGCTCATGCCACATTGGGTATTCTTTTCGACCGATTTTAGGGCTTGTTTATCTCACATGAAGATGATACCGAGATCAAGCGATTTTGATTACTTTAGGTTTTTTCTTTTGAGGATTTTCTTAACTCGTCAATGTATTCAACAATGTCGTAAGACGCTTAGGCAGATAAAACTGTGAATTTGAATATTTCTGTTGAATAAATTAATTTTTCTTAAAAAAAATTTACCAGAGTCATGGAAAATTCAACATTTCGGATGCGATCTATTCGTAGTGGTAATCAATAGGGCTTTCAAACGAAGAAAAAAATTTCTATAATAAAGGCGCCGTAGTCTAGTAGGTAGAGTGTTGGCTTATTAGACATGGGGCAGCGGTTCAAAACCCAAGTCATATATCTCCAACAAAACGAAATATGAAAAATTATTCCATCGGCTACTTCCTGTTAGCGGATTTCTGGCAAAAACTCTGAGAGAATAATTTTGTCCAGAAAAGTTTCTCAGAAGTCTGTCGTTCGAGATTCACTTTAAGCTGTAGGTTCCGCTATTCATAAGTAGTGGGAGAAATGAAAGGTAGCAATCCTGACCAGTTATTTATGTATAATATATAAATACTTCTTTTAATTTCCATTTTTTAAATTAAGAAATAGTACGCGCTTGATAAATATTGCAATATTGTTACGTTTTTAACTTTTAAATAGTTTAAAAATGAGCTCTTAGATTGCAAATAAAATAAAAATAAATTTGTGATTTGTTTTAATTAAAATTCTTTATTATTCACACAATTCTGTGTACCACTGTTCACAACTTTATGTAAACAACAACAATTGCTTTGTTTGTTATTCTTCTGTTTACATTCTTTGCATAAACAATAACAAATACTACACAATTATTCGACAGGTCTTTATAACGGAGATCTTCAAACCACGACTACTCTCTTCAAACGCATCGCGTCTTCACACAACTGATTGAACTTTTACTAACTTATTTGCCTGCATGGTCTTGCCTTTTATACGGCAACGTACATTCTAATAAATACTCTTTAAGGTTTCGTCTCATCATGGTTTAAATCCGGGGTCTATAAATGTAAACATCGTTGTTTCATTATTGTTGTTTGTGTATTTGTTTACATTTATTCTTGTAGTGTTTGTTGGTATATTTTTGTTTACTTGTTTATCATTTTTTTATGCTGGTGTTTATTGTCATATTACGCAGTGCGATAATTTGTAAACAAGTTAATTGTTTTTGTGTTTGTAGCTTTTGTTCATAATTTTAATTTTAAACGATGTAAAAGCAAAATACCAGTATCTAGATTTTTCAATTTTCGTAACAATATTTAACGAAACAATTTCTCAATTATTGAATTGGCGTCGATTTTTAAAAACTTGCTCTTGACTATGTTATCAGCCCTTTCATTTCCTTATTTATTCACAAACGTCGGTACTTGACATTCAAGGAAAAAGTTTTTCAGTATAAAATGTTATTCCCCTTTTATTTTGGGGTTAATGGAACCCAACGAACCAGAAACGGAAGAAAATACGAAATAAAACAGAAATCAAAATAAATAAATTCGCTTTCACGGTTAAAGTCAGTCAGCCAATCTAACTTTCACTCAAATAACTCATTCGTGCCTAAGGATTTTTCATATTTTACTTTGAAATTTTTTATTTAACGTTGATATGAGTTTAAATATTTTTTGTAGAAAATTATTGCGTACGTTACAAAATAAATTGTTAAATAAATTGTTGTGTTCCATTAAGTTACTCTTTTTATATTGTCAGTCACTCATTCAGTGAGTTAAGTAATCATTCTGTCATTCTTTTTTTTGCTATGTTTTCATGTGTTCTTGTTTGCCGTCTTAAAGGTTATAAAAAATAAACAACTCAAGGTTTTGTTTGATTGTCTAATGCCTACAGACTGACTGACTTGTTGGCTGGTTAGATGGCTGGGTAGATGACTGATTGACTTAATTGTTGGTTTGAAAACAAAGAAAAACAATTTTATTACCCAGGCGGGAGGGTGAAAAGAACTTCCTAACGCTTATGGCATCGTTTATTTTTATTATGTTTTTACGTTTTTGAGGTTTCAAAACAAAATTTCTAGCCCTTAAGGCCTTAATAATGTTTTGTTTTTATAAGAATTTTCTATTGAAACATCATAAAAAGGGATTAAATTTATTTATGGTAGCATTAGCAGTTGTTGCCAAATTACCTAACTACTCCGACGATACATTACGTATGTCAATCAAAATGTTGTTTGTTGACTGTATTGAACAATTAAAACGGATTAATTGACCGATTACAAGAAAAGTTAACGAATAAAAATATTAAATAAAATATAGACTAGGGACTACCGACATAATTGGTCATTACAACCCTTCGGTCAGGCTTATGGACCTAGTTTCTCACACCACTTATGTTGTGTGTGCTAATGAGTGGCGGGACTTACAGTTTAAAGTCGACTCCGAATGACATATTTTTGAGAAACTTTTTCATGACAATTTTTCTTTCAATCTCAGAGTTTTTGCCAGAAATCTGCTGAGAGGAAGTCGCCGAAGAAATATTTTTCATATTTCGTTTTGATGCCTCACCTGGGGTTTGAACCGTTGCCTCATGTCTAATAAGCCAACACACTACCTACTAGACTACGGATACTTCAAGGGGCTGCTGTCCTTAAAATATGATATATCAGCTCCTCTATTCTTTTTACCTTTGATAACTTCTTTAAAACAAAAATATATTGAATAATAATTTTTTCTACGTCGTAGTTTAGTAGGTAGTGTGTTGGCTTTTTAGACGTAAGGCCACTGTTCAAACCCCAGATCACACATCTTCAACAAAATGAAATATGAAACGAAATATTTCTTCGGCGACTTCCCTCAGCAGATTTCTGGCAAAAAAACTCGGAGTAAATTTCAATGGTCATGGAAAGTTTCTCAAAAATCCATGGTTCGGAGTCGACTTTAACTGCAAGTTCCGCCTTGCATGTATAAAATTAACACACACAGTATAAAGGATTGTAATGACCAATTATGTATGTATGTAATACTTTCTTAAGTAATTTTTCAATAAATTCGAATATAAATCGATTACGATTGTAAATATTTACGATGTAAAATAATTTATGAAGTATTGTATGCGATCAATTACAGTGGTGGTCATATAATTAATACATTGGTAAGGATATTTTCAAAATTAAAAAGATCACAAAATTTATTTTTTAGTCCTTAAATCTAAAACCTAAAGAGTTTTCCAGAATGGGAAAAATATTGTATTGTCCATGCAATTGAAACATTTAAGAGTTTAATTTTAATTGCAAAATTTTTTATTTTTTTTTTTTTTGTTACAAAGACAGAGTGATGGAATAATACCAATACATTTAGATTTTTTGCCACATTTCAACAGCTTTTTTACAAATTTTCCCCATCCATCCTCTTTTCAACGTCAATCTATAAGTTCTCAATTGAAGATCAGGGAATTTCGCTGCCCACTTTGCAGATGACAGCAACATTTTCCGTTCATATTATTTTAATGCTAGGCCGAGTCCTTTGGAGATTTAGGCAAAATGGTTTCATATGAATGACACATTCTTGTCTGGCTTACTGTAAATCTCCTCAATGCTCTTTATAACACACAAGAGCAGCAATAATATTGCCTCATCTGTAGTTATGGGTGATGTAAGTATTAATGAGTTAAACGCTCTCGATGTTCTGGGCATGGAAATTAAGTGTGATGTCCACTGGAATCAGCACATTTTTCAAGTGTCGAAAGAAGTATTCAATTGCCTCGGTTTCATCAAATCTCCTTACTATTTAATTCACTTATATCCGACCTAGAATGGAATATAACTCTCATGCATGGGCCGTTGACTCAAAGTCTATTCTGCAGCTTCTCGACGGCGTACAGGAGAAGGCGAAGGTACTTATTAATGATAGTAGGGTATCCAACTCTATTCAATCATTGGAGCATAGTCGCAATGTGGCTTTTGTTTCACTATTCTACCGCAACTGCAAAGATTTTTTGTCAAGCGAAATAAGGGGACTTGTTCCCTAAAATCATGTATTCCTACGTACCACCCATGTTTCTCGCAGGGCGCATCCGTTTGTGTTTGTGTGGATCGCACACTTTGTTACAGAAGCCGGACTATTCGTATGTAGTCTATTAGTCTGTGTTGGCGTATTAGACATGAGGCATCTGTTCATACCTCAGATCAGATATCTCCAACTAAACGAAATATGACAAAAAAGCACATTTCTGACAAAAACTTTGAGGGTAAAATAAAATTGCCATGAATAGTTTTTCAAAAATCTATCGTTTCTAGTCGACTTTAAACTTTAGGTCCCGCCGCTCATGTATAAAATTAACACACACAACATAAGTGGTGTTAAAAACTAGGTCGTAATCTTGAGTGAAGGGTAGTAGTGACCAATTATTTATGTATGTATGTATGTATATATGTATCCGTATGTGAAACTCCTTACCTCCGAAGGTCTTTGCTGGCGATTACAAAATTTCAACAGATTTAAATCTAAAGCCCACAAGCACTACTCACTCTGTGCTCATTACCAGAAACTATTTTCCTCTTTTCAACACAATGCACTGCATGAGTAAGGGCCTTTTCCTTAGTGTCAGTCTTAAATAAAAACATATATATACGTTGGGTTCTCTAAGCAGCTTTTCACAATATTGTACCCTGCTTAGTACTTAATTAAGATGTAAGTTAACTGCTGGACGCCATACTTACCGTTTTACATCTGATCCACATCGGCAAAATTTGGATTCGTCGTGACCAAAATTTTACCAGAAACACATTTCTTTTTTCATGTTTGAGTGGCAAAATCCAATCTGAATATAAAATTTTTAAGGGTAAGAAAAGTTTTCGGTGAAAGACTCTTCTACGTAAAGAATTTTAATAATCCATCATCCAATAGTTCTAGATGATATATAAATACCATGTCCTGATGCCAATTCCTATTTTAGCTGCTTAGAGCTTTCAAATGGGTCAGATTTAGATGCTCTTATTACTACTGCATCTTCTGCGGCTATGATTTTACGGAATTTGGAGGCTCTGGTACATTATTTAAGATTCTAAGTAGGATAACTAAAAATGTTTTAATTACGTGTCAACTTGGAATACAACGCCTTGATTGAATGATGGCTTATTCTGTAAAAAAATTGGATAGAATAAATTGGAAAAATAAAGAAGGATTCAAGTAATAAAACATCCAATATATCTTTCTAGTCAAAAACTCCCTTTCGAATATCTAGAATTTCTATAAAAAAAACAAATGGGAAATATCTCTTCGGTTTTAATTATGTTTACCACTGTATATGTTAAGACTGCCGTGCAAATTTTTTTAATCTTAAAAAATTTCTTCTTCCTTTTTTTCTTCTTCCTTTTTTTTGCTTTCAAATTAAATTCTTTGCAGCCACTTTTTTCACTTCATTAAATTGTTTCATAAACCAATTTCTTAATAAGAAATCCCCTTAGAAACATACTATCTACAAATAAAAACCACAGAATAAATGAAAATAATGAGTGATTAAAACTAAATCAACAAGAAAACAGTTTTATTTCAGAAAATATTTAACCAACCATGCACAAACAGACCTCGAAGTTATACAACATGGCACCTGTAGAAAAGGGGGAAAAAATAAAAATAAAATGCCGTTAAATAAAAACCAAAAATAACAACAAAAGATATTCCGACAAAAGCAAAATAATCTGTATGGAAAAGGAAATACACACAAGAATACAAAATTATGCTGCAAAATACAAAGTGCTATGAACGGAAACCAATACCAAGTTCTAATCGCTATACTATAGAGGATTTCACTAAGAGCTTCATGTTTTTAAATTTAATTAAACTAAAGAAAGTTTAAATGTCCGCCATGGCTTTTCTGGGTAGAGCGTATCCTTAAATGTCCAATTTTATATGACTTTGTCACATAAATCAGACTGAATATGGCCGATGTTATGGGTTATGTTGGCTTTGAGAAGCGTTGTAGTTTGTGGCTTATTCCCGTGCAGCTATGAATTAAGAAAATCCAACAAGAAAATGTCTAACGGGATCAAATCGTACGATTTCCTATTTCACAAATCACTCGTGCAGAATATCTAATGCGCCATGAGTTGTGTGGCATGTAGCACCGATTTGTTGAAACCAAATGACGTTGAAGTCTAGATTTCAAGTCAAAAGAAGGTGGTAATTATCAATCACGTCGTTCTCTGTGGTGGCTTGGGCAACGACTTTCACAAAGCTCAAAATACACACCAAAGAGTGACTTGAAGGTATCTAATAGTAGAGTACTTTTGATTTTAAAAACGGAATTTTGGTAAGTGAAAAATCGTATTCATTCCAAACATTACAAATATATAAAAATATTTCTTTCGTTAACCACCCTCTAGCAGTCATCCGGCAAAAGCCAATAAAGAGTAAATAAAATTACTATGAAATGTTTCCCAAATCATAAAAGAACTCGGTATACACTCGCAGACGGATATATGTACGTACAATGCTGTCAATGATCCAGCAGAGAAAATAGAGAGATAGCAGAATAATGCTGGCCTGAAAATAACGGTTTTATTGAAGCAGTACTGACATGCTACGCAGTTACTGTTAAAAATGAATGTCCTCTTAGGCTTCTGTTCTTAGTTATAAACTCTATCATACTCTTCATATGATGAATACGTATATACGAAAGTCCACTTTATTCGCAAATAATGCGGTTTCATAGATGCTCTGCGTTAAGAGTCTCTTGAGAACAGAACCGCTTCCTAAGTGGGGATTGATGCCGATAAACATCAACGGTAAAGAATTTAGGTGGCTCACTGAAACGGAAATCGAAGAAGTGTTTGGGACGCAGAAGAGAATAACAGCAAATATGGAAGGTGCGTCAAAACGATAAATACATATGTCTCAAAAACTTGAACTACAAGGCGGCATAACGGACTTGATTCATACCTTACACTAATCCTGTTCCGTTATAAAAGCTTTCACCATTAAACGACCTATCTTCAGCTAGCAGGTAATCCTATGTGGCTAAACTAGTTTTATACAAATTCAATATCCATAGAGAATAGAAAAAGCTACAGTAAAAGAGGCTACAATACAACGACAAGATTGAGATGAGATACTTTGGCAATTTTTTTATTCTCTGAGTTTTTGCCCGAAATCTGCAGAGAGGAAGTCGCCGAAGAAATATTTTCCCATATTTCGTTTTGTTGAAGATGTCTGACCTTTGATCTGAACCATGGTCTCACTTTTAATAAAATACCAAACTGACAAACGTCTTCTAGACTAAGGCGACTTCGGTAAGACTATATCACCCTAATTTATTCTCATCAAAAAAGTTTAAAAATAGGGCTTCAATTGTCTGTCTGTCCGCCTATTACTTCCATCTCTACTATTTGAAATTTTATAGTACAACACCGAAGTTTGAATTTACAGACGTTGTACTGCTTCTAAATTCGATCGAATTCATGTCGTAGTGCCGGTTTTGGCAAACTATGGTTCGAATATTAAACTGTTCAGCCATCAATGCGATGTTCAATGCCATGATGAATGTTCACAGAAGACGTTGTTTCTAGACAACGACAGAACCTGCTGCAGATCGATTAGAAAAAAATTTAAACCGATTTTCATTAATGTTTTCATTGCTGCAATGCTACGGATTTATTTTTACTTCGCATTGTGTTTACGATAATTTTATTTTAACACTTTAACTAATATGATAATAAATTGCTGTTTGAAATATTTGATTAATAGTGGACGAAAAACTTTTCTTAATTCTGCAGATTTTATTACTTTAACTTGATAAAATAAAATTTAATGTTTTCAATTCTACTCCTATCAGTCCCTCAGAGAAAACACCTGTCTTTATAGTATTTTCGACTGCTTTCCTTGATTTTTCATTTTATTTTGCTTTTGGTATTCAACATTTATGTTATCATTATCAGCTTAAGCA
Organism: Sarcophaga subvicina; assembly: GCA_936449025.2. NCBI lineage: Eukaryota > Metazoa > Arthropoda > Insecta > Diptera > Sarcophagidae > Sarcophaga > Sarcophaga subvicina. The sequence continues at coordinate 43,431,545 of OW388084.2, forward strand.
AAAATACAATGGAAAACAAATCTAAGGAAGGGTTGAAAGTTAATAAATCTTTTCATCGTAATCAAAATTCATGTTCAGCTGTGTCCTTCCCAATAGTAATCAGTAGGAAAAGAAAATTAAATTAATTTTGTTATACTTTACTTTACTTTTTGTTGTTGTTTTCGTTTTTATTTCAATTTAATTATTGTTTGTTTATCTGTTTTTCTGTTGAGAGAAAACCCGATGAAAATATCAGATTGTAAAACCTTTAAGAATTTTTTTTGGTAATTGATGGCACTCGATAAGATAAATAAGCTGCCAAAATCGCCTTAAGTAGGAAACTGAAGTTTGTATGTGTCTTCTTAAAGTTCTTATTGTAGATCTACCAAGTACAGCTTAGAATTCCTGTTTTAGGTCCGCAGCTATTGAAAACCCTCTGCTGTAAACTACAGCCGCCAGAATTCACTCTGTATGCCAAAAATTAAAATTTTAGATGCTAAAAGTTGAATAAGCAATTAAATCCCTCTTCTTTTTAATATTTGTGATCCTAAAAAGGACCTTTGATGTCAAATCAACAGATAAATCATTTGATGAAGAAAACGGAACATTGGACAGCAGCAGTCTGGCAGCTCCTTAAAATTTTCGTCTAATGTTAGTTGAATATTTGCTGTAAAGGACTGAAAAGAAGTTCAATTGAGGATGTGGTTGACCCTATGGAAAATATTAGATATTAATTCAAAAATCCTTACATCACTTACGTTGCAGCGTTTTTCGCTAACCTGTGTCAGACCTCTGCTGGTGGACAACCCGTTACGTGTTGTAGGCAATTGGAAAGAAGTGATTATTACCTGCATACAATTTATTCACCAGTCCTTAGCCTTTTAGAGGCAAGCATTAAATTACAATACCACAACGCATTTGCCATATAAATTCCTAAATAATTTAAAGTCATGTTTAATAAATACTCATGCTCCTGAACTAACAGAAATTCATGTTAAATTCGTATTAAGCCAATAACTAATTATAGAAATTTAAAATTATTGAAACAATTAAATAAATATATCTGTGTAAGTCTATGTACATAATGTAAATAATAATTTGTTTTGTTAAAGTAAATGGGAAAATATGTTATGTAATATCGTTTAAATAAGACACAAAAATTTTTACAAAATATATCAATGCACTCGATTACAAGCTATTAAAACATTAATTCTATTTGTACATTTGCTGCGTATGATATAATTTATTTAATTATGGCAAGTATAATTACATATGTTTACAATAGTCGTTGAAATATGTTTGGAAAATTATGGGATCTATTTGGGGTTAATCTGTTTGAAGACCACATACACCCACATACATAATTAGTCATTACAACCCTTCAGTCAGGATTATGACCTAACTTCTCACACCACTTATGTTGTGTGCGTTGATGTAATACAAGAGTGGCGGAGTTTAAAGTCGACTCCGAACGAAAGATTTTTGAGAAACTTTTTTCATGGCAATTTTATTTACACTCAGAGTTTTTGCCAGAAATCTGCCGTCAAAGAAAATTTTTTATCATATCGTCGTTTTAATGTTTGATCTGGGGTTTCAACCATGGTCTTACGTCTAATAAGCCGACACACTACCTACTATAATACGGCGACTATAGACCAATTGATCTCTGAAGACCTTTTGTAGAAAATTATGATAATCTAGTTCATACACTTGTTTTCGATTGTCTAAAGCCTAAACACTAAAAATAAAAATAGTGTGTAATAACTTGAAACATTTTTGATTTGAAAAGAAATTCGTTGTAGGAACCCTATACGATATGATACTAGAATTGTGTATGGTCACATTGATATACATGATTAAAACAAATGTGTTGCGACCGAACTGGAATGAGCTTGACTGAACAGTCTGATTAATTGAGAATTTAACGGACAACAATTATTAGCTTATAATGGAATTCAAATGACTCACTTGAATCAAATAACACTTGATTGTATCAGACCTGAGTTATCAAATCAATTTTAAAATACAAGTCAGCTATGAGAAATCAGTTTTCATCCTACACACTTAAGCCCATCAAATAGTTTTCAGACGAATTAAAATATAACATTTTCGAAACCTTTTAAAATAAAATTAAAATAAATAGTTTTAATTAAATTCTTTATTGTTCACACAATTCTTTGTGCCACTGTTCACAACTTAAGGGAAACAACGACAATTGCTTTCTTTTGTTATTCCTCTGTTTATACCCTTTGCATAAACGATAATAATTACTAGACAATTGTTCGATTAATCTTTATAACGGAGATCTTTAATCCACGATTACTACCTTCAAACACACCGAGTCTTTACAACAGACTGACTGAACTTCACTAACTTACACGCCTGCTTTGCTTTGCCTTTTATTATATATTTTTTATTTATTTATTTATTTATTTATTATTAATCATAGCACAACAAGATAATAATCTTATAAATGAAAGTGCTATTGGAGTACATCAAAGAGGAAAAAGTGATAACAAATCGCTTATTATATGAGAAATGAATTGTTTGAAGTACAGTATAAATAAAAATGAATAAGAATAAGAACATGATTTAACCTCAGGAAATAGCAATCGATACAAAAAAAATTAGGATAAGAAAATGAGTATATGTAAAAAACTAAATTAGGAAAGATACAAATAAAAAGAAAAATACAAACAAAGAAATATTTTCATTTAATGAGATACAATGAAACTTAAATAATAAATTAGAAAAATGAAAATAATTAATTACTAATAAAAATTAAGAGTAAAAATGTATAAAACAATCAAAATATATTACAAACTACTTAAACAGAATGTATAGCTCCTTTTTGAACTTAGTTGCATTGCCTATGTTCTGAATATAATTAGGTAGTGTTTCTGTCGTTTCGACAAATTGCCTTAATTGGATAATTTTCCACCTCGGTTGGATCTAGCAAATCTAATCCTGCTAAATAAGTATACTGGCTGTTCCAAAGTAATAATCTTATAGAGGAGAATTAGGCACTTAATATTCAATAGATTATCAAAATGAATACCACATATCTGTTAAGAAAATTGTGATATATGGTCCCGACTTCCCTTAATAAAGACATATCTGGCTATGTTATTATAAGCCAAGTTGAGTTTCCGCCTATCATCCGCATCACAGTTTGCGAAAATTTCCGATCCGTATAAAAGAACAGGAATCAAAAACGTTTGTGCCAGTTGCAGGCGTATAGCAAAAGGAGTCGAATCTATAACAGCCCATAAGTTCCTAAGCATACCGTAAACTTTACCAACGATGACATTAATGTGGTTAGACCACGTTAGCCGACCATTAAAGATAACACCCAGATTAGATGCCGAATCAACAACATCAATTTTATTCCCCCCGATAATAATATCCGGCACATCAAACGCTCTCTTAGACCTGGAGAGCAATAAACATTTCGATTTAGAGGGATTTATACAAAGTCCATTAGCACTAGCCCAGTTGTCAATTTTCCGTAAATCATCGTTAATCGTATCTACACATAGTCGGATATTATCAATACAAGCGCTCCTATAGAGCTGAACGTCATCAGCGTACATATGTACGCTACAATTATCCAAAACATCAGGTAGGTCGTTAATGTATATACAGAACAAAAGGGGCCCTAAAATTGATCCCTGAGGAATATCTCTTCCAACGTGTACCGAATTCGAGATGTTGCCGTTTAGGTAAACTCGTTGTGATCTGTTAATGAGATAGGAAAGTATAAGGCTACAAGCTGAATTAGAAAAATGAAAGAGGGTCTGTAGCTTCCTCAATAATATTCCGTGGTCAACTGTATCAAAAGCCTTAGTGTGATCCAAAAGAACCAAAAACGCTATGTAATTTTCATCCAGTTTCAACCTGAGGTCATCAACTACTTTGACTAAAGCAGTAGTGCAGCTCCTAGCTTTCATAAATCCCGACTGCTTATCAGATAAAAAATTATTACTCGTGAGATAATCGTTCATTTGTCTAGCTATGAGGTTTTCCATAACTTTGGACAGGAACGGAAGAATGGCAATTGGCCTGAATTCATTGTTAGATTTAGGAATTGGGATGATTTTCGACCGTTTCTATTCATCAGGGAAAGAGGACATAGTTAGGACTGAATTGAATACATGAGTAAAATACGGTAAAAGTCTAGGTGACAAAGCTTTTAAAAACAGAGGATCTAAGTCATCAGAACCAATCGCATTCGATTTCACAGAAGATAAGCATTCCAAAACCTCGAGCTGACTAACACAACGAAAACTAAAGGGATTTTCCAGCGGAACAAAACAAAGGTCATCATATATGTTACTGTCAGGTGTATTATTATTATTACATTTATTATTTTTTTACATTTATTATTGTAGTGTTGTTTGTGTATTTTCTTTACATTTATTCTTGTTGTGTAATTTGTATATTTCTGTTTACTTGTTAACCATTTTTTTATGCTGGTGTCTGTTGTTCTATTAAACAGTACGATAATTTGTAAACAGATTTGTTTACTGCATTGTTTTGTTTTTGTAGCTTTTGTTTATAATTTTAATATTAAACGATGTAAAAGCAAAACACCAGATAAGATTCTTCGTTTTCCTAACAATATTTTCACTGTTGCAATTTTATTTGATATTATTGTCTGTTTCACATCTTTTCCATTTTTCCTTTATTTGCACTTTCTAAAATTTTTTCACTTCAATGCACTTCGGCGAGATTTTTGCACATTTCTATGTTCAGTATACTTTTGTGTTTTTAATCAATTTATGTTTTTATTAGTTTTGAAAACATCAGTTTTTTATTGTTTTCATTCCATAATGAAAATTAAAATACTTGTTCCATTCCATTCCATGCATTACTTTAACTCTGTACCAAACATTTCTGTTTAACTATACATAACTTCATGTTAAAAATTAAATTTATTAAATTTATTTTGTCAGTACATATAAATGTTGCCTGTTTTTATTTTAATTTAATATTTTCTTCTATAATTTTTAATTTATTTTTCTTTGTTCCATCGCTTTATATTTACATTTTGTCTCTTCAAAGGAAAATAGGAAAACAATATTTTTAATGTTCTTTTTCCACTTTGTGTAACATATATTTTTTTTTAATCTCCAACTTGTTGTTTTGGCTTGAGCTGTGATTACTTGTATGTGTGCATTCTTCCATTGTTCACAGGGATATCTCGTCTGGTATTTTCTTGTATATTTTCTCTCTCTCTGTCTCTGCATGGTAAAGAGATGTACCGTGAAGATATTGTAGTGAATTTGAATATATTCAGGTGCTTTCTTAAGAATTAAGAAATTTTTATTCTCTCAATCTCTCATAGAGGTTTGAACCTTGCGTTGCTGTAACATTCTTATAGAATTGTACTCACAAATTTATTTTAATGAAAAGGAAATATTTAATGTTGCTAAACTCCATATGTAACAGCAACTTTTTCAAGCAATATGTTGCCTTCGAATAAGTGTTTAATTCAAATATTTGAATATGTATTCTTTTATTTCTGTGACTTAAACAGTACATATGTTACTGACTGAAAAAATGAAACTACAGGACGTATGAGTAATTTTTGATAAACAGTTTTAATATATTACTCATACGATCTGTAGAAAGCAGCTCAAAAGGTTTAGTAAACATGTTGCAGAAGTATCAAAATTAATAAAAGAATATACTAAATTGGAAATTTAATTTACATACCAGAGATCAGCAATGACTATTCAAAAAGATGAGTAGAATCGAATCATACTCATAATTTCTAATACTTATACGCATCCATACTTATTTTAATATCATACTCATACTACTCATATTCAAAGTTTGAAATACTCATAGTACTCGTACTTAACAATACGTATGATGTTGTTGATTTCGACTCTTCATAACTGAACATTTACAAGAATCACAAAATAAGTATGATTAGCGTACGAACACTACATTCTCACAAGAAGGTTGTGTGTTTGCTCTACTTGCTGTCTTTGTCTTTTTTGCTTATGTGTCTTTTTTCTTTTTTTTTTGTAAATGCAACAACAACTAAGACTGTAAATTTTGATGAATGTTTCGAATCACTCGTATCATTTATGAGTATTAAAAGTATTTTTCTAAATTTATGAATCTGAATGAGTAGGTTTATGAATCAAACATATTTCAAATGGTATGCGTTTGATGTCAACGTTGTACGTTGTACGCCTAATAAATAAATAAATTAAATAAATTAATAAAAGCGATCAGTATACCGGCCTTTATATAACCAATAAAAATGAGAAAAACTGATCTCCGAGAAAAGAGCAAAGAGCATGAGTACTTGTCTTTCTAATGTACAGAAAAGCATCCGTATTGGCATCACAAGTGTCAGTAGAAGCAAACCTCCGCCAGCTCATGATGTCATTCTTCCTTTACTTACTTTCTATTGAAGAATATGTGTACAAGGCAGCAGCTAAAAGCTTCCTTAAGCTGAATGAATTATGTCTAGTGAGTTCCTGTACGGTAAGCCACTCGGCACTACTGAAGGAACTAACGAAGTTGGGACAGGTTACAACAACAACGAACAATAGCAACAAGCAACAAAAATTCATTTATATGCCAGAGGCTTGCTGATAGACTCAGGCAAACTCTTCGGTAACTGAGTAATTTTTACTGTCAAGTGCTAAGGTGAAGCCGGAAATGATCGAAATTCATATAGGCTTCCGGCGAGATTTCTTGCCACCGAGCTAGACAGGAGACATATACTGAAAAGCTCAAGAGTTAAAATTTTTGTAGATAATCAGCCAACACTAAAGGCTTTGATGAGAGATATTTTAAAGTCTCATCTGGGAGTGTTAGGCGACCTTATGTATGATTAACACATTGGATTGGAAAGATTAGAATGAAGGCCGCAATAGAGGAAGAGACAGTAAGAACGCGGTTAGGGTTTTCATTTGGGATTATTGAGGAAAAATTTCATTCATATTCACCATTGAATTTGTAATATAAACAAATCTTATATCCGCCGTGGTCTAGTAGGTAGAGTGTTGGCTTATTAGACGTGAGGCCTCGGTTCAAATCCCAGGTCAGGCATCTCCAACTAAACGAAATATGAAAGAATATTTCTTTCCCTCATTTAAAAACGGACTAAGAAGAAATAGAAAGGAAAGAAAATGAAGAGCAAAAGTTCGCTAAAGATTGAGGGCAGTAAAATATATCGTATGGTTGCAGTACTATAGCGCCTCTTCTCGACGAAGGCGCGTATGTGTTGAAACTCATGAAGTGTATTGAAAATCATTATTTAGGCCAGTATGGTTTTATGGTGTCCTGTTATGGGGAATATGTTCTAGTTGTCTTTTAAACTTAAGTTACAATTTTACAAATGTGCGTACGACTACGACCGTATTAATAACCTTTATACTCTCAGTTTTACCTTTTTATAAATGCAAATGAATATACCGACGCACACACATATTAATTTAAACTAAATGCAAATTTAAATAAATATATTTGCTTAAGCAACCTGAAGATATGTTGTTACCTATTTATATACAAACATATTAAACAAACATACTTTTTCTCCTTCTGTGTTTTTTTTTTTTTTTTTATAGCTTTACGAGCTAAAGGTTGGGAATCTTCGAAAGACATTGGTAGCCCGGCCTACCAATGTGCACGATTCGCCGCAAGACTTACTCTCGGCTTGCTAAACGCATACGTACTAAACCCAACCTAGTTCGTCACACTTTCAACCATTTGCCCCCCCCCGGGACCACAATCAAGTATTACTTCGGGGGGGTGGAGATTCAGCGAGTGCTGCCTTCAAATTCTGCTGACCTTGCTCTCTCAGCCAATCTTTGCTGCGTCAACACCTTCCTTGCGAAAACACATACTGCGTTCCAATTGTCACATGAGGTTAACATCAGGTTAACTATGTTATCGGGCGTTACCTGGAATCCTACTGTCCTCTCCAGGCAATTTCGTTGAACAACATATCGCGGGCAAGTAAAGAAAACGTGCTCCGCCGTCTCCCTTTCATTGGGACATTCTGGGCATGCCTCGTCTACATCATGACCATACTTATAGAGATATGCTCTATAGCATCCATGGCCGGTTAGTAACTGTGTCAGGTAGAAGTTCACCTGACCGTGTCTCCTTTTGGTCCATTCGCCTATGCTCGGTATGAGTCTGTGGGTCCACCTTCCTTTGGTTGAATTGACCCAGTCATGCTGCCATCTATGCATAGCGTCATCCACTAACTGAACAGGACTGGGGAGATCCATTCCCCTCCTTGTGTCATGTTTCCTCCTCTCTACATCCACTACTAGCCTCAGGGGCATCATCCCCGCAATCACCAATGCTGCATCAGTAGACACCGTGCGAAAGGCAGAAATCACCCTGAGAGCTGATCTCCTGTAGGCCGTTTCTATACCTGCTCTATAGGTCCTCTTATCCATGGCCCCGGCCCATATAGGGGCCGCATATATAGCGATCGAAGTCACTACCTTCATCAGTAACCGCCTCCTCTCCTGTTTTGGGCCTCCAAGGTTAGGCATTAATCGGGCAAGTGCACATGATGTCGCCGCACACTTTCCACCGACGTACATCAGGTGTTCCCTAAACGTGAGCCTGTTATCAATCATTACTCCCAGATATTTAATCGCCTGCTTTGATGTTATGCGCTGGTCGCCTACTGTTAGTGTAATAAATTCCATCTTCTTCCTACTGCTTACAAGTAGTACATCCGTCTTGTGATCAGCAAGTTTGAGACCTATTCCCGTGATCCAGTTCCTGACCATACCAACCGCAGTGTTACATGTTCTCACTAATTCATCTAAATGTTTTCCCCTTATCACCAGGGCAATATCGTCCGCAAACCAATGATCTGTATACCTCTAGGGAATCTAAGCCCCAGTACACCATCATACATGACATTCCATAGTATTGGGCCCAGCACGGAACCTTGCGGGACCCCCGCCGATACCGCATATGTCTTCCTGCCATCATCTGTGTCATATAAGGGCACTCTATCCTTAAAGTAGTCCTTAATAAGTTCCAACAAGTAGTTCGGTACATCCTTTCCATCTAGGGCTGTTAAAGTGGCATCCCAATCCGCAGAGTTGAATGCGTTCTTGACGTCCAGGGTGATGATAGCGCAGTACTCCTTATCACCCTCCAGCCAGCGCTCACCACTGATAGCATCCTTTGCTATTGTCATAGCCATCTCTATTGCATCTATTGTGGAACGGGCTTTTCGGAAACCAAATTGGCGATCCGACAAGCCTTCTGCCCCCAGGAATGCTTCCAGTCTCCTACAGATTATCCTCTCCAAAAGTTTTCCAGCTGTGTCGATCATACAGAGCGGGCGGTAGCCCGATGCATCCTGCGCGTTGTTACCCTTCGGAATTAGAACCAGTCTCTGTCTCTTCCATATCCTAGGGAACGTCCTCTCCTGAATACAAGCATTAAAAACTTGTCTAAACAGCTCAGTATTACTTTCAATGGCCGCCTTAAGCGCAGTGTTTGGGATCCCGTCGATCCCCGGTGCTTTGTTAAGTTTCATTTCCCCACAGACTGATTCCAATTCCTGCCTGCTGACTTCTGGGATTTCCTCCGGTGACCGTATATCCCGAACGCAGTATGTAATTTCGGCTTTGCGCGGAAAAAGGTCCGCAACGATTGATTGCAGCTTAGCTGCACATGACGTTGCTGGTGGTCGGAAGCAGTTCAGCTTTCTCATCACCACCTTATATCCAGTTCCCCAGGGATTCTCGTCCACATCGGCGCACATTTCCCTGTAGCATCTTCTCTTGCTGAGCGCAATGGCCCCATTAAGGCTGGTCCTACACCTTCTATATCTTTCACGCAGTTCTGCAAATTCATCCCGGCCTCTGGCCCTTTGGAATAGCCGCCGTGCGCGGTTGCATTTACGCCTCAGATCCGCTATATCCGCGTTCCACCAGTAGACGTGTTTCTTCCCAGACATATTACGCCTCCTTGCCATAGAAACGTTGCAAGCCTCCGTTATGGAGCGCATAAGTTCCGTCGCCTTGTCATTCGCGTTCCCGAATAACCGAATATCCTCCAATGCGAGGACAAAGGTTTCCCTGTCAAAGGTGGAGTCCTTCCAAAGAGGGTTCGGCGGTGCGGCAGGAACGTTGTGTCCCGTAGAGCGTTCCAGGATCTCAAAAATGATAGCGTGATGATCGCTATGTGTGTAGATGTCAGACACCAACCAGGTAATTGAGGTCGCCAGTGAGTCGCTGACGAATGTCAGGTCAATTTTAGAGCAGCGTCCATTTCTCGAGAATGTATCCCTATCACCACTATTAAGTAAAACAACATCCAATGTTGCAAGTGCGTCGAGTAGGCATTCTCCTCTTGGATTAGTGAATGCCGAGCCCCATTCAACAGCCCAAGCATTGAAATCCCCGGCAATTACCACAGGTCTCACGTGCCTTGCTTCCTTAACGATTTCTCCTTCTGTGTGCACATGCATTTCTGTGAGTGCACGCACATAAGACAGAAAAAATTTTAAAATTATTGCCGGCCAAGATCGACTATGCGATACATTACGCAACATTGTTTCAAATACTTTCTTCTTTGATTATAGTGAAGAAGATAAGGCGTAGTCTATCCAAGCAATATTTATACTGTTACACCCTATAATTACTCATTCGTGAATCACTTGCATACTTTTGAATTTAGCGTTTATTGTGTGCGGTACATGAGGAATTACGAAAAAAGATTTCCATTCTAATTTACGAACATAAAAGTTTCCTTTAGAAAACTGCACAAAATTAAGCACACTTATTTATTTTGTACAAATATGCATACCCAGAGATTTACGCCTTTAGATGTAGAAATATCGAAACATTTGGTAAAAAATAACACTATGCCACAAAATTCAAAAATTTAAATACACCCGAGTAACTACCTAGTCTAAGTTGTTCAGTTAGTTGAGTTGAACTCAAAAATTCTTTTTTATTTTTCTCGAACCCTCCAAACTTGTTTTATTTGACAAAAATTTTTTTTTTAACTACGCACAAATTTATTGATTACACAAACATTTCAGAACTCATGTCCAAAAATTTAAACCCTATTAGAAAGGATTTAAAACAATATACATATCTATATTATTTGACTTAATATGCTATGGGGTTTAATGAGGTAAACGAGATAAATGTGAATTTTTTTCATATTTTTTCAAGTTTGTCAGTTCATAGTAGCGAACTTTAATTAAAAAATACGAAATAAGTGATAACATTCTAGAAGTACAATATTTTGTGAAGAGATTGGTACTTCATTTGATCAAATCGGAATAAATTATTATTTAAAGAGTCTAACAGTTGAGTTATATTTTTCGTATACGAGTATATATTTTTTCAAATGAACTTTTGGTTCAAATATTTCCAAAATTTTTGACAGATCTTGATTGTTTATCGCAAAATGTGTAAATTTCACGTTTGAGCGACCACCAGAAGTTGAACAATGTTTGAGGCAAAGCGAGATAATTATATTTGCGAAAAACGCAAATATTAGGCGACTTCTGGTAGTCGTATAAACGTGATTTTGACACATTTCTATCAAAACTTTTGAAAATTTTTGAACTGAAAATTCATTTGATAAGATGGCATATATAAAAAAAATAACATGACTATTTAAATAATAACTGCTGCAATTTTTGACCAAACGAAGTGTTAATCTCTTCACAAGATAATGCACTTTCAGAATATCATCACTTACTTTATATTTTTTAATTAAATTTTGCAGTTAAGAGTAGCTAAACTTGAAAAAATAAGAAAAAATATTATTTTCCAAGTTTACCACATCAAAACTCATAACATATAAGTTTGAACAAGACGTTTATGTATACCGTTTTAAAGACTAATCTCTCCCCTTTCTAAAAAACTTTGGATTTTTAAAATAGGTTCAAACATATTTGGGTAATCAATAAGTTTATGTAAAAAGATCAAAAAATCCGTTTGTGTGAAATAAAAACAATAAAACAATTTTTAAGGGTTCGAGTTCTACTCAACCTAGTGAATAAGTTAGACTATGTAGTTACTCGGGTGTATTTTCACTGTCGCACCGTGTAATTATCAAATCAGTTTGTTTTTAAAATTGGTGTAGGGTACACAATTACAAAACTGCAATGCAGTACGTGTGTTTATCTTTTAGGATTTCTCTTGATGCAAGAAATACATACGAATTCCATTCATGAATGAATGCATATGTATGTTTATGAGTTTATGCATCATATGTATGCATTCTTATGTAACTTTTTAAATGTTTATGAAAATTTTATTTAAAATTCTTCATGCATTTGCATGTTTTAAGTGAGAATCTATGAATAACAAAAAGTAACAAGAAAACTGTTTAAGACAAACAAATAAGCACAGAATCATATGAGAATCGTACTTAAATTCGTAAAAAAAATTTAATTTAAATTTTAAAGTTTCACAAAGTTGAAATAGATTTCGGTACATTTCGACTAGGTTGTACGATTATTGTTCTATCATCCAAATGAAAATAAAATGTGTGAATGGGATAAGCAATCTGGCATTTGAGTAATGGAAATTGGTCTCTTTGTCTTGTGGTTTGCGGCTATTAAGCACTTGTAACCTTTCACATCGAATCGACAGGCTTCCCGTTTTTGAGGAAATTTTGTAACTCATGTTCTATGTTTTTCAGGTTCACTCACAACATCCAGTGTTTAATAAATTCTCAAATGTATTGCAAAACTCTCACAATATCATACGAAAATTTCACAATCTCCTTTCTGACATTTTTAAAATCAAACACTTCCAGAGGGACAGTTGATTCCTAAATGCCTAATAAAAAAGTTTCTGTACGAGAAATGGTTACTGACTAACTTCATTAGTCCCTAAAACATTTAAATCAGAATGAAAACCTAGTTTCCCCAACAACCAATGTTGTGTGTTATTTATATGTGGCGGGGGACCTACAACTTAACGCCGACTTCGAACAGCAGGCTTGAGAAAATTTTCATTACAATTTTATTTGCTTTCAGAGCTGAGAAAAAGTCACTTAATGAATATTTATTCATATTTCGTTTTCTTCGAGAGATGTGACAGCTGAAGTTTAAATTACAGCCTGTCATTTAATAAGACAAAACACTGCCTATTAGACTACAATAACTTCGAGGTATAGTTTCTGACTATAATTGGAAGTACAATCGCAAGAATGTTGTCAAGAATTGAAAATTACAGTTTGCAAGAGGGATTTAGAATACCAATATTAACCTGTATTAGAATAGAAATGAATAAAACTCTTTGCAATGAGCAGATTTGTATGCAAAGTACCTTTTAAAACTTTTGCTAAATAAATTAATTTCTGTAATATAACCAGTGATTTTTTGCTATTTTTTTTTTATTGTAAAGTTTTCAATAAGATTCGTAATTTTATCATTTCACAGTGAATGAAATATGTTTTCTACCAAAAAATTTTATTCAGCTACAGAACTCTTCTTCCACTCAAAGGATGTTGTAGATTAAGGTTACTCTGCGTTGAATCGACGAACACTTTAACCCTAATTGGCTACTGGTCGTCGAATCGACGAAGCTCATTTACTCTTTATCATATAATTCTTTTATGTTTGACCAAATTTCGTTCTTTTTATCAATTAAACGTACCTTGGCCACCCATTTTTTAATCCTGGATGGTCATTTTTGTACAGTAAGGTTACTCTTCGTTGAATCGACGAGCAAAAAAAGATTTTTTCGTCTACTGACTGCAAGCTTTCATTATCAACGTATTCAACGTTGTTGAAAAAACGTCACACCACTCATGTTGTGTATGTTAATTTTATACATGAGTGGAGGAACCTACAGTTTAAAGTCGACTCTGAATGACAGATTTTTGAGAAACTTTTTATGGCCAGCCTACGTGCTTTTTACAAAGTCAACCAACATGGGTAATATTGGTTGGTATCACCAGATATCCCCATAAACTTTCTGCTTTCGTTATATGCTGATGCTTTTCCAATGAAAGTGAAAATCTTGGTTTGAATTCTAGTAATTTTTGAAGCCAGTATTAGTTAGTTAATGAAGGCAATGGATAGTTTTATGATACATGTCTCTTGCCACATTAAATTTTCGGCACCAAAGATTTGTGGACATGATCATCTCACGTGGAGATGATGTGAACTGGCCATCGACATCATGCTATTTGATCCCGTTAGATATTTTCTTATGAGGTTTATTTAAGTCGCAGATGTATGCGAATAAATAGTGATCGCCAAAGCCAACATGCCATCAGTTAAATTCAGCCTGATTTATGTGCCAGAGACATGGATAGTTGGACAATATTTGAACAATATTATATTCCACAAATAATAGTATCGAATATAAATACAAATTTCACACAAAAGTAAAATTAATATGTGTACTCACCGTAGTCTAGTAGGTAGTGTGTTGGCTTATTAGATGTGGGTTTACGGTTCAAACCACATGTCAGACTTTTTGAACAGAACGAAATATGAAAAAAAATATTTCTTCTGACAAAAACTCTGAGAGTAAATGAAAATTGCTATGAAAACTTTCTCAAAAATCTGTCGTGCGGAGGTGCCAATATAAATTAAATTGTTTCTATCAAAATGGGTATTCTGTTCGGAAAACATATCGCGCGCTTCACTCATTTTACGATCGCCGTATTTGTCCTACTGCGAGAACTATTCGCAATGTGGTGGATAAAATTGAAACTAATGGTACTGCAAACGATAGACAAATACCCATTTGTCGAGGAGAGAGAAGATCTGTCAATTTCTTGGCAATTTTTTATTTACTCTCATAGTTTTACCAGAAATCTGCTGAGAGAAAGTCGCCGAAGAAATATTTTTCAAATTTCATTTTGTTGGAGAGATGTCCGACCTTGGGTTTGAACCGTGGCCTCACGTCTAATAAGCCTACTGTAAACATTACACTTGGCGATAAGTTTGAGTTTTATAAAAGTTCCGGGTTAATTCTGCGCATTCATGTACTAGCAAAGGTGGAAATTTGCTTCAATGCTTGTGGTGATTTCGCTTGAGAATTAACGGTTAGCAGCTGCTGCACCGGTTGTACTTTGTAAGGAGAGTTCATCAAGTGTTATATAAAAATTCTCTCTAATCGATTGATTGTTTGACATGTCATCTAGCAAATATTCCGAACAGCAGATCCCGACTTGTTCAGTTCCAACTGAATTTCATATTAATGTTAGACGATAGGGTAACCTATGTTTAAATTCTTGTTAAATTTGCCTTATCTTGTATAAACGTTTAACGACTTAAGAATAAATTTTACACTTCTGCCTGCTTTTTGAACGTAATTAATCGTCTTCCGGTCTTTGTTTGTTTAGATAAAAGTAGAATACAAAACAAGTCATTAGTTTTACATTAAAATCGAATTAAAATTTAATTATTTTGTAAATTTTTTAAATTTTAATCTCACATTCAGCAATTTCCTCTTTATTGAAAGATTTGCTGGTTAATTAAAAAGCATACACTAACGTCGAATATGTATTACTGTAATGACAATAATAAAAGCAACAACAACATCCATAAAAGTTAAATCAATACAAATCTCATTGGCAATGATTTTCAAAAAAAAAACATCGCTTGTAAATGAAAAATTAAGTGAATTGAATACCTTAATTCAGTTACGAATAATTTTGTAACATAACAAAACATATTGTATTCATTAACACTTCTCGCTCTTAATCACGCTGAGAAATTTGTTGAGGCTCAAAATGTAAAGGATGTTGAAGAGATGACCCTTCTCTTTCCCAATCACTTCTCTTTCTCAGACAGGACGCTTGAGTCTATTCGTTGTATCCATAAGAAGTCTTCATATTTTTTTTTAATTTTTTTTTAGGCGAGCGGAAATTTTATTTCTTCGAATTATTTCTTACTTTTTTCTTGTTTGCGTACATACTGAATTAGCCTTAACAACTACTTCGTCGAATTTCAGTCTGCTTAACACTTCGATATAGGCGCCTTTGCTTTTGCACCTTTGGGTCTTGATCACACCTCAATTTGGCCAGTCCAACATCGACAAGATCGTCCTGCAAGCCGATTGTCATTTATACTCGCTTTAAATATCCATCTGACCAGAATATCTCCTTCCATATAAACCTCATGGATGAAGATAATTTTTCCATGAAAATTAGAGTCAGTATCCAACTGTTTCACAGCGTATTCAGTAAAGACAAGCCTTTGACTATGTCAGTTCCTGGGTCAGTGGCATTTTGCTTGGCTTAAGTCCAGGTGTAGTTACCGTAGTCTAGTAGGTAGTCTGTTATTAGATGCGAGGCCATCGTTCAAACCACATATCAGGCATCTCTAAGAAAATTAAATATGAAAAAATATATTTCTTAAGTAACTTCCTCTCAGCATATTTCTAGCAATAAATCTGAGAGCGAATAAAACTGACATGAAAAGTTTTTCAAAAATCTGTCCTTCGGAGTCGACTTTAATCTGCAGCACCTGCCACTTGTGTATAAAATTAACGCACACAACATAAGTGGCGTGAGAAACTAGGTTGTAATCCTGACTAAAGAGTTATAATGACCAATTATGTATGCATATACATATATATTGTATATGTCAGCTAATAATTACTAGACAACTGTACGACTGATCTTTGCAACTCTCTTCAAACATACCGCGTCTTCACACAAGACGGACTGAACTTTTACTACTCAGTTGCCTGCTTTGCTTTGCCCTTTCTAAGGCAAGATAAACAGTCTGATGAATGTTCTTGAAGGCGAATGTTCGTGGCTTCACTTTCTCTAGATCTCTATAAATGTAAACATCGTTGTTTCATTATTTTTGTTTGTGTATTTTGTTTACACTTATTTTTGTAGTTTGTTGTAGTATTTTTGTTTACTTGTTTACCATTTGTGTATGCTGGTGTTTGTTGTTATATTACGAAGTGTGATAATCTGTAAACACGTTCATTGTTTTGTTTAGTTAAATGTTAACTTAAGTGATTGATTGAAGTTAAGCGGAGCAAAATTCAACTGAACCAGGAACTGACATAGTCAAAGGCTTGTCTTCACTGAATAGTGATAATTAACTTAAAAGCCTCGATTGTGTGTATGTTAACACAAAAACTCTTTCAGCAACTTTCACTTTGTAAACAAAACACTATTAATACATATTTTTCCCTTTAGAACTATAATATTTCATCAGAATGACTTTATTACCGCCAATATACTTAAAAAATTTAAACATATTTGGTACAAGAATACTTTCAACCAACGACACATAGTATAACAGATATAATCCGTATCCCCAAGTATATAAATTTCATATTCTCTGCTTGTCCTCAAAATAGTCCATTAAATAGGGTCTGTAATAATGATAAATTATTTACCACCACTCTACTCTTTTCTAATTCTTGTACTTCTGCTAAACTAAGAAAATTATGATGAATTATTGATGACATTGACAATCTTTTCATTTCTCTTCAAGCCAGACACCAAAAAAACAGAATCAAAATCAAAACTTTTCTTTAATTCCAGTAGTGGTGCTGATGGCTATAAAAAATTTGTCTTTTCTTTTTTGTGGCTGTTGTTTCCTTTTGTTGTTTTTGTTTCTAATCTCAAGAGATATTTAACATCGCTTTGAAATAATTTCATAAATTATAGTATTTGTAATTTTTTTTTTTTTTTTGTATTATTAGCATAAGAAAGATGGTCGAAATGTACGATTAAAAATGATTTTAGCAAAAACTTTACTTCTTTAATTTTATTTTTTAAAATTTTTTTTTTGAATTGCAACGGAATTTAATACTGTTTAAAGTACTATTGAATGATGTTCTATCATTTTGTCATTCACTACATAGGCTAAAATAAAATTAAAATAAACTTAATATTTAATTAATTACTTATTATATACATATGTATGTATGTATGTTACGAAAATGAAAAAATCTAGATACTGGTGTTTTGCTTTTTCATCGTTTAACATTAAAATTCTAAACAAAAGCTACAAAAACAAAACAATGTAGTAAACAAACCCGTTTACAAATTATCGGACATCTTAATATAACAACAAATACCAGCATAAAAACAAAACAAACAAAAATATACCAACTACACTACAATAATAAAAGTAAACAACGATGTTTACATATATAGAGATTTCGAGTAGGCGAAGTCATGAACATTCGCCTTCAAGAACATTCAATAGTCTGTTTTCTTTGCCACATAAAAGGCAAGGCAAAGCAGGCGACCGAGTTAGTAAATTGCAGTCATTTAAAAAAAAAAAAACTAAACAAACAAAAATATACCAACAACACTACAATAATAAATGTAAACAACGATGCTTACATACAATATAGAGATTCAGAGAAGGCGAAGTCATAAACATTCAAGAACATTCATCAGACTGTTTGCTTTGCCATATAAAAGGCAAGACAAAGCAGGCGACTGAGTTAGTGAAGTTCAGGCAGTCTTGTGTGAAGACGCGGTGAGTCTGAAGAGAGTAATTATGGTTTGGACATCTACGTTACAAAGATCCTTCGAATAATTGCCAAGTAATTGTTTATACGAACGGCATAAACAGAGGAATAAAAAACAAAGCAATTATTGTTGTTGTATATAGAATAATGGAATTATGCGAAAGAATTTTAATTAAAACTAAACACAAATTTATTTCTATTTTATTTGCAAACTACGAGCTCATATTTTAAACGTTTTTAAAATGTAAAAACGTAACAATATTTATTATTTAATTACATATTTGAAATAGAAATGTTATCACATATTGGCATTTTTAGCTATCATACCATAGTTATTACTATTATAATGGGTGGACCATTTAAAAGTTTAAATTTTAAAAATGCAATAAATCAAAAATGGTTTGAAATTTTTCGTCGCCCCACAGAAAATAGAACAAAGTTGTCAAATCTAAGCTTCTTGGCTGCATATTGGCATCACCATTTCGACTAATTAAAAGGCCATCAAACGTTTGACGCTATAAATCGATTGTGGCATGAGATGTGCGGCAAGTTGCACTTTCCTGTTGAAACCAATCATCGTTAACATCAATACCATGAAGAGCGGGTACAAAAAATTCTGTTATCATAATGCGATAGATGTCTCCATTGACCGTAACGGTAGCGCCGTCTTCATTTTCAAAGAAATATGGGCCAATGAAGCCTCCGTTCCACAAGCCACACCAAACAGCCATTCATAATGGATGCATTGGCTTCTATAAGACCACGCATGGGTTTTTTGAGGCCCAAATCCGGCAATTTGGCTTATTAACATACCCACCAAGATGAAAATTAGCTTCACCCTAAAAGATGATTTTTTTGGCAGAATCAACATCATCGTGCAAGTTCTCGTTGACGTAATAAATCGCAACGTTTCTCAAGCGTAAATCGATTCATTACGTTCAGTGGAAATAATACACTGTATTTTATGATAGAATAGAATGATATAAATATTACCAGATTCGAAATAAACGATGGTTTAAATTTAAACCGATAGATGGCACACCCACTAGTTATTTCAAAGTTATTTCAAAAAATCATTCGGTTAAATACACTTCTTGTTGAAACATTAAAGATGTGTTCATAACATGAAAAATAAGTTGTCATCTCCTTACATTTCTTTTCTTTCAAGTGAATAGTTTGAATGCATTTGGATGATAAACCGATTTAATTTTGCACTCAGATTTTTACAGCTCTATGGGGCCTGTTTTAAATTTTGTGTTTCATTGAATCAAAATAAAATAAAACTTGAAAACTTATTTCCATCCCTACACTCCTGTCATTTGCTTTGCTAATGGTAAAAGGTTTTCTGATTGCTTTTGTTTGTTCTGGTTTCTGAGCCTTTATGTGTTTTAAACACGTCAAACCACACCATAAACTCCCATTGAGTCCAAGTTCTAAATATCAAATTTTAAATAATAACCAGTCGTTTACTGAAACTAAACAAACACACCACGCTCATCTAAATACAAACAAATAAACACAAAATACTTTAACATACGTACGTTCGTAGGAGGTACGTAAAAGCAAAATGTTCAAACAAATAAACAACACAGCCTATATATGCCTGGCTCTATACTTTGGGTTTTTATTTTTATGGTAATTAACTCATATATACACTCATGGTAATACAGTACGGTCAGTGTTACCATTGTGTCGAAAATTATTTTTATTTTTCTTTATTGGTTTAGAAATTAGGACCTATTTTATTCCGATATGAAGTCGCCTTAGTCTAGTAGGTAGTGTGTTGGCTTATTACACGTGAGGCCACGTTTCAAACCGCAGATCAAAAATCTCCAATAGAATGAAATCTGAAAAAAGATTTTTTCGAGGACTTCCTCTCTGCAGATTTTTGGTAAAAACTCAGAGAGTAATAGAATTGCCATGAAAAGTTTCTCAAAAATCTGTCGTTCGAAGTTGACTTTAAACTGCAGGTCCCGCCACTTATGGATAAAATTAACGCATACAACATATGTAAGTGGCGTGTGAAGCTAGGTCCTAATCCTGACTAAAGAGTTGTAATGACTAATTATGTATGTATGCATATATTGTATATGTCAGCAAATAATGATTTTATGAACGAAATTCCAAACGCCTTTAAATCTAAAATATCTGTAATTCTGGTACTTTATTTGGTTCTCCTGTTAAAAAATGAATAAAAATTGTTGCAACGCCGTATTGAATTTTAGGTGACGATTAGAAAATAATATGATGAAACTGAATTAATTACACATGGATATATTTCCCTTTTATTTTAATATACATCAAAAGACACTTCATATGGTACGGTTATTCGAATATGAACGTTTTCAAATAACAAATACATATATAATATCTAAGCATATATCCTATGAGTACTATGATATACCTTATGCTGTTATAATAACAATAGCAAGGGTATATAGCAAGGGTATATTTTAGAAATCATGTTTAACCTTAGATCGAGCTTTGTATCAAAAATGATACATTTCAATTTTTAAGACTATATAAGTTTAATTCAGAAAAACTTAGATGCCTGATATTTTTATAATTCGTTAGTATTGTTATCGCCATTATTTTAAACCAAATAAAAATAAAAAAATTTTGAGCAGGACTAAAATTTTCATAATTCTGGCTTATTTTTCATTTTTAATACATACTACTTTTCTAGGGTTTCTTTAGTGTTGTGTATGCCATTTTTTAAGTTTTCAAAGATTTTGTGAAGTTTTATGGTAAATAATACATTATTTATGGTATTTAACAATGGACGGTTACTGTTCGTCGAATCGACTAAACTCATTTACTTTTTATCAAATTTTGCTCTTTTTTTCAACAACGTTAGTGAAAGCTTGCAGTCAGTAGACGAAAAAAATTTTTTTGTCCGTCGATTCAACGAAGAGTAACCTTACTGTACAAAAATGAGCATCAAGGATTAAAAAAATCGTTTATGTTGTGCTAAAACAACATCTCATCTCATCATCTCATCTACATATAAAGAGTTCAATCGATTAAGCGGATAAATTTTTAATCTAACTATTTATTATTTGTTTATTTTATTTATCAATTCCAATACAATTACAAATTATATACGAATAATATACGAGGTGGGAATTGAACCCACAACCCTCACGCTAATAGTTTAGCACACTACCCACTAGACTACCAGGGCACCCTAATCTAACTAATAAAATCTAAATCTACGGAAGAACGGAAAATAAATCTGGATAACTCAATGACTTAGTGCATTGAAGACTGGGCTACAAAACTGGAAGGAAACAGCAAATAGACTATAGGAAACCACAGTGAGGAAGAATACAAAGATACACTAGGGCGATCCTACAATATTGCGAGAGGTGAATTGGAAAAAGTTAAGGCAATTTGCACAGGATACTTTTTTCCTGTAGAAAGTATGGTTTGTACTCCTTAATGATGACGTCCACACTATGCCGGTCTTTCTCGGTTTTTTTATAATTTCATCAACTGAGACCAGAGTGTAATGCAGATCCTACATGAAAATCAGCTCGAAATGAGCAAATCATATCGCAGTTGTTTTTCTAGTTACAGCATAATATCCGCAAATTTCACTAATTTTTCTTAATATTCTGCGACACTGAAATTATAAAAACGAAGTGTGGCAATAATGTACTGAATAATGACTCATTTTTAAATGCAGATAATTTCTTACAGAGTAATACATCTCCAAGTACAATGGGTTAATTCCGGGTACTGTACTTGTCTTAATTGCCAAGTACACGTCCTCTAACCTAATACATCTCCAATAAAACGAAATATTAAACAAATATTTCTCCGGCAAATTTCTGACGAAAAGTGTGAGAGTAAATAAAATTGCCATGAAAAGTTTCTCAAAAATCTGTCGTTCGGAATCGACTTTAAACTGTAGGTCCCACCACTCTTGTATAAAATTAACACACACAACATAAGTAGTGTGAGAAACTAGGTCGTAATCCTGATTGAAGAGTTGTAATGACCAATTATGTATGCATGTATATATGTATTCTAACTAAGTAAAGCTTAAAATGCCATCTTTCCTATGTTGGTTAATTATAAATATGAGGTGAACATACATAAATAACATTTTACTGATTAATTTGAACATCTGGCTGGTATGAACCAGAGATCAGCAATAAATCGTTTTTCGCTAGTTATAAGTACTCATGAAATTTTGCGTATGAGTGAGTCAACAGTATTGAAATTCAACTACTCTGAATTATTCGTACACACTACAACATTGATTTATAAGTACAGGTTGCAATGAGTATGAATACAACGTTGACATCAAACTCATACCATTCGAAATATGTTTAATTCATACGCCTACTCATTCAGATTCATAAATTTAAAACAATACTTATAATACTTATAAAAGATGGGAGTGACTCGAATCATTTATCAAAATTTACAGTCCTAGTTATTGTTGCATTCACAAAGAAAGAAGAAAGACACATAAACAAAAAAGAAAAAGACAGCAAGCAGATCAAACACACAACCTTCTTGTGAGTATTGTAGTGTTTATACGCGAATCATATTTATTTTGTGATTCCTGTATACGATAAGTCGTATCACAGAGAGTCGAAATCAATAACATCATGCGTATTGTTAGGTATGAGTACCATGAGTATTTCAAACTTTGAATATGACTATGACATTAAAATAAGTATGAATGCGTATAAGTATCAGAAATTATAAGTCTGATTCTAATCTACTCATCGTTTTGAATACTCATTGCTGACCTCTGGTATGAACATATGGAAATAAAATATGTTGTACCGGATTGAAAATGAATTAAATTATCGCTATTTTCTTTTCTTTGCTATATCCAAGGTCGAATGATTGCAACGTTGCATTAATTAAAAAAAAAAAAAAAATAATCGTGAAGCTATCATTAAGAATAAAAGCAGGTCTAATATACCAAATAAATCACTGTGATACACAAAAAAAGTCCACTAAAAGCGTGCCTCAATATAGAGATTTCATTCGAACAATAAAATTAAAGATCATTTATGGACTATTGATACATTTAATTTGAGTATTGATTTTGGCATAACTCCTATGACTCCAAATAAATGACGTAACCTGAATCAGTCTTTAAAATATCTTAACAACAATATTTAATACAATAAAATAATGTGTCGTTAGCAATGCCGGCATTTTAGAGGAGAACGACCAAAAAAAACGTCGCGCTTTATGGAATACATAAAGAACAACGCAGAGACCACAATTTGCCCACGTACAATTTAAAAATTTATTTGGACAGCTACAACTAAAACAACAACAACAACTATATTTATATATTAAATAAAATATTCTAAAGGCTCTCATACTCACCCATTACGTCGGACTGCCATACCGTACTTGATGTTATGCTGAGTGTAGGCGGTATTACAGATGCTGTTAATGCTGTGGCTATTGACGATGTTGCATTTGTTTGTGACACTATCACTACTACTTGAACTGCTATAACTGGTGGCGCCATTAGTGTTGTTGTAATAGCTGTTGGTGTAGCTATTGCTGTTTTTATTTAACAACTTTACACCCATATTTTGTGCTTCTATATTTTGATTCCTGCCAACAATTTTATTAAAAATTGTGTTGTTGTTGCTGTTATTGTCATTTATTTTTGAGGACAAAATATTGTTCTTAACAAGACCAATACTAGCAGCAGCATCAATTACAACAGCAACGACATCGTTTCTGTTAAAAACTCAAATTAGTGGCGGTTACATAAATTTATCCTGCCGTTTTCCAATTTGTTTTTCATGTTCGAAGTGTTGCTTCTGTTGTTGTCGTTGTTGGATGGTGGTCTGTGGCTATTGTTGCTGTAATTTAGCAGATGATGCCGTTAACATTATATCAATATTTACAACGCTTGCAACACTGTTATCTTCATTACTTATTGTCGAACGTATAATACCACCTCCACAACCACCACCACTCTCATTACTGTTGCCACTACTGCCACTGCTTGTAATTGTTGTTTTGGATCCGAGCAGTTTATTATTTCGATTAAAAATTTTTAATACGTTTGACTGAATGGTGAAATTTTATTGTAGTTGTTTCCCTTGCCTTTAATACTCCCACAACTAGCCATTCTAATGTAGTTGCTATTGAGTCGATTATTCATGCTAAAATGTTGTTTATTTTCGTGTATTTCACTTGCTTTGGCAACATCACAGTAAAGTGAAGTTGCTGTTGTTTCAATATTTTTTTGGGGCCCCCGTTGCCATGACGTTAATTGTTTTCTTTGTATCACCAGCAGCTGAAGCTGAAGAAAATTTGTTTTTAATATCGAATCCAATATTTTCATAATTTTTTCCACTGCGACTAATATAAAAGCCGCTCACACAGCCCATGCCGGTTGACTCATTAAATGTGAAACAATTTTTGTTATTCATATCTGGTGATGACAGACAACGATGGAATACATCATCTTTTTCGTCTGTGTCCATTAAGTCTCCAACACTTTCATTATTTCTGTTAGCTTTACTGTTATTATGGCTGTTTCTGTTATTGTTGCCAATTGTTTTCAGTTTATTATTGTCCCACGATGATAGAATTTACTTCTATTTGTTGGTTTTAATGATTATTTTTTGGACAAATAACTTGTCGTTGATTTTTTTGACATTCTTCATGTGGTGTTAAAGAAATGGGCATTTAAGAGCAGCACAAATTATTTACAAATCGTATCATTGAGGAATATACAGGAATATAATGAATTAGATGTGAGGCCTTGATTCAAATCCCAGGTCAGACATCAACATGAAAATATGAGAAAATATTTCTACGGTGACTGCCTCTCAGCAGATTTCTGCAAAAAACTCTAAGAGTAAAATTGCCATGAAAAGTTTCTCAAAAATCTGTTGTTCGGAATCGGCTTTAAACTGTAGGATCCGCCACTCATGCATAAAATTAAAGCATACAACATGAGTTGTGTGAGAAACTAGGGTTGTAATGACCAATTATGTATGTATGTATCATTGAGTGAAATGTACTTATGTATGTGTGTTTGTAAGTAGTATTAGAAAATAAACTTGTATTCCAAATATGTTCACCGAGCTTTTAACATTGAGCGATTATCTTCGAAGACAATAGAGAACCAATACATAATTTTCAGCAATGAGGCATATTTCTCGATAAATGAATGTGTATGAATTTGGGACGATACAAATCCACAAAAGATCCATAAGCGTTTAATGCATGCCATAAAACTCCATATTCCTATGCGGACAGTCCATGCCAGTTATAGCTCGATAATTTCCATTTTTTTTTGGCATGAAGTGGGTAATATAGTCGCCGTGGTCTAGTGAGTAGTGCATAAGCTTATAAGACGTGAGGACTCGGTTCACATATCATGGCAGACATCTCCAAAAGAAAAAACGAAATTTAAAAAAAATATTACTTCGGCGACTTCGTCTCAACAGATTTCTGCCTAAAACTCTGAGAATAAAAAAATTGCCATGAAGAAGTTTCTCATAAATCTGTCATTCAGAACCAACTTTAAACCGCGGGACCGGCTCATTAATAAATAAATAAAATTACGCACCTAGCATAATACGCATATACATACCAGTGAGACATGCCACGCAGCTTGTGCCATACTATACACTAGCGATATCAGGGAAAGGTCATCTCACTTTGAGGTGATGTATACTGAACACCGAGATCGCGGGATTTTAATTAGTTAGACTTCTTATTGTGGGGTATTTTCAACTCGCAGGTATATATCAGTAAGTCAAACACTACAGCAGTTACCAATTTAAAGCTTCACAGGCCCTCCTCCTAGATAAACCATGTTGGATATTTTAACGATGTTTTATTCCACAAATATTGGCATCAATTAGCCTTTCAAACAAATTAAAATTCCGATGGTATCTCACATGTTACTTGTTTTTTTAAATCTGAATGGTTACTGTTCGTCGAACAGACGAAGCTCATTTACTCTTTATCATATCGTTAGTCTCATTCACAAATGTGTTAAGTCCCTTTTTTCAAATTTTACAGGAGACACAAAAAACATTGCGGTTCTTCAGTTTTTAAAATTTGTGAACTTTTTAAACGCAATTATTTATACAAAATAGCTCTCTTTAAATGACCTAGATCAAAAATTAAGAATAATTAATAATTAATGTTCGTGGAGTTAGCACGTGCTGTTAATATTTTTCGTAGTTTTGTGGACTTAGCGTTTTTGCAAACCACAAAATTACAACAACTTTATACTACATACTGACATTTTTTTTGTCGTAAAATATGTATTTGGTATAGTGTTATCGTTTTGCATTAAAATCTCAATTTTGGAAAAAAGTGGAGCGTCTTTGCGAATTATATTAACGATATAATTCTTTTATGTTTGACCAAATTTCGCTTTTTTTTCAACAACGTTAGTTAATAATGAAAGCTTGCAGTCAGTAGACGAAAAAAAAATTTTTTTTGTTCGTGGATTCAACAAAGAGTAACCTTGCTGTACAAAAATGACCATTCAGGATTAAAAAATGGATGGCCTCTACACTACCCTAAAGAGTAAATTAGCCTCGTCGATTCGACGAACAGTAACCAATTAGGGTTAAAGTGTTCGTCGATTCAACGAAGAGTAACCGTCTAGGATTAAAAGATGGGAAACGCTTACTAAAAGATTGAAATTGTCTACTTAGAGCCGAAACTTTACCTAATTATTCCAACTGTTTTCCTACTTTCATTTATTTATTAAATCTGAACTGTATTCCAATGAACAATAATAAGGTTTCGAATATGAATCTAAAACTATAAATAATTATATTACAATTATATATAGTCTAATAGTTTAAAAAAAGAAGCTTAATTTTTATTTCAAAACAAAAATTTCTGTTTATAATTTTAAATCGCATGCAATTTAATATTAGATTTTGCAGTATCAATAAATAGTCTTTCACTTTCAATAGGACGGCCCTACATGGCACACAGCTCATCCCACATTGAATATTATATCCTCAGTATTCATATACAGATATTGCGTGAACAGAAGCTTTTGCCTTAGCTGACGAATGAATAAACCCAACCCATTAAATCTTTTACGAAAAAATCGTTAGATGCTAAAATGTTCTTTAGAGGACTTTTTCTGTTACAGAATGCACTGAATTATCCTTTACAGGACCAAATACATATAGGAGCTATTTGCCAACGACTTTGAATCATTTTGCCTACTATTTGCGTGTTTAAATCGCTTGCAATTTTATATTAGATTTTGTGGTACCAATGGTCTTTCAATACAATTTTCCTGCTTCATATGGCCCAGAAAACTTATTGACATCATTTCTAATACTTTATTATGAAAAAATGGGAAAATATTTGTTTGCCTTATCATTTGAAATATTAATCCCTTTGCTAAGATTATGTCCTTTTAAAGTCCTTAAATTATAAATATTAGAAAACCTTAAACAAAAGCAACGAAGAAAACTAGAAAGCAATCATAATTTTTGTTTTTTATTCCGCAAACAATGAGCAAAAAAGAGACCCCAAAAGAAAACTTTAAGTTTATTTAAGACCACAGAAAACCAAGTATGTGTGTATATATAAACACATATATTTGTATAAATATACGCATGTAATACAATTTTCCTTTAAGGATTTAAAATAACAACACATACATATTGAAACAATAACAACAAAATTATCAAATTGTAATCTCTTCGAATATTTTATATTTTTCATGGTTTTAGGCAGATATTACAGCGTTTGACAGTTTTCAATATTTCTGTTTACAGTTTTATACTCACATTATTTGTTCTTTACTTATGAGGATTAATTTAAGCATTTGACCCTGTAATCCTTTTAAATTTATGCCAAATAGAAACATAATTATTAAAGGAAAATATTTTCTTTAATCGAAATTTTAAAATAATTTTAAAACAATATGTAGTAGAACCAAGCAGTGTATTGTATTGGAATACCGACAAGTGAATTATAGCAGAAGAAAAAGAAATGAAAAAGTTCACAGTTGCAGATTCATACGAAAATTTTTGTTGTTTAGAAAGGTATTTTGCTCGAAGAATGAAATACGAAAAAATATTTCTTCTGTGTGGGTGCCCTGGTAGTCTAGTGGGTAGACTATTAGCGTGAATCGAGATCGCGGGTTCGATTCCCAACAGAGACTCTGTGCATATGAAACTAAATAAAATCGCCATTAAAAGTGTCATGAAAATCTGTCATTCGGAGTCAACTTTAAACTGTAGGTCCCGCCACTCATTTATAAAATTAACGCACACAACATGAGTGCTGTGAGAAGCTAGGCCGTAATCCTGACTGAAGGGTAATAATGTAATTATGTCTGTATGAAGAAATAGAACGACGCTAAGAGATTAGACTCCAACGATGAAATAATTTTACAAGCAATTCTATTCTCATAACAAAATCTTGTTTTTTTAAAAAGGAATTGAAGAAATTTTGGAGGAGCCAAAGTTGAGAAATAAATTCATTTTTTATCCAAAGATTGTGTTTCGTGCAAAAGGTTATGAATTTATTGTGAAGTTGGCTCATATTTTTTTGTTTGTTTTTTTTTTTCAATTTTATTAAATTTGCTTCTATTCCACACACCATCTCAGTTGAAGTGGTATATGTCCTTCGCACTATTGAAACTGCAAACAGAAATGGCCAAAAGATTTGTTTACACTGTCCGTGTTCTTGCTTATTTTCTTCACTCCCATTGAGCATTTCGGCTGACCTATTCATTGTGTTTGGATGTCAATGGTTTACATATTTAAACTATAAAATTGTGTCTTAATAGTTGTAAAGATAAATATTTTGCTTGTAAAGTATCATTAAGCCAGATTTAATATACAAATATTACAGATTTATGTGGGTTATTGTAGCTGTCGCACTGTCTATCATTATTGAAATATTCAATATAATGAAAATTTTTAATGCAGACATTCAGTTTTATTGGTTAAAGCTTTAGTCCTTAAACTTTTAATGAAATGTCTGTTCCATCGAAAATAGTATGAAAATAAGAGACAGTAATTAAAATAGCAAAGAGGTTAAGCAGATATTTAACAGAATGAATTGAATTTGCCTTTTAAGTGAGGATGGACAAACGAAACTCACTTGTTTCTATTTGTCTCTCAAATAAGGCCACAGCCAATCAATCAATACGCAAATCAAATAAGCATCGCTGTATCTTTAAGTTAAACCCTTTCACGGTACTGATCAAATAAATTTTATAATATCTATCAATTAATGGATTTAAAAAATTTTATTTAAACCACAGCCTAAATCTAATTATTTGTGTCATGTAAAGGGACACGTGGCGTATTGGACCCCAAATTACCGCCGATAAATATACGTTCGATGTAATCAGTGAATTGGTTTATCTTGGCTCCGCCCTTACCACAAAAATAATGTCAGTCTGGAGGGATCACTCTTGCCAACTGGTGCTACTAGGGTCTCAATAGGCAATTGAGTAGCAGAGGCCTCTCTCCTCAACAAGACGCTCATACTCCCCGTTTTTCTCTATGGAACAGAGGCATGGCCACTATTAAGCAGCAGCCTTGAGAGTATTCGACAGAAAAGTCCTACATAATAATGGTTGGTCCAGTGCGAGTTGACGATGATTTCCGCATCCGATCCAACAGTGAGCTGTATGAGCTAATCAACGATATGGGCATAGTGCAGCGTATTAACAACCATCGACTGCTCTAGCTAGGCGATGTCGTTCGATTGGAGGAAGATGCTCTGGCGAGACGGGTATTTGATGCAGAGATTTGCGGAAGTTGTTGGAAGAACCAAGTCGAGGAAGCACTACCATCTATTGGCGTGACCAACTATCGTAAGCGCCGGGAAGTATATATGTGCTCAAGAAGGCTGAAATCCGATTGTTAATGGCCAATTAAGTAAGTAAGTATGTAAATGACACTTAAAATGATTTTTCAGTTCACTGGCCCGAACATATTTAATACCTTCATAGGCTATACCATGGAAGTTTTATATGTACTACTTTTGATATTCTAATATACCTGGCCCGTATTGAAAGAAGACACACGCAAATAGTGGGTAAAATGATTCAAAGTCATTGTCAAATGTCTCCTAATACGACCTGAAGTTTCTATATAATGGCTCCTGTGGAGGTTATAAAAATATTCGGTTCTTTTGAATTCTGTTCATTCAATAACAGCAAAAAGTACTGGAAAGAACGTTTCATGATG
This sequence comes from Sarcophaga subvicina, assembly GCA_936449025.2. Lineage (NCBI taxonomy): Eukaryota > Metazoa > Arthropoda > Insecta > Diptera > Sarcophagidae > Sarcophaga > Sarcophaga subvicina. The sequence continues at coordinate 43,462,170 of OW388084.2, forward strand.
TCTTAGACAATTTTGTATCTGACGATATTGAAAGATTTTGTGGACTTGTGATAGATTAAATAGGTTGAATTGGTTTAACCATTCGTTCCGCAAGATAAAAGCTTTCTGCTCCTGCAGCGCTCTGTGTATGAATACTGAAAATGTAATGTCCAATGTGCCATGACTTGTGTGGCACTTAGTGCTGGTCGGTATGAAATACATGTCATTGCTGTCCAGACAATCCCAATCAGACCAATAAAAGTTGCTAATCATCCTCCTATAGTGCTCGCCGTTGCAAGTCATGACCTGGCCACATCGTCATTCTCAAAAATCCCAAAAATCCACCGCAAACTGTGAGTTTTTCTGGATGCATTCTAAGCTATTTGATCTCACATAAATGGGTATCGTAATAAATTCAATAATTTTATTTGCTCACGTTCCTATTCAGCCGGAAATGGGCCTCATCTCTAAAGGTGATTTTTCAATACAAACTAGGATCAGTTGCCTGCTGCTACAGATCCCAGTCAGCGAACAAACACTGTTATTTATAGTCGTCCATAAGGACTTGACAAAACAAACTCAATAGATGATAACTAATTTGACTGGTGTTCTTTCAACAAGATGGCCCTGTTAGAAGACCGTATATTACTTTTAAGAAATCCTACAACTTTTGTATTTTCCATACCCAATTAACTGTGTTAGCAATATGTGTGTATGTATTTGTGAGTTTTTTTGTATCAAATATCCTTCCTGTTTAAGTGTTTGCACACACACTAAAGTGCTTGCAATACTATTACATACAAAATTTATATTCTTATGAAGCTTTTAAGGTTTAAGTTTAGCGGCACTTTAACTGATTCCTTGGGGCTATAGACTTTTATTATGAACACGTGAATAGTTTCCTTATTTCACTTTCCCTTTTTTCTTTTACACGGAATGAAATCCTGATGCTTTGAGGGGGATTTCTTTAAGTTTTATAAAATCATAGAATTTTTCTTAAAAGCGGCGTAGAGGCATAAAAGATGGAAATAAAAGCAAAGTTTTTTAACGAACTTCAAATAAAATGTTTAATTAACATTAAATAATAAAACATAATAACAAAAAAACATACGTACGTACATTAAAATATTAAATGAAATGAAAATTAAAATAATTATGGCAGCAAATATTCTCTGTGACAGACGTACTACACACATACATTCTATAGAAACTTCAGATAACCATTTACAACAAATGATTTTAATAGAAAAAAACTTGATAAGCAAACCCTCAACATTTAAAATTCTTTGGAAATTAAAAGAATTCCGTTGAATATTAAATTGTGCCATAAAAACAAAGTTTAACAAAAATTTTACGATGCAAACTTTTTCATTTTTCTGGTGTTATTAAATGAAAAATTCATAAAAATTGTTTGAAGGCTGAGTACAACTGGAAAATGAATAGTACAACTGGTATGAATAGATCCTTTAACCCTGGCCAGTTACTCTTCATTTTTTTACATTAAGGTTACCCTGCGTTGAATCGACGAACACTTTAACCCTAATTGGTTACTGTTCGTTGAATCGACGAAGCTCATTTACTCTTTATCATATAATTCTTTCATGTTTGACCAAACTTCGCTCTTTTTATTAACAATGTTGGTTGATAACGATATCCATTAAAATTTGGGGAAAATGCTAGTCGTTTCCTATACGCACTCTATCTTCGTCTCTGGCGATGTACATTATATCCTGCTTGCCATGATTATGTGGTCGAATTATTTTAAGCAAGTCATTCAGTGTAGTCCCTTTAACACACTCCATAAGGAGACCAAATGTTTTAAGAGCGTTGCTTTGGATGATTCCTATAAATTGCAATAATATGTGTCTTTTAATCCTATTGCCCTGACAAACTTTAGAATGCTTTTCGTTGTCAATAAGAACAATGCCCTGCCCATCGTCTAATATACATCAATGTGGCGTGATGATCCTTTCTCACCATCAATTACCAACTTTAGGTTGCTCCTAAATAGTCTGATGCATGATTCAAATATATTCCTAATGTAACAACAAAATTATGGATTGTTTAAACCCATTTGGTTTGATAATAATATTTCCCTTCCCAGCATATCTTCCAACTCTATAGAAAAGTTGGTGCTCCCTCAGCAGCTTGTAGGCTCCCCTTTTCGTATGTTCAACTATATCTGGTCTGACTGGTTCTCTGTCTAAAACACAGTTATTAAGTATAGTATTTTATAGAATCATAAAGTCAAAGGGATCTACCTAAAGAGTACAGGTAAGCAGGAGGAAGATAGGTTATAATTGCTACATTTATAACAATGCACGCTAGACCCTCTGCGACCTGTCCAACTCCATATGAACTGTTTTCAGAGTTCAAGAGTTCATCTGCAACTATGAAAGAATCCCACTATAAAGGCAACCTCTGGTTGAGCCAAAAATTATTATTTCCTTCCCTACGTTTGTCTACGCAAAGCATGGGTATTGGATCTCGTATCGTTATATCTATACCCTTTCTATTTAGTATGCTATTTATGACCTCCGGAAGGTTGTTATTGAATGCACCGTCCAAGTACTCCTAAATGCCCGTTACTGAATCTATAAGCTCTGTCTCTAAAGATCTGCCCGCCCTGTATGCAGTGAAATATCTCACGTCGTTCTTAACATGAGTGACGTGACGTTAATTGGTCTAAAGAATTTTGAATATTTAAAACATTTATTTTTTATTTTTATTTTTTTATTTTATTTTATTTATTATTAATCATAGCACAACAAAATAATAATCTTATAAATGAAAGTGCTATGGGAGTACATCAAAGAAGAAAAAGTAATAACAAATCATTGATTATATGAGTAATGAATTGTTTGAAGTACATTTTATTTAATTAGAAATTTAAAATGTCTGAAGAAGTACACAATTACTTAAAAAATACCTTCTTCCACTGACTGATATCATAAAGCCCTGACGAAAAATCATTTGAAATCTAGGTTGCCCTGGTAATCTATTAGTGTGAAGATTGTAAGTTTGATTTCTACCAGAGGCTCTGGTGTTAGTCTTTTACACTACAACGAGTATTATTTCGGAGTTATTCAACCTGAACATATTGATTATTTTGCTTTTTAGTTCTTCAGCGTATAGTTTTTCATTGCAGAAAAAATTCGTGACTTGTGTCAATGTTAAAAATGTTCAGTAAAATTTGACAATTTACCACTGATAGTCTTACAAGCGAACAAGGCTTGAAAATCATTAATTTTGTTATGAATATTCATGTTGCTATTATTTTTAAGTCGAACAGAATTGCAAACGAGCAGCCAAAGGCTGTTAGGTTGGCAAGAGATGTGCTATTTTATTTGACAGCATCATTAGCATCAATCCCTGAAATTATTGAGATATCAGCCTAAATCCTAGAAATTTTTTTTTAATCGGATATCACTGATGGGCCACCTACGTCATAGTCGCGGGCTTAACTTTTATAAAAATAATCCTTAAAAATTAAATCGTAGACATTTATTCATCGCTGCAAAGTAATATTTCAGCATTCTTTTGTAAATGTGTTGTTTTTCTTAATTTTCAAAATGTCTTGACAATTAACTCAGCTTTTCGCTCTATAGCATCACTATTGTAAAATCAAGCTGTAACTAAGTCTGAAAGTTTAATGATCATTACAGCTGAAAGTGCATTCGGTAGGATTTTGTCTGCTCTAAGAAGTTTATCAGCAAAAAGTGTTCGCGATCTGTTTATGACAACGAAACCGTATGAGATTGACACAAAACTAAAATATGCACCCTTTTAACTATTGGAATATGTAGGAAATTTCTTACTGGGGATTAATTTCACAACGTGAATTATGGGCATTATCTCTTCCTGAAATATATAGCAGAGGTTAGAGAAGCGAACAGATCAACAGGTCAAGTCCTTTCGAGAAAATTCTAAAACTTATGTTATACTAAAGTCTTGAACCGGATGTGTAGAATTTTAGAATTATCAAATGAAGATATGTATGAAATATGGAAATATATTTAATCAGTCAACACCCGAACCATTTCCATAGGATATTGTCAATTAATCCCTGTTTATATTAGAAAAACTCAACACAATAAAAATCCGTAAGTCAATTATAATTTGTTTGTAAAGCACACTGTAGGTGAGTAATAGATTTTAATCGGCTTACATATATGTTAAATTTATTGCAGCAAATGTAGTCAAACGTATTTTTACTACAATAACGTAAGTTTTTAAGAGTACAAACTCACTGAAGTACAATATTTTATAAATAAAATCAATTTAAAAAATATAAAATTTTTTTTGGCGAATATTTGTTAATTGCAGTTTTATAGAAATATTTTTCTTTTGCATATGCTACTCAGTTTATTATCCTGCATAATAGTTATTTATTTAATTTTTATTTTTCGTTTTTTTGTTTCTTACTTTACATACCACAATCGGTATGAACCGTACTTGTTTAACCACCTCCTGAACAGCAGGGCGTATGATTTGTTTTGTTTTTTGTGTTGTTATCCGTTTTTGTTTTTGGTTCAATTGCAAACTAAATTCTATTTCAGGAAAATATTTAAAATATTTTTATTAAATTAAAATAAAAACATTAAAAAGGAAAGCAATTGTAATAGAAAATTATTAAGGTTAGTAAAAATGTTCGGGCCATGAAAAATGATCAAATATGGGGTCTTTTATTATGCGCTTCCTATCATTAAAAGAACCCTACAGACCAGTTTTAATTGATGATTGATACCAGTGTTGAAAAATTCAGTACTTTAGTACTTTTTTCAATACTTCTTCATTTCAAAAATATCGCAGTACCCCCGTGCCGCTTTCAGTACTTTTTTATTATTACAGATTTTATGTCTTACGCCGCTCATGTATAAAAAATTAACATTTACCATTTCAAAATTTCAGTTCTTCAGCACTGATCGATAGACTTCCTATCCAAGATTTCACGTAACCCAGAATTTACCAGCGTCTGATATATCAGTACATAGGTTTATACCTATGTCAGATAGATTGTTTAACGGACGCAAGGAATGCCCTGCTTTAAAAAGTAGGTGACTTTTTTGCAGGAGTGTGCCTGCATGAGTAAATTTCCTTTGATTTTCTGGCAAAAAATCAGAGAATAAATAAAATTGTCAAGAAAAAGTTGTTCAAGAACCTGTCGTTCAGAGTCGACTTTAAACTGTAGGTTTCGCCATTAATTGTTAAAATTAACACACATAAGTGATGTAAGAAGAAGTCGCCGTAGTCTAGCAGGTAGTGTGTTGGCCTATTAGACATAAGGACAAGTTCAAACCCCAGGTCAGACATCAAAACGAAAATATAAAAAATATTTCATAGTCGACTTCCTCTCAGCAGATTTTCGGCAAAAAACTCTGAGGGTAAATAAAAAATTGACATGAAAAGTTTCTCAAAAATCTGTCGTTCCGAGTCGACTTTAAACTGTAGGTCCCATCAATCATGTATAAAAGTAACACACACAACATAAGTGGTGAAGCTTGGTGGTAATCCTAACTGAAGGGTTGTGATGACCAATTATTTATGTATGTATGTATGACTGTTTTCAGCACACTTTGCTTTTGTTTAATGCCTTTGTGTCGCTCGTGTAGCATGAGTTGTGTGACATACAGTTTTCATGGTTTAATTTCTTTATGTTACTGCATGAATCTGCGGAAATATCTAATTCTAGCATTGTCATTGGAAACGTAATTTTTAATTCTTTTTAAGAGATATTTTTGTTAATCTTTAACAGCAATTTTCTAAGTTTCCTTCCATGTCGTACAAATGTACATGTTGCAGTATAAAGTTTCGAATTTTAACATTTTCAAATACTTTCATGATTTCCTCTATTCTGGCTCTGGCATATACTCGCATACATATTATCAGGCCCAAATTGAAATAAAAATCCGAGAATAAAGTTTTCTCTTTCAAATTTATCGACTAGAATCCAATTTTGTTTTACATTTCAAAGATGTAGGCAGACATGTTTTCAGAACATTTATTTTGTATGTCTCCCAGCAACACGTTTCCAGTTTCTTTTTCAGTGTAATTTCTATTTTTTTTTATAAAACAACAATCAAAATCAGACTGACATCTGAAGGATGTTTGATTTGTACTGAGTATTGTGAAATGTGTGTATATGGCTTTCATTTAGGTTTATGTAGAATATCCTTGAGAAGAGATTTCAAAGTTTTTGCAATTAGTTAATAAAATACATGAATACAAGAAATTTTAATTTTTATAAATGAGTTCTATTGATAAAATAAAGTTTTATGTTTCTTCAATGATTAATTAAAATAAATGAAGTATTTTGCCCAGAAAATGAAATCGGTAGAATTTCTTAAAAAACCTTTGACAAATGGCAAATGAAGTATAATTGAAAATAATTATGATTTAATGTTTATATGTTTGTATAGCAGAAGGGTGCTTAAAAGTTTAGAACGTCAAAAAATTGATGGAAATGGTAATGGAAAATTACCTCATCAGCACGGCGAGTATTTGTAAGCATAATATCACATGGTTTTTAGCCACCTGATAAGTATTCAACGTTATTAACGCTTTGACGGTTACAGTCGTTGCAAACAGAAAAAAAGTAAAAAGAATTAAAAGCTAAGGACTGGGAGCATGCTATTTTGCTTTTCTTTTCAAAATATTCTTAATAACTTTCTTACATTGAGTCTTACATTAAACGCATCCTGTCTTTAAATTTATATAAAACAAAGCGTGTGCGTGTTACCATAGAAATATTTTATTCGTTTTAAAGGTCTTTTGGTGTCATTATGTGTGGAATATAACATCGTTCAAACGTCCGCCACGCATCCAAAATACTCAATTTTCCATGACTGTGGCGCATAAACAAGGTTGAATTGTTCGATGGCATGGATAGTGTTAGTTTTAAGGCTTATTCACATATGCGAGCGCCTTAAGAAAACCCGACAGGAAAAAGTCTTAAGTCTCTGTGGTCAGTTAACACCACCTTCACGAGAGATGATTATGCGCGTGCAGATTGTGTAATGTCACATGTGCTGTGTGCCAAGCAAAGCCGTCCGTTGGTGCCCAGATCAGATAATCAGAAGTTGGTAATCATTCATCTACAGTGATCACCGTTAGAAATAATGGCCTGGCCGTTGTTCACGTACCCATTCATCCAGAAATGGCCCTTATCGCTGAAAATAATTATTCAATGAAAATTATGGGTTATTATATATTGAAGTTTGTCTTCAATCACTGAGACAGTTGAGTTTTGTACGGGTGCAGGCCCAAATCACTATGAAAAAATGACCGAATCTAGGAAAGGTCCAATTCTTGAACCAAATCCAAATCGACTGCCTCAGATTCTCCTGCACCTGCGTTTTTTCGACGTTTGGGCGTTGGTCAAACGTTCACTGAACCAGGAATCTCAAATTTATCCGTCACATTGCGAATAGCGCACTCGGTATGGTGATTTTGGAGATCATTAAACTCCATAATTTTAATTCGTAACGCAACTAAATACTAAGAATGAATCTAACAATTTCAAAGATGCATACTCTTTTAAATGTGAGACTATTCTGTGGTATACATATTAATCAAAGAGAGATAGCTGGACAGCAGAGAGGACTAAGAAACATGCGAGTACCTTCCAAGTATATAATACCTTGGAATACCTTCCAAGTTTACTCAATAGCAACGAAAAAGAAGATAGCGACAGGCGGAGGATCATCCCCAGAATCAGCAGAATGCCCATGAAATACTAGGTGGGGAGTTATTTTTACTGACATCAAACTGCATTCCAAGCAACAGAACTGAGAGTGACGTTATTAGGGAACAAAAGCTCTAACAACGATAACAATCGTGTTATACGGAAGTGAAATTCTATGTTGATAAGTATTGGAGTCAAGTCGTCGTAGTCGGGTAGGAAATCTGTTGCCTTATTAGACGGGAGCTTGTGGTTCAAACCCCAACAAAGCGAAAATCGAAAAAAAATTTCTTTCGGCGACTTTCCCTCAGCAGCATTCTGACAAAAACTCTGAGAGTAAATAAAAATTGCCATAAAAATTTCTCAAAAATTTGTCCTTTCGTATGAACTTTAAATTGGCGATGTCGCAACTTATGGTGAAATTAAGACACAACATGGGTGATGTGAAAAGCTAAGTTTTTGTCTTGACTAAAGAATTATACAGGCCAATTAAGAAAGCGCAGGATAACTCTTGCCAACAGGTGCTACTATGGCCTCAATAGACAATTGAGTAGCAGAGACCTCTCACGTACGACAAAACTAATACTCTACAAGACACTCATCCTACCCGTGCTTCTTTGTGGCGCAGAGGCATGGACCCTATTAAGCACTGATGCAGCAGCCTTGAGAGTATTCGAAAGAAAAGTCCTACGTAAGTTCTTCGGTCCAGTGCGAGTTGGCGATGATTTCCGCAGCCGATCCAACAGTGTGTTGTATGAGCTCCTCAACGACATAGACGTTGTACAGCGTATTAATATCCAGCGGATGCGCTGGCTTGGCCATGTCGTTCAAATGAAGGAGTATGCTCCAGCGAGACGGGTATTTGATGCGGGGATCTGCGGAAGTAGCCGAAGAGGACCAAATCGAGGAAGCCCTGTCACCGATTTGTGCGACCAACTGGCGCAGGCGCCTGGAAGGATGTGTTGCGGTAGGCCGAAATCCGTTAATCGTATTGTTAATGGCCAATTAAGTATGCAAGTTAGTAAGAATTAAGAAAGTAAGTAAGTAAATTGAAATGGTAATTGTAGTGCAGAATATCAAATAACCTGATTTCAAGGAAAATTATAATCAGAACTTTCTCCTTACCTTCTATGAGACGATACCGTTTATTGCAATAAACTAGCGAACCAGGCGTTTCAAATTTTATTTTTATTTGAGTTATAATGATAAAAAAGGTATTTATTTATTTAAACTATTTATTTAAAAAAGCAATTGATTTTAATATCGCAAGCTTAATAACATAATGGTGTGGTAAAGAAATTAGTTTCTGGCTTGTTATGTATGAATAAATAAATTTCCTACTTTCCTTTTGTAAGGCATTATAAGTTAATGCCTGCCAATGGTAAACCAAAATGTATGCAATTCAACTGCAATGCAACAGGTAATACGTCGGCTGATTATTTATTTTCAAATAAAACTTTTTTTTATTCAATTTCAGTTCAATTCAATACAACTGCAGACAATATGGATTGCAATAGCGAAGAGAAATTTATTTTTAATTCATCAAAGTCAACAAAACCATCGTCAATGACTTGCACAACAGGAAGCAATGTCTATAAATACATACATATGTTTAATGTATTTGTTTATGAAAGGAAACAAAAATACACACAAGTTTGTTAATGTAAGTGTTCTTACTCATGCATTTCCTTCTACACTAAGTGTGAACTTATGTGTGTTTTTGTGAGTCAAATTCACTTTAACTTGAACACAATATTTTTAATACGTGTTGTGAATACACATGCATTCTTTAGGAAAACATTGCATAACATTATATACATATACGTGTTACAATCCTTATGGTTCATAAACACACACTGACATACACATACATACATAATTGGCCATTACAACCCTTCAGTCAGGATTACGGCCTAGCTTCTCACACCACTCATGTTGTGTGCGTTAATTTTATACGTGAGTGGCGGGACCTACAGTTTAACGTCGACTCCGAACGACAGAATTTTGAGAAACTTTTTCATGGCAGTTTATTTTACTCTCAGAGTTTTTGCCAGAAATCTGCTGAGAGGAAGTCGCCGAAGAAATATTTTTTTTTTTTTTCATACTTCATTTTTGTTTGAGATGTCTGACCTGGAGTTTGAACCGTAGACTCATGTCTAATAAGATAACACGCTACCTACCTACAAATTGAAATTATAATGAAGTAAAGAAGTAAGAAAAATATTGTTATGAAAAGCGAAAAATCTAGATACTGGTGTTTTGCTTTTACTTTGTTTAACATTAGAATTATAAACAAAAACTATAAAAGCAAAAAATATACCAAGAAACCACCAGCATAAACAAATTAAAAACAAGTAAACAAAAATGTATTTCAAGAAGGTGAAGCTATGAACATTTGCCTTCAAGATCATTCATCAGACTGTTGTCGTTACCATATAAAAGGCAAGCAAAGCAGGCACCTGGATCAGTAAAAGTTCAGTCAGTCTAGTGTTAAAACGCGGTGTGTTTAAAGAGAGTAATATTGCTTACGAAGATCTATCGAACAAGTGTTATTGTTTCCGCAAAAGAGTGCAAAGAGGAATAACAAACAAAGCAATTGTTGCCGTCTACATAAAGTTGTGAACAGTGGCACACAGTATTGTGCGAAAAATAAAGACTTTTAATTAAAACTAAACAAAAATTAATTTTTATTTTAAATGCAATTATATGCAATCATATTTTAAACGCTTTTAAAAGGTAAAAACGTAACATATTAATATAATATATTTTTACTATGCATTAAATGGGTCCCTTGGTCGGAATGAAATAAAGAACGACATCAGGAAATTAAAATTAGGACAGCAGAAAAGATGAAATATTAGCTGCAATTCTTTGTAATGTAATGATAACTACAGCTTTACTTCTATTATACCACTCTGGGAGAAAGAACTACGTTTTGTATGATTACTAGTACTTAACGGCATATACAACATATTCGCAGTCATATTACATGGAAGACTTGAAAGTAAGGTAGAAGACAATCCTTGAGACGAGTAGGCAGTTTACCAGTAAAATGTAGGTTCTTATAACTGCAGCTTCAGAACTTTGACAGTTGATTGAAGTTTCATCTGTCAAAATAGTTGTCATTTATTCAGTCTGTTTTGTCAAATCATCTTAAACGATCGTAGACAACGACGTCTGTTGTCTGTATGAGCTCCGAAAATGAAATGAAATAAAATGACCCTAATGGAGGACATAAGTTCAGTCTGATTTATGCGTGTCTTTGAAAATTTAATATTTGGTATGCACACCAGCCAGAGAATATTGTTATATTTCATACATAGTGGTGCCAATAGAAGCCTACGCTACTTACAAAATTAATGGACAAAAATACCGGCTATAGAGACTTTTAATTTTTTAATTCTGGTGTTTTTATGATAGAGATTCACAACACAGATTCTCGTTTATTATTCTTATGCGAGCATATAGTTTTAATCGCAACAAATCGTAACAAATTCCATGTTTAAAATGACTACTGAGATAGATTTTATAACACTTATAGCAGAACGACAAAAGTACAGCTCATGTCAATTGTTCATAATTGCAGTGGTAGTTTACACCCCAGGTATTGTCTACACCAGATTTGTAGAATAAAATCAGTGTCTGCTCATCGGATAACTATTAAAATATGTATCGTATTGTAAAATATTACTGTTCTGTGTATCTCATTTATTTTAAACAAAAGATTTCATAGTTTTTTTTTAGTATTTTAATCAGAAAAAGAATTTTTATTGATCCTAATAGAACCACATGACATGACGTTTTTCATTTTAATTTCCATGTTTCCTTTAAGCCCTTGTTACTACTACACCACGATTATGTTTCTTTTAGAATAGGTTTTCAGTACAAATTAATTTTTTTTAATAAAAATTTACAGAAAAGAGAATCGAAATGCAATGAAAAGGGATGGAAGAGTTTTCCAATATAAATTTGCCAATAACAGTAGCAATAAAAAACAATAGCGACAACAACTATTTTTCATTTGAAAAATTTCTGAAGCCTTAATTAATATTTTTCTCCCTGTTTATTGAATTTTTTTTTTAACTTTTTTACTCCTTCTTTTTTATGTTTTATTTTTAAAAAGAAAGTATATTGCTGAAGAGACTGTATAATAGAGATTCTCTATTCACCTCAAAATGAAATAAAACTTCTATAGATTTTCAATTTTTTGCAGCGTGAGTATTTAATTCCCTTTTCTGCAAATACAAACATTAAAAAAAAAAACTATGTAATTATGCTGGTTCCATGCCTTTATTGTCTGATGTTTTATCATTATCAAGTATAAATCTGAAATCGATGCAGGCAAGTGGACAGTTTAATTAATTTCTGGAAAATTTTAATAAAAAAAAATTCAAAAATTCTTGCATTCATACCAAAACATATTGCAGCAAACTGAAAGCTTATACCAGCATGACTTAGATCTCCACCCATGGTCGTTTCCCAAAAAAAGTTTCGATTGCCTCAAACCCATTGATTTGAAAAGAGTCCTTGCCTACCTTTATCTTCCCTTTCGTTGAGCATACCTTCCTAAATATCCCCTGCCACTCCATAGAAGTGGCAGGTCATGTGGATATTTTCAGGAATGAGTATGCAGTCGAGGGGAGCTTCCACGCCACTGATGCAACCAGAAACTCTCCTCGTCTGTTTACTCATTCCTAAGAATTTCTATATGACCTGGGACTCAGCAGAGGGTAATTTAGTTTCCCTTACCTATCTGATTCAGGTTTCCCAGACGCCACCCTGTCTGTCAAATGTTGTTATTATATTATATTCTACCACTTACCCAAATTGAATTGAGCATATGTTTCGATGACATAAACTTACGCTTGGGAGATACACGCTTGTTTCACAATGGGCTCGAAATATTTCATTCTGGAGCCAAAAATTCTTGCTCCTGTCCCAAGATCCATTCTGGACCCATCTATAAACCATAAAAAGTCTTCTTTCTGAAAGACTATGTATACACTTTTTAGACTTTTTAATTCATGCCTGCTCTTAAGTGTCATTATGCAACACTTTGGTTCAAAGGTTCTATTCAGGGGATAGTTAAAGAGGCAGCTGTCAGCCAATCGATTTCGTTGGTTTTAAAATCATTTAATGTTGGACTTGTCTCCAATCAACCTAAAAACAAACTACAAAGTTTTGGTCTTCACGACCATTTGCAAAGGACTTTAATCTAACAGAGCCTTCAGCGCCGCTATAGATCATGTTCTCATTGACCCTTTCATACCAACACATGCTAGTCCTTGTAGCTTAACCCAATTGAAGGTTACATATTTGTTCCATCTGCCCAGATAACTATTCTATCTGCTCCACAGATCAGTATTGACTTGACCATAGTGGTATGCAATAATTGTATAATAAATGACTTCAATTCCCAGGAATATCCCTGCAGACCTTCTGCTGACTATTATGGCATGTCTCGCCTTTTCGTGAGTTGCTCTACATGGCAATTTAATATTCAGTGTTATTCTCAGATATTTTAGTTCCATTTTCTGTGGTATTATTTCACCCAGGAGTCGAATATTCTTCGATTTGGGAGTTTTCTGCTTCTTGTAAACGATAATATTGGGCCCGGTTTAATTTCCAAGCCTACAGTCATGTATCAACGAATTAGAATCACTTTGAATGATGTTGCAAAGGGTTTAAATTGTCTAATTAAGGACATCCTAACATTCATGGTCTCACAAAACAACGCACTCTGTGAAAATTACCAGCGTTGTAATAGGATATCAAACAGGGTCTTCTGGACTTTGATAGACAAAAAGGGCCAAGATATATCTGCTCTCGTGAACACATCTTGGCGAATTTTGCGTCGAAACCTCGTATACCAAATTCAACTGACCAGGAACTGATGGTAAACAAGACGGCCACGTTTATTCGTATTTTCATACACATAATTCTTGATTTAATTTAATTTAATGAAGATAATAAGGCCACTGAGACATTGTTTTCGCTGCTTGCTCATTAAATATAATGCTGCCAAGTATTCTTAATTAAATTTGTGGGGGAAGGAAGTCTTCTCATAAGTAATGACATTTGACTGCCTATTAAGTGTGCTGCCTTTAAAAGTCATTGTAAAGTGCGACACTCTATAACAAGATTAACACAGTTATTTATTACTGTGTGACTAATTGTTGTTAATAACATAATAACAACAACAACTTTAAGTCTAATATTTTGTTACATATTGTATTGACTGATAAGAAATTTTAAAACATTTTCTTCTTGTATCGAACTCTTCATATCCTGAGGCCATAATGGTTTTGCTCCTGATGTTTGTAAATCCAATAAAAAACGTTCCAAGAAAAGGATGATATTTTAAAAATAACTCGACAACATTTTTCAAAATCAGATCCTATAATGTTGAAGGGAAAACGTTAGCCGCTACTTAAAATGTATCACTGTTTACTACTGTTTTGAACAACATTCATAAAAGATTATGCGATGTATTTAAGAAAACTGTAGCGATTATAGGATGAAAGAAGGAACAACTGATCGTTTTGATAACCTCTTAATGCGGATTTGAAAAATTAATCCGTTTAGAGAAAAGAGTCGTAAAAATAGACTCAAGGTTTTTGTGTCGTGTCACAAAATAAGAGTAACACCAAATGTCCGGAGAACATAAGGAACGTACGTTCGTTTTTGTAATATGAGAAGCACTGAGAGAGATTACCGAACCGTAATGTAATTTCGGTAAACATTTGCACTGCTTTTCGTTTGATAAAAAAAGACCGTACATTTCTTTACGTTCCAGACAAGTAACACTTGCATTGTAATAATGGCAGCAATCAGCTATGGTCTCTCAAAGTCGTGTAGTGTAGGAGATAGTGTTTTGGCTTATTACATTAGACCCTAGTGCTTAAATCCCATCTCAGACATCTCAAACAAAACATAGTAATTTCTTTTGTCGATTTCATCTCAGTTGTCTTTAGCAATAAAAAGTTTCTCAAATCTGATGGTCGTAGTGGACGTTATGGTGTAGGTGGCGTGATATGCTCTGTTTTAATTATGATTAAAGAATTATAATGACGAGTAAGTTAGTTTTGATCTGACGAAACAAATATTAATTTCCTTGCCCCAAAGAAAACACACATATGTACAATACAAAGCACAAAGACAATATAGTACGGCTATATATATGAAGGCTTTTCATATCCTCATATAAAATATCGAGGTAAAATTTATTAATATATAAGCGGCCAATGGTTTACATCAAAACGTAAGATCAGTTACTAATTCGCCGCTCGAATGGCTAATATTAGGGCTGTCGTGTGGCATGTGGCACTGTCTTGCTCCAATGTCAACAAAGTCCAATGCGTCTATCTGAAGACAAAAAGGTCGATAATTGTACTTTAACGTATTAACTAATTTTAATCGACCTTTTGCTATAAACACAATAAACGTAAAGCATAACAATTTTACAATTCTAGCCTAAGGTAAGACACATGCGTGTTAATTATAATAAAGACAGCAGCAGCAAAGCATTAGCAAACCAAATACAAAATTTACAATTCATTAATAATAATGATACCACTAAAACATTTTCCGCGTCAGTAATCTTCGGATCACTAGCACAGATCCTCTCACTGTGAGCACTAGTACTGTCATTGCCGCGAATTAAAATAGAAATTAGCCTAAAAGCAAAGCCGTGTAATCTTTGCTTGTTGTCGAGCTGACTTTAAAAGAATCACTTCCATATACACCCACGTGTTCTATTTTTGAAGGTTGCGTTCATTGTGATTATGACGTTAAACAAATACGATCCAATCTTGCCGCCGAGGCATCAATTCCTTCAAACAAATGGATGCAATTAAGATAACCCATTTCTCTCAAAGCACGAATTTGGATAATCAAATTGTATAATTCATGTTGAAATGGTAAAACTTATTTACATAATTAATAAGGATTACAACCCTGCTTCTCACACCACTCATGTCGTGTATGTTAGATTTATCCATAAGTAGCGAAGCCTACAGTTTAGCATCGACTTCGAATAACAGACTTTTCTGACAATTTATTTACTCTCAGAGTTTTGAGCGGAAGAATGCTGCTGAGAGGAAGTCACCAAAAGAAATATTTTCTCATATTTCGCTGTTGTTCGATACAATCTCTTGACTTCTGGCAAAACACTACCAACTAGACTACGATACATAATCAAAAATTAAATCAATTGAGTCCAATTCAGATAGAAATGCTAACACGTAACAACAATACAATTGATTTTCTATGTCAAAACAACAACAACAACAACAATGGAATATTGTTTTTGTTTTTCAGCACACGATATGATCCCATTCATTGAATTTATTTTTTGTTTCCTTTTATCTGTTGTCTCTTCAGCTAGCGTGTGTTATCAAAATTGTTTATTCAATCGTTTACTTTTGCTTTTTTGTTCTTTCCTTATTTAATTTGTGTTGTAACTTTTTTTATGAGAAAAATTGTTTCTATTAATTTCTACTTTTTCCTCAATACGTTCACTCGTTCAGTGGGTTCAATATTGTTTGGATACGTTTTCTATTCTTGTTTATATTTTTTATCTTAAATGGATTTCGATTTTTTCTGTTTTCGTACCACAAGTGAAAATAACTTCGATTCGATTAAAAACAAAAGAAAAAAAAATTTGTCCTTTGAAGTTAAACAAAGTCTCTAGGAAGAAGCCTTCAATATAGCTTATAACGTAGAATTTATTTTGTATTGTTCAAAAAATAAACGAACAGTATGTTGTTGCATTTGTTTTAATCGGTTTTTTAAAACCTAATTATCGCTTTATGCGACAAATTCTTTGAAATTTCTGTGAATCGAGGACGTCTCCCGTCCTTAAATTTAAATAAAACAAAGTGTGTGCTAGAAATCATATATTTTAGTTATTTGTCCGAAAGACTTTTGACACCATTATGTTCGGATAAAAGAGCACTTAAATGCACGTCACAGCTTCTCTGGGTAGAGTTCATCCGAAATGTCCAATTTTCCATGTCTGTGAACATGGGCTATGTTGGCTTTAAGGACCGCTATAATTTGTAATTTATACATCTACACTTAAGGACTTAATTAAATCCCTCAAGAAAAATCTAACGGGCCCATATCGCTCTTTCTCGGTGGGCAGTTCACGTTACCTCTACGTGGGATGTCCACGCTCAAAAAAAGGTCGTGTAAAATATCCAGCGTGGCATGAGCTGTGTAACACAAAGCACCGTTCTGTAGAAATTACATGTCGTCGTTTTCAGATCGGCCGATTCAGGCCAAAAGAAGTTGGTAATAATAGAACTAAGATGAGCGTCTTCACTTTGCATTTGTACAATGACACAACCATTTTTTTTTAGAATGTAGACATCACCCTTAAGGGTTTAGTTTCTCAAGATCCAGAAAACCACATCCTAGTTCAATCCGAGGAGAAGTTACTGGCATAGATGCATTCAGAGACAAGCTGCCCGGTATAGCCAGACTGCTTAAAGTGTAAATATTACTAACATTATGTAATCAATTTATTGGCAACTTGGTCATTGGTAAGGTAATTGTGAACATTGAGAGCAATGTCAATTGCCTAACGGATAGTCACGAGTTTCTTATGCATCTACCTACCGCGTGCATCGCTCTTAGGTGAACAAAAGATACCTACCTACATGCACATATAATTAGTCATTATAACTCTTCAGTTTGGATTACGACCTGGCTTCTCACACTACTTATGATGTGGGTGTTAATTTTATTCATGAGTGGCGGGGTCTACAGTTTAAAGTGAGTGATTTTTGAGGAAGTTTTCATGGCAATTTTATTTTAAAGAAAGAGAAAGTTGCCGACGAAATATTTTTTCGCATTTCGTTCTGACCTGGGGTTTGAACCGTGCCTCACGTCTAATACGCCCATACACTACCTACTAGACCACGGTGAATAAAAGAAAATCTATTTTAATAATTTCAGATATTTTGTCAATAGTAGAGTGTAGAGTGTCTTGTGTTCTTGTTCTATGCATACTAAATTCAATCTGTGCTATGAACCTATCCTGGAAAAAGTAATAACTCTCGGTTGTTGCATCTTATATATTCCACTGTAAGTAAATAAAATTAGGAATGCAGTTAAAAACTTACGTATATTTTTACTTCATTAAAATTAAAGTGGATCCTGTATTTCAAATTTATAAACTTTTATTTACCTAAACATACGCATTCTAAACCAATTCTTCATGGCAAACATACATATTTAGGACTAGAGTACTGCTTGGCTTAACAAAAAACCAAAAAAAAAAAATTGAAGCTACATAGACAAACTTTCGTCTTCTCCAGAGCAAAAGAAAAAATTTGTAGAAAAGCTGGGTAAAAAACTTCTGTGGCATAATACACCTTTAGTAGGATGTTGTTATTGTTTTTCATCAGACGTGCTACACAATTCAAAGGTGTATTAAAAGCTTAAACCGAAAATTTATTAGCTTACCGACGAATGTTGCTCCAAAAATATTTTCATTTTTTTTTCATTTTCTACCATGTTTTTCAATTTATTTAATATGGCGGACGCGGTTAAAATGGAGAAATTGAATAAAAATAATCTCATCCGAGTGAGCAGAGGCAACAAGTTGAAATAAAAAAATAAGCTATTGGAAGTGGATTATGTTTTGAACAAAAAAGAAATAACAAGAACTCCGATGGCTTAAAAAGCTCATGAGTAGTTGGATGAATTACCCACCGTTTGGTAATTTTAAGGCAATAAATTTAAAAACATTCAATGTTCTTTTGCTGATGAATCGATCCATAAGTGTAATGAAACGTTTTGTAAATACATTCTTGCAAACAGCTAAGAAGGAATTGGATAAGAGACGGGCCTTTGTTGGTATAATCGTGGCAATGAGAATCTATCCTATAATAGTGCCGGAGGTTCGTCTGGCTTTACTAAACGTTGCATACGATAGTGAGAATAAGAGTCGTTGTATACATGAGTGACGGGGCCTACAGTTTAAAGTCGATTCCGACCAACAGGCTTTTGCCAGAAATCTGCTGAGAGGAATTCGGTGAAGAAATATTTTTTAAATTTCGTTCTGTTGGAGATGTCCGATGTGGAGTTTGGGACCTACGGCGACTTCTATAAGCAATAAGTTCATTCCGTTATATTTTTACATCAATCGATGCACAGAAAACATTGATGTATTTTGTGTTAAAACGATACAACATGAATTCTTCTTTGCGATATAAGGCACAAAAAAAATCAAACATCTATGTTCGCTTTTTATATCTAGTGAACATCACTCAAACGTTTGACCTCTCAAACGTATTATTTCTATCGCGCTTTGAAGTCGCTGTAGTCTAGGTATACCCTGCTTTAAAAAGTAAGTGGCTTACTGGCAGGACTGTGCCTTCAGGAGTAAATTTTCTTTGATTTTCTAGCAAAAATTGTGAGAATAAATAAAATTTCTGAAGAATTTGTCGTTCAGAGTCGACTTTAAACTGTAGGCCTCACCATTCATGGCCAAAATTAACACACAAAAGTGGTATAAGAAACAGCCGCCGTAGTCTAGCAGGTAATGTTTTGGTTTATTAGACGTGAGGCCACGGTTCAAGCCTCAAATCAGACATCTTGAAAAAATATTCCTTCGGCAGCTTCCTCACAGCAGATTTCTTGCAAAAACTCTGAGAGTATATAGAAATTGCAATGAAAAGTTTTATACAAATTCGTCGTTCGAATCGACCTTAAACTGTAGGTCCCGCAACTCATGTACAAAATTAACATACACAACAAAAGTGGTGTGAGAAGTTAGGGTGTAATCTTGACTGAAGAGTTGCTTATGAGTTATCAAACAACATTGGATCTTGTGCGCATTAAAGTTGACCCTCTTCATGCGATTCCATTTAGAGATTGATTCATTCATTTACATCTTTAAGCCTCAATCTCCAAAGAGATTATTCTAGAAATTCAGTACGTACGATGCTGGTGTTTCAATTGATCTACGGACCCATTATTTTATAACATGTTATTGAAAAGAAAAAGTATTTTTTGTTTTCGATAAAATTTAATAAAAAGAATAAATAAATTCTTTTCCATAAAACAATAATATTCGTCAAATAAGAACATAAGCTTTATCGTAATTAATTTTTCCAAAAGCTTTTGCATCAATTCATAGTTTTTGCTTGACGGCCTTAATAAAGTCATTTTTAATACTAAATTTAAAACTACAGGCATTAATCAGTATTAACCGTAGATCGAGCCTTCAAAAACTTCATTATTCTTGCTTATGTATCACTTTGATAGATACTTGTAGTACATGGAATTGTCACTATTATTGATAGATTTTGTTAAAACATTTTAATATTTTAATTCATTTTAATAAAACTATGAATTTTGCGCTAAAATTTTTGACATGATGTACATTGGCATGGTTATTTACATAAAAATCAAGCATTTCATGTCAGCTTGGTTCATTTTCTTTCTAAATGGTAATAAAACAAAACAAAAGGAAAGAAAATATAAATCAATACCAAGCATTAGTCCATAAATCTCTTTATGAAGCTTGATTTATATAAATATCCTTAAATTAATTTCCCTAACAATCACTGTAAGTATTCCATCATTAAGTATCAAATTTCAATTAAAATCGCTGGACGTAATTTTCATATTCCGCAATAAAACTAAAAAGTTTTTGAATTCTGTTGCTAAAAACTTTAATTTGAGATGAAAACATACCAAAAACGAACATAAAAATATAAGCGTCATTATTTAAATATATTTTCTTTAATTTTCTTATCTTTTAGGCGAACAAAAAATTTATTTTTTAAAATCTTAAAAAAGGATATATGGGCTGCTCTGAAATTATGATAGCTAATCCCAAACTATTTAAACAGTATTATTTCTTACATAAAACTACAAGTTGTGTGATAAAAGTTTTCTGAAAATGGTTAAAATTTTCTAAAAAAAATTAAGATAAATATATTTTTTTTAGTAAAAAAAATCTTTTTCATTCGAATTTCAAAAAAGGCCTTAGGCATGATTATTAAAGGCTGCAAGATTTTAAGCTCATTTTTCGAAAAGGCGAAAGAGGTGTAAATATATCATTATCAAAGCGAATGATTCTGTTATCTCATACATACGTAGTTGACCTAAATATTATCATCTGTAATAAAACGTGGGACGGAACACATTTTTCTAATGTTTGTCTGTCACGTGAGATAAATATGAGAAGAGCAGTAAAAAAGACTCTACAATATTTTAGGAAATAGCTACTAGCATTTCTACGTGAAAATTGGTAATATTTTTTCATCCCAAACTACTAAAGGCAGTTTGTTCTGTTCCAAGTAGTACTATCTTTGGCGATAAACATGCTGTTGTCATGTTTGTTGCTGCCAATACTTTCTTCAGTTCATAAGACGAGTTTCTATTTTCTTCTTCTTCAAAGTCTTTAGCAGCAGGAATATTACATATATAATTAATATATAATCGGTCATTACAACCGTTCGTAATAAATTGGAAATATCTGACCTTAGGTTTGAACCTTGGTCTGACGTCTAATAAGGTAACACGGTACATACTAGACTACGACTACTTCAATCAATATCAATAACTGAAAAATTCAACCTTTTCACTTTCGTCGTTCAATTCGTTGACTTTAAAATTTTTCGCAAAAACCATAAATATTGTATTATTTACGATAAAACTTCACAAAATCTTTGATAACTTAAAAAATTTCAAGCACAACACCAAAGAATCCCTAGGAAAGTCGTATTAAAAATGATACATAAGCCAGATTTACGAAATTTTTTAATTTTTTAATTCATGTTTGAAATTCTTTTTTTATTTGTTTTAAAATAATGAGGATAACAATACTAACGAATTATAAAAATATCAGAAATCTAACTTTTTCTGTATTAAAGTTGTGTAGTCTCAAAAAATTTAAAGGTATAATTTTTGATACAAAGCTCGATCTATGGTTAAATAATAAAAAAAGAGTTATTGTGCATTAATTTAATCCTTTATATGTGCGGGCAAAAAGGTCTTTCAATAACTTTAAAATAACAGATACATTTAATCTCTTAATATTATACAATATTTTTATAATTTTGCCTTTCTTTATTAATAATAAATAATTCTTTAATGTTTATTATTATTTTTATGTGCTTTGCCTTCTCGACCTTATTTGTAGGAATGCATATTTAATTAAACATATTTGGTAGTTATGCGCTTAATTTCAGACGATTGAAGTGAATTACCACACTCTTACAGGCATATGTACATGCAAAAGACAGTTTCGGCAAGATTTTTTACAAACGAATATGTATGATGTCTGCTACTCGAGTGTGTCACAAAAACATTCATACTCAACTTATGCTCGATGATGGCACCATAAATTGGAAAAACAAAAGAGACTCATGATATTGAAGGCAGAAGGACATAAACAAAGCAAATAAGAAATAATTAAACTATAATATGCAAGAGTAGTAAAAGAGAGATCGTCGGACGTGTTGACATTTATACGCCTGTGTATATTCATGCCAGAGCTGTAAATACAAGAGATTTTAAACTGCTACAGCCAGTGTGGCCAGATAACCAGCGTCGCTGGTATGCTCGCGTTTTGCCGGGCTGAGGCTCGCCGGATGTGGTGGTCCTTGCTAGTTATCTGAACCTAATGCGCTCTCACATTTATAAAAAATCCATACCAGCATTCGACAAAAGAAATCAAAAAAAAAATATGCTAAGGGACCCGAAAATGGAACTTACAAAGACTCTATAACTAGCAGACTCCGGCTACAGTTACACCACCACAATGAGGAGAGACTGCTGATGTTATTGCAGCTCTACGACCCTGCTCTACTTACCCTCCCACCTTCCTATCGACTTACCTGCCTTTTTGTTCTAACTACTCATTATTACAATAAAAATACGCGAAACCGCAAAAATTTCATTTTCAGGGTGTAAATACAATTTATTAAATATCAAATATTACAAAAATCTAAATCTAATCAGTTTCTCTAAAAAAAATGGGTTTTTTTCCTTTTTTTCTAATAGATTTACAGGTACGTAAGAAAAATAACATCAACCCTTACAATCCGAGCTCGGTTTATATGGTCTGGACGCGTACCTCAATTCAATTAATTGATATAGACAAGAAAACCAAAACAAACCCTAATCATATTATCGTCAAACGAAGTTATCTAATATACTTAAATAAAAATTCGATATTCTTAAATCTTTAAAATAAAGAAGGAAATCAAAAATACTTAAACTTAAAAAAAAAATTCAAAAATACTTAAATTTATAAAAAGAAATCAAAAATACTTAAATAATAAGAACCTCTAATATACCTAAAAATCAAAAATACTTAAATAAAAACCTTTGGTATACAAAAAAAAAAACAAATAATCAAAAATATTTAAAGTTAAAACCCAAGAACAATAAGGAATACCTAAAAATTATACAAATAAACAAAAAAAATCTCTTCTTAGAGGCTGACTGTTCAGTTCAAGTCTCTTGGATACCTAGTTAAATCCTTGAGGTTAGTAGTGCTGTTAGAGGCTGCTAACGGTAAGCAGAGGTTGAGCTGGTACTGACACTGCTGCTGATTACGGTTGATGATAAGTATATAGACGTCTGTAGCTTATTACTGATGAAGTAAGTATATAGATGATATATAGGTATATAGATGATGTACAGATGTTGCTGGTTAACGGTTGTTGGTAAGTATGCAGATGACTGTATGGCTGAATTGCTGGATAACGGTGATGGTAAGTATATAGGTGATATATATAGGTAATTGGTGCGAATATGTTTCATTTGCACAATCCGTATTTAAAAACAAAGTAAATCACGTAAATCAGGCACTAATGTTTATTAACGTTTTTTATAAACCTTATTATTTTCAACACTTTAAAATTAGTTTTTTTTTATATATATAAGATTAAATAAAAAAAACTTCCGAACCGAAAAAAAAGCTCTCCTTTTTTATTAGTGTTTACTTGTTTCCCGCACGCGTGCCAGCCTTGGCTTACTACCGTCCTTCCACCTCGCTGTTCACCCAACAAAAGAGAAAGAGTCGTTTTGTATCTGCCTTTTTATACACATGCTTTTTCCTTCTCGAATGTTCCATACCGTTATATTTTCCATTTATGTTTGTAAAAATATATTTGTCTCGCTTCAACATTCGTCCTTGTATCTTTCTTCCAGATCGCGTTGCCAACAGTTGAAATTCCCACCCTAACACTTCTTTTCCTTCTCAACACGCATGTATAACGCACATAACAAAACGACTCTTCATGAAAAACGACTCTTCAGAATGGATACTCGTTCTTAAATTAAACTAAACATGCACATGAGTTCTTCAATACTTATTTGTACATTTGTATGTGGATAAAGCATTTTCTTATGTACATACGTCTGTTAGTAAAGATCATAAATCGCAAGATTTTATGTTGCTCTGTCATTACTCCTGTCCCTATTTAACCCATCATCGGCTTTCTATGGCATTTTCAGCAGACAGCCAAGGATTTGCAACTTTTTATGTGACGTGATTTTTCTCGTTCTTATTCTTTCTCCTCTTTATGTTTCCCTTCGAAATATTTGCTTCATTTTCTTTTTTCCTTGCAGAAGGGAAAATGCTTTTGGTGACAGCAATCATTGAAAAATAAAAGTGAATGAAAAGAAAAAATCAGACATAAAATAACTACCGGTTATAAAAAGAGGAAGAAAGCACCAAAAAAAAAAAAAAATTAAACGGAATACATACAGTATTGGAAAAAATTATAGAGACAATTGATTTTTTCTCAATGAAATGCCATTGGTTTCGAAACGATCTATGCAGAGGAGATAAACGCGGTCCATTTGACAAGAACAAAGTGTCTAAAGGTTAACCCGGCCACATTTAGGGAATGACACACTAGGCCTACAGGAGCATACATACATACATAGTTGGTCATTACAACCCTTCAGACATGATTACGACCTAGTTTCTCACACCACTTATGTTGTGTGTGTTATTTTTATACATGAGTGGTGGGAGCTACAGTATAAAGTCCACTCCGAAAGACGGATTTTTTGAGAAACTTTATCATGGCAGGTTTTATTTACTCTCAGAGTTTTTGTCAGAAATCTGCTGAGAGGAAGTCCCCGAAGAAATACTTTTTTTGTATTTTGTTTTGATGTCTGGCCTGGGGCTCGAAACCTGGCTTTAAGTCTAATAAGCCAACACACTACCTACTACTACAGGATCATAACATGACTTTTACTAACCTATTCGTCAATAGTGCGGTGGCCATCGATATGCAGAAAAATCCAACATTCAAATAAATGTGCTGTTTAGTAAACAGGCGATACGATGAGTACAATACCTGTAAGTCTATTGTTGCGAAATGTAGCATATCATACGGCATATAATCTTCAGGCTATGTGAGAAGGCATTTAGCATAGTCACAAATCATGTCAACAAAATATAATTTAGATACTATGCTCACATAAAGCGGAAGTCTTTCGAAAAGTCTGGCTAGAATATATGTAAAACTTCTTTGGTTAAACGAAGTCATGACACATATGCCCATAGGGACTTGTTGCTACACCAATAATTCTAAATATGGAAATGGTAATGAACCTATATATATAAGAACTAGAAAAAACATGTCTTTGACTGCCAAACCATAGTATGGTTTTCAAACCAAAAGTACAAACATATCCAAATATAAGTTTCAAGTTTTGGTAGAGAATTTTGAGAATTTTTTTGAAACTTTTCGAAGAATACTAAACGTTAAGTCTTTAGGCTGCAAATACTTTCCTTAAATTGGTTGTTTCGTACGGAATCTGTATTACAAACGTAAACTTTAAGCCTTAATGCTTGTTCTATATTACACTGAAGTCCTTTTATGACGAAAAATCCATAAATTCTGTCTCGAGTTGCACAAGAAGAGAAATCTAATGTAGAATAAGAAGAGTTTCTGTTGCTTTGGCTTCCCAAAGCACTGCTTTTGGCTAAGACTGGGTTCATATGGGAAAACTTAACTTACTTAATCTGCTCTTAGCAATATCATTAGGGGCTTGGGTGATAACTCGAATCGAATAACTGCCTTCACAGAATCTTGACGTTATTGGGAATTCAAGGAATATTATGCAAGATATCACACTAAAAAATCCTGAGCAAGTTTAATACGTCCATTTCGAAAAAAGAGGAAGTAAATACATTATAAACGATTTGGCACAGAATCTACGTGAATGATTTAAGGAAGAATGAAACTGTATATGCAGACATCATTTCCACCGCAAATCTTGCAGACGCAAGTGTCGGCCATATGCGATGAGGTGATGATAATTACGGATGATAATAATTCTAGACATACAATAAACGCAACGCAGGAAACACAACAATCTATCATTCAGGATTATGACCCAGATTCTCACACCACTTATGTTGTGAGTGTTAATTTTATACATGAGCGGCGAGACCGAAAGTACTTGCAATAAAAGAGCAATTTAGCAAACTTAATACGATAATCAAAGATAATCATGACAATAGAATTCACTGACACAATCACTAGGGTTGTCCTTGATAGTAAATGAACAATTAACAATTCCTTCCGACATGGCACAGTAGACAACTTACGGGTAAATAGTCATTAAGAAGCATACGCAAATGAGGAATCTATAGTAATTTAGCTAATAGAAATATGAAAATACAACATGTAAACCTAGATCACACAACGCCTTTAAGTGCGATATTAAGGAAGTATTCTGGGTGATATTAATCAAGAGCTGATGATCCTGATACTGGTGATTGTCCTTACGATACACTAAGAATACGCTTCTAAATATATACTACACATACATACATACGTATATACATAGTTAGTATTTATAACCCTTCGGTCTGGATTTCGATATAATTTACAGTTTTAAAGTCGACTCCGAAGGACAGATTTTTGTGAAAACTTTTACGACATTTTCAATCTTTTTTCTTATTTTATTTTGTTGGAGATGTCTGACCTGGGGGCCTCATGTCTAATAAAGCAGCACATTAAATACTAGAATACGGCGACAAAAACAGTAAAATCCTGGTTTCATTAAAATTAAGTATAACTTCTGCACTGGGTTTCTCTATTGCACATCATCAACTCTAGCAAGCACTTCTGGAAAGCTCTTAAGAATAAAATCGATTCAAATTATAATTAAAATTGTAGTCGGCGGTAGTTCCAATCTTGTAAATTCAATTAACAGGCGATGCCAAGGAGATATTAAAATGAAATTAACTGCGGCAGAATATTAGAGTAATAAAATGGTATAACGGTAATATTTGTAAAATAAAATTTGTTTCTAAAATTATAAATAATAATAAATAATAAAATTTCTTGCCATTACTTCCAGAAAGAGACCTTTAACCACAACCATGGAAAACGAATTTTCAAAATGAATAGGAAAAATTCTTGCTTATACCCATACAAACAACACAAGAAAAAGTTACATTACCGAGTGAACATTTATGGTGGAAAAACTAAAATAATTATGAAAAATAAGTTAAGTAAGTTAGATTAGGTGACTGACGCTTCTTGGAAGATGGGGTCTCACTTAAATCAGTGTTTAAGGCCATTGTGATACCTCAATTAACATTCAACCCGCAGATCGAAACTCCTAGAAGGAACTAACCTAAGTCCAGAATAAATCTTGCAGCTTAGACAAGCACGTCATTAAAAGCGAGATTAAAAACCTTAATTTTTTTCAAGCGAAAGATAATTTCCTATTCAGATCCACATATCCTACCGAAGTTATTTGACGGAATGTCAAATTTATCGGCATATATTCCAAAAGGCAGTGGCCTGAAAGAATTCGATTTAAGCATCAAAGTCCTTTGCTTATCTCTACTTTTCTACCAGAGTATAACAATATTGCACATATTTTCCTACTAAGATTAAGCCCCCTTATTGAACGAACGGAAAGCACAAATTCATCGGAATACCTATGCCTTGTAATTTGTTAGAGATTGTGAGCTCCATACTGGCTCTGGCCTCCAGTTCATAAGGAATGCAATTTTCCACGATATCCCGGTGACCCGAAACTCATAGAAGGGTTAACTGTCCGAGTAAGTCAAGGTATTTTTAGAAAAAATCTTCTCACCCAGCAATGATTGCGCCACTTTGAAAATAGCCATAACCTCCGCATGGAAAACATTACAGTGGGCATATAGCATATAAGACGAAACCCATAATAAATATACCACAGCCTACCCTGTTATGCATCTTTGAGTCATTGATATAAATCTAGAGGATCCGATTGACAACCTCCGGACCTATGGAGTCTGAAACAGGGTTTTCTGCGTGTTGTGTGCTCTACACTCTACACTCTCAACATTCCCCAGAGGGGTGGTTTTATCTCATGTGGTAAAAAAAAATGTGAGAATATTTTTGGAGGCACCCCCCTAAAATGTTTCTTGATGTCAGATTTTAGGATTACCAAAGTTTGAGCACAATTGGAAGATGTTAACCCGTGCCACAGGTACCTCAAATTTTTGAAAATTTCGATTTTGTGGCGGTTTTGCGAGCTTGGCGATATCTCTGGAACAGCTAAAGCTATTTGCCCGTGGCATACACCAAATTAAAGGCCATACTGTTTATAATATTTTACATTCTACAGAATAAATACGCAACTAGTACTAGCTCTCAGGGGTACCTAGTCACGTTTTTAGGGTTCATTATCTCGAATTCAGTACTATTTACGTATTTTTTATTCCATATGAAATATTATAAACAGTATCGACTTCAATTTGATGTATGACAGGGGCAAATATATTAAACCGTTCTCGAGATATGGGTCGACAAAGTCGCCAAACTCTCAAAAAATCGAGATTTTCAAAACTTTGAGGTCCCAGTGTCGCGTGTTAACATCTTTCAATCATGCTCAAAATTTGGCAATCTTAAAATCTAGGGGTACCCCCTAGCCCCAAAAAAAAAAAAATCCGACATTGATTTTTTAAAACCACCCTACTCCCCACGCCGTTTTGTGTATTTCATGTGAGTTCCTTCTTACAGGAATATCCGGTATTATAGGCTAGACAATGAAGTTGCTAGTGCTGGCATTTACTGACAAAAAAATGATATAACAAAAATAAATTCTATCTTTATAATACGGTGGGCCAAGATTCCTATCGGACACTGACAGATTCAAGGCTATGAGAAATCTTCTGTCAAACTAACTTGGCTTCAATTGTTTGAGAAGGGGACCAATTAATTCTTTATAGTACAGCATATGGAAATTTATATCATGTTAAGCAAACTTTTTATACTTCAGAAACATAACATGGGTATTGTGTTGATATGTTAATAATTTTAATTCGTGTGCATGTGTGAATATATGTGGAAAACTAATTTTTTAAAATATACTTATACTCTCATACAAAGTTATATTTACTGTTATATTTGCTGATTCCTGTTGACGTTATTGTTCTTTAATATGACAGGTCATGTTAACATTTTAAAAATGATTTTTATTTGTTTATGCCTGTGTATATTTGTAAGTAGGGTGATGGCTGTATTTCTTATGAGTCTCTCATTTAACTCTCGTCTTCTTTAAGATTTACTTTGAAAGTATATTTATATGCGAATTTAAACATCTAATTCATTTTCAAACATCAACAATGATGCTCGACAATAGCCTCAGTGTCTCATTCCAAAGGCAAAGTAAAGTGAAATATAAGAAAGAAAAATAAAATGTATTTTAATTCCGATTTGGCTGAAAGAATTTTTTATGAAATGGCTATGTGTACGGGTATGTGGTCATAAAATGTTGTCTGTCAGATTTTGCAAGGCTGTCGTCAGCATATGATTTACTCTCAAATCAATATAAGTAATGGAATAACGATACTTTACCAAACATTTTTTAGTAGAATTAATTTGCTTGAATATGACAACTTTAAGATGATTTTCATTATACTCCGTTAAAAAAATGAGGATCCAATTAAGACAATTTTTTTATTTGTTTGTTTGTTTATTAAAAAAACAAAAACAATAAAACTAAAAACAATTGTGAAACGACCATTCACACCTTAAAAGTAACGATACTATTAAATAAAATGTTGAATATAAATTGTTATGATCCAAATACTGGATTCTCCTTTAACTTTAAATAAAACAAAGTCGAAATTTTTTGTACGCTTGAAAAGATTTCTGATGCCAGGCTGAATGTGACCGATGGCATAGCTTATTTTAGCTTTGAGAAATGCTGAAATTTATGGCTTATTGGCATACACTTGGGTCTTATGAAAACACGAGAGAGAAAGTCTAAAGTACTCAAATCGCACGTTCTCGGTGGCCAGTTTATATCACCCCACGTGTGAAGCTCATGCCCTCTAAAAACACATGCAGAATATTCAATGTGTCATATGCTGTGTAGCTAATCTCCCTAGTCTAGTAGATAGTATGTTGGCTTATTAGACCAACTGACCCCAGGTCAGACATCAAAACGAAATATGACAAAAATATTCGTCGCCAGCTCAAAACTTAACTTTAGCGTGATGCATTGAACGTTTTTGATTCTCATTTTCCCATATTCGACATCTTCGTGCAGGGCAGCTGCCAACTCCAGGATCCGAAAAGGATAAAGCTGCTGAAATCCAAATTACTGACAACCATCCGACCAGTAATTTGGCTTCAAGAGGAAATACAGTAATCCCTCGATTTACATCGCAGTTGGTTTCAAAAAAGGCGACGTAATCGAATGACGACACAAATTGAAGTTAGAGGGAACAAAAAATTTGACGACGTAAATCGAAACAACGTTAATCGAGGCGACGCAAATCGAAGGATTAATGTACAGCACTATCGTACAAACGTTCGAGAAAAAAATATTACTCTTTACGTCTCCCAAGCACTCATGAGAATCTATTTTATTTTGACAGCGTTTTTCTCTTCCCCTCTTAATTGTGCTCTCACAATCTGTATGTAGTGTTGCCGTATTTTCACTGAATTTTATGCATTTTGCAAACAAAAAACGTATGTTTTCGATAAGTTGCGAGGAAAATCAAAACAAAAAGTAAAATGAACATAAGAACAGAAAGGACATTTAACATATGCTTAAACGAAATTGACAGTATTTTGAAGTTTTTGATAGCGTTTTTGCTTGAAGTTTCCTTGAATTTTCCACTTATTTGCCAAGCTGCTAACTAATCTTAAATTTCTTGTTTGCATTATGCACTTATTCGCTCTTCTATTGCTTTTCTTATTCTCGGTCGTAGTGGTTCTAACGTTTGCTTCATCGATTTTTATTGCTTTAAAAATTTCCATTAAATATGTCTTCCGTATCGTTATTCTAGTTGTTCTCTACTTAAAACTTTTTTGAATTTTTTCCTTCCTTTTAAATGTTTTAATTTCATCCATTCATTACCATATATTTCAATGCAATTTATAGGAATTTTGCTCTTTCCATACGTATTATTAACATAACATTTATATAACGCTTTCTATGTTATTATTTTTGATCTTTAATAATAAAAAAATTTTCATAGACCAAAAAAAAGTGCCAATAAAACATTTTAAAAGGACTTTGTTTGTTTTCTTACGTCGTTCTTTCTGTCTTATATTACTTATCATATAGTAAGGTCAGTACATGCACACCTATTTAACTATACATACATATATACCATTTATATGTGTAAGTTTACTCCGTATTTATTTTAATCCTTAATGAAAATCAAATATTTGTTTGCTTCTAAAACTTTGAATTATTTTTCAATTTTTTGCTTTGGCTTTTAATTTTTATCCGTGTCAGTCATGTTATCCATTCAACATTGGAGCGAAAACTAAAATTTATTTCCTTAAAATACTCGAAAAGAGAGTAATATTTTGCTATTTTCTACTTTGTTTGTATGTGTTATTATCTTATTGTGAACTTAATATTGCAACCTAAAACGTGTACCTAAGTAGCCACATGCATTTTCACTATATGTAGACCGTATTGTATCAACAGGTCATATCCTATAAATATATTTTCAAAAGTTGCTCTCTTTTGGTAAAAAAAATTTATTTCATACACTTTCGTGAGTGCTAATCAACGTTTTAATCTCTGTATTTACCTCTCACCGAAAGCAAATACCTTTAAACGCCGCAAATGTTGCTGTTACATGTTTAGAGCAATGCGCACTAAGTGTCGGAGCATCCACAGACATGTGCCGTAGTAAAAACTTTACTAGAGGAAAAACATATACGGTCGATAAACTCAAAATGTTGAAAAAACATTTAAGCAACATCTTGTTTACTGATACATGTATATACATACCAGAGATCAGCAATGAGTATTCAAAAAGATGAGTAGAATTGAATCATACTCATAATTTCTGATACTTATACGCATTCGTAGTACTTATCTTAATATCATGGAATATCTACTCATATTCAAAGTTGGAAGTACTCATCATATTCATACTTAACAACACGTATAATGTTGTTGATTTCGACTCTCCATGACTCAAAATTTACAATAATCACAAAATAAGTATGATTCGCGTTCGAACACTACAATACTCACTAGAAGGTTGTGTGTTTGCTTTGCTTGCCGTCTTTGTCTTTTTCTTTCTTCTTCTTTTGTAAATGCAACAACAACTAAGACTATAAATATTGATGAATGATTCGAATCACTAGTATCATTTATGAGTATTACAAGTATTTTTCTAAATTTGTGAATCTGAATTAGAAGGCGTATGAATCAAACCTATTTCGAATGGTATGCGTTTGATGTCAACGTTGTACTCATACTCATTGCAACCTGTACTTGTAAATCAACGTTGTAGTGAGTACGAATGAATCAGATTATTTGAATTTCAATATTGTTGACTCGCTTATATTCAAAATTTCAAGAGTGCTTATGAGTAGAGAAAAAACTATTCTATGCTGATCTCTGATACATACCTATGCAAAATACTAATAGAATAATTTTCTTCACTGTGATGCTAAAAGCAGAATAAACGCAACGCTTCAATCTCTCAAAAATGGAATACATGGGTGTATATAAATGTGATTATTTCAACGGCATTGCGACAACAAGCAATGATTCTGCTAATTTTGATAATTTGTATTTTCATTCGCAGCAATGAGAGAATTAGTGCTCGCAGCGAGCGGATATGTGCTGGCAATGCGAGGATTAATGCTGGCAATACAATAACATGCATGAAATATGTAAAGGTTTTAAAAACGGTGTATAAAATATAACGCAAAAAAACGTTTTAATGGTACCATTGATAGGGAATAAAAGAACTGTTAATTTTTTGCTTATGATTTGCCGCTGCTGCCTTTATTAAATTAATGCGCATGCAGCTTACCTTAGGCAGCTATTGCTTAATTGCTATTTTGTCCACATTGTCTTTATAATATCACGCATTCAACTAAAAATTCACACGAAATCCAAAACACCTCTGAATTTTAAGACAAAAGCCTATAATGGTTGATTTGTATGAGTATATATTTATACTTATATTTGAAAGGAAAACACAGAATTTGTTTGATAAATAAGATTCTGCAGGATATAAACAGACAAATAACTATATAATATTATTAATATGTTCAGCAGATTATGAAGTCTGAAAAGCATTCAACTTTTTTCGGTAATTATTTATTGATTTTCAAAGCAAAATATTTGAATTAACAATAAGTATTCAAAACTTAACTCTTGTAGAATTAAAATTTTTTAAATTTTGCCTGCGGTTAAATTCGGTTTTAATTGTTATTTATATTGCGACATGACAGATATTACTCATACGCAACGTTATTTATATTGGAACATATCAGATATCACTCATACGCAACGTTAAATTTTGTTATTTAAGTTTGAAGCCATTAATAAATATTTGTAGTCTTATATAAACAACAATTATATTACTGTTTATTACGCTTATTACATATGCACAAACATATTTAAACATTTACTTAAATGGTAGAGCATGATTGATGAAAGTAAAACACTGTCAAATTTGTCACTTAAAAGGTTCGTCCCTAAGTGCCAATATGATTTATTTTGTGTGTTTACAAAACACTAAACGTAGAGACAAAAAACAGAGTAAACCTACCAAAAGTTTATCTGTCTGTCTCTTTGTGTTTTAAACAAGGCTAAAAATTGGTTGGCACCGAAACACTGGCTCACACATAAGCCCTAAAGCATACGTGCAATAGTTAATCGTTTTAAAATTAAAAAAAAAATTTTCTGAGAAATAATTTAAGTTCCAAACATTGGAGAAATAAAGGTGGATCATCAGTATTAATAGGAGATATACTCTGGTGCATATTCCTATAAACACACATAACTTTTTTTAAAAGAATTAGAAAAAATTAAACAAGAAAATATTTAGTGGGAAAATAATATTTTTATTAAATCAACTAAGACTTCATTTAAAATATTGTTAATTAAAAACTTTATTTGTATTTCCTTTTATTTTTTAACTTAATTTTAGAGTTTAACTCTTAATTTATCAGTCTCTATAGCATTATTAATAATGGGTGGATGGTCCTTTGTTGTGGATTACCTCAAAAATACGGTCTGGCATTGATTCCAATAATTCTTTAAGAAGATCGGAATCAATTTCCTCCCAAACTTGCTTTATTTTTAGTTTTAGCTCTGTTAAAGTCATTATGCTCTCGTTTTGGCCATTATTTGAATAAACCCACATGTTCTCCATTTGGTTTAAGTCCGGACAACAAGCCGGCCAGTCCAACAGAGGTATGCTGTGTTCGTTAAACCATGATTTAGCCTGCTTTGAAACATGTACAGCAGCATTATCTTGCTGGAATATGCAATCTTCATCCATTTTTTCATCCATAAAAGAGCGAAGAGCATCTTTCAGCAATTCGTTATAAATTGTGCTATTCATTTTTGTTGGAACAAAACAAATTTTAGATTTGCCAACTGCAGAAAATGCTGCTCAAACCATAACACTACCACCGCCGAAATTACGTTTTGACATCCGAACATCGTTTGATCTAAAATCGTGCCAATAACATGAGTATGAGTCAGGACCGTCTAAATTAAATTTTTTTTCGTCGGAGAAAATTACCTTTTTCCACTCCTCTTCCCATTTGATATATTTTCGTGCGAATTTTAGACGATTTTCTTTATGCTGTTTTTGAGCATTGGCTTACACTTTGGCTTCTTGCATTTTATGTTTTCATCTCTTCGTCAAATGTGAGCAACGTGTTTGGAAGTCACAGGAAGATTTAGTTTATTCTTTATTTGTGTAGAATTCAATTTGTTACGGGTTGCTTCTTGTTTTATAAGATTAATCTGTCTTTTTGTTAATTTTGTATTTCCCTTGGTAGGTTTCCGAACACCATAATTTTGTAGTTTCTTAAAGAAATTACGCACGACACTTTCGGAACGTTTAATTTTACGACCAATTTCTCTATTGGAACATCCTTGGTCATGAAAAAATTTAATTTGGAGCTTTTCTTCATCGGACAGAAAAGTTCCCTTGGTCATCTTTAAACGTTATGAAATTTATCGCTTATATTAGAAAATTCTGCAGTAAAATTGAGATATTGTCATTAAAAACGTACCTTTATTTATAAGAAACAGAACATTTGATCGCATGAATAAGGACAACAGGACTAAGAAAAAAATCTTGTTTAGTTTAAAAAAGTACCGTTAAGTTGCCTCTCATTAAAAAACTTCAACTTTACTTTTGGATGAGAACAACAAAGATAAAACAAAAATAGAGAAAAAAATTAAATGCGTTTATAGGAATATGCAACAGTGTATTATAATAATGGCACTGCAGTAGAATCATCATGGTACAAAAAGCCGAAGTCAACGAAAAAACTAGAACAGTACAACATTACGTGGAAATTAAATTTACTAGCGCATCCTGTAAAAAGGAAAAGTTTTAAACATTGATTATTTTTTCTTATCAGGTGAAGAACCATAAGGCAAAATTGAAGGGCGATTCATATGGACAAGCATTCAAGGAAATTTACTGCCTCTGGGCGTTTCGTCTATGCTCCATATTGCATATGGAGGGTACGTATGCTCGCCTTTTTTTATTTTAGTTTTCTCTTATGGTATTGAACTACTCCGCTTTGGTGTCATAGTCTATATGAGCGCCACTTTCAAAAAGCGCTGTCTGTCTGTAACTTATCTTCGAAATTTTTTATTTGTTTGAGCAATCTATTGAACTGGGATACTTGCGGATTTTCTTAAGTTGTAGGTGTTTGCAAATAAGCCATAAACCACGTCCTCAAAGACGACACAACCTATGTAGTCAGACAAATTCAGCCTGATTTACGTACCAGAGTAGTAGTCGCTATAGTGTAGTAGATAGTGTGTTGGCTTATTAGACGTAAGGCCACGATTCAAATCCCGGGTCAGACATCTTCAATAAAACAAGAAACTGCCTCTCAGCAGATTTCTGCCAAAAACTCTGAGAGAAAATTAAATTGCCACAAAAAAGTTTCTTAAAAACCTGTCGTTCGGAGTCGACTTTAAACTGTAGGTCCCGCCACTCATGTATAAAGTTAACACACACAACATGAGTGGTGTGAGAAGTTAGGTCGTAATTGAAATAAATTGTTACGTATGTATTTATGCATGTTACGTACCAGTGTCATGTAAAATTAAATACTTTGGTTACGCTCCACGATGTGAACTATGTTATGTTGCACACATAATGGCATTAACTTCCGAATAGGCTCTGGGTATTTCTTAAAATAAAATCAGTTATTCTGTTTATTGAGGTCTCAACTTACAATTGTTACAATCCTTTAGTCACGGTTCCGAGCTAGCTTCCCACTCCACCCACTGTGTATGCTAATTTTATTCATGTGTAGCGGAGGACCTGCAGTTTTACGTCGACTTTACACGACGGACCGACTTCAGCAAGAAATATAGTTTTCATATTTTGTTTTGATGTTTTATTTTTCAATCATAAATAAATCAAATTTGTCTGACAAATTTTTTAATAAATCATACGAGTAAAGAAAAGAAAAAGCCTCTTTATTACTGTATCAATTTTAACTTGTGGTTTAATTGAATCCAATAAATTTAATTACACAAAACTTTTAATCCGATAAACAATTTTGTTTGATTTAACACGTAGCTGTTCTGTTATATACATATTTCACTTAAAATGATTTTTTTTTCTTATTTTTTCCTCTTAAACAATAACTTTATTTCCTTAACTCTTATTTATAATTTTCCAAAAATTAATTGCGGTTTTCAAATATACAGATGAAGTGATTTAATAGTTTAGAGAAAATCATTTTTATTATTTTGTTTTCTAGCCAATAAATTTTAATATTTTTCACAATTGTTAAATTCTAACATATTAAATTCTAACAAAAACTAATTGAGGGTAGGAGGTAAATAAAAAACAGCTACAATTTAAGGATATTTTTAAATGTACACAAATTTTCTCTATGTCTGCATATGACATTGTGGTAGAATAAAAATACTACAAAGGCAAAGAGTACAGCATTTAGTAAGTATCAAAAGAAACTGTACATAAAAAAATATACAGTGGTGGCCTTATAATTAGAAACGACTTAGCAACATATATGTTTATTAATTTCTTTTACAGTTTTCACTGTGTACCTGGGATCAAAGGCTTTGTTTGGAGGACTTCGTTTTTCCATTAGATTGGGACAAATTAAACTTAGATTCGTCACTCCAGAGTTCTCTGTTCCACAAACATCGTTTCTAATTATAAGGCCACCACTGTACATTAATAAATTACCTTTATTATTATTTTAAAATCGTTTCATCGACAGTTTTTAAAACTGACACAAAAAAAGATTACAATAATTTCGAAATATTTTTAAATTTTTTCGGGCACTCTCCTTAAATGGTAAAAGCTGAGTTTGATGATTATTAGAATTTTATCCTTATATATGTATATTTGTTTAAGTATCTCCCTCACCCAGTGAGAGACACAATTGAACTCGTACCGCTAAAGTCTAGTTAGCAGATTATTTCGTGTAACTGCAACACTTTCAACCTATTCGAATAAAAATAAGGGCTAAAATCAAACTGCCAATCGCACGATCTCTGTGGATGGCCAGTCCACAAAACTTCCAAACGGTCACCCAAAACGGTTGTGCAGAATATCCAATGTGGCACCCTCCTTAAAACAACACATTGTTGGTGTTAACAACACATTGTTGGCAGTCAACAGCAACGGTCTCTCCGACGTAGTTCTGAAAGTCGAATGGAATGCTGTTGTTGCCAGCCGAAATCCACAGTAAACTGACTTTTTGGGATCTTTTGGATGCTCTTGGATGTGTAACGGATTTATCGTGACAAGAGCCCATCGCCACAGATGATTTTTCAACGAAAATTGGAGTCAATTGACAACTGCTCCAGAGTCCATTGAGTGGACCTACATCATTATCTATGGTCTTTGCCCATGGCAATTAGCCAAAATAGACAAACGTAGCTTTAACAAGATGGACGTTGTCAATTCAGAAGACCCTGTTGAAGGGAGCAGTACCTCAATTATAAACTTAAAAAAATAAAACAAAAAAGCGATATAAGCATATAAAATTATGACAAAATAAATACATGTTGACTTTTTTTTTATTACATTTGATGATGCCCATGCCGAAATAACATTTTTTTTTGTTTTTTCTTCGAATTATTTTGTAAATTGTATCCTCTTTTTTGTATATTTGAATTTATTTATTTTTCTTATTATTATGAAATTTTCTAAACATTAGATGATTTTTTCTGACATTTGCCTTCTGCAGACAGCAATGACCATAATTTATGTTGATTTTCTTGTCCGAACTACTCTGTATCCTTTGTTGGTTTTTCCATATAATTTTTGTTTTTTCTTTCAAACTAAATAAAGAAAAGGACCACAAACCTAAGCAAACTCTAAACTATAAAAGGCAAAAAAGAGAGAAGAAGAAGTGTCAACAAACTATTAAAATACTCTCCGGAAAGATACAAAAACATAATCAACAGAATACATAAACAGAACTATCCTTGAGGCCGCTGGTCCTCGCATCAACAAAGTGCAGCATCTTATGGACTAATATTTTAAGCTTAATGGATATCCTTAACATTGATTTCAACATTACTTTTCGTTCTGTTTTTTCCATCTAGCTCTACTCTCAATATCGGTTTATAATGTTTGTTTGTATGTGGGGCTCTTGCTGATGCCTTTTACATCATGAGTTCATCAATCATTTAAATATTGAAAACTATTGTGCTCATCATTGACTTTCTTTTCTATTCTTTCTATTCTCTACAAGTTAGTATTTGTTGTTAAGTACATTTCATAAATTTGTTTATAATGATTTCTATCATTTTAATATTTGGCGTAATGGTTAAGACAGAAAATACATACACAATGTTGCAAAACAATTGTATATTTCGGCTCTCTCATTAAGCGTTTCCTATCTTAAATACAAATAAAACAAAGTGCTTGTGAGATATTAGAAGTTGGGTTAGTCTAGAAGGTAGTGTATTGGCTTATTAGATGTGAGGCCACACGGTTCAAATCCCAGGGTACGCATCTCCAACAAGAAAAAAAATAAAAACAAAAACTAAAAATATTTTTTCGGTGACTTGCTATCTCAGCAGATTTCTGGCAAAAACTCTAAAAGTAAATAAGAAATTTGCCATGAAAAGTTTTTCCAAAAATCTGTCGATAGAAATCGACTTGAAACTGTGGGACCCGCCACTCATGTGTAAAATAAACACACACTACATAAGTGGTGCATGAAACTAGGTCGTAATCCTGACTAAAGGGAATGACCAATCATGCATGTATTTACTATAAAATACTTGTATTTTTATCTGGAACTTTTTTTGAGGCATATATTTAAAATTCTTAATTATTCGCACAATTCTGTGTGGCACTGTTCACAACTTTATGTAAACAACAACAATTGCTTTGTTTGTTATTCCTCTGTTTACATCCTCTGCACAAACATAACAATTACTAGACAATTGTTCGACAGATCTTTGTAACAGAGATCTTCAAACCGCGATTACTCTCTTCAAACGCACCGCGTCTTCATACAATACTGAATGAACTTTTACTAACTTAGTTGCCTACTTTGCCTTGCCTTTTATATGACAACATAAAATGTGTGATGAATCTTCTTGAAGACGAATGTTCGCAGCTGCGTCTTCTCGGGATCTCTATAAATGTAAACATCGTTGTTTCATTATTGTTGTTTGTGTATTTTTTTACATTTATTCCTGTAGTGTTTGTTGTTATATTTTTGTTTACTCGTTTATCCTTTTTTACGCTGGTTTGTTGTTGTATTTTTGTTTACTTTTTTCATTTTTTATGTTGGTGTTTATTTATTTTATTTTAATTTATTTAATTTATTTTATTTGCCTATGGAAATATTCCTTACAGGCAATTTAGTAAAGTTACAATATATCAATTTTAAAAAACTATAAATTTAAATATATAATTACATTATTTTTTATAACATTATTTGATGCAGAAAAATCTATTAGCATATATAATTTATTAATTTCTTTACACATTCTCCTTATTGGATCAGCACCAGCGTAGTTGGATATTTTTGTTTACTTGTTTACAATTTTTTATGCTGGTGTTTTTTGTTATATTACGCAGTGCGATAATTTGTAAACAAGTTCATTGTTTTGTTTTTGTACCTTTTGTTTATAATTTTAATGTTAAGCGATGTAAAAGCAAAACACCAGTATCTAGATTTTTTCCATTTTCGTAACCATAATTACATACGCTAATGATTTCACATAAACCTTCTTAATTTTTAAGTCTTATTAAAGACAAACCAAAGATAAAATTGAACAATACTTACTTAAAGTTAAACTTTTTGATTTTAACCTATTAATCAGTCACACACGAAAGAATTTTAATTTGCTAATATGCTCCTGATTTTGTTTCCCTTCGTCGTAACAGCGGTTAAAATATGGCTTAAATTTCATTTACGTTTCGTGTGAAAGTGTAAATAATGATGGATAGGTGGGAAGTAGCTGTTCTGATAGAATCATGATCTCGATTACATTTATGATATTAATTAACAGTGAAATACGTGGTCTTAGTTGCAATGCACTCACACATACGCACACAAGTAAAAGCTAAAGTACACATAAGGAAAATTAAAGCGAATCAAACCAGTAAATGCACTGACATTCAGATATGAAAATACGATGGATGTTGAAGAAACAGTTAGAATAAGCAATAGGAGTCTCGTGATAACAAAATCAATAAAATTACCTCTTGACATAGTGTAACGTATTTATTTATTTAATTTTATTTTGTGCACTCAAGGAGCACTATCAAATAAAAGGATCAATAGTTTTAACTAAGTGCAGCTGAACCGCACTATTTGGTTAAATTTTATTGATTGATTCTTGAGGGAAAATGTCCCTTCTTTTATACTAAATTTTGGCTGATTTGACAATTCCAAATCAAACCCTTAATTCTAATACAATTTTGTATTGACTTAATACTATAACATATGTTTGTGTATATATTATATGTTTAACTATATTATATTGGTTTGTGTGTGTAATAATTATGGGACAAGTGGATGTTATATGACACGCGCCTGTTATCCACAATAATTCCAACGGTGAAGTGTAAAGAGAGCCACACACGATCACCAGCAATGCCATACAACAACAACACACATACTACATATTATATGCAAACCAATGCAGTCAGCGGCCTGACAACAAAGTGTCAAATGATCGTCGCATGTGCGCGACGGTCAATAACATTGAGTCAAGTGGTCGCCGCTCATATGCAATTGGAGATTCTTTTGTTTATGCATATGAAATGTTGTGCCAGTATTGACAACTGTAAAATCATGCTACACCTCCACCCTTTACAAGAATGTTCATATAACTTTTGTTCTATGGACATTCTTTTACACAACACAGTACAATGATTTTACGTCTATTTCAAATTATATTTTATTAGTGAACTTAAAATGTAAAGTATTTATTTAAATGACTAAGAATATTTTACATATTAATCTTAATTTAACATAATCCAATCTTAATATTATTTCTTATTTAATTTTAATATTTATTTGGTGATAAGTTTACTTATGTAGTTAAAAAAAATCTTATCTTAAAGATTATTATTTCACTTTTCTGATCAGTTTAGTGTTATAATTAAAACTTATTTGTTATATAGCTTAAGTCTATTTTTATGAACTACTTGCTCTTTATTATTTTTCTTATCAATTATAGTTACATTATTTTTTAAATCTATATTTTTAATTTTGTATGGACCTTTATATGATTCCTCTAGTTTATGTCCTGTATTATTCCTAAGTAAAACTAAATCTCCTATGTTAAAATTATAATCTAATATATCCTTATCATAGTTATTCTTCTGTTTGATTTTATTTATTTCTAATAAATGTTTTGCTCTCTTAAGTGCAAGTTCTAATCTAAATTTTGCCTCTTTGGCATAATCGTCTACATTGTATAGTGGAGTAACTGTGTCTACCTCATTGAAATCTTTGAAACTGTTTGGTACTTTGCTAAAAATCAAATCAAAAGGACAATAATTATGTACAGTTGATGGTGTTGTATTAAAACAATATGTGAAATACCTAATCCATTCATCCCAGTCGTCTTTTTCTACAGATTTGTAAGAACGTACGTATTCATTAAAAGTTCTGTGACTTCTTTCTATTGTACCTAAGGTCTAGTGATGATGTGCAGTTGATGTTAGTTTCTCGATTTTCAACAGAGTGCACAATTCGTTTAATATAGAATTTTTACATTCTGTACCCATGTCCGAAATGAACGTCTTCATTGGGCCATAGGTAAGTATAAAATTTTCGAATATCGCTTTTGCGATCGTCTTAGCCGATTTATTTGGTATAGGTATTGTTACCAGGTATTTAGTTAACTCGCATATTAATGTGATTGCGTACTCATTTCCATGTATTGATCTTGGAAATGGTCCAATTGTGTCTACATACACTGTATCAAACGGTTTGTTAGGTGTTTCTGTTATTATCATCGGGCCTTTAACGTGCTTGGTAGTTTTCGTTATTTGACACTTGTGACATGCTTTTACATATTTAGCTATGTCCTTTGTCATATTTTTCCAGTAGTAGTATCTTTTTATTTTCTCTGCGGTTCTATATATGCCGCAATGACCTCCTTCGATAGGGTCATCATGATATTTCAGCATGACTTCTAGAATTTCCTTAGAATTCTTTATATCAAGTATCTTTATTTCATTTAAAAAGCGCTATTTTAATTCTATTTAGTACCTTATTGCCCATATTTCTAAATTTATACTTTGAGACAAATTCGAAAATTTTCTCACTAGGTGCTACTTGTAGTTTATTGATATTTAATTTACTGGCCGCTTTCTCGAGCCTAGAGAAAAATTGTCCTAAGTCAAGTTCCTCTTTAGTAAATATATCATTTATATTTATGCTAGCTAATAATGATTTTCCCTTCTTTATGTAGCATTTATTGGGATAAATCTTTAATTTGTAATACTTTCTGACGTC
This sequence comes from Sarcophaga subvicina, assembly GCA_936449025.2. Classification (NCBI taxonomy): domain Eukaryota; kingdom Metazoa; phylum Arthropoda; class Insecta; order Diptera; family Sarcophagidae; genus Sarcophaga; species Sarcophaga subvicina. The sequence continues at coordinate 43,505,277 of OW388084.2, forward strand.
ACTATTCTTAATTGGTACATATATTTTGGGCTCATTTAATATATCTGTTTTATTTGCTCTATGCTGATTATTTATCCTACTACTGTCTTTTTGCTTAGTCACCGACCTTGTCGTGACTCTCAACACGCGTGATACCTTTCTATTCATTTCCTTAAAATCTTCTATAGTAATTCGCGATAACGCATCCGCGATATAATTGTCCTTCCTAAAGTATAATATAGCGTTTTGTTGCCCTGTTGGTTTAGTGCAACTATTTACGAATTTATTGGCTGGTTTTTTTTTTAAACATGGTTCATATTTCAATTGCATATTAAAGTAATGAAAACAATTTTTACTTTAAAGCATAGAGGCTAGATTTATATATAAAAAAAGTTTGGCTTGGTGACGTTCATGTTTAATGTATGTAATTTTAGATTAATAGAACATACATACAAAAAATTAAGCCAACCTTTTAGTCAATTTTTGGCATTGGCTCCATCAAATTCTTCAATCCTATGTTTGTTCTTTATGAATATGAAAGTGGACATGCTGGAGATGTTGTATTCTATGGCAACATCCTCGCAGTCATTAATATCGACCCTGATAAAGACAATTCTGTCAGCATAGTCCCTGGAGAGTTCCTCCAACCTGGGGGCCATTACTTTGCAGGGGCCACACGAAGTGGTACAGAATTTGACCACCACCAACCTATCACCAGCATTTTCCAATTGCTGATTGAAATCGGACTTGTTCGTGATAGTATAAACCATTTTGTTGCGAGTAGACACAATTTTTTTACTGTGATCATACGCTCTAACTTTTACCTCATTAATGCCCTAAATCAATTTACTAATAATTAATGCTTGATTATCTTAATATTTATCTAAAATTATTGTCTGTTAAAGTCCAGTATTTCCCTAATGTTTTCTTCCTATGTAATATTACAAATTTTTCCTTATTAATAATTTAATGTAAACTAAGTTATGGATACAAATCTAAATATATGTAAGTATTATTGACAAATCTTATATTAAAAGTCCATGTATATGATTTCTAATTATATTGTAATATTATATTTTTTCACTTGGAAATCATAAATATTGTAGTTAAAAAAATTTCCGTAGCAAGTTTCGACTTAAAATTTTTTTTTTTTTTTGTGATATTATTTTTGCCTCGAGCGGTTAACGCTTATAGGCCCTGCCAGTGCAACCCTTGAGGAGCACGTTGGTTTAAAAATTTTATTCTGCAGCGGCGGTAGAGATTCTGTTCGACCTTAAACACATGCGGATTGTCTTCTTCATGTTTTTGTTCTTTGGTCCTTGATTCTTGAGGTCCTTGGTGCCTCTTGGGTCCTTGGTCATCGTTATGCCTCTTTGCCAGGCGGTCATCGTGTTCTTCACAAGTTCAAGGTCCCTGATGCCTCTTAGCCAGGCGGTTCATCCTTCAACGGATCCTTGGCTGTCCGTCAGGATAAGCAAAATTTATTTTGGGTGCTTTTGAGCACACCAGTTGCTGTTATATTTTTTCGGGTCCTTGGGTGCTTTAAATTTTAGCACACCAAGGCCCAGGCAGGATTGACCTGCTTTTTGATGCTTGATAAATTAGCACTCCAGGATTGGCAGAATCACTGTTATATTCTAGGTGCTAATAACTGGAGCACTTCTAGAATAGTGGCAGGATCGCCATGTAACGTATTTATTTATTTATTTTTAATAAAGTGCACTCAAGGAGCACTATCAAATAAAAGGATCAATAGTTTTAACTAAGTGCAGCTGAACCGCACTATTTGGTTAAATTTTATTGATTGATTCTTGAGGGAAAATGTCCCTTCTTTTATACTAAATTTTGGCTGATTTGTCAATTCCAAATGGAACCCTTAATTCTAATACAATTTTGTATTGACTTAATACTATAACATGTGTTTGTGTGTATATTATATGTTTAACTATATTATATTGGATTGTGTGTGTAATAATTATGGGACAAGTGGATGTTATATGACACGCGCCTGTTATCCACAATAATTCCCACGGTGAAGTGTAAAGAGAGCCACACACGATCACCAGCAATGCCATACAACAACAACACACATACTACATATTATATGCAAACCAATGCAGTCAGCGGCCTGACAACAAAGTGTCAAATGATCGTCGCATGTGCGCGACGGTCAATAACATTGAGTCAAGTGGTCGCCGCTCATATGCAATTGGAGATTCTTTTGTTTATGCATATGAAATGTTGTGCCAGTATTGACAACTGTAAAATCATGCTACAATAGTCTGATTCATGTACTTTAATTATTAAAGTTTAATATTGAATTCTATTTCGTTATCTTTTTTTTTAAGTCGCCGTGGTATAGTGGGTAGTGTGTTGGCTTATTAGACGAAAAGCCAGCGTTCGAGCCACAGGCCAGACATCAAAACAAAGTTCAAAAGGTATTTCTTCGGCGACTTCCTCTCAGCAGATTTGTGGCAAAATCTCGGAAAGTAATTAAAATTGATATGAAAAGTTTCTCAAAAATCTTTCGTTCGGAGTCGATTTTAAACAGCAGCTCCCACCACTCATGTATAAAATTCACACACACAACATAAGTGGTGTGAGAAACTAGGTCGCAATCGTGATTCAGTCACTTGTAATGAACAATTATGTATGTATGTATTTCATGAGTTGTATTATGTACTTTCCACCCCACCCTCCTATTATAAATTGCATCAGCGCACATACGATAAAAGCTGCTCACGTTGTCGTTGGCAAAAATCAGTAGCCATTTGAATTCGCTGTAATTCGTAACAGACGAGTTATTCGCGGTTTGAAATTCATTCGGTTTTCTCAGTTTGCAAATGATGATTCGTTGCAGAATTTCTTGTGAAATGTGCATTAAAATTAAGATTTTCTTATACTACCTACTTAATTATGTTTGAAAGAGAAATGAATACCGAAAACATAATCATAAACGATGAAATGTAAAATGTTTTGTGGATTTCTAAAGAAGGAATTGTACAAATAAGCCAACATTTGGTTCCAGTTCGTAGTGACAGTTTACGTTAGGAAAGCATGTGGTCCTGTTTATATTCTAGTTACTCTGTATTTGAGGTTTAAGAAAATGAAACTCTTATAGCAGCAGTACCTTAAAAGTCACAATTGAAACTGCAATACTGCAATGCTCTACAAATAAGGAACAAAATCACAATAAATTAAAGTTTTTAAAGTTACAAGTAAAATTAAAACCAAAGAAAATTTGTCTCGTTAACAAAGAAATTTAATTTTATTTCTGGAGAGTTTTATAATCCAGATGCAGATGGATATTCATAGCGTCGCACATTGGGGTTTTTGATGCCTAAAATGGGAAATAATTGGAAAATGAAATTCTTGAGTACCAAATATTTTTTTACTGAGCTAAAAGTGCACAAAATTCTGCATCACTTTCTTAAAAAATGTGTCTCTAGCAAGTAGCGTTACATTACTACGTCTTTTTGAAGTGTGAGTTTTTTGATATTTTTTTATCTTTCATGAAAAAACTAAATTTTCTGTGTTTTCAAAATTAGTTCTCGGCAAGTTTTTAAGTAAAAATATTTAAAAAAAATGTGGAGGCTTTAACAACAGACGATAGAGATTATATTTGTTCGTTGTTTTATAAGTTTATATAGCTTTGCAATTTTTAAAATTTTTTTTGTGAAGGACTATAAATTTTGCAAATTTTGTAGCATATATGGAAAAATAGTTGTGAGTTAAGCATAGTAAAGCAAAAAAATTTCTTTTCTTAAACCTAAGGCACATTGTGAAATAATAGAAAAAGAATTTTTTTGCACTTTCTTCCACCTGATTAAAAAAAAATGAAAATATATTTTTGCACCTATATAATTTTTATCTATTAAATTTTTTATATAAAATTATAAGACTATATTTATTCAATCATAGGTACAAACGTGAATACAAATAATTGCAAATTCTGGATTTTAAACCTTTACTGAAAAATTGCATTTCTTACAAATTTATTGCCAAGCAATAAAAAAATATTAAAGTTTTTAACGATGGAACATGGAAAAATTTTATTTCGAAATTGAAGAATCGCTGGAATGCATCTTATAGAGTTTCTGAGCGTTTTCTTCAGAACAACAAGTACTGGTTAGATTTGTCAATAGGTTTCCCGCGCCAATCTGGTGTTAAGCATGGTAAATCGAAAGTTGATTTCGAGGATTGCAGTGATAGAAGCAAAAACCAAACTACAAAAGAGTAAAGGAAACAAAATGCCTCATCTTTGCTGGGGCGGACCAGAAGTAATGAACTACTCTTTAACCGAGGAAGCGCAAGAAGCCCGAAACAAAGACTTCAAAATAAAATGAAAACTTGTTTGATACTCAAAATGATTTATTCTAATTTGTATTAACATTTCTATGTTCAATTCTAATTTTATCTGGTTGGTAGATAACCTTTGAGAGTAGGATATATTTTGATGCAGTACATCAGAATCAGTCAAAAACTCAATATTGAATTTTTTGGTTGTTATGCCCTTTTGCATTTCAGGTCACGGTTTTTTTTATTATTATTATGGATTTATCTTCTTTAAGCGAAATAAACCTTAAAAGTTAAAAAAGCAACCAGGAAAGCTCCCACGATTTAATTCCCATTTTAGGCATCAAAAACCCCATTGTGCGTCGTCTGAAGAATTAAAATATAATCAATTTGGGCGTGTTTAATTAAAACAAACAAGAATTTATTGATGCCTGAACAAGGGAAACATGTAGCAACATTTTCTATACACTCAACGTATCTTCTTATAGCGCACCATCTGCTTTCGAGATGCAGCATTCCGTTCACAACGTGGTCTGTTATTACATCAACGTATTGTTCTCACCTCGACATTTGCTACAATTAAAGAACGGGGTTTTCAACTTTAAATAGAACAAAGTGTGCGTGTGTGATATATCATCAAGAGTTTTTATTCCTTTGAAAGGCCTTTCGATGCTTTTAAGTCTGCTATATAACATCGTTAATGTGTCCACTATGGCTTCTATGTGTAGAACACATCCGCAATGTTCAATTTCCAAAGACTCTGAAGCATAAATGAGACTGAATTTTACCGCTAACATCTGTTGTTTGGCTTTTAAGACCACTATCGTTGGTGGCTTATTCGTATATACATGCGGCTCAAAAAAATCCCACAAGAAAAAGTCTAACGCATTCCGCCATTGACAATAATGATCTGACAATTGTTATCAAATTGGTCTCTTTTGAATCTTATGTGGATAGGCATTGTCGGAAATTTGAGAAATTTTGTTTGTTTAAGATTTTTCGATAAAAATGAATGTCTACTGCTCCAGAGTCCATTTACTGAACTCACCTTGTGTTCCTGGGTCAGATGAGTTTTGTACAGGTACAGGCTCAAGTCGTGACCCAAAATTCGCTCAGTTTTGTTATTTAAACGGCACTAAATCGACTGTCTAGGATTATTACCATCCAGGAAAATAACAAAAATTTTTGATATTCATCAGGTCAGGTTTGCAAACACATATTTTACCCTATTACACGAGACTAATGGTTTACATCACGTCGTGTTTGCAGGCGAAGTTCGCTAATCTAATGCCCGCTTTACACTCTCACAGACTGCGGGAATTATTTCAACAGTTCTTGCGTTTCGTCAATGCACGATTGTTGGTCGATCGTTTACTGAACCAGTGAACTCGAATTTATATACTAATTTGGGTATAGTCCACTTGATAGAAACATTTTGGCGTCGTAAAATGGAGGGAGCGTGCAGTATTAAACAACCTTTTTGATCAAATAATTTCATTAGATGTCTATTGTGATTTGGCAAAACAGGCTGTAGCTTCAACACGATAACCTTTATCAACTGTTAAAGTTCGGAGATGACCCGATATGTTCCTTATTGACTTATATAGTACAGTTTGTTGCTTCTTCCTTTCAGGTTTTTAATTAGTTTAGTTTTAGTAGGTTTCAAATGCTATATGTATTAGACAGATTTTAAACAAACCCATCCTTTAGAACTTAAAATAATTTTAGTTTCCAAAATATCACTTCACTGGATACATAATAAAAAAAAATAATTTAAAATACGACAATAAATCGTAACAAATTATTCTTCAAATATTAGAAATTAGTTTCAATATATTTTTTCATGAACTCAATGATCATTTGGCGTGTGATGGCTATACGATTTATTTCCAGTTCAACTCCATTACTAAACATTGCTTGCTTATACTCAAACGATATCATTCAATAAATTGTGATTGTGTGCAATAACTCTCACATTGCCATTCAAAATGTTAATCTTTAAAGGCGATTATGATTTATATTGTGTCAGAAAATACAAACATTGATGCAAAAACACGCCTGACATAAGTTTGCTTGTTTTCGTGTGCGTGTGTTAAACAAGACTGATAATCTATATTTATTTAATCTGCCAGAAACAGTTACACAATAAACACAAATTCAGACTAAGTCTTAACTTAAAATTTAAATTAATCATGGCTTTTGGAAATTACAAAATAATTTATTTTTACTTACCCCGCTCAATAGTGTATGTTTTGTCGACAATTATTTATACGTACATATATGGTTATTGTTTATAATTATTTTTATATAATTTATAATTTTTAATGGGAAAATATTTTATTTTCTTTAACGAGAGACTCTTTCAACGCAGAGCATACACATGTATGTGGTACAATAAAGTATGTAGTAAATCGTAATCCATTATGTTGACATCAAATTAAAGCAACTAATTCGATGAAATATATGCTTTCTAGTTGTCATACTGATATATTTCTCTCATAGAAACTCTAATCGCCACTGGCAACTTATTCTTGTAAAGCATTATTGATACAAATTTAGCACCAACAAAATCTTTCTCCAATAGAGCGAAATGGGGAATACTTAGTGCGGAATATGAACTATAAGCCGGATAAATAAGAACATTCGTATCTCGATATGTGTGGTCTGGCGGTATCCCCATTGAACAAAGTTCCGCTTTTCTTTGCAAACTAAGCAGATTGTTGGCGGTTGCTTCCTTTATGCAAGCTATCTTTGAAAGTAATGGGTCGTATTAAGAGATTCGTCGCAAATCTTTGCTGGTCGTTAAGTGTCAACGACTACTCAAACCAAATTTCGCTTCTAGTAATTTCACTTGACTTTGCGGTAAGTGGTCTAGTTATCGTCTAAAGTCACTGTTCGCTCTTAAAACTGATAGGGTTTGTTGTGTTTTAGCAAAAATTTAATTGTTGAATTCCACTGATTCTAAATGGTTTTGTTCAACATGAAACTGAAGTTCAAGTGACTCCCAGCTTACCGTTTTTACCAGATTGGAATGCTCTCATATTTATGCAGTGCATTGTGTTAGATCTAAGAAAATAGGTTGAAGGATGAAAGAGGGATTAGTGTTTATGGATATTAGACTTTAATCTACCTATTGTATGTAACAGAAAAAAAATTTTGTGGGTAGCGTACGACTGAAGAACGAATTCTGTCAGTAATGCATTGTGCGTTCCACTGGCCAATCGACTACAAACGGATGGGCTCTGCGAGAAAGACGAGTACTACGTATGAATATATGGTTTTCGGGAACAAATCACTTTATTTCGCTAGAGTAGTATCTGTTGTAATACCGATAGAATAGTAAAACACAAGTCACATTGCGATTATGACCCATGAATCAATAGAGTTGGATGCCCTACCGTCATTCGTGAAAAACTTCGCCAGTTCAGGGCGGACATAAGTGGTGTAAATAGTAAGGCTGTCAGATGGAGTGAAATATTTCTTGCACCGTCTGAAGTAATCGAGGCACTTGAATGGTTATTTCGATACTTGAAAAATGTGCTGGTTCCAGCAAGTATCACATTGAATTTTCATGATAAGAACATCAAGAGCACCTGGATTTATCGAAAAAGTCTATAAAACAATGAAATCTTTTGATTTTTTATAGCCTACGGCCTAAGGATTAGACAGAGGGCCTTTTGAACCGATTTTAAGCCGCACACAATTAAATTTTTGCGTCTCTCGAGTTACATCAAGATCTGTACCTGAACCCTGTTTTTTGACAGTGCACTCTAGACTGAAAGTACACTTAGAATGTGGATTGTCTTGAACCATATTTGTAAATTTTGTAATGCGTGAATAAATCATCAGAACAGATTCTTGGAAACTGTGAGAGCCATTAATGCATACCAAAAGTAGAAGCATCCTGTAGTTTGACCGGGCAATAGGCTTGTAGATAAAATTATAGGGAAAACGTTTATAGATTGATGACATTGCAATAAATCCCATGGCCACAATACTATGCTGCCTTTTCGCTACTATAATAATAATTCAATAATACCAACCCCTTTCTTATACAATGAAAAGTCGATCACTTAAAACAATGTCGAAAGTAAGTGGTTGTAGTTGAATGGCAATGGACCGGCATAAATATTTGATTTCAAGTTTGTTAGCAATTAGATTTTTAAAAGAAGCGAGCGGCCAACTCTTGGTTAATAAAACAATTAAAGGGCCCGCCAAATAACTTTTTTTTCTGAAAATGCTTTAAACAAATAACTACTGAATATTTTCTCAAATTTCTTTTTTTATTTGAAAGTAAAATCCTTCCGGTTATTAATGGAAAATAATTTCATTCAAATGGCTGCCTCCGCTGGCCATGCAGTAGCCTACACGATCGGTTCAATTTTTAAGCACATTATCGATTGTGTGCAGCTGTATTTCACCAATGGCTTCACGAATATTGTCCTTTAAAGCGACAATTGTCTCTGGCTTGTCGGTGTAACACTTATCTTTGACGGCACCCCACAAATAATAGTCCAACGGTGTCAAATCGCAGCTCCGAGGTGGCCAAACGACATCAGCTCTGCGGCTGATAATGCGATCTGCAAAAACAGGGCGCAAAAGATCGAGTGTAGCTTCGGCTGTGTGGCACGTAGCGCCGTCCTGTTGAAACCAAATGTTGCCAATATCCTCCTCTTCAATATTTGTGAACAAAAATTCGTTCAACATGGCCCGATAACGATCGCCATTGACTGTAAAGGCCACTCCTTGCGCATTTTCGAAGAAATTGACCAAAATCCGCACCAAACAGTGACTCGTTTTGGGTGCGTCGGCTTTTCAGTGTATGCGTGCGGGTTTTCTATGCCCCAAATGTGACAATTGTGCTTGTTTACATACCCGCCAAGATCAAAATGAGCTTCATCTAAAAAGATGATTATTTTTTGCCAAAATCGGCATCTTCTATAAGTTGATCGCAGGCCCACTTAGCGAGGCGAAAACGCATTGGATGGTCAATCGGCTTCAACTCCTGAACCAATTGAACTTTGTATGACGTCATACCAAGGTCTTTATGCAAAATTCGTCTCAATGATATCTCCGAAATGTTCAATTGTTGAGAACGACGGTGAATTGATGTCGATGGCGGACACTTTCTGCCGCAGCAGCAATATTCTCGGGTGTAAGCGCTGTTTTTGGCTTTTCACGCTTTGGTTTATCGATGAGGATGCCAGTTTCTTTCACTTTTTTCACAAGATAACAAATATACGCAGCTGACGGTGCTTCTCTTCTTCCAAAATCCGTACGCAATTTTCGCACACATTCTGCAACATTACCATGATTTTCAAAGTAATGTCGCAATATTTCCCAGCGTTGTTCTAACGTATACACAATCATATTCGTTCAGCGGAAGGATAAAACTAATTATCTGTCAAATCATACATGAGCTAAGTGTTACCATTCACGAAATAAGCACTCGTTGAAAAAAACGTTAGATGGCGAACCCCATATTAAACTTAAACTTAATTTATTGGATCATAACTTTGAAAATCATCTTTTCGAATCCAAAATTATTTCTAAAATTAAAATCTGTTTCTACCCTATACGTACAGACATTATGTACTTAAGTTTTTTTATTGCTTTTTGCAATTATCCGTTTTTTCCAAAAAATTTTTAAATTCCAAAAGTTTTATGTAAAAACACCACAAAAAAAAGAAGAAACTGATGTTGCAACGACTTTAGTTTCTGTTATTTTCTTGTTATTATACTCAGATTTGTATTTATTTGGTTGCTTAAAGCAGTTAATTAAAATATCCAACTATAAACAACAGCAATTTCTTAAATAACAACATTATTGGTACGATGATAATAAAGTTTACATGGAGGTTTTAAGAAATATTTCCTGCTTAAGAGTTAATTGAAATTCTTCTTCGTTGGCCCTTACAACCATTCAGTCAGTTTCTCATACCACTCATGTTGTCCGTGTTATTTTTATAAATGAATGGCGCGACCTACAATTTAAAGTCGACTCTGAACGACAGATTTTTTGTGAAACTTTTTAAGGTAATTTTATTTTTACTCTCAGAGTTCCTGCCAGAAATGTGCTGAGGAATTAAAATTAAAATTATTTTGTTTTCAGCTTCGAACTATTAGCGATACAAAACTTTGTAGTACAATTCGTATTCAACAACGATAAAGTTTATTCATGCAGTGAATTATTGTAATCAATGGATGAGAGGAAATTTTCCCACCAAAAACGGATGTGTTGGGTTATTAACCCTGGACGGTAACTCTTCATTTTTGTACATTAATAATACACTTCGTTGAATCGACGAACACTTTAATCCTAATTGGTTACTGTTCGTCGAATCGACGAAGCTCATTTTTTCTTTATCATATAATTATTTTATGTTTGACCAAATTCCGCTCTTTTTATTAACAATGTTGGTTGATAATGAAAGCTGGTAGTGAGTAAACGGACACTGGCCACCGATATTTCGTAATCGTTGATGGTCATTTTTGTACAGTAAGGTTACTCTTCGTTGAATCGACGAACATAAAATTTTTTTCGTCTACTGACCGCAAGCTTCATTATCAACTAACGTTGTTGCAAAGAAGGAAAAACTTTTGATCAAACATAAAAGAGTTTTAGGATAAAGAGTAAATGAGTTTCGTCGATTCGACGAACAGTAATCGTACAGGGTTAAACGCGAGACGGTGGTGAGTTCAAGGGCCACTTCAAGCATTCCGGACAAATCATAGCCACGTCCTCTCAGCATATTTCTGGCTAAAACTCTCAGCCCAAATAAAATTGCCATGAAAAGTTTCTCAAAAATCTGTCTCTGGGAGTCGAATTTAAACTGTAGGTCCCAGCACTCATGTATAAAATTAACACAGGCAACATAAGTGGTGTGAGAAGTTACGTCGTAATCCTAACTGAAAGGTTGCCAATTATGTATGTATGTGTATCAGAAGTCATGAAGCAATGAGTATTCAAAACGATGAGTAGATTCGAATCATACTTATAATTTCTGATACTTATACGCATTCATACTTATTTTAATATCATACTCATACTACTCATATTCAAAGTTTGAAATACTCATGGTACTCGTACTTAACAATACGCATGTTGTTATTGATTTCGACACTCCATGACTCATCGTATACACGACATTATACTACATTACTCACAAGAAGGTTGTGTGTTTGCTCTGCTTACTGTCTTTGTCTTTTTTGTTTATGTGTCATTCTTCTCTCTTTGTAAATGCAACAACAACTAAGACTGTAAATTTTGACGAATGATTCGAATCAATTTTCTAAATATATGAATCTGAATGGGTAGGAGTATGAATCAAACATACTTTGAATGTTATGAGTTTGATGTCAACGTCGTATTCAGACTCATTGCCACTTGTACTTATAAATCAATGTTGTATTGAGTACGAACGAATCAGAGTGACTCACTGATACTCAAAATTTCATGAGTACTTATGAGTAGCGAAAAAGCGATTCATTGCTGATCTCTGACGTGTATTCCTTGGTATTGTGTATTGTAGTTTTTACTGTTTATGAAAAATTTTTCAACAAATTTATTGTGTTACTAGAAATGTCGTTAAAATTGTTTCGAATGGAATTAAAAATTGACATACAGAAGACATAAACTGAGCATAGATGTTTAATATTTTATTTAAGAGATCAATAAATCAATATTATTATCTGTTCGTATTTTTCTTTGATACTGTCTAATTGCTTTCTTTATTCTCTTTTATGAGAGCGATAAAAATCGTTTCTTGTATAGTGCCTTGAACATGAATATTTCAAATAAGAAATTGCAAAAGATACATAAAAAGAAGAAGAATTTGTTGAATGCTCTATAGGATGGAAAAAATCCATTATTTTTATGTTGTTTTCCAGAACCAACACGCGTCTGTTAGACTGCTTTTAAGAAAACATTACACCATTTCCGAACAAAAAAATTTTGTTTTTGATTTCATTCTCCCTTAGGAAAAGGGAATTCGTGAATTTGTTTTTTCTTAATAAAAACAAAATAAAATCTTAAAAATACTAGACTTCAGTCAGATTTCTCAATGGCAACAGTGTAACCTGCTTAGTTGCATTTTTACTTCCTTTTTTTAAAACCATTCTCTGCAAATGATTGGCAATGATAAAAACCAGACAATATTTTATTACGAAAACGTGTTCCTTCGACTGGGTTTGTATGTGTATGGTAGCAGTGGTATCTTGAGAGTGCTAGCATCATAACGAGAACACTCAAAATGTGCAACAGTTATACGAGTTTAAAGCATGAAATGGAAGACATTCAAATGCTAGCGAAACTACACTCAAAAACTAGGAAAGTGCATAAATTTTGATTCAATAAATAACAATGAATTTGACATATAATTTTATTAAACAATCATTTTTTTTAATTGCATAATTTCTGTTTTTTGACTAAAGCTATCACTTACAGAATGATGCTAACTCATCATATACATATATACAAATTAATAGCGCCACATTAAATTTCTTTCAGTGTCTACCCTTTATAATAAATGCAAAATAAATGCATCCAGCTGATGTTTAGTTGTCATATCTACTATTTGAATAATGCTTGTTAAATGCTTATAATTTATATTTAAATTAATTCTTAGAATTTTTAACGACTCTCTTAAAAAATTCATTACCCGCTGTCATAAATTTAAAAGGAATTTTAAGTGGGATTTTCATAAATCACATCACAGTTCATTTAAATTTTAAAAGACTTTAAGTGACTGAATTTAAAAAAGCAAATAAATTTACTTTACAGCAACTTTAAATTAAAATTTAAACCAGTTGTGGGCAGTTTTAAATCTATTGATTGAAAACAATAATTAAGAGAGAGTATTTAAACAAATACTGAAGTGTCCGCCGTCTAGTAGATAGTGTGTTGGCTTTTTAAACGTGAATCCACGGTCATAACTCCAGGTCAGACATCTCCAACATAATTAAATACGAAAAAATTATTCGGCCACTTTCTCTCAGAGGATTTCCTGTTGCTAACGTGAAGATGTGATTCGCCAATTAAAGTTCCCACAGGCTTAATACTCTTGCACAAAGTTCCTGATATGACTCCAGAAGAGTATTTAGGGAATAATTTTGAAGAACGGTTGCGTATTCGATAAATCACAAGCAAAAGTCAACTAAACAACTCATTCATAAGTTCATAGCGGTAAATATCAACAGAAAACGCTAAACAGCACTGGTATATTCAATGCCAAATGGCTTAAATGCAGTGCTTGATCTTAAGAGTAACCTACTAAATATTGGACATAACAATTGAATACATTGGACCTTTGAATTTAAATTTATTCTGAGTTCTTCTTGGAGGTACATACACTCTTGCTGTGCAAAAATATGGAGTCACAAGAAAGTTTCTTTTATTTATTTATGGTTTGTGTAAAACCTTAAAATTTTTTGGCAACAGTCTGAATAATGTTTCTGAAGGCGAATGTTCGTACAGTAGAAAACAATATAAAAAAATTAAAAAAATTTATAGTTTTGCATTTTTAGTTTATTAATTGATTTCTATTTTATAATAAAACAAAAATTTTATTTACATTCGATTTTGACTGCTTATTACATGAGTTTTTATTTCTTAAACTTGAGTACATAAAAGAGAAAAACATTTGCGTATATTTTAGAATGATTACCTTGCGTTTGCATACCTTTTTTATTGCATTGGTATTCCACATTTATTTGTTTGATGTTATTTTCCTGCTAAAACAATCGTTAACATAAAAAATTTTAAATTAATAAAAATCTTTTTATGTGTCAATACTAACCAGTAGTAAAAGAGTCGGGAGTATATCAAGGTATACATAGTCAAAAAATCTGAGCTAACAAAGTAATATTTTTCATTTTCAATTAATCGTTTGTAGTTCAGAATTCAAACAAAGAAAAAAAGTATTTGTGTTTCAATATTTTAAATTTTAATTCAATTAATATTCTGTTTTTTTGGTTATTTATTAAAGAGCCACATTAAATTGGCATGTTTTTGTTGTCTGGTTTTGCTATTTCTATGGTCGACTAGACGTATTAATTTAATTCTGTTTAAATAACACTCATACGTCAAGGTGGCCAGTGGACTTTGCACATTATTTGTTTATATTAATATACTACAGAATAGCATTTGTAAGTGTAAATGTAAAAAACATCTGTTTTCGAAGAAATTTTATTAAAAATATTTGTAATTAAAATTAAAAGACAGGAGCACATAGGCAACAAATTTAATTGTAAAATAATAACACAAATAAAATGGATAACTTGGTCAGGTAAAAAAATAAATAAGGCTCTTAGATTCCTTTTTTATGTCGAGTTTCAAATTATTGTGACAAACTAACAGCTGTACTTAATTAAATGCAAATAAATTTATCTTACACCACAAGAGCGTCAGACAAACACTTAGACTCAAAGTATGTGTGTTTAGGAAAGGGAGTGAGAGAGAAAAATACTTAAATAGTTACAGTCGACAAGAGGTTCTGTTGTTCTATAAGAAGTTCTTCAACACATATGTGGAAACCATTAAAAACACAAATAAATTACAGAGCATTTGTTCTCAGACGTGTCTTTATAGCTCATGGAACATTATTACAAGTACAATTGTTTAAAACATTATTTTTTTCCGTCATAGTTTTTAATACACTCGCAATTAATTTAATTAGTGGCGAGGTCACTCAGATAAGTCGACTCCGAACGACTGGTTTTTACACAAACATTGGCGATATTTGTTTTGTTATACAACATTTTCATTAAGAGGAAAGCCACAATAGTAAACGCACGGATATGCATGAATTTTTTTCTGTCTGAAAGAAAGAAAATATTGCACTGGAAAAAATATTAAAAAAGTAATTTAATTGCAAAAGTTGTGCATTAACACTTTATGAACTTTTTGAATGTGCTTAAAATATTATGTTTTTTGTTTTTTTTTATTGCTTTAAAATTACAATTTATCTTACGATAATAAATGATTATTTAAGACTTTTTTTTTGGCTATAAAACGATTTTCATTGGCTATAAAACGAGCAGAAAACAGAAAACTTAATTCCAATCTGTTGTTTTTATTACTTTGACTTGATTAAATAAAATTTTATGTTTCCATTCTACCGCCATCAGCCATTCAAAGAAAATACCTGTGTGTGAGCCATTTTGGAATGCTTTCTTTAAATTTTTATATCTTGTTCTGTCCTTATCTGTCTTTGGCATTCAGGATTTATTTGTTCGCTATTACTCCTGCTAAAATGATAGTTAAAAAACAACAGTAAAAAGAAAAACCAAATCCGAGGGAATGGAATGTTGAAAGTTAATAAATCATCTTATTGCCACCGAAATTCATATCCACCAGAGTTCCAATAGTAAACAGTGGTAGAATAAAATTTAATTTAAATAAATTTTTGACATTCTTTATTATTGTTGTTGTTTTTGTTTTGTTTTCAATTTAATTCCTGATTATGTATTGGCTTAGAAAAATTGAAACTTATTATAACTTTTCTTAAATTTAATTATTATTCGCGAGTAAATTTAGTGTCATAAGAAGCATCAGAATTAAATGACTTCCTAGATATTCCAAGTAAAATGCTGGTAAAGAAGTAGTTCCAGAGGTAATTTCCGAAATTAAAAAAACTAAATGTGAAAAATAACATGGATATGATAACATAGACTATAAGGTAATAAAAAGCTTGGTTCAGTATTTCTCATAATTTTATTTTACTAAAATTAAAAGTAAAGAAGTCGAAGCATTATATGGACTTATATAGCTCCAAACGCTTGCAATTCTTTAAAAAAAAAAGAATATAATTTTTATTTTCACTGAATCAGAGATCAGAAATTAGTATTCAAAAAGAAGTGTAGATTCGAATTATAATTATAATTTGTGATACTTATAAGCATTCATACTTATTTTAATATCATGGAACCCCTACTCATATTCAAATTTTGAAGTACTCATCGTACTCACACTCAACAATACGTATGATGTTGTTGATTTCGACTTTCCATGACTTAACATTTACACGAAGCACAAAATAAGTATGATTCGCGTACGAACATTACAATACTTAATTAGAAGGTTGTGTGTCTGCTTTGTTTGCTGCTCTGTCTTTTTTGCTTCTGTGTCTTTTTTCCTTTTTTTGTAAATGCAACAACAACTAAGACTGTAAATTTTGATGAATGATTCAAGTCACTCTAGTATTATAAATATTATTATAACATAAAATTATGAATCTAAATGAGTAGGCTTTAAATCAAACATATTTCAAATGTTATGAGTTTGATGTCAATGTTGTATTCATACTCATTGCAACCTGTACCTATAAATCAATGTTGTAGTGAATACGAATGAATCAAAATAGTTGAATTTCAATACTGTTGACTCACTCGTGGTCAAAATTTCATGAGTATTTATGAGTAGCGAAAGAACGATTCATTGCTGATCTCTGTCATGAATCGAATATACAACCCCCTCTCTAATACTCTAGCACTATATCTACTAGACAACTTAACAAACAACAAAATTACTTAAAAAACGTTTTACAAAATTGTTGTCTGATTTTAAAATTGTTTACCCGATCACCAGTTTGTATTTCGGCATAATCAGGGAATGTCGCAGAGGTGTTGAAGCAGCAGGAGATGAGTTGGAAAATCTGATATACTGTTCTTCGGTGTTTCTTGATATTAAGCAAGTTTTGAATGAGTCTGACGTGATGGATATACTATACAAAATAAAATATCTACTGCCCGTAACTTTTTAACTTTTGTTGATGACAACTTTAAATGAATAAGATTTTTACGTAAACATCTATGATAGCAGCTTTATAACATCTGGCATACCATAGGGACGCCAGCTAAGTCTAACCATATATACAGTATTTTTTATCAAACATACCTAGGAATGGGGATGTTATGATTGCCATATATGTAGCTAATACTGCTATATTAACGGCCAAAGGATCAGCATCTCAAGCTTCAATACTGGTTCGAAAACAACTCGACTTAATAAACGCTGGGTTAAAAAAGTTAAATATTTAACTGGACTTAGGTAAGTCAATTCTGGTTACTTATACCTGTTACCTGTTTATCTTTGTGATTCCCAAATCCATTTGCATTAGATACCTTGGTATGAATATTGATAGACATTTATAAATATACATGTTCCTTTTACTCCTCTAGAGAGCGAAGGGCCCCAACAAGTTAATTCCAAAAAGCTCGATCATTAGCGCGATGTTTGACTTCGTTGCATTGTAGACGTAATTTGGATAGTTCGGTTGTAATTTGACGTTTCCAGGTGTGTGGTGGTTGTCCGATGCGCCTGGTTCCAGACTATTGCTTTCTTTATGATGTCATCAAATGGCTTACGAAGAGTGTGCCCAATCCATCCCCACTTGCGTCTCCTTATTTCCTTCTCCTTCTGGTTGCTGGTTTGTATCTGACCAGAGTTGGGCATTGGATATTACAGAAGCCCAGTAAACACGCAAGATTCTACGCAAAAATTTGTTGACAAATACCTGAAGAGACTAGGAATCTCGCGGTGCCATATTCCACGTTTCGCAATTGTATAGTAATGTGGATTTAACGTAGGAATTGAAAATTTCAATTTTGGTGCGTCTCGATATGGTAGACGATTTCCAAACAGGGCAAAAGCATTGCGTGCCTTATTATTCCGACTGGCAACATCTGCTGGCGAACCACCGGATTTATCAATTATACTGCCTAGACAGCAGAAGGACTCCACATCATCAATTTCCTTGCCGTATATTAGGAATTATTGTTCTGCGTTAGCATTTAACCTGAGTGTTTTGGTTTTGTGGATATTAATCTTCAGTACTGCTATCTTTGCGGTTTCGCTAATTAAATTTAGCTTTGATTGCATGTCGGAGAAAGAATGACTTAGCAAGCATATATCATCCGCATAGTCCAGGTCTTCAAGTCTATCTTGCAAACCCCATGCTATCCCTGTCCTATGACTTGTTGACTTTTGTAGCATTACATCGAACACAATTAAAGAGGAGTGGTGACAGCACACATCCTTGGTGTACTCCGGTTTTTTTTTTGATGCTATTGCCCAGTTGGTTTTCATGTAATACGCGGCAGTGATAGACGTCTAACATGGAAAAATTATTTAGAATAAAAGAAAGAGAGAGAGAGACCAGTTTTATTAACAGATAAGAAATATTTCAAAAGTCAGAACTGAGTTTAAACAACAACTTAATACCAGTAGGTAGTCTGTTGATAGTATGTTGCTTTGACAGACGTGAGGTCGTGATTAAAACCCCAGGTCAGACGTCTCGAAACATGAAAAACTATTTCTTTGGCGATTTCCTCTCAGCAGATTTCTGGCAAAAACTCTGACAGTAAATAAGATATTGCCATGAAAAGTTCCCAAAAATCTGTCATTTTGGAATTGACTTTAAACTATAAGTCCCGCCACTCATTTATAAAATTAATACATCTACACAAGTGGTGTGAGAAGATAGGTTGTAATCCCGACTGAAGGGTTGTAATGGACAATATTTATGTATATTTTTTTTCAAAGCCAATAGTATATCAACAGTATATTTAATTAACAAATCTTCTCAGCTAACGTAAGTAAGTTTTTCATTTTTAAATAATTTGTTAACAAAATTCAAAAAAAAGAAAAAAAACATATATTTGCGCTTCAATATTTTAAATTTTAATTTCATTTTATTTTTTATTATAAATGGCCACATTAAATAAGCATTTACAGTTCGTTGTCTGGTTTTGCTATTTTTATGGTCGACTAGACGTGTGAATACAATTTTGTTTAAATAACACTCATACGTCAAGGTGGCCAGTGGCCTCTATACATTAGTTGTTTCATTTTGTATTAAAATTTTAAGGCATATTTTGTAAGTGAACTGAAATAAAATTAAAACATCTGTTTTCGCAGAAATTTAATTAAAAATATTTTTCATTAAAATTAAAGGGCAGGAGCTTATAGACAACAAAATAAATTGCAAAATACAGAAGTTGCTGCAAAAAAATTACTGTGATTTAGCACCTCAAAATATACAATGAGAATCTGAAATTGCAGACTAAAAAATAGAAAAACAAAGAAAAAAGACCATTTTTTTGACTGCGAGTATCAAATTATTGTAACAAACTAACAGCTGTACTTAATTAAATGCAAATAAATTTATCTTACACCAAAAGAGCTTCAGAAAGACACACATAGATTCGAAGAATGTGTGTTTAGAAAATAGAAAGAGAGAGCAAAATACTTAAAACTTATCGTTAACAAAATATTCAGATGAATTATAAAAAGTTCTTCCACACACAAACGATTGCAATTAAAAATCAAAATAAATTACAGATCATTTATATTTAGATGTGCGTAGTCTTAGAACTCATGAAGTTACATTTCGTGTATTTAATGCACTTACAATTAATTTACTAGTTTTGCTCTCCAACTCTATAATTATTTACATGCACATGTGTTTACAATGTTCACACTCAGTACTACAGCATTAATTTTAAATGCGAATAAAGAAAGAATTCACTTGAACAAAGAAAAAACTATGGCTTAAAGTAAACAATGTGTTTTTTTTAATTTTTTTTTAAATTACATGCCCTAAATCCATTCGCTTGTAAAAAAGTAAAAATATAGCAGCATGTTTCCGAGATCCAAGAATTTTCTTTACACATAACTTCGGCTTTGAGGACCGCTGTAGTTTGTGGCTTATCCGCATGCGACTTAAGAAAGTAAATCTAATGCAGCCAAAATGCACAATCTCGGCTGTCAGTTCACTTCAACTTTACGTGAGTAGACCATGCCCTCAAATCGCTCGTGCAGAATATTCAATGTGGCATGAGCTCTATCGTACATAGATCCGTAATGTTAAAACTACATCTCTTTGAAGCACAAATCATTCAAGTCAGGCAAAAAGAAGTAGGTAATCGTTGACCCAAAGTTCTCGCTGATAGTGATGGACTGACAGAGGTCATTCTCTAGGAAATATGGAACGATGACGCCCTTAGACCAAAATCCTTACCAAACAGTGACTTTTTCGAGACGCATTGGCAGCGCTTATGTATAATATTGACCCTAAATCTATGCCAAACGGAGATATTTTTTGGATGCATTTAGTATTTCTGGATAGCGTATGTATTAGTATCGTTCCAAATAAAAAAAATTGTTTCCACGTACTCATTAATGTAGAAAAGGGTCTCTTCGCTGTAGACAATTATTTGATGAAAATTATGCGCAGTTGTCAACTGAGAACACATGACACTGTCCATGGCCGTCAATCGTGATTTGGCAAAACAGATTGAATAAATGGTAACTAATTTGAAAAACGTAGCTTCGATAAAACTGCCGTCAGTAACTGTCAAAGTACAGAAGTCCCTGTTGAAATACAAGAACAAGAAAAAAAGATTCCAATATTTTATTTGCAAAAGATTCAAGATTTTTTTATTTTCGATATATTGTTGATGAGAATTTTTGTTGGCAACTGCGTTTAATTTTTTTTCTTTTGTATTTAAAACTAATTACAGTGCACTCGCGGTAACGTAAACTAATTAAAATTAAGGGAATTCAGTTTAGCGAAATTGTTCACGTTAGCGATTGTCCAATTTCATGAAAAATATGTGTGTTTTATACGCTTCAACGTGAAATTCTTTTATTATTGTTTACATTGTTAAAATATAAAAATAAAGTTATTTATTAAAATTCATTACATTAAATTAAAAAACGAGATCACGAAAAAATATCAATTGAAATAAATACTCATCATATTTATGCATTAAAGAAATCCATAAACTTTTTCTGCTGCTTTGTCTTTTCCAATATCTGAAATACCGCTCTTTACCCTAAGCGTGTTAGTGCACTCATGTCACATTGATCCACCTTGATTGCATCTCATGCCCATAATAATGCCTTGTTAAAAATTTCAATTGCTTTACTTGCGAAAAAAATTGTTTAACAGTATCATCGACGTCACTTTCTTCGTTTTGCCCAGTTTCATGGATTTCAGTCGTATCATCAATACACTATTCACTATTCCACTCTTGAACTATTTCGAAGAAAAAATCAAAAATAAAAAAACTAGATGCTGGTGTTTTGCTTTTACATCTTTTAACATTTAAATTATAAACAAAAGCTACAAAAACAAAACAATGCAGTAAACAAACCTGTATAAACAAACAACATCATTAAAAAATGATAAATAAGTAAACAAAAAATACACCAATACAAAATGTAAGCAACGATGGCGTAGTCATGAACGTTCACCCTCAAGAACATCATCTGTAACACAGGGAGCACTGGCGAGGATGATGCTAAATATTGGAGGACCAGGTCTATTCAAGAGGAGGATAATATCGAGGGTTGTAAAGTCGATAATGTTATATGCTTGCTAATATAGTCGGAGGCACTCTCCGTGGGGACGATAAGGAGAATACTGTCCTCGGTGTATCGTCTAAGCGCGATTAGACAAATAAGTGGCTTCAGGACAGTGTCTGATGAAGCGGTATTGGTATTAGCAAAGACAATACCAATGGTCATATTGGCGGATGAGATGAAGCGGATATATATATTTCGCCATCTCGAGTTTCCAGGACCAACTGCAGCTATAAGAGCGGAGGAATGAAGGACTTCCATGCACAAATGGCAGTCACGATGGGAGAACGGTTTAAAGGAAAGATGGACATTTCACCATGTCCATGATGGAACCCTTTGGATGGAGAACAAACATTGCGAGCTGAACTACTACGTGACCCAGTTCCTAACTGGTCGTGGGTGCTTCAGGAAGTACCTGCACAGATATAGACATGATCCTTCCCCTTTATGCCCAAACTGTGTAGATGAGGAGGAAGATGCGGAGCATATTCTAACATGCTAACCCAGATTTATATGGCCCGGGGAAACGAGTTTCGGACCAACTCGACTTATGGAAAAGGTTTTGAATTCTATTAGCCAATACAGTCAGAGAATGGTTGAAGTTATGCTAGAACTCCGAAGGCTGTAAGCACGGAGGCGAAATTTAACTTAGTGTGTCCAAGCTTTAGGGCTAACCAGACCTCCGCGAAGTAATATCTTACGGCAGTCCCGCGGAGGGAGAGTGGTTGAAGTGTGTAAGGCCACCCCATACACCGGCACCAGTGATATGAATCGTACACTCTTTTATTGAAACAAATGTGTCTTTCGAATATTCCCACCTCCGGCCTAAAACAAAAAAAAAACATCATCAGACTGTTTACTTTGCCATATAAAAGGCAAGACAAAACAGGCAACTGAGTTAGTAAAAGTTCAGTCAGTCTTGTGTGAAGAATAGGTGTGTTTGAAGAGAGTAATCGTGGTTTGAAGATCTCCGTTGCAAAGATCTGTCGAATGATTGCCTAAGAATTCTTATTTTTTATGCAAAGAGTATAAACAGAAGAATAACAAAGAAAAGCAATTGTTGTTTTTTACATCAAGTTGTGAACAGTGGCACACAGAATTGTGCGAATATAAAGAATTTAATTAAAACTAAAAATAGATTTATTTTGATTTTATTTTCAATCTACGAGCTCATATTTTAAAAGTTTTTAAAAGGAAAAAACATAAATTTTTTTATTATTTAAGGGGGTAAACTAAACTTTAAAATTAAAATTTAATATATTTTAGTGTTGTCTACGAACTTAAAAACATATTCAGTGAAAAAATGTTCACGTTATAGATCTCTCCCAGTTCTTTAAGGGTACAGGTTTTTGAGTTTAATGCCCTTTTCAAATCTTCTATTTTTCCCATTATAAAATGCTACAGCAGTGAGCTTTTCGTTCATCTGCTGCCTTAACTTAATTAATTCTTTTTAGTTCAACGACTTATATTTTGAAAGAAAAAATACAAATTGTTTAACAATTATTAATGAAGAAAAGCGATAATTCTGCCATTTTTCATTCAATTTTTTGAAAAATGAAGAAAAAGTACTGGAATATCCTCACACCTAAATTGTAGAATTTATTTCCTCGTATATTATTTGCCGCCCGTTCTGTTTCTTTAAACTTCAAAGATTACTGACTTGAAAGACTTATTGTGTTATTGACGTTGTTGAACAAAGTTGTGTTTCTTTAAACTTCAAAGATTACTGACTTGAAAGACTTATTGTGTTATTGACGTTGTTGAACAAAGTCTTCAGTGTGTTCTTACAAACAAGAATAACAATGAGGATAACTTCTCTTCCCTTTTCTTGTGTTAAAAGTTTTTAACATACAAAAATACAAATCGAAGAACAACATCAAAATAGGACTGTGATAGCGTTTAAGAAAAACGATAACAGCGATAATAAACAGCTACAAAATCCAATAACATATCAACAGGCAATAATTTATATTCCATCTCGTATTTATGGCTGAATAATGAGGAAAAGAAAAGGACACCGTTGGCTTCAATCCATTTAATGGTTTATTAAGTGAGGGACATGAGAGAGCACAGTGTATTCTCTTTTACAAACAATAAACGAAGTGGAGTTGGAGTGAGGGAATGACTGTTGAAAATCTATGTATTTGGAAAGGAAAAACTTTTTCCTTCCCTATTTACTGCTGAGCACATCATAAATCTTTCAGTAATTTTCATTGAAAAACCGCTGACATTTGCTTTAGCAATCGTTAAACAAGGCACAGGAGCCATAAGTTGTTGGATTTGGTTTTTGTTTAAAAGAAAATAAATTTTTTTATGAAATCATTACACATGAAACACGAGGAACTTTTACTCCTGCCATTGGGATGTTCACGCGGTGGCCTTTAGGCCTGTCTAAATTAATACTTTTGCCATTACTTGGGTTATGTTGACTTTGTAGTCGCCATAGTCTAGTAAGTAGTGTATTGGTTTATTAGATGTGAGGCCATGGTTCAAACCCCAGGTCAGACATTTCCAACAAGATGAAATAAAAAATATTTCTTCGGCCACTTCCCCTCAGCAGATTTCAGGCAACAACTCTGAAAGTAAAATAAAATTGCTAAATCTGTCGTTCGAAGTCGACTTTAAACATAAGTGGTGTGAGAAACTAGGTCGTAATCCTGACTGAAGGGTTGTAATGGCCAATTATGTATGTATGTCTTAGGAGGTTCACGTGGTGGCCTTTAGGTCTAAATAAGTACTTTTACGATAACTGTATTTGACTGATGGGGTGGGGTATGTTGGCTTTGAGGACCGCTGAGGTTTATGGCTTACTTACATACACATGAGACTTTAGAAAACCTCTCAAATAAAAGTCTCATCGGCTGAAATTGTATGATTGTGGTGGCCAGTTAACATCACCTTCTTGTGAAACTATGATGTGTGACAATGCCCTTAAATTGATCGTGCAAAATATCCAATGTAACATGAACTGTTGGCATATATCAAAACCACATGTTTTTGATGTCCAGTTTATCCAATGCAAGCCATAAGATGTTGATAAGCACCGAAATGTAGTGCTCGCCCTTAACTGCCATTACCTGGCCAAAGTCGTTTTCAGAGAAATGTGAGCCGATGACGCCACCAGCCTAAACTCCAAACCAAACAGTGAATTTTAGTAATGGATTGGACACTCCTTGATCTCATGTGTGCTGGTACTGTTCTAGATTCAAGAATTTTTTTCTGTGCATGTCCACATTCAGCCACGAATCGCTTTCATCACTGAAGATGATTTTTCAAAGAAATTTGGAATCAGTTTTCAAGTGATATAAGGTCCATGCTCTTATGCCTCTTTAAAATTCTTAAAATATAGGCTGGGCCATATAAAAGTTTAAATTTAAAAGTGCAATAAAACACAAACGGGTTTGAAATTTTGCCAAATTAATTTTTTTTGTTATGAGGAACTATTGTTCCGATTAGATACGGAATACTTCATTCATATCGCTTCCGCTTCTGGCCTCAGAATACCTCATTCAATCGGTTCAATTCTCGTGCACTTCTTCGATTATATGGGGTTATGGCATCTCTAATGTTGGTCTTCAAATGCGTAATTGTCTCTGGTTTGTCGGGATAACATTTTTCTTTAACGGCGCCCCAATTGATATCACTATCTCGGCGAATTACACGGCCATGAAATGATTGACGCAATAAATCGATTGTGGCTTGAGTAAGTTGCACCATTCTGTTGACATTCATACCATGAAGAGCGGTTACCATGGTGCGGTAGGTGTCTCCATTAACCATAATGGTTGTACTGCCTTCATTTTCAAAGAAATATGGGCCAATGTTAGCCCCGCTCCACAAGCCGTACCAAACAGTCACTCTTAATGAGTGCATTGACTTTTGTAAGATCACATGTGTGTTTTCCGGACCCCTAAATACGGCAATTTTTCTTATTAACGACTTTTGATATCATGCGAGGTTTCAGACAAGGCGATCATCCATTATCATTCCTCTTTAACATTATTGTGAAGAATGTTTTACGAAAGACGGGAGTGCTTCGCAATGGCACTATTTTACACAAATGTGTCTAGTTTTTTGCATACAACATAGGTCGTACCAAGCCAGATAATACTATTGACTTTAGCGCTACTGAGCTTAAGTCTATCAAGATGGGTCTGGCAGTAAATGAGGGCAAAATGAAGTAGATGTTCTCGTCAATTAGGACATGCGACGTATCGGATCCCAGATTATCGCCGATAACTTTACTTACGATGTTGTCAGTTTTGTTTGTCTTGGCTCAACCGTTACCGGCAAAAATTATGTCAGTCTGGATTTCAAGCGTGGCATGACTCTTGCTAACAGTTGTTACTCTGGTCTCAATAGGCAACTAAGTAAAAAAGATGTCTCTAGAAGAAAAATATACTCCACCAGTTGCTCATCCTCCCCATGCTTCTGTATGGCGCATAAGCATGGACATTGTTACTTACCAATGAAGGCTTGAGAGTATTTGAGAAAAAAGTCTAACGTAAGTTCTACAATAATGAGGCATGAATGTAGTACTGTACATAAACATCCTGCGGCTGTGTTGGTTTAGCTATATCGTTCAGATATAAGACGTCCAAAAAGACAGGTGTTTGGTGCGGGGATTAGTGGATATCGGCGTAGAGGACACACTTTCTTATGTTGGAAGGATCAAATCGGGGAATACCTGGGATCGACTGATGTGCCCATAAAGCGGAAGCGCGCTAGATGCGCCAGGAAGAATGTGTTAAAGTAGGCCGAAATCCACTAAACAGGTTTTTAATGTCCTATTAAGTAAGTGAGTAAGTTAGTAACTAAAAACATTCCTTTGGTAAAAAATTTTTAACAAAAAATTTTAAAATTATTTTTTTTTCTTTAATCTTGCAGACGAACAAACCAACTAAAAGGCTGTAGTAGAACTGAAGTTGAAGCCAAAATTAACGAAAGTCAGTCAACGTAATTTGAAAGTTTTATATATTTATGTAACATTTATAAAAAAGTAGTTTCGAGACATGTGACAATGGCAAAAATGCTCAAGAAGTGCTGTCATTCCACCACGAATAGTTTAACAAACGAACAACTCTTTCAAATCTTTGAATTTTGTTTGGGGTGAGAATTGTGTTTCTAACGAAACATTATTGCCAACGACGACGAACATTTTTGGCTCAATGATTACGCCAATAAACAAAATTACTAAATTTGGTGCGAAGAGCAGCGAACTTAAGAAAGGTTCACTGCTTATTGCGGTTTGTGGATCAGTGACCGCGTTGGTCTGTATCTCTGCAGGGGCAATGAACATCACAGCGTTGCAACCAATTTAGCAAGGTTCCTAACAATGATAACTGACCCAATATGAAAGAATTTAAAATTTAGTTTCAACAAGGCGGTCTCGCATGCCACGCGGTAACGATGCAATTTGAGTATGCAACTAATATTTCGTTTTTAAGCCTCCAATAACATGCGAATTAATTAACACTCATGGATGAAATCATACAACATGGGATAAGCTAATTTTGTTAACATTAAGTATGTAATGAATGATAGCTCCGTTATACTATCATAAAAGGTAGGTTTATTTAGACCTCAACCTCTCTGTAATTAATGACCGGAAAGAACAGATGCAATGACCGGGATGTCCCTTCGATCCAATTTAAATATTGGATAGCAATTGGAACCTTTCATATTAAATTAAGGAAAGTCTGGCTATGAATTAGAGGTCTTCTTCAACCCAGCATTTGTCAGAGATCCAGCATTTGTTCCAGCAAGGTCATTTGTTACGCAATTATCCGAGATATTCCTATGACCAGGAAGTCATATTCAATTGACACAAAACTGGAGTGAGATTCGTTCAGATGAGTCGCACCACACGCCAATCAATTTTGACTTGAAGTTTGCATCAGAAAGAGGTTAATTGCCACTCTGATTTCATAGGGATACGTGAAGTGTATAGAGTGACGCCAGTCACAATTCCAACCATGGAAAAAAACATTACCGATATAATTCGTGAAAAACAGCCGAAAATAGTATGGTTTTGTAGGAGTTCAGGACTCGATTACTTAAATAAATGTCACATTCAGTTCTGTAAACTTTCAGTATTTTTTAATTCGTAAAGGTCCGTAAGAAACGTAAACGTATTTGGACAAATTCGATCAGAACACATATTTCGAAAATAAGAATTTCTTGTTGATATATGTAATCTGTGCGAAATAAAAAAAAAAATAACGTCAACATGGATAACTTTAACAGGCTCCATTTACTTTTCTACACAAACCAACGCAAACATATTATGATATATGCATTGTTCGAACGTCTGTATGTTGAATACAAAACATTTGTTTTACAGAAACACAAAGCAGAAGCAGAGAGAAATTCTTGAGTTGTTAACAAAAAAATAATGGAAGACAATATTTTCTTAAAATACGTTCTATTATACCATTACCGTTGTTTCTGTTTTAGCTATTGTTGTTGTTATTGGAGAATCGACAATATTTGTGAAATATTTGTGAAATATTTGATAAATTTTATTTAGTTTCCCGTCTTTTACCCAGATTTGATTTAAAATTATGTTTTAAGCAAAATTTCCTCAGTAAAACGACTGTATGAACTGATTTAAAAAGAAATATTTACAGAAAACATAAGGAAGAATTCATTGAAATTAATTAAGATCATGCTCCCTTCTCTCCCCTTAGACTTCAGCGGCATGAATACGGCTTTTATTAGAAATTTCTTAAAACGTGATTAAAATTTGACAATATACTCACCAGAGATCAGCATGAAATTTTGAGTGTGAGTGACTCAACAGTATTGAAATCCAACTACTCTGATTCATTCGTACTCAGTACAACATTGATTTATAAGTACAAGTTGCAATGAGTATGCATACAACTTTGACATCATACTCATAACATTCGAAATATGTTTGATTCATACGCCTACTCATTCAGATTCATAAATTTAGAAAAATACTTATAATACTCATAATTGATTCGAGTGATTCGAATGATTGGAATCATTCGTCAAAATTTACAGTCTTAGTTGTTGTTGCATTAAAAAAGAAAGACGAAAGACACATAAACAAAAAAGAAAAAGACAGTAAGCAGAGCAAACACACAACCTTCTTGTGAGTATTGTAGTGTTCGTACGCGAATCATACTTATTTTGTGATTTAACTGTTGAGTCATGGAGAGTCGAAATCAATAACATCATGTGTATTGTTAAGTATGAGTACCATGAGTGTTTCAAACTTTGAATATGAGTAGTATGAGTATGACATTAAAATAAGTATGAATGCGTATAAGTATCAGAAATTATGAATATGATTCGAATCTACTCATCTATTTGAATACTCCTTTCTAACCTCTAATACACACATATATACATAATTCGTTATTACAACCCTTCAGTCAGGATTACGACCTAACTTCTCACACCACTTATGTTTTGCATCTTAATTTCATACCACTCCAAACACAAATTTGTTGAGAAACTTTTCGTGGCAATTTTATTTGCTTTCAGAGTTTTTGACAGAAATCTGCTGAGAGGAAGTCGCTGAAGAAATATTTTCCCCATATTTTGCTTTATTGGATATGTTTGACCTGGGGTTTAAACCGTGAGCTCACGTCATTAAGCCAACATACTACCATACCAAGATTAAAATAAAGTCAGAAAAAAAGATGTCATAAAATTGAATCTTATCATTTAAAGCAAAGTGAATAGCTTCAATGTTAATGCCGTTTATATCAAAGACTAAACTTTAACTGTACGATTTCTCTTGTACGATTTAATGAAATTTTTAAATCGAATTTTCGAAATGGTAATCGACTTATTCACTTCTCACCAGAGTGACAGACTTGTGTCTGTCATAGCATCGCAACATCCAGCAAAGACTTCCTAACTTTGACATTTGATAACTGTCTGCTTGTCAAAATAGTTGTCATTTATTCAGTCTGATTTGCTAAATAACCATGAACTTATAACAATCCACATGAGGTTCAAGAGCATTCAAAGTTTGGTGTCGTGCATGTACCACACATTGCAATTTTCCACGACGGCGCTACTGGCCATACATACATCGTCGTCGTCGTTCGCGAAAACGCAAATTAATATATGACTGCTGTGTGTATGCATCATCAGTCTCTGTGGACCAATAAGTAACTGCCGTATTTAGATGACGTCAACCGCGGTCATGCACCAAGTGACTGCCGTATATGCCCGGGACCCATCGCGTAAGCGAGAAGGCTGGCCATTGCTTCACATTTCTGTGAGAACAATGTTAGTCAGATCTTCACTGTCAACGGCGAGTTCTTTAAGTCCAGTATTACAAAACTTTTTTTTGGCCTGAATTGGATATTCTGGAGGCTAACGACACTGATTTTCACGTCTCTTGCCTCATATGCATATGTATGTATGGCCAAGACTCAAAGCCCACGTCAAGCATCTGCAACAAAACGGAATATTACAAAAATTTCTTGAGCGATATCCCGTCAGCAGACTTCTAGCAAAAACCATGAGAGAAAAATAAAGTTGCCATGAAAAGCTTCTCCAAAATATGTCGTTCGGACTGTAAACTGTACTGTCATGTATAAAATTAACATACACACACCATAAGTGGTGTGAGAAGTTAGATGGTAATGCTGTCTGATGGATTTTAATGACCAATTATGTATGAATGTATGCATGTAGATGTCATCTCATGTGTGGGTTGATATGAACTAGCACCGAGACCCTGAGATTTGCCCCCAGATGTATGCAAATAAGCCAGAAACTACATCGATCCCCATTTGGTCATCGGTCAAATTAATTCTGCTTTAGGTACCAGAGTCATGGAAAATTGAACTTTTTAGATGCACTCCGTCTTGAGAAGATATGACAGACATTTGAACGATGTTTATATACCACACATAATTTTATTCTTCTTGGTGAAGAATTTTTGTTTAAGGTTCTATTTCCATTGTTGTAGCACATATTTTAGAAAATTTCCGTATTCTTTTGGTTCCTTGTTTCTTATATTTCCAACTCTTTTATGCCTTTCATTTTCATTCTATTTACAATAAATTATTGGAGTATAAATCTTCAGAGAGACATACATACATAATTTTTGTAATATTTTGCTACGTCCATATTTCGAAAAATGTCTAAAATTAAATCAAAAGCCTCTGACAAGAAAGGGAAATAATTTTTGTATGCGTTACAACTTCTGCCGCATTTTACACAATTGTTTTGATTTTTAGATTAGAGAACATGCATGGAGAATTTGTGTTTGTTTTCGGAAAAACTCAGTGAATAGAAGAGAACTTTAAAAGTAGAAGAGTCCTTTTCTATCATGAAAATAATAATTCAAGAAAAATATAAAAACAAAATGAAGTAAAAGTTTCATTATCAATTTCTTACTTATATTCCTCTTGATACCAACCTACAGGATGAGAAACTCATAGGTTCTAGCAGTTGCCAGATGTACTAGTATGATATGAGCATTTTTTGTGAAAATAAAACACAAATCTCTGAAGGGAAAGTGCAAAACATTTTATTCAAAGTAATGGCCATTGCTGAATACAAATTTTTCCCATATTTCAAGCAACTTGTGGTTTCCACATTAATAAAACTGTTCATTTTTTGAAGTAAAAAAATTTTAGTCACCCAATGCGTACCCCTTGGAAGAAAGATAATAGTAGTCTAAAGGAGCCAAAAACGGTTAATACGTCGGTTACTGTAGCAGTTCCCAGGCTCATGCTTTGCTCATTTGTACCGATTATGTTTGTATGCGAGTGCATTGTCATGTTGCGAAATTACTTCGCCGTGTATTTTGTCCCACTCTTGTCTGTTTTCGATCAATGCATGGTTCAAATTGATTAGTTTTTGTCGGTAGCGATCTGTGTTAATGATTTATCGTTCCACCAGACACACATAATTGCCTTCTTGAAAAATTGAACAGCATTAGCCCGATATTATTTTTCCATTTAGAATTCTTAAAAAAAATCAATTTTTCATTGCCATTAACAATTTGATGCAACACTGTCATATATTTTTTGTACTGTAAACGCTTGTTTGTTTATTTGTTTTGGCATTACATGCGTTATGCACTTTCTTTTAGTCTCTATCAGGAGAAATTAAAATATTCGGTTTTATTTCTATATTTTATTATGTTTGCAGTTGTCGTTGTTTTTGGTATGATTTACGTCAAGGCTGGCCTTTTTTTGTGAGTTGATTTCGTCAATAAATTGATTGATTTTCAATATCAATGACTCATTTTATGTTCACAAAATTAAATTGAGGTTGAAATAAATGAAATTGTTATTGCCTAAGGCTATAGAGCTGTTTTCTTTAGTCCTTAAAATTATACAAAAATAACACTAAAATTAATTGCATGGAAGAAAATACAATAAAATTGCGAAAATATTTTACATTCGAATTTTTAATGTACCGCAACGAATGGCAAATTAACCAGATAATGGAAAATTACTTTTAATTAAATTTATTTTTTTAATTTAGGAAAACAGTAAAATAAAAAATGGGAAAAACTTAATTCCCAAGGCTCACCACAACTTGTAGACACACTTTCCACTGATTATTATTTTTACTACATTCCATAAGTTTCTGATAAGATTTGAATCTGGAGGTCGGTATAATAATTATGATATCAGTGTCATCGCACCATTTTATTGTACACTTTTCAGTATACTAAGAGTAATTTTCCTCCTGGAACACACTTCAAAGTTTCGTATTTTTATTAGACATAGCGTAGCATGAAATGTATATGTACTCGTATAACAATATAATATAATACGCTGTAGTGATTTTACACCATACTGCTTTACTATCGTAAAAGTGTATTGGGGACTGTACTTTGTTTTTATTTGTCTTTTTATGTTTTTATACCTCGATTTGAATTAAAGAAATTCATTTTGTCAATAACCACAGACTAGATTCACTCTTAACACAGTAAATCATAGTGGCCGTAATATTGTTTAGTAGGTGAACAATTAAAGTCGTCGTAGTCTAATAGGCAGTCGGCTTATTAGACATTAGGCCACGGTTCGAACCACAGATCAGACATGTCCAGCAAAACCGAAATATGAAGAAATATATCTTCGGCGACTTATCAGCAGATTTCTGGCAAGAAGTCTCAGATGAAATTAAAAATTGTCATGAAAAGTTTCTCAAAAGAATCTTTCTTTCGAAGTATAATTTAAACTGAATGTGCTGCCACTCATATATACAATTAACGCACACAACATAAGTGGTTTGAGGGGCTAGGTTGTAATCCTGACTGAAGTGTTGTAATGCCCGGCTATGTATGAATGAATTTAAATTGACAACAATCCGTATGAGACCCAAGAGCGTAGAATACATCTCTGTAAAGTTACTGTTTGGTGTGGAGTTTAGTCTTTCGGCATCATTGAGCCAATTTTGTTTGACAACAACATTGGCCAGGTTATCACTATCGAGAACTATAGGCCTTCGATTACGACGGCGATACTTGCCACACAGCTTATGCTGTGTTGGACATTTTGCCCGAGCGATTTGCGTACATAGTTATCTCACGTTGTGATAGAAACTGTCCGCCGAGATCATGCGATTTGATTCCGTCAGACTATTTCCGCACACTTCAATTTAATTTAAATTAAAAAATAGGAAGTCTTGAGAGAATGGCACTTTCCCTTTCCTTAATTGTAATATCCTTACCTAAGGTTTAATGCCCACGCTTATTCTGTCAGTTCAACAATATATTTACCGTCAGTGGCCTTTCTGATCATGGTCATGATAATGAGAGTTCAAGATCCTGGTTGCTGTATTAACCAAGAACCATTCCGTCATGTTATTGTCAAAAATATTACTTTGGAGCAATTAAACAATTTTTATTGTTTATCAACTTATAGAGGACAATTTTATCAATAAATTTAAACAAACATTTATTTTGTTTTTCATTTTTTTTCTTCATATTAAATTAAGAATTCTCTTTATATATATATATATATATATATATATATATATATATATATATGTTCCTCTTACTCCTCTAGGGAGCATAGGGCCGCAACAAGTTGGTTCCAATAAACCCGATCGTCAGCGCGGTGTTTCACTTCGTTCCACTGTAGATGTAGTTTGGATAATTCGATTGTGATTTGACGTTTCCAGGTGTGTCGTGGTTGTCCGATGCGCCTGCTTCCCTGGGGGTTCCAGACTATTGCTATCTTTATGATGTCATCAAATGGCTCACGAAGAGTGTGCCCAATCCATCCCCACTTGCGTCTCCTTATTCCCCTCTCAATTGGTTGCTGGTTTGTATCTGACCAGAGTTAGGCATTGGATATTACGGAAGGCCAGTAAATACGCAAGATTCTACGCAAGCATTTGTTGACCAAATACCTGAAGAGACTGGGAATCTCGCGGTGCCATATTCCACGTTTCGCAACCGTATAGTAATGTGGATTTAACGTAGGAATTGAAAATTTTAATTTTGGTGCGTCTGGATACGTTAGACGATTTCCAAACAGGGCAAAAGCATTGCGTGACTGGCAACATCTGCTGATGAACCACCGTATTTATCAATTATACTGCCTAGATAGCAGAAGGATTTCACATCATCAATTTCCTTGCCGTATATTAGCAATTTTTGTTCTGCGTTAGCATTTAACCTGAGTGTTTTGGTTTTGTGGATATTGATCTTCAGCACTGCTATCTTTGCGGTTTCGCTAATTAGATTTAGCTTTGATTGCATGTCGGAGAAAGAATGACTTAGCAAGTATATATCATCCGCATAGTCTAGGTCTTCAAGTCTATCTTGCAAACCCCATGTTATCCCTGTCCTATGATTTGTTGACTTTTGCATTATTACATCGAACACAATTAAAGAGGAGTGGTGACAGCACACATCCTTGGTGGACTCCGGTTTTTATTTTGATGCTCTTGCCCAGTTGGTTTTCATGTAATACGCATCATTGATAGACGTTTAACATGGAAAAATTATTTAGAATAAAAGAAAGAGAGAGAGAGTTTTATTAACAGATAAGAAATATTTCAAAATTCAGAACTGAGTTTAAACAACAACTTAATACTTGTGCAGTAGGTAGTGTGTTGATAGTATATTGGTTTGACAGATGTGAGGCAGTGATTCAAACCTCTGGTCAGACATCCCGAACAAAACGAAAAATGAAAAACTATTTCAGCGTCGACTTCTTCGCAGCAGATTTCTGGCAAAAAACCTGAGAGTAAATAAAATTGCCATGAAAAGTTTCTCAAAAATCTGTCGTTCGGAGTCGACTTTAAACTGTAGGCCCCGCCACTCATGTATAAAATTAACACACACAACATAAGTGGTGTGAGAAACTAGATCGTAATCCTGACTAAAGGGTTGTAATGACCAATTATGTATGTATGTATGTATCTACTCTTTGCAAATTTCAGTAATATTTTTGGCATCGTGTGATTTTTTTCAAAGTCAATAGTACATCGATAGTATTGTAGTTAACAAATCTCCTCAGCTAACTTAAGTAAGTTCTTCAGTTTTAAACAATCTGTTATCAAAATCCAAAAAAAAAGAAAGAGCAAATATTTGTGCTTCAATATTTTAAATTTGAATTCCATTAACATTTTGTGGTGTATTTTTATAATAAATGGCAACATTAAACGTGTTTATACAGTTCGTTGTCTGGTTTTGCTATATTTCTATGGCCGATTAGACGTGTGAATTCAATTGTGTTTAAATAACACTAATGCGTCAAGATGGCCAGTGGTCTTTATATATTATTTGTTTGTATTCATATTTTAAGCCATATTTTGTAAGTGAACTGAAATAAAATAAAAACATCTGTTTTCGCAAAAATTTAATTAAAAATATTTTTCATTAAAATTAAAGGACTGGAGCAACAAAATAAATTGAAAAAACAATATCTTAAAGTAAACAATGTATTTAATTTTAAATTACATACCCTGAATCCACTCGCTTTTAAATTAGTAAAAATATAGCAGCATGTTTCCGAGATCGAAGAATTTTTTTACACATAATGTCGGCTTTCAGGACCGCTGTACTTTGTGGCTTATTTGCATAAAGGTGCGACTTAAGAAAATAAATCTAATGCAGCAAAAATGCACAATCTCGGCAACCAGTTAATAACAGCTTCACGCGAAATTATCATACCTTCAAATCGCTCGTGCAGAATATACAATGTGGCACGAGCTCTATGGTACATAGTTCGGTAGTGTTAAAACCACATCTCTTTGGAACCAAAATTTTTCAATTCAGGCAAAAAGAAGTTGGCAATCGTTGACCCAAAGTTTTCGTCGTTGGCAGTAATGGCCTGGCCGAGGTCGTTCTCTGCGAAATATGGTCGATGATGCCGTTAGACCAAAATCCACAGTAAACAGTGACTTTTTCGAGATGCATTGGCAGTTTTTATGTACAATATTGACCCAAAATCTGTGCCAAACAGTAACATTTTCTGGATGCATTTAGTATTTCTGGATAACGTATTAGTATTAGTATCGTTCATTTAGAAACGGACCTCTTCGCTTTAGACAATTATTTGATGAAAATTAGGCTCAGTTGACAAGTGCGAACACACATCATTGTCTGTGGTCGTCAATTGTGATTTAGAAAAACTGATTTAACTAATACGACAAATATAGCTTCGTTAAGATGGCCGCCAGAAATTATCAAAGTTCGAAAGTCTCGAAAGATGGATTGTGGAAGATATTTGTTTTTTTTTTAAGGAATAAGAAAATTTGAAAATACCAACCAGAAACTGAGATTCCAATATTTTGCGTCTTGCTTTTACATCGCTTAACATTAAAATTATAAACAAAAGCTACAAAAATAAAAA
Source organism: Sarcophaga subvicina (assembly GCA_936449025.2). Taxonomy (NCBI): domain Eukaryota; kingdom Metazoa; phylum Arthropoda; class Insecta; order Diptera; family Sarcophagidae; genus Sarcophaga; species Sarcophaga subvicina. Next base: position 43,541,736 of record OW388084.2, read on the forward strand.
CAATGAACTTGTTTACAAATCATCGCACTGCGTAATAAAACAACAAATACCTGCATAAAAAATTATAAACAAGTAAACAAAAATATACGAACAAACTATATAAGAATAAATGTAAACAAAATTCGCAAAACAACAATAATAAAACAACGATGTCTACATTTATAGAGATGTCGTGAAGGCAAAGTCATGAACGTTCGTCTTCTAGAACATTCATCAGACTGTTTACTTTCCCATAGAAAAGACAAGGCAAAAAGCAGTCAGTCTTGTGTGAAGACGAGGTGTGCTTGAAGAGAATAATCGTCGTTTGAAGATCTCCGTTACAAAGATCTGTCGAATAATTGTCCAGTAATTCTTATTGTTTATTCAAAGAGTGTAAACAGAGGAATAACAAACAAAGCTGTTGCTGTTTACATAAAGTTGTGAACAGTGGCACACAGAACTGTGTGAATAATAAAGAATTTTAATTAAAACTAAACACAAATTTATTTTTATTTTATTTTCAATCTACGAGCTCATATTTTAAACGTTTTTAAAAAGTAAAACCGTAAGAATTCTTTTTTATTTAACTGTGTAACCTAAACTTTAAAATTAGAATTTAATGTTAATTTTGTCTACGAGCATAAAAACATATCCAGTGAACAAAAATGTTCACGTTATAGATCTCTTAGAATTTTTTTCACGTTATAGATTAGTCAGCATAGATAAAAGCTTATTCAAGTTAGGCGGTGTTCACATTAAACGGTATTCACGTTACCGCGAGTGCTCTGTACAATTAAACTAAGAAAATATTGATTTTCTTAGATTTTTGTTTTTGATTTTAATGCCCTTTTAAAATCTTCTATTTTTCACACTAAATGTCACAGCAGTGCACTTTTCGTTTCTGCTGCCTTAACCCTTATCCTGTATTAATGGGTCAAAATTGCCCAAACGGTTGTTATTGCTCATTTATTCTTTAAATACTCATCAGATTTTTTTGAAACTTCTGTACAATTATTTTTTTAGTGAATACTATTAAAATTTAAAATATAATTTTTGTAGATCGTTTCACAAATCGTATGTAAAAAAACTTACGCAATTGGTTCTTTTGGGTCAAAATTGCCCAATGCAACAAAATCAATTTACGCATATGATACGAGCTTCGTAACAATTTTGTGGGCCTTGACAACATCATAACTAGCAACAAAACAAAAATATGTGATAATAACGCACAAGTGTTTTTGTTGGTTTTGTTTTTTATGACGGTATTGCAAACTGTAACAAAACCAAAAAAGAGAATAAGTAGTGTAAATATTTCATTCGTTTGTGTTTTTAAATTGAATACAAGCGTCAAAATCTTTACTTATTTTGGGACAATGAAACCAGAAGAGATAAGAACTTTTCTTATTACTCAGGCGATGAAAGCCCCAGGACACATCAAGTGAAGATGAAAAAAACCTCGTTTCTGAACCTGCATCTGACTATGACCCCAACTCCTCATCAGACGCTAGCATGGACATTTCCGAAATTCTCAAACTACGGATGAAGTTTTAATGTATCTAAACAGGACATAATAAATTTAACTCTTGGCCCAACGCGTTATGCTATTTCAAGAGCTGATAGTATAAAATCTTTTCTTCTGTTATTTATGCCCAGTGATCATATGAAATTATTTGTTGAAATGACTAATTTACAAGGTGACTATAAGTGGTAATATATTTATAAAAGTAAAAGCTATACAATCGGTTCATTTAGGTCAATCTGTATTTGAAAATAATTGAATTGCTGTAGACGACATAACAATTGAAGCATATTTCGGGCTACTTTTGTTGGCGGGTGTATTTAGATCTCATGGTGAAAAGGTCTTTTTTGCCAGACAAAATTTTGCAACTAAAAGGCATACCTGAAAACTATGCTCACTTCCTCTTCGACAATGGAAACAAAACAAAAATGGTATATGTACCCAAAAAAATCGATCAGTGTTTTTGCTTAGCACGTTACATCACTACAAAACAAATAAGAGTAAGCTCCAAAAAGTCAGAAATAATTCATTTCTATAATGAAACGAAATTAAGGGTCGATACATTAGAGCAACTTATAAGAACTTACATATGTAAAAGGAGAACTAATCGATTGCCTCAAGCACTGTTTTACAATATGTTGGATATATCCGCCTATAATGCCTATGTAGTTTATCTAAAAATTAATCCACTCTGGAACGAAAATAAGAAATGTAAGCGACGCGTATTCTAGGAAGACTTAGGTATGGAGCTTATAAGCAGAGAAATATCTCGTAGACCGAATATGCCACAGTCGTAAAAACTCTTCAAAAGGATTGAAAAGGATTCTGCTGAAGTTCCGCAATCAAAAAATTTAAAAAGGCGACGTTGCAAATTTTGTCCGAATCGTTCTAAACGATTTGCAAATATGCAAATAAATGTTCTGAATGTCAAAAATTTATTTGCAAAAAGCATTCTGAGACCAAAATTGTATGTAATGAATGTAAAAAAATAAAAAATCTGAATAAATATTATAATTTTTTGTATTGGGCAAATTTGACCCACTAATGTCATATGCGTTTTGTTTTTGAAGTACAGGATAAGGGTTAACTTAATTAATTCTTATTTAGTTCAACTATTAATATTTTTCAAAGGAAAAATACAAATTGTTTAACAATTATTAATGAACTAAAGGGATAATTCTGCCATTTTTCATTCACAATTTTTGAAAAAGAAGGAAAAATTACTGAAATATGCTCACACCTAAATTGTAGAATTTATTTCTTCGTATATTATTATTAATTGCTGCCCGTTGTCTTTCTTTAAACATCAAAGATTACTGACTTCAAAAACTCTTTGTGTTATTGACGTTGTTGAACAAAGTCTTCAGTGTATTGTTACAAACAAGGATAACAATGAGGACAACTTCTCTTCCCTTTTCTTGTGTTGAAAATTTGTAACAAAAAATTACAAATCGGAGAACAACATCAAAATAGGGCTGTAATAACGTTTAATAAAAACGATAACAGAGATAACAAACAGCTACAAAATCCAATAACATATCAACAGGCAATAATTTATATTCCATCTCCTATTTATGGTTGAATAATGAGAAAAACAAAAGGGAACCGCTGGCTCTAATCCATTTAATGGCTTATTAAGTGAGGGACATGAGAGAACACAGTGTCTTCTCTTTTACAAACAATAAACGGAAGTATGTGGCAAAATTGTTGGGTAGAGTGAGGGAATGAATGTTGAAAATCATTGTGTTTGGACACGAAAAACTTTTTCCTTCCGCATTTACTGTTGAGCACATCATAAATCTTTCAGTAATTTTCATTGAAAAACCGCTGACATTTGCTTTAGCAATCGTTAAACAAGGCACAGGAGGCATAAGTTGTTGTTTTGGTTTTTGTTTAAAAGAAAATAAAATTTTTTATGAAATCATTACACAAGAAACACAACGAACTTTTATTCCTGCAATTGGGATGTTTACGCGGTGGTCTTTTGGCCTGTCTAAATTAGTAATTTTGCCATGACTTGGGTTATGTTACAAAGTCAACATAGTCTAGTAAGTAGTGTATTGGTTTAGTAGACGTGAGGCCACGGTGCAAACTGCAGGTCAGACATTTCCAACAAAACGAAATAAAAAATATTTCTTCGGCCCCTCAGCAGATTTCAGGCAACAACTCTGAAAGTAAAACAAAATTGCCATGAAAAGTTTCTCAAAAAAATCTGTCGTTCGAAGTCGACTTTAAACTGTATAAAAAATTAACACACACAACATAAGTGATGAGAGAAGTTAGGTTGTAATCCTGACTGAAGGGACGAATTATGTATGATGGATTAGAAGCTTTCTGTGGTGGCCTTTAGGTCTAAATTAGAACGTTTGCGATAATTGTATTTGATTGATGGAGTAGGGTATGTTGGCTTTGAGGACCGCTGAGGTTTATGGCTAACTTACATACACCTGAGGCTTTAGAAAACCTCTCAAATAAAAGTCTTACCGGGTGAAATTGTATGATTGCGTTGGCCAATACACATCACCTTCTTGTGGAACAATGATGTGTGATAATGTCCTAATATCGATCGTGCAAAATATTCAATGTAACATGAACTGTTGGCACGTAGCAGAACCACATGTCTTTGATGTCCAGATTTTCCAATGCAGGCCATAAGATGTTGATAAGCACCGAAATATAGTGCTCGCCGTTAATTGTCATTACCCGGCCAAAGTCGTTTTCAAAGAAATAGGAACTGGAGACTAAACTCCAAACCAAGCAGGGAATTTTGGTAACACATTGTGCACTCATTGATCTCATGTATGCTGGTACTGTTTTAGATTCAAGAATCTTGGTCTCACAGTGTAAATCGTAAAATATTTAAAGTAAAAAGGTTTGAAAAGGTCCCTTCTTTTATACTAAATTTTGGCTGATTTAGCATTTCTAAATCAATCCCTTAATTCTAATACATTTCTTATATTTACTTAATGCTTTAACAATTGTTTGTATGTATATTCTATATTAAATAATATTACATTGGTTTGTGTGTGTACTAATCATGGGACAATTGGGTGCAATAAGACACGCGCCTATTAACCATATAAAAATAGTAATTCCCACGGTAAAGTGTGAAAAGAGCTAGCAATGCAATACAACAACAACATTCATTGTGCATACAATATGCAATGCAATGTAGCCAGCGAGCCGACAACAAAGTATCAAGTGATCATCGCATGTGCGCCTAACTATTGTGATGTTATGCGATCAGTAATATTGAGTGAAGTTTCCGCTGCTCAATTGGATACTCTTTTGCCTTGAACATGAAATGTTGCGTTAGAATTGACGACTGTAAAATTATGCTACAACAGTACCTCATTCGATCGGTTCAATTTTCGTGCACTTCTTCGATTATATGGGGTCATGGCATCTCTAATGTTGGTCTTCAAATGCTCAATTGTATCTGATTTGTCGGCATAACACTTTTCTTTAACGGTATCAAATCGCAGCATCTGGGCGGCCAACTAACATCACCATTTCGGCTAATTAAACGGCAATCAAACGTTTGACGCAATAAATGGATTGTGGCATGCAATGTGTGGTAAGTTGCTCCATCCGGTTGACATCCATACCGTGAAGACCGGTTATCAGGGTGCGATAGGTGTCTCCATTGACCATAATATTTGCACTGCCTTCATTTTCAAAGAAATATCGACCAATGTTGGCCCTGCTCCACAAGCCGTACCAAACAGTCACTCTTAATGAGTGCATTGGCCTTTGTAAGATCACATGTGTGTTTTCTGAAACCCAAATACGGAAATTTTTCTTATTAATGTACTCAGCAAGATGAAAATGAGCTTCGTCCGTTTGTCGTTTGGTTAGCAAAATTGTTATCATCGTGATGTTTCTCTTTGACTCAATAAATCCAACGTTGCTCAAGCGTAGATCGATTCATTACGCTCAGTAGAGGTAAAATACTGAACTTAGTGACAGGATAGAATGACATAAGTATTGCCAGATTCGAAATAACCGATGATTAAAATTTAAACCCAGATGGCCCATCCTATACAAAAAATAAAAACGTTCATTTTTTGGAAGTCCATAGGAATGGGAAAAATATGTTTAATTCTATTATTTTTGTTTCTCTCAATAATTGGCTTTTTATCGTGTATGTTGTATTGAATACACTTGGTTGTTTGTGAACGCTCAATGCTGTGGTGTATTGTGTATGTCGTATTCTTTTTCATAATTTTTGGCATTCAAACAATTTGATAGCACGAAACCAATGCAACTTATTAACAACATATGAAAAAACTATGTATAAGTGTATCGGATTTTTACATGAAAATTATCAACAACAAGCATAAATTGTTGTATAGTCGTCCAACAATACAATGAATACAACGTTACAACGGCTTGTGTGAATTGACCAAATATTTTCAAGTTTTTTATATCGTGACGTGGCTCTGAATAAATGTTCAAATTTGCTAAAAAAAAAAAAAAAGCCTTTGGCACTACAGCTGAAAAGCTGAATGCGAACATCACATATCTCTTGTGTGTATATGTTTAAGTCCTTATAAGAAAATATTATCTTTTTGTTGTTTTTTTCTCTTGTTTGAAATATCTCTTTGGACTTTGGATACATTTTGTCGGAGCATGAAGTAAAGTAAGTGTGCCTGTAATTTGCTGTGGCATGTGAAAATACATTTCATATCAAAGGGATCGAGACGATATGAGAAAACCTTTAAAATGGCGAGGCAGCATTTGGAAAAAAGTGCTGTGAATAACAGACAAATAAACATCGTACAGGTTCTGAGCGTGTTTAGTAATGTTTTTCCTTTTGCCAGGTATGAAATCTTTTATGTAGTATTTTTTACAATTCGCTAAATGATGGTTGAAGTGATGGTTGGTTGATGTATTTGTTTTTGGTATTTTTCATTGTAACTCCTCATTCGTATTTTAGCTCTTTATCAAATACTTATACCAGGTGTGCTGGTACAAAGTGAGCGTCAAGATACAAATATTTTCATACGAAATATTTATTGTGAATGAAACTTATTTTATTTTTTTTGTATTACGATGACATCTGTCACACATATTCAGTACATTACAATAAAAAATATACAAACAGATTTTTTCATCGCTTTAAAGATGGCGAATTTTGTACCACAAAATGATGATTCGCCGAAGGCATTAATTTTTTGTTTTCATTTCAAGAAAAGTGCTGTAAAGTCGCATCGAATGTTTGACGAGGCATGTGGTGATCATGCTCTATTGGAAGCAACATGTAGAAAATGGTTTCAGTGGTTCCGGGATAACGATTTTGATATGAGAAATGAAGAATGTGGAAGGCCACCCAAAAAATTTAAGACACCGAATTGCGAACAATATTGGCTAATGATGAAACTTCGACTAGCAAGCAACTTGCAGAAAAATGCTGACCGTTTAACTCTATGAGAAAGAACCAAATGCCAGGAGAATGGATGCCAAATGAATTGAATGACAGACAGATGAAAAAATGTGTAACCACTTGTGAAACTTTGTAGCATTTTACACAGTAGCGCCATTATCGTTCTCTATTTCTTTCGAAGTCGCCGTAGTGTAGTGGGCAGTGTGAGACGTGAGCTCACGGTTCAAACACCAGGTCAAACATCTCTAACGAAACGAAATATGAAGAAATATTTCTTCGGCAACTTCCTTTCAGCAGATTTCTTACTAAATCTCTGAGAGTAAATAAAATTACCATGAAAAGTTTTTGAAAAATCTGTCGTTCGGAGTCGATTTTAAACTGTAGGTCCCGCCGCTCATATATAAAAATTAATGCACACAATATAAATGGTGTGGGAAGATAGGTCGTAATCCTGACTGAAGGGATATAGTGACCAATTATGTATGTATGTGTGTATGTTTTTCTTTTGAAATTGGTAAAAAGCCGCTAGAGTCAGGCTGACTGTAAACAAAAATTAATCAGTTAAACATCAACGATATTTGATTCCAAACTGACAACGCAAGCAAGATTACCAATCGATTTACTGCAAAACTAATTTGGTGTCTTTTTTCTGTCCAAAAGTGGAATTTTTTAAGACATTGATTTATGCCGACAAACCAGCAACTGAAATATAATTACAAAATTAATGGACAAAGTATTTAAAAATTGAACTGATCGAATGGACGACGTAACTCTTAAACACTGCAGACATGTGCCTTAATTCGAATAAAAAAATGGAATTTCCCAGCAGATAATATTTAAAAAAAATTCATTCCACAACATTTCAGTCTTGTGTTATCACTTTAAGCTCCCAAGCACTTAAAAACCATTCAATCCTACAAAAACCCTTCGAAATCCCTCTTTTTCACAATGCCATAATTTTTTTTTTAAACCAACGGTCAGGAGATGACCCCTATTCATGCAGTGCACTGTGGTGGAATAGTGAAAATATAGTTTTAGAAGACAGGAAAGAGGGGGTAGTCTGCGACATTTGTTTTAATGACCAGTGTATACCCTTCGTCACTTTTTCGAGAATTGCTTTTTGGTCATAATTCTTACTTTATTTTTCTATTGTGTGTAATCACATATAATGTTAGACAAACAATCACAAACACCCACAATCTCTGGTCTTAATCGAACCTATCCTCTCGGCACTAGAAGTTCAGCACACAATCAACTAAGTCAACGGGGCAACCTAATCATCCCGTAAAATTATTGGACTTTGATTTCAAAGTTATAATCATTCAGGGTCGATCCCAAGTTTAGATGATCTAGAGTATAGATGAAGGAAGTATATGAAGTCAATAGTCTGGAAAAACTCAGTTTGTTGAACAGAGGCAATCTTATTAAACATTTTGATTCTTTTTTTTTTTTGTGCAAATTATTCACATTGAAAAAATTGTTCACATAATTGGTCATTACAATCCTTTAATCAGGAATCCAACCTAGCTTCTCATATTACCCATGTTGTGTGTGTTAATTTTATATATGAGTGGCGGGACCTGCAGTTTAAAGTCGTCAAAGGATGACAGATTTTTTAGGCAACTTTTCACGGCAATTTTATTTTTTCTCTCAGAGTTTTTGCCAGAAATCTGCTGAGAGTAAGTCACCGAAGAAATATTTTTTCATATTTCGTGTTAATGCCTGACCTGGGGTTTTTAACCGTGGCGTCATGTCTAATAAGCCAACACACTACCTACTAGACTAAGGTTGTAATTACAAATTTTTATTTGATATGTCTCAGTTTAATCAATATTTAACTCGACATAGATCCTATTAGTAGTTTGTTCCTTTCCTCCATACACTGCTGATGTCTATTTATTCTTGCTATTTACTGGGTTTACGAGTATTAATCAAATTTTTTTGACAATAATGTTCATAATTTTATCATTTTTTTTTTTTGCAAAATGTTTGTTTTGCTCCATTTACTCTAATTCGTTGTTACCGTTCTGTCTTTATTCACACACATGCAAAATTCATAATTTGCGTCTATTCACTTGTAAAACATTCAGTTTTTCTCATATAAAGTGATTACATTTTCATGGTTTCCTTATGATTGTTTAATTTCATAATTTCAACGCTTTTAATGTGTACGTTGATGCTCGTTCGTGTATGGTGTTGATGTAATTGATGCTTAAAAAATTTAATGTAGCAAGGATAGCGATGGTGATGGTGATGACGTCGTTTAATGACTCAATGATTTTTTGCTACTTGGAAATGCAATTAAATACTGTTCTAGCTCTTTTTGTTCCTCTAACCATGATTTTTTGGAACAGCATTTTGCGCCTTTCAAACAAACAAAAATCTCTTAAGCTTTTATGGGAATATAATGACTTCTAAACTCTTTAAATAGTAAGGACCACTTGAAAATGTATGATTTTATTTCTCTAATCTTAAAGTTTTTAGTTCGAGAAAAACTGAAACCAACACATTAATTCATTTTGTAGAAATCCAAAAGAAATTACTGCGTAATATAGGAAAAATAGGTTCAGTCGTCATCTTTCATTTAGGAAAGAAGTATTGCACCTTTTATTAGGCACTGCCTATCTTTAAATTTCATTGGAACAAAGAATAAGAGAGATATGAACGAAATTTCTTATTCCTTTGAAAGATTGATGCCATTATCTGTGGAATATATAATTTTTTAATTTTTTTTAATATTTCTCTAGGTGGAGAGTCACCGAAATGTCCAAATTCTCATGACGCATAAATTAGGCTGAATTCGACCGACAGCATGTCTTAATGTTGACATTGAGAGACTCTGGGATTTGAGGGGTGTTGCACGATCTCTTTCGCCATTTGATTTCATATCTACCTGAGATGACAATTTCCTCAAATCTCTCTTGCAGAATATCCAATGAAGCATGAGCTATGGGGTACAGTGCAGTGCTGTTTAAACTAAATGTCGGTGGTAACCAGATCATCAAATTCAGGCCAAAGGAAATTGTTAATCGTCGACCGACAAACGACGTCGACAGTGATGGACTGGCCAATGTCGTTTTCAAAAAAATATGGTCCGATTATGCCGTCAGTCCAAAATCCACGTTAAGCAGTGACCTTTGCTTTCAGCTCTTGAATCTCATGTGGATTAGCATCGTCCCAAATTCGTCAATATGAATACTTAATTTAATCCGGATGTTGATCGGAGCAAAGCTATTTTTAATTTAATTTTTAAGAATTGAAGTATTATTGTTATTTGAAATTCAGTATTTAATAATAAGGAATTGAAAGAAATATATTGCTACGTCTCAGGTCGCCATAGTCTAGTAGGTAGTGTGTTGGCTTATTAGGCGTAAAGCTAGGGTTCGAGCCCCAGGTCAGACATCAAAAACAAAATGTAAAAAGTATTTCTTCGGTGACTTTCTCTCAGCAGATTTCTGTCAAAAACTCTGAACGTAAATAAAGATTGTCATGAAAAGTTTCTCAAAAATATGTCGTTCGGAGTCGACTTTAAAACTGTAGGTCCCACCACTCATGTATAAAATTTCCCACAAACAACATAAGTGGTGTGAGAAACTAGGTCGTAGTCCTGACTGAAGGGTTGTAATGACCAATTATGTTATGCATATATTGTTAAGTTTTTACCTTTTAATAATGTTTAAAATATGAGTTCGTAGATTGCAAATAAAATAAAAATAAATTTGTTTTTAGTTTTAATTAAAATTCTTTATTGTTCGCACAATTCTGTGTGCCACAGTTCAAAAGTAGATGTAACAACAACAATGGCTTTGTTTGTTATTCCTCTGTTTACACCCTTTGCATAAACAATAATAATTACTAGATAATTTTTCGACTGATCTTTGTAACGGAGATCTTCAAACTATGATTATTCTCTTCAAACACACCACGTCTTCACACAAGACAGACTGAACTTAACTGACTCACTCGCCTGCTTTGGCTTGCCTTTTAATGGCAGAGTAAACAGTCTCGAAGTCGAATGTTCGTGGCTTCGCATTCTCGAGATCTCAATAAATGTAAATATCGTTGTTTCATTATTGTTGTTTGTGTATTTTTTTGCATTTATTCTTGTAGTGTTTGTTGTTGTATCTTTGTTTAATTGTTTACCATTTTTTATGCTGGTGTTTGTTGGTATATTTTTGTTTACTTGTTCACCATTTTTTATGCTGGTGTTTGTCGTTGCATTATATATATTGAACGGGAGTCCACTAAGATAAGTCTGGCAGTAAATGAGGGCAAAGCAAAGTATATGTTATCGACAAGTAGAGACGGCCGATAACTATACTTTCGAGACAATCGAAGAATTTGTTTATATTGGCTCCGTTACCACCAAAAATGATGTCAGTCTGGAGATCAAGCGCAGAATAACTCTTGCCAATGGGTGCTACTATGGTTTCAATAGGCAATTGAGTAGCAGAGACCTCTCTCGTACGACAAATCTAACATTCTACAAGACACTCATCCTCCCCGTGCTTCTTTATGGCGCAGAGGCATGGACCCTATTAAGCACTGATGCAGCAGTCTTGAGAGTGTTCGAAAGAAACGTAAGATCTTCGGTCCAGTGCGAGTTGGCGATGATTTCCGCATTCGATCCAACAGTAAGTTGTATGAGCTCCTCAAAGACATAGACGTTGTGCAGCGTATTAACATCCAGCGGCTACGCTGGCTCGGCCATGTCGTTCGAATGAAGGGTGATGCTCCGGCGAGACGGGTATTTGTTGCGAGGGTCTGCAGAAACCGCGACCTTGTCTGCGTTGGAAGGACCAAATCCGGGAAGCCCTGTCATCGATTGGTGTGACCAGCTGGCGTAGGCGTGTAGGAAGCAAAGGCGCCTGAAATGTATTGCGGCAGGCCGATATCCGTCAATCGGGTTGTTAATGGCTAATTAATTAAGTAAGTAAGTAAGTTTGTTGCTATATTACGCAGTGCGATAGTTTGTAAACAAGTTTATTGTGTGGTTTTTGTAGCTTTTTCTAAAAGCAAAACTCATGTGTCTAAATTCCTATCATTTTCGTAACAATATATTTATTGTTAAGATATAAACATGATTTCTAAAATTCTTTTAAAGATTTCTAGTCTCGTTTATTTCGATGGTTTGTTTTGAAATTAATAAGAGTCTTCAGAAGCTGTGTTAAATCTGTGTCTGTTTTCATTTCCTTAAAAAAATTGATTTCTTTCAAGAAAAAAAGACGGAAACAATTAATCACATACTCGTTCTCATACAAAAAGGAGATTAAATCATTACGATTTATGTTTCAAATTATTGTCAGATTCATTTGTATTTTATTTTGATGCTCAAGTTTATGTACTTCATACGAGTGTAGTTTGTTGTAGTTTCCATTTGTAATTTTTTTCTACGTTTTTTTTTTTGCACGAAACACTTAAGGCCTCTTTTTGTTGTTTTTCAAATCAAAAGATTTCCTAGATTATTGTTTCCGTTTTAACGAACTGTATTTAAAAGTTAAGAATGACATTAAAAACAATAAAAAAATTTTCAAAGTAAGGATAAAAATAAAATATACAAAAGGCCTCCAGCTATCATGGTAAAATGGGGAATATCTCTGTAAATGAAAAGACAAAAGAAGACAACGAAATACAATGATGAAAGGAACACTTTATAATTTGAAAGTAAATCAGAAGTTTCTAACGAATTAATTGTAATTTAGCTGCATTCATACAAAATGGTCGCCATTTTATGAGATAATTTTGAAAATTAGAAAAGAAGTACCACATCTGTTAATAGACGCCTATGGTACGGAAGTACTTAAGATTTACAGAACTAAACAAATCATGAGAACTGTTTATTCTTTACTTTGATGTTTTTTTTTTGTTTTTCTTCCGTTTATTTAAATTTATTTAACCTCCTCCTTATTATTATTATGAAAATTTCTAAGCATTAGATGAACATTTTCTTTACATTTGCCCTTGGCAGGTATGAATAGGCAAAATGTATGTTTTACTTGATAGTTTTCAGGCCTTTCTAATACTAAGTACTGTAAGGGTCACAGTACAAAAACCCCAAACCTACAAAAGGCAAAAGATGAGAGGAAAAAAGTGTCAATAAACTTCAAAAATATGGTTAACAGAACATATAAAACCAACTATCTCCCCCCTTTCACATTCTACAGCTTCTGAATGACTAATCTTTTAAGCCAAAGGGAACTCCTTAAAATTGACATGCAGTCATCGTTGTTGCTATTGTTCTTATTCTTCTAAATACCAAATCCAAGCTAGAAAGAGCATTTAATAGGGAGTGCATAAATAAGGGTCAGTATTATTTTCTGTACGTTCGTTTGTGTGGCTCTTCCTGATGTGTGGAATATTTTAAGATCCAGCGGTTTTAAATTTTATTTGAATAATTTCTTCATTGACCTTCATTTCAGATCCATTTTTTATTTTGGATCATTGTATTGTATTTCGAATTAAAACTCTTTATATACAGTTATTCACAAATTTTTGTATACATTTTGTGCCAGACAGTAATAACAAACCAAGTTTGGTTTATAGAAATTTCTTGGTTTTTAGTCTACTGCAGTGGTGCTCAAACACATACTATCATAGTTTTGGTTGTGTCGGTAAAGCAGCGGAGAACAAAATTCAACAAAATTTTTGAGAATCGTACACTGGGAAAATAAAAAAATAAAAAAATTGGTTTGTTGTGTTGCGTGTATGTTATTACATAATGAACTTATGTATGTATGTATGTATATATGTATTGATGAAAATATTGATGTGTGTATGTATGTATTGATGAATATATTGATGTATGTATGTATTGATGAATATATTGATGTACGTATGTATTGATGAATATATTGATGTATGTGTGTATGCATGTATGTATTGATGAATATATTGATGTATGTATGTATGCATTGATGAATATATTGATGTATGTGTGTATGTATGTATGTATTGATGAATATATTGAAGTATGTATGTATGTACATATGTATGTATGTATGTATGTATGGCTAGACTCGTAATGTCTTTTTATAAAAAAAAGGATTACGACATAAAGTGCGATAATACACAATACATTGTGCATTGCCATCCATATTCTCTATAAAAAAGAAATCATATTCTCACTTTTCATCAAACATTTTGCTGCGTGTATTTGCAAAAAACAAAAAATCATAAAAAAATTGCGTAGCGAGGTCTCGATTCATCAAGTGCTAAACATCACCTGAATTGATTTTGTTCTCTGAGTTCAACAAAAAACAATAAACAAAGCAACAAACACACGATCATTATAAAAAACCACACAAGTAAGCTTATAGTGTAGGTGTATCAACGCAGCGTCAGCAGAATTTTCTTTGCCTATCACATGTGATAGGAAATTTAGATTTTGAGCGTCACTGGTCTATAAACACAATAAATTCAACGCAGCAAGTACAATAGTTTTGCAATTGCAGCCTAAGATAAGCTGCACCCGTATTAATTATAACAAATCATAAGCAAACCATATAAAAAATTATCAGTTCATTAATAATTTGTCCATGGTGTCACTACAACGTTCATTCGCTTTTTATATTTTTATATTATATATATATTATATTTTTTTAAAACCTGTATTACATGCATGTTATTGTGTTGAAGGCATATCCCATCCTCGTATATCGTAAAACTGTCAACAATAATTCTCTCATAGAAATAGAGATAGTAATAGAAATTTGCCTAAATGCAAGGCAGCCGAATCGTTATTTGCTGTCTTAAAAATATTCACTTCCATATAGACCCATGTATTATAATTTTGGAAGATCGCTGCGTTGCGTGTATTGTGTTTATAGCATAAGTAGTTGGTCATTTGCAAATAATAAAACAAAATGAAATCAATACTCCTACTACAACTAGTCACTGGTTTCTTATGGTCTTTTAGACTCTTTAGATTATTCGAATCCCTCCAAAAGTGTTTCGCACATAAGATGCCAGAGGTCTGGTCTCTATGAGAAATTATGTTCGGCCAGAATATTTCTCATATATTTGGCGAACTGCGTTTTAAGAATCGTGACTTTGTAACGATTAACATATACTTCTAGGATGCACGATCGCCAAAAAAACGTTGATTTCACATTGTGAGAAAAAAGCCAAAGCATAAGTCGTGATTTTCACATCTGATGCAATACGAAAAGTCCTCTAGAAATTAGATGTATACCAGGTTAGGGCCAAACAGGGCGAAAATCAAAAGAAATCGAATAAGATAAGCAGATAAGCATGACTTAGCACGAGCGAGGCAAATCGAGTACGTTTCAGTGCGGTGATAGATTTAATATCGTATAGTAATGAAGACAAGACCTAGGAGACTATGGGTTACGGGGACTGGTATAATACGAAATTTAATGGGGAATATAACTGAGGCATTTAGAACATATCTCACTGCGGCTTTAGATTTTAGATCGTAGAGTAATAAAGATAAAACCTAGGGAGACTATGATTTTGGTTGTAGGAGGCAGTTATAACACGAGGTTCAGTGGCGATCATCGTTACTTAAAATATAGATTTCCTCGTTAAAAACCTCTGTACCCAACAGCCGAAACCATTTCAAAATTTGCTCCTATTATGTTGACTCAATTGAGATTAGTATGGTAAACTGATACAGCTAGGCAGGAAAGAGAAGTTTGGAAAGGTATGCTCACTGAAATAGATGGTAGAGAGCGATATATGTATATATGTATTCCTCTGTAGAATAGTGGAAACATCTAGTATACATATATATCAAGGAACATTTCATTCGAATATGAATCGATCCAAGCCTGAAATGTAGGTCCTGTGATAAGACAATTAAATCGCAATAACACATAATATTTGTGTAATGCCTTTCGGAAGAAAGTACAGGGGTGTCTATTAAGTTCAAAGTACGAACTTATTTTTATTGATTTACTGTGGTAGTCATGAAGTTAATCAGGACAACAGCATCGGGACAATGTAGTACAACGTAGTACTGCCTTCAACTAATATTTTTATATTGCCGGACAACAAATAATCTGGTTGCAGTACTTTATTACTTTACACAACAAGACAATCCTGTATTAAGATGGCTCTTTATATCACAAAAAAAAATATTGAACAACTTACACAAGCCAACGATGTTGATAAAGAAAATTATTTATTTACATATATACATACATACATAATTCGTCATTACAACCCTTCAGTCAGGATTACGACCTAGTTTCTCACACCACTTATGTTGTGTGTGTTAATTTTATACATGAGTGGTGGGACCTACAGTTTAAAGTCGACTCCGAACGACAAATTTTTGAGAAACTTTTCATGGCAATTTTATTTACTCTCAGAGTTTTTTCCAGAAATCTGCTCAGGCTCGAACCCTGGCTTTTAGTCTAATAAGCCAACACACTACCTACTAGACCACGGCGACTTCCATTTATTTATTTATTTAGCATTTTTAAATATTCTGCGAGGATATGATGGGGCCAACATGTATGAAATTTTTTAGGCGAGTAGACAAATGTCCGTGGAATTGCAGTTCTGTTGTCGTAAAATCGACAGTAGATGTTACGTAAAAACCACAACTTTCATACTCCATTTTTGATTCTAATAGGGTCGCTCAGTTAAACATCGATGGTCGTCCTTAATGTGATCAATTAGTTTTCCCAGAACTTTCTTATATTACAGTGTGTTGCATATGTTGATAAATACAAAACCAATAAAGACGAGTTTCTGGTCTCCGTATACCAGAAACTCAACGCTTTAATACATACATACAATGTTTACGAAGTGATGGCAGCCGTGGCTTCTATATCAGGCTGAATTTGACTGATGGCATAAGTTGACTTTGAATACCACTGTGGTTTATGCTTTATCCGCACACACCTATGACTTAAGAACACCCATCAAGGAGAAGTCTAACTTGGTCTAAAAGCACAATATCAGTGGTCACCTCCATGTGAGATAGCCATGCCGTCATATCACCCGTGCCTGCACATTCTCGCCGACAACAGCAATGTTTGCGCTCTATCGACGTACGGGTGAAGAAAATAGGGTTCGTTGCTAACAGCTGTAAAGCTCATCCAGTGAACACACGTCCTTCTAGACTTGAATTTATCGACCAAAGTCTT
This sequence comes from Sarcophaga subvicina, assembly GCA_936449025.2. Classification (NCBI taxonomy): domain Eukaryota; kingdom Metazoa; phylum Arthropoda; class Insecta; order Diptera; family Sarcophagidae; genus Sarcophaga; species Sarcophaga subvicina. The sequence goes on from OW388084.2 coordinate 43,558,735, forward strand.
CTCGTTATAACGATGGATTATATAGGATGATTACGGTGATCGTAAAATGGAGGAAGCATGTGGTACACTCATTTTGATAAAAATATTTTTATTATTTGCACATGCTGTTGAATGCTATATCCATCCATGGTAATATGATAAGACAGACTGAATAAACGATATCTAAATCAACAAATTTGTTAAAATTTTGTCAGTTTATGTTGTTTGTTTTCTTTCATTAATTTGTTGAAGATACCATTTCACAAAGGAAAATTGTGATTAGAGTCCTCAACGAATTCCAGTTTATATTTTGTGATATTTTTTTTCTTGTTTAATTCATTTTTAATTGACTTTTTGGATTTCAGTTTTTGTTTCATTCATTTTCAAGTTGCATTGTTTAAGCTGCTGTTGTTGTTTCAATTTTATGCCATAAAATTCCATATTTTTTCATCCTTTTGTTTCTAAGTCCTCTTCTAAAAGTGTATTGAATTGAAGTGGTACAGTATAGTACATCAAATAATCGTTTTGAAAACAAAAGTATATTTGAATATAAATTGTAGTAAAAATGTGTTCCTGTTTGTGTATCTAATAAAATTGTATTTCAGTGTTTATGTTTTCGATTTGAATTTTAAATACGAAAAAATCTTTAAAACATTTTTATTAAGAGTATTTAGGAAATATTCACAGGATGTGGTACTAATTCGTTTCAACTCAAAAGCTTTTTTGTAACAGTATTAGTAAAAGACATTTTTCTAAAGGAAACACAAAATTGATAGAAATTGACAAAAATGCTTAAATTCTTTTAACATACATACATATGTAATTGGTCGTTGGTACCTTTAGTCAGGATTACAACACTCATACCACTTATGTTGTGTGCGCTAATTTTATACATAAGTTGCAGGACCTACAGTTTAAAGTCGATTTGGAACAATAGTTATCATTTCATAGCACAATTGGGCAGAGAGAATTCACACACATTGCTTATGCTCTGTTAGCGGATGCTATAATATTTTTTTCTCAGGTTTACACTCAAAAAATATTTTATGTTAAAAATTGCTTTATATGATAATGTCTTATATTTTCTAAAATGACATTTTAAGACATTTAAATGATAAGGAATGGGAACAGTTTTTTTGTAGACATAAATCAATTAAATTAAAAGGAAATTTATGAACCAAAAGTAGCTCCCACCAAATATCTAAAAAACATTCCCTAATTTTTGAGTCAAAGATGTAGAACCTTATGTATGCTGCTGAAATAATAAACAAAATAGCGTATGTTACTAACACTTTTTTGACTGTAAATAAATAAATTCTCTCAATTTATTTTCTCTCTCCTACTCACTAATACACGACCAAAAAAATTTGGTAACCACTGATTTGGAACTATAGACGATAGAAAACGATAGAAAACTTCTCAGGGCAATTTTATTTACTCATATAGTTTTTACCAAACATCTGCTGAGAGGAAATAGAAGAAATATTTTTCGTGTAAATTCATTTCATTCTGTTGGAGATATCTGACCTAAGGTTTGCACAATGGCCTCGCGTCTAATAAGCCCACATACAACATGCTTGTCTAGTGCGACTTCAGTTCTATTAAGAATAAAATAAATAAAGAATGATAACCTAGTCTGGCTATTATATAAAATTATTTATTTGGCATCTGCTAAAATTGTCGATAGATGGTTGTAAACATAATTTGGATTTTAAACCAGAGCCATTGAATAGTCGTGTGTTAAGTTTAAGGAGGCGAAATGAGCAGCGTGGACGTTGCAAAACGCTGTAATAAACATTGGTTATCTTTAAAAGGGAAAAACCATCTTATTATTGGAGCAATGGGGGCTTTGTTAAGCTACAAACTTTTTACACCAACCACTAAATATTCCGTTCGGTCTACATTCTAGAGCCATGCTTGCTCTACAGATTTTCTGTCGTCTTTTTTAGGATATGTCTTATTCATTGTATCTTCTGTGTTTCATTTATTTATTTTCTCTTTTTTACTTATCTCCAGTAGTTTTCATAGGTTACGGTATAAAGTCCCAATATGTTACATACACTGCGAAAACTTTTATTTATAAGTACATGAACTGCTGGGCGATTCATCGTAGAGAAATGTTTCAATTCTATACAAAAGGCTGAGTCTATTCCTGACATCCAACCATCTTTACAAAAAGGTTTTTTATTAGTGTCATCAGTAACTGCTAACTTTCGAAGTAGTCTAGTGGGTAGTGTGTTGGCTTATTAGACGTGAGGCCACGGTTCAAACTCCAGGTCAGTCACCTCTAACAAATCGAAACATGAAAAAAATATATACTTCTTCGACGACTTCCTTTCAGCAGATTTCTGACAAAAACTCTGAAAGTAAATAAAATTGGCATGAAAAGCTTTTCAAAAATTTTAGTTTCTAGTCAACTTTAAACTGTAGGAAGTATAATGCTGTGTGGAATGTGTATCGGCGTAATAGTTTGGAATTTATTGAGGAAATAATGAATAAGAGAGAATACTTAAACATACCTTAACTTAAGTGCAAAAGAATTAGGGACTTGTAATTGTTATTACTTCTTACAAATTAATGAACACAATCATACTGTAGCTAATGTGAAAATGTGAAGTATTTACTCGTAATACTCTTCCACAAAGCTCCAATATCATTCCAAGAGAGTATTTAAAGAGTCCTTTAGAAAAACGGATGCGTAGTCGCTAAATCTCAAACAAAAGTCAACTGAAGAACTTACTTATGAATAAGTGACAGCAAATATGAACAGACATAAAAAACTGATGTATTTAATGCCAAATAGGTTAAATGGAGTGCTTGACCTTAAGTCGTATCACACTAAATATTGGGTATAACATTTTAATACAATGGATCTTTGAATATCAAATTTAATGTCTTTACTTCCTGCGAGTGGTTACATTAAAAGTTTCCTTTTGCTTCATTATAAGGTAAATAAAAGAACTTTAGTTTTGCTGAAAATTAAAAAAAATTTTCAAATAATGGGGGTACACTGCAAATGTATTAATGGCAGTGCTTTAAAAAGCGATTTTAAATTGCAAGTGAGTTTTTCCCAATTATTTTGGTATTATTAAATAAATTTTTATTTAAATTTAAGTTAATTTAACTAATTTAATAAAATCCACCCTCGTATTCACAGCTAACGTTTTAATTTATCCAGTGATGAATCATGATTCATTTCTGGTTGCAATTTCATTACCAAAAATCTGCTTCAATAATTTATAAACCGCTTGCCGTAAGCCATCACAGAAGAATTTTATGCGGATAAATATTCACACCTTTCACCCTTTCGGTTTGCAGAACAATTCATGAAAGAATTACAAGTTAAAAGTGCACGAAATGCAATCAAATGAATAAAATTAAGCTCTTCTTACACTACACAAGTAATTCAAATTGGTGTTGAAATGAACATCTACAATAAAATGAAGAACAATTAAGAGGTTTTCGAGGAAAACAAAAAATATTTTGTGAGGCTTGTGTGCAGCAATTACACGAATAAACCATAATTTGCAGCTTAAATTGAGAAAATATGTGGTTATGTATGTTACAATACAGTGTAATTCAGGTTGAATAAACAGTTTAAAAAACTTTTTTTTAGGTTTTCTTGTTGGACAAGAATTTAAGAATGAAAATTTCATACACCAGCAGCTGCTCTAAACGGTGTCAGTCGAAAGTAAAAATTCATAGAAAAAATTTTTTAAGTTTTCTAGAATTATCAGAATATAAAAAGCAATGGAAGTCTTAAATTACAACATGAAGTCACCGCAGTCATGTAGGTAGTGTGTTGGCTTATTGAACGTAAAGTCAGGGTTCGAGGCCCAGGCCAGACATCAAGACAAAATACAAAAAGTATTCCTTTGAGAGTAAATAAAATTGCCATGAAAAGTTTCTCAAAAATCTGGCGCTAAGAGTCGACTTTAAACTGTAGGTCCCGCCACACATATACAAAATTTACACACACAACATAAGTGGTGTGAGAAACTAGGACGTTGTACAATGGGTCAATTCGACCACCGAGTACTGTACTTGTCTTAGTTGACAAGTGCACGTCCTCTAACCCAACCTAAATTACAACATGATTTTTAAAAATACATACACACTGAACGAATGGCAATAGAATTTCTTAAACAACAAATTTATAAGAAAACCAACCCCTTATTCCACATTACAAAGCATGAAATTTCAAAGAATGCTGCCGGGATCATTCACCTTGCCCATGCGGTATAGATATTGTCGGAAATAACCATGACCCGAAAGAAACTGGGTCAGGAAGTAGTTAATTTCCCCAAAATTTCTCTGTATCCATGCTTCTATAGATGGAATAAGTCTAGCAGTCCATCTTCCACTTGTTTCATCACTCCATCTACTTTGCCATCGCCGTATAGTTTGAGATCTGACATCTGCGGTACTAATGACGAGGTTTACGCTCTTCGCTTTCCACAATCTTCTTCGCTCGAATGCCAGCATGTCGATAGGTGTCTAACCAGTGATCACGAGGACTACGGCGCCCGAGACCGTGCGATAGGACGAAGCGACCCTTATTGCCGCTGTTCGTTGGACTGCTGCTAGTATTTTCCGCTTGTATTTAAACTCCAACGCATCTCCCCATATCTCGCTGCCATAAAGTAGTATCGAGTTAGTCGTTGTCATAATCAATTTGCCTTTGGACTGCGTTGTTCCGCCGATATTTGCCATCAATCTGCTCAACATGTCCGTTAGTTTTGCTGCCCTGTTAGCCACATGCTGTATTTGGGCCCAGTAGTTAAATCTACAGTCTAGTCTGAGACTGTGATTTGTGATCAGTGATACGTCACCTATCTGCATACTTATCTCGAGTGGAATGTGAGCCAATGTCAATTGTCTCATTATTGTTGTTTGTGTATTTTTGTTTACATTTTACATCTTGTAGTATTTGTTGTTGTATTTTTGTTTACTTGTTTATCACATTTTTATACTGTTGTTTTGCTGGTATATTTTTGTTTATCATATAAATAAGTCCATTGTTTTTGTTTTTGTAACTTTTGGTAAATAATATATTGTGTGACCTGACTGGTGATGACCTGCTAACTTTCATTAGAAGGTAACCTATACAATAATGTTATACGATTTACCAAAAGATATCAAGTAATGAAGGTAAATTTTCGAGTGTTTACCATTACTTATATACAGCGAGCAACAAAAGTCTATGCCCCCCAATTTGTGTATGCGATTTCATGAATTTTAAACAATAATTGATGTTTTTATATTTATTTCAGTAGGAGATCATTAGAAACGATTACGTAGACGCTAAACCTGAAACACAAGTTAACTGAAAAACTTGCTTGAAAACTTGCATGGCGTAAATTATTTTGCTGCCCACTGTATGTATATCATATTTATCGTATTTCGCAACAAATACAAGCATAATATACAAACAAACAAAAGAGACAAATTCATAATGTAACCATTAAAGTCATCAGTATGTTGTACAATGTTATCAGTACAGAACCAGCTCAGGCCAGAAAAAACTCATTTGGTCACAATAATTGCCTATATTATATTTCTATAGAATTATATGTGTAAAGATTTGAACTGACTGTGTATGGCACACTCCCACAAATGTACATTTGCAGATAAAAATAATTTTTTGGCAAAATTTTGTAAAGCCATCAACTTTTTTGCGCTTGCCAAACTAAAGCACAAGTGATGGAAAATCCACAGCAAAATGGAGCAAATGGCTACAAACTTTAAACCCCAAAATTTTCTACATGATGTGGATTAAAATTAAAATTAAAATTTTAAAAAACCCAAATAGACGTTGACAGTATGGAACGAAGACTTTCCAAAGATAATGCTGTGAGGCAGGCGTAAATTTCTTTGTTTTTCTTTTTCTTCCTCCGCCCTCATACCAATTTCGTTTATTATTTGATGTCTCATGTGGAACTTCTTCACATATTTCGCGTAATGAACTGTTTATCGTTGGTCTTGCGCTTCAAGAAGAATTTTTTTTGCTCTTTTCGATTCTACAAGCATTTTTGTCGCCGAATACTCATGCAGTTTTTGTGTTGGAACTACGAAAATATTTTATGGGAAGGAGGAAAGAGAATATCTTTATATCATATAGAAAGAAAGAAGTTTCACATACGAAAGACCTGGCTACAGAACGATTTTTTTATAATACACAGTGCAATCCGCTGGTCTGCCACAAAACACAAAAGGCGAGTGTTACTTACGAATACATGATTCTCGGGAAAAAGTCTCTTATTTAGCTCGAACGTAATCCATTGTACAAGTGTTTGAACAGTGAAACACAAAACACATTCTGGCAATGTGCCAATGAATCAAAATTGTTGGATACCCTACCATCATTAATTGGCACTTCTACCCTCTCCTACACGCCCAAAACATGGCCCAAACATGGGAGTTGATCGGTTGTAAGTGGCGTAGATAGTAAGGAGATTAGATGAAGTGAAGTATATATTATTGCATATAAAGATGATGCAATATTATTGCTGCCTCACTGGGTCTTTGACGCGTTAAAATCGACCCTATTCATACCACCTCCTTCGGAGATTGATCGTATGTCGAATGTGCGTGAGTCACTCATATTACGCCTTTTCGTCTCAATCTCGAAAGTGCTCGGCCTATCATTTAAAGAAGACGAATGACAAATATTGCTGTGTCGATAGTATTGCATACATAACATAATTAGTCATTAGAACCCTTCTATCAGGATTACGGCATAGCTTCCCACAATAGAAAGAGAGCCCATCTGTTGATCTGAATACTGTTACTAATAGTACAGCCTTAGTTCGAGTTTTGGCCATTAGATGTTTAGATTCACTTAATCGTATATACAAGGATAATTTGTCTTGTGATTCAAAATTTTTTTGCAGTGATTTCTACGTAGATTACTTGCTTAACCCTGCTGTTAGGTTTGGACCATTTTGGTCAATTTTTTTTTAATTTTTATTTAAGATTGCAATGACTTATCGTATCAACTTAAAACGTCAGCTCAGGTATTTTTTTATATTTTAATGGTTTTAGTGAATTTTTAGCTATCTAGGATAAAATCGAACAGAACAAAATTAAAAGTTACAAATCTTAGGTTATGGACCGTTTTGGTCCATGCAATTTATTTTATTCTGTATATCAGTAAAAGTAAAGAAAAATAATAATTGGCTTATTGCTATGTTCTCAGAAAGATGAACAAATTGTTCTTCCCTTCAATTTGCATACAAATTTATTGCATATAATGCATTTGACGTCACATTTGGAATTACAGCAATTGCAAATTCCCCGTTTTCTAGGAGCTGACTTTTGTGTATCACCGCTTGTAGATGGTACACTATTTGATGATGCTTGTAGTTGAGTCAATAGCTATGCCGCAAATGGATTTTTAGGTTTGGCTGTCCTTTTCAACATGTATTCTTTTGATGGGCACATACCTGGTTGACGTAAAAACTCAGTTCTTCTGCGATTTGAATCATTTGCAGCCCACGAAGAATCAATTTCTGAATATAAAATAAACGCATTCAATGCGGATATATCAACTATAATGGAAAAAACAACATTTGGCCATTTATTTGTTTTTTTAGTACTGTAGTTAGTTAGTCATTTGATCAGCAGTATCAACACCTCTAAGATAAAAGAAATTATTTTTACAGAAACGATAAATAATGATCAAATATAACAAAACTTTAATAGAGTTATAATAAGAAATGATTGCAGGTTTCTTCTTATGATTACTGAAATCGATTTCATTTGTCTTGTGCATGGTGCTCATCAAGATCGTACCTTTATTTTTATGGCCGGTATACGTGGATGTATATAAAGGAATTTTTTTGTACATAAGCAATTTCGGTGGGATACAAGTTTTGTTTCTTCGAACTGTTCCCACATATGTCAGTTTCCTTTGTAAAAGATTTTCCCCAACTCAAAAGATGAAAAAAAGCAATCAACTGTATTTCAACTGCTCTTTCAATTCTTCTGTAACCTCCAACACGACACGCTCTTCTTGATTTTTTTTGGGCTTATCATTTTTTTAGTTTTCCAAGGTACGGTTGTATTTTCCATATGTATCCCGATTTGGAGTCTACAGCTAACCATAATTTAAAGCCCATATGTGGCTGGCTTTACAGGCATATACAGCCTAAAGGAACATCGTCCTCTAAAACCCATTAGTCATCGTCAATAGTGACAGTTATAAAACATTGAAAGGAGTGATTCCCAATTGTTCCATAACTCACGAATTGGAGCAAACTTGTCACTACTTTTTTGTTGTCTCCTGTTGATAACATCATCAAAGCGGACAGCACTCATAATAGACCGGAATAAACACGAACTGTAGTAAAACTTATACTCGTGGTATACATATCTGTATAGAAATGGAGAATTCCAGAAGTTTTGTAACAATATAAATTATTTAAAATGTTTGGTCAAAAGTGTTTTATATCGAATTATTTATGAAATATGCAAAGTGGACCAAAATGGTCCTTTACCTAAGATTCGAAATTTTTTTTTAACCTAACAGCAGGGTTAAATGATTAGAGAGTTATGCTGAATTAATTTTTATTTGAGTTTTATTTACTAAAAATTTTAAAGTGAGCTAGTTATAGTCTTACAAAATGGTGTTAAGTCCTCTTGAGTGTCTGAGTTATCTAGGGAATAAGAAACTAACATATGGCAATTTATATTCTGTGAAAGATCTGAACATCCGTTATGTTCTGAAGATTTATATTTTTAATTTCTTTTGAAAAATAAGTTTCAGGGCAGGACAAAGAGAAATATTTTATTTGTATTTTAGGGAGAAAGTTATTGTAATTTATAATTTTTACTTGTGCTTCGTTTTTTCTAAGCCTTGGAATTATTTAAAACTATGAAGTACTTTTAACAGTAAGAAGAAATTTTGAAAAATATGAATTCCATTTTCTGCAATTGCGAGAAATTTTAAGAGGCTTGAATGAAGGCTACTTTACAGACCATTTAACTCCGAAATTGTGTTTCTCTTTAACCAAATGTCTCCAACCCAGTATACAATTATTTTTTAACAAATTGTTGTAATAATATTGGGGATAATAAATCGATAATGTTGTTTCAAATTGTTTCTTGTAGCGTGTTGATTTACTTTTATAAAGTACTATACGTTTGGTAAAGATATTACGAACAGAGTTGATACGCTAAAGTTTTTGAAAAAGAATTTGTGAAGTATTAAAAACATTAAAAATAAAACAATTTTATTAGATAAGGAAGAATCTATTTGAACATACATATGTATGTATGTATGACCAAATGTGCTTTAATGTTCGTTAATCTCTGAACTAATAAATTAAAATTAGGAGCAAATTTATAGATTGGAATTTAAATAAAACAAATTATTTACTTTCAATCGCTAATTTATTTAAATAAATCCTTGGTCGTCCTCTTCGCCGAATTCCGCAGATCCCCGCATCAAATACCCGTTTCGCCGGAGCATTCTCCTCCATACAGCTTACTGTTGGATCGGATGCGGAAATCATCGCCAACTCGCAGTGTACCGAAGATCTTACGTAGGACTTTTCTCTCGAATACTCTCAAGGCTGCTGCATCAGTGCTTAAGAGTGTCCATACCTCTGCGCCATAAAGAAGTTCCGGTAAAATGAGCGTCTTGTAGAGTATTAGTCGTACGAGAGAGGTCTCTGCTACTCAACTGCTATGGTAGCAGCTGTTGGTAAGAGTGATATTGTGCTTGATCTCCGGATTGACATCATTTTTGGAAGATAAATAAATTCCTTGACTGTATCAAAAGTATAGTTATCGGCCGTAATCTGAGAATCAATACGCCGCATGTCTCTACTTGTCGATAACATATATTTTGTTTTGGCCTCATTTACTGCCAGACCCATATTAGTAGACTCCCGTTCAATAGCAGTAAAGGCAGCAGTAACATCTCGCTTGGCAGACACTATGATGTCAATGTCGTCAGCGTACTCAAACAACTGGACACTTTTTTAAAAAATAGTGCCATTGCGATGCACTCCCGCCTTTCGCAGAACACTTCTCCATGACAAATTTGAAGAGGTCGCATGATAAGGGATCGCCTAGTCTAAAACCTCGCAGCCATTGCAGGCTACACACATTTTTTAAATGCTGGTCAGTCAATGCGTGTCTCATCGATGAAAACCAAACGTAGTTGGAAGGAAAATCTGGTGAATACAGCAGACGCGGTAGCAATAAATACTTGTTTATATCCTGAACCAGTTTTGCTTTGTGTGCGAGGGCATTCCACTCTGGTCCTTTCTCTATAAACTCATGATTTGAATTGATTATTTGTTATCGATAGCGATAGGTATTGCGGTGCTCAACACCTTTATGGTACCACCAGACATCCTGCAAAATCGGACTGGTTTTGCAGCCGCAGTTAATGGTTGTACCGGATTAATCAACTATTTTTCATTTGGAATTCTGAAAATAAAGTCGTTTTTCATTGCTAACAACAATTCGGCGCAGCACTGTTTTTCTATCGTGTCTTTGAAGCGACATTTCACAAGTTGTGTTTTGATATTTCATTTGTCTGTCATTCAATTCATGTGGCACCCAATTTCCAAACGCTTGGAATGTTGTTTGTTGTGCAGCATTTAACATTTCTGCCATTTGTTTCTGGTTGGAAGTATCATTTTTATTCAATATAGTAAACAATTCGGCGTCTTCAAACTTTTTAGGTGGTCTTCCAGGTTCTTCATTTCATACGTCAAAATCGTTACCTATGAACCGTCGAGATCATCTTCTGCATATTTGCTCTGATCTGCAAGATCACCATATGCTTCGATAAGTATTCGTTGCGATACTCCAGCACTTTTTTCTAAAAAAAACCAAAATAAAAATAACGCTTTCCGCAGTATCTTATTACGTTTTCAACTTTAAAAAAAAGTTTAAAATATGAGTTGGTAGATTGCATATAAAATAAAAATAAATTTCTGTTTAGTTTTAATTAAAATTTTTTATTGTTCGCACAATTATGTATGCCACTGTTCACGACTTGATGTAAACAACAGTTGCTTTGTTTGTTATTCCTCTTTGCACTCTTTTGCATAAACAGTAACAATTACTAGTTAATTGTTCGACAGATCTTTGTAAGGGAGATCTTCAAACCACGATTACTTTCTTTAAATACACCGGGTCTTCACACAAGACTGACTGAACTATTACTAACTCAGTTGCCTGCTTTGGCTTGCCTTTTATATGGCAACGTAAACCGTCTGATGAATGTTCTTGAAGGCAAATGTCCGTGGCTTCGCTTTCTCGAGATCTCTATAAATGTAAACATCGCTGTTTCATTATTTTCTTTTGTCTATTTTGTTTACACTTATTCTTGTGGTGTTTGTTGGTGAAGTTTTGTTTGCTCGTTTATCATTTTTTATGCTGGTGTTTGTTGTTATATTATGCAGTGCGATAATTTGTAAACAATTTCATTGTTTTTGTTGTTGTAACTTTTGTTTATAATTTTAATGTTAAACGACGTAAAAGCAAAACACCAGTATCTAGATTATTTTCATTCTCGTAACAATGTAACATTTGACGGATGTCATCAACAACACAAAAAAAATTAAACCTTGTTCAATAATCAATGTTTCCATTTGTCTCTTGACCACAGCTGTCAGATAAATGAGGCACCAAATCGTCAAGTATTTGAGAAAAAATCGTCAAAATCGTCAAAGACGTTTATTACAATCGTAAAAAAATTATCAGAAAATATAAATAAATAAATTAAAATTATTTAAAAACCAAAATTATTTCTATTGTAGTAAAACATATGAAGTCAATGTATCTACATATCTGAGTTAAAAAATAAAACATTTAACAAAGAGTTTATTGGAAATTAAAAGCTAGCGTCCCTCATCTTCATTTAATATTTTTTTCCCAAAAATGGAGAAATTTTGTATCATTTTCAGGAAAAAATTGTTTAAGGTTTAAACAATCTATCCCAACGTTATTTATTCACACATAAGAGTACCAATAATGTTACATCATCTATATCTATGGGCGGTGTAGGTATTAGGGAGTCAGAAGCTTTTGATGTCCTGAGCATGAAAATTCAGTGTAATGCTGACACATTTTCGAGTTCATTCTTAAGTTCTTATCATCCGATCTTACTATTTACACCGTTTATAACTGATAGGGAATGGAATACAATCCTCATGTATAATTTGGTGCCTCAACGTCTATTTTGCGGTTTCTCGACTGTGTACAGGAGAGGCCATAGTATATCGTTAATGACGGTGGTGTATCCCACTGCACTGAATTATTTGTGTTTCACTGTTCTGTCGCTACTATAAAATGGTTTTGCTAGAACGTAATAAGGGGACTTTTTCCCAAAAACCATATATTCCTACGTAACGCTCGTCTTTCTCGGCCAGCACATCCTTATGTGTGGTCGATTGGCCAGTGGACCGCACACTGTATTACAGTAAAAATACTGTTTTTTAGACTGTGTCGGTATGTGGAACTCAATTCCGGCAGAGGTGACTGTTACTTATGGTATAAAAATATACAAGCCTAGCATCCATAAACACTGTTCTCTCTTTCCTTGTTCTCATAACATAGTTCCAAACTCATCCATTCCCTGAGTGTTGGCCGTACGAAAAAAAATAAAATAACGGCGCTTGCTTTGTTCTTCCGATGGTGATATTAGACGCTATATGCGAATTTTTAAAATATGTACCCTGCAACGATAATTGATATATTATTCTCAACTACGAGGTTATTTAGGAGTTGTAATTTTGTGGCTTTTAAGGGATTAAAAAGGAATAAAATACAGAAAAATCATCACAAGTATTCGAAAGTAACTTAAAAATTATAATGCTTCACTCCTCGTTATTACTAACATAAATTTCCAATAGTAACAATTGCAAAGTACATAAATACAAAGCTTAAAGTGGCTTTTAATGTACTAAAGTAAAGGATATGATGTAAATTTTTAATTTTTAAAAATCGGCAAAATAAGGGCGTAAATCCTCTTCAGCCATATAAATGAAATAAAAATCTATTTCAAACCGGAGCAGTTGTAGTTCACAGCAAAACAATAAATTTACCAAAATTTCACACTATTTTTTGTTTTATTAAATTTTTAAATTTTACACTAAACCTACCAGAGCGGTCAAATGACCGCTTTTGAGATTTTAATCAAAGTTGTTAACTTCCAGGTTTTTATTTTCTTTGAACTTACTGCACGACTGTTTCTATAATATATAGCTGTTTAATTTTTCAGTATATATATTTCTCTTCTCCTTTCGTTTTTCTGACAATAATATGTATTCTTCCGTTGTGTACCCTGAGCGGTCTTTTGACCGCTAGAATATATATGCAATTTTATGAAGTTATCTGGATTGAAATCTCAAAATCTATCTTACACAAAAACAGTAGTTTTCCAAGAAAATATCATCCGATTGTGTTCTAGGAAAACGCCATGTGCTTACATTTTGTTTGATGTTGGGCACAGAGTGACTGCTGGTAACTCGCTAGGTGAGGCAAAATAGCGATTATTCAAATAAGATTACTGGCTCTGAAGTGGATGAAGAAGACTATTAGACACTGACTCTGAGCTAATCGACACGGATAATGAGGAAGAGAACATTGTGAACACGCGTAGGGGACGAAAAAGAATGAGATTGTTCTCCAGTTCCTAAGATTAATGTGAAAAAAACGATCAGAGTATTGAAACTTCAGTCAACGGGATAAGCGAAACGCAACACTATGAAGGGCAAAGTAAGGACTGCATTTGCGTTGATATTTGATATTTCCTATTTATGGAATAAGTAATGGGGCCCTGCATTTTTTCACGAACAATAAACAGAAATCGTGTCACAGAAATTATGCGATTTATTAGTTTTCAAAGAAGAACGACAAATTTGTTCTCATATCCAAGGTATGGAATGAATTTATATATATATATTGTGAATGGATTTCCGTATTTGGGAAAAGATGAGACGAGGCCATCAGCAATACTGTTTGAATATGTTGTTCTCAAACTCACTGAAATATTCATAGGGTGCGAACCACCGCTAATTGGTTTAAGAGTACATCTTTTATCAAAAAGTATTACCTTAGTAGGAGCTATTCGGGCGAATTAGGGGGAATTACCCAAAGCGGTAATTTGACCGCCATCGGTAGAAATAGGTATATATAATATGTCGGTAGATTTAGTGTTAAACTTTTAGATCGCCAACCCATTATATTTACTCCCATTATGGTCATATCTAATACAATGAAAAATTCATAATGCAGAAAACATATGTGACGTATGAGTGGTATTTAATACCATTAGTTTCATACATGACAAAATCGAAGTTTTTTTATTGCATACTTTTCAGGGTAACTATTCCAGTCCATATGTACATGTAATATGCTGCGTATGAGTAATATATTTCAAATACAATTAAAAATAAAGTATACTCCATAAATTTGGAATTAAGTTACACACATACATGATTTTTCGATTCTATGCAATTCTAGGCTATATTCTAGTAGATAATACATCATGACCATCTTCATAGTCTGTATGTGGAACATCTTCACAACAAAAAAATTAATTTTGCAAAATTTCAAACCGTTTTTTGTTTTATTGCATATTTAAATATAAACTTTTAATTGGCCCAGCGGGTCTAATGGTCTTATGTCAGAAGTGAATATGCTGCCTGCCGGTGACTATCCTTCTTCCAATCTAATGAATATTCATTCACAAAGCTATAAAGTCTCATTTCCAAATGCTTCCTATTTATTTTAAATAAAGGAAAGTGTGTGTTGGATATCACTGATATTTTTTTATTCATTTGAAATAGCAATTATGTGTGGAATATAACATCGTTTAAAAGTCCATGACCAGACTTTTGTCTGGGTTGGATCGCATTTAAAACGTCTAATTTTCCATGATATCAAGGCAAGTTTTATTGATGGCATGGCTTATGTTAGGTTTGAGAACAGCTGTAGTTTGGCGGCTTATTCGCATACAACTGCAACTCAAAAAACCCCTCAAGCTAGCTAAGGTCATCTCCACGTGAGGTTAACATGCCTCCAAGCTTGTGCCTGATATCCAACGTGGCAGGAGCTGCGTGACACTTAGCGTCGTTCTGTTGAAACCATTTGCCGCTGGTGGCCGGATCATCTCATTCAAGCCAAAAGAATTTTGTAATCATTCGCTTATAGTGCTCACCGCTTTCTCATAAATATGGACCGATGTTGCCGCCAGCCCAAAATACAAACCAAACTGTAAGTTTTTCGAAATTTCTTGCATATATTTACGGTCATAAATGTATTTTTCCATGAATACGTGAAGTATTTTTAAATATTCCAGAATTGCACACATATGGCAATACATAATTTGATAAAAATGTTTTTGAGAAGTATGTATTTGCTTTTCATTACAATACATTTTGTTGCTATTGTTTTAAATAGCACGATTTGATGTTTGTTTTCATACGTGTGGTACCACTAGCATAGAAATAATGTGCTGCCAGAAAAAAAAAATTAAAAAATCGTCAAAATAAGGGCATAAATCGTCAAATCGTCAATATTATATTTTTGGAGCTCAAAATCGTCAAATCTGGCAGCTATGCTCTGGACGCTGAACACATTTCAACTATTAACACTGTGAAATCAATTTTAATGCTGATTCTTCTTCTGATTCAGTATGCTTATCATGAAGTTTTTAATTCAAGTTTCTATTATTCATTATAGATTTACATGTCATTACTGAGCCACAACTCGTTGCTCCCTCTATTTATACTGCCTTTAGCCTTTTAGTCAGAAAATGTTTGCTGGATTGTAACCATTTCGAACTGTTTTTTCTTTCTCTCTTTTTAGCTTCATTTCAGTGATTTGTTGTATTCTGTTGTAAGGACGAACACATTAACCACTTTTGGTATGTGTCATAGCCTCAGCCAGTATTGTAGCAATTTGTTCAATTAGCATGAAACCATTTGCTGCATAACTTTTAACATACATACATAATTGGTCACTACAACCCTTCAGTCAGGATTCCGACCTAGTTTCTCACACCACTTATGTTGTGTGTGTTAATTTTATACATGAGTGGCGGGACCTACAGTTTAAAGTCGACTCCGAACGACAGATTTTTGAGAAACTTTTCGTGGCAATTTTATTTACTCTCAGAGTTTTTGCCAGAAATCTGCTGAGATGAAGTCGCCGAAAAAATAATTTTTGTATTTTTATTTTGATGTCTGGCCTGGGGCTCGAACCCTGGCTTTTCGTCTAATAAGCCAACACACTACCTACTAGACCACGGCGACTTCAATAACATAACTTTTAACACTTCATTAAATTTTATCAATTGTAGTTGTATTGAACAAGCTGAAGGTAATTTTTTGTTAACAATAAAATATTTATTGCGATCAAAGAATCCTTCATGTAAAATCCTTTTGATTAAATAAAATTAAAACAACAACATTTTATTCAATTAAAAAGTAATTTTTTTAATTAAATTAAATTTGATGTTAAATTTTAAAAATGAGAAAATCGATTTTTTTAATTAAATTACAAAAACTAACAGAATGTTTTAATTTTGAAATTCAAAAATGTTTCGCATAAACTGAATTCTTCTTCATTTAATGTGAAGAAAAAAAAAATTGAAAATCAAAATAAATTTTTGTTTAAATTTAATGATAGAATTGTCCTATAATTTGATAAACAATCAAAATTCTTTAATTGCTCCAAAGTAATATTGTTGGCAATAACATGATGGAATGGTTATTGGTTAACACAGTAACCAGTATCTTAAATTATCATTA
Source organism: Sarcophaga subvicina (assembly GCA_936449025.2). Lineage (NCBI taxonomy): Eukaryota > Metazoa > Arthropoda > Insecta > Diptera > Sarcophagidae > Sarcophaga > Sarcophaga subvicina. The sequence continues at coordinate 43,575,492 of OW388084.2, forward strand.
TCATGATCATGATCAGAAAGGCCACTGACGGTAAATATATTGTGAACCTGCTAGAATGAGGGAGGGTATTAAGAGTTACGGGAGAAAAAGGAATGTTAGGACGCATCTAAAAGTTAAACATATCTACAGAGCCCAGAAATCTTCGGATGAGCTTCCGGGTTAACGAGAATGTGATGCGAATACTGTAAACCTTACTTAAGCATATTACAATTGAATATACGGAAAGGCAACGTGGCATTCTATAAAGTCTTAATATTTTTGGTTTATTTAAATAAATTGAAGTGTGTGGAAAAAGTCTGACGGGATTAAATCGCATGATCTCGGTGGGCAGTTTCTAACACCACGTGAGATAACTATGCATGCAAATCGCTTGGGCAGAATATTCAACGTAGCATAAGCTGTGTAGCAAGTATCGTTGTTGTAATCAAAGGCCTATAGTGCTTGATATTGATAACTGTTTGATAGTGATAACCTAGCCAACGTCGTTGTCAAACAAACTCGAATCAATGATGCTGAAAGGTAAATTTATGGAAATGCATTCTACGCTCTTGGATCTCATGCGGATTGGTGTCATTTGAAATTCGACAATCCTGTTTGATTACCTACGTACATACACACATACATACGTACTTGGTCATTACAACCCTTCAGTCAGGATTACAACCTAGTTACTCAAACCACTTGTGCTGTGTGTTTTAATTCTTTTTATACATGAGTGGCGGCACCTTCAGTTTAAATTATTCTCCGAATGAAAGATTCTTTTGAGAAACTTTTCATGACATTTTTTAATTTCATCTAAGACTTCTTGCCAGAAATCTGCTGATAAGAAGTCGCCGAATAAATATTTCTTCATATTTCGGTTTTGTTGGACATGTCTGATTTGTGGTTCGAACCGTGGCCTAATGTCTAATAAGCCGACTGCCTATTAGACTACGACGACTTTAATTGTTCACCTACTCAACAATATTACGGCCACCATGCTTTACTGTGTTAAGAGTGAATCTAGTCTGTATTTATTAACAAAAATTAATTCCTTTAATTCAGACCAAGGTATAAAAACCATAAATAGACAAATAAACAAAGAGTACAGTCCATAGTACAGTTTTACGGCAGTAAAGCATGGTGGCAAGAGTATTATCGTTTGGAGCTAATTTTCCCACTATGGTGGGAAATCACTACAGCGTATACAAGTTATTTCGAAGGCAAGAGATTATATTGTTATACATCGATATTTCATGTTACGCTATGTCTAATAAAAATATGGCACTTTGAAGTGTGTTCCAGCAGGAAAATGACTCTAAGTATACTGAAAAGTGTACTATGAAATGGTGCGATGACACTGATAATTATTATACTGACCTCCAGATTCAAATCTTATCAGAAACTTATGGAATGTAGTAAAAACAATAATCAGTGGAAAGTGTATCTACAAGTTGTGGTAAGCCTTGGGAATTAATTTTTTTTCCATTTTTTATTTTTCAGTTTTCCTAAATTAAAAAAATAAATTTAATTAAAAGTAATTTGCCATTCGTTGCGGTACATTAAAAATTCTAATGCAAAAATTTTTCGCGAATTTATTGAATTTTCCATGCAATTAATTTTAGTGTTATTTTTGTATAATTCTAAGGACTAATGAAAATAGCTCTATAGCCTTAGGCAACAACAGTTGAATTTATTTGAACGTCAATTTAATTTTGTGCACATAAAATGGGTCATTGATACTGAAAATCAATCAATTTATTGACGAAATCAACTCACACACAAAAGCCAGTCTTGACGTAAATCATACCAAAAACAACGACAACTGCAAACATAATAAAATATAGGAAGAATTCGAATAACTTATTATCTGGGGGCAAATCGCACCGTCTCGGTGACTAGGTCATATCAACACGCACATGAGATACATGCATACATTCATAAATAATAGGTCATTAAAATCCTTCAGTCAGCATTACCATCTAACTTCTCACACCACTTATGGTGTGTGTGTGTTAATTTTATACATGACGGGACGTACAGTTTACAGTCCGAACGACATATTTTGGAGAAGCTTTTCATGGCAACTTTATTTTTCTCTCATGGTTTTTGCTAGAAGTCTGCTGACGACACACTTTGTCGTATTCCGTTTTGTAGGAGATGCCAGACCTGGGGTTTGGTCAGTGGCCGTACAAATGCATATGTGGCAAGAGCCGTGAGATATGTATTGCCCTCTTGTAAAAATCAATGTCACTGGCATCCAGAATATCCAATTCAGGCAAAAAGAAGTTTTGTAATCTTGGACTTAAAGAACTCGCCGTTGACACTAAAGACCTGTCTAAAATCGTTCTCACAGAAATATGAACCAATGTCCTCCCTTACGCGATGGGTGCCGTGTATATACGACGGTCACTTGGTGCATCACCGCGGTTGACGTCGTGCAAATACGGCAGTTACTTCTTCGTCCACAGAAACTGATGATGCATACACACAGGAGTCATATATTAACTTGCGTTTTCTCGAACGACGACGACCATGTATGGCCAGTCGCGCCAACGTGAAAAATTGTATTGTGTGGTACATGAACGACACCAAACATTGAACGCTCTTAAACCTTATGTGGATTGTTGTAGTTTCATGGTGATTTAGCAAAGCAGACTGAATAACTGACAACTATTTTGACAAGGTGACCGTTATCAACTGTCAAAGTTAGGAAGTCTTTGCTGAATTTTCCGATGCTGTGACAGACACAAGTCTGTCACTCTGGTGAGAAGTGAATAAGTCGACTACCATTTTGAAAATTCAATCAAAAAATGTCATTAAATCGTACAAGAGAAAACCAAACTTGACTTTTTTAACAGTTAAAGTTTAGTTTTTGATATAAACGACATTAACATTTAAGCTATTCACTTAGCTTTAAATGATAAACTTCAATTTTATTACCTCTTTTTTTACTTTATTTTAATCTTAATGTTGTCACGGTAGGTAGTATGTTGGCTTAATGACGTGAGGCCACAGTTCAAACCCCAGATCAAATATCTATAATAAAACAAAATATAAAGAAAATATTTCTTCGGCGACGGCCTCTTTCCAGATTTCAGGCAAAAATTCTGTGAGTAATTGAAATTGCCATGAAAAGTTACTCAAAAATCTATCGTAAGATGTCAATTTAAATGTGTAGGTCCCGCCACTCATTTATAAAAATTAACACACACAACATAAGTGGTGTGAGAAGCTAGGTCGTAATACTGACTGTAGGGTTTTAATGACCAATAATATATGGATGTATGTATGTATATATATGTGTATGTTACTAAATTTTAATCATGTTTAAGAAATTTCTAATAAAAGCCGTATTCATACCGCTGAAGTCTATGGGGACAGTATATAGAGAACGATCTTAATTAATTTCAATGAATTCTTCCTTATGTTTTCTGTAAATATTTCTTTTTAACTCAGTTCATACAGTCGTTTTATTGGGGAAATTTTGCTTGAAATATAATTTTAAATCAAATCGAGAAATATCGAGAAAATAAATAAAATTTTTAAAATATTTTACTAATATTGCCGTAAATCTAAAGATTCTAAATACAATAACAACAACAATAGCAAAAAGGAAACAGAAACAACTGTAATAATATAACGTATTTTAAGAAAATATTGTCTTCCATTATTTTCTGTTAACTGTTCAAGAATTCCTCTCTGCTTCTGCTTTTTGTCTCTTGTAAAACAGATGTTTTGTATTCAACATACAGACGTTCGTTAAATGCCTTTATCATAATGTGTTTGTGTGGGTGTGTAGGGGAAAGTTAATGGAGCTTGTCAAAGTTATCTTTATTGTTTTTTGTTTTTATTTCTAACAGATTATATCAACAATAAATTCTCATTATAGAAATGCGTGTTCTGATTAAATGTGTCCAAATGCGTTTGCTTTTCTTACGGACCTTTCGGAATTAAAAAAACTACGATAGGTACTGAAAATTTACAGATTTAGTATTATAATACCATACTATATTCGGCTGTATGTCACGAATTGTATCGGTAATGTTTTCTTCCACGATTGGAGTTGTGACTAGCATCACTCTATACACTTCACGTATCCCTACGAAATCAGAGTGGCAATAAACCTCTTTCAGATGGCAACTTCAAGTCATCTGAACGAGTCTCACTCCAGTTTTATGCAAATTGAATATGACTTTCTGATAATTGAAACAAGTACACTCCTACCGAATATAAATAATTGGTCTCTGACAAATGCTGGGTTGAAGAAGAACCCTAATTCAAAGCCACACTTTCCTTAATTTAATATGAAAAGGTCCAATTGCTATCCAATATTTAAATTGGATCGAAGGGACCTCCCGGTCATTGCATCAGTTCTTTCCGGTCATTAATTACAGAGATTGTGTATCGGTTGAGTTCTAAATAAACCTACCTTTTATGATAGTATAACGGAGCTATCATTCATTACATACTTAATGATAACAACTTAGCTTATCCCATGTTATTATTATATTATTATTATTATTATATTATTATATTATTATATTATTATTATTATTATATTATTATTAGAAACGCAATATTAGTTGCATACTCAAATTGCATCGTTGTTGGTTTGTACCGCGTGGCATGTGAGACCGCCTTGTTGAAACTAAATTTTAAATTCTTCCATATTGGGTCAGTTATCATCGTTAGGAACCCTGCTAAATTGGTTGCAACGTTGCGATATTCATTGTCATACATACATTCGCTGGTCTTCACACAAAATGTAGTAATTTTGTTTGTTGGTGTAATCATTGAACCAAAAATGTCCTTCATCTTTGGAGATAACGTTTCGTTAGAAACACAATTCTCATTCCGTACGAATTTTGTTAATAAAGTTCAATGATTTGTAAGCGTTATGTATTGTTCTTCGTTTTGGTCCTTCCAAAGCAAACATGGTCGTCCGTTACGCTGACTTCCACTAATCCCCCACCAAATACCCGTCTCTCCGGATCAACCTATTCCATTCGCACGATTTGGCTGGATATTAATTCGCTGTATAACGTCCAAATTTCATTGTTGCATCAGATTCGGAAACCACAGCCAACTCGTACTGAACCGAAGACCGTGCGTAGTACTCTTCTCGCCAATACTATCAAGACTGTTTCACCGGAGCGTAACAGCATCCATGCTTCTGCACCATTAAGAAGCACGGGGAGAATGAACAACTTAGAGACTATTAGTTTCGACGCACGAGAGAGGTCTCTGTTACTCAATGCCGTATTGAGAGCACAGTAACAACTGTTTGCAAGAGTCATCCCACGCTTTAGCTCCAGACTGACATCATTTGTGATGGTAACGGCTGTGTCAAGATTAAAAAAATTGGTAGTTACTATGACGTACTCAAGCGGCTAGACATATTTATGTAAAATAGTACCATGGCGATGCACTCCCTCCTTTCGAAAAACTCTTTCCCTGGTAAGTTGAAGAGGCAACTTCACCTTATAGGCTTGTCTGAAACCTCATACGATAACAAAAGGCTCGTAGAGGTTCATTCCAACTTTAACAGACCTGCAGGAGTTGGTCAACATCATTCTTCATACATACATAACTGGCCTAGCTTCTCACATCACTTATGTTCTGTGAGTTAATTTTTTTTAAACGAATGACAGGACCTACAGTTTAAGGTCGACTACGAACGACAGATTTTTTTGAGAAACTTTTCATGGCCATTTTATTTAGTCTTAGAGTTTTTGTCAGAAATCTGCTGAGGGGAAGCCACCGAAGAAATTTTTTCATTTTCATACTACATTTTATTCGAAATGTCGGACCTTGATTTATTTTGCATAGCCTTACCAGTTTCGCAGAAATACCGAAATGATACAGAAATATGAAGACCTGATTGATGATTGAAGTTTCAAGTCAGAGGCCTCATTGCTAACGTCCAATTAGTGTTTCGACGATTGGCTTCGGTGGTTAACACAATACACTCGTAAGGCTTACACCCAAGTAGTTTGCTCGTATTAAGCGGTCTCTCTATTTTAAAACAGCCGATGACATTGCGCGGAAATTCTATCGGGACGCCAACCTATCCTGGGTCAATGAGGAGTCCTGCTCCACCGCTAGACCCACCTGGCCCGTGATGGATAGAAGGCCTACCAACCAATTACTTGGTCTTGGTCGTACCGTCATCTCAAACACAGTGGCCGTGCTTGTAGGTATTGCATAACGACTTCTGCTTTTGATGTGCAGCCCTTGCACTGACCAACTCCTTCCTCTTCCCTGATTTTGGTGGAACTTGGTCAGTACAGGGACTGCGTTCACCCGTGGCATCACATCTGGCCGCTATGAGTGCTCAAGTGAGCTTTGTGATATCAAAGCTACCATTCCGACCTAAACCTAAACCTAAACCTAACCACCGAGGTTCCATTGGTTGAGCATCCTCGAAGAAGTAAATTCTATTATCGAAACTCAGATGTAATTATAAAAGACTTTTAAATAAATTAAAAGGCTTTTTAATTTTAATTACTAAAAACAACAACAGCTACCGACTGACTGTTTTTCTACCGTTGAATTAGAGTTAGTTAAGCAAGGAAATGCAAAAGGACTTCCATTTAAATCTTCTCTTTCACAATAATAATCAACTTGTTGGTTCTATTTGATGTTATTTTAGGGAGAAATTCAAATATATTTCGTACATTTTTTTTGCTTCTCTTTTAACAATGAAAAAGAATTTTAATTAACTCTTAAAGCTGAAAATATTTTTGGAAATCTCCTTGTAAACTCTATTATCATCCTACCATTAATGTTGTTATTATTGTTGCAGATGCGAGTTGTTGTTTTTACTTGGATATTTTAATTAAATGATAAAAGCAGAAAAATAAACAAAATAATCTGAATATCCCAAAAAAGAAAAATAACAGAAACTGCAGTCGTTGCAATATCAGTCTGTAAATAAATTTTTTTTGTGTGGTTAGTTTACAAGAAACTTTTGGATTTTAAGAACTTGGTGCTATAAAAAGGATAACTGAAAAAGGAATGAGGAAATTTGAGTACAAAGTGTCTGTGAAATAGAAATAGTAAGTAGTGCCTAGTATGTTATTTGTTGGCTTATTGGGCGTGAGGCCATGGTTCATACCCCAGGTCAGACATCTCCAACCAAAACAAAATATGAAAAAAATATTTCTTCGGCGGTTTCCTCTCAGCAGATTTCTGGCAAAAACTCTGAGAGAAAATAAAATTGCCATGACAAGTTACTCAGAAATCTGTCGTTCTTGCGCTCTTGTCTTTGTCAGACAAATATCAACACGCAACAAAATTAGTGCATTCAATACCAAATGTGTGAAATGGAATACTTGACCATAAATGAATCCTGCTAAATATTGGGTACAATATTTTAATACATTGGGTATTTAAATTTTATATTTACTCTGACTTTTTTTGGGGTACCTACACTTTTGCGGTGCAAAAAGTTTCACCAGTAAGTTTCCCTAATTTATCTTATGGTTCCTTATGGTTTAAATATTTGTTTTGTTTCATGATAAAAGAGAAATAAATAAATAAAATAAATATAAAAAGCAATTATTTTTTACAAAGTATTACTTAAAACTGATACAATTGCTTTAGCATATTGTGGTACCTAAACTTCTGCTGTCTGCTGTGCATATGTCTTGGTTAGCGAAATGAAATTTTTAGGATATCACATGGGCTACAGGCCTTTCGTGTTCGTAAAATTTGTGTTTAACACGTGAAACCTAAAGGAAAGCTCAATCTCGTTGATAGCAGCGGGATAAATGCAATATAACTAGACTCCGCTGGATACGTACAGATATGAAATGGACTCATTCACTGCTGTCCTGTTTTGTCGCATGGCCATCCATCGCATAATATCTATTCTCACGGCTCACTGTCCTTTTGGTAGGCATGCACTTCATGCGTCAGTGCCCTGATTTTGTTGTAAGTAGACGGAGGTCTCTTCACTCAACTCTATAATATAAAGATTGCAGTAACAGTATCATTTATTTTAGACTGGGATTGGTATCCTCTAAGAAATGTATTGATCCCCGAATAGAATTGATGGTGATACCAAAATTATATGAAATGGTGGTCTAAATAGTACCTCTTCTAACCTAATTTTATTTTGTAATGTATGTATGTACCCTTCACCCGGGCCAGTTGAATAAAAACAAAAACTTTAACGTTTGGCTCGTAAAACGATTACATATATACATAATTAGTCATTACAGCCCTTTAGTCAGTATGACGACCATGTTTCTTATTCGACTTACATATGTTGTGTGTGTTAATTTTGTACATGAGTGACGGAACCTACAGTTTAAAGTCGACTGTTTTTAGAAACTTTTTATGGCAATTTGATTTACTGTCAAAGTGTTTGCCAGAAATCTGCTGAGAGGAGTGGTTTGAATTAAGGCCTTGCGTCTAATAAGCCAACACACTACCTACTAGACTACGGCGACTTCAAAAAACGATTACTTATTTTTATTATTTTATTTTTATTTAAACTGAAAGTAAAGGACTATCCATTTTGTGGTTTCAAAAGTATGGAACTGAAATTCGACATCTGTCAAACTGAGTTGTGAAACCAATTTTTTTCTTTTCAGTTGAAAGTCACACAACGCATAAAAATTATCAAAACCTACTACAAAAATGGTGATCCTGCCACAGCCGCGTATCGTGCTTTAAGAGGAGATTATGGTTTACATAATCGTCCAACTACGACAGCAATTGGCAAAATTGTGAAGAAATTTGAAGAGACTGGAGTGGTTACAAATATTGAAAGGCCTGTGCATCATTGTTTCATTGAGTTCCGCTGAAAATATCGCTATTGTAAGTGAAAGTGTTGCCGAAGACCCGAATGTGTCTATTCCTCGTCCTTCTCAGGAATTAGGACTGTCTTACGGTACATTATGGCGTATTTTGCATTTAGATCTACATCTACATCCATATAAAGTCCAGCTCACGCAACAACTGAATCCAGCTGACCATTCACAACGCCGTAAATACGTGGAATGGGTGCTTGAACAACAGGCGGTAGACGGCAATTTTTCGAACAAAATTTTCTTCAGCGATGAAGCACATTTCACACTCGCTGGGTATGTTAATAAACAAGATTGTCGTATTTGGGGTTCTGAGAATCTTCAAGTAATTGAAGAGACGCCATTACATCCAGAAAAAGTCACTGTTTGGTGCGCTCTTTGGTCCGAAGGTGTGATTGGACCTTACTTCTTCGAAAACGACGATGGAACGACTGTCATAGGATCATATGATAACCGACTTTTTTTTGCCTGCTATTGAAGAATACGACTTGGAGAATATGTGGTTTCAACAAGACGGTGCCACATGCCACACAACTCGAGCGAGTATGGCTTTATTGCAAGAGACATTTCCTGGCCGCGTAATTTCTCGTCGTGGCGATATCAACTGGCCACCAAGATCATGCGATTTAACACCATTAGACTTTTGTTTGTGAGGCTACGCGAAAGACCGTGTTTATGAAGATAAACCTTCAACTCTTGAGCACTTAAAAACCAACATTCGTCAAGTTATGGTTGAGATACCGCCCAATATGTGTCAAAAAGTGTTCGAAAATTACCTCAAAAGAATCAATGCTTGCAACACTTCGCGTGGAGGTCATTTAAATGATGTAGTGTTTGACACATAATGTCAACGTTCAAACTTTACAATACAAAAGAAATATCAAGAAAAAAAATATTTTATAAGTGTTTTATTTACGTTTACTCTTGAAACCACGAAATTAGTAACGCCTACGCTTTAGAACAGAAACAACTACATACCATCCGCGCCAACAAACGTATCAATTGTTAATGGATAGAGCAATAGTGTTATGTTCTGACTATCGTCTAATGCAAGTTTATTGGATAATTTAGTGAGTATTTCAATGAGATCAACATAGAAATGTGTATCATTTTATTGTTGCTTGTTTTCATTTCCAAATTCTTTTATTTCTATCTTCTTTTATTCTAGACAAACAAGTATTAATTTTATTTGGATATTCTGTACAAATGACATTAAAAAGAGGTGAAGATTTTCATTTTTTTTCGGATAATTTTTTCTGTACAAAATGGCGTTTTAGTAAAAACATTTGAAAAACAACGAAACATTAAATCCAATGAAAATCCTAAATAGTGTTTTCCAGCATAACGACGACGTTTGAAACATTTTCAAAATTTTTTATATTAAAAAATTTTTCCAAGTATTCCATATTCATTGGAATTTTTTTCAAGTTTTTCCCCTTTTTTATACTCTGTGTTGGTAAAATCAAAACAAAAACATGATAAAAATACTCTAAAATAGATTTTCTCATTTTCATCCAAAAAAAAACAATAAATTTGTGTAGATTTAGGATATGTTGCAGGTTAAGTTTTTAACATTTTTTTGTAAAAACAATTAACAACAATATAAAATTTGTGTGTGTATTTGCCAAATTAAAAAAATACTGTGACTATGTTGGTTCTATCCTTATCTCTAAAGTTTTACTTATTGAAACAGCACATATTGTTTTCATATTCAGTGATTTCAATCATAAATTCTGGGCATTGCAGTACATATTAAAAAATGAAAAATAAATTACTCTAGCGGCGCCAGTAATATTCTTTCCCATCTGATTGGAAACGGTTAATTTTAGTTTCATCAGACCAAATCACATGTCTCCAATCTTCTGCTGTCCAGTTTTCGTATTCTTTACAAAATTGCAGGCGCACCTTAACATCTTTATTTGATAGGGCTGGTTTCTTTTTCTTGACTGCTGCGACTAGACCAATTCTTCGTAGTGATCTACGAACAGTCCAATCACTAACGTGTTTATTTATTGCCTTGGCGGCTAATTTTGGTGTTCTAGTATCCCTATTTCTCATTAATCGCTCAATATGCCGAACATCTGCGTCTGTTAACAACCTTGGACGACCAGTTATGATATATTTGGATGATATATTTCGTCTTTTACGAACACTTTGCACAGTACTATGGGCTAGTTTTTAAAGATTTACCTATTTCTCTGCATGACTGTCCATTTTCCGTCATAACTACTATTCGATCTTCTATTTCCACGCTTATTTTTTTCATTTTGTAGTTACAAATAAATTACTAATGTTTATTTTAATAAAAAAATGCCAATAATATTTTGGAAACTGCACTTAATCTTTTTTAAAAACAAACAAAGTTGATATGAAACCATAACTCGATAAAAAAATAATGGTAAATTATAAATTGACACTTGTAAAGTGACATAAACCAATATGAGCAAAAGTGTTCGAGTTGACATATGTTGCGATCATGCTAGATAACCAGAGTTGTAATTGTTATTCTTATACATTTTTTGCACTATAATATAATCCAACAGTAATGAATAAACATGCGAATTTTCGTTAAAATTTCTTAGCTAGAAAAAATGTTATTGGCGTTTTACTAGAAAATTTAACAACATGAAAACACTTTTGCACGCCACTGTATATAGTCCGCAGTGATTCGAATGCCAATACCGAATGATATGTTTGCAATTTCTAGAATTTTTTTATTTTGTTTTTCTTTGTAAAAAAGTAATTAAAATCATATGGCAAGTCTTGCAGTCGAGAAAGTAAAGTATTGTTACGAAAATGGAAAATCTAGATCCTGGTGCTTTGCTTTTACATCGTTTAACATTAAAATTATAAACAAAATCTACAAAATCGTAAGCAACGAACATACATACATACTTAATTGGTTATTAGAACCCTTCAGTCAGGATTACGACCTAGTTTCTCACACCACTTATGTTGTGTGCGTTAATTTTATCATTAGTGGTGGGACCTACAGTTTTAATCCACTCCGAACGACACATTTTTGAGAAACTCTTCATGGCAATTTTATTTACTCTCAGAGTTTTTGCCAGAAATCTGCTGAGAGGGACGACTGTCAAAGAAATACTTTTTGTATTTTGTTTTGATGTCTGGCCTGGGGCTCGAACCCTGGCTTTACGTCTAATAAGCCAACACACTACCTACTAGACTACGGCGACTACTACAACTTGTTTACAAATTATCGCACTGCGTTATAGAACAACAAACACCACCATAAAAAATATAAACGTGTAAACCAAAATATACCAACAAACACCAGCATAAAAATGGCAAACAAGTAAACAAAAATACAACAACAAACACTACAAGAATAAATATGAAAAAATACAAAAACAACAATAATGAATTTATTCCTGAAGACCAGTAATCTTTAAATTATAACAAATTATGATATCCCGTAGAAAATTCCCGACTATTTTAATGGGATTATCGGATTAATTTTTCTAACTAAGCTATAAAATTTTACCTGAAAGGAATACTTCCGAAACAGGAAAAACACTCGAAATGTACGCTCTCTAGCCTTATTTAAAATCGTTTGGGACAGAAGGCTCGCAGAATTTTTGCTGTAAGAATACCAAATTTTTATTGCGTCAACAGATACTCCTTGGTCTTCACCATTATTTGTCAAAAGTCTTTGATTTATCATCGACGGGGAAAGGTGCTACTCCATTTCACTCACTGAGGAAATAGTTTGCACCAATAGCATACACATATCACATGAGACTGCAGTAAGTGTTATCTGTAGTTTTTTGATAAGCAAGGACAAAATTTTGCTAATCTCTTCACAAGCCTGCTATTTCCTTTATGATCCTTTAAAGAACCATTAAATTGAACTACTATGTCAAGTTCTACGATAATAGGGTTGCCATCCATCACTGCTTAGAAAAATGTCTTCTATATTAGGTGTAGTAATGTGAAACTTTGCTCATAAAAGATCTATTCTTCTTTAGTTATAAGATTATAAAAGACAGGCTGAAGTTGGCGTAGTGTAGTTAGTAGTGTGTTGGCTTAATAGACGTAAGGCCACGGTTCAAACCCCAGATCAGATAACTCCAACAAAACGAAATATGAGAAAATATTTCTTCGGCGGCTTCCTCTCAGCAGATTTCTGACAAAAACTCTGAGAACAAATAAAATTGCAATGAATAGTTTCTCAAAAATCTGTCGTTCGGAGTCAACTTTAAACTGTAGATTACGCCACTCTTGTATAAAATTAACGCACAAATCATAAGTGATGTGAGAAACTAGATCCATAATCCTGACTGAAGGGTTGTAATGACCAATTATGTATGTATGTATGTATGTTTCTTGTTTCTATTATTGAACCCTTCAAATTCACTTCACTTTAGCTTAAGTTAGTTCTTAAATTGATTTCGAAAACCAAAATTCTCAAATCATATCATGCCTAGCCAATGCAGGTAGAAATGTCATCGCGTAACAAAACGGCGTTTATAATTCAATTTCAATAACAAACAACAACAAAATTTTCTCTTTATTTGATTACTTTTTCTGAACTTATTTCTTCTATTTGTCTGATTGTTATCCCCACTACATCAGAAAGTTATCGAAATTGTTAATGCAATACAAACTCCAGCTTGATTTTTTTCTTTTAATTTGTTTTGCAATTTAATTCTCTTTTTATTGATTTTTATTTAACTGAAGTAACAGATAAACAATTGGGAAATGGATATAAAAAAAAACTTTTTATTCTACAGATAAATATCACTCATCTACTCATTCAGTCACTCATTCATTCAGTCATGCGTTCATTGGTATAATTTCGATACAGTTTGTATTTTTATTTGTACTTTTTATTGAGATTTAATGGATTTTGGGCGTTTTGTTATTGTGTCACAAGTGAAATTAATTTTAGATTTCGAAAAAGTTTTCACGACTTTTTTTCTTTATTTTTTTGTAGAAATAGAAAATGTTTTCAATAAAATGTAAAAATTTAATAAATAAACATACAATTGAGAATTTGCGATTTAATTCAAATAAACTCGCTAGAAAAAATGTTGAAAATATGCTGCTTCCTAAGGATTACAATAAAAAAGTTGGTGATATATTCGAATTACAAAATATAATAACGAATGAATACATATTGACACATAAAGGACTATCGCTGAAATAAGGTCTTTTGAAATTTAAGCATTCGGATTAAAATTTCAATTGCACTTTATACTCAATTATAATATAATTATATTATATAATTAATATAATTATAATTAGTCATTAAAACCCTTTAATCAGGATTAGATTTTTTTGAGAACATTTTCATGGAGGTCGTCACCCTACACGGTATGTCGGACTCTCCCACTGGGTGTACCGACTAAAAACCCACCTTGTCTCCTCACCAGGTTATCATTCCACCTCTGAACCACGGTTGTATTACTTCGAGGTGGGCCCCTTTTTGGCACCTGTGCCAGTTTATCATTGTCAGCCTGCGTCCATTTTCTTATTCTACTGCGTCTAGGTCATATTTTTTCCTTCGCAGGACATAGTGCATAAATTGTTTTACTGCGTTCCAGTTTTTTCTGCTGTTTTTCATTTTCAGCACGACGTTTGTAGCACTAATAGTGCCGATTTCAGCCTCAAGACCCTGACCTCTTTCGGCCCAGCGAGTGCAGCCGAAGAAAGTGTATTCGGCATCGTCTAACATTTCCTCTTCCTCGTAGATGCAGAATGGCTAGCGACATTTCCCCATGCGATGCAGGTACTCTCTGAAATATCCATGACCCGTTAGCATCTGGGTTATATAGTAGACCACTTCGCCGTTATTTCTGTTTTTCCACACTTGCAATTCCGTAATCAGCTTATATGTCCACCTACCATGCCGTTCATTTTCCCAGCGATGTCGCCATTTTAAGAAGACTTCGTGCTGTATCACTTCTATGCTCTGTGACTGAGTTGTGCTCTGTCTAGCGTTGATAATCATCTGGCGCTCAATTGCTTGAAGGTTTATGGGAACCATTCCAGCTATTATTAAGGCAGCTTGTGCTGATACCGTGCGATACGAGGATGTGACCCGTAAAGCTGCTATTCTCTGCGCAGATAGTAGTTCTTTATAGCTCTAGTTCGAGTTTTCAAAGTAGAAGCCCAGATTTCAGAGCCATAAAGGAGTATACTATTTCCAGCCTCCATGAGTAACTTCCTCCTACTTGGGAGTGGTCCTCCAGTATTTCCCATCAGTCTACTCAGCTGTGTTGTTATTCTAGCTGCTTTCGCTGTTGCATACTCCATCTGCTCTGAGTTGGTCAGTTTCGAGTCCAGTCTAACCCCAAGGTATTTAATCGATCTCTTCATAGGGATAACCAAGTCGCCTATACTTATTTCGATCTCGGAATTATGTCGTCTTGTTAGTAAAAGTAGCTCCGTTTTATGAATGGGCAACTGCAGGCAGTGAGATTCCAGCCAGTTTTTTGTTCGCATCATGACTTGTCGTAGTCTGCGTTGAACTACTTCTGTGTTTCTAACTCTAATGACTGGCGCAATGTCATCTGCTTGTCCAACTAGAAAAGTATCCTCCTACATTACCTACTAGACTACAGCGATTTTATGCAGCCTTATATGACAAGTGTACCATACAACTGTGATAAACGATGCGCTTTTATTTCAACTCATCCTCAAGTGCTGAGTGACCACTGACTGGCAACTTTGCCTTTTGCTTTATTATTGATATAATTATTTTATTTTTATCTTTCATTGTATTTGTGTTTAGTGTTGTTCTTGCAATTTGATCTCTGTTTGTATCTCATCTCGTACTCCCTTAAATGTATTATTTCTGTATTTCTTTGTGAAGTATTTTTCTAAAAACTGAATTGTTTATCCTTTTTTTCTTAACGTTGCTATTACCTCTTGAAGGAGATCTTTACCACGATTGCAATTGGTTCAAGTGTACGACAATTAGTTCAGGTGTACGAATTTTATGTAGCCGCCGTAATCCAGTAGGTAGTGTATTGGCTTATTAGACGAAAAGCCAGGGTTCAAACCCCAGGCCAGACATCAAAAACGAAATATGAAAAAATATTTCTTCGGCGACTTCCTCTCAGCAGATTTTTGGCAAAAACTCTGAGAGTAATCGAAATTGTCATGGAAAGTTGCTCAAAAATCTGTCCCGTGTTGTTAGGTGGTTAATTAAGGAAACTAGCTTAACACGAACTGTGGTGTTTTTAAAGGCTGTAGACTGCATCAGTTTTCGATCGTTCAAAGTTAAGTTCTTCTTATTTGGGAGTAAATACGCCTTTGAGTACATGCTGGCACAGGTTCATATCAAATTCTAAGCAAGCTTCGTTAGGTTAGGTTAGGTTAGGTTAGAGGACGTGTACTTGTCAATGACAAGTACAGTACCCGAAGGTCGAATTGACCCATTATACACTGTCCTAGTTTCTCGCACCACTTATGTTGTATGTGTTAATTTTATACATGACCTTCAGTTTGAAGTCGATTTCGAACGACAGATTTTTGAGAAACTTTTTCATGGCAATTTTATTTACTCTCAGAGTTTTTGCCAGAAATCTGCTGAGAGGAAATCGCCGAAGAAATACTTTTTTGTAATTTGTCTTGATGTCTGGCCTGGGGCTCGAATTCTGGCTTTACGTCTAATAAGCCAACACACTACCTAGTAGACTACGGTGACTTCAAAGCACCGTATTATATTTCTAAAAATTTTGACAATCCTTTTCTCTTTAAATGCTAAGCACTTCACACCGCATTATTTGTAATCATTGTAAAAATGAAAAAACAGATTTATAAACGTTTAAATATTTTTTTTTATCGAAACTAATAAAAACAAAGTGATTTCGTTAAGAAATTAAGAACGACTTAAATTCATTTCAATTTTGAAAGGTTACAAAATATTTATCGAAAATGTATTGTTTTGAAAATCTCAAATGTTCTTCGCATTAATACGTAAACATTTGGGTTAATTGGTTGTTTATTTCTTTTCTTTTCCATTCCACTGTATTATTTTTATTTTTCTATACCCAGTTAAATGTATTTTTGTTTTGCATTTCATTTCATTTGATTGCATTCAATTTCAATTCACTTCTATTTTTTATTTGCTTTAATCTTCTATTCATTTACACTTTGTTGTTCTTTTAAATTTATTGTTAAAATGTTGCTAAATTCTGTAGATTATTTTTTAAATCCCTTTCCGATGAACTTTGTGCTCAACATAATTGTTTTTCATGATGGGAAACTTTCTCAAACTGCCAGAAAAAAGAGCATTTGTAGAGACACTTCTTTTCAGAAAAAACCCTACGTGTCCACACATGCCATTTTTAAAGTGTGCCTCCTCCATCAAAAACATAGTTAAACGAGTGGTTTCTCTACTACAAAAATGGTTTGGATTTTGGTTTCCGAGACAGTCCTAGAAGTTTACACATATACATACATAATTGGCCATTACAATCCTTCAGTCAGAATTATGACCTAACTGCTCACACCACTTATGGTGTGTGTGTTAGTTTTATATCTAAATGTTGGGAGCTACATTTTTCAATATTTTCGAGATATTTTTCATGCCAATTTTTTTTTCTCTCAGAGTTTTTTCCAGAGAAAGACGCCAAAGAAAATTTTCTCATGTTTCGTTTTGTTGGAAATGTCTAGACTAGACTTCGGAGACTTCAAAAAAATTTGAAAGCCATTAATTGGCAGTATTACGCGATAAGGAATCGCGACATGTGCAAGAGAGCTTGCACATTCATTTGGTGTGACTCAAGACTCAATCAGCCATTTTAAGCGCTTTGTTTTTAAACGTTCTAAAATGGTTGCCAATAAAATTGGCCGCCACATAACCTGAAACCGAAAAACATTGAAAAACGATTTTGCATATCCGAAATTCCATTAACTGACTCTCATTCACCTTTTGTATCAGTGCCCTGCTCCTGGCATTATCTGACATCGTTGCCCGAGCTCACTGATAAAAAGACCATAATTGATCATTACAACCCTTCAGTCAGGATTACGACCTAGCTTCTCACACTACTTATATTGTGTGTGTTAATTTTATACATGAGTGGTGGGACCTACAAGTCGACTCTGAACGACAGATTTTTGAGGAACTTTTCATGGCAATTTTTATTTACTCTCAGAGTTCTTGCCAGAAATCTGCTGAGTGAAAGTCGCCGAAGAAATACTTTTTGTATTTTGTTTTGATGTCTGGCCTGGGGCTCGAACCCTGGCTTTACGTCTAATAAGCCAACACAATACCTACTAGACAACGGCGAAAAGATTGCTGCAAGATTTATTTTTAACTTGGATTGGTTTTCTTTAGCACATGTGCGATTATCTGGTAGAATTGATTGTGGTATAAATAAACCTAAATGCTGGTCTGAGTGGTACCTCTTCCTTTAGGAGGTTCCACCATCTTACCTAAGCTAACCTAAGGGTGAAGAACAAGCTTTACAAATAAATTTGTTAATTAGGGAATTGAGGCAGTAAAAATAAATATTAGAACGAAAATGGAAAAATCTAGATACTGCTGTTTTGCATTTACATCGCTTAACATTAAAATTATAAACAAAAGCTACAAAAACAAAAAAATGTTTACAAATTATGTACTGTTTAATGTAACAACAAACACCAGCATAAAAAATGGTAAACAAGTAAACAAAAATATACCAACAACAACACAATAATTTATAAAGATTTCGAGAGACGTTAGCCTTCAAGAACATTCATCAGACTGTTTACTTTGCTATATAAAAGGCAAGGCAAAGCAGACGATTAAGTTAGTAAAGTTCAGGCAGCCTTGTTGAAGACGCGGTGTGTTTGAAGACAGTAATCGTGGTTTGAAGATCTCCGTTACAAAGATCTGTCGAATAATTATATAGTGATTGTTATTGTTTATGCAAAGGGTATAAACAGAAGAATAACAAACAAAGCAATTGTTGTTGTTTACATCAAGTTGTGAACAGTGGCACACAGAATTGTGCGAACAATAAAGAATTTTAATTAAAACTAAACACAAATTTATTTTTATTTTATTTGCAATCTATGAGCTCATATTTGAAGCATTTTTAAAAGGTAAAAACAACAATATGTATATAGTTTATTTGTTTAGTTTAAAGGCAATTCAATTATTCCAATGCAGTGGATATGTCTTATGCTTATTTAGATTTCCAAAAGCTTTTTAAAATGTAGATCCGTATCCACTTCCATTCTGTCTCTTATCCGATGTTTTTACGTTTTTTTACTGTTGTCTATCGAAAACATATTGAATATTCAACAATTCCTTGAAACAGTTAATTCCAAACTTTTACCCTCATACCTAGAGAATGAGTATTATCACGCTACAATGACTCAAATGATTTGTTAGATTTGTATACTTTCTCTCCTGATGCTTAAGATTAAGTACTTCATTTGAGTATATTTTGTTTCAGTTTTCTTTTCGATTTCTTTTGCAACTTTTTTACTTTTTTTCTGCATGAAAGTCTAGCAACCTTTTTGAGTTGTATTTTAAGACAAAAGTTTTCATAGATGTTTGTTGCCTTTTTACAAACGGAATTCAAAAGTAAAGAATGAAAACAGGAACAAATAGAGAAGAAGAGGAATCAGAAATTAAAATCATGACAGTCAGTCAGATAGACTATCTTGAATGTTGACAGTTGGTGGCTAACAATAGTTGATAATTCTACTTCTTCTTCTGTTGTTGTCTTATTAATGACAACAACAGTCAATGCTCATTAAAATCTCTTTTTACAAGACAACAGGGCATAAGACAATGAAAGAAAGTCTCTTCTAAATGAGGCACAGCTTAAAGGTTTAAAGAGGATGAAAAGTTTTTTATGGAGTTCGTAGTTCCTATAGAATTAATTATAATTGCGTTGCATTGATACGCAATGCACTAACTTTTATAATCAGAAAAAAACGCGACATCTATTTATAGATGCCAATTAAATTAAATAATTTGAAGGTTCGTTATTACAACTTGCCGTTAAACTAGGGTTTAGTTAAAGGTAACTTTAGCTAAAGTAAACTTTAAAGTCAACTTTAACTTTTTTTCGTTATTACAACCTACAGATAATATAAATTTAACTTTTTCAAAAATATGGCATTGGCGGAACAATGTCGATAACATTGCTCAAATTAAACAAGTTTTATTTGAACGCAGTGGCAACTTCGCGATTCTTTCCTTTTTTGTTGTATTTGCTCATTTTATTTATCTTTGAAGTTGCCATACTGAAAATAATAAATAATATTGGCAAGTTTAAACACAAACTTAACTTTAAAAGTTACACAATAGGATGATCTTCCCTTTAGCTTAACGGTCACTTCTATCTTATTGTCCACTTATAATAATGAAAAACAATTTATATGCCCGTTAAAATTCTTCCTTTAGTTAACGGCAAGCTGTAATAATGGCCCTAAGAGTCATGAAAGGCAACGAAGTGGATTCACAATTGCAAGAAATAATGGCCACTACAAATCTATTTTAGTCGTTAAGAATTAAATTTTTGGATAAAAATGTGTGCGGCAACTAAAAGTAATGCTAAAAACACAATAAACGCAACGCAGCAGCGCGGCATAAGCCAAGATTCCACTGCTTTGATTTGAATTTAATTTCTAATTTAATTAGCAGCAATGAGGGAATTAGTGCCTAAAGTGAGAGGATTTGTGATGTCAATGCAAGGATTAATGTTGTCAATACAATAACATGCAAGAAATAGAGTTTTTAAAAACGCAAAATATAACTCGAAAGAAAGTTTCAGTGGCCCCATTGATGAATGAATTGTTTATTTTTTATTTGTTTTGAGTATGCTTTGCTGCTGCTGTATTTATTGTAATGAATACGCAGGCAGCTTACCTCAGACTGCAATTGTAAAATTGTTGTGCTTACTGCGTTGAGTTTATTGTGTTTATAGCATAAGTATGAGGTAATGCTTTCCCGGAAAATACAATTACACGCCACAATTCACGCCTATGGAAAACTTTACCCTGTAAAAGGTTGTAAATTTTGTTGTCATCGGAAAACAAAGGGATAATGCATGTGTAAAAGGGTACATAATGCGGTACGATTATTTCGAAAAAATATTGTATATCAACGTCAATATCAACGTTATACCTGTGTAGTGTATACATATTGTAGAGTACAAATGCATACTCTGATTTAGTTCAGTATTGGGTTACACCAAAATTATTACAAAGTGTTACTTTGAATCAACCGCATTTTTGTTTATATGTGTCTGTAATACTTTGTAGTAATACTTTCAGTTTCTGAAGTGTCACTAGTGTAAACTGACCTAAGTGATGGGAATGCAGAACATGTGCCAAATAGAACACTTTGGTATATGTTTAATTCAAGTGCAACAAAATTACATTAAGTGTATTTTATTTTAATTATTATGAGTAGAATTTAAGTTATTGAGCGAGTTTAGAAAGTCACTCATAGAATAAGAAAATGTATTAGTATATAAGACCAAATTTAAATAAATATCAATCATCTTATTTTGGTCACTGAACTAAACAACAGGTTCCTTTATTACACCTGGTAGGACCCTGTTTTTGTTAGTTGACCATCTTTCGACAAACTTTTATATGAACAACACTCATTTTTGTTTGTGTCTTTCTATGCAAACAGAAGTTCGAATGAATATGTTCGTCTTACTGAAAAAATTATTTGGAATTGGCTGTTGTATACGGCATCTTTGTGGCTTTTTGTGATTGCCCGGACAATTTTAAGAAAAAAAAATATACAAAATGGCCAGAAACTGTCTTTTGTACTTTGAATAATATTACGTCAGCACTAACTAAAATGAAATAATTAGATCGTCATTTCATGAGTGCACCGATGTTCTAGTTGGTGCTCTGCAGAACATCAATCGCCGAGACCGTGGATTCGATTAGCACCAGAGACTCTGGGTTTTTGTGATTTTCGGATTGTTTGCATGACATTATATTATATCCTTAAAAAAATTGTAGCACGCTATTCCTCTTTCCTTGAAGCCGCCGTAGTCTAATAGGTAGTGTGTTGGCTTATTAGATGTAAAGCCAGTGTTCGAGCCCCAGACAAAATACAAAAAATATTTCTTCGGCGACTTCCTCTCAGCAGATTTCTGGCAAAAAAACTCTGAGAGTAAATAAAATTGCCATGAAAAAGTTTCTCAAAAGTCTGGCGTTCGGAGTCGACTCTAAACTGTAGGTCCCAGCACTCATGTATAAAATTAACACACACAACATAAGTGGTGTGAGAAACTAGGACGTTGTACAATGTTTCAATTCGACCTCCAGGTACTGAACTTGTCTTAATTGACAAGTACACGTCCTCTAACCTAACCTAACTTAACCATTCCTCTTTCCCTGCTCATATTAGTATCTTTCCTCCTATTAATTCCACAGCTTGAATAAATAGTAGTCCTCAGTGTTACTCGTAGTCTCAATACAAATAATCTGAGGCTTTGGTGTAAAACAATGAATTATTTTCAACGATTTTTTCACTTCAAGTAGAATTACAAGGTTTCAGAGGAATAATTTTAATGAAGAAATTAATTTGTATACTAAGCAAATATAGGATCAGACTTATTTAAATCTGACCTTTAAGTATCAAGGTCCGAATTTTGAACCTAAGATATGCTAAAGGAACACATGCATATACAGTGGTGGACATGAGGTTAGCACACTTGCTACTGCCTGTCTTTAAAAGCAAATATTTCCTATATTTCTTTATTTTTTTCATATTTCTTTTATATACGTCTAACATATCTTGCTAAGATCACGTCACAATATATTCATTGTCATTCCTAAATATATCTTTGCTGTTTTTCTGTTCAGAATAAAATAACCGTCAAAAAACACTGGACAGCATTTTAGCACAAGATAAAAAAAAATTTATTCGCATTTAAAAAAAGTAGCAAATCAAAAAACTTATTTCACTATTAACTTAGTTGGATATCCATTATTTTTTATTACAGCTGCCAATCTCCTTGGCATACTTTCCACAAGTCCCATAGAGCGCTCCACTGAAATAGCATACCAAGCTTTTTCTTTTGGCCCATAAATCGACCAAATTTGTAGGTTTTGCTCTCACTACGTGCTGCTCCACATCATTCCAAAAGTTCTCAATAGCATTGAGATCCGGAGATTGGGCTGGCCATTTTAACAGGTTAATATTGTTCTCTTCCAAGGAACTCCTCACCAAGCGTGAGGAGTGTTTGAGGTCATTGTCGTGCATAAAACTCCACCTAAGTTGCATGTTGTCCTCTGCATAAGGCACCATTGTATTTAGTAGTATATTCTGGTATACATATTGGCCAATACGTGTATCAATTTTGCGTATAGGACCAACGCCATGCCCAGAAAACGCTGCCCACACCATTACATTTCCTCCACCGTGTTTTATTGCTTTAGAAGTGTACTTTGGATTGTGTTGCGTGTTTGGAGGACGCCATACATACTTCTTATCCTCCGATCCGAATCTTCAAAACTTGGATTCATCACTCCAGAGGACATTTTTCCAAAAAACTAATGGCTGTTCCAAATGCTCACGAGCAAAGCACAACCGATCCCGTAGATTCTTATTTGAAATGTGTGGCTTATGCTGAGGACTGCATCCAGTCTTCTTTTTATAGTTCTGCAGGATACGTTGATACCATATTTTTTTGAAATTTCCCTCTGGATTATGATGGAGCTTCCTTCTTCTTCGACATAGTTTCTATATACTAAAGAATCCTCTTTATGTGACGTTTTTCTTAGCCTAGGAGCCTGTGTAACATTTCTCCGGATCTCAATTATATTGAGAACCTTTGGAATGATGTGGAGCAGCACGTAATGAGAGCAAAACCTAAAAATTTAGCCGATTTATGGAAAAAATAAAGAAATACAGGAAATATTTGCTTTTAAAGATAGGCAGTATCAAGTGTGCTAACCTCATGTCCACCACTGTAAGTACATTGGGCATTACAACCCTTCAGCCAGAATTATGGCCAGGCTTCTCACACCGATCATGTTGTGTTTGTTAATTTTATACATGAGTGGCGGAACCTACAGTTTAAAATTGACTCCGACTGACAGATTTTTAAGAAACTTTTCATGACAATTTAATTTACTCTTAGGGTTTTTGCCAGAAATATACTGACGGGTAGTCGCTGAAGAAATATTTTTTTGTATTTCGTTTTGTTGGAGATATCTGGCCAGGTGTTCGAAACTATGGCCTCACGTCTAATAAGACAACACACTACCTGCAAGACTACGGTGACTTCTCGATGAACAATGCAGCTAAAAGAGCTTGTGCGACCTATGCTGTAGTAAAACAATCGTATGACCTAATGTGGATCGCATAATTTAATGCATTATGTGAGCAGAAGAAATTATATTAAAAAGCCAAGGGTGACTATAACTCCTAAGATATACGGTAGTAACGTGTTGTTTCCCTTTAAGTCACCATAGTCTAGTAGGTATGTACGTTAGCCACTGGTACGTACACACAATTTGTTGTGGCGAACATATCACGTATACGCACCAATGCATAAATGCATTGTGTACATATCAGAGATCAGCAATGAATCGTTTTTTCGCTACTCATAACCACTTATGAAATTTTGAATATAAGTGAGTCAACAGCATTGAAATTCAACTACTGTGATTAATTCGTACTACAACATTGATTTATAAGTACAGGTTGCAATGAGTTTGAGTACAACATTGACATCGAACTCATACCATTCGAAATATGTTTGATTCATATGCCTACTCATTCAGATTCATAACTTTTGAAAAATACTTATAATACTCGTAAATGATTCGAATGTTTCGAATCATTCATCAAAATTTACAATCTTAGTTGTTGTTGCATTTACAAAAAAAAGAAGAAAGAAAAAGACAAAGACAGCAAGCAAAGCAAACACACAAACTTCTTGTGAGTATTGTAGTGTTCGTATGCGAATCATACTTGTTTTGCGATTCATGTTAATGTTGAGTCATGGAGAGGCGAAATCAACAACATCATACGTTGTGTTAAGTATGAGTACGATGAGTACTTCAAACCTTGAATATGAGTAGTATGAGTATGTTATTAAAATAAGTATGAATGCGTATAGGTATCAGAAATTATAAGTATGATTCGAATCTACTCATCGTTTTGAATACTTATTGCTGATCTCTGGTATGTATGTTAGCCACTGGTACGTACGTACAATGTGTTGTGGCCAAAATATCACGTACACGCACCAATGGATAAATGCATTGTGTACATACATATTTATGTATGTATATGTATTGAGGATAACTCTCTAGCAATGAAAATAAACGAATAATTTATAAATTTACCATAATTATGAAAAATGATTATCGAACATTAATGTAATTGTCGATGATGATTGTTGACATTGTTTCACCAAAGCTTGCTAATTCCGGAACATTGGCTTATGTGGTACCGCAACAGGCCTCTATGAGTATGCAATAAGCTTCCTTCTTACTATCACAACTTATTTTTATTATTTCCTTGAAAACAAATTGTCAGTTATTTTTTATGTCCATTTTTTGTTGAAGTTTTTTTCCATTTTTTTTTTTTGTGTTACTTTTTTATGCTGTTGGAAGTTTCAACTTCCAACTACTTCAACGTAAAAAGAAGTAAAATATACCAAAGGAAAGGAAATCTAGTAGTGTTTTCTTTAATTTGGCACCAGTTTAACACAAAGTATATAAAATAAAACTTTATGTTTGGTTTTGCATCAGTGGAGCAAAACAAAAATTCAAAATAAAAAAGCAGGAAAAATATTGTTGCATACACACTGCTGCAGTGTTGCACATAATTATAAAAAGTTTTAATAAGTTGTGATTTTAAGCGCTGCTTAGCTGCTTAGCGTATGTGAGTCAAAAATCTTTGCTATTTTCAAGCGTGGAAGGTTATTATATCGGTTCTTACAACGGGGACATCTGAACTCTAACAGTTGATAACGGCCATCTTGTTGAAGCTGCATCTGTCAAATTAGTTGTCATTTATTCAGTCCGTTTGAAAAACTCACCATGAATGAATACAGCATTCAACTACACGTTCAAAGCATAAAATTGTTCAATCAAAATTAGTATTCTGTTCGACCAACGTATCCTTGGGCTTCACTCTTTTCGCAAGCGCCATAAACGATCTATCGGGAGAACCATTCACAATGTGATGGAAAAATTTGACCAACATTTGAACAATGTTATATTCTTTATATAATATCATCAATTTGTGTTGCAAATAAATAAAAATGTACGATGTATAAAATTAATACACTCAACATAATTGGTGTGAGAAGCTAAATTTAATCCTGACCGAAAGATTATAATTACCAATTAAGTAAGTAATATCCCCCTAGCAAGAAACTCTTTATATAATAAGGAGATAGAACATGTTTGAGCACCTCTTCATTAACTTTTTCCTGATGTTAATACGCGGTGTTTCAAAAAATTTTTTGAATATTGCAGAAACATATCAGAACATGAACGAATAGACAAATGTCATCCACGAGGTGTAGAACTTCAAGTCAGATATTCATACCCCAAATGATGCGTTAGTGGAGTGCTCAGCTTGTTCGGTATCGATTACGATGATGGTCGATGAGTTTAATTAGAATATAATAGCTATAGAGTGCGTTCTTGATGTTTATGATAAAAATAAAAACAACGACCAAATATAATGGATACAGCCAAGTAATTGACAGCATCGGATTAACATCTTACTGATCATCCGTATGATACCGCTCCAATTTCAGTGGAATTCAGTAAAAATCTGCTTTTTAGATAGTTTTTCAAGTGTTATATTATCAAATGTAAAGTCTTAAATACATACATACATACGTACATAATTGGTCATTACAAACCTTCAGTCAGGATTGCGATCTAGTTTCTCACATCACTTATGTTGTGTGTGTTAATTTTTTATGCATGAGTGGTGGGACCTACAATCTAACGATCTCCGAACGACAGATATTGAGAAACTTTTCATGGCAGTTTTTATTTACTCTCAGAGTTTTTGCCAGAAATCTGCTGAGAGGAATTCGCCGAAGAAATACTTTTTGTATTTTGTTCTGATGTCTGACCTGGGGCTTGAACCCTGCCTTTTCGCCTAATAAGCCAATATACTACCTACTAGACTATGGCGACTTCAAGTCTTAAACACTTGGCTTCTAAATTTACCACGATAATTAGACTAGGCTTCGCACTATGTGGCATTTACCCCGAAAAGCTGGCCAAAAAGGCAAAAATGAATTTTAAGATATTTAAGAAACTAAGTATGCAGTTCGATAGACAACAAAATTCTGCATTATAAAGTGAATTTTCATGACTTTATGTTGAGATTTGTAGATTTGAGACGATGTCAAAGTCAGGAAAGTGAAGAAAATTAAATGCGTTTTTGGTGTTTTCTTGAAATTGTAATAGGTTTATATGATATTTGTTGTGGCTAAACGAATAGAGGTTTTATATTGATTTTTTTTATTTGAAAGGTATGAGCGACTACTACTTTCAGTTTTATATATACATATCTCATATATTAATGTTAAAATTATTCGTTCAAAATTTAAAAATAATAAAAATTTCACATTTTTTTACCCTTCTTAAAAAAAAGATAAGGATTTTAAAGGTGAAAGTAGTTTTTAGTAGTTTAATGTTATATACCACAAGAAAATACGAACTCTCTACATTTAGGAACAAAAAAAGTTTGCGCAAATTTGCGCAATTTTTTTTTGGCGGTTTTTGAAAATTTTGCTTTTTTTTGAAAAATTAAAAAAAATTAGACACAGTGTAATAAAGCCATAGGCAATAAAGCCATATGGCGCACGAATTATGCTAGGAAATTCAGTAGAAGCGATACCAATCGAGATGTCTTGAATAGTTTACTTTTAAGCAGTGACTCTTTTATAAGCTGAAGTACACAAAAATCGCGAAGGAATAGAAAAGCATTTTCATCAGATACTATTAAATTACTCCTTCCTGACATTGATGATGAAACTGATAACGATTTCGACGATTGTAGTTAGTTTCACTTTTAAGTATTAAATAATGTAAAATAAATATTGTAAATAAATATCAATTATCATAGAAGTTTAAAAACTTAATTACTTATGTATGTATATCGACTATTATAACAATATGAGATGTATGTTAGATTTTCTTAATGGGCCGTATGTGGTACCTAGGGGCACTTATGATCCGATCATAATAAAATGTGATCATAAATGATTCACATTCATATTAAACATGTTCATGTCGAATTTCATAGAGGTAATAACATTTTTAAGCCAAGTATAATTGCTAAACATATTTTCTTAAGGGGCCCTATTTTGGACCAAGGGGTAATTATCGACCGACAATAACAAAATTTGGTAATATGATTTAGATTTACAAAATACACGTTTGTACCGAATTTCATCACGATACCGATGTTTTTAATCCATTTATAAGCGCAAACGTGAATTTCTAAAGGGGACTTTATATGGGGACTAGGGTCAAATGTGATCCGATTATCACCAAACTTTACACCATGATTTTTTAGTACACAGAACTGATCCATGCTAAATTCTATCATGATTGTTCAATAATTACCATAATTATGTGTAAATAAGTGCAATTTCGAGGGGAATTTGTATGGGGGCTAGGCGAAATCACGGACCGATTTGAACCAAAATCAGTTGGGTTCATCATTGGGCCTAATTATCACTAACACTATCAAAAAATTCAAGCCATTAGCTCATAAAACGCTTCTATTAATTTTGGCCAGGTTTTGAGGCAAAATGCCACATAGTGCGTCGTAAGACCATGGCAGTACAAGAGCTTTGGTAATGTCATAATCTTGGGTATGATGGGTCTGAATATATCTATCGACTACATGATACCCTAACCTGCTTTCGATCCTGGTTTTGATGCACAGATACCATATAACACCTCTTTTGATAATGGTTTATACCTCTCAGCAAACGTCATCGAAGTTTTAACTGATAGATTCAAATCACGCAACAAAGACGGATGTAAAATCTTTTCAGAACAACTGAACATTAGATCGCCCCTTTGCGCTACCAGAATACTTTTCGGTCTGAAATAATAGCAATTACTTATCGTATGGGGATATACGCATATTTACCGACAGCAGCGATCATTAAAACCCTACCTTTCGACTTGGTAAAGCTTAAAATTCAAATGAATTCCTACATGAGATTGGCGTTCCTCTCTAGAGAGACAAACAAATGGTTGCACAAAAACTTGCTTAGTTGGCAAACATAAAATAGGATAATGAACCCACTTATAGAGACACCAGACATGGCCCTACATGGATATATGTTGAACAGAATTTGCATTAAACATATCAAGACTCCATCTTAAGAAACTGTGCTGGCCTAATAACGAGAGCAAAGCTGCAATGACAAGGAAAAAAAGAGATCATAGAACATCTTTTTTGCCATTGTTCGGCGCTTAGGAACCTAAGAAGAATTCTTAGGTAACCGTGGCAAAACATGTCTACCTAAAAGCGATTTAAGAAAAATCCACACCTTCATAAAACTCTCATGATCGTAGAAAGATGCCAGCCAGGAGCTGTAATTATATGACGGAATACGTTATATCGGTCTTACAACTAGGACTTCATAGCACCCAAGTATGTTGTGCATATTAAGGTGACCACTAGCTTAACCTTACCTAATCTAATTTAAATTTACCTTTATAATCATATTAACCTAAACAAAGCAAATCATAGTCTGAAGAATTTAGAAAGAATTGCATGGGCAATGTCTGCATATCAGAATTTAATTGTTTTCTTTCATGATTTCGCAAAGAAAAACAATAAGAGTCTTAGTGAATCTGGTACGTTATTGTTCTGTTTATTTTCAGATTTTCTTTTCCCTTTTATTATAATGTTACGAAAATGGAAAACATCTGGTGTTTTGCCTTTATATCGTTTAGCATTAAAATTATAACCAAAAGCCACAAAAACAAAAACAATAAACTTGTTTACAAATTTTCGCACTGCGTTCTATAACAACAAACACCTGCACAAAAAAATGGTAAACAAGTAAGCAAAAATACAACAACAAATAATATAAGAATAAATGTAAACAAACTACACAAACAACAATAATAGAACAACGATGTTTACATTTATAGAGATTTCGAGAAGGCGAAGCCACGAACGTTCGCCTTCAAGAACATTCATCAGGCTGTTTACTCTGCCATATAAAAGGCAAAGCAGGCGAGTGAGTCAGTGGAGTTCAGTCAGTCTTGTGTGAAGACGCGGTGAGTTTGAAGAAAGTAATCGTGGTTTGTAGATCTCCGTTACAAAGGCCTGTCGAACAATTTCCTAGTAATTGTTATTGTTTATGCAGAGGAATAACAAACAAAGCAATTGTTTTTGTTTACATAAAGTTGTGCATAGTGGCATACAGAATTGTGCAAATAACAAAGAATTTTAATTAAAACTAAACACAAATTTATTTTTATTGTATTTGCAATCTACTAGCTCATATTTTAAACGTTTATAAAAGGTAAAAACGTAACAATAAAATGTTTTATGTTTTCCTTACATTTTTATGAAATTGTTGTCATTTAACTTTTCAGTTTTTAGTTTTTCTTTAAATCATTTGTGAGTTTTATTGTTTGCATTGTACATATTTTATCTTTGGCTCATGAAATGCTACATATTTCTGCATGTTTTTTTCTCCTAAACCAGGACTCTACATCAACATCATCGTAACATAATAAAATTATTTAAATGTTATGTTGTGTGTACCCATAATGTATCTACCATACATGCAAATACGTATTCATATATTCAAAGGTATGGTATTTGAATATTTATTGTCGTAAAAATGTGTTATTCTTCCTTGTGTGTATGTGCTTTTGATTTGAATTCTAAATTCGAAAAAAAAACATTTCGAAAGATTATTTGTTGGGAAATATCCACAGGATGTGGTACTAAATTGATTGTGTCCAATCAGAGGCTTTTTATAATAGTTTTCCATTATCTGACATGTTTTTTAAAAGGCAATACATTTATAGACTTTGAAACGAATGCTTGAATTCTTTTAAACATTAAGGAAAAAAAGATGGTAATCAGTCATTCTAGTCAAGTCATTAAACAAAAATTATTTGAAGTATATTGTAGTACGACCAACATGACAAATTTGAAAGTAATTTATCTCTTTGGGATGTTAACTTGTGTGTAACAAAAGTTAGTGAACCCTTTTATGTGGATTTTAGAATTTTATTAAAAATACACTTTTTTACAGTTGATAGCTGAAGTGTGTCTCAAGTATTTCCAAATGCACGTCTTGCTTTACTAAATCTATTTGTGGCATTCGTCCAGCCATTGGAAGATCTTATACTTCTCAATTAAAATGAAAAAGTTGAAAAAAGTTTAAAATTAAAAGTTTAAAAATGCAGCCGCCGTAGTCTAGTAGGTAGTGTGTCGGCTTATTAGACCTAAGGCCAGGGTTCAAATCCCAGGTCAGACAATAAAACGAAAAGATGGAAAAATATTTCTTCAGTGCCTGCCTCTCAGCAGATTTCTGGCAAAAACTCTGACAGTAAATAAAATTGCCATGAAAAGTTTCTCAAAAATCTGTCGTTCGGAGTCGACTTTAAACTGTAGGTCCCGCCACTCATGTATAAAATTAACGCACTCAACAGAAATGGTGTGAGAAGCTTAGTCGTAATTCTGACTAAAGGGTTGCTATGACCAGTTATGTATGTACTTATAAATTTAACATAACAAAAACGGATGGCCTCACAGTACCTCATTCTATCGGAAAAATTTTCCTGCACTTTTTCGACTGTATGGGGTCGTATATCGGCAGTTGTATCCCGAATGTTGGCCTTCAAATGATCAATTGTCTCTGGTTTGTCGGCATAATACTTTTATTTAACGGCGGCCCGCAGAAAATAGTCCAACGGCGCCAAATCGAGCTTCTTGGCAGCCAATTGACATTACCATTTCAGCTAATTAAACGACCGACCATCAAACGTTTGATGCAATAAATCGATTATGGCATGTGATGTGTGGTAAGTTGCACCACTCTATTGAATCCAAATATCGTTCACCATGAACAGTGGGTACAAAAATATCGGTTATCATGATGCGATAGGTACCTCCATTGCCCGTAATGGTTTCGCCGTCCTCATTTTCAATGAAATATGGGCAATTACGCACACTTTCAGCCATAGCTTCAATATTTTCAGTTGTACGCAATGTACGAGCATGCTCACGTTTTGCCGTATCAGCAATGAATCCAGTTTCATAAACTTACCGGGCACAGTTGGTTGTTCTCTGCGACCAAATTTTGTACTACATTTTCGTGCAATATCCGACCAATTGTCTTTGTTTTGGAAATAAATTACCAATAAATCCCAACGTTACTCAAAAGTAAATCGATTCATTATATTCAATGGAGATAATATACTGAATTTTGTGACAGAATAGAATGACAAACGTATTGCCAGATTCGTAATAAGCGATGGTTCAAATTTAAACCGATAGTTGACCCACCCGAAGGTAATAATATATATCTAACGCAAGATTTATCAGGAAGCATAGTGAGCTAACACATCGAATTGTTGACAGTACTTTTTTAACTGTCCCCCACGTAGTAAACTCATGATTTTGGTAAATGTTTGGCAACGAGAGTGAGTCATAAGAGTGAATTAAGAGAGGGTATACGAATTGGTCCATTATATATACTGGGATAGAAGTAGGAGTGTTCGACCTGGAGTGTAATGTTCTGAGCCTATGGGAAACACGCGAGTTATTTCGAAGCGAAAGTTTACATCATTGAAAAATATGCTCCATTAATCTGAACAGGAAAACAACTTAAATGAAAAGCCTAATCAACAAGGTAGTGTCACGTGATAATCCGCGGCAATGTGTAGGCAGATCTGATTGAGAGGAAGGTAGTTTCAACGCAACTAATAAAACTACAATCTTTTCGTTTAGTAGTTTAGTGTTTGGAACGGTAAGTTAGGTAAAAAAAATGAGGAAAGGCGGTACATACATACATAATTTGTCATTACAGCATTTAGTCAGGATTGGAGCCTAGCTTCTCACACCAATTAAGTTGTGTGTTTTAATTTTATACAGTAGTGGCGAAACCTGCAGTTTAAGAACGACTCTGGACGACAGATGTTTTAAAAAGTTTTTGTGTCAATTTTATTTACTCTTAGAAATTTTTAACAGAAATCTGCAGAGAGGAAGTCGCCGAAGAAATATTTCTTTTCATATTTCGTTTTTGTTGGAAATGTCCGACCTGGTGTTTGAACAGTGGCATCACTTTTAATAAGCGCACTACCTATTAGACTACGGCGAGAAAAAGTGATAACTCTAGTCTATTGAAAAGAGTTTGAGGCAATGAGATGTGACTTGAGACTATACTCGGACTATAGATAATAGCAATCGGAATTTTTAAAGTAGCCGTAAACTCAAAGAACACTAGTTTTAGAATAGGTATGCATGCAAGCCTAATATGTAGACTCCGTGATAGAGAGAACTTAGCACCACAACATATACTTGAAACCCATATACACATACATAATCGGTCATTATAACCATTCAGTCAGGATTACGACCTAGCTTCTCACACCACTGATGTTGTATGTGCGGGAGCTACATTTTAAATTCAACTCCGAACCACAGAATTGTGAGAAACTTTTCATGACAATTCTACTTATTTCCCGAGTTTTTAGCAGAAATCTGCTGAGAGAAAGCCACCAAAGAAATATTTTTTATTGCATTCTGTTGGAAATGTCTGACCTGGTATAATAACCTAACACACTAGTACTATACTACGGCGACTTTCTATACTTGAAGCCTATGCGGTGTAAATACACGTCAGAAGGCAGGATAAGTTCATTATGTAGTGGACAGGGAGTTACTGTTACTGGTGTCGAACAGTATTATGAACAGAATTCGGAAAATATGGACCTTGAGGGTACTACTATAATTCATATGGTTGCGGTACTACATTATACAGTAAAATTTGTTTATCGACTGCCATTTTGTTCCAGAAATTAGTCGATGTATAGAAGACATCGATGCAACGTCTATGCTTTTTCACGATGGTTTGGCTACTACCTAGTAGACTACAGCGAGTTTTTTTTACAGAAATTTATTATATAAAATTTTAATTTAAACCCACCCTCGTACATTACACAGTTAACGTCATAACCTATTCGATGAATGAAGCATAAAGCCAGGTTACAATTTCGCAAACGAAAATCTATGGTAATAAATTATACTCAGGTGCCACATGCTGTAAATCATTACAGAAGAATTATTTGGGGATAAAAAACCATTTTTTCGCTTCCAGCTTGCATTCGTAATATGAGAGAATGACTGGTGAAAAGTACATGAAATGCAAATAAATGAATACAATTAAGCTGTTCTTATGCCACACGCCTAATTGAATATTGAAGAGAGAATTGCATATCGACAATACAAAAACAATAAAAATATTTCGCGATGAGGTTTCTGTGCAGCAATTGTACAAATAAACCACGATTTACTGCGAAAGACATACGATAAATCATGAAAACCTGTAATAGTGGTTGAGTACGATGTAATCTTCAAGAGACATGTTTAAATGATTTTTCTTTTTTGTAGTAAATTTGTTCAATGCTTTCGATTTAAAATTAAAAATTTCATACGTCAACAGCATCGAACTTGAACTTCTCAAGTACAATCAAGACCAACCAACAACAACCAAAATTCTGAATAAATGGGACAAGAATGTCTGTAACAAGAAATTGATAAGAAATCTGTTTGACTGCAGCATTGCTATGCCTTCCGTTTAGACGTGCTTTATTAAATAAAAAAACAACAGAAAATTGCTTAAAAAAACCATGAAAAGAAGCAGAAACTTATTAATGGCTGAACAACTAAAACGTATTGTGGAAGTATTTATTGTATGAAGTTAGGGAAACGAAATAAATTTCCTTTACACATGAGCGTCATCTTAAAAGAGATTAAAAGAAAAAAAGAAAAATTTTAATGACTCTCCTAATCAAACTCCAGGGTTTCATTTGCCAGCTGACGGCAACGGTTTCTGCAAATAAAAGATGATTTATATTGACAATAATTTATGTCAATGATTTATTACTTTATTAGCCAAACAATAGTGCTTTCCTGTGGTCAGATTTGCAACATTTATTGATTCTCCTTAACCACAAGTACAAGTACCAACCAACCAATTCATCAATCATTGCATACTAAATCGATGAGTAGATTCGAATCATACTTATGATTTCTGATACTTGCACGCATTCATACTTATTTTAATGTCATACACATACTACTCATATCCAAAGTTTGAAATACTCATGGTACTCATACTTAACAATACACATGATGTTATTGATTTCGACTCTCCATGACTCATCGTATACACTTATCACAAAATAAGTATGATTCGCGTACGAATACTACAATACTCACTAAAACGTTGTGGGTTCGCTCTGCTTGCTGCTCGCCTTTTTTCTTATGTGACTTATATGTCGAATCACTCGAATCATTTATAAGTATTAGAAGTATTTTTCTAAATTTATGAATCTGAATAAGTAGGCATATGAATCAAACATATTTCGAATGTTATGAGTTTGATACCAACATTGTACTCCTACTCATTGCAACCTGTACTTATAAATCAATGTTGTACTGAGTACGAATGAATCAGAGTAGTTGAATTTCAATATTGTCGACTCACTCATACTCAAAATTTCGTGAGTACTTATGAGTAGCGAAAAAGCGATTCATTGCTGATCTCTGCTTACCCATACATACATACATACATATACATAATTGGTGATTACATCCCTTTAGTCAGGATTAGGACCTAGTTTTTCACATCACTTATGTTGTGTGCGTTAATTTTTATACATGTTTACAGTTTAAAGTCGATTTTGAAGGACAGATTTTTTTGAGAAACTTTTCATGACAATTTTATTTACTCTCAGAGTTTTTGTCAGAAATCTGCTGAGAGGAAGTCTCAGAAGAAATATTTCTTTCAGATTTCGTTTTTGTTGGAAATGTCCGAGCTGGTGTTTGAACCGAAGCCTAACGTCTAATAAGCCAACACACTACCTACTAGGCCACGGCGACTACGCATAAATTTGTTAAAGTCATGAATTCCAGAAACACTTTTATAGAGTTATTGGATAAGATTTATTTTTTTCTATGTAAGGCCGCTGAAAATCCTTATATATTAAAGTCAAATTGTGGCCCAATCTGGACTATGGACATGCTGTTATTCTGGGAAGACATAGACCCTCTGGGATCGATTTTATGACTCCTTATAATTTTCTAAATAGAACATTCGTTTTTAGAATTCCGACTACAGAATTTCCCAATGGGACCGTTGAAATTTACACTAATGGCTCAAAGATGAGTAACAGGGTAGCCTGTGGTATCTTTATTAAGGGTCTTGATATTGAATTTTCTTGTAGGCATCATGGCAGTTTTGAAGGCGGCGAAATGCTTGTTGAGTGGCTGGATTTTCACAGAAAATCTACGGATTTACTCCAAAGGCAAGGCTGCGATTAAGTTTTTAAAGAACGTAATTTCTCTGTACCTTCTTGTCCATCAGTGCCGATGATATCTTCAAGAAATTTCAGATCATTCAAAGGTAATTCTTATAAGGGTTTCAGGACACAGTGATATCGTTAGAAATTGTATTGCTGATGAGCTGGCCAGGGCCGGTATACAGCTGGAGATCTCCTATATGTTAGATAGGCATAGGTATTCCCATTGCTTCGATTAATTAGGATATTGTCCACACATTCTACGAAGAAACTCAATATCGTTTGCATCAGGAGGGTATATGCAATATTGCCCGCCTCTGCTGGACACGCATGGACAGGAAGAGGACTGACTCACTTCTGTACTTAAAGCATTTGGTCATTGCACAATGGAGATACTTACGCGCCACTATCCTTTTAGTAGGTATGCCAACTAATGACTGCTTACGGAGCTGTTGGTCTGAGGAGAAGGAAGAGACCGTTTTTCACATCTTGTGTCAGTTCGTTGCTCGTATCATGAAGAGATGGAGGCTTCTGACCTCTCAACTGATAATCTAATAGATAGTGTGTTGGCTTATTAGACGTGCGGCCACGGTTCAAACCCCAGGTCAGACATCTCCAACTCAACGAAATATGAAAATATTTCTTCGGCGATTTCTAGCAACAACTCTGAAAGTAAACAAAATTGCAATGAAAAGTTTCTAAAAAAAAATTGTCGTTTAGAGTCGACTTTAAACTGTAGGTCCCACACAATATAAGTGGTGTGAGGGTTGTAATGACCAATTATGTACGTATGCATGTATGTATGTTTGTCTCTTAAAACCTGGCAAAGAATCTGAATTCTAATTCTATTGTCAAGAATTGGCGATATTGAAGCCAACAATTCAATTAAAATGTCTATAATTTAAGAATATCATGACTGTGCCAGATCTAAGCCATTTTTAAGTTCCTGCATAGATTGATATAATCTAGGCTGCAAGGTCAGACCTTGCATTTTCAGATTATCATTTCGATTTCTGCAGAGAACTCAAATTTGAATTCCATTAGAACGCAGTTAAATCAGTTTTCACTGCCAAATTCTATTCGCCAACACATTTTTTTTTTTCATTTTTTCCTCTTTTTTACTTCAAAGATATTTTCCTTTTCACTCAAATGAAAAAGAAATTTTGCTGATTTTTATTTTCTTTTGTGGTTGCCTGTGGTTTTTCTATTCATTAAAGATTCAAGTCCCTCTCAAGAAAAGGAATTCACCCAGCGAGCAGCATTATTGCTAATAATTAACAGAGATTTCATTGTTTCTTTTTCTTTTTTTAAGAATAAAAGAATAAAAATACTTGATTTTTGTTATAACTTAATAATGTTGAATAATATTATTTATATTTATTATTATTTAAGAATTAAGACTTGCAATAAAAAATATTCTCGTTGGAGAAACAAAGATATTTCCAGAATTTATCAAAAGATAATGATGATGAAATGTTAAATACTTTTTCAGAAAATCAAAAATTTACAAACCCTGTGCAAGATATCATCAACAAATTCTTTAATGCACTTCTCTTTCGAAGCAAAACACTTTATTTATTGTTACTAAGTACCATTTGCGAAAAACTTTCCAAAATCAAAGAGTCTTCATATTCTGCCCAGGGGATAGTGAAGCACAAAGCTATCAGCTATTCCTTAGGTCACGAAAACCCCTCATTGAATTCCATGTAAGTCGTAACGATGGTCTCCAAAGTAATGGTCTTCAATACCATGTAATTCCAACACATGGTAGTCTCTGACAATCTTCAACTCCACTTAAGCTGTTTTCGGAACTGGTTTGTTTGCCCAGATAATTGGGCCACCGTTCACAATTAATATGACCATACATACATACATAAAAAATTGGCCATTACAACCCTTCAGTCAGGAGTACGGCCTAGCTTCTCACACCACATCAAGCATCGTAGAACACTGCCTCAGTGCAGTCAAGTAGATGGTTGAGAATTTTTTGGATACATTTATGAAACACAACTGAAAAGTTTCTCAAAAATCTGTCGTTCGGAGTCGACTTTAAACAGTAGGTCTTGCCACTCATGTATAAAATTAACGCACACAACATAAGCGGTGTGTGAACCTAGGTCGTAATCCTGACTGAAGTGTTGTAATGACCAATTATGATAGTTTCGTGATATCAGAAACATACTTTATCAACGTGGTGGTCATTCAATCAAGAATATAGCAGAGAATATAGCGAGAATATAGAAGAGATCCAAAAACTTCCATTCGTCATAGTTCGCAGCCATTCAACTTCAAATGATTCACATTTGCATTGCAATCTCTATTTTCATTTAAAGGCTTCTAAGATCCAGCTGACCCAAGAGTTAAAACCAATTGACATGCATTATGTCGGCAATTCGTTTCTTTGGCCATGGGAAAATGAAGAAGAAATTATAATTTTTTTTTAACAAAACAATCTTCACCGACAAAGTCCATTTCCAGATCAATGGCTACATCAGCAGAATTATCGTATCGTGAATGGAAATACTTACAGGGAAATGGCACAAAGCTTTTTTTTTGGAAAAAAAGTCCTTACAGACTATTACATTATATATTACAATACAAAGAATAAATCAAAAAACAAGTCAAAAAACAAGTTATAAAACAAGTTAAAAAAGAAAACAACATTGCAATTATTAATGAGTTTAATAGTAAAATTACGGCTTTTTGAATAGATTCCAAATTTTTGTTAAAATCTATATGAAGCTAAAGATTATTAAAATCATTACAGATTCTAAGAAATGGTTACGAAGTTCGCATAGTTAGTTGTGTAATATTTTATATTTAACAACAAGATACTCTTATGTAAAGTTTTTCCAGAAGAAATTGAAAGTTGATAACACCATTAATTAGCTTCAGGAGAAAGACACCATTTAGCATTTAACGACGGCTTTTTAAAGATGGTAATTTAATGAGTGCTAAGCGTTTTTCATTAGATGGTAACCTTTTACTATATATGCCTAAGGCACAAAGACAAAATAATAAGAACTGTATTTGAACTGATTTGATTTTGTCAGAGTGTACGACGTACGTTTTGAGGCTCCCATATTACAGATCCATATTCAAGAACTGGGCGAACCAGTGTATTAAACAATTGCTTGGTAACTTAAGGGTCAGAAAACTCTTTAGCCCATCGTTTGATAAATCCCAGGATACATGTAGCTTTGCTAACAGTTGATGTAATATGATTTCTGAAGTCCAATTTACAATTGAAAATTATCCCTAAATCGATAAAGGAATTAACTAGTTGAAGAACAGCACTATACATACATAACATACATAATTGGTCAATACAACCCTTTAGTGAGGATTACGACCTAGTTTCTCACACCACTTATGTTGTGTGCGTTAAGTTTTATACATGAGTGGTGGGTCCTACAGTTTAAAGTCGACTCGGAACGACAGATTTTTTTGAGAAACTTTTCATGGCAATTTTATTTACTCTCAGAGCTGCTGAGAGAAAGTCGCCGAAGAAATACTTTTTGTATTTCGTTTTGATGTATGGCCTGGGGCTCGAACCCTGGCTTTAGGTCTAACAGGCCAACAAACTACCTACTAGACTACGGAGACTTCAACAAAATCCATTGGTTGGAGATTATATTATATATATTTATTATACATTAAATTAGTACTACACCAAAAGGTTAAGTAGTTAATATCCTCTTGTAAAAGTACTTGATCTTCAATATTATTAAATGATAAAAATATTTGAACATTGTCTGCATACATTAATGTGGAGATCGTTTATAAAAAGAGTAAATGGGAGCGGCCCATGACAGTACATCAATAAAGTTAGATTGCGTATTCCTGAATTTAACGCCTTGCTTTCTGTTTACTAAATACGATTTAATCCAATTTAATAATGAGCTAAAACCAAGTTTATTAAGCTTATGTACGAGTAAGTTATGATTTACATTATCAAATGCCTTACTGAAATCAATATAAATGACGTCAGTTTGTTTGCCTTCAATAAATCCATCATTTAGCAAAGTTGTAAGTTCAAGAAGATTTGTGATTATTGATCGAGACTTACAGAATCCATGCTGGGAAGCAGATAAAATAGACGATGCTTATAATGACAGTATATCACATAAGAGTTTTTCAAATAATTTCGGTATAATGTTGACTTCAGCAATTCCTCTATAATTTCAAATATCAGCTTTAGATCCTGATTTAAACAGTGAAATTATAAATGATTGTATGTAAAAGGAGGGCGATTGTTGAATAAGTAGGCTAAGTTAGGTTAAGGTAGAAATACATAATAGTAGAGAATGGTGTTTTTTGTGAAGGAAACTTTATGATTTAGACGTAGAGGATATTTAGTTACAACAGGATGGTGCTGCTTCTGACACAGTAAGAGAAAATTTTGATCTTTCGAAAGAGAAGTTCGAAAATCTTCTTGTTTCTCGTAGAGGAAGAGTAAATTGGCCACCAAGATCGAATTTAATACCATTAGATTTTTTGTTGTATAGTTTCTAGAAATTAAAAGTTTACAGCAATAATCCCAAAACAGTTCATGAGCTTAAAACCAATATTATCGAGCAGATATCAACCATTGACAGCAGTTTATTTAAAAACATTACCGCCGCGCCAATAGGAGCTTACTTGACCGACATAATTTAAACATTTTTAAAGCGTAACTTATTTGTAATAAATGGAAAAAAAATATTTTTTAAATCTTAAAACACTTTTCTTTGCTATAAAATATACCTCAGTTTTGGACACCCTTTATCTATTTATCTATTTTATAAATACCACATTTTTTCGTGTTATAATTAATTGTTATAATTTAATTGCTTAAACTAATATATCATAATATTATTACTAAAACTGAAATTTGATATCACAACTTCAATAAATAATTTAATTATCGACTTTTAATTCGAACATATCAAAATAATCACATAAATTAACACACACAGACAGAGATATGCACACACTAGAATAAATTAATCGTTTTAAAGGTTTTTAGATAAAATTTATGAATTTTTATTCACAAATTTCATTTGATTTAACTGCTGTGTCAATAAATATTCGGTAATTGATATATAAGTGTACATACATATATACATATAAAAACAAAATCCAAAACAACAATATTTTATCAAAAGTAAAGATTGCGCCATTAAAAGGTTTAAATTTAAAAATATTATAAAATAAAAATGGTTTGAAATTTTGCCGAATTTATTTTTTGTTGTGAAGTAAAATTGATTCGGTTAGATGTGAATTATCATTGATATGGCTGCCGCGGCAGATCATATCTCGGCAACGTCATCACGAATGTTGGCCATCAAATGCTCAATTGTCTCTGGTTTGTCGGCATAACACTTTTCTATAACGGCGCCTCACAGAAAATAGTAAAACGGTGTCAAATCGCAGCTTCTTGCCCATCAAACGTTTGACACAATAAATCGATGGTGTCATGAGATGTGTAGCAAGTTGCATCATCTTGTTGAAACCAAACATCGTTCACATCATTACCTTGAAGAGCGGCTACAAAAAATCGATTATCATGGTGTGATGAATGCTTCCATTAATGTACCCGCCAATATGAAAATGAGATTCATCCAAAAAGATATTTTTTTGCAAAATCATCAGTTTCGTGCAGTTTATCACTGGCCCATCTAGCGAAGCGAAAACAATGCGGATGGTCATGCGGCTTCCACTCTTAAGCCAATTGAACTTTATAAGGCGTCATACCAGATCTGATGCGTGAAATCTTCAGTTCTGGAGAACGCTGACGAGTTAGTTTTAATGGATTTCTCACTTGCTACTTTCAGCCACAGCCTCTATATTGTCTTGTGTACGCACTATACGAGAGCGCGCTTTGCTTGGTGCATCAATAATGAAACCAGTTTCACGAACTTTAGCGACAAACTTGCATATACCGGGCACTGTTGGTTCTTCTCTGCGATCAAATTTTGTACAACATTTTCGTACAATTTCCGACCAATTGCCTTTGTTCTGGAAATAAATTTCCAATAAATCTCAACTTTGCTCAAACGTAAATCGATTCATTACCTTTAGTGGAGATAATATACTGAATTTTTTACAGAAAAGAATTTCGTAAAATTCGCCAGATTCGAAATAATCGATGATTCAAATTTAGATCGATGGATGGGCCACCCGATGTTTGCTTTTATTTACAATAGCAAAACAAACGGCATAAATATAATTTTTATTAGTATTCTGCAGATTTGATGCTAAAATGGTTGTGAAATATATACTCGTACAAGCATATTAAAATTAAAACATCGTCTACC
Source organism: Sarcophaga subvicina (assembly GCA_936449025.2). NCBI lineage: Eukaryota > Metazoa > Arthropoda > Insecta > Diptera > Sarcophagidae > Sarcophaga > Sarcophaga subvicina. Next base: position 43,618,096 of record OW388084.2, read on the forward strand.
ATATTCTAAACTGGTGTTTTATAAATAAATGTGATTTGTTGAATAAATGCTAATTTTTTCCATCATTTATTTATTTAATAATTACAACAACAATTTGTATTCAAATTTTTATTTCTATAATGAAAATAATTTATTCACAACCAACGTCAGGAATACATATGTTCAGCTTCTGTTGAGAACAGAACTGCAGTTTTTCTATTTTCGAAACAAATGACACTACGAGACTGTCGGATATTGCGAGCCTAGGTATTTGGGTGAATTCAATATCTGCTTTGCATTTGCATTTTTAACAAAGAAAAGAAGAATAATAGACGTTTGTATTCGAATTTTATGTGTAAGTCTCCATCAATTAATCAACAAACTTCAAAGAGTTTCAATTTTTTATGGATTTTTCAAACTTAACCGTATATGAAGGTAAATGCCGAGATATTTTATGTGCGAGTGTAGAGGCACTGCGTGGTTATATTTTAAAATTTGATGGACATTTTTACGTTCATAAAGTGAACGTGAAGTCGCTGTAGTCTGGTAGGTAGTGTGTTGGCTTATTAGACGTAAAGCCAGGGTTCGAGCCCCAGGCCAGACATAAAGACAAAATAAAAAAAGTATTTCTTCGGCGACTTCCTCTCAGCAGATTTCTGGCAAAAACTCTGAGAGTAAATAAAAAAAAAAATTTTCAAAAATCTGTATTTCGGAGTCGACTTTAAACTGTAGGTACCACCACTCATGTATAAAACTAACACAAACATCATAAGTGGTGTGAGAAACTAGGACGTTATGTACAATGGGTCAATTCGACCTCCGGGTACTGTACTTGTCTTAATTGACAAGTACACGTCTTCTAACCTAACCTAACCTAACGTGAACATTATATAAACCATTTAAACGGGTCTCTAGTTAAAAATTTTATTTCTGTCAATGTCGAGCTTCTTCGTTAAGTTTCCCAGCATACTTACAAAAGCAGCATGATCAGCAAATGGAGCAGAATGTATACATCTACTCCCCAGTGCTGTATTTTTTATAAGAAAAATTGCTGGTCCGGAATACAATGACAAATGACAATGACAATGAAATGTTGCATGCATTTAGAATTGATGTTAGTTGTCGCCGTAGTCTAATAGGTAATGTTTCGGAGATTTCCTCTTTAGATTTCTGGCAAAAATTCTGGAAGTAGATAAAAAGTTGCCATGAAAAATTTAAAAGACGTTATAAGCATTCGAAAAAAATTTATAGAATTCGTTTTTCAATTAATTCATAATAAAAATGCTAAAAACCTTAACTTATATTTGTATTGAGGTAGTCTCATAAAGGTGTGGGGTGTTTTATAAGATCAAGGCTTTGGGAATTTTTTGGATATTTTTCATTATGTAAGGTTACCATTGATGAAATGACATGTGACTTAAAATCTAAACAGAATAATAACCCAATCCACATGCTAAATGTGAAAAATTTATTAACGCAGCCAGAGATCGTTGTCATGGAATGGTATGCACAGTACTGCGGTCTTAATAATTCAATAATACAATCGTGATTAAATTGAAAGAAGCTCAAAGAATTTGCAAAAAATATTAATAACAAAATAATAACAAATTTGTTCATGCGATACTAAAAAGGTTTTACATAAACTTATTTGCATACTAAAGAAACAAAGCCTAACTCTTAAAGAATAAATCTCCGAATTCTTAAAACAGCAGTTCAAACTATTTTACATCATTTAGGGCCATTATTACAACTTGCCGTTAACTAAAGGGAGGATTTTAACGGGCACATAAATTGTTTTTCGTTATTATGAGTACCCAATAAGATAAAAGTGATCGTTAAGCTAAAGGGAGGATAATCTTACCTTTAACATTTGAAGGTCACTTTATGTTTGTAGTTGACATATTATATATTATTTTCAATATGGCAACTGCAAATTTAAACATAATGAGCATATACAACAAAAAAAAAGCGAAGCCCGCGGTTGCTACTGCGTTAAAAAAAAAACTTGTATAATAGCTATATAATAAAATTTTATCGACAGTTCCGTTTAGCTAAAGGTACCTTTAACTAAATCCAAGTTTAAGGGCAAGTTTTAATAATGGCCCTTAAGCTTTAAACTTTAATCATTCGAATTGTGCTAAATTCTCTGAAAACCAATCCTGTTGAAATAATCGAAGGAATAGAAAAGCGAACAACACCAAATATACACTTTCAATTCTTAGTGGAGTATTATACATATAGAAACATTTGTATACATGTATATATACCATATACATAACTAGTTATAAAATAAAATGCTGTTAAGAAAATGAAAAATATAGATACTGGTGTTTTGCTTTTACATCGTTTAACATTAAAAATTATAAACAAAAGCTACAAAAACAAAATAATGCAGTAAACAACCCTTTTTACAAATTATCATACTGCGTAATATAACAACAAACATTAGCATTAAAAAATGGTACACAAGTAAACAAAAATATACCAACAACACTACAATAATAAACGTAAACAACGGTGTTTATATTTATAGATATTTCGAGAAGACGAAGTCGTGAACGTTCGCCTTCAAGAACATTCATCAGACTGTTTACTTTGCAATATAAAATGCAAGGCAAAGCAGGCGAGTGAGTTAGTAAAAGTTCAACCAGTCTTTTGTGAATATGCGGTGTGTTTGAAGAAAGTAATCGTGATTTGAAGATTTCCGTTGCAAATATCTTTTGTTATTTATGCGAAGGGTACATACAAAGGAATAACAAACAATGCAATTGTTGTTGTTTACATAAAGTTGTGAACAGTGGCACAAAGAATTTTAATTTACAAGACACTCGTCCTACCCGTGCTTCTTTATGGCGCAGAAGCATGGACCCTATTAAGTACAGATGCAGCGGCCTTGAGAGTGTTCGAGAGAAAAGTACTACGCATGATATTCGGTCCAGTGCAAGTTGGCGATGATTTCCGTATCCAATCCAATAGTGAGCTGCATGAGCTCCTCAACGACATGGACATTGTGCAACGTATTAACATCCAGCGGCTGCGATGACTCGGCCATGTCGTTCGAATGGAGGAGGATGCTCTGGAGAGACAAGTTTTTGATGCGGTGATCTACGGAAGTCGGCGAAGAGGACGACCTTGCATCCGTTGGAAGGACCAAATCGATGACAACATCGATTGGTGTGACCAACTGGCGTAGGCGCTCACGAAGCAGAGGCGCCTGGAAGGATGGCCAAATAAGAAAGTAAGTAAGTAATTAAAACTAAACACAGATTTATTTTTATTTTATTTACAATCTACGAGCTCATATTTAAAACGTTTTTAAAAGGTAAAAACGTAACAATACAATAAATCTCTGGAATACATTAATTTAATATTATGCAATACACATACATTTCTGTATTATATTCATATAGATGCGCAAATTCCAACATACATAATGAGAATAAATATGTTAAAATATAATTCAGAGATAAAGAGAAATGCTTTAATGTGCTGTTTAGTTTAATATTTTAATCAAATACCCAATCATTTATGGTATACATACGTATGTACATACTTATGTATATAAATATGACATACACATATTTTGGAATGATTTATAAACGTTTTGTTTATAAACCATATTAAATTCAATAATATCAAAAGAAGTTAAACTGAATTCATAGCATTCAATATAATAAGAAATGCTTTATAGATTGGTATACTCTTTGATTGTTTGTTAATCTTTATAACAAATAGAAACTAAGAGGAAAATTATCAGAACTATTAATAATATAAATTCAATTACATATGTATGTATACATTAATGTAAATAACTATTTATGTCGGGTCTTCCTACAGATACTTCTGGACTTTGACAGTTAATAACAGCCAACTTATTGAACCTACATCTGTCATTTATTCAGTCTGTTTTCACAATGTACACGGATATAGTACTCAACGACACCATTCATTCATTCATTAAAAAACATTAATACATACATGTTTTTATTAAAATGAATTACTAACGAGAATTCAATTATCTTCAGCGATTAGGTCCATTTCTTGATGAATGGATACGTAGACTAACAAAATTGTCGAACGACGGTATCAATCCACATGAGACCGAGGAGCGCTAAATTTTGAATTTGGGTATTTTTACGGACGCATATGGTAAGACTCAATTCTATGCTTAAATCAAATGGCCCTGTATCGCACAATAGTGATACTCACAGTTAACAGTCCGTTCGGTAGCCATTCCGTTAACAGACTTCTGCAGGAGTTGTGAAAGACGGTCTACCTCATACGACAGAGCTTATTAGACGCAAAGCCAGGGTTAGAGCCCCAGGCCAGACATCAAGACAAAATACAAAAAGTATTTCTTCGGCGACTTCCTATCAGCAGATTTCTGGCAAAAACTCTGAGAGTAAATAAAAATTGCCCTGAAAAAGTTTATCAGGGGATGGGCTCGGTTTGAATTTTTTTGTGAAATGTTTGTTTGTGGACCAAAATGCTATGCTTTTTCTGCAAGGAAGTTCCGCAACCTTACATAATGAAATGTTTGTTTAACTCTGAACTGATAAATTAAAAGAAAAATATATTGGTTTAAAGGAATATAGACAATTGCATGCGCAAATATGAAAGTACGATGAGGTACATGTACTACATGTTAATTGCAATAAAAACAGAACGTAAGGCCTAGGTTTAACACGTATGTATGTTTGTTGATTTAAAATTTTTTATTTATTTTACGTACGAAAAAGCAGGCGAAAGTATTTAAATTAAAAGTTTTGCTTATGTGTGCATGGAGCGTGTATTTAGGTTCAGCAAATGGCTGCTAATTAATGTAATTTTGTAGTTGGCATGCCAGATTCTGTGTTTTCATGTCTTTTGGGTATGTTTTTGACTTAATCGGAGTTTTTAGTGCGGTTTGATGATTTTAGAACACACAAGTTGCAGAAACCAACAGTAAACAACAATAAAAGCAAAAGCGAATAAAATTCTTTTTACGATCAACAAAACAAACAACAGGAGAGCAGGGATAGAAATAAAATTAAAATTTTTATTTGGTGATGATTTTAATTTAATGAAATACTATGTTTATAAATAATGACATGAAATACATGAAACAATAAAAATCTGTGTGTTCTACAATAAGAACATTTAATCAGTTTAGAACAACACCATAAAATAAAGATATAAAGGCATGACAGTCTTGGAACACAATTTTTTTTCGGCTTGTTAAGCTAATTATGCAGGACATAAATATTTACCTTTTAATGAGTTAATGGTAGCGTTATGCGATTATATTTTTAAATGATTTTCTTAAAATTCACAAAAAATAAATCTTAAAAATGCTCGCAATAATGTTTTTTATGTATTTAACCGTAGATCGAGCCTTAAAAAAACTTCATAATTCCAGCTATGTATCACTTTTGATACATACTCGTAGTACATAGAATTGTAACGATTATTGATAGATATTGTTAAAAAATTTAAATATTTTTATTTATTTCAATTCCTTTTAATAAAACTATTTTATATTATTACATTTTATTATCATTTTTGATATTACGTACGTTGCAGTATGGGTTTTTACGTAAAAATCAAACACTTCATGTCAGCTTGGTTTTATTTTTTTCTAAATGGCACCAATTTGACATCTAGCAACCTTGCCGTGTGGCGATTTATAAATTTCCAATTGATTCGATGGGGCTGCTTATTGTCACTCCCATCAGTAACGCTCCCAATCGAGGGCTAGCTGAAACCTGATGGTACAAACCATTGTTTTATTTCGCTAGAAACAGCTGTTGTCGACGTCATGTGAGGTTAAAAAGTTTCCTATTGCAATAGAACATCGATTATGTCAATAACAATATTCTCTCTTTCATTCCTCTCTAATGTCCCGGATACAAGTTTTCCCAAAAACGGCTATAAGCAGTTGCTACGCACGTAGCATGGACTTGAATCTAAAACTGCGAAATTTATAACAACCATGAAATTCAATTAGTTACTAATCTATAGCGACAAAATTATTGGGACTATTAAAATCTGAAAGACTTGCAGCTCAGTTTTCGAAGAGGCATGTTATCAAAGCGAATAATTCGGTTACCTCATACGTACATATTTGGCCGAAATACTATCATCTGTAATGTCTATGAAATACAACATTGGACGAAACACTTTTTTCTAATGTTTGTCTGTCACTGAAAATAAATATGAGAATAGCAGTAGGAAAGTCTCTATAACATTTCATATGATGGCTGCTAGCAATCTGCGTGAAAGTTGGTAATATTTTTTCTTCCCAAACTGCTAATATGGTTCTCTATTTCAAGTAGTACTATCTTTTCCGATTAACATCCTATTGTCATGTTTGCTGCTGTCAATACTTACGTCAGTTCATAAGAGGAGCTTCTGTTTTCTTCTTCTTCAGAATCTTTAGTAGTAGGAATATTACATATATATGTACATATTTAATCGGTCATTACAACGTTTCTTTGTAAACTGGAAATGTCTGACCTGAGATTGGAAACTTGATCTGACGTCTAATAAGGTAAAGCGCTACATACTAGACTACGACTACTTCAATCAATGTCAAGAACAGAAAATTCAACTTTTTCACTTTCACACACTTAACTTTCAATTTCTTATCAACTACCACAAATATTGTATTATTTACGATAAAACTTCACAAAATCTTTTGAGAACTTAAAAAAGTACATACACAACACCAAAGAATCCCTAAGAAAGTCGTATGTATCAAAAATGATACATTATGAAGTTTTTGAATTTTTTAAGTCCTGCTCAAAATTTTCTCTTTTAGGTGGTTCAAAATAAAGATAATCACAATACTAACGAATTCAAAACATATCAGACATCTAACTTTTTCTGAATTAATGTCATATCGTCTCAAAAATTGAAATGTATCATTTTTGATACAAAGCTCGATCTACGGTTTAACTAATTAAAAATATTATGTTCCAACCTTTTCAAATTAGACCTAAAAGTTTGATAAAAAATTTTGTTTGAGAGCATGACAGCAGTAGGAAATATTTGAGACAAACCTTTTAATAAATCTGCAATTTTTTTTATTCGCTTTTATGTAAATGTGGTTTACAAAGAAAATCGCTTTTAATTCTTCTTGCTGGATGATATATTTTTTAACGTGTTCTTATCTTTTTTGTAAATATTTTGATACTATTTAAGTCGTTTTAGCCTTTGCTTTTTTATGCTTCGGTTTTCTATAATTGACAATGAATTGTTGGATCATAAAGCGTCAGACATATTATTTTTAATATTTCGGTCTGTTTGGTTTTGAAGTCGCCGTAGCCGTAGTTTGGTAGGTAGTGTGTTGGCTTATTCGACATAAGACCACGCTTCAAATCCCAGATCAAACATCTCAAACAATACGAATTATAAAAAATATTTCTTCGACGACTTCCTCTCACCAGATTTCTTGCAAAAACTCTGAGAGAAAACAAAATTTTCATGAAAAGTTTCTCAAAAATCTGCCACTCGGAGTCGACTTTAAACTGTAGGCCCCACCACTTATGTACAAAACAAACACACACATTCAACATACATGTATAAATGCTGGGAGAATCTAGGTCGTAATACTCTCTGAAGGATTGTAATGACCTATTATGTATGGGTTTGTTTAAAAATCTATTAATTTTACTGCCTTACCAATGGGAGAGTAAATTCGTAACATATTGCGGATAGTCTCGGAAATCAAATAATAATACATACATACATAATTGGCCATTACAACCCTTCAGTCAGGCTTACGGCCTAGCTTCTCACACCACTCATGTTGTGTGCGTTAATTTTATACGTGAGTGGCGGGACCTACAGTTTAACGTCGACTCCGAACGACAGATTTTTGAGAAACTTTTCATGGCAATTTTATTTACTCTCAGAGTTTTTGCCAGAAATCTGCTGAGAGGAAGTCGCCGAAGAAATATTTTTTTTTCATATTTCATTTTTGATGTCTGACCTGGGATACGAACCCGGGCTTTACGAATAGTAAGCCAACACACTACCTACTACACCACGGCGACTCCCAAATAATAATATTAATAATAAAAATGATATCTGGAAGTCCAAACCAATTTCAAACCATTTTCCAAGGTACTGTTGATAATTTAATGTGAAGAACGGTAACAAACGTTTTTATAGGCTTTAGGTGGCTTAGCAAATAATTAAAGTGAGTCCGTATTTAATGTATGTTTGTGCATTTGTGATTATCTTTAATACTCCTAATTCGAAATTGTTACAGCATTGTTATTAGAGGCGGCAAAGTGAAAAGTTTCTCAAGAATCTGTTGTTCCGAGTCGACTTTAAACTTTAGATCCCAACACTCATGTATAAAATTAACGCACACAACACTCTTGAGCCGGAGGTGGGAATCTTCGAAAGACACTTTTGTTCCAACAAAAGAGTGCACGATTCACCACCACTGGTGCCTACGTACTAAACCCACCCCCTACACACTTCAACCACTCTCCCCCCGCGGGACTGCCGTAAGGTATTACTTCGCGGAGGGCTGGCTGGCTTGAAAGCTTTATCACATTAATTTGAATTTCGCCTCCGTTCCTCCAATCTTCGGAGTTCTGTCATAACTTCAACCATTGTTTGACCATATTGACTCCATAGAATCCTACAGTTCAACAGCTCTTCCATTAGCCAGTTTGGTCCTAATTTCATTTCTCCCGGCCATCTAAATCTGGTACAGCATGTTAGAATATGCTCCGCAACTTCATCCTCATCTACACAGTTTGGGCACATAAGGGAAGTGTTATGACCAAATCTGTGCAGATACTTCGTGAAGCACCCATGACCAGTTAGGAATGGGTCACGTTCAACTCGCAATGTCTGTTCTTCATCCAAAGAGTTACATCAGGGACAAGACGAAATGGCCATCTTCCCTTTAAACTGCTCTCCCATCGTGACTGCCATTTGTGCATGGAAGTCCTTCATTCCTCCGCTTTTATAGCCGCTATTTGTCCCGGGTACTTGAGACGGCGAAGGTATATCCTTCTCATCTCATCCGCCAATATATATATTGGTATTGTCTTTGCCAATACCAAAACTGCTTCATCAGACATTGTCCTGAAGCCACTTATCCGTCTAATCGCGCTTAGACGATACACCGAGGACAGTATCCTCCTCGTCGTCCCCACTGAGAGTGCCTCCGACCATATTGGGCAAGCATACAGCATTATCGACGTTACTACCGCCGAAATTATTCTCCTTTTAAATGGACCTGGTCCTCCAATATTTGGCATCATCCTCGCCAGTGCTCCCTGTGTTACAGATGCTTATTCACCGATGTATTTTACGTGCTCCTTGAAGTTCAAGGAGTCGTTAATCACTCCCAGGTATTTTTATCGCCCTCTTCGATTCGATCATTGTGCCTCCAACGGTCACTTCCATCTTCTCCACTATCTTCCTGCCGCTTATCAAGACGGCCTCCGTTTTATGTGCAGCAAGTGTCAAACCTGTCTCATCCAGCCATGCTCCAACATTTCGAATCACTGTGTTCGTTTTCTCCTCAATTTCTCCTACCGTTTTAGCTACCGAGACTATGGCAATGTCATCTGCAAAGCGCACAATTGTAGTCCCGCTTGGCAATCGCAGTCGAAGTACTTCATCGTACATAATGTTCCATAGTAGTGGCCCAAGTACAGAGCCCTGAGGGACTCCCGTCATTACTACGTATTCCTGCTCTCCTTCATCCGTTAGGTATATTAGCTTCCAGTCCTGAAAGTAATTGTTCAGAATTTCCATTAAGTATGGCGGCGTAGCCATATTCCCCCAATTCGCCTAGTTAAACGCGCAGTACTCCTTGGTGACAAATCTCCATCTTTCGCCCTCTATAGCATCTCTTGCAATGTCGACCACCCTCTTATCGCGTCAACAGTGGACCGTCCTTTCCTAAATCCGTATTGCAGGTCCGAGAGCTCCTCCTGCCTCGGCATACGTTAGTAGTCAGACCAGTATTTTTCCCATCGTTTCAAGTAGGCAGATGGACCGATACGACGATGGTTCCCCTAGCGGTTTACCAGGTTTTGGAATGAGAACCAATTTCTGCTTCTTCCACCAACGTGGAAAAACAGCCTCGACGAAGCACTTGTGGAACACCTTGGCGAACGTATCCAGTCTGAGCCGGATAGCCGCCTTAAGTGCGCTATTAAATTATTCACTATTATACACTATTAAATGCGCTATTCGGGATTCCATCCGGCACTGGTATTTTCCTATCTCCTATTCCAGTGCACGCTGCGAGTACCTCCTCTCCTGTTACCACGGGTATGGTATGAATGGCCTCCGGCTCCCTACTTATAAAAATGTAGGGCTGGCCCCGTGGGAATAATGTACCAATGATCTCCCGTAGCAAAACTGGACAACCCAGTTTAGGCTGTTCTCGAGCACCGATTCTCTTGCAGACGACTCTGTACGCCGTCCCAACAGGATTGATGTCAGCTTCCTGGCATATCCGCTGAAAGGATAGTTTCTTGCTCCTTTTAATGGCTCTTCTAAGTTGACGCCTTAGATCCTCATATGAAGCCCGTTCAGCTTCCCATGTCGGTCTTCCTCTCGTGCGCTGGGCCCGTCTTCTCGCCCCAAAGCATGCCGACCGCAGTCTTCGAATCTCGTCATTCCACCAGTAGCAGGGGGAACGTCAACTACACACAGTTCTCCTAGGCATTGTAGCATCACATGCAGTGTTGAGCATTTCGTATACGCCACTCACTAATTCTTCGACCGTGCTGCCAGTCGTATGAAAAGACGACAACATCAATCTATATGTCTCCTCGTCAAAGCGCCACAGCACCACAGGAAGGGAAGCGAACGTTTCCAAGAGGCAGCGACCCCTGGCGTTAGTATATCTACTACCCCATTCGGTCGACCAAGCGTTAAAATCTCCTCCAATAATAACGGGGGTGTTCAGGCGCACGTGTGACGCCAGCCTCTCCAGCATATGTTGGAAATCATCCATTGACCACCTCGGGGGGGGCGTAACAGCTGTAGATGAAAACTCCCTTTATCCTGGCCATAACAAAACCAATGTCCCGCGCATAGGTATGCTGGAAGGGTAATGAACCACAAGTCCATATAGCCGCAGTATTAGATCCGTCCGTGATCCAAATACTATTCCTCGGTGTATGTATGTATGTATGTATGTATGTATGTATGTATGTATGTATGTATGTATGTATGTATGTATGTATGTATGTATGTATGTATGTATGTATGCATGTATGTATGTATGTATGTATGTATGTATGTATGTATGTAGTTATGTATGTATGTATGTATGTATGTATGTATGTATGTATGTATGTATGTATGTATGTATGTATGTATGTATGTATATATGTATGTAAGTATTTATGTATGTATGTATGTAAGTATCACTATTGCAATTAAAGACAACTTATGATTTCGATTTTCTTTTGTTTACGTCACTTTGCTTTATTTAAGTTTAATAATATTAAGCACTTAATAAAATACCCGATAGAAATTACACCATGTATGATGAGATTTTATGTTCATTTTATATATTGTATTGGTAGGTTACCACTGTCACTTGCAATGAATGAAAAAATTTTTGAATTTCCTTCCATTGCGCTTCAGTTATAAATTTCGGTTTAATAATTCGACATCCTTTTTAAGAAAATAAAGTAAAGAGAATGGTTTATATGTAGTCCAACTCATAATAATTTAAAATTTTTTGTTTAAATGATTTGTTGATCCACATTTCGATTCTGTTCTTTAAGCTAGTGATACCAAAAACTAATACTCTTGCCAACTGAACTTTATTTATGAAAGTATTTCCAAGCGGTATTATTTATCTCCTGAGATTAAAAACAAAAACATAAGAAACCAACAGCGACAACAACAAATAAAAGACAATTTGTTTATGGCCATCAGCACCAGTAGCGGGATTAATGAAAAGTTTTGATGAGAAACGAAAAGACTGTCAACATTATCAATAAATCATCATTTTTTTACTTGGTTTACGAGAAATGCAAGTAAATAATACATCATTATTACAGCCGTTATTATATCATCCTCATTATGGATTACTTTAAGGAAAAAGCAAAGGATATCGAATTAAGATATTTAGAGAAATTGGAAATTATACGTGTGTATGGTTGAATGGTATGTTAGTCTTGTGGAAAACTTATTTATATTTCATATACGTACGTAAAGTATATAAGTATAGTGGCAGTAATACACTTATTTTCATAAAATATAATAACGCTGTAGGAAAAATTTTCTTTTATAAGAATTTTAGTTTACAAAATAGTTGGTGAAAGCATTATATCCTCGTAATCAATTACATTGTTTTTTTTGTGGTAATATAAATAATGCAATACAATAATTAACACACCAAACATGATATTTTGCGAGGTGCTTTAATAAATTTAATTAATTGCATATTATAAATGGGAAAGTACGTACGTAATTGGTCATAACAACCCTTCAGTCAGGATTACGACCTAGTTTCTCACGCCACTTATGTTGAGTGTGTTAATTTTTATACATGAGTGGTGGGATCTACAGTTTAATGTCGACTCCGAACGACAGATTTTTGAGAAACTTTTCATGGCAATTTTTATTTACTCTCAGAGTTTTTGCCAGAAATCTGCTGAGAGGAAGTCGCCGAAGAAATACTTTTTGTATTTTATTTTGATGTCTGGCCTGGGGCTAGAACCCTGTCTTTTCGTCTAATAAGCCAACACACTAACTGCTAGAGTACGGCGACGATAAAGGGGAAAGTAAGATCAGTAAATAATTTGTGGATTTAAAAAAAATTATTACGGTTTTACCTTTTAAAAACGTTTAAAATATGAGTTTGCAATAAAATCAAAATAAATTTCTGTTTAGTTTCAGTTAAATTCTTCATTGTTCGCACAATTCTGTGTGCCACTGTTCACAACTTGATGTAAACAACAACAATTGCTTTGTCTGTTATTCATTTGTTTATAACCTTTGCATAAACAGTAACAATTACTGCACAATTATTCGACAGATCTTTGTAATGAAGATCTTTAAACCACAATTACTCTCTTCAAACACATCGCGATATCACACAAGACTGAACTTTTACTGACTAGTTGCCTGCTTTGATTTGCCTTTTATATGGCAGAGTAAACAGTCTGATGAATGTTCTTAAAATGTTCGAATGTTCGTGACTTCGCCTTCTCGAGATCTCTATAAATATAAACATCGTTGTTTCATCATTGTTGTTTGTGTATTTTGTTTACATTTATTCTTGTAGTGATTGTTGTTGTATTTTTGGTTACTTGTTTATCAGTTTTCTTATGCTGGTGTTTGTTGGTATATTTTTGTTTTCGTAGCTTTTGTTTATAATTTAAATGTTAAACGCTGTAAAAGCAAATCAGCAGTGTCTAGATTTTTCACTTAACAATATATTTTTGCGCTACAATAGCGAAATATTTGTAACGTTTATTCAGACATTGTATATCTTTTGATTAAGAACTCCAGCAGCATTTTCATAATTTTGTGAATGGCCGTTTCCAATCCTTTGCGTGAAAATATTTGAAACGTAACGATCATGTAATTACTTAGTTTTAAGACACTTCAGCTACTTTTATGCGTTTTTCAATTGCTAAACGATGCAAATCTCTCAATATATAAATTCAAGATATACATTGGACAGCTAGGCATCACAATATGTATAAGCAGTAATTTGTAGAAAAAATCGCCATAATATAGTAGGGAGTGTGTTGGCTTATTAGACGTGAGGCCACGGTTCATAAGCCTGACATCTGCAACAAAACGGAATATGAATAAATATTTCTCCGGCGACTTTCTCTCAACAGATTGCTGTCAAAAACTATGAGAGTAAATTAAATTGAAGTTTTTTAAATAACTGTCGACTTTAAACTGTAGGTTCCGCCACCTTTAAATAAAATTAACACACAACATGGGTGATGTAAGAAATTAGGTCGTAATCTTAATTAAAAGATTGTAATGACTAGATAATTAAGCAAGTTTTATATCTACTTTAATATAAAACAAACAGTTATTAAGGTATTTTAGCAACCATAAGAAAAATAAGTGAAACTTCTTGATGACTCCATATTTTTCTACCGCAAAAGTGTAAATGCGCCCAAGAAGATATCAGAGTAAATTTAAAATTCAAAAGCCCAATATATTAAAATATTATACCCAACACTTAAATCCCTTAAGGTCAAGTACTCCATTTAACCCATTCGGCATTAAATGTATCAGTTTTGTTTAGCGCTTTCTGTTGATATTCCCGCGATGCATTTATTAGCAAGTTTTTTAGTTGACTTTTGTTTGAGATTTAGCGATTACGTAAGTGATCTTTCAAGTGATCTCCTAAATACTCTCTTGAAGTCATATTGGGGCTATGCGTACGCCTGTGGGGATTTTGATAGGCAAATCACATATTCTCGTTAGCAGTACGATTGGGCTCATTGACTTGTTGGAAGTAATAACCATTACGAGCCCGTAATTCTTCCGAACTTTTATTGAATTTGTTTCTTATGAATAGTTAAATACTCTCTCTAAATCATTATTTTCTCAATAAATCTCTAAATGCCCACACATATGCCCACAATATTACACAAATATATACTACCAAGGCCATGCTGTATTAGCCAAACAATATAGAGTGGGCCGTTTAAATTTAAAAGCGCAGTAAAAGAAGAACGGTTTTAAATTTTTCCAAATTTATTTTTTTGTAGCGAAGTATATAAAAATCCACTAGAATTGTGATATCATCATAGGTTGTAAATGTTTATACCCAAATTAATCGTATACTTTCTATTTAATTGCATTTGAAATGTATTACTCATACGCACCATATTACATGTACTGGAAGAGTTACTCTGAAAAGTATGCAATAATAAATCTTTGATTTTGACATGAATGAAGGCAATGGAATTAAATATCACTCATACGTCATATATGAGCATAATTTGATTAAAAAATAAATGTAAAAATGCAATGTAACAAAAACGGATTGAAATTTGGTCAAATTTCTTTTTTTTGTTGTGCAGTACAATTGTTCAGGTTAGAAATGGAATATTATTTCATTCATATGGCAGCCGCGGGTGAACCAATTCGTGCACTTTTTCGAGTGTATGCGGTTGTATCTCGACCAAATCATCACAAATATTGGCCTTCAATTTATATCACCAATTGCACCATCCTGTTGAAACCACACATCATTAATACATTAATATCATGAAAAAAATCGGCTGTCATGGTGTGATAAGTGTCTCCATTGCTCCGTCCTCATTTTCAAAGAAATATGGGGCAATTATGCTTTCGCTCCACAAGCCGCACCAAGCGATCACTCATAATGGGTGTATTGGCTTCTGTAAGCTCTCGTGTGAGTTTTCTGAGCACTAATTAAATTAAATTATTTCTTTATTTCTCTTTCTTTCGTATACATAATTGGTCCTTACAACTCTTCAGTTTACGATCTGGATTCTCACACGACTTACGATTATGTTGTGCGTGTTGATTTTATAGGTAAGTAACGGGATCTACAATTCAAATATTAACGAGATAGATGTTCTTGATGTTCTGGAAATGAAAATTCAGGGTGACATTCACCGGGACCAGCACTTCAAGTACATCGGGTTTTTAAGAGGGTGCAAGAAATACTTCACTTTATCTTATCTTTATCTCCTTACTATTTACATCACTCTTATCCCTCGCAGAAAGGAATACAACTCTCATGTACAGGCCGGTGCCTCGAAATCTATTTGGAGGCTTCTCAACCGCAGCCAGGAGAGACCGAAGGTACTTATTAATGACGTGAGGTTATCCAATTCAGTTGATTCACTGGAGCATAGTCGCAATATGGCTTGTGTTTCTCTGTTCTATCGCTACTAGAACTAATTTTGCTCCAGCAATATAAGCGGACTTGTTGCTGAAAATCGTATATTTTTACGTAGCACTTGCCTTTCTCTCAGTGCGTTTGTGGTCGATTGGACAGTAGAGTGCACACTGCATAATAGACAGACTTCGTTCTTAAGCCAGATTATCAGTATGTGGAATTCCCTACCTGCTGAGTTTTTCCAGCCACTTATAATATAAAAAGATTCAAATCTAATGTCCACAAACACCAGTCACACAATGCACTGTTTAAGTGTATTGGTACCCACCCCCTGAGTATTGGTCATATAAAACAAAATTTATAAAAGCTATATAAAGCGAGAAAAATGTAGCGAAGGCGGAGGCTCTTCTTCATCCAGATGGCTTTCAAACTTTCTAAATGTATGCTACGTACATATAGTAGGACGAAAGTAGAGTATTGCATCAAACTATTGAGGAGTAACCTGAATTAATAACCGGAATCATTTATTCTGGGATGAAGAGAACGAATCGCTAGAACACATATTTAGCTCTAGAGCGGCCTAAATGAGTTTTAGAAAATACCAGCATGCTTATGAAGTTATATGCAGAGAGTTTTTCTTCTTGTGTTAAGGGAAAATTATAAGGTAACCCTATATAGGATGATAATATTACAGGAGAGCATCTGGTTACATAACATAATTGGTCATTACAACCCTTCAGTCAGGATTACGACCTAGTTTATCACACCACTTATGTTGTGTGTATTAATTTTTTTATACATGAGTGGAGGGACCTACAGTTTTAAGTCGACTCCGAACGACAGATTTGTTTTTGAGAAACTTTTCATGGCAATTTTATTTACCCTCAGAGTTTTTGCCAGAAATCTGCTGAGAGTAAATCGCGAAAGAAATATTTTTTCTTTGATGTCTGACCTGGGGTTTGAACCCTGGCTTTAGGTCTAATAAGCCAACACACTACCTACTATACTACGGCGACATCAGGTTGCTGTACTTTAGTACTTCTACAGAACAATACAATGCAATTTTGCGTACCTATGCGGTTGCAACCAGGTTCAGTTTACCTACAGAGTTCTCAAAGTATTTATCAAGCTTAACGTTCGTTTAAGCGATAGTTTTTGGATATGAAATTTTCATTTTTTTATCTTCTGCTGTCAAACTTAATGACTTGCCTTGTTCAAGTTTTAATAGGAGCCAAATAAAAATTTATATTGATAGGAGCAATGCTACCCTGTACGTTAAACAATGGAAATTTTAAACATTGTGGACTTATTAAACCTCCCTCGTATGTTAGCCATCCACAAAATGGAAAGTAAGAAATGAAATTTTTTACATTTTCTTTCGAGAAACACTCATGCAAAGTTATTTTTGTTGTAGTTGTGGTTGTTGACAAATTATGACAACATTTTTAAAACAAAAGATGTCCTTTTTTTTTGGTGGGGGGGGGGGGGTTATGGGGTATATGAACATGTGTGTAAGCGTTAAGTATATTGATTGACTGAAACTGAATCTTGCTGTTGCTGTTACTTCAAATGTTACAAGAACATGAAAAAGTTCCAAATTATGTTGTTAGCTTTTCAACTTTTGAACAACCTTTCATTCGTGCTGGTTTCTGTTAAGTAGGGCTTCCAACAACGAAGTTATTCGTCATAAGCGGAAATCACTTCATTCTAGACAAAAATTATTATAAAATTGCTTAACACTATATTCAGATCTGTACTTTTATTGAGTCAATATAACCGAATATAACGAAAATATTGAGTACAATATTTTAATTGTGTAGGCATAATAATATACGCAGTTCAGCTGCTTATTCAATATTCATTTGGCAGCTGGTAAACAAAACAGCTGGTTGCTTCAAAAACATTGTATTTCTTTTATTGTTTTGTTTTTTTTTTTTTTTGTTTTGTTTATCGTTGTTGACTTTTGAGTTGTCAAATTTCAACAAAAAGTAGTCGGTTAATTGTAATATGCTCACTGAACATATGTACATAGTTATGACAGTGCTGCATTTTATATTTTACTCAATATTATAACAATTTGTGTATTTATTGCGCAATAATAAATTGAAACTTTATATGAAATATTGAGCTCAATAGTGGCGTTTATTACGATTTACGCAATAACGGTGCATATCTGAACACCGTATAACTTACTTATCGAATTGCTCATTACAACCATTTAGTTAGGATAAAAATATAGTTTCACACACCATCAATATTGTGTTTGTTAATTTTATGCATGAGTGGCGAGACTTGCAGTTTAAAGTCGACTCCAAATGACAAATTTTTGAAAGACTTTTCACGGCAATTTTATTTACACTCAGAATTTTTGTCTAATGACTGCTAAGAGAAATATTTTGATTTGTTCGACATGTCTAAGCCAGGTGTTGAACCACGATCTCTCTGTCTCTGTTAGGTCATCACACTAGCTACATACTACACTATTACGACTTCAAACAAGCAAACGGACCTTTAGGTACGTAAAGGTGTCCGCAACTTTTTCGAACTCAATTCCTCTGTTACTCTGTTATTGGCCAAAGCTGATCGATTATTGACATTTGTTTTCTGGAGACAGCAAAATTATGACGTTTTTCATACGTTGTAGCTCATAATACTACAAAATGCCATTAACCCTGGACGGTTACTGTTCGTCGAATGGGCAAAGCTCATTTACTCTTTATTATATAACTCTTTTATGTTTGACCAAATTTCGCTCTTTTTTATGAACAACGTTAGTTGATAATGAAAGCCTGAAGTCAGTATACGAAAAAAATTTTTTTGGTTCGTCGATTCAACGAAGAGTAACCTTACTGTATAAAAATGTCCATCCAGGATTAAAAATGGATGCCCAGGGTACGTTTACTCACTACAAGCTTTCGTTTACAAGCAACATTGTTGATAAAAAGAGCGAAATTTGGTCAAACATAAAAGAATTGCATGAGAAAGAGTAAATGAGCTTCGTCGATTCGACGAACAGTAACCAATTAGGTTTAAAGTGTTCGTCGATTCAATTAAGTGTAATCTTAATGTAAAAAATGAAGAATAACCGTCCAGGGTTAAACAAGCCAGGCAGCATACTCCTAATAAAACTGATGACTTTGTTGTGAAATAACTAGAAGAAGCCTAATATTTACACACATTATTACATAACTGGTCCTTACAACCCTTCCGTCAGGACTAAGACCAAGCTTCTCACAACACTTACAGTTTATAGTCGATACCGAACGACAGACTTATTTGAGAACCTCTTTCATGGCAATTTTATTTACTCTAAAATTTTTTGCCAGAAAATATTGGAGATGCCTGAACTAGTGTTTGAAATGAGGTCTCACGTCTAATAAGCATCTTTCAACATAACAACCGGCTGCAAATTTCTGGAAAAAATTGTTTGATTGAATAAAGACATTGCCATTAAAAGTTTATCAAAAAAATCTGTCGTTCGGAGTCGATTTTAAACTGTTGGTCCCGCCACTTACCTATAAAATTAAGGCAGACAACATGAGTGGTGTGGGGAGCTAGGCTGTAATCTTGAGTGAAAGGTTGTAATGGCTAATTATGTATGTATGTGTAGTTATTTAGAGTAATTATTTGGAAGAATAATGGTAATATCACAAGTACACGGTCCAACAATATAATTTTCCTCAACTAGCTTTGGTTAGAATTTAATATTTAATATTCAAAAAGAATTTCATACATTCTTTAATATAAAAAAATTTAAAAAAAATTTATTTCATATAAAGCACAACCACGAAATTGCCATTAACTGTGGATTGATGATAAATTTTTTAATTGACAAATATTGAGGTACTTTGTTATTGAATTTTCCAAGTAATTAATTTTAGTTTAATTCTACCAGAATATCATATTAAGGACTAATGAAAACAGCTCTATAGCCTTAGGCAATAACAATTTAATTTATTTGAACGACAATTTAATTTTGTAAACATAAAATGTGTCATTGATACTGAAAATCAATCAAATTTTTATAACAAAATCAAGTTAGAAATATGGTCAGTCCTAAAATAAATTATAACAAGAACAACAACAACGAAAATTATGAAATATAAGAATACTTATGCGTCATTAAACCCAATCTTTGGATGTTTTAATTTTCCCTGACAGAGGCTGAAACGGACGTAAAATAAAAACAAATAAATTGAATGGATGTGAGGGATGTGAGAAAAAACAAGAGCAATCAATGCAAAACACAGAGTTTTAAAGAGAAGACTGCTGAAGTAACTGCACTTCTTTTCAGCTTATTTATAACAGAATTAAATTTCATTGCAGTTTTATACATACAAAAACTGTTTTTTTGGACTTTACAAATTTATTGATTACACAAACATTTCTAAACCGATGTCCAAAATTCAAACCTTATTAGAAAGAAGAGGGATGGGTCTTTAAAACGATATACATATATATCTTATTTTACTTAATATGCTATGGAGTTAGATAAGGTAAACTTGACAAAATAAATTTTTCATAGTTTTCAAGTTTGTCAGTTCATAGTAGCAAACTTTAATTAAAAAATAAGAAATAAGTGATGGCATTCTGAAAGTACATTATCTTGTGAAGAGATTGACACTTCGTTTCATCAAGTCGGACAAAAATTACTGTAGTTATTATTTGAAGGGTCTAACAGTAGAGTTATATTTTTCATATATACGAGTATATTTTATCAAATAAACTTTTAATTCAAAAGTTTTTGGAATTTTTGATGGATCTTGATTTTTGTCAAATAAAACAAGTTTGGAGGTTTCGTGAAATTTAAAATAAAATATTTTTGAGTTCTACTCAACAAAACTCACAACCTACATTATGTCATTAGCTGGGTATGTTTTGACTGTCGTACCGTGTTATTATATTCAAGGTATCCTTCTCTCTACTATTCATTAAATTCAAAAATATCATTTATAAACACCTTAATTAAACAAGTATGCTTTAAACAATTTCTGTGTGAGACCCAAAAGTTTGTAAAATTTTATTCATTGCGAGTTATAATGGGACAATGTTTTCATAAATCTTTTAATATGTTTTTATTTTAATTTTATTTTTATTTTTAAACCAATTATGTTAACAACAAAATAGAATTTTTTATTCTTCTGGCTGAAGAATTTTTCTTTCGGGTTTAATTGCCTTCGCTGTAAAATTTTTGTTTAGAAAAATTTCCATTTTCTTTATGCTCTTTTTGCCTTTTATGTTTACACAATAAATTATTGATGCATATTTATAATATTTTGCTATGCTTAGAAATTTTTTACATTTTACTGCCTAGACACTGAGAAGACGAATGCGTAGCATAAATATTCTGTAAAATATCTAAAAATGAAATCAAAAGAATTTTCTTATTTTTCAAGTGGAAAAAAATTATTGTCAGTTGAAGAACTTTGTTTTGATTTTTAGACTCAAAGAAAGGTGAGTAATGCTTGAGGAGGTTTTCGTTGCAAAGGATAGAGAGACGACAATGTAAGACAATATTTTAAACAATCCTAAAATAATTTCTACGACTTTTAAATATCATATGCCACACGGTGTTTGAAGCTACAATTTCTTATTCTACAACCTGACGGAATAAAATCATTCAATTCATGCAGAAATTTCTTATAATTTTTAGAAAATATTATTACTTACCATTAAATGGTAATTTACACTTCTTTTTTCATGTACTATTGAGACGTATGAATACTATTTTGTTTAAATAGCATTCGTACTGTTACGTTTTTAACTTTTAAAAACGTTTAATATTTGAGCTCGTAGATTGCAAATAAAATAAAAATAAATTTGTGTTTAGTTTTTAATTAAAATTCTTTATTATTCGCACAATTCTGTGTGCCACTGTTCACCACTTGATGTAAACAACAACAATTACTTTGTTTGTTATTCCTCTGTTTACACCCATTGTATAGGATAATAACAATTACTAGACAATTGTTCGACAGTTCCTTGTAATGAAGATTTTCAAACCATATTTACTCTCTTCAAACACACCGCGTCTTCACACAAGACCGGCTGAACTTTCACTAACAGAGTTGCCTGCTTTACCTTGCCTTTTATATGGCAACGTAAACAGTCTGATGAATGTTCTTGGCGGCGAACGTTCGTCTTCTCGAGAAACATCGTTGTTTCATTATTGTTGTTTGTGTATTGTGTTTGTTTAATGTTTGATGTGTTGCTGGTTCGTTTTTTGATTATTGTTTTTGTTGAAATGAAGCACAATATTGTTTTTATAATTTTAAATTCAATGTAAGTTTGTTTTATTGTTTTATTTTTTACAATGTTTGGTTGTAATTTTAACTTTAAATTAAGTTTGTTGGTTTTATAATTTTATTTGATTTACTTTGTTAAATACAATGTCTAGGTTTTTTCTTTTGTCTAAATTCAATTTATCTTTTTTTTTTTTTTTTTGTTTATATGGTTTAGTTCACAAATTCACTAAATTCAATTTTAAAGTATTATTTTGTTCACAGATTTGTTTTAATTTTTAGCTTATTATTTTTATTGGAGGAAAGGGTCACAATTTAATGTTGTTTGATTGACTACCGAAACAAGAGTGAGTTTATATATAAATTTGATCTTAAGATTAAGCATAAGAACATAAAAAGAGCAAAGAGAAAGAAATGACAAAAATAAAATAAAAGAAACGCTACTCTATGTTATGTATAACACTGAACATTCCGGCCCCCATGCCTTGGTGAAATTTACCACAGGTTTTGAACGGGTCCTGAAAATAAATACCCCAAGGCACTTTTTTCAGCTACGACTTGGCCGACTTCTGTGTTGATGGCTCCATCGCGACGAATAGCACTATAAATGTCACTGCCAATTTCAACTTCAACAGTAGTATTGGAACAAGGGTCAAGGTCAGCAAATGAATTAGGTGAAAAATCCTCTGTCGGGTCGGTTAAAATGGGACCAGAATAGGGCTTCTTTGGCAGTAGATCTGTTACCAGGGCTGTTATCTTGATAGACCATTTATTGGTGTCATTGTGCGATCGTATCTCGAAGACAGCAAACTTATGCCCATACCTCATGATTGTTTTAATTTTGTATTTTTCCACGAATGATTTCGACACTCTGGACGTTGTTAAGGATCTATTGATGATAGCCCGTGTGCTGGTCCAGGTAGTAAGACTACCGGTATAAACCTTAATGGAGGCGGTTGGAACAAAAACCAAATTCCACTTGAAGAAAGGCATTTCTGTGTCTACTCGTCGTGATGGCTGTGGATTGGCTCGTCTTGTTGACTGTGGGCGGCTTGTCTTGATGGCTGTGGGTCGGCTCTTCTTGATGGCTGTGGTTCGTTCAACTGCATTGCATCATGAAGCAGTGTGTTGTGGCTTCTTTTACAGATATGACACCCTTTTTCATTTTTACACTCTTCTGTTTTATGGGATCGTGCAAGACAGTTCAGGCAATATTTTCTAACGATCATGAGGTCATATCTTTCTGATGGATTGAAGCTCAAGAACTTTCTGCAAGTGCGTATGGGGTGGTCCTTGAGACAAACTCCACATGAAAATTGCCAGTGTTCGGGTCTTTGTTGTTGTTGGGATGCCATACCTGTAAGTGTAAAATTAGAACAATATTAGTGTATGTAATTTGTTAGGAGTTATACTAATTTGCAAACAAAACCACAATTTTTGTAATTGGTCTGGTGATGACTCCATTTTTTGTTTTGATGTCTACAACTCTACAGTTTTGGTCAGGTCCAAGATATGTTTTGATGATTCGACCCATTTGCCATTCATTGGGTGGCAAGTTGTTGTTTTTGATGACTACCAGATCGTTGATTTTAACGTTGTCCCTTTGAATCTTCCATTTATATCTGCGTTGAAGTTCAATCAAGTATTCGGACTTCCATCTTTGGCAAAATGAGTGGTAGATGACCCTTAGGCGTTTCCAGCGGTTGATGAGATTCAGATTTTCGTTGCTTACATCTGGTTCAGCTGGGGTCAATAATGCACTACCAATAAGGAAGTGTCCAGGGGTCAATGGATTAAGGTCATTTGGGTTATCGCTAGCAGGACAGGCACGATTCTATACGAGCAAGAATTGTAGATAGCTCTTCAAATGTGAATTTCATGTTCGGTATCATCTTTTTGAGGTGCGTTTTGAATGATTTTACACCGGCTTCCCAAAGGCCGCCCATGTGTGGGGCTCCTGGGGGAATAAACTTCCAATTAAGATTTTGATGACTAAAATGATGGGACACTTGATTTTGAAGAGTTTTTTGAATTCTAAACGGTCTTTTCTTAGAAGTTCTGCTGCTCCGACGAAATTTCCTCCATTATCTGAGCGATTGGGTCGATAAATCACTTGCTGCTTCAAGATGTACAGCTTTTGTGGCGAAGCATACAAATATGCAAATATACCCTTTTGTAATAAGACAAGCTCGGCCTGTAAAATTTTTGATGTCAAAAGGTCCTGCGTAGTCTAATCCAGTTGTAGCAAAGGGTCTTGATAATGTTGTACGTTCTGGTGGTAATGAAGCCATGATTTGATGTTGCGTCTGTTTTTTGTACAAAACACACGTTTTACAGTTGTAAATTACGCTTTTGACCAAGGGTTTCAATCTGAATATCCAATATTCTGTGCGTAGGACTCGAACCATTAGTTGGTTTTCTCCATGAAGTGTAATTTTATGTGTAAATTCCGCTAGTAGCTGTGATAGCTTCGAGTTATGAGGTAGCAATATTGGGTAGCGTTCATTGTACGTTAATGCAGGTGATTGCGCTAGTCGCCCATTGGCTCTAATAATGCCATGGTGATCCATGAAAGGATTTAAGGTCAAAAGACTGCTGGTTGGGGATATTTTCTGCTTGAGTTTTAAATGTTTGTAAAATGATTTTGTTGCGTCCATATGATGAGTCGATGTTTGACGAAATCTATTTCTTCTCGGGTGATTTCTGCTGAAGATACGCGAAGATGGGTTCGGTTGTTTCCAGTATTTCTCCATAATCGTATGACATAAGCGAGTACTCGATAAGCTCGTGATAGGTCTGAAAATCGATTTAATGGGTCTTCGCGTGTTGTGGCTGTAAATGCTTTTACAGTTTTTGCTTCTAGATTTGTGTCACCTGTTTGTGTTGGTATCGGCCATTGATTTTTAGGCAATTTTAACCAGGAGGGTCCAAACCACCATAAGTTGTGGTTTTCCAGTTCTTGTGGAGTACATCCTCGGCTGGCTACATCTGCTGGGTTATCCTTTGAGTCGATATGTTGCCAATTTTGATTTCCAACCTTATCCAGGATTTCAGAAACACGATTTCCAACGAAAGTGTTCCATGAGCAAGGGGGTTTCTTTAACCAGGACAGCATGATTGTTGAGTCGGTCCAATAATATGCCTTGATATTTTGAATTTGAAGATTTGGTATAAGTCCACATGCAAGATTTGCCAATAATACGGATCCACATAGTTCTAAGCGGGGCAAAGATATTTGCTTAATGGGAGCTACACGGGTCTTTGAAGCCAGAAGAAATGTGAATACTGAGTTTTCTGCTTGTATTCGAAAATAAAGAGTCGCAGAATAGGCTTTTTCTGAAGCATCACTGAAACCGTGAATTTCCACATTACAATTCGGGTTAAATTGGATCCAACGGGGAATTTTCAATATGTTTATTGTCGGGCAGTTTTTTATGAATTTTTGCCACTGTAGACAAGTCAAGGGTTTTAATATGTCATCCCAGTCGACTTTATCCAACCAAATCTGTTGCATAATTAGTTTTGCTTCAACTATTATTGGAGCTATCCATCCACAAGGGTCAAAGAATTTGGCAATTGTCGATAAAACTTCTCTTTTCGTGTAGTTTTCTTTTAATTTGACATCTGGTGCTGTAAATGTAAATGCGTCTGACGAAATGTTCCATTTGATCCCAAGAGTTTTTGTTCCAGCGCTATCTGACAGATTTAACCAATCGAGAGGTAGTAGGGTCTCATTTGGTAAGTCTTGTATGACTCGTGGGTCATTTGATGTCCATTTCATCAGGTCAAATCCAGCAGATTTTAGAACTGTTGTAAGTTCTTTTCTTGATTTGATGGCGTCGTTTAATGTGTGACCACCTGTTAAAACATCATCCACATATATATTTTGTTGTAGAGTTTTTGATGCGAGAGGGTGAGTTGATTTTACATCTTCAGCTAGTTGAAGAAGGGTTCTAATGGCCAGAAACGGGGCGCAATTGGCTTCAAAAGTCACTGTCAGGAGTTCGTAATCCTCAATAGGGTCCTTTTCTGATTGCCGAAATAATATCCTTTGATATTTGGTTTGATTCGGATTAATGAGTATCTGTCGATACATTTCACATATCACATCTGCATTGTACACAAAACGGAAGAATCTCCACTTCAATATCAGAAGTACCAAGTCCTGTTGAAGTATGGGTCCTGGATACAATATGTCATTCAAACTCTTCTTGTTTGAAGACGGGCTCGAAGCGTTGAAAACTATTCTAAGTTTCGTTGTCAGCCTTTCAGGTTTTATTACTGCATGATGTGGCAGGTAATAATTTGGGTTTGTGTTGATTTCCAGGGGAGAAATTTTCCTCATATGTCCTAACTCGAGGTACTCGACAATTACTTGGTCGTATTGTTTTTTGAGTTCGGGTTTCTGGCTAAGTATGCGTTCCATCCTCAAGAACTGTGCCATAGCTATGTTTCTCGAAGTTCCTATTTCTTCGCTATTTTTAAAGGGTAGGGTAACGAAATACCTTCCTGTGTCGTTTCTTCGTGTTGTCGACATGAAGTTGTTCTCGCAAAATGTGTCCGCATCTGACCTCAAACCGTTTTGGGGTTTCCTCCACCTCCCAAAAGCGTGTGAGGATTCGGTCAAGGGACGTAGTGTTGAGTAATGACACTGTTGTACTAGGTTGTGTCGTTGTTGAAATTGGTCCCCCCACAATCCAGCCAAATACTGTTTTTTGTGCCAAAAGGGATCCAATAGACCGCATCGGTGTGTCCATGCAATATATTGAGTGGCCCAAGTCGAGGCCTATAAGCAAGTCGATGGGTCTGCTTTGATTGAATTGAGGATCTGCAAGTTCTAATTTAGCAGTCTCATTGAAATGTTGCAAATCTAAAGTCTGTGGTGGTAAATTAGATGGAAGAGTCTTCAGGACTGGTGCCCAGAATTCTAATTTAAATTGTGAATCCACCTTGGAGCAAAGATTGAATAAACATGCTTTGGTTGAAGTCTCTGAAACTGTTTGACTCAAGCCTGTAACATGAACTAAATTTCGTTTGGTGGGCAAATTTAGTCGATTTTTCAACTTTTCTGACATAAAAGTTGATTGTGAGCCAGGGTCGATGATTGCTCTTGCCTGGTACTTTTCGCCTCTAGTTTCGATCAGTACAATTGCAGTAAACAACAAGGTCTCTTTCTCATTGGGAGATTGATCGAGATGTTTGCTCTCTTGTAGTGTCAAGGAAGTGATATTTGGTATCGAAAAGTTTGATGCTGATGTGGACTGTATATTATTGTTTTGTGCTGCGATACTCCTGCTAGATTGGGTCGCGTCACAATTCGGAACTAAAGTATGGGATTCTGATCCCTTATGTAACAAAGTGTTATGTCTTTGTCTACATAATCTACAACTGAATTTACTTTTACAGTCCTTAACACTGTGGTCAATAGAGAGGCAATTGTAACATGAATTTGTGACCTTTACAATGTGAATTCTGTCGTTAACGTTCTTCTCTAAGAACTTGGGGCAAGACCACAAATGGTGAGACTCCTTACAATGTTGGCAATTGTAATTTGAGTCATTTTTCTGTGCCCTATTTGTGTTTAAAAGTTTTATATTTTTCGACCCAGTTTCATTTTGGGTTGTGTTTATGTGAAAAGTGTGAACTCGTTTTGACTTAAACTTTAAATTATCCTTTCTGGATTGTTCTAATTTTGAATTCGATTGTGTGATGGCCGCTATAGATTCTAGAGTCTTAGAATTGTGCGTCAAGAAATTATTGAATTCTTCCCAAGTCGGAACTTTTGTAATTTCCTTAAGTGCATTTTCAAATTCCTTTAAAAGAGTCCGAGGGAGCTTTGTTGAGCAAATGTATACCAGGAATGGGTCCCATGTAGCGGTTTCTATACCTAAAGCATTTAACGCTTGAATGCGTCCATTAACTGTTCGCTGAAGTTTTTGAATCGATGAGCCTGAGTCTTCAGCTACGTTCGGAAGGTCAAATAAAATTTTTAATTGTTCATTTACTTGGATCCGATTATTTTCGTATTGGGCTACAAGGTTTTTCCAGGCTATGTCGAAGCCTTGATTTGTCAATGGGGCATTTGAAACTATTTTCCTAGCATCTCCTCCAGTCTTTTGTATCAGATGAAAGAGTTTCTCAATTTTACTAAGTCTAGAATTATTTATGTATAATGCTGTAAAAAGATCGCGGAAAGTAGGCCATGTCACAAAATCTCCATAAAATGTGTCCGTGTCGAAAGGTGGTAACCGCACAAATGGGATGTCATGATTTTCCTTTGGTTGACTTTCAACATCAGAAATCCGTTCTTCCTTCTTTGGATTCGATAGGGCTTGAATTTCTGCATTAATTGACCCTAAACACGTTTTGTAGGCAGAAAGAACTTTTTTGTAACGATCACGAAGCTTATTTTTATCAATAGGTTTTTCTTTTGAATCCTCTTTTGTGTCCCTACACTCTTCATATGTCCTTTTGACTTGTGTCCATAGAGAATCGAGTTCGACCCGAAGTACCTCAAGAGAGTGAATGTTGTTTTCGGCCGCACTTTGTGTGTACTCTGTTTCAAAGTCCAAAAGGTCATTTGTACAATTTACAAATTTATCGAGTGCCATTGTTTACCGATGAATTACAATTTAAAACGATCAAATTAAGAATCAAATTTAAACAAAAAAGTCCCTGCTAGCGATTTCACAGCAAGAATTACCAAAAATAATAATTAATTTCCCGATTGGTTATTAATTTGGGTATATTTTGTTTCCCCAGTAAATTACTAAAAGAAGTATGGGTGGTAACCCTTTTCGTTTTTCTATTTCGCTTTCTTCTTTTACTCAACCGCGACAAAAATTTGTAAGAGCGTATACTTGTAATAAAGAGTTTTGTGTTTCTCTTTATTGTCTTATTTTTATTATTTTTAGTACTTACTTATCGTTGTTGTGTCTTTGTTTAAGCTGTTGCTCTCTAATTTGGGTCTCTTCTTGCTTGTGTCTTTTGCTGTAATTTTGGTTCTTTTTTGTTTTTCCACTTTGCCTGTGGATTCTATTTTTTCTCAAAAAATTTCAGGGACCGTAACTGTTATAACTTTTATCGTAAAAGTCAGAAAATAAAAGTTATTTTTTGACTTTTATTTTTTCGAGCAGAAATAAAAGTTATGTTTTGACTTTTATTTTTTCGAGCAGAAATAAAAGTTATTTTTTGACTTTTATTTTTAAGAGCAGAAATAAAAGTTATTTTTTGATTTTTATTTTTTCTAGCAAAAATGACAGTTACTTTCGACTTTTATTTTTGAGAACAGAAATAAAAGTTATTTTTTAACTTTTATTTTTTCCAGCAGAAATAAAAGTTATGTTTTGACTTTTATTTTTTCGAGCGGAAATAAAAGTTATTTTTGTTTTAATTCATGATGAATTCATAATATTTATTAAAAAATTCTTTAAAAAAATTAAAGTAATTTATGTTAGAAAATTATTAGGATTAAGTGTTGGGTATATTAAACACTAATCTTTGACCGAAATAACTTTTATTTCTGCTCGAAAAAATAAAAGTCAAAATTTAACTTTTATTTCTGCTCTTAAAAATAAAAGTCAAAAAATAACCTTTATTTCTGCTCGAAAAAATAAAAGTCAAAAATAACTGTTATTTCTGCTCGAAAAAATAAAAGTCAAAAAATAACTTTTATTTCTGCTCTTAAAAATAAAAGTCAAAAAATAACTTTTATTTCTGCTCGAAAAAATAAAAGTCAAAAATAACTGTTATTTTTGCTAGAAAAAATAAAAATCAAAAAATAACTATTATTTTTTTTCTAAAAAATAAAAATCATGTTTTTAAAAAGCATCGCATTTTATAAATATTTGGTCCAAGACAATCAAAATGGTATACTTGGTTTTGTTCTACGACATTTCCTTGCGGTTGCTTTTTTTAATCAAAAATTCAAAAATAACAGTTATTTTCGGTCTCTGAAAAATTTAACTGTTTTTAACCGTTGCTTATTTTTTGTGTCTTAATATTTTTTCAATTTTTTAGCAAGTTTTTGTTTTTGTAAATTACACTGCATACGGTTCGAAGTGACCAAAAAATGTTTAATGTTTGATGTGTTGCTGGTTCGTTTTTTGATTATTGTTTTTGTTGAAATGAAGCACAATATTGTTTTTATAATTTAAAATTCAAAGTAAGTTTGTTTTATTGTTTTATTTTTTACAATGTTTGGTTGTAATTTTAACTTTAAATTAAGTTTGTTGGTTTTATAATTTTATTTGATTTACTTTGTTAAATACAATGTCTAGGTTTTTTCTTTTGTCTAAATTCAATTTATCTTTTTTTTTTTTTTTTTGTTTATATGGTTTAGTTCACAAATTCACTAAATTCAATTTTAAAGTATTATTTTGTTCACAGATTTGTTTTAATTTTTAGCTTATTATTTTTATTGGAGGAAAGGGTCACAATTTAATGTTGTTTGATTGACTACCGAAACAAGAGTGAGTTTATATATAAATTTGATCTTAAGATTAAGCATAAGAACATAAAAAGAGCAAAGAGAAAGAAATGACAAAAATAAAATAAAAGAAACGCTACTCTATGTTATGTATAACACTGAACAGTGTTTACATTTATTCTTGTAGTGTTTGTTGGTATATTTTTGTTTACTTGTTTATCATTTTTTTATGCTGGTGTTTGTTAGTATATTTTTGTTTACATTTTGTAGATTTTGTGTATAATTTAAATGTTAGACGATGTAAAAGCAAAACATCAGTATTTAGATTTTTCCATTTTTTAGAACGTATTGCAATACTACAGTTTTTTCATTATCTCCAAGACATGTAATCACTCGTAGCTTTTGATGAAACGACTCAGCCTTCGTATGATTGACACTTGCTCCATCTCATCCATGTAGTCAGCATCAAGGCTTCTGTTTCTTTTTTGTCATATTGACGGATATGATCCCAGTAGGTGAAGAACAGTCTCAGTCACTTCTTTATCTCTGCAGCTTCTACAGAAAACATCGACAAGGGGCCGTAGACCTCGTAGACTGAGCGCATGACATACTAAGCGCATAACATACCAACAATGAAATGCAAAATAGGTAGCAAAATGACGTGACTTAATAACATTGATAAGATGACATACATATGTAAAAAATATAAGACGACTGTTATACTATTTAAATAATAACTACGGTAATTTTTGTCCGACTTGATCAAACGAAGTGACAATCTCTTCACAAGTTAATGCACTTTCAGAATGTTATCACTTATATCATATTTTTTAAATAATGTTTGCTACTATGAACTGACGAACTTGAAAAAATATGAAAAAAATCATAATTTCCAAGTTTACCCCATCAAAACTCAAAACATATAAGTTTGAACAAAACGTTTATGTATAATGTTTTAAAGACTAATCTCTCCCCCTTCTAACAATCTTTGAATTTTTAAAAGAGGTTCAAACATATTTGGGTAATCAATAATTTTTTATGAAAAGATCAAAAAACGTTTTGTCAAATAAAACAAGTTTGGAGAGTTCGAGAAAAATAAAAAGAAGTATTTTTGAATTCTACTCAACCTAGTGAATAACTTTGCCTATGTAGCTACTCGGGTGTATTTTCACTGTCGCACCGTGTAATTGGTCATTACAACACTTTAGTCAAGATTAGGACTCAGATTCTCACATCACCCATATTGTTAATATTAATTTTAACAATGAGTGATGAATTGAAATTGAAAAGACTGCTGGGAGGAAGTTCGGTTCAAAATATCTGGACTGGAGTTTGAACCACGAACGTATAATAAACCTAATAGTCTACGGCATCTTCAAAATAAAGATTAAGACTTTTGTTTAAAGGCATATAGTTTGTAATCTCAATCAAACACTTTAAAACCTAGAGTATGCAGACAATACTGCCTTCTATCGCATTATTGTAGATCAAGATAGAGGCTTAGAACGCTGTTTAAAATAAAAGTCAGCCAAGAGTATAATTATGCATTGCAACAATGTGAACAACAGAAATTTCTTATTAGGGAATACTAAGTTGGCAAAGTCACAGCATTTTGCTACCTATTTTGCATTTCATTGTCAGTATGTCATGCGCTCAGTATGTAATGCGAGGTCTGGGGCCCCTTGCCAATGTTTTCTGGAGTAGCTGCAGAGATGAAGAAGAGATTAAGACTGTGCTTCACGTACTGCGATCATATCCGGTAATATGTCAAAGAAGACAAAGGAGTCCTGATGCTGACTACATGGATGATATGAAGGAAGTGTCAATCACTGACATTGGTAGACTGAGACGCTTCATCAAAAGCTTCGAGTGATTACAGGTCTTGGGGATAATGGAAAAACTGTAGTATCGCAATAGATCCGATATGGCCAAAGTGTGTTCATACGATATTATAAAAAAAGTGTCTCTGGGCTGATGATTTATGCTCCAATAATTTATTGTGTACACATAAAAGGCATAAAGAGTAGCATGGTAATGCCAAAAGAGCATAAAGAAAATGGAAATTTTTCTAAACAAAAATTTTACAGCGAAGGCAATTAAACACGAAAGAAAAATTCTTCAGGCAGAATAATAAAAAATTATATTTTGTTGTTAACATAATTGGTTTAAAAATAAAAATAAAATAAAAATAAAAACATATTAAAAGATTTATGAAAACATTGTCCCATTATAACTCGCAGTGAATAAAATTTTACAAACTTTTGGGTCTCACACAGAAATTGTTTAAAGCATACTTGTTTAATTAAGGTCTTTATAAATGATATTTTTGAATTTAGTGAATAGTAGAGAGAAGGATACCTTGAATATAATAACACGGTACGACAGTCAAAACACACCCAGCTAATGACATAATGTAGGCTGTGAGTTTTGTTGTAGAACTCCAAAAAAAATTTTTTTTTATACTATTTCTTGAACCCTCCAAACTTGTTTTATTTGAAAAAACCGAATTTTTTGATCTTTTTGCACAAACTTATTGATTACGCAAATATTTTTTAACCTATTTTCAAAATCAAAAATTTTTTTAGAAAGGGGAGAGATTAGACTTCTAAACGGTATACATAGACCTTTCGTTTAAACTTATCTGTTATTAGTTTTGATGGGGTAAACTTGGAAAATATGATTTTTTTCTTATTTTTTCAAGTTTAGCCATTCTTAATTGCGAATTTTAAATAAACAATATAAAATAATTGATGACACTTTGAAAGTGCATTATCTTATGAAGAGATTGACGCTTCGCTTGATGAAACCGGACAAAAATTAGATACATAATTGGCCATTACAACCCTTCAGTCAGGACTACGGCCTAGCTTCTCACACCACTCATGTTGTGTGTGTTAACCTACAGTTTAAAGGCGGGACCTACAGTTTAAAGGCGACACCGAACACCAGATTTTTTTATGGCAATTTTATTTAATCCCAGAGTTTTTACCAGATGTGGGGTTTGAACTCTGGCCCTACCTGTAATAAGCCAACACACTACCTACTGGACTACGACGACCATCATCTTGTGAAGAAATTGACACTTCGTTTGATCAAATCGGACAAAAACTATCGTAGTTATTATATAAATAGTAAAACAGTCGTGTTATATTTTTCATATAAGTCATCTTATCAAATGAACTTGTAGTTCAAAATTTTTCAAAATATATGTTGGATTTTGATTATTTATCAGAAAATCTATCAATTTCACGTTTGGGCGACTACCAGAAGTCATATAATATTCGTGTTTTTTGCAAATATTGTTATTTCGCTTTGAGCAAACATTGGCCAACTTCTGGTGGTCGCTCAAACCTGAAATTGACACATTTTCTGATAAACAATCAAAATACATCAAATATTTTTGAACTGAAAATTCATTAAAAAAAAGATAAATCTGAAAAATATAACACGACTGTTATACTTTTTAAATAGTAACTACTGTAATTTTTGTTCGATTTGATCAAATGAAAAGTCAATCTCTTCACAAGATAAAGCACTTTCAGAATACCATCACTTATTTTATATTTTTTAAATAAAGTTTGCTTCTATGAATGTTCAAACTTGGATAAATATGAAAAAAACGCATTTGCCAAGTTTACCTCATTGAATCTGTGCAGAAACAATTTTTACTCTTCTGTTTGCGTGGCCTTGGATGGAATTATTTGGATATGCCTACATATACAAGCAGACTGGCTTTAATAAAAACGCCTACCCTTAAGAGTTGTCGAACAATGTTAAATGTATCCTTCATGGTTAACCTGAACAATGGTAATATTTGCTGTGAATTTCTGTTAAGATCTGTTAAATTCAGTGTTTCCCGTCGTAACTTCCGCTGTTATAATCTTATTTATATTCAATTCTGCAGAGCTAATTATGCTGGTGCTGATGCGCTAACTAGAATCTGTCAGACATTGTCGATTTTTCTTTAAATTATTGCGTTATAAAACGGAACATTATTGTTTTTCTCAATACATAACTTTTCAACATAACAATTGCTTGTATTTCTGTTGAGACTGTTTGTAATTCTATTTAATTTTATTCGTACCTATTGTTGTTATTAGTCAGTAAGGAATTTGTCCATAGACAAAAAAAAAAACTTCATAGAAAATTAATAATTAATCAATTAATATAGAAATGCATATCGTTTTAAAGGCCCATCCCCCTCCATTCTAATAAGGTTTAAATTTTGGACATTGGTTTAGAAATGTGTGTGTAATCAATCAATTTGTTCGTAAAGTCCAAAAAAAAATAGCTTTTGTCAGATAAAACAAGTTTGGAGGGTTCGAGAAATATCAAAAAAATATTTTTGAATTCTACTTAATAAAACTCATAACCTACACTGTGTCATTAGCTGGGTGTATTTCATTTATCTTATTTTGTTGCATTGTGTAATTATTAAAATTATATATTTTTTTGATAGCTTTTCAACCTTCTTTAAAAAATACATGTGTTTACATCTTAGTTAACGTGTATTAAACAGTGTTGCATTTACATGATAAATCGTTTTCATTTTACCTCGCCTCATTTTTTATCACTGCTTATATGTCTGAAGACTGTTTGAAATATTGAGTTTCATTAAGTCAGAATCACCATGAAATAGCATTTATTTCTACATCTGCACCTCTAGCGTTTTTGTTGATAACGAAAAAAAGTATTTTAAATGGTTTTGTTATTGTTTCATCTGTTTTCTGGTGTTTCGTGTGTTGTAAATTCAAATCAAAACACAGCGAAATCTCCTATTAAGCCAAAAAGCCAACAAAAAGAAAAAAATGTTAATCAAAACAAAGTCTGGCATTCTAAACATAACATTTCGTTAATGAGCAGTCATTTACGGAAACACTAAAATCCACACACATACTTTTGCAAAGCTTTTAATTTAAATACTTTCGCACACTCTTACGATCATAAAAGAAAAATAAATTTTAAGCAAATAAACGTTGGTAGTCATTACAACACATACGGCTTTACATTTCCAATTTTATATTTTTTATTTTCTTTCAAACTCACACTTGCAGTTGTTTAATTTACATGTTACAGGGTTTACATACGTAAAGCCGGAAAGAAAACATTTCCCAATTCCACGAGGCATTTTAAAAAGCAAAAATCATATGACAGATTTACACGTTTCCATACATAATATGTCATTACAACCCTTAAGTCAGGATTACGGCCTAGCTTCTCATACAACTCATGTTGTGTGTGTTAATTTTATAAATGAGCGGCGGCATCTACAGTTTAAAGTCAATTCCGAACGACAGATTTTTGAGAAACTTTTCATTTTACTCGCAGAGTTTTTACCAGAAATCTATATATTTTTTCATATTAGGTTTTGTTGGAGTTGTCGGACCTGGGGTTTGAACCAGAGGTCAGCAATGAATCGCTTTTTCGCTCCTCATAAGTACTTACAAAATTTTGAGTATGAGTGAGTCAACAGTATTAAAATCCAACTACTCTGATTCGTTCGTACTCACTACAATGTTGATTTATAAGTACAGGTTGCAATGAGTATGTGTACAAAGTTGACATCAAACTCATACCATTTGAAATATGTTTGATTCATAAGCCTACTCATTTAGATTCATAACTTTAGAAAAATATTTATAATATTCATAAATGATTCGGGTGAATCGAATCATTCATCAAAATTTACAGTCTTAGTTGTTGTTGTTGCATTTACAAAAAAAGAAGAAAGAAAAAGACAAAGGCTGCAAGCAAAGCAAACACACAACCTTCTAGTGAATATTTTAGTGTTCGTACGTGAATCATACTTAGTTTGGCATTTTTATAAATGTTGAGTCATGTGGAGTCGAAATCAATAACATCATGCGTATTGTTAAGTATGAGTACCATGAGTATTTCAAACTTCGAATATGAGTAGTATGAGTATGACATTAAAATAAGTATGAATGCGTATAAGTATCAGAAATTATAAGTATGATTCGAATTTACTCATCGTTTTGAATACGCATTGCTGACCTATGGTTTGAACGGAGGCTTCATGTCTAAAAAGCCAACAGACTACCTACTAGACTAAGGCGTCACGTCAACGCGATTAGTAAAACAAAGCAAATAAAAATAGTAAGGCACCCCTAATCTAATGAGATACGATGGTTTTTGAAAAACGATGAGAGTCGCACGACTTCCTAATGTTATAAACACAATAAACACAACGCAGCAAGCGCAGCAATGTGTGCTTTAGTGATTATTGTAAATGCAGAGTGACAACAAGCAACGATTCTGCTGCTTTGCATTTAAACGTGTTTCTAATTTTATTCGCAGCAATGAGAGGATTATTGAGAATTAGTGCTGTCAATACAATAACATGCATGAAATGGAGAAATTAAAAACACGATGTATGAAATATAACGTGAAAAACGTCTTTGTGGCTTCATTGACAAAGCATTAATGAATTGTGCATTTTTCATTTGTTTTGCTTATGCTTTTCTGCTGCTATCAGCTTACCTGAGGCTGCAATTGCAAAATTGTTGTATGTGCTGCGCTGCGTCTGTTGTGTTTATAAGCATAATTCCCATACGTGTTTTCTTTCAATGTATTACACTCTCATTATATTGATCGGGTCGGCGGTTTAAATTTGAATCATCGGATATTTTGAATCTGGCAATACCTATGTCATTCTATTCTGTCACAAAACACAATCAATCGGTTACGCTTGGGTGCGTTAATAAGCACAATTACCGTATTTGGGCTTAGAAAACCCACACGCGGTCTTACAGAAGTCAATGCACCCATTATGAGGAACTGTTAGGTGAGGCTTATGTAGCGGAAGCATCATTGGCCCATATTTCTTTGAAACTGAGGACGGCGCAACCATTACGTTCAATGGAGACATCTATTGCACCATGATAACCGATTTTTTTGTACACGTATAAGTATAGAATGAACTTACCACACATCTCATGCCACAAATGATTTATAGCGACAAACGTTTGATGGCCGTCTAATTAGCCAAAATGGTAATGTCAAAAAAGAAAAAGAAAAGTGTTATGCCGACAAACTAGAGACAATTGGGCATTTTAAGGCCAACATTCGGGATACTATTGCCGAGATACGACCCATACATTTGAAAAAGTTCATGAAAATTGGTCTGATCCAAAGAGGTACTGTGTGACCAGCAGCGACAGCCATATGAATGAAAAAATACTCCATTTCTAACCGGAACAATTTTGCTGCACAACCAAAAAAATAAATTTGGCCAAATTTCTAACCGTTTCGGTTTCATTGCATTTTTAAATTTAAACTTTTAAATGGCCCAACCATTTTTTTATTCACATTAAGCTCATATGTGACGTATGAGTGATATTTAATTCCATTGTCTTCATTCATGTCAAAATCAAAGATTTTTTATTGCATACTTTTCGGAGTAACTCTTCCAGTACATGTAATATGGTGCGTATGAGTAATACGTTTCATATTCAATTAAATAGAAAGTATACGACTAATTTTAATTTAAGCATTTACAAGCTATGTTAAGACAATTCTAGTGGATTTTTTAAAAAAATGAAAATTTTTCGATATATTCTAACCTAAAAATATAAAAATCACAATTCGAGTCTATATTCTCTAGTGAGATCTTCACAACAAAAAAAAAAAAACAAAAATTCATTTGGCAAAATTTAAACTTTAAAATGGCCCACCCATTATCGCTCTCTTCTACATAAAAACTTGACATTTCTGAAGATGAAATTTATGTTTAAAATTTAAAATATATAGTCGTGGAGCTTTTATAATTTAAGGCAAATATTAAAAGGAAATTTACCCAGAACAACTTGGTATCAATCGCAACACACACTTGCCTACCATATAATTTAATGCAGTACGTTTTTTTAGTATGACTCCCATAGCAGGGCTGGTGATATTGCAGACGTGTGTGTCCATGATTAATACGGAGCTCATTAAATTCAATCTTTTTATTTCATTTTTTTGGTACGATGTAATTCTCGGGTTACATGTGAATTTTAAAATGAAGTGCCATCAAGCAATTGTATTTTTTTTTCGATGTCAGTACATAATGTTGTTGAAGGATGTAAAAGGATTCAAAGATTTAAACGTCACGTAAAAAAATCGTAAAAATACGTTGTGAATAATTAACCGGCGCTGATAAAAATTTTGTGGCAAGAAAATAAAATTAAAACGATTTTATCGCATAATAATCAGATTTAATGATTTTGCATATGCTTTTAAAATTCTAGAACGTAAAATTAATTTACCAATAAGTGGTAGTCGGTACATTTAAATAGATTTTTAACCCTTAAATGCATGATTTTTTCTTTTTCCACAATTTTTTTATGTGATAGCTAAATGTATGTACATTATTAAAAAATACTAAAAAAAATTATATTTATATGAAATTTGAGTTTTATTAAAAAAAGGGCTTGTTGCCAAATAGCCACATTGCGTTACTTCTAATTGATATGAAAATTCTTAAAACAATTATTGCTTTTATTACGATACAAAGCTACGCCACATTTGTCACAATTAATTCTTGTAAAACCTTTGCAATTTGGAAATTTACATCTCATTTTGGAATCCAAAGTGACGGGCCAGTGGCCATACTTATCTTGCTCTATTTTTTGAGGTGGAAGTGTTTGAGCTGCTCCTTTTTTCTCCTTGGCTTTATATGGTGAAATAATTGTACCAGTGGTTTAATTTTTAAACCAATGCGGGTTGAAACGCACTAGTTGAGTTTCATTTAATGATTGATCTCGTTAGGGAAAATATCCCTGCTTTTATACTAAAATTTGGCTGATTTAGCATTTTCAAATCAGCCCCTTAATTCTAATACATTTCTATATTTACTTAATGCTATTACATTGGTTTGTACTTATGTCCTATAATATTATATTAGTTTATGTGAAGTCGCCGTGGTCTAGTAGGTAGTGTGTTGGCTTATTAGACGCAAAAGCCTGGGTTCGAGCCCCAGGCCAGGCATCAAAAAACAAAATACAAAAAGTATTTTTTCGGCGACTTCCTCTCAGTAGATTTCTGGCAAAAACTCTGAGAGTAAATAAAAATTGCCATGAAAAGTTTCTCAATAAATAAAAATCTGTCGTTCGGAGTCGACTTTAAACCGTAGGTCCCACCACTCATGTATAAAATTAACACACACAACATAAGTGGTGTGAGAAACTAGGACGTTGTACAATGGGTCAATTCGACCTCCGGGTACTGTACTTGTCTTAATTGACAAATACACGTCCTCTAACCTAACCTAAACCTTGTGTGTATTTATTACGGTATAAGTGGGTGCAATTTGACACGCGCACATTGTCCCATACAAAAGTCATAATTCCCACGGTAAAGTGTGAAGAGAGCCACACACGATCACATGAACTGCAATACAACAACAACACGTACTTGTCTACACAATACGCAAACCAATGCGGCCAGTGTCCCGTCAATGAATTAGCAAATGATCATCGCATGTGCGCCTTACTATTGCGCTGCAGCGACGGTCAGCGACATTGAGTCAAGTGGCCGTTGCTCTTATGCAATTGGATATGCTTTTGCTTGCGCACATCGTGTGAAAATAAAACATGAAATGTTGTGTTAGTATTGGCGACTGTAAAATCATGCTACACTTAATTTGCTGTTCCACTGTGCTTGGTCTTCCACGTTTAATGGCACTTGTTTCTATTTTACACTGGCACTCCGCCACCACTGCTCGAAAATCAGCTTGTTTCAGAATATATTTTCTACTTTTTACTTTAATTTTATAACGTCCCATTAGGCTGTCTAACAGATCTAGGCCGCCCATATGACGATTGTATTCTTTGATTATATTTGGACATTTTACTTCAATTGTTATCTTCAGTTTTCGGTCATACCTTTCCAAAGAAGTTTCTGGCCGCGTCCCAGCAAACGATGATATTTGAGTAACATATTTATTATCCTTCCAAATGAGAGAATATATATCCACGTTATCCACAGTTGTAACATATTCAATGCTTTTACCACGTTATTCTTTTTTCATAGATGCCTCTGAAGGTAGCTTGCAGTTAGGCAGCCGGTTTCTTCGCACAGTGCCTAAGGAGTAAATGCCCTCTTGGCCAAATGAACGATCAGCGGTATGGCAGTGTAATAGTTGCCATGGTAAAACTTGTAATTTTGGTTTCTAGGAACAATACGTGATAAGCGCAGTACAATATTTGATGTGGCACCTAGATCAGGTTCACCATTAGGCCGATCTGCGTCGTCTTCTTGTCCGGAATATATTTCAATGTTGTTGGCAAATCCAGAAACGCCGGCTAATACAACACTTTTTCACTGAATACGCGGTGTAGACAATTGGCAACATACAATAATTGTATATTTTACACATTTAACTATTTTTAAAATTTTTTTATTACTGAAATTAATAATACTTACATTAGTTTAATCGAAAATTAATTTTAGTTGTTGGAATATCATTTAGAAAGTTTTAAAAATACCAACCGAAAATGTAATGAACACATGCCATATTAATTATCTGTAATGCATGCCAATATCCGCCATTTAAACTATCACAAAAGGACATGACGAATAACCGCATTATTACACTATAGCAAAAGAATTAGTGCTGTAAGAGATTGTTACGAAAGGACTGCGGGAGCCATTGATTCGCTAGCAAACAGTCGGGCGTGTGGGTAAGGTCCTTCCAATAACAAAACCCTGTCCATATACAGAAGGTTTTTTATTAAAGACTCCCTATTTTTAGGTATAATTTACTCTAAATGGACTGGAAATGACTGTAATGTTATAAAAAACAAATGCCCGATTACAGTAATTTGTAATGAAAGCAAAATAAATTTAAATACAAAAAGACATATTTTATTGACATAATCAATTTAAAAGCGGTATCTGCTGTTATTGATACGCCTGTCTCAAAACCCGCCACTAACCTTGTCCCTAAGGACGTCATTTTATTAGGACCCAAATAAACTAATGCACATAAATTAATACTCAACTACGAAAACACTGTATACTTCAATTATTCGTACATAATTATTAACTTACGATTTATTCATAAAATTAGGAAAAAGAATTAATAGAATTATAAAAAAAAAGTATTTAAGCTACTAGAAAAATTAAGTGAAAGCATTTCAAGCAAAAATTAAACTGACTTTTCTTCAACTGTATCAGTGATAATGATTATAAACATATAACAACAACTTAATTAAGCGATCGATTATGTTTGATCAAACATGTTCGATATCATTATCACTAATGAATATATTAAATATTAGGGTGAAACATAAAATTAGCACTCACCAAACATACGTGTAATCGATTTCTGGAAGGCCTTCAAGATTTCGAAGTACCGATGTTGTTGTTGCTGTAGAATTTTCTGGAAATTTGACTAAAAAAATTTGATTAATTTGATCTAGATAAATATGCCATATATAATGCTTGCACTTACAATTTTTACAATATTTCAATAGAATATATATAAATGTTCTTAATTATACTAATATTAAACGTTTTTAAAACTAAAAATATAAATTCATGTTATTGTAATCAATTTTAGAAAAATTACATTATACAAACAAAACAAAATAATAAGATGAAATTAATTATGAAAAAGGTGATCATTACAACTGTAAGTGATTATCATAATGCATTTTGTGGTTCTATTTCTTTTTTTTCTTTCCATTTTATGTGTTTTATACTAAACCAGTTTTTATGAAAGAGAATAAGTAAGTACACTTAAAAAAAACCAAATTATGGAAATCGAAAGATTGACTAAACTATAATAATGATTGAGTTGGAATGATCACTACAGTAGGCATGTCAGCTATTGTAACAAATATAAATAATAAAATTATTGTAGTACTGATATTTTAGATTTTATAGAATTTAATATTTAAAATTGCAAAAAAATACTCATTATAAAAGAAAATTAACAAATAGAATCTATAGAAACAATGGATATAATTCAATATGAATTATTATTTTAGACAAATATCTTAAGCATATTTATGGAAAATTTAGG
This sequence comes from Sarcophaga subvicina, assembly GCA_936449025.2. NCBI lineage: Eukaryota > Metazoa > Arthropoda > Insecta > Diptera > Sarcophagidae > Sarcophaga > Sarcophaga subvicina. The sequence continues at coordinate 43,660,599 of OW388084.2, forward strand.
TAATAAAGTAAGTTGCAGAGAGGTGAAACTGTTACATAACTGCCATTAACGGTTTTTACAGCACCGAATTACAGTTATTTTCCGGCTCGTAGAGTTCGAATTGAAGTAAAATTAAAATAAAATAGAATAAAATAGAATTCCTGAGACCTCCTAGTTAGGACGTCCCGAGTATAACACAATAATCCCAAGAAAGGTCCTGGCCCTAAGGCCAATAATGGAAAGTTTATACACTTCACTTCACTCCTTCTAAAGATTTACAGGATCAACAGACGAGATATTAAAACTCTTATCACCACTCACTTTTCTTTTCTCTTTTTTCTTAAATAATTAATAATTTTTGCTACACTTTCTGTATATTAAGTTCAGAGTTTCAATTAAAATGAACGAGTTGTTCAATTTTCGTAGTAAAGAAACCTCTGTTAGCAATCAGAAAAAGGGTGTAATGGGAAAACATGTTTAAGTAAACTTTAATGCTTGTTTAAGCTCTCGACAATCAACAAAATATAAAACATGATTGCCACTATAACCAACATACATGTATGTACTGTACTAATTAAATTTATTCTGTTAAATATTAGTACATTTTACATTCGTATTCTATTAAAAAAAACAATGAATATTATGAAAATCTTTTCATATTTAATTTCCGGAAAAATCATATAGGATCTAATAAATATTTATGTTGGTTTCTCTTTTACATTATAAACATTTGATTGGCTACATGTTTTTATATGCTAGCAACATGTTGACAAGATTAAGCTTTTGTGCGATCAAACAGTTTATGTTCTTGCTAACATACAAGGAAAAAGCTTGTACAGTGGTAAAGCGAGTGTCAGAATAATGAAATTAAGATTATTTTCTTTTTCTTTTAAACCGTACACTACAAAAATCGGACTTTTTTAGAAAAACAGGTGTTCAACTTTTCAATCGACAAAAATGTGCAAAACAGCGATTTCTATTAAATATTTTCAAGTTCAGATAAGCAGATGTTGTAAAACAGTGTTAAACCAATAGGCCCTATTGTACAAAATTGGGTTTTTTACCTAAAATATATTTATTTTTTTATTAAAAAACGGGTTTGTTGCCGAATGGAAACAGTACGCATTTAAGGGTTAAGTAAGTATATTAATCAAACTAATGAAAATGCGATAAACATCATGACTTTGAAGCCAACCTACACTACACTCCTGGAAGAAATGAATTTTCGTATTAAATTTTATTACAATTTTATTCACCAGTCAAGTTATTTATTGCTGCATAGTTGTTATTATTAAAATTGCTTCTGTAATTATTTTACAGCAAATTGCCGATTACTCCATAATGAGATTATATCCCATATCCTGCAGCTATAACTGTACATTTTATTAAGCTGATCACATGGGACTCTAGCCATTCGAGTGTAAATAAAGCATGTCTTTACTTTTTATCCAAAATGCCCTCATTAGATTGCAATATTAAAGAGGAATGTAAATATGTCATTATCCTTAATTTGGAGTAAAACGTAACGTTGTAGCATACACTAACCTAAGAACACTAACTAAGAATACACGGAAAGAAAAAAAAATAAAAAAATGAGTTTATAATCATTTTAAATGCATTAGTTATTGTACTTTTAGACAGGATTATTGCCTAGCTTCACATACCGCCCATGTTGCTCGGGGTATCAGTTTTATAATGAGTAATAGGGCCTCTAGTTTAATACCAACTTCGAACGACAAACTTGAAAATCTCTTTTATTGGAGTTAATTAACCTTAAAACTTTTACCAGAAGGCTATTGGGAGCGGGGAGTCTAAAGTAAGTTTTCTTCATGTTTTATTCTAAATTTCGTAGATTTTTTTTGTAGTCGGAGTTCTCGTCTATTACGGCACTCTACCGAATAGACTATGCGACCACAATGGGTGCTTTTTATATTGGTAATTAACCTAAAATATCTATGTTAACTTTCAGCCAGGTATCAAATAGTAACACCAACACTCTTCCAACGCAATGTTGTCACAAAAGAAAATATCAAGTAAAGCACCCAGTATTAATTTTAACTGAATTTAAGTTTCTACTGATAGTTTGTGGCAAATAATATCCAGCTTTATGCCTAACAGGTGCACTTTGATGCAGAATATGCTAAGAATGCCGTAAGTGTCAATAGAGAAAACATAAACGATTTAATGACTTCTTGGGAAACATGCTGAAATTATAATTTATACTTACTTTTATTTGATTTTATTATTATTTTTGAAATTGACTCTTAGTAAATATTATCGTCTTATTTACCATTTAAATGAAACTTATTAAACAATGTCATATAAACAATGTTTGTGCTTGAGACACACTCTACGCAACTCAACTCAACTCAACTAAAAAAAGTGGACTCTGCTATTAACTACAGTTTTATTTCTTTTTATTTTCATCCTCTTTTTGTTTTAAATTTAAATCTTTGGGTATGCATAACGCACGCCCATATGGAATTTAATTTAGGTCTTCCTTGTATCAAATAGTTGTTTCATTATGACTAAAAGAAGAATGGACACGGTAATTATCATCTGTAATCATTTTAGACTTCAACTGATGCCAATTAAAATGTCTTAATGTTGCAACATAATCAATTTCATCTTGAATGTTATTAGCATGAAATGCAATTCCATTAAACCAGGCAGCCAGAACAAATGACAACATGTTGGAGGTACTTGCGTTCGCTACACCACTACACTATTAGGCAATGAATATTAAGAATGAAAATACTGAGGTGAACATACATTCACTGGCAGTAGAGTGGTTAACATATTTATTTCCGTATCACCTGCCTAACAGATATCCAGAGAAATTTTACTACCTATTAGTATGGAAAGAAATTGGAAACACTTTTATTTTAAAGTGATTACCAAAATATGTGTGCCATAAGCAAACATAAGCTGAAATAGTTTGCACAACTTTTCTGTAAACGTATTTGGCTTATATTTCAAAACTTAATTAATTTTAAATTATAAATGGATTAATGAATTAATAGGATATCACAACATCATAGAGTTGAAAAAAGTTATGAACGTTGATTAAACTGAATGTGTTCGGCAAAAAAAAAGAAACTTTATTATGTAAGGCAAGGTATTTGGGACTTATATGGAAGTAACATGGAAATCACAACAAACATCGCTCATTTTCAATTTACAAACAAGGGACAAAAGCGACTATATTCCAGTAGTAAAAAGCTGTCACGTGTGCTTGGAGTTGTTCCAAGCCAATCAGCACGGAACCTTCTGGCCTTTTTAATTTTTTTATTTTATTTTTACAACGACAACGCACGATCTTAAATGTAAATTAAAACAAAATGTTTTCATAGAATTATCTTAATATTATATTATAATGTTGGAACGACCTATGAAACCACGGCTTCGATGGCATACCTTTATCCGAAGTTCTATGCCGTTAATATGATTAATAATTTCATCCCATAGCTGTTGAATTGTTTTTGCCTTACTCATGTATACTTTTTCTTTTAACCCTGGACGGTTACACTTCATTTTTGTACATTAAGGTTACTCTTCGTTGAATCGACGAACACTTCAACCCTAATTGGTTACTGTTCGTCGAATCGCCGAAACTCATTTACTCTTTCATGCGTAATTCAAATCCTTACAAATCTTTGTTAATGTTCTTGATTTGTAGATTGTATGAGTGAAAACTTGTGGAAAGATGGAATGCAGAGAAGAGGTGTTAATTTTCACAATGACATTAACCCTGGACGCTTACTGTACTCTTTATCATATAGCTTTTTATGCTTGACCAAATTTCGCTCTTATTTTTATCAACAATGTTGGTTGATAACGAAAGCTTGTAGTGAGTAAACCTACCCTGGCCACCCATTATTTTAATCCTAGATGGTAATTTTTGACCAGTAAGGTTACTCTTCGTTGAATCGACTAACAAAAAATTTTTTTAGTCTACTGACTGCAAGCTTTCATTATCAGCTAAAGAGTAAGAGTAAATGAGCTTCGTCGATTCGACGAACAGTAACCGTCCAGGGTTAAATATCCTCAAAGAAAGAAGTCCAACGGTATCAAATCACATAATCGTGGCGACTAATTAATATCGCAACGAAGTGATATAACACGACCATTGAATTTCTCAAGAAAAAGAGCCACTGCTCTGCTGTGTGGTGTAATGTACTTATAATAATATAGTGTAGTTACAATAATGAAGTGCACTATATGCATTAATATAATAACAATAATAAAATAAAATAATTTTTAATTGTAATTTAAAACCCTAAGCAGTCACGAGAATAGCAACAAGAAGTAGAACACACAAATGTAACCAAACGCTTGACACAATAATTTATTTAGAACTCTAAACAGGTATGAACTAATAAAAGAAATTTGTAAATGAATTATAAGAAAAGAAATACTAAATTTTGTAACAATAAGCAATTATGTATATGTAATAACAAAAAAAAAATTTTTAAATACTATAAAATATTTTTGAATAAATCAGAACTAATCTTGAATTGTAAACAACTCATTATTATTTCTCAAAATGTTCTGAATGAGCATTCTAACCACTGCTTAGGTGAATCAAAACTGCTGCAGCCAATTGCAGCATTATAAACTCATTGGAAACCTTTTTTTAACCATTATAGTGGCTAGTGGCAATTCCATATTCTCAATTTCTGGCCATAAGAAGACCCCTATCATATTGAGATAGCGAACACAAATTACGTTCACTGCTTGGACGAACTCATTTTCGAAGAAATACGGCCCGATGGCGCCGTCAGTCCATTAATCGCATCGAACACTTAATCTTTGTGGATGTATCGGCTTTTGATCAATCACTCTTGGATTTTCATTTGCCCAAACAAATCTCCTGATTTGTGGACAAAAAACAAAAATATCAAGAAATGAAATTCATTGAACCCCCCATTTTCATAAAACCAGCATTTGGGACTAGTATGTAGGACGCTGTTCAAACTTTTTTCAACCTCATAAATGTGATAAAAAGCAGCTAAAAGCTTATTTATTGGCTGCGCAATTGTGTACTTCTCCATGGTTGAATTTGCCAAAACCTGAAACAAAGATATGCTAAATTAAGTTGGGTAAATACCTTGGCGTTAAGGTCTGACCCCCAATTCTCATCTTGCTTTATAGTTGGATCATCCTTGTAAAGAATTATTATAAAATTGTACTTGGTCTTCCAAAATTCACTCAAAATTTAAAAAAAAATGCCATGAAATATAATAAAAATTGGATGTAGACAGTCGTTAAATCAATTATCGCATTTGAATTGATTTTATGTTATGATTACTACTGTAACAATAATTTTTCAGTGCTATGCACCTGCAACTTTTATGGTGCAATTAATAATCGACCTCAACCGTATGATATGTTCTTGTGCTTTCTTTATTTGTATTCGTATTGTAATGCTACAGCTATAGTACTGTATTTTTAAATAAAAATTAATTAAAATTACATTTTTGTGTAGTCTTGCATAGCATTAACCAATTTACGGCTGCCGTGGCGATTTAGGCACCGAATTATTTCGAAAGTATACAAAATTGTTGACATTAAATAAAAAAAATTATGCATTAATATGTATTAGAAAGACCAATGGGAACAAAAAATAAATGGGAACAAACAAAATATTGTTCTTGAAGTGGTCGTAGTCTAGTAGATAATGTGTTGGCTTATTCGACGTGAGGTTACGGTTCAAGCAACAAGTCAGACATCTCCAACTCAATGAAATATGAACAAATACTTCTTCGGCGACTTCCTTTCAGCAGATTTCTAGCAAAAACTCCGAGAGTAAAAAAAAAATTGCCACGAAAAGTTTCTTAAAAAATCTGTCTTTCGGAGTCAACTTTAAACTGTAGGTCCCGCCACTCATCAATAAATTTAACACACACAACATAAGTGGTGTGGGAAATTAGGTCCATAATCATGACTAAAGGGTTGTAATGACCAATTATGTATGTATGTATGTAGTTGTTTTAATTCCAACATCTTTTCGGAAAGCGTTGGCACTGGTGCAATAAATTTATGTTTCTGAAACAGTTGAAAAAAAAATAATTTTAAATTTAATTCCTCAGCAGATTTCTGATAAAAACTCTGAAAGTAAATAAAATTGCCACAAAAAGTTTCTTAAAAAATCTGTTGTTCGGAGCCAACTTTAAACTGCAGATCCCGCCACAGCGTGTGTTCAAAATTAACACTCACAACATAAGTGGTGTGATAAGCTATGTCGTAATGCTGATGGAAGGGTTATAATGCGCAATCAAGTAAGTTAAGTAAGTCATAATGATTGAATTGATTCTGTCAAAAATACAGATTTGGCAGTTGGTTTTGGTTAACAACAATTAAATTTTATGCAAGAATGAGTTGCAGCAAGTTGCTCTGGATACTGCTATCCTTTTAATATTTACTGTGTGCCCATCACCTAATCCTCTTTTTCATGCAATCTCTACTAGATTTGTCATAATGCGAATCCCAAAATATATTTTCGTTCTTTCTATTTTCCAAGTAGTGTTTGGATAGCTGACTTATGAAATTTAGTTTATCATTTTACGGGAACAATAAGAGGTTGTCGAAATGTCGCTTGATAAATGTATAGAAGATCTGGAAAATTCAAGAGCAGAGATTGATTGTAAAAACACAGAGATATTATAGGTCCGCTGTGTAATGATTGTCGTTCAATCATGATTCGTATCAAACGAAAATATGAAAAGATATTTCTTCGGCGACTTCCGCTCAGCAGATTTCTAGCAAAAGCTCTGAGAATAAATAAAATTGCCATGAAAAGTTTCTCAAAAATCTGTCGTTCGGAGTCGACTTTAAACTGTAGGTTCCACCACTCATGTATAAAATTAACACACAGAACATAAATGGTATGAGAAACTAAGTCGTAATCCTGCCTGAAGGGTTGTAATGACCAATTATGTATGTATGTATGTCTTCCGCCACAATATAACCTGTTGGAGTTGCAAAAAAATGTATAAAAACATTTTGCATTGACAAACGATGCTTTTCAAAATTTCTTTAATAAGTGGCCACTGTGCCATTTTGGTTACACCCCTTTTATTGCCTTTATTTCCTGCTTTTTTGTACTCCTAATTTTATACAAAAAAAATTTGGAATTTTTTAAAGTTTTCTCTGTCATTTTGGTTTGGCTTTAAATGGGTTAAGTTACGCCTAACTTACGTCCTGTCGCTGCAGTTGTCGTTAATAATGTTGTTATTGTTATTAGTTCGTGTAAAATTATATTTTTTTTAAATACATTTTGTTATTGTTATTGATGTTTTACGATAATTTACATTTATGGGATGTTTTTTATTAATTATAATAATTTATTATTTTAATTATAAACAATAACAATAACAACAACAACAATACTGCTGATTCGAAATCATTTCGATTTTTATAGCCACGGAGTGAGTGGATGTTCAGTTTAAATTATGATTTAATTTATTTTATGCTGAGTAAAGCGATTAAATGGTTTCAGCAAAATATGAAATTTGTTTGTACTAAATTAATAACAACGAATTAAAATATTGAATTTATGCCTTTTGCTACCAATAATTTGTTAAAGTTAAAAGTATAATAAAATAAAAAATTTAAAACGTCTTACTACAGAAAAAAAATAAATAAATCAGCAACAGCAGTAGAAAAAGCTTGTTTCTCTGCTGATTGGTCATGAAAAATGTACATATGTTTCCTCAAGTATATTTTTCCATTTCTGCCTGGTTTCCGCTTCTTTAATCTATTTTACTAAGCAAGTGAATGGTCTGCTGCAGCAAGTCCTAATATAATGGGGCTGTCATCAGTCGTTAGAAATCAATCGCTAGAAACAACGCCCTCCGAGAATTAGGTTTAGTGGTAGGGAATCTAGCTGATCATTGATACCTATTTCTTCTTCCCACTAGGTGGCGGAACTGCCTGACCTTCCTTTTATGTTATATTTTTTAAATTGTCAGATGGCTTCTTAGATGGATTGTATTTGAGTGGGTGAAGCCACTTAATTTTGAAATTCGAAAACCATGATCAACGAGTTTTTTCCCCATTGGGAGTTTCGAACCTGGTCTTCGCACCTTGGATACAAGCTGTTTTGACCACTACATCACGCCGCCTGCAATATATACAACGTTTATGAAAGAAAAGTTTTTAATGAGTGAATCGATTATAACATAGTCAAGCTTTTTATTGAACTTAAACCCCGGAGGAGGCTAATAAATGTTCATCATGGTTTTCGATTATATAGAATTAAAGAATCCGTCTAGAAATCCATCTAGAAAACACCCGAACCCTTTGCCTACCATATTTGTTTTTATTCCTGTTCCTGGTGCACTTACTTCGTCTTGTGTACCACGGAGCATTTGCATATATTGGATTGATGGTATTGATTATATTGATGTTAAAATATGGTATGAACTGTTATACAGGATAACAATTTCTCGTTCTTACTAAAGAACTGAAACCTAAGCCACGTGCCACTGTTTCAGTATTAGGTATATCCATGAATCTATGCTCAGTCTATCATATTTCCTGCGATAGATACACCTACTACACACAGAGCGTGAACATTTCAGAGGCAGATCGTTAGATCACGTTCTTTGCATCGCTTTTGATCTGTGGCGTCTTTGTTAAGGGTCCTGACTTTAAACTTTCTTAAAGCCTGCTTGACCACAGCAATGTTTTCCAAGCAGAGCTCATGGAAATTTTCAAAACGGCACAATGCTTGCTGAGTGGCGAGATTTTCAATGAAAATCTCTTGATTTACCTGACGTATTACAGGGTATAGGTATTCACATTGCCCCGGTTAATTTAGCTTAATCCCGTTGGCATCAGGAAAGTACATGCAATATTACCAAACTCTACTGGACACGTATGGCCAAGAAGAGAACCGAGTCAGTTCAATCTTTAAATTGAATCATCATCTAACGAACAATAGCTATTCTTATGGACAAGTGTCCTCTGCCTCGGTATTCCGACTAATAACTTCTTCAGAAGCTGTGGGTCTAAGGCGAAGGACACTGTATTTAAACTCATGTGTCAGTGCCCTACTCGTGTCATAAAGAAACGGAGGTTTTTGACCTCTTATTTTCTGATATCTTTGACCTTTGACCTTATCTTTGATTTATTTTGCACTCGGAATGGTGTTTTTAGGGAATAGTTTTCTTAAGGGAATGTTTGACCCCCGAGTAGAATAAATTGTGCAGCAAAATGGGCCCAAATGCTGGACTTCGAGGTCCGCAACCTAACTTAACTTAATCAAACATTGTGGTCAATCACATTCACCCAGAAAAGCTTCCTAATTTTTAGGAAACTATACATAAAAATTATTATAATCTCTGATCACACGAGTATGTGTATAAACGTGCCGTACATAGATATGTATAGTATTGAGGATATAAAAATAAAATATTCTGCAAATTCATTCTAAGGCAAGGAGAGAAGTAAGCTCTGTTACCTTTTTGTTGTTGTTACTACATTTAAGAAAAAAATATGATTCGGATTTTTTGTTCATTACAAGTATTTAAGAATTATTCATTCAGCTTTCTAAACTAACATTCATTCATTTAATTTTTTCGTTTCTCTATCTGTAGCACAGTTTAAGACCACATTGCTTTGCATTTACCCTACAAGTGGTTTTGGTAAGTAACAACCACTTGTATCTGGGTGTTAAAAAAATTAAGTTTTTTCCAAGTTATTTATTTGATTCGTATCACTCTCCCTTTTTTATTTTACTCTCTTATTTTTGATATATTCATTATACATCAGGTGTTAAAACGGATGAATTCACTACGAACAATTCACATATTTTACAACTAATTTTATTGCTTATATGGGAGAAAAGTGTGCTTTAGTTTCATACTCTTATAATTGAAGAGGAAAAGATTTTAAATTTAAATTCTCAAAGAAAACTAGTCTCATTTTATTATTTAATATTATGCTCTAAGAATATAAAGAAACAATCCGACCACCCTGCCGTATGAGTACTATTTGAGCAGAATTGGATTCATACCGCTTAGTGGACAAATAAGAAATAAATTAAAACAAAAACAAAAGAATTCTTATGCCATCTAATTTAAGTAGAATTTATTTATGTATCGGGTCACTCATTAAGCGCTTGCTGTCTTTAAATTTAGATAAAACAAAGTGTCTGTGAAATATCATCATTCAATCATTCTTAAATCATTTGAATGGCTGTCAGATCAAACTGCACACCAGACAGTGATTTTTTTTTGCAATATGTTGGATTTTACAATTTTTGTGTTCACATATTCATTAATTAAGAAATTGACATTATCACTGAAGATGGTTTGTGCATAAAATTTAAGGTCAATTGCCAGTCAGCCCAGAGCCCATTTAGAGAACACATGTCATTCGTTTATCTTCATTCTCAGTTGGGTTTAGTATGAGTGCATGTTGTAGTCAGCGCAAGGCCAAGTACTTGCAAGCAACACGACATCGAATACCATGGATTCTCCTGTATACGTTAAAGGACGGTGCCAATGTTTTCAACAGATCTTGGATTTCATCGAAAAAAGGGTTAATGGTTTACTAAATCAGTAGACCCGAAATCATCTACCATATAGCCAATAGTCCTCTGGATAATTATGGTGATTGCAAAATGGCGGCAAATATCAGGAGAAGACAGAAAAATTTTGATACAATCAATACCCAATAAGTTCAATGGAGTAGGTATAACATTTTTAAACATTTAGCCTAATAATTTAAAGTTTACACTCTTTTCTTCACAGTGCTACATACACTTTTGTGTATCTGAAATGCAAGAAACAATGTCTAATAGGATACCAATTGAAGCATTCAAAACAATAGACAAAGATTATCTACAAATTTATTTTACAGTAACGAGGGATAGACTCTAATAACAATGTTAAGTTACTGTAACACTTACCAATTCTTAGTATGGTAAATGTTCTCTCATCATTACAATACTTCAGTCAGAATTACGACCTATTTTCTTATACCACTCATGTTGTGTATGTTAATTTTATAGATGAGTGGTCGGACATAGGCTTTAAAGTCGAGACCGAGCGAAAGTTTTTCATGGCAATTTTATTTTAATATCATAGTTTTTGCAAGAAATCTACTGAAGAACTATTTTTTTATGCTTCGTTTTGTTGGAGCATAAGCCAACACACTACGTACTAGAGCGTCTTCAAATCCGAACAAACCGAAATATTAAAAATAATATGACTGACGGTTTATGGTCCAGTAATTAATTCATTCAAATTAAAAGGCTAAACCAATATACGTAGAATAGACATTTTTTAAACAAAGATATTAACACAATAAAAAATAAGTAATTATCCTCCAGCTAGAAGATTTAAATGTGGTTTTAAATCGAACAAAAAAAGTTGTTGAAAGATTTATGAAAAAGGTTTATCCGAAATATTTCTAACTGCTCTTACATAATAATATATATTGCTCAAGCATAATTTTTTTCCAAACTTTTAAGTCTTACTTGAAAATTTTTGAACGTAATATTTTTAATTAGCTTAAATACGTAAAAAAGTTATTGTAAGCATTTCTTTGATTTCTTTTTGATGAATTAAGGAAAATCATTTAAAAATATAATCACATAACGCTACCATTAACTCACCTTAAAAGGTAAATATTTATGTCCTGCATAATTAACAAATTGTATTCCTAGACTGTCATGCCTTTATATCATTATTTTGTGGTGTTGTTCTAAACTGATTAAATGTTCTTATTTTAGAACACACAGATTTTTATCGTTTCATGTATTTCATGCCATTTTTCTAAACATAGATTTTTATTAAATTAAAATCATCATCAAATGAAAATTTAAAATTAATTTCTATCCCTGCACTCCTGTTGTTTGTTATGTTGATGGTGAAAAGAATTTTATTCGCTTTTGCTTTTACTGTTGTTTGCTTTGGTATTTGGGACTTGTGGGTTGTAAAATCATTAAACCGCACCAAAAACTCCGATTAAGTCAAAAACCCACCCAAAAGACATGAAAACACAGAATCTGGCATTCCAGCTACAAAATTACATTAATTAGCAGCCATTTACTGAACCTAAATACACACTCTATGCACATATAAGCAAAACTTTTAATTTAAATACCTTCGCATACCGCTTCGTATATAAAATAAGGAAAAATAAGGAAAAAATTGAAAGCAACGAACATACATACGTGTTAAATCTAGCCCTTACGTTCTGCTTTTATTGTTATTAACACGTACACCTGTACCTCATCGTACTTTCATATTTATAAGTGCAATTGTTTATATTCTTTAAAACAAATTATTATTTTTTATTTATCGGCTAAGAATTAAACAAATATTTTAAAAGATTAAATTAGGTTAGGTAAGGTGGCGGAACTTCCTTGAACAAATTCCAGCATTAAGGTCCGCTATAATAACACAATCAATATTCCACTTGAGGATCAAATAATCCATAAAGGCAATCAACCATAGTCCAAAATAAATATTGTTATTGCAGTAATCTTTACATTAGAGAGCTCAGTGTACGATGTCTGAAAGTAAGAGCCTCTGGAAAAGAACATGGCACTGTCATATTAGATGAAAAACGGTCTCTTCCACCTCCTCACAGCCACAGCTCCTGCTGAAGTCATTTAATAAAATGACAAGCCTTTCGGTATGCCTACCAAAGGGACTGTTGACCGCGAGAATAGCTATTGTGCGTTGAAAGGTCATGCGATTTAAGCAAAGCAGTGAGTCGGCCCACTCTCAGCAGATTTCTGGCAAAAACACTGGGAGTAAATTAAATTATCTTGTAAAGTTTTTCAAAAATCTGTGATTCGGAGTCGACTTTTAACTGTAGGTCCCGACAATTATGTCTAAATTTAACACACATACACACATAAGTGGTGTGAGAAGCTAGGTCGTAATCCAATTATATTAAGAAAGTGAGTCCGTCCTCGTCTTATCCATAGGTGTCCAGCAGAGTTTTACAATAAGCACGTGCCAGCGAATCTCTGGTTATACCCAATTTAACGGAATACCTATGCCCTGAAAAATGTAGGGTATATCAAGTTTCGTACCGGCCCTGATCAGCTAACTAGTAATGCATTTTCTAATGTTATTACCATGTCCCAGAACTTTTAAATATTGCGAAATTTCCTTTACAAATTCTCGGCTTTTATGGACAAAAACAATAGCAGCCTGACTGTCCAAGTTATATACCAATAAATTTTCAGTCCTGCCACCCGACAATCATTGCGCCGCTTTCAAAATTGTCATGACTTCCGCCTGAAAAAAAAGAAGCGATGATGTTTTTAATTATTTTAATTACAAAAAAAAACATTATTGTGAGCATTTCTTTGATTTCTTTTTGATGAATTAAGGAAAATCATTTAAAAATATAATCCAATAACGCTACCATAAACATGATTTTATTTGCCTTAAAAGGTAAATATTTTATGTCCTGCTTAATTGCGTTAAGAAGCCGAAAAAAATTTGGATTCCAAGACTGTCGCCTTTTATATCTTTTTTAAATTGTGCTGTGTTGTGGTGTTGTCCTAAACTGATTAAATGTTCTTATTTTAGAACACACAGATTTTTATCGTTTCATGTATTTCAAGCCATTTTTCTAAACATAGTTTTTCATTAAATTAAAATCATCATCAAAAGAAAATTTAATATTTTTTTCTATCCCGCACTCCTGTTGTTTGTTTTTCTGATGGTGAAAAGAATTTTTTCGCTTTGCTTTTACTGTTGTTTGCTTTGGTTTCTGGTACTTATGTGTTCTAAAATCATCAAACCGCACCGAAAACTCCGATTAAGTCAAAAACCCATCCAAAAGACATGAAAACATAGAATCTGGCATGCCAACTATAAAATTACATTAATTAGCAGCCATTTACTGAACCTAAATACACACTCTATGCCCACGTAAGCAAAACTTTTAATTTAAATACCTTCGCATACCGTTTCGTATATAAAAGAAAGAAAAAAATTTAAATCAACGAACATACATACGCATATGCTTTAATTGTAATTAACACGTACGCTTGTATTCCTTTACACAAATATTTTTTTTCCTTTATTTATCGGTTTAGAAATATTTCGTTAGGTTGATAACGAAATTCCTTAAAGGAAAAGTCTCTCATTTAGGTCCACTGTGATAACACAATCAATATTCCACTTGAGGATTAAATATTCCATAAAGGAAATCAACCCTAGTCCAAAATAAATATTATTATTGCAGTAATCTTTACATTAGAGGGCTCAGTGTACGATGTCTGAAAGTAGGAGTCTCTTGACAAGAGCATGGCATTGTCATATGAAGATGGAAGACGGTCCCTTCCACCACCTCACAGCCACAGCTCTTGCAGAAGTCATTTGACCGAATACCAAGTTTTTTTCACGCCTACCAAAAGGACTGTTGACCGTGAGAACCGCTATTCTGCGATGAAGGGCCACGCGATTTAAACAAAACAGTGAGTTGGTCCTCTCTCAGCAGATTTCTGGCAAAAACTCTGAGAAAAAATAAAATTGTGTTAAAAAGTTTTGCAAAAATCTGTCTTTCGGAGTCGATATAAATTGTACATACATATACATAATCGGTCATTACAACCCTTCAGTCAGAATTACGACCTAGTTTCTTACACCACTTATGTTGTGTGTTTATACATGATTGGCGGGACCTACAGTTTAAATTCGACTCCTAATGACAGATTTTTTGAGAAACTTTTCATGGCAATTTTTATTTACTCTCAGAGTTTTTGCCAGAAATCTGGTGGGAGAAAGTCGCCGACGAAATATTTTTTTTTTCATATTTAGTTTTGATGTCTGGCATGGTGCTCGAACCCTAGCTTTATGTCTAATAAGCCAACACACTACCTACTAGACTACTGCGACTTTAAATTGTAGATCCCGCCACTCATGTATAAACACACAACATAAGTGGTGTGAGAAAATAGGTCGTAATCCTGACTGAAGAGTTGTAATGACCAATTATGTTATTTAAATGAACCGATCTTACTCTTATGCATACGTGTCCAGCAGGGTTTTACAATATGCACGTGCCAACGAGATTGAACCTCAAGCAGCATTACGAACTAGCATCTCACACAAGTTATATTATTTGTATACATGAGTGGTGGGACCTACAGTTGAAAATCGGTAACAAGCAGGTAATATCCAATTTAACTGAGTCATTCCGAATACATATGCCCTGAGTTTCGAGTTCCGTACCGGCCCTGATCAGCAATGCAATTTCTAATGTTATCCTCATGTCCCAGAACCTTTGAATTTTGCGAAATTTTCCTTACAAATTCTCGGCTTATATGGACAAAAGCAATAGCAACCTAGCTGTCCAGGTTATATACCAATATATTTTCAGTCCCACCCCCAACAAACATTGTGCCGCTTTCAAAATTGCCATGACCTCCACCTGGAAAAAAACGCAGAGTATAAGAGTTTCTTGTCAGAACTCTTAATCAATATATCACAGCCCACCATGTCATGCATCTTTGAACCATCTGTATAAATTTCAAGGGCCCCATTGGGCACATCCGGATCTATAGACCTGATGGTTCTAGTTGGAATTCTCTAGTCGAATTCTCTATTCAGAGCAAATTATTAGGAACCGTATAACCGAACCGGATGTCTCCATGTCTTTATAGCATAGCAATATGTCGACAGTAGCTTATTCCCGGATTAAGTAGCATTCTTAAAATATAAACTAAAATGTCTTGTACTTGGAGAATAGATTGTAAAACGGAGGAAAGATAGTGAAATGTTTATGAACTTTAGATATGGAGTGGTTCACAAGAATAGCGATAATAAAAATCTAATAATCACTGTAATTCATAGTACAAACCACTGGCAAATCAATATTAAAAGCATTTGTTCCAGCATTTTTTCCGTTCTTTCGTTAGAGTACATTTCACGTAAACTAAACCTGGAAGTGCGAAAACAGTCACGGAGATGCTCAATGGGATATTGGCGATATAAATTGTGGAAGGTTCATAAAAAGTATGAAACTACAATGTACAATAGCAAGATAGGGTCTCTTTAAAAGCGCTTTCTATCTTTAAATTTAAATAAAACAAAGTGAGTATGTAGCCGACATAGCCTAACAGAGAGTGTTGTTACATCTCGATCAAAACGAAATACGAGAAAATATTTCTTCGGCGACTTGCTTTCAGGAGATTTCTAGAAAAATTCTGACAGTAAATAAATTGCCATTAAAAAGTTTCTCATATATCTGTCGTTTGGAGTCGACAACAAAATGTAGTTAAAAGTTAACGCACACAATATAACTTGTGTGAGAAGCTAGGTCGTAATACTGACTGAAGGGTTGTAATGGTCTATTATGTATGTATGAAAAAAGTCAATACACCACGTTTCACGTCATTGTGAAGGAGATATATTCATTCGCGATTAACGTGAACATTATAAAATTCACTTCTTTCACATTAGTGGACTATCGCACAGCTGAAATATGCATTTTTGAAAGGATATCCACCAGTGTGTACAAGTGAATGTGAAATATGTTGCCGTTAAGTAGTTGTAGGTGACTGCGATGACAGGAAGTATTCACAAAATTAAAATAATGTTGATGAAGGCTTTTAAAAGGATTCGTAACAAAAATATTCCAGAGTAATATAAAATATAAAGTGTCCTTAATTAAAATAAAAACCACAAGATGAGTGAATAAAAACCACAGCGATAAGAATACACTGCAATAATTTATTGCCAATGATTTAATGTTCGTGGCATTAAAACAAAATTAAAACATCACTCAGAAAATCTTAATTTACGGCTTTAATGAAAATATTGTTACGTTTTTACCTTTTTAAAAACGTTTAAAATATGAGTTCGTAGATTGCAAACAAAATAAAAATAAATATGTGTTTTGTTTCAATTAAACTCTTTATTGTTCGCACTACTTTTGTGTATGAATGAATTTTCTTTTCTCAGATTTATATTTTGTTTAAGCCCGAGTGTACGTTCCTGTGACAGTGTGTGAGTATATGATAGCGTCTAAATGTAGGACATCGTTAAATCATACGAAAATGTTTATAAACCAGACTTTATGCTGTCGCATTAGAGTGATGCGTAAGAGATGAAGTAGGAAACAAAGGAAATTTTACTAAAACTATGCAGTTAACCCTTTAACGAGCCAAACCGAAAATTTCAAAAATATGAATAATTAAAAACCGGGTGGTTGTTATATTGTTTTTATTTATTTAAAAAAATGGTATTTATGTTTCCTATCTATAGTTGGGTGTATTCGACATTCGACAGACATTCTTTATATATGGTCACTTGAAGTTGACAGTTTTTGGGCATGTGATTATATTTTGGAAAAGTGTTTTGACATGTAAATTTTATTTGTCACTATACATATTATAAATTAGTTATTGCCAGATGGGTATATTTTCTTATTTTAATAAACATAAAAATTACATTATGCGACAAAACAAAAGAAATAAAATACAGCCAGATAATGACATAACGTAAGTTGTGAGTTTTGCAGACTAGACTAGGCGACTTCCTTTCAGCAAATTTCTAGCAAAAGCTCTAAAGGTAAAAGAAAATTTTCGACTTTAAACTGTATGTATGAATGGCGGATTCATGCATAAAATTAACACACACAACATAAGTGGTGTGAGAAGCAAGGCCGTAATCTAACTAAAGGATTGTAATCATCATCTTTTATTGTACACATGGTACAGTCAATATTCTCTGCAAATGTACAACAGTACCTTCAAATTGAAAATAAAAAACGATTCACAAAATCTAGGTACATAAGTTAGAAACATATCATTGTGAAAATTTCAATCCACTTTAAAAAGAGAATTCGAACATAATTTCGATTCACATGTATTTCTTTAACGCTTTCAAACATGTTTAAAAGTTACAATCTCTGTTTAATGCTAATAAAAAAACAATATTTTCTTGTTTTTTAAAATGATTTTATAATTAATAAAATAAATATTTTATTTAAAAGTTATATTCTTCATGATTAAAATAAAATAAATATTAAAAAAAAAATATGATGATTAATTATTAAAATAATACATAATAACAATCATAATAATTTTATTTAAACTCATACATATTATTTTAAGTAATTTAATATTAAAGTATTTTGAAAAGAATACGTATTTATTTATTTTAAAAGTAACAACAAAGTTTGCGTATTTAAATAAAAATTAAATTAAAATATTTGCTTTGAAAAGATATGCAAATAATGTTTTTTTTAATCATGTTCGTTATTATTTGTGTACATAACTACGTTTTAATAATAATTTATTAAAAAAAGTTTCAAAAAGAACACAAGAGGCAAAATATAAACTTTAATAATAAAAGCGTTATATGAAGCAATTTAAAAACCGTCAAAAACAAACACAGTGTTTTGCTGTAAAATTGTAAATTTAATTTCCCAAAAAATAAAAAAATTTCATAGAATATGAACAAAGAATCCTTTTATGATTAAAATACTACAATTTTTTTGGTGCTTCAAATAAGATATATTCGACTCAGATAGGGAGAATATAGAGGACATGATAAATTGTGATGGAAATACAAAGCAGATTCATATTGTTCACATTAAATGGTTTTTATTGTGCTATAAACACAATAAATGCAACACATTGCAGCCTAAGCTATGCTACATGCGTATTAAACATAATAAAGACGCGCGGCGGCAAAGCATAAGCTAAACAAATAAAAAATAAACAATTCCTTCATTATTGGTGCCACTGAAACTTTCTTTCGCGTTATATTTCATACAACGCATATTTAAAACATATACTTCATGCATATTATTGTATTAACAGCATTCATCCATGCATTGCCAGAACAAGTCCTCTCACTGCTAGTGAATAAAAATTAAAAATAGCTTGAAAGCAAAGCAGCAGAATTTTTGCCCGTAGTCGCACTGTCTTTAAAATAATCACTTCCATATACACACATGTTTTGAGAGATTGCTGCATTTGCCATGTTGCCTTTATTGTGTTTAAAGCATTGGTACGCAATGACTACAAGTTAGTCAGTTAATTAATCCAATTTTTGACTACTTTTTCCGATAAATTTGTCCGAATGACATCCATTGCGCCTATAATATTAGCTGCTAATACTTCAACAGCTACTGCTATGTAGGCATAGCCTTATGATCCAGATCATTAAATTCAGGCCAAAAGTACTCGCTGTTGAAAGTGATGGCCTGACTAACGTCGTTATTAAAGATATATAGGCCGATGCCACCGTCAGCCTAAAATCTACACAAAACCGTGATCTCTTCAGGATGCATTGGACGCCCTTGGATCTTATGTAGATTGTTATCGTACCGAATTCGACAATTTTGTTTGATGGAAATTCAGGGTTAGTTGCCAACTGCTCAGTGCCCATTCCGGAAAAGCATATCGTTGTCTATGATCATATCGCCTACTCTCTCTTATACTTTTTGAAGGAAGGTATCTCTCGGATACTTTTTGAAGGAAGACTACCCAGACCAGTATTTAATATGTGGTCAACTCTTCCACGAGTCCCAAATAAATATTTCATTTGCAGCAACCTTTATATTAGAGAGATCAGTCAAGGATACTAGAAATTAATATAATGAAGTAAGAGGCATTCTCTTTTTCCTCTTCAGACCGAAATACATAATACATACATACACACATAATTGGCCATTACAACCCATCAGTCAGGATTACGACCTAGTTTCATGAGTGGCGGGACCTACAGTTAAAAGTCGACTCCGAAGGACAGATTCGTTTTTGAGAAACTTTTCATGGCTATTTTTATTTACTCTCAGAGTTTTTGCCAGAATTCTGCTGAGAGGAAGTCGCCGAATAAATACTTTTTGTATTTTGTTTTGATGTCTGGCCTGGGGCTCGAACCCTGGCTTTACGTCTAATAAGCCAACACACTACCTACTAGACTACGGCGACCACACTCAGACCTAAAACTTTTTCAAATTTCATTTTACAGAAGGTCTAGTTTTCCGGCATCCTATAAATGGACAGAGGACCGTTATTATGCGATAGATGACGTGCGCTTTAAGAGTAGGAGTCGGTTATACGAATCGATCAGAGTCTAGCAAAATTGCACGTTCAGTCTTACTGGCAAGGAGATTGAGTTACACTTGGAATCGAGTGAACTTTCCAGTAAAATAAGGGGGCTTCCTTTCTCAATCTCTCCAAGATTGCGAATTTCGTATCTGCCTTAATTAGCTCATCAGCAATATAAGGTGAAATGATATCCGTAATACGCGGAATCCATATAAGAGATTACGTTTTCAATGATGCTAACATTTTTTCGGCATTCATTGATAAGAACTGATATTGAGCCATCAGTATAAATCCCCGTTTCATTCCTCTGACACATTTATCCTTAAACAGTTTTCGGGTATGAAACTATGATAGACTGAGACCAATAAACTCTGTAATGTTCAAAATATATCTTACGGCTGCCTGGCTCTCTATCATAAATAAACCAGTTTGTTCCCAGGGAATACTCTGTATTCCCTGAGCAGATATTTAATAGCCATGCGAATAGTGACAACTTTCCTGGAAGTCTTGGGAATCTGATATACAAATTCTCGATATATACACCATAACCTACCTTAACATGAATACGAAAATTCTAATTAGATTTCTGCCATGTTTATTGTTTTCGTAATTGATTACGACACCTAAGGATTTATAAAATCTGCGTTTAGGTGTATTGTTACACAGCAGGTAGAGGGTATCACGTTGATGGACTTGACCCGTCTTGAGTTTACTGAAATAAATTCACCGAAAAGCTCAGAAAATAAATTATGAATAAAATAATATACGAAGTAAATGAAAGTGCATGTAAACACAAAAGCACATACATATGTATGTAGAAATGTACAAGTACATCTGTATGTAAAACGGCAATAGTGTGCAGTTAAAATATGCAAATTAACGCAGCAATTTACTTTAGTTTAAGTTCATACATACTCATATGTGTATGTATAACATATTATAAGTATGTGTGTGTGTAAGCGAAAATGTTAAAGAGTGTATATGGGTATTAGCCTCGTATTCTTGTGCACATTCGTTGAATTATAAAATTTTTACTACACATGCCGCAGCTGTGCCCATTAGAAAGTTCAACTCTAAAAATCTCATTCGTAAGAACATCATTAACAACAACAACAACCAGAAAGTGTGTCAACATCAAACAATTGAGTTTAAGCGTATTTTCTGCTGCATTTCTGTTTTTTATCGCTTTCGTATCTTAAACATCACTTTTATGTCGGTTAGTAGAGTATTTTACAGACAACTGTGGATTTGTTCAGTCAGATTCATTTCAAGTGTGCGCAGACAGAAAGTAAAGCATTTTTTTATTCGTATTTTTATTAAAATGTTGGTTAGTCTCGAGTATTTTCTGAGCAATACAGTTATTAAGCAACAGAAAAAATTTTAAAGTAATAATCCTTAGGATTTTTAATGCCGCAGTGTAATGAAGCAAAATTCTGAATTGGTGTCATAGAACGAGATGAGCAACAATTTCTTTTGAGTTGTTTGTAATAAAAAATTTCCTTGAATATTCAGTGAAAAAACCAAATTCTCTTCTTATCGTTATTACATCCACATTTATTTATTTTTTTTTTTTGTATTTTAACTGAAGCCTTACCACGCACACGACAGTAATTGAAATGATTTTCTATAATTGCATCAGTCACATCGATCGACTCGAGTTCGTTTCTAAGGAGTATAATTTTGCTGGTAAAAATTAAATAAAATTTGGTTAACAATTTAATCAAAAATTATGGATTTTCTATAATAAATCCTCGTATTATAAACTGTACTATTTCAAATACAGGATAAAAAAAGTGTTTCTAGAAAAATTAAAGGAAAACAAACAACAACAAAACAACACAGAAAAGTTAACAATAACAATTCAAGAGTGATGTTCTAGAAGTTGCCAAACATAAAACGACAAACACTAAAGTTGCCAGATATTCGCAGAAGTAAGTGCTACGTTTGTACCAGAGATCAGCAATGAGTATTCAAAAATATGAGTAGAATCGAATCATACTCATAATTTCTGATACTTATAAGCATTCATACTTATTTCAATATCATACTCATACTATTCACATTCAAAGTTTGAAGTACTCATCGTACTCAAGTATGAGTAATACTTAACAATACGCATGATGGTGTTGAATTCAACTCTCCTTTACTCAGCATTTACAGTAATCACAAAATAAATATGATTCGCATCCGAACACTACAATACTCACTAGAAGGTTGAGTGTTTGCTTTGCTTGCTGTCTTTGTCTTTTTCTTTCTTCTTTTTTTGTAAATGCAACAACAACTAAGACTGCAAATTTTGATGAATGATTCGAATCACTCGAATCATTTATAAGTATTATAAGTATTTTTCTAAATTTATGAATCTGAATGAGTAGGCTTATGAATCAAAAATATTTCGAATGGTATGAGTTTGATGTCAATGTTGTACTCATACTCATTGCAACCTGTACTTATAAATCAGCGTTGTAGTGTGTACGAATGAATCAGAGTAGTTGAATTTCAATACTGCTGACTCACTCATACTCAATATTTTATGAGTACTTATGAGTAACGAAAAAACGATTCATTGCTGATCTCTGGTATGTACACTGTTGCATTATACACTCTGATGTATTATACACTGTTTGTAGGTGGTCTTTCCTTTAGAGTTTATTATCTTTAAATAAAACAATTAAAAAAATTAAAAGGTACGTGTAAAATATCATTGATATTTTCTATTCGTTTGAAACGAACACATCTCTAATGTTTAAATTTGACCGTTTTAATGGATTATTTTGGCTTTGAATGACGTTGCGATTTGTCAAATCTCACGATATCTGTGACCAGTTTGTATCACCTCCACGTGAGATGACCATGCCCCCAAATCGCTCGAGTAGAACATCCAATGTGGCATGCACTGCTGAAAACACATGTAGTATCAAAGTAAAGAACCTGTTGGATGGCACTTCAGTAAACAAACGTTGAGTAAAATTGATAGTACGACGTAATCAATTAAATTGAACATATCGAATACGCTCCATCCAGAGAAGCCGTGGCGGACATTAATGGCATTAATAGGTATTTTAAAAGAATAAAAAATTTCGATGATACCTCACATACACTTTGTTTAAATTTAAATTTGAAAATGGGACGCATTTTATAAAAGGCCTGATACAAGGAATAGTCAATAACACCTACGGCCTGTTCGTGAAACTTGTAATTAAAAGCAATGCCTATGCAGGGTCGATTCATCTCTAGTTTATACTGTGATACGTATATTTTGTTTCTTATATTTACTTCAATCACCATTTTCGCTGAAATATGAATTGTTTTCTTACAAGATTCGTAGTTCTAGTTATAGAGTAGGTTTTAAGTGAAAGGTGGTACGACCTAAACTTACGTCGATAAGAGTAGCGTATCATAAAATCAGAATCGACCGTCAGTAACAATTTTATTTCTTTAGAGTCCCTATTATAAACATTTTGCTCTATTAACGAATTTCATGCACTTTTCTTTAGTAATTCTATCATGAATCATTCTGAAAACTGAGGACAAGGAATGAATTTTCATTTGCAATTAATATATAATACATCCCTGAGTGTATAAAACTGTCAATTGAAAACCAAAATTATTACGTTAATAAAATTTAAGCGCATAGTGAACACAGAATATACAATAGTGAAGTTTAAAAGAACAATTAAAAATAAATAATAAAAAGTTTAAATACAAATAATGCATCATAGCGTCGAGTTTGTATTCGGTGGTCGAGTTATTCTTTGATGATGATGAGGGTACCAAGAAAACGCAAATGGCACACATTATGAAAGGAATTCGCGACAATTCCAACTCTTTGGCATTACCAGATACTGAGTACGTAAAATTGTTCAATTATAAAATTCAGCATTGTTATAACATTTCTTTCAGTTTTGTAAAAAAAATTCGCATCAATAATGATGGTTTTATGTTTTTGCTGCAACAACTAATCGATTTTTTATAGCCGTCAATCCGGTTTACTGCCAATCCTTAAATTATGTTTCGCATTGAAATTTTTTGCTGATGGAAGTTATCAAAGAAGTAGCGGTAACGATTTTAATATTGGTGTGTCGCAACCCACTGTTTTCTGCATTTTAAAAGAAATTTTAAAATTCTTTGAAAAAAATTTGCAAGAAATGGATAAACACCAGGATGACATAAGGGAAAAAAATTCAAGTAAAACAACCTTTTAATCAGGAACACGTTTCCCAGGAATAATTGGTTGTATAGACGGAAGGCATGTGCGAATTGTAGCACCCGCAAAGGATTTGCAGCATTTGTATTTGAATAGGAAGGGATACTACAGCTTGAATGTCATGATCATTTTTAAATAAAATTTGTTTTTACTTTATTATATTTTTATTGTATGTATTGTATTCATTTCAAAATTACTTAAAATTAAAATATGTATACATTAATAATAATACATTAACTAATAATACATTAACTCGACCAGCTTTTCCATTTGCTTCTTATTGGTTATTTTTCTGTAAAATATTGCCAGTTACTCATAATTTTTTAAATTTCCACAAAAAATTATATGCACTGTTATATATACTTACAAATTTTTCACCATTTTCTTTTTTGAACTTACAGCGGCAACAATACAACAGCCAATGAGCTGTTGTAAGTTTTTGACAGTTCTGACAACACTTAAAAACAACTGTTGTAAATCATAATCGCAATTTAAAAAATACAACATTAAATTTACAACGGTTGTAAACCATAATCGGGGCCTAATTCTTCTGTTATGATTTACGGCATAAGGCATTTGAATTATTTCCACAGAATTTTGCTCATGAGATTGTAACCCGATTATTTGATACGTTCGCTGTTGAAAATATTACATTAATAATGTATACGAAGGTAGGAATACCGAATAATATCACCAGAAAAAGAGCATTTGCTAAATCTATCATAAGTATAATTGTAATGAAAGTGGTGGAAAGAAAACTGTTTTCAATTAATTTATGTCTTGAATATTACCATAAGATTCCCATTTGCTATATGTACATTACTTACTGTAATTAATATTGTAACGTTTTTACCTTTTAAAAACGTTTAAAATATAAGCTCGTAAATTGCAAATAAAATAAAAAGGAATTTGTGTTTAGTTTTTAATTAAAATTCTTTATTATTCACACAATTCTGTATGCCACTGTTCACAATTTTATGCATACAACAACAATTGCTTTGTTTGTTATTCCTCTGTTTACACTCTTTGCATAAACAATAACAATTACTAGACAATTGTTCGGCTGATCTTTGTATCGCAGTTCTTCAAACCACGATTACTCTCTTCAAACACACCGCGTCTGCACACAAGACTGACTGAACTTTTATTGACTCATTCGCCTGCTTTGCCTTACGTTTTATATGGCAAAGTAAACAGTCGGACGAATGTTCTTGAAGGCGAAAGATCACGACTTCGCCTTCTCGCAATCGCTATAAATGTAAACATCGTTGTTATTATTGTGGTATTGTTAGTGTATTTTTGTTTACTTGTTTACCATTTTTTTATGCTGGTGTTTGTTGGTATATTTCTGTTTACTTGTTTACTATTTTTTTACTGCTGGTGTTTGTTTTTACATTAAGCAGTGTGATAATTTGTAAACAAGTTCATTGTTTCGTTTTTCTAGCTTTTATTTATGGTTTTTAATGTTAAACGATATAAAAGCAAACCACAAGTATCAACATTTTTTTATTTTCGTAACATTATAATGATTTCCCTAACATCCATCGCATTTTCATTATACCGTATATCTTGATTGCATTTACTCGCGTGTATTTGTGCTTTTACTTGTGTCCGTATATATAAGCGTATTGAAGATAAGACCACATATTACGCAACTTAATTCATATCATAAATGTCATCAAAAACATGATGATTATCAGCACTACCACCATTCATCCATTATTTACACCTTCAAAGAGAAATCAAATGACATTAAAACCACATTTTATCCGCAATTGCCATGACGTGAAAGAATCTCACACAATAGCCTGAAATTGGAATCATTTCGTATATGACTGGTAAATAATCAATAAATTTATTGGAGGTGTGATGACTTGTAATGCTTACATCAGGCAATTTATTGTACAGTTTGGGTTTTAAAAATAGAAAAAACAAATCCAGTATATTTATAAAGGTTAGGTTATGTTAGGTTAGAGGACGTGTACTTGTCAATTAAGACAAGTACAGTACCCGGAGGTCGAATTGACCCATTGTACAACGTCCTAGTTTCTCACACCACTTATGTTGTGTGTGTTAATTTTATACATGAGTGGTGGGACCTACAGTTTAAAGTCGACTCCGAACGACAGATTTTTATTTATTGAGAAACTTTTCGTGGCAATTTTTATTTTATATAATTTTTATATTTGTAACGATGAACGAATTCCTGTAATTTAACTTTAAAATATTATTTTCTTCAAATGTTACTCGTAACTACGCAATAGGTGGTCCACTCAACAGATCCAATTTTGACATACTTTTTCAAGCATATCAGACGGTATCTCACTAATGGTACTGTAGTGTCGTCTCCTAGGGATGGAATAGCTGGCTTATTTATATATAAGATCCAGGTTAAACTGGCAGCCAATTTCGGTAACGCAATTTGTTGACCCACTCTTTGAACCAAAAATGAGCTTCCTCGATAAAGAAAATTTTTCTATAGAAAAATATATTTTCATCCATTAAGAAAACATACTTGGTTGTAGCATACCACCTCACTGGAATTGTTTTAGCAGCTATATTTTCAATGGTTTCACAACAAATTATCGAATAACAGAAACCCAATTGCTATATCGCGATCTTCATTGAAATCGGCTTATATAACAGAACTATTCTGCTTAATCGGTCATTACAACCTAGTTTCTCACACAACCTACGTTGTGTGTATTAATTTTATCTATTAGTGGAATAACCTACAGTTTAACAACGTTTCCGAACAATAGATTTGAGAAGATTTTCATGACAATTGTATTGACTCTAAGAATTTCTGTTTCTTAAAGTTTCAGTCGAAAGAAATAAATTAGTTTTGTTCCAGATGTCAGAGCTGAGCTTTAAACCATTAGCCCTCTTCTAACAAGTCAATATTGTATCTACTAAACTACCGCAATTTTAATGGTTTATAAAGTCCAACTGATTTCAAGTTAAGACACGTATCCTTTAGATTGCTTAGTTGGTCGACAATGAAGATTATAAAGTGGACAGAACTAACAAGACATAACTCAGCCTTTAAATTTTAAATCTAAATCAGTTATTGTAGGACATTTACCGAAAAGCATTCTTTAATATTATACAGAATCAGAACTTATAATACAGACCAGTTTAACATTCGACGAGTCAAGAGGATTTTTGTAAAATTTGACCCGCTTGCACATAACCATCTACAACCGCCCCCGTTAAAACCCTGGCAGACCTCAAAGTACGTCCTTGTCCATCGCCGTTAAGTTGGTGGTGTAAGTTCGGTTGAGAAGACTCCTGATTAGTACCCGGACTCGCTCTGTCCCCATAGGAGCTGGTGCCAACTCTCACTACTTGCATAGGTAACCACGGGACCGTTTATAGGTAACTATACATTGCAGGTCAGGATAGCGGTTTTGAGTGAGACTATGAACCCCTACAACAACACAAGAAAAACCTAAGGCATCCGCCCTCGCCGGTGGACGCAAAACACTTGTTAGGCAGTCTCTTGCTAAAACGGCAGTTGCCCCCTCTTTCAGGGGTGTCGACAATACCCCGATTGGCACACAAGGAACCAGTAACAAAGCTAGTCCCTGTGGTCGACACATCCTCTGCATTGGTCGCCATAACTTCGCCCTAGTACCCATCCACCTCCAAATCTGCTATGAATGCGCCCACACACTCTTCGGATGCCACCGAGACATTGGTACACACACTGACCGCGGCTCTTAAGTCGGTGGCCGTATCTTCCACCAACCCCTCTACCCACAGGGGCAAGCATAAACCGCCCTGGTGGAACCAAGAGATCGAGGATCTTCATCAATTCAGTGGCGGACTCTTTAATAGGGCAAAAGCCACCGTTGAATGGAGACTCTATAAAAAGGAAAACAGGGGGAACTTAAATACTTAAATACGTGGGCGAAGAGGGCTTTGAGAAGGTTTACGAATTATGACGTGTGCTTGATGGCGATATAATGCAAATATACTGTCGTATTTATAAAAATACTGACTAACTATACATACAAACAAACAGTTGGCTGTAGAAGACAAAAAATTTGAAAACAAAGAAAAATTTAAATCAAAACAACCACAAGTTTTAACTTTGTTTAACGTAAAAACGGTTAAAAGAGTGAGCAAAGCGAAAGCAATGGCAGTAGTAGATGTCGAAGTGACTGCTAAGTCTTATGAGATTACAGGCATCTATGTGAATCTTAAAATGGATTGTAAGAAGTGGGGTAATTTTAAGACAATAACAAAAAAATGTGTCTCCCTTCCTTCCCTTTATCCTCTTAACTACAACTTCTTTCTTTAAGCTGTCACATTGAGGAGTAACTAGAAGTTTCAATTTTAAGGGTTTCATTCAGCTTTATAGACTTCTTAGTTGGAAACACCACTTGTATATGACGAGGGGCTGGTGAGGAGTGAAATTAATGGGTTTTTATTTTTATTTTTATTATACTACTGACTGTGTTTTTGAATTTTAATAGTTTGTTAAGAGTTTATCTTTTCCTTTTGTATTTGGTCTTTTACCCGTTTGAGTTTGAGTGAAAATAAGCAGAAAACACTCGAGAGACAACATAAAATCTAGGGAGTAAATTAAGATAAACACGCCCACAGAGGCCAAATGTAGTAGAAAAGGTTTTCTATTGTTAACGAGAGTTAATAATAACAATGAGAAATATAAATATTTTAAAAGAAACAAAATAGAAGATACGTGTTTTAAGAAGTTTACGAAGAAGTCTAGTTACTCCAATATGTGTAAACAAATTTTACGAATTTTAAGTAATAATTTGAAGAAGCCGCAGTCTAGTAGGTAGTGAGTTCGCTTATTAGACATAAAGCCAGGGTTCGAGCCCCAGGCCAGACATCAAAACAAAATACAAAAAGTATTTCTTCGGCGACTTTCTCTCAGCAGATTTCTGGCAAAAACTCTGAGAGTAAATAAAATTACCATGAAAAGTTTCTCAAAATATGTCGTTCGGAAACGACTTTAAACTGTAGGCCCCACCACTCATGTATAAAATTAACACACACAACATAATTTGTGTGAGAAACTAGGTCGTAATCCTGACTGAAGGGTTATAATGACTTGTCATTCGACTGGACCCTAAACTGACAGTAAATGTCGACGACGCCAGAAAGCGAACCATACAACACTGGCAAGAGAAATGGAACACTGAAACAAGTGGTAGATGGACGGCGAAACTTCTTCCAGATATTACCCGCTGGATT
Source organism: Sarcophaga subvicina (assembly GCA_936449025.2). Taxonomy (NCBI): domain Eukaryota; kingdom Metazoa; phylum Arthropoda; class Insecta; order Diptera; family Sarcophagidae; genus Sarcophaga; species Sarcophaga subvicina. The sequence goes on from OW388084.2 coordinate 43,690,055, forward strand.
GAGAGAAAATTTGGTGAGGTTAATTAGTATTTAACACAACTGTTATCCGGACACGGTTATTTTTGTAAATATCTGTTTAAAATGGGAAAGATGACACGACCAAATTGCATTTATGATGATGCGTCGATTGATGATGCGGAACACACTTTCTTTCATTGCGAGAAATGGAGCTTAGAAAGAAGGAATCTTGAGGCTAAAGATTCCGAAAATATTCCAAAGACATCGAAAACTTCTGCGATGTACTTCTGAGCAGCGAAGAAACTTGGAACAGCATGGATAGTTACACTGAGGCTTTGCTAAAATCTAAGAAATTTGACTTGGATGAGAGAATTGGAATGGATGTTTGAACACCTTCACAGATTTTGTTTGCGGAATCCATACGCGGATATGTATATAAAGGGGACAAATGGACAGACGGACTCCACTTCGAAGTAATGCCAGAGTAGTTCCGGAGTGGGCACAAAGAGTCCAAAAGAGGAGGGGTATTTAATGGGTGAGGGCCCCACAAACGGGGGATAGTGACGACTACCCCTATGGTGCGGTTAGGTACATTTACTCTTCCCCAGCGGAAAAAAAATGATTGTGAAGTATGATGTGCAATATATGAGTACATACGATATATGAACATATAAATTATGTCTATTGTACACATTCCCATTCCTATTCCTGCTACTTACATACATACATATATACTTCTATTTACATATTACAATGTATGTGTGCGTAAATCTATTCAAATATAAATTCAATAAAACTGATGAATTCAAATATGAAGTAACTAATGCCTTGATATTGTATTCAATTTAAATATTTCAATCGAATGTTGAATGGTTAAATGGAGGCATAATTTAAAGGAAATTCATAAATAAATACTCTAATCATTTAAATATACATATTAAATAAATATGCTTATACTAGTGCATACATAATGAAATGAAATGATTCATAAACGTTTAATTTACATTTAAAGACATATTCAATTCAACAATATTGTACGAATCCTTAAAAAAAGTACATAACTTGAATTTATTTCATTGACTATTTGTTGGAAATTCTATTCAGGCAAGAGAACAATTTGCTACCATTTTTTTTTACTCGCAATTTTTATTCTAAATTCGTATTTTCAGATTCTAAATACATTCGGGTTAGGTAATATGGAAGGGTACACGAAGGAATAACGTGTTTTTATTATGAAAATATTTATGAAAATGGAAGAATTTTTTAAGATGTAATTAGGAAACGTAGAACAAAATGCTTAAGAGAAGGTGCTTCAACAAATCGTGCCATAAAGCTGGTGGTTGAGAAATTTGAAGAAACTGGATCCGTTCATGATAACAGAAACAGAATTTATTAACGCAGTGATCGTTCAACTAAAGATATAGCAACTGTGAGCAGATACTATTCTATCACAAAATTCATTATATTATCTCCACTGAATTTAATGAATCGACTTACACTCGATTTTGGGATTGATTGATCTTTAGGATTTATTGGGCCAACGAGATACTGTACAACGATGTTGATTTAGCAAAAAATAAATCATAATTTCAAATGCAGCTCATTTTAATCTAGGCGGATAAGTTAATAAGCAAAATTCTCGTTTTTGGGTCTCAGAAAACCCTCACGTGATCTTACAGAAGCCCATGCACCCATTACGACCGACTGATTGTGGTGCCGTGGCATCATTGGCACATATTTCTGTGAAAATGAGGACGGCGCAACCTTTACGGTCAATGAAGACACCTATCGCACCATGATACCCGCTCTGCATGGTATTGATATGACCGATGTTTGATGGCTTATTAGACATGAGGCCACGGTTCAAACCCCAGTTCTGATATCTCCAATGCCATTCATGTATGTAATTAACACACAACATAAGTGGTATGAGAAGCTTGGTCGTAATCCTGACTGAAAGGTTATAATGGCCAATTATTTATATATGTATGAGCAGAAGAGGTGAAGAAGATACAGAAACGTTCACTCAAATTAGTTCACAGCATTTAAACACCAAACGATCCACATTATTCAACATTTTTGCATTGCAATATTGGTTCAAATACTTATAATATCCATCGTAACACAAAGAAAAAAATTGGAATTTTTTTAACAAAATAATCTTCTCTGAAAAGCCCATTTCTAGCTCAATGGCTACGTCAACAGGCAGAATTAACCGTAGATCGAGCTTTGTATCAAAAATGATACATTTCAATTTTTGAGACGATATAACTTTAATTCAGAAAAAGTTAGATGCCTGATATTTTTACAATTCGTTAGTATTGTTGTCGCCATTATTTTAAACCAAATAAAAAAAGAAAATTTCAAACAGGACTTATAAAATTCAAAAACTTCATAATTCTATCTTATGTATCATTTTTGATACATACGACTTTCCTAGAGATTTTTTGGTGTTGTGTATATATGTTTTTTAAGTTTTCAAAAGATTTCGTGAAGTTTTATCGGGAATAATACATTATTTATGGTTTTTGAGAAAGTATTGAAAGTTAAGTGTGGAACGAAAGTGAAAAGATTGAATTTTCTATTCTTGAATGAGCGTGTTACTTTATTAGACGTCAGACCAAGGTTCAAACCTAACGCCAGATATTTTTAATTTATAACGAAAGGTTGTAATGACCGCTTATATATTAATTATATATGTAATATCCCTGCTACTAAAGACTTTGAAGAAGAAGAAAATAGAAACTCGTCTTATGAACTGAAGAAAGTATTGGCAGCAACAAATATGATGACAGGATGTTTATCGCCAAAGAGGGTACTATTTGGAACAAAACAACCTGCCTTTAATAGTTTGGGGTGAAAAAATATTATCAATTTTCACGCAAATTGCTAGCAGCTGTTTCCTGAAATCTTGTAGAGTCTTTCTTACTGCTCTTCTCATATTTATCTCACGTGACAGACAAACATTAGAAAAATGTGTTTCGTCCCATGTTTTATTACAGATGATAATATTTCTGTCAACTATGTACGTATGAGATAACGTTTTAATAATGATATATGTATTTACAACCATTACGCCTTTTCGAAAAATGAGCTGAAAGTCTTGCATAATCATGTTTAAAGCCTTTTTTTGAAATTCGAATGAAAAGGATTTTTTTCTAACAAAAAATATTTTTATCTTAATTTTTTGTTAGAAAATTTTAGCCATTTTCATAAAACTTTTATCACACAACTTGTAGTTTTATGTAAGAAATAATACTCTATCAATAGTTTGAGATTAGCTATCACACTTTTAGAGCAGCCCATATATCCTTTCTAAGATTTTTAGAAATTTAATTTTTTGTTCGCTTAAATGGTAAGAAAATTGAAGAAAATGTATTTAATTAATGATGCCTATGTTTTTATGTTCCTTACAGCAGTATTTGGGGAAACCCGTATCCGGGAAACCAGAGAGGAATCAAAGAGAGAAAATTATTATTGACATAATCGATGTTCTATTGCAACAGGAAACCTTTTTACCTCACATGACGTTGACAACAGATATTTCTAACGAATCACAAGAATGGTTTGTACCATCAGGTTCCATCCATCCCTCAACTGAGAGTGTTACTGATGCGAGTGACAATAAGCTGTTCTATCTAAGCAATTGCAAACATATAAATCGCCACAAAGCAGGGTACTAGATGTCAAATTATTACCATTTAGAAAGAAATAAAACCAAGCTGACATGAAGTGCTTGATTTTTATGTAAAAAACCATGCCATGTACATCATGTCAAAAATTTTGGCATAAATTTCATAAAAGTGATAATAAAAATAGTTTTATTAAAATGAATTAATATATTAAAATTTTTTAACAAAATCTATCAATAATCGTGACAATTCCATGTACTACAAGTCTGTATCAAAAGTGATACATAAGCTAGAATTATGAAGTTTCTTTAAGACTCGATATACGGTTAATGTATTTGCGGTGAAGAAAATTAGAGCAATCATTACATTCTCAAAAAGCTACTGTTTTGATGTAGTTCGTGGTTCGGGGTTATCATCGTACCATATTATTATTTTTTTTCCAAATTTTAATCACAATATGTAGATGACACGAAGCTTTTTGTGACAGAAAATTGATGATTCAGACGTAGAGAATATTTGGATTCAACAGAATTGTTGCACTTGGCACATAGCAAGGGAAATAATTGATCCTTTAAAAAGTTCTATTATCACATTATTTCACGTAGAGAAGAAGTAAATGACCACCAGAATCATGCGATTTAACACCTTTAAACATTCTTTGTGTGTAAGATATGATCGAAATTTTTTACTCGTTTAAAATACCTATTCATGCCATTATATATGGAACTTAAAATCATACCAACGTTTACCAAGGCTTTTCTAGGAGGAGCGCATTCCAAATATCCCATTTCCCATGACTCTGACACAGAAATCCGGCTGAATTTGATCAATGGCTCGGTCTATGTTGCCTTTGAGGACCACTATGGTTTGTTGTTTATTCGAATACATCTCCTACTTAAGAAAATTTCATGTGACATGACCATGTTCTTATATAGCTCGTGGAGAATGTTAATGACCTCTATGGCTCATAGCGCCGTAGCATTAAAACCATATGTCGTTGGTATCTAGGTCATATAATTCAGATCAAGAGATGTTTGTAATCATCGACATATTGTGATCGCCTTTCACAGTGATGGCCTGCTGAACTTCATTCTCAAATGAATATGGACCTATAGCGCAGCTAGGTAAAAATCTTTACTAAACACTCACTATTGGGGAAGCTCTTGGATCTCATGTAAACTTTTTTTTTCATTCCAAATTCAAAATTTTTTCCATTCATTTCCTGTTCATCCCGAAATGGGCATTATCGCAGCAGTTGATTTGGCGATGAAAATTAGGTTCAACCGGATCACTAGTTTTCATAAAAGAATTTTATTATTTACACGCATTATTGAATGCCATCCATATCCCTTCATCGTGTTTTGATAAAACAGTTGAATAAATGATCACTAATTTGACAGATGCAGCTTCAACAAAATGGCCGTTATCAACTGTCAAGGTTCGAAAGTCCTGTTATATGATCACACATAGCAGTTAAAAACACAAAACTTGTTTAAATATAAAAAGAATGTTGCCATTGTAATAAAAACGCAACATGTGTGTACTGGGATATTATAAATTGTAAAGTTTTAAAACAACAAAACATTTTCGTTTTTGTAGTGTTTGATACAGTAATGTATACATGACGTATACTATGGACTGGCAGCCTCTATTTACACATACATATGTATTTACTTACATAATTGGTCGTTATAACCCTTCAGTCAGGATCAGAGATTAGCCATGAATCACTTTTATGCTACTTACGCTCATGAAACTTTGAGTATAAGTGAGTCAACAGTATTGAAATCCAACTACTCTGATTCATTCGTACTCAGTACAACATTGATTTATAAGTACATGTTGCAATGAGTATGAGTACAACGTTAACACCAAACTCATACTACACATTACTCGTAAATGATTCGAGTGATTCGAATCATTCATCAAAATTTACAGTCTTAGTTGTTGTTGCATTTAAAAAAAATAAAAAAGACACATAAGCAAACAAGTCAGAGCAGCAAGCAACCACACAACCTTCTAGTGAGAATTGTAGTGTTCGTACGCGAATCTTACTTATCATGCGTATTGTTAAGTATGAATATGATGAGTATTTCAAACTTTGAATATGAGTAGTATGAGTGTAATATTAAAATAAGTATGAATGCGTATAAGGATCAGAAATTATGAGTATGATTCGATTCTACTCACTTTTTTGAATACTCATTGCTGATCTCTGAAAAAGGGAGACCCTATGATATCCGCAGCAGTCTTCTGGCAAAAACTTTGAGAGTAAAATAAAATATCTATTATTCGGATTAGAATTTAAACTATACGCCCCGCTGCTTATGTATAAAGTTAACACACACAACAAGGGTGGTGCAAGAAGCTAGGTTGTAATCCTGACTAAAGCGTTGTTATAGCCAATAAAGTGAAAAAAGGTGTTTATTCTGAGTAAATATTTTGTCTGACCTGGGATACGAACCCGGTATCTACGTCTAATAAGCCAACACACTACCTACTAGAGTACGGCGATTGCACATACCTTCCTGCATTTGCTAAACAAAAATTTTCATTTATTCTCCAGTCAAAATAAAACTACAAATTTTAGTTTGGCAATGCGTTTATGGTATTAGAATCTCCAATTCCACAAATTTGTTGCACCCTAATATTTATTATTTTTATTATATTTAACAACAAATACTAACGAATAGAAATTAAAAGAGAATGAAGTTCATAATTCGACCACTAAAGTCAGTATGTTGTGCAAGAGATAACACAACACAGTCAGCTCAAACCAAACGAACTTAGATGGTCAAAATAATAGGATATAATGGTTACTTGTGTTGTTCTATAGAATAATAATCTATACAGGCATAAATACACATACAAACACACATTCATAAATCTAAAGAGCAACACTTGCAACAGTGTTCGCTGAACAAACTAGACAAGCAATAATTAGAGACAGAAATACTGTGATGTTAATGGCATTGAAGATACGAGTTATAAATATGCTTGGAAAAACACGCTGTCAACCTCTTTTATTTCTTGTTGGCCGTTTTTACACATTTTTAACTGAAATAAAAAATAATGCCACCAGAATTTGTTGTTGTTTTTTATTCTTATTTTTGGTCGTTCTCAAAATAAATATTAAGCGATAGTAGAACCATATTAAAATTGAAACCACATTAAGTTGGAGCACAAAATGTCCTGCATAATGTGGATTAAAAAGAAAAATAAAAATGAAAACCAAAAAATAAAATGTCAAAGGAATATACGGACATACATCATCTGAGAGAATGTATGCCACTTCTAAGGCAGGCTAAATGTGTAGGGAATGATAAGAATGTATTATTAACGATTCACTGAATCCTAAATACAACAAAAAACATTAAATTTTATATTTTCGGCGTATTATTTAAAATGCAGTTTTAAAACGAATTATATTTTTGAAGTCAGTGGTTCGAATTGACAATTGAGAGCGTAACCACATATGGGACTTTTTAACTTTCACAGTTAAAAAAGCCCATCTTGTTGAAGCTACATCCATCAAATTAGTTGTCATTTATTTAGTCTGTTTTGCTAAATCACCAAGGATAACCATAGACAATGAAGCATTTTTTGCTTAATTTTTTTAGGAGCAGTTGCCAACGGACTGTAGTTTTCATAGAAAAATCATCCTGAGCAAAAACCCCCCCTTCTATAGAATGGATACGTGAATAATTAAAATTGCCAATCTTGGACGATACTAATCTTCATGAAAAACAAAAGCGTTCAATGCATCCCAAAAAAGTTACAGTTTGGTATGTATTTTTCCTGGCGTCATCGTCTGTACATATGTTTTTGAGAACGGCGTTGGCCCAGCTATAACTGTCAACAGCGAGCACTATAGGTCTTTGATTACCAACTTCTTTCAACCTGAATTGCATGATATGGACACTAACAGAACATCATGAAGTGCTATGCAAAGTATACAATATCGAATGTTATGTATGAGCGATTTGAGGGCATGTTCGTCTCACGTGGAGGTGACATGAACTGGCTGCCATGATCGTGCGTTTCGACACTGTTAGACTTTCTCGTAGAGGGTTTTATTATGTCGCAGGTGTAAGTGAATAAGCCATAAGCCACTGCTGCGCGCAAAGTCAACATAACCCCTGTCATCAGTCAAATTCAGGCTGGTTTATGCGCCAGAGTCAAGACAAACTGTACATTTCGGATGTTGTCCGTACAGAGAAGCGATTGTGGACAATTAAACGATGTTATATTCCACACATAAAGGCATCAAATAGGCCTTTTAAACGAATAAAATATTTCAGTGCTATTTCACACACATAATTTGTTTTACTTAAATTTAAAGAGAGGAAACGCTTGAAAAATACCCTATAAATACATAAAACATTTTTTTACTATTAGGTCACAAGCTACTAAAAATCGATAATCTAAACTCAGTAAACACTAAGCAAAACATCGATCCAGGCACTGAAATCGTTTGTAAAGAGCTACGTCGGCTATAATATTCGGCTACAAAATAGGTCATAATATTCCTTAAAGTTATTATTTTTATAGTTTCTTTAAGGTTAAAATACGTTTTTATTGGTAATTCGGTAAACCAAAGGGTGTTAATTCATGTGTCATCGAAACATTCAGCTTCTTGGAGGAGGCAAAAATTTTAAAATTTTAAAATGTCACGTGAATTATAGTAATCTAGTGGGTTTTACTTCACAGATTTCAAAATGTGATCAACTGAGTGAGATGCATTATAATTTCTGTTGTGAAATCGAGTTAGCCTCTGATGTTAATGGTCTACGGTGTTTTGATCCTGTACTTTTTTTATATTCTAAAAAGACATATCATAACTCATTAATTTTTAAATAAACGACAAATTAACTTCAATTAATATTAATGCTATAAACACAATAAACGCAAAGCAGCAAACACACCAATCTCTCAAAAGTGGAATACATGGGTGTATATGGATGTAACTATTTTAAAGGTAGCACGACAACAAACAAAGATTCGGCTGCTTCGCTTTTAGGCTAATTTCTATTTTTATTCGCAGCAATGAGAGAAGTGCGTGCACGCACTGGAACGATTTGTGCCGGCAATGCGACGATTAATGCTGTCAATATACACGAAATAATGTTTTAGTGGCGCCATTGATAGAGAATAAATGAATTGTTTATTTATAATCAATGCGCATGTTGCTTAACGTAAGCTGCAATTGCAAAATTGTTATGCTTGCCGCGTTGCGCATATTGTTCAAAGTGAACAGACTAAAATAGATGCTGATAAATAGAGTGAAAGGTCAGCAGTTTGGAATAAAAGGGATCGTGTAATAAAATTGAAAACGTAGTTTTCTCAACATGTCTAACACTATTCATAATACAGATCGACTATTTTTAGAAAGTTAAAGCGAGCGACATTATGATAAATTTTCCGATTGACTTAATTAAGTCTTGAAAAAGAAAAAAAAAACTTATCTTTCACCAACATAATACAATCGATCACACGCGCGTGGAATCAATGAAAAAAGAAATAGGCTTAGAATTGGTAATGTTCTTATGCTATAAACACAATAACCGCAGCTCGGCAAACGCATCAATTTTGTAATTGCAGCCAAAGGTATGCTGCGTAATAAAGACATAATAAAGGTAGCATCAGCAAAGAATAAACAAAACAAATAAAAAATAAACACTTCATTCACACTCTACCAGAGGTGCGACTGAAAGGTTCTTTCGTGTTATATTTCATACATTGCGTCTTTAAAACCTTTATTTCATGCATGTTTTTAATTTAATCCTCTGGTTGCCTACACAAATTATATCATTGATGCGAATAGAAATAGAAATTCGCCTTTATGCAACGCCGCAAAATCTATGCTTGTTACTGCACTGCCTTTAAAGTAATCAGTTCGTACACATACATCCATGTATTCTATTTTAGAGAGATTGCTGCGTTTGCTGCGATGTGGTTATTGTGTTTATAGCATTATAATTGACCACCTATTATCTTCAATAAATATGGTGCTCTCTAAACATATTTCCTTGCAAGGCTGATTTCGAGAAATTTTGATTTTCTGATATATTGAAGAAGCGTTGATTAAAGAAGTCAGTTTTGAACTTAATTGTGTTTTTTAATAAAGGAAATCTGTGTTTCATTAAAACATTTTATTGACGCAACTTTGTAATTAATTATCTACAATCTACATTGTATCCTTATCTACAATCACTGCCAAAATAATTTCCAATTGACAAAGAAAGAAGCAAAATTATTTGTTTAAGCCTTCGGTTTCATTTACGCTGCATAATTATGTGGAAATGTTTTAAAAATTACTTAATTTGTATAAAATTTTTTGAAATATAAAACTAGCTGTACCCTGCCTGTGTTGCTGCGCCACCAACCAATATAAATTTGAAGGAAAGACATTACACAAATGTCCAATTAATTTTGAATAATTTTATTGATTTTGTTTCCCGTTGTCCTGATGATTCAGATGAACGGGCCTGAGTAGTACGTGTTCGCTCAGATTCTAATCTCACTTCTCGTTGTTCAAGTGGTTCAAGCGAACGGGTTTCAGTGGCATATATTCGAAGATTTTCCAGTCTCAATGCTCGTCTGATTCTGAGGCTCGTAATGCTCTTTTCTTCCGTGGTCGACAAATTGCTTGTCATTCATTTTGAATAATTTTCATTAACGCCATCCATCGGAAATTAATCGCACCAACCTCTGTCGACTAATGCGCAACAACTTTGTTAAAGAATGCACAGTTTACTATTTAATTCATTGTAAAGCCCGGGTTCGTATCCCAGGTCAGACATCAAAAATGAAATATAAAAAAAAAAAAAAAAATATTTCTTCGGCGACTTCCTCTCAGCAGATTTCTGGCAAAAACTCTGAGAGTAAATAAAATTGCCATGAAAAAGTTTCTCAAAAATCTGTCGTTCGGAGTCGACTTTAAACTGTAGGTCCCGCCACTCATGTATAAAATTAACACACACAACATAAGTGGTGTGAGAAACTAGGTCGTAATCCTGACTGAAGGGTTGTAATGACCAATTATGTATGTGTGTAAAGGGCACAACTATGCGTTCAGAATATTCGAAGAGTCTTTCAAGATCTTAGGGCTACAATGAATTTCTGTAAGTCTCTTACAATTAACCACTGAAAAAACGCTGCAGAAATTCCCTAGTGATACGCTTTCAACGTCTTACGAACCAGTGCAATTCAATTGTTTCTATTTCTCGAACAAATCTCGCAATTGCCAATCCATGTTATCAACAGCTGTAGAACGCAAAGTTAATAATCAGTATTGGGCTTTCACTTAGAGGCTAGCGCAGCGGTTACCAAATATATTTCATCATTTGTATCAACAGCCTGGTTATGCTTCAAATTAATTCTACTCAAACTGTACTATTTGCCTCTCGTAAAGCGCAGTTAAATGAATGAACTGCTCAGATGGTACATACGATTAGTGGCTGTATAGGTTAGGTTAGGTTAGGTTAGAAGACGTATACTTGTCAATTAAGACAAGTACAGTACCCGGAGGTCGAATTGACCCATTATACAACGTCCTAATTTCTCAAACCACTTATTTTGTGTGTGTTAATTTTATACATGAGTGGTGGGACCTACAGTTTAAAGTCGACTCCGAACGACAGATTTTTATTTATTGAGAAACTTTTCATGGCAATTTTATTTACTCTCAGAGTTTTTGCCAGAAATCTACTGAGAGGAAGTCGCCGAAAAAATACTTTTTGTATTTTGTGTTTGATGCCTGGCCTGGGGCTCGAACTCACAGTTTTTTTTTAACAAAAAACAAAAATTTCTTCGGCGACTTCCTCTCAGCAGATTTCTGGCAAAAACTCTGAGAGTAAATAAAATTGCCATGAAAAGTTTTACATAAAACTGTCATTCGGAGCCGACTTTAAACTGTAGATCCCACCACTCATGTATAAAATTACAGTAGGACCTTGATTATCCGTGATTCGATTATCCGGCAACATTAATTATCGGGGATGGGAAAAGAAAATTTTTTGCATCGACTTAATTTTATTTTGGATCGACTTAAATTTTTCTGCATCGTTTAACCGTGATTATCTCTATTATCCGTGATTATAAGCAAAAATTATTTTGGACAAACAAGCGAAAAAGGGGAATTCCCTCTTTAGTATACGATGAGTATACATGTAAACCAGTTTAGTTTAATTTAGAAATTTGAGAAGTGCCGTTTTTTTTATATTTTTGAAACATGTATGTATATAAAATCGTTGAATTATTTAGTTTTTATATAAATATGTACATATTCTTTTATTAATTAATAAAAATATCTATTAAAAAACTAGCCAAAATTGGTACTCAATTAACCGGGAAAATCGATTATCCGGAATGCTTCCGGTGCCGACCATCACGGATATTCAAGGTCCTACTGTAACACACACAACATAAGTGGTGTGAGAAACTAGGTCGTAATCCTGACTGAAGGGTTGTAAAGGCCAATTCTGTATGTATGTATATGTATGGTTTTATTTTTGAGAAATAAATGAAATATGTTTCAGACTTGATGTTTGAACTCACAGTAAGAAACCACCTACCTAATAGAAATAATTTGGTGTGCTGTGAAGATGAATTCTTGGACACTCAGAATTTAGTGACAAAACATATCTAAACAAAGCTGGGATGGATAGGACATGTCAACCAGAACGGAATAGGTAATATCTGTGTTATAACGAGACTTAGAGAGTCCAAGTACGCTGTGCCCTTTAAAGCGACTGCCAATTTATCATAATCTAACCTAGTATTGTAGGCCTTACTGCATAAATAGGAAAGCATTCCTCAAAGTGGTGGAAATTATCACAAAAAAAAACTAAGTTTAGTAGATTTTAATCCTATAGTCTGTGATTGAATTTATAAAATCAAAAAATTCTTTAGTTTAAATTGAAAATCTTAAATTATTAATTTACATTTTATAGAAAATTTTCTGAAAAAATCTTCATAATGAACTGCGTTCCTGCCTCCTTTATTTAATTTTTTTGTGAATAAAAAAAATTGACTAAACTATCTAGAAAGCATAAAAAATCACTAATAAAGGCTTTCTAAAAAAAAACCCCAATGATAATAAAAAAAGAGATAATTATATTTTTTAAATAGGGTTTTTCATTAAGCGCTATCTTTATTTAAATGTAAAGAAACAAAGTGTGTATATTGAAATTATTTTCTTCCTTTAAAGGCCTAATTGAGTTGACATCACTGGTTGAATAAACAATCAAAATAAGATAAGGCTCTGTGAAAATTTAAATATAAAATAAAAATAGTGTTTTAAAATAGATAGAGACTATTTAAAAAAACATAATAATAATCAATAATACCTGGTTATTTATGAGTGCAAGAATTTTGGTGAAAATAATTAGATAATGGCTGATTGCAGTAAATGCAGATCATCAATTAGGGGAGAAAGTGGCATTAGATGTAATGGTGTATGCGACAAAGTTTTTCACTTTACAAGAAAATGTGCCGGTATTGATCAATATTCGGCGAAAATTATTGATGAAGACAATTATGTTCGTTTTATTTGTGATGACTGCATGCAGTATATACAAAATGTAGACCTTGTTTTAAGGGATATACAAGATGGAGTGATAAAAAACAAACAAACATTACTCGAATACAAAAATGAATTTGAAAGCTCTCTGAAGCAAAATGAAAGTGAAATAAAGGCATTACTAGAGGCAATTGAAATGAGATATGATGAAAGATCTAAAAAAATAGATAAAATTCAAAAAATGTGTGAAAACAACGTAGAAGTGGTAAAGAATTTATATGGAAACATAAACGAATTTGAAAATAAAAACAAAGATATGTATAATACAATAGAAAAAAGTAATATAAAAATGTGTAATGAAATAAAGAAGGTGATAAACGATACAAACGCCAAAACGAAAATGACTTATGCTCAAACAGTTGCAAGAAATATAGAGATGCCAGATGTCTCGCAAAATTTCCCGTTGATTATTAAACCGAAGGAAAAACAAAGTGTAGTAAAAACAAAGGAAGAATTAAATAAAAAAGTTAATCCAATAAATTTTAAAATAAAGAATGTGGAGAATAAGAAGAACGGAGCACTAGTTATTCAAAGCGAGAATACAGAAGAAAGAGATAAAATGAAAAAAGCAATACAAAATGAAATAAGTGGAGATTATGAAGTAACGGTTCCAAAACAAATTGAAATGCACATAATAGTAACGGACATGAATTTCAAAATACCCGAAAAAGAACTTATGGAAAAAATTAAAAGACAAAATGAAATGCTAGAAAAAAGTGAGATGGAAATAATTAAAATATTTGAAACAAAAAGATACAATAAAATAATTTATAATGCTAAATTAAAAATCGATAATAAATCATATTCTCAAGTTATGAAACATCAGAAAATAAATGTAGGTTGGGACAGATGCAGAGTTTTCGATGGAACAAATGTTATGCAGTGTTTCAAGTGCCATGGATACAATCATAAAGCAGCTGAGTGTAAAAATGAAGTTATTTGTTATAAATGCCATGAAAAACACAAAAGTACTGAATGTAATAAGGAAATTATTAATAAATGTATAAATTGTATTAAGGAAAATAAAAGACTTAATTTAGGATTAGATGAAAATCATAACACTAATAATAGAGAATGTCCGGTATATCAGAATAAACTTAGTTTAAAAAAGAAGAGGATAGGCATAGTGTCCTAACAACCAACGCAATGGCATGGAATATATACCAATATACAAGGTTTGTTAAATAATTTTGATCAACTGGAAATAGTAATCGAGGAAAATAAACCAGACTTTATAATGTTATCTGAAACACACTTGACAGATGAAGTAGATGAATCCGAAATTGAAATAAAACAATATAATCAATATAGAACATTATCAGACTCAAATAGAACCGGAGGTGTAATTATATACTTTAAAAAATGTTGGATCATCAAGAAAATTAAAGAATATGTAAGAGAAACAAAATACTGGATAAGCGCCTTTAAAGCAAACTATGAAAAAACATCATTTTTAATAACGGTTGTATACAGGTCGCCAAGTAGTTCTAAAAGTGAATTTTGCAATGACTTTCAGGAAGTATTGGAAGAGATTTGTGAAGAAACCTGTGATATCATAATAGTAGGAGATTTTAATATAGCCTGGATGAAAGATTTTTATAAAAATAAACTGGAAAGTATAATAAATGACAATGGCCTGAAACTAATTATGAATGATTGTACTAGAATAACAAATAATTCGAAAACATTAATAGATTATGTGATAACAAATAATGATAATATTTTAGCTCAAATTAACATAAATAATAAGATAGCCGATCATGAAACTATTGACATATTTATACATAATGAAAATATTGATAATAAAAAAATATAAGAAATAGAAATATTTAAATATAATAAAAACAGATTCAAAAGTGAACTAAGTGCAATAATAGAAAATAAGGAAATAAATAATTTAGACTGTTACGTAAACCATCTTGATAAATGTCTTGAAAACACGATAAAAAATTTTACTTTTAAAAAACTAATAAATGAAAAATATAATAATAATAAATGGTTCAGTAATGATATTAGAATTATGAAAATGGAGAAAATTTTTAAATATCAAAGAGCTATTACTGAAGATACTACTGAGGCATGGGATAACTATAAAATAATAAGGAATAAATATAAAGTAACTATCGAGAACGAAAAAAATAAATTTATAGATAATAGAATATGCAATGCAAATAGCCAAAAAGAAATGTGGAGCAAAATAAAAGAACTAGTTTTAAGGAAACCCAGATCTGTGATAAAAACTGTGATTTTTAACAATATAGAATATAATGATAATATACAAATAGCCGATAAATTTAATAAATATTTTGTTAATAGTATTAAGGAAATAAATAATTCCATTGAATTCGTGCAATATGAAAATAAAATAGCTGTGATAGACATTAAATTTAAATTTCGGGCAATAAATCTACAGGAAATAAAAATTATATGTAAGGAATTAAATAAAAAATCGGACTACAATAAAATAAATAACAACTTAATATTGGATAACTGGGACATAGTAGGCGATAAAATAATGCATATAGTAAACAAATCTTTGGAAAATGGATCATTTCCTAATAACTGGAAGGAATCAATAATTACACCTATTGAAAAAGTGAAAAATGCAATAAAATGCGAAGACTTTCGGCCTATCAATGGTCTAAAAACATGTGAAAAAATCCTCGAGAAAATTGTCAAAAAACAATTAGAAGAATATATGGAAAAACATAAAATTTTTACAAAATATCAATCAGGATTCCGAAAAAGACATTCTTGCGAGACTGCTTTAAGTTATGTTATAAATAGATGGAAATATTTGAAGCAAAATAATAAAATTTTAGCTATTTTTTTAGATTTCAAAAGGGCATTTGAAACAATCAATCGCGATATTTTATTAAAAAAAACTATACAAATACGGTATACAAGATATTGAATTGAAATGGTTCGAATCATATCTAAATAATAGAAGACAAAATACAAAAATTAACAATATAAAATCAATGGAAGTAAAAAACGATTTCGGTGTACCTCAGGGATCAATTCTGGGGGCACTTTCGTTCATCATATATATTAATGATCTGGAGAGTGTTATGGAAAAATGTGAAATAGTTCTTTACGCTGACGATACTCTGATTTTTTCAGAAGCACCAACAGATGAATTATGCTATGAAAATATGCAAATGGTCATGAACAAAATAAACAAGTGGCTGAAAATGAACAAATTAAAATTAAACGAAAGTAAAACGAAGTTAATGCAAATAAATATGAACAATAATATACCATTTAAAATAAATGATGTGACAATTGAAAAAGTAAATAAGATAAAACATCTGGGGTTTTTAATAGATAAAGATTTAAATTTTAAAGAGCATTTAGAATATATATGTAAAAAAATTAAACGTATAAGAAGTAAACTCTCAATAATGACAGCGATAAGCATATATAATACGATTATTAAACCTCATTTTGAGTATGGATCAACCATATTATATACCTGCTGCACAGATGAGCAAATAAATAGGCTACAAAAATTACAGAACAAAGCTATGCGAACCATTTTAAAATGCAACCGTTATACGTCCATACAACATATGTTAGACACTTTAAAATGGATGAACATTCAGCAAAGAATAAGATTAACGACAATGACTTTCATCAAGAAAATGGAAATGGGCAATGCACCTGAATATCTAATTGAGCAATTACAATATGTTGGCGATTCTCAACCATATAATCTTCGAAATAATAATGAATTCAGAGTACAACGAGCAGATACAAATGCAACGCACCGTTCCTTATTTTACAAAGGACTTAGAGATTATAACATGATGCCATCTATTATAAAAAATGAAGAAAATATTAACATTTTTAGAAAAAAAGTTGTAAATATTATTAGATATACAAATGTTAATTAAATTAGAGCTTTAAATTAATTGATTTAATGATTGATTTAAATATTTTGAAAAATGTAATGTAAAAGTATTACAAATACTACTAATAATAAATAAAAAAAAAAAAAAAAAAAAAAAAAAAAAAAATTACATTATATGTCCAATATTATATCGTTTAAATGTCCGCAACAGCTACTCTAGATGGAATGCACACAATATATTTAATTTCCCATGACTCTGGAGCATAAATCCATCTGAATTTAACAAATATGTTGGCAGATCATATAATGCAAGCAAAAACTCATTGAAGTCTACATAGTCTAGTAGGTAATGTGTTGGCTTATTAGACGTGAGGCCATGGTTCAGACCCCAGGTCAGACATCTCGAACAAAATATTTCTTCGGCGACTTTCTCTCAACAGATTTCTGACAAAAACTCTGAGAGTAAAGAAAATTGTCAAGAAAAGTTTCTCAAAGAAAGCTGTCGTTCAGAGTCGACTTTAAACTGTTGGTTCCGCCGCTCATGAATTAAATTAACACACACAACATAAGTGATGTGCGAGGCTAGGTAGTAATCCTGACTGAAGGTATAATTGTGGAACCAATTATGTATGTATGTAATCATCGACTATAGTGCCCTCCGTTGACATTAATGGCCTAACCAAAGCCGTTTTCCTCACCAAATAGTAACATTGAATTGGGATTTTTAAAGGCTATTCTGTTCGTTCACGTGCTTATGCACTCTGAAATGGACCCCATCGCTGAAAAAGATTTTTCGATTAAAATTTGAATACGAATACAGGTCGCTGTTTATGGTGTTTGTCTGTGGTGATTTGACGGTCTGACAGTCTGAATAAATGACAACAAATTTTACAAATCTAGATTCAACGATTGTTATCTACCGTAAAAATTCGGGACACCCTTTTGGCAGACCCTTTATTTCCTTTAAGAAATTCCACTACTTTTTATATTTCCCTTACCAACTTAATTGTGTTAGTAATGTGTGTGTCTATGTGTGTGAGATCTTTTGCATTAAATATCCTTCCTTTTAAAGTGTTTGCACACACACTCACACCAAGGGGCATGCAACACTGTTACATATAAAATGTATATTGTTATGAAACTTTGGAGGTTTAAGTTTAACCGCACTTTAATTGGTTCCTTGGGGCTATAGACGACGTTTATTACGAGCATATGCAATAGTTTTCTTCATACCACTTTCCCTTTTCTTTTCACATATTTTTCTTTGGAATGGGAAATGGGGGAATTTCTTTATGTATGAAGTCATAGAAATATTTCTGGGAAAAGGGGGAATTTTTTTAAGTATGACGATAAAGTCATAGAAATATTTCTTAGAAATGGAGTAGAGTCATAAAGAATAGAAATAAAAATAAATTTACAAAAGTTTTTCAACGAACTTCAAATAAAATGATGTTTAATTAACATTAAATAATACAACAACAAAAAGAAGAAAAAATCTACAAAATAAATTTCAAAATTAAAATAATTACGACAGCAAATATTTTCGTTGACAGACGTGTATACCATACATACATACATTCTATAGAAACTTCAGATAAGTATCGTATGCAGAACAGCATTTATAAGTGAAAGGAACTTCATAAACAAACCCCAACATTTGGAAATTCTTTGGAAATACAAAAAAAAGAGAAGAGAAAATTTTGTAAAATTTAAAGAATTTCTTTGAATGTTAAATTCTGCCATAAAAACAAAGTTTAACAATTTTTTTTACGATTCAAACTTTTTCATTTTTCCTGTGTCACTAAATGAAAAATTCAAAAAATTGTTTGAAGGCTGAGTACAGCTGGTAAGTGAATTGCACAAATGGAATGAACTGGTACTATTGGATGCTTGAAATGAAAGTTTAAATATTTGAAAAGATTTAATTAGAAATTTTAAATATTGTAGAGCAAAATAATGCAGTAATAATAGTGTAAAAAACAACTACACGGTGAATGGAAACAATATTCGAAAGCTAACTTCCTTCCTAGAACTCTACATGACTAGCAAGTGTAACTAAAAAATAAAGTCTGGGTGCTTGAATGAATCTAAGTACCGACTTATATCAACAAATCCTAACCGACTGCCCAAAGGAAACAGCTATTTTCTGTCATGATAAGTGAAATTTTTCATACGCAGTGTTGTCGTTATTAAAATGTGATATAACGGATGAATAAAATATGATAGATGAAGCAAATATTTCATTAAATTTTGAAATGTCAATTTCTAACACCTAAACAATTTAAAGTCGCCGTTGTCTAATAGGCCACGGTAGTATTAGACATGAGAACACGATTCAAGCCCCAGATTAGGCATTACCAGCAAACCGAAATATAAAATAATATTTCTTCGGCGACTTCCTCTCAACATAATTCTCACAAAAACTCTGAGAGTAAATAAAAAATTCCATGAAAAATTTTTCAAAAATCAGTCGTTCGGAGTCGACTTTAAACTGTAGGTCCCGCTAATCATGTATAAAATTAACACGCACTACATAATTGGTGGTAGAAGCTAGATCGTAATCCAGACAGAAGGATTGTAATGACCATTTATGTGTATATGTATGTAAACAGTTAAATAAACTAGTCGGTAGTATCTTGGCGAGATGTTCTGGTTCAAACTCTACCTTAGATATCTCGAACAGAACAAAATATGAAAAAATATATTTTTCGGCAACATCCTGTCTGCAGTCGTCTAGCAAAAACTCTAAGAATAAAAAAAATCCCGTGAAACGTTTCTCAAATACATAATATGGAGATGACGTTAAGCAGAAAGCCATGAAATATTGCGCAAATCTGTCGTTTTGAATCGACTTTAAACTTTAGGTCACGCCAATCATAGATAAAATTTACACAAACAACATGGTTAGTGCGAGAAGCTAGGTTGTAGTCCTTACTAAAGGATTGCAATGACCTATTAAGTAAGTAAATGATAAGAACAGTACAAAGTCTGGCAAGTAATTAAAATGGAAGCCAATTAAGTAAACAAAAAAGGCTTTTAATCCATGCACCTACCTATTACTGCCATGCAATCAAACCCAGTAAGAAGCGTGTTGACGACAATGATCCAAAGAAGTGAGAAAGAATCAAATCCGGATATTTTTGTTTTACTATTTTCTGGCACTGTATGCCTCCCACGGCGGAAGTAACCTGTCGAGACTTAAGAAGGAGTTTACACAGTGTTCGTCGTTCTTATATTCCCCATCAAATATGAATATGAAAAGTCCTTTCTTTCTAACAATAAAATGAAGTGCAAATCTTTGGTTAGCAAAAATCATGTTCCTTTTAATCCATCTTACTAATTATTTTCCGAGTTCTCGAGTAATGCACCACTTGTATGGGTAGTTCTTTCCCTCGCCGAATTATGTTAGAGCATCTTAGATATTTAGCAAATGGGAATATCATACAAGTTACGATATATTTTTCCTCCGTGGAACACCTAAACCAGGTATCTGAAATTATTGTACTCCTCGTAAGTGTCTATCTATACCCATATCAAAAATCTAATTCTAAGCCCCCGTTGGACATAGCAATCACAGAAACATGTCGTACCCATTCCTCTAATACTTATAAAATGTTGCAACGCCCAAAAACATAGTGTACAGTAATTAAGCTCGTGAGAAGTCTTATCGACGTTATACTAAAGGTCAGGAGGGTGTATGGTTTTATCTATTGACAGAAAAGACCAAAAGATTGTAGATATTCTACCAGTGTGGTGCTAGTCCAACTGAGTATCAAGTCCGAAAGCTCAACGAAACGGGGATATTTGCCCGCGTAAGCCCTTCACTAGCAACATGGTATTACACTCCTCACCAATATCGTTTCCTGGAATGCCTGAAGAACTTAGTATCTATATCATAGCTGCGCCAGACATTTCGATCTTACTAAGTTACAGCTACAATACTGTCGACGTAGATATATATAGAAAACTGCAGTTTCGTAATTTGATTTTATAAATTACCTAACATAGACCTCTATCTGGAAAACAATGCGATTGCCAGGTATTATGAGAGAAACAGGGTGCCCTTGTAGTCTAGTGGGTAGTGTGCTAGACTATTAGCGTGAATATCGTGGGTTCGATTCCCACCAGAGACTCTGGGGGCTAATTCTCGCATTCGTATACGAACGAATTTTTACTCGAACGTGCGAGTTTTTTTAGTTTTGGGATTCTCTTATTCGTTATCGAGTAAAGTGTATCGAAATTTCTAGTGATGGCATTCGATACTAAAGCTTTCGAATTAACGTTTTTCTGCTGTAACGAACAATATAAAAAAATGTGAGTAACAAATTTATAATAATTTATGAATAAAAAATTAATTTCAGTATTCAAAACTTTTAAAAATTATTTACACCCAGAAGGAAATTCATGGAAATTTCATGGTTAAGCATTTAGAATTGCCAAAGAGTATTATACCAAATACTTCTCAGGGAAGGGCAAGAGCTAATCAGCTATGAGAACAGCTCACAGCTATGCTCAATGCTTTCGGCTCATCAATCAAAGATGAAAAAATATGGCGCAAGGTAGTTTAACAAACTCTTGTTTTAGTTCAAATAATAAATGTATAAATATATATTTGTCTTTAGGTATACGCTGAGCAAAAGCATTCAAAAAATATTTCATTCAATAAATCTTCAAAAATGAAAACGGGTGGCGGACCATATGAGGAAAAGGTTCTTTCCCTAATGGAAGAACAGACACTGTCTGCTGCTGAAATTGAAGTTTATGTTGAGAGTCTAAAAAATGTCCAAACTTTTGGGTTTTCAAAAACAAGGCAGCCCAAAAGCGAATTGCGACAAAGAAAATGTTACCCCAAGAAAAATAGTGTTCCTGACGTATCTCCCTGCCGTTTATCGGATTATGAAGAAGACAAAATGGAACCTACCATGTCTTCTTTTATAGAATTTGAAGATGATACTGCAAACAAACTTCAGCCCCAGCTAATAAAGTAAAACCAAAATATATTATCCATACGAAATATTACAATATTAATAAAACTTTTCTTCCTTGGATTAATTAAATTTCTTTTATTTTTGTAAGAAAACATTTGTTTTTTGTTTAAAATTTTTGCATTTTTGTCAGTGCTGTAAAACGAAATAATTAACTCGTTTTACAAAACCTAAGTAACAAATAAATTCGTTTCGTATCCAGTAACATCATCAGAAAATTTCTCGCTATCGAAATTATTTTCTATTCGAACGCAATTTCGATCACGACTGCGAGAATTAGACCCCTGGTCTGTGACACTACACCGAGCATATAGTCAAGTTACTCCGCTCGCATATAATTAAAATATAATAAATAAATAATATAAACAAAAATAAATGATGTTTTTTATAGAGGTATAGAACTTTAAGTTGACATTACTTTTCAAGATGGCGACCGATTTAACAGCTGTCAAGTGATTTATTCTCAGTTTGGTTTGGCAATTCATCACGAATAGACTCACGCTTAAACAACGCTTGCAAATAGTGCAATTTTATTTCGAAAATAATGGTTCTGTGCGCAAAACGTATCGCGCACTACGTCCATTTTATAGTCGACAAAATCGTCCATCAGAGCAGTTAATTCGATTAACCATGGAACGTTTTCGCACCACGTTTACTCTTATTGATAAGAAGCTATTAGAAGCTATTGCTGCTGTAGAGCGTAGCATTGAGGAAGACCCGAATGAGTCCATCCGTCATCGAGCACAGGAATTGGATCTTATGGAAGATTTTGCGGAAGGATCTTGGTTAAGGCGTAGATTCGTCGAATGGGCCCAAAACGAGATTACCGTTGTTCCCGATTTTCATAAGCGAATTTTGTTTAGCGATGAAGCGCACTTCTGGTTGAATGGCTACGTCAACAAACAAAACTGCCGCATTTGGAGTGAAGGTAATCCTCAAGTGTATGTGGAAACACCGTTACATCCAGAAAAACTGACTGTTTGGTCCGTACTTTTTCAAAAACGATGGTGTCCAGAACGTTACGATCAATGGTGATCGGTATAGAGCCATGATTACAAACTTTTTCATTCCTGAATTGAATAACCATGATGTCCAGGAGATGTGGTTTCAACAAGACGGCGCAACATGTCACACAGCTCGTGCCACAATAGATTTATTGAAAGACACGTTTGGTGACCGCCTAATTTCACGTTTTGGACCTGTGAATTGGCCTCCAAGATCTTGTGATTTAACACCGCTAGACTACTTTCTGTGGGGCTATGTAAAGTCATTGGTCTATGCGGTAAAGCCACAAACGCTTGACCATATGGAAGACGACATTCGCCGTATTATTGCCGATATATGGCCACAAATGTTAAAAAAAGTCATCGAAAGTTGGACGTCCAGATTGGACTACATCCGCGCTAGCCGTGGCGGTCATATGTCAGAAATCATATTCAAAATGTAATGCCACAAGATTATCTTTCGGATAAATAAAATTCATGTCAATCGAATAATCCATCGTTGTTTTATTGCAACTTAAAGTTCTATGCCTCTATAAAAAACACCCTTTAATTCAAGTGAAGTTGAATAACTACCCAATCCTACATTCTCTTTCTCTCCATGTCATCAGAAAAGATCGAGATCGCGTTGTCGCTAAAAAGACATTCAACAGACAGATTCTTTTCAGAAAGTTATCGAATCAGATGGAAAATGCTTTATGGAAGCCATATGCTGCCGAGAGGGGTAATGAAAATAAAACTAAATTGAAGTTCAGAGTAAGTATTATACAATCTTAGTTCGGTGCGACCCGTTAGATGGAGGGCATGGTCTCCGCAAAGGGACATTCGACAAAGACATCTAGTGGTGATAGGCCTATTATTTTCTTTAGACTGGTCTAAGCAAATATGTGGTAACAGCAAAATAAAATAGTTTTTGAACCTTAATATCATAGGTGAGCATTGGTCTTATGACCGCAGTCTACATCCAACACAAAACCCAGAACAGAACTCCATTTCTTTCAAAAAGCCACAGGGCTTAAATCGTTCCAAACTTTGCAAAAATACGCTAAAGAAATCTAAGATACACGTAATACAAGTCATTAATAAATTAAACTTTTTTGTAAGTAACGCATTAATAGCTCTTGAAGATGATTTATGTCCGCTCACTTGTGATGGACTCCTTTATGCCATTTTGATGCTTCCTTTTTATTGTTCTTTTCGTTATTCTTAATTCGTTTTGTTTTCTTAATTCTTTCATTGATTTTTTGTATGTCTACATTACATTCACTCCTTCAATCATTCCTTCATTCAATCGTTCCTTCATTCAATCGTTCTTTCATTCAATCATTCTATCATTCAATCCTGCTTTCATTGCAAAAAAAGTTTTTATTGACACTTCCATAATGGATTGTTTTCAATTCATACAGAACGAAATGAAAATGGGGAAAAACAAAATCAACTTGAAACAGGAAAATGTGAAAGAAAACAAAGACAGAGAAAGTCAACATTCAATTCAATTTCAATTAAGTCAACTTCTGACGGCCATTATAAGCACGTGTGCCACCATCAGCACTTTGGCGATTATGTCGCTTATCACAGGACACTTATTGAATTCCAAATGTTTGTTCACAAATATTTTAATTCTGGAATTGTAACATTAACGATACGGAATGATTGACCAATGATTCGAGTCGGGAAGAGGGACCAAAATAATGTTTTTAAAAATTGCTGTGTGACAAGATGAACATATTTTCATAACTTCAAAATGCACCAAAATATCTACAAAGAATTTGAAGGGGAAGCTGTAAGCGGGACGCCAATACAACTTAGATGAGAGAGCAAATCCTTATAAATTATAACACCAATAATAACCCCAAAAGTCCATTACAAGTATACTGAATACCAGAAAACTCGCACAAAACTAGACAAAAATAGCGTGCAGAGGAAGGCGAAATAACAGGCTGTAACAACTGGAGGATCATTACGCTGGAACATGTGATACTAAAGCTTCTTTCCATAACTATTTTTTATCGAATACCTGGTCAAATTTAAATCTGACTTCGAAAGCAATATACCGTGCTCCCCCAAATCAAATGCCTTACAACGCCAGTTCGAGAGCAATTGACAGAAAAAGTGTCATGGAAAAATTAGTCCTTCATATACAGGCTCGGTAGATCGCATTATAGTGTAAAGTCTTCATGCAACATCTTCCTAACATTCTAAGTTTATCCATATTGCTTCAGGTGTTTGACATGAATGAATTCGTTCCTGTTTTATATTTTTAGTAGTAAGCGACGAGAAGTCGCCATAGCGGATAGTGTACTAGCTTACATGGTTCAAAACCCAGCTCAGGCATTTCAAATAAATCGTGTTACGGGCCTGTTTCTGAAAAACCAATGATTTCAGATGAACGTGTTTGTGTTTTGCATACAAGCAGACGTTCTTCTGAAATCATTTGTCTTACAGGAACAGGCCTCATGAAAAAATATTTCTTTCGGTGATCTGCGCTCAGCAGACTTCTGTCGTTTTGTGTCGACGTTAAATTTTAGGTCTCGCCATTCATGCTTAAAATCAATGCACACAACATGGGTGGCATGAGAAACTAGGTTGTAATCCTAACTAAAGCATTGCGATGATCAATTAAGTGAGTTAAGTAAGTAATCAGCGAGGTACTGCGAACGATACCACTCCCAACGGTGCATTCTCTGGCACCCTGCTTTTATGGAACATCTTAACGATTTAATTTATGCTGATAATTATTGCGTTGATATCAACCAAGCGTAGATGTGTACAACTGGCAAATATCAATTGCAATACAATGCAAATAAATTAAAGGTCATGCGAGCGAACAATCAGAGCCTTAATTGCATCTGTCCTTGATAACAAGCCTGTTGAAGGAGCACAAAGTTTTACATACGTTGCCAGTCAAGTCATCTCAGACGGCTGTGTCAAATTGAGCCTCGATGACTTGTGGAGACAGAAAGTCGTGTTCCGGTGATTCTCGACAGAAGCAAAACACTGCTTGGGTCGTTAGAAGCAATTGGGAAATACTCGGTGCATATGGTTAAAATCCAACGAGGTCTCCAACACAAAACCTTACAGAAAACCAACTCCATTGCTCTAGAAATGAGATTGCGGAAAACGGTATACAATATCGCTAAAATGACCTTCCATTGAAATCCGCTTGAAAGCGAATCCATGGTTGACCGAGAAGGAATTGGCGAAGACGCTTGTACATCACAATAAATGCTAAAATCTTAACACCAAAAAAGTAAAAACTTAAAAAATCCTCCTAACTGTCATTGCAATGTAGTGTCCATATTGTAAATTGTCTTTACGAAAAATCATGGCTTGTGATTTAATTAAAGACTCTAGAGCTCCCTTAATCTCGTCGACCGGCTCTATAAATATTTTTTTCCACACAAAAGTTCGGAGCGTGCGTCTGCACGTGTCAGTTTTCAACGTAAGCAAAATAAAGTGGTACGAGAGTAGTATTTAAACTTGAGTACATGGCCATCTCTCTTGGAGGAGATGTGAACAGGCCACCAAGGCCGTGCAAATTGACTTCGTTAAGCTTTTTGTAGGGTTTTCTTAAGTCGCATGTGTATGCAAATAGGCTGCAAGCCACAGCGAACCTCAAAGCCAACATAATCCATGCCATTAATCAAATTCGGCTAGATTTATGCACCAGAATTATGGAAAATCGCACATTTTGAATGCGCTTCCCCTGGAGAAGTGGGCATTCGAACGATGTTATAAGGTTAGGTAAGATGAGAAGTAGAGAGGTCAAAAACATTCATGTTTTTATGACAAGTGCAGAGAAATAATCCATGAAGTCAAAAACAGTCTCTTTCTCCTCTTCAAACCCATTCTTCCTGTAGAAGTCATTTGACAGAATGTCAAGACAGTGGCCCGTGAGAATTGAAGTGAGTCGATTCACTTCTTAGCAATGAGTTTAAGCCTTCTTGTAAAACAAATGGATAACATCCAATTTAACTGAGACAATCGGAATATCAATGCTTTCTAGCAGATTGGAGATTGTAAGCTCTGTACCGGATCTGGACAGCTTCTTAGTAATACAATTTCAACGATATTCCTGGATCACAGAACCCATATAACAATTATCTTTGAATGATCCGAAATTTACTTGAAAAATCTGCGGCATTCATGGACAAGAACGGATGTTGAATCTACTTTCGTTAAAGACTTAATCGCAGCATGACTGTCAGAGTAAATCAAGAGATTTTCTAGAAAAATCAAGCCGCCTATGACGTCCGCCTACGATGTCCGCCTGAAAAACTCTGCAGTAGTCAGACAGCCTATAAGAAAGATTAATATCAGAACCATTAATAAATATACCACAGCACACACTGTCATTTATTTCTGAACCATAGGTAGAGACCTCAAGATTACCAGAAGTCTTTAGTTGGAATTCAAAAATTAAATTTTTTTATTTGGAAAGTTATAAAGAACCCGAAGTTATATAACCAGCCCAGATGTGTCTATGTCTTCCTGGAATAGCAGCAAGTCCATATTCTAAGTTCGGCAATGAATTATTTGCATTAAGTTTTGAGTATAGTAATTATGCCTTGCTTGGAGTGAAAAGAGCGCACTGGTGATTCACACACACAAGGGTCCATTCACATCTCATGCAAAGGAAAATTGAATACAATGGACTAGATTGGGAAAATTGTGTGCCAAGAAAGCTTTATCTAAATCCGTTGGTATCCGTTTCACCTAACAGCGAAGTTTAAATGATGAAATTGAGCAAAAAGTGCTACATTTGATGATAAAGTGTAGGTTGAGTTTGGTTGAAGTGGTATCTTTGATCAGCAAAGCACACTAGCGGCCACTTGTGACGTCATATGTAAGCGCAGTCCCTGTACTGACCGAATTCCACCAATCCCATAAAAAAAATTGGTCAGCACAGACCCATTAAAGAAAGTGTAGCTGCATCAACACAATAAATCAGTTCACCCAGTTCCAATATTGTAGCGGCTGGGACCAAGGCTTTAAAATTCGATTTACTTCATGCAGATTCAGCTACCTTTCTTTCTATATTGTTAGTAACGAATAAGTCAAAAATTAAATTTAACCATATAAGTAGGATAGAGACTGTATTAAATATTGCTGAGAAAAATTGTATCGATCCAAATTAAAACAATGCACATTGGTTTAAAATCGATTTTTTTTTTGCCAAAATTATTTACGGCGAGAATATAATAGTTTTTTTTGTCAATATTTGAATTATTATTAATTATTAATATCGTATTTTGTCATTTCTGTGAAATTTAATTAAAAATTGTGTTTTTTCGCTACACATATTAATTAAAAACGGCGTATTTCAAATATTTCTTGTTCCCTTTAAAAATTCTAATTTCAAAGGCCTACAAAACCGAGTGGATTGGGTGGATTGGTCTTTGTGATGTATCCAAAAGTCTTAATGGTATTACTGTTGTTGCAAAAAGACTTGAATCACTAATATGGGATGAGCTTGGTTCGAGAAGTCGTTGTTTAAACTGAGCATGACCAGTACTTCCATCGAATCCATAGCTCAGAATTAACTCTCCAGAAATTTAATCTTTTTTATCAATATTCATTGCAACTTCCTCGCTAGAGAGAGCAACAGGCTCCTTTGAGTTTTTCCCGCACAGTTTTCGTATTTTCGATGGTCGTGTTGGACTTTGCACTGCTTCCTTTAGAACAACAGCTAAGTATTTTTCTCCCAAGGTAGTCTAGTAAAAAGCAAATATCTTAAGTTATTGCAAGTTATTGCAGGAAAAAACTTTAGAATGTGTTGCACAAGACCACATGCTATTTTCGAATTTTGTTTTTTCACTGGACGAAGTTGGACATTTTTTTAAAAGTTTGAATTTATGGAAAAACAAAATAATTATTGAATGCGCGAATATGCATGTAAACAACACACGTTATTTCTATGTTTATTTATTTTTTTTAACTTTTTATTTTACCATTAGTTAATACATACCATAAACTTTATTATCCATTAAAAATGTTTTTTTTAACTTTTTAATTTTATTCAAGAACACTATTTGATCAACTACTTAAATTAAACTACTTCCAATTGATTATTCAACAATAGTAAAAAGTTCTATGTTTGTCGCTCTGTGGACTAACGGTAAATACCGGTTTATAAAAACAAAATTAATTTTCTGATAACTTGAAGTGTTGGCTATCATGCTGTATTAAAAAATTTACAGAAAACCAAAATTAAAAAATTACACTTTGGCCAAAAAAACTGAATTTTAAACCAATGTGCAATGTTGAGAAATGTGGAAAAAAAATACTTTTTTTCGAATATATTTTGTCAGCTAATTTTAAAACGGCCCTCGTAGACTTACCTTTAACGGTGTAGATGCTATTATTGTAGTAGTGAGTGTATTGGACGATTTGTCCGGCAGCATTGTTGTTACTGCTGTTGCAGATGTGAGCACACGATAAATCTGTGATAACGGTGTTCCTGTTGTTTTGGCCATGTCCGTTGTATCGACGACCGTTGTTGTTAAGATTTTTGGTTTTTTTGTTGGCGGTTCAGGTAAAATGTCACTGTCCGATAGTAAATCTCCTATATTGTAAATGTTTTCATTTCCGTTGCTAAAGTACTTGAATGTTGTTGATGGGGCGACCAGTTCCTCCGACTTATCGGGTAAATTGTATGTGTGAAAAACTTGACCATATTCATGATGTCGATTACTGTGATGGCGTTGTATGGGTTGTAGTTTTTCATGTTTTTGCTTTTGCTGTTGCTGTAATTGTTGTTTTTGTAAAAGTTTTTGCTGTTGCCGTTGTTTAAGCTCCTTTTCGTGTTGCTGCTGTTTTTGTTTCTGATGTTTTAAATGCTGCTCTCGATGCTGATGTTGATGTTGATGATGTTCTTCCGTTTTATAATCGTAGTATAAGACTGAAGGTAGATTTTCTGGGAAATTAAGTATTTTACTGCTGGCCCCACTTGAGCCGCTATCGCGATGCCTATTATTGCCATTGTGATTGCGTGCATGATGTTGATGTTCGTAGTGTTCATTGGATTTAAGCTTCTGCTGTTGTTGCGTTCGACATTGCTCCATTGCTTGTTTTTGTTTTTGATTTTCTTCCTTAATTTTCTTATTATTGTACTTCTCTTCCTCTTGCTGCTGATAGATTTTCTTCTTCATCATTTGTTTGTTGTGGTTTTTATGCTGCTCATGCATTCGTACGTCTTCATGTTCCTGTTCCTGTTCCCGTTCCTGCGCATGTTTTTCTCTTGCCAGTTGTTCCTTTAGACCTTCATATTCCTGTTGCATTTCGCGTATTTCCGCTGAATCGTCATCATCGTACTTGTAGTCTGCATTTGTTCTTGTTGTTGTTTTTGATATTTTCATTGGCTTTAAAGTCGATTTAAATGTGGTTTTCGGACTTAATTGCATGCGTGAGGTGGATGATTCTTCAAAGGGTGTCGAATAGTCATCGTATGTTGTTAAAGTCTTTGCGGCCTTTTTATCTGCAATTGTTAACACGGAAATTAGTCCAATTATGTTGGGTTCAGTAAATACGAATTGAGGCAAATAAATGGAAAAACAAAGGCAATCAGATTCAGTTGTCGTTTTTTTCAATTATTTTTAACAAAAAAAAAAAGAAAAAACAAATGAAAATATGTATGAAATTTTTTATTTATTAACGTTTATTTAAAAATGAAAATTATATTCCAATATTTATCATAAAATGTTTAAAAAATATTTGCGAACTACATTACAATTTGGAACTTTATTTACAAAATAATTTTGCATTCGTTTTTAAATATTTTCACCAAACAATACCCGGTTCATATCGATAAGATATTGTCAAGTAAACCATAATTTTTACATCTGACAAATACAAACCAAAGAAAATTGTAAATCAGTTGTAATCATTTAATTGCATGTTACAACAGAATTTACAAAGTAATGTTCATTCGCAATTTAAAGGGAAGTTTACTAGGAGTACACACGAAGAAAATCTGATAATAATTAACATTCGATTGAATGTAGTGAACCCATTACACTAAACGAATGTGATGTCCTTGGTATCATTGCTGCTTAAGAAGGTGAACACGGCAACATATGTATGTGCCCGGATGGCCTAGTTCATAGTGTGCTAAACTTCAATTGCCGAGGTCGTGGGTTCGATTCCTATCAGAGATTGTGGGTGTTTGTGATTGTCTGATTGTTTGTTTGACATTATATGTGATTAAATACAACGAAAACAAAGAAATTGGGAATTATTACTAAAAAGCAATTCTCGTAAATAGTGACTAAAAAGATATACTCATTAATCAATAAAACAAATTATATATATCATTCCTTTCTCCTATAAACTATCTTTCCTGCATTCCAACACAATACACTGCATGAATAGAAGTCTTCTCCTGAGTGTTGGTTAAAAAAAAATTACATGAAATGATTCATCTGTAGTGGCTATAATACATTCAAATCGATCGCATTCGCTCTTTTTCAAAATTTCTTTCACCATTCCTTGTAAGATCGTTAGATGGTCTTTCCATCGGTTTATGTCATCTTCATCTGCGCTTTCTCCCAGCTGCAAATTTCTGAACCTTAAGATGTCGAAGTCAGTATAAGACTCATACTGTTCAAGAGGCATTCGTTGTTTATACTCGTCATCAACTCATACAGAACCATACAGTTTACATAGAAATTTTTTCTCAAACATTCTAACACAGTTTCATATAACAACGTGAGAAAGATATTTCTGCTTAAACAGCATGCTAAAGATTATCTCATGTTGGCGTTCAGCAAACGCCACGGAACCGATGGCACTATATCCTATTCCCACTATTAACTTCAACTGAGGTATACTTTAATTAAAGTCGCCGTAGTCTAGTAGGTAGTGTGTTGGCTAATTAGACGTGAGGACACGGTTCAAACTCTAGCTCAGACATCAACAAAACAAAATCTAAAAATATTTTTTCGACAACTACCTCTCAGCAGATTTCTGGCAACAACTCTGAGAGTAAATATAATTAACATGAAAAATTTCTCAAGATATCTTTAGTTCTGAGTCAATTTTAAACTGTAGGTCCCGCCACTCATGTATAAAATCAACACACACAATATAAATGGTGGGAGAACGCTAGTCTTAGCTGTGGTGTAAGATCACCTAAGAGTTTCATCTACTTCGGAACTTAATGTAATTCATCTTGGCGTTGATTACTTATTACCACCGGATCTAATCAGCAACCGTCAAGCAGCTATAATGGATTGGAAAGTAGTCGAGAATAATAAAGCTAAATAGAGTACCACAGGCACTACTGTCATCTTAAGGAGCAAAGATTTGATTTGAAAAGGATGAGGAATCATATTTCTCAGGGTCTACAAAACGGAATGCAGAAAGAAGCCTCAAACTCTGAGTATTACCTCCTTTTTTGCAGGCCTTTAAGACGAAAAGATTTGAAGACTGTTTTACTAATTATTCTTCGCCACTCTAAAATGGCATCGCCTGTGACTGTCTTCAGTCACATAGCAACTAATGTTTAGGGACTTATATTCAGAAATATTAATGAAAAGAAATTTACGACATCGCCGTCGAATGCTAGAAGATGCAAGTTGTCTCGCTAATTAATCTTAGTCTGGTACGTGCGCAAAGAGACGATACCCGGAACTCTACGACAAAAGGACGATGTCGTATTTCTTACAATCTCTACAATTTTCAACGCTCACCATACTATGTGGAACACCAAGGGCGTCAAATAAAGTTGTGAGCTTTAGGGATAATTAGTCAGAGCAATTACTAGCCATCATAACATGCTAACACGAAAGGGGGAATAACTTGACGACTTGTTTTTATTCAGTCGTCTACCAACCACAGACAGTTTTGTAGTCAAGCAGAGGAACCTTTACAAAACGATGACATTTTTAACTATGAAGATGAATAAAGTTGTGCACAAGATTGACATCGTTGCTGTAGAGTTAAAAGTGATGTGCCAAAGAAACATACCACAATATTTTCTTTGATTCGTTACAAAGTATGAGACACGAGCACAACATTAGATACAAGGGAACAGTCAAAGCACTAGGCTGGATTCGGAGAAACGCACTCAAAAAAGGGAGTCTGTCGTCTGTATTGTGAAATGCAAATAAGATCATTTTTATTTTATTAATCTTCAACGGCTAGTACTATAGCAATTTATTGAAAAAGTTGGGAAGGCAGTATGTATTCTAGTAACTCGTTTCCTTCATCACAGTATCTACATATTTTTGCTTGAAGCAATTCCTATTCTGAACAGGTATTTTTAGTTTGCTATATCTAGTAAGAAGTCCGATTACTGGAATTGTCTGATGCAAGACCGGTGACTTACTTTCAACAGTCTTCTGGAAAAACTTTGAGAGTAAATAAAAATTGCCATGAAAAGTTTCTTAAAAATCTGTCGTTCGGAGTCGATTTTAAACTGGATGTTCCACCACTCATGGATAAAATTAATGACCACAACAGGGTTAGTGTGAAAAGCTAGGTCGTATTCCTGACTAAAGCGTTATAAAGGCCACTTAAGTAAGTAGGTAAGTAAGACTTAAATTCATCCGTTACCGTGATATCCAAAAGCAGTTTAGCTCCACAGGCCGTTGCCTCCTTGCAATCTCAAAGAAATAATTCGGTTGTAAAGGATTACCAAACTCTGAAAAGATTAAGTTGAGGTTGACAGTTCTTTTTTAATTCTAATTTACGAGGGTGAATGACATCAAAAAAGACGCAAACAAACATTTTTAAAATCAAATAAATTCGTTTATAATTCGATTACAATTCCTTAATGAAGTTAAAGCCGGATAAATTGGCTCTTTTTACTGTAGTAATCCTCATTTAGAACTTTTAATAAGAATGAAACTTTTTTTTTGCTTTTAAATGAAATTCTTTTGTGTGATATTTTTTCATTTTTATACATTTTTTTCCAAAAATAGTTTCTAAATAAGAAAGAACCCAACAACCAAATAATAAATAAATGAAATGAGATGAGTGAATAAAAAACAAACAAAAGTAAAAGAAAAAAATCAAGGTATAAAAGATAAGCTGATGTTTACGTACCACATTTTTCCCACCAGCAAAATATTTCGCCATCCATGCACAAACAGACTTCACAGTTATCCTGGCGTGGTACCTATTGACGGAGAAAAAGAGGAACAAATTGCTTTTAAATCAACTCTAAAATGGAAAATATTAACAACAACAATAAAGTATTTTAACAAAAATATAATTATGGACCTGAAAAAGGACAAGAAGCAGAAGTGAAAACTGTAAAACCCTAAAAAAAGAAACCACACAATAAATTACAAGAAAAATACGAGAATTTTTTTAAACTGACCACAAAATAAACGAAATGAAATATTAGTAGGGACACTTGATTAGGATGGATTCCGAATGTCAGCTGTGATAACAATTAAAAACGAATTTAATTAACAGATCCACACATACATATATTGTGTGAATTACAAATGTTATTATGTGACAGTAATACTATAAAAGTATTAGTCTAGTAGGTAGTGTGTTGCCTTATTAGACGCAAGGCCACGGTTCAAACCCCAGGTCAGACATTAAAACGAAATATGAAAAAATATTTCTTCGGCGACTACCTCTCAGCAGATTTCTGATAAAAACTCTGAGAGTAAAATAAAATTGCCATGAAAAGTTTTTCAAAAATCTGTCGTTCGGAGTCGACTTTAAACTGTAGTTCCCGCCATAAAAATATATATAATTATATATATTATTTTATTGTATATAAAATTGTATATAAAATTAATTGTAATGCTCAATTATGTATGTATGTATTTAATACTATAAAATGAGAATGCGCATCGTTTACATATAATCCATGCTTGTATGTACATACTCGTATGTATATGAAGAAAATAATTTATAGGCCCCGGCTTTGCGGCTAATAATTTGTTTGTAAGTTCGCCATGATCTATTTATCCTCAAATTTAAAAAATATCGGGTCTTCTAACAGCGACTTTATGACTTTGTCAGTTGATAAAGGCCATAATGTTGAAGCTCTGTCTGTCAAATTAGGTGTCATTTACTTAGTTTGTTGTGCCAAAATACCATGGACAGATAAAGCATTCAACAACAATTTCAAATAATCAAATTATTTTTATAAAAATTGGTGCTCTGTCCGAGCAACGTATAGCGCATTTCTCCCATTTAGTCCGAGAGGACTATTCGCATTTTGAGTTGATAGGTCTAGTAAACGGTCGATCAACGCGATGTTTCGCAGTCCACAAGTTCTTGTCACAACTTGGACCTGCATCAGTATAAAATTCAACTGACGCATGATCTGAAGGCAACTGCTCATAATTTTCATCGAAAGCCATATTCAGTGATGCTGTATGAATGGGAATGTGAGCAAACAAAATTATCGAATGTGGGACTATAACAAGTCATTCTTTGCTGTGAATTTTCCGATGATGGCATCATCGGTACATATTTCTTTTTCACCGGCGAGCACTATACACCGATGATTATATACTTCTTTTGACCTGAATTAGATAATCTAGACCAGGGGCCTGTTTCAACAGAACGGCGCTACGTGACACTTAGCTTATGCTACAATAGATACCCCTCACGAGTGATTTGAAGGCATAGTTATCTTACTTAGAAGTGATGTAAACTGAAGTAAACCGAAATAAAGAGGTGTCATGTCCGTAGAAAAATATATAAATATATTTTCTTAAGTATCAGACTTAAGTGAATAAAACACAAACCAATTTAATTTTATTCAGTCAAAATACATTGGAATAATTGGATTTCACTCCCAACCCTTACATATAAAAACATTGGTGCCCTGCGTTAAGTTCAGTGACAAACTGTCGTTGGATACCTCTGAAATATATTATGCCTGGTAATATAGATTCCTTCAAACAATACTTTGAAGGGTGGCATTTGGCAAATGATAAGAATGCATCGTAGGATGTTGAAAATATGTATGAAAAGTTTTTCTACCTTTCATTTTTCAATTTCTTGTCATGAAAAATATTTAGCAAGACCGGCTCATAAGTATTATGAACGTTGCTGGGGAACTACGTATTCATATTCTTTAACAATGAAAAATTTAAGAATTTTTGTTTTCAATTCAATACTAAAATGAATCAAAATTGAAACATTTTCGAAACGAACGTAAAAGATAATCGTCAAAATAAAGTGAAGCTTCGCAGATGATGACAAAGCCAGGATGGACACCAAGAGGTTATGCTGTGTATCTGGTGGGATTAGAATTGTCCACTGAGATCTTCTGCAACTAATCTGGTCAAATGGTGGTTTCTGATCTTTACTGTCGACAGTTAAAAAAAATGAAGAAAACTATTTAATTACTAATGATCTGAGGGTGCCTGGTAGTCTAGTGGGTAGTGTGCTAGACTATTAGCGTGAGGGTCGTGGGTTCGATTCCCACCAGAGACTCTGGTCTGGGACGCTACACCGAGCATATGGTCAATTTACTCCGCTCGTATATAATTAGAATATAATTTGTAATTGTATTGTAATAAATAAATAATAATGATCTGAATTAGTCAACAGAAAATGTGTTGTGTACCACAATGGCAACATCAGACATTTCATTCTTGGTAGGTAAATTCTCATACATGTACCATTCACTCCAGACATTGCACATTTAGATTATCATTTATTTCGAGGCCTGCAAAATGGAAACTGATCAATTTTTAGCTCAGAAAACCTAGAAGTTCTGTAGCATGGACTTTGCACTTGGCGAGTATCATTTGTGTCGGTATTTGCAGAAGTTTCCCAATGGTTTTAATTTAAATTCCAAAGGGTATTTATATTATCCACTTTCGAAAACTGAAAAACTGGTGTAAGATAAGTTCTACCCCAAGATGGAGGATATGTTAATGACCCAAATGGAAGATAGCCACCGCAGTTCAGTAGATAGACTCAAGCTAGTGAATTAAAAACGTAGCTCTTGCAGTATTCTGGCAGAAATTCTGATAGTAAGTAAAATGAAAATTTTCTCAAGTCTGTCGTTAAACTGGAGGTCCCACCATTCATGAATAGAATTATCACACACAGCATGGGTGGTGTGAGATGCTAGGTTGTAATGCTAACTGAGGGATTGCAATGACCAACTCAGTAATTATGTGGCAGATATTTGATTTCAAAAAAAACTTTTTTCAAATGACAGCAATCAGTGTTGGTGAAATTTGTAATCACGAGAATCTTAATTAAGATCCACTAATTAACCGAATCTGAAATGAAATCTTCAGAATAAATAAATATTTTAAATATTAGTTTAAAACTTTTTATAAAAGGACAGGTAAATGAAAAACTGAAAATTTCATTCCATTCCCTAATATTTATTTGTAAAACTCACATAAAATAAAATTCTTCTTCAGCCCTTTGGCGATAACACCTGTGATTATTTAGGAATATTTTTTTTTCTTTTCTTTTTAAGCATTCAGCAGCATTTGTTCTTTATTTTTTACTGTTTAAAACAAAGAAAAACAATAACAAAGAGAGAAATAGTTGGAGAAGAGGGTTTAAAGTTCGTAAATCTTTTTATCACAATAGAAATTCATGTCCATCTGTGTCTCTCAACAGAGAAAATAATATTTAAAGAAAATTTATCGTTTACGTTTATTCTTTAAGATTTTAATTCAATTTTTTATTTGTTTTAACGAATTGAAAAACAAACTCCAATTTATCATAATTTCTCATAAATTAAATTACTTACTGATAGATTTGACATTTTGAAAGGAAGGGAATATAATTTGACGGCAGAGGGAAATTGAGCAGTTTGTAAGAAGGCTGTATTCCTTATAAGATTGATTAAGCTTAATTGTTCGATAATGGACTTATCAAAACATAACGTATTATTACAAAAATTAAAAATCTGGATACTGGTGTTTTTCTTTTACATCGTTTAACATTAAAATTATAAACAAAAGCTACAAAAAAACAATCCAGTAAACAGACCTGTTTACAAATTATCATGCTGCTTAATAATAACAACAAACACCAGCATTAAAAAATGGTAAACAGTAAACAAAAATGCACCAACAATATTACAAGAATAAATGTAAACAAAATACACAAACAACACAACAATAATAAAAGTAAACAACGATGTTTACATTTATAGAGATTTCAAGAAGGCGAAGTCATAAAATTCGCCTTCAAGAACATTCATCGGACTGTTTACTTTGCCATATAAAAGGCAAGGCAAAGCAGGTGACTGAGTCAGTGAAGTTCAGTCAGTCTTGTGTGAAGACGCGGTTTGTTTGAAGATCTCCGTTACGAAGATCTGTCCAATAATTGTCTAGTAATTGTTATTGTTTATGCAAAGGGTATAAACAGAGGAATAACAAACAAAGCAATTGTTGTTGTTTATATAAAGTTGTGAACAGTGGCATACAGAATTGTGTGAACAATAAAGATTTTTAATTAAAACTAAACACAAATTTATTTTTATTTTATTTGCAATATACGAGCTTATACTTTAAACGCTTCTAAAAGGTAAAAACGTAACAGTATCATACATGCGTACATACATAATTGGTCATTACAGCCCTTCAGTCAGGATTACTACCTAGTTTCTCACATTACCTACATATGTTGTGTGTGTTAATTGTATACATGAGTGGTGCGACCTACAGTTTAAAGTTGACTCTGAACGACAGATTTCTCAGTTTTTGCCAGAAATCTGCTGAAAGGCAGTCGCAGAAGAAATAATTTTTCATAGTTTCGTTTTGCTTGAGATCTCAGGCCTGGAGTTTGGACCGAGGCCTCATGTCAAATAAGCCAACATACTACCTACTAGAGTACGGCTACTTTAACGTATCATAAACTAAAATTATTATGAGCTCTGTCAGGTAATATAATCTTCCAAAAACTTTGATTACCTAATTAATTAAAGGCTGACGTAGCTTTAATTTTAGTGCATAGAGTTTGCATGATCGTATCATTTTAAGCACTTTCTTATCCATACAAGTCCAATAGAGTCTAGCAATATTGCATGTACCTTACAGTTGACAACGAAGATGATCCACCGTGTAAAACGAGCGGTGAATATCACAGAACTGAAAGAAGGTCCTTTTTAATTTGCTTTAATTTCATTAAAGCGCTTAGTAAGTAGGCAACAAAGGAGAGAACACCGTTCTCATGCATTTGATAGGTTTCAAATTAAGAAATTTGTTTAAATCATGTTGCCATCTAATAAAAAGAAACATGAGCACAGTAGCCTAGCAGATATCTTACTTCATCCTCAGAGAGCTTGGCAACTCATACCTTGTCACCAGACATCTTGAGAAAGAAAGCAAAAAAAAATTTTTAAAAATATTTCTTTCGGCAACCTACTCTCGGTAAATAGTTACCATGGAAAAGCATTAAAAGCATTATGAACGATGTTATATTGTGCACCTAACGGCATTAATGGGTCTTTCAAATGAATAAAAACTTTCAATGATAGCTCACACACACTTTGTTTTATTTAAATTTAATAATAAAAATCACTTAAAGGAGGACCCTATTGAATATAACATTTTTAGCAATTTAAAACGTTTTTATAAAATTATTTTCCTTTACATATCCTGCGCATGTATATTTTTTCTTCTTTTTTTTTGGTATTTGCTTTGCACACAACAATCAGTATGAACCGATTTGTTTGCCGCACAATGAACAGCGGGCCGTATGATTGTTTTTTTTGTATTTCATTGTTACCAGTTCATGTTTGGCTTTCAATTGCAAACTGAATTTTATTTTAGTACATAAAAAAAGTGTTTAAAATATTTGTATTAAATTAAAATAAATACGTGGAAAACAATGCTGTTGTAATATAAAATCATTAGGGTGCGTCCAATTTTTTTGGGGTAAGAAAATCGCTGAGGTATCAAGTATTACAATAAGCTATGAAGCGTTTGAAATTTAAATATAATAAAAAAGTTAGTGTGTGTGAGATATCATCGAAATTTCATATTCGTTTAAAAGACCTATTAATGGCATTATGTGTGGAATATAACAATACGTACATTTTCTATCAAATTAGAGTCCAGTTAGGTTGGCAGTGAGGCAAGATTTGTCCCAGCCCAAGATTTACCTCGGTCCGATAGAATTCTTTGCTTGATAGATAGTTTAACGGAGGCAGGTGGTATGCCTTCATTCAAAAGTAGATGGGTATTTAGCAGGAATATGCCTTCACAAGTAAGGTCATAGGTTAATTAGATACACGGGATGACCAAGAACACATATGAGATTAACACAATACTGCCGGAAGAGTAAATCAATTAAATCTTGGCAGTTGCCAATCAGTTTTGAATTAAAAGTCAATCTAAAAGAGGTGGTATTGCTACTAAGCTACTAAGTATTGCAAAAAGGACTTTTTTGGCGGTAATGTGTCTGTATCGTAACAACTCTCCACGCTTTTTCTTTGAATTTTAAGAGTAGTCCAGCAGAAGACCACTCAAAATTAACAATTCTTTCCAGCTCTGTGTTCATTTGGAAAAAATGAAATCTAAAGGGATTAAGTAGTACTAAATAGTAAATTTTAATGGCGAAAATTGTATACCATTTCAAAACATTTAATCTGAAATGGGCTTCAACCCTAAACTTCAATTACTGGATGGAAGTCTTACTCATTAGGTCGATTATATTGACCGTAGTCGCAGTAGTGACGTCTCGTAGTCAAGTAGGTATTGTATTGACTTATTAGACGTGAGACCACGATACAAACCCCAGGTCAGATATCCCCAACATAACAAAACGAAGTATGAAAAAATATTTCTTTCTCGGCTGCCTCCATTTGTAATCGAAATGGCCAAGGTCCGCGTAGTCTAGTAGATAGTGCATGGGTATATTAGACAAGTGCCCGTGGTTCAAAACCCAACTTAGACATCTCGAACAAAAACGAAATATGAAATAAAAAATCTCTTGCAATATCTTTCTTCTGGAAAAATTGTCATGTCACTCATGGATAAAGTTAGCAGACAACATGAATGGTGAGAGTGGCTAGGTTGTTATCCCGACTAAAGGGT
This sequence comes from Sarcophaga subvicina, assembly GCA_936449025.2. NCBI lineage: Eukaryota > Metazoa > Arthropoda > Insecta > Diptera > Sarcophagidae > Sarcophaga > Sarcophaga subvicina. The sequence continues at coordinate 43,731,060 of OW388084.2, forward strand.
TGAAAGAAACGATTATGGTAAATAAAATGAATGAAGTGCTATGTGAACTTGTGTAATCCATTTTTTTTTTTCTTTTATAAGTAGATCGGCTTAGGTTAGGTTAGCGGGCAGCTTGCCGGTCACAGGCAAGTCCACTCGGTCCCATTGTGTTACTCAGTGTGAGGCAATTCCCCTAGTTTTGATCCGTTATAGTGAGTTTGAACCACCGCGAGCTCTGAATGAAACCGGCCAGTTTTTTAATTGCACGTTCACCAAAATTCTCAGACCCAAAACCCAAAAACGGATGACGTCAGTTTTGAAGTGCAGAGTACTCGCTTAGAATGTGTTGCACAGATTTCGTTGCCTCCACATCTTGGAAGCTTCTGTACTAATTCTGGTGAAGCAACCCGAGCTTGTCAGCGAAACTGGCCATAGCAGTGCGAGCTGAAGTAGTTTCCTTGATCTCCTGCTATACACTGCTGGACACAGCAGTTTTGAAATTCAGCAACGAAGCATGTCGGACCTCATAAATAAATATCCACAAATTGAAATCATTGTTCTTGCATTCAACAACTCATGACAACTTATCAAACATCACTGACCAAAATATGTCGTCCCAGTTTAATTAATGTTGTTATGTTTTTACCTTTTAAAAACGTTGAAAATATGAGCTTGTAGATTGCAAATAAAATAAAAATAAATTTGTGTTTAGTTTTAAATAAAATTATTTATTATTCGCACAATTCTGTGTGCCACAGAACTTTATGTAAACAACAGCAATTGATTTGTTTGTTATTCCTATGTTTACACCCTTTGCATAAACAATAACAATTACTAGACAATAGTTTGTAATCTTTAAACCACGATCTCTCTCTTCAAACACACCGCATTCTCACACAAGACTGACTGAACCTCACTGATCAACAGACTGATGAATGTTCTTGAAGGCGAATGTTCGTAGCTTCGCCTTCTCGATATCTCTATAAATGTAAATTTCGTTGTTTCATTATTGTTGTTTGTGTATTTTGTTTACATTTATTCTTGTAGTGTTTGTTGTTGTATTTTTGTTTACTTGTTTACCATTTTTTATGGTGGTCTTTGTTGTTGTATTTTTGTTTATTTGTTTACCATTTCTTATGCTCGTGTTTGTTGTTATATTACGCAGTGCAATAATTCCTAAACAGGTTTGTTTACTGCATTGTTTTGTTTTTGTTGCTTTTGTTTTTAATTTTAATGTTAAGCGATGTTAAAGCAAAACACCAGTATATAGATTTTTTCATTTTCGTAACAATATTCTCAGCTGTCAGACCATAGTTCTTATGCTGCTAATTATATTATTTGCAAATTATTTTGTAATATAAATCAAGCAGTTTTAAAAAGATTTTGACTTAAGAGCCAGAGATTCTTGATGAAGTTTTTACGGAAATCGTCAAAAAAAGCTTTCACAAAAAACGATTAAAAATATAAAATAATCGATCCACCCTAATAATAATGTGTGTATGTGGGAGGATAGAAAACTATAAATTTTCTGTTGTTACATAGAAGTGTAGAAAAAAAAATTCTAACGAACAAAAATGAACAAATAAAATATCGGGTTTTATTTATTTTAAATATTTTTTTGTTTGTTTGAAAAAAATTTACCTTTTGACCGTGTGTATATTTCTGGCCATTAGTAAAACATGATGCAGCACGTGGCAAATGTAATTCATCTAATGACTCCGTAAATGCTGATGTCGATGATGCAGCCTTTGTGGCCGTTTCCTCTACCTGCTCTAGCCAATCGTTGTTGCGTTCATAGCCATCAGCAGGGCCATCATTACTTTTCAATTTCGCTGTGGATCCATACATGAAAGCAGCATCATTTTGTTTTCTCATCTTCAACGTATTTCTATGGCTGCCATCGTCATTCAGCAGTATGTTGGTTGAGTGGAATGGAGCAGAATTATGAAAACCCTTTAGGTTTTCTTGAATTTGTTCCGTATCCAAGTCATAGAAACTTTGGTCATGATCATCAAAATATTCATACGGCACTGAGGGAGTTTTGTTAAAGTTTTGTAGAGAAAAAAGAGAAACCCAAGCACACATACAAGTACAGCCACATTAGCAGTCATATGGAAATGGAAATGGAAATAGAAATGGAAATAAATTAAAGAAAATATGTATGTATGTACATACGTAACTATGGTTTGTTGGTGTGGTAATATAAAATATTTTTCTTTTTTAATTCTTTTTTTATTCATGATATTAAATTTAAATTAGTGAGTCATTCTCTGCATAGTATGTGTGTGTGTTCTACAAATATTTCTAGTGATGGAAATCATTTTGACATTTTCGTATGGTTGGTTGAAAGGGAGTGGCTATGGTTGTGGTTCGTTTGTTGGCTGGTTGGTTTGTTTACTCACCTGCCTGTACTAGTGCTGTTGATAATTGTGTTGTTCCGAACATGCAGGATACGCAGCATATCCAGATGCAAATGATTCTTTGAAAGTTCCACATTTTATTTATAACTGTGCTATTTGTAGAATTTCAAATCCTCTTTATTTTTCGTTTTGTTTTTAAACATACACTGTGTATGTACATATGTATGTTTTATTATTTTATTCAAAATTTAGTTTCTTTTTCTTTGATATTTCCCATACATTTTCCTTTTTTTTTTTTGGTTTCGTTTAATGATATGAATTTATTTGCTTTCAGTTTTTAATTATAATTTATACTTATGCTGCTAAAACTAATATCTGGAAATGAAAAAGAAAATGTTCTTTTAAATTAATTAAACGGGCATTTATTTTAATTCGTTGTTTGAAATATCCTTTCGCAAGACTTAATCTTATTTACAACTCTTTAGTCAGTTTATCCATGAGTGCTAGAACTCACAGCTTAAACTCAACCCCGAACAACAGATATGAGAAACTTTTCATAACAATTTTTCTAACAGGAAACTTAATACACTGGATTCACACTTAATACACAGAAACTTACACTGGGTTTCATCACATCACTATGATGTGGAGCATTCTTTACATGTGTTTTGGGTTTCTAAAAATCTGATTGATTTTATTTATTCTGTTCCCCATTTTAGCAATTGATCTGCTGGACATGGTGAGCATCCTACCGAGTTAGTAAAATTATGAGACAACCTCCAAATTTAGTTGGCAAATTTCAGCCATAATTTTACAAAAATTGATTTTTAAATCAGTTTTGCTGAATAGAATACCAATATTGCCGCTCGCCTATGTACAAAGAGACAGATGTCGATGGCGTAATCTAACTACTCCAGCCTACAATTAATTTTTAATATGGGCACAGTGCTTAACTACTATAGTTTAGTAATATAATATCGCCGTAACCTAGTAGGTAGTGTGTTGGCTTATTGGACGCACAGCCAGGGTTCAAACCCCAAGCCAGAACAAAATACAAAAAGTATTTCTTCGGCGACTTCCTCTCAGCAGATTTCTGGTAAAACTCTAAGAGTAAATAAAATTGCCATGAAAAGTTTCTCACAAATTTGTCCTTCGGAGTCGACTTTAAACTGTAGGTCCCGCCACTCATGTATAAAATTAACCCACACAACATAAGTGGTGTGGGAGACTAGGTTGTAATCCTGACTGAAGGGTTGTAATGACCAATTATGTATGTATATAAACCAGATTTCCTGGGTTAAGATGGATCTGGCAGACAATGAGTTCAAACCAAGGTATATGTCGCCGACAAGTAGGGACATGTGGCGAATCGGATTCCAAATTACGGCCGATAATTATACTTTCGATATTGTTACGGAAATGGAAATGGTGTTACATCGTTTAACATTAAAATGATAAACAAAAGCTACAAAAACAAAAACAATGGGCTTGTTTACATGATCCACAAATAAACAAAAATATAGCAACAACATCAGTATTAAAAAAGGGATAAACAAGTAAACAAACAGGCAACAACAACACTGCAAGGATAAACGTAAACAAAATATACAAACAACAATAACATAAACAACTTATTTACATTTATAGATATTTCCCGAAGGCGAAGTCACTTTCCTTCAAGTGCATTCGTCAAACTGTTTACCCCTTCAAATAAAAGGCAATGGAATCAGTAAAAAGAAGAGAATAATCGTGATTTGAAGATCTCCGTTATAAAGATCTGTGGAACAATTGTTAGCGTTACGCAGAAGAGTGTAAAGATGAATAGCAAACAAAGCAACTTGTTGTTGTTTACATCAAGTTGTGAACAGTGGCACACAGATTTGTGCGAACAATAAAGAATTTAATTAAAACTGAACAGAAATTTTTTTATTTTTATTTGCAATCTACGAGCTCTTATTTTAAACGTTTTTTAAAAAGGTAAAACGTATCAAAATTTTCAATGAATTTATTTGTCTTGGCGCCCCCATTACCAGCAGAAATTATGTCAGTCTGGAGATTAAGCGTAGGTTTACTCCTACCAATAGGTGCTATTTACTATACCAATAGGTGCAATTGGTCACCAGCCAATTGAGCAACAAAGACCTCTCACGTACGACGAAACTTATACTCTACAAGTTGTTGATCTTCCCAGTGTTTCTTTACGGCGCTGAAGCATGGACACTATTAAACGCCGAAGCAGCAGCCTTGGGAGTATTCATGAGAAAAGTTCTACGTAAGGTCTACGGTCAGGTACGAGTTGGCAATGATTTCCGCATTCGATCTAATAATGTGGTGTATGAAATCCTCAACGACTTGGAACGATGTGTAGCGTATTAACATCCTGTGGCTGTGCTGGCTTGGCCATGTCATTCGCCATAGTTTTGCAATTGACGAATCAGCATTCGCTTTAATTATTTTAGACGTTAGCGTCAACGTATAAGGAAAATAATTAAAAGTAAACAATTGTTTACACTTTTATCGTGGTGTCACTAAAATGAATTTTCGTGTTTACATATGTATGTGTATATCAACACCATGGTTCCTTTGTGGCCTAAGTGTGTCCATCTAACTCTCTTAGATGGAGGTATTTTATTTCTGATATATTGCGGCGCAGCATTTGATGTGATTAATGTGTTTATAATCCAGTAAACAAGTGTAGTTGAAGTGGATAGACTTGTATACGCTCCTTTGATTTAACATCCGCGAGATGGTTTGTGCTATTCAAACATAGTGGAAGAGAAGAGGCTACTAAAGAAGACCCTACAAAATCTAATGAAGAACTACTCCAGCAAAAAAAGCAAAGAAATTAAATTATACACGAACTGAAGCTGACATCCTATATTCTGCTTGAGTAACAAAATCATGAAAAATGGTTCCATTGCAGCTTGAAGTCCAAGAAGTTCTCAATGAAACTCATCCAACAAGCTGGATAAATGAATAATTCAAATATGGCTCTAGTGTTACTTACTAACCAAAGGAGTAAATCCTGGCCTGTATTCATTATTCAATGGGTTTGATCTCAGCTATGCTAGTTCAGGTAATGTTCGAAATGGTAATCGATTGAATTAATTCAATATTTTTCATAAAAGTTGTAATCTTACATACAAAAGTTTTAATAAATTGTACGGGCTGATAGAAACAAACGCCGTGGTCTAATAGGTAATGTGTTGGCTTACTAAATGAGAGCCCGTGGTTTATACGAAATATGAAAAAAAATTCTTTAGAGACTTCTCCTCAGCAGTCTTCAGGCAAAAATTCTGATGGTGAAATAAAATTTCCAAGAAAAGTTTCTCAAACCTGTCGTTCGGAATCAAAGTTAAGCTGTAGATCCCAACGCTTTAGGATAAAGTTAACACACACAACATGGTTGGTATGAGAAACTAGGTTGTAATCCTTACTAAAAGCATGAAGAGTTGTGTAAGGTAGAAAAATAGTTTCCGGTGAAGTTAAAATTTAAAACCAATCGAAGTAAACAGAATTTGGTTTTAAAGACAAAGCATACCATCAAAGCCAAAAGCACACTTATTTGCTTTTTAGTCTTTAAAGATTTTAAATTCAATGTTCAATGTTTTGTAAAATAAATTTTAAAATACAAAACTAAATTTAATATGGTGTTGATAACATAATAAATACATAATAAAATAATTTATCGTGTAAATTACATGTCAATTATATGTCTTCGATTACAAGCTATTAAAGTATTAAATCAAAAGCATTTAGAGTTCGTGTAACTAATTTACATAAAAATTCAAATTATTTTAGACTAAGTTCACGATAATTATTTAAACATATTGAGAGAACTTTTTACAAAAAAAGAAAACAAATTTAAAAAGAATTTTTATTGCAAATTTATATTCGAGCCACAATAAATTTAAACTCATACATACATAATTGGTCATTACAACCCTTCAGTCAGAATTATGGACCTAGTTTTTCACACCACTTAGGTTGTGTGTGTTAATTTTATACATGAGTGGCGGGACCTACAGTTTGAAGTCGACTCCGAACGATAAATTTTTTGAGAACTAAAAGTTACAATTCAATTTTATTTACTCTCAGAGTTTTTGCCAGAAATCTGCTGAGAGCAAGTCGCCGAAGAAAGATTTTTTCATATTTCGTTCAGTTGGAGATGCCTGACCTGGGGTTCAACCGTGGCTTCACGTCTAATAAGCCAACACACTACCTACTAGACCACTTCGACTTCACAACTTTACAACTCAATGTTCTTTATTTTATTGCAAAAGTCATCAATTAAATCATAAATCGCATATATCGCAGTTTTTATTCAACAAAAGGCAAGCAGTAGCTAATTTTGGAAAAGGACTGGATACTCACGCATGATAATAGCCTTTGACTATTGAAAAGGGCCAACTTGTTAAAGCAAAATCTGTCATATAAGTTGCCTTTTATTAAGTCTATTTTGCCAAATACGCCTCGTCCATTATACAAACGACATAATCGTTCTACAGAGAACACTACTACTACGATAAATTCGAGTTCATTGTTTCAGTAAATAATGGACCAACACCCATACTTCGATGAAACGCATCGCCTCTGTCTGAGGTAGTGCCCAAGAGAACTTAAAGTATCGACCCTAGGTATAGACTGCCTCGGATTCTCCTCTACACGTTGCATTGCACACAGGAACACCATCTTTTGCAGACGACAGCTTGGCAAATTTTGTTTCGTGATTTGGGCTTTCTTCTCTACAAAATTCAACTGAGCCAGCAACTAAATATAAAAGATAACGACGTGTGTTCGCTGAATGCGCTCTGCAAGAGTTGGCGACTGTCCCTAATTTTCATCAAAAAATCACCCTCACCAATGACGCCTATTTCTAGATTGTCAAATTTGGAACGACACCAACCCACATGAGATCCAAGAGCTTCAACTGCATCCCGAAAAACTCAATGTTTGGAGAGGATTTTGGGTTGGTACACAGTCGGTTCGTATCTCTGAGAGAAAGAAGAAAAAGAAACGGCGAGGATTTTCTTAAGTTGCTGATGCATGCGATTACGATACAAGCCACTACGGTCCTCAAAGCCGACATAACTCATGACATTTGTGAAATTCAGCATGATTTACGTGCCAAAGTCATGAAAATTATACATTTCCACTTAGACAAGCCATGGCGGACAGTTGAGCGATGTTATATTCGACACATAATGACATCAAAAGGCCGTTTCCACAAGTGAAAACTTGAATGATATTTCACACATACGTCGTTTTATTTTAATGCCATCACATCGTTCACACAGAATATTCAATGTGGCATGAGCTGCGTGTCATGTAGCGCCGTCCTATTGAACTCATCTATCTGATGATTAGATCATCCAATTTATCCTAAAAGAAGTAAAGAAGTTAGCAACCTTCGAGCCGCAGTGCTCATCGTTGACAGTGATGGCATGGCCAACGTCGTTCTCGAATAAATATGTACTGATGAGGCAACCAGTCCAAAATTCACACCAAACAGTGACTTTTGGACCTCATGTGGATTCGTATCGACTTCAATTCGATGATTTTATTTATTCACGTACTTATTCATGCAGAAATGGACTTCATCGCTGAAGATGAATTTTCGATGAAAATTAGCGCCAGTTGCCCATTGCTTCAGAGCCCATTCAGTGAACATACGTTTAATATTTCCATCGGTGCTGTTATTTATTTGAAGATACAACAAACAAGATTAATATTTTTCATTCAAATGAAATTATATTTCAGTAAAATGAAATGAATTTAAAGATTCCTTCCATCTAAAGTTATTGTACGTGTACAGCTGTTGCAAAAGCTGCTTATTTAAAAGGGTGAAGAAGGTTTTTGCGAAACCAAACCGTACAATATTTAATGGAAGTATTTTTATGGTTTAAAATCTCCATGTTACTGAAAGTATTCGCGAGAATTTCTAGTTTTATCGTCATTGGAATGGATTTTAATTTTTTTGCAAAACTTTATCAGTGATTTTCTCTGTTTCTGTTTCGTGCAATTGATGTGGTGCACGTCGTACAAATTTACTTGTTGCAGCAGAAAATTTCAAATTTCAAGTTTTTCAAATACTTAATGATTTCTTCTATTCAGGCTTTGGCACGCAACACAACACAACACGCACACATTTTATTATCAGATCTAAAATGGAATAAAAATTAAAGAGAAAAGTTTTCTTCTTCAACTTCACCGAGACTAGTAACAAAATTTTTTGTTGAACATTTCATATGCAACGTAATAGGTGAACTGATATGTGTTCAGGATATTTAGTTTGGATGCAACACGCTATATGTGTCTGTTTCAGTAGAGTTTTTCTTCTTTTTATTTTACAAACCAAAAATCAGAATCAAATTGACATCTGAAGTATGTTTGATATGTACTGAGTATTGTGAAGTATGTGTGTGTGTGTGTGCGGCTATCGTTCAGGTTTATGTGGCATATCTCGTAATAGAGATTTTAAGGGTTTCTTGTAATTAATTAATGAAACACATGAAAAGAATTTTTGAATTTTCACAAATGATTTCGATTGATAAAATAAAGATTTGCGTTACTTAAATAATTAATTTGAATAAGTGAAGTATTTTATAAAGAAAATTAAGTTGAGACAATTTCTAAAATTAAATTTGAAAAATGGAAATCAAAGAATAATTGAAAATAATTTTATGGGTGTTCAAAATCTTAGAAACGTTGAAGAATTGAGGAAAGAAAAAATAGAATATCATTTTGTAAGGAAAAATCATCCACCGAGGACAGCGGAGACACCAACCCCAAATCATAACACAAACTTAGCAACAACTGAAAGTAAATCTCATTTTAATTTTTTTTTATTTTTATAATCAAAAGTTGAGTTTTTAAGTTTCTTATATCAGGTCTTTCGTTAAGCGCTTTCCATATTTAAATTTAAATGAAACACAGTGTATGTGAGATATCATCGAAATTCGTTATTCATTTGAGAGGCCTATTGATGGCATGATGTGTGGAATATAACATCGTTCAATTATCCGCTACAGCTACTCTGAGTGAAGCGCAACCGAAATACCCATGACCGGGTTACATAAATAACGCTGATGGCAGAGATTACATTGGCTTTATGGTCAGCTGTGATTTTCTGCCTTATTCGAATTCATCTGCGACTTAAGAAAAATGCTAAAATGACCATTCGCTCATATCGCTCGTTTAGGATATTTAATGTGGTATGAACTTTGTGGAACAAATAGCACTGTCCATTCGTGTCCAGATCATCAAATTCAGAACATTCGAAAGAAGTTGATACTCATTGACCAATAGTGTTCGCCGTTGACAGTGATGGTCTGGCCAACGTCAGTCCAAGTTAAAAATTAGGAGTCCTTTCATACGTCGTTGTATTTGGTCGTTTACCGTTAGTTCCTAAGTCAGTTGAATTTTTTACGGGTGCAGGCCCACGTCACAACGCAAATTTTGCCAACTTGTACCCTGCAAAAGGTTCTTGTAAGGTACGTGAAATCGACTACTTTGTATTCTCCTGTACACTTTCAGAGACATTTTTGAATAGATTTTACGAACCAGCGGACTCGGATTTCTTCAATGCGAAGAGTTCTCTCGGTAGGGCAACTACGGCGATCATAAAACGGACGGACGGTACCTTGACGGAACAGAACAGTCATTTGGATACATTTTTTTGCACGTTTTGCTGAATGTTAAATCCATGGCGATTCAGCAAAAGACTTAATAAATTACATTTAATTTGACAGATGACAGATGTTAGCCATTCAGTATTCATGTCCAAGAAAAGTCGAATTATTCATATTTGGAGTACACTTTCTACAAAACTCCTTTCTGCCACTAAATACGAAAGTACGTTCAGATCTAATATTCGTAGGCTCTACTTCACATTTCTTCTTTCTGCCCCAAATAAATTTCCCAGCTTCCTGAGTCCTTATTTTAATATAGGTTTTAGTATGAAAAAAAATGTTTACCATGGATTTGAAAATTTTACAAATTAAAAACACACGCAAGACCCTAACCATTGATGCTGTGTATTTAATACCAACAAGGCCACTATAAGTGAACTGAATGAAAGCACTCGCATTTGCTAAACATTCATGAATTCGTTGTTTTTGCCAATCGGCATCTAACAATTGAATTAGCTACGTCTTTCGCTTTGTGTTTGACAGCTATACTTAGCAAAAGAAGGCATAATTAGAGAAGAAAACGAAAAAAATCGAAAACGAATCGGCGGAAAAAACCTTGACTTTAATGGTGGAATCATCTTACAAACAAATTTATTTTGGAGACCCTGAGAAAGCATAGCTTATTCCCTTATGACTGAATCTGTTCCAATTTGAATTTTATAATATTAACGAAATAAAAACCTTTTCTATAGTGCCACTAACGGCTAGCTGTGTTGGATTTTAGCCACTTCTTTATGGTGATGAAGACCAGAGACTACAGACCAGGCTATGCTTAGGGCAATGGAAGGCAAGTCTAACAAGAGATTGATCAGATGTCATCGTAAACTGAAAAATTACTGTTTGCCCAATTCTTCCAATGTCGCCATGGTAGAACCAGCATACTCTATAATTTCGATAATTCCTTCGTAACGAGACTATTTATTAAAAGATAGCAACTTAGAAGCTACATACTCTTTTGATAGAGAGAAACCTTTCCGTGATATACATATTGAAAGATAATGGGCAAAGGCTTGCGATATAAAAAACCTACGACTATCTTCTAAGCAAAAATTTACAAGAAATTTAGTTAATTTAAATTTTTACAGGATGTACAGAAAATGTGACATATCGATACTACTTGGCAGTCATGCCCCCACCTGAACAGTAACCTCCTATTAGGTTGACTCCTGATTAGCAAGAGACTGTCTACGTAAGCTAAATCAGTTAGGTAAGGAAAATAGGGTCATACATACAATACTGCTACATACATAACTGGTCATTATAACCCTTCAGACTGGATTAAGACCAAGTTCCTTTTTCTACATATGTTGTGTAAGTTAGTTATATACATGAGTGGAGGTATCTACAGTTTAAAATCGACTCCGAAGGATAGATTTTTGAGTAACTTTCCTTGGCAATTTTACTCCGAGTTTTTACCAGGAATCTATTGAGAGGAAGTCGCTGAAGAAATATTGTTTCGTATTTCAATTTGTTGATAATGTCTGACCTAGGGTTTAAACCAAGGCCTTACCTAATAGCCTAAAGCGACTTCAATTCTGGATCCTATGCCTTGTGGAAATTACGTGCAATAAAACCAGAGCCTTCCTGTGGAATGGGAAAAGGCTAAAGGAAAGAAAGAGAGGCAATAACTTTTCTGCAGCTAATAGTGCCTGTGTGCATTTGTAAATCATATGGTTGCTTATCAATTACTACGCAGGGAGTTGTCCATATCGACACCAGACTGCATACGGAAGTTCGTCAAGACAACACGGTTTAGGAAACCATATACTTACAGGCAGTTTAATAGATCCAAAAACTACAACAATCGTATCATACAAGAAAATACTATTATGTTCCAAAAGTATAAGAAAGACAAAAAATTGTTTTGAAATATTATTAAAATTGGATAGCCGACGTAGACTACCTATCAGACTTTTGGATTATTGGACAGTCAATGGTTTCAATGGTTCTAACTCCAGCACAAATATCCTAGACAAAGCGAAACATGAAACAATACTTCTTTCGCCGACTTCCTATCAGCAGTCCCGCCATATACTGCCTGTATAGGTCCCGCCATTCATGGATATAATTAACAAACACAACATGGGTGGTGTGGGAAGCTAGGTTGTAGTCCTGATCAGAGATCAGCAATGAATCGTTTTTTCGCTACTCATAAGTACCCATGAAATTTTGAGTATGAATGAGTCAACAGTATTGAAATTCAACTACTCTGATTCATTCGTATTCACTACAACATTGATTTATAAGTACAGGTTGCAATGAGTATGAGTACAACGTTGACTCATAACATTCGAAATATGTTTGATTCATACGCCTACTCACTCAGATTCATAAATTTAGAAAAATACTTATAATACTCATAAATAATTCGAGTGATTCGAATCAAAATTTACAGTCTTAGAAAGAAAAAGACAACGACAGCCAGCAAAGCAAACACACAACCTTCTAGTGAGTATTGTAGTGCTCGTATGCTAATCATATTTATTTTGTGATTCTTGTAAATGTTGAGTAAAGGAGGATCTAAATCAGCAACATAATACGTATTGTTAAGTATGAGTACGATGAGTAATTCAAACTGTGAATATGAGTAGTATGAGTATGATATTAAAATATGGATGAATGCGTATAAGTATCAGAAATTATAAGTATGCTTCGAATCTACTCATCTTTTTGAATACTCATTGCTGACCTCTGGTCATGACCAAAGCGTTGTAATGATCAATTAAGTATGTAAGTAAGTAAATAAATTAAAAATGATGAAAATAAGCAATTGTGCATAATATGAAGAACTTATGGTCATAACTTTCTTGTAAACTTCTAAACTATAGGATATATTACCGTTCAAAGTTTATTTGTATTATTCTTTATTAATTAATATACAATTGCAGATTAAGGCAATCAATATTTTATTTTATAATTCTCTATTAAGGCACTAACTCCCTCAATTCCATTGCTGCTAATATGTATCTCTGATCAGTGTTTATTGCATTAAACCATCAAACCAAACTGTTTTAAATTTTATTTTTATTCCATGAATTATTGAGTTGCAATGAATGATAAAAAAATTGTTGCTTTATTAAAAAATATTTATTAAAAAAAGAAATAAACAAAAACAAACAATTGATTTCACTATCACACGCATAATAACATTATTCATGGTGTGGTAAAGGAATTAATTTCTGGCTCGTTGTGTGTGTCAATAAATAGTTTGTCCCTACTTTTCTTTCGCGTATGGCATGGCATTACAATTTAACGCCTGTCAATGGCAAACCAAAATTTCATGCAATTCAATTGCATGCAACAGGCAATACTGCGGCTGTGTACTTATTTTTAAAATAAAACTTTTTTTAATTCAATTTCAGTTCAATGCTATACCGCTGCAGCAGACACCAAGGATTTCAATAAAGAGTAGAAAGAAGTTTTTTTTTAATTCATCATACGTCAACAAACCCATCGTTAATGACACGCACATGCAGGATACCAGATCTATAGTATATATACATACATCTGCTCAATTTATGTATTTGCACATGAAAAGGAAACAAAAATACAGACAAGTTTGTTAATGTAAGTATTCTTATTCACACATACATACATATATTCCTATACTACGTGTTAACGTACGTATGTGAGTGTGTTTTTGTGAGTCAAATACACTTTAACTTGAACACAATATTTTAAATGAATAAATACGTGCTTCCGAACGAACAACTTGTGAACACACATGCATCCTTTACGAAAAACATTATATAACATTATACACACATACATATATATACGTATTAAATTTCTTGTTGTACTTAACACACACACTCAACTAAATATATGTATACTCAGTGGAGGAGACATGTTCATATCACACTCATATGTACCCTTACAATTACAAAAGGGCCTCACGTTGAATCAAAATCAATATTTATTTCAATGGAAGGGAATTTTAACTGTACCCTATACATACATGCATACATACATACATCTGTACGATTGTGTGTGTTTTTTAAATTAAATTACTATCTAAGGAATGCTTTATCAAGTAACTTTACTTTATTGAGTTTTAACCATTTACACCTCCAACGTTTTAAAGATATTTACATTACATTTACAGCCGTATTAAAAATGAGTGGCTTTGTGGTTTACTTTAGAGTCTCTAAAAAGAAAATGAGAAAAAAAAATTAAAATTCGAAAGACAAAAACTAGACTTTAACCCTTTAACTGTTTAATTTTGTTTCAGAAAACCTGTTCAGCCTGTTTAATTATTTTCTGGCGAACAAAAATCTATCTGCCTGTAAAAATAGGCAATTATGACTAAAAATCAAACGTTGCATGTTGGTTTTCTAGAACACATAGATTTTTATAAATGCATATACTCGGGTGCTCTGGTAGACTAGCGGATAGTGTGCTAAACTATTAGCGTAATGGTTCGATTCCCATCTAAAACTATTAAGTAAGGTCTAAGTTACACAGCCTTTAAATATTTCAATATAAATAAATACATATATGCAATAAGTAAATACATGCACCCATTCTAAATATAATTTCTATTAAATTTATCTATTTTGTAACGGTACTTCCCCAGAATTTGTTATTTCAGCTTAAACCTTAATATTTGGAAAATTATTGAATGTTCTCAAAAAGTAAATTTCTAAAAGGACCTTTATTTGAACTTTGTCGGGTAAAGAATACCAGTGGATTGGTTGAATAAAAATTCGAATGCCAGTTTTCTTCCTTCAATACAGATATGTATATTCGCCTTTAAGCGAAAAATTTTTATTTTTCACTGACGTGTATACTCAACAAGAAGTATAAGTTAAGTATTGAAATAATTCGTAAGAATATATACAATTACAGCATATATTCAATATTTTTAAGTACGTACACAAATAACTTCATTAAACACAAATGTATATAGTATAGCTCTACCCAACTTATTTGGTACAGTGTACCACTTATAAAAAAAACAGAAACCGATATAGGAAAATGGTTAACAGAAGATATGAGGAGAGCTATACAGACCGTTCGAGAACGTTAAATGAGTATTCCCTTGACATCAGAAACATTTACTATGGATGATAGTAATTTTCTACTCACACGTAGACGGCATTGGGATATCATTAATGCCTTTACAGCAACCACAAATACTTTCTAAAAAAGACAAAAAGCAAATTAACCGAGCGTTTACCTTTTATTATTACTGGTATGCGCTCATGAGGCGTGTTTGTATCCCGTTTTTTATAATCTCCTGAAAAAATCCCAAACCTTTTTTAGAAGGATGCTCCGCTTTATTCAAAATATGTATGCCACCGGCTCAGCTGAAATTGGATAAGGTAGAGCCACAGACGGGATGGCAATGAGAACCTGTTCAATAGCGGTGTTGCGGACTCTGTCGGAATTAAGTCATTGAATAGGTAATAAGTAACATAGTCGCCGTAGTCTAGTAGGTAGTGTGTTGGCTTAAAAATATTTCTTCGGTGACTTCCTCTCAGCAGTCTTTTAATAAAAACTCTAAGAACAAAATAAATTTGCCAAGAAAGTCTTTTTTAAAAATATGTAAACTGTAGATACCGCCACTTATGTATAAAATTAACACACACAACATAAGTGGTGTGAGAAGCTAACTGAAGGGTTGTAATGACCAATTATGTATGAATAATAATGGAGACTATAGTTAAGTTAACAGGAAACAAATGTAACGCGAGACTCATCAAAGTGCAACATGCCCTGACAAACAGCGACTATTCTGAGGTATACAAATAAATCAATAACAATTATCAGCGCAGAAACTTGTCTTTTCGTGGTGCTTTACAGGTCAAAAGTGGTTTACAGATCATGTGGGTACGAGGGTAGATTCTATTCGCTAATGAGTTCAGAACTTTTCTGAAATAGGGGCTGATGCTCCTGTTAAGTTAAATGGATTCTAGACAACTGAAACTTTTGTGGGGTAATTACAATGAGAAATGATTTCAATTACAACTTGCCGTTAAACTTGGGTTTAGTTAAAGGTACCTTTAGCTAAAGGGAACTGTAAAGTTACCTTTAACTTATTTTCGTTACTACAACTTAAAATAAAGTTAACTTTTTCAAATAAATGTAATGTCGGCAAAACTGCTCAATTAAACAAGTTTTTTTTAAACCCAGTGGTAACGAAGGGATGATCTTCCCTTTAGCTTAACGCTCACTTCTACCTTATCGTCCACTTATAATAAGCAAAAACAAATTATCTGCCATTTAGTTAATGGCAAGTTGTTACAATGGCCCTAAGTATAGTAACCAACATTTTTACTCAAAGAATACGTTTTTGTGTTGGAATTGGTATCGATTCAAACTCAATATGTTCCCGGACTATTCAGGACTCTCCGAAGAGGAGAGCAAATCATCCGAATACGTACTTGAAAACTGAGCGTATTTATTAAGTAATAGGCAGAGCTTTATCCTTACTCAGAACAGCATTCCGTAGTTAGATAGGGCAACAGAGTTGGGGTCAACATTTCAGGGTACCCCGAAGTACCGAGGCCGTAGCTTCGATATCCACCAAAGGCTCTGGGTGTTTGTGATTGTCTGATTGTTTGTCTAACTTTATATGTATTTCTTACAATAGAAAATCGAAAATAAGAATTATGACCAAAAACCAATTCTTGAAAAAGTTAATGAATTTACATATATACAGAGTGATCATTAAAAAGACACTACCCCTCATTCATTTCTCCTATAAACTATCTTTCTTGTATTTCAACACAATTCACTGCATGAAAATGGTCATCAAATGAAAATTTTTAGAACCAATTCTATCATGTGTTAGAGATTCTGTTCTACCTCTACAGAATAGTTACAAAAAACAAGCGATTCATAGAAAACTTAGAAGTCGCCGTGAAGTCGCCGTAGTCTAGTAAGTAGTGTGTTGGCTTATTAGACGTAAAGCCAGAGTTCGAGCCCCATGCCAGACATCAAAACAAAATACAAAAATTACCTCTTCGGCGGCTTTTTCTCAGCAGATTTCGGGCGAAAATTCTGAAAGTAAATAAAATTGCAATGATAAATTTCTCAAAAAAATCTGTTGTTGGGCGTCGACTATAAACTGTAGGTCCCGCCCGGCATGTATAAAATTAGCACACACAACATAAGTAATGTGAAAACTTTGATAGATTCTTTGATAAATCGAACTAACATCGATGCTTCTTTCCAAAGCATTGCATCGATGTTTTTTAATGCCCGTCACTATCATTGGGTTGAGTAAATTTTAACTGAACAACATCAACGTTTTAACAACATGGTGACCTTATATGGCAACGCACAACGTCACAGCATGTGACATGAATATTTATTGTTAAAACCTATGCAGCCTACAGTGCTAATATAAAAAAAATATCTTTAATACCGGATACAATTAAAAAGAATGATAATAATTATTTTGAATATTTTCAAGATAGAGATACACATCACATATTCCAGTGCATATGGTATTAAACACAATAAATCATAAATAATGCAAATACACAGAAAGAAATACAGAAATAGGGGGATACCCTTAAAATGCTTATAACAGAAGCAACTGCATCTCCAATGACAAAAGTACAGTGCACTTCAATGGTTCATAATTGCAGCGATAGTTTATGCTCCGGGTATTGTCTACAGCAGATTTGTAGAGTAATTCAGTGCCTGTTCAATGTGTATCATGTTGTTGTTGCTTGTTTTTTCTCTAGTAATTTCCGTTTGTTTTCATTTTTAGACTGGTACAGTGTGTTGTAATACCCGTTTTTTCTTTTTTATTTTAAATAAAAAATGTGTGGGGTTTTTAGTATTTTCAACTGAAGAAGAGTTTTTTGCTGAAACCAATAGAACAACATGATGTTTTTCATTTTCATTTACTTGTTTCACTTGACACCTTATTTTCACAACCCGCTGCTGTTCCACTTCGAACAATTTTTCAGTACAAATTCGCGTTTTAAATGTAAATTTACACACACAAAAATGGTCGAGTTTTCCAGTACAACAACAACAACTATATTTGCACTTGAAAAATTTCTAAAGCTTTAATTAATATTTTTTTCTTTCTCTTCTTCTTATCTCCATTTATTGCAATTCTTTTTGAAGTTTTTTCTTCGTTTTTTTGGGCGTTTCTAAGAACAAAAACAAATAATATGATGAAGAGACTCCAGAATAGAGAATCTGAATATAAAGCGCGAGTATTTAATTCCGTTTTTGTTGTTGTAAATATAAAAACAGAGTGTGTTTCTTTTTAATTTAAAACTCTGTAATTATACTGCTTCCACCCTTTTTGTCTGCTCACATATTTCATATTAGAAATGAAAAAGAAAAAATATTTTAAAATTCAAAAGTAGGTGGATTAAATTGAATTTCGGTTGCAAAACTATTGTAATTAGAAATTAAACAAAAAAAATTAAAACAGAAAACAGAAACCAAAGTTATTAGAAATATTTTCATTGCAATTATTTGCGAAACTATTTTAATCTGAAATCGATGCAGACAAATGGGCGGATTAACATGCAAAATTAATTGCTGGAAATAATTCTTTTAAAAAACGCAAACAATTTAAAATTATTAAATTCATACCAAAATCGATTACCGCAAATGTTTTCAGTCAAACAAAAAAAAAAAAAAACACAAAAAAGTTTTAAATTTAAAAACAAGAATTTACATACTACTCCCAGTCAGAGATCAGCAATGAGTATTCAAAAAGATGAGTAGAATCGAATCATACTCATAATCTCTGATACTTATATGCATTCATAGTTAATTTAATATCAGGGAACCTGTACTCATATTCAAAGTTTGAAGTACTCATCGTACTCATACTTAACAATACGTATGATGTTGTTGATTTCCACTCTCCATGACTCAACGTTTACAAGAATCACAAAATAAGTATGATTCGCGTACGAACACTAAAATACTCACGAGTATGTTGTGTGTTTGCTTTGCTTGCTGTCTTTGCCTTTTTCTTTTTTTTTTGTAAATGCAACAACAACTAAAACTGTAAATTTTGATGAGTGATTCGAATCACTCAAATCATTTATGAGTATTATAAATATTTTTTAAAAGTTATGAATCTAAATAAGTAGGCTTATGAATCAAACATATTTCAAATGGTATGAGTTCGATGTCAACGTTGTGCTCTTACTCATTGCAACCTGTACTTATAAATCAACGTTGTATTGAGTACGAATGAATCAGAGTAGTTAAATTTCAATATTGTTGATTTACATATATTCAAAATTTCATGAGTAGCGAAAAAACGATTCATTGCTGATCTCTGCTCTCAGCTTGTTTATCACACTGTTTTATAGGTTGAAACTGTTCCCCAAAACCACTTGTCTGGCTTACATTGAAGTAAAAAATGAGTCAGTTTAAGGATTTTTAAATATTAAAGACTACTACAATGTACCACAACATTTTGGACAATTATAGGGATTCTTAAGAAAGACAACTCTGATTTCTCATCAGGGCATCAATTCAAACACAAAACAATACTTGATTTTCCATGAGTTCAATACAGCCCTTCTAATTTTATACAATATTATGTAATTGTTACACACACATACATAATTGGTCATTATAACCCTTCAGTCAGGATTACAACCTAGCTGCTCACACCACTTATGTCGTAAGTGTTAATTTTATACATGAGTGCCGGGACCTATAGTTTATAGTCGTCTCTAAACGCCTAATTTTTGAGAAACTTTTTCATGGCAATTTTATTTACTCTCAGAGTTTTTGCCAGAAATCTGCTGAGAGGAAGTCGCCGAAGAAATATTTTTTTTGTCATATTTTCGTTTTGATTTCTGACCTGTCGTTTGAACCATACTAGACTACGGCGACTTCAAGTCAAGTCTTTCCAGTTAAATAGTCCAAGTCTTAGGATAATAGGCTGACCATCGCAGATTTCACAGAAACAGCACACACATTGGAAATTTCCAACGTCTAAAGCAACTTCCAAACTTTGACAGTTGATAGCGACCATTTTGCTGAAGCTACATCTGAAAAATTAGTTGTAATTTATCCCGTCTGCCAAAGCAGGATGGACGGATGTAGGATTCAACAACACGTGCAACTAATAAATTTTTTTATCCAAAGGGCTGTCCCGTTATGACGATGTATTTTAGTTTCGCAATTTATTAATCATTTTACGAGACGACTATTCGTACATGTGGTGGATAAATAAGTGTTCGCAGGTTAAGCAAACATTCGACCAACACAGATACGTCTATGAAACGTAAGATCTTCAGAAAACCTCACCGCTGTTTGTGAGAGTGTGTAGGAGAATTAGAGGCATTGTATTCGCTGAATAGCCTCTGAAGCTGTTTGCAACTGACCCTAATTTTCATAAAATCATTATCTTTAGCGATGATGCTCTTTTCTGCATGAAAAGGGACAATGTCGAATTCGTGACAATACCAATCCACATGAAATCCAAGAGCATCCAATGCATCCCGAAAAAGTAACTGTTTGATGTGGACTTCGGTCTGGCTACAACATCGATCCGCATTTTCTCAATAACGACGTTGGTAAGGCAATCAGTGTCAATGGCGAGCACCATAGTTCGAAGATTATCGACTTCTTCTGAACTGAACAAGATGGTATGGATCCCAACGACATAAGGTTTCTGCGCTATGTACCACACATCTCGTGTCACATTAGATATTCTACACAAATGATTTGAGGGCATGGTCGTCAGCAACTGGTATCGGGCGATTTGAAGCGTTTGTACATATACGAATAATCCGTAAGCCGCAGCAATCCTCTTACATACATAATTGGCCATTACAATCCTTCAGTCAGAATTACGTCAAAGATTCTCACATTAATTTTATTTACTCACAGAGTTTTTGCCAGAAATCTGCTGTGAGGAAGTCGCTGAAGAAATATTTTTTTTTATATTTTCGTTTTGATGTCTGACGTGGGATACGAACCCGGGCTTTACGTCTAATAAGCCAACACAATACCTACTAGACTACGACGATCCTTTTGATATCGGTTAAATACAGCCTGATTTATGCACCAGAGTCAAGGAATCATGTTGGATGCGTTCCTCCCAGAGAAGCCGTGGCGAACATTGGAACGATATTATATTCTACACATAATGGCAACAATAGGTCTTTCAAATGAATAAAAAATTTGTCTGTCTCATATACTTTTTGTTTTATTAAAATTTAAAAATAGAAAGCGTTTAACGAAAGACCGTTTACGTAATTAAAAACATTAAGATACTCTCTAAGCACTTGAACTTTTGTTCAGCTTTGTTGTTTAGCAGAGCGATTCTTAATTGATTGATTAAAGAACATGACCTCAATAATTTAACAAAAACTGATAAATTTCTCATTGCTTATACAGAGAATCTTATTTAACTTTTAATCATTATTTCCATAAAAAAAATTTCTCGTTTTAATTTAATTTAATGACTATAATAGTGCCGCAATATATGAGGCATTGTTTTCACTGCATTCTCATTAATTATAATCCTGCCAAGTGTTCTTAATTACATTCGCGGCAAAGGAAATCCTATCATATCGTAATAACATTTGACTGCCTATTAAGTGCGCTGTCATTATAAATTGAGACACACACACACCATAAGACCCTTAACACATTTATTTATTACTGTGTGACTAATTATAATTATTGTTAATAACAAACGCAATGACCATAAGCGTAAGGCTAATATTTTGTTACATAATTTATACGTGAATTACACTTTAGAGAACGAATTTAAAAATAAAAAGCATAAAAAATATCAAACATTTTATCGACCTCTTGACATTCTGAGGGCAAGACGGTTTTAAGGTGATATGAGCACATCATAAAAAAAGTACTCCAAGAACAGAATGGAGGGAATGCTTTAACCACTACTTCTAGAACTATATTCTTAAAATTTTCTATCGTGTTTATCTACAAAACATTTTAATCAAGTGTATTCATAATGGGCACATAACAGCTAATAACAAGACCGTGTCTTATAGCACAGACAGACGACAGCGTTAATTTTCATTAAAAGTTTTGTATTTAATTTTTTTTTTGTCATTTGACAACTTGTTCAAACATCAGCTCTAAAATACTAAACAAACAAGTGCAAAAAATATTTTCTTCCCCTCAATGAAAACGCAAAAGCTGCTCTAGAAGGCTGCTGAGAGGGAGAAGAGTTGTCCAGTAAGCCAATGCTCTACCAACCACAATAACAGTAATAACCTGTCATACAATTTTGTGTGGTATACAACTAACTGTTTTGATAAACTCTTCACGTGGATCTCAAAAATTAATCACTTCAGCGAAAATAACCCAAGATTTTTGTTTTAATCCACACAAAAACATTAAGAGACTTATGAGTCACAGACGATGAAAAAACACCTTTTTTAATAATTGGAGCAACCAATTATGATCTTGCGAAACGATTACTAATTTCTTTGGATCAAATGGATAATCATAAATATATCGCCTACAAAGGAAGCATGATACAAAATGCCTAAAAAGGCAATTTAATTTTGGGAAACTTCTCGGGTCTTCATATAAAATTTTGAGGTGAAATCGCATGTACTTGGCTGGCCAACGGTCTGCATAAATACATACATACATAATTGGTCATTACAATCCTTCAGCCATAATTACAACCTAGCCTTCTCACACCACCTATGTTTTGTATGTTAATTTTAAACATGAGTGGTGGGATCTACAGTTTAAAGTCGATTCCGAACGAGAAAGTTTTCATGGCAATTTTCTGAGAGTTTTTGCCAGAAATCTAATCAGAGGAAGTCGCAGAAGAAATATTTCTCCATATTTCGCTTAGTTGGAGATGTCCTTATGTTTTAACCGGGGCCTCTCGTATAATAAGCCAACAGAACACATCTAATAAGCCAACTACTAGACTACGGCGAATTCATAAAATAAACACCTACGATTAATTGCTCACATCGGTTAATGGAATGTGGGCCCGTCTTGTTGAAGGAAGATGTTGAAAGGCTGCAAAAATTTCAGGTTTATAAAGCATTATCAGCTCGTGTCCTTCAATTTTGTCCTGTATAGATTGTAAGTTAAATAGTGAGCCGGTTATGACGATCATAAAATGGATGCAATTATTGCAATACACTTCTAAAATCGCACAAAATTGGAGCTTAAAATTGAATGACTTGTAAGCGTCAAGCGACCTTTGAAATCATTATGTGTAGAATATAACATCGTTCAAATGTCCATTCTCTGGGTGATGTTAAATTATCCATGACTCTTTCGCATTATTCAACATTTTCATTTGTGGCTTATTCGCATACATCTGAGATTTAAGAAAACCACAAAAGCAAAAGTTAGTTAGGTTAGTTCACACCACTTCTACGCGTGATGACCATGCCCAACCCATCCGTATGCCACAAAATGGCCACTCGCTTAAAAGAATATGCCGTGTCCCGATTACTCCACTCATTTTTATTACCAAAGGCTCAGTTAGCTGACTGTAACGTAATGTAATAGTAACGTCTACTTAACGTAAGTACAATTATACAACGTAAAAGCATGTCATATGTTTTTAGATAAACAAGTCGTTAGCTTGTACCAACAAAATAAGCTGCTCGTCGTTCATACGTTCCGGTTACGTTACATTACATTTATATAACCATTCGTATTGCTTTATATATAACAATATCGACCAGCTGTTTCTTACCGTTACAGTTACATTCCGTTACGGTCGGATAACTGAGCCTTAAGACTTGTTGCGTAGCTAATTAAAAAATCAATCATAGAGTCTATTGGTTCTGTGCAGGAGGCAGTTAAGTAGGGTGCTATCCGTCTATCGAACTTAAATCCTACAAGGCTACTAGTGCTCTTTTGTATCTTGTTCAACTTGACATATTAAAATGGTAAAACATATGGAGATTTTTTTGCCTTTGCCACTTTTTTGAACTGAAAAACAAAACAACATAAAAATCGCCAATTATATGTATGTGTGAAGTGTACTTAAATGTGGTATAATGTGTAAAAATCAGGCAACTATGAAGCCTTTTAAAGTGCATGAAGTTAAAATTAATTGAACTTGACTTCCATATTTCTTTTTTTCTTCTTTAAGTGTTTCAATTTCAACTAAATTAGTCCTTAAATTGATTTCGGAATACAAAAATTAAATCAATTGAATCCAATTCAGGTAGTAGTCACTGGCACGTAGCGACAATATAATTGATTTTCTTTGTCAATACAACAACAACAACAACGACAGAATATTGGTTTTTGTTTTTTAGTTCTCAATATGATTTCATCTCATGAACTCTGTTTAATTTTTTTGTATCTTTTTATTGCATTTGTTGTCTCTTCTGTTAGAATTTGTTATCGAAATTGTTTATTCAATCGTTTACTTTTGGCTTTACTTTGATTTTTTTCTCTCGCTCTTATTTCATTTGTTTTGTTACTTTATTCATTTTTTTTTTATTTTACGACTGTGAGATAACAAAGAAACAATTGAATGCAAAAGAAAATGTGTTCCTATTCCCATTTTTTCATCTACAAATACGTTTTCTATTCTATCTATTAATTTTTTTCTTATATTAAATGAATTTCGATTCTTTTTTGTTATTTGTACCACCAAGTGGAAATTACTTTTCGATTTCATAAAAAATTTTGAGAAGTTTTTTCTTGAAAGAAAAATTATACAAAATCCGTAGGAGAGAAGTCTTCAATATGGTATTCTCATAACGTAGGATTTATGCTGTACATATGTACGTAAAATTTGTTGTTGCATTTGTTTTTCTTGTTATTTGTTTTATTTTTCTTAATACTTATTATCGCTTTATTTCATTAATTCTTTGTAATTTGAAATTGAAATAAAGCCTGTAAGCCAAGATATCATCGAATTACAGATTGGAAGTTATTTTCTTATCGATATTTAATATAATAAATTGCTAAAGGGTATGTTATTAAGCGCTTCCTGTTATAATATGTAAATAAGCAAAGTGTACCTATAATATAATCGTAATTTTGTATTCGTTTGCAGCCGCCGTAGACTACTAGGAAGTGTGAGGTAAGGCCGCGGTTCAAACCCCAGGTCTGGTATCAAACCGAAATTTGAAAAAATTCTTCTTCAGCGACTTCCTCTCAGCAGATTTCTGGCAAAAGCTCTGACAGTAAATAAAATTTCCATGAAGAGTTTCTCAAAAATTTGTCGTTCGGAATCGACTTTAAACTGTAAGTCCCACCACTCATGTATAAAAATTAACACACACAACATAAGTGGTGTGAGACGTTAGGTCGTAATCCTGACTGAAGGATTGTAATGATCAATTACGTTTGTACTCTCGAATTTGTGTAATGACGTGACCAATTTTCCGTCTGTTCTTAGTGTTCTTCAATATCTCTAAGTTTTTAATTTCAATAGATTTAGAAAATCCTTGCCGTGCCACTAGACCCTTATAAAACTACTGGGTGCAGCCCTATTCTTGATCTAAATAAGAATGTTCTGTCTACGCTTTCATGAAAAATATTAAAATATTCCCTTCACTATATCTTATATATACCACGGCGAATGTGTGAAATAAAGAATAAAAATAAAAACTCATCCATATTGTAACGATTTTACCCTTTTAAAAGCGTTTAAAATATGAGTTCATAGATTGCAAAAAAAAAAATAAGTTTGTTTTTAATTAAAATTCTTTATTGTTCGCACAACTCTGTGTGCCACTGTTCACAACTTGATATAAACAACAACAATTTCTTTTATTTGTTATTCTTCTTTACGCTCTTTTGCGTCAACACTAACAATTGTTCTGCAGATCTTTGTAACGCAGATCTTCAAACCACGATTATTCTCTTCACACATAACGCCTCTTCACACAAGACTGACTGAATTTTTACTGACATCATTGCAGGGTAAACAGTCTGATGAATGCTCTTGAAGGAGAATGATTTCGTCTTCTCGAAGTCTCTACAAATGGAAACATGTTGTTTACGTTATTGTTTTTTGTGTATTTTGTTTACGTTTGCCCTTGCAGTGTTGCTGTTGCCTTTTTGTTGGTATATTTTTGTTTACTTGTTTGTCATATAAACAAATTCATTATTTTTGTTTTTGTAGCTTTTGTTTACAATTTAAAAGATGTGAGAGCATTACGATTAAAGTGTAGCTGTCTATAGTTTTAAATTTTTTAACTTCTGTTTATCTAAACTTTCGAAAATAATTCAGCACTTGCCAGACATATTTGTGATACAATTACTGTTACGCTTAACAAAAAAAAAAGGGAACCTACATAGACAAACTTTTCGCTCCTTTTGTACAACAGCAAATGAAAATTTTTTTAGAAAAGTCGGGTGAAAAACTTTGGCAATGTAACTTATGTGGCATAGAACACCTTTAGAGTGTTGTTGTTATTGTTTTCCGAACAGACGTGTATTGAATTGTGTAGTGAAAGGTGTATTAGAAGCTTAAACTGAAATCGACAAAATTTATTTGCTTAACGATGAAGGAAAATGATGCTTAAAAATATTTTCCCTGTTTTTTTTCTTTTTTTTAACATGTTTTTCAATTCAATATGGCGGATATGGTTAAAATGGAAAAATTTAATAAAAATAAAATCCTTCGGATGAGCGGAGGCAACAAGTTGAAGTAAAATAAAAATAAGCAATTGGAAGTGGATTATGTTTCGAACAAAAAAAAAAATTCAAACCAATTCGTGAGATCAGAATCAGTAGAAAAATGCCACAAATTGTAGAGTCAAACAACCAGTATTAATGTAATAATGCAATGCCAACTACATGCATGCATAATTGGTCCTATTTCGTTTTGTTGGAGATGTCTGACCTGGGGTTTGAACCGTGGCCTCATGTCTAATACCTACTAGGCTGCGGCGACTTCTGCGTCGACATTGCCTTGTCTAACGACCTGTTATCCAACTCATGTTATTCCTGGATAATCCAATGCATGGTTGGAGAAGAATTTTTGCATCACTTTATCTTCAATTTCATTGAGCACAGCATTCCAAATATTCGCTGTCACACAACAGAAAGTTTCTGATCCCATCAACCGCATGGGAATCTCATCTACATGCTCATTGCAGAGAATTCCTATATGACCTGGTACTCAGCAGAAGGTAACTTATTTTCCTTACCTAACCGATTAAGCTTCAACAAACAGTCCCATACTAACTGGGGTCTGACAGTCAGAGTAAAGACAGAACATAGCTGTCTTTTGCAACTCCTAGCAAACACACTGCATACTAGACTAAGACGAAATATACATATGGCGGTTATAAATGGTTTTAAATGTAAAGAGTTCAGATGCAGTAAAGTATTACTTGCACCATTTTAAGAAACCAAGGTACTTAAATGCTTTTTTCAGCACATTTTGACTCCAGCAAACATCGCATGGAATTTTAATGCCCAGGGCTTCTGACTCCCCTACATTTAAATCACAAATAGTTACAGATGTCGTAATTGTTGTTTTTTTATTAAACCTTTTCGCCTTAATCTCGAAAAGTATTGATCTACGATCGAGAGAAGACGAAGATCCAGTATCAAGGATGCTGTAGTTTCTTAAAACGTTATTGAAATCTTACTTACGATGGGTGATTTAAAAGTTTAAATTTAAAAATGCAATAAAACAAAAACTGTTTCAAATTTTGCAAAATCTTTCAGTACCTCATTCGATTGGACCAATTTTCGTGGACTTTGTCGGCACAACACGTTTCTTTATTGGCGCCCCACAAAAAATAGTCCAGCGGTGTCAAATCGCAGCTTCTCAGGTCAAAATCATCAAATGCTTTTTTTTAAATCGTTAAAAAATCGTCAGAAAAAATAAATTAATTAAAAGTTTTTAAAAACCAAAATTATTTCTATTGTAGTAAAACATATAAAGTCAATGTATGTACATAATTACATACATATCTGAGTTCAAAAATAAAACATTAAAAAAAATTGTTAGAAATTAAAAGCTAGCATTCCTCATCATCATTTATTAATTTTTTTTCAAAAATGGAGAAATTTTATATCATTTTCAAGAAAAAATTGTTTAAGGATTAAACAATCTATCCCAGTGTTGTTTATTGACACATTAGCGCAGCAATAATATTCCATCATCTATATTTATGGGCGGTGTAAATATTAGAGCGTCAGGAGCTTTTGACGTTCTGAGCATGAAAATTCAGTGTAATGTTGGCTGGAACCGACACATTTCAGTTCCTTCAGTTCATTCTTAAGATATTATCATCTGATCTTATTACTCCATTATTAATATACAAGCCTAGCCATAAATACTGTTCTCTTTTTCCTTCTTCCCATAACATATTTTAATAGTTCCTAACACAATGCCACCCATCCCATGAGTATACGAAAAAAAAAACGGCACTCGCCTTTGTTCCTCCGGTGGTAATATTAGAAGGTATACTCAAATTTTTAAAATTGTCTGCAACGACAGGTGATAAATTATTCTCAACTACGAGGTTATTTAGGAGTTGTAATTTTTTGGCTTTTAAGAGATTAATCATCACAGGTATTCGAACGTAACTTAAAAATACATTACTTTACTCCTTGTTATTACTTAAATAAATTTCCAATAGCAACAATTGCAAAGTAAATACAAAGCTTAAAGTGGCTTGTAATGTACTAAAATAAAGAATATGATGTAAATTTTTAATTTTTATAAATCGTCAAAATAAGGGCATACATCATCAAATCATCAATATGATATTTTTGGAGCTCAAAATCGTCAAAGTGACGATTAATCGTCAAATCTGGCAGCTATGGTGACAAGTTACATCATTCTGTTGAAATCAGACATCCTTCACATCAATACCATGAAAAGTGGGTACAAAAAAATTACACGTAACAGTTGCGCCGTTCTTATTTTTAAAGAAATGTGGGCCAATGATGCCTTCGGTCCACATACATACATCCATATATAATTGGTCTTTATAACCCTTTAGTCAGGATTACGTCCTAGTTTGTCACACCGCCAATGTTGTGTTCGTTAATTTTTATATACGAGGGGTGGGACCTACAATTTAAAGTCGATTCCGAATGACAAATTTTTGAGAAACTTTTCAAGGCATTTTTATTTACTCTTAGAGTTTTTGCCAGAAGTCTGCTGAGAGGAAGTCGCCAAAGAAATATTTTGTCATATTTCGTTCAGTTGGAGATGCCTGACCTGGGATTTGAACCGACACATCACGTCTAAAAAACCAACACTCTACCATTTCGGTTAATTAAACGGTCATCAAACGTTTAACGCAATTAATCGATTGGGGCATGAGATGTGTAGCAATTTACATCAACCTGTTGAAACCAAACATCCTTCACATCAATAGAGTGAAGACCGGGTACAAAAAAATTACACGTAATGGTTGTGTCGTTCTCATTTTTAAATGAAATATGGGTCAATGATGCCAGCGCTCCACAAGCCAATCGTAATGGGTGCATTGGCTTGTATAAGACCACGTGTGGGTTTTCTGAGCACCAATCTGAGCGGCAATTTTGCCTATTAACGTACCCACAAAGATGAAAATGATCTTCATCCGAAAAGATGATTTATTTTTGGGAAAATCGACATCATCGTGCAGTTGCTCGTTGGCCGAACAAATCCCCGTGTTGTTCAGGCTTAAATCGATTCATTATGTTCAGTGGAAGTAATATTTGAATTTTGTAACAGAAAAGAATGACATAAGTATTGGCAGATTCGAAATAACCTATGATTCAAATATAAACCGATAGATGGTCGACCCTATATATTTGCTAGAATTTTACATTGAGTTTTGCACATCTTATTGAGAAATAAAAGAAATTGCTTTTATAATTTCTTCCAATGTATTAAGTTTTCGAAATGTAAAGTTTAATAAGAAGTATGTATAAAATAAATCACTTTTCTATAAAATAAAATTTAATTAAATAATTCGATCAGTAAGAACATAAGCTTTTTCGTAATTAATTTTATGCAATAGCCTTTGCATTCACAGTTCACAGTTTATTTTTATGGCCTTAATGAAGTCATAAATTTTTAATACTGAATCTATAATTACAGTCATCAATCAGAGAACTAAATGGATACAAAAAAAAGAAAACAAGTTATTGTGTATTATTTTAATCCTTTATACGTGTCCTTCAATAACTTTAAGACAATACAGATACATTAAATAAATTTAATCTCTTAATATGATGCGATATTTTCCCTTCCTCCTTCTTCTTTCCTTGTTTGTTTATTAATAATAATTCTTTAATATTTACTACTACTGCTTTACTATACATAGTCACTGCCTTTTCGACACTCATTTTTGTTTTTATTTTTTTGTTGGAATATTTAATTAAAAATGTTTTGGAGCTGTGCACTTAATCTCAGACGATTAAGTTTACACAAGCACACATACTCAAACACACATATGTTTGCATGCAAAATACAGTTTGGGCAACATTTTTACACTCGAATCTGCATAATGTTTGCTACTCGTGTATATCATAAGTATGGAGAGAAGACAATAGCCTGCAACATTCATACTCAATTTATGGTTGATGATGCCACCATAAATTTGCAAAAAACCAAAGAAACTTATGATATCGAATAGAAAAAAGAACATAAACAATGCAAATAAGAAATAATTAAACGACACTTCATATTAAAAATACTCCTCGCTTGACATGTAAAAAATGTCACTTGCAGATCACCATTACAATTCCACAAGAACAACAGCAACGGCATTACATCAAACTACAACAAAGGCAATAACCATTTTGAAAACCAAAGAGAAGGAGAGAGAATAATACGCGTATGTTCTCATACATATGAAACTGATTGTCGTCATATGTTGTGTCGAGAGAAAAACCTTAAAAGCCAGCAGCCAGCCATCTTTAAAGCAAAATGTAAAACAAAGCAGTGAAAAAAAAAAGAAGGAAAGCATAATGAATAGTCGTTGATAAATGAAACGAAATGTGAGTTGTTGTTTTGTTACATGTACGTGCATACATGTTGTGTATATAATATGTTCTCGTATATGTTTGGAAAGATCATAAATCGAAAGCTTTTATGTTGCGCTGTCGTTCCTCCTGTCACTATTTAACCCATCATCGGCTTTCTCTGGCATTTTGAGCAGACAACAAAGGATTTGCAACTGTTTATTTGTTGTGGATTTTCTTTTTTTTTTTCTTTATGTTTCCATGCGGAATATTCGTTTCATTTTGTTTTTTCCTTGTAAATGGAAAATGCTTTTGGTGACAGCGAAATACACAAGAAATCGCTGAAAATAAAAATGAATGAAAAGAAAGAAACAAAAATCAGACATAAAATAACTTCCGGTTATAAAAAGAGAATGAAAGCATTCACAAAAAAAGAAATTAAACGGAAATACAAATACACGAGAACACGAACATATATACAGTGTTGAAAAAAAATATAGAGACAATTGCTTTTTCTCAATAGAATGTTGTTGGAATAAAAACAATCAATGCAGAAGAGCAGATCACACTCAAGCTTGAGCAATGAGGTTTAAATGTGCATCCGTCCTTACTCTGCGGGTGGCACCCTGTTTCTACAGAAGCGTCACTAGACCTTTACTAACCTACACCTCAGTAGTGTGTCATAAGAATAATTCAATGGGTCCAATTAATGATTCTTTAGGGCTTCACCTGCAATTGCATTGGAGATAATACTCTGTGTCCAAAACATTCAGATACATGCTCAGTTAGGAGTAAAATATTAAAAATATTGACACACGGGTGCGATATGAAGTGGCACTAATGATGTATCGTGCCCAGACTATGTAGTAATATGTTCCCACGTGAGCCACAAATAATACCAACAAAATCTAATTTTGTTACTGCACGCACATAGAACGGAAGCCTATCGGATAGGCTGCCTAACATATCAATCGCGACCAATTGCATCACTGTAATACCAAATCCAATCTCTTGGTCGAACGAAACCTTGGCCCATATGCATATGGAGACTTGTTGCTACAAGAATAGCTCTAAACATGGAGATTGAGCTGAAATGGTTCTTTATATACAAGAAAAATAAACCATACTATGCCTTGGAAGACAACCCATTGAATGGTTTTTCAACCGAAAGCACGTGTAATGAAACAGTGCGTCAGAGCTAGTTTGCCAAACTTAACATAAATCAATTTACATATTTTAAATGATGATAATTAGATCAGGCGCCTCCAGGGAAACAAAACCAGTGACTGTCTGTAATTGTAAAAAGGCTTTTTATTTTCATAACTGGCCATTACAACCCTTCAGTCAGGATTACGGCCTAGCTTCTCACACTACTCATGTTGTGTGTGTTAATTTTATACATGAGTGGCGGAACCTACAGTTTAACGTCGACTCCGAACCACAGATTTTTATGAGAAACTTTTTCATGGCAGATTTATTTACTCACAGAGTTTTTGCCAGAAATCTTCTGAGAGGAAATCGCCGAAGAAATAATTTTTTTCCATATTTCCTTTTGATGCCTGACCTGGGATACGAACCCGGGCTTTTCGTCAATAAGTGTGGTAATTTCAGTACCTAATTCATGATGCAACCATGAAATGCTTCAGAATTAAAAGCACTTAATTTAATTCGATTGAAGAAATCTGAAGAGACGATAGAAGGAATACAAATAACCTTAAAAAATACACACAGTACCTGTTCCAAGACGCACAGCAGGAAATCAAAAAAAATTATCTCCTTAGCAAGCGGAGACACCGAAAAAAGCGACCCGAAAATAAAGCATTTGATTCAAAATGCACAAAAAAGAGAATTAAGCGTGGTAAATGGCCGTTCATGATTTGTTGGTACTTCTGCTCAAGTGGCATTAGCCCAATAATTGTCTGTATTCAATGAAGTCGCCGTAGTCTAGTAGGTAGTGTGTTGGCTTATTAGACGTAAAGCCAGGGTTCGAGCCCCACGTCAGACATCAAAACGAAAATATGAAAAAAATATTTCTTCGGCGACTTCGTCTCAGCAGATTTCTGGCAAACACTCTGAGAGTAAATAAAAATTGCCATAAAAGTTTCTCAAAAATCTGTCGTTCGGAGTCGACTTTAAACTGTAGGTCCCGCCACTCATGTATAAAATTAACACACAGAACATAGGTGGTGTGAGAAACTAGGTCGTAATCATGACTGAAGGGTTGTAATGAAATGTGAAAGAGAACGTTTCTAAATATGAATTAAACAGTTTAATTTAAAAAAGCACTGCTGCAGTGGTCTTCTCTGTTAAAGGCAGAAAACACAACAACCCGTTTAAATTTTCTTTTGTCCTTATTATTTCTTACGCCGCTGTATATACAACAAAAAAGCTTTTATCCACAGCCATGCAATACGAATTGTTAAAAGAGAGGAGGATAAAAATTCTTGCTTTTATCCATACAAGGAAAACATGAAACAAGTGACATTGCCAAGTGAACATTCACGGTGGAAAACCAAAAGAAATAAAAATCGACTGCAACCACTGGAAAGACATGAAAAATGGAAACTGAACAACCAAACCAGACAAAGAGTTAAACAAGGAATTAAACTGTTGGTCGATATGGTATAAACAAATGGAATTTTGAAAGAATTAAAAGGATGGTGGTTAAAAATAATTCTTGCTGATGTCATAGATAATCTGGATAAAATTGGTATCATCTAATCTACTACTGTTCTAATCTGAATTTATTGATGCAGTCAAGTGTGTATGAAATATTTTAACATTTCACGGAAAAGAATTATGAAAATAATAAGATGTTCCACTTAGGCTAGCGTTTAGGGCCAAAATCATATATTTCCAAGGGGAAACTAATCTGAGCCCAGAATAAATCTTGTTTTTGCAGCAAACTTTATATTAGAGAGATCAGTCGTGCCGTTTTAGGACAAGAGCAGGGCATTGACATATGATTATGGGCAATGATTATGAAGTTAGTCTCATATTCACCAACTGAAGTCATTCCACGAAAAGTGATCCAAAAGATGACCCGTGAGAATCATTATTGTGCGATGTATAGCCTTAGAATGTATAAAGATAGACGAGTACAGCAGAGTCAGAAGTCGCCGTAGTCTAGTAGGTAGTGTGTTGGCTTATTAGACGCAAAAGCATGGGTTCGAGCCCCAGGCCAGGCATCAAAGACAAAATACAAAAAGTATTTTTTCGGCGACTTCCTCTCAGTAGATTTCTGGCAAAAACTCTGAGAGTAAATAAAAATTGCCATGAAAAGTTTCTCAACAAATAAAAATCTGTCGTTCGGAGTCGAATTTAAACTGTAGGTCCCACCACTCATATATCAAATTAACACACACAACATAAGTGGTGTGAGAAGCTAGGACGTTGTACAATGGGTTAATTCGACCTCCGGGTACTGTACTTGTCTTAATTGACAAGTACACGTCCTCTAACCTAATCTAACCTAACAGCAGAATCAAGCATTACTGTACGTAACTTCATGCTGTCAATGAGATTGAGACGCCCTGCATAACGGATGGATAACAATCAGCTTAACTAAGGCAAACGAAACAGAAAAAGAACAGGTCATCAGCAATGCAATTCGCGATATATCCCGTACACATACGAGCTAACATTGAATGATTCGAAATTTCTCTGAAAACTTCGTGGCATTTATTTGCAAAGATGGACATCGTAAATATTTTTGTTAGGCATTTAATCACAGACATAACTTGAGGTAAATCAAGAAATGCTCAGGGATAGTTCCGCTACCTAAAAATCATTGCGCCGCTTTCAAAACGGAAAACACTATAGTCGAAAATTTTACGTAAGAATCTTGGCTTACCACGGTTTTTGTTTCGTAGCTGGTGACTGTCGCGTAAATTGGCATTTTTATCAAAGAATTGAGTTTAGTGGTGAAACTCATTTTTGATTAAATAGTAGCAGCAATAAGCAATATTGCCTAATTTAGGGCGAAGGCAATTTTAAAGCCATTAACGTATCACAATTGTATCCGTTGAAGTTTAACTTTTGATGTGGTATACGTGTTGATGGCATAGAATTTGAATTCAATAATTGTAAATCCATTTCCCCTTAATGGGATGGTCAACTAAAAAAAATATATAAAAAATTATGGATAAAATTAGAACATCAGCTACGGTACAGGTGCATTCCATATTGAACCTTCAAAAGTTATTTTTTAACGCTTAATACTATGTTCAGGTACGCACATTTATTGAGTCAATATTCGGTTAATTGAATACAATATTTTAAGTGTTCAAACATAATAATATATGCAGTTCAGCTGCTTATTCAATATTCATTTGACAGCTGGTAAGCAAAACAGCCGGTTGTTTCAACAACATTGTTTTTATTTTATTTTGTTTTGTTGTTTTTTTATGTTTTGTTTTTTTGTTTGTCGTTGTTGACATTTGAGTTGTCAAATATCAACAGAAAGTGTTCGGATAATTGTAATATGCGCACTGAACATACTTATGACAGTGATTCATTTTAAGTTTTACTCAATATTATAACAATTTGCGTATTTATTGCGCAATAAGTAATTGAAATTTTATATAAAATATTGAGCTCAAAAATGGCGTTTATTGCCATTTACACAATAAAGGTGCATATCTGAACACCGTATTAGGTTCAGTCGTTTATATTTCCACAGAGTTTGAATTAGGAACTGACTTTACATTACAGTTGTCTCTACACGGAATTCACGTAATAGTTGCATGCTGCCTCAGGAAACTATTATATGGTGCAAAGCAACTTGGTTAGTGTCGTCGTCAAGGCATTAATAATAATGGTAGCATATTGTCTCTTGCAGTTACTCCCTCGTGCAGCTGCTATCCAGCAGACTGGTGCAGTTGCAAAGCATTTCCAGTTCAAAATTTACCAATGCACATTGGTTTAAAATCGATTTTTTTTGGCCAAAATTATTTACGGCGAGAATATAATAGTTTTTTGTTAATATTTGAATTATTACTAATTATTAATATCATATTTTGTCAATTCTGTGAAATTTAATTAAAAATTGTGTTGAAAATTGTGTGAAATTACATCTTTCTGCATTTCTACTATTCTTTTTGCAGTGTGTTGTAGTAACATTTGTAATGGTACTTTTGCTACCGTTTCGCTAACACATATATATTTTTAGGTTGTTTTTTACTTCTAAGACCTTATAGTAAGGCGGAAATATATTATAGTTTCTTTATTTGTTCTCCATACGGATAGCTCAGTACTGTTTTTTTTTTTGAGGAATTGCTTTCGATAAGAAAAGCAAGTGCTTCCTCACTAGAGAGAGCAACAGGCTCGTTTGAGTTTTTCCAGCACAGTTTTCGTATTTTCGATGGTCGTGTTGGACTTTGCACTGCTTCCTTTAGAACAACAGCTAAGTCTTTTTCTCCTTTTTTACGAGCAGACATATGCGCTGCATTTATTAATAAATCTGTCGTAATTTCTTTGGATGAAGACATAATTTGTGCTTCTCTTCTCTTGCTACGATTCGACATTTCATTAAAAGACATTCGTGGCCGACCCGATTAAGAGGTGCTTGGTACTTACAGTTACAACTTTTTTAAAAAATACTTTAGAATTTAGCCATTTCAATGGCCTGTTTTTAGGTACGGGCAGACACCTAAACTATTTAAACTATTTTGCAAACCTACTGCCTCCATATGAATTTAATACCGTGGAGATGAAATTTTCATATTTGACACCACGAGTTTGTTTTTCTTTGGATTTATTTCCCGACCGCCTTGTGAACGCTTCGGAGATGGATTATGATTTAAATGAAAATTAAAGTACCAAAACCCGCCAACTGCATTTAGCACTCCATATTGAGTCAATTTAGGATATAAATTAATTAAATTTTTGTTATAAACGGAAATTTAAATAAATTTCTTTCATTCCTTTAGCGTTTCTTATGTTTTTTATTGCAAACCAAGAATTTTAATTAACTTTTAAGACGGAAATATTTTGGCAAACTTCCTTGTGAGCTCTTTATTAACATCGTATCGTAATATTGTTATTGCTGTTGTTATAGTTGAAGTTGCTGTTTTTACTGGAAAAATCAGAAAATCCAAAAAAAACAAGAAAAAACGCATTTATTTTATTTTTTGTGGTTACTTCACAAGGAATCTTTGGTTATTAAGATGTTGCTGGTAGAAATCGTTTTATTGGAAAACTAGGAAAAAGATTGGAAGCCATCAAATTTTGGATGTCTTTTTTTGGTGTTCGTAATTTTGCATTACCAAAACTGTTTAATGCTTATAGATTTAGTTTAATTTGACATGGATAGTTTTGCACCAGAGCAACGGAAGCAAAATTTTTTTCATTAATTTTTTTTATTGAATCTTCATTAATTATGAACTAACAATAATTATTAAAATCTTAAAACTACAAAGAAAATCTTAAAACTAAAAGAAAATTTTAAAATTAAAAAGAAAAAATTATATATTTATTTAGCCATTGCCAAATAAAATAAAATATTCAAAAATAATAATTCAATAATAATAATAATAAATAAAATATTCAAAAATAAAGTATCATGTCCCTCATC
Organism: Sarcophaga subvicina; assembly: GCA_936449025.2. NCBI lineage: Eukaryota > Metazoa > Arthropoda > Insecta > Diptera > Sarcophagidae > Sarcophaga > Sarcophaga subvicina. Next base: position 43,768,514 of record OW388084.2, read on the forward strand.
TTCGGCCGAGCGCAAGAGAATCCTTTCTCTTCAATCGAATATGGCCAGTGTGACGTAAAATACCACGGACGAACGGATTTATGTGGCCATCTAGGTTATCTAAGTACTTTTCAGCACATCTAATAATTTCCATTTTAACCAGCGGGACGTCCAGATCTTTGTGAATACTCGAGTTTTTGATATATCAAGGGGCGGCAGCGATTATTCGTAAAATTTTATTTTGGCGCCTTTGAATTTTCTCCACGTTTGAAGCTGAGGCAGTACCCCATAGCTGTACTCCATAACACCAAATGGGTTTTAATATTGATTTGTATATAAGGAGTTTACAATCTAATTTAAGTGATGAATTTCGACCAATTAACCAATTTATTTGAGCCGTTTTCATATTTATTTGTGCCACTTTTGACTCAATATGCAATTTCCACGTTAAACGACGATCAAGGTGTATACCCAAGTACTTTACATGAGTGCTTTGTGGTATTGTCTGATTATTAATGCATATAGCGGGGCAGGTCTCTCTTCGCAATGTAAAGGTTACGTGTTTTCACTTATTGGCATGTCAGCTGTAAATATCAGGTATAAAACAGGACCTAGTATGAAGCAACATGTTGAAATTTTTTATTATAATAATTCATTTAGTAATAATTAAATAATTTGCATTCAATATGAATTTTCATTCTCAAATGAAGTTCTTTTTAATTCTCCTATTTAGAGTGAGGATATTCCACATGGAAATCATTCTTCGGTGAGGTATATAGGACTACGGATTATTTGTTCAAAATTGATAAAAAAATAATTGTTAAATTTAAAAATATTTAAAAAATTTGAGCGCCAAAAGAAGCGGCGCATTAAAAATATACATTAATAAATCACCGTTATTTTAATTTTAAAATGTTTCATTGCCAAAATAGATAAAAAAATTAAAAAAATTTCGAAATATTGTCAAATTTTTCATGCACTCTCCTTAAGTGGTAAAAGTTGAGTTTGATGATTGTTAGAATTTTATCCATAGTGTACAGTTTCTTTTGGCGCTTACTGTATATGCGTAAATAATTGGATTATGAGCAGTAAAACCAAAAGTCGTTAGATGGGAGCTGTAGTCTTTCTGCATGTCTTCACATAACACAATGACCTGTAAGCATTGCCACTGTGATCGAGATGACACTACTATCAAGACCGAGTAATTAGTTGGTGCGTCTTTTATCCATAGAGGGCCAAGTAAGTTTGGCAGTACAGCAAAGTTCCTCATTGGTCCAGGATAGATTGGTATCCCGAAAGAATTTCCGTTCAATGGCCAATTTAACCGAGATAAAGTTTTTAATTACTTTTGTTTAAATTCTGATGAAGATTACTTTCGCACTTTAGCTGTGTTAGCACTCCATTTGAACTTTCTGTTGACTGCAAATTATTATTGTAGTGTCTAAATACATATTCTTTTAATTTCCCTCTAGCTTTAGCGAAATGTACAATAAATTGTTTTGCATTAAAGTAATTAGTGCTCTGGCTTCCTAGAAAAATTTGTGGTACGGCGTTTGGAAAAGGAAGTGCAAATTCTTTTTTTTCCAAGTTATTTATTTTATTTGTATTGTTATATTATTTAATGCTTCTGTCTTTAGCTTTTGTGGCTTTTAGTTTTCCTATTTTCTGTACAGCTCCAGTGAATTTGTTATGCAGAACACACATATATTACAACTAAGGCCTTTGATATATCTTTTATTGACCAACGTACTATTTCCAAGTATATACAACAATTAAACTCTTCGCATGTTGACGGTCCTGATGGGGTTGCTGGCAGTATTTTAAAACCCCATCTTCAATTATTGAGTACTCCATTAACCTATTTATTCAACAAATCGCTTAAATTGGGATATTTTCCCTCCTTTTAGAAACAATCATTTATAATTCCACTGTTTAAATCAGGATCTAAAGCTGATATTTCAAATTATAGAGGATTTGCTAAACTCAACATTATACCAAAATGATTTGAAAAACTCTTATGTGATACACTGTCATTTCAAGCATAGTCTATTTTATCTGCGTCGCAGCATGGATTCTGCAAGTCTGGATCAACAATCACAAATCTTCTAGAATTTACAACTTTGGTAAATGATGGATTTATTGTAGGCAAACAAACTCACGTCATTTATATCGATTTCAGTAAGGCATTTGATAAAGTAAATCATAACTTACTCGTTCATAAGCTTAATCATCTTGGTTTTAGTTCATCCTTATTGAATTGGATTAATTCGTATTTAGTAGACAGAAAACAGTCCGTTAAATTCAGGAATACGCAATCTAACTCTATTGATGTACTGTCAGGCGTACCGCAGGGTAGTCATCTTGGGCCGCTCCTATTTAATCTTTTTATAAATGACCTCCCTTTTGTTAACAAAAATTCCAACACATTAATGTATGCAGACGATATTAAAATATTTTTATTATTTAATAACATTGAAGACCAAGAACTTTTACAAGAGGATATTAACTACTTAACCTCTTGTTGTAGTATTAATTTAATGGAGCTGAAGGTTAAAAAAAATGCAAATATATGTGCTTCACTAGATCATCTCTTGAACTAGTCAATACCTTTAACGATTCAGGGATAGTTTTCGATTGTAAATTGGACTTCAGAAAGCATATTACATCAACTCTTAGCAAAGCTACATCTACGCTGGGATTTATCAAACGATGGGCTAAAGAGTCTTCTGACCCTTATGTTATCAAACAATTGTTTACCACACTGGTTCGCCCAATTCTTGAATATGGATCTGTAATATGGGGCCCTCAATACGCTGTACACTCTGACAAAATTAAATCAGTTCAAAAACAGTTCTTATTATTTTGTCTTCGTGGTTTAGGGAATGTATGAGATCCCAATGAAAGGTTACTATCTTATGAAAAACGCCTAACACTCATTAAATTACAAACTTTAAAAAGCCGTTGTAAAATGCTAAATGCTGTCTTTCTTCTGAAGCTGATTAATGGTGTTATCGACTCTCAATTTCTTCTAGAAAAACTTTCCATAGATACCACAATTTCTTAAATATAAAATATTACACAGTTAACTACGCGAACTTCGTAACCATTTCGTAGAATCTGTAATGATTTTAATAATCTTTACCTTCATATAGATTTTAATAAAAGTATGGAATCCATTAAAAAGGATATAATTTTACAAATAAACTCATTTATTTAATAATTTCAATATTGTCTCTTTTTTAACTTATTTTTTGTATTGAAATCATAATAATAATAATTTTGTATTGTAATCTATAATGTAATAGTCTGTAAGGATTTTCCATAGACTTGAAATAAAAAAAATAAAAATAAAAATATAAAAAATAATTTTATTCATAAGTGGGAATGGACGTATTTTTGTTTTATACTCTTATACAATTATATCATTAAAATCAAATTGAATATCAGGCTAAATAGTTACCATTTTTTATTATTTCTTAATATTTTCTAAAAAATAAATAAAAAAACAAATAAACCATCGACCACTTTGACGTATGAGTACCATTTGAAGAAAATTGTTTTCATACGTATCAATGAACAAATAAGAAATTAAAAAAAAATTGCAAATGATCATTACATCGGAAAAATAAAACTAAATTATGTTATATGTTAAATTTATGTTATGTTATATATATATATGTTAAATATTGTTACGAAAATGGAAATGGTGTTTTGTTTTCACACCTCTTAAATTGTAAACAAAAACAATGAACTTGTTTGCATTATAAACAAGTAAACAAAAAATATACCAAAAAAACCAGTATCAAAAAAGGGGATAAACAAGTAAACAAAAATGAAACAAAAACATTTCAACAACAAACGTAAACAAAATATACAAACAACAAGAATGTAAACAACGTGTTTACATTTATAGCGATTTCGAAAAGGCAATGTCAAGCAGTTAACAATCATGTACTGTTTTTACAGTAGCAAGTATATTCAAATTTTTCTATTGAATTTGAATTTTTCTACTGAAATTTGTAATACTACTCCCTGAGACATTTAGTAATTTCAGAGACATTTAGAATGTGAAAAGAAAAAACAGTGAAAGTCTAGAAGAAGTATAATTTCTTGATAAAGATACATCACGTTAGAGAGTGTTTGTTCAGACTTTGTGTTCACAAAAAACCCAGACACGTAGGCAGATCAACGATGAAATGCTTCTAATAAAGTTCCTCATAAGCAACAGAGGCTTTCCAGCTGTAAACTTTTTTGGGTACTACCTGTTGTAATCTTATAGAATCTCAGTTCAGGTGAAACCCTGAGTTAAGCTGGTTAAAACGATTTTCCACTGGAATTGCATTGACGGAATATATTAATTATGATTATTTTATTTTTCCTCTGAACGAAATCATACCATAACCACCGTAATGGGTATACATAACATAATTGGCCATTACAACCCTTCAGTCAGGATTACGGCCTAGCTTCTCATACCACTTATGATGTGTGTTTTAATTTTACACATGAGTGCTGGGACCTACAGCTTAAAATCGACTTCGAACAACAGATTTTTGAGAAACTTTTTTATGGCAATCTTATTTACTCTCTGAGTGTTTGCCAGGAGACTGCAGAGAGGAAATCGCCAAAGAAATATTTTTTCATATTTCGTTTTAACGTCTGACCCCTGAACCGCGGCGTTACGTCTAATAAGCCAACACACTACCTACTACACTACGGCGAGTTATAATGGGTATTATAAATCTGAAATCCATGGTCAAATATACAATTTCCGCCATAATAGCACCCGATGGAGTTTTAAAAATAAAAGAGAGAAAGAAAAAGATAAACTCCTCTCTCTGACCTAGACTGTAAAAGCTTTTTTAGAGCGGAAATAACAAAGTAATATTTAAGACCGTATGGATGTGGTTATGTACGTTGAAAAAAGATGAGTACTTTCGTTGATATAAGATGCTTAAGGGTCTACTGAACTGCTTACATAAATTTTATTATACATTGCTTCATCGAAAACTAAAATAACATTCTTATTTTTTATTATCAACACTATTTTAGTATCTGAATGAGTTAAATTTTTTTGTATTTTCAATCATTATTTTATTTATTTCAACAAAAATTTTTTCAATTTAGTTTTACAGTTTTTCAGAGATAAAGCATCTCCGAGTATATAACTTTGAAACAAGAAAAAAAAATTAAAGAAGCAAAAAAAAAATGAAAAAATAGAGGAAAATGATGAATTATGGTCCAATAATTCATTGTCAATTTTATGAAAATAAAAGGCCTCCTACAAGAGCGGACGAAGATGGTTTGACCTTCATTGAAACTTTTAGGACTCATTAAAAAAGTTTGGAAATTATGTTTTTAATTACAATAAATATACCAAAAAAAGAAAAAAAAAGAATTTTTAACTTTTCTTTATCAACTAATCTTTGGTACGAATTAAAGAAAATCGTATTAAAATATTTTTGTTTAGTATTATTTTAAAAGTAAATTTTTTGAAGCCATATGTATGTATGCCGAAACAACAGCACAGCCATCCTTAAATATATTTCTCAAAGGGAACGGATTGGTGCTGTTTTTCATCAATTATTTGGTGTTTATTTTAACTATGGATTATCACAGTTGTCTATATTGTTACGAAAATGCGAAAATCTAATACTGGTTTTACATCATTTAACATTAAAGTTATAAAAAAACCTACAAAAACAAGTAAACAAAAATTTATCAACAAAACACAGGCATAAAAAATGATAAACAAGTAAACAAAAATGCAACAGCAAACAAGAATAAATGTAAACACAATGCACAAACAACAATAATGAAGCAACGATGATTACATTTATAGAGATCTCGAGAAGGCAAGGCTACGAACATTCGCCTTCAAGAACATTCATCAGAATGTTTACGTTGCCATATAAAAGGCAAGGCAAAGCAGGCGACGGAGTCAGTAAAAGTTCAGTCAATCTTTTGCGAAGACGTGGTGCGTCTGAATAGAGCAATATTGGTTTGAAAATCTCTCTAACAAAGTCGTGCTTTTGTTGTACAGCCCTTGCGCTGACCAACTTCTTCCTTTTCCCTGATTTTTGTGGAACTTGGTTAGTACAGGGACTGCGTTCACCCGTGGCATCACAACGCGCCGCTATGCGTGCTCAAGTGAGCTTTGTGATAACAGAGCTACCAGTCCGACCTGACCTGACCTGACCTGACCAGAGTTTTTGCCAGAAATCTGATAAGAGGCAGTCGCCGAAGAAAAATTTATTCATATTTCGTTTTGTTGGAGATGTCAGACCTGGGGTTTGAAGCGAGGCCTCGTGTCTAATAAGCTAACATACTACCTACAACGGGGACTTCAATTAGAATTACTTATGCTGTCTTAAAAAAAGAGTATTTTGTTGCTGTTACTGCTATTGGAGCTGCGATTGTGTGATACACTTAGATTTAGATACACACGTACACATTCTGTCTTTTATTTCATGTATTTACGCAGATAATCACTCCGGCCATACCCAGTTTCACATATTGAATGTCAATATGCATCAGTACGTGAGTATTGATGTCGTTATGAGGCCATCATTAACGTGTATTTAAGTTACTGTTTGCGTTTAAATGTTAAATATGAGTGCGTCCAAAACTACGTTATAAAAGTCGTGGAATATTTTTATTATCTTTCTTTATGTTATTGCTCTCAATATGAAGCAAAGTAATGTGATTTCTGTGAAAGTTATTTAATTTGTTTTTACGATTATATTCAATAAAAATTAATAATTTAGTGAAGCAAACTGACGTACAGCCAAGGAAAAAATTATAATTTTTTGTGGACAATGTTTCCGTTGAATTTGCTGAAGAAAATTATGGAATTAATTTTACTTTTCAGCAAGATAATGTCTCTATACATGTAGCCAATAGGACCAAAGCATTTTTTGAAGAAAAGGATATAACTGTTTTGGACTGGTCACCACTTAGTCGCGATCTAAATCTTGTTGAAAACTTCTGGGGAATTTTAAGTGCCAAAATTTACAAGAGTGGGATGACTTATAAATCCTTAAAAGAGCTGAAAGAAGCTTTAATAAAAAAATGGGACGAAATTCCCCAAGATGAGTTACAAAAATTAATAAACTCTATGCCACTTCGGTTAAATGAAGTAATTAAAAATCGAGGAGGACACACGCATTATTAAAATTAATGTCTTATTTAAATATATTTAATTAGCTTTAAGTTTTGAATTTTTTCTTATTTTGTACCATATAAATATTTCCTTAATTTGAATTAGCTATAAGAAATATTTAATAAAAATAAACAAACTCTGAAATTTTCTACTTTAATTTTTTGTTTCTCTTTACTAAATATAAAAAATACATAAACTTATAAATTAGCTTTAAAACCAAAGAGATTTTTAGAAAGAACACATGTACCATATAATTTCTTCCTTGGCTGTATACCTACATTTTCTGGTTGTAGTTTTTTTTAAGCAAAACTTTTGTAGCCGTATTAAGAAACAATCATAACAATAACACGGTGCGACAGTGAAAATACACCCGAGTAACTACCTAGTACCCTATTTGGGTAAAGTGGGAGACAATCCTGAAGAGAGCCAAGGCGAACGGGTTGCTCTAGACTTAGTGTCTTCATACCGTCGACGAAATGTGACTACCGATAATTTTTTTACGTGTCATAATCTTCCATTAGTACTGCTAAAGCAACAAATTACTATTGTTGGCACAGTGATGAAAAATAAACTTTTTTGCCTGTTCATGCAACAACACAAGAATTGCGTAAGCTTCCAGTACACTCAAGTACATTTTTTTTCATGAAAAAGAAACTGAAGTTTTGTATGTGCCTAAAAAATACAAAATGATTTATTTGCTTAGCACTCTTCACCATAACAAAAACATTTTGGAAGATCATCAAAAAAAAAATTCCTGAAATAATTGAATACTACAACTCGACAAAAGGTCGACACATTGGACCAAAGGTTCGTACATATTCGTGCAAAAGAAAAACCAATCGGTGGCCAGTTGCCCTGTTCTCTAAATTATTAGATATTTCTGCTCTCAACGCTTTTATAATATGGACCGAAATATATCCTGAATGGCAAAAAAAATTAACTGCACAAAAGGCGCCTATTTTTAGAGCAAAGTTTTAGCTAAAGAACATATCAAGAGGCGTAGTCGTCTTCCTCGCGCAGAAGCCTCTGCATCATTGGTACAAAGAATTCAAGAAGAAGACAGTGTACCACCATCTACGTATTCGCCTTCTCCAAAACGTCAAACCGTTAGTGAACGGAAAAGGTGCAAATTTTGTCCGTCGAAAAAGGAAAAAAAGACCTTTACTGAGTGCATAACTTGTAAAAAACCAGTTTGTCCGTCACACCGACACACAATCACTCTAACGACGACGTATTGCTTTGATCATAAGCCTAAAAAATATTCTTGAAATGTACAAATTTGAATTTTCTCAATAAAAAAAAATTTGGGGGCAAAATATGACCCGAACATAACATGTGTATTTTTGTTCTAACATAGTAGCAGGGTTAAAGAGTGTAACAGCTGAGCCACTAACACAGTCAGTAACACTTTGCGGAAACATTGGACAACTTCTGGTGGTAAAATTGACACATTGGCTGACTTTCAAAATGTATCAATACAAAGTTTATATGCAGTTCTACTACGGTATATACATTTTGTACATATGCAAAGTTAACAAACAATGCATCAACAATAATTCCGATGCCTGATTGTTTTTTGACTGCGTTTAAAATACACATTGACGACGATTAGAAATAGTATACACTGTAAACATTTTGTACAGCGGCATTATGAAACACGATACTTTGTTCAAACACAAAGCAACTAACATTTTGGAGGTCATCCATTTTCTAATAAACAATCGAGATCCATCAAAAATTCTAAAAACTTTTAACTAAAAGTTCATTTAAAAAATATATATATGAATAATGTAGCTCGAAAAATATGCTCTTTAAATAGCTCTTTAAATAATAACTACGATTTGATCAAACGAAGTGTCAATCTCTTCACAAGATAATGCGCTTTCAGAATGTTATCACATATTTCATATTTTTTAATTAAAGTTTGCCACTATGAACGGACAAACTTTAAAATATAAGAAAAAAATTCGCATTTGCCAAGTTTACCTCATCAAACCTCTTAGCATATTAAGTCAAATAATATACATATATACAGTGGCTCCATCGCATAATCGGACAAGCACTAGTCTGATATGTATGTGCTTAAAACTTAAAAAGAAAATATTAAATATATGTTTTTTTTTTGCTTTTATTTACACTCTACATTATAGACTTTCAGATTAATAAAAAAAATAACAACATTTTTCATGATAAGGGTAATTTTATAAAGAAAAAGAAAATTAACTAAATTTGTTTGCGCCCAACGCATAATCGGACAAAGTAGAGCACCATTGCTAAAAATGATGAAAGAGAACAATTAATACTTTGTGGCATATCCTTTGTTCTCAAGAACGGTCCGTAAACGTTTTGGAATTGATTTTACCAAATTGTAGCATGTCTCAGGTTCTATGGAGTTCCACTCTTCCAGTAAAGCCGCCTTAAGCTGATTCAAAGTTTTAAATTGTTGTTGGTATATTCTTCTAGCTAATTCTTCCCAAAGATGTTCAACTACGTTGAGATCTGGGCTCTGTGTAGGGGTTTCTATAATTTTGGGGCAATTATGGATCAACCAAAGCTTTTCCACACCCGAAGTTTGCTTGGGATCATTGTCCTGGTAAAAAGCAAAATCATTCGCAATGCCTAATTTCTCGGCACTTTGATTTACATTTGCCTTCAAAATGTTGAGGGAGCCAAACTTGTCCATTTTACCATCAATAAAATGCAAATTGCCCACCCCAGCACTCGACATGCAGGCCCAAACCACAACAGAGCCTCCTCCATGCTTAACAGTAGCTTTTGTATTTTGAAGATTAAATTCTGCATTTGGTTTACGCCACACAAACATCTTGCCATCTGATCCATGCAAATTGAATTTGCTCTCGTCAGTGAACAGAACCTTGGAACGAACAAAAACTATCAGCAAAAATGTATTTTAAAATATCTTTACACCAAATTGCCTTATTCCAAAAATCTTCTGTTTTAAGCAAATACTCTTTAGCAAATTTTATTCTCTTGTTTTTATTCTTAGGCCTAATAAATGGCTTTTTTCTGGTAACTCTACCATGGTAGTTATATTTGTGGAATGTATTACGAATAGTATTTAAGTAAACATCTTTTCCACTGCTGTTTTTTAAAGATATTTTTAGTTCTTAGGCATTGCGAATGATTTTGCTTTTTACCAGGACAATGATCCCAAGCACACTTTGGATTTGGCAAAGCTTAGGTTGATTCATAATTGTCCCAAACTTATAGAAACCACTGCACAGAGCCCAGATCTCAACGTAATTGAACATCTTTGGGAACAATTAGCTAGAGGAGTATACCAACAACAAAATTAACACTTTGGATCAGCTTAATGCGGCTTTATTGGAAGCGTGGAACTCCATAGAACCTGTGGTATGCTACAATTTGATAAAAATCAATTCCAAAACGTTTACGGACCGTTCTTGAGAACAAAGGATATTCCACAAAGTATTAATTGTTCTCTTTCGTCATTTTTAGCAATGGTGCTCTACTTTGTCCGATTATGCGTTGAGCGCAAAAAAATTAGTTAATTTTCTTTTTCTTTATAAAATTACCCTTATCATGAAAAATGTTGTTATTTTTTTTTTATTAATCTGAAAGTCTATAATGTAGAGTGTAAATAAAAGCAAAAAAAAACATATATTTAATATTTTCTTTTTAAGTTTTAAGCACATACATATCAGACTAGTGCTTGTCCGATTATGCGATGGAGCCACTGTATGTATATCGTCTTAAAACTCCCTCTCCTTTCTAATAGTATTTAAATTTTGGACATCGGTTCAGAAAGGTTTGTGTAATCAATAAATTTGTGAAAAAAGATCAAACAAACTTTTTTGTCAAATAAAACAAGTTTGGAGGGTTCAAGAATAATAAAAAAGTATTTTTGAGTTCTACTCAACTAACTGAACGACTTAGACTAGGTAGTTACTCGGATGTATTTAATTTTTTGCATTTTGTCGCATATTGTAATTAATTTAATAAAATTTATTAGAATAATTTCTAAAAATCAATAACTTTACAAGCTCAATAACAACTCTTAATTTGTTTCAATAAACGAACTCTTTATTTTTTTAACAATTATATACATAAGTGTGTATGATGAAATTTATATATGAGAACATTTAAAATACTTGGAAATTATTATGTACATTACATACTTACATATTTTTCCATAATTTTAATTATTATTATTAATACTGAAGAAAATTCTTTGTTGTCAGTAAAACGGTTAAGTGTCATAATACTTACTTAATTACTTAATTGGTCATTACACATCCTTTAATCGGCATAACAACCTAGTTTCTCATACCATCCATGTTGTGAGTTATTATTTTATCAATGAGTGGCAGTTTAATGTTGACTACAAATGACAGATTTGAGAAACTTTTCACGGCAATTTTATTTACTTCCAGAGTGTTTGTAAGCAGACAGCTGAGACGAAGATGCATTTGAAATAAATATTTCTTATCATATTTCATGTCGTTCGATATATCTGAGTAGTGATTTGAACACGGAATCTCGCCTAGTAAGCCTAAATTAATGTATAATTATTATATTGTTATCCATATTCCGTAATTAAATGCTGATGTTAATTACATTTTAAATTTAAACCACTTTTTTTCGCCGACAAATTCATCGACGTATAGCTTCTCAGTGACTTTAAAATGGCTCCTTCACTAACATAATTTTATTGTCTGTATATTTTGTTGAATGCTACATCCTACCATGATGATTTGATAAAAAAAATTAAATTAATCAATGACAGGAAATTTCTCAGAAGTAGGTTCAACAGGGCAGCTGTTACTATCTGTCCAGGTTTGAAGGTTCATTTTTGGAAGGCTCGATATATTGTTTTTGTGTAAAAAGTTGGTTAATAAAGGTCGCTTAAATTGAAAATTTACAACAAAGAAATATGCACGTTATATTAAAATTAAGATATTCTCGTTAATACGTGATATGTACAGAAATAAGTTGTATATCAGGTATACCGGTATGAAATAAGCTTTTTTTGAGAAAATAAAACCTTAACTTTTAATGGGAAAGTAAAAAACATTTTTTTTAAGATATTGCCTATTGTTGGATACACATTTGTTCCTTCTTTCTGGTAATTTCTGAATTCCACGTTAATAATACGGCACATCTTTTGAAGCAAATCAAATTGTCGCTTCCTGGTAGGAATTGAAGTGCTGCTCAGCCGATATGTATCCCATCGATTAAAAAATAATTGTCGGAAGGACTCAAGTCTGTTGATTGAGGGCGGGAGGGATAGCATTACGCTTTTATTGTATCCCAAAACCGGTTTTGTTTGCAGGAGCATTCTCATGTTGCAAAGTAACCTTGGTGTGCTTGGGTCCTATCCACTAGACACACAACGTTGTCTTAATGCCGAATCCACCTGGTTTTACAGCCGACGTTTATAATTGTCCAGCATTTTTTCTGTTTAGGATTCTGAAAATTAATTAATTTTTCATAATTTTCTGGTAAAAAATTTGCCGACTTTAACACGATGAAAGAATATGATGTTATTTGTTTATTGATTTGATGTATACTGAATAGGTTTGGCAGATGTTATCGATACCACTAAAATAAAATTTTGTCTCGTTTATAATGAATATGCCCAATGCAGATATTTGCATCTTGATCCTGACTTCATACCGCAACACCTGTTATGCTTCTCTTGTCTTAAATTTTTGGCCAAAGTAGGATATGATATTGTCACATTTTTACCTTTTAAAAATGTTCAAAATATGAGCACGTAGATTGCAAATAAAATAAAAATAAAATTGTGTTTAGTTTTAATTAAATTCTTTATTGTTCGCACAATTCTGTGTATCACTGTTCATAACTTGCTGTAAACAACAACAAATACTTTGTTTGTTATAACTCTGTTTACTCACTTTGCATAAACAATAACAACTAATCGACTGATCTTTGTAACGGAGATCTTCAAACCACGATTACTCTCTTCAAACACACCGCGTCTTCACACAAGACTGCCTGAACTTCTACTAACTCAGCAGGCAATTGAGTTTTGAGCTTTGCCTTCTATATGGTAACGAAAACAGTCTGATGAATGTTCTTGAAGGCGAATGTTCGTGGCTTCGCCTTCTCGAGATCTCTATATATGTAAACATCGTTGTTTCATTATTGTTGTTTTTTTGTTGTATTTTTGTTTACTTGTTTACCATTTTTTATGCTGGTGTTTGTTGTTATATTACGCAGTGGGATAATTTGTAAACAAGTTCATTGTTTTTGTTTTTCTAGCTTTTGCTTATAATTTAAATGTTAAACGATGTAAAAGCAAACCATCAGTATCTAGATTTTTCCATTTTCGTAACAATATTATAATTTTTATTGTATGCTTGAAATTACAACAATATTTCGTTTAAAACTTACTTGTCAAATTAAAATCTATATTTATAAATAATCTTTCAGAATTAAATTGACAGCTGAAGCACGAATAAAACAATTCAAAATTAAATTGTTTTTAAAATTTTCAAAAGCTATGATTAATGAGTTTAAAGGTGATGTGATATCAATTCGTGTCTATGTTTATTTGTGTAAGTGCTTGTGGTAGTTTAAATAAATATTGATTATCAGCCTTACTTAACGCGCAGACAATGGCACAGATAAACTCATGGCAGATATTTTTTTATTTCAATGTTTGTATGTTAAGTGTTTAGTGAACACACAAAAAATCATTTTCGTATTTACAGAGGAAAATTTTAGGTGACAAACATGTAAGTGTTACATGACATCAATGTATATTATGCATGGTATGTTGCTTGTACTAGCTTTTAAGTGTACATGTAACGTTACGTGTGAGTGATAAGTAATATTCGATTTTAATATTAATTATACGCCATCAGATATCAGTTACTTCTGTGTACCTTAAAAAATACTGAACTATTGTATCGTAGAAATCATTTCAAGTACAATTTAACAAAGTATTTACTGTTTAATTATTATTTTCAATTTATGTGGATACGTATGGAAATCTGTAGGTTTTTATATCTTTAAATTTATTGTTGTGCTTACTACATCAGAAATGTTTGGTTACCTCGGGTGTTCCAACAAGTTCTTCCGAACTCATTAGCATAGTGACTTGCGCCTGTATTTATACAAAATTTAGCTGACACAAAACTGTAAGTAAGGGACCATTTGAGAACGATTTGTTTTCTCTGAATAGGTTATGACGCAGTTTGAAACTGTCCCTGAGCATGATAGAAAAATTATCTTCAGCGATGAGGACGAATTTGTTCGTGAATTAATAAAAATAAATTACTGTTTGGTGTGCATTTTGGAATGGCGATCCATATTTCTTTGAGGGCGAACTTTGTTTGGCCATTACTAGCAACCACGAACACTCTAGGTCGATTACTACAAATTTATTTCGGCCAAAATTGAATTATCTGATACCATAATCGAAGTCGCCGTAGTCTAGTAGATAGTGTGTTGGCTTATTAGACGTAAAGCCAGGGTTCGAGCCTGTATATTTCTGGCAAAAACTCTGAGAGTAAATAAAATTTCCATGAAAAAGTTTCTCAAAAATCTGTCGTTCGGAGTCGACTTTAAACTGTAAGTCCTACCACTCATGAATAAAATTAATACACACAACATAAGTGGTGTGAGAAACTAGGTCGTTGTACAATGGTACAATTCGACCTCCGGGTACTGTACTTGTCTTAATTGACAAGTACACGTCGTCTAGCCTAACCTAACCTATTAAACATGAAGTCACAGTTCAAACCCCAGGTTAGTCATCTTCAACAAAACGAAATACAGAAAAATATTTCTTCGGCGACTTCCTCTCAGTAGATTTCTGACAAATATTCTGAGAGTAAATAAAATTGCCATGAGAAAGTTTCTCACAAATTTGTCGTTTAGTGTTGATTTTAAACTGTAGGTCCTGCCTCTCATATATAAAATTAACACACACAACATGAGTGGTGTGAGAAGCCAACACACTGACGGGATGTAATGGCCAATTATGTACATATGTATGTATGTATGTATGTAGGTAGTGGAAGAAGCAAATTGTTAAATTTAAAATTTATTGTAAATATATATAATTTTTTTGTGAATTGAATTTGTTATTGTTTTTGTATTTGAAAAATTTATTTTGTATTGTAAAAAATTTTGCATATTTTAAAATTTTTGTTTGCCATATGCAGATATTCCATATATGTATATGTATTTATTTTTATTTATTTATTTATTTTCATATTCTTGTGGTTCTACAGGTTTTAGGAATAAAATTGTTTCTTAAATTTTACCAATACCACACGAAAATTATTAAATGGCAATCTGCTACACTGCAAATATATATACATACTAGCTGTACCCTGCGAGTGTTGCTGCGCCACCAACTAAAATAAATGTAAAGGAAAGGCATTACACAAATGTCCAATTAGTTTTGAATCGTTTTATTGATTTTGTTTCCCGTTGTCCTGATGATTCAGATGAATGGGCCTGAGTAGTACGCATTCGATCAGTTTATAATCTCACTTCTCGTTGTTCAAGTGGTTCAAGCGTACGGGTCTCAGCGGTCTCGAAGATTTTCCAGTCTCAATGCTCGTCTGATTCTGAGGCTCGGAATGCTCTTTTCTTCCGTGCTTGACCAACTGCTGAAATTAATCGCACCAACCTCCGTCGACTCATGCGCAACAACTTTGTTAAAGAATGCACAATTTACGATTTATCCGGGTACTGTACTTGCCTTAATTGACAAGTACACGTCCTCTAACCTAACCTAACTTAGAAACCTTCGTCGGCTGATGCGCAACAACTTTGCCGCAGATCATAACATAATCAAATGCACATTTTACGATTTAATTGATTTTAAGTAATTTTCAGCGGCGCCACCTGCCGGAAATTAGTCATACCAACTTAAAAACCTTCGCAGGCTCATGCGCAACAACTTTGCTAAAGATCATAACATAATCAAATGCATAGTTTACGATTCTATAAAGTACATACAAACAAACATTCATTTTTATAATGGGTGATTTTTTTAAGAGCTATAGGAAAATTTTTTTTTTAAAAAAGCACATAAAATTCGGAAAAATGTATGAAATCTTTATTTGAATCGATAGTACGGTCCATATAATTTAATGTTTGAAGATTATTTCATGCAAATGTTGACCGCGATTGCGCCTCAAATGGTCCATCCGCTTAGTCCAATTTTGGCATACTTTTCCCAACATTTCGGCCGGTATCTCACGAATAAATGCTACAATGTTGTCTTCCAATCCGCCAATTGAAGCGGGCTTGTCTGTATAGATATGAGCTTTAACATAGCCCCACAAAAAATAGCCTAAAGGCGTTAAATCGCACGATCTAGGCGGCCAATTGATCGGTCCCGAACGTGAAATAAAATGTTCACCGAACTCGCCTCTCAATAAGTCCATTGTTGCGCGTGCTGTGTGGCATGTGGCACCGTCTTGTTGAAACCACATGTCATGCAAGTCAAGCCCTTGCATTTTGGGCAAAAAAAAATTGGATTACATCTCACGGTTCGCACTCTACGTAAGCGTGTTGGTGGTTTAATGTCCAACAATGTAAATTTGGAGCGAAATTTAGTCACAATAGCCCGAAGAGCCGCTTCAGTTGGTCGATTAAACTGACCATAAACGCGATGAACTTTCTTAACAGAGCACGCATTTTGATAATAAAATTCAATGATTTGCAAGCGTTGTTCGTTTGTAAGACGATTCATGGTTAAATTATAGACCAAAATGAAGATGTTTCATAGTGAAACAAAACACGAAACGTGCGGGAGCTGTTTAAACCAGTGTTGCCAAAAAGATAATAGCTAAAAAATCACCCGTTATATGTAGACTATGGGATGTGACATGCCCACTATAGCCAATCCGCCCATTTTGTTCATATATACGTCAAAGTCGTCCATACAAAATTTTAGGACTCTAGCTGTTGCAGTTTATGAGATATGCGACATTAAATACTTATTGGGTATGTGGGCGTAGCACCTCGCCTACATGAAATTTTAAAATAAAAAGTAGCCTATAGTTCCTTGCAGACATACAAACAAATAAACACACATTCATTTTTATATATAAAATGTATGTCTTATGTTAATGGCTTAATTTTGTAATATATTTATTTTTGTATTTATTTTAAGAATTTTTTGATTAATAAAATAAAAATTTGATTAAAACTTATTTTCTTTATTAATTTTACTGATATTAAATAAGATATCAGTTGAATAAAAATAGTATTTACAATGATAATAATTGTATTTAATCTAAATATTATTTTAAGTAATTTAATATTAAAGTTTTATTAAATTAATATTTATTTAAAAAAAGAGAAACAACTTTTTTATTTCGAAATAAAATAAAAAAACAGAAAAAACATTACACAGAAGTTAATAAATATAAAATTTAAAAAATTTATCATTAAAAAAAATATAAATAAATAATGTGCTTTCTTTGAACGTATAATCTTCTTCTGCTTACTTTGTATAATTAATAATTCGTTTAATAGTTGTGTAATTACATATTAATTTTTAATATATTTAAAAAGTTTCAGTAATAATACAAAAACAAGAACAAAAATATTACTACTAAAACATATGCGAGACAATTTAAAAATGCTCAAAAACAGAAATAACCAATTGTATGTAAATGGTAGAAGTATATTTAAACTTTTCTTAAACATTTCATAGAATAAGGACATGTATTTTAGAAAGACTTATGTCAACGAAACGCAATTGTATGCGAATAATTAACAAACCCCAGCAGTACTCAAAGTCCGCGTAATCCATGCCTTCGCTCAACTTCGTAATGCATCGAGAGAAGCCATGGCCAAAGATGTTATATTCCATACATAATGGCTTCAATAGGCCTTTCAAACGGATAAAAAGTCTCGATGATATCACATACACTTACTTACTTACATAATTGGCCATTAACAACCCGATTAACGGATTTCGGACATTCTTCCGGGCGCCTCTGCTTCTTGCGCGCCTACGCCAGGTGGTCACACCAATCTATGACAGGGCATCCTCGATTTGGTCCTTCCAACGGATACAAGGTCGTCTTCTTCGCCCACTTCCACAGATCCCCGCATCAAATACCCGCCTCGTCGGACCATCCTCCTCCATTCGAACGACATAGCCGTCCCAGCGCATCCGCTGGATATTAATAGACTGTACAACGTCTATGTCATTGAGGACCTCATAGAGTTCACTGTTGGATCGGATGCAGAAATCAACTCGCACCGGACCGAAGATCTTACGAAGGACTTTTCTCTCGAATACTCTTAAGGCTGCTGCTTCAGTGCTTAATAGGGTGCATGACTCTTCGCCATAAAGATGCACGGGTAGGATGACTGTCTTGTAGAGTGTTAGTTTTGTCGAACGAGAGAGGTCTCTGCTACAAATTGCGTCTTGAGACCATAGTAGCACCTGTTGGCAAGAGTGATCCTGCGCTTGATCTGCAGACTGACATCATTTGTGGTGGTAACGGCGGAGCCAAGATAGATGAATTCCTTGACTGTATCAAAAGTATAGTTATCGGCCGTAATCTGAGAATCAACACAACGCACGTCTCTACTTGTCGATAGCATATACTTTGTTTTGACCTCATTTACTGTCAGACCCATCTTAGTAGACTCCCGTTCAATAGCACTAAAGGCAGCAGTACCATCTCGCTTGGTACACCCTATGATGTCAATGTCGTCAGCGTACGCAAGTAACTGGACACTTTTTTGAAAAATAGTGCCATTGTGATGCACTCCCGCCTTTCGCAGAACACTCTCCATGACGAAGTTGAAGAGGTCGCATGATAAGGCAAAACCACGATCCTTTACGGGGCTATCGAAAGCAGCCTTATAGTCGACAAAAAGAAGGTGTGCGTCGATTCATCACCCATCATCACATCATCGATCTCATACACTATTTTTTTATTTAAATTTAAAGAAAGTAACCGATTAATAATCGATCGAATAATTCGTGTCTGAAGTAGTTCAAAACAATATTATAATCAAATTATAATATATCTAGAGTTAAATATGAAACTAGAGACTGCAGTTTCCATTTGACACCATCCATTCGCTAAGAGATTGTAATACCGCCAGCTAGACTTATTTTTTACTTACTCATCAATATTGTTTCTGTCCGCTGTAAGGTATACCACCGTAGAGATAAAAGGATCCATTCAACGCCTTTTTTCGGTTATTACTGAAAAATGCTTTTTAAAATTGTTTGCAATACATACAGTCATTATATTTTCAATCAGTGTAACTATCAAACGTTTTTGTGATATTTGTTTGTTTGTTTTTTTCAACTTGCAAGGTGAATACATCCCCTCTATCGTCTCTTCCTCAAATATCTCCGATTCCTTCCATGATAATTCGTCCGACTTTTCGTTTCCCACTATGTCACGGTGGTCGGGAAGTCAGTAGAAGCGGGTGCTGTGTCGACGTATACGATATAAAGAGTCCGTACAACTCCTGACGTTCTCTGATTTGACGAGATGGGATCCCAGCGCTTTGATTGCTGCTTGACTGCTCACTAATATGATCATGTTCGAAAGAGGTAGGTCCCCGGTTTTAACCAACATGCAGCTTGTTCAATAGCAAAAATTTCCGGCTGAAATAAGCCACTGGTGAATATCGTTATATCACCGTCACCGGTTGCAGTTTCAGCAAACCATTCTACCTATTTGGGAGTGTGAGTCTTGTACATTCGTCAGAAAACAGTCTCTCTTGGCATGTAGTCGTATCTAAAACGTGGATGATTTATTTCCACTTCGACTATTGAAGCGTGGCCTACCCTACTTGGCCTAATCAAATCTAAGAACTTAAGCCTCAGTGCAGTTCTAGCAGCCATGTTTTAGAAGAAGATATCCAATGGTCAGGTCAGCGTTAACTTCTGCGCTTGCCAACCTCTGTACCTTGTTCAGCGTAGGGAGATAAGTTTTTGCAAGGTACTTCAGTTTAGAAAGACTGAATATTGTTGGCATTATTTTGCTAAAATACACATATGGATGAGTATGTAAATTCTAAAAACTTTATTACTTTACAAATGATGATTTAATATTATATTTGAATCAAATAATTTTAATAACACTAAATTTTATCAACCATTTCATTTTATTTAATCCAGAAATTCTCTTATTTAAATTTTATTTTTATTATCTTCAAATAAAATTTATTTTCTAGTCCAATTTATTATTTTGCAAAGAACAAAAATTTAAAAAATCTCCAGAGACTTTTAAAAGAAATTTTTTCCCTTTTTTAGAAATGCCAGTCAATTAGAAAAATTTGTTTATTCCGACACAAAATCATTTCAGTAAATTTTATAGTTCGCCTTATAATAACAAACATTTTAATTTTGAATTATAACAACAACAACAAAACAAAGTCAATTTATAATCTGTAATAAATTTGCAAAATAAATAGAAAAAGGAAAAATAAAGGGTTCCTTTTATTTTTTTATAATTAATTCAACATACACCTTCTCACACAATTGTCCGTACATTAAGGCAAAAGTAAATAAAATATTAAGTACGCCACGGACATTCTTCATTGAAGTGGAAGCATTTTAGTTTAAATAAAAAAAAAAATTTGGAAGACATTTGCTGTAGCTCCAGTATAGCTAGTCAGATGTGATCAAATCATATGATCTTAGCCAGCAAAGAACTGCTCCAAAACAAAAGATTATTTTCTCGCTTATTTTTCTATTTCTGAAAGCTGTAAGCTGCACTAAACGTATCAAATAGTACATCTTTTAAAGTGCACTGGCAGTTCTGAAACTACCGCTGTATGGTCTTCACATCAAATTCAGCATTTCAAGTAGTGAACCTTTTCACACCACTCATGTTGTGTATGTGGTCATTTTATGCATGAGTGGCGGCACCTATAGTTTAAAGTCGACTCTGAACGCCAGATTCTTGAGAAACATTTTCATGGCAATTTTATTTACTCTCAGAATTTTTGCCAGAAATCTACTGCGAAGAAAAACTGTTTTTTATTTCGTTTTGTTGGAGATGTCTGACGTGGGGTTTGAGCTGGGACCTCACGTCTATTAAGCAATAAACGCACTAATTACTAGACTAATTCTATTTATTTATTATCCCCAACATATTTATTATCCCCAAAGACCAAGTCTTAAAATGTATTTAAGTCTTCCAATGATGAGGCTCTAATTTCTACAGATAGAAATGAAAGGGTTATTCTTAGCTTGTGTGCTTTTGTGTAAATATTGAATAATATTCTTTGGATTAATTTAGTTTAAATAATTGTAATTGCATTCTCATTCAAACCAAACTAAATACAACTCATGCCATTTAGTACAAAAAATTATGGCACTTGGTCTGATGGCTGTTGGCTTCATGGTTGGTTGAATGGTTAGGTGGTTGGCTTGTAAAATTATTCACAAGAGCAAACAAAAAATGTAAATATATGTCATTTGCAATTATAGTCGCATCAAGGTCCGTTCAAACCCCACGTCAGGCATCTCCAACAAAACGAAATATGAAAAAAATATTTCTTCGGCGGCTTCCTCTTAGCAGATTTCTGACAAAAACTCTGAGAGTAAATAAAATACCCATGAAATTATATATATATATATATATAGTATTCTGATTATTTTCGTTTATATACAGTGTTGGAAAAAATAATAGAAACGATTACTAGTTCATCATTAAAATGTTGTATACTTTTTGTTATAAACTTTTATAGTTTGAAATTACTATCAAGTTCTTGCTAATGTAACGGGATTTTATTATTTGCTTTCTTTATTGCTTACTTCTCTTTTAATTTATTAGTTTTCAGGAGAAAGTAAGAAAATACGTAATTTAGCTGGAAAAATTAATAGAAACGTTTTTCTAAAACCATGTTTAAATTTAAAATAAATAAACTTTTTACATGAAATATTTAGAAGTGGTAAAAATTGAGTTAAAATACCTTTTTTTTGACCATTTGTAAAATTTTCGGGTTGAGTGTGTGATTTAAATCTTTTAAAAAATGGGTCGAGGTGTTCATACTACTGATGCTGAAAGAAATGTTATCCGTAAGTTAAAATCTGGTGGCTTATGACTTGGAAAAATAGCCCACATAATGAAGTGTTCTAAACATAAAGTATTTAAGTGATTCACTATACAAAAAATAGCGAAACTAGAGGAAGAAAGAGGAAAACCGTCCACGCGTTTTGATCAAATTTTAGTACGTCATTCCAAAAAAAAATTTTTGAGTTATCTAATGGGCTTAAAAATATACTAGATGCTCCAGTAACAAGCAGTACTATAAGAAATAGGCTCGAAGTCCAAGGTTAGCACCTCTTTTAAGTAAAACAAAAATATACAAAAAAGGTTACAATTTGCCAGATATCACCAAAGTCGGAAAAATTGGAACAAAGTGCTCCATCAGACGGAAAATGTTTTGTGCGTCGCCCTGCCAATAAAGAGTTTGATCCAAAATGAACAAAAAGGACAGTCAAACAGGGTTGCGAGTCCCTAATGATATGGGGATGTTTTCAACGTTTTTTGATGCGTTTCTATTATTTTTTCCAACACTGTATGTATGCATACGAAACTTTTATTTCGAATATGGCTTTTATACTCACAGTTGTATCATATTGAATGGAAATCGGGTCTTATTTTGTTCCTGGATAACTAGGAAACTACTTGAGTTCGACAAGAGGAATTCAAACGAGACACTGCGCTATTGACAGCTTCGCTAACAGGTTCGGTCCTCCCCTCCAGAATTACTGCAGGATCTGTGATGATATAGAGGAAACGGAATCGGTACAATATCTTTTATGTGACTGACTTGCCCTTCAAAACAGACATCATCGGTTTTTGGGTGTTAGAACGGTTAATAGTCTGTGCATAGTGGCGAACGTGCCATTATGACAACTGTCCGGTTTTATCCGGAGCTCGGTGTGGTTCAAACCCATCACTAACAGATCATTGCAAGGACCTTACCTGTGGCCTATAAGGCCTTGAACTTGCCTATGTACGGCAAGCTACCCTTTAACCTCACCTAACCTAAGGCGGTAATGTTCATGTGTTGCTTTGTTTTTTCTAGAAAAATTTCAGGCCTGAGCAACTGAATGGTCTTTTCTAACGTTAAAGAATTAGCCATGGATTATTACCACAGTGGCCAACGGTATCACCAAGACCGAACCAAGAAACAGGTTGTCTAGTCCATTAACCTTTCAATTTGCTCAGAGACCCAAATAATAGAGACCTCCGAATAAGTCGCTGTTTCTCGCTGCAATAGGTGTGATATATGGACAAGCGTGGTCGTTAATATGATATTCGAAAAGAGCTTTATGACGTCTGGAAATACTCTTTTACAAAACAGTCATTTAGGTGCCATAAGAATGCCCAAGACCTGAAATGTCATAGAATATGCATGAGTATCTGATATCCAAGTGCTCGGTATACACATCACAACCGGAATTCACATGACTATGAAAATTCTAATTAACTTTCTGCTATTTTGGTTGACTTCAGATTGGATGTGTTCTACAGGTTTAGATTGAAAAAAATTCAAAAAGTATATATGCATTGTTGTATAGTGTATCATATAAACGGACTTGGCCCTTTTGAGTTCACTGAAATGTATAGAATGTTTAGATTTAAATAAATTCACCGGAAAGCTCAGGGAAGGTAACTACGAATGAAACAAAAAAGAAAATTCAAATGCATTCAAACACATACTAATCCTACTGCACATACAAACCATATGTATGTATGTATGTCACTGAACAACAACATAACTACAAGCAATTTAAAATTTCAAGTTAACATTTTGCATTTGACTTCAGTTTAAGTTCGTATGAGTGGTTCTATATTTGTAAGTGTGCATATAGAAGGATGTGAAAGAGTGTGTGTAAGTATTAGCCTCGTATTCATATGCAAATTCGTTGAATTATAAAACTTGAACTACATATGCTGGTGCTCTGCCGGTTAGAAATTTCAACTTATCCTTAAGAACATCATTAACAACAACAAGAGCAACAACAACGACATCAACAAAGTGTGTCAATATTAAGTGTTGCTTCAAAGGCAGTCTAAAGCATGTTTCATAGAATATTTCTTAATTTATCGCTTTAGCGTCTTCCATATTAGTTTTATGTCAGTTAGTAGAGCGTTTTACAGACAACTGGAGACTCACTCATATTTATTTTAAGTCAAGCCATACCTTCCACGTTTTTCATTTCTCACATGAAAATTGTTATCTCTGAACTGTCGAAAAAATTGTTAACATTTTTTTTAATTTTGAATATTATTTTTATATTTTTTTTCAAAATGTTTGAAAAATTTTTCCCCCACTAACCACTAACCCCCACTAACCTAACCTAACCTAACCTAACCTTAGCATCCTCAAGTTATAAACTCTGTCACCCATATAGCGATGCTAACACACTTTTGTAATAAAAATTTGTCTGGTTTTTTATGATTTGCAATAATTTGCAGAAAAATTATTTTTGCTATTTGCAGTAAGAGAAGCTTGGACGTAACTGTGGGGAATTAAGCCGTTGCCTTTCGAAAATAAAATTAAAGTTTTATGTTAAAAGCATTATACTTGAAATTGATTGATTGTATTTTAACGGGCGATAAACTATTACGAATACTTTATACTATATATTAATAATTTTGTATTATTTTTTATGAACCCGTTTAGTTTCTTCTTCTATATCAATATCTGGAAGTGTCCACTACATTTCGAATATGTCAATATTTTGTGTTAATTTTAGACTGGCTGCGTCATCGGTTCATATTTCTTTTTGAAATACTGTGGTCAGGCAAACATTACCATCATTGAGACGAATTTTGTATACATACAAAGTCCAATTGGTTCAGGAGTTGAAGCCAATTGACCATCCAATGCGTTTTCGCTTCGCTAAGTGGGCCTGCGATCGAATTACAGAAGATGCCGATTTTAGCTAAAAAAAAAATCATCTTTTCAGATGAAGCTCATTCTGATCGTGGCGGGTATGTAAACAAGCAATATTGTCGCATTTGGGGCACAGAAACCCGCACGCATACATTGAAAAGCCGACGCACCCAAAACGAGTCACTGTTTGGTGCGGATTTTGGTCCAGAGGCGTAATTGGGCAATTTTTCTTCGAAAATGAGCAGGGAGTGGCCGTTACAGTCAATGGCGATCATTATCGGGCTATGTTGAACGAATTTTTGTTCACAAAAATTGAAGAGGAGGACATTGGCAACATTTGGTTTCAACAGGACGGCGCTACGTGCCACACAGCCGAAGCTATACTCGATGTTTTGCGCCCTGTTTTTGAAGATCGCATTGTCAGCCGCAGAGCTGATGTAGTTTGGCCACCTCGGAGCTGTGATTTGACACCGTTGGACTATTATCTGTGGGGTGCCGTCAAAGATAAGTGTTACGCCGACAAGCCAGAGACAATTGACGCTTTAAAGGACAATATTCGTGAAGCCATTGGTGAAATACAGCTGCACACAATGGATAATGTGCTTAAAAATTGGACCGATCGTGTAGGCTACTGCATGGCCAGCCGAGGCAGCCATTTGAATGAAATTATTTTCAAGGATTGTACTTTGAAATAAAAAAAAGAAATTTGAGAAAATATTCAGTAGTTTTTTTTTTAAAGAATTTTAAAAAAAAATTATTTGGCGGACCCTTTATATGCTCATTTTGTTTAAATTTGAAGTTGCCATAATGAAAATAATATATAATATGGCAAATTCAAACATAAAGTCACCTTTAAATGTTAAAGTTAGGATGGTCCTCCCTTTATCTTAACGCTCACTTCTATCTTATTGGGTACTCATAATAATGAAAACCAATTTATCTGCCCGTTAAAATCCTCCCTTTAGTTAACGGCAAGTTGGAATAATGGTTCTAAATCATTTGAAATGTCTACTCCAGGATACACTGTATATACCCGAAAGGAAGCAATACCTACTTTCATACATTATTCCGTAAAAATCCTTTAGATGTCAATCTGATTTTGATTTTTGTTTTACTGATAAAAACGACACAAACGACAAAATAAATGCATTCCAGGGAGACGAAAGTGGAGGAAACAAATATTCTGGGAACATGTCACACCACCACATACAACGTTAGTAGCTAAATGTGAAACAAGATTTCTGTTATCCATGCGAATAAAAACAAAATATTTTTACTTTTCAGATTTTTATTTTATTCAAGCCTGAGAATACGTTAAAATGGCAATATACGACGATATGAAAGCGTCTAAATATAAAAGAGCATCAAAAGCTTTATACGGCAACCATCACACTTGAATGCCGTGGAAGGAAGCGTAGGAAATCATCAAGAAAATTTTAAAGACACGAAACTATTGATGAAAAACTATTTCCCAGATGAAGAGAAACGGACATGTTACGTACACTAGAAATTGGTGCGATTCTGTGCAGTAACGTGAAAAATTCTTTGTATTCTAAACATTACTTCAGAGATCATATTGATTACGTTATTTGAAGGACCGGAAATAACTCCGTTTATTTTAATTTTAAAAAGGATTTTTCTTGATTAATAATTCGTACAAAGATGTCTGCGTCCGATGCCGATATGACAACTACTCCAGAGTTAAAAAACTGGGTATTTCTACTGGAATAAAAAAATAAAGATGAAGAAGCTCTTTGCACTCTCCTTATATGTTAGAGCATACGTTGTTTATTGACAAAAAACAGGAATATATAGCCACCCAGAAGATTGCATAACGAAGTAGTTGTCTGACTAACTGAATATCTGGATAACTGACTGGTGGAGTAACTTTTTAGAACACAAAACTTTATACTAATTTCGTAAGTTATTTGCAGCCTTCAAAAATTTTCCAAAGAAAAAGAAACAAAGACTATTTACAAGTTTAAAGGCTACTCATACGAATGAAAAATTTGTTAGACTGGCACATACACTCTCAAACTGCTTGTATTCTGCATGTGATGCAATATCGTATTTTATTTTGTTTCTCTTGCATCGTGTTATTAACCCAAAAACTTTAAAAGTAGCAAAGAAAAATAAAAACAAAATTCAACATCGAAAAACTTTTTCGTTGTGTCTAGTTAATACGTACAAGTGCCTAAAAGTGCGCTTATCCAAGCATGAATGAAAGGTTTGATGTCACAAGTTAACAATGACGGCTTAACAAGTGAACTAATTTGGCAATAGGCACTTTTATGACATAATGAGAGCGCCTTTTAAAAATGTTTTAATCAACAATGTAAAGGGAAATAAAAATGACAAAACGCACCATCTTGTGTGGTCAGTTTACATTACATCGAAGTCAGATGGTGACGTCCCCAAATCTATATAGCCGAATATTCAATGTGAAATGAGCTGTATAGCACGTAGCGTCTTATTTTTTTATTCACGTCTGGTTAATGTCGAGATCATCAAATTGAGGGCAAAAGAAGTTTGTAATCATCTAACTGTAGTGCTCGCCCTTGATGTCGTTCTTGATGAAATATGGACCAATGACCCCGCTAGCCTAAAATCAACACAAAACATTGACTTTATCGGGATGCAATTGACGTTTTTGAATCTTGTGTAGTTTTTTATTCTCTCACAACCTACAACATTACTTATTCATGTACCAATCTAGAAATAGGCCTCATCGCTGAAAAAGATTTTCTTTAGAGCCCATTAAGTGAACACACGTTATTGCCAATAAACGTCAGTACTAATTTAGCAAACTGCATTGAATAATTTACAACTTATATTACAGATGCAGCATCAGCAAGGCGGCCGTTATCAACTCTAAAAGTTCGGAAGTCCCTATTGTAAAACCCTATAGAAATTTAATATCGAAAGAATTTATCTACGAATTTATGAATTGTGGAATGTATGTTTGTAGACGGAAATAATCAAACACTATAAATTTTCCACAATAAAATATAAGGTGCCACAGGAAGAAAAACGGGGAAAAGGACAGTGTTGCAGGAGTAGTCTAACAGGTAGTGCGTTGGTTTATTAGACGTGAGGCCACAGTTCCAACAGCGGGTTAGACATCTCCAACAAAACGAAATTCGAAAAAATATTTCTCCGGCGACTTGCCCTCCGCAGAGTCCTGGCAAAAACTCTGAGAGTAAATAAAATTACCATGAAAACTTTCTCCAAAATCTTGTTTTTGTGCGGAGTCGATTTTAAACCGTGGGTCCTGCCACTCTTGTATAATATTAACACACACAACATGAGTGGTGTGAGAAACTAGGTCTTAATAATGCCTGAAGGGTTATAATAACCAATTATGAATGTATGTATGTAATATCTACTAGATTAAGGCGACTTCAATTACTCATTTTATATCACAACATATTTGTTTATTGTCGAAAATGTACTATAAGAATATACAAAGCCGTTATTTTCGTTTAAAAAGTTCGAAGATAGTTGGCATTGTTTTCTTAAAACCTCTGTTAACAATGAATACTCATAGGGTTGATTATGTAAATTCTAAAAAAAGAATTATATAAACCATTTCATTTGATTTAATCAAGAAATTTTCTTATTTAAATATTATTTTTATTATCTTCAAATAACATTTATTTTTAAGTCCAATTTATTATTGTGCAAAGAATAAAAATTATTTATAAATCTCCGGAGATTTTTAAAAGCAATTTTCCCTTTTAGAAATGCAATAAAATTTGATTATTCCGACACAAAATCTTTTCAATAAATTTTATAGTTCGACTTATAATAACAAACATTTTAATTTTGAATTCCAACAACAAACACAACAAAAAGTCAAGTTCTAATCTGAAATAGAAAAAGGAAAAATAAAGAGTTCCTTTTATTTTGAATAATTAATTCGACATACACTGTCTCACACAATTCTCCGTACATTAAGGCAAAAGTGAATAAAGTATTAAGTACGCCGTGGACCTTCTTCATTAAAGTGGAAGCATTTTAGTTAAAAAATATTTTAGAAGACATTTACCATAGCTGCAGTTGAGCTGGTCTGATGTGATCAAATCATATGATCTTAGAAGGCAAAGAACTGCTCCAAAGCAAAAGATTATTTTCTCGCTAATTTTTCTATTTCTGAAAGCTGTAAGCTTCACAAAAACGTATCAAATAGTGTATCTTTTAGAGTGTACTGGCTGTTCTCACATCTAATTCAGCATTTCTGTTAGTCAAGATTACAACCAAGCTTCTCACACCAAGCTTGTTGTGTATGTGGTTATTTTATGCATAAGTGGCGGCACCTATAGTTTTAAAGTAGACTCTGAACGACAGATTCTTGAGACACATTTTCATGGTAATTTTATTTACTCGCAGAATTTTTGCCAGAAATCTGCTGCGAAGCAGTAGTCGAAGAAAAGAAAGACATCTCGAACAAGAAGAAATATAAAAAAATATTTCTTCGTCGACTTCCTCTGAGCAGACTTTTATCAAAAACTCTGATAATAAATAAAATACCCATGAAAAGTTTTAAAAAAATCTGTCGTTCGTAGTCGACTTTTAACTGTAGGTCATGCCACTCACTCATGTATGAAATTAACACGCACAATATAACTAGTGTGAGAACTTAGGTTGTAATCCTGACTACAGGGTTGTAAGGACCCATTAGGTGTGTATGAAATTGCAGTTATTTCGTGCCTGAAAAATATATATACATGTTAATATATTTGCTGCTGAACAACATTGAAATACTTACCATTATCATCGCTAATAGCAGCATACAACAATCATTCGGGTGTTGAGCAGTGACCTCATTTTATTTTTTCAACTTTACTATGAGGCTTCTTAAATTTTCTTTCTACATCTGTTTACATTTGCCATTTGTTTTGAACTTCCACCTTTTATGTGTGGGTGGACGCTGCTGATGCTGCTATTTTTATGCGCTATACTATAGTAAACGAAACTATATTTTTATGATTTAATTTGTGATGATCAAACTTTCTTTCTACTTTCTACATCAAATCAAGTGTATTTATTTATTCTGATTATTTTCGTTGAATTATTTTCAATACTTTGTGTACGTTCATATGCATACTAAACTGTCTTTTCGAAGTATTATAATGAATTATATTATAATGAATTGAAATCGGGCTTTAATATGTTCTTGGATATTAAGAACTCATGTGGCTCATAATGGCATATGATATGATGCAAATGCAAGGATAACATGTCGTCGTGATTGTTCATTGCTTAACGACGTGATGGTTATGGAAAGTTAGGTTAGATTAGACCGAATGGCATTCTCGCAGATAATAAAGTTACGTTTCCAGTTAGACTACTTCATTAGATGGTAACACGCTTTTTAATTGAACCGAAAGTCGATCAGGACACGATAGAGGGAATAGAAAAAGCAGTATAGAATTCTACAAACCGTGATCCAGCATACCAGTATGCCGAATTTCAAAACTGCGGTGTCCAACAGAGGACAGCACGAAAACTAGGAAACTATTTGAGTTCGACAGGAGAACGATTCGCATTCCAACAGGTTTTCAAACCGGACACTGCGATATTAGCAGCTTCGCTAACAGGATTCCTCCCATCCAGGATTACTGCAGGATCTGTGATGATATGGAGGAAACGGAATCGGTACAATACCTTTCATATGTATGATTGTCACGCACTTCATAACAGACATCATCGGTTTTTGAGTGATAGAAAGTCTGATAGTCTGGGTATACCCACCGCTAGCAGATCATTGCAAGGAGCTTACCTCACATTAGGTAACACAATGGGCCTTATTGGCCACAGACCTTGAACTTGCCTGCGTACGGCAAGGCACCCTCTAACCTCACCTAACCTAAGGCGGTAATGTTCATGTGTCGCTTTGTTTTTCAGGCCTGCGCAACTGAATGGCTTTTTCTATCCTTGAAGTATTAAACATGGATTATTACCACCGTTGCCAACGGTATCCCCAAGAGCGAACCAAGAAACAGGTTGTCTAGTCCATTAACCTTTCAATTCGTCGGCAATCAAGTTTACGGATGTGACCAATTGCTGAGAGACCCTTATAATAGAGATATCCGAATAATTCGTTGTTTCTCGGTGCAATAGGTGTGATATATGGACACGCATGGTTGCTAATATGATGTTCGAGGGGAGCTTTATGGCCTCGGGAAATACTCTTTTACTCAACAGCCATTTAGATGCCATAAGAATTTCCAAGATCTGAAAGAAATTGCAGTTATCCGAGAATCTTTATGAGTATTCCTCGGTATACACATCACAACCGGTATGATGATTATGAAAATTTTAATTAACATTCTATTTTGGTTGACTTCAGATTGGATGTGTTCTACAGGTTTAGATTGAAAAAAAAAATGCAAAAAGTATGTATGCATTGTTGTATAGTGTATCATATAAATAGACTTGTCCCTTATGAGTTCACTGAAATGTATGGAATGTTTAGATTTAAATAAATTCACCGCAAAGCTCAGAAAAGGAAAGTACGAATGAAACAAAAAAGGAAAAGTCAAATGCATCCAAACACACACTAATACTACTGCACATAGACACCATATGCATGAATGTATGTCACTGAACAACAACATAACTAAGAGCAATTTAAAATTTAAAGTTAACATTTTGCATTTGACTTCAGTTTAAGTTCGTATGAATGGGTCTATATTTGTAAGTGTGCATAAGGAAGGATGTAAAAGAGTGTGTGTAAGTATTATTATTATTGAACTACATATGCTGCTGCTTTTTCGGTTAGAAATTTCAACTTATCCTTAAGAACATCATTAACAACAACAAGAGCAACAATAACGATATCAACAAAGTGTGTCAACATTAAATGTTGCTTCAAAGGCAGTTAAATTAAACCATGTTTCATAGAATATTTCTTAATTTATCGCTTTACAGTCTTTCATATTAATTTTATGTCAGTTAGTAGAGCGTTTTACAGACAATTGAGACTTACTCAGATTTATTTTAAGTGAAGCCATGCCTTCCACGTTCTTCATTTCTCACATCAAAATTGTTATCCCTAAACCATTGAAAAAATTGTTAAAATTTTTTTACTTTTTATATTCGGTGTGTAGTGTAGTAATACATTTGAATATTATTTTTCTATTATTTTTCAAAATGTTTGAATTTCTTTTATTTCAACCACCACTAGCCATGCCTTTGACACTTCCAAATGTTGCACATGATGGGTATTTTATTTATGGGGTTGGCATCTTCAAGTTATGAACTCCGGCACCCACACGGCGATGCCTACACACTTTTGTAATAAAAATTTGTCTGGTTTTTATCATTGGCAATAATTTGCAGAAAAAATTATTTTTGCTATTTGCAGCGTTCGAACATAACTTTGGAGGATTAAATCGTTGCCATTAGAAAACAAAATTAAAATCTAATATTAAGAGCACTATACTTGACATTGTTTGATTGTATTTTAACAACTTTTGACGTTTCTTCTTCTATATCCAACATACAATATCGATAAAGAACACCAAACAATAAAATGGTAAAAAATATACGCGAGTAAGAATTAACGAAAACAATGGCAAAGCTGTACATCAAAATCACGATGGACTGTGAAAAAAATAAAAGTAAAGCAATTGATACCGAGACATTAGATGTTGCCAGACTAAAAGGAAATGATGTATAAATAGAGTGGAAGGTAGTTTTGTTAAATAGTTATAGTCAATTTCGTAACTTATACGCACGGTTCTGTGGTATACCGTAAAGTTCTGTCTTGGTTTCAAAAGAATAGCCTAACCAAACTGATCGGATTATCTGAATTGGGAAATTTTGATGCCAACGACATGTGGTTTCAACACGACGGCGTTACGTGCAAAACAGCTCATGCAACACTATGTATTTTGTTCGACCGATTTTAAGGCTTGTTTATGTATCTCACATGGAGATAATATAAACTGGCCACCGAGATCAAGCGATTTCGAATTCTTTAGGTTTTTTCTATTGACGGTTTTCTTAACTCGTCAATATTTTCAACAATGTTGTAAGACGCTGAGGCAAACAAAATTGTGAATTTGAATATTTTTGTTTAATAAATTAATTTTTCTTAAAAAAAATTTACCAGAGTCATGGAATATTTAAAATTTCGATGCGCTCTATTCGTAATGCTAGGGCTTTTAAATGAATAAAAGATTTCTATAATAAAGGCGCCGTAGTCTAGCAGATAAAGTGTTGGCTTATTAGACATGAGGCCACGGTTCAAAACCCAAGTCATACATCTCCAACAAAACGAAATATGAAAAAATATTTCATCGGCGACTTCCTGTTAGCAGATTTCTGGCAAAAACTCTGAGAGTATAATAAAATTGACATGAAAAGTTTATCATAAATCTGCCGTCATGTATAAAAACACACAACATAAGTGGTGTGAGTAAACCAAGGTAGCAGTCCTGGCTGTAATGACCAATTATTATTTATGTATAATAAGTTATAATATCTCATATAAATACTTTTTTTAATTTACATTTTTTAAATTAAGAAATAGTATGCGCTTGAAAAATATTATATATATATAAAATAAAAATAAATTTTAATAAAAATTCTTTATTTTTCGCACAATTCTGTGTGCCACTGTTCACAACTTGATGTACACAACAACAATTGCTTCTCTTTGTTATTCCTCTGTTTATACCCTTTGTATAAACAATAACAATTACTAGCCAATTATTCGACAGATCTTTATAACGAAGATCTTCAAACCAAGATTACTTTCTTCAAACACACCGCGTCTTCACACAAGACTAACTTAACTTTTACTAATTCAGTCGCCTGCTTTGCCTTCCCTTATATGGCAGGGTAAACAATCTGATAAGTGTTCTTGAAGGCAAACTTGGCTTTCGCGAAATCTCTATAACTGTAAATATCGTTGATTACGTTTATTATTGTAATGTTGTTAGTATATTTTTGTTTACTTGTTTACCATTTTTTATGCTGGTGTTTGTTGTTAGATTAAGCAGTACGATAATTTGTAAACAGATTTGTTTACTGCATTGTTTTGTTTTTGTAGCTTTTGTTTATAATTTTAATGTTAAACGATGTAAAAAGAAAGCACCAGTGTCAAGATTTTTCATTTTCGTAACAATATTATCTGCATAACTGACTAATAAAGCTTATTGTGAAATATGCATTTTTAAAATATCGGTTTTTGACAAATGCTTCTGTGGTTTTGGATGGATTGCTTGTCATCTTAGAGAAAACAAAACATACTTTAATCAAAGAAGTTGTTACTTATGTATAAAAGTTGAATACCGTCGATTATAATTTCCTTAGTAGTCCAACATCATTTGCTGTGAGTTCTTATATATTTGGTACCAGTTTTGTACTTGTAATACCGAAGATCGTAGAAAAGTTAGGACTGGTTTTAATCATATTTCTTTTATAAATCTTACATCTTTTTTGTGCGTGTAATAATGCGGTGTATAAAAGCTTGGTATAACTAGCAGTGATGTACCCTGTATCGCAAGCGAGTTGATCATATAAACTTTAAACATTTAAATTATATTTTCAGTCTTATTGGTTACACTACAATTTAAAATCATAATTATTAGAAACAAAATTTATGGGACAAAACCCCTCAATTCAACAAATTTGCTGTACCCTAATGTTTGTTATTTTTATTTTATTTAATAACAAATTCTTACGAGTAGAAAATAATTGAGTGAAGCCTGATAATTTGACCACTTATGAAAGTATGTTGTGCGATGATAACACAACAAAGCCATCTCAAACTAAAGGAATTTATATGGTCAAAATAATAGGATATAACGGCTACTTGGAATGGTTCTATGGAATAATATCTATGTAAACAAACTTAAATAAAATATATGAGACAAATACAAATACAAAAACACATTGATATCAGTAAGAATACCATTTGCAACAATATTTTACTAAAAATAAACTTGAAAACAATAATTAGAAAGGAAAAATTTTATGACATAAATGGCGATGAAGATATAATTTATGGATACACTTGTTCGCTGTTTTAGTGTATCTATCCCTCTCTCTCTCTCTCTCTTTGACTGTCTGAATCTTTCTCTCATATTTATTTTAACATTTTTTGCAAGTGAATAAAATTTATAATGCGAGGAATTTTTTTTTCTTTTTGGTTTTTTATTCATATTGTTGCTCGTCCCAAAATAAATCTCAAGCTACACAAGACCACATTAAAATGGACTAAAAAAGAATTTATATCTCAAAATGGTTTGCATTATGTGAATAACAAAGAAAAACTAAAAAGAATATGTATACATGAGATAAACATGTTTAAAATATTATCATGAACGATTAAAACTGTAGCTACTAAAGTTAAACAATAAAGGGATAATAAAATATAAATTTTATTATCTTAAATTTTAATTTAATAACAACGTACATATCATGTATACAATCAAAGCACACAACATAAGTGGTGTGAGAAACTGGGTTGAAATGTTGTCTAAAGGGTTGTAATGACCAATTATGTATGTATGCATGATGTACACCTCCCAGGAAATGTAATTCAAGTTTTTATTGATGGATCCAGATCATGCAACTAAGTCGGATGTGGAAACTTTTCAGAACAGCTGAACATTCAGTCGTCCCTTGCACTACCAGATATTTGTAATACTTTTCAGGCTTTTGTAATTGCTACCGTGCGAATTCGGTATCAGAGTATATCACCTATCTACCGACGTTAAAGCGGCCGTTAGATCCCTGGAGAATATCTAAACCACATTGAAGATTGTACAAGAATGCCGGGTGTCTGTAGAGGAAATAGGGAGATACTCGATAGTTACCTTCATTTTGGTTTCAGGACAACATGGCCGACAAATTTGCTAAAGCTGGCAACGTGAAAAATTTAAATGTAAACCTAGATGAGACTGGCGTTCCTCTCCAGAGAGGCAAGGAAATGGTCTTACAAAAACTCCCTTCATTTGCAAATGTAAAATGGGATATGAAACCACTTGTAGAGACGCCTTGCAGATCTGGCCCAATATGGATATATATAGAACAGAATTTCCGTGGACCCTATCAAGATTCTATTTAAGAAACCTCAAAGTAGTGATAACTAGACATTGCTACTCTGAATGTTCATGTCAGGTTGCTGCTGAAGCTGCAACGACAAAAGGACAAAGGGGAGGAGACTGAACATCTTTTCAGCCATTCTCGAGAGCTTGTAAAACCAAGAAAATGAACTTTAAATACCCTGAAGTTAGTGACAAAACATATTTAGCCAATGGCGATTCGGTATGGTTAAGAGATGCCAAACAAGAGCTATAATTATTTTTGAAGGAATAGATAATGTCGGTGTTACAACGGGACCTTATAGGATCCAAGTATTTATTGAACCGGCTGCCAGTTTAAGCTAACTTAACCTAACAATTTGCTCTAGAAAGCAGCTTTAGTATCAACTACTACATTCATACTAATCAACATTTATTTGAATGTGTGTTTATATATCGCACTCCAACCACTTCTAAATAACCAAAAAATTAATCATATTGTTACGTTTTTACCTTTTAAAAACATTTAAAATACGAGCTCGTAGTTTGCAAATAAAATAAAAATAAATCTGTGTTCAGTTTTAATTAAAATTCTTAATTAATCGCACAATTCTGTGTGCTACTGTTCATAACTTGATGTGAACAACAACAATTTCTTTTCTTTGTTATTCCTCTGTTTATACCCTTTGCATAAACAATAACAGTTACTAGGCAATTGTTCGACTGATCTTTGTAACGGAGATCTTCAAATGACGATTACTCTCTTCAAACACACCGCGTCTTTACACTGACTGAACTTCTACTAACTGAGTTGCCTGTTTTGCCTTGCCTTTTGTATGGCAACGTAAACAGTTTGATGAATGTTCTTGAAGGCGAATGTTCGTGGCTTCGCCTCATCGAGTTCTCCATAAATGTTTCATAATTGTTCTTAGTGAATTTTGTTTCCATTTGGTAAATTCACACAAGCCGTTGTATCGTTGTATTCATTGGATTGTTGGACGACTATACAACAGTGTATGTTTGTTGTTGGTAATTATCATGTAAAAATTCGATACACTTATACACATTTTTTTCATATGTTTTTAAAAGTTGTATTGCTTTCGTGCTATCAAATTGTGAGAATGAAAAGAATGTGTATATGTTTTCATATGTTTCTAATAAGTTGTGTTGGTTTCTTGCTATCAAATTGTTTAAATGCCAAAAATTATGAAGAAGAATACGACATGCACAATACAGCATAGCATTGAGCGTTCACAAACAACAAAGTGTATTCAATACAACATACACGATACAAAGTCGTGTGAATTGGCCAATTTATTCTTGTGGTGTTTGTTGGTATATTTTTGTTTACTTGTTTATCATTTTTTTATGTTGGTGTTTGTTGTTATATTACGCGGTGCGATAATTTGTAAACAAGTTCATTGTTTTTGTGTTTGTAGCCTTTGTTTATAATTTATATGTTAAACGATGTAAAAGCAAAACACCAGTATCTAGATTTTTAAATTTTCGTAACAATATTTAACCAAACGATTTCTCAATTAATGAATTGGCGTCGATTTTTAAAAACTTGCTGTTGACTGTGTCATCAGACCTTTCATTTCCTTATTTATTCACAAACGTCGATACTTGACAAAGTAAAAGTTTTTTGGTATAAAATGTTGTTCCCCTTTTATTTTGGGGTTAAAAATACGAAATAAAAATAAAACAGAAATCAAAATAAATAAATTCGCTTTCACGGTTAAAGTCAGTCAGCCAATCTAACTTTCACTCAAATAACTCATTCGTGCCTAAGGATTTTTCATATTTTACGTTCAAATTTTATATTTAACATTCATGTTAGTTCAAATATTTGTTGTTTTTTGTTTTTGTAGAAAATTATTGCGTACGTTACAAAATTAACATAAATTGTGTTCCATCAAATTACTCTTTTTATATTGTCAATCACTCAGTTACTCATTCAGTTAGTTAAGCAATCATTCTGTCATTCTTTTTTTGCTATGTTTTCGTGTTTTCTTGCTTTCTTAAAGGTTATAAAACAATAAACAACTCAAGGTTTTGTTTGATTGTCTAATGCCTACAGACTGACTGACTTGTTGGCTGGTTAGATGGCTGGGCAGATGACTGATTGACTTAATTGTTGATTTGGAAAACAATGAAAAACAATTTTATTATCAGGATGGAGGGTTGAAAAGAACTGCCTAACGCTTGTAGGCATCGTTTATTTTTATTATGTTTTTACGTTATTGAGGTTTCAAAACAAAATTTCTAGCCCTTAAGGCCATAATCATGTTTTGTTTTTATAGGATTTTTCTATTGAAACATCATAAAAACGAATTAAATTTATTTATGGTAGCATTAGCAGTTGTTGCTAAATTACCTAAACTCCGAGTATAGATTACTCATGTCAATCAAAATGTTGTTTGGCTGTATTGAACAATTAAAACGGATTAATTTAAAAAAAGTAAACGAATAAACATATTAAATAAAATATAGACTAGGGACTACATACATAATTGGTCATTACAACCCCTTAGTCAGGATTATGGAGCTAGTTTCTCACACCACTTATGTTGTGTGCGTTAATTATTATACATAAGTGGCGACTCCTACAGTTTTATTTGCTCTCAGGGTTTTTGCGAAAAATCTGCTGAGAGGAAGTCACTGAAGATATATTTTTTTATAAAGGGTGTTTTTTACAGAAGTATAGAACTTTAAGTTGCAATAAAACAACGATGGATTATTCGATTGACATGAATTTTATTTATCCGAAAGATAATATTGTGGCATTACATTTCAAATATGATTTCTGGAATATGACCGCCACGGTTGGCGCGGATGTAGTCCAATCTGGACGTCCAATTTTCGATGACTTTTTCCAACATTTGTGGCCGTATATCGGCAATAATACGGCGAATGTTGTCTTCCAAATGGTCAAGCGTTTGTGGCTTTACCGCATAGACCAATGACTTTACATAGCCCCACAGAAAGTAGTCTAGCGGCACAAGATCTTGGAGGCCAATCCACAGGTCCAAAACGTGAAATTTGGCCGTCACCAAATAAATCTATTGTGGCACGAGCTGTGTGACATGTTGCGCCGTCTTGTTGAAACCACATCTCCTGGACATCATGGTTACTTAATTCAGGAATGAAAAAGTTAGTAATCATAGCTCTATACCGATCACCATTGACTGTAACATTTTGGCCACCATCGTTTTTGAGAAAGTACCGACCAATGATTCCACCAGCCCATAAAGCGCACCAAACAGTCAGTTTTTCTGGATGTAACGGTGTTTCCACATACACTTGAGGATTACCTTCACTCCAAATGCGGTAGTTTTGCTTGTTGACGTAGCCATTCAACCAAAAGTGCGCTTCATCGCTAAACAAAATTCGCTTATGAAAATCGGGAACAACGGTAATCTCGTTTTGGGCCTATTCGACGAATCTACGCCTTACTTGATGATCGTTTGGCTTCAATTCTTGCACGAGTTGGATTTTGTACGCACGCAAACCAAGATCCTTCCGCAAAATCTTTCATAAAGTGGATGGACACAGATCCAATTCCTGTGCTCGATGGCGGATGGACTCATTCGGGTCTTCCTCAATGCTACGCTCTACAGCAGCAATAGCTTCTTCTGTACGCACCGTTAAGCGTCTCTGGGGATGCGAGTTATCAATAAGAGTAAACGTGGTGCGGAAACGTTCCATGGTTAATCGAATTAACTGCTCTGATGGACGATTTTGTCGACGATAAAATGGACGTAGTGCGCGATACGTTTTCCGCACAGAACCATTATTTTCGAAATAAAATTGCACTATTTGCAAGCGTTGTTTAGGCGTGAGTCTATTCATGATAAATTGCCAAACAAAGACAGTTGTTAAATCGGTCGCCATCTTGAAAAGTAATGCCAACTTAAAGTTCTATACCCCTATAAAAAACACCCTGTACTTCGTTTTGATGACTGACCTTGAGTTTGAACCGTCACCTTACGTCTAATAAGCCAACGCATTACCTACTAAACTACGACGAAGAAAAATTTAGGCAAAATGGTTTCATATGAATGACAGATTTATGTCCGGCCTACTGTCAATCTCCTCATTGCTCTTTATAACACACAAGAGCAGCAATATTATTGCCTCATCTGTAGTTATGGGTGATGTATGTATTAATGAATCAGACGCTCTTGATGTTCTGGGCATGAAAATTAAGTGTGATGATCATTGAAATCAGCATATTTTTCAAGTGTCCAAAGAAGTATTCAACTGCCTCGGTTTCATCTGATCTCCTTACTATTTAATCCACTTATATCCGACCTAGAATGGAATATAACTCTCATGTATGGGCCGTTGACTCAAAGTCTATTCTGCAGCTTCTCGACGGCGTACAGGAGAAGGCGAAGGTACTTATTAATGATAGTAGGGTATTCAACTCTATTGAATCATTGGAGCATTGTCGCAATATGGCTTGTGTTTCACTGTTCTATCGCTACTACTACTGCTTTAGCGAGATAAAGGGACTTGTACCCGAAAATCATGTATACGTACGTAACACTTGTCTTTCTCGCAGAGCACATCCTTTTGTGATCAAATGGCCAGTGGATCGCACACTTTTTACAGACAGAGTTCGTTTTTTAGCCAGACTATTTGTATGTAGTCTATTAGTCTGTGTTGGCGTATTAGACATGAGGCCTCGGTTCAAAACTCAGATCATATGTATATGTCCAACAAATCGAAATATAAAAAAATTATTTCTCCGGTGCCCTGGCAGTCTAGCGGGTAGTGTACTAGACTACTAGTAAAAGGGCCGTGGGTTCGATTCCCACCACAGAATCTTGTCCGTGACAATACACCGAGCATATGGTCAAGTTACTCTGCTCGTATATAATTAGAAAATAATTTGTATTTGTATTGTAATTAATAAATAAATAAATAAATATTTCTCCGGCGACGTCCTCTTCTCTGACAAAAACTCTGAAGGTAAAATAAAATTGCCATGAAAAGTTTTCCAAAAATCTGTCGTTCGGAGTCGACTTTAAACTGTAGCTCTCGCCACTCATGTATAAAATTAAAACACACAATATAAGTGGTATGAGGAACTAGGTAGTAATCTTGACTGAAGGGTAGTAATGACCAATTATTTATTTATGTTTGTATGTATATATATTTCCGTATGTGAAACTCCTTTCCTGCGAAGGTCTTTCCTGCCGCTTAAAAAATTTCAACAGATTTAAATCTGAAATCCACACACACTGCTCCCTCTGTCCTCCTTACCAGAAACTATTTTCTCATATCAACACAATGCAATGCATGAGTAGGAGCCATCCCTTTAGTGTTAGTCTTAAAAAGCATATATTTAAGTTTTGTTCTTCTGAGCAGTTTTTAACAATAATGTAATAATAATGTAATGATAGTGAGTTAACTGCTGGACGCCATAATTACGGTTTTCCATCTGATCCACATCGGCAAAATTTTACCAAAAACTCATTTCTTTCTTCTTTAATTTTTACGGGCAAGAAAGGTTTTGGTGAGCGATGCTTCCACGTAAAGAATTTTAATAAGCCATCGTCTGATAGTTATAGATGATATATAAATACCATGCAATGATGCCAATTCCATGCAAATTCTAAGCTGGTAAAATGCTTAGTGCTCTTAAATGAGTCAGATTTTGACGTCCTTATGACTATTTCATCTTCTGTGGCTGTGTTTTACTGAGTTTTGGGGGTTCTGGGTACATTAAATGTTTAAATTGCGTGCCTACTTGGAAAACAATACTTTCATTAAATGATGACTTATTCTGTAAGAAAATTGAGGGAATCACGTGATAAAGCAGATCAAATTTATCTTTCCAGTGAAAAACTCCCATTTGAATATCAAGAAATCGTATAAAAGTCGAACATGTGAAATATATTTATTTTTTTTTTCTTCCTTTTTAATCTAAAAAATTTCTTCTTAACCCTTTAAATAAAAATTCTTATTATTATTTTTTTTTGCTTTTAAATGAAATTCTTTGGAGTCACTTTTTCACTTCATTAAATTGTTTTATAAACCAATTTCTTAATAAGCAAACCCCTTAGAAACGTGCTTTCTACAAATAAAAACCACAGAATAAATGAATATAATGAGTGACTAAAACTAAACCAACAAGAAAACATTTTTTTTTCAGAAAATATTTAACCAACCATGCACAAACAGACCTCGATGTTATCCAACGTGGCACCTGCAGAAAAGGGGAAAAAATAAAAATAAAATGCCGTTAAATAAAAACCAAAAACAACAACAAAAGATATTCCGACAAAAGCAAAATAATCTGTAAGGAAAAGGAAATACATATAAGAATACAAAATTATGCTGCAAAATACAAACTGCTACGGAAGGAAACCAATACCAAGTTCTAATTGCCATACTATGTATAGAGGATTTCATTAAGAGTTTCATGTTCTTAAATTTAAATAAACCAAAAAAAGTGTGAGAAATGTGATTGAAAATGCCTTTACGTGTTGAATACAACATCGTTTAAATGTCCGCCACTGCTTCTCTGGGTAGAGCGCATCTTGAAATATTTAATTTTTTATGCCTCTGTAGCATATATCAGACTGAATATGACCGATGGCGTGGGTTATGTTGGCTTTGAGAAGCGTTGGGGTTTGCGGCTTATTCCCGTGCACTTATGACTTTTGAAAATCCCACAAGGAAAAGTCTAACGGGATCAAATCGTACGATTTCCTGTATGTTAAATCACTCGTGCAGAATATCTAATGCGGCAGAAGTTGTGTGGCATGCAGC
This sequence comes from Sarcophaga subvicina, assembly GCA_936449025.2. Lineage (NCBI taxonomy): Eukaryota > Metazoa > Arthropoda > Insecta > Diptera > Sarcophagidae > Sarcophaga > Sarcophaga subvicina. The sequence goes on from OW388084.2 coordinate 43,811,351, forward strand.
ACCGATCTGTTGAACCCACATAATGTTGATGTCTAGATGATCCATTTCAAGTCAAAAGAAGGTGGTAATTATCGATCTCGTCGTTCCCTATGTTGGCTTGGGCAATGCCGTTCTCAACGCGCAAAATCCACACCAAAGAGTGACTTTTTCGGAATCAATTGAACACAGAGATCAGCAATAAGTATTCACAATGAGAAGAATCGAATCATACTCATAATTTCTAATACTTATACGCATTCATACTTCATACCTCTACTCATATATAAAGTTTGAATTACTCATCATATTCATACTTAACAACATGTATGATGTTATTGATTTCGACTCTCCATAACTCAGCATTTACAAGAATCACAAAATAAGTATGATTCGCGTTCGAACACTAAAATACTCACTAAATGGTTCAGTGTTTGCTCTGCTTGTTGCTCTGTCTTTTTTGCTTAAATGTCTTTTTTCTTGTAAATGCAATAACAACTAAGAATGTAAATTTTGATGAAAGATTCGAATCACTCGAATCATTTTTTCTAAATTTATGAATCTGAATGAGTCTTATGAATCAAACATATTTCGAATGGTATGAGTTCGATGCCAACGTTGTACGCATACTCATTGCAACCTGTACTTATAAATCAACGTTGTAGCGAGTACGAATGAATCAGAGTAGTTAAATTTCAATATTGTTGACTCACTTATATTCAAAATTTCATGAGTGCTTATGAGTAGCGAAAAAACGATTCATTGCTGATCTCTGATTGAATGCTCTTGGATTTCATATAGATTGGCATCGTCCCGAATCAATCAATCTTTTTTTGTTTAGGAACACGATTATTCAGAAATGGGACTCATAACTAAGCCGACGAACACAGCTCGTTGCCTATGGTTGCTTACCTACCGTTCCTGAACTAATTAATTAAATTTTGCGTGGGTGCAGATCCAAGTCAAGATACAGAATTCACTAACTTGTGGTCTGCCGAAGTTCAAGTTCTTGTAAGCGATGTGAAATCGCCTGCCTATGATTCTCCTGTACACTCTGACGGACAGCGGTGATGTTTTCGGTAGATCTTGCTTTTCGTCGGCTTGCGGGTGTTACAAGATAGTTGACTAAATCAGTGGACTAAAATTTACTCACCACATTGCGAATGATGCTCTCGGTAGGACGATTATGGCGCTTACAGAATGGGAGAAGCACATACATACATACATACATAATTGGCCATTACAACCCTTCAGTCAGGATTACGGCCTAGCTTCTCACACCACTCATGTTGTGTGCGTTAATTTTATACGTGAGTGGCGGGACCTACAGTTTAACGTCGACTCCGAACGACAGAATTTTGAGAAACTTGGGAGAAGCACGCGATACATTATTCGAACAGAACAATTATTTGCACGCGTTGTTGAATGCTTTATCATGCTATATAATGCTATATCGTTTATGGTGATTTGACCAAAAAGTATGATTAAATATATACTAATTTGAGAGATGTAGCCTCAACAAGATGGCCGTTATCAAAATTCGTTAGTCCCTGTTGGAAGACCTTATACAGCCAATAGAAGGAATTAAAAATATTATAAAATAAGCATATTTACAAATTGATAGAAATCTAAAGAGAAAAACAAAAAAAAAAGAAATGAGTGAGTAATGATGTGAAATGATAGGAAATTTTCATTGGAATACTTCATTAAGTTGTTCTCCAAATTACAGACCCATATTGAAGGCATCTAATAGAAGAGTTCTTGCAATTTTAAAATAAATTTTGGTATGAGAAACATTGTATTCATTCCAATAATTACAATCATAATGCGATAGAATATAAAAATATTTCTTTCGTGCTTCACCAATCATAATAGAATGCGATATACACTCGCCGCCTACTATGCGGGCAACGCTGTCTTGATTGCAATGATCCAGACAGCAGTACGGATCCAGAATTTAAGCAGTACGGACAGGATAACTAAGCGCTGTGCAGTTACTGCTAAAAATGAATGATCTCTTGGGGTGAAAAAAGAGGCTTCTGTCAACGCTTATGAACTCCATCACATTCTTTACATGATGGATAGGGGCATATGCGAAAGTCCACAATATTTGCAGATAATACAGTTTCTCTGCGTTAAGAGCATCTTGAGCACACAGAACAGCGCCGTAAGAAGCGATTGCTCTACTTATCTGAAAAGAAGCCGATAAAGATCCACGCCATAGCGTTAAGTTATGGCTCACTGAAATGGAGATCGAAAAAGCTTTTGAAATCTACTAGACAATAAAAACAAAGATGGAAGATGAGCTTATCGGGTACAAAGTGTTCTGTCGACAAACTAAAGAATCAAGCTTTAGAAACAGAAGCTACAGAAACAGAAGCAACAACAATATAGTTGTTCGTGCCTAGACTTCAGAAAAATGATAATCTTACAGAGACAATTGAACTGCAACGAATATTTAGCATTTTCAATGGCCACTCGACGAAGACGTCATAATTAGTCATTCTATATTATAATTTTACCATCTAACACCAGAATTATTTTTGTGGGTAGAAACCAGCAACAACTGGGGCTTTGCTCATTTACTTATGGTAATTGGTCATTAAATAATTTACTTAGGATTACAACCTACATAGTTTCTCACACCACTCATTTTGTGTGTATCAATTTTATACATGAGTGGCGTAACCGAACGAAAGATTTTTAATAAACTTTTCCTGGCAATTTTATTTACTTTAGAGTTTTTACCAGAAGGTTGTTGAAAGGAAAGTGATAGAAATATTTTTTCATATTTCTTTTTGTTCGAGTTGTTTGAGCTGGGTCTACTTTAACAGAGACTTTATAGTTCGAAAATACGCTGCAGTTTTAGAATTTTGATATCAGATAGATCCTAGAAAGAATTATATCATATTTTCACTAGGTGTCTTCATTCATGTCTCTCTGTATGTCAATGGCCAACCACCACAAGACTATATATATATACATGCATACACAATACATACCAATTTTGTTGTGTGTGTTGCTGAATGTAAGTCGGTGAAGAAATGTTATTTTCATATCTCGTTTTGCTCGAGATGGCTGACCTAGGATTTGAATCGTGGCCTTAATTCCAATACACTATCTACTAGACTACGACGACTTCAATTAATGATTCTGTTCAGCCAATAATGCGTTGCTCAATAGTATGATTCATGTTCACAGAAAACTTTGTTTCTAGTAAACGACAGATGACAGCTCTATTATTCCAGAACCTGCTACAGATGAGTAGAAACAAATTTAATCAGATTTTCATGAACATTATATTTACGATATTTTTATTTTAAGACTTTAACTAATATTATGATAATAAATTGGTGTTTGAAATATTTGATTTATAGCGGATATAAAACGAAAAACTTTTCTTAATCCTGTAGATTTTATTACTTTAACTTGATTAAATAAAATTTAATTCTACTCCTGTCAGCCGTTGAATAAAAACATCTATGTTTAGACTGCTTTCCTTGGAATTTTACAAGTTTTTGTATTTCTTTTGCTTTTGGTGTTCAACATTTATGTATTTGTTTGTTATTATTACCTGAGGGAAAAAGGAGTTGAAAGAAAATAAATCTTTTCATTACAATCAGAATTCATGTTCAGCTGTATCCCATTAGTAACCAGAAGTAAAACAAAATTTAAATAAAATTAAATTTGTTATTGTTTATTGTTGTTGTTTTCGTTATCGTTTTGATTTCAATTTAATAACTGTTTGTTTACCTGTTAATGAAAATCTCGGATTGTAAAACCTTTAATTTTTTTTTTCGTAATTGATGGTAAATAACTACAATTTATATGAATAGGGTGGGAAATTCAAAAGTTTAAATTTAACCGTAGATCGAGCTTTGTATCAAAAATGATACATTTCCTTTTTTGAGGCTAAATAACTTTAATTCAGAAAAAGTTAGGTGCCCGATATTTTTATAATTCGTTAGTATTGTTCTCGCCATTATTTTAAACCAAATAAAAAAAGAAAATTTCAAACAGGAATTAAAAAATTCAAAAACTTCGTGATTCTGGCTTATGTATCATTTTTAATGCATACGACTTTCCTAGGGATCCTTTGGTGTTGTGTTTGAAATTTTTTTAAGTTATCAAAGATCTTGTGAAGTTTTATCGTAAATGGACGAAAGAGAAAATATTGATTTTTCTGTTCTTGATATTTTCTTAATATTGATTGAAGTAGTCGTAGTCTAGAATGAAGCGTATTAGATTATTAGATGTCAGAGCAAGGTTCTAACCTCAGGTCAGACATTTCCAATTTACAACGAAAGGTTGTAATGACCGATTATATATTAATTATGTATGTAATATTCCTGCTGTAGAGACTTTGGAGAAGAAGAAAATATAAGCTCGTCTTATGAACTGAAGAAAGTGTTGACAGCAACAAACATGACAACAGGATGTTTATCGCCAAAGGTAGTACTACTTGGAACAGAACAAACTAGTTTGGGATGAAAAAATATAACCAATTTTCACGCAGATTGCTAGCAGCTGTTTCCTGAAATCTTGTGTTTCGTCCCGTGTTTTATTACAGATGATAATATTTCGGTCAACTACGTACGTATGAGATAACAGAATCATTCGCTTTGATAATGATAGATTTACACCTATTACGATTTTTCGAAAAATGAGCTAAAAGTCTCGCAGCCTTTAATAATCATGCTTAAGGCCTTTTTTTGAAATTCGAATGAAAAGGATTTTTTTTCTAAAAAAAAATATATTTATCTTAATTTTTTTGTTAGAAAATAAAACTTTTATCACACAACTTGTAGTTTTATGTAAGAAATAAAACTGTATAAATAGTTTAGGATTAGCTATCATACTTTCAGAGCAGCCCATATATCCTTTTTTAAGATTTTTCAAAATTTAATTATTTGTTCGCCTTAAAGGTATGAAAATTAAAGAAAATATATTTAAATAATAATGCTTATGTTTTTATGTTCTTTTTGGTATATTTTCATCTTAAATTAAAGTTTTTTAGCAACAGAATTCAAAACCTTTTTAGTTTTATTGTGGAAAATGAAAATTACCTCCAGTGATTTTAATTGTAATTTGAAATTTAATGATGGAATACTTACAGTGATTGTTAGGGAAATTAATTTAAGGATATTTATATAAATCAGGCTTCATAAAGAGATCTACGGAGTAATGCTTGGTATTTATTTATGTTTTCCTTCCTTTTGTTTTGTTTTATTACCTTTTCAATTCATATTTAATTTTGTCGCTGTATATTAGTAGCTAATTGAATTTGATGGTCGTTATAAATTTCGTGGTCCAACGAAGTGGAATTGGCAGTTTTAGATTCAAGTACATGCTACGTGCGTAGCAACTACTTATAGCAGTATTTGGGGAAACCCGTATCCGGGAAACCAGAGAGGAATCAAAGGGAGAAAATTGTTATTGACATAGTCCATGTTATATTGCAACGGAAAACTTTTTTACCTCACATGACGTTGACAACATTTCACAAGAATGGTTTGTGCCATCAGGTTTTAGCCAGCCCTCAACTGAGAGTGTCACTGATGCGAGTGACAATAAGCTGTCCTATTTAAGCAATTGTAAACTTATAAATCGCCACAAGGCAGGGTGCTATACGTCAAATTATTACCATTTAGAAAGAAATAAAACCAAGCTGACATGAAGTGCTTGATTTTTATGTAAAAAACCATACCAATTTACATCTTGTCAAAAGTTTCATAAAAGTCATAATAAAATGTAATAATAGTAAATAAATAGTTTTATTGAAATCATTTAAAATAAATAAATTTTTTTTAAAAAATTCATCAATAATCGTGACAATTCGATGTACTACAAGTATGTATCAAAAATTATACATAAGCTACAATTATGAAGTTTTCGTTCGGTAATGACGAATGTTGGCCTTCAGTTGCTCAATTGTCTCTGGTTTGTCGTAATAACACTTTTCCTTAACGGTGCCCCACAGAAAATAGTCCAACGGTGTCAAATCGCAGCTTCTTGGCGGCCCATTGCTATCATCATTTCGGGTATTTTAACGGCTATCAAACGCTTGACGCAATAAAACGATTGTGGCATGAGATATCTGGCAAGTTATACCATCCTGTTGAAATCAAACATCGTTCACATCAACAACATGGAGAGTGGGTACAAAAAAGTGTTTATAATGGTGCAATAAGTGTCTCCATTGAACGTAATGGTCCCGCCGTCCTCATTTTCGAAGAAATATGGGCAAATGATGCCTTTGCTCCGCAAGCCGCTTCAAACAGTCACTCGTAATAGTGCATTGGTTTCGGTAAGATCGCGTGTGGAATATTGTTGGAATAAAAAACTGGAGTCTCTGACAGAACTTTATTTTAAAATTGATCCAACAATAATGGATTGACTGCATACTCAAAAAACCGTACATAAGCTAGAAATGAAAATGAAAAATGAAACTCACCTACTCCTTTCTATTACACATGAATTCTTGTGCAAAATTTACTCTTGAGCTGTCCAGTTCGAAATTTGTTTTGTCCCTCTAATCAGTCGTGAAGTGTGCTTACAGTAATATTCGTACATAAATTTTCTACCGCGTATAGTAATACTTAACTGCGTCTAAAGTTTTTGTAAAAATATTGAACTATTTTTAAATTCATCCTTAAGATTGATCCAATACTTTGCAAAAGAAATGATGTGACTCATAGTGTTGCAGCCTCTGTACTCAACTGTTGTGATGGTGTATCTGGAATTATGATGTCGCTGAACTGTTGATTGACTTAACGCCATAAAAATTGTTTTTCAACTGATCAACTTCATCGGATAAATTTGGTTACATCGCCCGATAAAATATTTTTCATCGGTTTCCTCATGTTTTGTTTGGCAGAATTCAGTCTGTATGCCAAAAATTAAAATTTTAGATGCTAAAAGTTGAATAAGCAATTAAATCCCTTTTTTTAATATTTGTGATCCTTAAAAGGACCTTTAATGTCAAATCAACAGATAAATCATTTGATGAAGAAAACGGAATATTGGACAGCAGCAGTCAGGCAGCTCTCTAAATTTTTTCTACTGTTAGTTGAATATACACTCAGCCACAAAAGTATAAAAACGGTTAAGAAATTTCAGAAATATTTTAACCAATCCGTTTTCGTTGAAAATCTTTATAATTGTCTGACATCTTTCTTCGAGTTTAAGACGGTCTTTTTCATTGGTTCAGAAATCTGTGAAAGTTGTTAATCGGATGTATACTTCTATTTTTAACCAATGCAAAAGACCGTCTTAAAATCGAGAAAACTATAAAGATGAAATTTGTTAACCGTATGTATACTTTAGTAACTGTATATATGTTGTAAAGGACTAAATAAGAAGTTCAATTGAGTTACATCACTTACGTTGCAGCATATTTCGCTAACCAGTGTCAGACCTCTACTGGTGGACAACCCATAACATGTTGTCGGCAATTGGAAAGAAGTGATTATCTCCTTATTAAATTTATTATCCAGTTCAGATTTTTAAAGACAAATATTAAATTACAAAAATACAACGCATTTTATTAATAAATTCATAAATAATTTAAATTCATGTTTAATAAATGCCCATACTCCCTGAACTTTATTTTAAAATTTAAATCTGAATTAAGCAAATAACTGCTGTACTAATATTATAAATTTAAAATTATTTAACCAATTCAATAAATAGATCTGTTTGGGTCAATGTAAATAATGATTTGTTTTATTAAAGTAAATAGAAAACATTATCGTGTGTGTTCATATATATCAATTACATGCTATCGATTACAATCTATTAAAATATTAATTCTATTTGCACATTTGGAACGTATGATATAATTTATGTAATTATTGGCAATTATAATTGAATATGGGTGCTCTGGCAGACCAGAGACTCTGGTCTGTGACACTACACCGAGCATATGCTCAAAGTTACTCACCTCCTATATAATTAGAATATAATTTGTAATTGTATTGTAATAAATAAATAAATAAATCTAATTGAATATGCTTACAATAGTTGTTGAAATACGTTGGCGAAATTATGGGATCCGTTTGGGGTTAAACTGTTTGAAGACCAATTGTAGAAAATTCTGATAAGCAAGTTCATACACAAGTTTTCAATTGTCTAAACCAAAACACTAAAAATAAAAACAGTTTGTAATAACCAGAGATCAGCAACGAATCGTTTTTTCGCTCCTCATAAACACTCATGAAATTTTGAATATACATGAGTCAACAATATTGAAATTCAACTACTCTGATTCATTCGTACTCCCTACAACATTGGTTTATAAGTACAGGTTGCAATGAGCATGAGTACAACGTTGACATCAAACTCATAACATTCGAAATATGTTTGATTCATACGCCTACTCATTCAGATTCATAACTTCATACTTATAATACTCATAAATGATTCGAGTGATTCGAATCATTCGTCAAAATTTACATTCTTAGTTGTTGTTGCATTTACAAAAAAAGATAAAAGACACTTAAGCAAAAAAGACAGAGCAGCAAGCAGAGCAAACACATAACCTTTGAGTGAGTATTTTAGTGTTCATATGCGAATCATACTTATTTTATGATTCTTGTAAATGTTGAGTTATGGAGAGTCGAAATCAACAACATCATACGTGTTGTTTAGTATGAATATGATGAGTACTTCAAACTATAAATATGAGTAGAGGTTGCATGATGTTAAAATAAGTATAAATGCGCATAGATTAGGTTAGGTTAGAGGACATGTACTTGTCATTAAAGACAAGTACAGTACCTGGAGGTCGAATTGACGCATTGTACAACGTCCTTACAGAGGGAAGGATAATAGAGGGATAAAAATAAGAAGATGTAGGAAAGGGGGGAATGGGAAGTGGAGGAATTACACAGATAAGACACAACAAAAAGGGGAGGGCGCGACTACACTGATGAAGCCCTAGCGCCTCTCAACCAGCCTAAGCCACTAATGAATCTATGGAGAGCCTTGATGTCGCCTCTCGACAGAGAATTCAAACTCTCATAGTAGGCCCTGCCAAGGGTCTCAACCTCAATCTACTAAGGGCTGGGCAGTTACAGAGCAAGTGTTCAATAGTTTAAAACTCCTCCTCATCGCAACATGCCCTGCAATATTCCGGCTGGGATCTGGAACAGAACCGTCAGCGACCAAATCTCGCAGTGCCACGTGATAAAACCGACAACCAACCTTAAGCTGGCCTTATCCAAGCCCAGCAGCCAATAAATGCGCATAAATTTTAAATTATGAGTATGATTCGATTTTACTCACTTTTTGAATACTCATTGCTGATCTCTGGTCCAATATAAATCCAAATTAAAGTTTTGTAAGGTCATTTTGAGAAGCGGTTGCTTAGCGTTGTAACGTCAAAACAAAACGCAACTGAAAAATTTTCTTATGAGTAAATATTAGCAAATATTACTAGATTAAAAAAAAACTTGTGTTTTCAATGCCAAATATATACATATATCCGTAGGTTTGTTGAGTGGACTCTGGAGCAGTTGGCAATTGACCCTAATTTTGATTGAAAAATCATTTCCAAACATAAGGCCCTTTCCTGAATGACTGGATATGTGCACAAACAAAATTGCAGAATTTGGACGATATTAATCCACATGAGATTCAAAAGCGTTCAATGAATGCCAAAAAAGTAAGTTTGTGTTTAGTTTTAATTAAAATTCATTATAATTCGCACAGTTCTGTGTGATACTGTTCACAACTTAATGTAAACAACAACAATTGCTTTTCTTTGTTATTCCTCTATTTATACCCTTTGCATAAACAATAACAATTACTACACAATTGTTCGACAGATCTTTAAACCACGATTACTCTCTTCAAAATCACCGCGTCTTAACACAAGACTGACTGAACTTCACTGACTCAGTCGCCTGATTTGCCTTGCCTTTTATATGGCAGAGTAAACAGTATGATGAATGTTCTGGAAGGCGAACGTTCATGACTTCGCCTTCTCGAAATATCTATCGTTGTTTACGTTTATTATTGTAATGTTGTTGGTATATTTTTGTTTACTTGTTTACCATTTTTTATGCTGGTATTTGTTGCTATAGTAAGCAGTACGATAATTTGTAAACAGGTTTGTTTACTACATTGTTTTGTTTTTATAGCTTTTGTTTATAATTTTAATGTTAAGCGATGTAAAAGCAAAACACCAGTACTTAGCATGATTTTTCATTTTCGTAGCAATATTTTTACTGTTGTAATTGTATTTGACATTATTGTGTGTTTCACTTCTTTTAAATTTTTCCTTTATATGCACTTTTTACAATTTTTCACTCTAATGCACTTGGTAGAGATTTTTACACATTTCTATGTTCAGTCGCCTTTTGTGTTTTCAATCGATTTATGTTTTTATTAGTTTTGAAAACGTCAGTTTTTATTATTGTTTTCATTGCTGGTCGTAGATATTCTATAACGAAAATTAAAATACGTGTTCTATTCCATTCAATGCGTTACTTTAACTTACTTTAACTTACTTTTCGTGCATGTACCATACATTTCTGTTTAACTATGCATTTTTTCATTTTTAAATTTCTTTTTCTTTGTTCCACCGCTTTATATTTGCAACATTGAGGCGAGTCACCGACAAGCTAATAAAAACTAAATTTTGTTTCTTCAAAATCGTCCATAGAAACACAATATTTTAGATGTTTTCATTACACTTTGTGTAGCATATATTCGTTTTGAATCTCCAACTTGTTGTTTTTGCTTGAGCTCCAATTACTTGTATGTGTTCATTTTCCCATTGTTCACAGGGACTTTTCGACTGGTACTTTCTTGTATATTTTCAAAATATACTCTCTCTCTCTCTCTGTGGTAAAGAGATGCACCGTGAAGATATTGTAGCGAATTTGGGTACTTTCGTAAGAATTAAGAAGTTTTTATTCTCTCTATCTCTCATAGAGAGTTGACGCTTGCGTTGCTGTAACATTTTTATAGAATTGTGCTCACAAAGCACAATGAAAAGGAAATATTTAATGTTGCTAAACTCTATACGTTACAGCAACTTTTTCAAGCAACATGTTGCCTTCGAATAACTGTTTAATTCAATTATTTGAATATTCTTTTAGTTCTATGACTTAAAACGTATGAGTAATTTTTGATAAATAGTTTTAATATATTACTCATACAATCCGTAGAAAGCAACTCAAAGAGTTTAGTAAACATGTTGCAGAAGTATCAAAATTAATAAATGAATCTATTAAAATTGAAAATTTAATTTACATACCAGAGATCAGCAATGAGTATTCAAAAAGATGTGTAGATTCGAATCATACTCATAATGTCTGATACTTATACGCATTAATACTTATTTTAATATCATACTCATACTACTCATATTCAAAGTTTCAAGTATTCATCGTACTCATACTTAATAATACGTATGATGTAGTTGATTTCGACTCTCCATGACTCAACATTTACGAGAATCACAAAATAAGTACGATTCGCGTACGAGTACTACAATATTCACTAGAAGTTGTGTGTTTGCTTTACTTGCTGTCTTTGTCTTTTTGTTTCTTCTTTTTTTGTAAATGCAACAACAACTAAGACTGTAAATTTTGATGAATGATTCGAATCACCCGAATCATTTATGAGTATTATAAGTATTTTTCTAAATTTATAAATCTGAATGAGTAGGCGTATGAATCAAACATATTTTGAATGTTATGAGTTTGATATCAACGTTGTACTCATACTTATTGCAACTTGTACTTATAAATCAATGTTGTAGTGAGTATGAATGAATCAGAGTAGTTGAATTTTAATACTGTTGACTCACTCATGCTCAAAATTTAATGAGTATTTGGGAGTAGCGAAAAAATGATTTATTGTTGATCTCGGTTCATACATAATGGTCATTACAACCCTTCAGAAATATTACGATCTAGCTTCTCATATCACTTTTGTTGTATGTGTGTATTTTGTTCATGAGTGACGGTTTCTACAGTTTGAAATCCACTCAGAACGACAGAATTTTGGGAAACTTTTTCATGGTATTTTATTTACTTTCAGAGTTTTTGCCAGAAAATTGCTGAGAGGCAGTCGCCGAAGAAATATTTTCTAATAATTCGTTTTGTTGGATATGTCTGGGGTTTGAACCGTGGTCAACACACTACCTACTAGTCTACGGTGACTACCAATTTAATTTAATTTCAATTTAATATGTTAAAGGATTTTTTTAAGGAAGGAACACTGAGAAAAGGGATAAAGGCGCCTAATAAATAAATAAATTAAATAAATTAATAAAAGCTGTCGGTACATCGGCCTTCATATATCCAGAAATATAAAGATGAGAAAAACTGATCTCTGGGAAAAGAGCAAAGAGCATGAGAAATTGTCTTTCTAATGTACAGAAAAGCGTCCGTGCTGGCATCACAAATGTCAGTAGAAGCACACCTCCGGCAGCTCAGGATGTCATTCTTCCTTCACTTACTCCCTATTGAAGAATATGTGTACAAGGCAGCAGCTAAAAGCTTCTTTAAGCTAAATGAATTATGTCTAGTGAGTTCCTGTACGGTAAGCCGCTTGGCACTACTGAAGGAACTAACGAATTTGGGACAGGTTACAACAACAACAAACAATAGCAACAAGCAACAAAAATTCATTTATGTGCCAGAGGCTTGCTGATAGACTCAGGCAAACTCTTCGGTAACTGAGTAATTTTTACTGCCAAGTGCTAAAGTGAGGCCGGAAATGATCGGAATTCATATAAGTAGGCTTCCGGCGAGATTTAATCCGCCGAGCTACACAGGAGGCATATACCGAAAAGCTGAAGAGTTACAATTTTTGTAGATAATCAGCCAACACTAAAGGCTTTGATGAGAGATATTTTAAAGTCTCATCTGGAAGTGTAAAACGACCTTATATACAATTAACACATTGGATTGGTAAGATTAGAATGAAGGCTGCAAAAAAGGAAGACACAGTAAGAACGCGGTTAGGCTTTTTTCTTGGCATTATTGAGGAAAAATTTCATTTGCATTCACCATTAAATGTGAACCAGGATTTCTTTTTGGCACCAACAATGTAAACAAATCTTATATCTGCCGTGGTTTAGAAGGTAGTGTGTTGACTTAGTAGACGTCAGGCCTCGGTTCAATACTCAGTTCAGGAATCTCCAACTAAACGAAATGTGAAAAAATATTTCTTCGGCGACTTCGTCTCAGCAGATTAAATAAAATTGCCATGAAAAGGTTTTCAAAAATCTGTCATGAGGTCCCGCCACTCATGTATAAAAATTAACGCACACAATGTAAACGCATGGTGTGAGAAACTAGGTCGTAGTACTGACTAAAGGTTTGTAATGACCAATTATGTAAATGTAAATCCATTAACACTACTCTCTCTTATTTCCTTACTATAACCTCTTTGCCTTGTTCCAACAGCAGGACTAGGAGGCATATAAGATCCATAAATTCGAATGTGTATTATTTAAGGCGTTATTTTATTAAAGGCGTTATTTGTCAAATCATCTTGAATCTTAATTCTATTTTATTTTTTATTTATTTATTATAATTTTTTTGTTGACATTTATTTTTTCAAGAAGGAAAACAAATTATAGATAAACTTCTTCTGCAAGCAGTAAAATATCAGTCAATTACTTAGATTTGCTTATGTGGACACCACTACTAATTAAAAGGAACATTGAAGGTGGTAAAAGAAGATGACCTAAGAACGAATATTTTGGCTGCCAAAAATAAAGGTCATCTTGGTGATGATGACGTTATGTTGCTAAAGATTTTAAGAACTTTGATAAACTTTGGCCTCATTTGAAAAGGGACAAAGAAGAAATAAAAAAGAAAGAAAATGAAGAGCAAAATTTAACTAAAGATTGAGGGCAGTAAAATATATCGTATGGTTGCAGTATTATAGCTCCTCTTCACGACGACGACGCTCATTGGTTGAAACTCATGAAGTATATTGAAAATCATTACTTAGGCCAGTATGGTTTTATGGTGTCCTCTTATGGGGAATATGTTCTACTTTTCTTTTAAAGTTCTTTTAAAGTTAAGTTACAATTTTACAAATGTGCGTACGACTACGACTGTATTACTAACCTTCATTCTCTCAGTTTTACTTTTTTATAAATGCAAATAAATATACCCATGCACACACATATGAATTTAAATTAAATGCAGATTTAAATAAGTATATTTACTTAAGCAACCTGAAGATATGTTGTTACATATTTATATACAAACATATTAAACAAACGTACTTTTTCTTCTTCTTGTATCTCATGATAGTGTTTAGAGCTTTTCGGGGAATTTATTTCAATTTCACTGAGTTGTTACACATAAGGCAGAAAAAATTGAAAAGTTATTCCCGCCCAAGGTCGACTATGCGATACATTACGCAACAATGTTTCAAATACTTTCTTCTTTGTTTATAGTGAACAAGATAAGACGTAGTCTATTCAAACATTATTGATACTGTTGCACCCTATAATTACTCGTTCGTGAGTCACTTCTACACTTTTCAAAAATCTATACAGTTTGGTACGTGAGGAATCACAAAAAAATATTTCTAATCTAATTTACGAACATAAAAGTTTATTTTAGAAAATTCCACAAAATTGAGCACACTTGCTTGAAACATTTGGTAAAAAATAATTACAAAATCAGTTTGTTTTTAAGTCTGGTGTAAGGTACACAATTACAAAACTGCAACGCAGTACGTGCATGAAATACATACGAATTCCATTCATGAATGAATGCACACGTTTATGAATTTGTGCATTCTTATGCAACTTTTTAAATGTTTATGTAAATTTATTTTAAAATTCTTCCTGCATTTGCATATTTTACGTGAGAATCTGTGAATAACAAAAAGTAAGAAGAAAACTGTTTCAGACAAACAAAAAAGCACAGCTTATTGGAGTTGTTCTTAAATTCGTTATAAAATTTAATGTAAAATTTAAAGTATTACACTTCTCGAGGATACCTTTATTTTAGTACTTGCGAATATCGCTCATGTATAAAAATTAACACACACAACATGATTAGTGTGAGAAGCTAGGCCGCAATCCTGACTGAAGGGTTGTAATGGCCAATTATGTACTTGCGAATGTCTAGAAAATAGATTTTGCTACGTTTCGATTAGGACACCCGATTATTGTTCTTTCATCCGGATAGAAATTACAACAGAAGGGTTAATGTGATAGGAGATTTTGTCCTGCGGCTTGCGGTTTCTAATCGTTTGTAACCTTTCACCTCGAATCTATAGTCTTTCCCTTTTTAAGTAAATTTTGTTCCTTAGGTTCGTTCACTTCACACGGAGTTTAATGAATGCAATATCCTCGTTTACCTATAATTGCAAATCTTTAAAGTGTGTTGCATAACTATCACAGTATCATACGAAAATTTTAATTGAAATCAAACGTATCAGGAGGAACACTTGATTGTGGCGTTGAGAATAGTTCTGTTCTATAACGCTTGCAATTCACGTTAGTCCTTTGGCCGCGCTACACCTCCACGGTAATCCTTACACTCGACAATAATTTTGAGTTTTTTATAAGGCTCAGAAGAGTTAATTCTGTATTTGCAAAGGTGGAAATGAGCTTCGATTTTTTGATGATTCCACTTGAGGATTAACGGCTAGCAGAGTATACGATGGTTGTACTTTGTGAGGAAACTCCTTCAAGTGTTATGCAAAAATTCGCTGTATGTTCCATATTAAATTCAGTTTAATGCTATTCTGTCTGGCAGCATCTCGTTGTCTAGCAGATATTCCGAACAACAGATCTAGAATTGACCAGTGCCGATAGAACTTCGTGTTCTTCTAAACACTTAACAAATTTATGTTATACGACCGAGAAATCTACGGTAAAATTCACTTTGCGTTATCACCATCGACCAATTATATTGCAAAATAATTTATGCAATTAATCCGTGATCTTGAGACCTGTAGGGTGGGTAATTTAAAACTTTAAATTGAATAATGGAATGAAACAAAAACGGTTTGAAATTTTGCAGTATTTATTCTTTTGTTGTGAAGTACAATTTTTTTCCGTTAGAAATGGAATATTATTTCATTCACATGGCTGCCGCCGCTGGCCTCACAGTACCTCATTCAATCGGATCAATTTTCGTGCACTTTTTCGAGTGTATGGGGCCGTATCTCGGCAATGGCATCGAATGATCTCTAGTTTGTCGTCATTACATTTTTTTAGCGGCACCCCACCGAAAATAGTGCAACGATGACAAATCGCATCTTCTTGGTGGACAATTAACATCAGATTTTCGATGTGCGGTAAGTTACACTATCCTGCTTAAACCAAACATCGTTAACATCAATACCATGAAGAGCGGGTACAAAAAAAAAATCGGTTATCATAGTGTGGTGTCTCCATTTATCGAAATTTTTAGATATATGGGCCCACCTTACAGAACGATTCATGTCTTACTGAATAGCATTTTGTATCTATTGAGTTCAGAAACGTTAATACAGTCTTTCAATGGTTTTTGCCTT
The DNA here is from genome assembly GCA_936449025.2 of Sarcophaga subvicina. Taxonomy (NCBI): domain Eukaryota; kingdom Metazoa; phylum Arthropoda; class Insecta; order Diptera; family Sarcophagidae; genus Sarcophaga; species Sarcophaga subvicina. The sequence goes on from OW388084.2 coordinate 43,827,836, forward strand.
ATCTTGTATAAACGTTTAACGCCTTAAGATTCAATAAAATTTGGTTCAGGTGTAAAATAATTTTGTACTTTATAATCCTTTACAAAGTCAGTTTTCTAGCACTTGATCATCGCTTTTTTACACTTAATTAATCATCTTCCGGTCTTTGTTTGTTTGGATAAAATGTAAAACAAAAACAAGTAATTAGTTTTACATTAAAATCGAATTAAAATTTAATTATTTTGTAAATTTTTTTTAAATTTTAATCTCATATTCAACAATTTCCTCCTCAATTGATAGATTTGCTGGCTTATTCAGAAACTGTAATAACAACAATAAAAACAACAACAACATCCATAAAAGTAAAATCTATACAAATCTCATTAACAATGATTTTCAAAACAATACATTGCTTGCCAGTAAATAAAAAATTAAGTGAATTGAATACCTTACTTCAGTTACAAGTAATTTTGTAACACAACAAAACAGATTGTATTCATTAACACTTCCCGCTCTTAATCACGTTGAGAAAATTATTTGGTCTAAAAATGTAAAGGATGTTGAAGGGATGACCGAATGAATGCTGGTCTATTCTCTTCCTTTGTATGCTGAACACATTTCCCTTATAAGTTTAACACATTTGTGTCCATTACTCTGCAAAGATTTAACTATTTGCCTAGATTTAGAATGTGTTCCTGTAAATACAAAGATGCTTTGTGAGCAGAGTCATCAAACAACGTGGAATTGCAAGTATCAGTGCTTAACAGCAATAGTAAATATAAAACGAGTACAATAATCCTATCCTGTGACGCAAATGGTTAACAAACATTAGGTGCATAATTTGATTTTTTTGTGTATGCATTAAGTATTTCCTGTCTTTAAACTCAAATTCAACAAATTATGTGTGAGATATGAACAAAATATTTTATTCATTTGAATGACATATTTATACTAGTATGTGTGTAATATAGTCATACCTGTTAAATTTCGATTAAGATTAGTAATCAATTTCATTACAAACCTGTTTACAAATTATCCCACTACGTAATATAACAACAAACACCAGCATAAAAAAGTTAAATAAGTAAACAAAAATATACCAACAACACTACAATAATAAACGTAAACAGCGATAGATATTTCGAGAAGGCGAAGTCATGAACGTTCGTCTTGCAGAACATTTATCAGACTCTTTATCCTGGCATATAAAAGGCAAGGCGAATCAGGCGAGTGAGTTAGTGAAGTTCTGTCAGTATTGTGTGAAGATGCAGTGCGTGTGAAGAGAGTAATCGTGGTGTGAATATATACGTTACAAAGATCTGTCGAACAATTGACTAGTAACTGTTATTGTTTATGCAAAAGGTGTACACAGAGGAATAACAAACAAAGCAATTGTTGTTGTACACATAAAGCTGTATACCTTTTATTCGTACGTACGTAATTGGTCATTACAACCCTTCAGTCAGGATTACGACCTAGTTTCTCACACCACTTATGTTGTGTGTGTTAATTTTTTATACATGAGTGGCGGGACCTACAGTTTAAAGTCGACTCCGAACAACAGTTTTTGGAGAAACTTTTCATGGCAATTTTTATTTGCTTCCAGAGTTTTTGCCAGAAACCTGCTGAGAGGAAGTCGCCGAAGAAATACTTTTTGTATTTTATTTTGATGTCTGGCCTGGGCCTCGAACCCTGGCTTTTCGTCTAATAAGTCAACACACTACCTACTAGACCACGGCGACTTCAACCTTTCCTTCCTACCTTTTATTCAAATAATTTGAAAGCCTCCAGTGTGTGGATATTAACACAATAACTCTTTCAGCAACTTTAATTTTGTAAACAAAACACACTTAATTATTCCCATCAGAACTATAATATTTTATGAGAATGACTTTATTACCGCACTATGCTTATAAAAATGTAGCCGTATTCAATACAAGAATACATTAAACCAACCACACATAGTATAACAGATATAATCCATATTCATAAGTATCTAAATTTCATATTCTATTCGGGTCCTTAAAATAGTCCATAATGGGGATGTTAAATAGGGTCTGTAATAATGATAAATTATTTACCACACCGCTACTCTTTTGCATTTCTTGTATTTCTGCCGAACTAAGAAAATTATGATGAACTATTGATGACATTGACAATCTTTTATGATTGATTTCCATACTGATGTTTACCATACTGAAAATTATTCTTATCGCGAAATCGGTAGACAAATAGGACGAAGTCATAATGTAGTACTGAATTACATAAAACATCGTGAAACATGTAATAAAAAATACAAAGGAGGTACTTAGACAGCTCTAACACCACAGGACAAGCGAAAAATTCTTCGAATTGCCTCAAATTCAGCCTATTCTACCTCTAAAATTAAGCATTTAGCAGGAGTTAAAGCAAGTAAATCAACAGTTCATAGCGCTATTTTTAGCAGTAAACATTTACAACTCCGAAAACTAAAGAAAAAACATCCATTAAATGCAATCCGTCAACCACAGCGCCTTCAGTTTGCCAAAAATCATATGGCATGTGATGTTCAAAGACAATTAAGCGAAAACGATTGGCGAAAAGTATTTTTTTCGGATGAAAAAAATTTCATTTGGATCTCTATAACTTTTATTTTCACGATATGCGTTAGGACCAAAAATTTCTGAGCCGCCATTACAGCAGAGAGGGGGAGTTAGGCAATTGAACATGTTTTATGTTTTATATGTTTTATTTCATAGATATTACACGAGAATAATAGTTCGGTCAAATATTTACGTATGAGATAACAGGATCATTCGCTTTGATAATGTGTTAATCGGAAACGATGATAATTTTACACTTATTACGGTCTTTTCGACCTGAAAATCTCTCAGCTTTTAATAATCCCAATAATTTTGTAGCTGTAGATGAGTAACAAATGGAATTTTATGGTCGTTATTAATGTCGTAGTCCACCGAAATCGAATTGGCAGTTTTAGATTCAAGTACATGCTACGTGCGTAACAGCTCCTTACAGCCGTATTTGGGAAACCTTTATCTGGGAAAGCAGAGAGGCATCAAAGAGAGAGCATAGTTATTAACATAATCGATGTTCTATTGCAATGGGAAACTTCTTTACCTCACATGGTATTGACAAGAAATATTTCTAACGAAATATAATAATGGTTTGTACCATCAGGTTTCAGCCATTACTCAATTAAGAGCGTTACTGATTCGAATGACAATAAGCTGCCCCATCTAAATAAGTGGAAACCTATAAGTAGCCAAAAAACAAGGGTGCTAGATATTAAAATGTTACCATTTGGAAAGAAATAAAACCAAGCTGACATGAAGTGTTTGATTTTTACGTAAAAAACTATGCAACAATGTACATTATGTCAAAAATTTTGGCGTAAATTTCATAAAAGCGATAATAAAATGTAATATTGTAAAATAGTTTTATTAAATATTTAAATTCTTCAACATAATCTATAAATAATTGCGTAAATTCCATGTTACTACAAGTATGTATCAAAAGTGTTACATAAGCTAGAATTATGAAGCTTTTTTAAGGCTCGATCTACGGTTAATAATCAATAAATTAAATGAATGAGTGTTTATTTGTTTGTGGGTTTGTTTGAAGTCTATAGGCGGCTAAACGGCTGAACCGATGTTCTTTCTTCACAATATCTTCCTGTCTGGAAGGAGTTATACTTTTTATGTTGAAATAGGCAAATAAAATAAAATAAATAAAAAAAGTATGAGTGTTATTGTCTAACAAAATATTACGTATACGTCCCCCGTCAATACGTCTATATATATAAAAATGAATCTGTGTTTATTTGTGGGTTTGTTGGTTTGTTTGAAGTCTATAGAGGACTAAACGGCTGTACCGATTTTCTTGAAATTTGTACAGAACCTTTCTGTATGTCTGGAAGGAACTATAGGCTACTACTAAAATCTCAAGTAGGCGAGGTGCCACGCCTACCTACCCATATAAAAATGAATGTTTGTTTGTATATACCTTATAGAATCGTAAACTATGCATTTGGTCATGTCATGATTTTTAGCAAAGTTGTTGCGCATGAGCCGACGAAGGTTTCTAAGTTGGTATGAGCAATTTCCGACAGGTGGTGCCACTGAAATTTACTCAAAATGAACACAAAATTTAATAAAGTTGTTGCGTATGAGTCGACGGAGGTTAGTGCGATTAATTTCCGATGGATGGCGTCAGTGAGAATTATTCAAAATGAATGACAAGCAATTGGTCGACCTACACCTCAAGCAAGGAAGAAAAGAGCATTATGAGCCTCAGAATCAGACTAGCATTGAGACTGGAAAAACTTCGGGTATATGCCGCTGAGACCCGTTCGCTTGAATCACTTGAACAACGAGAAGTGTGATTAGGAACTGATCGAATGCGTACTACTCAGGCCTGTTCATCTGAATGATCAGGACAACGGGAAACAAAACCAATAAAATGATTCAAAATTAATAGGACGTTTGTGTAATGTCTTTCCTTCAAATTTATTTTAGTTGGTGGCGCAGCAACACGCGCAGCGTACAGCTAGTATTTAATAAATAGTGCTGATAATAACAGACTTTCCTACCCAATATACGAGTATTTTATAATTTAAATCCGACATTAAAACTAACTCTACCCAAATAATTCATTAAATATCAACCACAACACATACTCTTTCTCATACAATTTATTCTGGCACATTTTTTATATATAAAAACAGCCTAAACCCCATATTTAATGCGAGAATATGATGTATGGCTGACGTATTCGTCCATAATAAAAGTGGAGCTCATTAATTTCACTTTTTTAATTTAACTTTGTATACTGTTTACCAGCTCTGGAGTATATTTAATAAAGTGTGCTTGGGTATTATAAACAGTTAGGGAAAATTTGTCCTCCATACAATTCAGATTTTTTTTGTGCAGGAGGTGTTGCTAGGGGCACGTGTGAGTGTGAAATAAAATATTAGGCCGCAAGTCATTGCATGTGATTTTGATGACAGAGAATAAGTACTCATATGTGAGGTTTGTGTTGATGAAGGTGGTTGTAAATAAAAAAACTTTTTTTTGTATTTATAAACATAAGTAAATAAACTGGCATTAATTAAATACAATCACCATGAGGAGTGAGTTAAAAATCCACTCACCTTTGCTTTACCTTTACTACCACCACTGATTTGTGATGTGCCATCAAAAAAAAAAAAAAAAAAAAAACAAACTTTAAAACATTTTACAATCTGTTTTTAATTAAGCCTTTAATTCATGAAAATCTTATTTATTTATTTATCTTCCATTCCTTCAAATATGACGGCTGATAAAATACGAAAGAAATTCCAAAATCATGGAATGCCTCACAATTTACGATTTAGCAGTAAAATAGGGGTCCGACATGAAACGCGACTTATGGCTAAGGGATAATGGACACAACACTCCTTACCCAAATATAACTGGGACACTGGGGGACAGGATGCATCTGATACCAGATCGACTTTCTTAGACAAACGGAACACTGGCACAGATGCATGTGTGGGCTTGTTGCTACACGGATGGTTATAAACGTAAATATTGAACAGGACTTGCCCGCTATATAGGTTAGGTTGGGCTAGTGTGGTAGCTTCATACCAAAAGCACACCTGAGCACGCATAGCGGCCCGTTGTGCCGCCATTGGTGAACGTTTGTACTGACCAAGTTCCTAAGAACCAAGGAGGGAGAAGTTGGTCAGCGCATGGGCTGCACATTTCAAAGCACGACTACCCCACGCTGGAAAACCAGCGAGAAAGCTTGATAAACGAGGTGATACCCTTAACATCAATGGCCGATAGCTCCGACATACTGACAAGGGTTGGAGAGCCAAATAGCCTATATCTGAACCTCGCAAGAGATGGGCATTGACAAAGAAAGTGGATAACAGTCTCCTCTTCCTCAGCGGATCTGCGATACATGACAGAAGTCGTTAAATGTGAGCCGGATCCTTTCCGCGTGTCTACCCATAACACAGTGACCTGTAAGCAAGGCCATTGTGATCGAGATTATCTTACGGCCAAGTCCAAGTAACTGGTTGGTGCGCCTTCTATCCATTGAGGTCCAAGTGAGCCTAGCGGTGGAGCAGGACTCCTCATTGATCCAGGATAGGTTGGCGTCTCGGAGGAATTTCCGCACGGTGGCCAGTTTGAACGAGGTATGTGGCATTCCTAAGCTGATTGAAGAGAATTCCGGAAGTAGTGCAAAAGCTCTGGCTAGCTGGTCGGCTCTGCAGTTTCCCGGAATGCCACAGTGTCCGGGGACCCAGATAAGTGCGACACTGAAGCACCCAGAAAAAAGGTTGAGGCAGCGGCGACATTCTCTGACGATCCTGGAATTATTCGCAACGTTCGACAGAGACTTCATGGCAGCCTGGCTATCAAAAAAGATCAAGATGCAGGTGAAAGGAACACCGTATGCAAGGATCCACTGTGCGGCTCGGTAGACGACCATTACATCCGCTTGGAGCACGCTGCAATAGTTCGGCAGCCGGAGTGAAATGTCCAAGTCCAATTTCCTTGAGTATACTCTGCAACCCACTCCGTCATAGAGTTTGAAGCCGTCGGTATGTACATCAAGGAGTTCCGGGGAGACGTTCGTGCCAGGGGTCCAATCCTGCTCAGGAACCGGAAGATGAAACTCCTGTCAAAACAGTATTCCACAGGGAGATAAGCGATATCCAGTGGGGCCACAGGATCAATCTCCGAAATAGAGGGGTGACCAGAGGGGACGACGCGCCAACGAGATAGGACATTGAGTCTTGTCGCAGTGCACTTAGCCACCTGCTTAGCGAGGAGCTCAGTAGGAAGCCAGTTAAGCATTGCGAACAAGGCCTTTGTGGGGGTGTTGCGTAGAGCACCAGTGATACGAATAGCTGCAGACCTTCTAACTCCGTCCATGAGTCTGACATTGTGCTGCTTGACAAGAGCAGTCCACCAGAATGCAACACCATATAGCAGATTGGCTTCGATGACTGCAGAATAGATCCAGCAGATGACCCTTGGGCTGAGATCCCATCTGGATCCAACTGCCCTGCTGCAGCAGTAAGCACCACAGGCCACCTTCCGCGCCCTTGTAGCCAGATTCGCCCTCCAATTGAGTTTGGGATCGAGAATCAGGCCCAGATACATAACCACGGGACTCAGCATGAGTCTGGTCCCGTTTATACTAGGGAGAGTGAAGGTCGGGACCTTGTATCTCCTAGTGGAAAGAATTGTACCTGTCTTGGAGGAATTAACGAATAGTCCAAAAACCACGCACCAGCCCAGTACAATTGAGAGCGCAAAGTTTAGCTTATCAGACAGCGTCTGTGGACAAATTCCCGACGCAGCAAGGGAAATATTGTCAGCATAGGCTATGGCGTTATTACAAGAGGATTCAAGTCTTCTCAGGAATGAGTTGACTGTGAGATTTCAGAGAAGTGGAGATAGAACACCGCTATGTGGTGTACCCCTACAGACAATTAGGATAATAGGATTAGAAGTGATATTATAATAATACTACTTATAGATTAAGGGCAGTAAAATAGATCGTTAGGTCACGTTACTTCACAACGACAATAATTGCGTAAATGAGTCTCTCTCATATATTTTAACACAAAGCAAATGTAAGTTTAGATTGGAAAATCCTATAAGTAAACTTTAAAAAGAGCGAATGACGGGTTTATTTCACATTGGTAATCTGTACGTTACTGTTATTACACAATAAAATTCTTAATTGTTTTCATTTCTAATTTTCACACGAAGTATCACTCTTTAATTGGTGTTATAACGGGTGATATTTTAGCTATTATCTTTTTGGCAACACTGGTTTAAAGAGCTCACGCACGTTTCGTGTTTTGTTTCACTGTCAAACATCTTCAGTTTGGTCTATAATTTAACCATTAATCGTCTTACAAACGAACAACGCTTGCAAATCATTGAATTTTATTATCAAATTGCGTCCTCTGTTAAGAAAATTCATCGCGCGCTTCTTCCATTTTATGGTCAGTTTAATCGACCCACCAATTAAACCACCAATACGCTTACGTAGAGTGCGAACTGAAGAAAATATCGCAGCTGTATCGGCCAGTGTTAATGATGACCATCAATTATCGATTCGTCGCCGTTCGCAGCAATTGGGCCTCAACAACGTGGGACATTTTGCGGAAGGATTTAGGTGTGAAGCCTTTCAAAATACAGGCTTCATTGAAAGAATTGAAGCCAAACGACCTACCGCAACGCAGAATTTTTGGTGAATGGGCTCTTGGAAAGTTGGCCGGAGATCCTTTATCGAAAAATTGTGTTCAGCGACGAAGCTTATTTTTGGCTCAATGGATACGTAAATAAGCAGAATTGTCGATTTTGAAGTGAAGATCAGCCAGAAGCATTGCAAAAGCTACCAATGCATCCAGAAAAAGTCACAGTTTGGTGCGTTTTATGGGCTGGCGGCATCATTGGACCGTACTTCTTCAAAGATGCTGCGAATCGTAATGTAACTGTGAATGGTGAGCGCTACCATATGATGAAATCCAACTTTTTTTTTGCCCAAAATGCAAGAGCTTGACTTGCATGACATGTGGTTTCAATAAGGACTTATTGAGAGGCGAGTTCGGTGAACATTTTATTTCACGTTGGGGACCGGTCAATTGGCCGCCTAGATCGTGCGAATTAACGCCTTTAGACTATTTTTTGTGGGGCTATGTTAAAGCTCATGTCTATACAGACAAGCCCGCTTCAATTGACGCATTGGAAGACAACATTAAAGCATTTATTCGTGAGATACCGGCCGAAATGTTGGAAAGAGTATGCCAAAATTGGGCTCAGCGGATGGACCATTTGAGGCGCTGTCGCGGTCTACATTTGCATGAAATAATCTTCAAACATTAAATTATATGGACCGTACTATCGAATAAAGATTGCATGAATTTTTCTGAATTTTTTGGAAAAATTTCCCTATAGCTCTTAAAAAATCACCCATTATAAGATGTTTTATTGCAGTGTAGACGATTTCAATTAGCTGGCTTGTACCAATGCTTGTCTGGCAATGGAATGAAAAAATATGTATGAATGTTAGTAAAACATAAAACCACAAAAATTTTAAATAAATAACAAAACATTTATGAACATTTTTTCCAAACAAGCGATTCAATAATTTGGTTGTGCTAACCGAAGAGAACAATAAGTTATCGGCAATTTTAAAGAACAATACAAACAACATTGACAATGAAATCAAAAAATTGTGCAATAATTTTGAAATTTAAGAATTTTCTTATAGCAACCCTTCCTATGGTGCGAGATTTATGTCCATCGAAGCTATAAAATTCATGCATGTTTCCATTCCAACATTTCATATTTTCTACATTCAATACAATCCCGCATTCATTTATTCATACACTCACTCATACATTCACTCATACACTCTCCCATACATTCACTCATACATCCATTCAATATTGAAATTTTTGTATTGAAAAATTTTCTACTTCATGTACCTACACTGGGTGCTGGCTTGTGTGGAGTGGTAACGCTGGAAACTATATGGGTGAGTGAATCCATTGTCAATTCAAACGTATTGTCGTTATTGTTGTTTTGATAAATTTTTAGAATTTTTCATCGATTACACGGTGCGACAGGGAACATACACTAAGTTTTTCACTAGGTTGAGTAGAACTCAAAAATACTGTTTTTTATTTCTCTCGAACCCTCCAAACTTGTTTTATTTGACAAAAACTGTATTTTTGATCTTTTCACACAAAATTATTGATTACCCAAATATGTTTGAATCTATTTTAAAAATCAAAAGTTTTTTTAGAAAGGGCAGAGATTAGCCTGTGAAACGGTATATATTGTTTTGTTCAAATTTATATATTTTGGGTTTTGATAGGGTAAACTTGGAAATTATTATTTTTTCTTATATTCGCAAGTTTAGCTGTTGTTAATTGCAAAATTTATTTAAAAAAATATAAAATTAGTGATGACATTCTGAAAGTGCATTGTCTTGTGAAGAGATTGACACTTTGTTTGATCAAATCGGACAAAAATCGCCGTAGTTATTATTTAAACAGTATAACAGTCGTCTTATATTTTTTATATATGTAATCTTATCAAATGAACTTTCAATTTAAAATTTTCAAAAATTTTTGTGGATCTTGATTGTTCATCGCAAAATGTATAAATTTCACGTTTGCACGACTACCAGAAGTCAGTTAATGTTTGTGTTTTTTAAAATAATATTATTTCTCTTTGCGCAAACATTGTCCAACTTCTAGTAGTCGCTTAAACGTGACATTGACACATTTTGCGATAAAAAATCAAGATGAGTCAAAAATTCTGAAAATTTTTGAACTAAAAGTTCATTTGCAAAAATATATACGAGTATATGAAAAATATAACTCGACTGTTAGACTATTTAAATTACAACTACGATAATTTTTGTCCGATTTGATCATACGAAGTACCAATCCCTTCACAAGATAATGCACTTTCAGAATGTTATCACAAATTTTATAATTTTTAATGAAAGTTTGCCACTATGAACGAACAAACTTGATAAAATATGGAAAAAATTCGCATTTGTCAAGCTTACCTCATAAAATCCCATAGCATATTAAGTCAAAGAATATATATATATGTATATTGTTTTAAAGGCCCATCTCTCTCCTTTCTAATAAGGTTTAAATTTTGGATATCGGTTAAGAAATGTTTGTGTAATCAATAAATTTGTGCGTAAAGTCCAAAAAAACAGTTTTTGTCAAATAAAACAAGTTTGGAGGGTACGAAAAAAATTATAAAAGGATTTTTGAGTTCTACTCAACTAACTGAACAATTAAGACTAGGTAGTTACTCGGGTGTATTTATTTTTTTGTATTTTGTCGCATAGTTTTATTTGCTGAAGCAACTTTAAAAACTGTACGAACGTATTAATGATGACGACGCTAGTATTTATCTCGGCTGTTAGGGAGCTTATGTGGAGGTGCAAGTCACACACTCATGAATCACTAAAAAATTAATTTTTTGTAGTTTTGTTGTTGAGTCATGCATATGCATGCCTTTTTTTCAAGCTGTTGTTGTAGGCTCTGTTTATTATTGTGTTTAATTGTGAAGAGTAACCCGTGGCACTGAATAAATTTGGCGGACAGTTGTGTAGACTGCAGTTATATTTGCTGAGTATGTCATCTGACGTTAAGCCATCAATGCAAATACATCGCCAGCAGTTACCGGTATCCTGTAGCAAAACATCGCCTATTTTATAAAGTATACCTGCATATACAGAATAGCAATTAAAATTAAAGTTGCAGCAAAAAGATTTACATAAAATTTCTTTCAATGAGAAAAACGAGCAAAAACGGAAAAGAGGTTGCAAGGAAGAAAGGGATGATTTATGGATTTATGGCATCAAGGTGGGTGAAAGCAATCAATAAAGGAACTGAAAGCTTTTGGATGCAAGAATTTATCTTTTTGATTATAAAAGTATATAAATAATATTGGGACAAAAGAAACTTAAATTTTTAAATAAATAAATCAATTCAATTATGTCAATCAATTATGTCAATTCTTCTGCACGGAGAGAGTAGAGTAAGAGTTTTTGTTTCGTCATACGAGATAGGTCTCTGCATATTGACACCAAAGTTGCACATGTTGGCAACGTAATTTGGTATCCAATACGCCGCATGTCCTTACTTGTCGACAACATATACTCTGTTTTGCCCTTACTTACAACCAAATCTATCTCGGAAGGCAACGTTCCACTTGATACTCCAATGTTTGAAAAGTATGCAATTTGATGCATCCCATCTTCATGACGATCTCGTAGAGGTTCCGAACAAGTCTACTCGAACATTGAAATAGAGATGCTTGAATTACATACATACATAATTGGTCATTACAACCCTTCCGTCAGGATTACGACCTAGCTTTTCACACCACTTATGTCGTGTGCATTAGTTTTATACATGAGTGGCGGGACCTACAATTTAATGCCGACTTCGAAACGCATATGTGAATGGATTCCGTTCAAATGTGTTTATAACATACAAATAAAACTCCCGCTTATAACCGGCAAGATCTTCAGGTGTAAGATATTCATAAGTCGTATACTAAAATTTTAGCGCTTGTAGATGAATGATGTACATTGTAGATTAGGAGCCCGGTATTCCTACGAAACTGGTAAGGCTATGCAAAATAACGTTAAGCAATTCAAGCATAAGATTGCCATTAAAAATGTCTCAAAAATCTGTCGTTCGGAGTCGACTTTAAACTGTAGGTCCCGCTAATCCTGTCTAAAGGGATGTAATTATGTAACATTCAATGAACCATGTAACTCTTGCCCGCAAAGAACAATTTAATTTCAAAAATAGTTCTGTCTTCTACTATCACTTAAGTTAGCTTTCTCTTGAAAAAAAAATATCATATCGTATAGTATTCGTTGTAATGCCTGTGTTAAACATTTTAAAAACTAGTTTTTGTAGATCTTCGATAAAATGGTTTGTTTTCAATTACATTCCAGATCTGGAACCGAACTACGGGCAATTATTTCGGTCGCGAGTGGGCATGAAAGTGGCCATTTTCATTTCGAAAGTATATACTATTTGTATGTATCCCATAGTCCATTTGTATAACTGTTGTTTGATGTCCTGTTTTTATTTTTGTTTAATAAATTTATTGTTTTTTCTTTTAACAAAATTTTACTTGGCAAGATAAAGACATCAAATTATTGTGACAGAAATTAATCACGTTCAGTTTTTAAATTCAAAATCAGTAATCAGTTTGTGGTCTTTCCTCATACAGCTCTCCTACTTCATCCTCTTACATAATGTCAATACTATTGAATAAATTACATTTTTATATGTCACCTCAATTCAATTGTGTCATAGGGATATCAATATCAGGGAATTTTAAAACATCCGTATTGACTTTTGGACATCAACGTTTTCATTCATGCTTGAATAAGCGCTGCCTTATTTGTTTATGCACAAACGTGAACACATACTCAACAGTCAAGGAAAATGGTTTTCGATGTTGAATTCTGTTCTTATACTCCTTGACCGTTGTATTTTGCGGTTAATAGGTTACCACTCTTCGTAATAGAAACTGAAGGAAATACGATGCCGTATATGAAAAAGAGAATGAAAAGAAAATAAATTTATTTCGATAGCCTGTCACCTTGCCTGACTTTTTGTCAAAGCACTCATTCGTATGAGCAAGCCTTTCAATTTGCGCAGGATTTTTGAGTATTTGTTTTTTAAATTATTTATTTAACGTTCAAGAAGTCGCCGTAGTCTAATAGGAAGTGTGTTGGCTTATTAGACGTGAGGCGAAACGAAATATAAAGAAAATATTTCTTCGGTGACTTCCTCTCAGAAGATTTCTGTCAAAAACTCTGAGAGTAAACAAAACTGCAATGAAAAGTTCTGAAGTTTCTCAAAAATCTGTCGTTCGGAGTCGACTTGAAACTGTAGGTCTCGCCACTCATGTGTAAAATTAACGCATACAACATGAGTATGAATAAGAGTAAATAAACCTGCCATGAAAAACTTTCTCAAAAATCTGTCGTTAGGAATTGACTTTAAACTATAGGTCCCGCCACTCACGTGTAAAATTAACGCACACAACATGAGTGGTGTGAGAAAATAGGGTTGTAATGATCAATTATGTATGTATGTATAATTGAGTGAAATGTACTTATGTATGTATGTTTGTAAGTAATATGAGAATTTAAACTTGTATTCCAAATATGTTGACCGAAAGCTTTTAGTATTGAGCGATAATCTTCGAAGACAATAGAGAACCAAAAAATCATTTTCAGCAATGAGGCAAAATGAGGGACCTTGAATACCCGGGTTTTACGTCTAATAACACAACACACTACCTATTAGACTACGGCGACTTCAGATATCATCGTGAGATATCATCGAATGTTTTTATTCGTTTGAAAGACCTATTGATGCCCTTATGTGTGCAATATAACATAGTTCAAATATCCGCTATGTCTTCTCTGTGTGAAACGCGTCCGAAATGTCCAATATCCCATGACTAAGACGCATATATGAAATTGAATTTTAACTATCGCATGGGTTGTGTTAGCTTTGCGACTTAAAATAATAAAAAATAAAAAAGTTTATCGCTCTTACCATTGACAGTAATACTCTGACCACCATCGTTTTCAAAGAAATATAGACCGATGGTGCAACCAGCTTAAAATTGACGCCAAATTGACGTTTATCGCGATAATTTGGACTTTTTTGGATCTTATGTGAATGAGTATTGCCGCAAATTTGGCCTGGGAGTCTCCCTTCCACTGTCACAGTTTGCGGTAATTCTTTCAACAGATCTTGCGTTTCGTCAATGTACTAATATTGGTCGATCGTTTACTCAACCAGTGATCTTAAATTGATTCACTATATTGGGTACAGTCCTCTGGATGTGACAATTATGGCGATCGTAAAATCTACGAAGTGCGCAGTACATTGTCCATTTTGATCAAATAATTTTATTATTTCCATGTTGATGTTGAATGCTCTAGCCGTCCATTGGGATTTAGCACAATAGACTGAATAACAACACAAGATAAACGTTATCAACAGTTATAATTCAAAAGTGACTGTTGAAATACGCGGGAAGTTCCCTGCTGACATATATAATGTCTATCTTTCATTCAAATGATCTGTATTAACCAGATTTTTTCTTTTTATGTAACAAGTAGACCTATACATTAGAGTTTGAAATAATTTTGATTTTCAAAATATCACCTCAATGGATATGTAATGCACATAATTTAAAAAAATAAATTTCGAATACAACAATAAATCGTAACAAATTATCCTTCAAATATTGTAAGTGGTGGGCAATTTAAAAGTATAAATTTACTCACAGTGCCTCATTCGATCGGATCAATTTTCGTGCACTTTTTCTAGTGTACGGTGGGTCGTATCTCGCCAATGGCATCACGAATGTTGACCTTCAAATGCTGAATTGTCTCTGGTTTGTCGGCATAACACTTTTATTTAATGGCGGCCCTCAGAAAATAGTCCAAGGGTGTTAAACCGCAGCTTTGTGGCGGCCAATTGACATCACCATTTCGGCAAATTAAACGGCCATCAAACGTTTGACGCAATAAATCGATTGTGGCATGAGATATGTGGCAATTTGCGCCATCCTGTTGAACCCATACGTAGTTGACATCAATACTATGAAGAGCGGGTACAAAAAAATCGGTCATCATGGTGTGATAGATGCCTCAATTGACCGTCTTTATTTTGAAAGAAATATGGGTTAATGTTGCCTTCGGCATCACTTTAAACTGTAGATCCCACCACTCATGTAGAAAATTAATACAAACAACATAAGTGGTGTGAGAAGCTAGGTCGTAATCCTGACTGAAGGTCTGTAAAGACCAATTATGTATGTTATGTAAAGCCTGATATGTATCTCGTTCTGGATTTGTCGAAAATATCGATAAAATAATTAAATTTTTGATTTCGATCTTCAGCAACGATAGCCTACGATTACACAGAAAGTCGTTTGAACCCAGTTTGAAATTAATCGGCATAGAATTTAATTCTCAAATCAGTCGAGTTAGAACAGCGTCTGAATCTGAACATAGTTTTGTGACAAGGTACTCTCGACTGACTGTATTGAGAATGCGATTCGTCTCGAAGAATTAATCATCAGAACATTTTCTTGGAGGCTGGGCATTAATGCATCCCAGAAGTAGCAGCATCTTGTAGTTTGACAGGGCAATAGGTATATAGAACATATTATAGAGAAAACCTATATAGATTGATGAAAGTGCAACATACCGTCAGCTCTTCCCTACAATAATAATAATACAACAATACCAACTCTTTTCTGATTTAAATGGTGAAAGGTCATGAAAAGTCGGTCATTTAAAACAACGCCGAACGTAAACGGTTGTAGTTGAATCGCAAGGGACCGGCGTAAATATTGGTGATATTGGTGATAGTTATATACATATATGTAATGTGTATTTGGTTACAGGCTTGTCAGCAATTAGATTGTCTGAAAGACGTGAGCGACCAGATATTGCATAAAAACTCAATTATTAAACTTAAACTTAATTTATTGGCTAAGATATTTCAAAATAATCTTTTTAATTCCGAAATTATTTCTAAAATTAAAATCTCCTTCTAGACTATACGTACAGACATTATGTACAGAAATTTTCTTATTCCTTTTTCAATTATCCGTTTTTTGCCAACAATTTCTTAAAATCCAAAAGTTTCTTGTAAAAACACCAAAAAAAAAGAAGACAATGAAAGCAGGCACTGATGTTGCAACAACTTTAGTTTCTGTTATTTTCTTGTTATTATACTCATTTTTAATTTTTTTTTGGTTGTTTAAAGCAGTTAATTAAAATATCCAACTATAAACAACAGCAATTTCTTAAATAACAACATTATTGGTACGATGGTAATAAAGTTTACATGGAGGTTTTAAGAAATATTTCCTGCTTAAGAGTTAATTAAAATTCTTCTTCATTGGCCTTTACAAACATTTAATCAGTTTTCCATACCACTCATGTTGTCTGCGATAATTTTTATACATGAATGGGGCGACCTACAGTTTAAAGTTGACTCTGAACGACAGATTTTTTGAGAAACTTTTCATGGCAATTTTATTTTTACTCTCAGAGTTGTTGCCAGAAATCTACTGTGGAAGTAAAAAAGCTTATTCAGGCAGTGAATTACTTTAGTCAATGGAAAAGAGGAAATTTTCTCACCAAAAACGGATGTGTTGGCTTATTAACCCTGGACGATTACTCTTCATGTTTCTTCATTAAGGTCACTCTTCATTGAATCGACGAACACTTGAATTCTAACTGGTTACTGTTCGTCGAATCGACGAGCTCATTTACTCATATAATATAATCATATAATTCCTTTATGTTTGACCAATTGTCGCTCTTTTTATCAACAATGTTGGTTGATAACGAAAGCTTGTAGTGAGTAAACGTTTCATTTTTGTACAGTGAAGTTCTCTTGGTTGAATCGTTTACTGATTGCAAGCTTTCATTATCAACTAACGTTGTTGAAAAAAAGTGCAAAATTTGATCAAACATAAAAGAATTATATGATAAAGAGTAAATAAGCTTCGTCAATTCGACGAACAGTAACAGTCCAGGGTTAAATGCGAGACGGTAGTGGGTTCAAAGGCCACTTCAAGCACTATGAGTGTGTAACTAAAATAGCAATCAAAAGTATCTCAAAAATCTGTCGCTCGGAGTCGAATTTAGACTTTAGGTCCCGGCATTCATGTATAAACTTCACACACGCAACATAAGTGGTGTGAGCAGTTAGGACGTCATCCTGACTGAAAGGTTGTTATTGTTATATATTGAAAGTTTTTACGGTTTATGAAATATTTTTCAACAAATTTATTGTGTTACTAGAAATGTCGTTAAAATTCTTTCGAATTAAATTAAAAAATTACATCCAAAAGACATAAACTGAGGATATAACGGGTGATTTTTTATCTATTATCTTTTTGGCAACACTGGTTTAAACAGCTCACGCACGTTTCGTGTTTTGTTTCACTGTCAAACATCTTCAGTTTGGTCTATAATTTAACCATGAATCGTCTTACAAACGAACGAACAACGCTTGCAAATCATTGAGTTTTATTATCAAAATGCGTGCTCTGTTAAGAAAGTTCATCGCGCGCTTCTTCCATTTTATGGTCAGTTTAATCGACCTACTGAAGTGGCTATTCGGGCTATTGTGACTAAATTTCGCACCAAATTTACATTGTTGGACATTAAACCACCAAAACGCTTACGTAGAGTACGAACTGAAGAAAATATCGCAGTATCGGCCAGTGTTAACGATGACCATCAATTATCGATTCGTCGTCGTTCGCAGCAATTGGGCATCTGTTACTCAACAAAGTGGAAAATTTTGCGGAAGGATTTAGATGTGAAGCCTTTTAAAGTACAGCTGGTGAAAGAATTGAAGCCGAACGACCTACCGCAACGCTCTTGGTAATTTGGCCGAAGATCCACTTCTTTATCGAAAAAATGTGTTCAGCGACGAAGCTCATTTTTGCCTCAATGGATACGTAAATAAGCAGAATTGTCGATTTTGGAGTGAAGATCAGCCAGAAGCATTGCAAAAGCTACCAATGCATCCAGAAAAAGTCACAGTTTGGTGCTGTTTATGGGCTGGTGGCATCATTGGACTGTACTTCTTCAAAGATGCTGCGAATCGTATCGTAATTGTATTGTAAATTGTATTGTATTGTATTGAAATTGTAAATGCAAGAGCTTGAATTGCATGACATGTGGTTTCAATAACACGGTGCCATATGCCACACAGCACGCGTAACAATGGACTTGTTGAGAGGCGAGTTCGGTGAACATTTTATTTCACGTTCGGGACCGCTCAACTGGCCGCCTAGATCGTGCGATTTAACGCCTTTAGACTATTTTTGTGGGGCTATGTTAAAGCTATACAGACAAGCCCGCTTCAATTGGCGCATTTATTCGTGAGATACCGGCCGAAATGTTGGAAAGATAATGTCAAAATGCCCGGTCAACATTTGCAAGAAATAATCTTCAAATATTAAATTATATGGACCGTACTATCGATTCAAATAAAGATTTCATGCATTTTTTTGAATTTTATGTTTTTTTGAAACATTTTCCTACAGCTCTTAAAAAATCACCCATTGTGTTTAAAATATATTAAAACCGTTTTAAATAAAAGCTTAGCTTTAACAGATCAATAAATCAATATTATAATCTGATTGTAATTATCGTTGATACTGTCTAATTGCATTATTTATTCACTTTTTACTGGAGTGATAAAAATCGTTTCTTGTATATTGCCTTGAACATAAATATTTCAAAAAAAGAAATTGCAAAAGAAACATAAAAAGAAGAAGAATTTGTTGAATGCTTTTTATAATAACTTCTATAGGATGGAAAAAATCCATTATTTTTATGTTGTTTTCTAGAATCAACAAGTGGCTGTTAATGCTTTTAAGAAAATTTCATAGCAAGGGGTGACATTTACTCCATTTCCGAATTAAAAATAAATTTTTTTAAATGTATACTCCTTTAGGAAAAGATAATTTATTTAATCGGTGTACGCGCAGTTATAGTCCTTTAATTGTGTTTTTCTTAATAAAAATATTAGACTTCAGTCGGATTTCTCAATGTAACCTGTTTAGTTGCATTTTTATTTTTTTTTAAGTCATTCTCTGCAAATGATTGCCAATGATAAAAACCAGACAAAATTTTATAAATAAAACGTGTTGCTGCGACTGTGTTTGTATTTATGTGGTAGCAGTTGCATCTTGAGAGCACACGAGAACACTCAAACTGTGCAACAGTTATACGAGTTTAAAGCATGAAATGGAAAACATTCAAATACCAGCGAAACTACACTCAAAATGTAGGAAATTGGATAAATTTTAATTCAATAAATAGCAATGAATTTAACATATAATTTTATTAACCAATAATTTTTTTATTGCATAATTTCTGTTTTTTGACTAAAGCGATCACTCACAGTATGATGCCAACTCATGTCCGTGCCATATACAAATTAATAGCACACAGTATTTTCTTTCAGTGTCTACCCATTATGATAAATGCAAATAAATGCATCCAGCTGATGTTTAGTTGTCATATCTATTTGAATAATGCCTGTTGAATGCTTATAATTTATATTTAAATTAATTCTTAGAATCTTTAACGACTCTCTTAAAATTCTTATAAGATTTTAAAATTCATTACCCGCTGCCATAAATTTAAAAGGAATTTTAAGTGGGAATTTCATAAATCAAATCACATTTCGTTTAAATTTTAAAAGCCTTTAAGTGACTGAATTTAAAAAAAGCAAAAAAATATTATACTGCGAGTAACTTTAAATTAAAGTTGTGGTCAGTTTTGAAACTATTGAAAAAATAATGATTAAGACAGCGTATTTAAACAAATACTGAAGTGGCCGCCGTCTAGTTGGTAGTGTGTTGGGTTTTTAGACGTGAATCCACGGTCATAACTTCAGGGCAGACATCTCCAACAAAATTAAATACGAAAAAATATTTATTCGGCCACTTTCTCTCAGAGGATTTCCAATCAAACTATTGCTAACGTGAAGATGTGATTCGACAATTAAAGTTTTCACAGGGTTCATACTCTTGCACAAAGTTCCTTCTAGAGTCATAAGAAGAGTATCTAGGGAATCATTTCGAAGAACGGTTGCGTATACGCTAAATCGCAAACAAAGATCAACTGAACAACTCATTCATATGTGCATAGCGGAAAATATCAATCGAAAATTTTAAACAAAACGGGTACATTCAATGCTAAATGGGTTAAATGCACTGCTTGATATTAAGAGATATCCCACCAAATATTGGGCATAACATTTTAATGCATTGGACCTATGATTTTAAATTTATTCTGAGTTCTTCTTGGAGGTACATACACTTAAATATTGAGTCACCAGAAAGTTTTCCTTATTTCTTTATGGTTTATAGAAAACCTTAAAAGTTTTTTGTTCGCGCAATTCTGTATGCCACTATTCACAACTTGATGTAACGACAATAATTGCTTTGTTTGTTTTCCTTTGTTTATATTCTTTGGTGTAAACAATAACAATTGCTCGACAGATCTTTATAACGGAGATCTTCAAACAACGATTATTCTCTTCAAACACACAGCGTCTTCACACAAGACTGATTGAACTTTTACTAACTCCGTTGCGTGCTTTGCGTTGCCTTTTATACGGCTACGTAAAAGTCCGAATAATGTTCTTCAAGGCTAATGTTTGTAGTTTCGCCTTCTTGAGATCTCTATAAATGTAAACATCGTTGTTTCATTACTGTTGTTTGTGCGTTTTGTTTACATTTATTCTTGCAGTGTTTGTTGTTGCGTTTTTGTTTACTTGTTTATCACTTTCTTTATGCTGATATTTGTTGGTGTATTTTTGTTTACTGGTTTAGCGCTTTTGTTTTTGTAGCATTTATTTATAATTTTAATGATAAAAGATTGTAAAAGCAAAACACCGTTTCCATATTTAAAACAATATTATTGTAGTCGCCGTGGTCTAGTAGGTAGTGTGTTGGCTTATTAGACGAAAAGCCAGGGTTCGAGCCCCAGGCTTCTTCGGCGACTTCCTCTCAGCAGATTTCTGGCAAAAACTCTGAGAGTACATAAAATTGCCATGAAAAGTTTCTCAAAAATCTGTCGTTCGGAGTCGACTTTAAACTGTAGGTCCCACCACAAATGCATAAAAAATTAACACACACAACATAAGTGGTGTGAGAAACTAGGTCGTAATCCTGACTGAAGGGTTGTAATTACCAATTATGTATGTATATTATTGCTTAAAATTCATAAAATTGCTTACAGATTTTGGGATACCTAGACTATTGCTGTTCATTGTAAATATAGTACAATAGAAAACACGTAAACAATTTTATAAAAAAATTAAAAAAAATTCATGGTTCATTGTCATAGTTAATAAAATAATATAATGAAAATAGGCACAAATTGTAAGTAACGACAAAACCCCGAGTTCTAAATAATCATCATCAGAATTATCTAAATATAGCTTCAATAAACACACTATACTTAGAATAGAACAATTTGCGTGATAACAATATAAAAAATTTATTTTTTTCAGAGTCGGTTGTATACATATAAACAGCATACATTTTCAACAAATGTCCTCAGCTAACAATGTATTTTTTTAATTTTTAATTAATCTTTTATCGTTCTCAATTCGAAAAAGAAAATTGTACTTCAATATTTTAAATTTTTTATTCCAGTAACATTCCATGTTTTTACATGCATTTGTAGTTCGTTGTCTGGACAGCATGTAGTATGAAATTCATTCTGTTTAAATAACACTCATACGTCAAGTTGATCAGTGGTCTTTGCACATTATTTGTATTTGTATTCATACATTTTTTAGAACATAGAATTTGTTAAATTTAATTACAGTTTTTTTTTAAATTTAATTTAAAATATTATAAGGCAGGACCACAAAGGCAACAAAATAAATTGTAAACTGAGTAAGTTGCTGCAATAAAAAGCTGTGGTATAACACCTCAAAATACAATGAGAAAATCTGCAATCGTGAAAACTAAAGAATAATGACACAAGTAAAATGGATAAGTTATCTAAGAAGAAAGACATAAGTCTGTGTTTATTTTTTTATTCTAACAAACTAACAGTTGTGCTTAATTAAATGCAAATAAATTTATCTTACACCACAAGAGCGTCAGACAAACACTTATACTCGAAGTATGTGTGTTTAGAAAAGGGAGGGAGAGAGATAAATAATCAAATACTTACAATCAACAAAACGTTCAAATGAATTATAAGAAGTTCTTCAACACATAAACGAATACATTTAAAAACACAAATAAATTACAGTGAATTTATTTTCAGATATCCATGGTTATCTTTACGACTCATGGAAGATTAATACAAGCACAATTTCGCTCTACTTTTTAATGCACTTTTTATTTACAATTCTTATACTGCATTGCTATTACCCTATAAGTATTTTCTTGTACATGTGTTTTTAAGTTATCTTTAGCCTTCGTTTACATTTGTTCGTATTCATGTAGTGATACTTTTACAAAAGGCAGAAATATGTATTCATCGGTGAGGTTATATGTTAGAGCATATACGATGTAGTAGATCTCAAATTCATTATTTTTGAACAAAATATTTGAATATTCTACTTTTTTGATAATTTGTGTTATTCATTATTATTGTACTATTATCATAATTTATTTATTTATTCTTTTATTCAAATCTCATACAGTTTTATATACAGGTGACCCTCCTATGACGCGGGTGGTAGGTTCCGGGTTTTAAGAAATCGCTATTTAGAAGGCATTAACTCCATACAACAATCAGAGTTTGGCTTCAAATAGCGCAATTAATTTTTATATGGTATATGCCTTGATTATCCGTGATTCGATTATCCGGCAACATCAATTATCCGGGATGGAAAAAGAAAATTTTTTGCATCGACTTAATTTTATTTTGGATCGACTTAAATTTTTCGGCATCGTTTAACCGTAATTACCTCTATTATCCGTGATTATAAGCAATAAAATTTTTTCTATTATTTTCGACAAACAAGCCAAAAAGGGGAATTCCCTCTTTAGTATACGATGAGTCAGAAGCATACATGTAAACTTGTTTAGTTTAATTTAGAAATTTGAGAATTGCGGTTTTTTTTATATTTTTGAAACATGTATGTGTATAAAATCGTTGAATTATTTAGTTTTTATATAAATATGTTCATATTCATTTATTAATTAATAAAAATATCTATTAAAAACTAGCCAAAATGTGTACTCAATTAACCGGGAAAATCGATTATACGAAATGCTTCCGATCATCCTACCTTTAATTTTTTTTATTTTTTTTTTATTTTCATTATGGCAACTTCAAATTTAAACAAAATGAGCATATACAACAAAAAAAAACTTTTATAATTGAGCAGTTTTATCGACATTGCTCCGGTACTGCCATATTTTTGAAACATTTTATCTGTAAGTTGTAATAACGAAAACAAGTTATAGGTAACTTTACAGTTCCCTTTAGCTAAAGGTACCTTTAACTAAACCCAAGTTTAACGGCAAGCTGTAATAATGGCCCATAAAAGTTTTATTTTATTTTATTTATTTATTTATTTATTTCTTTATTTATTATAATGATTGTTTTTCTGATGCAACAAGATCAATTATCTTATAAATTACAGCACCAGAATCAAATGATTTACATAATACGTTGAAATTATATTAATCAAAAAAAAAAAAAAAATAAACAGAAGAATAAATAAGAGGTAATACAACAAAGTCAATGAAAATTGAAATGATGAATTTATGAATTTTTGTAATACCTCCTTAACAAGCTTTTAAAACGCACTGCGTTGCTAGTAAATTGAATATTTGGGGGGAGATGGTTCCAGAGATAAATGGTATATATAAAACTGGTGAAAAGAAGCACTCTTTCTGTATTTGAATGTTCGAATATTATTGTTCCTCGCAGTGAATACCAATTTGTTATAAAGAGAGTCAGGTTTTTTTGTCGTTATAATTTTATGTAAAAAAATAAGTTTTTTAAGCTTCATATAGTCATCGAGGTGCATGCCAAGGACATGTACTAAATACGGAGATATATGGTCAAATCTTTTCAAAGCAAAAATATATCGAACAATATTATTAAACGTTATGTTGAGCTTTCGTTTCAAAGTCATCCAGCAAAAATCTCCCCTTATCCTCATGGGTGTAAAGTGTTGAGTCTGCCATAGGGTTATAATCTTCCCATAAACTATGCCACATGCTTGATTAATGTGATCCGACCATGTCAGCGAGCTATTAAAAGTAACGCCCAAATTTTGACTGTATTTGCCAACTGAATTTTTGTCTCATTAAGAGAAATATTCAAATTCCCTTTCAATACCGCCGGAATTTTGCCAATTAATAAAAATTTGGACTTAATAGGATAATAGGATCAAAGTAGTCCATTAGCAGATGCCCATTGATAAATTCTATCTAAATCAAAATTTATTTCATTAATAGCAGAATTCATAGTCATTTTCGAACAACTTAGATAAAGTTGTACGTCATCAGCATACATTTAAATTTAGAATATCTGATCTGCAAAGGAAGGTTATTTGCATACATGGAGCAAAAAGAGGGCCAAGTATGGACCCCTATGGAACACCTCTGCTGGTAAATAAGGGTGAAGAAACAATACTATCATTGACAACTATCTGTGCGGTTGAAGAAAATTTAAACATATTGCCAAGCTTCAATAGCAACATTTGATGGTCAACAGTGTCAAATGCCTTGGAGTGATCAAGTAAGACCAAAAATGTTAACTTACTCTCATCTAGATTGCCACGAATATTCTCAATCACCTCGGTTAATGCTGTAGTGCAGCTGTGTTGAGGAATAAAACCAGACTGACGGTCTGTTAGTAGATTATTGTCGAGTATGTGTTCATAAATTTGTCTATGAAGAATTCTCCCAAAAACTTTTGATATGTAGGGAAGGATAGATATTGGCCGGTAGTCACCATAATTTTTAGGCACTGGAATAATTTTCGCCGCCTTCCACTCAATTGGAAAAGTGCTAGTTGTTAAAATCGTGTTGAAAATGTGGTTGATATGACGTAATATATAAGGCAGTATAAGTTTTATAAAACGTGGATGGATGTCATCTAGGCCAACAGCATTAGACTTAATTTTTAGAAATCCTTCAATTGTGTCATCCAAACTAAGATGTCGGAAGTGGAAATCATTTATTGTGGATACATTGTTGTTACCATCATAAAAATTCATATTCACTAGTGGTTGCGGAATATTAGCAAATTTCCTATTAACAGCATTAATATCTAATGTTTCTAATGTGTCTGATTTGTGGTTGGTATTGACAACTCCCATTTCACGAATCTGCCTCAATGTATGCTTAGTATATACACCATTCTGAAATTTATTACCGTAATATAATAGTTTCTCCCGCCTTATCATTATTACAACTTCTCTTCTCGCCTTGTGATAATCCGCAAGAAACTGTGGTGTTTTGTAACGTTTCCATCGACTAATAAGTAGATCCCGACGTTCAATAGCCGATTTAGTCTCCGATGAAAACCAGGGATTTATTCTTCTATTAGATCGTTTGGTTCTGAGTGGGACGTGTTTATTAAATAACGGATAGATAAGACCATTTAAGTGTTCGACTTGTGCATCAACAGATGGAATATAGAAAATATCGTCCCAGCTAGCAGAAAGCAGGTCATTCCCAAGCGACGGCATATCAATATTATTGAAGTCTCGATAACAAAATGAATTTTCATGACGTTGTGTTCTGAAGTTATATGACAGAAATATAAGATCATGCCTTGAAAAAACTGGTGCTGTTAATTGGTCATAATGAGATATTTTGCAGCTATCAGAGACGAGGAAGAGATCTAATAGAGAGGCATTCGTCCTAGTGAAATGTGTTGGCATTGAATTATTAACAGGGTGTAGATTGAGCGAAGTCATTGTTGTACAAAAATTTGAACTAGAATTTGTTAATAAATTGGCATTAAAGTCTCCTGATATTATTATATTGGTATAGGCAACAGAAACTTGTTTTAACTCAGATATAATGGTGTCCAATCTGTAATTTTTATTTGGTCTGTAAACAAACCCAAGCAGCAATTTTTCACCATAAGATGATAGCTCCACCAATATATACTCAACATCACTATCCGCGGTGAAAGTTCTTAGAAGTTTACATATATATTGCTCTTAACATAAATAGCCACTCCACCAGCATTTCCACACCGGTCACATCTAAATAATTTATATCCTCTTAATTCAACATGTTTGTTGCTGTGGGATTCATTAAACCACGTTTCTGAGATACATACGGCATCCACACCTGAATCTTCAAAAATATAACGGAATTAATCAATTTTGTAGTATAAGCTTTGGGCATTGATGTGACAAACATTTATTCCTAGGTATTGTTTCGAAAGTTCGAAAGTTTTTTATTCAAAGATTTAAGCAATCAAATTAACACTAAAGCCACAGCTTTTAACTTAGCATGATTTCTGGCTTTCTTGTAAGTTTAAAAGGATCGTGTAATAACTTGTATTTTTTAATTAAAATAAATAAGAAAATTATTGGAACAAAGAACCAACAATAATTACATGTAAACAATGGCTTAAATTTTAAATTACATTCACTGAATACAAGGGAAATACTCGTTTGCAAAAGGGTGAAAGTATTACAGAATATTTCTAAGACCCATGTGTTCCAGACATTTTGTTGTTCAGCTTTTTCATTAAGAGATATGCCAGAGTGATAGGCAGACTAACTCTCGTGAATTTTTTCATGTCTGAAACAAAGCAAAGAAAATATCGTATAAGAAATTGGAGGCAATGACCCTTATGTGTCTGAAAGATTAGCAAATAAGTAAGTTATTTGAAAAAATTGTGAAATCTACATAAAAAAATGGATTTCGGTATAATAAAAGTGTTAAAAATATTATTTTATCTTTTATTACTTTAAAACTATAAATATGTTGAGATAATAAATATAAATAAATAAATAAATAATTCAATACACCCAAGTTATTCAGTTAGTTGAGTAGAGCTCAAAAATACTCTTTTTATTTTTCTCGAACCCTCCAAACTTCTTTTGTTTGACAAAAACTGTTCTTTTTGATCTTTTAACAAATTATTGATTACCCAAATATGTTTGAACCTATTTTAAAAATCTAAAGTTATTTAGAAACGGAAGATATTAACCTTTAAAATGATATACATAAACGTTTTGTTCAAACTTATATGTTTTGAGTTTTGATGGGGTAAACTTGGAAAAGTTTAGCTATTCTTAATTGCAAAATTTAATTAAAAAATATGAAATGAATGATAACATTCTGAAAGTGGATTACCTTGTGAAGAGATTGGCACTTTGTTTGATGAAATCGGACAAAAGTCATAGTAGTTATTATTTAAAGAGTCTAACATTCAAGTTATACTTTTCATATATATATTTTTTCAAATGAACTTTTAGTCTAAATGCACTTTCAGAATGTCGTAACTTATTTTATATTTATAAATTAAAGTTTGCTTCTATGAACTGACAAACTTGAAAAAATTTGAAAAAATTCACATTCGTCAAGTTTACCTTATCAAACCCCATAGCATATTAAGGCAAATAATATAGATATGTATGTATATTGCTTTACAGGCCCATCCCTCTCCTTTCTAATAAGGTTTAAATTTTGGACATCGGTTCAGAAATATTTGTGTAATCAATAAATTTGTACGCAAAGTCCAGTTTTTGTTAAATAAAACAAATTTGGAGGGTTCGAGAAAAATAAAAAAATATTTTTAAGTTCTACTCAACTAACTGAACAACTTAGACTAGGTAGTTACTCGGGTGTATTTAACTTTGTATTTTGTCGCATAGTGTTATTTAAGACCTTAGATTTCCACTGGTGGAAAACTGAAAACTTAGTTCCAATTTGTAGTTTTTATTACTTTGACTTGTTTAAATAATATTTAACGTTTTCAATTCTACCGCCATCTGCCTTTCAGAGAAAACACCTGCGTTTATGGAATTTTAGAATGTTTTCCTTGACTTTATACAACTTCTTTCCTGTCTTTGCCATTCAGGATTTATTTGTTTGCTATTGCATCCTGCTAAAAAGATTGGTAAAAAACAACAATAGAAAGAAAAACAAATCTGAGGGAATAGAATGTTGAAAGTTAATAAATCATCTTATTGCCACCGAAATTCATTCCCATCTGGGTTCCAATAGTAAACAGTGGTAGAAGACAACTTAAATTAAATAATTTTTTGTTATTCTTTATTATTGTTGTTGTTTTTGTTTTATTTTTAATTTAATTTCTGATTATTTATTGGCTTAGAAACTGAAATTTATCATAACTCTTCATAAATTTAAATATTATTCGCGAGTAAATTTAGTGTCAGAAGAAATAGTCTCGGAGGTAATTTCAGAAGTGGATATGCCAGCATAGATAATAAAAAGCATAAGGTAATAAAAACGTTGCTTCAGTATTTCTCATAATTTTATTTTACTAAACTAAAACAGAAGAAGTCGGAACATTATATGGACTCATATTGCTCCAAATGCTGGAAATTCATAAAAAAGAAAATTATTATTTTTTTTCATTAATTACTGCATCAGACAAGAGTCTCTGGTATGAATCAGAGATCAGCAATAAGGCTTTACGCACAAATTTATTGATTACACAAACATTTCCGAACCGATGTCCACAATTTAAAGAAGAGGGATAGGCCTTTAAAACGATGTACATACATGTATATATATTGCTTGACTTAATATGCTATGAGGTTTGTTGAGGTAAACTTGACAAATGCGAATTCTTTTCATATTTTTTCAAGTTTGTCCGTTCTTAGTAGCAAACTTTAATTAAAAAATATAAATTGTCATAACATTCTGAAAGCGCATTATCTTGTCAAGATATTGATACTTCGTTTGATCAAATCTGACAAAAATTACCGTAGTTATTACTTAAAGAATCCAGTAGTCGAGTTATATTTTTCATATGTGTGATAAAACAAATTTGGAGGGTTCGAGAAATATAAAAAAATATTTTTGAGTTCTACTCAACAAAACTCACAACCTACATTATGCCATTAGGTGGGTGTATTTTGACTATCGCACCGTGTAATCTGTTCAGAATAAAAAAAAAGAAAAAAAAAAGAAAAACAAATATTTGTGCTTCAATATTTTAAAATTTAATTTCATTTTATTTTTTATTATAAATGGCCACATTAAATGAGCGTTTACAGTTCGTTGTCTGGTTTTGCTATTTCTATGGTCGACTAGACGTATGAATACAATTCTGTTTAAATAACACTCATACGTCTAGGTGGCCAGTGGTCTTTATACATTATTTGTTTGTATTAATATTTTAATGCATATTTTGTAAGTGAACTGAAATAATATTAAAACATCTGTTTTCGCAAAAATTTAATTAAAAATATTTTTCGTTAAAATTAAAGGGCAGGAGTTTATAGACAACAAAATAAGTTGCAAAACACAGAAGTTGCTGCAAAAAAATTACTGTGATTTAGCACCTCAAAATATACAATGAGAATCTGAAATTGTAAAGACTAAAAAATAGAAAAACAAAGAAAAAAAGATCATTTTTTTTACTGCGAGTATCAAATTATTGTAACAAACTAACAGCTGTACTTAATTAAATGCAAATAAATTTATCTTACACCATAAGAGCTTCAGAAAGACACACATATATTCGAAGAATGTGTGTTTAGAAAATAGAGAGAGAGCAAAATACTTAAAACTTATCGTTAACAAAATATTCAGATGAATTATAAAAAGTTCTTCCACACACAAACGATTGCAATTAAAAATCAAAATAAATTACAGAGGATTTATTTTTAGATGTGCGTAATCTTTAGAACTCATGAAGTTACATTTCGTGTATTTAATGCACTTACAATTAATTTACAAGTTTTACTCCCTATAATTATTCACCATAATTATTTACATGCACATTACAATGTTCACACTCAATAACACAACAATACTTTTAAATGTATATAAGGAAAGAATTCACTTGAACAAAGAAAAAACAATGGCTTAAAGTAAACAATGTATTTAATTTTAAATGAGTTTAAATTACATACCCTGAATTTACTCGCTTGTAAAAGAGTAAAAATATAACAGCATGTTTCCGAGATCCAAGATTTTTTATACATAACTTCGGCTTTGATTTGCATACAGCTGCGACTTAAGAAACTAAATCTAATGCAGCCAAAATGCACAATCTCGGCAACCAGTTAATAACAGCTTCACGCGAAATTATCATACAATCAAATCGCTCGTGCAGAGTATTCAATATGGCACGAGCTTATGACACATAGTGCCGTAGTGTTAAAACCACTTCTCCTTGATGTTAAAATTATTTAATTCAGGCAAAAAGAAATTGATATTCGTAGACCCAAAGTTCTCGTCGTTGACGGTGATGGCCTGGCCGAGATCTTCTGTTAGAAGTATGCACCGATGACGCCGCTAACCCAACATCTCCACCAATTCATTTCGAGATGCATTGGCAGTTATTATATATAATATTGATCCAAAATCTATGCCAAAGAGCTTTCTGAATGCATTTAGTGTATTAGTATTCCTGGATAGCAAGTTTATTAGTATCTTCCCAAATAACACAACTTTTTTCTCTTCATGTACTCGTTCATTTAGAAACGGGCCTCATCGCTGGAAATGATTATTTGATGAAAATTAGGCTAAATTCGCCATAATCTAGTAGGTAGTGTGCTGGCTTATTAGACGTAAAGCCAGGGTTCGAGCTCCAGGTCAGACATCTTGAAAAAAATACTTCTTCGGCAGCTTCCTCTAAGCAGATTTCTGACAAAAACCCTGACAGTAAATAAATCTGCCATGAAAAAGTTTCTCAAAAATCTGTCGTTCGGAGTCGACTTTAAACTGTAGGTCCCGCCACTCAGGTATAAAATTAATACACAAAACATAAGTGGTGTGAGAAACTAGGTCGTAATCCATTATGTATGTATGTAGGCTAAATTGCCAACTGCGAATACACATTATAGTCTATGGTTGTCAATTGTGATTTGGCATAACTGGTTTAATAAAGGACAACTAATTTGAAAATGGTTCGATAAAATGACCGTCAGTGACTGTCAAAGTACGAAAGTCACTGTTGGAATAAAAGAACAGGAAATTAAGATTCCAATTTTTTGTATGCAAAAGATTCAAGATTTTTTATTTTCTTTTTTTATTTGCGTTTAATTTTTTTCTTTTGTATTGGAAATTAATTGCAGTGCACTCGCGGTAACGTAAACTAATTAAGACCAAGGGAGTTCATGTTAGCGAAATTGTTCACGTTAGCTAGTGTGCAATTTCATGAAAAAATAAATGTGGTTTACACGCTTGAACGCGAAATTCTTTTGTTATTATTTACATTGTTAAAATATCAAAAGAAAATTATTTATCAAAATTCATTACATTAAACTCCAAAACGGGATTACAAAAAATATCCATTGAAATAAAATTACTCATCACGTTTAAGCATTAAAGAAATCCGTTATCTTTTTCTACTGCTTTGTCTTATCCAATGTCTGAAATGCTGCTTCTTCCCTTCAGCGTCTTAGTGCACTAATGTCACTTTGATCCACTATTGCATCTCCTGCCCATGGCAATGCCTTGTTAAAAATTTCAATTGCCTCACTTGCAACAATTTTTTTAACAGGATCATCGTCGTCACTTTCTTCGTTTTGCCCAATTTCATGGATTTCAGTCGTATCATCAAGAATCACTATTCCACTCTTGAACTATTGGGAAGAAAACATACATAATTGGTCATTACTACTCTTTAGTCAGGATTACGACCTAGTTTCTTACACCACTTATGTTGTGTGCGTTAATTTTTATACATGAGTGGTGGGACCTACAGTTTAAAGTCGACTTCGAGCAATAGATTTTTGAGAAACTTTTCATGACAATTTTATTTTACTCTCAGAGTCTGCCAGAAATCTGCTGAGAGGAAGTTGCCGAAGAAATATCTTTTCATATTTCGTTCAGTTGGAGATGCCTGACCTGGTGTTTGAACCGAGGCCTAACGTTTATAGCCAACACACTACCTACTAGACCGCTGCGACTTCATAACATTAAAATTATAAACAAAAGGTACAAAAACAAAACAATGCAGTAAGCAAACCTGTTTACAAATTATCGTACTGCTTAATATTACAACAAACACTAGCATAAAAAATGAAAAATAAGTAAATAAAAAACTACAACACTACAATACAAAATGTAAGCAACGATTTTTACATTTATAGAGATTTCGAGAAGGCGAAGCTACAAACATTCGCCTTCAAGAACATTCATCAGACTGTTTACCCTGCCATATAAAAGACAAGGAAAAGCAGGCAACTGAGTTAGTAAAAGTTCATTCAGTCTTGTGTGGAGACGCAGTGCGTTTAAAGAGAGTAATCGTAGTTTGAAGATCGTCATTACAAAGATTATTCGAATAATTGTCCAGTAATTATTATTCTTTATGCAAAGGGTATAAACAGAGGAATAACAAACAAAGCAATTGCTATTGTTACATCAAATTGTGCGTAAAATAGAGAATTTTAATCAAAAACTAAACACAAATTTATTTTGATTTTATTTGCAGTCTACCAGCTCATATTTTAAACGTTTTTAAAAGTTGAAAACGTAACAATTCTTTTTATTTATTTTAGGTTACCCCCTAAACTTTAAAATTAGATTTTAATGTATTTTAGTGTTTTCTACAAGTGTTGTCTAGATCTCTCTGAGTTTTTTTACGTTACAGATTTTACGTTACGGTGTTCACGTTAAACTGTGTTCACGTTACAGCGAGTGCTCTGTACAATTAAAATAAGAAAATATTGATATTCTTAGATTGTTGTTTTTGAGTTTAATGTCCTTTTAAAGTCTGCTATTTTTCCCACTAACAAATGTCACAGCAGTGAGCTTTACGTTCATCTGCTGCCTTAAATTAATTAATTCTTATTTAGTTCAACGACTTATATTTTTCAAAGAAAAAATATAAATTGTTCAACAATTATTAATGAAGAAAAGCGATAATTCTGCCAGTTTTCATTCACATTTCTTGAAAAAGGAGGAAAAAGTACGGGAATGTTCTCACACCTGAATTGTATAATTTATTTCCTCGTATATTATTTGCCGCCCGTTGTGTTTCTTTAAACTTTAAAGATTACTGACTTGAAAGACTTTTTGTGTTACTGACGTTGTTGAACAAAGTCTTCAGTATATTGTTACAAACAAAGATAACAATGAGGATAACTTCTCTTCCCTTTTCTTGTGTTAAACATTTTTAACACAAAAATACAAATCGGAGAACAGCCTCAAAATAGGACTTGTGATAACGTTTAAGAAAAACGATAACAGCGATAACAACAGCTACAAAATCCAATAACATATCAACAGGCAATAATTTATATTCCATCTCGTATTTATGGTTGAATAATGAGAAAAAGAAAAGGGAACCGTTGGCTACAATCCATTTAATGGTTTTTTAAGTGAGGGACATGGGAGAACACAGTGTCTTCTCTTTTACAAACAATAAACGGAAGTATGACTGTTGGAGTGAGGGAATGAATGTTGAAAATCACAGTATTTGGAAACGAAAAACTTTTTCCTTCCCTATTTACTGCTGAGCACATCATAAATCTTTCAGTAATTTTCATTGAAAAACCGCTGACATTTGCTTTAGCAATCGTTAAACAAAACACAGGAAGCATAAGTTCTTGGATTTGATTTTTGTTTAAAAGAAAAGAAATTTTTTTATGAAATCATTACACATGAAACACAACGAACTTTTACTCCTGCCATTGGGATGTTCACGCGGTGGTCTTTAGGCCTGTCTAAATTAGTACTTTTGCCATAACTTGGGTTATGTTGACTTTGTAATCGCCATAGCTTAGTAAGTAGTGTATTGGTTTATTAGACGTGAGGCCACGTTTCAAACCCCAGATCAGACATTTCCAACAAAAGGAAATAAAAAAAAAATATTTCTTCGGCCACTTCCCCTCAGCAGATTTCAGGCAACAACTCAGGGAGTGAAATAAAATTGAAATGAAAAGTTTCTCAAAAAAATCTGTCGTTCGGAGTCGACTTTACACTGTAGGTGCCGCCGCTCATGTATAAAATTAACACACACAACATAGTGGTGAGAGAAGTTAGGTTGTAATCCTGACTGAAGGGACGAATTATTATGTATGTATGTATTAGGAGGTTCACACGGTGGCCTTTAGATCTAAATTAGTACTTTTACGATAACTGTATTTGAGTGATTGGGTGGGGTATGTTGGCCTTGAGGACCGCTGAGGTTTATGGCTTACTTGCATACACCTGAGACTTTAGAAAACCTCTCAAATAAAACCCCCACCGGGTGAAATTGTATGATCGCGGTGGCTAGTTCACATCACCTTCTTATGACACAATGATGTGTGACAATGCCCTTAAATTGATCGTGCGAAATATCCAATGTAACATGAACTGTTGGCACATAGCAAACCACATGCTTTTTTGGTATCCAGATTATCCAATACAAGCCTAAAGATGTTGATAATCACCAAAATATAGTGCTCGCCGTTAACTGTCATTACCCAGCCAACGTCGTTTTCAGAGAAATATGGTATTGGACACTCCTTGATCTCATGTGTGCTAGATTCGAGAATTTTGTTTGTTCATGTCCACATTCAGCCACGAATCGCTTTCAGCACTGAATGAAATTTGGAACCAGTTATCAATTGCTATGGAGCCCATTCCACGCAGACACATCGCTGTTTATTACCGTCCTCTGTCTTAAAGCCCTTTAAAATACTTAAAATATAGGGTGGGCCATTTAAAAGTTTAAATATAAAAATGCAATAAAACAAAAACGGGTTAGAAATTTTGCCAAATTTTATTTTTTTGTTATGACGAACTATTGTTCCGATTAGAATCGAATATTATTTCATTCATGTAACGGCTGGCATCACAGTATCTCATTCGATCGATTCAATTTTCGTGCACTTCTTCGATTATATGGGGTCATGGCATCTCTAATGGTGGTCTTCAAATACTCAATTGTCTCTGGTTTGTCGACAAAACACATTTCTTTAACGGCGCCCCGCAGAAAATAGTCCAACGGTGTCAAATCCCATCTTCTTAGCGGTCAACTGACATCACCATTTCGACTAATTAAACGGCCATAAAACGTTTGACGCTATATTGTGATTGTGGCATGAGATGTGTAGTAAGTTCCGCCATCCTATTGGCATCCATACCATGAAGAGCGGTTATCATGGTGTGATAGGTGTATCCATTGATCGTAATGTTTGCGCCGTCCTCATTTAGATGAAATATGTACCAATGGTGACTCCGCTCCAGAAGCCGCACCAAACAGTCAATCATAATGGGTGCATTGGCTTCTGTAAGATCATGCGTGTGTTTTCTGAACCCCAAAGACGACAATTTTTCTTACTAACGTACCCAGAAAAATGAAAATGAGCTTCGTCGGAAAATATGATTTTTTTGTTTGGCAAAATCGACATCATCGTGCAGATTCTCTTTGGCCCAATAAATCCCAACGTTGTTCAAGCGTAGATCAATTTATTACGCTCAGTGGAGATATACTGGATTAAGTGACAGAATAGAATGACATAAGTATTACCAGATTCGAAATAACCGATGATTCAAATTTAAAACGATAGATGGTCCATCGTATACAAAAAAGTGTTCAGTTTTGGAAGACCATAGGAATTTGAAAAATATGTTTAATGCTACTATTTTTGCTTCTCTCAATAATTGGCCAATTCACACGACTTTGTATCGTGTATGTTGTATTGAATACACTTGGTTGTTTGTGAATGCTCATTGCTATGCTGTATTGTGTATGTCGTATTCTTCTTCATAATTTTTGGGATTCAAACAATTTGATAGCACCAAACCAAGGCTGCTTATTAAAAACGTATGAAAAAAATGTGTATAAGTGTATCGCATTTTTAAATGAAAAATCATTGTTTTTCCCGCAACGGAGACAGGCCTGCAATGCTCAATTTTTCATAATTTATTTTCGATGATTTTTGCTGAAATTTTTTCTGTTGACCCTTATGGAATGGTTTACTCATTTTGCCATTACCAGAAATTTTATTAACTTTTTGTGTGTTACCTGTTGAATGAGTAGCTAACTCTCTGGCGTCCATTTTTGCGGCTTCCGCGCTGCTTTCGACAAAATATCCTAAAATTTTGATTATCCAGATTGCAATAGTTGTTCACGAATACTGTTATCTCGGATGCCTCTAATAAATTGTGCCCTGAGGAATATGTCGGCCAAAGAAACATTGCACTCACATGGTGAAATAAAATCGCACTCATTCATTTCCATGCGTAGTGAAGCGACATATTCGGCTATTGATTTCATTTCACTTTGATATTTTATTAAAAATGTATGTTGTGCCACAAGAATATTCTTCTTCGGAGCTAAATGTTCACCTAGAATTCTCACCAATTCGTCATACTCCAGCTCTGTTGGTGTTTTAGGGTACTGACAATGCTGACAGCAAATTGAAGTTTTTCGCTCCGATTGAATTCAATAATAATTTTTTGCAATGTTCTTTATCGCCATCGACGTTTTTCATTTTCACGTAATTTGTGAATCTATCAATATAATTTTTATAGTTTTCTTTTGCACTGGTTCAGGACCCCGCATATTCATTTGCAATAATTGCGCCATCATCTGCTTTTGAACGTTCATAAATTCGGTAAATTGCACGGCATGCATCTTGTTAGTCGATTGTATTCCTTATTTTATTATTACTGTTTTACACTCGTCGCCAACTGTTGTGACTATTGTAATTATTTTAAGTCTAAATAAAAGACGTTGAATAGATCTTGTGTCTATAAAATTTATTCTTTAAAATGAAAAATATAATTCTTGTAATAGGAAATATGACGACCGGCTTTAAGAAAGGAAGAATCTAGAATGAACTAAAAAACGTGCTCATGCCATTTGGCAACTGTAATAACAGTGATGCCAGATTGGGTTTAAATAATCTACACTGAAAATTATTTTAGATACTACAACAAGCATATACTTTTGTATAGTCGTCCAACAATACAATGTATACAACGATACAAAGGCTTGTGTGAATTGACCAAATGTTTTCAAGTTTTTTTATATCGTCACGTGGCTCTGAATAAGTGTTCAAATTTGTATATGAAAATGCCTTTCGGACTACAGCTGGAAAACTGAATGCGAACACCACATATCCTTTGGGTGGGTCTGTTTAAGTCCTTATAAGAAAATATTATTTTTTTGTTGTTTCGTTCTCTTGTTTGAAATATCTCTTTAGACTTTGGATACATTTTGTGGGAGCATGAAGTAATGTAAGTATGCCTGTAATTTGCTGTGGCATGTGAAAATACATTTCATCTCAAAGGGGTCGAGACGATATGAGAAAACCTTTAAAGTGGTGAGGCAGCATTTGGAAAAAAGTGCTGTGAGTGACAGACAAATAAACGTCATAAAGGTTCTGAGCAGGTTTAGTATTATTTTTCGTTTTATCAGGTTTGAAATATTTTATGTAATATTTGTAACAATTCACCAAATGATGGTTGAAGTGATGGCTTGTTGATATATTTGTTTTTGTTATTTTTTATTGCAACTCTTTATTCTTGTTTTAGCTCTTTATCAAATACTTATACCATGTGTGCTGGTACGAAGTGAGCGTTAAGATAAAAATGGCTTCATACGGAAAATTTATTGTGAATTGAACTTAATTTTTTCTTTCGCATTGCGATGGCATCTGTCACACATCTTCAATATACCTGAAATCAGTGAACAAACAATATACAAACAGATTTTTTTCATCGCTTTAAAGACGGCGAATTTTTTAACACAAAATG
The DNA here is from genome assembly GCA_936449025.2 of Sarcophaga subvicina. Taxonomy (NCBI): domain Eukaryota; kingdom Metazoa; phylum Arthropoda; class Insecta; order Diptera; family Sarcophagidae; genus Sarcophaga; species Sarcophaga subvicina. The sequence continues at coordinate 43,865,800 of OW388084.2, forward strand.
ATGATCTGCCGAAGGTATTATTTTTTTGTTTTTATTTGAAGAAAAGTGCCAAAGAGTCGCATCGAATACTTGACGAGCCATATGGTGATCATGCTCTATCAGAAGAAACATGCAAAAGATGGTTTCTCACGGTTCTGAGATAACGATTTTGATGTGGAAAACGAGGAATGTGAAAGAAAAAAATTTGAAGACGACTACAAATACTGGCTAATGATAAAACTTTGAGTTTAAGTTTGAGAGCAACTTCCAGAAATATTAAGTGAAAATGAAACGGTCGCAAATTATCATTTCTGACCGTTTAAAATCTATGGCAAATATTCAAAAGACTGGAAAATGGGTGTCACATAAATTGAATAAAAGACAGATGGAAAATCGAAAAACCACTTTTGAAGATTTGAAGCGTTCTACACAGTAGAGTCATCATCAATCTCTATTTCTTTCGAAGGCACCGTAGTCTACTAGGTAATGTCTTGGCTTATAGAAAACGAGACCTCGCTTCGAATCCCAGGTCAGCCATATCCAACAAAACGAAATATAAACAAGGGTTGTAATGACAATTGGTCATAATTATATATGTATGTATGTAATTCTTTCGAAATTCGTATGGAGTGGCTAGAATCAGGCTGACTGAAATATTGTTTCCAAAAATTAGTCACTTAAATATCAATCGTATTTGGTTATAATCCGACGACGCAACTTACCAGACAGCAAGATTAACAATCGATTAACTGCAATATTAACTTGGTGACTACTTTCTTTCTAAAAGTGAAATTATTTGCATGTCGCTTTGATCATGAGATTTAAAGCCTTTTTATTACTTTTATGAGGCTATGTTAAGACAGTGGTTTATACAAGATATCAACCAACGTTATCAACGTTATCAACCAACATTGTTGATAAAAAGAGAGGAATTTGGTCAAACATAGAACAATTATATGATAAAGAGTAAATGAGCTTTGTCAATTCGACGAACAGTAACCAATTAGGGTTAAAGTGTTCGTCGATTCAATGAAGAGTAACCTTAATGTACAAAAATGAGAAGTAACCGTCCAGGGTTAATAAGGATTCCAACCTAGCTTCTCATATTACCCAAGTTGTGTGAGTTAGTTTTATACATGAGTGGCAGGACCTACAGTTTAAAGGCGTCTCCGAATAACAGATATTTTGAGAAAATTTCATGACAAAAAACCGCTGAGTGTGTTTTTGCCAGAAATCTGCTGAGAGGAAGTCTCCTAAGAAATATTTTTTCGTATTTCGTGTTAATGCCTGACCTGGGGTTTTTAGTCGTGGCGTCATATCTAATAAACCAACACACTACCTACTAGACTAGGGTTGTAATTAAAAATTTTTATTTGAACTGTCTCAGTTTAACCAATATTTAAGTCGATACAGATCCTACTATGAAGGTGTCTGTTCCTTGCTTCCATACACTGATGGTATTTGCTTACTTCTGCAGTTTTTCTCATATAAAGTGATTACATTTTCATGGCTTCCTTACCATTGTTTACTTTTACAATTTCAACGCTTTTAAAGTGTAAGTTGATGCTCGTTCGTGTATGGTGTTGATGTAATTGATGCTCAAAAAATGTAATGCAACAAGGATAGTGATGGTGATGATGATGACGTCGTTTAATGATTCAATGATTTTTTGCTACTTGGAAATGCAATTAAATACTATTTTAACTCTTCTTGTTCCTCTAACCATGATTTTTGGAACAGTATTTTGCGATTTTTAAACAAAAAAGAATCTGTTAAGCAATTGTGAGAATATAATGACTTCTCATACAGTGAAAGGCAAACTCTTTAAATAGTGGTGGCCTCTTGAAAATGTATGATTTTATTTCTCTAATCTTAAAGTTTATAGTTCCAGAAAAACTGAAACCCAACCACACATTAATTCATTTTCTAGGTAACCAAAATCAATTGCCGCATTATGTAGGAAAAGTAGGTTCAGTAATACATCTTTCATTATGTGCTTCCTATATAGTATTCAAACTGAAGTAAAACAAAAAGAATGTGAGAGATATCAACAAAATTTCATATTCCTGTGAAAGATTGATAACATTATGTGTGAAATATAATATCGTTCAAATGTCCCATATGATTTCTCTAGGTAGAGAGCAACTGAAATGTTCAAATTTCCATGATGCTTAAATTAGGTCCACGTTAAGCAGTGACCCTTGCATTGAGCTCTTGAATCTCATGTGGATTAGAATCGTCCCAAATTCATCAATACGAATGCTTAGTTTAATCTGGGTGTCGATCGAAGCAAAGCCATTTTTAATTTAGTTTTTAAGTATTGAAGTACATATTATTGTTATTTGAAATTGAATATTTAATAATAAAGAATTGAAAGAAATATATTGTTACGTTTTTAATTTTTAAAAATATGAGCTCGTAGATTGCAAATAAAATAAAAATAAATTTGTGTGTGTTTCTGTTCACAATTTGATGTAAACAACAACAATTGCTTTGTTTGTTATTCATCTGTTTATACCCTTTTCATAACCAATAACAATTACTAGAGAATTGTTCGACTGATCTTTGTAACAGAGATCTTCAAACCACGATTACTCTCTTCAAACACACTGCGTCTTCATATAATATTGATTGAACTTCACTAACTCCCTCGCCTGCTTTGTCTTTCCTCTTATATTGATGTTCTTGAAGGCTAATGTTCGTGGATTCGAGATCTCTATAAACGTAAACATTGTTGTAAACATCATTATTGCTGTTTGTGTATTTTGTTTACATTTATTCCTGTAGGGTTTATTGTTGTATTTTTGTTTACTTGTTTACCATTTTTTTATGCTGGTGTTTGTTGTTATATTATATACAATTGGACGGGAGTCTACTAAGATGGGTATGGCAGTAAATGAGGGCAAAACAAAGTATATGTTATCGACAAGTAGAGCCGTGCGGCGTATTTGATCTCAGATAACGGCCGATAACTATACTTTCGACACAATCAATCAAAGAATTTATTTATCTTGGCTCCGTTACCACCGAAAATGATGTCAGTCTGGAGATCCAGAGCAGGATCACTCTTGCCAACAGTATAGAGAGTAGAGAGTAGCAGAGACCTCTCTCGTACGACAAAAGTGACACTCTACAAGATTCTCGTCATCTCCGTGCTTCTTTATGGCGCAGAGGCATGGACCTTATTAATCACTGATGCAGCAGCCTTGAGAGTGTTCGAAAGAAAAGTCCTACATAAGATTTTCGGTCCAGTGCGAGTTGGCGATGATTTCAGCATCCGATCCAACAGTGAGTTGTATGAGCTCCTCAACGATATGGACGTTATGCAGCGTATTAACATCCAGCGGTTACGCTGGCTCGGCCATGTCGTTCGAATGGAGGAGGATGCTCCGGCGAGGCGGGTATTTGATGCGGGTGTCTGCGGAAATTGGCGAAGAGGACGACCTTGTAGCCGTTGGAACGACCAAGTCGAGGAAGCCCTGTCATCGATTGGTGTGACCAGCTGGCGTAGGCGCGCAAGAAGCTGAGGTGCCTGGAAGGATGTGTCGCGTCAGACAGAAATCCGTTAATCGGGTTGTTAATGGCCAATTAAATAAGTAATTAAGTAACTTTTTTGTTATATTACGCAGTGTGATAATTTGTAAACAAGTTTATTGTTTTGTTTTTGTAGCTTTTGTTTATAATTTTAATGTTAAATGATGTAAAATCAAAAAAAAAATCAAAAATGATGTAAAATCAAAAAATTTCTAGGCTTGAATTTATATTTACTGATCCCAATGGTAGTCGTGGTGTTAATTAGGATAACAGCGTTGGGAGAAACGATGTAGTACAACGCAGTATTGTCTCCATCAAATATAGTTTGAAGACATTGAGAATTTGATGGGATGAACTTGTTTTAAATTTTGTAGGCGAGTATAAAAATGTCATTGGTAATGGATAGATCTTCCCTGCTATCCTGACAAAAGATGTTAAACAATAATGCCGGTAAAAAGCACCTCTTTCGTACACCTGTGTTTATTCTAATAGGCTCACTCAGCAACCGCCACCGGATTGTAAGACATCGATTGAGATCCTTAATATTGCAGATTAGGTCACCCAAAATTTTCTGGGTTTCAAATACAAAACCAATAAATACGAGATATGCGAAGACCAAAAATTCATCGCTTTAATACATACTCTGTTTGAGAAGTCACGTTAGCCATGGCTTCTATATCAGGCTGAATTTGACCGATGGCATTTGTTATGTTAGCTTTGAATGCCGCTGTGGTTTATGCTTTATTCGCACACACCTATGACTTAAGAACACCCCTCAAGAAGAAGTCTAACTTAGTCTAAACGCACAATCTCAGTGGTTATCTCCGTGTGAGATAACAATGCCGTCACATCACCCGTGCCTGCACATTCTCACGGACAACAGCGATGTTTGCACTTCATCGACGTACAGGTGAAGAAATTATAGTCAGTTGCTAACAGTTGTAAAGCTTATTCAGTGAAGACACGTCCTTCACTATAGTCTTCTCGTTAGGATGACTATGGCAATTGTAAAATGCATGAATCGTGTGTGTTACACCCATTTTGATAAAACAATTTTATTATTTGCACGTGCTGCTATATTCGTCCATGGTGATTTGGCAAAACAAACTGAATAAACGACATCTAATTCAACAAATTTGTTAAAATGTTGTCAGTCCATGTTGTTTGTTTTCTTTCATTATTTTGGTGAACATACCAAAGAAAAATTGTGATTAGGATCATTAGAGAACTCCAGTCTACATTTTGTGATATTTTTCTCTTGTTTAATTCATTTTTAATAGACTTTTTGGATTTCAGTTTTTGTTTCATTAATTTTCGAGTTGTATTGCTTTTATTGCTGTTGTTGTTTTAATTTTATACCATAAAATTCCATATTTTTTGCTTCTTTTGTTTCTAAGTCCTCCTCTAAATGTGTATTGAATTTTAAAAGTGGTATAGTATAGTACATCAAATAATCATTTTGAAAACAAAAGTATATTTGAATATAAATTGTAGTAAAAATGTATGTTTTTGTAGCTTTTGTTTATAATTTTAATGTTAAATGATGTAAAATCAAAACACCAGTATCTAGATTCTTTTCATTTTCGAAACCATATATTTTTTAGTTGATATATATTTATCGAACGTATATCTAACTCACTTAAGTTAGAAATATGATTCCTAAAATCCTTTGAAAGATTTCAAGAGTCGTTTATTTCGATGGTTATGTTTTAAAATTAATAAGAGTCTTCAAAAGCTTTCTTAAATCTGTGCATGTTTTCATTTCCTTGAAAAAATTGATTTCTTCCGAGAAAAAAAAAGTCTGAAAAGATTAATCACATACTCGTTCCTATACAAAGAGTAGTAAATCATTACGATTTATATTTAAAATTATTGCCAGATTAATTTCTTCTTTATTTTGATGCTTCTTCTTTATTTGATGCGTTTAAGTACTTCATATGAGTATAGTTTGTTGTAGTTTTCATTTGTATTTATTTTCTACGTCTGTGCTGCACTAAACACTTAAGGCCTTTTTTTCTTGTTCTTCAAATCAAAAGATTTCCTGGATTATTGTTTCCGTTTTAACAAACTGAAATTAAAAGTAAAGAATGACATGAAAAACAATTGAAAAATTCTCAAAATAAGGATAAAAATAAAGAGTACTACAGGCCTTCAGATCATCGTGTTACAATGGAGAATATCTCGGTAAATGAAAAGACAAAAGAAGACAACAGAAGGCAATGATGAAAGGAACACTTAAGAATTTGAAAGTGAATCAGAAGTTTCTAACGAATTAATTGTAATTTCGTTGCATTCATACAAAATCGTTTCCGTTTTATGTGACCATTTTGAAAATTAGAAAAGAAGTGCCGCATCTGTTAATAGACGCCTATGGTATGGAAGTAATTAAGATTCACATAACTAAACAAATCAAATCAAACCTTTTTTTCAAATTGTGTCTTTTCTTTTGTTTATTTAAATTTATTTATCATTCTTATTATCCTTCTTATTATTATGAAAATTTCTAAACATTAGATGAACATTTCCTTAACATTTGCCCTTGGCAGGCATGAATAGGCAAAATTTATGTTTGACTTCATAGTTTTCAGGCCTTTCTAAAAGGAAATACTGAAAAGGATCACAACACAAAAACCCCAAACCTACAGAACCCAAAAAAAAAGTGAGGAAAAAGTGTTAACAAACTTCAAAAATTCACCCGAATACATAATAACAACTATCTCCCACCTCCCACATTCTGTAGATTCTGACTGACTAATCTTTTAAGCTAAAGGGAACTCCTTAAAATTTACATGCAGTCATAGTTGTTGCTATTGTTGTTCTTCTACAATATATCAAATATAAATCAAATATAAGGAGCTTTTAACAGGGAGTGAATAAATAGGGTTCAACATTATTTTTCTCTGTCTTAAATTCGTTTGTATGGCTCTTGCTGATGTGTGGAATATTTTAAGATCCACCGGTGATTCAAATAATTTCCGTATTGACCCTCAATTTGGACCCATTTTTTATTTTGGGTCATTATATTGGTTTTCGAATTAAAACTCTTTATATACAGTTATTCACAATTTTTTTACCTTTTTTGTGCCAGACGGTAACGACAAGGTAAGTTTTGCTTATAAAAATTTCTTGGTTTTTTCTAGTGCAATGCTATAAACACAATAAACGCAACGCAGCAATCATAACAGTTTTGTAATTGCAACCTCAGCGTAAGCTGCATGTGTATTAATTATAATAAAGGCAGCAGCGGTAAATCATAAGCAAAACAGGTAAAATAATAAACCACCAAAACGTTCTTTCGCGTTATATTTCATACATTGCGTTTTTAAAACTTCTAATTAATGCATGTTATTATGTATTAACAGCATTCATTTTCGCATTGCCAGCACATCCTCTCACTGTGAACACTAATTCTCTTATTGCTGCGAATAAAAATAGAAATTAGCCTAAAAGCAAAGCAGCAGAAACTTTGGTTGGTGTTGCGCTGCCTTTAAAATAATCACCTTCATATACATAAATGTATTCTATCTTTGAGAGATTGCTGCGTTTGATCAGTTAGTAGTTAATCAAACAAAATGAAGTCAATAATCGTGGATGTCAATAATAATTTAAATTCAAACAGATATAGGTCTAACCTAAGCTACTAATTAGTTGTTTTTATATAGTATTTTATTCCTTTAGATTATCCGAATCCTATTAGAGATGGCATAGGTCTATACGGGAAATTCTATTCGGTCAGAATACTTCTCATAGTGTTTTTTGCTAACAACGTTTTACAAATTGTTGCAGTGACTTTGTAACGCTAAAAACATAATTCTAGGATGCACGACCGCCCAAAGTCGCAGAATTAAACATTTGACCATACGTGGTGATTTTCACATCTGATGAAGTACGAAAAATCCTCTAGCAATTAGATGTATACCAGGAAAGTAGAGCCACACAGATCTAATTTCGAAACTGCTTAGCTGAAGTTCAATAAGACACACAGGCTGGCGACTAGAACACGTCTGAATGCGGTGCTAGATTTAATATCATATAGTAATGAAGACAATAGGGAGACTATAATTTTGGTTACGGCAGGCAGGTAAAATACAACTTGACTGATCCTGTTAGAACACGTCTCACTGCGGAGCTAGATTTAAGATCGTATAGTAATGATGGCAAGACGTAAGGAGACTATGACTTATGTTGCGTGAGGCAATACGAGGTTCAATGTGAAGGCTAACTCAAATATGGTATAATTAACACCTTTTCGTTAAATATCTCCTAGACGGGATGAAAAACCTTATAACCCAAGCTATTTCAAGAATTAGCTTCTATAAGTTTGAAAGAGAAAGGAAGACAAGTCTAGAAAGGTATGCTCAATGAAACAGAAGATAGATAGATAGCGATAAGCATATATCTGTATAGTAATTGTGGGAACCAAGTGCCTGTCTTCACTATAGAACCAAGGAACATTTTATTAAAAGTTAAAGCGCTCCAAGCCTGAAATGAATGTCGTGATAACAAAATTGAATCACGATAACACATATTTGATTAACGCATATCAGAAGAAAATACATGGGTGTCTTTAAATTTCTAGGCTTGAATTTATATTTACTGATCCCAATGGTAGTCGTGGTGTTAATTAGGATAACAGCGTTGGGAGAGACGATGTAGTACAACGCAGTATTGTCTCCATCAAATATAGTTTGAAGACATTGAGAATTTGATGGGATGAACTTGTTTTAAATTTTGTAGTCAGTTGCTAACAGTTGTAAAGCTTATTCAGTGAAGACACGTCCTTCACTATAGTCTTCTCGTTAGGATGACTATGGCAATTGTAAAATGCATGAATCGTGTGTGTTACACCCATTTTGATAAAACAATTTTATTATTTGAACGTGCTGTTGAATGCTATATCCATCCATGGTGATTTTGCAAAACAGACTGAATAAACGACATCTAATTCAACAAATTTGTAAAAATTTTGTCAGTCCTTAATGTTTGTTTTCTTTCATTATTTTGGTGAACATACCAAAGAAAAATTGTGATTAGGATCCTTAGAGAACTCCAGTCTACATTTTGTGATATTTTTTATCTTGTTTAATTCATTTTTAATAGACTTTTTGGATTTCAGTTTTTGTTTCATTAATTTTCGAGTTGTATTGTTTTTATTGCTGTTGTTGTTTTAATTGTATACCATAAAATTCCATATTTTTTGCTTCTTTTGTTTCTAAGTCCTCCTCTAAATGTGTATTGAATTTTAAAAGTGGTATAGTATAGTACATCAAATAATCATTTTGAAAACAAAAGTATATTTGAATATAAATTGTAGTAAAAATGTATTCCTTTTTGTGTGTCTAATATAATTGTATTTCTGGGTTTATATTTTTGATTTGAATTTTAAATACGAAAAAATCTTTAAAACATATTTATTAAGAGTTTTAAGGAAATGTTCACAGGATGTGTTACTAATTCCTTATCGATCAAAGGCTTTCTATAAGAGTACTAAGTGAAAGACAGGGAATACAAAATTGATAGACATTGAAAATAATGTTTGAATTCTTTTAACATGCATATGTACATGCTTACATAATTGGCCATTACAACCCTTCAATCAGGATTACGACCTAGCTTTTCATATCACTTATGGTGTGTGTGTTAATTCTATACAATAGTGGCGGGATCTACAGTTTCAAGTCGACTCCGAAACACAGAAATTTTTGAGAAATTTTTCAGGGTAATTTTTCATTTACTCTCAGAGTTTTTGCCAGAAATCTGCTGATGAAACCATCTTATAATTGAAGCAATGGAGGCTCTGTTAACCCAGAAATTTTTCACTCTAACCGCTAACTATTCCTTTGGGTCTAAATTCTACAGCCATGCTTGCTTTGTTGACTTTCTATCTTAGGATATTTCTTATTCACTACATTTTCTGCATTTTATTTATTTATTTTCTCTTTTAATAAACTCCAGTAGTTACAATATAAACAATAAGTTAAAATATGATTCGCACACTCTGCGAAAGTTTGTATTTATAAATCTTAAGGGGCTGGGCAACTCATTGTAAAGCAATGTTTCACTTTTATACAAAATTGTTGATTTCACAGAAGCATTGCGTCTCTTCTAAACAATTGATTAACTGAGTGCATTTGTGGCATCCATGCGTGGACAGTTTGGAATTTATGGAGAAAACAATTGGCCAATTCACACGACTTTGTATCGTGTATGTTGTATTGAATACACTTGGTTGTTTGTGAACGCTCAATGCTATGCTGTATTGTGTATGTCGTATTCTTCTTCATAATTTTTGGCATTCACGCAATTTGATAGCACGAAACCAATACAATTTATTAAAAACATATGAAAAAATGTGTATAAGTGTATCGGATTATTACATGAAAATTATCAACAATAAGCATATACTGTTGTATAGTCGTCCAACAATACAATGAATACAACGATACAACGGCTTGTGTGAATTGACCAAATGAATAAGACAGTGTACTTAAACATTCTGAAGAACAATTTCAACAAAAGTGCGGAAGAATTAGAGACTTTTAATGGTTTTTACTTCTAACAAATCAATGAACCAAATTATACTGCTGCTAATAGGAAAATGTGATTTGCCTACCAAAGGCCCAGAAGTGCGCAGTCGTTAAATCTTAAACAAAAGGCGACTGAAGAACTTACTTAAGGATAAATGATCGCAAATATGAACGGAAAACACACAAAAAGATGTTGTATTTAATGCCAAATAGGTTAAATAGAGTGCCTGACCTTAAGAAACTTTCTGCTAAATATTAAGAATAACATTTTTAATACATTGGGCCTTTGAATATCAAATGCAACCAACCTCTTTACTTGCTGCTAACAATACCAACCAACCATCAACACTTGTAATGTGAAAACAACATGATCATCAGGAAGTTTTTCTTTTGTTTTGTGGAATAGAGTTTTTTCTATTTTATTATAAAATAATCAATCATTTCCTTACAAACTTTTGCTTAAAATTTATAAAATTGTTAAAATATATTGTCGTATCTAGATTTATGGTGTTCACTGTAAGTTTGTTAATGGCATTGCTTTAAAAAGCAATTTTAAATGCTTTATGTAGGTGTTATTAAACAAAATTTTAATTAAATTGAAGTTAATTTCATTAATTTGATAAAATCCACACCTCGTATTAATGTTATAATTTATCAAGTGAATGAATCATGATTCATTTCTGGTTGCAATTTCATTACCAAAAAATCTGCTTCAATAATTTATAAGCCGCTTGCTGTAAGCCATCACAGAAGAATTTTATGCGGATAAATATTCACACCTTCCACCCTTTCGGTTTGCAGAACAATTCATGAAAGAATTACAAGTGAAAAGTGCACGAAATGCCATGAAATGAATAAAATTAAGCTCTTCTTACACCACACAAGTAATTAAAATTTGTGTTGAAATGAACATCGACAATAAAATGAAGAAAAATTAAGAGGTTTTCGAGGAAAACAAAAAATATTTTGTGAGGCTTGTGTGCAGCAATTACACGAATAAATCATAATTTGCTGTCAGTTGGTAAGGCACAGGTTAAATTGAGAAAATATGTGATTATGTATGTTACAATACAATGTAATTCAGGTTGAATAAACAGTTTAAAAAGCTTTGTTCTTTGTAATGATTAACGCTTTGTATTTAAGAATGAAAATTTCATACAACAGCAGCTACTCTAAACGGTCTCTGTCGAAAGTAAAAATTAATAAAAAAAAAAATTTTTAAGTTTTCCAGAATTATCAGAATATAAAAAGCAATGGATGACTTTAATTACAACATGATTTTTAAAAATAAATACCCACTGAACGAATGGCAGTGGAATTTCTTAAACAATAAATTTATAAGAATACCAACCCCTTATTCCACATTACAAAGTATGAAATTTCAAAGAAATACAACCTGAAAATGCTTTGTATAGAATATGGTAGCCTAACGCCATAGTGGAAAAACTAACTCCAAATGGTAATATTACCGCCACAATCCCTCACGGCGTTAAGAGTACATTTACACTGTAGTTTTTTGTGAAAACTAATTTATTTATTTCAGAACGAGGTCATCATACTATTAGGAAACCAATAAACACAGTGTGCAAGTCCGTAATCTACTCTGAAGATTGTGGAGGTAACTACCAAAGATTTAATTTCGTATACACAATGTCTTTTATTTTAAATTGAACGAAGACATAAAAAAGAACACATTTTTCCCGAAAGGTAAGAAAATAGGTTGTAGGAAAGGAGACCACCAAGAGTCTCATGCATATCGGCATACACCTAAGTCACCAAATAGACTGGTGCGCTCATCGTTTTATTTTCCACGCATTCTATTCGCTCAAATCGCCCTTATTCAGTCTTTAAATACTCATGAATACACGACAGTATCTTTTCAGTTCTTTCTATTGCGTCTTTGATAACAGTTGATATGACATTTTCACCCGCTTTCTCAGCGTGGTCTTTAAAGCATTGAGAGACATTGTTTTATCCACGCTTATGGTACGTAGTACTCAGGCTCTATTAGCGATAATATTAATATTATATTATTTAAGATAACTCCTTCCCAGATGACCCCTGCCCATATAAAGTCAATTTGACTAAATTATCACTGTCGCAGGTCGCATATATTCACTGTAGCCAAAGGCAAAGTTCGTCTTCTGGTTGTTCTAACTATATAGGTCCGGTCACGTCCTATATCTCTTTTTAGAGCTATTCATACATACATATACTTACATACAGACATGCACATACATAATTGATCATTACAACCTTTCACTCAGAATAACGACCTAGCTTTACACACCACACAATTGTTTGTGTTAATTTTATCCAAAAGTGACGGGAGTTTAACGTCGACTAAGAACGACAGATTTTTGATAAACTTTTAAGGACAATTTTATTTTACTTAGCGAAGACAATCATATTTCTGAAGCAGACAGGTTCACATTCAGGTCTCTTAGATGCGCATAATTGTATGGACTGCACTGCGTGTAGAAAAGCTTAGACTACAAAACTCAACACCCGAAGAATGAAAGCCTTAAGGTTAACAAATAGTTCTAACTGTGGTAATCCGTTCAGGTATTTGTAATTACAAATTTTAGGGATTGCAATTCACCTAAATTCTCTGCGAACAAATAGATTGATAGTAATCGAATTAATAGAAAATGGAAATGGAAACTAACCAAATATTTTTGTTCAATACGTAGTGTAATATAATTTTATATGCATACATTTGTATATGTATATATATAATTACATATGGTATAATAAATCTATCTATTACATTTATTTATTTATATGCAATAAACATACCTATGTATGTACATACATATTTTGACTATGAAATATATACATACATTATTTAAATAAACATAAATAGGATCTATTAAAATAGAATTTGGACGTAATAGATAATAATTTATGTTGTATTCAACTTAACATTTCAGTCCATAAGTCCATAAATAAATACACGATTATTTAAATAAAGAAATATAAATACAAGCATATAATATATATGTATATATGTATAAAAATGAAATGCTCTTATTTCGAAATGATTTCTAAATGTTTTATTCACATTTAAAATCATATTAAATTCAATAATATTATAGAAGGCATTGCACAAAAGAACTCAAATTTAATTCAATGCATTGAACATTATAAGGGCGTTCTGTTTAATAGGAAACACTCGTTAGAATAATGAGTTGATTCGCACTTCGATTTTATGCTAAGGCTTATACATACATACATAATTGGCCATTACAACCCTTCAGTCAGGATTACTGTCTAACTTCTCACACCACTCATGTTGTGTGTGTTAATTTCTTATACATGAGTAGCGGGACCTACAGTTTCAAGTCGACTCCGAAAAAAATTTTTACGATCATATCTTTTGGTTTTGCACATCGGCTCTACACCCAAAAAATTAGACATCACATTCACCACCTTCAAAAAGACTTAATATATGTACATAGGTATAACATGATAATAAATATGTGTGCAGGTAATTACCGTATTATCGTTCCAGCGAACTGTGATAATATTGTTATTTTTGTCAAAGCAAAAATCTGATGAACCCCAAGGTTTCTTTTTCATCAATTTAATATCATCCAACAATGCGTGATTGCTCCGATTATTGCCAAATAACCTTTTCGAGATAATGTACATAATAAATTATGACTTGTAAAAAATTTGTTGAATGTAATATAATATAATGGCTTGGATCTGAACTATTCTCTAATAGTCGTAGAACCACGTTTTCTTCAAGGCCGCAGTCAGCATTATTATTAGCAGAAGCGCCAGCATATGGGATAAAGGAATAACAATATCCTATCATAGAAGCTAACACCCAGTATTTGTATTGGCTTGCCCTTTATGTCCATCTTTAGGGCATGGCGACCATAATATGCGATCAAGTGATCATCCACAGAAGGACTATGAGAAAATATGTCATTTTTAAGGCATATTTGCAATAAAACTCTCATGTTTAACTATGTTGTTTAGTCATCATATAATAAAGAGAAAAAATTTTTATTTCAGAACACACTTATGCCGAAGTGGGTAGAAAAATGCCCATGCTCTACAGAAGCCCCCACGACACTTAAAATCATATCAATACAAATACTCCAAACACTGTTTGTACCAAATTTCACTGAAATCGGACCACGGGTTCTAGGGTTAATTGATCATTACAAGCCTTCAGTCCTTCGACGTAGCTTCTTATATGCTTGTTTTAATATTATGAATGAGTGGCGGGACCTACAGTCTAAAGTCGACAACAAACGAAAAGATTTTTAAGAAACTTTTCATTGCAATTTTATTTGTTGCCAGAAACCTGCTGAAAGTAAGTCGCCGAAGAAATATTTTTTTATAGTTATGTATATTCAAAAAGTCTGAGCTGGGGCTTAAACCGCGGCCTCATGCCTTATAAGCCAACATTCTACTTACTAGAATAAACACGGTTTTCACAAAACCCCAAAAAAATTTCTCACGACATTAATTAACATGATATTGGTGACCAGTTGACATTAGAATGTCAGGAGATAATTTGTTCTGGCAACTTTTGCTGAAATAAATCGCGTGTTGTGAGGCAGGTGGCTCGCTTTACTGAAACCACATTAGGTATAGTTAGGTTAGATTAGCAGGACGGCATTCCACTGTCACACACATCACTTATTGGTCTATTGCGACAAGGGAAAATAATGAAGAAAACAATTAAGACAATAAAAAAAGCCACAATATTAAACTAAAGCCAATCCCGTTTAGGAACCCTTTATACATATCTACCAGATCTTCAACAAATCAATTACCTCCCCAAATCTACCCACATATGTACCTGCATACAAGAACATTGTCATAAAATACGATCCATCGTTTTCTTTACTTCTTCACTTAGCCCCTGTTTTCATAATCAAAATAAACATGTGACAGCTGTCAAATTTCAGAGTTGCCACTTGCACAAAAAATTATGCTCTTACTGATAACTGTTTATTATGTTATTCTGTAATATTAGTTAGAAAATTCGTTTGTAGTTGCTCATTTCGATTCTGTTTTCCCCGTATTTTGCTTAATTTTATTTGTTGTAAGAAATTTATGCTTGTAGTACAAACAAAAAACTAAGAAACTCTTATTGACTTAACTCTGTTTATAAAATTATTTTCAAACAATATTATCTCCTGAGATTGAAACATAAACAAAAAGAAACAACAAAAAAAAAACAAATTCTTTACTGTCACCACTGGGATTAAAGAAAAGTTTTGATTTTGTTTTCCTTTTTTGCGTCCGGTTTTAAGAGAAATAAAAACTGTCAACATCATCAATAAACCCTCAACAGAAATACAAAAAAAAAAAACACAAAATATTATCACTATTTAATAACGATTTTAACTTTTTTAACTTTTTAGTAGAAAAAGCAGAGCAAAAACTTGATACCACTGCAGTCTTCTTATAACTAAACAGCCTGTGTTATGAAAATAGCGAAATTTTTCTGTGTTATGAAAATATGTAACTGTTCTTTAGCCTCTAAATAACTAAATGGGACAACTTTGAATCATTTTACAGTAACAATTTAAAAATAGGAGTTGCGATCGTTCAGTGGGACACATATGTCCCAATATATGCGAAAGGGTTAAATATATATGGAGGAATGGATCATAAGTCCGTCTGTACCATATACATGTATTCATGTGGCGAAAGTACTTACACTTCTGTATGTATGACTATGGTAACAAAGTCAGTTTCTTATGATAACATTTGACGGAAAAAATCTTCCAGGAAACATAAATTTAAGAAATGAGTGACGAACTGTTTCGCAATTATTTGAATGAATACAGCAAAAAAGCAAGAGCAGAAAAAGTTGGAGCATAGAACTTCGATGTAGACAGATATTATAATACGTACTTAAACATCATATTGTTACGTTTTTACCTTTTAAAAACATTTAAAATATGAGTTCGTAGATTGCAAATAAAATAAAAATAACTTTGTGTTTAGTTTTAATTAAATTCTTTATTGTACGCACAATTTTGTGTGTCACTGTTCACAACTTGATGTAAACAACAACAATTGTTGCGTTTGTTATTCTTCTTTACACTCTTTTGCGTAAACAACAACAATTGCTCGACAGATCTTTATAACGGATATCGTCAAACCACAATTATTCTCTTCAAACACAGCTTGTCTTCACTCAAAACTGACTAAATTTTTACTTGCCTGCTTTGCCTTGCCTTTTATATGGCAACGTAAACAGTCTGATGAACGATTTTCGTGGCTACGCCTTCTCGTGATCTCTATAAATGTAAACATCGTTGTCTCATTATTGTTGTTTGTGTATTTTTGTTTACATTTATTCTTGTTTTTCAATGTTTGTTGTTGCATTTTTGTTTACTTGTGTATCAATTTCTTTATATTGGTGTTTTGTTGGTATATTTTTGTTTACTTGTTTATAATGCAAACAAGTTCAATGTTTTTGTTTTTGGAGCTTTTATTTACAATTTAAACGATGTGGAAGCAAAACACCGTTTCCATTTTCATAATAATATATTGTGTGACTGGTGATTATCTACTAACTTTCATTAGAAGAATAGTTATACAAGAATGTTGTACGATTCTTCAAAAGTTGTCAAGTAAGGAATGTAAATTTGCGAGTGTTTCCCAGCTTCCTTCAAATAGTACGTTGCAGTGTCTCTATTAAATGATATAAAATATAAAATTTTCACGAAACAATACCATTACTGTACTCTAATATATATATACAGTGGACAACAAAAGTCTAGGTACCCCAATATGTGTATGCGATTTCATGAATTTTAAACAATAATTGATGTTTTTATATTTATTTCAGTAGGAGATCATTAGGAACAGAAGTTAACTAAAAAACTTGCTCATAAGTGCATTGGGTCAATTATTTTGCTGCCCAGTGTATGTATACCATATTTATGGTATTTCGCAACAAATACAAATATAATATATGCACATACAAACAAAGGAGAGAAATTCATAATGTCACCATTAAAGTCATCAGTATGTTGTGTAATGTTTTCAGAACAGAACCAGCTCAGGCCAGAAAAAACTCATTTGGTCACAATAATTGCCTTTAATGGTATTTCTATAGAATTATATGTGTAAAGATTTGAACAGACTACGTATGGCACATACCCACAAATGTACATTTGCAGATAAAAACAATTTTTTGGCAAAATTTTGTAAAGCCATCAACTTTCTTGCGCTTGCCAAACTAAAGCACACGTGGTGGAAAACTACAGCAAAATGGAGCAAATGGCTACAAAACTTTAAACCGCAAAATTTCTACATGATGTGGATTAAAATTAAAAATGAAAATAAAAAAAAAATAAAATAGACGTTGACAGTATGGAACGAAGACTTTAAAAAGATAATGCTATGAGGCAGACGTAAATTTCTTTCTTCTCCACTTTCTTCCTCCGCCCTCATACCAATTTCGTTTATTATTTGATGTCTCATGTGGAACTTCTTCACATATTTCGCGTAATGAACTGTTTATCGTTGGTCTTGCGATTTAAGAAGAATTTTATTTTGCTCTTGTCGATTCTACAAGCATTTTTGTCGACAAACACTCATGCAGTCTTTGTGTTGGAACTAGGAAAATATTTTATGGGAAGGAGGAAAGAGAATATCTTTATATCATATAGAAAGAAAGAAGTTTCACATACGAAAGACCTGGCTTAAGAACGTTTTTTTTTGCAATACAGTGTGCAAGCCGCTGGTCAGCCACAAAAGACGAGTGTTACTTACGAATACATGATTCTCGGGAAAAAGTCCCTTATTTAGCTCGAACATAATCAATTGTACAAGTGATTGAACAGTGAAACACAAGACACATTCTAGCAATGCGCCAATTAATCAAAATAGTTGGATACCCTACCATCATTAATTGGCACTTCTACCCTCTCCTACACACGGTTGAGAAGCTTCAAAATATACTTTGAGGCACCAACCCAAACATGAGAGTCGCTCGGTTGCAAGTGGCGTAAATAGTAAGGAGATCAGATGAAGTGAAGTATATATTATTGCATATAGAGATGATACAATATTATTACTGCCACACTGGGTCTTTCGCGAGTTAAAATCTACCCTATTCAAACGACCTCTTTCGGAGATTGATCGTATATCGAATGTGGGTAAGTCATTCATATTACGCCTTTTCGTCTTAATCTCCAAAGTGCTCGGCCTACCATTTAAAGAAGACAAATGACAAATATTGCTGTGTCCATAGGATTATAAGCTACAAAAAGAAGATCGTTAGTGAAGATAAAAATAGAGTTGGAGATAGATGCCCCTGAGATAAACCTGTACTTGTCTGATGGGATCCCATCTATAACAACCGGTATAGTGTGCGCCCTAAGAAAGCACGGTATAAATCGAGAGAAGTTTCTATCAACACTAAAGGTTTGGCAAGTTGCAATAGAATAGTCACGTCATTCCCGCCAATATGTTATTTCGTCCCTTGAAAAGAGAGCCCATCTGATGATCTGAATACTGTTACTAATAGTACAGCCTTAGTTCGAGTTTTGGCCATTATATGTTTAGATTCACTTAAGCGATATATACAAGGAGACTTTGTCTTGTGATTCAAAATTTGTTGGAAGAAAATTTGTTTCTGTTTAAATGGTTAGAGAGTTATGCTGATTTAATTTTTATTCGAGTTTTGGTTGCTAAAAATTTTAAAGTGAACTGGTTAAAGTCTTACGAAATGGTTTTAAGTCCTGAGTTTCTGAATTTTCTAAGAAATGAGATACTAATATATGACAATTTAGATTCTGTGAAAGCTCTGAACATACACTAGGTTCTGAAGATTACACATACATAATTGGTCATTACAACCCTTCAGTCATGATTACGACCTCGTTTCTCACACCACTTATGTTGTGTGTGTTAATTTCTAATACGTGAGTGGCGGGACCTACAGTTTAAAGTCGACTCCGAACGACAGAAAAACTTTTCATGACAATTTTATTTGCTCTCAGAGTTTTTGCCAGAAATCTGCTGAGAGGAAGTCGCCGAAGAAATACTATTTGTATTTTATATTGATGTCTGGCCTGGGGCTCGAACCCTGGCTTCTCGTCTAATAAGCGAACACACTACATACTAGACCACGGGTTCTGAAGATTATTTTTTTAAATTAAAATAAGTTGCAGGACTTAATGGGTACAAAGAGAAATATTTTATTTGTATTGTAGGGAGAAAGTTATTATTATTTATAATTTTTACTTGTGCTTCTTTTTTTTATAAGCCTTGGAATCTAATCTAAATTTTGGGGTCTAATCTAAAACTATGAAGTATTTTTAACGGTAAGAAAAAATTACAAAACTTTAAAAAAATCTCAAACTTTAGAAATATATGAATCGCATTTTCTGCAATTGCGAGAAATTTTAAGAGGCTTGAATGAAGTCTACTTTACAGACCATTTGACTTCGAAATTGTGTTTCTCTATAACCAAATGTCTACAACCCAGTAAACAATTAGTTTTGTTGTAATAATATTGGGGATAATAAATCGATAATGTTGTTTCAAACTGTTTCTTGTAGCGTTACTTTTATAAAGTACTATACGTTTGGTAAAGATATTACGAACAGAGTTGATACGCTAAAGTTTTTGAAAAAGAATTTGTGAAGACTTAAAACAATTTTATTACAGTCGAACTTCTCTATAGTAAACTTCTATACAATGAAGCTCTCCCTATTATGAATTAATTTCAAACACACAACTTTTTCCTTTCCAATTTCATTATTTTCGATCTCTTTATAATGAATTTCCATACAATGAAGTTTTCTATACAATGAAGCAATTTTGCAGGTGTAATATTTGACTCACATGCGTTTTTGTCTCCATATAATGAATTTTTCAAACAATTTTCTGTTACGCATACTAACAACTCTGTGTACCGAGAAAGATGTCACATATAATGAGGGGATTCCCAAAAGAGGAAAAAAGAACAAAAAAAAAGAAAAAAGCCACATCAATAACAATTTTGACATCAGTTGCCGGTGTTCAATGATCGGAAATGAAGTAGCATTTCTCTTGAAGAAAATTATTAATTATTAATAAAGTTGAAGAAAATATGATCAAAATGACATCTTTAATGCCGATGAGACTGGTTTGTTTTTTAAATGTTTGCCAAACAAAACACTAACATTTAAAAATGAGAAATGCTTTGGTGGAAAACATAGCAAAGAGAGAATAACTGTCCTAGTAGCAAGCAATATGACTGGTTTGGAGAAACTGAAACTGCTTGTTATAGGAAAGGCCAAAAATCCTAGATGTTTTAAAGGAATAAGATCTCTAGATGTAGATTATCAGTCCAACAAAAAGGGGTGGATGACAGGTGACATTTTTACGAAGTGTCTTTTAGAGCTGGACAAAAAATTTTTTTTCACAGAAAAGGAAGGTTTTACTTTTTATTTATAATTGCACTGCGCATCCTAAGGAGGCAAAAGATAAACTGCAAAATATTGAGCTTGCGTATTTTCCTCCGAACATGACGTCCTTACTTCAACCAATGGACCAAGGCATCATCTACAACATAAAACAACTTTACAGAAAACGAATTTTGATGAACATATTGTCACAAATGGAGAAGAACGAACCTGTTTCGGCCATATATTTGCTTCAAGCTATTCGAAATTTAATCACAGTGTGGAATGCCTTTGTGAAACCAGAAACAATTGCGAATTATTTCAGAAAGGCAGGATTTTCGAAAGATGGCGTGTGGACTCATTGGGATGAGGAAGACTTTCTTCCGTTAGCTGATTTGGCTACTCTACAGGCTTCATTTAGGGAAGTAACGAACGTTGATGCATCATTTGAAGATTATGTCAATGTTGATAATGATGTGCATCCCATCCGATGAGGATATTCTCATCAGTGTTCTGGAAACTCGTGGAGTTTCGGCTATGGCAGGTACATACATATTTATTTATTAGTTTTGTGTGCATACATACATATGTATTTTAATCCTAATGCCAAATAAATGTGTGATGTACATTATTTTTACATTTATAGAGTCGGATAACGATGAAGAAGAACTGGCCGATGAAGAATTGGCTGACGTCAATAAGACGATACCTACATTGGAGCACGTTTCTTCATCAATAGATGTACTTCGAACTTTTGTGGAGATGAGGAGTAACGTGCCGACTAATTTAAATCTCTAAATGTATTAGAAGGTTTTGTTGAGGAAGAGAAATGGAAGAGTGTAATCCAAACTAAAATACCTGATTATTTTAAATAAAAATGGAAAAAAATATAATTTTTATATAATGGTTTTGTTATTTGGTATTACAAGGTTTTGATGTGGAAGAAAAATGGAAAAGTGTAACCCAAACTAATATGCCTAATTATTTTAAATAAAAAGTGGGGGAAAAATATAATTTCTGTATAATGAAGTTTCTATATAATGAAGTGATTTTCTGGTCCCGTCAAGATTCATTATAGGGAAGTTCGACTGTATTTTATTTTCGGAACATATGTGTATGTCCCAATGTGATTTAACGTTCGTTAATCTCTGAACTGATAAATTAAAACTAGGAGCAAATGTATAGATTGCAATTTAAATAAACCAAATTACTTACTCCCAATCGCTATTTGCTAATTTATTTAAATACCGATATGAAGTGAGAGTTTTTTTTTTGTGAAAATTGAACACCGTTCTTAAATGGGCAAGTAAAAACATGCGGGCCATTGCAGGCTACTTACTTACTTAATTGGCATTAACAACCCTATTAACGGATTTTGGCCTGCCGCAACACATCCTTCCAGGCGCCTCTGCTTCTTGCGCGCCTTCGCCAGTTGGTCACACCAATCGATGACAGGGCTTCCTGGATTAGGTCCTTCCAACGGATACAAGGTCATCCTCTTCGCCGACTTCCGCAGATCCCCGCATCAAATACTCGCCACGCCGGAGCATCCTCCTCCATTCGAAGGACATAGCCGAGCTGGATATTAATACGCTGGCACAACGTATATGTCGTTGAGGAGCTCATACAGCTCACATATTGGATGCGGAAATCATCGCCAATTGGACCGAAGATCTTATTTAAGACTTTTCTCTCGAATGCTCTCAAGGCTGCTTCATCAGTGCCTCTACGCCATAAAGAAGCACGGGTAGGATGAGCGTCTTGTAGAGTATTAGTTTTGTTCTACGAGAGAGGTCTCTGCTACTCAATTGCCTATTGAGACCATAGTAGCACCTGTTGGCAAGAGTAATATTGTGATTGATCTCCAGATTGACATCATTTTTGGTACTAACAGCGGAGCCAAAATAAATAAATTCCTTAACCGTATCAAAAGTACAGTTATCGGCCGTAATCAGAAAACTAATACGCCGCATGTCTCTACTTGTCGATAAAATATACTTTGTTTTGCCCTCATTTACTGCCAAACCCATTTTAGTAGACTCCCGTTCAATAGCAGGAAAGGCATCTCGCCTGGCAGACCCTATGATGTCAATGTCGTCAGCGTACTCAAGCAACTGGAGAATTTTTTGAAAAATAGTGCCATTGCGATGCACTCCCGCCTTTCGCAGAACACATCTCCATGACGAAGTTGAAGAGGTTGCTAGATAAGGGATCGCCTTGTCTGAAACCTTGCAGCCAATGCAGGCTACACGTATTTTATAATGCGTGTCCCATCGATGAAAATAAAAAGTATTTGGAGGGAAAATCTGGTGAATACAACAGACGCGGTTGCAATACATACCAGTTTTGCTTTCTGTGCGGGTGCATTTTATTCTGGTCGTTTTTCTATAAACTCATGGTTTGAATTGTTTATTTGTTATCGATAGCGATAGTTATTGCAGTGCACAACACCTTTATGGTACCACCAGAATCGAATTGGTTTTTTCGCCACAATTAATGGTTGTACCGGATTAATCAATTATTTTTTCATTTGGAATTCTGAAAATGAATCCATTTTTTATTGCCAGTAACAATTCGATGTAGCACTACTTTTCTATCGTGTCTTTGAAGCAACATTTCACAAGTTGTGTTTTGGTATTTCATCTGTCTGTCATTCAATTCATGTGGCACCCAACTTTGAAACATTTGGAACGTTGTTTGTTGTGCAGCATTTAAAATTTGTACGGTTGTTTCTAACTGGAAGTGCCATTTTCATTCAATATTGTATGCAACTCGGCGTTTTCAAACTTTTTAGGTGGTCTTCCAAGTTCTTCATTTCATACGTCAAAATCGTTACCTATGAACCGTCGAGATCATCTTCTGCATGTTTGTTCTGATAGAGCAAGATCACCATATGTTCCGATAAGTATTCGTTGCGATACTCCAGTACTTTTTTTTTCAAAAAAAAACAAAATAAAAATAACGCTTTCAGCAGTATCTTATTACGTTTTCACCTTTCAAAAAAAATTTTAAATATGAGTCGGTAGATTGCATATAAAATAAAAATAAATTTCTGTTTAGTTTTGTCACCTGGAAGAGCGACGAAATATTTCTTCCAACCGGAGGTTCTGCCTTGGAAGACTATGAACAGGAATCGGTTAAAGACAGTACGGAAATGTTACGGGCGCAAGTTAAGTCGGTGGAGAAAATTATGAAGGACTTAATGTCGGTCGTGCAGACTCAGGTAATTAACTCAAATCGTGCCGCGAGCGTTGAAAATGAATATGCGAACATTCGAATAAATAATGAAAGAGACAGTCCATCAGTTAACGCATTCGAAAGTGTTCATGATATCGCGTCTTTACTGCCAGAGTTTAAACCGATGGTTGATACTTCCTTAAATTCGATTCAATTTATAAGACGAATAGACATGCTGAAGGAGGCATATAAATGGTCCGATAGCGCTCTCTTATTCGTCGTGCAACAGAAGCTTGTCGGTTCCGCGAAATTGTGGGTTGATTCCCAGGACATTTTTATTACGTGGCGACAATTTAAGGAAAGTTTTTTGCGGGATTTCCCATGTGATGATAGCGTCGCTAGCGTTCACATTAAAATGTCAAATACTCATCGGAAATCATACGAGACACCCCAAGAATATTTTTACAAAATGTCGGCAATGGGAAAGAGGGTCAAGAGGAGGATATCATTCATCACATAATTAACGGAATAAGCGACAATGATCTGAAGAAGATAATTTCCAAAAATTACGCGGGATTAAACGACTTATTACGTGATATTAACACCTACCGTGAATATAATACGGTGAAGAATGACGGTAATTACGGCCGGGGAAAGAACATGGAATATAATACCGCGAAAATCGGACAATTAAATAATCGTAATGGAAATAGTGCTAATAATTTCGAAACGGGTACGCCAAAACCGGATGGAAAACGAAATGGTCGCGACATCGAATGTTACAATTGTCGCCGGAAGGGACATGTGTCTATCAATTGCCCTGAGCCGCAACGTAAAACAAGGTGTATACATTGTCAGCGAACAAACCATAAAAGTGAACAGTGTCCAGGAAAATTGTCACAGGAGCCTAGAGCGAACATTCACAAGATAATAATTGATAAACCGAATAATAATTTCGTTAAACAAATTCGCGTAAACGGTAGTGAAATAATGTCTTTCGTTGACACCGGAAGCCCTATAAGTTTAATTCGTGAAAGTTGTGCGGTGAACAAGAACAACGTGCGGGAGTGCTCAAAGACTTTATCTGGTTTCACGGGTGGAAAATATGAGTGCAAATCAAAGGTCGACACCGCACTCGACGTGGACGGCTGTATTTTAAAGGCGGAACTATATATTGTAGAGGATGGCCTACTACCGGAGGACATCTTACTCGGTCGTGATATCTTGTGCCGTGAGGGATACAAATTTATAATTGATGGCGATGAGTGCTGGTTGGAGAGTGAAAATGAAATTAAGGTTGGCGATATGGTCGATCCGCAACATCTTAATGACCTGAGAACAATTATCCGTCGAAATCGTAAGTGTTTCGCTGGAAATATTTTTGAATTGGGTAAGTGCACCATTACTAAGATGAAAATAGAGCTTAAGACAAATGATCGGATAAATCTGAAAGCATACCGCATCCCTTTTGCGAAACGACCTGTAGTTTCCAATATCGTGAACGACATGTTAGAATGCCAAATTATACGTCCGTCGAATTCAGCCTATGCTTCACCCGTCGTCCTGGTTGATAAGAAGAATGGCGAAAGCAGACTTTGCGTCGATTACAGGCTTTTAACAGCATTACTGTGAAAACACCTTACCCAATGCCTGTGCTAGAAGAACAGTTTGCACAGCTAGCCGGAAATCACATTTTTACAACGCTCGATTTGAAAATGGGTTACCACCAACTCGAAATTGAAGAGTCTTCGAAACAATATACTGCATTTGTAACAACAGACGGTCATCATCGTATGCCGTTTGGATTGGTGAACGCCCCCGCAAGTTTTCAGAACGTTATGAACCGCATGGCAGCCGAAATGGGGCGTGGTGAAATTCTGGTGTATTTAGACGATATTATCAACCCAAGCGTAACGGTTGAAGACGGTCTATACCGCTTGGAAAAGTTTTTAGGAGTTTTGTCGAGATATGGGTTTACCTTGAGGCTGGATAAATGTAGATTTTTGCAACGTGAGATAACATACCTTGGCCACGTTATAGGCGGCGACGGAATACGACCTGGCAAAAATAAAATAGGGGCTATAAGGAATTTTAAAGAGCCCACGAACGTGACGGAAGTACGACGTTTTCTTGGTCTGACGGGTTTCTTCCGGAAATTTGTACCGCATTATGCTTTGATCTCGAAACCACTGACCACCCTTATGCAAAAATCAGAGAGAAATAATTTTATTTGGGGGGACGAACAGCGTGGTGCATTCGAGACACTGAAGAACATGCTAACTAACCCCCCTCTTCTTGCATTATATGACGCTACGGCAACACATGAACTACATACCGATGCGAGTGCTTTCGGTTTAGCCGGTATGTTACTGCAGTCTAAGGATGGTAAGAATTTTCAGCCGGTTATGTATTTCAGCCGCCATTGTACTAAAGAGGAACAGCGTTATCACAGTTATGAATTGGAGGTATTGGCCGTGGTGGAATCTCTCGAGCGCTTCCGGATCTATTTGTTGGGTAAACCGTTTAAACTCGTAGCTGACTGCTCCGCCGTAGCAAAGGTCCGCAGGGAAAAAGAGCTTAAATCTAGAATTGCGAGGTGGTGGTTAAAGTTGCTTGAATACGATTTTGAGACCGCTCACCGACATGGTAGCCGATTGGCTCATGTAGATGCTTTGAGCCGCTCACCTGACGAGCCCTCGAATGAAATGGAACCAGCCGGACTTATTTTTACTGTCGCTGACGATATTGATGACTGGGTTTTAGCGATGCAATTGCAGGACAAAAGGTTAAACCACATTGTGGCTGTATTGTCTGGTAAGGTGGAATCGGTCGAGGGGACGCAACTAAAATCCGACTATGAAATCCGACATGATCGCTTGTTCCGTAAAGTGAATACGCAGCTCAAACTTGTAGTACCCACGGCTGTGAGGTGGAGAATCACTAAATACTTTCATGGTGATATGGGACACTTTGCAACGGAGAAAACATTGCAGCGTATTCAAGAACTATTTTGGTTTCCGAAAATGAGGAAATACGTGAAGGAATACATTGCTTCTTGTATAACGTGTTGCTACAACCGGTCAAAGAAGGGTAAGCCCGAAGGACGAATGTATTTTGAGGCTCCTGAACCGATACCTTTCCGTTTAATTCACATTGACCATCTGGACCCCTTTATTCGCTCCAAGAGGGGAAACACACACATCTTGGCGATTTCTGACGCGTTTTCGAAATTTCTTGTCACTAAGGCGGTAAAGAGTACAAAAACTACTCCCGTGTTAAACGTTCTTAATGAGATGTCCGGATACTTTGGTCTCCCGACTACGATCGTGTCAGATAGAGGAACCTCGTTTACATCTAAGGCATTTGAGAAATATTGCAACGACCATAACATCCATCACATTAAAACGGCCGTCCGAACTCCTCGCGAAAACGGACAAGTTGAAAGGGCCAACGCCGTGATCCTTAACTATCTGCGAACGACCACAGAAGACACCAGAAATTGGGACTTAAAACTGAATGAATGCCAATGGGCTATAAACTCCCAGATCAACACTACTACCGGATTTTCACCGAATGATCTTGTCTTCAATTACAAAATTAAAGACCTTGTGCAGAATTATCTCGTCACCGCAGTTCAGCAAGACCTTACTGATAACAAAGATGAAATAGCCACCGAAGAGAAGTACCAGGTTGCACTGAACGGTATTTGTAAAGAACGCGAAAAATGGAAGGCGCGTTTCGACAAGAAGCACGCAGTTCCCCATCAATATGCCGAAGGTGACCTCGTTGTTGTGGAACATGAATCTGGGGCAACTGGTGAAACGCATAAATTAGAGCCGAAATATAGAGGACCATATCTTGTTGCGCGGGTACTAGGAAAGGACCGTTATCTAATAGAAGATATTCCTGGGCTAAAAGTAACCTGCCGCAAATACAGCTCTGTTCAAACTTCCGGTCGATTAAAACCCTGGTGCGGCATATACCCGGATTTAGAAATTGGTAATTATGAAGATAATGGCGATGACGAATCTCAAATCGAGGACAATTTGGAGTCAGGAGAGGCCGAGCTGTCACCTGGCAATGCCATCGCATCGACATCAGCACCTGGCAGCCCTGCAGCCTGAGAGCGTCCGGCAACATTGTTCTGACACAACTCAGAAAAAGCGTCAGTCGTAGTTTAGCCGTCTTACGGAGTATTGGAATTGACTTAATTATTTTTTCTGTTTTTAATCTTTAAAATAAATAAAATTTGAAATAAATAAAAAAATCTTGAAATCCTTAAAGAGCTTGACAGTTTTAATTAAAATTCTTTATTGTTTGCACAATTATGTATGCCACTGTTAACGACTTGATGTAAACAACAACAGTTGCTTTGTTTGTTATTATTATTTGCACTCATTTGCATAAACAATAACAATTACTAGTCAATTGTTCGACAGATCTTTGTAAGGGAGATTTTCAAACCACGATTACTTTCTTCAAATACACCAGGTCTTCACACAAGACTGACTGAACTTTTACTAACTCAGTTGCCTGCTTTGTCTTGCTTTTATATGGCAACGTAAACAGTCTGAGGCAAATGTTCGTGGCTTCGCTTTCTGGAGATCTCTATAAATGTAAACATCGTTGTTTCATTAGTTTCGTTTGTCTATGTTGTTTACACTTATTCTTGTGGTGTTTGTTGGTGAAGTTTTGTTTGCTCGTTTATCATTTTTTATGCTGGTGTTTGTTGTTATATTATGCAGTGCGATAATTTGTAAACAATTTCATTGTTTTTGTTTTTGTAACTTTTGTTTATAATTTTAATGTTAAACGACGTAAAAGCAAAACACCAGTATCTAGATTCTTTTCATTCTCGTAACAATGTAACATTTGACGGATGTCATCAACAACACAAAAAAAAAATTAAACCTTGTTCAATAATCAATGTTTCCATTTGTCTCTTGACCACAGCTGCCAGATAAATGAGGCACCAAATCGTCAAGTATTTGAGAAAAAATCGTCAAAATCGTCAAAGACATTTATTACAATCGTAAAAAAATTATCAGAAAATATAAATAAATAAATTAAAAGTTTTTAAAACCAAAATTATTTCTATTGTAGTAAAACATATAAAGTCAATGTATGTACATATCTGAGTTCAAAAATAAAACATTAAAAAATTGTTAGAAGTCAAGAGCTAGCGTCCCTCATCTACATTAATTTTTTTTCAAAAACGGAGATATTTTATATCATTTTCAGGAAAAAATTGTTTAAGGTTTAAACAATCTATGCCAGTGTTGTTTATTGACACATAAGCGCAGCAATAATATTACATCATCTTAATCTGTGGGTAATGTAGATATTAGGGAGTCAGAAGCTTTTGATGCCCTGAGCATGAAAATTCAGTGTAATGCTGACACATTTTTCAGTTCCTTCTTAAGTTCTTATCATCCGATCATAACTGATAGAGAATGAAATACAACTCTCAGGTATGGGTTGGTGCATCAACGTCTATTTTGCGGTTGCTCGACCGTGTACAGGAGAGGCCATAGTATCTCGTTAATGCCGGTAGTGTATCAAACTCCATTGAATCACTGGAGCATCGTTGCAATGTAGTTTGTGTTTCACTGTTCTGTCGCTACTATAAAATGGTTTTGCTTGAACGAAATAAGTAGACTTTTTCCCGAAAATCATATATTTCTATATAACGCGCGTGTTTTTGGGCCAGCACATCCTTATATGTGGTCGATTGGCCAGTTGATCGCACACTGCATTGCAGTAAAAAACGGTTTTTAGACAGTGTCTCATAAGACATTTTCATAGTTTCAAACACAATGCCATCGATGGCCTGAGTGTTGGTCGTGCGAAACAAAATAACGGCGCTTGCCTTTGTTCTTCCGATGGTAATATTAGAAGCTATACTAGAATTTTTAAAATTGTTACTCTGAGAGTAAATAAAATTGCCATGAAAAAAAGTTTCTCAAAAATCTGTCGTTCGGAGTCAACTTTAAACTGTAGGTCCCACTACTTATGTATAATATTAACACACACAACATAAGTGGTCATAAGTGGTGTGAGAAACTAGGACGTTGTACAATGGCTCAATTCGACCTCCGGGTAATGTACTTGTATTAATTCACAAGTACACGTCCTCTAACCTAACCTAACCTAACCTAGGTTATTTAGGAGTTGTAATTTTTCTGATTTTTAAGGGGTTAAAAATTATAAAATACAGAAAAATCATCATCATAATCAGGTATTCGAAAGTAACTTAAAAATTATAATACTTTACTCCTCGTTATTACTAACATAAATTTGCAATAGTAACAATTGCAAAGTAAATACAAAGCTTAAAGTGGCTTTAAATGTATTAAAGTAAAGAATATGATGTCAATTTTTAATGTTTAAAAATCGTCAAAATAAGGGCATAAATCCGCGGCAGCCATATAAATGAAATAAAAATTCATTTCCAACCGGTTGTAGTTCACAGCAAAACAATAAATTTAACAAAATTTCAAAATATTTTTGTTTTATTACGTTTTTAAATTTAAACTTTTAGATCGCCAACCCATTATATTTACTCACATTATGCTCATTAGGGTGTCCCGAAATTTTTTTTTAGATTTCCCTAACGCGAGCCCTCCTAAAATTTGCGTAATTGATCGTAGATTACCAAAATGATTTTAAACATAAAATGAAACTATACCTTCAGGGTTCTACCAATCTTCAAAGTTTTGAAAAGTAGTTATTTTGATAAAAAAATAATATGTCACGACTATGTATAGCAACAACACTTTACTGGCGACTACGAATTTGCTAGACACAGTGGTGTTAGTTTATAACGTACACCGTTTATAACGAATTTTTTATAAAAAAAAATTCCGGAAAATATTTTTTCGGACCCAAAACATTCACTTTCAATGTATATACCAATTATTACGGTTTTAGCGAACTATTGATTATTACGAACTTGTTTTTAAGTTCATTTTTTAAATAATACCGGTTGGAAGGGTGGCGTTATTCAATATTTGGAGGAATATTTGAAGAGACAATGGTGTGTTTGTATGCTCCATGCCAATGAGTTACCCCTTCGTCATTTATTCTTGACTTTAGATGGTTGAACTTCGGAACCTAGAGAATATTGTGGACTTATTGGAAAACAATTTGTTACTTGTGATAATGAATCAACGGTGTCTTTTTGTGCGGTAGCTGGTAATTTGTCTGACTTGCCGAAAAATGTGGTCGATAAACTAAGTACGGATCAAAAATTTCTTTATGAGATATGTAAAGCTGTACAAACTGATTATTGTAGTCCTGAGCTGGCAAACCGTAAACCTGGAAAAATTGCGCACTCGAGATGGCTTTCCTTTGCTAATCGTGTACTCAGAGTTTACGTAAGTACCCTTAATCCATCACAAAATTTGCAACTGCTCGTCAATTACGTTGTTAAAGTATACGCTCCGATTTGGTTCCTAATCAAACAAAAACCGTCTTTTAAAGAAGGAGCCAAACATATTTTTCATCTGATTATGTACTCTCGTTTTTTGCCCGAAAATATCAGATCAGTTGTGGATTCTGTTATCGAAAGAAATGCTTTTTTTGCTTACCCGGAAAATCTACTTGTCAGTACGCTGTTTGATGATAGAGACCATATTCAGGAGCTGGCATTGCAAAGAATAATCAAAGCTAGAGAAGCTGAAAGTAGCACTTTATACAGAATATTTAAACCACCAAAAATTAATTTCTCTACTGGAGATTGCACCGAAATTATTATATGGCACGAGTGTAGTGTTACAGCACCGCCGGTTCTTCGGCATATTTCCAATGAGGACCTTTCAAATCATGGCAAAAGATAACAGCTTGGAAATTGATGACTTTCCGTGTCACACACAAGCTGTCGAAAGAGGTGTTAAACTGGTAACAGAAGCCTCTCAATGTGTAACTAACGCTGCTTCTAGAGATGGCCTGATTAAAACCAGGTTGAAATCACGAGCAGAAATGCCAAATTTTGGTCAAAAAAATATGTTTAAATTTTAAGTTTTGGTAATTTATTATAAGTTTTATTTCCTAGTACATTAATTGCAAGTATATAATATATTAATAAAATAAATTTGTAGCTCTTTTTTATTTTTTTTTATATTTTATTTTTATTATTTATTTTTTATTTTTACTTTTAAGGTTTGTAAAAACGTTTTCAAAAGTAGAGCCTTCAAGATGGCATGTAATTCGATGTTTATTACTTTTAACGTAATCTGTGTAAAATTACGTAAATTTTGATACCTCTTGTGAAAGTGCAGCTCAAAAAACTATTTATGTCATTCAAGGACCGGACTGCCTAATGCTCATATCTAATACAATGTAAAATTCATAACGCAGAGAACATATGTGACGTATAAGTTATATTTAATTCCATTAGTTTCATACATGACAAAAACGAAGTTTTTTTATTGCATACTTTTCAAGGTAACTATTCCAGTACATGTGATATGATGCGTATGAGTAATATAGTTCAAATACAATTAAAAAGAAAGTATACTCCATAAATTTGGAATTAAGCTACATACATGATTTTTCAATTCTATGCAATTTTAGGATATATTCTAGTAGATAATACATCATGACCATCTTCATTGTCTGTATGTTGAACATTTTCACAACAAAATATTCATTTTGGCAAAATTTCAAACCGGTTTTGTTTTATTGCATTTTTAAATATAAAATTTTAAATGGCCCAGCGGGTCTAATGGTCTCATGTCAGAAGTGAATATGCTTCCAATCTAATGAATATTCATTCACAGAGCTATAAAGTCTCAAACGCTTCCTATTTAGTTTAAAAAAAGGAAATTGTGTGTTGGATATCACTGATATTTTTTATTCATTTGAAATAGCAATTATGTGTGGAATATAACATCGTTTAAAAGTCCATGACAGAGTTTTGTCTGGGTGGATCGCATTCAAAACGTCTAATTTTCCATGATATCAAGGCAAGTTTTATTGATGGCATGGGTTATGTTAGGTTTGAGAATAGCTGTAGTTTGCGGTTTATTCGCATACAACTGCAACTCAAGAAAACTACTCAAGCTAGCTAATGTCACCTCCACGTGAGATTAACATGCCTTCAAATCGCTGTGTGACACGTAGCGTCATTCTGTTAAAACCATTTGCCGCTGGTGGCCGGCTGATCTAATGCAGACCAAAAGAATTTTGTAATCATTGGCTTATAGTGTTCAACGCTTTCTCATAGAAATATGAATACAAAAAAAATTGTATGTTTTTTGAAATTTATTGGATATATTTACGGTTATAAATGCATTTTTCAATGAATACGTGAACTATTATTGAATGTTCCAGAATTGCACACATTTGGCAATAATTTGATAAGAGTGTTTTTGCGAAGTATTTGCTTTTGATTACAATATATTTTGTTGCTATTTTTTAAATAGAACGATTTGATGTTTGTTTTCATACGTGTATTACCACTAGCATAGAAATAATGTTCTGCCAGAACAAAAAAATCCAAAAATCGCCAAAATAAAGGGATAAATCATCCAATCGTCAATATGATATTTTTGGAGCTCAAAATCGTCAAAATGACTATAAATCGTTAAATCTGGCAGCTATGCTCTTGACGCTGAACACATTTCAATTGATAACACTGTGAAATCAATTGTATTCCCACCATTAACACTTATTAACAAAGATGGATTCCAGTACGCTTATCATGCAGTTTTTAATTCAAGTTTCTATTATTCATTACATATTCACATGTGATTACTAAGCCACAACCCGTTGCTCCCTCTATTTATACTGCCTTTAGCCTTTTAGTCTGAAAATGATTGCTGGATGATAACCATTTCGAA
Organism: Sarcophaga subvicina; assembly: GCA_936449025.2. Lineage (NCBI taxonomy): Eukaryota > Metazoa > Arthropoda > Insecta > Diptera > Sarcophagidae > Sarcophaga > Sarcophaga subvicina. Next base: position 43,899,238 of record OW388084.2, read on the forward strand.
CTGTTTTTTTGTTTCTCTCTTTTTAGCTTCATTTGTTTCAGTGATTTGTTGTATTGTGTTGTAAGGACGAATACATTAACCACTTTTATTATGTGTTATAGCCTCATTCAGTATTGTAGCAATTTGGTCATTTAGCATGAAACCATTTGCTGCATAACTTTTAACACTTCATTAAATTTTATCAATTGTTGTATTGGACAAGATGAAGGTCATTTTTTGTTAACAATAAAATATTTATTGCAATCAAAGAATCCTTGATGTAATTTCCTTTTGATTAAAATAAAAATTAAAACAACAATATTTTATTCAATTAAAAAGTATTTTTTATAATTAAATTAAATTCAATTAAAAGTAATTTTTTAATTAAATTTTAAAAATGATAAAATCGATTTCTGTTGAATTAAATACAAAAACGAAAAGAATGCTTTAATTTTGAAATTCAAAAATATTTCATATAAACAGAATTCTTCTTAATTCAATATGAAGAAAAAATAGTGAAAATCAAAATAAATTTTTGTTTAAATTTATTTATTTTATTTATTTATTTATTTATTTATTTATTTATTTATTTATTTTCTATCATTGGAATATTGGATAAGTGAAATTACTTACAGTGTTTTGAGTTTCTATCTTAAGGATATTTCAATAAATTATCACATTTTAATTATTACTAAATACTTATTAAAATGATCTATTTAATAGGAAAAAGATAGTAAAAACCTAAAATTTATTATCACATAAGAAAATTGAGAAGCTCTAACAAAACATCTAATGAATGATATACCTAATCGTATAGCTGAAATTAGAAGTTATCAAATCAAACCTTTCAAATGAGCATAGTTTGACCATCTGCATTTTTCTCTAAATGACAGCGCCAAGTCAGTTATAAAGTTTTCAATCATCTGGATGTTAGCCTTTGAATGCAGTTCAACAGTAGGAAATCTTGAAGGCAGACTGTAAATTATTTTCAAATTCTTATTCTGTATTACTTGTAACTTTTTCAGGTGTGACCTGGCACAATCATACCAGATTTGGCAGCCATACGTAGGAATTGGCCTTATACACATTTTGAATAAAAGTAATTGATTTTTAAAATTCAATTTTGATTTCCTATTCAGAAGAGGATATAAAAATCGCCCACACCTGATTGCTTTAAGACATGTATTCTCTAGGTGCTCTTTAAAATGTAGTTTTTGGTCTAATGTAATTCCTAGATATTTTACGGATTTCTCGAATTCTATTTCATTGCCTTGTATCCTAAGTTTTCTACAAGGAATTCTCTTAGGAGACTTGTTGTAAGGAAACAAAATGGCCTGAGATTTTTCTTCATTTATTTTAATTTTCCATTTAGCGTTCTGAATTTTCTTCACAATTGAGTTAAAAACCTTTCCGTGACAGATTATAGCACTGTCATTCGCATAAAATGCCACATCATTGCCTCTCACAATTTTGATGTCGGAAATGTAGAGGGAATACAGCAATGGTGATAAAATCGAACCCTGGAGACTACCAGCTGGAATCTCACGCATTGTGGATTGACTTCCATTAACATCAACCACAAACTTTCTGTCCACAAGGAAACTTTTCATTAATTTAATTAGGTATAGTGGAATATTCATTTGTGAAGCTTGAATATAAGGCCTTTATGCCAGATAGAGTCAAAAGCTTTCTCAACGTCAAGGAAAAGAATACCAGTAGTGTACCTTCGGTTTTTATTCGATCTAATCACGTTGACCACTCTCTTAAGCTGGTGAATAGGGGAGTGTTTTGCTCTGAAACCAAACTGATAGGGATGAATAAGGTTGTTGTCTTCTACAAACGTTTTGGGTCGATGATGAACAATTTTCTCAAATAATTTGCCTAAGGAGCTTAATAGACTAATTGGGCGATAAGTGGATGGAAGTCTTTTATCTTTTCCTTTCTTTGTGAGTGGGATAACTTATGCTAGTTTAAAAGCGCTTGGGAAGTATGAATTAGTGATACAGAAGTTGTACATTCTAAGTAAGTAATTTAAAGCAGTATGAGGAAGATTCTTTAACAAGATATTGTTAATTTGATCTATACCAGGCGCTTTGGAGCACCTAAGGCAAGAAATGAAAAAATTTATTTCGCCCAAAGACGTCAAAGAACGGACTTCGGTGAACGACGAAGTGTCTCTTTCCAACAGATTGAAAATAAAGTTAGTTTTATTTTCCATTGAGCTGTGGGAACCCGCAGTAGTTAAATGGGCTTTTTGAAATTGAATGCTGTCGGTCTTTTATTTATTAGAACAAATCTCTTTATCATTAACTACTAAATTTTTTATAGGCTTATCCCTTCCTTTAATTTTCTTGATAAACAATAAAAATTCTTTAATTAATCTAAAGTAATTTTTTGCCAATAACATGATAGAATGGTGCTTGGTTAAACAGTAACCAGTATCTTGAATTATCATTATCATGCCCATGATCAGAAAGGCCACTGACAGTAAATATATTGTGGACCTGACAGAATGAGCGTGGGTATTAAGAGTTAAACAACATTGAAAAGTTAAACATCTCTACAGAGCCGAGAAATCATCGGATGAGTTTCCAGGCTACCGAGGATGTGATGCGAATACAGTAAACCTTACGTAGGGATATTACAATTGAATATATGGAAAGGGAAAGTGGCATTCTATCAAGTCTTCCTTAAATTAATTGAATTGTGCGGAAATAGTCTGGCCGATGGCCGCTGTAGTTTCTGGCTTATTTGCATACATCTGCAACTTATGAAAACCCCGCAACAGAAAGTCTAACGGGATCAAATTGTTGGAGTAATTACATTCACTTTACATTTATTAATTAGTGTAATTTTTTTATGTATATAAATGTAATTATTAGAAATTGAATATTGTAATTACCCTGTTGTAAAACTCTACATTTTACTTATGAATTTTCTACAACTTCATTTTTATTCACAAAAATGTTCATTCCAATAAAAGCATTCAAACTAGAAAGTTCTCGGCTTCTCAAATAAAGTCCAATACAAATCGCACGGTCTCGGTGGCTAGTTCACATCAACCCACACAGGAGATGACACCTACATACATACATCCATACATAAACGGTCATTAAAATCCTTCAGTCAGTATTATAATCTAACTTCTCACACCACTTATGGTGTGTGTGCGTTAATTTTATACATGACGGTACGTTCAGTTTACAGTCCGAACGACATATTTTGGAGAAGCTATTCGCGGCAATTTTATTTTTCTCTCATGGCTTTTGCTATAAATCTGCTGACGGAATATACATACATATTTATACATTATAACCCTTCAGTCAGGATTACGACCTAGTTTCTCACACCACTTATGTTGTGTGTGTTAATTTTATACATGAGTAGGGGGACCTACAGTTTCAAGTCGACTCCGAACGACAGATTTTTTGAGCATGTTTTCATGGCAATTTTTTATTTACTCTCAGAGTTTTTGCCAGAAATCTGCTGAGAGAAAGTCGCCGAAGAAATATTTATTTATTTATTTATTAATTACAATACAATTACAACTTATATTCTAATTATATACGAGCGAAGTAACTTGATTATGTGCTCGGTGTAGTGTCACAGACCAGAGTCTCTGGTGGGAATTGAACCCACCACCCTCACGCTAATAGTCTAGCACACTACCCACTAGACTACCAGGGCACCCAAATATTTTTTAGTATATTATTTTGATGTTTGGCCTGGGGCTCGAACCATGGCTTTTCGTCTAATAAGACAACACACTACCTACTAGACAACGGCGACTTCAACAGCTAGCTAGCTCTGGCCAATCCAAAACAATATTTTATTATTCCAAACTATTTCTTAAATTACATCATGTTATTAAACATTACATATACAAACATTATGTACTTAAATTTTCCTTTTTACTCCTTTTTCAATTATTCGTTTGCCAGCAATTTCTTGAAATTCGAAAGTTCCTTGTAAACTAACCACAGAAAAAAGGGGAAAAATTAAAGCACAAACTGATGTTACTACGACTGCAGTTTTATTTTTCTTTTTTTGGGAAATTCAGATTATTTTGTTTTTTTATTTCTGTTTTTTATCAGTTAATTAAAATATCCAAGTAAAAACAACAACTCCATCTGTAACAATAATAACAACATTAATGGTACGATGATAATAGAGTTTACAAGGAGTTTTGCAAAAATATTTTCAGCTTTAAGAGTTAATTAAAATTCTTCTTCATTGTTAAAAGAGATGCAAAAAATGTAGGAAATATATTTGAATTCCTCCCTAAAATAACATCTAATAAAGGCATCATGTTAATTAAAATTGTAAAGGAAAAAAATTAAATGGAACTTCTTTTCCATTTCCTTGCTTAACTTAGTCTAATTCAACGAAGACGTCACCGTAGTCTAGTAGGTGCTGTGTTGGCTAATAATACGTAAGGCCACGGTTCATGCCCCAGGTCAGACATCAAAACGAAAATATGAAAAGAATATTTTTTTGGTGACTTCCACTCGGCAGATTTCTGGCAAAAACTCCTGAGTAAATAAATTTGCCATGAAAAGTTTCTCAAAGGATCTCTCGCTCAGAGTCGACTTTAAACTGTAGGTCCCGCCACTCATGTATAAAAATTAACGCACACCACATTAGTGGTGGGAGAAGCTAGGTCGTAATCCTGACTGAAAGGTTGTAATTGCCAATTATGTATGTATGTATGCATGTAATTCAGCGATTGACAACAGTCAGTCTCTAGCTGTTGTTGTTTTTAGTAATTAAAATTAAAAATTAAAAACTGATTTATTTTAAAAGCCTTTTACAATTACATTTGAGTTTCGATAATAAAATTTACTCCTTCGATGATTCCCAACGATTGGAACCTCGGTGTACTCTGTCCTGTTTTAAAATAGGGAGACCGTTTAATATGAGCCAACCACTTGGGTATAAGCCTTCTCCATACTGCATACAAGCTTCTTACGAGTGTACTGTGTGAACGACCGAAACTAAACGTCGAAACACTCATTGGAACTTATCAGTGACTTTGACTTTGACTTTGTGAAATTCAACCACCAATCAGAACTTCATATTATGTTAAAATTCTGGAGAAGTCCCATGCAAAACAAGTCGAAACACACTACCTATTTGTCGTATATAAGGCATCCTTCGATAGTCCTGTAAGGAATCGTTTTTTTGGGGCAATGTCTCAGCTCGGTATTCCTGCGAAACTGGTAAGGTTATGCAAAATGAATCACGGATCAGACATCTCGAACAAAACATTTCATTTTCATAGAAAATATTTCCTCGGCGACTTCCTCTCAGCAGATTTCTGACAAAAACTCTGAGAGTAAATAAAATTTGCCATGAAAAGTTTTCCAAAAAATCTGTCGTTCGGAGTCGACTTTAAATTATAGATTCCGCCTCTCATGTATAAAATTAACACACACAACGTATGTGGTGTAAGAAGCTAGGTCGTAATCCTTACTGAAGGGTTGTAATGACCAGTTATGTATGTATGTAAGCTGCTTGCTTCATTCGAACAGAATAATTGTTGCTAAACTACATACGAGTTAACAGTTAAGCCATAGAAGAGCAGCGACAAATCATTCTAAGAGCCATTATTACAACTTGCCATTAAAGTTGGGTTTAGTTAAAGGTAACTGTGGGTCTGAAGAGGAGAAATTGACTGTCTTTCATCCCATGTGTCAGTGCTCTGCTTTTATTGTAAGTAGATGGAGGTTTCGTGACTGAACTCTTTAATATAAATATTGCAGGAATAGCATCATTTATTTTGAACTAAGATTGGCTTTCTCTAAGGAATGTTTGATCTTCGGGTAGAATTGATTGTGGTATCACAATTGACTGAAATGGTGACCTAAATGGGAATTCTTCTTCTAAAGGGGGTCGGTCAACCCACCTAACCTAACCTTATATGTATTAGAATATATGCAATCTTTATCTGGGAGTTTATTAAGCCGGCTTTCAAACCCTAGCAGAGATTTCTCCAACAAAACAATATATTAAAAAATATTTCTTCGGTGACTTCCTCACAGCAGTCTTCAAACAAGAAATCTGAGATTAAAATAAAATTGCAATGAAAAGTTTGTCAAAAATCTGTCGTTCAAAGTCGATTTTAAAATGTAGATCCCACCACTCATGTATAAAATTAACACACGTAACATAGTGGTGTGCGAAGCGAGGTCGTAATCCTAACTGAAGTGTTGTAATGAGCACCTATATATGTAATGTAAAACGATTACTTCTTTCAAAATTTTATTTTTATGTAAACTGAAAGTGAATAAAATTAAGGTGTTATGCCTCGAGCATAACCAACTGCCTACCATCTGCATCAACAGGTTTATGATTAGAGCGATAGGGTTTTGCCCTGGGTATAGTCTAATGCAAGTTTGTAGAATAATTTAATAAGTACCCGTTGAAATTTGTATCATTTTCTTGTTGCTTGTTTTCACTTCCAAATTGTCACGGTATTCAATGCCCTTTTTTATTAAAAAAATATTTTTATTTGCAAATTCTGTAAAAATGACATTAAAAGGAGATGAAGATTTTCACTTTTTTTCCTATAATTTTTTCTGTAAAATTGGCGTTTTAGTAAAAACGTTTGAAAAAAACGAAGCATTAAATCCAATGAAATTCAGGGCTATTGTTTTCTAGTATAACGACGACATTAACAATAACAAGAATTTATATATTTTCAACATTTTCAACATTTTTTACATCAAATTTTTTTCCAAGTTTTTTATACTCTCTGTTGGAAGAAACAAAACGAAAACATGATAAAAATACTCTAAAATAGATTTTCCCTATTCATCCAAAAACAAAACAATAAATTTGTGTAGATTAAGGATATGTTGCAACGTGAATTTTTAAAATTTTTTTGGTAAAAACAATGAAAAAAAATATAAAATTTGTGTCTGTATTTGCCAAATTAAAAAACACAGTGACTCTGCCCATTCAACCCCTTACCTCTAACCTTTTACTTATTGAAACAGCAAATATTGTTTTTAAATTCACTGTTTTCGATCATAAATCCTCCACATTGCAGTACATATTGGAAATGAAAAATAAATTACTCTGGAAAATATTTTATAGTCCGCAGAGATTCGAATGCTACTACCGGATGATTTCTTTTGCTATTCGACTTTCTAGAATTTTTTTATTTTGTTCTTCTGTGTAAAAAGGTGATTAAAATCATGTGGCAAGTCTTCCAGTCGAAAGAGTAATACTTTGTTACGAAAATGGAAAAAATGATACTGGTGTTTTGCTTTTACATCGTTTAACATTAAAAATGTTAAACAAAAGCTACAAAATCAAAAACAATGAACTTGTTTACAAATTATAGCACTGCGTTATAGAACAACAAACACCAGCATAAAAAAATATAAACAAGTAAGCAAAAATATTTGTACAATGGGTCAATTCGACCTCCGGGTACTGTAATTGTCTTTATTGAGAAGTACACGTCCTCTAACCTAACCTAAACAAAAATATACCAACAAACACCAGCATAAAACAAACAACAAACACTATAAGAATGAATGTAAACAAAATACACAAACAACAACAATAAAACAACTATGTTTACGTTTATAGAGATCTCGAGAAGGCGAAGCCACGAACATTCGACTTCAAGGACTTTCATCAGAATATTTACGTTGCCATATAAAAGGCAAGGAAAAGCAGGCAACTGAGTCAGTAAAAAATCAGTCAGACTTGTGTTAAGTCGAGGTGCGTTTTAAGAGAGTAATTGTGGTTTGTAGATATCCGTTACAAAGATCTTTCGAATAATTGCCTAGTAATTGTTATCGTTTATGCACAGGGTGTAAAAAGAGGAATAACAAAGAAAGCAATTGTTGTTGTTTACATCAAGTTGTGAACAGTGGCACACAGAATTTTATGAATAATAAAGAATTTTAGTCAAAATTAAACAGTAACTTATTTTTATTTTATTTGCAATCCACGAGCACATATTTTAAGCGTTTTTAAAAAGTAAAAACGTAACAAAGCAAACAAGAAAAGAATCATTCATTCAACTTAATTGAATTATTTTCTAACACCCAATTTCCGTTGAGAAATGAATTATAAAGAGTTATAAAAGTTAGACAAACTGAAATTTATTTAGTTAACCCTTTCAAGACCGTAAGCTTATGAGAGACAAAGTTATAATTTTTTCTATTTGGGATGATTCATTAGAAGCCAAAGGAACATATTTTAAATACAAATTACCAAAATCAATAGTGAGTTGTCCGTTTTTTCTTGGGGCTATGTGCCACTATTGTCGTTAAGAGATACAATTTATATAAAATTGTTCATTAAAATTAAGAGAAGAGTAAACGATTCTTGCATTTGAGGTACCAAATTTTTTTAAAAATGTGAAGTATTTGCTGCAATAAAGTAATGTAATTTTCGAATTGAAGTGCTGCCAGTTTGTTCACCTGTCTGAAGCTCTACTTGACAGGCATGTTTTTGCGTACTGCTCCATTACATGGTGTATTTTAAATTTTTCATGTGATCATAATGTTATATTGTTGTTTAATTTTTTGAGAGCATCTTGTAACTCTTCATTGTTTCAAAAATGTAGGTTTCAAAGTATATCTTCGTGCCGAAGCTTTGACATAATGTTTGGTATACAAAATATTCCCATATTTATTTCTGTAGACCAGTAATTTTTAAATTATAGCAAAATATGATATCCCGTAGAGAATTCCTACTATTTTAATGGGATTATCGAATTAATTTTCCTAGCTAAGCTATAAAACTTTGCCTGAAAGGAATACATCTGTAACAGAAAAGACATTCGAAATGTATGCTCTCTAGCCTTATTTAAAAACACGCTAGTCGTTACTTATACTAAGAAGGCTCGCAGAATTTTGGCTATATTATTATATAGTGAATACCATATATTTAATTGCGTCAACAGATACTCCTTGGTCTTTATCCTTATTTGTCAAAAGCCTTTGATTTATCTATCTATCGCGACACTGTTCTCTCCCATCAATACATGCTAAATTTCATTTTCGTTGAATTTAATAACTTCACATACTAGACTAAACATAGTCTACAATACCAAAAATAAGTGAATGATGATAATAGTAAGAAACAATAGCAAATGGCGATAGTTATAATCGTCATTGTACTCCCGGCTTACAGCCTTTGCTACTCGAAATATTATCATCGATAAGGAAAGATGCTACTTCATTTCACTCACTGAGGAAATAGTTTGCAACAATAGCATATACATATCACATGAGAATGCAGTAAGTGTTATCTGTAGTGTTTTGATAAGCAAGGCCAAAATTATGCTAATCTCTTCACAAGCCTGCTATTTCCTTTACGATCCTTTAAAGAACTATTATTTTGAACTACTATGTTCAAGTTCTAGGATAATATTAAACCCTCTCAGCAGTTTTCTGATGAAAACTATGATAGCAAATAAAATTGCCATGAAAAGTTTCTAAAAATCTGTTGTTCGGAGTCGACAGTAGATTACGCCACTCATGTATAAAATTAACATACACATCCTAGTGGTGTGAGAATCTAGGTAATATTAATATTGACTGAAGGGTTGTAATGACCAATTACATATGAATGTATGTATGTATGTTTCTTGTTTCTGTTATTGAACCCTTCAAATTCACTTCACTAGTTAGTTCTTCAATTGTTTTCGAAAACCAAAATCTTCAAATCATATCATGCCTAGCCAATGCAGGTAGGAATGTCATTGCGTAACAAAACGGCATTTATAATTCAATTTCTATAACAAACAACAACGAATCTCTTTTATTTTGTTCCGCTTATGCTCCAAGGATTACTTTTGCTGAACTTATTTCGGATATTTGTCTGATTGTTATCACCACAGCAGAAGAAAGTTATCGAAATTGTTAATGCAATACAAACTCCATCTTGATTTTTTCTTTTAATTTGTTTTGCAATTTAATTCTCTTTTTATTGATTTTTATTTAACTGAAGTAACAGATAAACAATTGTAAATGGAAAATCAGGAAAAAACTTTATATTCTGCATATAAATATCACACATCTACTCATTCAGTCATTCATTCCTTCAGTCATTCATTCGTTCAATGGATTCAATATTATTTCGATACATTTTGTATTTTTATTGAGATTAAATGGATTTTGGGCGTTTTGTTATTGTGTCACAAGTGGAAATTAATTTTAGATTTTGAAAAAGTTTTCACAATTTTTTTTTCTTTATTTTCTTTGGGAAATAGCAAAACGAAAATATCAAAAAGTACTTAAAACACATTCAATAAAATTAAAATATTTTAAAAATAAAAATACTATTGAAAATTTGCAATTCCATTCGCACAAACTCGCTGGAAAATTTGTTAAAAATATGTTGCTTCCTATGGATTACAATAAAAAAGGTGGTGATATTTTTGAATTACAAAGTTTAAAAACAAATGAATACATATTGACACATAAAGGACTATCGCTGTAATAAGCTCTTTTGAATTTTAAGACTTTGGATTAAAATTTCAATTGCACTTTATACTCACTTATCGATAAATTTGTCAAATTTGTTTGTGTTTTCCTAATATTCGGACGACTATAGAAAAAATCAAAAGCGATTTAGAAATATATTTTAGAGTGCGTATGAGTAATTCTTAGTACATCATTGTAATATATTACTCATACGACCTGTAGACAGTTGCTCAAATAGCTTCGTAAACATTTTGCAGAACTATCAAAACTAATTAAAAATCTACTAAAATTGTAGAATATCTAAATATTGTAGATTTATTACAAACCATTAATAAAAGAATGATAACATGATATGATATGATATGATAAATTATATCAGCATTTTGTCCCCAAAATAAATTCTGTCTCTACAACATCTGATGATGGAGATGTCAAAAGTACAACACACAGATGAGAAAAACTGATATCTGACGATGAAAAATTAGCCCAAATGATTGATCGTTCAATTGTTTCCAGATTAATAATTAAATAAATTCCTTTAAAATGTTATCAACAATCTAACACAATGATGTTCATGATCTCTATTCTTTGGGTAGTAGATTCTGATGCAATACCCCAAGACAACGGTAGGACGCGTTATTTTAAAATTATTGAAACTCTAAATGGAATTTGAAACAATGATTGCTTAAATTCTAAGTACCTAGATAAGCTAGTTAATAAACTGTTGTTCAAGTCTCCAAAAAATAAAAATATCATTATAGTGGAGAACACATTTATAAGACAAACAAAGAGTATAAATTCATAGTAAAAAAATTAAGACACTCCATATTTTTTAAAATAGTTATTAAAGAATAACAAGAATAATAATGCCGGTTTTAAATTATTAATATTCTGTAGAAGCTCTGGTGTTTTTTAAAACTGGTAGATATACTTCCATACATACAAGCATTGCATATGGTCAAGAAGGTTTTTGCACACCGTATACCCTGTATATCATACCACACAGCCTGAATTAATTCCCAAGTCTTAACATTTATTTTTGTTTTTAATATTTTCTACAAGCTCACGAACGGAATTGGATCTCAAGGCAGTAGGGACCAGTATAATATATTTAATTTTTCACCTCCAAATCATTTCTTAGTACAATTTGCAGTACATTTAGGGTCCTTATCCTTATGGAAGTGGCATATTATTATTCAACATAATGTAGCATGAAATTTCGAAGAACCACTACATAATCCATTACTTTCTGTTTTGGCGCAACTAAAGGGTAGGAAAATTATCTAGAAACAATAATAATTTTAAAAGCTGTATTGGAATAAGATATTGATCCCAAAAAAATAGGGTTGACATCATGTAATGTTGAGCGCACAACAAGTCTTTTCGATACAAAAACAAGTCTACTTAGGTATATACCTATAAGAATGAGAATTTCCTTCTATCTCCTGCAAGTTGGAGAAGAAAAAAATGACAGTAACAATAACAAATCAACAGTGACTTTTTAAAAATTGCCAAAATGAAAGTGGAGGATGCATGTACACCTAGATATTGTATATTTTATAGTTTTAAAATTACAAATAAAGAATTTATTTAAATAAAGAAATAATAACAAACAAAAGTAAACAATTTCTCTCAAAATTTTAATATTCGAATCCACAACAAATACTTGTTTTTAAACGGTGACAACGTCACAACATTTGTAATTGCAAATAATTTTCTTTAATAGCTTTGGCACACTATTTTCAAAGATAAGTCTGCGTTAAGTTTAGAAGAACGTGAACTGGGATTATATATTTTTAATACAAGGTAAAGGCTAGTCTAAAAAGCTGAGATGACGTATCTTAGCAAAATAAGTACATATATAAAAATTGAATAGATGGTAAGGATTTTATAAAATTTGTGTAGGAATGTGATATAAATGAAAATTAAATAATCGTGATACAAATTTAAAATAAAAAGAGCAAAGACTGTTCCAAATAGTGTATTATGTTATAAACGCAATAGACGCAACGCAGAAAGCAAAACAGCTTTGCAATTACATAGCTTAGCTGCATGTGCGTCGCAATAAAAATAATAAAGAGCTTCAGATTGCGACCAGCTTCTCACATCATTTATGCTGTGCGTATTAATTTTGCTCGTAAAGTCGAATTCGAACGACAGATTTCTGAGAAACTTTTTATGGCAATTTCAAAAGTTTTTTCCAAAAATCTGTTGAGAGGAATTCGCAGATGAAATATTTTTTTATATTTCATTTTGTTGGAAATGTGTGACCTGGGGTTTGAACCGTAGCCATACATCTAATGATCCAACACGCTACCTACTAGACAACGGCGACTTCATACGCCTACATACGATCAGTGATGATTAATTCAACTCCCCAAGACCTGTGTGACTGGCAACTTTGCCTTTTGCTTATTATTATCGGGATGTTTCTTTTAATTTCTTCTTTCGTTGTATTTCAATGTAGTGTTGTTCTAGTAATTAGATCTCTGTTTCTCTTACTTTCTTAAGTGTACTGTTTAAGTTATTTTTGTGCCGTATGTTTCTAAAACTCAATTGTTTATTCTATTTCTTCACACTACCGCTACCTCATATAAAGGAAATTTATCACCATTGCAATTATTCAACAATTGGTATAAGTGTAGCAATTTTAGTCCTAATATCGAACTGTAATGCTTTTGAATATAATTCGTTCGTACAAAATTGTGTAATTCGTTAAGTTCTTCTTATTTCGGGAGCAATTAGGCCTATCAGTATTTGCTGGCTCCGGTTCAAACCAAATCCTGAAGCAGGCACCTTAGTTTATTCCCGAAGATTATCTTGACAAACATTTTCTGTTTAAATGCTAAGCACTTCGTTTATTAAAAAAAGAAAAATAAATTTATAAACATTTAAAATTTTTATCAAATCAAATAAAATAGTCAATTCATTAGGGAATTAAGAACGACTTAAATTTATTTCAATTTTCAAATGTTACAAAATATTTATTGAAAATGTATTGTTTTGCCAATCTCAAATGCTTTTCGCGTTAATACGTAAACATTTGGGTCAACTGGTTGTTTATTTCTTTTCCTTCCTATTGTATTATTTTTATTTTTCTATACCCAGTTTATTCTACTTTTGTTTTCCATTTCATTTCATTTGATTGTATTCAATTTATATTCTCTTTCATTTTTTATTTGCTTTAACCTTCTATTCATTTACACTTTCTTGTTCTGTTAAATTTATTGTTAAAATGTTGCTAAGTTGTGTAGATTATTTGTTAATTCCCTTTCCGATGAACTTTGTGCTCAACTAAATTGTTGTTCATGATGGGAAACTTTCTCAAACTGCCAGAAAAAAGAGCTTTTGTAGAGACAGTTTTTTCTGAAAAGAAACTCTACGTGTCCACACATGCCATTTTTAAAGTGTAGAATTATAGGTTGAACCCCCTCCATTAAAAACATAGTTAATCGAGTGGTTTCTCCACTACAAAAATGGTTTGGATTACATACATAATTGGCCATAACAATCCTTTAGTCAGGATTATGACCTAACTTCTTACACCACTTATATTATGTGTGTTATTTTTATGTCTAAATGTTGGGACCTACATTTTTCAATATTATTGAGATATTTTTCATGTTAATTTTTATTTGCTCGCACAGTTTTTGCCAGAGAAAGACACCAAAGAAAATGTTCTCATGTTTCGTTTTGTTGCAGATGTCTATACTAGACTAGAATCCAGAAATTTGAAAACCAGTAATTGGCAGTATTACGCGATAATGAATCGTGACATATGCAAGTGATTCAAGACTCAAGCTGCCATTTTAAGAGCTTTGTTTTTTACTTACTTTCTTACTTAATTGGCCATAACAACCCGTTTAACGGATTTCGGCCTGCCGCAACACATCCTTCCAGGCGCCTCTGCTTCTTGCGCGCCTACGCCAGTTGGTCACACCAATCGATGACAGGTCTTCCTCGATTTGGTCCTTCCAACGCAAACAAGGTCGTCCTCTTTGCCGACTTCCGCAGATCCCCACACCAAATACCCGTCTCGGCGGAACATCCTCTCCATTCGAACGACATGGCCGAGCCAGAGCAGCAGCTGGGTGTTAATACGCTGCACAACGCTCATACAGCTCACTGTCTAGTAAGAAAATCATCGTCAACTCGCACTGGACCGAAGATCTTACGCAGTACTTTTCTCTCGAATACTGTCAAGGCTGCTGCATCAGTGCTTAATAGGGTCCTTGCCTCTGTGCCATAAAGAAGCACGGGTAGAATGATAGTCTTGTAGAGTGTTAGTATTGCCGTACGAGAGAGGCCTCTGCTACTCATTTGCCTATTGACACCATAGTAGCACCTGTTGGCAAGAGTGATCCTGCGCTTCATCTCCAGACTGGCATCATTTTTGGTGGTAACGGCGGAGCCTAGATAAATAAATTCCTTGACTATATCAAAAGTATAGTTTTTGGCCGCAATCTGTGAATCAATACGCCGCACGTCTCTACTTGTCGATAAGATATGTATACTTTGTTTTGCCCTCATTTACTGCCAAACCCATCTTAGTAGACTCCCGTTCAATAGCACTAAAGGTAGCAGTGACATCTCGCTTGGTAAGACGTATGATGTTAACGTCGTCAGCGTACTCAAGCAAATAGTTCCATTGCTATGCACTCCCGCCTTTCGTAGAACAATCTCCATTATGAAGTTGAAAAGGTCGCATTATAAGGGGTCGCCTTGTTTGAAACCTCGCACGGTATCAAAGGTTCGGAGAGGTCCATTCCTACCTTGACGGAGCTACAGGAATTGTTCAACGGCTGCTAATGAAATTGGGCGCCACACGACCTGAAACCAAACAACATAGAAAGACTATCATTCACCTCATGTATCAGTGCCCTGCTCCTATCATTATCTGACATGATTTACCGAGCTCTCTGATAAAAAGATTGCTGCAATAGTAAGATTTATTTTTAACTTAGATTGTTTTTCTCTAGCTAATGTTTGATTACCGCGTAGAATTGATTGCGGTATCAATGGACCTAAACGATGGTCTGAGTGGGACCTCGTCCTTTAGGGGTTCTGCCATCTTACCTAAGCTAACCTAAGGCTGAAGACGAAGTTTTACAAATAAATTGGTTAATTAGGGAATTGAGGCAGTAAAAATAAATAT
The DNA here is from genome assembly GCA_936449025.2 of Sarcophaga subvicina. NCBI lineage: Eukaryota > Metazoa > Arthropoda > Insecta > Diptera > Sarcophagidae > Sarcophaga > Sarcophaga subvicina. The sequence continues at coordinate 43,914,823 of OW388084.2, forward strand.
TGTAACGAAAATGGAAAAAATCTAGATACTGATGTTTTACTTTTACATCGCTTAACATTAAAATTATAAACAAAAGGTACAAAAACAAAAAATGTGGTAAACATATCTGTTTACAAATTATCATACTACTTAATGTGACAACAAACACCAGCATAAAAAATGATAAACAAGTAAACAAAAAGATACCAATAGCACTACAATAATAAACGTAAATAACGATGTTTACATTTACAGAGATTTCGAGAAGGCGAAGTCTTAAACGTTCGCCTTCGAGAACATTCATCAGACTGTTTGCCATATAAATGGTAAGGCAAAGCATTCTACTGTGTTAGTGAAGTTCAGTCAGTCTTGTGTGAAGACGCGGTGCGTTTGAAGAGAGTTGTCGTGGTTTGAAGATCTCCGTTACAAAGATCTTTCGAATAATTGCCTAGTAATTGTTATTGTTTTTTGCAAAGGGTGTAAACAGAGGAATAACAAAGAAAAGCAATTGTTGTTGTTTACATCAAGTTGTGCACAGTGATGCACAGAATTATGCGAACAATAAAGAATTTTAACTAAAACTAAATACAAATTTATTTTTATTTTATTTGCGATCTACGAGTTCATATTTTAAAAGGGTAAAAACGTAACAACATTTATATAGTTTATCATTTAATGTAGTTTAAAAGTAATTCAATTATTCCGATGGAGTGGATATGTCTTATCCTTATTTATATTTTCAAAAGCTTTGCTAAATCTAGATCCGTACCCACTTATCGATCGATGTCTTTATGTTTTTTATGTTTTGTTGTATATCGAAAATCTATTGAATATTTAACAATTCCTTGAAGCAATTAATTCCAAACTTTTACTCTTACTCTCTTACTCCTTCAAATGATTTGTTAGATTTGTATTCTTTCTATCCTGATGCTTAAGTTTAAGTACTTCATTTGAGTGTATTTTGTTTTATTTTTCTTTTCGATTTCTTTGCAACTTTTTTATTTTTTTCTGCATGAAAGTCTAGCAACTTTTTTCGTTGTATTTTAAGACAAAAGTTTTCATAGATTTTTGTTGCCGTTTTTACAAATGGAATTTAAAAGTAGAGAATGAAAATAGGAACAAATAGAGAAGAAGAAGCATAAAGAATTAAAAGTATGACAGTAAGTCAGATAGACTATCTTGAATGTTGACAGTTGGTGGCTAACAATAGTTGATTATTCTACTTCTACTGTTGTTTTCTTATTAATGACAACAACAACCAATGGTCATTAAAATCTCTTTGTATAGGACAAGAGGACATAAGACAATAAAAAATTAAGAGTCTCTTCTAAATGAGAAACACTTTAGAGGTTTAAAGAGGATGAAAAGTTTTTATAGACTTCGTAGTTCCTATAGAAGTTATTATAGTTGATGCAACGCAATGCACTAACTTTTATAATCAGAAAAAAAAACGTGGCATTATTTATTTAAATACCAATTAAATGAAATAATTTTAAGGGCTATTATTACAATTTGCCGTTAAACTTGGGTTTAGTTAAAGGTAACTTTAGCTAAAGTGAACTTTAAAGTCAACTTTAACTTATTTTCGTTATTACAACCTAATGATGAAATAAAATTAACTTTTTCAAAAATATGGCAGTGGCGGAGCAATGTCGATAACACTGCTCAAATTAAACAAGTTTTATTTCAAAGCAGTGGCAACGACGGGCTTTTGTTGTATTTGCTCATTTTATTTATCTTTGAAGTTGCCATATTGAAAATAATATATAATATTGGCAAGTTCAAACATAAACTTTACTTTAAAAGTTACCAATAGAATGATCTTCCCTTTAGCTTAATGTTCACTTCTATCTTATTGTCCACTCTTTAGTTAACGGCAAATTGTAATAATTGTCCTAAGAGTCATAAAAGTTAACGAAATGTATTCACAATTATGGGAAATAATATCCACTACAAATCTAGTTTAGTCGTTAAGAATTCAATTTTTGGATAAAAATGTGTTCGGCAACTAAAAGTAATGCTAAAAAAACAATAAACGCAACGCAGCAAACGCAGCAGGGCGACACAAGCAAAGATTGTGCTGCTTTGATTTGAATTTAATTTTTAATTTCATTCGCAGCAATGATGGATAAGTCATGCATAAATTACGAATATTAAGTACATAATTAATTGTGATTATTTAGAACAAATATTTTATTTCGGCGTCAAACAGTTGTACTTTGTAGGACTTACATTTATAAAAAGAATAACCACGGATAGTTTGAATTAAAATTATACACTGGTTCCGCAAGATGAGCATCTTCAAAAAATTGTTTGTATGAAAAAACACTAATTTTTGTTTGTGTCGAACAGGCGTTGGAATGCAGATGTTCATCTTACAGAAAGAATTATTTGAAACGGCACCTTTGTCGCTTTTTGTGATTGCTGGTACAATTCTAAGAAATAAGAAATAAATTTGGTAATGACCAGAAACTGTCTTTTGCACTTTGAATCACATTACGCCAGCACTACGTTAAATGAAATAATTGCATCGTCATTTCATTGGTGCATGGATGTTCTAGTTGGTAGTGTGCAGAACTTCAAGGGCCGTGGGTTCGATTCGCAACATAGACTCTGGGTGTTTGTGGTTGTCTGATTGTTTGTATGTCATTATATATAATTAGAACTAAAAAAAATGTCACACACTACTCCTCTTTCCTTTCTCCTATAAGAAATCTTTCCTGTATTCCAACACAATGCACAGCATGAATTGGAGTCCTCAGTGTTAGACTCAATATAAATAATCTGAGGCTTTATTGTAAAACAATGGATTTTTTTCGACGAATTTTTATTTTCAAGTAGAACTACATAGCAGAGGAATAATTGGAATGGTCCGAATCTTGAACCTAAGTTAAGCTAGAGCAACACATACATATATAACACACATCATTGGACATTGCAACCCTTCAGTCAGGATTACGACCTAACTGCTCACACAACTTATTTTGTGTGCGGTAATTTTATACGTGAGTGGCGGGACCTACACTTTAACGTCGACTCCGAACGACAGAATTTTGAGAAACTTTTCATGACAATTTTTATTTACTCTCAGAGTTTTTGCCAGAAATCTACTGACATGTAGTCGCTGAAGAATTATTTTCTTTCATATTTCGTTTTTGTAGAAGATGTCTGGCCAGGGGTTTGAAACTATGGCGTCATGCCTAATATGACAACACACTATCTACTAGAATACGGAGACTTCTGCAGCTAAGAGAGCCTTTGGAACCTACTGCTGTAGTGTAGCTATCGTATGACCTGTGTTCTGCATCCTAATGTGAGTCACAAAATTTAATGTGTTATGTGAGCAGAAAAAATTATATTAAAAAGCCAAGGGTGACAATAACTCCTAAGATATCCGGTAGCAACGTGTTGATTCCCTTTAAGTCGCCATAGTCTAGTAGGTATGTACGTTAGCTGCTGGTACGTACACACAATGTGTTGTGGCGAACATATCACGTATACGCACAAATGGCTAAATGCATTTTGTACATATTAGAGATCAGCAATGAATCGTTTTTTTTGAAGGAGCACAGAAAGAGGGAATAGTGTTTATGGTTGAAGTCACTAAATAGTGACTAGTAAAGTCTAGTCGATAAGCTAGCAGATATCAGAAATCAGCATTGAATCGCTTTTTCGGTACTCATAAGTACTCATGAAATTGTGAGAATGAGTGAGTCAACAGTATTGAAATTCATCAACTCTGATTCATTCGTACTCCCTACAACATTGATTTATAAGAACAAGTTGCAATAAGTATGCGTACAACGTTGACATCAAACTCATAACATTCGAACATTCATTTGATTTAGACGCCTACTCATTCAGATTCATAAATTTAGAAAAATACTTATAATACTCAGAAATGATTCGAGTGATTCGAATCATTCATCAAAATTTAAAGTCTTAGTTTTTGTTGCATTCACAAGAGAAGAAGAAACAAAAAGAAAAAGACAAAGACAAGCAAAGCAAGCACACAACCATCTAGTGAGTGTTGTAGTATTCGTACGCGAATCACTTATTTTGTGATTCTTGTAAATGTTGAGTAAATGCGAGTCGAAATCAACAACATGATGCGTATTGTTAAGTAGGAGTACGATGAGTACTTCAAACTTTGAATATGAGTAGTATGAGTATGATATTAAAATAAGTATTAATGCGTATAAGTATCAGAAATGATGATTCGAATCTACTCATCTTTTTGAATACTTATTGCTGATCTCTAGTGTGTACGTTAGCCACTGGTACGTACACACAATGTGTTGTGGCCGACATATCACGTATACGCACCAATGTCAAAATGCATTGTGTACACATATTGCGGATATCTCTCTAGCGATGAAAATAAACGAATAATTTATAAATTTACCATAATTATGAAAAATGATTATCGAACATTAATGTAATTTTCGATGATGATTGTTGACATTGTTTCACCAAAGGTTGTTAAATCCGGGACATCGCCTTATGTGGTACTACAACAGGCCTCTATGACAGCTCTAATGAACTTCCTTCAATACTATCCCAACTTATTTTTATTATTTCCTTGAAAACTAATTGTCAGTTAATTTTTTTATGTTCTGTTTTCGTAGAAGTTTTTTTTCAATTTCTCTTTCATGACTTTTTTTGTTGGAAGTTTTAAATTTTTGTTGCCGAACTATTAAACACGTAAAAAGTAAAATATACTAAAGAAACGGAAATTTAGCGACGTTTTCTGTAATTTGGCACGAGTTAAAATAAAATAAAATTTTATGTTCGGTTTTGCATCAGTGGAGCAAAACAAAAATTCAAAATAAAAAAGCATAAAAAATATTGTTGCATACACACTGTTATAGAGTTGCACATAATTATAAACAATTTTGAAAAGTTTTAATTTTAAGCGTATAAAAGTCTGCAAACATGTCTTACAACGAAGACATCTGAACTCTAACAGTCAATAACGGCCATCTTGTTGGAGCTACATCTGTCAAATTAGTTGTCATTATTTCAGTCTGTTTGAACAATTCACCATGAATGAATACAGCATTCAACAATACGTTCAAAGCATAAAATTGTTTTATCAAAATTAGTTTTCTGTTTGACCAACATATCCTAGCGCTTCACTCTTTTCACGATCACCATAAACAAACCAGCAGGAGAACCATTCGCAATATGATGTATATATTCGATCAACATTTGAACGATGTTATATTCTTTATATAATATCATCAATTTGTGTTTCAAATGAATAAAAATTTTCGATGCATAAAATTTATACACTCAACATAATTGGTTTGAGAAGCCACCACTCAAGTATAAAATTAATACACACAACATAAGTGGTGTGAGGAGCTAAATTTTAATCCTGACCGAAGGATTGTAATTACCAATTAAGTAAATAACATACCCCCGAGCAAGACAGTTTATCTTATCAATTAGATATTTATGATAAAAATAAAAACAACGACCAAATATAGTGGAGACCATCAAGTGTATTAAGTATATTGACAATATCCGATTGACATCTTACTGATCAGCCGTATGATACCGCTCCAATTACAGTAGAATTCAGTAAAAATTTGCTTTTTGGATGGTTTTTCATGTGTTATATTATCCAATGTAAAGTCTTATAAACTTAGCTTCTAAATTTACCATGACAATTAGACTAGGCGTCAAGAGCTTTGGTAGTGTCATATTGTTGTGTATGACGGGTCTGAATACATCTATCGACTACACGATGCCCTAACCTGCTTTCGATCTTGGTTTTGCGGCACAGATACCATATAGAACTTCTTCTGATAATGGTTTACGCTTCTTAGAAAACGTCATTGAAGTTTTCTCTGATAGATTCAAATCACGCAACAAAGCCGGATGTAAAATCTTTTCAGAACAACTGAACATTAGATCGCCCCTTTGCGCTACCAGAATATTGTAATACTTCCGTTATGAAATAATGACAATTATTTATCATATGGGGATACACGTATATTTACCGACAGCAGCGCGATCGTTGAATCTCTTGGGTTCGACAAGGTAAAGCTTACAACTCAAATGAATTCCTACATGAGATTGGCATTCCTCTATGGAGAGACAAACAAATGGTTGCACAAAAACTCGCTTAGTTGGCAAAGATAAAATAGGATAATGAACCCACATATAGAGGCCCCAGACATAAATAAATAAATTCTATCGGTCTTACAACTAGGACCTCATGGGACCCAAGTAAGTGGTGCATATTAAGGTGGCCGCTAGTTTAACCTTACCTAACCTAATTTAAATTTGCCTTTATATTCATATTAACCTAAACAAAGGTAATCATAATCTGAAGCATTTAGAAAAAATTACATCGGCTCTGTGTATGTTTTTTTCACACGGATGTCTGCATATCAGCATTTATTTGTTTTCTTTCGTTATTTCTCAATGAAAATTTGCAATAAGAGCCCCAGTGAATTTGGTACATTATTTTTCTTTTTATTTTCAGATTTTCTTTTCTTAAGGTTTTTTTTATTATAATGATACGAAAATGGAAAAAATCTAGATCCTGGTGTTTGGCCTTTATATCGTTTAGCATTAAAATTATAAGCAAAAGATACAAAAACAAAAACAATAAACTTGTTTACAAATAATCGCACTGCGTAATATAACAGCAAACACCAGCGTTGTAAACAAAAATTCAACAACAAACACAACGAGAATAAACGTAAACAAAATACACAAACAACAATAATGAAACAACGATGTTTACGTTTATAGAGATCCCGAGAAGACCAAACCACGAACATTCGCCTTCAAGAACATTAATCAGACTGTTTGCGTTGCTATATAAAAGGCAAGGCAAAGCAGGCGAGTGAGTCAGTAAAGTTCAGCCAGTCTTTTGTGAATAAGCGGTATGTTTGAAGAGAGCAATCGTGGTTTGAAGATCTTTGTTACAAAGATCAGTCGAACAATTGTCTACTAATTGTTATTGTTTATGCAAAGGGTGTAAACAGAAGAATAACAAACGAAACAATTGTTGTTGTTTACATCAAGTTGTGAACAGTGGGGCACAGAATTGTGCGAATAATTCATACATAAATACATAATTGGTCATTACAACCCTTCAGTCAGGATTACGACCTAGCTTCTCACACCACTTATGTTGTGTGCATTAATTTTATACATGAGTGAGCGACAGATTTTTGAGAAACTCTTCATGGCAATGTTATTTACTCTGCCACAAATCTGCTGAGAGGCAGTCGCCGAAGAAATATTTTTTTGTATTTTTGTTTTGATGTCTGGCCTGGGGCTCGAACACTGGCTTTACGTCTAATAAGCCAATACTCTACCTACTAGATTACGGCGATCTCATGCATACATAATTGGTCATAAAGGCCCTTCAGTCAGAATTTTATACATAAATAGCGGGACCTACAGTTTAAAACGTACTCCTAACAACACATTTTCGAGAAACTATTCATGACCATTTTATTCACTGTATGAGTTTTTTCCTGAAAACTGCTCAGAGGAAGTCGCCGAAAGAAATCTTTTTCATATTTCACTTTATTGGAGATGTCCGACTGGGGTTTGAACCCTGGCCTTACCTCTAATAAACCGACACACTACCTAATAGACTACAGCGACTACATAAAGCATTTTAATTAAAAACAAAACACAAACTTATATTTATTTTATTTGTAATCTACGAGCTCATAATTTAAACGCTTTTAAAAGGTAAAAACGTAACAATAAAATGTAATCGCCCAGTTTGTTTTATGATTTCCTCACATTTTTACCAAATTGTTGTTACAGTTCTAACTCAGTTTGTTGTCATTTAATTTTTCAGTTTTTTGTTTAAATCATTTGTGAGCTTTATTGTCTACATTGTTGGTGTTTTATCTTTGGCACATAAAATGCTGCATATTTTTCATTGTTTTTTCCCTCCAACAGGACTCTAGATTAACATCATCGTAACATAAGTAAAGTACTTAAATGTTATGTTGTGCGTAACCATAATGTATCTACCATACATGCAAGTACGTATTCATATATTCAAATGTATGGTATTTGAATATTTATTGTCGTAAAAATGTGTTATTTTTGCTTGTGTGCATATGTGTGTCTATTAGAAAAGAATTTGTGTTTTTGATTTGAATTCTAAATTCGAAAAAAAAACATTTCGAAAGATTATTTGTTTGGAAATGTCCACATTATGTGGTACTAAATTGATTGTGTCCAATCAGAGGCTTTTTATAATAGTTTTCCATTATCAGACATGTTTTTTTAAAAGGCAATAACACATTTATAGACTTTGAAAAGAATGCTTAAATTCTTTTAAGCATTAAGGAAAGAAAGGTAGTAATTAGTCATTCTAGTCAAGCCATTAAATAAAAATTATTTGAAGTAAAGGGTGTTTTTTTACAGAGGTATAGACTTTTAAGTTGGCATTACTTTTCAACTACGTCCATTTTATCGTCGACAAAATCGTTTAGCGATGAAGCGCACTTCTGGTTGAATGGCTACGTCAACAAACAAAAATGCCGCATTTGGAGTGAAGGTAATCCTCAAGTGTATGTGGAAACACCGTTACATCCAGAAAAACTGACTGGTGGAATCATTGGTCCGTACTTTTTCAAAAACGATGGTGGCCAGAACGTTACAGTCAATGGTGATCGGTATAGAGCCATGATTACTAACTTTTTCATTCCTGAATTGAATAACCATGATGTCCAGGAGATGTGGTTTCAACAAGACGGCGCAACATGTCACACAGCTCGTGCCACAATAGATTTATTGAAAGACACGTTTGGTGACCGCCTAATTTCACGTTTTGGACCTGTGAATTGGCCTCCAAGATCTTGTGATTTAACACCGCTAGACTACTTTCTGTGGGGCTATGTAAAGTCATTGGTCTATGCGGTAAAGGCACAAACGCTTGAGCATTTGGAAGACAACATTCGCCGTATTATTACCAATATACGGCCACAAATGTTGGAAAAAGTCATCGAAAATTAGACGTCCAGATTGGACTACATCCGCGCCAGCCGTGGCGGTCATATGCCAGAAATCATATTTATAATGTAATGCCACAAGATTATCTTTCGGATAAATAAAATTCATGTCAATCGAATAATCCATCGTTGTTTTATTGCAACTTAAAGTTCTATACCTCTATAAAAAACACCCTTTATATTGTAGTACGACCAACATGACAAATTTGAAAGTAATTTATCTCTTTGGGATGTCAACTTGTGTGTAACAAAAGTTAGTGAAACCTTTTATGTGGATTTTAGAATTTTATTAAAAATACACTTTTTTACAGTTGATAGCTGAAGTGTGCTTAAACTATCGGGTCCGCCATCTAACGTTTTTTTTTCAGCTAGTGCTTATTTCGTGAATGGTGACACTTAGCTCATGTCTGAGTTGACAGATAATTAGTTATATCCTTCCGCTGAACGAATATGGACCATCCAATGCGATTTCGCTTCGCTAAGTGGGCCTGCGATCGACTTACAGAAGATGCCGATTTTAGCAAAAAAAAAATCATCTTTTCAGATGAAGCTCATTTTGATCTTGGCGGGTATGTAAACAAGCAACGCATACATTGAAAAGCCGACGCACTCAAAACGAGTCACTATTTGGCGCGGATTTTGGTCCAGAGGCATAATTGGGCCATTTTTCTTCGAAAATGAGCAAGGAGTGGCCGTTACAGTCAATGGCGATCGTTACCGAGCCATGTTGAATGAATTTTCGTTCAAAAAAATTGAAGAAGAGGATATTGGCAACATTTGGTTTCAAAAGGACGGCGCTACGTGCCACACAGCCGAAGCTACACTTGATGTTTTGCGTCCGATTTTTGAAGATCGCATTATCAGCCGCAGAGCTGATGTCGTTTGGCCACCTCGGAGCTGCGATTTGACACCGTTGGACCATTATTTGTGGGGTGTCGTCAAAGGTAAGTGTTACGCCGACAAGCCATAGACAATTAACGCTTTAAAGGACAATATTCGTGAAGCCATTGGTGAAATACAGCTGCACACAATCGATAATGTGCTTAAAAATTGGACCGATCGTGTAGGCTACTGCATGGCCAGCCGAGGCAGCCATTTGAATGAAATTATTTTCCATTATTAACCGGAAGGATTGTACTTTCAAATAAGAAAAAGAAATTGAAGAAAATATTCAGTACTTTCTTTTTAATTCATTTTCAAAAAAGAAGTTATTTGGCTGACCCTTTATTTCCAAATGCACGTCATGCTTTAGGAAATCTTTTTGTGGCATTTATCCAGCCGTTGAAAGATCTTCTACTTCTCAATTAAAATGAAAAATCAAAAAGGAAACAACGGCGCTGTAGGCTCTGTAGGATTTAAACCCAAGGGGTTAAGATTTACAAATGCAACATAACAAAAACGGCTGACATCACAGCACCTCATTCGATCCGAAGAATTTTCCTACACTTTTTCGGGTGTCAAATCACAGCTTCTTGGCATCCAATTGACATTACAGCTAATTAAACGATCATCAAACGTTTGACGTAATAAATCGATTATGATATGATATAAGCCAAATATCGTTCACATCAATACCATGAACAGCGGGTACAAAGAAGAGGTTATCATGATAGGTACCTCCATTGACCGTAATGGTTGCGCCGTCCTCATTTTCAAAGAAATATGGGCCAATTACGCACACTTTCAGCCATAGCTTCGATATTTTCAGCTGTACGCACTGTACGAGCATGCTCACGTCTTTCACGCTCTTTCAACAATGGAACCAGTTTCATAAACTTGCCTATACGGGGCACTGTTGGTTGTCCTTTGCGACCAAATTTGGTACGACATTTTCGTGCAATATCCGACCAATTGTCGTTGTTTTGGAAATACATTTCCATTAAATCCCAATGTTCTCCAAGAGCAAATCGATCCATTACGTTCAGTGGAGATAATGTACTGAATTTTGTGACAGAATAGAATGTCAGAAGTGTTGCCAGATTCGAAATAACCGATGATTTATATTCAAGCAGATAGTCGGCCCACCCGAGGGTAATAACACATATCCAACGCCAGATTCATCAGGTAGCATAGTAAGCTAACACATCGAATTGCTGACAGTACTTTTTTAACTATCTCCTACGTAGTAAACTCATGATTTTGGAAAATGTTTGGCAACGAGAGTGAGTCATAAGAGTGAAAAGAATAATTTGCTTCATTTAAGAGAGGGGCCCTACTATGGTATACGAATGGGTCCATTATATATACTGGGATGGAAGTGGGAGTGTTCGACCTGGAGTGTAATGTTCTGAGCCTATGGGAAACACGCGAGTTATTTCGAAGCGAAAGTTTACATCATTGAAAGATGTGCTGAATTAATCTGAACAGGAAAACAACTTGAATGAAAAGCTTAATCAAAAAGGTCACGTGAGAATCCGCGGCAATGTGTAGGCATATCAGATTGAGAAGAAGGAAGCTTCAACTAGACATCTTTTCAGCCAGGATTGGGGCCTAGCTTCTCACACCGCTTACGTTGTGTGTTTTAATTTTATACAGGAGTGGCGTCTGAGTCTGTAGAGAGGAAGTCGCCGAAGGAATATTTCTTTTCATATTTCGTTTTTCTTGGAAATGTCCGACCTGTTGTTTGAACAGTGGCATCACTTTTAATAAGCGCACTATATATTAAACTACGGCGAGAAAAAGTGATAACTGTAGTCTATTGAAAAGAGTTTGAGACATTGAGATGTGACTTGAGTTATGCATCGAACTAGAGAGAATAGCAATCGGAATTTTTAAGGTAGCCGTAAACTCAAAGAACACTAGTTTTAGAATAGGTATGCACGCAAGCCTAAGATGTAGACTTCGTGATAGAGAGAACTAAGCACCACAACATATACTTGAAACCCATATACACATACATAATCGGTCATTATAACCCTTCAGTCATTTTAACAATTCAGTCCGGATTACGACCTAGCTTCTTACACCACTGATGTGGTTCTCACGATTGAATTGTGAGAAAGTGTTCATAACAATTTTATTTATTCGCCGAGTTTTTAACAGAAATCTGCTGAGAGAAAGTCGCCAAAGAAATATTTTTCATTGCATTCTGTTGAAGATGTCTGACCTAGTATAATAACTTAACACACTACTACATCGACTTCATATGCTTGAAACCTATGCGGTGTAAATGCACGTTAGAAGGCAGGCCATGTTCATTATGTAATCGACAATACGTTACTCTTACTGGCGTTAAACAATATTATGAACAGGATGCGGAAAATGTGTACATTGAAGGTACTACAATAATTCATCAGGTTGCGGTACTACATTATACATAAAACTTTGTTTTTCGACTACCATTTTATTACAAAAATCAGTCGATGTATAGCAAATATCGATGTATCTTCTATGCTTTTTTACGATGCTTTGCCTACTACCTAGTAGACTACGGCGAGTTGTTCATACACATTTTTTATACAAAATTTTATTTAAAACCCACCCTCGTATATTACACAGTTAATGTCATAACTTCTTCGGTGAATGAATCATAAAATCTGTTTGCAATTTCGGAAACGAAAATCTGTGGGAATAATTCATATTCATGTGCCACTTGCTGTAAATCATTACAGAAGAATTATTTGGGGATAAAAAACCATTTTTTCGCTCCCAGCTTGCATTTGTAACATAAGAGAATTACTGGTGAAAAGTGCATGAAATGCAAATAAATGAATACAATTAAGCTGTTCTTATGCCACACACGAAATTAAAAGTTGAAGAGAGAAATACATATCGAAAATACAAAAACAATAAAAAAATTGTTTTGCGATGAGGTTTTTGTGCAGCAATTGTACGAATAAACCACAATATACTGCGAAAGGCATATAAATCAGCATCGAACTTGAACTTCTCAAGTACAATCAAGACCAACCAACCACAACCAACATTCTGAATAAATGGGACAAAAATGTCTGTAACAAGAAATTGATAAAAAATTGGTTTGACTGCAGCATTGCTTCTGCTTCTTTAAATAAAAAACCAACAGAAAATTGCTTTAAAAAAACTATGAAAAGAAGCAGAAACTTATTGATGGCTAAACAACTAAAACCGATTGTGGAAGGATTTATTGTATGAAGTTATGGAAACGAAATAGATTTCCTTTACATATGAACGTCGTCTTAAAAGGGATTAAAAGATAAAAATAGAAATTTTAGTGACTTTCTAAAACCAAACTCTGGGGTTTCATTTGGCAGCTGATGTCAACAATAAGCGAAGAAAATTCGCTGCAATAGTAAAACGGTTTCTGCAAATAAAAGATTTTTTATATTGACAGTAATTTATGGCAATGATTTATTTCTTTATTAACCAAACAATAGCGATTTTCTATGGTGAGATTTGCAAAATTTATTGCCTCGCCTTAGCCACAGCCCACGTACCAACCAACCACTACATTAATCATTGCATACTAAGGCTTATCCATACATACATACATATAATTGGTCATTACAACCCTTTAGTCAGGATTACGACCTAGTTTCTCACACAACTTATGTTGTGTGCGTCAACTTTTATAAATGATTGGCGGGACCTACAGTTTAAAATCGACTCCGAACGACAGATTTTTTGAGAAACTTTCATGGCAATTTTATTTATTCTCAGAGTTTTCGTCAGAAATCTGCTGAGAGGAGGTCGCCGTCGTCTTTTCATATTTCGTTTAGTTGGATATTCCCGACATGGGGTTTGAACCCAGGCCTCACGTCTAAAAAATCAACACACTACCTACTAGACCACGACGACTACCCATAATACACTTTGATACAGTTATTGGATAAGATTTATTTTTTACTATGTAAGGCAGCTGAAAATCCTTACATAGTGAAGTCAAATCTTGGCCCAATCTGGACTATGGACATGCTTTTGTTCTGGGAAGGCATAGATTCACTGTGATCGATTATGTGCCTCCTTATAATTTTCTAAATAGAACATTTGTTTTTAGAATTCTGACAACAGAATTTTGTTCTAAGGCACCAGAGGTTCCCAATGGGACCGTTGAAGTTTACAGTAATGGCTCTGTTCAAATTCGGTTTGAACACATAAATTATTTAACAGAAATAGTTTTTATGTTAAATTTCCATAATTTGCAAAGGGAATGCCTCCAAAAATTTGCACAGAATTTCCATAAATTCCAATTCCACGAATGTCTCGAAGTAAACTGTTAATTCAGTTGCTTTAGAGAAACAGAAGTTTAATAGATAAAAAACCTATAATCAGAATTCACTTCAAATCTTACAATAAGACAACATATTTCTCAAGTTTTAAAATTGTGCAAACCTCTTATAAAAATAAACTAAAAAAAGAATATTAATAGAACAACCAAAATTCAAATAAAAATTATATATTTGATACTTACCTTAAAACTATAAATTTGTACTTACCTTATATTATAATACAAGAAATTAAAATTTGTGCTAAAAATATAATTGAAATAAAACAAATTGTGCTTAAATAATAAATTAAATATATTAAATATATAAATTAAAATGTATGTATACTTACCTAAACCTTAAACTGAATTTACATTGTGAAAAAAATTGTATCTGAAAATAAAGTGAAGTTATACTTACCTCAGACCTCTGTTGATAAAATTATTAAATTAAAAGGTTAACATCCTAGACTTCCATCCTGGACAGAAAGTTTTACCCAAAGGAGAAAAAAGGTAAGAATTCTCTCAGAAAGTTCTCAGAAGTGAAATAATCTAATTTCTTTTTCTTTTTTCCCAATTACCCAATGATTGTAATTGTTTGCGAGCAATTATAATCCACATCTCGTTCTCATTGAAGGAGATTTAAAACAAATTATTCATCCCCAATTTGTTCAGGCTCAAAGATGAGAGACAGGGTATCTATATTAAGGTATCCTGTGGTATCTATATTAAGGGTCTTGATATTAAATTATTTTGTAGGCTGAATGATCGCTGCAGTGCTTTCCAAGCAGGCATCATGGCAGTTTTGAAGGCGGCGGGATTTCCCCTGAAAATCCGGATTTACTCCGAGAGCATGGCTGGCATTAAGTCCTTAACGAATGTAGTTTCGACGACCCTTCTTGTCCATGAATGTCAGCATCGTGGTGGTTGTAGTTTGGACCCAAATCGCGGGAAGAGTCTAGTCAGGCTCAGTGTGCAGTTGCATCCTCAACCCTATGCCGTGACCCAAAGATCGGAAGGAGTTTTAAATAGGCTCCGCTCCTAACCAAGGGGGAAGTCATGTCCAAATACATGGCTTCGAATTGGTACTCAGGTGTAGCAGTCTGTTACATCTGGGGCGTTGGTAGACGCATTGTATTTCACCCTGTGCGAAGAGCACCATGGGATTAGGTCCACGCGGACAGGTACCCATGTAAAACCCATCGTCGTTGTCCATGAATACCGATGATATCTTCAAGAAATTTCAGATCATTCAAAGTTAATTCTTATATGGATTCCAGGACACAGGGATATCGTTAGAAATTGCAGTGTTGATGATTTGGCCAGGGCCGGTACAGAGTAGGCAATCTCCGACATGTTACAGGACATAGGTATTCCCATTGCTTCGATTAATTTGGATATTTTTCATACGTTCTGCGAGGAAGCTCAATATCGTTGGGAATATTGCCAGACTCTGCTGGACATGTACGGACAGGAAGAGGACTGACTCATTTCTGTACTTAAAGCGTTCAACGTTCAACGTTCCAACACACAATTGCTATTCTTACGCGCCACTATCCTCTTGTAGGTACGCCAACTAATGACTTCTTCCGGAGCTATTGGTCTGAGGAGCAGGAAGAGACCGTCTTTTATTTCATGTGTCAGTTCGTTGCTCATATCATTAAGAGATGAATGTTTCTGACCTCTCATCTGACAGTCTAATAGGTACTGTGTTGGCTTATTAGACGTGCGGCTACGGTTCGGTTAAACATCTCTAACAAAACAAAATACGCAAAAATATTTATTCGGCCATTCTTCTGAGTATAAACAAAATTGCAATGAAAAGTTTCTTAAAAAAAATTGTCGTTCAGAGGCAACTTTAAACTGTAGGTCCCAAACAATATAAGTGGTGTGAGGGTTGTAATAACCAATTATGTATGTATGTATTTATGTTCGTCTCCTACAACCTGGCAAAGTGACTGAGTTCTGATCCTATTGTCAAGAATTATCGATATTGAAGCCAGCAATTCAATTAAAATGACCATAATTTAAGAATATTATGACTGTGCCAGATCTAAGCCATTTTTTAAGTTCCTGCATAGATTGAGAGATCTAAGCTGTAAAGTCAGACCTTGTATTTTCAAATTATCATTTCGATTTCTGAAGAGAACTCAAATTTGAATTTCATTCGAACGCAATTAAATCAGTTTTCCGCTTAGAAGGCTTTCACTGACGGAATATTGAGCTTACGTTTTTAAAGTTACCCTTCTCTGAAACTAATTTTTGCACATTTAACAACAAAACTTTATTGTATCCAATCCGCTTCTGTGTGGCAGTTGCAAGATAAATAAAATAAATAAATAAAATAAAATATGCCCAAGATATAGTTCCTGTGCAATGAAGGCTGAACTTTTTATTTAAATTTTAGGAGATTAAAACGTTCAGTCATTCAGTGGATCCTTACAATCCTTTGTTAATGTTCTTGATTTGTAGATTGTATGAGTGAAAACGTGTCGCAAGATGGAATGCAGAGAAGAGGTGTTGATTTGCAAAATAACATTAACCCTGGACGGTTACTGTACTCTTTATTCTTTATCATATAATTATTTTATGTTTGACCAAATTTTGCTCTTTTTTCAACAATGTTGGGTGGTAATGAAAGCTTGCAGTCGCCAGACGAAATAAACAAATTTTTTTTGTTCGTTGATTCAATGAGGAGTAACCTTAATGTACCAAAATGACCATCCAGGATTATAGAAATTGGTGGCCAGGGTACGTTTACTCACTGCAAGCTTTCGTTATTAACCAACACTGTTGATAAAAAGAGCGAAATTTGATCAAACATAAAAGAATTATACGATAAAGAGCAAATGAGCTTCGTCGACAAACAGTAACCATTCAGGATTAAATTGTTCGTCGATTCAACGAAGAGTAACCCTAATGTACAAAAATGAAGAGTAACCGTCCAGGGTTAAAAAGTTTTTAAACAAAATTTTTGTGCTAATTGCTCCCAAAACTAATTTCGCTTTATTTCACTGCCAAATTCGATTCGCCAACACAAATTTTTTTCTCTTTTTTATTTCAAAGATATTTTCCATTCACTTTGTAAAGAGAAAAAAAAACAAAGAAGAAAGAACAAAGAAACTGAAATAAAAAAGAAATTTTGCTGATTTTTTATATTCTTTTGTGGTTGCCTGTGGTTTTTCTATTCATTAAAGATTCAAGTCCCTCTCAAGAAAAGGAATTTACCCAGCGAGCAGCATAATTGCTAATTTGCTAATAATTAACAGAGATTTCATTGTTTTTTTTAAGAATAAAAGAATAAAAATACATGATTTTTTGTTATAACTTAATAATATTGAATAATAATATTTATCACGCTGATAAAAATTAAAACTTCCGATAAAAAATATTTTTGTTTTGCAAAAAAAATATATTCCAAGAGTTCATTAAAAGATGATTATGAAATGTTAAGTACATATTTTTAAATAAAATAAAATATTCCCAAACTTGTGCAAGATATCATCGGCAAAGGCTTTAATGCACTCCAAATTCAAAGAAGAGTACTTCATTCATTGTAACTAAGTAATATTGCGAAGAACTTTCCAAAATCAAATAGTCTACTTATTCTGTCCAGGGGATAGTGAATCTTCATTACGATGTTATTCCAACACACGGTAGGCTCTGAAAATTTTTCAACTCCATTTGAGCTTTTTTCGGATTTGGTTTGTTTGCCCAGATAATTGGGCCACCGGTCACTATTAATATGACCAAACATACATAATTGGCCATTACAACTAGTCAGTCAGGAGTACGGCCTTGCTTCTCACACCACCCATGTTGTTTACTTTATTTCGCTGTAGTCTAGTAGGTAGTAAAGCCAGACGTAAAAAAAAATACAAAAAATATTTCTTCGGCGACTTCCTCTCAGCAGATTTTTGGCAAAAACTCTGAGAGTAAATAAAATTGCCATGAAAAGTTTCTCAAACATCTGTCGTTCGGAGTCGACTTTAAACTGTAGGTCCCATCACTCATGCATAAAACTAATGCACACAACATAAGTGATGTGAGAAACTAGGTCGTAATCCTGACTGAAATGTTGTAATGACCAATTATGTATGTATGTACATATGTATCGTATTGAGGATGAAGAGTTATTTTAGAGCAACCATTACATTCACAAAAAGTTACGGTTTCGTGTAGTTTGTGGTCCGTGGGATCTATCATATAATATTTTTTTGAAAACGAAAATGGAAATGCGATATCGGTCAATGGAAATCGCATGAAGCTTCTTGTGACGGCAGATTGATGTTTTAGACATAGAGGATATTTGGTTTCAAAAGGAAGGTGCCACTTGTCACACAGCAAGAAATAAATGGGTAGTTTGAAAGCAAAGTTCGAAAATCTGTCTATTCCACATAGAAAAGTAGTAAATTTGCAACCAAGATTCTGCGATTTAGATTTTTTTGTAAAGTTTTTTGAAGTGGAAGGTGTACAGAAATAATCCCAAAATAGTTCAAGAGCTTTAAACCAAAATTATCGAGTAGATATCAACCATTCTGACGACAGTAAAATAAATAATAAATAACATAATTAAATAACGTGAATGATAATTTTGAAAAAAGATTGTCAGCCTGCCGAGGCAGAATTAGGTCACTTGACTAACGTAATTTATCATTTTTAAGCGGAACCTATTTGCAATAAACTGAAATGAAAATATTTTTAATATCGGAAAAAAGTTTTCTTTTTATAGAATTAAAATGATACCTCAATTTTGGACACCCTTTATCTATTTTTTGTTGCATTATCGTAGTAAAAGTACCACATTTTTTATGTT
Source organism: Sarcophaga subvicina (assembly GCA_936449025.2). Taxonomy (NCBI): domain Eukaryota; kingdom Metazoa; phylum Arthropoda; class Insecta; order Diptera; family Sarcophagidae; genus Sarcophaga; species Sarcophaga subvicina. Next base: position 43,933,802 of record OW388084.2, read on the forward strand.
TTAATTAATTGTTATAAACTTAATTGTTTAAACTAATGTATCGTAGTATTTATTACCAAAACTGAAATTTGATATCACAACTCCAATAACTAATTTAATTGTCGACTTTCAACTCAAACATAACAAAATAAACGCATAAATTAACACACACGGACAGAGACACGCACACACTAGATTAATTTGAATCGTTTTAAAGGTTTTTGGGATAAAATTTACGAATTTTTATTTAAATTATGTTGTGTGTACACAAATTTCATTTGATTTAATTGCTGTGTCAATAAATACTTGGTAATTGATATATAAGTGTACATATGTATACACATATAAAAACAAATCCCAAAACAACAACATTTTATCAAAAATAAATGGTGCGCCATTAAAAGGATTAAAAATATTATAAAACAAAAACAGTTCGAAATTTTGCCAAATTTATTTTTTTTTGTTGTGAAGTAAAATCGGCAGATCGTATCTCGGCAATGTTATCACGAATGTTGGCCTTCAAATGCTCAATTGCCTTTGGTTTGTCGGCACAACGCTTTTCTATAGCGGCGCCTCGCAGAAAATAGTTCAACGGTGTTAAATCGCAGCTAATTGGCGGCCATTTGACATCACGATGACATGAGATGTGTAGCAAGTAGCACCATCCTGTTGAAACCAAACATCGTTCACATCAATACCTCGAAGAGCGGGTACAAAAAATCGATTATCATGGTGTAATGGATGCATTTATTGACATTTAATGCTTATTAACGTACCCGCCAATATGAAAATGAGCTTCATCCAAAAAGATAATTTTTTTTTTGCAAAATCATCAGTTTCGTGCAGTTTATCATTGGCCCATATAGCGAAGCGAAAACAAAGCGGATGGTCATGCGGCTTCCACTCTTGAAACAATTGAACTTTATAAGGCGTCATACCGAGATCTGATGCGTGAAATGTTCAGTTCTGGAGAATGATGACGAGTTGGTGTTGATGTATTTCTCACCTGCCACTCTCAGCCACAGCTTCTGTATTTTCTTGTGTACACACTATACCAGCACGCTCATGTCTTGATGCATCAATAATGAAACCAGTTTCACGAACTTAAGCGACAAACTTGCATATACCGGGCACTGGTGGTCCTTCTCTGCGATCAAATTTTGTACGATATTTTCGTACAATTTCCGACCAATTACTTTTGTTTTGGAAATAAATTTACAATAAATCCTAACGTTGCTCAAACGTAAATCGATTCATTACTTTCAATGGAGATAATCTACTGAATTTTTTGACAGAAAAGAATGACGTAAGTATTGGCAGATTCGAAATAATCGATGATTGAAATTTAAACCGATAGATGGCCCATCCGATGTTTGCTTTTATTTACAATAGCAAAACAAACGCCATAAATATAATTTTTATTAGTATTCTGTAGATTTGATGATAAAATGGTTGTGAAACAAATACTCGCACATTTAAATTAAAACATCGTATACCATATTGTCAAAACTGGTGTTTTATAAATAAATGTAATATGTTGAATATTTGTTTATTCAATAATTACAACAACAATATGTATTGAAATTTCTATTTCTATAATGAAAATAATTTATTCACAATAAACATCAAGAATATGTTCAGCTTCTGTTGAGAACAGAACTGCAGTTTTCCTATTTCCGAGACAAATGACACCACGGGACTGTAGGATATTGCGAGCATAGGTATTTAGGTGAATTCAATATCTGTTTTGCATTTGGATTTTTAACAAAGAATTGTACAATAGAAGTTTGCATTCCAATTTTATGCGCAAGTCTCCATCAATTAATCAACAAACTTCAAAGAGCTTCAATTGAATTTCCTCTAGTTTTGCTTTTTTATGGAATTTTCAAACTTAACCTTCATATGCGGAATGAATGCTAAGATATTTTATAATCGAGTGTAGAGGCACTGATTGGTTATATTTTCAAATTTAATGGAAATTTTTACGTTCATAACGAGAACGATATATTGACCATTTAAAAATTTTTCTAATTATAATTTTCTAAAAAGATTGTTCCTGTCGGTGTCGATATTCTTCGTGAAAGTATCTTCACACGGTCAGCATATGGCTACCGGGCATAGCTGAGAAAAAAAGAAAAATGTTTGGAATTTTGTTTTCAATTATTTCACAAAAAAGGAATAAAAACCTCAACTTATATTTGCATGGATAATATAGAGGTAGTCTTATAAAGGTGTAGGCTGTCTTATAAGACCAAGGCTTTGGGAATTTTTTTGGGATATTTTTCATTATGTAAGGTTACCGCAGACAGTATGACATGTGACTTAAAATCTAAACAGAATAATAACCCAAACCACATGTGAAAATGTGAAAAATTTATTAATGCAGCCAGATATCGTTGTCATGGAATGCTGTGCACAGTCCCGCGGTCTTAATAATTCAATAATACAATCGTGATTAAATTGAAAGAAACTCAAAGAATTTGTAAAAAATATTACTAACAACATAATAATAAATTTATTCATACGATACTAAAAAGGTTTTCAATAAACTTATTTGCGTACTATAGCAACAAAGCCTAACTCTTAAAGACTAAATCTTCGAATTCTTAAAACAATAGATCAAACTATTTTACATCATTTAAACTTTAAACTTTAATAATTTGAATTGTACTAAATTCTCTGCAACCCAATCGTGTTGAAATAATTGAAGGAAAAGAAAAGCAAACAACACCAAACATATACTTTCAATCCTTATTGGAATATTATACATATAGAAACATTTGTATACACGTATATATACCATATACATGACTACATATAAAATAAAATACTGTTACGAAAATGAAAAATTTAGATACTGGTGTTTTGCTTCTACATCGTTTAACATTAAAAATTATAAACAAAAGTTACAAAAACAAAACAATGCAGTAAACAAATTACATACATACATACATAATTGGTCATTACAACCCTTCAGTCAGGATTACGACCTAGTTTCTCACACCACTTATGTTGTGTGTTTTAATTTTTTACACATGAGTGGCGGGACCTACAATTTAATGTCGACTCCGAACTACAGATTTTTGAGAAACTTTTCATGGCAATTTTCATTTACTTTCAGAGTTTTTCCAGAAATCTGCTGAGAGAAAGTCGCCGAAGAAATACTTTTTGTATTTTCTTTTGATGTCTGGCCTGGGGCTCGAACCCTGGCTTTACGTCTAATAAGCCAACACACTACCTACTAGACTACGGCGACTGCAAACAACAAATTATGTTTACAAATTATTGTACTGCTTAATAGTTATAACAACAAACATCATCATAAAAAATAGTAAACAGGTAAACAAAAATATACCAACAACACTACAATAATAAACGTAAACAACGATGAACGTTCGCCTTCAAGAACATTAATCAGACCGTTTACCCTGCCATATAAAAGGCAAGGCAAATCAGGCGAGTTAGTCAGTTAAAGTTCAGCAAGTCTTGTGTGAAGACACGGTGTGTTTGAAGAGAGAAATCGTGGTTTGACGATCTCCGTTACAAAGATCTTTCGAATAATTGCCTCGTAATTGTTATACAAAGGATATGAATAGAGGAATAACAAACCATGCAATTGTTGTTGTTCACATAAAGTTGTGAACATTGGCACACAGAAGTTTACGAATAATAAAGAATTTTAATTAGAACTAAACACAGATTTATTTTTATTTTATTTGCAATCTACGAGGTCATATTTTAAACGTTTTTAAAAGGTAAAAACATAACAATATACTATATTGTATATAGATACATAACTACATATAAAATAAAGTACAATAAATCTCTGAAATACATTAATTTAATATTATACAATACACATACATTTCTACATTATATTCAAATATATGCGTAAATTCAAACATACATAATGCTGTTTAATTTAATATTTTAATCAAATACCCTATCATTTATTGTATACATATGTACATACTTATTTATATAAATATGACATACTCAGATCTTGGAATGATTTATAAACGTTTCCTTTATAAAACACATTAAATTCAATAATATTGTTGAAAGCTTTACACAAAAGAAGTCAAATTGAATTCATAGCATTCAATATAACAGGAAATGTTTAATGGGAAAACAACAAGAAGGTCTTCTATTTTTTGCTAATATTTATAACAAAAAGACATTAAAAGGTCTTAAGAATATTGTTAATTTAAATTAAACTATGTACGAGTATGTATCAGAGACCAGCAATGAACCGTTTTTTCCCTACTCATATGCACTCATGAAATTTTGTATATAAGTGAGTCAACAGTATTGAAATTTAACTTCTCTGATTCATTCGTACTCACTACAACGTTGATTTATAAGTACAGGTTGCAATGAGCATGAGTATAACGTTGACATCGAACTCATGCCATTTGAAATATGTTTGATTCAGACGCCTACTCATTCAGATTCATAACTTTAGAAAAATACTTATAATACTCATAAATGATTCGAGTGATTCGAATAATTCATCCAAATTTGCAGTCTTAGTTGTTGTTGCATTTACAAAAAAAGAAGAATGAAAAAGACAAGGACAGCAAGCAAAGGAAACACACAACCTTGTAGTGAATTTTGTAGTGTTTGGATGCGAATCAAGCGCGATTTTGTGATTCTTGTAATTGTTGAGTCATTGAGAGTCGAAATCAACAAGATCATACGTATTGCGTATAAGTATGAGTACAATGAGTACTTCAAATTTTTAATATGAGTATGATATTAAAATAAGAATTATTGCGTATAAGTATCAAGAATTATGATTATGATGCGATTCTACTCATTTTTTTGAATACTCATTGCTGATCTCTGGTATGTATACATTCATTTAAATGTATATATCGTGTCTTCCAACAGATACTTCCGAACTTTGACAGCCGATTTGTTGAAGCTCCATATGTCATTTATTCAGTCTGTTTTACTTTCACTTCGGGCCGACATTACATTGAATAATACTATTAAACACATTAAAATGTGTTTGTAGTTAGAAGCTAATTTTCATCGAAAAAAATTTTCAGCTATGAGGCTCATTTCTGTACGAATAAGTATCTGAACTAACAAAATTGTTGAATTTGACACTATGTCCACATGAGACCGAAGAGCACCCTACGTGTGGGGTGGATTTTTGTATGGCGGCGTCGTTGATCCATATTTTCCACTGTCAACGGCGAGAACTATAGGTCGGTGATTTATTTATTTATTAATTACAAATTACATTTAATTATGTACGAGCTGAGTAACTTCGACCATACGCTCAGTGTAGTATAACAGTGGGAATCGAACCCACGACCCTCATGCTAATAGTCTAGCACACGACCCACTGGACTACCAGGGCACCCAACGTCGATGATTATACTTTTCACCTGAATTGGATGGTCTGGATACAATAGATATGTGAATTCATCGGTACAGTGCTACGTGCCACACATCTCATGCCACATATGTTATTATGTACAAACGATTTGAGGCCATGGTAATCTCACATGAAGGTGAAGTGAACTAGTTACCGAAATAGTATGAATTGACTCTGTTAGACTTTTTCTTGTAGTGCCATTGAAAATTGCACATATCGAATGCGCTCCAACTAGTGAAGACGTGGCGAATAGTTGAACGATGTTGTATTCCACACATAATAGCATAAATAGGCCTTTAAAACGATTTTTGATTTTTGATGATATCTCATACACACTTTTGGATTTAAATTTAAGGATAAAAAACTTAACTAAAGACTCGATATTATCTCCTGAGTTTGAATCGAAAACAACAGGAAGCAATATTACAACGATGAGGAAGGAAAAATTTTTTTATAGTCATCACTATCACTGGAGTGATAGACTAGTAGATAGTGTGTTGGCTTATTAGACGTGAAGCCTCGGTTCAAACCCCAGGTCAGACATCTTCAACAAAATGAAATACGAAATAAAAAATCCATCGGCTACTTCCTCTCATAAAATTGCTAGCAAATACTATGTAAGAAAATAAAATTGCCATGAAAAGTTTCTCAAAAATATATTGTTCGGAGACGACTTTAAACTTTAATAAACTGTATAAAGTTAGCACGCACAACATAAGTGGTATGAGAAACTAGGTCGTAATCTTGAGTCTAGGGTTGTAATGACCAATTTTGTATTTATGTATGTATCACTACTGGAATTAAAGGGAACTTATGATTTCGTTTCCTTTTTTTGTGTAATTTCGTTTTATTTAAGGATAGGAAGCGCCTAATAAAAGACCCGATAGTTGTTACACCATGTATGTTAGTATGATGATATTTCTTGTTCATTTTGTATATTGTATTGGTAGGTTATCGCTGTCATTTGCAATGAATGACAAAATTGTAGAATTCCTTCCATTGAGATTCAATTATTAATTTTGGTTTAATAATTTGACATCCATTTTAAGAAAATAAAGTAAAGAGAATGGTTTATATGTAGTCCACCTTATAGTAATTTAAAGTTGTTTGTTCAAAGGATTTGCAGTTCCCCTTTTCGACACCGTTCTTTAAGTTAGTGATACCAAAAACTAATACTCTTGTCATCTTAACTTTATTTATGAAATAATTTCCAAGCGGTGTTATTTATCTCCTGAGATTAAAAACAAAAACATAAGAAAACAACAGCGACAACAACAAAGAAAAGACAAATTGTTTGCAGCCATCAGTACCAGTAGTGGGATTAAAGAAAAGTTTTGATTTTGATTTTGTTTTTCCTTTTTGTGTGTGTGGTTTTAAGAGAAACGAAAAGACTGTCAACATTATCAATAATTCATCATAATTTTACTAAGTTTACGAGAACTATAAGCAACAAAAGAAAAGAGTAGAGTGGTGGTAAATAATACATCATTATTTCCGCCATTATTATATTATCCTCATTATGGAATATTTTAAAGAAAAAGCAAAGGATGTCGAATTAAGATATTTAGAGAAATTGGAAATTATACGTGTGTGTGGTTGAGTGTATACTTGTGGAAAAGTTATTTATATTTCATATATATATGTACTTATGTATGTATAAGTATGGTGGCAGTAATAAAGTCATTTTCATAAAATATAATAGCGCTGTAGGGAAAAATGTTTTTTAAAGGAAGTGTAGTTTACAAAATAGTTGCTGAAAGCAGCATAGCCTCGTAATCATTTACAGTGTTTTTTTGTGGTAATACAAACAATACAATACAATAATTAACACACCCAAAAAATAAAATAAAAATAAATTTGTGTTAAGTTTCAATTAAACAATTGCTTTGTGTGTTATTCCTTTGTTTATACCCTTTGCATAAACAATAATAATGAATAGGAAATTATTCGACAGATCTTTGTAATAGAGATCTTCAAACGACGATTACTCTCTTCAAACACACCGCGATTTCACACAAGACTGACTGAACTTTTACTGACTAGTTGCCTGCTTTTACTTGCCGTTTATATGGTAAAGTAAACAGTTTGATGAATGTTCTTCAAGGCGAATGCTCGTGACTTCGCATTCTCGAGATCTCTATAAATGTAAACATCGTTATTTCATTATTGTTGTTTGTGTATTTGGTTTACCTTTATTATTGTAGTGTTTATTACCGTATTTTTGTTTACTTGTTTATCATTTTTCTTATGCTGGTGTTTGTTTGTTTGGTGTTTGTGGTATATTTTTGTTTTCGTAGCTGTTGTTTAACACCAGTATCTAGATTTTTCTTTTTCGTAACAATATATTTCTGCGTTACAATAGTGAAATATTTGTAACGTTTGTTCAGACATTCTATACCTTTTAATTGAGCGCTTTTGTGAATGGCCGTTTCCAGTTTTTCTTTCTTGCCTATCCTTTGCGTGAAAATGTTTGAAAAGTGACCACGATCATGTATCATTACTTTCTTTTAAAACATTTCAACTACTTTTATGCGTTTTTCAATTGTTAAACGATCCATAATCGTAAAACCAAACCTTTCAATATATAAACTTAAAATATATAACTTGGGTAGCAAAAGTCTATGTACCCTAATACATATATATGTGTAAGCAATTTTTTGGAATTTTAGATAATAATTTTTATAAATAATTGATGTTTTTATATTTAGTTTTTAATTTATTTCTATTGTATTATAAAACAGAAAACTTTCAATGATTTTCACAAACCATAAGAAAAATAAGGGAAACTATCGTGATGACTCCATATTTTTCTACCACAAAAGTGGGTATGCGCCCAAGAAGAACTCATAGTAAATTTAAAATTCAAAAGCACAATATATTAAAATATTATACCCAGTACTTATATCCCTGAAGATCACGCACTCCATTTAATCCATTTGGCATTAAATCTATCAGTTTTGTTTAGCGCTTTCTGTTGATATTTGCCGCCATGCGTTCATGAGCAGGTTTTTCAGTTGACTTTTATTTCAGGTTTAGCGACTATGTAACCATTTTTCCAAATAATTCCCTAAATACTCTCTTCGAGTCATATCGGGGCTATACGCTAAAGTATTAAGCCTGTGGGGATTTTGATAAGCAAATCACATATTCTCGTTAGCAGCAGTGCGATTGGGTTCATTGACTTGTTGGAAGTAATAACCATTACGAGTAATGCTTCGGCACTTTTGGTGAATTTGTTCTTTAGTATGTTTAAATACTCTCTCTTAATCATTATTTTCTCAATAAATCTCAAATTGCCCACACACATGCCCACAATATTATACAAATATATAGACCAAGGCCATGCTGTATTAGCCAAACAATATAGGGTGGGCCATTTAAATTTAAAAGCGCAGTAAAAGAAAAACGGTTTTAAATTTTTCCAAATTTATTTTTTTGTTGTGAAGCATATGGCTTGTAAATGTTTAAATCCAAATTAATCGTATATTTTCTATTTAATTGAATATGAAATGTATTACTCATACGCACCATATTACATGTAATGCAAGAGTTGCTCTGAAAAGTATGTAATAAAAAATCTTTGATTTTAACATGAATGAAAGCAATGCAATTAAATATCACTCATACGTCACATATGAGCATAATGTGAATAAAAAAGTGAGTTTAAAGTTTAAATTTAAAAATGCAATGAAACGAAAATATTTTGAAACTTGGTCAAATTTATTTTTTTGTTGTGCAGTACAATTGTTCAGGTTAAAAATGGAATATTATTTCATTCATATTGCAGCCGCGGCTGAACCAATTCGTGCACTTTTTCAAGTGTTTGGGGTTGTATCTCGACAAAATCATCACAAATATTGGCCTTCAATTCATCACCAATTGCACCATCCTGTTGAAACCACACATCATGAATACATTAGTATCATGAAAAAAATCAGTTGTCATGGTGTGATAAGTGTCTCCATTGTGCCGTCGTCATTTTCAAAGAAATATGGGCCAATTATGCATTCGCTCCATAAGCCGCACCACGCGATCGATCGTTGTGGGTGCATTAGCTTCTGGAAGCCCTCGTGTGACTTTTCTGAGCCCTAAATGCGACAATTTTGGTTATTAACGAAACCACCAAGGTGAAAATTAATTTCATCCGAAAAGATGATTTTACTTTTTATAAATGGCCCACCACATTTTCTATTGGAAAATTAATATTTTTTTCCTTTTAACACCCTTTGAGTTTATCTAATGAAATGTTCGAAATTTGATACTACGTATGAGTCTGTTAAATTGAGTGAAAATTTAAATTCGAGAACTCGAGAATTTGAATCAACTGTCAATGAAAAGATGTAAATTTGAAAAACGCAAAGAGAACGTAATAATTTCTGTAATTTTATAATTTTAATTTAAATTTATAAAAATTTAAAAAAAAATTCAATTTTTATTCATGCTCTAGAAAATTGTAATTCAAAAATAAGTTTTAAATTAAAAAAAAAATATATTCTTAGAAAATTATGTCAAATAAAGGAAATTTATAAAGTTTAACTGATATTTCCTGAACTAAAAAAATGGCAACCATAACAACAAAAATAATAATAGGAATAGCAACAGATAGATTGGCAAATAATTTATCGTTTAAGAATAAATTTTCTTCTGTTGTTTTCAATTTATTACTCTTGTCCTTTTTTATTCCTTCACTGCCTTTGTCTCTCTGTTTTGAATGACTTGGGTATTGTAAAACGAATGGTTTATACCATATACATACACATGTATCGTGCCTATGTATTAGATATAGATTAGTGTGCATGTGTACATGTATGAATATACGAGGACGGTTTAATAAACCCTTGATATTTCTAATGAATAAACAATAATTTCTTTCTTTCTTTCTCTTTCTTTCAATATACTCGTATAAATAATTGGTCCTTACAACTCTTCAGTTTACGATCTGGATTCTCACACCACTTATGTTGTGTATGTTGATTTTATAGGTAAGTAGCGGGACCTACAATTCAAATATTAACGAGATAGATGCTCTTGATGTTCTTGAAATGAAAATTCAGACTGACGTTCACTGGATAAAGCACTTTATTAAGCGTCGCAAGAAGAATTCAAGTACATCGGGTTCTTAAGGCGGTGCAAGAAATACTATACTTTATCGTATCTTTATCTCCTTACTATTTACATCACTTTTATTCCTCGCAGAAAGGAACGCTACTCCCATATATAAGCCGGTGCCTCGAAATCTATTTGGAGGCTTCTCAACCTCAACCAGGAGAGAGCGAAGGTGCTTATTAAGGACGGCAGGGTATCCAATTCAGTTGATTCACTGGAGCATAGTCGCAATGTGGCTTGTGTTTCTCTGTTCTATCGTTACTACAACTGATTTTGCTCCAATGAGATAAGCGGAATTGTTCCTGAAAATCGGATATTCTTACGTAGCACTTGTCTTTCTCTCAGTGCGTTCGTGGTCGGCAGATGTCGTTCTTAAGCCGGACTATCAGTATGTGGAATTCCCTACCTGCTGAGTTTTTCCAGCCACTTATAATATAAAAAGATTTAAATCTAATGTCCACAAACACGACTTCCTTAGTCCTCCTCTCCATAAATTATTTGCCTAGTTCCAACACGATGCACTGCTTAAGTGTATTGGTACCCATCCCCTGAGTATTGGTCGTATGAAAATAAAAAATAAAAAAACTATACTTAGCGAGAAAAAATGTAGAGAAGGTGGAGTCTCTTCTTCATCCAGATGGCTTTTAAACTTCCTAAATGTATGCTACATACTTATAGTAGGACGAAAGCAGAGTCTTTCACCAAACTAACCTGAAATTATAACGCGACCAGTCATTGTAAAATTAAAGAACACTTGTTCAAAGAAGGAATCATTTATTCTGGGATGAAGAGAACGAATCACTAGATCACATTATTGGTTATAGTGCGGCCTAAATGAGTTTTAGAAAATACCCACATGCTTATAAAGTTATATGCAGAGAGTTGTTCTTCTTACAGCAACCTAAGGATTATACTAACAATAAATGTTAAGGGATAATTATAAGGTAACCCTATATAGAATGATAATATTACAGGAGAACATCTGGTTAAATAACATAATTGGTCATTACAACCCTTCAGTCAGGATTACGACCTAGTTTCTCACACCACTTATATTGTGTGTGTTAATTTTTTTATACATGAGTGGCGGGACCTACAGTTTAAAGTCGACTCCGAACGACAGATTTTTTTTTGAGAAACTTTTCAAGGCAATTTTATTTACTCTCAGAGAGGAAGTTGCTGAAGAAATATTTTTTGTATTTTATTTTGATGTCTGGCGTGGGGTTTGAACGCTGGCTTTACGTCTAATAAGCCAACACACTACCTACTATACTACGGCGACATCTGGTGGCTGTACTTTAGTACTTCTACAGAACAATACAATTTAATTTTTCGTACCTTTGCGGTTGCAATCAAGTTCAGTTTAACTACAGAGTTCTCAAAGTACTTATCAAGTACTTATCGCTTAGATAGTTTTTGGATATGAAATTTTCTTTTCTTTATCTTCTGCTGTCAAACTTAATGACTTGCTTTGTGCAAGTTTTAATAGTAGCCATGCAATAGTGCATGTTGATAGTAGCAATCCTATCCTGTGATTTAAGTTGTGGAAATTTTCAAAATTATGGACTTATTAATCCTCCCTCGTATGTTAGCTATCTACAAAAGGCAATGTGAGAAAGGACATTTTTTTACATTTTCTTTTCAGAAATACTCATGCAAAGTGGTCTTTGTTGTTGTTGTGGTTGTTGACAAATTATAACAACATTTTTAAAACAAAAGATGTCCTTTTTTATGGGGGGTTATGGTATATGAACATGTATGTAAGCGTTAAGTAAATTGAGAAACTGAAACTGAATCTTGCTTGATGTTGTTACATCAAATGGTACAAGAACATGAAAAAAGTTGACATCTTTTCAACTTTTGAACAAATTTAGTCAAACATTTATGAGTGACAACCGGGAAAACAATGTTGATGTACTTAATTCATTTCTTTATGATTTTTGTTTTTGTTTTTGTTTTTCTTTTTTACACAATTCTTGTAAAATTATAATCCTATTCACATGCACGAGCTGACAATCTCAGTTTGAATGAAATTTTAAGCTGACATTTAGTTTTGTGTGAAACACTAATTACGTACACTTTTGGAGCTAGAGCAGATTTCCGTTTGTTTTAAAAGTTAATGATAAAAGCTTTTTGCAAAATTCAGTCGAGATTTGTTTACGTTCAATCAAGTTTTTTATTGATAGTTAATGGCAAGTGGATAGAAAGAATGGAAGAAATTTTAAATGTTTAACCCCATGCAGTTTCCTTACTTGATTAACGCAAAATTACATGAAATGTTTGAGGAAAAGTAATGAAAAGACAGTTTGAACAATGTTTTCTCTCCATTTTATTGCATTGTTCTGATGAAATTTATTAAATATGTATCCTATTAATACATTTTTCTATGCAGTATTTGTATTTTTTATAATGTATAACAGATATCCCAATGTTTTGCAACGAAAATTCGTGCATCAATGTTCAAATATCCATTCAGTCCAAAACCAAAATTTCATTCGGGCTCACTTTTGTCAACCCTTATCCTGTATTAATGGGTCAAAATTGCCCAAACAGTTTTTATTGCTCATTTATTCTTGAAATACTCAGCGGATTTTTTTGAAACTTCTGTACAATTATTTTTTTACTGAATACTATTAAAATTTAAAATATAATTTTTGTAGATCGTTTCATAAAGCTTATGTGAAAAAACATACGCAATTGGTACTTTTGGGGCAAAATTGCCCAATGCAACAAAATCAATTTACGCATATGATACGAGCTTAGTAACAATTTTATGGGCCTTGAAAACATCATAACTAGCAACAAAACAAAAAAATATGTGATAATAACGCACAACTGTTTTTTTTTTTTTTGTTGGTTTTGGTTCTTATAATGGTATTACAAACTGCAACAAAACCAAAAAAGGGAATAAGTAGTGTAAATATTGCATTCGTTTGTGGTTTTGAATTGAATTCAAGTGACAAAATTTTTACTTATTTTGGGACAATGAAACCAGAAGAAATAAGAACTTTTCTTATGCTATCAGTCTCAGGCGATGAAAGCCCCAGGATTCATCAAGTGAAGATGAAAACGATCTCGTTTCTGAAACTGCATCTGACTATGACCCCAACTCCTCGTCAGGCGCTAGCATGGACATTTCCGAAATTCTCGATCAAACTACGGATGAAGTTTTAATGTAGGATATAAAAAATTTAACTCTTGGCCCAACGCGTTATGCTATTTCAAGAGCTGATGGTATAAAATCTTTTCTTCTGTTATTTATGTCCAGTGATAATATGAAATTAGTTGTTGATATGACTAATTTACAAGGTAACTATAAGTGGCAATGTATTTATAAGAATAAAAGCTATGCAATCGGTTCATTTAGGTCAATCTGCTTTTGGAAATAATTGGATTGCTGAAGACGACATAACACTTGAAGCATATTTCGGGCTACTTTTGTTGGCGGGTGTATTTAGATCATATGGTGAAGTTTTAGAATGTATATGGGACCACCTCAACAGTTTTTTCTTGCCAGAAAAAATTTTGCTACTAAAAGGCAAACCTGAAAACTGTGCTTACTTCTTCTTCGACAATGGGAACAAAACAAAAATGGGATATGTACCTAAAAAAATCGATCAGTGTTTTTGCTTAGCGCGTTACATCACGTCGAAAAAATAAGAGTAAGCTCCAAAAAGTCAGAAATAATTCATTTCTATAATGAAAGGAATCAGGGGTCAATACATTAGATCAACTTATAAGAACTTTCACATGTAAAAGGATAACTAATCGATTGCCTCAAGCACTGTTTTACAATATGTTGGATATATCCGCCAATAATGCCTATGTAGTTTTCTAAAAATTAATCCACACTGGAACGAAAATAAGAAATATAAGCGACACATATTCTTGGAAGACTTAGGCATGGAGCTTATAAGCGGAGAAATAACTCGTAGACCGAACATGCCACAAAGTAGTCCTGCAGTCGTAAAAAGTGTTCTGCTGAAGTTCCGCAAGCAAAAAATTTAAAAAGGGGACGTTGCAAATTTTGTCCAAATCGTTCTAACAGCACCAAATATGCAAATAAATGTTCTGAATGTCAAAAATTTATTTGCAAAAAGCATTCTGAGGCCAATATTGTTTGTAATGACTTAAAAAATAAAAAAACTGAATCAATATTATAATCTTTTGTATTGGGCAAATTTGACCCACTAATGTCATATGCGTTTTATTTTTGAAGTACAGGATAAGGGTTAAATAAGGCTTTCAATAATGAAGTTATTCGACATAAGCGACACTTCATTCTAGTTAAAAATTATTATAAAATTGCGTAATGCTATGTTCAGATATGCACTTTTGTTGAGTCAATATTCGGTTAATAAATAATTAAGTGTTCAGGCATAATAATATGCACAGTTCAGCTGCTTATTCAATATTCATTTGACAGCTGTTAAACAAAACAGCTGGTTGTCTTAACAACATAGTTATTATTTTGTTTTTTCTTGTTTTGTTTTTTTTGTCGTTGTTGACATTTGAGTTTTCAAATATCAACAAAAAGTGTTCGGTTAATTGTAATATGCTCACTAAACACACCTATGACAGTGCTGCATTTTAAGTTTTACTCAATAATATAACAATTTTAGTATTTAGTGGGTAAAAATTAATTGAAACTTTTTATGTAACATTGATCTCAATAATGGTGTTTATTGCGATTTACCCAATAAAAGTGCATATCTGAACACCGTATAACTTACTTACTGAATTGCTCATAACAACCATTTAGTTAAGATAAAAATGTAGTTTCCCATACCACCAACGTTGTGTTTGTTAATATTAAGCATGGGTGGCAAAACTTCCAGTTTAAAGTCGACTAAAAATGACAAATTTTTGAGAAACTTCACGGCAATTTTATTTACGCTTAAAATTTTTGTCAAATGACTGACTGCTAAGAGGATCATTTTGATTTGTTCAAGATGTCTAAGCCAGATGTTGAACCACGATCTCTCTCTCTCTCTGATAGGTCATCACACTAGCTACTGCACTATTACGACTTCCAACAAGTAAACGGACCTTTAGGACTCAATTCTTCTGTTATTGGCCAAAGCTGATTGTTTATTGGCATTTGTCTTCTTCAGACAGCAAAATTATGAAGTTTTTCATACGTTGTAGCTCATAATACTACAAAATGCCATTAACTTTGGACGGTTACTGTTCGTCGAATGGGCGAAGCTCATTTACACTTTATTATATAATTCTTTTATGTTATGTTTTATGACCAAATTTCGCTCTTTTTATCAACAATGTTAGTTGATAATGAAAGCCTGCAGTCAGTAGACGAAAAAAAATATTTTTTGGTTCGTCGATTCAACGAAGAGTAACCTTAGTGTACAAAAATGACCATCTAGGATAAACAAATTGGTGGCCAGGGTACGTTTACTTACTACAACCTTTCGTTATCAATTCAACATTGTTGATAAAAAGAGCGTAATTTGATCCAACATAAAAGAATTACATGAGAAAGAGTAAATGAGCTTCGTCGATTCGACGAACAGTAACCAATTAGATTTAAAGTGTTGGTCGATTCAACGAAGAGCAACCTTAAAGTACAAAAATGAAGAGTAACCGTCCAGGGTTAAACAAGTCAGGCAGCATACTCCTAATAAAACTGATGGCTTTGTTGTGAAATAACTAGAAGAAGCCTAATATTTACACAAATACATACATAACTGGTCCTTACAACCCTTCCGTCAGGACTTAGAACAAGCTTCCCACAACACTTACAGTTTATAGTCGATACCAAACTACAGATTTATTTGAGAAACTCTTTCATGGCAATTTTATTTACTCTCAGAGTTTTTGCCAGAAAATGTTGGAGATGCCTGAACTGGTGTTTGAAATGAGGTCTCACGTCTAATAAGTATCTTCAACACAACATAACAACCGGCTGCAAATTTCTGAAAAAAATTGTTTGATTGAATAAAAAAATTGCCATAAAAAGTTTATCAAAAAAAAAAATCTGTCGTTCGGAGTCGACTTTAAACTGTAGGTCCCGCTACTCATGCATAAAATTAACACACACAACATGAGTGGTGTCAGAAGCTAGGTCGTAATCTTGAGTGAAGGGTTGTAATGGCCAATTATGTATGTATGTGTAGTTATTTAGAGTAATTATTTGAAAGAAGAATGGTAATAAAAAATAGAAAACGAATAAAAAAATATCACAAGTACACGGTGCAAAAATATAATTTTCGTCAACTAGCTTTGGTCAATTTTTTTTATTTTAATTTATTTAATATTTATTTAATATTTAATATTCCAAAAGAATTTCATACATTCTTTAATATAAAAAATTTAGAAAAAAATTTATATCATATAAAGCACAGCCACTAAATTGTCATTAGCTATGGGTTGATTATAAATTTTTAATGGGCAAATATGTAGGTACTTTGTTATTGAATTTTCCAAGTAATTAATTTTAGTGTAATTTTACCAGAATATCATATTAAGGACTAAATGGAACAGCCCTATAGCCTTAGGCAATAACAATTTCATTAATTTGAAGGACAATTTAATTTTGTGAACATAAAATGGGTCATTGATACTGAAAATCAATCATTTTTTTTTTAACAAAATCAAGTTAGATATATCGTCAGACCTACAATAAATTATAACAAGAACAAAAACAACGAAAATTATAAAATATATACTTATACGTCATTAAAACCAATCTTTGTATGTTTTAATTTTCCCTGACAGAGACTGAAACGGATGTAAAATAAAAACAAATGAATAGATTTAACGGGATGTGAGAAAAAAAATAAAACCATCAATGCAAAACACAGAGTTTTATAGAGAAGACTGCTAAAGTAACCGCACTTCTTTTCAGCTTATTCATAACAAATTCAAATTTCATTGCAGTTTTATACATAACACTATGCGACAAAATACAAAAATTTTAATACACCCGAGTAACTACCTAGTCTAAGTTGTTCAGTTAATTGAGTAGAACTCAAAAATACATTTTTTTATTTTACACGTACCCTCCAAACTTCTTTTATTTGACAAAAACACGACTAAAGTACTATTTAAATAATAACTACGCTATTTTTTGTCCGACTTGATCAAACGGAGTGTCAATCTCTTCACAAGATAATGCACTTTCAGAATGTTATCACTTATTTCATATTTTTGTTAAAGTTTGCTAATATGAACTGACAAACTTGAAAAAAAAATTAAAAAGTAATATTCTCCAAGTTTACCCCATCAAAACTCAAAATATATAAGTTTGAACAAAACGTTTATATATAATGTTTAAAAGACTAATCTCACTCCTTTCTAAAAAAAAATTGGAATTTTAAAATGGGTTCAAACATATTTGGGTAATCAATAATTTTGTGTGAAAAGATCAAAAAAAAAAAAAACGTTTTTGTCAAATATAACAAATTTGGACGATTCGAGAAATATAAAAAAAGTATTTTTGAGTTCTACTCAACCTAGTGAATAACTTAGACTATGCAGTTAATCGGGTGTATTTTCACTGTCGCACCGTGTAATTGGTCATTACAATCCTTTAGTCAATGTTAGGACTTAGTTTCTCACGTGTTCCATGTTGTTTATATTCATTTTATCAATGAGTGATTGAAATTGAAAAGACTGCTGAGAGGAAGTTTGGTTCAAAATATCTGGACAGGAGTTTGAACCACGCCCGTATATTAAACCTAATAGTCTACGGGGAATTCAATAGAGATTAAGACTTTTGTTTAAAGGCATATAGTTTGGAATATCAATCAAACACTTTAAAACCTAGAGTATGCAGACAATATCTGCCTTCTATTGCATATCTGTAGGTCAAGATAGAGGCTTAAAATGTTGTTTAAAATAAAAGTCGGCAAGAGTATAATTATGCATTGCAACAATGTGAAGAACAGAAAATTCTTATAAGGGAATACTATGGCAAAGTCACAGCATTTTGCTACCTATTTTGCATTTCATTGTCGGTATGTCAAGCGCTCAGTATGTCTTCCGAGGTCTAGGGCCCCTTGCCAATTTTTCTGGAGTAGCTGCAGAGATGAAGAAGATTCTGAGACTGTTCTTCACCTACTGGGATCATATCCGGTAATATATCAAAGAAAAAAAAAGAAGTCTTGGCGCTGACTACATGGATGATATGGAGGAAGTGTCAATCATAGACATTGGTAAGCGGAGTTGATTCATCAAAAGCTTCAAGTGATTGCAGGTCTTGGTGATAATGGAAAAACTCTGATATCGCATTAGGTCCTATGTGGCCAAAGTGTGTTCATCTGACTTCCTTGCTAAAGTAAGTGAAGACAAATAAAAACCGATCAATCCCTCAATGTAATGTTACGAAAATGGAAAAATATAGATACTGGTGGTTTGCTTTTACATCGTTTAACATTAAAATTATAAACAAAAGCTACAAAATCAAGTAAACAAAAATATATCAACAAACACCAGCATAAACAAATTATAAACTGTATACTTTCCCATATAAAAGGCAAGGCAAAGCAGGCAAATGAGTTAGTAAAAGTTCAATCAGTCTTGTGTGAAAACACGGTGTGTTTGAAAAGAAAAAAGTTGAACAGTGTGAATGTTATTTAAACAAAATAGTATTCATACGTGTCAGTGGCCATAATATTAAATGAAAAAGAAGTGTAAATTACAGTTTAATGTCAAGTAATAATATTTTCTAAAAATTATAAGAAATTTCTGCCTGAATTGAATGATTTTATTCCGTCAGGTTGGGTGATTTTTTAAGAGTTATAGGAAATTTTTTCAAAAAAAACACATAAAATTCAGAAAAATGCATAAAATCTTCATTTGAATCGATAATACGGTCCATATAATTTAATGTTTGAAGATTATTTCATGCAAGTGTTGACCGCGACTGCGCCTCAAATGTCCAATTAGTCCAATTAGCTTAGTCCAATTTTGGCATACCCTTTCCAACATTTCGGCCGGTATCTGACGAATAAATGTTTCAATGTTGTCTTCCAATGCGTCAATTGAAGCAGGCTTGTCTGCATAGACATGAGCTTTAACATAGCTCCACAAAAAATGGTCTAAAGGCGTTAAATCGCACGATATAGGCGGCCAATTGACCGGTCCCGAACGTGAAATAAAATGTTCACCGAACTCGCCTCTCAATTAGTCCAGTGTTACGCGTGTTGTGTGGCATGTGGCACCGTATTGTTGAAACAACATGTCACGCAAGTCAAGCCCTTGCATTTTGGGCAAAAAAAAGTTGAATATCATCTCACAGGATCGCTCACCATTCACAGTTACGTTACGATTCGCAGCATCTTTGAAGAAGTACGGTCCAATGATGCCACCAGCCCATAAACCGTACCAAACTGTGACTTTTTCTGGATGCATTGGTAGCTTTTTCAATGCTTCTGGCTGATCTTCACTCCAAAATCGACAATTCTGCTTATTTACATATCCATTGAGCCAAAAATGAGATTCGTCGCTGAACACAATTTTTCGATAAAGAAGTGGATCTTCGGCCAACTTTCCAAGAGCCCATTCACCAAAAATTCTGCGTTGCGGTAGGTCGTTCGGTTTCAATTCTTGCACCAGCTGTATTTTGAAAGACTTCACACCTAAGTCCTTCCGCAAAATTTTCCACGTTTTTGAGTAACAGAGGCCCAATTGTTGCGAACGGCGACGAATAGATAATTGATGGTCATCATTAACACTGGACGATAGAACTGCGATATTTTCTTCAATTCGCACCCTACGTAAGCGTGTTGGTGGTTTAATGTCCAACAATGTAAATGTAATGTTATAATAAGAAACCGTCGTTTCAAACACCGTGTGGCATATGATGTTTAAAAGTTGTACCAATTATTTTAGGTTTGTTTAGAGCATTGTCTTATATTGTCTTAATATCTAGCAACGAAAACCTCCTCAAGCATTTCTCACCTTTCTTTGAATCTAAAAATCAAAACAAAGTTCTTCAATTGACAATAATTCTTTTTCCAGTTAAAAAACAAGAAAATTCTTTTGATTTCATTTCAGATATTTTACAGAATATTTATGCTACACATTCGTCTTCTCAGTGTCTAGGTAATAAAATGAAATAAATTTCTAAGCGTAACAAAATATTATAAAAAAAGTGTCTCTGGGCTGATGATTTAAGTATGCTCCAATAATTTATTGTGTAAACATAAAAGGCATAAACAGTAGCATGGTAATGCAAAAAGAGCATAAAGAAAATGGAAATTTTTCTAAACAAACATTTTACAACGAAGGCAATTAAACCCGAAAGAAAAGTTCTTCAGCCAGAAGAATAAAAAATTCTATTTTGTTGTTAACATAATTGGTTTAAAAGTAAAGTAAAAAATTAAAATAAAAACATATTAAAAGATTTATGAAAACATTGTGCCATTATAACTCGCAATGAATAAATTTTTACAAACTTTTTGTTCTCACACAGAAATTGTTTAAAACATACTTGTTTAATTAGGATCTGTATAAATGATGTTTTTGAATTTAATGAATATTAGAGAGAAGGATACCTTGAATATAATAACACGGTGCGATAGTCAAAACACACGCAGTTAATGACATAATGTAGGTTGTGAGTTTTGTTGAGTAGAACTCAAAAACATTTTTTTTTATTTCTCGAACCCTTCAAACTTGTTTTATTTAACAAAACCTGTATTTTTGATCTTTTTGCACAAAATTGTTGATTACCCAAATATTTTTTAATCTATTTTCAAAATCCAAAGTTTTTTGAAAAGGTGAAAAATGGACCTTTAAAACGGTATATATAAACATATGGTTCAAGCTTACATTTCATGATTTTTGACCGGGTAAACTTGGAAAATATGATTTTTTTTTCTTATTTTTTCAAGTTGAGCAATTCCTAATTGCAAAATTCATTTAAAAAATATAAAATGTGTAATGATATTCTGAAAGAGCATTATCTTTTGAAGAGATTAACACTTCGTTTGATAAAGTCGAACAAAAATTAAATACATAATTGGCCACTACAACCCTTCAGTCAGGATTACGGCCTAGCTTCTTACACCACTCATGTTGGGTGTGTTAATTTTATACATGAGTGGCGGGACCTACAGTTTAAAGTCGACTCCGAACGACAGATGTTATGTTATGATCTTTAGCAAAGTTGTTGCGCATGACCCGACGAAGGTTTATAAGTAGGTATGACCAATTTCCGATAGGTGGTGCCACTGAAAATTGCTTAAAATCAATTAAATCGGAAACTGTGCATTCTTTAACAAAGTTGTTGCGCATGAGTCGACGGAGGTTGGTGAGATTAATTTCCGATGGATGACGTCACTGAAAATTATTCAGAATGAATGACAAGCAATTGGTCGACCTACACCTCAAGCACGGAAGAAAAGAGCATTAGGAGCCTCAGTATCAGACGAGCATTGAGACTGGAAAATCTTCGAGTATATGCCGCTGAGACCACTTGAGACTAGAAACTGATCGAATACGTACTACTCAGGCCCGTTCTCCTTAATCATTAGGACAACGGGAAACAAAGTCAATATAATGATTCAAAATTAATTGGACATTTGTAATGTAATGTCTTTCTTTCAAATTTATATTAGTTGGTGGCGCAGCAATACGCGCAGGGTACAGCTAGTATTTTTTGTATAAGACATCTTATCAAATAAATTTACAGTTCAAAAATTTCATGAGGTAAACTTGGCAAATGCGAAGCAAACTTTATTTACAAAATATAAAAAAGTAATGACATTCTGAAAATGCATTATCTTGTGAAGACATCGACACCTCGTTTGATAAAATCGTACAAAAATTACCGTAGTTATTATTTAAAAAGTAGAACAGTCGTGTTATATTTTTTTATGTTATATGCCATCTTATCAAATGAATTTTCTGTTCAAAAATTTTCAAAAATTCTGATGGATCTTGATTGTTTACCGTAAAATGTGTCAATTTCACGTTTGCACGACTACCAGAAGTCGGTTAATACACGTGTTTTTTACAAATATTATTATTTCGCCTTGAGCAAACATTAGCCAACTTCTGGTGGTCGCTCAAACCAAAAAGTCCAAAAAAAACAGTTTTTGTCAAATAAAACAAGTTTGAAGGGTTCAAGAAATATAAAAAAATAATATTTTTGAGTTCTACTCAACAAAACTCACAACCTACATTATGTCATTAGCTGGGTGTATTTAATTTTTCTTATTTTGTTGCATAGTGTAAATATTTTTCAAACCGTCTTAAAAAAAACACAGATGTTAACTCCTTACATCTTAATTAACGTGTATTAAGCAGTGTTGCATTTACATGATAAATCGTTTTCATTTTACGTCGTCTCATTTTTTATCACTGCTTACATGTATTTCTGAAGACTGTTTGAGATATTGTGTTTCATTAAATCAAAATCACCATGAAATAATATTTATTTCTACATCTGCACCTCTACCGTTTGTGTTGATAACGAAAAAAAGTATTTTGAATGCTTTTGTTATTGTTTGATCTGTTTTATGGTGTTTCGTGTGCTGCAAATTCAAATCAAACCACAGCGAAATCTCTTATTGAGCCAAAAAGCCAACCAAAAGAACAAAATGTTAATCAAAACAAAGTCTGACATTCTAAACATAGCATTTCGTTAATGAGCACTCATTTACTGAAACCGTAGACCCCTAACACATGTAAAGCTTTTAATTTAACTACTGTCGTACATACCTACGCACGTAAAAAAAAAAACGCAAATAAACGTTGGTAGTCATTACAACACAGGCGGCTTTACATTGCCAATTTTATATTTTTTAGTTTCTTTCAAACCCACGCATGCAGTTGTTTAAATTACACGTTAGCGGTTTACATGCCTAAAGCCGGAAAGAAAACATTTCCCAATTCCATCAGGTATTTTCTAAAGGCGAGTAAAAATCATACGACAGATTTACACGTTTACATACATAATATGTCATTACAACACTTCAGTCAGGATTACGACCTAGATTCTCACACCACTTATGTTGTGTGCGTTAATTGTATACATGATGGCGGGATCTACAGTTTAATGTCGACTCCGAATGACAAATTTTTGAGAAACTCTGCATGGCAATTTTATTTACTCGCAGAGTTTTTGCCAGAAATCTGCTGAGAGGAAGTCGCCGAAGAAATATTTTTTCATATTTCGTTTTGTTGCAGTTGTCTGACCTGTGGCTTGAACCCAGGCTTAATGTTTAATAAGCCAATACACTACATACTAGACTACGACGACACGTCTACGCGATTAGTAAAAGATCAAAGCAAATAAAAATAGTAAGGCACCCTTAATCTAATGGGATACAATGGTATTTGAAAAACGACGAGGGTCATACGGCTGTCTAATGTTATAAACACAATAAACGCAGCAATCTGTGTGTATATGGGAGTGATTATTGTAAATGTAGAGCGACAACAAGCAACGATTCTGCTACTTTGCTTTTATGCGAGTTTCTAATTTTATTCGCAGCAATGACAGAATTATTGTTAACATTGAAATTATTTCTGCTGGCAATGAGAGAATTAGTGCTGTCACTACAATAACATGCATGAAATGGAGAACTTAAAAACGCGATGTATGAAATATAACATGAAAAACGTCTTTGTGGCTTCATTAACTCAGCATTAATGAATTGTGCATTTTTTATGCTGCTATCAGCTTACCTGAGGCTGCAATTGCAAAATTGTTGTATTTACTGCGTTGTATCTATTATGTTTATAAGAATAATTCCCATACGTGTTTTATCTCAATGTATTACACTCGCATTATATTGATCGGGTCGGTAGTTTAAATTTGAAACATCGGTTATTTCGAATCTGGTAATAATTATGTCATTCTATTCTGTCACAAAATTCAGTATATTATCTCCACGGAACGAAATAAATCGATTTACGCTTGAGCAACGTTGGGATTTATTGGAAACTTATTTCCTAAACGAAAACAATTGGTCGGA
The DNA here is from genome assembly GCA_936449025.2 of Sarcophaga subvicina. NCBI lineage: Eukaryota > Metazoa > Arthropoda > Insecta > Diptera > Sarcophagidae > Sarcophaga > Sarcophaga subvicina. Next base: position 43,958,222 of record OW388084.2, read on the forward strand.
CATTGCACGAAAATGTAGTATTAAATTTGTTCGCACAGAAGGACCAACAGTGACCGGTATAAGCAAGTTTATTGCTAAAGTTCGTGTTGATACGCCTAGACTTGAGCGTGTTCGTACAGTTCGTTCACCCGAAAATATCGAAGCTGTGGCTGAGATTATGCGTGAGAATCCATCAACATCAACTTGTCACCGTTCTCAAGAATGGAAATTACCGTTTTTAGGCTTACAAAACTCACACGCGACCTTACAGAAGCCAATGCACCCATTATGAGGAACTTTTAGGTGCGGCTTATGTAACGGAAGCATCGTTGGCACATATTTCTTTGAAAATGAGGACGGCGCAACCATTAAGGTCAATGTAGACACCTATTGCACCTTGATAACCGATTTTGTACGCGCTCTTCATAGTATTGAGTAAACCATTTTTTGTTTCCATAGGAAAGTGCAACTTGCTACACTTCTCATGCCACAAACAATTTATAGCGACAAACGATTGATGGCCGTCTAATTAGCCCAAATGGTGAATTCAATTGGCAGCCAAGAAACTGTGATTTGACACCATTGGATTATTTTCTGTGGAACAACGTTAAAGAAAAGTGTTATGCCGACAAACTAGAGACAAATAAGTATTTGAAGATCAACATTCGTGATGCCATTGCCGAAGTACGACCATTTTGCACTCGACAAAGTGCACGAAAATTGGTCAGATCGAATGAGGTTCTGTGCGAACAGCCGCAACGGCCATATGAATGAAAAAATATTCCATTTCTAACCGGAACAATTGTACTGCACAAAAAAATATTTTTGATCAAATTTCAAACCGTTTTTGTTTCATTGCATTTTGAAATTTAAACTTTTAAATATTCCAACCATTTTTTATCCAAATTGTGCTCATATGTGACGTATGAGTGATATTTAATTCCATTGCTTTCATTCATGTCAAAATCAAAGATATTTTATTGCATACTTTTTCCACTACATGTAATATGGTGCGTATGAGTAATACATTTCATATTCAATTATATAGAAAGTATACGATTAATTTGGATTTAAACTTTTACAAGCTATGGATATGATAATTCTAGTAGATTTTTATAAAAAAAAATTTCGAGATATTCCAAACTAAAAATATAAAAACCACAATTCGAGGCTATATTCCCTCGTGAGTAGGTACTCCGCAAAAAAAATTAATTTGGCAAAATTTAAACTTTTAAATGCCCACCTATTATATTGAGTTTAAATCTACTATTCGCTCTGTTTTACATAAAAACGTTATATTTCTTAAGATGAAATTTATGTTTAAAATTTAAAATATATAGTCGTGGAGTTTTTATAATTTAAGGCAAATATTAAAACGAAATTTACCCAATTTATTATCAAACGCAACACATACTGCCTAGTATTTAATTTAATGCAGTACGCTTTTTGTAGTATGAATCCCATATTACTCCTGATTATATTGCAGACGTGTGCGCTCGTGATTAATATGGAGCTCATTAAATTCAATCTTTTTATTTCACTTTTACGTACTTTTTTCCACTTCAGACGAATATTTAATAAAGTGTAACGACAGAGTAACAGGCTATTAAGGAAATTTTTTAGCAGGATGTGATTCTCGGGTTACATGTGAGTTTAAAATGAAATATTGTGCCATCAAGCAATTGTATTTTTTTTTTTTTGATGTCAGTACATAATGTTGATGAAGGATTTAAAGGATTTAAAGATTTAAAGGTCACGTAAAAAAATCGTAAAAATACATTGTGAATAATTAACCGACACTGATAGAAATTTTGTGACAAGAAAATAAAATTAAACGGACATTATCGAATAATAATCAGATTTAATGATTTTGCATATGCTTTTAAAATTCTAGAGTGTAAAATTAATTTACGAATAAGTGGTAGTCGATAAATTTGAATAGGTTTTTAAATAAGTATCTTAGTCAATCTAATAAAAATACGATACACATAATGACTTTGAAACCAACCTACACTACAAAATTATTTATCCTGGAAGAAATTAATTTTCATATTGAATTTTATTTGAATATTATTAATCAGTCAAACTTACATACATTCATAATTGATTATTGCAACTCTTCAGTCAGGATTACAACCTAGCTTCTCACAACACTTATGTAGTGTGTGTTAATTTTTATCCATAAGTGGTGGGGCTTACAGTTTAAAGTCGACTCCGAACGATAGATTTTTGAGAAGCTTTTCAAAGCAATTTCCATTTGCTCTCAGAGTTTTTGCCAGAAATCATTAATCGCACCTAGCAGTCACTCTTTGTGGATGTATCAGCTTTTCAACAATCACTAGTGGATTCTCATTTGCCCAAAAGCTGAAGTTTCTGCACAATTTGCCCAATTTTGAACACATCCTGCAGACCCGGGTACGTTTTTTAATTCTAGAAAACTTTGTAACTCGAAAAATGGCTTTCATATCTCCTTGAAATTTCATGATGTCCTCTCTAGAACTGTTTTCTAATATATTCTGATGTATGATCAGCCTAATCAAATAATGATTGTGGTTAACAAATATGGTTACGTCAACGGCTATAAATTTATTCTATAATATTCTTATCCTATTTTCATTTAAAATTTTATTCTTTAGCTATGCGAAATATAATTTAGGCATTATTGCGTTTATAGCGTCATTAAGTGGAAAACAAAATTAGACACGTTAATTATTAACTGTCATTATTTAAGATTTCGCAGGATGGCAATTAAAATTTCTAAATGTTGCAACATGCATTCCCATTTAACCAGGCAGCCAGAACAAATACCAACACGTTGGAGGTACTTGCGTTCGCAACACAACTACACTATCAGCCATTGAATATTAACCGTTTGAGTACGAATAGTCGCTATAGCGACGAATAGGTAATGCGCCAAAATCGCGGTTCGTCGATTTAGCGACGATTACTTCAGTCAGAGTTTGGGTTTCATTTAGTGATTAATTTACAATTAATTTACCCCAAACCCATAGCACTCAAATGGTTAAGAATGAAAATACTGAGGCGAACATACGTTCACTAGCAGTAGAGTGGTTAACATATTTATTTCCGCATCACATGTGTGACAGATATCCAGAGAAATTTTACTAAGCAATTATGATGGAAAAAAATTTGTAATAATTTTGTTACAAATTGATTTCCAAAATATGTGTGCCTTAACTAAACATAAGTTCAAATATTTTGCACAACTTTTCTGTAAACGTACTTGGCCTATATTTGAAAACTTCCATACATACATACATAATTGGTCATTACAACCCTTCGGTCAGGATTACGACCTAGCTTCTTACACCACTTATGTTGTGTGCTTTAATTTTATACATGAGTGGTGGGACCTACAATTTAAAGTCGACTCCGAACGACAGATTTTTGAGAAACTTTTCATGGCAATTTTATTTACTCTCAAAGTTTTTTGTCAGAAATCTGCTGAGAGGAAGTCGCCGAAGAAATATTTTTCATATTTCGTTTTGATGTATGCGCTGGGGTTTGAACCGTGGCCTTACGACTAATAAGCCAACACACTACCTACTAGACTACGGCGACTTCAATTAATTTTAATATTAATTGGATATCACAACATCATAGAGTCGAAAAAAGTTAAGGAAGTTAATTAAGCTCACTGTGTTCGGCAAAAAATCAAACTTTATAATATAAAGGCAAGGTTTTTGGAACGTGTGTTTAAGTTATGCCGAAAACAATGATTATCCCAATAAATATTGCTCATATTAAGTTTACACACAAAGGATAAACGCGATTATATTTCAGTATAAAAAGTTGAGACTTGTAATTGCAACTATGTACGGAGCAAGTAGTTTCAATCCAATCAGCGAGATACCTTCGATTAATCAACCACAAAGCATAAACGTATCAAAAGTTCTGATGGTATTTTTAATTTATTTTTCCAACCAAAACACACGATTTAATTGTAAATAAAACAAAAAATTTTCAGAGAATTATCCTAAAATTCGATAGAACGATCTATGAAGTCGCAGATTCGTTATCCGAAGTTCAATATCGTTAATATGCCGAATGATTTCATCCTATAGCTTTTGAATTATTATTTATTTATTTATTTATTAATTACAATACAAACTATATTCTAATTATATTCGAGCTAAGTACCTTTAACCATATGCTCGGTGTAGTGTCACAGACCAGAATCTCTGGACAATCTGCACACTACCCACTAGACTGCAAGAGCACCCTGAATTGTTATTATAATTTATTAAAGAAAGAAATCTAATAATGCAAATCACATGATCGTGTAGGCTAATATAGCAATAACGTGAGATAACACGGCCATTGAATTTCTCGTTGCAAGTGGCATATCGCCTACTTCTATATTACAATTGCAGCAACAAGAAGTCCTTTTTCATTTCGTTATAGCGAACACCATTAACGCTAACTGCTTTGTCGACTCCTTTTTCGAAGAAGTACGGCCCGATAACGCCGTCTGTCTATTAACTGCACCTCTTTACCACTCTTTGTGGATGCACCGGCTTTTCAACAATCACTCGTGTATTTTTATTTGCCCAAAAGTTAAAATTTTAACACAAATCTCCTGATTTGTAGACTTTTTGATCGATTATGCTGACCAAGAACATCACGAAATGCATAAAATTAATTTTGATTTTAACTCCCCATTTTCATAAAATCAGCATTTGGGATTTGTATGTAGGATGCTGTTCAAGCTTTTTTCAATCTCATAAATGCGATAAAGAGCTGCTAAAAGCTTATTTATGCGCTGCGCAATAGTGTACCTCTCCATGCTTGAATTTGCCAAAACCTGAAACAAAGAAATGCTAAATTAAGTTGGGTAAATACCTTGACGTTAAGGTCTGACCCCCAATTCTCATCGGGCTTTATAGTTTGACTATCATTGTAAAGAATTATTATAAAATTGTACTTGGTCTTCCAAAATTCATTCAAAATTTAAAAACTTACTAAAGTATGATTGCATAAAATCGTATTATGATTAGCAAATATTACAATACGACCGAAAATGCCATGGAATATAAATAAACTTGGCTGTAGACAGTCGTTAAATCAATTAGCGTATTTGAATTAATATTAATATTATATTATGGTTGCAGCATAATTTTTCAGTGCTATGCACCTGCAACTATTATTGTACAATTAATAATCGACCTCAACCATATGATATGTATATTATGTATTTAGTAGAATATTCTTTAGGTCAAGCACTCCATTTAACCCATTTGGAATTCAATGTCCAAGTTTTGTTCAGTGTTTTCTGGTGGCACCATGAGCAAGTTTTTCGGTTGACTTTTGTTTGATGATGAGCGATTACGTAACCGTTCGTATCGGGACTTTGTGCAAGTATATTAAATCTGTGGAAACTTTTTTTGTCAAAATATATTGCCGTACTAAGACTTTTGCTGTCCACTGTATGTTCCTGTGTTGCATTATTTTTGTTCGTATTGTAATGCTACAGCTATAGTATCGTATTTTTTAATAAATTAATTAAAATGACATTTTTTTGTAGTCTTGCATAGTGTTAACACATTGACGTGGCAATTTGCGCACCGAATTATTTCAAACGTATACAAAATTGTTGACATTAAATAAAAAAATTATGCATAAAAAAATAAATGGGAACAAAACCCAGTAGATAGTGTGTTGGCTTAGTCGAAGTGAGGTCACGCTTCAGACATTAGGTCAGACATCTCGAACAAAACGAAATTATGAACAATTACTTCTTCGGTGACTGCCTCTCAGCAGATTTCTAATAAAAACTCTGAGAGTAAATAAAATAGCCACGAAAAGTTTCTTAAAAAATCTGTCGTTCGGAGTCAACTTTAAACTGTAGGTCCCACCACAATGTGTGTTCAAAATGATAAGCTAGGTAGTAATGCTGATTGAAGTGTTGTAATGAGTAATCAAATAAGTTAAGTAAGTCATAATACATACATATATAATTTTTCATTACAACCCTTCAGTCAGGATTACAACCTAGTTTCTCACACCACTTATGTCATGTGCGTTAAGAGAAGACAAAATACAAAAAACATTTCTTCGGCGACTTCCTCTCAACAGATTTCTGGCAAAAACTCTGAGAGTAAATAAAAATTGCCATGAAAAATTTCTCAAAAATGTTTCATTCGGAGTCGACTTTAAACTGTAGGTCCCAATACTAATGCATAAAATTAACACACACAACATAAGTGGTGTGAGAAACTAGGTCGTAATCCTGACTGAAGGGTTGAAATGACCAATTATGTTATGTATGTCTCCTACAAAATAATTTATAAAATCAGAAAAACGATGCGATTTCAAAATTTCAATAATAAGTGGTCACTGTGCTAATTTGGTTACACCCCTTTTATTGCCTTTATTTTCCTGCTTTTTTTACTTTTAATTTTATATTAAAAAAAAAGCGAATTTCTCAAAGTTTTGCTTGTCATTTTGGTTTGGCTTTCAATGGGTTAAGTTACGCTCAGATTATGTCCTGTCTCTGCAGTTGTCGTTAATTATGTTGTTATTGTTATTAGTTCCTGTAAAATTATATTTTTTTAATACATTTTATTATTGTGATTGATGTTTTAAAATAATTTATATGAATGCAACAAATAACATGAACGCTTAACAGACATTTATGGGATGTTTTTTACTGATTATAATAATTTCTTATTTTAATTATAGACAATAACAATAATAACAAGAACGATACTGCTGATTCGAAATCACTTCGATTTTTATAGCCACTGAGTAACTGGATGTTATAAATGTTCAATTGAAATCTTGATTTCGTTTATTTTATGCTGAGTAAAGCGATAAACTAATTTTTTTTTATTAAATTAATAACAATGAATTAAAATATTGAATTTGCTACCAATAATTTGTTAAAGTTAAAAGTATAAAAACAATTGACAACGTATTAAAACAAAAAAAGTTAAATCAACGCTCATACAGCAGAAAAAGCCTGTTTTTTATTTTCTGTGGCTAGGTTAAGAAAAAGTCATGTTTCCTCCAGTATTTTTTTTCATTGCTGCTTTGTTTTTCATCTATTTTTGTTGCTCCAGCTAAGAAAGTGAACGGTCTGCTACAGAAAATCGCACCTATAGTTGTCTAAAAACAGCGCCTTCCCAAAATTTTATCTAGTGATAGGGAATTTTGCTGATTGTTGATCCCTATTTCTTCTTCCCACTAGTTGGCGGAACTGCCTGACCTTCCTTTTATGTTATATTTTTTCAATTTCCAATTGGCTTCTTGGATGGATTTTATTTGAGGAGGTGAAACCACTTAGTTTTGAAATTCGAAAACCATGATCAACGAGTTTTCTTTTCTCCATTGGGAGTTTCGAACCGTAGTGTAGTAGGTAGCGTGTTGGCTTATTAGACCTAAGGCCAGGGTTCAAATCCCAGGTCAGACATCAACACGAAAATATGAAAAAATATTTCTTCGGCGACTTCGTCTCTGCAGATTTCCGGCAAAAACTCTGAGAGTAAATAAAAATTGCCATGAAAAGTTTCTCAAAAATCTGTCGTTCGGAGTCGACTTTAGACTGTAGGTTCCGCCACTCATGATTAAAATTTAACACACACAACATAAGTGTGGTGTGAGAAACTAGGTCGTAATCCTGACTGAAGGATTGTAATGACCAATTATGTATGAGTTTCGAACTTGGACTTCGCGACTTGGATACAAGCTGTTTTGACCACCGCCTGCAATATATACAACGTTTATGAAAGGAAAGTTTTTACTGAGTAAATCGATTAAAAAACATTCTAACTCTTTATTGAATACTTATATCTTTATGTAATACTTGTTCAAGTGCATATTTGAGACTTAAAGCCCGGAGGAGATTAATAAATTTTCATCACGATTTTCGAATTTATAGAATTAAGAATCAACAACCAACCTCTAAATAATCCGCTCTAAATAATCCATTTAGAAATCCGCCGAACTTTTTACCCCCAATAATTTTTTTATTCCCGTTAGTGGTGGTCCTAAGCAGCATCCAAAGTTCGTATTTTGTCCTGTGTTCCACGGTTCGTCCATGACCATATATTAAGCTTATGATATTGATTATATTGATGTTAAAATATCGTTGCCGGCCGGAGGAGCAATTATATAAACTTCTATATACAGGATATCAATTTCTCTTGCTTATCATAGATCTAAAAAAAACATATCTTGTGCCACAGCAGCTGCAGCTATGCTCAATCCATCATATTTTTTTAATTTCAAAGTCTGTCCATGAATATGAAAGCGGAGGATTTCTCAAAGAAATTTCGAATCATACTAAGGTAACTCTTATATGGGTTCCGGAATAGGATATCGTAAGAAATTGCATTCCTGATGAGCAGCCATGGGCTGGCAATCTTGACGTATTACACGGTATAGGTATACATGTCTCGGTTAATTTGGCTTAATTCCGTTGTCAGCAGGAGGGTACATGCAATATTACCAGACTCTACTGGACACATATGGACAAGAAGTGAACTGACTCAGTTCAATCTTTAAATCACATCACCATCTATCAAACAATAGCGATTATTACGGACCAGTGTCCTTTTGCCTCGTTATTCCGACTAATGACTTCTGCAGAAGCTGCGGGTCTAAGTAGAAGGAGATATGTCAGTGCCCTGTTCTTTTCATAAAGAAATGGAGATTTTAGACCTCATATTTTCTGATATCTTTGATCTTTGACTTTATATTTGATTTATTTTGCACTCGGAATGGTTTTCTTTAGGGAATGGTTGACCACCGAGTAGAATAAATTGTGCAGCACAATGGCCTCAAATGCTGGACTTCGAGGAGGTCCGCAACCTAACTTAACTTAATCAAACATTTTGGTCAATCACATTCACACAGAAAAGCTTCCTAATTTTTAGGAAACTATATATAAAAATGATTAGAATCTCTGATCACAAGAGTATATGTGTAAATAATTGTAAACGTGGTACATATATAGTATTGAGGATGTAAAAATTAATTATACTGTAAATTCATTCAAAGGCAAGGAGAGAAATAAGCTCTGTTACATTTTTGTTGTTGTTACAACATTTAAGATTACGATTTTTTGTTCATGACAAATATATAAGAATTATTCATTCCGCTCTCGTTCTTGTAATTTTTTTGATTCTCTATCTGTAGCATAATTTAAGATAAATTGCTTTGTATTTACCAAACTAGTGTTTTTGGTAAGTAACAACCACTTGTGTCTGGGCGTTAGAAAAATTAAGTTTTTTCCGTTTGGTTTAACAAGATATTTTTTTGAATTGTTTCATTCTCCTTTTTTTATTTTACTCTCTTCGTTTTAATACATTGATTATAGATCAGGTGTTAAATCGGAAACAACTTCTAAGAACAGCTCATATATTTTACAACAAATTTTATTGCCTATGTGAGAGTGGTTGTGTTTTTGTTTTATCTCTTACAACTGCAGTTAAAAAGACAAAGAAGAAAATTAAAGATTACATAGCGAACTGCAAGTGGTCATTAGATATGGTAAAGCAAATTAATATCTTAAATTAAAATACAACAGAATCCTAGTGAAGAATAATTTGAGAAAATTTAAATATCTTGTAAAAAAAGAGAAGTTAAATTTATAGTTTTTTTTTGAAATTTGAAGCAATTAAACGCTTCACATTGAAGATCAATCCAAATACAATGAAATTGCTGATACCAACACATCAAAATCTTAATTTCAATCATAATCGATAGCAAGTTTGCAATCGACAACAGGGTTGAAATCAGAAACGCGGAAGTATATTTGATGGTTAATCTTCTCAAAGCGACTCATATCAACACAAACGATTTTATCAACAAATTTCGTATACCAATGGGTGCAGCGTCCTTCTATTTTTAACTTCTATAAGTGGCATCAACTGGACAATTTTTAGTCCGTCTCATTTAAGACGAACTTATGTATCGAGTCTTTCAAAAAGCGTTTCCTATTTTTAAATTTAAGTAAAACAAATTGTGTGTGAACTATTAGTGAAATTCTTATATCGTTTGAAAGACCGCCAGTCCAAAATCCACACTAAACACCAATTTTGTAAATTATGTGTAAAATTAGCACACGCAACATAAGTGGTAGGATAAGCTAGGTTGTAATACTGACTGAAGGGTTGTAATGACCAATGTTATGTAAATGAGTCCGTCCTAGTCTCATCCATACGTGTCCAGCAGGGTTTTACAATATGCACGTGCCAACGAGATTGAACCTCAAGCAGCATTACGACCTAGCTTCTCAAACAACTTATGTTATTTTTATATATGAGTGGCGGGACCTTTAGTTGAAAATCGGTAACAATCAGGTAATATCCAATTTAACTGAGCCATTCGGAATACATATGCCCTGAAAAATGTCGGGTATTTCGAGTTTCGTACCGGCCCTGATCAGCTCATTAGCAATGTACAAGTGTACAAATGAATTTATACAAGTGAATGTGAAATATGTCGCCGCTAAACAGTCGTATGTGATTGTGATGACAGGAAATATTCAAAAATCTAAGATGATGTTAGGTTAGGTTAGGTTAGAGGACGTGTACTTGTCAATTAAGACAAGTACAGTACCCGGAAGTCGAATTGACCCATTGTACAACGTCCTAGTTTCTCACACCACTTATGTTGTGTGTGTTAATTTTATACATGAGTGGTGGGACCTACAGTTTAAAGTCGACTCCGAACGACAGATTTTTGAGAAACTTTTGTTTTTCATTGCAATTTTATTTACTCTCAGAGTTTTTGCCAGAAATCTGCTGAGAGGAAGTCGCCGAAAAATACTTTTTGTATTTTGTCTTTGATGTCTGGCCTGGGGCTCGAACCCTGGATTTTGCGTCTAATAAGAAAACACACTACCTACTAGACTACGGCGACTGAAAAAAAGATGATGTTGATGGAGGCTTTTAAAAGGATTCGAAACAAAAAATATTCTGCATTAAAAAAATATAAAGTGTCATTAATTAAATTAAAAACCTCAAGATGAGTGAATAAAAACAACAACCATAAGAACACAGTGCAATAATTTACCGCCACTGATTCAATGTTCGTGGCATTAAAACAAAATAAAAGCATCACTCAGAAAATCTTAATTTACGGCTTTAATGAAAATATTGTTACGTTTTTACCTTTTTAAAAACGTTTCAAATATGAGTTCGTTGATTGCAAAAAAAATAAAAACAAATATGTGTTTAGTTTCAATTAAACTCTTTATTGTTCGCCTACTTTTGTGTGCCACCGTTTACAACTTGACGAATACAACAATAATTGCTTGTTCGCTATTCTTCTTTACTTACAACGCAGATCTTTTCAACGGCGATCTTCAAACCACGACTGTTCTCTTCACATGCAACGCGTCTTCACTCAAGGCAGAATGAATTATCACTATTCGTTGCCAGCTTTGTCTGGCCTTTCTATATGCCAACGTAATCAATGTGACGAATGTCGAACGTTCGCGGATTCGCCTCCTTGAGAACTCTATCGCGACTTCATTGTTGTTTGTGTATTTTGTTTATATTGCTTGCTGTTGTCGCTTACTTGTACATCCCCTTTTCTTCATACTGATGTTGTTGGTTTACTTGTATTTGTTCGTGTAGCTTTTCCTCATTTTAATGTTAAATGATATAAAGTTTATTGTTTATGATATGAAATAAAAGCCAGAGGTCTCTATTTTTGTCTATAAATTAAATATTTTTTCTTTACAACTATGTTTATATTTCATTTGTCTAATCTGGTATATATTGTATACACCTGGAAGGAAGAAAAACCCACTCCCAAAACTCATTGAGTAAATGTCGAACATCACTCAGGGGCCTGTTTCACTAAACTACAATTCTACAAGTTTACAAGTTACAATCACAATTCTAATTCTTACAAGTGCTAAAGAATTGTGTTTCATGAGAATTTTCACAATACTTGTAGCTTTTTGTACTTGTAGACTACAATTCCTACAATAACAATTTCTACAATTACAATCACAATAAAATAAAATATTTTTACAAAGATATTTTGATAAATGAAAATAATAATAAATGTGTATAAGAGTACTAATGAAATATATGCAAATTTTAAAAATTATTTTAAATACTTTTGCAATTATGGGTACTCTAATGTATATCGATAATTTGTTTTGATTGTTATCACACCACTAATCAATCAAAACATATGTATATAGTTTGTGTTTAAGAATTGAAAATTATTATTTTGTAATGGCAAATCAACACAATATAGTTAGAGTGGTGCGGCAGATTTTAGCAGCCAAAGATCGCTAAACTTACCAAAGAGATAAAAATGGAAGAGTGGGAAAACGTGCGTATGAGGTGTCTTGTACTTGGACTGGTGCCAAGTGGAAAAGATGCCAAATACGTGCGTGATGTGTTTTGGGCAAACATAAAAAGGGCGACACTGGTAAGTTGGCTTTATAAAGTGATAACATTATATTATAATATTTTTTTATTAAAGCCAAGAGAGACAATTCCCGATAGACAGGGGCGGCTGGTAGAAAGGCCAAAAAGCTCACGGAGTTGGACACCCTGGTCTTGAGGGTTATTGGAAAGGAGTCATGGCATTCGACCACAGGAGCCTAATGGTGAGCAAGTGTCATTGCAGAAGTTAGTGAGTATCACTTTAGAGCACTGCAATGATATTGTGTCATTGTTGCCAGACACAGAAGTGACTCCTACCCAGAAAGAGGAGGAGCTAGTGTCTATGCCTGATGATGTTTGACTTGCACGTGTGTTTTTTTGTTTATAACATATGATTAGTGGTGTTGCCGCCTTCGATAATTTGTGATATGGTTTGTGATATAGTTTGTTTTATTATATTCACATATTTAAAAACATAAATAAATAAAAACAAACAAAAGAAATAAATAAATGCTAATTAATATTTAAATTGTTTGATTTTGTGTTTATTTGAAGTAATTTTTATTAAAAAATAGCTAAAAATCAAATTTTAATTCAATTTATCATTCACTTGTAACTTGTAAAATATTTTTAAGCTTTTTTCTACAATCCTACAAGTGTACAAGTGAAAATGTATTTTAGTGAAACGTAACGACTTGTAGAAGTATGACTTGCAGATTGTAAATTGTAAAAATCACTTGTAGCCACAAATTTGTAATTGTATTTTTATGAAACACAATTATTTACAAGTTCACAATTTTACAGGCAAAAACACTTGTAATTGTGAACTTGTAGCTAAGTGAAATAGGGCCCAGATGACAAACTGCATTTGATTTTTGTTTTATTTTTTGTCTATTGATAGAAACGAAACCAACACCACAACAAATAGAAGAACAATATACATAGATGTATGCTATTCATATCCCGAACACATGTCATATAACATACAACGTTTTTTGTGAAATATGAAACAAACTTTTTTTTTATCATGTTTGGGGTAGATTTTGTATGTGAATAAAAATAAATTTTCTATTCTCAGATTTATATTTTGTTTAAGCTTGAGTGTACGTTCCTGTGACAGTTTGTGAGTATATGATAGCGTCTAAATATAGGAAATCATTAAATCATACGAAAATGTTCATAAACTAGACTTTATATCCCAACAGTCACATTGCGATATGTAAGAGGCAAAGTGGGAAACAGAAGAAATTTTATTAAAACTGTACATATACAGTTAATGGAAAGTGTTATTTAAATGATCACAACTAGGAATTTAAACTTAATTTGTAATTTAATTTAATTTACGTGTAGAGTAAAACAAGTTTAATAACAATGTTAATAAAATATGTTAGGCCTCTATTTTTATTTTAAAAATAATTTCGCTCCCTATCAAATTTTAACTTTAAGAGAAGCATGTTAAAAATCAATCAGATTTGGCTCTAGTTCGCTGACATTGAAATTGCGTCTACAAGCATTCACTGGTCAATATAAAATATGGACACTAGGGCCATTAATTTGGCCATTATATCAAGCGAAAGGTCAGTTGAGTGTTTGCGAAAGTAAACGTCTCTAAACCAGACGCAATACCGTACTGAATATGTTAAGCGATGTACACACCGCAGAGCCTATCAGTTTGCGTGTAAATACAAGATAAACTTTAAGCCGCAATATTCAATATCAAAATCGTTGAAACATTTTTTTCCTTGGCCAGCGTAAAGAGAATATTGAAACCTTCTGATAAATTTTTATTTAGCTGTGAAGATAGAAAGTTTAGTTCAAAGAATTCCTTGCTTTTACAGTATATGGTCGTCTATCACGTTGTACCAGGTCTTCTAACAGGGACTTTCGGATTTGGATCAGCTGATAACGGTCATCTTGAAACTAATTTAATTGTTATCATTTATTCAATCTGTTTCGCTAAAGCACAACGGATTGAAATAGCATACAACCGCACTAGCAAATATTAAAACTGTTTTATCAAAATTAATGTTCTGTTCAGGCAATGTACCACTCGCTTCACTCATTTTACGATCGCCATAATCCTCCTACAGAGGGGACTATTAAAAATGTGGTGCATATAGGCGAGTTTTCTGGTTCAGTAAACGACTGAATAACATTCGAAACGAAAGTTTGGATCGTGAATTGGGCCTAAATCTTATAAAATTCAACTGACCTAGGAACTGAAGGTAAACGACTACAGACAACGATGTGTGTCCATTGAATGAGCTCTGCTGCAGTTTATTTTAAACAAAAAATCACAAGAGATTCAAGAGCGCTCAATGCATCTCGAAAAAGTGTATGTTTTGTGTGAATTTTAGTCTGCCGTCAACGGCGAGGCTTATAGGTCGATGATTCCGAACTTTTTTGGCCAGAATTGGATGAATTGGGCACCAACCGTGTATGGTTCCATATGAACAGCGCCACGTGGTGGTACGATCCATAAATGACACGATAAGGAGGGTTGTCGACATTTCAAGAGATGCAATATTTTGCACCAAAGAATACTGCGCGGCTTGGAGGTGGATTATGGGAACCCTTTTCAACATGGCTACGCCGCCATACTTGATAGATATTCTGAATGATTACTTCCAGGACAGGAGGGTAATATATTTAACGAATGATGGAGAAAAGGAATACGGAGTGACGGGGGACGTCCCTCAGGGTTCTGTACTTGGACCACTATTGTGGAACATTAAGTACGATGAAGTACTTCGACTACAATTACTAAACGGGACTACAATTGTGGGCTTTGCAGATGAAATTGTCTCGGTCGCTAAGACGATAAGGAAAATAGAGGAGACGACGAACATAGCGGTTCAAACAGTTGGAGAACGGCTTGAGGAGAGAGCTTGATGATGACACTTGCTGCACACAAAACAGAGGCAGTCTTGATAAGTGGCTGAAAAATAGTAGAGAAGATCTGAGTGACGAAAAGGCATCTGTAACCCATTGAAGGACGAAATCCATTTAAAAGGAGGATAATATCAAGGGTTAGTTATTCGTATATGCGTCGCCGTAGTCTAGTAGGTGGTGTGTCGGCCCAGATATCTGGAAAAAAACGAGATATGAAAAAATATTACCTCGGCGACTTCCTTTCAGCAGATTTCTAGCAAAAACTCTAACGTTAAAATAAAATTCTCGACTTAAAACTGTAAAACTGTCACATCGTATTACTTTAATGTTTGCAAAAATGTTTACTAGGTTACAATCGCTGTTTAATGCTAAAAAGCAATATTTTCTTGTTTTTTTAGTCATTTTATGTGTAATAAAATAAATATTTTATTTAAAAATTATATTCTTCATTGATTTCAGTAAATAAAAGAGAATATCGGCTTATTGTGATTAATTACAAAAATAATACATATTAACAATCATAATACATGCATAGGTTAGGTTAGGTTAGGTCGGAGTGGTAGCTCTGTTATCACAAAGCTCACTTCTGCACGCATAGCGGCCCGTTGTGATGCCACGGGTGAACGCAGTCCCTGTACTAACCAAGTTCCACCAAAATCAGGGAAATGGAAGAAGTTGGTTAGCGCAAGGGCTGCACTAATACATACATACATACATATATAATTGGTCATTACAACCCTTCAGTCAGGATTGCGACCTAGCTTCTCACACTACTTATGTTGTGTGTGTTAATTTTATACATGAGTGGTGGGACCTACAGTTTAAAGTCGACTCAGATTTTTGAGAAACTTTTCATGGCAATTTCATTTACTATCAGAGTTTTTGCTAGAAATCTGCTGAGAGAAAGTCGCCGAAGAAATACTTTTTTGTATTTTGTTTTGATGTCTGGCCTGGGGCTCAAACCCTGGCTTTACGTCTAATAAGCTAACACACTACCTACTAGACTACGGCGACCAGACTCAGACCTAAAACTTTTTCAAAATTCATTTTACAGCATTCTGTAAAAGGACAGAGGACCGTTATTATACGATAGATGACATACGATTTAAGAATAGGAGTCGGTTATACGGATCGAGAAAAGTTTAGCAATATTGCACGCTCAGTCTTACTGTCAAGGAGATTGAGCTACACTTGAAATCAAGGGAATTTTCCAGTAAAACGAGGGGGCTTCCTATCTCAATCTCTCCAAGATTGCGAATTTCGCATCGGCTTTAATCAGCTTATCAGCAATGTAAGTTGAAATGATATCCCTAATACGCGGAATCCATATATGAGTTTGCGTTTTCAATGATCCTTAAATTTTCTCTGGATTCATTGATAAGTACGAATATTAAGCGATTAGTGTAACTGCCAAGGGTGCCATTGGGAACCTTCAGCTTCGCCGGTAAGCTAAGAGGCTAAGAGGTAGAAAAACAAAAATGAGTGTTTCATTCCTCTGTCCAATTTATCCTTAAACATTTTACGGATATGAAACTATGATTCCCTGAGCCCTAATAACTGTGAAATGTTCAAAATAAATCTTACGACAGCTTGGCTCTCTATCATAAATAAACCAGTTTGTTCCCAGGGAATACTCTATATTACCTGAGCAGACATTTAATAGCCATGAGAAGAGTAACAACTTTACTGGAAGACATGGGCCTTTGAAGGAATATTTGATATCCAAGTCCTCGATATATACACCATAACCTACCTTAACATGAATACGAAAATTCTAATTAGATTTCTACCATGTTTATTATTTTCATGATTTAGGAGTTATAAAATCTGTGTTTACGTGTATTGTTACACAGTAGGTATAGGGTATCACGTAGATGGACTTGACCCGTCTTGAGGTCACTGAAATAAATTCAACGAAAAGCTCAAAAAAGAAATTATGCTTAAAAGAATATACGAAGTAAATGAAAGTGCATGTAAACACGTACTAATACAAATGCACATATGTATGTAGAATTGTACAAGTACATCTGTATGTAAAACGGCAATAGTGTGCAGTTAAAAAAATGCAAATTAACGCAGAAATTTGCTTTAGTTTCAGTTCATATGTATGTGTATGTATGACATAATATAAGTATGTGTGTGTAAGAGAAAATGTTAAAGAGTGAATGTGAGTATTAGCCTCGTCTTCTTGTGCATATTCGTTGAATTATAAAATTTGTAATACACATGCCGCAGCTGTGCCCATTAGAAAGTTCAACTTTAAAAATCTCATTCGTAAGAACATCATTAACAACCTCAACAACCAGAATGTATGTCAACATTAAACTTTTGAGTTTAAGCGTACTTTATGGTGGCTTTCTGTTTTTATCGCTTTCGTATCTTAAACATCACTTTTATGCCGGTTAGTAGAGCATTTTACAGACAACTGAAGATTTGTTCTGTCAGATTCATTTCAAGTGTGCGCAGACAGAAAGTAAAGCATTTTCATTTTTTATTTTTATTTAGTCTCGAGTGTTTTTTGAGCAATACTGTTATTAAGCAACAGCAAAAATTTGAAATTACTAATCCTTAGGATTTTTTATGAAACAGTATCATGAAGCAAAATTCTTAATTGAGGTCATAGAACGAGATGAGCAACATTTTCTTTTGAGTTGTTTGTAATAAAAAATTTCCTTGAATATTTAGTGAAAAAAACCAAATTCTCAACTTATTATTATTATCTCCTGCTTTAACGTTTTCTTATATTTAAACTAAAAACATATGACAGTAATTGAACTGATTTTCTATGATTGCATCAGTCACATCGATTAACTCGAGTTCTATCTAAAGAGAATAATTTTACTGTGCAAAAATAAATAAAAGCCTACGATACCTTCCAAACAACAAGAAACGACCGGTAATTCTACCGATTTGGTTGACATACATAACATATATAACTGGTCATTACAACCCTTCAGTCAGAATTACGACATAGTTTCTCGCACCACTTATGTTGTGTGCGAGAATTTTTTGCATGAGTGGTGGGACCTACAGTATAAAGTCGACTCCCAACGACATATTGTTTGAGAAACTTTTCATGGCAATTTTTATTTACTCTCAGAGTTTTTGCCAGAAATCTGCTGAGAGAAAGTCGCCGAAGTAATAATTTTTGTATTCTTGTTTTGATGTCGGGCCTGGGGCTCGAACCCTGGCTTTACGTCTAATAAGTCAACACACTACCTGCTAGACTACGGCGACTTCATTTGGTTGACAATTTGATCTAAAATTATGGATTTGTTATGCTGAATCTTTTTGTTATAAATCCTTTTAAACATTGTACTTTTTCAAAAACAGAATAAAAACAAAAGATTTCTTAAAAAGAACACAAACAATAACAAACCAACAAAGAAACTTTAACAACAACAAATCAAGCGTAATGTTCTAGAAGTTGCCAAATCTATAACGGCAAAAGTAACATTGCCAGATTATTGTAGTAATTAGTGCGATGTGTGTATACCAATGCATTATACACTGTCTTTGCTATGGGTCTTTCATTAAGAGGTTCTTATCTTTAAACAAAAATAAAACAAAATTACAAGGAATAGATGGTTTCTCTGGGTGAAGCACACCCGTAATGTCAGAATTCTACCGATTTCATCGGTTATTTTGTTTTTGAGGGCCCTTGTCAAATCGCGGGTCAGTTTACATCGCCTAGAGTAGCATGTCTTTAACCCTGGACGGTTACTGTTCGTCGAATCGACGCTGCTCATTTACTCTTTATCATATAACTCTTTCATGTTTGACCAAATTTCGCTTTTTTTTCAACAACGTTTGTTGATAATGAAAGCTTAAAGTCAGTAGACGAAAAAAAATATCTTTTTTTGTTCGACGATTCAACGAAGAGTAACTTTACTGTACAAAAATAACCATCCAGAATTAAAAAAATAGGTGGCCAGGGTACGTTTACTCACTACAAGCTCTTGTTATCAACCAACCTTGTTGATAAAAAGATCGAAATATGACCAAATATAAGAGAATTATATGAAGAACAAATGAGCTGCGTCGATTCGACGAACAGTAACCAATAAGGGTTAAAGTGTACGTCGATTCAACGAAGAGTAACCTTAATGTACAAAACCTTCCAGGGTTAATATCAAAATCATCCAATTCAGCCCAAACGAAGTAGGCAATCATAGAAATATAATGCTAGCAGTTGTCAATGGTAGCCTGGCCAATGTCGTTCTTAAAAGAATGTCGACCAATGATGCCTGCAGCTGAAATCCAAATCAAACAGTAACATTTTTGGGATGCATTGGACACCTTTGGATCTCATGTGGATTGGTATTACTAAAAATTCGACACCTTTGGCAGTTCACGCATCCATTCATTCAAGAATGAGCAGAAAATGATTTTTAATGAAGTGCGCACGGCATGTTGACCGAACATGACACCAATTTTAAAAAATAAGTTTATTATTTTAACGTGTTGCTGAACGTTTTATCCATCCATGGTGATTTGACAAAACTGACTGCATAAATGATAACTGATTTGACAGATTTAGCTTCAACAAGATGGCTGCTAAGTTTCAATGTGAAAGTGTCAAAGTGAAGAAGCTGCTGGAAGTCACTTTAGTAAATGAACGTTCAATAAAATTGATGGCGCGTTGTAATCAATCACATTGAACATCTCGAATACGCTCCATTCAGAGAAGCTATGGCGGACATTAATGGCATTAATAGGACTTTCTAAAGAATAAAAAATTCTGATGATATTTCACGTACCCTTTGTTTTATTTAAATTTGAAAATAAGAAGCATTTAATAAAAGACCTGAGACAATATCACCTACGGCCTGTTCGTGAAACTAGTAATTAAAAGCAATGTCTATGCAGTGTCGATTCATCTCTAGTTTTTACTTTGATACGTATATTTACTTTCTTATATTTACTTCAATTACATTTTTCGCTGATAAGTTGTTACCTTACAAGATTCGTAGTTCTAGTTATAGAGTAGGTTTTAAGTGAAAGGCGGTACGACATAATCACACATCGATAAGATTGGCGTATCATAAAATCAGAATTGACCATCAGTAATAATTTTACATCTTTAGAGAGAATTGAGAAGAAGGAATGCATTTTCATTCGCAATTAATTCTTCTGTTAGGATTTACGGCATAAGGCATTTGAATTATTTCCACTAATTTTTGCTCACGAGATTGTAACCCGATTATTCGGTAAGTTCGCTGTTGAAAATTATGAAATTAATGATAAATACGAGGGTAGGAATACCGAATAATATCACCAGAAAAAGAGCATATGCTAAATCTATAGTACGTAATTGCAACAAATGAGTTAGAATCCGCCACATCAAGCTATGTCAACATTGTAATTAAAGTGGCGGAAAGAAAACTGTTTTCAATTAATTTATATCTTCAGTATTCTTATTTGCTATGCCATACTTACTGTAATTAATATTGTTACGTTCTTACCCTTTTAAAAATGTTTAAAATATGAGCTCGTAAATGGCAAATAAAATAAAAATAAATCTTCACAAGTTTATGTACACAACAACAATTGCTTCATTTGTTATTCCTCTATTTATATCCTTCGCATAAACAATAACTATTACTAGACAATTGTTCGACAGATCTTTGTAACGGAGATCTTCAAACCACGATTACTCTCTTCAAACACATCGCGTCTTAACACAAGACTAACTGAACTTTTACTGACTCATTTGCCTGCTTTGCCTTGCCTTTTATATGGCAAAGTAAACATTCTGATGAATGTTCATGAAGGCGGACGTTCATGACTTCGCCTTCTCGCAATCTCTATAGACGTTAATATCGTTGTTATTATTGTAGTGTTGTTAGTATATTTCTGTTTTTAATGCTGGTGTTTGTTGGTATATTTTTGTTTACTTGTTTACCATTTTTTTATGCTGGCGTTTGTTTTTACATTAACCAGTGCGATAATTTGTAAACAAGTTCATTGTTTTGTTTTTGTAGCTTTTGTTTATAATATTAATATTAAACGATGTAAAAGCAAAACACCAATATTAACATTTTTTGTTTATTTTCATAACAATATAATGATTTCCCTAACATCCATCGCATTTTCATTATACGGTATATCTTGATTGCATTTACTTGCGTGTATTTGTACTTTTACTTGTGTTCGTATGTATGAGTGTATTGAAGATAAGACCACATATTACGCAACTTAATTAATATCATAAATGTCATCAACAACATGATGATTATCAGCACTACCACCATTCATTCATCCATTATTTACACCGCCAAAGAGAAATCAAACGAAATTAAAACCACATTTCATCCGCAATTGCCATGACGTGAAAGAATCTCACACAATAGTCTGAAATTGGAATCATTTCGCATGTGACTGGAAAAAAATCAATAAATTTATTGGAGGTGTGATGACTTGTAATGTTTTCATAAGGCAATTTTTTGAACAGTTTGGGTTTTAAAAATAGAAAAAAAATCAAGAATACTTTCAAAAGTAAGTGAAAAATTTATTTGTAACTATAAGCCAATTCCTGTAGTTTAACTTTAAAATATTTTATCCATCAAAAGTAACTCGTGACTTCGCAATAAGTGGTCCACACGAGAGATCCAATTTTGACATACTTTTTCAATCATATCAGACGGTATCTCACTAATGGCACTGTAGTGTTGTCTCCTAGGTATGGAATATCTGGCTTATTTATATACGAGAGCCAGGTTAAACTGGAAGCCAATTTCGGCAATGCAATTTGTTGAAGTCGCAGTAGTCTAGTAGGCAATGAGTCAGCTTATTAGACGCATAGCCGCGGTTCAAACCCTACACAAGACATCAAAACGGAAATATGAATAAATATAAAAGTTTTAATTTAAAAATACAATAAAACAAGAACGGTTTGAAATTTTGCGAAGTTTATTCTTTTGTTGTGAAGTATAATTGCTCCGATTAGAAATGGAATATTATTTCATTCATATTGCAGTCGCTGCTGGGCTCACAGTACCTCATTCGAGAGTTTAACGGTGTCAAATCTTAGCTTCTTGGCGGCCAAATGATATCACCATTTCGGCTAATTAAACGGCCATCAAACGTTTGACGAAATAAATCGATTGTGACATGACATCATCCATATCAATTCCATGAAGAGTGGGCAATAAAATATCGGTTATCATGGTGTCATAGGGATCAGAGATCAGCAATGATTTGTTTTTTCTGTACTCATAAGCACTCATGGAATTTTGAATACAAGTGAATCAACAATATTGAAATTTAACTACTCTGATTCATTCGTACTCACTACAACGTTGATTTATAAGTACAGGTTGCAATGAATATGAGTACAACATTGACATCGAACTCATACCATTCGAAATATGTTTGATTCATAAGCCTAATCGTTCAGATTTATAAATTTAGAAAAATACTTACAATACTCATAAATGATTTGCATTTACAAAAAAGGAAAAAAGAAAAATACAAAGACAGCATGGAATGCATACACACAACCTTCTAGTGAGTATTGTAGTGTTCGTACGGGAATCATATTTATTTTGTCAACAACATCATACGTATTGTTAAGTATGAGTAGGATGAGTACTTCAAACTTTGAATATGAGTAAAGGTTCCATGATATTAAAATAAGTATGTATGCGTATAAGTATCGGAAATTATGAGTATGATTCGATTCTACTCGTCTTTTTGAATACTCATTGCTGATCTCAGATAGGTATCTCCATTGGCATTAATGGTTGCGCCGTCATCATTTTTAATTAAATATGGGCCAATGATGCCTCCACTCCACAAACCGCACCAAATAGTCACTCGTAATGGGAGCATTAAGACCACGTATGGGTTTTCTCAGCCCAAATACGGCAATTTTGCTTATTAACGTACCCACCAAGATTAAATGAGCTTCATCTTAATTTTTTTTTTACAAAATCGACATCATCGTCTGCCAAATAAATCCCAATATTGCTCAAGCTTAAATCGATTCATTGCGTTCAGTGGAGATAATATACTGAATTTTGTGACAGAATAGAATGACATAAGTATGGTTTAAATTTAAGCCGATAGATGCACACCCGATATATACCAGTTTGACATTTGACGAGTCAAGTTGATTTTTATAAAATTGTTTCCCTTTTTCATCAAAACAAAATCCTCTATGCACTCATTGGGATTTCGTCCAAAAAAAACCTGCCGTCTTTTGAGGCCAAGATTAAATTGAGCGAATGTTTGACACCCTGCTCTAAAGTAAAGCATATTCCAGTGAGAGTACTCTCCGAACAGTTTGATTCTCTTATCAGTCTCTAAGAAGGTTTACAAATACAATACGCTTGTGTAATAATAATAACGTATGTAAACTGTTTTCTACTCGAATATAATGACGTGTGCTTGATGGCGTTATAATGCAAATGTACTGTCGTTTCTATAAAATACTAAGTAAACGTACAAGAATACACAGTCGGCTGTCAAAGATAAAAAATCTAAGTAAACACGCAAAGAAAAATTACATCAAATCAACCACAACTTTAAAGTTTACTTTACGTAAAAACGATTAAAAAAGCGGGCCAAGCGAGAGCAATGGCAGTAGTGAATCTCTATGTGACTGATAAGTCTTATGAGATTACGCTGAACCTTAAAATAAACTACAAGATGGTAAGAAGTGGTGAAATTTTAAGACAATAACAAAAAAATGTTGTCTCCCCTCCTTCCCTTTATCCTCTTAACTACAACTTTTTCCTTTATCCATGACACATTGAGGAGTAACAAGAAGTTTTAATTTTAACCGGTTTCCTTAAACTTTATAGACTTCTTACTTGGAAACATCACTTATATGACGAGTGGCTGGTGGGGAGTGAAATTAATGTGTTTTTTTTATTATTTTTATTATACTACTGACTCTGTTTTTGAATTTTAATAGTTTGTTAACAGTTTATCTTGGCCTTCTGTATTTGGTCTTTTACCCGTTTGAGTTTAAGTGAAAATAAGTAGAAAACACTTGAGAGACAGAATAAATTTTTTTAAGTAAATTAAGATAAATACGCCTACTGAGGCCAAATGAAGTAGAAAAGGTTTTCTATTGTTAATGGGAATTAATAATAATAATGAGAAATATAAATATTTTAAAAGAAACAAAATAGGAGATACTTACGTGTTTTAAGAAGTTTAAGAAGAAAACATGAAAGTGTTGATATACTGTGGACAACGAAATCTAGTTACTATAATAGATGTGTAAAAATTTTATAAATTTTAAGTAATAAGTCGTCGCAGTCTAGTAGGTAGTGAGTTGGCTTATTAGACGTGAGGTTACGGTTCAAACTTTAGGTCAGGCATTTCTAACAAAATGAAATTTAAAAAAAAAAATATTTCTTTGGCGACTTCCTCTCAGCAGTCTTGTGGCAAAATCCGTAAATTTGCTATGAAAACTTTCTAAAAATCTGTTGTTTGGAGTCGATATTAAACTGTGGTCCAGCCACTTATGTACAGAATTAACACACACAACATAAGTGATGTGAAAAGCTAGTTTGAAGTCTGCTCCGAACGACGGATTTTTGAGTAATTTTTCACGGCAATTTTATTTACTCTCAGAAATATTTTTTCATATTTCGTTTCATACATACATAATTGGTCATTACAACCCTTCAGTCAGAATTACGACCTAGTTTCTCACACCACTTGTGTTGTGTGTTTTAACTTTATACATTAGTGGCGGGACCTTCAGTTTTAAATTGACTTCCAG
Organism: Sarcophaga subvicina; assembly: GCA_936449025.2. NCBI lineage: Eukaryota > Metazoa > Arthropoda > Insecta > Diptera > Sarcophagidae > Sarcophaga > Sarcophaga subvicina. The sequence continues at coordinate 43,983,206 of OW388084.2, forward strand.
CGACAAATTTTTTTGAGAAACTTTTCATGGCAATTTTATTTACTCTCAGAGTTTTTGCCAGAAATCTGCTGAGAGAAAGTTGCCGAAGAAATACTTTTTGTATTTTGTTTTGATGTCTGCCCTGGACTCGAACCATAGCTTTACGTCTAGTAAGCCAACACACTACCTACTAGACTACGGCGTCTTTCGTTTCATTCGATATAATTGAACTGAAGTTTGAACCGTGGCCTCACGTCTAACGGCGTCTTGTCGGTGACTACTCTTGAAGTTCCCAATCCAGTAGTAAAATGCTCAATATAATGCACTTGCCGGTATGATACAAATGCAAGAAAGAAGTGAGGGTTTTTGGATCTGCGGTTATGGATTAAAACATTTGTGTTCAAAATTTAACTGATATTGGATGTTTTTAGTCGGAAGAATAGATGACGATGAACTAAAAATCATTTCTTTTAAATATGAATTTCTGGTAATAAAAATACATTATGGGGAAATAAAAGTTTTGTGAAGAATTCCTTCTTCTTCCTCCTTCTTTAATGATTGTGAAGTATTATTGGCCCTGACCTATGGAACATAACCTATGATGACATCTTTCGCATTGAGATGCCAGATGGCGCACATCTTATTGGATATGCCGATGACGTTGCGGCCATAATTGTGGCTCGGAATGTCGAAGAAGCTAGAAGAAAGGTCAAGCAGGTGATAATAAGAGCGAAGTCGTGGCTCGAAGACAGAGGATTCAATCTTACAATGGAGAAAACTAAGTTGATAATTCTTACGAGGAAGCGCATACCGCTGGAAATTGACATTACGATATGCGGCACCACTTTGACGACGCAGAAAGTAGTCAACTATGTTGGCATTCGACTGAACCCTAAACTGACGTGTTGGGCTCAGATCCAACACGCTGCAACCAAAGCCGCTAAGATAACCTCCTTACTTGGTAAGCTTATGGCTAATATTGGTGGTCCTGTACAGAGCAGACGCAGATTGATGATGACAATAACGGACTCTATTCTGCGTTACGGCAGTGAGATCTGGGTAGATGCATTGAAAGTCGACTGTGGAGATAAAATTTTATCATCGTTACAACGAATCGCTGCACTTAGAGTGGCATCGGCGTATAGGACTGTATCTAAGTCAGCAATACTGGTAACCAGCGGTGTATTACCTATAGGCTTGCGGGCAAGCGAGCGTAAGAAAGTGTGGCAGACTAAAAACTTGCACGGGGAGACAGTAAATGTCGACGGCGCCAGAAAGCGAACCATACAACACTGGCAAGCGAAATGGAAAACTGAAACAAGTGGTAGATGGACGGCGTCGATTGATGATGCGGAACACACCTTCTTTCATTGTGAGAGATGGAGCTTAGAAAGAAGGAATCTTGAGGCCAAAGTCGGCGTATGTAGTGTCGAAAACTTCTGCTATGTACTCTGAGCAGCGAAGAAAATTGGAACAGCATGACCAGTTACACTGAGGCCTTGCTAAAATCTAAGAAATTTGACTTGGATGAGAGAATTGGAATGGAATTTTGAACACTTTCTAAGATTTTGTTGTGCAATCCGGACGCGGATATAGATATAAAAGAAACAAATGGCCAGACGGACTCCACTTCGAAGTAATGCCACAGTAGTTACGAAGTGGGCACAAAGGTCCAAAAGAGGAGGGGGAGATTTAGTGGGTGAGGGCCCCACACACGGGGGATGGTGACGACTACCACTATGGTGCGGTTAGGTATATTTACTCCTCCTCAGCGGAAAACAAAAATGATTGTGAATTATGATTTGCAATATACGAGTACATACGATATATGAAAATATATAGGCAATTCACACAAGTCCTTGTATCGTTGTATTCATTGTATTGTTGGACGAATATACAACAGTGTATGCATGTTGTTGATAATTTTAATAATTTGTTAATAATTGTTAATAATTTTTAAAAATCCGATACACGTATCCACATTTTTTTATGTTTTCGGAAGTTGTATTAGTTTCGTGCTATCAGTTTATGTAAATGCCAGTAATGCATAAAAATCAAATTATGAATACTGATCTTCTTCTTCTTATCATTTTTTGACGTTTGGAATACAAAATACACAATAAAACATAACGTTGAGCGTTCACAAAGAAAAAATGTATTCAATACAACATACACGATACAAAGTTCTGTGAATTGGCCAATAAATTATGTCTATTGTATACATTCCCATTCCTATCCCTGTAATTTATGTACATATTACTTCTATTTACATTTTACATTGTATGTATACGTAAATCTACTATTCAAATACAAATTCACTAAAACTGATGAATCAAATTATGAAGTAAATAATGCCTTGATATTGCATTCAATTTAATATTTCAGTAGAATGTTGAATATGGAAAAGGAGAAATAACTTAAAGGAAACTCATAAATAAATAGGAGTATAAAGGAGTATAAATATACTAAATAAATATGCTTATACTAGTGCATACATAATGAAATGAAATGATTCATAAACGTTTCATTTACATTTATTTTTAAATATTTACAAATATTTTTGATAACGGAAGAATGTTTTAAGATGTAATTAGGAAACGTAGAACAAAATACGTTAGATAAGGTACATCAACAAATCGTGCCATAAAGCTGGTAATTGAGAAATTTGAAGAAACTGGATCCGTTCATGATAACAGAAACAGAATATATCAACGCAGTGATCATTCAACTAAAGATATAGCAGCTGTAAGCAGAAATGTTCATTACAGAAACGTTCATTCATATTAGTTCTCAGCAATTAAACACCAAACGATCCACATTATTCAACATTTTTGCATCGCAATATTGGTTCAAATACTTACAATATTCAGCTCTCCCAACAATTAAAACCAGCTGACCACGCATTACTTCGGCAATTCGTTTCTTGGCCATCGTAACACAAGAAAAAAATGGGAATTTTTTTAACAAAATAATCTTCTCCGACGAAGCCCATTTCTAGTTCAATGGATACGTAAACAGGCAGAATTAATGTATTTGGGGTGAAGACACTTAGAGCAATCATTACATTCTCAAAAAGTTACTATTTTGTTGTAGTTCATGAGCTGGGGTTATCATCGTACCATTTTTTTTAACAAAATGGAATCTCACAACAAAGAGATAACACGAAGCTTTTGTGACAGAAAATTGATGATTCAGACGTAGAGAATATTTGGATTCAACAGGATCGAGGCACTTGGCACATAGCAAGGGAAATAATTGATCTTTTGAAAGAGAATTTCGAAAATCACATTATTTCACGTAGAGAAGAAGTAAATGACCACCAGGATCCTGCAATTTGATACCTTTAGACATTCTTTGTGTGTATGATATCATCGACATTTTTTACTCGTTTAAAAGACCTATTCATGCCATTATATATGGAACTTAAAATCATACAAACGTCTACCAAGGCTTTTCTAGGTAGAGCGCATCAGAAATATCCCATTTTACATGACTCTGGCACAGAAATCAGGCTGAATATGATCGATGCCTCGGTCTATGTTGGCTTTGATGACCACTATGGTTTGTGGTTTATTCAAATACATCTCCGACTTAAGAAAATTCCATGTGACATGACCATGTTCTCATAAAGCTCGTGGAGAATATTAATGACCTCTATGGTTCATAGCGGCGTCCTGCTAAAACCATACGTCGTTGGTATCTAGGTCATATAATTCAGATCAAGAGAAGTTTGTAATCATCGACATATTGTGATCGCCTATCACAATGATGGCCTGCTGAACTTGATTCTCAAATGGATGTGAACCTATATTGCCGCTAGGTAAAAATCTTTACTGAACAGTGACTATTGGGGATGCTCTTGGATCTCATGTGAATTTTTATCATCCCTTATTTTACACTCTATTTATACATATTCATTCAGTCAGGATTACGACATAGCTTCTCATACAACTTATGTTGTGTGTATAAATTTTGTATCCCCACAGTTTAAAGTCGACTCCGAATGATAAATTTTTTAAGAAACTTTTCATGGGAATTTTCATTCACTCCCAGAGCTTTTGACAGAAATCTGTTGAGAGGAAGTCGTCGAAGAAATATTTTTTCGTATTTTGTTTTGTTGGAAATGTCTTACGTCTCATAAGCCAACTAGACTACCGTGACTTCAATTCTCTCTATTTATATTTTATATATTAACGGTCTGGCAACATATATTACCATATTGTTCCTTTTTTACTTTCTAACAAGTTTTTCACTTTTCTTGTTTTCCTATTCTCGTATTTGCTTTGATGTTTTGTGATCCTTATTCTTACTTCAAACGTATACGTAGAAGTTGTCGTAGTCTAGTTGGTAATGGTTCAAACCTCTGGTTAAACCTCTGCTCATGTGTAAAATTAACACACAAAACAAGGATGGTGTAAGAAGCTAGGTTGTAATACTGACTAAAGGGTTGTTGTAGCCTATAAAGTAGAAAATGTGTTTATCCTGAGAAAACAATTTTTGTTTGTTCCACCATTGCATTCTTATTCAAATAAGAATGCCGTGGATTATGATTTCCTTGAGGTAAATATCTCTTGATGGAAATCGGTATATTACAGGCATATTACCCACATACCTTTCTACATACATACATAATTGGCCATTACAACCCTTCAGTCAGGATTACGGACTAGCTTCTCACACCAGGAAGTCGCCGAAGAATTTATTTTTCATATATCGTTTTGATGTCTGACCTGGGATACGAACCCGGGCTTTACGTCTAATAAGCCAACACACTACCTTCTAGAGTACAGCGATTGCACAGACCTTTCTGCATTTGCTAAACAAAAATTTTCATTTATTCTCCAGTCAAAATAAAACTTACAAATTTTAGTTTGACAATGTGTTTAAGGGATTAGAATCTTTAATTTGGCAAATTTGCTGCACCATAATATTTATTATTTTTATTATATTTAACAGCAAATACTAACGTATAGAAATTGAAAGAGAATGAAGTTCATAATTCCACCACTAAAGTCAGTATGTTGTGCAAGAGATAACACAACACAATCAACTCAAACCAAACGAACTCTGATGGTCACAATAATAGGATATAATGGTCATTTGTGTGGTTCTATAAAATAATAATCTATACAGACTTAAATACGCATACAAACACACATTCATTCAGTGTTTACTGAACAAACTAGACAAGCAATAATTAGAGACAATAAAACTGTGATGTTAATGATACTGAAGATAACGCTTGTAATTACTCGCTGTCAATCTCTTCTATTTCTTGTTGGCCATTTCTACAGATTTTTAACTGAAATAAAAAATAAAACTTATAATGCCACCAGAATTTTTTGTAGTTTTTTATTCTTATTTTTGGCCGTTCTCAATATAAATATCAAGCGATAGTAAAACCACATCAAAATTGAAACCATATTAAACTGGAACACTAAATGTCCTGCATAATGTGGATTAAAAATGAAAATGAAGAACAAAAAATAAAATGTCAAATGAATAATACGGACATACGTCATCTGAAAGAATATATGCCACTTCTAAGGCAGGCTAGGTGTGTAGGGAATGATAAGAATGTATTATTAACGCTTCACTAAATCCTAAATACAACAAAAAACATTAAATTTTTGATTTTCGGTATATTATTTAAAATAATAACGTAATTAAAATGCAGTTTAAAAATAATTATATTTTTGATGTCAGTGCGAACAATGAGAGCGTGACCATATAAAAAACTTCTGACCTGTTACAGTTAATAATGGCTATCTTGTTGAATCTACATCCGTCAAATTAGTCGTCATTTATTCATTTTGTTTTGCCAAATCACCATGGATGACCATATACAACGGCGTGTGTGCGCTGAATTTTTTAAGGAGCAGTTACCAACGGACTGTAGTTTTCATAGAAAAATCATCCTCAGCGAAAACCCCCACTTCTATGTGAATGGATACGTGAATAATTAAAATTGCGAATCTTGGACGATACTATTCTTCATGAAAACCAAAAGCATTCAATGCATCCCAAAAAAGTTACAGTTTGGTATGTATTTTTCCTGGCGTCGTCGTCTGTACATATTTTTTTGAGAACGGCGTTGGCCGAGCCAGCAGCGTTAACCGCGAGCACTATAGGTCTTTGATTACCAACTTCTTTCAACCTGAATTGGATGATGTGCGCACCAACATGTAAAAGTAAGTGTAAAGTGTTACACAACGCATGCAATATTGATTGTTATGTATGACATGAACTGACTACCAAGATCGTCCGTTTCGACACTGTTAGACTTTTTCGTAGAAGGTTTTATTATGTCGAAGGTGTAAGCGATAAAGTCACAAGCCACTGCGGTCCGCAAAGCCAACATACCCCCAATCATCAGTCAAATTCATACTGATTTATGCGCCAGAGTCATGACAAACTGTACATTTCGAATGTTGTCCGTACAGAGAAGCAATGGTGGACAATTGAATGATGTTATATTCCAAACATAAGGCAGCAATATTTCAATGATATCTCACACACACTTTGTTTTATTTAAATTTAAACACAGGAAGCGCTTGAAAAAAGACCCGATAATATATAAAATATTTTATTATTAATAGACCACAAGAGCATTAGAAGATTTAGGATACTCATAATTTTCTAAAGCCAGTAAACACTTAAAACAAACTTTTAGTCAATCCAGGCACTGAAATAGATTGTAAGAGATTCTTATCGCCCATAACATTCATCCACAAAATATGGCCAAGTATGCTTAATTGTATTGCTTATTATTATACTTTTTTAAAATACGATTTTACTGGTAATTTTATTAATAATCATGTAGCACACAAGCATTTTTTCAACTGTCACGTAGACAGTGACTTCAACAACTGATCTAGTGGATATAATTTCACTGTTTTCAAAATATAATCCAGTGCATTAATTATTATTAAATCCACTTGTCGAATCGGTCCACGCTGCTTTGATCCTGTTCTTTTTTTGTACCAAAATCAGAACGCCAGATTTTTGAGAAACTTTACATGGCAATTTTATTTTCCCTCAGAGTTTTTGCCAGAAATCTGATGAGAGCCAGTCGCCGAAGAAATATTTTTCCATAATTCGTTTTGTTGGAGATGTCTGACCTGTGGTTTGAACCATTGCCTCACGTCTAACACACTACCTACTAGCCCACGACGACTTCAAATCAAAATCAATAGTAACTCTGCTCAAAGTTAACGCACTAAAATACAGGCAGTATAAATAGAGCTCTCAGTAGTTGGAGAGTTATTATAAAAAGCGCTGGAAATTTAATTTTTTGCACGCAATGAGTGTTATAAGCATGTTTCAAATTTTTAATTTATCGATGTCATATGTATTATTAGCTTTTAAATTATTCAGTTAAGTTTTCATACTGAATGAGACTTAAAACAATATTCTTAAGAATATCGAAAGGAAGCAATGCTCCTCTCGTCCATTGTAATAGAGTTTTTAACTTTACAGAATTAGGTAAAGGAAGCCAATGTAAACCAGAGCCATAATACAGATTGACTGTCTTCAGGAACTTAAATCGGATCGATTAGGCATTGGAAAAGAAAAATAAAACAAATTAGCTGACAGCAAAATAATACAAGGGTTTACACATGAAATAAATAATTTAGGCTAAGAATTGGTAATATTCTTATGCTATAAACACAATAACCGCAGCTCAGCAAATGCATAATAAAGATATAATAAAGGCAGTATCAGCAATCAATGGTGCCACTAAATGGTCCTTACGCATTATATTTTATACATCGCGTTTTTAAAACCTCTATTGCGTACATGTTATTGTAATAATAGCACTAATCTCTCTCACTGCCTACACAAATTCTCTCATTGCTATGAATAGAAATAGATATGAGCCTAATGCGAGGTAGCAAAATCTTTGCTTGTTACTGCGCTGCCTTTAAAATAATCAGTTCGTATACATACGTCCATGTATTCTATTTTTCAGAGATTGCTGTGTTTGCTGCGCTATTGTTATTGTGTTTATAGCGTTATAATTGACTTTATTTGTTTTCAATAAATATGACGCGTCCTAAACATATTTCGTTGCAAGGATGACTTCGATAATATTGATTTTCTGATATATTGAAAAAGCGGTGATTAAAGAAATCAGTTTTGAACAAAATTGTGTTTTTAATAGAAAAAAAAAATCAGTGTTTCATTCAAAAGTCGAGTTGTGATTAAGTCAGTAATCTTGTAACTAAGTACCTACAATCATTGTACTCCCGAAAGAAAGAGGCAAAATTATTTGTTTAAGCCTTCGGTTTCATTTACGTTGCATGATTATGTGGAAACATTTTAAAAATGACTTAATTTTTTATCAAATTTTTTTAAATATAAAAAGAGCAGTACTCTGCGTGTTGCTGCGCCACCAACTAAAATAAATTTGAAGGAAAGACGTTACACAAATTTCCAATTAATTTTGAATCATTTTATTGATTTTGTTTCCCGTTGTCCTGATGATTCAGATGAACGGGCCTGAGTAGTACGCATTCGATCAGTTTCTAATCTCACTTCTCGTTATCCAAGTGGTTCAAGCGAACGGGTATCAGCGGCATATACTCGAAGATTTTCCAGTCTCAATGCTCGTCTGATTCTGAGGCTTGTAATGCTCTTTACTTCCGTGCTTGAGGTGTTGGTCGACCAATTGCTTGTCATTCATTTTGAATAATTTTCAGTGACGCCATTTATCGGAAGTTAATCGCACCAACCTCCGTCGACTCATGCGCAACAACTTTGTTAAAGAATGCACAGTTTACGATTTAATTGATTTTAAATAATTTTCAGTGGCGGCACCTATCGGATATTGGTCATACCAACTTAGAAACCTTCCCCGGCTCAACTTTGCTAAATATCATAACATGATCAAATGCAGAGTTTACGATTACCTTATAGTACATACAAACAAACATTCATTTTTATATGGGTATGTGGGCGTGGCACTTCACCTACTTGAAAAAAAGGTACTGTTAAAATGTCAAGAAAATCGGTTCAGCCGTTTATCCGTCTATATACTTCAAACAAACAAACCCACAAACAGATAAACACACATTCATTTTTATATATAAGATGAATTCGAAATAAAGCGAATAAGAAAACCAATTCAAAACAACTGTTTAATATTAAATCTTTTGCTTGTTTTATGCTATTTTTATGTCTTCCTCGGTCTATATTTATGAGTCTTACGAATCGATTACAACAATAGACTAAAAGGATATACATACAAAAATACTTTATGATTGAAATGAAAATGTTACAATAAAATACTTCATATTGTAAGTCATACGAGAATAACACAGGCACATTAAAATGTATACCACCATATAAACATATTTTGGTCCATCCTTTTTGCTTTCTTTTTGCACGCTTTTGTATTTACTTATTTTCGTATAAAGAAATTTTCTTTCCAACTTACAGTCATAGGAAAGAAAAAAAGGAAAGCAAATGGGGAAATGTAATAAAATTTTATCACATAAAACTGTCATGGTAGATGAGTTTTTCCAAAGAATGCACATAACAACTGTATGGCAATAGCTGGTAACAACCAGTAGGACCGATAAACTGTGTGTCTAAATTGACGCACAGATGTAATCATCATCATCGCAATAATTCATAAAATACACAGAATACTCACACACAAGATATGAGCGTACATACACACATATTCACTTGTACACAGTTTTTTCACAGGGCTTAGCTTCGGCTACTGTGGGGCTCAGCAAGGTGGCGGATAGCTGAACGGCCTACAGATATGTGGGTTAGCTGCGAATATTGAATAAGCAGTCCCCGACCAAAAGTGGCAGAGATATAGGGCATAACTTAAAAGGTTTTTACTGCCTTTTGAAGTCACTGCGACGGGGCGAGCCGATACCGCCCTTAAATAAGTATCAAACCAAAATCCTAACAGCGTCTGTCTCATATTGAGCGGCTTTTTAGGCAGCGTCTGTCTCCGGAGTGGGAGCGGCTGAATTAACACCTGTCAGTAGGTATAAAATGATATGAGTAGGATGCCGGAACAATAAAACATGAATACAAATTCGACAAGAAATGATGAAGTTACGGTGCAGGGTGTAAAAAGCCCAGTCCCGGCGGAATTGAGGGGTGGGCAAGCAGGCCCCCGACCGTCGAGATCAAGCGACTGCAATGATATGATGGTGGCGCACTTGGCCAACATATCAGATAATGCCACAAGCAGAAATCCTTTCCAAAGAGCATCGAAGCTGGCTCGAACACCGGAAAAAGTAACTCCCAGCGGAACGACGGTGAGGTCAAGATCTTCTCCGCCGCGTCTGAACGAAGACACAACAACTATTGCGGAACCAGATCATGAACGAGAGTACATGAGCGAATTGGCAGAAAATATTAGTAAATTGACCGAATTGATGCGATTACCGCAACGCTCGATAAATAACAATATGCGAGAAGTCCTTGGCAATATCTCGAAATTGCATGCCTACGCGCAGGAGCAGTGCAATACACTGAAGAAGAAGCAATCGTCGGTGCCTAAAGTGACTACAGAGGCAACGCCGAAGAGGTCTAGATATGATACTGAAGTGCGAAGAGAAACGCCTCCTAAGAGAAGTAAAACGCTCTACGGAAGGATTGAAAAAGAGGAAGTGATTTTAATCAATGAAGAAACGAAAAAGACTCAGTAGGCGATGAAACTTCCAGGGAAGAAAACTGGGTTAAGGTGAAACGCAAAAGAAGGGGAAGTGCTAGATCCAGAGAGAATGCGAAGAACAAGGGGAACAATAAGTCCAATGGGAAAAAGAATGTACTGCCTCCTCCAAGACCGGATGCTATAGTCATTGCGAGAAGCGGAGATATGTCTTACAGTGATATATTAAGAGCGGTTAAGAAGGAGGAAAGCCTCCAAGAGTTAGGTGAAAATGTCTCCCGAATAAAGAAGACAACAAAAGGAGAAATTCTGCTCGAATTAAAACGGGCTTCTACAGGAAGCGTTGTAAAATACAAAGAGGGAATTGGTAAAATACTGGGAGAACAGGCGGAAATCAAAGAAGTAACCCATGAAGTGGCTCTTGAAATCTGAGATCTTGACGAAATTACTACGAGAGATGACATAGTTGAGGCTATCTGTTCGCGTATCCCTAGATTGGAGAATTTCAGAGAAGGCTCCATTAGAAACCTAAGGCCGTCGTATGCGGGCACACAGGTGACAGTTATTAGTCTGCCAGTGCTGGAGGCAAGGAAATTATTGGAAGCCGGAAAGATAAAAATAGGCTGGGTGGTATGCAGAATACGAGAGAGAACAAGTTTACGAAAGTGTTTTAGGTGCTTCGAGTATCGTCATATGGCAAGGGCATGTAAAAACACTGAGGACAGGAGTGAGTGCTGCCTAAAGTGTGGTGAAAAGAGGCATTATTGGAAAGAATGTAGGAGGGAGCCATGCTGTATTGCATGTAAAAAAGATGGTGGAAGATATATAAAACATCCAATGGGTAGTAGGAGGTGTTCGTTATTCCAGGCAGCGAGCAAATCGGCTAGGAAATGAGGATGTGGTTACTACAAATAAATTTGAATCACTGTAAAGCTGCACAGGAACTATTAAGTCAAACTGTATATGAGGAGAAAGTGGATGCTGCCATAATATGTGAGCAGTACAACAACCCAGGTCTTGGTACGTGGGTGGAGGACCTAACAGGGAAAGTAGCGGTGTGGGCGTGTGGAAATAGAACTCACCAGGATAGGCCACTAGTAAACAGAAGATATTACACAATGACGAAGATTGGTGGGGTACACATTTACAGCTGTTATGTACCGCCAAGTATACCTCAGGTGGAGTACGAACAAATACTTGACAACCTAGTTAGGGATGCTCTCACAACGACGCTAAATATAGTAGCAGGAGATTTCAACGCGTGGGCATTGGAATGGGGAAGCAGGAGCACAAACCAACGAGGCCATGCGTTGCTTAGAGCCTTCTCCATTCTTGACGTAATTTTATTGAACACGGGAGCAAGGAATACCTTTGAGAAGAATGGACGCGGCTCCATTATTGACATAGCTTATTGTGAGCTCAGCATTGGCTGCAAGAACAAATTGGCGAATCAGTGATACATATACCCACAGTGATCATTTGGCGATTGTAATAGATATCAGCAGTGTGGGACCAATACGAGAGAGAAGCGAACGCATAACGAAAGCACAGACGAAGGGGTGGAAAGATGAAACCATTGATTAGGAAATATTTAGACAAATGCTGGACGAAAATATAACTGATTCGAGTGACGCAAATGAACGAGTAAAGCTATTAGCGGAACATATTAGCAGGGCTTGTGACGCTGCTATGGTGAGAAGGAGAAGCACATCTACCCGAAGACCAGTCTATTGGTGGAACAGCGAAATTGCGGTACTGAGACGCGAGTGTCACAGTGCGAGACGACAATAACAAAGGAGTAGAGGTGAAGCTGACAATGCAAGATTAAGGAACGTTTTTAAAGCCAAACGTAGGGAACTCAAGATGGCTATTAAGAGAAGCAAATCGTTCTGCTTTAAGGAGCTATGCGACAAAGTCGATGAGAATCCATGGGAAGGAGCTTATAAGGTGGTTATGTCCAAAATAGGGAGCTGTAGAGAACTAGCGCCAACTTGCCCATTACTTCTGAGGAGTGTGGTTGAAACTCTTTTTCCAATACAGAGCATTGAGAGGGAAAATATAACAGTAGACGAGAATGCAAATTCTATTGATGCCATGGATCCAGTGACGGACCAAGAGGTGATGCTAGCGTCGGAACGTTTTGGAAATGCTAAGGCTCCAGGTCTTGACGGAATTCCAAACCGCGCTCTTAAAATAGCAATTAACCACAGTGTTCGACCCTTTACGGAGATGTATATGAAGTGTTTTGACGACGGAGTTTTTCCGAAAATATGGAAAGTTCAAAGGCTGGTATTGCTACCTAAACCAGGAAAACCGCCGGGAGTACCAAGTTCTTATCGACCGCTTTGTATGATCGATACAATGGGTAAGATTTTGGAACTATTGATCTGTAACCGTGTGGAACAACACCTTGAAAGAGTAACCGAAGGTCTCTCTGACAATCAGTATGGATTTCGTAGAGGACGATCAACTATAGACGCAATTAAGAAATTGACAACGATAGCAGGCAATGCAATTGAAGGAACCAGATGGATGGGTGGTTCTAAGGAATATTGTGCCGTCATAACACTTGATGTTAGAAATGCTTTTAATTCCGCGTGCTGGTCGCACATTATACACGCTTTGCGGACTATACAAACGCCGGCGCATCTTATGCGTATCATTAGCAGTTATCTTTCTAAAAGAATACTACTCTATGAAACAGATGAAGGAGTTAAGAGGTATAAAATAACTGGTGGAGTTCCACAGGGCTCTGTGCTAGGTCCACTGCTATGGAATATACTCTACGATGGAGTGTTGCATCTCCAGTACTCAGTGCTGACGATATAGCAGTAACAATTGTGGCGAAGGAATTGCATCAAATTGAGGCTACGTGTATGACGATGTTGAGTAGAATAAAGAGCTGGCTTATATCAGCGAATCTTCAACTGGCTGGACAGAAAACTGAAGCTATTTTGATAACGAGCAGAAAGAAAATTGAATGGATTACACTTAATATAGACGGACATAGTATAACTTCTCAGCTAGCGCTTAGATATTTAGGAGTAATGATTGACGTAAGATTAAATTTTAGAACAAATATTGAGAAGGCTTGTGAGAAGGCTGCTCGAGTGAATGCAGCATTATCCCGCATTATGGCTAATATAGGAGGGCCAAATCAGAGCAGAAGATTGTTATTGGCAAAGGTTACTCAGTCGATAATGATGTATGCAGCACCTGTGTGGGGACCGGCGTTGGGTATTAGAACCTACGCTAGGGCTGCAAGGTCTTTGTTTCGTCTAAGTGCCCTTAGGGTTGCTAGTGGTTTCCGCACAGTTTCATATGAGGCTATTAGTGTCATATCTGGTATAACTCCCCCAGATGTTATGGCTATGGAACTGAAAAGGATATACGATAGAGTTAGTATTGTTGGTAGAAAATTAACTACGGAAGAACGAAGGGAGGAAAGACAAAAGAGTTTAGACGAATGGCAGATTCAGTGGGATACTGCGACGAAAGGACGATGGACACATAGACTTATCAAAAATGTACAAAGTTGGGTTGAAAGGAGGCACGGTCATGTTGACTTTTACATGACACAGTTATTGACAGGGCATGGCTGCTTCAGGGAATATCTCTGTAAATATGGCCATGACAATGAGGTATCTTGCTCCTTCTGCAATAATGGAATTGAGAATGCTGAGCATATTATCTTTTATTGCGATAGATTAAGATTGGAACGCGAGCTGTTAGAGACGATGGTAGATGAAATAGTGACACCAGACAATATAGTTCCGCAAATGCTGCGGTCTGTTGAGGTTTGGCAATATGTCAAAATGCTGTCTGCAAATGTGATGCAGGAATTTAGAAGGATAGAGAGAATTCGTAGGATAGAAGGAAATAGAGATCGATAGTAGTAGTCAATAGGCTAGAACTCGTCCTGTGATGAAATACTTAACGGTAGTACCATAGGACAAACAGGTTCGAATCGTAGAGGTGGTTTTTTAGTGGGTTAAAGTCTCACGCTACTGTTGCAGTTGCAACAGTGTCTTTCGATGATTTTTTTCACCTAAAAAAAAAACAGTTTTTGATATTATTGTACGTTGGTATTTAAATGTATCACATATCTATGTGAAACATTTAATTTTGTAATGTTGCTTGTTGGAATGATAGGGACTCACACAGGATCTTTTTATGTTTTTGTTCCGCACATAATGGCCTCAATAGATCTTTCAAACAAATAAAGAAATTCCGAATATTTTGTTTTAAATTTTGTAAAATTTAAATGTAGAAAAGGTTTGGAGCGTGTTATAATACCACAAAAGCTCTAAAGAGTTTGCTATTTTACCGTGAATGAACTACTAAAGAACATACACACATAACTAGTCACTACAACCTTTCAGTCGCGATTACGACCTAGCTTCTCGAACTACTTAAGTTCTATGCATTAATTTTAAACATAAGTGGCGGGACCTGCAATTTAAAGTCGAGGCCTAACGATAGATTTTTAAGAAGCTATTCATGGCAATTTCATTTACTGAGAGGAAGTCGTCGAAGAAATATTTTTTCAAATTTCATTTTGTTGGAGTCGTGGTCGTAGACTACGGCGACTTCATTGTCATCAACATTTCGGCTAATTAAACGACCATAAAACATTTGACGCAATAAATCGATTGTGGCATGAAATGTGTGGCAAGTTGCACCATCATGTTGAAATCAAACATCGTTCATATCAATACCATAAAGAGCGGGTATCATGGCGCGGTAGGTGTCTCCATTGACCATAATAGTTGCGCCGTGCTCATTTTCAAAGAAATATGTGCCAATGATGCCTCCACAGCACAAGTAATGGGTGCATGGACTTCTGTAAGATCACGTGTGCCGTTAAAGAAAAGTGTTATGCCGACCAGCCAGAGACAATTGAGCATTTGAATGTGCAAAAGTTGCCCGAAACTAATGATCTAATGAGGCACTGCGAGGCCAGCCGTGGTAGCCACCAGACGTCAGCAATGAGTATTCAAAACGATGAATAGATTCGAATCATACTTATAATTTCTGATACTTATACGCATTCATACTTATTTTAATGTCATGCTCATACTACTCATATTCAAAGTTTGAAATACTCATGGTACTCGTACTTAACAATTCGTATGATGTTGTTGATTTCGACTCTCCATAACTCAACATTTACAAGAATCACAAAATAAGCATGATTCGCGTACGAACACTAAAATAGTCATTAGAAGGTTATGTGTTTGCTCTGCTTACTGCTCTGTCTTTTTTGCTTACATGACTTTTTTCTTTTTTTGTAAATGCAACAACAACTAGGACTGTAAATTTCACTGAATGATTTGAATCACTCGAATCATTTATGAGTAGTAAGTATTTTTCTTAATTTATTAATCTGAATGAGTAGGCATATGAATAAAATATATTTCGAATGTTATGAGTTTGATGTCAACGATGTACTCATACTCATTGCAACCTGTACTTATAAATCAACGTTATGTAGTGAGTACGAATGAATCAAAGCAGTTAAATTTCAGTATTGTTGACTCACTTATATTCAAAATTTCATAAGTACTTATGAGTAGCGAAAAAACGATTCATTGCTGATCTCTGATAGCCACGTGAATGAAATTATATTCCAGCTCTAGCCGGAACAATTATACTACAAAAAAATCAATTTGGCAAACTGTTTCTGTTTTAATGCATTTTTAAATTTAAACTTTTAAATGGCCTACCCTATATATCAGAGTTCATATCATAAGTTTTCAATATTAAATAATCGTCAAAATTTTTTAAGGTGGTTAGTCTGTTACACTTCCCTTCTGGAAACTTTTATAGCAAATACCTCAAATATTGTACAATAATTTTATTTTTTTTTTATTTATTTTATAAAAAAGTATCATTTAATTTGCTGATCACTGTATTTCAAATATAAAATATTTAATTACGTAATGTGTCACACTGACAATACGATAACTGTACCCTTTTCTAAATCCATTTAATTTTTTTTTATCTTTCTGGTATTACGTTTACACGGTCGCCCCTCGTCTTCATCGTTCAGTTTTATGGATTCTTGATTGTTTTTATTTGTTCCAAATCTTACATGACTGTTGCTGGTTTCTCGCCTGATGGCATAAAAAAAGCATCAAAATTAAACACAATGATATCGTCTTGTATAATTTGATTTGCATTACCATTTGTTTTTATTCTTTTCGATTATCACTTTGGTCCCTTTGGCACAGTAAAAGTTGAAAATTTGCAAAAGACATCCTTTAAGTCATAAATATAATATTTAGTGTGTATGTGTGAATACAAACACAAAATCACTTCTTAAATACAACATTAGTTGACAAAACTTTTCCTTTCTCACTCAAAATTAGCAAAGATTCTGTAAGAAAATTAGGTTGTAAGCAAATTTATGGCCTTAATTTCCTGCCCTGATTAAATGTTTATGAAGGCGTGACAATTTCCTCCAGTTGCTGTTCATTTATCTCGCTTCGGGAAACGCATTAATGCGTTAGTGGTTTAGTAGGTTAGTAGGCAAGTTCTTCAAATTCAAAAAAAGAATATAATGTGTAACTTAATATGCAACCCTCGTATGATTTACTGCAAAACTTCCCTTTTTTTGCCGTTTGTCATATAGACGGGCATGTGGTCATAAATTGTTGGCAGCCAAAAATAACTGCCAGATTTTATGAGACTGTTAACTTGGGATTGCCTATCAAAAGAATGTGAATGAAGAAATTCTGTGTTACTTTTAACAGATTTTATTATTTATTTTATCGTTGCGGAATTTCAGTAGAATTACTTCAACAGTCGTTTTTTGTTGGTCTATGACGAGTGTTTCTATTATTTATCATGATATTTATTGTATTCAATTCGAAAGCAATTGTTGCGGATAACATTGTTATTACAATGATATTAAAGACAATTTTTTATATAAAATCTTGTGTAGTTACAAAGCTTAAGTTTATCTATTTTCCATTATGAGAGAGAGTGTTCCTCGTATTACTTTTATCACATTGATAATCAACGTTGTAAGGAATTCACAAATAATTCGCCAAATAATTCGACCATACCCAGATCAGACATCTACAACACGACGAAATTTGAAACAATATTTCTTCGGCGATTTTCTTTCAGCAGATGTCTGATTAAAACTCTGAGAATAAATGAAAATTGCTATGAAAAGTTTCCCAAAGTATGCCGTATGAATTTTTATGAAATAGAATATTTTGTCTAAACAAGATCTTTTTTTAGATCTACAAATCTATGTATCTGAAAAAGAAATAGGAAGAAAAAAAAGCCAAGTAAATTAATATAATAAAATTATGGTTATGCTTATAAGTAATCGAAGGTTGTGATAATCGGTCTTGCATTGTAATTAAAAAATGAACCTCACTCACCAGCACCATTTGCCCTAGTTATTTTTATGTTAACTAAATGCAAGGTATTGCTTTCGGTCCACCACACAAATCGTCTACTATCGATCCAAAAAAGTTAAATTTACTCTTGTCTGTAAATATAACTAATTTATCAGAATTCATTTGAATTTTGAATATATTTTGTGAAATAATTTAAGCGTAGTTTTATATTTTAGCTTGATGTAAAAGGCATAAAATAATGCATAAGCAAGTGTTGCCATCTAACATTTATAAGTTATAACATTAATAAATTCACCACAAAACTGTTAATAAATATTATTAAGGTTAGGTTAGGTTAGAGGACGTGTACTTGTCAATTAAGACAAGTACAGTACCCGGAGGTCGAATTGACCCATTGTCCAACGTCCTAGTTTATCACACCACTTATGTTGTGTGTGTTAATTTTATACATGGGTTTTATTTACTCACAGAGTTTTTGCCAGAAATCTGCTGAGAGGAAGTCGCCGAAGAAATACTTTTTGTATTTTGTCTTGATGCCTGGCCTGGGGCTCGAACCCTGGCTTTTACGTCTAATAAGCCAACACACTACCTACTAAACTACGGCGACTTCAAATATTATTAAAGATGTTTGTATATTTAAATAATATGACGATACGACAGTAAGTAAGTATTAAAAACATTTGATTTATGATATAAAATCAGCAGTAATCTGAAAACTTTATTTTAATTCTGTAGTTTTTATTGTTTTAAGTTGAGCAAATAAAATTTAACGTTCGCAATTTTATTACTTATCGACCCCTCGGGAAGAACACCTGTATTCTTTTCAGCACTTATTTGTTCGTTATTATTTCTAAGCATAAAACTATGGTAAAAAACAACAAAAAAATTGAAATTCAGGTTCAGCTGTTTCCTCCCAATAGTAAAAGAAAATAAACTTTAGTTGAACTCTTGTTTGTTTTAATTTTAAATTAATATCAGTTCGTTTAGAAAATTCTAATCCATCATAATTTCTCGGAAATTTAAATAATATTTACAAATAAATTAGAGATTTTGGAAAGAATGTGTTTTAGCTAATGTTGGAATATCTAAAAGCTAAATACGAGCTTAATATACAATAAGTTAAGTACAGTTTTTTAAAGATAACGTCTCCAATAACTCACATAAACGACAGCGATGAGCAGATTGACCTCCCGTTATAAATTATAGTTTTTGTTAACGCTTTAAATATAATTTTTTTGCAATTGCAATCAATTGCAATAATTTATCACAAAATATCACCGAATAAGAGCTATTTTCAGTACAACATTCTGGAGATGACCCCTATTCATGTAGTGCATTGTGTTGGAATACAGGAAAGATAGTTTATAAGAGAAAGAAAAGAGAGGGTAGTGTGCAATATGTTTTTTAATGGCAAGTGTATCATTCATCACTTTATTTTAGAATTGATTCTTTAGTAATAATTCTCACTTTCTTTTTTCCATTATGAGTAATCATATATACTGTCAGAGAAACAATTAGATAATCAACTTCGGCACTTAAAGTTTAGCACACTACCATTTGTTACAAACTTTTATTGTTTGGAACAAATCTTGCTACTTCTTGCTACTATGCTATACTGCTGCGCACATTGGAGGTATCAAGCTTTACGCTAGTTTCAGACCCTTTAGCAAGGATATTCTTTACAGCTGTCCGAATGGTTTTTACCATCAACTTTGAATTTTTAGCACGTTGCTTTAAATTTTTAATAGATAATTGTAAACTTAAATCTTTCAAAAAACTTTTTTGGTCAATGCTGCTACGTCTATGGCATTAAAAATAAGAACAGGGGCCACCGACTTGCAAATATATTTACCAAATAACTTGTCCATGTTGTCGACACCACATTTAGATTTATTTAAGGTGGAAATAATTTCTGACTTAGCGGTCAAATTGTTTTCTGCAGATGGTGTTAAATGCTTTGCAGATGGTGTTATTACAGTCTTTTTTTAGCACATACGAGAATAAAGCCTCTTTGCTAAAATGGAAAATTTGTGGAACCCGTGAATTAAACAAATTTCATTCATTAAATCAATTTCATTTCATTTCATTTTCCAGTAAATCTGAGGTATCGCGTTAATAGTGAATATTGGCTTCCAATGGCTTCAAAGTTGCTATTTTATCATGGCTTAATATATCCCCATAAAAAATCCAGAATCGTTTAATCGTGCGAATGAGGAAACTAGTGAACAAGATCAATTTCGGAAAGAATGTTGTCACAAGCGATAAATGTTGAAAAGAGTAATGTATATATCGAAATAGTTTCAGGACATTTAGAAGCAAAAATCAAAATTCATAAGTTTCAGTGCTACTAAACAGGAAATTATTATAAACCGGGTTTTTTATATCCGGGAAATGCCGAAAACCGAACAAACTTTACTACGTGGATACAAGAATAAAATGAAAAGGTAAAGAAATACTTTACAAACGTAGTTAATAGCTTATCTGTCTATTCTATCTAGACGCGGCTTATGATTAATTTTAAAATACATGGGAAATCGCCAAACTATTATACCCAAACATAGATGTACATTTTTTCAAATTGGATTTATTTTCTATTAGATTTGTATGACCTTGTAGAAGATATGGATGCATACCAGTTACATGCAAATATAATAATAATTTATACAATATTTTTAAATAAATAAAACAATTAGAAGTGTTTAGAAAATATGTCAATTACACTCTATCGTTTTAAATTATTAAAACAATAAATAATTGAAAATATTCTGGCTGAGTGTGACATAATTTGCATAACAATTGAAATTACTATGGAATGTGATTACAATAATCGTTTAAATTTGCAGAGAAAACTTTTAACAAAAAAGGGAAAATATTGAATTTAAAAATAATTATTAATTTTTACTGCAGCCACAAATTACAATAGAATCGATTTTAATCATTTTAATGGCAATGTAGTGTAACAGATGCTAATATGATAAGACTGACTATAAACAATTCCTTTGGTGACAATGTATTGGGTTGTTGTATTAGATGAAGTGGTTAGAAACTTCGCTAACTGAGAGCAGCAGCAGCAAAAGATAAGCAAAATAAATAAAAACTAAACAATTCATTAATGGTGCCACCAAAACATTCTTCTTCACGTTATAACTCATACTTCTGGTTTTTAAAGCATCTATTTCATGCATCATATTGTATTGACAGCATTAATCCTTGCATTGTCAGCACAAATCCTCTCATTGTGAGCACTAATTCTCCCATTGCAGCGTATTAAAATAAAAATTAGTCTAAACGCAAAGCAGTAGAATCGCTGCATGCTGTCGCGCTGTCTTTAAAATATTAACTTCCATAAGACCCATGTATTTTATTTATGATAGGATGTTGTGTTTGCTGCGTCGCCTTTATTGGGTTTATGGCACTAAGCGTACTCAAAAATAAGAAAGATCGTCAATGTAGCTGAAACTAATATAATGAAATTTGATAAGTCCCAAGATATAGTTCTGCACTACGACCATTCTCTTGGAAATCACTAACACATTGAAGCAGCATAAAAACCGTACCATACCCTGTTCTACAATTGTTCATGAGTACAATAGCAAGCAACTCCTACATGATTCATTGCTAAATGATTAATGATCAAATGCTCCCTCGTTTAATCTTCCTCCCAGCAGGTAATGCAGGTAATAATTATGCTTATTAATAATACTTAGAGGAAGTAATGAAGGGCCCCGATGGCCTACTTAGCAGTATGCTAACCTTCAAGTGCCGAGGCCATGGGTTGGATTCCCTCCAAAGATACTGGGTTTTTATGATTGTCTGATTATTTGTGATTTGACATTATAAATGGTTAGTCACAATAAAAAAAAGTGAGAAAAAAGGCAATTCTAGAAAAAAGAGACGAATGGCACACTTGTCATTAAAAAAAAATATCACGCACTACCCCGATGTTCCTTTCTCCTATAAACAATCTTTGCTATTTTCCAACACAACGCTCTGTATGAGTAGGGGTCATCTTCTGAGTGTTACTCTAAAAAAGAGGATTTTCCGCCACTTTAACAAATTGTACTCCATCTAATTAACAAGAAACTCGAACATTGAATAAAGTTAGAAAGATGAAATTAAACGAAAATAAAGATATCGGGATTCTTTTTAATCGATGAATAATTAATGTTACAGGCTGTTTCCATGGTGCCATACAACAATTTATTGAAATGCCTATTACTGGAGGTGCTTTAATATCGAATTATAATGAAATTTTGGTATAATAACGACTTATACTCCAATAAATTGATTTGATACCTCTTTAATGAATTTATGTAGAAAATAAAGGGGAAAGAAAGACTTTTTACCCAGTTTAATATAAAATTAATTAGAATTAATAAGAAATCATAAAATTCACTTTAATTTTTTTTCATCTCACTGAGAAAATAATAAAAAAAAACATCGAGTGCTAATAACATGTCCCGAAATACTTTTTAATCTAGCATGTTACCGTTACATTAATCCGTTTAAAAATATAATACTAAACACACTTTCGTGAATGGGTGTGCTAATTATATGCCCACCACTGTAGTTGATCATCATTTACATAACATACATAATTGGTCATTACAACCCTTCAGTCAGGATTACGGCATAGCTTGTCACACCACTTGTGTATGTTGTGTACATTAATTTTATACATGAGTGGCGGGATCTACAGTTTAAAGTCGACTCCGAACGACAGATTTTTGAGCAACTTTTCATGGCAGTTTTATTTAGTCTCAGAGTTTTTGCCTGGTATCTGCTGAGAGGAAGTCGCCGAAGAAATATTTTTTCTATGATTTCGTTTTGATGTCTGACGTGGGATTTGAACCGTGACCTTACGTCTAATAAGCCAACACACTACCCACTAGACAACGGCAATTAGGAATACGAAATTCCAATGTTTTTATTATTGAAACATGGCTTGGATTATTCCATAGATTGCTTTCGAGAATGAATTTCTAAATTTAATCATGCGAATCCAGTTGCGAATAGAAAAATGCCATCACGTAATGAAACGGCATTTTGTAATTGATTTTCTATGTCAGAATAACAACAACAAAAGCTATATTTGATTTTGCTACGATTATTCTGATACGATTCGTTTTTTTTTATTTATTTATTTATTTATTTATTTATTTATTTAAATCTATGGAAAATCCTTACAGACTATTACATTTTATATTTCAATTCATTAAATTTTACATTTATATTTCAATTCATTTTATATTTCAATTCATTTTATATATCAATTCAGAATTATTATTATTATGATTTCAATTCAAAAAATAAGTTAAAAAAGAGACAACATTGAAATTATTAATTAAATGTGTTTAATTGTAAAATTATATCCTTTTTAATGGATTCCATACTTTTATTAAAATCTATATGAAGATACAGATTATTAAAATCATTACAGATTCTACGAAATGGATCAAAGTTCGCGTAGTTAACTGTGTAATATTTTAAATTTAAGAAATTATGGTATCTTGTTGGACGAACAGGTACTTTTATGGAAAGTTTTTCTAGAAGAAATTGCGAGTTGATAACACCATTAAACAGCTTCAGAAGAAAGATATCATTTAGCATTTTACGACGGCTTTTTAAAGTTGGTAATTTAATGAGTGCTAGGCGTTTTTCATAAGGTGGTAACCTTTCATTAGGATCCCATCCATTCCCTAAACCACGAAGACAAAATAATAAGAACTGTTTTTGAACTGATTCAATTTTATCAGAGTGTACAGCGTATTGAGGGTCCCATATTACAGATCCATATTCAAGAATTGGGCGAACCAGTGTGGTAAACAATTGCTTAGTAACATAAGGATCAGAAAACTCTTTAGCCCATCGTTTGATAAATCCCAGGGTACATGTAGCTTTGCTAACAGTTGATGTAATATGATTTCTGAAGTCCAATTTACAATCGAAAACTATCCCTAAATCGTTAAAGGTATTAACTAGTTCAAGAGCGGCACCATTCATTGTGTAAAATCCATTGGTTGGTGATGATCGAGTGAAGCACATATATTTACATTTTTTAACATTCAGCTCCATTAAATTAATACTACACCAAGAGGTTAAGTAGTTAATATCCTCTTGTAAAAGTACTTGGTCTTCAATGTTGTTAAATGATAAAAATATTTTAACATCGTCTGCATACATTAATGTGTTTGAATTTTTGATAACAGAAGGGAGATCATTTATAAAAAGAGTAAATAGGAGCGGCCCAAGATGACTGCCCTGTGGTACGCCTGACAGTACATCAATATAGTTAGATTGCGTATTCCTGAATTTAACGCACTGGGTTTTGTTTACCAAATACGATTTAATCCAATTCAATACTGATGAACTAAAACCAAGCTGATTTAGCTTATGAACGAGTAAGTTATGATTTACTTTATCAAATGCCTTACTGAAATCGATATAAATGACGTCAGTTTGTTTGCCTACAATAAGTCCATCATTTACCAAAGTTGTAAATTCAAGAAGACTTGTGATTGTTGATCGAGACTTACAGAATCCATGCTGGGAAGCAGATAAAATAGATGATGCTTGAAATGACAGTGTATCACATAAGAGCTTTTCAAATAATTTCGGTACAATGTTGAGTTTAGCAATTCTCTATAATTTGAAATATCACCTTTAGATCCTGATTTAAACAGAGGAATGATAAATGATTGTTTCCAAATGGAGGGAAAATAGCCCAATTTAAGCGATTTATTGAATAAGTAGGTTAATGGAGTACTCAATAATTGAAAATGGTGTTTTAAAATACTGCTAGTAACCCCATCAGGACCGGCAACATGCGAAGATTTTAAATGTTGTATATACTTGGGAACAGTACGTTGATCAATGAAAGATGTATCAAAGGCCATTACTTCAGGAATATAATTTTGATTATTGGCGTTGAATGTAGAAGATGAGTAGGTAGAAGCAAAAAATTCCGCAACCAATTCACTTATAACCTTATTATGTGAAGACTCATGACTACCAAACTTCATAACAGAAGGGTAATCCGCTGCTCGACGTTTAGAATTAACAAATTTGTAAAATGATTTAGGATCACTCTTGAATTTGTTTTTTACCTTAATTAAGTAGATGTTATAAGCCCTTTCTTTGGCGATGGTGTATTCAGATCGTACTAAGCATTATTTGGAATAATTTATTATTGATCTATCCTTTTTAACATTTTTATACAATCTTTTTTTTGCTTGTTTTTTAATATTGAAAGATATTTTGTATTCCAGGGCGGACCGTGGTTAGAATGTGGTAAAACTTTTGGCACACATGCTAAGAAACAATTGTGAAGTAGTTGATAAAATTTCATAATGCACTGGTCCAAATCATTGCCATAGCCAGATAATTTATCCAATCGATTTCAGATAGTTGAAGATGCAGTTTATTGTGGTTAGTTAAATTGAAACAAAATGTTTTCTGTTTTTGAGTTAAATTATTTGTTTGAAGGAAAGGATAATGGAAGAAGTTTATTTCAAGCGTCGGATGATATTTGTCTTCGGGATTGGAGATAGGCGTATGACGAATAACTGACAATTCTGATGAATCACTAACAAACACAAGATCCAACATTTTATCAAAATCATTTGGAATGGAATTAATTTGAAAAAGACAGTTAATTATATTTGCCGAGAACTCCGAAGAACTAATGGGAATGAAATAGTTTAAATCTGGAACACCCTTCCATGATGTGTGTGGCATATTAAAATCTCCTATTAATAGTACTAGATCCGTTGTGTTTACTTTACTCAGAAGTGTTTCAATCGCATTTAAGTGATCTTCATAGACAGTGAGTGGTGAATTGGGTGGAATGTACACGCAAACAATGAATAAGAATTGTTTATAAATTTTAACTAATACGCATAAAAGCTCAATATGTAGAAATTCATTAAGACTAACTTCTTCAGACGAGAATTCATTAGATATGGCAATTAATACACCGCCTCCAGATTTTTTTGTATTGTTTTGCACACAGCTTTCTCTATCTTTCCTAAAGACCTGGTATTTAGGGCAAAAAATTTCAGAATTATTAATCTTACTACTTAACCAAGTTTCGGTGAATATTATTATATGGTAATTAAATCCATAACTATTGCAAGAAATTGGAGATAATTCGAGTTAATACCTCTAACATTTTGATAAACAATGGAAATTAGTTTTTTTGATTTGTATCACCAATGTGAGGAAGACGAGCAATATTTCTTTCACTGTAGATAAATTCCCGAACTATAGCATTTTTAGGCCAAAATTCCGGATTAACGATTTGCTGGAACAGATTATCAGGAACAATTATTTTAAATGATGCCCTGTTTCTCGCATTTATTTTGAAAATAAGAATATCACCTGGGTTGCAATTTCTGATTTTCGATCGAATATAGAATTTCATATCATCAGCATTCGTATCAATTGCAAACCGTGTAGCAAATATTGTTTTCTTAGGGGGAATAGTTCGCAACTCCTTCGGATGATTTTCAGCAAAAGCTATTTGATTATTCACAGCTGAAGCATTTTGAGTTAAGGGCGATGGAGCAGGAGATGCAGCATCCAAATTAATTAAACGGGTAGAGTCGACCGGATCAAGCAATATGGTTATTGATTGTTTGGGGAGCAATTTATTTCGATCAGTATCAGGTATATTATCTAAATTTTTAGGCATGGGAAAGACTTCTTTTGAACCTTTTAACTGGCTAGAATTATCAATAAAACCTTCCTTTTCGATATTATTTGGAGTTTTTTCGATATTGACTGCTGACCCGACGCTAGATGTAGAGGTAGACGCAATTTCATTATTTACAAATCTGGGGCTTTTTCGGCGAGTTGAAGAAGGTGTCGGTGATTGTAAACCATCTAAGGTCTTAAAGTCATTGAAAAGTTTTCCATACGCATTAATTTGATCATTTAATTGGCTGAGATTATTTTGAATTTGTAAAAAGTTGTTTCTAGTGCTTTGAAAAAAACGATAAAACTCAGCACCAACTTTCTGACATCCACTACAACGCCAATGCAGATTTTTATTCTTTGCAACGGATTCACCCACCAGACCAGAAAGACCGCAACACTTAAAATGGCATAATCCATGACAAAGCCAACAGACAATCATTCTGTCATCAGGTACATCCAAGGTACATCCTTTCTTTAAACAAGACATTATGATTTTAATTCACGATGAAAGTAAAAAATATAATGAATAGAATTTTATATGAAGAGAATGAATTCGTATATTATTGTTCACTGGGTTATGTTAAAAGAGTATCCACAATAAATTTATCCTACTGTACAATAGATGGAGCTGTTTAGTTGGTGATACAGTAATACAACTATACATGAGTGATTTATCTGGTGAGATATGTTGTTGTTTTATATTAATGAGAGGAAAAGAACCGGTTCTAGTTGTTTTTGTTTTTAAGTTCAATTATTAATATACTTATTTTGTTCTGGTAATGTTCTCGCAATAATAGTTGTTTTTGTTTTTAAGTTCAATTTAATTTACTTATTTTGTTTTGATAATGTTCTCACAATAATAGTTGTTTTTGTTATATGTTTAATTTTAATTTACTTATTTTATTTCGGCAATGCATTTGCAATGTAAGTATTAAGACTTATTTTATTTAAATTTCACTGTGTTTAACAAATTTAGATTATTTCTTGTTTAAATTTCTCAAACAGAATTTCAGCTGTGTGATTTTAGATGCACAAATTGCACTTTATAGGTATGATAAACCTTGAAGCAAATTAAATTGAATCGGAGCTCGACTAAAACACCTCACTCAGTTGTTCACTTGTTGAAGGATTTTATAAAAACAATACTTGATTCTTGGAAACGATTACGGAATGTTTTAACTGAAACACTGAAAAATATGTAAAGAAAAAAAAAATACTACAAAAACAAACTTAAAAGACGATTTGAAAAAAATTAAAAACAAGGAAAAATCAATATTCAATTCAATTTCCTTTATGCCAACTTATGCCACTATAAAGGAATGTGTCAACATCAGCACATTGGCGATTCTGTAGCCTAAGCGTTTAAAATTGAATTGAATCGGAATTTAATATTTGTTAGAAGTAGTAATAAAAGTGTGGAGAGGTTAACTACTAATTCTCTCTTCCTGGAACAATGTACAGAGGTTACCCTCAAAGGTGCTCTGAAGACCAGGCTACAGGCTAGGATCGAAGTCGTCTTATGGCTACAACCACTAGACATCTTCTTCCAAAACATGACTGCTAGAACTGCACTGAGTTCTCAAATGTGTTAAGGCCGTATACGGTAGAGCGCGTTTCAGTACTGTATGAAATAGGAACGATTTACCTTGGTTTCAGATGCAACTACATGGCACTGGAGACTATTTTCGGCAGCACATCCAAAACTTAACAAACTTGTCGAGGTCGCCGTAGTCTAGTAGGCAGTGTGTTGGCTTATTAGACGTAAGGCCTCGGTTCAAACCCCATGTCAGACAGCAAAACGAAATATGAAAAAATATTTCTTCGGCGACTTCCTTTCAGCAGATTTCTGGCAAAAATGTTGAGAGTAAATAAAATCGACTTTAAACTGTAGGTCCCGCCAATCATGTATAAAATTAACACAGACAACATAAGTGGTGTGAGAAACTAGGTCGTAATCCTGACTGAAGGGTTGTATTGACCAGTTACTTAATATGTTTTGTCAAACCACCACGAACCCTACATGTACCCTACAAATAAAAACAAAAAATAGCAAGTCCAAAAAACAAAATGTTCAGACATCATATTTTTGTCGACTGTAAATCAGCCTTTGATAGCCCTGTGAGTAATCGTGCTTTTGCCGCAATGTCTGAGGTCGGTATTCCTGCGAAGCTGATAAGGCTATGCAGAATGAAAGGAAAGGACCTCTCCTAACCTTTTGATAACGTCCGAGGTTTCAGACAAATAGATTTCTATAATGCGGCCTCTTCAACTTCGTCATGGAGAATATTCTGCGAAAGTCGACAGTGAATCGTAATGACGTTATTTTAAACAAAAGTGTCCTGTTGCTTGCGTACGCTGACGACTTGATATTATAAGGTGTACCAATTGAGATGTTATTGCAGCCTTTTGTGCTGTTTAACGAGAGTCTATCAAGGTAGGTCTGTCAGTCAATGGGTGATAAGTAGGGACATGTGGCGTCTCGGATCCCAGATTACGGCCGATAATTCTACTTTCGATGTTCAATGAATTAATTTATCTTGGCTCCGCCATTATCAGCAGCAATGATGTCAGTCTGGAGATTAAGCGTAGGATCACTCTTGCCAACAGGTACTTCTTTGGTGTCAATAGGCATTGGAGAAGTAGAGAATCCTTTCTCGTACGACTAAAACTATACTCTACAAGTTGCTCATCCTTTCCGCGCTTTTTATGGCGCAGAAGCATGGACACTATCAAGTGCTGATGCAGCAGCCTTGAGAGTATTCTAGAGAAAAGTATTGTGTAAGATCTTCTCCCATTGCGACTTAGTGATGATTTTCGCATCCGATCTTATAATGCATCAACGATATAGATATTGTGCAGCGCATTAACATCCAGCCGCTGTGCAGGCTCGGCCATGTCGTTCGGACCTTATATGAATGGGTTTGTTTGAGTACATTTCTTTATCTGTTAAATGGAGTAGATACATAACATATACATTAAATAACATTTTGTATTAAAGTAATTCAAAAAATCTTTAACAAGAATCAAAACAAAAAAATAATTGCAGAACATTATTTACATGTCCTGCATGCTATAATATCGATAGACAAATTAAAAAAGTCTATAAAACTTTCAACTTTTTTCAGTAATTTAAAAAAATTCTTTTTTGCTGAGATCGACCATCAATTAAGGACCATATAGGCTGTTATCGTTCGCACAGTACGTAACTCAGATAAACTGTGTGAATTGAATTTCTATTTGCAAATTTCTATTGACCGCACACAAAATCGAACCAAATGGTTATCAAGCCAGACACTGACTTTCTGTCTTTCTGATTTCCGTAACATAATGAACGTATAATTCATATTACGAACTGATATCAAATATCACTCATACGCAGCGTAACATTTCGTAATTTTAATTTGAAGCTGTTAATAAACATTTGCACGCTAATACAAGCAAGAGGTGCTTTACCACATTCAAACCATAACATATGCACAAACGCATACAAATATTTACTTAAATTGCAAATCATGATTGATGAACGTAGAATATTGTCAAATGTTATAGATTCCTTATAGATTCCTCCCTAAATGCCGTTATAATTTATTTTGTGTGTTTAAATTATACTATACTATAAAACAGAGAAGCGCCTGTCAGCAATATGTCAAAATGTTTTTCTGAAATTTAGGCCAGAAATACTAAATGTTTGGTTACGATGGAAACACATGTTCGCGCAGAGTGGCTTAAACACCTTTATTAACCGTTTTACGTCATTGTGTTGAGACCACATATCGTTGAAGTCCTGATCATCCACTTCAGGCCAGAAGGAGTTGGCCTACCTATAGTGCTTAGCGTTGACAGTAATAGTCTGGGCAACTTTGGTCTCAAAGCAATATGAGCGATAATGCCGCCAGACCGTAATATGCACAGCTACTTTTTCGGAATGCATCCTCCTCATCTAGAAAAGAGCCGCATCGCTGAAAATGATTTTTTGGGTTTCTTTGAGGACGATACCTGATTTAAATACTGCCAGATTTATGCGCCAAGCTTATTGGATGCTCTCCAGAAAAAGAAGCTGTGACTGCCATTTTAACGGTGCTATATTGCATACATAATAGCTTTCAAACGAATAAAAAATGTATATGATATCTCACAAACACTTTGTTTTATTTGAAGTTATACTTGTTAGTCCCTTGGTACATCACGCGGCTGATGTCGTATAAATACATACATACACATACATACATAATTGGTCATTACAACCCTTCAGTCAGGATTATGACCTTGCTTCTCACACCACTCATGTTGTGTGTGTTAGTTTTATACATGAGTGGCGGGAAATGGGCGAAGGAATACTTTTTGTATTTTTTTATGTCTGGCCTGGGCCCTGGCTTTAAGTCTAATAAGCCAACACACTACCTACTAGACTACGGCGACTTCGTATAAATACGCAGTTACGTAATTGTCCACAGAGGCTGATGTCGCATATAAACTGCATTTTTTTACTTATTTTTATATCATATTCCTTTTTGTTCGAGATGTCTGAGCTACGTCCTCTCGTCTAATAAGTCACCACACTAGCTGTTAGACTACAGCGACCCAACAAAATCCTAAAGTCTGATTATGTTAAGTTAAATCATCAGCCGCCCTAAAAAGTATAGGCCATTTTGGTTTTAGAAGGTTCCTGGTATTTCTCAAACCTTATAATATTTTTATGATAGTGTGGTCTTTATCCATGTTAGACATGGTTTTAAAATAAATTATGGGTGCTCAAAAATTTTTTCTCAGTAGCACAAGTGCTGAAAAATTACACAGAAGACATTCTATAGTCTCACCTTCTTCCAGAATGCAGAAGATGGTTTCGACTGTTCAGAGATAATGATTCTGAAGTTGACACTTGGCATCAGAAGCACATGACATTAAATGTTCCACAACAAACAATTTCTGATCGTTTAAACACTAAGGGAAGTATCCAAAACCCTGGAAAATAGTTTCCACATGAATTGAATGACAGACAGATTGAAAACCGAAAAATCACTTGCGAAATTTTGCATAAAAGTCACAATAGAAAATCAGTGTTGTTACGGCAATGAAAAATTCTTTTATTTTCACATTGGATTAATCCGGTTTTAAAACTAGATTGATTTGGAAGGAAGACAATGCTGTGTGTTTGGTGGGATCAGAAAAGTGTGGTGTAACACAAGTTCCTTTTATACCGAACGCTACAGACAACAAGTGATAAATTTGAACCATGCTTTGATCGAAAGACATGGCATGGCAATATGATAATGCATCTGTACGCAAAGTAAAGCCGATTCAAAATCAATGCGTTAAGCAGGGAGCTGTTACCCCACACCAGATTTGACTTCTTCCTACTGCTATTTATTTTCATAGATGATGCACGCATTGTGTGAGCAGCACTCTGCTTCTTATGAGGAAGTTGAAAATTATGTGACTAATAGGTTTTTCGTAGTCGTCGTAGTCTAGTAGGCTTATTAGACGTAAGGCCTCGGTTAAAATCCCGGGTCAGAAATCAAAACGAATTATAAAAAAAAAAATATTTCTTCGGCCACATCCCCTCAGCAGATTTCTAGCAAAAAATCTGAGAGTGGGTGCCCTGGTAGTCTAGTGGGTAGTGTGCTAAACTATTAGCGTGAGGGTCGTGGGTTCACAGAGACTCTGGTCTGTGACACTACACCGAGCAAATAGTCAAGTTACTTCGCTCGTATATAATTAGGATATAATTTGTAATTGTATTGTAATTAAATAAATAAATAAATAAATCTGAGAGTAAATAAAATTATCATGAAAAGTTTCTCAAAAATACGTCGTTTGGAGTCGACTTTAAACTGTAGGTCCCGCCACTCATGTATAAAGTTAACACACACAACATGAGTGGTGTGAGAAGTTAGGCCGTAATCCTGACTGAAGGGTTGTAATAGCCAATTATGTATATAATAGGTTTGCTGCAAAATATGGACTGTTTTATTAACGTGGAATCCATAAATTGTCTGCAAAATGGAAAAAACGTTCAGCCAGCAATGTCCAATACCTCGAATAAAAAGGGTTTTACTTTTCGATTGAAAATTAGTGTCTTGTTTTCACAAAGAAATGCTCATTTCAAATCGGTTCACTCGCTACAATAATCGAATTAGTATGTTAAGCAATCATGGTATGTAAACTGTTTTTGATATATGATTACTGTAACCATAATTCTTAATGACCTGCACCGGCTACTTATGTAATGTTATTGATAGTCGAAGGCAACTTTATTTTTCTTTATAATTTGCTGGTGTAGTAAAAATACAATAAAAATTAATTAAAATTATGTTTTTATGCAGTTGCGCTGAACTTATGTCCTGTTATTGCTACTGTCATTAATATGGTTGTTATTGTTATTATTCCGTGTAACAAATATAAATACATGGTGTTATTATTACTGATGTTTTATGGGATGTTTGCTTATTGATTATAATAACACGGTGCGACAGTCAAAATACACCCAGCCAATGACATAACGTACATTGTGAGTTTTGTTGAGTAGAAATCAAAAATATTTTTTTTATATTTCTCGAACCCTTCAAACTTGTTTTATTTGAAAAAAAAACGTTATTTTTTATGATTTCACACAAAATTATAGATTACCCCATTATTTGTTAACATATTTTCAAAATTCAAAGTTTTTTGAAAAGGGAAGATATGAGCCTTTAAAACGGTATACATAAATATTTTGTTCAAACTTATATGTTATGAGATTTAATAGGGTAAAGCTAGTCTTAATTGTAAAAGTTAATTAAAAAATATAAAATAAGTGATTACATTTTAAAAGTGCATTATCTTGTTTGATGAAATCGGACAAAAATTTCTGTAGTTATAATTTAAGTAGTATAACAGTCGGGTTATATTTCTTAATATGTCTTCTTATCAAATGAACTTTTAGTTTAAAAATTTTCAAAAGTTTTGATGGATCTTGATTGTATATATCAAATTGTGTCAATTTCACGTTTGTGTGACTACCAGAAGTCGGCTAATATTTGTGTTTTTTGCAAACATTTATATTTCGCTTTCCGCAAACATTGTCCAACTTCTAGTGGTCGCTTAAACGTGACATTGATACATTTTGCGATAAACAATCAAGATCCGTCAAAAATTTTGAAAATGTTTGAACTAAAACTTCATTTGAAAAGGTACTCGTTACTGTTTAACTCTCACCGTGTGTGCAGTGCTTTTATAGTAACATTCCGTGAAGAAAAAAGAAGCAAAAAGCGAAAAAAAAAATAACAAAAACAACTTTTAACAACTTTTCTTTAATAAATATCCGAATATACATATATAATCATCCTCGACTAGTAAAATTAATATACTATAGCTCCCATCATGGGACAGAGACAAGTTGGTTTCTAACCCTAATTCTATTCACCCCTTATTTTTAATAATGAGCAGAACAGGTGTTCACGCAGAAAGCGGTCTTACTAATGTTTTTCCTTTCCTTATACAAAAGTCCATCGATACAGTTGCTGGAAAAGTTAAATTTTGAAAAAATTTAGGTCCGGACAACTTCTGTCACAATGCTTTAATGGAAAGCAAGCCAACAAAGTAATAAAAATGATAAGTTTGTCTGTTAATATATTCGTGAAAGTTGAAGAACATAATACTCTCAATCAATCCAAAGGAATTTTTTATTCCAATGAACTCCGGTGCTTATCTGATGAAGAATTTTTAAGTGAAATACGTTTACAAAACCCCAACGTAGCAGAAATTAAAAGACTCAAAAGAAGAGACTCCCAGAGCAGAATACTGACACCTACTGATATTGGATTATATATCACAACGTTCAACGTTAGTGAATTGCCAGAAAAAAATTTACTAGTCTACGCGTACACTACAATAAAAGCATATATTCTGAACCCACTTCGATGCTATAAATGTTTCCAATTTGGCCATGTGTTAAATGACTGTCCCTCACCAGAAAAAATTTGTCCACATTGTATCAACACAGAACATAGACCAGCTGACGAAACAGGCAAACGAGATAAATGCAATAAAGAAGCAAAATGCCAACAACCAAACAACAGCTTCTCGAAACAGTGTGCTATTTACAAAAGAGAATATGATATACAAAAAATTAAAGTAACACAGAAAATAACATTAAATCAAGCGCGAAAAGAATATGAGAAACAAAATCAACTACCAACAACATATGCTTACGCAGTCAAACCATGCAATTGTGTATGTAAATGCAAACATAAAATAAATAATATTAATAGAAAAGAAATAGAACATACATCTGATACCACCATAAAAACTACACCAAATTCCCCAGTACGACAAATAGTTAAACTTGATGGATCAAAAATAGATTTGCTACCAAAAAACAAATTCAAAAGAAAAAAGCGTGAACTAACAAGTGCAGAAAAAAAAAGAAGAAAGAGAATCCACTAAAAACATCAGTAATAACAAATAACAACCTAAAACTAAATAACGAAGACAATAAAGATGATTCTAGTGACTCCACCTTAAATGAATAATCAGTATAAAATAATCCAATGGAACTACAACGGATTTTCATACCATCTAGATGAAATAAAACTTATACTAACTAATTTTAATTGTTTGGCTTTATGTATACAAGAAACTAGATTTAAATCGAATAATTATACTAAACTAAAAGACTACACTTGTTTCTATAAGAACACGATTTCCTCCACATCTGCATGCGGTGGAGTTTGTATATATCTGTATAATATGTTTGATAGAGAAGAATTAACAATTTTATCACAGTACCAAATTGTCGCCATTAAAGTTAAGTATCCAATAAAATTTATAATTTGTTCAATATATCTTCCAAACTCGGAAGACATTTGCGAAAATGATCTAAATAATATAACTTCATAATTTGATTTGCCTTATCTCTTATTGGGAGATTTTAATTCTCATAATTCCCTCTGGGGCTCCTCTAAAACAGATTCAAGAGGAAGAATAGTTGAAAATTTTATAAATAGTAACAACCTTAATATATTGAATAGACCTGAATGTGCTACACACTTTAGTCTTGCTTACAAATCTTTCAGTAATATCGACTTAAGCCTAGTAAGTAAAGATATTAACTACCTTTTCGAATGGAATGCTTGTGATGATCTGGATAACAGCGATCATTACCCTATTATTGTTGGCTTTCTCACCAAATTTCGAGCATAGGCCAAGTTGGAATATGAAAAGAGCGAATTGAGATGAATTTAAGTGTAAATTTACAAACGACCTTTCAGCCGCTGTTAACATAGACATGGTAGAGGAACATATAACTGGTACCATATTAAATTCTGCTAGGATAGCTATTCATCGTAATAATATGATCCATAGTAGAAGAGAAGTTCCGTGGTGCAATGAGAATATAAAATGACTCATTAGGGAGAGAATGAGGATGCTAAACAAATTTAAGCGAGACTGTGGCGCTGACAATTTGCCCTAGTTTTTAAGGGCTAAGACTCAAACTCGTAGGGCTATTAGAGAGAGTAGGAAAAAGTCCTGGACGGTTTTTAGTGAATCGATAAATCTTCGAACACCTTCGGCTGAAGTTACAGGAAAATTAGATCCTTGAATGGTATTCCTTCTTTCCGTAGAATTCCGGCTATGAAAAGTAACGGTACTTTATTAACTAGCAATGGTGATATTGCTAATTTGTTGGCTCAAAACTTTGCACGCAACTCGTCATCATTAAACAAGAAACGCTAGTTTTCCCCCAATCTGTCTAATAATCACAAAGTTTATAATAAAACCTTTACTTTAACTGAACTGAGATCAGCTCTTGCCTCACGTAGGGGCTCCTCCCCGGGCCCTGATAATATAAGGTACGAAATGTTGAGGAAACTCGATATAGATGGCACTAGATACCTTCTTGACTTTTACAATTTTATTTGAACGAATCAAGCTTTTCCCAGAAACTGGAGGAATGCTGTAGTTATTCCAATACTGAAACCTAGCAAGGATAGTCTGAAATCGGACAACTACAGACCAATCTCGCTTACAAATTGTTTATACAAAGTCCTGGGGTGAATGGTAAACCGGAGGTTAGTATATCACTTGGAGATGAACAATATGCTGAATATAAACCAGTCTGTATTTAGGAAGAATAGAGGGACAATAGATAATTTAACGATATTACAATCGGACATTATGTAAAGCTTTTCCTTGAGGAAGGATTTAATAGCAGTTTTTTTCGACATAAAGAAGGCCTATGATTGCGTTTGGAAACAACTGATATTTGGGAAGTTAAATGCTTGCAATATCCAGGGAAATATGGCAGCTTTTATTTCGAACTTTTTGCGAGACCGAAAATTTTATTGTCTAGTTTTAAACTCTCCATCAGACTATTTTGATCTTGAAAACGGAGTCCCACAGGGATCTGTTATAAGTGTCACTCTTTTTCTCCTGGCAATTGATGACATATTAGTCCAATGTCATAAGGATGTAAAGGCACTCTTGTATGCTGACGACTTGGTCATCATTAACAGGTTGGAAAAATGGAATGATAGAAGCGGTTTCCAATTTCATGCGGAGAAGATGGCAATTAAATTTTCTAGACGTGTAAAACCCTGCGACAATATCCCAATAAAATTAAATGGCGAAGATATAAAATTTGTGGAAGAACACACATCCTTAGGTGTTACATTTGACAGGAAATTGACATTCAAATCTCATATTAGAAAAATTAAGGCGAAGGCAAACTTATAATTGAATATAATTAGAATGTTAAGATGCTCACAATTCGGTTTTGATCCACAATCTCTCTTGAAAATATTGCATTCAATCGTTCTTCCATCCATTGATTATGCATCAATGTTATATTTATCTGCAAACAAAACTAACTTGAACATATTAGA
The DNA here is from genome assembly GCA_936449025.2 of Sarcophaga subvicina. Taxonomy (NCBI): domain Eukaryota; kingdom Metazoa; phylum Arthropoda; class Insecta; order Diptera; family Sarcophagidae; genus Sarcophaga; species Sarcophaga subvicina. The sequence continues at coordinate 44,020,762 of OW388084.2, forward strand.
CCCCATCCAGAACACAGAAATAATATTGGCGCTTTTAGAACTAGTTCTGCATGTAGTCTTCAAGTATTATCATCATGTCCTCCTTTACACCTTCGAAGATTAAGATTTTTACTTAATAACACACTTAAAATTCTTTCGATGCAAAATCATCCTCTCTATTCAATGATAACTGATACTACGAGAATAGAACAATTTAGGCAAAAGCACCCAAGATCCTATCCATTCTACGTAAAAGCCGCAATAGAAATGTCCCAAGTAACCTCGAAATACATAATAGAGACAATTATTATAGAGAATAGGAAATTGTGTAGCATTGCACCGTGGTGCTTTTCCGACATTAGCATTGATTTCTCCCTTGCAATATGTAGTAAGCGCAATATGACATCTACTGATATACAACGGAATTATCTCGAACTGATTAATACTACATACTCAGACCATTATTATTTTTTTTACAGATGGCTCTGTAATGAATGAAAGGGCGGGATTTGCCGATTATAGTAATCATACTTTCATCACGAACCGCATTCCGGACTACTCTTTCATATACACGTCCGAATTACTTGCAATAAAAACTTGTATTGAGAATATTCCCAATTTTGATAGGAAATAAGGGAATCTCTCACGAAATTGCCGGAAAATAAAATAAGTTTTTTGTGGATACCAAGGCACTTAAATATATCGGGAAATGATGAGGCAGATCTCTTTGCAGAAAATTGATTGAAAGAATTAGTATCGACAAATTTCAGTTATCAACCCTCAGATTATAAACAATGGATTCGGAGATACATAACTGATATTTGGAATGACTCTTGGAACAATGGTAACCGATCTGAATTATATCAGATATACAAGAATATTTAACCTAAATTTAAGGGAACATCATTACCAAAATCTCATTTTATTAAATTAAATAGACTGAAAATTGGCCACTGCTTATTCTCCCATAAGCATATAATGGAGAAAACTCAACCTCCACTTTGTGGATGTGGCAATGTCCTAAATGTTTTTCATATCTTTAATGAGTGTAATCTTTTACAATCAAAAAGAGTAAAACACAAAATAGCCGGTATAGATACACTTACAAAAGAAAACAAATTTAATAACATTAAAAATTTTTTGGTGCAAATTAATTTATATAAATCGATTTAAATCTAATTATAACATCTCATATATTGTACTATATATTGTATTATAATAATATTTTTTGTATTTTTCCACACATTTACATATACATAACCTATACCATATCATAAAAAATTAGTAATAAGAAAATATTGTATATGAACTAAAATATAATGGCGTATAAGGTTATAGTGTTGGGGCCTTAAATAAATAAATAATTCATTTGAAAAAATATATATTCGAAAAATATAACTTGACTGTTTGACTCTTAAAATCATAACTACGGTAATTTTTGTCCGATTTGATCAAACGAAGTGTCAATCTCTTCAAAAAATAATGCACTTTCAGAATGTCATCACTTATTTCATATTTTGTAATTAAAGTTTGCTACTACGAACGGACAAACTTGAAGAAATATGAAAAAAATTCGCATTTTTCAAGTTTACCTTATCAAACCTCAAAGCATATTAAGTCAAATAATATATATGTATATCGTTATAAAGGTTTATCCCTCTTATTTCTAATAAGGTTTAAATTTTGGTCATTGGTTCAGAAATGTTTGCGTAATCAATAAATTTAGGCGTAAAGTTAAAAAAAAAAACAGTTATTGGAGGGTTCAAGAAATATAAAAAAAAATATTTTTGAGTTCTACTCAACAAAACTCACAACATACGCTATGGCATTGGCTGGGTATATTTAATTTTTTTAATTTGTTGCATAGTGTAATTTATAATTTAATTATAAACAAGAGTAAGCTGATGCAAAATAAAACAGCTTCAGAAAACGATAAACCTAAAAATTTTGTAAGTTTATAAAAAACGGTTTAAAATTGTAATTTTGCATATTTTTTATCAACAATTCTCTGTAGTGAAAAGTACCATAAACAATATTGAAATAAAAATTGTTATGATTTATGAAATTCTCATTTAAATTTATTGTAGTGCTTAGTATAAAATCGTGAAAATATTTAGAAGAGTCGTTAAAAATTTCCAAGCATTTAATTAAATATAAATTGTTAGCATTTAACGAGCAGTTTTACAAAAGATATGACAACTAATTATCAGCTGCTTGCATTTATTTGCACTTATCAAAAATTGCATGCACTGTAAGAAAATATTGTATACCATCTTTAGACAATTAAACATTACAATATTTCCCGTATCTAAAAACCCTGGATATAATAATTATCCACTTCGTAACACTGAAACTTATGCAATCAAAAAATTGGTTTATATGCACCACCTTTGTTACAATTTTCCTTCCGAAATTGGTCATGTCTTCTAGCTCCCTCAATCGTGCGATTAAACGTTTCTGGACTTCTTTTTATGGGGTTATGTTAAGTCATGAGGATATGTTTGTAAAATAGCAACTGAGCCATTGGACGCCAATATTTACTATTAAGGCGATACGGCCGATATCGCCTACAATAGGACTCTGGACTATATCTATAAAATCTGCTGCGAATTCATTTCCTGCAGATGATGATTAAACCGGTATTCTGCCGAATATGAAGCCAGTGCTATCAATGATACAAATAGAATTCTAGCGGGCTAAATGACACGTGGCTACTTGTTCTCAGGTAGTGAATTTCGACCAAAAAAAATTCCCATATTATAAGCACTATCCCCCAAGCATGTTTGAAAGTGTTTATATCCAAGGAATACTGTAGTTATTTGTATACATATTTATTTGTACGTTTTTATTTATTTATTACGGTTTATTGAATCATTATTCAATACTTCATCTAAGCTTCTGAGTGTAGTATTGCAAAGTATTTGATGTCTTCCGTTTGAATGCTTTGAACTCGTATAACTGGCGCACATGTTGAACATTTTATTAATGATAATGAGACTCTTAGGTTGAAAATACTACCACCCATCCAGCTATAGAAACTTAGTATCGAAATAAAACCTTCTCTGGATTTTATCACTGGCAATAAATTTCAAAGAATTTGTCTTAAAAAAGTACGAATACAACCATGGATGTTCTACACTTGCTGGTCCTGAAACGAATAAGAAAATGATGAATTTTTTTTATGCAGAATTTTCATCTTATCCGGTTGACTGCTGTTATTCCTGGGTTCCCCGTTGGCAAGGTTTTACAAATCCATGTTGCATTTTGTATTGGATTTGAGACACTTGTTTATGAATACTTGTAAGTTTTACGTGACAGTGTTCGATACTAACTGGGAATCAATTCAATACGATTAGATTGATTTTACACATGCGTTAAAAAATCTAAACTTGGTTCGTCTGAACATTTTTGAGCTTCTCCATATTATCTGTTGTCGTCCGAATGCGGCTGTCGCTTTATTAAGCGCCATTTGTTGTCACTAAATGTCGCCGTAGTCTAGTAAGTAGTGTGTTGGCTTATTAGGCGTAAAGCCAGGGTTCGAACCCCAGCCCAGATATCAAAACAAAATACAAAATATATATATTCTTCGGCGACTTCCTCTCAGAAGATTTCTGGCAAAAACTCTGAGAGTAAATAAAATTGCCATGAAAAGTTTCTCAAAAATCTGTCGTTCGGAATCGACTTTAAACTGTAGGTCCCACCACTCATGTATAAAATTAACACACACAACATAAGTGGTGTAATGTAATTGTAATGACCAATTATATATGTATGTATGTGTATTTGTTGTCACTATATAGCATAGATAGCAGAACTTAGCCACATATTCATCTGGTTGACCCTGTAACATGACGTTGTTGGTATTTACTTTGTTAATTCCCATGGCTTTGGTTTTTTTGATACTTATTTTAAGTCCAACACTGCGCGCTATTCCTTCAAAATTCTTTAGCTTTGTTAGCATGTTTTAGATTTGTGGGTGTTTAGACAAATATTATCTGCATAATCCGAATCTTCTAGTTGACGTGAGAGACTCCATGTTATTCCTCTTCTCTCAGATCAGACTTCTCTTATGATATCATCCAGCACGATCGTGTGTCGCTACCTAACGCAACTTTAAATTCAATTTTGCCATATTTTATCCGCCGTTATACTGTAAATACTTTAAATTATTTTTTACAGCATAATTTCTCATCTTTGTGCGGAGAGAGAGAGAGAGAGAGAAGTAGTACAGAAGATTATCTTTAATAATTTATTGTGGCCTTTATTATGTTTTCTTCCAATATTTAATTTGAAGTATAAACAATTTTATTCAATTCAAATTTTAATAACAAAAAGATGAGATGATGATATTTCCTGCAATATAAAATGATTAAAAAAATATGACAACAAAAGATAATAATTGCAACAGCAGCAAATATAATGGCAAACAATATATCCTTCAAGAACATATTGTCTGCCATCAACTTGTCTTCACTTGTGAATGGATGTTTTAAATGTTTATACTGTGCGCATTAATGTGTGAAAAACTAAATACGTCATGTGAAAGTTTTTCTTTGTTGACATTATTGTTGTTTTGTTTTGGCAGATCTTATCAACAAATTGTTATAATTTTCTAATTGTATGTTTCCTTTCTTTTTTTGTTTTGTCTGACGTATTATGAATCAATGCATGTGTATGTAAATAACGTGGAATATTTTAAACATTTGCATTTTGAAAATTGAGAGAAACACCGAAAATTTGCAAAGTGAATGATACGTATTCATTAATCCAATTCCATCATTTAATTTTTAAAAATTACTTCCTTCAGATGTTGCCCGTGGTAATGTCGTCAACTTGAGGGATCTAATTTTGGCATGCTTTTTTCAGTATCTCATTAATGGCAGCGGTAACGTTGATTTTCAGAACAGGAATTGCAACTGAAATGTTTCTATACACTAGAGACTTTACGCATGCTAACAGAAAATTATCTAGTGGGATCAAATAGCACGACCTTGGCGGCCAATGGACTATTACAAAACGTGAGATTAAGTGATCTTCAAACTCGCATCATAATATGTTCATGGCATCTAGCGCCGTTTGAAATCACCGTAGTTAGTATGTGTGTTGGCGTGACGTGAAGTCACGGTTTAAACCCCTCGTCAGACATCTGAAACAAAATAAAATAAAACAATTTTTATTCGGTGACTGCCTCTCAGCAGATTTGTGGTAATAAAATCTGAGAGTAAATAAATTGCAATGAAAATGTTTCTCAAAAATCAGTCGTTCGAAGTCCAATTTAAATTGTAGGTCCTGCCACTTATGGGAAAAATTAACACACACACACAACATGGGTTGCAATGACGTATTATGTATGTTATGTTATTTTGCACCGTGAGACATGGGACAACGTTTGCTGAGACAACATTTCCTCCAAGTCCAATTCAAAAAAACATCAGTAGACATGATCCAAGCGATAATGTATCGATTTTCATTGCTGTTGCGGGTTTCCCTGACCACATTCTGCATCCCATATTTATGACTTTCAAATAAATGATATTGTACTGCTCCTGATATACCCACCACAAACCATTTTCCCATCCAACTTACATTCCAATTGTTTCTACTTGGGATTCGCTTAATAGTTGCATGCTGCATAAGGAGAATTTCAGTATGAAACTATATTATTGTGTAAAGCGCATTGGTTAGTGTTGCCGTCAAGGCATTATTAATAATGGTTTTTCCTCGTGCAGCTACTTTCCAGCAGACAGGTGCAGTACAAAGCATTTCCGATTAAAATTTTACCATTGTTTATAGGTAAGGGCGGTCACCAAACTATTCAGGCCATTTTGCTAACATTCTCCATCCATAAGAATTTAATATCGTGAGTCAGAAACAGAGTCCAATTCTCCTGAGTTTGAGAAGATTAATTCTTGGGATCTTATGTTTCCCAGTGGACATCATGAGCTTGTTTTTCTATGTATTTTCCTTACCGCTTTGTGAACGTTTCGGAGATGGATTATGAAACAGATTATCAGAATTTAAATGAAAATTAAAGAAATGAAACCCACCAACTGCATTTAGCACTCCATATTGAGCCAAATTGTAATATAAGTTAATTAAATTTTTTATAAACGGAAATTTAAACAAATTTCTTTCATTCCTTTCGTGTTTCTTTAGTTTTTTTTTATTGCAAACCAAGAATTTTAATTAAATCTTAAGACGGAAATATTTTGGCAAACTTCCTTGTGAGCTCTTTATTAATATCGTATCGTAATATTGTTATTACTGTTGTTGTAAGTGGAGTTGCTGTTTTTACTGGAATTGTTACAACATCAGTCTCAGAATTTTTTTTTTATTTTTTTACGGTTACTTTACGAGGAACCTTTGGATATTAAGATGTTGCTGGTAGAAACCGTTTTATTGAAAAACTAGCAACAAGATTTCAGTCCTTCCTATTTTGGAAGTCTTTTTATAATTTGTAACTTTACGTTGGCAAAACTGCTTTATTTGACAACAGTTTTAAGCGCTTCTCAGCTCTTGCTTCTTGTTTAGTTTGATTGGAACCAGAGCAATGGAATAGACTTGAACCAGAGGAAGGGATGCAACTTGTTGATTTTTTTTTATCAGAATAACGGTTCATATTGAATTTGCATTAAAAATGCAATTCTCCAATGAAGTCATTGGCAAGATGAATGGGTATGTGTGTAAGCAGAATATCGTATTCTTTAATGTTTTTATTTTTGTCTCTTTTAGTCTTAGTTTTTCCGCTTTCGTTTTAACCGCAGCGAATTTGCTCAGAAGAATTCATTCATTTTACAACTAATTTTTTTTAATTAGTGGTAGTGAATGTATCCTTGTTTTATACTCTTATAAAATCAAATTAAATTTCTACCAAAATGGTTATAATTTTTTGTTATTCTTTCGTAGTATGTTCCAATAAATAGATAAAAACATCACTAAATACTACTGACCACCCTGACGAATGGGTCCCCTTTGAAGAATATTGTATTCATACGCCCCAGTGAACAAGCAGGACTGCAAATACTCATTATATCTGAAAAGTAAGATTAACATGTTTATGTTAATCTAAAAAAACAAAAAAAAATTTTTGAAAAACTTTTCATGGCAATTTTATTTACTTCCAGAGTGTTTGTCAGTAGACTGCTGGGAGGAAGATGCTGCCGAAAGTAATATTTTTATCAAATTTCGCTATGTTCGAGATATCTGAGCTGAGATTTGGAACACGGAATATCGCCTAGTAAGCCAACATTCTACCTACTATTCTCGATAATTATTATATTGTTATCCATATTCCGTAATTAAATGCTGATGTTAATTCCATTTTAAATTTAAACCACATTTTTTCGTCGACAAATTCATCGACGTATAGCTTCTCAGTGACTTTAAAATGGCTCCTTCACTAATATAATTTTATTGTTTGCATATTTTGTTGAATGCTATATCCGCCCAAAGTGATTTGATAAAAAAATAAAATGATAGAAGGACAGGAAATTTGTCAGAAGTAGGTTTAATAGGGCAGCTGTTATCATCTGTCCAAGCTCGGAGGTTCGTTTTTGGAAGGCTTGATATATTGTTTTTGTGTAAAAAGTCAGTTAATAAAGGTCAGTTAAATTGATAATTTACAACAAAGAAATATGAACGTTATATTAAAATTAAGATATTTTCGTTAATATGGTTGTTGCTTGTGATATGTACAAGAGTAAGTTGTATATCAGATGTACCGGTATGAAATAAGCTTTTTTTGAGGAAATAAAACCATACCTATTTGTTCCTTCTTTCGGGTAATTTATGGATTCCACGTTAATAAAATAGTTCATCTTTTGAAGCAAATCAAATACTTGCTTCCTGGTAGGAATCAGCCGATATGTGTCCCATCGATGAAAAAATAATTGTCGGAAGGGGTCAAGTCTGTTGACTGAGGGCGGGAGGGATAGCCTTATGCCTTTATTGTATCCCGAAACCGGTTTTGCTTTGCTTGCCTTGTGGCCTATCCACTAGACACACAACATTGTCTTCCTACCGAATTCACCTGTTTTTACAGCTGCCGTTTATGGTTGTCCAGGATTTTTTCTGTTTAGTAATTCTGAATAGTAATTAATTTTATCATAATTTTCTGGTACTAAATTCGCCAACTTTAACACGATAAAAGAGCATGATGTTATTTGTTTATTGATTTGATATATACTGAATAGGTTTGACAAATATTATCGATACCACTACATTTGTATCTCGGAGCTCACTTCATACCGGAATACCTATTATACTTCTCTTGTCTTCGATTACTGGTCTTAGTCGGATATGGTATGTTTACATATTTGCGATAATATATGATCAGGAAGCTGGCCATTCCGAATGAAGCTAATTTGAGTAAACTGTACTGATGTGAGTAGTATTCCAGTAAAAGAATTTCCAAAGAATTGCAACAAATTTCTATCTGATGAGATAATGTCAGGACTGTAAGGCGGATGATGGAGGTAATGGAAGGGTTTACTACAATCGTCCTTAATTTCTGAAGGTACTTATGTTTAACCCCTTGCATAAACTATAACAGTTACTAGACAATTGTTCGACTGATCTTTGTAACAAAGATCTTCAAACCACTATTACACTCTTCAAACACACCGCGTCTTCACACAAGGCTGACTGAAATTTTACTAACTCAGTTGTCTGTTCTGCTTTGCCTTCTATATGGCAACGTGAATACTCGAGATCTCTATAAATGTAAACATTGTTGTTTCTTATTGTTGTTTGTTTATTTTGTTTACATTTATTTTTGTGGTGTTTGTTGGTATATTTTTGTTTTCATGTTTATCACCTTTTATGCTGGTGTTTGTTAGTATATATTTGTTTACTTGTTTATCATGTAAACAGGTTCATTGTTTTTGTTTTTGTAGATTTTGCTTATAATTTTAATGTTAAACGATGAAAATCCAGTATCTAGATTTTTCCATTTTCGTAACAATATTATCATTTTTATTGAATGCTTGAAATTACAACAACATTTTGCTTAAAACTTACTTGTCAAATTAAAATATAAATTTTTAAATAACCTTTCAGTATTAAATTGACAGATGATGTGCGAATAAAACAATTAAAAAGAAAATTGTTTTTGAAATTTTCAAAAGCTATGATTAATGAGTTTAGGGGTGATGTGATATCAATTTGTGTCTGTGTTTATTTGTGTAAGTGCTTGTAGCAGATTAAATAAATATTGATTATCAGCCTTACTTAACGCGCAGACAACGAGACAGACAAACTCATGGCAGATATTTTTTATTTCAATGTTTGTATGTTAAGTGTTTAGTGAACAGTGAACACACATAAATAAATCATTTTCGTATTTACAGAGGAAAATGTTTTGGTGACAAACATGTAAATAATTTCAGTATCAATGGGCATAATGTATAGTATATTGCTTATAAAAGGTTTCGAGTGTATATTAATGAAGGTGAGTGGCACACATGTAACGTTACGTATGAGTGATATTTAATATTCGATTTTAATATTAATTATACGCCATTAGCTATCAGTTACTTCTGCGTACCTTAAAAAATACTGACACTATTGTATCGTAGAAATCATTTCAGGTACAATTTAACAAAGCATTTACTGTTTAATTATTATTTTAAACTTATGTGGATACGTATGAAAATCAGTAGGTATTTATATCTTCAAAATTATTGTTTTGCTTACTACATCAGAAGTGTTTGGTTACATCGAGTGTTTCAAAAGGTTCTTCCGAAATTTGGCAGTTGCTAACATCGTGACTTGGGCCTGTACATACATAATACATAATTGGTCATTACAACTCTTCATTCAGGATTACGGCCTAGTTTCTCACACCACTTATGTTGTGTGTGTTAATTTTATACATGAGTTGTGGGACCTACAGTTTTTAAAGTCGACTCCCAAAGATAAATTTTTGAATAACTTTTCATGGCAATTTTTATTTAGTCTCATAGTTTTTACCAGAAATCTGCTGAGAGGAAGTCGCCGAAGAAATACTTCTTGTATTTTGTTTTGATGTCTGGCCTGCGGCTTGAATCCTGGCTTTACGTCTAATAAACCAACACACTAATTACTAGACTACGGCGAATTGGGCCTGTTTTTGTACAAAGTGTAGCTGACACAAAAACTGTAAGTAAGGGACCATAGGGAATGAATTGTTTTCGCTGAATAGGTTATGACTCAGTTGGAAACTGTCCCTATGCATGATAGGAAAGTTATCTTCAGCCATGAGGACTATTTCTGGATGAATTTGTTTGTGAATAAATAAAAAAAAATTACTTTTTGATGTGCATTTTGCAATGGCGGCATCATCTATGCATATGTCATTGAGGGTGAACTTGGTCTGGTCATTACTGGCAACCACGGACACTCTAGTTCGATTACTATAAATTTTTTTCTGCAAGAATTGAATTATCTGATATCATAATCAAAGTCGCCGTAGTCTAGTGGGTAGTGTGTCGGTTTATTAGACGTAAGGCCACGGTTCAAATACCAGGTCAGGCATCAAAATGAAAATATGAAAAAAATATTTCTTCGGTGACTTCCTCTCAGCAGATTTCTGGCAAAAACTCTGAGAGCAAATAAAATTGCCACGAAAAAGTTTCTCAAAAATCTGTCGTTCGGAGTCGACTTTAAACTGTAAGTCCCACCACTCATGTATAAAAATTAACACACACAACAAAAGTGGTGTTAGAAAATAGGTCGTAATCCTGACTGAAGGTTTGTAATGACAAATTATGTTATGATACCATAAGCCATTTGAAGGCATGGTCATCCTACGTAGAGATAGGCTGCCTTCCAAAATGTATCAATACAAAGTTTGTATGCAGTTCTACTACTGTCTATAAACTATGTAGATATGCAAAGTAACGAAACATTGCATCAACTATAAACCCGATGCCTGATTGACTTTTGACTGCGTTAAAAATACACATTGACGACGTTTGGAAATAGAATACATTGTATATATTTTGTACAGCGGCATTATGAAATATAGTATGACCTCGTTAGATTTTTTCTTGTGAGGTATGCGAAAAAGCCACAAACCAGAGTGGTCCCCATCGATCAGGCTGAATTATGCGGCAGAGTTATAGAAAATGTGATATTTAGAATGCACTTTATCCGGAGAATTTAAACGATGTTATATTCCACACATAATGGCATCAAGATTTTTTCAAACAATGATATCTCATACATTTTTTAATAATGGACCCGATATAATGAATGGGAAATTGTTCTGCTATATGAATCATTGATTTTCCATTCAAACAATAGTCACCCGTTTTTCTGTTTAGCTCCACCGAATATTTATTTCGTATTTATTTTTTCATTAAATTTTTTAAAAATAACCATAAGCCCACAAAAAATAGAATAAAAATAATAAAAGATAGTGATAGTTTGGTTATTAATTTTTTACATTTAACTAACAACAAATACGTATTCAAGACTACGTATTTTAGTTCTTTCGCTACGGTTTGACTGAAGAAAAATTAAATTACATCACTGATGCTTTTCTTTATTTATTAAAGTACAGCATATAGTCCCTCTGTGACAAAGGGAAAATCGTAATATGGGCAAACATTCAGGTGTACTTTAATTTTATATGGTACTGTGCATACAATTAGTCACCATGTTATGTCTTATGCCGTAAATATATAAAAAAGTTACACAACATGATCCAAATTCCCACGGATTGTTCACAACCATTTTTTTCACTTCTTTTTTTCAAGGATTCAAAATATTTGCGATCAATGTCGATGATGTCAAAAAATTAGAGTCAGAATCCACCGTCTCTTCATGATAAGACCAGGTGACACATGAGGTGAAAGGCAGTCTCTTCCTCCTCCTCAGACCCACAGCTCCTTCAGTCAGGACAGTGGCCTCTAAGAGCCGCTATTATGCGATGGATGTCTATACGTGCCCAGCAGAGCCTGGCACGTACCTTCCTTCTAGCAATGTAAATATCTATGCCCTGTGTTCTGGCCCTGTCCAGCTCATCATCAATGTAATATTCCGTAGTCTCGGAACCCATGGTTTCCATGGACCAGGACGGACGAAACCTGGTATAAAAATGGCCAGATCGTCCGCATAACCATAGACCTTGAAACTATTTCATTGCAGTTCCTCTAATATTTTATACCGGATAGTGCAAAATGGAATGGTGGGGTACTCCAGGGGCAGAGAGGTATACCCATCTTCACAGATGGGTCTAAGGTAGGTGAATGTACAGGTGCTAGGGGAGGCGATTTGATAGTAGGCCCTAACCCCCAGTCTGTCACCTGTATGGCCTCATCAATGGATTGGTCAGGGACGAAGAGCAGAGGCGTTGGGGGAACGGATCGGGTTGTCTTGTTTCTAGATGTCTATGCCCTGCTGTGGACAGTAGGAGAATAGGTTGGCTGCTGGGCTTGGATAGGGCCAGCTTAAGGTTGGTTGTCGGTTTTATCACGGGGCACTGCGAGATTAGATCGCTGCCGGGGATCTGGAACAGATCCCAGCTGGACTATTGCAGGGCATGTTGCGATGAGGAGGAGTTGGAGACTATCGAACACCTCCTCTGTAACTGCCCAGCCCTTGGTAGGGGTTGAGGTTGAGGACCCTTGGCAGGGCCTTCTTTTAGAGTTTGAATTCTGTGTCGAGAGCCGACATCAAGGCTTTCCACAGATTCATTAGTGGCTTGTGCTGGTTGAGAGGTGCTAGGGATTCATCAGTGTAGTCGCGCTCTTCCTTTTTGTTGTGTCTGGTTTGTGAAATTCCTCCACTTCCTATTTTCCCGTTTCCTACATCCTCTCCCTTTTTATCCTATTCCCTCTATTATCCTTTCCTCTTTAAGGACGTAGCACAATGGGTCAATTCGACCTCCGGATACTGTACTTGTCTTAAGTGACAAATACACCTCCGCTAACCTAACCTAACCTAACATTGTATTTTATTTTATTAATAATTTTGCATTGTTATTAATCAGTTGAACTCTTATTCTTTTTATACATTTTTTAATACAAGCAAACCATTATTACAAATATTGTGCTGACGTATTTCATTATAACCCAAATCCATCAGTCCGTAAAAATCGTACATCCATTAGATGTCAATCTGATTTTGATTTTTGTTTTTTTGATAAAAACGACACAAACGTCACAACAAATGCATTGCACGGAGACGAAAGTAGAGGAAACATATATTCTGGAAACATACAACGTTAGTAGCTAAATGTGAAACAAGATTTCTGTTATCCATGACGTATCGTACGTATGCGAATAAAAACAAAATATTTTTGATTTTCAGATTTTTATTTTATTCAAGTTTGAGAATACAACGTTAAAATGACAGTGTACGATGATATGAAAGCGTCTAAATATATGTAGAAAAGCATTGAAAGCTTTATACGTCAACAATCACACTCGAATGACGTGTAAGTGACATGGAAGGAAGCATAGGAAATCATCAAGAAAATTTTACAGATGAAGAGAAACGGACATGTTACCTACACTACTACCTAGAGGAGGGCATGAGGAAGTAGTTGTGTGAATAGCTGCAAGTCTGCCTTGCTGAGTAACTTTCTGCTAATTCCGTAAGGTGTTCGGAAAGTTCAAAAATTTTCCACAGAAAATTAAAAAAAAAATTTTTTACAAGTGGAAATGCTTACTCATACGAATGAAAGATTTGCTTGAAAGTTCGACTGGCACATACACTCTCAAACTACTTGTACTCTGCATGTGATACAATATCGTATTTTATTTTGTTTCTCTTGCATCGTGTTCTATTAACCCAAAAACTTTAAAAATATAAAAGAAAAATAAAAACAAAATTCAACATCGAAAAACTTTTTCGTTGTGTGTCTAGTTAATATGTACGTACAAGTGCCTAAAAGTGCGCTTATCCAAGCATGAATGAAAGTTTTAATGTCATAAGTTAACACTGACGACTTAAAAAGTGAATTAATTTAACAATAGGCACCTCTACGAAATGTGCGCCTTTTAAAAATGGGAAATCAAAAATGACAGAGTGCCCGATTTATGTGGGCAGTTCACATCACATCGAAGGGAGAATTATCATGACCCCAAATCTCTTGTGCAAAATATCCAATGTGGCATAACCTGTGTGGCAGATAGCGTCATACTTTTTAATCCGCAATGGTTTATGTCCAGATCATCAAATTCAGGCGAAAAAAATCACTGACTTATAGTGCTCGCGGTTGATGTCGTTCTCGAAGAAATTTAGACAACTTACCAAAAATCAGTACAAAACTCTTGGATGCTTTTGAACGCTCTTGGATCTCCTGCAATTTTTCATTCACGTACCCATTTATCTAGAAATTATCCTCATCAGTAAAAAAATTTGCTTTAAAGCCCATTCAGCGAACACACGTAATTATTTTTAGTCACCAATGCTGATTTAACAAAACGGATTGATTACATGGCAACTAATTTGACAGTACATAACATACATAATTGGCCATTACAACCCTTCAGTCAGGATTACGGCCTAGCTTCTCACACCACTCATGTTGTGTGCGTTAATTTTATACGTAAGTGGCGGGACCTACAGTTTAACGTCGACTCCGAACGACAGATTTTTGAGAAACTTTTCATGGCAATTTTTTTTATTTACTCTCAGAGTTTTTGCCAGAAATCTGCTGAGAGGAAGTCGCCGAAGAAATATTTTTTTTTCATATTTCATTTTTGATGTCTGACCTGGGATACGAACCCGGGCTTTACGAATAGTAAGCCAACACACTACCTACTACACCACGGCGACTTCATTTGACAATTTGACAGTTGCAGCTTAAAAAAGATGGCAGTTATCAATGCAAAAGTCCCTTTTTTAAAACTCTATGTTTACTTTAATATATCGTAACAATTTCTTTACGAATTTCTTTTCGAATGTATGGTTTGTATATGGAAATAATCAAGGACTGAATTTTAAGAATTTGAAGGCAATAAAATTTAAAACAATGAATTTTAAGAAGGCATAGGAAGAAAATCAGGGAAAGAGAAAGTATAGTAGGGGAAGCCGTAATAGTCTACTAGGTAGTATTTTTGCTTATTAGACGTGAGGTCACAGTTCAAACCCTAGATTAGTCATCTCCAACAAAACGAAATACAATAAAATATTTCTTCGGCGACTTCCTCACCAGTAGATTTCTGGCAAAAACTCTAAGAATAAACAAAAAATTAACATGAAAAGTTTCTCAAAAATCTTTTCTTCGGAGTCGACTTTAAACTGTAGGTCCCACCACTCATGTGTAAAATTAACACACACAACATAAATTGTGTGAGAAGCTAAATCGTAATCCGGATTGAGGGGATGTAATAGCCAATTATGTATGAATGTAGAGGAATGATTTGTTGTAAATATTTGTATTTTATTGTGTATTTTCTGAAATATCTTCATATCATATCTAACATATTTTTAATATTTTATGTATCATATACATGAATATATACCGTATATATACATATGTACGTATTTTTATTTTATTAAAGTTTTGTTGTGGTTTTATTGGTTCCAGGAATAAAATTGTTACCAGTACCACACGAGAATTAGTATTATTATATTAGTATTAGAATTTGCTACACTGCAAATATTTGTATGCAAGACACAGTGAATACATTTTTTATTGTTAAAGCCATTTAAAATTAAAGAAAAATAATTTTTAGTGAGTTTTTAAAATTCAATATAAAAGAACAAGTTATTATAGTATTGATCGATCCAAAAGTGCATCTGAGCTGATTGCTTGTATTTTTGTACTACAGATATACAAGAAAGCAAAAGTATGAATTTACTGAATCCTCATTTTAAAATATTTACCGATATTAATCGAGATACATGATTTTAAGTTGAAACAATATTCCTTATACATCGAACTTGTCTAAATAGTACATGCAAATAAACAATTACGATGAACTGAACATTCTTTATTGTGAGGAATTTTATGCTGATTTTCAACAATAGTCATACAGCATATGGACAATGCTTTAACCCTTAGGATTTTTAAAATAAAAAAAGAAAATTGTAAAAGAGAACTCTTAATATCATGTGTAATATTTACATTCGTCTATGCTGTGTGCAATTTTGTCATAAGTTCCCAGTACACGCGTCTTTACATAATATAGAACAGTGGAATCAAATCGCGTATTCTTGGTGCAAAGAGAGAACTCGAGAAATCAAGAAAAATGAACACTTTTGCGTTACAAATTAAAATTTTGTAGGAATTTTTTTATACATTCACTCCTATCTCGCAATTTATGACATGGGAGATTAAGTTTATAAGTTTATGGAATCCCTGTATAAAACTTAATGACTCTTTGTTTTGCCTTAGTTTACCAAAAATTAATCGGAATCGTGAACTTCATCTCACAAACACTTTTTTATTTAATTTTAAAGATAGACCCTATAGTACATTTCTGAGTAGTTCAAAACAGTATTATAATCAAATTATAATAAGCCTAGAGGGTAAGGTAAATTAAGAGACTGTAGTTTCAATTTGACACAATATAAACGCTGAGAGATTGTCATACAACTAACTAGTCTAGCTGGGCATGACCTCTTTTTGTTGAGATCAACACTCATGAGATGACCCCTATTCATGCAGTGCATTGTGTTGGAATACAGAAACTATAGCTTAAAGGAGAAAAGAAAGAATGGGTAGTGTGCCACAATTTTTTAATGACCAGTGCGTCGTTATTTTTGGAATTGCTTTTTAATAATAATTCTCACCTTCTTTTTTCTATTAGGAGTTATCACAATATACTGTCAGACAAACTATAAGACAATCACAAACACCCAGAGTCTCTAGTGGGAAACCAACTAGGCTATGGGGGAACACTATGAATGTGAAGAAAAATACATTTTTACTTACTTATCAAAATCGTTTCTGACCACAACAAAGTACATCACCGCGGAGGTGAATTGATCGATTCAACGATATTTGAAATTCTCACTGATAAATACTTGTTAACATACTTTTTCTGCAATACATGCCAACATTATGTGTTCCATCACTACAATTCTCCGATGACTGTTTGCTCCCCTAAGGTTTGAAAAGATATTTCGTTCAATAGACTGACCAATACATAGTGATCTATGAATGGATATGTCCCAACCTTGGTGGTCGATAAAACCATCATTTGTAACAAAAAATAATATCCAGGTATTTAAAAAAGCTGCGAAGGATATGTGTTAAACATGCCTGGCACGTTATTTTAATCCTAGGCTTGTCAAAAACCTTTGTGCCAAATCAGCCGTTATTAAAATACTAAAAATACTAATTTTATTTCAAACAGGAACTTGTTGTATGTATTACTACAGAGTTGGTTCTCACTTTTTAAGGGCCATCCAAAATAAGAAATGCGTGTAATATTCTTTGTTTTTGGTTGTAATTACTCACTTACTTAATAGGTCATTACAACCCTTTAGTCAAGATTACAACCCAGCTTCTCCCACCACCACCATGTTGTGGGTATGTCAAATTTATCCATGAGTAACGGGGCCTACAAATTTTTAATAGTAATTTTATTTGCGCCGTAGTCTAGTGTGTTGGCTAGACATGAAGCTACAGTTAAAATCCCGGGTCAGACATCTCCAACAAAACGAAGTATGCCAAAAACTCTGAGAGCAAATAAAATTGCCATGAAAAAGTTTTTAAAAATCTATCGTTCGGAATCGACTTTAAACTATAGGTCCCGATACTCACGTATAAAATTAACACACATAACATGAGTGGTGTGAGAAACTAGATCTTAATAATGTCTGAAGGGGTATAATCACCAATTATGCATGTAATACCTACTAGACTAAGGCGGCTTCAGTTACTCATTTTCTCATTTTATATCACAACATATTTGTCGAAAGTGTACTAAAATAATGTAGAAAGCTGTTGTATTAATATTTTAGTACGTTACTTTCGTTAAAAAATTTCGAATATAGTTGGCATTGTTTTCTCAAAACCGCAGTTAACAATGAATATTGATAGGGTTGAGTATGTAAATTCTAAAGCCTGTATTACTTTAAAAATAATGATTTAATATTTAATTGAATCAAATAAATTTAATTACACAGAATTTTATCAACCATTTCATTTGATTTAATCAAAAAATTTTCTTATTTAAATTTTATTTTTATTAACTTCAAATAAAATTTATTTTTAAGTCCAATTTATTATTTTGCAAAGAACAAAAATTATTTACAAATCTCAACAGACTTCTAAAACCAATTTTCCTTTTTCAGAAATGCAAGTTAATTAGTAAAATTTGTTTATTCCGACACAAAATCATTTCAATAAATTTTATAGTTCGCCTTATAATAATAAACATTTTAATTTCGAATTCCAACAATAACCACAACTAAAAATCAATTTATAATCTGAAATAAATTTGCAACACAGATAGAGAAAGGAAAAATAAAGACCTCCTTTTATTTTGAATAATTAATTCGACATACACTGTCTCACAATTGTCCGTACATTAAGGCAAAAATAAAATTATTAAGTACGCCTTCTTCATTAAAGTGGAAGCATTTTAAAAAAATTTAGGAAGACATTTGCTGTAGCTTCAGTAGAGCTGATGTGTTCAAATCATATGATCTTTGCAAGCAAGGAACTGCTCCAAAAGGAAAGATTATTTTCTCGCTAATTTCTGAAAGCTGTAAGCTTCACAAAGTCGCCGTAGTCTAGTAGGTAGTGTGTTAGCTTGTTAGCTGTAAAGCCAGGGTTCGTGCCCCAGGCCAAACAAAATACAAAAAGTATTTCTCCGGCGACTTCCTCTCACCAGATTTCTGGCAAAAACTATAAGAATAAATAAAACTGCCATGAAAAGTTTCTCAAAAATCTGTCTTATAACATTAACACACACAACATAAGTGGTGTGAGAAACTAGGTCGTAATCCTGACTGAAGGGTTGTAATGACCAATTATGTATGTATGTATGTAAGCTTCACAAAACGTATCAAATAGCGCATCTTTTAAAGTGCACTGGCAGTTCTTGAACTACCGCTGGATGTTCTTCACATCAAATTCAGCATTTCTGTTAGTCAAGATTACAACCAAGGTTCTCACACCACTCATGTTGTGTATGTGATTATTTTATGCATGAGTGGCGGCACCTAGAGTTTAAAGTCGACTCTGAACGACAGATTTTTGAGAAACGTCTTCATGACAGTAGTCGATGAAAAACTTTTTTTATATTTCGTTTTGTTGGAGATCCCTGATGTGTTTGAGCCAGATCTGGGCATAGTGGCGAACGTGCCACTAAGAGAACTGTCCGGTTTCATACGGAGCTCGGGGTGATTCAAACCCACCGCTAACAGATAATGGTAAGGGGCTTACCTCACATGAGGTAACACAATGGGCCCTATGGGCCACCGAACTTGACGGTAATGTTCATGTTTCCACAAGAGCGAACCAAGAAACAGGTTGTCTAGTCCATCAACCTTTCAATTCGTCGGCAATCGAGTTTTCGGATGTAACCAATTGCTTAGAGACCCTAATAATAGAGATATCCGAATAATTCGTTGTTTCTCGGTGCAATAGCTGTGATATATGGACAAGGGTCGTTAATATGATATTCGAAAGGAGCTTTATGGACTCAGGAAATACTCTTTTACTAAACAGTCATTATGGTGCCATAAGAATGTCCAAGACCTGAAAGAAATTGCAGTTATCCGAGAATCTGTATGAGTATATGATATCCAAGTCCTCGGTATACACATCACAACAGGTATCCACATGATTATGAAAATTCTAATTTCTAATAATCTTTCTGCTATTTTGGTTGACTTCAGATTGGATTGAAAAAATGCAAAAAGTATGTATGCCTTGTTGTATAGTGTATCATATAAACGGACTTGGCCCTTTTGAGTTCACTGAAATGTATGGAATGTTCAGATTTAAATAAATTCATCGGAAATCTCAGGAAAGGAAACTACGAATGAAACAAAAAAAGAAAATGCAAATGCATCCAAACATATACGAATACTACTGCACATACATACCATATGTTTGTATGTATGTCACTGAACAACAACATAACTACGAACAATTTAAATTTCAAGTTAACATTTTGCATTTGACTTCAGTTTAAGTTCGTATGAGTGGGTCTATATTGGTAAGTGTGCATACGGAAGGATGTGAAAGAGTGTGTGTAAGTATTAGCCTCGTATTCATATGCAAATTCGTTAAATTATAAAACTAGAACTACATATGCCTCTGCTCTGCCGTTTAGAAATTTAAATTTATCCTTAAGAACATCATTAACAACAACAAGAGCAACAACAACGACATTAGTAAAGTGTGTCAACATTAAATGTTGATTCAAAGGCAGTCAAATTAAAGCATGCTTCATAGAATAGTTCTTCATTTATCGCTTTAGCGTCTTCCACATTACTTTTATGTCAGTTAGTAGAAGGCTTACTCGGATTTATTTTAAATTAAGGTAAACATACATTCTTTACAGACTTATTTAAATGCTGATTGGTGATGAATTTGGTCTGCCAGCTTTGTTCGTCCATATTTCTTTAACAACAATGCTAGCCTGGCCATCTCTGTCAACGATCTGGAATTGAATGATCCGAACACTATCGACATGTCATGTAGTTGCAACAGGTCGGTGCTTCGTACCACTCAGAGTATGCCGCATTGGATAATTTACACTAACGACTTGAAGGCATGGTCACCTCACGTGCAGGTTATGTGAACTGTTAATACAGATCGTGCGATTTGACCCCGTTAGACTTTTTCTTTTATGCAAACAAGGCACAAAAGCAACATAACTTACGCCTTTGCATTTCCACCTTCGTAAAGTCCATGTCATAAAACAATTAAGTACTGCTGGTCATTCACAACGCCGTTGATATAGTGAATGTATGCCAGAGCAACCAGCAGATATTCTGGTTTTTTTAAATAAAATTTTCCGCATCTATGAAATTGGACAAAAATTGTCACCTAAGTGGTCGCCGAGAATCTTGAAGCGAATATGGAAAATCTATTATATTTGGAAAATTGTTCTTTTGGCATGCATATGGGTATGAAAGTGTCATTTTGAAATAAACGAAATAAATCAAAACATTTCTTTTCAATTCTTGGTGAAGTATGATATGAATATACATACGGCATTCAAGTATAGATTGAATACATTACAATTTATTTTATCAATACTATTACATACACGCTTCAACATGCTTTAGTGAATGTGCATATAAATATATCATATTCAAACTTACATACGATTTATCTGATAAATTGAAATTCGAAATTAATAAATAATGCATGCATTTATATACAGTGGCTCCATCGCATAATCAGACAAGCATTAGTCTGATATGTATGTGCTTAAAACTTAAAGAGAAAATATTAAATATATGTTTTTTTTGCTTTTATTTACACTCTACATTACAACCTTTTAGATTAATAAAAAAATAACAACATTTTTCATGATAAGGGTAATTTTATAAAGAAAAAGAAAAATAACTCAATTTTTTGCGCTCAAAACATAATCGGACAAAGAAGAGCACCATTGCTAAAAATGATCGTTTGTTCTCAAGAACGGCCTGTAAACGTTTTGGAATTGATTTTACCAAATTGTAGCATTCCTCAGGTTCTATGGAGTTCCACGCTTCCAGTAAAACAGCCTTAAGATGATTCAAAGTTTTAAATTCTTGTTGGTATACTCTTCTAGCTAATTCTTCCCAAAGATGTTCAATTACGTTGAGATCTGGACTCTGTGCAGAGGTTTCTATAAGTTTGGGGCAATTATGGACCAACCAAAGCTTTTTCACACCCGAAGTGTGCTTGGGATCATTGTCCTGGTGAAAAGCAAAATCATTCGTAATGCCTAATTTCTCGGCACTTTGCTTTACATTTTCCTACAAAATGTTGAGGCAGTCAAATTTGATCATTTTACCATCAATAAAATGCAAAATGACCACCCCAGCACTCGACATGCAGCCCCAAACCATAACAGAGCCTACTCCATGCTTAACAGTAGCTTTTGTATTTTGAGGATTAAATTCTGCATTTGGTTTACGCCACACAAACATCTTGCCATATGATCCATGCAAATTGAATTTGCTCTCGTCAGTGAACAGAACCTTGTAACGAAGAAAAACTATCAGCAAAAATGTATTTTAAGATATCTTTACACCAAATTACCTTATTCCAAAAATCTTCTGTTTTAAGCAAATACTCTTTAGCAAATTTTATTCTCTTGTTTTTATTCTTAGGCCTAATAAATGGCTTTTTTCTTTTTTTTAAAGATATTTTTAGTTCTGCTGTGTCATTTAGTATTTTTCGATCAATGCATAGTTCAAATTGATGATTTGTTGCCGATAGTGTTGTATTAATGGTTATACCATGGCTCTTGATATACCACACCTCTCTGGACCAGCAGACACACATCACTGTCTTCCAGGCGAATTGATCTGGTTTTGCAGCCACATTCGATGGTTGTTCCAGATTAACTCATAATTTTTTCTCTTAAGGATTCTGAATTGCCAGTAAGAATTCGAGGCAACACTGATCTTCTATCGTATCTATGAAGCAAAATTTCACAAGTGGTTTGTTGGTTTTTCGTCTGTCTGTCATTCAATTCATGTGGCATCCATTTTCCAGACATCTGGACCTTTCCCGTTAGTTTTAAATTATCAGAAATTATTCGTTGGGCAACATTTAACATTTCTACCATTTGCTTCGCCATGGTCTAGTACGTAGTGTGTTGGCTTATTAGGTGAAAAGCCAGGGTTCGAGCCCCAGGCCAGGCATCAAAATAATATACCAAAATATTTCTTCGGCAACTTCCTCTCAGCAGATTTCTGGCAAAAAATCGGAGAGTAAATAAAAATAGTCCTGAAAAGTTTCTCAAAAAAATCTGTCGTTCGGAGTCGGCTTTAAACTGTAGGTCCCGCCACTCATGTATAAAAATTAACACACACAACATAAGTGGTGTGAGAAACTAGGTCGTAATCCTGACTGAAGGGTTGTAATAACCAATTATGTATGTATGTACCATTTGCTTCTCATACAAAGCTACGTTTCCATCCAATATTGTTTGCAATTCGGTCCCTTCAAACTTTATGTTGGTATTCCATGTCTTTTTTTTCTCACATCAAAATTGTTATCTCTTAACACGTTCCCTGTCACGTGTACTGTTTTTGGTGCACATTAAACGTCATTTTTCCGCCAAGCTGAATTTTTAAACTTAAAATGTTTATCTCCAAAATTTAATTATTGGTAGGACTGTTTTATGTAACGTAATGATGTTTAGAGTAATTTTAGAGTCATGTACCAATAACGGTACATGTGGCGTGGTAATTAGTTATCGCAGCACTTTTGGACTTTTATTGAATACGACAGTTGTAAATGCATCGATTTTATATAATACAAAAAATAATAGTTCATATTCACTTTTTAAAATATAGAAAGCTACTGACTTCATATTTCTGTAATACAGATAATGATGTATTTTCTAAAGATGATGACCATATCCCACCTTCTAGAATTACACCATGAATTACAAAACTGTAAAGGTAGACCAGTAAAAAGGAACCGCTGCAAACCATGGTATGCAGATAGTGTGATAAATTATTATAGTGTAATCAAACTTGAGTAAAATATATATACTCTTTTGTATGTATATCACCCTTATGTCTCTTATTCTATGTCAAAAAAATTTAATTTTTTATTGTTATTTTGTGCATTTTGCCGTTTGAATATTAATAATTATGAAAATAACATACATTTTCTCAAAAATAAAAAGGAACATATAGAAATTTATAAAAGTAGTTATCGTGTACCGAAAATGGTACACGTGGCCTAGAAAAGACACCTTCTCATAAACAGCTTGGCAGGGAATGTGTTAACCGTCGAAAAAAATTTTTAAAATTTATAATTAAATCTAGTAATGCATTTGAATATTATTTTTCAAAATGTTTGAATTTCTTTTATTTCAACCACCACTAGTCATGCCTTTAATACTTCCAACTGTTGCACATGATGTTTATTTTATTTATGAGGTTGGCATCCTCAAGTTATAAACTCTGCCACCCAGACAGCGATGCCAACACACGTTTGTAATAAAAATTTGTCTGGTTTTTATCACTTGCAATAATTTGCAGAATAACTATTTTTGCTATTTCCAGCGTTCGAACATAACTTTGGAGGATTAAATCGAAGAAAACATCAAGTCTAAAATCTTAGAAAACAAAATTAAAATCTAATATTAAGAAAATTGTTTGATTGTATTTTAACTGTGAAATTTTATATGAAATTTTTGACGTTTCTTCTCCTATATCAAAATACAGTGGACAGTAAAAGTCTTAGTACGACAATATATTTAAAAAAAAAGTCCCAATAGGCTTAATACTCTTGCACAAAGTCCCGATATAACTTCAAAAGAGTATTTAGGAGATCATTTGAAAGAACGGTTACGTCATCGCTAAACCTCAAACAAAATTCAACCGAAAAACTTGCTCATGCTGCCACCAGAAAACACTGAACAAAACTTATACATTCAATTCCAAATGGGTTAAAATGGAGTGCTTGACCTTAAGGGATATTCTACTAAATAAAAGGGATAACATTTTCATATATTAGGCCTTTGAATTTTAAATTTACTCAGGGTTCTCCTTGGAGGTACCTATGGAGCTATCTGAAACTTTTCCTTATTTTGGATAAAATTCATGAAATTGCTAAAATATATTGCCGTACTAAGACTTTTGCTGTCCACTGTATACATATATAGAAAAAGAACACCAAGCAATAATTTAACATCACGAAGGACTATAAAAAAAATTTAAAGTAAAGCAATTGATAGCGAGACATTAGATGTTGCCAGACTAAAAGGAAATGATGTATAAATAGAGTGGAAGGTAGTTTTGTTAAACAGTTATAGTAAAAATCTTAACTTATACGCACGGTTCTGTGGTATACCGAAAAGTTTTATCTTGGTTTCAAAACAATAGCATAACCAAACTGCTATTTATCGCATCATCTGGATTAGGAAATTTGGATGCCAACGACATGTGGTTTCAACACGACGGCGTTACGTGCAAAACAGCTGATCCCGCACTGAGTATCTGTATTTTAGGGCATGGTTATTTCACATGGAGATGATATGAACTGGCCACCGATATCAAGCGATTTTGATTACTTTACGCTTTTTCTTTTGAGAGTTTTCTTAACTCGTCAATGCATTCAACTGATTTATTTACCAGAGTCATGCAAGATTTGACGTTTTGGATGCGTTCTATTCGTAATGGTATCAATAGGAGATTTCTATAATAAAGTCGCCGTAGTCTAGTAGGTAATGTGTTGGCTAAAGTTGGTTGACATTGGGTCACGGTTCAAGACCCAAGTCATACATCTCCAACAAAACGAAATATTATCCACTTGAAGCTGTAGCTTCCCCCATTTATGTATAAAAACACACAACATAAGTGGTGTGAGAAAAGCAAGGCAGTAATCCTGACTGTAATGCCATATTACTTATGTATAATGTCGTTACGTTTTTACCTTTTAAAAACGTTTAAAATATGAGCTCGTAGATTGCAAATAAATAAAAATAAGTTTGTGTTTAGTTTTAATTAAAATTCTTTATTATTCGCACAATACTGTGTGCCACTGTTCCTCTATTTATACCCTTTGCATAAACAATAACAATTAATAGACAATTGTTCGACTGAGCTTTGTAACGGAGATCTCAAACACGATTAATCTCTTCAAACGCACAGCGTCTTCACACAAGTCTGACTGAACTTTTACTGACTCAGTCGGCTGCTTTGCCTTGCATTTTATATGGCAAAGTAAACAGTCTGATGAATGTTCTTGAAGGCGAACATTCATGACTTCGCCTTCTCGAAATCTCTATAAATGTAAACATTGTTGTTTACGTTTATTATTGTAATGTTGTTGGCATACTTTTGTTTACTTGTTTACCATTTTTTTATGCTAGTGTTTTTTGTTATATTAAGCAGTATGATAATTTATAAACATGTTTGTTTACTGCATTGTTTTGTTTTTGTGGCTTTTGTTTATAATTTTAATGTTAAACGATGTAAAAGCAGAGCACCAGTATCTAGATTTTGTTTTTTGTAACAGTATTATCTGCATAACTGACTAATAATGTTTGTTGCGGAATATTATTTTTTTAAAATACCAGCTTTGGAAAAATGCTTCAACGGCTTTGGATAGCAATCCATCCATCATGTCACCTTAGAGAAAACAAAACATACTTTAATCAAACAAGTTGTTACTTATAAAAGTTGAATGCCGTTGATTATAATTTCCTTAGTAGTCTAACCAACATTATTTGCTGTGAGTTCTTATATATTTGGTATCAGTTTTGTTCTTGCAATACCGAAGAATCTAGAAAAGCTGAATTTAAAGTATTGGCTTTAAACATATTTCGATTATAAACATCTACACAATGCTAATAATGTTAACGGCTTATTAGTTTTTTTTGGGGTTTAATAATTCGGTTTATAAAAGCGTGGTGTAACCAGCAATGATGTACCCCATACATAGCTGTCAGATTTGACGATTTATCGTCATTTTGACGATTTTGAGCTCCAAAAATATCATATTGACGATTTGACGATTTATGCCCTTCTTTTTACGATTTTTAAAAATGAAAAATTTTGCCTCTAATATTACCATCGAAAGAACTAAGGCAATAGTCCTTATTTTTTTCGTACGACCAACACTCAGGGGAAAGATGGCATTGTGTTTGGGACTATGAAAATATGTTATTGGAAGAAGGAAAGAGAGAACAGTGTTTATGGATAATAGGCTTGTATATTTTTATACCATAAGTAACCGGAAAGACCTCTGCAGGAATTGGGTTCCACATACGGATAGTCCGACTAAAAAACGTATTTTTACTGTAATGCAGTGTGCGATCCACTACCCAGTTGACCACATCCGTATGTGTGCTGGCCGAGAATGACGAACGTTTCGTCGGAATATATGATTTTCGGGAAAAGTCGCCTTATTTCGTTCGAGAAAAATCCTCTTATAGTAGCGATAGAACAGTGAAACACAAACCACATTGCAACGATGCTCCAATGATTAAATGGAATTGGATACAATACCGTCATTAACGATCTACTACGGCCTCTCCTGTACACGGTCGAGAAACCTCGAAATAGACGTTGAGGCACCGACCCATACTTGAAAGTTGCATTCCACTCTCGGTGGGTTATAAATGGTGTGAATAGTATCATCAGATGATAAGATCTTAAGAAGAAACTGAAAGATGTGTCGGTTGAAGCCAACATTACACTGAATTTTCATTCTCAGAATGCCCATAGATTAAGATGATGCAATATTATTGCTGCGCTTATGTGTCAATAAATAACACTGGAAGAGATTGTTTAATCCCTAAACAATTAATTCCTGAACATTTCTCCATTTTTGGAAAAAAAAATTAATAAATGACCCTCATCTTCATTTTTAATTTCCAATAAATTTTTTGTTAAATGTTTTATTTTTGAACTCAGAAATGTAGATACATTGACTTTATATGTTTTACTACAATAGAAATAATTTTGGTTTTTAAATAATTTTAATTTATTTATTTATATTTTCTGACGATTCTAATAAACGTCTTTGACGATTTTGACGTTTTTTTCTCAAATCTTTGACGATTTGGTGCCTCATTTATCTGGCAGCTATGATCCTATATCGCAGGAGAGTTGATCATCTAATCTTTCTGCAATTAACTTAAAACTTAACTTATTAGAAACAAAATTTATGGAACAAAACCCTTCAATGCAACAAATTTAATTGAGTGAAGCCTGATAATTTGACCACTTATGACAGTATGTTGTGTGATGATAACACAACAAAGCCAACTCAAACCAAAGGAATTTATATGGTCAAAATAATAGGATATAACGGCTACTTGGAATGGTTCTATGGAATAATATCTATGTAAACAAACTTAAATAAAATATATGAGACAAATACACATACAAACACACATTGATATCAGTAAGAACACCACATAAACATAAAATATTGTTGTATATTTTAATAAAAATAAACTTGAAAACAATAATTAGAAGGAAAAATTTTATGACATAAATGGCGATGAAGATATAATTTATGGATACACTTGTTTGCTGTTTTAGTGTATCATCCCTCTCTCTCTCTCTCTCTCTTTGACTGTCTGAATCTTTCTCTCATATTTATTTTAACATTTTTTGCAAGTGAATAAAATTTATAATGCGAGGAATTTTTATTTTTCCCAAAATAAATCGCAAGCTACACAATACCACATTAAAATGGACTAAAAAAGAATTTATATCCCAAAATGTTATGCATTATGTGAATAACAAAGAAAAACTAAAAATAATATGTATACATGAGATAAACATGTTTAAAATATTATCATGAACTATTAAAACTGTAACTACTAAAGTTAAACAATAAAAAGATAATAAAATATACATTTTATTGTCTTAAATTTTAATTTAATAACAACATACATATCATGTATAAAATTAAAGCACACAACATAAGTGGTGTGAGAAACTGGGTTGAAATATTGTCTAAAGGGTTGTAATGACCAATTATTTAAGTAAGCATGATGTACACCTCCCAGGAAATGTAATTCAAGTTTTTATTGATGGATTCAGATCATACAACTAAGTCGGATGTAGAAACTTTTCAGAACAGCTGAACATTCAGTCATCCCTTGCACTACCAGATATTTGTAGTACTTTTCAGGCTTTTGTAATTCCTACTGTGAGAATTCGGTATCAGAGTATATCGCCTATCTACCGACATTAAACCACATCTAAGATTGTACAAGAATGCCGGCTGTTAGTGGAGGAAATAGTATATAATAGTATAATAGTATAGCATAATAGTATAGTATATATATAACTCGATAGTTACCTTCATTTTGGTTTCAGGACAACATGGCCGACAAATTTGCTAATGCTGGCAACGTAGAAAATATAAATGAAAACCTAGATGAGACTGGCGTTACTCTCCAGTGAGGCAAGGAAATGGTCTTACAAAAACTCCCTTCATTTACAAAAGTAGAATGGGATATGAAACAACTTGTAGAGACACCTGGCAGATCCGAGCCAAGATGGATATATGTAGAACAGAATTTGCGTGGACCCTATCAAGATTCTATTTAATTCTATTATTCTATTCTATTTAACTATACATTGCTTCTCTGAATATTCATGTCAGGAGACTGGGAATAATTCATAATATCTTCTGCTAAAGCTTCAACGACAAACGGACATAGAAGAGAAGACTGAAGACAGCCATTCTCGAGAGCTTGTAAAAACGAGAAATTTAATTTTTAAATACCCTGAAATTAGTTACAAAACATGTCTAGCCAAAGGCGATTCGGTATGGTTACGAGGTGACAACCAAGAGATGTAATTATTTGAAGGAATAGACAATGTCGGTATTACAATAGCACCCAATAGGATCCAAGTAAGCAATGACAATTGAATCGGTTGCTAGTTTAGCCTAATGTAACCTAGCAATTTGCCCATGAAAGCAGCTTTATTATCAACTACTCCATTCATACCAAACAACATTTATTTGAATTGTGTTTATATATCGCACTCTAACCATTTTTAAATAACCATAAATTTAATCATATTGTTACGTTTTTAACTTTTAAAAACGTTCAGAATACGAGCTCGTAGATTGCAAATAAAATAAAAATAAATCAATGTTTAGTTTTAATTAAATGCTTTATTGTTCGCACAATTCTGTGTGCCACTGTTCAGAAAATGATGTAAACCACAACAATTGCTTTGTTAGTTATAACTCTGTTTACACTCTTTGCATAAACAATAACAATTACCGGAGAATTGTTCGACAGATCTTTGTAACGGAGATCTTCAAATGACGAAGAGAGTATCAAACACACCGCGTCTTCACACCAGACTGACTGAACTTCTACTAACTGATTTGCTTTGTCTTTTATATGGCATTGTTGTTAGTGTATTTTGTTTACATTTGGTAAATGCACACAAGCCGTTGTATCGTTGTATTCATTTTATTGTTGGACGACTATACAACAGTGTATGCTTGTTGTTGATAATTTTCATCTAAAAATCCGATACACTTATACACAGTTTTTTCATATGCTTTTAAAAGTTGTATTGCTTTAGTGCTATCAAATTGTGTGAATGAAAAGAATGTGTATATGTTTTCATATGTTTTTAATAAGTTATGTTGGTTTCGTGCTATCAAATTGTTTGAATGACAAAAATTATGAAGAAAAATGCGACATACACAATACAGCATAGCATTGGGCGTTCACAAACAACCAAGTGTATTCAATACAATTGGGTTCGATTTTTAAAAAGTTCATGTTGACTGTGGCATTAGCCCTTTTATTTCTTTATTTATTCACAAACGTCGATACTTGACAAAGTAAAAGTTTTTCGGTATAAAATGTTGTTCCCCTTTTATTTTGGGGTTAATGGAACCCAACGAACCAGAAACGGAAGAAAATACGAAATAAAAATAAAACAGAAATCAAAATAAATAAATTCGCTTTCACGGTTAAAGTCAGTCAGCCAATCTAACTTTCACTCAAATAACTCATTCGTTCCTAAGGATTTTTCATATTTTACGTTCAAATTTATTTATTTAACGTTCATATGAGTTCAAATATTTGTTTTTTTTTGTAGAAAATTATTGCGTACGTTACAAAATTAACATAAATTGTTTTGTTCCATTAAGTTGCTCTTTTTATATTGTCAGTCACTCAATCACTCATTCAGTTAGTTAAGCAATCATTCTGTCATTCTTTTTTTTTTTTGCTATGTTTTCGTGTTTTCTTGACTTCTTAAAGGTTATAAAACAATAAACAACTCAAGGTTTTGTTTGATTGTCTAATGCCTACAGCCTGACTAACTTGTTGGCTGGGTAGATGACTGATTGACTTAATTGTTGGTTTGGAAAACAATGAAAAACATTTTTATTACCCAGGCGTGAGGGTTGAAAAGAACTTCGTAACGCTTATAGGCATCGTTTATTTTTATTATGTTTTTACGTTTTTGAGGTTTCAAAACAAAATTTGTAATCCTTAAGGCCATTATCGTGTTTTGTTTTTATTCCGCTTTATAGGATTTATCTATTGAAACATCATAAAAATGAATTCAATTTATTTATGGCAGCATTAGCTATTCTTGCTTAAATCCTCCGACGATACATTACGCAAGTCGATCAAAATGTTGTTTGACTGTATTGAACAGTTAAAACGTATTAATTGACCGATTACAAGAAAAGTAAACCAATAAAAATATTAAATATAGTATAGACTAGGGACTAAATACATAATTGGTCATTACAACCCTTCAGTCAAGATTATGGACCTAGTTTCTCACACCACTTATGTATGTGGCTTTTGTTTCACTATTTCACTGTTCTACTGCTACTGCAAAGAATTTTCCTCAAGCGAAATAAGGGGACTTGTTCCCTAAAATCATGTATTCTTACGTAGCACCCATGTTTCTCGCAGGGCGCATCCGTTTGTGTTTGTGTGGACACTTCGTTACAGAAGCCGGACTATTCGTATGTAGTCTATTAGTCTGTGTTGGCGTATTAGACATGAGGCTTCGGTTCAAACCTCAGATCAGATATCAAATCCCAGGTCAGACATCTCAAACTAAACGAAATATGACAAAAAATATTTCTCCGGCGACGACCTGTCAGCAGATTGCTGACAAAAGCTCTGAGAGTAAATAAATTGCTATGAAAAGTTTTTCAAAAATCTGTCGTTCTGAGTCGATTTTAAACTTTAGGTCCCGGCACTCATGTGTAAAATTAACACACAACATAAGTGGTATGAGAAACCACGTTGTAATTTTGACTGAAGGGTAGTAATGACCAATTATTTATGTATGTATGTATAAATGTATCCGTATGTGAAACACCTTACCTACGAAGGTCTTTCCTGCGACTTATAATATAAAACGATTTAAATCTAAAGAGCACAAAGCCTGCTTACTCTGTGCTCCTTACCATAAACTATTTTCTCATATCAACACAATACAATGCATGAGTAGGGGCCATCCCCTTAGTGTTAGTCTTAAAAAACACATATATTTACGTTTTGTTTCTCTAAGCAGTTTTTCACAATAATGTACCCGGCATAGTACTTAATGAAGATGTAAGTTAACTGCTGCCGTTTTCCATCTGATCCACATCGGCAAAATTTGGATTCATCGTGATATGAATTTTACCAGAAACTCATTTCTTTCTTCATGTTTTGAGTGGCAAAATCTAAACTGAATATAAAATTTGTATGGATAAGAAAGGTTTTCGGTGAGCGATACTTCCACGTAAATAATTTTAATAAAACATCGTCTGATAGTTCTGGATGATATATAAATACCATGCCCTGATGACAATCCCAATTTTAACTGCTTGGAGCTTTCCAAAAGGTCAGATTTAGATGCTCTTATGACTACTGTATCTTCTGCGGCTATGATTTTATGGAATTTGGAGGCTCTGGTATATTATTTAAGGTTCCAAGTAGGAAAACTAACGCTTTGATTGAATGATGACTTATTCTGTAAAAAATTGGATAGAATAGAAAATTGTATCAAAAGGAATCAAGTAATAAAACAGATCCAATGTATCTTTCTGGTCAAAAACTCCCTTTCGAATACCTAGAAATTCAATAAAAAAAACAAATGTGAAATAATTCTTCGGTTCTAATTATGTTTACCACTGTATACGTTAAGACTGCCGTGCAACTTTTTTCTTTTTAATGTTAAAATATTTCTTCTTTAAACCTTTTAACAATAAACATTTTGTTTTTTGCTTTTAAATGAAATTGTTTGCAGCCACTTTTTTCACTTCATTAAATTGTTTCATAAACCAATTTCTTAATAAGAAAACCCCTTAGAAACATGCTTTCTACAAATAAAAACCACTGAATAAATGAATGTAATGAGTGACTAAAACTAAACCAACAAGAAAACATTTTCATTTTTATTTCAGAAAATATTTAACCAACCATGCACAAACAGACTTCGAAGTTATCCAACATGGCACCTGCAGAAAAGGGGGAAAAATAAAAATAAAATGTCGTTAAATAAAAACCAAAAACAATAACAAAAGATATTCCTACAAAAGCAAAATAATCTGTAAGGAAAAGGAAACACACACAAGAATACAAAATTATGCTGCAAAATACAAACTGCTACGAAAGGAAACCAATACCAAGTTCTAATCGCTATATTATAGAGGATTTCATTAAAAGCTTCATGTTCTTAAATTTAAATAAACCAAAAAAAGTGTATGAGATATATCATTGAAACATTTTATTCATTTGAAAGGCCTATTGATGCCATTATCAGTGAGATATAACATCGTTTAAATGTCCGTCACGGCTTCTCTGGACAGAGCGCATCTTGAAATGTAAAATTTTTTTATGACTCTGTCTCATAAATCAGACTGAATATGACCGATGGCGTGGGTTATGTTGGCTTTGAGAAGCGTTGTAGTTTGTGGCTTATTCCCGTGACTTTTGAAAATCCCACAAGAAAAAGTCTAACGGGATCAAATCGTACGATTTCCTGTATGTGCAGAATATGTGTGGCATGTAGCACCGATCTGTTGACATTTATGTCTAGGTCGTCCATTTCAAGTCAAAAGTCGTCCTTTCCTGTATCGTACCTTTTTCAAAAATGGGACTCATCAACGAGCCCACCCGACGAACACACCTCGTTGTCCATGGTTGCTTACTTACCGATCCTCAAATAATTAAATTTTGTACGGGTGCAGAACAAGTCAATGTAAAAAATTCACTAACTTGTGGTCTGCCAAAGGTCAAGTTCTTGTAAGCGATGTGAAATCGTCTGCCTCTGATTTTACTGTCGACTCTGACGGACGGTCGGCTTGCGGATGTTGCACGATAGTTGTCTGAATCAGTGGACTAAAATTTACTCACCACATTGCGAGTTGTGCTCTTGGTAGGACGATTATGGCGCTTACAAAATGAGAGAAGCACGCAATACATTATTCGAACAGAACAATTATTTGCACGCGTTGTTGAATGCTGATTAAATGTGTTCTAATTTGACAGATGAAGCCTCAACAAGATAACCGTTATCAAAATTCGGTAGTACCTGTTGGAACACCCTATACAGTCAGTAGAAGGAAATAAAAATATTATAAAATAAGAATATTTACAAATTAACAGTAATCCAAAGAGGAAAAGAAAAAAATTTGTTGGTGTTCTCCAAAGTGCAGACTCATATTAAAGGCAGAGAACTTTTGCTTTTAAAAAGTAAATTTGGTAAGAGAAAAAAATCGTATTCATTTCAAAAATTACAATCCTAATGCGAGAGAATAAAAAAACGTTTCATTCGTTTACCACCCTTCAGCAGTCATCTGGTAAAATCCAATAAAAAGTAAATAAAATTACCATCAAATATTTTTTAAATCATAATAAAACTCGATATACACTCGCCTACGGATATACGTACAATGCTGTATTGATTGCAATGATCCAGCAGTGAAAATAGAGAGAACGGTTCTAAAAATTGAAGCAGTACTGATATAATAACTAAACGCTGTGCAGTTAGTGATAAATATGAAAAAAGAGGCTTAGGTTAATGTTTATGAACTCCATGACACACTTCACAGGATAATTACGGGCATATGCGAAAGTCCATTATATTCGCACATAATACGGTTTCGTAGGCGTTCTGCATTAAGAGTCTCTTTAGCACACACCAGTCGCCGTAGTCCAGTAGGTAGTGTGTTGGCTTATTAGACGTAAAGCCAGGTTTCGAGCCCCAGGCCAGACATCAAGACAAAATACAAAACGTATTTCTTCGGCGACTTCCTCTCAGCAGATTTCTGGCAAATACTCTGAGAGTAAATAAAATTGTCATGAAAAAGTTTCTCAAAAATCTGTCTTCGAAGTAGACTTTAAACTGTAGATCCCGCCACTCATGTATAAAATTAACACACACAACATAAGTGGTGTGATAAACTAGGACGTTGCTCAATGGGTCAATTCGGCCTCCGGGTACTGTACTTAACTTAATTGACAAGTACACGTCCTCTAACCTACCCTAACCCAACCTAGCACATACAGCAGCTTCCTAAGAGGCGAATGTTCTACTAATCTGGAAATATGCTGATGCTACGCGAAAGGGTTTAGATGGCTCACTGAAACGGATATCAAAAAAGCCTTCAGAGAATGACAGCAAAGATGGTAGACGTGATATAAAAATTTGAGCTACAAGACGACATAGCGATCTCGATTTTTACCTTACACTGAACCTGTCCAGTCATAAGTGCTTTCGACATCTTCAGCTAGAAGATAATCCTATGTATCCATATTCGTTATTTTCATGAGTAGAAAAACCAGAACTACTTACTTGTCTTGTGGTAATTGATCATTATAACCTTTTTGTTAGGAATACGGCTTAGTTTCTCACAACACGCATGTTGTGTATGTTAATTTTATTCCAAATGACTCATTTTTGAGAAACTCCGAACAATAGATTTTATGAAATACTTTCCATGACAATATTATTTGCTCCGAATTTTTTGCCAGAAATCTGCTGAGGGGAAGTCGACGAAGAATATTTTTTTTTGTATTTCGCTTTGTTCGAAGTCTCTGACCTGTGCCTCATGGGATCCAGAACCGTGGCCTCACGTCTAATAAACCAACACGCTACCTACTAGACTAAGGTGACTTCAGCCACCAATGCTTTGCTCAATAGTATGATTCATGTTCACAGAAAACGTTGTTTCTACGAAACGACAGATGAAAGCTCCATTATTCTAGAACCTGCTACAGATGGGTAGAAATAAATTTAATCCGATTTTTATAAACATTTTCATCTATTTCAATTCGCATTGTATTTACGATATTTGTATTTTAAGACTTTAACTAATATTACGATAATAAATTGGTGTTTGAAATATTTCATTTATAGTGGATATAAAGCGAAAAACTTTCCGTAATCCTGTAGATTTTATTACTTTAACTTGATTAAATAAAATTTGATTCTACTCCTGTCAGCCCCTCAACGAAAACATGTGTGTTTAGACTGCTTTCCTTGGAATTTTACAAGTTTTTGTATTTCTTTTGCCTTTGGTATTCAACATTTATGTATTTGTTTGTTATTATTACCTGAGGGAAAAAGGAGTTGAAAGAAAATAAATCTTTTCATTACAATCAGAATTCATGTTCAGCTGTGTCCCATTAGTAACCAGTAGTAAAACAAAATTTAAATTAAATTAATTTTGTTATTCTTTATTATTGTTGTTGTTTTCGTTTTGATTTCAATTTAATTACTGTTTGTTTATCTGTTGATGAAAATCTCGGATTGTAATTTTGGTAATTCATGGTAAGTAACTACAATTTATAAGTATAGGGTGGGAAATTCAAAAGTTTAAATTTAACCGTAGATCGAGCTTTGTATCAAAAAGGATACATTTCAATTTTTTAGGCGATATAACTTTCATTTAGAAAAAGTTAGATGCCTGATATTTTTATAATTCGTTAGTATTGTTATCGCCATTATTTTAAACCAAATAAAAAAAATTTTTAAACAGGAATTAAAAAATTCAAAAACTTCGTAATTCAGGCTTATTTTTCATTTTTAATGCATACGACTTTCCTAGGGATTCTTTGGTGCTGTGTTTGAAATTTTTTAAGTTATCAAAGATTTTGTAAAATTTTATGGTAAATTATATACAATATTTATGGTTTTTGAGAAAGAATTGAAAGTTAAGTGGTGGACGAAAGAGAAAAGGTTGAATTTTCTATTCTTGATATTGATTGAAGTAATCGTAGTCTAGTATGTAGCGTGTTAGCTTATTAGACGTCAGATCAAGTTACCAATCTCAGGTGAGACATTTCCAATTTACAACGAAAGGTTGTAATGACCGATTATATATTAATTATATATGTAATATTCCTGCTGTAAAGACTTTGGAGAAGAAGAAAATAGAAGCTGGTCTTATGAACTGAAGAAAGTATTGGCAGCAACAAACATGACAACAGGACGTTTATCGCCGAAGATGGTACTACTTGGAACAGAACATACTGCCTTTAGTAGTTTGGGATGAAAAAATATTACCAATTTTCACGCAGATTGCTAGCAGCTGTTTCCTGAAATCTTGTAGAGTCTTTCTTACTGCTCTTCTCATATTTATCTCACGTGACTGACAAACATTAGAAAAATGTGTTCCGTCCCATGTTTTATTACAGATGATAATATTTCGGTCAACTACGTACGTATGAGATAACAGAATCATTCGTTTTGATAATAATATATTTACGCCTTTTCGAAAAATGAGCTGACAGTTTTGCAGCCTTTATCATCTAATTATCTAATCATGCTTAAAGGCCTTTTTTTAAATTCGAATGAAAATAATTTTTTTTCTAAAAAAATTTATTTATCTTAATTTTTTATTAGAAAATTTTAACCATTTTCAGAAAACATTTATCACACAACTTATCGTTTTATGTAAGAAATAATAATGTATAAATAGTTTGGGATTAGCTATCATACTTTCAAAGCAGCCCATATATCCTTTTTTAAGATTCTTAAAAATTTAATTATTTGTTCGCCTAAAAGGTAAGAAAATTAAAGAAAATATATTTAAATAATGATGCTTATATTTTTATGTTCTTTTTTGGTATATTTCCATTTCAAATTAAAGTTTTTAGCATCAGAATTCAAAAACTTTTTAGTTTTATTGTGGAAAATGGAAATTACCTCCAGTGATTTTAATTGAAAGTTGAAACTTAATGATGGAATACTTACAGTGATTGTTAGGAAATTGTTATTGACATAGTTGATGTTCTATTCCACCGGGAAACTTTTTTACCTCACATGACGTTGACAACAAATATTTCTAACGAATCACTAGAATGATTTGTACCATCAGCTAGCCCTCGATTGGGAGCCTTACTGATGCGAGTGACAATAAGCTGTCCCATCTTTTCTACCTCACATAACGTCGACAACAAATGAAATATATATGAAATATAACAAGTGAAATATAACAATGGTTGGTACCATCAGTTTTCAGCCAGCCCTCATCTGAGAGTGTTACTGATGCGAGTGACAATAAGCTGTCCAATTTAAGCAATTGGAAACTTATAAATCGCCACAAAGCAGGGTGCTATACGTCAAATTATTACCATTTACAAAGACATAAAACCAAGCTGACATAAAGTGCTTGATTTTTATGTAAAAAACCAAGCCAATTTACATCATGTCAAAAGTTTCATAAAAGTGATAATAAAATGTAATAATAGTAAATAAATAGCTTTATTAAAATTAATTAAAACAAATAAAAATTTTTAATAAAATAATCGTGACAATTCCATGTAATACAAGTGTGTATCAAAAATGATACATATTCAAGAATTATGAAGTTTTTTTTAAGAAATTGCCAATCTCGGTAATGACGAATGTTGGCCTTCAGTTGCTCACTTGTCTCTGGTTTGTCGTAATAACACTTTTCCTTAACGGTGCCCCACAGAAAATAGTCAAACGGTGTCAACGGCACATTGCTATCATCATTTCGAGTAATTTAACGGCTATCAAACGCTTGACATAATAAATCGATTGTGGCATGAGATGTGTGGCAAGTTATAGGATACTGTTGAAACCAAACATCGTTCACATCAACATCATGAACAGCGGGTATAAAAAAATTGGCTATCATGGTGTGATAGGTGTCTCCATTGACCGTAATGGTAGCGCCGTTCTCATTTTCACAGAAATATGGGCCAATGATGACTCCGCTCCACAATTCGCACTAAACAGTCACTCGTAATATGTGCATTGGCTTCTGTAAGACCACGTGTGGAATATTGTTGGAATAAAAAACTAGAGTCTCTGACAGAACTTTATTTTAAAATTGATCGAACGATAATGAATTGACTGTATACTCAAAAACCGTCCGCTAGAAATAACAATGAAAAATGAAAACCACCTACTCCTTTCTATTACAAATGAATTCTTGCGCAAAATTTACTCTTGAGCTGTCCAGTTTAAAATATGTTTGGTCCTCTAATCAGTCGCGAAGTGTGCTTACAGTAATATTCGTACATAAAGTTTCTTCCGCTTATAGTAAGACTTAACTTTGTCTAAAGTTTTTGTAAAAATATTGAACCATTTTTAAATTAATATTTGATCCAGTACTATACCTAAAAACAAAGCAGCCACTTCGTAATGTTGCTGCCACTACACTTAATTGTTTTAATTATATATCTGGAATTATGATATCGATTAACTGTTGACTAAGTAAAAGCCACAGGGTATATTATTTGCCAACTGATCTCCATCGCCTAAATTTGGTTTCTTCGCCCGATAAAATATTTTTCTATGAACTCATTAGTTTATTCACGTTTTGTTTGGCAGAATTCACTCTGTATGCCAAAAATTAAAATTTTAAATGCTAAAAGTTGAATAAGCACTTAAATCCCTCTTTTTTTAATATTTGTGATCCTAAAAAGGACCTTTTATGTCAAATCAAGAGATAAATCATTTGATGAAGAAAACGCAACATTGGTCAGCAGCAGTCAGACAGCTCTTTAAATTTTTCGTCTAGTGTTCTTTGAATCTCTGTTGTAATGAATTAAATGAGAATTTAAACTGAGAATTATGTTGCTTCTGTAGAAAATATTTGATATGAATTACAAAATCCTTACATCACTTACGTTGCAGCATTTTTCGCTAACCAGTGTCAGACCTCTGCTGGTGGACAACCCATTACATGTTGTCTGCAATTGGAAAGAATCCAGTTCAACTTTTTAAAGACAAACATTAAATTACAAATACACAACGGATTTTATTAATAAATTCGTAAATAATTTAAATTCGTATTTAATAAATGCTCATACTCCAGTACTAACTGAAATTTATTTTAAAATTTAAATCTGAATTAAGCAAATAACTGCTGTACTAATATAATAAATTTAAAATTATTTAACCAATTAAAGAAATATTTCTGTTTGGGTCAATGTAAATAATGATTTGTTTTATAAAAGTAAATAGAAAACATTATCGCTTAAATAAAACATAAAAATGTTGTGTTCATATATATCAATTACATGCTATCGATTACAAGCTATTAAAATATTAATTCTATTTGCACTTTGGAACGTATGATATAATTTATGTAATTATTGGCAATTATAATT
The DNA here is from genome assembly GCA_936449025.2 of Sarcophaga subvicina. Classification (NCBI taxonomy): domain Eukaryota; kingdom Metazoa; phylum Arthropoda; class Insecta; order Diptera; family Sarcophagidae; genus Sarcophaga; species Sarcophaga subvicina. The sequence goes on from OW388084.2 coordinate 44,060,916, forward strand.
GAATATGGGTGTTCTGGTAGTCTAGTGGGTAGTGTGCTAGACTATTAGCGTGAGGGTCGGTTCCCACCAGAGACTCTAGTCTATGACACTACACCGAGCATATGCCCAAAGTTAGTCAACTCGTATATTATTAAAATATAATTTGTAATTTTATTGTAATAAATAAATAAATAAATATAATTTAATATGTTTACAATAGTCGATGAAATAAGTGGGGAAAATTATGGGTTAAACTGTTTGAAGACCAATTGTAGAAAATTCTGATAAGCCTAAACAGCAAGTGATTCGAATCATTCAACAAAATTTACAGTCTTAGTTGTTGTTGAATTTACAAAAAAAAAAAAAAGAAATAAGACGCAGAAGCAAAAAAGACAGAGCAGCAAGCAAGGCAAACACATAACCTTTGAGTGAGTATTGTAGTGTTCGTATGCGAATCATACATAATTTGTGATTCTTGTAAATATTGACTTATGGAGAGTTGAAATCAATAACATCATACGTGTTGATAAGTATGAATATGATGAGTACTTCAAACTTTGAATATGAGTAGAGATTCCATAATGTTAAAGTAAGTATGAATGCGCATAAGTATCAGAAGTTATGAGTATGATTCGATTCTACTCACCTGTTTGGATACTCAATGCTGATCTCTGGTCTGGTGATTCTCTGGTGAGAAACGGTTGCTTTGCGATGTAATGTCAAATCAAAACTCAATTGAAAAATTTGCTTATGAGTAAATATAGCAAATATTACCAGATTAAAAAAACTTTTATATTCAATGCCATATATATATATCCGTGGGGTTTGTTGAGTGGATTGTGGAGCAGTTGGCAACTAATCCTAATTTTGATCGAAAAATCATTTCCAAGCATAAGGCCCTCTCCTGAATGAATGGATATGTGCACAAATGAAATTGCTGAATTTGGGCGATATTAATCCATATGAGGTCCACTAGCGTTCAATGAATGCCGAAAAACTGTTTGTTTTTGCTGATTTTTTGCAATTATTTTTGAAACGGGAAGTTGGCCTAATGTTGAGCTAATTATTTGCAATATTCTTAGCCTATAGTTATATGTCAAACGGTTGTTTCATTCATTTCTTATAACATTGTTACATTTTTACCTTTTAAAACGTTTAAAATATGAGCGCGTAGATTGCAAATAAAATAGAAATAAATTTGTATTTAGTTTTAATTAATTTTTTTATTATTCGCACAATTCTGTATGCCACTGGTCACAACTAGACGTAAACAACAACAATGACATTCTTTTTTCTTCCTCTGTTTGTACCCTTTGCATAAACAATAACAATTACTAGATAATTATTCGACAGATCCTTGTAACGGAGGTCTTCAAAACACGATTACTCTCTTCAAACGCACCGCGTATTCACACAAGACTCACTGAACTTTACTCGTATGATGAATGTTCTTGAAGGCGAATGTTCGTGGCTTCGCCTTCTCGAAATCTCTATAAATGTAAACGTCGTTGTTTACTATACATTTATTCTTGTGGTGTTTGTTGGTATATTTTTGTTTACTTGTTTACCATTTTTTTATTCTGGTGTTTGTTGTTATTTTAAACAGTACGATAATTTGTAAACAATTTTGTTTACTACATTGTTTTGTTTTTATAGCTTTTGTTAAAATTTTAATGTAAAGCGATTTAAAAGCAAGACACCAGTATCTGGATTTTTCATTTTCGTAACAATATTATTGTCTGTTTCACTTTTCGTCCATTTTTCCTTTATTTGCACTTTCTAAAATTTTTTCATTCCACTCTCACTACGAAGAGATTTTTGCCCATTTTTATGTTCAGTCTACTTTTGTGTTTTAATCGATTTATGTTTTTAGTTTTGAAAACGTCAGTTCTTTTTATTGTTTTCATTGCTGGTCGTAGATCTTCCAGAATGAAAAATAAAAGGCGTGTTCCATTAAATTCTATGCATTACTTTAACTCTTTTGGTGAATGTACCAAACATTTCTGTTTAATTATTCATAACTTGATGTTAAAATTTAAGTTTATTAACACGTTGACTTCCCTTCTATTAAGTCAACTACGAGTTATCTCGCACTCACTACAATTTTTGCTATAAAAAAACATCACTTTTGCTTTTTGATGATACCTATGTTCTAAAAATAGAGTTTTTAGTAATATAATGTGAAAAAATCAAATTGTCATTTTTGGCCAGTTTTCTGAAAATTGTCGCGGCAGTCAACGTGTTAAATAAACATATAAATTTTGTCTGTTTTTATTTGAATTTAATATTTTTATTCTATAATTTTAAATTTCTTTCTCTTTGTTCCACCGCTTTGCATTTACAACATTTGGGCGAGTCAACTATCCGACGAGCTAACAAAAACTAAATTTTGTTTCTTCAAAATCGTCCATAGGAAAACAATATTTTTGATGTTCTTTTTCCACCTTGTGTAGCATATATTCGTTTTGAATCTCCAACTTGTTGTGTTGGCTTGAGTTGTGATTAGTTGTATGTGTGCATTTTCCCATTTTTCACAATGACATCTTGTCTGGTATTTGCTTGTACATTTTCAAAATATACTCTCTCTCTCTCTCTCTGTGTGTGTGGTAAGGAGATGCACCGTGAAGATATTGTAGTGAATTAATATATATTCAGATACTTTCGTAAGAATTAAGAAGTTTTTATTCTCTCAATATCTCATAGAGAGTTGACGCTTGCGTTGCTGTAACATTTTTATAGAATTGTTCTCACAAAGTTATTTTAATGAAAAGGAAATATTTAATGTTGCTAAACTCTATACGTTACAGCAACTTTTTCAAGCAACATGTTGCCTTCGAATAACTGTTTAATTCAATTATTTGAATATTCTTTTAGTGCTATGACTTAAAACTGCAGGACGTATGAGTAATTCTTGATAAATAGTTTTAATATATTACTCATACAATCCGTAGAAAGCAACTCAAAGAGTTTAGTAAACATGTTGCAGAAGTATCAAAATTAATAAATGAATCTATTAAAATTGGAAATTGAATTTACATACCAGAGATCAGCAATGAGTATTCAAAAAGATGTGTAGATTCGAATCATACTCATAACGTCTGATACTTATACGCATTAATACTTATTTTAATATCATACTCATACTACTCATATTCAAAGTTTCATCGTACTCATACTTAACAATACGTATGATGTAGTTGATTTCGACTCTCCATGACTCAACATTTACGAGAATCGCAAAATAAGTACGATTCGCGTACGAGTACTACAATATTCACTAGAAGGTTGTGTGTTTGCGTTGCTTGCTGTCTTTGTCTTTTTGTTTCTTCTTTTTTTTGTAAATGCAACAACAACTAAGACTGTAAATTTTGATGAATGATTCGAATCACCCGAATCATTTATGAGTATTATAAGTATTTTTCTAAATTTATAAATCTGAATGAGTAGGCGTATGAATCAAACATATTTCGAATGTTATGAGTTTGATATCAACGTTGTACTCATACTTATTGCAACTTGTACTTATAAATCAATGTTGTAGTGAGTATGAATGAATCAGAGTAGTTGAATTTAATGAGTATTTGTGAGGAGCGAAAAAATGATTTATTGCTGATCTCGGTTCATACATAATGGTCATTACAACCCTTCAGAAATATTACGATCTAGCTTCTCATATCACTTTTGTTGTATGTGTGTATTTTGTTCATGAGTGACGGTTCCTACAGTTTAAAATCCACTCCGAACGACAGAATTTTGGGAAACTTTTTCATGGTATTTTATTTACTTTCAGAGTTTTTGCCAGAAAATTGCTGAGAGGCAGTCGCCGAAGAAATATTTTCTAATAACTCGTTTTGTTGGATATGTTTGAACTGTGGTCAACACACTACCTACTAGTCTACGGTGACTACCAATTTAATTTAATTTCCATTTAATATGTTAAAGGATTTTTTTAAGGAAGGAACACTGAGAAAGGGATAAATTCGCCTAATAAATAAATAAATTAAATAAATTAATAAAAGCTGTCAGTACATCGGCCTTCATATATCCAGAAATATAAAGATGAGAAAAACTGATCTCTGGGAAAAGAGCAAAGAGCATGAGAAATTGTCTTTCTAATGTACAGAAAAGAGTCCGTGCTGGCATCACAAATGTCAGTAGAAGCACACCTCCGGCAGCTCAGGATGTCATTCTTCCTTCACTTACTCCCTATTGAAGAATATGTGTACAAGGCAGCAGCTAAAAGCTTCTTTAAGCTAAATGAATTATGTCTAGTGAGTTCCTGTACGGTAAGCCGCTTGGCACTACTGAAGGAACTAACGAAGTTGGGACAGGTTACAACAACAACAAACAATAGCAACAAGCAACAAAAATTCATTTATATGACAGAGGCTTGTTGATAGACTCAGGCAAAATCTTCTGTAACTGAGTAATTTTTACTGACAAGTGCTAAGGTGAAGCCGGAAATGATCGGAATTCATATAAGTAGGCTTCCGGCGAGATTTAAACCACCGAGCTACACAGGAGGCATATACCAAAAAGCTGAAGAGTTACAATTTTTGTAGATAATCAGCCAACACTAAAGGCTTTGATGAGAGATATTTTAAAGTCTCATCTGGAAGTGTAAAACGACCTTATATACAATTAACACATTGGATTGGTAAGATTAGAATGAAGGCTGCAAAAAAGGAAGACACAGTAAGAACGCGGTTAGGCTTTTTCTTGGCATTATTGAGGAAAAATTTCATTTGCATTCACCATTAAATGTGAACCAGGATTTCTTTTTGGCACCAACAATGTAAACAAATCTTATATCTGCCGTGGTTTAGAAGGTAGTATGTTGGCTTAGTAGACGTCAGGACTCGGTTCAATACTCAGTTCAGGAATCTCCAACTAAACGAAATGTGAAAAAATATTTCTTCGGCGACTTCCTATCAGCAGATTTCTGGCAAAAACCCTGAGAGTAAATAAAATTGCCATGAAAAGGTTTTCAAAAATCTGTCATGAGGTCCCGCCACTCATGTATAAAAATTAACGCACACAATGTAAACGCATGGTGTGAGAAACTAGGTCGTAGTACTGACTAAAGGTTTGTAATGACCAATTATGTATGTATGTAAATCCATTAACACTACTCTCTCTTATTTCCTTACTATAACCTCTTTGCCTTGTTCCAACAGCAGGACTAGGAGGCATATAAGATCCATAAATTCGAATATGTATTATTTAAGGCGTTATTTTATTAAAGGCGTTATTTGTCAAATCATCTTGAATCTTAATTCTATTTTATTTTTTATTTATTTATTATAATTTTTTTGTTGACATTTATTTTTTCAAGAAGGAAAACAAATTATAGGTAAAACTTCTTCTGCAAGCAGTAAAATGTCAGTCAATTACTTAGATTGGCTTATGTGGACACCACTACTAATTAAAAGGAATATTGAAGGTGGTAAAAGAAGATGACCTAAGAACGAATATTTTGGCTGCCAAAAATAAAGGTCATCTTGGTGATGATGACGTTATGTTGCTAAAGATTTTAAGAACTTTGATAAACTGTTGCCTCATTTAAAAAGGGACAAAGAAGAAATAAAAAAGAAAGAAAATGAAGAGCAAAAGTTAACTAAAGATTGAGGGCAGTAAAATATATCGTACGGTTGCAGTACTATAGCACCTCTTCACGACGACGACGCTCATTGGTTGAAACTCATGAAGTATATTGAAAATCATTACTTAGGTCAGTATGGTTTTATGGTGTCCTCTTATGGGGAATATGTTCTACTTTTCTTTTAAAGTTCTTTTAAAGTTAAGTTACAATTTTACAAATGTGCGTACGACTACTACTGTATTACTAACCTTCATTCTCTCAGTTTTACTTTTTTATAAATGCAAATAAATATACCCATGCACACACATATGAATTTAAATTAAATGCAGATTTAAATAAGTATATTTACTTAAGCAACCTGAAGATATGTTGTTACATATTTATATACAAACATATTAAACAAACGTACTTTTTCTTCTTCTTGTATCTCATGATAGTGTTTAGAGCTTGAAAAAAATTGAAAAGTTATTGCCGGCCAAGGTCGACTATGCGATACATTACGCAACAATGTTTCAAATACTTTCTTCTTTGTTTATAGTGAACAAGATAAGACGTAGTCTATTCAAACATTATTGATACTGTTGCACCCTATAATTACTCATTCGTGAGTCACTTCTACACTTTTCAAAAATCTCTACAGTTTGGTACGTGAGGAATCACAAAAAAATATTTCTAATCTAATTTACGAACATAAAAGTTTATTTTAGAAAATTCCACAAAATTGAGCACACTTGCTTGAAACATTTGGTAAAAAATAATTACAAAATCAGTTTGTTTTTAAGTCTGGCCATTTACCTTGACTAAACACAATGAGATGCAAACGATGATAATTTCGATATAATTCTTGAACGAGCAATATTTTATTTTATTTTACAGATTAGTTAGCCAATATACTTACGTAAAGTTCTTCACGTAGTAGAAGGACAAGGCTCGCCATAGTCTAGTAGATAGTGTCTTGTTTTACTAAATGGGAAGCCGTGGTTCAACCCCAGGCTCAGATATCTCGACCATAACGAAATACGAAAAAATATTTCCTCAGCGACTTCTTCTCAGCAGATTTCCGACAAAAACCCTTAGAGTAAATCAAATAACCCTGAAAAGTTTCCAAAAATCTGTCGTTCTGAGACAACATTAAAAGGTAGGTCCCGCCACTTATGGATAAAACTAACACATACAACATAAGTGGTGTTAGAGGATAGGTCGTAATCCCGACTAAAGAGTTGTAATGACCAATTATGTATGCATATATGAACGAATTTTATAGGCATTTAAATCTAAAATATCTGTCATTCTCCAGTAAAAAAATAAAAAGTGTTGTTACGCCCTTATGAGTTTTAGGGGACGATTAAAAAATAATATAAAAAAAAAACGAAATAAATCAAACATGGTTATTTTAATATACACCAAAATTCATTTCATATGGTTCGGTTATTCGGAATATTTATTTTGCATTCAAGTATGAAAGAACGTTTTCAAATAATGTACATATAACCCATGTGTACTATGATATACACACAGTTACTAAAGTATACATACGGTTAAAAAATTGCCGAAATTTTTTAACTAATCCGTTTTCGTTGAAAATCTTTATAGTTTTCTTTATGATAAGACGGTCTTTTGCATTGGTTAAAAAATTTCTGAAATTGAACTGAATTGTGGCCCTGCACAGGCCCGCAAAGGTATGCATCAGATTTACAAATTTCACAAATTTCTGAACCAAAGCAAAAGACCGTCTTAAAATCGAAGAAAGATGTCAGACAATTATAAATATTTAAAAAAAAAAAACACAAATGTGCAGGCCCACAAAAGTGTACATCAGGCCCACAAAAGTTGTCTTAAAATCGAGGAAAGTTGTCAGACATTTACAAAGATTTTCAACGAAAACGGATTAGTTAAAAAAATTTCTGAAATTTGTTATCCGTATGTATACTTCTGTGGCTATGTGTACTTTATGCGGTTATAATAACTTTTTGTTATAAATTATAGCAGCATACCTATGCACTACCGTAAAGGCACATTTTAGCAATCAACCTTAATAATCAATCAAAAAAAATTAATATTTAATAAATACTACTGATAAAAAAACACTTCCCAACATTAAAATGAAATCTACGTAAAATAATTTGTTAAATTTCAACCACGACACATACTGTTTCTCACACAATTTATTGCAGCACATTTTTTTAACATAAAACCAGTCTAAGCCCCATGTATAGCGTGATGTATTCCTCCGTAATTAAAGTGGAGTTCATTAATTTCACTTTTCTTTTTCACATTTATATACTGTTTACCAGGTCAGGTGTATATTTAATAAAGTGTGATTGGGTATTATAAACAATTAGGGAAAGATTGTCCTGCATACAATTTAGATTTTTTTACAGGAGGTGTTTTTCGGATTACGTGTGAGTGTGAAGAAAAATATTATGCCGCAAGTCATTGCAGGTGATTTTGATGACAGAGAATAAGTACTCATATGTGAGGTTTGCGTTGATGAAGGACTTCGAAATGGGTTCTAAATAAAAAACTTTTTGTATAAACATCACAATCTGTTTTTAATTAAGCCTTCAATTCATAAAAATCTTATTTAATGGTTTCATTCATTCCTTAAAATATGACGGCAGGTGATAAATGTTGCTAATAAAATACGAAAGAAATTGCAAAATCATGGAATGCCTCACGATTTTCATTTTAGCAGTAGAATGGGGATCCGACATGAAACGCGACTTATGACTAAGGGATAATGGACACAAAACTCCTTACCCAAATATAATTAGGACACAGGGGGACAGGATGCATCTGATACCAGATCGATTTTTTTAGACAAACGGAACAATGGCGCAGATGCTTGTGTAGACTTTTTGCTACACGGATGACTATAAACGTAAAGACTGGACAGGACTTGGCCTCTATATAGATTAGGTTAGGTTAGTGTGGTAGCTTTCATACCAAAAGCTCACCTGAACACGCATAGCGGCCCGTTGTGACGCCACAAGTGAACGCAGTCTTTGTACTGATCAAGTTCCTCCGAACCAAGGAGGGAGAAGTTGGTCAGCGCAAGGGCTGCACATTTCAAAACCCCACGCTGGAAAACCAGCCAGAAAGCTTGATAAACGAGGCTATACCCTTGAGATCAATGGACGATAACTCCGTCAAGTTGACGCGCCAATAAGACAAGAGATTGAGTCTTGCCGCAGTGAACTTAGCCCCCTGCTTAGCGAGGAGCTCAGTAGGAAGCCAGTTAAGCATTGCGAACAAGGCCTTCGAGGGGGTGGTGCGTAGAGCACCAGTGATACGAATAGCTGCGGACCTTCTGGCTCCGTCCAGAAGTTTGACATTGTGCTGCTTGTCCAGAGCAGTCCACCGGAAGGCAACACCATATAGTAGGTTGGGACCGATGACTGCAGAATAGATGCAGCGCATGACCCTTGGGCTGAGACCCCATCTGGATCCAACTGCCCTGCTGCAACAGCAAGCAGCACATGCTGCCTTCCGCGCCCTTGCAGCCAGATTCGCCCTCCAGATGAGTTTGGGATGAAGCATCAGGCCCAGATACTTAACTTTGGGACTCAGCGTGAGTCTGGTCCTGTTTATACTAGGGAGGGGGAAGGTCGGGACCTAGTATCTCCTATTGGAAAGAATTGTATCTGTCTTGGAGGGATTAACGGATAGTCCAAAAACCCCGCACCAGTCCAGTACAATTGACAGCGCCAAGTTTAGCTTATCAGACAGCGTCTGTGGGCAAATTCTCGACGCAGCAATGGTAATATCGTCAGCGTAGGCTATAGCGTTATTACCAGAGGATTCAAGTCTTCTCAGGAGTGAGTTGACTGCGAGATTCCAGAGAAGTGGAGATAGAACACCGCCTTGTGGTGCACCCCTACAGACAATTCTCTGACACTGTGAAACCTCCACTTTGGAGGTTATTATACTCGATTTGAGAAGGAGCTCAGGAAATCTGACCAGATTCTGATCCAGGTTGAGAGAATTAAGAGCCCTAATTATAGCGTCCGGGTTAACGTTGTTGAATGCACCCTCAATGTCCAGGAAAATGGTCAGAGTGTATTCTTTAAAGTGCAAGGACTTTTCCACTCGTGAGATAAGGGAGTGCAGTGCAGTCTATATAGTAGACTTAGAAACTAAACTATGCCTCTGACTTACATAGCATACGAGCAGAGACTTAGAGCGAATGATCTGGAACAGAATTTGACACGGAATCAGGGACTGTCCAGAACTGCAAAAGAACAATTAAGAATTTCTTACAGCATGACACAATAGGCATTATAACTATCAAAGTGGTAGCAAGTAGTCTAGCTTATGGGATTATTCTAGGATTAGAAGAGATATTATAGTAATACTCCTTATTGATTGAGGGCAATAAAATAGATTGATAGGTAGCGTTACTTCACTACGACAATAATTGCAGAAATGAGTCTCTCTCATATATTTTAACACAAAGCAAATGTAAGTTTAGATTGGAAAATCCTATAAGTAAAGTTTAATAAGATCGAATGACTGGTTTATTTGACATTGTAACCTGTACGTCATTGTTATTACACAATAAAACTCTTAATTGTTTTCATATATAATTTTCTCACGAAATATCGCTCTCTAAGTGGTGTTATATACATAGCTGCCAGATAAATGAGGCACCAAATGGTCAAATATTTGAGAAAAAATCGTCAAAATCGTCAAAGACGTTTATTGAAATCGTCAAAAAATCGTCAGAAGAAATAAATAAATAAAATAAAAGTTTTTAAAAACCAAAATTATTTCTATTGTAGTAAAACATATACAGTCAATATACATACATATGTACTTATCTGAGTTCAAAAATAAAACATTTAAATTTTTTTTTTAATTAAAAGCTAGCGTCCCTCAACTTCATTTATTAATTTTTTTTTCAAAAACGGAGAAATTTTATATCATTATCAGGAAAAAATTGTTTGAGGATTAAACAATCTATCCCAGTGTTGTTTATTGACACATAAGCGCAGCAATAATATTGCATCATCTGTTGGCTTCAACCGACACATTCTTCAGTTCCTTCTTAAGATCTTATCATCTTACTATTTACATCATTTGTAACCGACCGAGACTGGAATACAACTCTCATGTATGGGTCGGTGCCTCAACGTCTATTTTGAGGTTTTTCGATCGTTCACAGCAGAGGCCGTAGTAGCTCGTTAATGACGATAATGTATCCAACTCTATTGAATCATTGGAGCATCGTTGCAATGTGGTTTGTGTTTCACTGTTTTATTGCTTCGACAAAAGAATTTTGCTCGAACGAAGTAAGGGGACTTTTCCCGAAAATCATATATTTCTACGTAACGCTCGTCTTTGTCGGCCATCACTTCCGTATATGGTCGATTGATCAGTGGATCGCACACTGCATTACAGTAAAAATACGTTTTTTAGTCGGACTATTCGTATGTGAAACTCAATTCCTGCAGAGGCTATTCCTGATACTCATGGTGTAAAATATCACAAACCTAGTGTCCATAAACAATGTTCTCTCTTTCCTTCTTCATCGATCCCCTGAGTGTTGGTCGTACGAACAAAAATAACGGCACTTGCCTTTGTTCTTCCGATGGCAATATTAGAAACTATACTCGAAAATTGTCTGCAACGACAAGTGGTAAATTATTTCCAACTATGATGTTATTTAGGAGTTGTAAGGCTTTAAGGGGTTAAAAAGGAATAAAATACAGAAAAATCATCACAGGTATTCGAAAGTAACTTAAAAATATAATAATTTGTTCCTTGTAATTACTAACATAAATTTCCAATAGTAACAATTGCATAGTAAATACAAAGATTAAAGTAACTTTTAATATACTAAAGTAAAGAATATGATGTAAATTTTTAATTCCTCAAAGTCGTCAAAATAAGGGCGTAAATCGTCAAATCGTCAATGTGATATTTTTGAAGATCAAAATCGTTAAAAGGACGATAAATCGTCAAATCTGGCAGCTATGGTTATAGAAAAAATTTTATTGCCGTGTAGACGATTTCAATTAGCTGGCTTGTACTAATGCTTGTCTGGCAATGGAATGAAAAAAGTATGTATAAATGTTAGTAAAACATAAAACCACAAAAATTAAAATTTAAAATAAATAACAAAACATGAAAATATGAAAATATTTTACAAACAAGCGATTCAACCAAAGAGAACAAAAAGTCTCCGGCAATTTTAAAGAACAATACAAACAAAATTCACAATAAAATCAGAAAATTGTGCAATAATTTAGAAATTTATGAATTTTCTTACACCAACCCTTCCTATTGTGCGAAATTTATGCCCATCGAAGCTATAAAATTCATACATTTTTCCATTTCAACATTTCATATTTTCTACATTCAATACAATCCCGCATTCATTTATTCATACACTCACTCATGTATTCACTCATACACTGTCCCATACATTCACTCATACACTCACTCATACATTCATTCAATATTGAAATTTTTGTATTGAAAAATTTTCTACTTCATGTACCTACACTACTGTGTGCTGGCTGGTATGGAGTGGTAACGCTGGAAACTAAATGGGTGAGTGAATCCATTGTCAATTCAAACGTATTGTCGTCATTGTTGTTTTGATAAATTTTTAACATTTTTCATCGATTACACGGCGCGACAGTCAAAATACACCCGAGTAACTACATAGTCTAAGTTTTTCACTAGGTTGAGTAGAACTCAAAAATACTTTATTTATTTCTCTCGAACACTCCAAACTTGTTTTATTTGACAAAAACGGGTTTTTTGATCTTTTCATACAAAATTATTGATTACCCAAATATGTTTGAACTTATTTCAAAAATCCAAAATTTTGTTAAAGGGCAAGAGATTAGGCTTTAAAACGGTATTCATAAACGTTTTGTTCAAACTCACATATATGTCATCAGTTTTGATGGGGTAAACTTGGAAAAATATTATTTTTTTTTCTTATTTTTTCAAGTTTAGCTGCTCTTAATTGCAAAATTTAATTAAAAATATAAAATAAGTGATAACATTCTGAAAGTGCATTACCTTGTGAAGAAACTGACACTTCGTTTGATCAAATCGGACAAAAATTACCACAGTTATTATTTAAATAGTATAACAGTTGTGTTATATTTTTATGTATTCGTATGTCATTTCATCAAATGAACTTTCAGTTCAAAAATTTTCAAAAGTTTTTATGGATCTTGATTGTTTATCGCAAAATGTGTCAATTTCAGGTTTGGGTGACTACTAGAAGTCGCCTAATATTTGTGTTTTTTACAAATATTATTATTTCGCTTTGCGCAAACATTGTTCAACTTCTGGTGGTCGCTCAAACGTGAAATTGACACATTATGCGATAAACAATCAAGATCCGTTAAAAATTCTAAAAATTTTTGAACTAAAGGTTCATTTAAAAAAAATATACATATATGTATATGAATAATATAACTCGACTGTTAGACTCTTCAAATAATATCTACAGTAATTTTCGTCCGATTTGATCAAATTTAGTGTCAATTTCTTCACAAGATAATGCACTTTCAGAATGTTATCACTTATTTCATATTTTTAATTAAAGTTTGCTACTATGAACTGACAAACTTCAGAAATATGAAAAAAATTCGCATTTGTCAAGTTTACTTCATCAAACCCCATATCATATTAAGTCAAATAATATATGTATATATGTATATCATTTTAAAGGCCCATCACTCTCCTTTCTAAGGTTTAAATTTTGGACATTGGTTAAGAAATGTTTGTGTAATCAATAAATTTGTGCGTAAGGTAAAAAAAACAGTTTTTGTCGAATAAAACAATTTTGAAGGGGACGAGAAAAGTACTCTTGAGTTCTACTCAACTAATTGAACAACTAAGGCTAAGTAGTTACTCGGGTGTATTTAATTTTTTGTGTTTTGTCGCATAGTGTTATTTGCTGAAGCAACCTTAAAAACTGTACGAACGTATTAATGATGACGACGCTAGTATTTATCTCCGCTGTTAGTGAGCTTATGTGGAGGTTGACTTGACACACACTCATGAATCACTGAAAATTTAATTTTTTGTTTTTGTTTCGTTGAGACATGCATATGTATTCGTTTTTTTTAAAGCTATTCTTGTAGAGCTCTGTTTATTATTGTGTTTAATTGTGAAGAGTAACCCGTGGTACTGAATAAATCTGGCGGACAGTTATGTAGACTGCAGTTGTATTTGCCGGGTATGTCATCTGACGTAGAGTCATCAATGCAAATACATTGCCGGCAGTTACCGGTGTCCTGTAGAATAACATCGCCTATATTTTATAAAGGGTAACTGTAAAGAATAGCAATTGAAATTAAAGTTACTGCAAAAAAATTTACATAAAATTTCTTTCAATGAAAAAAGGAGCAAAAATGGAAAAGAGGTTTCAAGGAAGAAAGGGATGATTTATGGATTTATGGCATGAAGGTGGGTGAAAGCAATCAATAAAGGAATGGAAAGCTTTTGAAAGCAAGAATTTATCTTATTGATTATAAAAATCTATAAATAATAGAGGGACAATAGAAATTCAAATTTAAAAAAAAAATAAATTCAATTATGTCAATCATTTATGTCAATTCTTCTGCACGGAGAGAATAAGCGTCTTGTAGAGTTTTAGTTTTGTCATACGAGAGAGGTCTATTAAGATTGCCACCATAGTTGCACCTGTTGGCAAGAGTGATCCTATGCTTGACCTCCAGACTGTCTATCGAACGTATAGTTATCGGCCGTAATTTGGTATCCAATACGCCGCATGTCCTTACTTGTCGACAACATATACTTTGTTTTGCCCTTACTTATAACCAAATCTATCTTGGAAGGTAACGTTCCACTTGATACTCCAATGTTTGAAAAGTATGCAATTTGATGCATCCCATTCCAACATTGAAATAGAGATGCTTGAATTACATACATACATAATTGGTCATTACAACCCTTCAGTCAGGATTACGACCTAGCTTCTCACACTTATGTCGTGTATGTTAATTTTATACATGAGTGGCGGGACGTATAGTTTAAAGTCGACTCCGAACGAAATATTTTTGAGAAACTTTTAATGGCAATTTTATATGCTTGAATTGCTTAACGTTATTTTGCGTAGCCTTACAAGTTTCGTAGGAATACCGGGCTCCTAATCTACAATTTACATTCACATATAAGCGCTAAAATTTTAGTATACGACTTATGAATATCTTACACCTGAAAATCTTGCTGGTTATAAGTGGGAGTTTTATTTTTATGTTATAAAGACATTTGACCTGAATGCATGCGTTTATACGTTTCGAAGTCGGCATTAAATTGTGGGTCCCCCCACTCATGTATAAAATTAACACGCACAACATACATAAGTGGCTAGATCGTAATCCTGACTAAGGGGATGTAATTAAGTCTATTAGTCTAGTGGGTAGTGTGCTAGACTAATAGCGTTAGGGTCGTGCGTTCGATTCCCATCAGAGACTCTGGTCTGCGACACTACATCGATCATATGGCCTAAGTTATTCAACTCGTATATAATTAAATATAATTTGTAATTGTATTGTAATTAATAAATAAGTAAGTAACATACAATGAACCATGTAACTCTTAGCCGCGACGAAACAATTTAATTTCAACAATATTTCTGTCTTCTACTATCATTTAAGTTATCTTTCTCTTGAAGAAAACATCATTTATGGTATTTGTTGTAATGCCTGTTGTATCACCAACAGCTGAAACTGATGAAAATTCGGTTTCAATATCGAATCCAATATTTTCATAATTTCTTCCACTGCGACTAACAAAAACCCGCTCACACAGCCCACGCTGGTTGACTCATTAAATGTGAAATTATTTTTGTTATTCGTATCTGGTGATGCCAGCCAAAGATGGAATGTATCATCCTGATCATTTGTGTCCATTAAGTCTCCAATGCTTTCATTATTTTTGTTAACTTTACTGTCATTATGGCTGTTTCTGTTATTGTTGCCATTTGTTTTCGGTTTGTTATTGTCCCACGATGATACAATTTCCTTCTATTTGTTGGTTTTAATGATTATTTTTTGAACAAATAAGATGTCGTTGATTTTTTTTTGACATCCTTCATGCTGTGTCAAAGCAATGTGCAATTAAGAGCAGACATCAAAATGAAAATATAAAAAAATATTTCTACGGCGACTTCCTCTCAGCAGATTTCTGGCAAAAACTCTGAGAATAAATAAAATTGCCATGAAAAGTTTCTCAAAAATTTGTAGTTCCGACTTTAAAATGTAGGTCCCGCCACTCATGTATGAAATTAAGGCACACAACATAAGTGGTGTGAAAAGGTAGTAGTCCTAACTAAAGGGTTGTATTGACCAATTATGTATGTATGTATATCATTGAGTGAAATGGACTTATGTAGGTACATATGTTTGTAAGTAGTATGAGAATTTAAACTTGTATTCCAAATATGTTGACCGAAAGCTTTTAACATTGAGCGATTTTCTTCGAACACAATAGAGCACCAAAACATAATTTTCGGCAATGAGTCCCATTTCTCGACAAATGGATAAGTGTATGAATTTTAGACGATACAAATCCACAAAAGATTCATGAGTGTCCAATACAGCCCATAAAAGTCATTATTAAGTGTGAATTTTGGGCTAGTGGTGTCATCAGACAATATTCTCTTGAGGACAGTCCAAGATATCTATAGCTTGATGATTTCCAATTTCTTTTTGGCCTGAAGTGAGTAATATATATTAGCAGCCGTAGTCAGGTAGGTAGTGTTTTGGATTATAAGACGTGAGGACTCGGTTCAAACCCCAGGTCAGACATCTCCAAAAAAAAACGAAATATAAAAAAATATTACTTCGTCGTTTTCGTCTCAGCAGATTTCTGTCTAAAGCGCTGAGCGTAAATAAAATTGCCATGAAAAAGTTTATCATGGTGGTCCCGCTACTCATGTATACAATTACGCACCCCGCATAATACGCATATACATATCAATGACATGTTGTTTAAAGTCGATTCAACGAAGAGTAACCGTTTAGGGTTAAATACAAGAAATTTAAATTTATATTCTAAGTATATTGACCGAATGTTTTTCGCATTGAATGATTATATTTGATAACAACAAAGCAACGATATTATTATTGGTTAAATTTTGGCCAAGAATTTTCTCCATTACTCCTCTTGATAACATATCGTTTTTATAAAGCATTACCATCTTATCCGGTTTAGCTTTTTCCCATGTAAGATTGCACTGCCTTAGTTCTTGGAGTACCGAACATTTCCAGGTGTTCCTTGATCGGTTACGGCTTGTTGACCCTTGAGGATTCCACTCAAGTGCCATTCTGTCTGATGGTTTGCACATGATTCTGAGGCACCTATTGATGAATGCCAGCAGTTTTTACTTGATTTTGTGGAAAGAAGCTATTTACTATTCCTACAATGGATTCACAAAACAGTCATTATTAATTGTTGATTTTAAGGTGTGGTGTCATCTGTACATATTTTTTTGAGAATAGTTCATGACTACCATGAGCTACATATACGTAGGAACTACACACAGTTACTAAAGTATACATACGGTTAAAAAATTTCTGAAATAGTAATAGTTATAATTTCTTTGATTTTAAGACGTTCTTTTGCATTGGTTAAAAAATTTCTGAAATAGAACTGAATTGTAGCCCTGCACACGCCCACAAAGGTATGCATCCGATTTACAAATTACACAAATTTCTGAACCAATGCAAAAGACCGTCTTAAAATCGAAGAAAGATGTCAGACAATTATAAAGATTTTCAACGAAAACGGATTGGTTAAAATATTTCTGAAATTTCTTAACCGTATGTATTCTTTTGTGGCTTAGTGTATATCTCAATGATTACCAATTACATTTGATCTAAAGTGGATAATCTGGTGACCAATAACATTTTGCACGAGTAATTTGAGGGATCGTGCGATTTCACCATTTCACCACTCCACACAGAGAAACCATGGCGGAAATTTTAAAGATTTTGTATTCCACACGCAATGGTATAAATAGTTCTCTCAAACGATTTAAAATTCCAATGATATCTCACACATCGTCTGTTTCTAATTTTAAATTGCATTTAAAATCTGATTTTGTTGTTACCAATGGTCTTTCAATACCATTTTCTTGCTTCACATGGCCTAGAAAACTTATCGACATAATTTCTAATATTTTATTATGAAAAATGGGAAAATATTTGTTTGTCTTTTCATTTGAAATATTAATCCTTTTGCTAAGATTATGTCATTTTAAAGTCCTTAAATTATAAATATTAGAAACCCCAAAGAAGGACATGAAGTTACAAACGAAGAAAGCAATCATAATTTTTCTTCTATTTGGTAAACCATAAGCAAAGAGGACCCCAAAAGTAAACTTTAAGTTTATTTAAGACCACAGAAAAGCACACACTCACACGTATATACTATAAACACATCCATTTGTATAAATATTACATACTTATACCATATATAAACACATACATTTGTATAAATGTACGCATGTAATACAATATCCCTTTAAGTATTTAAGGATAACAACACATACATATTGAAACAACAACAACATTATCAAATTGTAATCTCGTCGAATATTTTCTATTTTTCATGGTTTTAAGCAAGTATTACAGTGTTTGACAGTTTTCAATATTTCTGTTTACAATTACTTACTTACTTACTTAATTGGCCATAACAACCCGATTAACGGATTTCGGCCTGCCGCAACACATCCTTCCAGGCGCCTCTGCTTCTTGCACGCCTACGCCAGTTGGTCACACCAATCGATGACAGGGCTCCCTCGATTTGGTCCTTCCAATGGATACAAGGTCGTCCTCTTCGCCGACTTCCGCAGATCCCCGCATCAAATACCCTTCTCGCTGGGGCATCCTCCTCCATTCGAACGACATGGCTGAGCCAGCGCAGCCGCTGGATATTAATACGCTGTACAACGTCCATGTCGTTGAGGAGCTCATACAGCTCACTATTGTATCGAATGCGGAAATCATCGCCAACACGTACTGGACCGAAGATCTTACGCAGTACTTTTCTCTCGAACACTCTCAAGGCTGCTGCATCAGTACTTAATAGGGTCCATGCCTCTGCGCCATAAAGAAGCACGGGTAGGATGAGCGTCTTGTAGAGTGTTAGCTTCGTCGTACGAGAGAGGTCTCTACTACTCAATTGCCTATTGAGACCATAGTAGCACCTGTTGGCAAGAGTGATCCTGCGCTTGATGTCCAGACTGACATCATTTGTGGTGGTAACGGCGGAGCCAAGATAAGTAAATTCCTTGACTGTTTCAAAAGTATAGTTATCGGCCGTAATCTGAGAATCAATACGCCGCACGTCTCTACTTGTAGATAACATATACTTTGTTTTGCCCTCATTTACTGCCAAACCCATTTTTTTCTTTCTTAGTAGACTCGCGTTCAATAGCACTAAAGGCAGCAGTAACATCTCGCTTCGTACGCCCTATGATGTCAATATCGTCAGCGTACGCAAGCAACTGGACACTTTTTTGAAAAATAGTGCCACTGCGATGCACTCCTGCCTTTCGCAGAACACTCTCCATGACGAAGTTGAAGAGGTCGCATGATAAGGGGTCGCCTTGTCTGAAACCTCGCACGGTATCAAAAGGCTCGGAGAGGTCCATTCCTACCTTGACGGAGCTACAGGAATTGCTCAACGTCATTCAGCATAGCCTTATCAGCTTCGCAGGTATACCGAGCTCAGACATTGCGGCAAAAACACGATCCCTTATGGGGCTATCAAAGGCAGCCTTATAGTCGACAAAAAGATGGTGTGTGTCGACTTGTTTCTCGTGGGTCTTTTCCAGGATTTGGCGTAGTGTGAAGATCTGGTCGATGGTGGACTTACCAGGTCTGAAGCCGCACTGATAAGGTCCAATCAGTGTTTTGACGAGTGGCTTCAGTCGTTCACACAATACGCCTATAAGAACCTTATATGCGATAGGGAGAAGGCTTATACCCCTATAGTTGGCGCATATAGTAGGGTCTCCCTTTTTCAGGACAGGACAGAGGACACTGAGGTTCCAATCGTTGGGCATACTTTCCTCTAGCCATATTTTGTAAATAAGCTGCTGCATGCGCCCTACCAACTCATTACATCCAGTCTTAAACAATTCAGCGGGGAGGCCATCAGGACCTGCCGCTTTATTGTTTTTAAGGCGCGTAATCGCGACTTTGACCTCTTCATGGCTAGGCGGCGGAATCTCCACGCCGTCATCATCGATCGGGTTCGGAACATCATCTCTAAAGGCGGTATTGTTGTCGTCATCGCCTTGTAGCAGAGTAGAGAAATGTTTCCTCCATAACCTCAGTACTCCCTGCGGATCTGTTACTAAGTTTCCATTTCCGTCCTTGCAGGAAGACGCTCCGGGTTTATAACCCTCGGTTAGACGCTTAACCTTTTGATAGAATTTTCGAGCGTCATTCCTACATCTATACATCTCGACTTAATCACGCTCACGCCTTTCCTGCTCCCTCTTCTTGCGTCTGAAAAGGCGTCTCTTATCCCTTCTCTTCTCTCTATAATTATCGACAATGGCTCGCGTAGCGGCTGACTGCAACGTTTTCTTGTATGCGGCGTTTTTCACTGCAGTTGCCTCGCGACACTCCTCATCGTACCATTGATTTCGTTGGGGTGGGCGTTCGAAACCAAGGACTGTTTCCGCAGTAGTGCGCAAGGAGTGGGAGATGTTGGCCCACAGTCCGCCAATGTCGTTGAGGTTAGATGGGGAACGACGGAGCTTATCCGAGAGTTGAGCGGATAACGCCTCAGCTGTCCTTTGTGATCGCAGCTTCTTAACATCCAGCTTTCGCAATGCACTAGAGTGCGCAGAGCTCGAAGCGCTAATGCGCAATCGAAACTTGGCTGCGACAAGGTAGTGGTCCGAGTCGATGATTGGATCTCTGAATGTGCGTACATCTAGTACCTTCCGTCTATCACAATATGATCGATCTGGTTGGACCTTCGACCGACCTTCGCGTTGAAATCTCCGAGGACGATTTTGGCGTCATGGGTCGGGCACTTATCATATACGTCCTCGAGTTTAGGGTAGAAGGCATCCTTAACCACATCGTCCTTTTCTTCCGTCGGGGCGTGAGCACAAATTAGGCTGATGTTGTAGTATTTTGCCCTGATGCGGATTGTGGCTATTTTTTCGTTCACAGGCGTGAACCCAGAGACAAGGTGTCGAAGTCTCGTATTAACCACAAAACCGCATCCGAATTCGTGCTTATCAACATGGCAGATGTAATACACATCGAAAGATGCCAGCCTTTTGCATCCTTGCCCTATCCATCGCATTTCCTGTATGGCAGTGATGTCCGTCTTACATTTCTTGAGGGCATCCACCAGCTGGGCGGAAGCGCCTACCTTATAAAGGGTGCGGACGTTCCAAGTGGCTATTCTTAAATCGTTGTCCTTTGAACGTTTGCCGTGGTCGTCAACTTTTGAGGGGATCTTTTTTAGGTCTGTTTTTCCGGTTTTCATTGGAGCAAATTTTTACGTGGTGGGTTCCAAGCCCTACGAACAACCCAAATTTAACGTCCAGGAGATTAGACTTCGCTGCACGCATTAGTTAACATCTAGCGGGTGCTAGAATGCCATCCAGGAGGGGCCACGAGGAGGCTGCGTGTCAACTTGAATACAGCAAGACAAGGATCGTCCTGGTGGTCGCCAAGTTGACCACAATCAGAAACTATACCTTATTTGCATGCATTCCATCCCCCCTGTCTGTTTACAATTACACTCACAATATTTGTTTTTTATTTATGAGGATTAATTGAACCATTTGACCCTGTAGTCGTTTTAAATTTATGCGAAATAGAAACATAATTATTAAAGGAAAATATTTTCTTTAATCGAAATTTTAAAACAATTTTTTAAAACAATATGTAGTAGAACCAAGCATTGCATTCTATTGGAATAACGACAAGTAAATTATAGGAGAAGGGAAAGATATGAAAATATTCCCAGTTGTAGACTCATACGAAATTTTAGTTGTTTGGAAAGGTATTTTGCTCGAAGAACAAAATACGAAAAAAATATTTCTTCGGCAAAAACTTTGAAAGTAAATAAAATCGCCATGAAAAGTTTCTCAAAATTCTGTCGTTCGGAGTCGACTTTAAACTGTAGATCCCGCCACTCATGTATAAAATTAACATATACAACATCAAGGGAATAACGAGCCCTAACCACTATTAATTCGTACACCAGGTATTTTTTCACTCTGTAGCACCAAACGGCAGAATAAAGATTTAATTATGTTAATTACACCAACAAGTTTATACTTTTCGGGAATGACATATGGGCAGATATCGATCGATCTTAAAATCCCAAGATTTACAATACAAAGTATTGTTAGAAAATATGAAATAAGTGGAAATTTCAGCAATAATGTTTTAAACATAGGCCGGACTTCCAGAATATGTCATCGCGATAAAAGAGCTTTGGCAAAAATCATTAAACAGAATCGTCGAAGTACTGTTCGAGATTTAGCCTAAAGTGGTCTGCAGCAATTGGAAAGCCCGTAAAACATGAGTGGACCCGATTGCAAATGAAAAGCATAGATTATAATTTTTATAAAGTAAGTTACAGATTAACTCGGTATTTCGAAGTCAACTTGATAATTTATATAATTTTTTAGGCCAAGGAAAAGCCATTGCTTACCGAGCTTCAAATGAAAAAACGCCTTATTATGGACTAAAGAGAGAAGCTCTTGGGTACAACGGCAATGGGACAGCATTATATATAGCGACGAATGTGTTGGTGATGAAAGATACGTAAAAAAACCTGCTTAAAACATACAGTCAAGTTTCCAGTTAGCGTTATGGTATGGGGATGTATGTCCACAAAAGGTGTCGGTCAGCTTCATTTCATAGATGGAATCGTAAATGCAGAAAATCTTATAACATTGGTATCGAAATTAGCAGACTGCGGGGAAGGAATACATATTCCAGCAGGATGGTGCTTCTTCCCATACTGCTAAGAAAACAAAAAAGTGGCTTGAAGAAAATGGAATCGAGGTCCTGGATTGGCCATCTTTTTGTCCAGACCATAATCCAATGGAAAATTTGTGTGCTATTATGAAAAGAAAACTTCGAAATGAACCCCAACCGACTGTTGACGAGTTAAAGTCCAAAATTCAGGAAATTTGGGACTCGATAACCCCAGAAGACTGCCAAAAACTAGCCAGTACCATGCCAAAGCGGGTCGCGACCGTTTTAAGAATCAAAGGTGGCGTAACACAATTTTAACTATGAAAATTGACGACTGTACGAATTAATAGTGGGCACAATATATTTGTTTAAAATAATGAACTTTCGTTTTTGTTTGTTTATTAAAAAGTCTTTTTTTAATATGTAACTTTTTTAATGTATGTAAAGGGTGTTTTTTATAGAGGTATAGAACTTTAAGTTACAATAAAACAACGATAGATTATTCGATTGACATGAATTTTATTTATCCGAAAGATAATCTTGTGGCATTACCTTTTAAATATGATTTCTGGCATATGACCGCCACGGCTGGCGCGGATGTAGTCCAATCTGGACGTCCAATTTTCGATGTCTTGTTCCAACATTTGTGGCCGTATATCGGCAATAATACGGCGAATGTTGTCTTTCAAATGGTCAAGCGTTTGTGGCCTTACCACATAGACCAATGACTTTACATAGCCCCACAGAAAGTAGTCTAGGGGTGTTAAATCACAAGATCTTGGAGGCCAATTCACAGGTCCAAAACGTGAAATTAGGCGGTCACCAAACGTGTCTTTCAATAAATCTATTGTGGCACGAGCTGTGTGACATGTTGCGCCGTCTTGTTGAAACCACATCTCTCGGACATCATGGTTATCCAATTCAGGAATGAAAAAGTTAGTAATCATGGCTCTATACCGATCACCATTGACTGTAACGTTCTGGCCACCATCGTTTTTGAAAAAGTACGGACCAATGATTCCACCAGCCCATAAAGCGCACCAAACAGTCAGTTTTTCTGGATGTAACGGTGTTTCCACATACACTTGAGGATTACCTTCACTCTAAATGCGGCAGTTTTGTTTATTGACGCAGCCATTCAACCAGAAGTGCGCTTCATCGCTAAACAAAATTCGCTTATGAAAATCGGGAACAACGGTAATCTCGTTTTGGGCTCATTCGACGAATCTACGCCTTACTTGATGATCGTTTGGCTCTAAATCTTGCACGAGTTGGATTTTGTAAGCACGCAAACCAAGATCCTTCCGCAAAATCTTCCATAAAGTGGATGGACACAGATCCAATTCATGTGCTCGATGGCGGATGGACTCATTCGGGTCTTCCTCAATGCTACGCTCTACAGCAGCAATAGCTTCTTCTGTACGCACCGTACAGCGTCTCTGGGGATGCGAGTTATCAATAAGAGTAAACGTGGTGCGAAAACGTTCCATAGTTGATCGAATTAACTGCTCTGATGGACGATTTTGTCGACGATAAAATGGACATAGTGCGCGATACGTTTTCCGCACAGAACCATTATTTTCGAAATAAAATTGCACTATTTGCAAGCGTTGTTCAGGCGTGAGTCTATTCATGATGAATTGCCAAACCAAACTGAGAATAAATCACTTGACAGCTGTTAAATCGGTCGCCATCTTGAAAAGTAATGCCAACTTAAAGTTCTATACCTCTGTAAAAAACACCCTTTATAAAGAAAATGAAATGATCTTTCAGAAAAGTATAATTTTTGTTGTTTTTTTTTTTCAATTATATTCAATTTTCTTCTATTCCACACACCATCTCATTTGAAGTGGTACGAGTCCTTCGCACTATTGAAACTGCAAACAGAATTGGCCAAAAAGATTTGGTTACACTATCCCTGTTCTTGTTTATTTTCTTCACTCCCATTGAGCATTTCGGCTGACCTATTCATTGTGTTTGGATGTCAATGGATTACATACGTATTTAAACTATAAAATTGTGTCTTAATAGTTGTAAAGATGAATATTTTGTTTGTAAAGGATCATTAACACAGATTTAATATACAAATACTACAGATTTATGTGGGTTATTGTAGCTGTCACACTGTCTATCATTATTGAAATATTAAAAAGAATTAAAATTTTAAAGGCAGACATTCAGTTTTATTGGTTAAAGCTTTTGTCCTTTTTATTTTCCATTGAAAATAGTATGAAAATAATAGACAGTAATTAAAATAGCAAAGAGGTTAAGCAAATATTTAAAGGAATGAATTGAATTTGCCTTTTAAGTGAGGATGGACAAACGAAATTCACTTGTTTCTATTTGTCTCTCAAATAAGGCCACAGCCAATCAATGCTGTCTAACGCAAACCAAATAAGCATCGCTGTCCTTTAAGTTAACCTTCTCGCAGTACTGATCAAACAAATTTTAAAATTTCTATCAATTCAAGAATTTAAATAAATTTATTTAGGCCACAACCTGAATCTGAGTATTTGTGCCACGTAAAATTTGTGCAAAATTTTTGTCAGTCTGGCTATCAAACGCAGAATCACTCTTGCCAACTGGTGCTACTAGGGTCTCAATAGGCAATTGAGTAGCAGAGAACTCTCTCGCACAATAAAACTAATACTCTACGAGACGCTCATCCTCCCCGTGTTTCTTTAGAACCATGCATAGAGGCATGGACCGTATTAAGCACTGATGCAGCAGCCTTGTGAGTATTCGAGAGAAAAGTCCTACGTACGATCTTCGGTCCAGTGAGAGTTAGCGATAATTTCCGCATCCTATCCAACAGTGAGCTGCATGAGCTCCTCAGCGACATAGACGTTGTGCAGCGTATTAATATTCAGCGGCTGCGCTGACTCGACCACGTCGTTCGAATGGAGGAGAATGCTCCTGCGAGATGAGTATTTGATACAGAGATTTGCGGAAATTGGCGAAGAGGACGACTTTTTTCGTTGGAAGGACCAAGTCGAGGAATTCCTGCCATCGATTGGCGTGACCAACTGGCGTAGGCGCGCAAAAAGCAGAGGCGTCCAGAAGTATGTATGTGATCAAACAGGCTGAAATCCGATAATCGGATTATTAATGGCCAATTAAGTAAGTAAGTAAAGGACACTTAAAATTATTTCTAAGTTCACTGGCCGGAGAATATTTAATAGCTGCATAGGCTAAACCATGGAAGTTTTATACTACTTTTGATATTCTGATATACCTGGCCCGTATTGAAACAAGTTTCAAAGTCATTGCAAATATCGACCAACACGACCTGGTGCTTCTGCAGTGGCTCCATCGCATAATCGGACAAGCACTAGTCTGATATGTATGTGCTTAAAACTTAAAAAGAAAATATTAAATATAGGTTTTTTTTTGCTTTTATTTACACTCTACATTATAGACTTTCAGATTAATAAAAAAAATAACAACATTTTTGATGATAACGGTAATTTTTTAAAGAAAAAGAAAATTAACTCAATTTTTTGAGCTCAACGCATAATCGGACAAAGAAGAGCACCATTGCTAAAAATGACGAAAGAGAAGAATTAATACTTTGTGGCATATACTTTGTTCTCAAGAACGGTCTGTAAACGTTTTGGAATTGATTTTACCAAATTGTAGCATTCCTCAGGTTCTGTGGAGTTCCACGTTTCCAGTAAAGCCGCCTTAAGCTGATTCAAAGTTTTAAATTGTTGTTGGTATACTCTTCTAGCTAATTCTTCCCAAAGATGTTCAATTACGTTGAGATCTGGGCTCTGTGCAGGGGTTTCTATAAGTTTTGGGCATTTATGGATCAACCAAAGCTTTGCCACACCCAAAGTGTGCTTGGGATCATTGTCCTGGTAAAAAGCAAAATCATTCGGAATGCCTAATTTCTCGGCACTTTGCTTTACATTTTCCTTCAAAATGTTGAGGTAGCCAAATTTGTCCATTTTACCATCAATAAAATGCAAATTGCCCAGCCCACCACTCGACATGCAGGCCCCAACCATAACAGAACATCCTCCATGCTTAACAGTAGCTTTTGTATTTTGAAGATTAAATTTTGCATTTGGTTTACGCCACACAAATACCTTGCCATCTGATCCATGCAAATTGAATTTGCTCTCGTCAGTGGACAGAACCTTGGAACGAACAAAAACTATCAGCACAAATGTATTTTAAGATATCTTTACACCAAATTACCTTATTCCAAAAATCTTCTGTTTTAAGCAAATACTCTTTAGCAAATTTGATTCTCTTGTTTTTATTCTTAGGGCTAATAAACGGCCTTTTTCTGGTAACTCTACCATGGTAGTTATATTTGTGCAATGTATTACGAATAGTATTTAAGCCAACATCTTTTCCACTGCTGTTTTTTAAAGATATTTTTAGTCCTTAGGCAATGCGAATGACTTTGCTTTTTACCAGGACAATGATCCCAAGCACACTTTGGGTGTGGCAAAGCTTTGGTTGATCCATAAATGCCCAAAACTTATAGAAACCCCTGCACAGAGCCCAGATCTCAACGTAATTGAACATCTTTGGGAAGAATTAGCTAGAAGAGTATACCAACAACAATTTAAAACTTTGAATCAGCTTAAGGCGGCTTTACTGGAAACGTGGAACTCCACAGAACCTGAGGTATGCTACAATTTGGTAAAATCAATTCCAAAACGTTTACAGACCGTTCTTGAGAACAAAGGATATGCCACAAAGTATTAATTCTTCTCTTTCGTCATTTTTAGCAATGGTGCTCTTCTTTGTCCGATTATGCGTTGAGCTCAAAAAATTGAGTTAATTTTCTTTTTCTTTAAAAAATTACCGTTATCATCAAAAATGTTGTTATTTTTTTATTAATCTGAAAGTCTATAATGTAGAGTGTAAATAAAAGCAAAAAAAAACCTATATTTAATATTTTCTTTTTAAGTTTTAAGCACATACATATCAGACTAGTGCTTGTCCGATTATGCGATGGAACCACTGTATATAATGGATTCTGTAGAGGTTGTAAAAATATTCGCTTCTTTTGAATTCTGTTAACTCAATAACAGAAACAAGTTCTGGAATGAACGTTTCATGATGTCTTAGACAATTTTGTAACTGACGATATTGGAAGATTTTGTGGACTTGTGATAGATTAAATAGGTTGGATTGGTTCCGCAAGACAAAAGCTTTGTGATCATGCAGCGCTCTGTATATGAATACTTAAAATGTGATGTCCAAAGTGGCATGACCTGTGTGGCACGTAGTGCTGGTCTGTTTGAAACACATGTCATTGCTGACCAGATAATTCAATTCAGGCCAAGAAAAGTTGCTAGTCGTCCTCCTATAGTTCTCCCCGGTGCAAGTCATGACCTGGCCCCATCGTCGTTCTCAAAGAAATATGATGTAATGACGCCGCCAGCGTAAAATCCACTGCAAACAGTGAGTTTTTCGAGATGCATTCTACGCTATTTGATCTGACATGAATGGGTATCGTCCTAAATTCGATAATTTTGTTTGTTTACGTACCTATTCGATTTGAAATAGGAATCATCTCTGAAGGTGATTTTTCTATAAAAACTAGGATCTGTTTCCTGTTGCTCCAGAGCCTATTCAGTAAGCACACATTGTTAAGTATAGTCGTCCATAAGGACAAAACGGACTGAATAGATGACAATTGATATGACAAATGTACCTCAATCAAGAAGGCCCCGGTAGAAGACCCTATATTACTTTTAAGAAATCCCACCACTTTTACATTTTCCATACCCAATTAATTGTGTTAGCAATGTGTGTGTTTGTATTTATGAGTTCTTTTGTATCAAATACCCTTCCACACTAAGGGGCATGCAGTACTGTTACATACAAAATTTATATTCTTATGAAGCTTTTAAGGTTTAATTTTAACCGCACTTTAATTGATTCCTTGGGGGTATAGACTTTTATTATAAGCACGTGAATAGTTTCCTTATTTCACTTTCCCTTTCTTTGCACACAGGATGATATCCTGACGGAGAGAGGGGGAATTTTTTTAAGTCTGATAAAATCATAGAATTTTTCTTAGAAGCGGTGTAGAGGCATAAAAGATGGAAATAAAAGCAAAGTTTTTTAACGAACTTCAAATAAAATGTTTAATTAACATTAAATAATAAAACATAATAACAAAAAACATACATGCGTACATTAAAATATTAAATGAAATGAAAATTAAAATTAAAATAATTATGGCAGGAAATATCCACATCCATTCTATAGAAACTTCAGATACCCATATACAACAACGATTTTAAGGGAAAAAACTTGATAAACAAACCCCCAACATTTAAAATTCTTTGGAAATTAAAAGAATTTCTTTGAATATTAAATTGTGCCATAAAAACAAAGTTTAACAAAAATTTTACGATGCAAACTTTTTCATTTTTCTGGTGTCATTAAATGAAAAATTCACAAAAATTGTTTGAAGGCTGAGTACAACTGGAAAATGAATATGAGTCATAAAGCCCTGGCAATAAATCATTGAAATGTTGGTTTTTCTGGTAATCTATTACCGTGAAGATTGTAAGTTTGATTTCCACCAGAGACTCTGGTGTTGATCTGTTATATTACAACGAGTATTATTTCTGAGTTATTCAACCAGAAAATATTGATTGTTTTGCTTTTTAGTTCTTCAGTGTAAAGTTTTTCATTGCAGATAAAATTCGTGACATGTTTTAATGTTAAAAATGTTCTATAAAGTTGGTTAATTTAACACTGATAGTCTCACAAGCCAACGAAGCTAGAAATGAAATTAATATTCATGCTGCTAATATTTTTGAGTCGAAAAGAATTGCAAACGAGTAGCCAAAGGCTGTTAAGCTAGTGAAAGATGCGCTATTTTATTTGACAGCGTCATTAGCATCAATCCCTGGAATTATTGAGATATCAGCCTAAATCCTGGAAATTTTTTTTTTAAATCGGATATCACTGATACGTCTTGTCGCAGGCTTAACTTTTATAAAAATAATCTTTAAAAATTAAATCGTAGACATTTATTCATCGCTGCAATGTAATATTTCAGCATCCTTTTGTAAATGTGTTGTTTGTCTCAATTTTCAAAATGTCTTGACAATTAACTCAGCTTTTCGCTCTGAAGCATCACTATTGTAAAATTAAGCTGTAAAAAAGTCTGAAAGTTTAATAATCATTACATCTGAAAGTGCATTCGATAGGATTGTGCCTGCTCTATCAAGGTTGACACAAAACTAAAATTTGCCTCCTCTTGATTATTGGAATATGTAGAAAATTTCTTACTCGGGATTAATTCCACAACGTGACTTATGGGCATTATCTCGGTCTGAAATAAAAACCAGAAGTTAGAGATGCGAACAGATCAAGGTCAAGTCCTTTCGAGAAAATTCCAAAAACTATGTTTCTCTAAAGTCCTGAACCGAATGTGTACAATTTTTGAATTTCCGGAGATAACTATTTAAGAGGATCAGTCTTTCCAACACTTTATTCAGATAAGATGTCGTTCACTAAGACCTTAGTTTCGAGAAAATATAACAAGACAGTGTATTATATCGCATTGTGGCAAATTTCGCATGTTGTCTAGCAAATAATTTAAGTAGAAGCCAATCAAGGATAACAACAAGAACTTTTGATCAACGCACCTGTCAGGCGCTACAATGGCAAGTGAATCCACGACAATACACCGAGGAAGTGGAGAGAACCTCTATAATAGTCATAATATGGATAGCCAATACCATCTGGCGCCCAAAATTATAGTGTTCAGTTGTTATTAGAAGTCTAATCGACTTTATCTTAAAGGTCAGGAAAGTATTTGTTTTTTCAATGACAGAAAAGGTATTCTACAAGATAGATATGCTAGAAGTGTAAAGCTTGTCACACATGAGATTTATTTAATCAACACTTTATTTATCAACACTTAGTTATCTGTGTATGTGTTTTACTAGACTAATGATTTCAGACTCCTCAGCAATACCACTTCCGAACGAGCTGGTACCCAATATACCTTCCAGTCTTATAAATGGCGTGGTTCTGCGTCTAAAAACTAATGTAGTCATCTGGCAATGCGAGGGAGAAACAGCAAATTCGAGTTCATCACAATAAAAATCCCAAATTATATACGCGTCTTTTGCGTGTTATCAGTAAAGTTCAACATCGAATATCCACAGTTATCTTAATAGCTCCTGCCAAAGTTCTCACATGTGTTCGTCCTTTTCGATTGGATGCTGGCATGAAAAATGCAAGTGATCTCCACAGATACCCATAAGGTAAAGACATCCAGATGTGGTAGGCCTATCATTGTCTCTAGCCAGGGCTAGGTAGTGGATCTCATGTATCTGTAATAGCAAGACAGTATAGTTTTTGAACGCTAATGTGCAACATTGACCACTCTTCAGGAGTGTCAAAAGTGAGTATTGGTAAGTTTGCAAAAAATACGGCTAAGAAATCTAAGAATACCTTCGCACATAATCCAAAGACAAGTCGTTAATAAATTAAACTTTTGCATATAACGAGTTAATGGGTCTTGAAGATGATTTCTACATCCACTTGTTTTGATTTCTTTTATTCCTCGTCCAATTTTTTATTGTTTTTCTTTTCGATATCTTTAATTCGATTTGTTTTCTTTATGCTTTTATCGACTTTTTAATCTTTAGTTCATTGAATCATTATTTCAATGTTGATAGATATTATTGAAACAATACCTAGCACTATAATCGATTGTATTCAGTTGTTACAGAACAAAATGAAAATGAAGAAAAACAAATAAAAAAATCAACTTCAATTTCAATTAAATCAATTTCTGACGGTCATTATAAGCAAATGTGTCATCATCAGCTCGTTGGCGATTATGTCGCTTATTGCTGCACTTTTATTGAATTTCAGTGCTTGTTAATATAAAATATTTTATGCTTGAAACTGGGCCATTAAGCAGAATTCAAAATGATAGCTTTTCGAAAATTGAATTCAAATATGAAAACGTTAATGTGTTTATGGGGAACAAATTTCCACCACGTTTGTCGAAAGCTAAATGCGAAGCTGAATGAAAGCACAGATCGCAATAGTATTTCCCAGAAACCTATAAGACGTAAAACCTATAATAATATCAAAAGTCCACTGTAAACTTATCGAAAAGTTCGCTAATCAATAGCCTGATGCTGGATGGCGATGAAGGTTGCGGAAGAAAATGATGCGTTCAAGGTTGATCGAGAAATGGATAGAAAAGTTCTTCATACAATATTCAAAAACACAAGAGAAGAACGAATCCTTTTCGACTGAGTGATAAAGGGACCTCTAGTAAAAATACCGTAGAGAGACGAGACAACAGATTGAAATATTTTGAGTGTCATCAGGTCATCATGCACCTTTGTCGAATTATTTTGAATCTTATAAAATGCATTGTTGACTTCATACTTCGTCCCTCCCATTCTCGTAGTTTAACACAACCGAGCATGTGGAATGCATTTGATAGGAGGAGGGTAATGGAGTAATTTCTGCGTCTAATAGTGTAGGGTGTGGAATGCGGAGGAGCTTTCTAACCCTATCCACATCGCTTCACGTAACCGACAAAAATGTGTGTAACGTATCCCTCTTATATTGTTAGTAGTAATCAGCAAGGTGCTTCGAAGGGATGTAGTTATCACTGCCAACAGGGGCATTCTCTGGCACTTAATTTTTGTAGAACATCTTAACGACCCTATTTAACAGATAATATCGCATTAAAATACTAAGTATAGTATATGACGTGGAAGATACATAC
Organism: Sarcophaga subvicina; assembly: GCA_936449025.2. Taxonomy (NCBI): domain Eukaryota; kingdom Metazoa; phylum Arthropoda; class Insecta; order Diptera; family Sarcophagidae; genus Sarcophaga; species Sarcophaga subvicina. Next base: position 44,093,203 of record OW388084.2, read on the forward strand.
ATAATACAACCCTTCAGTAAGGGTTACGACCAAGCTTCCTCCATTTATGTTGTGTATGTTAATTTTATCTATGAGTGGCGGAACCTACTGCTTAAAGTCGACTTCGGACGACAGATTTTTGAGAAACTTTTTCATGGTAATTTTATTTACCCTCAGAGTTTTCATCAGAAATTTGCTGAGAGGAAGTCGCCGAAAAAATATTTTCTGCATATTTCGTTTTGTTCGAGATGTTGGACCTGAGGTTTGAACCATGGTCTCACGTCTAATAAGCCAACAGACTACCTACTAGACTACGGCGACTTCATACGGTGGAAAATACCAATTGCAAATCAATGCCTATGAAATAAAAGTCATGCGAAGAACCAAAGCTCTAACCACATCTTTCTTTGATTACCAGCCTGTTGAAGAAGTATAAAGTTTTACTGCTGTTAGCAGATAAATCACTCCAGATGGGTGCACCATAACAGGCTCAAGTCAAGTCAAGAAGAAGTTTAACAGTTGTCCGGATATTTGATACGAAGGTCAAATATGTGCTTCTTTGCGGTGCCGAAACAATGCTAGGGTAATTTGAAACAATTAATATACAGTCAAAGAATAGCTTTGAGCTATTGTTTTGACCATTGTATGGGCAATTGTTGTTAAGATTTTTGACTTTTTTGTTGGCAGTTTCGATAGTAAGTCTTCATTGTTTATGTTTTCATTTCCGTTGCTTAAGTGCATGAATGTTGTTGATGGTCGAACACCACCATCCAGCTTCTCCGACTTATCAAGTTATTGTAGGTGTGAAAAACTTGACCACATTCATGATTTCGATTACTGTGATGAAGCAGTAATTTTAGTTTTTGCTGCTGCAGCAGCGGTTGTTTTTGTAAAAGTTTATCCTGTTGTCGCTGTTTAAGTACTTTTCCGTGTTGCTGCTGTTTCTACTTCTGATGTTTTAAATGTTGCTCACGGTGCTGAAGCTAATGTTGATGATGTTCTTCCGTTTTATAATCGTAGTATACAGCCAAAGGTAGAATTTCTGAGAGACTAAGTATTTTACTACTGGCCCCAATTGACCCATTATCGCGATGCCTGCTATTGTCATTGTGTTTGCATGTAGGATAATGGTGTTCGTAGTGTTCATTGGAAATAAGCTACTGTTGTTATTGCGCTCGATGTGGCTCTATTTCTGTTTCTGTTTTTGGTTTTGTTCCTTAATTTTCTTATTATACTTCTCTTCCCCTTGCTGCTGTTAGATTTGCATCTTCAAAATTTGTTTATTGTATTTTTGTGCTGCTCTTGTATTTCATGTTCCTGTTATCGTTCCTGCTCATATTTTTCTCTATCCAGTTTACCCTTTAGTCCTTCATATTCCCGTTGCAATTCGCGTGAATCGTCATCATCGTTCTTGTAGTCCTCATTTGTTGTTGTTGTTTTCGATTATTTTTCATTGTCTTCGAAGTCCGTTTGAATGTGGTCTTCGGATTTAATTGCATGCGTGTTTGTAGCTGATTCTTCAATGGGTGTTGCATAGTCATCAAACATATGTTGTTGAAGTTTTTTTGCAGCCTTTTTATTTGCAATTGTTGACAGTAGTTTTATTGCAATTATAATTGCTGTTGCAAGGCGTTTTTATTTTTCATCGTAAAATAAACCAAATGAAGATATGTATGAAATTTTATTTATTAACGTTTATTTAAAACTGGAAACACATTTAATCAGTCAACACCCGAACCATTTCCATAGGATATTGTCAATTAATCCCTTTTTTTATATCAGAAAAACTCAACACAATAAAAATCCGAAAGTCATTTATAATTTGATTGTACGCTATACGATAGCTTTTATTTCGAAAACACACTGTAGGTAAGTAATTGATTATAATCGGCTTACATATTTGTTAAATTTATTGTAGCAAATATATTCAAACGTATTTTTACTACAATAACGTAAATCTTTTACTTTTTTAAGCATACAAACTCAAAACTCAACTCAGACTAAATAAAATTGCCATGAAAAGTTTCTCAAAAACCTGTGGTTCGGAGTCGATTTTAAACTGTAGGTCCCGCCACTCATGTATAAAATTAATACACACAACATGGGTAATATGAGAAACTAGGTCGTAATCCTAACTAAAGGGTTGTAATACCCAATTATGTTATGCATGTAGGTATGTAAGATATATCCTGCTTTAAAAAGTAGATGGCTTTTTGACAGGAGTGTGCCTCCAGGAGTAAATATTTGGGATGTTTCTTTGATTTTGTTGCAAAAGCCATGAAAAAGTTTCTAAAGAATCTGTCGTTCAGAGTCGACTTTAAATTGTACTCATCCGTCAGTCAGTCCCATACTTTTATAAAAGCTATACAGTTCAGTACATGAATAATTACGAAAAAAAAAATATTTCGATCGGCCAATTGCCATGGAAAGATTCTCATATATTCCCGACTTTAAACTCTAAGTTCCACCACTCAAGTATAAAATTAACCGTAGATCGAGCCTTAAAAAAACTTCATAATTCTACCTTATGTATCACATTTGATACATACTTGTAAAACACAGAATTGTCACGATTATTTACGATAAAATTTATGATAGAAAACATAAATCAATACCAAGCATTACTCCATAAATCAGTTTATGAAGCTTGATTTATATAAATATCCTTAAGTTAATTTCCGTAACAATCACCGTAAGTATTCCATCATTAAGTATCAATTTTCAATTAAAATAACTGGAGGCATAAAACTAAAAAGTTTTTGAATTCTGTTGCTAAAAAAAACTTTAATTTGAGGTGAAAATATATCAAAAAGCACATAAAAACATAAGCATCATTATTTAAATATATTTTCTTCAATTTTCTTACCTTTTAGGCGAACAAAAAATTAAATTTTTCAAAATCTTAAAAAAGGATATATGGGCTGCTCTGAAAGTATGATAACTAATATCAAACTGTTTATACAGTATTATTTCCTACATAAAGCTACATGTGGTATGATAAAAGTTTTATGAAAATGGTTAAAATTTTCTTACAAAAAATTAAGATAAATATATATTTTTTTTTAGACAAAAAAAAATCCTTTTCATTCGAATTTCAAAAAAGGCCTTAAGAATGATTATTAAAGGCTGGAAGACTTTTAACTCATTTTACGAAAAGGCGTAATAAGTGTAAATATATAATTATCAAAGCGAATGATTCTGTTATCTAATACGTACGTAGTTGGCCGAAATATTATCATTTGTAATAAAACATGGGACGAAACACATTTTTCTAATATTTGTCTGTCACGTGAGATAAATATGAGAAGAGCAGTAAAAACGACTCTCCAACATTTCAGGAAACAGCTGCTAGCAATCTGCGTGAAAATTGGTAATATTTTTTCATCCCAAACTACTAAAGGCAGTTTGTTCTGTTCCAAGTAGTCCCATCTTTGGCGATAAACATCCTGTTGTCATGTTTGTTGCTGCCAATACTTTCTTCAGTTCATAAGACGAGCTTCTATTTTCTTCTTCTTCAAAATCTTTAGCAGCAGGAATATTACATACATATATAATTAATATATAATCGGTCATTACAACCTTTCGTTATAAATTGGAAATGTCTGACCTGAGGTTTGAACCTTCGTCTGACGTCTAATAAGGTAACATGCCACATACTAGACTACGACTACTTCAATCAATGTCAAGAACATATCAAGAATAGAAAATTCAATCTTTTCTCTTTCGTCCAACACTTTACTTTCAATTCTTTCTCAAAAACCATAGATATTGTATTATTTACGATAAAACTTCACAAAATCTTTGAAATCTTAAAAAAATTGCGTACACAATACCAAAGAATCCCTAGGAAAGTCGTATTAAAAATTATACATAAGCCAGAATTAGGAAGTTTTTGAATTTTTTAATTCCTGTTTGAAATTTTCTTTTTTCATTTGGTTTAAAATAATGGCGATAACAATACTAACGAATTGTAAAAATATCGGGCACCTAACTTTTTCTGAATTAAAGTTATGTAGCCTCAAAAATTGAAAAGTATCATTTTTGATACAAAGCTCGATCTACGGTTAACAATCAAAACATAAGTGGCGTGAGAGCTTGAGCGTAATCCTGACTGACGAGTTGTAATGACCAATTATATCTGTATCAGAGATCAGCAATGAGCATTCAAAAAAATTAGTAGAATCGAATCATACTTATAATTTCTGATACTTATACGCATTCATACATACATACATAATATTCATACATACATACGCATATTCAAAGTTTGAAGTATACTCATCGTACTCATACTTAACAATACGTATGATGTTGTTGATTTCGACTCTCCATGACTCAACATTTACAAGGATCACAAAATAAGTATGATTCGCGTACGAGTACTAAAATACTCAATAGAAGGTTGTGTTTTTGCTTTGCTTGCTGTCTTTGTCTTTTTTCTTTCTTGGTTTTTTGTATGTGCAACAACAATTAACACTGTAAATTTTGATAAATGATTCGAATCACTCGAATCATTTATGAGTATTGTAAGTATTTTCCTAAATTAATGAATCTGAATGAGTAGCCGTATGAATCAAACATTGTTCGAATGGTTTGAGTTCGATGTCAACGTTGTAGGCATACTCATTGCAACTTGTACTTATAAATCAACATTGTAGTGAGTACGAATGAAACAGAATAGTTGAAGTTCAATAATGTTGACTCACTTATATTCAAAATTTCATGAGAGCTTATGAGTAGCAAAAAAAAACGATTCATAGCTGATCTCTTATGTATATGTATGAATGTTTTCAGCACACTTTTCTTTTTTTAATGCTTTTGAGTTGCCCGTGTAGCATGAGTTGTGTGGCATGAAGTTTTATTGGTTTAATTTCTTCATGTCACTGCATGAATCTGCGGAAATTTCTAGTTGTAGTATTGTCATTGGAAACGTAATTGTTTTATTATTTTTTAAGGGATTTATTTTGTTCATCTTTACCACCAATTTTCTAAGTTTCCTTCCATGTCGTACAAATGTACATGCAGTATAAAGTTACGAATTTTAACATTTTCAAATACTCTGACGATTTCCTCTATTCTGTCTCCGGCATATACTCGCGTACATATTAGCAGGCCTAACATAAAATAAAAATACGAGAATAAAGTTTTCTCCTCCCAATTTATGGGCTAGAAACCAATTTTGTTTTACATTTCAGAGATGTAGGCAGACATGCTTTCAGGACATTTATTTTTCATGTCTCCTAGCAACACGTTTCCTGTGTCTTTTTCAGTGTAATTTCTATTTTTTTTTTACTAAAACAAAAATCAAAATCAGTTTGACATCTGAAGGATGTTTTATTTTTACTGAGTATTGTGAAGTGTGTATGTGTATGGCTTTCATTTAGGTTTATATAGCATATCGTTGAGAAGAGATTTAAAAGTTTTTGCAATTAATTAATAAAATACATGAATACAAGAAATTTTAATTTTTATAAATTAGTTCTATTGATAAAATAAAGTTTTCTGTTTCTTCAATAATTAATTAAAATAAGTGAAGTATTTTGTAAAGAAAATTAAATCGAGAGAATTTCTTAACATACCTTTGACAAATGGAAAATGAAGCATAATTGAAAATAATTATGATTTCATTTTTAAATGTTTTGTATCGCACAAGGGTGCTTAAAAGTTTAGAACTTCAAAAAATTGATGGAAGTGGTAAAAGAAAATTACCTCATCAGCACGGTGAGTGCCGGATAGTGTATTTGTAGGCATAATATCTTTTGGTTTTTAGCCACCTGCGAACTATTCAACGTAATCAACCCTTTGACTGTTCCAGTCGTTCCAAATCGAAAAAAAGTAAAAAAAATAATTAAGAGCTAAAAACTGGGAGCATATTATTTTGCTTTTCTTTTCAAAATATTCTTAAAACGTCTGTTATATCGGGTCTTTCATTAAGCGCTTCCTATCTTTAAATGAAAATAATATATAATAATAATAATAAAATAATATAATAAAATGCGTGTGAGATAAAATCGCATTCAAAATATTTAATTCTCCATGATACTGGCACATAAATCAGGATAAATTTGATCACAGGATTGGGTAATTTTGGCTTTAACTATCGCTGTGATTTGTGGATTATTCGGATTATTCGCCTCAAGAAAAACCGAAAAGAAAAAGTCTAAAGTTTTGGTGGCCAGTTCGCATCAATTCCTCGAGAGTTGATTATGTGCGTACAGGAAAATTTAATGCCACATGAGCTGTTAGCCAAGCAACATCATCCGCTGATGTTCAGGTCCGGCCAAAAGAACTTGGTAATCATCCACCTATAGTGCTCTCCGTTGGCAGTGATACCCCGGCCAAAGTCGTTTTCAGTGAAATATGGAACGATGACACCGCTAGTTGAAAATTCACACCATAGAGTATCTTTTTCTGAATGCTTTGGACGTTATTGCCTCTCTGTTGATTGGTATCGTCACAAATTTGACAATTTTGTTTTTTCACAAACAAATTCATCCGGCAATAGGACTCATCGATAAAGATGATTTTTCGACAAAAATTAGGGTCTGCTATATATGCCTTCGAAGTCGCCGTAGTCTAGTAGGTAGTGTGTTTGTGTGCTTATTAGACCAAAAGCCAGACATCAAAATAAAATACAAAAAGTATTTCTTCGACGACTTCCTCTCAGCAGATTTTTGGCAAAAACTCTGAATGTAAATAAAATTGCCGCGATAAAGTTCTCAAAATTATGTCGTTTGGAGTCGACTTTAAAGTGTACGTTCCGCCGCTCATGTATAAAATTAACACACACAACATGAGTGGTGTGAGAAGCTAGGCCGTAATCCTGACTGAAGGGTTGTAATGGCCCATTATGTATGTATATATGCCTTCCGGCATGAGTCGATTTGGATGCATACACAAATAACTACACAAAAATCACCGAATCCGTGATCTAGGGAAGGCCCAGTTCATGTAAAAGACTCCAAATCGACTGCCTTAGATGCTTCTGCCCACTCTCATGGACAGCGGCGATGTTTTCATGTGTTTTGTCGACTTAAGGCGGTAGGTCCTGCCAATCATGGATAAATTAATAAAAAAACATGAGTGAGTGTGAGGAACTATATTTCAATCCTGACGAAAAAGTTCTAATGACCAAGTAATCAGAAGTTTCTTCTTATTTACTAAGAAATATATTGCTATAAGCTTTCATCATCGTTTATTACATTAAACTAACAAACCAATCGTTTTATATGCTATTTTTGTTTTATAAATCATCGAGCTGTAATGATAAACAACTTATTTATATACTTATTTATTTAAAGTATTTATAAAAAAAGTGATTTTACTATCGCACGTGTAATAACATTATCGCCCGCGTAATAATATTATTATAGTAAAGCATTTAGTTTCTGACTCGTTGTGTGTCACTAATAGTTTTTCCTACTTTCCTTTTGTAAGGCATTATAAGTTAATGCCTGCCAATGGTAAACCATTATTTTATGCTATTCAATTGCAATGCAACAGGTAATGCGACGGCCGAGTATTTATTTTCAAATGAATTTTTTTTTTATTCAATTTCAGTTCAATTCAATACAGTTGCAGACAATATGGATTTCAATAGCGAAGAGAAATTTATTTCTAATTCATCAACGTCAACAAAACCATCGTCAATGACTTGTACATGCAGGAAGCTATGTTTATAAATACATACATATGTTTAATGTATTTGTTTATGAAAGGAAACAAAAATACACACAAGTTTGTTAATGTAAGTGCTCTTACTCATGCATCTCTTTCTATACTACGTGTGAACTTATGTGTGTTTTTGTGAGTCAAATTCACTTTAACTTGAATACAATATTTTTTTAAAACGTGTTGTAAATACACATGTATTCTTTAGGAAAACATTACATAACCTTATATACATATATACATACATAGATGTTACAATCCTTATTATTCATAAACACACACTGACACACATTCAACTAAATGCATACTCAGTGGAGAAGACATGTTCATATCACGTTTACATTCAAACGTGTAAAACTACGAAAAAGATATCCTCTTTAAATCAAAATCAATCTTCATTTCAATGAAAGGGAATTGAAATTGCGAATATATACTCGTATACGATTGTGTGCTTTCTAAGGAATACTGTATCAAGTAACTTTACTTTGTTGTGTTTTAAGCATTCACACCTCCGACGTTTTAAATTCATTACATTTACAACGTATTAAAAATGAGTGACTTTGTGGTTTACTTTAGTGTCTCGAAACCTAATGGCAAAAATTGTATACTTTGGTGAGAAGAATTAAAAAGTTTTACACACAAATCATAATATAAGGTCACATTGGTCATTACAACACAACAGTCAGTATTACAACCTAGCTCCTCATTTATATTGTGTGTGATAATTTTATACATGAGAGGCGGGACCTATAGTTTAAGTCGACTGCGAACGACAGATTTTTGAGAGCTTTTTCATGGTAATGTTATAAGCTCTCAGAGTTTTTGCCAAAAATCTGCTGAGAGGCAGTCGACGACGAAATATTTTTTCATATTTCGTTTCGTTGGAGACGTCTGATCTGGAGTTTGAACCGTGGGCTCATGTGTAATAAGCCAACACACTACCTACTAGACTACGGCTACTTTACAGTTACATAAATTGAAATTATAATGAAGTAAAGAAGTAAGAAAAATATTGTTATGAAAAAGGAAAAATGCGGATAATGGCGTTTTTAACATTAGAATTATAAACAAAAACTATAAACACAAAAACAAGTAAGCAAAAAGATACCAACAAAACACAAGCTTAAAAAAATTATAAACGAGTAAACAAAAATGCAACAACAAACACTACAAGAATAAATCGACGCCTCCATTCTATAACGTTCTAAGTACACTTTTTAATGTTCTTGCATTTTTAAATTCTACGTTCCCCAACTTAAATACTGTAAAAATTTGGTTAAAATGAGCCGATCCGTTCCGAAGTTATATGGAAAAATCTTCATAGAATACACATATGGTCCTATGTCGCGTGAAAACTTTGAGAGTCCATAACTCAAAACACTTTTTCGACTTAGAATGTTATAGAACGGAGACGTCGAAATGTAAACAAAATACACAAACAACAGTAAGGGAACAACGATCTTTACATTTATAGAAATCTCGAGAAGGTTAAGCCACGAACATTCGCCTTCAAGAACATTCATCAGACTGTTGACGTTGCCATATAAAAGGCAAGGCAAAGCAGGCAACTGAGTTAGTAAAAGTTCAGTCAGTTTTGTGTGAAGGCGCCGTGTACTTGAAGAGAGTAATCGTGGGTTGAAGCTCTCCGTTACAAAAATCTATCGAACAATTGTTGTTGCTTCCGCAAAAGAGTGCAAAGAGGAATAACAAACAAAGCAATTGTTGTCGTCTACATTAAGTTGTGAACAGTGCCACACAGAATTGTGCGAGTAATAAAGAATTTTAATTAAAACTAAACCAAAATTTATTTTTATTTTGTTTGCAATCTATGAGCTCATATTTAAAACGTTTTTAAAAGAGTAAAAACGTAATAATATATATTTAGTATCCATTAAATGGTCTCTTGGTCGGAATGAAATAAAGAACGACATCAGGAAATTATAATTAGGGCAGCAGAAGAGATGAAATATTAGCTGGAATTCTTTGGAATGTAATGGTAAGTCGCCGTAGTCTGGTAGGTAGTGTGTTGGGTTATTAGACGTAAAGCCAGGGTTCGAGCCCAAGGCCAGACATAAAAAAGTATTTCTTCAGCGACTTCCTCTCAGCAGATTTCTAGCAAAATCTCTGAGAGTAAATAAAAATTGCCATGAAAAGTTTCTCAAAAATCTATCGGTCAGAGTCGACTTCAAAATGTAGGTCCCCCCACTCATGTATAAAATTAACACACACAATATAAGTGGTGTGGGAAACTAGGTCGTAATCCTGACTGAAGGGTTGTAATGACGATTTACGGTTCAAAACTAAAATTTTTGAAAGTAAAGTGAAATTCCTTCAAACGCTCAGCTCCTATGGAGTTAACTCGAGATAGGTATGAAAAGATTAATAAGCTAGGAGAGGTGGGATCACAGATCATTTGTGAATTCGCGGCAATAAACTAGCAGATCAGCTTCTGAGGAGCGATGTTTCATGCCACTGAGGAAGTCAAAACTTTTCCGGGAGTGGGAAGTTCTTTGGGGGAATTATTAGGCGAAAGGAAAGATTGTTTTTAAACAACGAAACAATTTTAAGACAATTTAAATTTTTGTTGGGTAATTAAAATGAGAAGTGATTTGAGTTACGCAGAAGTAGTTTTAGTGTAGCAATCAGCATTTTATGGGGCATTGTAGACTCACAGATCACATGTTTAAGGAGCACAATAATGTAACTCCGCCATGAGGAGAGCAAATCACCAAAACATAAACTTGGGACCGCTTGTTTAACAAACAATAGAAAGAGAGTTAACCCTCTTGATAACAACATCCTGCAGTTTGATATGACAATACGATTTGGGTAAACATTACAATATTATTCTATACAGTTTGCGGGCAATTCAATCATGAGGTGATGGTAGTCTATACATCTACGCTACAGTGGCAAAAATCAAGCGATGCACAGAAAACATCAATGTATTTTGTGACTAATCGATATAAAATCGATGCTTCTTTGCGATGCCTTGTATTAAAAAATTCATCGCATGGAGACTTACGGTACTCTAGCAATCGTGTTACCTTTTATGACAACGCACAAAAAAAACCCCCCGTGTGACATGATACTTCTTTGTGAAAGCCTACGCTACTTACAGAATTAATAGATAAAACGGTTATAGAGATTTTTCCTTTTTTAATTCGGTTGTTTTTATGTTAGAGATTCGCAACACAAATTTTAATTTTTATCCTTTAATCACAACAAATCGCAACAAATTCCATGTAAAATGACTACAGAAATAGATTTTGTCAATTGTTCATAATTGCAGGGGTAAACTACCAGGTATTGTCTATAGTATTGGTATTGTCTCCCCAGGTATTGTCTACACCAGATTTGTATAATAATTCAGTGTCTGTTCATTGGGTAACTATTAAAATATGTATTGTATTCTAAATTGTTTCAGTTCTTTGTATCTCATCTATTTTAAAAAATTTAGTATTTTAATCAGAAAAAGTATGTCTACTGATTCGAATAGAACTACATGAAGTTTTTCATTTTCATTTACTTGTTTTGTTTTAAATCCTTATTACTTACTACACCACGTTTCTGTTGCTTTACGAATAGTTTTTCATTAGAAATTTACGCTTTTAATAAAAATATACGGAAAAAAAGAATCGAAATCCAATGAAAAGCGAAAGATGAGTTTTCCAACAACAGCAGCAATAATGGCAATGACAACAACAAATATTTTTTCATTTGAAATATTTCTAAAAGCTTTAATTAATATTTTTCTCCTTTTTTCTCCATTTATTGCAACTCTTTTTAAAGTTTTTTCTTTGTTTTCTCTCAATTCACCCCAATACGGAATAACAAAATGTCTATAAATTTTTAGATTTTTTGCAGCGTAAGTATTTAATAGTAAAACTATGTAAGTATGCTGGTTCCATCCTTTATTGTGTGATGTTTTATCACCATTAAATATAAATTAAATCATCGTATAATAATATTTGAAATGAAAAGAAAAAAAATCGTATTGAAATTCAAATGTAGGTGTTTAAATAAATTTTGGTTGCAAAACTATTGTAAAATTAAAAATCAAAAGAAAAAAACCTGAAAAGTTTCATATATTTTCTTCGCAATTATTCTAAAATAGATAGAACGGTATAATTGTAAAGTAAATTTGTGGAAAGAATTCTAACAAAAAAAATTTTGAAATTATTGCACTCCCGTCGGTCGAATGACTCAGATTGCCTCGCCTTTTAGTTTCCCAACAAAAGTTTCGATTGCCTTAAACCCATTTGATTGGAGAAGTATTTTTGCCTTTCTTTACCTTCCCTTTTCTAGAGCGTACTTTTCTAAACAAACCCTGCACAGCCACTCCTCTGGTCACATCAGTGGCGTCGAAGTTTTCCTACTCGCATTGCAGTCTGCTTACTCATTCCCAAGAATTCCCACATGACCTGGGATCTAGCAGAGGCTAATCGTGTTTTCCTTATCTAGCTGGTTCAGTTTCCCAAGACGCCACCCTGACTTTCAGATGGTATTGTTATGTCCTGTTATTTTAACACCTACCCAGGTTAAATTGAGCACATGTTTCGATGACATAAACTTCAACTTTGAAGATACACGCTAGTTTCCCCAAGGGCTCGGAATATTTTATTCTGGAACCAAAAATTCACACTCCTGTCCCAAGATCCGTTCTGGACCCATCTATTAACCATAAAAAGTTTTCTTTTTGAAAGACTATGTATGCACTTTTCAGATTTTTTCCTTCATTCCTGCTCTTAAGTGTCATTACGCAGCACTTTGGTTCAAATGTTCTATTCAGGGGGCAGTTAGAGGCAGCTGTCAGCCAATGGATTCCGTTGGTTTTAAAACACCTTAATGAATTTTATGTTGAACTTGTCTCCCATCAACCTAAAAACAAACTACAAAGTTTTGGTCTTCACGACCATTTGCGAAGCACTTTAATATAACAGAACCTCCAGCGCCGCTATAGGTCATGTTTTCATTGCCCCTTTTATACCAACACATGCTAATCCTTGTAGCTTGTCCAATCCAATTTAAGATGTTTTGAAATTTGTTCTATCTGCCCAGACAACTATTCTATCTGCTCCATAGATTACTATTGGTCTAACCATAATGCTATGCAATAAGTGTATAATTAATGAGTTCCATCCCCAAGAATTTCCCTGCAAACCTTCTGCTAACTGTTATGGCATGTCTGGCCTTTTCTGAGTTGCTTTCCATGTCAATTTAAAATTCAGTGTTATTCTCATATATTTTAGCTCCATTTTCTGTGCTATTATTTCACCCAAGAGTCGAACATTTTTCGATTTAGGAAGTTTTCTGCTTCTTGTAAAAGGTAATATGGGGCCCGGTTTAATTTCCAAGCCTACTGTCATGTACCAACGACTTAGAATCTCAAGAACACTTTGAATGATGTCGCAGAGAGTTTAAATTGTCTAATTTCATAACGTCTTAACGTCCATGGCCTTACAAAATAACCCACTCTGGGTCTTTTGGACTTTGATAGACAAAAACAAACACCGTGTTGAAGCTATATCTGCTCTCGTTACCACACATACATAATTGGACATTACAACCCTTCAGTCAGGATTACGACCTAGTTTCTCACACCACTTATGTTGTGTATGTTAATTTTGTACATGAGTGGCGGGACCTACAGTTTAAAGTCGACTCTGAACGACAGATTTTTTGAGAAACTTTTCATGGTAATTTTATTTATTCTCAGATTTTTTACCAGAAATCTGCTGAGAGGAAGTCGCCAAAGAAATACTTTTTGTATTTAGTTTTGATGTCTAGCATGGGGCTCGAACCCTGGCTATTCGTCTAATAAGCCAACATACTACCTACTAGACCACGGCGACTTCTCGTGACAACATCTTGGCGAATTTTGCGTCGAAACCTCAAAATTCAACTGACCAGGAACTGATGGTAAACAATCATAGACAACCACGTTTATTCGCTGAATGAGGTCTACAACCGTTAGCAACTAAACAAAATTGTCATCAAATAATCATTTAATCAATGAGGTCCATTTCCGCATGAATGGGTTCGGTTACTTCCCTTCATCCGATTTCAAACAAAAACTATGAAAGCAAATAAAATTGTCTTGAAAGGTATTTCAAAATTATATCATTTGGGGTCGACTTTAAACTGCAGGTCCCAGCACCCGTGTATAAAAACACACACAGCAGAAGTGGGTGTGAGAGGCTAAGTCGTAATGCTGACTGAATGGCAGTAATGACCAATTACGCATGTATGTATGAAACTGAATTTTCAGCTAAAAACATGATATCAATAATTTAAGACAAACTTTAAAAATCTTCATCGTCTACAGTGAGCAGTTTGTTAAACATTTAGTGAGTATTTCCATACTCATAATTCTTGATTTAATTTTATTTAATGAAGATAATAATGCCACTGCGACATTGTTTCCGCTGCATGCTCATTAATTATAATCCTGCCAAGTGTTCTTAATTACATTCGTGGGGGAAGAAAATCCTCTCATAAGTAATGACGTTTGACTGCCTATTAAGTGTGCAGCCTTTAAAAGTCATTGTAAAGTGCGACACTCTATAACACCCTTAACACATTTATTTATTACTGTGTGACTAATTGTTGTTAATAACGCAATAACAACAACAAATGTAAAGCTAATATTTTGTACATATTGTGTTGAGTGATAAAAACATTTTCTTCTTGTATCGACCACTTGATATCCTGAGGCCATAATAGTTTTGCGCTGATGTTTGTAAATCCAATAAAAAAAATGTCCTAGAAAAGGATGATATTTTAAAAATAACTTGACAAGATTTGGCCAAATCACATCTCCTAATACTACCAGGAGCCCTTTAACCGGAACAACATTCCGAGGGCAAAACAAAGTACATATAAGTTATCGACAAGTAGAGACATGCGGCGTATTGATTTTCAGATTACGGACGATAACTATACTTTTAAGACAGTCAAGGAATTTATTTATCTTGGCTCCGCCGTTACCACCAAAAATGATGTCAGTCTGGAGATCAAGCGCAGGATCACTCTTGCCAACAGGTGCTACTATGGTCTCAATAGGCAATTGAGTAGCAGAGACCTTTCTCGCACACCATACTCTACAAGACGCTCATCCTACCCGTGCTTTTTTATGGCGTAGAGGCATGGACCCTATTAAGCACTGATGCAGCCGCCTTGAATCATTACAATCCTTTAGTCAGGATTACGACTTAGTTGTGCGTGTTAATTTTTATAAATGTGTGGCGGGTTCTACAGTTTAACTTGCATCATAATAATGGCAGCAATCAGTCAAGGTCTGTCGAAGTCCTGTAGTCTACAAGCCAGAGTCTTGGCTTATTATATGACATTCCGGGGTTGAAACTCCAACTCAAACATCTCGAAATAATTTCGTTTGGCAACGTCTCAGCAGTCTTTTGTCAAAAACTCTAAGAGCAAATAAAAGTGCAATGAAAAGTTTCTCAAATATATCGTTCATGTCGGACGACATTAAGCTGTAGTTTTAATTCTGACTATATAATGATTTATAAGTACTTACTTATGGTCTGAAAAAACGATTCATTGCATGATGTCGCCAAAGAAAGCGTACATATAATGCAAAGTACAGAAATAAAGGAGTGGTTGATAATATAAGGAGACTTCTCATAGCCTCACATAAAATATTGGGATAAAAATATAAAAAAATCTAGGTGACAAATGACGTGCATTAAAATGTCAGAACGATGAAGCAAAATACCTACAAAGTCTAATTCTTCTATTTTAGGTAAAAAAAAAGTCAATAATTAACGCATCGTATCTTGCCGTATTTATCAATTTTCATTCTTCTGACGCTATAAGCACAATAAACGCAACGCAGCAATCGCAACAGTTTTACAATCGCACACTAAAGTAAGCTGCATGCGCGTTAATTTTAATAAAGGCAGCGACAGCAAGTTATAAGCTAAAGAAATGAAAACTTTACAGTTCATTAATTCTTTATCAATGGTGACACTAAAATGCTCTTCCACGTCATTACTCCTCGCATTGCCAGCACAAATCCTCTCACTGTAAGCACTAGTACTCTCATTTCTGCAAATAAAAATATAAATTAGCCAAAGGCAAAGCCGTCGAATCTTTGTTTGTTGTCGAGCTGCTTTTAAAATATTCGCTTCCTTATACACCCCTGTATTCCAGTTTTGAAGGTATTGCTGCATTTGCTGCGTTGCGTCTATTGTGTTTATAGCATTAAGGAAATACAAACCAATGATGCCGCCGATTCATTAATCCCTTCAAACAGTACGATCTTCTCCCCAAATACACCAATTTCACCAAAAAATTAAATGACGACCACAAAATGGATGCAATTAACGAAACCCATTTCTCTCACAGCACTGCTTGAAGTGGTAAAACTTATTTACATAATTAGTAAGGTTACAACCCTGCTTCTCACATCACTAATGTCGTGTGTTAGATTTATCCATGAGTAGCGAAGCCTACAGTTTAGCATCGACTTCGAATAACAGACTTTTCTGACAATTTATTTACTCTCAGGTTTTTGAGCGGAAGATTTCCGCTGAAACGAAGTCGCCAAAAGAAATATTTTCTCATATCGTTGTTGTACCATACGACCTCTTGACTTACGGCAAAACACTAGCAACTAGACTACGACAATCAAAAAAGAAATCAATTGAATCCAATTCAGGTAGCAATCCTGGCACGTAACAACAATACAATTGATTTTCTATGTCAAAACAACAACAAAGGCAATAGAGTGTTTGGTTTTTTGTTTTCAGCTCTCGATATGATTCCATTCATTGAATTTATTTGTAATTTTTTGTATCTTTTTACCTCTTGTCTCTTCTGCTAGAATGTGTTATCGAAATTGTTTATTCAATCGTTTACTTTTGCTTTTTTGTTCTTTCCTTATTTAATTTGTTTTGTAAGTTTTTGTATGAGAAAAAACGTTTATTTCTACTTTTTCCTGAATACATTCATTCACTCGTTCAGTGGGTTCAATAGTGTTTGGATAAGTTTTCTATTCTTGTTTATTTATTTTTTTATTTTAAATGTATTTCAATCTTTTCTGTTTCCATACCACAAGTGAAAATTGCAAAACAAAGTGGTCTGTGAGAAATTGTCTGAATGATCTATTGATGCCATTTTACATAAATGCACACATAATTGGTTATAACAACCCTTCAGTAAGGATTACGACCTAGTTTCTCACACCACTTATGTTGTGTGTGTTAACTTTATACATGAATGGCGGGTCCTACAGTTTAAAGTCGACTCCGAACGACAGATTTTTGAGAAACTTTTCATGGTAATTTTTATAAATATTTTTATTTTTTTTGCCAGAAATCTGCTGAGAGGAAGCCGCCGAAGAAATATTTTTTTTTGTATTTTGTTTTGATGTCTGGCCTGGGGCTCGAACCCTGGCTTTACATCTAATACTTCCTACTAAACTACGGCGATCTCATGCATACATAATTGGTCATAAAAACCCTTCAGTCAGGATTTGTATACATGAATCTGTCTAACAACAGATTTCTGAGAAACTTTTCATGAACATTCACTGTCTGAGTTTTTTCCTGAAGACTGCTCAGGGGAAGTCGCCGAAAGAAATATTTTTCATATTTCACTTTGTTGGAGATGTCTGACCTGTGGTTTGAACAGTGGCCACACTGCTTACTAGACCACGGAGAACAGAAGATTAGCTTGTAAAAATCCATATTAATAACGTCAGACATTTTGTCAATGTTCTTGATCTGTGCATACTTAATCTAATCTGTGCTATGAACCTATGCTGGAAAAGCGTAATAAATCTCCTTTTGCTGCATCTTAAATATTGAAGTAAATATGATTAGGAATGCAGTTAAAAACTTACTTATATTAAAGTGTATCCCAAATTTTAAATTTACAAACTTTTATTTACCCAAATACACATGCTTTAAAAGAATTCTTCATGGCAAACATATTTATGACTAGAGTACTGCTACGCTTAACAAAAAACAAAAAAAATTGAAGCTACATAGACAAACTTTTTCATCTTTTGTACAAAAGCAAAAGGGCAGATGTGAAAATTTGTGAAAAACTTCTGTAGCATAATATACCTTTAGCAGTTTGTTGTTTTCGTTTTTCATCAGACGTGCTACACAATTCAAAGGTGTATTAAAAGCTTAAACTGAAAATTTATTTGTTTACCGACGAAGCAAAATGTTGCTTCAAAAATATTTTCATTTTTTTTTTCTTTTCTGTTTCATGTTTTTCAATTTATTCAATATGGCTGATACGGGTAAAATGGAGAAATTAAATAAAAATAAAATCATCCGAGTGAGCACAGGCAACAAGGTGAAATATTGGAAGTGGATTATGTTTTGAACACAAAAAAAAATAAAAGATCTACGATGGGTTAAAAAGCTCATGAGTTGTTGAATAATATACATTAACTGACGGCTGCTAATGGCAGGTACATAGTACAAAAAACAAACATATTGTTCGAATGAAACATTTTTTATCATTAACTGATGGATTATTTCATGACATCTACTGTATGGTATACGTCCTTCTACGACCTACACTCAGCCACAAAAGTATACATACGGATAACAAATTGCAGAATTTTTTTTAACTAATCCGTTTTCGTTGAAAATATTTATAATTGTCTGACATCTTTCTTCGATTTTAGATTGATTTTGCATTGGTTCAGAAATTTGTGAAATTTGTAAATCGTATGCAAACCTTTGTGGGCCTGTGCAGGGCCACAATTCAGTTCAATTTCAGAAATTTGTTAACCAGTGCAAAAGACCGTCTTAACATCAAGGAAACTATACAGATTTTCAACGAAAACGGATTAGTTAAAAAATTTCTGCAATTTTTTAACCGTATGTATACTTTAGTTACTGTGTGTACATAGTTTATTCAATCATTTAAATCTTCTTATAATGTATTCTAATAAAGCTGGTCGTAGGAGGCGTGAATAATCAATTTCACTGGTTTATTAGCATCCACCTAACAAAGAGAAGGCCAATGGACATGAGCTCTTCTTTAAAGATACTTGTCACTAAACGGGTTTTGCAATAAATCGATTGTTAAGAGCTTTGTACAGCGAGTTGCGTCGTCTTATTGAAACCAAACGGCGGTAATGTTTAGCTGATTAACTTTGGGGAAAGCGCTGGTCATTCAACGTAAAAGGAACTAAAGTATTGTCTCCATGGGTCTCCTGGTAGTGAAGTGGGTAGTGTGCTAGACTATTAGCGTGAGGATCGTGGGTTTGGTTCCCACCAGAGACTACACCGAGCATATTGTCATAGTTACTCAGCTCGTATGTAATTAAAATATAATTTGTAATTCTATTGTAATTAATAAATAAAAATAGATTGTCTTCCAGACAATTCTAGGCAATTTTGCTTATTGGCGATTTTCTACATAACCGGAACAAGTTAATCTTTGTTTTAACAAACCATAGCATGCCCATTTTTAAACATTATTTTTTGAGAATGTTTGCGAATATTAGAAATGATAAGTGAAAGGAGATTCTTCTGCCGGAAGGGCGAATACTAATAGTGCGTCTAAAGAACGAATTCTGCCTATAATGCATTGTGCAATCCACTGACTACGGACGGAGATCAAACATCAGTAGAAAAGCAAATCATTGTGACGACGTCTTTATGAATCAAAAGAGTTGGAGAACCTACTATCGTTAATAAGAATGTTCATCCCCTCCTGTAAGCGTTTGAAAAGCTTCAAAATAGAATTCGAGGCATGGGAGTTGTGTTCCCTACATGGGAGTTATATTCCATTTTCGTCAAATAATATATAAATCAGACGGAGTAAAGAATTTCTTGCACCGCCTTAGCAAATCGAAGTACTTGAATGCTTCTTTCGCAACTTAAAAAATTTTTTGGTTTCAACTAGTAGTGGATTATATTCATTGATGAACATCGATCCAATTTTGATGCATTTTATTCGGTGCATCATCATCTAATAGAAATATGGGTATAGCGCGCCATATATAATCGATCCATGAATCTAGTGACACGTTTGGTAAATACATTTTTACAAACAGCTAAGATGGATGGGTGTTTAAGGCGTTACTATAGTCGTGTTAATTAGAAACTGTCCCATAAAAGCGCCGTAAGCTCTGCCGGATTTAAGACAGTTGCATACGTTATATGTGGAAAATGCTTCGCAACAAGAATGAGTGAAATGTATAATTTTAAGGGTAATAAGCCATAAGTACACATACAAAATTGGTCATTACAACCTTTCAGTTAGCATTACGACCTTGTTTCCCACAACACTTATGTTGTATGCGTTAATTGTATACATGAGTGACGAGGCCTACAGTTTAAAGTCGATTCCAAACGACAGATTTTTGAGAAACTATTTCATGGCAATTTTATTTATTCTCAAAGTTTTTGCTCTCTGCTGAGAGGAAGTAACCGAAAAAATATTTTTTTAAATTACATTCTGTTGTACATGTCTGACCTGGGATTTGAACCCATATCAGGAATAAATTCATTCTGTTATTGTTTACTTCCATTTCGTTACTGAAATCAATCGATGCACAGGAAACACCGATGTATTATGTGAATAATCGGTATAACATTGATGCATACATACCTAATTGGTCTACCTAGTTTCTCACACCATTTATGTTGCGTGTGTTAATTTTATACAAGTGTAACGGACCTATAATTTAAAGTGGACACCGAACGACAGGTTGAGAAAATTTTCATGACAATGTTATTTAGTCTCAGACTTTTTGCCAGAAATCTGGTGGGAGGAAGTCGCCGAAGAAATATTTTGTTGGAGATGTCTAATGTGGGGCTTGAGGCCTGCGGCGACTTCTATAAGCAATAAGTTCATTCCGTTATTTTTTTTACATCAATTTTGTAACACAATTCAATCGATACACAGAAAATATTGATGTATTTTGTGATAAAACGATATAGAATGAATTCTTTGCGATATCAGGCACCAAAAAAAAAACAAACATCTATGTTCGCTTCTAATATCCATCACTAGTTCCAGTGAACATCACTTAAATTTTCATGACCGAATCATCAACAGTTTCTGACCACCCAAAAGTTACAGATAATGTTTTATTTCTATCGCGCTTAAACGTCGCCCTAGTCTAGTAGGTAGTGTTTCGGCTTATTAGACGTGAGGCCACGATCAGACACTTTAAAAAAATATTTCTTTGGCAGCTTCCGCTCAGCAGAATACTGGCAAAAACTCTGATAGTATATAGAAATTGCCATGAAAAGTTTTTCACAAATCACTGTTGCCCTGAATCGACTTTAAACTGTAGGTCCTACCACTGATGTATAAAAATTAACACACATAACAGAAGTCGTGTTAGAAGTTAGGGTGTAATCTTGACTGCAGAGTTGCTTATGAGTTATCAAACAACATTGGATCTTGCGCGTATTAAAGTTGACTCTATTCATACGATTCCATTTGGAAATTAATATTCATTCTTATTATTATTTTTCGCCTCAGTCTGCAACGCGATTGATCTAGAATCCAGTACCTACGATGCTGGACTTTCAATTGAGCTCCGTATCCGTTATTTTATAACATCTTGTTGAAAAGCAAAAGCACTTTCTGTTTTTGATAAAATTGAATAAAAAGGATAAATAAAATCCTTTCCATAATATAATAATATTCGTCAAAGAAGAACATAAGCTTTATCGTAATTAATTTTTAAAAGCTCTTGCATCAATTCATAGCTTTTGTTTGACGACCTTAATAAAGTCATTTTTAATACTGAATTTAAAATGACAGGTATTAGTAAGTATTAACCGTAGATCGAGCCTTAAAAAACTTCATAATTCTAACTTATGTATCCCTTTTGATACATACTTGTAGTACATGGAATTATCACGATTATTGATAGATTTTGTTAAAAAATTTTATTTATTTTAATTAATTTTAATAAAACTATTTATTAACTATTATAACATTTTATTATAACTTTCATGAATTTTGCGCCAAAATTTTTGGCATGATTGGCATGGTTTTTTACATAAAAATCAAGCACATCATGTCAGCTTGTTTCAGTTTCTTTCTAAATGGTAATAAAACAAAAAAAAAGAAAGAAAACATAAATCAATACCAAGCATTACTCCGTAAATCTCTTTATGAAGCTTGATTTATATAAATATCCTTACATTAATTTGCCTAACAATTACTGTAAGTATTCCATCATTAAGTATCAAATTTCAATTAAAATCGCTGGAGGTAATTCTCATTTTCCACAATAAAACTAAAAAGTTTTTGAATTCTGTTGCTAAAAAACTTTAATTTGAGATGAAAACATACAAAAAAAGAACATAAAAACATAAGCATCATTATTTAAATATATCTTCCTTAATTTTCTTACCTTTTAGGCGAACAAAAAATAAAATTTTTAAAAATCTTAATAAAAGGATATCTGAGCTGCTCTGAAAGTATGATAGCTATTCTCAAACTATTTATACAATATTATTTCTTACATTAAACTACAAGTTGTGTGATAAAAGTTTTATGAAAATGGTTAAAATTTTCTAACAAAAAATTGTGATAAATATATTTTTTTTTTTTTAGAAAAAAATCCTTTTCATTTGAATTTCAAAAAAAGGCCTTTAGCATGATTATTAAAGGCTGGAAGACTTTCAGCTAATTTTTATCCGAAAAGGCGTAATAGGTGTAAATATATCATTATCAAAGCCAATGATTCTGTTATCTCATATATACGTAGTTGACCGAAATATTATCATCTGTAATAAAACATGGGACGAAACAGATTTTTCTAATGTTTGTCTGCCACGTGAGATAAATATGAGAAGAGCAGTAAAAAAGACTCTACAACATTTCAGGAAACAGCTGCTAGCAATCTGCGTGAAAATTGGTAATATTTTTTCATCCCAAACTACTAAATGTAGGTATCGCAACACATGTACAAAATTAACATACACAATATAAGTGGTGTGGTATTGGAATGTATACAGTATTGGAAAAAATTATAGAGACAATTGCTTTTTACTCAATGAAATGTCATTGGTTTCCAAACGATCTATGCAGCGAACATGAACGCTCTACATTTGACAAGAACAAAGCGTCTAAAGGTTAACCCTGCCACATTTAGGGAATGACACACTAGGTCTAGAGGAGCATAACAAGACTTTTACTAACCTGTGCTTCAGTGGTGTGGTGGCCATCGATATGCAGAAAAATCCAATATTCAAATAAATGTGCTGTTTAGTAAACAAGCGATACGATGAGTACAATACCTGCAAGTGTATTGTTGCGAAATAAAGAATATCATACGTCGTATATCTTTAGACTATGTGAGAAGGCATTTAGTCACAAACCATATCAACAAAATATAATTTAGATACTAGGGTCACTTAAAGCGGAAGCCTTTCGAAAAGGCTGCCTAGAATATTTGTATAACTGTGATATCAAATCGACTTGTTTGGTTAAAGGAAATCATGACACAGATGCCCACGGGGATTCGTTGCTACTCCAATAACTCTAAATATGCAAATGGGAATGGGCCTCTGTATATAAAAACTAAACAAACAACATGTATTTGACTACCAAACCGTTGTATGGTTTTCAAACCACAAGTGCATGCATACATACATATAACATAACATAACAACCCTTCAGTCAGTATTACGACCTAGCTTCCACAGCACTTATGTTGTGTGAGTTAATTTTATATGTGAGTTGCAGGACTTATAGTTTTAAAGTCAACTCCAAAGGACAGATTTTTGTGAAACCTTTTACGGCATTTTCAATTACTGTCAGAGTTTTTGCCAGAAACCTGATGAGAGAAAGTCGACGAAGAAATACTTTTCCTATTTCATTTTGTTGGAGATATCTGAGATGAGGTTTGAACCGAGGCCTCATGTCTAATAAGGCAACACACTAAATACTAGACTACGGAGACAAAAATAGTAAAATCCTGGTTTCATTAAAATTAAGTACATCAGAGCAGAGCAATGAAGCATCAAGCGAAAGATAATTTCCTATTCAGACCCACAGCTCCTGCAGAAGTTATTTGACGGAATGCCAAATTTATCGGCATGTATTCCAAAAGGCAGTGGTCCGATAGAATTCGATTTAAGTATTAAAGTCCTTTGCTTATCTATACTTTTCTATCAGAGTATAACAGTATTGAAGTCGCCGTAGTCTATGTTGGCTTATTAGACGTAAAGCCAGGGTTCGAGCCCCAGGCCAGACATTACAATAAAATACAAAAAATATTTCTGCGGCGACTTCCTCTCAGCAGATTTCTGGCAAAAACTCTGAGAGTAAATAAAATTGTCATGAAAAATGTCTCAAAAATCTGTCGCTTGGAGTCGACTTTAAACTTTAGGTCCCACCACTCATGTATAAAATTAACACACACAACATAAGTGGTGTGAGAAGATGGGTTGCATTCCTGACTGAAGGGTTGTAATGACCAATTATGTATGTTATGTATGTATAACAGTATTACACATATCTTCCTGCTAAAATTAAGCCCCCTTATGAAACAAACGGTATGTACTCAGTTTAACTAACATCAGTGGAATACCTATGCCTTGCAATTTGTTAGAAATTGTAGGCTCCACACGGGCTCTCTTCATAATCAATGCATTTTCCAACAACATCCCTGTGACCCAAAACCCACAGAAGGGTTAACTGTCCGAGTAAGTCAAGGTATTTTTAGAGAAAATCTTGTCATCTAACAATCATTGCGCTACTTTGAAAATTGACATAACTTCCGCATGAAAAACATTACAGTGGGCATATAGCATATAAGACGGAACCCATGATAAATATACCACAGCCTACCCTGTTATGCATCTTTGATATAAATCTCAAGCATCCGGTTGACAACCTCCGGATCTTTAGAAACTGATATAGGGACCTCTGCGTGTTCTGCACTCTGCACTCTACACTCCCAACACTCCCAACAGTATTTTGTGTATCTCATGTGAATTCCTTCTTACAGGAATATCCGGTATTATAGGGTAGACAATGAAGTTGCTAGAGCTGGCATTATAACAAAAATAAATTCTATCTTTATAATACGGTGGCGCAAAGCTTGCTGTCGGACACTGACAGATCCAAGGCTATGAGTAATCGTTCTGTCAAACTAATTTGTCCTAAATTGTATGAGATAGGGATCAATTAATTCTTTATAGTACAGTGTATGGAAATTTATATCACATTAAACAAACGTTTCATACTTCAGAAACTTAACGTGCGTGTTATGTTGATATGCTATGTGTGAATAAGTGTGAAAAACTAAAGAGAACTTGTTAAAGAGGAAAATTTTGACATTTTTTTAAACATACTTATGCCTCTCATACAAGGTTATCCTTACTGTTATATTTGCAGATGCCTGTTGACGTTATTGTTCTTTAATATGACAGGTCATGTTAACATTTTAAAAGTGATTTTTATTTGCTTATGGGGATGCCTGTGTGTATATTTGTAAGTAGGGGGATTTCCTTTTGAGTTTCTCATTTAACTCTCATCTTCTTTAAGATTTACTTTCAAAATATATTTATATACGAAATTAAACATTAAATTCCTTTTAAAACATCAATAATGATGCTTGACAATAGCCTCAGTGTCTCATTCCAAAGGCAAAGTAAAGTGAAATATAAAAAAGAAAATATATTTTAATTCCGATTTGGCTGAAAGAATTTTTATGAAATTGTTATGTGCAAGTGTATGTGGTCATAAAATGTTGTCTGTCATAAATAATTGCCAGATTTTGTAAGACTGTCGTCAGTGTATGATTTACTCTCAATGCAATGTAAGTAAAGGAATGCTGATACTTTACCACACATTTTTTAGTAGAATTAATTTACTTGAATATAAAAACTTTAAGATGATTTTCATCATACTCCATTAAAAAAAGTGGATCAAATTAAGAAAATTTTTTTAATATAATTGTATTAAATTATTTAAAAATAGGGTGCCCTGGTAGTCTAGTGAGTAGTGGGCTAGACTTTTAGTGTGAGGGTCGTGGGTTCGATTACCACCTGAGACTCTGGTCTGTGACACTACACCGAGCATATGGTCAAAGTTACTCAGCTCGTATTAATTAAAATATAATTTATAATTGTATTGTAATTAATAAATAAATAAATAAAAATACCTGATTTTTAACTTTAAATAAAACAAAGTGTGTCTGATATATTATCGACATTTTTATACGCTTGAAATATGTGAAATATACGTACATAACATAATTGGCCATTACAACTCTTGAGTCACGATTACGGCTTAGCTTCTCACAACACTTATGTTGTGTGCGTTAATTTTATACACGAGTGGCGAGACCTACAGTTTAAAGTCGACTCCGAACGACAGATTTTTGAGAAACTTTTCATGCCAATTTTATTTGCTCTCAGAATTTTTGCAAAAAACCTGCTGAGAGGAAGTCGCCGAAGAAATATTTTTTCATATTTCGTTTTGTTGTCTGACCTGGGGTTTAAACTGTGGCTACACACTACCTACTAGACTACGGCGACTTATATGAAATATAACATCATTCAAATGTCCGCCACCGTTTCTCTGGACGGAGTGCATCCAAAATGTCTAATTTTACATAGTTCTGGCTTATAAATAAGGCCGAATGTGACCGATGGCTTTGTTGTTAGCTTTGAGAAACGCAGAGGTTTATGGCTTATGAGCCTACACTTGAGCCTTAAATAACCACAATATAGAAAATCGCTCTGGCCAGTTCATATTACATCCACGTTTGAAGATCAAGCCCTCAAATAACAAGTGGCATTAGCTGTATGGCGCTTAGAACCATCTTGTCGTTAGTGACCAGAGCATCCAATTCAGGCCATAATAAATTGTCGTTGATGGACTCGTTAAAATCGTTCTCAAAAAATATAGACCTATCACGTCGTCAGTACAAAATCCGCACAAAACAGCAACTTTTTTGGATCTCATTTTCCTATATTCGAAAATTTTTTTATTCAATTCATACCGAAATGGAGCTCTTCGTACAGGTGATTTTTTAATGAAAATTAGGGGCAGCTGCCAACTCCAGGATACGGGAAGGCTGATACCAAAGCTGATCATATGAATTAAAAACTTGTAAAGCTGCTGACATCCAAATTAATGACAACCATCCGACCACAAATTATGCTTCAAGGGAAATACAGGGCTATCATACAAACGTTCGAGAAAAAGAAATATTACTCTTTAAATTTTATTCACGTCTCTCAATTGTCCTCTCACATTCTGTATGTGATGTTGCCATACTTTCACTGAATTTAATGCATTTTGCAAACAAAAACCATATGTTTTCGATAAATTGCGAGAAAAATGAAACCAAAAAGTAAAACAAACATAAATACAGAAAGGACATTTCACATATTTTTAAACGAAATTGACAGTATTTTAAAGTTTTTGACACCATTTTTGCTTGAAGTTTCCTTGAAATTTCCACTTATTTGCCAAGCTGTTACCTAATCTTAACTTTCTTGTTTGCATTTTTCATTTACTCGCTCTCTTATTGCTTAATCCTACACCGATGTCGTAGTGGGTCTAATAATTTCTTCTTTGATTTTTTTTACTTTAAAGAATTTTAATAATTTGTCCTCAGTATTCTTATGTTAGTTGTACTTTACATTGCTTTTTCCTACTTTATTTTCCTTTAATTGTTTTCATTTCATGCATTCACTACCATCTATTTCAAAGCAATTTATAGGACTTTTGCTCTTTCCATACGTATTATTAATATAACATTTATATAACGCTGCCTGTGTTATTATTTTTGTTCTTTATTAATACAAAAAATTTTCATAGACAAAAAAGTGTCAATTCAACATTTTACAAGGACTTTGTTTGTTTTCTTACGTCTTTCTTTCTGTCTTAAATTACTTATCATATAGTAAGGTCCGTACATGCACAGCTATTTAACTATATGTACCATTTATACGTGTAAGTTTACTCCGTATTTATTTTAATCTTTAATGAAAATCAAATATGTGTTTGCTTCTAAAACTTTGAATTATTTTTCTCTTTTTTGCTTTCGCTTTTAATTTTTATCCTTGTCAGCCATGTTATCTATTCAATATTGGAGCGGAAACTAAAATTTATTTCCTTAAAATAGTCGAAAAGAGAGTAAAATTTTGCTATTCTCTACTTTGTGTTATTATCGCATTTTGAATTGAATATTGCAGTATAAAACGTGTCTCTGAGTAACCGCATGCATTTTCATCGTATGTATATGGTATTGTCTCAACAGGTCATATCCTATATATTTTCGTATACTTTCTTGAGTGCTCATTGCGCACTAAGTGTAGCAGCAACCACAGGCATGTGCTACACTTAAACAAATTTACTAGAGAAGAAATTTTTAAGTTTGACAAACTCCAAATGTTGATGAAACATTTTCATGCACATGAAACCCACAAATAGAATAATTTTCTTTACTGTGATGCTATAAGCAGAATAAATGCAACGCTGCAGCATAAGAAATGTGTGCGTCTTATTTGTCTAGACTCCACATCTATGGAAAACTAGTCAGATTAATAGAATATATTAACAATATTTCTACCACGATTTTGTGTATACCTATTTCGACCAAGAGGTATCTTTTGACACCTTTGCGTTTGGATACAAATAATTATGGAAATAATTATTAAAACATGTCCTATTCCTATTGTTACCAAACAACAATCGAATATAAAAATTATAACGGGGAATTCAGTGTACAGAAAATTTCTGGCATTTTCGAAAACTTGCTGAACAGAATTTCACAGAATTTATGGCACGGCATTTCGTAGAATTTCCATGGCACGGCATTTAGCAGAATTTCCAATTGTACAGAATTTCCATGGATTGGTATAATAATACGAAGAGCAAAAAACCAAAAACAAATTATAGTTCAGTTCAAATGTGTGTATGTGTAGTTTCTTTATATTTTTTATTTCTTGCTGTAAGAAAAATCGTAAAGATGTCAAAACACACCTCATGATAGAAATAGGTATATCATGTACGCTTATACTGATCCAGGATGAACTGGAGAAAAATGATGACGCTAAATAAATTTAACAATTATTATACGAAAAGTCAAAACATTAACGGAGAAAAAATTATTAAACTTTGAAATAAATTTCAAGTTAAAATTTTAAAAGGTATCTTTTGACACATTTGGTAGAAATAGGGTTAATATTGTTCAAGAATTATTATTTCGGACACTGTATAAACACAATAAACTCAACGCAGCAAACACAGCAATCTCTCAAAAAGAGAATACATGGGTGTATTTGGAAGTGATTATTTTAAAGGTAGTGCGACAACAAGCAATGATTTTGCTGCTTTAGTCTAATTTGTATTTCTAATCGCTGCAATGAGAAAATGAATGCACACAGTGAGAGGATATGTGCTGGCAATGCGAGGATTACTACTAAAGGCTAAAGGAACTTTTTATTTTTTATGTGTTTTGCTTATGATTTGGTGCTTTTATTTTTATAGTATTTAATGAGCATGCAGTTTACCTTAGGCAGCAATTGCAATTGTGC
This sequence comes from Sarcophaga subvicina, assembly GCA_936449025.2. Classification (NCBI taxonomy): domain Eukaryota; kingdom Metazoa; phylum Arthropoda; class Insecta; order Diptera; family Sarcophagidae; genus Sarcophaga; species Sarcophaga subvicina. Next base: position 44,122,374 of record OW388084.2, read on the forward strand.
TTGCTATTGTGTTTGTAGCATCATTCATTCAATATAGAATTGTAAAATAAAATCTCTGACTTTAAGGCAAAACCTTATAATAATGGATTTGAATGAGTATCTTTTATATTTGAAAGGAAAATACAGAATTTGTTTGTTAAATAAAATTCGTCATTATATAAATAGACAAATAACTATCTATATAATATTATTAATATGTTCAGCAGATTATGAAGTCTAAAAAGCATTAAATTTTTTTCATTAATTACACTATGCGACAAAATATAAAAAATTAAATACACCCCAGAAACTACCTAGTCTAAGTTGTTCAGTTAGTTGAGTAGAATTCAAAAATACTTTTTTTAGTTTTCTGGAACCCTCCAAACTTTTATTTGACAAAAACTGTTTTTTTTTTCTTTTTACTTTACTGTTTCCACAGACATTTCTGAACCGATGTCCAAAATTTAGAAAGGAGAGGGATGGGCCTGTAAAACAATATACATGTATATATTATTTGACTTAATATGCTATGGGGTTTGATGAAGTAAACTTGACAAATGCGAATTTTTTCATATTTTTCAAGTTTGTCCGTTCATAGTAGCAAACTTTAATAAAAAAATATGAAATAAGTGATAACATTCTGAAAGTGCATTATTTTGTGAAGAGATTGGCACTTCGTTTGATCAAATCGGACAAAAAATAATTTTTTTTTTAAATTTTATTATTTAAAAACTCTAATAGTCGAGTTATATTTTTTGTAAATATATTTTTCAAATGAACTTTTAGTTCAAAAATTTTCAGAATTTTTGACGGACCTTGATTTTTTTTTCGCAGAATGTGTCAAAAACTGCGTTTTTCAAATAAAACGAGTTTGGAGGGTTCTAGAAAAATAAAAAAGTATTTTTGAGTTCTGCTCAACCTAGTGAAGAACTTAGACTATGTAGTTACTCAGGTGTATTTTCACTGTCGCACTGTGTTGTTTTTTGATCTTCGAAATACAAAATACTTGAATTAACAAAAAGTATTCAGAACTTAATTCTCACAAAATCTATTTATGCCTGATTAAATAAATTCTGTTTTCATTGTTATTTATATTGGGACATAACAGATATTACTCATACGTAACGTTATTTATATTGGAAGATATCAGATATCACTCATACGCAACGTAACATTTAGTTACATATTTAAGTTGGAAGACATTAATAAATACTTATATTCTTATACAAGCAACAATTAGATTACTGTTTATTACGCTCAAACCATTACATATGCACAAATACATTTAAACATATACTTAAATGGTAAAGCATGATTGATGGACGTAAAAAGCTGTCAAATTTGTCACTTAAAAGTTTCGTCCGTAAGTGCCAATATGATTTATTTTGTGTGTTTACAAAACACTAAACGTAGATATAAAAAAGCAGAATAACACCTATCAGGAGATTATCTGTCTATCTGTTTGTGTTTTACAAATAATTGTTTGACACCGAAACACTTGCCCACACATAAACACTTAAACATACGTGCAACAATTACAAACAATTTCTTTTAAGCCTCGTTTGACTTATAAAGAAATAATTTAAGTTTTAAACAGGAAGGAAATAAAGTTGGATCACGAGTATTATTAGCTTTTACATCGTTTAACATTAAAATTATGAACAAAAGCTACAAAACCAAAAACACTGAACTTGTTTACAAATTATCGCACTGCGTAATATAACAACAGGGTGCCCTGGTAGTCTAGTGGGTAGTGTGCTAGACTATTAGTGTGAGGGTCATGGGTTCGATTCCTACTAGAGACTCTAGTCTGTAACACTACACCAAGTTTTTTTTTCGAACGTCCGCGGTCTCATACTAACCCACCCTCACCCGACCGCGGATGTCTCGTCCCCATTACGTAGGGACACGTGCACACTACAGTCCGGACTGTAGCGGGTAAGGGAAAAGTAATGGCAAAGAGAACATAAATCAGCTACAGAACTTAATCACAAGCTGAATAAAGTTACAATAAACATAAACTATCTATAACAAGAACGATAATACATTTTTATATAATAATTTACAAATTAATGCCAGCATATAAGCTACGTTTTATATTACAAACACTACAATTAAAATCAATAAAATCATAATATAAGTTAAAATCGTTACATAATCTACGAAAAGGAAAATTACATCCATAGTTCGTTCTATAAAAATTTAAAGAAAGAGGACGATAGTACCGTGAAAATCTGGAATTCAGGTTACAAATCAAAAACTCAGAATCGATATCACCTTTAACCAGATTAAAAACAAAACAAACCCCTAAAACAGCCCTTCTACGTTCTAAAGTTGGAAGTTCAATCAAACCTTATCTGGCCTCATATGACGGAAATCCATTGCCACAATCCCATCCTAAGCCACGTAAACGGAATAATAAAAACTGCTTCTACACAGACTCTATTGAATCACTATGGCACTATGTTACTCCGCTCTTATATAATTAGAATATAATTTGTAATTGTGTTGTAATTAATAAATAAATAGTATAACAACAAACACTAGCATGCAAAACTGATAAACATATAAGTAAAAGTATATGAACAAACACCAGCATAAAAAGAATGGAAAACAAGTAAACAAAAATACAACAACAACCCTATAAGAATAAATGTGAACAAAATACACAAACAACAATACTGAACCAAACAAGTTTACCTTTAAAGAGATTTCGAGAAGGCGAAGCCACGAGCATTCGCCTTCAAGAACATTGATCAGACTGGTTACGTTGCAAGGCAAAACTGTCAACTGGGTTAGTAAAAGTTCAGTCAGTCTTCTGTGAAGACGCGGTGCGTTTGAAGAGAGATCTTCGTTACAAAGGTCAGTCGAACAATTGTCTACTAATTGTTATTATTTATGTAAAGGGTGTAAACAGAGGAATAACAAACAAAGCAATTGTTGTGGTTTACATCAAGCTGTGAACAGTGTCACAAAGAATTGTGTGAATAATAAAGAATTTTAATTAAAATTAAACACAAATTTATTTGTATTTCATTTACAATCTACGAGCTCATATTTTAAAAGTTTTTGAAAGGTAGAAACGTAAGAAAACATATACATATACAGTGTCGGTCAAAACTTATTGGACAGAAAATTGTTATATACTATGTCTTCAGAGAAAACAATACTGATTGCTATCATAGAAAAACCGTAAGGCGCGCCTAAAATTTGTTCGAGAACATTTGAACTGGACAGTTGGACAATTGAACACTGTTTTGTTTTCCGATGAATCCAAATTTAATTTTGTGGATTCTAATGGAATGAGAAGAGTTCGAAGGCCTGTCAGTAGCACTTAATGCGAAATATTATTTCGAAACAGTTAAGCATGGAGGTGGCAATGTTATGGTGTGGGGTTGCTTTTCTGGGGAAAGCTTAGGACCTTTACACAAAATCGACGGTATTATGAACAAACAAATGTATAAAAATATATTGCTGGAGAAGATGTTGCCACATGCCCCTAATAAAATGCCACGCCAATGGATATTTCAACACGACAACGACCCACACACATCCAAATTGGTGAAAGGGTTTTTGGGACAAAAAGGCGCTAATGTCATGCAGTGGCCTGCACAGTCACCCGACCTTAACCCTATAGAAAATTTATGGGAAATAGTAAATAGAAAGGTAAATCGGTAATCGGCACATCGGGGATCGGGAAATTATATCAAGCTATAAATGAGGCATGGTCAGCGATTCCAATGAATATAATAGAGAATCTTATTAGTTCTATGCCGAAAAAATGTGCTGAAGTTTTGAAAAATCACGGTTATGCAACAAAATATTAGATCATGCTGCATAATCCAATATGTTTTGTCGTATGAATTTTTTATCTTTATTTACCTTTTTGTTTAATTATACTGGGGATGTATTTTTATTTTAGTATGTATTTGTTGTTTCTAAAATATCTAATTTCTTTTAAATCGTACAAAATATTATAACCTGAATTTTGTCCAATATGTTTTGACCGACACTGTATATATTCTCACTTGCTTGGATTCTCACTTGCCAATGTGTGTTATCAATTCACACAGTTAGAGACACAATTACACTCGTAGCACCACAGTCTGGCTAGCGAAACTTTAACTTATTACAATAAAAAATGTTAAAACCAAACTGATTTGATACGCTCTTTTTTAACCGTTTATGTTTTTATGTTTATTGTTCAAATGTGCTCATGGGTTCTCTAGGTGGAACGCATCCGAAATGTCCGAAATGTTAGAAAAGCCTTTCTAACCGCTGTAGGCTGTGGCACATTCGTATAACAGGATTCGAACAGGATCAAATCGCACAGTCTGTGACTATCACGTGAGATGACTATGCTTCAAATCGCTCGTGCAGGTTATCCAATGTGGCATAAGCTCTAAAATACGTAGAGCTCTCCCATTAAAACAACACGTCCTTGGTGTCGCCCTGGCCCAAATCTACACAAAACTGTTTTTTGGAATCTATTGGACGCTCTTGGTTCTGATATGGAAATCTCTGTTGGAAGGTGCGGTACATTAAATAAAAACTTAAAAAAATAAAACAGGCAAGGGATATGAGCATATAAAATTACTACAAAATAAATGTACTTTGACTTTTTTTATTACATTTGAAGATGCCCATGCCCAAATAAAATTTTTTTGTTTGTTTTTTTTTTAATTATTTTGTAAATTGTATGTTTCTTTTGTATATTTGAATTTATTTATTTTTCTTATTATTATTATGAAATTTTCTAAACATTAGATAACCTTTTCCGACACTTGCCTTCTGCAGACAGCAATGACCACAATTTATGTTGATTTTCTTGTCTGAACTATTCTGTATCCGTCGTTTGTTTTTCAATATAATTTTTGTTTTTTCTTTCAAACTAAATAAAGAAAAGGACCACAAACCTAAGACAAACTCTAACCGATAAAAGGCAAAAAAGAGAGAAGAAAAATGTCAACAAACTATTAGTTTTATGATTGTATGTGTGTTTATGAGATATCATCGAAATTATTTATTCATTTAAAAGACCTATTGATGTCACTATATGTAAACTATAACATCGTTCAAATGTCCACCACGGTTTCCCTGAGTGGAGTACATTAGTAAACTCCAATTGTGTTCGTTTTGGGGACCCCTGTGGTTTATAGCTTACTAGCATACAAGGGCGACTAAAAAATCCCCAACCAAAAAAGTCCGGATCAAATCGCTCGATTTCGGTGGTCAGTTTACAAACACTCTACGTAAGACGACTATGTCCTCAAATCATTCGTGCACATCATCCAATGTTACATCAGTTATATGGTACGATCCTATGATCCCTGTGGCCAGTTTACAGCCCCTCTACCGTTCATGCAGAATATTCAATGTTACATTAGCCATGTGGTACGATGGGCCGTTCTCCATATCATTTGTATAGACATCATCCAGTTTAGGCCAAAATAAGATGATAACCAATCAATCTATAGCATTCATCACTGAAAGTAATGGCAGAGCCAATGTCATTCTTAAAGAAATGAAGAGTAAATGACAAATGACAACAGATAAAAGTACCTTCCTCGAATAAATATTTGTCGGACCGTAACATGAAATATGACCATTTCCTTCTTCACTAACCTCTTTCCATACAAGTGCAGCTCCTGTCTAAAAATCAATTTGACGGAATGAAAACCCGATAATTGAAACTCTTTTGTTATTTGTTGTTACTCTTCAATGTATTTTATTGAGGATAGAAAATATATTTAAGAGACTACATTTTATTAACATATTTTCAGTTGAGGAAAATTGGTATTACTGCCCTAAAATCATATATTTTCTAACCTTATTTGTTTGTTTATGCGATTCGGGGGCTGATGTCTGTAAACTCATTTGCAGCAACTATTGCTCTCCCTTGGTTTATGCTGTTGTTCCATAATGTAGAGTAAATTTAATACATGGGTTTGTTTGGCTAAAATTTTTGTTTGTTTGTTTAGGTTTATGTGTCATTGTAACGTGCCAGACATTTAACAATATTCTTATTCAGTATTTTAAACGTATGACAGTCTCTCTGTATTTTATCATCAATAAACACAAATCATTACATTAATACTGTTACGTTTGAAATGTTTAAAATATGCGCTCGTAGATTACAAATAAAATAAAAATAAGTTTGTGTGTTGTTATAATCAAAATTCTATATTATTCGCACAATTCTGTGTGGCATTGTTCACAACTTGATGTTTTGTTTGTTATTCCTCTGTTTACTCCCTTTTCATAAACAATCACAATTGCTAGACAATTGTTCGACAGATCTTTGTAACGGAGATCTTCAAACCACGATTACTTTATTCAAACGCACCACGTCTTCACACAAGACTGACTCAACTTTTAATAACTCAGTTGTCTGCTTTGCGTTGCCTTTTATATGGAAACGTAAACAGTCTGATAAATCTCCTTGAAGACGAATGCTCGAGGCTTCGCCTTCTCGAGATCTCTATAAACGCAAACATCGTTATTTACGTTTATTATTGTTGATTATGTATTTTGTTTACATTTATTCTTGTAGTGTTTGTTGTTGTATTTTTGGTTACTCGTTTATCAGTGTTTTATGCTGGTATTTGTTGCTATATTACACTGTGCGATAATTTGTAAACAAGTTCATTGTTTCTTATACATATGTTTATAATTTTAATGTTAAATGATGTAAAAGCAAAACACCAGCATCTAGATTTTTCCATTTTCGTAATAATATTTATATACGCTAATGATTTCACTTAAACCTTCTCCATTTTTAAGTCTTATAAGACACACCAAAGATAAAAGTGAATATTTATTAATTTATTTATTAATTACAATACAATTACAAATTATATTCTAATTATATACGAACGGAGTAGCTTGACTATATTCTCGGTGTAGTGTCACAGACCAGAGTCTCTGGTGGGAATCGAGCCCACGACCCTCACGCTAAAGTCTACCATACTACCCACTAGACTACCAGGACACCCATAAAATTGAATAATACTTACTTAATGTTAAATTTTTGGTCTTAACCTATTAATCAGTTACACTCGAAAGAATTTTAATTTAATTTTTAATTTAAGAATTTAATTACTATGCTCCTCATTTTGTTTCCCATCGTCGTAATAGCGGTTAAACTATGGTTTTAATTTCATTTACATTTTAAATAATTGATGGATGGATGGGTGGTAGCTGTTCTAATAGAATCATGATCTCGATTACATTTATGATATTAATTACCAGTGAAATATGTGATCTTAGCTGCAACACATTTACTCATACACACACACGAGTAAAAGCACAAATTCACATATGGAAAATGAAAGCGAATCAAACGAGAAAATGCACTGACATTCAAATATGAAAATGCGATGGATGTTAAGGAAACAGTTAGAATAACAAATAGGAGTCTCATGATAACAAAATCAATAAAATTACGTTAATATTGGATTCTATTTCGTTAGTTGTATTATGTGCTTTCCACACTACCCTCGTACTATAAATTGCATTAGCGCACATATGATAAAAGCTGCTTACATTGTCGTAAACAAAACTCAGTGGCCATAATTCATTTGCCATATGCCGTAAATCGTAACATTCAAATTATGTGCGGATTGAAATTCATCGGGTTTCCCCAATATTCAGAATGATTCATGGGTAAATTACTTGCGAAAAGTGCATTCAAATTAAGATTTTCTTATGCCACCCACACAATTACATTTGAAAGAGAAATGAATACCGAAAATACAATCACAATGGAATAGCGGGTACAGGAAAAAAGGTGAAATGTTTTATGGGGTACTTAGCAAGGAAATCATGTCTTCTGTTAATGTTCAGTTTGGTTATTCTGTATTTGAGGTTTAAGAAAATACACATACGGACACAGTATCCTAAACAGTCTACATCGAAACAAAAGCTCTACAACGAAGGAACAAAACTACAATAACACGGTGCGACAGTCAAAATACACCCACCTAATGATATAGGTTGTAAGTTTTGTTGAGTAGAACTTAAAAATATTTTTTTTATATTTCTCGAACCCTCCAAACCTTTTGTTATTTGACAAAAAAAAAATGCAAAATACATGCAAATAATTTTTAACAAGAAATGAACTACGTCTTCCGGATATAGACGTAGCAATATCGAATTTTTTTTTTTATTACTTAAAGAAAAATCTTTTGTGTGTAGCTTGGTATTTTCTATCCTATCGTTTATGGTATGGGGTATTCAACAGTTTTTCATTTAAAGTAAATAATATTGTAAAACATTTTAAGTTTAATCGTTATTATAATGGTTACCTAGGGCTATAGACTTTACTATTAGCGTATGAATAGTTGTTGCATTCCATTACCAGGTTGTTCCTATTCCAATAGGTTTAAGAGGGGACAGAGAATTTGCAAAAACTCCTTAATTTAGATAATAAAGTTGAAATCATAGAATTTTTATCAGAAACGTAGTAGAAAGAAAGGTAGAAATTTGCATTTGCAAATATTTTTGAACAATTTCAAATAATAAAAATAAAATCAAAATAAAATTTCAAATTTTATGAGGGCTGCTTACAAGCAAGTACAAATAAATGTTTAAAGAGCTAAAATTCATAAATAAACTGCAACATATGTTTTCACTATGAAGCAAAACTAGTACAATTTAAACTGAAAATATTCGAACAGACGATTTTGTTACGCTATATGGAACTGAATCTGCTTCACACATTACATACGCCCAAACAAGTATCAAAAACTCGAACTGGTATTGGATTTTTATTAAGCACTTTCTACCTTTAAATAGAACAAAGTTGTGAGATATCACATGTACATAATTGGCCATTACAACCCTTCAGTCAGGATTACGGCCTAGCTTCTCACATCACTCATGTTGTGTGCATTAATTTTATACGTGAGTGGCGGGACCTACAGTTTAACGACGACTCCGAACGACAGATTTTTGAGAAATTTTTTCATGGCAATTCTATTTAGTCTCAGAAGTTTTTTCCAGAAAGCTGCTGAGAGGAAATCGCAGAAGGCATATTTTTTGTATTTTGTTTTGATGTCTGACCTGGGATACGAACCCGGGCTTTACGTCTAATAAGGCAACACACTACCTATTAGACTACGGCGACTTCAGATATCATCGTGAGATATCATCGAACATTTTTATTAGTTTGAAAGACTTATTGATGCCTTTATGTGTACAATATAACATAGTTCAACTGTCCACTATGTCTTCCCGGGTGAAACGCATCTGAAATGTTCAATTTCCCATGACTATGACGCATAAATGAGATTGAATTTTAACGATGGCATGGGTTGTGTTTGCTTTGCGACTTAAAATAACCCCACAAGAGAAAGTTTAACGCTGCTTGCCATTGACAGTAATGGTCTAATCAACATCGTTTTCAAAGAAATAGGGACCGATTCAAAATTCACTACAAACAATGAGTTTTTGGGGATAAATTGGACTCTTTTGGATCTTATGTTAAAGAGTATTGTTTATGTCCGGAGATTGCAAAATGACATCCCCGGCGATCAATTTGAAGAGGCCTAGCCACCAACAGAGGGCTCTACAATATTAGTTTAAGCTTTCTTAAGGAAAGTGTTGGTTTTCCTTTGTAAATATTTCGAAACAAATTTTCTCTAAACTCTCGCCCTTTTTTTTCAGTGTCAGAAATCTCATTAGAAATTTTATTACCAAGAGGCCCACAACTACCAACCCCGACAATATCCAGCCCATCAAGTTTTTCAATCGTTTCCTTTTTTGAACTAACACAACATCCATACAGTCCAGCAAAGTAACAAGTATTGCTGAAAATTTGGCAATTTTGTTTGTTCACGTATCCATTCATCCAGAAATAGGTGTCATCGTTGATTTTTCGATGAAAATTAAAGTCAGTTACCTACTGCTCCAGAGGCCATTTAGCGAACTTACCTTCGGTTCCTGGGTCAGATGAATTTTGTACAAGCGACAAAAAATTGGCTTCGTTACGGTTTTTGAAAGCCCCAGATCTTGTAAACGACACAAAATCCACTGCTTCGGATTCTCCTTTACACTGTCACAGTTTGCGGTAATGCTTTCAACAGAACTTGCGTTTCGTCAATGTACTAATATTGGTCGATCCTTTACTAAACCAGTGATCTTGAATTTATTCACTATATTGGGTACAGTCCTTTGGATATGACCATTATGGCGATCGTAAAATTTACGAAGCGCGCAGTACAGTACATGTTGATGTTGAATGCTTTAGCCGACTATTGGGATCTAGCAAAACAAACTGAATAAATTACTACTAATATGCCAGATGTAGCTTCAACAAGATAAACGTTATCAACAGTTATAATTCGAAAGTGACTATCGGATTACGCGGTATGTTCCCTGCTGACTTATAGAGTGCAGTTCTTTTTTTCTGATCTGTATTAACCAGAATTTTTTTTGTGTAAAAAGCCGACCTATACTTTAGAGTTTGAAATAATTTTAGTTTTCAAAGTATCACCTCAATGCATATGTAAAGCACGTAATTAAAAAAATTAATTTCGAATACGACAATAAATCGCAACAAATTATCCATCAAATATTGTAAGGAGTGGCCAACATAAATGTATAAATTTAATGGCCTCACAGTGACTCCTTCGTTTGGATCAATTTTCGTGCACTAGTTCTAGTGTACGGTGGGTCATATCTCGACAATGGCATCATGAATGTTGGCCATCAAATGCTCAATTGTCTCTGGTTTTTCGCAATAATAATTTTCTTTAAAGGCGCCTCACAGAAAGTAGTCTAAGGCTGTTAAACCGCAGCTTCATGGCGGCCCATTTGGCATCACCATTTTCGCTAATTAAACGGCCATCAAACGTTTGACGCAATAAATCGATTGTGGCAAGAGATGTGTAGAAACCAAACATCGTTGGCATTAATACCATGAAGAGCGGGTATAAAAAAATCGGTCATCATGGTGTGATAGGTGTCTCCATTGACCGTAATGGTTACGCCGTCTTCATTTTCAAAAATAAGGGTCAATGATGCCTTCGCTCTACAAGTGGCACCAAACAGTCACTTCTGCTTCTGCAAGACCATCCCCAAATATAGTAGTTTTGCTTATTACTGTACCCACCAAGATGAAAATGCCAGATTCGAAATAACCGATGATGTCCCACCATATATAACAGTCTTCATATATTTTTCATTGAGCTAAACTATCATTTGGCGTGTAATGGATATTCGAAACTGATAGTAAACAAATATTTTACATAATACTATGTTCAGATATACACTTTTATTGAGTCAATATTCGATTTATTGAGTACAATATATTAAGTGTTCAGACATTATAATATACGCAGTTCAGCTGCTTATTTAATATTCATTTGACAGCTGGTAAACAAAACAGCTGGTTGTTTCAACAGCATTGTTTTTATTTTGTTTTGTTTTTTTTTTTTTGTTTGTCGTTGTTGACATTTGATGCTCAATAATTAATTGAAACCTTATATGAAATATTAAGGTCAATAATGGCGTTTATTGCGATTTACGCAATAAAGGTGCATATCTGAACACCGTATTATATTACATATTTGTTGTTTAACTTCATTAATAGCCATGAAGTACGATTATTGAGCGTTCAATACTAGCACATGGTCATTTAAAATTTTAATCTTTAAAGGCGATTATGATTTATTTTGTGTATAAACACACTAACATTGAAGCGGAAACACGCCTGTCATCAGTTTGCTTGCTTATTTTGCTGCGTGTGTGTGAAACAAAGCTGAACATCAATATTTATTTAAGCTGCCACAAACACTTACACAAATAAGTACAAACACAATGAACTAACGGATTATAGGGTAGGGTTAGTATGAGGGTAAGAGGGGGTAGAGTATATAAATTCAAGCACAAACCTTTTAGAATGTGTGTATCTATGTGTGTGTCTATATGTTAATAAAAAATATTATTTAGAGTTTCATATTTGTGTATTTTCTTCAAACGTTATAAAGTGTATGTCTATTTATTTATATTTATAACAAAATTTATTTTAATTAGTAATATTTAATTTCACAGTTTGTATTAGTTCACAATTCTTTTTTTTAATTCTTTTAAAGTTCACAATTTTAGTTCACAATATGTTTTAAATTTATTAATGTTTACATTGTTTATAATTTGAAAGACATATACATATTTAATATTTTGATGTTCACTTTTTGGTACGCACGCGTAGAACTTATTTGGTTGTTCGTCTTCTAAGGATCGATAATCAACTGATCAACCAGGATATAAACAATCCTTTGGAACCTGTTGAAGAATGTGTATATGTGATGTTTTGGTGAATGTTGATGTGTGTTGGTGTTATTATTATTATTGTTTGTTAAAAATGTTTGTGTTGTCCTATTGGAAGTCAGGGTTAGGGTTGTGTATTTGTTCACTCGTATGAACACACAAACTCACACTAAGTCAACATAAAATTTAAATTAATCTTGGCTTCTGAAAATTGCAAAATTAATTTATTTTTATGAAATTAAATTCTGTTCAACTGAAATTAAGAGCTACATGAAAAATGGTACACAACCGTACATACACAATTAATTTAATTGTAAAATATGTGAGTTTTCCTTAGAAAATGTCTGTGATTTAACACCTGAGGGAATAATAAATGCAAGAAAAATCTTGGTGGAATATTTGTAAATCAAATAAATACCTTGGGAAAGCAAAGAAATTTACACTTAATTTTCCTAATGCCCAGACGTAAATGGTTGTTGCCAAACCGAAAACACTACTTAATTAAATGCAAAGTAATTTATCTTACGACTATGCCAGAGTTGGGGAAATAGAGAAATTAAGGAAATGTGAGTTTAAACAGCTGAATGGATAACACTTAAATACTTGCTATAAACAAAAAGGTCAAATGATTTACAAAAACACAAATAAATTACAGAATACAAACATAATTGGTCATTACAACCCTTCAGTCAGCATTACGACCTAGCTTCTCACACCGCTTATGTTGTGTGTGTTAATTTTTATACATGAGTGGCGGGACCTACAGTTTAAAGTCGACTTCGACCGACAGATTTTTTTGAGAAACTTTTCATAGCAATTTCGTTTTACTCTCAGAGTTTTTGCCAAGAATGTGCTGAGAGGCAGTTGCCAAAGAAATACTTTTTGTATTTTGTTTTGATGTCTGGCCTGGGGCACGAACCCTGGCTTTACGTCTAATAAGCCAACACACAACTTACTAGACTACGGTGACTTTTTAAATTACAGAATATGTCTTCTAAAATGAGCGCAAGTATTCTTCACAATTTAAAGAGGTTTTAAATAACAACATTAAGAATGTAACTGATATTTCTTTTCTTTCCTTGATTACGAATAATAAATTACAAAATAATTTATTTTTACTTACTCCGCTCAATCGCGTATGTTTTGTCGACAATTATTTATACGTTCATGTATATTTATTGTTTATAATTATTTTTGTATAATTTATAATTTTTAATAGGAAAATATTTTTTTTCTTTAAAGAGAGACTCTTTCAACGCAGAGCATATGTATGTGGTATAATAAAGGATGTAGTAAATAGTAATCCATTATGTTGACATCAAATTGAAACAACTAATTCGATGAAATATAAGCTTTCTAGTTCTCATACTGATGTATTTCTTTCATTGAAAGTCTAATCGCCAATGGCAGCATTTTTTGTAAAGCATTATTGATACAAATTTAGCACCAACAAAATCTGTCTCCAATTGAGAGAAATGGGGAATACTTAGCGCGGAATGTGAACTATAAGTCGGATAAATAAGAACATTCCTATCTCGATATGTGTGGTCTGGCGGTATCCCCATTGAAAAAAGTTTCTCTTTTCTTTGCCAAAGTAGGACGATTGCTAACGATTGCTTTCTTCACGCAATCTGTCGTTGAAAGTAATGGGTCGTATTAAGAGATTTGTCGCAAATCGTTGCGGGTCGTTAAGTGTCAACGATTACTCAAATTAAATTTTGCTTCTGGTAATTTCACTTGACTTTGCGGTAAGTGGTCTAGTTATCGTCTAAAGTTACTGTTCGCTGTGAAATCTGATCGATTTTGTTGTGTTTTAGCAAAAATTTTATTGTTGAATAGTATTCCACTGATTCTAAATGGTTTTGTTCAACTTGAATCTGAAGTTCAAGTGACTCACAGCTTACCGTTTTCACCAAAGTGGAATGCGCTCATATTTATGCAGTGCATTGTGTTAGATCTTGGAAAATAGGTTGAAGGATGAAGGGGGATTAGTGTTTATGGCATTAGATTTTAACCTATGTATTGTATGTAACAAACAAAAATTTTGTGGGTAGCGTACGACTGAAGAACGAATTCTGTCTGTAATGCATTGTGCGTTCTACTGGCCAATCGACTACAAACGGATGTGCTCTGCGAGAAAGACGAGTACTACGTATGAATATATGGTTTTCGGGAACAAGTCACTTCATTTCGCTAGAGCAGTATCTGTTGTAATACCGATAGAATAGTAAAACACAAGTCACATTGCGATGATGATCCATGAATCAATGGAGTTGGATGCCCTACCGTCATTCGTGAGAACCTTCGCCCTTTCCTGTACGCGGTCGAGAAGCCTCAAAGTAGACTTTGAGGCTGTCCAGGTCGGACATAAGTGGTGTAAATAGTAAGGAGATCAGATGGAGTGAAATATTTCTTTCACCGTCTTAAGAAATCGATCATTTTCATGCTAAGGACATCAAGAGCTTCTGGATTTATCGAAAAAGTCTATAAAACAATGAAATCTTTTGATTTCGATCATCATCTCTTATAGCCTACGGCATAAGGATTAGACAGGGGGCCTTTTGAACCGATTTTAAGCCGAACATAATTTAATTTTTGCATCTCTCGAGTTACATCAATATTTGTACCTGAACCCTGTCTTTTGACACTGCATTCTAAACAGAAAGTACACTTAGAATGTGGTTTGTAAATTTTGTAATGCGAGAACAGATTCTTGGAAACTGCGAGAGGCATAAATGCATATCAAAAGTAGAAGCATCCTGTAGTTTGACCGGGCAATAGGTTTGTAGATACAATTATAGGGAAAATGTTTATGGATTGATGACATTGCAATAAATGCCATGGCCACAATACTATGCTGCCTTTTCACTACTATAATAATAATACAATAATACCAACCCCTTTCTTATACAATGAAAAGTCGATCACTTAAAACAACGTCGTACGTAAGCGATTGTAGTTGAATGGCAATGGACCGGCATAAATATTTGATTTTAAATTTGTTTGCAATTAAATTTTTTGAAAAAAACGAGCTGCCAAATCGTGCTTAATAGAACGAGTAAAGGGTCCGCCAAATAACTTTTTTTTTTTGAAAATGCTTTAAAAAAAACTACTGAATATTTTCTCAAATTTCTTTTTTTATTTGAAAGTACAATCCTTCCGGTTAATAATGGAAAATAATTTCATTCAAATGGCTGCCTCGGCTGGCCATGCAGTAGCCTACACGATCGGTCCAGTTTTAAGGCACATTATCGATTGTGTGCAGCTGTATTTCACCAATGGCATCACGAATACTTTAAAGCGTCAATTGTCTCTGGCTTGTCGGCGTAACACTTATCTTTGACGGCACCCCACAAATAATAGTCCAACGGTGTCAAATCGCAGCAGCGAGGTGGACAAATGACATCAGCTCTGCGGCTGATAATGCAATCTTCAAAAACAGGGCGCAAAACATCGAGTGTAGCTTCGGCTGTGTGGCACGTAGCGACGTCCTGTTGAAAGCAAATGTTGCCAATATCCTCCTCTTCAATTTTTGTGAACAAAAATTCGTTCAAAATGGCCGGATAACGTTCGCTATTGACTGTAACGGCTACTCCTTGCTCATTTTCAAAGAAAAATGGCCCAATTATGCCTCTTGACCAAAATCCGCACCAAACAGTGACTCATTTTAGGTGCGTCGGCTTTTCAATGTATTACTTACTTAATTGGCCATAACAACCCGTTTATCGGACTTCGGCCTGCCACAACACATCCTTCCAGGCGCCTCTGCTTCGTGCGCGCCTACGCCAGTTGGTCACACCAATCGATGACAGGGCTTCCTCGATTTGGTCCTTCCAAAGGATGCAAGGTCGTCCTCTTCGCCGACTTCCGCAGATTCCCACATCAAATACCCGTTTCGCCGGAGCATCCTCCTCCATTCGAACGACATGGCCGAGCCAGCGCAGCCGCCGGATATTAATACGCTGTACAACATCTATGTCGTTGAGGAGCTCATACAGCTCACTGTTGGATCGGATACGGAAATCATCGCCACCTCGCACTGGACCGAAAATCTTGCGCAGTACTTTTCTCTCGAACACTCTCAAGGCCGCTGCATCCGTACTTAATAGGGTTCATGCCTCTGCGCCATAAAGAAGAACGGATAAAATGAGCGTCTTGTAGCGTATTAGTTCTGTCGCGCGAGAGAGGTCTCTGCTACTCAATTGCCTATTGAGACCATAGTAGCACCTGTTGGCAAGAGTGATCCTGCGCTTAATCTTCAGACTGACATCATTTCTGGTGGTAACAGCGGAGCCAAGATAGATTAATTCCTTGACCGTATCAAAAGTATAGTTATCGGCCGTAATCTGAGAATCAATACGCCGCGCATCTCTACTTTTCGATAACATATACTTTGTTTTGCCCTCATTTACTGCCAGACCTATCTTAGTAGACTCCCGTGCAATAGCACTAAATGCATCAGTAACATTTCGCTTGGTACGCTCTATGATGTCAATGTCGTCAGCGTACGCAAGCAACTGGACACTTTTCTGAAAAATAGTGCCATTGCGATGCACTCCCGACTTTCGCGGAACACTCTCCATGACGAAGTTGAAGAGGTCGCATGTATGCGTGCGGGTTTTCTCTGCCCCAAATGCTACAATTTTGCTTGTTTACATACCCGCCAAGATCAAAATGAGCTTCATCTGAAAAGATGATTTTTTTTTGCCAAAATCGGCATCTTCTATAAGTTGATCGCAGGCCCACTTAGCGAGGCGAAAACGCATTGGATGGTCAATCGGCTTCAACTCCTGAACCAATTGAACTTTGTATGACGTCATACCAAGGTCTTTATGCAAAATTCGTCTCAATGATATCTCCGAAATGTTCAATTGTTGAGAACGACGGTGAATTGATGTTGATGGCGCTTCACGGACACTTTCTGCCGCAGCAGCAATATTCTCGGGTGTAAGCACTGTTTTTGGCTTTTCACGCTTTGGTTTATCGATGAGGATGCCAGTTTCTTTCACTTTTTTCAAAAGATAACAAATATACGGAGCTGACGGTGCTTCTCTTCTTCCAAAATCCGTACGCAATTTTCGCACACATTCTGCAACATTACCATGATTTTCAAAGTAATGTCGCAATATTTCCTAGCGTTGTTCTAACGTATACACAATCATATTCGTTCAGCGGAAGGCTAAAACTAATTATCTGTCAAATCATACATGAGCTAAGTGTTACCATTCACGAAATAAGCACTCGTTGAAAAAAAAACGTTAGATGGCGAACCCCATATTAAACTTAAACTTAATTTATTGGATCATAACTTTGAAAATCATCTTTTCGAATCCAAAATTATTTCTAAAATTAAAATCTGTTTCTACCCTATACGTACAGACATTATGTACTTAAGTTTTTTTATTGCTTTTTGCAATTATCCGTCTTTTCCAAAAATTTTTTAAATTCCAAAAGTTTTATGTAAAAACACCACAAAAAAAAGAAGAAACTGATAGCAGGCACTGATGTTGCAACGACTTTAGTTTCTGTTATTTTCTTGTTATTATACTCAGATTTGTATTTATTTGGTTGTTTAAAGCAGTTAATTAAAATATCCAACTATAAACAACAGCAATTTCTTAAATAACAACATTATTGGTACGATGATAATAAAGTTTACATGGAGGTTTTAATAAATATTTCCTGCTTAAGAGTTAATTAAAATTCTTCTTCGTTGGCACTTACAACCATTCAGTCAGTTTCTCATACCACTCATGTTGTCCGTGTTATTTTTATAAATGAATGGCGCGACCTACAATTTAAAGTCGACTCTGAACGACAGATTTTTTGTGAAACTTTTTAAGGTAATTTTATTTTTACTCTCAGAGTTCCTGCCAGAAATGTGCTGAGGAATTAAAATTAAAATTATTTTGTTTTCAGCTTCGAACTATTAGCGATAAAAAACTTTGTAGTACAATTCGTATTCAACAACGATAAAGTTTATTCAGGCAGTGAATTATTTAATCAATGGACAAGAGGAAATTTTCTCACCAAAAACGGATGTGTTGGCTTATTAACTCTGGACGGTTATTCATCATTTTTGTACAATAATATTACACTTCGCTGAATCGACGAAGACTTTAATCCTAATTGGTTACTGTTCGTCGAATCGACGAAGCTCATTTACTCTTTATCATATAATTATTTTATGTTTGACCAAAGTCCGCTCTTTTTATTAACAATGTTGGTTGATAATGAAAGCTTGTAGTGAGTAAACGGACCCTGGCCACCGATATTTCTTAATCGTTGATGGTCATTTTTGTACAGTAAGGTTACTCTTCGTTGAATCGACGAACAAAAAAATTTTTCTTTCGTCTACTGACTGGAAGCTTTCATTATCAACCAACATTGTTGCAAAAAAGAGTGAAATTTGGTCAAGCATAAAAGAGTTATATGATAAAGAGTAAATGAGCTTCGTCGATTCAACGAACAGTAACCGTCTAGGGTTAAATGCGAGACGGTGGTGGGTTCAAATGCCGTTTCAAGCATTCCGCATAAATCGAAATATTAAAAACATTTCTTCAACCACATCTTCTCAGCAGATTTCTGGCTAAAACCCTAAGAGTAAATAAAATTGCCATGAAAAATTTCTCAAAAATCTGTCCCTAGGAGTCGAATTTAAACTGTAGGTCCCAGCACTCATGTATAAAATTAACGCACACAACGTAAGTGGTGTGAGAAATTAGGTCGCAGTCCTGACTGAAAGGTTGTAATTGCCAATTATGTACGAGTATGTTTGTATATGCCTTTGTAGCGTATATTGAAAGTTTTTATTAAAAATTTCGTTAAAATTGTTTCGAATTGAATTAAAAATTGACATCCAGAAGGCATAAACTGAGGATAGATGTTTAAAATGTATTAAAACCATTTTAAACCAAAAAGCTTAGCTTTAAGAGATCAATAAATCAATATTATTATCTGTTTGTATTTTTCTTTGATACTGTCTAATTGCATTCTTTATTCACTTTTTATTGGAGCGATAACAATCGTTTCTTGTATAGTGCCTTGAAAATAAATTTTTCAAATAAGAAAAAGAATTTCTTGAATGATCTTTATAATAATTTCTGTAGAATGCAAAAAATCCATTATTTTTATGTTGTTTTCCAGAACCAATTAATGCTTTTAAGAAAATTTCATAACAAGTGGGGTACATTTACACCATTTCCTAATAAAAATTTTTATTTAATTTATTCTTCCTTAGGAAACGATAATTTATTTTAGCTGTGTTTGTGAAATTATTTTTTTCTTAATAAAAACAAAATGGGATCTTAAAAATATTAGACTTCAGTTTGATTTCTGAATGGCAACAGTGTAACCTGTTTAGTTGCATTTATACTTTCTTTTTTTAAAGCCATTCTCTGCAAATGATTGGCAATGACAAAAACCAGAAAAAATTTTATTACGAAAACGTGTTGCTACGACTGGGTTTGTATTTGTGTGGTAGCAGTTGTATCTTGAGAGTGCTAGCATCATAACGAGAACACTCAAAATGTGCAACAGTTATACGAGTGCAAAGCATGAAATGGAAGACATTCAAATACCAGCAAAGCTACACTCAAAAAGTAGGAAGTGGATGTATTTTGATTCAATAAATACCAATGAATTTAACATATAAAATTACACTATGCGACTAAATACAAAAAATTAAATACACCCAAGTAACTACCTAGTCTAAGTTCTTCAGTTGAGTAGAACTCAAAAATACATTTTTTATTTTTCTCAAACCATCCAAACAAGTATTATTTGACAAAAACGGTTTTTATTTATATTTGACTACTTTTGGTCGTTCAAACGTGCAAAGAGCAAATTCTTAGGTAGACAATCAAGACCCAACAAAAATTTTGAAAATTTTTGAAATGAAACTTCATTTGATGAGACAGCATATATAAAAATTATGACTAAGCTGTTATACTCTTTAAATTTTACCCCATCAAATCTCATAACATATAAGTTTGAACAAATATAAAACAAAGTGTCAATCTCTTCACAAGTGAATGCACTTTAAAAATATCACCAATTGTTTTATAGTTTTTAAATAAATTTTCCAATTAGGAATATCCAAACTTGAAAAAATAAGAAAAAAATAATATTTTCCAAGTTTACTCCATCAAATCTAATAACATATAAGTTTGAACAAAATGCTTATATATACCGTTTGAAAGGCTAATCACTCCCCTTTTTAAAAAACTTTGGATTTTTAAAATCGGTTCAAACATATTTGGGTAATCAATAAGTTTATGTGAAAAGATCAAAAAAAAAACAGTTTTTGTCAAATAAAACAAAAGTTTGGAGGGTTCGAGAAAAATAAAAAAAGTATTTTTCAGTTCTACTCAACCTAGTGAATAACTTATACTATGTAGTTACTCGGGTGTATTTTCAGTGTCATGTTATTAAACAATAATTTTTTCATTAATCCCTAAGGTTTTCATTTCTTTAAACAATTTTTTTAACAGAGATAAATACTCCCGAGATGACACGTATTCATGTGCTTGTCGTGTATTAATAGCACACATTAAATTTCTTTCAGTGTCTACCCTTTATGATAAATGCAAAATAAATGCATCCAGCTGATGTTTAGTTGTCATATCTACTATTTGAATAATGCTTGTTAAATGCTTATAATTTATATTCAAATTAATTCTTAGAATTTTTAACGACTCTCTTAAAATTCCTATACGATTTTAAAATTCATTACCCGCTGTCATAAATTTAAAAGGAATTTTAAGTTGGAATTTCATAAATCACATCACATTTCATTTAAATTTTAAAAGCCTTTAAGTGACTGAATTGGAAAAACAAAAAGCAAAAAAAAAAGTTATTATACAGCGAATAACATTAAATTAAAATTTAAACCAGTTGTGGACAGTTTCGAATCTATTGAAAAAATAGTGATTAAGAGAGCGTATTTAAGCAAATACTGAAGTAGCCGCAGTCTAGTAGGTAGTGTGTTGGCTTTTTAAACGTGAATCGACGGTCATAACTCCAGGTCAGACATCTCCAACATAATTAAATACGAAAAAGTATTTATTCGGCCACTTTCTCTCAGAGGATTTCCAAACAAACTGTTGCTAACGTGATGATGTGATTCGCCAATTAAAGTTCCCACAGGCTTAATACTCTTGCACAAAGTTCCTGATTAGGCTCCAAAAGAATATTTAGGGAATCATTTCGAAGAATGGTTGCGTATTCGATAAATCACAAGCAAAAGTCAGCAAAAACTCATTCATAAGTGCATAGCGGCAAATATCAACAGAAAACACTAAACGGGACTGGTATATTCAATGCCAAATGGCTTAAATGCAGTGCTTGATCTTAAGAGTTATCCTACTAAATATTGGACATAAGAATTGAATACATTGGACCTTTGATTTTAAATTTATTCTGAGTTCTTCTTGTTTCTTTTATTTACTTATGGTTTGTGTAAAACCTTAAATTTTTTTGGCAACAGTCTGAATAATGTTTCCGAAGGCGAATGTTCGTACAGTAGAAAACAATTTAAAAAAATTAAAAAAAAAATTTATAGTTTTGCATTTTTAGTTTATTAATTGATTTCTATTTTATAATAAAACAAAAATTTTATTTACATTCGATTTTGACTGCTTATTACATGAGTTTTTATTTCTTAAACTTGAGTACATAAAAGAGAAAAACATTTGCGTATATTTTAGAATGATTACCTTGCGTTTGCATACCTTTTTTATTGCATTGGTATTCCACATTTATTTGTTTGATGTTATTTTCCTGCTAAAACAATCGTTAACATAAAAAATTTTAAATTAATAAAAATCTTTTTATGTGTCAATACTAACCAGTAGTAAAAGAGTCGGGAGTATATCAAGGTATACATAGTCAACAAATCTGAGCTAACAAAGTAATATTTTTCATTTTTAATTAATCTTTTGTATCTTTCATCTTTCAGAATTCAAACAAAGAAAAAAAATATTTGTGTTTCAATATTTTAAATTTTAATTCAATTAATATTCTGTTTTTTTTTTTGGTTATTTATTAAAGAGCCACATTAAATTGGCATGTTTTTGTTGTCTGGTTTTGCTATATCTATGGTCGACTATACGTATTAAATCAATTCTGTTTAAATAACACTCATACGTCAAGGTGGCCAGTGGACTTTGCACATTATTTGTTTATATTAATATACTACAGAATAGCATTTGTAAGTGTAAATGTAAAAAGATTTCTTTTTTATGTCGAGTTTCAAATTATTGTGACAAACTAACAGCTGTACTTAATTAAATGCAAATAAATTTATCTTACACCACAAGAGCGTCAGACAAACACTTAGACTCAAAGTATGTGTATTTAGGAAAGGGAGTGAAAGAGAATAATACTTAAATAGTTACAGTCGACAAGAAGTTCAGTTGTTCTATAAGAAGTTCTTCAACACATATGTGAAAACCATTAAAAACACAAATAAATTACAGAGCATTTGTTCTCAGATGTGTCTTTATAGCTCATGGAGGATTATTACAAGTACAATTGTTTAAAATATTATTTTTTTCCGGCATAGTTTTTAATACACTCGCAATCAATTTAATTAGTGGCGAGGTCACTCAGACAAGTCGACTCCGAACGACTGGTTTTTACACAAACATTGGCGATTTTATTTACTTTCAAATACTTTCTATTTGCCAGAAATCTGCTGAGAGGAAGTCCCCAAAGAATTATTTGTTTTGTTATACAACATTTTCATTAAGAGGAAAGCCACAATAGTAAACGCACGGATTTGCATGAATTTTTTTCTGTCTGAAAGAAAGAAAATATTGCACTGGAAAGAATATTAAAAAGTCATTTAAATGCAAAAGTTGTGCATTAACACTTTATGAACTTTTTGAATGAAATATTATGTTTTTTGTTTTTTTTATTGCTTTAAAATTACAATTTATCTTACAATAATAAATGATTATTTAAGACTTTTTTTTTTGGCTATAAAACGATTTTCATTGGCTATAAAACGAGCAGAAAACAGAAAACTTAATTCCAATCTGTTGTTTTTATTACTTTGACTTGATTAAATAAAATTTTATGTTTCCATTCTACCGCCATCAGCCATTCAAAGAAAACACCTGTGTTTGAGCCATTTTGGAATGCTTTCTTTAAATTTTTATATCTTGTTCTGTCCTTATCTGTCTTTGGCATTCAGGATTTATTTGTTCGCTATTACTCCTGCGAAAATGATAGTTAAAAAAACAACAATAAAAAGAAAAACCAAATCCGAGGGAATGGAATGTTGAAAGTTAATAAATCATCTTATTGCCACCGAAATTCATATCCACCAGAGTTCCAATAGTAAACAGTGGTAGAATAAAATTTAATTTAAATAAATTTTTGACATTCTTTATTATTGTTGTTGTTTTTGTTTTGTTTTTAATTTAATTCCTGATTATGTATTGGCTTAGAAAAACTGAAACTTATTATAACTTTTCTTAAATTTAAATATTATTCGCGAGTAAATTTAGTGTCATAAGAAGCATCAGAATTAAATGACTTCCTAGATATTCCAAGTAAAATGCTGGTAAAGAATTAGCTCCAGAGGTAATTTCCGAAATTAAAAAAACTAAATGTGAAAAATAACATGGATATAATAACATAGACTATAAGGTAATAAAAAGCTTGCTTCAGTATTTCTCATAACTGTATTTTACTAAGCTTAAGCTGCAGAAGCCGGATATGGACTCGTATAGCTCCAAATGCTGGCAATTCTTTACAAAAAAATTTATTTTTATTTTCAATAATTAGTGCATACTAGAGTCTCTGGTATGAATCAGAGATCAGCAATAAGTATTCAAAAAGATGAGTAGATTCGAATCATACTCTTAATTTCTGATATTTATACGCATTCATACTTATTTTAATATCATACTCATACTACTCATATTCAAAGTTTGAAATACTCGTCGTACGCACTCATACTTATTTTAATATCATACTCATACTACTCATATTCAAAGTTTGAAATACTCGTCGTACTCATACTTAAAAATACGCATGATGGTGTTGATTTCGACTCGCCTTTACTCAACGTTTACAATAATCACAAAATAAATATGATTCGCGTACGAACACTACAATACTAACTAGAAGGTTGTGTATTTGCTTTGCTTGCTGTCTTTGTCTTTTTCGTTTTTCTTTTTTTGTAAATGCGACAATAACTAAGACTGTAAATTTCGATGAATGATTCGAATCACTCAAATCATTTATAAGTATTATAAGTATTCTTCTACTCGTTGCAACCTGTAGTTATAAATCAATGTTGTAGGGAGTACGAATGAATCAGAGTAGTTGAATTTCAATATTGTTGACTCACTCATGCTAAAAATTTCATGAGTACTTATGAGTAGCGAAAAAACGATTCACTGCTGATCTCTGGTATGAGTCGAACCTACAACCCTCCCCCAAATAGTCTGCCACAATATCTACTAGACAAACAGAGCAAAATTATTTAAAAAACTTATTAAAAAGCGATTGTCTCCGATTTTCAAATATTTTACGCGATTACCAGTTTGTCTTTCGGCATAATGGGGGGACGCTTGAATAAAGTCGCAGAGTTTTAAAACAACTAAAGATGAGCTGGAAAATCAGAAATACTGCTCTTCGGTATTTCTTCAAATTAAGCAAGTTTTTGATTGAGTCTGACATAATGGCCACGCTATACAAAATAAAATATCTACTGCCCGTAACTTTTTAACTTTTGTTGATGACAACTTTAAATGAATAAGATTTTTACGTAAACATCTACGATATCAGCTTTATAAAATCTGGTATACCAGAGGGACGCCAGCTAAGTCTAACCATATATACAGTATTTTTTATAAAACATACCTACGAATGGGGATGTTATGATTGCCACATATGTAGCTAATACTGTCATATTAACGGCCAAAGGATCAGCATCTCAAGCTTCAATACTGGTTCGAAAACAACTTGGCTTAATAAACGCTGGGTTAAAGAAGTGAAATATTTAACTGGAATTAGATAAGTCAATTCTGGTTACTTATACCTGCTACCTGTTTATCTTTTTGATTTCCAAATCTATTTGCATTAGATACTATGAAATTTATGTATATATATATATATATATATATATATATATGAATATTGATAGACGTTTATACACATATATGTTCCTTTTACTCCTCTAGAGAGCATAGGGCTCCAACAAGTTGATTCCAAAGAGCTCGATCATCCGCGCGATGTTTGACTTCGTTGCATTATAGACGTAGTTTGGATAGTTCTTTTGTAATTTGACGTTTCCAGATGTGTGATGGTTGTCAGATGAGCCTGCTTCCCTGGGGGTTCCAGACTATTACTTTCTTTGTGATGTCATCAAATGGCTTACGAAGAGTGTGCTCAATCCATCCCCATTTGCGTCTCCTTATTTCCCTCTCAATTGGTTGCTGGTTTGTATCTGACCAGGGTTGGGCATTGGATATTACGGAAGGCCAGTAAACACGCAAGATTCTACGCAAACATTTCTTGACAATTACCTGAAGAGACTAGGAATCTCGATGTGCCATATTCCACGTTTCGCAACCGTATAGTAATGTGGATTTAACGTAGGAATTGAAAATTTTAATTTTGAACGATTTCCAAACAGAGCAAATGCATTGCGTGACTTATTATTGTGACTGGAAACATCAGCTGATGAACCACCGGATTTATCAATTATACTGCCTAGATAGCAGAAGGACTCTACATCATCAATTTCCTTGCCGTATATTAGGAATTTTTATTCTGCGTTAGCATTTAACCTGAGTGTTTTGGTTTTGTGGATATTAGTCTTCGGTACTGCTATCTTTGCGGTTTCGCTAATTAGATTTAGCTTTGATTGCATGTCGGAGAAATAATGACTTAGCGAGCATATATCATCCGCATAGTCCAGATCTTCCAGTCTATCTCGTAAACCCCATGTTATCCCTGTCCTATGACTTGTTAACTTTTGCATCATTACATCGAACACAATTAAAGAGGAGTGGTGACAGCACACATCCTTGGTGGAGTCCGGTTTTTATTTTGATGCTCTTGACCAGTAGGTTTTCATGTAATTGATAGACGTTTAGTATGGAAATATTAGAATGAAAGAAAGAGAGAGAGAGATTAACAGATAAGAAATATTTCAAAATTCAGAACTGAGTTTAAATAACAACTTAATACTTGTCCAGTAGGTAGTGTGTTGATAGCATGTTCCTTTGACAGACGTGAGGTCGTGATTCAATCCCCAGGTCAGACCTCTCGAAATATGAAAAACTATTCCTTCGGCGACTTCTTCGCAGCAGATTTCTGGCAAAACCTCTGAGAGTAAATAAAATTGCCATGAAAAGTTTCTCAAAAATCTGTCATTTGGAATTGACGTTAAACTGTAGGTCCCACTACTCATGTATAAAATTAACACACACAACATAAGTGGTGTGAGAAGATAGGTTGTAATCCCGACTGAAGGGTTGTAGTGACCAATTATGTATATATATATATATGTATCTACTCTTTGCAAATTTCAGTATTATTTGTCATTCATATTCTTTCGATCGTAGAGTAAGGCAGTCGAAGAATGATACGAAAAGGCTGAATATAATTGATTCACTAACATACGACTATCATAATTGGAAAAATTGGCGTTTTGAGGAACTTACTGCCACCATTAGTCGTTGAGGACTCGCTTATAGAATTAGTACAATATGCCAAAACCTTGGGTATTACTTTTAATAGTCAACTCTCCTGGACTGACCATGTTAATACGATTTGTGGGAAGACGTATGCTATGCTTAGGAATCTTTGCAGGACTCAGTCCTTTACGCCTGTTAATATACGCATGCTCTTGGCGAAGACATACCTAATTCCAACATTCTTATATGGATGTGAGCTTTTTGCTGGTTTGGACTCTGTCAGCAGGAATAAACTTAACGTAACTTATAATAGCATAGCAAGATATATTTTTGGACGCAGTAGTAGTACAACATGACACTGGAAAGCCTCTTGAAGTATCGTATGCTAATTTTTCTACACAAGATTGTTTATTCAGGGGAAACAAATTATCTATTTACCAGACTAAAATTTTCCAGAACTAACAGGGGTTATAGGACAAACTCCGTAAGGTTCCAGAAACAGGTGTCTGAAAGGCACTTTTATATTAATGCAATTTGTTCATGGAACCAACTTCCGCAAGAAATTCAATTGAAAAGCAATGTAATGCAATTTAAAACTGCAATTTTAACACACTTTTCTTTTCTTTAGAATTTACCATTAAATTCAATCCAATTTAAGGCTAACTTAAATTTAATTAATATAATTTCTGCTTTCTTTGTGAAATACGTATATATATAACTATTACCTTAATCATAACATTGTATAAACAGTACTATTAAATAAGATTAAACGCTTGTTGTACTGAAGTTAATCAATAAATAAGTAAATAAATAAATAACATACGACCTATACAGTCAATTTTCGAATGGCATCGTGTGATCTTCTTTTAAAATCAGTAGTATATCAACAGTATATATATAGTTAACAAATCTCCTCATGAAACGTAAGTAAGTTTTTCATTTTTATATAATCTGTTATCAGAATTAAAAAAGAAAGAGAACAATTTTTGTGCTTCAGTATTTTAAATTTTAATTTAATTTTATTTTTTATTATAAATGGCCACATTAAGTAAGCATTAACAGTTCGTTGTCTGGTTTTGCAGTATTTCTATGGCAGACTAGACGTATGAATTCGATTCTGTTTAAATAACACTCATACGTCAAGGTGGCCAGTGGTCTTATTATATTATTTGATTGTATGCATTAATATTTTAAGGCATATTTTGTAAGTGAACTGAAATAAAATTAAAACATCTGTTTTCGCAAAAATTTAATTAAAAATATTTTTCATTAAAATTAAAGGATAGGAGCAACAAAATAAATTGCAAAATACAGAAGTTACTGCAAGAAAATGACTGTGATTTAGCACCTCAAAATATACAATGAGAATCCGAAATTGTAAAGACTAAAAAATAGTGACGCAAATAAAATGAATAACTTGGCCAAGAAAAAAAAAGCAAAAAATAACCATTTTTTTTGACTGCGAGTCTCAATTTATTATAACAAACTAACAGCTGTACTTAATTAAATGCAAATAAATTTATCTTACACCATAAGAGCTTCAGAAAGACACACATAGATTCGAAGAATGTGTGTTTAGAAAATAGAGAAAGAGAAAAATACTCAAATACTTACCGTCAAAATAATATTCAGAAGAATTATATAAAATTCTTCAATACACAAACGATTGCAATTAAAATCAAAATAAATTACAGAGCATTTATTTTTAGATGTGCGTACTGGTCTTTATAACTCATGAAGTTACACTTTCATCTATTTAATGAAGTTACAATAAATTTACAAGTTTTACTCTCCAACTTCCTAATTATTTACATGCACATGTGTTAACATTGTTCACGCTCATATAGTAATACTTTTAAATGTAAATAAAGAAAGAATTCATTTGAACAAAGAAAAACCAATATCTTAAAGTAAACAATGTATTTAATTTTAAATTAATTTAAATTACATGCCCTGAACCCACTCGCTTGTAAAAAAGTAAAAATATAGTAGCATATTTCCGAGACCCACGATTTTTTTTCACATAACGTCGGCTTTGAGGACCGCTGTAGTTTGTGATTTATTCGCAAACAGCTGCAACTATATAAAATCTAATACAGCCAAAATGCACAATCTCGCGGACAGTTGTCTTTAACTTTGCGTGAGTAGACCATGCCCTCCAATCTCTCGTGCAGAGTATTCAATGAGGCATAAGCTCTATGGTACATAGAGCCGAGCTCTTTGAAGCCCAAATCATTCAATTCATGCAAAAAGAAGTTGGTCATCGTTGACCCATAGTTTTCGTCGTTGACAGTGAAGGCCTAACCGAGATCTTCTCTAAAAAGTATGAACCGATGACGCAAACAGTGACTTTTTCGAGACGCATTGGAAGATTTTATTTGTAATATTGATCTAAAATCTATGCCAAACAGTTTTCTGAATACATTTAGTGTATTAGTATTCCTGGATAGCAAGTGGATTAGTATCTTCGCAAATAACACTTTTTTTCCTTCATGTACTCATTCATTTAGAAACGGGCCTCGTCGTTGTAGGTGATTATTTGATGAAAATTAGGCTCAGTTGGCAACTGCGAACAATTTTGATTTGGCAAAACTGAGATAATAAATAACAACTAATACGACAAATATAGCTTCGTTAAGATGGCCGCCGGAAACTATCAAAGTTCGAAAGTCCCTGTTGGAATACACGATATTGTGATGAATTGCTTTTTTAAAGGAATAAGAAAATTTGAAAATGCCAACCAGAAACTGAGATTCCAATACAATGTAACGTAAAAGAAAAGGCAATTGTTGTTGTTTACATCAAGTTGTGAACAGTGGTTCACAGAATTGTACGAATAATAAAGAATTTTAATTAAAACTAAACACAAATTTATTTTTATTTTATTTGCAATAGACGAGCTTATATTTTAAACGTTTTTAAAAGGTAAAAACGTAAGAATTCTTTTTTTTAAGGAGGTAACGTAAACTTTAAAATTAGAATTTAATGTATTTTAGTGTTGTCTATAAGTTTAAAAATATATGCAGTGAACAGAATGTTCACGTTAAAGATCTCTTTGAGTTTTTTTACGTTACAGGTTAGACAACATAAATAAAAGCTTGTTCACGTATGGCGGTATTCACGTTAAATCGAGTGCTCTGTACAATTAAAACTAGAAAATATTGATTTTCTTAGATTTTTATTTTTTAATTTAATGTCCGTTTATAATCTGCTATTTTTCACACTTCATCTGTTGCCTTAACTTAATTAATTCTTTTTTAGTTCAACGACTTATATTTTTCAAAGGAAAAATACAAATTGTTTAACAATTATTAATGAATAAAAGCGATAATTCTGCCATTTTTCATTCACATTTCTTGAAAAAGGAGGAAAAAGTATTGGAATATCCTCACACATAAATTGTAGAATTTATTTCCTCGTATATTATTTGCCACTCGTTGTGTTTCTTTAATCATCAAAGATTACTGACTTCAAAGACTTTTTGTGTTATTGACGTTGTTGAACAAAGTCTTCAGTGTGTTCTTACAAACAAGGATAACAATGAGGACAACTTCTCTTTTCTATTCTTGTGTTAAAATTTTTTAACACAAAAATACAAATTTAAGAACAACATCAAAATAGGACTGTGACAACGTTTAAGAAAAACGATTACAACGATAACAAACAGCTACAAATTCCAATGACATATCAACAGGCAATAATTTATATTCCATTTCGTATTTATGGCTGAATAATGAGGAAAAGAAAAGAGAATCGTTGGCTCCAATCCATTTAATGGTTTATTAAGTGAGGGATATGAGAGAACACAGTGTCTTCTCTTTTACAAACAATAAACGGAAGCATGTGGCAAAATTGTTCAGTAGAGTGAGGGAATGAGTTTTGAAATTCACAGTATTTGGAGAAGAAAAACTTTTTCCTTTCCAATTTACTGCTGAGCACATCATAAATCTTTTAATAATTTTCATTGAAAAACCGCTGACATTTGCTTTAGCAATCGTTAAACAAGGCACAGGAGGCATAAGTTGTTGTTTTTAGTTTTTATTTGAAAGAAAATAAATTTTTTTATGAAATCATTACACATGCAACACAACGAAATTTTACTCTTGGTATTAGGAGGTTCAGGCGGTGGGCTTTAGGCCAGTCTATATTAGTACTTTTGCCATAACTTGGGTTATGTTGACTTTGTAGTCGTCATAGCCTAGTAAGTAGTGTATTGGTTTATTAGACGTAAGGCCACGGTTCAAACCGCAGGTCAGACATTTCCAACAAAACGAAATAAAAAATATTTCTTCGGCCACTTCCCCTCAGCTGATTTCGGGCAACAACTCTGAGAGTAAAATAAAATTACCATGAAAAGTTTCTCAAAAAAATCTGGCGTTCGGAGTCGACTTTAAACTGTAGGTCTCGCCGCTTATGTATAAAATTAACACACACAACATAAGTGGTGAGAGAAGTTAGGTTGTAATCCTGACTGAAGGGATGTAATGATTATGTATATATGTTTTAGTAGGTTCACTCTGTGGCCTTTAGGTGTAAATTAGTACTTTTGCGGTAACTGTATTTGACTGACGGCGAGGGGTATGTTGACCTTGAGGACCGCTGATGTTTATGACTTACTTGCATACACTTGAGACTTTAGAAAATCTCTCAAATAAAAGCCCTACCGTGTGAAATTGTATGATCGCGGTGGCCAGTACGCATCACCTTCTTGTGAGACAATGATGTGTAATAATGTCCTCAAATCAATCTTGAAAAATATCCAATGTATCATGAACTGTTGGTACATAGCAAAACCACATGTTTTCAGATTATCCAATGCAGGCCAAAAGATGTTGATAATCACCAAAATATAGTGCTCGCCATTAACTGTCATTATGCAGCCAACGTCGTTTTCAGAGAAATATGCACCGGTGACGCCACGAGCCTAAACTCGAAACCAAGCAGGGAATTTTCGTAATGTATTGGACGCTCCTTGATCTCATGTATGCTGGTAGTGTTCTAGATTCGAGAATTTTGTTTGTTGATGTCCACATTCAGCCACGAATCGCTTTCATCACTGAAGATGATTTTGCAATGAAATTTGGAATCAGTTATCAAGTGCTATAGAACCCATTCAGCCCAGGCACGTCGCTATGTATAAACGTCTTTAAAATTCTTAAAATATAGGTTGGGACATTTAATAGCTTAAATTTAAAAGTGCAATAAAACAAAAACGGGTTTGAAATTTTGTCAAATTTGGTTTGTTTGTTATGAGGAACTATTGCTCCGGTTAGAAATGGAATATTATTTCAGTCATATGACTGCCACGGCTGGCCTCACAGTACTTCATTCGATCGGACAAGTTTTCGTGCACTTTATCGAGTATACGGCGCCCCACAGAAAATTGTCTATGGTGTCAAATCCCAGCTTATTGACTTCCAACTGATATCACCATTTCGGCTAATTAAACGACCATCAAATGTTTGATGCAATAAGTCGATTGTGGCATGAGATATGTAGTAAGTTGCACCATCCTGTTGCCATCAATACCAATATCATGGTGTGATAGGTGTCTCCATTGACATCTTCATTTTAAAATAAATATGGACCAATGATGGCCCTGCTCCACAAGCCGCACCAAATAGTCACTGGTAATGGGTCCATTGGCTTCTGTAAGATCACGTGTGTGTTTTCTGAACCCCAAATACGGCAATTTTTCTTATTAACGTACCCAGCAAAATGAAAATGAGCTTCGTCCGAAAATATGATTTTTCTTGGCAAAATCGTACAAAAACATTGTTTTACGGTAGGAAATTCGCTTCCGCATTGGATAGCAAGGCTAAATGGAAGGTAATCCGCGATATCGGTATTGGACGAAAATGTCATAATACTTCTCCTGATGTCGATGTAAACGCTCTCAATGACACATGTTAACATTAGTGTTCCGATCCCTGATAGTAACATATATAACGACCTTTGTTTTGTTCCGCTAAAAAATCCATTTAGTTTTCGTTATGTTAATCAGCTCGAGGTTTTGGAATGCTTATCTTCTGTTAAATCGAATGCGGCTAGTTCTGATGACTTTGATCCTATGTTTTTGAAAGCATTGTCACCCAGACTTTTGCCGTATCTTACCCATTTATTCAACACGGTTTTAACTATATGCTCCTTTCCTGATGAATGGAAACAGCCGAAAACCATTCT
Source organism: Sarcophaga subvicina (assembly GCA_936449025.2). Taxonomy (NCBI): domain Eukaryota; kingdom Metazoa; phylum Arthropoda; class Insecta; order Diptera; family Sarcophagidae; genus Sarcophaga; species Sarcophaga subvicina. Next base: position 44,155,463 of record OW388084.2, read on the forward strand.
CATCCCTAAATCCAACAACGAATTCAGTCCAATTGCTATTCTTCAATTTCTGTCTAAAATAATGGAAAATCTCATAGCTAGACAAATTAAAAATTATCTCGTGAATAACAATTTCATATCTGATAAACAATCGGGATTTATGAAATCTAGGAGCTGCACTACTGCTGTAGTCAATGTAGTTGAAGACCTTAGGTTGAAACTAGATGAAAATCACATTGCGTTTTTAGTTCTTTTGAATTACACCAAGGCTTTCGACACGGTTGATCACAAAATATTATTGAAGAAGCTACAGACTCTCTTTCATTTTTCTAATTCAGCTTGCAGTCTTATATGCTCTTACGTTATGAACAGATCACAACGAGTTTACCTAAACGGCAACATCTCGAATTCACTAAACGTTGGAAGAGGTATTCCTCAGGGATCAATATTAGGGCATCTTTTGCTCTGTATAAACATTAACGACCTACCTGATGTTTTGGGTAATTGTAGCGTACAAATGTACGCGTTCAGCTTTATAGGAGCACACGTATTGCGGATATCCATCAACTGTGATTTACAAAAAATTGACAACTGGGCTAGGGTTAAAAAGTTTACTACTCTCCAGAACTGTGCCAGATATTATTATCAGGGGGAATAAAATTGATTTGTTGAATCTGCATCCAGTCTGGGTATTATCTTTAATGGTCACCTAACGTGGTCTAGCCACATTAATGTCATCGTTGGTAAAGTTTACGGTAAGCTTAGAAACTTATGCGCTATTATAGATTCGACTCCCTTTGCCATACGTATGCAAGTGGCTAAAACCTATTTGATTCCTGTGCTCTTATACGGATCTGTAATATTTACAAACTGTGATACTGATGATAAGCGGAAACTCAACTTGTCTTATAATAATATAGCCAGATATGTATTTATTAAGGGGCGTCGAGACCATATATCTCAATTTTCTTACCATGCCTTATTCTCCTCAATAAAATTATTACTTTAAAGCAGCCAGTATACTTATTTAGTAGAATTACATTTGCTTGATCCAACGGCGGTATGAAAATTATCCAACATAGACATAGGACTCTTTTGTCACAACGCCAGTTTTTTATATACACCATCAGTCTTTGGAATACTTTACCTAATTATATTCAAAACATAGGCAATGCAATTATGTTCAAGAAGGAGTTATACTATTTATTTAAGTAGTCTTTAACATATTTTAATTATTTTGTACATTTTTACTTTCTATTTTAATTAGCGATTTCATTTTCCTAATTTAGTCTTTAAATTTTTATTGATTCTCTATTTATATATTTTTCTTTGTTTGTGTATATTTCTTGATATTGGTACATACTGTTATATATATAACTATATTTTCTTTTTTATACTAAATTTTTCTTCGATTGCTATATTTTCTGATATTATAACATGTTCTAATTAATTTCTAATTCCATATTATTCCTTATATTTTCTTACTTATTTTATCAATGATTTGTTATTACTTTTTTTGGTGAACTCCCATAGCACTCTCATTTATAAGATTAATATATTGTTGTGCTATGATTAATATTAAATAAATAAATAAATAAATAAATATTATTTGAACATCATACATAAAAAAAAAAATGGACATCATCGTTCAGTTTCTCTTTGGCCCAATAAATTCCAACGTTGTTCAAGCGTAAATCGATTCATTACGCTCAGTGGAGATAAAATACTGAACTTAGTGACAGAATAAAATGACATAAGTATTGCCAGATTCGAAAGAAATAACCGATGATTAAAATTTAAACCGATAGATGGTCCATCCTATACAAAAAATAAAAAAGTGTGCATTTTTGGAAGTCCATAGGAATGTTCAAAATATGTTTTGTGCTACTATTTTTGCTTCTCTCAATAATTGGCCAATTTACACGATTTTGTATCGTGTATGTTGTATTGAATACATTTGGTTGTTTGTGAACGCTCAATGCTATGCTGTATTGTGTATGTCGTATTCTTCTTCATAATTTTTGGCATTCACACAATTTGATAGTACGAAACAAATACAACTTTTAAAAACATATGAAAAAATGTGTATAAGGGTATCGGATTTTTACATGAAAATTATCAACAACAAGCACACACTGTTGTATAGTCATTCCAACAATACAATGGCTTGTGTGAATTGACCAAATATTTTCAAGTTTTTGTATATCGTATTTTGTCTCTGCATAAGTGTTCAAATTTGTATATGAAAATGCCTTTGGGACTACAGCTGAAAAACTGAAAAATTGCGAACATGACATATCCCTTGTGTGTATATGTTTAAGTCCTTATAAGAAAATATTATTTTTTTGTTGTTTTTTTCTCTTGTTTGAAATATCTCTTTGGACTTTGTATACATTTTGTGGAAGCATGAAGTAAAGTAAGTATGCCTGTAATTTGCTGTGGCATGTGAAAAAACATTTCAACTCAAAGGGGTCGAGACGATACGAGAAAACCTTTAAAATGGTGAGGCAGCATTTGGAAAAAAGTGCTGTGAATGACAGACAAATAAACGTCGTAAGGGTTCTGAGCATGTTTAGTATTATTTTTCGTTTTGCCAGGTATGAAATCTTTTATGTAATATTTTAAAAAGTTCGCTAAATGATGGTTCAAGTGATGGCTTGTTGATGTATTTGTTTTTGGTATTTTTTTATTGCAACTCTTCATTCGTATTTCAAAAAAATCACAAAATTTTTTGTCTTCATTTGAAGAAAAGTGCCAAAGAGTCACACCGAATGCTTGTCGAGGCATATGCTGATTATGCTCTATTAGAAGCAACATGTGGTTTCAATGGTTCCGAGATAGCAATTTTAATGTGAGAAATGAAGAATGTGGAAGATAATCAAAAAAATTTGGAGACACCGAATTGCAAAAAATATTGGCTAATGATGACACTTTTAGTCAAACACAATTGACAAAAATATTAAATACTGAACACAAACAGTTTAAAAGCTATGGGAAAGATTCAAAAATGTAGAAAATGGGTGCCAAACAGACAAAGGGAAAACTGAATAACCGCTTGTGAAATTATTAAGCGTTTTACACGGTGGTGTCATTATCGTCCTTTATTTCTATCGAAAGTAGCTGCTAGAGCCAGGCTGACTAAATTTTTGTTTCCAAAAATTAATCAGTTAAACATCAACAACATTTGATTCCAACACGACAACGCAACTTGAAAGACAACAACATAAACAATCGATATCCCGCAAAATCGATTTCTTTCCACAAATAGAATTGTTTGCAGGTAACTTCGGTCAAGAGATTTAACGCCTTAGCATTAATTTTTATGACCCTTTATTAAGACATTGGTTTATGCCGATAAACCAGCACCTGTTGAAGAATAATTACAGGTTTATTGGAAAAAGTATGCAAAAATTTAACTGATCGAAGGGATAATGTTACTCGTAACCACGGCGGACATGTGCCTTAATTAATATTAAAAAAATAATTACCATGCAATTTTTCAGCAGATTATACGAAACAAATTCATTCTAACAACATTTCTGTCTTGTATTATCACTTTAAGCTCCCAAGATTGTAAAAATTACCCAATCCTACAAAAAGCCTGAAATCCATTTCGTCGATTCGACGAACAGTAACCAATTAGGGTTAAAGCGTTCGTCGATTCAACGAAGAGTAACCTTAATGTACAAAAATGAGAAGTAACCGTCCAGCGTTAATCAGGATTCCAACCCAGCTTTTCATATTACCCATGTTGTGTGAGTTAGTTTTATACATGAGTGGCAGGACCTAAAGTCGTCTCCGAATAACAGATATTTTGAGAAAATTTCATGACAATAACACTCAGCGTTTTTGCCAGAAATCTGCTGAGAGAAAGTCTTAGAAGAAATATTTTTTCATATTTCGTGTTAATGCCTGACCTGGGGTTTTTAATCGTGGCCTCATGCCTAATAAGCCAACACACTACCTACTAGTCTAATGTTGTAATTACAAATTTTTACTTGAACTGTCTCAGTTCAACCAATATTCAAGTCGACCTAGATCTTAACACAAAGGCGTCTGTTCTTTTCTTCCGTGCACTAATGACGTCTATTTATTTCTGCTTTTTACTGGGTTTGCGAGTATTGATCAAAATTTTTGTACTATAATGTTCATAATTTTATAATTTTTTTTTTCAAAATGTTTGTTTTGCTCCATTTGCTTTCATTCGTTGTTATCGTGCTGTTTTTATTCGCAGACATACAAAATTCATAATCTGTATCTATTCACTTGTAAAACATCCAGTTTTTCTAATATGAAGAGATTGCATTTTCATGGTTTCCTTATGATTGTTTAATTTTATAATTTCAACGCTTTTAATGTGTACGTTGATGCTCGTTCGTATATGGTGTTGATGTAATTGATGCTTAAAACAATTTAAGGGCACAAGGATAGTGATGGTGATGATGATAGCGCCGTTTAATTATTTAATGATTTTTTGCTACTTGGAAACGCAATTAAATATTGCTTTAATTCTTCATGTTCTTCTAACCATGATTTTTTGGAACGTTATTTTGCGCCTTTTAAACAAACAAAAATCTGTTAAGCATTTGTGAGAATATAATGACTTCTTATGCAGTGATAAGTAAAGTCTTTAAATAGTGGTGGCTACCTGTGTGATTTTATTTCTCTAATATTTAAGTGTATAGTTGGAAAATAACAGAAAATCAACCACACATTAATTCATTTTCTAGGAAACCAAAAGCAATTGCTGCATCATGTAGGAAAACTAGGTTCAGTAGTACATCTTTAATTATGTGCTTCCTATCTTCAAACTGAAGTAAAACAAAAAGTGTGAGAGATATCTACGAAATTTCTTATTCCTTTGAAAGATTGATAACATTATGTGTGAAATATAATCTCGTTCAAATGTCCCATAGGATTTCTCTAGGTGGAGAGCAACCGAAATGTCCAAATTCCCATGACGAATAAATTAGACTGAATTCGACCGACAGCATGTGAGAGACTTTGGGATTTGGGGCTTGTGCACGATCTCTTTCGCCATTTCATTTCATATCCACCTGAGATAACCATTTCCTCAAATCGCTCGTGCAGAATCGTGCAATGAATCATGAGCTATGAGACACGTACCGCAGTGCTGTTGAAACTTAATGTCGTTGGTAACCAGGTCATCCAATTCAGGCCAAAGGAAATTGTTAATCGTAGACCTATAGGCGACGTCGACAGTGATGGCCTCGCCAACGTCATTCTCCAAAAATTATGTATGAAGTATTCTTGTTATTTGAAATTGAATATTTAATAATAAAGAATTGAAAGAAATATATTTATACGTCTCGGGTCGCCATAGTCTAGTAGGTAGTGTGTTGGTTTATTACACGTAAAGCCAGGGTTCGAGCCCCAGGCCAGACATCAAAACAAAAATACAAAAAAGTATTTCTTCGGCGACTTCCTCTTAGCAGATTTCTTGCAAAAACTCTGAGAGTAAATAAAGATTGTCATGAAAAGTTTCTCCAAAATATGTCGTTTGGAGTCGACTTTAAAACTGCAGGTACCACCACTCATGTATAAAATTTCCCACAAACAACATAAGTGGTGTGAGAAACTAGGTCGTAATCCTGACTGAAAGGTTGTAATGACCAATTATGTTATGCATATATTGCTACGTTTTTACCTTTTAATAATGTTTAAAATATGAGTTCGTAGATTGCAAATAAAATAAAAATAAATTTGTGTTTAGTTTTAATTAAAATCCTTTATTATTCACATAATTCTGTGTGCCACTGTTCACAACTTTATGTAAACAACAACAATTGCCTTTTGTTTGTTATTCCTCTGTTTACACCCTTTGCATAAACAATAACAATTACTAGACAATTGTTCGACTGACCTTTGTAACGAAGATCTTCAAAACACGATTACTCTCTTCAAACACAACGCATCTTCACACAACACTGACTGAACTTCACTGACTCTCTCGCCTGCTTTGCCTTGCCTTGTATATGGTAGGGTAAACAGTCTGGTGAATGTTCTTGAAGGCGAACCTTCTCGACATCTCTATAAATGTAAATATCGTTGTTTCATTATTGTTATTTGTGTATTTTGTTTACATTTATTCTTGTAGTGTTTGTTGTTGTATTTTCGTTTACTTGTTTACCATTTTTTATGCTGGTGTTTGTTGTTGCAACACTGGTTTAAACAGCTCACGCACGTTTCGTGTTTTGTTTCACTGTCAAACATCTTCAGTTTGGTATATAATTTAACCATGAATCGTCTTACAAACGAACAACGCTTGCAAATCATTGAATTTTATTATCAAAATGCGTGCTCTGTTAAGAAAGTTCATCGGGAGCTTCTTCCATTTTATGGTCAGTTTAATCGACCCACTGAAGCGGCTATTCGGGCTATTGTGACTAAATTTCGCACCAAATTTACACTGTTGGACATTAAACCACCAACACGCTTACGTAGAGTGCGAACTGAAGAAAAAAAAGCAGCTGTATCGGCCTGTGTTAATGATGACCATCAATTATCGATTCGTCGCCGTTCGCAGCAATTGGTCCTCTGTTACTCAACAACGTGGGAAATTTTGCGGAAGGATTTAGGTATGAAGCCTTTCAAAATATAGCTGGTGCAAGAATTGAAGCCGAACGACCTACCGCAACGCAGAATTTTTAGTGAATGGGCTCTTGGAAAGTTGGCCGAAGATCCACTTCTTTATCGAAAAATTGTGTTCAGCGACGAAGCTCATTTTTGGCTCAATGGATACGTAAATAAACAGTATTGTCGATTTTGGAGATCAGCCAGAAGCATTGCAAAAGCTACCAATGCATTCAGAAAAAAACACAGTTTGGTGCGGTTTATGGGCTGGTTGCATCATTGGACCGTACTTCTTCAAAGATGCTGCGAATCGTAACGTAACTGTGAATGGTGAGCGCGACCGTGAGATGATATCCAACTATTTTTGCCCAAAATGCAAGAGCATGACTTGCATGACTTATGGACTTATTGAGAGGCGAGTCCGATGAACATTTTATTTCACGTTCGGGACCGGTCAATTGGCCGCCTAGATCGTGCGATTTAACGCCTTTGGACTACTTTTTGTGGGGCTATGTTAAAGCTCATGTCTATACAGACAAGCCCGCTTCAATTGACGCATTGGAAGACAACATTGAAGCATTTATTCGTGAGATACCGGCCGAAATGTTGGAAAGAGCATGCCAAAATTGGACTAAGCGGATGGACCATTTGAGGCGCAGTCGCGGTCAACATTTGCATGAAATGATCTCCAAACATTAAATTATATGGACCGTACTATCGATTCAAATAAAGATTTCATGCATTTTTCTGAATTTTACGCGTTTTTTTTGAAAAATTTTCCTACAGCTCTTAAAAAATCACCCATTATATAAATATATTGAACGGAAGTCTACTTAGATGGGTCTGGCAGTAAATGAGGACAAAACAAAGTATATGTTATCGACAAGTAGAGACGTGCGGCGTATTGAATTTCAGATCACGGCCGCTGATTATTCTTTCGAGACAATCAAAGAATTTATTTATCAAGCGCAGGATAACTCTTGCCAACAGATGCTGCTATGGTCTCAATTGTCAGTTGAGTAGCAGAGACCATTCTCGTACGACAAAACTAATACTCTACAAGACGCTCATCCTCGCCGTGCTTCTTTATGGCGCAGAGGCATGGACCCTATTAAGCACCGATGCAACAGCCTTGTGAGTGTTCGAGAGAAAAGTTCTACGGAAGATCTCCGGTCCAGTGCAAGTTGGCGATGATTTCCGCATCCGATCCAACAATGAGCTGTATGAGCTCCTCAACGATATAGACGTTGTGCAGCGTATTAACATCCAGCGGCTGAGTTGGCTCGGCCATGTCGTTCGAATGGAGGAGGATGCTCCGGTGAGACGGGTATTTGATCCGGGGATCTGCGGAAATCGGCGAAGAGGACGACCTCAATTAGTGTGACCAGCTGGGGTAGGCGCGCAAGAAGCAGTGGCGCCTGGAAGGATGTATTGTGGCAGACCGAAATCCATTAAACAGGTTGTTAATGGCCAATTAAGTAAGTAAGTAAGTAAGTTTGTTGTTATATAACGCAGTGTGATAATTTGTAAACAAGTTTATTGTTTTGTTTTTGTAGCTTTTGTTTATAATTTTAATATTAAATGATGTCAAAGCAAAATACCACTATCTAGATTCTTTTCATTTTCGTAACAATATATTTATTGTTAAGTTATAAACATGATTTCTAAAATACTTTGAAAGATTTCTGGTCTCGTTTATTTCGATGTTTATGTTTTAAAACTAATAAGACTCTTCAAAAGCTTTGCTAAATCTGTGCCTGTTTTCATTTCCTTCAAAAGATTGATTTCTTTCAAGAAAAAAAGACTGAAACAATTAATCACATACTCGTTCTCATACAAAGAGTAGGAAATCATTACGATTTATGTTTCAAATTACTGCCAGATTCATTTCTACTTTATTTTGATGCTCAAGTTTAAAGACTTCATATGAGTATAGTTTGTTGTAGTTTCCATATGTAATTTTTTTCTACGTTTTTTCTGCACGAAACACTTAAGGCTTTTTTGTTGTTTGTCAAATCAAAAGATTTCCTGGATTATTGTTTCCGTTTTAACAAACTGTATTTAAAAGTAAAGAATGACATGAAAAACAATTGAAAAATTCTCAAAATAAGGATAAAAATAAAAAGTACAACAGGCTTTCAGCTCATCATGGTACAATGGAGAATATCTCTATAAATGAAAAGACTACAGAAGACAAGAGAAGACAATTATGAAAGGAACACTTTATAATTTGAAAGTAAATCAGAAGTTTCTAACGAATTAATTGTAATTTCGATGCATTCATACAAAATCGTTCCCATTTTATGAAATAATTTTGAAAATTAGAAAAGAAGTGCCGCATCTGTTAATAGACGCCTATGGTATGGAAGTAATTAAGATTCACAGAACTAAAGAAATCATCAGAAATTTTTATTCTTTACTTTGAAGGTTTTTTGTTTTTCTTTTGTTTATTTAAATTTATTTACCCTCCTTATTATTATTCTAAAAATTTCTAAACATTAGATGAACATTTTCTTAACATTTGCCCTTGGCAAGCATGAATAGACAAAATTTATGTTTGACTTCATAGTTTTGAGGCCTTTCTAACAATAACTAAGGAAAAGGGTCACAACAGAAAAACCCCAAGATGACAAAACGCAAAAAAAGAAGAAAAAAGTGTCAACAAACTTGAAAAATATGTTCAACAGAATATATGAAACTAACTATCTCCGCCCTCTCCCATTCTACAGCTTTTGACTGACTAATCCTTTAAGTTAAATAGAACTCCTTAAAATTGGCATGCAGTCATCATTGTTGCTTTTGTTGTTATTCTTCTAAATACCAAATCCAAGCTAGAAAGATCCTTTAATTGGGAGTGCATGAATAGGGATCAGTACTATTTTCTTTACGTTCGTTTGTGTGGCTCTTGCTGATGTGTGGAACATTTTAAGCTTCACCAGTCATTCAAATAATCTCCTTATTGACCCATTTTTTTATTTTAGGTCATTATATTGTATTTCGAATTAAAACTGTTTACATAGAGTTATTCACAGTTTTTGTACCTTTCTTGTACCAAACAATAACGACAAACCAAGTTCAGCTTACAAGAATTTTTTGCTTTTTAATAGTGTAATGCTGTAAACACAATAACCACAACGGAGCAAGTGCATTTTTGCAATTGCAACATAAGCGTAAGCTGCATGTGTATTAATTATATACATATATAAAAATTAATGTGTGTTTATTTGTTTTTATGTTTGTTTGTTTGTTCGTAGTCTATAGACGCACTATGTGGCATTTTGCCTGAAAACCTGGCCAAAATTAATAGAAGTGTTTTAAGAGTTAATGGCTGGAATTTTTTGATAGTGTTAGTGATAATTATGCCCAAGGATGAACCCAACTGATTTTGGTTCAAATCGGTCCGTGATTTCGCCTAGCCCGCATACAAATTCCCCTCAAAGTTGCACTTATTTACACATAATTATGGTAATTATGCAACAATCGTGATAAAATTTAGCACATTATGGCGTATTTTTGGTGCGCTCTTCGGTCCGAAGGTGTGATTGGTACCTTACTTCTTCGAAAACGACGATGGAACGACTGTCACCGTCAATTCGGACCGTTATGGTCATATGATAACCGACTTTCTTTTGCTCACTATTGAAGAATACGACTTGGCGAATATGTGGTTCCAACAAGACGGGGTCACATGCCACACAACTCGAGCGAATATGGTTTTATTGCAAGAGACATTTCCTGGCCGCGTAATTTCTCGTTGTGGCGATATCAACTTTTTTGTAGGGCTACGCGAAAGACCATGTTTATGCAGATAAACCTTCGACTCTTGAGCATTTAAAAACCAACATGCGTCAAGGCTAGTACGGCTGAGATACCGCCAAATATGTGTCAAAAAGTGGTCGAAAATTACCTCAAAAGAATCAGTGCGTGCAACACTTCGCGTGGAGGTCATTTAAATGATGTGGTGTTTCACACATAATGTCAACGTTCAAACTTTACAATACAAAAGAAATATTATGAAAAAAAATATTTTATATGTGTTTTATTTACGTTTACTTTTGAAACCACGAAATGGATAACCCGGTTTTTATTATGCTCATATGTAATACAAAAAAAAATCTAATACAAAAAAATTCATAATGCAGAAAACATATGTGACGTATGAGTTATATTTAATTTCATTAGCTTCATACATGACAAAATCGAAGTTTTTTTTACTGCATACTTTTCAGGGTAGCTATTCCAGTACATGTAATATGATGCGTATGAGTAATATATTTCGAACACAATTAAAAAGAATGTATACCCCATAAATTTGGAATTAAGCTACATGATTTTTCGATTCTATACAATTCTAGGCTATATTCTAGTAGGTAATAAATATATCATGACCTGTATCTTCATAGTCTGTATATTGAACATCTTCACAACAAAAAATATAACTTTGGCAAAATTTCAAACCGTTTTTGTTTTATTGCAAAATGATCTAATGGTCTCATGTCAAAAGTGAATATGCTGCCGGTGACCATCCATCTTCCAATCTAATGAATATTCATTCACAAAGCAATAAAGACTCATTTACAAACGCCTCCTATTTAGTTTAAATGAAGGAAAGTGTGTGTTGGATATCGCTGATATTTTTTATTCATTTGAAATAGCAATTATGTGTGGAATATAACATCGTTTAAAAGTCCGTGACCAGACTTTTGTCTGAGTGGATCGCACTCAAAACATCTAATTTTCCATCATATCAAGGCAAGTTTTATTGACAGCATGGGTTATGTTAGGTTTGAGAACAGCTGTAGTTTGCGGCTTATTCGCATACAACTGCAACTCAAAAAACTCCTCAAGCTAGCTATGGGTACCTCCATTTGAGATTAACATGCCTTCAAATCGCTTGTGCATGGTATCCAACGTGGCATGAGCTGTGTGACACGTAGCGTCGTTCTGTTGAATTTTGTAATCATTGGCTTATAGTTCGCACCGCTTTCTCATAGAAATATGGACTGATGTTGCCGCCAGCCCAAAATACAAACCAAATTGTAAGTTTTTCCAAATTTTAGTGGATATATTTACGGTCATATATGCATTTTTCAATGAATACGTGAACTATTTTTGAATGTTCCAGAGCTGCACACATTTGGCAATAATTTGATAAGAATGTTTTTGCGAAGTAGTTGCTTTTCATTACAATATATTTTGTTGCTATTTTTTAAATAGAACGATTTGATGTTTGTTTTCATACGTGTATTGCCACTAGCATAGAAATAATGTGCTGCCAGAACAAAAAAAATCCAAAAATCGTCAAAATAAGGGCATAAATCGTCAAATGGTCAAAATAATATTTTTGAAGCTCAAAATTGTCAAAATGACGATAATCGTCAAATCTGGCAGTTATGCTCTTGACGCTGAATACATTTCAATTGATAACACTGTGAAATCAATTTTAATCGTGATTCTTATTAACAAAGATGAATACCAGTATGCTTATGATGCAGTTTTTAATTCAAGTTTCGATTATTCATTACATATTCACATGTCATTACTGACCCACAACTCGTTGCTCCCTCTATTTATACTGCCTTTAGCCTTTTAGTCCGAAAATGTTTTTATTGGATTATAACCATTTCGAACTGTTTTTTTTCTTTCTCCCTTTTTAGCTTCATTTACTGTATTCTGTTGTATTCTGTTGTAAGGACGAATATATTAACCACTTTTAGTATGTGTCATAACCTCAGTATTGTAGCAATTTAAGCAATTAGCATGAAAGCATTTGCTGCATAACTTTTAACTCTTCATTAAATTTTATCAATTGTTGTCGTATTGGTCATGATGAAGGTCATTTTTTGTTAACAATAAAATATTTATTGTAATCAAAGAATCCGTGACGTAATATCCTTTTGATTAAATAAAATTAAAACAATAATGTTTTATTTAATTAAAGATAATTTTTTTATTAAATTAAATTTGCTGTTAAATTTTAAAAATGAAAAGTCGATTATTTTTTTGTTTAAAAATTTATTTACGTTTCAATTATATGCAGAAGTAAATGTTTTCAAATTAAAGTGGACAATTTAAACATTTATAATCAACAAAAAATTGCTAATGTAGAGGATTAAACTACAAAAACTAACAGAATGTTTTTTATTTTAAAATTCAAAAATATTTCATATAAACTGAATTCTTCTTAATTTAATATGAAGAAAAAAAGTGAAAAACAAAATAAATTTTTGTTTAAATTTATTAATGAAATGGTCCTCTATAATTTGATGAACAATAAAAATTCTTTAATTGGTCCAAAGTAATATTTTTGCCAATAATATGATGGAATGGTTATTGGTTAACACAGTAACCAGTATATTGAATTATCATTATCATGACCATGATCAGAAAGGCTACTGACGGTAAATATATTGTGGCCCTGATAGAATGAGGGAGGGTATTAAGAGTGACGAGAGAAAAAGAAATGTTAGGACGCAACTAAAAGTTAAACAGAGTCCAGAAATCTTCGGATGAGCTTCCGGGTTAACGAGGATATGATGCGAATACTGTAAACCTTACGTAAGCATATTACAATTGAATATATGGAAAGGGAAGTCTATTAAGTCTACCAATTTTTTAATTTAAATTAATTTGAAGTGTGCGAAAATAGTCTGGCCGATGGCCAAATGATGATCGCTGTAGTTTCTGTCTTATTTGCATACAACTGCAACTTAAGAATACCCCACAAGAAAAAGTTGAACGGGATCAAATACAACGGTCTCCGTGGCTAGTTCACATCCACCCACATATGAGATGACAACTACATCCATACATAAATGGTCATTAAAATGCTTCAGTCAGTATTACAATCTTCTCACACCTCTTACGGTGTTTGTGTAAATTTTATACATGACGGGACGTACAGTTTACAGTCCGAACGACATACTTTAGAGCAGCTTTTCATTGCAATTTTATTTTTCTCTCATAGTTTTTGCTAGAAATCTGCTGACGGAAAATACATACATATAAGTATATATAATTGGTCATTACAACCTTTCAATCAGGATTACGACCTAGTTTCTCACATCACTTATGTTGTGTGTGTTAATTTTAAAGTAGACTCCGAACGACAAATTTTTGAGAAACTTTTTCATGGCAACTTTTATTTACTCTCAGAGTTTTTGCTAGAAATCTGCTGAGAGAAAGTCGCCGAAGAAATATTTTTTTTTTGTATTTTGTTTTGATGTCTGGCATGGGGCTCGAACCGTGGCTTTACGTCTAATAAGCCAACACACTACCTACTAGACTACGGCGACTTCAGCCCGTCTTTTATAATCATATAACTAGGGAAGAATGTGTCGTTTATAAGCAAAGTTTCACATCACTACACCTAATATAGAATAGGTTGTTCTGAGCAATGACAGATGGCAACCCTGCGATCCTAGAAGTGACGAAAAATCGCTGAAGAAATATTTTGTCGTATTCCCTTTTGTTGGAGATGCCTGATCTGGGGTTTGGGCCGTGGCCTTACATATGCATATATGGCAAGAGCCGTGAGGTATGAAGTGCCCTCTTGTAAAAGTCAATTTCGCTGGCCTCCAGAATATCCAATTCAGGCCAAAAGAAGTTTTGTAATCCTGGACTTAAAGAACTCGCCGTTGACAGTGAAGACCTGACTAACATAGTTCTCACAGAACATGACCTTCTCCGTTACGCGATGTGTGCCGGTATACACGGTGGTCACTTGGTGCATCACCACGGTTGACGTCGTGTAAATAAGGCAGTTACTTATTGGTCCACAGAGACTGATGATGCATATACTTGGTAGTCATGCTTAAACATAATTTTAAATGAAATCTGGGAAGAAGACGAGAAAATATATAAAATTTTTAAAATATTTTACTAATATTTCCTTAAATCTAAAGTATCTACAACAACAACAATAGCAAAAAGCAAACAGAAACAACTGTTATATGGTACGTATTTTAAGAAAATATTGTCTTCCATTATTTTCAGTTAACTGTTCATGAATTCCTCTCTGCTTCTGCTGTGTGTCTTTTGTTTGGAGGGTTAATTAGTATGACTGAATTCAAACACATAAGTTTGAACTGTACTAATTTTGATTTTGAGTTCTTACTTTCAAGCACTTGGAACTTGAACCTAATGACATGCAATAATTAAAACAATTGAGTTTTTACTACCGCGCGAAAATTTAAATTTTATTGAGTTTTTATACTAAATCTATAATAACAATAATGCTGATACAATTCAAATTTAATTTTCTTGTCCCTGATATTGCATTTCTTACGTAACTACTGTTTTGTGAAATTAATAAGTTCATTGGCTGCGTGACCATGAACAACAAAAAAAAGAATGCAAAGAAATTAATGAAAACAAAACAAAAAATAGTTTTACTGCCAAATGAAACTTAATTCCAAATTTTGTCAACATAAAAAAATTAAATAAAATGTATTTATAAATTTACACTGTAATAAAATAATTTTCGTCAACTTAAAATATGCAATAAAATAAAATGAAATAAAATAAGACTAAAATAAAATAAAATATATTTATTGGCTTTAACATTCTCCCCCGCGTTGAACGGATGTTCAACAGAACCGAGATGCTTGGATCATTATACATTAAGGGAGAACTGGCGAGTAGGTATAGGTTGGAGCAGTTTCTTCAGTTGGTAGAGACTCGTTGATTTCTGAAACATTTTCGGCAGTCCTTACTGAATGTCGTCTGCTGCAAGTTTTACGTCGAAGCCAACGTATGTTCGTTAGTATACTTATACAAAGAGCAAGGTAGGCAATCATGTTGTTATGCAGTTGATGGGATTTCAATTTGTTAGGAAGTTCCATTATGTTTTCTTCCCTTAAAGTCTTTGTAGATTCAAAAGTTCCTTCATATTTTTGGCATACTTATCTTCCAAATATATTGGGGTTGCACGATTGTTGTGTGTAGAAAATGTAGTATTGTTAGGCAACAATAAATCTGAGATTTGTGCAAGACTGGTATATGATGATCTTATTGTGCTTGATATAAATTGTCGTCCATTCATTGTAGCAAAATTGTGCTTGAACGAGCATTCTGGATCTAGTGTAAGTAGACCGGAGCCCTTTAATGATATGGGAATAATTTCCCCATTGCACACAGCCGTAGCTCTCGTAGACGATGAGGTGGCATATACCCATTGGTTTTCTTTATGAAGTGGTATCCATCTGGTGCCGGTTTTTCCCCAAAATACAGGATGGTGTTGTTTGGTTATTGAATAAACCAATTTCACATGTGCAGACGTTTGAGCCGTAATTATAACGAATTTGAATGTTGGAACAAACGAAATGAGTTGGTTTTATTGTGTCACAAGCACTGAACTCTGAACTTGTAAACGGTATATATATTGTTTATGGGCTATACTTATGCCTAGAAATGTAGTGCATGGTTTAATGGCTACTAATGTGCTGTTTGTTGTGTTGGATATCGCAATCAAGTGAACCATACTGAATTTTTCAGGTTCGACCAATGGTAAGGTTATTTTAAAAATTGCGTATTGCTGTGTCAGTCTGCCTTGTATTCTAATAAGTTTGAAGAGTAGGAGCAAGTCATTCTGTTCTGACACTGGAAGATTCACTGACGGTGGGGAGTGTAGTGAGATCATGAGTAACTTCCTTTCGTAATTGTTCCATGCTAAGTAGCCATGGTGTCCATAAGTGTCTCAAGTATTGCTGACTGTATGCCTTTTAGGTTGTTTGCAATGAGGGACAATTGAAAAACTGCTGAGTTAAACAGTTGATTCAGGTGTAATTGTACTAATAAATTGTTGATATTATCCAATTCTTCTGAATACCTCTTGATTTCTTGTTCCAATCTTTCAAATCTAATTTTCGCGTTTATTTGATTCTGTTGTATGATGTTCATTGTTGAGTCAACGATTGATGTTTGGTGTCTTAATAATTGTAACAGGTACGATTCATTTTCATTGACTTCTTTTATTGTTGCAGACATATGTTCGGCGTATTCTGAGTCTAGAACGCCAAATAGAGAATGTGCAACATTACCAGCTATATCTAACGCACCTCTTTTACTTCGCAGTAATCTGTTATCCAGTTGTAGTTCATTTTCCATTTGTTTGAAATGTTCAATCGTCCCTGCACAAGACGTATTTGGTTCTAACATCTTACACAAGGCTTGAATTGACATTGTCCCATTAATAAGGATAGAAGTTTCGGACCAGTAAGACGATAAATCGTAGTATACGAAAAGATTCCATTGAGTAGTTGAAATCGCGACTGTTCCAAATTGTTCGAAGTGTATTCCGACATTTGATCCAAATTTTTTATTCTTAACTGGAGTTGCCAATGATATTGGAAGAATTAAAAGTATAGTGAGTAGTGCCAGTGTTATATGATTTGTTGGTATTTTAATTCTCTTAGCCTTGGGTTCATCAGGTGAATTGCATATATCCTTGTTGTTGACTTCAGTGGCCATAGTTATTTCTGGATACGGATTTGTAGGTAGTAATGCAAGACGATGTATAGGACGTTTGAACATTCCTGAGGCAGTTTTTATTTCTGCAACTCTTGCTGCACCGTCATCACCAGTATAAACCTTAATAACTCTTCCCAATGGCCATTTCATAACGGGTGTACTGTCTCCTTTGATAATAACCATGTCCCCAATTTTGGGGTTGCTAAACTGTTTTTGTCATTTACCTCGTTGTTGTAGTTCGTTTAAGTATTCCGTGCACCATCTGTTCCAAAAAGCATGCTTAAGATGGGATATCAATTTCCAATGGGATAGAGTTGCCATATTTTGCACTTTTGCCTTGCTGTCTACTTTAGATGTGAGAGCTTCACCAATAAGGAAATAAGCCGGTGTTAATACTTCAAGATCATTTGGGTCATTTGTCATGGGCGTTATAGGTCGAGAGTTTAGTATGGCCTCAATTTCCACTATGATTGTCTCTAATTCTTCTTGAGTTAAAGATGCATTTGCGACGTTCCGCACCAAAAGATGTTTTGCCGATTTTACGGCTGCCTCCCACAAGCCTCCAAAATGTGCTGCTCTGGGTGGAATAAAATTGAACTGTATTCCCTTTGATCTAGAAGCGGAAATAATTGACTCTACGCCTTACAGGTATAAATGCTATCAGACAGCTCTGTTAGCTGATTTTTTGCTCCAACAAAATTGGTGGCGTTATCACAATAAAGATTTTGGAATCGTCATCGATGGCCAATAAATCGTTTTAGGGCACCAATAAAAGCATCTGCTGATAAACCCGATACCAATTCAAGATGAACTGCCTTTGTAGAAAAACAGCAGAATACAGCTATATATGCCTTCGTTGGTCGTTTGCCTCTAATACTGTAATGAATCCAAAAAGGTCCACAATAATCTACACCAGTGTTGATAAACGGTCGCGCTGGTGTAACTCTAGTATGAGGTAGATTGCCCATTATTTGTTGGCATAATTGCGGTCGTGCCTTGATTCATCTTATACATTTTTGTACTACGGACCGCGCCATTATTTTCCCTTTTATTGGCCAAAATCTTTGTCTGATTATATTCAAGAGTGCTTGGGGTCCACAATGGTTATTTTCTTCATGAATCATCGTAAATGAAAGTTTTGTTAAGGGATCATTGTATGGAATCAACATTGGGTGTTTTGCATCATACGATAATAGTGATGCTTCCAGTCGTCCTCCTACTCGTAGCATGTGTGTTTCATCTAAGTATGGAGACAGGCTGATGATAGAGGCCATTACATCATTCATTCTATATTGTTGTACGGCGTCTTCAAACTTTTTAGGTGGTCTTTCAAGTTCTTCATTTCTTACGTTAAAATCGTTACCTATGAAGCGTCGAGATCATCTTCTGCATGTTTGTCCGATAAGTGTTCGTTGCGAAACTCCAGCACTTTTTTTCTAAAACTTTCTTTCTTTCTTTAAAATGAATATTTTGAAAGAATACGATATCTTTGATTCCCGATGTTCAATAATCAATGTTCCCATTTGTCTCTTGACCACAGTTGCCAGATAAATGAGGCACCAAATCGTCAAATATTTGAGAAAAAATAATCAAAATCGTCAAAGACGTTTATTAAAATCGTAAAAAAATCATCAGAAAATATAAATAAGTAAATTAAAATTATTTAAAAATCAAAATTATATCTATTGTAGTAAAACATATAAAGTCAATGTATGTACATATCTGAGTTCAAAAATAAAACATATAACAAAGAATTTATTGGAAGTTAATATTTTTTTCCGAAAATGGAGAAATTGGGATCATTTTAAGGATCAAATTGTTTAGGCTTTAAACAAGCTATCCCAACGTTGTTTATTGACACATAAGCACAGCAATAATATTACATCATATACATCTATGGGCGGTGTAGTTATTAGGGATCAGAAGCTTTTGATGTTCGGAGCTTGAAAAATCAGCGTAATGCTGACACATATTTCAGTTCCTTCCTAAGTTCTTATCATCCGATCTTACTATTTACACCGTTTATAACTGACAGAGAATGGAATACAACTCTCATGTATGGGTTGGTGTTTCAACGTCTAATTTGCGGTTTATAGACCGTATGCAGGAGAGGCCATAGTATCTCGTTAATGACGGTAGGAGTAACGTTGTATAAGGGGTCTTTTTCTCGAAAAGCATATATTCCTACATAACGCTCGTCCTTTTTGGCCAGAACATCCGTATTTGGTCGCTTGGCCAGTGGATCGCACACTGATTACAGTAAAAATACGGTTTTTAGTCGGACTATCCGTATGTGGAACTCAATTTCTGCAGTGATCTATCCTGTTACTTATGGTATAAAAATATTCAAGCCTAGTGTCCATAATTTATTATTATTTTATTAGGTTATTTAGGAGTTGTAATTTTTCAGCTTTTAAGGGGCTAAAAAAGGAGTAAAATACAGAAAAATCATCACAGGTATTCGAAAGTAACTTAAAAATTATAATACTTCATTCCTCGTTATAACTAACATAAATTTCCAATAGTAATAATTGCAAAGTAAATACAAAGCTTAAAGTGGCTTTTGATGTACTAAAGTAAAGAATATGATGTACATTTTTAATTTTAAAAAATAAAATAAATACCCATTTTCAACCGGAGCAGTTGTAGTTCACAGCAAAACAATAAATTTATCAAAATTTCAAACTATTTTTGTTTTATTACATTTTTAAATTTAAACTTTTAGATCGCCAACCCATTATATTTACTCACATTAAGCTCACATTTAATATGTACATATGTATGTGAAATTCATAATGCAGAGAACATATGTGACGTATGAGTGATATTTAATTCCATTAGTTTCATACATGACAAAATCGAAGTTTTTTTATTGCATACTTTTCTGGGTAACATGTAATATGATGCGTATGAGTAATAATCAAATACAATTACAAAGAAGGTATACCCCATAAATTTGGAATTAAGCTACATGCATGATTTTTCGATTCTATGCAATGTAGGCTATATTCTAGTAGGTCAATGTATTATCATGGCCTGTATCTTCATAGCTTGTATATTGAACATCTTCACAACAAAAAAAAATTCATTTGGCAAAATTTCAAACCGTTTTTGTTTTATTGCATTTTTAAATTTAGAATTTTAAATGGCCCAGCGGGTCTAATGGTCTCATGTCAGAAGTGAATATGCTGCCGGTGACTATCCATCTTCCAGTCTAATGAATATTCATTCACAAAGCTATAAAGTCTCAAACGCTCCAAATGCTTCCTCTTTAGTTTAAATAAAGGAAAGTGTGTGATATTTTTTATTCATTTGAAATAGCAATTATGTGTGGAATATAACATCGTTTAAAAGTCCACTACCAGACTTTTGTCTGGGTTGGATCGCATTCAAAACGTCTAATTTTCCATGATATTAGGCCAAGTTTTATTGATGGCATGGGTTATGTTAGGTTTGAGAACAGCTGTAGTTTGCGACTTATTCGCATACAACTGCAACTCAAAAAACTCCTCAAACTAGCTAAGGTCACCTCCATGTGAGATTAACATGCCTTCAAATCGCTTGTGCATGATATCTAACGTAGCATGAGCTGTGTGGCACGTGGCGTGGTTCTGTTGAAACCATTTGCCGCTGGTGGCCAGATCATCTAATTCATCTTATAGTGCTTACCGCTTTCTCATAGAAATATGGACCGATGTTGCCGCCATCCTAAAATACAAACCAAACTGTACGTTTTTCGCAATTTATTGGATATATTTACGGTCATAAATACATTTTTGAATGTTCCAGAATTGCACACATATGGCAATAATTTGATAAGAATGTTTTTGCGAATGTATTTGCTTTTCATTACAATATATTTTGTTGCTATTTTTTAAATTGAACGATTTGATGTTTGTTTTCATGCGTGTATTAGCACTAGCATAGAAATAATGTGCTGCCAGAACAAAAAAATCCAAACATCGTCAGAATAAGTGCATAAATCGTCAAATCGTCAATATGATATTTTTGGAGCTCAAAATCGTCAAAATGACGACAAATCGTCAAATCTAGCAGCTATGCTCTTGACGCTGAACACATTTCAACTGATAACAGTGTGAAATCAATTTTAATATTAACAAAGATGTATTCCAGTATGCTTATCATGCAGTTTTTAATTCAAGTTTCTATTATTCATTACAGATTCACATATCATCACTGACCCACAACTCATTGCTGCCTCTATTTATACTGCCTATAACCTTTTAGTCAGAAAATGTTTGCTGGATTATAACCATTTCGAACTGTTTTTTCTTTTTTTCTCTTTTTAGCTTCATTTGTATCATTGATTTGCTGTATTGTGTTGTAAGGACGAATACATTAACCACTTTTAGTATGTGTCATAGCCTCAATCAGTATTGTAGCAATTTGTTCAATTAGCAAGAAACCATTTGCGGCATAACTGTTAACACTTCATTAAATTTTATCAATTGTCATAAGATGAAGGTCATTTTTTGTTAACAATAAAACATTTTATTGCAATCACTGAATCCTTTATGTAATATCCTTTTGATTAAAATAAAAATTAAAACAACAATATTTTATTCAACTAAAAAGTATATTTTAATTAAATTAAATTCAATTAAGAGTAATTTTATAATTAAATTAAATTTGACGTTTAATTTTAAAAGTGATAAAATCGATTTCTTTTTAATTAAACTACAAAAACAGAATGTTTTAATTTTGAAATTCAAAAATATTTCATATAAAATGAATTCTTCTTAATTTAATATGAAGAAAAAAAGTGAAAATCAAAAAAAATTTTTATATAAATTTATTGATAAAATGGTCCTCTATAATTTGATAAAAAGAAAAATTCTTTAATTGCTCCAAAGTAATATTTTTGCCAATAACACGATGGAATGGTTATGGGTTAAACAGTAACCAGTATCTTGAACTATCATCATCGATGTTGGGATGTTAGGGCGCACCGAAGAGTTAAATATTCTCTGCAGAGCCCAGAAATCTTCGGATGAGTTTCCCGGCTACCAAGGATGTGATGCGAATAAAGGATGTTACAATTGAATATATGAATAAAAGGGAAGGTGACATTCTATCAAGTCGTCCCATTTTTTAATTTAAATAAAATGAAGTGTGCGGAAATAGTCTGGCCGATGGCCAAATGGTGATCTCTGTAGTTTCTGGCTTATTTGCATACATCTGCAAATTAAGAAAATCACACAAGAAAAAGTTTAACGGGATCAAATCGCAAGGTCTCGGTTGCTAATTCACATCAATCCACACATGAGATGACACCTACATACATACATCCACATTGGTCATTAAAACCCTTCAGTCAGCATTACAATCTAACTTCCCACATCTCTTTGTGTGTGTGTGTTAATTTTATACATGACGGGATGTACAGTTTACAGTCCGAACGACATATTTTGGAGAAGCTTTTCATTGTAATTTTATTTTTCTCTCATGGTTTTTGCTAGAAATCTGCTAAAGAAATCTGCTGTACATATGCATATGTGGCAAGAGCCGTGATGTATGTAGTGCCCTCTTTTAAAAATCAATATCGCTGGCCTCCAGAATATTCAAGTCAGGCCAAATAAAAGTTTTGTAATCCTGTACTTAAAGTTCTCGCCGTTGACAGTGAAGACCTAAAATCATTCTCACAGAAATATGAATAATGGCCTTCTTCCTTACGCGATGGTTGCCGTATATATACGGCGGTCACTTGGTGCATCACCGCTGGTGACGTCATGTAAATGCGGCAGTTACCTATTAGTGCACATATACTGATGATACATGCACACAGCAGTCATATATTAACTTGCGCGCGGTCGTGATAAATTGCAATGTGTGGTACATGCCCGAGAGCAAACATTGAACGCTTTTGAACCTCATGTGGATTGTTATAGTTTCATGGTTACTTAGCAAAGACTGAAGAAATGACAACTATTTGGACAGAGGTAGCTTCGACAAGGTGACAGATATCAACTGTCAAAGTTAGGAAGACTTTGCTGGATTTTCAAATGCTATGACAAACACAAGTGTGCCACATTGGTGAGAAGTGAATAAGTCGACTACCATTTTGAAAATTCAATCAAAAAATTTCATTAAATCGTAGAAGAGAAAACCAAATTAAACCTTTTTAACAGTTAAAGTTTAGTTTGTGATATAAACGGCATTAACCTTGAATCTATTCACTTAGCTTTAAATGATAAGCATCAATTTTATGACCTCTTTTTTCTGGTTTTATTTTAATCTTAATGTTGTCACGGTAGGTTGTATGTTGGCTTATTGGACGTGAGGCCACGATTAAAACCCCAAATCAAAAATCTCTAATAAAACAAAATATAAAAAAAAATATTTCTTCGGCGACTGTCTCTTAGCAGATTTCTGGCAAAAACTCTGTGAGTAATTGAAATTGGCATGAAAAGTTTCTCAAAAAATTGTCTTTCGGAGTCGACTTAAAACTGTAGGTCCCGCTACTCACGTATAAAATTGACACACACAACATAAGTGGTGTGAGAAACTAGGCCGTAATCCTGACTGAAGAGTTGTGATGACCAATTATGTATGTATGGATGTATATGCAGTGGACAGAAAAAGTCTCAGTACGGCAATATATTTTAGCAATTTCATGAATTTTAGCCAAAAGTTTGTAAAAAAAAAATTTATATTTTTTATATTTATTTTATTAATTTATTTATGTTTTACAATGTTTTAATGATTTTCATAAAACAAGAGAAAAATAAGGAAAAGTTTCAGATGACTCCATAGGTACCCCCAAGGAGAACCCTGAGTAAATTTAAAATTCAAAGGCCTAATATATGAAAATGTTATCGCTTGTATTTAGTAGAATATCCCTTAAGGTCAAGCATTCCATTTAACCCATTTTGAATTGAATGTACAAGTTTTGTTTAATGTTTTCTGATGGCACCATGAGCGAGTTTTTCGATTCATTTTTGTTTGAGGTTTAGCGATTACGTAACCATTCTTTCAAATGATCTCCTAAATACTCTCTTGAAGTCATATCGGGACTTTGTGCAAGAGTATTAAGCCTGTGAGGACTTTTTTGTCAAAATATATTGCCGTACTTCAATTTTTGCTGTCCACTGTATGTGTGAATGTTACTAAATTTTAATCATGTTTTAAGATATTTCTAATAAAAACCGTGTTCATACTGCTGAAGTATAAGAGGACAGTATAGAGAACGATCTTAATTAATTTCAATGAATCTTTCCTTATGTTTTCTTTAAATATTTCTTTTTAAATCAGTTCATACAGTCTTTTTACTGGGGAAATTTTGCTTAAAACATAATTTTAAATGAAATCTGGCAAGAAGACGAGAAAATAAATAACATTTTTTCAAATATTTCAAAAATATTGTCGAAAATATAAATATTCTACAATAACAACAACAATAACAAAAAGCAAACAGAAACAACGGTAATGGATGCTAATGTAAAAAATATTGTCTTCCACAATTTTTAGTTAACAGTTGAAGGAGTCCTCTCTACTTCTGCTTTTTGTCTCTTATAAAACATGAAGACGTTGTCGTACAAAGCATTTATCAGAATGTGTTTATGTGGGTCTGTGTGAAAAAGTAAATGGAGCTTGTCAAAGTTATCCATGTTGTCGTTATTGTTCGTATTTTTTTATTTCTCACAGATCATATCAACAATAAATTCTATTATCGAAATGTGTCCAAAAATGTATTTGTTGTGGACTTTTTTATCGTTAAGATTTAAAGTACAATAACAAATTTGTTTTTAGCATTTTCGACTGTGTCTCAAAAATTGGAATTGTGACTGATGTGACTCTATATTCATTTTGTATCCACAAGCAAATAATCAAATCGCATGTTCTAGACGGCCAATAGACTGCTACCAAACCTGAGATTATTTTCACACCCAAAGTGCATCGCTCTTGATGTGCAAACCAATTTTTAACATCTTCCATCTTGAGTATAACAGCATGACAGCACTTTTTGAGCATGTTTGCCATTGTCACATGTCACGAATCTACTCTGTTATAAAAGTTACACAAATATATACAACTTTGAACAGCTCAAACCACTTATGTGGTGTGTGTTAATTTTATATATGAGTGGCGGTATCTACAGTTAAAGTAGACTCTGAACGACAGATTTTTGAAGAAATTTTTCATGTCTGAGCTTTTCCCAGAAATCTGCTGAGAGGATTTCGCCGAAGAAATATTTTTTCATATTTCAGTTTGTTGGAGATGTTTCCCCTGCGCAGGAATAGCGAGATAAGACATTGCGGTAAAAGCGATTCCTTATAAGGCTATCGAAGACTGTCTTATAGACTGCAAAGAGATGGTGTAATATGCAGACCTGGTGATGCCACACAGATAAGGTCCAATCGGTGTTTTGACGAGTTTCGGTCGTTCACACAATACGCTCGTAAGAATCTTGTATACGGTAGGGAGAAGGCTTATACCCACGTGAATGGCGCATATCATGTGGTCTCTCTTTTTGCAAGACACCACAGAGGGCACTGGAGTTAATTCTTTAATTATTATAATTATCGAAATTCACACGTAATTGTCGAAATTCATACGTAATTGTGAAGTAATTTTAATTACTAAAAACAACAACAGCTACCGACTGACTGTTTCCTATCGTTGAATTAGATTTAGTTAAGCAAGAAAATGGAAAAGAACTTCCATTTAAATCTTCTCCTTCACAATAACAATCAACTTGTTGGTTTTATTTGATGTTATTTTAGAAAGGAATTTAAATATATTTCTTACATTTGTTGTTTCTTTTTTCACAATTAAAGAATTTTAATTAACTCTTAAAGCTGAAAATATTTTTACAAATCTCCTTGTAAACTCTATTATTATCGTACCATTAATGTCGTTATTATTGTTACAGATGGAGTTGTTGTTTTTACTTGGATATTTTAATTAACTGATAAAAAAGCAGAAAAATAAACAAAATAATCTGAATATCCCAAAAAAAAAAATAAATAAATACTCTGCAGTCGTTGCAATATCAGTCTGTACTTTAAATTTTTTTGTGTGGTTAGTTTACAAGAAACTTTTGGATTTTAAGAAATTGTTGCCATAAAAAGGATAATTGAAAAAGGAATGAAAAAATTTGAGTACAAAGTGCCTGTTTATATAATGTCTAGTAACATGTCGTAATTTTAGAAATAGTAAGTAGTGCCTACTATGTTATTTGTTGGCTTATTAGGCGTGACGCCATGGTTCGTACCCCAGGTCAGACATCTCCAACCAAAATGAAATATGAAAAAAAATATTTCTTCGGCGATTTCCTCTCAGCGCCACGCAAGAGATCAAGATCCGCCTCACCATCAAGGAATAAGAAACGGGCGAACTACCAACCATCTACACAAGAGTCCCCGTTAAACTAAAATGAGCTAGCACTGGGGCAAGTGCTGGCTCCCTTAAGCGTGGGCCCAACAATCTCAATATCAGTGATGCAATAGAACAACAACAATCTTACGGCGTGCGGATATATAAATGGCAGACCACATACCTTCACTATAGACACCGGGGCGACGCAGTCTATCATCAGACCAGATGTAGTGAAAGGAAAGTGTGAGGCACTTAGCAATGTAAGACTACGGACAGCTACGGGAGAGTCTGCCACCGTCCACGGAAAAACAGAGGCGAAGGTGACTATAGCCAACATTAGTGCAAGTCACATCTTTATTGTTGCCGATATTGTGGACGAGGTTATCATTGGTGCCGATTTTATGATAGCTCATAGCATCAATTTGAATATGGGGCAACAGATAATGAGTTGGCGAAATTTGGAGATACCTCTAGACGTGGGGAACAAGCATCAAGTGCACGCCAGAAGGATAGTTGCGGTCGAACAACTCAAATTGTCACCTCAGAGTGAATCACTGGTATGGGCGCGTATGGATTGATATTGTGTGGAAAACCGCTTGTGGGTTGTTGAACCAGCAGAAATTCAGACCAATTTGTTATCAGCAAAGTCCCTCGTTAAATCCAACGAACAGAGAATAGTCTCAGTGAGAGTACTAAATTTATCAGGCCACGAAAATGTCATGTGTACAAACTCTGATGTGGGCCAATGTACTCCAGTATAGGCGGTAATAAACAGCAAACAATCGCCGGAACCTGCCGAAATGTCAGCAACGGATCAAAAGGAATTTGGTGAAAATGTGGGGAAATGGGTAGCAGGTTTAGCAGCTCCAGAGAGAAATAAAGCCAAAAAGCTGCTAAAAAGGTATGCTTTCGCTTTCGCAACGAACAATAGAAGACAAGGAAGAACAGCAATGGTCAAGCATGACATTAATACCGGCGAAGCGAGACCGATAAAACAGGCACCCAGTAGTATACCGCAAAAACTCTGGGAGAAAATAAAATTGTCATGAAAAGTTTATCAAAAATCTGTCGTTTTGTGCTCTTGCCCGATATGACTCCAAGCGAGTATTTAGGGGATCATTTGGAAGAACGGGTACTTGATCGCTAAACTTCAAACAAAAGTTAAGTGAAATACTTCTTCAAAAGTGAATGGCGGCAAATGTCAACCGAGAAATATCAACAGACAACAAAATTAGTACATTCAATACCAAATGGGTGAAATGGAATACTTGACCATAAATGAATCCTGCTAAATATTGGGTATAATATTTTAATACATGGGGTATTTAAATTTTATATTTACTCTGACTTTTTTTGGGGTACCTACACTTTTGGGGTGCAAAAAATTTCACCAGTAAGTTTCCCTAATTTTTTTATGGTTTCTGATAAACCTTAAATATTTGTTTTGTTTCATGATAAAAGAGAAATAAATAAATAAAATAAATATAAAAAGCAATTATTTTTTACAAAGTATTACTTAAAATTGATAAAAATTGATTAAGTATATTGTGGAACCTAAACGTCTGCTGTCTGCTGTACATATGTCTAGAATAGCGAAGTGAAATTTTTAGGATATCACAATGAGCTACAGACCTTTCGTGGTCGTAAAATTTGTGCTTAACACGTGAAACCTAAAGGAAAGCTCAACCTCGTTGACAGCAGCAGGATAAATGCAATATAACTAGACTCTGCAGGATACGTACAGATATGAAATGGACCCATTCAGTCTTGTTTTGTAGCATTGCCAATCATCGCATAATATCTATTCTCACGGCTCACTGTCCTTTTGATAGGCATGCACTTCATGCGTCAGTGCCCTGATTTTGTTGTAAGTAGACGGAGGTCTCTTGACTCAACTCTATAATATAAAGATTGCAGTAACAGTATCATTTATTTTAGACTGGGATTGGTATCCTCTAAGAAATGTATTGATCCCCGGATAGAATTGATGGTGATACCAAAATTATATGAAATGGTGGCCTAAATAGGACTTCTTCTTATATTATAATGTATGTATGTACCCTACATCCGGGCCACTTGAATAAAAACAAAAACTTTAACGTTTGTCTCGTAAAACGATTACATATATACATAATTAGTCATTACAGCCCTTTAGTCAGGATGACGACAATGTTTCTTATTCGACTTACATATGTTGTGTGTGTTAATTTTGTACATGAGTGACGGAACCTACAGTTTAAAGCCAACTTTTAAAAACGTTTTTTTAGAAACTTTTTGTGGCAATTTTATTTCCTGTCAGAATGTTTGCCAGAAATCTGCTGAGAGGAGTGGTTTGAACCAAGGCCTTGCATCTAAAAAGCCAACACACTACCTACTAGACTACGGCGACTTCAAAAAACGATTACTTATTTTTATTATTTTATTTTTATTTAAACTGAAAGTAAAGGGCTATCCATTTCGTGGTTTCAAAAGTATGGGACTGGAATTCGACATCTGACAAACTGAGTTGTAAAACCAATTTTTTTCTTTTCAGTTGAAAGTCTGACATTGGCGAAAATGGATCGCTTAAATACGCATAAAAATTATCAAAACCTACTACAAAAATGGTGATTCTGCCACAGCCACGTATCGTGTTTTAAGAGGAGATTATGGTTTACATAATCGACCAACTACGCAAGCAATTGGCAAAATTGTGAAGAAATTTGAAGAGATTGGAGTGGTTACAAATATTGAAAGGCCTGTGCATCATCGTTTCACTGAGTTTCGCTGAAAATATCGCTATTGTATGTGAAAGTGTTGCAGAAGACCCGAATGTGTCGATTCCTCGTCGTTCTCAGGAATTATGACTGTCTTACGGTACATTACGGCGTATTTCGCATTTTTAGATCTACACCTACATCCATATAAAGTCCAGCTCACGCAACAACTGAAGCCAGCTGACCATTCACAACGTCGTAAATACGTGGAATGGGTGCTTGAACAACAGGCGGTAGACGGCAATTTTTCGAACAAAATTTTCTTCAGGGATGAAGCACATTTCACATTCGGTGGGTATGTTAATAAACAAAATTGTCGTATTTGGGGTTCTGAGAATCTTCAAGTAATTGAAGAGACGCCATTACATCCAGAAAAAGTCACTGTTTGGTGCGCTCTTTGGTCCGAAGGTGTGATTAGACCTTACTTCTTCGAAAACGACGATGGAACGACTGTCACCGTCAATTCGGAGCGTTATGGTCATATGATAACCGACTTTTTTTTTGCCTGCTATTGAAGAATACGACTTGGAGGATATGTGGTTTCAACAAGACGGTGCCCCATGCCACGCAACTCGAGCGAATATGGCTTTATTGAAAGAGACATTTCCTGTCGCGTAATTTCTCGTCGAGGCGATATCAACTGGCCACTAAGATCATGCGATTTGACACCATTAGACTCGTTTTTGTGGGGCTACGCGAAAGACCGTGTTTATGCAGATAAACTTTCAACTCTTGAGCACTTATCATGAAAAAAATATTTGATATGTGTTTTAGTTGCGTTTACTTTTGGAACGACGAAATGGATAACCCGTTAGTAGCGCCTACGCTTTAGAACAGAAACAACTACATACCATCCGCGCCAAGAAGCATGTCAATGGTTAATGGATAGAGCAACAGTGTTATGTCCTGACTATCGTCTAATGCAAGTTTATTGAATAATTTAGTGAGTATTCAACGAGTAACCTCATAGAAATGTGTATAATTTTGTTGTTGCTTGTTTTCATTTCCAAATTGTTAGAGTATTTCAATGCCTTCTTTTATTCAATACAAAATAGTATTAATTTTATTTGGATATCCTGTACAAATGACATTAAAGAGAGATGAGGATTTCAATTTTTTTTTTCTGTACAAAATGGCGTTTTAGTAAAAACGTTTGAAAAACAATGAAACATTAACATACAATGAAAATCCTAAATAGCGTTTTCTAGCATAACGACGACAATAACAACAACAAGAATTTATACGTTTGAAACAAAAACATTTCAAAATTTTGTTATATCAAACTTTTTTCCAAGTATTACACATTTATTGCAATTTTTTCAAGTTTTCCCCCTTTTTATACACTGTGTTGGTAAAATTAAAACAAAAACATGATAAAAATATTCTAAAACAGATTTTCTCTATTCATCCAAAAACAAAACAATAAATTTGTGTAGATTTCGGATATGTTGCAGAGTAAGTTTTGAAAATTTTTTTTGTAAAAACAAAAAAAAAAACAAAAGTATTAAATTTGTGTGTGTATTTGGCAATCTAAAAACACTGTGACTATACTGGTTCCACCCCTTATCTCTAAACTTTTACTTATTGAAACAGCAAATATTGTTTTTATATTCACTGTTTTCAATAATAAATTCTGCACATTGCAGTACATATTGGAAATGAAAAATAAATTACTCTGGAAAATGTTTTATAGTCCGCAGAGTTTCGAATGCTAATACCGGATAATATTTTTGCAATTCGATTTTCCAGAATTTGTTTATTTTGTATTTCTGTGTCAAAAAGTGATTAAAACCATGTGGCAAGTTTTGCAATAAAAAAAGTGTATTAGCATATGCTGATCGAGTTTTTTTAAGAGTATTTTTTTAAGAATATTGTTACGAAAATGGAAAAAATTTAGATACTGGTATTTTGCTTTTACATCGTTTAACATTAAAATTATAAACAAAAGCTACAAGATCAAAAACAGTGAACTTGTTTACAAATTATCGCACTGCGAATAGAACAATAAACACCAGCATAAAAAATATAAACGAGTAAACAAAAATACACCAAAAAACACCAGCATAAAAATAGTAAACAAGTAAACAAAAATAAAACAACAAACACTACAAGAATAAATATAAACAAAATACAAAAACAACAATAACGAAACAACGATGTTTTCATTTATAGAAATCTCGAGATGGCGAAGCCACGAACATTCGTCTTCCAAGACATTCATCAGACTATTTACGTTGCCATATAAAAGTCAAGGAAAAGCAGGCAACTGAGTTAGTAAAAATTCAGTTAGTCTTGTGTTAAGGCGAGGTGCGTTTGAAGAGAGTAATCGTGGTGTGAATATATCAGTTACAAAGATCTTTCGAATAATTGCCTAGTAATTGTTATTGTTTATGCGAATGGTGTAAACAAAGGAATAACGAAGAAAAGGCCTGCCCCATTAGACAGGCTAATTTTTGCATAGTGCTTCATTACATTGTTTTTTAAAATTTTGTCATGTGATCATTGGTATATTGTTGTTTGCTGTTTTTGAGAGGCTCTTGCACCTCTTCATTGTTTCAAAAATGTAGGTTTAAAAGTATACCTTCGGTCCGAAGCTTTGACTTAACGTCTGATATACAAACTATCCCCATATTTATTCCTGTAGACCAGTAATATTTAAATTATAGCAAAATATGATATCCCGTAGAGAATTCCCGATTATTTTAATGAGGTAATCAAATTAATTTTCCTACCCAAGCTATAAAACTTTATCTGAAAGCATCCGAAATAGGAAAGACATTCGAAATGTATGCTCTCAAGCTTTATTTAAAAACACGTTAATCGTTACAAAGTGGGACAGAAGGCCCGCAGAATTTTTGCTGTTAGAATACCATATTTTTAATTGCGTCAACAATGGTCTTCATCATTATTTGTCAAAAGCCTTTGATTTATCATCGACAAGGAAATATGTTACTCCATTTCACCCTCTGCCGAAATAGTTTGCACCAATAGCATATACATATCACAAGACACTGCAGTAAGTGTTCTCTGATATGGAGGGGCAAAATTATGCTAATCTCTTGACAAGCCTGCTATTTCCTTTATGATCGTCTAAAAAACTATTAAATTGAACTACTATGTCAAGTTCTAGGATCACATCTCATCTAACACAGCTCAGAACATTATCTTCTATATTAGGTGTAGTAATGTGAAACTTTGCTCATAAAAAATCGATTCTTCTTTAGTTATATGATTATAAAAGACAGGCTGATGTCGCCGCAGCGTAGTAGGTAGTGTGTTGGCTTATTAGGCATAAGGCTACGTTTCAAACGCCAGATCAGATGTTAAAACGAGAATATGAAAAAAAAATATTTCTTCGTTGACTTCCTTCCTCTCAGCAGATTTCTGGCAAAAACTCTGATAGCAAATAAAATTTCCATGAAAAGTTTCTCAAAGATCTTTCGTTCGGAATCGACTTTAAACTGTAGGTCCCGCCACTCATGTACAGTGGAACCCCGCTATTCGTCCGCCTCTCTATTCGTACAACTCGTTATTCGTACAGTTTTTTTCAATTAAAATTTAACTCGCCATTCGTACATTGTTTCGCTATTCGTACTGCGTGCAACCATGTGCCACAGAGTGCAACTTTGCACCGGCAACTCCTCCCTGTGGTGGCCACTTTAGAAAATTCGGGATATCCCCGCACTTCTCATACTGCGTTTACTTTAACACGTGTTGCTTGTACTCATTTGCCTTTTTGCTATTTTTTTAAAAAGAATAGAGTTGCTATGGATAATAAAATAAAGAGTGATTCTTTTAAACGAAAAGCAGTGAGTTTTTAATATAGAAAGTGACGATGAATTGTAATGTGTAAGCAGAGTCTAAATAATAAAATACGTATTAAAGAACTACATAATTGTATATGTTTTACTTCTACTGTTCAACTTATTAGTTTACATAAAGACTTAGGAACGAATTAAATCAATTTACATTATATCTTATTTGAAAAATAATTCGCCATTCGTACAAATCGCTATTCGAACAGCCTGCTGGAACGAATTGTGTACGAATAGCGGAGCTCCACTGTATAAAGCACACAACATAAGTGGTGTGAGAAGCTAGGCCGTAATCCTAACTAACTGGTTGTAATGACCTATTATGTATGTATATATGTATGTTTGTTGTTTCTATTATTGAAGCCCTCAAATTGACTTTACTTTAGCTTGAGTTAGTTCTGAAATTAATTTCGAAAACCGAAATCCTCAAATCATATCATGCCTAGCCAATGCAGGTATCGCGTAACATCGCGTAACAAAACGGCATTTATAATTCAATTTCTATAGCAAACATCATTTCTTTTTTTATTTTGTTTCGCTTTTGCTCCAAGGATTCTTTTTGCTGAACTTTTTTCGTCTATTTGTCTGATTGTTATCCCCACTACAACAGAAAGTTATCGAAATTGCTAATGCAATACAAACAGCTCCAGCCTGATTTTTTTCTTTTAATTTGTTTTGCAATTTAATTCTTTTTTTTATTGATTTTTATTTAACTGAAGTAACAGATAAACAATTGGGAAATGGGATATCAAAAACACTTTTTATTCTACAGATAAATATCATTCGTCTACTCATGCAGCCATTCATTCATTCATTCGTTCAATGGATTCAATATTATTACGATACATTTTGTATTTTTATTTATTTTTTATTGAGATTAAATGGATTTTGGGCGTTTTGTTATTGTGCCACAAGTGGAAAATAATTTTAGATTTTGAAAAAGTTTTCACGATTTTTTTCTTTATTTTTTTGGGGAAAAAAAAGGAAAAATAAAAAAGTTCTGAAAAGAAAAATTTGCAATTTAATTCGCATAAACTCGATAGAAAAGTTGTTGAAAATATGTTGCTTCCTATAGATTACAATAAAAAAGTTGGTAATATTTTTGAATTACAAAATTTAAAAACAAATGAATACATATTGGCTTATAAAGGACTATCGCTGTAATAAGCTCTTTTGAAATTTAAGACTTTGGATTAAAATTTCAATTGCACTTTATACTCAATTATCGATAAATTTGTCAATTTTGTTTGTGTTTTCCTAATATTCGAACGACTGTAGAAAAAATCAAAAGCGATTTAGAAATATATTTTAGAGTGGGTATGAGTAATTTTTAATACATCATTTTTAATACATTAATATTACTCATACGATCTGTAGACAGTTGCTCAAATAACTTCGTAAACATTTTGCAGAAGTATCAAAACTAATTAAAAAATCTACTAAAATTGTAGAATATCTAAATATTGCGGATTTATTAGAAACCGTTAATAAAAGAATGATAAAATGCTGATATGATTTATCATATTATATCATATCAGCATTTTTGCACCAAAATAAATTCTGCCTCTATAACATCTGATGATGGGGATGTCAGAAGTACTACACACAGATGAGTAAAGCTGATATCTGAGGATGAAGAATTAACCCAAATGATTGATCGTTCAATTATTCCCAGATTAATAATTATATAAATTCCGTTAAAATGCTGTCAACAATCTATATCTTTGGGTAGTAGATTCTTGCAATACACCAATAAAATGGAATTTGAAACAATGATTGCTAAAATTCTAAGTACCTAGATAAGCTTGTTAATAAACTGTTGTTCAAGTCGCCAAAATTAAAAATATCATTATAGTGGAGAACACATTTATAAGACAAACAAAGAGGATACATTCACAGTATAAAAGAATTAATACATTCCATTTTTTTTAAAGGAGTTATTAAAGAATAACAAGAATAATGATGCCGTTCTTAAATTATTAATATTTTATAGAAGCTCTGGTGTTTTTTAAAACTGGTAGATATACTTCCATACATACAAGCATATCATATGGCCAAGAAGGTTTTTGCACACCATATATCCTGTATATCATACCACACAGCCTGAATTAATTCCCAAGTCTTAACATTTATTTTGGTTTTTAATATTTTCTACAAGCTCACGAACGGAATTGGATCTCCAGGCAGTAGGGACCAGTATAATATATTTAATTTTTCACCTCCAAATCATTTTTTAGTACAATTTGCAGTATATTTATGGTCCTTATCCTTATGGAAGTGGCACATTTTTATTCAACATAATGTAGCATGAAATTTCGAAGAACCAAAACATAATCCATTACTTTCTGTTTTGGCGTAACTTCAGGGTAGGAAAATTATCTACAAACAATAATAACACAGCCCTGCATGGGTTTTGCAAATAAGATTGCTCCAGGTGTTTCCGAAGGCACTTTGAGCGCTGAACCATTTTTGAAACTTTGTAGATCTAAACACTGACGTGCTAGAAACATCGCTATAGTCAGGAATTGACAATTGATCTTTGCTCTTTAAAATGAGCCCAAATCCAAATTGTTTGCATGTACCCTTAAAGTAGGGGGTGGGTTTATGTCAAGGGGTGCAAAAGAAAAAGATACACATTACGGAGGTCCTTAAAAATTAATCAGATTTACTTGAAAATTGTTATTGGCGGATCCAATATGGCGGTCAGGCAAATCTGATTAATTTTTATAAACCTCGACCGCCATATTGGATCCGCCATTTTGAATTTTTTTAAATCTGAATAAAATCTGTAATCAGCGACCCCAAAAACCCCTGAGCGCACAACAAGTCTTTTCGATACAAAAACAAGTCTACTTAGATATGTATCTATAAGCATAAGAATTTCCGTCTATCTCCTGCAAGAAATCAAAATTTCATTTAAGGATCTCACATTCTGATGTAAATATTCTTAAAATTTTGGAAGAAAGTAATCCGAAAATGTTTAAATCTTTAATAATTTATTCTAAGAAATATCAACAACGTCCACCGACGAGAAACCCAGCTTCAATATCAAAATTTTTGAAAACGAGAAGTGTCGTTTCCTGATGTTCTTAAAAGTTTTTTAAAATCGGGAGATCTTAATTCTTGATAGGAATCTGTTAAGAACTACTATTATGTTTATGTGTAAGACTTTTGTTACTGTGTGACTATATTTTGAAAAGCCTATTTATTTTACCGCGACTACGGCCGTAGACTAGTAGGTAGTGTGTTGGCTTATAAGACGTAAAGACAGGATTCGAGCCCCAGACCAGACATCAAAACAAAATACAAAATGTATTTCTTCGGCGACTTCCTCTCATCAGATTTCTGGCAAAAATTCTGAGAGTAAATAAAAATTGTCATGAAAAGTTTCTCAAAAATCTGTAGTTCGGAGTCGACTTTAAACTGTAGGTCCCGTCACCCATGTATAAAATTTAACACACACAACATGAGTGGTGTGAGAAACTATGTCGTAATCCTGACTGAAGAGTTGTAATGACCAATTATGTATGTGTTTATTTGATCCTGCCAGACAGCTGTGGTCAGTTTCTCCGAGAAAGCGAGAGAGCGAGACTACTTAATGATTGCAGTAGGTTATCTAAATTATATTTATTTAGGATCGAAGCTTGTGTTTGATTATTTCAGTTCAACTTTTACGGTATTATATCTTTAATTTTAATTTATATATGTTATACAATTGCAAATGTACAGAAAACTGCTGCTGTTGTAATTCTTTATTGTACTTTTTAAGTTCTTATTTCTTTTCATATCTTTTGAACATGTAGTTACAGAACTACCAGAAAAACAAGTATATGCACAAATAAAAAATCAACTACGCAATCCAAACTTTTAGCAGA
The DNA here is from genome assembly GCA_936449025.2 of Sarcophaga subvicina. Lineage (NCBI taxonomy): Eukaryota > Metazoa > Arthropoda > Insecta > Diptera > Sarcophagidae > Sarcophaga > Sarcophaga subvicina. The sequence goes on from OW388084.2 coordinate 44,192,291, forward strand.
CAAAGAACTCTGTGTGTAGAGAAAAGGAAACAGCTTCAATTTAAGGATATTTTTTGCTCTACTTTGACCATATGGTATGTGTGTAAGAAAATTTTTCAGTGAAGTACACAGCGAAGATTACAATTAAGAATACGCAAGTCTTCTTGCATTAATTAACGTATATATTCGATTGTGGAAAATTATGAAAATACTTAAAGCTATAAACACAATAAACGCAACAGAGCAATCTCTCAAATATTAAATACATGGGTGTCTATGAAAGTGACTATTTGAAACGCAGCGCGACAGCAAGAAAAGATTCGGCTGCTAATTTCTATTTATATTATAGCAGTGATGTAATTAGTGCTCACAGTGAGAGGATTTATGCTGGAAATACCATAACATGTCTGATGTATCTGTTGTAAAACCTTTTAAAAACGCGATGTATGAAATATAACGTGAAACAACATTTTAGCGGCACCAATAATAGAGAGTTAATGAAAACAATTTCAAAAGTTTTTGCCAAAAATCTGTTGAGAGGAATTCGCAGAAGAAATATTTTTTAATATTTCATTTTGTTGGAAATGTGTGACCTGGGGTTTGAACCGTGGCCATACGTCTAATGAGCCAACACGCTACCTACTAGACAACGGCGACTTCATACGAGCAGTGATGTGTGAAAGGCATCACGCTTTTAATTCAACTCTCCAAGAGCTGAGTGACAACTGACTGGCAACTTTGCCTTTTGCTTATTATTTTCTGGATGTTCCTTTTAATTCCCTCTTTCGTTGTATTTCTATGTAATGTTGTTCTAGTAATTAGAACTCTGTTTCTCTTACTTTCTTAAGTGTACTGCTTTAGTTATTTTTGTGCCGTATGTTTCTGAAACTCAATTGTTTATTCAATTTCTTCACACTACCGCTACCTCATATAAAGGAAATTTATCATTATTAAGAATAATCATATAATATAAATAATCATAATATAATTATCATTATATCAGAATTAAGAACGACTTAAATTTATTTTAATTTTCACATGTCACAAAATATTTATTGAAAATGTATTGTTTTGCCAATCTCAAATGCTTTTCGCGTTAATACGTAAACATTTGGGTCAATTGGTTGTTTATTTCTTTTTCCATTCTATTGTATTATTTTTATTTCTCTATACTCAGTTTATTGTACTTTTGTTTTCCATTTAATTTCATTTCATTTGATTGTATTGAATTTCAATTCACTTCTATTTTTTATTTGCTTTAATCTTTTATTCACTTCCACTTTGTTGTTCTGTTAAATTTATTGTTACAATGTTGCTAATTTCTGTAGATTATTTGTGAAATCCCTTTTCGATGAACTTTGTGCTCAACATAATTGTTTTCCATGATGGGAAACTTTCTCAAACTGCCAGAAAAAATAGCATTTGTAAAGACACTTCCTTTCAAAAAAACCCTACGTGTTCACACATGCCATTTTTAAAGTGTGCCCCTCCATCAAAAACATAGTTAATCGAGTGGTTTCTCTACTACAAAAATGGTTTGGATTTTGGTATCCGGGACAGTCCTAAAAAATTACACACTTACATACATAATTGGCCAATACAATTATGCAGTCAGGATTATGACCTAACTTCTCACACCACATACATATATTATGTGTGTTATTTTTATATCTAAATATCGGGGCCTATATTTTTCAATCTTTTTTAATCATATTTCATGGCAATTTTTATTTATCTTCAGAGTTTTTGCCAGAGAAAGACGCCAAAGAAAATGTTCTCATGTTTCGTTTTGTTGGAGTCGTCTAGACTAGACTTCGGAGAAGTCCATTAGTTGGCAGTATTACGCGATAAAGAATCGTGCCATATACAAGAAGAGCTTGAACAATCTTTAGGTGTGACTCAAGACTCAAGCAGCCATTTTAAACGCCCTAAAATGGCTGCTAATAAAATTGGCCGCCACATGACCTGAACCATTGAAAACGATTTTGCATATCAGAAATGCCATAGAGGGACTATCATTCACCTCATGTATCAGTGCCCTGATCCACTCATTATCTGACATCGTTGACCGAGCTCTCTGATAAAAAGATTGCTGCAATATCAAGATTTATTATTAATTTGGATGGGGTTTCTCTAGCAAACGTTTGATTACCCTGTAGAATTGCTTGTGGTATAAATAAACCTAAACGCTGGTCTGAGTGGGACCTCTTCCTTTAGTGGGTTCAGCCATCTTACCTAACCTAACAAGAACAAGCTTTAGAAATAAATTTATTAATTAGGGAATTGAGGCAGTAAAAATAAATATTGTTACGAACATGGAAAAATCTAGATGCTGATGTTTTGCTTTTACATCGCTTAACATTAAAATTATAAATAAAAGCTGCAAAAACAAAAACAATGAACTTGTTTACAAATTATCGCACTGCGTAATATAACAGCAAACACAAGCATAAAAAATGGTAAACAAGTAAACAAAAATATACCAACAACACTACAATAATAAACGTAAATAACGATTTTTACATTTATTGAGATTTCGAGAAGGCGAAGTCATAAACATTTGCCTTCAAAAACATTCATCAGACTGTTTACTTTGCCATATAAAAGGCAAGACAAAGCATTCTACTCTGTTAGAGAAGTTCAGTCAGTCTTGTGTGAAAACGCGGTGTGTTTGGAGAGGGTAATCGTTTTTGAAGATCTCCGTTACAATTTTCTATTAATAGTTATCGTTTATGCAAAGGGTATAAACAGAGGAATAACAAACAAAGCAATTTTTGTTGTTTACACAATGTTGTGAACAGTGGCTCGCAGAATTGTACGAATAATAAAGAATTTTAATTGAAACCAAACACAAATTTATTTTTATTTTATTTGCAATCTACGAGCTCATATTTTAAACGTTTTTAAAAGGTAGAAACGTAACAATACAGATATAGTTTATCATTTAATGTAGTTTAAAGGCAATTCAATTATTTCGATGAAGTGGATATGACATATGCTTATTTAGATTTTCAAAAGCTTTGTTAAATCTAAATCTAATCGAAAACATATTAAATATTCAACAATTCCTTAAAGCAATTAATTCCAAACTTTTACTCTTACTCTCATACCTAGAGAATGAACGATATCACGCTACAATGATTCAAATTATTTGTTAGATTTGTATTGTTTCTATCCTGATGCTTAAGTTTAAGTACTTTATTTCAATGTATTTTGTTGTAGTTTGGTTTTCAATTTCTTTTGCAACTTTTTTACTATCTTTTCTTTTTTTCGTTGTATTTCGAGACAAAAGTTTTCATAGATTTTTGTTGCCGTTTTTACAAACGGAATTTAAAAGTAACGAATGAAAATAACAACAAATAAAAAAGAAGAAGCATAAAGAATCAAAAGTATGACAGTCGGTCAGCTAGAGGATCTTGAATGTTGACAGTTGGTGGCTAACAATAGTTGATTATTCTACTTCTTCTTCTGTTGTTTTCTTATTAATGACAACAACAGCCAATGCTCATTAAAATCTCTTTCTGCAAGACAACAAAGCAGAAGACAATGAGAAATTAAGATTCATTTCTAAATGAGGAACACTTTAGAGGTTTAAAGAGGATGAAAAGTTTTTATAGACTTCGTAGTTCCTATAGATTTAAATATAATTGTATTGCATTGATACGCAATGCACTAACTTTTATAATCAGAAAAAAACATGGCATCTATTTATAGATGCCAATTAAATGAAATAATTTTAAGGGCCATTATTACAACTTGACGTTAAACTTGGGTTTAGTTAAAGGTAACTTTAGCTAAAGTGTACTTTAAAGTCAACTTTAACTTCTTTTCGTTATTACAACCTATTGATAAAATAAAGTTAACTTTTTCAAAAAATTGGCAGTGGCGTAGCAATGTCGATAACACTGCTCAAATTAAACAAATTATATTTGAACACAGTGGCAACAACTGGCTTCTTTTTTGTTGTATTTGCTCATTTTATTTATCTTTGAAGTTGCCATATTGAAAATAATATATAGATATGGCAAGTTCAAACTTAAAGTGAACTTTAAAAGTTAATAGCAGGATGATCTTCCCTTTAGCTTAACGCTCACTTCTATCTTATTGTCCACTTATATGAATGAAAAACAATTTATCTGTCCTTTAAAATCCTCCCTTAATTTAACGTCAAGCTGTAATAATGGCCCTAAGAATCATAAAAATCAACGAAGTGGATTCACAATTGTGAGAAATATTGGCCACTACAAATCTATTTCAGTCGTTAAGAATTCAATTTTTGGATAAAAATGTGTGCGGCAACTAAAAGTAATGCTAAAAACACAATAAATGCAACGCAGAAGCGCGACACAAGCAAGGATTCTGCTGTTTTGGTTTGAGGCTAATTCCTAATTTCATTAGCAGCAATGAGAGAATTAATGCCTACAGTGAGAGGATTTTTACTGGCGATGCGAGGAATAATGCTGTCAATACAATGATAAAAATGACAAATAAAGTTTTTAAAATCACGATGTATGAAATATAGCTCGAAAGATAGTTTTAGTGTCACTGCTGCTGCCTTAATTTAATTAATACGCATGCAGCTTACCTTAGACTGGAATTGTAAAATTGTTGTGCTTGCTGCGTTGCGTTTATTGTGTTTATAGCATAAGTATGAAGAAATGCTTCCCAGGAAAATACAATTCTAAGTCACGTCTAAGAAAAACTTTACTTCGTAAAAGGTTGTAAATTTTAGTTGTAATTGGAAAACAAATAGATAATTCATGTGTAAAAAGGTACATAATCCGTTACGATTATTTCGAATAAATGTTGTATATCAAACGTCAAACAGAATCACAACAGAGCAAACAGTTATACCTTGTAGGACTTATATGGAATAGAAGAAAAACCCTGTTTTTGTAAGTTGATCATCTTCAGACAAACATTTATATGAACAACACTCATTTTTATTTGTGTTTTTCTATGAAAGCAGAAGTTTCATTGAAAATGTTCGTCTTACAGAAAAAATTATTTGGAATTGGCCGTAACATACCGCATCTTTGTGGCTTTTTGTGATCGCCCGGACAATTCTAAGTGAAAAATTACAAAGTGGCCAGGACTGTCTTTTGTACTTCGAATCATATTACGTCACCTCTACCTAAAATGAAATATATGACCGTCATTTCATGGGTGCACCGATGTTCTAGTTGGTAGTGTGCAGAACATCAATGGCCGAGACCGTGGATTCGATTAGCACCAGAGACTCTGGGTTTTTGTGATTTTCTGATTGTTTGCATGACAATAGTATATCCTTAAAAAAACATTGTCGCACACTATTCCACCTTCCTTGAAGTCGCCGTAGTATAGTAGGTAGTGTATTGGTTTATTAGATGTATAGCCAGGGTTCGAGCCCCAGACAAAACACAAAAAATATTCCTTCGGCGACTTCTTCTCAGCAGATTTCTGGCAAAAAAAACTCTGAGTAAATAAAATTGTCTTAATTGACAAGTACACGTCCTTTAACCTAACCTAAACTAACCATTCCTCTTACCTTTCTCATATTACTATCTTTCTTCCTATTCATGCATCTATTCATTCCACAGCATGAATAGTAGTCCTCAGTGTTAGTTACAATATAAATAATCTGAGGCTTTGGTGTAAAACAATGAACTATTTTCAAGAAATTTTTCATTTCAAGTAGAAATACAAGGTTTCACAGGAAAAATTTTAATGAAGAAATTAATTTTTATTCTAAGCAAAGATAGGATCGGACTTATAAAAGTCTCACCATTAAGTATCTATGTCCGAATCTTGAACGAAAGTTAAGCTAGAGCAACACATACATACATAACATACACCATTGGGCATTACAACCCTTCAGTCAGGATTACAACCTCACAACAGCTCACACAACTTATGTTGTGTGTGGTAATTTTTATACATGAGTCGCGGGACCTATAGTTTAAAGTCGACTCCGAATGGCGGATTTTTGACAAACTTTTCAAAACAATTTTATTTACTCTCAGGGTTTTTGCCAGAAATCTGCTGAGAAGAAGTCGCTGAGGAAATATTTTTTCGTATTCCTTCTGCAGAAGTTGCAATGCCAAGGAAAGGGAGGAGATCATAGAACATCTTCTTTGCCATTGTTCGGCGCTTAGAAACTTAAGGAGAAGAATTCTGGGGTATCCGGCATTTTGTGACAAAACATGTCTACCTAAAAGCGATTTAAGAAAAATCCACACCTTCATAAGACTCTCATGATCGGAGAGAGATGCCAGCCAGGAGCTGTAATTACATGACGGAATACGTTATATCGGTCTTACAACTAGGACCTTATAGGACCCAAGTAAGTGGTGCATATTAAGGTGACCGCTAGTTTAATCTTACCTAACCTAATTTAAATTTATCTTTATACTTATATTAACCCAAAAAAGCAAATCATAGTCTGAAGCATTTAGAAAACATTGCATCGGATGTGTGTATGTTTTTTTCACAAGGATGTCTGCATATCAGAATTTATTTGTTTTCTTTCATTATTTCTCAAAGAAAATTTGCAATAAGAGTCCCAGTGAATTTGCTACATTATTTTTCTGTTTATTTTTATTATATTGTTACGAAAATTAAAATAAAAATTTAGATACTGGTGTTTTGCTTTCACATCGTTTAAAATTGAAATTATAAACAAAAGCTACAAAAACGAAAACAATAAATTTGTTTACATATTATCGCACTGCGTAATAAACAACAAACAACAGCGTAAAAAAGGATAAACAAGTAACCAAAAATATAACGACAAGCACTACAAGAATAAATGTAAACAAAACACAGAAACAGTAATAGATTAAAACAACGATGTCGACATTTATAGAAATCTTGAGAAGGCGAAGCCACGAAGATTCGCCTTCAAGAACATTAACACGTTAATGGCCACGATAATATCAGAAAAATTTTCACATTGGCCATGGTAACTTTATTAGATAATTTAGTTAAAAATGTATCAAGGAAACTTAATGTATCACAGAAATTTTTTTTTTTGCCAAAATTCCCGGAAAAACACTATTTTTATGTCACACATTTATGACTAACATGGCCCTATATTAAGGGTCATTATTACAACTTTCCGTTAACTAAAGGGTGCATTTTAAAGGGCAGATAAATTGTTTTTCATTATTGTAAGTGGACAATAAGGTAGAAGTGAGTGGTAAGCTAAAGGGAGAATCATCCTACCTTTAACATTTAAAGGTCACTTTATGTTTGAATTTGCCATATTATATATTTTTTTCATTCTGCCAACTTCAAATTTAAACAAAATGAGCATATACAACAAAAATAAAAAAGCGAACAAAGAAACGAAGTGCTCCGGCACTGCCATATGTTAGAAAAATTTTATCTGTAAGTTGTAATAACTAAAATAAGTTAAAGGTAAATTTACAGTTCCCTTTAGCTAAAGGTACCTTTCACTAAACCCAAGTTTACCGGCAAGATGTAATAATGGCCCTAAGTCTTATATGCCTTAAGCATCCTGTTGTTTTGAACACAGCTTTGAACGCATTCTGTAGGAATAAGTGGTACGTGTAGCATTTACCGAATAACACCTTATTGCTGTGACTATTTCCTTATAAATAAAATGTCAGACATATATGTCTGACATGGCTCATATAGAACTTCTTATCGTCAGACACATATGACTGACATGGCGATTAACGTATTAATAAGACTGTTTACTTTGTCATAAAAAAGGCTAAGAAAAGCAGGCATCTGGGTTAGTAAAATTTCAGTCAGTCTTGTGTGAAGACGCAGTGCGTTTTAAGAGAGTAATCGTGGTATGAAGATCTCCGTTACAAAGATCTGTCGAACAATTGTCTAATAATTGTTATTGTTTACGCAAAGGGTATAAACAGAGGAATAACAAACAAAGCAATTGTTGTTGTTTACATCAATTTGTACACAGTGGCACACTGAATTGTACGAACAATAAAAAATTTTAATTAAAACAAAACACAAATTTATTTTTATTTTATTTGCAATCTACGAGCTCATGTTTTAAACGTTTTTAAAAGGGTAAAAACGTAACAATAAAATGAAATCGCCCAGTTTGTTTTATGTTTTCCTTACGTTTTTATCAAATTGTTGTTACAGTTCTCACTCAGTTTGTTGTCATTTAACTTTTCAGTTTTGTTTTGTTTTTATCTTTTGCTAATAAAATGCTACATATTTTTGATTGTTCTCTTTCCTCTCCAACAGGACTCGACATCATCATCGTAACATAAGTAAAGTATTTAAATGTTATGCTGTGTTACCCATACTAAATAAGTATTCATATATTCAAACGTATGGTATTTGAATATCTTTTGTCGTAAAAATGTGTTATTCTTGCTTGTGTGTATATGTGTGTGTCTATTAGAAAAGAATTTGTGTTTTTGATTTGAATTCTAATTTGGAAAAAAAGATTATTTGTTTCGTAATGTCCACAGGATGTGGTACTAAATTGATGGTGTCCAATCAGAGGCTTTTTATAATAGTTTTCCATTATCTGACTTGATTTTTTAAAAGGCAATAAAACATTTATAGACTTTGAAACGAAGGCTTGAATTCTTTCAAGCATAAAGGAAAGAAAGACGGCAATCAGTCATTCTAGTCAAGCCATTAAATAAAAATTATTTGAAGTATATTGTAGTACGACCAACATGACAAATTTGAAAGTAATTTATCTCTTTGGCATGTCAACTTGTGCGTAACAAAAGTTAGTGAAACCTTTTATGTGGATTTTAGAATTTTATTAAAAATACACTTTTTTACAGTTGATAGCTGAAGTGTGCTTAAAGTATTACCAAATGCACGTCTTTTTTATGAGATATATTTATTTATTTATGTATATGGATAGTAGTTCCTTACAGACTAAATTTAAATTTACAAACAATATATATAATTAATATTTAATGATTTAAGTACAATATAATTTTTCTCTTTAAAGAATAATTGCTTTCGAGAAGATCAATTAAATGATACCGATTATTAAACTTTAAACATATTTGACGAAAAGAGTCGTTGTTGGCGTAGACTGAGGGGTGAAATTGTAAATTTAATAAATTAAAATTACGAGAAGGTCTAATTGGAACATTAAAATTAATTTTACGTAACAAATAATCAGAATAGACATCTCCACGTATTAAACCCAGAAGAAAAGAGACACTTAGCATTATTCTTCGACTTTTCAGTGTAGGTAGCTTTATAAGAGCGAGTCTACCTTCATACGAAGGGAAAACAAACGAGTTCCATCCAAGTCCTCTCAAAAAAATAACAGAAAGCGCTTCTGTACAGATTCAATTAGGTTAATGTAAATGAGATAATGTGGATCCCATATAATGGATCCATACTTTGCTTTGTTACGTAGGATCAGTAAATTCCTTTGACCAGCGCTTTATAAATCCTAAAACACCATTTGCCTTGTTCACCATCATTGATATATGTTCAGAAAACGTAAGCTTTTGATCTAACAAGATTCCAAGATCAGTTATATTCAAAACCTTATCCAAAATTTTGTCTTTAAAATGATAAGAGGTATCAAGTTTAAATGAACGATTAAATGACATATGTTTGCATTTATTAAAGTTTAACTCCAACAAGTTGACTTCACACCATTGACAAAAATAATCAATATCCTCTTGAAGAGCTGATTGACCAGATATGCTTTCAAGCGAATTAAAAATTTTAACATCATCAGCATACATCTTACTTTAGTAAATCTATTTGTGGCATTCATCCAGCCCTTCGAAGATCTTATACTTCTCAATTAAAATGAAAAAGTTGAAAACAACGGCGATGTAGACTGGCCTCACAGTACCTCATTCGATCGGAACAACGGAACAAATTTCGAGTGCATGAGCTTCTACTTCGTCAGTGGCATCCCGAATGTTGGCCTTCAAATGCTCAATTTTCTCTAGTTTGTTGGCTTAACACTTTTCTATAATGGCGCTCCACAGAAAATACCCCAACGGTGTCAAATCACAGCTTATTGATGGCCAATTGACATCACCACTTCAGCTAATTAAACGACTATCAAACGTTTGATGCAATAAATCGACTGCGGCATGTGATGTGGGGCAAGTTGCACCGTCCTGTTGAAATCAAATATCGTTCACATCAATAACATGAACAGCGGGTAAATAAAAATAGGTTATTATGATGCGATAGATACCTCCATTGACCGTAATGGTTGCGCTATCCTCATTTTCAATGAAATATGGGCCAATTACGCACACTTTCAGCCATAGCTTCAATATTTTCAGCTGTAAGCACCGTACGTGCATGCTCACGTCTTTCACGCAATGGAACCAGTTTCATAAGCTTGCTTATACCGGGCATTGTCGGTTGTCCTCTGCGACCAAATTTTGTATGACATTTTCGTGCAATATCTGTCTTTGTCTTTGTTTTGGAAATAAATTTGCAATAAATCCCAATGTTGCTCCAAAGTAAATCAATTCATTATATTCAATGGAGATAATTTACTGAATTTTATGACAGAACAGAATGACATAAGTATTGGCAGATTCAAAATAACCGATGGTTCACATTTAAACCGATATTTGGCCCATCTGAGGGTAATAATACATTTCTAACGCTAGATCCATCAGGCAGCATCGTGGCCTAAGACATCGAATTGCTGAGGGTAGTCTTTTAACTATCCCCTACGTAGTAAACTCATGATTTTGGTATATTTTTGCAACGACAGTGAGTCATAAAAGTGAAAAGAATAAGTTGGTTCTTTTAATTGACCTACTGTGATCAATTATAAAGAGTGTTTTTTAAAGAGGTATAGAACTTTAAGTAGGCATTACTTTTCAAGATGGCGACCGATTTAACAGCTGTTAAGTGATTTATTCTCAGTTTGGTTTGGCAATTCATCATGAATAGACTCACGCCTGAACAACGCTTGCAAATAGTGCAATTTTATTTCGAAAATAATGGTCCTGTGCGAAAAACGTATCGCACACTACGTTCATTTTATCGTCGACAAAATCGTCCATCAGAGCAGATAATTCGATTAACCATTTTTGCACCACGTTTACTTTTATTGATAACTCGCATCCCCAGAGACGCTGTACGGTGCGTACAGAAGAAGCTATTGCTGCTGTAGAGCGTAGCATTGAGGAAGACCCGAATGAGTCCATCCGCCATCGAGCACAGGAATTGGATCTGTGTCCATCCACTTTATGGAAGATTTTGCGGAAGGATCTTGGTTTGCGTGCTTACAAAATCCAACTCGTGCAAGAATTGAAGCCAAACGATCATCAAGTAAGGCGTAGATTCGTCGAATGGGCCCAAAACGAGATTACCGTTGTTCCCGATTTTCATAAGCGAATTTTGTTTAGCGATGAAGCGCACTTCTGGTTGAATGGCTACGTCAACAAACAAAACTGCCGCATTTGGAGTGAAGGTAATCCTCAAGTGTATGTGGAAACACCATTACATCCAGAAAAACTGAGTGTTTGGTGCGCTTTATGGGCTGGTGGAATCATTGGTCCGTACTTTTTCAAAAACGATGGTGACCAGAAAGTTACAGTCAATGGTGATCGGTATAGAGCCATGATTACTAACTTTTTCATTCCTGAATTGAATAACCATGATGTCCAGGAGATGTTGTTTCAACAAGACGGCGCAACATGTCACACAGCTCGTGCCACAATAGATTTATTGAAAGACACGTTTGGTGACCGCCAAATTTCATGTTTTGCACCTATCAATTGGCCTCCAAGATCTTGTGATTTAACACCGCTAGACTACTTTGTGTGGGGCTATGTAAAGTCATTGGTCTATGCGGTAAAGCCACAAACGCTTGACCATTTGGAAGACAACATTCGCCGACAATATTGCCGATATACGGCTACAAATGTTGGAAAAAGTCATCGAAAATTGGACGTCCAGATTAGACTACATCCGCGCCAGCCGTGGCGGTCATATGCCAGAAATCATATTTAAAATGTAATGCCACAAGATTATCTTTCGGATAAATAAAATTCATGTCAATCGAATAATCCATCGATGTTTTATTGCAACTTAAAGTTCTATACCTCAATAAAATACAGCCTTTATATAGTGGGATAGAAGGAAAACACGCGAGTTGTTTTAAAGCGAACGTTTACATCAGTGAAAGATGTGTTCCATTAATCTGAACAGGTAAACAACTTCAATGAAAAGCTTAATAAACAAGGTCACGTGAAAATCCGCGGCAATGTGTCGGCAGATCAGCTTGAGAGAGGGTAGTTTCAACGCAACTAATAAAACTAGAATCGTTTCGTGTAGTAGTAAAAGGGGTTTGGAAGGGAATATTAGGTAAAAGAGGAATTAGGTATTAGAGGAGGAAAAGCGGGACATGCATACATAATTTGTCATTATAACCCTTCAGTCAGGATTACGACTGAGCTTCTCACACCACTTATGTTGTGTGTTTTAATTTTATACAGGAGTGGCAGAACCTGCAGTTTAAAAACGACTCTGAACGACAGATGTTTTAAAAAGTTTTTCATGGCAAATTTATTTATTTACTCAGAGTTTTTTGCCAGAATCTGCAGAGAGGAAGTCGCCGCAGAAATATTTCTCTTCATACTTCGTTTTTGTTGGAAATGTCCGACCTGGTGTTTGAACAGTGGCATCACTTTTAATAAGCGCACTACCTATTAGACTACGGCGAGAAAAAGTGATAAATCTAGTCTATTGAAAAGCGTTTGAGACAATGAGATGTGACTTGAGTTATGGATCGGACTATAAAGAATAGCAATCGGAATTTTTAAGGTAGCCGTAAACTCAAAGAACACTAGTTTTAGGTATGCATGCCTAATATGTAGACTCCGTGATAGAGAGAACTAAGCACAACAACATATACTTGAAACTCATATACACATACATAATCGGTCATTATAACCATCCAGTCAGGATTACGAACTAGCTTCTCACACCACTGTAGTTATATGTGCGGGAGCTACAGTTCCAAATCAATTCCAAACGATTGAATTGTGAGAAACTTTTCATAACAATTTTATTTATTCCCCGTGTTTTTAGCAGAAATCTGCTGAGAGAAAGTCGCCAAAGAAATATTTTTTATTGCATTCTGTTGAAGATGTCTGACCTAGTATAATAAACTAACACACTACCAACTATACTACGGCGACTTCATATACTTGAAACCTATGCGGTGTAAATGCACGTCGGAAGGCAGGCCATGTTCATTATGTAACTGACAGGGAGTTACTCTCACTGGCGTTGAACAATATTATGAACAAAATTTGTTTATCGACTACCATTTTGTTACAAAAATCAGTCGATGTATAGAAAACATCGCTGTAACTTCTATGCTTTTTCACAATACATTGCCTACTACCTTATAGACTACGGCGAAAACCCACCCTCGTATATTACACTGTTAATGTCATAACTTATTCGATGAATGAAGCATAAAGCCAGGTTACAATTTCGCAAACGAAAATCTGTGGTAATAATTCATATTCATGTGCCACATGCTGTAAATCATTACAGAAGAATTATTTGGGGATAAAAAACCATTTTTTCGCTCCCAGCTTGCATTCGTAACATGAGAGATTTACTGGTGAAAATAATGAGTAAATGAACACGATTAAGCTGTTCTTATGCCACACGCCTAATTAAATGTTGAAGAGAGAAATGCATATCGACAATACAGAAACAATAAAAAATGGATTTCGCGATGAGGTTTCTGTGCAGCAATTGTACAAATAAACCACAATTTACTGGCAATTCAAGAAGCACCCGATAAATCGTGAAAACATGCAGTCGTGGTTGAGTACAACGTAATTAAAGTTTAGTCGACAATTTTAAACGCTTTTTTTGTTGTTGTTCAATGCTTTGGATTGAAAAATTAAATTTAATTTTTTCCTCTTTTTTATTTCAAAGATAATTTCCTTTCACTTTGGAAAGAGAAAAACAAAAAACAAAAATAACGATAAAGAACAAAGAAACTGAAATAAATAAGAAATTTTGCTGATTTTTATATTCTTTTGCGGTTGCCTGTGGTTTTTCTATTCATTAAAGATTCAAGTTCCTCTCAAGAAAAGGAATTCACTCAGCGAGCAGCATAATTACTAATTTGCTAATAATTAGCAAAGATTTCATTGTTTATTTTTTTTTATTTTTTAACGAATAAGAAAATAAAAATACTTGATTTTCTTGTTATAACTTAATAATGTTAAAAAGAATTAAGACTTCCGATAAAAAATATTTTTAGTTGCAAAAACAAATATATTCCAAGAGTTCATTAAAAGATGGTTGATGAAATGTTAAGTACGTATTTTTAAATAAAATAAAATAATCCCAAACTTGTGCAAGATATCATCGGCAAAGACTTTAATGCACTCCAAGTTCAAAGAAGAATACGTCATTCATTGTTACTAAGTACCATTGCAAAGCACTTTTTAAAATCAAAGAGTCTTCTTATTCTGCCCAGAGGATAGTGAAGCACAAAGCTATCAGCCATTCCTTAGTTCACTAAACATACATACATACATACATAATTGGCCATTACAACCCTTCAGTCAGGATTACGGCCTAGCTTCTCACACCACTCATGTTGTGTGCGTTAATTTTATACGTGAGTGGCGGGACCTACAGTTTAACGTCGACTCCGAACGACATAATTTTGAGAAACTTTTTCATGGCAGTTTATTTTACTCTCAGAGTTTTTGCCAGAAATCTGCTGAGAGGAAGTCGCCGAAGAAATATTTTTTTTTTCATATTTCATTTTTGATGTCTGACCTGGGATACGAACCCGGGCTTTACGAATAGTAAGCCAACACACTACCTACTACACCACGGCGACTTCAAGTTCACTAAACCCCCCATTGAATTCCATGTAAGTCATAAGGATGGTCTCCAAAGTACTGGTCTTTGATGCTATGTTATTCCAACACACGGTAGTCTGTGAACATTTTTCAACTCTATTTGGTTTGTTTGCCCAGATAATTGGGCCACCGGTCACAACCATTCAGTCAGGAGTACGGCCTAGCTTCTCACAGCACTCATGTTGTGTGCGTTAATTTCATACATGAGTGGCGGGACCTTTTGAGAAACTTTTTCATGGCAGGTTTATTTACTCTCTGAGTTTTTACCAGAAATCTGCTGAAAAAAGTTTTCATTTTATAAAATTAAAATGATACCTCAATTTTGGACACCCTTTATCTATTTTTTGTTGCATTATCATAGTAAAAATACTACATTTTTTTACGTTATAATTAATTGTTATAAACTTAATTGTTTAAACTAATGTATCGTAGTATTTATTACTAAAACTAAAATTTGATATCACAACTTCAATAATTAATTTAATTGTCAACTTTTAACTGAAACATAACAAAATAATCGCATAAATTAACACACACAGACAGAGACATGCACACACTAGAATAATTTAAATCGTTTTAAAGGTTTTTAGATAAAATTTATGAATTCTTTATTTAAATTATGTTGTGTGTACACAAATTTCATTTGATTTAACTGCTGTGTCAATAAATACTTGGTAATTGATATATAAGTGTACATATATACACATATAAAAACAAAACCAAAAACAACAACATTTTATCAAAAGTAAATGGTGCGCCATTAAAAGGTTTAAATTAAAAAATATTATATAACAAAAACGGTTTAAAATTTTGCCAAATTTATGAAGTAAATTTGATTCGGTTAGATGTGAATTATCGTTTCATTCATATGGCTGCCGCGGCAGATCGCATCTCCGTAATGTCATCACGAATGTTGGCCTTCAAATGCTCAATTGCTTCTCTTTTGTAGACATAAAGCTTTCCTATAATGGCTTCTCACAGAAAATAGTCCAACGGTGTCAAATCGCAGCTAATTGGCGGTCAATTGAAATCGCGATTCCGGCTAATTAAACGGCCATTAAGCGTTTGACACAATAAATCGATGCTGACATGATATGTGTAGCAAGTTGCACCATCCTGTTGAAACCAAACATCGTTCACATCAATTCCGAGCTGGTACAAAAAATCGATTATAATGGTGTGATGGATACCTCCAGTAACACTAATGTATTACCAAGATGAAAATGTACTTACCAAGATGAAAATGTGCTTCATCCAAAAAGATAATTTTTTTTGGCAAACGAAGTGATAACAAAGCGGCTTCCACTCTTGAACCAATTGAATACGTCGCCTCGATTAACGTTGTTTCGATGTACGTCGTCAAATTTTTTATTCCCTCTAACTTCCATTTGCGTCGTCATTCGATTTACGTCGCCTTTTTTTGGAACAAGCTGCGACGTAAATCGAGGGATTACTGTAACTTCTTTAAGTTCCTTGAAATTCGATTTATGCCGTTTCGTTTTCGATTTTTTTGGAACCAACTGTGACGTCAATCGAGGGATTACTGTAAGCAAAAGCTACAAAAACAAGGGCCATGAGTATGAAAGAGATAGATAACAAAAACGCAACAAGAGGCAATGTGATCACAATACACACGACACAAATACACACTAACAAATACATCGAACACGTTCCAAGTAAAGCAACAACATAAGCAAAGTACACAAACAATAATGAAATAGCCGTAGAATTCTCGAGAAATCGAGAACAAGACCCTTCCACATCGATAACGTTCATCGTACTGATAACGTGCGTATATAAAAGGGCAAGACAAAGCAAGCAACCAGTCAGTTATAATTCAGTTAGTCTTGTTGCGTGCGTAGTCGTGGTTTGAAGACCGCTATTCTGTGAAGATCTACGGAAGAGTTGTTGGTGTTTGCGCTGACAGAAGTGTGAACTAGTGAAGTGAACAAGCAATTATTGTTGTATCAGTTAAGTGTAAACAGTGGCACAAAAGTAGTGTGAACAATAAAGAGAGTTTAAGAGAAACTAAACACATACATATTTGTTTTTACTTGGTTTGCAATAAACGAACTTATATTCTAAACGTTTTTAAAAAGTTAAAAGCGTATACTGTATATACGTATATACTGAATTTTTTGACAGAAAACAATCTTGTAAGATTTGCCAGATTCGAAATAATCGATGATTCAAATTTAAACCGATAGATAGCCCACCCGATGTTTGCTTTTATTTACAATAGCAAAACAAACGCCATAAATATAGATTTTATTAGTATTCTGTAGATTTGATGCTAAAATGGTAGTGAAACATAAACACGCACATTAAAATTAAAACATCGTATACCATATTGTCGAAACTGGTGTTTTATACATAAATTTGATATGTTGAATAAATGTTTATTTTTTCCATCATTTATTTAATAATTACAACAACAATACGCTTTTAAAATTTTATTTCTATAATGAAAATAATTTATTCACAATCAACGTCAGGAATATGTTCAGCTTCTGTTGAGAACAGAGCTGCAGTTTTTCTATTTTCGAGACAAATGACAACACGGGACTGTAGGATATTACGAGCATAGGTATTTGGGTGAATTCAATATCTGTTTTACATTTGCATTTTTAACAAAGAATTGTACAATAAAAGTTTGTATTCGAATTTTATGTGTAAGTCTCCATCAATTAACCAACAAGCTTCAAAGAGTTTCAATTGAACTTCCTCTAATTTTGCTTTTTTATGGAATTTTCAAACTTAACCGTATGTATATGAGGGTGAATGCCGAGATATTTTATGTGCGAGTCTAGACTCACTGATTGGTTATATTTTCAAATTGGATCGAAATTTTTATTTATTTTATAACGTGAACGATATATTAACCATTTAAATCTGTCTCTAGTTGAAAATTGCATTTCTGTCAATGTAGAGATTCTTCGTTAAGTTTCCCAGAATACTTATAAAAGCAGTATCATTAGCAAATATTGACATACCTTCACCCTAGTGCAATGTTTTGTCCAAAGCCAAATTGATGGTTTGTAATACAATTGTATACATTTAAAATTGGTGTTAGTTGTCGGCATAGTCTTTAGATTTCCAGCAAAAACTCTGAGAGTAAATAAAAATTTGTCATAAAAAAGTTCTCAAAAATCTATCGTTTGGTAGGTTTCATCACGTATGTATGAAATTTACACACACTACATAAGTGGTATGAGAACCTAGGTCGCAATCCTGCCTGAAGAGTAAATTGAAAGAAGCTCTAAGAATTTGTAAAAAATATTAATAACAATATAATAATAAATTTATTCATACGATACTAAAAATGTTTTCCATAAACTTATTTGCATACTAAAGCAACAAAGCCTAACTCTTAAAGAATAAATCTCCGAATTCTTAAAACAATAGTTCAAACTATTTTACATCATTTAAACTTTAAACTTTAATAAGTCGAATTGTGCTAAATTCTAGAAAGGCAAACAACACCAAATATACACTTTCAATCCTTAGTGTAATATTATACATATAGAAACATTTGTATACATGTATGTATATATACTAATTATTTACATAACTACATATAAAATAAAATGCTGTTACGAAAATGAAAAATCTGGGTACTGGTGTCTTGATTTTACATCATTTAACATTAAAAATTATAAACAAAAGCTACAAAAACAAAACAATGCAGTAAACAAACCTGTTTACAAATTATCGTATTGCTTAATGTAACAACAAACACAAGCATAAAAATAATAGTAAACAAGTAAACAAAAATATACCAACAACACTACAATAATAAACGTAAACAACGGTGTTTACATTTATAGAGATTTCGGAAAGGCGAAGTTATGAGAACGTTCGCCTTCAAGAGCATTCACCAGACTGTTTACTCTGCCATATAAAAAGCAAGGCAAATCAGCTGAGTGAGTTAATAAAAGTTCAACCAGTCTTGTGCAGTGTTGCCACGAAAAAAAATTATTGTAACCAACATTTGTGAAAAAACCCACCAAACAAGAAAAAATATAAAGTTGACATTTTGGTACTAAAATAGCTTAGTAGGTGTTGTCAATGTATCATAAAATGTATTAAAAATTAACATTGATCTAAATTTAACGTTTTTGATTATAAAAAAAAAATTATTTATTTATTATTATTAATTATTTTGACAGCAAGCGAAACAAAAAAATAACCAAAACCGGAAAAATCTACACATCTACACATTAAACAAAAAAATAACCAATTTTGGTTAGAAATAACCAAAAACGGCAACACTGGTCTTGTGTGAAAATGCGGTGTTTTTGAAGAGAGTGATCGTGGTTTGAAGATCTCTGCTACGAAGGTCAGTCGAACAATTGTCTTGTAATTCTTATTGTTTATGCAAAAAGTGTAAACAGAGGAATAACAAACAAAGAAGTTGTTGTTGCTTACATCAAGTTGTGAACAGTGGCACACAAAACTAAAAACAAATGTATTTGTATTTAATTTGCAATCTACGAGCTCATATTTTAAACGTTTTTAAAAGGTAAGAAACGTAACAATACAATAAATCTGTAGAATATATTCATTAATATTATGCCATACACATACATTTCTACATTATATTCAAATATATGCGTAAATTCAAACATACATAATGAGAATGAACATGTTAAGATAGATTTTCGAGATAATAAAAAATACTTTAATGTGTTGTTTAATTTAATGTTTTAATCAAATACCCAATCATTTATGGCATACATATGTATATATATGACATACTCAGATTTCGAAATGATTTATAAACGTTTCATTTATAAATCATATTAAATTCAATAATATTGTTGAAAGCTTTACACAAAAGAAGTAAAATTGAATTCATAGCGTTCAATATAATAGGAAATGCTTTATAGGTTGGAACACTCTTTGAGTGTTTGTTAATATTTATAACAAATAGAAACTAAGAAGAAAATTATTAGAACTATTAATAATATAAATTCAATTACGTATGTATACATTAATGTAAATATTTATGTCGGGTCTTCCTACAGGTACTTCTGAACTTTGACAGTTTAAACTAGCCAACTTATTGAAGTTACATCTGTCCTTTATTCAGTCTGTTTTCACAATGTACACGGATATAGTACTCAACGACACCATTCATTCATTCATTAAAAAACATTAATACATACATACATACATAATTCGTCATTACAACCTTTCAGTCAGGATTACGACATAGTTTCTCACACCACTTATGTTGTGTGTGATAATTTTATACATGAGTGGTGGGACCTACAGTTTAAAGTCGACTCCGAACGACAGATTTTTGAGAAACTTTTCATGGCAATTTTATTTACTCTCAGAGTTTTTTCCAGAAATCTGCTGAGAGGAAGTCGCCGAATAAATACTTTTTGTATTTAGTTTTAATGTCTGGCCTGGGGCTCGAACCCTGACTTTACGTCTAATAAGGCAACACACTAGCTACTAGACTACGGTGACATTTATACATGTTTTTATTAAAATGAATTACTAACGAGAATTCAATTATCTTCAGCGATGAGGCTCTTTTCTAGATGATTGGATACGTAGACTAACAAAATTGTCGAACGACGGTATCAATCCACATGAGACCGAGGAGCGCTAAATTTTGGATTTTGGTATTTATTACGGACGCATATGGTAAGATTCAATTCTATGCTTAAATCACATCGCCCTTTATCGCACAATAGTGATACTCACAGTTTACAGTCCGTATAGTAGGCAAGCCGAAAGACTTGTCATTCCATTAACTGACTTCTGCATTAGTTGTGCGTCTGAGGAGGAGGAACAGACCGTCTTTCACCTCATATGACAGTGCCAGTAGACTGAGCTCTCTAATATAAAAATTACTGCAATTACTAGCAAGTCGCCGTGGTCTAGTAGGTAGGGCGTTGGGTTATTAGACGCAAAACCAGGGTTCGAGCCCCAGTCCAGACATCAAGACAAAATACAAAAAGTATTTCTTCGGCGACTTCCTCTCAGCAGATTTCTGGCAAAAACTCTGAAAGTCGACTTTAAACTGTAGCTCCCGCCACTCATGTGTAAAATTGACTCACACAACAAAAGTGGTGTGAGAAACTAGGTCGTAATCCTGACTGAAGGGTTGTAATGACCAATAATGTATGTATGTACTAGCAATATTGACTATGGACTCGGTTTGAATTTTTTAATGAAATGTTTGTTTGTGGACCTAAATGCTATGCTTTTCCTGCAGGGATGTTCGGCAACCTTACATAATGAAATGTTTGTTTAACTCTGAACTGATAAATTAAAAGAAAAATATATTGGTTTAAAGGAATATAAACAATTGCATGCAAAATATATGAAAGTACGATGAGGTACAGGACTACATGTTAATTGCAATAAAAGCAGTACGTAAGGCCTAGATTTAACACGTATGTATGTATGTTCGTTGATTTTAATTTTTTTCTTTCTTTTATATACGAAACGGTATGCGAAGGTATTTAAATTTTACTTTTGTGTGCCTGGAGTGTGTATTTAGGTTCAGTAAATGGCTGCTAATTAATGTAATTTTGTAGCTGACATGTCAGATTCTGTGCTTTTTGGTAATTTTTAAAAGTTGTTCGCATTTTGGGTTAGCTTTTTAACTGAATTGGAGTTTTTGGTGCGGTTTGATGATTTTAAAACACATAAGTTGCAGAAACCAGAGCAAACAACAGCAAAAGCAAAAGCGAATAAAAATTCTTTTCACCATCAACAAAATAAATGCCAGGAGAGCAGGGATAGAAATATATTTTAAATTTTCATTTGATGATGATTTTAATTTAATGAAATACTATGTTTAGAAAAATGGCATGAAATAAATGCATGAAACGATAAAAATCTGTTTGTTCTAAAATAAGAACATTTAATCGGTTTAGAACAACACCACAAAATAAAGATATAATGGCATGATAGTCTAGGAATACAATTTTTTTTCGGCTTGTTAAGCTAATTATGCAGGACATAAATATTTACCTTTTAAGGCGAGTTAATGGTAGCGTTATGCGATTATATTTTTAAATGATTTTACTAAAATTCACAAAAAATAAAACTTAGAAATGCTCACAATAATGTTTTTTACGTATTTAAACTAATTAAAAATATTATGTTCAAACCTTTTCAAATTAGACCTAAGAGTTTGATAAAAATTTTGCTTGAGAGCATGACAGCAGTAGGAAATATTTGTAACAAACCTTTTCATAAATCAACGATTTTTTATTCGCTTTTAAATGTGGTTTAAAAAGAAAATCACATTTAATTCTTCTTGCTGGATGATATATTTTTTTAACGTGTTATCTTTTTTGTAAACATTTCTATACTATTTAAGTTGTTTTAGCCTTTTGATTTTGCTCTTTTATGCTTCGGTTTTCTATAATTGACAATGAATTATTGGACCATAAATCATCACACATATTATTTTTAAATTCGGTTTGTTTGGTTTTGAAGTCGCCATAGCGGTAGTCTGGTAGGTAGTGTGTTGGTTTATTAAGCATAAGACCACGGTTTAAACCCTGGATTAAACATCTCCAACAATACGAATTATGAAAACTGTTTCTTCGACGACTTCCTCCTACCAGATTTCTTGCAAAAACTCTGAGAGAATATGAAATTGTCATGAAAATTTTCTCAAAAATCTGCCACTAGGAGTCGACTTTAAACTGTGGGTCCCACCACTTATGTACAAAACAAACACACACATTCAACATACATGAGTGGTGGGAGAATCTAGGTCGTAATCCTCACCGAAGGATTGTAATGTGTGGGTTTGTTTAAAAATCTTTTAATTTTACTGCCTTAACAGGAGAGTAAATTCGTAACATATTGCGGATAGTCTCGGAAATCAAATAATTTTTGTTAAACTAAATAAAATATATTTCTGGAAGTCCAAAGCAATTTCAAACCATATTCCAAGATAGTTTTAATGTGAAGAAAGGTAACAAACGTTTTTATAGGCTTTAGGTGGCTTAGCAAGTAATAAAAGTCAGTCAGTATTTAATGTATGTTTGTGCATTTGTGATTATCTTTAATTCTCCTAATTCGAAATTGTTACAGCATTGTTATTAGAGGCGATTTGTTTCAACTAGATGCCCTAGAAGATGGCTTTGAAATAATTTTATAGGTAATGTGTGTCTTTTATTGTGAATGCTTCAAGTGGTATCCCCAGGTCAGACATCAAAACGACAATATGAAAATGTATTCTTTCGGCGGCTTCCTCTCAACAGATTTCTGGCAAATAGTCTGAAAGTAAATAAAGCCTGCCATGAAAAGTTTCTCAACAATCTGTTGTTCCGAGTCGACTTTAAACATTAGATCCGAACACTCATGTAAAAAAATTAACGCAAACAACATACGTGGTAGGATAAACTAGGTTGTAATCCTGACTGAAGGGTTGTAATAACGAAGTATGTATGTATGTATGTATGTATGTATGTATGTATGTATGTATGTATATATGTGTGTATGTATCACTATTAGAATTAAAGGAAACTTACGATTTCGATTTTACGTCATTTTGTTTTATTTAAGTTTAAAAATATTAATTAACTAATATGTATTAATATTAATGAAAGACCCGATAGATATTACACCATGTATGCTAGTATGATTATATTTTATGTTCATTTTGTGTATTGTATTGGTAGGTTCTCACTGTCACTTGCAATGAATGAAAAAATTTTAGAATTTCCTTCCATTGAGCTTCAGTTATAAATTTTTGTTTAATAATTCAACATCCTTTTAAAGAAAACAAAGTAAAGAAAATGGTTTATATGTAGTCCACCTCATAATAGTTTAAAGTTTTTTGTTTAAATGATTTGTCGATCCCCATTTCGACACTGTTCTTTAAGCTAGTGATACCAAAAACTTTTGTCATCTTAACTTTATTTATGAAGTTATTTCCAAGCGGTGTTATTTATCTCCTGAGATTAAAAACAAAAACATAAAAAAACAACAGCGACAACAATAAAGAAAAGACAAATTGCTTATGGCCATCAGCACCAGTAGGGGGATTAAAGAAAAGTTTTGATTTTGATTTTGTTTTTCTTTTTTGTGTGTCGAGAAACGAAAAGACTGTCAACATTATCAATAACTCATCATACTTTTTACTTAGTTTATGAGAAATACAAGCAAAAAAAGAAAGAGTAGGGTGAGGGTAAATAATACATCATTATTACCGCTTTTATTATATCATCCTCATTATGGATTATTTTAAGGAACGACAAAGGATGTCGAATTAAGATATTTAGAGACTATACGTGTGTGTGGTTGTGTGTATACTTGTGGAAAAGTTATTTATATTTCATATATGAATATGAATATATGTATAAGTGTGGTGGCAGTAATAAAGTAATTTTCATAAAATATAATAGCGCTGTAGGGAAAAATGTCTCTTAAAGGAAGTTTAATTTACAAAATAGTTGAAAAAAATAGCTGAAAGCATTATAGCCTCGTAATCAATTACAGTGTTTTCTTATGGTAATACAAACACAATAATTAAACACACACAACATAATGTTTTGCGAGGTTTTTAAAGAAATTTAATAAATTAACCTATTTGAATTGGTAAAGTAAGATCAGTAATTAAATTGTAAATTTAAAAAATATTGTTATGTTTTTATCTTTTAAAAACGTTTAAAATATGAGCTCGTATATTGCAAATAAAATAAAAATAAATTTGTGTTTAGTTTCAATTAAATTCTTTATTTTTTGCACAATTCTGTGTGCCACTGTTTACAATTGATGTAAATAACAACAATTGCTTTGTTTGTTATTCATTTGTTTATAACCTTTGCATAGATCTTCAGACCACAATTACTCTCTTCAAATACATCGCGATTTCACACAAGACTGACTGAATATTTACTGACTAGTTGCCTGCTTTGCTTTGCCTTTTATATGGCAATAGTCTGATAAATGTTCTTCAAGGCGAATGTTCGTGACTTCATCTTCTCGAGATCTCTATATTTATATAAACATCGTCGTTTCATTATTATTGTTTGTGTATTTTGTTTATATTTATTCTTGTAGTGTTTGTTGTTGTATTTCTGTGTCTTTGTTTATCATTTCTTATGCTGGTGTTTGTTGGTATATTTTTGTTTTCGTAGCTTTTGTTTATAATTTAAATGTTAAACGATGTAAAATCAAAACAGCGGTGTCTAGATTTTTCATTTTCGTAACAATATATTTTTGCGTTACAATATTGAAATATTTGTAATGTTTGTTCAGACATTGTATATCTTTTGATTAAGCACTCCAGCAGCATTTTCACGATTTTGTGAATGGCCGTTTCCAATTTTTCTTTCTTGCCAATCCTTTGCGTGAAAATATTTGAAAAGTGGCCACGATTACTTAGTTTTAGGACACTTCAACTACTTTTATGCGTTTTACAATTGTTAAACGATGCAAATCTCTCAATATATAAATTTATAAGCAGTAATTTGTAGAAAAAATCGACATAATCTAGTAGGGAGTGTGTTGGCTTATTAGACGTGAGGCCACGGTTCATAAGCCTGACATCTGTAACAAAACGAAATATGAATAAATATTTCTACGGCGACTTTCTCTCAACAGATTACTGTCAAAAACTCTGAGAGTAAATTAAATTGTTTGTTGTAAATGTGTTTTAAATAATCTGTCGACTTTAAACTGTAGGTTCCGCCACCTTTAGATAAAATTAACACACAACATGGGTGATGTGAGAAATTAGGTCGTAATCTTGATTAAAAGATTGTAATGACTAGATAATTAGTAAGTTTTTTTTATTATTTATATCTACTTTATTATAAAACAAACAGTTATTAAGGTATTTCACCAGCCATAAGAAAAATAAGGGAAACTTCTTGATGACTTCATATTTTTCTACCGCAAAAGTGTACATGCGCCCAAGAAGATATCAGAGTAAATTTAAAATTCAAAAGCCCAATATATTAAAATATTATACCCAATACTTATAACCCTTAAGGTCAAGCACGCCATTTAATCCATTTGGCATTGAATGTATCAGTTTTGTTTAGCGCTATCTGTTGATATTTGCCGCCATGCATTTATAAGCAAGTATTTTAGTTGACTTTTGTTTGAGATTTAGCGATTACGTAAGCGCTCTTTCAAATGATCTCCTAAATACTCTCTTGAAGTCATATTGGGGCTATGCGTAAGCCTGTGGGGATTTTGATAGGCAAATCACATATTCCCGTTAGCAGTACGATTGGGCTCATTGACTTGTTGGAAGTAATAACCATTACGAGCCCGTAATTCTTCCGAACTTTTGGTGAATTTGTTCTTATGTATAGTTAAATACCTTCGTTTACCCAATATTTTCTCAATAAATCTCAAATTGCCCACACACATGCCCACAATATTACACAAATATATACTACCAGGGCCATGCTGTATTAGCCAAACAATATAGGGTGGGCCGTTTAAACTTAAAAGTGCAATAAATTGATATTGACATGAAAGAAAGCAATTGAAATAAATATCACTCATACGTCACATATGAGCATAATGTGAGTAAACATTAATGGGAGGGCCATTTAAAAGTTTAAATTTAAAAATGCAATGAAACAAAAACGGCCGGAAATTTGGCCAAATTTATTTTTTTGTTGTGTAGTACAATTGTTCAGGTGAGAAATGGAATATTATTTCATTCATATGGCTGCCGCGGGTGAACCAATTCGTGCACTTTTTCGGGTGTTTCGAATTGTATCTCGACAAAATCATCACAAATGTCGGCCTACAATTGACATCACCATTTCGGATAATTAAAAGGCCACCAAACATTTGACGCTATACATCGATTGTGACATGATATACGTGGCAAGTTGAACGAATTTGAACCAACTGCCAATGAAAAGATTTGAATTTGAAAACCGTAAAGAGAAAGTAATTAATTCTGTAATTTTATAATTTTAATTTAAATTTTTAAAGAAATTTTTTAAAAGCAATTTTTATTCATGCTCTAGAAAATTATAATTCAAAAAATAAATTTTAAATAAAAAAAATTCTTATGAAGTTTACGTCGAATAAAGGAAATTTATAAAGTTTAACTGATATTTCCTGAATTAAAAAAATGGCAACCATAACAACAATAATAATAATAGGAATAGAAACAGATAGAATGGCAAATAATTTATCTTTTAAGAATAATTTTTCTTCTGTTATTTTCAATTTATTACTCTTGTCCTTTCTTATTCCTTGACTGCCTATGCCTCTCTGTTTTGAATGACTTGGCTATTGTAAAACGGATTGTTTATATTCCATAGACATACACATGTATCATGCCTATGTATTAATAGAATAGTGTGTATGTGTACATGTATGAATTTACGAGGACGGTTTAATAAACCCTTGATATTTCTAATGAATAAAAAATAATTTCTTTCTTTCTCTTTTTTTCAATATACTCGTATACATAATTTGTCCTTACAACTCTTCAGTTAGGATTACTATCTAGCTTCTCACACCACTTATGTTGTGTGTGTTGATTTTATAGGTAAGTGGCGGGACCTACAATTCAAATATTAAGGAGATAGATGGTCTTGATGTTTTGGAAATGAAAATTCAGAGTGACGTTCACTGGAACCAGCACTTTTTCAAGCGTAACAAGAAGAATTAAAGTACATCGGGTTCTTAAAACGGTGCAAGAAATACTTCATTTTATCTTATCTTTATTTCCTTACTATTTACATTACATATATCCCACTCAGAAAGGAATACAACTATCATGTATAGGCCGGTGCCTCGAAATCTATTTGTAGGATTCTCAACCGCAACCAGGAGAGAGCGAAGGTGCTTATTAATGACGGCAGGGTATCCAATTCAGTTGATTCACTGCAGCATAGTCGCAATGTGGCTTGTATTTCTCTGTTATATCGCTACTATAACTGATTTTGCTCCAACGGGATAAGCGGACTTATTCCTGAAAATCGCATATTTTTACGTAGCACTTGCCTTTCTCTCAGTGCGTTTGTGCTCGATTGGACAGTAGATTGCACACTGCATAATAGACACAAAACACCAGTCACACAATGTACTACTTAAGTGTATTGGTGTCCACCCCCTGAGTATTGGTCACATAAAAAAAAATTAAAAAAAAACTATATTTAGCGAGAAAAACTGTAGCGAAGGCGGAGGCTCTCCTCCATCCAGATGGCTTTCAAACTTTCTAAACGTATACTACATACTTATAGCAGGACTCAAACTATTGAGGAGTTACCTGAAACTAATAACCGGGCATCTGACCAGTCATTGTAAACTTAAAGAACACTTTGTCAAAGAAGGAATCATTTATTCCGGAATGAAGAGAACGAATCTCTAGAACACATAATTGGTTCTAGGGCGGCCTAAATGAGTTTCAGAAAATACCAGCATGCTTATGAAGTTATATGCAGAGAGTTGTTCTTCTTGCAGTATCATAAGGATTATACTAACAATAAGTGTAAAGGAAAAATTATAAGGTAGCCATATATAGGATGATAATATTACAGGAGAATATCTGGTTACATAACATAATTGGTCAGGATTACGACCTAGTTTCTCACACCACTTATGTTGTGTGCTTTAATTTTATACATGAGTGGCAAGACCTACATTTTAAAGTCGATTTCGAACGACAAATTTTTGAGAAACTTTTCATCGCAATTTTATTTACTTTCAGAGTTTTTGCCAGAAATCTGCTGAGAGGAAGTCGCGGAAGAAATATTTTTATGTATTTTGTTTTGATGTCTGGCCTGGGGTTTGAACCCTGGCTTTACGTCTAATAAGCCAACACGCTACCTACTATACTACGGCGACGTCTGGTTGCTGTACTTTAATACCTCTACAGAACAACACAATGTAATATTCCGTACCTATGTGGTTGCAACCAAGTTCAGTTTAACTACAGAGTTCTCAAAGTATTTATCAAGCTTAGGGTTCGTTTAAGCGATAGTTTTTGGATATGAAAAATTCATTTCTTTATCTTCTGCTGTCAAACTTAATGACTTGCCTTGTTTAAATTTTGATAGGAGTGAACTAAAAATGCATATTGATAGCAGCAATGCGATCCTGTAATTTAAGCAGTGGGAATTTTATAAATTATGGACTTATTAACCCTCCCTCGTATGTTAGCTATCCACCAAAGGGAATGTGAGAAATGAAATTTTTTAAATTTTCTTTTGAGAAATTCTCATGCAAACGATTCTTTGTTGTTGTTGTGGTTGTTGACAAATTATAACAAAATTTTTAAAACAAAAGATGCTTTTTTTTCGGGCATTATGGTATATGAACATGTATGTAAGCGTTAAGTAAATTGAGTGACTGAAACTGAATCTTGCTGTTGTTGTTACACCTAATGTTACAAGAACATGAAAAAGTTCCAAATTATGTTGACAGCTTTTCAACTTTTGAACACATTTAGTCAAACATTTATGAGTGACAACCGGGAAAACAAAGTTGATGTACTTAATTCATTTCTTTATAATTTTTGTTTTTCTTTTTTATACAATTCTTGTAAAATTATACTCATATTCACACACTTGAGATGACAATCTCAGTTTGAATGAAATTTTAAAGCTGACGTTTAGTTTTGTGTAAAACAATAATTACGTACGCTTTTGGAAGCAGAGCAGCTTTCCGTTTGTTTTAAAAGTTAAGGATAAAAGCTTTTGGCAAATTTCAGTCGAGATTTGTTTACGTTCAACTAAGTTTTTTTTGATCGTGAACGGCAAATGGATAAAAAGAATTGAAGAAATTTAAAACTAAAATTAAATTGAATTAAATTAATTTAATTCATTAAAATGTCAGCTTTTTCGAGAAACTTTTCATAGCAATTTTATTTACTCTCAAAGTTTTTGCCAGAAATCTGCTGAGGAAGTCACCGAAGAAATATTTTTTTGTTTTGATGCCTGACCTGGGGTTTGAACAGAAGCCTTACGTCTAATAAGCCGACATACTACCTACTAGTCTATGGCGACTGTCATGAACAATGTTTTCTCTATATTTTATTGCATTGTTCTTATGAAGTTTATTAAATAGAATACGTATTAATACATTTTTCTATGCAGTATTTGTATTTTTTAGATGATACCCCAATGTTTTGCAATGAAAATCCATTCATCAATCTTCAAACATACATTCAGTTCAAGACCAACCTTTCATTCGGACTGGCTTCTGTTAAGTAGGGTTTTCAACAACGTAGTTATTAGACATAAGCGGAAATCACTTCATTCTAGATACAAATTATTATAAAATTGCTTAACACTATGTTCAGATATGTACTTTTATTGAATCAATATTTTAAGTGTTCAGACATAACAATATACGCAGTTCAGCTTCTTATTCAATCTTCATTTGACAGCTGGTAAACAAAACAGCTGGTTGTTTCAACAACATTGTTTTATTTTTTTGTTTTTTTGTCGTTGTTGACATTTGAGTTGTCAAATATCAACCAAAAGTGTTCGATTGTAATAATAATTATTTATATATATTAATTATAATATATATAAATAATATATAATTAATTATAATAATGAATTGTAATATGCTCACTGAACATAGTTATGACAGAGCTGCATTTGAAGTTTTACTCAATATTATAACAATTTGAGTATTTATTGCGCAATAATTAATTGAAACTTTATATGAAATATTGAGCTTAATAATGGTGTTTATTGCGATTTACGCAATAATGGTGCATATCTGAACAGCGTATAACTTACTTACTGAATTGCTCATTACAACCATTTAGTTAGGATAAAAATGTAGTTTCACACATCACCAATGTTGTGTTTGTTAATTTTATGCATGAGAGGCGAGACAAGCAGTTTAAATTCGACTACGAATGACAGATTTTTGAGGGACTTTTCACGGCAATTTTACTTACACTCAGAATTTTTGTCAAATGACTGCTAAGAGGATTATTTTGATTTGTTCAAGATGTCTAAACAAGGTGTTCAATCACGGTCTCTCTATTTCTCTGATAGGTCATCACACTAGCTACTACACTATTACGACTTCCAACAAGCAAACGCACCTTTAGCTACGTAAAGGTGTCCGCAACCTTTTCGAGCTCAATTCCTCTGTTATTGGGCAAAGCTGGTCGATTATTGATATTTGTTTTTTCAGACGGCAATATTGTGACGTTTTTCATACGTTGTAGCTCATAATACTATAAAACGCCATTAAACATGTCACATAGCATACGCCTAATAAAACTGATGACTTTGTTGTGAAATAACAAAATGAAGCATAATATTTAAACACATACATAACTAACCGTTGCAACCCTTTAGTCAGGATTCTCACTTCTCATACCACTGACAGTTTGTAGTCGATTCCGAACGACAGATTTATTTGAGAAAGTTTCTCATGGCAATTTTATTGTTTTTAGAGTTTTTGCCAGAAATCTGCTGAGAAGAAGTCGCCAAAGTAATATTTTTTAAATTTCACTTTACTGCAGATGCCTGAACTGACGTTTCAAATGAGGCCTCATGTCTTATAAGCACACGAAAGTGTCTTCAATGTACTAACCGGCAGCAGATTTCTGGAAAAAATGCCATGAAATGTTTATCAAAAAAAATCTGTCGTTCGGAGTTGACTTTAAACTGTTGGTCCCGCACTCATGTATATTAATTAACACACACAACATAAGTGGTGTGAGAAACTAGGTCGTAATCCTGACTGAAGCGTTGTAATGAAAAAATGCATGCAACTAAAAACGCTTAGAGGTTAATGAATGAGCGTACGGGTATGAAAAAAACGATGTTTACACCTATAAAGATTTCAGGATGGCCTTCAAGAACATTCATCAGACTGTTTACTCTGCAAAGAAAAGCTGGCGACTGAGTTAGTGAAGTTCAGTCAGTCTTGTGAGGAGAAGCGGTGTGCTTGAAGAGAGTAATCGTGTTTTTAAGATCTCCGTTACAAAGATCTGTCGAATAATTGGTTAGTGACTGTTATTGTTTATGCAAAGGGTATAAACAGAGTTATAACAAACAAAGCAATTGTTGTTGTTTACATAAAATTGTGAATAGTGGCACACAGAATTGTGCGAATAATAAAGAATTTTAATTAAAAAGTAAACACAAATTTATATTTATTTTATTTTCAATCTAAGTGCTCACATTTTAAATGTTTTTAAAAAGTAAAAACGTAACAATATAAAATAAATTAAATAGAATTTAATTTCATATGGAGCACAACCACAAAATTGTCATTCGCTGTCGTAGATTGATTAGAAATTTTTAATGCCCAAATATTTTGGAAATTTTAATGAATTTTTCCAAGTAATTAATTTTAGTGTAATTTTACCCGAATATAGTATTAGGGACAAAGGAAAACTGTTCTATAGCCTTAGGCAATAACAATTTCATTTATTTAAACGTCAATTTAATTTTATGAACATAAAATGTGTCATTGATACAGAAAATCAATAATTTTTTAACAAATTCAAGTTAGAAATATGGTCAATCTCAAATAAATTGTACCAAGAAAACAACAATAAAAAATCATAAGATATAAGAATATTTATACGCCATTAAACCCAGTCTTTAGATGTTTTAATTTTCCCTGACAGAGATGTCAAATAAAAAGATATAAAAAAAAACAAATGAATAGATTTACAGGGATGTTAGAAAAAATAAGAGCAATCAATGTAAAACACAGAGCTTTAAAGAGAAGGCTGCTGAAGTAACTGCACTTCTTTTCAGCTTATTTATAATTTTATTGCAGTTTTATACATAACACTATGCAACAAAATAAAAAAATTTAAATACACCCGAGTAACTACCTAGTCTAAGTTGGTCAGTTAGTTGAGTGTAACTCAAAAATCCTTTTTTTCTCGAACCCTCCAAACTTATTTTATTTGACAAAAACTGTTTTTTTTTTGGACTTTATTCACAAATTTATTGACTACACAAACATTTCGGAACCGATGTCCATTTAAACCTTATTAGAAAGGAGAGGGATGGGCCTTTAAAACGATATACATGTGTATATTATTTGGCTTAATATGCTATGGGGTTCGATAAGGTAAACTTGACAAATGTGAATTTTTTCATATTTTTTCAAGTTCGTCAGTTCATAGTAGCAAACTTTAATTAAAAAATATGAAATAAGTGAAGACATTCTGAAAGTACATTATCTTGTGAAGAGATTGACACTTCGTTTGATCAAGTCGGACAAAAATTACCGTAATTATTTTCATATATGTATGTCATCTTATCAATGTTATTAAGTCATTTTGCTACATATTTTGCATTTCATTGTCGGTATGTAATGGGCTCAGTATGTCATGCGAGGTCTAATGCCCCTTACCAATGTTTTCTGGAAAAGCTGCAGAGATGAAGAAAATACTGAGACTGTTCTTCATCTACTGGAATCATATCCGGCGATATGTCAAATGAGAAATAGAAGTCTTGATGTTGACTACATGGCTGATATGGAGGAAGTGTAAATCATACGAAGGCTGAATCGTTTCATCAAAAGCTCCGAGTGCTTACAAGTCTTGGAGATAATAGAAAAACTGTGGTATCGCAAGAGGTCCTATATGGCCAAAGTGTGTTTATACGACTTCCTTGCAAAATTAAGTGAAGACAAATAAATAGCGATCAATCCTTCAATGTATTGTTACGAAAATGGAAAAATGTAGAAACTAGTGGTTTGCTTCTACATCTTCAACATTAAAATTACAAGCAAAAGCTACAAAAACAAGTAAACAAAAAATATACTAACAAAAACCAGCATAAAAATGTTAAACAGGTAAACAAAAATATACCAACAAACACTAAAAGAATAAGTGTAAACAGAATACACAAACAACAATAATCAAACAACGAAGTTTACATTTATAGAGATCTCGAGAGGGCGAACATTCGACTTCAAGAACATTCATCAGACTGTTTACGTTGCCACATAAAGGGCAAGGCAAAGCAGGCAAGAGAGTAATCGTGGTTTGAAGATCTCCGTAAATGGAGGAATAACAAACAAAGCAATTGTTGTTGTTTACAGCAAGTTGTGAACAGTGGCACACAGAATTGTGCGAATAATAAAGAATTTAATTGAAACTAAACACAAATTTATTTTAATTTTTATTTGCAATCTAAGTGCTCACATTTTAAATGTTTTTAAAAGGTGAAAAAGTAACAATATTGTCCGACATTGTCTTATATTGTCTTAATGTTTAGCAACGAAAACCTCCTCAAGCATTACTCACCTTTCATTCAGTCTAAAAACCAAAACAAAGTTCTTCAACTGACAATAATTCCTTTTTCCAGTTGAAAAACAAGAAAATTCTTTTGATTTCATTTCATATATTTTACAGAATATTTATTCTACACATTCTTATTCTCAGTGTCTAGGCAGTAAAATGAAATAAATTTCTAAGCATAGCAAAAAATTAAAAAAAATCTTTCTGGGCTGATGATTTACACTCCAATAATTTATTGTGTAAACATAAAAGGCATAAAGAGTAGCATGGTAATGCCAAAAGAGCATAAAAAAATGGAAATTTTCCTAAACAAAAATTTTACAACGAAGGCAATTAAACCCGAAAGAAAAATTCTTCAGGCAGAAGAATAAAAAATTCTATTTTGTTATTAACTTAATTGGTTTAAAAGTAAACAAAAAATTAAAATAAAAACATATTAAAAGATTTATGAAAACATTGTCCCATTATAACTTGCAATGAATAAAATTTTACAAACTTTGGGGTCTCACACAGAAATTGTTTAAAGCATACTTGTTTAATTAGGGTCTTTATAAATGATGTTTTCGAATTTAATGAATATTAGAGAGAATTATACCTTGAATATAATAACACGGTGCGACAGTCTAAACACACCCAGCTAATGACATAATGTAGATTGTGAGTTTTGTTGAGTAGAACTCAAAAATATTTTTTTTTTTATCTCTCGAACCCTCCAAACTTGTTTTATTTGACAAAACCTATATTTTTGATCTTTTTGCACAAAATTATTGATTACCCAAATATTTTTTAATCTAATTTCAAAATCCAAAGATTTTTGAAAAGAGGAGAGACGAGCCTTTAAAACGGTATATATAAACATATAGTTCAAGCTTACATTTCATGAGTTTTAACCGGGTAAACTTGGAAAATATGATTATTTTTCTTATTTTTGCAAGTTTAGCCTTTCTTAATTGCAAAATTTAATTAAAAAGTATGAAATAATTTGTGACATTTGGAAAGTTATTATCTTGTGAAGAGATTGACACTTCGTTTGATGAAATGGGAAAAAAATTACCACAGTTATTATTTCAAGAGTCTAACAGTCGTGTTATATTTTTTATATACGTCATGTTATCAAATGAACTTTCAGTTCAAAAATTTTCAAAAGTTTTGATGGACGACTACCAGTAATCGGTTAATATTCGTGTTTTTGCAAATATTATTATTTTCCTTGAGCAAACATTGGCCAACATCCGGTGGTCACTCAAACATGAAATTGACAAATTTTCTGATAAACAATCAAAATCCATCACATATTCTAAAAAATTTTAACTGAAAATTCATTAAAAAAAATAAAAAACATATGTTTTTGCTGGCCTATGAATGGACAAACTTGAAAAAATATGAAAAAAATTCGCATTTTCCAAGTTTACCTCATCAAACCTTATAGCATATTAAGTCAAATAATATGTATATGTATATCGTTTTAAAAGCGCATCTCTCCCCTTTCTAATCAAGTTTAAATTTTGGACTTTGTTTGAGAAAAGTTGGTGTAGTCAATAAATGTGTATGAAAAGATCAAAAAAAAAACGTTTTTGTCAAATAAAACAAGTTTGGAGGTTTAAAGAAATACAAAAAAATATTTTTGAGTTCTACTCAACAAAACTCACAACCTACATTATGTAATTTTTCTTATTTTGTTGCATAGAGTAATTATTAAAATTATATTTTTACTTTAAAGGTAAATATTTTTCAACCTTCTTTAAAAAACACAGATGTTAACTCCTTACACCCTAATTAACGTGTATTAAGCAGTGTTACATTTACATGATAAATCATTTTCATTTAACGTCGTCTCATTTTTTATCATTGCTTACATATATTTCTGAAGACTGTTTGAGATATTGTGTTTCATTAAATCAAAATCACCATGAAATAACATTTATTTCTACATCTGCACCTCTACCGTTTGTGTTGATAACGAAAAAAAGTATTTTGAATGCTTCTGTTATTGTTTGATCTGTTTTCTGGTGTTTCATGTTCATCAAACCATCAAAAGAAAAAAATGTTAATCGAAACAAAGTCTGGCATTCTAAACATATGTCACATTTCATTAATGAGCAATCATTTACGGAAACCCTAAATTCCACACACATACTTTTGCAAAGCTTTTAATTTAAATACATTCGCACACTCTTACGAACACAAAAGAAAAATAAATTTTAAGCAAATAAACATTGGTAGCCATTACAACACAAGACGGCTTTACAGTCACAATTTTATATTTTTTATTTTCTTTCAAACTCATACTTGCAGTTGTTCAATTTACACGTTAGCGGTTTACATACGTAAAGCCGGAAAGAAAACATTCCATCAGGTATTTTAACACTTTCATCGCCACGATAATATCAAAAAATTTTTACATGGGCCACTGTAACCTTATTAGATAATTTAGTTAAAAATGTATCAAAGAAACTTAATGTGTCACAGAAAACATTTTTTTGCCAAAATTCCCGGAAAACACTATTTTTTATGTCACACATATATGACTGGCATGGCCCTATATTAAAAGTTTTTTTTTTTTTATTTATTTATTTAAAATGCGTATTTTGTAAAAATACATTTGTAAAATACACTTCCAAAATAGTGAGGACTACAAATCGCGTACGTCAGACATATATGTGTGACATGGCTCATGTAGAACTTCTTAGCGGCAGACACATATGACTGACATTGCTCATGTAGAACTTCTTAGCGTCAGACACATATGACTGACATGGCGATGAACGTGTTAAAGAGCAAAAATCATACGACATTTTTACAAATTTGGATACATAATATGTCATTACAAATCTTAAGTCAGGATTACGGCCTAGCCTCTCATACCACTTATGTTGTGTGTGTTAATTTTATACAGACGAATATTTAATAAAGTGTGACGACAGGGTAACAGGCTATTAAGGAATTTTTTTAGCAGGATGTGATTCCCG
Organism: Sarcophaga subvicina; assembly: GCA_936449025.2. NCBI lineage: Eukaryota > Metazoa > Arthropoda > Insecta > Diptera > Sarcophagidae > Sarcophaga > Sarcophaga subvicina. The sequence continues at coordinate 44,229,289 of OW388084.2, forward strand.
GGTTAAATGTGAATTTAAAATGAAATATTGTGCCATCAAGCAATTGTAATTTTTTTCGATGTCAGTACATAATGTTGATGAAGGATTTAAAGGATTTAAAGATTTAAAGGTCACGTAAAAAATCGTAAAAAATACATTGTGAATAATTAACCGACGCTGATAGAAATTTTGTGACAAGAAAATAAAATTAAACGGACATTATCGAATAATAATCAGATTTAATGATTTTGCAAATGCTTTTAAAATTCTAGAGTGTAAAATTAATTTACGAATAAGTGGTAGTCGATACATTTGAATAGGTTTTTAAATAAGTATGTTAGTCAAACTAATAAAAATACGATACACATAATGACTTTGAAACCAACCTACACTACAAAATTATTTATCCTGGAAGAAATGAATTTTCATATTGAATTTTATTTGAATATTATTAATCAGTCAAACATACATACATACATAATTGTTTATTGCAACTCTTCAGTCAGGATTACAACCTAGCTTCTCACAACACTTATGTTGTGTGTGTTAATTTTTATCCATAAGTGGTGGGGCTTACAGTTTAAAGTCGACTCCGAACGACAGATTTTTGAGAAACTTTGGCAATTTTAATTACTCTCAAAGTTTTTTGCCAGAAATCTGCTGAGAGGAAGTCGCCGAAGAAATATTTTTTCATATTTCGTTTTGATGTCTGAGCTGGGGTTTGAACCGTGGCCTTACGACTAATAAGCCAACACACTACCTACTAGACTACGGCGACTTCAATTAATTTTAATATTAATTGGATATCACAACATCATAGAGTCGAAAAAGTTAAGGAAGTTAATTAAGCTCAATGTGTTCGGCAAAAAAACAAACTTTCTAATATAAGTCAAGGTTTTTGGAACGTATGTGGAAGTTATGTCGAAAACAATGATTATCCCAATAAATATTGCTCATATTAAGTTTACATACAAAGGATAAACGCGATTATATTTCAGTATAAAAAGTTGGAACTTGTAATTGCAACTATGTAGGGAGCAAGTAGTTCCAATCCAATCAGCGAGGAACCTTCGATTAATCAACCACAAAGCATAAACGTATCGAAAGTTCTGCTCTTATTTTTAATTTATTTTTCCAACCAAAACACACGATGTAATTGTAAATAAAACAAAAAATTTTCAGAGAATTATCCTAAAATTCGATAGAACGACCTATGAAGCCGCAGATTCGATGGCATATCGTTATCCGAAGTTCAATGTCGTTAATATGCCGAATGATTGCACCCTATAGCTTTTGAATTGTTATTATTTATTTATTTATTTATTACAATACAAATTATATTATATTATATTCAAGCTGAGTAACTTTGACTATATGCTCGGTGTAGTGTCACAGACCAGAATCTCTGGTGGGAATCGCAACCACGACCCTCACGCTATTAGTCTAGCACACTACCCACTAGACTGCAAGAGCACCCTGAAATGTTATTATAATTTATTAAAGAAAGAAATCCAATAATGCAAATCACATGATCGTGTAGGCTAATAAAGCAATAACGTGAGATAACACGGCCATTGAATTTCTCGTTGCAAGAGGCATAATTTTGTTGGCTCCACATATCGCCTACTTCTATATTACAACTTCAGCAACAAGAAGTCCTTTTTCATTTCGTTATAGCGAACACCATTCACGCTAACTGCTTGGTCGACTACATTTTCGAAGAAGTACGGCCCGATAACGACGCCTGTCTATTAACTGCACCTCTTTACCACTCTTTGTGGATGCACCGGCTTTTTAACAATCACTCGTGTATTTTTATTTGCCCAAAAGTTAAAATTTTGACAAAGATCTCCTGATTTGTGGACACATTATTCTGACCAAAAACATCACGAAATGTATGAAATTCATTTTGATTTGAACCCCCCATTTTCATAAAAAAAAACCAGCATTTGGGATTTGTATGTAGGACGGCGTTCAAGCTTTTTTCAATCTCAAAAATGTAGTAAAGAGCTGCTAAAAGCTAATTTATGAGCTGCGCAATTGTGTACTCTCCATGGTTGAATTTGCCAAAACCTGAAACAAAGAAATGCTGAATTAAGTTGGGTAAATACCTTGATGTAAAGGTCTGACCCCCAATTCTCATCGTGCTTTATAGTTGGACCATTCTTGTAAAGAATTATTATAAAATTGTACTGGTCTTCCAAAATTCATTCAAAATTTAAAAACGTACTAAAATATGATTGCTTAAAATCGTATTATGATTAGCAAATATTATAATACCACTGAAAACGCCATGGCTTTAGAAAATTATCGTATTTGAATTGATTTTATGTTGTGATTACTGATTACAATAATTTTTCAGTGCTATGCACCTGCAACTTTTATGATGCAATTAATAATCGACCTCAACCGTATAACATGTTCCTGTGTTTTCTTTCTTTTTGTTCGTATTGTGATGCTAAAGCTATGGTATTTTATTTTAAAATAAAAATTAATTAAAATTACATTTTTGTGTAGTCTTGCATAGCATTAACCCATTGACGGCTGCCGTGGCTATTGGCGCACCGAATTATTTCGAGCGTATAAAAAATTGTTGACATTAAATAAAAAAATTATGCATTAATATGTATTAGAAAGACCAATAGGAATCAAAAATAAATGGGAACAAAACCCAGTAGATAATATGGTGGCTTATTCCACGTGAGGTCACGGTTCAAGCAACAGGTCAGACATGTCCAACGCAATGAAATATGAAAAAATACTTCTTCGGTGACTGCTTCTCTACAGATTTCTGATAAACCCTCTAAGAGTAAATAAAATTGCCACGAAAAGTTTCTTAAAACATCTATCGTTCGGAGTCAACTTTATACTGTAGGTCCCGTCCCGCCACAGTGTGTGTTCAAAATTAGCACACACAACATACGTTGTGTGATAGGCTAGGTCGTAATGCTGACTAAAGGGTTGGAATTAGCAATCAAGTAAGTTAAGTAAGTCATAATAATTGAATTAATTTTGACAAAAATACAGATTAGGCAGTTGGTTTTAGTTAATAAAAATTAAAATTGTATACCAAAGTTGATCTGGACACTGCTACTCTTTTAATATTTACTGTGTGCCGAACTTCTAATTCTGTTTTTGATCCATTTGGCAATAGAGTTGTCAAAATGGCAACCACAAAGCAAACTGGTTTACGTAATTTCGATTACCTTGCTACGGGAACAGTAAGAGATAATCGTCTTAAAAAATGCCTCCTGATAAATGTAAAGAAGATCTGAAAAATCCAAGAGCAGAGTTTGATTGTAGGTTTGATAAAAACAACGGGATATTATTGGTCCACTGTGCCATAATTATGATTCAATCATGATTCTTAACAGCCGGCACGATTATTGGTCACCATAGTCTAGTAGGTAGTGTGTTTGCTTGTCAGAAACAGTGGTTTAGACATCACGAACAAAGTAAAATATAAAAAAATATTGCTTTCGGCGAGTCCCCCTTTAGCAGTCTGACAAAAACTATTAGAGTCAATAAAACTGTTATGAAAACTATCTCATCCTCCTTTCTCCTTTCTCATCCGTTTGGAGTCGACATTATCGCTAAAATTAACGTACATAACATGAGTGGTGTGAGAAGTTAGGTTGTCAGTGTTAAGTGTTCCCAACGGCTTACAATGTATACGTGCGCCGATCAAGTTCCCGGAAAGCTTCAAATAATATACGTTATGTCTTCCGCTGTGGTCACCGTAGTCGTTGGTGGTCGCCGTAGTCTAATAGGTAGTGTGTTGGCTTATTAGACGTCAAGCCAGGGTTCGAGCCCCAGGCCAGATATCAAGACAAAATACAAAAAGTATTTCTTCGGCGACTTCCTCTCAGCAGATTTCACGCCAAAGCTCTGAGAGTAAATAAAATTGTCATGAAAAGCTTCTCAAAAATATGTCGTTCAGAGTCGACGTTAAACTGTAGATCACGCCACACATGTATAAAATTAACACACACAAGTGGTGTGAAAAACTAGATCGTAATCCTGTAATGGCCAATTATGCCACAACATAAGCTGTTGGAGTTACAAAAAAATTTATAAAAGCATTTAGTGTTGACAAACGATGCTTTCCAAAATTTCACCAATAAGTGACCACTGTGCCAATTTGGGTACACCCCTTTTATTGCCTTTATTTTCCTGCCTTTTTGTGCTCTTAATTTTATATAAAGAAAGGGAATTTCTTAAAGATTTCCCTGTCGTTCTGGTTCGGCTTTCAATGGGTTAAGTTACGCTCAACTTATGTCCTGTCTCTGCAGTTGTCGTTAATTATGTTGTTATTGTTATTAGTTTTTTTAAATACATTTTGTTATTATTATTGATGTTTTACGATAATTTACATTTATGGGATGTTTTTTACTGATTATAATAATTTATTATTTTAATTATAAACAATAACAATAACAGCAACAACAATACTGCTGATTCGAACTCATTTTGATTTTTATAGCCACTGAGTAACTGCATGTTAACATGTTCAGTTTAAATTATGATTTCCTTTATTTTATGCTGAGTAAAGCGATTAAATGCGTTCAGACAAAAACAAAATTTTTTTATTAAATTAATGACAACGAATTAAAATATTGAATTTTCTACCAATAATTTGTTAAAGTTAAAAGTAAAAAAAAATTTGAAGGCGTGTTACAACAAAAAAAAAAAAAAAAATCAGCGCACATACAGCAGAAAAAGTTTATTTTTATTCTCTGTTGATAGGTTAACAAAAAGTTATGTTTTCTCCAGTATTTTTTTTCATTAAACTAAAACTAAACTATATTTGTTGATCCAGTTAAGAAAGTGAATGGTCTGCTATTGCACGTTGCACCTATAGTTGCCTAGAAACAACGCCCTCCGAGTATTTGGTGTAGTGGTAGGGAATCTTGCTGATTGTTGATCATTTCTTCTTCGCAGTATGTGGCAGCACTGCCTAACTTTCCTTTTATGTTATATTTTTTCAATTTCCAGGTGTATTCTTAGATGAATTGTATTTGTGGGGATGAAGTCACTTAATTTTGAAATTTGAAAACCATGACCAACGAGTTTCTTTCCATTAGGAGTTTCGAACCAGGGTTTGGTGTCTTGGATACATGCTGTTTTGACCACCACATCACGCTGCCTGCAATATATACAACGTTTATGAAAGACAGTTTTTACTGAGTGAATCGATAAAAACACATTCAAGCTTTTTATTGAAACAATTTTTAGTGCATATTTCAGACTTATACCCCGGAGGAGGCTAATAAATGTTCATCATGGTTTGCGATTTTATACAATTCAGTAACCCGTCTTATTTCGCCCTGTGTACCACGGAGCATTTGCATATATTGCATTGATGGTATTGATGTTAAAATATGGTTGCTGGCCGGACGAACACTGGTATGAACTTTTATACAGGATAACAATTTCTCTTTCTTACTAAAGATCTGAAACCAAAGCCAAATTTCGTGCCACTGCAGCTGCGGTATACGATTTCACTATTAGGTATTTTCATGAATCTATGCTCAGCCCATCATATTTCCTTCGGTAGATACACCTACTACACACACAGTGTGAACATTCCAGGGGCAGAGCGTTAGATCATGTTCCTTGTATCGCTTTTGAGCTGTGGCGTCTTTATTAAGCGACTTTAAACTTCCTTAAAGCCTGCTTGACCACAGCAATGTTTTCCAAGCAGAGGTCATGGCAATTTTCAAAACGGCACAATGCATGCTGAGTGGCGAGATTTTCAATGAAAATCTCTTGATTTACTCGGATAGACAAGCTGCAATTGAGTCCCTAGCGAACATAATTTCAACGTTCGTCTATGAAAGCGAAGGATTTCTCAAAGAATTATTCAAAGGTAAGGATTCCGGAGCAGGATATCGTCGAAAATTTCATTGCTGATGAGCTGCCATTGGCTGGCAATCTTGACGTATTACAGGGTATAGGTATTCACTACAATGGGCCCAAATGCTGGCCTTCGAGGGGGTTCGCAACCTAACTTAATCTAATCAAAAGCTTCCTAATTTTTAGGAAACTATATACAAAATACGATTATGTGTATAAATAATTGTAAACGTGGCATACATACATATCAGAGGTCAGCAATCAGTATTCACAACGATGAGTATATTCGAATCATACTTATAATTTCTGATACGTATACGCATTCATACTTATTTTAATGTCATACTCATACTACTCATATTCAAAGTTTGAAATTCTCATGGTACTCATACTTAACAATACGCATGATGTTGTTGATTTCGACTCTCTGTGACTCATCATATACACGAATCACAAAATAAGTATGATTCGCGTACGAACACTACATACTCACAAGAAGGCTGTATGTTAGCTGTGCTTGCTGCTCCGCCTTTCTTGCTTATGTGTCTTTCGTCTTTCTTTGTAAATGCAACAACAACTAAGACCGTAAATTTTGACGAATGATTCGAAACACTCGAATCATTTATAAGTATTATAAGTATTTTTCCAAAGTTATGAATCTGAATGAGTAGGCATATGAATAAAACACAGTTCGAATGTTAAGAGTTTGATGTCAACGTTGTACTCATACTCATTGCAACTTGTACTTATAAATCAATGTTGTACTGAATACGAATGAATCAGAGTAGTTGGATTTCAATACTGTTGACTCAATCATACTCAAAATGTCATGAGTACTTATGAGTAGTGAAAAAGCGATTCATTGCTGATCTCTGATACATATGTATAGTATTGATGATATAAAAATAAATTATTCTGCAAATTCGAAGGCAAAGAGAGATATAAGCTCTGTTACATATTTGTTGTTGTTACAACATTTAAGAAAAAAATATGATTCGGATTTTTTGTTCGTTACAAATATTTAAGAATTATTCATTCAGCTCTCTAAACTAACATTCATTATTGTAATTTTTTCGTTTCTTTATCTGTAGCACAGTTTAAGATAAATTGCTTTGCATTAACATTACTAGTGTTTTTGGTAAGTAACAACCACTTGTGTCTGGGCATTAGAAAAATAAAGTTTTATTTTCGTTTGGTTTTCCAAGTCATATATTTGATTTGTATCATTTTACTTTTTTATTTTACTCTCTTAGTTTTAATATATTCATTATACATCAGGTGTTAAATCGGAAGGAACATCTCCCATATGTTACAACTAATTTTATTGCTCATGTGAGAGTGGTTGTGTTTTTGTTTTATACTCTTATAACTGCAGTTAAAAAGATTTCAATTTTTGAAAGAAAACTATTTTTTTATAAATAATATGCTTTAAAAAATAAATAAAAAAAAATAATTTCTAGAGACCATCGACCACCCTGACGTATGAGCACTATTTAGGGAAAATAATATTCATACGTCCTAGTGGACAAATAAGAAATTTAAGGATTAGATAGCAAACTGCTAATGAGCATTAGATATGAATGTATGTAAGAGAAAATTAATATGTTAAATTCAAATACGATAGAATACTAATAAACAATAATTTGAGAAATTTTAAAATACCAGAATTATGAAGATTTCAAAAAAGAAAAAAAAATATTTTTTTTTTGATTTCAAAATAATTAAATGTTTCACATTGAAGATCAATTGCAATTATATGAAATTGCTGATATCAGCATATCAAAAACTTAATTTCAAACGTTGTCGATAACCAGGTTGCAATCGGCTCATTAAATTGTCTGTTTGCTACCGCATCAGAAAAGCGGAAGGATATGGTTTTCAAAGCGACTCCTATCAAGATAAAAAATGACGCCAAGAAATGGTGTACACCAAAGGTTACTCTGTTCTTATTTTCTATTAGTGACGTCAACTGTTAATATCATGGCAATATTTTATTTACTGTCTAAATTTTTGCCAGAAATATGGTGAGAGGAGTCGCCGAAGAAATGTTTCTTCGTATTTCATTTTGTTGGAGATGCCTGAGCTGGTGTTTGAACCGTGGCTTCACGTCTAATAAGCCAACATACTACCTATTAGACTACATCCTATCTTTAAATTTAAATAAAACAAAGTGTGTGTGAGATATCATCGAAATCCCTACATTGTTTGAAGTACCGCTAGACCAAAATGCTAGAATGCGTTGGGTTTGACAATTTGTTTCTTCAAGTACTCATTCATTCAGATATAGGCATCATTATTGAACGTGGTTTATGCATAAAATTTGCAGTTAATTGCCAATTGCTGCGGAGCCCATTTAGTGAACACATATCACTCGTTTAACTTCAGTTCCTGGATCAGTTGAGTTCAGTACAGGTGAATGCATAAAAGTTCTTGTAAGTGACGCCAAATCGACTAGCACGGATTCTCTTGCAAACTTCGAGGGACAGCGACGATGACTTCGACAGTTTTTGGATTTAATTTGAAATTTACTATCTTTCCTTCCTCTTAGTGGTACTTACACTTTTGCAAACATATTAAAATTAAAAAAATGAAGAGTTTAGAGAAATGTCTAATTGGATATCACTCATCATTGTCTATGAATTTGTTTTAAAACCAATCTGCGCATATGGTATCCAAGTGAGGGGAGCTGCCTCTAATACCAATATTAAGCCACTGTAATAATTTGAAATTCAGAATATTAAAGATAATCAGAAATGCTCCAATATCCATTACATATTTACCCACTTTTATTACTTGTTATGTCACCGAAACCATTTAAAAGCATTCTGCGCCTTTCTTCAAATTAAAACAGTCAACAGTACCATGGAAAATACTCCGACATTGCTTTGGACTTTTAGAAATTATTTTATGTAGTTCTATAAAAATTAATTTTGACTTCGTAGATTAAAAGAGCAAAGTCAAAAGGCTAAAACGATCTAAATAGTACAGAAATCTTTACAAAGAAGAACACATTAATAAAAAAAAGTATATCATCCAGCAAGAAGAATTAAATGTGATTTTCTTTTTAAACCACATTTAAAAGTGAATAAAAAAATAAAAAATTGCTGATTTATGAAAAGGTTTGTCTCAAATATTTCCTACAGCTCTCATGCTCCCAAGCAAAACTTTTATCAAACTCTTGGGCCTAATTTGAAAAGATTTGAACATAATGTTGTTAATTAGTTTAAATACATAAAAAACATTATTGTGAGCATTTCTATGATTTATTTTTTAGGAATTAAACATTAAATATAATCGCATAACGCTACCATTAACCCGCTTTTATTTGCCTTGAAAGGTAAATATTTTATGTCCTGCTTAATTGCCTTAAGAAGCCGAAAGAAATTGGATTCCAAGAGTGTTACCCTTTTATATCTTTTTTAAATTGCGCTGTTTTGGTCTAAACTGATTAAATGTTTTTATTTTAGAACACACAGATTTTTATCGTTTCATGTATTTCATCTCATTTTTCTAAACAGAGTATTTTATTAAATTAAAATCATCATCAAATGAAAATTTAAAATTTATTTCTATCCCAGCTCTCCTGTTGTTTGTTTTGTTGATGGTGAAAAGAATTTTATTCGCTTTTGCTTTCACTGTTGTTTGCTTTGGTTTCTGCAACTTGTGTGTTCTAAAATCATCAAATAGCACCAAAAACTCCGATTAAGTCAAAAACCCACAAAAAGACATGAGAACACAGAATCTGGCATTCCAGCTACAAAATTACATTAATTAGCAGTCATTTACTGAACCTAAATACACACTCTATGCACACGTAAGCAAAACTTTTAATTTAAATGCCTTCGCAGACTCTTCCGTATATAAAATAAAGAAAATATTGAAATCAACATACATACGTGTTAAATCTAGCCCTTACGTTCTGCTTTAATTGTAATTAACACATACACCTGTACCTCATCGTACTTCCATATTTATGCGCGCAATTGTTTATATTTCTTTAACCAAATTATTATTATTTTATTTATCAGTTAAGAATTAAACAAATATTTTAAAAGATTAAGTTATGTTACGTAAGGTGGCGGAACTTCCTTGAAAAAAAAAATACAGCATTAAGGTCCGCTGTGACAACACAATCAATATTCCACTTGAGGATCAAATATTTCATAAAGGAAATCAACTCCAGTCCAAAATAAATTTTGTTATTGCAGTAGCCTTAGTCTCTTGACAAGAACATGGCACTGTCATATTAGATGAAAGACAGTCTCCTCCATCTCCTAACAGCCACAGCTCCTGCAGAAGTCATTTGGTGGAATGTCAAGCCTTTCGGCAAGCTTCCCAAAGGGACTGTCGACCGTGAGAATCGCTATTGTGCGAAGAAGGGCCATGCGATTTAAGCATAGAAGTGAGTCAGTACTCTCTCAGCAGATTTCTGGTAAAAACTGTGAGAATAAATAAAATTCACTTGTAAAATTAACACACGCAACATAAGTGGTAAGATAAGCTAGGTTGTAATCCTAACTGAAGGGCTGTAATGACCAATTATGCTATTTAACTGAGTCGGTCCTCGCCTTATACATACGTGTCGAGCAGAGTCCTACAATATAAACATGCAAACGAGATTTAACCTCTGTGTAAGACAAGCAGGTAATATACAATTTAAATAAACCATTCGGAATACCTATGCCCTGTAAAATGTCGGGTATTTCGAGTTTCGTACCGGCCATGATCAGCTCATTAGCAATGCAATTTCTAATGTTATCCCCATGTCCCAGAACCTTTCAATGCTGCGATATTTTTCTGATAAATCCTCGGCTTTTATTGACAAAAACAATCGCAGCGTAGTTGTCCGAATAAATCAATATATTTTCGGGAAAAATCCTGCCACCCAACAATCATTGTGCCACTTTCAAAATTGCTATGACCTCCAACTGGAAAAAATGCAGAGTATCAGATTTTCTTGTTAGAACTCTTAATCAATATATCACATGTCATGCATATTTGACCCATCCGCATAAATTTCAAGGGCCCCATTGGGCACCTCCGGATCTCTAGACCAGATGTTGGAATTATAAAATCAAAAGCTCTATTCAGAACAATTTATAAGAAACCATATAATCGACCCAAATGTCTCCATGTCTTTATAGTATAGCAATATTTCGGCAGTAAAGCATATTCCCGGATTTACTTGCAGTCAACCTTTCTGCCAACAACCATCAGCTCAGCTCTCTACTTTAAAAAACGGTCAGAGAGGAGCCAATTGAGCACAGCAAATAATGGTTTGTTAGAAGAACGTACACAGTCTAGCAGTAAGCAGTCCTTAACTGTTTTCTTTTTTGTACTTGGAAAATAGATTGTAAAATGGAGGAAAGATGGTGAAGTGCTTATGAACTTTAGATATGGAATAGCGATACACAAGAATAGCTATACTAAAAATCTAATAATCATTGCCAAATTAATCTTAAAAGAGTTTGTTCCATGATTTTTTTCCGTCCTTTCATGGGGCTATGTTTCGTGTAAACTAATCTTCGAAGTGTGAAAATAGTCACGGAGATGCTCAATGGGATATTGGCAATATGAATTGTGGAAAGTTCATAAAAAGTATAAAACTACGATATGTTTATCCAATAGCAATATAGGATCTCTTTTAAAGCGCTTTCTAACTTTAGATTTAAATAAAATAAAGAGAATGTGTAGCCGCCGTAATCTAGTAGGCAGTTTTGTGACATCTCAAGCAAAACGAAACATGAAAAAATATTTCTTTGGCGTCTGCCTCTCAGGGGATTTCTGGCAAAAACTCTGAGAATAGACTGCCATTAAAAAGTTTTTAAAAAAATTGTCTTTCGGAGTCGACTTTAAACGGTAGCTACCGCCACTCATGTATAAAGTTAACGCACACAACATAACTTGTGTGAGAAGCTAGGTCGTAATCCTGACTGAAGGGTTGTAATGACGAATTATGTATGTATGAAAACAAAGTCAATACACCATCATTGTGAGGGAGATATATTCATTCGCGATTAACGTGGACATCATTAAATTCAATTTTCGTACATTTAAGTGTATATAAAATGTTATCAACATTATTTTTAAAAGATCTTCACCAATGTGTACAAGTGAATGTAAAATATGTCTCCGTTAAGCAGTTGTATGTGACTGGGATGACAGGAAGTATTAAAAATTTTAAGATGATGTTGATGAAGGCATTGAAAAGGATTCGAAACAAAAAATAAAATAAATAAAGTGTCATTAATTAAAATAAAAACCACAAGATAAGTAAATAAAAATAACAGCAATTAGAAAACACTGCGATAGTTGCATTAAAGCAAAATTAAAGCATCTCTCAGAAAATATTCAATTACGGCTGTAATGAAAATATTGTTACGTTTTTACCTTTTTAAAAACGTTTAAAATATGAGTTCTTTGATTGTAAACAAAATAAAAGCAAATATGTGTTTAGTTTCAATTAAACTCTTTATTGTTCGCACTACTTTTCTGTGCCACCGTTTACAACTTGACGAATACAACAATAATTTGCTTTATTCGTTATTCTTCTTTGCTTACAACGCACATCTTTTCAACGGCGATCTGGAGACCACGACTGTTTTCTTCACACTCAACGCCCCTTCACACAAGACTAACTGAATTCTTACTACCACTCGTTGTCTGCTTTGTCTTGCCTTTTTATCTGCGGATGTAATCAGTCTGTTGAAGGTTCTTGAAGTCGAACGTTCGGGGTTTCGCCTTCTCAAGAACTCCATCGCGACTTCAATGTTGTTTGTGTATTTTGTTCACATTGCTTGTTGTTGTCGCTTGTCTATCCCCTTTTCTTTCATACTGACTTTGTTGGTTTGCTTGTAAACAAGTTCGTTATATTTGTTTGTGTAGCTTTTGCTCATTTTAATGTTAAACGATGTATACCGTTTCAATTTTCGTAACAATATCTTTGATATAAAGTATATTGTTACTGATATTAAATAAAATCTGAAGATCTCATTTTGATTATAAATTAAATATTTTTCTTTACAACTATGTCTACATTTCAGATGTCTATATATATACTGTATACATCTGAAAGGAAAAAACACCCACTCTCAAAAATCATTGAGTAAAAGTCGAACATCATTGAGATGTCAATCTACTTTTGATTTTTGTTTTATTGATAGAAACGACACCAACTCCACAACAAATAGAGGAACAACACAAATACATGTATGCGATTCATATCCCTGAAAACATGTCATATAACATACAACGCTTTCTGAGCAATATCAGACAAGTTTTTTTTTTATCATGTTTGGGGTAGATTTTGTATGTGAATAAAAATAAATGAATTCTTCTCAATTTTTTTTTAAGCCCGAGTGTGCGTTCATCTAACAGTGTGTGAGTATAGGACAGCGTCTAAATATAGGAAATCGTTAAATTATACGAAAATGTTCATAAAATAGACTTTATATCCCAACAGTCACATTGTGATATGTGAGAGGCAAAGTGGGAAACAGAAGAAATGTTATTAAAACTATATATAACAGTTAATGGAAAGTGTTATTTAAATTCTGATAACCAGGAATTTAAATTTAAATAATGTTAATAACATAAAAATGTTAGGTTTCTATTGTCATTTTAAAAATTATTTTGTTTCATTTCAAATTTTAATTTTAAGCGAAGCGTGTTAAAAATCATACAGATTTACCCCCGGTATGCCAAGCGAAAGGGCTGTTTATTGTTTGTTTGCGAAGTTAAACCATCTTTTTGAAGCTACATCCGTCCAAAAAGTTGTCATTTTTATTGAATCTGTTTAGTCAAATACCAATGTTCGCATTTTGCATTAATCATCACTTGCAAATAAATAAAACTATTTTATCAAAACGAATGTTCTCTTCAGGCTACGTAACACCCGTTTTTCCATTTGATGACAACCATAATCGTCCTACAGAGAGGACTATTCGAACATAGAGGACTATTCCTAAATAGTTTCAAATTACAAAGAAAATTTTTAACGCTTGCAAAAATTTTTGCTGGTTTACGATCTCTGTTTAATGCATTAAACATACAATATTTTCTTTTTTTTTAAATGATTTTATGATTAATAAAATAAATATTGTATTTAAAACTTATATCCTTCATTGATTTCAGTAAATAAAAGAGAATATCGGCTGGATATGATTAATTACGAAAATACTACATATTAACAATCATAATAATTTTATTTTAATTCATATTATTTTAAGTAATTTAATATTAAAGTACTTTAAAAAGAATATTTATTTATTTAAAAAAGTAACAACAGTATTTGCGTATTTAAATCAAAATCAAATTAAAATATTTACTTTGAAAAGATATGCAAATAATGTTTTTTTTTTTAATCATGTTCGTCATTATTTGTGTACATAACTGCGTTTTAATAATAACACTATGCGGCAAAATACAAAAAATTAAATACACCCGAGTAACTACCTAGTCTAAGTTGTTCAGTTAGTTGCGTGGAACTCAAAAATACTTTTTTTCTCGAACCCTCCAAACCGGTTTTATTTGACAAAAAATGTTTTTTGGACTTTACGCACAAATTTATTGATTACACAAACATTTCTGAACCGATGTCCAAAATTTAATCTTTATTAGGAAGGAGATGGATGGGCCTTTAAAATGATATACATACATATATATATTATTTGACTTAATATGGTATAAGATTTGATGAGGTAAACTTAATTAATGTGAATTTTTTTCACATTTTTTCAAGTTTGTCCGTTCATAGTGGCAAACTTTAATTAAAAAGTATGAAATAAGTGATGACATTTTGAAAGAGCATTATCTTGTGAAGAGATTGATAATTCGCTGGATCAAATTATTATTTAACCCATTTCGCTCCGAGATTAAATTTTATTTTTTGTTTAAGAATAAAATTACTTTTTTAGGGTAATTAGGACCTACTGATGTCAAAAATGAGCTCAAAAAATTTTTCAGACTTTTCGTTTTCGGATAAGCGCCAGCGTTCGAAATTTCGGACAGACAAGTTTACACATATGCGAAGGCACGCATGTGCATGTAAATCATATTTTTTATAATTTATAAAACGATTACATATATTGGCAGTAATTCCTCATAATTATTTTTTTAATTTTATTTTGTTTATTATTTTTAAAAATTAATTTAAAAAGTGTCCAAAAATATGGGTTGAAAAAATTTGCCCCTAGCATCGTGGGGAGGGGGATATTTTACGGGGGGATTTTTTTTTATTTTCCTAAAGTTGAGACTTAATACCAAAACCCAAATTTTTTGGAAATTTTACCTTTTACATACATAAACATTTTTTGAAAAAAGAATATTTTTACTGTTCGAAAAATCGAACAGCGGAGCGAAATGGGTTAAAGAGTCTAACAGTCGAGTTATATTCTTCATATATACTATACTCGTATATTTTTCAAATGAACTTTTAGTTAAAAAATTTTCAGATTTTTTTATGGATCTTGAGTGACCACCAGAAGTTGAACAATGTTTGCGCAAAGTGAAATAATAACATTTGCAAAAACCACAAATATTAGCCGACTTCTGGTAGTCGTAAAAACGTGAAATTTACACATTTTGCAATAAACTATCAAGATCCTACAAAACTTTTAAAAAATTTTGAACCAAAAGTTCAATTGATAAGATGATATATATTAAGAATATAATACGACTGTTGTACTATTTAAGTTATAACTACAGTCATTTTTGTTGGATTTGATCAAACAAAGTGTCAGTCTCTTCACAAGATAATGTACTTTCAGAATGTCTTCACTTATTTTATATTTTTTAATTAAACTTTGGAATTAAGAATGGCCAAAGTTGAAAAAATAAGAAAAAATAATAGTTTCAAAGTTTATCCCATCAGAAATCAAAACATATAAGCTTGAACAAAATGTTTATGTATAACGTGTGAAAGGCTAAACTCTCCCGTTTCTAAAAAACTTTAGATTTTTAAAATAAGTTCAAAAATATTTGGGTAATCAATAATTATGTGTGAAAAACCAATAAAACCGTTTTTGTCAAATAAAAGAAGTTTTGAGGGTTCGAGAAAAATAAAAAAAAAACTATTTTTGAGTTCTACTCAACCTAGTGAATAACTTAGACTATGTAGTTACTCGGGTGTATTTTCACTGTCGCACCGTGTAATTTAATAAAAAAAAGTGTCAGAAAGAACACAAGAACCAAAATATAAACTTTAATAATAAAAAAGTATGTGAAACAATTTAAAAACCGTCAAAAACACAAACAAATTTTTGTTGTAAAATTGTAAAATTAAATTTCCCAAAAAAGAAAAATGTCATAGAATATGAACAAAGAATCCTTTTATGATTAAAATACTAACAAACAAGATATATTCGACTCAAATCAAGAGCGTATATATGACATGATAAATTGTGATGGAAATACAAGGCAGATTCATATGGTTCGCATTAAATGGTTTTTATTGTGGTATAAACATAATAAACGCAACACAGCAAGTACAACAATTTTGTAATTGCAGCGTAAGGTAAGCTGCATGCGTATCTTCTTATATATAAAAATTAATGTGTGTTTATTTGTTTGTGAGTTTGTTTGTTTGAAGTCTATAGACGGCTAAACGGCTGCACCGATTTTCTTGAAATTTTAACAGTACCTCACTGTATGACTGGAAGCAACTATAGGCTACTTTTTATTTTAAAATTTCAAGTAGGCGACGTGCAACGCCCATATACCCAATAAATATTTAATGTCGCATATCTCATAAATTGCAACAGCTAGAGTCCTCAAATTTTGTATGGACGACTTTGACGTATATATGAACAAAATGGGCGGATTGGCTATAGTGGGCGTGTCATCTGCCATAGTCTATATATATAAAAATGAATGTTTGTTTGTATGTACCTTATAGAATCGTAAACTATGCATTTGATCATATTATGATCTTTAGCAAAGTTGTTGCGCATGAGCCGCAATTAAAATGAATTAAATCGTAAACTGTGCATTCTTTAACAAAGTTGTTGCCCATGAGTCGTCGGAGATTGGTGCGATTAATTTCCGATGGATGGCGTCACTGAAAATTATTCAAAATGAATGACAAGCAATTGGTCGACCTACACCTCAAGCACGGAAGAAAAGGGCATTACGAGCCTCAGAATCGGGCGAGCATTGAGACTGGAAATTCTTAGAGTATATGCCGATGAGACCCGTTCGCTTGAACTGCTTGAACCACGAGAAGTGTGATTAGAAACTGATCGAATGCGTACTACTGAGGCCCGTTCATATGAATCATCAGGACAACGGGAAACAAAATCAATAAAATGATTCAAAATTAATTGGACATTTGTTTAATGTCTTTTCTTCAAATTTATTTTAGTTGGTGGAGCAGCAACACGCGCAGGGTACAGCTAGTTAATTATAATAAAGTCGTGCGGCGGTATATTTCATACAACGCATATTTAAAATCTGCATACATTTAAAACCATCTTGCATATTATTTTATTGACAGCATTAATCCTCGCATTGCCAGCACAAGACCTCTCATTGTTAATGAATAAAAATTAAAATTTTTGCTCGTAGTCCCATTGCCTTTAAAATAATCACTTCCTTATACACAAATGCATTTTATGCGTTGCCTTTATTGTGTTCATAGCATTACAATTTTGTTTTTTCATCGTGTTTAATGCATATGTACGCAGTGGCTACAAGTTAGTCAGTCAATAAGTCGAATTTTTGACTACTTTTTCTGATAAATCTGTGCGAATGACATCAATTGCGCCTTTAATATTAGCTGCTAATACTTCAACAGCTACTGCTATGTAGGCATAGCCTTATGACTTAACAGCATTTTTGCAATTAGTCGTTGCTGTCCAGATCATTAAATTCAGGCCAAAAGTACTCGCCGTTGAAAGTGATGGCGTGACTAGCGTTGTTATTAAAGATATATAGGCCGATGCCGTCCACCTAAAATCTACACAATTCGTGATCTCTTCAGGATGCATTGGACGCTTTTGGATCTTATGTAGATTGTTATCGTACCGAATTCGACAATTTTGTTTGATGGAAATTCTGGGTTAGTTGCCAACTGCTCAGTGCCCATTTCGCGTAAGCGTTGTCTATGATCATACCGCCTACACTCTCTTACATAAAGCACATACATAACATAATTGGTGATTACAACCATTCAGTCAGGATTACGACATAGTTTCTCACACCACTTATGTTCTGCGTGTTAATTTTATACATGAGTGGCGGGACTTACAGTTTAAAGTCGACTCCGAAAGACAGATTATTGAGAAACTTTTCATGGCAAGTTTATTTACTCTCAGAGTTTTTGCCAGAAATCTGCTGAGAGAAAGTCGCCGAAGAAATACTTGTTTTGATGTCTGGCCTGGGGCTCGAACCCTGGCTTTACGTCTAATAAGCCAACACACTAACTACTAGACTACGGCGGCCACACTCAGACCTAAAACTTTTTCAAAATTCATTTTACAGAAGGCCAAGTTTTCCGGC
This sequence comes from Sarcophaga subvicina, assembly GCA_936449025.2. Classification (NCBI taxonomy): domain Eukaryota; kingdom Metazoa; phylum Arthropoda; class Insecta; order Diptera; family Sarcophagidae; genus Sarcophaga; species Sarcophaga subvicina. The sequence goes on from OW388084.2 coordinate 44,247,619, forward strand.
ATCCTATAAAAGGATAGATGACCTACGATTTAAGAGTAGGGGTCGGTTATACGAATCGAGCACAGTCTAGCAATATTGCACGTTTAGTCTTACTGTCACGGAGATTGAGCTTCACTGTGAATCGAGGGAATTTTCCTGTAAAACGAGGGGGCTTCCCCGTAATCTCTAGGCGTTAATTAGCTCATCAGCAATGGAAGTTGAAATGAAATCCCTAATACGCGGAATCCATATAAGGGTTTACGTTTTCAATGATCCAAAATTTTTCTCGGCATTCATTGATAAGGACGGATATTGAGCGATCAGTGTAACTCCCAAGGGTACAATTGGGAGCCTTCATCTTCGCCGGTAAGCAGAAAGACAAAAATGAGCGTTTCATTCCTCTGACCAATTTATCCGTAACACAGTTTTCGGTTATGAAACTATGATGCACTGAGACCAATAAATGTAATGTTTAAAATCAATCTTATGGCAGCTTGGCTGCCTATCATAAATAAACCAGTTTGTTCCCAGGGAATACTCTGTATTCCCTGAGCAGATATTTAATAGCCATGAGAAGAGTAACAGCTTTCCTGGAAGACGTGCGAATTTGAAGGAATATCTGATATCCAAGTCCTCGATATACACACCATAACCTAACTTACCATGATTACGAAAAGTTTAATTAGATTTGTTTATGTTTGTTTATTGTTTTCATGATTGCTTACGACATCTAAGGATTTATTTAAAATCTGTGTTTACGTGTATTGTTACACAGTAGGTGCAGGGTACCACGTAGATGGTCTTGACCCGTCTTGAGTTCACAAAAATAAATTCACCGAAAAGCTCAGAAAAGAAATTATGGATATAATATACGAAGTAAATGAAAGTGCATGTAAACACATACTAACACAAATGCACATATGTATGTAGAAATGTACAATTACATCTGTATGTAAAACGGCAATAGTGTGCAGTTAAAAAAATGCAAATTAACGCAGCAATTTGCTTTAGTTTATGTTCATACATACTCGTATGTCTATGTATAACATAATATAAGTATGTATGGGTAAGAGAAAATGTTAAAGAGTGTATGTGGGTATTAGCCTCGTATTCTTGTGCATATTCGTTGAATTTTAAAAATTTGTACTACACATGCCGCAGCTGTGCCTATTAGAAAGTTCAACTTTAAAAATCTCATTCGTAAAAACATCTTTAACAACAACAACAACCAGAAAGTGTGTCAACATTAAACAGTTGAGTTTAAGCGTATTTTATGGTGCATTACTGTTTTTTTATCTCTTTCGTATCTTAAACATCACTTTTATGTCGGTTAGTAGAGCATTTTACAGACAACTGAAGATTTGTTCAGTCAGATTCATTTCAAGTGGGCGCAGGCCAAAAGTAAAGCCTTTTTTTGTTCTTATTTTTATTTTAATGTTGGTTAAACTCGAGTATTTTCTGAGCAATACAGTTATTAGGCAACAATAAAAATTTGAAAGTAATAATCCTTAGGATTTTTTATGAAACAGTAACATGAAGCAAAATTCTGAATTGGGATCATAGAACGAGTTGAGCAACAATTTCTTTTGAGTTGTTTGTAATAAAATATTACCACGAATTTTCAGTAAAAAAACCAAATTCTCTACTTATTATTATCGCTTCATTTAACATTTCTTATATTTAAACTAAAAACACATGACAGTAATTGAACTGATTTTCTATGATTGCATCAGTCACATCGGTTAACTCGAGTTCTTTCTAAGGAGAATAATTTTACGGGATAAAAATAAATAAAAGTATACGGTACCTTCCAAACAACAAGAAACGACCGGTAATTCTACCCATTTTGTTGACAATTTGATCTAAAACTATGAATTTGTTATGCTGAATCCTCTTCTTATAAATCCTTTTCTTATAAATCCCTTTGAATATTGTACTGTTGCAAAAACAGAATAAAAACAAAAATTTCTAGAAAAGAACACAAACAATAACAATTAATAAAAAGAGCGGAATTTGGTCAAACATAAAAGAGTTATATGATAAAGAGTAAATGAGCTTCATCGATTCGACAACAGTAACCAATTAGAGTTAATGTGTTCGTCGATTCAACGAAGAGTGACCTTTATGTACAAAAATGAAGAATAACCGTCCAGGGTTAATATCCAAATCATCCAATTCAGGCCAAACGAAGTAGTCAATCATAGAAATATAGTGCTAGCAGTTGTCAGTGGTAGCCTGGCCAATGTCGTTCTTAAAGCAATGTCGGCCAATGATGCCTGCAGCTCAAAATCCAAATCAAACAGTAACATTTTTGGAGTGGAATGGAGTGTCTTGGATTTAATGTGGATTGGTATTACCAAAAATTCGACACCTTTGGCAGTTCACGTATCAATTCATTAAAAAATTAGCCTCATATCTGAAAAAGAATTTTTAATGAAATACGCTCGGCATGTTGACCGAAGAGGACGCCAATTTTATAAAACAATATTATTTTTTTAACGTGTTAGTGAACGTTTTACCTATCCGTAGTGATTTGGCAAAACTGACTGCATAAATGACAACTGATTTCACAGATTTGGCTTCAAGAAGACGGTTGTTACCAAGTGTCAAAGTAAAGAACCTGTTGAAAGGCATTTTAGTAAGCAAACGTTCAATAAAATTGGTAGTGCGATGTAATCAATTGAAATCGAATACGCTCCATCCAGAAAAGCCGTGGCGAACATTAATGCCAAAGTCTTTCAAAAGAATAAAAAATTTCGATGATATCCCACGTACATTTTGTTTTATTTAAATTTAAGGGTGCCCTTGAAGTCTAGGGGTTAGTGTGCTAGACTATTTGCGTGAGGGTCGTGTGTTCGATTCCCACCAGAGACTCTGGTCTGTAACACTACACCGAGCATATGGTCAAGTTACTCCGCTCGTATATAAATAGAATATAATTTGTAATTGTATTGTAATTAATAAATAAATAAATTTGAAAATGGAAAGCGTTTAATAAACGACCATCTCTAGTTTATACTTTGATACTTTTCCGCTGAAATATAAATTGTTAACTTACAAGTTTCGTAGTTCTAGTTATAGAGTAGAATTTAAGTGAAAGCCGGTACGACATATTCGTACATCGTATAATAAAATCAGAATCAACCGTCAGTAACAATTTTACTTCTTTAGGGTCCTTATTATAACCATTTTGCTGTATTAATGAATTTCATGCACTTTTCTCTAGTAATTCTCTCATGAATCATGCGGCATAAGGCATTTGAATTATTTGCTCACGATATTGTAACCTGATTATTTGATATGTTCGCTGTTGCAATTATGAAATTAATGGTGGTTACGAGGGTAGGGGTAATGCTGAATAATCTATCGTAAGTAATTGCAACTAACGAGTTAAAATCCGTCACTTCAAACTATGTCAACATTGTAATGAAAGTGGCGGAAAGAAAACTGTTTTTAATTGATTTATGTCTTCAATATTACCATAAGATTCTCCTTTGCTATACCATACTTACTGTACGTAACTTACGTTTTTACCTTTTAAAAACGTTTAAAATATGAGATCGTAGATTGCAAATAAGACAATTCTGTGTGCCAGTTGGAAATAAACTGGATGTAAAAACAACAATTACTTTTCTTTGTTATTCCTCTGTTTACACCCTTTGCATAAACAATAAAAATTACTAAACAATTGTTCAGCTGATCTTTGTATCGCAGTTCTTCAAACCACGATTACTCTCTTCAAACACACCGCGTATTCACACAAGACTGACTGAACTTCACTAACTCAGTAGCCGGCTTTGCCTTGCCTTTTATATGGGAAAGTAAACAGTCTGATGAATGTTCTTGAAGGCGAACGTTCATGACTTCACCTTCTCGCAATCTCTATAAACGTAAACATGGTTTTCCCTTTTTTAATGCTGGTGTTTATTGGTATATTTTTGTTTACTTGTTTACCATTTTATGCTCGTATTTGTTGTTACATTACGCAGTGTGATGATTTGTAAACAAGTTCATTGTTTTGTTTTTGTAGCTTCTGTTTATAATTTTTAATGTTAAACGATGTAGAAGCAAAACACCAATATCAAATTTTTTTTATTTTCGTAACAATATAATGATTTCTCTAACATCCACCGCATTTTCACAATACCGTATATCTTGATTGCATTTACTCGTGTGTATTTGTGCTTTTACTTGCGTGTGTTTGTGTGAGTGTATTGAAGATAAGACCACATATTACGCAACTTAATTAATATCATAAATGTCATCAACAACATGATAATAATCAGTACTACCACCATCCATTATTTACACCTTCAAAGAGAAATCAAATGAAATTAAAACCACATTTTATCCGCAGTTGCCATGACGTGAAAGAATCTTACACAATAGGCTGAAATTGGAATCATATCGTATATGACTGGCAAAAAATCAATAAATTTATTATGATGACTTGTAATGATTACATCAAATAATTTTTTGAACAGTTTGTGTTTTAAAAATAAGAAAAAAATTCAGAGTATTTTTAAAAGTAAATTTAATATTTATTTGGAGCAATGAACGAATGACTCATTTAAATTTAAAATATGATATCAAGCAAAAGTTTTATGTGGCTATGTCATACGTGGCTATGTAGTGGTCCATTCGGGAGGCCCAACTTTGTCAAACATTTCAGATGGTATCTCACTAATGGTAGTGCTGTCTCCTAGGGATGGAATGGCTGACTTAAGAGAGCCAGGTTAAATTGGCAGACAAATTCGTTTACCATTAAAATGATAAACAAAAGCTACAAAAACAAAAACAATGAACTTTTTACATAATAAACAAGTAAACAATAATGCAACAACAACAATGAGACAAACAAACAAACAAAATACACAAACAACAATGAAACAACGAACAAATGAAACAAACAATGAACATTCGACTTCAAGATCATTCATCAGATTGTTTACGTTGGCATATAAAAGGCAAGACAAAGCAGGCAACGGAGTCAGAAAAAATTTTGTCAGTCTTGTGTGAAGATGCGTTGCGTGTGAAGAGAATGATCCTGGTTTGAAGATCTCTGTAATAAAAATCTGTCGAGCAATTGTTATTGTTTACGCAAAAGAGTGTAAATAGAGGAATAACAAAAAAAGCAATTGTTGTTGTTTACATCAAGTTGTGAACAGTGGCGCACAGAATTGTGCGAACAATAAAGAATTTATCCAAAACTAAACACAAATTCATTTTTATTTTATTTGCAATCTACAAATTCATATTTTAAGCATTTCTAAAAGAGTAAAAACATAACAATATTTTCATCCATTAGGCAAACTTGGTTGTGGTACATTACCTCACTGGAATTATTGTAGCACCTAAATTTTTCGTGGATTCATAGCAAATGATCGAAGAACTCAAACCCAATTGTTATCAAAGGCGAGAAACTGCTGTATCGCGGTCTTCATCGAAATCGGGTTATATAACAAAACTATTATGCTTAATAGGTCATTACAACCCTTTAGTCAGGATTTCAACATAGCTTCTCACTTGCCCCGTGTTGAGTGTATTAATTTTATCCACGAATAGAATAACCTACAGTTCAATGACGATGACTGCTGTCAGGAGACGCAGAAAGAAATAATTTCGTTTTGTTTGAGAAGTCTGAACTGGGGTTTGAACCTCGGGCTGTCGTCGAACAAGTCAATACTGCACTATATATACTAAATTATATCGTCTTTAATGTGTTAATATATGATAAATTACACCTGATTTAAGATTGGGTCACAGATCCTTTAGATTGCTCAATTGGTCCATTGGACAGTTGGTTATGCATGTATAGAGTACATACGTAACATACACAATTGATCAGCCAGGATTACGACCTAGTTTCTCACACCACTTATATTGTGTGTTAATTTTATACACGAGCGGTGGGTCCTACAGTTTAAAATCGATTCCGAACGACAAATTTTTCAAAAACTTTTCATGGCAATTTCATTTACTTTCTTTACTTTGTGCCAGAAGTCAGCCGAGAGAAGTCGCCGAAGAAATATTTTTTCATATTTTATTTTACTGGAGATGTCTGACATTGGGTTTGAACCGAGCCCTCACGTCTAATAAGCCAACACACTACCTACTACACTACGGCGACTACTAACTCAAATACCGGTCAGTTTTATTGGAAATAAATTCTTTGGGAAGATATTTTCTTGAAAGAACATGTCATTTATTGGTATTCCATGTCAAAATATTGGTCTTCCTTTGAGGCCAAGATTGATTAGTCCAAATTATTGATACCAGTGATAGTTCTTGTTGAACAATTTGTGTCTCTTTACAGTTTACAAATTATGTACGCTTGTGTAATAATAATGTATAGAAACAATTTCCTATTTAAATATAATGACGTGTGCTTGATGGCGGTATAATGCAAATGTTTTGTCGTATTTATAAAATACTAAATAAATATACATACAAACAAATAGACGGCTGTCAAAGACAAAGAATCAAAAACCAAAGTAAACACACAAAAAAAAATTTGCATCAAATCAACCACAAGTTTTAAGTTTACTTTACGTAAAAACGGTTAAAAGAGCGAGCTAGAGCAAGTGACTGACAAGACTTATGAGATTACAGGCATCAATGTGAACCTTAAAATAAACCACAAGATGGTTTAAATAAATAAATAAATAATCCTATCACTTAAATATATTAAATAAATATGCTTATACTAGTGCATACAAAATGAAATGAAATGATTCATGAACGTTTTATTTACATTTAAAATCATATTAAATTCAACAATATTGTCGAAAAGCCTTGTATAAAAGAAATTAAATTGAATTTATTTCATTAAATAGTTGGTGGAAATTCTATTCAGGCAAGAGAACCATTTGCTACTATTTTTTTACTTGCAATTTTTATTCTAAATTCATATTTTCAGATTCTAAATACGTTCCGGATAGTTAATATGGAACGGTACACGAAGGAATAACGGGTTTTTATTATGAAAATATTATTGAAAATGGAAGAATTTTTAAGATGTAATTAGGAAACGTAGAATAAAATACGTTAGAGAAAGTGATTCAACAAATCGCGCCATAAAGCTGGTGATTGAGAAATTTGAAGAAATTGGATCCGTTCATGATAACAGAAACAGAATTTATTAACGCAGTGATCATTCAACTTACGATATAGCAACTGTGAGCAGAAGTGTCGCCGTAGTCGAGTAGGTAGTGTGTTGTCTTATTAGACTTGAGGCCACGGTTCAAACCCCAGGTTTGATATCTCCAATGAAATGAAATTTCAACAAATATTTCTTCAGTGATTTCTGACAAAAACTCTGAGAGTAAATAAAATTGTCATGAAAAAGTTTCCCAAGAATCTGTCGTTCACAATCGACTTTAAACTGTAGGTCCTGCCACTCAGGTATATAATTAACACACAACATAATTGGTGTGAGAAGCTAGGTCGTAATCCTGTCTAAAAGGTTAAATGGCCAATTATTTATAATTATATGAAATGTCCTCTCATATTAGTTCACAGCAAATAAACATCGAACGATATTCAACATTTTTGCATCACAATATTCATTTAAATACTTATAATATCCATCGTAACAAAAAAAAAATTGGAATTTTTTTAACAAAATAATCTTCTCTGACAAAGCCCATTTCTAGCTCAATGGCTACGTCAACAGGCAGAATTAACCGTAGATCGAGTTTGTTCAAAGATGATACATTTCAATTTTTGAGACGACATAACTTTAATTCAGAAAAAGTTATATGTCTGATATTTTTTGAATTCATTAGTATTGTTGTCGCCATTATTTTAAACCAAATAAAAAGAGAAAATTTCTAACAGGGGTAACAGAATTCAAAAACATCATAATTCTGGCTTATGTGTCATTTTTGATACATAGACTTTCCTAGAGATTTTTTGGTGTTGTGTATGTAATTTTTTTAAAATTTTAAAGATTTTGTGAAGTTTTATCGTAAATAATACAATATTTATGGTTTTCGAGAAATAATTGGAAGTTAAGTGTGGAACGAAAGTGAAAAGGTTGAATTTTCTATTCTTGAAATGTTCGTGATATTGACTGAAGTAGTCGTAGTCTAGTATGGAGCGTGTTACCTTATTAGACGTCAGACCAAGGTTCAAACCTCCGGTCAGACATTTTTAATTTATTACGAAAGGTTGTAATGACCGCTTATATATTAATTATATATGTAATATCCCTGCTACTAAAGACTTTGAAGAAGAAGAAAATAGAAACTCGTCGTATGAACTGAAGAAAGTATTGGCAGCAACAAACATGATGACAGGATGTTTATCGCCAAAGATGGTACTACTTGGAACAAAACAAACTGCATTTAGTAGTTTGGGATGAAAAAATATTAGCAATTTTCACGCAGATTGCTAGTAGCGGTTTCCTGAAATCTTGTAGAGTCTTTCTTACTGCTCTTCTCATATTTATCTCACGTGACAGACAAACATTAAAAAAATTTGTTTTGTTCCATGTTTTATTGCAGATCATAATTTTATATTATCGTTTTGATAATGATATATTTACAACCATTACGCCTTTTCGAAAAATGAGCTGAAAAGCTTGCAGCCTTTAATAATCATGCTTAAAGCCTTTTTTTCAAATTCGAATGGAAAGGGTTTTTTTTCTAAAAAAAAAAAAATATGTGTATTTATCTTAATTTTTTGTTTGAAGATTTTAACCATTTTCATAAAACTTGTATCACACAACTTGTAGTTTTATGTAAGAAATAATACTCTGTCAATAGTTTGGGATTACCTATCATACTTTCAGAGCAGCCCATATATCCTTTTTTAAGATTTTTAAAAATTTAATTTTTTGTTCGCCTAAAAGGTAAGAAAATTAAAGAAAATATATTTAAATAATGATGCCTATGTTTTTATGTTCCTTACAGCAGTATTTGGCTAAACCCGTATCCGGGAAAGCAGAGAGGAATCAAAGAGAGAAAATTGTTATTGACATAATCGATGTTCTATTGCAACAGGAAACTTTTCTACCTCAAATGACGTTGACGACAAATATTTCTAACGAATCACAAGATTGGTTAGTACCATCAGGTTTCAGCCAGCCCTCAACTGAGAGTGTTACTGATGCGAGTAACACTCTCGCAATTGGAAACATATAAACCGCCACAAAGCAGGGTGCTAGATGTCAAATTATTACCATTTAGAAAGAAATAAAACCAAGCTGACATGATGTGCTTGATTTTTATGTAAAAAAACATGCCAATGTACATCATGTCATAAATAATGGCACACATTTCATAAAAGTGATAATAAAAATTGTTTTATTAAAATGAATTAAAATATTAATATTTTTTAACAAATCTATCAATAATCGTGGCAATTCCATGTACTACAAGTATGTATCAAAAGTGATACAAAAGGCTACTGTTTTGATGTAGTTCTTGAGCTGGAGTTATCATCGTACCATATTTTTTTTTAAATCAAAATGAAATCTTACAATAAGTAAATGACACGAAACTTTTTGTGACAGAAAATTGATGATTCATACGTAGAGAGTATTTGGATTCAACAGGACTGTGTCACTTGGCACATAGCAAGAGAAATAATTGATCTTTTGAAAGAGAAGTTCAATTATCACATTATTTTCACGTAGAGAAGAAGTAAATGACCACCAAGATCCTGCAATTTGATACCTTTAGACATTCTTTGTATGTAAGATATCATTGACATTTTTTACTCGTTTAAAATACCTATTCGTGCCATTATATATGTAACTTAACATCATACGAACGTCTACCATGGCTTTTCTAGGTGAAGCGCATCCGAAATATCCCATTTTCCATGACTCTGACACAGAAATCTGGCTGAATTTGATCGATGGCTCGGTCTATGTTGGCTTTGAGGACCACTATGGTGTGTGGTTTATTCGAATACATCTCCGACTTAAGAAAAGCTCGTGGAGAATATTATTATATGTCGTTGGTATCTAGGTCAAATCAAATCAAGAGAGGTTTGCAATCATAGACATATTGTGATCGCCTTACACAATGATGGCCTGCTGAACTTCATTCTCAAGTGGATATGGACCCATATCGCTGCTAGGTAAAAATCTTTACTAAACACTAACTATTGGGGATGCTCTTGGATCTCATGTGAATTTTTATCATCCAAATTCAAAATTTTTTTCCATTAATTTCCTGTTCATCAAGAAATGGGCCTTATCACAGCATGAAAATAAGGAGCACTAGTTTTTATAAAACAATTTTATTATTTACACGTATTATTGAATGCCATCCATACCCCTTCACTGTGTTTTGGTAAAACGGGTTGAATAAATGATCACTAATTGCCAGATGTATCTTCAACAAGATGGCCGTTATTAGCTGTCAAGGTTGGAAAGACCCTGTTATATGACCACACATAGTAGTTAAAAACAAAACAAAAATGATCGAATATAAAACACACATTCATAAATCTAAAAAGCAACACTTGTGACAGTGTTTGCTGAACAAACTAGACAAGCAACAATTAAAGACAGAACTACTGTGATGTTAATGGCATTGAAGATACGAGTTATAAATATGCTTGTAAATACACACTGCCTCTCTCTCTCTTTAATTTCTTGTTGGCCGTTTTTACTCATTTTTAACTGAAATAAAAAGAAATATAATGCCACCAGAGTTTTTTATAGTTTTTTATTATTAATTTTGGTCTTTCCAATAAATATCAAGCGATAGTAGAACCACATTAAAATTGAAACCGCATTAAGTTGGAGCACAAAAATGTCCGGCAGAATGTGGATTAAAAAGAAAATAAAATTAAAAATGAAGAACAAGAAATAAAATGTCAAATGAGCAATATGCGAGACATACATCATCTGAGAGAATATATGCCACTCCTAAGGCAGGCTAAATGTGTAGGGAATGATAACAATGTATTACTAACGCTTCACTGAATCCTAAATACAACAAAAAACATTAAGTTTTAGATTTTCGGCGTATTATTGAGTCAAATGATAACGTAATTCAAATCCAGTTTTAAAACGAATTACATTTTTGCTGTTAGTGGATGGCAATGAGAGCGTGACCATACAAATAACTTCTTTACTGTCACAGTTGTCAACTGTCATCTTGTTAAAGCTACATCTGTCAAATTAGTTGTCATTTATTAAGTCCGTTTTGCCAAAGCACCATGGGCGACCATGGACAACGGCGTGTGTTCGCTGAATTTGTTCAGGAGTCTCAGGCTGTAATTTTCATAGAAAAATTATCTTCAGCGATGAGATCAACTTCTATGTGAATGTGTACGTTATTGTCGAATGTTGGACGGTGCTAATCCAAAAGCGTACAATGCATCACGTGAAAATTACTGTTTGGTATGTATTTTTCCTGGCGGCGTCGTTTGCACATATTTTTTTGAGAACGACGATGGCCCAGTCATCACTGTCAACAGCGGGCACTATAGGTGTAGGATAAACAACTTCTTTCAGCCTGAATTGGATTATATGGACTCCAACAGGATAGCGTAAAGTGAACTGGCTACCAAGATTGTGCGTTTCGAAACTATTAGACTTTCTCGTAGAAGGTTTTATTATGTCTCAGGTGTAAGCCAACATAATCCCTGCCATCAGTAAAATTCACCCTGATTTATGAGCCAGAGTCATGACAAACTGTAGATTTGGGATGTTGTCCGTACAGAAAAGCAATGGTGGACAATTGAATGTTGTTATATTTCTAACATAAGGCATCAATATTTCAATGATATCTCACACACACTATGTTTTATTTAAATTTAAATACAGGAAGCGGTTGAAAAAAAACCCGATTAGATATAAAATATTTTATTATTAATAGACCACAAGAGCATTAGAAGTCTGTCGACTAATTTAGGATACTCATAATTTTCTAAAGTCAGTAAACACTGAAAACAAACTTTTCGTCAATCGAGGCACTGAAATCGATTGTAAGAGATTCTTATCGCCCATAACATTCCTCTACAAAATAGGTCCGAGTATACTTAATTGTATTGTTTATTATTATAGTTTTTTAGGGTTCAAATACGGTTTTATTGGTAATTTGGTCAATCAAAGGGTGTTAATTCAAGTAGCACCCACAAGCATTTTTTCAATTGTCGCGAAGATTATGCTTAGTGACTTCGGCAACTTATCTAGTGGGTGTTATTTCACTGTTTTCAAAATATATTCCAGTGCATTATAATTTTCGTTACGAAATCGAATCGGTCCACGTTGCCTTGATCCTGTTCTTTTTTTGTACTAAAACTGAACGACAGATTATTAAAAATCTTTTCGTGGCAATTTTATTTTCTTTCAGAGTTTTTGCCAGAAATCTGCTGAGAGCCAGTCGCCAAAGATATATTTTTCCATAATTCCTTTTGTTGCAGAGGTCTGACCAGAAGTTTGAACCATTGCCTCACGTTTAATACACTAACTATTAGGCTACGACGACTTCAACTCAAAATCAATCGTAACTCTGCTCAAAGTTAATACACTAAAATCAAGGCAGTATAAATAGAGCGAAAGGTCAGTAGTCGAAAAGTTATTATAAAATGGAAATTTGATTTTTTGCACGTAGTGAGTGTTATCCACATGTCTTAAATTTATAATTTAACGATGTCATATATATTATCAGCTTCTAAATCATTCACTTAAGTTTTCATACTGAATGAGACTTAGCTCAAGATTCTTAAGAATATCGAAAGGAGGCAATTCTCCTCTCGTCCATTGTAATAGAGTTTCTAACTTTATAGAGTTTAGCCAAAGTAAACCAGAAAAACTTAAAATGAGCAATATTATGATAAATTTTCGAATCGATTAAGCATTGGAAAAGAAAAATAAAACAAATCATCTTTCACCAATACAATCCAAGCGCTCACACCCGTGGGGAATCCATGGAAATAATGAATTAAACTAAGAATTGATCAAATTCCTGTATAATAAACACAATAACCGCAGCTCAACAAGCGCATCAATTTTGCAATTGCATATTTTACGCAGCATAATAAAGATATAATAAAGGTAACATCAGAAAAAAAAAACATTAATTTTTTTTCGCGTTATATTCCACACATTGCGTCTTTAATACCTTTATTTCATGCATGTTTTTAATTTAAACCTCTCGTTGCCTACACAAATTCTACCATTGATGCGAATAGAAATAGAAATTCGCCTTAATACAACGCCGCAAAATCTTATTGCTACGCTGCTTTTAAAATAATCAGTAAGTATACGTCCTTGTATTCTAGTTTAGAGAGATTGTTGCGTTTGCTTCGATGTAGTTATTGTGTTTATACATAACATAATTGGCCATTACAACCCTTCAGTCAGGATTACAACCTAGCTTCTCATACCACTTTTGTTGTGTGCGTTAATTTCATACATGAGTGGTGGGGCAGACAGTTTAAAGTCGATTCCGAACGACAAACTTTTCATCGCAATTTTATTTACTATCAGAGTTTTTACCAGAAATCTGCTGTGAGAAAATCGCCGAAGAAATACTTTTTCAAATTTCGTTCTGATGTCTGACCTGGGATTTGAACCGCGGCCTTACGTCTAATAAGCCAAAATACTACCTACTAGACTACGGTGACTTTATTGTGTTTATAGCATTATGATTAACTTTAATTGTTTTCAATAAATATGACGCGTCCTAAACACATTTCGTTGAAAGGATGACTTCGATAATTTTGGTATTCTGATATATTGAAAAAGCATTGATTAAAGAAGTCAGTTTTGAACATTAAACACAATAATCTGTGTTTCATTAAAAAATTTTATTGACTCAACTTGGTAATTAATTATCTACGATTATTGCACTGCCGAAATAATTTCCAATTGACAAAAAAAGAAGCTGAATTATTTGTTTAAGCCTTTGGTTTCATTTACGCTGCATAATTATGTGGAAAAGTTTTAAAGATGACTTAAATTTTATCCAATTTTTTTAAATATAAAACTAGCTGTAACCTGCGCATGTTGCTTCGTCACCAACTAAAATAAATTTGAAGGAAAGGCATTACACAAATGTCCAATTAATTATGAATCATTTAATTGATTTTGTTTCCCGTTGTCCTGATAATTCAGATGAACGGGCCAGAGTAGTACGCCTTCGGTCAGTTTCTAATCTCACTTCTCGTTGTTCAGGTTGTTTAAACGAACGGGTCTCAGCGGTATATACTCGAGGATTTTCCAGTCTCAATGCTCGTCTGTAATGCTCTTTTCTTCCGTGCTTGAGGTGTAGGTCGACCAATTGCTTGTCATTCATTTTGAATAATTTTCAGTGACGTTATCCAGCGGAAATTTCCGTCGACTCATGCGCAATAACTTTGCTAAAGATCATATCATGATCAAATGCACAGTTTACGATTTAATTGACTTTAAGCAATTTTCAGTGGCGCCAACTGCCGGAAATTAGTCATTCCATCTTAGAAACCTTCCCCGACTCATGCGCAACAACTTTGCTAAAGATCATAACGTGTTCAAATGCATAGTTTACGATTCTATAAGGTACATACAAACAAACATTCATTTTTATATGTGTAGACTATGGGAGGTGACACGCCCACTATAGCCAATCCGCCCATTTTGTTCTGTACTGTTAACATTTCTAGAATATTGGTCCAGCCGTTTAGCCGTCTATAGACTTCAAACAAAGAAACAAACCTACAAACAAATAAACACACATTCATTTTTATATATGTATGTATAAGATGAATTCGAAATAAAGCGAATAAGAAAACCAATTCAAAACAACTGTTTGAATATTAAATATTCAAAGTAATCTTCTGCTTGTTTTATGTTATTTTTATGTCTTACTCGGTCTATATTTATGAGTCTTACGAATCGATTACAACAATAGACTAAAAGAGATACAAAAATACTTTATGATTGAAATGAAAATGTTACAAGAAAATACTTCATATCGTATGTCATACGAGAATTTTTATAGTCTTCTGTAAAAACACAGACACATTAAAATATGTATACCACCATATAAACATATTTTGGCATATCCTTTCTGCTTTCTTCATGCACGGTTTTGTATTTGCTTATTTTAATAAAGAAATTTTCTTTCCAACTTACAGTCAAAGGAAAGAAAAAAAGGAAAGCATATGGGGAAATGTAATAAAATTTTATCACATAAAACTGTCATGGTAGCTGAGTTTTTTTCAAAGAATGCACATAACAACTGTATGGTAATAGCGGGCAACAACCAGTAGGATCGATAAACTGTATGTCTAAATTGACGCACAGATGTAATCATCATCGCAATAATTCACAAAATACACAGAATACTCACACACAAGATATGAGCGTACATACACACTTATTCACTTGTACACAGTTTTTCGCATTATTGTATTCCGTTATTTAATTGTATCGTATATCCATGTGAAGCATTTAATTTTGTAATGTAGGTTGTAGGAATGACGGGGACATATGTATGTACAGAGGATATTTGTATATTTTTGTTCCACACATATTGACATCAATAGATCTTTCAAAAAAATAAAAAACTTCAATGATATATTATACACACGTTGTTTTGTTTTAAATTTTGTAAACTTTAAATGTAAAAAAGGTTTTGGGGTGTGTTACAATGCCACAAAAGCTTTAAAGAGTTTGCTATTTTACCGTGAATGAACTACTAAAGGACACTACTACCAAATCATACACACATAACTAGTCACTACAACCTTTCAGTCACGATTACGACCTAGCTTCTCGAACCACTTAAGTTGTGTGCGTTAATTTTATATATGACTGGCGGGACCTACAATTTAAAGTCAATGCCGAACAATAGGTTTTTGAGAATTTTTTCACGGCAATTTTATTTACTCTTAGAGTTTTTGCCAGAAATGCGCTGCATATTTAATTTTGTTTGTTGTTTTGTTATCTGAGCCAAGGGTTGAACCCTAGCCAAATTACGGAGGCGTCACACTAGCAAATCATTGAAATTTGATACCAAAGATCGTGCAGTGTAGCCAATAATTTTGTTTCAGTAATGAGATTTCTGTATGACTCGGTAGGCCTACTTTGGTATGAAGAACAGCCAGAAGCGGTTCAAGAGCTCGCAGTTTGTCATTTTGCAAGAACAATGAGAGCAGCGTGCGAAGTATAAGCATAATATAAGTATAATTCGTGATGAGCCCAGGGTTTTAAGATTAACTTCAACTTCAAAACCTTTCCTAAATATTGTGATTGTAAACGGTGAACCATCTATTGGTCTAAATTTTAATCATCGGTTATTTAAAATCTGGCAGTATTTATGTCATACTATTCTGTCACAAAATTCATTAAATTATCTCCACTGAATTTAATGAAACGATTTACGCTTGATATTGGAATTGATTGATCGTTAGGATTTATTGGGCCAACGAAATACTGCAAAATGATGTTAATTTCGCAAAAAAAAATCTTCTTTTCAAATGCAGTTCATTTTAATCTTGGTGGAAACGTTAATAAGCAAAATTACTGTATTTAGGGCTCATAAAACCCACACGGAATCTTACAGAAGGCTATGCACCCATTACGACTGACTGTTTGATACGGCTTGTGGTGCGGCGACATCATTGACACATATTTTTTCTAAAATGAGAACGGCGCAACCATTACGGTCAATGATATCCGCTCTTCATGGTATTGATATGAACAATGTTTGATTTCAACATGATGGTACAACTTGCCACACATCTCATGCCTCAATTGATTTATTGCGTCAAATGTTTGACGGCCGTTTAATTAGCCGAAATGTTGATGACAATGTAGTCACCGTAGTCTAGTAGGTAGTGTGTTGGCTTATTAGACGGAAGGCCACGGTTCAAACCCCAGGTCAGACATCTCCAACAAAACGAAATTTGAAAAAATATTTTTTAAAATATTTAATATTTTATATTTATATTTAAATTTATTTATATTTAAAATTGCCATGAAAAGTTTCACAAAAAATTTGTCGTTCGGGATCGACTTTAAACTGTGTAGGTCCCGCCACTCATGTATGAGATTAAGGGACACAACATAAGTGGTGTGAGAAGCTAGGTCGTAATCCTGACTGAAGGTTGTAATGACCAATTATGTTATGTACATATGCATGACAATTAGCTGCGATTTGATAATGTTGGACTGTTTTCTGTTGTGCCCCGTTAAAGAAAAGTGTTATGCCGACAAACCAGAGACAATTGAGCATTTGAAGGCCAAAATTCATGATGCCCATTGCCGAGATACGACTGAGATACGAGCCACTGTGAGGCAGTTGTAGCCGGAATAATTATACTGCACAACAAAAAAATCTATTTGGCAAACTGTTTCTGTTTTATTGCATTTTTTAATTTAAACTTTTAAAAGGTTCACCCTATGTATGGGAGATCATATCATTTTTTTAACGTGGTTAGTCTGTTAAACTTCCCTTCTGGGATCTTTTATAGCAAATACCTCAAATATTTTAGAACTATTTTTTTTTGTTAATTTTGTAGCAAATTATCACTAAATTTGCTGATCACTGTAGTTTACAAAATAAAATGTTTAATTATGTAATGTGTCACACTGACGACACACCAGATACCCTTTTTCAAATCTATTTAATTTTTTTGTCTTTCTGTATTATATTTTACACCGTATCCCTTATCTTTCACAGATTTATGGATTCTTGATTGTTTTTATTTTATTTTCCAAATATTTCATGACTGTTGCTGGATCTCATCTGATGGCATAAAAAAAGCTTCAAAATTAAACGTAATGATATCGTCTTGCATATTTTGATTTGCATTACAATTTGCTTTTATTTTTTGCGATTTTAGCTTTGGTCCCTTTGAAAGAGTAAAAGTTGAAAATTTGCCAAAGACATCTTTTAAGTCATAAATACAATACTCTGTACTCATGAAAGTATGTGTGAGTACAAACACAAAATCTCTTCTTAAATACAACATTAGTTGACAGCGCTTTTCATTTCTCACACAAAATTAGCAAAGATTCTGTAAGAAAATCAGGTTGTAAGCAAATTTATGGCCTTAATTTTCTGCCATGATTAAATGTTTATGGAGGCGTGACAATTTCCTCCAGTTGCTGTTCATTTAACTCGCCTTGGGAGCCACATTAATGCGTTAGTGGTTTAGTAGGTTAGTAGGGAAGTTCTTCAAATTTAAAAAAGAATAAAATGTGTGACTTAATATGCAACCCTCGTATGATTTTTTTGCCGTTTGTCATATAGACGGGCATGTGGTCATAAATTGTTGGCAGCCAAAAATAACTGCCAGATTTTATGAGACTGTTAACTTGGGATTGCCTATCAAAAGAATGTGAATGAAGAAATTCTGTGTTACTTTTATTATTTATTTTATCGTTGCGGAATTTCAGAAGAATTACTTCAGAATTACTTCTTTTTTTGTTGGTCTATGATGAGTGCTTCTATTATTTATCATGATTTTTATTGTATTCAATTCGAAAGCAATTGTTGCGGATAACATTGTTATTAAAATGATATTAAAGAAGATTTTTTATATAAAATCTTGTGTAGTTACAAAGCTTAAGTTTATCTATTTTCCATTATGAGAGAGAGTGTTCCTCGTATTACTTTTATCACATTGATAATCAACGTTGTAAGGAAACTCACAAATAATTCGCAGCTTCTTATTAAGTCGTCGTAGTCTAGTAGGTAGTGTGTTGGCTTATTAGGCGTGAGATGGTTCAAACCCAGATCAGACAACTACAACAGGACGAAATATGAAAAAATATTTCTTCGGTGACTTTTTTCAGCAGATATCTGATTAAAACTCTGAGAATAAATGGAAATTGCTATGAAAAGTTTCCCAAAGTATGGCGTATGCATTTTTATGAAAATGCATATTTTTTGTCTAAATACGATCTCTTTTACAAATCTAGGTTTCTGAAAAAGAAATAGAAAGAAAAAAGCCAAGTAAATTAATATAATAAAATTGTGGTTATGATTATAAGTAACCGAAGGTTGTGATAATCGATTTCGCATTGTAATTACAATATGAAACTTATCCATTATTATTTTAACAAACGTAAGATTTGAGGCACTCGCAGTGGCTATTATTCCTCACACGCCCTCCATTTTACCTAGGTGTTTTTATGTGAATTAACTGCAAGGCATTGCTTTCGTTCCACCACACAAATCGTCTAGTATCGATCCAAAAATGTTATATTTACTCTTGTCTGTAAGCATATCTATTAAATCAGAATACATTTGAATTTTGAATATATTTTGTGGCATAATTTAAGCGTAGTTTTATAAACTTAGCTTGATGTAAAAAAGATAAAATAATGCATAAGCAAGTGTTGCCATCTAACATTTATAAGTTATACCATAAATAATTGCACCACAAAACTGTTTATAAATATTATTAAAGATGTTTGTATTTTTAAATAATATTACTATACGGCAGTAAGTGAGTATTAAAAACATTTGATTTATGGAGACTATAAAATCAGCAGTATTCGGAAAGCTTTACTTTAATTCTGTAGTTTTTATTACTTATCAACCCCTGTATTCTTTTCAGGATTTATTTGTTCGTTATTATTTCTAGCAAAAAACGATGGTAAAAAACAAAACAAATCTCAGGGAGAATAATGTTGAAAGTTAATAAACCTTTTCATCGCAATTGAAATTCAGGTTCAGCTGTTTCCTTCCAATAGTAAAAGGAAATAAACTTTAGTTTAATTTTTGTATTCATTTTTTATTGTTGTTGTTATTGTTTTGATTTTAAATTCATTTCAGTTCGTTTATCCGCTTAGTAAATTCTAATCCAACATAATTTCTCGAAAATTTAATTATTATTTACGAGTAAATTAGAGATTTTGTAAACGTGAGAGAGGAGAGATTGTATTTCAGCTAATGCTGGAATATTTAAAATGTAGATACCAGGTTAATATACAATAAGTAAAGTACAGTTTTTTTAAAGATAACGGCTCTAATAACTCAAATAAACGACAGCGATGAGCAGACTGACCTCCAGTTATGAATTATAGCTTTTGTTAACGTTTTAAATATATATTTTTTTCAATTGCAATAATTTATCACAAAATATAACCGAATAAGAGCTATTTTCATCCCAACATTCTGGAGATGACCCCTATTCATGTATTTCATTGTGTTGGAATACAGGAAAGATAGTTTATAAGAGAAAGGAAGGAGAGGTGTGCAATATATCTTTTTAATGGCAAGTGTTTCATTCATCACTTTATTTTAGAATTGATTCTTTAGCAATAATTCTCACTTTCTTTTTTCTGTTAGGAGTAATCATATATTTATTAATTTTATTTATTTATTTATTTATTATAATTAACATAACACAACAAGATTTTAATCTTATAAGTTATAGTGCTATGCTTAGGATCAATAAGATATAAAACATAAAAAATAATAAAAATTGTGAAATATAAGAAATTAAGTAAAAACTAACAAATTAATATAAAAAACAAATTCATTAAAATACTAAATTTAAGTAGAAATTGAATTTAAAGCAATTTAGGAAAACTAACAAGACTACAGAAGTAAAAAGAAAATAAAAAAGTTAAAGAAAAAATAAAGAATTCTAAAGATATAAAAAGGAAATATTTATAAAAATCGGTATAAAAAAGTAAGGATAAATATTTAACCGATATAATAAACATGCTAAGAAAGTAACAAACTTTTCACTAAGAGAACAATTTAAATAACTCCTTTTTGAACGCGTTTGCATTGCCTAACTTTTGGATGTAATTTGGTAGGGAATTCCAGAGACTAGTGGTGTGTATAAAGAACTGTCGCTGTGACAGAAGAGTCCTATAACGTTGTTGAATAATCTTCATGCCCCGGCATGACCTAGCAAACTTAATTCGGCCTACTAAATATTCCGGCTGTCCCGTACTAATAATTTTATGGAATGGAATGAGGCATTTAATTTTCAGAAGATTATCAAATTTCACACTAAATATCTGATAGGCTAAATGAGAAATATGATCCCGGCGACCTTTAAGAAAGACATATCTTGCTATATTCTTGTATGCCAAGTTTAGTTTCCGGTTGTCATTACTATCGCAGTTTGCAAAAATTTCGCACATTTGGACTTTGAGGGGTTAATGCATAGTCCATTCGCCGAAGCCCAACTGTCAATCCTATCCAAATCACGGTTAACAGAGTGTAAACAAGAATCAATATTCTCCCTACGAGTACTGGCATAAATCTGCACATATACATATACTGCCAGAGAAACAATTAGATAATCACAAAAGCTTTTTGGTGGGAACCGAACCCACGACTTCGGCACTTAAAGTTTAGCACGCTACCATTTGTTACAAACTTTTATTGTTTGGAACAAATCTTACAACTGCTACGCACATTGGAGGTATCAAGCTTTACGTTAGTTTCAGACATTTTAGCAAGGTTATTCTTTACAGCTGTCCGAATGGAAGTTTTTACCATCAACTAATTGTAAACTTAAATATTTCAAGAAACTTTTTTGGTCAATGCTGTACGCCTATGGCATTAAAAATAAGGACAGGACATGGACAACTTGTCCATGTTGTCGACACCACCTTTAGATTTATTAAAGGTGGATATAATTTCTGACTTAGCGGTCAAATTGTTTTCTACAGATGGTGTTAAATGCTTTGCAGATGGTGTCATTACAGTCTTTTTTTAGTACATACGAGAATAAAGGCACCTCTTTGCTAAATGCAAAATTTGTGAAACCAGTGAACTAATTTCATTATTTTTTTCGCAAAACCTTCACAATAGAAATACAATATTCCTCGAATATAAGCACTTTGAAAAATGCAAGCAGGATAGTGTTTAGAAGCGGGGAACTCTTGTATTGAAATCCTACACCTGAGAGCAAATAGCCACGTATCATTTAAGCTGAATTCTATTTGAATAGAATGCAGGCTTGAACATCCTCTACAATTCGATGTAGTGAACAATATTGTAATTTGCTGGGGCCACAAATTATCACCTTTGTAACACTGTGAAGAAATTGCTGAAGGAAATAGATCCGCAGGCAGACCTTGTAGACATAGTCAAGAGTACTATTGTAGCATTAACTAGGCAGAGAACCCCAGACCTGCACAAGGCCAGTTTAGTTGAAGAAAAGCTTCAAAAACTATGAAAGGCGAACATTTGTGGATTGTAGGTTTTCTATCAGGAATCAATTACCTGAGATTGCATTGCCTCAGTTGGTTACGTCTTCTGGATGGGACAGAGTGCGTCCACTTTGAAAAGAATGAAACCACAAGGAATATTCTATGGAATTACTTTGCGCTGTTCAACTTCTTACTACTTTTTCCAGTAAATCTGCGGTATCGCGTTAATAGTGTATATCGACTTCCAATGTCTTCAGAGTTACTATTTTATCACCATAACCACATAACTGAACATATCCCCATAAAAAGAAATACAGAAACATTTAATCTCACGAATGAGGGAGCTAATGAATAAGACAATTTCGGATAGGTGGTTGCCACAAGCGAAAAATTCTTTAAGCCGGAATGCATATATCTAAATAGTTTCACAACATTTTGAAGGAATAATCAAGATTACATAAGTTTCAGTGTAAATATATATGTATATATATGCTGTAAAAGCTTTCTTAAGCTGAACAAACTTTACTACTTGGGTTCAAAAGTAGAATGAAAAAGTTAAAAAATACTTCCCAAACGCTGTTGATAACTTAATTGCCAATTTTATGTAGACGCGGCTTGTCTAGTTTTTAAACAGAATTGAAATCCCCAAACTAGTATACCCAACCGTAGATGTATATTTTTTCAAAATTGGTTTTATTTTCCATGAGCATTTTATGACCTTGTGGAAGATATGTAGTTTGTTTGTCAAACACATAAGGGTTAAAGTAAATATCTTCCATACCCTTGCATACCAGTTACAGGATAATTGAATAATAAACTAATTCATTGATTTTATAAAGGCAAATATAATAATAATTTGTAAAACACTTTTAATTAAATAAAACAATTAAGAGTGTTTAGAAAATATGTCAATTACACGCTATCGTTTGCAAATTATTAAAACAATAAATAATTCGAAAATATTCAGGCTGAGTGTGACATAATTTGCATAACAATTGAAATTACTTTGGAATGTGATTACAATAATCGTTTAAATTTACTGAGAAAACTTTCAATACAAAATGAAAAATATTTAATTTAAAAATAATCATTAATTTTTACTGCAGCCACAAATTCCAATAGAATCGATTTTAATAGTTTCAATGGCAATGTATTGCTACAAACTAGTACGAGTTACACGACACAACGTAATATAAAGAAGTGTGGTACGTCCCAAGACGAAGTTTTGCACAACGATAATCCTCTTGCTAATCATTAAGTCATTAACGTAGCACAATAAGTAACCGGAGGAGACGTTTTAGTTGCAGTATTAGCAACTAACGTATAAAGATGACCGTTATCAACTGTAGAAGTTAAGAAGACCCTGAATGGACCCTGGAGCCCCTTTCCGAATGAATGGAATCATGCCTAAACCAGATTATTGAACTTGAACGAATATTAATCTACTTGAGATCCAATATCATTCACTGCTTTCCAAAAAACAATTGCGAAAGACTTCATGGGTAAATGATTACCAGCTTCTTTCGACCTGAGTTGGATTATCTAGAAACCAACGACATGTAGTTTCAAGACGACGGCACCATTGCTACACAGCTTATATCAAATTTGATATCTTGCATAAGTGATTTGAAGGCATAGTTATCTCATGAAAAAGTTGCCGCCATGATTCTGCGATTTGACCATTTTGGTATGTGAATTTGCCTTAAATTATGCGCCAAACTCTTGTAAAATTGGATATTGCGGACGCATTTCATCCAGTCGTGAGAAGCCGTGACATTTGAACGATGTTGCATTCTAGACATAATGACATCAATAGGTCTTTCATACTGAGAAACTAGGTCTAGGTAATCCTGACTGAAGGGTTGTAATCACCAATTATGTATGTAGGTCTTTCAAACGAACAAAAAATTTCGATGGTATCTTACACACCCTTTGCTTTATTTGAATTTAAAAATAGCAAGCATTGTATGAAAGACCCGATATTTAGAATTGTGTATCAATTAACAAAATTAAGATTGAAGGTTGTTGCTTAAATCTAAATAACGGTAATGCATACTGCAATAATCAGTATATGCTTGCAATATAAGTTAACATAGACAATGGTGGTCTTATAATCAGCTCATCCATCTATTCGACCGTTTTCCAGTAACAAATAAACATTTGTGCCCATAAGGCACTTTATGGGGTGTACATTAGCGTCGTATGGACTAAAGGGAACTTCAAAAATTCCTTGGTCACGTAATTAAGACACTCGATTAAAGGTGGACAACACCATCATTTGGGTTTAATTTTTCTATTATTGTATAGAGGCACACTTTCACTTTAATAACTAAGTCTCTGACATATTCCACATTGTATGTTATTTCAAGCCACTTGAACCACTTTCAACAGATCTTGAAAATTTTGCAGCTTTTTTGGTTCAACTTGTGCCTCAAGCTTGTTTCATGAATTGAATTGGAATCAGAGCTGCTGGCCGTTATATAAAACCAAGTTCTTGGTCCTCTAAATTCTTCGTCCAATTGTGTGTTATCATTATCATCATTATCTGGCATAAAAATCCATTTTACATTCAAGTTTTTATGAGCGAAGTTAAATAATTTAATTAATTTAATCAACAGAATATGTTTGCTTAAATTTGATCTATCAAAGAATCATTCTTTATGATAGAACTTCTCTCTTAAGTAGAACTTCTCTATACTTAGTACGCCACACATTGTTTCTTTCAAGTCAAATCGATGAATATATATTCATACATAACATAATTGGTCATTACAACCCTTCAGACAAGATTACGACCTAGATTTTCACACAACTTATGTTGTGTGTGTTAATTTTATACATGAGTGGCGGGACCTACAGTTAAAAGTCGACTCTGAGCGACCGATTTTTGAAAAAATGTTTCATGCTAACCGCATTTACTCTCAGAGTTTTTGCCAGAAATCTGCTGAGAGGAAGTCGCCGGAGAAATACTCTTTGTATTTTTGTTTTGTTTGTTGTTGTTTTCAGTGAAGAAATAATAAAAATGCATGGTGTGCTAATTACATATCCAGAAGTTTTTTCTCAACAGATTTCTGGCAAAAATTCTGAGAGTAAATCCGGTTAGCATGAAACATTTTAACAAAAATCTGTCGCTCAGAGTCGACTTTTAACTGAATGTCCCGCCATTTATATATGAAATTAACACACACAACATAAGTGGTGTGAGAAGCTAGGTTATAACTTAGCTTCCTAACTGAATGGTTGTAATGAACAATTACGTATGTGTTGTTGTTGTTACTATTTATTTACTAGGTTTTATTAATAACAGTCTGTATGTTATTTTAAATCTCACGTTTGAAAAAACTTAATACTTTTAAGAATAAAATGTTCTACACAATTGCTTTTGAAAATTCTGAATTTAATCATGCGACTCCAGTTGCAGATGGAAACACGCCATCACGTAATAAAACGTATTTAGATTAGGCTAATATGATTTGTTTTGCTGAACTTATTTTTTTAGATATCAAAGCTGTATATTTGTTGTCCCTACTGCTGTAGGATATTGTGAATACAATACAATCTCTTACGTTTTCGTGATCATTTGTTTTGGAATTTAATTTTTTATGGAATTTATTCTGACTAGAGTAACAAAGTAAATTGGAAATACAGATGAATATCATTCATATACTCATTCATTTATATATTCTTTCATTGGATACAATATCATTTTGATAAATTTTTTATTTGTATTTGTTTCTATTTATTATTTATTAAGATTGAATGGATTTCAGTAGTTTTATAAATTAATTTTAGATTTCAAAAAATGTTCGCCAATTTTTTTCCACATTTTTATCAACACAGACAAAAAATAAAATAAAAAAATTCAAAAAAATTAAAAATATTGAATGTGTTGTTTCCATAACAGATTAAGGAGTTAAAGGAGTCGACACACAATTTGAAATTTCCATTTCCATTTTAATTCATAAATTTCATTCAAAAAATTGCTGACAATATAATCCCGTCTATATAAATCCTCCAGAATTGCAATGAACAAAGCCTGTAAGAGACGATACTTTTCGATTACAAAATGAAACTGTTTATCGATGTGGGTGGTAAGTTCATATTGACCCATAAAAGAATATGCATCTCAAGTGGATAAAACAATAAAATTTGACTTAAACTGGAAGCCTTATTTATTTATTTTTCATTGCATTTTATTTAATTGACAATAGATTTGCATCTTATTGGAGGCAGATAAATGTAGAGATGCCACGTTTTTAAATTTTCTAAACGCGTTTTTCCTGTGGATTTCCAATAAGCAATAGCGATTAGGGCAGTTAGATTGCTGAACGTCTTGTTTATATACACCGATAATCTTAATAAATAAATCTTTCTATTGCAGCAGTTTTTATATTAGATAGTCCAGTCAAAGGTATTAGAAAATAAGAGGTCAGAAACCTCTGTCTATTTATGACAAGCGAAACCCCATGCACATGCGATGAAAGACAGTCCTTCCTCCTTAGACACACAGCACCTGCAGAAGTCATTAGTTGCAATGCAGAGTCTTTGGGCTACCATAAGGACAATGGCCCTTAAGGATTGCTTTTTTGAGATGAAAGGATTTAAGGACAGAAGTGAGTCAGTCCTCTTCCTATCCATACGCGTCCAGCAAAGTTTGGCAATATTAGACTTATCCTCTTGCTGCCCCGAGTAGACAATATCCAAATCAATCTAAGCAATGGAAATACTAATACCCTGTAACATTTCGAAGATTGCTAGCTACATACCAGCTCATCAGCAAAGCAATTACCAACGATATTTCTGTGTTCCAGAACCCATATAAGGGTTCTGAATGATCTGAATTTCTTCAGGAAATCCTCTGCAGTAATAGACAAGGACGGGCGTTGAGACTACGTTAGTTAGGGACGTAATCGCAGCCTGGCTATCCGTGTACATTAAGAGATTGCCAGGAAAATCCAACCATTCAACAAGCTGCCTTTCAAATTACCATGACCTCTGCTTGTAAAACACTACAGTGATCAGGCAGCCTATATCATTAAATAACGACGCACAGTTTTTTCGATGTTTGTAAACACACTGAATTTTTTTATTTTTTATTTAAAATGACTTGACATCATGTTGGCTAGTTTTCGTATTGTCCTCGTATTTTGTGTCAATATATCTGCTCAGCAGTGAATACTGTTATATGTATGAGCAATTATGTTTGAATGTCATAAGGATCCAACTGTGTATATATGGAACATTACTTTCCAATGTTCCAAGAAAAATCTTATTTATTTAATTATCAAAGGAAGAAGTCTAAAAAAAGGATCCACGTCCAAATAAATTATTTACACGGAGCTTGGACATGTTAACAATTGTAACGTAGCTTCTAAACACGTGTGTACATTTAGTCGCCGTTGGAGTTGGAGTCCCCGTAGTCTAGTAGGTAGTGTGCCGGCTTATTACACGTAATGCCACGGTTCAAACCCCAGGTCAGACATCAAAACGAAAATATGAAAAATATTTCTTCGGCGACTTCCTCTCAGCAGATTTATGGCAAAAGCTCTGAGAGTAAATAAAATTGCCATGAAAAATTTCTCAAAATCTGTCGTTCGATTCAACTGTATAAATATGGAAAATTACTTTCCAATGTTCGAAGGAAAATCTTATTTATTTAATTATCAATCATTATCATTACATGGTATCAGATAAGTCTCAAAAATGGATTCACGTCCAATAAATTATTCACACCAAACTTGGACATCTTAATGATTGTACCGTAGGTTATAAAAACGTCTGTATATTTAGTCCTTATATGCAATTGGTAAACCAATATTCGTTTGCGCGGAAATCTGAATACGTGCTTAGTTAGTACATAGTATACTGTAGGACTTTCAACAGTTTATAGCGCTTTAAAAATATGAAACATTTATTTCTGCTGGTTTAAATCCTATGTGGCAATTTAAGATTCCTAATAACCCACAGTACTTCGTAATAAAGATTTATTTCTTAACGTTAAAGTGCGTTAAGAAAAATGAGTTAATTTATGACTTTAAAAAATTTTAAGATTTTCTCTTAGTCTTTACAATAGGACTCAAAGGGAAGATAATCAAAACAAATGGAGGCGCATGTAGTCATTTTTTCTGGAACGTACTGATCGGACAATAGCAAAATGCCAAGAAAGTGTAGATATCAGTTGAGACATCTAGAGTAATAGAGATCGTAAGAACAAAAAAATCCGACTTGAACGCAGGAAAAATTCATATCGGTAAATAACAAATGAAGGCATATCTCAGTGAGTTGAATCACGAGGTGAAAAAATTTGATTGATATCACTATCAAAAAAGCATAAATTGCAGCGGAGAACCATCGAATCAGCAATATGTTCAAGCCTTTTAAGAAACTGATTAGTGCCGAAAGAATATCACAAACGCCTCGAATAGAAAAGTAGCGGCAGCGGCAACTGAGTAAGAATAATTTGAAGCTTAGGCAGATCACTACAGCCTTATTCATATACAGACATATATAATTGGTCGCTGCATCCCTTTAGTCAGGATTACGATCTAGCTTCTCACTCCACTTATGTTGTGTGTGTTAATTTTTATACATGAGTGACGAGAGCTACAGTCTTAAGATGACTCCGAACGACAGATTTTGGAGAAATTTTCATGGAAATTTTACTTACTCTCAGTGTTTTTGCTAGACATCTGGTGAGAAATATATTTTATATTTCGAAATATTTTTACAATTTCTATACCTCAAGACGACTGATCAGGTGTTTGAACCGTGGCTTCATGTCTAATAAACCAACACACTACCTAGACTACAGCCTCATTCATTCAGTGAATAGCCAACTCATACATGAGGATGACCCACATATAAACATGCCCCATTATGAAGGAAATCAATTTTCTTCTTGCAAACAAGCTTCCAGAAGGCGATAGTATTCTAGCGAAGTTATTGAAATACAAACCAATTACGAGTAGTCAAATATTTTAATTTAATTGAATTAAAAATATTTTAAAATTGCACAATTAACCACAGAATATTAAATTAAATGTACAGACGCATATACCCAAGACAATTTTGTTAACAAATGTAGCTATACTCGCTCTTGTTTGTAATTTAAGAAGAAAGGACAAGAGTCTGCAACATTCATAATCAATTTATGACTATGACGTTAAAATAATGTTAATAATGTCGATAAATAACATGGCAGAGTTTGAGATCATGTAAAGTGTTGGATATGTACCCATGTTAATACAATAACAATAACAAGAAAGACTTTATGTTGCTGTTGCTTCCGATATCACTGTTCAACTCATCCCCGGCTTTCTATGGCATCTTTATCTTCTATAAAGAATTTGAAAATGTTATTGTGACGTGGTTGTTGCCATTGTTTGTACGTATTGTCCTTTATGGTTAGCGTTGTAAATGGAAAGTTTCATGATAGCGGAATACGTAAGAAATCATTGAAAAAGAAAAATAATATAAAGAAAAATTGAACATAAAAAGGAATCCGGTTCTGAAAAGCAAAAAGTGCAAGCAAAAATATAAAATGGAAATATATGTACACGAACGTACATATCGCGTATAAATATGCGCATAAAACAACGAGCCCCCAGTCCTTAATCAAAAGATAACAATTGTCAAATTGGAATAAAAAGAACATATTCAAGGAAAACATAAGATAAATGGCATTGCCAAGTGAACATTTACGGTGGAAAACAGAAAAGAATCAAAAACAATTGCAATCACTGTAATGGATGAAATGCGACTAAAAAACTAGACTGGTGATTCATATGTAATCAATTGCGGTCCAATACTATGTTCAGATATGCGCTTTTATTGAGTCGATATTTGGTTTATTGAGTACAATATTTTAAGTGTTCAATCATAATAATATATGTAGCTCAGCTTGACTTTGTTGACATTTGGGTTGTCAAATATCAACAGAAAGTGTTCGGTTAATTGTAATATGCTCACTAAACACACTCATGACAATGCTGCATTTTAAGTTTTATTCAATATTATAACAATTTTCGTATTTATTCCGCAATAATTAATTGAAACGTTTATTGCAATTTACGCAATAAAGGTGCATATCTGAACACCATATAAGATGATACAAGTATTGTTGGTGTAAATATTGTACTTCACAGATATTGTCATCATGCGTTTGTACAAACTTTCCGTTGTAAGAAGTGATGTGGTGAACTCGCTGAAGTGTTTAGCCGCAAATTCAAGTATCCCTTCTTCCGATACAGTATACACCAATTAAATTATTATCACACTTGTTTCAAATTTTAATCCATCTAGCCAAAGAAATGTTTAAATAAGTATTTCACTGAAGGTCTGACAGTAAACTTTAGTACTCTATCAGACAGGAACCCTTATCAAATGCATTTTATAGCAGACGCTGTTATAAATTGTAGCACATTCTAGATCACTGGTAACTTAATCCTGTCAAATGTTTTAACCAAACTAATAAAGACCAGTTTATTTACGTGATCCAGGTTCGCGCAGAGTTTCCTTAGTTATATAATAACTTCTAACAGGGAATTCCGGACCTTAACAGTTGATTTCCTGCATCTTGTTGAAGCTTCTTCTGTTAAGTTAGTCCGTTTTGTCAAATCAATACAATTGTTTTGATCAAAATGGGTGTTCTGTGCAATTTATGCAAAAAAGTAACTATTAGTATGGACTTAGCGCTGGCGGCGTCATCCACCTATATCTCGTTGAGAACGACGTTGGCAAGGCATCACTACAAGTCCATAATTATTAATATTTTATAGCCTGTATTGAATGCTCTGGACGCCAGCAACAAGTGGTTTCAATATAACAGCGCTACGTGCTTCACAGCGTATGTCACATTGGATGTTCTGTACGACCGATTTGAGGGTATATAGGTTATGGGAACTGGCTACCGAAATCTTGCGATCGTGAGATTTGTTCACCATTATAAGGCTTGCTTGTGGGATTTTCTTAAGCTGCATGCATATGCCAATATCCATGCATAGCAGCAATGAAAAATTAAATATTTAGGATACTTAGTACCCAGCCAAACCGTGCAAACGTTTGAACGCTGTTATATTCCATACAAAATGGCATTAAAAAGCCTTTCAAAGGAGTAAGAACTTTCAGCGAGATGTCACAAACTTATTCAACTCATTTAGTACGACGTAGCTTCTCACACTCCACATATCTTGTGTGGTAATTTGATGTATGAGTGGTGGGACCTACAGCTTAAAGTCGACCTCAAATAACAGAATTTTTTTTAATTTGCTCGCAGAGTTTTTGTCAGAAGACTGCTGAGAGTAAGTGGCCGAATAAATATTTTTTCATACTTTGTTTTGTTCGAGCTGTGTGCGCTGGGCTTTGAACAAAAGCCTCACGTCTAATGCAATGTTTTTAACATGCTTAGGGTCATTATAACAACTTGCCGTTTACTAAAGGAAGGATTTAACGGGCAGATAATCTGTTTTTTATTATTATAAGTGGCAAAGAGGGCAGAAGTGAGCATTAAGCAAAGGGAAGATCATCCTACTTCTAACTTTTAAAGTTAATTTTATGTACTTGCCATGTTATACATTATTTTCAATATGTCAATTACAAATATTAAAAATGAGCAAACACAACAAAAAAGCAGCTCATTGTTGCTATTGCGTTTAAAAAAAAAAATTTTAATTTGGCAAACGTTATCGACGTTGCTCCGGCACGGCCATATTTCTGAAAAAGTGAATTTATTTTATCTGTAGGTTGTAATAACGAAAAGTAGTTAAAAGTGACTTTAAAGTACACTTTATCTAAAGTTACCTTTTACTAAACCCAACTTTTACGGCAAGTTGTAATAATGGCCATTAGCAAAAGCCAAAGATAAGGGAAACAAAATTTTCGGAAAATATATACTTATACAGAGTTTAGCATTCCGCGAATTGAACTTTAGACAAAAAAAAGGAAATTTAATACTTCATTTAGTGCTTTTGTTGATTTAATATTATGTGGTTACACATTCATCTTTTAAAAACAAGTCATACCAGTGGATTTAATGTTTCCATTTTGAAATAAAAGAAATGATTTAATATTATTTACGATAAGGCTTTATTTACATTTAGGAACACAATATCAATTTTATTACATGATCCTCTTACTATAAGAATTCAATTTTACAATTTCAAAATTACACACTGTATAATACCGTAGGCATGCTAGTTACTACATGGTTGGTTCTATGTACATGGCATTCCACAAGCAATTTCTAGAACTTCACAATTGATTTCACTGATATTTTTATATTCATATTCTCATTATTATTATTTTTTTATTCGTTTGTTCTTATTGCTCCTTCTTAATGTATACAGAACACATTTAATTTAATTAAAGCTTTGAACTGTAGTCATTACATGCAATCATTACCTCATTATATTTGTTATTGTAATTGATTTAGTTTTGCGTTATATTTTTCTCCTTCTTTATATTTACTTTTTATAATTTTGTATTTCAATGCATTTCATCAAAATTTGTGTACATATTCATGCTTAACTTCACTCATGTTCATTGTGTTTGTTTGAAAACGTTTTTTTTTGTTGTTGTTGGTTTGCATTCCTTTGCCTTGAAAGTTGTTTATTTGCTTATTTTTTTTTTCTCTTTATTTACATCACTTATCCTATCCATATATCTATATCCAGTACATTAACTCTGTTTATGCAATCAATTTCCGTCTCAATGTCTCAATGTGCATAACTGGATGTATGTCGCAGTGAAACTTTACTTAATTTATTGTTTGAGCACATTGTTTGAATATGTGTGTTGAAAATGTTCTTTTTTTATTTAAATTTATAAACTCTTTTCCATCACTTTAAATTACTTTCTCTTTGGAGCTGCTATTACATTTTTACCTTCTTTACACGTGTCATCTATTCGACAATTGTTAAGAAACTGAATTTGGTTTCCTTAAAGTAGTTTAAAGGAAAATAAGAATTTTCCCGATTTTTTCCACTTTGTTTACATGCTGTTGTGGCATATGCTGTAATTACTTGCGGGTATTTATTTCCCATTGCATAGAATACCATCTTAACTGGTGTTTTACTGTATACTTTACAAAATATACTCTCTCACTGCGTCAAAGAGATGCAACGCATAGTTATTGTTGTTAATCTTTTTTTGTTTTCATGTGCTTTCACGAGAACTAACAAGTGTTTGCTCTCTAGCCATCTCTCATCGTGAATTCATGCATGCGTTGTCGTGTCACTGTTATTGAATTGCGCTCAGCCATTTTTATAAAATGTTGCTTTTATGTTGCTATACTCACTATGTTGCTGTAACATTTTCTAGCAACATGTTGTCTTATTTAATTAAAATACTTGAATATTTGCTTATAGTTACAATAGAAAAAGACTGCAAAAGATAAAGTATGAGTAATTTTAATACGAATTATTAAGAATTAATATTACTCATACGATCCATAGAAAGCTGCTTAAAAAGTTTAATAAACATTTAGCAGAGTAAGGGCCATAATTACAACTTGTCGTTAAACTTGGGGATAGTTAAAGGTACCTTTAGCTAAAGAGAACTGTAAAGTTACCTTTAACTTATTTTCGTTATTACAACTTACAGATAAAATTTTTCAAGAATATGGCAGTGCCGGAGCATGTCGATTAAACTACTCAATTATACAAATTTTTTTTTAAACGCTGTGGTAACGACGGGCTTTTTTATTGTATTTGCTCATTTTGTTTAAATTTGAAGTTGCCATAATAAAAATAATATACAATATGGCAAGTTCAAACATAAAGTGACCTTTAAATGTTAAAGGTAGGATGATCCTCCCTTTAGCTTAACGCTCACTTTATCTTATTGGGTGCTCATAATAACGAGACACAATTTATCTGCCCGTTAAAATCATCCCTTTAGTTAACGGCAAGTTGTAATAATGGCCCTAAACTTAATAAAAGAACTTAGGTTAGGTTGGAGGACGTGTACTTGTCAATTAAAACAAGTATAGTACCCGGAGGTCGAATTGACCCATAGTACAACGTCCTAGTTTAATAAAAGAACTTACTAAAATTTAAATTTTAAATTAACTACAATTAAAGTGTAACTTAGAATATGTATATAATTAGGCTTCTTTAAAATCTGCCATCATATACAGAGGAATAAAGGCTCTTACTGAGCATTGCCAACAAATACGTTAATTAAAGTAACCAGTACATCTGTTCCCAAACTACATTCCGAACCTATTAGATACACGACTTCTAATAGCTAGATTGAATCAAAAAAAAAATTCTACCTAATGTCCACTCGAATGTAGCCAAAATTCGTGCGCTTTTAACATTTGGCTTGCAATATCTCAAAAACATAGGGTGATGTAGCAATACCCAGTATAGCCTGGTTTCTAAGATGCTCATTTTTTTTAAATTATGTCGGCCTGTGTTATTGTAAGAGTTTAAACATTTTTTAACCTGAATCGTATGATTCACCTAAGCATCTGATTAATATGAAAAAGTGATATTAAATATCGCTCATACGTAACGTCGGCACTGGAAAGCAATACATAAGAGAGCGTATTTAAGCATGTTATAAATATTAAGTGAAGATTTTCTGATTTTTTCCGTTGAAACAAACTTTATTATACTAGGAATATTTAAGGTGTGATCCCAACCAAGGTTCAGAAAAGCATAAGAAAGAAAAATATGGAGAATTGCAGGTGTAGAAGAGAGTGCTACCAGACTCCAATCCACAGTGTTTCTAATTCATAAAACATTCGAAAGATCAACTCCAACTAATAGACGGATGAATTAGAATTTCTTCGAACAGATCAATGCTCCTAAGCATACAGCTGATAATGTGACATAGTCGCTAAATCTCAAACAAAAGTCAACTGCAAAAAACTTGCATATGACTTGCAACAAAAATCAAAAGAAACTGGTATATTGAATGTCAAACAGCTTAAGTATAGTGCTTGTCCTTAAGGGATATCCTACTTAATGTTGGATATAACATTTTAATACAATGGATCTTTGAATTTTAAATTTAATGTGAGTTCTTCTTGGGGGTATCCACGCTTTTGCAGTGCAAAAATATGGAGTCATAACAAAGTTTTTTCTTTCAAAGGTAAATCGTGCAGTAATGTCACGTCAAGAGGGGGGAATAGATCTGCAGACTTCTAATGCGATATATGTATGCAGAAAGTTTGGATTTCAATTTCGAAATTCAATGTGTTCTTCGCGCTTCCATATTATGTGCTTAAAGTGCAATATTTATCAAAAAAAAATTAATTTGGAATTTATTTCTCCTTTTCTGTACGTGTTAACAAAACATGCTTTTGATGGCATTTTAAAAAAATACTATAGTGCAGTTGCCGTTGTCTAGTAGGTAATGTGTTGGCTTCTTAGACGTGAGACCTCGGTTCAAACCACAGGTAAGACATCTCCAACAAAACGAAATATGGAAAAATATTTTTTCGGCGACTTCCTCTCAGATTTCTGGCAAAAAATCTGAGAGTAAAATTGCCATGAAAAAGTTTCTTAAAAAATCGCTCGGAGTCGACTTTAAACTATAGGTCCCACCACTCATGTATAAAATTAATATACACAACATAAGTGGTGTGAGAAACTATGTCGTAATCCTGTATGTATGTATGTATTCATATGTACATCAAATCAGTGAAGAAACCATATCATCATATTTTTTCATTTGGTACCAGAAAATTATGA
The DNA here is from genome assembly GCA_936449025.2 of Sarcophaga subvicina. Taxonomy (NCBI): domain Eukaryota; kingdom Metazoa; phylum Arthropoda; class Insecta; order Diptera; family Sarcophagidae; genus Sarcophaga; species Sarcophaga subvicina. The sequence continues at coordinate 44,283,373 of OW388084.2, forward strand.
TTGGCGGAAAGCATTAATTTTTAGTTTTCGTTTGAAGAAAAGTGCTGGAGAATCGCGCGTGATACTCTATCATAATCAACACGCAGAAGATGGTTTCGCCATTTCAGAGACAACGATTCCGATGCGAGATATCGTGAACGTGGAAAACCACCAAAAAAGTTTGAAGACGTCGAGTTGCAACAAATCGGATGAAAACGGCACTTTGAGTCAGAAACATAAAGATTTTCATGTAGTGTTAGCTTAGTTCGATAAAGCCAGTATGTGATGGTTATTCTTAAACCCCAACTTATGTCTTCGGTTTCTTTGGAGATGAAGAGAGTTGTGGAGGCTTTATTAGACCTCTCAATTATGTTATCTCTCCATGAAAGTTTGGGATCCGCAGTGACCAATAGATACTTTACCCTCTGAGATAAGGATAATTGCGTCCCATCAAGGATCAATAAATTAAAAGTGTGTATCTTTTATCGTCAATATCTTATCAATTCCGTACACGATGAGCGCCATTCTGCTCTAAGTTTTAGGGTCTGGCTGCATCTCAAATAGAGAGTGTATGGATCAAATCCCCATAAAATAGTAGTGAAATCAGTTGTAAAACATCGCCACAGCTCTTCAAATCCTTATCAAGAGCGAGAACACTTCACCTTGTTGTGTGCCTCTGTTCACTTGCCTTGCCATATGAGCCTAACTAATGGATGTAATTGATAAAGGGTTCACTAATGTTGCCTTACTATACCGATGTTATTGTAAAGTATCGGAAACCCAATATTTTTCACTTTCTCAACTTAATTGAACAGCTGAGCACAATGCGATAAAACTGTTGAACCTTGGAGACAGTTGACATGAATATTTCTTTCGATTACACCTTACCTGAATCTCCTTCGATCCCTTTTTGCAACGCAGAACTTAAAGGGATCAGAGGAGCCTATTTTGAAAAAAATGTTTTTTTAGCCAAAAACTTTTAAGAACACGGACTTATACTCTCCCCGTTATATTATATCTTTATCAGTAATTAAGAGAAAGATATAAGTTGAAATATCTTAAAGTAATTTCATAATGCAATTCAATTCAATAGATAGAACGATTAATTATATTTATATTTATATTTCAGTCACCATAGCCTAGTAGGCAGTGTGTTGGCTTATTAGACATGACGGCACGGCTCAAACACCGACATCACCAACAAATCGAAATAAGAAAAATATTTTTTCGGCTACTTCATCTCAGTATAGATCTGGCAAAAACTCTGAGATTAAATAAAAAATTGACATGAAAAATTTCTCAAAAATTTGTCATTCTCAATTCCAACATAAGTGGTGTGTGAAAATTCGTAATGACCAATTATGTATGCTATGTATGTTAATTTTGGATTGAAGTTTGAGCTTTTATTTATAACACACAATCATATTATTTTTAATGGTTTAATGCTTTAAAAATTTTAAGTTTGAATGTTATGAATATAAAACACACAAGTGTTAGGATACGCTTACATACAATAAAATAATTTTACATTGAATTCTTCTTAGGGTCATTATTAGAACTTGCCATTAAATTTAGGTTTAGTTAAAGGCAACTTTAGCTAAATTAAACTTTAAAGTCAACTTTAACCTACTTTCGTTAGTACAACTTACAGATAAAATAAAGTTAACTTTTTCAAAAATATGGCAGTGCCGCAGCAATGTCGATAAAACTGTACAAATTAAACAAGTTTTATTTAAACACTGTGGCAACGACGGGCTTTTTTTTTTGTTCCATTTGTTGACTTTCTTTATATTTGAAGCTGCCATATTGAAAATAATATATAATATGGAAAGTTCATCTAAGGCGCCGTAGTCTAGTGGGTAGTGTGTTGGCTTATTAGACGTAAAGCCAGGGTTCGAGGCCCAGGCCAGACATCAAAACAAAATACAGAAAGTATTTCTTCGGCAACTTCCTCTCAGCAGATTTCTGGCAAAAACTCTGAGAATAAATAAAATTGCCATGAAAGTTTCTCACAAATCTGTCGTTCGGAGTCGACTTTAAACTGTAGGTCCTACCACTCATGTATGAAATTAACATACACATCATAAGTGGTGTGAGGAACTAGGTCGTAATCCTGACTGAAGGGTTGTAATGACCAATTATGTACATATGTATGTATGTCAAGTTCAAACATAAACTTAACTTTAAAAGTTAGAGGTATAATGATCTTCCCTTTAGTTTAACGCTTACTTCTTTCTACCTTATCGTCCACTTATAATAATGAAAAACAATTTATCTGTAATAATGACCCTAAGACATTAAATGTCTGTTCACCAGACTCAAACAGCAAGATATTCTTGTTTATTTTTTAAAACTATTTTACAAATTGTTTCTTCTCTTTTGTTAAACATTAATTTATTTACTTTTCTCATCACTACTAAGAAATCTTCTAAACATTAGATGACCATTTCCTTATTACGTTTGCTCCCTGCAGACATGAATGAACATAATTTATGTTGACTATGTTCTTAGTTTATTTAGCAACACAGTTTTTTTTATGAAGAAAAACACCAGAATATTATGCAAACAAAACCAAACCGATAAAAGGCAAATAAAAAGAGAGAAAAAAAATTGTCAAACAAAATTGTCCTAAAATACATTCAAATAGAAGGCAGAATATATAAAACTAACCATTCGCCAGACCGTTAGCCCTGCTCACCATCAATATGCATCTTCCGATTGACTAATCTTTTAAGCTTAATGGAATTCCTTCATATTGATATATTGTCATGATTGTTGTAGCTATTGTTGTTGTGAGACAGAGACAGAGACAGAAAGAGAAAGGAGTGAAGTATCTTTTAATTTCAATAAAAAATGTCAACGACATTTTGCTTAATGTTTTCATGCTCCATCTAAACGGGCAATATCTTTTAATCATATTTATTCGTTTGCGTGGCTCTTACTTATGGTTGTTGCACCATCAGATTCACCAATCATTAAGACATCCATAACTACCATGCTCTCCTTGGCTTTCCTTTTAGAACCATTTTGTGAAGGTTTTTTTATTCAGTTTTTGTTTGTTTCTTAAGGCAGGCAGTTATTTGTGTGTATTTGCGGCCAGTCTTACAGCATTCCAATCACACGTCCTTTAAATTTAAATTTAAATAAAACAAAGTCGGTGTGAGATATCTACGAAATATCTTATTCGTTTGAGAAACCAATTGATGTCACTATGTGTGGAATATAACATCATTTAAATGCCTTCCATGGCTTATATGGGTACAGCCCATCCGTTGATGTTCACCGATGCTAGTTTGGCCAACGTAATCCTTAAAGAAATATGAACCGCTGATGTCGTCACCCCAAAATCCAAACCAAACAGCCACTTTTTCGAAATGCATTTAATATACTTGAAATATATGGATTGGTATCGTCCCAAATTTACACAGTTTTGTTTACTCAGGTGCCTATCCTCACTGAAAATAATTAATCGCTAAAAACTAGGGTCAGTTGCTAACTGCTCCGGAGCCTACTAAGGGAACACAAGTTGTTTCTGGCTTAACAAAACAGACTGAATAAATGACAACTAATTTATGCAAGATGCAGCAAAGTTTGAAAGTCCCTGTTGAAAAACCGTATAAAAACAAATTTAAAAATGTTAATCAACATACATACATACATACATAATTGGTCATTACAACCCTTTAGTCAGGATTACGACCTAGCTTGTCACACCACTTATGTTGTGTGCGTTAATTTTTATACATGAGTGGCGGGACCTACAGTTCAAAGTCGACTGCGAACGACAGATTTTTTGAGAAACTTTTCATGGCAATTTTATTTACTTTCAGAGTTTTTGCCAAAAATCTGCTGAGAGGCAGTTACCGAAGAAATATTTTTTTCATATTTTCGTTTTGAATCTTGGACTTAGGTATCATATACCGAACACTACCTACTAGACTACGGCGACTACTATAAATATTAATCAACTTCTACCATTAAATTTGCCATAGATTTGGATCAATCAGCCGGTTTCATGGGTAAGAATTTCGTGGAACTCATTCTCAGTTACTTACTTTTTTTTAAATTAAAGTCTTTCTTTAAATTCTTAATATTTTTGTACTTCAAAAGGAACTATCTTCCAACGGATTTAGTTAAAAATTAAAAGTAGTTATTGAATTGAATGTGCTTGTCTTCGTTCCTATGGTAGATTGTGAAGAATTTCATAATGCGCGAAATGAGAAGACCAAATAAAAATAAAAGTCTCTACATTCTCAAGCAGACTATCGTACAGCATTATTGTTATGTCTTCGCCGTATTTATCATCACATGCATATATATGTACACAATTGGTCAATACAACACTACAGTCAGGATTACGGCGTAGCTTCTCACACCACTCATGTTGAGTGTGTGCTGAAAAATAAAATGTTTTTTAATTTAAAACCTTACCAACACGCCCTTATACGCGCATGCACGCGCACTTCAACAGAATTAACGCATACGTACCATGGGTATGTATTATAGAATTTGAAACATCCTATTCTCAATAGCTAGGACATCGCGAAGGGAGTAAAAGGAACAGAATGACAGAATGTAGGAGATATGAAGACAAAAAACATAAATTGAAACGGAAAGAACAGAAGAAATAATGTTTTCGAAAGGCATTTTTCTTGTCATTTTATCTGTTGCTCTTGCTATTATTCATGCTGTCATGATTGCCATTTTCTATTTCAGGCAATAACAGTTAAACATTAAAGATTTCCTTTAATATCTCGTACGAAAGATATTTTTATTTCAATTTAAAATTTATTTCTTTAAATTAAATTTCTTACAAAACCAAAATTACAAAGAATACGTTCTTTTGATAGGATCTCTTTTATTAAAAGTTCTTTGAAATCGTTCTTGTGGCTAGTTAACTCAACCTTTGGCAACATCTGGGACAAGAGAAGGTTTAAAATGAAAGACAATGGAAAAAATAGCATTTAGTTCAGTTATAGAAACATAATACTTAAATGTAATGAACTCATCGTAAAGAAGTTATAATTTTATTAATCGTTGTACCGATTTTCCAGAAATCCGACAATTTTAACATGGCGGTGATAGGTCTACTAATCTCCATATCGTGTAAGAAATTATGTTAGTCTGCTGTTCACTTCACTGGGTCTTTGATATATCTCTTCTATGAAACATGTAGAATGAACAAGAAAAACAAACAGTAAAATCAGCTATACAACGTATGAGGATAGGTAAAAACGAAGATTAAATTGAAATATCAAAAATCCCTAGAAATAGCTCGTAAGATAGAAAACAAAAAATTACAAGAATAAACAAAGAACTGGAAAGTTCTAGAAGTTGACATACCAAAAGAAATAGAGTACAAAAGGAGTGAATGGTAACATTCAGTGAATTTGGGTAAATAAATCGACATATATACATACATATTTGGTCATTATAACCCTATCGTCAGGATTACGGCCTAATTTCCCAAACCACATACGTTGTATGTGTTAATTTTATACATGAGTGTCGAGACGTACAGTTTAAAGTCGACTCTAAACGACGATTGCAATTTTATTTATTCTCAGAAGAATAACCGAAGAAATTATTTTTATATTTCGTTGTGTTGGAGATGTCCGTTCAGGGTTTTCAACCGTGGTCTCATGTCTAATAAGCTAACACACGAATTTTTAGACTACTGCTACTGCTTGATACTGCATTGGAGTGATATTACACATTGTGATGGACATACTACTTAAAATCTTGGTAAACCTGCAATATTTAAGTCACCTTTAGGAGAGAGTTTGAATTGACAAATTCAATTCAAATTTTGATTTCTTGTGAAATTCATATTTGATATCGTTTTTTCGACACAAATTTTACTTTTGTTACTTAAGCGAAACAAAATAAATAATTTTTTTTAGAAAATATGCAGATATTACAACTTATTTGATTAGTCTGATATTGTTTGATATTTATTACTTAAATTGAAATTTAATACTAAAACTCTGTAGTGGAAATCAAATTTTATGGCCGATTTTAATTGCAAAATAAATTACTCATAGAAAATGAACACATATTCACACATCAGAATAATTTAAAACTTTCAAAACAGTTTTTTGACAAAATTTATAAATTTTTCATTAAATTATGTTGTGTATGCACTATATTGCATTTAATTTCTGTGTCAATAAATACTTCATAATTGCATACTAATTGCAGCTGAATTTACAAAATTTTATTGGTTCGAACCACTAAAATTGGTTTATGAGCCTATGCACCATGAAATGAGAAACCAATTGAAAAATAATACCGAAAATAACAATAACTTTCCAAAATCATTTGCATTTTGCTGATGACAATAACATCTAAAACAAACGTTGTAATTATTTTTATTATTATTACTATTACCATGCATTCTAAAAAATAAAAATGTTTGTTAAACAAATATGCTCTTGTATTACTATTGTTACGAAAATGAAAATTCTAAATACTGGTGTTTTCCTTCTACATCGCTTAACATTAAAAATTATACGCAAAAGCTACAAATAAAAACAATGCAGTAAACAAACCTGTTTACAAATTATCGTACTGCTTAATATAACAACAAACACCAGCATAAAAAAGATGCTAAACAAGTAAACAAAAATCCACAAACAACACAACAATAATAAATGTAAACAAAATACACAAACAACAATAATAAATGTAAACAACGATGTTTACATTTATAGAGATCTCGAGAAGGCGAAGACACGAACATTAACCTTCAAAAATATTCTACAGGCTGTTTACCTTGCCATAAAAAAGGCAAGGCAATGCAGGCGACAGAGTTAGTAAAAGTTCAGTCAGTCTTGTGTGAAGACTTGGTGAGTCTGAAGAGATTAATCGTGGTTTGAAGATCTCCGTTACAACGATCTGTCGTATAATGGCCTAGTAATTGTTATTGTTTAGGCAAATGGTGTAAACAGAAGAAAATTAAAAGAGGGCAATTGCTGTTGTTTACATCAAGTAGTGAACAGTAGGACACAGAATAGTGCAAATAATAAAGAATTTTAATTAAAACTAAACACAAATTTATTTTTATTTTATTTGTAATCTACGAGCTCATATTTTAAACGTTTTTGAAAGGTGAAACCGTAACAATATATCGCTTATCGCTGCTCCAGAATCCATTCAGCGGACAGACAAACACGGTAATTTTGCCAAGCAATCTGAATAAATAACAATTAATTTGGGCAATAGTTTGGACTTCGTCTGGAGTATTTGGCGATTCCAGTATAAGACAATTCCTGTCATAAGAGACAAAATACATTGGTATTGTAAAGGGGTTGAAATATAATTCTTTTAAGGAGACCCCAATATATATGAAAGACCCATTAATTTTCAAAAAAAATAAAATTAAGAAAAACCTCACTATTCTTTAAAGTTCTTTGCAAATGATGGAGTCATAACAAAGTTTTTTCTTTCAAAGGTAAATCGTGCAGTAATGTCACGTCAAGAGGGGGGAATAGATCTGCAGACTTCTAATGCGATATATGTATGCAGAAAGTTTGGATTTCAATTTCGAAATTCAATGTGTTCTTCGCGCTTCCATATTATGTGCTTAAAGTGCAATATTTATCAAAAAAAAATTAATTTGGAATTTATTTCTCCTTTTCTGTACGTGTTAACAAAACATGCTTTTGATGGCATTTTAAAAAAATACTATAGTGCAGTTGCCGTTGTCTAGTAGGTAATGTGTTGGCTTCTTAGACGTGAGACCTCGGTTCAAACCACAGGTAAGACATCTCCAACAAAACGAAATATGGAAAAATATTTTTTCGGCGACTTCCTCTCAGATTTCTGGCAAAAAATCTGAGAGTAAAATTGCCATGAAAAAGTTTCTTAAAAAATCGCTCGGAGTCGACTTTAAACTATAGGTCCCACCACTCATGTATAAAATTAATATACACAACATAAGTGGTGTGAGAAACTATGTCGTAATCCTGTATGTATGTATGTATTCATATGTACATCAAATCAGTGAAGAAACCATATCATCATATTTTTTCATTTGGTACCAGAAAATTATGATTGGCGGAAAGCATTAATTTTTAGTTTTCGTTTGAAGAAAAGTGCTGGAGAATCGCGCGTGATACTCTATCATAATCAACACGCAGAAGATGGTTTCGCCATTTCAGAGACAACGATTCCGATGCGAGATATCGTGAACGTGGAAAACCACCAAAAAAGTTTGAAGACGTCGAGTTGCAACAAATCGGATGAAAACGGCACTTTGAGTCAGAAACATAAAGATTTTCATGTAGTGTTAGCTTAGTTCGATAAAGCCAGTATGTGATGGTTATTCTTAAACCCCAACTTATGTCTTCGGTTTCTTTGGAGATGAAGAGAGTTGTGGAGGCTTTATTAGACCTCTCAATTATGTTATCTCTCCATGAAAGTTTGGGATCCGCAGTGACCAATAGATACTTTACCCTCTGAGATAAGGATAATTGCGTCCCATCAAGGATCAATAAATTAAAAGTGTGTATCTTTTATCGTCAATATCTTATCAATTCCGTACACGATGAGCGCCATTCTGCTCTAAGTTTTAGGGTCTGGCTGCATCTCAAATAGAGAGTGTATGGATCAAATCCCCATAAAATAGTAGTGAAATCAGTTGTAAAACATCGCCACAGCTCTTCAAATCCTTATCAAGAGCGAGAACACTTCACCTTGTTGTGTGCCTCTGTTCACTTGCCTTGCCATATGAGCCTAACTAATGGATGTAATTGATAAAGGGTTCACTAATGTTGCCTTACTATACCGATGTTATTGTAAAGTATCGGAAACCCAATATTTTTCACTTTCTCAACTTAATTGAACAGCTGAGCACAATGCGATAAAACTGTTGAACCTTGGAGACAGTTGACATGAATATTTCTTTCGATTACACCTTACCTGAATCTCCTTCGATCCCTTTTTGCAACGCAGAACTTAAAGGGATCAGAGGAGCCTATTTTGAAAAAAATGTTTTTTTAGCCAAAAACTTTTACGAACACGGACTTATACTCTCCCCGTTATATTATATCTTTATCAGTAATTAAGAGAAAGATATAAGTTGAAATATCTTAAAGTAATTTCATAATGCAATTCAATTCAATAGATAGAACGATTAATTATATTTATATTTATATTTCAGTCACCATAGCCTAGTAGGCAGTGTGTTGGCTTATTAGACATGACGGCACGGCTCAAACACCGACATCACCAACAAATCGAAATAAGAAAAATATTTTTTCGGCTACTTCATCTCAGTATAGATCTGGCAAAAACTCTGAGATTAAATAAAAAATTGACATGAAAAATTTCTCAAAAATTTGTCATTCTCAATTCCAACATAAGTGGTGTGTGAAAATTCGTAATGACCAATTATGTATGCTATGTATGTTAATTTTGGATTGAAGTTTGAGCTTTTATTTATAACACACAATCATATTATTTTTAATGGTTTAATGCTTTAAAAATTTTAAGTTTGAATGTTATGAATATAAAACACACAAGTGTTAGGATACGCTTACATACAATAAAATAATTTTACATTGAATTCTTCTTAGGGTCATTATTAGAACTTGCCATTAAATTTAGGTTTAGTTAAAGGCAACTTTAGCTAAATTAAACTTTAAAGTCAACTTTAACCTACTTTCGTTAGTACAACTTACAGATAAAATAAAGTTAACTTTTTCAAAAATATGGCAGTGCCGCAGCAATGTCGATAAAACTGTACAAATTAAACAAGTTTTATTTAAACACTGTGGCAACGACGGGCTTTTTTTTGTTCCATTTGTTGACTTTCTTTATATTTGAAGCTGCCATATTGAAAATAATATATAATATGGAAAGTTCATCTAAGGCGCCGTAGTCTAGTGGGTAGTGTGTTGGCTTATTAGACGTAAAGCCAGGGTTCGAGGCCCAGGCCAGACATCAAAACAAAATACAGAAAGTATTTCTTCGGCAACTTCCTCTCAGCAGATTTCTGGCAAAAACTCTGAGAATAAATAAAATTGCCATGAAAGTTTCTCACAAATCTGTCGTTCGGAGTCGACTTTAAACTGTAGGTCCTACCACTCATGTATGAAATTAACATACACATCATAAGTGGTGTGAGGAACTAGGTCGTAATCCTGACTGAAGGGTTGTAATGACCAATTATGTACATATGTATGTATGTCAAGTTCAAACATAAACTTAACTTTAAAAGTTAGAGGTATAATGATCTTCCCTTTAGTTTAACGCTTACTTCTTTCTACCTTATCGTCCACTTATAATAATGAAAAACAATTTATCTGTAATAATGACCCTAAGACATTAAATGTCTGTTCACCAGACTCAAACAGCAAGATATTCTTGTTTATTTTTTAAAACTATTTTACAAATTGTTTCTTCTCTTTTGTTAAACATTAATTTATTTACTTTTCTCATCACTACTAAGAAATCTTCTAAACATTAGATGACCATTTCCTTATTACGTTTGCTCCCTGCAGACATGAATGAACATAATTTATGTTGACTATGTTCTTAGTTTATTTAGCAACACAGTTTTTTTTATGAAGAAAAACACCAGAATATTATGCAAACAAAACCAAACCGATAAAAGGCAAATAAAAAGAGAGAAAAAAAATTGTCAAACAAAATTGTCCTAAAATACATTCAAATAGAAGGCAGAATATATAAAACTAACCATTCGCCAGACCGTTAGCCCTGCTCACCATCAATATGCATCTTCCGATTGACTAATCTTTTAAGCTTAATGGAATTCCTTCATATTGATATATTGTCATGATTGTTGTAGCTATTGTTGTTGTGAGACAGAGACAGAGACAGAAAGAGAAAGGAGTGAAGTATCTTTTAATTTCAATAAAAAATGTCAACGACATTTTGCTTAATGTTTTCATGCTCCATCTAAACGGGCAATATCTTTTAATCATATTTATTCGTTTGCGTGGCTCTTACTTATGGTTGTTGCACCATCAGATTCACCAATCATTAAGACATCCATAACTACCATGCTCTCCTTGGCTTTCCTTTTAGAACCATTTTGTGAAGGTTTTTTTATTCAGTTTTTGTTTGTTTCTTAAGGCAGGCAGTTATTTGTGTGTATTTGCGGCCAGTCTTACAGCATTCCAATCACACGTCCTTTAAATTTAAATTTAAATAAAACAAAGTCGGTGTGAGATATCTACGAAATATCTTATTCGTTTGAGAAACCAATTGATGTCACTATGTGTGGAATATAACATCATTTAAATGCCTTCCATGGCTTATATGGGTACAGCCCATCCGTTGATGTTCACCGATGCTAGTTTGGCCAACGTAATCCTTAAAGAAATATGAACCGCTGATGTCGTCACCCCAAAATCCAAACCAAACAGCCACTTTTTCGAAATGCATTTAATATACTTGAAATATATGGATTGGTATCGTCCCAAATTTACACAGTTTTGTTTACTCAGGTGCCTATCCTCACTGAAAATAATTAATCGCTAAAAACTAGGGTCAGTTGCTAACTGCTCCGGAGCCTACTAAGGGAACACAAGTTGTTTCTGGCTTAACAAAACAGACTGAATAAATGACAACTAATTTATGCAAGATGCAGCAAAGTTTGAAAGTCCCTGTTGAAAAACCGTATAAAAACAAATTTAAAAATGTTAATCAACATACATACATACATACATAATTGGTCATTACAACCCTTTAGTCAGGATTACGACCTAGCTTGTCACACCACTTATGTTGTGTGCGTTAATTTTTATACATGAGTGGCGGGACCTACAGTTCAAAGTCGACTGCGAACGACAGATTTTTTGAGAAACTTTTCATGGCAATTTTATTTACTTTCAGAGTTTTTGCCAAAAATCTGCTGAGAGGCAGTTACCGAAGAAATATTTTTTTCATATTTTCGTTTTGAATCTTGGACTTAGGTATCATATACCGAACACTACCTACTAGACTACGGCGACTACTATAAATATTAATCAACTTCTACCATTAAATTTGCCATAGATTTGGATCAATCAGCCGGTTTCATGGGTAAGAATTTCGTGGAACTCATTCTCAGTTACTTACTTTTTTTTAAATTAAAGTCTTTCTTTAAATTCTTAATATTTTTGTACTTCAAAAGGAACTATCTTCCAACGGATTTAGTTAAAAATTAAAAGTAGTTATTGAATTGAATGTGCTTGTCTTCGTTCCTATGGTAGATTGTGAAGAATTTCATAATGCGCGAAATGAGAAGACCAAATAAAAATAAAAGTCTCTACATTCTCAAGCAGACTATCGTACAGCATTATTGTTATGTCTTCTCCGTATTTATCATCACATGCATATATATGTACACAATTGGTCAATACAACACTACAGTCAGGATTACGGCGTAGCTTCTCACACCACTCATGTTGAGTGTGTGCTGAAAAATAAAATGTTTTTTAATTTAAAACCTTACCAACACGCCCTTATACGCGCATGCACGCGCACTTCAACAGAATTAACGCATACGTACCATGGGTATGTATTATAGAATTTGAAACATCCTATTCTCAATAGCTAGGACATCGCGAAGGGAGTAAAAGGAACAGAATGACAGAATGTAGGAGATATGAAGACAAAAAACATAAATTGCTCTTGCTATTATTCATGCTGTCATGATTGCCATTTTCTATTTCAGGCAATAACAGTTAAACATTAAAGATTTCCTTTAATATCTCGTACGAAAGATATTTTTATTTCAATTTAAAATTTATTTCTTTAAATTAAATTTCTTACAAAACCAAAATTACAAAGAATACGTTCTTTTGATAGGATCTCTTTTATTAAAAGTTCTTTGAAATCGTTCTTGTGGCTAGTTAACTCAACCTTTGGCAACATCTGGGACAAGAGAAGGTTTAAAATGAAAGACAATGGAAAAAATAGCATTTAGTTCAGTTATAGAAACATAATACTTAAATGTAATGAACTCATCGTAAAGAAGTTATAATTTTATTAATCGTTGTACCGATTTTCCAGAAATCCGACAATTTTAACATGGCGGTGATAGGTCTACTAATCTCCATATCGTGTAAGAAATTATGTTAGTCTGCTGTTCACTTCACTGGGTCTTTGATATATCTCTTCTATGAAACATGTAGAATGAACAAGAAAAACAAACAGTAAAATCAGCTATACAACGTATGAGGATAGGTAAAAACGAAGATTAAATTGAAATATCAAAAATCCCTAGAAATAGCTCGTAAGATAGAAAACAAAAAATTACAAGAATAAACAAAGAACTGGAAAGTTCTAGAAGTTGACATACCAAAAGAAATAGAGTACAAAAGGAGTGAATGGTAACATTCAGTGAATTTGGGTAAATAAATCGACATATATACATACATATTTGGTCATTATAACCCTATCGTCAGGATTACGGCCTAATTTCCCAAACCACATACGTTGTATGTGTTAATTTTATACATGAGTGTCGAGACGTACAGTTTAAAGTCGACTCTAAACGACGATTGCAATTTTATTTATTCTCAGAAGAATAACCGAAGAAATTATTTTTATATTTCGTTGTGTTGGAGATGTCCGTTCAGGGTTTTCAACCGTGGTCTCATGTCTAATAAGCTAACACACGAATTTTTAGACTACTGCTACTGCTTGATACTGCATTGGAGTGATATTACACATTGTGATGGACATACTACTTAAAATCTTGGTAAACCTGCAATATTTAAGTCACCTTTAGGAGAGAGTTTGAATTGACAAATTCAATTCAAATTTTGATTTCTTGTGAAATTCATATTTGATATCGTTTTTTCGACACAAATTTTACTTTTGTTACTTAAGCGAAACAAAATAAATAATTTTTTTTAGAAAATATGCAGATATTACAACTTATTTGATTAGTCTGATATTGTTTGATATTTATTACTTAAATTGAAATTTAATACTAAAACTCTGTAGTGGAAATCAAATTTTATGGCCGATTTTAATTGCAAAATAAATTACTCATAGAAAATGAACACATATTCACACATCAGAATAATTTAAAACTTTCAAAACAGTTTTTTGACAAAATTTATAAATTTTTCATTAAATTATGTTGTGTATGCACTATATTGCATTTAATTTCTGTGTCAATAAATACTTCATAATTGCATACTAATTGCAGCTGAATTTACAAAATTTTATTGGTTCGAACCACTAAAATTGGTTTATGAGCCTATGCACCATGAAATGAGAAACCAATTGAAAAATAATACCGAAAATAACAATAACTTTCCAAAATCATTTGCATTTTGCTGATGACAATAACATCTAAAACAAACGTTGTAATTATTTTTATTATTATTACTATTACCATGCATTCTAAAAAATAAAAATGTTTGTTAAACAAATATGCTCTTGTATTACTATTGTTACGAAAATGAAAATTCTAAATACTGGTGTTTTCCTTCTACATCGCTTAACATTAAAAATTATACGCAAAAGCTACAAATAAAAACAATGCAGTAAACAAACCTGTTTACAAATTATCGTACTGCTTAATATAACAACAAACACCAGCATAAAAAAGATGCTAAACAAGTAAACAAAAATCCACAAACAACACAACAATAATAAATGTAAACAAAATACACAAACAACAATAATAAATGTAAACAACGATGTTTACATTTATAGAGATCTCGAGAAGGCGAAGACACGAACATTAACCTTCAAAAATATTCTACAGGCTGTTTACCTTGCCATAAAAAAGGCAAGGCAATGCAGGCGACAGAGTTAGTAAAAGTTCAGTCAGTCTTGTGTGAAGACTTGGTGAGTCTGAAGAGATTAATCGTGGTTTGAAGATCTCCGTTACAACGATCTGTCGTATAATGGCCTAGTAATTGTTATTGTTTAGGCAAATGGTGTAAACAGAAGAAAATTAAAAGAGGGCAATTGCTGTTGTTTACATCAAGTAGTGAACAGTAGGACACAGAATAGTGCAAATAATAAAGAATTTTAATTAAAACTAAACACAAATTTATTTTTATTTTATTTGTAATCTACGAGCTCATATTTTAAACGTTTTTGAAAGGTAAAACCGTAACAATATATCGCTTATCGCTGCTCCAGAATCCATTCAGCGGACAGACAAACACGGTAATTTTGCCAAGCAATCTGAATAAATAACAATTAATTTGGGCAATAGTTTGGACTTCGTCTGGAGTATTTGGCGATTCCAGTATAAGACAATTCCTGTCATAAGAGACAAAATACATTGGTATTGTAAAGGGGTTGAAATATAATTCTTTTAAGGAGACCCCAATATATATGAAAGACCCATTAATTTTCAAAAAAAATAAAATTAAGAAAAACCTCACTATTCTTTAAAGTTCTTTGCAAATGATTTAAGCTTATAGTTCCACGTGGTTTCGACACTGTTCATTAAGCAAGTGATACCAAAAACTAATACTCTTGCCAACTGAACTTTATTTATGAAATTATTTCCAGGCGTTGTTATCTCCTGAGATGAGAAGTAAAAACAAAAGAAAACAACAACAAAGAAAAAGACAAATTTGTTTACAGCCATCAGCATCAGCAGTGGGATTAAAGAAAAGTTTTGATTTTGGTTCTGTTTTTAATTTTTTGTGTGGTTTTCGGAGAAATAAAAGACTGTGAACATCATCAATAATTCATCAGATTTTTTCTGAGTTTATGAGAAATACAAGCAAAAAAAGAAAAGAGTAGAATGGTGGTAAATAATTTATAATTATTACAGTCCTTATTATCACCCTCATTATGGATTATTTTATGGATAGAAAACATTCCGACTTGGAAAAAGTATGCCTATAAAAAATGTAACGATATTCTGCGAAATATTGTTGCAATTATGTAAATGTGTCATATGTTGTGTTATTTTACATTAGCATTGAGAATTTTTAAATCCGATTTTAATTATAAATTGAAAAGGAAACCAAATTTTTATAAAAAATTGTTAGATAAACGCAAGGAAGATCTCACTATTCTATACAAAGATTGTCAAACAATTACAAGAAAGACAAATAATTTGTATCAAAGTTGAACCTCCAATAGACATAACCTGCGATACCTGTGGAAGCTGAAAAAAATTGAGGCAAGTGACTACCAACACCAAAAGCAATAAGCGATAGAAGTCCAACTGCTATACCATGTCAAATGCCTTGGAAATTTCTTGAGTGACAACCAACGAAATTGTCGAAAAGACTGGTAATGCCAACTGGTCACCAGTAGAATGGGCTCTATGGAAACCGTACTGCATGTTTCTAATTAGATTGTTGTACTCTCAATATTTCTCTAGATGTTAGTGTATCATGCTTTGGGGGGTAGTCCTCAGGGTAATTAGCCTCTCCCTTTTTGTGGATTGGAGTTACATTAATCAACCTTCCAGCAAGACTGAAAATGCCAGCACAATATGAGGTACTGAAAAGGTTTACTAATAGACGAGCGAGCGTCGAAGAACACTGTTTCAGGACCAATGCTGGAATATCATTGGAATACTATTCAGAAGACTTGTTTATATTAAGATGAGTAGACCCTTTCGTTTTGAAATATATATCGTCACTAACATTGTTTTACTGAATAATCCAGTCAAGTCGATACTAAAAACTTGTTGAACAATATATATTCACTCTCATCAACTAATTGTGTTAATTTTTTGCTGCCTCATTGTCTGCAGTATGCGATTCGTCGACAACTACTATGGTAAGAAAGTTTGCTCTTTTCTAAAACTTTTGTATCTACAAACATCCTGCACTGGTGTTAAAACAAAAAACGACTGAACATCTAAGTGGACTTAAATCAAAGTTAGAAGGAACACAACATTTGACGACATAAATCGAAACATCTTAAATCGAAGGATTCAGGATTTTTTAGTTTAGAGTTGCTAGGGTAATTTGACGTACGCAGACCTTTTTATGCCTAGTGTATGTCGAGTTCTTTATTTAAATTCACATAATATTACCTTTCACTGCATGTATACTCGATATTTTTTAAGTATGGCAACTTCTAGAACTTTACAATGCACTTTTATTTTTTGTTACTTTTTGTTTTTTATCTTTTGCGCAATTTCTATGAAGTTTTGTTATTGCATTTGATCTTGATTTATACATACATACATACATACATACATACATACATAATTGGCCATTACAACCCTTTAGTCAGGCTTACGACCTAGGTCCTCACACGACTTATGTTGTGTGTGTTAATTTTATACATGAGTGGTGGGACCTACAGTTTAAAGTCGACTCCGAATGACAGATTTTTGAGAATCTTTTCATGGAAATTTTATTTACTCTCAGAGTTTTTGTCAGAAATCTGCTGAGAGGAAGTCGACGAATAAATAGTTTTCATATTTCGTTTTGATGTCTTACTTGATCTTTATTTATGCCCATTCTTATTCATTGTATGGAGGTTGTTATTGATTGTTTTTCCTTCATGTTTCCAGGAAAAGACTAATCAAAGCCACGGAGAAGTCAACTACAGTCTGCCATTATTTCATACAGAATATGAAGATTAGTAGAGCTATCACCGTCCTGATAAATGTTTTGAATATCGTTAAAAGCGGTACAACGATTAAGAAAATAATAAGTAGGAGGCTTACTACTCCCGTAGCAGACCAAATATACCATTGAACGACAACAATTTATTTCCCGTTCATTGTGTTTAAATATTTATTCTGTTTATATAACGTAACTGTCTACTATTTTTTCCCTTGTCTTAATACTTTTTAACCAGACCTCTTGCCTCAGATTTGTCAAAGGTGAAGTTAACTGACCACCTGAGTAAATTCAAAGAATTTTTAATAGAAAAAATCTTGTGAAGAGAACGTATTCTTTATAATTTTGGTTTTGTAAGAAATTTAATTTAAAGAAATAAATTTTAAATTGAAATAAAAATATACTTTGTACGAGACATTAAAGGAAAACTTTAATGTTTAACTGTTATTGCCTGAAATAGAAAATGGCAATCATCACAGAAAGAATAATAGCAAGAGCAACAGATAAAATGACAAGTAAAATGTCTTTCAAAAACATTATTTCTTCTATATTTTTCCGTTTCAATTTATGATTTTTGTCTTCATATCTCCTGCATTCTGTCATTCAGTTCCTCTTACTCTCCACGCGATGTCCTAGCTATTGAGAATCGGATGTTTCAAATTCTATAATACATACCCATGGTACGTATGAGTTAATTCTGTTGAAGTGCGCGTGCATGTACGCGTAAACGAGGCCGGGTTAATAAGTTATTGACATTTTAAATGCAACATATACATAATTGGTCATTACAACCCCTTAGTCAGGATTACGACCTAGTTTCTCACACCACTTATGTTATGTGCGTTAATTTTTATACATGAGCGGCGGGACCTACAGTTTAAAGTCGACTCCGAACGACAGGTTTTTGAGGAACTTTTCATGGCAATTTTATTTACTCTCAGAGGTTTTGCCAGAAATCTCCTTAGAGGAAGTCGTCGAAGAAATATTTTTTCATATTTCGTTTAGTTGGAGATGCCTGACCTGGGGTTCGAACCGAGGCCTCACGTCTAAGCCAACACACTACCTACTTGACCATGGCGACTATGCTACACAGCTTTTTGAAATAAAAATCATTTTATTTTTCAACATACACTTACTCGAACGTTTCGACAAAGAGTGACTTAAGCGTTGATGTCTAAGCTTTTTAAGCTTTTGAAAACAAATGAAGGAGTATTCTCTTGATGCCAAATGCAGAGAATGTAAAGGATGAAGATGCAGTTCGTAGACTAAATCATGGACTATTGATTTTTGACATTGTATATGTTCTTCCAAATGGGACTTTCGACATTAAACATTCGATAACGGCCATTTTGTTGGAGATGAATCTGTCAAGTTAATTGTCATTTATTTAGTCTATTTTGCCATATCACCATGGACTACTGACCCTAATTTTAATCGAAAAATCATCTTCAACGATGAGGCCCATTTCTATATGAATGGGTAGGCGAATAAAGAAGATCGTCCAATTGGGCACGATACCAATTCACATGGGACCCAACAGCGTCAAAAGCTCCAGAAGAAGTTACTGTTTGCTGTGGATTTTGAGTTTCCGATGTCACTGGTGAAAATTTCTCAAAGAATAACTTTATCCAAGCCATCACTGTTCACAGTGAGCGCTATAGCTGGATGATTATAAAGTTCTTTTGGCCTGAATTATATGATCTGGACTCCAACGATATGGGATTTTAAAATGACGACGCACGTTCCATATAGGTTGGCTGACTTCCAAAATGTTAGTTGTATATGTATACTATTTCAAAACGTCGTCAATGTGTATTTTTAACGCAGTCAAAAAGCAATCAGGCATCAGATTTATAGTTGATGCATTGTTTCGTTACTTTGCATATCTACATAATTTATATACCGTAATAGAACTGCATACAAACATTGTATGGATACATTTTGAAAGTCAGCCGTTGTTCTACACGAGGGAATTGATGGCATGGTCATTCTACATGCAGCTAATGTGATCATGAGATTTGACCCCATGAGACTTTCTTGTCGGGCAACAAACCACAGCGGTCTTCAAATAATAGCACCATAGCCATAGAAAATTGTGCCTTTTGGTTGCATCCCACTCAGAAAAGTTGTGTCGATTATTGAACGATGTTATATTCCCGTTAGTAGTGTGTTGGCTTATTAAGCGTGAGCCCAGGCTTTAAATCCCGGGTTAGAGATCTCCAACAAAACGAAATATGAAAAAATATTTCTTCGGCGACTTCCTCTCAGCAGATTTCTGCCAAATCTAAGAGTAAATAAAATTGCCATGAAATGTTTTATTGGAGTCGACTTTAAACTGTAGGTGCCGCTATTCATGTATAAAAATAATACTCACAACATAGGTGGTGTGAGAAGCTAGGTCGTAATTTGACTGAAGGATTGCAATGACTAATTATGTATCTATAAGTATATGAATACACAACAAACAACAGCGATCCTCAAACAACAGCACCCTAGTCATAGAAAATTGGGCGTTCTGGATGCACTACAGCCATAGAAGTCGTGGAGTTTCTTTAAACGATGCCACCAATAAATCTTTCAAACGAATAAATAATTTCAATGACATCTCACACTTTGTTTTATTGAACTTTAAATATAGGACACGCTTAATTAAAGACCCAATACCTTGCATTGTTGTCGTGCAAAAGAATTTTGTCTTCTGGTTTTGCTATTTTTCTAAGTCGCAAAAAATTTAAAAACTCATGAACTTATGTAGCCGCACTCGTAGTTGAACAACCAAATGGCAACTTTTGACATTTTCTTTGTAAATACACTCAAACAATGTTGCTTTTGTTGTAGTAGTCGTCGCTTGTTGGCTTTATTGTTCCATAGAATGACAGATTTTAAGAACATTTTTAAGTTGAAAGATTTTTTGGTTTTTTTGTTCACATTAACATGTGTGTGCGTAAGTGTAAAGTGAGTTAAGTGGCAGAATCTGAATGTGTTTTGAATTTGTTTTCAGATTACCAACATTACTGCTGTTTTTGTTGTTGTTACTGTTACTTAAAATGTTACATAAACATGGAGAAGTTCGAAATTATGTTGACAGCTTTTTAAAATTTGAAACGATGTTGTTAGACAATTATGACTGATAGTAGGGCAGAAGAAGTTGAAGTATTTGTTGTCTTAAAAATCATAAATTGTTTTTGTTTTTCTTGCAGTAGTTGTGATTTTCTTTTCTAGCTTCACACCATGTGCCTGACCTGGCAGTAATAAGTTAAAGAAAAAATATTTTGAAAGCAAAATTTAATCCTGCGTAAGTGAAAATATTAAACGAAACACGAATAACATACCATCACATAATATTTCGCTTTTCAAGTAGGACTGCTAAAGCCTTGTTTGCATCTTAAGGATGAAGCCTTCTTTAATACACAAAATTGTTGAATTTTGAACTGAGAAACTACTCATGGAATCCAAAGCAAACAAATTCACCTACAACCAGCAAATTTTTGGTGTGTATTTTATGGATTTTGAAAGGCATTATTCGCTTAGTTTTTTGGAAGATGAGAGCGAAGTAGCACCGAATATGAACGCCATTCGCTACAGGAACATGACAACACAGTTCTTGTGGTTACAACTGAACGACAGGGATCTGGACGAGGTGGGGTTTCAGTAAAATTGTGCCACTTGCTGTACCATGCGGGCAGCAATTGATTTATAGCCGCAAGGATTTATGAAACAGATTATCGCATGAAAATCTGAAAACAACTGGTCCCCAAGATTATGGGATTTAAAGCCGCGTGGCTTCCTCTGTGTGGGTTTGTGAAATCTCATGTTTGTGAGATCAAAACTGCAACAATTCCTAACTTTAAATCTGAAATCTAACACTTCATCGTTGAGATACTGAAACAACTCAATGAGAAAGTCATGGAAACGTTCATAAGAAATTAAAGACCTGCCATTGGACTGTGGCTCCCATATTGCGGATACTTTATTCCATAGATAATCAGAATAAGTGTTCTTTTGTTTCTGGAACAGAGTTCTCTGGAGTGACGAATATAAGTTTAATTTGTCCCAATTTGATGGAAAAACGTATGTAAGACGTCATCCAAACAAAGCCTTTGATCCCAGGTAAAACAAATTAACAAACATACATGTTGTTAAGTCGTTTCTAACTATAAGGCCAGAAGAACAAGTTTGGGTGGTACAGATTATTTACCTTTTAGGTATTTGGGTATATTTTTACTGTCGCATCATGATCTAATTCATGTTAGAAAATTATAAATTATTCGCCATTCAACTAAATAGTTAAATACTGATGGCATTCAATATTGCACTTCTAAAAATTTACTGTGCCTTAATACACATCGTGCCTCATAACAAATAAGTAAAAGAGAAAAATTCATAATTTAAGCATTAAACACATCAGTATGATATACAGTGCTATTAGAGCTGAACTAGCTCAAACCTAAAGGACTCATTTGGTCACAATAATTGGCTACAATGGTGTTTCTATAGAATAAAGTGCATGGCACACATGCACCAGCACACATTCATAGCTATCCTGTATCCTTTTTTAGTTTGAATTATTAATTCAATTTGAAATTATTTGAGGGACATCCTAGACAAACAAATGGATTGAGGAAGATATTCCACATTAATGGCAATGCAAGTAAAAGCTACAAATACGCCAATTCGAATGCTGTTTAGTTAACCTAAAATTTTTTTTTTGGCAAAATTTATAAAGCGACCAGACTTTTTCAGTGGTTTTGTATTTCTGCTTTTGCTCTTCCGACACTAAATTGCAGCATAAAGGAACTGATAAAAATAAAGTTTAAACCGCGACATTTTCAACATGATGTGGATAGAAATGAAAAAACTTAAAAAACGAATTTACAAAACCAAAATGGACAACAAAAGTGGACTATGACATGAGAGATAATGTTTGAAATTTGTTATCGTGAACAGCAGCTGTTGGCTGAGGATGTCACATTCAGTGATAATAACGTAGAGATAATATCAGACTAAAGCTTAACCCTATTCGTACTGGCATAAAAATATAACAAATCTTACATGAGCATCAATGGCTCTCATGAGACGCAATTGTTCAGAATTGTGGTACTTGCAACGGTAAACAATCTACATTAGATAGAGGAGAGTGCAATGCATCCCATAAAAGTCCATATTTCTTGCTGTCAACGACGCACACCACAGGTCGATAATTTCTTTTGGCCTATATTGGACATTTTTGAAGCGCTCCACCCTGTGAAGCCTGTATTATATTCCACTTACAATGGCATCAATAGGCCTTTCAAACAAATAAAAGTTTTCAACAGTATCTCACACACATGTATAAACACCTACATACATACATACATATATACATAATTTGTCATTACAACCTTTCAGTCAAGACCCAGCTTCTCATACCACTTATGTTGTGCGTGTTAATTTTATACATGAGCGGCGGGACCTACAGTTTAAAGTCGACTACGAACGACAGATTTTTGAGAAACTTTTTTTTGGCAATTTTATTTACTCCCAGAGTTTTTTCCAGAAATCTGCTGAGAGGAAGTCGCCGAAGAAATATTTTGTTTCATATTTTGTTTTTTGTTGTAGCTGTTTGGCTTTGGGTTTGAACCACGGCCTCAAAACTACTAGCTACTAAACTACGGCGACTGCATACACACTTTGTTTTATTTAAAGAGAAGAGCGCGTAATGAAAGTTCATATAATAGGAATGTTTTTTACAGAATTCGTCAAAAAATTTTAAATTGCTTTGTATTTAACTTTAAGGCAATGAAAATTGTGAAAAGCATTCCACAATAACAAATACAAAAAAGAGTACAAATATGAATCTCATTTCCGGTCGTTGTAAAATTTGTCAACAGGCTTGAAAGAAGATGACTTTACAGGCCATTACACTTCAAAATTACATTTCGTTTCTATACATTGTCGCTAATCCAGCAAACAATAATTTTTAAATGAATATCACGATATAATGGTAACGATGTAATGGTATTTTACTTACACAATTATTTTATATACAAGGTGTACCTTCGAAGGCCAGATTTAAAATATAATTTTTATTTTCAAAAAATAACTGATTAAGGGATTCTTAGAAATTGTTTCCTACTTATAATAGCATTTACGTCTGACTATATACGTAAATTTATAAGCCGGTTTTAAGATTTACTTCAATGGTTTCTATTTTTTACGATCTTTTTCACACGTCATTGTCGAATGTGATTCACTTTTCATCATTCGTTATCGTTCGCTTTAGAAAGGGATCGATTTCGTTCCAATTTAGCAGTGATTCCCAAATGGAAATTCGGTCCTTTATATTTTATCTGTTAGTTCACGTGGCACCCATACATCGATGGATGTTGATAACAGTTTCGTGATGAAAGCAATATACACGCAGCCAATTCTTCTAAAATATTTTTTTTTCATTCAATTCATCGACTCCTTTACTGACCAACAATGCATTTCAAAAGAATTATTAGATCGAAAATCAGCAGACAGCAACATCACCGCAAACAAATTTTTTCAGACACATTCTTACATTTCCCAAAATGTTCACACATTTTTAAACACATATAACTTTTGACAGAAAATGAGATTTAGATACCACTTCTTACGTAGTGAAGCCTATAATTATACATACATACACATATAACACTTATGTTGTGTGCGTTAATTTTATACATGAGTGGTGGGACCTACAGTTTAAAGTCGACTCCGAACAACAGATTTTTGAGAAACTTTTCATGGCAATTTTATTTACTTTCAGAGTTTTTGCCACAAATCTGCAGAGAGGAAGTCACCGAAGAAATATTTTTTCATATTTTCGTTTTGATGTCTGACATGGGAGCCTATAACTATAACTGATTAAAATGAAACCTTTCGGGCATGTTATGCTGTTACTTACTCAGTTCGCCATTACAACCCTTTAGTTAGGATTACAACCTAGTTTCTCACATCACCTACGCTGTGTGTGTGTCAATTTTATCCATTAGTGGCGGGACCTATAGTTTATCGTCGACTCTGAACGCGTAAATTTTCATGACAATTTTATTCAGTTTTTACCAGCAGACTGATGAGAGGAAGTCGCCGAAAGATATATTTTACTTTATTTCAAATTTCATTTTGTTAGAGAATTCGTTTTGTAGAGAATTGAACTCCGGTTTTTGTCTAATAAGACAACACGCTACCTACAATACTTTCCAAACATTTTATGTAACTTATCGATGCATCGAAACAAATCGATATTTTTATAAAATCTAAGCTTATTTTTCGATGCATCGACAGTAAATTTTAATAAATATCCTAGTCGACCCATTTATAGAGAAGAGTTTGCATTGGTAAACATCGGGAACTGATAAACCGTTTCCTCCCTAGATAGTGCCAGTATGCCTCTATGAATTTTGGAAATGTTATGATATGAGAATAAGTAATAGCAGACCGTTCCATATAGTAGTGAGAATCAGAACCATTCAGATTATGGTTAGGTTAATGGGAGACAAGCCAATACGAGTTTCATCAGTGACCCGATAAATCGAATAGTTGATAGATCCCTCCTTAAATACCCCATAGACAGTACCAGTAAACTGTATGATTTAAGGAAATGCTATGTAACGGCAATAAGTTATAACAGTAAAACGAATAACTTAGTTGTTACATATTCTTTTAACGGACGTGCCATTCTCTGGCCATAAAGATGGGTCAAGGACATAAAGTGGGAGAGAAGTGGGATATTCGGTCGCAGAGTAAAATATTCAAAGTCTACTGAGTAATTTTATAGTTGCTTTCAAGCGTAAGTTTATGTCATAGAAAGATGTGCTAAAACCAGCTGGTACAAGAATTAATGATAACTGCACAGATCAGGACCATCTGACATTCAGGCTGTCATACGAGCTTTCAGCTTTTAAGAGGTGGGCTCGATATAAGAAGCTGGATCTGATCGTGAAGAATTTCACTGTTTTCACGCGATAAGATCACAACCTTTATGTTGAACAGATGGATGGGTTTTGACGAGTATACTCGTCGAAATGAAAGATGAAAAGAAGCGGATACTCTTGTCAAGGGAAAGACTAATGAAAAGCAGCCTGATTTTAGTTAACGACATTTTACAGGACACTGTAGTTTCAAAAAATAATCGAGTAGGGATCAATTCAAGCTCAATGCCTAGACTTCGTGATGAGAACAATGAATCACCTTAACACTTGCTTGAAACCTGTACAGCGTTAATAAATATCAGAAGAGGCCATTGAAATTTTCACTGTTAATTCGTATGGTACGCAAAAAGTCAGTTTCTATATTTATATGGAATTTCCCAAAATTATTGCATGTCAGAAGGAAACACTCGGGTGTTTATCAAGTAATACTGATAGCGAACAGTGTCCTGAAGTATATGGATTGAGGGAAGTACAATAAATATCTCGAGGGACTCCACCAACTCTTCGCAACATTGAGTACAATCCTTTTTACTTTTGTTTTGCAAAGTTTGCACATAAAACACGGAAATATTCAGTGAGTAATCGATATAATATCGATGCAATCAATCATCAATATTGTCTTTTAATTGCCATCACTGCTTTAGTTTGTAAATGTTTGTTGGGTAAAAACTATCCTTGTTGGCATGGCTCTTAGAGATTTGGTCTTTTGTGTTGGTATGTTGTTGAATCAGGGTATCATTAACCATAACCACAGTATTCTTAGCAATTTGGTCAATTAGTATGAAGCCATTTGCTGAACTTTTAATACTCCATTAAAATGTGTCAATTGCCGTTTTATTGGACACGATGAAGGTCATTTTCGGTTAACGGTAAAATATTTGTTGTAATCAAAGAATCCCATACTTTTGTTCAACATCAACATTAAATCGACAATAATTTATTCAATTGAAAATTATTTTTTCGTTTTTGTCTGTGTACATATATGTATGTATGTATCTGCATATGTACATGTATATAAAGAAAAAAAAGAATTACTGTTCAAATCTATTGTTTTTTAATATTTGTTTGCGATTAAATTTAAATGCCGCCATTGATTTTTTTAAACTCATATGGGCATTTAAAAATTGTTCACGTAAAAAAATTGCTGACATAAAAAATAAAATAATTTAACATTTTAATTTTTTTTAATTCAAAACTAATAAAGCAATAACAATGTGCAGTTAAATTTTATGGAATTTTTTTACGGAATTTATGCTGACTTTACCAAAACAAAAAAAAAAATTTAAATTCTATTGCAACTCGATAAATTCTAGACCAGAAAAAAATTGCTTGATTGCAGCAAAGTAATGTAGCTGCCAATAGCATTTTGCAATGGTTATAGCACGCGGATTAAAAATAACCAATACCTGAAATCATACAGCTACAAACAAATGATTAAGTCGCCATAGTCTAGTACGTAGTGTGTTGGCTTATTAGACATAAGACCATGGTTCTAACCCTCGATCAAAACGAAATCTGAAAAAATATTTCTTCGACGACTTCCTCTCAGCAGATTTCTGGCAAAAAGTCTGAGAGTAAATAATAAAAAATTCCATTGACATAGGGGAAGTCATCACTATCCCCCGTTTGTGTGACCTTTGATAACGTCCTATATGCCGATGCCACCCTGAGTGCAGCGGTTTGTTGTACCGATGATAAAATTTTCATTCTACAGTCGTCCTTTAATGTTTCTGCCCAGGGGCCAAATTGCCGCAGTCGTTATCGAATGAAGTTGATCGAAATTTTAGTATTTGAAATCACCGCAGTCGTTAACGAGTCAGGTGTATAGAAATTTGAGATTTTGTCATTCGATAACGAGTACCCTTTCGAGTGATATCTCTCGAAACCTCATTCGATACTAAATGAGCAATCGAAATTGCACACGCTTTTTTTTAATACGAAATAAACGGCAAATTTTTTATTTATAATAATATTGCTAAAAATGTAAGTAGTAAAGTAAAGTAAAGTAAATGTAAATATAATTTCTCCTTTCAGAACAAATAACAAAATAAACGGTAAGCAAAAGGACGTTATGGCACAATATATGTTAATTTAGCTAAGAAACTTGCTGCCCAATTGTGGACAGGGAAAAGAAACAACTAAAAGATTGTGGGAAGAATTGTCCAACCGTTTGAATGCATGTGGTCCACCTATTAAAGATGTGACAACATGGCGAAACGTGAACTAGTGATTTTTTTTATTCCTTATTTATAATAAAATTTTTTACACATTTTTAACGTTTTCGCTGACCAAAAACATAACGTAAAAAAGTTTCATTTAACAAGGAATCAAAGAAAAAACCGGTGGTGGTTCCTATGAGGAAATATCTTGTCTCATGCAGATGAACAAGTAATTGAAGCAGTCGGTATAGAAGCCAGCGTTGAAGGTATAGAAGCCAGCGTTGGAAAAAAGTTTACAAAGAATTTTAGGTCAAAACGGCGAATATGATAATTCTTAACCTGAAAGTATAGGAAAACAAACTCCTAATCCTAAAAAACAAAGAACCATTTCAAAAGCTAAAAGCAAATTAACGCTCAGCATAAATAAAAGTGAATAAGTTCACAAAATTTGAAATTCGCAGCTAGATCGCCTTTTGGAGTTGCAGGAAAAATCTTTTAAACTAAGAGAAGAAGAAAATGCTGCAAACATGGCTATTAAAAATGTAGAATTACAAATTAAAACGATTGAGCATGAGCTCTTAAAAAACAAAAATAATTTTTCTTAGCTAATTCCTATTCTCAAAGTACAAAGATTGAATTGAATAATATTATAATTAATATATTTAAATATTTTTCTCTAATTTTACTTACTTGTGTTTTATTTCAAAATAATTTTTTTTTTATTATTTACAAATGTGCCACTCATATGTCTTTGTACTATTACTAAACAAAAAATCTATTACATTCTTTTTGCAAATTTCGATTCGATAACTATCGAATGCCGTAATTTGGTTATTCGATACGACACGAAATTTTACTCGATACGAATGCTCATTCGACCACGAGTGCCGCAATTTGGGCCCAGATCTCACTGCCGTAAAGCAGAATAGAGTCCATAATTGCTATCATCAATCTGCGCCTGCTCTTTACAGGACCGCCAATATTGGCCATAAGCTTACTAAGAAAGGAGGTAACCTTGGCATCTTTGGTTGCAGCGTGTTGGATGTGAGACCAGAACGTCGGTTTAGGGTCCAGTCGAATGCTAAGATAGTTGACTACTTTCTGCGTCGTCAAAGTGGTGTCGCATATCGTAATGTCAATTTCCAGCGGTATACGCTTCCTTGTAAAAAGTATCAACTTAGATTTCTTCTAGCTTCTTCGACATTCCGAGCCAAAATTATGGCCGCAACATAATTGGCATATACATATAACAAGATGTGTACCATCTGGCATCTCAATGCGAAAGATATCATGATAGGTTATTTTTAATTGTTAAGGGCCAAGAATTCATTCTTGAGCTGCACCAGACATAATCTGCTTTCTCTTACGTGCTCACGATCTCATAAATAGCCTAGCATGTATAAAGTTAGAGCACACAACATAAGTGGTGCGATAATCTAGGTATAAATCCTGACTGAAGGGTTATAATGACTAATTACACGATGTGACAGTCAAAAGTTGAGCAGAACTCATAAATATTTTTTTATACTTCTCGAACCCTCCAAACTTTTTCATTTAACAAAAACGGTATTTTTGATCTCTTCACACAAAATTATTGATTACCCAAATATTTGCTAACGTATTTTAAAATCCAAAGTTTTTTGAAAAGGGAACAGATGAGCCTCTAAAATGGTATACATAAACATTTTGTTCAAACTTATATATTATAAGTTTTGGTTAGGTAAACTTGGAAAATATTATTTTTTTTCTTATTTTTTCAAGTTTAGCCATCCTTAATTGCAATGTTTAATTAAAAAATATAAAATAAGTGATAACATTCTGAAAGTGCATTATCTTGTGAAGAGATTGACACTTCGCCTGATCAAATCGAAAAAAATTAGTTATGATTTAAATAGTATAAGTCGTGTTATATTTTTTATATACTCGTATGTAATCTTATGAAATGAACTTTCAGTTCAAAAATTTTCAAAAGTTTTGATGGATCTTAATTGTTTATCGCAAAATGTGTCAATTTCACGTTTGCACGACTACCAGTAGTAGTTTGCTTCAGCGATAAACGAACTTGTTTCCGAATATCGTGTATCCTTACGTAGCAGCAGTCTTTCTCGCAGGACACATCCTTGTAGTTGATTGGCCAGGGGATCGCATACTGCATTGCAGACAGAATTCGTTCTTTAACTAGACTTTCCCTGCCTGCAGAGGTATTTTCTGCCACTTATAAAATAAAAAGATTAATATCTAATAGCCACAGACACTACTCCCTCTGTTCTCCTTCACATAACCTATTTTCCTAATTTCAACACAATGCATTGCTTGAGTAAAGACCATTCCCTGAGTGTTGGTCTTGTTATAAAAATTTGACTTATTTTCTCTAGGAAGCACCCTGTGGAGGTCAATAAACCTAACATTGTTAAATGCAGTGGTAGATAGTATATCAACATCCTGAGATCTACTACAATAGACTAATCATCTGCTTAGCTGGAAAATTATGCTTGAAGCAATTAAAACAAAGTACTAAAATAATATTGCCACCACTTACTTGTGCGCTGTTTCATATCAATAATGTAGACGGCATTTGACAGAGCAATTCTTGAGCTGTCAAAATAAATCACCATTGTTTAGTTTGATTGTGCACGTCATTAATTTTAATTAACGGTTTGGGCGTTTCGAAAATGGTGATTTTGGCTTCTAAGATAAAGAGCGTACTAAAGAGCCAAAAAAGAAGAATTTGAGCAATCACGAAGCTTAAATCAAGCAGCCACTTCAAAACGGAGGAATTAATTTCAAAACGAAAGAAATCATATGTGAAACGCGGACTACAAGCAAAATCTATATCAATATCAATTGCGCCAAGGTAATGCTCTTTATTTGGTCACAGTTGTATGATCCATAATGAACATAATGAACATGAAAACCAAGCCAGATTGTCATGGGCGACCTGTACCGACAACGCTTAATTCATTTTAAGGGAGCATTGGATGAAAGATCACACACATGGTTGCAATTTTCCATTTCCCGGAGGAGTATTGAGGCGCCGGTAAAAACTATTTAGGCATACAGTATAAAGTATACGCTTCACTTCAAACCAGGGTATCACAAATTGTCTCGATTCATTCATGTTTTTTTTTTTTATTAAAAATTCGTTTAAAATACTTAATAAAACAGTTATGCTTGACAGGGGTATTAAACATTATCCTAAATTTTCGAACCTTCATTAAAATTAATTTCCTCACATCACATCCATTAATTTGCTACACGTTGGGGTACTTTATTGAATTTTCCATGCAATTAATTTTAGTGTTATTTTTGTATAATTTTAAGTACTAAAGAAAACAGCTCTATAGCCGTTGGCAATAATAGTTTCATTTATTTGTACGACAATTTAATTTTATGCACATAAAATGGGTCATTTTCGTGGTATCAAATCAATCAAATCAATTTATTTACAAGAAAAACACTTCACAAAAACAGGCCTGGTCTTAAAATCCTACAAAGAAAAAGAAAAAACACAACAACAATATCAGCGGCAACTGCAAAAACAATAAAATAAAGAAACTCGAAAACATCATTCCAGTCAATCTTTTATTATTTTGATTTCCCTTGGCAGAGGCGGAAAGTGCACGAACACATGTAATGAATGGCAAAACAAATAAACAATCTTAGTATCGTTTACAATAATAAAAACATGAGACAAAGTAGAGACGGACAAGGCCGACTGTTTGAAGCAGTACATGCAAATTGCTTAAACGTCTACTCATCTTGTATACATACATACATGATTAGTCATTACAACCCTTCTGTCAGGATTACGCAGTGTGTGTTAATTTTGTACATGAGTGGCGGGACCTATGTAGAGTAACTGCTATTCTTTCCGTACAAATTCACTCAATAGGCCATCTCGTGAAATTTTATAAATAACCACAGTGTATTAAATAAAATGTAAATGGTCTTTTTTTTTTGGTCTTAGGCCGGAGGTGGGAATCTTCGAAAGACACCATCACTACGAACTAAACCCACCCCCTACACACTTCAACCACTCTCCCTCCGCGGGACTGCCGTAAGGTATCACTTCGCGGAGGGCTGGTTAGCTTTAAAGCTTTATCACGTTAATTCAAATTTCGCCTCCGTTCCTCCAGTCTTCGGAGTACTATCAAAACTTCAGCCATTCTCTGACTGTATTGGCTCCATAAAATCCTAGAATTCAACACCTCTTCCATAAGGCGAGTTCGTCCGACACTCGTTTCCCCGGGCCATCTAAATCTGGAGCAGCGTGTTAGAATATGTTCCGCGTCTTCCTCCTCAGGCATAAAGGGGAAGTATCAGGCCCAAATCTGTGCAGGTATTTCCTGAAGCACCCATGACCAGTTAGGAACTGGGTCACGTAGTAGTTCAGCTCGCAATGTTCGTTCTACACCCCAAGGGTAGCATCAGGGACAAGGTGAAATGTCCATCTCCGCTTTAAACCGTTCTCCCATCGTGACTGCCATTTGTGCATGGAAGTCCTTCGTTCCTCCGCCTTTATAGCTGCAGTTCGTTCTGGAAACTCGAGATGGCGAATTATATCTCCCTCATCTCATCCACCAGTATGTCTATTAGTATTGTCTTTGCCAATACCAATACCGCTTCATCAGAGACTGTCCTGAAGCCACTTACTTGTCTAATCGCGCTTAGACGATACACCAGAAGGTAGTGTATTGGCTTATTAGATGTGAGGCCTCGTTCAAATCCCAGGTCAAGACATCTCCAACAAAACGGAATTGAAAAAGTATTTCTTCGGTGACTTCCTCTCAGCAGATTTCTGGCAAAAACTCTGAAAGTTAATAAAATTGCTTTGAAAATTTTCTCAAAAATCTATCGTTCGGAGTCGACTTTCAGCTGTAGATTCCGCCACTCATGTATAAAATTAACGCACACAACATAAGTGGTGTGAGAAACTAAGTCGTAATCCTGACTGAAGGGTTGTAATGACCAATTATGTATGTATGTATGTAATTTGACAGATGCAGGTTAAACAAGATGCCTGTTTTAACTGTTCAAGTTCAGAAGTCCATGTTGGAAGACACGATATGTGCAGAATATGAAAATGATTTCTTTTTCATTTTATTTAACAATCAACTAAATTTCTTTATTATATACATACATACGTACATATAAACATAATTTGTCATTAAAACACTTCAGCTAGGATTGTGACCTAGTTTCGGTTGTGTGAGTTAATTTTATACATTAGTGATGGGACCTAAAGTTTAAAGTCGAATCCGAGCGACAGATTTATGAAAAACTTTTCATGGCAATTTTGTTTACTCCCAGAGTTTTTGCAAAAAATTTGCTGAGCTTGTTTTCGAAGACATTTTTTTATACTTCGTTTTGTTGAAGATGCTTGACCTTTATTGTTTCTTTATTTCGATTTCTGTATGGTTTTATGTTGACCTTTACCAAAAAAAATCAGAAAAGTAATTAAACACAGCTCTTCATTGATTGCATTTTAAACAGTCCTCTGCCAGATCATATTGTAGTACTTTTCATGAGTTTATTTCCTTTACAGTACAGTACACGAATATTTATGGATATTCCGAATCAAAGAGAAACAAAAACACAATCCCACATAATTCTCAAAATATTCATAAACATATACAAGCAAATATGTTTAGCCCTACAGGGTATTTTCTTACAGCCTAAAATAACAAAACCGATCAGAAAAGTATTCAAACATCTTAGGAAAGTCCTTTTTGACGCACACTTTTTAATTTCTTAAATTTCTTCATATAAGAGTATATGCTTGTATTTATTTAAAATAAAATAAAAATCCATTGCTCCAGTTGCTAACACTGGCACAAGGGGCCACAAATGTTCACAAACATACATTCCGAAATCCACGCATACTTAAACACACTCCCATGTACTATTTCACATACATATATATACAAATATATAAAGGACCTTTTAAATGCAGTAAATTTTTATGACATAAAATTGACGTGGTTTATGAGTTTTTCCAAAGAATGCACATACAATTACAACAACAACAACAACTACTCATAAACTTTGTACATAATTGCATACCATACATACGGAAGCGTCATATACTTTCAAAATAATTCAACAATACAAACACAGAAATGTACATACGTATGTACGCACATACACAAGAACTTAAATACTATAACAGTCTCTTAATAATAATTTACGCAGTTTATTGTATACACATCATATTATTGTATACATAGCATATACATACATACACTTGTGAACAAAAGAAAGCATATTTTTGGAATATTTTTACTTTAAGTGTAATAAAAAGACAATTTGTCGAAATTTTCTTGCAATTTTATTGTTGTAAAGAAGAATGCAAACTATTTACTTCCCCCGTTCGTTATTCTTTTCTCAACCAGAAACTCAAGCTTTTGTAAAGTAAAGTTTGAACGTGCGAAAGGCACCATGTAAAGGGATTTTTACGCAACTTTTAAATGCCCTTAAGATCTAATAACTCTTGTAATATTGTTGTTTTCCGAACAACACCTCACCTCAGATTATGCTGTGTAAAGTTATTTGCATAAAAACTGAGAGAACATTCGCAAACGAAGAAACAATTCGGAAATTTGATTACAGATTACACATATCAATGGTATCGCGATAGAGCTCGGCTTCAATGATTTGATGTAACCACCAAACGATCAAACGCGAACTCTTTCATCTTCGGTCAAATTTGTAGTTCAACAAAAACATTCAAAATAAAAAAGAAGAGCGTTCTCTGGTGATTATGTAGTGCGTTAGTATATTAGTGTGAGGATTGTAGATATGATTCCTGGTCTCATACGCTATACTGCTTAGACAGGACAGCTTATTGTCACTCGCATCAGTAACGCCAAACCATTCTTGTGATTCGTTAGAAATATTTGTTCTCAACGTCATGTGAGGTAAAAAAATTTCCCGCTGCAATAGAACATCGATTTAACAATAACAATAACAATTTTCTCTCTTTGATTCCTCTCTGGTTTCCCGGATACGGGTTTCCCCAAATACTGCTGTAAGCAGTTGCTACGCACGTACAGGTACATGAATCTAAAACTGTCAATTCGAATTCGGTGGACCACGAAAGTTATAACGACCGTCAAATTTAATTAGTTACTAATGTACAGCGACAAAATTAAATATGAGTTTAGAAGCTAATAAAACAAAACAAAAGGAAAGAAAACATATGTCAATACCAAGAATTACTCCGTAAATCTCTGTAAGAAGCTTGATTTATATAAATATCCTTAAATTAATCTCTCTAACAATCACTGTAAGTATTCCATCATTAAGTATCAAATTTCAATTAAAATCAATGGAGGTAATTTTCATTTTCCACAATAAAACTAAAAAGTTTTTGAATTCTGTTGCTAAAAAACTTTAATTTGAGGTGAAAATATACCAAAAAGGAACAGAAAAACATAAGCATCATTATTTAAATATGTTTTCTTTAATTTTCTTACCTTTTAGGCGAACAAAAAATTAAATTTTTAAAAATCTTAAAAAAGGATATATGGGCTGCTCTGAAAGTATGATAGATAATCCCAATCTATTTATACAGTATTATTTCTTACATAAAACTACAAGTTGTGTGATAAAAGTTTTATGAAAATGGTTAAAATTTTCTAACAGAAAATTAAGATAAATACATATATATTTTTAATTTTTTTTTTTGAAAAAAATTCCCTGCAAGATTTTCAGCTCACTTTTCGAAAAGGCGTAATATATCATTATCAAAGCGAATGATTCTGTTATCCCATACGTACATACATCTGTAATAAAACATGGGACGAAACACATTTTTCAAATGTTTGTCTGTCACGTGAGATAAATATGAGAAGAGCAGTAAGAAAGACTCTACAAGATTTCAGGAAACAGCTACCAGCAATCTGCGTGAAAATTGGTAATATTTTTTCATCCCAAACTACTAAAGGCAGTTTGTTCTCTTCCAAGTAGTACCATCTTTGGCGATAAACATCTTGTTGTCATGTTTGTTGCTGCCAATACTTTCTTCAGTTCATAAGACGAGCTTCTATTTTCTTCTCCTTCAAAGTCTTTAGCAGCAGGAATATTACATATATAATTAATATATAATCGGTCATTACAATCTTTCGTTATAAATTGGAAATATCTGACATGAGGTTTGCACCTTGGTGTGACGTCTAATAAGGTAACACGCTACATACTAGACTACGACTACTTCAATCAATATCAAGAACATATCAAAAACAGAAAATTCAATCTTTTCACTTTCACAGCCATAAATAATGTACCATTTACGATAAAACTTCAATTCACAAATTACGATAAAACTTCACTTCAAAATCTTCACAAACGACACCAAAAAAATCTCTAGGAAAGTCCTATGTATGAAAAATGATACATAAGCCAGAATTATGAAGTTTTTTAATTTTGTAACTCCTGTTTGAAATTTTCTTTTTTGGTTTAAAATAATTGCGATAACAATACTAACGAATTATAGAAATATCAGGTATCTAAATTTTTCTGTATTAAACTTATATCGTCTCAAAAATTGAAATGTATCAGTTTTGATACAAAGCTCGATATACGGTTAACATAGTGGTCGTTCGAAAATAATAGCTGAGATCATCCATTCGTCATAGTTCGCAGCAATTAAACATCAAACGATCCACGTTATTCAACACTATGCAACGTTATCTCCCTTTCAATGCTTATAATATCCGTAAGTTATTCATTTATTGGGCCATTGAAAAATGAAGAAGAAAATGAGAATTTTTTTTAACAAAATAGTCTTCACCGACGAAGCCCATTTCCAACTCAAAGGCCACGTCAACCAGTAGAATTATTGCATTTGGGTTGAAGAGTTATCTTAGAGCAACCATTACATTCACCAATAGTTACTGTTTTGGTGTAGGTTGTGGCTCGATCGGATCATTGGACCATAGGTCAAAATTGTTGAATTACACGTAGCGAATATGTGACGTCGCCGTGGTCTAGCACGTATTGTGTTGGCTCATTAGACGTGAGGCCTCGGTTAAAATTCTAAGTCAGGCATCTACAACTAAATGAAATATGAAAACAAATATTTCATCGGCGACTGCCTCTCCGCAGATTTCTGGCAAAAACTCTGGTAGTAAATAAAATTGTCATGAAAAGTTTCTCAAAAAATCTGTGCTTCGGAGTCGACTTTAAACTGTAGGTCTCGCACTCAACATAAGTGGTGTGAGAAACTAGACCGTAATCCTGACTAAAAGATTCTAATGACCAATTATGTACGAATATGTGATGTTGACAGGAAGGTACCATTTGTCACTCAGAAAAAAATGGAGCTTTTAAAAGAAAAGTTCGAAAATGGCATTATTTTTCGTAGAGGCCACCAAGATCGTACGATTGGACCACTTTAGATTTTTTTTCGGGTTTTTCAACATCGAAAGTGTATATCGAGCAGAGATCATCCATTGGCAATAGTTTCTTCAAAAACATAATGGATAATTATGGTAAAAGACTTAGAGCCAGTCAAACCAGTAGGGGATTCATTGGAGTGACATAATTATTCATTTTTAACAGGAATTTATTTCTAATAAACTGAAATAAAAATGTTTTTAATATCGGAAAAAAGTCTTTTTTATTAAAATTATTAATTTTGGATACCATTTACCATATAATTCTAAACATGTTTGGGCTGTTTGTTGACTGCAGCTAGTTTCAGGTCAAATGTAGCAAAAATCCGATGGCGGTCGATATTGCAGTTGGTTTCTCTTCAATCGCGAACCTCTAGCAAACAGTTACGCCGGGACTTGGTGGTATTGATATGATTAAGTACGCTTGTATATCGTTCAATTGGTGAAAAGTGTTCTCTGAATTCCTGAAATTATTCGATGTACACATTTACGTGAATAAGTTTTCGCTTTTGGATATTCTTCACAGGGCAAGAATGATCACGGTACTCTACCTGTTGATGTTATTTGAGTCAAATTTGATGTTGTACAATATCTACGCTTTTTATTCCAATTAATATATTTGAAACTCTACTTCTAAATTAATTTTTATTTCGGTTAGCATAAGTCTGTGGGAATGCAGCTTCCAATCAGGTTTGCCGCTTCCCTTGAATAAATGATGTTGCGTAGTCGGAAGGAATGAGTTGAGCTTTTTTTGGGAAAATAAAACACTTATCGGAAATGAAAAAAACTTTTTATTAAAACTATTGGCCATTATTAGCTGCACATTTTTTCCATCTTTCAGCTAATTTGTGCATTCCACGCCATTAAAACTGTTCGT
This sequence comes from Sarcophaga subvicina, assembly GCA_936449025.2. Classification (NCBI taxonomy): domain Eukaryota; kingdom Metazoa; phylum Arthropoda; class Insecta; order Diptera; family Sarcophagidae; genus Sarcophaga; species Sarcophaga subvicina. The sequence continues at coordinate 44,321,242 of OW388084.2, forward strand.
CTTTTGTAGGATTTTACTTACGCACCCAATTTTAAGCACCCTATCAAAGAGCTACTCAGCATGCATACGCTCATCGATAAAAACAAATCGTAGTCAAACGTAGGCAAGTTTGGTGTACACGGCGGGTGGGGTAGCAGCTTCCAACTTACTTTGACTGTATTCTGTAGGCTTATTTTGGTAATTTTTCCTTAAATTCATGATTCAAATTGATCATTTGTTTTTGGTAGATGTACCTGTACCTATATTAATGCTTTCACCAGGTTTTATAAACTCCTGGTATACCACACCTTTCTGGTTCCAGCAGTCACACAGCATTGGATTCCTGCCAAAGTTGATAGTTGTCCCGGATTAACGCATGGTTTTTTTCAGGATTCTGAACATAATCATCATTCATCATCTGTAACAATTTAATGCAACACTGAATTTAAAAAATAGAATTTCACAAGAGGTTTTTCGATTTATTATCTGTCAGTCATTTAATTTATGTGGCGTCTATTTTTATGACTTTTGGATCTTTGCCACAGCTTTTAAACGGTCAAAAATTGTCATCTGCATTCAATATTGTTTTCAATCCGATATTTTCAAATTTTTTTGGTGCTCTTCTGCATTCTTTATTTCTCAGATCAAATTCGTTAATTATCAAAACCTCTTCTGCATGCTGCTTCTGTTAGAGCGTGATCACCATATGCCTCGACAAGCATTCGATGCAACTTCCCCCAATTTTCATGAAATGAAACAAAACAAAATATTAACGCTTTCCTCAATCATCAAAACTTGCCATATTTAAAGCGAGAGAATAATTCAACAAAAATTTTACGAGCAAGCAAAGCAAGCTCTCCTCATTGTTGTTGGTCACTGTAATTGTGTAATAAAAGCTTTTAGTCTGTTATGTGTCATATTTTTATCATAATATTTATTCTAACAAGTTCTGATCCTCTTCTTAAATTACAATCCCTTTTTTCTGGTATTGTATTGTCTCGTTTTCCTTCCTCCTTTTATAAGCGGGTTTGGCATTTGTTTGATATTTTTTCCCCCGTTTGTAAGAATACTTTTATTTCCTTTTCTCTTTATTCTACTGTTACAAGATATCATGTGTAAGGAATAAAAAGGGAACAACTAACTCGAAGACTCTAGCCCTGTTTTGTTCATTTGTTTGTGTGTTTTGATATGTATAATATATTCACGTATTTATTTGATTTTCTTTTATGATATCAACTGTCGCCCGCTGTCCTTAAGTTGAAAATTTGCGAACAAAGTCACAAAATATATTTTGTACATCGTATGCTAATGTAAATATAAAATTCCTTCCAAAATACAATACAAGTCGCATATGTTATATGACAAGAAGGAGAATAGAAAAGTATCTGAAAATAAAATAAAAAAGAAAAATAAAAGGCTTTTCACTCTTCAGTTGACTATGAAAGAAATTTGGTTGTAAAATTATTTACGGATTTAATTTTACGCTTAGATTGCATGTTTTTTGTTGTAGCTGTTGCTTATACATATGTCAGTAAATCAAAGCTCTTCAAGATAATCTAATTAAAAGGCGTCTATCATCCAAACTGATTGAATCACATCTTATCGACATATGTACATCAAATACGACACAACGTCATTATCAATTTACCAACAACTTAAATTTTCTCAATTTCTTCTTCTTAAGTGAGAAATCTCTAATAAAGTGTGATCCATAAAATATTGTTAAGTTTTTACCCTTTTAAAAACGTTTAAAATATGAGCTCGTAGATTGCAAATAAAATGAAAATTAATTTGTGTTTAGTTTTTAATTAAAACGCTTTATTTTCGCAACTTAATTTAAATAACAACAATTTGCTTTGTTTTGTTATTCTTCTTTACACTCTTCTGCGTAAACTCTAACAAATGTTCGTTAGATCTTTACAACGGAGATCTTAAAACCACGATTATTTCCTTCACACGCAACGCGTCTTCACACAAGACTGAATTTTTATTGATCATGTTTCCTGCTTTGTCTTGCATTTTATATCGCCGGGTAAACAGTCTGATGAATTCCCTTGAAGAATGACTTCGCCTTCGCCTTCGCGAAATCTCTATTAATGTAAACATGTTATTTACGTTATTGTTGTTTGTGTATTTTGTTTACATCTGTTGTAATGCAGTGTCGTTGTTGTTTGTTTACATATTTATCCCTTTTTTTATACTGATGTTGTTGCTATATTTTTTTATTCGTTGATCATATGAACATTCCATTGTTTTTGTTTTTATAACTTTTGTTTATCATTTTAATGTTAAACGATGTAACATCATTTCCAATTACGTAACAATATAGTGATTTCATGTGACCACACATACATACATAATAAATTGGTCATTACAACCCTTTAGTCATGGGTTACCACATATTTATGTTGTGTGTGTTAAGGCCGGGCCTACAATTTAAAGTCGAATCCGAACGTTAGATTTGTGAGAAATTTTTTCATGTCAATTTTATTAATTCTCAGAATTTCGTATTGTTTTTCATATTGAACCATGTCTCATGTCTAATAAGCCAACACACTAATTACTAGACTACGGCGACTTCATGTGACCATAAAGGAAGCCAATAACATAGAAAACGTTCCATCACTGTTACTCAGTTCATTCAGTGTCTTCTCTACATGCTTTGCATTTACATTTGTTCAATTGCGACACACTAATTGTCAGTAAAAAATTTTTTGAAAATGTTTAAATGTATTGCATGTAACTATAGGGTCTTCCAACAAATACTTCCGAACTTTGACAGTCGACAACAGTTATACTGTGTTCAGATATGCACCTTTATGCCGTAAATTTCAATAAACGCCATTATTGAGCTCAATATTTCACATAAAGTTTCGATTAATAATTGGGCAATAAATACACAAATTGTTTTAATATTGCGTAAGACTTAAAATGCAGCAATGCCATAAGTGTGTGAGCATGTTACAATTAACCGGACACTTTTTGTTGATATTTGACAACTCAAATGTCAACTACGACAAACAAAAAACAAAATATAAAAACAACAAAATAAAATAAAAACAATGTTGTTGAAATAACCAGCCGTTTTGTTTACCAGCTGCCAAATGAATATTGATTAAGCAGCTAAACTGCGTATATTATTATGTCTGAACACTTAAAATATTGTACTCCATTAATCGAAAATTGACTCAATAAAAGTGCACATCTGAAAATAGTATTATTCTGTTGAAGATACATCTGTTATGTTAGCTGTCATTTATTCGGACTGTTTTACAAATCATCGTAGACGACCATAGACATCAACGTGTGTTTGCTTAATTGCAGCTTTAGGAAACTGACTCCAACTTTCATCGAAAATTCATATTCAGCGACGAGGTCAGTTGCTGGATGAATGTCGAAGTAGGAACGATGCCATGACGTACAGAAACATTCAATGCATACCGAAAAATTCACTATGGTGGAGGCGATCTCAACTGGCCACCGACACCGTGCGGTTAGAGTTTTTCTTGTGGGTTATTCTTAAGTAATAAACTCAGCTTTCCTCAAAGCTAACATAAGCCACGCTATCGATCAAATTCAGCTCGATTAATGATGATCATTGAAAATTTAACATTTCGAATGTGGTCTTTTGAAAAAAAAATGTCGATGATATTTTACACACATATATTATTTTATTTAAATTTAAAAATAGGAATCATAGGTTGGTTAGGTTGAAGTCGTAGCTTTGATACCAAAAGCTCACTTGAGCACGCATATCGGCCCGTTATGACGCCACAGGTGAACGCAGTTCCTGTAGTGACCAAGTTCTACCAAACTAAGGGAGAAGAAGAAGTTGGTCAGCTCAAGGGCTGCACATATTGAACATAAAGCAGATGACACATCTCTGTGGCACATTACATTTAATTTCAAAATTTTTTCGGAAAGTGTTGGCATTGGTGCAATAAATTTTTGTTTCTGCGCGATTCTGTTTGCAGTTTGAACTGCGCCATGCTCTGCTTTCACTTTCCTTGTCTTCTTGCAGGGTGTTTTCCTAAAATCGGATTTTATGTTCAGGTTATATGCGTTGTCCTGGTAGGTAGTGTGCTGGCTTATTAGACGTAAAAGCCAGGGTTCGAGCCCCAGACTAGACATCAAAATAAACTACAAAAAGTATTTCTTCGGCGACTTCCTCTCAGGAGATCTCTGGCAAAAACTCTGAGAGCAAATAAAATTGCCATGAAAAGTTTCTCAAAAATCTGTCGTTCAGAGTTGACTTTAAACTGTAAGTCTCGCCACTCATGGATAAAATTAACAAACACAACATAAGTGGTGTGAGAAACTAGGTTGTAATCCTGACTGAAGGGTTGTAATGACCAATTACGTACGTATATGAGCTGTCCGCACTCTGTGCAAGTCCTTATTTTTTTTCAGAGAGCAAATCTGCATCTGAGCATTTGTCTTGAAATCGTTACAGAAATTGAAAATAGAGTTTATGTAGCTCACTACAGTTTATGTACTTATGTTCGCCATAGTCTTGTAGGTACTGTGTTGGCATATTAAACGTGTGGACACGGTTCAAACCCGAGCTTAGACATCTTCAACAAAAACGAAATACGAATAAATATTTCTTCGGCTGTTTTTCCGGGCATTGAAAATTATCCGATGCTCTGTTGCCTATGATACCCATTCTAGCTATTATCCTGCGGTATATAGAGCAGTTGTTCCTTGTTCCAGTTTGGGGGGCCAAGCTTTAAGAATGTCTATTTTATTGCAATAACAATAATAACAAAAAGGTGGAATTTATTAGAATATATTTGATACATTTACTGAATACTTTACTCAAAACATGTGGTAGAGTAATTAAACTTTTTTATCGCACTTTACTTTTTGTTGTCATGTATTTTTTTGGGATTATATTCACAGCCATAAGGCAACTGTATTATGGTTGTACAATTAAAATTTAACCATGAACTGTGGTTGTGTATCGAGGGCCTTTTGGGAGATTTACTTTTAAACTTTCTTATATTTGTTGTTATTGTTTATTTTTATTATTGTTTTCACTTTTTATTATTGTTATTATTCTCTCAGGTGTTTAGTTGATAGCGTTCTTACGGCTGAAAGAGGAACACAGTATACGTTCAAAGCAGTGAGTTGATGAAACACTGTAATGAAAATTATGGTACTGAAAGACAAATCGCATCCTTTCATTCAATATTATTAATGAATAGTAAATATTGTTACGTTTTTACCCCTTTCAAAACGTTTAAAATATGAGTTCGTAGATTGCAAATAAAAATAATTTTGTGTTTAGTTTTAATTAAAATTTTTATTGTTCGCACAATTCTGTGTGCCACTGTTCACAACTTGATGTAAACAACACCAATTTACTTTGTTTGTTATTCTTCTTTACACTTATTTGCGTAAACACTAACAATTGTTCGGCAGATCTTTATAGCGGAAATCTTCAAACCACGATTATTCTCTTCACACGCAGCGCATCTTCACACAAGACTGACCGAATTTTTACTAACTCCGTTGCCTGCCTTATCTTGCCTTTTCTATGCCAACGTAAATAGTCTGATAAATGATCTTAAAACCGAATGTCCGTGGCTTCGCCTTCTCGAGATCTCCATAAATGTAAACATCGTTGTTTCATTGTTGTTTGTGCATTTTATTTACATTGTTTATCCCCTTTTTTATACTGATGATGTTGGTATATTTTGTTTACTTGTTTATCATGTAAACAAATTCATTGTTTTTGTAGCTTTTGTTTATCATTTTAATGGCAAACGATGTAACACCATTTCCATATTCGTAACAATATGTATGTACTACCAAAAATATTAATAATGGAACTTTTGCCATCCTTTAAATATTTTATTGCATCCTTTTAAAACTCTTCTAAACATTTCCAAACAAAAAGGAAAAAAGGTTTTATTTCGACGCAAAACTAAAACTGTTCAAATAACTGTTATTTTCTGACAGCAAAAAAAATTACCAAAATAAATTTTATTTATGATGGAAAACTAAGCTTCTTATAACTTTTCAATTGACCTCCTTTAGAAAAACTATAAAATTAAATTTGTTCATATCAGTTGTAACAGATCCTTAATGCTGAGTATTACATCCTCAGGCTTGAGAAACTACGACTGCTTTCCTGCTTTTTTAATTATCGACTCTTTTTCCTACTACTTTTTGAAAATCCAGATGTTTCTTCCTTACTCACCCAAAAAAAAAAAATAAAAAAAAATAAAAAATAATCCGAAACTGGGATTAAAAAAAATTCAGATTCCTTTTTTTTACTTTTGGGATATTTTCATGATTATTCGGTTGTTTTAATCAATTAATTACAATATTTAAATAAGAAAAACAACAACGAAGAGAGTAAAGAGTAAAAATATTTTCAAGAGTTAATTAAACTGAGTTTTCATGTTAAAATAAAAAAATCCGAAATGTGGTTAAATTTCTGTGTTAAACAAAATACTAACAAGAGAATAGACACTCAGGTCTCGTTGTATGTGATAGATGCGTTCAAAAAAAAAATTGCATAAATTGGATTCGCATTGAAACAATACTCTAGCTTCGTCGCCGTGGTTTAGTAGTTAGTGTGTTGTCTTATTACACTTGAGACCTCGGTTCAAACCTCAGAAAAAACTGAAACATGTCTTAAAGAAATGATATAAATATATATTTACATACGTACATACTGAATCACCGAATCTGAAAGAATTGTCTGAATCGGTTTGGGAATTGGTTGCACGTTTGAATGCTGCATCAACTTTGCACACAGAATTGATTTTTTCCAAATTAAATTTTCCAAAATTGAAGCGTTGTTCTGTAGTTAACCCTTTCATGCCCGATGTTGCCTATAGGCAACATTGCACATTTTTGTTCATAAATTCCGTAATTTTTAATTTTTTTAAAAGATTTTTTTTTTTGCAAACAAGCTTGGTTAAAAACGCGTAAAACCAGAATACGTAGGACTCTGAATTTAATATCACTTCATATTTAGGCCATGACTAACAAACACATGTCCTTAAAAAAATTTTAGCTCTGGCCCAAAAAATTCGGGCATGAAAGGGTTAAACGTTTTACGATGATTTCCGAAACCCTAGTGAACAGAAATCAATGTTCTGGCAAAAATTCTGAGAGTAAATAAAATTGTCTCGAAAAAGTTTTTTAAACCCTTTACAAAACCACATTCCTTGAATCTCTTCGTTTTATTGCCTTTCTCATTTTTTAAGATAAATGGCTCTGCCTTTAATTAAGTACGGTTTTTAGTTTTTACAACCTATTTGGGACTGGGCATTGTACATTTCTTTTTGTTGTCAAGTTAATCATTTTATTTGTATCATTCTTTTGTTTGTTTTTGTTGCAGTATTTTTTTTCTTTTTTGCATTCAGTGTTAAATTGCTGGAACTTTTTTTTCTCTTTTCACGTATTTTACAAATAATTTTTTAGCGTTTCAGGGTATTGTAATTTCAATTGAAAAGATTTAATTTAATTTATTTAATCTGCGATAATAATAGATTTTATTTGATATGTGAGTACTTTTTTCACAGTAATAATGTGATCAAAAAAATAAAACACAAATAAGACTTGAAAATACTCACACACCATCTGGACGTATGAGTGATATTTAATCAAAATGATGTTTACCATACGTCCCACCATCTAAAGCTTTGTACAAATTTTACAACTGCCGAGCTATTAGCTTAGTAGATCTGGCCACAGGTCGGACATCTCCATCGAAGCGAAATTTCTTCGGCGACTTCCTCTCAGCAGATTTCTGGCAAAAACTGAGAATAAATAAAATTGCCATGAAAAAGTTTCTAAAGAATCTGTTGTTGGGATTTTAAACTGCAAGTACTGCTACTCAAGTATAAATTTAACACACACTATTAAGTGGTTTGTAATGACCAATTATGTATATATGTATGTATGTATGTATACGGTTTATATATCACACACGGAGCTAGGTCTAGCAGATGGTTTAGAGCCATTGAATCCTTGATTGAACCTTGCACTAACCGATTACTTTAGTAATATTCAAACAGCTGCAATACCGCTGCGTCTAAATTTACAAGTATTGATTGTCACTAACGGCCGCTGGTGCTGTAGGAAATAGCAAGACATTTGTCTGTTACCCTCATATGGATTCTTGATCACGATAACTTTGAAGTTAAGAACAAAAGTGAAACATTTGCAAAGGCTGATACAACGGAATCATTTCTTGAATTCTTACAAGAAATTATCGTTCAACTGGGGCTGAGTATATCTCTCCAGGACTTTTGCATAAGCTGTAATAACAAGAAAGAAGAGAATATCACAGAACATAGTATTGTACATTGTTCGGCATTTCGAAACCTTAAACAAAGTTTTTTTTAGTAGAACGCGTTTAGCCAAGAGTGGTTTCAACACTTTCATAAAGCTAACGGAAAGAGATGATAATGTTATAACGGTACCTTGAAGTGGGAGTATGTTAGCTTATTAGACGAAATCCCAGACATCCCGAACAAAACGTAGTAGAAAAAATGTTTTTTCTTGAGACAACATCCTCTCATCAGTCTTCTGGCCAAAAATATACGAGTAAATAAAAATTGCCATGATAATTTTCTCAACTCCATTGTTTAGAGTCGATGTTAACCTATAGGCTCTGAAACTCATGAATAAAACACACATGAATGGTGCGAGTAACTGACATCTCGTACAAAACGAAAAATGAAAAAATATTTCTTAGGCGACTACCTCTCAGAAGATTTCTGGCAGAAACTCTGAGAGTAAATAAAATAGCCATGAAAAGTTTCTCAAAAATCTGTCGTTCGGAGTCGACTTTAAACTGTAGATCCCAAAACTCATCTATAAAACTAGCACACACAACTTAAGTGGTAATAGAAGCTAGGTCGTAATCCTGACTGAAGGGTTATACAATATATATGTAGCCTAGTCGGGTGCAAGTCTAAACTAACTGAGTCAAGTCTATGTATTTTTCTGTCTTCTCCAAGATAGGAATATTAAGTTAGATATGACTGTTAATGTTCCAAATATAGCTTCATAAAGTAAAAAAAAAAAAACTTAGTTTAACAAGATGTATCCTAAATTAGAATTTAGAAATAGAATTTCTAATACAGTACAGAACTAGGCATGGAACTGTAATACCGAATACTTTTCATAGGAATTGATTTCTTAACGAAAATAATTAACCCATTTACATGCCTAGATATTGCTTGCATAAATTTTAATCTGCTTTCAGTAGCTTTTTTCTCCATTTCTATGAACGATACGGTTGTTTTGTAATTTACTTTTTAAGTTTCCTTACTTGAATCTATGAACCTAACCTACATCGCTTTATATGTGATATTTAATGGTTCGGAACCAATCTTTGAAGACTGTTTAACCCATTTACAGCCAAACAAAAACTACAAGTTCAATTTTTAAAATTTCAATGTATATTCAATGTATACGTCAGAGGGGTGTACCCAAATTGGTACAATGGCCACTTATGAGTGATATTTTGCAAAACAATTTTTGTCAACGCAGAGTGTTTTTTGCATTTTTTGCAACTCCAGCGGCTTCTATTGTGGCAGATGACACAACGCACACGCTTAAGAAGCTTTTCTGGAACATGATCTGCGCCGTCTAGATGTAGACTCGGCAGGATTCATGGTCAATAGTAGCAGCAATGGTAGTAGCATTTTCACAACCCTATTACCCAATGGCTCAGAAACAGGTGTAGTTGATTTACCACAATAAATATCAAAGCAGTAACAATATCCAGAGGAACTTGCTGCAACCCAGTTTTTATAGCCAAACCGAATAGGTTTACCTCGAATATACTGTTTTGCTGAATGGCGATCGTTATATTTCACTATGGATTCGTCGATAGAAATATATTCGTGGAAAATACCCCATTGGTTAAATTTTCTGATAAGAATATCAGCAAGTTGACGTACTTTAAACAATTCGTCACTAGTTTTTGCAACGTCGTTAGTAGTATACTTGTGGCCATTGTACCTAAATTGGAACAGCATTATTATATGTTTTCTAAGATCTTATACATTTGTTGTAAGAAACTAAAAATGCTTTTTAATGTTTCATTGTTTATTGAATTTTATATTATAATACAAATAACGACTATAAGCTTTAGGTAGAAAATATAACTTTGGTTACCGTTGACCGACCTCTACATGTGTATTGTTAATGAAGTTTAATAGATTATTACAACAATAACAATAAATGTAGTTAAATTGTTTCATTTAGTATTTATTCGGAGCACTTTCCACTATTCAATAATGCAAAAATAAATAAACTAGAGTAAACAGTTTTTTTATACAGCCTTAATAATTAATTGTTCCCAAATTGGCACAGCGACCGTAAATGGGTTAAGACATTATCTGACTTCAGCCGATACATAATGCTTTTAACTGAAAACCTGTGCAAGTATTCACACCTTCCCTTGAATTTACTTACAATAATTAAATGATTTTATTTCATGAAAAAGCTTTTGATTTCATTTCAGATATTATTTCCATATACTTTGCTACACATCCTTTATCTTTACACGGTCTAGGCAATGTAAATGTAATTATTTGTTAAACGAGCAAAAATATGCAAAGCAATATGTCTGGGCGGACGATTTATGCTTCAATAATTCATTGCCAATTGTATGAACATAAAAGGCATAAAAGGCATACAAGGCATAAAAAATTGAAATTGTAAGGCAAAAAGAACAAAGAAAATGGAAATTTTTCTAAAAACAAAATTATCAAAACAAACACAGGCAATAAAACCTTAAATAAAAATACTGAAAGAACAACAAGAACAAGAATAAAATGCGATTTTGTTATCAAAACAAACTTTAAAGTGAAAACAAAAAAAATCAGGACTTATGAAAAGGTTGGGCACAAATACTCCCCCACTCCTGCCATACGAAACATAATTTTTACAAACTTTTGGGTCCTTTTGTAAAGTTTTAGCACAAATTTTTTTAATTAGTTTTAATGTTTTCTAATGACATTTTTAATGAATTAAATAGAAAATTTATAACGGGTGCTTTTTCTTTTAATAAAATTTGGTTGTTAAGAGTAAATTTTTTTCACAATATCAACAATGTCTAGTAAAATACGCAATTTTATTATGAATAGATAAACAATCTTGTCAGTTTAGAGGATTGTTTTTATTCCAGAGAGAGGTAAAGAAACAAATCTAAAGAATCATGGACCCATATGTCAGATCATCTCTTAAACCACATTCTGAAACAGTGCTGTAGTCACTAGTAGGTCACATAGAAAAATCACGTCACAAGGTATATACTTTTATTGCTGTTTGTAACGCAGTGACAGTGTTTCCAATAAAGATACAACGATATTGATTATGAATGTTAACAAGGCAAATGGATATTAATCGTGTAATCTTACTTATTGCTTACTTTGGCTGTGAAATTACTTTGGGCACCCCTCAAATGTTTCCTAAGTTGCGGTTAGAGGAACACCACGAAGAAGACAACTCTTGCTTTGGCTATGGAACATCAAATTTAACACTCTACTAAAGGCCATGGAAAGAACATTCTGCATAACTAATGTTTATATAGGCGATTTAGTAGTATCAACTTCAGGCAAAGATCTAAAACACTTTCAGAAATTTTGAAATTTACCCGGGGCTTATAAATAAACATTAACATTATAAATAGACATTAACCCAACCACGCCAGAGAGTTATAAAGGATAACAATTCGTTATCCTTAGTATTAATGGAATAGTTCGCACTCTATTTAATAGCGTAAACTATCTTAGAAGTCTATTGGGCAACAAATTGAAACATAATATGAAAACCTTCCAGAAGGCAACTGCCTAAATTAATACTGGAGTACAACTTCTTTATTCGTTTTAAAGACCCATTGATTCCATTCCATATACATACATACATTCCATATATATACATACATACATACATACATACATACATAATTTGTCATTACAACCCTTCAGTCAGGATCACAACATAGCTTCTCATACCACTTATTTTGTGTATGTAATATTTTTTTTTAAACATGAGTGGTGGGAACTACAGTTTAAAGTCGACTCCGAATGACAGAATTTCGAGAAACTTTTCATGACAATTTTTTATTTACTTTCAGAGTTTTTGCCAGAAATCTGCAGTGAGGCAGTTGCCGAAGAAATATTTCTTGTCATATTTCGTTTTGTTAGAGATGTCTGACCTTGGATTTGAACTGTGGCCTTACGCCTAATAAGCCAACACACCACTTACTAGACTACGGCGACTTACAAAACATAACATCACCCAAAATACCCTAAATTTTCCATGACGCCTACGCATTAATCAAACTGAGCTTGACTGATGGCATCTGTCATGTTGGCTGCGATGACCGCTATAGTTTGTAGCTTATTCGCACTCATCTGCGGTTTACGAATAAGCCACAAAAATCCCACAAGAAGATGTCTAATGTGGTCAAATTGTCCGATTTCGGTGGCCACTTACATAACATTCATGTTAGATGACCATGCACTAAAATCGCTTGTGCAGAATATCCAATGTGGCATAAGCACGTAACATCGTCCTTTTGAAATTACAGGTCAGTGGTGTCCAAATTATCCAATTTAAGACAAAAGAAGATAGTAATAACTGGCCTATAATGTTCGTCGTTGACAATATTGGCTTATCAAAAAAAAAATGGACCGATGACTCCGCCAGCCCTGAACCGACACCAAATAGTGACTTTTTCGGCACATATTGGACGTTTTTAGATTGGTATCATCTCAAATTCGATAATCTTGTTTGTTCACGTTCCCATTCATTCTTAAATGGACTTAGGTTAGGTTAGGTTAGGTTAGAGGACGTGTACTTGTCAATTAAGACAAGTACAGTACCCGGAGGTCGAATTGACCCATTGTACAACGTCCTAGTTTCTCACACCACTTATGTTATGTGTGTTAATTTTGTACATGAGTGGTGGGACCTACAGTTTAAAGTCGACTCCGAACGACAGATTTTTATTTATTGAGAAACTTTTCATGGCAATTTTTATTTACTCTCAGAGTTTTTTGCCAGAAATCTACTGAGAGGAAGTCGCCGAAAAAATACTTTTTGTATTTTGTCTTTGATGCCTGGCCTGGGGCTCGAACCCAGGCTTTTGCGTCTAATAAGCCAACACACTACCTACTAGACCACGGCGACTTCTAAATGGACTTCATCGTTGAAGATAATTTTTCGATGGCAATTAGGATCAGTTGCAAATTATTCCAGAGACCATTCAGCGAACACACGTCGTTGTCTATGATTGTTTTTTTTTTTTTTGAGCGGCTGCAAATCCCGAGTCGCGGCGCATTAAGTTGTGGTCGGCGAAATGCCGAGTTCTTGTGGCCGAGGCGAAATCGACAATCTAGGCTGCATCTGCACACCCTCACGACACCGGCGATGTTTTTTGTAAATCTTGCATTTTGCCACTGTACTAATCGAACGCTGACGAACGAATGCGGACGCGAATTAATCAAACACATTAAGAATAGTCTTCACGGTGAGGCAATTATGGTGATGATATGGTACATTGCCCGAACAGAACACCCATTTTCATATAACAATTTTGTTTCATACAACCTTTCTTTTAGGATTACAACTTAGCTTCTCACACTACCCATGTTGTATGTGTTAATTTCATACATGATTGACGGGACCTACAGTCGAGCGAAAGATTTTTTGAGAAACTTTTTCATGGCAATTTGACTTGATCTCAGATATCTACTGAAAGAAACTCGCCGAATTAATATTTTTTCATATTTTCGTTTCGTAGAATATGTCTGATCCGGTTGAACCGTGGCCTCACATTTACCTACTAAACTATGGCGGCTATAGGAAGGAGTATACGAAGATGTAATAACGTGGAAGAGAGGAGATTATAGAAAACTTAGAATCAATAACCAAAGATACTCCGATAATATCTGAGTTTTTTTTCTCAAAATTAAAGTATTTGACTTGGCTGGCATGTAATTTCACTATGCCGTGAATCTATTTAGAGGCAGTTTCTTGGCCGCTAATTTCACGTATATTAATTTTACTGGACTTTTTTTCCTGTAAAAGCATCTGATGTACAGGTGTCAGACAGCCACAATTCCAGTGTTAGAAGGCAACATTACAGCTGAGATATCTACAAATAATATGCGTATGTTCCCAACTGTACATATTCCCAACTGTATATTCCACATAAATTTGTAAATTTTTTTATTTTTCAAAAAATCATTCTTATAAAAATAATTCTCATAACAACTCTATTAACGCGTATTCTCCGGGGTGTAGCATCTCAAAATTGTTATCGCTGCTCACAATTTAGGCTCATTTTAAATATTGTGTGTCATTTAATCAAAATCACCATGAAATAAAAATTTTAAATTTCTTTTTCTATCCCTGCATTCCTGCCATTTGTGTTGATAATGGCTGAAGTATTTTGAATGCCTTTGTTTTTTTTGTTGTAGTTGTTTGTTCTGGTTTCTGGTGTTTTGTGTGTTGTAGACCCATCAAACCGCACCTAAAACTCCTATTGAGTCAAAAACCCAACCAAAACGGCAAACAAAAAAATTCTTAAAAAAAAATAAAAATTCGTGAATAAAAACAGCACCTGACATGCTAAACATACAATTTCATTAATTAGCAGTCGTTTACTAAAACCAAACACACATCCCACCCACGCACTTCTAAGCAAAACTTACAAAAGAAAATAAATTTTTAAACAAATAAACAACACAGCCTATGACTGGCTTTACACTGATGGCTTTACACTCATGTTAACACCATTAGAATGTTTTCATACCCCCTTACACATATACATATGTATGTATGTACGAGCATGTTTAGGTTCGTCTAAACAATATTAGCGTTCAGTGTTGCTGTTGTGTCACAAATTATTTTATTATTTATTGGTTCAATACATGTTCCATTGGATCAGTACAGTTTTTTACGATACTTTTCAATAAAATACAGACGACTGATTAGACAAGAGTCAGTGGTTCCAACCACAACTCAATACCTCTTAAAGTAAATATAATTTCCATGAAGGAATGAGTATAACGCGTGTGATGTTGTGAATATCTCAACGTTATCGGCTGTAATACTGTCTTCTGACCTCTGAACATTAGTGACTTTTACACGAAAAAGTTCACGTCAGATTAATTTACACGATCTAGCCCGCCAAATGTTGTTCTATACAGGTTCATGGCATAGTGAAACTAAATACCAGCCAATTCTAATGTTAGGCTGGCGGCGTCATCGGTCAATAATACTTTGAGATCAACTTTGGTCAGGCAATCACTGTCAGCTGCAAGCACTATATGTCGATGATTGCCAACTTATTTTGGCATGAATTGGATGATCTCAACACCAACGACATTTGATTTCAACAGGACAGCGCTACGTGCTACACAACTCGTGTCACATTAAATATTTTGCACGAATACTTTGAGGGCATAGTCATCTTACATGTAGGTGATTTGAACTGACCAGGCGTGGAGAATTTTAGGTAGGTATAAGTGGCCGTCCCCCCAGGAATCGGATGGATGCACCTAGGCCCCGTGGGATCCATTGTGATACCACAGTTCATGTCCATTATCTCCTAGTTCTGGAAACACTCAGAGCTTCCAATGAAGCGACTCAAACTGCTGACGTCAATGTTCGACAAATCATCCAGATCATCGCTGTAGTAAGCACCAAGACGTCTCTTTATCCTTTGACATATTGTCGGGCATGTTTCCAGTAGATGAAGAACAAACAGTCTCTTCCTCTTCCTCGTCCCTGCAGTTTCTGCAAAAATCATTTTCGAGGTGTCATAAACCAAAGCGCTTCACGTGGGCACCGATAATGCAATGCCCCGTCACGACTCCAATGACAGTACTAAGCACGCCTCTTTGGAGTTTAAGCAGCCTTGCCATGTGCCCTCCATCCAGACACGGCCAGATCATGCGGGCCATTCTGCCCTTATCCGAAGCTGCCCATCTGCTGTTGACAGAGTCCATGATCTCGCTGTCAATCAAGAGCTTGCAGGTCCCCAAAGAGACCCCAATATCGGAGAGTTCGATGCTCGTGCCATGGCTGACCAGTTCCACTGCTCTGCAGTTGCCCGGGATATCATATCTCCGCCTATTATTAGGTGTTTTCGGCAGCCGTAGACCGTCATGGAGCCGCCTGACTATCGGTGAGTATGTTGATGTTTCCACTGCGGACATTAGCATTCCAAATAATCTTAACCGCAGCCTGTATTGCCAACACTTCCGCCTGGAAAACGGTGCAGTAATCCGGTTGCCATGGAGAACATTAAAATTATGTTATATTTCAGACATAATGGCATCAATAGGTCTATTAAATGTATAAAACCTTCGATGGTATCTCCCACACATCGCGCTCTATTTAAATTTAAAGATAGAAAGCGCTTAAAAAAGGCCCAATAGTAATAAAACTCTTAATAATTGTAAACTGCTAAGAGGAAGTCTTCGAAAAAAATATATTTCTTTTATAATTCTAGATGTCCGAGCTGGTGTTTGAACCTTTGGTTCTCGTCTAATAAGCTAACACACTATTACTATATGATGGCGACTTAAATTGTTATCATATCTTTACCACTGCAAAGTAGAATAGGTCTAGTATAACAAAATTTTTGATTTAGTACTGATTTACTACTTACTACATACTTTACTATATACATACGTAAAAAGCCACTAACAACACGTCTCTAGGGGCCATCTTTTTTCAACAAAATAGCCAAGCCAAAGC
This sequence comes from Sarcophaga subvicina, assembly GCA_936449025.2. NCBI lineage: Eukaryota > Metazoa > Arthropoda > Insecta > Diptera > Sarcophagidae > Sarcophaga > Sarcophaga subvicina. The sequence continues at coordinate 44,337,973 of OW388084.2, forward strand.
AACCGCGGGATATTAATATGCTACACAACGTCCATGTCGCTGAGAAGATCATACAGCTCATTATGGAATTGTATGCGGAAATCATTGCCAACTAGCAGTCTACAGTTGTACTTTTCACTCGAACACGCTCAAGACTGCTGCATGAATACTTAATAGCATCAATGCATCTGCGCCATAGCGGAGCACTGGCAAAATGAGCAACTTATAGAGCATTAGCTTTGTCGCACAAGGAAGGGGTCTGTTATTTAACTGAACATTGAAACCATAGTAGTATCCGTTTGAGAATGACGCTACGCTTGATCTCCAGACAGGCATTCGTTTTTGTTTAATATACAGTCAGGACCTGGCTTCTTAAACCACTTGTATAATTTAATACCTGAGTGGCGGGACCTACAGATTAAAATCGACTCCGAACGACAAATTTTTTTACTTTCAGAGGTTTTGCTTGTAATCTGCAGAGAGGAAGTCGCAGAAAAAAAATTCCTTTTTTCATACTTCGTTTTGTTAGAGATGTCTGACCTGGGGATTGAACCGTAGTTTCGCGTCTAATAAGCTAACACACTACCTACTACACTTCGACGAGTTCATTGATTAATATATTCTTAAATGGAAGAAGTCACCGTAGTCTAATAGGTAATATGTTGGCTTAAAGCCCGTGCTCGTATCCCAGGTAAGGCATCTAAACGAATTATGAAAAAAAAATTTTTTTCGGCGACTTCTTCTCAGCAGATTTCTGTCAAGAACTCTGAGTTAAACAAAACTGCCATGAAAAGTTTCTCAAAAATTTGTCGTTCAGAGTCGATGTTAAACTGTAGGTCCCGCCACTCACGTATACAATTAAGGCACACAACATGAGTGGTGTGAGAAGCTAGGTCGTAATCCTGACTGAAGGGTTGAAATGGCCAATTATGTATGTAAAAAGAAGGAATAAACCAAACATGGTTGTACTGCCTTTTATTCTAATGCGCGCCAAAAAATTATTTGGTGTGGTCCTTCGAAATATTATTTTGCTTGCAACGTTTAACGTTTATAAACAAGATATGGTATGAGTGCTACATTCCACTTTAGGCGGTTACCTAAAAATTCAAGTTTTATAGCCAATCAAAAAAATTTATTTTAAATACTACTAACAAGCGTTAATACTAATAACAAGCGTTCTTATTCAATACAATTTTTAGTTATAATTTAAGCCCCGCAATGAAACGAAATCCTTCCAAATAATACGTTAAATACCATCCGCAACACATACTGTTTCTCATACAATTTATTGCCGCACATTTTTTATAACAAAACTCGCCTAAACCCCACATTTAACCTCATAATATGGCGAATCATATTCGTTCGTAATTAATGCGTGGAGCTCATTAAATTCACTTTATTTAAATCACCTTTATATACTGTTTACCAGCTCAGGTGTACCAAAGTGAATATAATAAACTGTTAGGAATGAATTGTTTTCCATACAATTCAGATTTTTTTGGCAAGATGTGCTTTTCGAGAAGTGTGTATGTGTGTGTGTTTGTGTGAGATGTAAAATATTAGGCCATCAAGCAATTGTATGTGATTTTGATGACAGAAAATATGTATGTACTCATATACGAAGCTTTTGTTGACGAAGGACTTAGAAAGAATTTGAACAAAAAAAAAGAAAAAAGCGTGAAAAAAATGAAATAAATACGTACACTGGCATTAATTAAATACAAATACCATGAAAAGCATGTGTAAAAACAACCCACTTGTTTTTAGGTTTTTTGGGAAATTCATTTCGGGTAATTTATGGCCACTGATTTAAATTTCTTGGCAGTCTTTAGTCACGTCCTTAAAAATCTCATTTAATGGTTTCGTTTATTCCCTGAAATAAGGAATTCATTTTCAAAAACAATTTTTTTTCTTTTGAAAGAAACAAATTTTCGTTTTCAAATCAAATAATTTCTATTGCAGATGATTTTGCCACAAAATTTCTTTCAATAAAAACGTTTCCTAATCTCTGTTTCATTAGAGTTCGTGGATATCGATGGACAGGAAGGACTTCATTCCAATAACATAAGAGGCTGTTCCTTATAGGGCATTTTTTCAATATCCTATTTATCCATACATAAATAATTGGTCATTACAACCCTTTAGTCAGGATTACGACCTAGTTTCTCACTTCACTTACGTTGTATGCTTTAATTTTTATACATGAGTGGCGAGACCTACTGTTTAAAGTCGATTCCGAATGACAGATTTTTTAGAAACTTTTCATGGCAATTTTATTTACTCTCATAGGTTGTGCCAGAAATCTGCTGATAGGCAGTCGCCAAAGAAATATTTTCTGATGTTTCGTTTAGTTGAAGATGCCTGACCTGAGATTTGAACCGAGGCCTCACGTCTAATAAGCCAACACACTACCTACTAAACCACGGCGGCTTCATCCTATTTATACTATCTATTAAATACGAGATTGATATAAAACGCCACTTACGGCGTATCGCCTTAGGCTAAGCATAATAGATTAACCAGATTCACGAATTATGCCACCAAAACATAATTGTGACATGCATACATAACATAATTGGTCATTACAACCCTTCAGTTAGGATTACGACCTAGCTTTTCGCACCGCTTATGTTATCTGCGCTAACGTTATACTTGAATGACAGGACCTACAGTTTAACGTCGACTCCGAACGACAGATTTTTGAGAAACTTTTCATGGAAATTTTATTTACTCTCGAGTTTTTGCCAGAAATCTGCTGAGAGTAAGTCGCCGAAGAAATATTTTTTCATATTTCGTTCAAGAACACAAGGATGACTAATATTATGTTCCAGCATTATTTGGGTAAGTGGCTATCTAGGAGCCATCAGGAATCGAATAATCTAGCTAATAGAGGTAGAGAACTACGAAAGTTAAACTACAATGAAGTAGCCGTAGTTTAGTAAGCTTATTGGATGAGAGCCAATGCACAAAAACATGAAAAAATATTTCTTTCGGCGTCTTCCTTACAGCAGACTTCTGTCAAAAATTCTGAAGGTAAATAAAATCGCCATGAAAAGACCCCACCACTTATTTATAAAATTAACACACACAACATAAGTGGTGTGAGAATCTACCTCGTAATTCTAACTTGATATTTGTAACGACCAATTGAGTAAGAAAGTAAACCAACTTTTGTATCGCTAATCACTTTAGGGCATGCACAACGAGACTACAGAATTGGGTAGAGACATCACTCAGACTATTGTGAAATAATGATACAGCAAGGAAAATGGCAAAGATATGCTAGGGCGATCTTGATGAAAAGAATGTGCTAATGGGCGGTCCTTATAAGGCACTCTGCGTTACGTGTACTTCTGTACCACATTATGTTGTATATGAAGAGTGGAACATTGCAGCATTCTCAGCCTTCGTAGGCTCGTTCTGTTGGAGTAACAAACAATCCAACTTTGTCGATTATACGGCATTATTTCGGCGTATCTTTTGGTTCAATATGGCATATTTTACATTAAGTGAACAAACAATATTAGAAACGATGCATATCCACATGAGATCTAAGAGCATCTAATGCATTGGTGTGGATTTTGGGCTCACGTTGTCATCATCAGTACATATTTCTTTGAGAACGATGTCGCGACGAGCACTTTTGGTCTGAATTGGATGATTTGAACACCAATATGCTGTGGTTTCAATACGGCGGCGCTATGTGTCACACACCACGTATCACATTTAATATTCTGCACGGACGATATAAGGGTATGTTCATCTCACGTAAAAATGATTTGAACTTGCAAGATCGTGCAATATCTCCCCGTTAAACTTTTTATTATGGAGTTTTATCGGTCGTAAGTGTTTGCAAATAAACTACCAAATATAACGGTCCTCAAAGTTAACATAATTCGGCCTGAATTAGACATTTAAGATGCACTTGACCCAGAGAAACTGTGGCGGACATTTAGATGATAAGTCTTTCAAGCGAATAAAAAATATCAATGATATCTTGCTGAAAGACACGACATATGAATTAAAATTTTTCTTTTTTGTTCTGTGATAAATCGTTGATGGTTTAATCATTTTAATAGGCGTAGTTTTTATCCTACTTTAGTGTCAATTGATTTTGTCGATTAGTGCCTTGATCTTTTGCGATTTAAAGCATACTGTAGCATATCTATTCATTTAAATTTTTCCAGTTGAACAAAAGTTCAGGAGTTTCTATCAAAACTTTTCCACTGACAGCTGGATTTGTTGAGCCTTTAGTATTTCTTACACTTAGGGCCATTATTCCAACTTGCCGTTAACTAAAGGGTGGATTTTAAAGGGCAGATAAATTATTTTTCATTTCATTGTAAGTGGAAGATCATCCTACTGGGAACTTTTAAAGTTAAGTTTATGTTTGATCTTGCCTTATTGTATATTATTTTCAATGTGGCAACTTCAAATGTAAATAAAATAAGAAAATACAACCAAAAAAGAATCCCGTCGTTGCTACTGAGTTTAAAAAAAAAACTTGTTTAATTGAGCAGTTTTATTGACATTGCTCCAGCACTGGCATATTCTTGAAAATGTTAACTTTTTTTATCATCAGGTTGTAATAACGAAAAGAAGTTAAAGGTGACTTTAAAACTCACTTTAGCTAAAGTTACCCTTAACTAAATCCAACTTTAACGGAAAGTTGTAATAATGGCACTTAAAGTATTTCAAACTGTTTACAGCAGGGAACGAGGCTTTTAGATAGTTTTTCAAATGCTTATGATTTGTTCCAGATTACAGCGATGAGGTGGATTTGACGGCATTTTATCGACCCATAAATAGATTTTGTTTAAGATTGTTCAAGGTTTTTTTAAACATTTGGTTTCATACTTAAAAAAATGTCTTTTCCAAGTCTACATATATAATTTTTATTGGGTGACATGAAAAACCTAAAACAATGTTAATGCCACGGCTATTGGGCCCAGAAAAAAATTTAATGAATGAAAATGCCTTTTTGTTATATTTATAGTTCAAGAAACGAATGACTGCCAAATTGTATGAATATGTGCCCTGTGCTATAAAGTTGGAGATAAATCTGACATCCAACATGATTGACACTTGTGTGTCAAAAGTATGAAGAATGCTTTAAAAATTATTTGATTTTTATTTAAAAATATTCATAAAAAGTTTATTTTTATATGCTTTTTATGACATCTTATGAAAGTATTTAATAATTCTTTCAAAAATATATCACATGACATAGCATATCACATTTATTACTTGCCTTTCAAATAAATATTGAACAGATTGATTGACTCGATGATAATGCAATAAAACAAACTCTCTCAATAACATTAAGTTTCGCAAGTATGTTTCAATATTGAATTTGCCTGAGCATTGTCTAAATGAAACAAGAGGAAATAAAATATTGAAAGGAATTTTTTTTTAGTTTTTATGCATTTCAATAATTTGTCAATGCATACATATGTATGTACATAAATAATGTTGGATTGATATTTATTATATTGACATCAACCTACAGATTTCACAAATAAAAACAGCAGATGCAGCAGCAAACTATGGCAACAGTTATGGCAACAATAAAAAGAAATTCTCTGCCACATGATGGTAACAAAATCATATGCGGGAGAAGCAAGCGAAGACTAAGTACGACTACACAGCACTCTATATAAGTGGACGTATGCTAAACATGACATGAAAGGCGTCGTGTTCTCCGTTTATTATTTTTTTTTTCAAATATTTAAATTGGGTTTCAGAGCATATTTGCCCTCTTAAAAAACATATGTATTTACAAGTATTAATTTCGACCCAAACAATACTGACAACATTTTGCAGGTCAAATCCTGACAAAGGTACCCGGGTACGCATGAACGTTATGGATTTAAATAGTGCCAGCGATGATCCTTCTCGAGCTTTTTGGAGAAACTACGCTCAGCTGCTATATGAAGCCGCCTTAAGTTGTGACAGAATTCAAGAAATTATACGTGTAATAGGTTTCCATTTCGAGGACGTATCAGCTTTACACATTATTTTCCCACAAAGTCGGCTAAGTACAGAATTTAAAGTATTTTTTTTTTTTTTTTGTTTAACACTGTAGCCAGCAAATAGTGTGTTGGGTAATTAGACGTGAGGCCAAGGTTCAAACCGCAGGGCAGACATACCCATTAAAACAAAAGATGAAAAATATATCTTCGGCCACAGTCTCTCAGCAGATTTCTGGCAAAAACCCTGAGGGTAAACAAAAAAAAAATTGCCATGAAAAGTTGCTCAAAAATCTGTCGAAGTCGACTTTAAACTATAGGTCCCGCCACTCATGTATAAAATTAACACACACAACATAATTGATGTGAGAACCTAGGTTTAAATCATGACTGAAGGGTTGTAATGACCAATTATGTATGTAGATATGTATGTATGATTTTGTAACACAGCCAATAGTTATCCGTTGAATGGAATTTTTAATACAGGAAAACGACCTGCATGCAAATGTGGAAGAAAATGTTGTCCACCAGAGCTAAGGTTTTTACAAGGAATTCTGAATAAATATAACAATTGCTCATGTTTTTACGGCACTCTCTTTCACCAATCGACTTCTAACGGGAGGAATAAAGCTTATCGGTATGCCTTCTTAAAACAAAGCTTACATTCCTAAGGACGAGCTATTGCCAAACTCAACAGATAATATAAGAGCGCCACGATATGGTTCTCTTAAGAGCGGGACCCTTTAGTTCCTTTTACTAGGAAGAAGAATGCCGACAATGCAATATACTCGAGGGGAGCCAGCTTTTAAGAGAAATAAAAACAATAATACAAAAGGCGGAGTAGATGTTATGGACTAAATGGTATCGAAATATAGCACCAAACGTGGCGCTTTTTAACATCTTTGATGTGTCGGCTTTGGATGCATTTTGTATATTTTTTCAATTGCTAAAAAAGCACAAAGCTCCCATCGTAAGTTTATGATATTACTTGGAGTGTAATTGGCTATTGAGACTTGGAAAAAGGGTGCGAATGACAATCGTATAATATGATACGCTAACGTCCGACCAGATCTCGAACTTATGACAAGTGGAATCATCCCTAAGAAAATTGCACAGGGCGTAGTAGGCTCATTAGAAATATCAAAACGGGATAACACTGATCGACTACCATTAACAGGTCGTCATTACCTTTGTGGGACTACTGATTTGAAATGGGATAGCAAAGCAAGCAAAACATGCGATGACTGTAAACGGTCAATATGTAACAACTTTAAATTTCGTTCGGGTACTGGAGAGTACTTAAAAATTGGTAATTTTTATTGAGAATAAATGCTTTATTAAGATAATTTTTTGAAATAATATGTCATTCAATATATTGTCCATCAAGAGCTACGACATCTTCCAATCTTTATGACAATTTATAGGCTCCGTCCTAAAAAATCCGCTTGTTTTTTGAGGTCAAGAATGAATGTTGACAATTTTGGTACCCCGCTTTGAACTGAAGTGTATTCTAGTAAGAGTAATCTGCACCGATCAAAACAAATGCTTGAGAGATGGGGCAAGATGTGGTCTATACGGCTGATGATTGAATACTTCTCATTCACTGTCTTTCAATCAGTTTTAACGACCTTGTCATAATGAAAATCTACAGCTTCGTTGCGTGTTGCAATTTTAGGACTTTTATCGCCTTGTGATGGCTTCAAATGAATTTATTGTTGTATGCACTGGTATCCCATAATACTTTGGTAAAGTTTTAACACTCATAATGGATCACAGCCTTCTGATTTAACCAAATACAGAGCATTACCTTGTTAAAATTAATATTCTGCTTAGCCGTAGATATCGCTTATAGCACGCGCATTACGTATGATTTCAATGAAAAAATTATTTCTTTTTAAAACGATCAAGTATAATGGGTAAATTCGACCTCCGGGTACTGTAATTGTCTTAATTGACAAGTACACGTCCTCTAACCTAAAGCGATCAAAGAATATTTCAAACACATCAAGACGATTTGACATCCAATTTACTTCCTTCAGGATGCATCCTGTTGCTGTTAAACACTGCAAAATACCGGCTTGAGTCAAGCCAAATGATTGTTTAAGCTCTTCTTAAGCCTGACATGAATCTTGATCGAGTAATGTTTCTAATTTATGGTATTTGGATGAATTATCTTTCATAAATTTTTTGTGTCTTTAATAACCAACCAATGCCTGAAAGCTGCCAAAAATATTGCACTTTCAAGTTATTTACCCAACGCAACACAATTTCATGAGATACAAATTTTAATGCTGAACTGGCAGTTGAATTTATAGTGAGTGACAGAAATTAAATAAAAAGAAAAAAAAAAAAGAAACACAAACGCACACACACAGAAGACTGAACATATTTCCGCTTCCGTTTATATTTAAAATTATGCATGTTCTTTTACAGCAAAAATAATTTTACGTTTGCTGTTGTTGTCACTGCTGCTGTTTCCATTGTTCGTAAAACAGACACACACAGACATATTGTACGCACACGTTCGCATACATTCTTTTCATCTTCCAATCATTTATGCATTCAATCAGTGTCGTCATATATTGACTGGCATATTGACAGTCAATACGTGAACGTCAGTACGATGTATGGGAGGACTGGTGGCTTTGAAATGCCATTCCAATCGTGGAAATTCGAACCCATAAACTGACGTCGCGTTGAATAAAACATTATTGCGTCAGAAATTAAGTTAAAAATATCGTGGAATATTTACTTTTCATTTCCCATATTCAATATACGAATATTCTGATATGCTGATGTATATCATAAAGTGGGTATTATTTAATTTTTTTTTTGGTTTTTTTTTAATTTTTCGATGGAAATATGATTTCTAGAAAGGTAATGAAATAAATATGTATGATTATTAAAAATTGATGGATATTCTCATATTAAAATGAATAATTCAGTTACCGAAGGGCATGATACTGGCGCTCAAACGAGAGTTACAAGATTTTTTTATACATTCCTGACCCATTTTGTATGTATTGTTACGTTTTTACCTTTTAAAGATGTTTAAAATATAAGCTCGTAGATTGCAAATAAAATAAAAATAAGTTTGTGTTTAGTTTTAATTAAAATTCTTTATCGTTCGCGCAATTCTGATGTAAACACCAATTGTTTTCCTTTGTTATGCCTCTGTTTATATGCTTTGCATAAACAATAAAAATTACTAGACAATTATTTAACAGATCTTTGTAACGGAGATCTTCAAACCACGATTACTCTTCAAATGCTCCGTGTCTTCACACAGGACTGAATGACCTTCACTAACTCACTCGACTGCTTTGACTTGCCTTTTAAAAGGCAGGATAAACAGTCTGATGAATGTTCTTGAAGGCGAATGTTCATGACTTCGCCTTCTCGAAATCTCTATAAATGTAAACATCGTTGTTTACATTCATTATTGTTGTTTGTGTATTTTGTTTACATTTATTCTTGTAGTGTTGTTTGTGGATTTTTGTTTACTTGTTTACCATTTTTTAATGCTGGTGCTTGTTCTTATATTAAGCAGTACGATAATTTGTAAACAGATTTGTTTACCGCATTGTTTTGTTTTTGTAGCTTTTTTATCATTTTAATGTTAAGCGATGTTAAAGCAAGACACCAGTATCTAGATTTTTTCCATTTTCGTAACAGCTTTTTATGGGCTTGAGGACTTAAAATGATAATAAAAACTAGTAGTATTGTTTGAATCAAATTTTTTGTATTATCACCTAATGGAACATTTCACAGCATTAAAATCCGCTGCAATGCAATGGCTTGAACATAGGTTTCTAATGCTTCCAGAACTTCTGTTTTGTCGACCTAAATAAATAACTTAACATAGCCACATAATATATGTATAACCTAAAGGCGTTAAATCGCAAGGAAGCCAGTGTGTATGACGACTTCTGTAAAAAAGTTGCCACAAAACTGATTTTCCAATAAATTAATTGACAAGCATGTTGCACAGCAAGTTGCATCATCTTGTTACAACCAATTTCATTGATGTTAAACTGATGAAGAATACTTTTCCAATACTTTTTCAAATTAGAAACCATAAGTGGTCTAATATACCTGGTTGATAAATTTCGAAACTGCTGTATCCAGCAGTGGATAGCAGAAAGACTAGGGGACTACTTGAGTTCGAGAGGAAAACTGTTTGCACTCTGACAGGAGTTCTAACGAGATACTCCGCTATCGGCAGTTTCGCCTTCGCTACCAGGATTACTGCAGAATCTGCAATGATGTGGAAGAAATGGAATCGGTACAAAACCTTTTACGTGAGCGCCTTGGACTTCAAAGCAGACGTCTTCGGCTTTTTGGATAATAGAACCTTTTGGCTTTGTGGCGAACGTACCACTAAGGAAACAACAGGTTTCGTTCGGAGTTCGAGGTGGTTCAAACCCATCATTAACGAATCATAATAAGTGGGTAATGCAATGAGCCATATGGCCATTGAGCTACCGAGTGAACTTGTCTGTAAACGTTAAGTTATCCGCTAACGTAACGTAAGCTGATGAACTCTTCGAAACCGAAATTCAGCCAGCATGGCGTGACAGTGTTATTTACCTATTTCGAAAGAAATCACTATTAACGATGCGACCAGTCAAACTGTCAATTTCTTTAATGGCTTAAGGATTGTTTTTGCTCAAATAATATAAATTTTGTTTATGAACCAGAAGCAAATTTTCTCACTGAACATAATTCCTTAGTAGAAATCCTTAGTTTCGGTCAGTTTCAAATGAGTCCATTCAGCATCTAATGTGACTGAAATAATGGCCATATGGCTAATATTCTATTACAATCTGCATTTTATTGGCACGTTAGCTAAAATTCTTACTTAAAATTTTCCACGTAGCCGAATGGCAAAGACCAAAAAATTTCCATAGCCGACGAATCGATATTTTGTAGTCTTCTTCAAGACTTCACGCTACAGAAGCAAAGAATTGTGCACGATTGTAAATCGAGACTATAGAGAGGGGATAAGTTTAAAAACTCTTAATATCTACACTTGCTTGGTCAGTACACTTACTTGTGGTTTATCATGGCCACAAAATGGACGAAGTGCTCCAGGATAAGTGGTATTCTCAGGTGCCCAACTGTAGTCAACGTTATCGATATTCGATAACTATGTGTGCTTTGATACTACGATAGGCATGAAGCTTCCAACCCTGTGGTTAGTCTTTTCTCCTTCAACTTATCTACCAACTCATCCATGCTATACAGTTCGAAGCCATCAGCTCCAAATTCCCCACTTACAACTCGATGAAGATTAATGGATATCAAGAACTTTGCCGAGATTGGCTCACAAAAAATCCTGAAAAGAGCTCCGCTTTAGAAATGGGCATAAACAATCGTTTGAGCATGATTTCAATTTACAGCGTGAAATACTCTAACTACAGAGTAAAATATAGAGCGATGAGACATACAGAAAGATGTCACTTGTCAGCCCTATATACTATATACTTACTTTTATTTTTTCGAAGATATTGAAGGAGTCTACCTAACTAACATCTGATCCATGAAGTTAATGGCAGATCAGATCAACTGAGAAATATTAGAAAATCTAACATCAAATATTAATCGACATCTCTATCTTTACCTCTCGTGGAGTCCAAATCCTTTTGCGTTGCAATTAAGATAAAATTCATATGAAACATCAGACTATACCAGTGGTAGCATGAATTCAATTAAATTCGAAGTGAAACAAAAATGAACATTTTACTGGGCTTTCTATCTTAACAGTGCAGAAAAGATAAGAAAATACTGCAATTACGTAACTAAACATAATATATGTAGAACGCCTGCATATATTCAGCTTCTAGATTTTACAAATAATAAAGAATAGCTATAAAAGAAATTGAAGAGTTATGAGGGAAGTCTTTCAGAATCTGCCAAAACGAGGCGGCATTTCGGATTAATCGACGCAATATTAATGCAGCGTTTGCAACTAAGATAAACAAAGAGGACTCCAATTGACAGCCACATCGCCAATCAGTTTCGGTTCTATCTTCAATTCTATTTCCAGTTGTTGTTAATGATCTTTTCTGTTTTATTTCCAATCCTATCTATACTTTTGCGAGCGACGTTAATATTTGCCATTCATATTCCCTCGATCGTAGATGAAGGTCTTTGCAGATTGAGGTACAACGATTTAATCAAAATAACTTACTCATATCCGACCTGCATGAAATCTTCAAATGGAATTGTGAGAATTGTTCCAAATTAAGAAAAAACATCTTCCGCGCCTGCTAGAGGTTGTTTTCTAGTTAAATAAAGAAATTGTACCCGAAACTTATGCAGTTTAACGTAGGTTCTTCGAGAGTGATTTGCCCATTGAACACAATGAATTACACGCTCTTGTTGCCTTTTTACATACATAATTGGTCAGTACAACCCTTCAGTCAGGATTATGGACCCAGTTTCTCACACCACTTATGTTGTGTGTTAATTTTTACGTAAGTGGCGAGTCCTACAGAACGACAGATTTTTGAGAAACTTTTCATAGTAATTTTATTTGCTCTCAGAGTTTTTGCCAGAAATCTGCAGAGAGGAAGTCACCGAAGAAATATTTTTTTTTCATGTTTTCGCTTTGATGTCTGAACTGGGTTTTGAACCGTGACCATACGTCTATTAGCCAACACACTACCTAATAGACTACGGCGCTGTTGCCTTTTTACTTTGTATTAAAATCTAACGTCAATATTCACTACTTCCGCTTTCCCATTTCGCAACATATGGTATAGTTCTAGTCCTCACACAATGCACAGTATAAGAAAGAAGCCCTTTTGTAATTCGTATTCTACCAGATACAATAATGATTGATGGCAACGACATGTAGCTGCAACAAGATGGTGCTACTTGTCACACAGTCCTTGCCACATTGGACATTCGCAATGACCGATTTGGGGTCATGATCACCTCTTATGGAAGTTATGTGAGCTAGCCATCGAAACTTTCTCTTGCGCGGTTTTCTTAAGTTGCTAAGCCAATATAACCCATTTCATCACCCAAATTCAGCCTGATTTATGTGCCATTCGTGAATAATTGAACATTTCAGATATACTCTAATCAGAGAAGCCGTGTCGAACTTGCGAGCGATATTATATTCTACACATAATCCATAGGCTTTTCAACCATCCAATAAAACTCGGTTTTATTTCACACACACACACTTTGTTTTATTTTAATTTAAAGACAGGAACGCTGATGGCTAGAGGCATATTTGAGGTGACTCTTTACGATATCATTAAAAGAAGTCTTGAGATTATCTTAGTAGATATTAGACAGATTAAGGATAAACCCGCAATACCATATACGAGAACGAGAAAACTTCCTTCGACTCCTGGGTGAGATAAAATAGCAAAAACTGAAGAAATATTATCAGGTAATGTTACCGGATATTAAACTGACATGAAAGGATTTTGTAGATAATATTTTAGGGACTCAAAACAAGGAGTACGTACTAGATGTATACCATAAGGATCAAGCCTGTTGTAACCTAAGAGGCCATTGTTTGAATAGACAGGACAGTTCTAATAGAGTTGTATAAGCTACAGAGACTGGCATGTGTTTGTATAACTGGATTTAAACCCGTTAGATATGGCAACGAAGCTTTTGAGGCTATGATTAGGATACAACGAGGTTTAAGTTTAATATGAATCATTAGGTGGTATTGTAACCTAATAAACTAAGTGAGTGACAGCTGCCATCTTCACAGCAAAATAGCTTCAGAACTCATAGACTATATATTTTATGAGATGATTCACAATGAGACTTAATTATAAGAGCGTATACGCAATCTGTAGGCTACATGTTCTTTTACGAGAGGGACCATACGGATGGGTATACGGATAGATCAAGAACAAATTTGGGGCCAGAAGTGGCAGTTTTTGGTCCCAGAGTAAAATTATTCAAGCATATGGTATCTTTTACATAAAAGACTATGCTAGCGGAAAATGGAATCAATTCGAGAGCAGAGAGTACAAAGAAAGGGAGACTGCGGTTCATATGAGATTACCTCGAACACTGTATGGGAATGTGAAGAAAATTTGAATCAGTCAGGCAGGAGAAATGGTGGTAACCTCTGCTGGGAGAGTAGTTTGGAATAGCATAGGCGGTGAAAGTGGAGATAGAAAAAGGCAGAGACTCTCTTCAAGTCAAATGAGTTTGTGAGTGTTTAAACTTATGCTTACGGTTGGAAATGTGAAGTGAGTCACGTATTAGACTGTACAGAAGTAGTAATTAAGATTAGTAAGGGGTTGTCTAATCAAAGAAAACTTGTTCAAAATATGTACAGGAAGGCTTCAAGCGCTGTTTGCTAATTTTATGATAAAGATAACGAAAATGCAGAATATATATTTACGACATATGCGGCTGAAGGATTCGTTTCAGAAGGAAACAACTGGATGCTTACCAAATGCTCGACAGCGAGTCAAGACAACATCAGCAATGGAACAATTATACTTGCTGTACCCCATAGAGATTGCAAGTAACAAAATAGATCAATAGGGTACAGCATCCCTACACAAACAGCAATAATAATAAGGATAATCATATTGTTACGAAAATGGAAAAATTAACATTAAAATTATAAACATAAGCTACAAAAACAAAAGCAGTGAACTTGTTAACAAATTATCACACTGTGCTATACAACAACAAACACCAGCATAAAAAATTATAAACAAATAAACAAAAACGCAACAAACACTATAAGAATAAATGTCAACAAAATACACAAACAACAATATGAAACAACGATGTTTACATTTATAAATATCTCGAGAAGGCGTAGCCACTAACATTCGCCTTTAAGAACATTCACAAGACTGCCATATAAAAGACAAGGCAAAGCAAGCAACTGAGTTAGTAAAAGTTCAGTCAGTCTTCTGTGAAGACGTGGTGCGTTTGAAGAGAGTAGTCGTGGTTTGAAGATCTCCGTTAAAAAGATCTGTCGAATAATTGCCTAATAATTGTTAGTGTTTATGGAAAGGGTGTAAACAGAGGAATAACAAGAAAGGAAATTGTTGTTGTTACGTTAAGTTGTGAACAGTGGCACACAGAATTAATTAAAACTAAACACAAACTTAGTTTTATTTTATTTGCAATCTACGAGGTTATATTTTAAACGTTTTTAAAAGCTAACAAACGTAACAATATTATGAACACTATGGTTGGTAATGGCTTTTCTGGCAAGCAATGAAATT
This sequence comes from Sarcophaga subvicina, assembly GCA_936449025.2. Classification (NCBI taxonomy): domain Eukaryota; kingdom Metazoa; phylum Arthropoda; class Insecta; order Diptera; family Sarcophagidae; genus Sarcophaga; species Sarcophaga subvicina. Next base: position 44,353,151 of record OW388084.2, read on the forward strand.
AAATGACGATAATTATAAGGATATGAATAAATTAATTAAAAATTGTAAATCTTGTTTTGTTTTTGTTTTTCATAATTCTCTTTATTGTTTATACAGTCGTCTTATTAACTAATGGAACTAAAACTATGTTTAACTACCAGTTATACTAGATACGATACGATTTGATTTAATTTCATTTCATTTAAATATAGTTTTTGTTTTTGTTTTTAAATATTTTTTTTTTTTTGCTTAATTTAAAAGTGTCTCAAAGAATGGTCGTTTTTATATACGTTTTTTAACTTCTTAGGAAGATAGGATATATTTTTCTTTACTTTTAAAGAACTTATAAAACTAAAAAATATGTTTTTTTAATTTTAAAATTTAATTTGAAATATATTTCTAAACAAATAGAAGAGATTTTTTTAATTACATTAGAATTTTAAAAAAATTAAAAATTTTAACTTCAAAGACTATTTAAAAAACAAATAATAAATAAAGAAGTTTTTATAAATATATAGTAGATGATATACATACATACTTATGTGGTATATAAATTAACTCTTTTTATATATATTTCGGTATATATGTAGGTATATATGTTTGTAATAATAATTTTTCGTACAACTTAAAAATCTAGTTTTAAATTATTATTTGTCCTTATTAAGAACTTTAATTCTTTTTTCTTTAATTTTTTTTATTTTTTATTTCTTTTTTATTTTGTGTTTTTGGTTTTCTTTTTTTTAATATAATTTTGTAAAATTGTAAAAATGTCATTTAAATGTTAATGATTTAATTCTTTTTTCGTTTTATTTATCATCTTTAAATATTAAATTTTATTATATGTTTTATTTATAAACTAAACACATGGATATAAATATTTGAAGTTTTTTCTCTGTTTGTATTCAATTTTATTTCAAGTTTTTATTTCAACTTTATTGGCAATCTCATGTAACGTGACTGAATAGAATTTTTGAAATTTTCGCATTGTACACTAAAATACTTTGGAAAATTATTTCAACACATCAACCGCATTAATTAGTATGTATGGTAAGTCAGTTATTTTTAAGAATGAATTCACCCCCATGATACACAAACTTGGCGTATCAAACAAAAAAATATAAAAATACGACAGTTTTTGAAAGAAATTGTCTGCTCTGAAGTAAAGTAACTACATTCCATTGAGAGCGTTCTCCATAGATCGAAACAAAGAGAAGAGGCAAGAATATACTCCAGGCAAGGTAAATCTTTCCACCCACTGTTTTCCAAATATCGGGTCGGCTATCTATCGTTTCAAATTTGAACGATCGATTATTTCGAATCTGGCAATACGTTTGTCATTCTATTTTGTCATAAAATTCAGTATATTTTGTCCACTGAACGTAATGAATCGATTTACGCTTTATTTCCAAAATTTCCAATACAAAGGCAGTTGGTCAGAAATTGATGTTTGGTCGCAGAGAAGGGTCAAGTGCCCAGGATACGCAAGTGTATTGCTTAAGTTCATGAAACCAGTTTTCATTGTTTATGCACCAAGACATGAGCGTACTCGTACAGTGTTCGCACCCAACGATATCGAAGCCGTGGCTGAGAGTGTGCGTGAGTATCCGTTAACATCAACTCGTCATCATTGTCAACAGAGCAACAGTTTAAATCGAATTTTGCGAAAAGATCTCGGTATGACGCTTTGCAAAGTTCAATTGGTTCAAGAGTGGAAGCGGCATGACCATCCGCTTTGTTCTCGATTCGCTAGATGGGCCAATGAGAAACTGCACGATGATAACGATTTTGCCAAAAAAAAAAATCATCTTTACGGATGCAGCTCATTTTCGTCTTAGTGGGTACGTTAAAAAGCAAAATTGTCGCATTTGAAGCTCAGAAAACCCACACGTGGTCTTACAGAATCTAATGCAACCATTACGAGTGACTGTTGTTGTTGTTGTTGTAACAGTTCTGCTGTTGTCTCCGGAAGTATCTCCCTTGGGAAAAAACCTCTGGTTGAAACAGCTATCGCTGAGTTGATAATCCTTAGCCCATGATTGATCGGGTCGTTCCGGAGCGTAGATCCGATTGTCGTGGGAACGACGAGTGACTTTTTGATGCGGCGTGTGGAGCGGAGGCATCATTGGCCCATATTTCTTTGAAAAGACGTCAATTTTCGGTCATTACGGTCAATGCAGACACCTATCGCATCATGATAATCGATTGTTTTATTCTCGCTCTTCATGGTATTTATGCGAAGGATGTTTGATTTCAACAGGGTGGTGCAACTTGCACACATATCTTATACCACAATCGATTTATTGCTTTAAACGTTTAATGGTCGTTTAATTAGCCCAACTGGTGATATCAATCTCCCTTCAAGAAGCTGCAATTTGACACTGTTGGACTATTGTTGAACATTGGACGCTCTTTGTATTTGATGCCAGAGTCACAGTTTTTGAGACACGTAAACTACTCGATAAATGAATCATTTTAACCAAATGGATCATATTAAGATCTTTTAAGTGTGTTTTCCGACAACCGCAGTCAAATGTCTAAGATATTGTCGAGTATATGGAAGAGATGCACGAATGTTTACGGTAAGGAAAGCAGACCTGAATACTTTGGATTGTGTATGTACTAGAGGTTATGAATGTAACTACACATCGTGTAAGTATTTTGTGAATATTTTAATTTAATGAGGTTTTGTCCTCCTTATTTCCTGCATTTGACCCTATGACCTTTACTTATTCTGTGAAAATATAATAAAAATTATTACTCACTACAATAGGTGACCAACTTGTGATTAATTGCCGTTAAAAAAAATTTGTCCAGAATTGTGACATAAAAACTGTCAGACAATGACTTAATGTTTCTACAAATTAAACTGTGTGCTGTGTGTTCAAAGGACTTGTTATTGTTCTTATAGAAGGAAAATATTTATTCTGTTATAATTATTGATGATCGCAAAGAAATATAGTCACGTTACAAAATATGCGTTGTTTTATAATTTCAGTAGTAACAGTTGTTTTTTCATTTTGTATTATGGCCGAGGATTAAGTAGAAGGCTGTTATTCATTTATTTATGTAAGAGTGACTCATTGGGTGTTTAAGGAAACTTCAGTTTTGAAAACCGCTTTACATTTTTTCTTCGAAGTTTCTTTCTTACATGACAAAATTCGGTTGCAATTTGTAATTACTTTCATTGATCTCGCTCTAGTTGATGTTTTCATAGAAACTTACATTCCATAAACCGCAACGAGGAAGGAAATATTATGTCTAAAATAAACAAAAAAAAGGGATAAGAAAAATTTAATAAATTATTATTATTAAATAATTATAAACAACAAAATATTGTAATGCTATGAAGACAAATATTTTCGTTCGTTCAATGTATGCAATTTTTAATTAATAAAATTTTAAATTCCTTTTTCAACTGCTATTTCTTAAATAAATCTTTTCTTTATTTCAATTAGACTACGTACTTTATTACGCTAATACTTTTATTACACCATCTTTTCCCTACAATCCCATTCATTACACAGTATACAATACAATAGTGTGCCCGACACAACTACCAGCAAGTGTTATATCATAAACACAATAAACGCAACGCAGCAAGCACAACAATTTTGCAGTTTGCAGCCTAAGATAAGCTGTATGCGTGAAACAAATAAAAAATAAACAATTCATTAATTCTCTACCGATTGTGCCACTAAAACGTTATTTCGCGTTATATTTCATACACTGCGTGATATTGTATTGGCAACATTAATCTTCGCATTGCCAGCACAAATCCTCTCACTTTGAGCATTAATTCTCTCATTGCTGCGAACAGAAACGGAAATTAGCCTAAAAGCAAAGCAGCAGAATCTTTGCTTGTTGTCGCATTATATATAAAACTAGCTGTACCCTGTGCGTGTTGCTGCGCCACCAACTAAAATAAATTTGAAGGAAAGGCATTACACAAATGTCCAATTAATTTTGAATCATTTTATTGATTTTGTTTCCTGTTGTCCAGATGATTCAGACAAACAGGCCTGAGTAGTACGCATTCGATCAGTTTCTAATCTCACTTCTCGAAGATTTTCCAGTCTCAATGCTAGTTGCCCGTCTGATTCTGAGGCTCGTAATGGTTTTTCTTCCGTGCTCGAGGTGTAGGTCGACCAATTGCTTGTCGCTTTGGAGGCATGATTGCATGGGAACTACGTGAAAAATGCGTTTAAATTTATTAGAATCTCACAATGTACCCAATCCAATTGAACTCAACAGCATTTTTAAAAATTGTCCAAAATTAAAATGTTTCAAATTTTACTGGAATGAGTTATACCAAATGTTATTAAAATCATAAATGATAAATGCTAAAACGTCTGGTATTTGCCCGGTCAACACATGATCAAATGCATAGTTTACTATTCAATTTATTTTGAATAATTCTTAGTGGCGCCATCTATCGTAAATTAATCGCAAAAACTTAGAAACCTCCGTCGACTTATGCGCAACAACTTTGCTAAAGATCATATTATGACCAAATGCACAGTATACGATTTAAATCATATTTAGCAATTTTCAGTGGTGCCACCTGTCGGAAATTGGTCATACCAACTTAGAAACCTTCCCCGGCTCATGCGCAACAACTTTGCTGAAGATCATAGCATGATTAAATGCATAGTTTACGGTTCTATTAATTACATACAAACAAACATTCATTTTTATATATATATATTCCATACCCATGCATACATTCCATTTTTGAGATATTGCTGCTGTCGCTGCGTTGCGTTTATTGTGTTTGTAGCATTACTTTTCGCTCAATTTATACTTCAATCATATTCTCTCTGGTTAGTACTACAACGGTCTAGTTTTACTCCAAGTTTCTTATAAATTGGCGATTTTTTGTAAGTTTTTACGGTTTGAGGTATAGATTATGAAATTGTTTGAGAACAGCACTAATTTTCGGATGTAGAGCGCAATTAACTTTGATTAATTTATTCGATTTGTGTATATATGTATATGAATAAGAATTTAAATATCCTGACTAATAGTCAATTATTCAATTAACTGACAATTAGGGAATTAACAGGGTATGGCAATCGTCGTACGCTTTATATTGGTACCTAGTCATGAAGAAGTAATCGGAAATGAATATTCTGACTAATAGAGTGAGAGTACTGTATGCCATAAGCTTGGACATCCGATGTTCTTAATTGCATTGGAGACGTCATATTGGCCATTGTGCATTAATAGGGAAGTTGCGAAGATATTCTGGAGCTATGCTGATTGCAGAAAAACCATGAGTATATTAGGACTGAATAAAGGTGACTTCAGTACTATATATGTCCTTACTATACACTCCGCCTTACGCGTACACCTTAACTCGATAAGAGCCAATTTTTTTCTCCTTAGGGTTATAAATGAGAACCCTCATGTTGTAAACCCTCATCACTTCACTGATCATTTTAATTCAAGGACATATAAAGTAAATAAAATCGTGAAAGAGCATTGCTTCTCGTTATAATAAGAGCTGTCATCATTTGCATTTCCGAGATAAAGTTGGCAGGTATTGGCATGCCAACAGAAATAGTGCCCGCCTTAAAATGTTTCATGCTACGTTACTAACTTACGCTACTGCGTTACTACGTTACTAACTTACTATACTAGTCCAGATTTAAATTATGCATTAGACTATCCATTTGTAAACTGGCATTAGTGCACGACTAATTGGAAGGGCACAAAGAACTAAAATAACAAAATGACGACAATATCGTTAGCAATACATAGTTTTGTGCTGGTTAAAATGAATGAATGAATCATCAGACCAGATAAATAGAATATGTGCGTCATTAATGCATTCCAGAAGATATCACATGGGTACATTTCAGGTTCTAGAGAGGGAATTATCCTTGTTGACACTGAATCCTGTAGGTTATTTATGACAATAGGATTGGAAGAGTAATGTTCCGCATAGATTTAGCAGAACGGATAGATAGATCATATGGTCGCAGTACTGTCGCAAATCTGCAATACGACGATAATTATGGTATATAATTGAGTCTGTGAATGTTCCGGCGAAATGGATGTCTGATGCGGGAATAAGCGAAAATCGGCGTAGAAGATGATCCTGGCTACGTTGGAAGGACCAAATTGAGGAAATCTCGACATCGATTGGTGTGACCAACCAGTCAAGGTGTGGAAGAAGTAGAGGCACCTGGAAAAATGTGTTAAAGCAGGCTGAAACCCGATGAACGGGTTGTTTATAGCCTATTAAGTACGCAAGTACTACAAAGAAATGAAAATGACAACATTGGTAATTTTTATACGTACGTAATTGGGCATTACAACCCTTCAGTCAGGATTAAGACCTAGCTCTTCACACCACTTATGGTGTGTGTTAATTTTATCCATAAGCGCGCTACCTACAGTTTAATGTCAACTCCGAACGACAGACTTTAGATTAACTTTTCATGGCAGGTTTATTTACACTCAGAGTTTTCGACAGAAATCTGCTGAGAGGAAATCACCGAAGAAATATTTTTCATATTTCGTTTTGTTGGAGATGTCTGAACTGTGGCTTCACGTCTAATAAGCCAACACACTACCTACTAGACTACGGCGACTTCATGGGAATTTCTATACATACATAATTCGCCATTACAACCCTTCAGTCAGGATTACGGCCTAGCTTCTCAACACCTCTCAGGTTGCGTGTGTTAATTTTATACATGAGTGGCGGGACGTACAGTTTAAAGTCGACTCCAAACGACAGATTTTTGAGAAACTTTTCGTAGCAATTTTATTTTTACTCTCAGAGTTCTTGACAGAAATCTGCTGAGTGGAGGCCGCCGAAGAAATACTTTTTCATATTTCGTTTTGTTGGCGATGTCTCCACTGGGGTTTGAACCATGGATTTACGTCTAAGAAGCCAACACACTACCTACTAGACTACGGCGACTTCAGACTATTTATCTTTATAAAAGGCAAGACAAAGCAGGCGACTGAGTTAGTGATGCGGTGCTTTAGAAGAGAGTAATCGTGGTTTGATCCGTTAGAAAGATCTGTCGAACAATTGCCTTGTAATTGTTATTGTTTATGCAAAGGGTGTAAACAGAAGAATAACAAAAGCAAAGCAATTGTTGTTGTTTACATCAGTTGTGAACAGTGGCACACAGGATTGTGCGAATAATAAAGAATTTAATTAAAACTAAACACAAATTTATTTTTATTTTATTTTTAATCTACGAGCTCATATTTTAAACGTTTTTAAAAGATAAGAATGTAACAATATTTTATTGTAGTGTTGAAGATTTCTATGAGCCAACGCATACCAAATGCCCATCTGGCAATTGGTAAAAAGTAAAACAAATAAAAAAATATGTTTGTAAACCATCAAACCACAAAATTTAAAAAATAAAAAATATTTTCGAAAATATTTCATAAACAATCGTTTCAATAATTTGGTTGTGCTAACCAAGCAGAACAAAAAGTTTTCGGAAAATTGAAAGAACAATACAAACAATAACAATAGCAAGAATAACAACAAAAATTACAACAACAAAAATCACTATAAAATAGAAGTAGAAATAGAAATTTGGGTAATAATTTATAAATTTAACAATTTTCATATACCAACCCTCCTGCACTACACTACACTTTGCCGCTCTCCCTGTGTACCCAAAGTGCCTTTATTCATGCATTTTTCATTCTTCCTACATTTTATATTTCCTACATTCTATACAATCGAGCATTCATATATTCATACACTCACTTATACATTCATTCTTGCATTCATTCATTCCTTTATTCATTCATTCAATATTGAAATTTTATTTTTTATTGAAAAATTTTCTATTTCATGTACCTGCTGTGGGTGCTGGCTGGTGTGGAGTGGCAATTGTGGAAACTAAAGTGGTGACTAGTGAATCCATTTTCAATTCAAACGTATTGTCGTTATTGTTGTTTTGGAAAAATTTTAGAATTTCTCATCGATTATTGGCTGTGGCAACTTCAGAAAACTGTACAGAGTTAATGATGAGGCTGGTGTTTATCTCGGCTCGGTTAGTGAGCTTATGTGGCGGTTATGGTCACAGACTTTAAGTCACACAGTCATGAATCAATATTTTGTGGTTGAAATTTGTTTTTCGTTTATTTCGTTTTTTTTTTTTGTTTTTATTTGTTTTGTTTAGACATGTATATGCATGCTGTTTTTTCCAGTTGTTCTTGTTATTGTTGTCGTAGGGCTCTGTTTATTGCTGTGTTTAATTGTGAAGAGTTTAGTAACCCGTGGCATCGAATAAATCCGGCAATACCAATGGCGGACAATTATGTGGACTGCAGGTGACACGGGGCGTGTCATCTGACGTTGAACCATCAATGCAAATGCATTGCAAACAATTACCGGTATCTTGTGGCAAAACATCACCTATTTTATAAAGCGTACCTGTAAAGAATAAAAATTTAAAATTAAACTGTCAGCACAATAAAATTTACATAAAAATTCTCTCCATTGCTTACAAAAACAAGAATAGATAGAATAGCAAAAACAGGAAAACCAGAAAGAAAACACAATAAAACATTAGGCAGCATGAATGTGGGTGGAATGTAATCAATAAAACGACGGAAAGATTTTGAAAGCATTGTTGTTAAAACGTTTCATCTCAAGGATTAAGATTTTTTATTTAAAAAATATCTCTACATAACAGTGGGAGATAAAATAAAGGTAAATTTCTTAAAAAGTATCATCATTAACAACACACTTTAACTAATAACACAGTGCTATCAAGTTTATTACACCTTTATATACCATATACTTGTTTTTTCAAGTAAAGTAATGTATCATCTGTTGAAAAAAAATCGATTATTTATAACAGAATAAAATGGATTGATTTTAAAGGTCTTCAATGATTTCTATGATCAAATTAAAAATTTGGTTTCTGGTTTTCTAAAATATCTGAGATTTCAATTTGTCCTGCTAAGAAAGTGAAAAGCTTTCTTGCAATTGCCCATATGGCGCATATCCATTCGCCGTAAGCCAATAATCCTACACTCCTTGTCAGCCTAGTCAAGCGGCGAAGCTTTGTCTTGACAGTTCATTACAGTTCTTATTTGCCACAATATGTATGTGTCCCGGCCACTCCGTAGAATGGTATACTGTTCGTATTCACAATATCCCAATATATAATAGTGGCCGTAATCTAGCAGGTAGTGCGATGGCTAATTAGACCTGAGGCCACTCTTCAAACCCCAGATGAGACGTCTCCAACGAAATGAAATGTGAAACAAACGATTTCTTCGGTGACTTCATCGCAGCAAATTTCTGGCAAAAACTCAGTGAGAACATGAAATATAATTTTACGAAAATCTGTCGTTTGGAATCTAAAGGGACCGCCAAATAACTTTTTTTTTGCTTTAAAAAAAAAACTACTGAATATTTTCTCAAATATCTTTTTTTATTTGAAAGTACAATCCTTCCGGTTAATAATGGAAAATAATTTCATTCAAATGGCTGCCTCGGCTGGCCATGCAGTAGCCTACACCAGAAGATGCCGATTTTGGCAAAAAAAATCATCTTTTCAGATGAAGCTCATTTTGATCTTGGCGGGTACATAAACAAGCAAAATTGTCGCATTTGGGGCACAGAAAACCCGCACGCATACATTGAAAAGCCGACTAACCCAAAACGAGTCACTGTTTGGTGCGGATTTTGGTGCAGAGGCATAATTGGGCCATTTTTCTTCGAAAATGAGCAGGGAGTGGCCGTTACAGTCAATGGCGATCGTTATCGGGCCATGTTGAACGAATTTTTGTTCACAAAAAGTGAGAAGGAGGATATTGGCAGCATTTGGTTTCAACAGGACGGCGCTACGTGCCACACAGCCGAAGCTACACTCGATGTTTAGCGCCCTGTTTTTTAATATCGGATTATCAGCCGCAGAGCTGCGATTTGACACCATTGGACTATTATTTGTGGGGTGCCGTCAAGGATAAGTGTTACGCCGACAAACCAGAGACAATTGACGGAGTCGACTTTAAACTGTAAGTTCCACTACTCATGTATAAAATTAAGTGGTGTGGGAAACTAAGTCGTAATCCTGACAGAAGGATCTAGAGTCCTTATTGCCATTTGACTACAAGAGTATGTATTCATCATTGTCCGAATTACTCAAAGTTCGACGTTAAGGTTATTAAGGTTATTGTTAATCATCACGCTGCCTCATAAAGTAAGTTTGAATTGAAGATTTTAAAATTTAGAGGAATCCCTACTCGCTTTCCAATACAAGGGGGGTATTGAGCATAGAGCTTCCATAAAGCATTTATTCTATCATGTTTCTGTTTCGTTAGCTTTTGTTTTTCCAGCTAAGCGGGTGATTCGTTTGCTGCAGAAGATCCTAGGATAATAGGGCTGCCATCCATTGTTCTTTATAAACAATGCCTTCCGAGTATGTTCTGCAGTGATGGAAACCTAGCTAATCATTAATTCCTACCATTTTCCACGCTAGATGACGGCACTGCATGACCTTCCTGTGCTATTATCATTTTTTTCTTTTTCCAAAAAGTCAGGGGGCTTCTTAGATAGGTTGTATTGAATGGGGTGATGCCACTTATTTTTTTTTTTAATTCGAAAACTATCAAGATTTTATTTATTTTTTAACTTCGTTGTTAATTCGAACCTGAATTTTTTCAACTCTATTGTGATTTGAACCTATGTTCTCCCTATATATAACTAAAAACTTTGAGACTGAATTACACATAACGAGTTACCTACTGTCAGTAATTTGCTCAACATCTGAATATATTTCATCTGATAACTCAAAAACAAAAAAAAAAATAATTATTTCCAGCCTTATTTTCATCTGTCGTATCACTGTTTACAATATAAAGTGTTTGATTTGATGTTTTACAACCCTTTCTCCATTTATTCCACATCTGCTGAAGATTTTTATTTCACGCTTGAAATCGACGCCCACTGTTTTCCCAACACTTTTCAAATGACAAAACTGGGTAAGGAAAATAAAAAACAGAGAAAATAAAACAGAAAGCAAACTAAACTTTAAACCCTTCATTTTCAAATATTTGTTCTCTTCTGTTGTGTAAATAAAAAAAAAACACTACAAGCACGACGAACAAAATAATGCAAAACATTATGCGTTCATTCATGCCATGAATTACATGACATTTCCATTTCCATGCTCTTCAGCTCTGTTGGCGCACGGAAAGCTCGAAGCGATAAGAAAATTTTGAAAATAAAACAAAAAGGAAATCTAGGTGAGACCGAATAACAGCAACAACAAAAATCATTATTTAGTCCTACAAGTAGTGACACTCTTACAAATATTTCAACACACTTGACAATAGGCCTCCACATGCAAATATTTTCTTTAAGTTTCTTTCTTCATTTTCATACAGTCTGTGTTGTTTTACAGTTCCCTGTTGTTCCTTTCATGCGCTACACTTTAATAATTTAGATATACATGAGTTTTTTTCCAGCATTTTATGGAAAAGTCAACAAAATAACTGTAAAGGTGTACAAATTTTAAAGTCTACTCTTGAGTAGTCTTATTTGTAACGGTGAACAAATAAAGGTAACTATGTATAAAGAATTAGAAAATATTTAAACTGTTTTACAAATTGGAGTTGGAAATTACATATGGTTTCAACAAAAGAGTGTCTCAGAGCACAGATTGCTCAAAACCTCACGTTTTGAGGCAGTTTATTAGTCCCTTTGCTTATAAGATTTGACACCCGAGTGGATTAATTTTCGTTGGGAAGGCGTGAAGTCCCTGATGTATAGCCAATCCATAGCTAATCCATAAACCTATCGAATTGCTAGAAAATTATGACATTTTCCATTTCATAGATGGACTACCGCCGCGGGCAACTTTTATTGTACATGAAAAAATTTTCGGTTGCCGTTATTATAGCTCAAGCCCTAGCTCTGAAGTCGCCGTAGTCTAGTAGGTAGTGTGTTGGCCTATTAGACGTAAAAGCCAGGGTTGGAGCCCCAGGCCAGACATCAAGACAAAATACAAAAAGTATTTCTTCGGCGACTTCCTCTCAGCAGATTTCTGGCAAAAACTCTGAGAGTAAATAAAATTGTCATGAAAAAGTTCCTCAAAAATCTGTAGTTTGGAGTCGACTTCAAACTGTAGGTCCCAATACTCATGCTTTATAAAGAGCTGGGCTAGCTGATGAGATTGTCCCTCTCTATATTAAATGATGGCAAATGGAGCGACAGGTTCTTTGAATCAAATTTTTGACAATTTTGTTAAAGTAGATAAATAGTCTCGTTTGTTAACCTTTTCTTTAGAAAGTTACCCCTTCACGATGTCATCATTTCGAACTTGTCTAAATTTAGTTTCTGATGACAAATTTTATTGAATATATAATATATAATAATTTGTATTCAATTCCGTCATTTGCATTGTATTTATATTATTTGCTTACGTGACCCATTCAGTATATCCAACACACATATTTTGTCTTTTAAATATTCTCATAGTAAGCAAATTGAACACTTTAGAAATGTTTTTTACTATTCCAAACTACTAATTTTGTGTGTCAGTGTATATTTCAATCACTTTCGAAGACGCTCCAAAGTTCTAAAGGCCACTGATTTATTGTGCTATATAATCTGACAAGTCGCCGTCGTCTAGTAGGTAGTGTCTTGGCTTATAATATCTGAGGTCACACGGATCAAACAACATAAACATAATTTGCCATGAAAAGTTTCTCAAAAATCTGTCGTTTGGAGTCGACTTTAAACTGTAGGTCCCACCACTCATATATAAAAGTTAACGCACACAACATAAGTGGTGTGAGAAATTAGGTCGTAATCCTGACTAAAGGGTTGACCAAATATGTTATGTAAGTAGGCATATCGACCTCTTCAGAAATCCTTTTTTTTTACTCCAACCTACAGCATATCTGTTAATCACTTTTATCGCTTTTAAAAACACGCCAATGTTGTAAAAGCCACCGATTTATTATGCTATAGTAGCCGTTCCTGGTACAGTGAAAGTAATTCTAAGTAACTTGGGTGAAATACCGACCGAAACGCTGGGAAAATTATAGCAAAATTGAAATCATCCAAATTGTGAAAAGTTTACTTTAAAAAAATCTATTCGCGAAGCTTGATCGTAAGCTAATCGCCCAAATGAGCTAGTAATTCGTGGTGTTATACTAAAAAAAGCCATCAATACTACAAAGAAATGTATTTGCTGAAGAGAATATGGCTGCTGTAACAAGAAGTCTAGATGAAGATGACTAAATGTCAATTTGTGATCGTTTTCAACTTGTAGCTTTTCACTTTTCTTCCTTACTACATTTTATATTTTATTTTGAAGATCTTGGTTTAATTGCTCGTAAAATACAGATCGTACAAGAATTGAGGTCAAAAGACTAGACCTGGCGTCGCATAGCTGCTTTTTAAAACTGGTCACTTTTATCAAAGGATTGTGTTTAGTAATGAAGTTCTCTCCTGGTTAAATTGCTATGTCAATAAGCAATAGTGCCGCATATGGAACGAAGATATTTCTAATCAGTAACGTTCCATGAGTAACGAGACCTACAGTGTAATGTCGACTCCGAACAATAGATTTGAAAAACTTTTCATTGCAGTTTTATTTAAAGGATTTTTTTAAGACTGCTGAGAGAAAGCTACCGAAAAGAAGAATTATTGTTATTTTGTTTTGATCGAAAACCTGAGCTGGGGGCTTAAACGAAAGGTGTAATAAGCCAATATATTGCCTTCAAGACTACGGTGATGAATCATCATTAAATCCATTAATAAATATTTATCAGAGTAACATCAACAACATCTCATTTTAATAATTCAACTCAACTTGCCATACAACGCGCTTAACAATCGATGTATGGCCTCTAGAGCGAAGATAAATCGAGGCTTAAGGCCGACAAACCCACCAGACTAATTGCAAAATTTATTAAAAAATTGCAATCTTCTTATATATAAAAATGAATGTGTTTATTTGTTTGTGGGTTTGTTTGTTTGTTTGAAGTCTATACACGGCTAAAAGGCTGAAACGATTTCCTTGAAATTTTCTGTATGTCTGGAAGGAGTTATAGGCTACTTTTTATTTTAAAATTTCAAGTAGGCGAGGTGTCACGCCCACATACCCAATAAATATTTAATGTCGCATATCTCATAAAGTGCAACAGCTAGAGTCCTCAAATTTTGTATGGACGCCTTTGACGTATACATGAACAAAATAGGCGGATTGACTATAGTGGGCGTGTCACCTCCCATAGTCTATATATATAAAAATGAATGTTTGTTTGTATGTACCTTATAGAATCGTAAACTATGAATTTGATCATGTTATGACCTTTAGCAAAGTTGTTGCGCATTAGCCGACGAAGGTTTCTAAGCTGGCATGACCAATTTCCGACAGATGGTGCCACTGAAAATTACTCAAAATAAATGAAATCGTAAACTGTGCATTCTTTAACAAAGTTGTTGCGCATGAGTCGACGGAGGTTGGTGTGATTAATTTCCGATGGATGGCGTCACTGAAAATTATTCAAAATGAATGACAAGCAATTGGTCGACCTACACCTTAAGCACGGAAGAAAAGAGCATTACGAGCCTCAGAATCAGACGCGCATTGAGACTGGAAAATGTTCGAGTATATGCCGCTGAACCACGTTTGCTTGAATCACTTGAACAGAAACAAGTGTGACTAGAAACTGATCGAATGCGTACTACTCAGGCCCGTTCATCTGAATCAAAACAAAATCAATCAAATGATTAAAAATTAATTGGACATTTGTGTAATGTCTTTCCTTCAAATTTATTTTAGTTGGTGGCGCAGCAACCACACAGAGAATATAATATTGAAAAATGTAAATATAATGAAATTATCTACGAGATTCTAATTACAAAATTGAATTTTGCTGCTTCTAGTCAATGAAAGATGGCAGACCCATCACTTGCTTAGCTGGAACAACAAAGACTAACGAAACGGAAATGGGGCAGAATAACAACCAATCGAAACAGCCAGATGGGAAATTCTTTATGGAAGCCATATGCTTCCGAGATGGGTAATGGGGAAAAAACTCAAGAATATTTCTGTCTTTTGCTTTCTAGCTCTCAAAAGAAACATCATACACAGTATTTGGTTTAGTACCACAATATGTTAACGGTTTTAAAAATGATTCTTTTCGAGGTCTTTAACAAACTTAAATGTGTGCATTTGGCCCACTTTTTAAAGGAACTATTTGTGTTTGTCCAATAGTTCACAATGAAGCCTAGTACTGTTATTTAATGTCATCTTTTTCTTAATTTTTTTTTGTCTAGGTTTTATTTTTCAAATCAAAATATGTATTTTTTTCAGTCATTTTATTATTTTTTGAGTCTTTCTCCCTACAATCAATATATATTTCGTCGTATCAATCGTATTGAAAAAATGTGTATAAATTTAAATGCCACCATAATTTAATTGTGTCATAGGGATGTCAATGGTCTAATTAATTCAGATTTTTAAACATCCCTATTGACTTTTGGCATCAACTTTTTCATTTATGCTTGAATAAGCGCTGCTGGCTTATATGTTTATGCACAAACGTCAACACATACTCAACACTCAAGGAAAACGTTTTTCTACGACATTGTATTCTGTTTCGTATACTCCTTGACTGTGTTGTATTTTGAGGTTAATAGAACACGACTCACTGTAACACCACAGAACGAAATACGGGTGCCGAATATGTAAAACAGAATGCAAAGGCAAAGGCATTAGTGTTCGATAGCCTGTCAGCTTTGTCTGACTTTTAGTCGAATCACTCATTCGTAAGAGCAACCCTTTCAATTTGTAAAAGTTTTTCGAGTTTTTGTTTCCTTTTTTTTTGAATTTTTAATTTGACGGTTCATGTGAGTACAAGTTTTTAGTTTTTTTCTTCAATTCTTTCTTTTTTTTTTTTTGAAACGTTTTACGAAATTAACATAAATTGTTATGTTTCACGAAGTCACTCACTCACTCAGTTAGTCAGTCAGTCAGTTAGTCAGTTCATTCATTCGTTAAGTTATTCTTCTCCTTGTTTTCATCACATTTTCCAGTTTTCTTGGCTTTTCACCAGCAAATAAAACAATAAACAGCTCGGGCTCTTCATTGCCTAATGTCTGTTGACTGTTTCACCCAGCTGACGGGCTGACGGGCTGACGGGCTGACTGTTGCCTTAATTGTTGGTTTGGAAAACAAATAAAAGAAATTTCAATGTTTACGGTAAGAGAGTGTAAAGGGCTTCTTAACGCTTATAGGCATCGTTTATTTTTATCGTGCTTTCACCCGTTTAAGGTCTTAAAATATAATTTCTTGTGCTTTAAGGCAATAATCTGTACTTTTTTCTATTCAAAATGCGAGAAAAGGTTAACAAATTTATGTTATTTATGGAAACTGTTGAATTTGTTGTTGTTAAATTACATTAACTCCTTGGGCAATACATTATGAACATCAATCAAATCGGTGTTTGGCAGCATTGAGAAAATTATTCATTGAATTAAATTTTTTTACAGGCATACGATAAATTTGATTCATAAAATAGTATTGGAAATACCTTAGTCTGGTAGGTAGTATGTTGGTTTATTATACGTGTATAATATATATACGTAAATAAAATTAACATGCAAAGGTTTCTCAAAAATCTGTTGTTCGGAGTCGAGCTGTTGGTACCTCCACTCATATATAAAATTAGCACACACAAAATAAATGGTGTGAGGAACTAGGTCGTAAACCTGACTGAAGGCTGTAATGATAAATTACGTATGTATGATATAAGTCAGAATACAATTCATGTCAACGTTATGATTTGGCCACCGAAATGTGGCTCAAAAGTACCCCTTGATAGCATTAGGTGTGGGATATAACATTGTCCGCCACTGTTTCTCTGGGCGGAGAGCACTCGAAAAGTTTAATTTTGAAATTGATAATGAATTTGCCCAATGCTCGGCGCCGACAGTGATGGCCTAGTCAACGTCCGATGAAACCGGCAGTCCGTAATCCACACCAACCAGTGACTTTATCGTAATGCATTGAACACTCTTGGATCTTATGTGGACTGGGATCGTTCTAAATTTAGCAATTTTGTTTGTTCACTGTGATTTGTGAGAAATATGGAACGATGACGCCTCTAGCCTGAAATACACACAGCAGAGTGACTTTATCGTAATGCATTGAACGCTCTTGGATCTTATGTTGACTGGAATGGTCCTAAGTGCTACAATTTTGTTTGTTCACCCATTCATCTAGAAATGGGACACGTCGCTGTAGTTGGTTTGTCCATGAAAATTAAGATCAGTTGTAACAGCTCCAGAGCCGATTCAGTGCTATCTATGGTCTTTTAACTTCAGTTCCTAAAGGAGTTTTATTTTGTACGGGTGCAGACCCTAGTGACAACATAAAAGTCGATAAATTGGGGTTTCCGAAAGGCCGCGCGCTTGTTATGGCCTTCGATTTTCCTGCACTCTCTATGGACCGTGGCGAAGTTTTCGGCAGATCTCTCATTTCGTCGACGTACGGGGTTTTATCATCACTTCCTGAAGCAGTGGAGATGAATGAATCCACATTAAATACATCGATGTACGATTATGGCAACCGTAAAATTTTCGAAGTGCTCCGTATTCCTCATTTTGATAAAACGTCAGCTTCAAAACATAGCCGTTATTAACTATCAAAGTTCAGTAATTCCTATCGGCAGACCCGGCAGAACAATGCCAAAATAAGGCAAATCGAAAAGATACTCTACGGCAATCCTGCATGCTTGTGGGTGCTTACGACATTGCGTCTTACATGTACGCCCGAATTACAAAGACGGGGGAAATAATAATGGAAGCAGGCCGTGCGGAATAGACATCAATACTAATTTCCTCCTCGATATAGGGTTTGTATAATATAATGCGCGCTACTTAGGCGTATGTCGATAGGTATGACGTTTTGAACCCTTATCCTTCTATTCAACCAGCCTACCCTCATATCATTGTTTTATTTGTTTTCTTAAGTAGAGCTATCACAAAGAACCGCGGCTCATAGTAATGCTTCTTTTCTTTGTTTTATTTCTTTGTGTATCCAGTCTTCTTCCACTGATTGAAATTTGCTGGATTATTCTCTAGCAACGTTCACGCTGTACTGAGCTCTCTCCATGATTTCATCGATGGTTTTAATGATTGGTCGAAATAGAGGTTCTATTAGGAAAGGACTGACATGCCATTATTGTTGCATTAGGCCTGGAATGTAGGCCAGGAATTATGTACCGGATGTAAACCATGATGGTCAGATCAATAGTGACTTTGGGCCAATTTCTAGGCAGATAGACGAACGCTTAAAATTGATCAACAGGAGTTGAACAAGATACAGAGATTTACATGTATTGGTAATATAGAGTCAATAAAAAGCTCTTCTTCAGTGGCGCAGGAAGCTGTGCTAAATGGATTAGCAAAATGGAAGACAACTTGACATCAGTATGGAAGTTTGTGACGTAAAGAAGGTCTTAACTGACAGTTTTTTCCTCTGTATATTAACCTTCCATGCCGTTGATGAGGCCAAAACCCCAAAGAAAAGGAATATAGAGAGAGGTAAAGATAAAAATCGTTCTGAAATCAGGTGGGCTTAAAATGAAAATTTGCGTCAAGCATCTGACTATGCAGAAAAAAACTGGGGTTGGTAACCGGTCTTGTGACAGTGCACTATAGATTCAGTGAATGTTTACTAGTAAGTAATAGGAGTCGTCTAAATCCCAATATGTATATTTTGTGACGATGAGAATAAAAGAAGAACATTAATGCATCCCATTATCTCCACTGAGCATAATGATTCGATATACACTGGAGCAACGTTGGGCCAACGAAAAAGTGCACGATGATGTCGATTTTGTCAAAAAAGATCATCTTTTCGGATAAGGGCAGAGCGGCGCAAAAGATCTGGCCGACGCTGGATAGGAGACGCACGGCGACTCTGCTTAAACTCCAAAGAAGTAGGCTCAGCACTGTTATCGGGGTTATTACGGGGCATTGCATTATAGGAACGCATGCGAGGCGTATTAGTCTTGGACACCTTGCAAATGATTTCTGCAGAAGCTGTGGAAATGAAGAGGAAGATGAGACAATTCTTCACCTATTGTGCACATGTCCAGCACTTAGTCGGAGGACAAAGAGGTACCTGAGTGCCTACTACATAGAGAATATGGATGAACTGTTGTGTATAGATATTGGCAGTCTGAGTCACTTTATCGAAAGTTTCAAATGGTTCCTGGAATAGGGGGAAATGAGGAACTGTGGTTTCACAACGGGCTCTGTGTGCGGCCTAAATGCGTCCGCTCATGACTCCATCGAGGTGACAGCCACTTCTACCTACCTAATGGTCCACCCTATGAAAACAATTTCAACATATGGCTGATACATATTGTAAATGGCCTTTAAAATATCTTCCACACAATATTTAATCCAATAAAATAATGTTTCGTTAACAATGTTTGCAGTTTTAAAGCTTAAAAGCGATGAATGAACAAAAAAGACATGTCAGCTGCACTTTATCGAAATCGAAATTTAAACAACGCAAAAACCACACTTGGACCACCTACAATTTGAAAATTTATTTGGATGGCTACAACTAAAACAACAACAGCAACAACAACAAAAACTTTATTTATCGATTAAATAAAAAGGTTCTCTCTCTCGTACTTACCCATTACATTGCACTGACGTTCCGGACTTGATGTTGTGCTGCTGAGTGTAGGTTGTATTGTTGCAGATGCTACGAATGCTGTGGCTGTTGACGATGTTGCATTTGTTTGTGACACCAACACTGTTGGTAGATGTTTAAACTTAAAACTATCACTACTACTTGAACTACTATAACTGGTGGCACTGTTATTATTGTTGGTGTTGGTGTTGCCATTGCTGTTGTTATTTGACAGGTTTACACCCATATTTTGTGTTTCTATATTTTGATAACCACCAAGAATGTTGGTAAAATTATTGTTATTGTTGTTGCTGTTGCTGCTGCTGCTATTGTCATATATTTTTGAGGACAAAGTATTGTTCTTAACAAGAGCACCAACACCAACAACAGACACATCGTTTTTGTTAGAAATTAAAACTGATGGTGGTGGTTCCATAAATTCATTCGGCGTTTTCCCAATTTGTTTTTCATGTTCGAAATGCTGTTCCTTCAGTTGTTGTTGTTGGTTGGTGGTCTGTATATTTGTATTTGGCTGTGGCTGTTGTTGTTGCTGTAATTCAGCAGATGATGCCGTTAACATTATATCAATATTTACAACGCTTGCAACACCGTTATCTTCATTACTTATTGTCGAACCAATAATACCCACACCACCACCACCACCCTCATTACTGCTGCCACCACCACTGGCAGTAGTTGTGCTGGATCCGTACAGGTTATTATTTCGATTAAAATTTCCATAAGTTTGACTGAATGGTAAAACGATATTGTTGTTGTTGGCGTTGCCATTGCTGTTGCCATTGCCATTAATAATTCCATTACTGCTGGCCATATTGATGTAGTTGCCATTGCCATTGTGTACATTATTCACGCTAAAATGTTGTTCATTTTCGTGCATTCCATTCGCTTTGGCATCATCGCTGTAAATTGATGCTGCTGCCGTTTCAATATTTTTTGTGGCCCCCGTTGCCATGACATTGATTGTTGCTTTTGTATCACCACCAGTAGAAGCTGAAACTGATGAAAATCCGGTTTCACTATCGATTCCAATATTTTCATAATTTCTCTCATCTCCATTATAATCACTGTTAGTGCCATCAAAGCCACCGACACCGCCGCCCATACTGGTTGACTCATTAAAACTGAAATAATTTTTATTATTCGTATCTGGCGCTGTCAGCCAACGATGGAAGGCATCATCCTGATCATCTGTGTCCATTAAGTCTTCAGTGCTTTCATTATTTCTGTTAGCTTTGCTGTCACTATTGCCGTTATTGTTACCGTTACTGTTATTGTTGCCATTTGTTTTATCATTGTTTGGTTTATTAGAGTCCCACGATGATAAAATTTCCTTCTATTTGTTGGTTTTAATGATTATTTTTTGGACAAATAAGTTGTCGTTGTGCATGAGGGTGTCAAAGCATCGTGCAAAATATGAAAATAAATAGGAAAGAGAAGTAAAAGTTAAATATTTAATTAGAAATTCATCAATGTTATGGTATTCACAAATCATAACTTTTAATATACGTAAGTATAGACGTGATTTGCAAACGTCAGACTATTTGGCAAACAATTTCAATGGAAATTTAAATTCAAATTCCAAATATACTGACGGTATATTGTAAGAATTGAACAATTATGTTCTAAGCAATGTAGCAGGCGGTACATATGTATATGGTATTATTATTGTTCAAGGATTTAGTGACGCCTTTTGAAGGTGAGGTAAAATATTGTGTGAAATATACGAAATATTGCTTAGAGATATTCCCGAAATTCAATAAATATTCTTACGTTATTAGGTCATTACAACTCTTTAGTCGGCATTACAACCTAGCTTCTCACACCACCCATGTCGTGTGTGTCAGTTTTATCAATGAATGGCGGAACCTACAGCTTAATGCCGACTCTGGATGACAGAATTGAGTAACTTTTCATGACACTTTTATTTACTCTCAGAGTTTTTGCTGTTGTGTGGAATTCGTCGAAACAGTATTTTGTTTCCATATTTTGTTTTGTTCGAGATGCCTGAGCTGGGGTTTGAAAGACGGGTACTTGTCTAAGAAGCCAATACACTGTGTATTAGGCTAAGACTACTAGGTAACTGTGTCTTAATAGATACTTCTATAAGCTGTTTTTGGAACAGCTAGGGTTAAAAGCGTGGGCTCTCATCTAATAAGTTAATATACTGCGGCCAGATGCTTCTCAATTTTGGTAAGTGGATAGAGCTGATAGAAAAACAATAAAACGTAAGACTATCCTTCACAAGGGTTATAACATGGAGCCGCCGTAGTGTGTTGGCCACAGTGAGGCCACTGTTCAAAACCAAAGTCAGACATCTTCAACAGAACGAAATAAAAAAATATTTCTTCTATTAAACTCTGAAAATAAATAAAAGTTCTCAAAAATCTGTCGTTCGAAGTCGACTTAAAACTGAAGGTCCCGCCATTCATGTATAAAATTAAAGCACACACACCATAAGTGGCGTGAGAAGCTAGGTCGTAATCTTGACTGAAGGGCTGTAATGACGAATTATGTATGTATGTTATGTATGTAAGGGTTCAGACATGTCCTTAAATGTATTTAAATCAAACATGACTTTTGATGGTATCATCAGTTATCTGAGAATCACAAGCTAATTTTATGCTACTTGCGAATTAAGAATATTGCATGTTAGTTAGACGTTTTTATTGGTATCACAGTAGCTCAAATAGCCCCAGAGATCACAGTTCAATCGTGAGCACCACGTCTAATCTAAACTCACTTCCTAAGGAGTAACAGTCTACTCTTTACCTCCGTTTTGAACAAAATGTTCCTTTGTAATCACAAATAAATAAGATTTAATAACAAGATTTGGAAGAATGTATGAACTATGTCGGCCTAAGGCTCGATACAGACTGCTTGCATTCGTTTCCGTCTTCCTTGATTGTCTAATGGAGTTATCGAAATATCAATCACTAGATTCATCATAAGTTTTTGATTAGTTTTCAGCTTGACTCTAATGAAGTCATGCTTTTATTCGTAAGCCTGTTGCTTACTTGTCACTTAGCACTGACCAATCGCTTCACGTAGTATCACCAGTGGCCACTATAGCACTACTGTTGATTTCAGCCAAGCTTTCACTTCCTCTAATTTTATCCTATTCTGCTTCTATCTTTATTCAAACTATAATGCAAGAAAGATCTCAGCTTAATAGACACTATGATGGGAGATCAATTCTTTTATTTTTTGCTCCTCAAACTACATCCGAATTAATTGATGAAAAAAACTCAAATCTATTTAATGGGTTATAAAAGTTCAGTAAAAAATAGACCTGTACGTCGACAAAACGCGGGATCTGCCGAAAACATTGCCACTGTCCATTATAGTGTGTAGGAGAACCCGAGCCAGACGATTTTGTATTGCTCTTAAGAACTCCACCTTGTCATTTGGGCCTGCATAACAACGAAATTCAATTGACCCAGGTCCTAAAGGTAAATGGCTATAGACAACGCCCCCGCATGGGCTCTGGTGCAGTTGACAGCCACCCAATTTCCTCGAAAAAAACATCTACAGCAATGGAACTTATTTTTATAAGATGCATGAGTACGTAAATAAACAAAATTGATGAATATGGGCCGAAACCAATGCACAAAAGATCCTAGAACTAATGCAGCCTTAAAAGTCACTGGGCTGGCCGCCATATTTCTTTGATAACGACATTGGCCAAGTCTTCACTGACAAAGGCGAACACTATAGCTTGATGATTACCAACTTCTTTTTCCTGAATTTGGTAATGTGGACATTAGCGACTTCGTTTCAACAGGACGCCGCTACATGCCACACAGCTCAACAATACATTGCGTATTCTGAAGAAATGGTTTGAGGAGGTGTTCCACGTTGAGGTGATGTCAACTGTAAATCCATATCGTGCGATTTGGCAACCTTAGGCTTTTTCTTCTGGGGTTTTAGGGTACAAAGTACAATTATTAGTTAAATTCAGACTGATTTATATCTGCATATACACTTAATTGATCATTACAACCCTTCAGTCAGAATTACGGCCTAGCTTCTCAGGCCACTTATGTTGTGTGTGTTAATTTTATTCATCGGTGGCGGGACCTACAGCTTAAAGATGACTTCGAACGAGTAATTTTTTAAGAAACAATTGCAATTTTATTTACTCCCCGAATTTTCGCAAGAAATCTGCTGAGAATTTTTTTCGTTTTAATGTCTGATCCGGGGTTTAAACCGTGGCCTTACGTCTAATAAGCCGACAAACTACCTACTAGACTACTGTGGCTTCATTAGTCATTATACGATTGATTTATACGCCTAATAAATGATGAAATTTGATATTTCAAATGCGTCCTACCCGGAGATGGCGTGACAGGCATTTAAGCGGTGCTATATTGCACAAATAATGTGGCATCAATAGGTCTTGCAAACTAATAAAAGAAATTCGATAGCATCGCAAACACTCAGTATTTGTTTTTAATTCCTTGATTGGAAACGCTTAATACACCATCCTATCATATATGAACTTAATTTTGTTTATTTATTAATTCCAATAGAATTTATTGCGAGCTGATTAGCTAAAACCTTAAGCTCGGTGTAGTGTAGCAGATCAGAGTGCCTGGTGGGAATCGACAGCATGACCCTTACGCTGATATTCAAACATACTACTTAACAGACTATCAGGGCACTCGTGAACTTAACTACAGACTTCAAATATTTAGAGCAGAAACTTTATTTGTGGGTTTTAACTTTCCTTTCGCTTTTATTTATTTATTGAATCTTAATTATGATTCAATGAAGTCTTCAGATCTTAAATTTGAAAATAAAAATACAAATTTGGTGAACCTATCTCACCAGCGGTTCTCACTTCATTTAATTATAATTTGAAGCATAAAGTTTCTTCCTTATTTTTTAAAAACACGGGCTTTAAGTTTGAATTTTGTAGCACCGACCGGTTCTTTAATTTTCGCTTTAATTTCAAAATCAAATATTGTTTCAATGCCATCTTCTTTCCTCACCACATGGCCAAAAAAAACTTTATTGACAAAATTTTTAATATTTGTTCGCCTTTTCATTTGAAATATTAATCCTTTTGCTATGATTATGTCCTTAGAAAATCCTTAAATAATAAATATTAGAAACCCTAAACCAAAACGATGCATGAAGGATAAGGAGTTACAAAATGAAGAAAACCCGAAAGCAATCATAATTTTTCTTCTATTTGGTAAACCATGAAACAAAAATGACCCCAAAAAATAAACTTTAAGTTTATTTAAGACCACACAACAAAACACTCATATACAAACACATAAGTATATTTGTATAAATGTACATACACATACATATGGAAACCAATATTCCTTTAAGGATTTAATATAACAATACATACATACATACACATATATGTACATATTGACAGTACTGTTACAACAACATTATCAAATTGTAATCCCAACTATTTTTTCTACAAAAATTTTCTATTTTTCATGGCTTTAGGCAAGTATTACAGTGTTTGACAGTGATGCCAAAAATATCTTCGAATATTTCTGTGTTTATAGTTACACTCGTAATATTTTGTTGGCTATTTGTGAGGGGGATTAATTTAATCATTTGATCCCATAGCTCTTTGAAATTTTTGCGTAATGGAAACATAATTTTTAAAGGAAGATATTTTCATCAATCGCAAATTTTGTAACAGTATTTAAGACAGTATAACACTTAGGAGATGGCTTCGATTCATGGAGTGCATTGTGTTGGACTACAGACAAGTTAAGCACAGTAGAATGGAAATGTAAATTCATTTGAAAATTCGTGTCCTTTAGAAAGCTAATTTGCTTAAAGAAGATGTTGATCATGAGTTATCGCGATATATCGATATACCTTGATATGCAATTTCCACAACGTTAAAACGCTTAGTACTGTTCAAATATAATTCTTTCGATATAATAATTTAAATGGTAAACATTATAAAAGTCGCAGTAGTCCAGTAGTTAGTGTGTTGGCTTATTAGACGTAAAGTTAGGGTTCAAACCCCAGGCCAGACATCAAAACAAACAACAAAAGGTATTTCTTCGGCGACTTCCTCTCAGCAGATTTCTGGCAAAAACCCTGAGAGTATATAACAATTGCCATGAAAAGTTTCTCGAAAAATTTGTCGTTCAGAGTCGACTTTAAACTGTAGGTCCCGCCAATCATGTATAAAAATTAACACACACAATATAAGTGGTGTAAAAAACTAGGTCGTAATCCTGACTGAAGGGTTGTAATGACCAATTATGTATGTATGTATGTATGTATGTATGTAAACATTATACCATTTGATAAGAACCAACATTGTACTGTTATTAAAAGAGAAGAGTATAAGGTTAGGTGAGATTATGTTAACAGCCACCTCGAACCGTTAGTAACTATTCCTCCATGCAACTATAAACCTTTGCTGGCCTTACCGATAGTTTCATAAAAATGAGGATTCTGTCCAAATCACCTTTGGCTAGACATGTTCTGTCAATAAATTCTGGACGCCCAAGAACGCTTCAGTTTAGGCATCCTAGTATCGGAAAATGCTAAAGAAGGTGTTCTGTGTCCTGATCAAAGGTTCCTAAGATGTGCCCTAGTTATTTTGTACCTAAATTTTGTTGTGCACTCGAGGTCAATACATGTGGGATTGCAAATGTTGGAAGTTTTGTGTGTTGTGATCACTTCTTATACTTTGTAGAGGAATGCCAGTTTTACGTATGAATTCATTCGAATTTTCTGTTGTACAAGCCATTGCAAATGCATCAATTTACTTTCAGTGAACCCGTATCCAAGAATCCATATGCGGATAATCGTCGAATGTTTTGCTATTTCATCGTTCTCTGTGAATCAATGGTGTGGTAATGTAATTCTCTAATACCGAATTCGTACAGCGACGGTGTTTATGGCTAATATTTCTGACTTGTCAACCTAGGGTTCAACTGTTCGGAAATAATTTTACATCCGTCTTTGTCGCGTTGTCTTAATTCGTCAGTGAAGGTTAGCCAGTTAGGCATAGTAAATAACCGCCACCATTTTCAAAATCCGTGAAAAGTTTCTCGAAAAATTTGTCGTTCAGAGTCGACTTTAAACTGTTGGTTCCGGCATTCATGTAAAAAATTAACACACACCACATAAGTGGAGTAAGAAGCTAGGTCGTAATCCTGACTGATGCCTTTTCTCTAAAGTCAACCACCAAATCCCGACTCCGTAGAATAAAGTTGGTTTGATTACAAAGTCCAACAGCCTGTTTAAGCTTATTGCCCTCTTACTACAGTAAAGAACACTTGGCGCCTTAGTTTCGGATTATTTTCCAGTTTAGTTTGCTGTTCAATCTGACACTAAGACTTTATACGATAGAGGGAGAGCTACTCCGTTTTCACTAGGAATAAAATCTCTTGGTACTTTCTGTCTTCTTATGAATGGTAATGACTTTGTTTTGCTTGGATTAATAGCCACTTCACATTCGATACACTATTTCAATAATAATTTCTATACAGTTTCCTGAATTTGCGAAAGTAATTTTAGATTGCTGCCTGTAATTTCCATTGCTACGAAGTCTGCATTAGCGATGATCATGAAGTATGTTCTTCCATAGTTTTTAGTTGAACGTTTACGTTAAGGTTCCATAGCAAGTGTGAGCGTACACTTCACTATGGTGTTCCTAGAATCACCACTGGAGGTGCCCATAGTAAGTTCGATACGCCTGTATTTTATCAATAAAAAAGGCATAGTAAATTGTCAATCCGACTGATAAACTGCTCCCAAAACAAAATTGCTTTGAGAAGAGAATACCACTGCAGCACTTTATTCCATACTTCGGTAAATACCTTCGTGGGACAGATTCCATTTGTTTTTGTAGGAAACTTTTTTAGGGCCATTATTACAACTTGCCGTTAACTAAAGGGAGGATTTTAACGGGCATATAAATTATTTTTCATTATTATAAGTGGACAATAAGGTAGAAGTGAACGTTATGCTAAAGGGAAGATCATTCTACTGGTAACTTTTAAAGTTAAATTTATGTTTAAACTTGCCATATTATGTATTATTTTCAATATGGCAACTTCAAATATATACAAAATCAGCAAATACAACACAAAAAAAGAAGCCCATCGTTGCCACTGCGTTTAAATAAAACTTGTTTAATTTGAGCAGTGTTATCGGCATTGCTCCGCCACTGCCATATTTTTACTTTATTTTATATGTAAGTTGTAATAACGATAATAAGTTAAAGGTGACTTTAAAGTTCACTTTAGTTAAAGTTATCTTTAACTAAACCCAAGTTAAATGGCAAGTTGTAATAATGACCCTTAATCTCTAAACTGAATACTTACAACTCACCAAGGATAAAGCATACTTACGAAACCTTAAATATTCTAACTACCCACCTTTACACCTAGTAAAGTGTAACTTTATTTCTATTATGATTGTTCTTTAATGTTCACTATCAAATAAATATAAAGTTTCTTGGCATGCATCAAATTCCTATTAAATTTTACTATTTGAACTTTTTGTACGTCTGCTTTTTAACCTATTTGGCTGTTTCAATTATTTTCATATGTTTTGGACGAAAAAGTCATTTCGGCATTTCATTAAAAGTTTCATTCATTATTTTACAGTTCATGACACTTCAAAAACTGATTTCATTAGTATCACAAGCAGGCAAAAACTTTAATCCATAAAACTGAATGTCTGCATTTAAAATTTTTTTTAATTAATTTTAATGTTTCAATAATGACAAACAGACAGCCACACAGACAGACACTATAATGACCCACATAAATCAGTAGTATTTCTATATTAAATCTGGGTTAATGATACTTTAAAATGAAAATATTTATCTTTGCAACTATTAAGACAGAACTTTATTGTTTAAATATTCATTCCATTGGCATTCGAACATAAAAGGCCAGTCGAAAGGGGGATAAAGAAAAGAAACAAAATGGAATATGGGGGCAGTATAAAAAATAGTTTGAAGACTTCTTTTTAAGTGGTTCGAAACGAAAGCCTCGAACCATTTCATACCATTTCAATTAAGATTGAATTTTTTAATTTCTTTATAGGACAGCCTGTAAAAAAATTCGTGACATTTTAATTAAACACAGTTTTTGAAAAAAAAAAATTATTTTTTAACATGGTCTCCTTGAGTTCTTATGCACTTCAATTTCTTTTCATTTCATTTTTGGAGGCAAATTCATTTCCACCGATATAATTATACAGCCCTGAAAATTTGGACTTTTGTGTGCAAATAAGATGGCTCCCGATGTTTCCGAAGGCATTTTGCGCGCTGAACACGAATCTGGGTTCAAAAACTTTTCATCACGTCAGGTTTTCGAGGAAAAGCGTTTTTGGCCATTTTTTCAAAATTGTAGAGCTAAACACTGACGTGCTAGAACCATCGCTATTTGCGATAATCCTTTGCATGCACCCTTAAAGTGAGGGGTGGGTTTATGTCAAGGGGTGCAAAAGAAAAAGGAACAAATTCAAAATGGCGGATCCAATATGGCGGTCAAGTAAACCTGATTAATTTTTATAAACCTCGACCGCCATATTGGATCTGCAAAATACCTTCGAAAACACCTGGAGCCATCTTATTTGCAAAAACCATGCAGGAGTTTCGGAAACAAGAAATTCCGAGAAAACAGATGACATAACCTTTTGTCTGTCAAGTCCAACTTAACCTCTTATGGTGGCGATTTGCAACGAGACTCATCACAAGTTTTTAATATTGCGGGTGGACAACGCTTAGTGCTTGGTTTTTAGCAAACATGGCAGCCATGTTGTGAAAAGCTTTCTCGTCGTTGTCTAGTAGGCAGTGTGTTGACTTATTAGACGTAAAGCCAAGGTTCAAACACCAGGTCAGACATCTCCAACAAAACGAATTATGAAGAAAATATTACTTCGGCGACTTTCTCACAGCAGATTTCTGGCAAAAAAAAACTCTGAGAGTAAATAAAATAGCCATGAAAGATTTTTCAAAAATCTGTCATTCGGAATCGACCTTAAACTGTAGGTCCCTCACTAATGTAGAAGAAATTAACTCACACAACATAAGTGATATGAGAAGCTAGGTAGTATTCCAGACTGCAGGACTGTAATGACGAATTATGTATGTTATGTGTGTACGTTTATTGTTAACAAATATGGTAGCCATTTTGCGGAAAGCTGGCAACAGAATATCTTTTATTTTATTTTATTATTCGAGTGTAAAGGGCACAACTAGACGTTCAGAATGTTCGGAGTCATCCAAGATCTTACGGTTACAATGAAATTCCGTAAATCTCTTACAATTTATAACTGAAAAAATCTTTTCTCGGACGAATCTCGCAATTGCCAATCCATGTTATCAACAGCTGTAGAACGGAGAGTTAATAAGCAGTGCTACATTTTCAGTTAGAGGCCTGTGCAGCGGTTACCAAATAAATTTCGTCATTTGTATCAACAGCCTGATTATGCTTGAAAATAATTCTACTCAAACTGTACTATTCGCCTGTCGTAAAGCGCAGTTAAATGAGTGCACTGCTTAGATGGTATACATATACGATTAGTTCACAGATTTTTTCTTTTTTTGTATTTGCCGTAGTCTAGTAGGTTGTGTGTTGGCTTATTCGACGTAAGGCCTCGGTTCAAATTCCAGGTCATACATCAAAACGAAAAATAAAAAAACAAATATTTCTTCATCGACTTCCTGTCAGCAGATTTCTGGCAAAAACTCTGAGAGTAAATAAAGCTGACATGAAAAGTTTCTCAAAAATCTGTCGTTCGGAGTTGACTTTAAATTGTAGATACCATCACTCATGTATAAAAATAACACACACAACAATTATGTATGTATATATATGATTGTTTTTTGCAGAAAATTGCTGAGAAGAGTTTGCCGAAATAAATGAACTATTTTTCGGACCCGATGTTTGAAATCACAGTAGTCAAACACATTACCTAATAGAAAACATTTGGTGTGTGATATTATAGAACTTCTTGGAAAGCTTAGAAGATGAATTTTTGGACCTTCGGAATTTAGTGACAAAACGTATCTAACCAAATCTGGGATGGATAAGACATGCTAACCAGGAGGTATAATTATTTGACGGAATAGGTGTTATCGGTGTTACAACGATACTCATAGAGCCCAAGTAAGCTGTGCCCATTAAAGCGAGTGTCAATTTATCATAATCTAACATAGTATTGTAGGCCTTACTACATAAATTCTGATTCTGCTCTCCAAAATGATGGAATTTCAGCGAAAAACTAACTTAGCTTCAAAGCTTTTTAGCTGATAGACTGTGATTTAATACTTAAAATCAAAAAATTGCTTAATTTATATTGAAAACTTTTAATTTTTAATGTAAATTTGACAGAAAAATTTTCTGAAAAAATCTTCATAATGAACTTCATTGCTACCTCCTTTATTTTCTTTTTTTATTAAAAAAAACTAACTAAAATACCTCGAAAGCATAAAAAATCACTAATAACGGCTTTCTATAAAAACCCCAATGATAATAAAAATAGAGATAATTATATTTTGTTTCCATAGGATCTTTCATTAAGCGCTTGCTTTATTTAAATGTAAAGAAACAAAGTGTAAATACTGAAATTATTTTCTTCTTTTAGAGGACCAATTCATGACATCATACAGTGGACAGCAAAAATCTCAGTACGGCAATATATTTTGACAAAAGAAAGCCCCCACAGGCTTAATACTCTTGCACAAAGTCCCGAAAAGACTTCAAGAGAGTATTTAGGAGATCATTTCAAGAACGTTTACGTAATCGCTAAACCTCAAACAAAAGTCAACCGAAAAACTTGCTCATGGCGCCACCAGAAAACACTAAACAAAATTTGTACAATCAATTCCAAATGAGTTAAATGAAGTGCTTGACCTTAAGGGATATTCTACTAAATACAAGGGATAACATTTTCCTATATATCGCCTTTGAATTTTAAATTTACTCAGGGTTCTCCTTGGTGGTATCTATGGAGTCATCTGAAACTTTTCCTAATTTTCTCTTGTTTTAAATATAAAACCCAGATCAGACATCTCCAAAAAAAAAAGAAATATTGAAAAATAATTCATCGGCGACTTTCCCTCAGCAGATTTCTGGTAAAAACTCTGAGAGCAAATAAATTTGCCAAGAAAAGTTTCTCAAAAAAATCTGTCATTTAGAGTCAACTTTAAAATGTAAGTCTCGCCACTCATGTATAAAATTAACACACACAATATAAATGGTGTGCGAGGCTAGGTTGTGATCCTGACTGAGGGTGTAATTGGGGAACCAATTATGTATCTATGTAATCATCGACTATAGCGCCCGCTGTTGACATTGATAGCCTAACCAAAGCCGTTTTCACAAAAAAAATGTCACCAGCTTAATATCCTCACAAAACAGTAACATTGGATTGGAATTGTAAATGGCTATTCTGGTTATTCACGTGCCCATTCACATTGAAATGGGCTGCATCGCTGAAAAAGATTTTTCGATGAAAATTTAGGTACGAACATATGTTGTTGTTTATGGTGGTTGTCTGTGGTGATTTGACACTCTGACAGTTTGAATAAATGACAACAAATTTTCAACAAGATGATTGTTATCTACCGTAAAAATTCGAGAGTCCTTTTTGGAAGACCCTATATTTCTTTTAAGAAATTCCACTAGTTTTTATATTTCCCTTACCAACTTAATTGTGTTAGTAATGCGTGTGAGTTCTTTTGTATTAAATATCCTTCCTTTTAAAGTGTTTGCACACACACACACAGCAAGGGGCATGCAACACTATTCCATATAAAATGTATGTTGTTATGAAACTTTGGAGGTTTAAGTTTAACCGCACTTTAATTGGTTCCTTGGGGCTATAGACAACGTTTATTACGAGCATATGCAATAGTTTTCTTCACATCACTTTCTTTTCTTTTCACATATTTTTCTTTGCAATGGGAAAAGGGGGAATTTCTTTATGTATGACGATAGAGCCATAGAAATATTTCTGGGAAAAGGGGGAATTTCTTTAAGTATGACGATAAAGTCATAGAAATATTTCTTAGAAATGGAGTAGAGGCATAAAGAATATAAATAAAAATAAATTTACAAAGTTTTTCAACGAACTTCAAATAAAATGATGTTTAATTAACATTAAATAATACAACAACAAAATATGTACAAAAAAAATCAAAATTAAAATAATTACGACAGCAAATATTTTCGTTGACAGACGTGTATACCATACATACATACATTCTATAGAAACTTCAGATAATTATCGCATACAGAACAGCATTTATAAGGGAAAAGGAACTTCATAAACAAACCCCAACATTTGGAAATTCTTTGGAAATACAAAAAAAAAAGAGAAGAGAAAATTTTGTAAAATTAAAAGAATTTCTTTGAATATTAAATTGTGCCATAAAAACAAAGTTTAACAATTTTTTTTACGATTCAAACTTTTTCTTTTTTCCTGTGTCACTGAATGAAAAATTCAAAAAAATTGTTTGTAGGCTGAATACAGCTGCAAAATGAATTGCACAAATGGAATAAATTGGTACAATTGGATGCTTGAAATAAAAGTTTAAATATTTGTGAAAATTTAATTAGAAATTTTAAATATTTTATAATGTAAAAAATTACACGGTGAATGTAAACAATATTCGAAAACTAACCCCTTCCTAGAACATCCAGGCTATACGTACAAATTCTTTAAACGAATTACGAGTGGAACTAAAATATAACGTGTGGATATTTCCAAATTACTGACTGACATCAACAAACTGTGATATCTACAAACTATGGCCGAATATCATATGAAATGTTGGCTACCATGGTAGTATATTGGGTAATATCTACTTTTTGTGATTACAAGTGAAATTTTTCATGTGCAGAGTTCTCACTATTAAGAACGGATATGACGAATGAAGCAAATATTTAACCCTGGACGGTTACTTTTCATTTTTGTACATTAAGGTTACTCTTCGTTGAAACGACGAACACTTTAACCCAAATCGACGAAACTCATTTACTCTTTATCATGTAATTCTTTTATGTTTCACCAAATTTTGGTTTTTTATCAAGATTAGTTGATAATGAAAGCTTGCAGTGAGTAAAAGTACCCTCAGTTGAATCGACGAAAAATTAAAAAAAAAAAATTCTTACGTCTACTCACTGCAAGCTTTCGTTATCAGCTAACCAAATAGTTATTGAGCTATTGAACAGTAACCATTCAGGGTTAATTAAATATTGCAAATTTTCGTTTTTTAATTTTCAACACAACAGTAAAAGTCGTCTAGTGGGTAGTGTGTTGGTTTATTAGAGACAAGACTAAGATTCAGGCCCAGATCAGGCATCAGGCAAAACGAAATATAAAATAATATTTCTTCGGCGACTTCCTCTCAGCAGATTTCTGTCAAGAACTCTGAGTTAAATAAAACTGCCATGAAAAGTTTCTCAAAAATCTTTCGTCGACTTTAAACTGTAGGTCCCGCCACTCATGTATAAAAATTAACACACACGACATAAGTGGTTGGAGAAGCTAGGCCGTAATCCTGACTGCAGGATTGTAATGATGTGTATATGTTTGTAAACAGTTAAATAGACTAGTCGGTAATATCTTGGCGATAGATTCTGGTTCAAACTCTACCTCAGATATCTTGAATAGAACAAAATATGAAAAAATATATTTTTCCTCAACATCTTGTCTGCAGTCGTCTGGCAAAAACTCTGAGATTAAAAAAAATTCTCATGAAACGTTTCTCAAATACGTCGTATAGAGACGACGTTAAACAGAAAGTCCCACAACTCATGAAATATTGCGCAAATCTGTCGTTTTGAATCGACTTTAAACTTTAGGTCCCGCCAATCATAGAGAAAATGTACACAAACAACATGGGTAGTGTGAGAAGCTAGATTCTAGTCCTTACTAAAGGATTGCAATGACCTACTAAGTGAGTAAGTGATAACAACAGTACAAAGTCTGGCAAATAATTAAAATGGAAGCCAATTAAGTAAACAAAAAAGGCGTTTAATCCATGCACCTACCTATTACTGCCATGCAATCAAACCCAGTAAGAAGCGTGTTGACGACAATGATCCAAAGAAGTGAGAAAGAATCAAAAAAAACATTCCGACGTCATCGAATCTGTACAAATGCAATTTCAGATGTTTTGTCTCCGAGGACTGAATTTTAATCCTACAAGTTTACCTTCTTATTCTGCCAGACTAGCTTTAATTAAACGTCCGACACTTAAAAGCCGCAGAACTATGTTAAATATCTCATTCATATTCAACGTAATTGCTGGTGATATAGGAACCAGTTTTTTAATCCATAATATCACGTTTAATGTTCCTCAACGTTCGTCACGTCATTTTTCCCCATTATCAATACAATTTTTTAAATCTGAGAGCAAATAAAATTGCCATGAAAAGTTTCTCAAAAAAAAATCGACTTTAAACCGGAGGTCCCACCACTCTTGTATAAAATTAACACATGTATAAAATTAACTAGGTCGTAATCCTGACTGAAGGGTTGTAATGACCAATTATGTATGTATTCTCAAAATCACCTCAAACTTGGTTTGATGATTGCTTTTCTCTAAAGTTAACCACCAAATCGTGACTCCATAGAATAGAGTTTGTTTGATTACAATGTCGTACAGCTTGTTTAGCCCTATTTCTCTCTTATTATAGTAAAGAACAGCTAGCAAGCTAGGTCGTAATCCTGACTGAAGGGTTGTTATGACCAATTAAGTTAAGTTAAAATCGGTTCGCCCCGTTAGATGGAGGGCAAGTGGTCTCCGAGAAGGCACATTCAACAAAGTCTATAGGCCTATTATTTTCTCTAGACTGGTCTAAGCAAGTATTCATGGTAGCGGCAAAATACAATAGTTTTTTAACCTTAATATCATAGGTGAGCATTGGTCTTATGACCGCAGTATATATCCAACACAAGACGCAGAGCAGAACTACATTTCTTCGAAAGTCTTGCAAACATAGAAAACAAATAATTCATGTTTCTTAACCTTCCTACATAACTAAAATCATTTTAAGCCTTACACAAAATATACTTCAGGAATCTAAGAATACGTGTAAAAGAAAAAAATCCAAGTCATTAATAAATTAAACTTTTTTGTAAGTAACGAAGATGATTTATGTCCGATCACTTGTGATGGACTTCTTTATGCCATTTTAATGTTTCCTTTTTTATTGTTCTTTTCGTTATTCTTAATTCGTTTTGTTTTCCTCATTTTTCCATTGATTTTTTTAATCTACATTTCATTCTTTCCTTCGATCATTCTTTCATTCAATCATTCCTTCATTCAATCATTCTGTCATTCAATCCTGATTTCATTGCAAAAAGTTTTTATTGACACTTCAATAATGGATTGTTTTCAATTCATACAAAACGAAATGAAAATGGAGAAAAACAAAATGAAAAATCAACTTGAAACAGGAAAATGTAAAAGAAAACAAAGACAGAGAAAGTCAACATTCAATTCAATTTCAATTAAGTCAACTTCTGACGGCCATTATAAGCACATGTGTCACCACCAGCACTTTGGCGATTATGTCGCTTATCACAGGACTTTTATTGAATTCCAAATGTTTGTTCACAAATATTTTAATTCTGAAATTGGCACATTAACGATACGGAGTTGTTGACCAATGATTCAAGTTAGGAAGAGGGTCCTAAATAATATTTTTGTTCAAAATTGGAAGCTGTGCGACAAGATGAACAAATTTTCATAATGATTGTCCAACTTCAAAATGCACCAAAATATCCACACAAAGAATCTGAACGGGAAGCTGGAAGCGGGACGCCAATACAACATAAATAAGAGGACACACCGCAAGAGTCTATCAAATCCTTATAAATTATAACAGCAATAATAACCTCAAAAGTCCATTACAAGTACACTGAATACCAGAAAACTGGCACAAAACTGGACGAAAATATGTTGCAGAAGGCGGCGAAACAACAGGCTGTAACAACTGGAGGATTATTAAGCTGGAACATGTGACACTTTCTATTACTTTCCAGAACTACTTTGTATCGAATAGCTGGTCAACTTTAAATCTGACTTCGAAATCAATATACCGTGTTACCCCAAATCAAATGCCTTAAAACGCCAGTTGGAGAGCAATTGACAGAAAAAGTGTCATGGAGAAATTAGTACAGGCTCGGTAGATCGCATTATAGTGTAAAGTCTTCATGCAAAATCTTTCTTACTTTCTATGTTTATTCATGTTGCTTCACGTATTCGACAATAATGAATTCGTTCTTGTTTTAAGCGGCGAGAAGTCGCCATAGCGGATAGTGTCCTCGATTACAGTCCTTTGTTCAAAACCCATCTCAGGCATTATAAACAAAACGTGTTACTAGCCTGTTTCAGGAAAACCAATGATTTCAGACAAACGGTTGGTGTTTTTCATACAGGCAGACGTTCTTCTAATACCATTTGTCTTACAGAAACAGGGCACATGAAAAAGTATTTCTTTCGGTGATTTTCTCTCTGCAGACTTTTGGCAAAAAGTCAAAGAGTAAATGAAATTGTCATGAAAATTTACTCAAACCTGTCGTTTTGAGACGACTTTAAACTGTAGGTCCCGCCACTCGTGGATAAAATTAACACACACCATATGGGTGGTATGAGAAGCTAGGTTGTAATTCCTACTAAAGCGTTGCAATGACCAATTAAGTAAGTTAAGTAAGTAATCAGCGAGGTACTTCGAACGAAATTAAATATCACTCCAAACGGAGACATTCCCTGGCACCCAGTTATTATGGAACTTCTGAACGATTCAATTTATGCTGATAATTATTGCGTTGATATCAACCAAGCGTAGATGTGTACAACTGGCATATATCAATCAAAGCAATGCAAATAAATTAAAGGTCATGTGAGCGAACAATCAGAGCCTTAATTGCATCTGTCCTTGATAACAAGTCTGCTGAAGGAGCAAAAAGTTTTACATACGTTGGCAGTTAAGTCATCTCAGACGGCGAACCTCGATGACTTGTGGAGACAGAAGGGCAAAGATCAAATCGGTAGTTTTCGACGGAAGCAAAACACTGCCTGGGTCGTTAGAAACAATTGACAAACTCCAGGCTTTTTCTAATCGTAACTCTAGAAATGAGATTGAGGAAATCGGTATACAATATCGCTAAAATGGCCTTCGATTGAAATCCGTTTGAAAGCGAATCCACTTGTGGCGGGAAGGTTTTTTTTCTACACTTTCTTCAATTTTATATTAAATCAACATCACAATAAATGGTAAAATCTTAACACCAATAAAGTAAAAACTTCAAAAAATCCTCTTAACTGTTATTGTAGCATAGTGTCCATATTGTAAATTGTCTTTACGAAAAATCATTTCTTGTGATTTAATTAAAGACTCTAGAGCTTCCTTAATCCTTCGACCGGCTCTATAAATCTCATTTTGCCACACAAAAGTTCGGATTGTGCGTGTGCACGTGTCCATTTTCAAACAAAATAAATTGGTACGAGAGTAGTATTTCAATTTGAGTGCCATCTCACTTGGAGGAGATGTGAACAGGCCACCAAGACTATGTAAATTGACAAAGTTGAACTTTGTTTTGTGGGGTTTTCTTAAGGCGCAAGTGTATGCAAATAGGCTGCAAACCACAGAGAACCTCAAAGCCAACATAATCCATGCCATCGATCAAATTCGGTTTGATTTATTTGTCAGAATCATGGAAAATTGGACAATTCCAATGCGTTCCTCCTTGAGAAGCCGTTGCGGATATTTGAACAATGTTATATTCCAGTAATATTAGGAAAGATAAGAAATTCATAAGTCAAAAACATCCGTTTTTTTATGGCAAGAGCAGGCTAATTAAACGTAAGGTCAGAGACACTATATACCTTCTTTTCAGATCCACAGCTCAAGTAGAAGTCATTTGACGGGATGCCAAGACAGTGTGCCTTAAGAATCCTTATAGTGCGAATAAGGGATAGAAGTGAGTCTTAACAATAATGCACGTACTCTCATGCTGCCAACAATTTTGAGTCTTTTTATTAAACAAATGGATCGCATCCAATTGGAATATCAATGCCTTATAACATGTTGGAGATTGTGAGCTCCGTGCAGGCACTGGCGTGCTCAACAGCAATGCAATTTCCAAGGTAATCACTGGATTCCAAAACCCATATTGCAGTTACATTTGAATGAACCGAAATTTACTTGAGAATTCTTCGGCATTTAAGAAAAAGGACGGATGTTAAAAATACATTCGTTAGGACCTTAATAGCATCCGGGCTGATCAAGAAAATTAAGGGATTTTCAGGAAAAATCTCGCCGCCTCTTTTAAAAGAACCAAAATATCTGTCTGGAAAACATTGCAGTAGCCAAGCAGCCCATAAGAAAGTTGAACTTCAGAACGATTAATAAACATACCGCAGCTCACTCAGTCACTCATCTTTGAGCTAACGACAGAAATCGCTAGGTTCCGAGATATAAACATTCCTAGTTGGAATTCTGCAATCAAATGTTCCATTTAGAAAGTTTAGCATACTCGTACATACATACATACATAATTGGTTATTACAACCCTTCAGTCAGGCCCTTCAGTCAGGGTTACGACCTAGCTTCTCACACCATTTATGTTGTGTGTATTAATTTTATACATGAGGGGCGGGACTTACAGTTTAAAGTTGACTCCGAAAGACAAATTTTTTTGGGAAACTTTTCATGGCAATTTTCTTTACTCTTAGAGTTTTTGCCAGAAATCTGCTGAGAGGAAGTCGCCGAAGATATATTTTTTTCGTATTTCGTTTTGCTGGAGATTGCTGACCTGGTGTTTGAACCGAGGCCTCACTTCTAAGTCCACACACTACCTACTCGACTACGATGAGTTACAAAAAACCATATAATCGACCCAGATGTGTCTACGTTTTGCCAGAATAGTAGCATGTCCGTAATATAGGTTGGGCGATTAATTACTGGCTTTGAGTGTTACTATCACCATCAGAGGGAAGCGAGTTAAATATAGCATTTATGCCTTGCTTGGACTAGAAAGATTGCACTGGTGATTCACACACACTTAGTTTGATTCAAATTCAAAATTCAAATTCAAAACAAATCACAAAACTAAATGAGGCAAGTGTCCATTCAGAAAATTTAATACAATGGACTGGATTAGAAAATTGTGTGCCAAGATAGCTTAATGCGATGGTATCTGTTTCATAGGCAGACTTTAACTGATTAATTTCAAAACCAATTCAAAAACAATTAACAGCGAGCACCAAGCAGCAGCGATTAAGTGTAGAAATTGAGTGGAAAAAGCTACATTTGATGATAAAGAAAGTGTAGGTTCTGTTAGGTAGAAGTGGTATCTTTGATTAGCAAAGCACACTTGAGCACGTATAGCGGCCCCTTGTGACTCCACATGTAAGCGAAGTCCCTGTACTAACCGAATTCCAGCAATTCCATCAAAAAAATTGGTCAGCACAGGGTCTGCACATTAAGAAAAAGTAGCTGAATCAACAAAATAAATCAGATCACCCAGTTCCAATATTATAGCAGCTAGGATCAATGCTTTAAAATTCAATTTACTTCACGCAGATTTAGCTTCCTCGGCTTTCTTTCTACTTCATTAGTAAGGAATTTGTGAAAAATGCAGAGCTACGCTCTACAGCTTAACGGCTGTTTTAAGAATCCAGACATATACGAGTACAAGTAGGATAGAGACGAGAAAAATTTATCGATCTAACAGGAAACATTGTTTAAAAATGTGGAAAACTATTTTTTTCTTTTCAAATGTATTTTGTCAGCTAATTTTAAAACGACCCTCGTACACTTACCTTTAACGGTGTAGATGCTACTATTGTAGAAGTGAGTGTATTCGACGATTTGTCCGGCAGCAGTGTTGTTACTGCTGTTGCAGCTGTGAGCACATGATAAATCTGTGATAAGGGTGTTCCTGTTGTTTTGGCCATGTCCGTTGTATCGACGACCGTTGTTGTTAAGATTTTTAGTTTTTTTGTTGGCGGTTCAGGTAAAATGTCACTGTCCGATAGTAAATCTCCTCCATTGTAAATGTTTTCATTTCCGTTGCTAAAGTACTTGAATGTTGTTGATGGGGCGCCCAGTTCCTCCGACTTATCGGGTAAATTGTATGTGTGAAAAACTTGACCATATTCATGATGTCGATTACTGTGATGGCGTTGTATGGGTTGTAGTTTTTCATGTTTTTGCTTTTGCTGTTGCTGTAATTGTTGTTTTTGTAAAAGTTTTTGCTGTTGCCGTTGTTTAAGCTCCTTTTCGTGTTGCTGCTGTTTTTGTTTCTGATGTTTTAAATGCTGCTCTCGATGCTGATGCTGATGTTGATGATGTTCTTCCGTTTTATAATCGTAGTATAAAACCGAAGGTAGATTTTCGGGGAAATTAAGTATTTTACTACTGGCCCCACTTGAGCCGCTATCGCGATGCCTATTATTGCCATTGTGATTGCGTGCATGATGTTGATGTTCATAGTGTTCATTGGATTTAAGCTTATGCTGTTGTTGCGTTCGATGTGGCTCCATTTCTTGTTTCTGTTTTTTATTTTCTTCTTTAATTTTCTTATTATTGTACTTCTCTTCCTCTTGCTGCTGATAGATTTTCTTCTTCATCATTTGTTTGTTGTGGTTTTTATGCTGCTCATGCATTCGTACGTCTTCATGTTCCTGTTCCTGTTCCCGTTCCTGCGCATGTTCTTCTCTTGCCAGTTGCTCCTTTAGTCCTTCATATTCCTGTTGCATTTCGCGTATTTCCGCTGAATCGTCATCGTCGTACTTGTAGTCTTCATTTGTTCTTGTTGTTGTTTTTGATATTTTCATTGGCTTTAAAGTCGATTTAAATGTGGTTTTCGGACTTAATTGCATGCGTGTGGTGGATGATTCTTCAAAGGGTGTCGAATAGTCATCGTATGTTGTTAAAGTCTTTGCGGCCTTTTTATCTGCAATTGTTAACACGGAAATTAGTCCAATTATGTTGGATTCAGTAAATGTGAATTGAGGCAAATAAATGGAAAAACAAAGGCAATTATATTCAGTTGTCGTTTTGTTTTGTTTTTTTCATTTGTTTTTAATAAAATAAACCAAATGAAAATGTGTATGAAATTTTTTATTTATTAACATTTATTTAAAAAAAAATATTAAAAATTGTTAAAAAAAATAAAAAATATCTGCGAAATACTTTACAATTTGGCGCCTTACTTACAAAAGAATTCGTTTTAAAATATTTTACTAGGTAATACCAGGTTCTTGTCGATAAAATATTGTCAAGTAAACCATAATTTTTACGTCTGAAATATACAACACAATGAAAATTGTAAAGTGGGTTGCAATCGTTTCACTGTATGTTACAACAGAATTTACAAAGTAATGTTCATTTAATTCAATTTAATTTAAAGAAAAGTTTGCTAAGAATACACACGAAAAAAATCTGATCAACATTCGATTGAATTTAGTGAATCCACTACACTAAACGAATGGTATATTTCCTTTGGTATTATTGCTGCTTAAGAAAGTGAACACGGCAACATGAGTATGTGCCCGGGTGGCATAGTTGACAGTGTGCTTAACTTTAAGTGTCGAAGCCGTGAGTTCGATATCCACCAGAGATTGTGGGTGTTTGTTTGTCTGATCATTGTGATTGTGATTGTCTGATTGTTTGTCTGACATTATATGTGATTACTTACAATGAAAAAAAAGTGAAGTGAGAATTATTACTAAAAACCAATTCTAGAAAAAAGTGACGAAAATGATATACTCACTGATCAATACAACAAATTATCGCACACTAATCCCTCTTTCATTTCTCCTATAAACTATCCTCCCTATATTCCAACACCATGCACTGCATGAATAGAGGTCACCTTGTTGGTCTCAAAAAA
This sequence comes from Sarcophaga subvicina, assembly GCA_936449025.2. Classification (NCBI taxonomy): domain Eukaryota; kingdom Metazoa; phylum Arthropoda; class Insecta; order Diptera; family Sarcophagidae; genus Sarcophaga; species Sarcophaga subvicina. The sequence continues at coordinate 44,395,687 of OW388084.2, forward strand.
GCAAGTTACATTAAATATTTCATCTGTAGTGGCTATAATATAATATACACGATCATTTGGGCGTTTTGTTTAATTTCTTCAACTATTCTCTGTAAGATCATTAACAGCCTCCGTCTGCTCTTTCCCTCAGTTATAAACGTGGAAAATCATTCCACGAGCACATTTTCAATCATACGCACGACATGTCCTAGCTAATGTAACCGTTGTACTTTTCTGAGCCTTAAGATGTCGAAGTCAGTATAAAACTCATACTGTTCAAGACACATGGATGTTTATATTCGTCACCAACTCTTGCACGGCCATACATTTACATACAAAGAATTTTTTTCTCAACAATTCCCAGACAGTTTCATCTATCTGCGCAAGTAACCATATCTTTGAGACATAACAACACGAGTATCGTCAGAATCTTGTACAGTAAGAGAGAAATGTTTGTTCTTTAACAACATGCTACGACCTCGATAAGACTAATAAGCATAATACTTGCTCCGTTTTATGTCGATAAATTAAGTTATAAGTTCTTTCAAAACTGTAGCCATTAATATTCATGTGAAGATCCAATTCTATGGATACACTGTTCGTTGAAACCAATAACTTCGTTTATCGCCAGAGTCTTTACCAATATTTAAGAAAGCAGCAGTTACCCCTTTAGTGTTTAACCAATAATATCAATATCGATAGCATATCCATGTATAAATTATTTGAATGGTCAAAATCTCTTATTAAAAGTAAGAAAGAGAGTCATCATTTCCATTTTGGTATAGTTTTTCTACAAAAACAAGTGTTGTTTTAACGTTTTAATTATTTTATGTTTTAATAATTTCAGGATTGGCAGCAGTTTTAGGAGTATAACGCCCAGACAAGAACGTATTGTGCCTTTCTAAAGAACATCTTATGTCAGCGTTAATTAATCACTACGAAAGCGACTGCACCGTATCTTTAAATGAATGGAGATTTGTCAGCAGCTCAGCTTTAACTGAAGTACATATACGCTAATCCCAGGCCGGAAATCTCCAACAAAAAGAAATATGAAAAGAAATATTTCTTCAACAACTTCTTCAATTTCCGTCAAAAACTCTACGATTAAAATAAAATTGACACTAAAAAGTTTCCCAAAAATCTCTCGTTCGGAGTCGACTTTAAACTATAAGCTACACCACTCATGTATAAAATTAGCACACACAACACGGTTATTGTGAGAATGCAGGTCATAGTCCCGACTAAAGTCTATAATGTACATATGTATGCATATATGTAACATTCAACGGCTAGTGGTACACCAACTTATTGAAAAATTTAGGAAGAGATACTGAAGCACTGCGACTATATTATCTGTTGTACCGCCCTCAGTATATATAAGGTTACTGAACCATGTTGTCCTGATGAACTTCAGAATACTATTCGAAGCCATCCTTACTTTTGCTCGGTACAAGATAAGTACCTCAAGTGCTTTCTTCAGAAATACTTTAATGTCGAACAGGTTCCCAGTATGTGTTCTAGTAATCTTGAAACAATTCCTATACTGAACAGATGTGTTTTGGTTTGCAATATCCAATTAGAAGAAGGCCGGTTACTGATACAGTGTAATGCAAGACCGAAGACTTCCTTTCAGCAGTCCTCAGGCAAAAAATCTGAGAGTAAATAAAATTACCATCAAAAGTTTCTCAAAAATCTGCCTTTTGGAATTGATTTTAAACTGTAGGTGCCACCACACAGGGGTGAAGTGAGAAGCTAGGTTATAATCTTGACTAAGCAAGTAGGTAAGACCCACATGCAAGAGGTTACATATCCAGTACCGTGATATTCAAAATCAGTTTAGCTCCCTTGGACTATTGTCACTTTGTAATACTCAAGAAATATTTCGGTTGTAAAAGACAACAAAAATCTGAAGAGATTGAGTTGAGGTTGACAGTTCTTTTTTAATTCTAATTTTAAGTTAAAAAAAGACATGAACAAACATTTTTAAAATCAAATAAATTCGTTTATAATTCGATTACAATTCCTTAATGAAGTCATCATGGTCATGTATTTTTACATTGTTACTACCGGGTAAATTGGCCCTTTTTACTGTAGTAATTCTCATTTGGCCCTTTTAACCTTTAGATGAAATACTTTTGTGTGTGTTTGTGTGATATTTTTTTACTTTTTATAATTTTTTTTCCAAAAATAGTTTCTAAATAAGAAAGAACCCAACAACCAAAGAATAAATAAATGAAATGAAATGAGTGAATAAAAAACAAACAAAAGTAAAAGAAAAAAATCAAAGTATAAAAGATGAGCTGAGGTTGAAATGCGTATGAGAATGTAATGTTTACGTACCACATTTTTCCCACCAGCAAAATATTTCGCCATCCATGCACAAACAGACTTCACAGTTATCCAGGCGTGGTACCTATTGATGGAGAATAAGAGGAACAAAATGCTTTTAAATCAATTCTAAAATGGAAAATATTAACAACAACAATAAAGTATTTTAACAAAAGTATAATTATGAACCTGAAAAAAGGATAAGAAGCAGAAGCGATAACTAAAAAAGGAAAACCACACAATAAATTACAAGAAAAATACGAGAATTTTTATAAATTGACCACAAAATAAACGAAATGAAACATTAATAGGGACACTTGATTAGGGCGGATTCTATAGTGTATTCTATAGTGTCGAATTTAATTAACAGATCCACACATATCGGGTCCGCCATCTAACGTTTTTTTTCAACTAGTACTTATTTCGTGAATGGTAACACTTAGCTCATGTCTGATTTGACAGATAATTAGTTTTATCCTTCCGCTGAACGAATATGATTGTGTATACGCTTGAACAACGCTGGGAAATATTGTGACATTACGTTGAAAATCATGGTAATGTTGCAGAATGTGTGCGAAAATTGAGTACGAATTTTGGAAGAAGAGAAGCACCGTCAGCTCCGTAAGTTCGTTATCTTGTGAAAAAAGTGTAAGAAACTGGCATCCTGATCGATAAACCAAAGCGTGAAAAGCCAAAGCAGTGCGTACACCCGAGAATATTGCTTATTATTATTACAGTCAATGGCGATCGTTATGGGGCCATGTTAAACGAATTTTTGTTCACAAAAATTGAAGAGGAGGATATTGGCAACATTTGGTTTCAACAGGACGGCGCTACGTGCCACACAGTCGAAGCTACACTCGATGTTTTGCGCCGCGTTTTTGAAGATCGCATTATCAACCGCAGAGCTGATGTTGTTTGGCCACCTCAAAGCTGCGATTTGACACCGTTGGACTATTATTTGTGGAGTGCCGTCAAAGATAAGTGTTACGCCGACAAGCCAGAGACAATTGACGCTTTAAAGGACAATATTCGTGAAGCCATTGGTGAAATACAGATGCACACAATCGAGAATGTGCTTAAAAATTGGACCGATCGTGTAGGCTACTGCATGGCCAGCCGAGGCAGCCATTTGAATGAAATTATTTTCCATTATTAACCGGAAGGATTGTACTTTCAAATAAAAAAAGAAATTTGAGAAAATATTCAGTGGTTTTTTTTTTTAAAGCATTTAAAAAAAAGTTATTTGGCGGACCCTTTATGTACATATATTGTATCAATTACAAATATTATTATGTGTCTGTGATACTATAAAATGAGAATCTGCATCGTTTGCATATAATCCATGTTTGTATACAGTATACAGTGGGCAGCAAAAGTCTTAGTCCGCCAATATATTTTAGCAATTTCATGAATTTTTGCCAAAAGTTTGTATAAAACTTTATAGTTCATATATTTATTTTTTTAATTTATTTCTGTTTTATTATAAAACAAAAAATTTTTTAATGTTTCTCATTAAACAAGAGAAAAATTAGGAAAATTTTCAGACGACTCCGTAGGTACCCCCAAGGAGAACCCTGACCAAATTTAAAATTCAAAGGCCTAAGATGTGAAAATGTTATCCCTTGTATTTCGTAAAATACCCCTTAAGGTCAAGCACTCCCTTTTACTCATTTGGAATTGAATATACAAGTTTTCTGGTGGCACCATGAGCAAGTTTTTCGGTTGACTTTTGTTTGCTGTTTAGCGATTACGTAACCGTTCTTTCAAATGAACTCCTAAATACTCTCTTGAGGTTATATCGGGACTTTGTGCAAGAGTATTAAGTCTGTGGGGACCTTATTTGTCAAAATATATTGCCGTATTACAATTGCAAATAATCAAATAATTTTTATAAAAATGAATGTCCTGTTTGGGCAACGTACAGCTCGCTTCCCCCATTTTAAGATCGTCATAGTCGGCCTACTGAGGGGACAATTAACAATTTGAGTGCATAGATCGAGTAGACGGTCGATCAACACCCGTACATCAACGTAACCCAAAATCTGCAGTCGATTTCTCGTCGATCATAAGAACTCGGCCTTTCGCAGACCACAATTTCTACAATTTGTAGTCATTACATGAACATTCGTCATTATTTGCATTCTTACAAAATTCAATTGACCATGAACTGGAGGCAACTGACCATAATTTCCACCTAAAGCTACCTTTACTGATGACGACCATTGTTAGATGAACGGGAACGTAAACAAACAAAATTGTCGAATGTGTCGAATAAGTCAGTGTTTACTGTAGATTTTAGGCTGACGACATTATCGGTACATATTTCTCTGCCACCGGCGAGCAATATTGGTCATTGATTACAAACTTCTTTTGATCTGAATTAGATAATCTACACACCAGGAAAATGTGGTTTGAACAGAAAGGCGCTATGTGACACTTAGCTTATGCTACAATGGATATCCTGCACGAGTGATTTAAAGGCATTGTCATCTTACTTAGAAGTGATGTAAACTAGCCGCAGAAGTAAAGAGATTTCATGTCCGTGGCAACGATAATCCATTATATATTCAATCCAATAAATCCAACTGTGGTTTTCATAAGTATCAGACATAAGCGAATAAAAGAGAAATCAATATAAACCATGCCAATGGTCAAATTCAGTCAAAATGCACTGGAATATTTGGAATTTAAATTCCAATACTTACATATAAAAACATTGGTGCCATGTGTTAAGTTCAGTGACAAACTGTCGTTGGATACTCTGAAATATACTATGCCTGGTAATGTATCAAAAGGTAACATATTGTTACGATAATTAAAAATTTAGATACAGGTGTTTCGCTTTTACATCGCTTAACATTAAAATTATAAACGAAAGCTACAAAAACAAAACAATGCAGTAAACAAATCTGTTTACAAATTATCATACTGCTTAATATAAGAACAAACACCAGCATTAAAAAATGATAAACAAGTAAACAAAAATACACCAACAACTCTACAAGAATCAATGTAAACGAAATACACAAACAACACAACAATAATAAATGTAAACAACGATGTTTAAATTTATAGAGATTTCGAGAAGGCGAAGTCATGAACATTCGCCTTCAAGAACATTAATCAGACTGTTTACTTTGCCATATAAAAGGCAAAGCAAAGCAGGCGAGAAAGTTAGTAAAAGTTCAGTCAGGCTTGTGTGAAGAGGCGGTGTGTTTAAAGAGAGTAATCGTGGTTTGAAGATCTCCATTACAAACATCAGTCGAACAAGTGTCTAGTAATTGTTATTGATTACGCAAAAGGTGTAAGAAGAGAAATAACAAACAAAGCAGTTGTTGTTGTTTACATCAAGTTGTGAACAATGGCACACAGAATTATGCGAATAATAAAGAATTTTAATTAAAACTAAACACCGATTTATTCTTATTTTATTTGCAATCTACGAGCTCATATTTTAAACGTTTTTAAAAGGTAACAACGTAACAGTATCATTCATTATATCATATCATTGGTCATTACAGCCCTTCAGTCCGGATTACTACCTAGTTTCTCACATTACCTATGTTGTGTGTGTTAATTGTATACATGAGTGGTGAGACCTACAATTTAAAGTCGACTCTGAACGACAGATTTTTCAGAAGAGTTTTTGCCAGAAATCTGCTGAAAGGCAGTCGCCGAAGAAATAATTTTTCATAGTTTCGATTTCCTAGAGATCTGTGGCCTGGAGTTTGGACCGAGGCCTCATGTCTAATAAGCCAACATACTACATCCTACACTACGGCTTCTTTAACATATCATAAACTCACATTATTATGAGCTCTGTCAGGTAATAGAATCTTCTAAAAACTTTGACTACCTAATTAAAGGCTGACGTAGCTTTAATTTTAGTGCATAGAGTTTGCATGATCGTATCATTTTGAGAACAGAAGACAATTTATCCTTTCTTATCCATACAAGTCCAATAGAGTCAAGCAATAGTGCATGTACCTTACAGTTGACAACGAAGATGAACCACCGTGTAAAACGAGCGATGAATATCATTTTTTTGCTTGAATTTCATTAAAGCGCATGGTAAGTAGGCAACAAAGGAGAGAACTCCGTTCTCATGCATTTGATAGATTTCAAATTAAGAATTTTATTTAAATCATGTAGTCATCTAATAATAAGAAACATGAGCGCAGTATGCTACTTCATCCTCAGAGAGCTCGGCAATTCATACCTTGCCACCAGACATCTTGAAAAAAAGCAAATAAAATTAAAAAAATATTTCTTTCGGCAACCTACTCTCAGTATAATAATTGCCATGGAAAAGCATTTCAAATTTTTAGATACGAACCACCCAGAGAAGTCTTATGAACGATGTTATATTGTGCACCTAACGGCATCAATGGGTCCTTCAAGTGAATAAAAAATTTCAATGATATCCCACACGCACTTTGTTTTATTTAAATTTAATAATAAAAATCACTTAAAGGAGGACCCAGTTGAATATAACATTTTTAGAAATTTAAAACGTTTTTATACAATTATTTTCCTTTACATATCATACTCCTGTATAATATTTGTTTCCTTTTTTTTTTTTTATATTTGCTTTACACACCACAATGAACCGCATTTGTTTGCCGCACAATGAACAGCGGAGCGTATGATTGTTTTTTTGTATTTTATTGTTACCAGTTCATGTTTGGCTTTCAATTGCAAACTGAATTTTATTTTAGGAAATAAAAAAGTGTTTAAAATATTTGTATTAAATTAAAATAAATACGTGGAAAACAATGCTTTTGTAATATAAAACCATTAGGGTGCGTCTAATTTTTTTGGGGTAAGAAAATCTCTGAGGTATCAAGTATTACAATAAGCTATGAAGCGTTTGAAATTTAAATATAATAAAAAAGTTAGTGTTTGTGAGATATCATCGAAATTTCATATTCGTTTAAAAGACCTATTAATGGCATTATGTGTGGAATATAACATATGTACATTTTCTATCAAATTAGAGTCCAGTTAGGTTGGCAGTGAGGCAAGATTCGTCCCAGCCCAAGATTTACCTCGGTCCGATAGAATTCTTTGCTTGATAGATAGTTTAACGGAGGCAGGTGGTATGCCTTCATTCAAAAGTAAATGGGTATTTAGCAGGAATATGCCTTCACAAGTAAGGTCATAGGTTAATTAGATACACGGGATGACCAAGAACACATATGAGATTAACACAATACTGCCGGAAGAGTAAATCAATTAAATCTCGGCAGTTACCAATCAGTTTTGAATTAAAAGTCAATCTAAAAGAGATGGTATTGCTACTAAGCTACTAAGTATTGCAAAAAGCACTTTTTTGGCGGTAATGTGTCTGTATCGTAACAACTCTCCACGCTTTTTCTTTGAATTTTAAGAGCAGTCCAGCAGAAGACCACTCAAAATTAACAATTCCTTCCAGCTCTGTGTTCATTTGGAAAAAATGAAATCTAAAGGGATTAAGTAGTACTAAATAGTAAACTTTAATGGCGAAAATTGTATACCATTTAAAAACATTTAATCTGAAATGAGCTTCAACCCTAAACTTCAATTACTGGATGAAAGTCTTACTCATTAGGTCGATTATATTGACCGTAGTCGCAGTAGTGACGTCTCGCAGTCAAGTAGGTAGTGTGTTGACTTATTAGACGTGAGACCACGATACAAACCCCAGGTCAGATATCCCCAACATAACAAAACGAAGTATGAAAAAATATTTCTTTGGAAGCTGCCTCCATTTGTAATCGAAATGGCCAAGGTCCGCGTAGTCTAGTAGATAGTGCATGGGTTTATTAGACAAGTGCCCGTGGTTCAAAACCCAACTTAGACATCTCGAACAAAAACGAAATATGAAATAAAAAATCTCTTTCAATATCTTTCTTCTGGAAAAATTGTCATGTCACTCATGGATAAAGTTAGCAGACAACATGAATGGTGAGAGTGGCTAGATTGTTATCGCGACTAAAGGGTTGAAAGAAACGATTATGGTAAATAAAATGAATGAAGTGCTCTGTGAACTTTTGTAATCCATTTTTTTTCTTTTATAAGTAGATCGGCTTAGGTTAGGTTAGCGGGCAGCTTGTCGTTCACAGGCAAGTCCACTTGGTCCCATTGTATTACTCAGTGTGAGGTAAGTCCCCTAGTCTTGACCCGTTAGTGGTGAGTTTGAACCACCGCGAAGGCCAGTTTCTTTAATTGCACGTTCACCTTTCATTCTTAGATCCAAAACCCAAAAACCGATGACGTTAGTTCTAAAGTGCAGAGCACTCACTTAGGATGTGTTACACAGATTTTGTTTCCTCCACATCTTGGCAGCTTCTGTACTAATTCTGGTGAAGCAACCCGTGCTTGTCAGCGTAACTACCCATAGTAGTGCGAACCGTTTCCTTGTCGAGCTGAAGTAGTTCCCTGCTTCTCCTGCTGTTAACTGCTGGACACATCACTTTTGAAATTCAGCAACGAAGTATGTCGGACCTCATAAATAAATATCCACAAATTGAAATCATTGTTCTTGCATTCAACAACTCATGACAACTTATCAAACATCACTGACCAAAATATGTCGTCCCAGTTTAATTAATGTTGTTATGTTTTTACCTTTTAAAAACGTTGAAAATATGAGCTTGTAGATCGCAAATAAAATAAAAATAAATTTGTGTTTAGTTTAATTTAAAATTCTTTCTTGTTCGCACAATTCTGTGTACCACTGTGCACAACTTTATGTAAACAATTGCTTTGTTTGTTATTCCAATGTTTACACCCTTTGCATAAGTGTCTTCAGACACACCGCTTCCTCACACAAAACTGACTGAACCTCACTGATCGCTCGCCTGCTTTTTCTTGCCTGTTATATCGCAGAGCAAACAGTCTAATGAATGTTCTTGAAGGCGAATGTTCGTGGCTTCGCCTTCTCGATATCTCTATAAATGTAAACTTCGTTGTTTCATTATTGTCGTTTGCGTATTTTGTTTACATTTATTTTTGTAGTGTTTGTTGTTGTATTTTTACCATTTTTTATGGTGGTGTTTGTTGTTTATTTGTTTACCATTTCTTATGCTGGTGTTAGTTCTTATATTACGCAGTGCAATAATTTCTAAACAGGTTTGTTTACTGCATTGTTTTGTTTTTGTTGCTTTTGTTTTTAATTTTAATGTTAAGCGATGTAAAAGCAAAACACCAGTATATAGATTTTTTCATTTTCGTAACAATATTCTCAGCTATCAGACCATAGTTCTTATGCAATTATATTATTTTCAAATTATTTTAAATATAAATCAAGCGGTTTTAAAAAGATTTTGACTTAAGACAAAGAGATTCTTGATGAAGTTTTTACAGAAATTGACAAAAAAAAAGTTTTCACAAAAAATGATTAAAAATATAAAATAATCGATCCACCCTAATAATAATGTGGGTGGATAGAAAACTATAAATTTTCTGTTGTTACATAGAAGTGTAGAAAAACATTCACCCGAACAAAAATGAACAAATAAAATATTGGGTTTTATTTATTTTAAATATTATTTTTGTTTTTTTTTTGGTTGAAAAAAATTTACCTTTTGACCGTGTGTATATTTCTGGCCATTAGTAAAACATGATGCAGCACGTGGCAAATGTAATTCATCTAATGACTCCGTAAATGCTGATGTCGATGATGCAGCCTTTGTGGCTGTTTCCTCTACCTGCTCTAGCCAATCGTTGTTGCGTTCATAGCCATAAGCAGGGCCATCATTACTTTTCAATTTCGCTGTGGATCCATACATGAAAGCAGCATCATTTTGTTTTCTCATCTCCAACGTGTTTCTATGGCTGTCATCGTCATTCAGCAGTGTGTTCGTAGTGTGGAATGGAGCAGAATTATGAAAACCCTTTAGGTTTACTGATGATGGCAACATCTGTTGCGATAATAAACGTGTATCGTATTTGGCTTGAATTTGTTCCGTATCCAAGTCATAGAAACTTTGGTCATGATCATCAAAATATTCATACGGCACTGAGGGAGTTTTGTTAAAGTTTTGTAGAGAAAAAAGAAACCCAAGCACACATACAAGTACAGCCACATTAGCAGTCATATGGAAATGGAAATGGAAATAGAAATGGAAATAAATTAAAGAAAACATGTATGTACATACATACGTAACTATGGTTTGTTGGTGCGGTAATATAAAATATTTTTCTTTTTTAATTCTTTTTTTATTCATGATATTAAATTTAAATTAGTGAGTCATTCTCTGCATAGTATGTGTGTGTGTTCTACAAATATTTCTAGTGATGGAAATCATTTTGACATTTTCGTATGGTTGGTTGAAAGGGAGTGGCTATGGTTGTGGTTCGTTTGTTGGCTGGTTGGTTTGTTTACTCACCTGCCTGTACTAGTGCTGGTGATAATTGTGTTGTTCCGAACATGCAGGATACGCAGCATATCCAGATGCAAATGATTCTTTGAAAGTTCCACATTTTATTTATAAGTCCTGTGTGTGCTATTTTGTAGAATTTCAAATTCTATATATTTTTCGTTTTGTTTTTAAACATACACTGTGTATGTACATATGTATGTTTTATTATTTTATTCAAAATTTAATTTCTTTTTCTTTGATATTTTCCATACATTTTTCTTTTAGTTTTCTTTTTGGTTTCGTTTAATGATATGAATTTATTTCCTTTCAGTTTTTAATTATAATTTATACTTATGCTGCTAAAACTAATATCTGGAAATGAAAAAGAAAATGTTCTTTTAAATTAATTAAACGGGCATTAATTTTAATTCGTTGTTTGAAATATCCTTTCTCAAGACTTAATCTTATTTACAACTCTTTAGTCAGGATCACAACCTAACTTTTCAAACCATATACATATGCATGTTGTGTGTATTAATTTTATCCATGAGTGCTAGAACTCACAGCTTAAACTCAACCCCGAACAACAGATATGAGAAACTTTTCATAACAATTTTTCTAACAGGAAACTTAATACACTGGATTCACACTTAATACACAGAAACTTACACTGGGTTTCATCACATCACTATGATGTGGAGCATTCTTTACATGTGTTTTGGGTTTCTAAAAATCTGATTGATTTTATTTATTCTGTTCCCCATTTTAGCAATTGATCTGCTGGACATGGTGAGCATCCTACCGAGTGAGTAAAATTATGAGACAACCTCCAAATTTAGTTGGCAAATTTCAGCCATAATTTTCCAAAAATTGATTTTTAAATCAGTTTTGCTGAATAGAATACCAATATTGCCGCTCGCCTATGTACAAAGAGACAGATGTCGATGGCATAATCTAACTACTCCAGCCTACAATTAATTTATAATATGGGCACAGTGCTTAACTACTATAGTTTAGTAATATAATATCGCCGTAACCTAGTAGGTAGTGTGTTGGCTTATTGGACGCACAGCCAGGGTTCAAACCCCAAGCCAGAACAAAATACAAAAAGTATTTCTTCGGCAACTTCCTCTCAGCAGATTTCTGGTAAAACTCTAAGAGTAAATAAAATTGCCATGAAAAGTTTCTCACAAATCTGTCGTTCGGAGTCGACTTTTAACTGTAGGTCCCGCCACTCATGTATAAAATTAACCCACACAACATAAGTGGTGTGGGAGACTAGGTTGTAATCCTGAATGAAGGGTTGTAATGACCAATTATGTATGTATATAAACCAGATTTCCTGGGTTAAGATGGATCTGGCAGACAATGAGTTCAAACCATGGTATATGTCGCCGACAAGTAGGGACATGTGGCGAATCGGATTCCAAATTACGGCCGATAATTATACTTTCGATATTGTTACGGAAATGGAAATGGTGTTACATCGTTTAACATTAAAATGATAAACAAAAGCTACAAAAACAAAAACAATGGGCTTGTTTACATGATGCACAAATAAACAAAAATATAGCAACAACTTCAGTATTAAAAAAGGGATAAACAAGTAAACAAACAGGCAACAACAACACTGCAAGGATAAACGTAAACAAAATATACAAACAACAATAACATAAACAAGTTATTTACATTTATAGATATTTCCCGAAGGCGAAGTCACTTTCCTTCAAGAGCATTCGTCAAACTGTTTACCCCTTCAAATAAAAGGCAATGGAATCAGTAAAAAGAAGAGAATAATCGTCATTTGAAGATCTCCGTTATAAAGATCTGTGGAACAATTGTTAGTGTTACGTAGAAAAGTGTAAAGATGAATAGCAAACAAAGCAAATTGTTGTTGTTTACATCAAGTTGTGAACAGTGTCACGCAGAATTATTCGAACAATAAAGAATTTAATGAACATAAATTTATTTTTATTTGCAATCCACGAGCTCATATTTTAAACGTTTTTAAAAAGGTAAAAACGTAACAATATTTTCAATGAATTTTTATCTTGACCATTACCACCAAAAATGATGTCATTCTGGAGATTGAGCGTAGGTTTACTCCTTCCAACAGGTGCTATTATGGTCTCAATAACCAATTGAGAAACAAAGACCTCTCAAGTACGACGAAACTTATAATCTACAAGTTGTTGATGCTCACCGTGTTTCTTTATGGCACAGAAGCATATACACTATTAAACGCCGAAGCAGCAGCCTTGGGAGTATTCATGAGAAAAGTTCCTACGTAAGGTCTACGGTCAGGTACGAGTTGGCATTGATTTAGTCTATGATGAAGTCTATGAAATCCTTAACGACATGACCGATTTGTGGCGTATTAACATCCTGTGGCTGTGCTGGCTTCGCCATTTCATTCACCATAATTTTGCAATTGTTGCCTAAGACAAGCAGCATCGGTTTAATTATTTTAAAGACATCAGCGTCAAAGTATAAGTAAAATAATTAAAAGTAAACAATTGTTTACTGTTTTATCAGTGGTGTCACTAAAATGAATTTTCGTGTTTACATATGTGTCCATGAGTCCAATGTAGCCTAAGTGTGTCCATTCAACTCTCTTAGATGGACAGCCACCTCTACCCATATGTGTTTATGGCACTAACTTTTCCATGGCCACAAGTAAAAATGTAAATTAAGTGCGCAGCAGCCGCATTCATATTTCTTTACACGCTGCCTTTATAACAATCATTCCCATGTATTTATATGCATGTATTTTAATTCTGATATATTGCGGCGCAGCATTTGATGTGATTAATGTGTTTATAATCCAGTAAACAAGTGTAGTTGAAGTACATTGATTGCTCAGTGTGACTAGACTTGTATACGCTGCTTTGATTTAACATCCGAGAGATGGTTTGTGCTATTCAAACAGGATTGAAGAGAAGATGCTAATAACAGAAGAGGCTAATAAACTTCGAAGCTTCATGAAGGAGAACCTACAAAATCTCATGAAGAACTACTCATGTAGCAATCAAAAACTTTTAACAGCAAACAAGAAAAAGGCAATGAAATTAAGTTATATACGAACTGAAGCTGACATCCGATATTCTGCTTGGTATTCAATCATGAAAAATGGTTCCATTATAGCTTGAAGCCCAAGAAGTTATCAACGAAACTCATCCAACAAGCTGGATAAATTAAAAATTCAAATTTGGCTCTAGTGTTACTTACTAACGAAAGGATTAAATCTATGCCTATAAGCATTATTCAATGGGTCCAGGCCAATGGCCATGCTAGTCCAGGTAATGTTCGAAATGGTAATCTATTGAATTAATTCAATTCAAAACAATAAAAGTCGTAATCTTTCATGCAAAATGTTTAAAAAAAAATGGATTGACTAGTAGAAACAAACGCTGTGGTCTAATAGATAATGGGTTGGCTTACTAGATGATTTATACGAAATATGAAAAAAAATTCTTTAGGGAGAAATCTCCTCAGCAGTCTTCAGGCAAAAATTCTGAGGGTAAAATAAAATTTCCAAGAAAAGTTTCTCAAATCTGTCGTTCGGAATCAAAGTTAAGCTGTAGATCCCAACGCTTTTGGATAAAGTTAACACACACAACATGATTGGTATGAGAAACTAGGTTGTAATCCTTACTAAAAGCATGAAGAGTTGTGTAAGGTAGAAAAATAGTTTCCGGTGAAGTTATAATTTAAAAAAAATCGAAGTAAACAGAATTTGGTTTTAAAGGCAAAGCAATACCATCAAAGCCAAATGCACACTTATTTGCTTTTAGTCTTTAAAGATTTTAAATTCAATGTTCAATGTTTTGTAAAATAAATTTTAAAATTCAAAACTAAATTTAATATGGTGTTGATAGCATGTTTGTTTAAACACATCAGTTAATTGATTTATAAAATAATTTATCGTATAAATTACATGTCAATTATATGTCTTCGATTACAAGCTATTAAAATATTAAATCAAAAGCGTTTAGAGTTCCTGTAACTAATTTACATAAAAATTCTAATTATTTTAGAATTAGTTCTCGTTAATTAGTGAAACATATTGAGAGAACTTTTTACAAAAAAAGAAAACAAATTTAAAAAGAATTTTTATTGCAAATTTATATTCGAGCCACAATAAATTTAAACTCATACATACATAATTGGTCATTACAACCCTTCAGTCAGAATTATGGACCTAGTTTTTCACACCACTTAGGTTGTGTGTGTTAATTTTATACATGAGTGGCGGAACCTACAGTTAAACATCGCTTCCGAAAGACAGATTTTTTTGGGAAACTTTTCATGGCAATTTTATATTTACTCTCAGAGTTTTTGCCAGGAATCTGCTGTGAGGAAGTCGCTGAAGAAATATTTTTTCATATTTCGTTCAGTTGGAGATGCCTGACCTGGGGTTCGAACCTTGGCTTCACGTCTAATAAGCCAACACACTACCTACTAGACCACTTCGACTTCACAACTTTACAACTCAATGTTCTTTATTTTATTGCAAAAAGTCATCAATTAAATCATAAATCGCATATATCGCAGTTTTTCTTCAATAAAAGGCAAGCAGTAGCTAATTTTGGAAAAGGACTGGATACTCACGCATGATAATAGCCTTTGACTATTGAAAACGGCCAACTTGTTAAAGCAAAATCTGTCATATAAGTTGCCTTTTATTAAGTCTATTTTGCCAAATACGCCTCGTCCATTATACAAACGACATAATCGTTCTACAGAGAACACTACTACTACGATAAATTCGAGTTCATTGTTTCAGTAAATAATGTACCAACACCCATACGTCGATGAAACGCATCGCCTCTGTCTGAGGTAGTGCCCAAGAGAACTTAAAGTATCGACCCTAGGTATAGACTGCCTCGGATTCTCCTCTACACGTTGCGTTGCACACAGGAACACCATCTTTTGCAGACCACAGCTTGGCAAATTTTGTTTCGTGACTTGGGCTTTCTTCTCTAAAGATAACGACGTGTGTTCGCTGAATGCGCTCTGCAAGAGTTGGCGACTGTCCCTAATTTTTATCAAAAAATCACCCTCACCAATGACGCCTATTTCTAGATTGTCAAATTTGGAACGACACCAATCCACATGAGATCCAAGAGCTTCAACTGCATCCCGAAAAACTCAATGTTTGGAGAGGATTCTGGGTTGGTACACAGTCGGTTCGTATCTCTGAGAGAAAGAAGAAGAAGGGACGGCGAGGATTTTCTTAAGTGACCGCCACAGCGGTCATCAAAGCCGACATAACTCATGACATCTGTGAAATTCAGCATGATTTACGCACCAAAGTCATGAAAATTATACATTTCCACTTAGAGAAGCCATGGCGGACGGTTGAACGATGTTCTATTCGAGACATAATGACATCAAAAGGCCTTTTGCACAATTGAAAACTTCAATGATATTTCGCACATACTTTGTTTTATTTAAATGTCATCACATCGTTCATACAGAATATTCAATGTGGCATGAGCTGCGTGTCATGTAGCGCCGTCCTATTGAACTCACATATCTGGTGACTATATCATCCAATTTATCCTAAAAGAAGTAAAGAAGTTAGCAATCTTCGAGCCGCAGTGCTCATCGTTGACAGTGATGGCATGGCCAACGTCGTTCTCGAATAAATATGTACTGATGACACAGCCAGTCCAAAATTCACACCAAACAGTGACTTTTGGATCTCATGTGTATTCGTATCGTCTTCAATTCGATGATTTTATTTATTCACGTACTTATTCATGCAGAAATGGACTTCATCGCTGAAGATGAATTTTCGATGAAAATTAGCGCCAGTTGCCCATTGCTTCAGAGCCCATTCAGTGAACATACGTTTAATATTTCCATCGGTGCTGTTATTTATTTGAAGATACAACAAACAAGATTAATGTTTTTCATTCAAATGAAATTATATTTCAGTAAAATGAAATGAATTTAAAGATTCCTTCCATCTAAAGTTATTGTACGTGTACAGCTGTTGCAAAAGCTGCTTATTTAAAAGGGTGAAGAAGGTTTTTGCGAAACCAAACCGTACAATATTTAATGGAAGTATTTTTATGGTTTAAAATCTCCGTGTTACTGAAAGTATTCGCGAGAATTTCTAGTTTTATCGTCATTAGAATGGATTTTAATTTTTTTGCAAAACTTTATCAGTGATTTTCTCTGTTTCTGTTTCGTGCAATTGATGTGGTACACGTCATACAAATTTACTTGTTGCAGCAGAAAATTTCAAATTTCAAGTTTTTCAAATACTTTAATGATTTCTTCTATTCAGGCTTTGGCACGCAACACAACACAACACGCACACATTTTATTATCAGATCTAAAATGGAATACAAATTCAAGAAAAAAGTTTACTTCTTCAACTTCACCGAGAATAGTAACAAATTTTGTTGTTGAACATTTCATATGCAACGTAATAGGTGAACTGATATGTGTTCAGGATATTTAGTTTGGATGCAACACGCTTTATGTGTCTGTTTCAGTAGAGTTTTTCTTATTTTTATTTTACAAACCAAAAATCAGAATCAAATTGACATCTGAAGTATGTTTGATATGTACTGAGTATTGTGAAGTATGTGTGTGTATGTGCGGCTATCATTCAGGTTTATGCAGCATATCTCGTCGTAGAGATTTAAAGGTTTCTTGTAATTAATTAAAGAAACACATGAAAAGAATTTTTGAATTTTCACAAATGAGTTCGATTGATAAAATAAAGATTTGCGTTACTTAAATAATTAATTAGAATAAGTGAAGTATTTTATTAAGAAATTAAGTCGAGACAATTTCTAAAAATAAATTTGAAAAATGAAAATCCAAAAATAATTGGAATTAATTTTGTTTCAAAGTTCAAAAAGGTTTGTATAGCTCTTAGGTGTTCAAAATCTTAGAATCGTTGAAGAATTGAGGAAAGTAGAAATGAAAAATCATCTTGTGAAGAAAAATCGTATTTTTAACCACTAATCATCCATCTACGACAGCGGAGACACAAACCATAAATCATAACACAAAGTTAACAACAACCGAAAGTAAATCTCATGTTAATTCCCTTTTTATTTTTATAATCAAAAGATGCGTTCTTATGTTTCTTATATCAGGTCTTTCATTAAGCGCTTCCCGTATTTAAATTTAAATGAAACGGTATATGAGAGATTTCATCGAAATTCTTTATTCATTTTAGAGGCCTATTGATGGCGTTATGTGTGGAATATAATATCGTTCAATTATCCGCTACGGCTACTCTGATTGAAGCGCAACCGAAATGCCCATGACCGGGTTACATAAATCACGCTAATGGCAGGGATTATATTGGCTTTGGGGTCAGCTGTGGTTTTCTGGTCATTCAAATTCATCTGCGACTTAATAGAAGTGCTAAGATGACCATTCACTCAAATCGCTCGTTTAGGATATTTAATGCGGTACACATTGTGGAACACATAGCACCGTCCATTGCTGTCCAGATCATCCAATTCAGAACATTCGAAAGAAGTTGGTACACATTGAGCAATAGTGGTCGCCGTTGACAGTGATGGTTTGGTCAACATCAGTCCAAATTAAAAATTAGTAGCCCTTTCATACGTCGTTGTATTTGGTGGTTTATCTTTAGTTCCTAAATAAGTTGAATTTTATACGGGTGAAGTCCCAAGTCAGACGGTA
Source organism: Sarcophaga subvicina (assembly GCA_936449025.2). Lineage (NCBI taxonomy): Eukaryota > Metazoa > Arthropoda > Insecta > Diptera > Sarcophagidae > Sarcophaga > Sarcophaga subvicina. The sequence goes on from OW388084.2 coordinate 44,414,022, forward strand.
CATTGACGGAACAGATATTTGAATAAATTTTTTTACACTTTTTGCTGAATGTTAAATTCATGTTGATTCAGCAAAAGACTTAATAACTGACATCTAATTTGACAGATGTTATCTATTCAGTATTCATGTCCAAGAAAAGTCACATTATTCATATTTGGAGTACTCTTTCTACAGAACTCCTTTCTGCCACTAAATACGAAAGTACGTTCAGATCTAATATTCGTAGGCTCTACTTCACATTTCTTCTTTCTGCTCCAACTAAATTTCCAAGCTTCCTGAGTCTTTATTTTAATTACCAGAAATTGCTTTAATATGCTTGCCTGCGAACGCGAGAAATCGAAGTCCGAAAAAAATGTTTACCCTGGATTTGAAAATTTTACAAATTTACAAAGGCTTTGTTTCCATACACGAAAGACCCTAACCACTGATGCCCTGTATTTAATACCAACAAGGCCACTATAAGTGAACTGAATGAAAGCATTCATTTATTCGTTGTTTTTGCCAATCGGCATCTAGCAATTGAATTAGCTACGTCTTTCGCCTTGTGTTTGACAGCTATACGTAGCAGACAACCACATAATTAGAGAAGAAAATGGAAAAAATCGAAAACGAATCGGCGGAAAAAACCTTGACTATAATGGTGGAATCATCTTACAAACAAATTTATTTTGGAGACCCCGAGAAAGCATAGCTTATTTCCTTATGACCAAATTTGTTTCAATGTGGGTTTTAAAACATTAACGAAATAAAAACCTTTTCCATAGTGCCACTAACGGCTAGCTGTGTTGAATTTTAGCTACTTCTATACGGTGAAGACCAGAGACTAAAGACCAGACTATGTTTAGGGTAATGGAAGGCAAGTCTAACAAGAGAACCTGAAAAATCGTTTGACAGCCCAATTATTTAATGTTGCCGTGATATAACCAGCAAACTCTATAATTTCAATAATTCTTTCGTAACTAAGACTAATTATTAAAAGTCAGCAACTTAGAAGCTACGTACTCTTTTGAGAGAGACGAAGTGGGCGAAGGCTTTCGATATAAAAAACCTACGAGTATCTTCAAAACAAAAATTTACAAGAAATATAGTTAATTTCAATTTTTACAGGATGTACAGAAAATGTGACATATCAATACTAAAGGGTCCGCCAAATATCTTTTTTTTTTTGAAAATGCTTTAAAAAAAAATTACTGAATATTTTCTCAATTTTTTTTTTTATTTGGAAGTACAATCCTTCCGGTTAATAATGGAAAATAATTTCATTCAAATATCTGCCTTGGCTGGCTATGCAGTAGCCTACACGATCGGTCCAATTCTTAAGAACATTATCGATTCTGTGCAGCTGTATTTCACCAACGGCTTCATGAATATTGTCCTTTAAAGCGTCAATTGCCTCTGGCTCGTCGGCGTAACACTTATCTTTGACGGCACCCCACAAATAATAGTCTAACGGTGTCAAATCGCAGCTCCAAGGTGGCCAAACGACATCAGCACTGCGGCTGATAATGCGATTTAAAAACAGGGCGCAAAACATCGAGTGTAGCTTCGGCTGTGTGGCACGTAGCGCTGTAATGTTGAAACCAAATGTTGCCAATATCCTCCTCTTCAATTTTTGTGAACAAAAATTCGTTCAACATGGCCCGATAACGATCGCCATTGACTGTAACGGCCACTCCTTGCTCATTTTCGAAGAAAAATGGCCCAATTATGCCTCTGGACCAAAATCCGCACCAAACAGTGGGCGTACTTGGCAGTCATGTCCCCATCTGAGCAGTAACCTCCTATTAGGTTGAGTCCTGATTAGCAAGAGACTGTCTATGTAAGCTAAATCAGTTAGGTAGGGTCGCCTCTTGGTGGATTCTATCCATACATACATGCATAACTGGTCATTACAACCCTTCAGCCAGGATTACGACCTAGTTTCTCACACCCCATATGTTGTGTAAGTTAGTTATATACATGACTGGTGGTATCTTTGCATGGCAATTTTACTCTGAGTGTTCTTATCAGAAATCTGTTGAGAGGAAGTCGCTGAAGACATATTTTTTCGTATTTCAATTTGTTGAGAATGTCTGACCTAGGGTTTGAACCGAGGCCTCACAACTAAATAGCCTAGATCCTATGCCATGTGGAAATTGCGTGCAATAAAACCTGAACCGTTCGGACAAAGAAAAGCATGAAGAAGTCGAATTAATCGACTTCTTGTCAGTCTTCCGGCAAAAACCCTGAGTATAAAGTTAATTGTTGTCTTTCGGAGTAGACGTTAAACTATAGGTTTCGCCACTCATGAGAAGCTGGGTTGTAGTCCTGACTAAAGGATTGTAATGATCAATTAAGTACGTAAATAAATAGTATTTATTTTATTTATTAATTACAGTAGGTTAGGTTAGGTTAGCGCGGTAGCTTTAATTTACCAAAAAGCTCACTTCAGCACGCATAGCGGCCCGTTGTGATGCCACAGGTGAACGCAGCCTCTGCACTGACCAATTTCCTCCGATCCAAGGAGGGGGAAGTTGGTCAGCGCAAGGGCGGCACATTAATTACAATACAATTACAAATTATATTCTAATTACTCGTATATACCAGCTGAGTAACTTTGACCATATGCTCGGTGTAGTGTCACAGACCAGAGTCTCTGGTGGGAATCGAACTCACGACCCTCACGCTAATAGTCTAGCACACTACCCACTAGACTACCCCGACTAAGTAAATTAATTAAGATGTTAAAAATAAGCAATTGTAGTGTATAATAACACGAAACTTGATATAGGAAACTTAAGGTTAAGACATGTAAACTTTGAAACTTCTATCTACAGGATGGATATATTACCATCCAAAGTTTATTTGTATTATTCTTTATTAATTAAAGTACCATTGCAAATTCAAGTAATCAATATTAAATTTTATAATTCTCTATTAAGACACTAAACCTCAATTCCATTGCTTATATGTATCTCTCATCACCGTTTATTTTATTAAACCATCAAACCACACCATTTTAAATTTTATTTTTATTCCATGAATTATTGAGTTGTAATGAATGATAAAAAAAATTGTTGCTTTATTAAAAATATTTATTAAAAAAAAGAAATAAACAAAAACAAACAATTGATTTCACTATCACACGCATAATAATATTATTCATGGTGTGGTAAAGCAATTAATTTCTGTCTCGTTGTGTGTGTCAATAAATAGTTTTTCCCTACTTTTCTTTCGCGTATGGCATGGCATTACAATTTAACGCCTGTCAATGGCAAACCAAAATTTTATGCAATTCAATTGCAATGCAACAGGCAATACTGCGGCTGAGTATTTATTTTTAAAATAAAACTTTTTTTTTTATTCAATTTCAGTTCAATGCAATACAGCTGCAGCAGACACCAAGGATTTCAATAAAGAGTACAAGTTTTTTTTTAATTCATCATACGTCAACACACCCATCGTTAATGACACGCACATGCAGGATGTCAGATCTATATGTACATACATCTGTTCATGAAAAGGAAACAAAAATACAGACAAGTTTGTTAATGTAAGTATTCTTATTCACACATGCATACATATATTCCTATACTACGTATTAACGTACGTATGTGAGTGTGGGTTTGTGAGTCAAATTCACTTTAACTTGAACACAATATTTTAAACGAATAAATACGTGCTTCCGAACGAACAACTTGTGAACACACATGCATCCTTTACGGAAAACATTATATAACATTATACACACATACATATACATACATACGTGTTAAAATCCTTGTTGTACTTAACACACACTCAACTAAATATATGTATACTCAGTGGAGGAGACATGTTCATATCACACTCATATGAACGCTTACAATTACAAAAGGGCCTCACTTTGAATCAAAATCAATATTTATTTCAATGGAAGGGAATACATCTGTACGATTGTGTGTTTTTTTAAATTAGATTACTATCTAAAGAATGCTTTATCAAGTAACTTTACTTTATTGAGTTTTAACCATTTACACCTCCAACGTTTTAAAAATATTTACATTACATTTAAGGCCGTAATAAAAATGAGTGGCTTTGTGGTTTACTTTAGAGTCTCTAAATTGAAAATGAGAAAAAAATTTAAAATTCGAGAGACAAAAACTTTAGCCTTAACCCTTTAGCATTTTCATTTCGTTTCAAAAAACTTTTCCTGCCTGCTTAATAGTTTCCCAGCGAAGACTCGACTAAACTTCTGCCTGTAAAAATAGGCAATTGTGACTAAAAATCAGATGTTGCTTGTTGGTTTTTTTTTTAAAATATATTATTTTGTAAATACACATACATTTTTGAATATAATTTTTTATTAAAGAATATATTGTTATGAAAATGGAAAAATCTAGATACTGGTATTTTGCTTTTACATTGTTTAACGTTAAAATTATAAGCAAGAGCTACTAAAACAAAATCAATGAGCTTGTTTACAAATTATCGCACTGTGTAATATCACAACAACCACCAGCATAAAAAATAATAAACAAGTAAACAAAAATACAACAACAAACACTACAAGAATAAATGTAAACAAAATACACAAACAACAATAATGAAACAACGATGTTTACATTTATAGATATCTCGAGAAGGCGAAGCCACGAAATATAAAAGGTAAGGCAAAGCAGGCAATTGAGTTAGTAAAAGTTTAGTCCGTCTTGTATGAAGAACAGTATGATTGAAGAGAATAATAGTCCGTTACAAAGATCTGTCGAACAATTGTCTAGTAATTGTTATTGTTTATGCAAAGGATATAAACAGAGGAATAACAGACAAGTCAATTGTTGTGGTTTACATCAAATTGTGAACAGTGGCACACAGAATTGTGCGAATAATAAACAATTTTAATTAAAACTAAACACAAATTTAGTTTAATTTTATTTGCAATCTGCGAGCTCATATTTTAAAAGTTTTAAAATGTAAAATCGTAACAATATTATGTAACGGAACTTCCCCAGGATTTATTATTTCAGCTCAATACAACCAATTACACAAACTAACGTATGTTCTGAAATGTACACTTAAAAATCCTTTATTCAGGTAAAAAAATGCCAGTAGATTAATTGCATTGTATTGCTCCTTTTTATTTTTCTTCCAGACTAGTAAACTCGCCATTAGACGAAAAATGTTAGTTTTGCTTTGGCGGTTAAACATGAAGTATAAGTTAACGATTAAAACAATTCTTAAGGACTGAATAAGCGAAGAATATATGCAATTATACAATATATTCAGTAATTTATTTTTAAATTCTTCATTAAATACAAGATCAGTACAGTGTACTACATAAGCTTAAAAAAAATAGCAGTAAGAAGAAAAAAGAAATTATAGAATGAGCAACAAAAGATATGAGAAGAGCAATACAGACTATTCAAGAAAGCGAAATAAGTATTCTCTAGGCATCAGAAATATTTTCACTGGATAATCTTCCGCAAGAAGTGATAAAGCTTTTGAAAAATGTAAGAAAATAAAATACATACATTGGAAGAGACACGATATTGAAGATTAACACGAGCAGATGTACGTTCGCTATCCGTTTGTTCGGAATGTGCCCGCAATTTTTCATCCTTTCCTTTTTTAATTTAAGCGAAGAAGAGTAAGTAGGCAGATTTAAGAACGTGTACCGTTATGAAAACAAGTATTAATTTCGCATAGAGATTTTTAAGCTATTGTGGTCCACCTTTAAGGTGCAAAAGATGAAAAATTCACAAATAAAAAAGTAAAGAGGAACTTTTCTAGGGAGTAGTTGAGCATAGTAACCGGCATTTTTACTCAAAGAGTACATATTTGTTTTGGAATTGTTATCGAATCAAGTTCAATATGTAACCGGACTATGTAATATTCCCCGAATCATCAGAAGACATATTAGAAAACTGAGCGTGTTTATCAAGTAATAGACAGAGAATTATCCTTAAGCGGAACAGCAACCTGTCGTTTGCAAGTGTATCAGCATTGAGGATAACATTACAGGGATACCCTATATAGGTTGAGGGCAAGTCAATCATGTGGTAGCAATACTATTCTACCTGTACGCAACAGTCACAAAAATCAAGCGATGCACAGAAAACCTCAATAGATAAATCGGAATATCATCGATGCGTCTTTGCAAAGTATTGAATCGATCCTTTTTATTATCCTTTACTATCAGTGAAGTCGACGTATTCTAGTAGATAGTGCGTTAGCTTATTGCACGTGAGGCCACGGTTCAAACCCCAGGTTAGACATCTTCAACAAAATGGAATATGAAAAAAATACATACCATGAAAAGTTTATCAAAAATCTTTCGTAATTATGTATGTATGTTTCACTATCATTGGGTTTAGAAGAAAATTTTGAAAAACAACAGCAATGCTCTTACAACAGTGTGACCTTATCTGGCAACGCACAAAACAAAAGTATGTGACACTCTACAGGCTTATGTATATAGGGTGGGTAATTTAAAAGTTTAAATTTAAAAATGCAATAAAATAAAAACGATTCATTCACATCAATACCATTAAGAGCGGGTACAACAAAATAGTTTGTCATGGTGCGTTGTCATGCATTGACCGTAATGGTTTCGCCATCCTCATTTGCAAAGAAATATGTATGGGTCAATGATGCTTCCGCTCCACAAGCCGCACCAAACTCACTCGTAATGGGTGCATTGGCTTTTGTAAGACCACGTGTGGGTTTTCTGACCCACAAATTCGGTTATTTTTACGATTCATTACGTTCAATGGAGATAATATACTGAATTGTGTCACGGAATATAATGACATGCGTAAGTTTTGCCAGATTCGAAATAACCGATAAATTTTAACCGATAGTTGGCCCATATAGGAAAAAAAATTAATTTTAATACCGGCTGCAGTTATAATATAGACCGTGATTATAATTATTTTCTAAATTTTAACATTTTCAAGACAGAGATTCTCATCTCAGATTCTCGTGCCCAGTAATTCATAATTAAAACAAATACACAAAAAGAAATACACGAGTAGGGGATACCCTTAGAATGCTTATAACAGAAGCAACTGCATATCCAATGACAAAAGTACAGCGTACATCAATAGTACATAATTGCAGCTACACTTTATGCTCCGGGTATTGTCTACAGCAGATTTATATAGTAATTCAGTACCTGTTCAATGTGTATCATATTGTTGTTGCCTGTTTTTTCCCTAGTAATTTCCGCTTGTTTTCATTTCTAAACTGGTACAGTGTGTTGTAATACCCGTTTTTTCTTTTTTATTTTAAATAAAAAATGTGTGGGGTTTTTAGTGTTTTCAACTGAAAAAGAGTTTTTTGCTGAATCCAATAGAACAACATGAAGTTTTTCATTTTCATTTACTTGTTTCACTTGACCCCTTATTTTCACAATCCGCTGCTGTTCCACTTCGAACAATCTTTCAGTACAAAATCGCGTTTTAAATGAAAATTTACAAAAAAAAGGACGAGTTTTCCAGTATAACAACAACTATATTTGCACTTGAAAAATTTCTAAAGCTTTAATTAATATTTTTTTCTTTCTCTTCTTCTTATCTCTATTTATTGCAATTCTTTTTGAAGTTTTTTCTACGTTTTTTTGGGCGTTTCTAAGAACAAAAACAAATAATATGATGAAGAGACTCCAGAATAGAAAATCTGAATATGAAGCGCGAGTATTTAATTCCGTTTTTTGTTGTTGTAAATATAATGTAATTATACTGGTTCCACCCTTTTTGTCTGCTCACATATTTCATATTAGAAATGAAAAAGAAAGAACATTTTAAAATTCAAAAGTAGGCGGATTAAATTGAATTTCGGTTGCAAAACTATTGTAATTAGAAATTAAACAAAACAAAACAGAAAATTGCAAAACAAAGTTATTTCTGCATTAGAAATATTTTATTAGAGAAATATTTTCATTGCAATTATTTGCGAAACTATTTTAATCTGAAATCGATGCAGACAAATGGGTGTATTAACGTACAAAATTAATTGCTGGAAATAATTCATTTAAAAAACCGAAAACAATTTAAAATTATTAAATTCATGCCAAAATCGATTACCGCAAATGTTTTCATCCAAATAAAATGTTGCAATTATGGAAACTAAAAAGAAAATAAAAAACATTTTAAAATTGAAAAACAAAAAATTACAAGCTACTACTACTCCACTTGTCAAAAGAGAAGTCTAGGTAACATGTTCAGACTATTCCCCAAAACCACTTGCCAAAGCTCATTTGAGCACGCAAAGCGGAATGTTGTGACGCCACAGGTGAACGCAGTATCTGTACTGATCAAGTTCTGCCAAAACCAGGCAAGAGTAAGAAGTTGGTCAGCTCAAGGGCTGCACACCAAAAGCACGACTACCCTACGCTGGAAAACCAGCCAGAAACTTTGATAAACAAAGCTATATCATTGACATCAATAGAAGATAGCTCCGTCAAGGTGACAATAAAAGGAGAGTCAAATAACCTATATCTGCACCTCGCAAGAGATGGGCGCTGACAAAGAAAGTGGATAACAGTCTCCTCTTCCTCAACGGATCTGCACCCACGGCAGAAGTCGTTAAATTGGAGCTGCATCCTTTCCTCGTGTCTACCCATAACAAAATGACCTGTAAGAATGGCCAGTGTGATTGAGAAAATGCCACGACCAAGTCCAATTAACTGGTTGGTACGCCTTCTACCCATCGAGGGTCAGGTTAGTCTAGCGGTGCAGCAGGACTCATCATTGACCCAGGATAAGTTGGCGTCACGAAAGAATTTCCGCGTAATGGCCAACTTAACCGAGGCAAGTGGCATAACTAAGTCGTTTGAAGGGGATTCAGGAAGGAGTGCACCAGATCTGTCGATCTGTCAAAACAATATTCCGCAGGAAGATAATCGATGTTCAATGGAGCCACAGGATCAACTTCTAAAATAGAGGAGTGACCAATGGACAATGTGCCAACGAGACAGGGCATTAAGTCTAGTCGCAGCAAACTTAGCTGCCTGCTTAGCGAGAAGTACAATAGGAAGCCATCGCAAACAAGGCCTTCTGGTTCCAACCCCTCTACTGCAGCAGTAAGCAGCACAGGCCGCCTTACGTGCCATACTTACATTGAAGAAAAAATAAGTCAGTTTAATAATTTTTAAATATTAAAATTGGACAATTATAGGGATTCTTAAGGAAACACATCGAACTGTTTAAAGTAATACAGTCGATTTCTCATCTGGGATTCCACCTTCTTTCCTTTCTCCAACAAGTTATCTTTCCTGTATTTCAGTACAATGTACTGCATGAATAGAATTTATCTCATGAGTATTGGCCTCAAAAACAATAAAAAAATAAAAAATACAGGGCTGCAGATATCGTTATGTTTTATTTTCTCTCAGAGATTTTGCCAGAAATCTGCTGGGAGGAGTTCGCCGAATAAACAATTTTTCATGATTCATTTTGCTCGAGATGTTTGACATGGAGTATGAAACGGTACCTCACGTCTAGTAAGCCAACACACTATCTACTAGACTACGGCGATCCTCTATTGGTTAAATACAACCAGATTTATGCACCAGAGTCATGGAAAATTAGTCATGCTGGATGCGTTCCTTCCAGAGAAGCCGTGGCGAGCCTTGGAACGATATTATATTCTACACATAATGGCATCAGTAAGTCTTTCAAATGAATAAATATTGTCACTGCCTCACATACTTTTTGTTTTATTTAAATTTAAAAATAGAAAGCGCTTAAAGAAAGACCCTTTACGTAATTAAAAATTTTAAAATGTTCTCTAAGTATTTTAATTTTTGTTCAGCTTTGTTATTTAGCGCAGTGATTCTTAATTAACAGAGGTTAGAATGATTTGAGAACCATAATGTCTTAGACAACAATGACTTACCTTTTAATAATAATTAGAAAATTCCCTTTTGCTTTTCAATAATTTGAAAAAACCTTAAAATTCCTTATTGCTTATACAGAGAATTTTATTAAACTTTTAATTTGTATTTCCATAAAAAAATTTCTCGTTTTAATTTATTTTAATGACTATAATAGTGCCACAATATATGAGGCATTGTTTTCACTGCATTCCCATTAATTATAATCCTGCCAAGTGTTCTTAATTACATTCGCGGTAAAGGAAATCCTATCATAAGTAATGACGTTTGACTGGCTATTAAGTGTGCTGTCATTATAAATTGAGACACACACACACCATAAGACCCTTAACACATTTATTTATTATTGAGTGACTAATTATTGTTAATAACTAACACAATGACCATTAGCGTAAGGCTAATATTTTGTTACATAATTTACAAGTTAATTACACTTTAGAGAACATTAAAAAAATAGCATAAAAAATTTAAAACATCGTATTTTCCTCTTGACGTTTTAAGGACATAATGGTTTTAAGCTGTTATGACATAATAAGTGGTCATTACAATCCTTAAGTCGGGATTACGACCTAGCATCTCACACCACTTATGTGGTGTGTGTTAATTGTTATACATGAGTGGCGGGAGCTACAGATTTAAGTCGATTCCGAACGACAGATTTTTGGGAAGCTTTTAATGGCAATTTTATTTTCTCTCAGAGTTTTTGCCAGAATTCTGCTGAGAGGAAGTCGCCGAAGGAATATTTTAGGTATTTCTTGTTTTGTTGGAGATGTCTTACCTGGTGTTTGAATCGTGGACTCACATCTAATAATCCAACTAGCCAACCAACTACCTACTAGACTACGGCGACTTCATAAAACAAATACGTACGATTAATTGCTAACCTCCTCTCTCCAAAGGTTAATGGAATGCGGCACCGTCTTGTTGAAAGAAAATGTTTGAAAGCTGCAAACAATGGAGCCTTTATGATACATTAGCTGCCCTTGAGATATCTCTGACCGTTTTTGTCATTCAATTTTGTCCTGTATAGTTTGTAACTTAAATATTGAGCCAGTTATGACGATCACAAAATGGATACAATTTTCAAAATACACTTCTAAAATCGCACAAAGTTGGAGCTTAAAATTGAATGACTTGTAAGCGTTTGAATGACCTTTGATAATATTATGTGTGGAATATAACATCATTAAAATGTTCGCCACGGCTTCCTGGGTAATGTTTAATTTTCCATGACACTTTCGCATTATTCATCACATTTCCTTTGTTTCTTATTCGCATACATCTGAGATTTAAGAAAACCACAATAGGAAAAATTTTAACTGGGTCACGATCTCGATGATCAGTCCACATCACGTCTACGTGAGATGATAATGCTTCATCCATTTGTATATCACAAAATAGACTCTCATTGAGAAGAGTATGACGTGTCCAGATTACTTCATTCATTTTCGTTACTAAGCCTTGTTGAGCTTATCAAAATCATAGAGTCTACTGGTTCTGTCCAGGAGACCGTTAACGAGTGTGCTGTCACTCTTTCGATTCTTTAGGTTACTAAATCTCTTAATGAATTTCATGTAAGACTTCTATCCATAGTCTCCAAAGCTTTGGTTTTCACTCACATGTGCTGCGAACTTAAATTCTACAAAGATACCAGCGCTTCTTTTATGCCAACAGATTCTAGGCTTTGTATCTGGTCCAACTTAAAATATTGCAATGATAAAACTTATGGATATATTTCTTAGCGCTGCCACATATTACTAAACTTTTTTAGACTGAAAAACAAACAGCATAAAATCGCCCACTATATTGTTACGTTTTAACATTTCAAAAACGTTTAAAATATGAGCTCGTAGATTGTTAATAAAATAAAAATAAATTTGTGTTTAATTAAAATTCTTTATTGTTCGCACAATTCTGTGTGCCACTGTTCACAACTTTATGTAAACAATAACAATTGCTTTGTTTGTTATTTCTCTGCTTACACCTTTTGCGTAAACAATAACAATTACTGGACAATTGTTCGACTGATGTTTGTAATGGAGATCTTCAAACCACGATTACTCTCTTCAAACGCACCGCGTCTTCACACAAGACTGACTGAACTTTTACTAATTTACGCGCCTGCTTTGCTTTGCCTTTTATATGGCACATTAAGAAGTTGGATAAATGTTCTTGAATGTGAGTGTTCGTGGTTCTGCCTTCTCGAGATCTCTATAAATGACAACATCGTTGTTTCAATATTGTTGTTTGTGTATTTTGTTTACATTGATTCTTGTAGTATTTGTTGTTGTATTTTTGTTTACTTGTTTACCATTGTGTTAATGCTGGTATTTATTTATTTATTTGTTATATTAAGCAGTACGATAATTTGTAAACAAGTTCATTGTTTTGTTTTTGTAGCTTTTATTTATAATTTTACTGTTAAACCAGTATCTAGATTTATTCATTTTCGTAACAATATGTATGTATGAAGTGTACTTAAGTATCAATCATCGTAAAGTGTGTAAAAGCAGTTCATTGTAGTCATATAAAATGCATAGATTTGATTTCAAACTTCTTATTTCACTTCTTTTTTTTTTGGTTTTTTTATTCTTAAAGTGTTTAAATTTCAATTTCAACCTCATTAGTCCATAAATTGATTTCGAAATTCAAAATCCAAAAATTAAATCAATTGAATCCAATTCAGGTAGTAGAGACTGGCACGTAGCTACAATATAATTTTGATTGATTTTCTATGTCAATACAAAAACAACAAAACAACAATAGAATATAAGGTTTTTTCTTTTTCAGTTCCCAATATTATTCCTTCAATTGAACTTAGTTTTGATTTTTTCGTATCTTTTTTATCTTCTGTTAGAATTTGTTATCGAAATTGTTTATTCAATCGTTTACTTTCAGTTTATTGTTGTTCTCTCGCTCTTATTTAATTTGTTTCGTTTCTTATTTTTTTTTATTGGACGACTGTGGAGTAACACATAAACAATTGAATGCAAAAGAAAAATCGTTCCTATTCCCATATTTCATCTAAAAATACGTTTTCTATTCTCTCTATTCTTCTTTTTTTGTTTTTGATAATAAATGGATTTCGATTCTTTTTTGTTATTTGTACCACAAGTGGAAAAAATTACTTTTCGATTTCATAAAAATTTTTGTAAAGTTTTTTTGGAAGGAAAATTTTACTAAATCCGTAGGAAAGAAGTCTCCAATATGGTATTCTCATAACGTAGGATTTATGCTGTACATACGTACAATTTTTTGTTGAATTTGTTTTTCTCGATATTTGTTTTAATACTTATTATCGCTTTATTTCATAAATTCTTTTTAATTTCAAATTGAAATAAAGCCTGTAAGCCAAGATATCATCGAATTATAAACTGGAAGTTTTATTTAATCGATATGTAATATAATAAATTACTAAAGGGTATTTTGTTAAGCGTTTCCTATTATAAAATGTAAATAAGCACAGTATGCCTATGATATCATCGAAATTTTGTATTCGTTTGTAGTCGCCGTAGTCTAGTAGGTATTGTGTTGGCTTATTAGAGGTAAGGCCACGGTTCAAACTGCAGGTCAGATATCAAACTGAAATTTTAAAAAATATTTCTTCGGCGACTTTCTCTCAGCAGATTTCAGGCTAACACTCTGAGAGCAAAAAAAATTTCCATGAAAAGTTTCTCAAAAATTTGTCGTTCAGAATCGACTTTAAACTGTAGGTCCCGCCACTTATGTATAAAATTAATGCACACAACATAAGGGGTGTGTTTAGACGCTAGGTCGTAATCGTGACTGAAGAGTTGTAATGGCCGATTATGTATGTATGTTGAAAGACCTCTTGATGCCATTAGGTGTGAAATATAACATCCTTCAAATGTCTGTCATGGTTTCTCTGGGTGGAGCGTAATGGAAGTGTTAAATTTTCTGTAACTCTGGCTCATAAATCAGTCTAAATTTTTAACCGATGGCATGGCTTACATTGGTTTTGAAACCTCACTGTGAATTGGAACTTATTCGCACATATTTGTGACTTAAGAAAACCCCCACAACAAAAAGTCTAACAAGATCAATAGACATGAACTCAGTGCCCAATTCATACTACCTCCGCATGAGATGACTATGCTTTTAAATCGATCATGCACTATGTACAATGAGCTATGTGACATTTTGAGCCCCTTCTTGTCGTTGGTATCGACATGATTCAATTCAGACCAAAGGAACTTGGTAGTCATCGTTCTTGCTGCTGACAGTGAAGGCCAGGTAAACAACATTTTGAAAGAGAAATAACGGATTCAAAATTTGAACTAAACAGTGATTTTTTCGGAATGCTCTTTTATATCATATGGATTAATATCGTCCTTAATTCGACAATTTCGATAGTTCACGCACCCATTCATGCACAAATAAGCGTCATCGCTGAACATGATTTTTCGATTGAGATTAGGGTCTGTTTTCAACTCCTACAGATGACCTTTTCATATGGACACAAGTATAGTCATTTCCACTCAGACAAATGCATTAGCAACTGTCAGATACATTTTTATAATAAATAAAGTCGCCTTTACCTAGTAGGTAATACTTTGGTTTATTGGACTGGCTCAGACATAGTGAATAAAACGAAATATGAAAAATATTTCTTAGGGAGAGTTTCTCCCAACAGCCTTCTAACAAAGAGTCTAAGAGTAAAATAAAATTGCCATGAAAACTTTCTCAAACCCGTTGTTCATACTCCAGATTAAATAGTAGGTTCCACCACCCATGGATAAAGTTAACACACACAATACGAATGATGCGAAAATCTAGGTTGTAATCCTGACTGAAGTCTTCTAAAACCAACTCAGCCTTCTGTCTTAATAGGAGATCAGACGAGAGTCAATTGAATACAGCAAATAATGCATTGGTTGGAGCGGAAGATAGCACACTGGTGATCAGAACAGCTGACCGCATGTGTAAATTGAAGTAAAATCATAGAAAACATAACACTTTACGATGTGCTGAAATTTAATTACTCGGAAAATATGTCCTACGGACGAGAGTTTTTGGCTCAACTTTGTTTTCAAGAAGGTATCAAACAAATCAGATCTGAGCACAGATGCAAACAATTAAAAAAGTATTGTAGAGCAAAGATTTTATCTTAACAACTTCTTTCCGAAGTTAGACAAGCATATTTCTGATTTTTTTGTTAATATTTCTTGTCTAGAAATTTCAAAAGTTTAAAATTCTTAATTTTAATAAATAAGGCAATGTTTTCTCTTGTTACTCCTGAACGAATCTTATTATGTTCGGTTAGCTGATACTTTGTATTCTCAAAATTACATTCAGAAGAGTCCTCAAGTCCTTGCAATCTCAAGCTTATGAAAGTTGATCAATAATATAACTTTTCTATCGTTTCCATATCTTTGCCATATACCCAGCATTTATTATATACGATATCTATATGAATCAGGTATGCATCTAAGGCAGAATGTGCCATAGGATAGGTTAGGTAAAAATATTAACTGACTTAACTCAACGCTTATGGCGCGAAAAGTATTCGAAAAGTATAAGACCTCAAGTAGGTTATTCAGCGAGCAACGTTAATCCATTTGCAGTCTAAATTTAACAGAGCTTGCTTCGAGGACGTGGAAAGATTAGTTTCTGGCAAGGAGTACTGAAGAAACGCCAAACAAACTGCAGCAGTATCTAAATTTTTTCCAAAGTCTACATGCAAAAGGAAAGCCAAACTATTTGTTTTGGCATGTAACTAAAAACCTTATATTTAACCCACTTTTAAGAAGGTCTACTCGTAGTTAAACAACAGATAATAATGAGAAGAGTAACCTGTTTGTTAACCACTTGAAGGTGCAACGGCGTGATCTGTTTCTCCTCTGTCCTTACTGTTTCATTATAATAATAATAAACTATAATAAATGAGGTCGTTGAAGTCTGGTAGATAGTATGTTGGCTTACTGAACGTGAGGCCTTGATGCAAACCCCAGGTTAGACCTCAAAACGAAAATATGAAAAATTATTTCTTCGGCGACTTCCTCTCAGCAGATTTCTGGCAAAAAATTTTGAGAATAAAAATAAAATTTCCGTGAGAAGTTTCTTCTAAATCTGTTGTTCGGAAACGACTTTTAACTGTAGGTTCCGCCATTCATGTATAAAATTAACACACACAACATCAGTGGTGTTGGAAGCTAGGTCGTAATCCTGACTAAATGGTTGTAATGACCAATTACGTATGTAAACTATAATAAATTTTATAGCTTCAAAACGTTCAGAAAATCATTGCCGGGTTCCTAGACCCTTATAGAACTACGTACAGCCTAAAAGATAAAAATGTGAATATCGGGTGTTGGTTCTTAGCAAGCAACAGTAATTTATTGGCAATGTTTGGTCACAAATGATATTCAATTGCTAGGCAGTAGACAGCGAGTTTCTTATACAACCAGCTAAAGTATGTAAATAATCCGAAACCTTAATAGCGTTGTCCTCTCTAAGACGAAAAAATGAACCTTGAGAAAATCCGATACAATAATGCCAGATATTTGTCAATGAGTTTAGAGTGTCAATTCTCGTTTCAGATAGAAATGTGTTAAGCACACTACATACAGTCTGTGCTTTCATGGAAATTATTAATAATCTTCCTTTCACATAATCCCATGTACTACTGCGAATTTATAAAACAAGGAATACGGATAAAAACTGTTCCATATTTTTATTTCCTTACGATTAAAGTGTATCTTCTATCCGTAGTTTTAAATTCAAAAACTTTTGTTTACCTAAACTTAAACGTTCTCAAATAATTCAGCATGGCAGACATATTTATGATACCATTACTGTTACAGTTAACAAAAAAAATAAAAAACAAAAAGTGAACCTTCATAGACAAACTTTTCTTTCCCCCTTTTTGCTTTTGAACAACAGCAAATGAAAAATTTTTAGAAAAGTCGATTGAAAAACTTCGGCAAAGTAACTTATGTGGCGCAGAACACCTTTAGAGTGTTGTTGTTATTGTTTTCCGAAGAGACGTGTATTGAATTGTGTAGTGAAAGGTGTATTAGAAGCTTAAACTAAAATCGACAAAATTTATTTGTTTACCGATGAAGTAAAATGTTGCTTAAAAATATTTTCCTCTCTTTTTTCTTTTTTTTTTTTGAACATGTTTTTCAATTCAATATGGCGGATATGGAAAAATTTAATAAAAATAAAATCCTTCGGATGAGCAGAGGCAACAAGTTGATGTAGAAAAAAAAATAAGCAATTGGAAGTGGATTATGTTTCGAACAAAAAAAAAAGAATATATACGGTAGGTTAAAAAGCGCGTGATTTGTTGAATGATACGGACGGAGTCAACTAAGAGCTGGCAGATAGCATGAGCAGTAGTTTAATCAAAAATCCTACTAATTCTCTTTAAAGTAAAAAATTCTTTTGAAGAAATTCAAGCCAATTCGTGAGATCAGAATCTGTAGAAAAATGGTACAAATTGTAGAGTCAAACAACCAGTTTGTTAATGTATTGCTGCAATGCAAACTACATGCATGTATACATACATAATTGGTCCTTCAGTCAGGATTACAAGTTAGCTTCTCACACCACCCATGTTGAGTTTGTTCATTTTATACATGAGTGGCGGGACCTACAGTTTAAAGCCGACGCCGAACGATAGATTTTTGAGAACATTTTCATGATAATTTTATTTACTCTCATAGTATAGTAGTAAGTCGTATTATGTTTTGTTGAAGAAGTTTAACCTCATGTCTCATGTCTAAAAAGTCAACACGCTACCTACTAGAATACAGCGACTTCTGAGTCTACGACCGGTTTTCCACCTCATGTTATTCCTGGATAATCCAATGCATAGTTTGAGAAAAATCTTCGCATCACTTTATCTTCAATTTCATTGAGCACATCACTTCAAATATTCGCCCTCACACGACAAAAAGTTTCTGATCCCATTAACCGCATGGAAGATCCCTTCCTCGCAACCTCATCTACATGCTCATTGCAGAGAATTCCTACATGGCCTGGTACTCAAAAGAAGGTAACTTATTTTCCTTACGTAGCCGATTAAGCTTCCCCAAACAATCCTGTGCCCCGACCTGAGGCCTAAGCGCCAGTTAGTATTGCCTTGTTCTGTCTTTTGTAACTCCTATCCCAGTTGAATTGAGCACATCTTCAGAGGAGATGTCGGAGTTTGATTCGTGGCCTCATGTATAATAAGCAAACACACTACATACTAGACTACGGCGAACTATAAGGAGGTTATAAAAGGTTTTAATTGTAAAAACATCAAATGCAGTGAAGAATTACTTGAACCGTTTTAAGAAACTGATGTACTTAAATGCTTTTTTCAACACATTTTGACTCCAGCGAACATCGCGTCGAATTTTTATGATTAGAGCTGCTAAGCCGCTACATTTAAATCACAAATAGTTACAGATATCGTAATTGTCGTTCTTTTATTAAACCTTTTTACTTCAATTTCGAAAAGTATTGATCTACGATCGAAAGAAGACGAAGATCCAGTATCAAGGATGCTGGTGTTTCTTGAAACGTTATTGAAATCTTACTTACGGTGGGTGAATCAAAAGTTTAAATTTAAAAATGCAATAAAACAAAAACGTTTCGATTGGACCAAATTTCGTGTACTTTGTCGGCATAACACGTTTCTTTAACGGTAAAAAATAGTCCAACGGTGTCAAATTGCAACTTATCAGGTCGGTTGTGGCTTGAGATGTGTGACAAGTTGCTTCATCCTGTTGAAATCAAACATCCTTCACATCAATACCATGAAAAGTGGGTACAAAAAAATTACACGTAACAGTTGGGCCTTTCTCATTTTTAAAGAAATATGGGTCAATGATGCCTCTGCTCCACATACATATACATAATTGGTCCTTACAACCCTTTAGTCAGGATTGCGTCCTAGTCTCTCACACCACTTATGTTGTGTGTTAATTTTTATACATGTATGGTGGGACCTACAGCTTAAAGTCGATTCCGAACGGCAGATTTTTGGAAAACTATTCATGGCAATTTTATTTATTTTGTCAGAAATCTGCTGGGAGGAAGTCGCCAAAGAAATATTTTGTCATATTTCCTTTAGTTGGAGATGCTGGGATTTGAGCCAAGGCCTCACGTCTAATAACCCAACACACTACCTACTAGACCACGGCGACTTCAACTGTAACCTCAACTTGATAGAGAACAAATCTACAAGTGGGAAACTTCTGTCAAAGCCTCCGCTCCATAAGCCACTCGTAATGTGTTCATTGGCTTCTGTAAGACCGCGTGTGGATTTTCTTAACCCCAAATACGATAATTTTGCTTATTAACGTATCCACAAAGATGAAAACGATCTTCATCCGAAAAGACGATTTTTTTTGGCAAAATCGATATTATCGTGCCGTTGCTCCTTGGCCGAATAAATCCTCAGGTTGCTCAAGAGTAAATCGATTTAT
Organism: Sarcophaga subvicina; assembly: GCA_936449025.2. NCBI lineage: Eukaryota > Metazoa > Arthropoda > Insecta > Diptera > Sarcophagidae > Sarcophaga > Sarcophaga subvicina. The sequence continues at coordinate 44,433,315 of OW388084.2, forward strand.
TATGTTCACTGAAAATAACATATTGAGTTTTCTGACAGAATTGAATGACATAAGTATTTCCATATACGAAATAACCGATAGTTCAAATATAAAGCCATAGGTGGTCCACTGTATATATTTGCTAGAATTTTACATTGAGTTTTACACATAATTCTGTATATGTCATCTTATTGAGAAATAAAATGATTTTTTTTATAATTTCTTCCAATGCATTAAGTTTTCGAAATGTAAAGTTTAATAAGAAGTATAAAATAAATCCCTTTTCTATAAAATAAAATTTAATTAAATAATTCGATCAGTAAGAACATAAGCTTTTTCGTAATTAATTTTATGCAATATCCTTTGCTTACAGTTTATTTTTATGGCCTTAATAAAGTCATAAATTTTTAATACTGTATATATAATTACAGTCATCAATCAGAGAATTAAATGAATACAAGAAGAAAAAAAACAAGTTATTGTTTATTATTTTAATCCTTTATACGTGTCCTTCAATAACTTTAAGACAACAGATACATTTAATCTCTTAATATGATCGGATATTTTCCCTTCTTCTTCTTCTTTCTTTGTTTGTTTATTAATAATAATTCTTTAATATTTATTACTACTGCCTTACCATACATAGTCTTTGCCTTTTCGACATTATTTTTTCTTTTTTTGTCTTGAATATTTAATTAAAAATGTTTTGTAGCTGTGCACTTAATCTCAGACGATTAAATTAAATTTACACAAGCACACACACATATATGTTTGCATGAAAAAGACAGTTTGGGCAACATTTTTACACTCGAATCTGCATAATGTCTGCTACTCGTGTATATCATAAGAATGGAGAGAAGACAAGAGCTTGCAACATTCATACTCAATTTATGGTTGATGATGCCACCATAAATTTGCAAAAAACAAAAGAAACTTATGATATCGAATGGAAAAAAAGGCATACACAATGCAAATAAAAAATAATTAAACGACACTTCATATTAAAAATACTCCTCGCTTGATTGTTTACATGTAAAAAATGTCACTTGCAGATCACCATTACAATGCAAGAACAACAGCAAACTACAACAAAAGCAATAACCATTTTGAAAACCAAAGAGAAGGAGAGAGAATAATACGCGTATGTTCTCATACATATGAAACTGAGTGCCATCATATGTTGTGTCGAGAGAAAAACCTTAAAAGCCATCAGCCAGCCATCTTTAAAGCAAAATGTATAACAAAGCAAACCCCGGTAAAAAAAAGAAGAAGGAAAGAATAATGAATAGTCGTTGATAAATGAAACGAAATGTGAGTTGTTGTTTTCTTACATGTACGTGCATACATGTTGTGTACATATATGATATGTTCTCGTGTATGTTTTTTGTAAAGATCATAAATCGAAAGATTTTATGTTGCGCTGTCGTTCCTCCTGTCACTATTTAACCCATCATCGGCTTTCTGTGGCATTTTGAGCAGACAACAAAGGATTTGCAACTGTTTATATGACTTGGTTTTTCATTTTTTATTTTTGTTTTCTTCTTTATGTTTCCATGCGGAATATTCGTTTCATTTTGTTTTTTCCTTGTAAATGGAAAATGCTTTTGGTGACAGCGAAATACACAAGAAATCGTTGAAAATAAAAATGAATGAAAAGGAAAAAAAAAATCAGACATAAAATAACTTCCGGTTATAAAAAGAGAATGAAAGCATCCACAAAAAAAAATTAAACGGAAATACAAGTACACGAGAACACGAACATATATACAGTGTTGGAAAAAATTATAGAGGCAATTGGTTTTTCTCAATAGAATGTTGTTTGAATACATGCAGTCAATGCAGAAGAGAACAACACACTTAAGCTTAAGCAAGGCCAAGAGGTTTAAACGTGAATCCGTCCTTATTCTGCGGTTGACACCCTGTTTCTACGGGAGCCTTACTAGACCTTTACTAATCTACACTTCAGTAATCATTAATTGGACCCATTGAATTATTCTTATGACACACTACTGAGAAGTCGCCGTAGTTTAGTAGGTAGTGTGTTGGCTTATTAGACGCAAAGCCAGGGTTTGAGCCCCAGGCCAGACATCAAAACAAAAATACAAAAAGTATTTCTTCGGCGACTTCCTCTCAGCAGATTTCTGGCAAAAACTCTGAGAGTAAATAAAATTGCCATGAAAAAGTTTCTCAAAAAAAGTCGGTCGTTCGAAGTTGACTTTAAAGTGTAGGTCCCACCACTCATGTATAAAATTACAACACACAACATAAGTAGTGTGAGAAACTAGGACGTTGTACAATGGGTCAATTCGACCTCCGGGTACTGTACTTTTCGTAATTGACAAGTCCACGTCCTCTAACCTAACCTAAACTAATAATTAGATCAATCGCATCCAGGCAAACAAAATCAGTGACTGTCTGTGACTGTAAAAAGGCTTTTGGTCTACGTAAAGATATGCTTTATGCGGCTACCTAGTCATTAAGCAGATTAAGCATGCAGACAGGGTATCCAAATAATGGGAATCAGACTCCAATATTTTAGGGATGACACCCTTACGGATATAGGTCTTCTCAGGGAAGCGGACTGGAAGAAATTATGAAAATTTCCATAGAAACATGGATAGTAACCTGTGGTAAATATCGAATCCTTCAGCATATCTTGCTATCAATATGTGCGGTAGGTTAGGTTAGGTTAGGTTAGAGGACATATAGTTGTCAATAAAGACAAGTACAGTATCCGGAGGTCGAATTGACCCATTGTACAACGTGCTAGTTTCTCACACCACTTATGTTGCGTGTGTTAATTTTATGCATGATTATATACAGATTTTTGAGAAACTTTTTAATGACAATTTTATTTACTCTCAGAGTTTTTGCCAGAAATCTACTGAGAGGAATTCGCCGAAGAAATACTTTTTGTATTTTGTCTTGATGCCTGGCATGGGGCTCGAACCCTGGCTTTACGTCTAATAAGTCAACACACTACCTACTAGACTACGGCAACTTCAATATGTGTAGTAATTTCAATACCTAATTCATACTGCAACCATGAAATACTTCAAAATTAAAACGTTTAATTTCATTCGTTTGAAGAAACCTGAAGATACAATAGAAGGAATACAAATAACCTTCAAAAATACACACAGTACATGTTCCAAGACGCACAGCAGTAAACGGAGACATCGAAAAAAGCGACCCGTAAACAAAGCATTTGATTCAAAATGCACAAAAAAGACAATTAAGCGTGATAAATGGCCGTTCATGATTTGTTGGTACTTCTGCTTAAGTGGCATTAGCCCAATAATTGTCTGTATTCAATGAAAATTAACTTCTGCTAACTATTTTGTTATTTTTCAGAGTAACGTCATTGAAATTGAGATGCCAAAAAAGAAAGAGAACGTTTCTAAATATTCAATTAAAACAGTTTAATTTAAAAATAGGGTATCACTTCTGCAGTGGTCTTCTCGGTTAAAGGTACAAAACATACGTTTAAATTTGCTTTTGTCCTTATTATTTCTGACACCACTGTATATACAACAAAGAAGCTTTTATCCACAGCCATGCAATACGAATTGTCAAAAGCGAGGAGAAAAAATGCTTGCTTATAACCATACAAGGAAAACATGAAACAAGTGACATTGCCAAGTGAACATTCACGGTGGAAAACCAAAAGAAATAAAAACCGACTGTAACCACTGGAAAGACATGAAAAGAGGAAACCGAACAGCCAAACCAGACAAAGAGTTAAACAAGGAGTTAAACTGTTAGTCCATATGGTATCAACAAATGGAATTTTGAAAGAATTAAAAGGATGGTGGTTAAAAATAACTCTTGCTGATGTTATAGATAATGTGGATTACATTGGAATCATCCAATCTACTACTGATCTAATCTGAATTTATTGGTGCAAAGAAGTATATATGAATTGTTTAAATGTGTAACGGAAAAGAGTTACAAAAATAAGAAGATGCCCCGCTTAGGCTAGCGTTTATGGTCGAAGATCACACATTCCCAAGGGGAAACCAATCTGAATAATAGGGAAACCTAGAATAAATCTTATTTTTGCAGCAAACTTTATATTAGAGAGCTCAGTCAAAGATGGCAGAAATTGATTATGACAAGAACAAAGCAATGACATATGAAATGCAGATTAGTCTCAAATTCACCCTCATCCCACAACTCCAGCAAAAGTCGTTCGACGCAAAGCCATCCAAAAAATAGCCTATGAGGATCATAATTGTGCTATGTATAGCCTTCATTACATACATAATTGGTCATTACAACCCTTCAGTCAGGATTACGACCTAGTTTCTCACACCACTTATATTGTGTGTGTTAATTATATCCATGAGTGGTGGGGCCTACAGTATAAATTCGACTCCAAACGACAGATGTTTGAGAAACTTTTCATGGCAGTTTTATTTACTCTTAGAGTTTTTGCCAGAAATCTGCTGAGAGGAAGTCGCCGAAGAAACACTTTTTGTATTTTGTTTTGATGTTTGGCCTGGCTCGAACCCTGGCTTTACGTCTAATAAACCAACACACTACCTACTAGACTACGGCGACTTCATTATTACACGTAACTTCATGCTGTCAATGAGATTGAGCCGCCCTGCAAAACGGACGGATAACACTCAGTTTAACTAAGGCAATCGAAACAGAGATTATATTGTCTGTCCCTGAGCAGGTCATCAGCAATGCAATTCGCGACATGTCCCTATGTTCAGGGACCCATACACATAAGAGCTAACATTGCATGATTAAAAATTTCTCTGAAAACTTCGTGGCTTTTATTTTCAAAGACGGACATCGTAAATATTTTTGTTAGGCATTTAATCACAGACGTAATTTGGAGTAAGTCAAGAAATTCTCAGGGATAGTTTCGCTACCTAAAAAGCGTTGTGCCGCTTTCAAAATGGAAAACACTGCAGTCGAAAATTTTTCTAAGAATCTTGGCTTACCACCGTTTTTGTTTCGTTTATCAAAGAATTGAATTTAGTGGTAAAACTCATTTTTTGATTAAATAGTTGCGACATTAAGCAAAACTTGGCACATTTAGAGCGAAGACAATCTTAAAGCCCTTAAAGTATCAGAATTACATCCGTTGAAAGTTAACTTTTGATGTTGTATACATCTTGATGGCATAGAATTTGAATTCAATAATTGTAAATCCATTTCCCCTTAATGGGATGGTCAACTAAAGGACTACTCTCAAAAAAAAAAAAAAATATATATATAAACAAATTATGGATAAAATGAGAACATCACCTACAGGTACAGGTGCATTCCATAGTGAACCTTCAAAAGTTATTTTTTAACGCTTAATACTATGTTCAGATAAACGATATCAATTTGCAATAGAATAGCAATGACTCGTGATGAAACGTTTGTTGAAAAATACACTTTTATTGAGTCGATATTCGGTGTTTGATGTTTGACAACTCGAATCTCAACAGAAAGTGTTCTAATAATTGTAATATGATCACTAAATACACTTATGGCAGTGCTGCATTTAAGTTTTACTCAATATTATAACAATTTGCGTATTTATTGCGCAATAATTAATTGAAACTTTATATGAAATATTGAGCTTAATAATGGCGTTTATTGCGATTTACACACCTTAATTAATTGCATAAAGTAGACAACATTTGTCACAATAAGGGTATGTGCCTTGTATTGCAGGCAATCAAGATTTCACTTAAGCCCAATTGGGATGGGGGATTTTATACTAGAGCTTAAAGTGGGGATGAAATGGCAATGGATGGTTTCAAACTTCAGAACAAAGTTGGCAGTGAATTTCATCTGTTGATAGATTCTTAAGCTTAATCTAATGGAATTGTGCTTTAATCTGCAATGATTTTAAGTCTGCTTCATCTGGACTAGTCAGTTAGCTATGAGGCATTTAACATAATGCAGATAAAGTGTGTATCTGACCTTTATATGTAATTATGTATGGAATGTAACATCGTTCTAATAGCCGCAACAACATCTCCGGGTATCGCACATCCAAAATATCCACTTTTATATGACTCTGGCATAATTTATGCTTAACCCTTTCATATACATTTTTGTTCATAAATTCCGTAATTTTTAATTTTTTTAAAAGATTTTTTTTGCAAACAAGCTTGGTTAAAAACGTGTAAAACCAGAATACGTAGGACTCTGAATTTAATATCACTTCATATTTAGGCCATGAATAACAAACACATGTCCTTAAAAAATTTTAGCTTTGGCCCAAAAAAATTCGGACATGAAAGGGTTAATTTCATCGAGGGCATGAATTCTGAGGACCTTTGTGACTTATGGCTTATTCGTATACATTTGAGACATGAAAACCCCTCAAGTGAAAATATATCAGATTCAATGCGCACGATTTATGTGAACTGTTTATACCATCTTTACATGAGATGACCATTTCGACCAAATTACTCGTGCAAAATTTAGAAAGTGGCACGTGCTGCGTGGCATGTAGCGCAGCTCGGTGGCAAACACATAACTTTGGTAGCCAGATCATCCAGTTCAGACATAAAGGAGTTGGTAATCATCAACGTGTAGTGTTTGCCACTGACAGTGAAGGAGATCTGAAAATATTTTTTGGAATGAATAAGACGCTCTTGGATTTCATGTGAAAGGGTATCATTCTAAAATCGACAATTTTGTTTGTTCACAATTTGTTCACCTAATAAAGGGCCCTATCACCAAGCCCTACGACCAATTCGTTGTCTGTGGTCATCCATGGTGATGAGATGATACATAACATAATTGGTCACTACAACCCCTCAGGATTACGACCAAGCTTTTCACACTACTAATGTTGTGTGGCGGGGCCTACAGTTTAAAGTTGATGCCTAACGACAGATTTTTGAGAAACTTTTTCATGACAATTTTATTTCTTCCCAGAGTTTTTAACAGAAATCTGCTGAGAGGAAGTCCTCAAAGAAATATTTTCTCATATTTTCGTTTTGATTTTCGATCTGGGGTTTGAACCTTGGCCTTACGTGTAATGAGCCAACTACACTGAGCGCCAAAAGTGAGTAAACACCACTGAAATAATTAATTTTCTTAAGATAGCGAGAAAAGTAAATGGGAATAGTCGAATAAATTTCTAAAAATAAAAACGTTTATTTATTATTTATAAAATGTTAAAACAAAAACAAAAATTCATGATAAAGGAACTTTTTTTATACTTAAGAAAAATACTGTTTTATACTTAAGAACAAAAGTGTTGACTCAATTATGGCGCTCACTGTACCTACTAGATTTAACAGATTTTAGACAAGATGTCCGTTATCAACTGTCAAAGTTCGGCAATCTCTCACAATAGAGTCTATAGTTTCAAAACGAGCCGATATATCTGTTCAAGTGAGACACTCATGACATCCTTTAAATATTTAGAGCACAAATAAATCTCAATGTGAAGATTAACTCACATCTTTGATTTAAAATCTTCTTCTCGGTTTTCATTAAACAAACTTTATCAACTTTTCGTAAAGAAATTAATGGCAGAACTCTGTGAATAATTTACGGCAGCATATGGTTGCTGGTGATGAACAAAAAATTCTTTTTAAGCCTCTATTATTAGGCTTGCGTACTTGGCAGACAATAAGAATTTTGCAAATGTAATAAAGCAGTGATTACTTTGCTTTACTTGGACGTTATTTCATTAATTCAATTACAATTTGAGGTGGTAAGAACCTACCATTCCCGACAAAAAATGTATTTCTCATTGCAAGGGAAAATTCTCGAATAACTAACAAAGAAACATTCCGCAGGAAATAAAATATGATGAAAATACCTGTCGAAAAGTGGCAAAAAGAAAAAAACAACCTGATTGAAGGCATGACAGGGTAAAATTTTGGCATAAGAAATTCCCCGAGATACTATAAATGAAATGTTCACGATGAATATGAAAGAAAAGCCTAAGAAAACTTCTTTCATTAGAAATATCAAGAGAAACTTATTCTGTGGTTGCAAAATCAAATATGAAAACAGAATTCAGCATCTTTCTTCTACTTTTAATATGAATTTGTTTAGTGCCCATATGAAGCCAATTATTTTGCTCAGTAAAGAAGAAGAAGTAGGAGTAGTGGATTATGAAATCCTATATTTCCTCATTCCATTGACAAATAAACCCCATCCGTTTATTTCATTTCTTTATGTACGAATGTGGCCTCTGTTAAGACATAAGCTAAGAATATTGCCTTTAATAATGGCAATAGTGCGTGCCACATGGTATTTATGGTTTCAACACAGATTAAGATGAATTGTTTTTGTGGCAAGTGAAAGTAAAATGAAAGGGAAAGACGAAGAGGAAATAGAAGAACAAGAAAAAATAATTATTTTATTTATTTGCAGAATTCAGAAGTTAAATACTCGTATGAGCCAGGCATCAATGACAAACATTACTTGCCTTAGCAACAATTAAGTAAGCCCTTGAGTACGTTTTCTAAGAAATGTTTCTACGAATTCTACTTAAGTCATTGTAATCTAAACACACACACAAAGTTTTAGAAAACAAATAATATTTCTTGTAGACTCGCTCTGAACATAAGCAGGGCAGGTAAGAATAAAATTATTTGTTCACTTCTTTGTGCCGCAGGTTGTAAGTGAAATTAATTTTTAAATTGAAATTTTCTAAAAAGATTTCTGTCGCTTCAACGGGATAACTTTTGAATTACAGCACATAATTTACAACCTACTTTAGTTTCAGTTAAATTGGCATATGTTGTAAAATTCACTTGTGTCCTATAACGTGCGGTTGACTGGCACATAATTTCAAACCTGAGTTCGAATATTTTTAAATCCATCCACACAGAACTTACAAAATACGCTGGGGTAATAAATATTACTTTAGTTTATAAGGAAACTTGAAAATTTTAACATATTGTTACGAAAATGGAAACGATGTACATTGTTTAACATTAAAATGAGCAAAAGCTACACAAACAAATACAATGAACGAACAACATCAGTATGAAAAAAACGAGGATAGACAAGTAAGCGAGAACGCAACAACAAGCAATGTAAAGAAAATACACAAACAACAATGAAGTTGCGATAGAGTTCTCGAGAAGGCGAAACCCTGAACGTTCGACTTCAAAAACATTCATCAGACTGATTACGTGGGCATATAAAAAGGCAAGACAAAGCAGACAATGACCTGTAAGAATTGTGTGAGGCTGCGTTGCGTGTGAAGAGAATAATTGTGGTTTGAAGATCGTCGTTGTAAAGATCTACCGAACTTTTGTTAGTGTGTACGCAAACAGACGTGTAAGAAAGAATAACGAATAAAGCAAATTATTGTTGGATTCATCAAGTTGTAAATGGTGGCACACAAAAGTAGTGCAAAACATAAAGAGTTTAATTGAAACTAAACACATATTTGTTTTTACTTGGTTTGCAATCAACGAAATCATATTTTAAAACGGTAAAAACGTAACAATATATCGGCTCTTCTAACAGAGACTTTTGAACTTTAAAACTTAACTACGGCGAACTTGTCGCAGATACATCGTGAAATTAATTGTCATTTATTCAGTATGTTTTGCCAAATCAACTCGGACAACCACTGACAACGAATGAGCTCTGCAGCAGTTGACAACTGAGCCAAATTTTCATCGAAAATCATAATCAGCTATGAGACTCAATTTAAATTTATTGACCATACCAATCCACACGAGATCCAAAAGCGCAGCTTATAGTCTGACAGTGTCTTCAATTTATATTTCTTTGAGAACGAGGCTGACCAGAACATTACGGTCAACGGAGAGCACAACAGTTGAATGATTGGTCCAAATAAGATGACCTGAACAACAGCAACATGTGACACACTGGTAATGCTACATTCGGTATTCCGCACGAGTAGCATTTTGAGAGCATCATCATCTCATGTGGAAGTGATGTGACCGAAATCGTGCAATTTGACCCCGTTATGCTTTCTTCTTGTGGTGTTTTCCTTAAGTCGCAGGTGTATGCAAATAAGCTACAAACCATAGCAGACCTCAAAGCCAACATAACCCATCACATTCAGCCTGATTTATGCACCAGAGTCATGGAAAATTTTATATTTCGGATATGCTCCATCCAGAGCTGCATTGACGGCATAATGTCTTTCAAAAAAATAAACGACAATATCACACACACACTTTGTTTTAATTAAATTTAAAGATAGGAACTGCTTAACGAAAAACCCGATACAATATTTACTGGTCAATAAATTCGTGATTCGCTTCTATAAAATATTACTCTTGCACTACGGCACTACTACCATCAACAAGCATCTCTCTGTTAAGTCCTGTCAAAATTTACAGAGACTGCGGTATTCAGTTCTTGTTGGTTAGCCGCTGATAGGAAACTAACACGTGAATTCAGAAGATAATGGAAAAATAAAATCTCATGTCCAAAAACTCCATCAAATAGACTTTGAATTTCAAACTGGACGAACGAAGATGAGTATTTTTATCAAAGAATTGTTGTTAACGATGAGACCTATATCTGCTGAAATGGCTACGTCAATAAATAAAACTCTTGTGTTTTGAATGGAGATAATCCTCCGACTATTAACGATTAACATTTACTATTTTGTGTGGTTTACACCGAGAAGTCAGGCACGTAGCTAGGGAAAAAGGTAGGAATCAACGGTTAGTAAGATTATATATACCCGCACATATGCGGAGGACGTTGTTTGTAGACACCACCATACGCTAGGACCCACTACAGCAGACTAATCACCTGCTTAGCTGCTAAGCGGAAACAAGACAGAAAACAACCAACTGGAACTTATGGAATCAACATCAGAAAAACGGATAAGATGAAAAGTCTTTGTGGAAGCCAAATGCTCTTAAAAGAGGCATCATCTGGTTTTATTTCTTTCATTTCCCATTGCGTTTAATGGCTAGCACTATCGAGTCAAATAAATTAGTTAAACATCAACGTCTTTTGTTTCTAATATGACCACGCGACCGCTGATTGTTTAACAAACAATTCATTGCAAAATCTATTTGATGACAATCTTCTTTCCAGAGCTTTCCAGAAAGAGGTCAGTGACTTCGTTTATGCAATTTAATACCTGTGGATTACTATTTATGCCATTTCTGCTAACAGCCTAACATCTCCTAATGCATTAGAAGCCAATAATTAAATTAACAGTGAAACCATAAATGAAGTCGCCTTAGTCTAGTAGGCAGTGTGTTAGCTTATTAGACTTAAGGCCCAGGTTCAAACCACAGGTCAGAGATCAAAAAGAAAATATGAATAAAATCTCTTCGGCAACTTCCTTTCAGCAGACTTCTGGCAAAACTCTGAGAGTAAATGAAATTACCATGAAAAGTTTCTCAAAAATCTGTCGTTCGGAGTCGACTTTAAAACTATAGGTCCCGCCGCTCATGTATAAAATTAATACACACAACATGAGTGGTGTGAGAAACTAGGTTGTAATCCTGGCTGAAGGATTGTAATGACCAATTATGTACGTGTTCGACTACTCCATGGCACTCGTAACCGCGGCGCACATACATACATATGTCGAATATAATATTTAAAAAATAAATGCTCAGAAAATAGCTGAGAGATTAAACTAAAACAAAACTTTAATTTCAACAAAATCTCAGTTTTATTAAGTTATCTTAAAGAAACACAGCCTGTGTTCGTGTACGTGTACTTTCCTCCCTATTGTCTTTATTAAAACGAAAAGCAAAAAAATAAAATTTTTAATATCCATGTCTGGAAAAGTAATTCAAACAGCAAATAGAAGCCGCTTTTATTTTGAAAGTTTAGTTAAATAAAAATTGTTATTTTAAAAAATGCCAAAATTTCAAAAGTCAACCGCGTTTAAATTTGAAAATATTTCTGAAATAAATTGTCTCGTTTTTTATATATTTTTAATAAAATATTCTTTTGAAATGAACAATTCTCTTTGTTAACGTGTCATACAATGCAATTAACCATGCCATACAAAAGGCATGTTCAATTGAAGTGAAGCAAACAAAGAGAAAAAAGAAATAAATTTAAAGCACAAATCACTGCTACGTGTTAAAGCAAGTGTCAAGAAACAAAAGTGAAATGGCATAATAAAATAAAGTACCAAAGAAGACACGCTTTAACAAATGGGCCCCACATAAATTAAATCTCAGACTACAATAGACAAAGGCTCATTTCAACATTGAAAATAGCATGATTCACAATGACTTGATTCTCTTCACTTTGCTTTTTCGTCAGTTTAGTGCATTTCATTGTTGCCAATGTCATGCCACAATTTGTCATTTCGTTGTCTAATTTTTCATTTTTTTTTTCTTGTTAAATTAAATTTGTTTTTTCTGTTTTTCACTGGCCAGACAGTTAATCATTGATTTTTTCCGCTTTTTTTTCATTCATTTCATTTCAACTCCCACTCCCATTGAATAATTTCATATTGGAATTATAAATAATGAGTAGATTTTTATGCTGGGCCTATTGATTTTATTTTTCCATAAATTCTTTTCATTTATTTATTTTTTCTTATTGTCGTAATTGTATTTTCGTTTTCATTATTTTCTTTTCTATTTTTTCTTTTTTTTTTGTTTCTTTATTTATTTTCACTGTATTTTATTTTCCATTTCAATGCACTTCATTAGAAATTTTTGCACATTTCCATGTTTACTGCTGTTTTACCTTTTGTTTTGTATTTTTTTTTTCTTTTTTTCCACTTTTTATTGTGCTACTTTTGTTTACAGTTTTTCACACGCGTAAACAAACAAATGTTCCATAGACACACAAAAAATATTTCAATTTAATACCTTAAAAGGTTTTTTTATTTCTCTTTTTCTCTTTCTTTATTTACATCACTCTGCCTAACCACATTCTCAAGTTATACACTTCTAAACACATACATAGCACAACAAACAAACACTTTAACACACCTACATACACATTTAACTGTGCATAACTTAATGTAGGTGTTAAACTTTATTTAATTTTTTTTCTATGTATGTATGTGTGCTTAAAATTTTCTCTCAGTTTTTTTTCTTTTTATTTGTATTTTTAAATGCCAACACAAACAATCCTATTCATCCCAAACAATTTGAAATTACTTTTCCTTTTTGGCCAACGTTTCTAAATTTCATCCGCTTGAGACGTGTTATCCATTCGACAATCGTGCGAAAACTGAATTTTATTTCCTTAAAATGGTCCACAGGAAAATGAAAACTTGGATGCTATTTTCTACATTGTTTACATGTGTTGATTTTGCTTCTCATAAACTTGTTGTTGCTGTTGCTGCTTAACTTGTGTTGTCATGTACCATACGCGCGTATGAATGTATGCAAAAAATAATATCTCAACCGGTGTTTTCCTGAATGTATTCAAAAGTTACTCTCTTTGTGTAATAGAGATGCAACGCGTACGTATTGTTGTTACTTTCGTCAATTTTCCATCCATTCGTTAGAGTTAACAAGTGTTTTATGCTCTCGAACCTACTCCAATCGAGAGTTAATGTTTATGCTTTAAATGTTGCTGTGTTATGCGCTCACATTTCTTTCTACAGCATCCATACACATTTATCAAACCATTTTAAATAGAAAAGAAAACAGCATTTCATGTTGCTAACATGTTGCAATAACATTTGAAAGCAACATGTTGTTCAATACATTTGTATACTTTCCATTTACTGTGATGAATTTTTTTTTTTTTTTTTTTTGATTACTTCATACAAAAACAGAAATACCTGTGACCTTTAAGGGCAAAGCTCTTAAAGCCTTATTATAATGCTATTGTTTCAGTATCTTTTATATGCTGTTGTAAAGAGAAAATTCTCATGTTACAGGAAATTAAAGAAAATCTTTCACTAGACGTATGAGTTATATTTAATACAAAATTTGAATGTAATAATCATACGTTCTTAGGAGGATATATAATATTCTACAAGGCTGGGTGTTTTTGTTACATTCAATTAAATTTCTGAATAAAAAATTATTTAATTTTCAATCTAAAATCTTTTCTACAAGGCTGGGTGTTTTTGTTACATTCAATTAAATTTCTGAATAAAAAATTATTTAATTTTCAATCTAAAATCTTTGAAACTAACACACTTTGTCTACCAATCCTTCTATTTTTTTTTTTGTCACTTCACAAACTTAATATTTATATAAATTGTCAGCATAGATTTGTATGTGGAATGCTTTCATCGTTGGACTTAACTCTCTTGACGATGACTCATTTTTACATCAAATAGTCACTCGGCTACAAAAATGAGGAAGTGTTTAGTAAAGGAGCCTAGTACATGGACTGCTTTAAACATGCAAGTGCATACAAAGTGAATAAAAATTAAATGGTACACTTGCCGCCTCAAAATAAATTTTTGAAAAAACAATTGTTGTCTCTAAAAATTGTTGTTTATTGAAGTCGAAATATGAAAAAATATTTCTTCGGCGACTTCCTCTCAGCAGATTTGTAGCAAAAATTCTGAGAGTAAATAAAATTGCCATGAAAAGTTTCTCAAAAATCTGTCGTTCGGAGTCGATTTTAAACAGTAGACACCGCCAGTCATGTATAAAATTAACACACACAACATGGGTGGTGTGAGAAACTATGTTGTTATCCTGACTAAAAGGTTGTAATCACCAATTATGTATATATGTAAAGAAAAAAATGCCTCAAAACTAAAAAATACCGATGTTCAAAGGCAATAAAAAAAACTTGTTTGGAAGGGAAACTGTACTGTTAATTTAAAAAAAAAAATGCCAAATATGTCACTTCAAAATGTTTTGAATGATGATCGTAGGTCTAGAAATCTTTTTGGCCAGATTTCCAGTTATCCCTTATATCCTCCGGAGCATTTTTCAGTGCCTTCTCTTTGATAACGTTGAAATTAATATTTGCATAAGCCCACAAATGCTCAATTAGATTTAAGTCTAATCTTTGGAGAAATTGTGGCAAAAAGGTTTTTGTATTACAAAGCAACTATAATATCAGTATAGCGGCCGAGTGCTTTGTAGCGTTGGCTAGAAGGAGGAGAAAGTTTTCCAAATCCAATAAATTTTCAAAGATTGAAGCAAAATAAAAAAACATAGATTCATACTTCTGTCAGCAAAGAAAACGTTGTAATAGCTAACGTGCATTGAGCCCCAAACTGATGCATTTGGAAATCCGTGTTATGTTGCGTATGAATAATATTGCGGAGAAGCCTTTAGAATACTAGTGTGACAGGAACAACCCTACACTCAATTTGACACCTTTAGAGCAAACTGTGTTAGAAGAAGCTATTAGCTGTGAAGTGACGAAAGGATGCATTGAAATTCGTATGCATCCACTTCCATCTCGGTTACATCCTAGTCGACTGAAAGAATACCCAAAAGAGTTCAGTGGAAGGAAGTTGGGCTAATGACGAAATTAGGGAATGAAGTATCCAGGGCACAAATAGTTACTTTCTTCCTACCAAAAAGTGACAAGGTAACAGATTACGATTCCATTTAATGCTTAAAATGAGGGCCCACAATCTGCTCCAAACATTGGACACTGATGACATTAGTGCTTGTTCCTGACCAAATGCGATCGTGTTTTTTTAAGGTATCGTCCTAGCGACCAATAGGATTCAACTGACAGTTGCTAACGTAGAGGTTAACATTTTTAAGATGAGAAAGACCATAAGTTTGCTGCGGAACTCATTCTGAATAAAGAATCTCACAAAACTAGCATTCACGTCTAAACTAGTTGAGTGTTAACAGAGACAACCTTAGCATTTGTGTAGCTACTGAACTTGCTAAGACAGTCAAACTTTAACCCTATACTACCTGTCCTAAATTGGACAAATGGGACTTATATGCTTATATATTATTACTTATAATGTGTAATATGCTGCTATATACGAATGGTGGCCCGGAGTGTTATTTTTTCCAACCGTGGTAGCAGCATTTTTGGGATAATCTGGGATAATCATATTAATCAAACATTATGTATGGTTTAACAGTATATTTTTGACATTCGATTATATTTAGAAGTTTATAAAGAAGAATTTAAAAAATACCTTATCAAATGCTCTTTATACATGAACACGCAAAATCCTGAAAGTAATTGTGAATCTGTTTAGATTTGATTGTGTTGTAAATTATGAACTGCCTTTCCTTTCCTACTATACAACAGGAAATGCTTCGAAGAAAGTTTTAAGCATTTCCTTAATTCTCTTGTAAACACGTTCGATTTTGCAATTTATAAAATAAACAATCCCATGCATCACGCGAACATAAACAAACAAACAGAAATTTCGTAAATATGAATTTTTCGCATGTGAAATATTTCATAAAATTTAAAAATAAATGAACGAAGTGATAATGATAAAAACAAACTGAAAAGATTTAATATTTTCTCAAGAAAATAAATTGAATACAGAAGTGCACTGAGAAGGAAATATGTATACGATGTTCATACGAAGGCGTTCGAAGACGTTCGAAGGCTCTGAAACATAGTACATCTGTCATTAGGCAACACTAAAACATTTTGAGCTTGTCTTTGCTAGACGGCATTGCTCAAACCTCATTATTCTGTGAAGAGTTATCTGCGTTTAAAAATGAGTAACATTTCGGAATGCATTTCAGGCCCCTTAAAAATGCAGTGAAGTTTATGAAGACGCTGTAACTATGTAAATACATAGCAGAGATCAGCAATGAATCGTTTTTTCGCTACTCATAGATATGTAAGTACTCATGAAATTTTGAGTATGAGTGTGAGTCTACAGTATTGAAATTCAACTACTCTGATTCATACGAACTCACTGCAACGTTGATTTATAAGTACATGTTGACATCAACTCATACCATTCGGAATATGTTTGATTCCTAAGCCTACTCATTCAGATTCATAAATTTAGAAAAATACTTATAATACTCATAAATGATTTGAGTGATTCGAATCATTTATCAAAATTTACAGGCTTAGAGTTGTTGCATATACAAAAACTGAAGAAAGAAAAAGACAAAAACAGCAAGCAAAGCAAGCACACAACCTTCTAGTGAATACTCTAGTGTTTGTACGCGAGTCATATTTATTTTGTGATTCGTGTATATGTTGAGTAAAGGAGAGTCGAATTCAACAACATCATGCGTATTGTTAAGTATGAGTACGATGAATACTTCAAGCTTTGAATAGGAGTAGAGGTTCCATGATATTAAAATAAGTATGAATGCGTATAAGTATCAGAAATTATGAGTATAATTTGAATCTACTCATTGCTGATCTCTGATACATACATACATAATTGGTCATTACAAACCTTCAGTCAGGATTACGACCTAACTTGTCACGCCACTTATGCGGTGCGTGTTAATTCTGTATATGAGTGGTGGGATCCACAGTTTAAAGTCGACTCCGAACGGCAGATTTTTGAGGAACCATTTATGGCAATTTTATTTACTCTCAGAGTTTTTGGCAGAAATCTGCTGAGAGGAAATATATGCTGATGAAATATTATCTTTATATTTTGTTTTGTTGTAGATGTTTCACTCGGTGTTTGAACCGCTGCCTACTGGACTACATCGACTTCTGCAACTATGTTCTGCTGCAACCATGTACAATAATTTTGGATGTTAAAGAAAGCCCAATGAAATCATTATAAAAATTGTGAAAGATCTGCACATAGTCCGAGTGAATCTTGCTAAGGAAGAAGGCATTCATCATCATACACAAATCATTCAAAGAATTCTGGAAAGAAGTTCAACGTCTAGATGTCACATGTCAGATGTTTGTTTTCACCAAATTTCCATTCAGTGCTAAAACGAAATGAAATCAAATCATTTCTCAAGCGAATGACTACGTGCAATAAAAAAAACTGATCGATTGCAATAATAATACGCGAAAAAAAAAAGATTTACATACGGGAATAAAATTAAGATAATTTCGTATTGACTAATTCTGACCTCTATTTTCCTACGACTCAGGTTAATTGAGATTGAAGCAAGCAATTAAAACAAATTTCTTGTTGAACAATCTTGTTGAAGATACGCCTGTTCAATTAGTTGTCATCCATTCATCAATTGGGCATGAGATCCAAGAGCATCCAACGCATGCCAAACAAGTCACTATTTGCCGTAGATTTTGTGGTGGCAACGTCATCGGGTATTATTATTTTCTCTGACATTAATGTTAGACAAGCGATCGCTGTCAATCGCGAGCATAATAGGTCAATGATTTAGAACTTATTTGAGCCTGAATTGAACGATCTGGACACCGGAATAAATATATTTCACCAAGACAACGCTACGTGGTTCAACGCTCAAGGTAATTTGATATTGTGCGCGAACGATTTGAGGGCATGGTCATGTGAACTGGCTACCCAAGATCGTGCGATTTGATCCCGTTAGATTTTTTCTTATGGAGCTTTCCTTAGGGGCAGATCACAGCGGATCCCCGTCATCCAAAATTTGATATTTCGGACAAATAATGTCATCAATAGGTCTACAAAACGAATGAAAAATAATAAATCTCACACAAACTTTGTCTTATTTAAATTTACAAATATGAAACGCTTAAAGGATCCTTTTTTATATGGAAATGAGAGCAGTATCCCTATTTTTTTTTTTAATCTAATAGGACCACCAAAATTCACAATTATATGATTCACCGTATTTGGACGTACAATGATGTTTTCCAAATTTTTGACTGTGTACGCATCAAGATCTGGTTTGTATATGTTCGAGTTTTCGATGTACCGTGGTCCTGCTGTAATCTCTTGTAAGATTTTATTGTAGCGTGTTTGGATTTTTTCAAGTTTGCAACTTAGTCACTTTCCAATAACTGTATGCCATATGACACCATATTCAGTTCCTCCGATAATATGAATGTGACATGAAAACAATTTTATTCATTTCAGCTGGAAGATATTTGTACGATGAAATCCGTGTATCAGCATAGGTATAAATGTGAATGAGTCTCCCATGAGTATGTTCGAAATGTAAAGTGAATATAGACTACGATACAAAATACTTCCATATGGGTTACCATCAGCAATCAACAGTGGAAATTTCCCAAAGTCTCTTTTTATCTCATACTCATACTACTCATATTCAAAGTTTGAAATACTCATGGTACTCATGCTTAACAATACGCATGATGTTATTAATTTCGACTCTCCATGACTCATCGTATAGACCAATCACAAAATAAGTATGATTCGCGTACGAACACTACAATACTCACATGAAGGTTGTGTCTTTGTCTTTTTTCTTTATGTGTCTTTCTTCTTTCTTTATAAGGACTGTAAATTTTGATTAATAATTCGAATCACTCGAATCATTTATGAGTATTATAAGTATTTTTCTAAATTTATGAATTTAAATGAGTAGCCGTATGAATCAAACATATTTCGAATGCTATGAGTTTGATGTCACGTTGTACTCATACTCATTGTGACTTGTACTTATAAATCAATGTTGTACTGAGTACGAATGAAATCGGAGTAGTAGGATTTCAATACTGTTGACTCACTCATACTCAAAATTTCATGAAAACTTATGAGTAGGGAAGATGCGATTCATTGCTGATCTCTGTTACTGGGTAAGTTTAATTTAAGTTTAGCTTTAGGCCCTTCAGCCAAAACTTTTCGAATGCATGAGAAATGCCGATAAATAGAGAACAAAATTTTTTTCTTCAAAATCTTCATTTATTATTTGCACAAACCTTTGAGGTTGTTCTTAAAGCTCAATTGATAATCCTGAGTATAATTTCTTGCATTAAATTGTATTTTTTTTCTCATATTACAATTCTTTGTAGCTTAATTTGAACGTATTATTTTAAACGCATCAACTAACTTACGGAGTACAAGTAAAATTATGAAAATTTAAAAATTTCACTGTAAATCATTCTGTTAACAAATTGCTCTTCTAATGATTGCCATAACAATTCATATATTTTTTTTACTATGAACTAAACAATCCACCCGAACGTATAATTAATATGAGAAACTGGTGTTAATATCACTCATACGTACTCATACTCGATACATTTTTGGCGTTTAATTTGTAAAGTCATTAATAAGCACTGAGCAACAAATATATGTAAGCAACAGTTACTTTATTACAACGCAAGCCATAATACATACATATGTACAAAAAAAACTCTCACCCACACACTAACACACACGCAGACATCTATTTAAACAATAAAGTATGATTGATGAACATGAACATGCTGACACATTTGTCACTTAAAATGTTCATCTCTAAACACGAATACGATTTATTTAGTGTATGTGCCTGTGCGTGTATATTCACTAAACACAAAGACGTAAAGACATTGAACTAGAAAAATACCTGTCATCGGTTTGTCTGTTTAGCTGCGTGTCGGAGTATTTATTTCACATGGCAGAAAATCAATATTTATTTAACCTGCCACAAACATATATACACGCTCTTAAACACACTCTTAAACATCCTTAAGGTAATTAATCACGTCATTTTAAAATTAAAAACAGAAAAAACTTTCTTTTTTTTGTTGTTTCCCTTGCCTAACTAATTTTGAAGAAATAATTTCAAAATTAATTTATTTGGCATGTAAGTGCTAAGAAGAGCAATTATGGTGTTGACTTGTTTAAAATGAAACATTCTTTAAATTCTATAATTCAACAATAATAATACATACATGCATAGACACAATTACGCTTTACAACCTTTTAGTTACGATTACGACCTAGCTTCTCATATCACTTATGTTGTGTGTTAATTTCATACATGAGTTGCGTGACCTACAGTTTAAAGTCAACTCCGAATGACAGACTCTTGAGAAACTTTTTCATGGTAATTTTATTTGCTCTCAGAATTTTTGCTAGAAATCTGCTGGGAGGCAGTCACCGAAGAAATATTTTTTCATATTTCGTTTTTGATGTCTGACCTGGCGATTGAACCGTTACCTTACGTTTAATAAGCCAACACACTACCTACTAGACTAAGGGGACTTCATTTTTTGTTGAAACTACACCTTTGAAATTATTATCCATGAGTGGCGGGAAATACAGTTTAGAGTCGATTCCAAACGACAGATTTATTTCAGAAACTTTTCATGGCAATTTTATTTACCCTCAGAGCTTTTGCCATAAATCTGCTGATAGACAGTCACCGAAGAAATATTTTTTCGTATTTCATTTTGTTGAAGATGTCTGACCTGGAGTTTGAACTGTGGCCTCACGTCTAATAAATCAACACATTACCTACTAAACTACGGCGACTTCAATTAAAGTATACCTCACTTTTAAAGCTGAGTGGCTGTCAAATCTGAATTTATTTAAAGATATGATATCGCTTGCGCTGCTATTAATGAACGCCTACATGAGATGATCTTTATCTGTGATTCCTTTTCTCTTCCACAATGTACAATACTCCGACTGTTGTTGTATGTCCCAAAGGCATGAGTACATGCCCTGGTAGAAGAAACTGTGCTGGATTCTTTGAGAAATGTATTCTTTGTAAAATGTATGGTCCTACATGAGTTGGTGACGATCTGGGGTTTGAAGCCTAGCCTCTCGTCTAATACTAATACTAATACTAATACTCATGTATGAAATTAATACACACAACAGAAGCGGTGTGAGAAACTAGATCGTAATCCTGACTAAAGAATTGTAATGACCAATTGTGTATGTATGTATGTAAGATTAAGGGGTTAATATACTTTTTAATTTTAAAAACTTCGATATTTTTAAAATCCTTAAAAATATTTACTTTATAGCCATAGAATTAAGGTGGAAATCCTCTTTTATTTCAAACGGTACTAAAAGAGAGGAAAAACTCGAAATAGTACAAGGTGCCCAGATGAGCACAACTTAAACGCGTTTTTTTCGAAATCACTTTTTTCGACTACGATTTAACAAAAATTAATTGACCGATTCGTTGGAAATTTAGAACAATGTTCCTAAGACGTATGCTTTTAGGCAGAACGAGGATATTTTTGATCCGACGAAAATAGCGAAAACAGGAAAAAAAATTCATAACGTTCAGTTCAGACATCTTCAGCAAAAAGAAATATGAAAAATATTCCCTCGGCGACTGTCTCTCAGCAGATTTCTAGCACAAACTCTGAAAAATAAAACTGCCATGAAAAAGTTTCTCTAAAATCTCTAAGCTGTAGGCCCCGCTTAAATAACACACACAGCGTAAGTAGGGTCAGAAGATTGATCGTAATCCTGACTTAAGGATTATAAAGACCAGTTATGTATTTATGTAACCTAGAAAGTAAGAGAAGCTAGACCCTAATCCTGATTTAAGGATAATAATATATGAGTACATAGCTGAAATAACTTGAATTTATTCGACAGGACAAACGACTGCGAACAAGATTTCCCAAATTCTTTGTTATTAGCTTTGATAACAAAAGCTCACTTGACCACGCATAGTGGCCCTTTGTGACACCACAGGTAAACGCAGTCCCTATACTAACCAAGTGGCTGCAAACCAGGAAAGAAGAAAGTGCAGAAAGTGATTTCACATAATTTCACACGGTGAATCTCACAAACTTTTGTTGATGGTCTTGTCAAATTTTATTTTTGGGAAGAAGATACAAGAAATCTTTCGAAGTCACCGTAATCTAGTAGGTAGTGAGTTGACTTATTAGTCGCAAAAGCCTGGGTTCGCGCCCCAGGCCATGCATCAAAGACAAAATACAAAAAGTATATTTTCGGCGGCTTCCTCTCACTAAATTACTGGTAAAAACTCTGAGACTAAATAAAAATTGCCATGAAAACTTTCTCAAAAATCTGTCGTTCGGAGTCGACTTTAAACTGTAGGTCCCACCACTCATGTATAAAAAAAATTAACACACATAACATAAGTGGTGTCAGAAACTAGGACGTTGTACAATGGGTCAATTCGACCTCCGGGTACTGTACTTGTCTTAATTGCCAAGTGCACGTCCTCTAACCTAACCTAACCTAACCTACAAGAAATCTTAGGTAATGGGCATAGTGCTCAAAGGAGATAATAAAGAAAGAAAAATTTAAGAAATTAATCCGGTTTGTTAAAAAGGCAGGTGTGAAGAAGCTTACATCCACCCGAATACCAGAAAAGGTCCATTGTGGAGACCTTTAAGTTACACTGGCTACCAAAAATTAAAATAAAAAATTTCAAGAAAGGAAAAGAGGTAAATGATAAAAGGGAGAAGTAAACAAATGAAAATTTTAAGCATAGGTTCGCGACAAAGTCAAGGAAAATAATTAAAAGTTAGAAGAGTAAAATAAGAGACGTAGTCATCTCCCCAGGCAACAGAAATGAAACTTTTAATATCCGAAATCTTATCAAAGGCCAGTCGAAGTAAAACTATTGAAGAAATTTCGATCTAGAAAGACGACTTATTGATGTTTGCCGCCAATGCACGAAGCTCCATTAAAAACCTATTAATCGGTCAAAAATTTTCCAATCAGATTCAGTGCCCATTGCATTCTAAAATGCAAAACTTCTCGATTTTATCAACAAATCGATCAGCCCTAATCCTATGTGCCACAATAACCTGGCAACCAGCTGTATATGTTTCGAGGCTGATTACTAACTTATGTTTCCAAAAAGGTAGAACTGAACTTGATTAACATATGATGCCAACTAGATGTGGTACGTGTTGTGAAGTTTATTTGCAAAATAATTAACTTCAAATTTAAATGCCTTACATTGGGCACCATATTATTTGACTCCACTATACCATTTTGAAATGATGGAAAAACTGTACGAAACTTAAGGCATAAAAATGTATTACCTGCGGTGTTGCCCCAGGCTACAGTTACACGAAATGATCTTTAAGAAGTAAATGTCAGACATTCGTTTGTATCCACAAATAAATATTTCTCCTCACTTATTTTGAAACTCCAATTAGTAAAAAGGTCACCATTTACAATTAGAAAGAATAACTTCCATCATAGCAACACTAATTGCTCTCCTTGCAACATAGCAACCATAATTTTAAATCGCTTGAATGGAATTTTTAATTTTAAACAGAAACATTTTATTGCCTTCAATTAAGCATGTGTTCTGTTAACATTACGTTTCTCTTTTAATTTTTTTAAAGTTTTTTTTGTTTTCACTTAATTGACACACTCATTTGACTTTTTACTTGAAAATTCCAAACAAAAAAAAAGACGCTTTAAATGTGTGAAGCAAAAGGAAAACAAGGTTTCTGTTCCGTAAAACGAGTGCATGAAATCCGACATTTTGTTTTAAAAACAACAACATTTTGGTGATCTAAACTTTTCGGCGAAATTTCATTAATCCTCCTGAAATTAACATTTTTTTTTACTCGTAAATAAATTTGTAGCAATCAAATGCACACTAACTTACAAGTATTGTGCATTGTACAGTGGGCTTAATAAATTAAATTAATTCGAATACTTTTCAGTGTTTTTTTTTCTTAATTTCTAATCCTTAATTTATTTCTCTTTTTTAATATTGTTACAAACATGAAGAATCTAGACACTGGTGTTTTGCTTTAACATCGTTTAACATTAAAATTATAAACAAAAGCTACAAAAACAAAACAATGCAGTAAACAAACCTGTTTACAAATTATCGTATTGCTTAATATAACAAAAAACACCAGCATAAAAAAATGGTAAACAAGTAAACAAAAATACCCAAACAACACTACAATAATAAATGCAAACAACGATGTTTACATATATAGAGATTTACAGAGATTTCGGGAAGACGAAGGCATGAACATTCGCCTTCAAGAACAGTCATCAAACTGTTTACTCTGTTATATAAAAGGCAAGACAAAGCAGGCGATTAAGTTAGTGAAGTTCAGTCAGTCTTGTGTAAAGACACGGTTTGTTTGCAGAGAGTAATAGTGGTTTGTCGTGGAAGTCGCCGTAGTCTAGTAGGTATCGTGTTGGCTTATTAGACGTAAAGCCAGGGTTCAAACCCCAGGTCAGACATCAAAACGAAATACAGCAATTATCTCTTCGGGGACTTCCTCTCAGCGGATTTCTGGCAAAAACTTCGAGGGTAAATAAAAAATTGCCATGAAAAGTTTCTCAAAAATCTGTCATTCGGAGTCGATTTGAAACTGTAGGTCCCTCCCCTCACGTATATAATTAACACACACAACATATGCGGTGTGAGAAAATAGGTCGTAATCCTGACTGACGGGTTGTAATGACCAATTATGTATGTATAGATGTAATCGTGGTTTGAAGATTTTTGTTATAAAGATCTCTCCAATAATTGCCCAGTGTAATTATTATTGTTTATGCAAAGGGTATAAACAGAGGAATAACAAACAAAGCAATTGTTGTTGTTTACATAAAGTTGTGAACAGTGGCACACAGAATTGTGCGAATAATAAAGAATTTTATTTAAAACTAAACACAAATTTATTTTTATTTTTATTTGCAAACTACAAGCTCATATTTTAAAAGTTTTTAAAAGGCAAAAACGTAACAATATTTACAGGAATTGACAGTTGACAACGGCCATATTGTTGATGCTACATCCGTTAAATTAGTTGTCATTTATTCAAACTGTTTTATAATAACAACATGTGTTCACAGAAAGGGCTCTGAAGCAGTTGCCAACTGACCTTAATTTTCATCGAAAAATAAAAATAATTCAGTGATGAGGGGGAATGGTTACGTGAATTAACGAAATTGGGATAAGAGATCCAAGAGCGTTTTGAAAGGTAGGTGAGGCCACATAGGGCGCGTTATGTTACCACAGTTCTCAACTATCCCCTAGTCCTGGAACCACCCGCCAATGTCAACCCGTGACAGTTCCTTCAGATCATCCACTTAGTAAGCACTAAGGTACCTTTTTCTCCTTTGACAAAGTTCAGGGTATATACCCAGCAGGTGAAGGACAATCCCTTCCTCTTCCTCATCTCTGTGACTTCTGCAGAAATAATTAGCAAGGTATCCAAGACCAATGCGCCTCGCATACGTGCCAGAGATCAGCAATGAATCGTTTTTTCGCTACTCATACGTACTCATGAGTATGAGTGAGTCAACAGTATGAGTATGAGTGAGTCAACAGTATTGAAATTCAACTACTCTGATTCATTCGTACTCAGTACAACATTGATTTATAAGTACAAGCTGCAATGAGTATGAGTACAACGTTGACATCAAACTCCTACCATTCGAAATATGTTTGATTCATACGCCTACAAATTCCGATTCATAAATTTAGAAAAATACTTATAATACTCATAAATGATTTGAGTGATTCGAATCATTTGTTGCATTTACAAAAAAAGGAGAAAGAAAAAGACAAAAACAGCAAGCAAAGCAAACACACAACCTCCTAATGAGTATTGTACTGTTCGTACGCGAATCATACTTATTTTGTGATTCTTGTAAATGTTGAGTAAAGGAGAGTCGAAATCAACAACGTCATGCGTATTGTTAAGTATAAGTACGATGAGTACTTCAAACTTTGAATATGAGTATTATGAGTATGATATTAAAATAAGTATGAATGCGTATAAGTATCAGAAATTATGAGTATAATTCGATTCTACTCATCTTTTCGAATACTCATTGCTGATCTCTAATAAGTGCGCACAATGCAATGCTCTGTAATGACCTCGACAACCACACCGTGAGCCCTTCATTCAGCCTTGCCGACATATTCCGTTCTATCCGTATCCTTACCTGAATCGACGATCGTTCCAAAAGTGTTTAATGGATCCCAAAAAAGTCATTAATTGGCAAGAACTTTGGGCTGGCGACGTCATTAGTCAATATTTATTTGAAAACAATATTAGCCAGTCTATCGGTGCCAAAGGTGAGCCAGGTTGATTATTGTGCACAATGGATTGGAGGACGTAGTCATCTCTCGTGGAGGTGATGTGAACTGGCTACTGATACAACACGATTTGACTCCTTTAGAGTTCTCTTGTGGAGTTTTCTTAAGTCGCAATGGCGATTAAGCCACACACCTAAACGGTCTTTAAAGCAAATAAAACATATGCCATCGATTAAATTCAGTTTGTTTTATGCACCAGAGACATGGAAAATTGGACATTTCAAATGAGCTCTACCCAGCAAAGCCGTGGCTGGCGTTTGAACGGTTTAATTTAAATTTAAAGATAGAAAACGTTTAAAAAAGACTCTATACAAGACCCATACTATGACTGGAATGCAGATGTCAAAATTGGTATCAGTAGCCTCAAAATTTAAAAAGATTATTCGATTATTTAAAAAATAAAAAATTTTGTTCTTTTAGCCCACTGTACATTGTTAAACAAAAATAATTACAAAAAAAGACAATAAAAGTTTAAAAAAAGAGCAATAAACACTTTAATCGCTTACAATTTTTGCTCTATTTGCACCCACTTGTACTAAAGCCATTTGATGTTTCCTTTTTTTCTTTTTTTTTTTTTCTTAGAAACTTTGGAAAATTTCTTTGACACTAAACAGAGGGAATAAGATGGAGAAGGGAAAATAAAAAATATCAAAAGAAGATAAAATTTAAGAAAAAATCTTATTCGCCTCTTTGCTTTTCTTTTTTGTTTTCCATTTTCTATTTTCATTAGATGTGTTAGAGTTTTCCGTTTCGTATTGTATTTGTTGTTTCTTTACCAAAGCAAACGAAACTGCTTTTTGTAACCCTTTGCTGGGCACTTTTCTTTCTTGAATATGGAATTTAAAAATCGTGCAACATAGAAATTAAAAACAAATCGAACTAAATATCTGTGAATAGACAATGAAATTAAGAATATATTTTTTTAGTTTTGAATTAATTTGAACTTTAACAGTATGAAACAACAGAAAATCAAAACAGGCTCGTAATTAAATTGGCAGCCACAACTACAAATATCATCATTTCAAGCTCTAACTAACACACAAGCAAACAACTATTATAATTCTTTACAGTTCTTTCTTTTTTTTTAGTAAAAGTTTTAAATCACATGGACTTTGTTTCCAAATTTCACTAAGTTCACATGGGAAAAAAAACTTAAATACAGCGAAAGATAAGAAGTCAGTTGCAACGTGCATACTCTGTTGCATTATGCACAAAAAATCTAATATCATAGTGTTATTAATTAAAGTATGTTGTTACATTTAACTAAAACATAGAATTTATTTAAGTAAACAAAAACAAATAACAGCATGTAATAGTAAACAATTTCTTTTATTTCAAATTTTAATCCACATATCCTAAGGCAATATTCTAAATACATCCTAAGGACTAATGAATACCTACCATTAAATTTTATGTTCCCTTCCCCTACGTTTTAAATTTTAACATTTAATTTTTACCACAATATAATTTCATCAAATTTATTTAAATATTAAATAATTGAAATTAATTATATTTTATAAAACTAGCTGTACCCTGCACCACCAACTAAAATAAATTTGAAGGGAAGGCATTACACAAATATCCAATTAGTTTTGAATCATTTTATTCATTCAAAGTTTCGGTCGATATTAATGCTGCGGCTCTACGTCGCTAACTCTGAATTCGAGTAATACGTTGATTCGGCGTCTCATCAGTTCTTGATCTCGATGATTGGGACGTGCATCACTTTGATCAGGTGTCTCAGCAGCTCGTATCCTCTCTCCTTCTACACGTACCTCTCGTTGATCTGGTGTTTCTACAGCTACTGCTCTTTGCGATCGTATTATTTCCCTTTCTAAACGTTCATCACGTTGAACTGGAGTCTCAGCAGCTCTAGATGTGGAGAAATCAGAACACCATAAAAGTTTGATGACTCCGAGTTACAAACAATATTGAATGAAGATTACACATTGAGTCACAAAAAAACGGCAAAACTATTAAATGTGGCACAACATACAATTCCTTGCAGTTTAAAACCTATGGAAGGATCCAAAAGTCTGGCAAATGGGTGCCACATGAATTGAAAGACAGACAAATGGAAAACCGAAAACCATTTGTATAATTTTGCTTCAAAGACACGATAGAAAATAAGTGTTGCATCGAATTGTTACTGATGAAATGGATTTATTTTCAGAATCCAAATCGGAAAAAATCAGTAATCCGGTACAACTACCAACTTCGGGTGCAAACGAGACCGATTCTTCAGGAAGACAATGCTATATGTTTGGTGGAACCAGAAAGGTGTAATGTACCATGAGCTCCTAAAATCTGATGAAACCGTTAATACAGATCGCTACCGACAACAAATGATCAATTTGAACCACCGTATAGTTCAAATACCATGTCAGAGATCTCGAACAAAACGAAATATGAAAAAATATTTCTTTTGCGCCTTTCTCTCAGTAGATTTCTGGCAAAAAAAAGTTCTAAACAATCTATCGTTCGGAATCGACTTTAAACTGTAGGTTTCGCCACTCGTGTATAAAATTAAAACACAGAACATAAGTGGCGTGAGAAGTTAGGTCGTAATCGTGACTAAAGGGTTGTAATAACCAATTATCTATGCATGTATTGATTAAAGAACGAGCGGAATGGGACGTAAGACCCGGCAAGGTAATTTTTAACTTAACACAAAGTAAAATCGGTTCAGGACATAATAAAACATAAAACTAGGTCCCGAAAGTCGAAAATTGGCTGACAAATTGGTTTGTTTCAAGAGACGAACAGTTTTATTGGTGGGGAATCCACACATTGCATGAAAGTTGAAAAAAAATGCCAATACTTGGAATAAAATGTCTTTTACTTTCCTATTAAAAGTTTGTGTTTTATTTTCACAATAAAAATGCGCTCATTTCATACCGGTACACTACATTACCGTAAATATTAAACCAACGTATCCCCTATTGATTTATTTTTAATATTTTTTTAATTCTCTCCCACAGAGTTTATGAAATGAAATTTTCAATTACAAATGAAACGAATTACTTACACACACAAGTAATTTTTACAATATTTCATGCGAGTATATACAGAACAATGAAAAAAACAAACTCTTTATTACTGTAAAAATGATAATTTATGGTTAAATTGAACGCAATAAATATTGAATAATTTCATAAATGTAATAAAAATACCTTACCATGATTATAAATACAAAGTATGTATGTATGTATTTTGCTTGTATACCATATTCTATTCAATACCATTTTTTTATTTTATTTCCTAATTTTTTAACTTCAATTGATTATTTTTCAAAAGGAAATATTTTTTCCAATAAAATCTCCTGTGGATATCGACAGACAATTCCTTTTTCAAAAATGCTGGTCAATTAGTAAAATTGTTTATTTTGTTTTTACAAATAAAATCATTTTTATATTCTTCTTTTTTTCCATTTTAGGTTTTTTTCTGCTTTTGTCAATAAATTTTAATGTTTGTTTTATTGTATACTTGTTGACATTTTATTTTCGACCACATGCAACAACAACAAAACAAATAAATATTTAATCTAAAACAAATACTTGAAAAAAGAGGGATTTGAAAGAAAAAATAAATAAAAGTTTAATTTTTTTCAATTCCTTTTAATTATTTCTTAAAAGCCAATGTTTTTTTATTTTATTGTTCTTCAAACAATAAAGTATTGTACAAAATTAATTTTTTATATTTCTATTAAAAAAAAAAAGAAAAACTAGGGTACATCTAGTTTGCTAGGAGATAAAAGTATCAATTAATAAGGGTTGTTAAATTCAAAGGAAATAATCGTTTACGTAAAAACGTAACAATATTTTGCTTGTTCTTAGATTAGGTTGGGTTAAACTGGCAGCTGTCTTAATAGGTAGTGCTCATATGAGTTCTATAAGATCCTGTTGTAATCATATATAATTGTTGTAATCGTCATATAATTATAGCTGCTGGTTGGCATCTTTCAACTATCCCGAGAGTCTTATAAAAATATGAATTTTTCTTAAATCGCCCTTGGCTTGACATGTTTTTTGACTAAATTCTAAGCGTCCAAGAATTCTTCTCAGGTTCCCATGTGCCGGACAATGACAAAGAAGATGTCCCGTAATCTTCTATTTTTCCTTGTCGTTACTACGTTGTTACGAAACCAGTCACGCGTTAGCACTGTTATAATTTTTAATGCAAATTCTGTGCTCCATGTATGACCAGATCTGTCTGATATCTCTGCAAGTGGGTCCATTATCCCATCTTCCTCTTGCACAATCAATGGAGTTTTTCTGCACAGAAACTCCAATCTCACATACGATGAATTCGTTAGATTACCAAAACATAACCTTCACTTGTGAAGTCGCCGTAGTCTAATGGGTAGTGTGTTGGCTTATTAGACATAAAGCCAGGGTTCGAGCCCCAGGCAAGACATTTCCAGCAAAACGAAATATGAAAAAAATATTTCATCGGCGACTTCCTTGCAGCAGATTTGTGACAAAACCTCTGAGAGTAAATAAAATTGCCATGAAATGTTTCTCAAAAACCTGTCATCCGGAGTCGACTTTAAACTGTAGGTCCCGCCACTCATGTATGAAATTAACGCTCACAACATAGGGAGGACGTGTACTTGTCAAATATGACAAGTAAAGTACCCGGAGGTCGAATTGACCCATTTTACAACGACACACACAACATAAATGGCGCGAAAAGTTAGGTCGTAATCCAAACTGAAGGGTTATAATGACCAATTATGTTATGTTAGTGGTGGAATGTCGTTCAGACTTCATGAATAACACAAGTTAGGATGCAACAAGTTCGAATAAGGAAGTTGCTTTGCTTGCAAGTAACTTCAAAAATCCTCACAATATTGATAATAATATTTTAAACCCCTATCGTGTGTATTAGCCCAAAATCATCATCTATAAATAGTTTAAAACACTTGTAATAATCAATGGTTGTTGTTAATTTTCTTTAAAGTTAAACTTTGCGAAAGGTTCTTAAGCAAGCTAAGAAACAATGCTTGTTTTTGCTTTTTTTGTCTTGTGCTGTAAATACCAAGTCATAGCCGCCGTCTTAAATGGAGCCTGTCACATTAATATGCCTCGTACCATTAAATAAAAATTTTAAATTCCAAATGAACGATAAGAACTTTTGTGTGTTCATCTGGATGGAATGAAAAAAAAAATGAAAACTTCAACGATAAGACTGCATGGCTGACTGACTATGTAACCGACTGACTGAGTAGCAGCAAGCAGTGAACGTTATTTAAATACAAATTTTGTTTTATGGTATTTGTTCACCAGGTGAAACAAGTTACTTTTTATTATTTTTTTTTTGTACAAAATCAAGCCTGTATAAGTAAATGAAATTATTTTCTTTTTATTATGTTTGCAAAATTTTATATTTTTCTTAAAATTAAATTCAAATCTATTTATAGATTGAGCAATAATGCAAAGAAGATTTTATAATAGAATGGATTGGTAATATAAACCTTGGGCTGTTATTGCACTTACCATATCACCATTATCGATTTATTCTTTCCTTAACCAGCTTAAATTCATATTCACTACTGGTGGGTGAGGCATTTTGAATACCATATTTTATAAGCACTTTCCCCCATAGTATGTTGCATGTCTACAGCTACTTGTGGCAAACAAAAGCAAAACAAAAAAGAGTATTCGATTTACAATGTACTAGAGGTGCAAGACCAGAACCTATTCAACAGATTAACATACAAATAAACACAAGAACTTAGTATTGGTTGTGCATTCGTTCTTTCAATTTTTAAACAAAAAACTTGTATATCAATATGAATAAAACTTTGCCTAGCACTTCTAGGCCACAAATTAGGAGGGTAGCGCATTAAATTCATAGCCTTTTAGATTTTCACGCCTTTTCAATGAAAGAACTCTGCTCAAAACGTATGTTTTTAAGATTCTTAGAAGTCGCCGTATTCTAGTACGTAGTGTGTTGGGTTCGAGCCCCAGGCCCGTGGTCAAGACAAAATACAAAAAGTTTTTCTTCGGCGACTTCCTCTCAGCAGATTTCTGGCAAAAACTCTGAGAGTAAATAAAATTACCATGAAAAAGTTTTTCAAAAATCTGTCGTTCGGAGTCGACTTTAAACTGTAGGTCCCACCACTCATGTATAAAATTAACACACACAACATAAGTGGTTTGAGAAACTAGGACGTTGTACAATGGTTCAATTTGACCTCCTGGTACTTTACTTGTCTTAATTGACAAGTACACGTCCTCTAACCTAACCTTAAGATTCTTATATTTCCAGGAAAAGCACGTTGGATTCACCTTTGCTGGTGCCTATGTAAGTACTAAACTCACCTCTTATATCCTTAACCACATTTGCACCTCGAGGCTACCGCTAGATATTATCTTGCAGACGGCAGCCTCTCATGTAAAATTTTTTCAGCCAGTCCTACTTTTGAAGTAGCAGCATTACATCAGCCCATGGTAATCTATGGACGACCAAAACGGCAGTGCCAATTCACCAGATATTTTTCTAAAACCTATTCACTCTTAGACAATACAACGCAAACAATTTCCTCCTCATGGTTTTTACGGAGCATGCTTCCGACCAGGTTAGGCGAACATATACGATTATCTATAAGAGTATGATCCTCGATATTTTTTTCTTTAAACCTCCAATATTTGGTATTATTCCAGCCAGTACTCCCTGAGTTGCAGAAGTTTCTCCACTGATGGATTTCACATGTTCCTTAAATCTATTTTCGTCATTACAGCCCCTTCATTCAGGGTCCTTCAGACAGGGTTACGACCTTGCTTCTCACACTACTTGTGTTGTGTGTGTTAATTTTATACATGAGTGGTGAGACCCCGAACAACTGATTTTTCAGAAACTTTTCATGGCTATTTTTTTTACTGTCAAAGTTTTTGCCAGAAATCTGCTGAGAGGAAGTCGCCGATGAAATATTTTTTCGTATTTCGTTCTGTTGGAGATGTCTGAATTTAAGTTTGAATCGTGGCCTCACGTCTAATAAGCCACCATACTATCTACTAGACTACGGCGACTTCAGTTAGTACTACATTTTTCATTTTTATGGCTACATATTTGGACGGCCTCTATCTAATATGCATTCATGATCTAACTAGTCCAATTGCAGAGTTCATCGCAACCTCTATTTCCTTCATTCTCTTAGCTACTGATACTATGGAATGTCGTCCGCAGTACCCACAATTAAAGTTCCGCCAGAGAACTGTAGTTGAAGTACTACATCGTAAAGGATATTTCATAGAAGGAGCCAAGTACCAAGGACTGAAGTATACCTGCCTAGATATTCGTTTTCTCTATAATCTGTCGAAGACCTTCAGTCTTAAAAAATAATTAATTTATGACTTCCATTATGGTGTAGTCAAACTAAAAAAGGGTTTGCCTATCTGTCCTAGTCGTTTTTAACATTAAGTGTGACCACTGCCGTGTAATAATTGTAGGCAAATCTCCATCTGTCGCCTATAATTTTATCTCGCTATGTCATCTCTCGTCTTTATTGCAGTCATTTGGAAATCCGTATTGTAGGAACGATGTTTCATCAATGGTTACTGAATCTGATGCGACCGTACAATTACGGAAAATTTCGAACGTAGTTAGCGCTTGGCTAGGGTATCTACACCCGAAGTCTAATAGATAGTGTATTGGGTTATTAGACGTGAGGCCACGGTTCAAACCCCTGGTCAGA
Organism: Sarcophaga subvicina; assembly: GCA_936449025.2. NCBI lineage: Eukaryota > Metazoa > Arthropoda > Insecta > Diptera > Sarcophagidae > Sarcophaga > Sarcophaga subvicina. The sequence goes on from OW388084.2 coordinate 44,467,731, forward strand.
CATTTCCAGCAAAGCGAAATATAAACGAATATTTCCAAAAAGTTTACATTTCAGCAGATCTGGCAAAAACTCGGAGCGTAAAAAAAATTTGCCATGAAATGTTTTCAAAAATCTGTCGTTAAACTGAAGGTCCCTCCACTTATAGATAAAATTAACATCCACAACAAGGGTGATGTGAGAACCAAGGTCGTAATCCTGACTAAAAGGTTTTAATGATCAATTATGTTTGTGTGTATGCATGTAGGTATGTCTGTACACCCGAAACATCTGAAAAAATTTACAATATGGTGCTGTCCAATCGTCAATTAAAAGTGTGATATATTGCCGAAGATATGCCGCGTTGGCTCACAATAAAGCAGAAACATGTGGCAACATTACAAGAATTTTTAAATTTATTCCACTAGAGAGGATTAAGACGATCCACAAGTCTTACGACTTACTCGATATATAAGGAAAGCGTACGATATTGAGAGAAAATGCGAATTTTGGAATCATTATAAACCCACACTTTACACTTCTTTAGATGCAAAGATTCATTTCGTGATTTTCTCAATTGTAATCGTAAAACAATTTTTGGAGCCTAAGGGAATGACACAGCGGAATGAGATGAAATCATCTTGTTTTTTTCGTTATTTTCTTATTTTTGAAAGGATTAAAAAAAGCACAGTTATAGAAAGTGTACAGCGCTTATTATAACGGGCCGCTGTGCGTAATCAAGTGAGCTTTGGTATCAAAGCCACCACTTCAACCTAACCTAACCTAACATATAGCGCTCAAAGAAGGTTATGTTGATGCAATGCAAAAATCCGTATATGAATCAAAATGCCAGAAACTTATTAACTCACCTTCGTATAGGAAAAAATAAAAATACTGTTGATAACTCAGTCGAGTATTACAGGACACGATGCAACACAAATTGTGCAGTTCCCTCCCTGTTTTAAATTCAAGAAACTATTGGAAACAGATTTAAACAATTTAAGAATCTCTGCTTCTTGATATTCGATATATTTTCAATGAATATAAGGCTATTCCTGCTATTGTTATTGTTGTTTCTATTATTTATCTTAAAAAGCTTAGCTTATTCATCTTAAGCTAACAAGTACAAGTAATATGGAATCCAAACAGAGGAAGAGTGGGGTACATTCGCTTATAATTTTTGCATAAACGAAATACAATTCCATTCAACACTCGCAAAGAAAGTCTTTTTTTATTTTATTGATAAGAATTCGTTTAAACTTACTTACAGTGTGAAGGAGTAAGAGAAATAAAAATTAAAAAGTGTTCCACCATGTCATGCAAACATTGTTGCAATAAAAATAGATGGCAAATGGTAATTCAATGAGAATTTTATGTATAAAATTAAATAATTTCCTAAAATTTGTGGATTTGAAATAATGCCAATGCCAAGGCATGTATCCACACAGCTGTAAATATGAAAAAAGTGCCATATTTACCAGGTATACGCTCATGAAATGAGCATCAACATATAAATGTCTCCATAGCTAATGGCGTATGGTCAAATTTGCATATGTAGTGGTAATATTTGTTTCACTTAGCACAGTAACACATCAAAATTGAACCTTCAAACAGCATTGTATTGTTGTTGTGAAGAAGAAAAGAACATATGGTTTATGCAACGCATGTAGCGAAAATCAAAAGTATTTTAATATTCTTCAAACTCTTCTCAGTCTATACGTGCGAGTACAGTTTTGCTAACTCTTTAACAAAAAAAGGTGGATTTGATACATTATTTAATGCGTGACCGGGGAACTTCACTTTTATTGTGAACTAGCTGTACCCTACGAGTGTTCAAGTAAATTTGAAGGAAAGACATTACACAAATGTTCAATTAATTTTGAATCATTTTATTGATTTTGTTTCCTGTTGTCCTGATGATTTAGATGATCGGGCCTGAGTAGTACACATTCGATCATTTTCTAATCTCACTTCTCGTTGTTCAAGTGGTTCAAGCGAACGGTTCTCAGCGGCATATACTCGAAGATATTCCAGTCTCAATGATCGTCTGATCCTGAGGCTCCTAATGCTCTTTTCTTCCGTGATTGAGGTGTAGGTCAACCAATCGCTTGTCATTCATTTTGAATAATTGTCAGTAATGCCATCCATCGGAAATTAATCGCACCAACCTCCGTCTACTCATGCGCACCAACTTTGTTAAAGAAGGCACAGTTTACGATTTAATTGATTTTAAGTAATTTTCAGTGGCGCCACCTGCCGGAAATTAGTCCTACCAACTTAGAAACGTTCCCCGGCTCAAGCGCAACAAATTGCTAAAGATCATAACATGATCAAATGCATAGTTTACGATTCTATAAGGTACATACAAGCAAACATTCATTTTTATATATACAGACTATAGGAGGTGACATTTCCACTATAGCCAATCCGTCCATTTTGTTCATATATACAGTCAAAGTCGCCCATACAAAATTTGAGGACTCTAGCTGTTGCAGTTTATGAGATATGCGACATTAAATACTTATTGGGTATGTGGGCGTGGCACCTCGCCTGCTTGAAATTTTAAAATAAAATCGGTCCAGCCGTTTAGCCGTCTATAGACGTAGCCTATAGTTCCTTCCAGGCATACAGGAAGATACTGTGAAAATTTCAAGAAAATCGGTTCAGCCGTTTAGCCGTCTATAGACTCCAAACAAACAAACAAACCCACAAACAAATAAACACACAGTCATTTTTATATGTAAGAAAATGAGCCTTAATTTGTTTTGGTTTGGTGATGACATCTGTCAAACATATTCAGTTGACATCAAATCAGTGAATAAGCGTGGCCATATTGCGTCATCGTGTTAAAGATGGCGAATTTTGTACCCGAAAATAATGATTTGCGGAAAGGATTAATTTTTGTTTTCGTTTGAAAAAAAGTGATGGAGAGTTGCATAGAATGCTCGACAGGGCATTTGATGATCACGTTCTATCAGAAAAAATATGCAGAAGATATTTTCGACAGTTGTGAGAACTGAAGAACGCGGAAAACCACCATTAAAGTTTGAAGACACCTAATTGCGAACAGCATTGGATGAAGATTACACTTTGAGTCAGAAACAAATGATAGAAATGTTAAATGTTACACAACAAACAATTTCTGAAAGTTTAAAAGCTATGGAAAACAGCTAAAGCTGCAGGCAATGGATGCCACATAAATCGAATGACGGACAAATGGAAAATCAAAAAACTACTTATTAAATTTTGCTTCATAGAAACGCTAAGAAAAACACAGTGTTGCATCGAATGAAATATGGATTTATTTGCAGAGTCCTAAACGGAAAAAATTATGGGTTAATCCTAACACAACCATCAACTTTAGCTGTAAAACTATGTTGATTCGAAAGTAATACAATACTGTGTGTCTTGTGGAACCAGAAAGGTGTGGTGTACCACGAGTTCTTAAGACCTGGTGAAATAGTTAATACAGATCGCATGAATATAAATTTCAATGAATTTCAAACGGGAAAGTAATCAAAGCATTGGACAGAAAGCTGCTATCCTACCCACCGTATTCATCGATAAGCTGAGCAGCACTTTGATTCTCACGAGAAAGTCAAAAATTGGGTGACTATTTGTTTTACTTTAAGAGACGAACAGTTAGTTATATTGGCGAGGAGTTCATAAATTGCCTGAAAGATAGAAAAAATGTGTAGCCAGCAATGGCTAATACTCCAAGTATTAAAGGTTTTTTACTCTCTCAAAACGCTCATTTCATAGAGATACATCAGAGATCAGCAATGAATCGCTTTTTCGCTACTCATAAGTACTCGTGGAATTTTGAGTATGAGTGAGTTAACAGCGTTGAAATCCAACTATTCTGATTCATTCGTACTCAATACAACATTGATTTGAAAGTACAAGTTGCAATGAGTATGAGTACAACGTTGACATCAAACTCATAACATTCGAAATATGTTTGATTCATACAGCTACTCATTTAGATTCATAAATTTAGAAAAATACTTATAATACTCATAAATGATTCGAGTGATTCGAATCATTAATCAAAATTTAAAGTCTTAGTTGTTGCATTTACAAAGAAAGAAGAAAGACACACAAACATAAAAGACAAGACAGTAAGCAGAGTAAACACACAACCTTCTTGTGAGTATGTAGTGTTCATAAGCGAATCATACTTATTTTGTGATTCGTGTGTACGATGAGTCATGTAAAGTCGAAATCAATAACATCATGCGTATTGTTAAGTATGAGTACCATGAGTATTTCAAACTTTGAATATGAGTAGTATGAGTATGACATTAAAATAAGTATAAATGCGTATAAGTATCAGAAATTATAAGTTTTTCGAATATACTCATCATTTTGATGATGAAATTTTTATAACTTAATCAAGTTAAACTGATCCTAACTATCATAGCACACTGTAAAGTCTCTACCTTACCCTAGTTTATCTCGCTTTATCTTATCTAACCTAACCTTACCTAAACTAATGTAACTTAAACTGCCAATAAAGCATTTTTTTCGCTACTTTCGCGTTTGCCTTTAAATTAAATTTTATTGCCTCCAACACTATCACAGTTAAGCGTATTTTATTTGAGAAGAGACTGGATTGTTTAGCTTTTAAATTTTCTTTTCCTTCTTTTCCTTGTTGTGTTTCTGTATTAAGAATAGAAATATTAAAATAATAAATAAACTCACCGTTGGATGGCATTTCTATTATTAAAAAGAAAAACAATAACAAAACAAAACCAACAAACACAAAAAGGAAATAAGAATGAGAGAATGGCAATGGGAAACAAAAACATTTCATTTCTATTATTTGTTCACTTTTCAATCTCCTTATTGAGGCATTTTTTTTCTGTCGTTTCGTTGTTTTTGTTTTGTTGGCGTCTATTGTTTTATCTTTTCAATCATTCTCTGTTTCAGTCACCTTCCATTACCTCATCCAGTGTCCGTTGGTGCGAGGATTTTTCAATTCTGTTGTTGTTGTTTTTTGTTTTTTGTATTAAGAATGGTGTTATGAGTTATGAGGTTGCCTAGGCAGCTGATTTAAATGACAATAAGGCTTGGGTGGTCAAATTCAAAAGGATTTTTAATATAATGGCATGCAATGCACTGTAACCACCTACGGTCTATTCACAGACGTAATATTATTTTTGTTATCGTCGTAAAGAGATACCTTAGTACAACGACCATACGATCTAAAGTATTCTTAGTTGCTGTAATGTCTACTATAAGCCAACTGCCGCAAACTTCAGGATGCTGCTCGGTGTCAACTAAAGCAATTCCCTGACCAGAACATGATATGAAACCAAATGTTTCCATCTGGAATGGATCAATGCCTCACAGACAGTGCCCTGTAGAAATTGTTTTTCTAACTTTATATTATTCCTGGATAGTCTGATGCTTTAGGCAAACTAACTCCTCTTGTAAATACCCAACAGCAATTTAGGTTGCCTCAGAATAATTTGGTTTGAGCATAGTCCCCATCTCTCTACCCGATAATTCTGCATGTTATGCTCTAAACGACGACCATTCAGAATATGTCTTGAGTCTCATTTCCTCTTGTTGTCCTCAACGAAAGTTTTCATTTCCTCAAATACAATTTGAGAAATGTTTTTGCCTCTCTTTAACTTTTCTTCTAAACTTCTTCCTACTCTCTCTTCCTCGTTGCGGAAAATTCCACATACCTGAGACCAAGTAGAACTTTTACTTTTTTCCCTTATGTAGCTGATTCAGTTTCTCCAAATATTCACATACTCCCTTCGATTTAAACTCATTAGAGCTGAAGGTTCAAATGGCTGCTTTCCTGTCCAAGTTGAATTCAACACATCTTTCGAGAGCATAGACTTAGGTTTGGAAGATACTCCCGAGTTTTACCATGGGCTCGAAATATTTCATTCAGAAACCAAAACCCTTTCTCCTGCTCCTGCTTCATGATCCATCCTTGAACCATCTGTATCATCCCTCTTTTAAAAGAGTATACAGCTTCCAGATTATGGTATTCATTTTTGTTACGAAGTCTAGTTGCATAGCACTTTCCAAAACCATAGAGTCTTCTGGTTCTGTCCAGGAGATAGTTAGGGAAGAAACTGTCCGAAATCCCATAATGAATTTCATGTTAGACTTGTCTCCCATGAACCTAGCCATAGTCTCTAAAGGTTCTAGTCTTCGCTACCATATGTTATACCAATACATGCTAGGCCATGTATAAACACAGGGTTAGTACGTCAAGAGAACAAACATCTTATATAACAAGGGTGTCAACAAGTCCTATACGAAATACTAAGCAGTTGATGATAAGATTGCTTTATCGATTCCTTTTCTTCACAGCAGAATCTGCAGGCAATAAATCTACTTGTTGCATATATTACGATACTTAAGAATCGGCTGAAAGTGTTTCCAAACTTTCTCAAATTTGTTAAATATTACAGTGAAGTCCTAGCTTCAAAAATTAAATTTGTTTTTCAAATGATCGAGGCCATTGAAGCCAGTCTACGATGGGCTCAACCTCACCAACCTCCTCAACCTTACCCAAAGTTGTTATTCAGCGTGCTCCTTGTACGATTATTTCTACTCCCACAGCCTGAGTCATTTTGAATATATCCGTATGTCAATTTTGTGAGTCATCGCGTATCCATATCCTGTCTGATAAAAGACGACTTCCTTAAAAAAAAATTTCTAGCAGTGTCGTTTTTTCATATATCGCCACGTTAAGCAGTGTTAATTTCAGACGAGCATTAATTTCCGTTATCTGATTCGACTTCACACATGTGTGAGATAAAGCCATACAAGCCATTGCTTGTGTAGTGTTTATTACAGCGTCATATACCATAGTATTGTAGGTAGTCGCCGTAGCCTAGTAGGTAGTGTGCTGGCTTATTAGACGTAAAGCCACGGTTCGAGCCCCAGGCTAGACATCAAGACAAAATACAAAAAGTATTTCTTCGATGACTTCCTCTCAGCAGATTTCTGGCAAAAACTCTGAGAGTAAATAAAATTGCCTTGAAAAGTTTCTCAAAAAATCTGTCGCCCGGAGGCGACTTTAAACTGTAGGTCCCACCAATCATGTATAAGATTATCACAAACAACATAAGTGGTGTGAGAAACTAGGACGTTGTACAATGGGTCAATTCGACCTCCGGGTACTGTACTTGTCTTAATTGACAAGTACACGTCCTCTAACCTCACCTAACTTATTGTAGGTATGACCACATAGGTAGGGCTTAGGGCTTAGACTTCAAGATATACCAGGTGTCTCATCATTAACACGGAACCTGGTGATAAAGTATATGTGAATATCATAGAATAGTAAAAAGACATGGAAGGCCCATAGACCGAGCAAATCAGAAAAAACCAAAAATGCTGTTATCTTGGGAACACAACCCAAATATTGTTAGGGTTAGATCAATAGTGTCCTTTGGGGCAATTATTTGAGTAAACAAAATTAATCTGAAGAGAGTTTATATGGAATTAGATAAGATAAAGAGAGAAACTTGTGTTGGTATAACCATAGAAGTGAGAAGTTATCCTTCAGCGTGGCTGAATACTCCAGAATTTAAGACATTTGCACATGGCAGTGAAGAATAAAGTTTTGGAGTCTATGGAACGATAATGGGAGACAATTTTAACACGAGATTCATCAGGGAAGTATGTTACCTAATGTCCACTCTAAATGAACCCAAATAGAAGTAAAGTAAACCCTACGAGTTGCTTTAAACGAGACTTAGTAAGAAAACTGAAGGGATTACCTTAAAGATTACATACTGTTTCTGTGGTATACGAATAAGTTAAAAACAGATAATGGCTTGATAGGAGAAATAGTGTTACTCCCTGCTGCATCTTAGATAATTTCTAGCAATAAGCATACAAACGAGCTTGCAAAGAGTGTATCTTCTGTGCCGCTGGACCGCCAGGACCCTTTTGTAAAAAGTGTTTGGAACCATCTGACTTTAAGACAGTCTAAACTTTTATTGGCAATTAGAACAGGAGACGATTTGAGTCAGGAAAATTTTAAAGCTAGTACAAGGCTTTTCGACAGGGTACTGTAAACTCAAAGGACAGTTGTTTAGAATAGAAATCGTCTCGCTTCTACCTTCTCGATTCTATGATGATAAGCATGAAATATCGGACCATTTTTGTGATGCTTATGCATCGTAGGACGGAACGCTTAGATGCATATTAAGTGCTAAGCAAAGCATTTTTTCTTGACATTCAGCTGTATCCAGAAGTTTGGTTTCATAGTTTTGATTAGCCATTATAGGGGCACCATACCTATATTGAGTGTATTGAAAAAGATTGTATGGTCTAAGTACTACAGTACCTCTACAAGGCATAGAAAATAATAATAAGATCAATTGTTGTCATGGAATATGAAAGTGCAATAATGTATCTTTGATTTTATTATATTGGGTTTTTCATTAAGCGTTCCCTGTCTGTAAATTAAATAAAACCAAGAGTGTATAAGATATCTTCGAAATTTTTGTATTTATTCGCCAGAATATTGACGCTGTTTTGTGTGGAATCTAACATCGTTCAAATGGTTCATAATTTTAACCGACGGCACGGGTAATGTTGGCTTTAGATCGCAGTTGTTGGTGGCTGGACCGGTTGAATTTTAAATGGATGCAGGTCCAAATCAAAATTCAAATGAAGTGTCCGTAGTATAGTAGGTAATTTGTAGACTTATTAAACGTGAGAACACGATTCAAACTCCATGTCAGCAGTTTCTAAAAAAGCGAAGTATGAAAATAAAATATTTCTCCGGCGCCTTTCGGATTTCTGGCAAACACTCTGAGAGTTAATAAAATTCGCATGAAAAGTTTCTCAATAATTTGTCGGTCGAGGTCGACTTTAAACTGTAGATCCCACAACTCATGTATAAAATTACCACAAACAACATAAGTGGCATGAGAAGCTAGGTCCTAATCCTAACTGAAGGATTATAACAACCGACTGCATGGATAATATTGGCTTTGGAAACTGCTGTTGCTTGTGGCTGGGTCAGTTGAATTTTGTATGGGTACGGGGTCAAATCATGACACAAAACTCGCCTACTTGTGGTCTACGAAAGTCTCATGGACAGCGTCTATATTTTCGGTAAATCTAGCGTTCCGTCGACGTACGCGTGTTGGTCAATCGTTCACTGACCCAGTGGATTCTAATTTATCCACCAAACTGCGAATAGTATTATCGGTAGGACGATTATGTTGATCGTAAAATGAACGAATTACGCTGTATGTTTGCCGAACAGAATCACTATTTTGAAAAAACAATTGCGGATGTTATTGAATGCTACAGCCATCTGAGGCAATTTGGTAAAACGGACTGAATAATTCACAACTAATTTAATAGAGGCAGCTATCTTCTGTTGAACTTTAAGTAGAATTGACTGAAAATTATTTAGTCTTAGTGCAGGTGTACACTTTCAAAAATCTTTCATTCATTCTGCAAATTTTAAATTTGTCGTGCTTTATTACTGTTTTGCAAGATATTGTCCATGAAAATTCGTATCTCTAAGTATTATTCTCTTTCAACATGATTTTTAATAAGAAAACACAAGAATTTTTCATAAATCCCACGTTTTTTCTTTTAATTTAAAAAAAATTCTTATTTTCGCTATGACTTTAGTGTTTTAACCTGGTAAAACAAAAAATTTAATTAAGTTTTCGCCTTTGTCCTCATAAAAGTAGTCATGGCAAGCAACATCTTTCTAGATTCCTCCCGACTAAGTAAAGAAATTATTTTTGTTTCTAAAAAAGTTTTCCCTGGTTTTACCTGAATTTGCAAAAATTTTAAAATGTTGATCAGGTTGAATTAAATTTGAAAAGTTAAAAAGAAAAACGAAAAACCAGTAGTCGTTGGCAGTCAATATTCAGTGCGCTATTGTATTGCAACACCTTCCAACTGCCTTGGCAACCAATCTTCTTCGCAGCATTATTATCATCACCATTGCACCAGCATCAGTTTTTGGTGGCCGAAATCCATTAAATTGAACATTTTTTTTATTAAAATGTTGCATGAATGTTGTATGCAAGTGCACGAATACGTGTGAACGAACGTTCGCTGCATGCCTGCCATGGAGGACACTTGCAATTTTTCTGAAAGTTTTTTTTTCTGTTTTTTTGTGTTAATTTGATACCAAAGTGCACATCAAAAATTGTGAAAACCATCAACGGGAAAATATTTTTAAGAAATTTAAACATTAAAGTATCCTTCCGTTTCCGTAACTATGGCGACATTTATTGCTTTTTGGATTGTGCTCCATTTTAATTGGAAGCAAATTCATATTTTCCGCAGTTAACTTATGACGTTACGAAGAAGAATTACAAGTTTTATGACGGATTTATTGGATGAACAATAAAGAAAATATGAAAAATTTATATTTTATGCCTTAAAATCAGTAAGACCATGGATATAACAAGTTAATGACTTTAATTGGTAACATTTTAAATACCAGTTAAAGGTTAATATTTTTTTGCATGACATGTTGCAATGTTATGGTAAAAGTGTTAAGTAAGGTTTGTCGTTTTACCATGAATACTCTGGCAAAGGAACAACGCTTGTCAATGTCAATTTTATTATTAAATTTCGTACGGGAGAAAAAACTCTTCCTAACGAAAAAACATCCACAATTATACGGTTTTCGGATATGCAAACGCCATTATTGAGCTCAATATTTAATATAAAGCTCCAATAAATTATTGCGCAGTAAATACGCAAATTATTATAATATTTAGTAAAACATAAAATGCAGCACTGTCATAACTATGTTTAGTGCGCATATTACAATTATTCGAACACTTTCTATTGATATTTGACAATTCAAATGTCAACAACAACAAACAAAAAAAAAACAATGTTGTTGAAACAATCGGCTTTTTTGCTTACCAGCTGTCAAATGAATATTGAATAAGCAGCTGAACTGCGTATATTATTATGTCTGAACACTTAAAATATTGTACTCAATTAACCGAATATTGACTCAATAAAAGTGCATATGCATATAATGTATAAAATTAACACACATAACATAAGTGGTGTGAGAAGTAGGACGTTGTACAATGGGTCAATTCGACCTCCCGGTACTGTATTTGTCTTAATTGACAAGTACACGTCCTCTAGCCTAACCTAACCTAAAGTGCATATCTGAGACATAGTATTAAGGAGCTCATTTTGGGCCCAATGGGTACGTCAGCATTCATAAATGCCGCATTCAGCGTAAAGAACAGTCAGAGGCAACACAGAAGCTACCACGATATATTTATACAGGTAGTAGCAGCATAACAATAACTCATTTCGCTTTGAATTTCTGCCAAAAATAGCATATATTTGCTGCTTTTTTCATGTCACCTTCTGTCAAATCTGATTCGCTTTGCCTATTTTGCCTAAAAATGACAAATCTTAAGTAAGAGTAAACGTAAACAAACTTTTCGCCTTGTGTTTGACATTTCAGAGACAATGTAACAATAAGCATTCAGCTGCGTTGGTAACACTACCTGTATAAATACATCTTGGGAGTTAGCAATTCACCCTAAAATGTTTACTGTTTTGATACAGTTTGCCGGTCTGAAGCATCATTGGTTATTAATTTTTCATAAACGACAAAAGCCTCAAATTTACAAAGAATGGATGAGGATGACTGCCTTTTTTGTCAAATAAGGGCCGTAACAAAATTCTTTCATCGTAATTTGTCTTGAACCGCCAGTTTCATTTCGGGCCAAACCTTTTGGTTGCCAGAAAGTCTGACTATTTTCGCACTGTGGAGAAACCATTTTTCTCATGCGTATTTTTAGTGAGTATGGAGTTGCCATGGTCTAGAAGTGTGGCCACGGTTCAAACTTTAAGTCAGACATCTCCAACAAAACGACATATGAAAACATTTTCTTCGGCGACTTCCTCTTAGCAGATTTCTGGTAAAAAGTCTGAGCGTAAATAAAATTGCCATCAAAAGTATCTCTAAAATCTATCGTTCGGTGTCGACTTTAAACTGTAGGCATAGCTGCCAGATTTGACGATTTATCGTCATTTTGACGATTTTGAGCTTCAAAAATATCATATTGACGATTTGACGATATATGCCCTTATTTTGACGATTTTTGGATTTTTTTGTTCTGGCAGCACATTATTTCTATGCTAGTGGTACCACACGTACAATAATCAAATCGTTCAATTTAAAAAAATAACAACAAAATATATTGTAATGAAAAGCAAGTACTTCGCAAAACCACTCTTATCAAATTATTGCCATATGTATGCAATTCTGGAACATTCAGAAATAGTTCACGTATTCATTGGAAAATGCTTTTATGCCCGTACATATATCCAATAAATTTCGAAAAACTTAGTTTGGTTTGTATTTGGGCTGGCGGCAACATCGGTCCATATTTCTATGAGAAAGCGGTGAGCACTATAAGCGAATGATTACAAAATTCTTTTGGCCTGAAAGCAAATGGTTTGACGCTGCGTGTCACACAGCTCATGCCACGTTAGATATCATGCACAAGCGATTTGAAGGCATGTTATTCTGACGTGGAGGTGACATTTGCTAACTTGAGGAGTTTTCTTGAATTGCAGTTGTATGCGAATAAGCCGCAAACTACAGCTGTGCTCAAACCTAACATAACCCATGCCATCAATAAAACTTAGACGTTTTGAATGCGATCCACACAGACAAAAGTCTGGTCATGGACTTTTAAACGATGTTATATTCCACACATAACTGCTATTTCAAATGAATAAAAAATATCAGTGATATCCAACACACACTTTCCTTTATTTAAACTAAAAAGAAAGCCGTGAAAAATCAGACTTTATAGCTTTGTGAATGAATATTCATTAGATTGGAAGATGGATAGTCACCGGCAGAATATTCACTTCTGACATGAGACCATTAGACCCGCTGGGCCAATTAAAAGTTTATATTTAAAAATGCAATAAAACAAAAACGGTTTGAAATTTTGCCAAATCATTTTTATATTTTTTGTTGTGAAAATGTTCAAGATACAGACTGTGAAGATATAGATCATGATGTATTACCTACTAGAATATAGTTTATAATTGCATAGAATCGAAAAATCATGTATGTATGTAGCTTAATTCCAAATTTATTGGGTATACTTTCTTTTTAATTATATTCGAAATATATTACTCATACGCATCATATTACATGTACTGGAATAGTTACCCTGAAAAGTATGCAATAAAAAATATTTCGATTTTATCATGTATGAAACTAATGGAATTAAATATAACTCATACGTCACATATGTTTTCTGTATTATGAATTTTACGTTGTATGGGTCCGCCATCTAACGTTTTTTTTTTCAACTAGTGCTTATTTCGTGAATGGTAACACTTAGCTCATGTCTGATTTGGTAATTAGTTTTATCCTTCCGCTGAACGTATATGGTTGTTTATACGCTGGGAAATATTGCTACATTATTTTGAAAATCATGGTAATTTCGCAGAATGTGTGCGAAAATTGCGTACGGATTTTGGAAGAAGAGACGCATCGTCAGCTCCGTATGTTCGTCATCTTGTGAAAAAAGTGAAAGAAACTGGTATACTCATCGATAAACCAAAGCGTGAAAACCGTGGCAGAAAGTGTGCGTGAAGCACCATCAACATCAATTCACCGTCGTTCTCAACAATTGAACATTTCGGAGACATCATTGAGACGAATTTTGCATAAAGACCTTGGTATGACGCCATACAAAGTCCAATTGGTTCAGGAGTTCAAAGCAATTGACCATCCAATGCATTTTCGCTTCGCTAAGTGGGCCTGCAATCGACTTACAGAAGATGCCGATTTTGGCAAAAAAAAATCATCTTTTCAGATGAAGCTCATTCTGATCTTGGCGAGTATGTAAATAAGCAAAATTGTCGCATTTGGGGCACAGAAAACCCGCACGCATACATTGAAAGTCGACGCACCCAAAACGAGTCACTGTTTGGTGCGGATTTTGGTCCAGAGGCATAATTGGGCCACTTTTCTTCGAAAATGAGCAAGGAGTGGCAGGTAACAGTCAATGGTGATCGCTATCGGGCCATGTTGAACGAATTTTTGTTCACAAAAATTGAAGAGGAGGATATTGGCAACATTTAGTTTCAACAGGACGGCGCTACGTGCCACACAGCCGAAGCTACACTCGATGTTTTGCGCCCTGTTTTTGAAGATCGCATTATCAGCCGCAGAGCTGATTTCCTTTGGCCACCTCGGAGCTGCGATTTGACACCGTTGGACTATTATTCGTGGGGTGCCGTCAAAGATAAGTGTTACGCCGACAAGCCAGAGACAATTGACGCTTTAAAGACAATATTCGTGAAGCCATTGGTGAAATACAGCTGCACACAATCGATAATGTGCTTAAAAATTGGACCTATCATATGGGCTACTGCATGGTCCATTATTTTCCATTATTAACCGGAAGGATTGTACTTTCAAATAAAAAAAGAAATTTGAGAAAATATTGAGTAGTTTTTTTTTTAAAGCATTTTCAAAAAAAAAAAAGTTATTTGGCGGAGCCCATAATGTGAGTGAATATAATGGGTTGGCGATCTAAAAGTTTAAATAGTTTGAAATGTTGATAAATTTATTGTTTTGCTGTGAACTACAACTTCTCCGGTTGGAAATAGATTTTTATTTCATTTATATGACTGACGCGGATTTATGCCCTTATTTTGATGATTTTTAAAAATTTACATCATATTCTTTACTTTAGTACATTAAAACCCACTTTAAGAATTGTATTTACTTTGCTTTATTACTATTAGAAATTTATGTTAGTAAAAACAAGGAGTAGAGTATTATATTTTTAAGTTACTTTCGAATACCTGTGATGATTTTTCTGTATTTTATTCCTTTTTAACCCCTTAAAAGCTGAAAAATTACAATTCCTAAATAACCTCGTAGTTGAGAATAATATATCACTTGTCGTTGCAGACAATTTTAAAAATTCGTGTATAGCTTCTAATATTGCCATCGGAAGAACAAAGGCAAGCGCCGTTATTTTTTTTTTCGTACGACCAACACTCAGGGAATCGATGACATTGTGTTTGAAACTATGAAAATATATTATGAGAACAAGGAAAGAGAGAACAGTGTTTATGGACACTAGGCTTGTATATTTTTATACCATAAGTAACAGGATAGACCTCTGCAGGAATTGAGTTGCACATACGAATAGTCCGACTAAAAAACTTACTTTTTCTGTAATGCAGTGTGCGATCCACTGGCCAATCGACCACATACGGATGTGCTGGCCAAAAAAGACGAGCGTTATGTAGGAATATATGATTTTCGGGAAAAAGTCCCTTTATTTCGTTCAAGCGAAACCATTTTATAGTAGCGACAGAACAGTGAAACACAAACCACATTGCAACGATGTTCCAATGATTCAATGGAGTTGGATATACTACCGTCATTAATGAGATACTATGGCCTCTCCTGTACACGGTCGAGAAACCGCAAAATAGATGTTGAGGCACCAACCCATACATCAGAGTTGTATTCCATTCTCTGACAGTTATAAACGGTGTAAATAGTAAGATCGGATGATAAGAACTTAAGAAGGAACTGAAAAATGTGTCAGCATTACACTGAATTTTCATGCTCAGGACATCAAAAGCTTCTGACTCCCTAATATCTACACCGCCCATAGATATAGATGATGTGATATTATTGCTGCGCTTATGTGGCAATAAACAACGCTGAGATATATTGTTTAAAACTTAAACAATTTTTTCCTGAAAATGATTCCAATTTCTCCATTTTTGGGAAAAAAAATATTAAATGAAGATAAGGGACGCTAGCATTTAATTTTCAATAAATTCTCTGTTAAATGTTTTATTTTTGAACTCAGATATGTACGTACATATATTGACTTTATATGTTTTACTACAATAGAAATAATTTTGGTTTTTAAAAACTTTTAATTTATTTATTTATATTTTCGGACGATTTTAATAAAAGTCTTTGATGATTTTGACGATTTTTTCTCAAATATTTGACGATTTGGTGCTTCATTTATCTGGCAGCTGTGACTGTAGATCTCGCTATTCGTGTATAAATGTTTTATAAACGACATAAATGGTGTGAGAAGCTAGGTCGTAACAGTCTTAGATGGAGCGATGTATTAAATGCTTTGGAATACAATTTCTCGGTGCCACACTACATCCTGGCCATTATAAGTAGTTATCTGAGTAACAGACAGCTTATGTATAACAAAAGCTCGGAACGAAGGGTGAAACAAATAACATCAGGAGCGTCACAATGATATATCCTCGGCCCCGACCTAGGATGGTTAGCTACGACGGAATTCTGAGAGAGGATATGCCGGAGGGAACTATTTTGGTTGGATACGCAGACGATATTGCAGTTGTTATCACGGCCAGGAATACGGAAGAGGCGCAGCGAAAACTGAGACGTCTTATGCAGAGAACAAAAACATGGTTGGATTTCCACGGCCTAGACCTGGCCATGCATAAAACGGAATTGCTGTTACTCACTGGTCGTCGTATCCCTTTCATTGTGGACATGAGAATTGGAAATGAGGTAATTAGGACCAAGAGCTCTGTGAAATACCTGGGAATAAGGCTGGACCAACATTTTCGTATCAGATTCAGTACTCGGCTAACAAGGTCCAGAAGATCGTTGGACAGCTCAGCAAATTAATGGCGAACATTGGAGGCCCGCTACCGGCGAGACGGAGACTCCTGATGGAGGTTGGAAACTGCATTATGCTTTATTGGAGCGAAATTTGGGCCGAAACACTAGATGTTAAGAAGCGGCCAACTCACTTATATCGGTACAGAGAACGGCTGCGTATCGCGTCGGTATATCGTACAGTGTCCGCTCCAGCCGTACTGGTGATAGCAGGTATAATCCCTGTGTATATGCTGGCAGCAGAGCGGATGGAGATTTATTAGGCGAAATCGGCTGGAAATCACATAACCGGTTACTTCAGGGAAAACACCATTTCAAAATGGAAACAACGATGGAACGATGAAGATAAAGGAAGATGGACAGCGAGACTTATTCCGGACATAAGGCCATGGATTGGTCGGAAATTTGGAGAGGTAAATTACTACGTTACACAGATGCTATCGGGTCACGGATATTTTAGAAAATATCTGCACAGAATGGGCAAGACCACCTTCCCTTACTATCTTTACGAGGAAGGGGAGGTAATTGATGACGCAGAGCACACTGTTTTCGAGTGTGCACGCTGGCAGAGCTATCGCTCAGTACTGACGTCAATAGTTCGGAACGACCACAGCCGCTAACATTGTCGGGATCCTGATTGCGAATAGTGGAAATTGGACCTCGGTGGTGAATTACGTAGAGCGTATTCTGAGACAGAAGAAGAGAGATAATGAGGCTGCATAGGTGATAGTGTCAGACGTGCCTAGCAAAACCGAAACGATGATTTAGACGAAAGGAATAGTGGAGGCGCTTAGATGTCTGCTCAACTTTCGATACGCAATCCGGACGCGGATATAGACATGGAGAGGCCAAAGAGTCAAAAGGACTCCACTCTGAAGTCCACCGTAGTTCCGGAGTGGGTACAAACAAGTCCACAGGAGACGTGGGGGGATTTAGTGTGTGAGGGCCCCACACATGGGCCTCACAAGAAGGATGTGATGACTTCCTCTATGGTGCGATTCGGTACATTTACCCCTCCTAGGCAAAAAAAAAGTGACTGAAAGATTGTAAAGACCAATTATGTATGTATGTATGTATGAGAAATCGTGTTTACAATGTAATAGAAAGCTCTACCTCTATAAATATCGATAGGAATTTATGATTCAGTAGACATTGCTTTGCCCAAATCATCGTCACCTTCGAGTACATATGCAGACCATATTTTAGATACGTCATACTTTATTCGCCTCAATATGGATATCTTTCCCACAAGCAAATGGTGATCTGAAGCTCCATCCGCACCACCCTCTAAACATAAACCCATGATATTTCTTAAAGCAATTTAATTTATTTGGATTTCTGGACGTTAATCATTAATCTATGTAAAGAAATATGTGGTTGTGACACTTAAAAAATGCCCTGATTGACTCAAATTTCATACAGAAATTCTGTGTTATCGCCAATGTATTCAAGATAATTTTTTATTATTTTGGACCCACTTAAAATCACTAATTAGAGGGAAATATTCACCGCTGCGAGTATATTCACCCCCAGAAGGCTCAATAAACTTCTGTGATAGTTTATAACACCGTAATAGATAATGCAGCGAGCATGAGTATGAAGACTAAAGGAAACAAATTCCACTGGAGGTAGAAACTGTATTTGACTTGTTGCGTTATTCCAATAATTGTAACCGTGTTCTTGTCTTTAAAGCTAAGTCTGGATCTTATTTCTATTTCTTTTCGCTACAGTTACCATAATCATTGTGAATTTCTTAGGAAGGTTGATTGAAAGCCGATTAAACACGATTCTGGTGCAACTTTCGATATGACTGTATACAACTTTGTTTCATTAGATTAGGTATACGCATAGCTTTCCGCTGTAAGTTCCCCGTATTATGCGTATCATCATTTATCCGTCATATGCAGAAGAGGTCTTTCCTAACTTGTACCTGACAATTTAGCCTTAAAATAGTAGAAGAAGAGAATACAAGGGCATGTGTGCATTTTAAAATGTCCACAAGAATTGTTTTCATCACATAAAATCCTGTTTATCTGGCTTAGCAAAGAGTTCACAGGTTAACCGCCAATTTAAAAAAGTCTTTAAAGAAAATGTTGTTCGTTTTGTTTTTCAATCCTCTTTCTGAATACATCTGCAGTTGTCTGCGAAATCCTCTATTAACTGCGATAAAAGTGATGTGAAAAACACAAAAGTTATAAAGGAAAGAAGGAAAACTTTCTTTGAACCAATATTTAAAGTTGACATATGGTGTGGTTATTGTTGTTCTTATCATTTTTCTTGTTCTTATAAATGAAACTCTTTAAAGTTTAACTTTAAATGGATAGGTCTGCAGCAGCACAACTGCATTTATAGTTGAAGTTTTACAATTTTACAGATGTGAACAGGGGAATATGTTTCGAGCGTTTACACTCACACTCACTCTCCTGACATCGACACCTACATATACACATACACACTCATATACGCAGGCATAAACAAAATGCAAATGTTTAATCCAAATACGTATACTTAAGCAATCTGTAGTTATGTTTTTGTTGTTGTTACCTATTTACACACATACATACTTTCAATATCCTTCTTCTGTTATTACATTCGTAGTTTGTTTTCTAAGTTTCTCGGTGAATTTATTTCAATTTATGCATTCCATACATCTCAATGAACGCACCAAAAAAGAGTAAACACCGACTTACGACATACGATAATAGTCGCCGTAGTCTAATAGGTAGTATTTTGAATTTTTAGACGTGAGGCCTCAGTTCAAACCCCAGGTCAGACATCTCCAACTAAAAGAAATACGAAAAATATTTCTTCGGTAACTTCCTCTCAGCAGATTTGTGGCAAAAACTCTGAGAGTAAATAAAATTGCCATGAAAAGTTTCTCAAACATCTGCCATTCGGGGTCGACTTTAACTCATGTATAAAATTAACATAACATAAGAGATGTGAGGAACTAAGTCGTAATCCTAACTAAGGGTTGTAATAGCTAATTATGAATGTATGTATATACACTACGATATCTAAACAGGATAAGTAGTTTCCCCTTATGAATAAAGTTCCCTCGCAAGTGGATGCATTATCATTTCAGCATCTCTCTTTAAGGCAGATAACTTCAAGTTAAATACATTAGGTACGTTGGGTTCTTTTAAACCTTTTAAGTCCCCAGTACAAAGGCCATTATATCAGCTGGCATTTAAAATGGTTAATGTATTCTTCCGTGGCTATTGGTTATTAATAATGCCTGTCTTAGACTCAGCTACATTGTGCTGTGCAGTCATGCTGTCAATATGCTTCTTAATCGGCTTGAATCTATAGCCGACAAATAGCCATTGTATATGTATGTGTATACAGTCACATTCTTTATGGAATATGGAGTGAAGAAGGTCTGCTACGATATAGATGTATCGTACTCACTACGCGCGCGAATCTCCTTTCTGTAACATTAAATTGGCTCCCATCTGTATTATTTCACTGACAACAACAAGTCTCACTTGCCGCAATACGACTCTGTTAGGCTGATAAATTAATACCTCTGGACATGCTCACTTCCTGATCGATACTGACTACATCTCATCTGAACTTATACTTAATAAGAGACGGCTGAACACGGTCACATCCAGGCTTGGCTTTTAAAACTTGAGCACAAGAGGTAGGCAGCAGGAGTTCCTACGAATTGTTAAACTTAAGGTAACTCCCCTTTTCTTAGACCATTGTACTGTGGAATCTCCTACTATCAGTAGGAGATGCGAGCATGACTTTTAAATTTAATTTTATATAAATAGGGTTACTCACCACTAAATTTCAAATCAAGTGAGAACTAGTGGCAGTGACCAGGCAGACATACTTGCAAAGAGATAAGCTCCCATGCCGCTGATGGGGCCAGAACTTGACACGGACTTAACACTTTTCACTCACGCTGTGTCGATAATTGATATTCTCACAAACTTTCATTACTTAATATCAACTCAATCAGCGGATTTCAGGTTGGACTGGTTTTCAACATGATTCGAAAAGAGTCATGCTTTAACGCCAATTTCCGACGATCATTGTTGAAACTGATTCATACGGACCTTGCGGTAAGTTCTGGAGTATCGCTTCATATGGTATTACAATGGATCACTAAGTGCTATAAAATGAACTTCGATTTCAACGAATGTACCAGCCAACAAAGCTATGTCTAGAGATTGACTTATGTACTTGCTATCATCCTCTGATTTACTGCAATACACAAACCACTTGCCTAGCTCAATAAAGAGAACTTTATTAATGAAACTGAAATAAACAAAGAAATAATAGGAAAGAAGGAATAGGTAATCTGTTGCAGCTCTATAGGAAAAATCCCTAAAGAAATAAAGATTTGTAATTACACATCGATTTCAAATAAAAATAAATGATGGTTATCTACTGGAGAGTTCAAAAACATTTTATAAAAGAAAATTTTCCTACGTTTCTTAATATTTCATGTTAATGAACAGCATCTCATATTGTGGACCAAAAAATATCCGCTTCTCTAAAGTAGACAGCACTCATCTTGTGTTGTGTAGCGCTCAAAAGAGCGTGTGTTGCAACAGCATCAGTAGCACTGATGGCAACGGCTTTTATTAGAAATTAAATGGACGAATCCACCCATGCATAAATGGAGAAAGTGCTTAGTAAATGGCTCAGAGAGGTGAGAGAAAACATAGAACGAAAATTATAGAGGAGGCCATATGTTAATGTTGAAACAATTAAAATGAGGTCAGTGCTCAAATTTCTACGGCTTCTGCTGATTATGTTTTTTTTTTACTTTTTTTTGTGTTTTATTTTCAAACTTGTTATGTTTTTACGATTTTAAGAATAAACAAGAATTTATTAAGACCTGAATATAGAATTCCTTACGCTATAACTACTGGAAATACCTATCTGTACATACAACTGATATGGTAATGTTTGTTAAGCTGTTAGAGCAATAGAAAAATAAAAATCGCCGTAAAATAGTAGGTAGTGTGTTAGCTTACTAGATGTAAGGCCACGGTCCAATCATCAGGTCATACATCTCCAACTAAACGAAATATAAATGAATATTTGTTGGGCGACTTCCTCTCTACAGATTTCTGGAAGAAACTCTGAGAGAAAAAATTTTATGGCGCAGAGGCAGCAACCTTGAGCGTATTCGAAAGAAAAGTCGTACGCAAGATCCGTATTCCGTATTCGATCCAACAGTGAGCTGTATGAACTCCTCAACGACATGAACGTTGTGCAGAGTATTAACGTCCAGCGACTACGCTGGCTCGGCCATGTCGTTTGAAAGGAGGAGGATGCTCCAGCAAAGCGGGTATTTGATGTGGAGAGTTGCGGAAGTCGGTGAAGAGGACCACCTTGTTTGCTGTGGGAGAACCAGATCGAGAAAGCCCAGTCATCGATTTGTATGACCAACTGGTGTAGGAGCGCAAGAAGTAAAGGCGCCTGTAGGGATGGGTTAAGACAGATCGAAATCCTTCAATCGGGTTGTTAATGGCTAGTTAAGTAAGTTAGTAAGGAAAGACTGACTTATTAAACCAGGCAGCGAAACACTTTAAATAACAGAGAAAATCCGCAATGATATTATGGTAACTAGCCCTGTTATAAGAAGGGCTACTAATGGACCAGATCCTGCCACTGGAAGTGATTTATTTCTGAAAAAAACCAACACATCCATTGATGGGTGACATTTACAAAGGCTTCCATCTCCAATAAAAAATAAAATCTGTAGAAAATTTATCGCATTCTTATCAAATTCCCAACAGCTCATGCCACATCAGGTATTCTGCATTAGGGATTTGAGGGCATAGTCATCTCACGTGAAAGTGATGTGGACAAGCCAGCACGATCTTGCGATTTAACCCCGTTAAACCTTTTTTGTGGAGTTTTCTTAAGTCACATGTCTATGCTAATAAGCCACAAGCCTCAACTCAAACGTATAAAAAGTAGGGTGAATTGAAAAATTAGGTGAATTGCACAAATATGAGTGCCTTTAAAAATTCTTTTGTATTCGATAATAAATTTGTACATCATGTGCATGAATTTTTATGCAATTTTTTTAAATATTTTGGAAAATTTAATTTAAAATTGTTCATGGCTATATGTGTGTATAACATTTGAAAATGTGTGTGTGAAGTCATACATTATTCCAAAGAAACAAATCAAAAGTACTCGGTACAGAACTCTGACACAATTTTAAAGAGAAGTTTTGTTTTAAATTTAGAATTTAAGTTTGATATTCATAAGGACTCTCTACACAAAACTGTAAGTTTTGTATGTGATGTTTTTTTTTTTTTTGGTGTGTGGAAGGCAGAATGTTATTTGAAAATTGTAAATTGAAATCCATATTAAAACATAAATACCCGAAAGAATGTCAAAAACTTGTTACTTGTGGTCAAATAAGCAACAATAAATATAAATTTTTTTTAATTTTGGAAAAATACTCGTTTATTTAAGAGAATTGAAATGACGGAAATTATTTTGAAATAAAAGTAATTGTTTACTTTTGTCTGTTGATATTTCTTTATTTAAAAAAGTCTTTAATTCTTTAAATTTTATAAATAAATTTATAACTCTGCGCTATCAAATTTAATACGTGTTTCTTTTACCACATAGAACTTCATAACACATGTTTAACATGGTTTTTTTAGAATTTCTGTGAAAACTTTATTGAAAATCTGTGGATCTTAAATCAAAATCTTTTTAAAACTAATTGATTTATATTAAGAAATGATATGATTAGAAAAATATATCAGCAGTTCTTTTAGCTGCATGAGTTCATATTTTTGGGCAAAGATGTTTGACAAATTGGCACTTAGATATCGCGAAAGAAAAGAAAAAATGTATTTCCAAAGTTTACAGAGCACTTTGTTTATTTTACTCCCTTATTTAATCGTTTATTATAACCCTTTAGTCAGGATTGCAACCTAGCTTCTCACAGCACTCATGTTGTGCGTGTTAATTTTACCAAAGGTGTCGACTTCGAATGACAGATTTGAAAAACATTTCATGACAATTTCAAGCAGACTGTTGAGAGGAAGCCGCCGTAAGAGAATTCTTTTTATTCATATTTCATTTTGTTCGAGATATCTCAGCTGGAAGTTGAGCCACCGTCTCTCGTCCAATAGGCCAACATACTTCCTACTATGCTACGGCGACTTTTTCTATTCTATTTAGAGTTCATATCTTTTCGGTCCGTCAACTCCTAGAACTGTATTATTGATTTATTATTGTAATTCTCTTAGTTTCTACATTTCGTGGTGTTTCTATGTAGTTTTGTTATTGTAATTTAATCTTTGTTTATCCCTATTCATGTAGTTTCTTTGCTGCTGTCTATTTTCATTTTTCTTGGTTTATTATTGTTTAATATTAGCGTTAATTCTACAGTCGCGAAAAAATTGCATTTCTTAAATAAAAAATGCTTACACGTTTTTTGCCAAGCAATAAAAAAAATATTAAAGTCTTTAACGATACATCAAAAAATTTCATTTACCAATTTAAGAATCACGGGAATGCGTCTTATAGAGTTTCTGAGCGTTTTCTTCAGAACAACAAGTACTGGTTAGATTCGTCAATAGGTTTCCCGCGCCAATCTGGTGTTAAGCGCCGTAGATCCAAAGTTGATTTCGAGGATTGCAGTGACAGAAGCAAAAACCAAAAGACCAAAGAGTTAAGGAAAGAAAATTCCTCATCTTTGCTGGGAGCACGCCACGCACATGAGCCTTTGAGGTAAAACAAAAGCTTCAAAAATGGTAAAAAAAAAACTACGTCTTCGCCAATGAAAGTTGAAAAATTATACAAATATTTTTTAAATCCCTCTATAGTCACCCAAATGTCTAGAGAAGAAGCATTGAAGATATTTTTAAAAGATTCTTAATTACTTCGGGTCCTGCCATATCAAATATGAGAAAAATAAAAGAAAAATCCCCTCATAATTTGTCTTTAGAGGCACAGCGTTTACTGTTTTAATATTTATTTCTGTTTTATTTTAGCAAATAAAGTAGCATCAAAAAAATTCTAGTAACATATCATCACCCAAAATGCAGAAGGGCATAACAACACTTTTCAAAATTTTACAGGAGAGGAAAAACCCAAATGAAATGAAAACTTGTTTGATACTCAAAATGATTTATTCCAATTTGTATTAACATTTCCATGTTCAATTCTAATTTTATCTGGTTGGTAAACAATCTTTGAGAGTAGGATTATAAAATTTTGTCGGAACATATATTTTGAAGCAGTACATCAGAATCAATCAAAAACTCAATTTTGAATTTTTTGGTTGTTAGGCCCTTATGCATTTCATGTCATGATTTTTTTATTATGGATTTATCTTCTTTAAGAGAAATAAAACAAAAAAATTTATAAAAAGTAACCAGGCCGGCTCACACGATTTAATTCCTATTTTGGGCATCAAAAACCCCATTGTGCGTCGCATTAATATTTTTTTACTCACGAAATTAAAACCTCTCATATCAAAATATTTGATACCTCTTAACCATATTCAAAGTTATCTTAGAAAATTTCAGAACCAAATTAAAATTTTACCTTAAGAGTTAATTAAAGCATGTCACGCTATTGACAAAACCTAGACAAAAGAAGAATCGAACTCAGAGCAAACATTTGAACAAATACTTTACTTTATTATGATACGTTAATTGAAAAGACACATGGGAAGAGTCTTTTGTGGCTCAACCTAGCCAGACTATTTTGTGTACCGGGAAATGCTCTTATTCTTAACTTCATATAGTTCTATCAGGGATGTCAAAAATGGCGTTTCGGAAGTGCAGGGCTGTAACACATCAAGTGACAGATGATCTTTTGCTCCTTCTCCAAGTTGTAAGTTCTGCAGAAATCTCACACTTAGCCGAAGGCATACCTCCTTATGATAAAATTTAGCAGGCACTAACCACGCAGAAAATGATAACAAAGGAGTGAAATTTACCTATAATTTTCAGCCTAATTATGCCCAACAATACCCATAGACCCTAATAACAAATAATTTTGAAATAATCCGACATTTTTTAAATGTTCGCAATATTTATTGAGAATGGAGTTCGATATGAAGTTGGAAACGATTTTATTGCAAGTTGGCTGTCCCAGGGAATGTTCTATTGATAAATATAAGAATATCTAAGAAATTTGCTTGAAAGATCCGGGAGTCTGTATAAGTTTTTGATATCAAATTTTTCGATATACTCACCTCACTATGTTTTCCCATTAAATATTGCGCACTTCAGCGGTCTATACTTCAGTGAATGAGCTACTTCAGTCAGCGTTAATAGTAAGAGTTAGCTGCTGTTTCAGGAAAATTCAGTAGAAAGACAAGCCAAGGCGCTGATAATAAGGATGACAGGCAGTCATCTGCCTGCCTACCATAAGGGCAAACATGGTAAATTAAGTGGCAAGCAACTTCATATTTAGCTGTACCATATACAAAACCAGTAAATTCTGCAATATTGCGAAATATTTCCCAACGAAACAGTGTGTTATGAAAAAATGAGTGGAACTATTTTAAAGTTACAAACTATTTTACTCACCATTCTGTGTTAAGCAAATTGTTTAAAGACAGATGTTGAAACAGGAACGGTAAACCCAGAGTGAAATATTAGAATTACCAAGTTCACGCCATCAAAAAATGTATCCAATTTGACTTGAAAAGGCCACCATCGAAACACTTAGTTCTTATGAGATTGACTCGAACTTAGTATGGAACTTTCTACCTGAATCAACTAGACCGGGAAATAGGATAACCATATGCTATATACGAAATCACGTAAGAATTCACGGGATAATTGAGGAAAGAAAATGTCACGCCGGTAATAGCATTAAAACCTATCTGTGTAGTGAGATGAAAGTGTATACTCAACGAAAGGAAAGATGGAAAGATTCAAAGACTTTTACTATATAATTTCGATAGGAAGAGATCTGATTCACGTTTCATACAAATCATATACTTGGAACCTTTCCGCAGGGGACACTTGAGTGCTTATCAAGTACTAGGCAGTAGCATCTCAAAGTTTGGCAGGAGGGTACATAGATTAAGGACAATAGATAAAATAGTCGCCGTAATCTAGTATGTAGTGTGTTGGCTTATTAGACGTAAAGCCAGGGTTCGAGCTTCAGGCCAGACATCAAAACAAAAATATGAAAAATATTACATCAGCGAATTCCTCTCAGTAGATTCCTGGCAAAAACTCTGTGAGTAAATAAAATTGTCATGAAAAGTTTCTCAAAAATCTGTCGTTCGAAGTCGTCTTTAAACTGTAGGTCCCACCACCACAGCTGCCAGATAAATGAGGCACCAAATTGTCAAATATTTGAGAAAAAATACTCAAAATCATCAAAGAGTTTTATTAAAATCATCAGAAAATATAAATAAATAAATTAAAAGTTTTTAAAAACCAAAATTATTTCTATTGTAGTAAAACATATAAAGTCAATATATGTACGTACATATCTGAATTCAAAAATAAAACATTTAACAAGAAATTTAGTGGAAATTAAAAGCTAGCGTCCCTCATCTCCATTTAATATTTTTTTTCCAAAAATGGAGAAATTTTGTATCATTTTCAGGAAAAAATTGTTTAAGTTTTAAACAATCTATCTCAGCGTTGTTTATTGACACATAAGCGCAGCAATAATATCACATCTATATCTATGGGCGGTGTAGATATAGGGAGTCAGAAGCTTTTGATGTTTTCAGCATGAAAATTCAGTGTAATGCTGACACATTTTTCAGTTCCTTTTTAAGTTCTTATCATCTGATCTTATTATTTACACCGTTTATGAGAATGGAATACAACTGTCATGTATGGGTTGGTACCTCATCGTCTATTTTGCGGTTTTTCGACCGTGTACAGGAGAGGCCATACTATCTCGTTAATGACGGTAGTGTATTCAACTCTATTGAATCATTGGATCATCGTTGCAATGTGGTTTTGGTTGAACGAAATAAGCGGACTTTTTCCCGAAAATCATATATTCCTACGTAACGATCGTCTTTTTCGGCCAGCACATCCGTATGTGGTCGATTGGCCAATGGATCGCACACTGCATTACAGTAAAAATATGGCTTAAAGTCGGACTGTGTCGGTATGTGGAACTCAATACCTGCAGAGGTCTATCCTGTTACTTATGGTATAAAAATATACAAGCCTAGTGTCCATAAACACTGTTCTCTCTTTTCTTCTTCTCATAACATAGTTACAAACTCAATGCCATCCATACCCTTAGTGTTGGTCGCACGAGAAAAAAATAACGGCGCTTGCCCTTGTTCTTCCGATGGCAATATTAGAAGCTATACACGAATTTTTAAAATAGTCTGCAACGACAAGTGATAAATTATTCTCAACTACGAGGTTATTTAGAAGTTGTAATTTTTCAGCTTTTAAGTGGTTAAAAAGGAATAAAATACAGAAAAATCATCACAGGTATTCGAAAGTAACTTAACAATATAATACTTTATTCCTTGTTTTTACTAACTAGCATAAATTTCCAATAGAAACAATTGCAAAGTAAATACAAAGATTAAAATGGCTTTTAATGTGCTAAAGTAAAGAATATGATGTAAATTTTTAATTTCTAAAAATCGTCAAAATAAGGCCATAAATCTGGGAGCTATGATTGTGAGGCCAACCGCGGCAGCCATATAAATGAAATAAAAATCCATTTCCAACCGGAGCAGTTGTAGTTCACAGCAAAACAATAAATTTATCAAAATTTTAAACTATTTTTGTTTTATTACATTTTTAAATTTAAACTTTTTGATTGCCAACCTATTATATTTATTCTCATTATGCTCATATTTAATATGTATATAAAATTCATAATGCAGAGAACATATGTGACGTATGAGTGATATATAATTCCATTAGTTTTATACATGACAATATCGAAGTTTTTTTATTGCATACTTTTCAGGGTAAATATTTCAGTACATGTAATATGATGCGTATGAGTAATATAGTTCAAATATAATTAAAAAGAAAGTATACCCCATAAATTTGGAATTAAGCGACACATGTACATGATTTTTCGATTCCATGCAATTCTAGGCTATATTCTAGGAGGTAATACATTATAACCTGTACCTTCATAGTCTGTATCTTAAACATCTTCACAGCAAAAAAATTAACTTGGCAAAATTTCATACCGTCTTTGTCTTATTGCATTTTTAAATATAAACTTTTAAATGGCCCTGAGGGTCTAATGGTCTCATGTCAGAAGTGAATATGCTGCCGGTGACTATCCATCTCCAATCTAATGAATATTCATTCACAAAGCTGCAAAGTCTCATTTTAAAACGCTTTCTTTTTAGTTTAAATAAACGAAAGTGTGTGTTGTATATCACTGATATTTTTTTATTCATTTGAATTAGCAATTATGTGTGGAAAATAAAATCGTTTAAAAGTCCATGACAGACTTTTGTCTGTTTGGATCGCATTCAAAACGTCTAATTTTCCATGATATCAGGCCAAGTTTTATTGATGGCATGGGTTATGTTAGGTTTGAGAACAGCTGTAGTTTGCGGCTTATTCGCATACAACTGCAACTCAACAAAACTCTTCAAGCTAGCTAAGGTCACCTCCACGTGAGATTAACATGCCTTCAAATCGCTTGTGCATGATATCCAACGTGGATTGAGCTGTGTGACACGTAGCGTCGTTCTGTTGAAACCATTTGCCGCTGGTAGCCAGATCATCTAATTCAGGCCAAAAGAATTTTGTAATCATTGGCTTATGGTGCTCACCGCTTTCTCCTAGAAATATGGACCGATGTTGCCGCCAGCCCAAAATACAAACCAAACTGTAAGTTTTTCAAAATCTATTGGATATATTTACGGTCATAAATATATTTTTCAATGAATACGTGAAGTATTTTTAAATATTCCAGAATTGCACACATATGGCAATAATTTGATAAGAATGTTTTTGCGAATGTTTTTGCTTTTCATTACAATATATTTTGTTGCTATTTTTTAAATTGAACGATTTGATGTTTGTTTTCATACGTATGGTACCACGAGCATAGAAATAATGTGCTGCCGAATCAACTTTATATGTGACAGTATTACAATTACTAATAACTGAACAAACTTAAATACGTGTTATAGTTACTCAATAATCATTATCCCTGTTACACTTTAAATCAGTGGAATTATTATATTAAATCATTGATAATATCATAACATTAAGTTCAACTTAATCACTCACCCCTATCGTGAATATTATGGGAATAAGTTATATGGGAGTAAACTTTATTTCACATAACAAAAATATCGGTATTACGAACATATTGGAAGTAGAAGTTTTTATTGTGAATTACCTCTCAACAATTTTTCAAAGAAAAATACAAATATTAAAAAACGAGTAGCGTATATCTTCGTTTTTTTGGTGCTAGAAGAGCAGAAACTATCCATGGAAAGGTTGCAGCGAAGATCTATTCGATATGAATCGAATCCACTATCACTCCCTGAAATAAAGTAAGAATTATACATACTAAAATATTTATGTTTGAAGTTAAATCATGTATGCTTTACAGATTCCAGGAATATTACAGGGTAAACAAAGAAGGATTCAAATACCTGCTGAATGTGTTGATTGAAAATTTGATTAGTAACAATTGCAAATTAAATGCAAAGCTTAAAGTGGCTTTTAATGTACTAAAGTAAAGAATATGGTGTAAATTTTTAATTTTTAAAAATCGTCAAAATAAGGGCATCAATCGTCAAATCGTCAATATGATATTTTTGGTGCTCGAAATCGTCAAAATGACGATAAATCGTCAAATCTGGCAGCTATGCCCACCACTCATGTATAAAATTAACGCACACAACATAAGTGTTATAGGGTTATAATGACCAATTATGTATGTTATGTATATGAGATAAAATATATCCCTAATATAATACCTACTCAATTTGATATTATGTCTAACTCCTAGTAATTATAGGTATAGTTTGTTGTTGTCTTTACCACCAATATTACCTTGTGGCCGGTTAACATCAGCTTTGAATTCTTGTTGGATTATTTAGGGCCTGCAAATTTACTCAGGCATATGAAGAAATTCACCTCGTCGTGGTTGTTGTAATTACCTCCAATATATTGTCTTGTGTAGGTTCTAACTCTAACTGATCCTGAAATTCACTTCCCACCATTGTTTTCTTAATCTCGAGCATTTCAACACAATAAGGTCCTTAGGATATTCATCGCTTATCTCTGTTCATAAATGTTTATGTGGTTTACATAAAATTTTTGTTTCCAACTTGTCCATCATACTTACGGTTATTGTTCCGTAAGCAACATCACTTAGTGTTTTATCCCAATTTTCTTAACTGTTGTCATTCGCTTGTGTTTGATTTGGTAGAACATTATTTCGGATTATTAAGTGCAATTGCATTTCATACATTTCTTGTTGATGCATTACATCCAATTCATTCTCATAGCCTTCCAAAATACGCACACATACAGACAGTAATCGCTTTAACTTTGCTCTTTTCGCTTCCAACTCATTATTCAGTAGCACTTGTGAAGATTGTTGTTAAAAATAGAAAAAGAAAGAAAAAATACTTTTGATGATAACAAGAAATAACATGGAACTTAACAGAACAAAATAGAAAACAAAATAAATAGTTCAAGAAAGTTTATCAATGTGTAAAACGATTGTCAAGTGAAAACTGTTTACAAGAATATGTGATACTGTTGGAGGCAGCAGCAAAACAAGGATTTGGCTTAACACGCTAAAGAAAGATTTTGCTGTTCTTGATACCAAATCATATTGTTTTTCAAATCAATACACTTAAAATTTACAAATAACAACACAAGGGAAATACTTGTGAACGACTAAAGTTTTATGCATAATACCCTATGCTACTCGAAATAATTGTTATTGGAAGCTTTTTCAATCTTTATTTTCAATCCACATGTATCTGAACCCATTTCAACGAAAGGAATTACATATGTGAACTTGACTAAATATTTAGTGAAATTAGAGGATTGTAAACAATTTCAGAAATATACAGCCTTACGCGAATTCTCGAATTATTATATGAGAATATATATGAGAATAAAAAAATATTAATCCAAAGACAGAATTAACGATAATCATAAACAATAATAATCCAAGGAAAATGAGAACAAGCAACAAGAAAAATCCAACGTGAATAAAGCATCAAATTACAATAATATAACTACATAGAAACACCACGAAGTATAGAAAACAATAACAAATCAACAGTAAAGTTCTAGAAGTTGACGGACCGAAAATAGATAAACTATAAACAGAATAGAGAAAGTCGCCGTAGCTTAGTAGGTAGTGTGTTGGCCTATTAGACGAGAAACCGTGGCCCAACTCCCAAGTCAGACATCTTGAACAGTCTTCTGGCAAAAACTCTGAGAGTAAATAGAATCGCCATGAAACGTTTTTTTAAATCTATCATTCGAAGTTGAAATTAAACTATAGGTCTCACAACATCGGTGGTATGAGAAGCTAGATTGTTATCCTGATGATTGTAGTGACCATCTAAGTAAGTGAGTAAAGAAGCTGCCGATAGAAGATTGAGATTGCTGGAAATTGTAGAAGCAACAGGTATCTAACAAGGTTCAATAACTTCACATTTTAATCATTACTTG
Organism: Sarcophaga subvicina; assembly: GCA_936449025.2. NCBI lineage: Eukaryota > Metazoa > Arthropoda > Insecta > Diptera > Sarcophagidae > Sarcophaga > Sarcophaga subvicina. The sequence goes on from OW388084.2 coordinate 44,500,008, forward strand.
GATATGAAAAAACTTTTCCCATAATGGGTGCTTACTAAGCACACATGTAATCATATAACAACTTCACTGAGTGTTGGGCGTTCTTCAACCGCAATGTGGTCAAGTTTTTCGCCGTTTTGTAATTGTGGACAAGATGTGGATTCATCATAACACAGCAAACAGTGGGTTCTCGAAGCGGTTCGGTGCCAATTAAGCAAATGTTATATTAATTGCAATGCAAAGTAACTCACATATGCAGTTTTAACGCAAAGATCGTTGAACTCGGCTACTAATTACTCCCTTATCTGTTCTACTCTCCGGATTTTGCACCGACTAACGAATTTCCATTTCCAAACCTCATGGCTCAGCATGGCTAGCCGTAGTCTAGTAGGAAGTATGTTGGCTTATTAGATGTGAGACCACGGTCCAAACCCAGGTCAGACATCTCCAACAAAAAGAAATATGAAAAATTATTTCTCCGACGACTACCTCTCAGAAGCCTTCTGGCAAAAACTCTAAGTTTATCAACAATCTGTAGGTCCAATTGTGGATTTATTCTACACCGAAGAATCAATCAATCAATCATCAACAAACAATGATGAAATTCCGCTTTAGTCCATAGAAAGTAAATCCACAATTATTTATTAAAACTCTTACTCCGAATGTAGGGTAAAGCATTACAAGCATCAGCAAAACAAGAGCTCTGAAATCAAATAAATTTTTAACATTTTTACACACACACACGCATTCTCATTTACAGATGAGACTTGCACATGTTCGGATTTACTGATGTGCTTTACTTTAAAAAAAATACAACAAATGTAACATATACAGTCTCGGTCTAACAAATAAGTACTGACGCCTTATTATTACAATAAATGGAAGACACTTCAAATTGAATTCTATTAACATTCACAGCAGTCATGAAGATTTTATTGGAATTACTAACGTAGTCCTGTTGAGAAGAGGTCTAACAGAAATTTGTAATAACGGGACTTATTGAAACACGCAAGTTCTTTATAGCTCTTCGAAAATCCCATAATCAGGCTTTTTTTGCCGACATTATAAGTTGCTTTATGAGACAATAAGTTCAAACGTAGGCCGGGTAAGTTTTTACACTTCAACTTTTGAGTGTATAAAAATTATTCGTGACATGTGGTTTTCCATTGCTTCAATTTTATTATCAAAATTTGTGCTAATTGTTAAATATGTTTTCTATCGCTTTATCAATTATCCTCAGAGACAAAACCTTTTTTAACTCAAAGAGTATGCCAACAAAAACACAGAGTTGGTGTAACATATTTGGCTAGAGACAGTTGAAAAGCTGCCAATTAAAGCTTAAGGATACACCATTTGATGCGGTTTGTAAGCTGGCGGCTTTATTTAATCGTGCCTCTTCAGGAACGATGAAAGTTACAATATTATGCGTTACGGACCTTTTTTTGTCCAAAATAAAAGAATTGGATTTGGTCATCCCGTAGTATTAAGAAGACAGTGTTATATCACATAATGCGATATAATCAACCTATTGAGAGGCAAGTTTTTTAAACAACTAATCTCACATTATGCAGTCGCCGTGGTCTAGTAGGTAGTGTGTTGGCTTATTAGACGAAAAGCCAGGGTTCGAGCCCCAGGCCAGACATCGAAATAAAATACGAAAAGTATTTCTTCGGCGACTTCCTCTCATCAGATTGCTGGCAAAAACTCTCAGAGTAAATAAAATTGCCATGAAAAGTCTCTCAAAAATCTGTCGTTCGGAGTCAACTTTAAACTGTAGAATCCATTCATGTATAAAATTAACACACACAACATAAGTGGTGTGAGAAACTAGGTCGCAATCCTGACTGAAGGGTTGTAACGACCAATTATATATGTAATCTCACATTATGGAACCATGAATTGGTATCATGGTAAACAACTTTACAGCAGTTATAGCTAAGACATCGGCCGATATATTGGAAAAAGTACTTGAAAATTGTAGCTCACAGCTGGACCACCTATGGTATAATTGCAATCAATATTTATATGAAATAATTTGTAAAAATTAATTGGAAGACAATATTTCATCTCCTAAACTAATCAAGCTCTTTAAACAATTTTTTTCTCTAAGAGTAGATTACTTGCAACAAGAGATAACCTTTTTGGAACGAAATAACATGTGAGCGTAAATGCTACGAATTGGTCACCCATGGGTTAAGTCAAGTTAAATTGTCAGCTCCCCTACAGTATACCTCTGAGTTAGTAGAGAAAAGACATTCTCTATCCACCCTTTAATCAAAATGAGTGTTTTGTTCCTCCGGCAAAGTACCTCTCGCTTTTTATCTATAAATCACCTTCAGTGATGAGGCCCATTAATGAATGGTTGGGTCCCTGAACAACTAAAATCGAATTTAAGACGTGACCAATCCATATGACATCCAAGATCATATAATGAATTTCAAAATAATCACTGTTTTAGGCTAGCCGCATTATCGGTCCATATTTCATAGACAACGACGTTGGCCCTGCCATCACTGTGTAGTTTGAAGGTTACACCTTTTTTGAGCTAAATAGGATAATCTGGACACCATGGACATTTGGTTACAACATCACGGTGCTATGTGCCGTTTTGGACATTCTACACCATCGATTTGAGATCATCTTACGTGGAAATGATGCGAATTGGCACCTGATTTTAGTAAAGTTTTTTAAGTCGTTTAGGTCTATGAGAATAAGTCTCAAACTCAGTCCTCATAGCCAACATAAACCATGCCATCGGTCAGATTCGGCCAAGTGGCACATTAATCAGCCAGAGTGACGTAATATTAGACATTTCGGAAGTGCTCGACTAAGAAAAACTATGGCGGAGATTTGAACGACGTTATATTCCACTCATAATGACGTCAATAAGTTTGTTGAATGAATTGTTAAAATTTCTAAAAATTAAAAGGTAAGAAGCATTTAATGAAAAGCCCGCTCCTTTTGTTTTTAAACAAATATATCCAGTAGCAGTAATAGCCGTAGTCTAGTAGGTAGTGTGTTGGCTTATTAGACGTAAAGCCAGATTCAAACCTCAGGCCAGACATCAAAACGACAATATGAAAAAATATTTCTTCAGCGACTTCCTCTCAGCAGATTTCTAGCAAAAACTCTGAGAGTAAATAAAATTGCCATGAAAAGTTTCTCAAAAAATCTGTCGTTCGGAGTAGACCTTAAACTGTAGGTCCCGCCACTCATGTATAAAAAAAATTAACGCACGAATATAAGTGGTGTGAAAAACTAGGCCGTAATCCTGACTGAAGGATTGTAATGATCAATTATGTTTGTATATCCAGGAGGAGTGCCCCGTTATGACTGAGTGGAGTTGTAATAAATATATTTAAATTGTGTTCTCTATATAGTCATAACGAGCCAAATATGCGCGGTTTTTATGGAGGTAACTTCATTTGCCTACAGTTCCTTTATGAATAAGTAAGGTTTGCTTGAAATCATTTATTTGCCCCTCAGCAGAAAAAAGTCAATCACTCATCGAAATTCGTTTCAATTATTTGTTGTAACAGCTTTTAATAATATATCATCTACGTTGAATGACTTACTCTATCTTTTGCAGATACCCGGCATTCTAAGATAGTCTTCAACAAATTTTTGTAGATAGAATAGTCCTAAGCCTCCTGTAAAAATTAACGGTCTTTAGTAGAAACTTCCTTTTGTTCTGAAAGAATTTCTTAATTTCTCTTGTGATTAGATTTAGCACAAGTAAAGGACTTTTCAGTCACATTTATAAATGATTTTCTCATACAATTTTAAAATGTTCTTAATTAATCTATTTACGGAAAGATTAGCTCTTACCCTATCAAGAGGGACACCACTGTATCAACAATGTTTCGTAATGCTTGACTCTGATTAAATGGAATACACTATGTGTACATCGTTTGTTGTTGTTATTGTTATTTTTGTTCTATTTTATCGCAGTTGTTGATGAATTTCTTGAATGAAACTATGCGTGTGCATCACACAAACAGAGTCGCCCAAAATAATATTCTTTTGATTTGCAATTTAATGGAATTTCTGAATCTCAAATAAGACTATAAATTCGATTGTAATTGTAAGTGCATGACATTTAATTTGTTGTGTGATTAATTTAACACACCTATCCTACCATTCATTCCTATGTGGGAGGTATCACGACAATTTTATCTGAAATCTAATTTTCTTTCCACTTATGGATTACGAAGCTGTTCACAACAATGTTTTTTGCTAGTCACTTAGTCTTGGAGGAGCTAAACATAAAATTTATTAACGATTGTTTTGTCCACAGTGCTAATTCATCATAGTCTAGCAGGTAGTGTGTTTGCTTATTACACGAGAGCTCGTGGTTCAAACTCCAGCTCAGACATCTCGAACAAAACGAAATACAAAGAAAATATTTCAGCGACCTTCGACAGTCTTCTAGCAAAAACTCTGACAGTGAAAAAAATCCTGTGAAAAGGCCCCGTCACTCATGGGTAAAACTAACTTACACAATATGGGTGGTGTGAGAATCCATTCTGTAATCCCGACTAAAGTATTGCAATGGCCAATTAAGTAAGTAAGCAAAGAATATCAAACTGTGTTCACATTTAGGTTTAGTAAGGTTTGGCTAGACATCAGGAGTCGGAGATCAACCTATTTGACAAAGTGAGTAAGCAATCCGTTTAGTGATTGATAGTTTTCGCTCTAATCTTACTTTCGGTTCAAATACGTCATAACGATAACTGAAATATCTATACCGAAGACAGTATTGCGGCTTTAGCGCAAAGATCGTTATTCGATTCGTAGTTATTCTCAAATTATTGTCCCATGACCCCGTCAAAAATGTAATGTAGTAATCTGATCTTAAATGTCAATAAAATACAGATCTGTACGTTGCACTTTTACATGTTGGGCTCGCTTGAAACTGACCGTAGATGGGCATTTTTATGAAGAACTGCGCTTAAAATTGACTGTCGCTTCGGTTGATTGTTCTTTCGAAATGAGCAAAGAGCTGCCGCTATGGTAAATCCTATCCACCCATGTTGACTGAATTTTGCTTCCAAACATAAACGAAATCAGCAATATTTCTGTCCTGTATTATCACTTAAAGCCATCAAGCTGGTAAGAAAAATTCTCTTCATAACAGCCCATCTATTAAGATCCCTGAGAAGGCTGTATACTTTCTTCTTTTTCGCCTTAACCTTCTTAAATGGGGTCATTGAGATTTCAAACCAGTTTCACTGGTTCTTCAACCCGTTAAGAAGAAAGAGCATGATGAGGAATATTTCGGGCACGAATTCGTTTGCGTTCTTCTTTTTCGATTCAAATGATTTTGAATGGACACACTTAGGTCTCATAAAGCCCATTTCCATTCATTAAGTAGTCTCGTAACTACTCGGAGCTTTTGAAGACTCAACTTAGACTACCAATATCAATTCATGACATTTCATCCAGATACTACATATAGCAGACACCAAGGCTAAGAAGCCTTTTTCTCATTCGACATAGGGTCCGTCATAAACACAGTATTTGAAGAACATCCAGATACTATATATAGTAGACACCAAAACCAAAAGGGCCCATTTATGACGGTAGTATTTGAAGAACAGTTTCCTCTTCTTCCACATCTCTGGAGAAATCATTTACAATTGTTTTTCTCATTCGGCATAGAACCGGTCATATACACGGTATTTGAAGGACCATTTCCTCTTCTTCCACATCTCTGGAGCTCTTACAGAAATTATTTGCAAATTGCTCAAGACTAAAGCGCCTCTAATGCTCATAACGCAATGCCTCTTAATAAGCCCGACATGTTTCTTTGCAGCTTAAGCAGACTTGTCTTGCGTCCTCCATGTGGCCAGATTTCGTGGTGCCGAAGTCGCCTATCAACTGTTGACGAAATCGATTGCCGCATTGACCTTACAGGTTCTTTAAAGGAATTCACATCGTCGGGAATTCAAGGAAGAGTTCGACGGTAGTGCCCCGCCTGGAAAATTCATCCGCTCAGCAGTCACCCGAATATATCTATGTCCTGGCACCCATAAGACATGGACATCGTGTCCATCTGCTACCTCATTGCGATATATGCGACAGCTATACACCATCTTGAAATCCATCAAATTAGAATCCGGAGTTCCGATTAGTCGCCTGGCTGTCGCAGAGTGCGGTAATTTTACCCCTGAAGACATTTGCATCGCCAATAATTTATACCACTGTCTGTATTGCCAACACTTCCGCATAAAATACGCTTCAGTGATTTGGCATCCTTATACAGCGAGATATTCCGATCGATTACGGAAAAATTCAAACGCCAACGGTTCAGTCCAACTTGAAGCCGACAGTGTAAATTTGTTCGAAGTTCTTTGCAAGGTGCGCTGAACCATTTTTTTAGGCTCTCTACCTGAAATGGATATCCAGAATCTTATTAAAAAGTAGTATCGCGGGCTCATGATGTAGTCATTGCCTCCGACAGTCCTAAATTCCCTTACGATCTTCGCATGGCTAGTATATGATACTTTTTAATACATCCTCAATGGCGTCGGATTTTAAATAATAAACTTACTTTTTGGTTACCCTGTTTATTACTTCACACAAAGTGGCACAAAATGAATGTGTTTTTTGAATTGTAAACTTTGTTTTTCGCTGCACTTTCTCACAAACTATTTTATAAATAATCCTTTTTCTCTTCTTCTTCTTCCTTTTTTATGGCATTTTTTTAAAGGTTTTTGCTTTTGTGAATAATGAATGAAAATTTAACCAGCCAACCAACTAGCTATTCAGCCAACCATCGAGCCAACAACCATGAGGCCATGTGGCAAAGTGGCACTGAGAATGGCATTTTATTCTCATTTTTTTTTTTCATAAAATAAAATGGTACCATTCCATACTCTGGGATTGTATTGTAAATTGAATTGAGAGTGCAATTAAAAACATTTAAATTTAATTAATCCGAAAATAAAACAATATTTATATGCTATTCACACAAAACGGCACTCGGCACCCACGTTAGCCGTCACGCTCTCATGACTCTCCATAGAAATTAGAGCATCTTCATTGCAATAATTAAATCGACAAGGATTTAGAAGAAATAAAAAATAGGCAAGAAATACCCCAGTAACAGTAAATATTGATGGTCATTCATTTAGTAAATGATTTCAAAAGAGTAATTCATGGAATATTGCCTACTTATGGCAGTGTCTGTCTATTAATTTCTTGTTTTTGTTATGGTATTGCAATTTACTTTAATATTTTTGTACCTTTAAGGAATTCTTATCATTCCCATGCTTTGCTTCAAATTCATTAACGAAGTTTATCCAGATAAACGGGTAATTCGTGTACTATAGAAGGTTCTATAATGATAGAGTTTGCCATTGGCGTTGCATAAAAGCAACCACCACCTGTTTGAATTTTATTCGGTGCATATTAGCTGACATAGTCTAGTAAGCTGAGTGTTGGCTTATGAGATATGGGGCAATGGTTCAAACCTCAGATCAGACATCTTCAACAAAACGAAATATTAAAAAATATTTCTTCTCTCAGCAGATTTCTGGTAAAAACTCTGAGGGTAGAATAAAATTGCCATGAATAAGTTCCTCTAAAATGTGTCGTTCGGAGTAGACTTTAAACTGTTGATCCCGCCACTCATGTATAAAATTAACACACACAACATAAGTTATGTGAGAAGCTAGGTCGTAGTCCCGAGGGTTGTAATGTATGTACATACATATGTATACATATTGAAATAAAAGTTGGATTGAAAAGCTCGTGTAATAGCACACAGACGGTCCTTGTAATATTTAATCCCTACGATTTTTAATTGAAGTTATCCTATAAATGAAGTCGCCGTAGTCTAGTAGGTAGTTGGCTTATTAGACGTAAAGCCAGGGTTCGAGCCCCAGGCCAGACTTCAAAACAAAATACAAAAAGTATTTCTTCGGCGACATCCTCTCAGCAGATTTCTGGCAAAAACTCTGAGAGTAAATAAAATTGCCGTGAAATGTTTCTCAAAAATGTGTCGTTCGCAGTCGACTTTAAACTGTAGGTCCCACCACTCGTGTATGAAAATTAACACGCACAACATAAGTGGTGTGAGAAACTAGGTCTTAATCCTGACTGATTGGTTGCAATGACCAATTATGTATGTATGTATCCTATAAACAAAACATGTACATATTTTCAATCTGAGTGAAACTATTTTTTTTTTTTTTTTTGTTTTAAGAAAATTTTATTTTTCTGTATTAATTATTAATGCATTATTGAGGACAAAGCATTGTTTGATAAATATTATTCGGATTTTGCACCAGAAACATCCACCATTGTAAAGTTTACTTTAAACGAAACGATTATTGAGGACAAAAAAGGCTTTTACCGTCTAGAACAAACTAATTTTAGTTGACCTCAAAGAACTCACGCCTAAAGATGTCAAAACAACATACATAACATATCGTCCTTAAATATTTCGATATGGTACTTGTCGGTTCAAAGTGAGCGCAATACGAGCTCATAGTCGATCAAAACATCATTACAACCCTTCAGTCAGGATACCGACTTAGCTTCAAACACTACTTATGTTGTGTGTGTTAATTTTATACATGACTGTCGGGACCTACAGTTTTAAAGTCGACTCCGAACGCCAGATTATTGACAAGCTTTTCATGGCGGTTAAAAGTCGTCGTAGTCTCGTAAGTAGTGTGTTGGCTTATTAGACGTAAGGTCAGGTCAGACATCAAAACGAAATATGAAAAAATATTTCTTCGACGATTTCCTGGGAGTAAATAAAATTGCCATGAAAAGTTTCCCAATAAATCTGTCGTTCGGAATCGACTTTAAATTGTAGGTCCCGCCACTCATGTATAAAATTAACGCACACAACATTAATGGTGTGAGAAGCTAGGCCGTAATCCTGACTAAAGAGTTGTAATGGCCAATTATGTATGTATATGGGCAGCCACCGAAGACATATTTGTTCATATTTCCTTTTTTTAGAGATCTCCGTAACAGGGATTAAACCGTAGCCCCACGTCTGATAAGCCAACACACTACCTCCTGAACTACAGCGCGACTTCAACGAAGACAAAAATGACGTTTACCGACGATAACAAAATAATTTTGATTGACCGCAAAGAGAAGTTGATCATAAATCATACTTTAAAGGGGTCAAAACAATGTACATAACATATCGTGCATAAATATTTCGATATGGGAATCATCAGTTCAAAGCGAGTGCAATGCCAGTTCATTATCAACCAAAAACAAGGACAATGAATTTAAGATTGTAAACACGGTGAGATGTGATAATGAACGAGCATTGGGCTTCATCTGTTGACATTAACAAAATGTGATGAACCGATGCCAAAGGATACGACTGGCAAAATTATGCCACCAATAACAATAGGAAAGACAATAGAAAAGGAAATACCCATAAACGGCGACTACTGGAGCGTATGATTATTGTTATTATTATTATTATTATTGTTGTTGTATGTAAACGTTTTCAATTCAACTGCTACTTACTTACTTACTTATTTACTTAATTGGTCTTCACAGCCTTTTATTCCGGATTACAATCTAGCTTCTCGCTCCACTCAAGTTGTGTCTGTTAATTTTATCCATAAGTGGTGAAACTTACAGTTTAACGTCCACTCAGAACAGCAGATTGAGAAACTTTTCATAGCAAATTTATTTACTCTTAGAATTTTTTTCAGAATAATACGCGAGAGGGAGCCGCCAAATGAAATTTTATATTTTTTCATTTCATTTTATTCAAGCGAACATAATTCGCACGAATGAGTTTCATCATATACACAATCCTTCGCCTTGTTTCCAATGAGCCCTCTCAGTAAAACTGCAATGCAAGCGTAAAGTTTTCCATCACGTGGACAAAGAACAAAGTCCAACAAGATAAGAAAGATGACAAATCAATACTTCGGCATCTTCTTGAAGACCTCGTCTTCTATACGCACATTTTTTTGTCATATTAAAGGTTTTGAATCGAAAAGATCAATAACTGCATCTATTATTTGCTCGTTAGGTTGATAATGTTGACTGTAAGATGCATAATATGGTCTGGGAAATTTACGAACAGGCTTTTTTTTCAAAGAAAATTTCCACAATTTTCTAACGCTAAACGATTCATAATGATGAACCGAAATGTCAATTAATCTACGCAACATGGTGTAAGGAACGGTAAGGATTTCACTTCACCGTTGGACTACCCAATGATCTCGAGTCTCCCTTACAACCTAATATATTCTGATGTGGACGTGCAATTCTTTAGAGTTTTACTCGATAATATTTTGCATAAATTTTATAAAAGTTATATTTGAGTAAAAATGAATTGGAATTTAAAAATTCAATTAACTTCCATAATCTCTACAACCAACCACCTTTTGACCCAATTTTTTATCAACGTTCCAGGAAAGTCTTTTGTTTTCCTTTTTATCGGAAGCCTTTGTGCTAATTATTCATTCATTTTGTTTTGATTTTTTTTCTTTATTTTATTTGTAATTCACACAATATAGACTCCTTTGCAGCATTAATTTTGTCCTTATTCAACATTATTAAGTTATAATAAGTCTAGAGCCTTTTTTTTCCTTTTTTTCATTCTATTTTCTTTTTCGTCTACAATAAAATAATGTCGGGTCTTTCATTCAGAGATTCCTAGCTTATGCTATGAACACATGTAATACATGGGTATATATGGACGTGATTACTTTAAAAGCAGCGCGACAACAAGCAAAAATTCTGCTGCTTTGCTTTCAGGCTAATTTCTATTTTTCTGCGCAGCAATGAGAGAATTAGTGCTCACAGTGAGAGGATTAATGCTATCATTACAATAACAAGCATGAAATAGACTTTTAAAAATGCGATGTAAGGAATATAACGCGTTTGAGTGGCACCATGCAGCTTACCTCAAGCTGCAGTTACAAAATTGTTATGCTTGCTGCGTTGCGTTTATTGTGTTTATAACCTTAAAATTTAAATAAAACAAAGTGTGTATGTTTGAGATATCATCGACATTTTTTATTCGTTTGACAGATCTTCTAATTCCTTTATGTGTGAAATGTAACATGTTCGAAACCGCTCATCCGGGAGGAGTGCCTTCGAAATGGTCAGTTTTCTACGATTCAAGCGCATGGCATGGGTTATGTCGGCTTTGAGGATCGCTGTGGTTTGTGACTTTATTCGCATACACCTGCAACCCACAATAAAAAGCCACCTTCACGTGAGTTTACCATGACCTCAAACCGCTTCTGCAGAGTATCCAATGTGAGATGAGCTGTGTAGCACGTAGCGCCGTCCTTTTGTAACCACATAGCGGGAAAACGTCGACCCATAATGCCCGTAATTGAAAGAGATGACCTGATAAACGTCTTTCTCAAAGAAATTTGGAACGATGGCACTGCCAGTGGGAATTCGCACTAAACAGTGACTTTTTCGGAATGCATTGAATACTTTTGGATCTCATGTAGCTTGTTATCATCCTACATTTTGCCTTTTTAGTATTGTCATGTACCCATTTATCCATGAATGAATCTCATCGCTGAAGATGATTTTTTGATGAGAAATAAGGCCAGTTGTTGCTCCAAAGTCCATTCAGTGTTGTCTATGATCGTTTACTTTCAGTACCAGAGTCAGCAAAATGTTCTACGGGTGCAGGCCTAAGTCACAACGTAAAATTCGCCAAGTTGTGGCTTCTGAAAGGCGGAGTTCTTGTGAGGGTCGTGAAATCGACTGTCTCCGATTCTTCTGCACACTCTCAAGGACATCTTCGATGTTTTTGACAGGTCTCACGTTTCGTCAACATAGGGGTCTTGGTCGATCGTTTACTGAACCAGTGGACTGGATTTTATCCACCTCATGGCAAATAGTCCTCTCGCTAGAACGATTATGGGGATCATAGAATAAGCGATGAATGGAACAGAACAGAACACCCATTTTGATTGTAGCTTTTACTTTATTTCCAAGAGTTTCCATGAATGATTTCATGGTGATTTGACAAAACAAAATGGCCGTTATTAACAGTCAAAATTCGAACGCTCCTAATGGATGACCCGACACAACAACAGTGAAATCTCTTTTATAATTATTGGCAATTATACTGCACGTCGGATGATTTTCTTTTCTGAAAAAAAAAATAATCTTTAAACTTTTATTTGGACTTGAATCTTAAATGAATAGAAAAACAACATTCGCCAAAAGAAAATGAGTAAAAATAAAAGAAATTTCTTGTTATTTTTTTATGGCATTTTCATTAATGCCATTAATTTGTAAACAACTTTTTTAATTTCCTTTTTCTTTATTTTCCTTTTTGTCTAGTGGTTGGGCTTTTTGATTCTCTGCTTTACGAAAATGGAAAGAAAAAATCTTTAAAGTTGAAACTGAAACTGAGTCAACGTCTATGTGGGCGAATGAATAAAATTTGGCTGTGAAATGGAAACTTTAGATGAGTTTTTCGAACAACTGGCACTTAAAACTTGGATTTTAAAAACTTCTTAATATTGATGTGGCAATTGACACATCATCTCTCCTCTCTCTCTAGCACTTCATTTCCCGTATTTTCACCCATGAGTCCTATAAATCAGAAAATAAAAACAGAATCTAAACAGGAATACCAACATAAAAATTTACTTCCTCGGAAACAAATAATTTTCGATTTTTTTGTTTTTTGTGTTTTTGCTTTGTACTTCGATGCAATAAAATAGGAACATGTCCAGCAACTACAAAACAACGAAAAAACTTATTTTAATTAAAAGTCGAAGTTAAGTTTTTGAAAATCGCAAATAAATAAGAAATAGTTGTTAAACTAACCTTTAATTAAAATTGTATTCATAACAGCAATACTGAAATAAAAACGTAGATAAAAACAATAAAAATATGCACGGGCTCATCACAGAGTTGGTGACTGGATCGGGATATTATGTGTTTAGGTATCTATAACCTGCTATAGACGGTAATTGCTGCGGGTTTTGCTGCTGGCCTTAGATAAGGCCAGTCTGAGGCTATTTAGTGGTTTAAATATGGGGCACTGCGAGTTTAGATTGCTGACAAGGATCTGGAACAGATCCCAGCCGAACTATTAGAAGGAACGTTGTGACGTGGTGGAGTTGAAAGATATCGAACGCCTGTTCTGCAACTGTTCAGCTCTTATTAGGTTGCGGTTGAGAACTCTGGTGAGGGGTTTCCTCGATGGTTTGGACACTTAGTCGAAAGCCGACATTAACGCTCTCTATAGATTCATAAATAGGTTAGGTTAGGCTAGAGGACGTGTACTTGGCAATTAAGACAAATACAGTACCCGGAGGTCAAATTAACCCATCGTACAATGACCTAGCTTCTCACACCACTTACATGTTATGTGTGTTAATTTTATACATGAATGATGGGACCTACAGTTTAAAGTCGACCGAAAGAAGTCGCCGAAAAATACTTTTTGTATTTTGTCTTTGATGTCTAGCCTGGGGCCCGAACCTTGGCTTTACGTCTAGTAAGCCACACTACCTACTAGACTACGGCGACTTATAAATAGATTGAACTGGTTGAAAAGCGTTGGGGCTTCAAGGTTGTAGCGGCGCTCTTTTGTGTGGCTGTGGTCTGTTTTTTCCTCCGTCGCCTTATCTTCCCTTACCATAAATTTCGCACATCAAAAGTGGTCTTTTAACCACAATCCTTGTATAAGATTCATAAATCTACCACAGCTAGGCTAAAAAGTTCATAGTTTAGCTAACCCTCGCCTTCAAAAGACACGTGTAAAAAGTTTACAGCTCGCAGACTATTAGTTAAAGGTATAGAGCAGAAGCAGAGCATTGGCTACCCTGGTAGCTTTGTGGGTGGGTATGCTAGACTGTTACTATGACGTCCCTCACTGTGTCACTATGACGTGTTCATTTTCCGTCAGAGACTCTGGTATTTTACTCTATACCAAGCATAAGGTCTAAGCTCTTCAGCTCGCAATAATAAATACCATAAACATTTATTGATTTGTTGAAAATGGATAACTCCGATTTAGGTTAAAAAAATAAAGTTGAAGCCAAGGTTTAGCTTGATAAACATTATTATATCTTACATTTGGAAGCTTAAACGATGATCAGGGGATTTGCGAAAGAGTCAGTTACCGATGAAAACGTCGTAAAATTTCACACAATAATTGTGGTGGACGGTAAAGAGAAGTTAATAGAGATAACTGAGTCTCTAATGATAACAAAAAGAATATCTTGAATATACCGTGAATGAATATTTAAGTATACAATTGCTCGTGTACTTACTGGACTGCGTGTGATGAATCAACACCAAAGCCTATGAAGAGGCAACAGGCAGCTGGCAGGTTTATCGCATCAGTATTTAGTTGCCGCCGTAGTCTAGTAGGTAGAGTGTTAGTTTATTAGACGTAAGGTTCAACCACAACGCAGATATGTCGAATAAAACAAAATATAAAAAATATTTGTTCGGCGACTTCCTCTCAGCAGATTTTTTTTTTTTTGAAAATAAATAAAATTGCCGTGAAAAGTTTCTAAAAAATCTGTCGTTCGGAATCGACTTTAAACTGTATGTCCCGCCACTCATGTATAAAATTAACACACAAAACATAAGTGGAGTGAGAAGCTAGGTTGTGATCCTGACTGGAGGCTTGTAATAACCAATTATGTATGTATGTAGTTACGGATGTACATGGTATAATATTTATCGACTATTTTAAAAGGAGAAAATCCATAAGCATCTTTCTTATGAACTCTGAGATATAAATTACTAAAGAAGTCTTGTTATAGTATATAACACACATATATATATATGTATATGTACATATATTATAAGATTCGAAATTTTCAATCTGCTGGGAAATTCTACAAACGTCAGCTACGTCTGCCAAGCACCTGTTATTTATTCAGTTTATTTTTCAAATTTGAGCAGGGAAGACCACAAACAACGACATGTTTTCGCTGAATGGCATCTGGAGCAGATCGTAACTGAATAAATCTTTCATAGACAAATTGTCTTGCATTGCAACAAATAAAATTGTCGAATTTAAGATGACACAAATCCAAATGTGATCCAAGAACGTCCAACATATTCTAAAAAAGTCACTCTTTTCGTGACTTTTGTGCTGGCAGCACCATCGGTCCATTATTCTTGACGACCATTATTCTATATTGTAGGTCCCTGATTAGCAACTTATTTTGCCTAAACTAGAAGATCTGGAAACTAACGCCATGTGGTTCCAACAGAAATTTAAGTGCATCTCACATAAAGGTGATGTGAACTATTACATTTTTGAACTATACATTTTCTTCTGTGGTTTTCTTAAATCGCAAGGGCGTACTAAAAATTTACAAACCACAGCGGCCCTTAAAGTCAACATAATCCAGGCCATCGGTCAAATGTAGCCTGATTTATACACCAGTGTCGTAAAAAATTTGACTTTCCGGATGCGTTCCACCGAGAGAAGTCGTGGCAGATATTTGAACGATGTTGCATTCCACACATAATGACGATGAAAGATCTTTTAAACAAATAAAAAAGTTCGATCATATGTCACACATTTGGTTTTATTTTAATTTTAAGTTAGGACGCGCTTAAAGAAGATTTAAAGATTTTAAATTGAACATTAAATTCCGTTTGTACTATAACTGTACTGGCAATATTACCTCCGTTCTTTTAAGTTTTTACTCATTTTTATTCTGGCAAACTCCAGAACTTAATGTTATTTTGCTGTTCTTTGATTTTCTTGTTCTTTCTTTATGTTTTCAGTATGTTCGCGAACATTCAATGGTTATACTATCTTTGCAATAATATTTTCAAATAAAAAAGTTTCTCTTCTCAAAGCAATAAAAATATTCAATTTGGTTCGTAAATTTCTTTAATTTTTTTTTATTTCATTTTGAAATCATTTCCATGCAATCCATAATGTTGCTTCAAGTTGAACGTTAAATGCTCAAGAGTGTTACATTTAACACGGTCCATTAATGTTCAAAAACTAATTGAATTAAGAGCTGCTCGCAAAAAAAAGGAAAAGAAAAAGAAAGAAAAAACTGAAAAATGTATTTAAAAATACAAAAAAAATTATAAATTCTCTGAAAGAGCAAGAAGTATTTAACTTTGGCCAACAATAACAATTCCTATCAACAAATGGAATCACTTGAATGCAAAATTTTTAGTTTTGAATACAATTCACAAACAGCCACTTCAAGGCCAATTTCTGTTGGTTACTTTACAGTAAAGAAATGTTAAAGTGTTGCATATAAGTCTCATAGTTTTTTTTTCTTTAAACCTTTTCAACATTCTGAAGTGTCAGTAGCACTCAAGGGATTGTTAAAAAAAAACATTTTTCCAAAGAGAATTGAAATCAATGTTAAGGTATGTACGAGTGTAGAGCATTTGATTCAGGGCCATTTGAAATAACAAGGCTCTGGAAATCGTTTAAATGGGATTTCAAATGTGAAACACAGAAGTGTACAATCGTTCGCTCTTTTAATGAAAATAAATCTGCAGCAAAGTATCTGGTTTTGTTTTGTAACAGATTCATATAGAAGTCGCCGTAATCTAGTAGGTAGTGTGTTGGCTTATTAGACGTAAATCCAGGATTCGAGCCCCAGGCCAGACATCAAAACAAAATACAAAAAGTATTTCCT
Organism: Sarcophaga subvicina; assembly: GCA_936449025.2. NCBI lineage: Eukaryota > Metazoa > Arthropoda > Insecta > Diptera > Sarcophagidae > Sarcophaga > Sarcophaga subvicina. Next base: position 44,516,603 of record OW388084.2, read on the forward strand.
CGACGACTTCCTCTCAGCAGATTTCTGGCAAAAACCCTGAGAGTAAGTAAAAATTGCCACGAAAAAGTTTCTCAAAAATCTGTCGTTCAGAGTCGACTTTAAACTGTAGGTCGCGCCACTCATGTATAAATTAACACACTCAACATAAGTGGTGTGAGAAACTAGGTCGTAATCCTGACTGAAGGGTAATGACCAATTATGTGTGTATGTATGTAACAGATTCATGAGCAAAATTACCAGCAAAATCAACATAGTCTGTCGGTAGTGTGACTGGTTTTGGTTCAAAACCCAGCTCAAACAGCTCCAACAAAACCAAAAATATTCTTTCGGCGACTTCCTCTCTCCCTCTAAGAGTAAATAAGGTTGCCATTTAAAGTATGCTCAAATCATTCGAAGTCAACCATAAACTGTAGCTCCCGCTCCTCATGGATAAAATTAGCACACTCAACATTGATGGTATGAGAAGCTAGGTTGCCATATTGCCTTAAGAGTTATAATGATCAATTAAGTAAGCCAATTAAGCAAGCAATATTTCCGGATAAGCAGTTGATTGGTCTAGGCTTATCATCTGTCGTTATCAGAAATAACACTCGCGCTGAATATATATCGGAAGTAATGGCGAGAAACCTTTGTTCATTAAGGCCTACTCTCTCTCAAGCGGTGACGTAATCTGATCTTCCAATCCTTTAGGTTTTACAGTAAAGGCAAAAGAATCAATAGTCATATCTGCGCTCGATCCAGAAAATATTGCAACAAAGTAAAGTGTTTCAGAAGTAACAGATCTTGAACCGATCAAATAAACACTCTCAAGATTTTAATAGAGCAAGTGATGGAAATGCAGTCGTCATTACATATTTTATCTCTTGACTATCTCTTGAGGCGTTCCGTTCCATTAATAAAATACCGGAATTTTATTTCACCGACTGATGTTAACAAATGATATTGAAGCACGGAAAGCGAAGGCACCTAGAGGGAAGTATTAGGGTCAATTAGTTTGTACGAAAATAAGTGCACAGAAGATCATCCATATTTAGTAGTAAGTATACCAGCTGTGTCAGTTTTTTAACGTCTCGTAATCCAACAAAATTGATCACAAACTAAACACCACAAAAACCAAAACAAAAACCATTTAATGCAAAGTATTGGCCATAGTCGGCTACATATTTTTCCGTCTTTCAGACAATCTCTGAATTCCATGCCAATAAAACTGTTCGTCTCTTGAAGCAAACTAATAAGTCACCCAATTTTCGACTTCCCGCAGGTAGTACTGCTCACCAAATGCGTATCCTAGTGATGAAAACAGATCGTAATCACAAGAAGTCAAGTGGTGTTATTTAATTGTATCCTGTACCGACTTTGCTTTGGGTGTGCGTGCATCATCATGTTGCAAATTTATCATGTCGTGTCTTGTAACGAGTTCTGGTCCTTTTTCTATCAATACATGGCTCAAATTGATCACTTGTTGTTGGTAGCAATATGTATTAACAGTTCCACCAGGTTTTAAGAGCTCCTAGTATACCACACCTTTCTGGTCCCACCAGACATTTTTCAGTGCCAGTAACAGTTCGATGAAATACTGATTTTCTATCGTGCCTTTGAAGGAAAATTTCACAAGTTGTTTTTCGGTTTCATTCCATTCCATTTCATACCCATTTTAAAGACTTTTATATGATCAAAACTTGGCCGTTGTGCAACATTTAACATTTCTACCATTTGCTTCTTACTTAAAGTGTTATCACCCAATACACATACATACATACATGCTTACACACATACTAAAGTAGTCATGACAACCCTTCAGTTAGTAAAAGCACGCATAGCGGCCCATTGTCACGTCACAGGTGAACACAGTTTATTTTCTCTCGGAATTTTTGCGAGAAATCTGCTGAGAGGAAGTCGCCAAAGAAATTTTTTTTCATATTTCGTTTTGTTGGAGATGTCTGATCTGGGCTTTGAACCGTGACCTCACGTCTAATAAGCTAACACACTACCTACTAGACTACGACGACTTCATCATACAATATTACTTGCACTTCGGTGTCTTCAAACTTTTTTGGTGGTCTTTCACTTCTCACATCTAAATCGTTATCTCTGAACCATCGAAACCATCTTCTGCATATTGCTTCTGATAGATTTTGATCACTATAGATCTCGACTAGCATGCTTTCTACAAATTATCATTTTCGGGTTTCGCAATCCTTTTCACAATCTTTAAAGCGATAAAAGAATATGATGTAGTCTGCTCATTGCTTTGATGTATGTATACTGAATATGTTTGACAGTGTCATCACCAACACACAAAAAAATTAAGGCTCGTTTACGTTAAATGTTCTCTATGGAGACATTTGTAAGTTGACGCTCACTTCATTCCGTTATACCTGGTACGTAGATAGGGAAAGGGTAGCGCAGCCAACCAGTTGCAACAAAAACGGCGTCATATACCCCTTAATAAACGAATAACGATTATGATTAGTGCAGTGTTATAAGCTAAAGAATATACTACTTTAGGGCTATTATTACAACTTTCCGTTATTTAAAGGGAGGATTTTAACGGGCAGATAATTTTTTTTTTTTTTTTTAATAGTGGATAGTAAGATAGAAGTGAGCGTTAATCTAAAGCGAGGATCATCCTACCTGTAACTTTTAAAGTTAAGTTTATGTTTTAACTTTCCAGATTATGTATTACTTTCAATATGGCAACTTCAAATATAAATAAAAGCAACCCGTCGTTGCCACTGCATTTTAAAAAACGTGTTTAATTTAGCAAATATTATCGACATTGCTCCTGCAATGCCATATCTTTGAAAAAGTTAGCTTTATTTTATCTCTAGATTGTACTAACGAAAAGAAGTTATAGATGACTTTAAAGTTCACTTTAGCTAAAGTTACCTTTAACTAAACCCAACTTTAACGGCAAGTTGTAATAATGGCCCTTAATTGATTTGTTTACACACAAAAACTAACAACAGATTAAAGTGTTTAAGTTCTTTTATTTCAAAATTCCAATTCTCGAATTCACACAAAACGAACCAATACGTTTTGCAGGGCCTTTATTAATTATGGCCTTGAAATTATTACGAACTAAAACTGTGGCCGCTTTCGTTATTTATTCTTTTGTTGAAGGAAAATGTGTAAGAAAATATATACGAATGTTGATAGCATGTTAAAGTGCTAAAATTTTCAATGTAACAATCACCTCAGCAGTATGATTTATGTTTTAAGAGTTTCCAAATGCTGGTAAGTTAGTAAAGGTCATACATTTATGATACCCAATAGGTAGAGACTACATGGGCTATTTCATACCTGCACTAACGATAAATGGAATTTAGTTTACAAAGCAACCTCAAATAATATTAACTTCGTATTAATTGTATAGAAATTCTTATGTTAAATACATTCAAAACCATTAACAAATACCATAGAATTCTTCATAATTGTATTCAAGTAAATACTGTTTAAATCCATATCCAATACAATTAATATCATATGTTTACAGTGCATACAATACACCTACGAAATCATTTTTACAATTAAACATGATAAGCCTGATAACAATTGCAGGGCACAACAGAGTGCAAATAGACCAACATTAACATACATAGGTGAAAACTACTTATTTCTGTTCCGTTCTATAGGAACATTGAACTATTATCGGTTACATCATTTACATATGATGACTTTACAAAAAGACTCAAACATATGCGTACCCTACACTACAATATGGACACTTGAATTGTGTTAACGGCATATTGCACTTTCCATATGTAAAGATTACGAATTTGATTATTTATGCTGACTATAATCTATCATCCACATCGCATTTGTTTATCAAATCTAAAGTAACAAAAAATTTTATTCGAACTTGGCAATCAAAATACCAAGTTTACACCAAATCACATATTAATTTTCACATATTTCAGATCGAGTTCTCTTCATATATAAAAATATTAAGGGTCCGCCAAATACCTTTTTTTTGAAAATGCTTTAAAAAAAAACTACTGAATATTTTCTTAAATTTCTTTTTTTATTTGAAAGTACAATCCTTCCGGTTAATAATGGCAAATAATTTCATTCAAATGGCTGCCTCGGCTTGCCATACAGTAGCCTACACGATCGTCCAATTTTTAAGCACATTATCGATTTTGTGCAGCTGTATTTCACCAATGGTTTCACGTTTATATTATTATTTTATATTTATATTGTCCTTTAAAGCGTCAATTGTCTCTGGCTTGTCGGCGTAACACTTATCTTTGACGGCACCCCACAAATAATAATAGTCCAACGGTGTCAAATCGCAGCTCCGAGGTGGCCAAACGACATCAGCTCTGCGGCTGATAATGCGATCTTCAAAAACAGGGCGCAAAACATCGAGTGTAGCTTCGGCTGTGTGGCACGTAGCGCCGTCGTGTTGAAACCAAATGTTGCCAGTATCCTCCTCTTCAATTTTTGTGAACAAAAATTCGTTCAACATGGCCCGATAACGATCGCCATTGACTGTAACGGCCACTCCTTGCTTATTTTCGAAGAAAAATGGCCCAATTATGCCTCTGGACCAAAATCCGCACCAAACAGTGACTCGTTTTGTGTGCGTCGGCTTTTCAATGTATGCGTGCGGGTTTTCTGTGAACCAAATGCGACAATTTTACTTGTTTACATACCCGCCAATATCAAAATGAGCTTCATCTGAAAAGATGATTTTTGCCAAAATCGGCATGTTCTTGTGTAGGCTACTGCATGGCCAGCCGAGGTAGCCATTTCAATGAAATTATTTTCCATTTTTAATCGGAAGGATTGTACTTTCAAATAAAAAAAGAAATTTGAGAAAATATTCAGTAGCTTTTTTTAAGCATTTTCAAAAAAAAGGTATTTGGCGGACCCTTTATATTCTGTCAACCAATCAAAAATTTTAGTCCAATTTACCATAAAAACTCAACATAAATTGTGTTACTATGACTAGATTCCAAATAGTTTCATACTACTATCTCCTTGTCCAACAAAGGGGTCTTCCAACAGGTACTTCCATAATTTGACAGTTGGTGACGGCTACATCAGCTGCACCATTATTCAGTCTGTTTTGCCAAATCACTATGAACAACCATTGACAACGACTTGTGTTCGCTAAATGGGCTTGGAGCAGTTGGCCACTGCTTTGGTGATCTGGACACCAATGACATGTAGTTTCAACAGGACAATGCTACGTGCAAGATCGCTTTGATGGCATGGTCCTCTGACATAGAGGTGATGTAAACTTTTAAATTAAATATTTCGGATGACCTAAACCAAGAGTAGACGATGTTATATTCTATATAGTACATAATGACATTCATAGTTCTTTAAAAAATGTCTATGATATCTTAAACACTCTTTGTTTTATTTAAAGTCAAAGATTATTAAAAGACCCGATATTTTTAGAACACATAACCACACCAGGAAATGTCAACCGACTTTATAGAAGATATCATTCTATTAAGTATTCCGATTTAGAATACATTTGAGTTGTAAGTGATACTTAGTTAAGCTAACTTCAAATAGCCCATAGTTTTCAAGTTGCCTAATTGTATGCAATTCTCCTGTGTCTGCTCAAACATTCCAGGATCCGGCGTTAAAGGAAACGCCCTTCATTACTTCAATTGTTCACTACCGTTCTGATATCATAAACCAAGTTTATTCGGAGAGAACAGAAATTATTTGCTATCTTTCATTCCATCTGGAGGACTTCGAAGGTATTTGTCGACCCTCGCATAAGGTCTCCAATATACAGAAGTTATATAAAATTTGGTGCTCATATAATTTTCAAGAAATCCAAAATCTTGAGATTAAAAAGCGTCATTCTAGATACTGCTGTCTAGGCACTACGCCAGCAGAGAAAAAATATAACATTCAACGCATATGTAAAGTCTACGCTATTGTACGGAATTGAAACTTGGCTATTCGCCTAGTACGAAATGAAAAGGTACAAACACATGTTCAGAAATATGGCCAATGGATCTAAAAAATTACAGCAACCTTACCACAAATAGTAATAACAGGGGTAGATATAAAAAGCTTATGCATCATATAATCATATGTACATTTCCATTCAGTCATATTGGAGCACAAGGTGTCAATAACAACCGTCGGCCACCTAATCCGATATTGTATCAGAATTGGTTTCAGGATACGCCCATTCTTCTAATTTCGTTACCACATGCTTTCATCATTGCCGTGCTCAAATACCGTCATCATCTTAAACCACATCAGCATACCTCATCGCTAGAACCATACATCATCATCATCGTATTCACACATCACCATCACACTCATACCTCATAATTACACTCATACATCATCATCAAACTCATAGTCAATTATACCACCACCTTTTCATTAGGCTGAGAAGATCCCTATTTCCAACCTTTCGGGGACTAGAGGTTGCAAAACTTCTGCCATAAGGACTGAGTCGCACTTATTTATCTTTGAGGGGTTACCGTCTCTTCAGTCTTTACCGAGACACTTGAAGTTGTTGTTCCTCTGTAATGTGCAAGAATTCACTCATAATCCTAGTCCTATATGCAAAGACGTATTTCTGTTTTCCACGTATAGGCTGCTTTATTAGCAACTCGGTAGCAAGAAGAATTAGAACTGGACCAAGTGTTGTTGTGTTGTTGTTGTCATAAGAATAGCACTAGAGTGTTAACTTCAAGATTAAAGAAGGCACATTTTGGTTTGGAACACTCTAATTAAGGTTTTCCTATCTATGAACATGAACAAAAAATCCTAAAAACTTTGCGTATTATTGCTTGAGATCTCAACGCTTAAATAGTTTGTATATAAATTCGCTGTTCTTTATATATACATATATATAATATAAATTTCGTTCCAATAAGAAAATGATTGTTGTACAGGCTTTTCAAAGGAAGAGATTTAATATACCTTGCATAGGGCGCAACATTTCAAGCTTTCTCAACTTTGTTGCAAATGAAAACCAAAACACAAACATTCAAACACTTCAGTCGTCCCCATCAGCAATAGGCAAAAAAAGGGTTGCAAGACCCCCTCTGACAACATCAAAAATAAACCAAAAAAAATATTGCAAAATGGATGAATTGAGTAAAAAAGAAGCTGAGTAATCAGTCAGTCTCAAACAGGTAAGACAGAATTTTTGCTTTTGTTTCTTTACCATACCTTTGCACTATTCTGCCAAGTATTGTTTCATTTTTAAACAAGAATAATGACTTGCTAAAGAATTTAGTGCCTCAACTCTTCTTCCTTTTTTTGGGTTTGTTAATGTATTTGTATAAGAAATACTAATGAATGTAGCTAATACATACTTACATATGCTAGAGGTGGTAATTGTAGCAAAAAATCAGTAGAATAAAGGTCATTATACGGAATACATAGTACAACAATAACAACAAAATAAAGAACAAGAAACTTCCAATGTTTGTAAATCATTTACTTGGAAATTTTTAAAAGTTTTTTTTTGGAATTTTCTTCTTAAGAACATGATTAATTTCTTCTCAATTTTCTTTTATGGTACAGTAGTCATGAAATAGAGAGAGAAAATTGTTTTAAATATGTCAGAAGCGTAGGGTTATTGTTATTGTAATGTAGAGGTGTTGAACTTGCCGACTCATTGCCACGTGTTTACACATGACTCATGGTCCCTGTAACTAATTCAGATTCTCCATTCAATTATGGATTATGGAATTAACCTCGTGTACGTAATGATCTCTAGTTCTAAACGTAAAACGAAAGCATTTTTAAATTGTAAACCATCATCTGCAATGGTAACTATTATCACAGATTTGTAATATCCTCAGCTTATGCGGTGTTTGATGCATAATGGATTAAGACGTCGTTCGAGTAGACAACCAAATTGTTGAACTACGAATAGAGAAATATGACCGTATAGTCCGGCTACAAGTTCAAACTTCAGTTGATTTGGTTTTGGATTATGTAGCGCCCATCACAAACATGAAGTAAATGCAGCAATTGGCTAAAATATAAAAACATACCTCTGCGCTCACCGCAACAATATTTAGAAGGCTAAACTCACATGCATGGGCATGGACATGGACGTTTATTTACTTACTTCCTTAATGGCCTCAATAACTCGTTCATAGGATTTCAGCCTGCCTAAGCAGGCCCCTACTTATCTCTCGTCTTCGCCACTTGGTCACATCAATTGATGATAGGGTTTCCTAGATTTTGTCCTTCGCACTCAGACAAGGTGGTCCTCTACGCTAACTTCCGCTAATTCTCGCAACAAATATTCATCACACCAAAACATCTTCTTCCATCCGAACGACATTAACGATCCAGCACAGCCGCTGGATGTTAATGCGAAGATGGGCAGAAGACCCTGTCGAATACTCTCAAGTGACTTGTTGTAGTCTCCGTATTCTATTAAGTAATGTGTTGGCTTATGAGACGGTAGGCTATGGTTCAAACCTCAGGTCTGGCATCTCCAACAAAACGAAATATGAAAAAATATTTCTTCGACGACTGCTTCTCAGCAGATTTCTGACAAAAACTCTGAGAGTCAATAAAATGCCCGTGAAAAGTTTCTCAAAAATCTGTCATTCGGAGTCGACTTTAAACTATAGGTCCCCATCCACCCATGTACGTATAAAATTAAAAAACACAATATAAGTGGTTGTAATAACCAATTATGTATGTATGTAAGTATGAGATGACTTAAGTGGAACTTTAAAGCTTGTGCTCTCCCACCAGAAATTCCAAACAACGTATTCAAAGTTGACCGAAAGGCAAGAAATTATGTGATCTCAACATTTTCTGAAAGAAAGAGAATTTCACAACAGATAGAAAAAGGGGAAGCAAAGTCTTTTCGGTCTCATGCATACAGTAGGCAATATAGTCAGTCATAAATATGGCAACATAATCTGTCATAACTTAGTCTGTCATAAAAAGGACAGGATAAGGTTCAGAGGGGAGGACGAGTTTAAGAAATATTCTGGATATTTAAAATGTAGGAGGCAAGAAAGTAAAATATATCCGACAACTTGATCCAAAGGAGTTACATATATGTAAATCAGTAGTAGATTGCCTGTAATCCTACGCTTAATCTCCAGATTGACATTATTTTTGTTAGTAACGGCGGAGCTCACTAACAACATCGAAAGTATCTGTAGGAATTCGGAGCCCAAAGGCTTATGGAATGGGATGAGATGCATGAAAGCTAGTCAAAGTTTATGATTATGGTAAACACAGCATTCTCTAGAATGATCCTTGTCGTATTGTATACAAATTGATTTGCAGCCTCGACATGGTCCCTCTTGGATGACATACTAGCACCCGCATGTTGTTGTGCTAATGCGTGCTGCACAGTCCAATTCCAACGCGTAAAAACTTTTTCCTATGAAAGCACAAGTCTTTAAAGACAATTATAGTCTGCAATCATTGCTTATACTCAGTAATATCAGGAATGAATGGTCCTTGGTTTAAACTTTTTATTACCCCAGTCCTATACGTTACTGTGTTATTGTGAAATTCATTTCCTTTTTATAGCTTCGTTTAAAATATATTTTCTCACCTGTTTTAGCTGTTTAGACATCTTCGTAATGGTTTTGTGCTTTTTTTCATGTTGTTGATATTGTTTTAATTACAAAAAAATAATGAAGCACGTCGAAGTGTATTGTACTTCAATGGTGCAGTCGAAGCATTTCGTGCAGATTCACTGGCATGTTGGTCGTTTTTTGAGAAAAGGCACGTTTTTATTTTTTTGTTGATGAGTCATGTTTTGCATTGTTTTTCATTCTCCGATAATTCTTGAAAAGTTCCGTTTATTTTTCTTTTTGTTTTGTTTTTTTTTCAGAGTCCTTTTCAAATATTTGCTGGCGTATCAGTTTTTAATATTTAAACCCTAATAAGTAACGGCAAAAAAAGAAATTGGGAATTACTGTGAATACATTTTCAATTGTTTATTCAGTTTTAATTGTTAACTTAATTGTGCAATACTGATGGCAACCCTTTCCATACCAACTGCCTGCAATTGCTACACAAAAACCCACAAAGCATTCGTGTTGCTTCGAAACGTTGTTAATTATTCTTCATTGGATTTGCGGTATTCATTTCTACTTCAGTTCAAATGCGTGTGGCATAAGGAGATCTTAATTGCAAGCGTTTAATTGCAATTCTTGTACTTTTCGCCAGTAATACCCTCCGGAATCATTCTACAAACGAGGGGAGGGAGGAATGGATGTTTATCCGCAAATAATTCTTCTGCAATGATTTACAACACGCGGCACATGAATTATTGCAAATGATTTCTATTTTGTGCTGTTATGAGACTTTAAACAGATGTTATGACTTGTACGCGAGTACAAATTATGACATAAACGCTGCAGACGAGGGTTGATTTTAAATTCAAATTGCGCTGAATAAGCCAAAACAGCAAAATTTGAATCGGCTTTAGTGTACTTTTATTAGCTTCAATACACCCAGTAATTGAAAGGAGATGAGTGTTATTCACTGTTTTCCAACAAATAATCTTAGACATTGTAAGTTAACGGTTTTCAATTAATTTATATATCCATCATTAACACATACATACATACATACAGACATAATCGGTCATTACAACCCTTCAGTCAGGATTACGACCTAGCTTCTCACACCACTTATGTTGTGTGTGTTAATTTTATACATGAGGTGCGAAACCTACAGTTTAAAGTCGGCTCCGAACGACAGATTTCTGAGAAACTCTTCATGGCAATTTTATTTACTCTCAGGGTTTTTGCCAGAAATCTGCTGAGAGGCATTCGCCGAAGAAATATTTTTTTTCGTATTTTCGTTTTGATATCTGACCCGGGACATTCTGATTATTATTCCGAATATTATTTTAACTTTTTCACATATCAGGTGGGTCATCTATCGGTTTAGATTTGAATCATCGGTTATTTCGAATCTTGCAATACTTATGTCATTTTATTATGTCACTAATTTCAGTATTTTATCTCCACTGAACGTAATGGATCGATTTACGCTTGAACAACTTTGGGATTTTTTGGAAATTTATTTCCAAAACAAAGACAATTCGTCTGAAATTTAAAAAATGAAGCTCATTTTGATCTTGGTGGGTACGTTAATAAGCAAAATGCCGTATTAGATTAGGTTAGAGGACGTGTACTTGTCAATTAAGACAAGTACAGTAAACGGAGGTCGAATTGACCCATTGTACAACGTCCTAGTTTCTCACACCACTTATTTTGCGTGTGTTAATTTTATACATGAGTGGTCGGACCTACAGTTTAAAGTCGACTCCGAACGACAGATTTTTGAGAAACTTTTCATGGCAATTTTTATTTAGTCTCAGAGTTTTTGCCAGAAATCTACTGAGAGGAAGTCGCCAAAAAAATACTTTTTATATTTTGTCTTTGATGCCTGGCCTGGGGCTCGAACCCAGGCTTTTGCGTCTAATAAGCCAACACACTACCTACTAGACTACGGCGATGCCGTATTAGAGGCTCAGAAAATCCACACATTGTCTTACAGGAGTTAATGCGCTCATTAAGAGTGACTGTTTGGTGCGGCTTGTGGAGCGGAGACATGATTGACCCATATTTCTTTGAAAATGAAGACGGCGCAACGTTTACGGTCAACGGAAACACTAATCGCAACATGATAACCGATTTTTTGTACCCGCTCTTCATGGCATTGATGTGAACCAGAGATCAGCAATGAATCGTTTTCACGCTACTCATAAGTACTCATGAAATTTTGAGTATGAGTGAGCCAACAGTATTGAAATCCAACTACTCTGATTCACTTCTACTCAGTACAACATTGATTTATAAGTACATGTTGCAATGAGTATGAGTACAACGTTGACATTAAACTCATAACATTTGAACTAAGTATGTTTGATTCATACGCCGACTCATTCAGATTCATAAATTTAGAAAAATACTTATAATACTCATAAATGATTCGAGTGATTCGAATCAGTCATCAAAATTTACAGTCCTAGTTGTTGTTGCAATTACAAAGAAAGAAGAAAGACACACAACCTTCTTGTGAGTATTGTAGTGTTCGTAAGCGAATCATACTTATTTTGTGATTCGTATATACGATGAGTCATAGAGAGTCGAAATCAATAACATCATGCGTATTGTTAAGTATGAGTACCATATTCCATACCATATTCAAACTTTGAATATGAGTAGTATGAGTAGGACCTTAAAATAAGTATTAATGCGTGGAAGTATCAGAAATTATGAGTATGATTCGATTCTACTCATTGCTGACCTCTGATGTGAACGATGTTTGATTTCAAAAGGTTAGTTCGACTTTCTACACATCTCATGCCACAATCGATTTATTGCGTCAAACGTTTGATGGCCGCTTAATTAGCAGAAATGGTGACGTAAATTGGCCGCCAAAAAGCTGTGATTTGACACCACTCGACTATTTTCAATGGGGCGCCGTTAAAGAAAAGTATTATGCCTACAAACCAGAGAATTGAGCATTTGAAGTTCAACATTCGTGATGTCATTGCCAAGATGCGGCCCCACACACTCGAAAAAGTGCACGAAACTTGGTCCGATCGAATGTGTTACTGTGAGTCCAGCCGTTGCAGCCATATGAATGCAATAATGGATTCCATTTCTAACCAGAAAAATTTTAATTCGCAACAAAAAATATAAATTTGGCAAAATTTGAAACCGTTTCCGTTTTATTGCATTTTTAAATTTAAATTTTTAAGTGGCCCACCCTTTATATGCACCAAAATTTTCCTGACATCCTTATATTTTCATGTTTGCATGTCATTGTATTCGTTAGAATATATTGCTTTGAATATCCTTAGGTATACGTTAGCTTTTATTTGTGAATGTATGTATGTTTAAAGACCACATAATTCGCTAGCAATTAAAATCATAAAAGTCAGCAATTAATCAATTAATCAATTTGCCAACATCATTATATCAGCACAGTTATTCACACCAAAAGCTACCATTCATCGATTATTTACGCCTTCGACAATGCAGGGTAGACAAATAAAATTAAGACCATATTTTAGCCATAATAGCGACAGCGTAATACGAAATTAAAATCTTAACATGAATGATTTGTTATTAATGACAAGCTATGTTGTATTGTGTTACATGGTACAGAGGTATGGCGGTTTGTGGGACATTATTCTTCACAGTATTCTTCTAAAAGTAATCGGAAGATTTTTTTGTATAATTACTGCTTAATACAACGACGTTGCAATAGCACCTGCAGATAAAAATCCACAATTATTTTCGATTTATTAAATCTGAACTGAGATTAGTATTGAAAACGTGCATCGGATGTAAACTATAAACTAAACCCACCAAAACAGTGTTCGTATTATATACAACCTCTGGTAACAGCAAAGTAACTCTCTTTTTCTATGCAATAAGGCAATACGACTTTGTAATCAAATCAATTCTATCCTATTGGGCCTTGGTTTGGTGTTTGGTTTTGGAATTATCAAACCTAGTGAGTATAATGGCCATCATGATAACGGGTACTCTTAAAACTACATCATCTAGGAGACTTTGTTTACATCCATACCAGAGGTCAGCAATAAGTATTCAAAACGATGAGTAGATTCGAATCATACTTATAATTTCTGAGACTTATACGCATTCATACTTATTTTAATGTCATACTCATACTACTCATATTCAAAGTTTGAAATACCCATGGTACTCATACTTAACAATACCTATGATGTTATTGATTTCGACTCTCCATGACTCATCGTATACACAAATAACAAAATAAGTATGATTCGCGTATGATTGCTGGCTTTGTCTTTTTTGTTTATGTGTCTTTCTTCTCTTTTTGTAAATGCAACAACAACTAAGACTGTAAATTTTGATGAATGATTCGAATCACTCGAATCATTTATGACTATTACACATTTTTTTGAGAAACTTTTCATAGCAACATTTATGTAGGTAGAATTTTTTATTGCTTAGTAGGCGTAAGGCCTAGGTACAAACCCCAGTTCAGTCATCTCCAACTAAATGAAATATGACAAAATATTTCTTTCGGCGACTCTCTCTCAGCAGATTTCTGGCAAAAACTCTGATAAAGAATGATCTACAAACAACCTACAACTGTGTAATGAACACCCATATGGAGGGATATACTGAGTGGTAGTGTTCTACAAAAGCTGCTATTGGGAAAATAATAAGAACACGCAATGCCTATAGGTATTAGGCTGACTGAAGTGGAACCCGTGAGCTTATGCTCTCCCATCAGAAATAAAAAAGTCCCACGACTGTGTGGCATTCCAAACAACGTCTTCAAAGTTGACAACATTTTCTGAAAGAAAGAGAATTTCATGACAGATTAAACAAACAGAAGCGAAGCTTTTTTTGTCTCACGCATATTGTATGCATTATAGTCTGTCATAAATATATCCAGTAAAATGAGCATGATAAGGTCAAGAGGGCAGGATAAGGTAAAGAAATATTCTGGGTGTTAAAAATGCAAGAGAAAAGAAAGTAAAATATACCAGACATCCTAATTCAGAGGAGTTACATGCTTCTCATATAGCATCACAATTGCCGAAGTGATAAGTCGTATGTTATTGCAGCAGGACGTCCTCAAGCTTCTGTTCAATGAACCTAAATCTGGCAGAAAACAAAATAATGCTTTACTCAAATAATGCTTTAATCAAACTCTAAAGAAGGAAACTCTGAAGATTCGAATTGAAGAGAGCGATGTAAATTACTCAGAGTCCATTAAACCTTGGAGGGATGATAACTAACGTTTGTTTTAACTTGAAGAGACGACTTTGCTTGTGGAGAGCAACGAATGATTCACTTTCCGCATTTCCTCGAATGGTACGGTAGGTGGAGAATAACCCTATGTTCCTGTATAATTCACCAACAGGGGAAAGAATTTCGGAAAATATAGCCAAGTGACTTATCGATGTGAAGTGCATTTCAAAGCTATGACAGAGAAGCAAATCACCGAGTAATACCAACTCGGAAAAACAAAAACTCGAAATGAAGATTGAAAAACAATATATGTTCGGTGATCAGACAGTCTAAGCCCAGATGTTTACAAACGGATTAATCCGTAAAAATTATGGAGACGTCAACTATAACTTCGTCGTTTCATAACACTGGAGGGCAAGTTCCTTAATTCAGAAAATAGGCTATACTTTTCGTAAGGTTTTTAATGCACTGCATCCATCACCTCAGCTTATCGGGATATCTTAACCTAAAAGTGATTTTATAGAACATAAAAATTCAAATTCTATTCTAATAGATGCAAGCACACAGAAATACCTTTTTACTAAAACAAAAACCAATACATACTTACATATACATACACATACATCATATAGTCCAATACATTGATTTCGAATTGACAACATTGATAGAGAATCCTGCATCATACCTCAGAGTTAAAACTCATCGAGATGAGAATTTGGCAACAAAAAAAACAGTAAAAAAACGTTGGCATTTCATGACATAAAATTAAAACAACA
This sequence comes from Sarcophaga subvicina, assembly GCA_936449025.2. Lineage (NCBI taxonomy): Eukaryota > Metazoa > Arthropoda > Insecta > Diptera > Sarcophagidae > Sarcophaga > Sarcophaga subvicina. The sequence continues at coordinate 44,532,081 of OW388084.2, forward strand.
ATAACAATATAAACAATACAAATCCCAAATGATTTAAACAAAAACTAAAACAAAAATAAAAACAAACCAAAGAAGAGCCAACAACAACTTGATAAGACTAAAAAAAATGATGAAAATAAATCAAATAAAAAAGAAAGAGAAGAAGGAAAATAATAACAACAATAAACAATTATAAAAAAAAATACAAAATCAGAAACAAACAAACAAAATTAAAGAAAAGCAAAACAATGTATGAGATTCAGTGGGGACACAAAGTACAATAAAATTTGTAAAGTTTACCTTTTCGTGAACTTGTATACATATGTACATACATAATTGATCATTACAACCTCTCTGTCAGGATTACGACCTAGTTTCTCATGCCACTTATGTTGTGTGTGTTAATTCTAAACATGAGTGGCGGGAGCTACAGTTTAAAATAAACGACAGATTATTGAAACTTTCCATGGCAATTTGAAGACGCCGTAGTCTAGTAGGTAGTGTGTTGGCTTATTGGACGTAAAGTCAGAGTTCGAGCCCCAGGCCAGACATTAAGACAAAATACAAAAAGTATTTCTTCGGCGACTTCCTCTCAGCAGATTTCTGGCAAAAACTCTGAGAGTAAAATAAAATTGCCATGAGAAAGTTTCTCAAAAATCTGTCGTTTGGAGTCGACTTTAAACTGTAGGTCCCACCACTCATGTATAAAATTAACACACACAACATAAGTGGTGTGAGAAACTAGGACGTTGTACAATGGGTCAATTCGACCTCCGGGTACTGTACTTGTCTTAATTGACAAGTACACGTCCTCTAACCTAACCTAACCTTCCATGGCAATTTTACTATCTCTCAGATTTTTTGCCACAAATCTGCTGAGAGGAAGTTGCCGGAGAAATATTTTTTCATATTTAGTTTTGTTGGAGATGTGTGACCTGCAGTTTGAACCTTGGCCTCAGCTCTAATAAGCCAACACACTACCTACTAGACTACGGCGACTAGATAGGCTGAAATAATAGCCATAAACACTAGCGCTATGCGAATCCGGTTATTAGGGAATGCAAGGTGCCTCTGAAAGAGATAGTAAGACATTCTATGGTTTCCCTCACAAAACTTCTTGAAGGTAACAACAAGGCAAATGCCTTTGCAAAGACTAAAACAAAAGAAAATTCAGTTAAAGACGTGAGAATAGGATTCCTCTGAAGGGGATGCATACAAAAAGTCCAACACAAGTTTACTAATTTACAAAAGAAAGATGGAATAATGAATCCATTTGTGGAAAAGCCAGGCAGAGGGTTCGCATAACTTATGCATAATAAATCGTAGCTTGGAAATGTAAAGAATTGCTTGGTTAAATCGCATTTTCATAGCAGAACAAGTACAATGCCAACACAACAACAAAAATAATATCGGGTGGGCCAGCTATCGGTTTAAATTTGAACCATCGGTCATTTCAAAACTGGCAATAATTTTGTCATTCATTCTGTCAGTACAGTACTTCGACTGAACGTATTGAATCGATTTACGTTTGGCCCAACGAGAAACTGATGACGATGATGCCGAAGTTTCCAAAAAAAAATCTTCTATTTGAACCTCATATTCATCTTGGTGGGTATGTTAATATCCAAAATCCACATCTGGCGTTACAGAAGCCTATGGACCCTTTACGAGTGACTGTTTTGTGCGGTTTGTGGAGCGGAGGCACCATTGGCACATATTTCATTGAAAATGATGACGGCGCGACCATTTTGGACAATGGAGACACTTATCGCACCATCATGACCGATTTTTTGTACCCGCTCTTCATGGCATTGGTATGAACGATGTTTGGTTTCAAAATAATGGTGCAACTTGTAGCACATCTTATACAATAATCGATTTATTGCGTCAAACGTTTGATGGTCATTTAATTAGCGGAAATGGTGATGTCACATAACCACCAAGAAGCTACGATTTGACATCATTGGAGTATTTTCTGTGGCCCGCCGTTAAAGAAAAGTGTTAGCCCGACAAACCAGAGACATTTGATGGCCAACAATCGTGACGCCATTGCCGAGATACGACCAAATACACTTGAAAAAGTGCTCGAAAATGTGTCGGATCGAATGAAGTACTATGAAGCCAACCGCGACGGCCAAATGAATAAAATAACATCGTATTTTTAACCGGAACAATTGTACTTCATAAGAAAAAAAATAAATTTGGCAAAATTTCAAACCGTTTCTGTTTTATTGTAATTTTAAATTTAAACTTTTAAAGGGCCCACCCTATATCATACAGTACAAATTGTACTGATCTCCTTGGCAATTTTGTTTACATACGGATCCATCCTAAATCACATCTGATTCGATAAGAAGTCAGATTCTTTTTTTCAATTACTAGATTTTCATTAGCGTTCCTTGATGAACGTTTGACTTCATTTAAAGCGCCTTATGGCTCTTGTAAGACAGTTACTATCTAAAATTAGTCACTAGCGGTAGATCCAACACTGTAATTGTAAATTTAACAATTTCTTCAATTGTTCTCACCTTAACATCAGAATTTAATTTAAGTTAAACGAATCGAATACATTTTTGAATATTCAGAACAACACAAAAACACTAAATTATCATAATCAAATATTGTTTAACCGGGTTTGTTTGGCTTTAAAAAGATACACAAAAAATTTAATAGGAATATAAGGGGGTATGAGCGCATGTAAACTGCTTTATATCGGAATATAATAATGTGTGCCTGATGATGATAAAATGCAGATGTACTAGTCAATGTATCTATAAACTGAAAACAATTACAAAAGATACAGCAGCCAGCCTTAAACAAAGAAACAAAAACCGAAATAAACAAAGAAAAAAAAAGAAAATTGAAGTAAAAATAAACACAGGCATTTAAGTTTACTTTACACAATGGATACGAAAATAAGGGCCAAGGGGGAGCAGCAGTAGTGGTAGTAATACATGTCTGTCTGAGCTTACGAGCCTGATGGGGTTACAGACATTAGCACGAGTCACACAAATGAACAAACATGATTAGAAGTAAAGATTGAATGAAAATAATGTTGACCCCTTTTATTAAAATGAAATGATATTTTACCCCTTCTCTCTCTCTCACTCTGCTATCCTTTTTGCATACGCCTCCTATCTTCGATCTGAAATGTTGAAGAGTAACAAAAAAAAATAGAATAAAAGCAACGATGCCAACATGTCAATGTTAAGGAGTTCCATTCAGCTTAACAGATTAGTTAGTCGGGGTCTGTGTGCTACCAGGAGGTACGGTGGTGATGATGGTTATGCTTGCATATTCCATAGGCCATATTTCTGTATCTATTTAAATATCTCAATAGTTTGTTGACACTTTTCTTGTCCTTTTTGCTTTTTATTGGTTTGGGTTTGTTTGTACTCGTGTAAGCAAAAACTAGTCAAACAAACTACAGATACAGAGACTAGATTCGACAAGTAAATCAATATAAGCGTGCCCACACATCCATGCCCACAGAGGACAAATATAATCAAAAGAAAAAAAGAAAAGGTCTTCTAATGTTTAGCAAATTTAATAACGATAATGAGAAAAATAAATAAATTCAAATACATGGCACCATATACATAAAGGCAAGGATAGAATTTGCAAAACAGTTTCAAGCAAAAGAAAAAAGTCAAATGTTGATATTTAATCAGGGTGAGCATACCTACTATGCCACAGGACAAATTTAAAATGAAACTATTTTATGAAATTTATTTCAAGAATATTTTAAGAAGAAATTTTGTATTACACCAACACAGCTCGGTGATTATCTGTGATCATAACGAATTGACATCAAAACGCTTATTTAAAGCGTTAGTTATCGTCTACATTCTGAAACTGGTATTCTGAGTAACCAGTAAGGTTAGGAAATATCTAAATATCACATCAGACGCCTACAGGTAGTTGAAGTGACGAAAAACAATTTAATAAGATTGATCACCATTCGATAGTAGTTATTGAAAATGAAAAATTATTGTTGAATGATAGCAAACTCGAAATAAAAAATCAAATATCCCGTCAAACAGAACCAAAATATTGAAGCCAACTTCAATCAAATGTTTAGGTTTCGAATTACAAAGAAATGGAAGTGCATGGTAGTTGCCGTAGTCTGGTAGGTAGTGTGTTGGTTTATTAGACGTGAGGCCACTGTACAAACCCTAGATTCCAACAAAATCAAATACAAAAAATATTTCTTCGGCAGATTTCTGCCAATAACTCTGAGAGTAAATATAATTGCAATGAAAAGTTTCTTAAAAATTATGCGTTCGGAGTCGCCATTAATGTATAAAATTAACACATACAACGTAAGTGGTCTGAAAAGCTAGGTCATAATCCTGATTGAAGGATTGTAATGATCAATTATGTGTGTATGTATGTATGTAGTGAATGAACTTCACTAAGAAAATACGTTAAAAAAACTGAAGACCACTTTCCAACAACATAGATTTGCAAAAATTTAGGACTTTAAGACAGCACAGCTTGAAAAACTCATGGCTATACTCAAAAGTGTTTAAAATAAGTTTCTTCTTGAATTTTAAAAAAGCTTTGCAAAAGCTTGATTCACAATATATTGTTATATTGTTATTTCTATATATTGTTATTATTTAATTGATCTATATAACCCTTTAATCACGATTCCGACCTAGCTTCTCACAACACCCATGTCATATGTATTCTTCCTACGTTTGGCGGGGCTTACAGTTGAAGAACTTTTTGTCGCAAATTTATTTACTCTCAAGTTTTTGCTAAAAGTCGCTGTAGTCTGGAAGGAAGTGGGTAGTCCGTTGGCGTATTAGACGTAAGGCCACGATTCAAACCACAGGTCAGACATTTATTATAAAACGAAATATAAACATTTTCTTGGGCTACTTCCTTTCAACAAATTTCTGGCAAAAACTCTGACAGTAAATAATATTGCAATGAAAAGTTTCTCAAAAATCTGTGGTTTAGAGGCGAATTTAAACTGTAGGTCCTGCCTCTCATATATAAAATTAACACACACAACATAAGTGTTGTGAAAAGCTGAGTTGTAATCCTAACTGAAGGATTGTAATGATCAGTTATGTTATGAATGTTTTTGCCAGAAGACTGCTGAAAGCAAGTCGCTGAAATCGATGTATGATTTTTCATATTTCATTTTGTTCGTGCTGGGATTTGAACCACAGGCTCTCATCTAATATTCCAAAACACTTTCTTCTAGACCACAACGCCAGTTGTTCTTACTTGTTTAAAATAAATCCCTCATTTACACTTAAAAACACACTGTAATTGATAACACCGTCCAAAAAATTCAGTGTATGTATACACATACGTCGTGTTATTTATTACAACTGACTGTCTGACTGCAATGTCATGAAAATTACAGTTAATTTAATATTGTAATGTGATCTTTGTTCATAGCCCCCAATTTCTTTGTTGTTTTGTTATTGTTAGCTTTTGTTGTTCTTATCATTGTGAGCGATAAGTTTCCACAAGCATTACTTTTGATCACAGTTTGACTAGGATTATGATGTATAATTCCCTATAGACTTCGCCAAACACAAAAAGTTTCGTTAATCATAGTCAGGTTCGTTAGGATCGTTTGTGCTGACATATTGTACAATAGGTAGGTTATATACCAGGACCAAGAATGGAATGAGAAACAAATACGCACTTCCAATGACTTTTCGAATAGTACGAATCATATGAATTTGAGGGAAGACCATATCTGTGCTGGAAGCCAACAGAGTGGTACATGATATCAGGAGAATCATCTGGAAATAGTTATAACCCATTCCTGATTCTGGTCCAGGCTATAACATAATTCGAATAAAGTCAGTATGCAGCAAAGCCTGGAGACTCTTTACGTCCACAGACATCAAATTAGGAAAATTATCGTAACTCTCTATGCACAGGCAAAGCTAGATAATGAGTTGGCACTATTAGTATTAAATCCGTACGATTTTCAGTGGACGCTAACCTTCATAAAACATGTGTACAAATTTTGCAATTGTTGGTGTAAACTTCGACTTGGCGACAATTACTTTAGTTCCCTAGTCTGAAGGTAATTTTCTTCTTCTTTATTCTTATGTAGGGAGTTGCTATAGTCTAATAGGTAGTGTGTTGGCTTATTATGGTTCAAACAAAAGGTCAGACATCTCCAAGAAATATAAGAATCTATATCTTCGGCGATTCCTCTCACAGATTTCTGGCTAAAACTTTGAGAGTCCCGTCATGGGACCAACTTTTTTATATTATTGTACTCATTTATAAAATTAACATACACTACATAAGTTGCGTCAGAAGCTGGGTCATATTTCTGACTGAAAGGTTGTAGTGACCAATTATGTATGTATGTATTCTTATGTAGAAATCATCAAAGACTCCCGAAATTAAATCAAATACGTTCGTGAAGATCTTAAAGTATGGCATTGGAATCATTATAGATTTGTATTAAGAAATTATTATCAAAAATAGGAGCAAAAGGCAGGTGTACATTTTGTTGGCAAACTTTCTTTCAAAGCACATCCCTATAGCGTTAATCCTAAAAACTTTACATATAAGTTTGGTTTGGATGACCATATTAAAAAGGCACAGGGGACAGCTGTATCAGATTCGTTTAGAAATATTGAGACTGCAACTAATTTAGATACGGTTGTAAATCAGTTCCAATCGTTCTCTTAGCTGTTAAAATTTATTTTAAGGAGCAGAGTATTGTAGGTAAAAATTAAAATAAATTTAAAATTTTTTGAACAATATTTAAAGTCGTGATGCAACATGCAACATTATCTGTGTGTCTGTCCTCAAGTTTTTCATTTTTTTATTTTTTAATTTTCATTTTCTCCGCTGATTCAAAAACTTTTAATCAACACGAACGTAAAGTTTCTTGTCTTACACTGGGAATTTCTCGCTATCTCTTAAGTTTGTGCAAAATTAGAAGAAATATTACAAGTTTTTCTCAAGTTTTTTTTCACTTTTCTTTTTTGTAAGTTTTGAAAATAATACTTCTTGTGCATTTCACTTTTTATCTTATTTTTACAGTTCATAAGTAGGCAACAGCATGAAAAAGTAACACCGAAAAAAAATTTTGCAAAACTTTTCTAAAACAGCAGAACCAAAAAAAATCTGATTTAGGAGCTCCAAAATAATGACGTATCGTCATTTTACACAGGTTAGCACAGTCACTTTACTGACCGATTTACGTAAAAGTACGACTACACTAAGCTGGAAACATGCCTGAAAGTTTATTAAACGAAGCTTTATCCTTGATATCGATAGATAACTTAACTCCGTTAATATGAAATAAATTAAATCTGCACTTCGCAAGAGATAAGCATTGACAGAGTGGATTTCAGTTCCCCCGTCTTCAGCAAACCCACAACAGCGGCAAAAGTCGTTTGATTGGAGCTCCAGTCTTTCCGCGTGTCTTCCCATAACGCAATAACCTGTAAGAAGGCCACTGTGCTCGAAATTACATTGCGATATAGTTTGATTAGTTGGTTGGTACCCCTTCTATCCCTCATAGGCCAGACTCACTGGCAGTGGAGCAATATTCCTCGTGGACCCAAGATACGTTCATAATTTTTTACTAAAAACTAAGAGAATTTTTTTCTAATAATTAACTTTGTTTCCTAATAATTCACTTAAACTGTACAAAGTGAAGCAACATAGTGTTCCTTTTACTTTGATGAGGATTAGGATGAGCTCTAAATGACAAAGAGTAAATGTTACATTGCTTGCCTTTAAAGTGGTTTTTTTCGAATTCATTATGGTCCCAATTACCCATTGAGATCAAAACAGTAAACCAGGCTTTGAGATCAAAACATGTCCATGCTGACATCATTTTTGCTGGTAACGTCGTAAACAAACTAAATAAATAAATTGACAAGTCGAAGGCATAGTTATTAGCCATAATCTGGCATCCGATACACTGTACGTCACTACTTGCAGACAACATATACTTCGTATTGTGCTCTTTTACTGACAGACACTATCAGGCATACTTCCATTCTACTGCTCTAAAGGCAGCAGTAACATCTCGTTGGGTACGCCCAATGATGTCGATGTCATCGGCATACACAAGTAACTGGAAATTTAGGTAAGAAATATTGCCTTGCGCTGACGCTCTCCATGCCGAAGTGGAAGTGATCGTATGATAAGCGAGCACCTTGTCTGAAGTCTCACACTGTCAAAAAGTTCGGAAAGAACTTTATTGGTCTAGACGGAACTGTAAGTTACTCAAAGTCATACAGCACAACCTTATCAGCTTCTCAGATATATTGGGATATCGTATGCTGTCTTATTCAACAAAAAAATGCTGTGTGTCGACTTGATTCAAAAAGTTCGGAAAGATCTTTTCCAACCTAGACGGAGCTGTAGTAGTTAGTCAAAGTCATATAGACATACAACCCTGTCAGCATCGCAGATATATCGGGCTGTAGAATGCTGCCTTATATTCAACAAAAAATGCTCTGTGTCGACTTGGTTCTCAAGGATCTTTAGATCGCCAAATTTGGCATAAAGTGAATATTTATTCGATGATGAACTCACCAGTTCTGGAGATGCATTCATATAGTTCAGTTAGTGTTTTGGCAAGTGACTTCAGTCGTTCATCCAAGATTCGTAAGAATCTTATATTTAATAGGAAAAAATCCTACACCCCTGTAGTTGACATATACTATGGATTCTCCCCATTTCAGTGCAATACAAATGACCTCAAGGTGGCAGTCGTTGATGGTACTTTCTGCCTTATACTGCATATAAATTGGGACACACGCCCTAGCAGCTATATACCTCCGGTATTAAACACTTTATCGGGTTGGATAGCAGCCTTGTTGTGTTTAAGTCGCTGAATACCGTTAACGACATGGCCATGAGGGGCTCCTTGATTGGTTTCGGTACAACATCCTCTCTAACGTCAGAATTGGTGTTATTATCGGCTCGTAGGAGCATAGCACTTCAGCACATTTGAGAATCTGAAATCCACTCTCCGTTACCATCCTTGCAGATAGTTTTCCAAGGAAAATAATTTGAAAAAAACATACAAAAATAAGCAAGTTTCGCGTCAAGATTAAACACGACATGTTAACGTTTGTAGCTTCATATTAACCAAGAACATTGCTTCTTACAAAATTTTCCTCCTCTAGAAATTAAAGAAATTTCCAAAGACAATAATTTCAATAATATAACAGAACCTGGCTATATAGAAACATAGTAAAGTTTTTCGAGAGCCTGGATGTAATATCATGAAGTCACGGTAGTCTAGAAGGTAGTTTGTTGGCTTATTACATGTAAGGTCACGGATTCAACCCCATGTCAGATATCGAAACGAAAATATAAAAAAATATTTCTTCGGTGCCTTCCTCTCAGCAGATTTCTGACAAAAACTCTGACAATAAAATAAAATTGCCGTGTAAAGTTTCTCAAAAATCTGTCGTTCGGAGTCGACTTTAAACTGTAAGTTCCGCCACTCGTGTATAAAATTAACACACACAACATGAATGGTGTGAGAAGCTAGTAATTATGACTGAAGGTTTGTAATGGCCAATTATGTATGTATGGATGTAAAGTACTCAGTTGCCAGCATGGAAGAAAATCATAAACAGGAGATACAAGTCTGTTGAGCAGCTTCGCTGAAGAAGCTGCTTGATGATGAGCACAAGCATCAGTTGCAACTCAAAACTATTTAGCCATTGTAATTCAAAAAAGTTACAAAATTTTCTGCTATCACGCAAATTTTCTTCTAAAATTTTAAGAAAAACCACAAAGATAAAATGAAGAAAATAGAAAAACAACAGTAACAGCGCAACTCCATGTTCAACAACCAGTTGAGTCGTTGGTCGTGTTGCAATTCCTGCATTCTTGCCATGGTTTCCGTTGCGATGAAACTTAATAAAACAAAATTTTACTTTATTATCCCTGTTGCAACTACACTTAGTGTTGCAAGTGCTTCACAGAGAGAGAGAGAGTATAATTTACAAATGGTCGCTGCTCTCTTTCCCCCGATCCCCGCAGATGTTTTTTTTTTGTGGAGGAATTTTCTAGAAAATAGCCACAAGCCTTTTGCACTCAACTTTTGCAGATTAAAGTTTTGCATTTATTTTCTTTTTTTATGATTATTTTTACCCTTTCTGTGCTTATTTTTACTAGAAAAACCATTTAAAAACGAAGTACGAAGAAGCAGCAGCAGCAGAAAGAAACATTTAAATTCATAGAAAGGCAATAAAAGAAAATGCACGTAATTTGAAATCTCGTTGATAATGACAAAATATACACACAGATTTATTACAATACATACTTGCAACAATCAGGGCCACAGCAGACCTTGCTTGCTTACGCTTTCGCATTTCAATTTATTCGCAGTGAATTGGCTTTACCCAGTATATCCTCATCTGTGTCTGCGTGTTTGTTTTTATGTTTACAGTCAATTTTTTACAATTCTTTTGCACATTTCATGCCTTTTTTGTTTTTGTTTTTTTCTATTCTTTCATTATTATTTATTGGTATCTTGTTTTTATTTAGCAGATACTATACAAGATTAAATATTGTAGTATATGTGATGTATATGTATGTGTATGTATGTATATTTCTTTTATTTTTAATATTTATGTATGTGTATGTTCAACACCAGCAACTATATACGATAGTTGAAGGCTACCCATAAAATACTCTATTTTTAAAAGAATTTCAATTTCAAAGGTTGCAGGCTAATATTATTATTATTCTCTCGTATAGCTGAGATGTCATGCTACTGCAACCATACGACTTATTGCACTGCCATTAACTTATAAGGGGTATCTCTGTAATATCTCTTCCAAATCTATAGCCTTGACAATCTTTAAAATGTTGTCCGATGTCAGAAAAAACAATTCCCTGGTATTCCCAGAATTTGAAATTCACCGAGTGTTTGCATTTGGGATGCATTTACGCCAAACAGGCTTCAAACATATTGTTGCGCTGTAAAAACCAACTAAAAAGAAAAATAAGCAAACAGACAACAACAAAATACGGTAAAAAAGTAGGAATTTACGAGTAGAAAACAAAACAAAGATCAAAAATGCAACAAAAGCACTCAAAGAAAGATCGCGATGTTACCGGTCATAGAAATAAAAAAGGAGTATAAAAGCGGGCCGTAATCTAGTAGGTAGTGTGTTGGTTTATTAGACGTAAGGCCGTTGTTCAAACCCTAGGACAGACATCGAAACGAAAATATGAAAAAATATTTCTTTGGCGACTTTCGCTCAGAAGATTTGTGGCACAAACTCTGAGAGCAAATAAAATTAACATGAAAAGTTTCTCAAAAATATGTCATTCGGAGTATACTTTAAACTGCAGGTCCCTTCACTCATGTATAAAATTAACGCACACAAATAAGTGGTGCTAGAAGCTAGGTTGTAATCTCAACTGAACTTTAAGTTGCAATAAAACAACGATTGACATGAATTTTATTTATCCGAAAGATAATCTTGTGGCATTACATTTTAAATATGATTTCTGGCATATGACCGCCACGGCTGGCGCGGATGTAGTCCAATCTGGACGTTTAATTGTCGATGACTTTTTCAAACATTTGTGGCCTTATATCGGCAATAATACGGCGAATGTTGTCTTCCAAATGGTCAAGCGATTGTGGCTTTACGGTATAGACCAATGACTTATGATTACATCCCCAAAATTTTCCTGCAAAATTTCCATAGCTATTGGATCTTCCCAGTTTCTTGCCAGTTCATCTGTCAAATCAGTTGTCATTTATTCAGTCTGTTTTGCCAAATCACAAAGCACCACCGTAAACAATGACATGTGTTCTATGTATTCTCTCTGGAGGAATTGGCAGCTGACACTAATTTTTACATGAATAAAAAAAGAAAGTAACGAATTGGTAACGATACCAATCCACATCATATTCAAGAGCGTCTAATGATTCCCAAAAAATCACTGCTTCTGTTTGGTGTGTATTTAAGGCGTCGTCACTCCATATTCCATTGAAAAAGACGTTGACCAACTTCTTTTAGCCTGGATTGGATGACCTGATTAGAGAGATCGTTAGAATTTATCTTGTGGAATTTCCTTAAGTTGCAGATGTATGCTTATAAACCATAAGACACAGAGGACTTCAGAAGCAACAAATTCAGCCTTATTTCTGTGCCAAAGTCATGAACAATTGGTCATCTGTGAGAAGCCGTGACGCAAATTTGAATGATGTTACATTCCAATCATAATGACATCAAAATGTCTTTTAAGGGAATAAAAAATGTCAATGATATCTCACAATGTTTCAATTAAATTTAAAGATAGGAAAGACCCAATAGGAATAAAATACATACTGTAATAAATAATAATAACATCAACATAAAACAAAATTTCGTGAAGTATATTTTGGATCTTTATTCTTCGGGAACACGTCTACATCATGATACACGAAATTTCGAAGGATTACAACATAATTTGTTTTTTTTTCTAAATGACTTGTGTGTGAGTGACTTAACTACTTAGTGGGAAATTACCTCTAAACAACAATGTCTTACCGTTTTAGGAGTGGGCCTACACTGTTGTTAATAGCAAAAATTAATTCATTTAAAGCAGTTAACAGTCCTTAGTCTACTCTTAAGACAGTAAAAAAGAGAACATTGCTATTAAACCTTACAACTAAAAAGTAGTTCAACATATAAACTTGTTGTAAATCTATGCATCTGCCCTACCATTGTAGGGTATACATAACAAATGATTTACAATGGAAATGAAAAAAAGTTTTGCTGTGCATCACGTACTTTTAGATACGACCATTTCATTTGAAAATGTTTTGCGACAAAAAAAAATTGTAAAAATTTACGAGTGCTTGCAATTCGCTAAAATGCGTTTTAGTTTCAATCTGAAGGATATGAGCAAAAGACTTTTCCTTATTAAAGGGCATATGAATTATTATTTCAACAGATCCGTTATTAACAGCGTTTAAGAATTATTGGTGAAATAACTATCCAAGCGACATAATCATTAAACTGTTTGTTAATGGCTTTGTCTTATAGAGAAGCTAGGGACTCTAAAGAACAGTAAAATTCAGGAACAGGTCCTTATTATAACGGTCAATAACCCAAATGATTGTTTCGACGATTTTTTCTTGTTAACTTTGCGTCTACGGAATTGGCGACAAGAAACTTAAAAAGTTTGAGGGTGACCTATGTAGGATAACAGGATTCTAAAGGTCAGTGCTTTAGCCACTCGAAGGAATTTGAGTCTAGGTTTTACAACATATACGGACGGGCAATATTTCTGTTCGAAAGTATTTTAAGTCTGCAAGAAGACGCCCACAAGGCTCACGAACACTTACTGAGTGTTACTGTATTGGATTCCGGGGCAATACGATGTAGTGGACAGTGAGATTGCAAATAAGCATACATATATGAGAAAGCGCAACGTGGCTTCACATGAAACAAAGAGGACGAGAATGAATACTTTTTAGAGCAATAGAACAGCTTGCGCAATCCTTCTACCGTTATTAGATTTTGGTAAGATTACGACTAAGCATTATGCTCTGATGTCATGTTCTCGCCAAGAGAATGAGAATAACTCACAACGACCCAACAGACGAGCACAGAACATCTTCTTTGGATTTGTCCGCCGATTGTGAACCTGAGAAATAGGATTCTTGGACATCCAAAATTTAGTGACAACACGATTTGGGACAAAATCACACCACAATAAGGCACTCGGGATGGCTAAGAGTTGCCAACCAGATACTATAATTATATGACGGAATATATAACATCGGTGTTAATATTGGGGACTTATAGAACCCAAGTAAGCTGTACCCAGTGAGGCTGCTGCCAGATTAAACTAACCTAACTTAATGTCGTTTGTTTGATTTTTTTTAACAAAAATTTTCAATTTTTATTTCTGCTCTCAACCAATATGAACAACATTTTTATCACAATACGAAGCAATGATGCTTGAAAAGTAAAATAAAAAAGAGAATAGAAAAAAATAACCAAAAGTAATAATGAAAATTAAAATATATTTAAATTAAAAATAAATTAAAAACTAGACATAAACAAACGAACGTAATTTTTTAATAAAAAAATAATTTTTTACTTCTGTCTGTTGGTATTTCTTTATTTAAATAAATTGTTTATTCATTTATATTTAATAACACAATTTAATTAATAATACCAATGCAATTAATTTCGTTACAGAATCTTTTCACAATCGTTCACGGAGATCAAACTTAGCAGTTTATATACTTGGCGGCATAAGTCTGTCTACAAACTAATTCAAACATTTTAATACGATATACATAACATAACCGATCATTACAACCCTTCAGTCAGGACCTAGTGTCTCACACCACTCATGTTGTATGAGTTCAATTTATAGATGAGTGATGGGACCTACAGTTTAAGTCGACTCAGAGCGACAGATTGTTTTGAGAAACTTTTCATGGCAATTTGATTTAGTCTGAGTTTTTGCTAAGGGAAGACGCCGAAGAAATATTTTATTTCTTTATATATTTCGTTTTTTTTGAGATATAAGAGCTGGTGTTTGAACCACGGTAACCGTTGCTTTTAAACATTTGCAAAACTTGGTAACACTTGGTTGCTTAGAAACATTGGTATGCAAAAGTCTGCGTACACAAAAATGGAACGCACTTTGTATCTGTTTTCTTGTTGGTAAAAAATACTGGTTCTTGTTTCAAACTTATCTATGAATTTTGATAATTTTTCTGTTTAAAGTAGAAATAAATTTGAAGAAATGACAAACAGAATACAAAATTATACATACATTTACGGAAACAAGGAAAGTATTGTGTCAATAAGGTTAAGTAACTGAACGGATACACTCCTCTATTCAGGGTGTATTTAAATAGGTAATTTAAAGGAGAGAAGACCAACAACCAAGGGTCTTAGGTCTAACGACATTGACCTAAGCCATTATGTAAGCTTGTTGCATATGCATTACAAAGTAATACCACCTTGCTTTATCTTGTAAAAAACTTCCTTAACTTCTTCCAGTCCAATTCTCTGATACGAGTTATCACTCAGGATTACGACCTAGCTTCTAACACCACTTATGTTGTGTGTGTTAATTTTATAGATGAGTGATAGGACCTACAGTTTAAAGTCGACTCCGAACGACAGATTTTTAAGAAACTTTTCATGGCAATTTTATTTACTCTCAGAGTTTTTGCCAGAAATCTGCTGAAAGAAAGTCGCCGAAGAAATTTTTTTCATATTTTCGTTTTGATGTCTGGCCTGCGGTTTGAACCCTGGCTTAACATCTAATAAGCCAACACACTACCTAATAGACTGCGGAGATTTCGACTCATCCTGGGCGTGACTGTAGGTAATTTGAAGGAGAGAAGACCAATAACCAATGGTCTCAGGTGTAACAACATAGACCTAAGCCATAATATAGGCTTGTTATGCGCTCACGATTAAAAAAATACCACATTATTTTCTATAGGAAGTCTATATCGTGTAAAACCTTCTTTAACTTCTTCCATTCCACTTCTCTAGGACCCCCAAATATTGAGGAAACTATTGGGATCTAGACCTTATTGCTTTTAAAACTTGACAACGACACAAAAAGTGTTCCACCATTTCGATGTCTTCACCACATGCCCTCCTGCATTCATCATTTTTCACTACTTCAATACGATTCAGATTTAAAAGTAAGGTGGAATGTTTCCTGAGTACGCTCATTTATGTACTCAGTTCGCCATTATTTAGTTTTAAAATACTCATGGTTCTCCCCTCATAATAATCTCTCCAAACTATTTTTGTAATCCTTCTTATTGTGTCACTATTTCACAATTGTAACCGATATACCACGCTATTGTCATTGAAGTAGACATTGAGCAACAGCTATGAATTTTATCAAACTTAGAAGGATTGTGCAGAACCTTAATAATCACTATCCAATTTGCGACATTTAACTATTCCCGGACACCATGAATGAAGCGCTCGCTTTTAGTTAAAACTGAGCACTAACAGACCATACCACCATGATGGTTTAGCACATATTCAAAATGTAGGAAAAAATTTTGTAACCTAAAATTGCTCATGGTCAAAAAGTTACGAACCAAATAAGTATTCACTATAGTTGCCCTCCGTAAATTATCAGACATTTCATTAAGCGCTTTCAGTCCTTAAAATTACATAAGACAAAGTGTGTGTGAGGAAGTCGCCGTAGTCTAGTAGGTAGTGTGTTGGCTTATTATATGTAAGGCCAAGGTTCAAACCCCAGGTCAGACATCAAAACGAAAATATGAAAGAAATATTTTTTCGGCGACTTCCTCTAAGCAGATTTCTAGCAAAAACTCTGAGAGTAAATAAAATTGCCATGAAGAGTTTCTCAAAAATCCGTCGTTCGGAGTCGACTTTAAACTGTAAGTCCCGCCACTCATATATAAAATTAACACACACAACTAGAAGACTGTAAGAAGCTAGGTGCCAATTAAGTTTGTATGTAAAGTGCGTGTGAGATATCATCGAATTTTTTCATTCGCCTTTGCTGTAATTATGTGTGGAATGCAATATCAGTCACGGCATCTCACAATCGGATGGAGTGCACCCGAAATGTCATAAATAAGGCTGACTATGCTGGTATATTGGCACACACCTGCAACTTAAGAAAATTCCACAAGATTAAGTCCAACGGGTTCAGTTCGCATGATCTAAGCTAAACTGGATCGGTGGCATAGACTACGTTGGCTTTGAGGACCACTGTGGCAAGTGGCTTGTTCACATACACCTAAAACTTTAGAAAAATTGAATGATCTTATGCTCATGCAGAATATCCAATGTAGCATGACTTGCTTGCCACGTAGTGCTCTCCTGTTTAAGCCATTTGTCATTGGTATCCCTATTATTCAATTTAGGGCAGAAGGAGTTGATAACCATCGAGCTGTATTAGTCGCCGTTGGTTATGATCATCTGGTCAACTTTATTCTCGAGAAAATATATAACTATGTCGTCGCCAACCTAAAATTCACATAAAATACTGAGTTTTATGAAACGCATTGGACGCTCTTGAATCTCATGTGGATTGATGTCGTCAAAAATTCGATTTTGTTTTTTGTTTGTTCATGCAGATATGGGTCTCATTGCTAAAGTTGATTTGTAGATGAAAATTAAGGTCATTCAGAGAACTTATGTGTTTTCTATTGTCGTCCATGGTGATTAAGAGGCATGGAGTGAATAAAAGACAACTAGTTTGACAAATGTAGCTTTAACAGGATGGCTGTCATCCCGTTTTAACTCAATTTTATTTCAATATTTTTTTTTTTATTTGAACTGTCAGAAAGCTTCTCCCCCAGCTTCTTATTAATATTGTTGTTCCTTCATTTCAATTTCTGTAATCAAGTTTTTAAAGCTAATCAGGCGATTAGTTTACTATAGCAAATCCTAAGATCATCTACAAAAATGTTCTCTGTGAACATTTATTGGGTGTAGTGGTAAAAAAAACTTTGTTGGTGGAGTTCTACTGTTTGCGATGCTGCCTGACCTCTCTGTAATGTTCGTTGTTACGGTTAACCTCTCGAAAATTGCAATCCAAAACAATGTTACCAACATACACGTTTGCACAT
The DNA here is from genome assembly GCA_936449025.2 of Sarcophaga subvicina. NCBI lineage: Eukaryota > Metazoa > Arthropoda > Insecta > Diptera > Sarcophagidae > Sarcophaga > Sarcophaga subvicina. The sequence continues at coordinate 44,549,635 of OW388084.2, forward strand.
AGTCCTTCGTTCTTTGCTTTTCCATTCCATTAAACACAAGAACTCAATTAAAATGTTAAAATCTTAAGATGGTTTAGTAAAGACGTTAGTTAGTCCGTCCATGGTTGTTAATGCTCACAAACAAGTTGTTGAATATTTTATAAAGAAATGGAAAATTTGAATTTTTAATTAAAATCACGATTTGAACTTGTCAAAATTTTGTACACTTTCAGAAGAAAAAAACGTCATTTACTACATTTTATAATCACCTCCCTCTCTCTTTGTCTATCTGACATTCACTCACTATATATATACATCGCTCTCTGTCTGTTGTCTTTAATAATTTATAAAATTTCAGTACAAACGCTTCTCTTCAAGAGAAACTTTGTAAAACAAAGTCTTGTAAATGAAAACCATTTTCAACTTTTAAGGTTATTTTCTCTCTCTTTTTTTTTTTTTGGTATGCATTGCCAACTTTACAGTGTTCTTATCCTTAAACGTAAATACATGGCGTGCGTAGTCGCTTGAGCCATTATAGTTTCCGTTTAGTCTAGCATTTGCTGATGATGTTCTTGTGAGAGTGATTGTCATAAGATGGATAAGATGATGGCGATGGCTGAATATGCACAATCTATGAGTGTTGCCGCGTTGCCACTTCTACCGTTGCTTGCTATTGTTGTCCAGTTAGTTGAGCAAAAAAATAAAGTTTTTCAAACTTGCTTAAACTACAAATTGTTGTTGGTTTTTTTCTCTCCTTCTTTATTGTTATTAATAATGTTTAAGTCACTAATTTACTGCGTTTAATGCAAAAATAAAGAAAATTTTTTTGATTAAAAACAAAATGATAAATAGTAGAGGATACGTGGCCATCTTATTATTGGTTGTGGTCGCCTGTAATATTCTATACTAAATAATATAACATTTTAACTAAAGATTATCGCTTCTACTGCGGCGAGTTTTTTACCATCAAAATTATTAGCTACAGATATAAATAGAATGAAATATTTTGCTATCATGACTGAGTTTTTACCTTAAGGCGTAATAATCTGTCATGTAAGGCTTTGAAGTTTCCTTGGGCATGGGTTTTTATTCCTTAAAATGGTTTCGTTGTTAGACTAGATAGATTAGAGTGGTAGCTTTGTTTACAAAGGCTCACTTGAGCACGCACAGCGGGCTGTAATGACGCCATAGGTAAAGGCAGTCCCTGTACTGAACAAATTTCACTTAACTCATCAAGGAAAGTGATCAGTGCAGAGGCTGCACATTAAAGCACGATTACCCTATGCTGTAAAGCAGTCTGAAAGTTAGTAAACGAAACTATATCCTTGATCAATGGATGATAACTCCGCTAAGCTGACAAGAAATGGAGAGCCTAAATCTGCTCCTAGTAAGAGATGGGCATTCATAAAGAAAGTGAATAACAGTTAACTCCTCTTCAATCGACCCACAACCCCGGCAAAAGTCGTCTAACAGGAGGTTTTTTGCGTGTTCTCCCATGACGCAATGACCAGTAAGCATGGCCACTTTAATCAAAATGACATTGCAATCAAGTTTGAATTGTTGGTACGAAATTTATTTATCGTGGGCCAAGTGAATCTGGCAGTCGAACAAGATTCCTGATTGATAGGTTGGCTGGATACTTAACTTATTTAATTGGTCATTACAATCGATCTTTTACCACTAGTATGGTGCTATAACCCAGGTGTTTCCTTTTGAGATTTATTAATGCCACACCCAGATTCAAAATAAATATTCTTGTAATTTATCCTCCATATTGCAGAATCTACGTATTAGACTTGAAACGATTCCTATTCTCTATAAGTGTTCTTTGAGTTTACAATGTCAATTGTTATTCTCAAGGTATTTCTATTATTTCTGTCTCCGCTTCTCTTTCTTTATACCGAAAATACTCTTCAAAACTCCTTCTCCTAATCTACAGAAAGTTTCTGTTCCATTAATCGGCATAGAAGCTTCTTTTGTCAAGCGCATTTGCCTGCTCAAGCGTTTCCTTCTGAAATGCATTAAACCCGCACACGTACCAAGTATGTGTTTTGGAAATTCGTTCTTTTTGTACTCCAAAGTTTACATATAGACATAGGTCTTGAAGTAATTTATATTCTCAAGAAATGTTTTACATTGTCTGCAATGCCCAGGAGACTATTCTCAGGCTACTCCTGGATAGTTTGAAACAAGACTCAAATCTCTTGTCGCTGTAGTTATATAGGAAATGTTTAGATTATCTCAAACCAATTTGACTTGAATGACTTGATTCTCCTCTCTAGATCTTCACTTTTGCTTAATAAACTTTCCATACGTCTCTTAATACTCCAAAAAAAGATTCTCAACTCATAATGTTCCAGAAAAAGATTCTCGCCTCATAAACAGTATGGAAGCAAACTTATCTACCACTTTATTGCCGTGAATTTCCATATGACCTGTGTTTCAGAAGAAAGTCTAACTGATCCAGACAGTCTCATACTAACAACGAATTAACATCTTCGATGCTCGGAAGATTATCTAACTGTCAACTACTGCGCCTCGACCTCTGTATATTTTCTTTAATTTAAATTGCGTACCTTTTCGATGGCGTAAAGTTCATCTTGGAAGATACTTGCAAATTTCTCCATGGATTTCGTATATTTAAATCTGGTACCGAACGCCCCAGCCTCCACCATCTTTATCGATCTGGTTAGTACTATAAGGTACAAGGCACTTGAATCTTGGAGGCGCCCTTCACGTCCGCTCCGGTTATACCAACACATCCGAGTCTCTGTATCCAATCCAACTCCATCAGTGCTTCTTTCCGTTATGTCCATTCAAACAATAGTGACATAGGCCTGACTATTATGGTGCTTGTCGAAGTGTACGAGTTTAAATCCTGAACATAATCTTCTTCTGTACCTCTGAGCTTTCTTTGATTCTGAATTTTTTTCTTGCCATAGACAACTACTAATAGATACGGAAGTACTTTTTTAGTTATCAAAGTGTTCTCACAAATTAAGGCACATTTTACTTCAATGCAGACGCATTCTTCAATCATCCTTTCCTCGCCATTCGCTTTCAACCTCTAAACAGTTCCTTGTTTCTTTTTATGTTTCTTAGAGTGGAATCCTTTCTCATTGAACAATTGCTGTTGTTGTTGTGCTGTGTGTCATTAATAACGAAACAACAGAAACAGCAGAATAATAAACTATTGTTAGACATGACTGTCTGGATTCAAGATTGTTTGGCTTGCTGCCTGTCATACTTTTCATTCTTTATTCTTCTTTGAAGTCGTTTTTTCATAACTTTTTTCACTTTTTACTTTCAAATTGATACAGAAAGAAAAAACTTTGAAAACTTTTGATTTAAAAAGAATAACAAAAAGAGTCAAATGAGAAGTATTTCATGCAGGAAATACGCAAAAAAATATTAAAAACAAGTAAAAAAGAAATGAAATACTTGAGCATTAGATTGAAAACGGATGCAAATCTAACAGGAAATTGTATCATTGTTTCGTAATGATACATACTCTAGGTATGAGTGTGAGTAAGAGAAGGGAATTAATTGTATTAAAAACTTATTGAAGTTCCATGATATTTCCTTTGAAAAATAAAGAAACATGTTGAACACGTTCTTAAAGGAGATGAAAACGCCTACCGCGTTAAAAAATCCTTTGAAGGTTTACGTTACATTCAATACATTGTAAATGCAATGAAATTTTATGGAACTTACTTACTTAATTGGGCATTAACAACCTGATTATCGGATTTCGACCTGTTTTAGCACATCCTTGCAGGCTCCTCTGCTCTTTGCACGTGTTTCGCCAGTTGATCATACCAATTAATAACAGGACTTCAACAAGTTGGTCCTTTCGACATAGAAATGGTCACCCTCTTTGCCGACATATGAAAATCTTCGCATGAAATACATGTCCTGCCATCCGAACGATGTGGCGGAAGCAGCGCAGCCGCTGAAAGTTAATACGATGCACAACAGCCGTGTCATGGAGGAGTTCATACAGCTCATTATTATATCGGATGCGGAAATCATCGATAACTCGCAATAGATCGAAGATCTACGTAGGACTTTTCTCTCGAATACTATCAAAGCTGCTGCATCGGCGCTAGATAATCTCCATGCTTCTGCGCCATAAAGAAGAACGGGGAGGATAAGTAACTTATAGAGTATAAGTTTCGTAATACGAGAGAGATCTTTGCTACTCAATTGCCTATTGAGGCCATAGTAGAATCTGTGGCAAGAGTAATCTTACGTTTGATCTCCAGATTGACATCATTTTTCCTGGTAACGGCAGAGCCAAGCTAATCTTGTCTATGCATTAATTAAATTGATTAAAATCACGCAAATTGGTGAGATATTGTTTGTGGAATATAATAAAAAATGTGTACGATTTGATACATTCTTTACAAAGCTTATAAAGGGTCCGCCAAATAATTTTTTTTTGAAAATGCTTAAAAAAAACTACTGAATATTTTCCCAAATTTCTTTTTTTATTTGAAAGTACGATCCTTCCGGTTAATAATGGAAAACAATTTCATTCAAATGGCTGCCTCGGCTGGCCATGCACTAGCCTACACCAGAAGATGCCGATTTTGGCAAAAATCATCTTTTCAGAAGAAGCTCATTTTGATCTTGGCGAGTATGTAAACAAGCAAAATTGTCGCATTTGGGGCACAGAAAACCCGCACGTATACATTGAAAAGCCGACACACCCAAAACGAGTCACTGTTTGGTGCGGATTTTGGTCCAGAGGCATAATTGAGCCATTTTTCTTCGGAAATAAGCAAGGAATGACCGTTACAGTCAATGGCGATCGTTATCGGGCCATGTTGAACGAATTTTTGTTCACAAAAATTGAAGAGGAGGATATTAGCAACTTTTGGTTTCAACAGGACGGCGCTACGCGCCACACAGCCGAAACTACACTCTATGATTTGCGCTCTGTTTTTGAAGATCGCATTATCAGCCACAGAGCTGATGTCGTTTGGCCACCTCGGAACTGTATTTGACACCGTTGGACTATTATTTGTGGAATGCCGTCAAAGATAAGTGTTACGCCGACAAGCCAGAGACAATTGACGCTTTAAAGGACAATATTCGTGAAGCCATTGGTGAAATACAGCTGCACACAATCGATAATGTGCTTAAAAATTGGACCGATCGTGTAGGCTACTGCATGGCCATCCGAGGCAGCCATTTGAATGAAATTATTTTCCATTATTAACCGGAAGTATTGTACTTTCAAATAAAAAAAGAAATTTGAGAAAATATTAAGTAGTTTTTTTTAAAGCATTTTCAAAAAAAAAGTTATTTGGCGGACCCTTTAGTTCACACTTTACAAAAAAGCATGATCTTATGTACAGTGGTGGCTCTATAATTAATAACGATGTTTAAAGAAAATAAAATTGCAATGCATCTTTCTTTAAAACATACAGTGTAAACTATAAGCAGCGTTATTCGACAAGTAGACAATCGACTTTACTCACTGGCAGCTTTTATTGACGTGGATGGCGCCTTCAACAATGTATTTTCGAAGCTGTTGTTGGGGCCCTTAATAAACGCAATGTTAATGAACTTGTTACGAAGTTCGTTACTGAGCTTTTAACCAAAAAATAAAATAATTAGTACCGTTCTAAGGTAAGGTTCATATGGGAAGTAAAGTGAATAGTGGCACAAGATGGTGCACTCTCGCACTTGCTGTGAAATATCACAGTAGTGTGATGATCTAACCATTATGATATCAAGTTTCGATCCGCACACTATCTCTGTTTGAGATGTAACCTCGTTCTAAAACTTACAACTGTGTAGTGCTCATTGCGCGGCTTAGTGTCAATTCTCGACAAACGGAATCGATGCTTTTAATCAGACGATATAAAATTTCCAAATTTAAGTTACTGGTCCTTAATTGAGTTCGACTTTTCTTTTCCAAAAAAGATAAATATCTGGGGGTTATTCTTAACTCCAAAATTGCATAGAAACATAGCATTATTGATTGGGCAAAGAAAGCAACAATAGCGCTTTATACCAACAAAAGAACCGTGGGCAAGATCAAGATGGACTAACCATCACGTAATGGCTATACCTGGCCGTGGTGGAGCCAACCTGGCTTTATAGTGTACATGTCTGGTAGCCTCCGTAGTCTAGTAGGTAATGTCCTGGCTTGTTAGACTTGAGGCCATGGTTCAAAACACATGGCAGACATCTTCAGCAAAACAAATTATAAAAATTTTTTGAACAATCTGTCGTTCGGAGTCGACTTTAAACTGTAGGTCCCGGCCATTGTTGCCAATTTGACGTTTTTCCCGTCAAATCTGACGTTTTTGCAATGCCAATTACGGGAAAAAATGCTTTTCAGCGGTTAGCGTGAAATCTGGAGTTTTTTACAGCGCTTTAGCGTTTTTTTTTAGCATTTTTTCCAAGTTTGAATTATATAATATAAGTAATAATATTAGATTATCATATTATTACTTATATTATATAATTCAAATTCATAATATAATAAACATGAAATCGATAGCCAAACAGAAACAAGCTTAAGACATGATTGCGTGAACTTTGTTGTCCGTTTGATATGTATTACAATTGAAAAAAAGGTATTAAAAATCATTAGTTATTGACCAATTAATAATTTCTTTTATTACTTTCAGGTTGCCAAAAACTTTAAAATGCTAAAAACTATAAATTTACTTTCAGTTGAAAATGTTTTAAAAGCTAATAAGGATGATATACTTCCACTTTTATCCTTGTTTTCAAAAAGTAATGATTTAATTGATGCTATAAACTCTCAATATAAAAATATTTTATGTATATTAAATGGAATGAAGCGGCATCAACACCTAACTTTTGAACTGAAGTTTATAACTACAAAGACTCTGCTGGGAATAACCCCTTCAAAGAATTAGCAGAATTCGCATTGGACGTTTTGTCACGTCCGTGGTCTAATGCAGACGTTGAAAGAGTGTTTAGCCAACTCAACCTAGTTAAAATCAAACTACGAAACAGGCTAATAACCAGTACAGTCAATGATGTGCTTCGAGTAAGGTAAATTTACTTTTAACGCAAACACTTAAATTTATATACATTTTTTTTATTAAGATATTTTAAAAAGTCTCAAAAAGCTAAATTCTAAATTAAAAGAAATATACATACATACATAATTGGTCATTACAACCCTTCAGTCAGGATTACGACCTAGTTTCTCACACCACTTATGTTGTGTGTTTTAATTTTATACATGAGTGGCTGGACCTACAGTTTAAAATCGACTCCGAACTACAGATTTTTGAGAAACTTTAATTACTTTAAAAAGTTGTAAAATGCAATTTATTGAATTTTGTGGTTTCTTATTTTTATTCAATAAAATTTTGAATATTGATTTAATACATTTTTGAAATGTAATTTTTTGTAAACGAATTCAATTTTAATTACAGATACGGTCTCAAACTTGATAATAAATATTGTTTTGATTATGAATTTCCAAAATCTGTTACAAGAGAAGTAAGTACAATGACCACTTATAAACAAGATGCAAAAGACTGGCACTATATATTTGAAAATACCTAATTTTGTTTGTAAATCATTCAACATAATTGGAAAAAAATTATTCAATAAAAAATATGTGCAATTATTTACATTTTATTTTAATTATTTACATTTTATTTTATTTAACGTTAATTTAAAATTTTCAAACTATTTATTTGACGGGTTCCTGACGGTTTTGTAAAAATTTAATTTATCGATTTCTGGCGATTTTTAAAGCCCAATTTGACGGGAAATTTTCAAAAATATTTGGCAACACTGGTCCCGGCACTCATGTATAAAAATGACACACACAACATAAATGGTGTGAGAAGCTCGGTTATAATCCTGACTGAAGGGTTGTAATGACCAATTATGTATGTATGTATGCTAAGAAAGCAACAATCGAGCTTTATACCAACAAAAGACCGAAGTCATATACTGGCTCAATCTGGACTTTTTGGAGCCAACCTTGCTTTATTTTGACGATTTTTTAAAATTAAAAATTTACATCATATTCTTTACTTTAGTACATGAAAAGCCAATTTAAGCTTTGCAGTTACTTTGCAATTGTTACTAATCGAATTTTCCATCAACACATTCAGTATTGAATTTGAATCCGTCTTTGTTTACCCAGTAATATTCCTGGAATTTGTAAAGGATACATGATTTAACTTCAAACATAAATATTTTAATATGTATAATTCATACTTTATCTCAGGGAGATAAATTCGATCTTCGCTGCAACCTTTCCATGGATAGTTTCTCCTCTTCTAGCACCAAGAAACAACTTATTTTGTAATATTTGTATTTTTCTTTGAAAAATTATTGAGAGGAAATTCACAAAAAAAATTTTGTGTCTTCAACATTTATAACTAATTCACAATAAAAACTTTTGCTCCCAATATATACGTAATACCGATTTTTTTTTTGGTTTCAACCGAACGACGATACGTGTCACACAGATTATGCCACGTTAGATATCATGCACAAGCGAGTCACTCGCATGGAGGTGACCTTAGCTAGCTTGAGGGGTTTTCTTGAGCTGCAGCTGTATGCGAATAAGCCGCAAACTACAACTGTTCTCAAACCTAACATAACCCAAGCCATCAATAAAACTTTGCCTGATATCATGGGAAATTAGACGTTTTGAATGCGATCCACCCAGACAAAAGTCTGTCATGGTCTTTTAGACGATTTAATTTTCCACACATAATTGCTATTCCAAATGAATAAAAAATATCAGTGATATCCAACACACACTTTCCTTTATTTAAGCTAAAAGGAAAGCATTAAAAAATGAGACTTTATAGCTTTGTGAATGAATATTCATTAGATTGAAAGGTGGATAGTCACAGGCAACATATTCACTTCTGACATGAGGCCATTAGGCCCGCTGGGCCAATTAAAAGTTTATACTTAATAATGCAATAAAACAAAAACGGTTTGAAATTTTTGCCAAATTAATTTTTTTGTTGTGAAGATGTTCAAAATACAGACTATGAAGATACAGGTCATGATGTATTACCTACTAACGGGTGATTTTTTAGATATTATCTTTTTGGCAACACTGGTTTAAACAGCTCACGCACGTTTCGTGTTTTGTTTCACTGTCAAACATCTTCAGTTTGGTCTATAATTTAACCATGAATCGTCTTACAAATGAACAACGCTTGCAAATCATTGAATTTTATTACCAAAATGCGTGCTCTGTTGAGAAAGTTCATCGCGCGCTTCTTCCATTTTATGGTCAGTTTAATCGACCCACTGAAGCGGCTATTCGAGCTATTGTGACTAAATTTCGCACCAAATTTACATTATTGGACATTAAACCACCAACACGCTTACGTAGAGTGCGAACTGAAGGAAATATCGCAGCTGTATCGGCCAGTGTTAATGATGACCATCAATTTTCGATTCGTCGCCGTTCGCAGCAATTGGGCCTCTGTTACTCAACCACGTGGAAAATTTTGCGGAAGGATTTAGGTGTGAAGCCTTTCAAAATACAGCTGGTGCAAGAATTGAAGCCGAACGACTTACCGCAACGCAGAATTTTTGGTGAGTTGGCCGAAGATCCACTTCTTTATCGAAAATTTTTTTAGCTCAATGGATACGTAAATAAGCAGAATTGTGGATTTTGGAGTGAAGATCAGCCAGAAGCACTGCAAAAGCTACAAATGCATCCAGAAAAAGTTACAGTTTGGTGCGGTTTATGGGCTGGTGGCATCATTGGACCGTACTTCTTCAAAGATGCTGCGAATCGTAACGTAACTGTGAATGGTAAGCGCTACCGTGAGATGATATCCAACTTTTTTTTTGCCAAAAATGCAAGAGCTTGACTTGCATGACATGTGGTTTCAACAAGACGGTGCCACATGCCACACAGCACGCGTAACAATGGACTTATTGAGAGGCGAGTTCGGTGAACATTTTATTTCACGTTCGGGACTGGTCAATTGGCCGCCTAGATCGTGCGATTTAACGCCTTTAGACTATTTTTTGTGGAGCTATGTTAGAGCTCATATCTATACAGACAAGCCCGCTTCAATTGACGCATTGGAAGACAACATTGAAGTGATTGATTCGTGAGATACCGGCCGAAATGTTGGAAAGAGTATGCCAAAATTGGACTAAGCGGATGGACCATTTGAGGCGCAGTCGTGGTCAACATTTATTTATTTTATTTATTTGATTTATAATGATCTACATAGCACAACAAGATACTAAATCTTATAAGTGACAGTGCTATGTTTACAATCAATAAGGTATAAAAAATTAACATTAGTTAAATATAAAAAATTAGAGAAAGTTAATTTATGTATATAAATATTAAATTAAATTAATAAGGTAAAGTATAAAAATAATAATAATAATAATAATAATAATAATAATAATAATAATAATAATAATAATAAGAATAATAATAATAATTATAATAATAATAATAACAATAATAATGATGACCTAAAAAATTAAATCACAAAATTTACAAATATGAGAGTAAAATTTTAACTATGAAAATAATTTAAATAACTCCTTTTTGAACGCGTTTGCATTGCCCAGATTTTGGATGTTATTTGCTAAGGAATTCCAAAGACTAATGGTGTGTATAAAGAACTGTCGCTGAGACAGAAGAGTCCTGAATCGTTGCTGTATAATCCCCACACCCCGGTGGGATCTGGCAAACTTAATTCTACAATATAAATACTTCGGCTGTTTCGTGTAAATTATTTTATGAAGTAGAAGGAGGCATCTAATTTTCAGGAGATTATCAAATTTGATACCAAAAATCAGGTAAGCTAAATGAGAAATGTGATCCTGACGCCCCTTAAGGAAAACATACCTGGCTATGTTATTGTACGCCAGGTTAAGTTTCTGGTTGTCATCATAACTGCAATTTGCGTATATCTGACATCCATATAAAAGTACCGGAATCAAGTACGTTTTAGCAAGTTGCATGCGAATGACAAAAGGAGTTGAATCTATGACAGTCCACAAATTTCGAAGCATGCCATAAATTCTGCCAACAATGACACTTATATGAGTAGACCACGATAATTTGTCATTAAAGACAATACCCAGATTAGTAGCCGACCTGACAAATTCAATTTTATTTCCCCTGATACTCAATTCAGGTATGACAAATGATCCGTTTGTTCTCGAAAGTGTAATACATTTAGACTTAGAAGGATTGATACATAGTCCATTGGCCGAGGCCCATCCGTCAATCCTTGCTAAGTCACGATTAATGTAGTCCAAACAAGAATAAATATTCTCCCTTGGAGTATATGTGTAAAGCTGCACATCGTCAGCATACATGTGAACATTACAGTTAACCAAAACATAAGGTAGATCATTTATATACATGCAAAACAGCAAAGGTCCAAGTATAGACCCCTGGGGAACACCTCTACTAATAGTAAGTGGATCCGAAACATTGCCATTGAAATTAACCTTCTGAAATCTGTTCGTCAAATAAGAATAAATTAGATTACAGGCAGTTTCGGAGAAATAAAACAGTTTTCGGAGCTTTTTCAATAGAACCGCATGATCGACTGTATCAAAAGCCTTAGAGAAATCAAGCAGAACCAAGAACGTCACACTATTCCCATCAAGTTCCGACCTAAGTTCCTCAACTACATTTACCTGAGCGGTAGTACAACTCCTACCTTTCATGAAGCCCGACTGATTAACCGTTAAGAAATTGTGGCCCCTCAGATATTCATCGATTTGTCTGGCCATGATGTTCTCCAATACCTTGGATAAAAAAGGAAGGATTGCAATTGGCCTGAACTCACAATTAGTTTTGGGAATGGGAAGGATTTTATCCAGTTTCCAACTTTCAGGAAAAGAAGACTTAGTCAGAACTGTATTGAACAAGTAAGTATAGTAAGGCAAAAGTTTAGGAGTCAGAGCCTTCAAGAATAAAGGATGCAAATCATCAGAACCAAATGCATTCGATTTTACCTCTGAAATACATTCCAAAACCTCAAACTGATTTACGCAACGAAAGCTAAAGGAATACTGTGGTGGAACACAACAGAGGTCATCATACAAAGTTCATTTGCATGAAATAATCTTCAAACATTAAATTATATGGACTGTACTATCGATTCAAATAAAGATTTCATGCATTTTTCTGAATTTTATGTTTTTTTTTTAAATTTCCTATAGCTCTTAAAAAATCACCCATTAGAATATAGCTTAGAATTACATAGAATCGAAAAATCATGCAGCTTAATTACAAAATTTATGGGGTATACTTTCTTTTTAATTGTATTTGAACTATATTAGTCATACGCGTCATATTACATGTACTGGAATAGTTACCTTGAAAAGTATGCAATAAAAAAACTTCGTTTTTGTCATGTATGAAACTAATGGAATTAAATATCACTCATACGTCACATATGTTCTCTGCATTATGATTTTTACATACATATGTACATATTAAATATGAGCATAATGTTAGTAAATATAAAATCTAAAAGCATAAATTTAAAAATGTAATAAAACAAAAATAGTTTGAAATTTTGATAAATTTATGGTTTTACTGTGAACTACAACTGCTCCGGTTGGTAATGGATTTTTATTTCATTTATATGGCTGATCCCAGATTTATGCCCTTATTTTGATGATTTTTAAAAATTAAAAATATACATCATATTATTTACTTTAGTACATTAAAAGCCACTTTAAGCTTTGTATTTACTTTGCAATTGTTACTATTGAAAATTTATGTTAGTTAGTAAAAACAAGGAGTAAAGTATTGTATTTGTGATAAGTTTTCTGTATTTTATTTCTTTTTTACCCCTTAAAAGCTGAAAAATTACAACTCCTAAATAACCTAATAAAATAATAATAAATTATGGACACTAGGCTTGTATATTTTTATACTATAAGTAAAAGGATAGACCTCTGCAGAAATTGAGTTCCACATAAGGATAGTCCGACTAAAAACCATATTTTTACTGTAATGCAGTGTGAGGTCCACTAGCCAATCGACCACATACGGATGTTCTGGCCAAAAAAGACAAGCGTTAAGTAGGAATATATGATTTTCGGGAAAAAGTCCCCTTATGCAACGATGCTCCAATGATTCAATGGTGTTGTATACACTACCGTCATTAACGAGACACTATGTCCTCTCCTGTACACGGTTGAGAAACCGTAAAATAGACGTTGAGGTACCAACATATACATGAGAGTTGTATTCCATTCTCTGTCAGTTATAAACGGTGTAAATAGTAAGATTAAATTAAAAAGGAACTGAAAAATATGTCAGCATTACACTGATTTTTCATGCTCAGAACATCAAAAGCTTCTGATTCCCTAATACCTAAACCGTCCATAGATATAAATGATGCAATATTATTGCTGCGCGTATTTGTCAATAAACAATGCTGAGATAGATTGTTTAAACCTTAAACAATTTTTTCCTGAAAATGATACAAAATTTCTCCATTTTTGAAAAAAAAAATATTAAATGAAGATGAGGGACGCTAGCTTTTAATTTCCAATAAATTCTTTGTTAAATATTTTATTTTTGAACTCAGTTATGTACATACATTGACTTTATAAGTTTTACTACAATATAAATAATTTTTATTTTTAAAAACTTCTAATTTATTTATTTATTATTTCTGACGATTTTTTTTGACGATTTTAATAAACGTCTTTGACGATTTTGACGATTTTTTCTCAAATATTTGACGATTTGGTGCCTCATTTATCTGGCAGCTATGCTGGTAGGCGATGTGAAACCCCAATACCACTAATAGACAGAGTATGTAGGCAGTCAGCTGTTGTGATCGCCTGTGCTCTCCGTTTCACTCCAACCAAGACATTATCTGCTACACTTAATTGCTGCCCCTTTCACCAACTACATTCGGGTAAGAAGAGTAGCAACTCACTCCTGTTCTTAAATCGCATGACCATCTATCGGCGTTTCATACGAACCACTGTCGTAATGGTTGATAAATGACTGCTTCAGGAGCTGTGGGTCTGGGAAAGAGGAAAAGACTGTCTTTAGTGCTTTCAAAGGAAAGGATATTAGGATTCTGGCATTAGTGAAACAGTTTTTTATGTGCTTTGGTCATACAGTTAGCCTAAGTAAGGGCTCCTACGTCTTAATCAACAAAATGATTATTTTTGCATCACGTGGCACAAGACTGAGCGGGAAAGGGCCACAACATAACTCTGTACATATGTAAATCAAAGACCAAAAGTTGGTTAAGCAGTCTGTAACAATAATTTAACGCTTTGTACGTCTTTAACGCTCCATTTTATTGTCAATTGAAACAAAATTTTCACTCTACAACACTATCTCAAATCACGATATTAAGGCACATTCTTACTAAGACATTGTGACAAATTTTGCAGCACCCGGTATATCTATTGGTTCACAATACATTGAATTTTCGTTGACATATTTTTATGAAATTGACAAAAAAAATATTTATTTCCCGTACAAAAAAATTAATTATTCTCGAAACAACATTTTGATTTCTGAACATGTGCTATGAATGTTATATGATGGACAGACATACATATGTTTTTCTATTTTTCTAGTAATATGGTGGTACTCGTACGTGATATTGGCCCACTTTAATTACAAGCCACAATAAAACGTTTTTGGTCAAAAATTACTTTGGAATTTGAACGTAACCCCGTTTTTATTTGATCCAAACTTTCCAATGAAATATTTTTCCTCTTTTTAGGATAAAAAAAATGAAGGCAGCTGGAGCTCATCAAAAAATCTAAGCAAAAGCCAACTGAATCCAGTATTTATTTTGTGATTTTTTTGTATTCACTTTTGATTTCATTGTAGTTGTGTATGTATGGTATTGTAGTTACAGAGTTTTATCTGTTAATGAAAATATGAATTCGCAAACAAATGAACGTTCTTACATTTATTCATTCATTCATTCATATTTATTTGACTCACATGGCCATATAATACTATTAAAGGGTCCTGTTTTAGTACCATTAACTAAGATCACTGTCACATTTGTATTGTTAATATGGCTAATGGCAATTGACATGGCCTATTCGTTCATAAAGCAGACCGAAATCATTTAAATGTTATATTCTCACATGCCAGTTAACTGCCCACCCACATGTTTGTTATACTCTACTGTCTGTAATTTATTAATGATACAGCACTTAACACATTTGGAATTTTCTTTATTGGAAGAAGTACTTCTTTATAGTCCGGGTTCAAACCTAAGCTTTGACATATTGGAAGGGAAATATATTTCTTTCAAACTCTTGGCAAAAGCTCTGCAAATAATTAATCTGTCATTAGGTGTCGATTTGAAAATGTAGTGGATTGTGTGAAACACTTGGTCGTAAGCCTGACTCACATTTGATTATAAAATTTCGACTAAGAAATTTTGGTCTACGGAATCGCATTGAGACTCTTGAAGTTTACACTGATGGCTCAAAGGTAAGTGATAGGGTGGGCTGTGGTATCTTTATTAACAGCCGTGATATTAAACTTGAAGTCGCCGTGGTCCAGTAGGTAGTGTGTTGGCTTATTAGACGTAAGGCCTCGGTTAAAACCCCAGGTCAGACATTATCAACTCAACGAAATATGAAAAAATATTTCTTCGGCGACTTCCTTTCAGCAGATTTCTGGCAAAAACTCTGAATGTAAATAAAATTGCCATGAACAGTTTCCCAAAAATCTGTCGTTCGGAGTCGAATTTAAACTGTAGGTCCCGCAACTCATATAAAAAAATTAACCTACACAACATAAGTGGTGTGAGAAACTAGGTCTTAATCCTGACTAAAGGGATGTAATGACCAATTATGTATGTATGATATTAAACTTTGTTAAAGGCTACCTGATCACTGCAGTGTTTTCCAAGCAGAGCTCATGGCAATTTTGTAAACAGCGCAATGCTTACTGAGAGGCAGGTTTCTCCCTGAAAGTCTCTTGATTTACTCGATTAAGTCCTTAACGAACGTAAATTCAACGTCCGTCTTTGTCCATGAATGCGCAGAATGTATCGGAGAAACTTCTCATCATTCAAAAGTAACTCATAAATGCGTTCCTAGACACAGGGAAATAGTACAGGAGCGGTACGAATTACGCACCTACCCGAATGTTAACCATTTCCTAGTTCAGAATAAATCTTGCCATTGAAGCAATTTTATATTAGAAAGCTCAGTCAACGATGTCAAAAAAATAGAGGTCAGAAGCCTCCGCCTCTTCATGACGAGAGCAGGGCACTGACACATGGGGTAAGACATTCTCTTGCTCTTTCTTAGACCCAAAGCTCCTGTAGAAGCCATTAGTTGGAATGACGAATCTTTCGGTATGTCTACCAAAACGACAGTGGTGGGTAAGAATCATTATTGCACGATGGATGACCATACGATTTAAGGACAGAAGTGCTCAGGAGAGTCTGGCAATATTGCACGTACTTTCCTACATACATAATTGGTCATTACAACCCTTCAGTCAGAATTACGACCTAGTTCCTCACACTACTTATGTTGTGTGTGTTAATTTTTTCAAGTGGTGGGACATACAGCTTAAAGTCGACTCCGAACGACAGATTTTTGAGAAACTTTTCATTGCAATTTTATTTACTCTCGGCGCTTTTGCCTAAAATCTGCTGAGAAATATTTTTTCATATTTTCGTTTTGATGTCTGACCTGGGGTTTGAACCGCGGCACTTACGTCTAATAAGCCAACACTCTACCTAGTAGACTATGGCGACTTTTGGAGATTGGATATTAAATTGTATAAAATAATTTTAATACCTATAAAATCGATGGCTTTACAGCTGCTTCCTTAACAGTCCCTTGGACGAAACCTGTGATTTTGGGCAGCAACGAAATTTAGTATAAAGAATGAACGCATTAATCTGAAAGCTGCATACTCCTTAAACAAGAGGTTATTTTGTGATGAACTGATGGGTCAAGAATGGATCTTGGGACACGAGTGAGAGTTTTTTATCCCAGAATAAAATATTCAAAACCCTGGAAGAAATTCGAGAGTATTTTCCGACCGGAAGTGTATGTTATCAAAAGATTTGCTCAGAACGGTAAGGTAATAAAATTACCCTCGGCTAGGTCCCGGATCATATAGAAAATCTCGGCATTGAGCAAGCAGACTAGCTTACGAAGAGGAGAGATTCCAGGCTGTTGATTGGACTAGGTCCCTTAAGTGGAATGAGATCGAATTTTCTGGGAGATATGTTCAATGAATGGGAAAATAAAGAGAGACAAAGATTCTTCTTAAAGTAAGTGGGTTTACTGCAGTCAAAACATTGGTTGAGAATTTATAGTCAGATGAGATCTGAGTCACTCCTCAAACTATCAAGAAATAATCTGGTAACCGGTCTTATGACGGCGCGATATAGATTCAGAGTACATCTATTCAGAATGGCGGTTGTGTCGAGTCGAACTGGTACATAGATTTTGTAACGATAAGGATGCATCATCGAAACACATTATTTTAACCCGTGGGACATTATTGACACTATGGTCACAGTACTAAGGCGTCTTTTCACAACAATAATGATAATAACAATGCTTATAATGGTCCATATATTCCGAACTATAAAAATATCGATAATCTAAAACTAAGTTTTCTTCTGTAATAAGCATCAGCAATTCGACTTAAACTGGCCAATCCATTTTTATATTTTCATATCCTTTTTTATAGCCGAAATGTTTGTATTGTTCTGTTTGCAACATGCGATAGTTCATTAAAAGGGATTTAAGAAATAATCTACAGCAACTTTAGCAACTTTTAGCAATAAATTTGCCAAAACAATAAGTGTAAATGAATAAAATATTAAAATCAACAAACAAAAAGAGAAAATACAAAGGAAAAAAATTAAATACAATGAATTAAATAGAATGGAATAAAATGGACTCAAATGAAATAGAACAGAATATCTAATAAAGTGGAATTATTTTCATCGCAAAAAAATAGAAAAAAAAAAGAATAGAATTAAAAGCACACGAAATAAACAACAACAAAAACTAATTGACCCAAAATAAAACACTGAAGATATTTTAAATGAAGGCTTTTTGAATTCTGAAAACAGAAAATAAATTCAAACATTTTTAAGCTTTTAAAGAAGATTTTAAAGCATCGAGAAATGAATTCCAGTAGAATAATATAGAATTCAGAGAGAAGTAACAATTTAGAAAGTCATATAATAGATGGGTTTTAAGTAGTAACGATTGGACTGACTTGGTGGATTCACCTCACAAAATGTCTTCACTTACATCAATTTTTAGAAGTCGCCGTAGTCTAGTAGGTAGTGTGTTGGCTTATTAGACGTAAAAGCCTGGGTTCGAGCCCCAGGCATCAAAGACAAAAATACAAAAATTATTTTTTCGGCGACTTCCTCTTAGTAGATTTCTGGCAAAAACTCTGAGAGTAAATAAAAATTGCCATGAAAAGTTTCTCAATAAATAAAAATCTGTCGTTCGGAGTCGATTTTAAACTGTAGGTCCCACCACTCATGTATAAAATTAACACACACAACATAAGTGGTGTGAGAAACTAGGACGTTGTACAATAGGTCAATTCGACCTCCGGGTACTGTACTTGTCTTAATTTACAAGTACACTTAACTCATTGTTTTATCACATTCCATTGAAATTTAAAAGGACAAAAATATACTTCATTGGGAAGAGTTATCTAGCCTAAGTAACTCAGAATTACTTGAGGGCAATGGCCCTTAGTCTAAATGCCTACCCTTAGTCTAAATATCAAAAATGCAGTTCCCAATATCCTCGCGCTTATGCTTGTTGGAAAGTGACAAATTAAGTGACAGGCGGCGCCTCCCTTCGCCTTTGAGTTTCAGAAGCCACGCGATATCACATGAGTAATCATCACGGACATCACATATCACTAGCGGAGATAGCAATGTGCTCTTTCGTTTTGTCTGGCTTAAGATTCAACCAGTCCAACCAAGCGGGTCCTATTTTCTACTAAAGAGGTGTTAGTCAAGGTCATACATACATAATTAGTCAATAAAACCCTTCAGTCAGGATTATGGACTTAGTTTCTCCCACCATTTATGTTGTGTGTTTTAATTTTATACATGAGTGGCAGGACCTACAGATTAAAGTCGACTCCGAACGATAGATTTCTTGAGAAACTTTTCATTTCAATTGTATTTGCTCTCCGGGCTTTTGCCAGAAATCTGCTGAGAGGAAGTCACCAAAGCAATATTTTTTCAATATTTTCATTTTTCTGTCTGACCTGGGATTTGAACCGTGGCCTTATGTCTAATAAGCCAACTCACTACTAGACTATGGCGACTTCAAGGAATGAAATTGTGCTCTAATTTCCAGCCTAATCGTAGCTAAACGAGGATATATGGGGGGTTTCTAGTGTGATAAGAGTTTGTTCGTAGCGTGAGTTTGTTTGTAGACGTGAGGACACAGTTCAAACCCCCGGGTCAGACATCTCCAACAAAACGAAATACAAAAAAATATTTATTCGCTGACTTCTTCTCAGCAGATTTCTGGTAAAAACTGAGAATAAATAAAATTGCCATGAAAATTTTTTCAAAAATCGACATCGACTTTAATATGCACTAATGTATAAAATTAGCACACACGTATCATAAGTGGTGTGAGGATCTAGGTCGTAATACGGACTAAGCAGGAGTATGAACCATGGTCTCTCATCTAATAAGTCGACACGCCGCCTACTAAGCTGCACCGACTTAGTGAGCCGATGTTATTAGCCATTATACCGATAAAGCCATTATTAGTATAGTATGGTATAGTATAGTATAGTATAGTATAGTATAGTATAGTATAGTATAGTATACTACAGTATAGTATAGTATACTACAGTATAGTATAGTATAGTATAGCATAGTATAGTATAGTATAGTATAGTATAGTATAGTATAGTATAGTATAGTTTAGTATAATATAGTATAGTATAGTATAGTATAGTATAGTATTGTATAGTATAGTATAATATAGTATAGTATAGTATAGTATACATAGTATAGTATAGTATAATATAGTATAGTATAGTATAGTATATATAGTATAATATAGTACAGTATAGTATAGTATATTATAGTATAGTATATATACCTTTCTAGGTGTTATTCCGGATTTGCCGCAGTCTGCAAAATATTCCATGATTAATAGATAATGTCAGCTAACCAAGTGCAGTTTGAAATACCGCCTTCGCTTAATCTACATGTTAGCCAATATTCGACTCTAAAAATAGTTTTTTGTCAAGAGTTATAATTAACGTAGCCTAATGTTTACTTCTTTTCATTCTTTTATTGGAAAATTTTGTTTTCAAGTAAAATAATCATGAAATCTTAAAAACAAAATGTGTTGTTGGATTCACAGTTTCGATTTCACACTCTGTGGTAGAATATAATGGCTTTTAATGGATAATAATCTCATCAAAGTCCTCCACCATATTAGTAACGTTTATTTCATAAAACCCTTTCCTTCAGTCACCTTCTCCGAAACATTTTCAACCTAATTGCAGCACAGTGTAAGGTTTAAATGTTGTTTTCTAGATTTATTTTTGTTTTTTGTTTTAATTCTGAATGCACTTTTGTGAAAATATCTCTATGTTTTCGTGTATGTGTGTATGTGTTTTTGTATTTAAGGCATTTATATCCTCTTTTGGTGTTGACACATCAGTGTCAAGAGAAATTCTCTGTATGCGTTTCATTTTATAATTTTGTTTTTGTTTTTTTATTCCGTTTTCCATAATACAATTGTTGTTGTATTCTAGAAACACACATATTTTTTGTTTTAAAAAGAAAAAACGAAAAGAAAAACAAAAATCTTCTCGTTAAAAATAATCTGTCCTTAAGGTATGTGTAAACGACTGAAGAAATATGGGCAAAGTATCACAGAAACACCAACACATTCGCATATTCATATCCTCTCTTTTATAAACAACTGCAATTTATATACACAAATACACATACACAAACAATCACAAGAGATGCATTCATTTTCATTCAAAAATTTAAGTGTAAGTGTGTATGTGAGTGTGTGCATTCTAAGTCGTATGTGCTAGGAAAGGAAAGCGAAAAAACAAAACCGTTGCCTGCCAAGTTTAATTTCGATTCTCCCTCCATTTTTTTTGTTTTTAAATCCGTATAAATTCCCATTTCACAGAGAGTCTGAGACTCTTAAAAGCAGAAGAAAATGGGGATGAAAGCTGAAAAAAAAACAAAAAACCATATAAAATAGAATCTCAAAACGAATGATGCTAAAAATTTCACAAAACACTTATGCGGTATGAGTACCCTGTTCATATGTTACCCGCGTACAGTGGGAATAAAAATTATTCCACAAATAATTTGTTTAATTTTTTTTTATTTGTAATAAAAAGAAAGTATATTTTTTGTCCCAGTATTTCTAAAAAAAATTTATAATAAACCAATACACACATCCATACGTACTCTACCAGAGCTGGGCTACAGAGTGGGACTTTTTCACAACCAATGCGGAGCTTGATCTCCCTGTCACTGTCGGCTCATTAACTGTCAAGTAACGAATGTCTAAAGACAAATATAAGAAGACTGTTTGTGACATCTTGAGGTTGTAAGTCGGTGATGCGCGTCAGTGTTCTTAAAAATAAACGTGGTCCATAATACTACGATTTACGAGCAGAAGAAAACTTTTTTAAAATATTTTACTCCAAGGTAAGGAAATATCATATCAATTGAAGATAAAATATCTTGGAAGGTCAGACAAGCCATATTGATATACAGAGGGCCTACATGAGAGTGCAACCCAAGATTGTGCACTAATATACACTATGATTGTTAGCTCAGTAGTGACCTATGTGGCCATTGTTTCTGAACAAATGTAAAAACAACACAAATTGATTTAAAAAAAATACAGGCACTAGTGTACGTTAGTATAACCGGGTTCATGAAAAAATTTACTAAAGCGCCAGTGGAAGATATGTTGAACTTAAGTCAGTTGTATAGGATAGAAAGACCGGGTCTTAGGATAATGAGATGGAAATCTAATAATTCGTTTTCATAAACTAATAAGTCGAGTGACTGACAGCTTTCTCTTTAACAGAATCAGTAGATTTCATAACTTTGGTAGATATAAACAGTGACACCTAAAATCAACAGTAAATACAGAAACCTAAGTCAACATCGTTTTATTAAAGAAATCGATCATTCTGTGGCAGGGAGATGGGAGTAAATAACAGGTATTGTCAGAAGCGAAAGTTTTTGGTCTCAAAGTGAAATACTCTGAACACATGGGAAACTTCCCGGATATCTTCCAAGCGAAAGATATATCAAGAGACGTGCTCAATTTCATTTTTACGGAAAGTACAATGGACGGAAATTACTAATACCATCTGACAGTTAGGCCGCCATCCGAACACTCGCCCTGAAAATAATATGAGACTGTCTGGGGAAGCTGAATCTGCTAAGTAGGTGAAATAGTATTACGCTTTGGTAGGTCTCTCAGGTCGTGGAATATACGGTTAAATGCAGGCAGATCAGCGAGGAGGGCGTTGGTGGAGCCATAATATTTTTGTCTAATATTTAAAAGTGTATACTTAGCGAAAGGGTGGATAAACGGAGGCTGTTACGCTTCTGATGCAAAATGATTATGAAGCAATCTAAACTTTTGTTGAGTGATTTAAATTGTAATACAAGGTCTGTTCAAAAACATAAGGTGAATTTTGTTGGACGTCCCAGCACATCAATAACCGATGAAAATGTTGAAAAATTGAAACAAACGGTCATGGAGAATCGTCTAATCACAATTAGAGAAAATTGTGGAGTTTTGGAATTGTTGAATGACGTCATTAGACTAACCTAATGTTAGTAAGCGGCTTTTATTGGACTTTATTAGAGAAGCCGAGAACTTTCTAGTTTGAATGCTTTTATTGGAATGAACATTTTCTGAATAAAAATCAAGTTGTAGAAAATTCATAATTAAAATATAGAGTTTTACAACAGGGTAATTACAATATTCAATTTCTAATAATTACATTTATATACATAAGAAAATTACACAAATTAATAAATGTAAAGTGAATGTAATTACTCCAACACTCCTCCTCATTCACCTCAAATTGCATTTATTACAAAAATAGTTATGTTTGTTCGGTGCCAACGGCTTTGTCAGAATATCGGCTATCATTTCTTCCGTTGGGCAGTACACTGAAGTTATAATACTTTTCTTGATTAAATCTTTCGTCATTTTGTACTTCGTATCCATGTGCTTTGTTTTAAAAGAAAATTTGTCATCATTCAAAAGACGTAAACAGCTTTGGTTATCGTTGAATATTATTGTCGGTTCTTCTATGTGTTGGTGCAAGTCTGTTAAAAGTTGCCTTAACCATTTTGCTTCTTTTGCTGCTTCTGATAACGAAATGTATTCTGCCTCGCATGTTGATGAAGCTACGAGCGTTTGTTTCTGACAGGACCACGAAATTGTCCCACCATTGTAGAAAAATATTCGACCGCTATTTGACTTCCTATCAGTCCTTTCTTCAGCCCAGTTAGCATCCGCATAGCCGATTAATTGTTGATCTTGATTTTTGTTGCTCAACAACAACTTCAGATTTGAGGTTGTTTTCAAATATTTTAAAATACGCTTACATTGGTTCCAGTCTTCATATGTGGGTTTTGAAACTTTTTGTGCTAGAATACTTATAGCTGCTGAAACATCAGGTCTGGTATTAACTGAAATATATAATTTGTATTTACGATACAAAGTGTTGTTTTCAAGAGGTTTTGTTTCTCTTCCTTTCCCGTAACTTAAATCCATTGGTGTTTTAACTGGCTTGGCTTCTTGGAGTCCAAATTCCTTGACAGTTTTATCAATATAAAGAGATTGACAAAGCTGGAAATTCCCATCAGCATCTTTTGATATTTCAATGCCCAAATACTGTTTTAAATCTCCAAGGTTTTTTAAAGTAAACTTTTCAGATAATTTACTTTCAATATAATTTATTTGTTCCCTTGTATAACATGCTAAAATTATATCATCGACATAGACAATTATGTAACATACCTTTCCGTAAATGTTACCATAATACAAACATGGATCATTTAAACTTTGCTCGAATTTAGCTTCCAAAATGATTTCATGTAAAGTATTATTCCACGATCTTGCCGCTTGCTTTAAACCGTAAATGCTCTTCTTCAGTAGACACACAATGTTTCCGTCACCTTGTTGAAAACCTTGCGGTTGCCTCATGTAAATTGTTTCTGATAGTTTACCATTCAGAAAAGCTGTTTTAGCATCTATATGATTAACAATCATTTTATTCTTTCCTGCAATTGATAGCAAAAGTCTAAACGTTGTATGAGAAACCACTGGGGCAAAAACTTCATCATAGTCAATTCCGTATTTCTGTGAAAATCCTTGAGCCACAAGACGAGCCTTAAAGCGATAAACATCACCATCCGCATTAAGCTTAATTTTATAAACCCATTTACTTCCTATGGGGATAGCTTTTTCAGGTAAAACTACCAAGTCCCATGTTTGATTAATTTTCATCGACTCCATTTCTTCCTGCATGGCAACCAACCATTGCTCTTTTTCTTCACTCTCAACAGCTTCCTGATACGATTTAGGTTCTTTAAGCTCCTTTGTTAACCAAATTTCGTCTATCAGTCTTCTAGGCTCTTTACCTTTAGTCATCCTGCTTGAAACTCTAACAGTAGATGTGCCTGTTTTAACTTCGGAATTTACTTCAGCACCCACAATATCATTGTTGATTGCTTTCTCATCATTCGCCTTAACGGATTTAGAATTCTCCTCCTCAATCAACAAAGGGTTAACTTTACGATAGGTTTGACTTAAGAGATCAAGAGATATTTCTGTGTTATCAGGATTCCGAAAACTATCTGTAAAACGGACATCACGACTAATGACCACTCTGTTTGACACACTATTATAGCAACGAAAAGCTTTAGAGTTGCTATCGTAACCTAAGAAAATCATTTCTACCGCTGTATTGTCCAACTTACGCCTTTTTTCAGTAGGAATGTGCACAAAACATTTGGATCCAAAAATATGAACTTCTTTTAAACTTGGTTTTGAGCCGTACCATAATTCATGTGGTGTTGAATTGATTGTTTTTGTAAAAGTCCTATTTTGAATATAATTAGCAGTTGTGACAGCTTCTCCCCAAAACATATAAGATAAATTGGCATCAATGAGCATACACCTCGCCATTTCAATTAGGGTTCTGTTCTTTCTTTCCGCTTTCCAATTTTGTTGAGGACTGTAAGGAGCAGTTAATTGAGTTTTAATTCCTTCAGACTCTAAAAACTTTATTAAATTCTTTCCAGTGTATTCACCACCTCTATCCGATCTTATTACCTTTGGAGTACGACCAAAATTTGTTCGACAATACATAATAAAATTTTTCAATGCTTCTTCTACTTCAAACTTTCTTGATAACAAATATAAAGTCGTAAAACCAGAGTAATCGTCAATAAATGTAACGATATATCTTTTTCCAGACGGTGTAGCAGTCTGCATTGGACCACAAACATCACTGTGAATCAACTGTAATGGTTCTGTAGTTTTGCTTAACGATTCCTTTGGAAATGGAATTCTTGTTAACTTTCCCTTAACACATGTCTCGCAAATTTCCTTAATATTGCATTCAACAATCTTTAAATCATCAACCAAATTTTCAGAAAACATTTTTCTAATAGCTGTAGGATCACGGTGACCTAGCTTTCGATGCCACTGATGAATGCAATTCTCATTATGTTGCGTTATAATATTGGCCTTATCATACTGACGTAAAATGTACATCTCACCATCCATATCTGCAACCCCAACATTTTTGTTATTTAGATTTATATGACAAAAATTTTTATTAAACGATACATCGAAACCAGCTTTTGTTAATTGTCTCACTGAAAGTATATTTCCCACTAGACTGGGTACATATAACACTTCTTTAGCCAAAATTCTGTTTTTATTGCCGCTTCCATCACACAACACAATTTGTCCAGACCCAATACCTTCAATAGCTGCTGTTTTCCCATTTGCTAATTCAATATGGCTTTTATACGATTTATCGATATCTTCAAAAAATTTATAATCATTTACCGCATGCCGTGTCGCTCCCGAATCTACCAGCCAACAAAACTTGTTATATTTACCAAACGTGAAAAGAAAATCTGAAGATTTTTCTTCAACCGAGTTAATTTTGTTGTTATTTGAAATTTGTTTTTGTTTCCAATTTTTATACTTGCCACAATTTTTCTTCTGATGACCGGGCTTTTTACAAAAATAACAAACAGCACTATTCTTACCAACAACTTTTAAAACAGCATCACTCGTACCATTACCAGCATGTAAACGCCGCTCATACTCTGCGATCACCTTTTGCTGAACCAAAGCAAATGTTAGTTCATCTTCCTTGCGCGACTCTAAAGATATTGTTAGCGTATCATAACTTTCAGGTAAACTGCTCAACAGCATAGCAGCACTCCATTTGTCTGACAGAGCCTCTTCACCGACGTCGCTTAGTTTTGCAAACAAATCGTTCATGGCTGAAATGTGTGCATTTGCATCGCCGCCTTCCTCAAGTTTGAGACTACAAATTGTCCTCATCAAATGTACCTTGTTGCTTAACGTATTCTTCTCATGGTAGTCCTTAAGGGCTTTCCATGTGTCTGCAGCAGTTTTCATATTACGAATATGGCACAATTGGTCGTCCATCACTAGCAAGCCTATAGTACCCCTTGCTTCGTCATCCTTGTTTTCCCAATCATCTATTACGGACTGATTAGAAATAATACCATTTTGAAAAATTGGTGCGGGACGTTTGCCTTCAATGACATGCTTCCATAAATTTTGTTTCCGAAGCAAAAGTTCCATCTTGAATTTCCAATTTGCATAGTTGTTGTTCGTAAGTTTTACAAATTTCGGCTTTATGTCCGCCATTCTTTAATTCAGTTATCTTTAAATAACAAAATATTTCCGTATAGAGCAGTAAAATTCTTTAATTTAAACTTTATAATTATATTGCTCTTTAATATTTTGCTCTTTACTTTAAATTATTCCAACAAAACTTTAGCAAAGGCCCATAACCTATTGGACTTTATTAGAGAAGCCGAGAACTTTCTAGTTTGAATGCTTTTATTGGAATGAACATTTTCTGAATAAAAATCAAGTTGTAGAAAATTCATAATTAAAATATAGAGTTTTACAACAGGGTAATTACAATATTCAATTTCTAATAATTACATTTATATACATAAGAAAATTACACAAATTAATAAATGTAAAGTGAATGTAATTACTCCAACAGCTTTCTTATAAAGCTCTGTAGTTTCAATGTATACTTGCTCAGTGTGGAGCTGGCTTCGAATCCAATACGTTGATTTTGTGACGATGACAATGAATAATCAGAGCGCATTCTTGTTGCCGAGCAGGATTAATGCATCTCAGAAGGAAAGGCGTGGTTTTATATCATGTGCTGGGCAGTAAATTATCCTTATTAATATCAAGCGCCATATTGAAATTTGACATAGAAATACTCGTACGTTGGGAAGAGACATTATTATATATCCTATATAAATTAGGGAGAGGGGTCGGTACCTCCATACAATAATAATAATTATACCACATACATACTATCGGCCGTTCCAACTCATTGATCAAGATTACGACATAGCTGCCCAGGGCGACTAGACAGTATAGCTAACAGTCCAAGTATTATATTTAATGTTCTTATGGATATTAGTTCTGAAATGGCCCATAAAACACTTTAAGACATTTCACTCTGTTCATATTTGAAAAGGAAAAACGAAACCTACAAATACGGATGTATATTTTCCATAATCACATACGAGGTTGGGTTAAAAAGTTTATAACTTTTTGAAAGAAACACTGATTTTGGACTAAAAAAACACGTATTATTTTTAACATCCTCTTTTCTGGCCGTTATGTACTTTGTCTAATGTTCCTCTATCTCAATCAATCTAATCTCATAGATTTGTCCGAGAGACGATTTCACCGTTTTACTCACATCTCTTTAAGCCGGACTATTTCTTTAGTTATGAAACACGGGAGAAACACCACATGGGACTTAATTCGAATAGTGAGACCCTGTGGGGTAGAAATTTCTAGGTGTGATGAAGAAATACTCGTTGAGAGCTAAATATGGACAATAAGATGAAAAAAACGGCAATTGGTAGCCTAATTCATTAATTTTTGTTATGGAAACTGGACATGTATGCGCTACTATGTTGTTCTCGTTCAGATATTCCTTTGAACAGTCAAATAGCTAATGGAGATTAAAAAATGGGGGCAATGATTCTATTGACAAGGAAACCTGTCCTGACCTCCTGGTGAGCATTCTTTCCGAGAAACCAATTATCTTGATTACAGTTTGTCGCTGGGGTGTTATGGTTATGAAATACTGCTGACATTCATCAATATTAAGCCTGAAAAACACCAAATACTCCTGCGTAGTCGTCACACGATTACCTTGTTGTGCGATTGTGCGCATCATCCATCTTGCGTTAAGCTTTATCATACCCAAGTAATTGTACAAAATTGAAATTGAGCCATGGGAGATGTAAGATGGCTTCCACAGTCGTTCAGTACTATATTTTGAATTATTTCAATGGTTACGTGTGAAGAAACATAGATTTGGTGCCTGTAAGCTTCGACATCTTCCATGCTTACGAAATTTAGTGAAACACTTTCTTACGTTTGAAATGGATGTTGCAGATTTGCTATTTTAGTGATAATTTCTTGGTACAACAAATAATGCTTAAGGGGGACGTTCACACAAGTCGTATGACATGTCAAGTTTCGGTTAGAAATGGAATATTATTTCATTCATATGGCTACCGCCTGCTGGCCTCACAGTACCTTTTCCGATCGGACCAATTTTCGTGCACTTTTTCGAGAGTATGGGCTCGTTTCTCGGCAATGGCCTTTAAATGCTCAATTGTCTCTCGTTTCTCTGCATAACAGAAAATAGTCGAACCATGTCAAATCGTAACTTCTTGGCGGCCAATTGACATCACTATTTCGGCTAATTAAACGGCCATCAAGCGTTTGACGTAATAAAACGATTGTGGCATAAGATGTGTGGCAAGTTGCACCACCCTGTGGAAACCAAACATCATTCACATCAATACCATGAAGAGCGGGTACAAAAAAATCGGTTATTATGGTGCAGTCTAGTGAGTAGTGTGTTAGACTATTAGCGTGAGGGTCGTGGGTTCGATTCCCACCACAGACTCTGATCTGTTACACTACACCGAGCATATAATTATATAATTTACTCAGCTCGTATATAATTAAAATATAACTTGTAATTGTATTGTAATTAATAAATAAATAAATAAATAACCGTAATAGTTGCGCCGTCCTCTTTTTCAAAGGAATGTGGGCCAATGATGCCTCCGCTCCACAAGCCGCACCAAACAGTCACTCGTAATGGGTGCGTTGGCTTCTGTAAGACTACGTGTGGCTTTTCTGAGCCCCAAATACAAAAAGTTTGCTTTTGAACGTAACCACAAAGATGAAAATGAGCTCCATCCGAAAAGATGATATTTTTTTAGCAAAATTGACATCATCCTGCAGTTTCTCGTTGGTCAAACGTTGCTCAAGCGTAAATCGATTCA
The DNA here is from genome assembly GCA_936449025.2 of Sarcophaga subvicina. NCBI lineage: Eukaryota > Metazoa > Arthropoda > Insecta > Diptera > Sarcophagidae > Sarcophaga > Sarcophaga subvicina. Next base: position 44,579,256 of record OW388084.2, read on the forward strand.
TTGGAGATAATATGCTGAATTTTGTGACAGAATAGAAGGACATAAGTATTGCCAGGTTCGAAATAACCGATGGTTCAAATTTAAACCGATAGATGGCCCACCCGATAATTTATTTCTGTATTTCACAAATCATGTAACTTGAATTGAATTGATGAAATTCTGTAACATTTTCTCTCTGACGTTATGTATGTACATATCTAATCGTGTCAATTGGCCTTTAAAGAACAAACGGAAATCATTTGTTTTTAATTGTTTTAATCAAATCACGTGGTGCTCTTGTAAAAGTGTTTGACAAACGTAAAATAAAGTGTGCAGGAGTCACCTGACCGATGCTCAGTGTTGCCTTTTCAATTTAGAAGCGGAAAAAGTCACACAAATTCTTAAGGCCATTATTACAACTTGCCGTTAACCAAAGGAAGGATTTTAAAGGGCAGATAAATTGTTTTTCATTATTATAAGAGGATAATATGGTAGAAGTGAACGTTAAGCTAAAGGGAAGACCATCATACTGGTAACTTTTAAACTGAGAAGTTTAACTGTCTGAACTTGACATATTATATATTATTTTCAATGTGGCAACTTCAAATATAAACAAAATGAGTAAATACTCGTACAACAAAAAAAAAAAGAAACACGCAGTTGCCACTGCGCTTAAAAACAACTTGTTTAATTGAGCAGTGTTATCGACATTGCTCTGGCATTTCCACGTTTCTAAAAATGTTAACTTTATATTATCTGTAGGTTGTAATAACGAAAAGAAGTTAAAGGTGACTTTAAAGTTAACTTTAGCTAATGTTAAAGGTGACTTTAAAGTTCACTTTAACGGCAAGTTGTAATAATGGCCCTTAGACTTATTGATACAACCTCGTACAAGCACATATAATTTGTTTTCTATTTATGTACGTTTGTATGTATGTATGTATGATACAGAAAATTGTGACAACTGCTCTTATGGCTGCATGGATATCAAAACAAGTAAAACATTTTTTTTCATATTTCATATAAAATATCAAGAGAAGTTTAAAGTAACAAAATGCAATCTATGGCTGTAGTCTTATAAAAGAAGAACAATAACAACAACAACACATATAAACATATACATGAAATGAATACTGACAATAAGGAAAGAGAATGAGAAAAATAGACGCTCAACTTCAAATGGTTTTTTCAGCTGAAAAGCAACGACAGCAGCATTAGCTGAAGGAAAGCAAAGACAATGCTTTAAAAGCACATTCAACTACAAACAGGCAAACGTACATATAGTATATACCGTATATGATATCTCTTCTTAAAAGAAACATTCAACCATTCAGACAATCATCACATCTAACAAATATTCTCGGGATCTATACATTTAGTCACAGATGTTGGCGTAGATACAGAAGATATTGTATGTACACACACGAACTTTAATGCTGCGGCATCAAGTAAGTGCACTTATGAAAGAGAGAAGATGATACAAGTGGATACAATAACAATGTGTACATGAAAGTATCAAAAATAGGGATGTAGTAAAAGCAAAAATTAAAGACGAAATTGGAAATACCACGAAAGTTTAAAGGATATCTACTGCTCATGCAATAAATTATTCGAAAAAATAAAACGTAGAGAAAATAATTCTGTTAATAATAGCGCTCGTGAATCTATTATGGGTTATGCATTTACACATATAAATACGCGTCGTCATTTACGCGTTTTCATTTTACATCGTAGTTAAAAACGAATCGCAATGAGAGATATATATTTTACAAGCGAAATCATTTTAGTACTACAGATACTTTACAAAGATACCGTTAGCCATACAAAAATCCCATTAGGGTGGACTACAACATATCGAATCTTCAATACCTCCTTAATTGGACTTAATTGGACCCTTATGTCCGATTTCGACCTTTCTTAACACTTACCTTCAGTTGCATCTGCTTCGCATCTACCTTCTTTAGTTGGTCATACCAAACGTTGAAAATGCAACGCAAACAGGGTCGTTCTTTACGCTGACGTCCGCTAATTTCTGTATCAATTACCCGTCTCGTCGGAACACCCTCTTTTACCCATACGACACGACTCGTTGCTGACTTGGATGTGAAAATTATTGCCAATTCGCATTGGTCCAAAGTTCCTGCATAGTACTCTTCCCTTGAATGCTCTCAAACCAACTGCATCGTTTGTTGTTGTGTTAACAGCTCTGCTGCTGTGCCCGGAAATGATTCCCTGTTAGATAATCAGGAGGATTAATATTAAATCTATTTTACTGTGTATGTTTATGTGATGGATTAGATGAAATGAAATGTGATGGGATGGGATGGGGATACGAAATTGTCGTTAAATGGTTGTCAGGTAATTGATAGTCCAAGGAATTGCGCCACTTGTATGAGTCTCAGCCAAAGCCAAAGAGGTAAGCAGCGTCGTGTGGCTCCTGGTGACATGATGGTTTAGTGTCCCAGGAACAATTCTCTTTCCATATCTGCGTTAGAGTGGCTCTTGTTCTTCTGGCTAGCTACCTTTCGCTATTAGATATCAAGGGTGGATGGTCGTTAAGTGCCTTGTTGTGACTGAGTCAGTACATGGCTGTCATTACCGCCGAGTAATATTGCCTGCTCTGTGTTTCCTTTACTGATTTTTCGATAACCACTGTTGGTATTAGATTTAAAATGTCAGCGTTAAACCGTCGGAAGTCTTGTCTGATGTGGCGATCATTTGTAAGAATATGGTTTTTATGGTGGGAAAAGATGTAGCAGGATACAAGATATTGTTTTGTTAGAAGTTGATTATGTTATCTGACCGGCAATATTTTGGTCTCTTCGTGCAGGTATCCACACTAGACATCTTCACGCATCCTGAGTAACTGCGCTCATGCACCATAAAAGAGCACAAAGACGATGAGCAACTGGTAGACTATATCGTTAAGTGTACGAGAGAAGCCTTTTACTACTCTATTGCCCATCACCAACAGGTGAAATTTCTTGTCTAGTCTAAGTACTGCCTACCAGGGATTGGAAATTGATCTTAGCAAATTGTACTAACTTTCACAAAAAATTGTACTTTTTTATTAAAAATTAAATAAAAATATAAATGGCAATTCATTTTACATATATTTATGTACATATATGCGTAAAAAACAAAAAAATTAACAAAAAGCTACATTGCAGTTTTTTTGTACTAAGTACTTGTATATGTATACAATAGGTAAACTTAACAACTTACTTTAATACTTAACTATTAAGGAAAACAAAAGTTTATAAGCTCTAAATTTTAAATCACTATTTATGATAAATTTTTTGCTAGCAAACTATTTGTTATTTCAAAATTGTAGCAACACGAATTAAATAACTTCAATAAATCTCTTGTTTGGATTAAATTGGAGACAGTCGAAGCAAACAGTCTATTTCTCCCTTTGGGTTTTATTAAATTTTGGTACGAAATTATCCTTTTTACATTTGCAGATGAATGTAAAATGGATATTCCTTTTATAACTATTGAACTGTCATTGAATATTGGTTCATTTAGTCCATTTTTTATTTCTGATACCTTCGACCGAAATCGCCCGAAATTGATTATTTATTGATTCAATATTTTTAATTTCATTGGGAAACATTTTTAGTATAAACGATACAATACGTGAAGTTTTACCTGAAACAACGTTTTCTGTGTAAATTAGTAGATAGTAAAATTTCATTATTTAAATCAACTTTTGCTTTATAACTTCACAGAATTTTAAATAAAATTTTTTGCTAATTCTTCAAGCTCCAAAATAATACTGTGATCAATATTATTTATGAATATGTTTACATCAATTTCTGTTCCACAATATATTCCGCCAATAGGAATATGGTTTTCATTGATATTGATTTTTAATATATCACTTTCATCTAATGCATACTTTTGTATAAAATTACGAGCTATTTGACTGAACAAAAACTGTAAGCGGTCTAAAAAATATGCATTCTGGCATCCTCGGACTTCATTTCTAAATTAATATTGTTAATAATTTTAAAGACATATTGTAAAAATTAAAATATCATTTTATAAATTGGATTTTAAAGTCCGGATAAAATTTAATTAATTCTACCGTTTTGCAAATCAGCTTCAAAATCGTTGAGCATGAAATAACATTGAAGTCGCTTCCACTGTTCCAAAATTCTGTTAATTACTTCTTCACGTGACAGCCAGCGAGTTGTTAAGTAATTTTGGATTACGTAAATATTAGTACCAGAATATTCTTGAAATTTGGAGAAGTGATGAGACGGAATATTCGAGTAATGTAATAAAGTAGGGAAAATTTTTAAATAGTGTTAAATAAGTCATTGAGGTGCTATGGTGTTTCTGACTACCAAATAGTGCTAAAAAAAGTACAATTGTACCAACTTTTCCATCCATGCTGCCTACACTGTTTGCGTACGTATACTTAATATTAATTGGAAGCATTTTATACAACTCATAATAATCAGACGCCTCAGTGCTGCAAGTACAGAAGAAGTGTTCCTAATAAAGGCCTTTAAATAGCACCTGTTGGTGGAGTTATGCAGGTTGTGTACATCTTAATTTTCTTAAGTATAACTAACCATCATATTGCATTTAAAAATATTTTAAAATAACTACAAGCAACGGGAAATTAATATGGTAATTATAAGCCATGCCATCCATTTAGATGTTTCTGGTCAGTCTAGTGACTGACATCATTTAAGCTAGTAACGCCGAACCATTATAAATAGTTAATGTCCGTAATCTGGGATCCGATATGTCTCACTTCAAATTTTTATTGTAAAATTCACTTTTAAAAGCAATCAGATATTATGCAATACAGTGATGGAGAAATGCCGATGCTTCCCATTTTAATAAATTTGAAAGATGAAAAAATAAAATCTTACGTATTATTACAGTTGCACTGTGGTACATTAAAAACTCTAACACTCGCAAGGAGCTCAACGTGCCAAAGGAGATATTGAAAAATATGCTGAGGAGTACTTTACTTAGCTTTCACCTAAATCACTTGTCTTGCAGCAACCTAAAGTACAGTGCACACATTCGTCTGCAAACAGAAGACTCTGCAGCTCCGATCTCAACATGATGCACAAATAACTGCCATTATTCATCGAGTCTCCGAGGTGAATAACTTTCAGAAGTAACTAACTTCAAATCAATGAACCTAGAAGGAGGTATACGATATACAATTAGGTAGACATAAATAAAACGTCGTTATAACACAAATTAATTTGGAACAAATAACTGCGGAAGCTGAATATGTTCCTGGTAATGACCGTACCGAACAGAACACTTATTTTAATAAATCAATTGGTGATTTGACTTAACAAATCACAACTTATTTGGCAGATATGTTGGCAAACCCGATACAAATCTTATTTGAGCGCACGCTTCAAAAATGTATTCCAATCGAAAGGAAATATAAAAAGCCTGAAGATTTTAAATACTAAACTGTTTCCGGTCCTATTATTGGCACAATCAATCAACCAAAATTATGATTTTCTTAAAGTTTATTCTGTTATGTTTATCATCTCTTAAATGTCGATGAAGCACAGTTTTCAAGATAGCCTGTTATTGCTAAAATCATTACCAAATTACTGTTAAGGTTACAAAGAAATTAAACATTAGCCAAATAACAAAAAAGTGCCGCGTATAAGCCTCATACAGGTTTACGAAATAATCACTCATCGGTCACATTCCACCGATCATGGCAAGATTGTTACAGCAGATAATATTCGACGAAAACATTTCCACTCCAATCGTTCTGAGCCGTCACCAAAAGTGTTTAAGGGCTCATTAGTTGGGTGCTTTGCTGTTTTTTAAGTTTTGGCATTATAAACTAAAGCTTTAAAGTAAAAAAAAAATTCTGAAAAAGTTTACTAATCACTGCATGGCATGTCATTATATTCTTACATATACAATGATATGCTCGTAATGGCTGTTCTAATAATGACGACTGAATGTAAAATAACAGAAATTCTAAAACAATATTTGAAGACAATATTTAATTGCTTTTACAAGTAACAATTAATTGATGGATTGCTTTGTGGCATCATCATCATTATCACCATCCTTGATGTGACAATAATTACGTGGAGCATTAATTTCATAAAACACCATAAATGAGCGAGAAATAAACAATGCGTGAAAAGTGTTCAAATTATGAAATTAAATTGAAATCTTTTCCAATGAAAAATTTCTCAACTGAGCAACAGCATATAAATAGATTGTTCAGGGAAATTTTCAAGGTACAACAACATCTTTGTGAAATAGTATTCTTGTAATATTTATAAATATGCAGAGAATAATTAGAACAGAGATGAGGGAATAGTAATTCTTTATAATTACAATGGAATTAATGATACATACTCGTACAGTATAAACTTGATAATTGAATATGGAAATGTACTCGCAGTTTGCAGACTTCATTTCTTGGAACAAGAAAACTTTTTACATGGCGTACTCATATTTTTCATCTTCGCGTAGATTTATTGTTTGTTCGTTAGTCCCTTACACAATGCATAATTGATCATTACAACCCTTCAGTCAGAACTACGACCTAGTTTCTCACACCACTTATGTTGTGTGTGTTAATTTTATACATGAGTGGCGGGACCTACAGCTTAAAGTCGACTCCGAACGATAGATTTTTGAGAAAGTTTTCACTGCAATTTTATTTACTCTCAGAGTTTTTGCCAGAAATTTGCTGAGAGGAAATCGCCTCAGAAATATTTTTGCTATTATCGTTTTGATGTCTAAGTTGAGGTTTGAACCGAGATCCACTTCCTCTCAGCAGTCTTAAAAAAACAGTTTCTTAAAAATCTATCGTTCAGAGTCGATTTTAAACTGTAAGTTCCACCACTCAGAATAAAATCAACACACCCAACATGGGTGGTGTGATAAGCTAGGTCGTAGTCCTTATTAATGACCAATTGGGTAAGTAAGTAAAGTTCGATGAAAAGCCATCGTAATATGCAAGAAATGACGAATTCAGTTAATTTACTACATCTATTCAAAGATAATTTAATTCGGTTTCAGAAAAATTATTTTGTATGTACACAATGGGTAAATGAGTACGGCGCCTCCTTTATAGGGGAATGTGGCCACAATACTGCGATATGTTAGCAAGATTTAGTTGGATTTCGAGATTTTAAAAGTATTTCTTAAAATATTTATCAATCTATGTTTTGAACCAAAGCACAATGAAATCCTTATGAATGTGCGAATATTTGATGTACCACGGTGCAGCTGCAATCATACGTAAAATCTTGTTCTGGCATAATACCACAAGGTTTTAGGATTGGGTTATACAGTAAGCCTTTAGAGTCCAATGCCAACATATTGCGAACAATTTTAATTAAATTTGTTGTAATTTTACTTAAATTTTAGCTCTTACTTGTTTTCCTTCGTAATGCGAATGTCAGGTGAAAACATTTTTATTCATTCACTATAATTCTCCAAAAATTTTGAGATCTTTTCTAACTAAATTAAATGGATTTTATAACATGCATCGGAAATAGACTGGAACGCTCTTACAAATTCGTTTTCAAATTACAACAACAAAACTACGTAGAAAAACTATCAGTTTTAGAAACTGCCTGACCCACAAATCCAATAATCATTACTACAACGTATAGCCACGTATGGAAAACTCTACTGTGGCCAGCTTGAGTTAAATTTTAGTCCATTATTTAATTATTGTTTAATCCGAAGTTCTTTGTTTTGGGGCTAGAGAAACAAATATTATGTTCTCTAACGCCACTATTTCACATTTTGGAAGAAAAGTTTTATGCCATTGTTTTTTTTTTTCAATTATGCAAGAGAATATCAATTGTAGACACTAGGGTATGTATGCACGTCCAAATAGTGTCTTATGATAATATTTTAAGAATTTGAAAAATGATAATATCGGATCTTTCAACAGGGATTTTCGAACCTTAATCTGTAAAATTATTTGTCCTTTATGGAGTCTGTTTTACCAAATCACCATGGACGCCCCTAGACAACGAAATGTATTAGTTGAAAGGATTCTGGAGCAGCTGCTAACTCATCCTAACTTTCACCCATACAAATCATCTGCGGTTCATTTCTGCTCAGTCGCCGTCGTCTAGTAGGTATTGTGTTGGCTTATTAGACGTAAAGCCAGGGTTCGAGCCCCAGGCCAGACATCAAAATATAATACAAAAAGGATTTCTTCGGCGACTTTCTATCAGCAGATTTCTGGCAAAAACTTTGAGAGTAAAGCAAGCAAAATTGTCGAATTTGGAACTACACTAATCCACATGAGATCCAAAAGTGTCGAATATATACTGATTGGAGTGAATTTTGATCTGACGTTTAGGTTGGAGCACGTTGTGACGTCACAGGTGAACGCAGTCCCTGTACTGACCATCTGATGTTATCGGTGCATATTTCTTTGAGAACTAAATTGGCCAAGTCGTCACTATCAATGTTAAATAGTATAGATCGGTGACTACCATCATTTTGGTCTGAATTGGATGGCCAGGATGCCGCTGCGTGCCACTTAGATTATGCCACATTGGAAATTTTACATAAGCGTTTTGAGGGCTCATGTGGAGGTGAACTATTCACCGAGATCGTGCGATTTGACACCGTTAAAAATTTTCCTGTGGCAAAAGCTCTGAGAGCAAACAAAATTGCCATGAAAAGTTTCTCAAACGTCCGTCGTTCGGAGTCGACTGTAAACTGTGGATCCCTCCACTCATGTATAAAATTAACAAACACAACATAAGTGATTTAAAAAAACTAGATTGTAATCCCAACAAAGGGATTGTAATGACTAACAATGTATGTAATCTGGTCGATTGCACAATATATTACAAAGAGAATTGTTTTTTATACGAACATATATAGTACGTGTATGCTCTTCTTTAGAAATCTTTCCTGTCTACTAATTTTTCCTTAAAAGGAAATCCGCCTGATGATGGTCGTATATAAATAATCTTACCGATGTACCGAAAAGGTAATTAATTAACAAGACAATTTCTGTCTGTTTACATTCAAAATGAAATGTTTATCAAATCTTTTGTGTAACAGCAGTGTCAGTCTGTGCCTGACTTATTGGCTTCAAAATCTTAAAAGAAACTTATAAAATAAGCCACGACAAGAAACAACAAATTGGGTTAAAACAAGATTTAATTTGACTAAAACTGTTGTATTCTACTGTATAGAAAGGAAAGTGAGTCGCAAATATTTTATACTAAAAATATGTAGACAAGTACGTACACATATAAGACGTGAGCATTTTTATTTGTTAAAGAGCTAAAAAACGTAGTGGGATTAAAAATAAAAACAAGAGTACATCAACAAGCCATCATTTTTTCTACGTCCTTTAATAAATTTGTTGAAAATGTCATACAAAATTTCTATTCTACATGGAACGAGGGAAAATAATCTCAAAAATTCTTGAAAGTTACAACCTGTACGACGTTTATTTGTCTGGTAATCCTTCATTATACACATTTTATTCAATTTCAGTTTTTTCTTCTTTTCTTCTTTTTTGCTATTTTACCACATCGAGATGAAATGTGTTTTTTTTTTAACGGAGAATACATCCCCAAATAAATTACACAAATACTTACACTAATTCTTATGCCCACAAAAGCAACACCAAACCCCCTGGTGGTATTTTAAATAAGTACAAACAACAACAACAAAAACCAGCAACAACAAGACATTTTCTTACAAGGACTTAAACACACATACGCCTCCTCCTGAGGAACATGTCATGTTAACAATTTTTCAGTCGTGTTTAAAAATAAAAGTCATACCCACAGAGGCATATACACATAGGCATACTACGTACGTTTAATACTTACACTTGGAAGGAGCAGACTATAGGGATGAAAATATTGTGGCATTAAACGTATTTCAACAGCCTCCCCCTCTTACGCAACAAGACTTTTCTGAGAAATTGACACAATTTTTTCTCCATTTTTTTTTTGTTATTTTGAATAGGTTTAAGGCAAAGACTAACTGTCATTGTAACGGTTAAAATATGCCGAACTCTGGTGTCGAGTGGGAAAGAAACGAAAGTGTAGAGAAAATATTACATCTCCTAAAAATACCACTACACACTACTCTATACATAATAGGCCGATGTTACGGTGCTTAAGTTGATCTGCAAGGTTTGTCATGTTATCATGAAGCGTTTAACGCCAGAACATATACATAACATAACCACACCCTTGAGTCAGGATTACGACCTAGCTTCTTACATCAATTATGTTGTGTTCGTTAATTTTTACATGAGTGGCGAGATTTAATTTACTCTCAGAGATTTTGCCAGAAATCTGGTGTTAAGAAGTCACCGAAGAAATATTTTCTCATATTTCGTTTTGTTGTAGAAGTCTGACCTGGGATTTGAACCGAAGCCTCAGGTCTTATAAGCCAACACACTACCTGCTAGACTACGACGACTTCAACGCCAGAACAACGCTCACTAATTATGGAAACTTACTTTACAGTACTTTACATCGAGTTTACATTGGTTGCGAACCTAATCGACTTAATGAGCAAGAAGTTCATGCTGTTATTGATCGGTTTCACAGCCATTTTACTCGAAGCACTTCGAATCAAAACCAACAACAAGACAAAGAAATTTGCGTATCGAAAAGAATTTTAATGCTATCTGGATCAGTCTTAATGAGCAAGAAGTTCATGCGGTTATTGATCTGTTTCGGACTCATTTTACTCGAATCACTTTGAAGCAAGTGCTAGAACAAAGCAAAGAAATATACATATCGAAAAGAATTTTGATGCTGCCTAGATCATGACAATGAAATTTCAATTCGTGGTCGTTATCCAGTTGTTGATCTGAGTTTTTCGACTACATGGAAAATATTAAGGACTGAAATCCAGAGCCCATCGTTTGCCTAGCATTTTTGATGTTGCGCTCATTAATAACCGAAGGCCGAAGATAAGCATTTTTATCAAGGAATTGTGTTCTATGATGAAGCATAATTACATTATTGGGAGAAAAGACATCCGCAAGCCGTTAATGGATGATTATTACATACATACATAATTGATCATTACAACCCTTCAGTCAAGATTATGACCTAGCTTCTCAAACCATTTTTATGTTATGTATTTATTATATATATGAGTGCCGGGACCGACAGTTTAAAGTCGACTCCGAACAAAAGATTTTTGGGGAAACTTTTCCACTACAATTTTATTTACTCTCAAATTTTTTGCCAGAAATCTGGTGAGAGAAAGTCGCCGAAGAAATATTATTTCATATTTCGCTGGAAAGGGCAGACCTGGAGTTTGAACCGTGGCATTACGTCTAGTAAGCCAACGCAGTACCTACTAGAATACGGCGATTGAATGATCATTACATCCATTGAAGTTGACTGTTTGATACTGTTTACACGCCAGTGGCCTTATCGGTTCGTGTTGCTTTCGAATTGAGCAAGGGGCTACCATTACAGTAAATGGCAACAGTCAACTATATTTGATACCAACACGTCGAAATAACATGCCTAATAGCGGGCCTTTTAATCGATTTATTGCAAAATCAATTTGGTGGCAGCTATCCTTCCAAAAGTGTTTCTGTTCGTTGGTCCTCTCACTCGTGTGATTGAAAGCCTCTAGATTGTTTTTTTTTTATAGCGCTATATTAAGACATTGTTTTATGCCGAAAAATTCGCCGTAGTCTAGTAGGTAGGTGTTGGCTTATAAGACGTGAGGCCTGGTTCAAACCCCTCAATATGAAAAAATATTTCTTCGGCGACTTCCTTTCCTCCAGATTCCTCCTCCAGATTTCTAGCAAAAGCTCTGAGACTAAATACATACATACATACATAATTGGCCATTACAACCCTTCAGTCAGGATTACGGCCTAGCTTCTCACACCACTCATGTTGTGTGCGTTAATTTTATACGTGAGTGGCGGGATCTACAGTTTAACGTTAATTTTTATACATGTTTTTACAGTTTAAAGTCGACTCCGAACGACAGAATTTTGAGAAACTTTTTCATGGCAGTTTATTTTACTCTCAGAGTTTTTGCCAGAAATCTGCTGAGAGGAAGTCGCCGAAGAAATATTTTTTTTTTCATATTTCATTTTTGATGTCTGACCTGGGATACGAACCCGGGCTTTACGAATAGTAAGCCAACACACTACCTACTACACCACGGCGACTTCAAGAGACTAAATACAATTGCCATAAAAAGTTTCTCAAAAATCTGACGTTCGGAGTCGACTTTAAACTGTAAAAACATGTATAAAAATTAACGCACACAGCATAAGTGGTTTGAGAAACTATGTCGTAATCCTGGCTAAAGGGTTGTACTGTAATTGTGTATGTATGTGTTTATGCCGAAAAACCAGCAAAGCAAAAAAGCATTGTAAAAATATATTCAAGCCATCGTTGATACCATACGTCTAGATATATTGGAAAAATAGTCAAAACCGGAAAAAAAATTATCAAAGTCAAAATAAGAAATCCATTCCACTATTAGCAAATCATAACTTTACGTTCTCAAGCTCTTAAAGATCATTCTATTTTTATCAAGCCATACTAATCGCCTAACAAAATCGAATTGCAGTAATAGAGATAATCAGCTTTAAAAGTACAAATTAGGTTTTATTTATCTCACTGCAGAATGTAAAAGAAATTTATTTGAAAGTACCTTTTTAATAAAAAAAAACATGAACATATTAAACACCGTCCCTATTAAATCTTCTTTATTACCAAATCAACCATGTCAGACCTAAAATACATTGGCGTTCACACATACATACATGAAAAGCATCCTCCACAAAGAAGACTACAATGCCTTCTAGAAAAATATAGCATGAATGTATGAATGTGTATTAGTAAATGTGTAGCTATAAACGTAGGTATATTAAACATTTAAATATAATTAAATTCCTTACAACAACAAAAAATTCGCCGTACTTGTATATGTAATGCGTATGTATTTATGTCTACACACGTAAAAACTTCAGCGTCGTCTATACGGAAACAAGATTATTTTTTATAAAGCGACTCATTTTACTGGGTTGCTTTAAACTTCAACTTCATGTCCCAAATCTTATATTTTTTTACTTTTTTTGTTTTTTTTTTCTTTCGATTATTAACAGAATTTGTTGTGTTTTTCATTTCATTTGTTATTCAACAGACTGCAATGCTTTTATCATCACATTTGCCATTTAGTAGATAATAATTAAGGCTGAGTGAAAGATAAATTTATGCAGGCAAAATACTTTCCGCAAATTTTTAGAATTTAAAGAGATTTTTAACAAATAAATTGTCTTTAAGATTTCTTTCTAAAGAACTGCTGATAAAATAAAACTAAATTTCGTCAATTGATTATTGAACTCGCCGTAGTCTAGTAGGTAGTGTGTTGGCTTAAGGCCACAGTTCAAACCCCAGGTCAAACATCAAATCGAAAATATAAAAGTATTTCTTCGGAGACTTCCTCTCAGCAGATTTCTGGCAAAAACTCTTAGAGCAAATAAAATTGCCTTGAAAAGTTTCTCAAAAATCTGTCGTTCGGTGTCGACTTTAAACTATAGGTCCCGCCACTCATGTATAAAATTAACGCACACAACATAACTGGTGTGAGAAGCTACGCAATAATCCTGACTGAAGGGTTATAATGACCAATTATGTATGTATGTATGTATACCACCGCACCTGGATACTAACGACATGTGGTTTCAAAAGAACGTCGCTACATGCCACACAGTTTATGCCATATTAGATATTCTGCATAAGCGATTTGACAGCATGGATATCTCACGTACAAGTGCTGCGAACTGGTCTCCGAAACTGTATGAATTAATCCCATTAGATCTGACAAATAACATTTTCAAATCCGCATCAGATTCAACAGCGACCAAAGTATTTCGAAGAAGTCATAGTTTGGTGTGGATTTTGGGCTGACGACTTCATCGGTCCATATTTGTTTGAGAATGATGTTGGTCAGGCAATCACTACCAAAGGTCGAGGACTATCAACTTCTTTTGGCCAGAATTGGATGATCTGGACACCAACACATTGTGGTTCTATGTCCATATTAGATATTCCGCACGCGCAAATTGAGGGCATAATTTCTCACATGAAGGTGATGTGAAATAGCTACTGAGATCATGTGGTTTGACTCTGTTAGATTTCATGTTATAGGGTTTTCTTAAGTCACAGGCGTAAAGGAATCAGTCATAAACCCCAACGCTTAACCAACATACCCCTTTTCATTGTTCCAAAGCGGTTTTATTTATGCGCCAGTGTCATAAAAAATGGAACATTTCGGATGCAACGTAGCGGCGACGTTTTAACATTTTCCCACACACAATGGCAACAATTGGTCTTACAAAAGAATAAAAAAATTCTCACACACACTGTATTTTATTTAAAAATTAATTATAAGAAGCATATAACGAACGACTACATATATCTAACCAAAATAGTGAACAGCTAGGAAGAGATTGAAGGAATCTGAAGTCCTCTATAGTAATAGAGGTGATTAACAATTATCACATGTAGGGTCTAAGGTCGCCGTATTCTAATATTTATTATTAGACGAGAGCCACTGGTTTAAATCCTAGCTTAGACATCTTGAACATAACAAAATATGAAATATTTCTTGCACGAAATATTTCTACGTCAACTTCCACTCAGCAATCTTCTCGCAAAAAGTCTGAGCGTAAATTGCCATTAAAAGTGTCTCAAAAATCTGCCGTTCGGTGTCGACTTTAGGTTCCGCCACTCATGTATGAAATTAATGGCTAATGTGAGAAGTTAGGTCGGAATCCAGACTAAAGGGTTATAATGACCAATTAAATACGTAAGTTAGGGTCTGATTTGTGTTCTATATATCGGGTAAATTTAAATTTGAAGCAACATGTTATTTCGAATCTGGCAATACTTATGTCATTCTATTCTGTCACAAAATTCAATATAAAGGGTGTTTTTTATAGAGGTATAGAACTTTAAGTTGGCATTACTTTTCAAGGTGACCGATTTAACAGCTGTCAAGTGATTTATTCTCAGTTTGGTTTGGCAATTCATCATGAATAGACTCACGCCTAAACAACGCTTGCAAATAGTACAATTCTATTTCGAAAATAATGGTTCTGTGCGGAAAACGTATCGCGCACTACGTCCATTTTATCGTCGACAAAATCGTCCATCAGAGCAATTAATTCGATTAACCATGGAACGTTTTCGCACCACGTTTACTCTTATTGATAACTCGCATCCCCAGAGACGCTGTACAGAAGAAGCTATTGCTGCTGTAGAGCGTAGCATTGAGGAAGACCCGAATGAGTCCATCCGCCATCGAGCACAGGAATTGGATCTGTGTCCATCCACTTTATGGAAGATTTTGCGGAAGGATCTTGGTTTGCGTGCTTACAAAATCCAACTCGTGTAAGATTTGAAGCCAAACGATCATCAAGTAAGGCGTAGATTCGTCGAATGGGCCCAAAACGAGATTACCGTTGTTCCCGATTTTCATAAGCGAATTTTGTTTAGCGATGAAGCGCACTTCTGGTTGAATGGCTACGTCAACAAACAAAACTGCCGCATTTGGAGTGAAGGTAATCCTCAAGTGTATGTGGAAACACCGTTACATCCAGAAAAACTGACTGTTTGGTGCGCTTTATGGGCTGGTGGAATGATTGGTCCGTACTTTTTCAAAAACGATGGTGGCCAGAACGTTACAGTCAATGGTGATCGGTATAGAGCCATGATTACTAACTTTTTCATTCCTGAATTGAATAACCATGATGTCCAGGAGATGTGGTTTCAACAAGACGGCGCAACATGTCACACAGCTCGTGCCACAATAGATTTATTGAAAGACACGTTTGGTGACCGCCTAATTTCACGTTTTGGACCTGTGAATTGGCCACCAAGATCTTGTGATTTAACACCGCTAGACTACTTTCTGTGGAGCTATGTAAAGTCATTGGTCTATGCGGTAAAGCCACAAACGCTTGACCATTTGAAAGACAACATTCGCCGTATTATTGCCGATATACGGCCACAAATGTTGGAAAAAGTCATCGAAAATTGGACGTCCAGATTGGACTACATCCGCGCCAGCCGTGGCGGTCATATGCCAGAAATCATATTTAAAATGTAATGCCAGAAGATTATCTTTCGGATAAATAAAATTCATGTCAATCGCATAATCCATCGTTGTTTTATTGCAACTTAAAGTTCTATACCTCTATAAAAAAACACCCTTTATTATCTCCAGTGAACGTAAAGAATCAATTTACGCTTGATTAACGTTAGGATTTATTGGACCAACGAAAAACTGTACGATGATATCAATTATGCCAAAAAAAATCGTCTTTACTGATGAAGCTCATTTTCATCTTGGTGTGTACGTTAAGAAAATCAAAATGGGGTCTTACAGAAGCCAATGCACCCATTACGAGTGATCCTTTGGTGCGGCTTGTGGAGTGGAGGCATCATTGGCTCATATTTCTTTCAAAATGAGGTCAGCGCAACGCCACACATCTCATGCCACAATCGATTGATTGTGTCAAACGTTTGCTGGCCGTTTAATTAACTGAAATGGTCATGACAATAAGCTGTGTTTTGACTATTTTCTGTGTACTATCTACACTATTTTCTGCGAAGCCAGCCGCGGCAACCATATGAATAAAATAATCTTCCATTTCTAAACGGAAGAATTGCACTTCACAAGGAAAAAAAAATTTGCAAAATTTCAGGCCGTTTTTTTAAGTCGCCGTAGTCTAGTAAGTAGTGTGTTGGCTTATTAGACGTAAAGCCAGATTTCGAGCCCCAGGCCAGACATCATGACAAAATACAAAAAGTATTTCTTCGACGACTTCCTCTAAGCAGATTTCTGACAAAATCTCTGAGAGTAAATAAAATTGCCATGAAAAAGTTTCTCAAAAATCTGTCGTTCGGAATCGACTTTAAACTGTAGGTCGCACCACTCATGTATGAAATTAACACACACAACATAAGTGGTGTGAGAAACTAGGACGTTGTACAATGGGTCAATTCGACCTCCGGGTACTGTACTTGCCTTAATTGGAAAGTACACGACTTTTGGGAAATAAATATGCTAGAGTTGCTAGGGTTGTTGTAGAAATAAAGTACGACATTATTTGTGCGAATGATCAACCCTGAGGAAGGATACACGGAAGTACTTAGAGGGATCACTTCTTAAATAGTCTCATCTGTTATCTGTCACTCAAATATGTTTTAGAGATATGACCTAACCTATAGGGTATAATTTAGTCGTTTATCATGTGTAATGTCGTTGTAAAATTATTCAATTTATTTTTTTTATCCGCTTTCTTGTTTGACGAATATTTAAGCGAATGTCAGCGGATTTTCAATGAATATTTCCAAAAAGATTTATGATGTGCTCGGCATTAAACTAACAAGTAAAAACTTTCGCCTTTTCCAAATCATACAAACATTATTTCATTCAATACTTTATACAGTTTAGCAAATTTCTCTAGTGTTTATTCATTCTTTCATTTTGCCAATCAATTTTACACAAATACCCCGCGGTTATTTTTTGTGAAGAAAGTGAAGAAAGCCTACCATAAGCAGTGGTAAATATTGTTTCTTCATGTATGCTCTGCTAAATAAACCTCTAAATGGATTTCAGTTTGGGGATCTCTCATCCCCATTGTTTTTTGTTTTTTTTTTTGTTGTTTTTCTGTCATAAATACGTGAGAGAATATAAATTATTGCTTGTGGATATTTGTTCGATTTGTAGTCGTTGTTGTTGCCGTTGTTATAGCTCTTGTAAATCGTTGTAAATCGTCTTTCTTTTTATTGTTCTTCGATATGTATTTGTGTGTGTTAAGAATTTTATGGCAAGAAAATAAAGGGGGAAGGAGTGTCATTTGTTATTATCCTTATTCGTAACAAGTTGTTAAGGAATTTGTTCAGCAACAACAAACAACAACACATAAAAAGGTCTTTCAAGTCAGTCATATTTTAAATTGAAATTTAAAAACACAACAGGCGGTAAATAATGATAATATACGAGGAAATAATATTTCCGCTTTGGTGTGAGCAGGTTTCAGTTTTTTTTTTTTGTTTTTTAAGGAAATGCTGCGTATGGTAGATGAAAAATGGCAAAATTTTCGTTTTAACGCACTCATAATTATTAAACAATTTATATTTCCAATAATAAAAAAACAATGAAAATCGTTCAACTAAATAAATATTAATCGACTCAAGCAAATAGCAGGACTAATGAACTTAATAAACAAAATTTTGGTAATATTTTGTTACTTCAGTTCATTTTAAGAAACAAATAAATTTAAATATGTTAGTCTATTATCGATAACTTTGCCTTACCGGCAGGCAACCAAAAATTTTAATTTAATGAAAATAGTCGCCCTAGTCTATTAGGTAGTGTGTTGGCTCATAAGCGAGAGGCCTAGATTTAAACCCCAAGTCCGACATCTCCAACAAAATGAAATACAAAAAAATATTTCTTCGGCGACTTCCTCTCAACAGATGTCTGTCAAAAACTCAGACAGTAAATGAAATTGCCATGAAAAGTTTCTTAAAAAGTGGTGTGAGAAGCTAGGTCGTAATTGTGACTGAAGTGTTACAATGACCTATTATGTATGTATGTAATTTTGCATAAAACAGCATCAAATCCAAAATCAGGAAAATGGGATTGGCGGGGAACTGCCTACTATTAGCTCTCCTATGGTTAAACTCTTAATTTAAAAAATCTGAAAGACACAAGCATCCAAGATAGTGGCGAATTTATTCTAATTCAGAATTAAGTTGGAAAATGTTCTTACGTTCACCGGACCTGTGGAAAAAAGAAGACGTGTGGCAGAGGTCTATCAAAAAAATACTACACATTGCATCTTGAATGGAAATTTTGACATGATACTAACAATGAATACTGCTGTGGATGAAAATAAAAATATATATATGTTCCTCTTACTCCTCTAGGGAGTATAGGGCCGCAAAAAGTTGGTTCCAATGAGCTCGATTGTCAGCGCGGTGTTTGACTTCGTTCCACTGTAGACGTAGTTTGGATAATTCGATTGTGATTTGGCGTTTGCAAGTGTCCGATGCGCCTGCTTTTCTCGGGGTTCCAATCTATGGCTTTCCTTGTGATGTCGTCTAATGGCTTGCGAAGAGTGTGCCCAAGCCAGCCCCACTTGCGTCTTCTTATTTCCATCTCTATTGGTTGCTGGTTTGTATCTGACCAGAGTTGGGCATTGGATATTATGGAGGGCCAGTAAACACGCATGATTCTACGCAGGCATTTGTTAAGAAATACCTGAAGAGACTGGGAATCTCGGGGTGCCATATTCCACGTTTCGCAACCGTAAAGTAATGTGGATTTGACGTTAGAGTTGAAAATTTTAATTTTGGTGCGTCTCGGTATGTTAGACGATTTCCAAACGGGGTTAATTTGGCAAAAGCATTGCCTGCCTTATTAATGCGGCTGGCAATATCTACTGATGAACCGCCGGATTTATCGATTATACTGCCTAGATAGCAGAAGGACTCCACTTCATCAATTGCCTTGCCGTATATTAAGAATTTCCCCGTTGCGTTAGCATTCATTCTGAGTGATTTGGTTTTGTGGATACTCATCTTTAATCCAGTTAACTTTGCTTTTTTGGAAAGATTTATAATTGCGCCGGCGGTGATTTCGTCTGGTATGGATTCGTCATTCCAGAATGCCTTTATGACGGGTTCCAATAAGCGAGCGCTAGTAGCGCAGTCAGTTGTAAGAAGTTCTGGGAAAATATTGTCCAAGCCTGGAGATTTGCTGTTTTTAACTGACCCAATTGCTCCGCTGATCTCAATGAATCCTGGGCACTCAGTAGATATTTTCTGATTCGACACGAGCGATGTGCAAGTGCAGATTGAATGTGGAGCAAACGTTGTATTCAGCATATTGGCGTAAAATTTCTCCCACAAGCTGAGTTGCTGGGTTTTTGATGTTATAAGTTCGCCAGCGTCATTAAAAAATAATAATAGTGTTAACTTAACTTGAGATTGCACTAGACATGGTGTATCCATAAGATATCCGCGAAAAAATTTAAGATTATCGTCTATCCTCCTACCTAAGACCGTCGCCGATTATTACGTATTACGCGCAGGATACTGAAACCGCTTTTGATGAGATAACTTCGGTTTACAACAATGTACTCACATGCTACTAGCGGAGGAAAGCACACACCCGTCTGGAGCTCCACCAACATTGAGGGGCTGTACAAAAGTGGTGCAGGAGTTTAAATGTAGTCAAAAGAAGTAATAGCTGAGCATTGTATTCTCGGAAATGGGAAGTCCAAACATACGTTTTCAACCTTCATAACCCATAGAAGGCAAAAATCAAGAGTAACATTTATTTCCCAGGTGTGGAAAAATTTCAAGCAAAGTCACCAAGGGCTTCAGGTCCATATGTGTATCATCTTTTCTAATCAAAACATTGGAACAAACACGAACAGGTCTGCATTGCGATCATCGTTGAAATTGAGGTTGCTTACAACTTGCGAAGGCAAAAGCTGCATTTGCAAATGTTCAAAAATATGGCTGTACCGGCAATTATCGTCTGCGTCCAAAATACTTATATTCGATCCAAATATGAAATTTTTACTTCTGTAGAGAAGCGAAACATGGATCGTGTCAGACAAAAAAACTTGCGCATGGTGACTCTACAATTAGATTTTCAACTCGAGATGCTACAAAAGTTGTAGGCAAACACCCGGATTTGGCAAACATTGCGAGATGCATCGTAGTATATCGCATAAACGACCCTCGACTGGAATCAGCATGTAAATCCCAAATATCGTATACGGCACTATGAGCCACCTAAAGGAGGATTGCTATGATTATTCTAAGTTTACATTATTGGGCTCTATGGGATATAGTAGCTAAAACGGATACTACACTAGAAAACACTCTATATTATCCTCGCTTAGGTCCTTTGGCCACTATTACGCTGGAATTAAAAGAAGCTTCCAGTCTTTGTGTTACGATTTTATGAAAACAAATATTTTTTTTTGTTCTATTAATTTTTTCTAGTTTTTTTTATTACACCACTTTTGTTATACACTGTAATCTTTACATTGTATCATTACATCTTTTTTTATAGCATGATATATTTTTGTCTTGTCCCGTTAATTATACCAAAATCAGTGATTATCATGTGATTATCATACGATTATCATGTGATTTCTATAGATAGCAATAGACGTAATATATATCCATCCTTCTCTATCTTAAATATCTAAATACACATTCCATTAAAATGATATTTTACATTGGAATTGGTGTAACAAAAGTAAGCTTGATAGATTGTGATTTTTGGCAGAAAGATCACTTGCGAAATAGAACTCAAAGAGTGCAGAAGTCTGCAAAAAAAAAAAAATTTCTTAAAATAAAAATTTTAAATAATAATTGTTTTTAATTATAAGTTTAAAGTGATAAAGTGAACTAGTGCAAAGTAGAAGAAATTAGAAGACCACATAGGATAATTTAATTGAAATTATTAAAATAAAATATGCACCAAGTCATCCGTACTTGCAAAATATATGGTTTACGCCTTCCACAAACCATAGGGCGACATACTGGATTAAAATTTACAGTTCGAAGAAGATTCTAGAAGCACCTCGGTCTCTAATCATCACGTGATCCTGTTTTTATTTTATTTATATTTTATTTATAAAGATTTCTAATAAGTTTTTCCTGGTTTTAAAAGAATCTATCACATTATAAAATTCATTTAAATTTAAAATTAATTTGAATCCTTAATTATTTGTAAAAAAATTAAAGCCTAATTAAACTGTTTTAAAATCATTAATTGTTCAACCATAACCTAAAAGCAAAATGTGTAAATTATAAATCAAGTATGACTTAAAAAAAAAAAATTGTAACCAAAAAAAAAATTATTACATTAAATGCATTGCTTTATAATTTATTTTTGTGTATAATTACTTATGTATATTTATATTAAAAAAAACAATTTTCTTTTTTTGTTAATCCTGAAATTGTAACCTGAAATATTAATTAAATTATTAATCATAAATGTTTCCAATGAATTAAATTTAATTTTAAAGTTCTTTAAATTTCCTAACCTAATTTCATAATTATTTTCATTAAATTTGTATTTTGTTAATTTTGTTTTAACTAACATTTTTCTTTAAGTGTATTTCTTTTCATTTTATTTTACTAAATCTTTACATTTATAAGATATATGAATGATCTTACTAATTATCCCTAAACAGAATTTAGAGACAACAACAACACACATTGACTGCTGGGCCCATCATCTCAATTGTTGTGGATAAAATAATCTGTAAGTCATAATTACAAAAAAAATTCATTCATATTTCTTTCTTTGCTTTTAATATTTCATTATATAGTCGGTCCGATTCAGTTTTGTTCCCCTGTCCGAATTTATTGTTTTTTTTTTGTATGTTCTTTGTTTCATAATGCTTATTGAATTAATAACTTTAGTTTGTTCTCTGCTC
This sequence comes from Sarcophaga subvicina, assembly GCA_936449025.2. Classification (NCBI taxonomy): domain Eukaryota; kingdom Metazoa; phylum Arthropoda; class Insecta; order Diptera; family Sarcophagidae; genus Sarcophaga; species Sarcophaga subvicina. The sequence continues at coordinate 44,601,730 of OW388084.2, forward strand.
TTGCTAAGTAAGGAACTTCTATGATTAATATTAATTCCTTTTATTTTCTATTTTATTATAATAAAATTGTTCGTATATATTCAATGAATATGAAACATTAAATTATTTAATGGGGAAGGATATCTTCAATCAGGATGTGAGCGTATAGGTAGACTATGTATTTTTCTTTATGGGACAGATTTAAAAAAACTATGGGTATTCTATCTGTCATTGGCGTTTAGATAATAAAGGGATGGGAAAAGTGTACCCTACGTTGGCATATTCATCTCGCCATCGTTTAATTTTTTTTTTAAATACTTTTGTTTTTTTTTCTTAATATTTTATTATTTTATTTTATTTATTGAACACTCTGGTGACATGTAGAGTGTGTTATATGTTAATGCGTCAAATCGGGTTGAGAACCAACGATCTTAGTGTAGAGCTAGCGGGTAAACAGAAATTCATGTCTCTTAACTTCTGTATTTGAAATTTATACATATGGTATATCGGCCTACTTGGGTCTAATATTGCATTTGTATATGAGGCGTTACATGTAGGTGGTCGAACGGTTAGAAATAGGACCGCATTACATATGTGACGTGGCGACGCATAACATTTGGCAAGCAATATATTATTCATGGTAGTTTTTTTTACCCAAAATAGTAATTGACTTATTGCTCATTACAAAAGTCTTAAGAAAATTTAAATTTCCAAAAGTTAAACCACCATGTGTATGGAAAACTGAAAATGCTGAAATTTTGTTTACGTTTTTGTGGAAGTGTTGATTACAGAATTATACTGCCTTTAGTTGTACATCTTTTCCAGCCCTTTCCGCAAATACATTCCTTTTTTATGAATATTGAAATTTTGTCGACAGTGCTCACAAAAAAAACAAATCGTCCTTGTTTGTATAGCATAGAACGACAAAAAAAGCTGAAATTCTTTTCAAATCGAGTTGAAAACTTTTGAAATTAAAATTGAAGGGAAGAATGAACACCACGTGGAAACGAATACCAAAATAATGTTCGACCTTAACCCTGTATTTTACGAAAAAAAAAATAAATTGTTGAAAAACTTTTTTGAACATCTGTTGTTTGCAATGCATGCGGATACAAAAATATGCCACAAATCACTTATAAACACCCTAATGATAGTTAATTAATAAATTTAATTAATTAATTTTTTCGGAAATTTAGCGATAAGATTCGAACTAAGTGCACCTCTTTACCTCTTTGTTAATAGTTAGGCAGTATACTTCACGGAAATATACTTCATTGATGGATGTTTTATGTTTTATTTTTTATGAACTCCTCAGAAATATTCAGTAGTTCAGCGGAATGTTTGATATCGTTGGCTTATACAAATTGCCATCTCAATAGCATCTCTATAGACAATCCATACAAACAGAAGTTTTTCCGGAATTTCGGCAGTTAAACTAACGTCAGATGAGGGCAAGCACTCACACTTCAACAACTTCAAGGTACTATGATTAACTGCTTTTTTGTAAATTTAGGGTCATACATTTTCTTTGCGGATCAGTGTACATACTTCTTTCCATTTAATACAAACAAGTTAACCCTCGTTTCGTCAAGCTATCGAACATTGCCAATTAGAGCAGCGCGGCTGTTGCTTAACAATCTCCAATCCTTTTCGTGCATCTCTTTTTCTGCGAAGTACTTTCCGAGGATGCCGATTTTTAATCCCTTCAATCAGGATTACGACCTATCTTCTCACACCACTTTCGTTGTGTGTTTTAATTTTATACATGAATGGCGGGACATACAGTTTAAAGTCGACTCCGAAAGACAGATTTTTGAGAAAATTTTCATGGCAATTTTATTTACTCTCAAAGTTTTTGCCAGAAATTAGCTAAGAGAAAGTCGCCGGAGAAATAATTTTTCGTTTTGTTGAAGGTGTCTAACCTGTCATTTTCATCGTGGCCCTCGTCTAATAAGCCAGCACACTACATACTAGACTACGGCGATATCTATGAAATTAGTTGCCATTTATTCAGTCTGTTTTCAAATCACAATGCAATTTCAATTTCAAATCACAATGCGTGCAAATAGTAAAATTATTTTGTTAAAATTGGTATTCTAACTGACACTAATTTTTATCGCAAAATCATATTCAGGGATCAGGCCACTTACTAGATGAATGGTTAGGGAAAAAATAAATTTTTTGTCGAAATTGGGACGATTCCACGCCATATGAGATCATAGAGTTCTGAATGAATCCAGTTTGATGCGGATTTCGGGCAGGCGGCCTCGTCGATCCATATTTCTTTGAGATTAACGTTGACCATAATTACCCAACAAAACTACAGAAATTTTCAAAAATTAATGAAGTTTTCATTTGGGAGAATACATGAGTGACCGCCATTTACGTTTTAAGAGTTATTTCATGTAAATTCTGCTACAATTCTGGTATACTTTTTTAATATTTCGGCCAATATTTCATTATCTAATGTGTTGGCTTATTATACGATAGACCGTGGTTCAGGCATCTCAAAGAAAATTAAATATGAAAAAATTTCTTTCGACGACTTCTCCTTCTGGAAAAAAGTCTCGAAGGTAAATAAAATTACCATGAAAAGCTTCTCAAATCTGTTGTTTGGAGTCCACGTTAAAATGTATGCCCCGCCACTTATGGATAAAATTAACACACACAACATGGGTGGTGTGAGAAACTAGAATCAGTTTTGGACTTGGCAGTTCTTACTTCAATTCTAGCCATATCTGTTACAATTGTAATCCTGACTAAAGGATTGTAGTGACCACTTAAGTAATATTGCAGTAATATTGTCTTCCAAGGCTGGAATTTTGAATTTTAGATCTTGTCCTTATACAAGTGAGAGTGTATGCATCCTAACTAAAATGGACTGCTCCAAAAACTTTTCATAATGAAACACCAAATACCATTGTTTTATTAGATTCTAGTGAACTGTCGGTTTAAGTCACACAGTCATAACTTTTAAAAAAAACTGAAATGATATTCTTAAAGTAACACAAACTAAAAGGCAGTCAAACAACCAAATCAAAACCAATGGTGCCTCAGATATTATGGGTAATTGACGTTCTAGAGAGTGCTCACACATTACAATACTGCCGCAGAGGAGGATTCCTTGTATCTTTGCCTTTCGCTAGCATATGGACGTTTTCCTAATGAAAAGAATTCGTATGTGCGAATTTTTTTATAGGGAAACAACTTTCCCAAAAAACATTTTCTTACTTCTTACTTTAAATCAATTCTAAGCGATTTTCGCCGTCTGCAAACGATAAAGCATCATATGCTAAAGCACTCTACCCATTAGTCTAGTTTGTATTGTGAGGATTGAACCTTAAACTTCCATTCTACCACTAAAGCATAATCACAACTTGGATTGTAGCAAGGGTATTAAATTTGTGATTCTCACACTGAGAGTAAACGACAGAAGTGATTAACCTAAGTATACCATCATTTATAAGTAGAGTGTCCAATAAAAAATATTTTTCCTGCCAAAGAAAAAGCAGAAAAAAATTTAGTGTAACAAGTTTTAATTTATGGCCCAATTCGTTTTTTTGTCCTGCCATACAAATGTTTTGTCAAACACTTTCAAGGGCAACAATTTTGTTGACTGCATGGTATTCGTGCTTAATCATGGCATTAAGTACCATCGAACAATGGAAAATAAATTTTTAATGAAAATTCTTTTGGGTTTCGGATTGTAAACAGTGATTGGGTCGGGTTAGGCCGTGACAAAAAAAAATAAAGCAGTAATCGATAAGCGTTAATACTTTTTGTGTGTGCTTGTAGCTGTTGCCTTTAAAGTTTATGAATAACAAAGTCAGTGTTGCCATAATTGTTGGATATATTAGTGTTGATAATGGCATTACTTTGTATGCCATGACTGTTATTTTGTTAATGCCAATGGAAACGCCAAAAGAAGATATTTAGTAGCGTTTCGAAATTTAAAATATTTTGAGATAAAAAACATGTTTTCCTTTTCAAACTTGTTGAAAGTGTTGAGTATTATGTAAATTAAAATATTTAGTGCCATAGACTCAAGAGTAGTAATAAATTTTATTTTGTTGTTAGCAAAATATTAAATATAATAACAGATATTAACTTGAAATTTAATTTTAAATTGCTGAAGAATCTGTCTTAAAAGAAACATAAAGACCAAGTTCTATAAAAATGGATCCACATTAAAGTTTTATTTTCATCCAATCTTATATATAAAAATGAATGTGTGTTTATTTGTTTGAAGTCTATAAACGGCTGAACCGATTTTTTTGAAATTTTCACAGTATCTTCCTGTATGTCTGGAAGGAGTTATAGGCTACTTTTTATGTTGAAATAGGCAAATAAAATAAAATAATATAAAATAAATAAAAAAAGTATGAGTGTTATTGTCTAACAAAATATTACGTATACGTTACCCCTCAGCTCTATGTAATATTTTATCTTCTTCTTCTTATATATAAAAATGAATGTGTGTTTATTTCTTTGTGGGTTTGTTTGAAGTCTATAGACGGCTAAACGGCTGGGCCGATTTTCTTGAAATTTTCACAGTATCTTCCTGTATGTCTGGAAGGAGTTATAAGCTGCTTTTTATTTTAAAATTTCAAGTAGGCGAGGTGCCACGCCCACATACCCAATAAGTATTTAATGGCGCGTATCTCATAAACTGCAACAGCTAGAGTTCTCAAATTTTGTATGCACGACTTTGACGTATGTATGCACAAAATGGGCGGATTGGCTATAGTGGGCGTGTCACCTCCCATATTCTATATATACAAAAATGAATGTTTGTTTGTATGTACCTTATAGAATCGTAAACTATGCATTTGATCATGTTATGATCTTTAGCAAAGTTGTTGCGCATGAGCCGAGGAAGGTTTTTATGTTGGTATGACCAATTTCCAACAGATGGCGCCACTGAAAATTACTTAAAATCAATTAAATCATAAACTGTGCATTCTTTAACAAAGTTGTTGCGCATGAGTCGACGGAGGTTGGTGTGATTAATTCCCGATGGATAGCGTCACTGAAAATTATTCAAAATGAATGACAAACAATTGGTCGACCTACACCTCAAGCACGGAAGAAAAGAGCATTACGAGCCTTAGAATCAGACGAGCATTGAGACTGGAAAATCTTCGAGTTTATGCCGCTGAGACCTGTTCGCTGATCGAATGTGTACTACTCAGGCTCGTTTATCTGAATCATCAGGACAACGGAAAACAAAATCAATAAAATGATTCAAAATTAATTGGACATTTGTGTAATGTCTTTCTTTCAAATTTATTTTAGTTGGTGGCGCAGCAACACGCGCATGGTACAGCTAGTTATAGATAAAAATACACCAGGGCTTTCTTTAAACCTTTCCTATATATAAATACATATGAAACAAGGTGTGAGTGAAACATTATCAAAAAAATTTTCGTGGAATATAAAATCGTTCAAATATCCGCTTTAGTAAGTCTAGTCATCCGAAATATTCAACTTTCCAAGACTCTGGCTCATAAATCAGACCGAATTTGACAGATAGCATGTGTCATGTTGGTTTAGAAGACCGTTGGGTTTATTTTGACAATGTCGGGTGATAGCCAGTTATGTCATCATCCTTATAAAACGCTGAACCCTTTTCTTTAAAGCCCACCGTCAAACCGCGCCTCGTAGAAGGATTTTGGATTAACAACAGAGTCGTACAGATGGTTTGTATTTTTAGGGTTATTACCCCAGTTTGCGCCTATTGCTTTCTGGCAGCAATGAAGTGTACTTGCTGATCTAGTGGATCTGAATTGAGTTTTCATATGCCAGTTTAGCTTGCTATCGAGATGATTCCACGATATTTGAATTTGTTAAATAGAGTGAGAGCGGCTGCCTTGATATTAGGTGAGTTTAAGTGATTTTATACCTGCTTGTGATAGCACTGACTATGATCGTACAGGGCGGGCCATTTAAAAGTTTGAATTTAAAAAACCGTTTAAAATCTTGCCAAATTTATTTTTTTGTTGTGAAGTACAAGTGTTCCTGCTAGAAATGGAATATTATTTCATTCATATGAATGCCGCGGCTGGTCACACAGTATTTCATTTCAACGGACCAATTTTCGAGAACATTTTAGAGTGTAGTGAGAGTCGTATCTCGGCAATGATGTTGGCCTTCAAATGTTCAATTGTCTTTGGTTTGTCGGCATAATACTTTTCTTTATCGGCGCCCCATAGAAAATAGTCCAACGCTATCAAATTGCAGTTTCTTGGCGGCCAATTGACATCACCATTTCGTTTCATTAAACGGCCTTCAAACGTTATACGGAATAAATCGATTGTGACATGACATGTGTAGCAAGTTCCACCATCAATGAAGAGCGGGTACAAGAAAATCGGTTATCATGGTAGGATAGGTGTCTCCATTGACCGTAATGGTTGCGCCATGCTCATTTTCAAAGAAATATAGGCCAATAATGCCTCCGATCCACAAGCAAAACACCAAACCGTCACTCGTAATGGGTGCATTGGCTTCTGTAAGACTACGTGTGGTTTTTCTGAGATTTAAATACGGCAATTTTGCTTATTAACGTTGCCATCAAGATGAAAATGAGTTTCATCCAAAAAGATATTTTTTTTTTCAAAATCGACAACATCGTGCAGTTTCTCGTTGGTCTAATAAATCCCAACGCATATCAAACGTAGATCGATTCATTGCGTTCAGTGGAGATAATATACAGATGTAATAGAATAGAATGATATAGGTATTGCCAGATTTGAAATAACCGATGGTTCACATTTCAACCGATAGATGGCCCATCCGATATTTGTTTCATATAGAATAACTTTAGTTGCTGAACTCTTACTTTTAGAGAAGAATTAAAAGGGGAATGAGCCGTAGTTTAGTAGGTAATGTGTTGGCTTATTAGACGCAAAGCCAGGGTTCGAGCCCCAGGCCAGACATCAGAACAAAATACAAAAAGTATTTCTTCGGCTACTTCCTCTCAGCAGATTTCTGTCAAAAACTCTGAGAATAAATAAAATTGCCATGAAAAGTTTCACAAAAATCTGTCGTTCGGAGTCGACTTTAAACTGTAGGTCCCACCCCTCATGTATAAAATTAACACACGCAACATAATTGGTGTGAGAAACTAGGTCGTAATCCTGACTGAAGGGTTGTAATGACCAATTATGTATGTTATGTGTATGAGAAGAGGAACACAATGCAATTACAAATTTTAACTTGTACAACGATTACAATATTACGATACAAATTTCGAGCTTATACTCGGTGTAGTATAACAGAACAGAGTTTGGAATCGAACCCACAACCATCACGCTAATAGTCTACCACACTACCCAGGGCGCTCAAATTTATTTTCTTATCTCAATTTTGTAAAAAGAAAACACCACAGTTACAGGGCAAACATCGCTGTGTCTGATTGTAAAAGCAGGTTAAAAAGGAAATCGAGAAAGAAAATTAAACAACTAAACTTTCTCTGTGTAAATATTTTCTTATGAATTTTGAAAAGAAAATTAAAAGCGTTAAATAAAATTCAATAATTTTTGAATTGAAGGCAATAAACAGAAGATTTTTTAAATTGATTGGAATGAGAAATCTATACCACATTCATCTTTACAAAATGTATTGAGTCCTTGCTAAATTTCCTAAATTTTAATCATTAAATTTAAAATTGAATCTGATCAATATCAGCTAAGTAAACAATCATTTTTTTTGCAGAATTTTCATTTTCAGGTGTTGAAACTGTTAATATAAAATTTGCCTAAAAAGATTACAAACATACGCAGTATTTTCGCTGTGCTGTTAAATTTTAAAAAATAAACACAACCACCTCTTCTTCACACCAATCTACTTAGCATTTCAATCATCAGCACAATAAACAGAATCTTCAACATCGTCGGTGTTTATTGTTCTCATCCTTGTGGTGGCATCCATTAATTTATACTGAAAGACAGACAGACAAGTCAAATAGTCAACACCAAAAATTAGATTCAATACAAATGAATGAAATGAAGTGTTGGGGTAATGTTTGGTGGTAAAAGTCATATGAACTGTGGAGGTGTATTATAATAAACAGTATTTGTACTCAATACAACCTATACAAACATGTTAAACACACAAACCCACGACAACATTTTGTACACTCAGCCGCAATCTTATGTTTACAGGCATCACATACTTAAGCAATACTTGGCAACATTTCAACTTCAATTAAGCAAATTAAGGGGTTGGTATACTTAATAATTTAAAAAAATCAAATTTATCACGCTTTTAGTCAGTTTAGAGCCATAGTATTATGACATAAATCTTCTTTTCCCGCAAACGATACGCTCACGTAAGTAAAACTTAAACGCGTTTTACTCGGAATCACTTCTTTCTACCTGTCTTCCACGTGAGCGCAACTTAAATGCGTTTTTCTCGAGATGACTTCTTTCGACCTAGCGTCTGCGTGAGCGCAACATAAACGCGTTTTTCTCGAAATCATTTCTTTCTACCTGTCTTCCACGTGAGCGCAACTTAAACGCGTTTTTCTCGAAATCACTTCTTTCTACATGACGTTCACGTGAGCGCAACTTAAACGCGTTTTTCTCGGGATAAGTTCTTTCGACCTGGCTTATGCGTGAGCGGAACTTAAACGCGATTTTCTCGAAATCACTTCTTTTTACGTGACGTCCACGTGAGTGCAACTTAAACGTGATTTTCTCGAAATCACTTCTTTCTACATGACGTTCACGTGAGCGCAACTTAAAAGCGATTTTCTCGGGATAAGTTCTTTCGACCTGGCATATGCGTGAGCGGAATCGGCCTGGCCGATTTAGCAAAAACTACTTGACCGATTCCGCAAAAGTTTTGGGACAATGTTCTTAAGATCAGACGGCCGGTTTTGCCCAAACTTGGATATTTTTGATCCGCCAATAATTAATAATTTTATTCAACAATTAAGGATGAAAAAATAGGTGAAAACCGGAAAAAAAGTTCAAAACGCAGCCAGTTTTTAATTTGTTGGCCTTTTTCAGAATATCCTAGTTGCTGCCACAGCCGGTAACATATTTTATAAGAATCCATTTCAATTTTTTGCTCTTAGACACGCCTAACTCCTTAAATTATGGTCGCCGGATTTTGAGATGGCTATCTTCAGGCTGCTGTACCACCACCAGACTTCACAATAATTGAAAAAAGAAGAAAAGAAGAAGACGAAATTTAAAAATATTAATTTGTTTAAAATTTATCTTTAAAAAAGTCGGAAAAGGCCCTCAGAAAGTATACTAACCCCTTAATAATAGTATAAATTTGACACCGAGTCAACACACTTCTTCAAAATAAATCCATTTAAAGGTTCTGACAATTATAAGGGATATTCAAGTGTTCTTTCATTGAATAGAAGCAGAGCTTTCAAAGGCTGAATTAAAAAAATTAGAAATGATTGAATTAACTAGGGCGTCATGGTCAGACAACTAAATTAAAACCATTAAGAGAATTCTATAATGATCCTCCTTGCATAATGGTGAATGCATCAAATCTTCTCAACCAAGTTCTTTCAGAGCAAGAGAAATTTTTGAGACATCTAAATCTGTCAACCTTGTTTGGTTTGCTGGACACAACTTAATTTTTTTCACGATGGAAAATCTTTCAAATTGTCGGAAAAAAATAGAATTTGTTAAGTAACTTTTTTGCGAAGAACACTGCACGTGCGAGTAATCGATTGCTGTGAATGTATACGGTGAGTACGGCCTATCAAAAACACAATGAATGGAGTGATTTGCGCTTTTCAAAAAAAAATTTATTTTTTAATTTTAAAAACAAAAAACATCCAGTACAGTCAAAAAAGTTTGGAGACCATAGTCAGACCCCAGAAGAGCTTGGGAAATCATTAAGTCGCAGAATTCATTCAAAGACGAGGAAATGGGATGCTATATGCATGAAGACGATTATGCATTTCTAAAATACTGATTGATCGTTTAAAAAATAATCTTTGCATTGAATTAAATGAATTCATTACGACAACCCCAAACGTAAGAAATCGTTTGTGAAGCCCAGACAATGAGAAAATTCTAAACGAAGCAGAATATTCAATGTGATCCATTCTCAGTTGCTAAAACCAGGCTAATATGGAAGACCTGTACAGACAATACATTTTTTTTGAAGCGGCTCTTGGCCGAAAATCTTTCTGAATATGCAACCAGACACGAATGCATAATTTTCCATCATCACCAATGTTCGGCCACAAAACTATTTAGAACATGAGAAGAATGCAAGATCATCTAAACGAACTTGGTTATGCAGATGAAATTAACCTTTTAGCTCAAAGCTTCTCAATAGTAACAAATGCGGCTAGAATTATAGTAAGTACTGCCAAGACACAAACTAATGCACTTAATTGGTCATTGTAATCCTTTAAACAGAATTACAACCTAGCTTCCCTCAATACCCATATGTGTGTGTTTATGTTATCCATGAGTAGCAGGACCTGCAGTCTAACGACGATGCCAAACGACAGATTTGACAAACTTTTCATAGCAATTTTTTTTCAGAAGTCTGCTGAGAAGAAGTCTCATAAAGTAATAATTTGTATCAATATTTAGTTTTGTTGATGATATCTGAGCTGGAGATTGAACCGCGGTCTCTCATCTAATAAGCCACCATACTACGTTCTAAATTACAGTGATTCAAGACCAAGACACTTTGAGTAATGCGACTTTTAAGGAATTGATACAATAAGAATAGAAGTTACAGCATCTTTTTTATAGTTGAGAAACATAGAAGACGTCTCTCAGGACAATGTTAATACGCTGGTCTAGAGTACATACATACATACATAATTGATAATTAAAACCTTTTATTCAGGATTAATACCTAACTTCTCACACTACTCTCACTGCTTAAACACTACAGTTTAAGTCAGCTCCGAACGACGGATTTTTTGAGAAACTTTTCATGGCAATTTTATTTACCCTCAGAGTTTTTGCCAGAAGTCTCCTGAGAGAAAGTCGCCGAAGAAATATTTTTTCATATTTCGTTTTGATGTCTGACCTGGGGTTTGAACCGTGGCTTCACATCTAATAAACCAACACACTACCTACCACACTACGGCGACTTCTAGTCTAAAGTGGTGACCAAAACTATGGCTTGAGAGCAATCCAATAAACCACACACGCCAAAGAAATAAAAATACTTAAATGGCGATAGCTGGCTACACTTTTAGATGGTCATGATACAATATCACAAAAAATACCATAGGTTGGACCACGTAAGCTCACCATAGCAATGGACGCCTGTTTCTTACAAAGAGAAGGGAAGTTGGGATTAAAAGCTAAGGCGAAGTGAGAAAGTTAGCACAAGACAGGAATATGTTCAGTAAATTTTGTATAACCTTATGCTTCTTATGGTGCAGGATCGATAGAAACAAACACATACTCGTATAAATGCATTTGGCCTTAAGCACTTATAGTTGTAGTGTTATTGTAAAGAAATTAATACGTATCCTTCAGTAAATAAATTAAATTAAAGCAAATATTTATTATTTTACTGAGATACGAGCTGTGTTCCAAAAATTAGGTGAACTTTAAAATTTCGCGAACTACGTACATTCGACTTTTAATTATTTATTTTGTTTATATTGTTATTGTTTTGAACAGACCTCATACGCATGAGAATATATTGGTAAACAATACATTTTAACATTTAAAGTATTGAAATGACGTATTGATCCTTAAATAGGAAATCATACAGGATATTCAAACAATTGGCCATTGATACGTAAAATCACAAGGATTTTCTATTGAAATTAATTTATTTAATGTATACACACAATGCCTTAAACACAGTCAATTACATAAATAAATAAATACACACACACAGATATAATAAAATCTGTATCATGAACAGGATTTGCATAAAATTAGAAAACTATTCAGATATCATGCTGGGAGAGGATGGTTTGTAAATACGATGGGTTTTGTATACCAAGTTAAATGATAACATAAATAGACTTTAAAAGTCTTAGCCATCTAACTGAGAGAGAGAGAGAGGGGTAATTAGTTACAGCCTTCGTATCAGTGAAAACAATTTTCTAAAAGTGATTAAGGGAGACTATAGAGGAAGTGTTAATGGATGATGCTCAAGAACAATACGTTACGAATTACAAAATTAAGTGAATTAAAGTATCCAACGTATATAATTCTTCATTTATTCCATTATTAACTTACTTGCAAGCATTGATTTATTTCTTAATTAATGAGATTTGTATACAATTACCTTTCATTTGTTATTGTTTCCATTGTAGCCTTTACGTACATACATACATGGATGTTGTTCGCTGGCAATTCTATCAACAAAAGTGTAAAAAATTAAAAACAAAAACAGATTATTTTAAACAAACTTGAGATGAAATATAAAAACACTTATAAAGTCATTAAATTTTAATTCGATTTTAATGTAAAACTAATGGCAGAAAGGATTATGTTGCTTCTGTGTTGCTTTACTTTTAAAGTTATTATCATACTAAGGACACCACTGTCCTTTTAATTATTGTAAAAGAAAATGATACGATTATTTAAAAAAAGAAGAGTTCACTATAAACTCGATTTATATCTAAACAGCAGGTGTATTATTGTACTTTAAGAACCTTCAATGGTTTTGTTATATTGGGTAGACTACAATACGTATTCGTCCTATTAGACTGGTAGTGTGTTGGCTTATTAGACTAGAATATGAAGAAATATTTCTTCTACGACTTCCTCCCAGCAGATTTCTGACAAAAATTCTGAGAGTTAATAAAATTCCCATGAAAAGCTTCTAAAAAATCGGTCGTTCAGCGTAGACTTTAAACTGTAGGTGTGTTAATTTTATACATGAGTGGCGGGACCTACAGTTTAAAGTCAATTCCAAACTACACATTTTTTATTTTGAAAACTTTTCATGGCAATTTTATTTGCTCTCAGAGTTTTTGCCAGAAATCTGCTGAGATATCTGACCTGGGGTTTGAACCGTGACCTTACGTCTAATAAGCCAACACACTACCTACTAGACTACTATCTTATACATATACAAAAATGAATGTGTGTTTATTTGTTTGTGGGTATGTTTGAAGCATACCTGTTAAGTAATGATTAGTAATCGTAATGATTAGTAATTTGATTACTTTTTTCTGAATGGTGAAATAATGATTACAATTACGATTATTTTTGGTTAAAATAGTTAATAATTGATTACGATTACAAAATAATCAAAAAATAATCAGGATTACTGGCGATTCGTCTAATAATCAAAAAGAATTAAAAGTAATCCAAAAGTAATCAATTTATTTTCAATAATTACTTTGAAGTCTTTTTGAATATTTGAAAATAATCAAAAAGAATTATTGAAAAAAATTTGATTACTTTTGAATTACTTTTGAACATTTGAAAATAGTCAAAAATAATTTTTTAAAACAATTTGATTCTTTTTTAAACTTCTTTTGATTCTTTTTGATTATTAGACTAATCGTCAGTAATTCTGATTATTTTTTGATTCTTTGGTAATCGTAATCAATTAGTAATTGGAAAAAATTGTTCATAGAATTATATTATCATTACGATTCTTTTTAAAAAGCAATGTAATTGATTACTAATCGTAATCGAAATTTAACAGGTATGGTTTGAAGTCTATAGACGGCTAAGCGGCTGGGCCGATTTTCTTGAAATTTTCACAGTATCTTCCTGTATGTCTGGAAGGAGTTATAGGCTTTTGTTTTTATTTTAAAATTTCAAGTAAGCGAGGTGCCACGCCCACATACCCAATAAGTATTTAATGTCGCATATCTCATAAACTGCAACAGCTAGAGTCCTCACATTTTGTATGGACGACTTTGACTGTATATATGAACAAAATGGGCGGATTGGCTATAGTGGGCGTGTCACCTCCCATAGTCTATATATACAAAAATAAATGTTTGTTTGTATGTACCTTATAGAATTGTAAACTATGCATTTGATCATGTTATGATTGTTAGCAAAGTTGTAGCGCATGAGCTGGGGAAGATTTCTAAGTTGGTATGACTAATTTCCGGAAGGTGGCGTCACTGAAAATTACTTAAAATCAATTTAAAAAAATCATTGAGACTGGAAAAACTTCGAGTACATGCCGCTGAGACTCGTTCGCTTGAACCACTTGAACAACGAGAAGTGAGATAAGAACTGATCGAATGCGTAGCACGCAGGCCCGTTCATCTCAATCATCAGGACAACGGGAAACAAAATCAATAAAATGATTCAAAATTAATTGGACATTTGTGTAATGTCTTTCCTTCAAATTTATTTTAGTTGGTGGCGCAGCAACACGCGCAGGGTACAGCTAGTTTAGTATACAACTACAAATTCCCTTCTAATTTCACCAAACGCTCAACAAAGCCTTGAGCATTCTCATCGTGATTCGATCACATTCATGAATTAATTTTCTTACAATTGCGTAGTTTGAGGAATAATAGAAAGTGTAGAATCTGGACAATGAAAGCTGTGTTTACTGTGCGGGTTTTGAGTTACATGTTCCAAAAGCCAACATTAATGGATTTATTCTCACTTCATCTAATATCGGGTCATCCAACAGAGACTTCAAAACTTTGACTATCACTTTGAATATAGGTTATCTTGTAGACGTTATAGCTGACAAATTAGTTGTAATTTATTTACCAAATTCACCATGGACGGACATAGCACTCATATTAAAACTGTTTTGTCCTAATGGGTATTTTGTTTGGGTTACGCATTGCTTACTACGCTCATTTTACGATCGCCATAATTGTTCGAGAGGACTATTTGGTGGATAAATTGAGTCTACTGGTTTAGAACACGATCGACCCAATATCTGTCGAAAACATAGCCACTGGCGGTGAAAGTTTGCACAAAAATTTGAAGTAGTCGATATCACGTTGCTCCCAAGAACTTAACGTTTTGCAAACCATAACTTGGCTAATTTTGCATCAGGACATAGGCCTGCACCCGTACAAAATTCAACTGATCTAGCAACTGAAGGTAAACAACCATGTGTTTCTCTTCAATAGTCTGGAGCAGTTTATCGAAAAATTATTAGAGATGTGGACCATTTCTGGATGAGTGGGTACGTGAACAAACAAAATTATCAAATTTGGGACGTTACCAATTCAGATGAGGGCTAAGGCGTCTAATATATCCTGTAAAAGCTACTTTTGCAGCGTCTTTGTTCCATATTTCTTTGAGAACGACGTTTTCGGGGTCATCACAGTTAACTTCGGACACTATAGGTCGGTGATTACCAACTTCTTTGGGCTTGAATTGGATAATCTAGACACCATTGACATGTAATTTGAATAGGATGGCTCTACATACCAAATAGCTGATGTTAGATGCCACATTGAATATTTTTACATGAGCGATTTGAAGGCATGGCAAACTCATTTAGAGATGATGCGAAATGGCCATTAATATAGTGCGATTTGACTCTGTTAGGCTTTTTCTCGTGGGGATTCCTTAAGCCACAAGTGTATGCGAATAAGACAGAAACCACAACGGTTCTTAATGCCAATATAATCCATAACCCCAGGTCAGATACCAAGACGAAATATGAAATAATATTTCTTCGGCGACTTCCTCTCAGCAGATTTCTGGCAAAAACTCTGAGAGTAAATAAAATTGCCATGAAAATTTTTTTAAAAATCTGTCGTTTGGAGTCGACTTTAAACTGTAGGTCCCACCACTCATGTATACAATTAACACACGCAACATGAGTGGTGTGAGAAGCTAGGCCGTAATCTTGACTGCATCAATAACTGCATCTTAACGGCATCAATAAAAAATGTCCCTGATATATCTCACACACACTCTATTTAAATTTAGAGATAAGAAGCGTTTAATCGACAAATGTGTACTCATAAGATAACAAAAATAAATGAAGTCCAGTTTTTTTATCATATTTCGTAGACTTTTTAAGATATTTAGTTTTGCTGCAGACTATTAACTTGTTTTCTGTGTAAAACTATTTACTCATGTACCATGCATAGAAAATGTCCAAACATTTCTTAAAGCCCATTAAAGTTTACATACATATACTTTTTTTGCGAATAGAAAACAAAAATGATTTTTTTTTGGGTAAAAAAATCAATTTTAACATTCGCTAAACCGTGTTCTGGTCAATTTGATTAATGAAACAATATTTACAAATGGATTTTTCTTAAAACAAAAAAGAAAACAAAAACAAAGGCTTTCGATGTGTTTATTAATTGATTTTCTACTTAATTTTTTTGCTATGGTATGCCATGCTTTATTGAAAATAGAAAAAACAGAAGAAACAATTTATTTTCGGACATTTTAATTCAACGAGAAAACAATAGCAGAACGCATAGTGTAACGATAATTCCGAGAGTTTCTCAATACATTTTCGATACATTAGTTTATTTTGAGCTTACATGGATCCAGTGAAGGTGAAAATTTTATCAAAATCACATCTGGCTGTACATCACACACATAATTGGTCACTACAACCCTGCGACCTAGTTTCTCACACCACTTATGTTGTGTGTGCTAATTTTATACAAAAGTGGCGCGACCTACAGTTTAAAGTCGTCTCCAAACGGTAAAACTTTTGAAAAGCTTTTCATTTAATTTTTTTTTACTCTCAGAGTTTTTGCCAGAAATCTGCTGAGTGGAAGTCGCCGAAGAAATATTTTTTCATATTTCGTTTTGTTGGAGATGTCTAACCTTAGGTTTGAACCGAGGCCTCATGTCTAATAAACCAGCACACTACCTATTAAACTACGGCAACTTCATCTGGCTGTACAAGTTCTGTAAATATGTCCTGGAAGCCCAAAATTCTTTCTTCTGAGGTAATCAAACGTCTGGCAATTACAAAAAAGTTATGGAATAGTCTCCTATTATTCCTTGTTCTGTTTATTTATGTTGTAGTAAGATGAAAATATTAAAAAGGTAGAGAAAAATGCACATTCCCAGGCAATATATGTCAGCCTTTAGTTACAATATCTCCAAGCACACTATGATACTGCTACTCAACTGCAAACCCGAGTCAAGAGTCATTTTTCATTTCTTGGTATACGGCATACTGAAATATACCTCCGCACCAAATCAGGCTGAATTTGACCGATGGCATGGGTTATGTTGGCTATGACTATCGCTATTCTGGCTCACAAGGATATTAGGCACTTTCCATTGCAAGAATTCGCCCAAGATTACATACAAGCAACATAAGTATTCATAGAGATTCTACAGTTGCGTCACAAAGACTTCAATCTCACGTTGGTGAATTGGAAAATTGGATGCTTAAATGGAAGATAAAAATCAACTTTTTTTATTTGCGAGCACATTACATTTACACTGAGAAGGGGAAAGATTAATGAGAAGATTAATGTTGTGACGGTACCAGAACACAATAGTGTAAAATATCTGGGCATCCATCTCGACCGTCGCCTTACCTGGGCTCCTTATTGGACCTCAGTCGACCATTGACCAAGAACTAAAACTGCTTTTGTATAAGTCAGTATTGAAACCTATTTGGCTTTATAGTATCCAACAGGGAACAGCCACACCATCCAATGTAGAGAAGCTTCAAAGGCGGCAATCTAGACTTATAATACAGATGCTCCTTAGTTTATGAGAAACAGTAACATCCACAAATATCTAAAGGCGTCCCTAGTTCGAGAGGAAATAAAAATAGCAAGTGTTAACTAAGTCTCTAGGATTACAGAACATCCCAAACGTCTTGTAAGAAACTTACTTGTATTCGAGGATCACAGACATCTCAAGAGGGTTCAAACAAATGATCTGATCAGATAAATTTGCTTTTGATGAGAACTTTTAGGTGTACGTTGCAGTGGCAATAACAACTTTTATTTTTATATTATTTTAGGTTACGATTTGAATACTTATTTCAAATTCCGAAAGGAAAGATTCAATAAATAATAATAATCAATAAATAAAATATAAGTTGAGGATGGCCACCTGTTGAAACCAAATTTCGTTGGGTTCCAGATCATCCAATTCAGACCAAGAGTGCTCCCCTTTGACATTGATGACAAGGCCAACGTCCAATAAATATGGGATATCCACACAAAATAGTGTGATCCTGTTAAAGCCACATGTTGTTGGTGTCCAGATTATCTAATACAGGACAAAAGAAGTTAGTACTCAAGACTTGCCGAATGGTCTTCTCACAGAAATATACACTGAAGACGCCGCCAGCTCAAAATCTAAGCCAAACAGTGATATTTTCGTCATGCATCGGATGATTTTAGATCTCATGCCTTCTTCAGCCTTCAGTCAGGATTATGACCTAGCTTCATATACCACTTATGTTGTGTGTGTTAAATTTATTGATGAGTGGCGGGACCTACAGTTTAAAGTCGATTCTCAGATTTTTGAGAAACTTTTCATGGCAATTTTATTTACTCTCTGAGTTTTTGCCAGAAATCTGCTGAATGGAAGTCAACGAAGAAAGATTTTTCCAGACTTCGTTTAGTTGGAGATGTCTGACCTGGTGTTTGAACTGAGACTCAAGTCTAATATGCCAATACAATACCTATTAGACTACAGCAACTACTATGTGGATTCGGCAATTTTAGTTCACGTCGCCATTCATCCAGAAATGGGCCTTATCGTTGAAGATGATTTTTACATAAAAATTAATGTCAGTTCAACTGCTCCAGAGCCAATTCAGTCGTGGTCGTCCATAGTGAGTTGTTAAAACAAACTGAATAAATGACAACTAATTTGACAGACAATAACATGATCGTTATCAATTGCTAACGTTAGAAAGTCCCTGTTGGAGGATCCAATGGTTACGAAAGGCTTGCATGGAAATTTTGAGGAGTGAAACCCAAAGCCTATATACTAAATGAATATCACGATGGGCAGACCAATTGTAATATTTCGGTAGGCAGTACAACTACCAAACAATTCAGATGAAGTGGCACAGCGACTAGCATGTGTTCGTATAACCAAGGCATTGAGAACCTTTCCAATAGCGACACTAGAGGCTCTATTGTATTTGAATCAGTTGCACGTGGCAGAGATTGCTTTGGAGACTATGCTTAGGATAATAGGATACAAGTCTAACAAGAGATTGAATGCAATGATTTTGGTAAATGTTTCGCAATGTTTCAAAGTGAAACGATTCCTTGGTATACGGATATTGGAACTGAAGCGGGAGAACAGAAGATAGAGAGCTTTTTGTTAACCAAATAGGTTTAAGGCTTCAACTGTCAAAGTTCAAAAGTTGCTGTTGGCAGATCTATTCGAAGAGTACCCTGAGGTGAGGCTTTTCAATTGCTTTAAATCCTTCATATACAACAAAAACAAAAACTTTAATTATTTTCAGAAGTGTTTGGTTTTAAAATATTATTTGTTCGAGGAGGAATAGCGAGGTTGCTTCCTTTATAGTCATAGGAATTTTTTAATAGACTTCAGTTGTTATTCATTCATAACGATGTAGCGACTGTAACACTGTGCATTGCATAGCCATTGTTAAATATTTGTTAATGGTTTTTGTTGTTATCGTTGTTGTGTTTTTCGCTTATTTGAAATTTTTTCGCAACATTATTTGGTTGTGGTTTAAAAATTTTTCATTATTTTTACTGTGTTGAAATTAAAATTTTATTATCCGTTACCAAGCCAAAATGGATTTAAACTCATTAAATTTAATTGTTATTAAATGTTTAATTTCTATTTATTTAATACAATAATTATCATTGTAGGCTTTTAAATTAATATTTAATTAAAGTTATACGGACCCTGTGGCACTATGTTTAGCTCTCAAATGTTTGCAAACCCAATGAAAGTACAAATACAATATTTAAAGGGGGGAAAAGGACTCTTACTATACGTAAGTGAGAATGCCACAGCATCGAGTAAATAAAACGATTTTTCTGAGGTCGGGAGAACGCCTAAAATATTGACAAATGGTGGCCGAATGTAAACATTTTGTTGATTTTAATTGTTTTTGGAAAATTTTTGTTTTATTTTTGGCTTCAATTATCGCTATTTTGGCTATTGCTGTTGCTGTATTGTTGATATTGTTTTTGTTATTATTTCTCTTCTATAATGTATATGCTGTCTAAACATTTTTTACCGTTTCCTGCTTTACGTGGAATGGAGGTTTGGAAGTGTGTACGTGTGTCTGCATATACGAAAAGTATTTGTGGTTTTTCTGTTTGCTAATGATAAATTGTTCAATTTTTTTTGTTTTAGTAATATGTACAACAAGAACAACAACAATGAAATTCATTTTGTATACAAATTAATCAATATTTTGTAAAACAAAAATATTTGTGTTCCTGCGCTGATAAAGCCCCGGGTAAATAACAAGTAAAAATGCTGAAAAAAACATTGAAATTTTAAATTTCATCCTAAAACAATGAAATAAAAGATTATTTCGTTTTATTTTTATTTTTTTAATGGCAGCAATTTTTGACTATTGTTGTCTACCATTTGATGTGGATAGTCTTTCCGAGACCATTAAAGAAATTACGTAATATGATGTCTTTGATTTCTTTGTATGAAACATTGGTTTTTGAATAAAAAATAAACTCATTTTATATCGGGTGAGCCATCTATCGGTTTAAATTTGAACAATCGGTTATTTCGAGTCTGGCAATACTTATGTCATTCTATTCTGTCATATGTCTCCAGTATATTATCTCCACTGAACATAATAAATCGATTTACGCTGGAGCAACGTTAGAATTTATTGGAAATTTATTTCCAAAACAATGACTATTGGTCGGAAATAACAAAAAAAAATCTTTTCGGAAGAAGCTCATTTTTATCTTGGTGGGTACGTTAATAAGCAAAATTTCCGTATTTGGGCTCAGAAAATCCACAGGTGGTCTTACAGAAGCCATTGCACCCATTACGAATGACGGTTTAGTGTTTGGCTTGTGGGGCGGAGGAATCATTGACCCATATTTCTCCGAAAATGAGGATGGCGCAACCATTACGGTCAATGGAGACACATATCGCACCATGATAACCGATTTTTTTATACCCACTCTCAGGGTATTGTAGTGAACGTATGTTTGGTTTCAACAGGATGGTGTAAATTACTACACAGGTTAGGTTAGAGGACGTGTACTTGTCAATAAAGACAAGTACAGTACCCGGAGGTCGAATTTACCCATAAGAGGGATAAAAAAGAGAGGATGTAGGAAAGTGGAGAATGGGAAGTGGAGGAATTACACAGATGAGACACAACAAAAAGGGGAGGGCGCGACTACACTGATGAAGCTCTAGCGCCTCTCAGCCAGCTTAACCCACTAATGAATCTGTGGAGAGCCTTGATGTCGGCTCTCGACACAGAATTCAAACTCTCAAAGGAGGCCCTGCCAAAGGTCCTCAACGCAATCTACCATGGGCTGGGCAGTTACAGATGAGGTATTCGATAGTCTCCAAATCCTCATTGCAATATGCCCTGCAATAGTCCGGCTGGGATCTGATCCAGATCCCCGTCAGCGACCTAATCTCACAGTGCTCCGTGATAAAACCTGCAACTAACCTTAAGCTGGCCTTATCCAAGCCCAGCAGCCAACCTGTTCTCCTATTGTCCACAGCAGGCCATAGACATCTAGAGACAAAACAACCCGATCCGTTCCCCCAACGCCTCTGCTCTTCCTCCCTGACCCATCCATTGATGAGGCCATAGAGGTGACAGACCGGAGGGTCAGGACCAGCTATCAAATCGCCCCAGAAAGCGAACCTAACCTAGCGAGGACATCCGCCGTTTCATTGCCCAGTATTCCGCTATGACCCGGAACCCAGCACAAAAAAATTAGTACACATCTCATGCCACAATCGATTTATTGCCTCAAACATTTGATGGCCGTTAAATTAGCCGAAATGGCGACGTCAATTGGCCGCCAAGATGCTGCAATTTGACACCGTTGGGCTATTTTCTTTGGGGCGCCGTTAAAAAAAGTGTTGACAATTCATATGAATGAAATAATATTCCATTTCCAACCGGAACAATATCATACCAACACATATTTCTTTGAAAATGAAGACGGCACAACCATTACGGTCAGTGGAGACATCTATCGCACCATGAAAGTCGATTTTTTTGTACCCGCTCTTGATGGTATTGTAGTGAACCTATGTTTGGTTTCAACAGAATGGTGAAACTTGCCACACATCTCATGCCACAATCGATTTATAGCGTCAAACGTTTGATGGCCGTTTAATTAGCCGAAATGGTAACGTCAATTGACCACCAAAAAGCTGCCATTGGACACTGTTGGGATATTTTCTGTGGGGCGCCGTTAAAGAATAGTGTTAAACCGACAAATCAGAGAAAAAGTGCACGAAAATTGGTCCGGTGGAATGAGGTACTGTGAGGCCAGCCTCTGCAGCCATATGAATGAAATTATATTCCATTTCTAACCGAAACAATTGTACTTCATAACAATAAAATAAATTTGGCAAAATTTCAAATCGTTTTTGTTTTATTGCATATTTAAAAATTTTTTAATGGAACACCCATTTAATTATTTTTATTTCCTTGGACGCTGTAGACTTTATTCAATTAATCTTTGCCACCGAATAGTGAGTTTCGTCATCTTTTCATGTTCCATCAAATGATATCAATAATACCTAATAGGTTTTTAACAGATATGTTTAGTGGATTTCCGAAATTTGACAGCTAATAACGGTCATCTTGTTGAAACCACATCTGTCAATTTATTCAGTTTGTTTTGCCAAATCACCATGGACGAATATATTATTCAACAACACTTGCGAATAATAAAAATTTTTATCGAAATGAAATTCTATTCAAACAACATACCACGCGATTCGTATAGAAAAATCATCTTCTGCGATGAGGGCTATTTCTGGATGAAGGGAAATGTAAACAAACAAAATTGCCGAATTTGATAGGATACCAATTCGAGCATCCAATCCAAGAGCATCCAATGTATCCCGAACAAGTCACTGTTTGGTATGCATTTTGGACATCGCTCCATATTTCTTTAAGAACGACGTTATAGGTCAATGATTATCAACTTCTTGGGCCCGATTAATTGTTCTGGACACCAACGACATACAGTTTAAACAGAAAGGCGATACGTGCCACTCATCTCATTCCACATTAGATATTCTGCACCGAGGTGATGCAATTTGACCCTGTTAGATTTTTTCTTGTGGGATTTTCTTAAGTCACAGATGTATGCTCTCAAAGCCAACGTAATCCATGCAGTCCTTTAAAATTAAGCCTGATTTACGCGCCAGAGTCATGGAAAATAGGATATTTTATATGCACTGCACCAAGCCGTGCCAGAATCATTCTGACACTTTCGTCATCTATGTTTACACGAAAGTTGTTGATTTAGACCTTTAGCTTATCTTGCTAAAAGTATAAGTCCGTGATATGCAGGAAAAAAATTTACTGTCGATGATAATGGGCGATAAGATTCTCTATTTGTAGCTGGTTTATTCTGTTTCCTGCTGTGCGATATCACCAAGTGATGAATCGATAAATTAAGAAACTGTATTATGAATCCCATTGCTATTGTCCTCAACTTTTTTTCATTACCATTTAAATGCAATCGTGATCTAGAGCCCAAAAAGGTTTTGAGTTGAATATTACAGTTTCGACTTGGTGCTCTTGAAGGAGTACCTCTTATTGTCTCTGCGTAGATTTTTAGTTGTGTATAAAACATTTCTTGACATCAGGACATTGTTCATTGCTAAAATCAACATCACAATGATTGTTGTTCCCGTTAGAAAGTTACGTCACTAGCGCAGATTAAGTAGCTGTCTTTAGATAAACACGACTTTTTTATTTTCAAAATTTTCGTTCTTGGCCTATGCCGAATTAAATATGTAAGTATTCAAGTTCGAACAGTTTATTTAAATAAACCGCCTTACAGCGCCATCTAAATGTGAAAGATTTTATATAAGTTAAGATACAAACCTTAGATGTTCTAATCATCCCTGCTTCAATTTCTTACATTTGTTTATCGATATAATATCGCTGTGATGTAATCCCAACACGATAAAAATAAACAAAAAAGTGCCATTCCCAAAAACAATTGTTTTTTCTCAGCAGTTTTAGTGTGTTCCGAAAAAAGTATTTCTTGCGTGTGTATTTTATTTGTACGATCGAATAATGAGCTATCCGCCGGGTAAAAAAGAATATGAAACGGTACCAAATTATTACTACTATTATCCACCACCACAACTACCAACAACCACAATAGCAGCCACTTATGCTACACCACCCATACCTGGTGTAACTTCAACACCAGCCACAAAAGTTGAAGTGTCCGCAGCACAGCCTCCACTACCACCAGGTTCAGAAAATCTTTATAATTATGTTTGCAATTTACCACCGCCACCTCCACCGCCTCCAGCACCAGCCGGTAGTGAAAGTGTAGCAAAAAAACATGAGTGTAAAGCCCCTGGTTATAATGCCACAACACCAATAACTGACGCAGACAAACTGGAGAAAAGTTCTTATTCCGCTAAATATTCTGGAGTATATACATCTCAATCTTCGTATAAAACTTCAGGCGTATCCAATGAATCCTCAAATTACCATCGTAGTGTTTCCAATTATTCTTATCCACCACCACCGCCTCCAACACACCCTACAGGCAGCTATAATTATCGTTATGCCAATTACCAATATGAATATGACACAAATTATTATTCCCAAAGCAATCATACAGCCTACAGTCATCGCTATCCTTCGTCACGGCCAAACCGCGAATACTATGCCAGATCATATGGCGGGTACAAATCAGATCCATATTATGAAAACAAACTAACGGGTTCAGCTTCATCATCCCATCTGGATGCAGGCCACACTGATAAACATTACGTAGGAAAACGTCATCGCCCTCGGGATTATCGTCCTACCAAATCAGAGACTGAACGTGATCGTTTGTTGCGCACCTGGCGTTCTAACTACTGTGAAACATCCGAGGAAATACAACGTAAAATGGAGGAGTTAGCTGAAATGGATGAT
Source organism: Sarcophaga subvicina (assembly GCA_936449025.2). Classification (NCBI taxonomy): domain Eukaryota; kingdom Metazoa; phylum Arthropoda; class Insecta; order Diptera; family Sarcophagidae; genus Sarcophaga; species Sarcophaga subvicina. The sequence continues at coordinate 44,626,684 of OW388084.2, forward strand.
GATTGTCGTGAGGTATGGGTACGCTCCTCACCAGCAGATCCCTACTATAAGCGTACTAATAATGTGCGCGAAGTAGAAGGCACTACGCGTTTAGAGTTGTTGTGTGAATTATTTGAGGAAAAGCTCCTTAAAAGATCTGAATCTATAAGAGGAACTTTACCGGCTTACAAGCCGCCGCCAAGACAAGCGCGACGACGAGTGTGCAAACATAAATCCGAAGGATGTTCTTCATCGGATAGTGATTCATCCGATAACGAAGAGTTTAAACTGGAACAAGACAACTGTATGGAAGAACTATCACGTAAATTACAGCATCCTTATCGTATTCATGCCGATTTATGGCATAATGAACCGGGCGAAATGAATGATGGGCCTTTGTGTCGCTGTTCAGTGAAATCAAGACGGGTGGGAATTCGTCATGGCATCTATCCCGGCGAAGATGGCTATCCGAAGTGTATTCCTAATTCCAATAATGCCCATAGATTACATCATTATCGCATTACCATTTCGCCACCTACCAATTTTCTTACTAAAACACCAACAATTATAAAACATGACGAACACGAGTTCTTGTTCGAGGGATTTTCTTTATTGTCACACTTTCCTTTGGTGGATTTGCCCACCTGCAAAGTAATACGTTTCAATATTGAGTACACTATACTATATGTGGCCGAAAAAATGCCGGAAAATTTCACCGTGCGTGAATTGGATTTATTTTGTGAGTATTTTAACAAAAATAATTAATTAGGAATGCTTTTTTTTATATTGAAAATCCGTTAAAACGGGAAAAATAGAATCGCTTTACAGAGATTAAGTATCGCCCTACAGCCATTTCAAATGAGATGATGCTTGTTGCTGGAAGTCACCGCAGTCTAGTAGGTAGTGTGTTGGCTTATTAGACGTAAAGCCCGGGTTCGTATCTCAGGTCAGGCATCAAAACGAAATATGAACATAAAAAATTTCTTCGGCGATTTCCTTCCAGCAGATTTTTGGCAAAAACTCTGCGCGTAAAATAAAAAATTGCCATGAAAAGTTTCTCAAAAATCTGTCGTTCGGAGTCGACGTTAAACTGTAGTTCCCACCACTCACGAATAAAATTAACGCACACAACCTGAGTGGTGTGAGAAGCTAGGCCGTAATCCTGACTGAAGGGTTGTAATGGCCAATTATGTATGTATGTGATGCTTGTTGCTGAAGTGCAACAATGCAATACATCTCTTTCACAATTATTGTTCGAAATTGTGAAGAAACCTTCTATTGTTTGAAGAGTTTTTAATTTAAAATTTTAAAATGAATGTTTTGTACATAACTTTGTAGTGGTTTGAAGACTCGTTTCCATTTAAAATTCAATTTTATACACATAGTTATTGATTAAATTGGAACTATTAAAGATCGGAATGTTTGAAGACTTATGAGTTACTTTAGTTTAGTTTGATATTATTATTCTCACATGGCGAGTTCTGTAAAAAGTCCTGTACTAGGATGTAAAGGATTCTAATTTACATTTTAATTACGAAAACCACTTGAAGACAATGTAATTCCAGTATGTAGCTACCTTTAAAGTGCAGTTTCGATGCTAAGACTTTACGTAGTACAAAATTACTTCCGTATTTTAAAAATGCAATAATACAAAAACGATTTGAAATTTTCCCAAATTTATTTTTTTGTTGTGAAGTACAATTATTCCGGTTAGAAATTTAATATTATTTCATTCATATTACTGTCGCGGCTGACTTCACAGTGCCTCATTCGATCGGACCAATTTTCGTACGCTTTTTCGAGTGCTTGGTGTCGTATCTAGGCTATGGCATCACGAATGTTAGCTTTCAAATGCTTTTTTGTCTCTAGTTTGTTGGCATAAGATTTTTCTTAAACGGCGCCCCACAGAAAATAGTCTAACCGTGTCAAATCGCAGCTTCTTGGCGGCCAATTGACCTCACCATTTCGGTTAACTAAACGGCTATCAAGTGTTTAACGCAATAAATCGATTGTGGCATGAAATGTGTGGCAAGTTGCACTATCCTGTTGAAATCAAACATCGTTCACATCAATACCATGAAGAGCGTGTAAAAAAATCGGTTATCATGAAGTCTCCATTGACCGTAATGGTTGCGCTGTCCTCATTTTCAAATAAATATGAGCCAATGATGCCTTTGCTTCACAAGCCGCACCAAACAGTCACTCGTTATGGGTGTTCTGTAAGACCACGTGTGGTTTTTCTGAGTCCCAACTACGGCAATTTTGCTTATTAACGTACCCACCAAGATGAAAATGAACTTCATCCGAGAAGATGATTTTTTTTTTGGCAAAATCGACATCATCGTCCAGTTCAGACATCTCAAGCAAAACGAATATATGAACAAAATATTTCTTTTGACGATTTCCTCTCAACAAACTTGTGAGGGAAAATAAAAATGCCATGAAAAAGTTCCTCAAAAATCTGTCGTTCTGAGTCAACTTTAAACTATATGTCCCGGATAAAATTAACACCCCAGCAAAAGTAGTGTGAGGAACTAGATGGTAATCCTGACTGAAGGGTTGTAATGACAAATTAAGTAAGTTAAGTCTCGGTAAACCTATTACCAGCAACATATTCAAAGAAAAGTGACATCACTAGACCTAAGGGCCCAACAAGCAGTAACAGTAAAGAAATGTGAAGGTATCTCTAAGCACTGCCGTAAATTTTACGATGCCCTCCTTATATGTCAATTTGATTTATTTAAGTGATATTTATTACGATCTTTCGACTCCAACTCTTGCGACAACTGAGGCTAGTAATGCTTAAGAGATAAATTTGGTTAATTAGCATCACTCAGTTGACAGATTCTTTTTAATTAATCATGATCATTCTTTTGCTTTCAGCCAAATACCTTTTCCACGACCTTCTGGAATTGGTTGATTTTTCATTGTTGCCGAATATCGATGGTAATGTGGCAGAGAACAGTTGTCCAGCTTTTCACTTTTTACCACGTTTTGTACGTGACTTGCCCGATAATGGCAAAGAGGTTTTGGCCATGTGTGAAGTTCTTAAATATCTGCTCGATAATGCTGGACCGCTAGTGGATAATGGACGCTTGCATAACCTTAATCATATACCCCAAACGGAATGGCAAGATTATGTTGATAATTTTAAGGGCATGTTGGCCACAAAACCGGGTCATAAACCTTCCTCTGTACGAGTAGATCAATTGGATCGTAATGTTAGCGATTTACCAGAATGCTATGATACGGAGAGTGGCTTGTGTTATCCAGCCATAGTGCACTTTGGCATACGTCCTCCCCAGCTGAGTTATGCAGGCAATCCGGAATATCAGAAAGCATGGCGAGAATATGTAAAGTTTCGCCATTTAATGGCCAACATGTCTAAGCCTTCTTTCAAAGATAAACGCAAACTAGAGGAGAAAGAGGCTCGTCTTCAGGAAATGCGCACACAAGGAAGAATGAAAAGAAATGTTACGGTAGCCGTCAGCTCAAAGGGTTACCATCGTACCGGTGTAATGTGTGATATTGTGCAACATGCTATGCTAGTGCCTGTTTTAACAGGGCATTTAAGATTCCATAGGTCTTTAGATTTATTGGAGAAGAACATTGGCTACAAGTTTAAAAATCGGTAGGCTAACGTCTCAATAATCTTTAAAATCTCTGTTTTATAAATATTTTGTGTTTTTAATTTTAGTTACCTGCTACAGTTGGCTTTGACACATCCTTCGTACAAGGAAAACTATGGCACAAATCCTGATCATGCGCGCAATTCTTTAACTAATTGTGGTATACGTCAGCCTGAATATGGGGATCGGAAAATTCACTACATGAACACTCGCAAGAGGGGTATAAACACCCTCATCAATATTATGTCCCGCTTTGGCAAAGAATACGAAACCATGTCGAATATTACACACAATGAACGTTTGGAATTTTTAGGAGACGCTGTTGTTGAATTTCTCAGTTCCATCCATTTGTTCTTTATGTTTCCCGAACTGGAGGAAGGTGGCTTGGCCACTTATCGTGCTGCCATTGTGCAAAATCAACACTTGGCTTTGTTGGCCAAAAAATTACATTTGGAGGAGTATATGTTATACGCCCATGGTTCAGATTTATGTCACGAATTAGAATTGAGACATGCCATGGCCAATTGTTTTGAAGCTTTAATGGGTGCATTGCTCTTAGATGGTGGCATATCTGTGGCAGATGAAGTGTTTATGGATGCTTTATTTATGGAAAATAATCAATTGCGAGAGATTTGGAAAAATGTACCAGAGCATCCTCTGCAGGAGCAAGAACCACTGGGAGATAGAGATTGTATTAATTCATATCCTATGTTGCAAGAGCTGACCAAGTTTGAGGATTCAATAGGCATACAATTTAAACACATACGTTTATTGGCCCGAGCTTTTACAGATCGTTCTATTGGCTTTACCCATCTCACTCTCGGCTCCAATCAACGTTTAGAATTTTTGGGCGATACTGTCTTGCAATTGATTTGTTCCGAATATTTATATCGCCACTTTCCAGAACATCATGAAGGCCATCTCTCCCTGCTGCGTTCGTCTTTAGTTAATAATCGCACACAAGCTGTGGTATGCGATGATCTGGGCATGACTAAATATGCGGTGTATTCAAATCCCAAGGCCGATTTGAAAACTAAGGATAGAGCTGATTTATTGGAAGCATTTCTAGGAGCTCTATATGTCGACAAGGGACTTTTATACTGTGAGCAGTTCTGTCATGTTTGTCTGTTTCCTCGCCTGCAATTATTCATTATGAATCAAGATTGGAATGATCCAAAATCCAAATTGCAGCAATGTTGTCTTACTTTACGCACCATGGATGGTGGCGAACCTGATATTCCTCTATATAAAGTTATTGAATCTTCTGGGCCCACGAATACTCGCGTGTATACGGTCGCTGTGTACTTTCGAAATAAGCGCTTAGCCACGGCAACAGGTTCTTCTATACAACAGGCTGAAATGAATGCTGCTAAGCAGGCTTTGGAAAATTCTCGAGATCTTTTTCCTCAACTGGATCATCAGAAACGTGTAATCGCGAAGAGTATTAAGAAACAAACGGGACGCGAAATAAATCCCGATGAAACAGCTCATAAGGAAGAGAAAAAACCAAAGTTTAGCGCACCAATGGAAGATGAATCTCACTTACCAAAGCAATACCGCGAAAGAGAGGATATTTCAAGTGATGAATTGCCAGAAGACGATGACGATGCTAATGAAAATCCTGCTAACAGTGATAATAATGACAAAGATATTAAAAGCATTGATAAGAGAGTTAAAAGAAGACAAAGGAGTGAGTATAAAATTAATATTTTCAATTACAATTAAAGAAAGTGAAGAGTTTTCTTTTCAGCTTATTCCACTGACAAGTATTCAGATACCGAGAGTTCAACATCCGTTACCAGCACCGAGGCTACTCCCAAAAAGAAACATTCCACAACTTCTAAAACTATTCTATCACCCAAACGTGTACGATTGGCTGAACGTTCTCCAGAAATTACCCCCAAAAAGAAACCAATTATTTTGCCAATACCGTGTGAAGATGTAAGCAGCGATGATGAAGATTTCCAAAAACCCAATGAACTTTCCAAACTCACAAACACTGATAAAGATAAAGCAAATAAGGAAAGCTTAATGTTAAGAGATTTAAAAGATCTGGTTGAAGATATATCTTCCTCATCCGATTTAGAACCTGGTGAAATATCCAATTAATGCTCAATGATAGGCAAATAAGATATTAAGTGTATGTCTTTATCTATCATACGGACATGCCATAGGTAATGAATGATTTATGTTGTCACATTCTATAATAATTTCAAATCAAGCGTATGTTGAAATACCAAATAAAATGATCCAAAATTAAACATTCACCTCTTTGTTATTGTAGTGGCCTACCAACAGTCATTGAATAAGCCATTAAGTCAATCTGTGTAAAAAAAATCCTCAAAGATCTTGGAATACCATGTAACATTTATTTTAAATTATTTCCTTTGCTTTAACTTTGAAATCCTTAATTGAATTTATTCTTATTTCGAAGACCAGAATCTATTAATTCAAAGACTTTTTTCTTGTTAATATTAATTGAATTACAATTTATTATTAAAGTGATAAAGAATTGCTTTTTTTCTTTTTTTGTTTGTAACAATTTCAATTTTGTTAGGAAGTAAATTTCTAAAACATTTTTTTCCAATCTATTGAATGTGTCATAAAAAATTTATTGGCCATTAATTAAACAAATAAATAATACCAATAGAATTAAAGAGAAGATGAATGTTGTATAATACAAAGAGACATGAAAAATAAACGAAAAAACATAATTTTTTTCATAATTGCCAATTTACAAGAACTAAAAATATTATAAGGTAGAGTAGGTATGTAATAAATTTATTGTTTGGTTAACTGCTTGTTGTATTTTTTTTTTCATAAACAGAACACTTTTTAAAAGTGTTTAAACAATTTTGTGTGCCACAATTCAGAACCTTAATAATGTTCTTCCAAATGGATTGGTTTTATTTGAATAAAGAAAGACGACGGCTATTTAATTTTCCATCATGATGTAAAGCATTTTGTACTTCCTTAATATCAGGCAGACTACCAATATCACCGCGGGCTGCTAAAGACACCGGCGTACTTAATATACGTTTCGCTACTCTCTGAATGTCAGCAGCGGTTATTTTATCTGAAAACAAAATTAAATAAGGTATGGAAATTTTAATAAAATTGGACAATAATTGCGTAATTCTGTTTACTTACCAATTTCATTTATAAAATGTTCGGGTCTCTTGCGATGACCGGTAGCCAAAACCTGACGTCCAACATCTTCGAATACCACCGGTCTTGATTCCAAATTCATTAACAACATTGACTGTAATTGAATTTTCGAGCGACTCAGTTCTTCACGTCCAGGATTCGATGTCATGTTCACTAGTTCCCTGGTTACTACTTCAACCATGTCGCGTACATTGGTCGGTGGTGCACTGGCATGTATACAGAAGAGACCAGTGTCAGCATAGGCATGATTGTAAGCTGTAGCGCTGTACATCCAATGATAACGATTTAAAACGTTTGTATAAAGACGTGAATACATGCCTTTGCCAGGACCACCGGCCGAAAAGGAACCACCGCCTCCCATCATAATATTTAGAACACATAAGGCTACAAAATCTGGATCTTGATGGGAGCAACCTTCAAGACCAATCACAACGTGAGCAAGCTCTGGAAGACCAGCTGCTGCATAAATTGGTATTTCACATTCCTCTTTACGTAGACCGCCAGTATATTGGGCAATCGATCTGTCAACTTCTTGCGCGCCCGTGCCAGCAATTTCTTCCTTATCCCAAATGGCAGGATCATCGACAAAGAATCGTTCAACATGCCGCACCAATTCATCGTGATCAACCTGACAGACAGATAAGCAAACGTGAAACTCAATATTACTTCACTATTTAAATCTTTTATAAAACCTTTAAAATTTTATGCATAGAACGACTATTTGAATATGAAAAATGAAATGATGAAAATCGATAACAACTAAATAGCTTTTTAACGCACACAACATAAGTGGTGTGAGAAGCTATGTAGTAATCCTGAGTGAAGGATTGTAATGACCAACTATGTATGTATAATTAGGACACTAATTCTGTTAAATAAAAATTTTCACTTACCCCAACACCGGCTATAACCATACGTCTCGGTGTATGATGATATTTTAAATAATTCATTAACACACCACGATTAATTGTATCCAAATTCTGTTGTGGACATAGTTTCGGCAATCCCAATGTGTTTTCTCTATAAGCAGCTGCATGAATCATATCCATAAGTATTGGTTCCTGTTCTGGGCGCATACCTAAAGTTTCCAATTCGAATTGTATGGCACGTCTAGCCAGAAAAACTTCCTCTTCGTGTAAAGTAGGTCTCAAGGTAACATCGGCCAACAGGCGAGTAACTGACTCAATGGCGCGACTATCAATACTAGCCGCATAAATAAGAGTATCACGGGAGCTTTGACAATCACAAATACCACCATTCTTCTCCAGTTCCTTTAGAATGGCATCTTTGTTCGGAAAGTTGGTGGTAGACTAGGGAATACAATAAAATTTTCCAATAACATCCATTCCATAAAATAAGCATACAAACGTAACTTACATTAAAAGCTAATTTTTCCAGAAAATGTGAGACACCACTGGGATATATAACCTCATAACGTGGTCCCGAATCTATAACTAAACCCACTGTACAGAACTGGCCAAAACGTGGTTCTGAAGCAACTCTCAAACCATTCGATAGTGTTGTTACTTTAGTTGTACTACCACCCTCCACCAAAGGCTTGGCGTATTCAACTTCTGGCAAACCGGCTATTGGCTGTGTTAAGGGGGGTAATTTGGTGACCACTTCAGTGGACGGCTCATTAACCGTATAGAGACCATCAACATTTTTACGTAAGCCACCGGTAATATTACCTATACCGGTACCACTGCCAATTTCATCTATACTAGGCGATGAGGTTTTTGTTGCAAAATGCCGGGAAACACTATATTTTTGAATGAAAACATAATATCACGTTTTAGGTTATTTAACAGATCTCTGTTGTTGTGAAATGCCGCAATGGACGTCAAAACTACTCACCTTTGCCAAGAGTTTCTTAAATGATTTAAAGCACGCAATTGCATTCTTAATACTAGTCTCAGTATTCACGTTCTCTTAAAATCTGTTTTTTACTGTTTATTTTGTTCTAAACGAAATATTTACAAAATTTTTAATATTTTTTCGTTAATTTTTCTTCTAAAACATAATTGTGAGAATGAGAAGAAATTTTTAAAAGAAGCAGAACTTTTCAATTATGACAGCTGATTTTGACAGCACCTTTATTCCTATTGTGAATAAGGTTGCCAGACTACTTCGCTGAAAGAAATATAGTTGGAGAAAATAAATTCGAATAACGGCAAAATAAATTTTCGAAAACAACGAATTCAAAGTGAAAGCATTATCAATCTTTCAAAGGAAAGAAAATATAGTCCAAATTCAATCTCAGATACTATACGAGGATTTTCGACTAGAAAGCCTTTGATCAGACCGAGTAAGTCTCTGTTGGATTCCGGAGAACGAGAAGGCATATACACTTGCTAGATTTGGTTGAGTTGTTCTCAATCTTCCAATCAGCGACTCTGACTGATCGTTGTTACAATCAACGATCGCTGGTGGGATTCAATAAGCTTGACATGAGACTGGTAACTGGTCTCCTTATAGGCCGGAGATCTTTGGCAGACCTTAACCAGATTTTTGAACAGTTGTACAGATGAAGAGGAGTTGAAAATGATAGATAATTTCCTTTGCGACTATCCAGCTTTTTGTGGATTCAAATTCATTGTTGCGAGCTAATATTCAAGCTTTGCTAACATTTAGATGGCATTTCGTTGGCTAACCATTTTAACACATTTTTGATCTTCACTTTTATCCTCTTCTTTTACTCCACTTCTTTCGTCTTTATAGAACGTACATAATGGGTCCAATGAGCCTGGGGCTGAAACCGATCTTCCGACCTACCTTTTATATACATTGCAACTACGAGTACCAATAAGTTCTGAAAGTTAGGTTAGGTTAAGAAGGGATGCGTAGTACTGCACAAGCAGAGGCTGCCAAAGAGTAAAATAGAACAGTACATACAATAGAATCTGATGTCGACAGAAAAAGGAAGAGAAAAGTAAAATTAATGAAAAGAAAAATTAGGATACATACCATACTATAAATATCCCCCTAGCCAATCATACACACTCACAAATGTCGTTAGATCCTATCAGTTTCTCAACAAATTAACTACTTAGTTCTTCCTGCCTGCGTACTTGCAAGCAATGATAGCGACATAAAACATAATCCACTGTTTCCTCTGGCTCTACGCATAGCTTACATATGTCTGTGTAAAAGGGTCAATGCCCCGTTAACATAACTCTCCTATAATAAGTCTCAACTTCCCACTATTCATGCTTTTGATTAGTGTTGTTTCTATAGGATTGAATTTTTGTCACCCAATTCTATTGGTACATCCAAAGCTGGTCCTGATTTAGCTAAATCAGCAATAAATTTGTTGCCAGGTACTCGAATTTTTTTAGGTTTCGTAGATGATGCTCCTGTTCTCGACTCTATTTTAGATGCGGCCGTGAAGAACAAGCTATTCCTGTTTAACCATTAGGATGTCTTTCATCTGACCATTTCACAGATGATTTCAGTTTTACTACAGCTTTCATTACTATTACTATACTTACTTTAAAAATTGTTATAACAAAATTAAGAAAAGTATAAATCTTATTTTATAAATTGCATTAATTATTTATTTCATATTGTATTTGTAGTTTGTTTTTTATTTATTTATTTAAGCTATAAACGTTGACTTCTTATTTCAGTATCATGAGTTTTAAGAAGAAAAAATCTACAACTGTCATTCAAAATTAAGCTGAAATAGAATAATTTCTTTAATTATTATTTGTTGTTGCTTTCGATTACTACAAATTTGTCTCAAATTTTTTTTTTGCAATATTAAAAAAATAACGAAATAATTAGAAGGAAATTTAAAAAATAAATAAAAAATCACATTTTATGCTTAATTTTCTAAATCACTTTCATTCTCATGCTTTGTTTCTTTATAATATACTTTAAGTTTATTTTTCATTTTTATTTTAATAATATAGTAAAAAAATCCAACATATATATACGTATGTGTGTGGACATAAATGATTAACAAAAAAGAAAAATCAAATCAATTCAATTTTTATAAAAACAAAATAAAAATAAACAAATAAAGTTAATTTGAAAATAAATTAATAAATATTTCCCACTTAAAAAGCTAAATTAATTAAAAAAAATATATATATTTAAAGTATTCATTTTCGTTTTCATTTCTGTATTGTTTTATTTTTAGCCTTTAAACTTCTTTATGTAGTATATTATTGTATTTTTATGCATTGTTATAAAGCATATGATTAAAAAAATTATATTTTAATCATGGCTAAATTATTTCTTAATATTCTTAAAGCAAAATTCTTTTTCTTATAAATTTTTTTAACAAAATTATAATTGAAATTATATACATATGCACGTATATAGATGTATGTACGTCTGTATGTATGAATATATGTATATTGTTTAACTTACATTACAGTTTAAGTAATTATTGTAAAGAGTAGCTACTAAAATTGGTTGTTTTGGTTATTTAATTTTTATGAACTAAAGCTTAACTAAACAATTTATGTTTTAATGCTAACCTATACATATACTTTTAGGTAATTGTGTAATATATAATTATTTTTATTTTCTTTTTTATTTTGTTTGCTTCTTAGTTTGTTAATTTAACAATTTTTAAGTATGCATGTGTATGTGTTTATGTTATTATTTAGGTTTTCGTACAAAATAAACTAAATCGTAATTCGTATTATTGTTATACAGAGCATTCTCTTTAAATTTCATTTATTTAAACATAGTTTTAAATGATAATGATATTTCACTTTTAACCCCTTATTTTTTTCATTTTTAATAAGATTCTCTATCTTTATTCTTCTGTGAATGGATGTTCTGAAGTCTCACTGCTATTACGTCTACGATTTTCGAGAATTTTTGTGGCCTGTTCTAAGGTTTCCTTATAAAAAATGTTATAATTTTCACTTGGCAGTGAATATTTTGTATCATCAAGATGCCATGTTAGACCAAGAACAATATTAAAAGCTGATGTATCATAACTATGGCAACCAGAATAACGATATTGGGGCTTTTTGTTATATTTGCAGCCGTTAGATTGAGCACCTGAAAAACAATAGAAAACAAAACATGGATTACATTCAAAATACATTTTAGATGGAGATAATAATAATAAATCAAATACTAAACTACATAAATAGTTTTATTCTTAGTACCGACGTAATATTTAAATATTTAAAACACAATAACACAGTCCGATAAAATTTGAAAAAACAAATAACCCAACAAACAGATCATATTATTTTAAAGATTTCTAAGAATGTGGCAGAGAAAAGGAGCAGAAGCTGTAGAGGGATATATTGCGTATTCAGAAGTCTTTGACCTTCTATTGGCGAGCGTAAATTCATTTTGCCAGAATTTTCATTTATCATTAAATTGATTAAAGACTTTCCATAAGGAATTTTACTAATTCTTTCTGTATAATACCAATAAAGGAACTGTATAAATACAGTGTCTGAGCTAGTGGTTGGGTTTTTTACGCAGTTTTGCAATGATAGGGTGTTGGCAAGAACATGGGATGGGTCCCAGGGTATGTTGTAGTGAAGAAGAGTTAGTGACTATAGAACACCTCCTTTGTAACTTTCCACTTCTTGGGGCGCCTTTCGTCACTTGTTTGGTACTGCCCCTTTGGGAGTTATATGGCGCGATAAAAAAATATTTCCGCACTCCAATTTGTCCAACCGAATATATTTTCCCACTTAAATCTTGCTATAAAAACAAAACTCTAAATTAGAATAAAACTCATTTATTATTTACCTTTTTAATTCAAATTGGGTCTCTTTAATAGTGGAGGGAAAAGAATAAAAAAAGGAAAAAAAAAGAAAATAATACAAATACTAATTTGTATATATACGGCAACACTTTCAATATTTGATACGGCAACACAATTTTTTTGTTTTGCTTTTCCAGAAACAAACTGGAATTAAAACATTTTGCAGAATACATACCACATATACATCACGAATAAATACGTTTTTCAAGTGGATTGAAGTTAAATAGCTTTTGGTAGACGACAGAACGGGGCTCTTGCAAAGAGGATTTTTATTTTAAATTACCAATCACTTTTAAGGGACAATGGATTCACAGGGATATTCACAGCCACCACCATATCCTCCACAGTCGGGTTATCCAATACCACCACAGCAACCTCCACAAGGTAAGTAAAATGCAAACCTGATTTACTGTATTGTTTTAGAAAGGAATAAAACTGGATAATTAATTCACTGAGCAGCTAGCCTCCATAAAAGTGCTAGCCAATGAAGAAAAAAAGCCACCATAATGATGCCTGACTAATTAGCTTATGTAGGCAGAGATTTGGTGTGAGAGAAGAAAAAGAAACCCAAAATATCAATTTTAGAAACTTACAAAACTTGTGAGTATACAGACAGAATAATATTTTGGAGCACGTATATAAATATTTGCAAAAAAAGAGTATAATGAGATATAGAATTAATTTCTATACAAATATAATTTGCGCTGCAGAGTGTGATGTTAATGGCGATATCAAACAAATAAATACACACATGCATACTACTTACACAAGATGATATTTCTAATCATTAAATTAAATTTTACTTTTGTATAATGTTAATAAACAATTAAAAATTTTGCAGGCCAGCCGTATGGTTGGAAGCCAAGCGAACCTGCAGAACATGTGTCGTCACCTTCTAGCTCCGGTTTTATGGATCCCGAAGATTTACAACCAAAAAACTTTTCTTTTAATGAAGCCAGTGTACGTAGAGGTTTCTTACGTAAAGTCTACCTTATATTAATGGTAAGAAAAACAACCAAAAAGGAAAACAAAATTTTTAAGTCTTGTAAAACAGTGACGGATAACGGAAACATGGGTGCTGTTTGTTTACACAATGAAAAATGTTTATTGTGAAATACTTGCATTTACCAATAATTAGACCTTTTCTCAGAAAACATGTGAACTTTTAGCGATTCAATGCTTAGGCGTTTGTTAGAAAGTATAGCTTTGGATTGTTTAATGCTTTAGACATAATTGATGTACACATACGTACATGAAATTGCATTTGTATGCATTTGATTGATTTATATTATACATCTTAACACGTTGACTGCCGACTACGAGATAACTCGTAGTTGGCTTCCTAGAAGGGAACGCAGTCTACTAAACCAATTTCTCCCATAAAAAAACTAAATTTTTGCTTTTTGATGATACCTATGATCTAAAAATAGAGTTTTTAGCACTATAATGTGAATAAATCAAATTGTCATTTTTGTCCAGTTTTCTGAAAATTGCCGCGGCAGCCAACGAGTTAAGGAAATTAGTAACAGAGAATTTTACAAGTTTTTATTAAGACTTAAGTTTGAAATATGATTCAACAAAGATCTTTATGATTAATATATAGATTAATAGTTAATCAGCAAGCAAAAAATATAATTAGCTTATCTTAATTACGTTACAATTGTAGCATGCTGAATCGACTATGCCAATTGTTTTTCTTAAAGGCAATGTAATTATCGTCAAATAGAAATTCTGATCGGCCATTGGTGATTCAAACAAAATAAATAAAAATTTATAATACTTCCGAAGCATCTCGCGTAAAATCTTGAATAATTTACGAAACCAGAAAATGTAGATTTTTAGCTTTTTATACACTTTTGACTGCAAACTTTCAAGCAAATCAATCAAATCATCATGCATATACATATGTATATTTCCGTATGTTACTTAAAACTGTTTTCCTCGGAAAATGTTTGGAACAGAGTAATAACATAATTAATAAGATTTCTAAATACGCAATAAGAAAAAATAATAAATTTAAGTATTTTATGATACTGTATCCCTTCCTTTATAAGCAAAGTACGATATATATGAACGATACAGTTTTAAATTTGGAATATATTTTGATATCTAAATTACAATTTACGAAAAATGGTAAAATTCATTTAAATATCGTCAAAATTATACACTTCTTTCAATGATTATTTGGTAATTTTGGCGCCTTTATTAATCCTATAAACTATAAAGATTTAGTACGAATCTAATGCTAGTTTACTATAATGACATTTCCATGAACCTAACTGTTTATATTACACTAAATAATCTCTATAATTTCAATTTTCTTTTCAGGGTCAATTGATTTTCACATTTGGCATTGTTGCACTATTTTTATTCCATGAACCAACGGGTCTCTTTATTAGACAAAATCCGCCTTTTGTCTTAGGCGCTTGTATTGTAACGTTGGTGATTGTTGTTAGTATGGCATGCTGTGAATCGGCACGTAGAAAGTTCCCAACGAATTTTATATGCCTAAGTATTTTTACAGCCGCTGAGTCTGTGGTTGTAGGTGCTATATCAGCCCGCTATAAGGCAGAATCGGTAAGGGAGTGATTCTTTTTTTATTATTGAATTGTTATTAATCATTTGTTTTTTTTTCTTTCTTCTTTTAGGTCTTTTTAGCTTTTGGTATTACTGCCATACTTTGCTTAGCATTGACTATATTTGCATTCCAAACCAAGTATGATTTTACTGCATGTGGTGGTATTCTTATTGCCGCTATGATTTGTTTACTACTATTTGGCATCGTTGCCATGTTTTGGCGTAATCATATTGTACAAATGGCATATGCCAGTGTAGGTGCTCTTTTGGCTTGCTGTTTCCTGATCTATGACACCCAAATAATGATGGGTGGCGAACACAAATTCAGTATTAGTCCTGAGGAGTACATTTTTGCTGCCTTAAACCTTTATTTGGATGTCATCCGCATTTTCATTTATATTTTACAATTGGTGGGCAATAAGAAATAATCAACTTATAATGTTCCAATGTTTGTATTTTAAATATAAGAAAACCTTAACTTTAAATGTATAAAATTTTGGTGCAGAGAAAACAGGTGCCACAAAAGATAATGGGAAAAACAAAACCTTGCTTTGATATTACACACTGCACACTATTACACAGTGCTTGAGAATTTACCATTTTTTTATACAATTTGTAATGGAATTTTAATGTGAAATTAAGAATTTTTATAAAAACATTTATTTTTTTGTCTCAAATACTATATTTATAATTTATAATGTACTTTATTCTACGTCGTTTGTTTCGTCAAATTATGCGTGTATTTACACAATAGAATGTAAGAAATGTAATTTGTTAATTTATGAAAATAAAATATTGCAAAAGATATAACAATTTACTTTTAGTATTAAGAAGATAGGAAATATGTACTCGATTCTGTACAAGAGAATTTTAATAACCTTCCTCAGCAGGTTTTATTATTGCGTATATAAATTTACAAAATTTTTAATACAAGAGAATTGAATTTCGCATTAAATTTCGATTGAAAATAGCAGCAAGTCATTGAATTCGCCGGTGATATAGTGAATGCCAACAAAGACTCTGGTCTGTTGCACTCTGTTAAGAATTTGTATGTTAATTATGACAATTATTTAAAAAAAAAAAAAATGATAACGATGACCAGTTGGGTCATCACAAAATAATAATACCAAAACAATCTAACCGCACACATTCTCTCTTTATCTCCTGCCATAACTTGAATGTGGATTTGAAGAAAAAAAAATGTAGAAATCGTACTGAGGCACAACACATTAAATCACACAAAACATATTTAGAAGTCTGCTCTAATTACTATGTTAGTGGGCAGGTGTATGTCGTAAAGCTAACGGAGGAGCAATGGAAGCTCACTTCAACAGCGCACTTAAACGTTTGATAGGAAGTTAAACTCATTTGCGCCCGAGCTAGATATGTAACTTTTATCAAGTTGCTATCCAACTACAAAGCCTTTCGAAATTGTCAGCCATGACGGTTCATTATTGAATGTTCGAAGCAAAATGGATACTGAAAGTTAGATTGCAGCGAAAAAGGACAATAATAAGCAATCAAGCACGTTTAATATTTTCAGCTAACAAGCACACAAACTACGCCGTACGTAAAATCATTAAAATGGTCAGTAAACATCTGTTGAATCACGCAGCTCATGAAAATCCGTCAAATATGTTTCTATGTGCTACTAATGAGAATGTCGATTTCTTTCAACATTATGGATTAACAATGTAACTGCCGCGTACCTAGCAAGTACAATTCTCCAAATGAATAACTGATAACATAACGGATCTTAAATCCACAAAAAAGCCTTACGACAACAACATTTCGTCAGAATTGTTGAAGATGGAGACTATAACCAATGCAACGCTTATGCATCTCATCATTGCCATGTGAAATTTAGTACATTCTTCGCGAGACAAAAGAAGATGTCGCAATAAAGAAGTATAACACCCGTTTGACGGACTGCTCTTTGATGCAAGAGTAAATGCTTAAAACGTTGTAATAATGTGGTTCCGTAGTATTCCATTTTTCACACGAGTATATACATAAATACTCGCCGTAGTCTAGTAGGTAGTGTGTTTGCTTATTAGACGTAAAGCCAGGGTTCGAGCCCCAGGCCAGACATAAAAACAAAATACAAAAAGTATTTCTTCGGCGACTTCCTCTCAGCAGATTTCTGGCAAAAACTCTGAGAGTAAACAAAATTGCCATGAAAAGTTTCTCAAAAATCTATCGTTCGGAGTCGACTTTAAGCTGTAGGTCCCGCCACTCATGTATAAAATTAACACACACAACATAAGTGGTGTGAGAAACTAGGTCGTAATCCTGACTGAAGGGTTGTAATGACCAATTATGTATGTATATACATAAATACTGAATTAGCGCTAAAGTTAAATGTAAAGTATTTTCGGTAGAAGTGAGATTAAAGAGAAGTTCAATAACTTCTTAAGTTGATTTTCAATGTCCTCTCAGCTTCCACCTGTTGTTGAAATTATGTAATCTAAGTGCAGGAAGGATTGTACATCTTCAAGAATATTGCCATTCAATTGAAAGAATTATACATACGAAAGTAGTAACCCTGTCAAGTTTATGGGACATATCCTTACATTCATGTTAGCATGAATACATCTAAAGAACATCAACTGGCGATGGAACTCTTTACCAAAATAAATAAGCCTTGCAATTATGGTTTGGCTGACCTACTTATACTTAGATGTCATTGGACCCATTGTGATCGTTCAAGAGAAGAAGAAAAAGAAAAAATAAAAATTAAAAATCAAAGCCCATGCCTCAGTCAAGTAAATCCCACAACAAACCTCAAGCGATCTAGAATCTTCAGGGCCTTGAAGAATACCCTATACATGGTATTCAAACTTCTCCTCCTACCAATGGCTAGAAAGGTGCAGATGAGGTTTTCAACACAACATATACTGCAATAGTCCGCCTGGGTTCCATATCAGATTTTGTCAGCGACCTTAACTCATAATGCCCATTAAGATCCTATATTAACAACAAGTCGGTTTTTACATCGTTGATAGGAGGCCAAATGCTTGTGGACACCCAACATCCTTTATTTCTGCCCAGCACTTTTGAGCCTTCTTTCAGACCAGTTGATAAAGGGTAGGAGATTGAAGAATTAGAACTAACCACAAAGTCGCCCACAGAATTGGAATACAATTTTTGTAAATTTTGGAAATTTTTGTAGTAATATCGTAATGCATGCGGGCGATGTATAGACAATTAATATGTTAAGTGCTAAATAAATATGTTTGTATACATGTATGCATAATATTAATTTGTATTTATTTTATCAACTATTAGTGATAATCAGTCGTTAATAATAATAATAATAATGAATTAAATTAATGAAATGTAATAAAACGATTATTATCCCTTCAAATTAATAGAGTGTAAGTTGAGCCATCATCATGAACAAAACGAATGTGATAAATGCAAAGACAACAAGAGAATTTAACAGAAATCCAGACATTGAAGTGGAAATTTTATCACCAAATGGTTGGTATACATTAAAACATAATTGGGCTGAAATAATATTCCAAAGAAATTTTTCATTTCAATTTTCTTAGACAAAAATATACAGTGTACACTACTGGAGGCGCCGTTTTACGTTGAATTGAGAGGATTCAATATAGAGAATAAAAATAAAAGAATAATCTTAATAAGAGGCATTTTCGGTTGGATAATTGTAAGTATTATTGCAAGTATTACCCCTAAGTATTCTATTAGATGTTGTAATAAAAGTATCATAACTTAAATTACGACATTCCCTGAATTGTATCAAATATACGTATAAGATTAGATTTTGAAAATTTGCACAATTGAATTAAAATTTATTTGCGGCGATAAATTAATTTCATTCATTTTCTTTTAAAATAATATATCCGGTATCCAATTCCCCCGAAACATCCGGTAACCATGGTCCATCCACGAGTCACAATTTTGACGGCCAATATCGCGTACCGATTTCTTTAATTTCAATCCAATTCTTCCATGCTGGTAAAAAATAATGTGTCAGTAACCATCACACAGTGCCTTGCAACATTGAGTATGGTCCAATGATGCCACCGAACTACAAACAGCTCCACACAGTAAATCTGCCAGGATGAATCGGCAACTCTTAAATTGACTCTTCCCAGCAAATTCCTAAATCCAATTCTTCCATGCTGGTCGACAACAATGTGTCAGTAATCATCACACAGTACCTTGCAACATTGAGTACGGTCCAATGATGCCACCGAACTACAAACAGCACCAGTAAATCAGTAAATCTGCCAGGATGAATGGAGATGCCCATTAAATTCCCTCTTCCCAGCAAATTCCACAATTCTGTTTGATGACCTAGCCTTTGAGCAAAAATTAGCTCCGCCCATATCGTGAACTTAATTTGCGAAATAAATTTTGATTTGCAAGCGTTGTTCGTTTGTTAGTTCCTTCATGGTGAAGTAACATAACTTAGCATGGCATGAATCTTCTTTTATACTGAAAAAATTTACAATGACAAACGAAATGCCCATCACGGCTTTTCTGGGTGGAGCGTATCCAAAATGTCCAATTTTCCATAACGTTAGTAGATAAATCAGGCTCAATTTGAGCGATGATATGGGTTATGTTGACTTGGGGACCGCTGTAGTATGTGGTTTACTTAAGAAAACCCCACAAGAAACAATCTAACGGCGTCAAATTCCATGATCTCAGAACTGGCCACATTACCTCCACGTGAGATGACCATGCCTTCAAATGGCTTGTGCAAAATATTCAATGTGTTGTGTGGCTTTTTCGCCGAAGTCGCCGTAGTCTAGTAGGTAGTGTGTTGGCTTATTAGACGTAAAGCCAGGGTCCAAACCCCAGGTCAGACATCAAAACGAAATACAAAAAAAGTATTTCTTCGGTGACTTCCGCTCAACAGATTTCTGGCAAAAACTCTGAGAGTAAATTAAAACTGCCATGAAAAGTTTCTCGAAAATCTGTCGTTCGAAGTCGACTTTAATGCATAAAATTAACACACACAACATGAGTGGTGTGAGAAGCTAGGCCGTAATCCTGGCTGAAGGGTGTAATGGCCAATTATGTATGTATGTATGTGTGGCTTTTATCGTATTAGAAATATAGAATTTGTTTTTTTCCTAATTTTTTGAAATACTCTTTAAGGAACTGTTTATTTAAAATGTATTTGAAACGTTTCTCCTTTCAGCTTCAAAATTTCATATATTTGGCGTTCATGTATTTATTTCTGCAGAAACTACAGCATCTCTCGGAAAGCTTGAATTTAGATTTCGTAATTTGGCCTATCCATTTTGGTATCTCAGTTCTACTGTATCGCTTCAGAGCTATTCGGCGTCCAATTCCGAATGCAGTGTTTTCATTCATTTTCGTAACAATCACAAATTCTGTTCAAATGGGACTATTTTCTATTGCAGCGAAAAGTTTAATGGTACGTATTAATCGAATGAAATTTAAATTTAAATGCACCTATAAGTTGTTAAGAAACAAAGAAACTAATATCCTTGATTATTTATTAATTAATATAATTTGTAATTGTATTATAACTATTATATTCGAAGTCGCTATAGTCTAATAGATAGTGTGTTGGCTTATTAGACATGAGTCCACAGTCCAAACCCCAGGTCAGACATCTCGATCAAAAAGAAATATGAAAAAATATTTTGTCGGCGACTTCCTCTCAGCAGATTTCTGGCAAAAGCTCTGAGAGTAAATAAAATTGCAATGGAATGTTTCTCAAAAACCTGTCTTTCGAAGTCGACTTTAAACTTAAGTGTCTATATGGCTATATAAGTCAAGTTTTTTTCGATTTTGGTGTTGTCATGATGAACACAACGCCTATTCTACTGATAAATTCTGGACGTTTTCATTGAATTGCTTTTTTAAATTTCGTTAATTTTAGATATCAGAATACTCTTCCAGTCCTAGCAGGCACACTGCATTCATTACCTTTCTTGGTGTTAATTCTGTCTGTCACCAAGAAACTTCAGCTTCCTTCGGCCAAGATTATTTCTCGTATTATTGTCGAACCTGAGAGAGCCACTTTTCATCGTCTTTTATCAGGAATGGTTCGATTTTAGTCATTCGATTTGTCAGGTTATGATGCTCCCTGATAAATTTTGCATTAGACTTGTCTCCCATTATTGAAACCATACTCTCTATGATTTGGTCCAGTACCATATAAAATGAGCATAAGTTCAACAGAGCCTACAGAGCCGTTGTAGGTTAAGTTCTCATTGCTACAGTTATACCAACGCTAGTCCGTCTCTGTATCTTAGCCAACTCCCCATTTATGGCTCGATTATGTATGACTTATGGTATTTATTTTACAAGTATTTGCATCAAATTTTTAAATTACATCGAGTCTTTTTAAAACATCGAAAATTTATTATTAAAAAAATTGTAAAAATAAAGTGCCTAGTCATTCTATAATATCGTTATTAGGTTTACAATAATGTTTACACATTTACCATATTATTGTATACTATTTAAAACTATCTTCTATGTTTCTTTTGTTCTTTTTTCAGATTTTAATACAACCTTTAATTTTAATTTGCCAACTGGGTGCAATTATGCTATACACTGTACAGTCAAAATACGAATTAACAAATTTTTGTGCTGTCATTATTGCAGGGCTCGTATATTCAATTTTCATAATTTTAAATATTTTCGTCTCTCAATCCAGCTTATTCATCCGTACATCGTTTGCTTATGGTATATTTGCTGCTGTGTATATAATAATTGATACGCAATTAATGTTAACATCACCAACTCATAACTATCAAATGGCTGAAAATGAGCATGTTTTCGGTGCCGTGAATATTTACGCCGATCAATCGAAATTGGCTTGGTTGCTACTCAAATGGTTTTTCTTGAATAGTACAATAGATTTCTTTTGGATTGCCGTTAGAACTATGACCGCCAAATTGTATTAAACATTTAGGTGAAAGTGTTCAATTGATTGAATAATCTATAGAGATAGGTACCATAATTGTTACCTTGCAGCAGTTGATCTCTGCCGATTTTTGAAACACATATGTATGTATGGTACTGTGACTGTTATAATACAATCCGATTTAACCAGTATTTTCTTAAACTAAAGGTTAAAGTTACATCCAAAATAAATTCAATACCAGTCCGCGTTTTACAAATTTTTCTTGTTCAGTAGACTCCATGCTAACATACTCACTAAAAGGGGGTCTACAACAGACAAAAACCAATTTATCAAAAAATTTTTATGGTATACTAGTCGTTAAATAAAAAAAATTTAATAAAAGAATTGAATCTTGTCGAATACCTACAGTTCATACTTCTTTTTATTAGCATATGTTGGCACCTTTGCCTTAGCCATACACACTGTTTCAACAATGTGGTAAAGCTTATTAGATTTTTACATTCATAACTAAACACAAACACCATGAATACTGACGCATAAGGGCTTGGAATACTCCACAACAACTTTTGAAGAAGCTATAATGGCGAGGAAGAAGACAAGAACCTCTCATTCGTTGTCCGGCAATTGGGATTTTGTTATGATCGATTTTCGAGCATCTAGAATTTATTGGCAGATGATCAAAAAGTCGCCGTAGTCTAGTAGGTAGTGTGTTGGCTTATTAGACGTAAAGTCAGGGCTCGAGCCCCAGACCAGCTCCTAAATTAACCTAACGTAACCTGTGAAGGCACAAAGGTTTAACCAATTATGGAAGGACACCGCGACTATACCTATACTATAGGAATTGAGATGAGCAATACCACATACACAATGTGCCTATTGGTCCTTAAAACTTTTTAGTCAGAATTATGAACTAGAGCCGTGGCCTTACGTCTAATAAGCCAACACACTACCTACTAGACTACGGCGACTTCAGCACATTTAACACAGCAGAAGTAATTAATTAGTCCTCAGTTCGAACTGTTATGTGGATACATAAGAATTTCCAAGCTATTTAGCCTGTAAATTGCCTAGTGTTTTCCTAATGAAGCACTCTATAAAACCATCAGTGCTGGGAGTAAAAGAGATTGCTCAGCGTCCTTATGTTGGCTTATCAAATTAGGATACACTAGATACCTAATCGTTGCAACGATGTTACAGATGAGCTGGTACGATTAGGGTCAGCTATGGATCTAACGTCCGGAGAAACTGCCAAGTTTCGATTCACACATCAATCATGCATTGAGATGCAAACCAAACTGTAGAGTCGCAAGAAGTTCAAGGCTGAATCGTACAGATACGCGAAACTAATATTAAGCATAAGTATATGGGCACTGAAATCTATTATAGAAGTCTTAAAGGGGCATGACCTCCTCAAGACATAAATCTCTAGGTAGTAAACTATTTGAAGAACTAGTAGATTTGAAGAATAGTACGCTTGAGGATCTAATAGGGTTTGTAATCCTTGATTGAATGGCTAAGGGGATATCAATAGAATATATCTACAGAATATTATTGTGCATTCTTACATTTTAGATTGGAAACATATCACTCGGTTTTTTTCTCTTTCTTTCTGACACTTTTAACATTACTTTTATTTTTATTATATGACTTTCAGGATCCATTTTTTCTTTATTTTACTTCCTCTTTGTATTTCTAAAGCAAATTACAATAGATTATGAAACTATAGGTCTCTGTAGGTGGAGAAGTATTTCTGATGCTTCTATTGTATGTGTTACCCTTTTTAATGTAACAGAATTCCATTCTCAATTAATTGATTGGAAAATATTCACTTTGAATTTTTTTAATTAATAATAACTGTTAGAAAATAAAAGAGAAATAAATTAATTTTTAATGTAACAAACAAAAAATAATTGTTTAAAATTAGAAGTCTATTGCCGTAAAACAAAATGTTTATAAAAATAATTGAAGGTATTCAATAAAATTTACAAATATTTCTTTCGTATTGCATATTCGTGTTCAATTGATTTATTAAAACGTCCATTCATCTATTTATTATACGTTAATAGAAAAAAATATCAATAAATATTTCTATGCAATAATAGATTGATGTCTAATGGAATTGTCTATCAAATGGTAACATACAGAACGTCGGTAATACAGTGAAAAAAATAATTAAATGAACACGTATAGAAATGTTTCTCTTTTTTACAGTTGTGACATGAATAATAATCAGAGAAAAGTTAAAAGAATGTAAATTACGTATTAAAATTACAAAACTTAACTTATAATTATTTTCAGCAGTGTTTATACATAGTAAGTATGGCGATTAGAAATCAATAAATGGTTTGTATAGTTGAATATAAAATACAAAAACACCAGAGATATTCGATCATCCTTGCAAATAAATAATTGCTTTGTTCATTAGTATCAAATAACGAGGAATATTCATTTAAGCGGTTGAGAAATCATCAGATATAAAAAATGTAATAAAAAGAATGTCATTATTTTTGCTTGAAATTGAAACCTTTTTAAGGAGAATGTTAGAATATTAGTTAAAGTATTCCATGTAGCACAAGTATTCAACTTTTTTTTTTTTTGATAAATTTAGGCCATTACGAATATAATTTCATAATGCATTACTATGCAAATAGGATTTATCGCGGTCCTATGGCCCAACAAGTGATTGTTTCGATCTTCGAAAGCTTGGTTCGAGGGATATATTTCGCTGCGATCGATATGGATGATGCAATAGGATGACGCATTTGGAACTCTAGGATACCAAATTTAGCCATAAGTAAGGGATTTAGAAAAATTTATATTTTAGTATTAACTATCTTAGCCCTCTAATCAAATAACTGCCGTTTTCATTGATAACATTTTTCCATTTTTGAATGAATTGTGGTCGTTTCAATTGGATTGCTTGCTTCAAATTCGTTAATTTTGACAGTAGAGACCTGAATTTCACCATGTTGTACAAGCTCGTAATGAACACAACACTTCCAATTCCATCATAAACACAGTAAAACATATCTTAGTGTCAAAACTGACTTTGCATCGTCTGCGAAGTTGCGCCTTACTTTGCACATGATATTATCGCACATTATTGATTCACTTGTTCGTTTTAGAAACGGCTCGACTTAATTCCGTTTTATCAGTGAATCGCAAACAGAAATTTGGTTCGAACGACAAATTCATAGCAATTAACTTACTCTCAGATATACATGACAAAGCTACAGTACATATTGAAGTAATCAAATAAATACTTAAATTGACTAGGTACTCATCGTGTTGTGATGCGGGGACTTAAATCCAAAGATGCTTAAAGGCGTGCTGACGATAGGGATTCATTCACTACCTGTAAGAAGAGTCTAAGCTAAACACAAGCTAAAAACTACCTACCGCCTGTCTATTAGTGTCTGTGTTCTTAGTTGAGCGCTTAATAGACGTCTGCCTCTCTTTCAACCGAGCTTGTGCATTGGACCAGAAGGCTAGGCTGTCCGCAAGCCTGAATCCAACAACGTTTTAGTGAACGCCTGATGGGTTGGCAGTAGGCATAAATTTAAACACCATT
Source organism: Sarcophaga subvicina (assembly GCA_936449025.2). NCBI lineage: Eukaryota > Metazoa > Arthropoda > Insecta > Diptera > Sarcophagidae > Sarcophaga > Sarcophaga subvicina. The sequence goes on from OW388084.2 coordinate 44,652,240, forward strand.
GTAAGCGAACAGAATTAAAACCTGAGCATCCGAGAAAGGGCTTCATAACCTCCGGAGATCCACTAGTACAGTGTCGGTATCGCGCTGTAGTCAGTTGTATACTACTGAAACCCCGATTAGTGTTGACTAACCAGCAAGTGCGTTACCGAGGCACCTCAAAAGCTCATAATGTTCAGATGGTACATATGTAATTCCATCAAATCTCATGTTTCGAGTGCTGGCAAGGTTATATTTGCTAAGGCAACCACGAAACCGGTTTCCCAAAAGATAGCAGTCATGCAGGGGGTCAGCAGAAGACTAATTCGATAATCTCCGAAGATATCAAATAGGACTGTAAAGTAGTTAATGTTTTCGAAGCTGCGGAAAGCAATTGGCGTTTTGAACAGTACATCCCTGGCGTGGCTTCGGAAACTCAGAGGAAGGAAGGTATTCTAGGGTTTGGTAACTTTTTTTGCTCAGAGTTGGAAAAGGCGAAGACAGAAAGAAAACTTAATTAAGATTAATTAACATAATTGTAAGACGCCTCTGCTTCCTCGTCCTACAATAATGACACTTAATCAGCCATTAGGCATGTGAGTGACCGTATATGTGTCCAAGAACTTTTGTTGCTTGTATAAAGGCAGGATTTGAAAACTAAAGAGGGATAATTATTGTATTCTTAATGCCTCCGGACCAAGAAAGGCCCAATCTTGTATTATTGTCAAAAAATACTCTTAAATCTTTTATTCTATATGATTTTAGGTGCGCTCCACCGAAACCCATGAGCAGAAAGGTGAATTCCCAATGTTAATAATAGTAACATCGCTTTTTACATACAATAAAATAAAAATGCCGCTGAACAATCAGAGTATCTCGAGTGGAAACATACGCATATTAACTGACATATCAAGAGATCGTTACTATGTGTAGAATCTTCCAACTAAATACCAATCGGGGAGATGCAACTGATAAAGCAGTCCGCTCATAGACGATTGCATCCATAAGGTGGTCGATGTAGCATCGAAACAATTCGATGTTTATTTTTTATAACAGCAGACAACCAACATTTCATATAAAAACAATTTTTCGAAAACAAAAAATTTTTAGCGATAAATAATTGCTATTTGATACGCGTAGGTTTTTTTTCCACATTTTATAAATACAAATTTAATATTTTTGAAGTTCCTCATATCAAATTAAACATTTAATACGTATACTTAATTTAAGTACATAATCTTATTATCTTACTATTACTTAATAATACGGCATTTAAGAACTATCACTATCTCAAGTGTTTATAACAGTTCTTAAGTATGTATAGCAAAAAAATAAACTTTGGCAAATATGAAAAATGTATAGAAAAAGTTATTTAGTAACAAATTATCTTGGAAATAATTGCCATATGCTTACGCGAAAGAAAAACCAAACATTTTATAATAACTAAAAAAAGAATTAAAGAGTGGGCAAATCAAGGCTTTTAAATGACCGAATTGCCAATGGAGCTTGAAATAATATTGCGACTGCTACCGAAATGCCAATATCGTTTGTAATTTCTCGAAATCACTGTTTTCTTTAATGTTGCAATATTTCGTCTGATGTTGATTTGCTCAAGACATTCTACGCAAAAATTGTTATTGATAGGTTGTCGGTGTCAAGATTATGTCGAGTATTAACAAATCAATTAATTTAGTATAATATTGTATTCTTCGAATCGATTAATTTTATATCAAAGATCAGTCAGTCGGATGAGCGGCGCTTCAATTGGATTTCAGTCTGTGGCCTCCGCCAGATAGTGATGACCGTTCTTGTCTTCGTCTGTATTGTGGGTTTCAATACAATTACGTATATCATACGAGATTGGTAATTGATTAATTTCTGACCAAATTGTCATTCACCAATAAATGGCTTGAAATTACCGTCATGGCGTTTTCCAAGTCTCGCATGAAAAATGAAATGGATTTTACGTTTATATTGAATACTTTCAGCCTAGTTTGTTTTGATATACATATGCAATGAGTTCCTAACAGCTTAAATCGCTCGTATTCCTGGCGAGCTTTTATTTAAGCCGCTGAAAATATCAGCTTTGGAACTTCCTCTCTTGCCCAGTATGCCACTTTTACAAACGATTGGCCTCGCATGTGAAATGCTTGTTTGTTATTTGCATGTAATCGGATTGTTTACATTCAAATGCTTTTAAAATATTAATACACATCAGTTAATTTATTGCTTCCTAGTAGTTGCATTAAATTCTGGCCACTACGCGTAAAAATATTTAAAGCTACACAATATTTTATTTGAGCTAAATTTCTGATTGAAATATTCACACACCTGATAACATACAATTCGCTTGATATGGTTGTGTATCAATTAAATAACTGTCAATATTGCGGTTTCGTTCAGTTATTTCTATGAAAGTATATTACCAAACAACTGTTAACAAACAATAAACTATGATGGGTAGACGTCAGCTTGTTATTGATTTAAAAATAAATAGATTTCCTTACTAAAAAATATTAATTACCCCATTTGAAAGCACGAAATAATAAAAATTAATTAAATTTCGATAACGTCAACTTACCAATAGGATCTATACATTCCAATGTTAGAGCACATTTAATCCATGGCAATAAGATTTTCTCCGTTACAAATACGGTATCCATAAACAACACTGTGTCCAAGTCGACCATTCGTAAAAAGAAAAAGTCATCGGCATCTGTTTGAAAATAATCAAACATTTTCGGATGAGTTCGCGTCGACACTGCTGTCGGCGTATTCCAACCGAGTACTCCAGTCTCGGCTACTTTCGTTTGTAAATCAATAAGATCACGACTAGAACCGCGAATACGCATGTAATTCTCAGCAAAAAGTATTGATTTGGAACGCATTAATGCATCTTTTATCACAATTGGACGATATGCATGCATACGTTGATCGGAAACGTATGAGGGAAACACGGTTAAATCAAAAGTGATAACTGTACACCGCGAACTATTGCAATAAGCACTAAGGGCTCTTAAGTCCTCCTCCGATAGACCTAAATCATAGATCAGTAAGTATTCATTGGGAAATTTTGAAGCAATATTTTGTGAAAGCAATATGGCTGAAGGTGCCTGACCTTCCTGGACGTAAGTGACAATAGTGAAGTTCGCTTTAGTGCCATTGAAGTATGGCGTCGTATGTACATGGGACGCCACTTTTGAATGATGACCATCTTCGGCATTGTTCACATTATTATTTGGTTCGTATTCGAGAGGTAAATGTTGTATTTCTACTACGTAACCCTGCTCATTTCTGTTTTCTTGAGTCTTTTGAACATTTGGATTTGTTTCATATTTGTAGTACTGAGATTCGGAGTTTTTCTTTGGATGTGATGATAACGATTGTGATGATGTTTGACCACCCGAGGAAGTAAAACCCAAAATTTCCAAATATTTGGGATCGATTTCGAGTTTCTTTTGTTCTGAAACACGTAAATTTTCCTAAAACGAAAGAAAGAAGAGAAATAAATTAAATTATTGGAGAGTAGAAAAATAACGATCATATTGAGAAGAATGGGCAAGGGGCCTTGTAAAATAATTTAAATATTTGTTATTGCACATGTAAGATATGTTCGGTGTTCGAAAAAATCGCCTACAATTTCGGTTACAGTTTAAACTTCACTTTATTAGAAGACCTTATTCAGTTAAAAGTTCTACATGCTATACCATAACCTTACTGGGAGGTGAGTTTAATCAAGATCATGTGATTTGACCCCATTCTGCTATACAAGGACAACCACTACAACTCGATTTGGAAAGAAAAGGCCAATTTTTTTAGAGACCAACGCTCAGACGATAACCCCTACTCATGCAGTACATTATGCTGAAATAACAGAAAGATATTTTTAGGAAAAAGGAAAGAAGGTAATGTGCGACAATTTTTATGTTAGAAACCTTTTTTCAATGACCAGTGTAAAACCTTTGTCCCTTTTTTTTCTCGAAAATTACTTTGTAATTCTCACTTTATTTTTCTATTGCGGTTAATCATGTATAATTAATGTCAACAATCGGACAATCACAAAACACCTAGGGTCTCCAGAGGGAATCGTACCGAACCCCACACCCTCGGCACTTGATATATAGCATACTACCTGCCACACCATCGTGGCACCCAATTGCTAGAAAGAGTGAACGAACCACCTACGGCGTAGCAACGTTTACAGACAACATTTGCATGACTTAACATTTAAAATGTAAATGACAGGCATTCATTTATCGCTCCAATTAAATATTTAATTCACTAATTGAAAATAATTTTTTTTCAATTTTCAAAACAATTTCCAATTCTGTTTTCACCTAAAACTGGAAAAGAAAAACTCTCTTCAATTGAATTAATGAATTTCTAAGGTAGGTTAAATGACGCCAGATTTTAAATGGCCTACGATTGTGTAAGCCGAACCCTCATGTCTTCTAGACAACGCTGTTATTATGTACGTGTAAACAATTCCCTAACAGCCAGTTAAATCGTAGAATACTATTCATATTTGTATTCATTCATTAAATTCAACTAAGGATAGCCTACTACAGATATTTTAAAATGGCCCGTATATGAAAAAAGAATCTAGTCAATGTGAATTTAACATAAGTTTCGCATTAATATGTTAATTTTGGAGTAATTAAAATAAGAATCTATTTATAACACTTTATTACCAGGAGTATAATTGTGGTGAAGGGTATTAAGAAGTTAAATTTCACCGACTGTGGTTCTCACCCAAAAAATAATTGTAATTAAATTGTACACAATGTATTCAGCTACCTGGGGACAATAAAGTGATAAAAAACAAACTTTAAAAATAAACATTTAACTTTATTGTAGTATAATTATGCAATTAAAAATTTCAACATAGAGATAAGACAATGTACGCACATACTATATGTATACATATACAAATTTAATATGTACGTATGTATACTAAATATGAATTAATATTTGATTTTATTTTACACAAAAAATTGATATCAATTAAACATTGGATTTAAATCACAGTATTTTTAATTAATTAATATTAGAAAGCTTAAAATTTAAATACGATTTAAAAATGTTGACATAAATTGTTGTTTTTCATAATCCCTGATATTTTAACTCTTTTGTTAGATTTTCCTTTTCGAAATAAATGCATTTAAGCAACAATAAAATGTATTTCAAATTCCTTTTAATATTTTTATTCCCAAGATATAATTCTTCAGCGTAATTTTTCATAACTCCTACGTCAATTTTATATCCATCAGTGCCACGCATGCTTTAAATGCTACATTCCGTAAACTAGTGTACAGGTGGCATATCACAGAACAATGCAGTGACACAAGGCCACTTGGATGTCCCACGATCGATCAACATCCAACCAGATTGATCTTATTGTGATTGACGAAAGGCACGTATCCTGTGTACTAGATATGCGCACATTTAGAGGTCCAAACATCGACTCGGGCCACTACCTTGTCACGCCCAAGTTTCGATTGTGCATTAGCGCCTCGAGCTCAGCGAAAGCTGGACGTTAAGAAGCTGCGATCACAAAGGACAGCTCAATTTAGAGAATTAAAATTTTTTTAATTTGTTTATCGCTGTCATTTGAAGTCTATTTACTAAAAGTTACAATCATTTTACCAAGATAATCAGTTGATAATTTTTTATAGCCTTTTATATCAAAGTTTCTACCCTTCAATCAGGATTAAGACCCAGCTTCTCTCACCACTTATGTCGTTCCCCATCTACTCTCAGCGACATTGGTTGACTGTGGACCAACATCTCCCACTCCTTGCGCACTACTGCAGAAACAGTCCTTGGTTTCGAGCGCCCATCCCAACGAAATCAATGGTACGATGAGCAGTGTCGCGAAGCAGCTGCAGCGAAAAAAGCCGCAAACGTTGCAGTCAGCCGCTACGCGAGCTATTGTCGAGAAGTATAGAGAGAGCAGAAGAGATGAGAGACTCCTTTTCAGACGCAAGAAGAGGGAGCAGAAAAGGGGTGAGCGTAAGGAAGTCGAGATGTATAGATGTAGGAATGACGCTCGAAAATTCTATCAAAAGGTTAAGCGTCTAACCGAGGGTTATAAGCCCGGAGCGTCTTCCTGCAAAGATGAGAATGGAAACTTGGTAACAGACCCGCAGGGGGTGCTGAGATTCCCTACTCTGCTACAAGGCGATGACGACACCAATACCGCCTTTAGAGGTGATGTTCCGAACCCGATCGATAATGACGGCGTGGAGATTCTGCCGCCTAACCGTGAAGAGTTCAAAGTCGCGATTATGCGTCTTAAAAACAATAAAGCAACAGATCCTGATGGCCTCCCCGCTGAATTGTTTAAGACCGGATGTAATGAGTTGGTAGGGCGCATGCACCAGCTTATTTACAAAATATGGCTAGAGGATAATGTGCCCAACGATTGGAACCTCAGTGTCCTCTGTCCTATAATGAAAAAGGGCGACCCAACGATATGCGCCAATTACAGGGGTATAAGGCTTCTCCTTATCGCATATAAGGTTCTTACAGGCGTATTATGTGAACGACTGAAGCCACTCGTCTAAACACTGATTGGACCTTGTCAGTGCGGCTTCAGACCTGGCAAGTCCACCATGAGTATGTAGGCGTTAATCATGATTAATTATCATCAATTTATAAAACAATGTATGAATTTTAACACTTTGTACCCAAGTTCTTATATAAAACGAATCAATTTCTGAGGGTTAACATGTTAGTGACGTTAAAATTTATGATTCCATTAAACATAGCAAATATAACGAACGTAATATTATTTATCAAAATAAAAGTAATGAACTAGACCATATAGCTAGCACAGCGGTTGAGTAAATTTTCGTCATTATTAACTATTTTTCAATATAAATCGCAATTATCTATGAGTTCTATGATAAGTAAGTTAATTACCTCATTGTATGTATCTACATATGTGAGTTATGTACAGTAACAGGTAAAATAATAGAAATAAATGGTTATGATACATTGTTTTGTGTCAATAAACAACAGTTAATAATAAGATGTAGTAAAAGAAATTTTTTTTATTTCAGGAATCCGATTCTCGGTTTGTATAACACGATTGAATCATAAGACTTTATACTAAATAGAGTTCTTTGTCATTAAAAATTCCCTAAAGAAAATAACTCAAGACTCATGGTTACAAGTAGGATTAACATTAATTGTTAATGAACTCGATACAGCAATTCTCAGTTTTGGGTTCGAAGCTTCCATTCCGGTAGTCTGGTTGCTAACGAAGATAAATGCACATCTAACGCAAATATTATTTCGAGAGCTAGATATTCCAGGACAAATCTTAAATTAGTTTGGATACAGAAAGGAATACGACGAACAGATCCAACAAGTATTGACGAAGTTTCCGGTGATCTTGTATATGTTGATTCTTCCCTACGGCGGGAGTTGCTAAAGAAGTAATATATACCAGGCCGTTACATTAGTAAAGACTAATTTGAAACTTCTTTAGCTTATTTGGGACCTTGTAATACGGAAATTTCCTTAAATAATTAGCATCTATTGTTACTGAAAAATTTTGAAATAACTGAAGTTTGGTAAAGTCTAAAGTCGCAGTTTTTTGTGTGAGAAAATGACTGATTTCCAAAATATTAGTTGCTTTGTGTTTGAACAAAGTATAATGTTTCATAAAGCCGCTGTACACAATGTTTACAATGTATACTATTTCTAAACGTAGTCAATGTGTATTTTTAACGGAGTCAAAAAGCAATCCGGCATCGGATTTATAGCTGATGCATTGTTTGGTAACTTTGCATATCTACAAAATGTATATAGCGTAGTAGAACTGCATACAAACTTTGTATTGATACATTTTGGAAGTCAGCCATTATATTTGAATATAACCTGCAAAGACAAAAACCAAAAATTTGATCGTAGCCATATTTAAAATTAATAGAACTTTGTTCTCCGAATTAATATAATCAGCAATACATGGTATAAAACATGAGATAAGATAGTGGGAATGGGTATGCCACTATCGAAAAATTTTACTTTAAACTGCTCAAATAAAAATTAAGAAAATTAGATTTGCATAGAAAGGATGTAGATATTTTTCTGCTCCAATCTGACTAATAACTTTGGTGTATGCTTTTTACAAACTCTGGCAATCCCAGGAAGATAAACATATTTTCGTTCTGATTTTCGAATTTCGAAAATTTTGAATTCTGCTGATCCTTAAAGATAATAACGTCAAGCATTGATTATCATAGGAAGGTAAGGCAACGCTACGTATAAAGAAAGAGCAAATTTTCTCACCACCACACTCAATAGATAATCTCAGTAGGCGTTATTTTTAGGTAATTTCAGATAACAAGTCTATAATCCTATGATCTGCTACAGTAGTCACATGGTTATTAGGAAAAACTTGATAAATGACACTGAAACAAACCAAAGATGTCGAATGTCCTTTACAACAGAACTTGCTCCTTTAAAAATTAAAAAAATAAGGACACAAATTGTTATGTTTTATTCGTTATAATTTAATTGATCGATTGAAGAGCCCATTATACGTGATAAAAGGGGGCCTAAAAATCCACAACAGACCAATGCTGATATTGATATTATATTGACCACAAGTGTTTGTTTTAAGTTAAATATTTGTTTATGCGAAGGCATAATAAAAAATGTACGTACTTTTATATTTTTTTTTTTAATTTTAAGTTCACTTAATTTATTTTTAGGTCGGCCTTAGACAGATAAAAATTTCAACGCAAAAAAATATTTGAAATTTAATGAATCACAACAGCAACAAACCCGTACAAAGAAAGCACTTGTTTGTTTGTGTTTAATAAATAAATATAAACGTAAATATTTATTTTGTATGTTATCAAAATGAAAATTAATAATAAATGAAAAAGTTATACTCACCAGCAATACACAATTTTTTCTTTTTTATTTTCAATGAATTAAAATATTTTCTTATCAAAAATTTAAAGAATTTTTAAATATTTTTTAAGCAAAAAACCCTTTTTTAAAAATCGAAATCACTTGAATGAAATTTTCAAGATGGGAAAACTGATAAAAATAAGAAAATAATATTTCAATTGCTGTTATTTATACTGTGAATAAAGTTTTTCTTAAAATTTTCTTAAAAAGACAAATTATAAAAATACAGTGTGATACAAAAGTGTGTTGGCAGATGGCTCTAAATATCTTTAGAGATGTGAATTGATAGCACTGCAGATTGAAGATTGTAAGCTTTATTTCGTTAGAAGGCATTACTATTTCTATGAGGACCTATCTGCGTTAAAAGAAAAAAGAGAACATTTTCAGAACACTGGTGTAAAATTTTTCTTTTCTGTTGTGTGGGAAAGATAAGAATGTGTTGCAAACTGTTGAACAAATTTGTAAAGTTTAATTAGACGATTGTTATAACAAGACGTTGTTAGGAAACTAAGCGTTCGTAGTCAAGCAGTTATCACCCATTTGGAAAAATCTAGATGCACGAAGAACATGCTACATGAATTGATAGTGAAAAACGAAACGAGTAGTAGTTCAGCGGATAGTGTGCTAGACTATTAGCGTGAGTGTTGTGGGTTCGATTCCCACCAGAGAATATGGTCGAAGTTACTCAGCTCGTATATAATTACATATAATTTGTAATTGTATTGCAATTCATAAATAAAAAATAAAAAAACTAAAGTAACCACATAGCATTTGCGATTCACTGCTAAAACGAAAAAAAAATGGAACCATTTCTGAAGCGAGTATTACGGGGGATATAAAATGGATTAGATTATCATTTGTTAAGATCTCTGCAGATCTCTCTTTATGGCGTAAATTTAAAATTTGTACAGATCAGTTTTCCTCTCAGAAAACCCAGATTTTCTAAAAAAAAAAAAAAGATTTTTTCAAAATGGTACACATTTTATTTGACCTTTTCAGGGACGATTTTTTTAATGGTGACAAAGAAATGATTGAATTTTTGTTTTATTTTAATAGGAATTCAGAAAGCAAAAAAAGGGGATAACAATAAACCCTGACAAAAAGGAATAACGTCCTCATTTGTGGCCAATGAGTGATAATGGTAATTTATGTCTGAAATTATTTCATACATTCCGGGCATATCGGTCTTACACAATTTTTGTCCTGATATCTGGGGGGATTTTTTAGTTCCTTTTTTTATGATAATAACCTATACCGTCCAGTCTAATTCCAGGATTAACTTTAGTCCAGCTTTTGGATTTTTTAACGATTTCTTGATATAATCCAATAAAACAGATTGCCATAGAATTACTTCAAGTTTTTTTATGTATCTAACTGTACATCGAAAATAGTATAATAAGTGCAGACAAACGGTAAATTTTTTACTTCTCTTGTTGGAGGAGTTATTATCAAATTTCTGTTCTTTTTATTATTATTATAATTATAAAAAATTAAACGTACACATATGTAACCAAGGGCGTGAAGAGGTTAATTCCAAACACAAGAAAAAATTGTTTCATATTTATAAACGCATTTTTTCGAATACGCAATATATTGCAGCAGTTTTCAAGGCAATATTTATTCAACTGGAAAAATTTATCAATAATGTGTTTATGTTCAGCTCTTGAACAGAACTATAAGTAATTCGATTTACTTAAATAAAAAGAATTAAAAAATGGTAATAACTTTTTAAAAAATACAAATCAATTTCTCTTATTTTTATTCTTTAATTTTACTCTGCAGTTTATATCATAAATGGAGCATAACAAAGAATCTTATTTTAAATTTGTGATAAAATTTAATTATCAAAAGATAAGAGAATCACGTCTAAACCATTTTATTCACGTGATGGTGGCAGGGCAAGCAGAAAAATATATAAACATGTGCTTTTGAGGAGCCGACTCTTCGCCCTGCATCGGCATTAAAAATTAACAGACTGTGGCAGGGAAGAATTATGAAATTAAAATCTGTCCTGATTAGAACTCAAATGAATCAATGCCTTAATGTAATACCAATAACTAAATCTGGGAAATTAAAAGCTTAATTGTAACTCAATAATATTTATTATAATCTGCTGTAAAAAATCGAGGACTACAAATCAATAAATACATACGTATTACTACCTACATACCGTCTGTCTTTCTCTGTCTTTCTATAGTCTCTTACAACAAAGTAAGATACTGTAAGCAATTAGCAGAATAGTTAATTTAAAATTATATATCGTATGACCGCTTAAATCTAGAACGCGTACGCAAATAACTATGAAGATATACTTCAAGATATCGATGTCATGTAGAATTTTAATACTTGAAAAACACATTTATTTCACAAAACTCCGTCGATTTGGATTTTGGATTGAGTTAATAATTGAATTTATCATCGTGAATTTCACAAAAAAATATTGACATGTTGACCCGGTGGAAATTTGGCAGAGATCGTTTAGCACTCAGACATTGTAGGTCTTTTAGAAAGACCCAGAAACTTTCGAACTTTTAAAGTGGGTAACAACAATCTTTTTAAAACTACATCTGCTGAATTAGTTGTCTCTTATTCAGTCCGTTATGTCATCATTGACATAAAGACATGTAACATAGACAGCGACATAAGTTTGCTGAATAGGCTTCGGAGAATTTCGCAACTGATCCTAATTTTCGTTAAAGAATTCATTTCAGGGTCAATGGGTAAGTGAAGAAAGAAAATTCTCAAGTTTGGGACGAATAATAATCCACATGAAATTCAATGGCATCCAAAGCTTTCCAGAAATTCACTTCTTGATCATGGGCCCGCGGCGTCATTGGTCAATATTTCTGTGAGAACAGCGTTGGCTAGGAAATCACTGTTAAGGGCGAGCACTATAACGCAATTATAACCCTTTGGACTGAATTTAATGATCCCTAGCGACATGAGATTTCAACAGGGCGGCTTTACGTGCTACACAGCTTATGCTAGATTGTATATTCAATACGAGCGATTTGAGCGAATGATAATCGTAGGTAGTGGTGTTGTAAATTAGCTACCAATATCATGCCATGAGACCCCGTTAGACTTTTCTTGTAGGGTTTTATGAAACAGCAGGTTTATGCGAATAAGTTACAAACCACCGCGGTACTTAAACCCAACATAACCTATTCCATCGGGCAAATTCAACAAGAATTATAGACATTTCGGAAGCGCCCCACCCGGAGAAGCTGGGTGAAATAAAGAAATTCAATTATTTCTCACTCAAACTTTGTTTTATTTAAATCTAAAGATAGGAAGTGCTTTCTACTAAGATGGGTATGGCAGTAAATGAGGGCAAAATAAAGTATATGTTATCGACAAGTAGAAACGTGCGGCGTATTGATTCACAGATTACGGCCGATAACTATACTTTTGAAACAGTCAAGGAATTTATTTATCTTGTCTCCGCGGTTACCACCAAAAATGATGTCAGTCTGGAGATCAAGCGCAGGATCACTCTTGCCAACAGGTGCTACTATGGTCTCAATGGGCAATTGAGTAGCAGAGACCTCTCTCGTGCGACGAAACTAACACTCTACAAGACACTCATCCTACCCGTGCTTCTTTATGGCGCAGAGGCATGGACCCTATTAAATACTGATGCAGCGGCCTTGAGAATGTTCGAGAGAAAAGTCCGACGTAAGATCTTCGGTCCTGTGTGAGTTGGCGATGATTTCCGTATCCGATCCAACAGTGAGCTGTATGAACTCCTCAACGACATAGACGTTGTACAGCGTATTAATATCCAGCGGCTGCACTGGCTCGGCCATGTCGTTCGGATGGAGGAGGGTGCTCCGGCGAGACGGGTATTTGATGTGGGAATCTGCGGAAGTCGGCGAAGAGGACGTATCCGTTGGAAGGACCAAATCGAGGAATCCCTGTCATCGATTGGTGTGACCAACTGGCGTAGGAGCTCAAGAAGCAGAGGCGCCTGGAAGGATGTGTGGCGGCAGGCCGAAATCCGTTAAACAGGTTGTTATGGCCAATTAAGTAAGTAAGTAAGTGCTTAAAAACACCCTATATATTAATAATATTCATTTAATATGTTGTTTAATTTGCATTTGTTAAAAAACCTTTAAACACGCTGTTACATTTTATATATTGGGTTGTTCGGAAAGTAATTTCGTTTTTTCTCGACAGAGGATTTAATTGTATTTTTTTGCACCCAACTTCATACGTTAACCGTATAATTTGTATATGCTTTGAGAGCTCATATAGCAAGGCTTGTGTGTGAAAAATTCCAATAGTTTTCGGTTGGTGCCCTTTTAAATATGGAGAGCGATAAGCAGCATTTTCGACATATCTTACTGTTTTACTACAGAAAGGGTAAAAATACTGTTCAAGCCAGAAAGAAATTGACAGTATGTCACTGCCAGAACTGGTTGGCTAAATTTCTGTCCCGCAATTTTGTTGTCGAAGATGCACCACGTTCGGGAAGGCCGGTTGAAGCTGATAAAGACGCGATAAAGGCATGCGAACCGGTGCATAACAACACGTGAGATCGGATTGAGGTGAAATTTGTCAAATTCAACAGTTTATGACCACTCGATTGATATTATACGAAAACTGTCTTTCATTTCCACAAAAAAAAAAAACGAAATTACTCTCCGAACAATCCAATATTTTGATTAATACTGCAGTCAATAATTTGTATTACACGCTAACAATGCACAAATATGAGTTTGTGTTCCTTTAGAATATTCAATAACATAAAGCTCAAGTTTATAAAGTCTAAAATAAAACTTGTGGTTTCCTTTAATGTATATTACATATTAAAATAATTACTAGAATACTTTTTAATATTAAATATTCGTCACTTTCAATTACTTTAAAGTAAAAGTCAATCTGCTGTTTTAAAATAGCTTTTGTGGTTAAATTGTACAAATAAAAAATTTAAAAAAACAAGATTTATTTCAAGAAAAAATTAATTATATAACCATGCCGTTCACGTAAATCTTTGTGCTTTTTTTGTACTTTTAGATTTACACGATTATTGACAAAAGGATGTGATAATATATTGTCAACAACAATTAAAGTCAACCAAATTAGTAACAGAATATCTGACTATGTCTATGAGACATATTGTAAAAAAAAACTTGATATCTAATCTTGCTATTAAACAAATAAATTGTATTTCGTAAAGTAGTAAACAATTTTCCAATAAATACGGGTATATAATGAAATACAAAGCAATGCGTCGTGAGAGGTTTTAATGAAATTCTTTTTGCACTTAAAAACCTTATATTACGGATGTAAGAAGTATCGCAAAGCAATAAGACGATATTACAAAGCAAACAAAATGTATTCTCATTATTGAAAGAGAAGTTAAGAGAGAAAGTAATAGAACCCACAGCCTCTATACTGACAGACTCGTACACTGGCTCATAATCTACCGAGGGCCCCGGTATATACATTTCTTCTTATTGTGACTCTCTAATAAATTTTACTTTTAAAACTAGGTAGTAAAAGAAATAAACGTCAACATTGAAAGCAATTGATAGAATTAGATTAGATATCAGCCTTAGCTACTGTTGGTAATCCTTAGCAGGCATTCACTTCTTGTGGGTAATATTGAAATCGTATGATAGTTTGCTGAATCTCGTGAAATTGAAACCTCAATTTTGGCTAAAGACGGTTTTAAGCTAGTCAACAAAATAAATATTAAAAGTGAGAAATAGGCGACCATCAGAACGTAAAATTTATAACAATCTGCAAAGAAATCGTGCACTGTTATCATGGAGGAAGGTATGTTTAAACTGGCATGCCTAAATGAATGCCAGCTACGCCGTAGGTTTAGCATAATTTTTTCAGCATTTCGACCAGTGTCTGACAGCTGTAATGCTATTTTCGAGGCCTGCAATTGTGCTTGTGTTGTTATTTTAACACACTTCACGTATCCCCCCAAAAATAGCATAGAGAGGCCAAAACGTGAGATTAATTGTTCACCAAACTCGCCTATTAATATATTTACTGTATTTTCAAAACCCACAGCTGTTAGCAATATTAGAAGTTCTACAAACATTTATCGGATAAACAAGTACAGAGATCAGAAAATAAATGAGGCTTCGCAGTTCAACACAAATCCTTAAATACCAAACGAAACAAATTATTGTCATTAAAAAAAAAATAAGAAAAATATGTATAAAGTGTGCTATATTACCTGTAACTTATTAAGTTGTTGATGTGTTTGTGATACGATACTTTTAAGTGAATCATTTGGTTCACCTGCTGTTCCCAGTACTATAAACAGTAGAGTGGTGGTCACCACACAACATAGGATCACAATAAAATGTTTTGTTCGCATTGCTCTTAAACGATTCAAATATTTGCGTAGACAAAGTGAATAAGTTGTCGTGATTATTGCTGCTGCTGCTGTTGACGATGATATTGTCAATGATCTTGTTTTAATTGCTGCTAGTGTTGTTGTTGTTGTTGTTGCTGTTGCTATTGCCAATATAACATTGAAATTGTTCTCTCTTATTTTTCTTGTTTTTTATTGCTGTTGTTGTTGTTGTTGTTATTATTATTATTTGTTGTCAATTGTATGCCCTTAAAAATCTTTACAATGATTTGATTTCGTTTAGAATGTGAAATAATTTCAATTTATTGTTTCGTCGTTTCATTCTTCTCCGTTTTATTCTTTTGGTGTAAAATGCATTTCTTATTTATTATTGCTAGTTAAGTATTGTGTAGTATTTAAATATTTTAAATATTTTTTTTTTGTTTTTTGTATACCATAAACACTATTTGTGCTGTGTATTGTGTTGTGCTGTGCCCGTATATGCGATATTTGTTTCTTTTTTGTTTTGTTTTCTTTTGCTTTTATTTTTCATTCATTTAGTCATTGAAGGAATATCAACAAAAATAAATGATTTTTTTGTTGTTGTTTTTTTTGTTTTTATTTTTATTTTTATTTTACTACAATATTATAATTATTTTTATTGTTGTTATTGTAAATTGTTCTTGTTTTTATATATACATTTACACTTGGCATTATTTCTTCATAAGTAGAGCTGATTTTATTTGTGCTGCATACAAGTGTACTCGTATAAGTATCATATCATTTATTCATTATACGTTTATTCATTGTACATTATTATTCATTGTATTATACATTATTTCATATTTTTATTTTTTACATTTTTCGTAACATGAACTTGTTCATATATTTTTAGCGTATTTCGTAGGTTCAATGCTGTTGGCTGCATTTCATTCATTTACTGCATTTCGTACATTGTTGTTAATCAGGGAAGTTTTATTTATCATGGACCCAAGAGGTGGCCTATCTGTAAGTGTTGACAAAAGTCTGAAATCAAGAAAACCAGAAATATTTATTCATTTAGTTAGTAATGGGAAGTAAATCAAAATGCAATACTAATAAAACATATAATTTAAAGAATTACTTCAAGTAAATTGTAAATGATCAAGCCGGCTTAAGACTACATCGCTTATGAACTAATCAGATCAATAGTTTATATACATATAAAGTCTTTGTTATGTTTAATGTTCATCGACTTTTCCAAAGCTAGCACTTAAACGCAAAGGTGTTCTACCTGAATTAATTGACCTTTTTAGAGCGTTTGAACCCAACAAAGCGAGAATAACATGAGGATTGTTGTTGTTGAAGATCTCAGTTGTTTGTAACCACAGCAGATGTCTGGCAAAAACTCTGAGAGTTAATAAAATTGCCAGGAAGGAGCCAACGTTAAACTGTAGGTAACGTCAACCGTCATTCATGGATAAAATCAACACACACAACATGGTTGGTATGATAAACTAGGTTATAATCCTGACTAAAGGGTTGTAATGTCCAATTAGATAAGTAAAAATTTGCCATCGTTATTTTATTAGATATGTACATAGTGTTATTGCCAATGCCGCATGTTTTTTTTACTGAAAAAGTTTGCACTGAAAAACCAAATAACAAAAAAGACACCCAAGTGCAAATAAAAAAAGTTAATTTTATTTATCACGAATGATTATTTATGACGTATCGCTAGAATACTTTGCACTCGACTCTGATTAGTCATTCATTTGCACTCATCAAATTACTCTTATAGCAACTACTAGATTTTTTATGTTTAATGTACTTAAAACTTATTAACGTCTATTCATCAACATAAAACAAAATATCACGAGTAGTGCAGAGCCAGTTATCTAAAAGAAAACATTACAGTTTAAGAACAAAAATTTTTATGTGCCTCAGATTTAGAGAAGCAGAAAAATAAAATAAGATCGTATGAAACATCAAATGTTTAAATTTATTCAAAATTTTTAACTTTCAGGATTACGACCTAGCTTCTCATGCCACATCTGATATGTATGTTAATTTTAAACATTAGTGGCGGGACCTATAGTATTAAAGTCGGCTCCGAGCAATAAATTTTTCAGAAACTTTTCAGAGTTTCTGTCAGAAATCTTCTGAGAGGAAGTCGCCGAAGAAAAAAAACACAACATAAGTGGTGTGAGAAGTTAGTTCGTATTCCTGACTGAAAGGTTGTAATATCCAATTATGTAAATTGTGAAATGGTGGTTGGTATTATTTTTGTAGCCTCTTTGGTTTTTAAATTAGAAGTTATCTGCACACGCATAAAGATTTTTCATGGGGAAATTGTTATACTTTAACCCACAGAAGTCCCCATTTTGAAAAAGATAAAAACGTAATAATATATGGACATACAAAAATTAAAGCAATACAAATTAGATAAAATATAATTTGAAAAAATTTGTAGAATTATATTAATTGATAAAATTTCGAGCATTTCTAGTTTTATTTTTCTTTTTCAATTAAAATATGTAAATTTAACGTTAAAAAAATTTTTTTTTTGATTGACGATCTTAATAATTGACATCAATTGAAAGTTTAATCTAAAAAAAATTCAGTAATTAAACGCATTTTGACGCACTTGTTAAAAATATAAATTAGAAAAGAAGACATGTTAAAACTACGTGATATTGCAATATTTTTTTCATAATTATTTATAATTTTATTAAATTATCTATTGATAAATTAACTTTATAGCATAATTAATTAATTTATTTATGATAGTATTTAATATTATATTAACAAAAAAGGAAATGAAATAAATCTTACATTTTTTCAATTCAATCAGAAAAGTTGGTGTGCATAATTTTAGTATATCGACTAAGATTAAAAATAATTTCTTTTATTTATCATTGACAAGAATAATGTGTCACAGCATTAACAGTTTCAACCGTCATAATGATCATGTACATATGTATGTATGTGCTCTATAGACTTTACATCAGGCATTGGGACTTTTTACAACGACTGAGTAAGTATGTATTCCTACGCTAATTGAAAACTTCTTCTACCATAAAAACAATTATTATTATGTCGAAAATAATTGATAATATTTTTAAATTTTGCAAAACCTTTATTCATCGTATATTCGTAGATTGCAATTAAAATCAAAGACATTTTTAACATCTCATCGCTATTCATTTCCTTAATTTAAATAAATCATTTATTTATTAAATAATAAATAAATAATAAAAATAAGTCCTTTATTTATTTAAATAACAACACACATTAACTGATAACACTGCGTTATCAATTTTATACACGATCCTTTTTAACAAAAATCAAACTTTTCCGCCTTCAAGAGACGTTCATAAATTCCTATGTATTTGCTCATATAATTCTGTATACCGTACGATGTGTATGCTTTGTTGTTGTCTGTTCGTCTTGTTTGGTTACTTTTACCCGCGTAACAATATAAATATAAATGACATACATATTTATATTAACAATATAAATGACATATTTTTGATCAGAATTTAATATCTTCAGTTATTTTCATTAGAACATTAAAAAGGTGCATTAAAAATAAGTTCGTTGCTAACTAGATTTTGTTTAAAAAAACTTATTTGAAAAGTGAATAACTGTAAAAAAATTTGCTATATTTCCTCAATAATAGCGAAAATGCAAGTAGAGCAGCTGAAAATATAAAAAATGTTTACATTTCTGATAATGCAACGAGCAATCACACGCAACTTGAAAAGAAAATAGTAGTGACGAAATCACTATGCGCCGACAGAAATGATCTATAGCACTGTGTTATCATTTAGAGGAATTAAAGTTATAAAGTATTATACTGCTCTCAACATATATGTATAAATTTTTTGAAGGCCGGTTACTATTACCAGACTGTCTCTAGACAGTTTGATGCTAGACTCAAATCCCTTGTTCTATAATTAACCAGTATAAGTTTAGATTGTCTTAACGAGAGTTGTCTGAGTAGAGCCTTCGCCTACCTCTATTTTCCCTCTTGCAGAATATATCTTTCCAAATTCTTCTTTCCAAAGAACTGGCACCTGACAAGGTTGTTTGCATTTTCATTGCTCCGAATCCAGTAGAGTGACCCTATTCCCCCTGTCTTGCCTTGCGCAGACAGAGTCCTTCAATATCAAGTAAGAAAATTATCTGTGATAAGCTGCACTTCTGCTGTCAAATTATTGAATCGGATCTTTACAATTAAATCGTACTTTGGAAGCAGTCTTCCTTAAGCGTACATGTTTAGCCAGTGGAAGTGTTCGATCAAGACAACATCAGGCCACATCCATTGTGGCTCGATAGTGACTCTCTGGAAACTACCGTATTTTAATGATTCCTAATCCTTTCCATATACATATTGTATTTTTTACAAATAGGAAAGAGAGTTTCTTTGAGAGTGGAATAATGAAATTAGGAAGAGAGGGATATTTATTATAAATTCTGTCATTCTCACTATGCTTAATGAAGTTATAGGTTATATATTTCTGACAAAAGAATGCAATTATGTCTACTAAGCCTAAAACACTTGTGTTTAATCAACAGTATTGGTTAACAAATTTAACTTTCTTTCATAGATTTTTCCCTTTTGGACAGGTTTTGTTTTCGAATGGACTCTTAAATGGCATCATCACCCGTGTTCTATGGCTACTTTTCTTTGTGATTTATTTATCAATTTCTTTGTCATGCCTTTCAAAAAACCAGATGCCTTATCACAATGGTTCATTGTACCCAGAAGCAATATTTACAATTTAAAATAGTTTCTTTAATTTTTCTACTTACTTAGGCACACTTTAATAATCAATGACTGAATATTTCTAATTCATGTCAGATGTCAATCCATTGATCGATTGACCAGAAGCAAAGTTAACAAAATTGTTTACATTTATATCCCACTGAATTGAAATAATTAACGATTGTAATTAAACTATTTGTGTTTGTATTTAAATATTATTCAATTATAATACAGCCTATACGACATAAAAAAAGGTTAAAAATGTTAAATAAATAAAATTAAAACTTTATCACTCAAGGCATCGTAAAGGCTATCAGTAATTATTTTTTACCATACACATGTACATATTTACGTATGTACGTATATATGTATGTATATAAAGTCAAATAAAATTAAATTTAGAAGCCCTCTAATTTTTGTGTTCGAAAATGTCCAAAAAAATTTCTGTCGGCCTCATAATGGGGTATTGTGTCCAATATGCCGATCTTTGATGACCTTGTTACGGTGCTGCATGGACTATGTTTTACAGTAATAAGATGTACTGATGATGGTGTTTACGGTTAAATTATGGCTCTGGCTCTGACTCATACTCGACTAGTGTATTGCTGAGAGATTATCTGTAAATACCCGCAATACATCCATAGTTCCTTTTACCAATACAATAAAGTTGGACCTTTTATACATGCATCGCTTATTTGATGATCTAAATAGAATTAAAAGATCGATATAGTCAACTGCATAGGCTCCCTAGGGATAAGTCTATCTCTAGGGCCATATACAACTATCCGACTGTCATCATTCAGACCATAGACAAATCCCCCTGCATTTTTTTGTGAAGGAAAGTGCTATAATGACTAATTTGAAGCACTGAATGGAATTCACGTCAATGCTAGAACTCAAGGACATTGGTCACTTGAGTGTTCTAAGAAGCATTCCCGATTCCACGATAATATGTTGAAACCAGGGGTCTGGACCAAAGAGACGTGGAGAAGTTATGATCTAATTTAAAAATCACCATATCTGTTCATCAAGTATCTTTTAATCCGATGTAATATCCGCGCGCTTTGGGATGAACCTACAGAGAGGTGTTACTTTTAAGCTGTACTAAAAGCACTGGCCTCGCATTTGTTGTGCTCTGCTAGAACACGATCTCTCTGAGATCGCTGGCAAAGTATTTACTGTCGTACTGGCAAATATGGTTTTGCATCAGACATTATTAGCCCCGAGCTCTATTGTGGAATTAACTAAGTAAAAATCGGATTGAGAGTGGGCGTTGGGACTACAACAGGCCTTACAAATAGTTGGGGCTTTCTCCTATATAAACTACGGAAGGCGAATATTGATAGGATAGTAGATAATAACATTCTATAGATACAGTTCTGTCTGAGATATTACAGTATTGGAAAAAATTATAGGGACACTTACATTTTTCAATATAATTTTCCCTGAATCCAAACAATAGGGACAATGCCAGATGCCGAAAAATACCCCCATGGCATTATCGACCCTCCACCATGTTTGATTTTGCTCAACAGTGGGACGCAGTCCCAGAAAAGTACCACTGTTGAGCAAAAAAAATATAGAAAAAAGGCTGGAATTTGCCAGACGACATCTGTGTCCTAAAAACTGGAATAATGTACTGTGGTCAGACGAAACAAAGGTTAATTTGTTTGGTTCGGACGGAAAAGCGTTCGTACGTCGTCCTGTAAATACAGAATTTAATCCGAAATATACAAAAAAGACATCTAGCGTTGACCCTTTTGTTTGGATTCAGGGAAAAATGTGTGCAGCTGACTACATAGATATTCTACAGAATAAAATGCTTCCGTTTGCCGAGGACGAAATGCCACTTGAATGAGAATTTACGCAAGACAATGATCCGAAATTGTGGTTTCAATAGAATGAGGTACCTGTAATGGAGTGGCCGTTCCAATCACCGGACTTAAATCCAATTGAACACCTCTGGGGAGTCCTAAAAAATAAAATCGGCAACTTGAAATCAAAAAATAAACAGGAATTGTGGGAAAAAATGCAGGACACTTGGTATTCAATTCCCCTTGACGTCTGTGAGAATCTTGTGGGATCTATGAACCGTCGCTGTCAGGAAGTAATAAAAATGAAAGGTGCTTCAAACAAATATTGAAATAATATCTGGAAATGATGGTAATGTTTAACAAAATATACATATTTTTAGCATAACATAAAGTGTCCCTATTATTTTTCCAGGCCTTTTTCAAATAAATTATATTATTTTTAAGAATTTGGCAGAACTAGTCATTTATTTTTAATTTATAAGTAAACTATTTGAATACCTTTAATTTAATGTATATATTTTGCAATATTTATGGAAAAGTAAATAAAAATATAAGAATATATTGAAAATTTTAAGTGTTCCTATTATTTTTTCCAACACTGACGGAGACGGAGTGCTAGGGTCTGTCTGAAGGAAAGTGACACCATAATGTACATTTTCTGCAATTATGTTGCACTTACTAGGACGACATGTCACATTTTGAATTGGTGTCAATTGAATCGAAGAAAAATCAAAACAGTTCCTATCAGAGATTTATTGGACTTCATTAAGAGAACTTGAAAGTTGCTTAATATTGGGATTAGATTTCGATTGACAATTGTGGTTTCTGTAAGAATAGCACTGATAATTACACCGGGATAATCAGGCAGTTCGTCATTCATTGAAAATAACAATTTTTTCAGGTCTAGAAGTATTAACCTAATGTTATGCGTTTTTTATTATTTTCTGATAAGCGATTCTACATACATATTTGTTCTGTATTTTGTAATATTCAGAAATTGAATATTATTTACTTTAAAATTATCTTGTGAATATTTTTCTAACAACCACTTTTACAATATAAATTAATTATTAACAAAGAAAATGTGCAAATTTTGCAAATTAGAAATATTATTATATTATGTTCAGCTTGCTCATAGTCTAATAGTGTATATAAAATAAATATTTATTAACAATTATTCATTTTTAATTATTTTTTCTATTGAAATATGTTTTTTTTTTGTCTATTGTTTCCTTTTCTTTAAAATATTTTAGACTATATTTATAATTGTAGTATATTTATGCATACTCTGAAACACATTTTGTTTACCTATCTGCTGTATTTTTCATTTTATTCACTTTATTAATGGCTTTTTTTATTATTTGTTTTGAAATGATCAGGCATGTTGTGTACAGAAAAAATTTGCTTACCTATATATATTACGTATAGTTTTGGATAAATGTTCCTGATTACGAGAACAATTTTTGCAATTAACAACAGGCAAGTTTAAATATCACAATTATTTCACACACGCAAGATAATTGATATCCTTAAATCGTAAGAGAATATGTCTGGAAATAACCTGAACACATTACAAGTTTTCATCAAAAATATTTCTCACCCGATAGTTTATGGAAAAAAACAAGTGTGTGCACGCTCGTATACATAATCGTTAAAGCCATTTGCAATTATGAAAATGGAAATAGCAAGAGATTGGCCAAGTCACCCGCAATGCAATTAACCGGAATCTGCAAATTAGCAGAAAGAGAGGAAGACCAGCGTGCAAATGTAATTAAGGAACTTGTATAAAAACAGAATCGATTGGATAAACTTTGTCGCAACCCTATACTTTTTATAAGAGCAAGCTATAATTGTGGAATTCAAGAAAACTGACTTAAAAAAAAACAAATTTTTGAATGAAATTCTTGGAGGTCAATTTTCTAAAATATGGAAGTGCACACATATGTCACTATATATAAATGGTAGAACAAGGCATCTACTTTAAAACCTTTTAGTGGTATATCTCAATTAATCCAGCTCGCCTCGGACAGGTTTCATACAAAAATTGTTTTTTTTTTTCAGTTTTCTCGAATTTTACGATTATTAAGATGCTCTTTTGTAATTGAGACTAAGCACTTTTATCAAATTAGTATTTTTTAGTAATGAAGCTAATTTTTTGTTAAATGGATAAATTAATAGGAAAAATTGTTTAATTTGATCATAAACACTGGCCTCCCCTATACTACTCCTTAAGCATTGGAAACCAATATAAAGATTTATTGGAAAAATTAGTCTAAAAGTAGCCTGTCTGAATTGCATTTTAGATGCTGTGCACACACAGGACTACCTGCATAGTGCCTAGATAGGTATTCTTTACTTATGAGAATAAATTTAACATACATGGATCAGATGGAAAGCAGTACGTTAGGCGTTTTTTCCTAACAATACTCAGGCTATTTTCAAGCATGGTGAAATGTTGGTACTGGAGTGGGGACGTGTTTCCAATGCAGGAGTAGGGTATGTTCATTATATAGACAGTAAAATTGATCCATTCCAATATTTAGTCA
The DNA here is from genome assembly GCA_936449025.2 of Sarcophaga subvicina. Lineage (NCBI taxonomy): Eukaryota > Metazoa > Arthropoda > Insecta > Diptera > Sarcophagidae > Sarcophaga > Sarcophaga subvicina. The sequence continues at coordinate 44,676,573 of OW388084.2, forward strand.
TTTTTAAACGAAACCTGAAGCAAAGTGCCGATAATTTGAATATATTAGACACATTTGTTTCTACCAGAACAACAATCCGAAGCACGTTGCAAAACTGTAGCTTATGCACAATTGTTCAAAACGACTCCAAACACCGGCACAGGCCCATGATCTCAACATTATCGAGCATGTTTGGTAAAAACTTGGCCGTAGGCTCTATAAATCCAGTATCAGCAAAGTGGAGCAGTTGAAACAATGAATTATGCGAGAATGGAACAACATAACCACGTAATTTTACCATAATCTCGTACAGTCGATGGCTCGACATTTGGAAGTAGTAATAAAAGCAAAATTATATGTCAAATTATGCGTTTGACATAAATTTCGTTAATATAGTCTTCCTTTATTGTTTTAAAAATATTTTTAAATAAAACAATGCTAAGTATTATACATTGTTTAAAAACTTTTTTAAATATCTATAAATCCGCATCAATATTCTTTTTTTAAATGTTTCCATTGAAAAAAACGGGATCTCAAACCTAATGTCCAAATATACGAGTCACTGTATGTAAGAAATATTATTTAAAGAATAGAAAATAGAAAATTATCTACAAGAATATATAAATATAATATATGTACATATAAATATATAAAATATGAATTGTCTAATAATAACAATTGGTCCAAAAAATGCGTTATTATTAGTGGGATCGAAAGCATGAAAAATCTTATTTGTAACAGAATAAGTATTAATAACTAACTTACTGAAAAGATAATGAATTTGTTTTACTAGGTAGAATGGCAAACTTTAGTAAGTATTTAACTTTCAACATTCGTGTAGTGTCGGTCGGATCTAGATGTAGAACTGTTTGGAAAATATGTTATTGTGTGAATTTGCCAACAAGAAATAATAAAATTCATAGGTATTTCTCCCACTCTTAGAAAGAGCTCTACATATTCACCAAGATTAGCTGCATGTGTCCTTACCAAATAATTTCAACTACAGTTATCAACTACATTTACAGTGTTAGAAAGCTAAGGAATCATACAATCTATACTTTCAAATCAAATACATATGTATGTATGTTTAAACTTGTCGCTCGTTTAAAATTTTACTGATAATTTCAGTACAATATTTGATACACGTTATCGCAACAATATAACGAAATTAAATTTTTTTAATTTACGACTTATTCCGGGTTTCACCTGTTGGCCTTTTCTTAATTGTAGTATATCTCGCTATTATTTGCTAGATCTAGATCTGTTTGTCAATAAGAAGCCATAGATATATATTAACCAACAAATATTGAATGGAAATCAATCATTCAGGTGTGGAAATACAATAAAGTATTGATAACAGTAATCGACAGTCAATAAGAAAGCTAAAACCGGTCAATGGCGACTTTGTTATTATCCTACTATATTATGTTTATTGTATGACTGTTTCATATATGTAGGTATGTATATCATTTATGTACATCCACACCTTTTGGAATTAATCCAAAATGACTTCTCTAGTACAATAAACAACAAATGTTATCACAAACCTGCAACAAATTATGGAGTAGAGCATAAGAATAACAAAACAACTTTAACTACACTCTCTGCTGCTGTATTTCTCTTAACAAAACAACCTTTATCAATAATTCAATCAGAGTATTGTAATATCTACCGCCAATAAACCAAGTTAAGCTGTTGTTTACTACTCACCTATATAATCGTACAGAAGAAATCCAATCGTCACAATTCTGAGTGTTTGTATGATTCAGGAGAGCCGTTAAATTCATTGCCCTACAAACAGCACGTGCAGCAGCAGTAAAGCAGCAATGTCGACGGCGACGACAACGGCAGGTCCAACGGCAGCAAAACAATCACGAAAAGGATATAAAATAATAACAATAAAACAAAACCAGAAACAACTTTGGGGTGGTGGTATGAATGACGAAGTTATAAGATTATTTGGTGAGAGGGCAACCAACTGCAATGCAACTACAATATCACTAAACAATGCTGTTGTGTATACTTTGTTAGTGTAGAATTTTGTATTTTTTGATTTTGTTTTTTTTTTGACGATGTATTTGCAAACGCATTCACATACACAAACACCTTTAAAGGCTTTGTTTTAAATAAACAACAATTGCGATATTTCAAAATATTTTTCTTTTCTCCGATTTTAGCGAAATTTACATAATTTTTTTAATGAATAGAACACAATAACTCTTTGAATATTTAATTAACACGTTAATATTCTGGTATGAATATTTAAAATAAAAACGAGAGTATTTTCTATATGAATTGAATTTTAATAACACATTCTCACATTGCACTCACTCTCGGAATAAAATATCTACGCGACCGACGTGTTAGCAGCAATTCCGTATAAACAAGACAAACAGATGAGGAAAATTAAATCACACAAATCCATATACATATGTGTAAAAAATAAGAAAAAAAAAACAAAGTACAATTAAAACAACTCGTTTTTTTGGAGACTGAAGAGTTTTAATCAATTTGTTGTTATTTGCACGAAACTTTTATTTTCGTTAACTAAAGCTTCTTTTTTTAATACTTTGTATGTGCTTAAGCATAAGATTAAACACTTTTATTATTGATAATTTCTGTTATAAATATTTAAACGCAAACACCATTTATTAACCACTAATTTTAACGCAAACGACATCTGCAAATATATGAAAATTTCCACTAAAAATTTTCTTCTCAACTCAACTGATTTTATGTTGTTATATTTTCTTTCCTCCCGTTTTATCACAAACAGACACAGTTGCTGAAAAAAGGCACATACTATCAAGTTTTAGTTATAAATATTATAGAAATATTAGTTGAAAAATAATTAACAAAGTGAAACAAACAATATAATTTTAAAGTTTGTCTATTATTCTACAATTATTATTTAAAACTTTTTGCTTAATTGTTAAAAATTACATTTATAGTACCAAAGATCTTAATGCAATAGTTTGCAACCCTGTATTATGTTGACAAATACCAGCTGTTTTGTTTTGTACTTTTCAGTTTGTTTTCAATTTACTTTGTTTACGTGCTTGACAAATTCGGGTTTCTCAGATTAGCTATTGTTGTTAAATGCATTTATTAAAAATTGCATTTAATAATATACAAATAAGTCGCATAATGTCGTTTTACGCTGTAGCAGTAGGCCGGAGAATTGGCATTTATAATAACTGGTATGTTGGAAAAAAATACATTTAAAATCCATGAAATCGTTGGCCCTTTTGTGAATGCAAATTATTTTCAAAACGTCTATATATATTGCACTAAATGTCACACTGACGGTCCTTTGAGTAATGCAACAGTTAACAATTATAACTACAAATTATTAAATAAATACTGGGTTATATTGGCTTTCTGTGTGTCCTCACTCGGCCTTCCTTTAGAGGTATCCTTGTTTTGCGTTCTTCGAACAATCTTGTTTAGAATAGGACGTCAATCAAGCTGCATGTTGATAGTGGAACTTAAGGGGCATAATACACAGAAATTGAGTACAACTGGTATGTGGATACTCGAATCTCCCAATAAACCATACCCACAGCCCTAAAATAAGGAACACAATCGTTATTTAAAGATTTTATTCTTATAAAAAAAATTTACATGGAATTATAAAAATGAAGAAGAATTTTATTTAGGTTATTCAACATAAAGCGTATTCCTCTAAAAATGTGTAGTTTCATAAACTTAGGTCTGGTTGGTGTCTTTGACGATATTCCCTTCACAGTTACCGCTCTTACAGTACTCCAGTAAATTGATGAAAATTATATCATCTGGAAATAAAATCCGCCCCATTAGGTCATCCATGTTAAAAGTTTGTTACGGTACCTATATTAGAATTTATGTTCCGAAATTCGATGACTTATATTTTTTATAATTTTGTACAGAAAAGGCAAATGCTGTACACTTACATATACATACACATATATTATTTGTTAATAATTTAAACGTTATATTTATTTATTTTCGTAATAGGAAGTGTTGCGAAGAACAGATTAAACGATTTAAAGGTGCAAAATATAAAAAGTTTCCAACATATGCAGAAGCAGATGCATATTTAAAAGAAAATTTATTTCCGAAAACTAAGAATCAGTATAAACCTGAAGATCACACCGTGCCTCTGGGTGCCACAGCAAAGGAGAAGCAAGCGGAGGATGTCAACAAAGAATCGGAAAATTTATGGCCACAAAGTGATGGTGATGATTTTATAACGGACGAAGATTTGGTACAGTAATATATACAGCAAATAATTACTATGTTTTTATATGTCGAATATGTTTTTATATTTGTTCAATTATAGCTAATGGCTTTAGCTGAAGTTGAGGGTTTGCCACAAACATCAGAGAATAGAAAACGAAAAGCTGATTCACATATTAACAGTAGTTCTTCTAATAAAATTCCTAAACATGAGTCCATAATATGGGAACCTGTGGGCATGAAGCACATTGGAGACATGAAATTTCTTCTAGACTCTGAGGGTTATGTTATAGTCTATACAGATGGTTCGTGTTTTAATAATGGTCAAAAGAATGCATGCGCCGGTTATGGTGTTTATTTTGGCGATAATCATGTTCTGTAAGAATACTTTGTAAAAGAAGAATTTAAGTGTCAACCATTTATCTCTCCTTAAGGAATGTTGGGAAACCAGTTATTGGGCGAGTTACAAACAATGTTGGAGAAATACAAGCTGCTATTTATGCCATTAAAACTGCCAAAAGATTGGGTATAACAAGGCTCTGTCTAAGCACAGATTCCCAGTTTCTAATAAATTCCATTACATTGTGGATAAAAGGATGGAAAGCGAAAAATTGGCGTTTGAGAAATGGAGAACCTGTTAAAAATGTAGTTGAATTTAAAGAACTAGACGCTGTGCTGCAAGATAAGAGTATTGAAATCAAATGGGTAAATTTGTATGCATGTGTATATCAATTACATTTTTATAATATTCTATGATTTATTTTTGAAGAATTACGTAAAGGCTCATAAAGGTATAAAAGGCAATGAAATGGCTGATAAACTGGCACGGGAAGGTTCGGAGATCTACAGAGCTATGCACCTAAAATAAGAAATTTTTAAAACGCAAGTTTATATTTGTATGTTGTTATGCCTGATAAGCGATTATGCATATTTAATAAATTTTTTTAAATATTTTTATTTAATAAAGCACGATAACTGTGCTTTAAACTATTTATGCTCTTAATATATATTTTTATTTAAACTTGAAAGTCTAGAATAACTTTTAGTATACAAGCTCAACAATACTTCTTCCGATTTTATATTAACTATGCGCTGCCTCTGTTTGATCTGTTATCGTAATACCTTGGTTCCAGACTTGAAAAACAAAGAAAGACTACAGCCATCGTTAGTAACTCGTCTAAATCTTTGACTTTGAACACACCTTATTGTAGTCGTTTTCTGATAATAGAAACTGTGATTTTAAAAAGTGAAATGAATCATTGAAGTATGTTCAGAATAGAATTATTTCAGGTACATTTTATTTTACGGCGTACTTCAATTTATTCGTAATACTAAGAAAGAAAACGATTAAACAAATGAACAAATTTTTTTCGTTTTTGGGGCATTACTTCTACTGTAGTGATTTTTTATTGAAATTTGGCAACACTGTTCGCAGCTGTCTTTTAGTCCCAATATTATCCAAATAATGTTTGTGACAATGTTTGTTTATAAAATATTAATTCTTAGTTTTCTGATAAATGGGGTAAAGGAATATATAAACTCGTGAACATGAGGACGCTTTTAATTTATTTTTGTCTTATATCAACGATTGTGTCTACGCGACAACAAGAAGATAACGACATTATCCAGACACCTATAATTAGTATGGAATTAACGGAAACCGGCTTCCATCGGTAATCAATAATCCACTCCGTCTTGGTCGTGTTATTGTAATTATTGTTGTATTTTCAGGAATCTGGTATATACGGTTGAATTTGATTATCCATTGGCCGGTAAGGAATGTGAATATGTCTTAAGACAACAGCTGCCAGCTGCAGTGTATGTCAGTGTAGATCAACTGGATGATCTCAAACGACTTGAAAAGGTACAACAGATTTTTATTATTAAACGGCATTTATGAAATAATCGTGTTTTCTAACATACATCTGTAAACTTCTCGTCCTGTCCACATTTGTACATACACTAAGCAACAAATTTCCTAATTAATATTACTTTTGTGGCCCTAGATTATTTAAATTAGCTAAATAATATGTTGCAGATTGGCCACATTGATGGAGTTTTGCCTTCCTTACCTGGACGAATATATGTATGTTAATGATGCTATGTATCAACAAACTTTTTGATTTACTTACTTATTCTGTTCCAACTGAACGAATATTTCTCCAATTATACAAAAATTGATTTTCATAGGACCTCTAGTTTGTTAATCCGATAAGGTTAATGACCACACATTTCAAAAAAATCTGAACTTATGGCTTATTATAGAAGCTGACTCTAAGTTGCGATTTCACTACATTTGTCTTCGGCGTACACAACTACATTTGTTACGATCCCAAAACAATATAATAAAATTTAAAAAAGTAAAATTCTTCAAGGGAAAATAAACTATTGTAAACATCACATAAAATGGTACTTGATAACTCCAATTTTGGGATACCTCTAAAGTATTCTGGTCAGAACGAAACTTTACTCAGAAAATCAGACTTAAAGAATACAATACTACTCTGAGAACTCTCGAATTTCAAAGAACAACATTTTATACAGGATATTTTGAATATTTTGATACTGCGGTAGAGTCAAAGTATTCATTATGACATTGTATTTGAAAAATTCACAGTTACTTGGGAAATAATGCTGAGAAATGTAATTTATTTGCTAACAATCATTGAACTGTTGCTACCTCCACTACAAATAAGTTTTTGAATTTTGGAAGATACAGCAAACTATTCCTGGGCTAAATCCGAACAAAGATCCAGATACATTCCATGTATCGCATGGCCAGTACTCTTTTAATTTTTAATGTGGAGGATTGTACTAGTTAAATGTAAGGCTCATATACGAGGGCGATGTTACAAGCACAATAAAATAAAGTTTTTCTAAAAGCTAGCGCAGTTCAAAGGTAACAAACACGTCACATACTGAATAAAAAAGAAATGTTGCTCTTCCCTATTTATCGATTTATCTGAATGGAGTTTAACTTACCATGTAATATTGTTATGCGAACAAAAACAAATTATAATAACAAAAATTTACATGCCATACTGTAAGCAGGATTGCACAAACAACTACTTAGGAAATCGCGGGAAAGGAACAAAACAAAGATCAAAAATGCAGGAACAACACTTAAAAAAGGTTGCGAAGTTACCGGTCATAAAAATAAAAAGGGATATGAATAGAGCAAATAACGTTGATATCGTGCAGTCGTGATTAGTCAGACAGTGTTGAGACGTGAGTCTGTCACCGAGAGTTGTATTAAAAAATGCGTGTTAAACACAGTGGTATTGAACACCGAAAATTTTAATCTTTATTAAAAAGAATCGTGAATAAAATCGATAGCGCAGCGTTATCAGTGTTATTTAAATAAAATCCTTTATTTATAACTAATAACGTTCAGAAATAAATACATAATTTCTTTAATTTTAACTGCGATATTAGAATTTACGTTAAATAAACATCTTACAGAACCCAACAAATGAGATCAAATTGGCTGATATCGGTAGCTAGGTCATATCACCTCCACCGGAGATAGCCATGACCTCAAATCGCTCTTGCAGAGTTTCCAATGTAACATAAACTGTGTTGCAAGTTGCGCTGTCTTATTGTAAACACATGTCGTTGGTGTCCATATCATCCAATTCAGGCCAAAAGAAGTTGTACTATTTGGGAATAACGCTTTCTATTACAGTATTCTTCGTCGTTGAAGTTAATTTTTCAACAAAAACACATTTCTCACACACCGCGAATTTTAATAATAAAATTCAATTATTTGCAAGTGCTGTTCACTTGTTAGCTTAGTCACGGATAAAAAAATGGCAAACCTTACTCGGCATTTTTGGCATTGTCACATGTCGCGAATCTTTTTACTGAAATCAATTACAGAAGCAGAAACATTTCCTCTTATTGAAATTTATACTGTGTATAATTTAGTATAAATGAACTCATAAATTAACGAATAAAACTGAAACTAAAAAAATAAAAACATTTTTGTTTGACAGTGATATAGAGTTAGTGATTATAAAGACATTACTTTATATTTTTTTATTATATTAAAAAATAAACAACTTTCGCTATCTCTTTAATTAAAAATTTATTACTTGCACATGTACTTTTAGATCGATGTCATTTACCCCTCATTTGTTGACATAGAAAAACCGACAGAACAATCTAAGCCATTCGAAGTATTCTTAAAAGGTGTACCAAAGACAAGTGATACTCTAACATTACCAATACATTATCGCTATCATGCTCCGAGTGATGAAAGGTATGAATATAAAATAATTCAAAACATATAATTTAATTAGCCATACTATATGTAATATTTCACTTTCTTAAAATCATAGTTCTTCTGTACCAGTGGTTTTAAACACTCCAACTATGTTTATCAATTGTCCCACACATGAACAACAACTATTAGAGAATGAATTACAAATCGAGGCAAACACTCAATACTGTTTAGACGCGCGAGTGCCAATTATTAAAAAGTCAGCCAGTTATACTCCAATATCCGAAAAATGGAATGAACACTGCAATTGGAAATTTGTTAAGGTCGATGTAAAAGTTAAATCGTCATTACGAGCTGATATACCTGTAGGTAATAGAAACGCATATCCTCCTATTCTTTATGCTACAATTATTATGAGTTGGATTGTTTCACTATGGACGATATTTCGTACAAAGCGTATTCCAACGGCCATCAATGAAAAATTGGAGGAGCAGAGAATTTTACAAAAAAAGTATAAATAAATCAAAATCATTGAAAGCACTTCAAACATTCATGTAATGCGGCATTTTTGAAGGTAATAAATAGTATTAAATACAATTTTTTATAACAAAGTAGAAACAGAATAATAAAATTTATTATTATTAATAAATAAATATTAAATCACAGGCTAGCAATTGTTATTTTGTTTCGCATAGCAATTTTAGTTTCGTCGGTATTTTTTTTTTAATGTATAAAAATGTATAAAGATTAGGTCTTAACTTTATTAGAATTTTATTTCTAATATCTATTAATGACGTTTCTCTTTAACATGTAATCGTTATTAACAACATGTTATCTTTACTATGAGCATGACATGTTAACTATGAGTTGCGTAATATTGAGGAGTCAAAATATCTCCCTAATGGAATCGCGAAATATTGGATCTATGTCGTCTAAATGGGAAATTCTTTAACACAATTGATATTGATAGGGGCTTCATGACCTCTATACTAATGCCAATGTGATACTCTTAGATAAATTTAGGAGATCTATTGCGATACAAATTACGCGAAAGACTAAATGCTCCGTGATGCTAACATATTATTCTCTCTGGGTACAACTCTATTCTATTGCGCTGCAGAATTCGTCCTGAATAAAGGATCTCCTATTACAAATATTTTTATCTTCTAACAGTCAGGCCGCAATCGAATATTTGAAATTGAAATTTTAACTGGTCGGCATCTGCTGCGGCTGCCTTGGTCGATTTTTTCAGCAGTTTTTTTTATCAATTTTATATTGGTTCCTGGTTACAGGGGCATCCAAAAAGTTCTGTAGCCTATTCACATACTTTGGCAGTTACACTTCTACCACATATATGAATAGGTATTCATTTTAGTTCAGTGAGGCTGTCTATCTGGCAAAGATATTTAAGGGTTACTGACTAATCCTGGGCTAAGGTATAACCTTATACCAAACAACTTTTATATTAAACAGTAAGGTCTTCTCTGGTACTGTACTTGTCTTGACCGACAAGTACACGTCCTCTAACCTAACCTAACCTAAGGTCTTCTCTGTCGCTGTGTTATTCTCACGGTCGATTAGAAGGAGGCTATTGTTCATTTCAGTCGATTAGGAGGAGGCTATTGTTCATTTCAGTCGATTAGCAGGAGGCTATTGTTCATTTGAGTCTCTGGTTCGCTACAGGATTCTCACATGTGGCTCACCCTTACTCGATAGTCTAACGTAGCTATCCTTAATTGACATCAAATCGATTAAATAATTTATCAACATTCGAGCTGATTTTCAGCTTGATTGTCACAATACCAATGGTCAAGACTGATTAATCAGCACTTATCAGTTAGCTATAGGTTATCACTGCATGTGGTAACACAATGGACCGATGTAGGTACTCAAATAAATTTTTATTTTAGTAAAGTTGCAACTACTTTCCATCGTATCCTAATTTGAATCTGAACATTCCATAAGTGCATTTAGTTTCATCCAATAATTTATTTTTAAAAGCACAATGTTTACAGGTAAGGTGTTACATAGCCAAGCCTGACTGTCAGTAACTTTCTTACTGACACAACTCTTTGTCTCTTGTAAATTATAAGCCGTTAAGCGATTAGACAATTGCTTTATAAATGCTTATAGAAATTGTGATAATAATTTAGTAAGAAATTCTAAAATTTATTAACCCAGATAAGAATCAAAATCCTGGAATATTACTGACCTATTCCAATATTATATAGTTCTTATTATTAAGCTATTGCTTGTAATATAATTTAAATAAATAACTTTCGTAGAAAGTTATTTTAATTAAAAATCGCTACACACAATTCCGAGTATAATTAAGAAAGTAACTTTTAAATTATTAAACAAATATTGAAGCAAAATTATTTCCTTTCACAATTTCACTAAAGATCACACTTAACAAGATATTGTGGAGACATGTACATGTTCTTTCAAATTCAAGTTTCTTTTCCAAACAAGTTTATTTCTTTTGAAAAACTTTTTCTGTTTTTTTCTCAGTGTGTATCTATAAGGTATACCTAAACTGTCTCCTCTGAGTCTACTGCCCTGATAAACTTCCGGATGCTGTTCGGTGTCATCAAGAATAGACAAGTCTTATCCTGATGTGCATCCAGATGTTTCATTCTGCAATAATGCCTCACAGTTTCCAACTATGTACATATTTTGATGATTTATTCTCATAATTACAGAATCTACATATTGGGTTTTAGCCGATCCATTCTCTTCTTTGAGTCTATGGTGTTCTTTCAGAAGGGAGGTTATTAATTTCAGATTATTCCTACAAGCACATTTGGTTTGCGTAGAATTTCATTGAGTATACTCTTTTAAACATCTCTTTCTATTCCATAAAAATATTCAAGCACGGCGTAGAAACAGGCTTGCATCCCATTATCCTAACTGGAGAGAAAAAAATTGTAAAGGTTAAGTGGGGGCAAATCGCTCGAACTCGGTGTCCATTATCTCACCTCTTCATCATAGTCATAGTCATCGACCAATAGTGCACGCCGTTGACGATGGGGTCTTAACCAACATCGTTCTCCAACATATATGGACCAATGACGCCTCCAGCCCAAAATCCACAACAAACATTGGACATACTTTGATATTATGAGGATTTGCATCGTCGCAAATTTTAAATTTTGTTTGCTCTCGTACCCATTAAATCAGAAATGAAAATTATGGTCAGACAGGGCACTCGCTTTTATAGAACAATTTTATTGTATCCACTTATTGTTGTACGCTATATCCGTCTATGGTGATTTTGCACAATAGACTGAATAAATGACAACTAAATTGACAGATGACAACCTGAATAAGAAGGCCTATCTTAGCTTCGAAAGTTTGGAGTGGAGGTATGCTTCGCATACCTTTCTTATGACTTTTACTAATCTAAGAGTTTGTTCAATAGTGTCAATTTTAGACGCATGTAATATCTTCGTCACATTCTAATAGGTAGGTTCTTGACTTATTAGACGTGAGGCCACGGTTCAAACTGCAACAAAAACGAAATATGAAAAAATATTTCTTCGGCGACTTACTCTCAGTGGATTTCTGGCAAAAAGTCTGAGAGCTAATGAAATTGCCAATTGTTGTTTGGAGTCGATTTTAAACCGCAGGTTCTGCCACTCATGTAAAAAGTTAACACGCACATCATAAGTGGTGTGAGAAGCTAGGTCGTAATTCTGACTGAAGGGTTGTAATAACCAATTATGTATGTATGTACACACAGTTACTAAAGTATACATACGGTTAACAAATTTCAGAAATTTTTTAACCAAACCGTTTTCTTTGAAAATCTTTATAGTTTCCTTGATGTTAAGCCGGTCTTTTGCATTGGTTGAAAAATTTCTGAAATTGAACTGAATTGTGGCCCTGCACAGGCCCACAAAAGTATACATCCGATTAACAAATTTCACAAATTTCTGTACCAATGCAAAAGACCGTCTTAAAATCGAAAAAAGATGTCAGACAATTATAAAGATTTTCAACGAAAACGGATTGGATAAAAAACCGTATGTATACTTTTGTGGTTGAGTGTATGTATGTAATCTTTTCAACATATAATATGGGGTACTTATAACCTCAAGCAGCAACACTAAATGCTAAAAAGTTAGGGATAGTGGAAGCTCCAGTGGATAGGCAGATGTGGTATAAAATAAGCAACGATAGAAAATCAAGATAATTTAAGACAAGAGTATAATTCAATTGAAATAGACTTCAATAATAAATAAAGGCCTTGTCTTAATGCACTAAAAATCCATTGCTTATTTCCGTTTTAATAGAAAATTCACGTGTTTAAAGGCTTTATAAATTCGTGGTGTTTAATAATGTATTTATAATTTTATTATGATTTAATATCGCATAAATTTTGCACACTTTTCTATATAAGAATAGAACTTTTGTGCTTTTATGTTCAAATTTATTGTGGTTATTAAATAAATTTAATACAATAATAACAACCACGTATAAAAGTTATCAGCTATATATGTATGTACATTAGATTGCTATTGATTTCGTATAAGAACAGAATATGGCAGTAACGATTTACTCCATACAAATTAATAATTAAAAATTTTTTTTTCTTAATCTCTAAATTAATACAGCATCCACAATCTTCATACTTGTATGTAATCTGATACATTTTGTAAACAAAACAATGCTCTTTTCAAGGTTTAGATAATCGAAAGTACAATTCTGGTTTTTTATGTGACATTTTTCTTTCGACAACGTTTTCTTTTGCAGTTACGGCACCATTCTGTGGCACCATTCTGTGCTTACAATTGATGTTATGTTCTAAAATAGTTTGTTTTTCTAACTACATATTCTGTATTCGACAATTTTATTCTGAACCATTAATCTAACTCTTGTGTTGCTTAATTTTCCATTTACCTGTTTTTTGTTTTTCTTATTTAAATTTAAAAAGGAGGAATTATGTATAAACTAATAAATTCTCAATATTTTGTTATCAACCGTATATGTATTCTCATTCTATTTGGAATACAGAATAGCAGAGTTAAAGAAAAAAGTATTTGAAAAACAATATTTTCTATTATTATTTATAATACTTTTCGATAGTTACTCATAATCGTACTCAATGGTTAAAGAATGATAACAACCAAAACACTCAAAATTTGTTATACGCAATAAATAAATCCGAAATTAATTTTAAAATCTAGATCAGCAGATTAAAATATTTTATCGTTTTATTGGCATTTCGTTCCGTGTGAATAGTTTTTGCACTTCACATCTGAAGAGCACTCAAGCAAAAATGAATTTAAAAAACCCACAGACAACTGAATTGCCAAACCACATTTATTATTTTGGTCGTCTACTTCTTTAGATTAACCTTGAATACTAAAACGTAATGTGCTGTGCAAAGAAACACATTCCCGACAATCATAAAAACTTTCTTCCAGTTTAAGTTTTTCAATTTAAATAGATTTAAATCTAAAGACGACAAACCTAATTATTATTTCCCATTCCCGAAGTCGCCGTAGTCTAGTGGGTAATGTGTTGGCTTATTAGACGTGAGGCCGCGGTTTAAACAACAGGTCAGACAACTCCAACAAAACAAGATTCAACAGATTAACTCTGAGTGTTAATAAAATTGCCATGAAAACTTTCTCAAAAACCTGGCGTTCGGAGTTAAATGAATTAACACACACCACCTAAACGGCGTGAGAAGCTAGGGCGTAATCCTGGCTGGATGGTGGATCTTTCTGACCATGTTTGACATTGCCACCGGACACTAATCTTTTTTTATGGTGATACGTAAAGGCTCTCGTCATAGGAATAAGTCTCCCATAATTCCAGCTCTGGGAATACAAAATTACATCTGCAATTGATGAGACATATTCCAGAATACTTGAAGAAGTGTTCCAAAATTTGTTTTGACAAATTGATCACCTAATCTTTAAAAGGTAAATAATAGGTATTTATTTATTGCCTTAAATAAATACATACATATGTATTTTATTCATTTTTGCAGATTTTCTGTCCTTTTTGCCAACTATTTTTGTACCTAAAGTCAAAGATAAAATATGTTTTACAGAATTCCAACCGTGTTTTAAAGTAAGGCAGATTTTTAACGTTTATTCACTTAGTAAAATCAAATGTAAAATGAATGTAAAAACAGAGTAAAATGAATGCATCTCTAATCTATCACTTCATGATGGGGACCAATCAGTCTCGTGTAATAGGACAAAATTAGCCTTTCCAAACTAGTCCTGATGAAAATCAAAAATTTTTGATATTTGGGTGGATAGTGTAATAACAAAACACTCTCCCTCCATAGGTAGCGATTGTAGACGAAGTTCGTGTAATAGGCGGTTTGTGTGACCGTTTCAATTTCCTTTTACCAATCTGATCGCAAAGTTTAAGTCGTTGTGGGTTTTTTAAAACGAGAAAAGGAAAGCACAGGATATTTGTTAAATTACAAATTTAAATTAGTTTGAAGAATGAATAAATATTTGTTTTTTTTAAGTTGAGTTTCTTGAACTTTAAAAATTTTATTTGCTCGTAATTACAATTAGAATGTTAAACAAAACTATTTATTTACTACTAATGTTGTTAATAAGACGAAATGATAATTTTATTTACATAATAAACGAGAAAGCTTTAGTGCGACAACTTCTCAAGAATGTTAAACAATAAAAATTTATTGCAATTATTTTATGATAGCCTACTAAGAAGCAAATTAAAAAAAAAATTACCAACATTTTACAATTTGTAAAATTATATTGAAAACACAGCATTTGTTCATTATCAAGGAAATAAATGCATTTTAATAGCAAAACTTTTTTCGCACTATTAGAACTATTAATTATGTTGTTGGTATAAGACATTCGATTTTTGAAACATTTAAAAAAATTTTTTTGATAGTCTCTCTTCCAATTATGATATAACGCCAGCATGATCTTAGTTCTGAAGCAGTGGTTGCTAGCTAACCTTTTCAGCATCTTATGCCAAGGCAGTATTTAGTCTTCCTTTTCTTTCTCAATTTATGTTTTTATTAATTTTAATGAACATTTTATTCAACTTTAAATTCCATTAACTGCATATGAAAGATCTGAAACTCTTAGTGTCTCACGCCACTTACGTTGTGTTTGTTAATTTTATCCATAAATGACGGGACTTACAGTTTAAAGTCAACTCCGAACGTCAGATTCCTGACAAACATTTCATGGCAATTTTATTTACTCTCTGGGTTTTTGTCAGAAATCTGCTGAGAGAAAGCTACCGAAGAAATATTTTCAGATTTCGTTTTGTTTACATCTGAGTTGGGGTTTGAAACGTGGGCTTACATCGAAAAAGCCAACACACTAAGTACAAAACTATGACGACTTTGTTGATTTATACACGTGCCAATAATGAATTCACATCTATGAGAAGCCGATGAATGTTCTCATTATTGAAAGCAGCATATCCTATTCAATTGATTCGGAAGAGCTTCGCCATAAGGTCGTTTTTTTCATACTAATGCTCCAGTTTTTCTTAACGTCCAATACCATTAAATTCATATTTACAGTTCATAAGTAGAAATCCTTTCTTAGTTCTTCCCTCAGATAATTAATTAATATCAGAATAAAATATTGTATAAAATCCAATTTACACGATAAGTACATACGTACTGGAGGTGAGAGAGAAAATATGTCATACGACTTGTGTGACCGTCTAAATCGTCTTTAACCCTTTCCCTGTCCTGTGCATCACATATGATGCACAGCAAGTTGGTTTCATACGCTTGTTCATCACATGTGATTCACAAATGGTATTCTCTTTCGAAGTTTGTATTTTAATAAACGTGAAAGAAATAATCAATTTAAGAAACTAAACGTGTGGAGATGCATTATTTTATATATATATCCCCACATGCCTAACTCTTCATTTTTAGAAGTTTTATGGAAATAAAGAAGGCGAAGTAAAGAAACGAAAAGCAGTGCATAAAAACCGTTTTAAACAAAAATAAAATTTTGGACGTACGGCATAAAATTTTTTTGTATGGGGATAGGAAAAGGGTTTTGTAGAACGAATACATTAAATTTAAATCTCTATCTCAACAAGCTACTCTCAATACTTGTAGAAACAGACAATGTACTCGTAAATATACAAGTTTACGCCACACTAATTGTTGCCAATCGCGGTTACGGCCTACCTTATGCTGTTACTAGTAACATTTTTGAGATATGTTTTATGATTATATTTGTTATTGATATTGATTAATTTACGATAATTATTATAAAATTGTTTTTAGCAGATAAGAAAAATCAGTCTCAATAGTCAAAATATTGATTACGAACTATAAATAAAAAATGAAATAAATTAAAACTTTTTTCACATCTTTTAGAAATGGTGCAGAAAAAAGATAGCGGCTTATTTTAATTATAATTTTAAAAGCAATTTGTGATTAACACTATTTCTACCACGATTTTGTGTATACCTATTTTGACCAAAAGGTGTCTTTTGACACCTAATGACATAATTATGGAAATACTTATTAAAACACTCCTATTCCTATTGTTCCCAAACAACAATCGAATATAAAATTTATAACGGGGAATTTAGTGTACCGAAAATTTCTGGCATTTTCGAAAACTTTCTGAACAGAATTTCACAGAATTTCCATGGCACGACATTGCAGAATTTCCAATTGTGCAGAATTTTAATGGCTTGGTATAATAATACGAAGAGTAAAAAACCAAAAACAAATTATAGTTCAGTCCAAATGTATGTCATGTGTAGTTTCTTTATATTTTTTATTTCTTGCTTTAAGAAAAATCGTAAAGGTGTCAAAAGACACCTGATGGTAGAAATAGGTATATCATGTACGCTTATAACGATAAATAAATTTATAACGATAATAAATTTAACAATTATTATACGAAAAGTCAAAACATTAACTGAGAAAAAATTATTAAACTTTGAAATAAATTTCAAGTAAAAATTTTAAAAGGTGTCTTTGGACACCTTCGGTAGAAACAGTGTTAAGAATGTCCAAAAAATCTTCAAAGGTTATAAGTTTTAACCAAAGAATTGGAAAATATACCACAAAATCACAAATAGTAACAGACGGAAAAAATACAATTTAAGACCAAAACATCAGCTTTTTAAAGTTTTGATTTTTTAGTTATAAAATAAAGATGTTATCTTATCTTATTTTAAAAATTTTTGTCTTCTTTTCAAAAAGAAGAAGAACATTTTGATAGTCGCAGAAAGAAATGTGATATGATCACAGCGTGCAATTGTTAATCGTCTAACCAAACAAATAAATACAAAACATGGCATTACTATGAGGAGTAACAAAAAAACACGTTGCAACTAGCTGTACAACTTCATTGTTTTGTACTAATGGTTGAATGGCTAGTTGAATAGTCTTCAACCAACCGACTACCAATACAATGCTACTATATCAGTTTATAACTAAATTTGGTTGAAAAACTGAAACGCGTGGAGAAGATAACCAACCGTGGACTCAACATGTTGTACAACTAATTGCAACGTGTAGGAACCGCTTTAGAAATGTATTTATATCTATCGGGTATATCAACAAAGGGTATTGCCCAATTTATCGTGAATAGTATCCTGGCGTCATTGGGCCGCACTTCCTCGAAAACGATGAAATTGCAAGGCGCAAAGTAGAGTGCGATGATCACTGACTTTTCTTGCCTATAATTTGTATTAGGGTATGTGAAGTCTTTGAAATTCCAAACCTAGTAGATAACATTTCACCTTTTATACCGGCCTAAATGTGGGAAAGAGAATGGCTAAACTGAATTTCATGGATATATTAACTACGTATCCGCGGGCTAAAAATCGCATTAAATAATCTTAAAAAAGTAAATGACAGACATCCATTTCTCGCCTCAAATAAATACATACATCCATACATACATAATTGGTCATTACAACCCTTCAGCCAGGATTACGACCTAGTTTCTCACACCCTTATGTTGTTTGTGTTAATTTTATCATGAGCGGTTAGACCTACAGTTTAGAGTTGACCCCGAACGACAGATTTTTGAGAAACTTTTCATGGCAATTTATTTACTCTCAGAATTTTTGCCAGATATCTGCTGAGAGGAAGTCGCCGAAGAAATAATTTTTGTATTTTGTTTTGATGTCTGGCCTGGGGCTCGAATCCCTGGCTTTACGTCTAATAAGCCAACACACTACCTACTAGACTACGGCGACCACTAAGACTAAGTCATATTATTCATTCTTATTTCACATTTTGTATAGAAATGTTTTCTTTAAAATTCTAAAATTAAATTAAAATTAATTTAATATGAAAACATATTTTTTTCTATAATATAACTTATAATATAACTTTTCTACAACCATAACTTTATATACTAAAACCAGTTTTAAATAAATTGAATTTATAAATGAAATACTACTCCTATTACATATTCAGTAACTGATTCTGCCAATCTTTCTTAATTTAAATATTTATAGATTTATTATGAATTAATAAAAATGTGACTAGTTGCATTTTATTCAAACATGCAATTTATTTAAATTTTTTTATATTTATTTAAAGAAAGTTATACCGTTGAAATACTCTAAACATCTAATATATGATAATGAAGTTAAAAGAATGATATAATAGATAATGATAAAATGATATAAAAGAATAATATAATAGGCTTCAGAAGTTTTTCTAATAAAATTTTACGTTTTACGTTTACGTTTACGTACGGAGTTTGCACGATTTAGATTTCATAAAATCGTTATTGAAAAGTTTCTCATAAAATCTGTCGTTCGGAGTTGACTTTAAACTTTCAGTCCAGCCACTTATGGACGATATTAGCACACAGAACATGGGTGGTATGAAAAGCTAGGTCGTAATCTGGACTAAAGGATCGTTCTCCCTTCTCCTCAAATCCACAACTACTGCAGAAGTCGTTTGCCGGAATGCCAAGTTTTCGACATGCCTATCAAAGGATAGATGTCCATGAGAATCTCTATTGCTATGTGATTTAAAGATAGAAGTGAGTCAGTCCTTTTGGTATTCACATGTGTCCAACATAGTCTAGTAATATTGCTTGTCTAAATGACCAATTAAGTAAGTAATATCTTTGTCAGTCTTCGATATCATTTTAATGCTACTTGATGTCTTGAGGATAAAGTTCAAGGCGTAAAATAGTTGGCAGAAAATGTCCAGCTATATTAATTGAGAAAAAACACTTAAATTAAAATTCAGTATACATCGGCCAGTTTGAATATTTTGATCTTTAATGCTTTCTTTACAGCAGTGATTTTTTAGTTGAAGAACTGGCACGAATATTTCGTTTATGTGTTCTGCACCGTTTTAGTCGATTCAGTCGGTAATAAGGTTTCCACTAAGCCACCACTAATTTGGTAATGATTTTTAATTGAATTTTAATTTCATATTAGTAAAGACAAAGCAAATTAATCTCTATAATCTCTATACAAATAAACGTAATATAATTATAATGAATGTAACTATTAACTATTAAATATAACTAATAAATAATTTAATAAGATCAATTAATAAGATTAATTTTAATATAAAGAAAAATTGTACAAAGCCTAGAAAACATGGAGACTTTAAATATTCATTCGGAAAAATTTTTTGCTCAGGCAAATTACTTTCGTTATTATTTACTTGAAAAATTAAATGTACTGAAATATTTTTATTATTATTGACATGACTAGAGAAATCTTAAACTAAACTGTCTTAATCTTTAAACATTTTTTAATGTTTTATTTTTTACTTAAAATTACTTTTAAAATTCTTCTAAAGTCATAAAGACACTTTTTTATTGTTTTTGTTTAAAAAAAATCTACTCGTCTATGATTTTTAAGAAGAGAAGAAAAGCAAATCTTTATTAAAATAACTCCTATGGAAAAAAGTGTAGTCAAACAAAACAACCGTTTAGATCTACGATAATACAGTTGTTACAGATAACTCATACTAAATAATATGTTCTACTGATAATTCTTTTAATTTGTTTTTATTAAACAATCATCATGTTTTAATTTTTAGTTAATTTTAATGGCGATAAACGGAATTAGTGTTATTTATTATCAGGAAGGAACACCCTTATGAATTTTTGTAATATTAACAACACAAACATGAATTTATGTCGTATAAGTGTTTAAGCCAATAGTACAATAACAGATTAGTTTCTAATTTCAATCTAAACGAATTTTATATGCCCTACATAACACAATATCGAAAGAAAATCTGTTGTTAATTAAGGAATAGATTTTGGAGATATTTCTATGAAATCTATCAAACATCTTTCGATTGATATCACCTCCCACCTTAAACAATATATAATATCATGTGTCGATATCATGATGTATTTCTGAAAATTGTCTAAACACCTCGTTTAGGACATATAACAGAGTTTAAAAAGTTTTTGTTTTTTTAATCTTTTATTTGCAATATATTCTAGAACATTAAGCAAATGAGATAATTATTTAAGACATTCACATAGTTATTGGTTTCCAGTGAAATCAATAACATTATTTATACTTAAGTATATATATTATTTATATGTACTTACATACATACATACATTACAACCCTTCAGTCATGATTACGACCTAGTTTCTCACACCACTTATGTTGTGTGTGTTAATTTTATACATGAGTGGTGGGACCTACAGTTTAAAGTCTACTCCGAACGACAGATTTTTGAGAAACTTTTCATGGCAATTTTATTTACTCTCAGAGTTTTTGCCAGAAATCTGCTGAGAGGAAGTCGCCGAAGAAATACTTTTTGTATATTATTTTGATGTCTGGCCTGGGGCTCGAACCCTGGCTTTACGTCTTAAGCCAACACATTACCTACTAAACTACGGCGACTGTGTTGTGAGGCAAATCAAATCAAAATTCAAAATTATTGTAAAAAATTTAACGGTTTGGAATACGTATTTGAAATAAAATAGAGAAGTTAAACTGCCAAAGATATAAAACGAATTTAAAACGTAGAATACTTAAAATAAAAATTTGATTTGAAGCATTACTTGCCGGTTCATAATCCTAATGGATCATAACATAAACAATATCTCATGCTAATAGACGATATTAGAATTAGGAACGTGGAAGGACTAAACATAAAATGTATAAGCAGGATGGTAAAATATAGGGCATTAAAAATCTAAACACTAAAAATTTGAATGACATTTGATTTAAGACCTAAACAAGTTATACTGGTTTCCAATCGTTATCCATTTAATAAAATGAATCGAATTTTAATATTGTGATCTTTCGTCTATGGCGTAAACTAACGATAGGGTATAAACAAATGTGTGTGTATAATAAAACAAAAAAATCATTTAACGTTTCTTCAAATAGCCGTTATAAAATATTCAACAATATTATACAAGAACAACAACAATTAGAAAAAGAATAAGTTATCAGGCGCTACGTTTAAGTGGTAACACTTTATAAAACAATAATAACGACAACGGAGTAACGCTTGTTAATCAGTTTATTCAATTCAAAATACATTCACATGTACGATTATAGATACGTCTGGATGCAGGCCTACACATATTCACATACCTGTTGTGTATACATCAAGCACTTATAATGAATAAAAACGCCCTGAAAAGTATGAAAGTAATTTAGTTCAAATTTGAAAATCGGCTAAAAAAGAAATCGGCACTACGGAACTAGTTAGAAAAGAAATGAATATGACGATGACAAAAAATATCGAGTCCTCCAAAACTTTGAATGCGTATAGCGATGAAATCGAAAGACGTGAGTGTTTTTGAATAAAGAATAAATCGAAATTGAAAGTTAATAAAGGATATACCTACCTATGGCCATGATTAAAAAGAAATATTTTACAAATTATTATTTTACAAATTTAATTAAACAAGTCAAACGAGCAAATTCATTTTTTTTATAATGGTGTTGACGATATTGTTTTAATCTGTTAAACGTGTTACTACTAATGCCTTAATTTAAACAAAATCAAATTTACATTACGAGTTATCAAATACCAGATTTAACGTATACTATGTACATATTCAATAAATTTAATTGAATTATTTAATTAATTTAGCATTTAACAATGGAAACTTAAAATGTAATAAAAAAAAAAACAATACAAAAATAAAAAGGAAAAACGATGGACATGCATAGTATATAGCAAAAATGATTAATACATTATCACGATTTGTAATAAAATTAAACAAAAATAAATAAATAATAACCAATGCAAATCAGACAGCTGCATTGACGTTTACAGCATACTTTACACACCCTAAAGCACCATTAAAATAGTTAAAAAATAGTATCAGTCAACCATCAATTTTGACTCACCTTGACTGAAGCGTATAGTAAAAATTAAATAAAAATTCGAACGAATTAAACACATTTCTTTTAAGGAAAACAAAAATAGTGAACAAAAAAAAATGCAATTTATAAACATAAACATTTAGGGCCTGTTTCTGTAAGACAAATAAGTGAAATCGTTAGTCTTATAGATACAGCGCATAAGTTTTATTTTAAAGCGAAATGTGGTTCACAGTTTTCAATTGGGATAAAATATTTTTGTTTTTATCAATCGTATCAAAAGGACTAAATGAAATTCTACAATTGCCAAGTACTCAAAAACATGCATTGAAAATGCACGATTTTTGAAAACCATGTAAATGAACATTTTCTGAAAGCAATATACCGCATCGAAACGAGCAAGCTCCGACGAATATGGCAGTTGAAATGAGTTTTGTGCGTTTTTAAATACTTTTCTACCGGTTAAAATTTAAGACTCTATACTTTACATATTTTTTATACGTGATCTACACCGGCTTCCCCAAAAAAAAAGAAAAGATGAATTAACAGAATTGGTTTTAATAAAATCAAATAAACATCTAAAGTTGTTCACATGACTGCATATTCGTATTTCGTTGTATAAAATTCAGTGCCTATGTTATGTTTCAAGTGGAATGAAAAAGCAAGGAATTTAAAAAATATTTAAAGAATGCAATCCAGAATTGTATTCTGTACTCCAAACGACTGTTTTCTATTCAAAATAAAACATTCGATAATTATCAAAAACATTAAAAAGTAGTTTCACAAAATATTTCATATGGATTTTTAGCAAATTTCACGAATATTGTATTACTTTGTACTCAATTTAATTGTTTTAAAGAAATTTTATTCTATTGAATGAAATTTATAAATTCATAATTACAGTTTACAAATTTCCAATCAAAATGATTCGTTTGAGGAAAGGCAATATAAAAATTGTAAAAAACAAGCCAAAAGACCTTCAGAATCAATTTACCGTCCAATTAATATTTGAAGTATCAATTTCATATTTTTAAAACAGATTCAAATAGTTCATATATGTTATAGGGTGCACAAACTGCAATTGCACGCAGTCTGATGGCAAGGAACCTTGAATAATTTTCAAATAAAACTTGTGCTGGCAATCGTTTATAATTTCAGAACGTATCAAAGTTTTGAAATGAAATCACTACATTTAGAATAGAGGTGGTGATTAAATATAAATAGCAACAAAAACATATTTATATTCTGAAATATAAATAAAAAACAGTCATTTAAATATAGTGATGGTACATTTTACTGGCTATTTAATCACCGAAAAAACTCCTCTTCTATTTTCTAAATATGTAACAACAGAGCAATCTTTAAATAAACGGGATTATACTACATATTGTAAAATATTTTATAATAAATTATCGTTTAACAAATATTTTAATTTAAATTGCAATTTTATATATACTTACAGCCAACTTATTTGGAGTGCGTCATGTACAGGCCATACTTTTGTTCTTTGGCATGGCCTTCGGCTATTACTTGCGTGTCAATATATCAGCAGCCATAGTACCTATGACCCAACCAACCAATGGCGAACCCTATCACGATTGGGATTCTTCGACGAAAAGTTTAATTCTTAGCAGTTTCTTTTGGGGTTATGTGGTTGCCCAAATGCCTGCCAGCTTGTTGGCTAAACGTTTTGGCGGAAAAATTGTTTTGGGTGGTTCTACGATCATTTGTTCAATTCTTACCATGTTCAATCCCTTGGCTACTAATGGTGGCTGGGAAGTAGTGTGTGTTCTTAGAGTTTTGATTGGATTTACACAAGGTGTTGTGTATCCCTGTGTTCATACGCTACTGGCAAAATGGGCTCCACGATCTGAAAGAAGTTTCTTAGCCACATCCGTTTATTCCGGTGCCCAATTTGGCACAGCTTCATTGTTGGCCTTTAGCGGTAGTATTTTTGAATCGAGTGTGGGCTGGCCTGGTATATTCTATATCACTGGTGGAATTGGCATTGTGTGGTCGGTGGTGTTTTTGATATTCGGTGCCGATACACCAAGAGATACCAAAATTATTTCCAAGGAAGAATGTGAATATATTGAGGCTTTAACTGGCAGTGATCAAGAAAGTGGGGTAAGTTTATTAAAAAAAGTATTAAAGTTGAAGTTTTCTTAAAATTAAAAATTAATATTAAGTTTATGCACATGATCTACACCATTTTCATTTCTATTTCGAAATTTTTAAAAGTTTACAACAATATTTTTTAATTAAAAAAAAATTAACTTTAATTTGCTTCTGCGTTAGTTTTAAATCTGTTAATTAGATTTGCGATTATAATAAAAATTCTAAAGAATTTAAATTCTTTATTTATTTTATAAACCTAACTTTGATTCCTAGTTAATTGCTTAACTTAAGAATAAATTTTCAAGCAGTGTGATCAGAATAATTGTACACAAAGTAAAAATAATAATTAAAATAGAAATGATGTAGAAAATGCAGTAAATATTTATTTTTAATTTTAAATCCTGTAATCAGTTGTACTAAATAAAAAAAATTTTATATATTTCTAGGCCATGAGTGTACCTTGGAAAGCTTTGTTTACATCTTTACCCTTCTACGGTTTAATTGCTGCTCATTGCGGTTTTACATGGGGCTTCTATACTCTTTTGACCGAAATGCCCACATACATGAGCAACGTTTTACATTTGGATGTGAAATCAAATGCTTTGCTTTCGGCTCTCCCTTACTTCGTTATGTGGTTGCTGTGTCTCGTCGTTAGCCCCATTTCTGACATGTTAATAAATCGTGGATTTATTACGGTAACCGTGTCAAGAAAACTATTCAATTCCATTGGCCAATGGGTGCCCATGGTTTGTCTAATTGCTTTGGGCTATATGACTGAAGATGAAACAACTTTGGCTATTGCATTATTAACCATTGGCGTGGGCTTTAATGCTGCCTCTTTCTGCGGCTATTTGGTTAATCATATGGATTTATCACCAAACTTTGCTGGACCAATGATGGGTATTACAAACGGCCTCTCGAATTTGTGTTCCATTTGTGCACCTCTAGTTGTGGGTGCAATTGTAACCAACGAGGAAGATCCAAATGAATGGCGCACCGTGTTCTTTATAACGGCCGGAGTTTATTTAGTTTGCAATGCTTTCTTTGTGGTATTTGGCAAGGCAACCGTTCAGCCCTGGAATGATAAAGATGTTTCAAGTTCAACCACTACATTGCCCAATAATTTGGCCCCTAATGCTATAACTGCCAATCCTTTAGACAATTACACTGCAAATCAAAATCAATAATAACCAACAACTTACCATAACGGAAAGTTGGTTTTGTGTTTGACGCACTGATGTGTGATATATCGTATTTGATAAGAATATATAATTCGAGTAGAATATAAGTATTTATATTGTATATTAACTAATAATAAATTGTATATATAGTATATGTTGAGTATTGTATTAAGTTATTGTAACAATATTACTATATTAAGTACTGATAGACTGTAAGTGCTCCAGAATCAATTTATGAGATTGTTAAAAAAAAACCAAAAATTAAAATAAGAACAAATAAAAATGGTTTCAAATCATTACCAAAAACAAAAAAAAAGAAAAGAACGTAATTTGTTTGGAAATTTTATCATAAAATATTACCATTGTGGCGTCATTTCGACTCTCACGGCTGCAATTTTCCATTCGTCTTATCTGTAGGACTTGTCCAATAACAGCTGTAGTATGAAGAACTCTTATCATAAAGTTAATTGCATTCAAGCATATAATGAAAGCGAAAATTTTCCAATGCCACCAAATTTCAATACCGCAACGAGAATCATACTCATAAATATAAATGATATGATGGACGTACAGAAATAACTCTGATTAAATTGGGTGAACCAATCTCACCCAACGCGGATGTATAATAAAATTTGTAATCGATTAATGTTATAAACATTTAATGTTTCATTCAATTACAATACGATTTTTTTTAATTTTGTCATTAAAAACCGGTTTAGAGTGGTCTAAATACCTTATCTAGTGTGGCAAGTTGTTTAACTCGACTTCTAAAAAAGCTAAAACATTGCAATTTGAAACGGATGATGCATTTGGCACTCTTGGCTAGGATACCAAAGTTAGCCATAAGTAAGGGATTTAGAAAAATTTATATTTTGGTATTAACTATCCTAGCTCTCTTAATCAAATAACTGCCGTTTTAATTGATAACATTTTTCAATTTTTGGATGCAAAACAAAACTTCTTTTCTTTAGATGAATTGTGATCATTTCTATTGGATTGTTTGCTTCAAATTCGTTAATTTTAACAGTAGAGTGCTGAATTTCACCACGTTGTACAAGCTCATAATGAATACAACACTTCCAATTCCATCATACACACAGTAAAATACATCTTAGTGTCAAAACTGACTTTGCATCGCCTACAAAGTTGCGCCATACTTTGCACATGCTCTTATCGCACATTATTAATACACTTGTTCACTTTAGAAACGGATCGATTTCATTCCGTTTTATCAGTGATTCGCAAACAGAAATTTGGTCTGAACGTCAAATTCATAGCAATTAACTTACTCTCAGATATACACGACAAAGTTACAGTACATATTCAAGTAATCAAATAAATACTTAAATTGACTAGATACTCATCGTGTTGTGATGCGGAGACTTAAATACAAAGGTGCTTAAAGGCGTGCTGACGATAGAGATTCATTCACTACCAGTAGTCTTACTTCAATATTTCCTATACCACAAGGGGGAGTCCTCTACTCAATCATTTTTAAACTATAACTCTCATTACACAACTCTGCACGGAGTACCTGTCTTGTCGTTTGTGGATGATATCACAGTATTCCCCTATTGAGTATTTATTGAAGAAATTAAGCCCAGCATCTCTGTCTACCAGGGAATTTTCAAACGGAACTCATCCTAAAGGTCTTACGAGCGAAGTTTACAGCGAACACCAGAACCAGAAAAGTACAGTGGAATCCTATTAATGGACGGATAATTCCAATAGTTCGGTACCTCAAGATCTTGAAGTTTGACTTCAATAACAGTGTGTACTTCGTAAAACACTCCACCTACGTCCATGAGAAAGTAAAATCCAGGAATAAGATCATAAAGACACTGGTGGACACGACATGGGGTAAGTCGAAGAAAGTAATATTTTCCCCTAATGGGGCAATAGGGAAATCCATACATATTTATTCTGTCCATGTATGGACATCCTTTCTCAATGAGAAACTAGGGTACTGTCCGTAAGGACACAACGTTATGCTCACGTTATGCTGACTGGCATATTTACATTCGCTCCACCTCAATAACTATATATTGCAAAAAGACCTTTCTCCACAGCATATACGGAAGGGTATATGGATCTTCCTTAAGGAGGTCCAGGATTTGCTTCCCTACACATTCTCATCTTTGAACCTCATAATACATTATATAATATCGCTATACTAATACTGACTAGTAATAGTAAAATTATTATCTCTATTTATTTACCTTGGACATAAGTCCAGTTTCAGCTATTCGCAATTGCACAGCATCTTATGTATTATTTTTTGACGCTATCTACTCTCAGAATAATTTTAGAGGTTCAAAATTCATTATATCTGCAAATTAGGAAATGCAGTGGCAGCTGTATAATAAGTAAACAAATGTTTTTTCTCCAGAAAAGATCTATCAGAGGATATAGACATGTTTTAGTCCCTTTACAAATTCATACATATGTTTTATTTTTTACAAATTATTTTCACAATTGTATGGATATCATAGTCTAATAATATATTTACAAAGAATTTGCATTTAATAAAATTTATTTTAACAAAATAGGACCCAATTACCTTCAACTCCTGTTCAATGTATTGTATATACCCAGTTAAACATAAAGATGTAAGTGCCCACTCTTAAAATATAAGTTCTGGTATATCATTGCCAAACAAAAGTTTCCAAGATACTGGTACAGTCAATTTAATTCCACCCTTATCGCTCTTTAGTCCCAGAAATCCATCACAAAGATCACTTAATTCTTTAATAATTAGAGAAGCATCTGTAGAATTATCGCCCTCGAGTAAATAGCGGAATAGCAGCATAACTGGGATCTTCTTCTCTTCCAAAACGTTAAACAATTGCAATGCATTTCCGCCGCCAAAAATTGTTTCTCCCTGGAATTCTTTCCATTTCGCTTCTTTCAATTGCTCCTCATGAACTTCCTTAAAGCTTTTACTGGCCTTGTACTCGTAGGGGCAGGCTTCAATGATACGTTTTTCAAATCCAAAACTACCGCTAAGGATAACAACTTTTGCAGCTTTTTCTACAACTTTAGTCAGCTCAGTGTGAAAGTCGCCAATGTGGCGGGAGATGAAAGGTGAACGAAATTGGAAAACTAATAATTTATCTTCTTTGCTTTCGTATAGTTCACAGGCTGCAACTTTCTCTTGAGGTTCATGCTGATATGCGGATGGTCCATATACTGGTATAAGAGCGGTATGACGAATGGAACCTACTCGTTTAAGATTTTTTGAGGATATTAATAAGTCACAGGCTAACTGTGCTGCATTTCCCACACAAATACTGGGAATAATAACCGTATAACCATCAAAATCTTGGATACTTGAGTTCTTCTTTAATTGTAGCATTTTACAAAACTAATTTATTTATTTATTTATTGTTAAAATTTTAAACCACAGAAAAAGAATGACAATTGCTTTTTGTTCCCATTTACATAAAGTGTTGCCAGATTATATTATAATGTAAAGCAAAGAGTGTCGCAATATTGCGCTTTTTTAAACGAGCTAGATCTAAATACACTTCTTTTTCTTGTTATTGTTGGTTAATGTTTGAAATAAGGAGATTACACCATCAATATTTGCCTTTTATTAACATATTCAAACACTGAAACGAGATTAAAAGCCAATTCAATCCAATAATAGTTTCAATTTTCGTTAAACAAGAACAGCTGATGTATGAAATCAGTTTTTTGAAAAATTCTGGCACTGTAATTTGCTGTTGTTTTCTTGACGAAAACATCTCATACATGAAAATTGAATCAAAATTTAATGAAAAATTGTGTGCATCTTACGTCACAGTTATCAATTTTTAGAAATTTGACAGGTAGTATGTATGTGTGAAAAAATGGAATGAGGAAATTGAACGTGAAAGCTAATCGTGAAACATTACCTATATTCCGGTACTCACATTTTTTGAAATTATAAATAATAGAAATCGGATTCAATGAAATTTGTTTGCGGATGATGTGGAAATTTCTTTCAAATAAAGTAGGCCCTAATTCTGAGAACAATCCCCAAACTGACAAGTTTCTTTATAACCTAATATTTTGTAGAATCATCATAATAAATAGGCTTTAATAAATATTATTATTATTTAATTCTTATGGAAATTTTTATTATAAATTTCATTCCAATTGGAAATGTTATAATTTCAGTTATAATTCTCAAACATTATTACCTTTATTTGCTACCATAATTACATTCCTATTTTGTTACAACTGTGAAATGAATTTTCATGAACTGACGTGGCCTTGTTTGTTGGGGAACCAAAAAATCAATTGTAAATTAACAGTGAACGGGTTTGCCGGTTTTTCATCGATAACCGCTGTAAAATATTGTGATAATTTATAAAGAAAGTTTTTTTCTTATAAAAAGATAGAAAAAAACCACATATTATATTAAAGCAAAATGTATAGAACCATTTTCGTTCTTTGTTTGGTCATTGTTGGCCTGGTGAATGCTGCTGAACAAGATGTTCTGGAATTGGGTGACAATGACTTCTCCTCGACTTTGGCTCAACATGAAACCACATTAGTTATGTTCTATGCTCCTTGGTAAGTGTGTTTAAATAAAATTTTTATTAAAAATTACACGTGAAAT
This sequence comes from Sarcophaga subvicina, assembly GCA_936449025.2. Classification (NCBI taxonomy): domain Eukaryota; kingdom Metazoa; phylum Arthropoda; class Insecta; order Diptera; family Sarcophagidae; genus Sarcophaga; species Sarcophaga subvicina. Next base: position 44,707,187 of record OW388084.2, read on the forward strand.
TATAAGAAATTGAAATTGGACTATAAGAATTTGGTTGTGGAACAAAAATGTTACACGTCATTCTCCATAACTTCATTCATTTCTCTATATAAACTTTTCATAGCGGTAGCCATGATGGGGCTTTTTGCACATTCTTTCTTTTTATTATATGTTCTCTTTCACTCTTTATGTGCTCACTTTCGTAATTAATAAGCTACAAAAACAATGTGTTGCTTTTTCTTTATCTCCTATTTGTTGTTGGTATTGTGTAAACGATAATAGAGGGGGAAAGAAATGTTCGACATAAGCTACATAGAGTTGTTTAATGTTTCTTATCATCATAATCGTTTATTACAGTCGGTAATAAAGTTTACTTAATTTTATAAAAACAACACATTTTTTCAAGTAATTTTGAAGTATTAGATTCTCATTATTTGTTAAAGATTTCTTTAACCTATCTAAATCTGTCTTAAATTTATGTGTTAAGGAAATTCAACTGATATGAATAACAGACCGACTTGGCTATAAATCTTTAATTTTAATGTGTTTCGTTGTCGAGCTGTTGTTTTTCTTTTAGTTTTTTCATACTGAGGTTATAAATAAAAACATTTAATAGGCCATCTAGTAATTTGTGAGGGCTCATAAACTTATTTAGAAACACTGAATCATATTTATTAAGGCTTTTAAATAATCGTAAAAGTTTGCAAAGTGTATGTTTATACCTTAACGAGCGATGATATTTTAAAAAATAATTTTACATTCAATAACAAGGAATTTTTAGTTCTTTTTAACTCTAATAGTATCAGTTTATAAATTAGCTATTTGAATGACACTTTAATAATATTTATTTTAATAATTTTAATAAGTTGTCTGTCATTTCGTGACATGGACAAGCAAATATTGCATAAAGCTTGAAAGTATAGAGCCGTATTTAAATTTGTTTGTGTAGCTTTTAGAACCATAGCAACTTTTTTCTAATTAGAGCTTTAATCAAGATCCTATCTACAGTTCACTTTAATGTGCTTGCATTCAAGTCTAGAAAATCATTCTTATTTGTGTGTGGGATTTATAGGTTCCTCAAACAGGGACTTTACAATAAGGTCATCTTGTTGATCTGTCAAATTAGTTGTCATTTATTTAGTCTGTATTTTGTATTGATGATGGACGAATGAATAAGTGAACAAACAAATTTGTCGGATTTGGAATGATACCGATCCACTAGATGCAAGAGCGTCCAATGCGTTCGAAAACCATACAGTTTGATGTGGATTTTAGGTTGACAGCGTTATCGATTAAATTTTATTTCAAATCAACATCAACCGGGTCATCACTGGTGAGCACTATGGGTTGATGTCAACAGAACGACGTTACGTCCCAAACAATTCATGCCACGAGCAGTTTGAGAGCATGGTTACCTTACGTGGAGGTAATGTGCTACCAAAATCTTCGATTTCTTGTGAGGGTTTCTTACTCGTGAAATCTTGATTTTTGCGCCAAAGTCAGAAAATAGAACAATTTTGAGGCATTTTACCCAGAGTAGCCGAGGCATATGCCACACATAATGGCATCGAGAAGTCTATTAAATGAATAAATAAATTCGATATCTCTCCACACTTCGTTTAATATAAATTTAAAGTTAAGAAGCGCTTAAAAAGACTACATTAGTGTTTAATTCTTTCATTTCCCTAATTTGGTATTTTTCGTTCTCACTAATAAAAAAAAGTGTACAATATTGTAAAAATAGTATGTATAGAAGTATACAATACATACAATTTTGTTCTCTACGTACTGATAAAAGATTATTTTTTTTAACATGTTTGTTATGTTTCCAAAAATTATGAAATGTTCTTGTATTCTTTATCAGTAGTGGATAAAATGCCATACCTTTAATGTTATTATGGGTACGTGTTCTAGGCTACGTTACTTTTGCTACAAATTATATTTCCGGCAAAATGTGTAATAAGTTGCGCCTTTAGAAAAATTCTTATCAATATTTCGCTTTGAATTTATCAGCTTCAAATACAACCATAAATTTTCGAAAAAAAGAACATTATGTTTTAATTATAAGACTGAAATCAGTTTAATATTAAAGGAAATATTAAGAAAAATTATTAATTCATTAATACTATGCAATGCAATTTTCTAAATCTTTATTTGATTTTATGTATTTTCTTTTTGCTATTTGATATTTCACGTACAATAGAACAGACATTAATGCTACATTTTGTTGTTTTTTTTTTTAAATTTACATTAGGTGCGGTCACTGCAAAAGATTGAAACCAGAATATGCCAAAGCTGCAGAAATTGTCAAAGATGATGATCCACCAATTACTTTGGCTAAGGTAAGTTGAAAAAATTTACACATTTCAACCAGACACTCAGAAAAAATTTTTATTCGCAGGTCGATTGTACCGAAGCTGGCAAGGAAATTTGTAACAAATTCTCGGTCAGCGGTTATCCTACGTTGAAGATTTTTAAGGGCGATGAAGTCTCACAGGACTACAATGGTCCCCGTGAAGCTAATGGTATTGCTAAGTATATGCGCGCACAAGTTGGTCCAGCCTCAAAGGAAATTCGTTCTGTTGAAGAGTACGAAAAGTTCTTGCAAGCTAAAGAAACCTCACTGTTTGGTTACTTCAAAGACATTGATTCCAAATTGGCCAAGACCTTCTTGAAATTCGCTGACAAGAATCGTGAAAAGTACCGTTTTGGTCATTCAAGCGATAGCGCTGTATTGGAAAAGGCTGGTGAAACGTAAGTTGTATACACATTTCATTTTAATGTACAATATTTAATTTGAATTGCTTTTAACACAGCGACAAAATCGTTCTTGTTCGCGCTCCACACTTGGCCAATAAATTCGAAGATTCAACAGTTAAATTCGATGGTACATCTGAATCTGATTTGACAACTTTCATTAAAGAAAATTTGTAAGTGACAAACGTTTGGTTTAAAAAGAAAGCAAATAATATTTTTAATCTGTTTGCAGCCATGGTTTGGTTGGTCACCGTACCCAAGATGCTGTACGTGATTTCCAAAATCCTTTGATTACTGCTTACTACGCTGTTGACTATGCCAAGAATCCCAAGGGTACCAACTACTGGCGTAACCGTGTACTTAAAGTAGCCAAGGAATTTGTTGGCAAACTCAACTTTGCCATCTCTTCAAAGGACGACTTCCAACATGAATTGAACGAATACGGCTATGACTTTGTTGGAGACAAACCCGTTATCTTGGCTCGTGATGCTAAGAACTTGAAATATGCTTTGAAAGAAGAATTCTCTGTTGACAACTTGCGTGAATTTGCTGAAAAGTTGCTGGAAGGCGAATTGGAACCCTACATCAAGTCTGAACCCATTCCTGAAAGTAATGATGCTCCTGTCAAAGTTGCTGTTGCTAAAAACTTTGACGATGTAGTCATTAACAATGACAAAGATACATTGGTAGAATTCTATGCTCCTTGGTGCGGTCATTGCAAGAAATTGACTCCCATTTACGATGAAGTCGCTGAAAAATTGCAAGATGAAGATGTTGTTCTTGTCAAAATGGATGCCACTGCTAACGATGTTCCTCCAGAATTCAATGTACGTGGTTTCCCCACATTGTTCTGGTTACCCAAAGATGCTAAGAACAAGCCTGTAGCCTACAATGAAGGTCGTGAAGTTGATGATTTCATCAAATATATTGCTAAACATGCAACAAACGAACTTAAGGGCTATGACCGCAGTGGTAAAGCCAAGAAAACTGAACTGTAAAAAGTTAAATTTAGAGCATAAGATTTGTAATAACATCTACACAACAGTATGCAGTCATTTTGATTGAAATGGAAAAGATCTAGAAAGGAACTTCGCACACATTTCCAATTATGCATGAGTTAAATCGGCTCAAAAATATCGCATATATTGTTTTTTTCTTTTTTAAATTTTCATTTTAGAATTATTCCTTTCGTAAATTTACAGATTTTTTCTATAGCATTTAGTATAAAAAAAAACACAAAAGAATCTTTTTTATCATAATTTTAATTTAATAAACCAAGTAAAAAAGATATATTCAAATATTTTTATTACAATAGAAATAAAATCTTTAAATCATCTTAGATGATTTTTAATTTAAGTTACGTAAAACAGCGAAATTTTTTTAATTCGAAAACCAAATTTCTGAAACTTCGAAAATTAAATAGACTCAAGATTTTTTAATTTTCGATATTAATTCACTGCAATTAAAGCCCGTTCAAAGTACTTTGAAAAGTCTTGAGTTTGTAGAAGAGAAGGGAAAAACGAATGGGGCTAAGTTCGCACTTTGATGTACTCGCAAAGTTGCTTTGTTCTTTCGGCGTTTACCGATGGTTATATACACAACAAAATATTAAGAGTATGTCAAGTACTGTTTGAACGTGCAAAAGCGAAATAAAGTTTAAAAGAAATTGCCAAAATTCTTTGCAAAGTACTTTGAACGTGCAAAAGGCGTCAAAGAACTTGCCAAAGTAAAATTTTGAGCTGCAAAAGCGAAACAACGTTTAAAAGAAAATGAGAAAGAACGTGCAAAGAGCGTCTAGTGGTAAAATGTTAGATTTTTTGTGTGAATAAAAGCAAATCTATGAACACAGTTAAATAGATTAGTTTTACTTTACAAATTAAGCGTTTTTTCTAATGATGTGGCAACTCTTTGAACAGCTGTTTAATAAAACGTGTTATTTCAAACACCGAGTATAATTTCAAAAGATGAAGCAACAATACTGAGTGATTAATATCAAATCGCTTCTCCGAATTTTAGTATAAAAATAATAGTATTAATTGTATAGTTTGTCAAAGGGGAATTCAAATGTTTTAAAAGTGAAATATGTTGTTGTTCTGCCCTCAATGCAGTAACATATTAATGGTAGAACAGGGTACCACTGGTCATCGTTTTTCATGTAATACTTGCCCCTATATTTTCAACGTCAATAGAAAGTCTTCAACCAAAACATTTCCTCGTTTAAAGGTAAAATTCGTACAAATAAAATTCATAATGTGGAAACACTAATGTAAATTTAAAATTTAGGAAGTCGATAATGTTATGGGCGGTGCAGCTGCCTGGGAGAATGTAGATTCAACAGATGCCGAGTGTCCTTCCTGTTCGCACAAGAGGGCCTATTTTATGCAAATGCAGACGCGTTCTGCCGATGAACCTATGACAACTTTTTATAAATGCGCTAACCAATTGTGTGGTCACAACTGGCGTGATTAAGTTCTATTGCAAGAATTATTAACAATTTTTATTGTACTTCGACTGACTACCAAGCCTTGATGTCTAGTTTGCCGAAAATTATAAAGAAATTTTTAAAAACACCTTTCAATTGCAAAACTGCTTCCACAATGCAGTCTCTTCCAGAAGATCGTCTTTGCAATGCGCCAATTTATAAAGTAGATGATGCTGAAAGCATAACCAAAGCTGGGAATTGTTTAAGATCCGGACTTGTTATTGCTTTGCCAACCGATACTGTTTACGGATTAGCCTGTGATGCCAACAACGAAATGGCCATACAAGCACTGTACAACATTAAAGGTCGTGATTTTCATAAGCCTGTGGCTATTTGTGTTAAAGATTTAAAAGATTTACGTAAATATGGTGAGGCTTATCACTTAAACGATTCTTTGCTACAGCAGTTATTACCGGGACCGATTACCATAGTAATTGAACGTTCCAAGCACTTAAGTAATCCATTTTTAAATCCAACAACAAGTAAAATTGGTATACGCATTCCCGATTTTGAATTTATACAGAAACTCTGTGCCAGTTTCAATGAACAACCACTTGCTTTAACAAGTGCCAACAGATCATCAGAACGCAGTAGTTTAAATATAAAAGAGTTTGACGTATTGTGGCCACTATTGGGTGGTATATTCGACGCGGGTCAAGTTGGCCTTACGGAGGAGAGACGTTCGGCTTCAACTGTAGTAGATTTAGCCACACCTGGCCTGTATAAAATTGTGCGTGAAGGTGTTGCTTTGAAACAAACATTAGATATATTACACGCTCATGGTTTAAAGTCATTAGATAGTGTAAGGGCATAGATTTTAAGCTTTTGATGTAAATATACATACGTAAACGTACTAATAGTTATTATAAAGTTATAAGATTCTAAAATGCCAATTAAGGTTGGTAAATAATAAAATTAAATGTTGACTTTGGTACAACAATTTAAATTAAAAAAAAAACCTTCCACATTAATCCGGAAAAAAATCAAGTAAATACAGAAGACCCACGTGGAATTACAAGTAGGCGCAATACAACCAATAGGGTAGATCAAAAGGATGTCTAAAATCACTCACAGTTTAAAGTTCTTGAATTAAATGCAACAAACTGTAACATTTTACATTGCAATATAAAAGCATTTTTTAAACAAAAAGTATAATTCAAATAAGTAGGGACTATTTGGCCTATAAAAATAATATCACAATAATTATACAAGCTGCGATATTATATACACAGGTAAAGCTCAGATTTGAATGTCAAAACGCAAAAGCTGTAGTACAGTATTTCATTGAGGCAAAAAGTCTTAATATGAATAACTCACATTCGACCTACAGTCAATATCCGAATGGATTCAGTCGATTTTGATAGAAAAACTACTTATCGCATTATTAATAACGTGACACCTATAACTATGGCTCGTGGATCTGAAAACAAATTATAAGAATGTGATTTTTGTTCATTTAATAACCTTGACCTAGACGTTGCTATTGTCAAGCTGTTTGCATGGAGAAAACGATAATTATATTAAAAAATAATATATAGTAAAATTTTTATTTGAACTCTATTTTATGCATTAAAATTAATATTTGGCTATAAACTACCAATTAATTAAATAAATCCTATTAATGTTCTTTCAACAACATTTGTTGATAAGTAAATGTTTTCCCCTTTTAGTTTACAATACCCTTTAAATTATTTTCGATAACAATCACTTTTCATTAAAGAGAACTTAAAAATAAAAAGACAAAACAAGGTGGCCAATTAGTTATCAGTTCTACTCTATTTCCTTTGCTATAGTTGGCAAGTCTTCCTAGTTATAGTTACTGGATTTAGCTATTTGTATTGGTGTTCTTCTACCGGGCAATTCCGTTGGCAAAGTGCGCCATCTTTCAGGTGGCCAAATAATAAAAGCCGCCCGCGCCGTCATAAGTCCCAAGGCCACTGGACCAAATGTGTTTGAATCTAAAGAATGTCCCGTATGATCACCCTCCACCCAGCAGTGGCCTTCAGGTACTCTCACGATTTCTTGTTTATAACCCAATGTGGACACAACGTCACCTTGTAACCCTACAACCCGTTTTATAATTTTTTGTGTGGGATCTTTTGGTGATACCAGGGAGACAATATCACCACGTTGTATATTATTGCTGCGCACAGCCCATCGTGAAAGAAACACGTAGTCAGTTTGAGATGCATCTGGATTTAAAGCTGGTTGCATTGATATGCCTAAAATGATGTTGTTAGTTTATAGAAAACAAAAGTAAATGCTTAAAATCTCGTTTACGTACCATCTACCCGTGCAACATAACCAACACAATCTAAAAATGTTATACCAATTGGTATGCCAAACAATACCGATTTAAGGAATTTGCGATAAAACATTGTCCTGAATTTTGTTTGTGTTTCTCACGCTACTGACAATCTAGCTATTACTACTGAGGCTAATTTAAATTCCACACTTTGTATAGATGCTTCTAGCAAATAGAAGTTTTTGATTTTGTACAATTTATTTTACCAATTTCACTAATATTTTATGAACAAATTCATATTTTCCTTAAAAAATTAAGAACATCACAAAATGATCTAAGAATTTGAAAAAAAAAACATTGAGTTTCGTTCTAAAACACGCAAAACGTCAAAAGCAGGTGTTAAATTTTAGTCTGGCAACATTTTGGAAACATAACAACTTAACCCCTTAAGTGAGGGGCTTAGTTTATTTTCGGTTATACAAACCATACACGAAAAGAGAATATATAAATTAATTACAATCGTTTGTTTTTTGTGGTTTTTCTTGAGCGACTTGTTGGTTGGAACCAGTGTTGCCAGAAGAGAAAAAATTTGTAATCAATTTCTATCATATTTTTTTTAATTTTTTCAAACTTAACTTATGTTTAGTTTACAATAATCAAAACCAGAATAATCTACACATCTATATAACTATACATTGAATAAAAAATAACTAGTTTTTTTAGAAACAAATAACCAAAACCGCCAACACTGTTGACCATTTTATTACTTGTAATGATTTTTAAACTGTAAATATAGTGTATGACAGGTTGCAGTCGAAAGACGCATATTTAAGAGACTGCTTATGTCGTTTTTTTTTTATTAAGTATGGCATCATGCGCAAATATAAAAACAATAAACGGTATTTAAAACAACACAAAGCGTGAAGCAGAAGGATTTATTGAAGAACAAGGAATTGAAGCAAAAAGTGTTTTAATTCTCCAATAAGTCTGAAATTATAATTTAAAATAGAAATAACGATTGAATTTTATATTTAATATGATCAAAATACCTTTGGTTCCACAGTGGAATCTAAACAATGGTTGTGTTTGTACACCGGACGGTGGTTTCCTGTATGCAGGATCTCGCAGTATTAATTTTATAAGTTCTGTAAGCGATGACCTCGGCGATGGTAATAAAACACCGGTAATAAAATGCTTTCATACTCGCCAAGGTATTTTAAGTTTAGATGTTGATCCTCATTGGGGTCAAACGACTAGTGGAGGTGTTAATAGCGATTCAGGCCCTGCCACGCCAAACGAGAATGAAGACAATAGTACCACACGCGTCAAAGGACAGGAGCCTTCTAAGTTATTTGCGGCCTTATTACAGGATAATTCTGTACAAATATGGGACTTTAATAGAGGTTGTGCTATTTTGGGACATAAAGCGCATTTAGCTTATATGCGTTATATGGAGGGCAATGGACCATCTCCTCAGCATACGGGAGATGTACTTATTAGTTACATGTGTAATCGGAATGTTCTTTCAGTGGATAATCAGGACATTGTGGTTTATTGTGTGGCGTCAAATTCATTTTACCGTCGGCCTATGTTTGTATCGCCAAGAAATCATCAAATGACGTCGTTGAAATGTTCTCCCTACAATGAAAATCATTTTGCCGTAGGAACAAAGAGAGGATTGGTTTTACTTTGTGATTTGCAAAAAATGTCCACTTTGTATACACTAAGAGGACATGACGCTGCTATAACATCGTTAGCTTGGAATAGGATCAATTTGTCAGATGAATGCACATCTAATGCACTAAAATCTCAAGATTGTTCCAAACTAAAAGTGGTTCAAAAACAGCAATCTAAACCAGTAAAGTTTACCCGATCCGATGCTACAATAGATGCAGATGAGATATTCGATATTTATGATTATGACTATTTGGATAATGAGTTTGGGGCTCCCACTCACGATCTGAAGACAAAGAATGATTTTTCCGACTTCGATGGTGTTGAAAAATCAAAAGAGTCTTGTTCAACTGCTAACTTTGATTTCGCAGAGGCTTGTCAAAGTCTAAAGGAAGAAATTAATGCTTTGAGAGACGAACAACCGCAAATGTCTCCCGAGCATGTTGTAAGTTTAGAAGATTGTAAACTGGCGACCGCTAAAAATCGCGATGATTTGTCCTCGGGTGGTAGTGGTAGTGAAAGTGACAACGATGAAGCGGAACTTAAAGGGAAAAACGGTTCTTCCGATAAAGAATCATCTGATGGCAGTATAGTTCGTTTAGTATGTCGTACACCCTCCTCTGAAGAGAGTGTAGATGTGGATGGTATGCATCGCAACAAACAACAAAATATTATATGTCAAGCTGAGATCCATAGCAGTCAATCACAAGAAAAAGTAGAAGATAAATTACAAAAAACGTCAGTAAAACAAATACCTGAATCAGATATAGAAGTTATTGAAGAAGATAAATCAAAATTATCAAACGAAGATGACGCAAAAACGTCAAATACTAATGATATGTATGATGTTTTATTAGCATCAGCGAGTTATGATGGATCGTTTTGTGTTTGGAACGCCATTACAGGAGCTACTTGTGATACTCATAAAATGCGCTCGCATGCAGGCAAAAGTAAAATTTTTTTTCTTAATTTTTTCTTTGATAATCAGTTTGAGTTTTTTATTTAAGATTCTCATATTGAAATTTCATGGATTTCTTCAACCTCATTGGTAGTTAACACCAGATCTGGTGAACTACAGCTATGGTGTATGCAACCACAAGCCAATAATAAAACATCTCAACAATGTGGTTTTCGGACGTACAAATTTAAAGAAATTAAACGTCAGTGGTCTCAAAAATCCGTGGTTTCTTTTGCTTGTTTACCCAAACATAATGTTCTGTGGTGTATATCATCACATCGTGAGGTTTCAATGGAGGATATAAAGCTTAATCAAATAAAATTAAACTATAGCTGTGTCTCCACAAATATTGGAGCCATGCGAGAGTGTCCAGATGACATGAACAAGTGAGTTAAAATTTGTGTTCCACTTAATTTTAATTATTTTAACTTTTAAATTTTGTTTAATAGGATTGCTTTAGGCTTCTCCGATCGTCGTATAGGCATCATCGATATATCAAAAATGACACCAACTACGGTGCGCATTGATAACTTTGTACAGCGTATCGAATCTAATGTTATGTCTTTAGTATGGAGTCCCGATTGTAAAAAAGTGGCCTATGGTACTATGGAAGGTCGAGTAAGTTATAGTACTACCTTTTTATTTATCATATTTTACCTAATTAGGATATGAGTTTTTTGTTTAATAAAATATTTTTTCAGATTGGCATTATTACTGTAGAAGGATCTTCGAAACAACCAATAACTTTTAATTCCATTTGCGGTAAACCAATATATTCAATTAGCTGGCAAGATAAATTCTTGTATGTAGTTTGCAATGAACGTATAGCTGTTTACGAGGACGATCCAAATAAAAAAGGTAGATGTTTTTTTATTATATTTGTGTGTCTTTACATTTAACTTTAGAATATGCTTGATTTTGGGCATTTCTTAGGCCATAGCTTAATTTAGTTTGAGCTGAATGTGTTTGTTTTTGTCTAAGATTAGCTAATTTAATACATTCTCGATGAAAATCCCATACATTCCAGGTCGTGTTAATATGATTTCGTGGTAAATGAGCATTCGTCGCAACCATTTCGGTTTGCGTTTCTATTGTATTTGTTTTTGTTTTTGCTTCATGTATCAAGTTAAAATCAAGTTGCATTACTTCCTCATCTAATTGGAATAGTAACAGCAAGTCATTGGATGTCACGATGGCATTACTAAAAACTTGTTTGAAATCCATAAAATACATTTCGGCATATTTAGCGTATTCAATATTGGCAAAACCAAAACGAAGTTCAGCATTTTCACACAGTTTCTTTTCTAGGTTAGATGGAACCAAAAAACCGTTTGTTAAAGCCATAGTTAGTGCACAGTAGTCTTTAATAAATGGCTTCTGTAATAAGAGATTTTAAATTTATTTGCACGTATTATGTTGGCAGCAAGATTTTTTTTATACTTACAACTTTTAATATGTCTAGTTGACTTTCTTGTTCGCTTTTAAGACTCATTAGTTCATGAAATGTATATACAAGGGGAAGCTTAAGATAATTATCTTCAGTGGTAAGATCCTGTAATAGTTGGTTGAACTTGTTTTCAATTTTTTCATTAACGAAATCATCTATATAATCCTTGATTTTATTAAGTTCAACCAAATGGTTTAAATACAACAGCAATGATGTCCACACTTCGGACAGATAAACAAAATGGGGCTATAAAGAGAAACGTAAAATAAATGCATTTTTAGCGTACTTTTTATTTTAATAAACATCAAATACTTACAAATATCAGCTTTGATTCTATAGCAGATCGATATTTTAAAATCTCATTTAGCTTTTCGACAACGCAACTAAATTTCTTTTGTGCAACTTCTATAAGATATTGGGTTTTTTCAAAAACTTCTCTTAATTGTAGCAGATTGTAGCGATATCCTTCAAATAATACAACAAATTTATTTATTTCGCGCACTCTTGCAAAAGGCTGCAAACAATACACATTTTTCTCTTTGATATTAATTTTTAATAGTTTTTGTGTGGCGGTAAAACCCAATTTTGTTAAGTATACGGTTCGATTAATGGCCTCCTCTAAAGAGTCTTTAGTATTCGATTGTGCCATTTTTAAATCTGCAAATACTTTTGAAGGCAATTTTCTTTACGAGGTACGCAAACAAAAAGAAAAATAGATACTCAAACTTACTGTCGCGTATATGTTCTTTATTACATTGGTCAGATTGATTATTAAAAATTAAAATACCAGCGGCGGTTGCTCCCAATTTTTGCAGGTATTCCAAACGATGGTATTTTTTTCGTAGCACATATTTCTGTAAATCCCCTTTGCCCAAAATACTATTTAAACTTTGACGGCATTGCTTTAAAAGCTGTTTAAATTTGTATTAGATTGGAATTAAAATTAAAATTTTTCTTTACCCACTTACCACATTGTTTGAGGGACAACCAATATTATAATTGGTTAAAATAAAAATTTGCATTTTGATAAACATATCCTCCAACTGTTTATCAGTGCTTGTTTCTGGGTACTGTAATATGCCATTTATTAACTCTTGTAACTTTTCATTGTAACCCATTTCGTATTTTTCCTTAACAAAGTACAGGTTGATTTCATGACTTTGCTTTATATAATACGACATTTTCATATGGCAAAGTGTCGGATCTATCGAATTTTTTATCTTTGATAAGGCTCTCTCCAAAAATTTTTCAATTTTACATATGCTGAGGCGATTTGAAGGCACATTTGTTTCCAAACCATCATGTGCATCCCGTATTAACAAATGTAGAAAATAGTTTGCGAAACAGGGATTAATTTGAAGAAAATGTTCTGCACAGTCCTCCAGAAAGTATGGAACTAATTCGTCGACAGTTATCAAAAGTTTTGCTTCATGTTTTTCATCTGTTTGACGTTTTCTTAAGGCATTTTTTAAATACTGTTCCATATTACAAGATTTGGCATTTTTGTTTACTTTATCTTTTTCACTTTCGTGAGAATCACCGATTGCAAGATTTAATAGGTATCGACAAAAATTTCGCTCGTAATTCGCATGCAATTTCGAATATTCCTCCACAAAGATGGGCATAAAATCGTGTATCATAATAAAAGGATGCATTGTGAGAGACAATGTAGTATAATTTTTATATATGTTTTGCTAACACATTTAAAGTAAAAATATATTTTCTGAATATTTTTCCGACGTTATTGATTTAATTTGTAAGCACTGTTCATATGGTTACCTCGACAACTAAAAAATAAAATTAAAATTAAAACAATACGAACTTACTCAAGGTGAACTTACTGAAACTTGGTGAAAATAAAATTGTGTAGTTGATGAAGAACATGTACTTGTTGCATATTGGCATTAAATTGTTAATTCTTTTTTTTATTATGTTTGTAAATTTGTGTTTGCATTCAATAAAAAAATATTAAATAAATTAAAGAATGATTTATAAAAATATAAAATAAGAATTGTTGAAAAGATTTATGTTTCTATTTGATAAAACTAAGAAATTAACAAACAAAATGTTTGACATTCGGTCGAATTTGAAACCAATAATAATGAAAACCAACCGTTGAGCCAATAACACCACCTCTATGTATTCGCCTTGCGCATTTATTTAATTATTATTTTTTTAATTTTAATTAAAATTTTTTCATGTCAAAACTAATTTACAAATTTAAGCATGGAAAAATTGAGTTGTCATACTGCCAACTTCTCCCTCCTTGGTTCGGAAAAACTTGGTCAGTACAAAGACTGCGTTCACCTGTGGCCTCACAACGGGTCGCTATGCGTGCTCAAGTGAGCTTTTGGTATGAAAGCTACCACACTAACCTAACCTAATCTAATATTGCTACTACCTCTCTCAGTTCGCCTAAGTTTATGTCATAAAATAATATTTAAGATGGTTTGGGTTAAATTGGCAACCGGTTACCTAATTATACCTTACTTACTTACTTAATTGGTCATTATGACCTAGCTTCTCACATCGACCATGTTGTTAATTTTATCCATGAGCGGCAGGCCCGACATTTTAAAGTTTACTCTCACAGTTTTTGCCTGAAGACTGCTGAGAGGCAGTAGGAGAGGAAATATTTTTTATATTTCATTTCATTGATCGTGATGTTTGAGCTAGGTTTGTGCACGTGTCTTATAAGCAAACACATTACCTACTTGACTATGGCGGCTACCTATGTATATTGTCATATTCTATAACTCAGGGCTGTCATTTTTTACCAGTTTTATTAATGTATGGATTTTATTTAAGTTATCTTTGGCTAGAGGCCTTTTGTAAATAAATTCATGTCCCCAAGAAATTGTTCGCCTCAAGCTCATAAGTTATGAACACTAAAAAAGAAGATTTGTTGGAATTATTTTTTGGAATAATTGGGTAAGAAATAAATGTTTCGGTATTTCCTCCAGAGACACCCGACATTCTTTGACAATCTTAGATATGGTGTCCACAATATCCCATAATCCAACGGCCATTTTATTTTTAGTAAATCATTATGTACTTTTATACTATATCCGTATAACATTTGTCTTTATGGTCATTATCTCCGAATAATTTATAAAAAGGCTTTGTTAGAATGTTTTTTGTTCTGTGTATAGTGTTTTCGATTTTTAATTTGTTTAAAGTTTGAACTTATGCTCTTATATATACTCCTTTATTTCTACCATTCCATTTAATTTAGATCCTTATGTTATTCCGGATATCGAGAGCGTTGCTTGCATTTCCGTACTCAACAATTATCTTTTTGTTGGTAGCCAAAATGGTCAACTCCGTTTGTATAATCGTGTAGGCACTACATATTTTCAATACGAATTTAAAAAATCTTTGGACTTAGCACCACGATATATTAGCGAAATGTCTTGGAGCCCCATAGCAACAAACAAATTAGCCGTCGTGGCCAATGCAAACATCATTCATATCTTAGAATTCAACCATGAAACTGCAGATCTAAATATCATTAGAAAAATTGAAATCAATGCACCCAAAGCATCGAACGCATGTGTTAAGTGGAGCAATCGAAACGAGAATCATTTCCTAACTTGTGGCTTTGATGGTGCGGTACGAGTCTGGGATTTATCGAATGAAAACAATTCGGAACTTTTTATCAAAACTTATCACTGCCCTATGTCTTGTGGCCTTTTCTTGCCTACTGATGAAGAGGTTATTGTTTGTTCGGGAAAAAGCGCTGCATTAGAATTCATCGACACGCGTGTGGAAAAAACAGAAAGCAGTTCAGGTAAATCAAAACGCTCCAATCCTCGAACTTTAGATACCGTACAATGGGCTACAAAGGCTTTAACGCGTAATGACGCCAAATCGCAGTCAGTTGATAAGAAATTAAATCGTCGTATGGATAAAACTCCTGAAAATAATCCGCAAATAGTTGAAAATAAAGTTATTTCTGACGTCAAAGCGGAGAATGGTTGCCCTAATGCCGAAGAAGTTTCAACAATGCTAGAGAAACTACATTTGCAAAAGACAGATACATCACTCAATAAAACATCTATTTACATGAAGGTTTGTTAATTGTACACTGCATTTATTTGCTCTACATGTATGTAAATTGCTCTTTATTTTTTTTAGAATCCGTTGACTTTATTGTATTTGACCACAAAGGAAATTAATAAAGATCCATTGGAACTGATGTTTTCAATATTGTCATCATCGAAAGCACATGAAAATAAGTCTCTCAGTGTTAAATTATATGGTACAAAAGCTGAGGCAAAAGAACTGTTGGCAGAAGAATGTAAGTAACAATGTTAAAAATTTATTTTACTTTTATGTACAGGGTCTTGCAAGCCTCAGTTTTTTTCCAAAATGTGATTCATTTTTAATGAATATTTAGAAAGTATTTTAACAGATGTGCTAGAATGTGAACAATTTATGAATGATAAATAATCTCCCATGCAACTTCTCTTACACATATTGATTGTGCTAGAAAAGTTTTCGACGATGTTTGCGCTCTTGTCTTCGATGGGGAATGTATTTTTTTTATTTATTTATTTGTAATTATATTTAATTATTTACGAGCGGAGTAACTTCGATCTTATATGCTCGGTGTAGTGTAACATACCAGTGTCTGGTGGGAATCGCACTTACATCCCTCACGCTAATAGTCTAGCACACTACCCACTAGACTACCAAGGTACCAGTCTCATCGAATGAAAATTTCTAAGGCTTGAATTGTTTCTAAACTCTGCCTTTTAAACAGCTTTACAGAATGAAATAATACAATGGCCTATTTTGTTTGTAACAAATTCATTGTTCTACAATTGGCAAAAAATAAAATTTGTAAAAACATGTCGTAATTTTACAATCCGTTGCCGGTAAGCTCATTTTCAATTGCATTATTAAAGAAAAATTTCACAATGATACCGACAGACCTCAACGCGCGTCGAACCAACAATGTTTCTGTTGTTTATTTACGCGCACCAAACCGGCAAAGTTTCTGTTGTTTATTTACATATTTATTCAAATTGAGTAAATAAACTTTCTAGCAAAATCGTTCGTAAATTTGAGAATGAGTTGTCAACGCTACTGCTTGCCGTTTCAGTTCAATTTTGCATCAAGTAACGCCAAATTCTTAAGCACAACTCCCATGTAGTGTTTAAAACAGATTCAGTTATTGGCAACAGCGTAAAATTATATGTCAATTGCTTTCCCTTACAGGGACGAAATTTTAAATTCAAGGATAATGGATGAATTCACGTCTTGTATTGAAGATGTTTTAACGTCTTATACAACCGATACAGTCAGCTCAAATTTATGGATTAACTTCTTTGTTCCTTGGTGACTGGGTGATTTTATTAAAAAAAAAACAATATTTTACGAAATCTATGTATTTTGTTAACAAGAGCAACTAGATCTCAAATAAAATTGAACTCATTTTATTATTAAATATTTTATTATTGAGCATCTTTTATTAAGCACTTGAAAATGAAAATAAAACTTGGAAGATCCTGTACTATTTCTAAATATTTATAATTGCGATGTGAGCTGTTCTTTAAAACCCATATGTTAGTTTATTTTATATTAGAAAAGGAAATTTAAAGTCTGGTATTTAATTAACAACACAAATTTATATATGTATTGAATATTTTTTTTTATAACGTATGTAGTAAAAAACCATCAAAGCAGTGAAATTAAAGGAATTTCAAGTTTGTTTATGTCGCAGTTAAATGGTAACCTTAAAGAGGAAATACTTAAATGCATACAATCAAAACAATTATGTGAGTGGCATGTATCGTTAGCGCCAAGCATTTCGTATAGGTTGGTTTTTTCATCTCTTACTCCTAAGCATTTTCATAATTCTTAAATCCTTTTTTTTTAGTTTTTGGCAAAAATGTTGTCAAGCTTTTGCAGAACAATTAATAGAGGAAGGTTATGCATTGCAAGCTGCAGTATATATGCTGGCAATACATCAGCAACACGATGCTATCGAAATGTTAATGGAGAAGAAATATTTCAAGGAGGCCTTACTTATAGCACGTATTTATTTACTACCAGAAGATCCTCTCAACAATACAATATCTGAGCAATGGATTACGCATTTATATGCGAATGGAAATTTGACCGGAGCTGCTTTATTGTGAGTTTAATTTAAAACACCTCTAACCTCTATAAATACATATGATTTTGTTTTATTTATAATTTTATTATTTCTATATTAACAGATGTTTGCTAACAAAACAAAATAATCGTGCCTATGAATGTTTGGCTAAAATACGTAATACAGCACCTGAAATAGAGCGCGTTATTCGGCTCTTGAAATCATCAGATACTCAATCATAAATTCATTACATTTTAGTAGTTATATACAATAAAAATCGTTTCGTAGAATTAAAACCTGTATTCCATAAATACAAATTACACTGAATTGTTAACAGTTTTCCTTATGTGACGTGAAGTATTTTTGTTTTATGTTAAACACTTTTAATGATCTTTTAATTTTTTTTACGATTTTTTACAATGAGTACATAAAAGTAAATAATATTTAATAAAAAATAAAAAATGAATTCTGTTGAGCATAACTACAAATTGTAATATTTTTAATTTATTTTATTTTGTTTCTCTTGCAAAAAAATATACTTTTTCGACAACTACAGAATTTTAAACGCTAGCTAGCAAGACAACTTATGTTCGGTTGCTGTTAATTATAGACCCATTAGTTTAGGGAGATCAAATTTCAGTATTTTGCAGTTTCAGAAAACAGTCCCTTCCATAGCAATTGTAGACGTATTTATATCCTCTTTATGTTTGCTTTATCTATTGTGTATTTGAAGAAACTCGTTTTTTCTGTATATTGTTGGAATGCGCTATAAAAGGAACCATCATCCTCTGCCATGGTTTCGAAATGTTAGAATTTGAACAAATGAAGAGCCACTAAGTGGTATTTAGTCGTAAAACCATTATCCCGTATGTGCCCAACTTTTTTTTTAAGAATCATGGATTTTTTGTATTGAAATCTATTTATATGGTATACCACACAGATGATCAATATCTTACCGTTTTTAAAATGAGGCGATGAGCACATATAGGTTATGCATAAACCAAGATATTTATAGCAGAATAAGTGTGAACATGTCCGGAAGTTGATCTATATAAATCTAGTTTATTTAGCAGCATCCTCAGATAAACTCCATCTCTCTATGGTGACTTGCAGGGCGGTTCTATAGTACCTGTGTAATATCAGGTTTTCATATTTGTACCTTCGAATAAGGGTTTGAAACCGAATTCAAAGTAAATCTTTAAATTTGTGCAAAGCTGGCGAACTAATTTCATTACTTTGACAATATTGGTTGGATTTTCAAAATGCAAGTTGCAAAGCATGGAGTTCGTAAATGTATATTGAAAATGTTTGGCAATGTTTTATTTTCCATTCTGCATTATGACTTAGTTTAATGAGCTTCGTCTGTCAAAAACTACCATCAGTTTTATTTTGTAAAAGAAGGGTGGCAGTTATTTATGATTTAGGTTTGCTGTATGAGTGCACAGTTGCATTCCTTAGCGCCATTTTTATTCTCTGCAATTCAGGTTTTCAGTTAAAACATGTTATGTATGCACTGCGAATACAATTTTTCAAATTGGCAATATGCGCTTAGGCGGTCTGCCTTTTTAAATTTTCTTTTCTTTTAAATTTAGAAGTTTTTAAAACATTTTTGTAGCTCTTGGTGTCTCTTATTTCCCTTCATACATTTAAAATATGATTTGGTATAGAACGTTCCTCCAGACATGTCTTCCTCATTATACTATTGTGGCACAATTCCGACTTTTGGATTGATTTTCTGTTTGTTATTTTACTTATGCAAGATAATTTTAAACATGTTGCGGCAAACACTCTAATCGCTCAATCTTTGTCAAATACGTCATTTGTTCCTTACAAATGTTTTATGCTTGAGGTATTATGTGTGAATAATTTAACATTCTGTTCTTGTTGGCAGGTTATACAAACATCTATACGATTGTTGTCAGCAAATCTTATTCCATTTGCTTCAATTCACTCTACCATACTTCACTTTTGAGACGTATCTGTTGTGTTCTAGATTTATTACGTCATAAGTCCCTCATAATTAGTTATTAATTAAAAGTTCATTACGACCTTGACAGTAAAGTAAAACGAAACTATCTGAAATGTACTGACGACGAACTTGCCCAAAGAACATTTTTTGGTACGTATGCCGTCTATAGTTTTATTTGCATTTGTTCATTGTCATCCGTAGAGATGTACTGTCAGCAATAGATGGAATAATGTCAATAAGGTATCTGTGGATGTCTTGCCTGGTGTGCCTGCGGGTGGAGCTTTCGTTATGTATTTAGGTGATACAGCAGGTTCCATGCCGCCAGCGATTGTTTTGTTAGTAAAGTCTAACAGGAAGCATTTCGATTTCCTCATGGAAATGATCAGTATGGCGCACTTAAAACATTCTGAATTACTATAGTTCGTCAATTACGTAGTCGCCGTAGTATAGTAGGTAGTGTGTTGGCTTGTGAGGCCACGGTTCAACCCCCAGGTCAGACATCTCCAATAAAACGAAATATGTAAACATATTTCAAGTCGCCATAGTCTAGTAGGCAGTGTTTTGGCTTGGTAGACATGAGGCCACGGTTCAACCCCAAGGTCAGACATCTCCAATAAAACTAAATATGAATTTCTGGCAAAAACTCTGAGAGTAAAATAAAATTGTCATGAAAAGTTTCTTCAAAATCTGTCGTTCGAAATCATGTATAAAATTAACACACACAACATAAAAATGAGAAACTAAGTCGTAATCCTTACTGAAGTGTTGTAATGATCAATTACGCATGTATGTATGTATGTTGTAACATTTTACATCACATCTTAGGTGCATAGTTCTAAGTTTGTTAAAATAAGGAATTGTGATTTAGGAGTGGTAGATTATTCATACAAGGCTTTAAGCCTTTTTAAAAGGTTATCATCTTTGATATAACTCAAAAGACAAAGCGTTACCTATACATACATACATAATTGGTCATTATAACCCTTTAGTCAGGATTACGACCTAGTTTCTCACAGCACTTATGTTGTGTGTGTTAATTTTATACAAGAGTGGTGGGACCTACAGTTTAAAGTCGACTCCGAACGACAGATTTTTGAGAAACTTTTCATGGCAATTTTATTTACTCTCAGAGTTTTTGCCAGAAATCTGCTGAGAGGAAGTCGCCGAAGAAATACTTTTTGTATTTTATTTTGATGTCTGGCCTGGGGCTCGAACCCTGGCTTTTCGTCTAATAAGCCAACACACTACCTACTAGACCACGGCGACTTCTATATACCTATATAACATTTATACATAAGGACTGTTTAATAACTGCAATCCTTGAACCGTTCGAGTCACTAATTTCTGCTTTTCCGAATAAAAGTATCACAGTTATTTATAAAAAATTGAAAGTATATTCTCAGACTAGTTTCTATAGCAATGATGAAACAATGTTCATCGCTGCTTTTAGAGATTTCAACATAATCGTTTAAGATTAAATTGCTTTTGTGCTTATTTTATATTTTGGTTAACGGGGGTTCATGAAAAGTTATATTACCATTCAAAATATGTGTCCATTCATTTAACCTTTACATGTTGTATCTAATGTCTGTTTAATGCATCATAAATTTGAAGATATTGTAACGCAAAGTAAGAGAAAAAAATGAAAAATAAAAATTTAAGACCCAAAGTCAAAAGAAAGTCCACAAAATATAAAAAACATGCTTTTTGTTGTTTGTTTGTTTTTTTTTAAATAAAATCCCGAAAAAGTTCAATAAATAATAAAATTGTTTAAATAGGACCGTTATTAATATTATATACAAGAACAATAATATCAATTGGGATAATAATTGTATTGTAAATAAAATCAACAGCAGCATTTGAACTGGTCAGAGAACAACAGTATTCGACAACAGCATATATTTTAAAGAAAGAAAGAGAAAAAAATGATCAAACAATAGAAATGATTGAATGCTTTTGAATATTTTACTGTTTTATTTAGTTTTCATATTATATTTGAGTTTAAAAAAAAATGTTTTTGTTATTTTTCCTATACAAAAGCAAAAGCGAATAGAGCAAAAGCTTTTAATCTTGTCTATAAACATCTCTTTAAACATTCGTTCTCTAAAGCTTACCAATACATACAGGTAAGGTTTTTTGTTTAACCTAAAGAGTGGAGTTGAGTAATGGCCAGGTGAATGGTTGGCTTTCAGTTGGTAAGAAAGCGGCAACGTGTGAATACCGTTGTTTGGGTTGGCTAGCTTTAGAGCGCGCTTGTTTCTTAAGTCTTTCGTTTTTAGTTCACATTTCGCATCGCATTTAATAACGTGAAGTGCGTAAAATCTTGTTAAAATCGTAACGCTGCTTTTGCTTAGCTATACAACTGTTCTTTTGCTTGATATGATATAAAACCGTTAAGAAATATTTATAACAGTGCGTATGTGTATGTGTGTTAAAAAATTTATTCAAACATAAAAAAGAAAAAAGAATAAAGGCATCTAAATAAAGTCGAATAAAAGTAACAACGTATCAACGTATTTGGTGATTTTGATTAACTTTTAAAGTGTAATTGTCCAAAACCAGTACAAAAACAAAAAAAAAAACGTAATTTTTTAATTCTGTTTAATATTACTAATGATCATCGACTAAATAGCTTCAATTTTAACTGTGTGACATGCATGCAATTCAACGGAATTTAAGTTTAAAAAAAAGTACTTAAACTTAATACAACAATAAAACAAAAGAAAACATCACACCGTAGAATAATAAATCTTTTTGAAAACGAAACAAGAAAATAAAACAAACAAACAAAAACAACAAAAAAATGAAAATTGTTGAAAATAAATTTCGCTTTTTAATTAAACCCGTTACAAAACCAAGAAAACAATCGAAAGTAGTTTAAAACTGTTTTGTTTTTCAGTTTCTTACTGCAGGCATTTATAATTGTATATTAAACCATAAAAAAACGATAATAAAATCCCAGGCAGTGGAAACAAGTTCTAAAATTATATGTGTTGCTTAAAGAAGTAAAAAAAGTAAGACTTTTTCACCTGCAAAGTGTTCATAACAATAAAAGAAATCAACATGAGAAACAACACAAGCAATTAATAAAATTTAAAAAGAGATTTTTTAGTGCTAAAATTACCATAACAGTGCCTTAGAGTTCAATATTCATTCAAACATCTTAATACATCAACATTTTAGGGGGGAATTTATCTTTCGAATAATAATAAGCGTAACTGTTTTCAATAAGTTTATGTTTGTTTTTAACCCTTAAAAGCTTTAGAAAGCTGAAATAATACGATAAGGAAGGTTATTAAATTGTTTACACCATGCGAAACTTAAGAGTGATGTCGTTGTAGTAATTGTGTCATAAGCAAATTGTATGTCGGTTATTAAAATCTAGTTCAAAACACTAAAATTAAAACCTGCTGGTTGTGGCCTCTTGTTGTTCTCATGTTAACAAATATTTTTATTGCAGAATGCAATTTAATTATAAAATATTGAATTGAGTAGTTTTGCTGTGTATTACCATAGTTCAAGTACTTGCGCACAAATTATTTCATTGATTTAATAAGTTTAATTAGACATTAATTGAGGAGAGATTGATAATTGAGATAATTGAGAGAATTGTGGCAATTAGTATTGAACTAATTGAGCCTTCATGATATTTCCTTATTTTGTTAGGACTTTTTTCTTGATTTGGAGATTTTAGGTTAAAATAACGTCCTCATGACAATTATCATATGTCGAGTATCGTTGTGTCTCTTCTTCCTCTTGTAGTAGATTTTGATTTGCAATTTTACCGTTTTGTCATATAAGCCATAACTTGCTGCCATCTCACTTACTTAAGTACTTACTTAATTTGCAATTAACAACCCGATTAACACATTTCGGCCTGGCTTAGCACATCCTTCCAGGCGCCTCTATTTTCCGCGCACCTTCGCCAGATGGTCACACCAATCAATGACAGGGCTTCGACGTTTTGGTCCATCCAAAGCAAACAAAGTCATCCTCTTCGACGACTTCCGCAAACCCTCTCCTCAAACACCCGACTCTTCAGAGCATTCTCTTTCATTGGAAAGACATTGCCGAGACAACGCAGACGCTGCACAACGTCCTTGTCATTGAGGAACTCATACAGCTCACTGTTGGATCGGATGAGGAATCATCGCGTATTCGCACTGGACCAAAGATTTTACGTAGGACTTTTCACTCGTATACTTTTAAGGTTGCTGCATCAGTGCTTAATAGTGTTCATGCTTCTGCGCCATAAAAAAGCACGGTTAGGATGAGCGTCTTGTTGAATATTTGTATTATTATTATTATTATGCTGCCGTCTCAAGGTTTCGCAAAAGTGGCATCATAAGATTTATGTAAACTTTCTTTAAAGTCTCCACCAGCTTCCCCTCTTGTCGGTGTATGTACAAAAAGCATATCATCCACGTAATATATTCATTCGCCATTGCAGTTGTGCAAAAAATAGCGGCATTCGATGTTTAAAGAACCCTTAAGTTATACAGGTATTGAATTAGGGTAATCGCTGACTTAGACTTGTTTAGAATACTTCTCAAGGATTCAGAATTTAATTTAAATTTCAGAATTAATGTCCCACTACCTGCGGGAGGTTTTCTCTTTCGAAGAGAAGAAGGATTTAAAGAGATTACAGCATACTCTGTACTTGATTAGGACTCCATAGGTTCTAAGTTGCATTCCTCAATGAATAATCTAACTTTGGTGTAATATCAGGACCTTTAAAATATCTTGTAAAATATACTTTTTTATTCCAGTAGATCTCTAAGCCGTTTTGTGCATACTTTAAGCTTTATTTTATGCTGAGGAGATCAGTGCTACTTCACTGTCCGTGTTTTGGTTCTCATGTAGAAATGTCAAGGGTATAGAAAATGACTACTCATTGGCTCATCCGAAGTATAAAGTAAATTTTGAAAGGGAGCAAAATACTATCCAGCACAGTGTTGCAAAATTCAGTACTTTTGTACTTTTTTCAGTACTTTTTCATTTCAAAAAGACCAAAGTACCCCCGCTACGCTTTCAGTACTTTTTTATTATTACATATTTTATGTCTTGCGCTTTTCAACTATTAATGCATTAACAACACGTTCAACGCAATCCTAAAGTAGAATTAGGCTTTAGTCCTGGTTAGCCAAACGCCCACGCAACGTACGTTCGTTTTTAGAATACGAAAAGCAATAAAAACGCTTGCCGAGACGTAATGTAATTTCGTTAAACATTTTCATTGCTCTTCAAACGAACGTATGTTTCATTACATTCCATCGACGTGACTAAACGGGGCTTTTACGTTTTGTTACTTTACGAATCAGCTGTTTTTGTCCTGTATGTATATTAAATATAAATAAATAGTCTAGTAGGTATGTGCTGGCTTACTAGACGTGAGCCTACGATTCAAACCCAATGGCAAGCATCTCCATCAAAACGCAATATGAAAAAATATTTCTCCGGCGACTTCCTGCTGGCAAAAACTCTGAGAGGAAATAAAATTGGCACGAAAAAGTTCTCAAAAATCTATCGTTCGGAGTCGACTTTAAACAGTAGGTCCCGCCATCCATGAATAAAATTAACAGTTTAAGTTAGGTCGTAATCCTGATTGATAATCCGATAATGACCAATTATGTATGTATGTATATGTATCTTTTACAAAAGTACTATTTGATGCAAAAAAGTACTTTTTCAGTTATAATTCGGTACCATTTCCAAATTTCAGTTTTGCAACACTGATCCAGTAGCACACCGGGTGCAATCGAATGGGAAACGCTCAAAAAAAAAACACGTTAATAACAAATCTTAAATCATAATTAAACTTTTTTGCACCTTTTCCGGATTTCCTTGTCAAGAGAAATTGCAAGACAGATTGCTTTAAAGGGTTAAACTGTATACTTGCATACGATATTTTTTTATTCATAAACGTCTTTGTGCGGTGGTTTGTTGGCAATAATAACGACAGTCTAGAAATACAAAAAGTATAATTTAAGAAACACACACAAACTTGATAATGATGATGATGACGGTAGTGGTGGCGTTGATGACTAAATGTTAAAAAATTTATTTATTTTTTTTTTGCTTCTACTATTTTTTTATAATTTTTTTTATAAAGCTGTGGTATTGTGTCGTATGGTATTGTATTTGCCTGACTGACAAACTACCAGGTAAATGAATATACGTATGTATTGTACATAATGTTGAAATTGTGAACATACAGATGTTGTAAACAAAAAACGTTGCAAGTTTTCTTATTGTTGTTGTTATTGTCATTTGTAAAATAAGCAAAAACGCAATAATTTTTTTCTTCATTGCACATTTTTGTCGTATTTTACGAAATATTGAACAAAAATTTTTTCAAGCCTAAAAAATTTACAATCATTTATTTTGATTCTCAGACACTGACTTTATATTTTTGCTCAATAGAAACCCTTTCTATTTCTTTAACTGATCTTATTATTTTGTTAATGCTCTAATTTAAGATTAAATCCTATTGAAACGTTTAATACACATACAGAAATTAAACAAAAACAATAAAAAGAATTACATTAAAAAACCTTAACAAATAAACAAATAAATAAAGAAACAACTAAAAAATAAATGTAAACAATAAAAAATAAATTTAAAGGTCGCTGGGTTTACAACCTGCTCCATAAAAAACATCAAAAAATCAAAGAAAAATCGAAAGGTAAACTAAAAATCTTACAACATAAATACACATTTCATAGATCCTATTGAATACTATTTTATTAACATAATTTTTATAAATAATTATACAGTCATATAAAAATTGTAAATAATTTGCATTATAATGATAAGCTGAAGACATCTTGGTGTAAAAGCAAAACAAAAAATACGCAGATTAAATATTATTCGTGCATAAAAATGAATCAAATACTCATTCATCATCCATCATACGCTTCATATTTCTTTATTATGCTACAATCGCTGTATGAAATCATCACATCAAATCATAATAGAATCACACAGAAATTGTTTGAAATATTCAATTCAAACTTGAACAAATAAGATTCAAATAAAATAAATTAAAAATTAAAATAACTAATCAACCACGGAGATAGTTAAACGATGTTAACTAGGAAGGAAGATTCATTGCAGTAGTGAGTTAAAAAGGATAATCAGGCGCAAAATCGGTTTTATCATACTTAAAATGATAATTTTTCGGTTCGAATTAAAGCACAAATTTCAATTTAGAGGTTAATGTGTTGACCAATGATTAATCCATCGGATATATATATATATATTATATATATAAGGATATAAAAATTATAATTAATTGCATAAATTCTCCTATTCTATTCAATTTCTCTTACATTAAGAAAACCTTCTGCATGATAAATTTATGCCTTCATTGCTTTTTCGCTGGAATAGTATAACTTTATATCGCTTACAATAATCCGAATAGTAAGGGTTTCTCTTCTATATTTCTAGCATATAAGATCCGTGGGCTAATTATTTCGATCACGATTGTGCGAAAAGCTCGTACCATCGAAATAAATTTGTAAAAAATTTAATCGAAATTATTTTGAACACGAGTCCCCTCCTTTTTTTAAACATCAGATCTAGCTGCATAGGTTTTAGTTAGGATTTAATTAATCTATTAGACGTACATCTAAGGAGCATCATCTAAGGATCACACGTTGGCTACCTCTTTAATTATTCTCACGTGAAATGTGTCACCATATATTGTATGATTGTGGTTTTAGAAAAACCATGGGGAACTATCTCTGTAATGACATGGGATAGGTTAGGTTAGGTTAGAGGAAGTGTACTTATCAATTAAGACAAGTACAGTACCCGGAGGTCAAATTGACCAATTGTACAACGTCCTAGTTCCTCACACCACTTATGCTGTGTGCGTTAATTTTATACATGAGTGGTGGGACCTACAGTTCAAAGTCGACTCCGAACGACAGATTTTTGAGAAACTTTTTCATGGCAATTTTATTTACTCTCAGAGTTTTTGTCAGAAATCTGCTGAGAGGAAGTCGCCGAAAAAATACTTTTTGTATTTTGTCTGGCCTGGGGCTCGAACCCTGGCTTTACGTCTAATAAGCCTACACACTACCTACTAGACTACATGGGAGACATGGGCGTATTCAAATACGTTTAACCTTCTTCAGAATGTTGAAATAAATTATTATTTATGCTTGTTTTAATACTCACAGAATAATTTTTGCCCTTATTCGCCACAGATTGCATTGAATTAATTCCTGCCTTTTCTTTTTGGATGCCATATGTCTTAGGCAAGATTTCGTCTGTTCAAAAGCTACCATTCCTATTTACTAGATATTAAGTTAGTCGGCTATGTTTCTTTTAAGGAGTTATTTATATTATCATGTGCTGCTAGTGAATACTATATTGAAATGCTTTATAATTGCTGCTGTTCTAGTTCTTGTTATACTGTTCTTGTTATACAATAATAATAAATTCCCTTTTATTTATTTTAAAGGACACAAAACTATGTTATTATCAATATGTTATTGAAATATTCATTCAGTTTTCACATCCTTATTTCAAATTATATGTCATTAAATTATCGGCGTAAACACATGTTCTTTATATATTTTCCAATTGATTAATAATTGGGGAACTTGCTGGCCCATCCATTATTTCTGTTTGTTTTAATATAAATCAATTTTTTGGCTAAGAACTGTTACAAATTGTTGCGTTGCACCGCTAAAGTATAAATTTTATGTAGAGTTTTGTAATACAAAAAGTCACTAAACTCAGTTACAGGGTAGTTACAGGGTAGAATGATCATTGAACAAGACTATACCTCTTCCATAAGTCCTTTTGCTGCACATGCGGTACCGTTTTCTTCTCGCCTAGCCTTGACACAGAGATTTTAAATTTTACCATATAACATGGGTAAAATTCTAGTTCCCAATGACTTCGTGTCGGAAATTTTTCAAAGATTTTAAATAATGGTTTAAATTTAAAACATTTAATGCAACAAATTTAGATAAGGCAACTTCTAATAAATAAAAGTATGTCTCATAATTACAAGATCACTCTTAATTTTTAGATATTTTCTTAGAATATGAGTTTAATCAATTGGTTTATTTATAATTTCATTATTCAAGAAATACAATACAAAGTACTGTTTTAAAGACTTTAAACAGATTTGTAAAAAAATTTAAGAGCAGACAATAAATATAAGAGTGACCATATTGTTATGAAATCAACATTTTAAAAAATAAAAATGCTACTAAGCATTTCCACTACCAAAATAAATAAAAATATGTGCATCCGTTTGCTAAATGTCTGACGTGAACGATAAAATTTATTGCCTTACAATTGGATTTATAAAACATTTCTTCATGTTTTCTTATTAATAATAGAAATTTAAGAAATAAAAAAAAAAAATAGCAAGTAAAAGATTTACACTGCCGTGTCAAAGTCATTGGCATTTATTTTTATAATCAGTCATGATGGTATATTATTATACATACTATAATATATTTAATTCAGTTTAAATTTTATATTGTTTTTTTCTTTGTATGTAAATACGTACATATAAGTGTATGTGTGTGTATTTCAAATATCAATCTTAAGTTTTGGCGCTTTATGTAGACGGCGGTTGCATGTTTTTTTTATTATTTGGCCTTAAACCCGTAACTGAAACACAATAAAACCATCCTCAGCACCACCTAAACAAAATTTCATTTTTCTTTTAATCATCATTACCATTAACATTGTTAACAAACATTATGATCATGATGTTATAAAGAGAGAGAGAGAAAAAAATGAAAATTAACAACAGCGGATAATTTTACATGCATGCCAACAAACATTTTTCAATTTTTAATAACATCATCGCGCATACAGAGTTAAAAACATTACGATCATTCAACAATCTTATTACCTCGATACTGAGACTATAATCATCTTCGTTACTATTATAGACGCAGTGAAATACGTACATATGTATATGTACGTATAAAACAGACAATTCTCAATATCAATATCATAGATATGTTTATTACGCGAAATACAAAAAATACGAAAAACAAATTGTATTGTTTAAAAGTTTATTGGCTTTTATGGCATGCAAACACTCTCATTTACCCATTAGAAATACTTGAATTTTTGTATAAGCGGGTGTTGCGAAAATGGGTGATATTTTACATGTAATATACACAGTTTACATTAGACTTTAATAATTGAAACTAAACAATTCACAAATTATACTTTATTTGGTGAAATTAACTGGTCAATGAACAACAACAAATGCGATATTGTAATTTTGTTATCGTAGGTCAAGCTTGTCTCTATCATATGCAGCCATATCTTGAATTGTTTTATGTACAGGATCTTCACTGACAACTATATACCGTTAACAAATTCCGCACAGTAGAAAATAGTTACGAAAACGATTTCAAACATTTCAAGATAAAATTCCGTTTTAATTCGTTTTAGTTTAGCTGTCATTCCCTCTTTGTGAACCTGCAAGCTTATAATTGACAATGCGATCGAGGACTCCGCAACAATAGATATTCCGCTTCGGACACGGGCAGAACGGTGCAGAAAATCTGGCCAAGGCTGGAAGAAGGCACGCGGCAAGCACAATACTGTTGTCAGGGTTATTACGGGGCTTGCATTATAAGCACGCAAGCGAGGCGCATTTGTCTCGGACACCTTGCGAATGGTTTTTGTGGAAGCTGTGGTGATGAGAAGGAGGATGAGATTGTTTTTCAGTTACTGTGTACATACCCCTATGTCTTAGAAGAAAGATATGGATGTTCTGGATGAACTGTCATGCATTGATATTGGCAGTCTGAGTCGCTTTATCGGAAGCTCCGAGTGGTTACTGAACTAAGGGGGAAAAAGTAAAACTGTTGTATCGCAATGGACCCTATATGAGACCTAAGTGTATCCGCTCATGCCCCTTGAGTTGACAGCCACTTCTACCTATCCACCTACATAGCTGCCATCCGAAAACTTATTTCGTTTAATTTTTCTATATGACACAAACTACTCAAATTCATGGAAAAATTTTCACTTTTAACAATACCTTTACCTTTGAATTGCACGTGGCCAAGGATTGCAACGCGTAGATTAATTGTTTTTAAAGAAAATTTTGCCACGAAAAATGAAAATGCAAAACAACTCTTAAGTGTTATAAATATCAATAAAACCTTGCAGTTGATGAAACCTGATTTTCAAACCTCGACGCTACATACAAGTTTTACAAGCTATACTTAATTACTTAATTAGTCGTTACAACCTTTTAGTCAGGATTAATTTTATACATGAGTGGCGGTAACTACAGTTTAAATTCGATCCCGAACGACAGATTTTTGAGAAACATTTCATGGCAATTTTATTTACGCTCAGATTTTTTTGCCAGAAAGGAAGTCACCGAAGAAATATTTCTTCATATTTCGTTTTGTGGGAGATTTATGACCTGGGGCTTGATTCGTGGTCTCACGTCTAATTAGCCACACTCTCTACTAGACTACGGCGTTAAGATCATAATGCAGTAATTAAAACTATGACAACATTATGGGTTTTTTCGGTTTCAATGAAATTCGCATTAACATTTCCAGTTTTAAAGGTTAAAGTTTACAATTATTGCAATATACGGTTTAAATTACGTTGCGAAAAGTCATCACTTTCTAAATAACCGTATGAATACTACTATTCATATGCAAATATTGCGTTTTATATGCTACGTAATTACGAAATTTCAGCTGAAATATAGCGACAACCACAACAATGCTTATAATTGATTTGAAAAAGAAGAATAAAAAAGAAGATTTAAATTCGCATGCCATTGAAAATATAAAAGAATATTGAAATAAGAAACAATCGTATAATGAAAGTGTATTGCAAAAGATATACATAATATTGTTGTTTACTAATTACTGTTCATTATTTAAAAATTTTTCATTTTAATTTATTCGGAAATATATTTTAATTATTACCTAAACAAGGTACCTTATTTCATGGTCTTATTCACTTCATTATTCATTGAAAACGAATTTTATTTAAATTAGATTAGTAGATAACAGCTTTTTAATATTTTATGTTTTTGGTTTCTTTATAAAACGCTTAAAATAATAATAAATCGCCTGCAGTTTGTCGTTTCTAATGTAGTTTGGCCCTGCATTAGCAGTTGAAGTGAATCAATTCAATTGTTTTTTTTCAATTTTAATTTCATTGCTAAGGTGTAGTAGTACCACAACAAATAATTAATTTAATCATAATGACAGCATTTAAGTTCTTTGCCATTATGATTATAATAATTATTATGATCGACCCATCTTTAGACAAGGAGTGTTTCTATTTCTTAATAGTTTTAGATGGCGCGCAAACAAATATCTTTATAACATGAGTTAAAACGTTTGATGCGTTAACCCACGCATATAATTTGTTTTTTTTTCTCCACTTAAATTGAAAAATATTTTAAAAACTTCCTACAAAGTGTCTTTATAATGAATAATAAATAACAAATTGTCATGAACGTTTGCATAAAAGATTTATTAAGTTCTTATGGTTTTAAATTCTTTTAAATGGAGGTTTATAATAATTTACTAATTGAATTATAGTTTAAAAATTGCCATACCTCGATATGAAATATATTCAAGGACAGAATTAAAAACAATCAATGTACCAAAAAAAAAAAAAAACACTTTGAAAAAGTGTTTTCAGAATGCATTTAATAACACTTACTTACTCAATTGGCTTTTACAACGTTTCAGTCAGGTTTATGACCTCGCTTCTCACAACACTTATATTGTGTGTGTTAATTTTATTCATAAATTTGGCGAGACCTACAGTTTAAAGTCGAGAAACTTTTCATGGCAGTTTATTTACTTTCTCAGAGTTTTTACCAAAAATTTGCCGAGAGGAAATCGTCGAAGAAATATTCTTTCATAATTAGTTTTGTTCGAAATGTCTGATCTGGCTTTTGAACTGTGGCCCCACGTCTAATGAGCCAACATAATACCTACTAGACTACGGCGACTTTAATTGAATTCTTTTATTTAATCATCCAAAAAGAAATTTAAAAAACAGGCAGACAGAATTGGCCATTACAACCCTTTAGTCAGGATTACGACCTAGATGTTAATTTTTATACATGAGTGGCGGGACCTACAGTTTAAAGTCGACTCTGAACGACAGATTTTTGAGAAACTTTTCATGGCAATTTTATTGTTACTCTCAGAGTTTTTGCCAGAAATCTGCTGAGAAGAAATATTTTTCATATTTCGTTTAGTTAGAGACGCCTGACCTAGAGCTACCACTAGTAGATTAAAACTATCTATTGTCGTTTTACGACAATCTAAGCTTAAACTTGAATTATTGTCAATAATACTATTTTATTTCACTGATTAAAAAATTAGTTAAAATTTATTTTTTCTGAAAGTGTTCGAATTCATAATACGTATATAAAGTGAACGGTATAAAGAGTATAGTATGGTAAGAATTTTTCAATGCAAGACAAGTTTACCTCTTCCATAGAAACTCTTATGCATGCTGATAAGAAGCAAAAACAATCCCCTTTCTTTTCTTTCGAAGGCAGTAACAGGTGGTAAACGTTTGATGCTAGGAGAAGAATGGATAACTCTTCACATTCGATTTGTGAGACCAAATGAAATACAATTCTTATTCTGTTGCTGAAAAATATACTTCTATGAACATTTGTTTACTTCAAGCACTTCAATCACTTTTATTTGATTACGATCGGATTTATTATGATAACTAAATTTATGATAACTTGAGTGAAGCTCATAGAATAAACTTATTAAGTCTACAATCTTACTTAAAAGAATCTATGCTGTGGCACTGTTTCGATTTTGAAAAATTGAAACATAATGGTGCGACTCTACTGTTATGAAGTTTGTATTTAAAATAATTTAAGTTATTTTACAGCTAAACATTTAAATGGAAATATCCTACATTATATTAAGTAATTTTTAAAAAGCCTAATCAGCTCTGTATTCAATAAAAAAAATGAATAATATGACTTAAAATATGTATGTTTTTTGATAATATTTTTGATTTCTTTAAATGACATTTTGAATGCCTTTTTAATTAACATGTTTTTTTAGAATTGATAAAATTTATTCATATTAAATGATATTTGAACTACAAAGCTTTAATTACAAATCAACATTCAACATAAAAGCTCTTGTTAATAAAATCGGTCATACACATGTATGCCCAATAAAATCAAATAAATACTGGTTTTCATTGTTTTCAGTTAAGGTACAATAATAGGATCTTTCAAGTTTGAATTTCTTTTTCTTTTAAATAACATTTTAATTGAATATAAATGTAGGCGATTCAAATTGTTAATTTTTTGCCATTTCAAGCATAGTTCTTCACAATTACAATTTCTGAAGATAACAACATTTTTAAAAATATTGATTTCCCAGGTCCTCAGACTATTTGATGAATATTAATTATTTCCATACGGTTCCTAAGTGAAATTGCATACAATTAATTAAACTATGTACTCGTATGTTGGCACACAGTCGCCGTAGTCTAATAGGTAGTGTGTTGGCTTATTAGACGTGAGGGCATGGATCAAGCGCCAGGTCAGATGTTTCTTCAGGACAGCCTCATATCAATCATCAAAAGTTTCTTAAAAATCTGTCGTTCGGAGTCGACTTTAAACTGTAGGTCCCGCCTCTAAGGTACATACAAAATTAACACACACAACATAAGTGGTGTGAAAGTGAGGTTGTAATCCAGACCAATCATGTATGAAAAAAAGAAAAAAATGTAAAAAATAAAGCACAATTGCGGAAGAAAATCGAACCTCAAAGACCCTGTATTACAAGATCAAATACTATAAAATTCATGCCTACCTAATATGTATTTGTTATTGTATTAGAGAACAAAAAAAAGGAAACAAACAAATATACAACAAACAACATCAATAGATCGTATTTTTTTCTGGTTTAATTTCCACTTTTTCTCTTTAAGAAAATAAAATCAGAAGCAATAACAACAATACCATGTATCCGACAGTTTGTTAGTAACTGTTTTTTGTTTTTGTATTTCCTACATTTCCATTTGGTAGAATTAACATTTTGGTAGAATAAACAATAGACAAGAAAAATTGTTTTTTTTCGTTTTTCTAACATTTAGTTTCTTTATGCGATAACTTTCCTTTCTCCATTTCGCTGTATGTATTTAATAAATTGAAACTGAAAAAGAGAGAAAAAAAACTTTACTTTTCATCGTGTTACTCGAATAACACAAAGTATAATTATTAAAATATTGTATAGTATAGCATGTATGTATGAATATGTGCATTACAATGGAAAAAGGAAAAATTATAAAATAACATTTTTAAACGGTAAAAGTCGATCGTGCATTATACACTACACTGCTATAACAGAGACTTTAAATTAATAGAAATTTTCAATTACGGATATTTCATTGGATATAGAATGCGTTTTAAAACATTCTATCTTTCAAATAAAAAAGCAACATATTTAAATAAAAGAATTCTTTTTAATACCTGAGAAACATAGTTGGATGGATGGCAAACTAGAGTAGTGTTCAAATTACTTCTTGAATAATAATTTTAAAAGTGGGTCTCCAATATTAAGTTATTTTCCACTAATAGCCAAATTAAAAACAAAACTACAAGACTGTAGAAGGAGAGTTCTTTCAAAGATCAACTGAAAAGAATTACAGAATATCCCGGAAAAATGTTGCAGAGGTCTAGCGTTTCACAAGGAGTTAAGCGGGAAGGAAAGAACGAATTATATAACAAATTAGCTTTAACCGGTGTTCTCCGATATTTCTTTAAATGCATTTCAAGGTTTGGTGGTGTTCACGGCTTATGCTATAAACACAATAAACGCAACGCAGTAAGCACAACAATTATGTAACTGCAGCCTAAGGTAAGCTGTATTCGAATTAAATATAATAACAGCAACAGCAGCAAAGCATGAGCAGAACAAATAAAAAATAAACGGGTCATTAATCCTTTATCGATAGTGCAACCAAAACGTTCCTTCGCGTTATATTTTTACATCGCGTTTTTAAAATCTCTATTTCATATATGCTATTATCTTGGTACCATTAATCTTCTCGTTACCAGCATAAATTCTCTCGCCGTTAGCATTAATTCTCTTATTGCTGCGATTAAAACAAAAATTAGCCTAAATGCGCTGCCTTTAAAGTAATCACTACCATATACAATTTTTGAGAGATTCCTGTGTTTGCTGAGTTGAAAGCCTGAAAGCTCTAACTGGAATGGAATAAGTGATAAAACATTGGAGAGGGTGTCCTTTCCTTTGTTCCTGTCTCCATCTTGTTTAGTTGTACCATAAAAGTTCCCACCGCAAAAACGTTTATTAAGTTTAATAGCTTTTGTTGTAATAGTTCTGTAAACAAGCGTTAAAATGTTTTTGTTTTAAAGTTATGTTGCTTTCACTGGTTCTATTGCTCTCGGTTAACCTAGAGCTTAAAAGGTTGTGAGGTACTCCACCAGTGATCTTGTGCCTTTTAGTACCAGCATTACTTTCTTTAATCAGTTTATTTTTCCAAAAATAATCCTCTTTGATGGACTACAGGTGTCTGCAAATATAAAGTAGAACTAAGGTGTTAGCAATAACTTTCCAATTTGCCTTGTTATAAGCGTTATTGACATCTAGGGTTACAATAATACAATACTCCCTTGAGTAATTTTTCCAGCTTCTACCATCAAAAATTCTTGAAGCAAGTCCTACAATTTTTCTAGCATCTATAGATGATTTTGTTTGTCTGAAATTGAATTGATCCTAGACATTCACAAAAGCTTCTATGAATTACATTTCATTTTCGATAATGATTTTTTACCCAGGCCTGGTTTCCACCCTGTTAACCTGCTACTACTAGTTTTAGTATCACATATTTCAATAATACCGGCAGTATCTACCATTATTTTCTTTCTTTTTATATTTGTTTTCTGTTAGCCCTAACTATTGGCTGTTTTTCCACTTTGGCGGTTCAAATTGTAGCAACTCGCCCTTGCTTTTTGTCCTCCAATATTTAACTGATATTTGAAGAGGTCTCCTAATAATTACACACACTCTTGGCATTACCGTTTCATTTTCAGCTATGACAACATCATTTCCTAGCTTCTCTTAGATACGGTTGTGTTCCATGTAGTTTCTATTTTCCTTATTATTCTTATCATTTTTTTAGTAGTTTAAGTTGTTATCTGCCCTCGTAGAGCAGTCACGACGAGAGACCAGTGGTTCCTATGTAAGCACTAAGGTGATTACAGTTTACATATCCGTATAATAAGGGAGGTTCATCCTAAACATAATACATAATTGGTCATTACAACTCTTCAGCCAGGATTACGACCTAGTTTCGAACACCACTTGTGTTGTGTGTGTTAATTTTATGCGTGAGTGGCGGGACCTACAGTTTAAAGTCGGCTCCGAACGACATATTTTTTGAGAAACTTTTCATGGCAATTTTTATTTACTCAGAGTTTTTGCCACAAATCTGCTGAGATTAAGCCGCCGAAGAAATATATTTTGTATTTTGTTTCGATGTATGGCCTGGGGCTCGAACCCTGGCTTTACGTCTAATAAGCCAACACACTACCTACAAGACTACTGCGACTTCATCCTAAACCTTAAGGTTAAATTATTGACAACAAGTTCGAATCGTTGCATTTTAATGACTAGGAAGCAGTTGTGATTTAAGCCTAGAAGCACTATATTTCTATATACTCAGGTTCCTGATATAATTTATATTCCCTTTCCAGGAATACCATACTAGTACCGCTGTATTTTAATTTAAAATATTTTAAAATTATTTAAATATTCCGAAAAGATTCCTAAACAGTTCTCTACTGTAATAAAAATAGGGACAGAAATTTTGGTCTCTCTCAGGAGACATACATATGTATATGTATGTATGTGCTAAGTATGCAAATGTAAATGATAATATTTTAATTGTACTTACGTAGAGAGTATAAGCTTTACAGTTGAAGAAGAGAAAATTAACAGACGGTTTGGCTTATTGGCAGTGTCGGGAATAGTGAGACAAAATAAAAAATTTATGGGCAATTATTTATGGTTTCTTTTATATTTTATTGTTATTATTTCAAGAAACGTTTTGTCTTTTGTTTTATTTTCATTAATGAAAATCATATTCATTTAAATGTGAACAACGGTTATTTTATTACTTTTTTGTCTTTCTTTAGTAACACATCAATCCATACACATACACATACGATAAATAAAGATTCAATAACCGATATATTTTATACGCACGATGTGTTGGTTTATATCACGGCATTAAATTTTCTGTATGTAAATGTATATGTAAATATTCTATTCTATATTTAATATTTTCGTTTTTTTGTATTTTTCTAAAAGGTGCATGTATCCGGCTATTGTTATTTTTTTATAGTGACCAAATGGTCATTGAACGTCTGTTTATGGCATAAATTATTAATTGTCGTCTTTCGTAGTGTAGAGAAGAAGTAAAAAAAATTTCGTATTTTGTCTTTTGTGTCAAGTGTAGCCAGTTTATGAAAAAAATATTGCGAATTAATAATTGTTCATAAGTTGTTTCTAATTATGTATGTATTAAAGTAATCGTCGTAATCTAAAATGTACCTTTGATACCAAAATTAAAGTTTAAGACATCTTGTAGTTGTCGGTACAAAAGATTTCTATAGGAATTTCAAAGTTCTCAACAAGTAATTATTACGTAATAATAGTGGTAACAAAAAATAATTTCGTTATTTATTTCGTTTTAATTATGTATTTTCGTTTCTTTTGAAGCTTACAATATTACATTAATGTTTAAATTTTACAATTAAAAAATAATACGTAAATAAATTACTTGAGATATTTTACCTATTGGTAGTATAACTTAAAAACCGACAACTTTTATTGGAAATAAATGCTTTATTGAGATAATTCTTCGACAGAACATGCCATTCAAAATATTGTTTATCGAAAGCTACGACTTCTTCCCATCTTTCTCCAATTTATGGATTCTGTCCCGCTTGTAGAGATCGTTGTAGACTAGTAGGTATTTCACCTATTGGTAACATAACTTAATAACCGATTATTTTTATTGAAAAAAAGTGCTTTATTAAGATAAGTCTTTTACAGAACATGCCATTCAAAATATTGTTCACCGAACGCTACGACTTTTTCCCATCTTTCTCCAATTTATGGATTCCGCCCCGCTTGTAGAGGTCGTCGTAGTCTAGTAGGTAGTGTGTTGGTTTACTAGACGTGAGAACACGGTTCAAACCCCAGTTCAGACACCTCCAGTGATGTGAAATATGAAAAAATATTTCTTCAGCGACTTCCTCTCAGCAGATTTCTGGCAAAAACTCTGAGAGTAAATAAAAACACCCTGAAAAAGTTTCTCAAAAAATCGGCCAGTACTTTGATCGAAACAAACAGTAGTTTAAAGGAACAAGGTCTGGGCTAATGGCAAAACTTACACCCATTATTTTCTACCAATGCTCGCTTCAAAGGAATTAATTCTTTAATTACAAGTCACAATGGATCACACAATTTTGACAAAAAAAATCTTAGCATTATCTTAGTGTAATGGATATTCTGCTAGGCCATAGATTTTGCTCGTTTGCATCGCTTTACATATGATATCTTGCGCTAGGGGTTGTAGTAATGAACCAGTAATAATTCGATGCAAAAATTATTGATCATCGATCCATGCAATTTTGCACAGGAATAAGAGATAAATATGACGTCCTCATAAGGTCTTCGTTTCGAATGGTGTCTGGTCCAAAAAATCAATGAAAATTAAGGTCAGTTGCCAGTTATTAAATTATTAAAATTTTAAATAAATAAGATGGATGTGTATGGATGTATAACAATCTCTCAATCAAGTCTTTAGAACTTACAATCCGCTTTAGAATTTTGTCAATTTGTTATGATTCTGGAATTATTCGCAGTGCTACTCTAAAATATAACACATATATAAGTACATACTCGTAGCATATGCCGACTTTGTCCCTTTTTGAATGCAAAAAAAACCCAAATTTTTTGTCTGTAGAAGTTTATGTTTTCTATCTTTCAAAAATTTCATCTTGTAAAATAAGAACAACTTTGCGCAATAACAATATGTACATGCGCTTTGAAAGACAAACATTACATAAAGTATTGCAATGCTTCGGTCAGTTACTTTTTCCATGGAAATCATTTGTACCTGCTTATTAAAATTTTTCTTCATATTCTTTTTATTATTAATTTATACATTTTCTAATCTAATAATTCTTGGTCTAATGAAAAATCTCCAGCAGTTAAATGTGTGTTTAAATTTTAAGAATAATAACTGAATAAAAAAAATTAAATTGGGTAATGGTGTTACAATGTTAGAATCAAAAAGAAAATTTGAAAAAATTAAAAAAAGAAATTTATTAGTAAAAAATTTGAACTTGTTTCTGTTAATACTTTCAGCTTTTTTTTCTAATTCAATACAACTTCATGGCTAAAACCACTACCACTGATACTAGTGATACTTCTATCACCACCACCACAACCACAACATAAATGCTTTTGCCTAAAATTTAATCAGCTTAAAACTAAAACTCAGAAAGAAAAAAACAAACAAAATCAACCATCAGATCATACGAAATCATTCTTGAGGCTTCACAACTAAAAAACTACATTTTAAATTGCAACAACAAACAAATATTTAAGAGACACATACTCGTACATGCTTTCAAATAAAACAAAAAATTTTAAAATAAATAAAAATATAAAACTCGATGAAAATGTTGTTATTGTTGTTAAATAATGCTGCTACGCAGAAAACAAAATTGAAAAATTATTTGAAAAAATAAAACTTGAAAATATTTTCTAATGCTCTAAAAACCTCAACGTTTTTGAGAAATTCTTGAATCAAAAAACAAAAAAAAAAAAGAAAAACAAGTGAAGTAAAAAACGCTTTTAATTGCTGTCGTTACAAAACAAATTGGTAACAAAGGCATAAAGAAAGATATCTAGAATAGCAACAACAACAACAACATAATAAATAAATAAATTTACAAACACCTAAAACAACAACAAATATAATCAAATAATTCACAATGAATTTTGAAAAGTCTAGTGAAACTTATAAAAGTGGAGGCAGTGGTGTTGCCGGTGTCGGCGGTCTAAAGAATTTTTGGAATGATCACATTATGGAACGTTTTATAAAAGCGAATCTTTTTATTATTTGTTGTGTGGCTGCTGGTTTACTTTTGGTAAGTTTTCACTTCAACAAGAAGTTTTATTTTTTGTTACTCTTTATTTGTTTTGTTTTTTTTTATTTCTATAAAATAAATTTTTTTGTTCCACATTAAAAGATTTTAAAGCTGAGAATAAATAAAAAAAAGAAATATTTGTTTACAACAATAGTAATATAATATCGTATAATTGTGTTAATAAATATGTGTGTATATATGTACATATTTATTGTAGTTCTTTATTTCTGCATTCTATGTTAAATTGATATTGAATATTATTTTTGGTGATTTTTTAAATTTTATTATACTTACATACATAGATACACATGTACATGGATTCAAGTTTGGAATAATTGCAGAAGACAGTGCAAATACAAAGGATTTGAAGCTTAATGGTCATTGTTGCATATTATTGTTGTGAAGTGGCGCCATAGTACTGCGACCATAAGATCAATTGTACTCTTCTCTAATTATATAGGGTACCCCAATAATGCCTTCTCCAAGCCTTCTGTACTGAAAAGCTTTGGACGCTGCTCGATGTCAATAATGATAATTCCCTGCCTAGTACTTTCTGGGAGGCATTAATGAACCACAGTTTCGTTTCCCTTCTTTGAGCCCACATACCTTTCCAAGCATCCCCATCAATGGCTATCCTCTTAGTAATTTCTTTCTGCTTTCTTGTCGAGAATTCTCACATAACTTGGTTCCCAGCAAACAGTAACCGTATTTTGCATACCTAGCTAATTCAGACACACATCCTTCAATCATATAAACTTCCGCTTAGTAGATATCCGCAAGTTTCCTCATAGGTTCGGAATATTTCATTCTGAGTCCAAACACTCCAACTCCTGTTCTAAGATCCGTTCTTGACCCTTCTGTATACCACGAAATTGTCCCTCCTTTAAAAGATTATGCAGATTTCAGATT
This sequence comes from Sarcophaga subvicina, assembly GCA_936449025.2. Taxonomy (NCBI): domain Eukaryota; kingdom Metazoa; phylum Arthropoda; class Insecta; order Diptera; family Sarcophagidae; genus Sarcophaga; species Sarcophaga subvicina. Next base: position 44,748,930 of record OW388084.2, read on the forward strand.
ACTCCATGGTAGAAAAGCAACAGGGTTTGATATTAATGGGGATACGATTTTATTCCTTAGTATTTTGATGTTTAATTCAACATGTAATCGTTTGTTGGTATTCAATTCTTTATTTTGTACATCATCGTTCTAAACATTGCATAAATTTCTCAAGACACTATTTTTACGGCTACATCATCCGCTTAACGAACTGTTTATCCTTAATACATAAGATTGCAACTGTTGCAGCACCTTAATATCAGTAATTGAGTCCCCCATAGTTGGACACCATATTTCGAGATGTGTCGATAAGATATCGCATTTTTGCTAAGTTGAGCATTTTTTTAACTTTAAAGTTTTTCTTCAACTTTAATTTCCTGTCCAGGTGAATTCCTTGACATATAGTTTCATGATGTTTATATTGAGATACATTACCTTGTATACACCATTCGTTGAGTCATAATGATTAAGTTCTGAGGTACTTTGGGAGGGTATTACTCACGTCGGTTAAACTTTTATTTGCCGCTAACACCGAAATGACAGCATTCTCGATAATACTACCTTGGGGTATATCGGCAGGGATATGTTTGATGAAGCATATTTCAACTCCTTTTTGAACATACAAATAACGTTCGTGAATGAATGTTAGGTAGTTTGCTGGGCGAGGTGAGGCCACAGTTTAACCCTTGGCTCAACCATCTCCAAGAAAACGAAATATGAAAAAAGAATATTTCTTCAGCGACTGGCTCGCAGCAGATTTTTGGGAAAAACTCTGAGAGAAAATAAAATTGCCATGAAATAGTTTGTCAAAAATCTGGGGAGTATTAAGAGTGCTATGAAATGACTTCTCAAATCTATTGCTCGCAGACAACGTTAAAATATAGGCAGATAGGTAGCTAGATTAAATGAGAGGAGACCAACCAAGGGTATCATGCCAATTGGTATACACCTAAGCCATCATGTAGGCTTGTTAGGAATACCACCTTACTTTTTATAAGTAGCCTGTATATTGTAAAACCTTCCGTAACTTCTAACAGTCCATTTCTCTGAGATGAGCTACGTCTGGTACAGTGTCATCCCGAAAATATTGGAATCTCGATCTTACGAAAACTGGGCAATGATACAAACTCTGATCCATTGTTTCAATGTATTAACCGCATGCCCTGCATTCATCATTTTCCACTAGGCCCATTCGGCTCAGGTGGAGTGTACCATAATTATGCAAATTATCGTGCTCAGATCATCCTTATTTAGTTTTATGATACTCATGGTTTTCTCCTCATTAGGATCGCCTCTTAGTATTTTTGCAATTCTTCCTACAGTGTTATTATTTCCCAATAGTTGACGTGACGTTTCCGCACACTTCCCCAGCTTGATCTTTACTGCACTGAAATGCATTAGGTCATCCAAGCTTATGGTATGTAATACTCTATTAACCAGAATAATCGCTTCCTCCTTTCCAATCGTTGCGTTATGACCAGGAACTCATATAATGTGTACCGCACCATGCCTGGAATAATTGTTAATCACCTTTTTACACTCCCGGACAATCTTTGATCCCATAGTCTTGGATGTTATTGCCACGTTAAAATGTTGGTACCGCAATTTGTGAATAAAATGAACTCAACATGGGTGATTTAAGAAGCTAGGTTGCCATTCTGACTAAAAGTTTATAGTGGCCAATAAAATAAGAAAGAAAGATATTTAAAAAACATGAAATCCTTGATAATAATTATTATTTATTTAATTATATATACATACATATGTATGTATTTCATTTGTTGTAATCAATTTAAAATTTTTATTCGTTACTATCGTTTTTTTCATTTTCAATAATTTTCTCTTTAGATTGTATATTTGGGTGCTTTTTCATGTGAAGTATCATGGATTTTAGAAGCGAAAGGTGATTTGCCCTATTCGGCGTACATTTTGTGCACCCAATATTTTGTGGTATTTGTGGCGACCACCATCTTAATACATGGTCTAGTTACGGGACTGCCATGGGGTCTATTTGCCTGGTCCGTGGTGATTGGAGTGCTCTCAATACCGGAATTAATATTTGTGATGATAATGACCACACAGCATTGGGTAAGTTGCATTGATTTAAAAAATTGAATTAATTTTTTAAAATTCTTTTGGTATCTTTCAGGGTCTACAATCCGTTCATGGTTTAACTGAATTAATAGCATATTTGGTGCGTTTAGTTATAAATTGTTTTGCTTTGATTTGCGTGATACCAACTGGTCTAAGGTATGCCAAAAACAAATATTTATTATATTTGTATATTTGTTATTGATTTGTTTTTGTTAAAAATATGTAGAAAAAAAAACGAAACTAAAAAAACAACGAAAAAAATTTTGTTAAACATTTTTTGTTAATGGTTTCTGCTTTTTAAAAGCTGTTGATGTATAACTTCTTTTCACTTTCATATGTTTTAATTTAGTTTTGTTTTATTGCTACAGGTTAAATAATTACCGTTTCTTTAATTTGTATTCTATTATTATCTTATATAATATAGGGTAAGCCATTTAAAAGTTTAAATTTAAAAATGCAATAAAACAAAAACGGTTTGAAATTTTCCCAAATTTTTTTTTTTGTTGTTGTGAAAGACAATTGCTAGGGTTAGAAATGGAATATTATTTCATTCATATGGCTGCCGCGGCTAGTTAGGACCAATTTTCAGTTGTAACTCGACATTGCCATCACGAATGTTGGCCTTCAAATGGTGAATTGTCCCTGGTTTGTCCGCATTACATGTTTTCTTTAACAGCGCCCCCACACAGAACATAATCCAACGGTGTCAAATCGGAGTTCCTTGGCAGTCAATAGACATCACCATTTCGGCTAATTAAACGGCCATCAAACGTTTGACGCAATAAATCGATTGAGGCATAAGATGTGTGGCAGATTGCCTCATCCTGTTGACACCAAAAATCGTTCACATCAATACCAGTAAGAGGGGGTACAATAAAATCGATTATCATGGTGCGATTCATCATTATCATCCGCTCCACAAGCAGCTCCAAACGACGATTTTTTTTGCAAAATAGATAATATTGGCTCAATAAATCTGAACGTTGCTCAAGCGTAAATCGATTCATTACGTTCAGTGGAGATAATATACGGATTTTGTAACTAAATAGAATGGCATAAGTCTTACCAGATTCGAAATAGGCGATGGTTCGAACTTAAACCGATAGGTTGCCCACCCTATAATATTGGCTCAATAAATCTGAACGTTGCTCAAGCGTAAATCGATTCATTACGTTCAGTGGAGATAATATACGGATTTTGTAACTAAATAGAATGACATAAGTCTTACCAGATTCGAAATAAGCGATGATTCGAACTTAAACCGATAGGTTGCCCACCCTATACAATATATTATTTCGCCTGAGCACAATATTTTTCGAATGACGTTATTAATAATATAAGAGTCGTTAATATTTTTTTTTGTTTGCATAAATATTTTAATGAAACAAATTAAGTTTATAAAAATCCGTTTGCTTAATTGAATTATTATACTGTTTTTGTTGCTTTTGTCTTATAAAACATTCACATACTTTTACTTTTTTCACTTAGAAAAATCTCATAAATAACTTTAATATTTCTGAAATATATTCGCAAATATTTTACTGCCGCCTCATAAAATTAATTTGCATTTGAAAAACTATTGTGGAAACTCTTAAGACTTAGTGAAAAGAATTCCCTTACTTCTCCATTAGATGACCTATATATAATATAAATTTGACATTGCATATGTATGTACCATTGGATCGCATTACTTGGAGTTGGACTTAAGTGTGTTTGAGCACAGGCTACCGACTGCCTTCGAATGATTCATATATTAGTCATAACAGGAGCAATGAGAATCTGTTCTACAACGGCGCTGAAGGCTGTGTCAGATTTAAGTCCGCTACATATGATAATTAAGACCAAAGCTTTTTATATGCTTATGTTGGTGAGAGACAAGTTTGGGGACCTAAGAAATCGATTGGCTGACAGCTCTCTCCTTCAATTGATAGAACCAGTATTGGGAATTACTTTGCGACGTTACTTAGTAACAATAATGAATGCAGTAATCTGAAAGCTTTATATTCTGTTAAAAGACGGACTATTTTGTGGAATACAGATGATTATAGAACGGATCTTGAAACAGGTGAAGGAGTTTTTGGTCCCAGACTGAAATATTCTAAGCTCATGAGAAAATTTGTGGAAAAACTTCAAGCTGAAGTCTATGTAATCGAAAGATGCGCTCATTTCAATTTGGATAGCAGGAATAATAGGCAGGACATTGCTATACTATCTGCTCAGCTCTTATGAGCTTAATTAAAGATTGTATAGGACTGTCTGGAGAAGCAAAATAAGGTTACCGTCTGCTGGATCCCAACTAATGTGAGAATACTAGGCAATGAGCAAGCGAACGAGCTTTCGAAGATAGAAGTTTTCACTCCAATGATGGGATGAGAACTCTTCTGTAGACTTAGAGTGGATGTTTGGAAAGGTATTTTTAACGAAAGGGAAGATACAGAGAGGGAAAGACTCTTCTCAAGCCTTTTTTTTAAATAACCTGAGATTGATAACCGGACTTTTCACAGGACACTGTAGATTCATTATATACTAATTCAGAACTGAGGTTGTCTTGAACCCAATATATAGATCCTGTGACGATGAGAATGAAAAATCGGAACAGATTCGTGGTACCTGTAAGCCATTAACACCTGGGTGCATATCATGTCTGAGACAGGGAATTGTCAGTTATTGACACCGAACAGCATCCTGAAATGTGTCAGGGCAATAGGTTTAAGGGATACATTACAGGGATAAAATGTTGTTCACGCTGAAGGGAGAATCGTAAAGTTTTAAAATATTTTCAGTAACATGAAAACAGAATCAGAAAATTGTCTTTCAAACTTCTTTAAGTATACTATAGATTCACATTACGCTGCAAATCGGTTACATTTTTAATGCTCATAAAAAATCATAGTAGAAGTACGTTAATTTATAACAATTTTATAATTTTAACGATTAACAATTTTAATTTATAACAATTTCATCTATTTATTCGGTTTGTTTAAGGTGGCGACGTGAATCTCAAGTCCTCACGCAACTACAAGATTTGGCTACGCGGTTGCAACTTCAGACACCACCACCCAGCGTTCCCATAACAAAGGCCGATTCAAGAAGATCCAGTAAGCGTTTACAAAATCAACAAACGGCTTTTGAGAATGCAGGCTTTCAAGTCACCGAGCCAACGGCTAAAGCAAGCCTAAATGGATCACAGCCACAGGGTATTAATGGATTTGGTTCGCAAAACGAATTCAATGCAAGTATGTTTGCCTTACCATATTTACAGCAATTTGCTAACCAAGCAAACGGAGGTAATAGAACAGGTAGATTTAAGTTATTTTCTTTTTTATTCCAATTCTTTTTTAATTTACTTTATTTTTTTTTTTTTCTTTTTGTCAAATTTATAGGCAACCGAGCTCAATCCCTTATGGACCTTAGATGTACTTTGCCGGGCCTCTACAATCCACGTTATGTTCTAGAGAATAGTGATGAAAAAAATGGAAAATACTTCAATATAACCATAGACGACTTAAAAAATAATTTACAAGACAGCCAAAAGCAACAAACTCCCTCTTTGATTGGTTCTACAGCAAATGATCCCATCTATTGTTCTATTGAGCCGAAACAACCGTCGCCACCACAGCAGAGAGGACAAATACCTCAGCAACGGGAACCAATGGCCTTGCCTCCCAACGCCCAACAGAACGGCAAACAACCCGCCACTAAATTAGCTCGCAACTGTATATCGTTGGAAAATCTCGACGGTATTACTAAAGTCCAAAATGATTTGTCACAATACGGTAATAATTTACTTCAAAACTACAACCAACAACAACAATACTATTTAGCTATGTTAGGCTACATACAACAACATCAGCAACATCGTCAACAGCAACAGCAACAGCAGCAGCCGCCTTACAATAGCAGCATGAATATATATCGAAGAGCAGGTAGTCAGAGCAGTCTTAATCCCTCAGTATATCCGGTGCCAGCTAACATAGCTGGGCCACAATTTCAAAGGCGTAACTCCCAGCAATTACAATATTATGGTGGCTTTGGTTATGCTAACTACACTAATCCCTATATAACAGCAAATAGCAAATTATCTTTAGGTAATGAATCCGATGATTATCGCAAATATCGTGATGTGGCATTGTGAAACAAATACATGATTTTCAATTTGTTACAGACAAAGTGTATGTAATTTAAGGTGCTAAAAATAGAGGGAGTGTAATTTCAAGTCATTATATTTTATATTTACAAGCTACGTACACACACACATACAGACATTATAAATTAGAAAAAAAATTGATTAAATTTTTAATTTTCTTTAAATGTTATTAAGACTCAATTGATGTAATATGTTATAGACGATTGCAATACAAAATTAAACGTTAGCCAAAGATCAAAAACTAACTCAAGTTAAGAACCAACTATATAGGTTACAACAAATGAAACAAAACTAAATAAAAAAATGTTAGGAAATAATAAAAAAAAATTTAAATGAATCATATTTAAATGGAATTGTAATTTAAACACGTTAAATTAAATTAATTAGATTTTTGCTTTATTTTTGTTATTATTTTAACTTTTAATTGATTCCATACAACGAATGATACATTTTATTTAAATTAAGTTTAGGATTATCTATGTAAATAAATACTCGTACTCATAATAATTATTTAAAATAAACTTAATTCGTTATACGAATTTCAATACACTTTTCATTTGTTTTACTTTATTTTAACAATTATAACAATTTGGATTTGATTTTGTTCATAAATCGATTAATAATAAACGAATAAAGAATCAAAGAAACAATATAAAATTTATAATAAATCCGCTAACGGATTATCAGCTACTGTTGACGTCGTTTTCGAAATTTCTGGTTCCGGTGTGTTTTTCGCTTCAGATTTATCTGTTGCGAATACATTTGGTTTCGATACTGTTGATGCTTTTACACTAGGAATACTTGGTGCTGAAATATAAAATGAATTTGATTTTTTTTTAGATTTTTCTTCGACGCAGATTCCAATGAGTAAAATTACCATCAACCAAAACAAATATTAGTAATAAATCCGAGATATTAACTGCATTTCAATAACATTTACTATACCATTTAAAAACTATGAATTTGCTGCTAAAAGAAAAAATGTGTTCAAATCTCATTTAGAAACAAAACGTATCTCAAGTTCAGCAGTCGAGTGTGAGATTTCTTTTGAGAAATTTTGACAGGCAGAAAGTGTATACAATTTATTGATAGGAAATCTATTTCTCACAAAAAGGCCTAATAGGTAGGTCTCCGAAATACCACTTGATTACGTAATTTTAATTAGTAAATACTATTTATAAGGAGCGCACAACTGAGGCTAAAATAAATTTTAAAAAGTTAAAAAGATTGAAGAAATGAAAAACATAAGGACATGATTGGCTGCAGTTATTCAACTAAAAATATCGTCTATGAAAGGGAAAGTGTTCAAACATCTGCAGGAGAAAATATTTATCAAGCATTTATTTAAATTATATTACTTTCCGTGCAATGGTACACCTACGATAAGGTAGGTTAGGTTAGGTTTGAGGACGTATACTTGTCATTGGGACTAGTACAGTGCCCAGAGGTCAAAATGACTCATTGTAAATTCATCCTAGAAGAGAGAGAGGATAGTGAAGGAGATGGGGAAATTGGAAGGAGAAGGGAGAAGTGGTAGGAAAGGGAGGGTATAAGAGACGGAGGAGAAAATATGGACCACAAATACACAAGAGATACAAACTTGATGCCCCAGCACTTCTCAACCAGCTCAATATATTTATGAGTCTATGGAGCGCCCTAAAGTCGGCTCTCGAAGAAGCCCCTGCCCAGGGTCCACAACCCATTATGGGCTGAACGGCTGCAGAGAAGGTGTTCGATAGTTTGCAACTTCTTCTCATCACAATATATTCCAGCTGGGATCTGCCGCAGATCCTTGGCAGCATTCTAATCTCGCAGTGCCCTGTAATGACACCAATAACTAAATTCAGGCTGGTCTTATCTAATCCCAGCAGCAAACTGTCTATAACAGGCCATAGACAATTAGACACATAATATATCGATCCATTCCTCCAACACCTCAGCTTTTCCCTCCTGACCTATCCAAGTTAATTTCACTTTAGATAGTTACATAAACAAATAAAATTCCCGTTTTTAGGCATTATTTTTATAAACCTCTTTATTGCTTCCTTTTGTAAAGATGACTTCTTGATCATTGTGATACATTTAAAATGCAGCTGGGCATGCTCTTAGTTACAGAGTTTTTATCTTAAAGATAGAATTTATTCAAAAAAACCAACCTAACTTGGCATGACATATTCGTACACGCACAATACATTTTTTAGATATCTTTTGCCATGCATATGCCCTCTAGTCGTATAACCTCTAGTGCTTACTTCAAGAACAAATGAAAAGTAAACTAAAAATGTGCATTCAAAATATGCTTTTAATTTGTCGAATTGAAAAACTGAATTAGTATAGTTTTCAGGCAAGGATTTTTAGGTTGCCATATAGACTTTAATGAGATTTGCTCATGGACAATCGGCAAAACTAATTGCGTTATCGTAAAGGTTATTCCTTTAATGTGAATTTAACTTTGAAAAAATTACAGTGAGTTTTCCGCAATGGCACTTTGAGATGAATTCAATAGATAACTTTGCATATACACCAACTTAGCATAACAATACCATGAATTTTAATTAGCAACGGGTTTTTTCTTACGTCATTCTTAGTGGCACTTTTCTATATTTGCATCTCTTTAATTTTTAACATTCAGAGATAGAATTCACATATTTACATTTTACATTTGACATTGGTTTTAGTATATTTTTTAGTTTCTCTACGGGTTAAAGTCTAACAGAATTATTACTTCTTTCTTATTTACTTAAAAATGCTGTAAAATAGGCTAAGTCAACAATAACAAGTTGGCCTATCATTAACAAATATTTATGAATATGTTATCATAAATTATAAGCTGACGTACATATTTCAGAAATAGTTTAAAAAGACTTACCAGTGGTTGTCGATTTAACCGCCGTACTACTGCCAAATAAATCATCTTCATCGCTATCAATGTCACTGAAAAGGCTGGAACTTGTTTGTGCACCAAATTTTGTTTTATTTTCGGATTCAAAACGTTTTGATTCTGTTTTTTTAATAGAAATTTCAGCAGTTTTAAGAAAATCATCATTATCACTCTCATCGCTAAACAATGAAGTTTTCGGTGGATTTTTTGATATCTGTGTAGTTGGTTTAGTCGAAAATTTCTCTGTAGTTTTGGTGACATTGGCTGCTTTAGTTTTAGATAATTTTCCAAACAAATCATCGCTATCCGTATCCGAATCGGCAAATAATTGTTTACTATTTTCAATTGTTGCTTGTTTAACTTTGTTTCCTGATGGGTTTGGAGTGTTTGTTACATTTTGTGTAGAAATATTTGTTTGCTGTCTGACTTCGTCATGTTCTTCATCACTTTCATTGTCTAAAAATGATTTGAATTGAGCTTTTGCTTGACTTATAGCCTGTTGTTTAGCTCGATTATTTATTTTGTGAATAGTTGGTTTAAACAAATCGTCATACATATCATCGTCATCATCGAAAAACGAGGAAGAACTGACGATTGTTGTTGAGGTTGGATTTAAACGGTCGATTTTCGTTTTTTCAATTGTCGAAGGAGATAACGCAGATATTTCTTTGAAATTATTTGATTTTTCTTTGCCAGTCTCCTCTGCTGTTACTGATAGTGCAGCTTGTTTTGTGACGTCAGGGTTTACCATATTCTGAATTGCAGAATTTGTATCGGTAATTTGTGGAGATATTTTATCAGGTACTTTTTCCTCTACAGCGATCTTTGATGTTTCTTCTCTCTTCGTAGATTTTGAAGACATTATAGTATTAAACAAGTCATCATTTTCCTCTTTATCTTCAAAGAGTTTCAGAAAATTCGAATTTTTGTTCTTTTCTTTATCATTTGTTCGTTGTGAACTTTCCAATTTCTTTGGTATTTCCTTAGATTTATCTTCAGTTTGAATTATTGCAGTTTTTGGTACATTTGTAGCGTTTAAATCAGGGAATACAGATGCTAAAGGTTGTTTGTTTTGTTCTGGGGTGAATAATTGTTTGTTATCACTTGCCTTCGCTATCGTATTATTCCCAGCAACTTCTAGAGAGTGAAGAGCATTTGAATTTTCAGAATTATTCTGTTCTTCAATTAAACTTTTCTGATAATTTTCTTGCCGAGCTCTTCGTGTCGATGGTCTTCTTGTTGCCGGAGCTCTAACTCGGGTTTTAGTTACACTTGATAAAATATGTTCTGTTTCAGCTGTTTTGGCGTAAGCTGGTGTTTTTTCTTTGGAAACTAAAATACTATCATCATGCGCAGCATCATCCGAAGAAACTTTTGTAGCAGGATTAACATTTTCATTCTTAGCGTCTTCAATAGATTTCCTGTCTTCGTCTTTATTTTTACGTAACGTACTGTTAGCGCCCGGCAATAGAGCTTGAACATTTATATTTATATTCGGCATTAACAATTTGGAAACTGGACGTATACTAGACGAAACACCATCATCTTTATCTTCTGATTTTTCTTTAATATCTTTAGGGAATTCTAAGGCATCTTTGAGCTTTGAAACTTTACTAGTTGTTTCCTTTGCAACATTTTCTAAATCAGAATTTATACTTCTTTTATCACTATCCATATTTAGTTCATGTGTAATGGGGACAGATTCATTGCTAAGAATAGATGGTGCTTTTGACATACCACTTATATTTAAGGCTTCCATTGTTTCATTTAAATCATCATAGAAAATGCCCTGCAAGCGTTTGCTTTGACCAACATTATCATAAGTGTTATCATCATCCGGAGGTATATCGCTAAACAATTGCAGTCCAGTATATGCGGCCCCTTGCCTATTGTCTGGAATTATTGCTACATTATTTGTCTCAACTGCAGGTACTTTGGGTAATTCAGGTTCATATAAATCGTTTTCCAAATCTATGATATTGAAATTCGCATTGTTTGTTTGCGGTGTTTTTGTTAAGGATTCGAAAAACTCGCTATCATCTTCCGGAGGTTCATCCATGAATAAAATTGAATTAAATTCATATTTACCCACTGAAGTTGAAGGTTTAGGGTTATTTAATGCATTATTATCAGGTTCGCATTGTGATTTACTTATTTCGTTGTCACTAAGGCTTATTGATTGAGATTTCGGAATATCTTCATTGGAAGACAATTTCTTTTCGACTTCCGGTAGTGTTTCCGATGCGTCCTCCTCATGGCTTTTATTTTCCTTTGGGACATCACGGTAAGTTGGTGTTTTCGGTGCTTCTTCTTCATGATTTTTAATTTCCTTTGGAACCTCAATGTAAGTTTCAGTTAAGCATTCGCTGTTCGTAGACGTTGTCGTTATACTTTCTTCAACAAAATCTTTCTTTGTAACTATAACTGGCTTATGAATTGTATTTTCCAACGGTTTTGTAACATTTTTCTCAACAATATCTTTTTTTGGAAGTATAACTGGTTTATTTAAAGTATTTTCCATAGATTTCGTAACATCCTTTTTAGGAGCTACAACAGTCTTATTATTAGTATTTTCCAATGTTTTTGTATCTTTAATACCATCCTCAATTGCAGAAGATTTTAACATATTTTCATTAGATATTGTTTGTTTTGTTTTTGGTTTTGTGGAAAACAAATTATCTTCATCTTCATCGTCTATGTCATCGAATATATTAAATTTCTTTGAATTCTCTATAAATTTATCGGACTTGGAATTATTAATCTCAATTTTTTGTTCGAAATTGTCAACTAAATTGGGAGAATTCTTTATGTTTTCACTACCCTTCGATAAATTCTTTATTACGTTGGAATCCGTTTCCTTTTCAGAGTTTTGAACAGCATTTGTGGATACTTCTTTTATTTTTCTATCAAATAATAAATCATCCTCATTGGCTTCCATACTATCAAATAAATTTGTCATTTTAGTTCTTTCTTTGGAGGATGAAATAACTGAATCTCCTTGATTTCCAGATGTATTTGTAAGTTTTTGCTCATTATGATCATTTTCATTTATTTTATTTTGTACCATATTTCCAACTTGTTGCTTATCGTTCTTACTAAATAATAAATCATCCAGTTGGTCATCACTATCACTAAATAAATTAATTTTATTTCTCTCTTTGGATGATGAACTAATATCTTCAACAGCAGAGAACGTATTTTCTGGTTTTGTATTAGAATCCTTTGATGGTAAACTATCCTCATCGAGTTTGTTCTGCTTTAAAACTGGTTTGAAAACGTTAGATGGCTCATTAAGATCATTATCGAATAATAATGTTTTAGTTAGAGTGGATTTCTGTGCTGTTTTAATGGGTTGCTTATTTACAAACTCTTTTAAGAAATCATCTTCATCACTGTCTTCAAATAAGGATTTCGACATTTTAAATGGCTTGTCATCTGTCGCAGTTTTTTCTGAAGATAAAATTTTAATCTCATTAGTTGTTATAAGTTCCGGTTTTTTATTGAAATCTGCTATCAAATCGTTTTGTTTATCATCATCTAATTCGTCGTCATCGAATAGATTAACAGTTTTGCGTTTAGTATTGAGGCCTGAGGAAATTGAAGATGAAGTTGTCGAGGTTGGTAAATCTGCTGGAGGTTCAGCAAATAGATCCACGAATGGTGCAGGGTGAGTCCTCAAAGTAGAAGGCCTTTCTGTAATATTTGTTTTATTTTGGCTTTGTTCTGATTTTTGATATCCATCTGAGAAATTCTTCACATTTTGTGTTGATGAAACCGAGGAGGATGTTGTAGACTGAAGATCTTCTGGTGGTTCTGCAAATAAATCCACAAAAGGCGGAGGTTGATTTCGAACAGTTAGGGTATTATCTTTATTCTTTGATGGCACTTTAGTAGATGATTTATACGAATTTTTTGATTCGATAGAATTTATACTTTCAGATCTCTTTGACAGATTTTCTCTTAGGTTTTGTATATGTTTTTGGGCCAATGACGATGATGGAGTTGAAAGTGAAGAAGATTCACTAATTGCAACATTTACTTTGGCCGCATTGATAGGTACACTAGGTGTTGACGGATATATAGGTTGTGATCCACGCAATGAAGATGCATTTCTGTTTTCAATGTTTGTATTTAAATTTTCATTATCTATAGAGTTACTAGAAGCCCATTCCGTGTTTGATTCTAAGGATTCATTGTCTTCGACTCGCGAAGTAGAAGATGACTCTGAAAGCGCTTCAGATATTTCATCGCCTGAATAATTGTTTTCTTGTTGATTTTCAAAGAGTCCTACATGCCAATTTGCTTGCCAATCTTTGGAGCCAAATATATACGGTAAAGGTCTTACGTTGTAAGGATTTATTGGTTGATAAATGCATCTATGTAATCATTTTACACAATATAAAAAAATATGAAACTAAAGGAATTATAATAATTACAAGACTTACGTTTTTTCTTTAGGTTTTCCATTTTCTTCATCATCGGAATCATCTAAATCTATGGAATATTTTTCATGACAATTTCTTAAAACCTTTAGGTTATTATCCAGGAATGTATTGAGCATTTCTTTCGATGTGGGTACATATTCTGTGGGCTGAAACATAAAAAAGATCATTAATTTTTTATTTGTTTAATTCTATGAACATAACATTAATCATCTCATAATCTTAGGGTTAGGTTTGGCTTCAACCTATCTACCACGTAATTAGAGACAAGCATTGTAATATTTTAATTTAATTTCATACCTACAATCCTTTAACAAAAAAATCTAACCAATCCTGAAATGGGTTAACTGACTTGTAGACATTGTAAAAAATTCTTAAATTGGAATAAGAGACTTCTGTGCATTTGGATGAACAATAAGTCTCACCGACTGGGTAAACGATGTTGGAAATAAGACGACAAGCCTGTAGCATTGTAATCCTTTCTGAGTTATGCAACTCCACCAGATATAACGCTTCAGTAACATTGATAGATGGAAACTGAATATCTAACATAGGGACAACTAGTACTTGAACATTTATAGCACAAGATCGAACAAAAGGACCTATCTACCTTCCTTTCCCAAACCGGTTTTTTACAAATTTTCCATATAAGTTACTAGCTTCATAAAAATTACATTTTTCTGATTTTGAACATGAGATTAGTGCTTCTAGTTTATAATACGGATGTCAATATAAGAAATGAACCAAGACAACTTACATTCTTATTGCTCTCACTATTGGCCTCATTTGTATTATTTAGCGTTTCATCATCGTCTTGTACTCTACATTCGACAAATTGATTACCAAACTGCAATGCAGTTAAACTATTTGCCACATTATCCAATGCTATGTTTGTGGACCTGACATTATGGTTGAGTTTATCCAGAGCTTCCGTTGTTTTTGTGGCTCTAGTTTCCAAATCCTAAAGAAAAATTTAGAGTAAGTGTATTAATCTGTTTTAGTTTTAAAATTCCTCATTGGCACAAACAATACCTTAGATATTTGAGTCATCCATTGCAATAGAGTGTAATCACCAGCAAATGTCCAACTGGGAGCCTGTTCCAAAATATTTTCCAAATTAATTGGAGTATTATCCATTTTTGCCCCTTCTCTTATCTCTGTATAAAATTTGATTTAATTTTTACTGCAAATGTTTATTTTGCTTTGTTTTTGCAACAGAATGATAAAGCAAAACAAAAGGAACGATAATATAGGGATGCCAAGTCGACGAATTAAAAAAAGAAATTAGAAATTTATTATTTGTTCTTCGAATAATATTATATCTATAATTCCAATAGCTGTAATTGTAATCTTCGAAATGGAACAAGTAGTAAAAGTGAATAACAGAATCTCACCCATTCTTCTCCAAGCAGGCTTTGAAAATGCAAACCACATAAATGCTTAAATATCATTAAAAGGATTCAATGTAAATTCTGTGATTTACAGCGATTTTACAGTGAAAATTAGCACCACTGTTTTTATTCATATTTGTTTCATTCCATATTGTTTATAACTGAAAGCCTCTTGTTATTCGCCAAAAGTTTGTTGCACGTGGAGTTGTTTTACGGTTTTGTTTTATTTTTATTGTTAATGAAATAAATTCTGTTAAGAATGTTAGCAGAACCCAGATCTAGAAGGGGTTACATTTTGGCACCCAGAGGAAAACCTTTATATGAAGGTGAGTAACATTTTAAGTTATGAAAATCGGCATTTATGTAAATACGCAATTTTTTTAGATGAGGACCGCTTTGGAACGAAGCTATTGCAAAAAATGGGTTGGTCTAAGGGAAAAGGTTTGGGAAGAGAAGAAACAGGTACACAAGATTTTCTAAGAGTGCGTTATAAAAACGACGCTAAAGGTTTAGGCTTTGCTGGTCGCGATGACCAATGGACACAACACGAAGAAAGTTTTAGTGGTCTTCTCAATACACTAAATCGTGAAGAAGAGAATGATAATTCGAACGCTTCTCAAGCTAAACAGATTTCTAGAGATGAATTCGAGGATGAGGCACCAAGAATTGGATTTGGTTTTCAAACTGCCACTGTCAACAAGGAAGTAAAATCAAAAAGCGCTGTAAAACTCAAAGAGAAAATCAGTGGCATTTCTTTGGAAGAAAAATCTAAACAAAGCAGAGCCCGTGTTCATTATAAAAAGTTTACCAGGGGCAAAGATTTATCTCAATATAGTGAAAAGGATTTGGCAAATATCTTTGGCAGAAAGGAAGGCGAAGTATCAAACAACGTAAATTTACAGCCAGAGGAACTTACTAACAAATTTGGATCAGAGATCGTGGAGTCCAATGCCAACTTTTTACAAACTGGAATATCAGTTTCAGATTATTTTAAAATGAAAATGGAAGCAAAAAGAAAAGGGCTTCAAAATAACGCATCCAAACCGGAGACAGGCGACTGTGCTGAATATAATGGCGTTACTGAGCAGGTTCAAGGAGAGGAAATTTCCAGGAAGAAAAGAAAGAATAGTTCGGAATCATCGGACATGGATGATGCTGAAGTTCTTAAAAAAAAGAAGAAGAAATCCAAGAAAAACAAAAATCAAGACTTGAAGAGTGAAGATGTTATTGAAACAGAGAGCCCTCATACAAATATTGAAACTATTGAAGGAGAAGAAGACATTGAAGAAAAAAAGCCTAAGAAAAGTAAAAAGAAATCTAAGAACAAAATTGAAGAAAATACAAAACAAGAAGAGCAATTGGAAAACGAAACAATAAATTCGGAAATGACAGAATCTACCGAACAAAAAACAAGGAAAAATAAAAAGAAATCGAAAAATAAATCTGAAATACCTGAGCAACAAGAAGAAGAATTGGAGCAGCCACAAGAAGGTAAAACGAAGCGGAAGAAGAAACAACAAGATAGTTTGGATAATGTATGTGAAGACTCACAATTAACTGTAGGAAGCCTCATCGAGATCGATTTGACAGATGAACCACAAAAGAAAAAACACAAGAAAAACAAAAAATCTGAAAATGAATCAAATAAGGGTGATGAAAATGAAGAAACAAAACCTAATATTGAAGATCTACAAATATCGACGGAAAAGAAAAAGTCGAAAAAGAAAAACAAAAAACAAGCTGCAGATGACCAAGAAGCCCCCTCCAAAATTAAAGCAAAAGACGTAAGTTCGAATGCTAGTAGCAAACTTACCAAAAATGTTGATATTCAACAATTAAAACTAGATGATATTGAAAAATTACACAACTCATATAATATCTACCGAATTTCTTCATTTTGTGCAGAAAAATTCCGCAATGTAAATTTAAACGATTTCAAGGGCTCCA
The DNA here is from genome assembly GCA_936449025.2 of Sarcophaga subvicina. Classification (NCBI taxonomy): domain Eukaryota; kingdom Metazoa; phylum Arthropoda; class Insecta; order Diptera; family Sarcophagidae; genus Sarcophaga; species Sarcophaga subvicina. Next base: position 44,765,811 of record OW388084.2, read on the forward strand.
TACTACCACAAATTGAAGGCTACGGCTTCAGCAAGGACATTCAGTTAGATGTACAAGCAAACCAGAATGATGAGGAACGTATAACAAATCTTTGGAAATGTGTTTTAAACAAATATGTTCAATTGGAGCAACCGAAAAAGACCTACAATCAATATGTTAAAGAAGTGATAAAAGCCCGCAAAATGAAACAAAAACAACCTAAATTATATGTAAAAACTTGGCAGCGTAAAAATGCTTTCCAAATTGTATAGAACATTCTGTATTTTTCCAGTTAATTTAGGTTATTATTGTTAAAAACAAAAATTATGTAAAGTGAAATTTAATTTATATTGTGTACGAAAATGTAAAGTTAATAAAAGTTAAAATTATTAAAAACCGAATACTTTGCAAAATAATCTTTTTTGTGATACAAGGCGCTTCTGAGGTAAAATTTACCCATATTTTTAATTTAGATTTAAATCTCAATTATAGAAAATCAATGTTTCGGAGGCCATAGGTCCGATACAACCTAACCCAAACCAATTAAAAAAATTTTGTAATCGATTTTAATCCCTTTTATCAATATCGAAAAATTATTAAATTTGCAAAACGTTCCTAAATAATTTTCAATTTAACATTAAAATAGTATATTGAGTTTAACCTAAATAATAAAAGAAAATTCTAAATTCTCTTAGCCACACGTCTCTCAGACACTATAATTAATTTTTATTATTATAATTTATTAAAGCTTTTTATATTACATTTATAAGTTATGTTCCGAATCAATTTGCTTTGATTCAAACAATCATTTTAAGAATTGCATGTTAAATACATATTACAACTGTCCAGATTTCCACATCTAAAAACGCACTCATTTTCCATATATGATGGGCTTCCTCTGTATATCAACAAATGCCGTCTCTCTCTTAATTGGTTATTACAACACTTTTAGTCAGGATTACGACCTAGCTTCTCATACCATTCACGTTGTGGTGATTAATTTTAGCCATGAGTGGCGGGACCTAACGTTTAAAGTCGACTCAGAAAAACACATTTTTTTGGGAACCTTTTCTTGACAAATTTATTTACTCACAGCTTTTGTCAAACGACTGCTGAGACAAAGCCGCCGAAAGAAATGTTTTTACATATTTCAGTTTTATACAAGATATCTGGGCTGGGATTTGAACCACGGCCTCACGTCTAATAAACCAACATAATACCTATTAGACTACGGCAATTTTAAAAAAAAATATTTTTTTTTCTTTAAGCGTTTTTAATTTCCGTAAATGGATATAAAATCTCATAGTCCTTTAATAAAACAAAAAATAATAATTTTTCTTGGTATTTGTTATAAACTATTTTTTATTGGAAATAATCTAATGCACATCGCTGTAAACCATACTTAGAGAACAATATTAAAAATATAATTAAAAAAAAATTATAGAAATAAAATAAAAATCACATAAAACTCATGAATTCATAGCCCTATTCAAAAATTTATTGAATATTTCACATTCTAAGAAGAAGGATGATTGGTTTTATAAAGTAAAAGAAGCTGCATATTGTAATTAATTTTAGAATTATATTTTAAAATAAAAGGATTCTATGCATAATTCATGGTAATTAACAATTTTAACGTAAATTAAACTGTTTGTATTGTTTTGCTTTGATTGTTTTTTACATTACTGTTGCTAAACTATTTCATACACTTGCATATACATACATAAGTAAACTGTTAACAAATCGTAAGTTAATAATAAGTAAAGATATTTAAAGTCGTGTTACAATATATTATATATTTTTAAATGGTACGTTATTCTATAAAATATTTTAAGAAAATATATATATACTAACTATTAAAATTCAATTTCATCATCTTCCTCATCTTCTTCTCCGTTCAATTCACCTTTTCGATTGGCTATACGCCTGGAACGACGTAAGGGTTTTTCTATTTTTTCGGAACTAACTCTCTTTAGATTTGGATTAGTTCTATACAAATTTAAGTTTACTTGAGCATCAAACTGTAAGAAGATGTATGTTATTTCATTTGCATTGCAGAGCATACTTTATTTTACTTACAGAGCCGGAGACGATTTCAGCTCGAACAGGATGCCAATGTAAATCACGTATAACATAGCGATGACTTTCAATGGCCTCCTTAATATGACCAGTCAAAACGTCATAAACTGAAAACGAAAACAAAATTATTTTAACAATTTAGAATAGAGCAAACCGATCATTATTTTATTGAATCAATCGATCATACTTACTAATAATTCTACCCGTACTGCAGCCAGTGTATATATAACGTTGACCAGTCTGTAAAGCAGGGGAAAATCTAGCACGCAAAAGAGTTTTACTCACACGATGACCGCGATATGTCATTACACTAACATCACCATCTAAAATCTTTGTAGGATTGTAGTCTATGCAAAAAAAAAGGAGAGAGAGAGTGGGAGAAAACAATAATTGATATTAATTCCGTTATTAATAATAACTTATATCCTTACATTCTCTGGGCACTTGCGCAAAACGATAATCCCAATCGATTAGCGGAATATTGGGATGATTGCTTACTTTATTTGTAGGTGAAGGCTGTCGTAGGTCCCAAATTTTTATACTTTGATCTTTGGAATTACTTAGTATATAGTGACCATCATTTCGGGGATCTATAAACGTGATGCCATCAAAATGTCCAAGAAAAACACTACTAGCTTTGGCAGTGCGGTAGCCAGTGGAACATCGTAAGTCCCACAGTTTAATTAAGCCGTTATGGCAACCACTTACAATTAAATTTGGATCTTGATCGCTAATGTAGCTGAGGGCATTTATGTCCACTAACGAACTTTGGGTACGTATTGAAGACAATTGGCGAGTTTCCCGATCGCATAAAACAATTTTGGAATCAGTGCAGCCACCAACCATTGTACGACCACCATCACAAGGTGAAAAACGTACTGAAAACATTCCGGAACGATCCCGATCAGTACCAATATCATAATTTTGATAATCTGAACCATCACCTTCCAACGGAATAACATGAACTAAAAGAAAATAAATAAAGACAAAGAAAATAATTAATTAAACATGTATTTATACAGGTATACACATATAAAGGATACCGTAGATTTAAATTTGATTACACAGCAAACTATGCTATTCGTTTACTAATTAAAGCAGGTTTATGTAAAAAACTGGTTCAAATTAGACATTTTTTCAAATTTCATAAATAACGAGTTCAAACTTATTAAATATGAGCAATTAAGTGCTCATATAGTAATCTTAATTAGCGTATTCAAATCAATTTTAGTTTGTTCAATGTAATCTATTTCTTTATCAGTTTAAAAATCGTTACATTACATTTTTTATCTGAGCTCTCACAATTAATTATCAGTGTTTAGTGTAAGTCTAAAGGCACTACTTTTTCTTTTTCTTTTATCTATTGTGAAATTGCTATCACCATCAATTAACTTAGGGACCTACAAATCAAAATTAAAATTAAATAAAATGCAAAATCATGCAATTTTGCTTTTGTACAACATTTTGTTAACAAACCATAACACTAAAGAATAAAAAGTTACTACAAATTATGGAATACTGTCACTCACATGCATCTTCCCAAGTGGAATATGTAAAGAAACGTCCGCAAGGACTAAAGTCCACATCTAGAATGGTCCAGTTGATATCTCGTAGTTTAAGTCTTTTAATTCGTTGGTAAGTGCCTTTAGAGGCATCAAATATTCGCACTGTACCATCCTGGGAGACAGTAATCAAAAGTGAACCATCATTATTAAATCTACAAATATATAACTTTGAATCCAATGACATGAGACGATCAACTTTTTTGTTGGGCACAAAAAAATTCGCAATACGCCTCTGTTGGTTGGACGAAAATGCACCACGTTGACAAACTGACAACCCATTTTCCCGTTTCATTAGACCTCGAGCCAAACACCAACGCTCATTTGGCTTCTTACTATTGGCTGGGAAGCCGCAAAGAGCCTTAATCTCTTTGTACATCATGGTATGCTAAAGAATAAAACAAAGAATTTAAATGCGATTCTGTCCTGTCAAGGAGAGGTAAAAAGGACAACTTACCCGAAATATTCTTAAATCTGGTTTCTTACGTATCACAGGTGGCATTTCGTTTGTTTCTTGTTGAACAATATGTGCCAGCATAGAGTAGGCTATATGAATCTGCTCAGAGCCATCAAATCCACCCAGTGAACTGTCATCGCTCACATAATCATCGAAATCTTCAGATTCGTTAGTTATATTATTACCCATGTAATGTCTTTTGGGGCAAAAAAATTCTCTTCCAAAAGTTTGACGCTTTGCAAACACAAGGAAAATGCACTCTAAAACAAAAATGTTTTATGCTATTCGTGGAAACACTTCATTCAATTTGATGTTTAGGAAATTTTTCCTCCTAGCAATGGAATTATAAAATTTGTTTCTTTGTTGTCCTCTTAAGTATGACGTACTTGTTGTTATATCTTTTTATTTTATTTATTGGTTGCTCCTTTCGTTATAATCGAAATTTTTTGTTAATTGTTGCAGTTTTATTATTTGAGTGAGTAAATTACAAAAACAATTGTTACAACAGATTAAAAATAACAAACAAATGAGAAGTGAAAAAAATAACAATAAAGAAAATAAAGAGCCAGCTGTTCAGCAAATATTTTTATATTGAAGGTTGCCAGATTGCGTTTAAAATGAAATATACAGTCGTTAGAGATGAAATAATATCGATAAATATTATTTCATTTACACATATGTTATTTACACAAAGTCGAAATGACATGGTGTAAATGACATATATATATATATATATATATTGCACTTAATAACTTTAAATAAATGATTTATTAAAAAAACAATAATAAAATTAACATTAACATTTCATTAAAATATTATGCAAGGAACGCACGTTGACTGTAAGACAGAAAACATATGTATGAAAGAGCAGGAAATTGTTTTTATACATTATTGACGAGTATTTTTTAGTCTAAATATGATCAATTTGTCAAATCTACGTTTCTGAAAAGAAATACAAAATAAAAAGGCAATGAAAATTAATAAAAAAAACATTATATTGAACTTATTGAGGCTCGCTTTTAAAATAAGTTGCACTTATAAGAGACTATAATGTAGAAAACTTGCTTTATGCGAAAAGCGGGGTGTTGCAATAATCGAGCTCGCACTGTATATATATATTTATTATTACATGAAAATGTAACCTTGTAAAACATTTGGTAAAATCCCAATATTCGATTTTTCTTAAAAGTTTAGTATTTTTTTTATCGATAACATTTTTAAAAATCTCAACGTTATTGTATCGCTAGATCTTTACTTTTGGTTTGTTTTTCGATTATTTGTTTATAGTGCCATCAAAAAGAAATGAAAATGTCATAACGACTTTCAGTCATTAATTCGTTTTTCCGCCAATTTTAGTGTTTTTGGAAACTTTAGAGCGTGGTTTTTATAAAATATTCAATGGGTCAACAAGAAAATAGTTAGTTTGTGTAAAAAACGAAGTTTAAAGTTTGGTGAACAGTTAACAATTAAATTTAACTCAAAATAAGTTTATTTGTATGCAGTAAATAAAGATCAAGACATATAAGTTTCAAATTGCCATAAGTTGTCATCAAATTCCTTATTTAAACACACGCACATAACTGGTATGTAGATATATGAGTGTAATCAAATTTTATTTCCAAATATTATGGTGTTTTCTTACTTAAGATTTTTTATGAACATATTTTGTTTTCTGCCTGTGGGTAGAGTTGGTTGTTATTGTTTTGTCCATCAGCCTTACAGGCAAAAGCATACACATTTATACACACATGTTTCCACAAAGTTGTGGGCGTTTACCTAAAAAATATTAGTGCGACCACAGCGCAAATTCGGTGATGCCAACTCTTGAGATGTAAAACGCTAGGTAATGTTTGATAAGCTGATAGGGCAAATTGAAGAAGACTAACAGAAAAAGGAGACTGAACAAGTTTATATTTAGTATGTGAATGTTTACTGCACAAGTGATGGTAAAAACCGCAATTAAACTCTGAATCCACCGGAAATGTTTGAATATCCTTAGAATATAAATTTTTTTTACTAAAAATTAAAAAAAAAACGATTTTTTGCCTGGCCATTAGTCAGTAAGTCCAATACTCATGATAAAAGTGTTTGAATGATGCATTATGACTTCAAATGGTAGAGTCTGGGTTCTTTAACCCTTTAACGATCACAGGGACACATATGTCCTAAACCGAAAATTCAAATAATCTGAATCTGGGTGTTATATTAGTTTTATTTATTTCTAAAGACGCATATATTCATTTTCATATATCAAAATATATACATATTTGGGCTTTACAATCCTTCAGTCAGGATTACGACCTAGCTTCTCCGTGCCACATACATATGTTGTGTGTGTTGATTTTATACATGATTGGCGCGGGACCTGCAGTTTTAAAGTCGACTCCGAACGACATATTTCTGAGAAACTTTTCACCACAATTTTATTTTACTCTCCGAGTTTATGCCGGAAATCTGCTAAGAAGGAGCCGAAGAAATATTTTTTCTTATTTCGTTTTGTTGGAAATGTCTGACCTGGGGTTTGAACCGTGGCCCTACGTCTAAAAAGCCAACACACTACGTACTAGACTACGGCGACTTCAAAAAAAATAAATAAAGTTACTGACTGCTCAGTTTATGCTATATTTATTTTCGGCTCAAGAATTCAAGAATCTTACAGTTGATTTGTTACTGTTATTTTCAACCTTTCGTAGACTTTCTATATTGTTTTGGTTCTGTAATTTGTTATTATTGTTTTTTTTTCTAGTGTTTTAATATATGTATAAATAAAAATCTTGCTCTCTAAAATTAGTATTCTGACGCTTAAGGCTTTTTATTGCTTTATATCACTAAAATCTACAGATGTTGTTAGACCAAACAAATGTGAAGGTAATAACTCGTATTCATAATTCCTTGTTCCTAAAATAAGAGATCAAAATTGTATCAAATTAAGTGCTGGTTTAAAAATTCTAAATACTGCATAAAGTATGTATTAGATATGAGAGGTTTATTTACTTTCGAAGTTAAGGTAAATATGCCTCGAAAACTGCTAGATTGGCATTACAGATTTATCTTGTCATTTTATTTCTTTAAACTTGTTTGTTTCCGAGTTGTAATAAAGGCTTCAGACGGAGCATCCCCTACTATAAAAACGAAAGCGGGGAAATTTATTTTTGTACAAACATTATAGAAATAAAAATAAAGATAAATTAAAAAAAAAATTAAAAAAAATTGAAAAGCAAAAAAAAAATTTTTAAAGAAAGACCAACAAAAAGGAAGGGACTGCAATAATATCAAGAGTTGGGAGGAATTTTGCAATTACGAGCAATCATCACTTTTGTTTTGCATACACTTACGGTATATTTATTCTCTTATTATGTGTTGTTGTTATGTTATGTTGCTGGGGAACTGCACAGTACTTGTGATATTTTTAATTTTCTCACAAATTAATCAGATGGGAATTTTGAATTCAATTTGATGTGAAACATAGTAACACGAATAAATCTTCTTGTGCTAGAAGAATAATTGAAACTTTTTTAAATTCTCCAGATAAGTCTTGCTATTGATGTCCGTTGTATTATGCTAGTTATGCATAGTAACACACAGTTAGGCCTAGAATTGATTTGAATCCGTTTTAATGGTTCTTTTAGGACATTCTACCACCTTTGAACGTACTGCCTATCAATTCCATTTAGTAATTTTTGGGATGTAAGCACAGTTGTTTGCCCAGGAGTGAAACATTGCCCTGTAATACAATGTTGCTATGTTTTTATCTTATAAGAAATACTACTTCATGTGGATTCGCGGATTACAATAAACATTTTGTGTTTATTCGGTCTGCGCAGCAATATATAATCGCTTAAGTAAATCTTGATGAAAAAAAAAAAATGGACGAGTTGTAACAAAACAGTCTCATGGACTTAATATCTATCTGCGAATTACTGCTGAATTCTAATAAAATTGGTCCGTTTCTGACGTCACTGGGGATAAAAAATAAATGATGACTAACCTAGGATTGATGCAGGAAATAATCTATTATGAGCTGATCCTTTGTAACAAAATTCTTAATTCGGATATGGATCGTTCTCTAAACAGTTTAGGAAACAAAAATTGTCCATAAGCAGAGAGGAATTGTGTTTTATAGGGTCACGCACATTGATACCATCTAGTCTGAATTTCCGGCAGTTTAGTTTAGTGATAAATGCCAAGGCCGTATATTCGTTAGGCCTTTAAAAAAGCTATATATACACGTAGTCTAGTAGGTAGTGTGTTGGCTTAGTAGACGTACCCCAGGTCGGACATCAATAAAAATATTTCTTCGGCGACATTCTCTCAGCAGATTTCTAGCAAAAACTCTGAGAGTAAATAAAATTTCCATGAAAAGTTCGGAATCGACTTTAAACTGTAGGTCCCGCCACTCATGTATAAAATTAACATACACAACATGAGTGGTGTGAGAAGCTAGGGCGTAATCCTGACTGAAGGGTTGTAATGACCAATTACGTTAGTTTAGCGATATTTAACTCATTTTAATAAATGTTTTACCTGCCCAAAGAAATAGAATTTTAAAAATTTAATATCATATTATTGGTGCTTTAATCAGGCCCAGGTTGCTATATGGCTGAATTAGTATTTAATTTTCGAAATTTAACTTTCAAGAATTGAACTTGGAATGTAACCCCTTTGAATTATGCCTTCCCGTACAAGGCATTTCTTACTTTTATAGTCTTTTCCCCGACAGCAAAATGCGTATTTCATAGAGAAATGTACTTATACGTGCATAGGAGATGTTTCGACCAGTGGTCCGAGCCATTTACTATGTCTCCATTTGTGTTCATATTCTTATTTTTTATAATTTTTTATCTATTATTTTGACAAGTACTTTAACATACAACGCATCTCTTACTTTTATAGTCTTTTCCTCGATGGAAACATGGGTATTTCATAGAGAGTGGTTCAAGTCATCTACACTCTCCCCACTTGTGTTCATATACTTACATATTTTTTATAATATTTTTTATGCATTATTTTGACAAGTACTTTAACGTAAGAAATGAATAAAAATGAAATGAGGGCGAAAATATGGATAATGGACCAATTCTCATATTAAAAGTCACCCAACCATATTGAGAAATAAAGAAGCATAATGTTAGTGCAAGTTTGTTGTAGTTGTTGTGGCAAATTGTTTAATATCCTTCGGTATTTGTGGGTGTAACTTACCGCAAAAATACATTGTAACTGTTTCTTCTTTTTATAACAATTTAGCCACAAACGATGATAACGATGAGGATGATGGCGATGACAATGATGTTGTTAAAAAAGAAGTAAAGTGAAGTGGGTTGGATGGTGGCTACATACTCTGTGAATGTGGTAATACAGTAGACAAACAGGGGGACAGTGTGTTAACGGTATTCACTGCTAGTTCTTTTGTTGGTTTTAAGCTAAAAAAAGAACATTTTTTGTATAATTTTTTTGGGAGTTCTTGTTCTTTTTATTTGTTTTTTTCGCAACGTCACCAAATTGTACTAAAATTAAGCCAAAATCGGAAATCACTGTGAGCATGGGAAGGAAGGCTATGAATTAAAAATCCCTCATAACCGTTAGCAATTTCAAGTATTTTGGGTGTTTATTTTTGTTTTTTTATTTACGACTATTGATATGATTTTTATCTTTTTTTATTTTTGTCCAACATAAATTGTATCAGGAACACGAACGAAATTTAGCCAGAGTAGCATGTGATACATGTTTTAATATTGTCATGGTTTTCCTTTCCTTCTTTTTTTTCTATTTCTTTTGATTCCGAAATAGTTTTGCCAAGTCTAATACAACACACAGTTACTACATAACAATCTCTTGCTCAGGCATTCAAATCTCAGCGGGTGTTCCAAATCCAATCGATAATTTCATTATTTCATCTCTATAAACCGCAAATTTATTTTTCACTTCCGTTACCACAAATTATTGAAACAGATCCTTATTTCTGAATGTGTATTTGTATTTTTCTTTTTTAGAGGTCACGTAGTGAATATTAAAAACGATTTCAATTGGTTTAGAAAACGATTTCTAATTTCACACCGGTAGGTTACCCTTGTTATAAACGCTACACCGATGTGTAATGATGACGATGTTGAAGTGTAAACGTGTGCAAATGGCCTGTTTAAATCATTTAAATTGTCTACAGGATGGCAAGTGTGTTGTTTGGTGTCCTCGTAAAATAGAAAAAACTGTCATTTGTGGCAGGTATTTATCACATATGCCCACCCAAGTTGCATTGGCTCTATAGGGTGCTCAATTGTACGTGGAAACTATAATAATTTAAAGATTTTGAAAACTACAAAATAAGACTCTTCAAATCAATTTAACGTATAAAATGTGCATTTTGATCAAAATTCCGTATTCTTATTCAAGAAATGAAATAAGTCTCAGAGCCAGCTACATAAATTTACCAAAATTAAACAGGCATGGGAATCTTATCGTAATTTTAGATTTTTATTCAACTAAAACCCATTCATTTATTTATTATTGCGTATGCGAGTATTCAATATACCCTTTTTTATATCTGAAATCGGTATCTCCGAAAGCTTTTGAAATTAAATAAGTACCTAAAGACCATTTTATCTTTTCTTTTAATTTAAAGAAGATTGTGTCACATTGCGTTGAGTTACCTTTAAAAGATACTTTTTTGAGTTTTGCCTTTATTAACTAACGATAGTATAAGTTTAATATGTCTGTATGTATGATAATTGTATTCCTGCCTATGAACCAGAAAATCTATCAAGACATTCGGGTGCTACAATTAGGAAAACTTAACATTTTTGTACTATAAAAGGAAATTGCTACGATTAGACATGACCGAACACCTTGTTTCTGATTTATTTGCATAGGTTTATGATAACACAAATCCTAGAAATGCTTAAACATACCAAAAACTTGGAATAAACATATCCCCACTATCGTTTTAAGGCTATTAGAGTTCCATTGCCACCACTATGGTCCATTAATTCTGAAAAAGAGTCTAGTAATTCACTTTTCCCAGACAGCAAACTGTAGAAGTTACCACTGTTGAACACTGATCGCTTTTTGAATTGTTGATAAACTGGGTTGATCTCCTCTACCGAAAACTCTGTAAAGCTTGCTGCTTTCCATAGGCTAGGGTCCACTTAACCTACAATGCAGTTTTGTAATAAACGATCTGCTGGTGATGTTGGTACAGGTTGATTGCTTACACCTTCTGGTAGATTTTTAGACTCTATTAGAGATCGAATACTACTTGTCGCCTTTTGTCTCATTGAGATTGAATGGAGTGGACCTTAAACTCAATAATGAGGCGCACGTCTTGAGATTTTTTCTTCATAGAATGTTGCCTTGAAAATCGGATATTCTTTAAATTTTAAGGACTTAACGATTAAAACTAGAACGCGTCACTGGGTGACTGGACAGTTACATGGATGAAATGCTGAACACCCAAAAATACTGAAGGCATTTGTAGCTTTTCAAGGAACTTCAGGATATCCTGAAAGAGATAGAGATTACGAAAAGTGCTTTAATGCACCTTGCTGACGACTCCCTTCATATTTTCACTGGTGGTGTGAGACAATATGAAACTCTGAGTGGTCGAATTCATAAGACTACCGAATTATTGCAGTATCTTCCACGCGTCAGTGTTGCTGAGGTGAACACTATTATGGACAAAAATATCTCCGGAAGGGATATTACCATACTTAGGCAGGCGACTGTCAAAGCACTGGAATTTAACGTAAAGAACTATTTATAGCTATCGTTGATCTTGCCATGAGATAGTGGAACGGTAAAACATGCATACATATATCGAAACATAGCGGTGTTCCTCTAACTGTAGAGCACACGAACTAACCAGATATGGCACAACCATCGAATTCGCTGGTGGATTCTCTATTGTTGCAACTTATATAAAGACGTGCAAGCATATAATTGATACTGCAGTTATGGATTCTGTCAACGTCGAGTGGGCGGCATCAGATGCTCACAAAATGGCACAGTAAATCTTGCCAAAGCCTGATAGAGGGCGCACAAAATTCAAAGTTCGAATTCCAAATATGTACACTCAGTATGATTGTTGGAATCTTTACTGTACATTACATTATGGAGATTTTGTGTGGGGCGTATTGGGCTTGGGCAATTAAGAAGATGAAGAAGGGAAAGAAACTGTCACCATATAACCCGCAGTTTGCACCTTTAGATTATCATTTAATTCGACCTCTGCAGAAGTAATGTAAATTCCATTGAGACCTATAATCGTAAATCCAGTAGTTCTGGATAGGCGGAATTATGATTTTAATGAAACAATTTTATCGATTAAAACAGCATATATTGTTTAAAGTATTGAAAAAATGTTAAATTTGAAACCGAACTTACAAAGACACCCTTTAAAAGTAGCACTATGACAATTTGTTTGTTTTTCTTTATTATTCTGACACTAGAAATTTCCTAAATTCGACAAATAGCTTAAGATGGACCTTTACTTTAAGGTCTTATAAGGTTGCTAAAATCAAAAAGTTTCGCTTCACAGACTTTCACTTTAGTCAAGTTCAGGTCCATGTTTTATACGATTTAATTGTATTTAGGCGTTTCTATTGCCTGCAGGATCGTTTTTCAGGATGTGTTTCCGAGATCCAAATAAAAGATGTAAAAATTACTGTGAAAGAAGCACTCCTAATTTGTTTAAAACTTCACACGCGCATTACAATAATTTATGAAATCGCCATTTTCAGAATTTTCGTTACGTTGTGATTTTTTTTATCTTGTAAACATATGAACAAATTAAAACACGTTCTTAACAGTCTGTTTTAATTTTTTTTATTTAATATATTTTACACATATTTTTCAATATCAATTCAGATTCCTGCACACTTCATCGGCTTTATTAAGAAAATTTCTTTGAAATCCCTTTTGGACATTATGATAGCCTTATAATCTGACATCATGATGTTCAATTATTACTTTATTAGTTTAACATCATCCTTTATTGTACTATGTATGTATGTCTGTTTCGTTTTTATATGGATATTTACACATGTACGTAAAGACAGATAGCCAGCCATTCAGGCAGATCTACCCCCACCAGACATGTTCACATAAATAAGTATTTATTGCTAAAAATGACAAAAAACAAAGAAAAAAAATATTTTTTCTTTAATTTTTATTGAATTGTGCATGATTTTTACAAATTAAAATTCAATTGGAAACCATTTAATGAAATTACACACACAGACATGAAAGAAGACCGCGTACTGAATCATTACAGCTCATTAATGTTTGAATTAAAACAACATGTCCATGTCCACAATATGTCCATAACCACAGGTCCAACAACGACGCATATAAAGAGGTAATCGAAAATCAAACAAATAAATTGAAGAAAATAAAAAACAAACAAAAACAACAAAAAAATAATAAAATTCATCATAAATTTCATTTAACGATGGATGATACAGTACGTTTGATATGAAATTGCAAGAATTGGAAGACTTAAAATATACACGCGCATTCACACACACCCACGCACATGTGTACCTAAAGAATATGTATGCTTGACAGCGATCAATGATGATTATTGAACGAGGAGACTTCATCATCAGCGTCAGTGACAAGAGAAAGAAGGCATTAAAAAAAATTATTTGAATTCATTTAATATGAAAATGATTTCAGCAATAAGAAAAACAAAAAAGAAACAAAAAAACTGAAAAACGTAATTGAAGATACCAAAGAAAACGTGCAAGAAAAATGTATACGTTACGATTGCGGTAATATTTGTTTTCCTCTTTATACGGTGTTCAGATATGCACCTTTATTGCGTAAATCGCAATGAACGCCATTATTGAGCTCAATATTTCATATAAAGTTTCAATTAATAATTGCGCAATAAATACGCAAATTTTTATATACCGAATCATACCAGACAATGCCAAAAATGTCCAAAACAGTGGTCTTATATCACAAAATATGCAAATCAAGATACAGAACCTGTGCTCAGGGCAAATAACTTCCCGCAGTAGTTAGGGCTGCTTACATGCATTCCTCAGTAAAAAAATACAAGATAGGAGTAAATATAAATATATTCTGTGTATTTTTAATAGAAGTCGTAAAGGCAAATAACGGTGTTATAATGTTATATTCAAGAAATTCTGATAAAAAATCTTAAACGTCACGATAGGTTTAGTGTTAAAGTTATGATTTAGTTATTGTTATAAAAAAATAAATAAAAAGATGTTGCTTTCCAGCTGTCAAATGATTATTGAATAAGCTGATTTGCTTATGCATGAACACTTAAAATCATTTTGTTAATTAAACGAATATTGACTCAATTAAAATTTATTGCTGAAATAGTATTATCTTGTTACAAATAATATGTAGAATTGAGTATAATTAAGTCTTCTAACGAGTATGGTAAATGGAGGCATCTACATGATAGCAAAAATTGGAACACACCGATTTCTTTAGGTTGAAATTTACTCAAATTCACCATTTAACGGGATGTTGTGCTCTTCATATGTCATTACGACTTTAAAAATATCAGTCTCTCTTTGTACATATGTTCATAATCCTCAACTTGTGGAACAAGTCAATACCTCGGTGACAACTGATGAATATACTACGTTCCAGTATTTCCTTAGTATTTCGGATTTCGTTATATTAAAGCCGCCCTGTTGAGATACAGATGTTGAAAATGTCATTTTCCGATATCTCAGTCATACAGTGACTGCTTAATTGTTTAACTGGAAAGTAGTGTCATATTCCGATTAACCATATCTAAGTATTCGTCATCTATATAATTTTACTTACAAAGGGTTTCCCTACGCTAAGCTGTGGATTTCAGTCAAGTTCAGCTCATGTTACATCATCTTGTCGTTCGGGCAACGTATGTCCAAGTCAATTAGAATTGCATCTTAAGATTAAAGTTGCCAGGGAGATTGTGTCTGTTAGATATGATCGCTGGCTAAAACATACGTATGTATACATACATAATTGGTCATTACAATCCTTCAGTCACGATTACGAGATATCTTCTCACGCCACTTATGTTGTGTGCGTTAATTTTATACATGAGTGGCGGGAGTCGCCTTCGAACGACAGATTTTTGAGAATCTTTTCAAGACAATTTTATTTACCCTCTGAGATTTTGCCAGAAACTTGCTGAGAAGAAGCATGTCTGACCTGGGGTTTGAAGCCTCACGTCTAATAAGCCAACACAATACCTACTTGACTACAGAGACTTCTAAAAAATTTTCAAAATTCTTCTCAGAAAACCTGTAGAATAAAGTTAATTTGACATTCGAATTAAAAATTGGTGTTTTGATCTGTCTTGTATGTTTTAAGTTCCTTCATTTTTCCATATGTGAACTTAACGTTACTTAATAGATGTGCGATGTCAGCACTTGATCATCCATTGGTGCCGATATTGCTCCGCAAACAGCAAAATCCGTTGACATCGCAAATTTAGCGAACCCTTAATAACCAAGGTTAACGTTTGCATTCATTCGCGTCAGCTTTGTTTTATTGCTGTCGATCTTAAAACCGGTTTTCAGCGCGGGTTCCTCGTTTTATTTTCATTCTCATATCGTTGTGTTTGGGGCTTTCAGCGTGGTTTCCTCGAATAGTTTCATTTTGGCTCTTATATCGCAATATTTTGCGACTTAGTCCAAAAGTTGTACCAACATTGTCCATTTTATTCTATGTTTATTTGTGACAGTTATCGTCATAACAACGAGGATAAAGTTAAGCAGTTACATTTATTTGGTAGCTATTTGGTCTACTTTTGCGTAATAGTGGGTTGTGGCTTTGTAATTAAGAGTTTCCAAAGCTTTTTTAAAATCTGTAAATGTGAAATAGAGAGGGAACCACCACTCTACCAACATAATTGGTCATTACAACCCTTCAGTGAGGATTACGACCTAGTTTCTCACACCACTTATGTTGCGTGTGTTAATTTTATACATGAGTGGCGGGACCTACAGTTTAAAGTCGGCACCGAAAGACAGATTTATTGAGAAACTTTTTATGGCAATTTTATTTACTCTCAGTTTTTGCCAGAAATCTGCTGAGTGGAAGTCGCCTAAGAAATACGTTTTGTATTTTATTATGATGTCTGGCCTGGAGCTCGAACCCTGTCTTTTCGTCTAATAAACCAACATACTACCTACTAGACCACGGCGACTTCGTACATATATGCAATTACTTTATTTATCACCCTTAAAAGAGTAATTTTTCTCCAGTCTCCATACTCTGACGGATTTACTTTCTTAAATTCCTCGTGAAATTCAGCACAAGAGTAAGAAATAGTTGAGCAATAACTTTAAAGTTGATTTTAGCATTCGTTCCAGGAGTTTTGTCCTTTAATGATCCTGCGAAAACCTTAAAGACATAGAGATACTGCAATTAGTTATAGTTGTCTAACTGAAGTCGCCGTAGTCTAGTAGGTAGTGTGTTGTCTTATTAGACGTAAAGCCAGGGTTCGTGCCCCAGGCCAGACATCAAAACAAAATACAAAAAGTATTTCTTCGGCGACTTCCTCTCATCAGATTTCTGGCAAAAACTCTGAGAGTAAATAAAAATTGCCATGAAAAGTTTCTCAAAAATCTGTCGTTCGGGGTCGACTTTAAACTGTAGGTCCCACCACTCATGTATAAAATTAACACACACAACATAAGTGGTGTGAGAAACTAGGTCGTAATCCTGACTGAAGGGTTGTAATGACCAATTATGTATGTATGTATGTATCTAACTGAGATTTCTTTAATAGAAGGGTCTTGATTACTAGAGAATTGTTTGTTTACATATGATCCGCAATGGGTATCAATAAGCAACTTTCAATCTGTTTTGAGCATCATCCTGTACATTCATGCGGTATAGTATTAAACTCTTCTTGAGTAGAGTGATAGAATGTACGATCTGTTATCATTTGTTCGGAGAGAGAGAAATATACAGCGTTAGGGATTTTATATAATTATCATGAAATTATTTTAAATAATAGATTTTTTATTATATTAATGGGTAATTTAATATATTTTTCGTGTTCAGAATCGACTTATCGATTCGGTCACATAGTGTACTTCAATTTAATAAAATAAATAATTAATTAAACATTTAAATTAAACAAATTGACTCTCATGACCCCAAAACGAATTTGAAAAATAAAAAAATACCGTCAGACGGTAAGTCGAAAAAAAAAACACTTTCGATCGTTTAAGTAGAAGCAATTTAGATTAATAACAGACATTTTCTAGGTTTTAAGCAATTAACAACAACAACAACAATATTAGTGATTTTGGAAATCTATTCGTCATACATTCTTTGCCACAAGTACTGCGTTAAGTTGCAAGCACTTGTCTGCAGTTCTCTAGAATTGAAATAAAATAACACACACATACACTTGCAAATGAAAGAAAACGCGGAGTTGCCTTGAATTTCTAATGAGATTTAATCGAATTGCTTGCACAGTCTGGCCACTGATGTTTGAAATCAATCTTCTCTTATGGGCATATCTGTGAGTGTAGAAAAGGGTTGTGTGCCGTTGTGTTGTATTTTGTGAATTAATTACTTAAATATTATTGTCATTGTCAATATTATACCATTATGAGTATCATTATTATTTTATTTGTTTATTGTATATTTTATTACGTATTATTATATTGTTGCTGTTGCTGTTGCTGATCATTTTTATTAAAT
This sequence comes from Sarcophaga subvicina, assembly GCA_936449025.2. Classification (NCBI taxonomy): domain Eukaryota; kingdom Metazoa; phylum Arthropoda; class Insecta; order Diptera; family Sarcophagidae; genus Sarcophaga; species Sarcophaga subvicina. The sequence goes on from OW388084.2 coordinate 44,783,571, forward strand.
GCATTCAATGAGGATTTTTTCCCTCTCAAATATAAGCCTTTCACCCAGCCGACGACAGCGCTGATGACGACAACAGCAATAATGAAATAAAAGAAAGCCACAAAAGATTCCCATGACTTATAGGCACGTACTCAAATGAGCTGGCCGTAATGTAAAACTTTGTGTAGGTACGCAGATACAAATTGCTTCGGTGGACGACTTAATGACTCTATCTTACAACAACATTGTTCGTTTGAAAAATCAAACCGCATTCTTAAGATTTATATAAAGAATATAAGCTTGTAATCAAAATAGTTGGTTAGTTTCGACTAGAAAGTTCAGTATTTGGTTTATAATTGAATATTGTATTTGAACAATCCCGTCTTCTTCATCAAAATTAACTTCGTTCATATCATATGACAACCCTCAGCGATATGGCACAGAGTTCAGCAATGAGTGTTCAAAATGAAGAGTAGATTCGAATCATACTCATAATTTCTGATACTTATTTTAATATCATACGCATACTACTCATATTCAAAGTACTCATCATATTCATACTTGACAACACGTATGATGTTGTTGATTTTGACTCTCCATGATTCAACATTTAAAAGAATCACAAAATAAGTATGATTCGAGCACGAACACTAAATACTCACTAAAAGGTTGTGTGTTTGCTCTGCTTACTGCTCTGTCTGTTTTGCTTATGTGTCTTTTCTTTTTTGTAAATGCAACAACAATTAGGACTGTAAATTTTGATGAATGAATCGAGTCACTCGAATAATTTATAAGTATTTTTCTAAAGTTATGGATCTGTTTGATGTCAACGTTGTACTCATACTCATTGCAACCTGCATTTATAAATCAACGTTGTAGTGAGTACGAATGAATCAGAGGAGTTAAATTTCAATATTGTTGACTCACTTATATTCAAAATTTCATGATTACTTATGAGTAGCGAAAAACCGATTCATTGCTGATCTCTGATATGGTACTGCGTTATTAACAAATAAGAATTTATGAATTTTTTCCGTCGAGTCTTTCAAATCTAGACATTCTGCATCTAAATTCTACAGCATATAATCGAAAGCGAGCTGGATTGCATTACACGTTTGCCGCTCACCCAAAACCTTCGGAACGTGGATGTACCTTCAGAAACATTTTTCTAGTTTTAATAAGTACCGTAGTCTAGTACGTAGTGTGTTGGCTTATTATATGTAAGCAAACCCCAGCTCAGGCATTTCGAAAAATTGGAATATAAAAATATTTCTTCGGCCACTTCCTCTCGGCAGAAACTCTGAATGTAAATAAAATTGCCATGAAAAACTTTTCAAAAATCTTATAATCCCGTTTGAGGGGTTGTAATGAGCAGTTAAGTAAGTAAGTCTTATTTTTACCATCATCTGTGGATTTGGGTCCGGAATTTCCACCTGTTTCCACAGGTTTCCTTTGGTTTAATCGTTCCCTTCGCAAAAGCGCAATAAAGCTATTGCATCTGATTGCAGTGCATATGTATGTATCTCGAAATGACTAACCGCCGGTACGGGGGTTATAACTTTCTGCACCGTAACTTTTTTCGAGGTTTGATTAAATTCCATTATTGGTTTAGAGGAGCACCATAAGCGATGTTGGCATAGATATGTACACAATTTTAAATTTAGCTTATATGTCCTAGACAGTTTTTGTCTTAGGGGGTTTTTCTTAAATTTAATGCATTAAAAGTAAGGCGCTACGGACACCTGTTAGTAAATTTCAAATCATTCTATCGGGCATGCTGCACGTTATTCCCCAACATCGGAGTTTAAAACCTAGAAAATAGTCTGTGTAGACCTTTGTATCTTGTAATCTTATCTTAGAAAGCTGTCAAGTAGAGCGGTCGGAACCAGATGGGGTCTTCGCCCAAGGATCATGCGCTGTATCTATTCTACGGTTATCGAACCCAACCTCCTATACGGTGTTGCTTTCTGGTGGACTGCTCTGAACAGACAACACAACGTCAGACTTCTTGACAAGGTCCGGTGCTTTGCGCACCTCCACCACAAAGGCATTGTTCGCAATGCTCAACTGGCTTCCTACTGTGCTTCTCGCTAAGCAGACAGCTAAGTTTGCTGCGACTAGACTTAAGGCCCTGTCTCGTTGGCACATTGTACCTTCTGGTCACTTCACTATTTTGAAGGTTGATCTCGTGGCCCCTGTGAACATCGTCTATCTCCCTGCGGAATATTGTCTTGTCAGGGGTTATCACTTTCTGTTTCCGAGTAGGGACGACTGGGATCCTAATACGATTGTCCACCTCGAACACCTGGATATATACACCGACGGCTCTAAACTTGATAATTGGGTTGCAAGCGGAATATACTCTGGGAAACTGGACCTAAACATTTCTCTCCGACTGCCGGATTACTGTAGTGTCTTTCAGGCGGAGGTGATGGCCATTTACCGAGCCGCTCAATGGATCCACGTCAACGGTGCTCCTTTTACCCGCGTCTCGGTCTTTTCTGACAGTCAGGCCGCAATAAGATCACTGTGAATAACCCCAGGATCGTTAGGGAATGTCGCCGCTGTCTTGACCTTGGGTCCCCGGGCACAGTAACATTCTGGGAAACTGTAGGGCCGACGAGCTCGCCAGAGCTGGTGCACTTCTTCCGGAATCCTCTTCAATAGAATTGGGTATGCCACTTGCCTCGGTCAAGTTGGCCATTGCGTGGAAATTCTTTCGAGACGCCAACCTATCCTGGTTCAATGAGGAGTCCTGCTCCATCGCTAGACTCAACTGGCGCCTGATGGATAGGTAGAAGGCGTACCAACCAGTTACTTGGACTTGGTCGTGACATCATCTCAACCACAGAGGCCATGCTTACAGATCATTGCATTATGGGTAGACACGCGGAAAGGATGCGGCTCCCATTTAGCGACTTCTGCCGTGGGTGCAGATCCGCTGAGGAAGAGGAGACTGTCATCCAGTTTTTCTGTCAGTGTCTGTCTCTTGCTAGGTGCAGATATAGCTTATTTGGCGCTCCATTTCTTGTCAGCTTGACGGAGCTATCATCTATTGCCTTGATGTCTATTGACATCATATATGATATAGCTTCGTTTATCAAACCTTCTGGCTGGTTTTTCAGCGTAGGGTAGTCGTGCTTTTGATGGGCAGCCCTTGCGCTGACCAACTTCTTCCTCTTCCCTGGTTTTGTTGAGCTTGGTCAGTACAGGGAGTGCGTTCACCTGTGGCGTCACAACGGGCCGCTATGCGTGCTCAAGTGAGCTTTGTTATATCAGAGCTACCACTTCGACCTAACCTAACCTATGCTGTCAAGAACATTAAAGATGCATGCTCGTACAAACCTATGGCTAGTTTTTATTGCTTTTGCAGTTACACAGATTTATTTTTAAAGCCTTGAATAGATAGGTAATACAGATGATATGCAGTTTTTGTAACATGTTACCACCAAATGGGAAATATACGTATTACAATGAAAATAGTGTAGGGGTTGAATCAGATATTAATAACATGCTTATGACAATGAACAAAATGGTCAATTGGCTGCCTAAATGTTTCATTTGTGTGCTCTACCGTACTATACTGTAGATTACTTTCAAAATAAGTATAATCATAACGTATAAACACTGTAATATTTATAATAAAATTCTTAATTCACTGTCGTAACATTTTGAAATTATTTATTTATTCATGTTTTGACTTTACAGACAGATATAATCGTATATATGGTTAAAAAACCGTGTATCATGTCCATTTGTCGGCATTTCAAAAAAGATAATGATCGTGGAAAATCTTTCGAAAGCCGACATCACTTTTCAAAAAAAAAATATTTTGTTCTTGTAATTATTCTTTTTTTTTGTTTTTGTTTTTCATAAATATTCATTCTTTTATTTGTTTTTGTTATTTCGATTATAGTTTATTGAATGAATTTCTTCAAAAAAAAAAATTAAATTTTAAGGAATAAGTTCGATTGATTGTGAAAAACAATTCACATTTGATTTTTGTCACGGAAACCATTTGTTAAAATGAAACAATCATTACATCGACAGAGTTTGATTTTATGGCATAGTTGTGGCATTTACAACAAAAGGCCCTATGTATTGCCTTTCATTATTAATTTATTTGTTTTTGTTTTTTTTTATTACTTAATACCCGTATTTAATCAGTAGTCCGTCACACATTCACTAGTACATATACGAGTATTGACTGAAAATAGAGATGGCCTTTAAGAAAAGAAATTCGATAACGTATGGATGTATTTTAAAACGGGTGTCCGGATGTCTGGATTGTTTAATTTATTACAATAATCATAATCATCGTCATAAAATAATTTCGGCACTTTTTTATTTAATAACTTTTTTTAACTTTATGAATATTTATTATATGTATGTAGTAAATAATAAATAAGTATTAATAAAGTACTTAGAATATAAACTACAGTACTTACATACATACATATATATTCAATACAGCATTTATGTAATAAAAAATATTGTTTTATAAACTTAAATGCCTAGATTTCATCGAATACTTCAAAGGGTTATATTGTCTTAAGAATCTGTGTTGTGTAATTAATGAATGTCAATATACTTATGTCTGATATGCAGGTTCTTTCAATCGCAGGCTCCTTTTCCAATACTGATTTATTCCTTTTTGACGAATTTTGCTTCTATTTTTTTCTTTTTCTACGGTTGTTAAGTAGAAACAGCAATTTTAATTTTAATTAAATTCAAAAATTTGTGTTAGGAATGTACGCACATGGAAGAGAATTTCCTCAAGAAAGGTAGAACACTTACGCCAGTGTGACCCAGTCACAATTCCACACAAACCATTCTCCCAAATTCTGAAACCAATCTCTGTCCCGACATGTCAGTTGATTTAACTCGACCGTCAAAGGAGACGTGGTTCTATCTTCTACCCATACAGAGCTAACCGTCTTAACAATCTTAACCTTGGAAATTTTCAGTGTTTCGTCGTCCTTTTACAATTATATGAAAGTACGCTAATCTTTCTATCTATCTATCTCTCTCTCTCTCTCTCTTGGAGATATTTATTCAATCCAATAATCATCGGAGCAAATCGTATCCGGCTAGAAGACGCTGCAATCAGGGTTGCAAAACTGAAATTTTGAAATGGTACTGAACTATAACTGAAAGAGTACTTTTTTGCATCAAATGGTACTTTTGTAAAAAAATACATATGTACATACATATATATTGATCAATATAACCCTTCAATCAGGATTATGTCCTAACTTCTCACACCACTGATTTGGTGCGCGTTAATTTCATACATGAGTGCGGGACTTACTCTTTACAGTCGACTCAGAACCACAGATTTTTGAAAAACTTTATCATGGCAATTTTATTTACCATCAGAGTTTTTCACAGAAGGTAGTTGCCGGAGATTTAACTTTTCAAACTTCGTTTTGATTGAGATGCCTGACATAGGGTTTGAACCGTAGGCTCACGTTTAGTAAGCCCGCACACTACCTACTAGACTATTTATTTATTTGTATTTAATACAGATACGGCACTATGCAGAAAAACTAACGAGTTATTCGTATTCCTCCCATACAAGACAAAAACAGTTGATTCGGAACGTAACAAAACGTAAAAGTCCCTTTTAGGCAAATGTCGATGGAACGTAATAACATACGTTCGTTTTTAGCATAGGAAGAGCAATGCAAATGCTTACCGAAATTACATTACGGTTCTGCAAGCGTTGTCATTGCGTTTCGTATTCTAAAAACGAATGGATGTACGTTCCGTGGACGTTTGGCTAACCGGGACTAAAGCCTAATTCTGCCTTTAGCATTACGTTGAATATGTTGCATTAATAGTTGAAAAGCACAAGACATAAAATATGTAATAATAAAAAGTACTGAAAGCGTCGCGGGGGTAATGCGGTATTTTTGAAATGGAAAAGTACTGAAAAAAGTACTAAAGTACTGAATTTTTCAACACTGGCTGTAATAGTCCGACAGCCTTATCGATAATATACACGAAATGAAATGCATCCACCCACATCTCCAATCATGAGTTTTGAAGCGACTGTAAAAATATGTTATCATTGACAATTACACTTACAATAGTTGTCTTGTACTCAATGTTCTCCAAAATTGTTAACTTTGTAAGTATTTTCGAATAACCAATATTTGATTTGAGGTATTATTATCCAGTCGTCCAGAGAAGCTAACACCTATTGGCTGCTGAGCATCCACAGTATACTATAGAATCGACTTCAGCAACGAAAATGTTTAAAACTAATTAAAAATCAATTGAAAACTAGGGGATCAATTTTTTTTCGTTATATTTGGCGTCTAACTGAGGTTGGCTTTTTTGGAAAATTTAATTCGGTTGACTTCACCGTGCATTTTCGGTCTAGTAGTTAAAAGTCTAATTATTGGTAAAATGTCTTAAAAAATGTGTCTAATGAATCACAGATAATTTAAATACTATCCAGTAAACATGTTAAATATTATTCAAATTATGTATTGACAGACTCTGTAGTTGGTTCTCTGTTTGCTACTATCAGAAGGGATGCCCATGGGAGGCCTATATGGAACACTACTGATCCTACTCATATTGATTAAATATTCTCAAAGGTCTCCGCATACCTTCAGTCAGCTTTCATGTTCTGTTCTTTGGAAATTAACACTGAACCATTAACTGAAGCGCCTGGTTATAATAGTAGTCGTCTTGAAGTTGCAATTAATATTTATCAGTCAATGAAAGACTTTATGACAAATATGATCGACTAAATCCAAGATATCTTGAGCATATATTGCTGCCAGCAACAGTTGGTGCCAGAAAGAGGTTTGAGAATTTACTTTTGCAATGCAAATCAAAATAAAAGCAAGATCAAGCCGACTAATTTACCAGACAGAAACATAATAAAATTCCAGATATTATGAACTTAGACTTTGGAGTGGTTTCATATTTCACTTCGAAGAACTCGCTATTCACATGATTTCAAACCGTCCGTAACAAATGTAAGGATGAATAAATCTATTAATTGAAATGCTATTCTACTGTATATGCAATTATAACTGACGCTCATATCTTCTCAGCTTAAAATCCGACTTAAGTGATCGATAGAAAGGCTCAGTGAACTTTTAGAATCATAAAAAACTACATCCTCTTCAAATTCTTTGGAAAATCTCGATGCTACATCAGAGTCAAATTATTAATTATAGCATGAGGCCAGAAAGGTGTATTAAGCTACACTTACTAAAGTCCAAATTTATATTAAAAAATGTGAATTCTTTGTTGGTTATTTAAGAACCTTCTGCACCTAAATTTTGTGCAATGAGGCGAATGATTTTCTAACTGCTGTTGCAATAATTCCAGTAATTAAAGTACCGTGGATACATTCGCTTAAAAAATGATATCTCCAGATAAATAAAAACAAATAAAATAACTGAATTTATTCCTGGATATGGATATAGGACTTGATATTCCAAAAAAAGGACACCATTAGGCCAAATATAAAGATAGGAATGTAAAGCTTTCTGTACATAATGATGTAGTTTTTTATTAATAATGTAAGTGGAAATGAGAATCGTGAGAATGATTTTTTCAGTAAAATCGACTAGTTGTTCTTGAATAAAATTAATCAATCTTCGACGTTGCTAATGGACTGATTCCATTTCTTATACAATCTGAACTTTGTGAGACTTAAGATTCAAATCATTACGTATAATTCCATCTGTGGTAGTAGCATATAATGCAATTCTAATTATGGAGCCAAGAATTTGTTCTTCTTCAACGCTTTCTCTTACAGTAGCGATACTCAATGTTAAATTTAACAACCGTGACAAATTAGCTGTTGTGGTTTTACAAATGTTTCAGCCTCAGTTGATTGCGAATCTAGGTTTCGCAGATTTCTCAGTTCTAGTTCCTGATGTGGTATATCCGTTAATCGTGAACTTCCTCTCTAAACTAGCTTGTATGTTTTGGTATAAAATAATAAAAAGCTAATAAATAATACGAAGAAGCAAGAGGTGTTTTGTGACAGTCGGTTGTTTCTCAAAGGTACAATAAAAAAAAGAATACATACACTAGTGTAAGAAAAATAAGTCTAGATTTCGATAATTATAAGGGAATTTTATTGCTAATAGTTGAATAAAATCATTGATTGAATCACCGCATACATACTATTTTGTTGCAAATCAATGCACACTACCTAGCTTTTCAGCATACTTTTCTCAAGTGGTTATGATTTATTGAAGGCATATTCTGTACAATTTGTTTGTTTTAAAAGAAAATGTTTCTAAATTACAACAAATTCAAACAATACACACATGCGTGACTACCTCTTTTTCGCATATTCATAATTATTATGAATGCATGTTTGTGTATGTGTATTTAATTTATTATTGTCAAGGGCTTTTAAGGTTAATGGACAGGACATCTATTGAAGGGATAAAGGACTTGTTAAGATTACATTTAAAATCGTTCATTCATACCGAATTCTTTACGCTTCAAAACCAATTTCCAGAATCAACAAAACTTCAAACGAAAACTGTGGCAAATGAAAGTAAAACACTGCTGGAACTAATTGCAACAATTTAATGGTCCAAATTGTGACAAACGAAACTACTTCCATACAAACAAAACAAAATCACAATAACAAACAAAACTAAAAGGCAGAGAATCAGAGTTGAAATTCTCTCAACTTGGCTTACAATGAAACTAGAAATGTTACTTACTCACTGCTATTGCTACTCTTTCATTTATTCGTGTTATACACGCACACACACATGCACACGCGTACTCACTCGTATTGAAGTAAACAATATTCACTCCAGGTGTCTCACGCGTCACGCCTCTTCAACAGATTTTCTGCCTACTTTTCTTTTAATGGCTTGGAAAAAAAAGGTGACATTCTCTCACATTTGGCAAATTACGGTTGTTGTTGTTGCTGCTGCTGTTGTAATTGTGGAAAACATTCATTCATTCATTCCAACAACCCCTAATGTTGCTGCTATTACTGTTATACGTGCATTTATCGTATTACGATAATATTCGTACTGGTGGTGATGATAATGACAATGATTCTGACGCTAACGCTGACGGTGACAATAGAGTACATTTGACTTATTGGCTTCCTAATGGATGAACACAAGATATTGTACAAATCGTTTAATAACACTGACTGACATCAGTTAATTTTTAATTGCAACTTTCATACATGTACAGTGATTCCCAATCTAAAATTAAAAGAGTTTCGATGTGGTCTTTTCATCTAGCTATGTATTTAAAATGTTTCAATTTGTTCAAGCTTGGACTGCTTCTTGGCGCGAATTGACTGTATTCTGTGGGCGCCGTTAAGGAAAGGCGTTATAATGATAAACCAGGGACAATTGAGTATTTGAAGGCCAACATTTGTGATGCCATTGCCCAGATACGACCCCAGACGCTCGAAAAAGTGCACGAAAATTGATCGGAATAATTATACTTCACAGCAAAAATAGAAATTTGGCAAAATTATAAATTATTTTTGTTTTATTGCATTTTTAAATTTAAACTTTTAAATGGCCCACCCTATATTTTCGACGTGTGTTGTGGCGGTTTGTTTTTTGCATGGTTTGCTGTCTTGCAGGAAAAAATGACAGTTTAAAATCGCGTGTATTGTGTATATTTTCCATCAATTCCAAGTTTAGCTCAGGTGTGATACTTTCTAATGATTGATTGCCTTAGTCTGTGTTACTGACATTCATCGAAATTTAAAGTCCGCGCATAGTTCAGTTTGTAACATTTTAAATTTCATGGCATCATTTATTTCATTTAGCCATTCCAGTTTAAGAAAGCCGGGTGTCTCTGGAAGAGATGACGTGATATTCAACGACTACCCTCAAGTAGTTTTCTTGACACGGTGTCATTAAAGGTAACAAATTAGCTGTAGCACTTCCAAAGTCTGGTACAACAGAAAATTCAAAAGAATTCATTCATGAGATTGGCACTACTCTGCAGGGAGAGAAACAAATAATCTCAAACCGACTTAAATTATTTGTTAAAGTCTGACCAGAAATTGTTAAGAGCAGAACAAAATTTGGATTAAACTCAACCAGAATCCAACTTAGGAACCTCACAACAACACAGTGAATACCTCACAACGACTTCTACAGAAACTTAAATAACGAGTAGACCACCGAATATCGTTTCTACCATTTCACAGCACTTACATACATACCTACATAATTGGCCATTACAATCCTTCAGTCAGGATTACGACCTAGCTCCTCACACCACTTATGTTAATTTTATACATGAGTGGAGAATCTACTGTTTAAAGTCGGCTCCGAGCGACAGATTTTTGAGAAACTTTTCGTGACAATTTTAATTACTCACCGAGTTTTTACCAGAAATTTGCTGTGAGGAAGTCGCCGAAGAAATATTTGTTCATATTTCGTCTTGTTGGAGAGGTCTGACCTAGGTTTTGAACCGTGGCTTCACGTCTAATAAGTCAACACACTACCTACTAGACTACGGTACTTTGGAACTTCAAACGAAGGAATTTTAGCGACCCAGAATTTACTACCAAATGAGTCTAGTCAGATCTGATTCTGATAAAACCTACGTCTTCATAGGCAGTAGTTATAGATAAATGACGGAACGGACACAAACGGTTTTAAAACCTGACCTTGATTGTGATAAAAAAAGTTTTTGATTCGCTGTAAATTTGCCATATCTTCCATATGTATAGAGAACGCTCTCGTACTTACTTGTATGGTTTAAGTTTCAGCTTAAGGGGTTGGATGTACATATTAATAGTGATTACGTTTGTTTTGTTGTTGAATTTTCTTAGTTTTTTTTTTTGTTGACAAGTAACTTTTGAATAAATGCGACAAATTGTTTATTTGTATGAAATTATTTCCCTCAAATACATAAACACTGTCGCACATAAATGACGAACGTAATAGCGAAATGAGCAGCAAAATATCATCGGAACGGAGTATTTTTCTTTTTCTAAAAAAATCGTAAAGGAAACGAGAGCAGCAAAACATTAATTCGGTGCTAAATAAACCGAATCGAACAACCCTCAGCTGAATAGACGTCGTGTTTAAATTGAAAACAATTCACAGTCATTCTCATACACACTCGAATGGTACGTACGTACTGCTGGCGAACGATGAACAAACATTACGCGTCGTCTGTCGTATTGCGAACGACGAGCTATTATGTTCCATGACACGCCCCTCAAAAGAAAGAAACAAATCCGTATAATTTTATACTTTTATTTATATGGCACACTAAAAAGGCCTCTTCTTTGCAACACTTTGTGGATAATTTGTTGCCGCTTATGGCTTGTTAATGTTTTACTCAATGTTTAGAGATTTAATAACTGAAAAAAAAACGGGGAAAAAACAAAATTTGAAGTGAAAGAAAAAGAAAGAAAAATAATTATTTACGACAATGATGTCTTTTTAACCGAAGGGCTGCTTTGCTATTTATTTAAATTGTTGGCCCCCGTTTTGGTTTTTTTTCTTCTCAAGTCGCATCGTTCCGCAAACCACATCCGTTTCTGTGCAAATGTGTTGGTTGGGAAACATTTTATACAACCACAACAACAATAATAGATGTTGTAGCTGCAGCGGCAGTAATTTTAAATGATTTTTTTCCATTTAATTGTTGTTTACGAAATTTATGGATTTTTAAGTGATTTTTCGTTTAATTCTAACAATATTCCATTCGGCATTACCTTTTAGATTTTCACTTATTTTTATTTTTAAAAAAAAAAACGAAAAATAAATGGTAAAGAATTAATTGAATAAAATTTGTCTAACATATGACTTTAGTTCACTTCTAATAAGCACACGTGAGTATGGACCTGTGCTTTTTCAGCTACGCAACTTTTACTTCCTCTAAAGCATGTATATTTCATAATTCAGAAGTTCCTTTAGACGTAATAATAATGTTGTGAATATGATTCAATGCTGCTATAGTGGTTTTAATGACACTCGGTATAACTTAGCTATAGATTGAAACAATTCGATGATTTTTTTTTATTGATTATCATCGATAAATAAATACATTCTTGAAAACAGCAAGAGTGGAGTTAGATAAGTTACAGAGACGAGTTTGCGTTGTATAACCATCGTTTGTCTTTTTACGATGACGCTCACGCTGTTGGATTTAAGCCTATTCCATAGGTAGCAAGGACCAGTGTCATGGAGACTATAGTTAGTAGACAAGTCTAACGTGATATTAATTAGAAAGCGTCGTGAACTGGCAAATCGTTTGAATGACAATTCCTTGTTTAACTGTCCCCTAGGCAGTACCAGTAAACTCTATGATTTTGGGAAATATTTCGCAACGGGACTGGGTAATATTATTCAGAGCTCAAGGGGAACTTTCAAAGTGCAAGTTTACACCATCGAAATGCTCAATTCAACTTGGAAGTAGTAGCCATACTATCTAAAAGTCAGTTCCTTTCAGGTTGGCGCAAGATTAGAATGGATTCAGTCATGAAGGAATTCGTGGTAATGAGCAAGTACATCAACTTGTGTATTGTAACCGGCATTTTGCTGGGCATCGCAGGTTAAATGGATATTTATTTTAGGGTAGAATATTTATTCAAACCCAATACGCAGGCCAGCCAAGTGATGATGAGAGAGAATCGTTGAAGACATACTTGAAACCTATGCAACTTTAAGTATATTACAGTAAGAAAAATGTGGGTATTTATCAAGAAATAGATCGGAAGTTATTCTTACTGACAACCAACGGTATCCTGAAGAGAGGATCTGAGTTCAATAATGAGCAAATTTTTGTTTTTATTTTATTACACAAATAAATCGATGCACATAAAACATTTATTTTTTTTTTAAGAAAATGTGTATCATATCGATGCTTCTTTGCCATACATTGCATATACGAGGTGTGATAAAAAAATACCCGTTATTTTTAAACTTCGTGAGTTACGTATTTGTTCGATTTTTTCTGTTATGTTGGTACACATGTCTGTTATATATGTTGACAATATCAGCCATTTTGGATTGTTATTTTGTTTTTGACAGATAAAAAGGTATATGTAAAGCTATGATGCGATATGCACATCATAGGTAAAAGAGGGATACAAAAGCTATGAGTTGTTTTTCATGTGTATCAAATGTATCAGTATTAATCGTTATTAACTTAATTCAACAAATCCAAAGAGCTGCTCTTGTAATGGCCTAAATTCAGCAGGCACTAACGGCTAGCAGAATTTTTTTATAAACATTTGATTTCTTTTTGTGTAGCAATCAAAGACTTATGGATTGGAAATTGTGGTAACAATTTTGGGAAGATTTCTTAACCTTAGAATATAGAAAGTTATTTTTTCTTTTACAATCCTTACTTTTGCTTGTCTTATCTTTTACAGCCTTTCTTGAAGATCTCAAAATCAAACACACTTTAAATAAAAATTAATTTTGCTTTTTAATATACAAAGCAGTAGGGGATCTAGCGTTTAATGATAAATGCATTAATGTCTAGTTTACTTTGTATTCGAAAATAGACCATGCGCGCTAAATATGATGATCTTGGCGGCTAAAACATTTGAGAAATTATTTTCCAAGCGTAGACACACTAGTACTGTGGATAACATTTACATTTCAAATTTCATTACCATTTCCTGATTGCTTTCAAACGTCAAATATAAATTTCCAAATTTATCCAGCTTCTTATTAAAAAATATGCTTAAATAATGCAGTATTCGTGTTGGATTCCTAATCGATTTATTATTACAAATAAGAATAGACTTAGAAATCTATATTGCCCAACGGTTTTCTAATGTTGTCACCCAACTGGCCTTTTTTTAATTTTTTTTTAAACTCCATTCAAAAATTTTTTCACTTTTTTCAAATGTATTAAAAAGCCGTTATTCATATTCGTTTGCCATTTCGCATTTCCTACAAAATTACCGGGCAAAACCAATAAATCAAAACTGAAACTTTTGAAATTCACTCTTCTTCCATTGCACAGATAATTTGAATTTCCTATACCAACCAGCGTAAGTACTCGTATTCGATCATTTACAAAATTGAAGCGATGTAATCTTCAAAAAAAATCCCTTAATATTAAATACGCTATATTGTACGGTAAAATTATGAAATTGGGCGTTAACTTGCCTTATGACAAATTATGACAGCCACCCATAGTGCAACGTAATTTATGGCATTGAAAAATACTCACTCGTATGCCAAAGTCAAATATTTTATTTTATTTTTTTTAATTTCTTGTTTTGAAAATGTTTGATTGCAAAACGGGGGAAAAATATAAATATAAGTTTAATTCGTTAATGTCAATCGTTTAAAGTCGATATCTTTTTTTTTGAGTAGGTAGGTTGGTACAAGTGGCCGTAAAGGCAGAATGATTCTCCAGAGCTCTTGATAAAGCCTCAGCTTAGCTTTCCAATGTTCGCACTAAATAAATAATGACATTAACTGCTTACTTCACTCTCCCAAGGAGAAGTGGCATATAAAAACCATTTCTTCTTCTCGTCTTTGAAATTTCTGCTAAACTTATTGGTTATATGACCAACACCAATGGGTATCCCTTTAAATAAACTTTGCCACATTTGCTAGCGTTATTTATATTCGAAGTTGTCTATGAGGAAATAACGGAATCTGATTTAATATTGTCAGCCCTAAGGACCCAAATTGGTTTTCATGCAGAAAATGTTTCCGAATGTTCACTGGTTGTGGCATGGTCTAGCCAATTCATCCGCTCTTCAGTTTCCCAAATTTCCGCTGTGTTCCTGTACCTAGTACCCTGACAAATGCCTGGCTATGAGAAAGTATGCTTGTCCTTCCCACTATTTATTACAGTCTAGATGTGATCGGATAACCGAAACAAAAAAGGTCGCAACTACTAGTGCATCATATAAGCTTAAGCCATCGATGACGATCTGTATGGAATGCTAGGTTAATGAAATTTTCCCTTCCAGAATGGTTGCTCTGAATTTCTCTAAGAAGTCGCAGAACTTCTGGCAAGTTTTAAGCCCCTAAAGTAAAGAAAGGTGCGAAATCGTCGTAGCGATGATGTATTCGTCATATCACCGTGAGGTTATATGTCTCGCGAGGGATTCGCAAAACACTGCGCATACATAGGTTAAACCCTGCTTTGTAGATTCAGCGAGTAATTTTTGGTCTAATGATTTATTTACTTCCCAAATGTAATTCCAAACATAAAGAGCAATAGAGGCCTTTTACATTCGATTGAGTATCTTTTGCTTTGCAGTACAGCTTCTTTCCAAATGATCAAAAGAAGTGCGGCCCATACAGTCTCAATGGATGAAAAAATTACTTGTTGTTTTTTCCTGTTAACATTCCCGTTTCCCCGAGATTCACTAGCTAGCCGCTATTAGACGTTTCCTCGTCTAACTTTTGTCAGAGTAATGTCGCTAATGACAAAAAAAACGAAATTGTAAGAACCATTTCGTTCGCATACGCTTACAGCTAACCTTACTAACAATTTGTTCTTCACAGATTCCAGAGGAGGGAGGTAATTTTCAGGCTTGTTGGGTTAACCTTCCAATTATTTCAGTGCTGATCGAGATCCCTAGAGTTGGGTAGATTGTACTTCTTTAAAGGAATTTCAATATTGTTTCCACTATAGTGGCCTCTACAACCAAAGTTGTTTAGGGCGCTCGTTTCCACATTCAAAAAATCCTTCTGATTGAAGGTCCTCTATAAATGCATGTATTATGTACCATGTATTTGATATACGTGTTTACTGGACAATCACATCTAGACAATCCTTTAACACTCCACTGTATATAACGATAGTGCGGTGCTAACTTTTTTGACAACAAAGGAGTCACCTTCGGCATGTCTTTTTTTATAGATACCTACGTTTTTCACTTATTTTCTATTTCCTTCTCGGTTGCTCGTGGCAAACGACTGTTTATATTGTTGCGTTCGGCTGACTACTGGAATCTTAGAGATTCACTAGAGAACAAGTCTAGCATTCTATAGGTGTTTGTATCGCAGCTCAAATTTATTTTGACGAGCTTGTTCCACTCTTACTGTATCATGCCGGTCCAGCTTTAGCAACCTTGATTATTTATTCGAATTTTTGATGCTTGGAATACAATCTTGTGATTAATCATAGCTACCACCTGTTCTTGTAGATGGACGCTAACTCTATTGGAACACCCTACATCCAGCATATATTTTTCCCAATTCCATTCTCGGCCTATCTATTGGAGGTCTTCTCCTCTGTGCTTGCTTATTCAGTTTTGTCTTCTACTTTACCACAACTAATTTTAGTCCCCACCTATAGATTTGTTAATTATCGATAGAATTTTTAACTTTTGATTTTGTATGTCAGCAAAAGCGTAGGCTAATAATAATTAAAATTCATAAGAACTAGCGGCCTTATTCTCCCTAGAGCTGTAAAAGGGACATACATATATATACATATATATATATATAAGAACTATTCATACATACATAATTGGTCATTACAACCCTTCAGTCAGGATTACGACCTAGCTTCCCACACCACTTTTGTTGTGTGCGTTAATTTTACACATGAGTGGTGGGACCTACAGTTTAAAGTCGACCCCGAACGACAGATTTTTGAGAAACTTTTCATGGCAATTTATTTACTCTCAGAGTTTTTGCCAGAAATCTGCTGGGAGGAAGTCGCCTAAGAAATACTTTTTGTATTTTGTTTTGATGTCTGGCCTGGGGCTCAACCCTGGCTTTACGTCTAATAAGCCAACACACTACCTACGAGCCACTACGAACTATGCACTTATTTATTACATATGTACTCTCTATAGTCTCTGTCTTTTAAACACGTATGAAAAATTTGAAATTTTATTGCCAAAATTATCAGAAGGAATACCCATTGACAACATGGACCCTTGATAAAAATTCTACCTGTCGAAATTAAACAAAAATTATTTAAGTTTGTTTATAATTTGTATGTATTTTGTTGTTGTGTTATTCAATTTTATGGTATTTTATGTTGATTTTTTTATTTTATTTGAATATTTACAATCGAGTGTATTTGTTTTCTTAATTTCAATTTAAATTTTTAAAATTTCTAATACTTAAACACTAAAGACAAGTAAAAATCAACATAAAAATAAAAAAAATCGAATAGAAGAATAGAAAAAAGACAGAAAAAAACACTTAAAATCTATTACAATACAATACAATACAATGAAATAAATTTGTTAAAAAAAACTGTTCAGAATTTATTTAAAATTTAATTTAGAAATAATAAATAAATATTTTCGTATATTTCGTATAAACTATACATAAATAAGTACTCGTAAATCATTTATTAATAGATACTGCTACGTGCCAAAGCCAGTGTACTATTTACAGCACTGGTGGCGGCTGTTAAATTGGCTGCCGCCGCTGCCATTAATGCCGCCGCAGGTGTATTATTTACCGTATTGGGTGCGTTCGTGACACTTAAACTACCGCTGAACTTTTCAAAGCCACTTGTTGTGTTGGAGGTAATTTTCTTGCGTAGATCTGGCTTGGGGCCACTCAGACACATTTTCTCCATTTGTTGGTGTTGTGAACGCACTGCAAAACGATTGACATGCACAGGAATAGGTACAACAATTTTCGTACCCGAAGCACCGTTACGACCCAAGCCGTGTGAAGAGAGACCAGCCTTGACGCGTTTCCATTTCGCACGACGATTTTGAAACCAAATTTTCACCTTAAATGAAAAGGGAAAATTAGGAAAAATAATAATCAAGGAATTGAGGAAAGTTGAAACAAGACATACTTGAACTTCACTTAATTTCAGGCTGGTCGCTATTTGACTTCTTTCTGTCAGACTTAAATATTTTTTGGCATGAAATTCTCTTTCCAGTTCCAATAGTTGCTCTGATGTAAATGCAGTTCTTCTCCGGCGGGATTTCGAATTTTGACTATTACTATTGCTAGAATCTTTATTGCCGGCGGAATTACCATCGTCGTCAGAACAGTCTTCACTATCTGAATTTTGGTATGCTGAAAGAATAACAATAGAAAAAAAGACGTAATAAATGGTTGGTAATGCTTTCGTGAGTGTAACGCGAATTCTTAGAGTATTACATATAGTTTTGAAGTAAAAAGGTAATTAGACAAAAAAGTATAAACAATATAGGTAGGCAATTAAAAAGCAATTCAATTCGTCAGTAATTTGATTTCGTACATTAGTGCTAATGCGAAAATAACTTAGTACGCAACATTTTTAGTAGTTAGTTTAATATCCTCCACTATTTTTTACTGCCTGTTGAATTCTAAGCATGTTCTCCATAGAAATTTTACACGTTTAACGATTTTATTTTAGGTTAGGTTACGTTAGAGGACGTGTACTTGTCAATTAAGACAAGTACAGTACCCGGAGGTCGAATTGACCCACTGTACGAAACGTCCTTAAAAAAGGTAGGATAAAAGAGGGGATAGGAAAAAGGAGAGGAAGTGGGAAAGGGAGAATGGGAAGCGAAGGAGTTACACAGACCAAACAAAATAAAAAGGGAGAGCGCGACTACACTGATGAAGCCCTAGCACTTCTCAACCAGCTCAAGCTAATGTCGGCTCTCGATTATATTTTATTTCTGTGAAAAATGCTTTCGAAAATCACTTTTGACCGATATGCGATGTTAAATTTACGCAGGTCTACAAAAGTATACATATGATTAACAAATTTCTAAGTATATCTGGTAATTGGGGAGGTGTTGGAGAACCCTGCAGCATGATATGAGAAATTTTTTGACCTGATTAAATAACTAACGAATACTAGGCAGTAATAGATATGTGTTTTATTTTTTATTTTTATTAATTACAACACAATTGCAAATTATACCTAATTATTACGAGGAGAGTTCCAAAATCCTTATGCTCAGTGTAGTGTAACAGACCAGAGTCTCTGGTGTAGGATCGAATCTACAACCTTCACGCTTATAGTCTAGCACACATTAGAATATTTAGTGGAATATTTTAATTACAAGAAAATATATTGGAATACATAACATTATTCTAGTATTCTGTTGTCTTTCTTATTTAAAAACTTAAATTTTTTCCAACTATTACAAGTACAGTATTCCCCGGATATAAGCACTTTCAAAAATACTAGCTAAGTAGGGAATTCTTATATCGATATCCTGCGCCAGAGAATAGCCGCGTGTCATTCAAGCTGATAGAATTCTGTTTGCCTCATTGACAGCAATAGCTTCGTATTTGTATTCTTTTACAGCTCGGTGTGGTGAATAAAGTCGCCGTAGTCTAGTAGGTAGCGAGTTTGCCTATTAGACGTAAGGCCAGGATTCAAACTCCAGGCCAGATATCACACGAAATATGAAAAATATCTCTTCGGCGACTTCCTCTCAGCAGATTTCTGGCAAAACCTCTGAGAGTAAATAAAATTGCCATGAAAAGTTTCACAAAAATCTGTCGTTCGGAGTCGACTTTAAACTGTATGTCCCGCCACTCATGTATAAAATTAATACACACAACATAAGTGGTGTGAGGAACTAGGTCGTAATCCTGACTGAAGGGTTGTAATGACCAATTGTGTATGTATGTGGTGAATAAAGATGTAATTCGCTGGGCACCCGTGTGACTTAGAGACCTCAGAAAGAAAATTGCTGAAGGAGATGAATCCACAGCAGACTTTAGGGACATAGTCAAGAGTCCTATTGTAGCCTAAACTAGGCACCAGGTCAGACTAGGAGAGTTTTACAATTACGAAAGGCGAACATTGGTGAATTGTAAATCAAGGTGAATTTCTATCAAGAATAAATTATGTGAGATTGCGTTGCCTCAGTTGGTTATGTCTTCTGGATAGGACAGAGAGTAGCCTCTAACTCAAGGAGAATGAAACCAAAAGGAACATTCTATGGAATTGCATCGCGCTCACCAATTCTTTTAATACTTTTCCTAATAAATCAGCTGTATAGCATTAATGGTGAATTTTGGCTTCCAATAGCTCAAGAAATCCACTAAAGTTTAACCACTCGAACGAGGGAGCTATAGAACATGATCAATTTTGGAAAGAAATTTGACACAAAGCGGTGGCATATAAACGAGTTTTTAAAAGTAAATTTAAAATATTAACTACAACGTTAATAAGCTAGGAATACTTAATAGCGGAATGCATATAGCAAAATAGTTCCTACTAAGCGGGGAATTATTATATCCGGAGTGCCTATATCCGGAGAATACTGTATTTATATTGGGGTTACTTAAATTATTGCCAAGTTAATCTTGACTAAGATGGGCTCGTTGAAAACTGGAGATTTCAAATTATCCAAAGTTAGAAGCAAGAATTTAAGTCTTCAACGTAGAACTTTTTTTGTTTTTATTTGATATCGAAATTAAATATTTTCTAAAATGGTAGTACGACTATATTTAGTGGTTTTTAATAAAGATTATAGATAAAAAATCTTTTATAATATCAAATATCTTTTAGTTTTACTAGTTTGTCTCAGTTAAAACTCAAATATCTTAGGAATTAATCCACTTTTATTATTGTTTATACCCTACTTACATATAATAATACATAAACGAAATAAATTCAACATATTCTTTATCATAATACTATAGGTGCTATAGGAAAAACAAGCTGTTGAACCATATTTTAAATACTAATTATGATTCAGGCTGACCTACATGCTAGAATTAGCCAAACGTCCACGTTTACGTTCGTAATTAGAATATGAAAATCATATGAGAGCGGTTACCGAACTGTAATGTAATTTCGATAAGCATTTGCATTACATTTCATATGCTAAAATCGAACGTACGTTCCGTAGACCTTTGGCTAATTCTAGCAATATTCACTATTGCCGAAAGCATACGATTTTATTTTGATTTTTATATGTAATGATATTTTCCACGTCTAAAATTATGGCCTTGCTTGTTCTCGTAAACGAGGAACTTCACATATCTTCTCAAAAAGTAGTATAGTGGAGTAAAATTGCATGATCTGCTCCAACTAGGTCCCGCTAAAAGAAACTTAAGATACAGATTCCATTAGCAATGTTGCCTAAAATTTTAAACCGTATAAATCAGACTATGAACATTTTTAAGATAAGGATAAGAGTTGAGTCGGCGAAGATAATACCGAAATTTGTACGAAGAGAATAAATTATCCTTATTACAGAAACAAATTTTTACCTTTTTTACGCTACTGAATTAGTAATGCCTATGAAAGCAAGATAAGAAGCATATGTGTTTTGTTTATAATTTTCGAGTCTTGTTACAAAAAGACCCCATATACATCCCACGAGTGAGGGGGAAAGGAGGTCGATCATGCCATAGCCCCAGCTAGCATGACAAGGACTTGGTAGAAAACCTAATACTCACTGAGGCGCCCAGGTATCAGTGAGGCTCCGTTATAATACAGTCGGATTAGACCCCCGACTGCAAACCATCCGATAAGCATGGGTCGCTTAACACACCGGATTAGGGGTATATAAGAATATACGTGAGCGGGCAAGTCGAAAAGATCACAACAGAGACATCAATTCGAAGACAGTCCTCTCACGATATTAGGGTAACCTTTAGTCATGCATCACATCCCCATCAGGATGGGGATAGGTACACTTAAGCCACCACATCGCGATTGTTACCCAGGTGGGTGTTGTGTTGGTCTGTGTAATTCCTCTGCTTCCCATTATCCCCTTTCCTACATCCTCTCTTTTATATCCTATTCCCTCCATTATCCTTCCTTCTTTAACGACGTTGTACAATGGGCCAATTCGACCTCCGGGTACTGTACTTGTCTTAATTGACAAGTACACGTTCTCTAACTTAACCTATCCTACAATAAGAACCCGCTTAACGTGAGGGATACGTTCCAATAAGTTTCGCCACTAACCAAAACAGCGTTCGTCCTGTGATTGCGACTTCGGAAAATACAGTTTGAATCCTTATTCTGGACAGACTAACAAAAGAGCGCTGAAAAAGGTACATAGTATACACTGTCGCTATATAGTGCACCGCTTGATGCATGGCCATTTCATCTGCA
The DNA here is from genome assembly GCA_936449025.2 of Sarcophaga subvicina. Classification (NCBI taxonomy): domain Eukaryota; kingdom Metazoa; phylum Arthropoda; class Insecta; order Diptera; family Sarcophagidae; genus Sarcophaga; species Sarcophaga subvicina. Next base: position 44,805,525 of record OW388084.2, read on the forward strand.
CACATATGCAACAAGTATTAATACAGTGTGCGATTTAGGGAAATCCCAATACTACCGCGTAATACTAAAACAGCGTTAAGCGGAGCAGCGTTACTGCATCCTATAAACTTTTTTTTGCTAATAATTGCGAATTTTATTTTACAAGTCTGAATTACGCGACTCGTCACTTTGTAAAACAAATTGCGACATAATTTGAGGGATTACTGTACATATACATACATTTCAATGATGCGCTTGGAACTCATCGTTTTTACAAAAATAAAGATGCCAGTTTAAAAGTAATTATTGATTTACAAATTGTGAGCGCATATGTTTAAAACCATTTTATTGTTAATATAAGACAATGCATTCATGTTATCTTTTAAGCAAATGTCCATGGCTGTCCAATAAAGTTCTGTTTTTCTAAGTTCTTCTTCGTTTAACATTTCATATCACATTACCAATTAAAAAAGTAGTAATCCAACCAAGTTGGCGACAGCGGCAAAAGTTGTAACGTAGTCCTGTAGCTGTATGAGCTTCAATATAATTGAGCTGCTATGAACGTGAGTGTTATATTTTCGATATCCTATCGTCGTCTACGTGTTTAATGTACATATATGTTGGAAAATGCAAGAGCGGAAAGAGTATGAGGTTTATTTCTATCTTCGGAATATTCACCTGCGGCATACGACAAAGCGGCTCGAGCATAATTAAATTGTAAAAGTATATTTGATTGTTTAATAGAGATGTGCCTTGCTACGGATATCTAATTTATTGGGCTTTGATTCGACTCGATATTATATTGAAAAATGGTTCTTAATTTTGTTCTAATTGATGAGATCTTGTTTGTAATCTTAACATAACAATTTTAAGTACGGTTGCAATTAACGTAACGTTATTGCTCCCAGATGCGCAGTAATTGTAAATTTTGTCTGCGTGATACTTTTAACCTTAGTTTTACCATTCCTACCATCCAACATACTTAGTGATACGGAGTATAAAAACATTTGCGCTTAAAGTTTTTAAAATTTTCGCTGTCATAATTAATTATTAGCAACATAAGAATAGAAACGCTTTAATAGTTATTGTGAGGAAATTAGCATAAAAAGCATTTCAAAAGTAAAAAATACAATGTTTAATGCCAATCAAACAAATTATGAAAAAGGACTTTACTTTTAACTCTTGTAAATGCTTATCACAAAAATCACTGACATTCTTGACACTTGCAACACTTAACGCCATCACCACCACCGTTACCACTTATCAAACTAAACCGTTGTGCTTAGAGGGGCAAGGAAAATTAGAGTTGCTTAAATTAGCACAAATACATACACAGATGCAGATGAATTAATATTTCAGATGTGAAAAAAATAAAAATAAAAATATTTTCATTCATGCCAAGAACGAACCATGAAGATGATGTAGATTAAATGTAAAAATGATGTACGTTGACTGCTTTAATGTTTCGTGGGAAGGAGGAGGAAGGCAAAATGAAAGAAAAAGGGCGAAATGGACAGAACTAAGTCACTCACTTGCACATTCTACATAAACAAATCAAACAGGATTCTAAACAGTGACAACCACTACAACAATTATAATAACAGCAACAGCAACAGCAACAACAACAACATTGATAAGCATAAAAAATCACTTTAAATTGGAATAAATATGATTTTTTTATGCCAACAACAACAATAATAATGCATAAAATATAAAAAAAAATACATTTACAATGAGTAAAAAGCCACAACAATTGAAAATAAAAAACGTCATCATCATCATAAATATCAAATACTTCAGTTGTTGTTATTGTAATGCCAAGAAAAACAATTTAAAAGCCAAATCAAATTTATTATTATTGTTGCTTTTGCTGCTGTAAACATATTAAATATTCATAACTGACACTACACCAGGACTCCACCATATACACCCCCCATACACACCAACACGCGCACATATTTATTGTATACAGTGGGACTGAAGCACCGAAGTAAAAGAGATTCATCTTCAATTTTCTTTAAATTTCTAAAAATAATTAAATGATTTATTTTATTACAATAATATTTATTTATTTATTTATGCAACTATTGATTCAAAGTTAATTGACGAAAATAAGAATAGGAGCACTTCGATACTATCTATCTGTATCAGCCTATTCATATATAACTAGAGGAAGCAACCTGCACTAATGGTAGATTCAAAGAATACGTATTTTGGAATAGATATGGATTGAAGTCGCCGTATTCCAGTAGGTAGTGTGTTGGCTTATTAGACATGAGACCGTGGTCCAATCCCGGACTCAGACATCTTAAACAAAAACGAAAAACTATTTTTTCGGCGACTTCTTCTCAGCAGTCATCTGGCAAAAACTTTGAGAGTAAATAAAATTTACATTAAAATATTCTCAAAAACTTTCGTTGCCTCCGAGACTTTCACCTGTAGGTCTCGTCGCTCGTGGATAAAATTAACACACACAATGTGGGTGAAAAGCTGGCACGTAAGCCAGGTTGAAGAGTTGTAATGACCATATAATGGATTCAAGCCCAATATGTAGATTCAGTGATAATGTGAATGAATCATCAGAATACAGACTTGAAACCTGTGGGGCATTTATGTAACTCAGAAGGAAACACCAGGCAAGCCAGGAGATATCAGAAAAAATGCTGAACTTTGGCAAAACAACAGGATTTCGGAGGATAGCCTATTTAGGTTGAAGGGAAACAATAAGGGCAATACAACAAATCGTCCGGTAGGAGTACTCTACTGCCTCTAGATATTCTGCTTTTTACTTCATTTTGTTACAAAAAATAATCGCTATATGTAACACTGATGCGTCTGCGCTATGTACATACATATATAATTGGCCATTACAACCCTTCAGTCAGGATTACGGCCTAGCTTCTCACACCACTCATGTGTGTGTTAATTTTATGCATGAGTGGCGGGACCTACGGTTTAAAGTCGACTCCGAACGAAAGATTTTTGAGAATCTTTTTGCCAGAAATCTGCTGAGAGAAAGTCGTCGAAGAAATATTTTTTCATATTTCATTTTGTTGGAGATGTCTGATTGCATCGAAAACAGCTCGATTTTTTTTCTAAGGTCTCAAATGTTCTTAACTTATTTGAATAAATTTAATCTTTGAGATCGCCGCAGTAATTGCCAATAATTATTTTTCAACAACCTGGCGATTTTGTCTGTCAAATTGTTTCCTAAAAAATTGACACCAAAATAGGTTGCCACATGTCCTGATATTGTAATCCATTGTCGGTTATGCTACCTATTACACTTAAACAAACAACAAATAAATGGTCATCGTATTTAAAAACAAATGTTAAGCTTAATGTAAAAATAAGTTGATAAATTATATTTCTACTTGTATTGCAAACTTTTGAACTTAGATTTTTCGTATTCATATGACAAGTCAGTCTACTTTTTATTTCTGAAGTTTCAAACAGCAAAGCAGACTAACGCCCCCACTGTGCACTCATTATTCAAACCACAATTTAATCGACACGACTTACTGACAACAGTCGTTATTTATTTACGACTGTTTCTCTATTGCTCTTATTGTTTAATTTACAAAACTACGTGGTTGACGGATGGTTGGGGGAGCATTCTCTTTACGTATAGAGCAGAGCCTTCATTAACAATATGGTTCAAAATATTTTCCATTATGACTACTTCTCTGTCTGTCCATTCATCTGTGTATTCCTGGTAACAAAATTATTATTCGGCTGACTTTAGTGGTTGGTTTAATGTGTGAGTGTGTGTGTTTATCTTCCTGCGATTATGAGAGACAATTGAATATAAATCTCTTCGACTGGATTTTGAAGTCAAGCGTGTAAGTGCGAAGCAAAATCAGTAAATGATACATTCAAAGAAAACAAAAACAAAAAAAAAACTCACATGCTTAAGACGTTATCGTTTGTCTGTGATTAAGTGAGAATATTTGCCTGTTATCCGTGGTGTTGTTTGTGGTGTTGTTTTGCTGTTTGCGCCCTTAAATAATTCATAACAAGTGAAGCGTTTGTAGTGAAAATTTTAAATCCAAATATTTTAATTGAAACAGTTTTCAAAAAATGTCACAATCATTTGATACGCATCATTACTAATGATAATTTTATTTTTAATGAAGTCAAGTGTTGGGAGAAACGATCTTTGAACGCTTTTATTATGACAAAAATTTCCGGTTTCCAAATTGAAATGCTGAAAGCTTTTCGGACGGATGCAAAAGTAAAACTTGGTTTTGGGAATAAATTATCTGTCGAATACCAAGGCTACTACAGCTTCAGCTATTGCAACAAAAGGTTATAAATTTATCAAATTTTTTCCAAATAATTTTATTCAAAATATTAAAAAGTAGCCATGTTTGTTGTTATAGCAACTTTCCGATATAGAAATTTGAAATGATTAACTTTTTCAAAAACAACATGATTCCAAGTTTAAGTCTTAAAATGAGAATTCACAGAAAATAATTCGGCAAACTATAGCTTAAGTATTGCTGCGAGGGTGGCATAGACATATACATACATAACACATACACATTTTGGTCATTATAACCCTTCAGTCAGGATTACAACCTAGCTTCTCACGCCATGATACATGAGTGGCGGGACCTACAGTTTACGACAGATTTTTGAGAAACTTTTTATAGTAATTTTTATTGCATCTCAGAGTTTCTGCCAGAAATCTGCTGATAGGAAGCCGCCGAAGAAATATTTTTTTATATTAGTTTAGTTCGAGATGTCTGACCTAGGGTTTGAACCGTTGCCACACGTCTAATAAGCCAACACACTACCTACTAGACTATTTTTAATAAACGCGAGTTTTATTTTATAAGACTTTTTAAGTCCATTTTAAGGTCCTTGTTAAAAAGAGACTACTTTGTAGTGCATATAGCAATATGAAATTCTTATCTACTGGGTGTAACTCCTGTCTGCAAGGCTTGTTAAATGGGGAAATTTGAAATCTTACACTCACTTGTAAAGATTGGTACTAAAACCGTATTTTAAAGTTAAAGCCTGAATTTATCCTAAAACCAGACAGTGCGAATATACTATGACAGAAAACTAACGTGCCGTGTTATAAAGGGTGGGTCATTTCAAGGTTTAAATTTAAAAATGCAATAAATAATAATAAACAAAAACGATTTGAAATTTAGCCAAATTAATTTTTTTTGTTGTTGGAATATTATTTTACTTATATGGCTGACGCGGCGGGCCTCATAATACCTCATTCGATCGAACCAATTTTCGTACACTTTTTCGAGTGTATGGGGTCGTATCTAGGTCATTGCATGTTGGCCTTCAACTGCTCAATTGCCTCTGGTTTGTCGGAATAACACTTTTCTTTAACAGCGCCACACAGAAAAAAGTCCAACCGTGTCAAATCACAGCTTCTTGACGGCCAATTGACCAATCACCATTCCGGTTAATTAAACGGCCAATAAATCGATTGTGGCATGAGATGTGTGGCAAGTTGCCCCATCCTATTAAAACCAAAAGTCGTACACATCAATAGCATGAAGAGCGTATACAAAAAAATCGGTTATCATGGATCAATAGGTGTCTCCAGTGGCAATAATGGTTGCGCCGTCCTCATTTTCAAAGAAATAAGGGCCAATGATGCCTCCCCTTCACAAGCCGCACCAACAGTCAGTTTTTGTTGGTAAAATCATGAACGATGATGTGTTCAGTTTCTTGTTTCGCTGGATGGAGTGCATTCGAAATGACAAATTTTAAGGGCTGCTGTGGTTTATGGCTTTTGCATACTCCTGCGTCCTAGAAAATCCTACAAGAAAAAGTCTGACGTTGTCAAATCGCACGATCTACTTTTTCGTTTCAAAATTACCGAAGTACCCTCGCTACGCCTTCAGTACTTTTTTATTATTACATATTTTATGTCTGGCGCTTTTCAACTATTAATGTTACACGTCCTCGGAACGTACCATAAGCATTATCGGTAAGCATTTTCATTGTCCTTCAAACGATCGTATGTTACATAACGTTCCATCGACGTGACTAAACGGAGCTTTAACGTTTTGTTACGTTCCGAATCAGCTGTTTTTGTCCTGTATTAAATATATCTCCATCAAAACGAAATATGAAATAATATTTCTCCGGCGACTTCCTTCTGGCAAAAAATTTTAGAGGAAATAAAATTGTCACGGCAGAGTTTCTCAAAAATCTGTTGTTCGAAGTCGACTAAAATTAACACACACAAAGTAAGGTTATCAGTTATCCTGATTGAAGGGCTTAATGACCAATTAATTATGTATGTGTTTATGTACGTATCTATGACAAAAGTACTAACTGATGCAAAAAAGTACTTTTTCAGTTATAATTCAGTACCATTTCAAAATTTCAGTTTTGCAACGCTGATCCATATCAGGCCAAAAGAAGTTGGGAATCAGCGATCTATAATGCTTGCCCTTTACAGCTTTACGGCTTCGTACACGAAGAAATAGAGAACTATAACTTTCTTGTTTGAACGCTCTTGCATCTCATGTGGATTGGTATTGTCCAAAGTTCGATAATTTTGTTTATTATCGCACTAATTCATCTACAAATGGGTCTAGTCGCTGGAGATAATTTTTCGACGAAAATTATGGTCAGTTGCCAACTTCTCCATGCTCACTGTCTATGGTAGCCTATGATGATTTGGCAAAGCAGACTTAATAGATTAGAATTAATTTGGAAAATGTAGCTTTAACAAAATGGTCATAATAGGCAGTCAAAGTTTAAAAATCCCTATTGGATTGGATGACAGTATAAAAAGCATTGTTCGCATGGTTCCACTGAATAGGTTTTTAGGTACAGTGACTTTATCGCTATTTGAAAATGATAAGAATCTTATTTTCAGACCCTCATTGGCATAAATATCGTTGCCAACAGAGCAGTTAGTAATAAAATAAGCGCTTATTTTGTCACATGAGCGAATTGGTCGCCACAATAAACATTTTAGAAGGTTCATTGATTTATTTTGTACACGAAATTTTACTTTAATTTTTCTTCTTGAATTTAAAACAAAGTTTTCTTGATTAGAAAGCTAAGAAAAAGTTTGTCAAATAGGTTTTGATACATTTATTTGCTTTTGAGGCAAGCACTTTTTGAACTTTAAATGTATTAAAGTTTAACCTTTCCTTAAATCCTTTCTTTATTCCACTATCACATTTTTATACATTTTTATAACCATTGAACAGTTCGATTACTTAGCCGACTGTTTGTTTTTGTGGGCAAAATCGAATTTTTATTTATTTACGAGTATTATTAAACCCACGACTCTCACGCACACTACCTATTTTATAAAAAAAAATTTCAATTATAAAGGGTGTTTTTTATAGAGGTATAGAACTTTAAGTTGGCATTACTTTTCAAGTTGGCGACCGATTTAACAGCTGTCAAGTGATTTATTCTCAGTTTGTTTTGGCAATTCATCATGAATAGACTCACGCCTGAACAACGCTTGCAAATAGTGCAATTTTATTTCGAAAATAATGGTTCTGTGCGGAAAACGTATCGCGCACTACGTCCATTTTATCGTCGACAAAATCGTCCATCAGAATAGTTAATTCGATTAACCATGGAACGTTTTCGCACCACGTTTACTCTTATTGATAACTCGCATCCTCAGAGACGCTGTACGGTGCGTACAGAAGAAGCTATTGCTGCATTGAGGAAGACCCGAATGAGTCCATGCGCCATCGAGCACAGGAATTGGATCTGTGTCCATCCACTTTATGGAAGATTTTGCGGAAGGATCTTGGTTTGCGTGCTTACAAAATCCAACTCGTGCAAGATTTGAAGCCAAACGATCATCAAGTAAGGCGTAGATTCGTCGAATGGGCCCTAAACGAGATTACCGTTGTTCTCGATTTTCATAAGCGAATTTTGTTTAGCGATGAAGCGCACTTCTGGTTGAATGGCTACGTCAACAAACAAAACTGCCGCATTTGGAGTGAAGGTAATCCTCAAGTGTATGTGGAAACACCGTTACATCCAGAAAAACTGACTGTTTGGTGCGCTTTATGGTCTGGTGGAATCATTCGTCCGTACTTTTTCAAAAACGATGGTGGCCAGAACGTTACAGTCAATGGTGATCGGTATAGAGCCATGATTACTAACTTTTTCATTCCTGAATTGAATAACCATGATGTCCAGGAGATGTGGTTTCAACAAGACGGCGCAACATGTCGCACAGCTCGTGCCACAATAGATTTATTGAAAGACACGTTTGGTGACCGCCTAATTTCACGTTTTGGACCTGTGAATTGGCCTCCAAGATCTTGTGATTTAACACCGCTAGACTACTTTCTGTGGGGCTATGTAAAGTCATTGGTCTATGCGGTAAAGCCACAAACGCTTGACCATTTGGAAGACAACATTCGCCGTATTATTGCCAATATACGGTCACAAATGTTGGAAAAAGTCATCGAAAATTGGACGTCCAGATTGGACTACATCCATGCCAGCCGTGGCGGTCATATGCCAGAAATCATATTTAAAATGTAATGCCACAAGATTATCTTTCGGATAAATAATATTCATGTCAATCGAATAATCCATCGTTGTTTTATTGCAACTTAAAGTTCTATACCTCTATAAAAAACACCCTTTACTATTATGCGATTCTTGTTCGTTGTCTATTAAAAAAGATTAATTGTTTTTATTAAAACAATTCTTTACAATTGTTTACTAAGCCAGATAAAAAACAAAAGTAAAGTAAAATGTAACGGTAATTATTTTATTAGTATGCAGAAATTTTTTCGTGTACACTCCTTATTTTTGTTTGCATTCGTAAAATCTTTCAAATGATATCAGGATACGATAATCAAAATTTTTTGTAACAAATTTAGAGCACTTTTAGCCTAGTTTTTATGACGATTTTCAACAACACTGTACAATTAGAGAAGAGCGGTAATCACCTTCACAGCTAAGGCCACCGGCTCAAACGCTTACTAATGGCGCTGTCAACGAATGTTGTCAAGTAGTCAGCTGCTTAACTATTTTAAAAACTACAGCGACAATATAAACAGCTGATCCGTAGCTTTGACATATTGAAACGTAATACAATGACTCCTCTATACCGTTTTTAATTGTAATATTTTGTACGTCACGTTTTTAAAATCTCAATGTCATGCATGTATTGTATAGCAGCACTAATCTGTTCATTGTAGCCAATAAATTTGCTGTTGTCTACAGCTTAATCTTTGGTTAGTGTCCTATTGCTGCTAAAATATTAATTTTCATATAAACATATGTATTCTGTTTTTGACAGATTTTAGCCGGTAGCCTGCAGCCTTGAATATGTTCATGCTATGAATGGGTTCATACTATGAATATTGATGTTTTCATTTTTCCCATTGACAGTTATTGCAAATTTTTCTATTAAAAAAGATATTCTTTATAATCATCCGTCCAAATGAAATTTAGTTTAAAGGAATAACTCTTGAATGTCGAATAATAAAGCTTTACAACAAAAATTATTTTGGATCCAATACTCACCTCGATTTTTATCCGTTTCATTTCGATAATTCTGAGGTGACATTGTCAGACTAATGTCACTGCACGAATCGCCGCTGCAGTCGTAATCATCATCAAGGCCTGAAACATCCAGAGATGCCTCTGAATGATTCTTAACACTGGCATTCGATAGAGATTCTTGCGTAGTATTGGTTGTGGTTAAATGTTGTTGACTGAATAAGTTTGGTTTTACGGCAGAGTTTAAGGCGACGACATCTGTTAACACTTTACCCATATTATGGGCAAAACGATTGGTCGTACTAAGGTTTTGCACGTTATCGGCTAAACATCCACTAGCGGCCATTATTTCAGCAAGTCTTTGGCTTGAATTTAGGTCGTGCTGCAGTAAAGCTTCATTAATTGCAACGGGCGTACAGGAATTGGCATTTAAAGCTGAACTATTATTAGCGGCGGCTGAGACAATACTTAAACCGAAATTGGGATTTAAAAATAAACGTGATTGGAAAGGATTTTCCGTATCATTTACACTGGGGGACTTTGAGAGATTTAAGGTTTGCTGTGCTGTTGTACTGGCATTGGCACTTGACGGTGGTTCTTTTGAGAGCAGGTTTAAAGGCATATTGTATTCGCCGTTATTGGCGAAAAATTGCGTAATTCGATCGTGGTTTTGTGCAAAATAACCATGAAGCCAGGGATTGTACAATGGAAAGTTGGTTAGACCCAAGGCTGAAGATGCAACCATTGCACGGGCACTTAATTCCTCAGAAACGTCGACTGATGATATGGAGTCATCAGCGGATTTATTGGCGGAGGCTTGCTGGTGATGATGGTTAGCAATTAGACTTTCAATCGTAAAGGGTGTAGGATATTTTGTTAGTTTCGTAGGCGTTACGGAGCCTATATTTTGGCTAGAATTATCCATAGTTTAAGTTAATTTTTCTTGTTTTGTTTTTAATAAACAATTAATATTTTTTTCAGTTGCTATTGTTTTTTAAAAATTTTTTTTTTTATTTTTTAATTCTTCACTACCGAATGCATTATTTTTCTGCTATTGTTTGCTTAGGAACAAACAAACACTCACGTAAGCTATACACACGAACCAGTGAACCGTTTAAAGGTTTTTAACACACTAAATGTTGTAGTTGCTCGTTTACCCGGTGCTTAGAAGACATCACATACTACAGGCAGCAGCAGCAGCAGCAGCAGTTGACAAACTCACACTCGCTATTCGTGTATCGTGTTATTGACAAACTCACAATCGCCTTTAATTCTCTTTTGTTTTGGAGGTTTACGACGAGCTGCCACCTTGTCAGCGTTTACTTCCACGTATGCGACGGGGGTATTTTTTGGTACAACAACCACCATTATTTCATACGACGAATGATAAGAGAGAGCGTTTTTTCTGTATTTTAAGCTCCTCCTTATGCACATGTTCATTATTCAATATGGCGCATGCCAATGAGAATTGAAACAAGTTTTTCTTGGTATTGTTGTTGTTGCTGCTGTCGTTCACAAGTATAAAAACAAGAGAGTATGATGATATGTATATATGTAGGTTGTGGTTGAGTTTATTTAGTGTTTATTTTTCTTGTGGCTAATTATATGAGTTGCTGTAGTATGTAGTTAGTTAGTCATGAATCATTATTTTGTTTGTATTTCTTCATTTTTTCTTTCTCTCTCTCTCTCTCTCTGTCTCTATCTCTTATTTACTCTCCCAAGATAGTTAGTTTTAAAGTGTACATGTGTGCAGATAGTATTGTCGCCTTAATTGCGTTCTGCTTGATTCGCTTTATAATGATCAAAAATTGTCCGCATTTACAAATAAGCAGACAAACAAACAAATAAACAAACAAGAAGACAAGGAAAGTTGTCACGCCCGCTCATTAATAAACAAGCAATTGTGGTGGACTTGTTTAAGTGACCAATTTATATAAAAGGAATCAAATTAAATTGAAATTGAAAAGAAATTAAACGCAATGAAATTAAAATGAGGCACACAGATGCAAATTCAAACACATACACACAACACATAACGTAACATTTGTGCAAAATTTCTGAGTGTGTGTTTGGAATGAATCAATATCGATGTATGACTGCATTTTGCATTATTTATTGCACAAGTTTCGATTGAAAATAACATTTTTTTCTTTGATATCCTTTAAAAAACCCGTTAAAAATAGTTTCCAAATCATTTGTAATTGTGTTGTATTGTGGATATAACTTTTCATTTGACGGAAATTAATTGAAAAATTATTATTTTCAACAAAAACTTTCTTTTTAAACAAAATTTGTTCGATAAAGAATAAAAACTTTTATTGTCTGGAATATAGTACAATTCAAAAGCATACGTATAATCGTTGTAATCATTTAGGTTACGCCAGATTGAATTAGCAGCCGTCATATGCAGCTTAGTAGCCGTAGTCTATTAGGTAGTGTGTTGGTTTATTAAATGTGAGGCCACGGTTCAAATCCCAGATCCGACATCTCCAACTAAACGAAATATAAAAAAAAAATATTTCTTCGACGACTGCTTCTCCGCAGATTTCTCGCAAAAACTCTGAAATAAAATTGCCCTGAAAAGTTTCTCAAAACTCTGTCGTTCGGACTCGACTTTAAACTGAAGGTCTCGCCATTCATGTATAAAATTAACATACACAGCATAAGCGGTGTGAGAAGCTAGGTCATAATCCTGACTGATGGCTTGTAATGACCAATTATTTATGTATGTACGTTTAATTATATTTCTTCTTTAATGCGGTCCAAATTATTTAGGTTACGCTAGATTGAATTGACAGCAGCCATATGTAGCTTGCTTAGGTCCTACATGGTTCCTTTGTACTATCGATGTTACCAATTCCATCACTAAATAATAGTTCCTGGTTGGCATCGTTAGCCATCCTTATAGTTTTCTGTAGATACGTATTCTATTCAAATCACCTTCGTCTACATACGTTCTGTCAATAAATGTTGGGTGCCTAATAATTCTTCTTCGTAGGATCTCAAGTACTGCAAAATGACAGAGAATATATTTTGTGATCTCCTTTTCTTCCTCATTGTTACAGTTTCTGCAGAATTTGATGTGAGGCGTTCGCAGACCCCGGGCATGTGCAGTCAGATGCCAGTGTCTGGTCATTACTGTTATAAGATTTCCTTAAATGGTCTCTGGTCAGTTTTAACGCAAAGTTTTATTGGATCAGATTTGCCTGTTATCTATACAAGTGAATACATTATCCCATTTTGCCTTCTACAGAAGAATGCCAACCTCATGTATGAATGCAACGTTCATGTATGAACATTCCCTTATAACAGCCTTTACAAGTGCATCGGTTTTCTAATGTTACTTTCAATGCCTCCTTGCCCCGGACCCACTGTAGGATGACCGTTGAATTTCTCTGAATTTTTTCATTGCATTGTAGTAGAATGATCCGGTATTTTCATTATAAAACGAGTATCAAATCGGGTTCGAGTATCGTGTAGTCCATACGTACATATATTCCGATAAATTATACCGAACTTTTTGCAAAACCATAGCCTACTTACTTGCATGCTCTAATGACGCTTGGCCTTGTTGTCAATTAAAGATAGTAAACAATGCATTGGTGGTATAGTTGTAAGAGCACCTACCATCCTCATAATACGCCCAAACTATATTCGATGATTCCTCTTTCCTAAAGAAGGTCGGTTTTAGTCTAAAAAAAAAAACATCCAAGACTTTTTATACGACCAACATGGATGGCCCCTACTCCTACATAGCATTGCTTTGATGTGTGGGAATTTGGTTGCGGTAAGGGGGAATGAATGAGTATAGTCTTGGTTATTAAATTAAGTGGCGAATTAAGCACAAGGTCTTACCAACCAACCTGGGAATAGATAGTCTAGAAGTCAGATGTGAGTGTGTCATTCCTTTTTAGGATTTCGAATCTATCGTTGACGGATCAAAAGATAATAACAACACATAGTCATGCCAAGTTAACAAAGTCGCAGTAAATCTATTCATTTTGCGGTTACAAAAAGTTAAATAAAGCTATGATTTAAATGATACTTTTATTTCATTATAATGTTTGGACCTTGCCATTATGTACGAATGAAATGTTATATCCATGACCGCGTAAGGACTGGACTATGCTGTAGTCGATCCTTCATTTTGCATACAAAATTAGTTTTTATGAAAACAGGCTTCGAACCAGAATCTCCTAAGAGAACAATTAAAATTTTCAATAAAAATTCGATTTGTTCACAGTGCTTTTCTCCTAAGTCCAGATTGGTGATGCGGAATACCCTTTCTCACATTTAAAATTGGCGTTAGTTTATGCATTAGCTGTTCTCCAAAGGGCTTAGATGTTGTTAACAATAGGTTTACGGGTGTGTATGACCTCGCATTTGTGAGATATTTACCAGGCTTAGTGAACATCTTAACTAGTGCACCCTTTCACACACGATCGTAAAATAGCATTGAAAATGAAATAATCTTAATTGATTTTTAGGGCAGCTCTAAAGGCATCATGTAGCTGATCATGTTTACACCAGGACCTTTTAAGTATTCAGTTCAGCAATGTTTAAGAGTAGTGAATATACTATATAGTAACATCAGATGAAAAATTGGTCGTGTCGTTACACATATTCGGGGTAAGCGTGATTCCCAACCTCCAGGGGAGTTTCGTAAAATTGTAATTTTTCAAAAATACGATCGCACGAAATTCAACATAAAAAACTGTTTTCAAAACATGACAGCAGGCTTTCCATGTACGTCTGCAAATGCATATTTGCGCCGCTATGTCCGTAGTGTCTAAAAACGACCGTTTCGCTACTGGCGTGATGCCTCATAGTGAACTTCGTCTTGACACCAACAGATGCAAGTGGCCGACAACGTGTTAAGATTTCGAGTCGTGCACCACAACGAACAATTTGCCTCTGGCGTAGTGTCTGAACCGTTTTGTGCATTCCTTTAGTCTGATTTTATTTTGTGTAGGATATCTGGGCTGTCACTGCCCTCGAGCTGTTTTTCCGAAACTAACCTATTCACGTAAATTTTTGTTCAAATTTTTTAAATTCATTTACAACAATATAACAATAACAAATAATCAAATTTTAAAAACTATTTCTAGTTGTTAACGTCAATTTAGTAGGTTAAGTTAGGTTAGAGGACGTGTACTTGTCAATTAAGATAAGTACAGTTCACGGAGGTCGAATTGATGTTGTGTGTGCTAATATTATACATGAGTGGTGGGACCTACAGTTTAAAGTCGACTTCGAGCGACAGAATTTTGAGAAACTTTTTCATGGCAATTTTAATTTACTCTCAGAGTTTTTGCCAGAAATCTGCTGATCTACTCTACTTTTTGGATTTTGTCTTGATGTCTGGCCTGCGGCTTTACGTCTAATAAACCAACACACTACCTACTAGACTACGGCGGCTTCTCAATTTAGTAAATTTTGTTAAATTTTTTTTCGTAAAACCTAACCTAATATCATAAGGATCGTAGCAATAGTAGGTAAGTGGTCCAAAGACATATCCAGTAAAGCTCCAACTCGAATTCAGACTCTGGACTCACCTTTCATTACTTCGAAAACAATAACAACTGGAATGTTCTGTCTGTGTGTTGGCCAATATGCTGGTAGTCCACTTGAAACAGCAAACAGGATGCAACCTTTACTTGTTATAAGTTGGGATGGACAAAAGGTATGTTTGGCATTGTAATCGCCAGCAGCAAGAAATGCCATTTCAGATTTACAGAACAATCAAAGCTTTATGGAGAAGAATCTTTAGCAGTGTCATGAGCTTCTTTTGAATTGGGTTGAGCAACAGTTCCCTGAATTTGTGATTACTGGTTGACTCTGGAATCACATCAACCCCTGAGACATACTGTTTAGTGCATTCCCTAAGTAAGATTTTTATATTGGAACTCTTGTTCTTTCAAAAGCAAGACTTTCAATGGCACAGAAAAAAATCTATTAAAAACTATATCAACGACTTGGCGAGTGGACTGTTTAAGGTCGTTAGTAGAATCGAAGATATATTATTTACATTCTCCAGTATTTTCAGCTATACATTTCCTATACAATGAGCGTTGAGATATCTTTTAAATTATAGCCAATTAACACATTTACTCAAAATCATATTTGTGGTGAATATTGTAGGCTTCCTGATAATAATAATAAATGGAGAAATTGTTTTGGTTCTTCGGAACTCAATAACGATAATACGTAAAAAGAAAACTTGGGATTATTATTCATTACTAAACGTCAGTTGTCATTCAAACTTCCTTTTCAACATGTACAAACTTGAAAAAGCTTGGTTTTCTATACAACATGTGTCAACTTTCATGGAAGTATGGTAATAACATCGTTCGAATATTGGGAAATAAAATACAATCTGTCTCAATGTGGAATTCTATGACGATTTTTATATTTCAATTTGTATGGAAAATCTTATCACATAGTGTGTTGTGTTCATATCTGAATAGTATTTTAAGTATAATTTATTTAAATGTGAAGTATTTTATAAAATTTTAATTATAAAAGCTGCCACTTGATGTATTTAATTGGAATTGAGTTTCAAAAAACTTACAAAAAATAAAACTATTTGTAAATAAATGACAGACAGGGCCTTTAAGTTTAAGGGCCTTGTTTTATACGAGTACATATTGTACAAGTGCAATTTTTTGATTGTTTGAGTCCTCTTTCTATCTTCAAATTTCAAATAAAACAAAGTGTGTGTGAGATATCATCGAAATTTTGTATTTGTTTGAAAAACCTATTAATACCATTATGTATGGAATCTACCGCCCATCAAATGTCCGCCATGGATTCTCCGGTTGGCATGAGTTATTATAGGCTTCGAGGAGCACTATGTCCCCACAAGACAAAGAATAACGGGGTCAAACTGCACAATCACGGTGGCCACTTCAAATCATCTCTAAGTGAGATGAAATATCCAAAGTGGCATGAGCTATGTGCACGTTGCGTCGTCATGTTGAAACCACATGTCGTTGGTATCCAGATCAACCAATTCAGACCAAATGAAATTGTGAATCATCGAAATATAGTGCTCGCCGTTGCCAATGATGGCCTAGCCATTTGATTTTAATCTCATATAGAGTTCTAGTCATATGCTGGCCCACATCAGAAGATATATATTCCTCCGTTAAACTGTCACCTGGTATATATTGCACCCTGACAAATCCTGAACCAAGAAAGAATTGCTGCACTTACATAGTTTACATTGGATAGAAAGCGTAGCTATCAACTTTTCAAATTAGGGTCATCTGTGCCACTTTATGTGTTCTCACGCCTTAGTTGGACGCTTATTGTAACCATGGAAAGTAAACACAATTTTGCGATATATGTTCCCCACAATTCCAACAGTTCGTAACGTATTTTAACAATTTCTACTCTGTTCGTTAAATTGTATACTTTTTACGAAATATCTAATAAAAGAAATAAAAAGATTCCTATTTTTAATCTCTTCAAACTACATATGTACATACATAATCGGCCATTACAACCCTTTAGTCAGGATTACAGCCTAGCTTCTCACACTACTCATATGGTGTGTGTTAATTTTATACATGGGTGGTGGGACCTACAATTTAAAGTCGACTCCGAACGACAGATTTTTGACTAACTTTTCATGGATATTTTATTTACTCTCAGAATTTTTGCCAGAAGTCTGCTGAGAGGAAGTCGGCGAAGAAATATGTTTTCATATTTCGTTTCGATGTCTGATCTGGGGTTTGAACCGTGGCCTTACGTCTAATAAGCCAACACACTACCTACTCGACTACGGCAACTTCTCTTCAAATTGGGGCCTTTAAAAGGGCTCCTACATTCCTTTACTTTGTTTATTAATTTAGAACGCTTATGTACATAATTTATTAGCCACTCGTATTACACAAAATACATACATAATCGATAAATACTTTTTTTAATGTGTTTTTGTTTTTGGAAAATATTTAAATTTTATTAAAACGGAAATTACTACTCTGCTACACCAACACATACACACACAGACATGCCAGGCATTTCCTTATTTATTTTAAAAATATTCATTGAATCCGTTTACAGTTCGTGTCATGTGAACTTGGCCATCTGACCTTTTACGGATAACCGGTGTAGGGCAAAATACCAGAAAGAGTTGTGTCAATTACAAATTATTTCTAACCTATAATAGACTGATCAATATAAAGAATAATAATAACAACAATAACAACAACAATAAAGAACAACAGAAAAAGAGTGAAAAGTAAAATTAAAACCACAAGTATCACAAGTAGCGTGTCTTATCGAATGTTTAACCAACAAATGGAACGCCTTCTTTTTCGAAAAGTTTCTTACGTTAACCATTTGTTGTTGGTCGCGTAATCATCATCATCTACTTCTGTGTTCGTTTGTTTGTTTCTCAAGTATGTGTACCTGCTGTTACACGTCAAGTGGACTATGTAATCGTATTTGCACGTTCAGCAGGCAATTGGAAACAGACTAAAAGTGGTGCGGTAGTAGAGATGGTGTGGTTAATGGGTAAGCTTGTTAAATGTGTCTAATTGAATGGTGCATAATTAAAGGCAATTGTTTGTTGTTGGTATTGTTCAATGACCTCAATTAAATTGCCAGTTAATTACAACATTTTTTAGTTTGTGTCTGTGTAATAATCACAATACATGCATAGCAATCGAATAATCCCACAAAATGAACCCAAAGTAATTTACAAATATGTATGCATATGTACAAATGTATATAATAAATATATAATAAATAATAATAAATATAATTTTGTTAAAAGTATTCGTAGATATGGAACAAGAAAAACATGCAATAATAAAACAACACTGGACAGAGAAATAACGAGAATAGGGACAAAGGTCGAAATGGTAATGTGAACTGTTTTTCGAACTCTTACTATTTTTGTTGCGAGCATCCTATTAAAGAGGATGTTTTAGCCAGTACATACATGCATACATAATTGGTCATTACAATCCTTTAGTCAGGATTACAACCTAGTTTTTCACACCACTTATGTTGTGTGCGTTAATTTTTATACATGAGCGGTGGGACCTACAGTTTAAAGTCGATTCCGAACGACCATTTAAAGGTTGAAATTTAAAAATGCAATAAAACAAAAACGGTTTGAATTTTTTTTTTGCTATGAAGGACAATTATCTCTGTTAGAAATGGAATATTATTCCACAGTACCTCATTCGATTTGACCAATTTTCGTTCACTTTTTCGAGTGTTGGGAATGGTATCTCGGCAATGACATCACCAATGTTAGCCTTCAAACGCTCAATTGTCTCTGATTTGTCGGCATAACACATTTCTTTAACGGTGCCTTGGCGGCCAATTGATATCACCATTTCGGCTAATTAAACGACCACCAAACGTTTGACGCAATAAATCGATTGTGACAAGTTTCACCATCCTGTTGAAACCAAACATGGTTCATCATGAAGAGCGGGTACAAAAAAATCGGTTATCATGGTGCGGTAGGTGTCTCTATTGATCGTAATGGTTGCGCAGCCCTCATGGGCTAATGATGCCTCTGATCCACAAGCCGCAGCATACAGTCACTCGTAATGGGTGCACGTGTGTGTTCCGAATCCCAAATACGGCAATTTTGCTTATTAACGCACCCACCAAGATGAAAATGAGCTTCCTCTGACTGAATAGAGTGACATAAGTAATAAATAACCGATGGTCCAAATTTAAACCGATATATGGCCCAACCGATACATTGTTTTGTTATAGAAATTTGATTATCGTTTCTCCCTATTCTCGTAATTTCTTTATATCGTGTCTTTCATTTAGCGTTTCCTTAAATTATTTAAATTAAAATAAAATTTAAATATTTATCGAAATTATTCGTTTAAAGGACCTAAGAACTCCCACAAGAAAAATTAAATAAAAATTATTATTATTTAAGGAAGCGATATATAGAAATTATGAAAATGGGGACAAAAGAAAATCAATTTTCTATAACAAAACTATATAGACGGACCATGATAATAGAAATAATAAAAAAATAAGTTATAGAAATTGCCAGACCTAAAATCTACACAAACTAATCATTTTGAAATAAATAAATATGTAACAATATATACCTGCATACCTATATATTAGTCCTTACCCTTCAGTCAGGATTACAATCTAGATTCTCACACTACTTATGTTGTTTGTGTTAATTTTATACATGAGCGGTGGAAGCTGCGAATGACAGATTTTTTGAGAACCTTGTCATGACAATTTTTTTTATTCACTCTCAGAGTTTTTGTCAGAAGTCGCCGAAGAAATATTTTTTAATATGTCGTATTGTTGGAGATATCTAACTTGTGGTTTGAACCGTGGCCTCACTCCTAATAAGTCGACACACTACCTACTAGATTACGGTGGCATATATTGCACATTTTGCAGATGTGATGTGATTGGTGGATTAAAGAATTTTCAATAAGTTTTCGCAACAAACTATTTACTTTAATTAGTTAGAGCCATGTTACAGCTGGTTCCACGTGTGGATATAATTAGTGTAGTCCACAATACTGCAAGGTATCTAAGAACCCAGACAATAATCAATTTCAGCTCTAAACTGTGAATGCCCATAAAAATGTTGATGCACTTGCACAACTATACTGTATATTATATCTATAAAGCATTCATATATAATACTCGTAATAATAATTTCATTGCACGCCTTATTTGTTTAATTATATTACAATCATTTCACCTCATTTCAAATACAGAACATACTCTCTACTTTATTGTTGATTTAACGATTAAATGATTTTCGTCTAATAGAATAAGAAAAATCACAAACGATAAATAAAACCAAAAACAAAAAAATTAAGAAATAAACTTAAAATGATAATTCAAATTGAAAATGTTTGCAATTATTGTATGTATACTACTCATATGTATGTATGTACGTACCCATCAACATCAAGAGTTTTGCCAAAACGAAACGAAAATTATTTGAAATATTTGAGACAATTTGTCAGTAAATAACATGATGATGAGTTCCCCTTTCGACAATGCACCATCGTCCGAGAATGCATGAAATGAGGATGCTTAAAGCGTAGACAATATTTTAAATAAATTGTAAACTTCTAAACGTCTTAATGTGCCCATCGTGTTGTGCTCCTGTTGCTCGATACACTTGGCCAGATTTTTACACAAAACACAATTGAATGACAAGCGAGAATTCGTTATACGAACCAAAGGTCTTTTAAAAACAACAACAACAACAACATTTCGATGTCCAAAAATACAAGACGTACACACAAGTACAAAGGAAAAGAAATTTCAAAAATATTGGGAATACAAAAAAATGTACAGACAAACAACCCAAATATCTCTGAAGGAAAACTGCCACTCTCAGTTGGAAATGTGTGTGAAGCGGCACAGGATGGAAGCAAGTGAAAGAGATGTGTAACTCGAGGGTGACACCCCGAATGTCAACAGTATTCTGATTTATACTATCATATGAAACGCTTCGTTGCAACTTGTTAATTTGAACATATTTAAAGCGAACAAAAAAAAAAAAAAGAAACATTGAAGTGTGTGTATATGGTGGATATACTCGTACAAATCTTATACTCACTTATAATCATGTTGTAGGTCCCTATGAAGAGTTCTTTTTAATTTTCTTTAGTGAATAGTATATGAAAAGTAATAAATTTTGCAGGAGCAAAACTGATATTCCATATACATATATAGAGTAACGGCATTATGCTTAAGCATTTTAAATTTTGGATGGAAGAGCTTTCGATTATTGCTTAAAAATGATAGGAGCGTTAGAGAAAGATTTGAGTTTTTACATGTGAAGTATTGTTGCTATAGAAGTTTTTAAATCGAATGTTCCTAAACAGAACATTTTCTTTTCCACCTCATGAATCCCATTTTCCTATATTTACTCATCACATTGGTCATTACAACCTTTCAGTCAGGATTGCAACCTAAGTTCAAACACCACTTATGTTGTGTGTGTTATTTTTATACATGAATTGTGGGACCTACAGTTGAAAATTGATTTCCAACGACAGAGTCTTTTGAGAAACTTTTCATGGCAATTTTTTTATTTACTCTCAGAGTTTTTGCCAGAAATCTGCTGAGAGAAAGACACCGATGAAATTTTTTTTCATATTTCGTTTTGTTGGAGATGTCTGATCTAGTTTTTGAACCATTGCTTCGCGTTTAATAAGCCAACACACTACCTACTAGACTATGGCGACTTCTCCTGTCAGTGTTAGATGTATTAAAAATGTGTACCTTAGCGCGACCTATAAAGTTCAGATCGATCGTTAGCATGAACATTATGGAACAGTCGAAATATTCACATTGCCTACTCTACACTCTGATTAAAAAATATCGTGAATGTGTTAAAAAGTTAACAACTGATAAAAAAAAAGAAGAAAAAAATGCTGGCATGTCGTTTGGTTCGAGCATGAGTGTCGCTCAATTGACTATTAATAGTCTCTAGGTTCATCAAAACTTAACTGTAAAATTAAAAGCCGAAATATTGAATATTATATACCGGATTTAGATCTTCGGATTTGGATAAGAGTTCTGAGATTTGCCAACTTTATAGTCTCTAGGTTCATCAAAACTTAGCTGTACAATTAAATGCCAAAATATTGAGTATTATATACCGGATTTAGATCTTCGGATTTAGATAAGAGTTCTGAGATTTGTCAACTTTGAGATGATGAAGGCGAAGAATTCAAAATTTTAGTAAATATTGATGGATAAATATTCGCCAGGCAGTACAAATCTGTAACTAAAACTAAAAAGTGCAAAAACTCCTGTAATTGCGATACAATGCAATAATTGGACATTGCAAGTGAAAAGAAAATATCGTCAATAAGTGCCCAAATTTATTTTTGTTAAATAAACCACCACCGACGTACGGCCCGGTAAATGTGCGAGTAAATATACAGCAACCATTGGAACTCCAAGAAAGTGATAACCGAGTGCATGGAAATATATTCCCATACTCAAAAATATACACGATTTGGTGCTTAATTGAGGATTCAAAAATTTTACATTTCAACTATTTTCTAAACAAAAATGTAGTCCTTCAGAGGCAGCGTTTTTGCTAGAAGTCCTGCATTGGTGCTCAATTATATTCAATCAATGAATCTGATGAAGTACGTGGTACTTTTTGAAGAACATGGTCATTTAGATTTTTAGCAACAATTGAACGAAGAGATAGACTGATAGCCAGAGGTATTTTTTTGGCGCTCTTTCTTAGAACAAATCGCTTGTGAAGCCATCACCTAGGCGAACGACAAAGCTCAAACATTTTCTGTCAGTTTGGTAGATGCTACAGGGTGCAACTAGCTCAGAGGAAGTGAGCGAATGTGGTATTATTTACCAAAAATCTGTCAGACTAGATTTCGGCCACTGAGATTAAATGGTTCGAATCTTAGAATCAGTGATGGGGCTCACTACCTGGGATTTGTTTTGGAAACCGGAAATATTCAGCAGGATAAAGACGGTATGTATTTCTCTTCATGCTTGCAATGAAACGGGATTGGGGTCTCCAATCTTAGACCACTAACCTGAACATGATACGGCGGATAGAAACAGCTGCCTGCGTCATTAATACCAACTCATTGCGTACTACACTTGCATTGGTGCTGGAGACAATTTGCATCTCTTTCCGTTAAAGCTTTAGAGTAGATTATTGGACTGATTATTGGAGTGAACTGTGAATGATGCCATCTTTGTGAGAATAATTTACTCCATAAAACTATACGAGTTGCTGTGATGATTATTGGGAAGGTGATGTATTAACACAATTTCAGTTAGCGAAGAGATTTCCATTACAATGGATATTCCGGAACAGAACAAGAAAAATTTTTCTTGGATGGACACACTTAGGCCGTATTGGGCCCATTGTGCTACCACAGTCATCCGTTGTCCCCTAGTCTCGAAACCATTCGGAGCTCCTGATGAAGCGATTTAGGCTGCCAATGTCAATCCCTGACAGTTCCTCCAGATCATCCATGTAGTAAGTACCCAAGTACTTTCTTCTCCTTTGGTATAGAGCCGGGCATGTACCCAGCAGATGAGGGACAGTCTCCTCTTCTTCCTCATCTCTGCAGCTTCTACAGAAGTCGTTAGCAAGGTGTCCAAGTCCAATGTGCCTCGCATGCGTACCCATAATGCAATGCCCCGTAATGACACCGACAACTACACTGAGCGCGCCTCTTTATAGTTTAAGTAGACTCATTGTGCGCCCCTCATCCAGCCTTGGCCAGATTTTACGAGCCGTTCTACCCGTGTCCGAGGCCGCCCACCTGTCGTTGACGGAATCTACGATCGCATTATCAATTATCAGCTTGCAGGTCCTCATTGGTATGCCCAGATTCGAGAACTCAGCGGTGAGCTCTATGGTCGTGCCTCGCCTGGCAAGTTCATCAGCTCTACAGTTGCCCGGAATACCCCTGTGTCCGCTATCTCGTCGAGATATCTGCGACAGCCGTACACCGTCTTGGAGTTAATCACGTTAGAACTCAAAGCCCTGATAGCCGCCTGGCTATCAGAAAGTATGGTAACGCTCCGCTTGGAGACCCTTCCATCCCCAATAATACTCGCCGCAGCCTGTATGGCCACCACCTCCGCCTGAAAGACACTGCAGTGGTCTGGTAGTCTTATAGACTCAGCTATTCCAACCGATTCCGAAAAAATTCCACTGCCAACCGCTCCGTTCAGCTTAGAGCCATCGGTGTAGATTTGTACGAACTCTCTAAACAGGTGGGTCATACCACCCTTCCAGGCCCCGTTGTCCGGAACCGATGTCCTGAATCTCTTCGTGAAGTCGTACCTTGGTGTCATGTAGTCACTGCTCCCGACAGCTCCAACTTCCCTCAGGATCCTTGCGTGACCTATGTCCGAGTCATGCCACTGTCCAGTCGCCCAGAGACGTTTACTTATTTTAGCAGCCACTCTCCTACAGAAAAGGTCAAGCGGAAAGAGGCCCAAAATTATCTCCAGTGCCGACGTAGGTGTAGTGCGCAAGGCACCACTAATGATAATACAGGCAGATCTCTGCAGTCGCTGTATTAGTTTCGAATTAGTTTTATTTTCAAGGGATTCCCACTAAACTAGGCATCCATAGGTCAAGATAGGTCTGACCACCGCTGTGTAGATCCAGTGTGTCATCCTAGGTCCTAGGCCCCATTTTCTCCCCAACACTCTGTTACAAGCATACAGGGCAATGGAAGCCTTTTTAATTCTGTTGATGATATTCGATTTCCAAGACAACTTCCTATCCAGAATGAGTCCTAGAAAGTGTGCCTCCTGTTTGAGTTTCAGTTCCATCTCGTTAAGTTTCAATGGACGAAATGCCGGTGGCTTGTACCTTCTCGTGAAGAGTACTACTTCCGTTTTCACCGGGTTAACACCCAATCCACGCTCAGATGCCCACACGCAGACCCTCCTCAGAGCCAGTTGCATCCTATCTCTGATAGTGTCGACAAATCTTCCGGAGATCACAAGAACAATGTAATCCGCATAGGCAATTGCCTCACATCCATTTTGTTCCAGTATCACTAGTAGCTCATTCATCACCAGATTCCACAAAAGAGGAGAGAGTACTCCACCTTGTAGAGTTCCCCTCCCTATAGCCCTGGTTGTCTGTGAGCCCCCAAGTGTGGGGTAGATTGTTCTCCCAGAAAGTAACTTAGTTATCCAGTTCACCATAGTGGATCGTACACACAGCCTATCCAGCGCCCTGGTTATAGCGCAATGTTCCACATTATTTAAGGCTCCTTCGATGTCCAGGAAAGTAGCCAGAGTGTATTCCTTCTGTGCCAGCGATTTCTCTATCCTGCACCCCAGGCTATGTAGGGCAGTCTCAACAGACCTTCCCTTATTGTATGCGCGTTGTCCCCCGGAAAGGAGATTTCCATCCAAGGTCTGACGCAGATTCACATCCACGAGTCTCTCCATAGTCTTTAATAAGAAGGAGGATAGACTTATGGGTCTGAAGTCCTTGGGTGTAGTATGAGAGTTTCTTCCAGCCTTCGGTATGAAGACTGCCCCCACTTTACACCATTTCGACGGTATATGGCCCATCCGAATACTGGCAAACATCGCCCCAAGCATTCCGATGTGTTTCATTTCCAGACGTTGCAAGAGGGCTTTAAACGGTTTAAATCCGTCTATCGCCCATTTTATCGCGTCCGCAGAAATGATCGAACAGTAGTCCCACTGTGATTCACTCCCCGAAACGGTTGTTCGCGCATCCGAACCCTGTCCCGGTGGAAAGTGGGTGTCCACAAGAAGATCCAAAGTTTCCTTCTCAGAGTTGGTCCATGAGCCATCCTCCCTTTGCAGTACACTAGGTATAAAGGATGCTGTCGAGAGAATTCTCCTCAGCCTAGAAGTTTCGTTGATAGCTTCCATGTTGCCACAGAAATTTCTCCACGAGTCCCTCTTACCCCGTCTTAGAACTCTCTTGTAATTTCCAAGAGACACTTTATAGTCCCTCCACTGATCCGCATTACCGGACTTTCTCGCCACATTGAAAAGTCGCCGTGACTCCTTTCTGAGCATGTCCAGATCCCGGTCCCACCAGGGTGGTTTTCTTCCACCCCTGTTGACCCCTTTCGGACATGCTTTGTCTTTGTGAATTCAGCTACTGTAGCCTCAAGTCCAGAAATGAGTGGGTCCAAGTCCAGCCTGACAAGGCGATCATAAAGATCCCAATTCGTGTTCCTAGGATTTCTAATCGCCCTTACAGTATTGTTCCCCCTACCAAGGGAAAATTCAATAAACCTATGATCAGAAAAGGAGTGCTCCTCCGAAACTCTGCAATCTCTGACACTATCATAAATATTGCCGGAGGTAAGGGTTATGTCCAAAACCTCTCTTCTGTTTTTTGTTATGTGGGCTTATTACCCGTGTTACAAACTAATAGGTTATTAGAGATAATAAAATCAAAAAGTGACTCACCCCGTTCATTGACGTTCGTGCTGCCCCGTATAGTGTGATGAGAGTTGGCATCACAGCCAATCAGCAGGCCAACGTTTGGGCGCTTTACCTCTGTAACCAGTCTCTTCACTGGATCTGGTGGTGGGTGACTGCTTAGGTCATGCGGCATGTAACTGGAGGAGATCCAGTGTTGCTTACCATTGATCTCCGCCGTTAGTGTAGTTAGATCTTCATTGCTGAAATTAGGAAGCAAATATGCCATTAAGTTGTTCTTAATAAGTATACAGGATCTGGGCCTACCTACACATTTTGCATGGACCAGCCTATAATTTTTGTGCCCCAATGCACAAACCTTGTTGGCTATGGACCATGGTTCTTGGATCAGGGCTATGTCTTCTCCTCTGTTCGCCAGCCGGAGGAGTAGTGCAGCCGATGCTGCCTTAGAGTGATGGAGATTTATTTGGATTACTCGGTCTGTTTCATCCTCTCTCTTCTCCACCATCGTAATATCTAGGCCATCATCCTCTTGATCAGCCTCGTCCAGGAGTTCAGATCCCCTTAACAGCATATCAAAGGCAGATGCTATATCCGACCCAGTGGAAGAGAGAGAGCTAACTCTGGACCGTTTATGAATCTGCGTTTAGGATGCTGTAAGATTATCCTCCTCCTTATCTGATGCGCCCATGTGTTCGTCTTGTGGCTTGTCCCCCTGAGGGGCGTTGTCACCCGACTCCATGGGGCGATTATCCTTCTTGTATACTTTTAGGATAATATGTTCAAATCCAAAGGCCACCACACCATTGGATTTTGCCAGGTGCTCCAGGGATTCCTGATTGAATATGATAGTCGCACAGCGAGATCCATGGCGCTCCTCTAACTTTGCAATCTTCCAATTGTGTGTTGGTAACTTTGGATTGCACATTTTTATTATCCTTAGTACTTTTTCTGGCTCTTTTGGAGTTAACGGTATCCAAGAGCGTGTTCGGGGTCTGCTAGGTATGGCATCCTTGGGCACTACTTCTAGTTTGGCGCCGTTCCAGATTTCACCTACCCTCATGGCGATGGAGAAGAGATCCAGGGCTCTCTTATCGGCACACGTTACTAACTCCACAGCCAGCTTTTCCTTAGCTCAGGCCAGTGATTGCACTTCGCGCTGCGTGCGGTTATCTATTGGGATCTTGGATATCCTGTCTAGAACCCGCTTTGCGCTCAATCGATCCCTGTACCTCTGCTTCGATTCTTTTATTTTCTGAGCCGTGTCAACCTTTACATTACCAAGGCCACTCTTGCTGGACGAAGGTCCGGCTTTTGGAGCAACCTTGCTTCTGAAAAGGCCGACGCTTTTGGCTTGTTGTTTTTTGGCTCTTGTTTTTTGAGGTACTGGGTTCTTGGTCTGCCTTATCATCAACCAAGTCTTTTCCCTCTTCTGTGGAGACGGGCGTCGGCTTAACACCCGTACGCGGATTTTTACGAGTTCCGTTCTCGTCCTCACTAGTGGAGGCGTTTTTCTGATTATCGTTTATTTTTCTTTCTATTTCATTATTCATTTTTGGTCCCACGAGTTGCGGATAAGGGCGGGGATCCGCTGTGCCCAGGTAAGGCTAGTTAATCCTGGAGGTCGCCCGGTATCCAGATACTTTGTTAGCGACTGGGATATTTTTGATGGGCCCTCAGCCAGGCTGACTATCGGCACGGGTCATGTAACACCTTAGTCCAGCCCATACCTCTATCCTATGGTGAGAGCCATAATTCATCCGACCCTACGATCAAATGAGTGTGCACTCCCCCCTTGGCTGGTGGACACCCCATCGGGCAACCACTATTACCAGCCGACACCCACGTGGAGGATTTGGTAGAGGATTTTCGTCGGCCAGAAGAAAAATATATAAATTATAATTTTTCAAAATCTCAAATAAGTTTAATTTTACCAAATAATTTTGCTCATTATTTACACATGAAGTAAAGAATGTAACGTAAAAATACCGAATAATGCAACTACGGTTGGACAATAAGAAACACTGCCTTATCGACTTTAGTTTATAATGGAATACTTATATTTTACAACCCTGTATATAAAAGTGTATTTAAGAGAATAGACTTTTTTATTGCGAGTGTGTATGTGTTGTTTTGCATCCATTAAAAGTAAATAAAGAAATTAGAATGTTTAATTTTCCTTTAGTTAGTGTTATGAATTTGTAACAAAATTAAAATTAAATGCCAACAACTGAAAGTTTTGTGGCAAATAGTTGAAATTAAAAAGTTGTTGCTTCGTTTATTACAAAAACAAAAAAAGAGTAAAGCAACAGCTGAAGCAACAGTTTACGTTCAACAAAAGCTGGCCTGTGAATTAAAATTAACTTGACGGTAACTGGTTGTCTGTCTGGCTGTCCGTCTCTTTTTCGTGGCTGGTTAAAGTTTTTATGGAGCAAGTTTTTGGCTTTTCGTTTTTTGTTGTTTGTGTGCTTTTTAAGTGACGTTTTATATATTTTTTTATCCATATTCATTGATAACGTGAACGAAGATGGCTAAAATGAAAAAGCAGTCTACAGAAGAATCATAGCGCTTAACTAACAGTTTAAGACGGGCTATTTAAACGAAACAAACTGTTGACGGTGACACGCGGACGAATCAAAAGAAAAAAACTCTTTTTTCTTTAAAAACTTTATTGTTTAGAAATTAAAACCTGACTTATATTTAATAAGAAACGTGTGCGTGTGTGTATGTGAGTGTTTCAAATTTCTTTTGAATCTTTAAACTGTGCCATCGTTCTTCATTATTTCCTATTCGGCGATTTTAAGAGGAAAATTAGTAACAAAAAAAAAACGAAAGTGGTTTTCTTGACACATTTACTACAACAACATAACTTCACATTTACATGTTCCACCAACCAACACTGCCCGAGGAGAGTTTAAATGACTGATTAAGATATTCCCTTTCCATTTGCCACTTGTACGTATGAGTTTGTTCGCACTTAATGTAGCAAGCAACTCATGCTAATGAATGTCCACGACACACAATTCGTTATTTAAAGAATAAGTTCTAGAAACAGCCAAAGAAAGAAAAGAAAAGGAAAAGAAAAATTACGTTTTTAAAGTTCCAAAAATGCTGCCTCGTTTTCGTTCCTTTTATGGTAAAATTATTACCTTTTCATTGGTGGCCTTAGTATTTATTGTCTATATAAAAGTCTTACAAATCGATGAGGATTCCAGTCTCTCAGCGCCATTTGAAAGAGCCGCATTAAAACAAAATTCCTTAAACAATATCGATAAAGATAATAGCGATAACAATGATAATGAAAATGAGATACCTCGACCTGTGCCAGCACTGCAGAAACCGGAATCAACGGACTACACCTCACCTTACGAATTAAGCATACAACGAGACTTGGCCAAACAAGAACTTGGTCTAGGAGACATGGGCGAAGCTGCCTACTTAGAAGGTTCAGCTAAAATACTTGGCGATGAAATTTACAAGAAAATCGCTCTTAACGAGGAGTTAAGTGAACACATGTCATACAATCGCACCTTGGACGATTTTCGCCATCCTCTTTGTGCCAAACAACATTTTGACGTAAACAGTCTGCCAACAACAAGTGTCATAATAATTTTCTACAATGAACCCTATTCGGTATTGTTGCGTACCGTACACAGCACTTTGAATACATGTGCTGGTGGTCTATT
This sequence comes from Sarcophaga subvicina, assembly GCA_936449025.2. NCBI lineage: Eukaryota > Metazoa > Arthropoda > Insecta > Diptera > Sarcophagidae > Sarcophaga > Sarcophaga subvicina. The sequence continues at coordinate 44,835,593 of OW388084.2, forward strand.
AAAGCAGATTATTTTGGTGGACGACGGCAGTACAAATGAGGAATTAGGAGGGAAATTGGACTACTATATACGAACACGTATACCATCAGGCAAAGTTTCAGTTGTTCGACTTAAAAATCGGTAAGTTTTTGAAAAATTTTTACACGATTTTATTTCCCAATTCGTGCAAATCTTGAATCATTTATTGAATAAAAACTAATGCATATTTGGCCTTGAGCCTTTGTTTTAACTCGATCATTAACTGGAATCTTTGGAATGGTACTAAATCATATTAGAAGATTTCACTTTGATTTTGAACTTATCCAAGTGTTCTGAGGAATCGCGAGTCTATGGTTCTATGGCCCTGCTGATTCTAATTCGATGACCGACTTACACTTTTGTCTGATGGTTTTCACAATATATGATCGATCCATATACATATACTTACGCCTGCGGATATCATTTTCGATATACTGCAGTAGGCCATCTGAAATAATTGTTGGTTAGATACACCGCAGTATATTTTGTACATATATTAAAAAGATGCTTAAAATTTCGAGACATTTGAAAATTTTAAGCCTTAACGATCCAGAAGTATTTCAAGTTTACTTTCTATCAGATGTGCTATTTTACATACGATGGAAAGCTGTAAAAGATTTTTCAATCCATTGTAGAAAAAGAAATTAATCGAAACAAGACTGAATTTGTATTCGAATACCATAAAGTGTATGTGCAAAAAACCGGTAAAAGATAACGCAGCATAGATAAATATAATAATAAATATATAAATAAAACTAATGAAATTGTTTTTGGCATCAAATATGCGTCATTTTGTCTTGGCGCCATTGGACTGTTTTTAATTAATTTATCTTTAAAAGTTAGTTTCAGCTTTCAAACCATTCAATTTCACTTATTTTTTTCTAATTTTGATTAAAAAAGTCTTAAAAATATTGATAATCAACCCGTGTGTATATTTTTCAAAATACATTATTGCTATAAAAGAGTGTATTGATGGCATTACTGAGAGTTAATCAAGGTTTTTGCTGAACTAAACAATTTAAAGTAATCAATTATATTTGCATTATTTCTATTCTCTCTTTTATTTCAATAGTTTAAAATATTAATTTTCTTCATTTCTAGTCTGTATCGAATTGAGACAGAATTGACTGTTAAATTATAAGGCTTTTAATGCAGAGGATTATATTGTTGCTGTTTTTTCTTTGTTTTTAATGAATTCGTTTTTAATACCATACATAAAGACCATTTTTAGCCTAAATATCAAATGACGACTAATCCAAATAAAAACTGCTTTCTAGTCTATATTATATACTTATTTGAATATGAATATAATTCAACAAGAACGTTTTATTAATATTTTAAACATATCTTTTCAAGACTTCATTTATATTTAAAAAAAAGCTGGAAAAAGAAAAAAACTATTTATTTAAAAAATTTTGTAAGTCTCTAGTATTATATATTTTTTTTTTAATTTGCCACGTTTAATTTCAACAAACGTTCCACCTTAAGTTCTAATTATTGAATAGTTATCGGGGAAAATTAGAATTTATATGCATTTTTCATTTTAGAATATTCTACTGTATTATTTTAAATAAACAGTATGCGCAAAATATTGCTTTATTATAATTATTCTTATTTGTTGTAGTTTTTTTTGTATGCCAAACATCTTTACTTACAAAATTATATGCAAAGTGTACATAAGATATGACAAAACATTATGAAATACATTTAAGTGTCGTAAAAATATTTCTTGATTTCAATTACAATATTTCAGAATTATTTTTGTCTTAATTGGAATTGAAGTGTATCTAGTTGCAGTCTGTTTTTAAACACACATTCAGATATTTTTATAAAAACCAAAAAAACATCCAACGTAATTTTAAGTAAATGGCATTACAATCCGTATTATAGAAACCTTTCATATGACGCAGAACGGCATCTTCTTCATCATACGTTCAGTTTTTAGTTAAAAAATTTAGACTCCCAAACCTTTATTACACCTTAAGTGCGTTTGTATTTCTGTATGTGTTTTATAACAAAAGAGAAAAAACAGAAAAACTTGAAATCTGTCTGTGACCTTCTTTTTTATGATTTGCATAAATAAAATAAAATAAAACAATGAAAAAAAAGTATTGTAAGAAGCCTAAACAGTTTTTTTTAATTTGTAGTTCAATATTCATATAAAAATGTTTTTTTTTAACATTTTGGTGTGTTTTAATAGTAAGGCAGTCAAGACAAGTTTTCTGTTCATGTTTTATTTTAAACATTTCATTTCAACTCAATTCATTTAAATATCAAAGTTAATTTGTTGGGTTGGTTTAGAATAGCGTTATAAAAAGCGTTAAGAAAAAAGTAATAACTTTAATTTTAAAGATTGTTTTTAGAATTTTCTTAAGAGTGGTTGTTATCATTCAAATAGAAAAATTATTGTATATTTTAATTTAAATTCTCATATTTATATTTTATATTTGAATAAGTTTTTAAAATTTCGTTTATCAATCAATTTGGATTTAATCATTTTATAAATCTTATCGCTAATCAAAATGTAAGTCTAGCTGAAGCTTGACAAACATCGATTCCATACAACTTTCACTGCTGCTGTATTTTTAATCACGGCTCTGTGTGATAGTGTTTGGGATGAAGAATTTTTTTCTTTTTTTGGTCCGGTACTCGTTTTGTTATGGTTTCATGATTTAATTTCTGACTTTACCTGTATTTCAGCTATCGTACAGTTAAATATTGAAATTATTCGAAAATTTTGTTTCAACTTTTGATTTTCTTTTTACTGGAAGCTGAATAGTAGAATTTCATAAATTTATATCGAGAAGTAAAGTAAAAATTAACATTTCATATTTAGTTTCGAGTTCTTAACAGTTCACCGATACACGTACATACATTGCTTAAGCTGCTTAACAATTTATGCAACTTTATAGATTTATTTTTTTTTTATTTGTTGAGGATATCTTGCGAACGCGAATACGAAGTCGCCGTAGTCTAGTAGGTAGTGTGTTGGCTTATTAGACGTAAAGCCAGGGTTCGAGCCCCAGGCCAGACATCAAAACAAAATACAAAAAGTATTTCTTCGGCGACTTCCTCTCAGCAGATTTCTGGCAAAAACTCTGAGAGTAAATAAAATTGCCATGAAAAGTTTCACAAAAATCTGTCGTTCGGAGTCGACTTTAAACTCTAGGTCCCACCATTCATGTATAAAATTAACACACACAACATAAGTGGTGTGAGAAACTAGGTCGTAATCCTGACTGAAGAGTTGTAATGACCAATTATGTATGTATCTTGCGAACACAAAATAGTTATTTTTATGGAACTTGGTCTTAAAATTTTTTTTCGTTTCGTACGTGATCGACTACCTAATTTGCTTTGAGTCTGTGGGGGTGAGCGGGGAAGCAATAAAATAAAATATTTAGCGAGAATAAGGGTAAATAAAAATAAAGATAATTAGTCTTAAATAATCAAATTATTATTTATTTATGTACACAAGCGTACCTTTAGCTTTTCATTTATATTCTTAACAATTCACAGTATCTAAAACGTAAGTACAGGGGTGGTTTGTACACTTAAACTAAACTTATATATAAACTTTAAAGTAGGGTGGCCAGCGTGAACAGAGTCAGAGTAATTAACAATATGTTATATTCTCTTTGAAGTCGCCGTGGTCTAGTAGGTAGTGTGTTGGCCTCGGTTCAAACCCCAGGTCAGGCATCTTCAACTCAACGAAATATGAAAAAATATTTGTTCGGCGACTTCCTTTCAGCAGATTTCTGGCAAAAACTCTGAAAATAAATAAAATTGCAATGAAAAGTTTCTCAAAAATCTGTCGGAGTCGACTTTAAACTGTAGGTCCCGCCACTCATGCAAAAAAATTAACGCAACATAAGTGGTGTGAGAAACTAGGTCGTAATCCTGACTAAAGGGTTGCAATGACCAATTATGTATGTATGTATATTCGCTTTATTTTTAAAGATATAGTGTGTATATGGCTAAACGAATACTTATGATATGTCCAATTTATGCCATGTTAATACACGTTTTGTCTGACACTGTAAATAAATACTAAAAGCTTACTATGTATTTATTAATTACAATACAATTACAAATTATATTTGATTATACACGAGCTGAGTAACTCGATGTAGTGCCACAGACCAGAGTCTCTGGTGAGAATCGAATCCGCGACCCCCGCGCTAATTGCCTACCTACTAGGCTACCAGGGCACCCACGAAAAGTGTTTACTAATATACGGAAATTTATAAGAAACTAAAATATCTTTCCTGCTCAAAAAATGCAGAATTTCGTATTTGATGAAATTTAATTATTTCCACTCGAGAGTTCCGCAACTTAGCCATTTAAAATTTGTTTTTAAACTCGACATCTTCGATATGGAGATAATGCAAATAATTTTGAGTTCATTACATAGAGACATAAACGTAGGATTTTCAACTAAAAAACATAATGATGATGGATAGAAGTTTCAAAAGTAGATAATTTTGCATCTGCTATAAATTTCGTTAAATCATCCCGAATTGCCAGACTACAAATTTTCAACAATGTAAAAGAAACATTTCTTTTTTAATATTTTTTTTTATTCGAAATTGCTTCGAGGTGCTAGTAATATAAATGAAAAAACCTTCTAAGAGTTAAGTAACAATTTGTCTATGCAATAGAGTTAGTAATGCATGCAGTTTTTTTTTGAAGTTTATTACTGAATTAAAAAGTACAATCGATTTTATTCTCATGCCAGTAATTTCATTATCGCAGTTTATTTTGTACTATTCGCCGCTTTAATTGTAGAAGTAAGTTTGAATGTGTATAAAAAAAAAACAAAAAATCAATGGTATTACAAAACAAATATCAATTACAATTTAATTAAATAAACCCTATGTACGCTTGAGCGTACTTTTGTTCTCCAAACAAGACTAACTAACTACATAGTCTGTGTTTATTTGAAAATAAAAAAAAATTATTTCAAAGTGTGATCGTTCAAACAAAAAAACTATGATTCGTGGCTAAAAGTATGTTTAGAAAATAATAAGAAAAAAGAAAAGTGTGAATAAGTAACACTATAATAACCGAGAGAACAGCAAAAAGAAACAAAATACAGCAACATACCAACCAACTATGGTATAGTTTTTATGAGTTTTTTCAACCTTCTATTCATTTTAATTTGTTTTTTAATTTCTTTCATTATAATTTATTCGTAATCTTCCGTATTTTCTTACAAAATATTTGTTTTGTCTCTGTTTTTGTATTTAAACAGGTTGGGTTTGATTAGAGCTCGTTTGGCTGGAGCACGTGTTGCCACCGGTGATGTTTTAATATTTTTAGATGCTCATTGTGAGGGCAATATGGGCTGGTGTGAACCGCTGCTGCAGCGTATTAAGGAATCTCGTACTAGTGTTTTAGTTCCCATTATTGATGTAATTGATGCTCAGGACTTTAAGTATAATACAAATGGCTATAAATCATTTCAAATTGGCGGCTTCCAATGGTCTGGACACTTTGATTGGATTACCGTTTCGAATAGAGAGCGCAAGAGGCAGCATCGTGAATGTAAAGAAAAGGATTTAGATGTATGTCCCACATACAGTCCCACCATGGCTGGTGGTCTTTTTGCCATTGATCGCAGTTATTTCTGGGAAGTTGGCAGTTATGACGAACAGGTATTGTAGTCGTCAGTTAATTTATACATTGCCTACATGTTCTTTTTCGATTTCAGATGGATGGCTGGGGTGGAGAAAATTTAGAAATGTCTTTCAGAATTTGGCAATGTGGTGGCACAATTGAAACTATACCCTGCTCTAGAGTGGGTCATATATTCCGAGATTTCCATCCTTACAAGTAGGTTCATTCAATTTTTATACAATATAGTGGCCTACCAAATAAAACGAATAATCAACACATTTTTATAGATTCCCCAACAATCGTGATACGCATGGCATTAACACGGCTCGCATGGCATTAGTTTGGATGGATGATTACATTAATATTTTCTTTTTAAATCGTCCGGATTTGAAATTTCATCCTGACATTGGCGATGTTACCCACAGAGTTATGTTACGTAAAAAGCTACGTTGCAAGAATTTCGATTGGTATTTGGAAAATATTTATCCTGAAAAGTTTGTACCAACGAAAAATGTTAAGGCCTATGGAAAGTGAGTCAATTACACATTAAATTACACAATTACAGGATTTTCAAATGTTTTTATTACCTCATTTACAGAGTTCGTTCTTTAAATTCGAATTTATGTTTGGACGATTTACAACAGAACAACGAAAAACCTTACAATCTTGGTATTTACTCTTGCAGCAAGGAAATTGCCAAGACACAATTCTTCTCTTTTACAAACAATAACGTTTTACGTAACGAATTAAGTTGTGCCACCGTACAGCATAGTGACTCACCGCCATATCTTATTGTAATGACGACTTGCTTCGAGAACGACGATCTAAATGAAAAGTGGCAATATGCAAATAACCGCATAAGACATCTTAACACAGGCATGTGTTTGGATCATCGAGGTTTGCATCAGGGCGATTATGTTAAAGTTTCATCTTGTGATCCGTATAGTAAAACACAGAGTTGGGTAATCGATCATCGTGACGAATCGATATTACCACAATTATAAACATGAGATCTCATTTTATGAGAGCAGGCAGAAACTTTTGTCAATTCTAAATTCAAATTAAAAAAGATATTGTAGAGATATTGTATATAATAACGAATTAATTGTTGCCCTAAGTTTATAACCAATTACTTCCATATTTCCTTTATATTTTTTTCCTTATAAGATGAAATATCTGATATAGTCATTATATATACGTATATATGTATTATTTAATTAAACGAAAAGGTTATTTACTTTATACAAACAACTACTTCTAAGCAAATAGAATGACATTTTGTTTATGATCATTATTTATAAGAAGAAATTTGTATTTAAGAGAAATATTTTCGTAATGATATTAATTGAAACGAAAGAGAAAGAATTTAAATTTGTACACTTGTAAAACTGATAGGAATCTTTAGCATAATTTTGCTGAAACACATTTTTTTATATTTCAGTAATATATTGTAGGTAATGATATCTTGCTTTTACAAAGTATTTTACGTAATAGAAATGATCGCATTTGACAATTTGTCAAATTATTCACTATATTGTTGTAAAGTTTTAATTGAAATCTGCACATACAAGTATTTGCACTACAAAGTTTACTTTTTAGGTTTTAAAATGTTGCTTTCATTGTTCCTCTTAAAACTTATCCGTCTTTAAAATGAATCTTAAACATCACTATATTACATCACTTATTACTTTAGTTTTTGGTTAATCAAATTTATCTTCGAATACCGAAAAGGGCGCACTCTTTTCGAGCTCATATACAAGGAAGTTATTTTTATTAAAAATGCAATATTTAAATTCTAGATATCAAAACGCTTTAAAAGCATTCCATTACTACACTCTACTACACTAAAATAATATTCGTACTAATACAAAAAAAAAAGAAAATCAAATATCAAATTAAATAAATGATAATGCAAGACACTAAACAAGCTTCCTATAGTTATATATACGTATAGTTTTAAAGCAATTTTCATTACAAATACATACAAGGTCATACAAAATAACAAATATTGTATTTAAGCTAGAAATATAAATATTTTTTATATTCTTGGTTGTACAAACACTAAATTTATATAAATATTTGTAATATTTAAACAAATAAAAAGAAGAAAGAAAGAATAAATAAATATATTTTAATATGCTTTAAAATGTATACAAAATAAATATAAAAATAAAAATGCACCAATTTTAAAACCATAAGTACATATAAAGGAAAACAAATTTAAACAAATTTATTCAAAATACTATACTATGGGCCTTAAATAGTTTACGTATTAATAGACGAAATTGTTTGCAATGACTAGAAATACAATTAATCCGAAATCGTGTAAAGTGGGCAAGTGATTGGAATGTTCAAGTTAATATCTATAAAATATGTACACTTTAAAATTTTATTTTAAATGTTTTATTTAATTTTTCTTTATAATGCCAACCTAGCACTTTATGCGAGCTTAAATAAGTTGCTTGCATATAAGTTGATATGAATATGAAAAGTCCTAGAGAAACGGTAAAAAAAATAATTTTAATTAATTAATTCAGTGAAAAGAATTGTGTCCATACAGTTGAGTACATTTCAAAAGTAAGGGCATACTTACTCAACCTGAAAACATATTTGAAAAATTTGATTTAAATTTGTAAAGTTTAAAAGCAGTTTGATTGTGCTGTAAAACTGTTTTCAAATTCAGCTTTTCTTCAACTTTTTAGGTTTCATATAAGAGACGATCAAGTCGTCTTAGTATAGTAGGTAGTGTGTTGGCTTATTAGACGTGAGGCCACGGTTCAAACCTCAGGTCAGACATCTCCAACAAAACAAAGTATGAAAAAATATTTCTTCAGCGACTTAGCAGATTTTTGGCAAAAACTCTGAGAGTAACAATAAAATTGCCATGAAAAGATTCTCAAAAAATCTGTCATTCGGAAACGACTTTAAACTGTAGGTCACGCCACACTCATGGATATTATTAACACACACAGCATGGGTGGTGTGAGAAGGGTTGTAATGAACAATTATGTGTGCTATGTATAAAGGAAAGATCAATATTATAGAACGACACCCAGCTAAATTCTCTCTTATGTTGCAAAAAATATGTAATTCATAAGAAGTTGGTTATATTTTTTCAAAAAGAGCCATCGTATGGCAAGGAAATATAAGTTATCGTATGTATCGAAAGGTCTTCTTTATTTTACAATGTAGTTATTAAAGCTTTAATATGTTAAGAATTATAATTGCTACCATTTTCCGACAAATTAAAACAACCCGCAAATCATACTATGAACAGATTCAACACGAAATTAAATATTTTTAGAGGAAGAGTTCAATCATGCTGTGTAAGGTTGATAGGATTCGAAATCTCAATTAATTCTCATGCCTTCCTATAAGACAACAACAACAATTCAGTATATTAGGCATCATTTAAAATTGATTAAGTACAACGAAATCCAACACACACATTTTAAATGAAGTACAATTACGATAAATATAGGAAGAAGTCAACCGATATTATTTTGTTTTATAGTTTTCATAAAAACATTTTAGAATAAAATGAGTTGTTTTTGAATGCATGCTAATAATACACAGGTTTAACTCTCAGTTTAAGTTTTGTTTCTTTAATTTAAATCAATAAATCCGTCCATTTTACATAACACACTAAAACTTAGATGTAAAAATAGAAATACCAATCAGATAGGAATGTAAAATCTGCTTTTGCATAACTATATTATGCGTTTGTTAAAATAAGTATGTATATATGTACGTATTTAATAAAATTTAAAATTATCATTTAATAATTATCCGGCTTTTGAAGCAAAGAAACATTTTTCACTTGCATTATAGATGTATTTCACTACTATTTTTTAATACTCCTTAACATATCTGCTATATTTTTGAAACATTCTTTAAAAAAGCCCATAGAATAATTAAGAATATTTTGTGTATTTTGCTTAATAAAACAAAAATAAAACAAAACCAAAAAAAAAAACATACAAAACAAAACAAAACATAAGAAATGTATTGTCAATTTTCTACAAGCACCTATTTTTTAATCTTTATGGTAATTATTAAAAAAAAACAAAAATTCTTATATATTTAATATCTATCTATACATAACTATCGGATGGCTTAATATAGAAAAGACTTGTTAAAATTTTATTATAATTTTTAAAGACAATTTTCTAATTTTTAAGGTCTTCTAGCAGGAGACATTAAAAACTTAATTTCGTAGATTATCGAATTACGTCTTTTCAATATTAAGCCATCCATATAAATTACTTAATTTATAAAGAATATAATAAAGAATCCTAAATAAAATATAAATTGAAACTACAAAACAAAAAATGCAATTTCTTTTCTTAACATTAGTTGATGTGTCCTACGATATTGTAAATATTTTCATTTATATTTGAATTTTTGTTATACGATATTAAAATAGCATAAAATATATAAAAAATATATTCTTTTTTATTTAATCATGTACATTTTTCTTTTACAATAATAAACAAAGCTTGAAAGAATTTTTATTATTTTTTATTTTTTTCCGTTGGATTTTTTAAATAAATTTATGATTTGTTATTGATTAATTTGCAATCTTCGAATTAGATGAACCTCTGGTATAATTATAAGTTACACAACACCGTTCTTAACTCGCTTATGTAATAAGCAGCACTTACTTTCATATTTTCTTTTGTTCGAGATGCTTGAGCTGAGGTTTGAACCACGGGTTCTCGTTTAATAAGCCAAGACTTTACGTACTTGACTTCAAAACAATGCAGGTTTGCTATTAAAACATGCTTTGCATTGGGTACGCATTTTTTCAAATTATGTTTTGCATCATGCGTTTAAGAAATCGACACATACATACATACATATGTCGCTATCATATTGTGTATGGCGCTCTTTGTATTTAACACTCACTCAAAGACCGCACGAGCATGCAATAATAAGTGCATACGTACCATACCTAATCTTATTTGAATGTGGTATTATGCATATTCACATAAATATTATTACCACATAAATATTATGACCCGTAAGTGCAGTTCGATTTGGTAAAAAAGAAACCTCGTAACCCGCACTTAATCTGTTACAAGCAGTAGGTTAACTGTAATGTTTGCACCAATTCAGCCTTGTAAGACAGAAGCTATAGACTCAATTGCCCCACATGACGCCGTTTCGATAAATTTGATTGTTTATTGAAATGGTTTTATATGAAAACCGAAAACTATTTGGTAAGTTTGGTCTGCCTTTTCATAATAGAGATTACATCAGGCCAATGTCTCTTTTAGTTTATTAGAAGGAATCTTACTCGATAACCTTATGCAAAATTTACAAGATTACCAAAATTACCGATTTCCGGTATTAAAAACTCACATTTCACAAAAAACCTGAATATTTGTGGTCACTATAATTGCCCAGCTTAGGGTGAAATAAGAAAGTCAATTAAAAAAATTTAAATAAGCTGGCTTGTTAGAAGACATAAGAAACCAGCGTATGCCTTGAGTTGAAAATATCGCCGCTGTAAGATAGAGCTTCGATTGAAATCTACCAATAAGTCGGCGTTCGCAATATTTGAATCGATTCACAATCTTCCTTTTGAATGGAGCTATTAAAGAAGACCAATTTTGGAAATCCGACGTTGGAAAATTCTCATCAATATGTCGATTGATTTACCTTAGTATCCGCTTGATCTTCATATCCATTTTTCTGGTACCTTCTGTTAAAGGTACATTAAACAAAACGGATTGTAAGTGGATTCTAATAAATAATGTTTTCCTATCCTGTCCTGTCCTTTAATATTCTGACACAATTTCGACGTTGACATTGCCAAAATTAACGCATATAGAAACATAACAACGAGATCCTCTAAGATCACAAAAATAATCGAGTACCCAGGTATGTTTCATGAATTATGTAGACTTTGTAGTATTTATGGTATTATTATTGGTAAACATGATAAATGTCCATCCAAAAATACAAATTTATTTTGCATTTGAAATAGAAACTCGTTCTTGAAAGGAAAAGTTTTAGTGAAATTAGTTTTTTGTTTAATTTGCACAATCAATTCACAAGTAGGTGTTTAGCACGTGACTATAAAAAATTTGTGATAATTAAGTTAAGACACTTAGCATGTAACGGTTCAAAGATTTGATTTTTATAAAAATATTGTATTTGTAATTCTATTTTACTTTAAATGGCATTCTCATGAACATCCATGAAAATTTCCGCATGGAGAAAAATATTTTAGTAATGACGAGTAAGCTTTGCATAATAAATAAAATTAAAGTTAAAGTTGGTTAAAGTGGTCGCCTACAAAACCGAGCAATTGAAATTCGTAAATTTATAAACAAAACTAAGTGGCTTCAATTCCTTCAGATCATCCATTTAGGAAAATTCGGTTGTGTGATATACCTGACGGATGGAAAAATTAAGAGAGCATATAGGTATACTTAATTTCCTTGAGTGCACCTAAGGAAAATAAAAATACACCCAATAAGTTTTTTTATAGCTATGCGAGCTAAATGCTGGGAATCTTCAAAAGACATTGGTAGTCCGGTCTACACAATGTGCACGATTCGCCGCAAGACTTACTCTCGGCTTGCTAAACGCATACGTACTAAACCCAACCTAGTTCGTCCCATTTCCCCCCCCCCCCTCCGGGACCACATTCAAGTATTACATCGGGGGAAGTAAAGATTCAGCGAGTGCTGCTATCCATTTCCGCTGTTCTTGCTCTCTCTGCTCTGTTGTACTAGAACCTCCTTATCGAATAAACATACCGCGTTCCAGTATTCGCGTAATGTTAACATCAGGTTAACCACGTTATCGGGAGTCACCTGGGATCCGATCGTCCTCTCCAGGAAAATTCGTCGGAATTTGTAGCGCGGGCAAGTGAAGAATATATGCTCCGCTGTTTCGCTTGTATTCAGACATGATGGACACGCTTCATCCACGTCATACCCATACTTGTACAGGTATGTCCTATAGCAACCGTGGCCCGTTAAGAACTGTGTAAGGTAAAAATTCACCTGGCCGTGCTTCCTTCCAGTCCATTCTTCTATATTTGGTATTAATCTGTAGGTCCATCTTCCCTTTGTGGAAGAAGTCCACTCGTGCTGCCACCTATTCATTGCATCATCATTCACCCGGTCATGGTGCACTAGCCCTGTTCTCCTACTTATTAAACGTTTTCCCCTCTCTGCCTCTACAAACATTCGTAGCGGCATCATCCCCGCTATCACCAAGGCTGCATCCGTAGATACTGTGCGAAAGGCAGAAATTACGCGGCCTCGGCCCATATAGGGGCTGCATATAGAGCAATCGATCTAACCACTCTCATCAGCAATTGCCTCTTCTCCTGTCTCGGACCTCCCAAGTTAGGCATTATCCGCGCGAGTGCGCCCTTTGTCGCCGCACACTTCCTACTAATATACGTCAGGTGCTCCTTGAATGTGAGTCTGTTGTCAATCATAACTCCTAAGTACTTGATAGACTGCTTCGATGTTATCCTTTGTTTTTTTCTTCCTACTGCTTACTAATACGACATCCGTTTTATGATCAGCAAGTTTCAGACCTATACTCGCGATCCAGCTTCTAACTCTGCTAACTGCCGCATTGGACGTTCATCAAGGTGTTTACCCCGCACCACGAGGGCTATATCGTCCGCAAATCCGAATATTTGTGCGGCTTAGGAAGCCTAAGCCTCAGTACACCATCATACATGGCGTTCCATAGTATTGGGCCCAGCACCGAACCCTGTGGTACCCCTGCTGTTATAGCGTATGACTTTCTGCCTTCGTCTGTGTCATACAAAAGTACCCTATCCTTAAAGTAGTCCACTATGAGTTCCATCAAATATCCAAGTACGCCCCTCTCATCAAGTGCAGCCAGGGTGGCGTCCCAATCTGCCGAATTGAATGCGTTTTTGACGTCCAGGGTGATGATTGCGCAATACTCCTTATCACCCTCAAACCAGCGGACACCGCTGATGGCCTCTTTCGCTACGGTTATGACCGCCTCCATTGCGTCCACTGTGGAGCGCCTTTTTCGGAAGCCAAATTGGCGATCCGACAGGCCGTCTCTCTCCAATATCGTTTCGAGTCTTCTACATATTATCTTCTCCAGCATCGAACATTAATGTGTTACATTGGAGACATTATTATTCACATCATTGTGTATAAATGAGTTCGGTTTTTACATACATAGTTAAGAAAATCGTTTGCGATTATATTGAGAAGTCTATTTAATTTTCTTAGATTTGGTTATGGTAAAAAGTTACATTATCAGGCAGAAAAATACAGTTGGAAAGGAAAACATTTTAGGCCACATGCTGAGATTCTGCTCATTGCGGAACATACAAGACGAGAGTCTAATACTGTTCAATATTATAACTTTTTTTTCCCTTCTAACTTTGAAATTTTTTATACGTTAAATATTTAATACTCCCGGGATTCTCAAGAGCGTACCGATTCCTAACTTCGAAATCCATAAAGAGCACGAGTAGAAACGTCAAATCAAAATTTGTAATTTGTCATACTAAATTGCCTGATTTACCTGATTAATAAAAAAATACTGAAAATATTCAAAAAAATTTCTTTTACCAAATTCTCTTGTAGGTGAGCTGTAAACTGCATCTTCCGATCATCCGATAAATATTAGCCGATACAAAACGATTTCTTATTGTTGGGGTTCAATTTATTTCATTACTTTTTTATTTTATGTTATCGAACCTGAAATATAATTACCAATATAACTGTAAATAAAAGACGATATACAATACAATATTTATAAGTATCTATACGTATGTATGTAGTTGTTAATTTATTGGTTTTTCTTTATTTTCATTTTAATTTTATTGTATTTCTTTTGTTTTTTTGTTGTTGTTTTTTAATATAATTTTCATAGTATTATTTAATATTTCACTGATTTTCATTGTATTATTTATTATTTTTTATATAATTGTTAATTTTTTTATTATTTAGGTACGCCAGGTGCTGCATTTAATTGTTTAAGAAGCTTGAGAGTTAGAAGCTTTAATATCATTTTTCATTAATTTCCTTTCATGCCATGTATCAAGTATTTCAAGTATAAAGAGAGACAAAGAAAGAATGAGTGGTTAGATGGAGGAAGGGAGGGAGCTAGGGAAGGTATTTTATATGAATCTAAATCTAAAATATTTTGTAATACAACTATTTACGATATTCATTTAAATATGGTTGAGAGAGAGAGAGAGAACGATGGGAGAGGAGAGGAGCTTATGGCTTAAGGGATGGAATTTAAAATTTTAAATGAGGGCAATATTGAATATTATTTTTGTTTTTTTTTTCCAGTAAATTTTAAGCTCTAAAATTTAGAAACAACATGATTTAATTTTTTCATTATTTTCATCCTTTTTTACATTAAATTTTTTAGATAAAAATTTGTGCATGTATTTTAAATTATTTTAAATATTTTGTTTTATTGCGTTTTTTCTCTTGTTTTTTTTTGTTATTTTTAATATGTTGTGTTTTTGCTTTGTTACTGTATTAATAATTATTTTAAATAATTTTTTGTTTTTGTTTTTCGTTTTATAAGAATCAAACAGTTGGTTTGGTTTTTACAAGAAAAAAAAAAGAATTATTGAGTGGACATTTGTTTGATTTTCATTCTGAAGTCAAATAATTTGTTTGATTTGAACAAAATTTTACACAATTTTTATTTTCTGTTTTTTTTTATATTTTAAAAGATTTTCACAACATTTTAATTTTTGTTATTTTTGTTTTTGGTTTGTTTTTTTTATATTAATTTTATCTTGTGTTTTTACTTTTAAATAAAATATAATTTATTTTTTTTTCATATGTATGTATATATAAAAAATATCAAGAATTGTTTATAACGTTTTTTTTATTACATTTTTCTTTTTAAAAAAATTATTTTTCTTTTGGACGTTTTGAAGTTAAAGATTATTTTTTTTCTTGTTTGGTTTTTTTTGTTTGTATCGTTTGAAGAATAATTTTATAAATGGAATTTATCTTTGGTTGTTTCTTCAAAAAAAATAGAATTTTCTTTAACATATATTTAAAAGGTTTTTTTTTGAAGAAAATTACTTAAATTTATAAAAAAATAAAAATTCTTTTTATTAATTTGCATTATTTGCGAAACTTTAAAGGCTTTATCGAATTATTTGTTTTTGTTTTTCGTAGAGAAACTTTAATAACTATAACTGAAGCCAATTGCAAATCAAAGTCTAAGGTTACTTTTGGAAAAAGGCAGACTTTTTCCTATTACTAGTGAGACAGAAAGATTCAAAATTACGGCTCATGTGGAATCAATAAGATCTTAGCCATTTTTTGTATCATTTCTTAGCTAAAATAACATGCTAAAATTAAAATTTTTGTAAAAGTATTTTAAGCCATTGTAAACCAAAATTATTCTCTTAGTTGTAATACTTTTGTAGCACTCGACATCATTGGTATGTTTTTGCAGATGTTTGTAAAGCTTCACAACTGAAGTGAAGGTTTCGATATTTAATAATTTTAATTTAACTTAAAACAAAACAAAGATAGAGTGGGACTGCATCAGCAACGTTCCTCACTACAACCAATACATGTTCATAAGTTTTCTAAGCAACGACGCCATACGGCCAAAAAAATTATCCTAGACTCTGCTAGAGTGGACCAATATTCTGCTTAGCTGGAAAAGGGGAATAATGCTTTTGGATTTTCGAAGTAAAAAACTTTTGTTAACCTCATACCTTATAGAAAATAAGGGAATATTGCAATTAAATTTAAATGGAAAAGTCTCTTATATGAAATTAGGAGCTCATTTAAAATTTTAAAAGTATGATAACAAATAACTAAAACCTCTCTAATTGCCTACTGCCTTTAGGTTTGTTTTCGCCTGGAGCAGCTTTCAAATTGTAACATGAAAATTACTTACAAAATTTAATGCTAATGCATGCTAACATACTATACGCACTCCAAAATATGGTTGAACTGACAGAAGGAATTCCACAAAAAGATTTTAACTTATGGCTTATTGTGTAGTTTGAAAATAAATACATAAGGCAAACGATACTTCTTAAGCAGCTTATTTCTTTTTAAATAAAAACAGAAGATTTTTATAATTTCAAGAGCTGCACTCTGATATTAAATAATTCGATTGCTATTAAGCATTCTCAGACTAATTTAAATACGAACTTTGGTATTCTCAGTTCTGCTTCAGGTGATAAGATAGAACATATATTTAACGAAACTTGTTTTAAACGTAATTCCTTTAAAGTTTACAAATAAATGCTTAAGTATAGAATATGTGTTATTTTTTTGTCTTTTAGTTATTATTGTTTATTATTGTTGTTTTAATATTGCAATTATAATTTGCCATTATTGTTGATTATTCGTATTATTCTTAATAATTGTTTTCATAATTTCATAAATTATCAACTCGGTCTGTTTAAACTGGATGGATACTTACGTAGAACAGTTAAATATTGTTTTTGTTTTTGTTATTTATTCAATAATTTAAAGTTTGTTTGTTGTATAATATAAATATAAGTTATTTAGTTTAGTTTTATTTGTTTATTTATTCCTTTTGTTTTGTTTCCTTTTCATTTCATTTTATTTTGTTTTTTCTTTTTAAATTTTGTATATTTATTAAATAAATGTTATTATTTTTTTATTATTTTATGAAATAATATTGTTAATAAATTATTCTTTTCATATTTCTTTAGATTATTTAAAATACAAATTTGTATTTTAAAATTGTATAATTAATGTGTATACGCGTTTGTTTTATTTTGTATTTTTTGGAGATTAAATTTCGTTAAAGGGTCGGAATATTTTTTTTTTAAATTTCATTTTTTTTACTTCATGTATATATAATACTACATAATCCTGATAAATTTCTTTTTTTATTATAATCTTGATAACTTTTTCTTAAGCTGTTTGAATAAAACTTTCATTTCATATTAAAAGGAATTTTTTTTTTTGTTAAAAATTTTTCTTAACTTTTAAACTTTTTTTTTGAAAATAAATTAAATTTATAATATTACTGAGTGCTATTATGTTAGTCAATATTAAATTAAATTCCACAGTTAAATGAATAAAAATCAAAGAATTGTGGTATATGTATAACACTTATCGTTAAAAAACCTTCAAAACGCGAACATATTTCTTTTCGGTCAAAATTTAGAACATTGGATATTATTTCAAAACAGTTTAGTTCAAGTCTTAACACATTACTTAATTGCTTCTCGGAATAAAAGGAAAAGAAATATGGAAATAAATTTTTTCAAGGATCACCTCCTCTCAGCATATTTAGGAAATGTGTTGTACTGTATACTAATATTTTCATTATCAATCGTCGTAGTTGAAATAACTTGTGTAATCAATTAAAAATTTTCCAATTAAATGTTGAAAAATTTCACAAAACTTTCGTAAAATATTACTTTAGATGTGTAATGTTATTTAAAAAAGAAAAACAGCAAAACTCATTTTCTTTTTCCGGCAGCTTTCACTAGTAATTTCTCATTTTTACGGGTATTCTACTAAAATCTAAACATACGAGTGCTATTATTGCTTATCTATATACTATCGTTTTAGGTTATTATTATTTCATATGTATAATTAATACTTAAAATCTTCAATACCATCGATTAAGGGATTCACATTTCTTTTTTTTTTATAATAATATGGGGTTTCATTATAGTTTTGACTGAATCGACTTTATGAGCTGATACTAATTCTTAAAAACTAATTTACTTTATGTATTTGTATTTATAATTAATATATGCATAAAAGTTAAGAGTTAAAAGTATTACACATTGATTTAAGCATTGTAGATCAATATTAGCAGAGGTATTAAAAAAAGTTGTAATAAAAAAAATATTATTTAAAAAGAAAAGCCAACAAAATAAAAATAAAAAAATAATCAGTATTGCACTTGAAAGAAATGTTCAATTTTATTAATGATTAAAACATTTTTTCATTATTGCATGATGATAATTAAAATATAGTATGTATATATTATCTTTTTTTTTGTTTTTGTTTTATAAATACATCACATATAAAGTATACAAATACATACTCTAAGGTATTATAATATTTATTAATTATACAAAATTATATAAATATATAGGATTTATAAACATTCGGAAAATTAAATTACTAAAAAAATACTACACATGTTGAGGAAATAATAATAAAAAACTAAAAAAAAAAATAATTAAAAATAAAAATATTCGTCTTACAAAATAATAAATCAGAATTTATAAAATATATATTTTTTAGATGTTTTTTTTTACACAAGTAGAATACTTGTTTGGCTATTCGTTGCTTAAATAAAAATTTTATTTTAAAAAATTTCTTACTTTTTCTTGTATGTTTGTTTTTGTTTTCTATGTATAGTATATATAAAATTGGAATAGATTTTAAACATGACAAAAATAATTAGAATTACACTTAAAGAATCACATGAAAAAAAATTACAAATAAAATATTTATTTTTTTTTATAATATAACGCTTTAATGCACTATTTTTTTTTGTCTAAAACTTTTTATGACTTAATTTAAAGTATGTGTATAAAAAATTTTACTAAGGAAATTATTTAGAACTTTGAGAAAATAAAAAAGTACATACCAATACCTAAAATATTTTTATATTTTTTCGTTATCAACCTAAACAATAATTATGTAATCAGTTCCAAGAAAAAAAGTATATTGCAGCTACAAAATTAATGAATTCTCTCGTCTTTTTGTTTGTTTTTGTAATGATACTAAAACTTTTTAAAATATATGTTTATATTAATCCATAATATTTTTAATTACGGTCATGTATTGAAATAATTTTTAATTTATTTAAGCCGTCATTTTTAAATCGTTTAAAGAAAATCCGTTATTTTAATAGCTTTTTTGGAATGTTGTTTAATTTTTATAAATTTTAGTTTACTAAAGACACGTTTTTAGGGAATGTAGTTTGAAATGTTATATCTTTTAAAGGCGGTGACTGATTATCCTACAAAGCTGTGTGATTATGTTAAAAAAAATCTTATGGATTCCTGTCCTTTTGCAAAATGTGTGTTTTGATGCCACACTGTCGTTAAAAAACAATCAAAAACATATTTTTTTCTAATGTAAGTTGGTGCCATTTTCGTTTACTATATATTCCTTTTTTTTAAAGTTCAGCAATATCATATTATGTTATATTATTATACGATAAACAAATACAATACAATACGACTACCAAATGATTAGTAACATTTTTGTACAGCTGTTCCAAATTAAACAACTCTGATCGCATTGAAAATATCGGTATATGAAATTTTTCATAAAATTATGAAATCGGACAGACTTGTCAAAAGAAAAAAACTGTCACACACTTACACGTTTTAGTACCCACTATCATACTTTTAGAACAGATATGTAGTTTTTGGCAGGTCGAAGGACTAAATATAATAGTTAGTCATGGCCTTAAGAGGGATATGTGGTGTTGTGCCTAACTATGTTTTAACCATGTAAGACAAAAATTAATTTATTGAAAAATTTTCTTGATTCCACCAATAGATTGAAATGTCAACGAGGTTACAGTTGAAGCAAATCTATTAAAAAGGAGACATAATTGATAAGATAAGTCAGTCATAAACTGTTATAAATGAACGCAAAGGCATACAAAAGTGTGAGAAGGATTAGTATACAGAGCACATAGCCTACATAACAATTACATTTCTTTTTTTGAATACAATTAGAATACCATAACCATAATATACATATAGCCTGTAATTGAATTTTAATTCTTGGGATAAATTTTGAGAGTCAAACTTTTGAATATTTCATACTACAGCTACAGAAATTACTTTTATTTAGAATGTCAGCTAATAAATATTTGTATATGGTTACAAATATACTTGGTATATCAATTAAATATTGACGAACCAAAGCTTATTTTCCAATAGTTGATCAAAATCGAATTTTTTTTTTAAAGTTTTAGTATCATTAACCAAAAAATAAATTATCTTGGAAATGAAAACTTAAAATACAAAAATTCTAAAAACGGAATGGGGACATTTAAGGTCGAAATTGATGTGTTGTCGTCATCGTCTTCTAAGCTATTTAATTTATAATCTACAATTTAATTAATATTTAGCATTCATATGCATAAACATAGACATGCTTTTAACATAGTACACACTTATAATATGTAATTGATTTAGTCTGATCATTTAAATGTTACAACTTAAAAAGAGAAGGAAGTAAATTTTTTCTTTAAAAGCAAAAAAAAATATTTTTTTTTTAAATTTAAAGATGATTTTGTGTAGAATTTGTTTCTTTTTTTTTTTTTTTGTTAACATTTAAAATGTTTTTTGTGTTGTTAGTTTATCATTATCATTTGTAGTTGGTGTTATTATTGTAATGAGGGAGAAAAATAGTTATTATTTGTAATATAGAGGGTAGGGTAGGGTAGGGTAGAAGCATCTAACGACATTTTATTATAGAAGCAGTTTGTTAAAGTCGATCTCTATCCATTGATTTAAAATGCCGTTGAGCGTCTATTATATTTTTTCGTATTATTAATCGTATTCGCATCAGTGTTTATGTATGTATTGGAATTATTACGTCCGGATGATGATGTTAAGCGCATTGCAGAACATGTGCGTTGTTTGGTGAAAATATTGTTGTCCATAACTGTTGTTGCTGCTGCTTTTGTTGTTGTTTCAGTTTTAGGGAAAATCCTTTGATTTGGCACAGGTATTCCATTTGTTGTATTGTTTAAGTGTTGATTAATGAGCGTGGTAGTCGTGTTATTGCTATTTCTGTTAATGGTAGTGGTTACTAATGTGGATTGCCTACAATTAGCCCAACGCTGCATTTGATGCGAACATTTCGGAAATAATCATTTACGCCCTCCCGAGCCACTCAGGGCACTCAAGGACTCTCCGCGGCTTTTTGATCGTGGTAAGGATATTTCTATTGATTGATTGATTTTTTTCATTAATTAAATCCATTATTAAAAAAAATAATACAACAATGTTAATAAACTTTCTTACCTTTACTTGATTTTTCAGCTCTATAAGCTCTCATGGCTTTGCCACGTTTATCCAAGATCAACTTGTCAAATCTTACAAACATGCCATGTTTGGGTTTACATTGGAAATATTGAATACCCTGAACACTGCCATCGTTTTTACCAGTGGGGGTGTCCAGTTCAACGCCAATCCAAGTACCTTTTTGGAAATGTGTTGTGCCTACATAACTGATGATACCACTCGTATTGTAGGGCCTGATTAGAACTGATTCACCAACAACAACCCAATCGGGCAGAGTAACATCAACGTGTTTATCGTCTACGGAAATATAAAAGAAAAAATTTATTAAATCTACATTTAAAATATACAAATACATTGGTGTCTAGGTGGCGACCTAGCTTCTCACACTATTTATGTTGTGTGGGTTAATTTTATCCTACAGTTTAAAGTCGACTCCGAACGACAGATTTTTTGACAAACTTTTCATGACAATTTTTTTACTCTGAGTTTTTGTCACAAATCTGCTGAGAGGAAGTTGCCAAAGAAATATTTTTTAATATTTCATTCTGTTAGAGATGTTTGACCTGGGGTTTGAATCGTGGACTTACGTCTAATAAGCCAACACACTGTCTACTAGACTACGGCGACTTCTAAGTGTTTCTATGGAATAATTATTATGTTTCTTCAAACACATTTGTTATTTTTCTTTTGGGATACTAAGTATTCTAAGTTGGGTATTACTTTATCAAAATTTAAAGGCCAAATTCTCATAGATTAAGAAAAAAATCTCAAAATCTTAAAATTAAATCGTGAAAATTAATAAACAAATGTGCTGGAGAGACAGCATTTACTTTGATCTAGAAAACCTAGAAAAATCTGTTGGGAACATGAAACTTTTATTTTTAAAATAATAGTTGGCAACGCTTTAAAAACCTAAACCAAAGGAAAATTTCATGTCTGATATTCTCTCAATACGAAGAACACACCAAAAACAAAGTATATTAGTGGAAGTGTGATGACTTTCCTAGCATGATGATGGTTTCATACTCAAAATTGATACGATACAATGTTTTCATATTCTTTTGTTTTATTTATGCTATAATCCTGGCCTAGTAATTTAGTAACTACTGAACTCGTGTTTTATTTTCCAGATGTTAGTTATGGAAGATTTCGACAAATACAAATGACAGACTTTTCAACATGTGTCGTCAATATAAATAAATATTTGTAAAGTTAGGATTACAATTTATGTATGAACTTACCCTCAATTTCCATGCTTGTTGACATTGATGACACATTAAGGTGATCATTGGAATTTGTTAGCAAACCTTCCATTTTAGCTAATGAAACACGATGCATTGCATTTGAACGAATATTGTTATTATTAATTGTCGTTGTATTTGTAACACTAGATGACATTAAATCATTACCGTTGCCGTTGCCATTACCATTACCACCCTGCTGTGGTGGGGTCTTTTTTCTTCTCACCACTTTGCCCGCTGGCAGAGTTGTTTTGACTGTTCCAGTGCCTTCTTCAATTATTTCGTTGCCATTTTGATTGTCTGAATTTGAGCTGATATCAATGTTATTGGAATTTGTTTCGTTATTATTGACAATATTCTTCTTAGTTGTTTGATCATTTTCATTTTCATTCTCTGTTGCGGTAATTTGACTTTCATCGTTGAGATCATTTTTCAAATGCTGTGTTCGTGGCTCCTCGATTTGATTATTGATATTCTCAATTTCAACATGTTGTTGTTGTTGTTGGTCTTGTTTATTTTCGATTGGTAGAGGATTATTGATAATTTTTGTTGGCAGCTGTGTTGTTAATTCATGGCGATTTTGTGACATTGGTTGTTGTTGTTGTTGTTGTTGATTTTCAGCAGATGTGGGTATTGTTTCCATATGTTTAAGGTTATTTGAAGACTTTGGCATATCTTTGAGGAATGGATTTACTCTATGTGTCTGACGGTTTGGTGGAGAATTTGAATTAATACGATCGAAATCTGGAACAAAAAAAGAAATCCAAACCATGAATTAATTATTAATTCAATCACAGATTGAATCTTAAGCTCACCTGGTGTTTCATCAATGCTCATGGAACGCATTGAGACAATGTCATCGTTTGTCAAATTGGTGCAGGAAACAGCCTGTTAAAGTGATGTTATCTCTTTAAAAATGTTTTCGCAATATATTTGCTATGATTTAATACTTACTTGAGAACCATAGCCGCTCGATGTTGATGAACTCATGCTGGGTGTAGCTAAGCCAGTTAAATGCTTTAAATTTGAGTTAGCATTTGATGTATAACTCAGATAACTGCTATTTGAATGTGTGCTAACGTCCATAAATGAGTCCATGGTTTTTGATGAGGTAAGACGTGAACGTGGTGTTTGTAAGTTGTTTCGTTGATTCTTTTCCTGTTCATATTCAGTAGCATATTCAGAATCACTGTAGCTATCTTCAGCTTCTTCGGCTAGAGAACGATGACCTCCTAAAGGTTCCTCATGTAATGTTGTCATACGCATACCCATTAATTTGCTAGTAGCCGGAGATGCTGTTGAAATATAAAAAATTATAAACATTATTAACATCAAATAGAGTTTAATATGTTTCTATGGTATTATAGTAAATAATATAGGACAGCCTTTTTAGTTGTTATTGTTTACACCTACGTTTTGTTGGCTGAGGTCTAAAATTTGAACTTAAATTCAAATTCAAAAATGTTGGACGAGCTGCATTCCATTATATTTAGAAAGAAGTATTAGAATGATTAAATATTTTTTAAAAGCGAAATGAATAGAAGATTTTTTTTTGTTAAATAGAAGAACAACAAATAGTCTAAACTAAAACAAAACTAAAAAATTTATGTGTATTTTCATAATCATTATTTCTGATTAACTAAGTAAGGCAAAGCAATAGTGCTATTTGTAATTTAAGGTAAAATAAAAATTGTTTTTATGCCTTTTAGTGCTCTAAGAACGCCATTATGCAAAATGATAATTTACCACTCCAACTATTTTATTGTAATAAAGTAAAGCCTAATTTCACATCATCAGCTTAGGTTCCCAAACAAACTGCCATCACAGAACTAAATTTTATAATACAACCGTCACCAGCATAATTATTTAAAAGAAAATTTAATAATTTTATCTGCAGAATATATACACATGTGTTTGAAAATATGGTAGACGAGTCAGCATAAAGTACACATATAGTGCTTTAAAAAATTTATTTACACGATAACAATTTACAATTTAAAACAACTATTAAAATTAAATCGATGCGAATTAGAATTTAATAAAGTTAACCCAGAGATTGACTATAAAATTCTGCCATATTACCGTGTAAATTAAGTTTAAATGTTTAAATAGGGTGGATCGTCTATCGGCTTAAATTTGAACGTCTAAGGAAACGCTTAATGAAAGACACGATATAAGAAAATAGAATTTACGAGAATAGGGAGAAACGATAATCAAATTTCTATAACAAAACAATGTATCGGGTGGGCCATATATTGGTTTAAATTTGAACCATCAGTTATTTTGAATCTGGCAATACTTATGTCATTTATTGTGCCATAAAATTCAGTATAATATCTCCACTGAACGTAATGGATCGATTTACGCTTGGTTTTCGCCTCGCTAGATGGGCCAACGAGAAACTGCACGCTGATATCAATTTTGCCAAAAAAAAAAAAAAATCTTTTCGGATGAAACTCATTTTCACCTCGGTGGGTACGTTTATAAGCAAAATTTCCATGTTTGGGGCTCAGAAAATCCACACGTGGTCTTACAGAAGCCAATGCATCCATTACGAGTGACTGTTAGGTGCGGCTGGTGGAGCGGAGGCATCATTGGTCCATATTTCTTTGAAAATGGCGACAACGCAACCATATGGTCAAAGGACACACCTATCGCACTATGATAACCGCTTTTTTGTACCCGCTCTTCATGGTATTAATGTGAACAATGATTGGTTTCAACAGGATGGTGCAACTTGCCACACATCTAATGCCACAATCGATTTATTGCGTCAAACGTTTGATGACCGTTTAATTAGCCGAAATGGTGATGTCAATTGCCTGCCAAGAAGCTGCGATTTGACACCGTTGGACTATTTTCTGTGGGGCGCTGTTAAAAAAAGTGTTATGCCGATAAACCAAAAACAATTGAGCATTTGAAGCTCAACATTTGTGATGCAATTGCCAAGATACGACCCTATACACTTGAATAAGTGCATGAAAATTGGTCCGATGGAATGAGGTACCGCGACAGCCTTATGTATGATATAATATTCTAAATTTAAAAATTTCTAAATTTAAAAATTTGTCGAAATTTCAAACCGTTTTTTAATAATTTTTAGATTTCAACTTTTAAGTCGCCCACCCTGTAGTTATCGATTACATTTTCAGTTAATTGTGGTGGCTCCCTAGTTTGATTTTTAAAATATTCAAAGTCAATTTATAATTTTTAAAATTTTGTTAAAACTCTTAATTTGCTCTTTAAAAATTCCATACTACTGAATACATTTTGACAGCAGAGTGAATTTTTTAACTTTAATTAGAGTGGTAAATTTAATATATGATGAAATGATGTTGACAGATGAACTAATGAATGTGAATTAAACATTAAACTTACACAACATCTAGATCAACAACTAATCTTTAAGCATTTACAGGATCATCCAAATTTTTATTTGACATTCCCTATCGGCCATACTCATACATATACTTTTTTTTAATTTGGATAACCTTGTATTCATTATTATTAACAATAAATATGTAAATAATTCTATGTAATACATTAGAGCAATGGAAATACTTTTCAGCAAATCTAGTGATGGATGGTATGATGATTATTTTTTTCGATATGAATTTGAGTTTGCTTTTCATATGACAAATAGACGAGGCGAACATTACCAATGAGATTTTATGATTGTTGATTAAACACAATACAACACAATGCAAACATTTGTTCATAAAAAATAAATAAATAAAAATAAAAAAAAACGTTAACATAAAAAGGGGATCTAAATCAAAAGACAGAAAGTAGAGAGAGTATTTGCGTAGACAGAATAATAATAATAATAAAAAAAAAACCAGAATTAAAAAGAAAAAATTTTAAATATAAATAACAATCAAACAAATTTAAACGTTTGGTACGAGTACAAATGTCATGTTACAAATCTAAATGTCCTTGAAGTTGAAATTTATGAAATTATTAAACAAAATTTGAGCTTATGTGGTACTTATATAAGTTTTATTGTCAAGGTAGTAGACTGTTTCAAATGAAGTTTTTTTTTTAACTATCGCAAGAGTACATTGTGTGAACACAGTTGAAATGGTTTTTGTTTTTTTTTTGTTTGTTTATCAAATAAAACGGTATACATAATTGTTAATCAAGTGTGTAAGAAATTAATAATAAACGTACGAGAACGAACGAACGAGCGAGCGTTTTTTTAAAAGGAACGTAGAAATTAACGATAAGTTTTCTTATTATGGCAATCTTAACAAAATTTACATTCATGTGCCAATTAAACACAATTTCAGACTTTTTTTTTAAATAAAAGAACAAATTGCTTTTCTAATAAATTACGGTCTTAATTTTTGTTTTTTTTTTTTAATTTTAATGCATATATTAACGGTTCCATTATTACCTGACAGATAGGAGCCTGTTGTGGCGCATATATAAGATTGATTAAGAATTAACATATAATAACAAATATTATTTAACAAAATTGTTTAAAATTATTTTTTTAGCGTTGCTTAAAAATGTGGAGAAATAATAATAATAAACACAAGACGTTGTATATAAAATAAATGTACTTGAAATTAAGATTGAAAACTTATAATAAAGTTACTTAAGGTTAAAAATAAATTAAACTTTCATAAATTTATACAATTAAAACAAGAACACTAAACTAAAAAGTATGATATTTACGATCTCAAGTCTTTGTGTTCAAGAGTCCAAAGAGAAAAACAAAAATTAATAATTTTTTGTCTCTTAATTTAACACTGAACATAAATACTTGAGAACATAATTTTTTAAAAGCACATAGACATTCATTATATTTGATTTTCTGGTTTTTTGATTATTTATTTGTTTAATTTAATTAGAAAGAAATAGAGATGCGATATATAGATTGTAAGTGTTCGTTTTCAAGGAGTTGGTTCAGTCTCATCGGTTGAATTAAATTGTATTTTTCGAAAACAATCAGTTTATAAATAGTCAGCGTAGAAGGATATATTTCATTCATTCTTATGACATTCTGTTACTCTCAAATTTCAATTGGTATGTGTAAAATATTTTGCGCAGCATTTTTCATACAATACAAGTATATTATAATAATTTATGTTAATAATTTTCCCCCTTATACGTACATAATTGGGCATTACAACCCTTCAGTCAGAATTATACTATGTTCAGATATGCACTTTTATTGAGTCAATATTCGGTTTATTGAGTACAATATTTTAAGTGTTCAGACATAATAATATACGCAGTTCAGCTGCTTATTTAATATTCATTTGTGTGTGTTAATTTTATCTATAAATGGCGGGATATACAGTTTATCGTCGACTCCGAACGACAGATTTTTAAGAAACTTTTCATGGCAATTTTATTTACTCTCAGAGTTTTTGCCAAAAATCTGCTGAGAGGAAGTCGCCGAAGAAATATTTTTTCATATTTTTTTTTTTTAGTTGGAGATCTCTGACCTGGGGTTTAGGCGGAGACCTCACGTTTAATAAGCCAACACACTACCTATTATACTACGGCGACTTCTATTATAATCTAGATTTTCTTATTATTCCCACGTTTTTGTGTAAAAAAAATATTACAAAATTAATTATTTTTTTATTTCCGACTTTAGTGACCAGAAAATTAAGCATAATAAATAAGTAATAAATTAAATAAAGGACCAAACTGAAGTGTAATCAAAATTTTATGAATGAACATCATTGCACGATCGAATGATTGATTGTGTGACGAATGTTCTTAGAAAGACAGAGAGAGATAGAGAGAGAGAAATTGAGAGCGAAACGAATATTTGCTTTTATGTGTTGTGAGATAAATTTGAAATGATTCTTCTTTCCACAGCTTTAGTAGTATTAAAAAAAAGAAATGAAAGACATTCAATACAAAAAGTAAAGCTAAATGCATGTAAAGCTGCACTTGTTTATTTCGTATCGGAGCTCTAGCTGTGTTCTAAAAGAGTTGCAAAATATTAATTTTAATTTGTCAATTATCAAAAAAAAAAAAAACAAAGTTATGCTTCATTTATATTTAAGACAGAAAAAATAAGCTTAAGCGTTTAATTAATATTCTTTTGTTATATTTGTTAAAAACAATTTAATGTGAAGTAAACGTGTTGGAGGTGTAATGGTTTTATGACTCAAGAAGAAAACAAAACTTAAAAATGTGTTACAGAAAAATAACATGAATTCTCGATGTGCTTGTAAGAGAAAACAACAAATCGTTTTCTTTGAAAGGTTCTTTAAGAAGGTATTATATTTAGCAAATAAATTTTGGTAATGGATTATGAGGAAATATCTACATCTAGTTAAGATGTGTTATCAAAGGCTACTAAACTTCAATATACTCAATTAGATTCCCAAATACTTTTATATTTAACTTCCAAAATACATTTTTTTAGTTTTAAATTCAATTATTTTAAACTAGATATCAATACTTTAAGAAAATTCTGTTATGAAATTGAATTTTCACACAAGTTAAGTAAATGTTTATAAATAAGTTAACTAAATAGTTAATGCCTATTATTAAAAAAAATTTAATGCTATAAAATGTTAAAAAAATTATAAAAATGTTTCGTGATATTAAGTTGGTACATTAGATTTATAAAGTAAGATATAAAATGTAGCAAATTTATTAAAAATACATTAAAAATTTGAAACTTACCTATGCCAAATGCTTTGCCAGGAGACTCATCATTGCTACCCTTGCCGCCAAAACTGTGACGTGTACGTGTGCCGAAATCTCGCATTCCACTTGGTGTTGTTTGAGCTAAAAATAATTAGCAATGATTATATTTCTTTAGTTACTGATAATATTCAAACTGATCATACCTTGCTGTGGTAAGAACTTTGAACCTAAGGATTGATTCAAGTCTACAAATGATTCAGAACGGCCAACATTCAATAAAGATTCCATAGAAGCATCAAAGCGCATGATCTATTTAAATAATTTTAGTTTTAAATTAATCAAATCCAATCTTCAATACAGAATTTATATATAATTAACTACCCTAATAATAAAGTTTTGAACAATATTAAAAACAATAGTTTCTAGAACCAACAATTTAATATTTTTTAAAGTTACAAAACTTTATTTGTATTAGGGTAGTTCCCATAAATGAACGAATATTACAAAAAAATAATAACAATAAATTATAAAAGTATAAAATTAACATTAACGCACACATAAAGATTTACATAAATATCTAAAAGTTAAATTTATATTGAATTAATAATAGCTTTACTGAAATTGCATTGAAAATATATAACCGATATGGTGTATTATTTATATAAATATCTCATCTTATATTTGGGCATTCAGTCATGTCGATTGGGATAGTTATGTACATTTAAATTAAATTAATTGGAGCTATAAGAACAATCAACATTGATTTGATAAATTTACTTTTTCAAAATCATATCGAAAAACCAAGATATTAGCGAGAGAAAAAAGAAGTTTATTTTCTTTCGAAACCTATCAAATTTATATTAACAAGCTATGTTAATATTTTTAATTAACGGTAGTACTCATATTCATTGAATTCATTTTTATATACAAGGATCAGGCCGTGACTATGAATACAACAGAGGTTTTTGAATAGGAAATACGTTGATTCAACACCTCTTCAACTTATATATCAAATAAAAAAATAAAATGAATCCGCCTTTAGATTAGGAAACTGGAAAGAATAGGACAGTGATGCAGCTTTTCCAAATTTTTGATAGGAATTAACTGACGGATATATGTTGATGGGAATAGTTTTGATCCTGACTTACATAACATACAGAATTGGCCATTACAACCCTTCAGTCAGGATTACGGCCTAGCTTCTCACACCTCTTATGTGTATGTTAATTTTATACATGTTAAGTCGACTCTGAACGACAGACTTTTTGAGAAACTTTTCATGGCAATTTTATTTACACTCAGAGTTTTTGCCAGAAATCTGCTGATAGTAAGTCATCGAAGCAATATTTTTTTTTATATTTTCGTTTTGATGTCTGACCTGGGGTTTGAACCATGGCCTTATGTCTAATAAGCCAACACATTTCCTACTAGACTAAGGCGACTTCATTGATCCATTTTTTCAACAACTGGACAGTAGGAATTTATGAAATACATATTACATGTCTGTTTATCGTTAGAGATTTTTGATTTTCTTAAAATTTTTTCTCCACCTTTTCCTCTTCACCGCATGAATGCATGAATCTAAATAAACAAATCGCTTATGAAAAAAGGATCAAAAAAACTTGTTATTTTGCAATGAGGAATTTTTATTCAAATTTTATAAATAAATCTTCGTTTGTGGTTGGCGAAACTATTAAATTATATCAATATTGTTTGATTAAATGCTGTTCCACGGGATATCGCAATATAATATAATACAAAGCAAATATGAAGTTATTGGCAGTCGCATAGCTTCTTATATAGTCTGTTTTAACTATTGCTAAGATATTAAAGAGCAAAAGTCAACGCCCAATATCACTTTTTTAAGCTTTTGTCAAAGTAAAACAAGTTATAGATATCTCTAAATAGGTTACGAATAAAGTCGATATAGTAAGAAATCAAAACTTAAAATATAACATAACATAATTGGTCATTACAATCCTTTAGTCAGGATTACGACCTAGTTTCTCACACCACTTATGTTGTGTGTGTTAATTTTTATACATGAGTGATGGGACCTACAGTTTAAAGTCTACTCCGAACGATGGATTTTTAAGAAATTTTTCATGGCAATTTTATTTACTCTAAGAGTTGCCGGAAATCTGTTGAGAGGAAGAAATATTTTTTCATATCTCGTTCAGTTGGAGATGCCTGAAAACTTAAGTTGTATGACAAATTCCATTTTTTATGAATTAATATTCGCCTACAAGCCACAACAATACAAAATAGTTTTAAAATAATGAACCACTGCTACTTATCATTACTTGTCTGATGTGTTTTAGGCTTTTCGATTTAGAATATTGAACATTAGTCAAAAACATTTGGAGATGAAAAAGATACAGAAAAACAGATACCTACACAAATAAAGTTTAAGCAAATATATGTATATTGTACAATATAATGTGTAAAATGGAAAACAATTTTATAATCATTGACTCGCAATAACCGACATTCGACGTTTTAACCCAAATATTTTAGAAACAGATAAAATAGTTTTTATGACTTATAATTGTGAGTATCTGTATGTATATACTGTCGTAATCATTAGGTTTCGTACCTAGTTATATTAGCTTTTTTACCTGCCAAACCTTTTTACAGCATAATAAACTTTAACAACAAATGGAATTCTTTTAAAGATAATAAATACAACACATCAGTAGATAACATTAATGCTAAAAGAATGTTAATGTTTATATCAAATAAAAGTAGCTTTCTCCATTATTTCAATACTGTATAACATATTATCTCAGCAATTACTGCATTTATTCTTTTATTCATGGATTTTTATTTAAATTTGGTAGTTATTTGATGTATGGACAGTTTCGTTTCGGTGTTACCAACACATAACTCAAAACTAGATTTATTAATGGGAAAAATTGTTGGTTTCATCAATGTAAATATTCATCATGACTTTAATATTCACTAAAAGGAATGCATTTGGGAATGGAATGCATTAAAAAATTTGAACATACGAAACTTTAATGATTAGGATAGTATACAGATGTATATAAAAATTTAATGAAATAATACACCATAAAAAGAACACATTAAATATTGTTAATTTGTTAAGTTGATCGGTTTTTGTTACGGAGTTAATATTTATGTGTGTACTTACTGTTCCAGGATTTGGTGTTTCTTTAACCGCCTTTTTAATATCATAATCATAATCGTTAATAAATATGGTGCGATTTGTTTGTTTTTATATATTATTTAGGTTGGGATTTTTTTTTTCGTTTAACAATATTAATGTGTATCAAAATATATTTTTTATTTGTTATTAGTTGATTATTGTTAATGGTGAATTGGTGGTGAATTTTGTTTTAAATAAGATTGACAGTTAAGACATTATTGTTATTTTGTTTGTTTTTAGTTAGGTGGTGAATACAAAATTTTTATTTTTAAAACCAATTATTCAAGGTGAGCACAAAATACACATTTAAGATATTTTTGTTATAATTTTCGTTAACGTGAAAGCATAAAAGAAGTGAGAGAAAGAATTATTTAAGGAAAAAACAATTTAGAGTTTTAGTAAAATCAAAATCAGAGTTAAAAACATTTCTTTTTAGAAAATAACCATTTTACCAATTAAAAATAGAAAGAATTATTTATTATATTCCATATTAATTACTTTATAAAATTGTGTTGAAATTTGCTTTCTTACATTTTAATAAATTGTGTTTAAGCATAGACAGCAGAAAGTTAAACAATTCTGCGACTACATTTAGACAAATTACAAAATAAATAGAAAGATTTACTATAAAATGTTTACACACCTGTGAAAAGTTTGGTACACTGCATGTTTTACGCATAGTTAGCGGTTGGCCATGAGCGGTTTCTAGTTCTTTGACAGCAACATTTTGTCTCAAACGATCTAATGTTAGAATACTTTCCACAGCAGAAACACCGCGGGTATATTTTTCTGAAAGAGTAATAAAGAACATAAATAGCATGCCCTCATGAAATTGTAGAAAAAACATATTAAGACGAGGCCCTAACCACTAAGAATTCGTCCACCAAGCACTTATATTGATACAAAATCATTCAAAATTACATATTTTGGAAAATAATAATGAATGCAACCTAAGAGTTAAATTTTTCTGATGGTAATTTTGTTATCTTTAAATTTATATAAAAAAAGTTTGTGTGTATTCGGATGCTAAAAACTTATTATTTTTAGAAAAAATTATTTGATTCGCGTGATAATAAAATGTTAGGTGTTGATGGATAAGCTTCTATGTTCAAGCATAGAAATAAGAAATACAAAACTATCACAAACTATCTGCCTCATCCTTTTATTACTTGGTTGCTTTGCTTCAATTTCATTCATATTCGCCTATTTCACTAGATCAATCACTAGCTTAGCTAGAAAACTAGCTAGATTATTGAAATAGAAAGAAAGCAAAGAAGTGGTAAACAAAATAAGAGAGATATTGAGATAGTCCTATGTTTCTTAAAGCGAATGCTTGACCGAAGAAAGTTATCCATTACTACCAAACCTAACCTATAATCGCACATTTTCGTTTATTTGTAATTTAATTTTTCAAGTCTTTTTGGAACAGATCTATACACTACACGAAATAATTTTATAAATTTAAAGATAAAAAATTAACCTTCAGAAAATGTAACTCTCTTAGAGGACAGTCATATTTATTTTCTAAAAAAAAGTAATTTTGAATATTAGGACATCAATAAAAAAGGCTTGGTGTACGAATTAGTAGTGGTTATGGCTCGTACCTATATAGGTTTCTCCGTCACTGGCAGAACAGTCATCACCGCTGGCTGCTAATTGAGCCAGGGACTCACGATCTTCTAGTTCTTCGGAAGCTTTGGGTATATTCGATACTACCTCATAGGTAACACCAGTGCTGGCTATATTATTTTCTATTCTCACTAAACGGAATTTCTTTAAGCGATCTGTTATGCTAGGGCCCTTTTTAATGTTAATACATAGGCGTTTTCGCAATACTAAATCCATAGGTGCTGGATGGGATAGACGAACTGTTGTGCGTAATATGAGATAAACTCGTTCGTTTGCTTCAGTCACCCTATTTAAAGCAGGGCTGTCATGCATTGATGAATCCCAACTGGATATTGCACATACATCTTTGTCCAAGTGCTGGAGAATTTGTAATGTATAGAATTTGTGTCCGTGTTCTTTGGAAAGTATAGAATTTAAGCCGGCTATGGAAAATTCATCATTCGTATTTTGAGCTGAGAGATCATCGGCGTTTAGATTAAG
Source organism: Sarcophaga subvicina (assembly GCA_936449025.2). Classification (NCBI taxonomy): domain Eukaryota; kingdom Metazoa; phylum Arthropoda; class Insecta; order Diptera; family Sarcophagidae; genus Sarcophaga; species Sarcophaga subvicina. The sequence continues at coordinate 44,870,379 of OW388084.2, forward strand.
GAATAAAACTGGTACATGAGGTTCCATGCCAGAAGGTGGATTCCACGATGCAGGCGCTCCAGGTATACCTGAACCAGGTGCCGGTACTAGAACAGCATTACGTTCTTCAGTGAGTGATACCCATTGATGGACTAAGCTTAATTCACGTTCTCGTTCTTCTTCTGTCTTTTCTTCCTTTTTAATGAGTTTTTGTATTTGTTGATCTAAATATTGCCGTCTTCGACCTAAAGCCTCACTCCATTTTTCTCTTAAAATTGTAAGGTCTTCCTCTTGGTAAGAATCCAGAGCACGTTGCAGACGGGAGCGCACAGTTACACTACCAATAGCAATGTTCACTATAGATTGGCAAATTATGGGCAGAGTGCCAGAATTTTGAACAGGTTTGACGCGTACATGTACACGTCGCTGTTGTCCTTGGCGCAACTGGTATATGCCACCGGTAAGCACTTCAGTTGCATTAGTAACCTCTACCGGGGCGTAATCGCCATTATCGTTAAGTTCGTGAATTTCCACCCACAATTCGATTTTACGAGACAACTCTGCCCAACGATCTACTAATGAACGTGCTTTGGCTTGCTGCTGCTCCACTTCCCATCCCTTGGATTTGGAAAAGCCAGCACTACGATGACCCCACACCTCGATAGAAAGGGCACCTTCAATACAATGCTCTAGGAATTCTTCGTTAATAGTCACAGTAAAATCTTTCGTATGATCAAATTTAAAGATCATATTTTGATCTCTTGGCGTAGTTTCGGCATTAATAACGGGCACCACTGTTTCCTGATGACCCCAAAATGTGTATTGGCAAAAAACAAAATTTGACAGAGATAATGGCAAGCCAGAGGCACACTTAATTGTTACACGGCATGTTATTTGATTTGCCATAGGATCAGGAGTATCCTCATAATCATCTCTTGAATCCGATGACGATTCTGATATCGATTCACACATACGATCTTGTGGCATTTGACCAGCAATACGTTGAACTTCGACTTGAAGTCGTCCAGCAACTTCTCCTTGTTGACTTATAATAGGCGTATGATAGTCTAGTTTAACATCATGAAACAAAACTTCCAAGAAAATATTGGCAACGCCAATTAAATTGTGATTCTCCTGCGACTCATAGAAGGGATCCAATGTTTTTGAGTTTTCATTTTCCTGCAATACAATACAATACAATGCAATTAATTAATGTCGAATGGAATAAATATTTTTATGTTGGTTGAGCTTTCAAACAAACGATGAGAGTCACCTAAAGAATTGTGTGGAATATATTTTTTTTTTATAAAATTACCTCGTCCGATTCTTCCTCATCTGAGAAGGTTTCAATGAGAGGCTTTTGTATAGCAATTAAATGAGTATAGAACAATGAAATAGAAGGATACGTTAGTAATAGAAACGTTATGTATTCATTTGTATTCTAATAAAAGAAATACTAGATTATGTTGGAAACAATTGATAATAAAATAATAATTGAGCAAGGAAAGTCGGAATATTTTTATAGTCCATGGCAAGGATAATTAAAACGATGTTGATATCGATGGAGCTTATTGCTTTAAAAAACCATTTACTTTTTTATAACTTTTAGACGATGAAATTGAATTTAGAATTCCTTATAATTTTTTTTTAATTTAAATTGCAAATTTTCTAAAATTCTTCTAATATTTCAAATTTTAAACTTCGAAAATCTAACGATACAAGATTTTCATGAAGATTAAATTAATAAGTTTAATATAATTACCAATCCATTTAAAACACGTTCTTTATGCTCTTGATACATTTCTCTCATATCGATAAGTTTATTTTCCAGTTTTTCCATGCTCCAAATTTGACTACCTGAGTTTAAACGTTTCACAAGAATTGCAGGTTCACTTACAAAAGCACCGCGCTAAAAGATTAATTATTAATATAATTTCGATATGAACACATTAAAAATTAAAATTGTATTCGTACCCTTCTATTTGGACTTAAATTCGCTGGTGGAATTTGTAAAGTAACCGAAAATTTCGTTTTCTTTTCCATTTCTTCGGCAAGAAAATTGGCTTCTTGTACTAAAGCATTCGCTCTCATAATGTCATTTTTCAATTGGCCTAAAGAGCGCTTAAACATTTCGTCGCGTTCTTGAGCCCATTTCTCCACACGCATCTGTGAGGTGGGTGTATTGGGGGTAATTTTACCTAAACGCAAAGGATCATATGGTGTGTATGGCGCATAAGGTGTGCTTGGGGATAAAATATTACGTAATTGTTGAAATTGGCGTTCATATTCCTGAAAAATAATAATAAAAACACATCAGTGCTGTTTGTTTTCATAATTTTAGCAAAATTTAATTTACTTGTCTTTGTTTTTCTAATGCCACTTGCTTATCTTCTTCATGTTGCCGTTCCAGTCGAGCAATGGCTGTTTGTATGGGATCATTGCTTAACTCGTTTTGCATAATTTCATCGCGTGCAAAATTATAATCTATCAGTTGAGCTGGCGTTTGCGGTTCCGAATTCATATTGGCATTGGCTGATTTCGGGCAATTTACGCGAAAAAAGTGATGATTACCCCATAAGATACGATCACCATTTGCTATAGGTGTTTTTTCCACAGCTGCATAGCCATTAACAAAACAACGGGCTCCTGGAAACGGTTCCAAAAAGAGCCCACCATCTTCTATGGTAATAACACAGTGTTCAGGCTGAATACCCAAACCAGACAATTGGATATCTGGTTGAGGACCACTGATGGTGTGACCACCGATTAAAGTACGTTCTTTGAGATAATAAACTAACAACTCATTTAGGGACGGATCTGCATTTAAATTAACTAAATAGTATTTATTCTTCTCAACCATTATACCACTAGCTTGCACACTAATGCCCATCTTTTCCAAGGCCTGTTGCCGTTCATTTTGTATGCGTTCTGTTTTCACTAACTTTTCTTCCCAAGTCTGAGAGATTTGTTTCATTAGATTTTCACTTTCCGCTAGTTTGTCATTGATGTCACCCACCGGAGATCCGGTGGCATGTTTAAGCATATTTCTTAGAGTCTCTACCTCATGGCGAAGTTCGCGTATTATTCGTGCATTAGGATCTTCATTGACCACGGCATGGTTAACAATACGTTTAGCGCGATCAGCATACCGTAAAGTTGACAAAGTCTCTTCAAAATTGTCAGCTGAAGGCGAAATTGTAGCCACCATTACTGTGCGCGAATTGCCGCCTAAGTTGTCTTTTAAAAGCCATGTTAGCACTGAATCACGGTAGGGCACAAACTTATCGCCGCCGCTCTTTTTACCATTTGATTGATCCGCAAGTTTTGAAATTACTAAACCCAAGGTAGTAAGAGATCTGTAAATGAAAAGCAATAAAAACTGTTGTTGTTGTTGTTTTTAATAGAAAGACCACTAAGGAATCTTACTTGTTAATATTAGAGCCTTCCTTTAGGCGATCACCCACAGCACCTGTTTTAACAGCCCTTTCTGAACCAGCCAAATCGACTAAGGACATACGCGATACTTTTTCTCCCGTCACACCTGTAGCCTGATCGGTAAGGATCTGTGTCAGCACTACTGAGAACACAGCATGAGATCTTGATGATTCTGCATTCATATTTGTAGCAGCTACAGTACGAGATTTATTTCCTTCAGTCATTAGGTTGTCAATGTCTTGATATGATGCAACTGCCAGCTGTGATAAACCATCAACGTAGGGCCCTAATACATTGTGTTCGCGCACTTTAAGTGACTGTTTGTTTGGCTTAGGATCTAAGAGATCATGGACTTTTTCATTGTAGATTTCCATATAGGAAACTTCCACTTTGTACATTAGTTCTTGAGTAGATTTATTTGAAATGGCCGAAAATAAATTATCACACAAACGCGGGATAATACCTTTACATTCTTGCGAACCCATCATCGTATACGATTTACCAGAACCTATAGTAGAGTAGAGTAGTAGTAGCATGTAGCGATCAAAAACATAATTTATAAAGCAAAAGAATTTTAATTGAATAAAATAATGTCTTCTTTATTGTGTATTCAATAGGAATACACTACCATACCTGTTTGTCCATAGGCAAATATGCATGCATTATAACCTTGAAATGCATTATCCAATATATCACGTCCCACACAATCAAAAACAGTCTCTTGTGAGGCAAAATTTTCATCGTTTGGATTAAGCGAATAAAAACAATGATCAAATGCAAATGTCTTTGGGGGTTTCCGGCTGTAACAACAATAAAATAGTGCGTTTAATGAAAAATATTAACACTGGCAACTTGAATCATGCACCAGACATACATACCTTTCGATCTTGTCTATGGCTGGTGGATTGTTCAGAATAGTCTGCTGTTTTTCCATTTCTACAATACATTTTGTGCCTAATTCGATTTCTGAAAATAAAAGAAAACGCATTAGATTTGTAAAAGAAAAGATTAAATGAAATATTAATTAAAGCAAGTACAAGTAAACTTAATTAATATGATTTTTTAATATCCACTTAGGTATTCCTTCGAAGATTTCGAGTGGAATTTAAAATTAATCAGACTTTTAAAATTATTTCATATTTCTCTAATTAATCAAATTCCGTGGCATCACAACGGGCCGCTATGCGTGCTCAAGTGAGCTTTCCGATATTAGAGCTACCACTCCGACCTTAACCTAATTAATCAAATGGTATAAGGGTACTAAAATTTCCGCCGTATCATTCACAAGAGCAATACAAACTTTTAAAAATGGATTACGGAATTCCATTTTGGATAGTAAGGAACGGAAAACACCGTTACAAATACGAATTGATAGATTTTTATTAATGTATCGAACAACTCCGACTTTATCAACTGGCCTAACTCCAGCGGATATGATTTTTCAATACAAACCCCGAACTTTGCTCACAAATTTAATGTTTAATGAATCAGATTCAACATTAGGATGAAGTCGCCGTAGTCTAGTAGGTAGTGTGTTGGCTTATTAGACGTAAAGCCAGGGTTCGAGCCCCAGAGTAAATAAAATTGCCATGAAAATTTTCTCAAAAATCTGTCGTTCGGAGTCGACTTTAAACTGTAGGTACCACCACTCATGTATAAAATTAACACACACAACATAAGTGATGTGAGGAACTAGGTCGTAATCCTGAATGAAGGGTTGTAATGACCAATTATGTATGTATGATTCAACATTTGGAATAATTTAGAGTCAAACATAGTAGCTAAACGTATATTACCATGTTTTAAGGAGGGGGAAGAGGTATGGTACAGGAATGTTTATTCAAATTTAGTAAAATTGGTGAAGGGTAAGGTCATAAAGAAACTGAGTAGTTGTAGTTATATGGTGTTGATTAATGGCGTGTTGAGGTAGGCGCACATGGATCAGATAAGAAACTATTCTATTAAGAGTAGGGATATTATATTAGTACCGTCAGGCGAAAGTGAGGCTGTGGAAAAGAAGAGCTTGGGTGTTGAGGAGGATAGAAGGGTGGTTACGAGTAGTATGACTGAGAAGAATTAGATGTTAGGGGATATTGAAGTTATTTAAGTTGGGAGGAATGATATGTATATATAATTATTACTCTCTTAATTATTAAGATCTCTTATTATTAAGTTCTCTCTATTATGTATTATTATGAAGTACAGGTTTACGAATATAATTAAGTCAATAATAAAACGAGTCTTTAAGTAGAACTCAACCACGCTGGTTTTAATTATAACAATAACGAATTGAATCAGTATTTTATTAAGATTTTTAAACATGGCTCCGGTATTAGAACCCTTTATGCAAGTGGATTGCTATTTTTATTTAGGAAAATAATTGATTTTCTTCGTAGGCACAAAAATGAACTACGTGTACGTCATCTGCTATGAAAAAATTCTATTTTCAATCAAAAATCTAAAGTAATACGGATTTATTTTGTGTTTGATTCTATTTTATATCCCAATAAATATGACTAGGACTGGCATTGATGACGACACTAGAATCAATGAGTAGTGATGGAGATGATAAAAAGAAATGAGTCTGGTGTTTGTAATGATTTTATTTTGCTTTCATTTGTCATTTATTTCTTTTACAATAAAACGTAAAACTTCAGGTTTTTCTTGTTAAAGCATTTTATTACCATATAAATTTAAAGAAATATTTTTCTTTTTTATTTTAAACGAAATAAACAAATACAATACAAGACTGTTGGATGAATCGCTGAATAGTTAAAGATAGTTAAAGAGTTTAATGGAAATAATGATAATGATATTTGTGGTCTAGTATGATGCTATTTCTATTTTCATATACACATTTTAAACAATAGAAAAATAAGGGGAAATAAAAACATATTCAAAGTAGTTAAAGTGAAAAAAAGAGTTGAGATTTAAAACAAAAAAACTAGAAACATAAATACAATATGAAAAGAAAAGAAACTACAACTTATTGTTATAGAGCAGAACAGACAGTTATAATAAAGAGTAATTTCAAAAGAGGTATTATATTTTAAAGCAAAACACAAATCAAAAATATACTTTTCATATACAGCCTCCTATAGATACAATGTTAGAAATGTTGGAAACGACATACTTTTCCTTAACAAGTACCGCAATTGTCGAAATAAACATCACTCTCTGCAATACTCTGTTGTCCTTTGTGCTTCTTATTACACTTTATAGTTCTTATTATTAAGTCTAAACATTATTAGTTTGTTTGTAGAGCCTTGTTATTTATTATTAAATTATAACTTAGTTTCAGTGGTTTCATTTTTATTTTAATTTCAACCGTGTTCATATACATACATTCACAAAAAAAAGTGAAATGGAAAAAACCCCCACTTGGTAAAAGTTATGGTATTATGCCGTCATGTCGTGTCGCATAGCAATTTCCAAATTATTATCGCCGAATATTCTGTAGAATATAAAAAAGTATTGTTACACCCAATCTGTAATATTCATGGACATGGATCTGCTATTAGCCACCATTATTTTCATTGGTAAGTCCATAACATAAAAATTTGGCTGTGAGAAGATTAGTGTGACGCATAAATAAAAATAATATTTCAAAAGAATTGATACAAAGCAAACAGTTTGTGTGAATTCCCCCAAATGGATTTTGTTGATGGCAATGTCCTAAATATTCATACGTAAGAGGTAGCCATAGTTGGGCATTTCTATGGATTTTTAATTTAGTTTCCAACGTTCCAAATTCTAAATAAAAACATTTAATATTAAAGTGAGAAAAAAGAAATGCTTCCCGCTTTTGGATTATGATCGATTTCAGACTAAAGGTTTAATATAAAAACATTCTCCCTGGTTTTTGAGTATAATCGATTTTAGGCTATTGAAAAGGCAGAAGCATTCATAAATATTTAATTTATATGAAATTGTTCATTACGAAATGATTGAATTGGTTTTACTTACGCAATTAACTTTTGATTAATATTTCTTAAAACTTATGTCATTTATTAAAAAATGTTTTTAATAATTGGAGTCTTAGAACTATCTTTCCTTCTTTATAACAATTAATATTTGATAAATTCCATCAAAAGACATTTAATTTGGGTTTGCAAGCGCAAATAGTGTTTATGAATCTGATAAAAGAAAACTCTGAACCGTCAAGACCCATCATCCTTATCACTGAGCTAAAAACTTCTCTAAACACCGTTTGAGACCACTGGAGTATGTTGAGTTAAAAAAAGAAGTTCAATGTAGTGGTCTTAAACAAATAATAAAAAAGTGCCTGGAATTATGGAACGATGCTAAAGCCACAATGTTTTTAAAAGGATTGAAATTGGGAAAAACTGGTAGTTGTTGCATAGTGGGAAGTCGCCGTGGTCTAGTAGGTAGTGTGTTGGCTTGTTAGACGAAAAGCCAGGGTTCGAGCCCCAGGCCAGACATCAAAATAAAATACAAAAAGTATTTCTTCGGCGACTTCCTCTCAGCAGATTTCTGGCAAAAACTCTGAGAGTAAATAAAATTGCCATGAAAAGTTTCTCAAAAATCTGTCGTTCGGAGTCGAATTTAAACTGTAGGTCCCGCCACTCATGTATAAAATTAACACACACAACATAAGTGGTGTGAGAAACTAGGTCGTAATCCTGACTGAAGGGTTGTAATGACCAATTATGTATGTATGTATGTATGTTGCATAGTGGTTGCTGAATAGAGTGGGAATCTCTATTCCGTAATATGAAGAAAACAATAACCAAAAAGCCGGCTGCTTTGGCCAATAGGTTCGGCCAATGCCAATCACGCATACATGTACATATGTAGCAAGTCGATTGCCTGGAGTTCCGGAAGATTAGTAAACGGATTCTTATAAATCCACCAAGATATATGTGAGTATTTATACAAGCAATAGAAGCATTACAGCAACTCATTTCGCTTTGAATTGTGCCAGAAGCAATATGTATTTGTTGCTCTTATTCAAGTCTATAGTCTGTCAAATCTGATTCGCCTTGCCTCTTTAGCCTGTTAAAAATGATAAGTAAAAGTAACAACAAATACACATAAAAAGCAAACATAAACAAACTTTTGGCTTTGTTTTTGACGTGGGAACCACAATACAACAACAAAAATAAACACTCAACTTTGTTGATACCACTAATTGTATTAATATATCTGGGAATCCAACTTAAAATGTAAAGCGAGTGATAACCACTGTTTCAGTCTATAACGGATAGTTTTGTTGATGAAAAATGTGAGGTTAGAGGACGTGTACTTGTCAATTTAGAGGTCGATTTGACCCATTGTACATGAAAAATGTTACTCAACGGAAAATTGTGAAAATCGATTGTTCCAGTTGTCTTCCAATATTAATAGGAATGAGGGTTTGCATACTTTTCTTGCAAGGTAGGTTAGGTTTAAGGACGTACACTTGCCGTTGGGACAAGTACAATACCCAAAGAAGTCAAAATTACCCATTGTAAATACGTCCTAGAACAGAGACAAAGAGATATAATAGTGAAGGAGATAGGAAAATGGGGAGAGAAGAAGAGGTAGAAAAGGGAGAATAAAAGAAAAGGAGGAAAAAATATGGCACCATATGGGATCGCAACTACGGCAAATAAAATAGAAAATGTACAGAAAACTTAAGGAATTATTTATAATTGCTCCTCATAGTTTTAAAGCAAGAAAATTTGGATCCGTATATAACAGATTCTAGAAAATTTGAAAGCAGAAATTTCACATTCAAATAATTAATAGATGTAGCACGATAACTAAACTACAACTGATAACTAAACAATACTTAAAAAGTCACTGCTTACTATCGACAATACTCAATTCATAAACTGTTGGATATAATAAATCCCTTCGGTTAAATTGATAAGTAGAGATTGCGCAATTGTTGAAAGCAAATTCTTGAAAATTGTTTCGGCTGGTAATTTATTCAATACCCATGACTTTGATAGGAACAGTATCAAATTAACAGATGAAAAATTGCTTTTTTATTTTTTTTCAATTTTACCAATCATTTAAAAACGAGTTACTTCCTTTGGTACCAAATCCAACTGATTATACTATTGTTAAATGGTGTATTTTAATTACATATAATGAGCACAAAATATAGCTGTCAATATCAAATTATGCAACCATATTACGATATTCTATCAAAACAAAGTAATTATCTCGTCACTGTATACAAAATACAATTAAAAAAATCAATTTGTGAAACATTAAAGATTATAATAAAATAAGGACGAAACATACCAACGCTAACGTGTTTATAATAAAATTATAATTACAAAGGCACAAATTTCTCTTGTTGTCAATTAAACGCGTGTAGCCTGCCACTAACAGTTTACGTTTAAGTGACAGTAGCTTATACATTTACTCACTTATCTTTGATATTTCATTTCGTTATCGTTAGCGTGACTATTTGCTCGCATTATATTTATAGCGAGCACTACTTTAGGTGGTAAGGATATATCGTATCTTTGTTTTTTTCTTCAGATATTTATAACACTTTTAAATAATTAGACTCTTATATCCGTTATATTCATTGGCTATTATAACCATCAGAATATATGGAGAATTAGTAATACGAATTTTTTTTAATCACCACTCCAAATTTTGTGGAGTATTGATGTCAACCTGCGATCATGTATGACACTTAATGAACAACAAAATTTAGGCGGAACATACTTTCAAAAATCAATCTAACAAATTATAATAAAAATTAAGGAGTGAATAATTAATATCACTCACTTTTAATCACTTATCTGCCCATATTTACCGCTACTAAAAACTAATTTTAATGCGTAGAATATCATGCAGTCGTATCTAACCGACTAAAACTTTCTTTCTTGTCTTCCTATGTTAGTAACAATAAATATAATTATCACTTTGACACCAGTAGTAATCTATACCAATAGTAATGTGTATGTACATAATATATATGGCTTTGTCCCCCTACTATTTTACTGAAAATATTCCCCTCCTTGTATCTCTTTTGTTTTCTATGAAAAGTATTTAATTATCTGAACATTACATAAATGCAATATAGTTTCAATTTTTTTAATTTCGTTTCTTTACTTTTTGGTTTAATAACTTAGAAAAATTCAAGGTTTAATTAAAATTACAACAATTTTTTGTTTTGTTTTTTTTTGTATTTTTTTTGTGCTGATAATGAAATGTCGTAATCATCAATCACTTGGCTGGTGGTGGCTCATTACAAAGTTATTTCTTATTGTCTATTATATTATATTGTTTGTACCAGATATTGTTGTAAAATGTATGTTATTAGTTAAACTAATAGTATGTAGGGCATGTAGGAAATATACATACATATGTACATATGTATACAAAATAACAATAATTGAGATAATAAAATAAATAAAAAGAAAAAGACACAAGAAAAAATAAGGCTAATAAGAAAATAAAATAAAATAAATTAAATTAAATTTATACACATATTTAAAATGCAACAAAGCAGCTTTCACAGCGGTATACAATAAAGAGAGAGAATATGAGAAAAAATGCGCAAAAGTACTACAGATGCATACATACATATATGTAGATGTCATAAATATTTAAAAAGAAATGCCACTACTTAAAAAGCTTAAAAAAAGATATTCTTTTTATTTATTATCGTAATAACTATGTATCACTACTTTTGACAATTTCTTCTCTAAAAATTTCGTGATGAGTACAAAAAATATTCCGAATTAAAATACTAAATGTTAGTATAGGACATGTCGTTTTTTACAAACATACACGCATAATTGGTCATTACAACCCTTCAGTCAGGAAGCTTCTCACACCACTTATTTTGTGTGTGTTAATTTTATACCTTACAGTTTAAAGTCGACTCCGAACGATAGATTTTTGAGAAACTTTTCATGGCAATTTTATTTAATCTCAGGCTTTTTGCCAGAAATATGCTGAAAGGAAGGCGCCGAAGCAATATTTTATTAATATTTCGTTTTATTGGAGTTGTCTGATCTGGGGTTTGAACCCTGGTCTCACGTCTAATGAGCTAACACACTACCTACTGGACTACTGTAACTTCTATGTCGTACTCTACCGAGTTTAAAAAACAAAAGATTAATTAAAATTGATTTTTTAAATTTTAAAAATTTATAATTTAGTAAAGTTACAAACCATCTGAAAGCCTGTGCGAGAACTATTATATAATAATTGTCTATTGTTAATGAATATTACAAGTCTTTTTAAATACAGAATACAGTTGTAAGAAATTCAGAATTAAAGAATTATAGCAAGTAGTCAATGCCCTAACCAGATTGCTCTTCTTGCTGATACCAGTACGGGCAAATTTTTTAGCGATACGAACTTCTAAAGATTGATTTGATATACGTGGCCATAAGTTTTAGAACTAATCTCCTTTATTTGACCAAGATGATGCGGAAGGTGAACATTCTAAAAATAATGAAAAGGAATAAATTTCTATTCTGCAAATTCATAGGTAAGAGATGGAATATTAGCTCAAAAGTAGTGAAGTTGTTCTATGGTTCCGCAGTTTTGCCACATAGTATTGCAGGCGATGAATAAAGATATCTCTTTAGGCATATCAGGCGCTTTTAGGAATACTTCTTATGTTTGTTTCCCATAGAGGACTGCCGGCTAGAATCTTTTTTTCTGTAGTCTGGCTGAAACCAATATTTTAAGGGAAATTCACTTGAGCCTGGACCGGACGCTTGAGTGCGTGTTACAAGGTATTTTAATTTTTTTTATTTTAAAGACCAATATACATGTTCCCTTGTCATACAGTCAATTGTGTTGGAATACCAGAATGATACTTACAGAAGAAAGAAAAGAAAGGTTAGTAAGCGACAAGTTGAAAAATACAATCTTTAAAAACAGCACGAAGATATGGATACGGATGGATAATGAAAAAAAGCATGAAGGCACATTGATGACTCCCCAAGCTATGAGATCTTTACAATCAACGGAGCTGATCTTCGAACATATCGCAATGAGTGAAAGAGTGGTCAACCTAATTGGCAGTCATACTGCACTGAACACAATGACTAGACAATTTGTGACCTCCTGGCTGGATGTATCTCGCAGAAAGGTCCACACGGTATTCCTAGAAACGTACAGTATACACTGGGTTCCACGGTGCGGGAAGGTGTATGGAACTTTGGCTTAATAAGACCGAGAGTTTATGTGCCATGACAAAATAGAGTAGAGTTTAGAATCTCCAGTTACTTTGAAGTGAGTCCCGTATTTGTCCTTTTTCAGAACAAAATCTTTATCGAAATAATTTACGAAATCCATGTTTTCAAAACTACCACAATGTATTCGTATTACTAAACAAACGTGTATACTTCATATCCAACAATACATGAATAATTATGAAACAAGTAAAAATTATTGATTTTATAATTTGTATTTTGAATACAACTTTAACTCCCATATTTATAAAATTACAGTCGATTTACAAACATAAATCAACAATAATTTTTTATGAACGTGGGAGGAATATTTCGAAATTGTGTAAATTTAGAATGAAAGGCGGACGAACGGAAGGGACCGGAGATGTCTGAAGAGGCGATGTTAGGGGGTATTGATAGTTTCGCTGATAAGCTCGGTCTGCTCCACCATGATTAAAGCAGAAACAGCAATGATGTGGAGAGAACGGAATCCACTCAACACCTTTTATGCGAGTGCCCTGCACTTTAGAACAGACGTCATCGGTTTTGGGGTGACAGAACGTTTGGAGAACTGGACATGGCGGCGAACATGCCACTAAGAGAACTGGCCGGTTTCATCCTCGGGGTGGTTCAAACCTGTCACTAACGGATCATGACAAGGGGGGCTCACTGAACTTGCCTGTGAACCTAACCTAGAATGACTTAATTTGAAAATTTGAAGAGAATGAAATCGTTACGGATTTGGACAAGTCTGTACAGAATTGCAATGATCGTACTGTTAGAAATATTGCTTCTGTTCAAGAAAGTGTGGCGTATAACAGGCATTTGTCGTTTCTTCGGTATTCTCATCATTGGGCCCTTTTTTCGATTTATTGTGGAGCGTTTTGGATTTGGATTTACACCACTGTCTATAGATAGTACAATTTATGCAACAATTAAAGCAGGCGGGTCATTCACAATGCCGTAGATATTCTGTTCCAACAGGCTTTTAATGCTGTTTCGAACAAACTGATCTTCATTTATTACACCCTGAACCTTCATTCGATTTAGAGCGTTATTAAGGTTTTATATTCGATATTTTTTAACGTACAGTTACAAATTATGAACTGGACTGTATGTTATAGCAACATGGCTATGGTATTAGTCGTAAAACACAACTGAATTTGGCTTTATTTCAAAAGAAGTTTTCAACGCGTAGATTTTCTCGTTTAGCCAACTTCAATTAGGTCACCAAGATCATGCGATTAAGCTTTTATAGTATAACTATGCTAAAGATCATGTTTACGGGAAGGTTCGCATAACATTGGAACATTTGAAGATCAACATTCAAGTTATCACTGATGTACCGACCAAATTGTTGAAAAACCGATCGGAAAATAACTTAAAAGAATGGACTGTCGTAATAGATACCAAGGTAATCTCAAGGAATTATCAGAAAATAAAAGTTTCATCGAAATTATGACATTGTTTGTATTATTTGAAAAGGATGGAGTCTAAATTTGTAAATACTCAAAGGAAATATTGTCTTTTAGAAACCTATTCATTTGTCACAAATATAACAATGGAATATATGTACCTGTAATCATAATGTATATTTTATTATATTTTCTCTTTTGTTGACTATTTTCTTTCGAATAAATGATAGAGACCGAAGTAAATCATAAGACCTTTAGTTCAATTATAAATATAAGAAGAAAAAAAATAAGTTGTGTAAATAGAAAAAACTACATAAAACAACTTTACTTCTATACTATAAAGCTTACTTTGTTATTGTTAGAAGAATCTAAATATTTATTATAAAATCCCGAGTGCTTTGTACTGAAATTCCCCCATCGTTATAAAATATTTACAGATGTACATATCGTCACCTAAAACGCAAACGGCCCTAACTAACAAAAAATTCAAAATTGACTTTTTCATTGATTCTGATGTATTTCATCAAAACACATGTTCACAAAAAAAATTGAACTGCTGCGGACAATAATGTCATTTTTATTAACAAAAAACAAACGGCCCTATCTACAAACGCAATTATGTAATAAACGCCAAAAGACCTAACTAACCGTTTGTATGTAAAACATTGTCAATTGTCAAAACAATACATAGATTGTACCGTTAAACAATTTTATATTGAAGAAAAACTAATTATAAACATTTTAAGGCAATTTACTAAATAAAATAATTTTATATTAAAAGTGTTGTGATTGATATGTACATAATATGTATTATATAGGGAGTTCTAAAATAAAATAACAATAAAAAGTGTCTGAACTGTATATTGATTGCAATGCAAATTCCAATTAAAAAAAATAAACAAAATTGGAGGCTTTGGAGTCAAAAAAACCGAATGGAAGGTAAAGAATATCAAGGCATCTCTAGAGGAAACGTATTGGTGCGTAAGCCTAGAGAAATGAAGGAACCATGTAATTCAACGTTTTGCGAAAAAGCTCAAGCCGACATTGTTCCTATTTTGCTGAAACCACTCGTAAAAACATTTTTGACTCCTTTTGGAAAATGTCGTGAGATTATAAAAAAAAACTTTATGTCCAAAGCCTTGTAGAATGTTCTCAAAGACAACGTATTACTGTCGAGAACTCTAAACGGTCAATTACAAAACACTACTTTTTGAAGCACTACACAAATCAAATCCAAGTATGTAGACAAATGTTTTTGTCTACTTTGGGTTTATCCGAAAAAATGATACGACTATGGGTATGTTCCGGAAGTTTCCATTCCATTCAAAAAGTTTCTGAAGAAACAAGAGGTTAAGGTAAACGAGCAGAATTTGATATAAAACTTAGCATTATTTAAGGGAAAAAATGTGGAGATCCTACTGTCAACACGCTACGTGCCTTGACATACGAACAAGCAGGAACTATATAATTTAAAATAAATATAGATGACGATTATGCCCAGCTTCCACAAAGAACTGGAAGTAAAATAAATATAGTTTTACCTTCGAAGATTAAACATTTCTAAAAAGAAATGGCAGAATCTCCAGGATCTAAAACGATTGCTACTAGAAGATTGTCATAATTTTTATGACAACATACCATTGAAAACTCTCTGGAATGAATAGGTAGTTAGGGCCTTTGATTTCATAAAATTACAAAACCAAAAGACTTAACTAACATAGATCTTTAAAAATTCTAAAAGTTAATTTTATTTTAGCAGAAATCAAATAGTTTGTGTATTTTGAATAATATTGGTGAAAATTTCGATTATCAAAACTATACTTTTCATTTTAAACAGTTTTTTGCTTCTCCTGTAAAATTTTTAAAATGTTAGATAGGGCCGTTTGCGTTTTAGGTGACGATATGTATGTATGTATGTATGAATGAATATGTTCATAGAAATAAAAATAAAAAAGAGTAATAGTTAGATTTTATATTGTATGTAACTGGTGGTATACGTATATTCATGTATAAATGAAAGAAATCTTTTAATATCCCCCGGTCTTCATATTTCGTCCAATGCATGCATAACACAAAGTACGTTCAGTTAAATTTCTTTTGTTTAAAACAAAAGTTTCTTTTTTATTTGCTCAAAAATTATAATTGCCACAAACAAAAGAAATGAAAGAAAAGTATACATTAATACATATGTACATACGTATAAACAACAATACACATATTTTTTTTCTAGCTTAATGAGAATTTCTTTTTCAAAACGAATTCATCGTTTAAAACAGTTTCAACAAAATTTCTCAACTTAACCCAGTTAAATTAAAAAAGTGATCTTTTCTATTTGAATTGTCTGCTGCTGCTGCTTAATTGTCTGCCATAATGAATGAATTCTTTGTTTCACTTTTACATGATGGTGGTTTTAAGAAATTGTAACATATACTCATATAAATATATGTAATAATGGTTTCATTCATACTCAATATTAGTCATAATTTAAATAAAACTTAAAAAATATTCGTTTTCGAATTACTCCCATGCTGAAAACAATGTATGGATCAGGATCTAGCTTCATCCACGACCTGCTATTAAATTCGACTTTGAATGATAGATTTCAGAAGCTTGTTAATGGTAATTGGTTACTCACAGAGCTTTTATCAGAATACTGCTGAGAGGGTGTCGCTGAAAGAAATATGTTTATGGTTTTTTTTTAAATGTCAGAGCAGAAGTTTGAACTTAGACCTTTCGTTTAGCAAGTCAACACACTGAATATGTATTTTGTATAACAAAAAAAGAAAAGATTTTTCATATACAGTGACTCAAACGTATAATTGACACTAAGTATGAGATTATTCTAATGTCGATTTTTCCCACTTCAATGGAAATATTTCAAAAAAATGTTGATGCGGATTTATAGATAATTAAAAAATGTGCAATACTTAGCATTTTTTATTTAAAAATATTACAGCCATTAAACATGGTATCGAACGATATTTACCCGACCTTTTTTTGCACAAAATGGAAGAAATGGATTTCGTTGGCATATGGTTCTCACAAAACGGTACTACATGCTACACGGCGTGTAATATTACGAACCTACTATATATATAAAAGATATATACATATATGAAAGACAATGGACAGCTCCAAAGGACGTCTTCACCAAACTCGTTTCTAGCCTAGTTGATTAACGGCCATTTTTTGAGTTTCAGATCAACATTCAAATAGTTTTAATCTTAAGGCGACCTGGTAGTGTACTAGACTGTTAGCGTGAGGGCCGTGGCTTCGATTCCCACCTCTGGTCTGTTACACTGCACCGAGCACACGGTCTAAGTTACTCATATCGTAATAATTAGATATAATTTGTAATTGTATTGTAATTAATAAATAAATCAATAGTTTCAATCTTAGTATTGAGTTTTTGGGTTTACTTAATCTTACTTTTATTTGCTAGTTTAAACGGCCAACGTTAGTGGTTTAAACTTACACAAGAACTATCAAAAGCAATTGACAAATTTTATTTCAAATAATTTTTAAGTGAGAGAAAGTCGAATAAGACGAAGTTTTAAGTGATTATGGAATTATTTGAAATCTTTTTTTAGACCTTTTTAAATTATTTATTTTTCAAAAATTATTTCTTTACTTGAAGACAAACCGCGTTCAGTTTCTGCTTTCTATAATACATACATACATAATTGGTCATTACAACCCTTTAGTCAGGATTACGATCCAGTTTCTCACACCACTTATGTTGTGTGTGTTAATTTTTAAACATGAGTGGCGGACCAATAGTTTATAGTCGACTCCGAACGACAGCTTTTTAAGGAACTTTTCATGGCAATTTTATTTACTCTCACAGTTTTTGCCAGAAATCTGCTGAGAGGAAGTCGCCAAGGAAATATTTTTTCATATTTCGTTCAGTTGGAGATGCCTGGCCTGGGGTTTAAACCGAGGCCTTACGTCTAATAAGCCAACACACTACCTACTAGACCACGGCGGCTTCTATACCAAATAAAATTGTTGTGAGAAACGTTGCTACATTTGCTTATAAGTGTGGCAGTTCCATAGGGTCTAAACTCCCACAAAAAAAAAATGCAAATTTCATTAACATAAGATTACATTAAATTGTAGATTAGCTAATAAGAGAATTTAAATTTAATCTAAAAAATGGTCCTAAGTGTCAACCCTGTCACAATGCAAGACAACATTACAGGTGCCATTAGCAGAAACAGTATTTTAGTTGTTTTTGTGAGAAATGAATGCAGTAGCACCTTGGTTATCCGTGATTCGATTATCCGGCAGCATCAATTATCCGGGATGGAAGAAGAAAATTTTTTGCATCGACTTAATTTTATTTTGGATCGACTTAAATTTTTCTGCATCGTTTAACAGTGATTACCTCTATTATTCGTGATTATAAGCAAACATTTTTGAGAAGTGCGGTTTTTTTATATTTTTGAAACATGTATGTATATAAAATCCTTGAATTATTTAGTTTTTATATAAATATGTACATATTCATTTATTAATTAACAAAAATATCTATTAAAAAACTAGCCAAAATTGGTACTCAATTAACCGGGAAAATCGATTATCCGGAGTGCTTCCGGTCCCGACCATCACGGATAATCAAGGTCCTACTGTATATTAAACTCATACGAGGAGATCGAAGCTGCTCAATTACAGACTGGATCGCAAACGCTAACGAATACTTTTAATTTAGCAAAATTCAATTGATTTTGATTCTTACATGTAGGAACACATTCTTATCTATTTGGAGCTATGGAATGCCTGTTTAATATAATTTTATGGATGTTATAAATTAATAAAACCAGTCAAAATGCTATTTTTATTTACTGTTCATAAAATATCAGAATCAAACCTCTTGCCAGGAATTTTTATATTTGGCCGCCATCGATTATTGCTTCATGACCATAGTCTTTATCGAATCATGATCTAATATATGTATATATATTTGACGGTGGAGAATTTTACAAGTCATATGTAAAATAGATGGTTTGGAAATAAAACTTTTTATTTTAAAATTTTAGTACTTTAAAAGATATAATATTAGAGTAGGTATGTAATTATGTAATAACGGGTGATTTTTTAGCTATTATCTTTTTGGCAACACTGGTTTAAACAGCTCACACACGTTTCGTGTATTGTTTCACTGTCAAACATCTTCAGTTTGGTTTATAATTTAACCATGAATCGTCTTACAAACGAACAACGCTTGCAAATCATTAAATTTTATTATCAAAATGCGTGCTCTGTTAAGAAAGTTCATCGCGCGCTTCTTCCATTTTATGTTCACTTTAATCGACCCACTGAAGCGGATATTTGGGCTATTGTGACTAAATTTCGCAACAAAATTACATTGTTGGACATTAAACCACCAACACGCTTACGTAGAGTGCGAACTGAAGAAAATATCGCAGCTGTATCGGCCAGTGTTAATGATGACCATCAATTATCGATTCGTCGCCGTTCGCAGCAATTGGGCCTCTGTTACTCAACAACGTGGAAAATTTTGCGGAAGGATTTAGGTGTGAAGCCTTTCAAAATACAGCTAGTGCAAGAATTGAAGCCGAACGACCTAACGCAACGCAGAATTTTTTGTAAATGGGCTCTTGGAAAGTTGGCTTCACTTCTTTATCGAAAAATTATGTTCAGCGACGAAGCTCATTTTTGACTCAATGGAAAGTTGGCTTCACTTCTTTATCGAAATATTATGTTCAGCGACGAAGCTCATTTTTGAAATAATAAATAATAAATAAATAAGCAGAATTGTCGATTTTGGAGTGAAGATCAGCCAGAAGCATTGCAAAAGCTACCAATGCATCCAGAAAAAGTCAGTTTGGTGCGGTTTATGGGCTGGTGGCATCATTGGACCGTACTTCTTCAAAGATGCAGTGAATCGTAACGTAACTGTGAATGGTGAGCGCTACCGTGAGATGATATCCAACTTTTTTCTGCCCAAAACGCAAGAGCTTGACTTGCATGACATGTGGTTTCAACAAGACGGTGTCACATGCCACACAGCACGCGTAACAATGGACTTATTGAGAGGCGAGTTCGGTGAACATTTTATTTCACGTTCGGGAGCGGTCAATTGGCCGCCTAGATCGTGCGATTTAACGCCTTTAGACTATTTTTTGTGGGGCTATGTTAAAGCTCATGTCTATACAGACAAGCCCGCTTTAATTGACGCATTGGAAGACAACATTGAAGCATTTATTCGTGAGATACCGGCCGAAATGTTGGAAAGAGTATGCCAAAATTGGACTAAGCGGATGGACCATTTGAGGCGCAGTCGCGGTCAACATTTGCATGAAATAATCTTCAAACATTAAATTATATGGACCGTACTATCGATTCAAATAAAGATTTCATAAATTTTTCTGAATTTTATGTCTTTTTTTGAAAAAATTTCCTATAGCTCCTAAAAATTCACCCATTAGAAGTCGGTCGATGATAAGGATGACATTCTAAAACAATAAATTAATTTGAAAAAGCAATTTTAAAAGGTAAAAAGTGAATCAAATACGCATTATTTAAATATATTAATTAATTTTATAAAGAATTTAACCAACTAAAAATACAATAAAAATAAGACATTTCAAAAGGACGAATATTCAAATTATTATACATATGAAAAATACTTTTTTCTTTCTGTAAAATACGATTATTAAACAAAAAAATTAAAATGAATAATCAGCCTACAACAATAGTCAAATTATGGACGACCTTTAAAAACTGTGTACGAGATTTAATCAAATATTTTTGTATTGTCGCTAATCTATTATTAAATCGAAATTCGACAACCGTAAGAATATAACCAATAACACCTTTACCAAGCCTTCCTTCTCCATTCAAATTCGATATATTTTCAAATGTACTAGAAAATCACACAAATATTTATTCAAGTGAACAGTATGACAACATCATTTGCGCTTTTATAAAGTTACTTTGCAAGCAGAGATTTGAAACATGATCAGATACCTTTCAAGTTTAAAGATTGTTTTTTTTTCTTTCTTGTTTGTTTTGCAAAAAAGTTACTAATAAAAATTATTTTTTTCTTTTTCATTAAAGGTTTTAGCATGTCTCAAACTCATCTTTATTCTTTTCTTCTTTAGTATATACTCGTTTTGGCTAAATCTATGAGGAGTATGTATGGCTTATCTGTTTTTTTATTTCTCTCGTTCATTAACATTTGTTGCGAATTGTATCCCTCCCCCCCCCCAGATTTCAAGCGGCTATGTTAGTCCAAGTAGAGGAGTCATCACACAATGTTGTTTAAGAGAAAAGAAAATAAAAGTTCATCAGAAATATATTCACAACTCAGTTTGCTTATCAAAATGAGTCATTTCTATTTTGTCAGTCAAGCTCGCAAACCAACCACATTTAAAATCTACACATACAGAGACAGAACTACACATACCCGCAAGAGTTGTGGCATGTATTTAAAGGGGCTGGCCAATTAGCAATGACAGTGAAATATTGTAAAATATTGTTGTTTACATAATATAATACGAAATCTAAGTTCAAGACAACATTAGAATTTACACATGTCGCATTATGAAGCAGAAAAATTATTATCACCCCATTTGGAACCGTTTTATAGATGAATTGGAATCTTATTATTTTACAATACTTTAACACTTAAAACAAATCCTCAATCGTTTTACTAAAGGGAACATTAACAATTATTATCAAAATATATAGAGTAAGTGCGAGTAATGTGGTTTGGGTTGGTATTGTGATATTGTGCCTTTTTTCTAAACTAACAATATAAGAAGAATGGAAATAAGCTGAATTACAAGGCCAACGACCTGTTTTTTTTATTATGTCAAGTCATTCTTGGACACACGCTTAGTGTTAGAACTGTATATTAAAGTTTACAAGTTAAAGATTAAAATACTTGGTAAGGACAGAATTAGAAAAGAAACTATGAAATTACAGCCTATATTCCATAATTTTTTCAAATATATAAATAACTGCATTAAACACAAGTCCAACTATTGCAGTATAGCTTAAGTCAGCTAATTAGCTTCAGTGTAACACAGTACCTTACAAAAAACATCAGAAAGCTGAATTAAGATATAAGGAGAGCCATACAGGCTTTAAAGTCGCCGTAGTCTAGTAGGTAGTGTGCTGGCTTATTAGACGTAAAGCCAGGGTTCGAGCCCCAGGCCACACATCAAAACAAAGTACAAAAAGTATTTCTTCGGCGTCTTCCTCTCAGCAGATTTCTGGCAAAAACTCTGAAAGTAAATAAAATTGCCATGAAAAGTTTCTTAAAAATCTGTCGTTCGTAGTCGACTTTAAACTGTAGGTCCCACCACTCATGTATAAAATTAACACACACAACATAAGTGGTGTGAGAAACTAGGTCGTAATCCTAACTGAAGGGTTGTAATGGCCAATTATGTATGTATGTATATTAACAATTGGTGCAGCCTATACTAACGATGAGGCTAATGAAGAAATTTCTGAAAATATTTTTCGAAATTAAATTGATCAGATACATACTGGAAGAGTAAAAATATTGGAAACTAACTCAGGCAAATGTACGTTAGTTGTCTTTAAATTACCACAATAAATACAATTCCCAACAAGTTTTCTGTCTTAAAAGAAGGCACTGGGAAATATTCATCAAATGGCGTCGTTACCCATCATAGAAATATTTAAGTTTTAAGAAAGCCACCTGAAACAGTTCGGAACGTGCCTGTGGTTTCTTAAGAGCAAATATTTCCTTTTTTGAATTAACGCGAAGAAGAGTAGGTCGGAAGGTAGCTGTGAGGATGTATACCGTCATGAAAGTAGACAAGTAGAAACTTTACCATTGTGATCATCCTAAAGGTACAAAAGAAGAAAATGAAAGAGTCAGAGCAGAACGATGGAAAGAAAGAGGGAGAGAAATAGAAAGCGACAAAAAGAATATAAGTAATACATTTGACTGGAATGGAGACGAAAGCGAAATGTCAGATTCCCAATACTTTCTAGAATAGACAAAAAGTGAATTGGCGCAATGAAATAAGCCAAGCGAAGTTGTTTGATTACCTCCATCTATTACATTTTCCCATTAAAATCATAACTCTCTTTTATGGAGAATGCTTCTACTGACTCGAAACAGCCGTTCAACTTTTTTTATTGAATAAACTCAATATAAAGAATAATGTGGTGCTAATGTGGTATACTATTATCACATTGTGTTTATATGGTATACCACATTATCAGCACATTTTCTTAAATTACTTTTAATGGGATTTGTAGTACTTTCTCTAATAGCTGTGAACATGTTGGTTTAATATTTTTCGCAAGCGGTTTTGTGGTATTCTAACAATCCTTATTAAACTAAAAATTGCCAATCTAAAACCGAATGGGTATACCACATTATTCGCTCATACTCTATACGTTTTTATTTGCAAAAGATATAAAAATAAAATTTTAAAGATGCATAATTTAACATAAAACAAGTTCTAAAGTAAACTAAAACTATTATTAAATCACTTTCATTTTTATTGTGTATACATAAGATCCGCTAAACACTGGCCGCATAGTTTAAGTGTTTTTTGGATGGAATCTTTAAACCTTATGCTCGCTACGGTACAATAAAAAGACAACGCAAAAGATCAGTATTAATTAGCGCATTTTCGCTAACTCGGCCACCCCCTTTGTTAGTAGTATTTGTTTTTCTTGTTACTTTATTTGGGTGTATTTATTCAATTGTTTGTTTTCATTTATTCGTTCCTTTTTTTCTTTTTTTTTTTTTTTGGTTTGTTTTAAATGTTTGCGTTATATGGTAATGAAAAAATATTAACAAAAAAAAAAAAAAAAACTTTATTTGCCTCATAATTTTTTGCAATTGTTGTGTAAAATCTTTTTTACTTTGTTTTTTGCTTTTTGGTTTGGCAATTGTTTTTCATTGTTTTTATATAAAAAAAAGAAAACACACAAAAAATTTTAAAACAATAAAAATTTCATTTTATGATTTAACTTTAATAAGTTACTCACTCACACATAATCGTAGACATTTGTAACGTACTTTTTTTTATAATTTTTAATTTGGTTTCGGCTAAAAAAATACAATAAATTTATGACGAGTATATTTCCTTAATAGTAATTGTTATTGTATTTTTTCTAGTTATTTTTTTTTCTCTTTTGCTACTACTTATGAATGACGTTATGAAATATACTGGGTTCTCTATGGATGTATAATTCATAAAAAAATATGGTCTACAAATACATTCGCATAAATTTTTATAACAAAATATTTTTTAAATGTATGTACATACATATATACGAATGAACGTGGATGTGTTTTAATGCTACAATTATAAATCCATTTGAAATTTGTTTGTTTTTCTAATTCAGTTTCGAATTTGTAAACATAGTTAGTGAAAATACTTTTAATTATTCTCTACGTACATACATATTTTTTATCAATATTTTCCTTACGTAACCTGTTCAACAGTAGATACAAAATAATTAAAATTGAATTAAATTTTTAATTTTATTTAAAAAAAATTTAATTTTTATTAAAAATCACGTTACGCTGAAGAAAATATTCTGAATTTTCGTCGCCTGATATTTATATTTCGCTAATTGGTAACTGTAAACCAGTTAATGTTAGAGGATTACTCTTGCCCAAAAGTCTTTACCAAATTTCGCTGGTTTTTATTAGATTTCATACAATAAAAATTAAAATGTATAATAAAACAAGGTGATCTTGTTGTTAGAAAAAAATACAACAATACGAAAACCAGTTCAATTTTGTTAATAGAAATATTTTAACTTATTTAAAACAACAAAAATGGGCATTTTTCGAAAAAGGCAATAAGCACAAACACCAAACACTAATCAGAAATCAGGTTCTGACTAATTTAAATTTATAATATGTACTTCTATTAACTTGCTTGCCAAGCGTGACGTGTGTCCAGAGGCAGCATCTCTACTTTCAATCCTGGATCATACATAATTGGTCATTACAACCCTTCAAACAGGATTTCGGCGTAGCTGCTTGCTTGTATGTGGTAAATTTATTCAAGTGGCGCGACCTCCGAACGACACTTTTTTGAGAAACTCTTCAAAGCAATATTTACTCACTCTCAGAGTTTTTGTGAGTTGCCGAAGAAATATTTGGTTTCATATTTCGTTTTGTTCGAGATGTCACTATCTACTAAACTACGAGGACTTCAAAACGCTAAGGCTTGTAAGGGCAACGAAGGTAGGGACTTCTGCTCAGTTATCGATAACCTCCTTTAAATTTAATGTGTGAGCTGAGTGTAAAGCCAAGTTCGGTTTGTGTAGCATTCGCTTCATTACAAGTGATGCAGGTTTATCTGCACTATGACGGCAAATGCGTCACTTCTTAGCAAGAAGAACGTTAATGATTCAAGAACCTTGAATTTACTCAAATGAACTAAGAGAATTAAGGGTTATGGAACAACAAGTAAATTTGCGTCCTACCTAAGGATAAACTCAATCTAACTCTGCTTAACTCTTCCAATAATAGTGACCTGACGGTAGTAAATACCGGGAAATATGACTTCAACATCTACCACTATCAGTGGAAGAGTAGAAATATCAACATTAGAGCTGAGTGAATTTTTACTTTTTAAATTTCCATGAACTCTTTACCTCCAGCAGAGCCTATATTTTATATCGGGGCAAAGAGAGTACCTTATAGGAATTCTAGAAGAACATTCTGAATGCTTTTTTGGTGTAGTATGGCTAGGAATACGGGAAATTTCTTTCCGGTCTAGATTACTTATGGATGTGGATAGAATAATCGATAAGTTTACCTGGAGTGGGCAACCTTCATCTGAACAGCCGTGGTTTGGAGAACTCAATCTTATTGGTGGACTGTGTGTAACCTGGAAAAGCAGGTTCTGAAGTCAGAAGATTGTCTAATTGGGTTAGGTTAACTCGTTTATGATGGCTGGGATAGTTATAGGACTTATTTCAATAGGTAAATAAGATATATTATCGAAGCTTGAAGAACTTCTGTGAATTTATTGTTTGTATCAAAGAACCATCGATGATCAGAAGGATTTTATCCTGTGGCTGTGCGTCTTGGATAAATTCAGAAAACGGATGGTACTTTGTGGGAATCTAACTCTGTGTCATTTGAAGTTCTATTGGAGACATATTTCCCCGGTTGTGGGATCCAGAACAACACTCTTTTGTTGTTTGTTTATACCTAGAACGTGGAGAGAGAATAGGCCAATTTATGTACCAAATCCCGGTAGAGCATGTCACTTCGGGTTCCAGAGATTTTAGAAAGTTTAGTCTGACATTTTTCTGCTAAAAACGATGAAGAGGAAAATCTGTCCGGTAGGGTATGTCATTTTGGTTTTGTTACATTTTTCTGCTAAAAACGATGGAGCGGAAAATTTGCATATATACAGCCAATGTAAAAAGTCTACATACACCCTACGCTTTCGAAGTTTCAGAGAAGAAAAGTTTCTCAAAAAATCTGTCGTTGGAGTCAAATTTAAACTGTAGGTTCCGCCACTTATGAATAAAATTAACACACGCAACACAGTGGTGTGAGAAGCTAGGTTGTAATCCTGACTAAAGGGATGTAATAACAAGTTATGCATGTATGTATGTATAGTATTATTTTTTTATAATGGCAGATAGGAAACAAATGAATTTGTTTTAAAAATTAGATAAGTTGTAGGGAAAAACAAAGATAAATTTTAATAAATTCGTTATAAAAAAACTAGAGTCAAATTTACTGTAGGCAATTGAGCACACGAAATAAGCTGGGAGCCACTATATATCATATATGTATGTATGTACATAGGAATATACATATATATGTATATATGTATGTATGTATAATGTATATATAGGAAGGTATAGGATCGAAGGGTTGATCTGTGGAGACTATACTACACGAGCTCTTTATGACAATGATCCAAGGCTATCAATTTTATTTTAGGGAATGAGGAAGGAAATTAACTTTTTATGCACTTAGCAGGAGATGAAGTCTTCGCCTGGGGATAGTCAGATCTAGTTGTTGTTAAAGGGTTTCAGAAATGATTAATCAAGAAACGTAATGCGCATAGAAAAAGCTGTTCAAATAAAAAAAATTGTTCGAATCGATCCCAAAGGAAGCTGGAGAAGAGTCAATATTTCAAAACTTTGTGCGACCAGCATGGAAAAATATTCCTCAACTGAAGTCATCTAAGAAGTCGAAGAAGATTTGCAAAAGTAATAAAACTCAATAAAAATAAAGAAAAACTTGTAATACTGCAACTTTATGGCATAAAAATTTGTAATTCTAATGTTCAAAATCCAAAACACAATTATTTCTCATACAATTTTCCAAAAATTTAATGACTTTAAATAGAGTTAATAACGAATTTCCTTTTAGCCACTTTCCAAATTAACCAAATTGAGTCATTTCTCTTTTATCGACGACATGATAAAGTAGTTGCTCACTAGGGTATTACTCAAATTTAATTTGAAAAACAGTGATACAACGATAATTTTTGCTTTCTGAAATCACTTTTCGTGTAAAGTCTAGAATTGTCCATTTTTTCAATTGTGAGTATGTGTTCGCAAAAAGTCTAATATTCTACGTACTTTAATTAATTCAACTTTTAACATTTAACTAGAAAGTAAATACGATATAACACATAGATACGATATAAATTTTTATGTGAAATGAAAAGCTTAAGTAGTATACATAAAGACGTAAAATTTTGATAGAAATCGCAAAGTAGTAAGAGAACATAGTAAATACTTACCACGGCGATTGAAAGGTCGCACCCTGACAGCAACTTTGATCTTATCGGTTGACATTTTGAGTATTAAACAAACACAGTTTGATGATGACGAAGAGTGTTGGGGAACAAAAAGTGTATGTGTCCAAGGAGATTGTGGTGGTGGTAAAGTAGCTGTAAGAAATTAAAGCAACTTCTACCACTACTACTTTACTTTACTGCTTGCTACGCCGCCAACCAACCATTAATCGAAGTAGTTATTAAAAGTGGAAATTATTTGTGTAAATGAAGTGTACACGTATAAGATTTGCAGGCATAAATCTATGATAAGAAAGGAAACAGGCTACCCCACTGAGTGGGTGGTTTATAGTTGCTTTGTTGGTTGATTCTTTTTTGCTTTTGTTGTTGTTGGCTTGATAAGCTAAAGAAGTCACAATAATCTCGAACAGTTGGAAAACAAGTAGACACGAACACGTAATAAAATTTCACACAAACAATTTCTGGCACTTTTAGGTTGTGTGGTATAAACGCGACCAAGACGAGACGAGACGAGTCGACTACCACATATCCATGTAGATATATAGAAATAAATACTATTTAATTTCAGTAGTATTTCCTATTTTATTTTCCTCTTCTCTCCGTATACAAATGTATAGTATATCTGTATGTATGTATTTTGTTTTTCTATTTTATTTTTATGATAATAAGTAGGACGTTAGATAGTTTGATAGTTTTTCGTTAAGTTGGGTTGACTGGATGTAAAAACTTCTTTTTCCATATAGTTTTTGTTTGTGTACATATATTCTTTTTGTATAAGTTGACTGACTGACTGACTCAATAATTTGTTTGTTGTTGTTTTTGTTGTTGGTATTATACAGTTTTATTTTATTTAGTTGGCTTTTTGCCTGATTATATGGATGGATCGAGTATTTTATTTTTATTGTTATTGTTTTACCTTTTTTTTTGTTTAATTTTACTTGCAACTTTAAGTGTCGTTTGTTCCAAAGTCGTAGAAACACCCAGTTGGTTAATATTCAGTCAAAATGATACTGATATTTTGGCTTCGTAAAAACTGTTCTTAGCTTTTTTCAAGAGGATTTCTTGTTATTTGATTATTGCAGTCGTTGTTGGTATATAAGTTTACAGGAAGTTAGGTTGTTTTAGTAAAAAAAACACCAAACGTTTACAGCACAACAGTAAGTCGTTGAAAATAAAGTGAGGCGGCAGTATATATATTGGTTGGTTATTTTTTATTTTTGTTTTTTCTTTTTTCTTTAAGAACTTTAGCAAGGAATGTCTTTTTGCACGCACCTGGAGTAGGCCATTTAAAAAGGAAATGACTGTGTGCGTTAGTTACCAATCGTGGTCTAAAGTACAAGGAGAAGAAAAAGAAAAATAAGTTGGTACAAGAACAAAAAGAAAATATAAAAAAATTTAATCCAAAACAAACAGTCATTTTTTTTGACCCGCATATGATTGATATTATTTTTGGTGAATACTTGACGTTCTTTATAACGTATCAATTCATTAGAAATGTGTTTACATTATAAGTTTCATTTATTTATTTGTTGTTATTATTATTATTGTTATTATTTATGTTTTCACTATTGCATTACAATTATTATCGCATTTTTGATTAAACAAAATATTGAAGGAATATTCATATAATTTTCGTTGAGCTGATATATTCACACAAAAATTTGTTATTATTGAGAGCTTTTATTATTGAAATAATTAAATTAACGTACTTGATACGTATTTATCATAGGATTTATTAATAGCTATAATGTCAATAATAAAAATAATTTTAATTTAATGCAGCCGTTATCAAAATCTACAATAATAAACATCATAATTATCGATACAATTAAAAAAATTATATTTTATATAAATAAATACAAACATATGTACATATGTAAATACATATATACAAATTTGCAATCAAAAACTCGTTATGATGTACATACATATATAAGAAAACACTATATAAAATAAAAAGAAAATAATTTCGTACTTTGCCCTAAAAATACGGGATAAAAAAAGCAAATTTTTATCATCGTTTAAAAATACGAGTATATATGGCACTACGAAAATATTGATATCGAAGAAATGTATTTTACATGCAGAAAGAAATATATGTATTCAAATTATAGATTAAATTTTTTGATTTATGCATTTTACTGTTTTATTACAGGTCATCTACATACATACATATCTAATCTTTTTAATTTAATACTTGTGTTTTACACGAAATACCCATAACTTTGAAGATTTTCATTTTAGAATAATTTAATGCGAATGTCAAAATAACTAGATTTAAAAAAGAATATTAAATACATTTATTGTACGTCTAAAAACACTGTTATGTTAATTAGGATAAGGATTGAAAGTATTTAGGGATGAGAAATAAGTTTCAAAAATAATATTCTCAGCTATTTATTTAAAACAAAGAGAATCCATACATATTACGTTTTGATTAAAAATGACATTCAGATTGACATAAGCATCAACGAACATAATCACAAAATCTTAAATATTATTATCAATAATGTTAAATAATGAATAATCGACTAGTAGACAGAGCAGGCAAATTTATGGAGTATGAAAGTATTTCTCTTTCCTTTTTAGACAAAGACGGAATAATTTATGATTTGTAATATGTACTTTCCTATATAAATCAAGAATATAGCCAAATTGATTATTATTTCGATGTAAATGACCATTGCCCACGAGTAATTATTAGTATTAAACATTCTACACAAGCAGACAGTTATGTTCTGCAAAATTCTCTGACCGGACATTGTTTAGGGATTGTTATTTGAAACTACCCGATCTTGCAGGCTTGAGAGAAGGAAACGTCGTGGCTGGTTTGCTCAGTAAATTTGTTGTGATGAAAAGCGCGCATATCGAGGAACATTCAGTTCTCGAAAAACGGTAACCTTGGTACCAAAAATTGTTCTGCTAACGTTAGCTTCAAAAGTAAACGAATTAGAAAAGGAGATTCTAATATTTCCTATTTTTCAAGCTAAACTGATGAATACCGGTTGGCTTAGCTCACTCTTTTAACAGGAGCCAAAAAGCAAGAGCCGCGATGAATTAAATGTTATTAATAATAAATTTTAACACTTTTATTTAAGATTTACATTGTGGCTGTTGGCCGCTACTGCTAAAATTACTGTTGAAATGCTTATTATTTTTCTTTGTATAGTCTTTGTAGGTAGTTGCTGTTCTTTCAAAATACGAAACTCAAACTTTGTGTTTGTTTCTTATTGTATTTAAAAATAAAATCAAACTTCAATGCTTTTTTTAATGCTTTAGAAATACAATCCTTATGGAAGTGACTGACTGACAGTCATAGCAAAACGTCAAAATTCTTTCAAGGTTCTGTCAAGTCAGCAGGAACGGCTGTATTCATATGATGTTTATTATTGTGTTGATGATAATAATGTTTAAATGACACGCTAAATTCCGTTATATATTTTCACACACATTCACATTCATTCTCACTTTTATATATGATTATTGTATTATTGTATATCTCCCTACTCTCTCTCATTTGTTTTACGTGTGTTTGTTCTCTCCATTCTTTTATTTTATATTTTTCTTTTGTTGCTTTTATTTGTACATTGAAAACAATAACATAAAGCTAAACTAACAAAAAAAAAAACCCAATCACACACATACACAATATAACAACAAAACCTTGGGGATGAATAAAGGACGTTCGTTGTTGTCGTTGTTGTTTAATTTTATTTGAAGTGGACACACAGCACATTAAACTTAATAAAAAAAACTAAATAAAATATTTCATTTTATTATGTTTTCATTACAATATTTTGTTTTGTGTATTTCCTTGAATAATTATTTTATTTGCTTCGTTTTGATTAAACAAGCACATGAATATGAATTCATAGAAAATTCACGTTATTTACACTTTTCATTAGAACATCATATTAGTTTTCCTTGATTTATTCATTTTGTATTCAAACAAAATAATTAGCATTTATTTTCACTTTTAATTATACAGCTTTTGATATCATTTATTTCGTATTCGTTTATTTTTTATGTACGAGAAACTTTTCACTGATAATTTTTATAATACAATAATATACTATAATAGAAAATAAATAAATAAATACTGAGTTTCCTTCTTTCTTTTAATTTTTTGCAAAATTTTTATGCCATATTTTAAATTTTTTTCTGTATCATCACTTCACCCACTTCTTTCTCGTGTTGTTGTGTTCCATGCACTTTCGCGCACATATAGTAAACGACTGACTGGACTGGAGTGAGCGAGTTTGTTGTTTTTCGTTAGCAGAGATTTGAGACAGACGACGACGTATATGAAGAAATATTGGAACAATCGATTTTTATCGCAAAAAATTTTTTCTTTTCACAGATTTTTATTAAAAGCGATTTATTAGTGAAATTGCGGGATGTTTTTTATTTAATTCAATTAAATAAATGCAAATATCGTCAAGCAATTTAAAGTGTATATATTTGTTTCGATTAGAAGTTTATTTTATTGCAAATTTTTTTAATAAAAATGAATTTTCCCCAGTCAGCAGGTAGAAAAACACTTGATACGAGTCGCCATATTTGTTAATTACTGGCAAGGTTGTTGAAAAATGTACTGTTTGTTAATAAATTGTTGGCAACGCGGTCACTGAGATGCCGTATCATTAAAATGTGTGAAAAAGTGGACAGCTTTTATTCATTGTTTGTGACTCGATTCTCGAGACTTAATCCAAACACAAACCATACCGTTGGTAATGCAGTGCATATGATATCCAGACATGTCGGTAAATGTCTCCGCTAACAGATGTGAGAATTATTTATTCTAGGCATGTACCATCCAAATTACGATATATAGTGCATTAATTCATGGTAATACATAAACCATTTCGAATAACGGCACTTTGCTGAGTTTCGATTTTATTCACCACATTTTGCAAAAACTCACCGCACTGGAAACTCACCACAGCAACAAAATTCACCACACGTCAAAAAATAAAAATATATAATTTCCTTTCCTTTCTGTCCTTTCTCCGTCCGTTGTATATGGACCCAAACTTCAACAATAACAGGACCGGGTGCAGCGGAACACAACCACCAATTTCCCTTTTGCTAATTTATTTCTTCCCCCATCTCACACAAACAACAGCAGAACAACAAACAACCAAACCCAACACAAACAAACTATCCACGCCACATGCTATTCCTATTAAAACAAATGGGCTTAATTAATTTTTACTTTTATAAACCGGAGACGGAAAATGGATGTGCGAATTATTTAGTAAAAGAACGTAGCGTAGCGGGGGGTACTGCGGATTTTCGAAATGAAAAAGTAGTGAATTTTTCAGCACTGTTGTCAATGTACTCGTAAAGTTGACTTTTTCCTCGTTCGTCGTTTACCGATAGCTGTATTTTATACACAACAACAAAATATTAAGAGAACATTTTAAAGACGAAGCACTCTCATTACTTATGGAGTTTACACGATCTTACTATCTATAAACTGTTTTCTAAGCAAAAACTTGATTGACATCTCTCTTGTACGATTTGTGTGATCGTTTAAATCCCATTTAAGTCTTCCCACTATAATAATCCTTATAAAGCTTATTTCTAAGCATTAAATGGCTTTGTGGATTGGCGAACACAAGGGAGGGGGTGGTTTTGATAACCAAACCAATCTGTAGGTGCAACGTCAGAAGATAGAGTGAGAGGTGAGTGAGACCATTCTACCAAACAGAGGCGGTTGTTGGGGTCAAAGGAAGTCCGTCAAGATCTACTGACAAAAATGGAACTGGAATTTTCAGTTACTTCCTCTGAGGTTAGTAACAGAGTGCCGGATTGAATCTTTTCGGCCCTCTTTCACTTAGTATCAATTTATGTTGTCGAAATCTGTCACTCTTGCTGAATTTAACGGTAGTTTCCATACTTAAACCTGGGAAGGAAGTTATGTAACTCTAAATAAAGGCTTTTCGCCCATTCTAGCTGAAGATCATGTAGCGCACAGCTGGTACCATTGTGACAAGCACGATATGAAATTAGAGGCTGAAGTTCAGAAAACACGAGTACATCAAAGTAAGAAACGGCACTACATGATCTCACACATTATATCAAAAGGTTTTTAATTGGAAAAGTCTATTTTGTTGAATTATTCGTCGATATTGGAGGAACCTTTAATATTGTGAGAACCGATGATACTAGTATCCAGTTTCCGTTTGACTAGACGCTGAGTTACTGGAACTAATTTGAAGGTATATTATTGAAAGCTGAGGGAGTATGTCCAGCGCAGTACAGTGATGCTGTGCGGGCGACGCCCTAACAATGAGGAGAAAAAATTCAAATGAATTGTGTCGAAGAGCTGTGGAGGATGCTCGGATCATAACACTGAAAGTAAATAAAACATTACAATCCGCGTTTCCTCGCAAGAAGCAATACCGATGTGATGTGAGGCGACTCTTATAGCCTCTTGTTTCTAGACTATGGAGTAGTTTAACATACACATAATGACGATATATCGAACAGGAAATTACAATTACAACTCATCATCATTCTGATACCGAATCGACAAACCTAATCATAGTTCTTCTGGGGAATAGGCTACAAAAACTGCATCAAACTTGAGGATAGGATATACTGCAAAAACAGAAAACGAAATTGAAAATCACATGAGGCTAAGTTGGAGACCTCGAAGCCTTTCGAAGCGCTAAAAATGGAGTTACAGGGTAAAGCTAAAGTATGCAAAATAACCAGACGACTCTAGGGCGAACAAGTTATAGAGAAGACCATAAGTTTGTAAAGTCTAGACAACAGTGCACTGTGCAATTGTCCTTATGCGTCACTCGGATGCCTTTCAGCGCATAGGTATGACAAATAACAGCGCTCAACAGGCCTATGCGAAGGGTTAGGTGTATTGCGATAAGCCATTAGACAGCCATGTTGGGTCACTTCCTTCAATCTACCCAGCAACTCAAACCCACAACATTCCATTCAGATTGCACATTGGATTACAAAGTCATCACCAAATTATCTTGCATTGTTGTTGGCGCAATAAAAAATAATTAAATTATTAATTAAAGATAAAAAATGCATGGAAGTATGAATTTAAGATTGTATGCGTGAGTAGTAGGGGTACAATAGAGTCGTTTTATACCGGCAGGCAAACACTGCTGCAGCCAATCAATCATAAATTGCTCTGTTACAGTATTTAAGTCGGAGAGTCTCTCTGTTGCTGGAATGATGGACTGGATGATCGTTTACAGTGCGTCTCTGTTTACCTTTTTAATAATTCGGTGTGTGAAGTTAAATTTTCATATTTTTTTGTTTTTTTTTTCTTTTTTTTTGGTTTAACATTAAATGTGATGATGATGATAATGAAGATGATGGTGGACCAAAATTAATAAAAACTTTACGTATTTATGCAGTCGCACACATTTGCTCGCCAGACATCGTTAAGTTAAGAAGTTGTTCGAAAAACTAAAAAAAAAAAAAAAATAAAATAAATAATAAAACCCTAAACAAAAATCAAAAATTAAATTAAATAAAGAAAAAAGAAATAAAAAAAACACTACGAATTACACCCATACAGATAATTCAGCATAAGAGAAGAAATACAACAACGCTTGTCGTCCGTCCCAAGCGCATACAATACAAAAGTTCGGGAGACGTGATCTAAAAAAAAAGAAAAAATACTGTAGTTAAGCGTGTACTTTTTTTTATTTACAAACTTAAAAAAAAGCTTAAAAAAATAATAAAAAGAAGAGCAGAAAAAGTACGAATTAACGCTTAGAGCTCCATACAGTTCCGTAAATCTCGCGTCGCAGACAATAGAAATTTTTTTACTCCGATCGATAAACGGTAAAGAAGGTGTGAGTGAGTGTTTATAAGAGTT
This sequence comes from Sarcophaga subvicina, assembly GCA_936449025.2. Taxonomy (NCBI): domain Eukaryota; kingdom Metazoa; phylum Arthropoda; class Insecta; order Diptera; family Sarcophagidae; genus Sarcophaga; species Sarcophaga subvicina. Next base: position 44,905,999 of record OW388084.2, read on the forward strand.
ACGAGAAATTTTTTTCACTTGAATTGAGTTGAAATACGAAAATTTAAAGAAAGAAAATAAAAATAAGTTGAATTCGATTTAGTTGAAGATAGTAAAATTTACACAACAAATAAAAATAATTTTTTAAGTAAAAGTGTCCTTGAAATTTAATTTTATTTCTGTTTTTGCTTTGTTGAAGTGTAAAGGAAGTGCGTTTAAGCACAAAGAAATAATTGCCAATTACAGATTTAAAAAGAATTCTGTGGAAATATTTTTAATTTAACACATGTGAGTATAATAAATGCAATTTAAATAAAATATCATACCATAATACTATCTTAAAATATTTTAAGAAATAATTAAAAAAACAAAAATTAAAATTGTAAACTTATTGGATTTATTTTTAAGAAATTATGACTATTATGCCCACAAGTAGCAAGATCGAAAGATTTTGCATACAATTTTCGTTCTGTTCTAAGTTCCTAGCTCTTTGGAAACTAGTTGGTGTGTTTGGTGGTGTGCAGGACTTCAATTGCCGAGGCCGTGTGTCGATTCCCACCAGAGATATACGATTAACTACATTAGTAAAAAGAATGTGAGAATTATTACGAAGTTATTATCGAGAATAAGAAGTTTTCTCGAGGTATAGTATATACTGGTCTTTAGAAATAAAAATAGTCGCATACTACCCCTCTCTTCTTTCGCCGCTTACTATTATTCCTGTATTCCAACACACAGTATGAATAGAGGTCACCTTCTTAGTGTAGGTCTTACAAAAAAAAAAATTAACAGAAAGGCAAAATCAGGGAATTAATTTTATTTAAATTCATTTAAAACTTTTACATTCGCCTACAAAACGAACTAGGACGTGTTCAAAGTACAAATACTTAAGTTTGAACTTTTTTAATTTGTTTTCAATGTTTTTCTTCAAAACATTTTTATTTAATAAAATTTGGTTTAATAATTCAGAGTGAAGTCTTCGTACTTTAGTAGGTAGTAGGTTGGCTTATTAGACGTGAGGCCTCGGTTCAAACCCTAAGTCAGAGATCTCCAATAAAATGAAATACTAAAGAATATTTTTTCGGATGATTTCCGGCAATAACTCGGAGTGTAAATAAAATTTCTATGAAAGTTGCTCAAAAATCTATCGCTCGGAGACTTTGAACTGTAGGTCCCAGCACTCATGTATAAAATTAACACATGTAACATAAGTGGTGTGAAAAGCTAGGTCGTACGTCTGACTGAGGAACTGTAATGACTAATTATTTATGTATATACATATGTATGTACGTATAAAAAATATGGAATAAAAAATTCTTTTAAAAATTTCACATGCTTTGTGATTCTAAATTTAAACGCAATTAAATTATTTGTAAGAGAAATTAAACTATAAAAATTAAAAAAAATTAATTTCTACAAATGTAGAGGATATTTTATCTTTGCATTACGCATAATGCTTTTAGAATACTTGTAATGCAAAGTACTTTGTATAATAATAACTGAGATTGTGCTAAATATTTGCACACAACTGTGGTTGCACATGTAAAAAAATGCCGATTGTAAGTGTTATTTTTATTAAACAGGAAACGCATCTTTTAAAGTAATTTAACTTTATCATAGAGTCTTGCCTTACAATTAAAATAAAAATACACAAAGAGCCTTAAAAAAGCAATAAAAAAATATAAAATAAACGCATATTTAAAAAAATCAGCAAAAAAAATTGTTTACTGTTTGGCATTTTTGTTTATCATCACTTGTTTTTAAAAGAATGACAATTGTTGCCTTAAATGATTTCTTTAATGGAAGGTTTAATTGGGTGTAAATGGTCCAAAAAGATTCAAAGTTTTCGATTTAATTTAAAAACATTTTTTCCCTTAATTATTAAAATATTCGCCATTAATTCACGAATTTTGTATTGTAAAATATATCAAAAAAAAAAAAAAGAAGAAGATATAAGTCAAGGTCATTGATATGTATTATTTGTTTACCTTTTCTTTTTTATTTGCCCTCTTCACATTTAAATTTAAATTAGCAAATCAGCAGACAAACATAAAAAATAAATTAAATTAAAAGCAAAAAAAAAAAAAACGATGTGGAAATAGGTTTGTCAATGGGGTGAAACAAAAAAAAAATACTATGAAATATAAAAATTCATACAAAATGGGATACAAGTATTTAAGAAATATGCAAAAAATTTTCTGCATAATATATTCTAATATATACGATAATTATTCATTAAAATAAGCGATACTTTTTTTAAAAAGTAGTAAAAAAAATTATATTTTAAAGTTTTAAAATATAATATGTACATACATATATGTGTATACAGTATTCATAAAAAGTCTGCGTACACATCTTTGTACACAAAAATTTTCGAATTAATTTATGTTTAAAATTACTCTCCCTAATAAATTAGCAGTTATCGGTGATGTTAAATTTATCGAAATACGAGTATAATAGAAAAACGATATTTTTCCGGATTAGAAAAAGTCTGTGTACGTAATAAATAAAATTAAAAAATGCGCCTTTGTACAATTTTCGTTTGAATTCAAGTTCTTATATTTTTTACATTATCCAAGCGAGTTTTGAAACCCATTTCTAATTATAAATCGTCAAAAAGAGCCGGATTTATTTTATTTTTCTTATTTAAAAAACGGACTAAATAGTGTTGACCAAACGGTAGTAAAAAGTCGTAGTAGTCTATTAGGTAGAGCGTTGGCTTATTAGACGTTAGGCCTCGGTTCAAACACCAGGTCAGATATCTCCAACAAATCTGAATATGAAAAAATTATTTCTTTGACGACTTTCTCTCAGCAGATTTCTGTCAAAAACGCTGAGAGTAAATAAAAAAAAATTAATTAAAAAATGGTCGTGTACCTTGAACAAGTCTACACACTTTGCTCTTTAAAAGACAAAAGAGAATAACGTTTGACAAGCAGTATTTAAGTAAGATTTAAGGGAAAAAGCATTTTTTTTTGGATGACAGCAAATATTATTTTTTCGGTACCAAAGGAAATCAAATAGAGTTGAGAAAAAGGAGTACTGCTGCCACTGTGAACCATGGTGATTATGCTGTAATTTTTTTTTTTCCGCCGAGGAGGTTCAAATGTACCTAACCGCACCATAGAGGAAGTCGTCACATCCTCCGTGTGTGGGGCCCTCACCCACTAAATCCCCCCTCGTCTCCTGTGGACTTGTTTGTACCCACTCCGGAACTACGGTGGTATTACTTCGGAGTGGAGTCCTTTTGGCCCTTTGGCCCCTTCATGTTCATATCCGCGTCCGGATTGCGAATCGAAAGTTGAGGAGTCATCTAAGCGTCTCCACTATTCCTTTCGTCTAGATCATCGTCTCGGTTACGCCCGGCACGTGTGACAGTATCACCTATGCCGACATGCTTACTCGTTCTGCAGCTTCAAGATCTATCTTCTTCCGTCTCAGAATGCGCTCTATGTAATTCACTACGGAGGTCCAATTTTCACTACTCGCAGTCATAACGCCGACAATATTAGCGGCTGTGATCGTTCCGACTATTGACGTCAGTACAGAGCGATAGCTCTGCCAGCGTGCACACTCGAAAACAGTGTGCTCTGCGTCATCAATTACCTCCCCTTCCTCGTACAGGCAGTAAGGGGAGGCGGCCTTGCCCATTCTGTGCAGATATTTCCTAAAATATCCGTGACCCGATAGCATCTGTGTAACGTAGATTTCCGCAGATTTCCGACCGATCCATGGCCTTATGTCCGGGATAAGTCTCGCGGTCCATCTTCCTCTATCCTCCTCGTTCGTGATTATGCTGTGATGGTTTAAGAGGGTATTGCAGCATGTAAAGTGCATCTGCTTTAGTATATTGATACAGCAATGGATGAGATCGGAAATTTGACAATTTAAAAAGGAATTTACCACAAAGTATCATAAAATTTGGTCGTTATTTTTCAGCAAAATAATGATCCTAAACACACCTCTGATGTAATGAAAAAATGGCTTCTGTGTTGCGTCCCTAATAATTTCCAACCGGACAACTTAAGTTCCATTGAATATCTGTAGTATTTATAAAAAAGCAAACTAGGAACCATCATGGAACTTCAAAACCTATGCTAAAAGAGGTAATGCGGCAGCAATGGAACAGTATAATCCAAGAATATAGTAAAAAATTAGTTCATAGCTATCATACATCATGCTCTATTTTTATTGAAACACTTACATGGCATACCAGTACGTTTAGGGGAACTAGGATCTATGGGATGATGTGCAAGTTGGATGAATTTGAAAATAGCTTAACGTTAAGAGTTGGACAAGATATAGGGACTGGTATGCGTTGGTATAAACGAGAATGAGAATCTGTACCGTAGAGACGCCAGAGACTATGTTGTTTCTAAAACTTTTGTATTTGATAGTGAAGGCAATAGCCATCGGGGCTATAGTTAAGGTAATGCGAACAAGTCATTGCGGATAGGTTCATTGGAGAGCATCGTAATCTGTCAAATGAATTGGGTGAAAGCTTTGGGAAATACTTTGCAATTAGTGTAAGTAATAAAAGTGAACTGAGTAATTTGGAAAGTACATCCTCTTTTAAGAAAGTACAATATTTTGTGATATGTGGATGGGTTAAAGGCATATAGCGGGACAGGAGCGGCGATATTGCTCCCAGGTAGTGTGGAAATTCACAGCAATAAAAATGGAGATGAGCATATTAGAAGACCAGACAATGTATGTGCAGTGAGGATAGCAATTTTGAAAGTATACCCATAAGTAGACGGGATTTCTGATCGAGAATATAAGCTCTAAGCGCATATACTCCGAATAGGTATCACTTCAAACCAAATGTATATGGAGTGAGAACCGGAAATTTGTAGGGTGTATCCATAAGTTGACGGGATTTCTGATCGAGAATATAAGCTCTAAGCGCATATACTCCGAATAGGTATCACTTCAAACCAAATGTATATGGAGTGAGAACAGGAATTTTGAAAGGTATGTATACCCATAAGTTACCGGGATTTCTGATCGAGCATTGTAACCTTTAAGCACGTTTGTTACGAATGGATACCACTTTAAACTAAAGGTGTAGATTCCGTGACTAAGAAAACTAATCATTAGATCACATGTTTGAAACCTAGTGGTACAAAGGGAGTTATCCTTACTGAAACCACACAGAATTCGAAACAGTATTGATTGCTGTACATTAGTAGCTCTATGCAACAACAACATTGTATTGCTTTCTTACTGAGACTTGTGTTGGCAAATTGTACAACCAACATACTCCAAATGTGGTTCAAATTTTAGACTTTTAGAGAAGAAAATAAATGTTGGGCAGCATTAATTCCAAAAAGGTTCGTAGTAAAGATATATGAATTTCTCTTCTCTATTTTCTTTTATTGAATTTTTTTTGAAATACAAAATTTCTGTTTCAACAATAAGTAAGAGAGAAATAAATTTAAAATTGCTTCCAAACTACCAAGGAATTAAATAAAATTTTTACAAATTATCTCACGAACAGAATAGAGTCTGTAAGAGTGTTGTATTGATTAATCTGTAAAAAAAAACATTGCTAATGAAAGAAAAAGTTGTAAAAACAAGCACAAACAGACATAAAGAAAATATATTGTATTTGTTTTTGGTTTTAATTATTAAATAATATTTGTTTTATATTCACATAAAATCATTGCATTTAAAAATTAATTTTGTATTGTTTTTTGCATAATAAAAACAATCATAATTTGTGCATAATTACCATACTTTAGTTGAAATTGAAATACATTTTTTTTAATAACAAAACATGGTTTACACTCCTACAAACAATTTCAATTTGATATTACCGGCAATTTGTTGACATTTAATTGCACAATTCACTCTCTAAAATAACCCACTGTGCAGTTTATTACTGCCACAAACTGTCATAAACCAAGCAATTTTTGTTTTTTTTTTAGATTTTCAAGATGTTACATGACTTTTATTTATACGCGACTGTATTTGTTTTTTTTTTTCTTCTTTTTTCATTTATTTTGTAAGTTTTGTGTTTATTTTTTAAACATTTCTTGTTATTAATCATTTCTTTTGTCTTCTTCTGCTTCTGCATTTGAATCAATACAAATCGAATTAACCTAAAAACATACATACATACGTACATACATACATGTGCATACAATGTTACTGTCTTTTTAATTTCCAAAAAAGACTCTCATCTTTGCTGAAAGTATTACCAAAACAAGTGATCAATGATCATGATCATGATCATATTTTTAATGTTTTTACTCTCACTCTCACTCTCACTCTCGTTTCATTTAAACTTTTGACTTTTGTTTACGAGATTGTTGTTGTTGTCAATCGTTTTGGTTTGGTTTTTGGTCTTGGTTTTGAATAAAGTTATTTGGTAACTTTGGCTTGCATGAATGGATTGTTGACCTGTGTTGTGTTTTGGATATTTTTTTTTAATTTTTATTTTTTTTACTTTTAATAAGAAATAAATTAAAAAACTAATAATAAAACAGAAATTAAAAACGTTTAAAGGCAATAAAATACTGCCATAATGTACAAAAACAAATGGATAAGAAAAACAGAATGGCAAATATGTATGTATGTAGTAAATAGTAGTAAGAAGGAATAAACAATAAATTAAATTAAATAAAATTAAATTATATATTTAAAATGTTAGGTTAGGTTAGGTATGGGTTAGCTGCTAGTTTGCCGTTCACAGGTAAGTTCACTTGACGGCCCATATGGCACATTGTGTTAGCCAATGTGAGCTAAGCACCCTTATCATGATTCGACAACCTACCCCGAACTCTGGCTGAATCCGGCCAGTTCTCTCAGTGGCATCATGCCGAAATATTCAAACATTCTGTCACCCAAAAAGCGATAATGTCTGTTCTGAAGTGCAGGGCACTCGCATAAAAGGTGTTGTACCGATTCCGTTTCATCCACATCATTTCAGCTTCTGTAGTAATCCTGGTGGAGAAGGCAGTGCCTGTCATTGAAACTGCTAATAGCGTAGTGTTCCGTTAGATTTCTTTTAAAAATGAGAACCGTTCTCTTTTATATATGTAATTTAATATAATTTTATATATATGAATTTAATTAAAATTTTTGCATAATTGGCATGTAATTACTTCTCTTTTACAAACTTCTTGTTTGATTTCGATTTACTTTTAGTATTCAGTTTGTAAACTAGTCATACCTTTTGATCAATCCAGCAGTGATTTTTTACGGATTTCAAATTAAATTAAATTAGGACTGTATTTGATTTATTAATGCCTTTAAATACCTTTAATTTTTTGTCTCGACTTAAAACTATTTTCTCAGACCCCACGGTCAAATTCAATCAAACTACACATACATACATACATAGTTGGTCATTACAACCCTTCACTTCGGATTACGACCTAGCTTCACACACCACTTATGTTGTGTGTATAAATTTTATCGATAAGTGGCAGGACCTGCAGTTTAAAGTCGACTCCGATAGACAGACTTTTGAGGAACTTTTCATAGCAATTTTATTTACTAAAAGAAGACTGCTGAGGGGGAAGTCGCCGTAGAAATATTTTTTCATATTTCATTTTATTGGAGATGTCTGTCTGACCTGGGGTTTGAAACGTTGCCTCACGTCTAATAAGTTAACACACAACTTACTAGACTAGGGCTAGCAAATAATTAAAAATAATTCAAACATATAATTTCTATTGCACCGGGTATATTATTTTGGTTACTCAGTTCTTAATAATTAGAAGAGAAAAATTAGATAATTTGTACTACTCACCACATTAAAACGTAATTAATAATACACTTCCAAAGACGTAACATCTATCTGAAAACGGGGTTTTTTATTAAGTACTTTTTATTTTTAAATTTAAATAAAACATAGTATATAGGATATCATCGACATTTTTTATTCCTTTGACACCCATTATGTATAGAATATAACATCATTGAAATGTCTGTCACGGCTTCTGTCGGTGTAACGCATCCGAACTGTAAATTTCCCATAAATCTGGCGCATAAATCAGGTTGAATTTGATCGTTGGCATATGTTATGTTGATTTTGAGGACCACTGTGGTTTTTGACTTAAGAAAGGCCCATAAGAAAAACAAGATTAAATGCAAGATTTTGGAGGTGGCCAGTTCAAATCACTTCCATTTGAGATGGCCATGTTTTCAAGTCGCTCGTGCAGAATAATCAATGTGTCATGAGCTGTGTGGCACGTAGATATGTCGCGTTGAAACCATATGTTGTTGGTGTTCAGGTTATCCAATATAAGCCAAAAAAAAATATGGCAATCATCGACCTATAGTCTGGTTCACAAAGAAATATGAGTCGTTGATGCCGCCAACCCAAAATCCACGCCAAACAGTGACCTTTCCGATTCAAAATCGATTTTGTTTATTCATAAACAGGGCATGGTCATCTCATGGGGAGATGATGTGAGCTGACCACCGAGATCGTTCGATTTGACCCCGTGAGAGTTTTTCGTGTAAGGTTTTCTTAAGTCACAGGTGTATGCTAACAAGCTAACAAAGCAGTCATCAAAGCCAACATTACTCATGCCATCGGTAAAATTCAGCCTAATTTATGCGCCAATGTAAGCTAGAGCTGCCATGGCAGACATTTGAACCATTTTATATTCCACACCTAATAATAATATCTCACACTCGCCCTGTTTCATTAAAATTTAAAGATAGAAAGCACTGAATAAAAAACTCTACAGTATGGTGTACAGTGAATACGATTATTGTTAAATTCTGGTTAACGTTCATATTGATTTATTGTAGGATTTTATATTTTGTGAGTAGTTTTTTCATCAAATGACCCCACTGTGGCTGCTTTAAAACTTATTTTTTTTTTTATTTTCATCTCTTTTTCTTGTCTTGATTCATTTATGGTCAGTTTAAAATCCGCTGGTTACCAACTTGTTAAAATTTTTTTTTAATACATATTTTATATTGTAGTTTTTGTATAATGAAGCTGTTAAAATTTACTGTGGTGATCAAAATTTTATGAATGTGGCTGATTTAAATACCGAATAATCAGTTTAGCTCCTAAGGTTTAACAAAATTTTACCAATTTCTTTAAATTGTATGTTTAATCCATGACTAAAAAAGGTGAAATAAGATTAAGCCGTGAATTCACAGCAGAATAACTCTGAACTTGTCAGTTATAGAGAAAAAGAAAAAGAAAATAGTTAAGTACCGTTAATATCATAGTTTTAATGGACGAACCTGATAACTAAAAACAATCGAATATTTGTGATCTAATATTTGGTAATAAAGAGGGAACATTGGTAGTATGAATGATAACAAACCTTAAAAAATATGGATAATCAAAGGTTACAAGGATAGTAAATAAAATTCTAGAGAATTTTATTCAAAATTTAGCGGATTTGTGTGAAGGAGTGTACACGCTAGGATGATAAAACAAAATATTATGTGGCCAAGAACTTTGGTCAACTACCAATCTTGGTAGAACTATTGCCTAACTGGGGCTCTATTAGTCCATCGTAATACTGGTAATCGGATACTTACAGATTCAGGTGTTAAGCCGCTTACGGGTAGCTGGGAGCGAGATTTTTGCAGAGTATGTAGAAATGAAGTCACTGTAGTTTAGTAGGTAGCGTGGTGGCTTGATAGACGAGAGTACGTGGTTCAAAACCCAGCTCAGACATCTCAAACAAAGCGAAATAAGAAAAAATATTTCTTTCGCCGACTTCTTCTTAGCAGTCTTTCGGCAAAAACTCGGAGAATAAAATAAAATGGCCATGAAATGTTTTCCAAATCTGTCGTAGCTTCCGTCATTCAAGATTAAAATTACAACGCACAACATGGGTGGTGTGAGAAGCTAGATCGTAATCTCGACTAAAGAGTTTTAAAGACCAATTAAGCATGTAAGTATATAGAAATTTGTAGTCTCTGTAGTCTAGTAGGTAGTGTGTTGGCTTATTAGACGTAAGGCCACGGTTCAAATCCCAGGCCAGACATCTCCAACAAAAGGAAATCTGAACAAATATTACTTCGGCGACTGTCTCTCAGTAGATTTCTAGCAGAAACTCTGGGAGTAAATAAGATAACCCGCTGCCCATGCGTAAAATTAACACACACAACATAAGTGTTGTGAGAAGCTAGGTTGTAATCATAACTGAATGGTTGTAATGCCCAATTATGTATGTAAGTATGTAGGAATGAGGAGGGCTTGGAGAAGGTAGAGAAACTTTATTGCCACTGTGTGGCCTTGATCGCACAAAGTTGAAAACCTCATGGGTTTCTTTTAGTGTTTAAACTTACTCTAACCGACATTATAACGTCCTGAGGTCTATTATAAGTTTGCGATATCCATTCTCGCGATTTTTTTCTTTCCATTTTTTTATACTCTCTGCTCTAATTCTTAACTTCTTTCCTTTCCGTTTTCCAAGACGAATACCTTTTGTATTTGCTACTAGTGCTATAGCTGCCTACATCTTGGAAGGAAGTGTGCAAGTCTATATTAAAAGAGAAAATTCTTAAAAAAGTTTTTCTTTTTATATTTCAGTAGCTGCACTAGTCTTCGAATATAGTTTCTCATGCGGTAATAAATAATGAATGAGTATATAGATCTGTACAATGGGTCAATTCGAGCTCCGGGTACTGTACTTGTCTTATTTGGCAAGTACACGTCCTCTAACCTAGATCTAAAAGTCCCGTACTATTTTGATCTTTAATTTTATCGAGTTTTCATTGCCGCATTAATTAACATTCGCACACTTTTGTTTGCCAGTGTATACGATTGGTAGGGCGATATTGTTTATTGTTGTTTTTGTAGTTGTTTTTATTTTTGTTTAATTTTCTTTTGGCCCCCGGCTTATACATTCCACTATAACTTCGAATTCGAATTTCTTTGCTGCTGTCTAATCAACGATCAGTTGGGCACAATCCATCTCACTGCATCGGTTGTAAGGTCGTTAATGAAAACTCGAAATTGTTTGGCTGTTAAAAAAAAAACAAAAACAAATTTATTACGTAACTTGCAAGTCGTTATGAGAAGTGCTTTAAATTTAGACTGAATTTTTTGTTTTTTTTTTTGTTCATTGTTTTGGTTTTTATCTGTGCCGCTGGTTTAGTACGTGGTGATGTGCTATTGATTGATTATTGATCAAAGAGATCATTTGGTTGGTAGACAAAGAGAAAGAGAGAGAAAAACGTATATTAATAGACGACAATAAATAATATTAAGAGAGTAACATAAAATTTAGGTTAGTATGGTAGGTATGTATGTATGTATGTATGTATATTAAACGATTTATTTTTTGTGACTTTTTAATTGTAAAATTTGTGTTAAAATTTCGTTGTTTTTGTTTATTGACTCACTGAAAGAAAATTGCATGGTACGTACATACGTACCATGTATGAAAATTGAAAACAGGGAATTTCCATAAACCTGACATAAATATATATCGTTTTCAGTGCGGTAATACATGCTTTATTTGTTCTATTTATTAACAAATCTAAACTGGCAGTGGTTTTCCCCTGAAAGACAACAAAACATTTAAACATTTGGCGCATATTTGACGCATATTTCTTCGTTGTGAATAACTTGAAATAAAAAAGTTAACTAAATGATAAATAAAACTAATAATTTATAAAAGATCGTTGTCATTTGTTATAACAGAACAATATGAATATTTATTTAAAATTTTACAAAGAAAGAAAGAAAGAAAAATTTTTTAAAAAATTGTTCTAATGTACGTGCGATTCTAAAAATGTTCTAAAAAATGTCAACATATGATAAATTATTTTGAAAAGTTATTGTTTAAAGAGAACTTTTTGACAAAACAATTTGTCAATGACAGTAAAGGAATTGAAAATAATTACCATAATTGATATGCGAAAATTATTCCCATAATTATCTTAACGAAGTATGGAACGCCAATTGTTAAAAGGGAATCAATTAATACTGAATTCTTTAAGTGACTGTCAACGTAAGTGTTACATCATCTTGGTCTGTGAAAGGGATAAATGTTAAACATTCAAAAGCTAAATTCAATGTGATACTGTGCTTTACATATCTGAGCTCCTTATAATTAATGCCACAAATATCCAGCTGAAAATGCAATATGACAATGGAACTTGACAGTTTGAATACCGAAATTATTTGGCTTGAAAAAAAATTCTCAATTTTATGTCTTGTACCATTTATGGCACATTGGATAATTAAGGATAATTCATTTATCAGATATTTCTATTACTTTTATTGTATACTAGTCCATGTCGGATTACCAGAACAGTATTGTAAGGCAAAAATTTTCCTTTTTTTTTAAACCAACACTCCGGAGATAACTCCTACTCATGCTGTATATTGTGTTGGAATAATAGAAAGATAGTTATAGGAAATGGAAAGTACAACAGTACAGTATTGGAAAGCAAAAATTTTCCTTTTTTAATCCAACACCCCGGGCATAGCTCCTAATCATGCTGTATTTTGTGCTGGAATGACAGAAAGATAGTTATAGGAAAAGGAAAGAGGGGTAGTGTGAAACAAATTTTATTTTTAAAGCATTAACTTTTTTGTTTAAATGACCAGTGAAAAACCTTTGTCACTTTTTTTTCTCGAAAATTGCTTTGCAATTCTCACTTCCTTTTTGTATTGCGGTTAATCATATGAAATTAATGTCAACAATCAGACGATCACTAAACACCTTTGGTGGGAATGAACCCACTATTTACTACGCCATCGGGCACCCAAACAGATTACAGGAAGTCTGTGCTTATTAAGTATTTAGGTTTTCTTTACCCAATTTAGTCGAACTTTGTGCTATGTGCACATATAAGGCGTTGACATTTATTTCTCTAAATCAAATCGTAACCCTTGAGGGTATCGCCTCTAAGTATGGAGATCAATATACAGTGGCCATTAAAAATATTTCAACAGTTTTAAGATATAAGGGGTATAAAGAAATAATCTAACTTTACCATCTACATTTCTACTTACGCAAATTTGATTATATTAGATGGGTAATCCCGTTGGTACTTCTGAGATAACTGTTGAGACCACTCACAGCCACTCTTTTATCACAGTTTTTCTGTCTACGCTCTCTTGTGGCTGGATAATTGTACTGAAGATGTGTTAAAGATTTTTCTCTGTTCTTGCAAAGGCACTTTCAGCAAATGTCATTTTCAGTTCCATGTGTTAGGATATAGTATTTCTCAGATATAAGCAACTCCACATTCCTCTTACCAAATTCAGAAGTTAAATTTTATTGATAAGAATTCGATAAAGGTCATAACGACTTTGATATTTTACAGGAGAGGTGATGTCCAAGGGATAATTTATTTACCAGGTAAGAAAATTTGCCAAAAAACAGTACTCTTGACAAATTTTATAACAGTTTATTTGGAATTATATTACAATGTCTGTTTGTACAGGCACATTGAATTGACATGACCCTAAGATTGGTTTCTGCTTCGGCTGTTTGCACAATGTACAGTCAAAGAAAAAAGTTTACACCAGTTCATATAGAAAAAGATGTTATAGCATTTATAATCAAGAATGTTTGAAGAACAAAACGAATATGAAAGGAATATAACATAGAAATTATATAACATAGAAATATTTGACTAAATGTTCAATCCATCTCAATTTAATTCGACGGATTTAGACATTCACTATCCATGCTTTATTGTTTTTCATTGTTTGAAGTCCTCAGCTAGAATCTTAGTCCTTAGCTGTTTAACAAACTTTACAATCACGAAAGAAAATTTGTATCCCTGAAGAAATATCGACCACATGCCTAAAAATGTGTATTTTCATATGGATTTTCAATTTCTTCTGTTTTTGTAATTTCTAAGTATCTCGCACGTACAGTACATATGTATATACAGTCAAAGAAAAAAGTCTACATACATGCATGCAGATTTTTCCCCGTGATTTTTATCAAATTGAAAAAGAAAAATGAAAAATAAAAATGTTTGAAGACGAAAACAAATATAACAGAAATTATTGAATAAAAAAAAACAAAAAAAATGAGCGGAAAAAAACGATAATGTAGACTTTGGTATGTAGACTTTCTTCTTTGACTGTATATTGGTGTAATTGCCGTAGTATAGTAGGTAGTGTGTTGGCTTATTAGACGTACGGCAACGGTTTAAATCCCATGTCATACATCTCGATTATAACGAAAAATTGAAAAAATATTTCATCGGCGACTTCCTCACAGCAGATTTCCAGCAAAAACTCTGAGAGTAAATAAAATTGCCATAAAAAGTTTCTCAAAAAATTTGTCGTTCGGAATGGAATTTTAAATGTAGGTCCCTCCAATCATGTATACAAATAAAGGCACACAACATAAGTGGTGTGAGAAGAAGCTAGGTCGTAACCCTGACTGAAGGCTTATGTATATTGGTGTTTGAAAATTTTCGTTTACAAATTGAAAGCCATTTTCTTATTTTTTGGAATTTTTTAGTCTGATAAATTCTAAGTTATAAACAAAATATTTATTTGTTATTATTGTTGTGCAAAAATAAATTTTTTTAAATAAATTGTATTTTATTTTTAACAAAAACTTCTTAAAAAATTATTTATTTACTATAAATGACTCAATTTGTTTATAGTCTAAGAACACACGTTAATATCTGCTCATGTGTAGCTCAATAATTTTTTTACTGCAAATACGTTTACCATTGAAATTGAATTTCTTAAATTCGCTAAGAAAAAAGTGAAAGAAAGAAAAAATCATTTCAAATTTATCACACTTACTTATTGAATGGTATTGGATAAATAAAATACATATGTATGTATTTTGTTGATTGTTGAATTGTTAATGACATTGAAAATTAATTACGATTGCGATAAATCGATATTATAATACATACATACATACATATTCATTCACGTTGTCCATATTACGTTAGAAACGCATGAAACATAATTTATACTGCACATATGTATGTATGTATGATGATTGGTACCATATAGGTAGGCATGGTAGAGAGATTTTTTTATGGTTTGACATCAATTGTGTTGTTTTTAATATTATTCCCTTACCTTAATTACTGTCAAAACAAATTGATTAAATATTAGAAAAAAATAATATTTAACCTTCATAGATCAATTATATCTTAGAGAGACACTTTGCCATGTCAAACATTTGAGAAATAAACCGATTGTGCATGCGTCAATAAAATTTGAAAAAAAAGAAATAAAAACCATCACGCATGTGAATTAATTCTTGTTGTCAGTGATTCACAAACTATTTTATTAAGTAACATAAACATAAGCAATATAGTGGCCTTTTTTCGAGCTTATTAAAGATTGCTAGAAATATGTCGTGTGCATTAATTTTATCCTAGAAGGGCGGGACCTACAATTTAACATCGACTCCGAACGACAGATTTTAAAGAAAGCTTTCATGATAATTTTGTTCTCAGAGCTTTTGCCAGAAGACTGCTGCGAGGAGTCGCCGAAAGAAATATATTTTTTTTCTTTCATACATATACTTTACATACATCTATAATTGGTTATTACAACCCTTCAGTCAGGATTACGACCTAGTTTCTCACACCACTTATGTTGTGTGTGTGTTAATTTTTATACATGAGTGATGGGAGTTTAAAGTTGACTCCGAACGACAGATGTTTGAGAAACTTTTCATGGCAATTTTTATTTACTCTCAGAGTTTTTGCCAGAAATCTGCTGAGAGAAAGTCGCCGAAAAAATATTTTTTGTATTTTGTCTTGATGTCTGGCCTGAGGCTCGAAACCTGGCTTTACGTCTAATAAGCAAACACACTACCTACTAGGCTACGGCGACCTCAAACTTATTTATGTTAGCCGACATAACGCCGTCCTCAGGTTTATTATGAGTTTGTGATTAAGAAGTGTGCGTCCGTCCTTACGAACCCGATCAGATTTTTTTTGTTTCCTATTAATATCCAGGGATTTTTTAGAGTCTTCACTGCTGCATTAATTAATATTCGTACACTTTTGTTTGCCAGTATATACGATTGATAGGGCGATATTGTTTGTTGTTGCTTTTGTAGTTGTTTTTACATACATACATACATAATTGGTCATAACAACCCTTCAGTCAGGATTACGACCTAGTTT
The DNA here is from genome assembly GCA_936449025.2 of Sarcophaga subvicina. Lineage (NCBI taxonomy): Eukaryota > Metazoa > Arthropoda > Insecta > Diptera > Sarcophagidae > Sarcophaga > Sarcophaga subvicina. The sequence goes on from OW388084.2 coordinate 44,922,046, forward strand.
CTCACACCACTTATGTTGTGTGTGTTAATTTTATACATGAATGGCGGGACCTACAGTTTAAAGTCGACTCCGAACGACAGACTTTTGAGAAACTTTTCATGGCAATTTTATTTACTGTCAGAGTTTTTGCCAGAAATCTGCTGAGAGGAAGTCGCCGAAGAAATACTTTTTGTATTTTATTTTGATGTCTGGCCTGGGGCACGAACCCTGGCTTTTCGTCTAATAAGCCAACACACTACCTACTAGGCTACGGCGACTTCAAACTTATTTATGCTAGCCGACATTACGCCGTCCTCAGGTTTATTATGAGTTTGTGATTAAGAAGTGTGCGTCCGTCCTCACGAACCCGATCAGATTTTTTTTGTTTCCTATTACTATCCAGGGTGTTTTTCTTAGGGTCTTCACTGCTGTATTAATTAACATTCGTACACTTTTGTTTGCCAGTATATACGATTGATAGGGCGATATTGTTTGTTGTTGCTTTTGTGGTTGTTTTTATTTTTTATTTTTGTTCAAATGTCTTTTGGCCCCCGGCTTATACATTCCACAACAATTTGGATTTTGAATTTCTTTGCTGGTGTCTATTCAACGATGAGTTGGGCAGAACGGCAGTTGGACAGAACGACAGATTATTAAGAAATCTGCTGAGAGGTAGTAGCCGAAGAAATATTTGTTCGTCTTTAGTTTGGTGGAGATAACTGATCTGAGGTTTGGACCGTGGCCTCACGTCTAATCAGCCAACACACTACCTACTAGACTATGGCGGCATTTTTCTTTAAGATTTCGTTTTATTCGACATGTTAGGTTATCTCTGGTTGCCTGGAAATATTTCAGAGGTCAGGGTTTGAACACAAATTGTTCTGGTTTTTGTGCAGACCCTTTATAACTACTACACTATGTCACTAGATGATCGCGTTAAATTGTTGTTTGAATTCATATTCTAACAACAACAAAAAAAAGACGTTAATAGCTTTGAATAATTTAAATCTGTTTGGTAAGTTTAATCACCTAAAAAAGCTGTTTTGATTTCAAAGCTTGTGTATTAAATGAAGTATAAATTGAAAGCATTGAAGTGTAAATTGCTTTTAGCGTTCTTTAATCTAGTCTTGCTTGTCCTAATAAAACAAAGCGATGAATAAATTTTGGATTGTAATGTCTTTGACCTATTTTTCTGAATTTTAATATTCAATCAATTTGAATTATTTATAGAATAATTATTAGGCATAATAATAATAATAATAATAATAATAGTAGTTGTATATACAGACATTCATGCATATTTATGAGTTAAACAATACGAGTAAATACGAAAACTAAATCGTAAATTCATTAGAATTCATTTATTTAACAAAAGAAGTAAGAAAAATGTGTGAATTTTAGTTTCTAGGCACTTTAACAATATTTAGAGAAATTCTAAAATAATTTTAAATAAACAAAGGAAATAAAAATAGAAATTGTCAACTGTCATCTGTCAACTGTTAATTGTTATATTGATTATGTGTTAAAACAATAAAAAGTTTTCTTGTTAATTACTTTACTGTCTCTGTTTATCTCTGTAATAAAATATTTATTATTTACTGTGTACTTTCCTATCGTTTTCCACCTGAATTACTTTCTCAAGTTTAGCTTTTCAAGGTTTAAATTGTTTTTTTTTTAATTGACTAATTAAGATCACATTAAAACTGTTTAAGATTTTTGCAAATTCATCATCATGTTCATCAAAAAAATAAAAATAAAAAACAACAAAATGAAATTGTTTATGCAAAATGTGATTACGAAATATGTAGTTTTGATTGTTGTACTCGTTTCTTATCAATTCAAAGTATTTCAATTTTGCAAAATGTTGGCCAACAACCGGTTTAGGGTAAAAATAAAAGCCAAAGTACCAATTATTCGCGCTTTAGTTAAAAAGCATGAAGTAAACAACAGTATCGTTTGGGTGCAGCAAGTGCGGACTGTAAATTTGTGCATAGCTTTTGTAACATGTTCTGTTTTTTCTTTACACAAAAGATGACCATGCACTCAAAACGCAGTGCGGCATGAGCTGTGTTCCTATTGAAACCACAGTCCTTTGGTATCTGGATCATCCAATTTAGGCTGAAAATAAGTTATTATTGTTGTGCTCGCCTTTGTTAGGGATTGCCTGTGATGGTCGACGATGCCACCAATACAAAATCCTCATCAAACAGTAACTTTTTCTTCCAGAAGTTAGCCACATCACTAAAGATGAATTGTCCCATTTAGTGAACGCACATCGTTGTCTTTGGTCATCTCTGTTAATTTGGCAAAACAGACTGAATAAATGAAGCTCGAATTGAAGTCGCCGTAGTCTAGTAGGTAGTGTGTTGGCTTATTAGATGTAAAAGCCAGGGTTCGAGCCCCAGGCCAGACATCAAGACAAAATACAAAAAGTATTTCTTCGGCGACTTACCCTCAACAGATTTCTGGCAAAAACTCTGAGAGTAAATAAAAATTGCCATGAAAAAGTTTCTCAAAAATCTGTCGTTCGAAGTTGACTTTAAACTGTAGGTCCCACCACTCATGTGTAAAATTAACACACACAACATAAGTGGTGTGAGAAACTAGGACGTTGTACAATGGGTCAATTCGACCTCCGGATACTGTACTTGTCTTAATTGACAAGTACACGTCCTCTAACCTAACCTAATGAAGCAAATTTGAAGCTGTCTAGTGTCAAAGTTCGGAAATCCCTGTTGAAAAATCCATTATTAATGTTCTACTCGCAATGGGCATCTGCTTTCTTATTAATTCTATTTATTTCAGCACCATTGTGGTAGTGCTTTTCGCTAGTGCCTGTATCCATAGCTGCCAGATAAATGAGGCACCAAATCGCCAAATATTTGAAAAAAAAAATCGTCAAAATCATCAAAGACGTTTATTGAAATCGTCAAAAAATCGTCAGAAAAAATAAGTATATAAACTAAAAGTTTTTAAAAACCAAAATTATTTCTATTGTAGTAAAACATATAAAGTATCTGAGTTCAAAAATAAAACATTTAAGAAAAATTTGTTAGAAATTAAAAGCTAGCGTCCCTCATCTTTATTTATTATTTTTTTTTTTTCCAAAAATGGAGAAATGTTATATCATAATCAGGAAAAAATTGTTTAAGGTTTAAATAATCTATCCCAGTGTTGTTTATTGACACATAAGGGCAGCAACCTATGGATGGATTGGATTAAGGAGTCAGAAGCTGTTGACATTCTAAGCATGAAAATTCAGTGTAATGTTGGCTGCAACCGACACATTTTTCAGTTCCTTCTTAAGATTTTATTTATATACTATTTATGAGGTTTCTCGATCGTGTACAGGAGAGGCCGTATTAGCTCGTTAATGACGGTAGTGTATCCAACAACATTGAATCACTGGTGCATCGTTGCAATGTGGTTTGTGTTTCACTGTTCTATCACTACTACAAAAGGATTTTGCTCGAACGAAATAAGGCGACTTGTTCCCGAAAATCATATATTCCTACGTAACGCTAGTCTTTCTCGGCCAGAACATCCATATCGTTTGGCCAGTGGAACGCACACTGCATTACAGAAAAAGTACGTATTTTAGTCGGACTATTCGTATGTGGAACTCAATTCCTGCAGAGGTCTTTCCTGTTACTTATGGTATAAAAATATACAAACCTAGTGTCCATAAGCACTGTTCTCTCTTTCCTTCTTCACATAACATATTTTCATAGTTCCAAACACAATGCCATCCATCCCCTGAGTGTTGGTCGTACGAACAAAAATAACTGCGCTGCTACTCTAATATATATACTCGAATTTTTAAAACTGTCTGCAACGACAAGTGATAAATTATTCTCAACTATGAGGTTATTTAGGAGTTGTAACTTTGTCGCTTTTAAAGGATTAAAAAGGAATAAAATACAGAAAAATCATCACAGGTATTCGAAAGTAACTTAAAAATATAAAACTTAAAGTGGCTTAAAGTGGCTTTTAATGTACTAAAGTTACGAATATGAAAATTTTTTTAATAAATTTTTAATTTCTAAAAATCGTCAAAATAAGGGCATAAATCGTCAAATCGTCAATGTGATATTTTTGGAGCTAAAAATCGTCAAAATGACGATAAATCGTCAAATCTGGCAGCTATGCCTGTATCGTATTTCCCATACACTTTCACCTTCTTTCTGATATTTAGCGTTTCACACCCTCCTCTGTTATTCTGCTCAATAGCCAAACTTTTGAAATTATTTAGTTTCCATGCTATTACGTTTACCATTTACTGTCGTATAATAAAGTATTTATTCATTAATTTATTTATTAATTACAACTTCGACCTTATGCTCGCTGTAGACCAGAGTCTCAGGTGGGAATCGAACCCACAATCCTCACACTGATAATCTAGTATACTACCTACTATACTATATTAAATACTCGCACCTTACTTTTTTGAGTTATTTGGCGAACTTGGATATTTATTTCAAAGGTCCAAATGCCGACTTTGTTTTGTTCAGCCTTTAAGACATATCCTGGTTTATACCTCCATCCGCTATCAAAGTAGCAAAATGAATCCACATACAAATTGCCTGTATTATTGCTAAGTGGAAGTTGACTAATATTATATATTTTCTCTCCGCGTTTACCTTGCATCTTATTTCAGTTTTAGTGTAGATCGGCTAGTTTTTGCTGCATATGCGAATATGCTTTTAAGCATGACACTATTTCTCCCTTTTTTTTTTGCAAAGTTTCATCGTTAATTCTTCTAATACAACGTAATAAAGAGCAATTTTGTTTTACACTGTTTTTTGTCTCAAATTCTTTGCTGGTCATTCCTTTATTAGGTGTATGCTTTGCTCTCAATGATGACCATTTTTCCGCTCTAATAAAGGAGTGAAATTCTTTTTGGAATCAGTAACTAAAGTGTGTTTGAATACCATTCTGTTCACCTTGAAGTGTATTCTTTGATATTCTCACTTTTATAAATTTATTTCAAGACTTTTGCAAGATTTTTGAACAAGTTATCGATTCAATATCACGTTTTCCAACTTCCTCTACTTTTTCCCTAGCTCCCCTTTTATCTTCTCTTTTAGGATGGAGTACAATGGATCAGCTTGACCTCCGGCTACTGTACTTGTCTCAATTGGCAAGTACACGTCCTCCAATCTAAACCTAAACCTATCAATTCAATAGAATAGGCTTGTCGTAGATTTTTTCCACAGTTAGGACAAGACAGTTTTAAGTATTCGTGGTTATTAACATTCATTTAAGTTCTTTTAATTTTTTTTTTATCAATTTAACTTAAATGACCAGTACGGAGAACTATCATAATTACTTTGTTTACAAACAAATCAATGCCCATTGCATTTATTAATGAGCGCTGACGACCTATCAGTTGTTGAGTAGTTGTTTTGAACTAGTTTGTTTACATGTTAAATACTCATTAAATACTGGAGTTTAAACTACAAAATCTTACGTAATAATAGAAGCATAAAACTTGTTTACCGATTACAACATAAAAGATTACTTTATAATTTTCTGAAAAAAAAGGGTGATGTTTTAAGTTAACAGAGCAAATTTATTTGGTGTGTAAAAAATGTTTTTTGTCATTTCTACATGACAATTTCAATCTTTAAATTTTATTATCAAAAATCGTGTTGTGTAAGAAAAATGTGTTTTGTAAAGTACATCCAGCCTTTGGATATGTTAGCTATAATATCATTCCTAGAAGACGACATACTATAGCTGCAATTGGTGAGAATCAAGATGATATGCTGGAAAAAGTATGCCAAAATTGAAGCTCGTGGATGGAGCAAATATTGCTCTTTTTGTGCTTTTTTTTCCAAATTTTTAAACGCCAACGCTTAAAAAATCACCCGTTTTTAATCAAAATCTGTCCATAGTAATATTAAACATGTGAGTACCTGTATCATTATTATTATCTTTCCTTTAAACAGTTCTGTTTTTTCTACTCACTCGTTTTGTTATGTTTTTGCTGCACTGAAAAGGCCGATTACTATTGTGGTTGAGGTTCATGATGATGTGAACAGTAAATCAATCACAGATTTCATACAATTGATGAAGAACGATCGGATCTTACAACAGAAGCTTCTGAACTTTGACAGTTGATAACGGCCTGAAGCTATAGCTGTCGCATTCGTTGTCATTTATTCAGTCTGTTTTGCCAAAATACGCGACATGTGTATATAATCAAATTATTTGACCAAAATTGATGTTCTGTATCGCCCGTTTCAATTCAATAATTCGTCTTCAGCGATGAGAGCAATTTCTAGATAAATGGGTACGTGAACAAACAAAATGATCGAATTTGGGACGAGATACCAATCTGTATGACAACGAATAGCATGCAATGTATTTCGAAAAAGTCATTGTTTTGTACAGACTTTGAGTTGGCGGTGTCTTCTTCGGTCTATATTTCTTAAAGAATATCAAATGCAAGCACTACAGGTCGATGAATACCCACTTATTTTGGCCTAAATTGGATGATCTCCACACGAACGACAGGTGATTTCCAAAGGACGGTTCTATAGTCCACACGGCCCTTTCCACATTGGATTTTCTGCATCAGTGTTTTGAGGGCATGGTCATCTCAAACGAAGGTTGAGATCTGATGACCACCGATTTTACACTGTTAGGCTTTTTCTTTTGGGGTTTTCTTAAGTCGTTGGTGTATATATAGAAGATTTACAAATTACAGCTGTCTTCATAGTCAACATAAACCATGCCATCATCAAATTCAAACCGATTTATGCGCCAGGGTCAGTTAGGTTTATGACGTAGCTTCTCACACTACTTATGTTATGTGTGTTAATTTTATACATGGGTACCGGGACCTGCAGTTTAAAGTTGACTCCAAACGACAGATTTTTGAGAAACTTTTCATGGCAATTTTTTTTATTTACTCACAGATTTTTTGCCAGAAATCTGCTGAGAGGATGAAGTCGCTGAAGAAATATTTTTTTATATTTCCGATTTGTTGGCGATGTCTGACCTGGGGTTTGACCAACACACTACCTACTAGACTACGGCGACTTGGCATAGGTATAGTCATTTAAAATGGAGATGACTTGAACTGACCACCGAGAACGTGTGATTTACAATGATTTAACACCGGTCTATGCGTAGAAATTCAATTAAATTAAATTCGGTCAAATTCAACATGATTTATGTGCCAGAGTCATATAAAATTGGTCACTTCGGATTCGCTCCAAATAGCGAATGGCAGATATCAAAATGCTGATATATTCCACGCATAGTGGCATGAATATTGTCTTTTAAACCAATCAATTTTGGTTAATTTAAATTGAAAGATAGGAAACGCTCAATAAAACAGCCGATATATTGGGGATAAATTATCTGAAAAACTGTACCATTGAAATCTCTGTCTCTGCTTTGCTCGTATTGCCTGCACTCGCTCTTTTCGTTTTGGATTCTTCCAAACTTACATACATACATATATTCCAACGTCAAAAGAACCTAACTTTCGATTATCCAACTACATTTATTTGATTTCTACAATATTTTTGAAAGTTGCTGTTTGATTTGATTCTCAGCAGATTTCTGGCAAAATTTTTTAGAGAGTAAATGAAACTGCCATGAAAAGTTTCTCAAAAATCTGTCGTTCGGAATCGATTTTTAACTGTAGGTCCCGCCATTCATGTATAAAATTAACACACGCAACATGAGTGATGTGAGAAGTTAGGCCGTAATCCTGACTGAAGGGTTGTAATGGCGAATTATGTATGTATGTATGTACGTTGTTTGATTTGTTTACTTCAGAATAGTGACTTATAGCCAAAGCTGCACTTATTTTCAAATCATATTTAAGATCAGAAAACTATTCACAAAATATGCCTTTTGATAGCTTGTAGTTGATATTTTTTTCTTCAAAATCTCTTTCATAAATTTGTTGCTAAAAATTTGCCATAAAAACCTATCGATTGTAAAATATCGCAATGCATCAAATATGCCATCTCATTGCCGATAGGGTATTTAAAAATTGAGAACAGGATAGCTGGTTATTAAAACAAAAAAAAAAAAAACAATAAAACAAAAATAATAATAATAATAACATCCATGTATAATTTATTATTTAGGTCAGGCTTAGTGTGTTAAATTATTAATCGTATGCAAAATAATCGAATTATTATTCGATTTGATTTGATTTGAAAATGAAAACATTTCTTTATGAATAAAATTTGCACAAAGTTGTGGTTGAATGTGTACTTTTTTCCTTCGCTTTTTTTATTTTGTTAATTTTTGTATAAATTAAAGAAAAAATAAAAATAAAAACAAAAACAAAAATCTTTGAATGAATGAATGAAAGAGTGATAATTTTTTTTATAATTTTTTTCAAAACTTTTTATTGTTGTTGTTGGTTGTTGAAAATTATGTATGAAACGATCAAATATGGTTTGTTCCATATTTTTCGTTTTAAATTCGGTTGTAAATATTTGTTTTTATTGTTTTGGATTTATTGGTGGTCTTTTTTTCTTCTTCTTCTTCTTTTTCTCTTTCAAATTTCAAGGTCAATTTAAACTACAATAGTGGCTGGTGGTGTATGGCATCGAAATACCAGCATGATTAGTAGCCGTCTGCATAGATGATTGTATGCGAGTCTTTTAATTCGTTGTAAATTTACCACACACCACACACATGAATAATTTATAAAAGAATTCAAATGATTGTAGTTTTTAGGCGATGATTTTGGTAAAATACGTCTTTCAAGCTGCTAATTTTAATTGCAAACACCTACAAACTAACAAAGCCATCGTTTGTCTTTCAATTCACATTTTATATTGGCCATCTCAGGCGTTAGGTAGCATCAGCATTGGGTCAGTAAGTAATTGCAGTTATCGTTTTAGTTTTAGCTTCAGTTTCAGCTTTAGTTCATCTCGCTAAATGAATACCTACCAAAAAAACTGTTAATCAATTGCCTGCGTGCTTATGTTGCTATAATCAATTGTTAACATCAGTTTTGAAATACTCATGCAGTGGCTCAAATTAGGCATTGTTTTTATCTGTTCAGTTTCAAAAAGAATACAAAAATAAAAAACACAATAATAAGTGAACGATTATTCTAGAAATTATAATTTAAAATAGGCATGGAAACTTTTCTTATTTAACATACTTGACCTTAAGGTTTTTTTCCCCCAAAATGCAATGAAGTTTTTACCACAAATTATTGTTTTTAGGTTTTGTAGCTTTTGATTTAACAAAACCCAGCATTCATAAAATGTATTGTTAATGTTATACCGTAGTATTGTTGTCAGTTTTATGATTTTATTAAAAATTTTAATAACAAATTTGTTTTTTATCGTCGTCTACTTTTTATTTCTTGTAAAATACACCCATACTTCACTTTGCGGCGTGGTTACGTTCCAAAAAAAAAAAAACACGATGCAAATTGAGACGACGCAAAGTGAATTATGATTTTCTATAGCAAACCATGTAAATATTTCGATATTTAGATAGGTTCCTGGGTTACGAAAATACTACTTTTAAAAAGAAAATTGAACGAAGTAAACATTTAAAAATCAGGGTGCTTTGGTAGTCTAGTGTGCTAGACTATTAGCGTGAGGGTCGTGGGTTCGATTTCCACCAGAAGCTCTGGTCTGTGACGCTACACCGAGCATATGGTGAAAGTTACTCAGCTCGTATATAATTAGAATATAATTTGTAAATATATTGTAATTAATAAATAAATAAAAAACAAAAATAATATAAAATTTTATTACAAACAACAAAAACACAAATTCAATTAAAATAAAAAAAAATTCACATAGTTTACAACTTTAAAAACACCTTAATTGAAACTGAATTTTAATATTAGAAAAACAAAGTGAAAATGAAACGGTATTATTTTCAGTTAGAAGGGGAATCCCCAAGTTTTGATAGCATGGCGCAATTAGAAACAAAAGTCGTACCATCTTTTAGAAGAAAAAAGGAAATTTAAAAAAAAAATGAAATACTCGAACCCAAAACAACGCAATTTCGAAAATCTAACGACGCACAGTGAAAATTAGTATTAATTCAGCAGCGACGCAACTTCGAAAAAACCCAAAACGAAATGACGCAAGGCGAGGTATCGGTGTATAAGATTCCTTTGCTTTAAGCAGAACTTATTTCACTACGATATTTTAAATTAAAATAAATTAAATTTAAATAAAACTGTCCTATTCAGCATAATGTTTTTTATTGTGAAAAGATTTATTTTTTTAAAGATTGTGATTTCTGTTTCTTTTTCAATGTAAACTCAATTAAATAAAAAACATTCTGCGTTATTTTTTGATCTTCGGAGTTTACATAGCAAATGCGAACGAAACGATATTGCTTTTATATTTATTCTTAAAAATCAAAATTAATAAAATTTTATGTGTCACTACAACTGAGTTTTAGTTTTTATCTGATTAGTGAATATATCAACAGGATAATGACACGAAAGATACAGTTAAATAAGTCAAATAGTGATTTGGGAGTTATAAGATCAATGGAATAAAGTGGTCAGCACAAGTTCTTGAGCTCAATCCTATAGGAAATCTTTAGGATATTGGAGATCGTCAAATATTACGCGATACCTGCAAAAATAAAGACAACCTCTTCCATCACATGGAACTACATTCTATCAAACGTAATTCCGTGCTTTAGTTTAATCCGATTCTGTATGTTAGGGTTCCTCGAAACCATTTAAGAAAAATTGTATTACACTCACATCTTCAGAGATATTTGATAACTACAAGTCCAATTAAAAAGAATTTAAATAATGTGTAATAGATGTCGAATACCATGTGACAATAATGTGATTTAATGAGGCAAATTATCAGCTCATAGTTTTCTCCTTTATATTGAGATTGTTTTCCGTACAACAAGTTGAGGCCATTACGTAGCACTAGGATTTTAAATTCCCAAATTCGGTGGTACCAATGCACCTTCTGGGCTCTTGCAAGTAATGACTGTAACCAGATACCCTCACTCGACTTAAATCATCGTACCAATTTGCTTTTTATCTTTGTCTGCAGTCGCCTTACTTATTAAACGTGAGGCCATGATTCAAACCCCTGATTAGACATCTCCAACAAAACGAAACATAAAAAATATTTTTCGGCGACTTCCTCTCAGCAGATTTCTGGCAAAAACTCTGAGAGCTAATAAATTTGCAGTGAAAAGTTTCTCAAAAATCTGTCGTTTGGAGCCGAGTTTAAACTGTAGGTCCCGCCACTCATGTATAAAATTAACACACACAATATAAGTGGTGTAAGAAGCAAGGTCGTAATCCTGACTGAAGGATTGTAATGCCCAATTATGTAGGTATGTATGTATATATTTGGAATCAGATATCCCGGTTTAATTTCCTTCTTTTATATCTCTACGACGATCACAATGGGTGAAAATTCTACTTGTTTTCATGACGCGAAACATCCTCAATCCTACCGACCTACTCTTTTTTATTGTAAATTAACAAAAAAAAAAAAAAACAACGACATTTACACTAGAGAATCCACGGGTACATTGCGAACTGTTCTAGGTGGCTTTTTATAGCCTTAAAGTTTTTTGCAAAATCACTGACCCCAAGTGAGACATCTCCAACGAATCGAAATATGTAAACATATTTCTTTGGCGACTTCCTCTCAGCAGATTTCTGGCAAAAACACTGAGAGTAAAATAAAAAAATGTCTTAAAAAAGTTTCTCAAAAATCTGTCGTTCGGAGTAGACTTTAAACTGTAGATTTCGCCTTTCATGTATGGAAATAACACATAGCATAAGTGGTGTGAGAAATTAGGTTGTAATCCTAAAGTTATAATCCTAGGTTGTAATCCAAAAAAGCTTAACAGGAATTTATTCCCAGCTTTTTGAATTTTTAAAAGTATTATCGGTCAGTAAAACAGTCTCTTTATACTCGTACTATAAAGAAAGAAAAAAATCCCCACAAGTGCCAGTAGCATTTAATTCTAATTATCGGTAGAAATTAATCTTTAGAATGGCATGTATTTACTATCGTATATATTGCGAGTATGTGGCAATAGATTCAGAATTACATGCCGATACGAAAAACGAGGGATATAATACGACAATTATAATTGTATTAGTAATAGTAGTAGTAGTAGTAATAGTAGTAGTAATAATAGTAGTAATTGTAGTAGTAATAGTAGTAATAGTAATTACACGCCATTTTAAAGACTAATTTCAACCGATAATTTGAATTAAATGTTCACAACAAGTGTTATTACTGGCACTTGTAGGGATTTTTATTCTTCACAAAATTTAAAATTAAAATACGAAAATATTTAATTTGTTTAAAATTATAAAACAATATTCTTCTGTTGCTTTTATTTCAGATTCTCGTGAATTGCCTGCGATCATGGTAAATGTAAGATGGAAACTTTTAATTCCATTGGCAGTACTGGTCATACTCAATAGTGTGGATATATCCAGGGGAAATCACAAAAATGCCAGCAGCTATTATATGTCGAGCAATAACACTCTATTGAGTCACTATGACCTATTGGAGGATACAAATAATACCGTTATTACACAATCGATAACGGCAATAAATGAGTTGGCAGAAGAAGAAGATGGTGTTGATTATGATTTGATAACACCCTCGTATGAAACGCATTTGGTGAAATCGTCCATTATATATGGCTTAGCAAAAACAGTGAATGTAAGTCGAGTTAATCAAGAATGCTACAGACATCTGAGAAGCGTTCAAAGAGGCATACTGCGTAAGGAGCCATGGGCTATGAAAGGTACGTTCGAATTTTTGTAAATTTAAGAGTTTTTGCAATAAAATTTTGTTTCTATTTTATTTGATATGTAGCTTTGGATGCATCGGGTTCAAAACCCGCTGGATTTGTCTTTGGCCAAAATTTCTGGTTTGGCAGTCAAGAGGCATGTGGTGCGGTACGCCGCCCAGTGGGCATTACATTATCGGAAAATTATCCCCGGGTTATGAAATTGGGCATTATTAAAGAAATAGCACCCTTTGATATGGATTATCGTGTGATATATTTGCGTCACAACTCTCCCTGGCAAGTGGAGATTAAACTCATGTCTGAACAAATCATTCACATTGGCTTGTGCTTGCCAACAACTTGTCAATCCAATGAAATTCAACAATTAATGACTGATTACGTTAACCAGGGTTTGTTTGTTGAGGATGACATCTACGATATACAACCGGAAGTGCTTTATATGAAGGATTTAAAAATGCCGGAAAATTATTTCGAACGTGAAAGTTTCAAGCTGATCAGTGTAACGGTGGCATTTATATTGGCCATGATCTTAATGGCATCACATTTGCGTAATAAAACTCAAGTAGAAGAGAAAAAATACGATAATATTGATGCTCTAGAGGAGGAAGCAGATGTTACAAATGTTCAATACATAAGCGATATTAATTTGAACAATTACCCCAGATTACGTAGCTTTATTATGTGTTTCGATATCCAGGAGAATTGGTCGAAACTCTTCTCTACCAAGGAATCGAAACCAAGTGAAATTCCTGTCATTAACGGTTTACGTTCTGTATGTGCTCTATGGATTCTGGTATTCCATGTGGTCTGGTACATGTACTTCACGGTCAATAATAAGACTTTTCTGATCTCCTATGCCGAAAAAGTATTCTTTCAATATGTAAGCTCAGCACCGGTCTTAGTTGATGTATTCTTCACTGTCAGGTTTGTCAAGTTATGATTGATAATTATGCCACATACTCTTTACTACTAATATTCTTTGTTTTTCCAGTGGTTTCTTGCAAACTTATAACTTCTTAAGGAATTCTGAGAAAATGGAAACGATACGTAAGAATTCTTTTGTTCAAAATGTTAAACAGTTTTCCAAAATGTTCTTCCATCGTTATCTAAGGTTAGTATTGGTATTCAGACTTCCATTAATCCATATTTAATTCACATCCTCATTTTGTTTAATTCTCCATAGACTTGGTCCTCTTTATCTTGTGGTTATGGGCGCTGTTGATCTATTGTATGCCTATATTAGCAAAGTCTCAGTCTATCATATCAATGAACGATTTGATGAAAATTGTGCCAATTATTGGTGGCGTAATATATTCTTCATTCAGAACTTATTCGATCACAAAGATATGTGTCTCAACTGGACCTGGTCTTTGGCTTGTGAAATGCAGTATTTCGTTATAGCCACCATCCTGTTATTCACTTATGCCAAGTAAGTATAATTGTTACGTACACAAACGAATCTTAAACCGTTTTCTTCTTCTTTTCAGACATCCGAAATTAGCCAAAACACTTACCGTGGGACTGTTGAGCGCTAATCTTGTATGGTCTTTCAGCATTGGTCTCAACATCAACTTTCAGCTCTCGTTCGATACCTTTTTCGCAACGGGCACTGAAATTTACATCAGCCCTTTTGTACGTGCTCTACCCTATATAGTGGGTGCTGTAGCTGGCTGGTATTTCTTGGAGCATAAAAAACGTGAATTCGATTTAAGTCCTGGTCAGGAGAAATCCTTATGGAATCTTTCTCTGTTGACATTCTTCATTTGCATCTATTCGACCGTCAAGCGTGACATGTCCTATCTGATGGCCATTACATTATTTGTCGTTGGTCGTTTCCTATTTTCGATCAGTATTTGTTGGATGATTATTGGCAGTGCCACTGGTCGCCGTACTTGCTGGTCGACATTTTTGGAATCTAAACCATTTCAGCATTTAAATAGGCTTTCATATGCGATTTATTTATTAAATCCACTCGTGATAGCACTCTTTTACGGCCTGACCAGTGTTAGTACACATGCCGAACCATTTATGTTGGTGAGTAGTTACCGCAAAGTTTCCGGTATTAATTAATTAATGGTATCTTTATAGGGTTAAATTATAAATGGTTTGTTCTTTTTAATTGAGATTAATTCAGGGTGTGATTCAAAACATTCCCCTTTTCTTTGCCTTTGTTCATAGTATATTTTTCTTGAGTTACGACACAGTCTAGATACTCTGATGGCCTTGTTGGTAATGTACTAAACTTTAAGCGTCGAGGTCGTGGGTTCGATTCCCACCAGCTACTCTGGGGGTTTGTGATTCTTTGTATGACGTTATATATGATTACTCACAATAGAAAAAAGAAAGTTAGTATTATTACAAAAGAACAATTCTCGAAAAAAGCGACAAATACACATACATATATACATACATAATTGGTCATTACAACCTTTCAGTCAGGATTACGACCTAGTTTCTAACACCACTTATGTTGTGTGTGTTAATTTTATACTTGAGTGGTGGGACCTACAGTTTAAAGTCGACTCCAAATGACAGATTTCTGAGAAACTTTTCATGGCAATTTTATTTTACTGCCAGAGTTTTTGCCAGAAATCTGCTGGGAGGAAGTCGCCGAAGAAATATTTTCTCAAATTTCGTTTTAATGTCTGACCTGGAGTTTGAACCCTGGCCTTACGTCTAATAAGCCAACACACTACCTACTAGACTACGGCGATTTCCATATACAACCAACTGTGAATGTACTTTGTAAGTACATCAAAGTGTACTCTTCTGTCCTACAAACTCAAAACTTTGCAAAGTATTTAGAGTGTACAAAAGGCATCTAAAAGTCTTTAGAGCTGCTTTATTGCAATGAAAAATAAATAAGAATGAAAACAATTCTCTCTTGGAAATAAATTTATTAGTCATTGAGTTGTTATCTCTTGCCCAAACTATGAAAATATTTTTGATTCCAGTAAGTACAGAGCCAAATCAGTCCATTTATTAGTCATGCTCTCGAAATTTTTAGTGTTCTCTCATTCTGGTCCGTTGTTATTTATGCAACGTCAGTGCTCTGTGTAAAACATGTTCGATCTGCATTGGGTTTTTGAGTATATATATATAGCCTGAGATCTTGTAGTCATCATTCAGCCTCCACCTTGTTCAGTTTCGACTGCAGAAGTTGTGCCCTTAATTTTGTTTTTACATGCGATAATTTAAACATCAGTTTATAATTATTGCCTTCTTAATGTCCACCACTATCACTGGGACGCTTAACATGCAAAGACACTTTCAATTGAATTTCTGGGACACTTAACTTGCAAAGTCACATTCAATTGAATTTATGACAAAAGTTTCATATCTACGGGAGTATCACCATGACCTTATTGGCACTAAACTATAATAACCTTATTCTATTCCTTAATATGATACGAATATCTGTGTCCTCTTAGACCAATTAGATACTTTTAAAAGATATTTTTGTCTGCAATTTATAGATTATAGAAACATTTTTTTTTATCTTAAAACCGAACTAAACTGTACCTTATTAACATAGTAATTTTAGATAATAGAGGTGGGCGGTCCATTAAAAAACATTAAATTGTATTTAAGAAGAGTTGTAAAATCGAATTGTCTTGGTATTTCGATTCAGAAATTTTACACCCATCAGTCGGCCATTGAACCAATTGATTGGACTTCACTTCTTTGATGTGAAAATCTTAAACACAGAAAATAACGTTGGTTTATACTGTTCTAGGGGAATTTATCAAAGGATAACCTAAAGTTCTAATAAAGGGTGTTTTTTACAGAGGTATAGAACTTTAAGTTGCAATAAAACAACGATGGATTATTCGATTGACATGAATTTTATTTATCCGAAAGATAATCTTGTGGCATTACATCTTGAATATGATTTCTGGCATATGACCGCCACGGCTGGCGCGGATGTAGTCCAATCTGGACGTCCAATTTTCGATGACTTTTTCCAACATTTGTGGCCGTATATCGGCAATAATACGGCGAATGTTGTCTTCCAAATGGTCAAGCGATTGTGGCTTTACCGCATAGGCCAATGACTTTACATAGCCCCACAGAAAGTAGTCTAGCGGTGTTAAATCACAAGATCTTGGAGGCCAATTCACAGGTCCAACACGTGAAATTAGGCGGTCACCAAACGTGTCTTTCAATAAATCTATTGTGGCACGAGCTGTGTGACATGTTGCGCCGTCTTGTTGAAACCACATCTCCTGGACATCATGGTTATTCAATTCAGGAATGAAAAAGTTTGTAATCATGGCTCTATACCGATCACCATTGACTGTAACGTTCTGGCCACCATCGTTTTTGACTCATTCGGGTCTTAGGTTGGAATTATTAGAATTTGTGAAAGATTTTTTTTTAATTTAAGCAAACGATTTTGGTTTTGTTTTCTATTTCTTTTTTTTATTTTAAAATGAATTTTAATTAATTAAAATGAAAGCTTAATAATTATATTAAATTATTTATGTTTTATTCTTTTGACAGTGCGTAATTTGTTCCGGCTTTTCGATTATCACTTATTTGGCTTCGATTATTTTCTCGTTGGCCTTTGAGATGCCCTTCTGCAATTGGTCATCGTTGATGCTGAGACGAGGTCAGAGTGTTAAAGTGAAAGACGCCTAAAAGTGATGCTGTTCTACAATAATTTCTTCGTTATAAAAATAATTTTAATAATATTTTATACGTATATTTTTTTGTACATTTTGCATATTGTGATCATTATATTCATACAATCTAAGCGATTATCATGTTTTCTATCTAATTCTACTCATATACCTTATTTTATTTGTATTGTACTCTCCCCTGTATCGTGTACATTATTTTAGTTTTCTAAGTCATTAATTTTAAGTTGAATTGAATTGAACAATCAATCAATCGAACAAACAAACAATCGGTTCCCCTTTAAAGGAAATAAAACATTTAATTTAATTCATATATACACTCTGATAAATTGTGAATAATTTGTAAATATATACACACTAACATACATAAACACATACATACATACATACATATGTGTGTGTGTTAATACGATTATTTTTTAAGTAGCAAGGATAACGATTAGCCCAGGGATTACGACCATTGTAATATTAATTAGAATTTAAGAAAGGAAATCAAAATAGATTTTCAATTCAAAATATCAGAAAATAAAATAAAAATCCAAAACAAAACAAACAAAAAATACATTTTAATATCACGATCAAATTACTAAATTACAAGAGCATGTGCCAAAAGTACGTAGTTCCTAATCAGGCCCGAGTCACACCGATGATTGAATAGAAGAATCGATAGAAAGATTCCATAACTATTTCCTGAACAGTAAATTTAAAATTCTCCTCAGTATTGCCCTTCAAGCTAACAGGAGACCAATGAAACATTCAACTTCTTATCGTATACAATCAGAAATACATACATACATACACTCAGCCACAAAAGTATACATACGGACAACAAATTTCAGAAATAGTTTAACTAATGCGTTTTCGTTGAAAATCTTTGTAATTGTCTGACAACTTCCTCCTTAAGACGGTCTTGGTTAAACAATTTCTGAAATTTGTTAACTTTTGTGGGCATGATGTACACTTTTGTGGGCCTGCACAGACCCACATAACATCAAGGAAACCATAATTTTCAACGAAAACGGATTAGTTAAAAAATTTCTGTAATTTTTTAACCGTATGTAGACTTTAGTTACTGTGTTTACCTGGTCATTACAACCCTTCAGTCAGGATTACGACCTAGCTTCAAACACCACCTATGTTGTGTATGTTAATTTTATACATGAGTAGCGGGACCTACAGTTTAACAACATAAGTGGTGTGAGAAGCTAGGTCGTAATCCTGACTGTATGTTTATAGCCTTCATACAATTCCACATAAAATTTGGTTTCGTCAATGACAATAATTTAGAACGTTTTGAATGGTCAGCAATCGAAACTGTCGATTAAATATGAAAAATCGTCATATAATCGATATCGACGTTAAATATGACATCAAAACCATTCGTAATCTTTTGTTTTTGCTTTCATAGATACAAAAATGTCTCATCATCGAATCGCAATAAATTGATGGTTGATGGTCCATCTTAAGTCAGTTGACATTAACTTGGCTAAAACGGACACTGCGGTGCTAATATGAAACTCTATTCGATGGGTGCAGTTCTAATTTGGACCATTAACAATTCGATACCGTCTATAAATAAGGAAATGTGTTTTACAAGCCTTATACCATACAACCTACACAGATAGTGATTATTATACTAGCACTTTTGGGGTGGACTTGGTACCAAAGAGTTAGTACCAGGTTTTGTCTTTCGCGAATAAGTTTGTTGGTTAAAAATTCGAGTCAATATGAACTTGTGAAAATCGATTCCTTAAATTTTTTTCTTTTTCAATCGGTGTTATGGAACTACTTTCAAAATGGCAATACTATGTCTAAAAAATCGAGTCATCTTCCTATGTATTATTATTATTGTCGGGATGAGGTATCTTAGTACTGCCACCATACGATCTAAAAGTAAGGACTCCAGGTCATGTGAGAATACTCGTTAATGAGCAAGTGGACGAAATTGCGAGGAAGGGGGGTTACACTTTAACTCTTTCAAATTTCAAGCTCATTTTAAACTACAATAGTGGCTGATGGTGTATGGTATCGAAATACTACCCGTATGATTAATAGTCGCCTGCAGATGTGATTGTATTCGAGTATTTTAATTCGTTGTAAATTTACCACACACCACACACACGCATAATTTATAAAAGAATTCATATGATTGTAGTTTTTAGGCGATGATTTTGGGTAAAATACGTCTTTCGAGCTGCTAATTTTAATTGCAAACACCTACAAACTAGCCATCGTTTGTCCTACAATTCACATTTTTTTATTGGCCATCTCAGGCGTTAGGTAGCATCAGCTTTGGGTCAGTAAGTAATTGCAGTTTAAGTTTTAGTTTAGATTTTTTAGTTCATTTCGCTAAATGAAAACCAAAAAAAAAAAAAAAGAATTTTAATCAATTGCATGCTTGTTGCTTATGTGGCTGTAATTAGTTGTTAAAATCAATTTTGAAATACTCATATAGGGGCTTAAATGAGGCATTGTCTTTATCTGTTCAGTTTCAAAAAGAATATAAAGATAATAACACAATTATAAGTGAACGATTATTCTAGAAATTATAATTTAAAATAGGCATGGAAACTTTTCTTATTTAACATACTTGACCTTAAGGTTTTTTTCCCCCAAAATTCAATGAAGTTTTTACCACAAATTATTGCTTTTAACTTTTGGTGGTTAACACAACGCACCATTCATAAAATGTATTGTTAATGTTATACCGTAGTATTGTTGTCAGTTTTATGATTTTAATACAAATTTTAATAACAAATTTTTTTTATCGTTGTTTTTTATTTCTTGTAAATATAAGATTTTTTTGCTATAAGCCGAACTTATTTAAATATAAATTTTAAATTAAAATAAATTAAATTTTAATAAAACAGTGCTATTCATCATAAGGTGATAAGATTTTTTTTTAAAGATTGTGATTTCTGTTTCTTTTTCATTGTAAACTCAAATAAAAAAAATTATATTCCCGGTCTTATTTTTTGGTTGACGGAGATAACATTGCAAATGCGAATGTTACCTTTTTTTATTCTTAGAAATTAAAATTAATAAAATTTTATGTAATACATATTTCGATACGTTATTTTTCGTTACGGTTCAAACCAAATGTCAGACATCTCCAAAACAACGAAATTCGAAAAAATATTACTTCGGCGACTACCACTCAGCAGATTTCTGGAGAAAATTCTGAAAATAAAATAAAATCTCTCGTTCGGTATCGACTTTAAACTGTAGGTCTGTCTCGCCACTCATGTATAAATTTAGTACACACAACATAAAATGGTGTGGGAATCCTGACTGAAGGGTTGTAATGGCCAATGACAATAACCTCCCACATTATCTATTGGGATATGGCGACTTCTAATTTACAACTTAGGGCCATTATTACAACTTTCCGTTAAACTTGGGTTTAGTTAAAGGTACCTTTAGCTAAAGGGAACTGTAAAGTTACCTTTAACTTATTTTCGTTATTACAACTTACAGATAAAATTGTTCAAAAATATGGCAGTGCCGGAGTAATGTCGATAAAACTGCTCAATTATACAAGTTTTTTTTTAACGCAGTGGCAACGGCGTGCTTCGTTTTTTTTTGTTGTATATGCTCATTTTGTTTAAATTTGAAGTTGCCATATTGAGAATAATATATAATATGGCAAGTTCAAACATAAAGTGACCTTTAAATGTTAAAGGTAGGATGATCCTCCCTTTAGCTTAACGATCACTTCTATCTTATTGGGTACTCATAATAACGAAAAACAATTTATCAATTATTATTGTAATAATGGCCCTTAGAAAATTATAAATCCTTAAAGGGTCTTATTGATGTGAAATTCGAATTTGAAGTAAGTTGATTTACTGATGCAAATTGAATTTCTGTTGTTTGTATTAACTTTTATGAGATCCTTATATCGACGCCTCCGTTCTATAACATTCTAAGTCGAAAAAGTGTGTTTTGAGTTATGAGCTCTCAAAGTTTTCACGCCATATACGACTATATGTGTATTCTAAGTAGATTTTTCCCTATAACTTCGGAATGGATCGGCGCATCTTAACCAAATTGTGACAGCATTTAAGTTAGAGAACGTAGAATTTAAAAATGCAAGAACATTAAAAACGTTCTAAGTACACTTAGAACGTTATAGAATGGAGGCGTCGAAATTTAACTTTTTTATATCCAGACTTATTGAACTGATGCCTAATAGTTTATTGACACCTCATTATTTTTATCGACAATAGACATTAAAATTTCTTCAACCGAATCAGGAAAAGAATTATTTCGTTCTCCGTGTATTTTTAATATCGCATTTCTATCGGGTTTTCTAATAAACGTTTCCTATTTTTAAATTTAAATAATCCAAATGTTTTATACGTTTGAAAAACCTATTGATGCTATTGATTGTGGTATACAATATCGTTCAAATATCCGCCACGGCTTCTCTGGGTGGAGTGCGTTCTAAATGTGACTCTGGCGTATAAATAAGACTGAATGTTTACAGCTGCGACTAAAAAATCCTCCTCTACATTCAGAATATCCAATGTGGCATGAACGGTATGGCACGTAGCGCCGTCCTACTGAAACTACATGTAGTTACTATCCAAGTGATGTAATTCTGACCAAAAAAAAAAATTGTTAATCATCGTTCTATAGTGCACGCAATTGACATTGATGACCTAATCATATTCGTTCTCAAAGAAATATGTCCCGATCACGCCGCCAGTACAAAATCTGTACCAAACAGTGAATTTTTTTGGAATACATTTGTATGCTCTTGGATCTCATTTGGTTTGGTAACGTTCCAATTCTACAATATTGTTTGTTCATGTACCCATTCACCCAGAAATGCATCCCATCGCTGAAGATGATGCTGCGATAAAAATTAGGGTCAGACATACAGCCATTTTGGAAAAACAATTTTTTTTTATTTCCACGTGTTGTATCGCCGTAGTCCAGTAGGTAGTGTGTTGGCTTTTAGACGTGAGGCCACGCTTCAATCGCCGGGTCAGACATCAAAAACGAAATATGAAAAAATATTTCTTCGGCGACTTCCTCTCAGCAGATTTCTGGCAAAAACTCTGGGAGTAAATAAAATTGCCATGAAAAGTTTCTTAAAAATCTGTCGTTCGGAGTCGACTATAAACTGTAGGTTTCGCCATTCATGTATGAAAATAACACATAGCATAAGTGGTGTGAGACATTAGGTTGTAATCCTAAAGTTGTAATCCTAGGTTGTAATCCAAAAAAAAACTTAACAAGGACTTATTCCCAGTTTTAAAATTTTTAAAAGTATTATCGGTCAGTAAAGCCGTCTCTTTATATTATAAAGAAAGAAAAAAATTCCCACAAGTGCCAGTAATAACACATGTTGTGAACATTTAATTCTAAATATCGGTAGAAATTAATCTTTAGAATGGCATGTAATTACTATCGAATATATTGCGAGTATGTGGCAACAGATTCAGAATTACATGACGATACGAAAAGCAAGTGTTATGTATAATACGACAATTATAATACAATGTAATCAGACTAATTTTGTGGCAACTTTAAACTAAACTAAACCTTTGACTCATTTCAAACAATTATTATTAATTATCGTATTATATCAATTGCTTTTCGTATCAGAATGTAATAGTAGTATAGTAATTAAACGCAATTCTAAAGATTAATTTCTATCGACAATTAGAATAAAATGTTCATAACAAGTGTTATTACTGGCACTTTAAAGCTATAAAAGAATATTCTCTCATTTCGTTCATTTCAGATTCTTGTGAATTGCCTGCGATCATGGTAAATGTACGATGGAAACTTTTAATTTCATTGGCAGTACTGGTCATACTCAATAGTGTGGATATATCCAGGGGAAATCACAAAAATGCCAGCAGCTATTATTTGTCAAGTAATAACACTCTACTGAGTCACTATGACCTATTGGAGGATACAAATAATACCGTTATTACAGAATCGATAACGGGAATAAATCAGTTGGCAGAAGAAGAAGATGGTGTTGATTATGATTTGATAATACCCTCGTATGAAACGCATTTAGTGAAATCGTCCATTATATATGGCTTAGCAAAAACAGTGAATGCCAGTCGAGTTAATCAAGAATGCTACAGACATCTGAGAAGCGTTCAAAGAGGCATACTGCGTAAGGAGCCATGGGCTATGAAAGGTACGTTTGAATTTTTGTAAATTTAAGAGTTTTTGCAATAAAATTTTGTTTGTATTCTACTTAATGTTTAGCTTTGGATGCATCGGGTTCAAAACCCGCTGGATTTGTCTTTGGCCATAATTTCTGGTTTGGCAGTCAAGAGGCATGTGGTGCGGTACGCCGCCCAGTGGGCATTACATTATCTGAAAATTATCCCAGGGTTATGAAATTGGGCATTATTAAAGAAATAGCACCCTTTGATATGGATTATCGTGTGATATATTTGCGTCATAATTCTCCCTGGCAAGTGGAGATTAAACTCATGTCTGAACAAATCATTCACATTGGCTTGTGCTTGCCAACAACTTGTCAATCCAATGAAATTCAACAATTAATGAATGATTACGTTAACCAGGGTTTGTTTGTTGAGGATGACATCTACGATATACAACCGGAAGTGCTTTATATAAAGGATTTAAAAATGCCGGAAAATTATTTCGGACGTGAAAGTTTTAAGCTGGTCAGTGTAACGGTGGCCTTTATATTGGCCATGATCTTAATGGCATCACATTTGCGTAATAAACCTCAAGTAGAAGAGAAAAAATACGATAATATTGATGCCCTAGAGGAGGAAGCAGATGTTACAAATGTTCAATACATAAGCGATATTAATTTGAACAATTACCCCAGATTACGTAGCTTTATTATGTGTTTCGATATCCAGGAGAATTGGTCGAAACTCTTCTCTACCAAGGAATCGAAACCAAGTGAAATTCCTGTCATTAACGGCTTACGTTCTGTATGTGCTCTATGGATTCTGGTAACCCATGTGATGTGGTACATGTACTTCACGGTCAATAATAAGACTTTTCTGATCTCCTATGCCGAAAAAGTATTCTTTCACCATCTAACCTCAGCACCGGTTCTAGTTGATGTATTCTTCACTGTCAGGTTTGTCAAGTTATGATTGATAATTATGCCACACTACTTACTACTAATATTCTTTGTTTTTCCAGTGGTTTCTTGCAAACTTATAACTTCTTAAGGAATTCTGAGAAAATGGAAACGATACGTAAGAATTCTTTTGTTCAAAATGTTAAACAGTTTTCCAAAATGTTCTTCCATCGTTATCTAAGGTTAGTATTGGTATTCAGACTTCCATTAATCCATATTTATTTCACGTCCTTATTATGTTTAATTCTCCATAGACTTGGTCCTCTTTATCTTGTGGTTATGGGCGCAGTTGATCTATTGTATGCCTATATTAGCAAAGTCTCAGTCTATCATATTAATGAACGATTTGATGAAAATTGTGCCAATTATTGGTGGCGTAATATATTCTTCATTCAGAACTTATTCGATCACAAAGATATGTGTCTCAACTGGACCTGGTCTTTGGCTTGTGAAATGCAGTATTTCGTTATAGCCACCATCCTGTTATTCACTTATGCCAAGTAAGTATAATTGTTACGTACACAAACGAATCTAAAACCGTTCTCTTCTTCTTTTCAGACATCCGAAATTAGCCAAAACTCTTACCGTGGGACTGTTAAGCGCTAATCTTGTATGGTCTTTCAGCATTGGTCTCAACATCAACTTTCAGCTCTCGTTCGATACCTTTTTCGCAACGGGCACTGAAATTTACATCAGCCCTTTTGTACGTGCTCTACCCTATATAGTGGGTGCTGCTGCGGGCTGGTATTTCCTGGAACATAAAAAACGTGAATTCGATTTAAGTCCTGGCCAGGAGAAATCCTTATGGAATCTTTCCCTGTTGACATTCTTCATTTGCATCTATTCGACCGTCAAGCGTGACATGTCCTATCTGATGGCCATTTCATTATTTGTCGTGGGTCGTTTTCTATTTTCGATCAGTATTTGTTGGATGATTATTGGCAGTGCCACTGGTCGCCGTACTTGCTGGTCGACATTTTTGGAATCTAAACCATTTCAGCATTTAAATAGGCTTTCATATGCGATTTATTTATTAAATCCACTCGTGATAGCACTCTTTTACGGCCTGACCAGTGTTAGTACACATGCCGAACCATTTATGTTGGTGAGTAGTTACCGCAAAGTTTCCGGTATTAATTAATGCATCCTTACAGGGTTAAACTATAAATGTTGTGCCCTTTTCAATTGAGATTAATTCAGGGTGCGATTCAAAACATTCCCCTTTTCTTTGCCTTTGTTCATAGTATATTTTTCTTGAGTTACGACACAGTCTACATACTCTGATGGCCTTGTTGGTAATGTACTAAAGCATGTACTTAAATGCAATTTTATTTTACTGCCAAACTTTTTGCCAGAAATCTGCTGAGAGGAAGTCGCCGAAGAAATATTTTCTCAAATTTCGTTTTAAGGTCTGACCTGGAGTTTGAACCCTGGCCTTACGTCTAATAAGCCAACACACTACCTTCGAGACTACGGCGACTTCCATATACAACCAACTGTGAATGTACTTTGTAAGTATGTACATCAGAGCGTACTCTTCTGTCCTACAAACACAAAACTTTGCAAAGTACTTAGAGTGTACAAAGGAAATCTAAAAGTCTTTAGAGCTGCTTTATTGCAATGAAAAATAAATCAGAATGAAAACACTTCTCTCTTGGAAATAAATTTATTAGTCATTGAGTTATCTCTTGCCCAAACTATGAAAATATTTTTAATTCCAGTAAGTACAGAGCCAAATCAGTCCATTTAATGGTCATGCTCTGATCCATTATTATTTATGCAACGGCAGTGCTCTGTGTAAAACATGTTCGATCTGCATTGGGTTTTTGATTTTATAGCCTTGATTTGATTATATAGCCTGAGATCTTGTAGTCATCATTCAGCCTCCACTTTGTTCAGTTTCGACTGCAGAAGTTGTGCCCATAATTTTGTTTTTACATGCGATAATTTAAACATCAGTTTATAATTCTTGCCTTCTTAATGTCCACCACTATCACGATCATACTGGGACGCTTAACTTGCAAAGACACTTTCAATTGAATTTCTGGGACACTTAACTTGCAAAGTCACATTCAATTGAATTTATGACAAAAGTTTTATATCTACAAGAGTATCAGAAAAGAATGTAACTTTTCAGTGATTCACCATTACCTTATTGCCACTAAACTATAATAACCTTATTCTATTCCTTAATATGATACGAATATCTGTGTCCTCTTAGACCAATTAGATACTTTTAAAAGATATTTTTGTCTGCAATTTATAGATTATAGAAACATTTTTTTTTATCTTAAAACCGAACTAAACTGTACCTTATTAACATAGTAATTTTAGATAATAGAGGTGGGCGGTCTATTAAAAAACATCAAATTGTATTTAAGAAGAGTTGTAAAATCGAATTGTCTTGGTATTTCGATTCAGAAATCGTACACCCATCAGTCGGCCATTGAACCAATTGATTGGACTTCACTTCTTTGATGTGAAAATCTTAAACACAGAATAATAACGTTGGTTTATACTGTACTAGGGAAATTTATCAAAGGATAACCTATGGTCTCCAATAGTTTTTGTTTACTTGTTAATGAGTTTGTTTTGAATTAGGGATGACTTAATTCCGACTGCAATAACGATTTCTAAATTCAATTCCCATTTGTAGCAATTAGGTTGGAATTATTAGAGTTTGTGAAAGATTTTTTTATTAATTTAAGCAAACAAATTTGGTTTTGTTTTCTATTTTTATTTTTTATTTTAAAATGAATTTCTAAAATCTTAATAATTTTATTAAATTATTTATGTTTTATTCTTTTGACAGTGCGTAATTTGTTCCGGCTTTTCGATTATCACTTATTTGGCTTCGATTATATTTTCGTTGGCCTTTGAGATGCCCTTCTGCAATTGGTCATCGTTGATGCTGAGACGAGGTCAGAGTGTTAAAGTGAAAGACACCTAAAAGTGATGCTGTTCTACAATAATTTCTTCGTTATAAAAATAATTTTAAGCTTGAAAAAAAGAAAAGTATAAACACATAATATTTTATACGTATATTTTTTTTGTACATTTTGCATATTGTGATCATTATATTCATACAATCTAAGCGATTATCATGTTTTCTATCTAATTCTACTCATACATTATTTTATTTGTATTCTACTCTCCCCTGTATCGTGTACATTATTTTAGTTTTCTAAGTCATTAATTTTAAGTTGAATTGAATTGAACAATCAATCAATCGAACAAACAATCAATCGGTTCCCCTTTAAAGGAAATAAAACATTTAATTTAATTCATATATACACTCTGATAAATTGTGAATAATTTGTAAATATATACACTCTAACATACATAAACACATACAAACATACATATGTACATATGTATGTGTGTGAATACGATTATTTTTTAAGTAGCAAGGATAACGATTAGCCCAGGGATTACGACCATTGTAATATTAATTAGAATTTAAGAAAGGAAATCAAAATAGATTTTCAATTCAAAATATCAGAAAATAAAATAAAAATCCAAAATAAAACAAACAAAAAATACATTTTAATATCACGATCAAATTACTAAATTACAGGAGCATGTGCCAATAAGTATGCGGTTCCTAATCACACATGAGTCTCACCGATGATTGAATAGGAGAATCGATAAAAAGATTCCATAACCATTTCCTGAACAGTAAATTTAAAATTCTCCTCAGCATCACTCTTCAAGCTAACAGGAGACCAATGAAACATTCAACTTCTTATCGTATACAATCAGAAATACATACATACATACACTCAGCCACAAAAGTATACATACGGATAAAAAATTTATGAAATTTTTTAACTAATGCGTTTTCGTTGAAAATCTTTGTAATTGTCTGATAACTTCCTCCTTAAGACGGTCTTGGTTAAACAATTTCTGAAATTTGTTAACTTTTGTGGGCATGATGTACACTTTTGTGGGCCTGCACAGACCCACATAACATCAAGGAAACCATAATTTTCAACGAAAACGGATTAGTTAAAAAATTTCTGTAATTTTTTAACCGTTTAGTTACTGTGTTTACCTGGTCATTACAACCCTTCAGTCAGGATTACGACCTAGCTTCAAACACCACCTATGTTGTGTATGTTAATTTTATACATGAGTAGCGGGACCTACAGTTTAACAACATAAGTGGTGTGAGAAGCTAGGTCGTAATCCTGACTGTATGTTTATAGCCTTCATACAATTCCACATAAAATTTGGTTTCGTCAATGACAATAATTTAGAACGTTTTGAATGGTCAGCAATCGAAACTGTCGATTAAATATGAAAAATCGTCATATAATCGATATCGACGTTAAATATGGCAACAAAACCATTCGTAATCTTTTGTTTTTTGTTTTCATAGATACAAGAAGTCCAATCATTCCGTCTCATCACCGAATCGCAATAAATTGATGGTTGATGGTCCATCTTAAGTCAGTTGACATTAACTTGGCTAAAACGGACACTGCGGTGCTAATATGAAACTCTATACGATGGGTGCAGTTCCAATTTGGACCATTAACAATTCGATACAGCCTATAGATGAGGAAATGTGTTTTACAAGCCTTGTACCATACAACCTACACCGATAGTGATTCTTATACTAGCACTTATGGGTTGGAAATCGAGTCATCTTCCTATGTATTATTTTTATTGTCGGGATGAGGTATATTAGTACTGAGACCATACGATTTAAAATTAAGGACCCCAGGTCATGTGAGAATACTCGTTAATGAGCAAGTGGACGAAATTGCGAAGAAGGGATATTACACTTTAACTCTTTCTGCTGATGGCATATGGTATCGAAATACTACCAGTATGATTTATAGTCGCCTGCAGATGATTGTATGCGAGTATTTTAATTCGTTGTAAATTTACCACACACATGAATAATTTATAAAAGAATTCATATGATTGTAGTTTTTAGGCGATGATATTGGTAAAATACATCTTTTGAGCTGCTAATTTTAATAGCAAACACCTACAAACTAACAAAGCCATCGTTTGTCTTTCAATTCACATTTTATATTGGCCATCTCAGGCGGTAGGTAGCACACCAGCTTTGGGTCAGTAAGTAATTGCAGTTTAAGTTTTAGTTTCAGCTTTAGACTTTTTTAGTTCATCTCGCTAAATGCAAACATATAAAAAAAAAACTGTTAATCAATTGCATGCTTGTTGCTTATGCGGCTGTAATCAGTTGTTAATATCGGTTTTGAAATACTCATGTAGGGGCCCAAAAGAGGCATTGTTTTTATCTGTTCCGGTTTAAAACTGAAATAAAAAATAATACAAAAATAATAACACAATAATAAGTGAACGATTATTCTAGAAATTATAATTTAAAATAGGCATGGAAACTTTTCTTATTTAACATACTTGACCTTAAGGTTTTTTCCCCAAAATGCAATGAAGTTTTTACCACAAATTATTGTTTTTAACTTTTGGTGGGTAACACAACTCACCATTCATAAAATGTATTGTTAATGTTATATCGTAGTATTGTTGTCAGTTTTATGATTTTATTAAAAATTTTAATAACAAATTTTTTTTATCGTTTTTTGTTTTTATTTCTTGTAAAATATAAGATTTTTTTGCTATAAGCAGAACTTATTTAAATATAAATTTTAAATTAAAATAAATTAAATTTTAATAAAACAGTGCTATTCATCATAAGGTGATAAGATTTTTTTTTAAAGATTGTGATTTCTGTTTCTTTTTCATTGTAAACTCAAATAAAAAAAATTATATTCCCGGTCTTATTTTTTGGTTGACGGAGATAACATTGCAAATGCGAATGTTACCTTTTTTTTATTCTTAGAAATTAAAATTAATAAAATTTTATGTAATACATATTTCGATACGTTATTTTTCGTTACGGTTCAAACCAAATGTCAGACATCTCCAAAACAACGAAATTCGAAAAAATATTACTTCGGCGACTACCACTCAGCAGATTTCTGGAGAAAATTCTGAAAATAAAATAAAATCTCTCGTTCGGTATCGACTTTAAACTGTAGGTCTGTCTCGCCACTCATGTATAAATTTAGTACACACAACATAAAATGGTGTGGGAATCCTGACTGAAGGGTTGTAATGACCAATGACAATGACCTCCCACACAATCTACTAAGCTATGGCGACTTCTGATTTACAACTTAGGGCCATTATTACAACTTTCCGTTAAACTTGGGTTTAGTTAAAGGTACCTTTAGCTAAAGGGAACTGTAAAGTTACCTTTAACTTATTTTCGTTATTACAACTTACAGATAAAATTTTTCAAAAATATGGCAGTACCGGAGTAATGTCGATAAAACTGCTCAATTATACAAGTTTTTTTTTAACGCAGTGGCAACGGCGTGCTTCGTTTTTTTTTTGTTGTATATGCTCATTTTGTTTAAATTTGAAGTTGCCATATTGAGAATAATATATAATATGGCAAGTTCAAACATAAAGTGACCTTTAAATGTTAAAGG
Organism: Sarcophaga subvicina; assembly: GCA_936449025.2. Taxonomy (NCBI): domain Eukaryota; kingdom Metazoa; phylum Arthropoda; class Insecta; order Diptera; family Sarcophagidae; genus Sarcophaga; species Sarcophaga subvicina. Next base: position 44,953,023 of record OW388084.2, read on the forward strand.
TAGGATGATCCTCCCTTTAGCTTAACGATCACTCCTATCTTATTGGGTGCTCATAATAACGAAAAACAATTTATCTGCTCGTTAAAATCCTCCCTTTAGTTAACGGCAAGTTGTAATAATGGCCCTTAGAAAATTATAAATCCTTAAAGGGTCTTATTGCTGTGAAATTCGATTTAGAAGTGAGTAGATTTACAGATGAAAATTGAATTTCTGTTCTTTGTATTAACTCTTATGAGATCCATAGATTGAACTTTTTTATATCAAGCCTTATTAAATTTATGCCTAATAGTTTATTGTGCAATGCTTAACACCTCATTATTTTTATCGACAATACCTAGACATTAAAATTACTTCAACTGAATCAGAAAAAGAATTATTTCGTTCTTCGTGTATTTTTATTATCGCATTTCTATCGGGTTTTTTTAATAAATGTTTCCTATTTTTAAATTGAAATAAAAAATAAAGTGTGTGTGCGTGAGATATCATTCAAATGTTTTATACGTTTGAAAAACCTATTGATGCTATTGATTGTGGTATACAATATCGTTCAAATATCCGCCACGGCTTCTCTGGGTGGAGTGCGTTCTAAATGTGACTCTGGCGTATAAATAAGACTGAATGTTTACAGCTGCGACTAAAAAATCCTCCTCTACATTCAGAATATCCAATGTGGCATGAACGGTATGGCACGTAGCGCCGTCCTACTGAAACTACATGTAGTTACTATCCAAGTGATGTAATTCTGACCAAAAAAAAAATTGTTAATCATCGTTCTATAGTGCACGCAATTGACATTGATGACCTAATCATATTCGTTCTCAAAGAAATATGTCCCGATCACGCCGCCAGTACAAAATCTGTACCAAACAGTGAATTTTTTTGGAATACATTTGTATGCTCTTGGATCTCATTTGGTTTGGTAACGTTCCAATTCTACAATATTGTTTGTTCATGTACCCATTCACCCAGAAATGCATCCCATCGCTGAAGATGATGCTGCGATAAAAATTAGGGTCAGACATACAGCCATTTTGGAAAAACAATTTTTTTTTATTTCCACGTGTTGTATCGCCGTAGTCCAGTAGGTAGTGTGTTGGCTTTTAGACGTAAGGCCACGCTTCAATCGCCGGGTCAGACATCAAAAACGAAATATGAAAAAATATTTCTTCGGCGACTTCCTCTCAGCAGATTTCTGGCAAAAACTCTGGGAGTAAATAAAATTGCCATGAAAAGTTTCTTAAAAATCTGTCGTTCGGAGTCGACTATAAACTGTAGGTTTCGCCATTCATGTATGAAAATAACACATAGCATAAGTGGTGTGAGACATTAGGTTGTAATCCTAAAGTTGTAATCCTAGGTTGTAATCCAAAAAAAAAACTTAACAAGGACTTATTCCCAGTTTTAAAATTTTTAAAAGTATTATCGGTCAGTAAAGCCGTCTCTTTATATTATAAAGAAAGAAAAAAATTCCCACAAGTGCCAGTAATAACACATGTTGTGAACATTTAATTCTAAATATCGGTAGAAATTAATCTTTAGAATGGCATGTAATTACTATCGAATATATTGCGAGTATGTGGCAACAGATTCAGAATTACATGACGATACGAAAAGCAAGTGTTATGTATAATACGACAATTATAATACAATGTAATCAGACTAATTTTGTGGCAACTTTAAACTAAACTAAACCTTTGACTCATTTCAAACAATTATTATTAATTATCGTATTATATCAATTGCTTTTCGTATCAGAATGTAATAGTAGTATAGTAATTAAACGCAATTCTAAAGATTAATTTCTATCGACAATTAGAATAAAATGTTCATAACAAGTGTTATTACTGGCACTTTAAAGCTATAAAAGAATATTCTCTCATTTCGTTCATTTCAGATTCTTGTGAATTGCCTGCGATCATGGTAAATGTACGATGGAAACTTTTAATTTCATTGGCAGTACTGGTCATACTCAATAGTGTGGATATATCCAGGGGAAATCACAAAAATGCCAGCAGCTATTATTTGTCAAGTAATAACACTCTACTGAGTCACTATGACCTATTGGAGGATACAAATAATACCGTTATTACAGAATCGATAACGGGAATAAATCAGTTGGCAGAAGAAGAAGATGGTGTTGATTATGATTTGATAATACCCTCGTATGAAACGCATTTAGTGAAATCGTCCATTATATATGGCTTAGCAAAAACAGTGAATGCCAGTCGAGTTAATCAAGAATGCTACAGACATCTGAGAAGCGTTCAAAGAGGCATACTGCGTAAGGAGCCATGGGCTATGAAAGGTACGTTTGAATTTTTGTAAATTTAAGAGTTTTTGCAATAAAATTTTGTTTGTATTCTACTTAATGTTTAGCTTTGGATGCATCGGGTTCAAAACCCGCTGGATTTGTCTTTGGCCATAATTTCTGGTTTGGCAGTCAAGAGGCATGTGGTGCGGTACGCCGCCCAGTGGGCATTACATTATCTGAAAATTATCCCAGGGTTATGAAATTGGGCATTATTAAAGAAATAGCACCCTTTGATATGGATTATCGTGTGATATATTTGCGTCATAATTCTCCCTGGCAAGTGGAGATTAAACTCATGTCTGAACAAATCATTCACATTGGCTTGTGCTTGCCAACAACTTGTCAATCCAATGAAATTCAACAATTAATGAATGATTACGTTAACCAGGGTTTGTTTGTTGAGGATGACATTTATGATATACAACCGGAAGTGCTTTATATAAAGGATTTAAAAATGCCGGAAAATTATTTCGGACGTGAAAGTTTTAAGCTGGTCAGTGTAACGGTGGCCTTTATATTGGCCATGATCTTAATGGCATCACATTTGCGTAATAAACCTCAAGTAGAAGAGAAAAAATACGATAATATTGATGCTCTAGAGGAGGAAGCAGATGTTACAAATGTTCAATACATAAGCGATATTAATTTGAACAATTACCCCAGATTACGTAGCTTTATTATGTGTTTCGATATCCAGGAGAATTGGTCGAAACTCTTCTCTACCAAGGAATCGAAACCAAGTGAAATTCCTGTCATTAACGGCTTACGTTCTGTATGTGCTCTATGGATTCTGGTAACCCATGTGATGTGGTACATGTACTTCACGGTCAATAATAAGACTTTTCTGATCTCCTATGCCGAAAAAGTATTCTTTCACCATCTAACCTCAGCACCGGTTCTAGTTGATGTATTCTTCACTGTCAGGTTTGTCAAGTTATGATTGTATATTATGCCACACTACTTACTACTAATATTCTTTGTTTTTCCAGTGGTTTCTTGCAAACTTATAACTTCTTAAGGAATTCTGAGAAAATGGAAACGATACGTAAGAATTCTTTTGTTCAAAATGTTAAACAGTTTTCCAAAATGTTCTTCCATCGTTATCTAAGGTTAGTATTGGTATTCAGACTTCCATTAATCCATATTTAATTCACATCCTCATTTTGTTTAATTCTCCATAGACTTGGTCCTCTTTATCTTGTGGTTATGGGCGCTGTTGATCTATTGTATGCCTATATTAGCAAAGTCTCAGTCTATCATATCAATGAACGATTTGATGAAAATTGTGCCAATTATTGGTGGCGTAATATATTCTTCATTCAGAACTTATTCGATCACAAAGATATGTGTCTCAACTGGACCTGGTCTTTGGCTTGTGAAATGCAGTATTTCGTTATAGCCACCATCCTGTTATTCACTTATGCCAAGTAAGTATAATTGTTACGTACACAAACGAATCTAAAACCGTTCTCTTCTTCTTTTCAGACATCCGAAATTAGCCAAAACACTTACCGTGGGACTGTTGAGCGCTAATCTTGTATGGTCTTTCAGCATTGGTCTCAACATCAACTTTCAGCTCTCGTTCGATACCTTTTTCGCAACGGGCACTGAAATTTACATCAGCCCTTTTGTACGTGCTCTACCCTATATAGTGGGTGCTGCTGCGGGCTGGTATTTCCTGGAACATAAAAAACGTGAATTCGATTTAAGTCCTGGCCAGGAGAAATCCTTATGGAATCTTTCCCTGTTGACATTCTTCATTTGCATCTATTCGACCGTCAAGCGTGACATGTCCTATCTGATGGCCATTTCATTATTTGTCGTGGGTCGTTTTCTATTTTCGATCAGTATTTGTTGGATGATTATTGGCAGTGCCACTGGTCGCCGTACTTGCTGGTCGACATTTTTGGAATCTAAACCATTTCAGCATTTAAATAGGCTTTCATATGCGATTTATTTATTAAATCCACTCGTGATAGCACTCTTTTACGGCCTGACCAGTGTTAGTACACATGCCGAACCATTTATGTTGGTGAGTAGTTACCGCAAAGTTTCCGGTATTAATTAATGCATCCTTACAGGGTTAAACTATAAATGTTGTGCCCTTTTCAATTGAGATTAATTCAGGGTGCGATTCAAAACATTCCCCTTTTCTTTGCCTTTGTTCATAGTATATTTTTCTTGAGTTACGACACAGTCTACATACTCTGATGGCCTTGTTGGTAATGTACTAAAGCATGTACTTAAATGCAATTTTATTTTACTGCCAAACTTTTTGCCAGAAATCTGCTGAGAGGAAGTCGCCGAAGAAATATTTTCTCAAATTTCGTTTTAAGGTCTGACCTGGAGTTTGAACCCTGGCCTTACGTCTAATAAGCCAACACACTACCTTCGAGACTACGGCGACTTCCATATACAACCAACTGTGAATGTACTTTGTAAGTATGTACATCAGAGCGTACTCTTCTGTCCTACAAACACAAAACTTTGCAAAGTACTTAGAGTGTACAAAGGAAATCTAAAAGTCTTTAGAGCTGCTTTATTGCAATGAAAAATAAATCAGAATGAAAACACTTCTCTCTTGGAAATAAATTTATTAGTCATTGAGTTATCTCTTGCCCAAACTATGAAAATATTTTTAATTCCAGTAAGTACAGAGCCAAATCAGTCCATTTAATGGTCATGCTCTCGAAATTTGTAGTGTTCTCTCATTCTGGTCCATTATTATTTATGCAACGGCAGTGCTCTGTGTAAAACATGTTCGATCTGCATTGGGTTTTTGATTTTATAGCCTTGATTTGATTATATAGCCTGAGATCTTGTAGTCATCATTCAGCCTCCACTTTGTTCAGTTTCGACTGCAGAAGTTGTGCCCATAATTTTGTTTTTACATGCGATAATTTAAACATCAGTTTATAATTCTTGCCTTCTTAATGTCCACCACTATCACGATCATACTGGGACGCTTAACTTGCAAAGACACTTTCAATTGAATTTCTGGGACACTTAACTTGCAAAGTCACATTCAATTGAATTTATGACAAAAGTTTTATATCTACAAGAGTATCAGAAAAGAATGTAACTTTTCAGTGATTCACCATTACCTTATTGCCACTAAACTATAATAACCTTATTCTATTCCTTAATATGATACGAATATCTGTGTCCTCTTAGACCAATTAGATACTTTTAAAAGATATTTTTGTCTGCAATTTATAGATTATAGAAACATTTTTTTTTATCTTAAAACCGAACTAAACTGTACCTTATTAACATAGTAATTTTAGATAATAGAGGTGGGCGGTCTATTAAAAAACATCAAATTGTATTTAAGAAGAGTTGTAAAATCGAATTGTCTTGGTATTTCGATTCAGAAATCGTACACCCATCAGTCGGCCATTGAACCAATTGATTGGACTTCACTTCTTTGATGTGAAAATCTTAAACACAGAATAATAACGTTGGTTTATACTGTACTAGGGAAATTTATCAAAGGATAACCTATGGTCTCCAATAGTTTTTGTTTACTTGTTAATGAGTTTGTTTTGAATTAGGGATGACTTAATTCCGACTGCAATAACGATTTCTAAATTCAATTCCCATTTGTAGCAATTAGGTTGGAATTATTAGAGTTTGTGAAAGATTTTTTTATTAATTTAAGCAAACAAATTTGGTTTTGTTTTCTATTTTTATTTTTTATTTTAAAATGAATTTCTAAAATCTTAATAATTTTATTAAATTATTTATGTTTTATTCTTTTGACAGTGCGTAATTTGTTCCGGCTTTTCGATTATCACTTATTTGGCTTCGATTATATTTTCGTTGGCCTTTGAGATGCCCTTCTGCAATTGGTCATCGTTGATGCTGAGACGAGGTCAGAGTGTTAAAGTGAAAGACACCTAAAAGTGATGCTGTTCTACAATAATTTCTTCGTTATAAAAATAATTTTAAGCTTGAAAAAAAGAAAAGTATAAACACATAATATTTTATACGTATATTTTTTTTGTACATTTTGCATATTGTGATCATTATATTCATACAATCTAAGCGATTATCATGTTTTCTATCTAATTCTACTCATACATTATTTTATTTGTATTCTACTCTCCCCTGTATCGTGTACATTATTTTAGTTTTCTAAGTCATTAATTTTAAGTTGAATTGAATTGAACAATCAATCAACCGAACAAACAATCAATCGGTTCCCCTTTAAAGGAAATAAAACATTTAATTTAATTCATATATACACTCTGATAAATTGTGAATAATTTGTAAATATATACACTCTAACATACATAAACACATACAAACATACATATGTACATATGTATGTGTGTGAATACGATTATTTTTTAAGTAGCAAGGATAACGATTAGCCCAGGGATTACGACCATTGTAATATTAATTAGAATTTAAGAAAGGAAATCAAAATAGATTTTCAATTCAAAATATCAGAAAATAAAATAAAAATCCAAAATAAAACAAACAAAAAATACATTTTAATATCACGATCAAATTACTAAATTACAGGAGCATGTGCCAATAAGTATGCGGTTCCTAATCACACATGAGTCTCACCGATGATTGAATAGGAGAATCGATAAAAAGATTCCATAACCATTTCCTGAACAGTAAATTTAAAATTCTCCTCAGCATCACTCTTCAAACTAACAGGAGACCAATGAAACATTCAACTTCTTATCGTATACAATCAGAAATACATACATACATACACTCAGCCACAAAAGTATACATACGGATAAAAAATTTATGAAATTTTTTAACTAATGCGTTTTCGTTGAAAATCTTTGTAATTGTCTGATAACTTCCTCCTTAAGACGGTCTTGGTTAAACAATTTCTGAAATTTGTTAACTTTTGTGGGCATGATGTACACTTTTGTGGGCCTGCACAGACCCACATAACATCAAGGAAACCATAATTTTCAACGAAAACGGATTAGTTAAAAAATTTCTGTAATTTTTTAACCGTTTAGTTACTGTGTTTACCTGGTCATTACAACCCTTCAGTCAGGATTACGACCTAGCTTCAAACACCACCTATGTTGTGTATGTTAATTTTATACATGAGTAGCGGGACCTACAGTTTAACAACATAAGTGGTGTGAGAAGCTAGGTCGTAATCCTGACTGTATGTTTATAGCCTTCATACAATTCCACATAAAATTTGGTTTCGTCAATGACAATAATTTAGAACGTTTTGAATGGTCAGCAATCGAAACTGTCGATTAAATATGAAAAATCGTCATATAATCGATATCGACGTTAAATATGACATCAAAACCATTCGTAATCTTTTGTTTTTGCTTTCATAGATACAAAAATGTCTCATCATCGAATCGCAATAAATTGATGGTTGATGGTCCATCTTAAGTCAGTTGACATTAACTTGGCTAAAACGGACACTGCGGTGCTAATATGAAACTCTATTCGATGGGTGCAGTTCTAATTTGGACCATTAACAATTCGATACCGTCTATAAATAAGGAAATGTGTTTTACAAGCCTTATACCATACAACCTACACAGATAGTGATTATTATACTAGCACTTTTGGGGTGGACTTGGTACCAAAGAGTTAGTACCAGGTTTTGTCTTTCGCGAATAAGTTTGTTGGTTAAAAATTCGAGTCAATATGAACTTGTGAAAATCGATTCCTTAAATTTTTTTCTTTTTCAATCGGTGTTATGGAACTACTTTCAAAATGGCAATACTATGTCTAAAAAATCGAGTCATCTTCCTATGTATTATTATTATTGTCGGGATGAGGTATCTTAGTACTGCCACCATACGATCTAAAAGTAAGGACTCCAGGTCATGTGAGAATACTCGTTAATGAGCAAGTGGACGAAATTGCGAGGAAGGGGGGTTACACTTTAACTCTTTCAAATTTCAAGCTCATTTTAAACTACAATAGTGGCTGATGGTGTATGGTATCGAAATACTACCCGTATGATTAATAGTCGCCTGCAGATGTGATTGTATTCGAGTATTTTAATTCGTTGTAAATTTACCACACACCACACACACGCATAATTTATAAAAGAATTCATATGATTGTAGTTTTTAGGCGATGATTTTGGGTAAAATACGTCTTTCGAGCTGCTAATTTTAATTGCAAACACCTACAAACTAGCCATCGTTTGTCCTACAATTCACATTTTTTTATTGGCCATCTCAGGCGTTAGGTAGCATCAGCTTTGGGTCAGTAAGTAATTGCAGTTTAAGTTTTAGTTTAGATTTTTTAGTTCATTTCGCTAAATGAAAACCAACAAAAAAAAAAAAAGAATTTTAATCAATTGCATGCTTGTTGCTTATGTGGCTGTAATTAGTTGTTAAAATCAATTTTGAAATACTCATATAGGGGCTTAAATGAGGCATTGTCTTTATCTGTTCAGTTTCAAAAAGAATATAAAGATAATAACACAATTATAAGTGAACGATTATTCTAGAAATTATAATTTAAAATAGGCATGGAAACTTTTCTTATTTAACATACTTGACCTTAAGGTTTTTTTCCCCCAAAATTCAATGAAGTTTTTACCACAAATTATTGCTTTTAACTTTTGGTGGTTAACACAACGCACCATTCATAAAATGTATTGTTAATGTTATACCGTAGTATTGTTGTCAGTTTTATGATTTTAATAAAAATTTTAATAACAAATTTTTTTTATCGTTGTTTTTTATTTCTTGTAAATATAAGATTTTTTTGCTATAAGCCGAACTTATTTAAATATAAATTTTAAATTAAAATAAATTAAATTTTAATAAAACAGTGCTATTCATCATAAGGTGATAAGATTTTTTTTTAAAGATTGTGATTTCTGTTTCTTTTTCATTGTAAACTCAAATAAAAAAAATTATATTCCCGGTCTTATTTTTTGGTTGACGGAGATAACATTGCAAATGCGAATGTTACCTTTTTTTATTCTTAGAAATTAAAATTAATAAAATTTTATGTAATACATATTTCGATACGTTATTTTTCGTTACGGTTCAAACCAAATGTCAGACATCTCCAAAACAACGAAATTCGAAAATATATTACTTCGGCGACTTCCACTCAGCAGATTTCTGGCGAAAATTCTGAAAGTAAAATAAAATCTCTCGTTCGGTATCGACTTTAAACTGTAGGTCTGTCTCGCCACTCATTGTATAAATTTAGCACACACTACATAAAATGGTGTGAGAATCCTGACTGAAGGGTTGTAATGACCAATTACAATAACCTCCCACATTATCTATTGGGCTATGGCGACTTCTAATTTACAACTTAGGGCCATTATTACAACTTTCCGTTAAACTTGGGTTTAGTTAAAGGTACCTTTAGCTAAAGGGAACTGTAAAGTTACCTTTAACTTATTTTCGTTATTACAACTTACAGATAAAATTTTTCAAAAATATGGCAGTGCCGGAGTAATGTCGATAAAACTGCTCAATTATACAAGTTTTTTTTTTTAACGCAGTGGCAACGGCGGGCTTAGTTTTTTTGTTGTATATGCTCATTTTGTTTAAATTTGAAGTTGCCATATTGAAAATAATATATAATATGGCAAGTTCAAACATAAAGTGACCTTTAAATGTTAAAGGTAGGATGATCCTCCCTTTAGCTTAACGATCACTTCTATCTTATTGGGTACTCATAATAACGAAAAACAATTTATCAATTATTATTGTAATAATGGCCCTGTAGATGGAGATATACTTACGATGATGAAGCAAATAGCTCAAATTAAACAAATATAGTTAATTCTTAAATTAACTTAAAACTATTTATTTAATGAAAAAAGATTGAATATCAAAAAAGACTTAAGCGTCTGTACGATCAAAAAAGAAGAAAGTTCTAGAAGAATTTTTAACAATCATTAGCGTTGCCAAAGTGTACAAAAATAATGTTGTTGTCAGATCGTATGTGGGGGAACGTACGCCACATTACTCCCCCTTCCGGTTGAGGCAAAATCGTACCTTACGACCATAACGCGAAGTGATGGTCCTTGGCTCGCCGTTAGGATCGAGGAGAATGTTAGCAGGTTCCCTTAGAGGTAGCTCGTTGGCTGTTGATTCTTTGGACGTTGGTTCGTTGACTGATGATTCATTAGTTGGTGGTTCGATGTATGTCGGTTGTCTATTACAATTGTGATTATCATTTGTAGAGTTTCCTGGATTTAAAATAAATGCTGCCTTCAAACGGTCCAAACTAATGTTCATTTTCTTTCCTTTAACATTTACAGTAAAATATTTCGAATGACGTTTTAAAACGGGAAATGGTCCCTCATACGGAGTTTGCAGTGGTTTGCAGACCATTGAATTACGTATAAATACTTGTGGAGATGTATGTAAATCTTTTTCAATAAATGGTTTATCCTTAGCGTGGAAAGAAGTTTTGGTGGGTCGAAGATCGTTCATAAAGTTTCTGAGTTTGTTGACGAATTCATTTTGAGAGGTTTCGTTTTTATCACCTTCTGTTAAAAACTCACCTGGGAGACGTAAACTAGATCCATAGACTAGTTGAGATGGCGTTGCATCGATGTCCTCCTTATACGTAACTCGAAATCCCAAAAGAATTAATGGTAAAATTTCTACCCAATTTTCTGATTCATAACATTTAATAGCAGCTTTCAATGGGCGGTGGAATCTTTCGATGATACCGTTCGCCGCTGGATGATAAGCTGTCGTTCTCAGATGTTGTATGCCAAGTATTCTAGTCAATTCTTTAAAAAAATTGCACTCAAATTGACGTCCTTGATCCGTAGTAACCCGTAATGGTATGCCGAACCTCGATATCCATGTTGAATAAAAAGCGAAAGCGACATTTTCGGCTGTAATGTCCTCTAACGGGTATACCTCCGTCCAGCGGGAGAAACGATCGATCATTGTTAAGCAGTATCGGAATCCTTTAGATGGTGGTAATGGCCCAACAATGTCGATGTTGACGTGGTCAAAACGATCGGAAGTAGTAAAATATTCACAAAGTGGTGCTTTGTTGTGGCGATGAATTTTTCCTTTTTGGCAGGCGATACAAGACCTTGCCCAAAGGTGGCAATCCCTTTTTACACTTGGCCAGACGAATTTTTCAGTAACCAACTTTGTGGTTTTTCTTGCATTAGAGTGGCATAGATTATGGATTGAATCGAATGCCGTTTTACGAAATTCCTTAGTTAGGAATGGTCGCACCACTCCGGTTGAAATATCACAATATATAGAAAAGTTTGTGTTAGGCAATACGAACGATTTAAGTTGCAAGTTTGAATTAGAGTTGAGAAATGATTTGATTTCCTCATCGTCGTTCTGATGGCATGACAATTTTGCAAAATCGATCGTGTTGTTTACATGAATTGCTTCAAGGCGTGACAGAGTGTCCGCAACTACGTTTTCTTTGCCAGGTATGTGCCTTATGTCCGTAGTAAATTGGCTCAAAAAATCTAGGTGACGAATTTGCCTAGGGCTTGCTTTGTCGAGTTTCTGTTTAAATGCGAATTGAAGCGGTTTGTGATCCGTATATATACAAAATTCACGACCTTCCAGCATGTGCTGAAAATGTCTGACTGCTTTGTATGCACTCAATAGCTCCCTATCGTAGGTGCTGTATTTTCGTTGAGCTTCGTTTAGTCTCTCTGAATAAAAACCAAGTGGCTGAAAGTTGTCGTTCACCACTTGCTGTAAAACGGCACCTATGGCAATGTCTGAGGCGTCTACCATCAGAGCAAGTTGAGTGTTGTGTTTAGGAAAAGCAAGGCATGTTGCGTCACGGAGCTGTGCCTTGCATTGCTCAAAAGCAAGTTTTCCCTCTTCGGTCCACTTTATAACTGATTTGTCGTTTTTTTTATTACCACGTATAAATTCAAATAAAGTTGCCTGCTGGGTAGCGGCTTTTGGCAAAAATCTTCTAAAGAAGTTAAGCATACCCATAAAACGTTTAAGGTCACAAACTCGTTCCGGTAATTTGTACTGAGTTATAACATCTACTCTTTCCGTTGGAGGACGGATGCCATTTACGTTAACTGTAAAGCCAAGAAATTTTACTTCGGACTTACCAAAATTACATTTAGATGGATTTATAACGATGCCAAAATTTTGTAGTTTTTCAAAGACCAACTTTACGTGTTGTTGATGTTGCTCTAAGTCTTTTGAGGCGATCAAAATGTCGTCCAAATAAGCATAGGCGAAATCCAAATCACGAAGGATGTGGTCCATTAGGCGCTGGAAAGTTTGTCCCGCATTTCTCAATCCGAATGTCATATGAGTAAACTCATACATGCCGAATGGCGTTGTTATGGCTGTCTTTGGCACGTCGGATGGCGCCACAGGGATTTGGTGGTATGCTCTTCGCAAATCAATTGTTGAAAAAATTTTACTATCCTCTAACCAATGAGTAAAATCGTGTATGTGTGGGATCGGGTATCGATCCGGTTCGGTAATGGCGTTCAGTTTTCTGTAGTCCCCGCAAGGCCTCCACTCACCGTTTTTCTTCTTTACCATGTGAAGTGGGCTTGCCCAAGGACTAGATGAAGGTCGGCAGATACCAGCGTCGAGTAACGATTGCATTTCAGCTTTAGCGGCTTTAAGCATATTAGGTGCTAGGCGACGGGGTTTGGCGAAAACAGGTTGTCCACTTGTGATTATATGATGTGTAACATCGTGGGTGGTGTTGTTGATTGAATGCTGTGATTGTGTAATTCCAGGGAATTGTTTGAGAAGTACCTGAAACGTGTCGTTGATGTCGATGGTAGATAAACCAAGAATCGGTGATTCGATGGTCGCAATACTGCAATTGCTAGCCATATTAGTGTTACCATCAAACAGTTTACGCTGCCGCATACTTATTATCAAATTATGATGACCCAAGAAGTCTGCGCCTAGAATAGGTTGAGAAACTTCAGCAATTACGAAATTCCATGCAAAAGGTCGACGTAAGCCTAAATTAAGTGTTAAGCTTTTTTCACCATATGTCTTAATCGGCGATTTGTTCGCAGCAAATAAAAAAATGTTGTTGTCCGGAGACTTTAGTTGATGTCGGTTAGGAGGGATAACGCTGACTTCCGCTCCGGTATCCACGAGAAATTTTAAATTTGAATTTTTATCAAAAATTATAAGACGGCGGTGTAGAACTTTTTGTCTGTCATTTACCGTCGATAGTGACAGACTGCTTAGTTTAAATTTTCGCTGCATGGCTCTTTGCATTTTTTAGCCTTAGAGCCGAATTTTCTGTGGTACCAACATTTTCCATTGGATTGAGCTTCTTCACGAGTATTACTACGATTACGATTGCCGGAATTGGATCTGTTACGACTACGCGAGCGTTGAAATTGTGTCTTCAAACTAGCGACTTCTCTTGTTAATTGCTGTAGTTGTTGTTGTAAAGTTGTGTTGTTTGTTGTTGGGGCTTTTGCCAGTGAAAGTTCTTGAATTGATGAATTGTCGTTGACTTCTGATATTTTATCGGCCATTACAGCGATATTGTCAAGAGTCTCACGACTTATCGAAATTATGGTACGCATGTGGTTTGGTAAACGCGTCATCCACATAGATTTCAAAAAAGCGTCATCGACCTGGTTACCGGCCAAATTTTTCATTTCCCGAAGAAGTTGCGATGGTCGCATATCCCCAAGTTCTATGTCTTGCAAAAGTTTTTTTAACCGTTTCTGTTCAGAGTCGGCGAATTCTTCCAGCAAACGTTTTTTAAGGGTTGCATACTGATTTTCCTTTGGCATGTTCAATATGATGTCACTCACCTGGGACAAAATTGTACCATCGATAGCTGCTACCACGGTGTGGTACTTAGTCAGCTCGGCCGTTGTCCCGGCTGTGGCAAATTGCGACTCAATTTGAGCGAACCAAAGTTCTGGGCGAGCATGCCAAAATGGGGGAATCTTCACGGAAATGCGTGCCAATTCTTCGGTGTGTTGACCTGAGGCTGTTGGTAGATTCCGTAATGGTGGTGGTGGTAAATTATGTGAGGCACCAGGAAGAACGTCTGCATTCTTGCCATCGTTGTCCATTGCGCTGTGTTCTTTTTGTCGGGGTCACCAAATGTAGATGGAGATATACTTACGATGATGAAGCAAATAGCTCAAATTAAACAAATATAGTTAATTCTTAAATTAACTTAAAACTATTTATTTAATGAAAAAAGATTGAATATCAAAAAAGACTTAAGCGTCTGTACGATCAAAAAAGAAGAAAGTTCTAGAAGAATTTTTAACAATAATTAGCGTTGCCAAAGTGTACAAAAATAATGTTGTTGTCAGATCGTATGTGGGGGAACGTACGCCACAGCCCTTAGAAAATTATAAATCCTTAAAGGGTCTTATTGATGTGAAATTCGAATTTGAAGTAAGTTGATTTACTGATGCAAATTGAATTTCTGTTGTTTGTATTAACTTTTATGAGATCCTTATATCGACGCCTCCGTTCTATAACATTCTAAGTCGAAAAAGTGTGTTTTGAGTTATGAGCTCTCAAAGTTTTCACGCCATATACGACTATATGTGTATTCTAAGTAGATTTTTCCCTATAACTTCGGAATGGATCGGCGCATCTTAACCAAATTGTGACAGCATTTAAGTTAGAGAACGTAGAATTTAAAAATGCAAGAACATTAAAAACGTTCTAAGTACACTTAGAACGTTATAGAATGGAGGCGTCGAAATTTAACTTTTTTATATCCAGACTTATTGAAGTGATGCCTAATAGTTTATTGACACCTCATTATTTTTATCGACAATAGACATTAAAATTTCTTCAACCGAATCAGGAAAAGAATTATTTCGTTCTCCGTGTATTTTTAATATCGCATTTCTATCGGGTTTTCTAATAAACGTTTCCTATTTTTAAATTTAAATAATCCAAATGTTTTATACGTTTGAAAAACCTATTGATGCTATTGATTGTGGTATACAATATCGTTCAAATATCCGCCACGGCTTCTCTGGGTGGAGTGCGTTCTAAATGTGACTCTGGCGTATAAATAAGACTGAATGTTTACAGCTGCGACTAAAAAATCCTCCTCTACATTCAGAATATCCAATGTGGCATGAACGGTATGGCACGTAGCGCCGTCCTACTGAAACTACATGTAGTTACTATCCAAGTGATGTAATTCTGACCAAAAAAAAAAATTGTTAATCATCGTTCTATAGTGCACGCAATTGACATTGATGACCTAATCATATTCGTTCTCAAAGAAATATGTCCCGATCACGCCGCCAGTACAAAATCTGTACCAAACAGTGAATTTTTTTGGAATACATTTGTATGCTCTTGGATCTCATTTGGTTTGGTAACGTTCCAATTCTACAATATTGTTTGTTCATGTACCCATTCACCCAGAAATGCATCCCATCGCTGAAGATGATGCTGCGATAAAAATTAGGGTCAGACATACAGCCATTTTGGAAAAACAATTTTTTTTTATTTCCACGTGTTGTATCGCCGTAGTCCAGTAGGTAGTGTGTTGGCTTTTAGACGTGAGGCCACGCTTCAATCGCCGGGTCAGACATCAAAAACGAAATATGAAAAAATATTTCTTCGGCGACTTCCTCTCAGCAGATTTCTGGCAAAAACTCTGGGAGTAAATAAAATTGCCATGAAAAGTTTCTTAAAAATCTGTCGTTCGGAGTCGACTATAAACTGTAGGTTTCGCCATTCATGTATGAAAATAACACATAGCATAAGTGGTGTGAGACATTAGGTTGTAATCCTAAAGTTGTAATCCTAGGTTGTAATCCAAAAAAAAACTTAACAAGGACTTATTCCCAGTTTTAAAATTTTTAAAAGTATTATCGGTCAGTAAAGCCGTCTCTTTATATTATAAAGAAAGAAAAAAATTCCCACAAGTGCCAGTAATAACACATGTTGTGAACATTTAATTCTAAATATCGGTAGAAATTAATCTTTAGAATGGCATGTAATTACTATCGAATATATTGCGAGTATGTGGCAACAGATTCAGAATTACATGACGATACGAAAAGCAAGTGTTATGTATAATACGACAATTATAATACAATGTAATCAGACTAATTTTGTGGCAACTTTAAACTAAACTAAACCTTTGACTCATTTCAAACAATTATTATTAATTATCGTATTATATCAATTGCTTTTCGTATCAGAATGTAATAGTAGTATAGTAATTAAACGCAATTCTAAAGATTAATTTCTATCGACAATTAGAATAAAATGTTCATAACAAGTGTTATTACTGGCACTTTAAAGCTATAAAAGAATATTCTCTCATTTCGTTCATTTCAGATTCTTGTGAATTGCCTGCGATCATGGTAAATGTACGATGGAAACTTTTAATTTCATTGGCAGTACTGGTCATACTCAATAGTGTGGATATATCCAGGGGAAATCACAAAAATGCCAGCAGCTATTATTTGTCAAGTAATAACACTCTACTGAGTCACTATGACCTATTGGAGGATACAAATAATACCGTTATTACAGAATCGATAACGGGAATAAATCAGTTGGCAGAAGAAGAAGATGGTGTTGATTATGATTTGATAATACCCTCGTATGAAACGCATTTAGTGAAATCGTCCATTATATATGGCTTAGCAAAAACAGTGAATGCCAGTCGAGTTAATCAAGAATGCTACAGACATCTGAGAAGCGTTCAAAGAGGCATACTGCGTAAGGAGCCATGGGCTATGAAAGGTACGTTTGAATTTTTGTAAATTTAAGAGTTTTTGCAATAAAATTTTGTTTGTATTCTACTTAATGTTTAGCTTTGGATGCATCGGGTTCAAAACCCGCTGGATTTGTCTTTGGCCATAATTTCTGGTTTGGCAGTCAAGAGGCATGTGGTGCGGTACGCCGCCCAGTGGGCATTACATTATCTGAAAATTATCCCAGGGTTATGAAATTGGGCATTATTAAAGAAATAGCACCCTTTGATATGGATTATCGTGTGATATATTTGCGTCATAATTCTCCCTGGCAAGTGGAGATTAAACTCATGTCTGAACAAATCATTCACATTGGCTTGTGCTTGCCAACAACTTGTCAATCCAATGAAATTCAACAATTAATGAATGATTACGTTAACCAGGGTTTGTTTGTTGAGGATGACATCTACGATATACAACCGGAAGTGCTTTATATAAAGGATTTAAAAATGCCGGAAAATTATTTCGGACGTGAAAGTTTTAAGCTGGTCAGTGTAACGGTGGCCTTTATATTGGCCATGATCTTAATGGCATCACATTTGCGTAATAAACCTCAAGTAGAAGAGAAAAAATACGATAATATTGATGCCCTAGAGGAGGAAGCAGATGTTACAAATGTTCAATACATAAGCGATATTAATTTGAACAATTACCCCAGATTACGTAGCTTTATTATGTGTTTCGATATCCAGGAGAATTGGTCGAAACTCTTCTCTACCAAGGAATCGAAACCAAGTGAAATTCCTGTCATTAACGGCTTACGTTCTGTATGTGCTCTATGGATTCTGGTAACCCATGTGATGTGGTACATGTACTTCACGGTCAATAATAAGACTTTTCTGATCTCCTATGCCGAAAAAGTATTCTTTCACCATCTAACCTCAGCACCGGTTCTAGTTGATGTATTCTTCACTGTCAGGTTTGTCAAGTTATGATTGTATATTATGCCACACTACTTACTACTAATATTCTTTGTTTTTCCAGTGGTTTCTTGCAAACTTATAACTTCTTAAGGAATTCTGAGAAAATGGAAACGATACGTAAGAATTCTTTTGTTCAAAATGTTAAACAGTTTTCCAAAATGTTCTTCCATCGTTATCTAAGGTTAGTATTGGTATTCAGACTTCCATTAATCCATATTTAATTCACATCCTCATTTTGTTTAATTCTCCATAGACTTGGTCCTCTTTATCTTGTGGTTATGGGCGCTGTTGATCTATTGTATGCCTATATTAGCAAAGTCTCAGTCTATCATATCAATGAACGATTTGATGAAAATTGTGCCAATTATTGGTGGCGTAATATATTCTTCATTCAGAACTTATTCGATCACAAAGATATGTGTCTCAACTGGACCTGGTCTTTGGCTTGTGAAATGCAGTATTTCGTTATAGCCACCATCCTGTTATTCACTTATGCCAAGTAAGTATAATTGTTACGTACACAAACGAATCTAAAACCGTTCTCTTCTTCTTTTCAGACATCCGAAATTAGCCAAAACTCTTACCGTGGGACTGTTAAGCGCTAATCTTGTATGGTCTTTCAGCATTGGTCTCAACATCAACTTTCAGCTCTCGTTCGATACCTTTTTCGCAACGGGCACTGAAATTTACATCAGCCCTTTTGTACGTGCTCTACCCTATATAGTGGGTGCTGCTGCGGGCTGGTATTTCCTGGAACATAAAAAACGTGAATTCGATTTAAGTCCTGGCCAGGAGAAATCCTTATGGAATCTTTCCCTGTTGACATTCTTCATTTGCATCTATTCGACCGTCAAGCGTGACATGTCCTATCTGATGGCCATTTCATTATTTGTCGTGGGTCGTTTTCTATTTTCGATCAGTATTTGTTGGATGATTATTGGCAGTGCCACTGGTCGCCGTACTTGCTGGTCGACATTTTTGGAATCTAAACCATTTCAGCATTTAAATAGGCTTTCATATGCGATTTATTTATTAAATCCACTCGTGATAGCACTCTTTTACGGCCTGACCAGTGTTAGTACACATGCCGAACCATTTATGTTGGTGAGTAGTTACCGCAAAGTTTCCGGTATTAATTAATGCATCCTTACAGGGTTAAACTATAAATGTTGTGCCCTTTTCAATTGAGATTAATTCAGGGTGCGATTCAAAACATTCCCCTTTTCTTTGCCTTTGTTCATAGTATATTTTTCTTGAGTTACGACACAGTCTACATACTCTGATGGCCTTGTTGGTAATGTACTAAAGCATGTACTTAAATGCAATTTTATTTTACTGCCAAACTTTTTGCCAGAAATCTGCTGAGAGGAAGTCGCCGAAGAAATATTTTCTCAAATTTCGTTTTAAGGTCTGACCTGGAGTTTGAACCCTGGCCTTACGTCTAATAAGCCAACACACTACCTTCGAGACTACGGCGACTTCCATATACAACCAACTGTGAATGTACTTTGTAAGTATGTACATCAGAGCGTACTCTTCTGTCCTACAAACACAAAACTTTGCAAAGTACTTAGAGTGTACAAAGGAAATCTAAAAGTCTTTAGAGCTGCTTTATTGCAATGAAAAATAAATCAGAATGAAAACACTTCTCTCTTGGAAATAAATTTATTAGTCATTGAGTTATCTCTTGCCCAAACTATGAAAATATTTTTAATTCCAGTAAGTACAGAGCCAAATCAGTCCATTTAATGGTCATGCTCTGATCCATTATTATTTATGCAACGGCAGTGCTCTGTGTAAAACATGTTCGATCTGCATTGGGTTTTTGATTTTATAGCCTTGATTTGATTATATAGCCTGAGATCTTGTAGTCATCATTCAGCCTCCACTTTGTTCAGTTTCGACTGCAGAAGTTGTGCCCATAATTTTGTTTTTACATGCGATAATTTAAACATCAGTTTATAATTCTTGCCTTCTTAATGTCCACCACTATCACGATCATACTGGGACGCTTAACTTGCAAAGACACTTTCAATTGAATTTCTGGGACACTTAACTTGCAAAGTCACATTCAATTGAATTTATGACAAAAGTTTTATATCTACAAGAGTATCAGAAAAGAATGTAACTTTTCAGTGATTCACCATTACCTTATTGCCACTAAACTATAATAACCTTATTCTATTCCTTAATATGATACGAATATTTGTGTCCTCTTAGACCAATTAGATACTTTTAAAAGATATTTTTGTCTGCAATTTATAGATTATAGAAACATTTTTTTTTATCTTAAAACCGAACTAAACTGTACCTTATTAACATAGTAATTTTAGATAATAGAGGTGGGCGGTCTATTAAAAAACATCAAATTGTATTTAAGAAGAGTTGTAAAATCGAATTGTCTTGGTATTTCGATTCAGAAATCGTACACCCATCAGTCGGCCATTGAACCAATTGATTGGACTTCACTTCTTTGATGTGAAAATCTTAAACACAGAATAATAACGTTGGTTTATACTGTACTAGGGAAATTTATCAAAGGATAACCTATGGTCTCCAATAGTTTTTGTTTACTTGTTAATGAGTTTGTTTTGAATTAGGGATGACTTAATTCCGACTGCAATAACGATTTCTAAATTCAATTCCCATTTGTAGCAATTAGGTTGGAATTATTAGAGTTTGTGAAAGATTTTTTTATTAATTTAAGCAAACAAATTTGGTTTTGTTTTCTATTTTTATTTTTTATTTTAAAATGAATTTCTAAAATCTTAATAATTTTATTAAATTATTTATGTTTTATTCTTTTGACAGTGCGTAATTTGTTCCGGCTTTTCGATTATCACTTATTTGGCTTCGATTATATTTTCGTTGGCCTTTGAGATGCCCTTCTGCAATTGGTCATCGTTGATGCTGAGACGAGGTCAGAGTGTTAAAGTGAAAGACACCTAAAAGTGATGCTGTTCTACAATAATTTCTTCGTTATAAAAATAATTTTAATAATATTTTATACGTATATTTTTTTGTACATTTTGCATATTGTGATCATTATATTCATACAATCTAAGCGATTATCATGTTTTCTATCGAATTCTACTCATATACATTATTTTATTTGTATTGTACTCTCCCCTGTATCGTGACCATTATTTTAGTTTTCTAAGTCATTAATTTTAAGTTGAATTGAATTGAACAATCAATCAATCGAACAAACAATCAATCGGTTCCCCTTTAAAGGAAATAAAACATTTAATTTAATTCATATATACACTCTGATAAATTGTGAATAATTTGTAAATATATACACTCTAACATACATAAACACATACAAACATACATATGTACATATGTATGTGTGTGAATACGATTATTTTTTAAGTAGCAAGGATAACGATTAGCCCAGGGATTACGACCATTGTAATATTAATTAGAATTTAAGAAAGGAAATCAAAATAGATTTTCAATTCAAAATATCAGAAAATAAAATAAAAATCCAAAATAAAACAAACAAAAAATACATTTTAATATCACGATCAAATTACTAAATTACAAGAGCATGTGCCAAAAGTACGTAGTTCCTAATCAGGCCCGAGTCACACCGATGATTGAATAGAAGAATCGATAGAAAGATTCCATAAGCATTCGCTGAATAGTAAATTTAAAATTCTCCTCAGCATCGCTCTTCAAGCTAACAGGAGACCAATGAATAATTGAACATACATACATAGACCTACGGTCTAAAGTCGACTCCGAACGACAGATTTTTGGGAAACTTTTTCATGGCAATTTTTATTTTACTCGCAAAGCTTTTGCAAGAAATCTGCTGAGAGGAAGTCGCCGAAGAAATATTTTCTCACAGTTCGTTTTGTTGGAGATGTCTGACCTGGATTTTGAACCAAGGAGTTAGTATCAGGTCTTGTCTTTCGCGAATAGGTTTGTTGATCTAAAATTCGAGTGAATATGAACTTGTGAAAATCGATTCCTTAAATTTTTTATTTTTCAATCGGTGTTATGGAACTACTTTCAAAATGGCGATACTATGTTTAAAAAACCGAGTCATCTTCCTATGCATTATTATTATTGTCGTGATGAGGTATCTTTGTACTGCGACCATACGATCTAAAAGTAAGGTTACCCTCTACTTTTGGCCCCACGTCGTGTGAGAATACTCGTTAATGTGCAAGCGGGCTAAATTCCGAGGAAGGGAGATTACACGCAGCTGATGAGGTCATGAGAATATATGGAAAAGTATGATCAAAGAATGGAAAGGCTAAAAAAATGCAAAAACTCTCTCATAGCCCCCCGTAAAATACCATCTCTTTGAGAGACTGAAACTGAAAAAAGTAATTTTAATTAGCACATGCCTCTACGAATATAGTTTGGGTTCATTAAGGTCCCGTTGTAACAATATATTCCGTTTATAATTACAACTTTCGGTGTGTTGGAGACAATCAAAACTTTTGTTGGGAAATTACAATAAGGGGAGATCTGAGTCGTACATCAGACTACAAGAACATAACCAGAGAATTGTTCTGCGAAAGGCGGGAGTGAATCGCAGTGGCACTATTTTTAAAAAAAGCCTCCAGTTGTTTGCGTACACTGACGACATTGACATCATAGGGCGTATCAAGCGAGATGTTACTGCTGCCTTTTAGGCTATTGAACGGGAGTCTAGTAAGATGGGTTTGGCAGTAAATAAGGCCAAAACGAAGAATATGTTATCGACAAGAAGAGACGTGCGGCGTATTGGATCTTAGATTAAGGCCAATAACTATAATTTCGATATAGTCATGTCACCAAAAATGGTCTCAATGTGGAGATCAAGCGCAGAATCACTCTCGCAGAATCACACCTCTCTCGTACCACAAAAGACGCTCATCCTCCCCGTGCTTCTTTATAGCACAGAGGATTGGACTCTATTAAGCACTAATGCAGCAGGCTTGAAAGTATTCGAGAGAAAAGTCCTATGTAAGACCTTCGGTCCAGTGCGAATTGGCGATGATTTCCTCATCCGATTCAACGACATAGATGTTGTGCAGCGTATTAACATTCAGCGGCTGCGACAGACAGGTATTTGATGCAGGGATCTGCGGAAATCGACGAAGCGGACGACCTTGTTAGCGTTGGAAGGACCAAATCGAGGAAGTCCTGTCATCGATTGCTGTGACCAACTGGGGTAGAGGCGCAAGAAGCAGAGTCGCCTTGAAGGATTTGCTAGGGCAGGCCGAAATCCATTAATCGGGTTGTTAATGGCCACTTAAAGTAATAAAGTAAGTGCTAACCAGTATTTTGACAATTTCAAGGTTTACTTATTCAGAAAGAGGTTGTGCTGAGCCCAAAATGTAGATCCTGTGACAATGAGAATGAATAATCGAAACACATTTTTGTTACTTATGAGGCGGAAGGAAACATCTGAATGCATACCAAGTGCTGGCTAGGGAATTGGCATTGTTGACATCGAAAAACATTTTGAAGTTTGTCACGGTAATAGGCTTGGAGGAATCATTAGGGAGATATCTCGTAAAGTATGAAGAAGTACAACAGATCTTATGATCGCAGTACTACGACAACTCTTTATAACACTTAAAATAATTTTCAATTTCCCATTTGTATTTTATGGAAAATCCGATCACATCCGATATTCATTATCTTAAAGCGTCGGTCATCAACACTTTGCATATGTATTGGGTGGGCTATCTATCGGTTTAAATTTGACTCATCGATTAATTTGAATCTGACAATACTTATGTCATTAAATTCTGTCACAAAATTCAGTATATTATCTCCACTGAACGTAATGAATCGATTTACGCTTGACCAACTTTGGTATTTATTGGGCTAAAGAGGAACTGCACGATGATGTCTATTTTGTTCATTTTCATCATGGTGGGTATGTTAATAAGCAACATTGCCGGATTTGGGGCTCAGAAAACCTACACGTTGTCTTATAGAAGCCAATGCACCCATTATAAGTGACTGTGTGATGCGGAGTCATCATTGGCCCATATTTCTTTGAAAATGGGGAGGGCGCAACTGTTACGGTTAGTGGAGACACCTATCGCACCATGATAATAGATTTTTTTTCTCGCTCTTCATGGTATTGGTATTAATGAACGATGTTTGATTACAGCGGGATGGTGCAACTTGCCACACATCTCATGCCACAATCGATTTCTTGCATCAAACGTTTGATGGCCGTTTAATTAGCCAAAATGGTGATGTCAATTGGCCGCCAAGAAGCTGCGACTTGACACAATTGGACTATTTTCTGTGGGCGCCGTTAAAGAAAAGTGTTATGCCGAGAAACCAGAGACAATTGAAGGCCAACATAAGTGATGGCAATGCCGAGATTGGACCTTACGCACTTAAAAAATCGCACGAAAATTTGTCCGATCGAATGAGGTACTGTAAGGCCAGCCGCTGCAGCCATATGAATGGAATAATATTCCATTTCTAACCAGAAGAATTGTACTTTACAACAGGAAAAATAAACGTGACAAAAAACCGCTTAAACTAAGTCGCTGTAGTCTAGTAGGTAGTGTGTTGGCTTATTAGACGTGAGGCCACAGTTCAAACCCCAGGTCAGACATTTCCAACAAAATGAAATATGAAACAATATTTCTTCGACGACTTTCTCTCAGCAGATTTCTGGCAAAAAGTCTGAGAATAAAATAAAATAAAAAATAAAATAAAATAAATAAAAGTTTCTTAAAAAATTGTAAATTGTAGGTCCCGCCACTCATGTATAAAATTAAGACACACAAATTAAGTGGTGTGAGAAGCTGGGTCGTAATCCTGACTGATGGTTTGTTATAAACAATTATGTATGTGTGTTTAATTTATACTCAGCCAAGTACTGATAAGAATGTCAAAGGAGTTTATTTTTTAGTAAATAAATCTTGTCTCTCTAATATCATGATCCAATCATACTAATAAAACGCGAAGTTCTATTATAGATCCAATTGTATTACACCAATGACAGACGATAGACTGTGATAATAACAATGTTTATGGTTTATTTACAAACATTAATTTACTTTCCATCATTCGTACGTGGTAGTGAATTTAATGAATCATTATTTCGTCAATTCAATTAACAATAATTCGGCGTATTTTAAATTTTTATTAAAAACTATATGTACCCTGCGCCACCAAATAAAATAAATTTGAAGGATAGACATTACACAAATGTCCAATTAATTTAAATCATTTTATTGATTTTGTTTCCCATTGTCCTGATGATTCAGATGAACGGGTCAGCGGCATTTTCCAGTCTCAATGCTCGGTTGATTCTGAGGCTCGTAATGCTCTTTTCTTCCGTGCTTGAGGGGTAGGTCGATCAATTGCTTGTCATTCATTTATGAATAATTTTCAGTGACGCCATCCATCAGAAATTAATCGCACCCACCTCCATCGACTCATGAGCAACAACTTTGTTAAAGAATGCACAGTTTACGATTTAATTCATTTTAAGTAATTTTCAGTGGCGCCACCTATCGCATATTGGTCATACCAACTAAGAAACCTTCCCCGGCTCATGCGCAACAACTTTGCTAAAGATCGTAACATTATCAAATGCATAGTTTACGATTCTACAAGGTGCATACAAACAAACATTCATTTTTATTAGGGTATGTGGGCGTGGCACCTCGCCTACTTTAAATTTTAAAAAGTAGCCTATATTTCCTTCCAGACATACACGAAGGTACTGTTAAAATTTCAAGAAAATCGTGTCCAGCCGTTTAGCCGTCTATAGACTTCAAAGAAACCCACAAACAAATAAACACACATTCATTTTTATATATAAGAAGAAGAAGATTATTACAAAGAAATTTTGTATCATTAAATCATTGTCTAGAGAAAAACCGCAACGTTTAATATATTGCAACATATACACACATATGTATACCTGATATTAATGTATGTATAAATAACGTTTATCACCTTCCGCTTAAGTGATATTGTAATGCGCAAATATCTGAAGAAACCTGCATGATCCATAGTCCATAAAGTGCGCATGTGTTGTCTGTGAATACATAAACAAATAATAAATCAACTCCCCAGCAACAACAACAACAACAACAACAATCAGCAAAAGCCAGGAAGAAATGAATTTATTTTTCCTCTGATTTTTCGTTACCGCAAATTGAGGAAGTAAACCCTTTTTTTAATAATTGACGGAATATCAAGGATATTGGCTGTTGGGTTTTCACTTGCTTGTGCAGTTCATTGACTTCATAATTCTGTAAATTCCATAGAGAAGCAATCAATTCTGATAAAAAAAAAACAAAAACAAAAACAATTTCTCAATGCTAATAAAAATAATGTCGTTTGCGTATCGCATCATTTGTGCGACATGTTGATTGGGGGGTCTAAAGATCGCAGACATAAAGGCAGTCACACGCAGAGAGTGTAGGTTAAATACTGTGTACTGTGGTCGTCAGATCGTTCATTGATTAAAACGAAACATTTTGTTTTTAGTTTACCACACCTTTTTCAATACCGATTTCATTACAGTTCGTTTTCTTATGTGCCAAAAATATAAATTTAATTTAACATTTTCGGCATTTTATTAATTGCCGTCATATCCCATGATGACTTTATGAGCTGTCTTCAGATTTTAATCATCATTGTAAATTTAGCCTCGTTAATATATGAATTATTTTATTGGCAATAAGATATTCAATTAATTATTAATTATTTGTAGCAGAAGGTTTATAAATTTAATTGTTTAAAATTATTTTTTAATTAAAATCTTGCACGATATTTACAGTGACGGGAAAAATAATTGCGCCACCAATGTAAAAAAATAGAGATTTGATGAAACAATAAATAAAATGGGAACATTGTTAATAACAATTTCCTCATTTGATAACATTGTCCCATTTTACTTATTTCCTCATCGAATTTCTAAGTGTCACATTGGTGTCCTTATAATTTTTCCCATTACTGTACATCGATTGAGAGGCATAAGGAAGTACTCCATCGAATACGATGTGCGTTAATTTCTTTCATTGTAGCTTTAGACGAAACAGTTCCATTTCCATCTGCCGTCTTCAAGTTTGTGATGGCCAATCCATCTTAAATTATCTTATCGGATATCAAGTGTGCTGGATACTTCATTCGTTTCTGACCAAAGCTGCTGTTTTAAAATTGTTAGTAAATGAGGAAACAATTTTTAAACAGTTTTTTACTAATCTCTGTATGGCTTTCAATCCCCGTGAGGATGTATTGCAAGTCTTCTAGATACGCAATCAAGTGAATTTCTTGTTTGCATTAAATATTTTCAGCTTCGATTGTCTTTATATATACGATGAGTGGTACTGGTTTAAGTCGACCGTATTAAAGATGATAGAGATGATATCAGTCTTGGAGTTACCACATTTTTCTGGTACCTAGATAGTGAACACCATCCACTTCTGCCAGTGATTGGCGTATAATGATTGACCGGCATTTCCATTTAATCGCATTGTTTCTTTTATTTTGTCGATATTTATTTTTAAGTCGTCTTCTTTTTCATTTTCCTTGTCCATAGACAATTTAGCTTGCATATCTGACAGGGTACGAGTGAGCAATTGTATCCGAAGTTACTCAGTCCCTCCCTTGAAGACTGCCAGTAACGCAGCCTTCTGTAGAATTTTCCTTTTGTCATTATTACATTGAATACGCGGTTAAGATGAACCATTGCAAATGATCTCAAGTCAAATTAAATAGAAAATTATTTGTTAGCCGGGTTAGGTTGGCTTAGGTTGGAAAGGTAGCTTTGATTCCAAAAGCTCACTTGAGTACGCGTAGCGGCCCTTTGTGACGCCACAAGTGAGCGCAGTCTTTATACTGACCAAGTTCCTCCAAACCATAACCAATATAATATAATCTTTGATGGAGAGTAATGAAGTGACTAAAATGCATGACAGTATCGTGCATTTAAAATTTTTAAGTTTAAAAGACTTCAATACTAAATCAAGGTAATAAATATAGGTAGCCTCCCGAAACCCGACTAACAGAGATATTAGGCTGACATCAATATTTAAGGAAGGTCAGGCAAATCCACTTCTTGAGGAAAGATTATGACTCTAAGTAGACAGTTTTTCGTAATTATACCCAATAAAACAAGAACATTTTCATAAACCATGTAGCTACAGCATAATTTGTCGTTTGCGTAGTTGAAAAACTGATTTCTTAGTAGTATACTAACAAAAACCCTGAGAGTAGGTTAGGTTAGGTTAGGTTAGGTTAGGTTAGAGAACGTGTACTTGTCCATTAAGACAAGTACAGTACCCGGAGGTCGAATTGACCCATTGTATAACGTCCTAGTTTCTCACACCACTTATGTTGTGTGTGTTAATTTTATACATGAGTGGTGGGACCTACAGTTTAAAGTCGACTCCGAACGACAGATTTTTATTTATTGAGAAACTTTTCATGGCAATTTCTATTTACTCTCAAAGTTTTTGCCAGAAATCTACTGAGAGGAAGTCGCCGAAAAAAAACTTTTTGTATTTTGTCTTTGATGCCTGGCCTGGGGCTCGAACCCAGGCTTTTGCGTCTAATAAGCCAACAAACTACCTACTAGACTGCGGAGACTTCAACCCTGAGAGTAAATTAATTGACATGAAAACAGTCATAAATTTGTCGCCTGGAGACAATGTTAAATTGTAAGATAAAATTTACGTGAGGGAAGTGAGATATGAAGATGGCGAAAGTTAACATTTTGAGCTTAGCACACACGTAAAACAAGAATCTGTTCTGTGTCACATACTTTGTCTACTGCTCTGTAGATTGCGTGCACGCGAACCTCGTACCAATACTTGATATTCATTGGAACTTGGATAAAGACCCCTATGCAAGCGATATCTGGCTTCTTAACCTCCGTTTTAATGCTGTAGAGCATAAGCTTTAATAGCACAACGGGAATAAAGTTGGCCACCAAATCAATTCTGGGAAAAATAATGGAATACGGACTGGTAATTAGGGACACAGATTCCTTCTCAAATCTCGGCAGCATAATTTGCAAGTACGTGCTTTAGTGTCGATATAACCGATGAAATCAGAAAAGCCCGAACCATTCTGTACCCTGCACTGTACTACGGAGGTCTAACCCGATAAACATCAGCATAAAACTATAAATTTATACGCACAGTGTTATATGGGCACTTCTATATGGTGAAGAAGTGCAAAAACTCTATGAAGCAAAACTCAACTAACAGGCAGAAATCTACAATCATTCTGAAATAAGTGTTTAAAACAAATTTCGTGATTTTCCTGTGTTAATTTATTAGAGTTCGTGGTTCAAACCCCAGCTGAAACATCCCGAACAAAACGAAATATGAAAAAATATTTCTTTCGGCCACTTCCTCTCAGCAGATTTCTGGCAAAAACTCTGATACTAAATAAAATTGCAATGTAGAGTTTCTTAAAAATCTGTTGTTTGAAATCGATTTAAAAACTGGAAGTTCCGCCACTCATGGATGAAATTAACATCCACAACATAGGTAGTGTGAGAAGCTAATTCGTAAATCTGACTAAAAGGTTGTAATGGTCAATTAAATAAGTAAGTGCTTATCCTACAGGATTCTGCAACTGCTGCAGAAAGAGAGGTTGTGGAAGAGTAGGCTAAATACTATCAGATTATTAAGCATAGCTCCAACGAGAGGGTCTTGAAACTTTCAAGTGAATTCCGAATTCTCAGTCGTCTTGAAATAACTTTACTCAGAGTTTCCATGGTTACCAAAAAGTGTATCATGGTAACGCCGTAGAGTTAAGCTCCTCATAGAAAATAATTTCAAGAGTAAAAACAATTCTTTAATGCATTGCCCGTTTTAGAATTCTAATAGCGTTACTATAAGCTGCATGGCGACACATCAAATTCAACCGATCAATCTGTTATATTTGTTTGACTGTGTTTGTACAAAAACTATTCACATGTATAGATCACAGAGAGTTTGAAGAAAATGAAAATACTTTTGCTTTTCACTACCATGCGGTGCAGCAATCAGATGTTTTCTTCTTTTTCACAACAACTATAAAATAAGGCTTGAAGGTATAATTTTGATGTGTTGCATTTGCGGCTATACTGCCTAATGGCAACAATATGGCAATAAAAAATCAAATACGATCAACTAAGGCTTAAGTTGTCATACATATGTAATACAATACGTATCATGATCTCAATTTGAAATATTTTGTATGTTTCAAACTAGCATTAAACTGGACTTACTGTCGATATACATAAGTATTCCTATGGCGCGAAAACTTTAAACTAAAAGAAAAGCAACAAAAAAACAAAAACAAAAACAAAAACTTGCAATTATTTTACAATTTGAAATTGCAACTACGCGCCAGAGGTTGTTACCACGTTTATTATCGTTAATGGTTGTGCTTAATACCACAGACTATCAGACTGAGTGCAATATATGGTATATGATAGTGTAGTGTTGTTGTTGTTGTTTGTGTTTTTCTTATAAGTAAACTTTCGAAAGAAACCCTTTCGTTACTCCAATTTCACATTCCATCTCTCTTGTTGTGGCGTCGGCTCTATTGGAAAAACTATTTTCAATATTTTCCATACAGCGACTTGTAGATTTTCTTGTCGTCCAGATGCGGTTGGTTGGTTGGTTGGCTGGTTGGTTGGTTGTTTGACTGGCAATCGGACGTCAGTTGGTGTTCGCGCTTTAACTTGGCAACAACCGTTAATTTTTGTGAAAATGCATTGCCGCACAAATAATGTTTTACAGACGCTGGTGGTTTTAAGCATTTTAAATGCAATTGCAACAACACAGTCGGAAAATGTTGTGAAAAATGTCTTGCGAAAGGAGGTTGCAACGTCGATCGGTGGTGATCAACAACAACAACAACTGGTTGAGCATAATTTCCTTTTTGGCATAGCCAGTTTGGGAGCTTTTTATGAAAATCAAACGCAATGCGGCAAAGAACTTGAAATTATGTTGAAGGCAATCACCAAAAATGAAGTTTGGGGATTAAAAGGTGCTTAAGTGTGTGTATATTTGCGTGTTTAATAGCGAGTTTTTGGATATTAGTTCCAGTTGAATGAGAATTGAATAAAATTTTCATGATCAAGTGCAAACAACATCATTTAAAGCCATTTAGAGTGTTCACTCAAGATTTAATAAAAAAAAAATTGAAAAGAAACAACAGAATTTGAAGTTAAATTTTCATTTCTGCTATGTTATGTGAATACCCCTACTGAAAGAAATTAAATTAAATTAAATTAAAGAAGTTTTTTTTTATGAAAATAAAAAAAAATACCGTTGCATGAAGAGAATGCCTCCAATATTATTAACGAAGTTATAAAAATGAAAGCAAAAATGAAAAAAAAAAATTAAAAAATTAAAAAAAAAAATAAAAACCAAAACCGCCAATTAAAGAAAATCCAGTATTTTTTTGAAAATATCTTATGGAAAGCGAAAATTATATCGAAATGTGTTTATAAACCAGATATTTTCGTAAATAATGTCTGTTATTTAATCATAAAAATAACAAAAACATTTTTAAACATTTTCCATTGAATGAATTCCTTTCCACTATTTCTTCTGTCAGCCGTTGTTTGAAATGCGTGAATAACATGAATAAAACACAAACAGAAGAAATTTTACTCTGCATAAAATAATTTAATCCTCCTTGTGGTGTCTTTCACATTTGAACAAAGTCCAATGCGTAAGCTGGACCTCAACTCTTTTGGTTTTGGTGCAATACATAGTGGAAATACATATTATTTTTAAAATAAAGGGTGGGCCCTTTAAAAGTTTGAATTTAAAAATGCAATTAAATAAAAACGGTTTATTATTGTTGTGAAGTATAATTGTTTCTGTTAGAAATGGAGTATTATTTCATTCATATGGCTGCCGCGGCTGGCCTCGCAGTACCTCATTCGATGGAACCAATTTTCGTAAACTTTTTCGAGTGTATGGGGTCGTATCTCGGCAAATGGCATTACGAATGTTGTTGTTCAAATGCTCAATTGTCTCTGGTTTGTTAGCATAACACTTTTCTTTAACGACGCCCTACAGAAAATAGCCCAATTGTGTCAAATCGCAGCTTCTTAGTGGCCAATTGACATTGCCATTTCGGCTAATTAGACGGCCATTAAACGTTTGATGCAATAAATCGATTTTGGCATAAGATGTGTGGCAAGTTGCACCACCCTGTTGAAACTAAACATTGTTCACATCACACCACGAAGAGCGGGTGCAAAAAACTCCTCATTTTCAAAGAAATATGGGCCAATGATTCCTCCACTCCACAAGCCGCACCAAACAGTCACACGTAATGTGTGCATTGGCTTGTGTAAGACAATGTGTGTGTTTTCTTATCAATGTACCCACCAAGATGAAAATGAGCTTCATGAGAAAACATGTTTGTTTTTGTTTGGCAAAATCAACATCATCATTCAGTTTCACGTTGGCCCTTCTAGCGAAGCGGATGGTCGTGTGGCTTCAACTCATGAACCAATTGAACATTGTAAGGCATTATACCGAGATCTTTTCGTAAAATTGAGAACGATGATGAAGCCACAGTTTTGATATGTTCGGCCGTACGCACTATACAAGCACGTTCACGTCGTGGCGCATCAAAAATGAAACCAGTTTCACGAACTTTAGCAATAAACTTTCGTTTACTGGGCACTGTTGGTTCTTTGCGATCTTTTGAAGAAAATTTCCAATAAATCCCAACGGTTCTCAAGCGTAAATCGATTCATTACATTCAGTGGAGATAATATAATGAATTTTGTGACAGAATAGAATGACATAAGTATTGCTAGATTCAAAATAATCGATGGTTCAAATTTAAACCGATAGATGGCGAACCCGATATTTCTTGAACCGTCCGAACTTGTTTTTTTTAATTGTTTTTGAACTTTACACACAAATTTTTTGATTACCCTGGCATATAAGAAAAAATATTTTTGAGTTCTACTCAACTAAATTTACAACCAATACCACGTCGCTAATCGAGTGTATTGTACACTAAAGTCAAAAGTTACCCTTCATAGCGAACTATTATTGTCGTGAAGAGGTGCCGTAGAACTGCGACCATACGATCTATTGCACTCTCCTCACACTTTAGGATGCTGCTCGGTATTAACAGGGACAATTCCCTGCCCAGAAACTTATAAGCTCCCAGGTGTTTTCTTCCACGATGTATTAGTACCTAGGTACGATATGGTCCCCATTCTGATTAAGAATGGGGAGTCAAGAGTTTACAAGTGCCCTGGCAAAAGGCTAATTACCTCAAGTTATTCTTGGACAGTATGATGCATAACAGAAATCTCTACTTTTAGTAATTCCTCAACAAAAGTTTTGAATGCCTCAAACCCATTTACTCTGATGGGAGTTTTTGTTCCAAATATCTGTGCCCATATGACCTGGCACCAGGCTTTCATAGATAGTCCCATACTGTCTTCGATTTAAGCTCATAGCAATCTAATATTTGAATGTCCTGGAAAGCCTGGCTGTCCAATAGTATTGCTATGTTCCGTAATTCTATCCAAGTACAGTTTTTCACATCTTTCGATGGCATAGACATCCGCTTAGAAAATATGAGGTAATATTTTCTTCATATTTCGTTTGGTTAGATATGTCTGACCTGGGCTTTGAACCGTGGCCTCACGTCTAATAAGCCAATACACTACCTACTAAACTACGAAGACTCCGTAGGCACATACAAGTCTTAATTTTTGTTCGTTGTTGTCATCAGTCTTGTATTGCATTTTACTTACATACATGCATATATACTTAATTCGTCATTGACCTTTAGTCAGGATTAAAACCTAGCTTCTCACACCACCTACTGTGTGTATTAATTTTATCCATGGCTAGCGGAATTCACAGTTTAATATTATATTATTACTGTGAGAGTTTTTGCCGGAAGACTGCACAGAAGATATGGCCACAAGAAATATTTTTTCATTTCTCGCTTTATTCAAAATATCTGAGCTAAGGTTTGAGTAACGCTGTCTTGGTTAAGTGCACTAAATTTGAACAGGTGTGTTGAATTTACCAATCTATCTTATATAAGCCGTTA
This sequence comes from Sarcophaga subvicina, assembly GCA_936449025.2. Taxonomy (NCBI): domain Eukaryota; kingdom Metazoa; phylum Arthropoda; class Insecta; order Diptera; family Sarcophagidae; genus Sarcophaga; species Sarcophaga subvicina. The sequence goes on from OW388084.2 coordinate 44,986,990, forward strand.
GAAAAAATATTACCGAACTCTCCACTTCACAATCATTGTTTTTAAGTACAGTGAAGTCGCCGTATTCTAGTAGGTAGTGTGTTGGCTTATTAGACGTGAGGCCACGCTTTAAACCCCACGTCCGACATCACCAACAAAATGAAATTCGAAAAAATATTTCATCGGCACTTGCCTCTCAGCAGATTTCTGGCAAAAACCCTGAGGGTAAATAAAATTCCCATGTAAATTTTCTCAAAAATTTGTCGTTCGGAATCGACTTTAAGCTGTAGGTCCCGCGACTCATATATGAAATTAACGCACACAACATAAGTGGAGTGAGAAACTAGGTCGTAATCCCGACTGAAGGGTTGTAATGGCCAATTATGTTATGTATGAATATGGGACAAGAAATAAGACACACATATCCCACAGGAACAACCGAACAGCTCTGATCTAGAAATGGTTCAACTGACTTTTAGAGAATAGATTTTGATACCTCTCCATCGCGACGATCCTCATTCAACTTCAGCGCCATAGAAGTTAATACTGGTGCTACATTTATTCTATTATTGGCTGCATGGTCAACACATAAAATCTGACTGAAGGCTTGTTATGACCAATTATGTTGTGCATGTATGTATGTGCCTACGGTTGGGGAAGAAATCGCAAGCATTTAAAGAAGTTGAAATTTTATCAGAACGATGCTGGCCATATATTTTACTTGACTGATGCTGGTCATTTCTGATTGAGAAGCAGAGGCACTGCACATCACATACGAATACTAAAACAAGGAGTGAACGTTAACTTGTGTACTCATGATATGTTGTCCAACGATGGCACGTCTTAGGACCACTTTTTGAATGCAAGTTTAAACTCGAGCTTAAGTTAATCTCCAGTTAAATTTAATCTTCATTTTTTGAATGGGAGTTTAAATGGAGATTAACCTTGTGGAGCTGCCGTACTTATAAACAAAAATGGCAACATTTTTTTTTGTTTATTTTGTTGTGTTTACTACTTTTGTAAAGTGTTTCACAAACAATTTGCTTTTGTATATAACAAAAACAAACAAACAAAAGCTGAATACTATTGATCTTTATGTAAAAAAAACTATTTTCTTAAAATAATAAATAAATTAAGACTGTCTATTGTCAATTTGTGTTTTATATAATTCATAGTCACTTAAATATTTGTCTTATTCGGCTTATCACTTAAAAGCTTTTTTTAAATAAAATTTGTCAACTACTTTTCATAGTTAATCTCGAGTTTAAACCAGCTACGTTGGTGGTTTAGACTCGAGATTAACTGCTTAACCGTAAGGTTAAACTCAAGATTAAGTAAACTCAAAAACTGAAAACGAAGTTTAACTGGAGATTAACTTAATCTCGAGTTTAAACTTGCATTCAAAAAATGGCCCTTAGTGTTTTTCTCTTTAGATAAAAATTGTTGGCTCAATTGTTAGAAACTTCATCACGACTATCATTTATTTTTCTAATCTAAATTATGAAGTCCTATATCTGTGTACCATATTAACAAAGTGAACATTCCACATAATAATCTCAAAAATAATTCTACCAAATTGAAAATAAATTTTTAAAAATTTTACAAAATTTGTGTATCAACAGTTGTGGATTCATTTGGCTCGGCACCAAAAACATTCACTTGGGGTAATTACTTCTGGTTTGGTACACCCGACCTGTGTGACGATCTCAATCAACCATTTACCATCAGTTTATCACGTTCCAAGCCACCGATTTTCAATGCAACCAGCCCGTTTCCAATGCAATTTGTGATTGTCTACCTAAACTTTACGACGCCATTCTATATTGATTTGAAATTACCATTTGAGGTGAGCATCTAAATTTTTTCCTTCTCGATTTTGTTTCTCTTCAAGTCTGTTGTATGGATTGATTTCAGAATCTCATTCATTTGGGCTTGTGTTTGCCAAAAAGTTGCAGTCTTACGAAAATAAGTTCATATACGGATGAGTATTTTCAAGGAGAATATTTTCAAATGCAACGGATGTTCAAATTGAAATTAAAAGCATTGGAAGTAAAAGCTCCCCATTTTAGTTGGAAATATTTTACGATGACTGGCAGTCTGTTAATCATGTAAGTATATCCGTATGTCATATTTAACTGCTTGTTGTATTGCACTGTAAACTCGATTATGACTGCAACCCTATCCACTGTTAATAAAAGCTGTTTATTGTTGTTTTATTTTTTATTCTTTGCAGCATCATATTCACCACAACGAACATTTTGGGAATTGTTTCCGATTTGGTATATAAACAACGCAACAACTTGAACTTGCAACATGTTGCACTATCGAAAATTCAAACAGATGCCAGGCAAACGGATGACATTGGTGTTAACATTGACCATCACATGAGTCGCAGTCACAGTCACAGCCTTAGTCAACAGCGAAAAACGTATTTATGGGAAGAGCTTTTAATGTGCTTTCGTTTCTCGGTTAACTTTAAAACCGTTATGAGTTTGGAGAATTCAAATTCCAGTTCATCATTCATCACAGTGATGGCGGGCATGCGTTCCATAGTGTGTTTGTGGATAACGGTATTTCATGTGTATTATTATTCACTGTTTGCCATTTCAAATACGCCCTTCATATTCGCCAAATTGGAAACCTTCCCATTGCAGCCAATATTGCAGGCCTGTTTTTACGTCGACATTTTCTTTATAATGAGGTTTTATTGCCCACCTCCTCCTCCCTTCTTTTTTTCTTTGTTTTAATAATTTTTTTTAATAAATTTTTTGAATTTCGTTTTTCAGTTCCTTTCTGTTGGTCTACAATTTCTTGTCAAATACGAAACTAATGCAACAAATATGCTGTTCATCGTGGTGGGGAATTTTGAAAATGTTCATGCGTTCTTTATTGCAACGATATATGCGGTTTGTTTTAAATTATTTTTTCTCTTGAAATTTTAAATTAAATTTTAATCGATTTAGCTTAACACCGGTAATGATTATAACGATGATCTTGAGTACAGTGGTTTCGGATTTCCTAAACATTTATTCACCATTTCGCTTAGCCGAGAATAGCGGCTTCTATTGTAAAACGTAAGTATTTAGTCTGCGCTCTGCGCTTACAAATTGAAAGAGTTATACGGGTTTTTAGTAAGTAATGAAAATTTATTTCTAAATTGTTCGCTTTACAAAAAGAAAACTAATTTTTGATCAAGTAATTCAAATTTATAAATGAATGCTATTCACAGAAGCACAAGAATCATAGCAATTGTTAAACAATAGTTATCGCTGTCGTTTATCAATCAAACTTGACTTCAATTATCCAATTATGATAAATTATGATTGAATCAATCAAGAGAATTCATTTGTAAATAGAAAATACAAATTATTGATTGCCATTCAACTATGAACATCCGAAATGGACTTAACACCACCGATGGAAGTCTATATGGTACTGTAATTGAGCGCGACATTGCATTCATTAAAGTTGCATCAACAAAAAAATAGTGACTCTAAAGATTGCCAATACCGCACAAGTTATTAACTTCTGTAATATTAGCCCGAATATCCGATGCAACTGTTGCTACATTTCGAGAACACAGAATAGTTTTAGACCAACGCTACGAATACCGCACCTATAGAGATTTCCTGTGAAGAAAACTAGAAAGGAATAGAATGCCAATAAAAATTCTTAATTAAAAACGTTCTGAGTACGCGAATTTCAAAAGCAGAACCATTTACAACCCTTCAGTCGGGATTACAACCTAGCTTCTCACACCACTTATGTTGTGTGTGTGTTAATGTTATACTTGAGTGGCCTACAGTTTAAAGTCGATCCCCACGACAGATTTTTGAGAAACTTTTCATTGCAATTTTATTTACTCTTTTGCCAAAAAATCTGCTGAGAGACATTGGAGATATCTAACCTGGGGTTTGAACCGTGGCTTCACGTCTAATAAACCCAAACACTACTTACTGGACTATGGCGAGAGGCGTAGAGTGCTAATGAAAATTATTAATTAAATACGTTCTGAGTATGCGAATTTTAAATGGAGAATATAATACAACGGTAAATTGTTGGATTCATTTGAGGTTATCACTGGTGTCAGGCTAAAATGTATCTTGTCTTCAATACTTTCCATTCTCGTAATCGCCAATATGATTTCTTCGGCTTTGAATGGCTGACGTAATACTCCTTAGCAAACCTAAAGGCATTGGCGACGACTTATGTGATCTCGGCCGACTCTCGAGACATTTACACGAAAATATTGGTTTCGTTCGGTTTTATTCTGTGTTTGCCGTAGCCTAGTAGGTAAAGCGTTGCCTCTCTAGAAGAAAGCAAGAGATTCCATACCACAAGAAGAGAAAGAAATATGCGAAACAAAATATTTCTGTCGGCGACTCTTCTTAGTAGGCTTTTGGGAAAAGCTTTGATAGTATATCCGCCGTTCGGAGTCGATGTTAAACTGTTTGATCTCGTTACTCGTGAATAAAATTAACACACACAACATGGATAGCGTGCAAAGTCATCAGGGTATCACAATGGGTCTAAGACCTTTGAGTAAAATAGCTCGATTTTTCAAATAACCAATACTACCTGACCTTAAAATAGGTTTTAATCTCTAATGCAGATGGATTGGAAGTTAATATTTCTAAAACTAAGATAACGTCTGGTAGCTACAGTGTAAATTCTTCAACACAAATCAATGTCCGAAGTCTTAGCTACAAACATTTGTGTTGATGGACACATTGAATCGCGTATCAATAACAAAAAAAAAACTGCATGAACAGCTTCAAAGCTACGCATACACAATTCTAACGTCAAGTATATCCTGTTTTACGATTGCGAAGCCTTGAATCACACAAATGCGGTGAAAGCACACCTACAAACGTTTACAAACAAAAGCATACGGCGAAATGAATTAGTGGTGAATAGAGCACACCCCTCGAAGGCCAACTTACTACATTGCTCGACAAACTCTTCAATGGTGCACCTGCCAGAAAATGCAAAAGGGCAATAGATGCTGGGCTCGGATTGAAAACTATTCTTGGAATGGCGTCAGACAAACATCTCTCATTAAATAAAAGGATGGCGATTAGGGACACTAGGAGCCGATTTACCTCTGATCATTACAACCTCTTAGTCAGGATTACAACTAGCTTGTCACACCACTCACGATATGTGTTTTAATTGTATTCATTAGTGACGGCACTTACAGTTAGAAGTCGACTCGGAACAAAAGATTTGAGAAACTTTCTCATGGCAATTTTATTTACCCTCAGAGTTTTTGCCAGAAATCTGCTGAGAGGCAGTTGCCTAAGAAATTTTTTTTTCATATTTCGTTTTATTCGAGATGACTGAGCTGGGGCTTGAAGCACGGACTCTTGCCTAATAAGTCATCATACTACCTGCTAGACTACGGTGACAACTTTAGATATGTTTTACTTAGAGAAACAACTTTTCAAGCCTTAGACTGACTTCAGACGGTAATTTATTTTTTCATTAAGCGATGCAGCTTTTAAATTCTTAATTTTTGCGAGTCGTATGGTTTTCGATAAGTCACTTTAATACTTTGAACACAGGAAAAAGTTTGTAATGATTGTGGTGTTGTATCTTGTCCAAGGACCGGACTGGACAAGGAATGAACGGAGAAATAAAAATAAAATTCATGGTTAAAGCTTGTTTTAAGTAGGGCGGGCGGCATTGATTCTCTTATTTCAACAGTAACTATCTAAGAATTTATAAAACTATTGCATACTTTAAGGTGCTCAAAAATGTATATAAAGACAGACTTTGTATATGGTAATACCGCGTTAAAAATCGCTGTTTTGTTTTGCAATTAGTTTTTGTTTTGAATTTCCAAAAAGGAATGAATCCATTAAGGATTTGTTTTTTTTTTTTGATTTTTTTATTGAATTTTATTGAAAATCCTTTTTTAATTTTTATTATTTTTTTTTTCTCTTTTACAGCAACTGGTGGTATAATCTTCTTTACATACATAATTTGTTGGATATGAATAGCATTTGTTGCTCGTGGACCTGGTATTTGGCATGTGAAATTCAATATTTTATTTTATTCACCGGATTGTTGTTTGTGTATGTTAAAAAGCCAATTGCTGCCAAAATCGTATTTGTCACATTAGCACTGGGATTTGTGGTCGGCGGATGGTTGTCTAATTTTGCCAATGGAATAACATTTGAGTAAGTGGTGGTGCATCTGTAGGTTGCAATTTTATTTACCAAAAACATACATATACACACATGCATACTTACATACATATAAACACGTGGATATTTAGGTGTAACCTATATGGCTGATATTAGTAACAACAACAGCAACACAACAGCAAAAAAATCAACAAATTGTTATTCCTTTCAATTGTTTACTTTTAACCTTTCAGCCACATTTTTACCAAAAAAAAAGAACAAAAACAAAAACAAAAATCATGCACACACAACTAACCCAACCAACAAAGACCAACCACGACCAAACCAAACCAAACCGGCCAACAGGCAAACAAATAAACAAAACCATCAAAAAGGGGGGGGGGGTACCAACAGTTTTAACCGAAACATTTTCATTTCATGCACTCATTGACTTGTTCTTCTGTACTGTTTACTGACTCATTCATTCAATCGTTCATTCATTCATTCACTCACTCACTTGTCCATTCTTTAACATTTACTTGATAGGGTCGATGTTATCTACAGTACCCTCAATCAGCTGTATGTTAAACCCTGGGTACGTATACCACCCTATTTGGGTGGCGCCACAATGGGTTGGTTAATGCACACTCTGCAACAACGTCATCAATATCAACATAATAAACAACAGAACCAGCAACAGGACGACAACGAAGAACAACATTATCCTGATATAAGCACAGAGACTCACCTACAGGATGGACAACAACAATATCAGCGACATCATCATAATCATCACCATCACAGTCAGCTTCAACACAACCACAACGAACAGTTTGGCCCTTTTGCCCGTAAAACATTTTGGCTTCTTTGCCTTGTCTTGTATGCGACAACGAATTTTATGAGTTACTGGCGTTCAGCACCTACCTGGGCAGTGGCAACCATTATGTCTCTGGGCAAATTATTTTTCGCTCTTTGCATCGGTGGCATCATCATCATGTGTGTCTGTGGTCGCGGCGGTTATCTTAACGCCTTGTTGAGTGCGCGTCTATTTTTGTTTTTCAATAAGTTCTGTTTCAGCATTTATATGCTGGCCCCGGTTATTGTTGTGGCCATCTATGGCTTACGCAATGAACCCACCAACTTTACCGAAGTCGGTTCAGGTGCTGATTTTGTAGCCGTCATCGTGTTATCAATAGCATCGGCCTTTATTATGATGATGCTGATTGAAGTGCCCATGCAAAGGATTACGAATCGTCTACTGAAAAAGAGGAAGCCTAATGTGGTATAACATTTTCAAGCTCAATTCTGTAACTTTGTAGACAGAAATTCTACAATTGTTTGTAAACAATAACACCAGTCTCTGACATATCTATTATGATAGGTTTCAGGCTGCTAAACATTATTTGAAAATAAAAGAATTAAAAACTATGGAACTTCTATAATTGCTGGCTTGCAATATCCCTTGCAATGGATAAAATTCCGTAAGTATTATAAGTGAATTGCAATTCTGACGATTTGACTCTAACCTCAACGGACATTAATAATAAAGGGTGTTTTTTATAGAGGTATAGAATTTTCAGTTGTAATAGAACAACGATGGATTATTCGATTGACATGAATTTTATTTATCCGAAAGATAATCTTGTGGCATTACATTTTAAATATGATTTCTGGCATATGACCGCCACGGCTGGCGCGGATGTAGTCCAATCTGGACGTCCAATTTTCGATGACTTTTTCCAACATTTGTGGCCGTATATCGGCAATAATACGGCGAATGCTGTCTTCCAAATGGTTAAGCGTTTGTGGCTTTACCGCATAGACCAATGACTTTACATAGCCCCACAGAAAGTAGTCTAGCGGTGTTAAATCACAACATCTTGGAGGCCAATTCACAGGTCCAAAACGTGAAATTAGGCGGTCACCAAACGTGTCTTTCAATAAATCTATTGTGGCACGAGCTGTGTGACATGTTGCGCCGTCTTGTTGAAACCACAATTCAATTCAGGAATGAAAAAGTTAGTAATCATGGCTCTATACCGATCACCATTGACTGTAACGTTCTGGCCACCATCGTTTTTGAAAAAGTACGGACCAATGATTCCACCAGCCCATAAAGCGCACCAAACAGTCAGTTTTTTTTGGATGTAACGGTGTTTCCACATACACTTGAGGATTACCTTCACTCCAAATGCGGCAGTTTTCTTTTTTGACGTACCCATTCAACCAAAAGTGCGCTTCATCGCTAAACAAAATTCCCTTATGAAAATCGGGAACAACGGTAATCTCGTTTTGAGCCCATTTGACGAATCTACGCCTTACTTGATGATCGTTTGGCTTCAAATCTTGCACGAGTTGGATTTTGTAAGCACGCAAACCAAGATCCTTCCGCAAAATCTTCCATAAAGTGGATGGACACAGATCCAATTCCTGTGCTCGATGGCGGATGGACTCATTCGGGTCTTCCTCAATGCTACGCTCTACAGCAGCAATAGCTTCTTCTGTACGCACCGTACAGCGTCTCTGGGGATGCGAGTTATCAATAAGAGTAAACGTGGTGCGAAAACGTTCCATGGTTAATCGAATTAACTGCTCTGATGAACGATTTTGTCGACGAAAAAATGGACGTAGTGCGCGATACATTTTCCGCACAGAACCATTATTTTCGAAATAAAATTACACTATTTGCAAGCGTTGTTCAGACGTGAGTCTATTCATGATGAATTGCCAAACCAAACTGAGAATAAATCACTTGACAGCTGTTAAATCGGTCGCCATCTTGAAAAGTAATGCCAACTTAAAGTTCTATACCTCTATAAAAAATACCATTTACTTGACAGCATTACCGTTAGCATTGGCATCATGACAACTCACTCATTTCAATAATAACGATTTAAAATCAAAAGCTCCGTTAGTTTGGAATATTTCGAATTAACTGGTCATTCTTAAAACAAAAATCGGAAAATCTGGAGTGGTGGGTGAAAGAAGTACTTATTTGGAGGCGATAAATCAATATGTACGATTTATTATTGAAAATTATTTGAAGTAAGTATTGTCCACTCTTATGCTGTAACGGATCCATTCATGAGCTCTTTTTTTGGCATTCTTTTTCCAACATATCTGTCGCTTTCACCAATTACAAATGTAATGTTATCATCTAGCACCGAAGAGACTTCACTTATCTCTACAGAACATAGTGTCATGCTATAAATGTTGGAATAACTGCTCAATAAAAATTCAGCTCTAAAAAGGTGTCCATTTGGCATATGGTGCTGTCTTGTTGAAACCACATGTTAACCAAGTCCATCTCTTGTTCTATTTCAGGCCAAAAAGTCAGTAACCATTGCATAATACCTAGCTGCGTTCATTGTAGCATTGGAATCTTCATCAATCTGAAGGAATTTCGAACGATTTCGCCTGGCTGTTCGTCACATGGAATTCGGAAATTCTATACCCATTGAGTCAAACATGCGTATCGTTGCTAAAGAGAATTTTTCAATAGAACCACGCCGTAGTCTAGTAGGTAGTGAAGCCACGCTTTAAACCCCACGTCCGACATCTCCAACAAAATGAAATACGAACAAATATTTCATCGGCAACTTCCTCTCAGCAGATTTCTGGCAAAAACTCGGGGAATAAAAATAAAATTGCCATGAAAAGTTTCTCAAACATATATCATTCTGAACGGACTTTAAACTGTAGGTCCCGCCACTCATGTATGAAATTAACACACAATATAAATGGCGTGAGAGGCTAGGTCTTAATCCTGACTGACCAATTATGTATGTATGTGTGTACCGCTTTTCTTACGCAGCACGAATTTGTTCCTTTCTTTGTCTATTTGTTGGTGTAATGGTTCAGTAAGATTGTTCAAGTGAGCTTTTTTGGTAAATTAAAGCTACCACGCTAACCTGACCTGACCTAAGGTTGTTGTAAATACCATAGATTGGTAGGTAGGTGCGTTGAAGCGGATAAGACCATATACAGGGTCTGAAGCTTGATTGCCATCAAGTCTGCTTAAGGGGTACCAATCATACTTTCTACATTAAGTCTGTATCTTGTACAAGCTTTCTTAGCTATTCTCAGTCTATTCCTCCAAACTGAGTTGCATCTTTTCTCAAATATTGAGATCACGAACTTACGAAAGATGGGCACTGACATGGGTAATGTCCTTAGCACGTAGTCTTAATAAATCAATTATACACACCTTACTAAGTTAATTAAATAAATCTGTGTATCCTAACGTAACTAGTATGAGACTGTCCTTCAACTGCTGGATATATGCCCGGCAATTTGTCAAAGGAGAAAAACGCATTTTGGTGCTCTCACTATAGATGATTTGGAGAAACTGTAACGCATTCACATTGGCGGTCTAAGTCGCTTCAGCAGAAGCTCCGAATGATTCTAAGACTAACGGAAAACTGTGACAACTGTGATTGTGTGTCCATCCAACCTTCTTCTTAGGACGACAGGTTTCTGTACCTACCTACCAACCAACCTCACTCGCAGACTTGTGTTAGCCAATAAAGTGTTAAATTTGCATATGAAAACATATAAAGAGTGTTATATAAGATCAAGGTTCGAATTTTTACCTGTAAATCATTTATGGATCGTATATGGTGACTGACTGGTAATAGAAGATTAACGAAAGTAATCCTGGTTGAATGGCCATAAAACGGATTATTTGTTGATTTATTATGTAATAATATGAGCTGTAAATCATTTACAATTAAGTCGCGGTCTGAAGGTAGTAATTGGCTTAAGCGGACAGTTTTGGCTGGAAAACGTACTGTATCTGTACATAACTAGCAACACACCACCGATTATGACCGTTCCGAAATTTCGAGATCTGGTTTGGAACTGGAGATAATCTCTTGTCATTAAAAGGAACAAGTCGAGATAAGAGAAAAATAATGGAATTGTTTCTGCTGCAAATTATAGCACAAAATAGCGAAATGCCAAGTGAAATCACAAAAGAAAATTGAAAAAGAAATGTAGTTTGTTAGCAAAAATTAAACGGACCCAATTCCCTTTGCGATTCTCTGCTATAACGTAGCGAAATCGAACTATTTCTAAAGCGAATGATTACAAGTGGTCGAAATTGAATCACTTACGACAATAATGAGCGACAGAATTTTTGATGAATCTATGCAGATAGTGTTAAAACTAGAATTGTCACCAAGATAGGTTATGAAAATCTCATTATGAGATTCTATAATCGGGTCAAAAGATTGATTCTGGTCTTTACTATCGACAACTAACAAGACTGCAGCAAGGCTATCAATAAAAATAGCTTGAATAAATCAAGAGACAAGGTGTTGAGTTCCATTATGACAACGCCGGATCATACAAATCCTGATGCATCCTCCATAGAATCCATATCTATCACACATAGGGTCCTTTTCTTAAGCATTTCTTTTCTTTAAATTGAAATAAAACAAAGTGTGTGCGAGATATCATTCAAATTTTTTATTCGTTTGAAAGATCTATTGATTCCCTTATGCGTGGAATATAAGATGGTTGAAATGTCAGCCACGATTTCTATTTCTGGAGCGCATCTGAAATGTTAAATTTTGCTTTAAATGCCAAACTTCAAAACTCACTCGTCGCTTTGTAGCCCAAATCATTATTGAGCACCCAACTTCTTTTGAGATGTACGACAGTTTTGTCGCTTTTATTGCTAATAAAATGACACTGCTTCACAAAGAAAAATCACTTTATTTATTTAATTTTTTATTACAATACAATTACAAATTATATTGAATTATAAGTTACTTTGACCTAAGTTACTTTGACCATATGATCGGTATAGAGCCTTTGGTGAGAATCGAACCCACGATCCTCACGCTAATAGTCTAGCACACTACCCACTAGACTACCAGGGCACCCACACTCTATTTATTTATTTAAATTTCGCAGTTTTGATTAATCGATGTGAATGTTATTATACTGACACCTGACGTTCTTGAAGGTTAGGTTAGGTTAGAGGACGTGTACTTGCCAATTAAAACAAGTACAGTACCCGGAGGTCGAATTGACCCATTGTACAACGTTCTAGTTTCTCACACCACTTATGTTGTGTGTGTTAATATTATACATGAGTGGCGGGACCTACAGTTTAAAGTCGACTCCGAACGACAGATTTTTGAGAAACTTTTCATGGCAATTTTTATTTACTCTCAGAGTTTTTGCCCGAAATCTGCTGAGAGGAAGTCGCCGAAGAAATACTTTTTGTATTTTGTTTTGATGTCTGGCTTGGGGTTTGAACCCTGGCTTTTCTTCTAATAAGCCAACACACTACCTACTAGACTACGGCGACTTCTAATTTGATGGCATGGACTATGTTGACATTGAAGGCCACTGTGTCTTGTGGCTTAATTGCATCTAACTGCGATTTAAAAAAATCTCACAAGAAAAAATAAAACGAGGTCAAATCGTACAGTACAGTAACCAGTTCAATGTAGCGTTCGTTGTGTGCCGCAGCGCTGTCCTGTTGGGTGTCCAGATCTACCAATCCAGGTCAATAGAAATTGGTAATAATCGACCTATAGTGCTCGTCGCTGATAGTGATGATTATGTGGATTGTTATCGTACCAAATTCTACAATTTTGGTTTTTCACGAAGTCAATCATCCAGAAATGGGTTTTTATCGCTGAAACAGATGGAGAATAGGATCAGTTCCTAACTCCTCTACAGGCCACACATACATCGAAAACACATCGTCGTATTCTATATGGTCCTCCATTGTGATTTGGCAAAACGGACTGAATAATTAAAGTTCGGCAGTCCCTGTATTTATTAGCTTTCTGTTTAGAAATAGATTTTTATGGTCGTATATCCCGTATTTCACCAGCTTTAAATGATTTCATTGTACATATCTGCAATTACTTCTCTACTCTGCTACAAGGCGATGACGGCACCAAATCGCCTTTAGAGATGATGTTCCGAACCCGATAGATGATGACGGCGTGGAGATTCCGCCGCCTAGCCATGAAGAGGTCAAAGTCGCGATTACGTGCCTTAAAAACAATAAAGCGGCAGGTCCTGATGGCCTCCCCGCTGAATTGTTTAATACCGGATGTAATGAGTTGGTAGGGCTCATGCACCAGCTTATTTACAAAATATGGCTAGAGGAAAGTATGCCCAACGATTGGAACCTCAGTGTCCTCTGTCCTGTCCTGAAAAAGGGAGACCCTACTATATGCGCCAACTATAGGGGTATAAGCCTTCTCCCTATCGCATATAAGGTTCTTACAGGCGTATTGTGTGAACGACTGAAGCCACTCGTCAAAACACTGATTGGACCTTATCAGTGCGGCTTCAGACCTGGCAAGTCCACCATCGACCAGATCTTCACACTACGCCAAATCCTGAAAAGGCCCACGAAAAACAAGTCGATACACACCATCTTTTTGTCGACCATAAGGCAGCCTTCGATAGCCCCATAAGGGATCGTGTTTTTGCCGCAATGTGTGAACTCGGTATACCTGCGAAGCTGAATGACGTTGAGCAATTCCAGCAGCTCCGTCAAGGTAGGAATGGACCTCTCCGAACCTTTTGATACCGTGCGAGGTTTCAGATAAGGCGACCTCTTATCATGCGACCTCTTCAACTTCGTCATGGAGAGAATTCTGCGAAAGGCAAGAGTGCATCGCAGTGACACTATTTTTCAAAAAAGTGTCCAGTTGCTTGCGTACCCTGTCAACATTGACATCATAGGGCGTACGAAGCGAGATGTTACTGCTGCCCTTAGTGCTATTGAAAGCGAGTCTACTAAGATGGGTTTGGCAGTAAATGAGGGCAAAACAAAGTATATGTTATCGACAAGTAGAGACGTGCGGCGTATTGATTCTCAGATTACGGCCGATAACTATACTTCTGATACAGTCAAGGAATTTATTTATCTTGGCTCCGCCGTTACCACCACAAATTATGTCAGTCTGGAGATCAAGCGCAGGATCACTCTTGCCAACAGGTGCTACTATGGGCTCAATAGGCAATTGAGTAGCAGAGACCTCTCTCGTACGACAAAACTAATACTCTACAAGACGCTCATCCTACCCGTGTTTCTTTATGGCGCAGAGGCATGGACCCTATTAAGTACTGATGCAGCAGCCTTGAGAGAGTTCGAGAGAAACGTACTGCGTAAGATCTTCGGTCTAGTACGAGTTGGCGATGATTACCGCATCCGATACAACAGTGAGCTCTATGAGCTCCTCAACGACATGGACGTTGTACAGCGTATTAATATCCAGCGGCTGCGTTGGCTCGGCCATGTCGTTCGAATGGAGGAGATGGAAGGACCATTTGGAAGGACCAAATCAAGGAAGCCCTGTCATCGATTGGTGTGGCCAACTGGCGTAGGCGCGCAAGAAGCTGAGGCGCCTGGAAGGATGTGTTGCGGCAGACCGAAATCCGTTAATCGGGTTGTTATGGCCAACTAAGTAAGTAAGTAAGTAATATATGCAATTATTCTTTAAACATCACAAATTTGAAATTTCTAATAACTCTAACAAATGAGTAAAGTGTGTCACTCAGAGAAGAGGCAAATGCGTGAGATATATTTCCCTGAAACAATTTTATTTTTCAACACTAATCTGATGAGCTGCTAATATTTCATACCAAAAGTCGACAGAAGAAAGTGAGTAAAAACTGTGCTCCATTCGAGCGACCATCATCATAATCATCATGATCATGATATTGATACTGACCGACCATAACTAACGAGTTATCGAATATCGTTTGTTTCACACATGTAAACGAACCCATAAGCCTCCTACGGTTTTTATTTCTTTTCTTTTTTCTGAGTTTTTTACGAATTATTTGAAATTGTTGTACAACAACGTTATCGATTATGATTCTTCAGTGAAGAGATTAGGATTTTTTTTCCTTTCTCTCTCTTTCCTTTATCGTTTATGTTCGTACAAGTTTTTATTTAGAAACGATAACAACAGCAACAACAACTATGGCAGGCAAGAAAAACTTGTTCTTGCAGCAGGTAGATTGAGTTTCAAGGAATTCTTTTTTTTGTATACGTTTAACGAGGGTCATAAAACGAAAGCAGATCGTTGCCCATGACTAAATCACTCGCTAATATCCATACACACAGGCACACACACACACATGCAATGTGTACACTTTCCTTGCATCCTAGACTACCCATAAGAAGTACATACAATACGATCAGAGACTAAAAGCTGATGCTGATGCCATTGTACGAGTACGATGAGAAATTGCATTGCGGAGGGTTGTTTTTAAGGCATACATACATAAGTATGGTCGGCTATTGGAAAAAAAGAAAAATAAATTCCTTTAAAAGAGAGGCGCAACATTTATTTGAATGCGTAAGTATTTCTGAATGTATTCAAGTATTATTATGAAGAATGCGGAGGGAAGAATAGCGGCAAAGGTATTCAAAGGAATTTTTTTTTTGATATTTTGACAAACAGGTAAACAGGAATACAAAACAATTTGAATCCCTTAGTTTTGGTTTTATTTCGGAAAAGGAAAATGAATACCAGTAAGAGAGAACAGAATCACATTGTTATGGTTCCTTGAGGAACATTGAAGAAACGACGGACACAGTATTTTTGAAATAATTTTCAAATCTAGATTTTCTTTCTTTTATTCTTCTTTTCTTCTTTCGAACAGACAATCAAATACGATATTTCAAGTATGGAACCATAGACTATTATGTCATGAGGACCCTATTCTTTATAAGTTATCGTGCAGCACGTACAAACTAAACATTGGCGCACTCATAGTGCTACACATCAAGTATACCCTGTGTTTTTAGACTTGAATAAAAAATGTTGTTAGAATAACCGAATCGATGACAGAATTATCAAACGAATTTTGTCTATACCTCAGCCTTCAGAATGGATCACAAAATAATTACATGGAGTTCTGAGGGTATGTTGGCTATTGGTAGCAAATGTTTCTTAGGAATATTGTTTGCGTGATACAACAATTCTTCACTGATGGATTCAAGCTGATCTGAATTTACTCGGAGTCAATCGGTATAGCCGAATCTATAAGGCTACTGGAGTATTGAAGAGTTTTCCAGAGGAAAGTGTTGGCAAGACAGGCTGCGGTTACGATTATTTGGGATGCGAATGTCCCCAATCGAAACATCACCATGCTCTCCGATAGCCAGACGGCTATCACGGCTGTGAGCTCCAATGTGATGAACTTCAGGACGGTATACGGCTGTCGAAAACACCAAAACAGCGTGCCAGCGAGATATAATGTACATCTGCAGAGCGGATGAACTGGCCATACACGGCACTACCACCGAACTCCCCGACGAATTCTTGAATATTGCATTCCCTTTGGGAACCTGTATGCTAGTGATTGACAAAGAGGTCACGGACTCTGTCAACCTCTGGTGGGCGGCTTCGAATAAGGGCAGAATGGCGTACATAATCTGGCCGAGGTTGAATAGAGGGCGCACCACAAGGCTGCTTAAGCTGCAAAGAAGCATGCTCAGTACGGTTATCGGAGTCGCGACGGGGCACTAATTATGGGTGTGCACGCATTGGTCTGGAACAACTCGCAAATGATTTATGCAGAAGCTGCAGGGATAAGGAGCAAGAAGAGACCGTTCTTCTTCTTCTGGGAACATGCCCGGACACTATGTCGAAGGAGAAAGAGACATATTGGTGCCTACCACATTGATGATCTTGGTGATTTGTCGAACAAAAGGTTAGAGGACGTGTACTTGTCAATTAAGACAAGTACAGTACCCGGGGGTCGAATTGACCCATTGTACAACATTGACATCGGTAGTTTGAGTCGCTTCATTGGAAGCTTTAAGTGGTTATAAGACTAGGGCATAATTGGCAAGAACTATGGTATCACAATGGGCCCCATGAGGCCTAAGTGCGTCCATCCGATTCTTGGGGTGACGGCCATCTATACCTACTATGATGCAAAGTATTAAAAATACATCCACTTGACTTCGCAGAATATTAAGCTGTTCTAAACCGAACCACATGCGTAATTACGGATTATTTGTTTAAATATGATTGAGTCATAAAAATATTTTCTTCAGAAAAGGCCAAACATTTGAGCAGAACTGCCTATGCTATTGCTACACTGTCTGGCTTGCTCTCAGGAGTGAAGAAGTATGTTCCTATTTCAAAGGAGTTTTATTAAACCAAATATGTGCCATTTTAATTGGTAACATTTTGTGATTTATTGGGGTAAAGCCATTATTCTCTCAGTTTGGGATTTCTGAATTTTCTGTGTGAAAAGCAAATCAAATTGCATTATGCAGACCTCTGCAGAAAAGTTAAATTTACACCATAAAGGAGTTCTGCAGAGTGCGAAACAATCGGAATGTCTGGAATATATAACTTCCCATCCTAGCTCTCTACATTTTTGGCGGATTATCAAAAATGTTAATCAATTCTACCCGTTTTAATTGAATTATTTGCTTCAATTTTATTAACTGCTGACAATAGAAATTAGAAACTATGATTTGACCAGGCTTTAGAAACTCAAATTGATAAATTATTTTCCAATCTCGCATAACCTTTCGTAGTATCACTCCTAGCTTTGCCAAGGCAGCGAAGCTTTACCCTGTTTCATCCTTGACCTTTTTCGAATATTATTGTCGTACATGATCCATTACTTGTCGCTCGTAATCAATCCTTGAGCAAATAGAAATATGGTCCCTTGATTTTTTGCTGATGTATGTGTACATAATCAGCTTGTTTCCAGCTTCTTTAAAATGATCGATAACTGTTTGGTGACCAATACCTGCAGCTCTTACAACGTCCACTGGTGTTTCTCATTTTTTTCATGATTTCATCGACTGTTTTTGTGATAAGTTCACCAGAGCGTAATGTATCTTCAGTAATAAAAACGAGAATACGATTTCGCTGCTATTTTGTTATTGCTTTCGGTAATAAAAAAGCAGTGTATGACGGTAATGCCGTGAATGTCTATACATCTAAAAATCGCCGCAATCGGTTGTAAACTTAATGCCTGTATCTGTAAGACAAACGATTTCACTTGCATGTCTATTTAAATGGGACACATAAACAAAATCGAATGTTTTTTTGTGTTTTCCATGCAAAAGGACAAGCAAGTGAAATTGTTTGTCTTACAGAAACACCACATTATCCCCTATCGCTGTATGACAAAGTATTTCAGACGAACGTTTATTTGTATGGGAAATACAGAAAAAAATTTTACAAACAAACAGACGTTCGTTTGAAATCGTTTGTCTTACAAAAACAGGCCCTTAGTAAAAAAAGTACGTACGTTACAGCCCTTCAGTCAGGATTACGACCTAGTTTCTTACACCATTTATGTTGTGTGTGTTAATTTTATACATGAGTGGTGGGACCTACAGTCTAAAGTCGACTCCGAACGACAGATTTTTGAGAAATTTTTTCATGTCAATTTTATTTACTCTCAGAGTTTTTTTTGCCAGAAATCTGCTGAGAGGAAGTCGCCGAAGAAATACTTTTTTTGTATTTTGTTTTGATGTCTGGCCTGGGGCTCGAAAACTGGCTTTAAGTCTAATAAGCCAACACACTACCTACTAGACTACGGCGACTTCATAGATTTCAATTACAACAACATTACTTTCTCATATAAATATTGTTTTGAGGGTGCTTGTGCTGGCATTTGCGTAAATTCCTTCAGCCTTTTTAGAATTCCTTAAATCTGTTTCATGAATGCACAAAAGCGCGAGTGTGTACACACACGCATGTATGAGTAATACTTATTGTACTCGTACCGTACAGTGTACACACAAATCCAAAGAGAAATAAGAAATAACAAATAGAGAGTAGAGAGTAGAGAGCAGAGAATAGAGAATAGAAAAGAGAAATTAAAAGAAGCAGAGAAACAAAGAAAATAGATCCGACATCATTCTCATCCTTATCGTCCATAAAATATTTTTCCCTGCGGATGTTTTAGATGTGTGAGCGTGCTAGTGTGAGTATACTGATGTTAAATTATATTTTTGGTCAATGTATGTATAAGTATGTATGTTACTTTCAGTGTTGCCGTTGTGGGCTATATTTTTTTGATGTCTGGGTGTGTACTTTTTTTCCAAGTTTTCTTTTTTTAACCAAATTCATAGCAATACCACACGTTCTGTAAGAATTTTATTTTATGAACAACATAATAAAAATATGAAGTCGCCGTACTCTAGTAGGTAGTGTGTTGGCTTATTAGACGTAAAGCCCGGATTCGTATCAAAACGAAATATGAAAAAAAATATTTCTTTGGCGATTTCCTCTCAGCAGATTTCTGGCAAAAACTGTGAGAGTAAATAAACCTCAAAAAATCTGTCGTTCGGAGTCGACGTTAAACTGTATGTCCCGCCACTCACGTATAAAATAAACGGACACAACATGAGTGGTGTGCGAAACTAGGCCGTAATCCTGACTGAGGGGTTGTAATGGCCAATTACATATGTATGTATGTATGTATGTATGATAAGCAGTTGTGGATTTGTGTCTATCAATTATTGCGAAATATACAGGTAGTAGACCTGGTATACCATTGACCAGCGCAAATCCTGCGTTTTTAAATTTTACAAAACATTTATTTATTGTGGATTCTTGCAATAAATTAATTTATTTATTTCTGATCGATATATCTATCGAAATTAATTTTTGAGTTTTTTGTTGAATTTTTGTCCTCTTTTCATAATATCCCACGTATTTGCTTGTGTAATTCTGTATACCGTAGATGTGTGTATTTTGTTGTTGTCTGTTTATATGACTTTTCCTGTTTTACTTGAGTAAGAATGCCACATATTCAATATCTGTTCGCATCGGTTTCCAGCATACCAAACTTTTCACCTGGGATTAGGTATGAAAAAAATGGTGCGGCACCTTACAGCATTTTAAGTGTCTGAAAGGTCGTTTCTTGTGAATATTTCATGTAAGCTTACCGGTATGCTTATGAGTCAGAAGGTCTGCAGCTATTCGCATCACTGTTGCTCTACGCACGACCCACAAAAGCTTTGTTCGCAATGCTCAACTGGCTCCCTTCTGAGCTCCTCGCTAAGCAGTTGGCTAAGTTCACGGCGACAAGACTCAATGCCCTGTCTCGTTGGCGTGTTATCGCTTCTGGTCATTCCTCTATTTTGGGGATAGATCCCGTGGCCACATTTGATATTGATTATGTCCCTGTGGAATACTGTTTTGATAGGGGTTTCGACTTCCTGTTCCCGAGCAGAAGTGACTGGACCCCTGACACGACCGTTCCACCCGAACTCCTGGATGTCTACATCGACGGCTCCAGACTCGATAACGGGGTGGGCAGTGGAATATACTCTGGGAAAATAGACCTGAACATCTCACTCTAGCTGCCAGACTACTGCAGCGTGTTCCAGGCGGGGGTAATGACCATCTGCCAAGCCGCACAGTGGATCCTCGCCTATGGTGTTCCTGTCCCTTTCACCCGTATCTCGATCTACTTCGATAGCCAGGCTGCGATAAAGTCTCTGTCGAACGTTGCGGATAATTCCAGGATCGTCAGAGAATGTCGCCGCTACCTCAATCTTCCCCCTCCTTGGATCGGAGGAACTGGGTCAGTACAGAGGCTGCGTTCACCTGTGGCATCACAACGGGCCGCTATGCGTGCTCAAGTGAGCTTTTTGGTAAATTAAAGCTACCACGCTAACCTAACCTTACCTAACACACCGGTATGCTTCCAAAATTTGACACAAAGTGCATATAGTACATGCACACTCCCATAAAACTACGCAGCTCCTGAAGATATCGACAACATGGCTAGTCCTTTACTACAAGCATTTTATCTTCATCGGTGGTGATATTATCCGCCGTAACAAGGTAACTCAAATGCTTCATCCTTTCTTTAAATAGAGAACATTTCTTCACACTAAGCTTTAATCCAGCCGTGGATACTGGATGAAGGAATTTTAAAGGAGTTCGTCCAAAGTTCTTCCTATTATGATTATGTTATTAAGGTACATCAAGCATGTCTTCCAGTGCAATCCTTTCAGTACCGTACGTTCAAATGTTGCCAGTGAATTGCAGAGATCAAACAACATCATTTTGAACTAAAGATCGTTTTCACTTTGTCCTTTTGTTCCAGCTAGCGTTTCGAGCGCGTCACTAATTCTTGGTAGGGGATAACTGCCCTGTTTTCCTATTTATCCTGTAGTCAATGCAGAATCTTGTGTTGCCGTCATTCTTCTTGACTAAAATTACAAGCGAACTCCAAGGACTGGAATTTGGCTTCATTACCCTGCTCCTTTCTCTCTCTTTGACAAGTTAAATTTAATAAGTTAATTTTTTTTTGAATTTACCAGAATACAAATAAGTTTAAGTGTTGGGTGTAGTTGTTGTTATTTTATTTAATTTTGACCTTAATTAACCTCATTATAAAAATGTTGCTTCAATTTTTTATTCAAACATTATAACGCGATGGCAACACTGATGATATTCTCTATACACTGGTTTATTCATTATTATTATTGTTTCTGTTGTTTTTGTTGTTTTTTATTTTATTTTGTGCACACACTTATTATGTATCAGGATGTGTATGCCAGTGTGTATGAGTGTTCATATTTATTGTGTACATAAGCCCTAGTATCGGTCCCTTGTGTTGTTGTTGTTTGAACACTTTTTTTTATTCAATTTTTCTGTTGTTTTTGTAATTATTTTTTTTTTGGTTTTTCTTCAGGAATTTCTTAGAATTTCAAAAACAAACAACTTCACAACGTAAGATCACAGACTTTGTAGGGGTACCGTTTAAACAAATAATCAATGTGTTCAGAGGCAATACGCATACGTACATACATACATACATAGATGTGGATAAACGTACATATATATGTATATACTGTGTATGTGTGAATATATTGTGTATTGGAGTGTTTTTTGACGCCTTTAAGGATCTTTAGAGAGACGTATGCACGTATTCACTTGCATTCTTCTTATTGAATTGTTATTCTTGTTTCTTTTTTTTTTGGTTGTTATTATGTATTGTGGTCTCTGTAGGAAGAGGACAGTTGGAAATATTGTTATGATTTCGGAATGATTTTGATTCTTGTACCTGTGCTGTGGGAAGGTGTAATTTCATAATTATTACTCTGCTGAGGCCCTTCAACGCACTGGTTTGTTTTAGAAATGCTGCTGTTGGTTTTTGGTTAGCAGTCATGGGGTTTTTTCATATCGTAATTCACGCCTCTTGAAAGTCAAATTTGATTACAAATTTATTACGATTCATTGTACCTGCAAATTTTCTAAAAATGTGAAAAATTAAATTCCACAGAGACAAACGCTGTAGGAATGATAGAAGCAAGTGCTCATTTGTAACTCAAATAGTTTTAAGTTATATTTTCAAATGTTGAAATTCCATAAAAAATTAATCAAACTTTTATTTTGAGAATATTTATTCATGCCATTGATGTCAAATATTGTTTTTGATGGTTTTATTACAAGAAATTTACTCAGAGGTCAGTCAAACCATCAATACACATACATTCATAGTTACATTATGTTAGTTCATTCACATGGCTGAAGCGGCTGGACTCACAGTACCCCATTCGATCGGACCAATTTTCGTACTCTTTTTCCAGAGTATTGAGTCATATCTCGGCAATGATATCACGAATGTTGGCCTTCAAATGCTCAATTGGTTTGTCGACATAATACTTTTCTATAACGGCGCTCCACATAAAATAGTCCAACTCCTTTAAATCGCAGCTTTAATTAAATGGTCATCAAACGTTTGACGTAATAAATCGATTGTGGCATGTGATGTTGTACCATCCTGTTGAAACCAAATATCGTTCACATCAATACCATGCAGAGCGGGTACAAAAAATCGGTTATCATGGTGCGATAAGTGTCTCCATTGATTGTAATTGTTGCGCCGTCCTCATTTTCTAAGAAATATGGGCCAATGATGTCTTTGCTTTACAAGCCGCAGCAAAGAGTTTCTCGTAATGAATGCAAATACGAAAATTTTGCTTATTAATGTACGCACCGAAAATAATTTTTTTTACAAAATCGACCTTCATCGTGCAGTTTCTCGTTCCAATAAGTTCCAAGGTTGCTCAGGCGTAAATCGACTCATTACGTTCAGTGGAGATATTATACTGAATTTTGTAGCAGAATAGAAGGACATAAGTATTGCCGGATTCGAAATAACCGATGGTTCAAGCTTAAACCGATAGATGGCCCACCCGATATAAGATAATACAAGTGATTTTTGAATGAATTTGAATTCAATTCTATAATGGGACAGCAAAAAAGTGAAATTATTTATTTTATTAACTTTGAACTCCTTCCTATGGTCCAAAGACGAACGAGTCTGTATTTGGTCTATATCTTTTTACACGTAGACACTCTCAGAATGGCGCATCCAACTACGTACTTTATATAGTAGTTACACAATACTTGGCTTTCTAATAGGGTAACTTAGTTTTGTGGTAATCGGTTCAAGTTTACAAATTCTTGTTATCTTTAGGAGGAAATATATTTGTATGGAACAAGTTATACGATTCTTCAATTACTTAAGTTTCTCGATTCGTGCCTATCCCTTAATTATATAAAAATGGATTGTGAGTTAAAATTAATAAGAAAAATGTCTTCCGGTATTATATCTTGTACTAGCTTGATTGGTCATTACAACCCTTTAGTCAGGATTACGACCTAGCTATTCACACCACACATATTGTGTGTGTTAATTTCATCCATGAGTGACGAGACCTAAAGTTTATCGTCGACTCTGAACGATAATTTTTTGAGAAACTTTTCAGGGGGATTTTATTTACTGCCAGGAGATTACTGAAAGGAAAGTTACCATGGTTCCCCATTGTTCCTCTTTTTATGAAAATTTCCCAGACTTTTTCATAGAGATGAAGCTGTACCTCATCGATGACAAATTGGATTTCGTATTTGGGCTCAGGAAACCCGAGATTTCACAAAATCCTTAAGAAAAATATCACACGACGTTATATCGCATGATTTTGTTGCCCGATTGACATCGGAATTTCTCATGATAATTTGTTTTAGAATTCGTTGTTGTGTAATAAAAGTGAACTGGCTGTATGGAGGGTGGCCTCGCCTTGCTGAAACCAATGTGCTTCAGATTCATGCTGTCCGTTGTCATATTCCCGTTGTGAATGCCGTTCAAAGTTATTACAATTATCTTAAAAAAGTAAGGCCCACTAATGCCGTCTTACCGTGGATTATATGAGGATTTTCTGAGTCCCAAATTCCACAAATATGTGTACTCATTAACCCATTGTGAAGGAAATGTACTTCATCGGCGCAGAGGACTACTTGCGAAAAATTGGAATTGCTGCATTACCCGTTAAAGATATTTCCGTCGCTTTTCATGGCCTGTTGCGAAAGCTAAATTTTGTACCATGAAGGTGGAGGCCTTTTGTTACAATTCACTGCGTAGTGCTGAGTATAATTGGAAGTCGTTGAGAACGATGCCGAATTGACATGTCATGCTCGTTTACATCAGCACTGTTTTCAAGAGACCGGGCTACTGATTTTGTCTTGCGCCCGCTCCCATAGTGTCACCACTAAAGATGTTTTTATTGTTCTTTCCACTTCCAACTGCCACTTTCGACTGCCAAAGTCTTCAAAATTTTTGAAGACAGTTCAGTGCATGTTTTATTATGTAAAGCGAGTAGAGTACAGCCTTTTTTGTTTTATTAGGAAATAGGAAACCTTGGCGGTTGATCAATTGTGACCTCTTTACTTGCTCGAGTACAAGAGAGCAATGACTTCATTTGTTGTTGTTATGATATCATTATCAGGCTACCATGTGTCAAACATGTAAACTAAGCACTTGCATATGTAGTATTTGGGCATACGTCTGATAAGCAAAGAACATTGTTTAGCTAAGCAATTGACTGATGTTAGTGACGCACCACATTGTTACAAATATCATCGACAGTCAGTCAGTCTGCTATCCTATCTTATACGCCGCAGAGTAGAAAATGCATGTGTCCTTGAGTAACATTAGCAAGAATTTTCAGGTCATAGTTCTTCGTAGCTGACATATGATAAAATATGAAAACAAAGACCTTGTGGTGCAGGGTATCATATGGTACGGTTGGTGTGACTATAACTTTTTATTTTTGTTTGTTGTGATATTTCTGGAAAGAAGTCTACAAAGGTTGTTAAATATAATGTTCTCGTAGATTGCAAATAAAATAAAAATAAATTTGTGTTTAGCTTTAATTAAAAATCCTTATTATTCCCACAATTCTGTGTGCCACTGTTCACAACTTTATGTAAACAACAAAAATTTCTTCGTTTGTTATTCCTCTCTATATACATTTGCATAAACAATAACAATTACTAGACAATTATTCGACAGATCTTTGTAACGGAGATCTTCAAACCACGATTACTCTCTTCAAACACACCACGTCTTTACACAAGACTGACTGAACTTCACTAACTCAGCCGCCTGCTTTGCTTTGCCTTTTATATGGCAGAGTAAACAGTCTGATGAATCTTCTTGAAGGCGAATATTCATGACTTTGTCTTCTCGAAATCTCTATAAATCTAAACATCGTTGTTTATTGTTATTGTAGTGTTGTTTGTGCATTTTGTTTACATTTATTCTTGTAGTATTGTTTGTGGATTTTTGTTTACTTATTTACCATTTTTTTATGCCGGTGTTTGTTGTTATATTAAGCTGTGCGTTAATTTGTAAACAGGTTTTTTACTGCATTGTTTTGTTTTTGTAGTTGTTGCTTATAATTTTAATGTTAAGCGATGTAAAAGCAAAACACGAGTATCTGGATTTTTCATTTTCGTAACAATATGATATGGTTTGTGTGAGTATAAATTTTTTATTTTTGTTTGTTGCGATAATTCTGGAAAGAAGTCTGCAAAGACTATTGAATATATTGTTCTCATGTAAATCACCGCGTTATTTTATTCGTCTTAAAACAATTTTATTTTCCCATTTGAGTTGTCCACTTCTACAATACATTGTAATTGAGATAATTCGAGTGCCGTTCTCTCTTTTTTTTGATAAGATTTCATATAAAATGATATCGAAAGAAAAAGCAAAATCATTAGTATTATTAGGTATTATTATCAACAGAAATTATACGAGTATTCTGATATTGAATATCAAATGAAAATAAAATGCGATAACTTTTTCAAAAAACACTCGATAATTGTGAAAATCTTATTGTACGGCAATTGAAATGTTAAGAAATTATTTTGTTACGGGAATCTGAATCTCTTAAATCAGGGACTCTGATAAATTTCTGCGAAGCATTTGTTTATCAACATCGTACACAATATATAAGATATGGTAGAAGCGTTCTCGATAGACTAACTGATGAATGCCTTAACCTACAGCCGTAATGCGTGAAACTATAAACATGAGCTTTGAACTGTAAGAAGGAGGAGACGATAAAAGTATTTAATTGTTGCAAATAGAAATGGAATGTATTGGGTACATTACTAAGTGTTTCCTATGTTGAAATTTTAATAAAATAAAGTGAGTATGAGATATTGATGCTATTATGAGCGGAACATAACGTTGTTCAAATTTCCCCCTTAGATTCTCTGGGAAAAGGGCATCTGAAAAGTCTAATTTCATATAACTCTGGTCGCTATGGTTTGTCTTTATTCTCACGTACTTTTTCCCTGATTTCCTTTGTTCGATTTTTCTATAATAAATTAAGTTGCCGTAATGTCGTAGGTAGACTGTGGACTTACTAGATTGTCTACAATCGTTCGTCTTACGACAACAAAGTGTTGATTTTGATTTTACTTCAGTTGAATTTGGGACATTGTTACGATTACTAACGACTATTTCTTCTTCAATAATGAAAGCTAATTTCCGCTAAGCTTTAGGTAGCTAGGTAGAGGTGGCTGTTCGCCTAAGAGAGTTTTATGGACACACGTAGGCCAGATAGGACCATTGTGTTTTCAATAACGAAAGCAAATTTCCGCTTAGGTTTAAGTAAAGGTAAAAGCGTCAGTGAAATCGGTTATGTTATCGAAATAACCCATAAAATATTGGCAAAAATACATGCTGAAAATTCTGATATAATATTCACGTCTGATCAATAAAAGTCAACAAGAAGTGTAATTAAAATATCAGAAGAAATTTCAAGAGAATCAAAGGCCATCATAAGTGCCAGTATAATAACCTATCATATCATATCATATCGGTTAATCAAAAGTGAAAAATGTAAGGCTATAAGCGTGAGGGTCGCAGGTTCGATTCCCACCAGAAGCTCTAGTCTGTGATGCTATGCCGAGCATATGGTCAAAGTAACTCAGCGTATATATTTAAATATCGTTTGTAATTGTCTTGTAAGTAATAAATTAATGCAGAGATGTTTTCTTTGTGAAATAATGTCATTTTATTAGCAATGAATGCAAAAAAATGGTAAAAATATAGACCAAATTGTCGTACATAACACAAGAAGCTGGGTGCTCAATAATGATTTGGGCTACAAAGCGACGAGTGAGTTTGGAAGTTTGGTATTTAAAGCAATGATTAGGTTAGGTTAGGTTAGAGGACGTGTACAGTACCCGGAGGTCGAATTGACCGATTGTACAACGTCCTAGTTTCTCACACCACTTATGTTATGTGTGTTAATTTTATATATGAGTGGTGGGACCTACAGTTTAAAGTCGACTCCAAACGACAGATTTTTGAGAAACCTTTTCATGGCAATTTTATTTTTATCTCAGAGTTATTGCCGGAAATCTGCTGAGAGGAAGTCGCCGAAAAAATACTTTTTGTATTTTCTCTTGATGTCTGGCCTGGGGCTCGAACCCTGGCTTTACGTCTAATAAGCCAACACACTACCTACTAAAAAGAAAAAAAAAATTCCTGAAAATTCTTAAATAATACTAATGACTGATCAATAGTGCGTGGTTAAAACAGAAAATCCAACAAGAAGTGTTAATAAAATATCAGAAGAAATTTCAAAAACGTCAGGTGCCAGTATAATAACATTCTAATCGATTAATCAAAAGTACGAAATTTAAATAAATAAATAGAGTGTGGGTGCCCTGGTAGTCTAGTGGGTAGTGTGCTAGACTATTAGTGTAAGGGTCATGGGTTCGATTTCCACCAAAGACGCTATACCGAGCATATGGTCAAAGTAACTTAGGTCAAAGTAAAATATAATTCAATATAATTTGTAATTGTATTGTAAAAAAATTAAATAAATAAAGTGATGTTTTCTTTGGGAAACAGTGTCATTTTAACGGTAAAAATATAGAGAAAATTGTCGTACATCGAAAAAGAAGCTGGGTGCTGAATAATGATTTGGGCTACAAAGCGACGAGTGAGTTTGGAAGTTTGGTATTTAAAGCAATTATCATGAATAAATTTAATTATTTGAACAAACGGAGAAACAATTTCTTAAATATTGGAATGGAATAAACGACGCTTGCAAGGAACTAGGCTGTTTTCAGAAGGATAATGATTCTTTGCACAAATCCAAAAAACAACTCCTAGGCAACTTTATCATCCTCTCCAATCATCAAATTTAAACCCCATTGTGCCCCCTATTTGTGAAAGTATTTTCATTTTCAAATTCTGAAAAGGAAAATTAATAACGAGGACACATTGACATCCGATAATTACTATGCTTCTGTTGCTTTTTTAGGAAATTTCTAAATCTTTCTAATAAAAAACATAAAACGTTGATATTTTATTTTATTTATTTTGATACTTGCAGGTATGAATCTGTGCGGGTTAAGAAAGTAATTGAAAATCTGAAACTTTAAAAAATTTAAAAAAAAATGTAAAAAAACCAATAAAATTATCAAACAGGCCATTTGCGTGCTTGTGGCCTCGATAATCTTTTAACGCGAAAACGATAGTAAATGTTAAGCCTTTTGCTACCTATAATGCCCAATTCCTTTAAGATTTATTATGGTATACCTCTTTACACTTTCAAAGGACAGAACAAACGATACTAAAGGACATTAAAACCAATTACACTTAATAGTCGGGAAAACAAACTGCCCAGTTTTATGAGTTAAAGATTGGAAAAATTTATAAAAAAAATATCTTCATTGCTTTATTACACTTGAAAATGATGCCCAAATTACTTAGAAAAAGCGTGTTGTGAATGAGTCATCAGAGCATATAAGGACTCTGCCGAGTAACATGAATCTACCGGTTTTAATTTATAATGGATTAATGACCTCCTTGCAGACATATGATCAAAAATAACTGAAGAATTTCCATTTAAAAACGTTTTAAATGTTATTCCTTTACTATGTTGCCTTCAGAAGGGGTTAAAAATATAAAAAACAACACCAAAGGCATAAGCAAACACATGGAGAACCGTAAGAATTTCTTTGCAAAATATTATTTTCTTCCTTTCTTCTATCACTATCACCATTTACATCACATCACATCACATCAGTTTTCTGTTCATTTCTCGTCGTTCTCTTAAATAAAGAACTGCTACAACAACGAAAAAATTCGTACATACCCGACGTCATTCTCTTACTTGCATGCTCGGAGAAATGGCTGAATTAATCCGGTAGATAAAAGCAACATTTTTTTATTTCTCTCTCTTACCATTGCCTATGTGTGTGTCATCAGCACAGCAAGACACGGGTAATACAAGTTATATACTCAAGCAAATGAAACATGAGTTTAGTTAGTGATACGTTGTTAAACGGAACGGTATTGTACGATATTCTGCTGAATACGGAAAAAAAACACAAACCGTTAAAAAATTGTCTAAAAAGAAAAGGAAAAAAGAATACCAAGAATTCTGTAAACAGACGGCAAAATATTTACAACAAGACGGACGTTTAACCTTTTCGTTTTTAACTCCAACTAACAAAAGTGCATAAAATTATCAACAACAATTCAAAGAAAGTGATTTATTTCGTAAAAAGAAATTCAAATTCAAATTCAATACAATACAATACCAATAGTAAGAGCAATACAAAACGAATGTTTTATTAAATAAAAGAAGAAGAAGAAGAGAAACAAAGAATAACAAAATTTTTGATTAAAAATGTATTAAAACGGGAATTTTTACAAAAAAAAATCAAAGTGTTTGAAATTCCGAAAAAAGTTAAAAACGCTTTAAGGCGTTTAAATTAATTTAAAGTCCCCCCTGTCATATAACACACACACACAGACATACATTAAATTAATCCTTTTAAGTATGGCAACTAATACTGAAATTCTACCCTTCCATCATCAGACGACATTGTCTTTACAAACAGCCGCTGCTTTGACTAGCTATCATGGTGGCGGTGCTGGAGGCGGTGGTGGGGGCAGTAGTATTCATACAGCCACACAGTTGGCAGCTGCAGCGTGGAGCATGGAAGACCATATTTATCAACAGACTGAATTGCCCGGTCTCACACGGAGTGCACACCATCTGCTGCGTTTTACCCCCTATGCACTGCATCATCGACCGCAGTTGCAAACTTTGCCACCCGCGTTGTATCTTCAGCATGCAGCTGCAGCCGCTGCGGCGGCGGCAGCAGCAGCAGCACATGCGCAACATCATCATCACCATCATCATTTGCAGCAGAGGCCAGCTTCCCCTGATAGTCCACCACCCGCAGAGGGCCTGCATATAACAAATCTCTTTCCCGAGGTATTGGAAATGATTTTTGACCAACTGGCCGTAAGGGATTTGGGTCGAGCGGCGCAGGTATGTACCACTTGGAGGGATGTGGCCTATTCGAAGAGCATATGGAAGGGCGTAGAGGCCAAACTTCACTTGAAACGTTCCAGCCCTAGTTTATTCAATTGCCTGGTTAAGCGTGGCATTAAGAAAGTACAGATTCTGTCATTGAGAAGATCTTTAAAGGATTTGGTCTTGGGTGTGCCCGCTCTGACGTCGCTCAATCTAAGTGGTTGCTTCAATGTGGCCGATGTAAATTTAGGCCACGCCTTTTCGGTGGACTTGCCCAATTTAAAAGTGCTGGATCTCTCATTGTGCAAACAAATAACCGATACTAGTCTTGGCCGCATAGCTCAGCATCTTAAGAATCTGGAAACCTTGGAACTGGGCGGTTGCTGTAATATTACCAACACAGGCCTGCTGCTGATAGCGTGGGGCCTTAAGAAACTGAAAAACCTCAATTTACGTTCCTGCTGGCATATAAGTGACCAGGGTATTGGTCATCTAGCCGGCCTTAACAAAAACACCGCTGAGGGCAACCTCGGATTAGAATACTTGGGCCTACAGGATTGCCAGCGCCTCAGTGACGAGGCATTAGGTCACATAGCACAAGGTTTAACGTCCTTAAGATCGATCAACTTGAGTTTCTGCGTTTCCATAACCGACAGTGGTCTCAAGCATTTGGCACGCATGCCCGAACTAGAGCATCTTAATTTACGTTCCTGCGACAACATATCCGACATTGGCATGGCCTATCTCACCGAGGGCGGCAGTGTCATTACCTCTCTGGATGTAAGTTTCTGTGACAAAATCAGCGATCAGGCTTTGAACCACATAGCCCAAGGCCTTTACCGCCTACGATCGCTTTCACTCAATCAATGCCAAATCACCGATCAAGGAATGCTCAAAATTGCCAAGGCTTTAACCGAACTGGAACATCTGAATATCGGCCAATGCTCACGGATAACCGACAAAGGTCTCCAAACACTCGCTGAAGAGTTGGCCAATTTGAAAACAATCGACTTGTATGGCTGCACACAACTGTCTTCCAAGGGCATCGATGTCATTATGAAATTACCGAAACTAGTGAAACTAAACCTGGGCCTATGGCTCGTAAGATGATGTGCTCAAATGCAAAAACATAATCTTCAACCAATCCACAGGTGTGAAGCTGGTCAACTTCAAGCCATTGTCATAGACACCATGAAACTATTTCTGACTACCAGTGACGATCGCGAACCCGTAGAGATTTTACAAAAACTAACAATTAAATCATCAACAACAACAACAACAACAACAAAGTCGTCCGTATCATCATTACCATCAACAT
The DNA here is from genome assembly GCA_936449025.2 of Sarcophaga subvicina. Lineage (NCBI taxonomy): Eukaryota > Metazoa > Arthropoda > Insecta > Diptera > Sarcophagidae > Sarcophaga > Sarcophaga subvicina. The sequence goes on from OW388084.2 coordinate 45,019,043, forward strand.
CTTTGGCGCCAAGAGACGACACTAAAAATACTGCCTTTTGGCAAAGAGACGAAACAGAAGACCAATTCAAGGAACATTTCTACGGCGAGTCCAGTCTAGTGCGAAACTAGTGAAACTAGTCTAGTGATAGTCTCCGGTCGGCCATTCCAGTTCAGTACAGTTTGACTGTGAAACAAAGACGAAGATTTTGGTATGAATTCCGAAATTCAATTCTTGCAATAAATTTTTGTTCTTTTTTTTGTTTTTGTTTTTAAAGAATGTAAGTAAAACAAAAATGTTACAAATAAAAATGGAGGACATGATTTATTAAAAGAAAAAAAAAAGAAAATTTAGTAAAAAACAAACGAAAAACAATTTTTTTACATTATTGAAGAAGAAGAAAATCTTACAATGGCAAAAGCAAAGACAAAAAACAAAACACTCTAAAGCACACTCACATAACATAGCAACAATAAGAAACAGGTAACAGAAAAAAGAAGAGAAAACGATTACAAAAATCTTACAATTCGTATACGAAACAAAACAAAACCAAATTTTCGTTTATTTTCTTGTTAGAGGGCATTAGCATTTTTGTTTTGTTGCTTGCGAAAGACACTTGCATTACACACTGTGCTGGCATACACACACACACCTAGACACTCATTCACCCACACAAACACCCGCATGCACGTACCCATAACAACATTCTCGCACTCGTTCACTCATTGAACGAAAACATGTGTAGAGTGCAACTGACTTTCCATAGGCGAATAACAACAGCAGCGAACCTGATTGTTTATACTTGCATGCGTGCATGCAACCTTACCTTTTTGTTGTTGTCGCTAGCTTCGCTTTCGCTGATTGTTGTTGGTTGTATCGAACGGAAAACAAACAGACCCTGAAATGTAACAAAAAAAAAAAAAAACAACAACAATGAATGAAGTGACTGACTATGATTGCATTTACACAAGAGAACATAAATGTAAGGAAACTATTAGAAGAGAGCGATAAAAAGAGAGTGAGAGACAGAAAATAATAATAAAAGAAACAAACAAGAACGATTTGAAATTTTATTGTCCTTTTTTAATATTTTTGTAATAGTTTTTGTTTTACTGCTACTCAAGAGATTCTCTTTATAGACTGTGTGATTTCGTATTGGTATCACAGGCTGTTGTTCTAGTATTCGTAACCCGTTACACTAAGAGAGAATTAAACAAACATTTCGTTACGTTAACATATCAGCTGATCAGTATTTGTTTACTGAAAAGCAATAAGAACAATTATCGAATCATAATGTAATTTCGATAAGAATTTGCATTACTTCTCGAAGGTATGTTACGTTCGTTACGTTACGTGAGCGTTCGACTAATTGGACCTTTAGACGTGGTGAGCTATTTTATTACGAATTCTGATCCTTAAGCTCAAACCAACGTACAAAAATGTTGAAAATCTAGAACAACTAGTACATCTGGAGCATAAATATACACTTCAGATGGATATCTCAGCTAATACGTACATACATTAACGAAAGATAAAATCAATCAAGCATCCAATTTTAATTCAGTCATATTCATTTGACATTGCAAATGTTAACTAAAGTAAAATACTATACGGGTTGTTGTAGATAAGATCCGATCAGACAAGTTCATTCTTAACTCAAGGGTACCACTTGTTTCTGTTCTATCTCCAACTTAACATATTTCATATTTTTATTACTAACGCTCATCTCTCTCTCTCTCTCTCTCCTCTAATCCCATCTACTGTTTTACAGATGACAGTAATATTTGTCATTCATATTCTTTTAATGGTAGGCTAAGCCCTTTGAAATTTGAAGCGAAAAGGCTAAATATGAATGATGCATTCATATATAATCTACAGGCGTTCTTAGAACGGCATCGAATGAATAGGATCGATTTATTAAATATTAAGCAGTGAGAAGCTCTTTACGTTCTGGGCATGACAATTGCTCCCGTTTCTTAATTTCTTTTCTGAGATTCGTGGTTTCTTGTATGCAATTCTATCGCAAAGTTCCTATTCTCGTAAGTAAGTGGGTTCCCACTGTTCGTGTGGATATTATTGTATTTATTGGATGCCCAACTTCATGTTTTAGATGACCAGGATATGTTTCACGTAGTGGTCCTACAAATAAACTTATATTTTAAAAAGAAGAAGCTTTCATTTCAATGATTTTAATTTTTGTAGAGCACACAAACTTTCATAGTCTTTAAAGTGTATGATTTCAATCACTTCTCAACAAACATTAAGTTTTTCAAGTTCAAAATACAAATTCAATATGGCACGTTTCTAATTACATTGGTCATTGGAATTATGGCCTTCAAACGGCCGACAAAGCCATCACAGGCTGCACGAAAGTGGCTCTGCGGTATTTTGGCCCATTCCCGGCGAAGCGCCGTCTTGAGATGATCGACACTTTGGTATTTTTTAGTGAGAACCTTACTCTCCAAAATGCCGCAGGCGCAAAGACCAACTTATTGAGATCCGGAGATTTTGGTGGCCATTGTGCGGTAGAAATGAAGCGAGGAGCCTCCTTTTAAAGCCATTCTTGGTTGACGCGTGCTGAGCCCTGTTGGAATGTCCATGGTCTGCGGCCGAAATGTTTGTCTGCCCAGGGCTTCAATACTGTCTTCAAGACATTTTCCCGATAATATTCGGCATTTATTTTGACCCCATGGTCGATGAATACGAGCGGGGAGCAACCATCGGCCGTTACGGCGGCCCACCCCATTACCATTGGCGGCGCTTGAGTTCTGGTGGCCAATCGCAGGTGTAAATTTTCAGCTGACCTCTTTGGCAAGTAAACCCGATCATTTTGTTTGTTCACAAACTGCTCAATTTGGATTGGCTTCTCATCGGAGAAAGCCGAATTCGGTAACTGGCCACTTTCGTGCAAGCGAAGTAACTTCTTGGCTCTTTTCAGTCTAACTTTTTTTGTCCATCGGTGAGCTCTTGTACTTTTTGGAACTTCAATGGCTTTAGTCCAAGCTCATTTTTCAATATGTTATGCATCCGTTCTCGCGATATGTTCAGCTCACGAGCAATTTTTCTACCACTGCGGCGTGGATTTCGATCAAATCTGGCCTTCACTTTTCGGATCATTTCTGGTGTTGTTACCGTTTGTTTTCGTCCACTTTTTGGACGCGATGCAACACTGCCAGTATCACGGTGACGAGCAATGGTATGAGAAACAAAAGATTTATTTACACATTTAAATGCTGGAGGGCTCTAACGATAGCCACCTGTGGTTTTCCAGCCAAATATATTACGCTTAAATTCCGTCACGAATAACTTTTTTTCTGACTGCAATAGATCAAAATGCTTTTATAAGCTTGTAAATAATAAAATGAACTGTTACTGGAATAAATCTGTCAGCTGTCAGACGAGCGGTTTACAAGTGATAACAACCTGAAGTTGGTTGCAATACATATCAGCCACCCTGTATAATTTATTTGCAAGCCAAGTAGTGCTCATTGCACGTCGCCGATATTAAAATTTAAATCAATATGATCGCTGAAAACAAATTCAATGTACGTCAAAGTACTGATTGTGTCAAGCTGATACGTTGTTACTTTACTATGACTTAAAAATTTCAAAGTAAAGAGTGTTTTTTATAGAGGTATAGAACTTTAAGTTGCAATAAAACAACGATGGATTATTCGATTGACATGCATTTTATTTATCCGAAAGATAATCTTGTGGCATTACATTTTAAATATGATTTCTGGCATATGACCGCCACGGCTGGGGCGGATGTAGTCCAATCTGAACGTCCCAATTTCGATGACTTTTTCCAACATTTGTGGCCGTATATCGGCAATAATACGGCGAATATTGTCTACCAAATGGTCAAGCGTTTGTGGCTTTACCGCATAGACCAATGACTTTACATAGCCCCACAGAAAGTAGTCTAGCGGTGTTAAATCACAAGATCTTGGAGGCCAATTCACAGGTCCAAAACGTGAAATTAGGCGGTCATCAAAGGTGTCTTTCAATAAATCTATTGTGGCACGAGCTGTGTGACATGTTGCGCCGTCTTGTTGAAACCACATCTCCTGGACATCATGGTTATTCAATTCAGGAATGAAAAAGTTAGTAATCATGGCTCTATACCGATCACTCGATGGCGGATGGACTCATTCGGGTCTTCCTCAATGCTACGCTCTACAGCAGCAATAGCTTCTTCTGTACGCACCGAACAGCGTCTCTGGGGATGCGAGTTATCAATGAGAGTAAACGTGGTGCGAAAACGTTCCATGGTTAATCGAATTAACTGCTCTGATGGACGATTTTGTCGACGATAAAATGGACGTAGTGCGCGATACGTTTTCCGCACAGAACCATTATTTTCGAGATAAAATTGCGCTATTTGCAAGCGTTGTTCAGGCGTGAGTCTATTCATGATGAATTGCCAAACCAAACTGAGAATAAATCACTTGACAGCTGTTAAATCGGTCGCCATCTTGAAAAGTAATGCCAACTTAAAGTTCTATACCTCTATAAAAAACACCCTTTACAACTTATGATGGATTCTATATGACTCGGCCTTAAGACAAATTAAATAAATGAACTTATTTATTCGAGACACTGAACCAGCAATCAAGTATGTCTTTGGTTGGAGCTTCCAGTTATTATTAATATAAAGATTGCTCAAGAATTTTTAAATCTATTCAGCCTCATTCTGTTGCCAGATAATTTTTCACCCTAGAAGTTGCTTTTGTTTGGGGTAGACTGCAAGGCCTGACATCGGAAAACTTGTATCTCCTTTTAAGATCAGTATTGATTGGTTTGTTTATCGATATGACTTTAAATGTCATCGAAAACAAATGTTTAAAGCCAGGGCACACTCCATTTCTGCTTAAATCCTGGAATATTATGCTACAGCTATGTACTTCCAATACGTATATTTGCGTCATTTCTGTGTTCATTAATCGTTCTTAGAATCAATAATTGTTGTGGTTGTGTGTATACGATAATTACAAAAGAAGTATCGAATCAAAACTAACGCCAGATTATAACAATGTCAGATGATCTTTAATCCGAATTTAATTTTATTTTGTAACATATTCCGCCTATGGTTCCGATGATCCAGAATAAATCATTTGAGTCAAACTTAAAATTAAAATTTTTCTTTTTAAATTAAAAAAACAAGAAATTAAAATTCGTTTTCAATGGAAATTACTTTCCTTCACATTTTTATTTGCATATTCCCTACCACTACCGCCGAGTATAGAATTTCCCTTCGCATTCTTCTAAATTAAAAAATTCTCGATTCTTTCTTTTAATGTCGTATTCGTTGCTATTGTAGTTGTTGTTATTCTATGAAAAACAAATACAAAATTTTACAAAAGCACCGACCAGTGTTACGAAGAGCAAAACATCGAAACAAAAACGTTAAAGCTGAAGCCAGAGACAAACGCAGTCACATACACCAGTATAGCCATGACACATGTACATTGTACATACGTTTCCTTCTGTATATACCCAACGAACAATTTTTTGCTCATAAAATTCATTCATTTAACAGAGGAAAAATTTTAAATTAAAAAAAAAATTATTTAAGAATGCTTACGATAACCGGCTTTTAGGAGAAGGTTCTCATCATAACTTTAATTTAATCAGTCACTCTTGACTGTGTCATCAAACTTTTTAGAACATTGCTGCGAATGTAAGTCTGGACGACTTTGTGTTCAACGTTTTTGTAGGTTATATTTCAATCACAAACATTTATGTATGTATTGTGTCAAGTTAAAGGTGACCATAAGACAAATAATGAAACAAACAACACAATGCTGTCTTAAAAAATTATCAGAACTTCATCAGATTATCAGTTGAAGCATTTTGTATCAGCTTTATACATACATGTGTAGGTTCCAATAGAAATGTTCGTTGGGCAGGCATACGTGCATGTTTACATAAACCGTCTGATTCCTTTTCGATTCAATAGAAGAAACTTCATAGCTTTCGTTTGTAACGATATACAGCAATAACAACAACAACAACAATGTAAGTCGCAACAACATATCGTGTTTAAAAAGTAAAACTAAATATATAACAACAACAACAACAACAACAACAAAGGCAACAATAACAGCACAAAAACAAAAGTCCAGCAACAGCAAAAACGTGGATACAATAACGAAGACGAATACGTACATACGTATTTAAAGCAGAAAACAGAAAAACAGTTACTGAAAAGCATGCGAGCAGAGAACAAGACAATATCAAACAACAACAACAACAACACCAATAGCAACAACGAGTATAAAAACAAAACAAAAAAATTATTTATTTTATATCATGCATACACACACACAAACACACGCACATACATTTATTTAAGCTTAAATCCACGAGAAAGACAGAACGAAAAACATGACGCCATTTAGTCACATTGACTAACTGGCACTTTAGACACGCTACAGTGGAGCGAAAGCCCACTACGCTATAGCAAAGCCATCTTGCAAACGAACGTTTGTGTAATTTTTTTCTATAGAGAGACAACAACAACAACAACAAAGTACATACGTACACGTACGTAGCTTTTGTCGATTACTGTAAGCCAATATGAATTTTTTATTTTTTTTTTGTTTTGTTTGTTTGTTTCCTTCTTTTAAATTTTCTTTGCTGGAGAACTGGTACTCATTATACGTTACTTGAACAGAAAGAAAATAAAAAAAAAGAAAATGTAACACAGCACGGTCGCGGGCGAAAATACCAATAATTTCGATGAAATATACACTGGGTAACAAAAATTATGTGAAAAACTAATTTGAATTTATAAACAAAACTTATTTGCATTAAAAACCAAATTTGCATTCGAAAAATTCATTGCGCAATTCGAAAGTGTGATTAACGCTAAGCTGTCGAAGCGAATGTGGCATGTGTGTGTCTGCGATATGGCAGTTAGTTAATACGGTATTCGCAAAGGGTTAAAGAATGCAACCCTTCGGTTTGTTGTTTCAAGTCTTAAGAGACTTTCCGCATGGCAGAGTTCATTCTTGAACCAGCATTATTATTTGCTCGATTGGCTAGGTTGGTTGCAGTTAATGCTTGCATAAATTCGAATAATAGCTCACGAAGCAGGAATACAAAATTTCCCTTTAAAATCTCACGCATCGACAAGATTAAAGCCCTATAGGCATACAAGGAATTGTTGTTACTGGAACTTCAAAAAGAATTCCTAGATTGCAGTTCGATTGGTTCGATGAATTTTATAAACATACCATCTGTAAGACTGCTGTGATGACATAGTGTTGTAAAACCCCGTTGATATTAATTGAAGCAATAAATGATATTTTACTAGGGCTGAAGTAAAAAAAGTGGATGAGAAGATAATTATAATAACTTGCGATATTTATCACCGAATGGATCAATTTAGCCATTTGGGGAATTTGTAAAGCCTGCCACCTACTTTGTAAATAGTAGTTAACGTCAATGTTGCCCTCCGTAAGCTTCAATTTTGGCATACTTTCATCAACATTTTAGCTAGTGTCTCACCAGCTACTATGTTTCCTTTCTAGGTTGCAATTGTAGCTAGCTTGTACCTGATAGACTACACATTTCGCTACAAAAGTTAGCTTAGTGGACTTTAATCGCATGATCTTGGCAACCAATAGATTGCCACAAAATTACTTACCAAATTCTCTTCTTAATACGTTGAGGGCCTTTAGGACGTTGTACAATGGGTCAATCCGACCTCCGGGTACTGTACTTGTCTTGACTGACAGGTACACGTCCTCTAACCTAACCTAACCTAAGTTGAGGGCCTTGTGGCATCTGACACAGTCTTGGACAGAACAAAAACTCTGTAATAATTGCACGATTCCTTGATCTTTTGACTGTAACTTTGCGGTTTTCATCGTTCTTGATGAAGTGTCGTATAAAAATGTCCCCGGGCCATAAATGGCATCCACAGTGCATCTTTATATATGCATTGCCTGACTGCTTTTCACAATAAACCCAGCAATTTTGTATTTTTTCAATAGAGAAATTGACCTCCTTCTAATTTTAATATGATTCATTCACCAAACAAACAACATTGTCGTACATCACATACATACATATATAACTTGTCATTACAACCCTTTAGTCAGGATTACGGCCTAATTTCTCAAACCACTTGTGTTATGTGCTTTAATTTTTATACATGAGTGGCAAGACCTACAGTTTAAAGTCGACTACGAATGACAGATTTTTGAGCAACTTTTCATGGCAATTTTCTTTATTCTCAGAGTTTTTGATAGAAATCTGCTGAGAGGTAGTCGCCGAAGAAATATTTTTTCATATTTCATTCAGTTGGATATGCCTGATATGTCGTACATCGCTTCAGTTATTTCATAAGCTGTAATACATCAGCAATATTCTTTTCGGTACTCACCCTTATCATACGGGTTTGTCGATTTGTGTCCAATAAAGTGAAATTGTTGCGAAATTTAAGAACAACACCTTAAATAGATTGTATGGTTGATCGATGATGGAGACCATAAAATGGACGTAACACATTCGCAACACATTTCTCATACAACTCGAACTTTGAGACAAAAAAAAATTCAACAACTTGCAATGTGTGATTATCGTTAAACAATTGTGTCTCGTATTTTGTACTTCACTGTCTTAATTTTGTTTTTGTTTTCATTTTTATCGTTGCGAATGCACATGGCTACATTTGCTTAAGAGAGTTACAAAGAGATGTAGAGAAAGAAACAGACACAGAGTTAGAGGATTTGAGCAAATTTGTATGTGTATGAGTGCGTGTGTGTTGGAGTAGGTATGTTTGAACGTCGTTGCTGTTGTACTTAATGCACTGGTGAGAGACGAAGACTAGAACGTAATCGATAAAAAATGGAGAAAAGAAGAACAGCAACAACTGTTTGATATTACTCACACACACACACACATTTATAATGGATATGCATATATGTATTCATCAACATTAAAATATCCCAACGAACAATAACGCAAAATGTTTGGAAAGAGATCACAAATTGAATTGAATTGAATTGAAATTCTTATTGAAGCAAAGCACTGTTTAATATTTAAAAGAGAGAAAAAAGAAAAATATTAGAACAAGAAAAATCTATTGAAATAAATTAAGAATGTATGAAAAAAAGAGATATATTGTTACTTGATCTTTGAAGTTCTAGTTGTGACTAGAGTTGTATTTACTCATATTTTTTTGTTTGAAAGCCGCATGAATAAAATTATTGAATTTCAATTATATATAATCGGTAAACTAAAGTAAAGCCGTAAAGGAGGCCATTTAAAGAATAAAGAATTTGTCAACTGAAAGTGGTTCTTTCGACATTTGGTTTCGCTTCATAATCTTTATTCACATACATACTACATAATTGGTCATTGCAACCCTTCAGTCAGGATTACGGCCTAGCTTCTGACACCACCCATGTTATGTGAGTTAATTTTATACATGAATGGCGATACTTACAGTTTAACGTCGACTCCGAACGACAGATTTTTGAGAAACTTTTTCATGGCAAGTTTATTACTCTCAGAGTTTTTGCAAGAAATCCTAAGAAATATTTTTTTTCATACCAACCCGGGCTTTACGACTAATAAGCCAACACATTACCTATTAGACTGCGGCGACTTCAATAATAATCTTTATTCAATCTGGTTAAAGTAAGAATGAAAATTAATGTTTTCAAATGAAATTCCTTTCCATTTAAAAGTGCATAGAAAAATTAAACTTTCGATGCTTTTTATAAAAGAATACTTTAATGAGATTTGAATGTGATTTTGCCACTAAGATAGTAGGATTTAAAGTTTTTTTAATTATAAGAATTATTTTATTCGAGCTTTAATAAAAGACGTGTTCATTCAAATAAGATAGAACAAGTTGAAGCATTGAAAGAATGCTTTGGATCTGAAATTACCAAAATACAGCACCAATAAACCAAATGTCATCTGAAATTTATACAAAAGTGACCAGAGGTGTTAGTCAAATAATTTATCAGTTAAAATAGATAACAAGGGTGCCCTGATGGTTCAGTGGGTAGTGTGCTAGACTGGTCGTGGGTTCAATTGTCAACAAAGGCTCTAGTCTATGACACTACACTAGGCATATGAGCGAAGTTACTCAGCTCATAGGTACATAATTAAATATAGAGAGTAATTGTGTTGTAATAAATAAATAAATAAAATTGTAAATAAAATTTGCAAAGACAACTCGAACTTTATACATCTTGTACATAAGTCCCCATTTATTGCACTTTACATTTGAAAATATTTTGAGAATAATCCTCGAAACGTATTCGAGACACCAAAAACTGCACAGAAATCTTCCAAATGCAGCCTTAGTCAAATCGCATGTGCTGCAGTTATTTTCCAAACGGCAGTAAATATAAATAAAATAATTGAAAGCAAAGAGTTTATTACTTCTTTATCAATTTTGTTAAAAGTTATGTTGTATGCAACGCGTTTTAAAACGCAGCTTATTGTATTAACACCATTTGCCCGTTCATTGTCGCGTTTAAAAATCAAAATTACCCTACGTACATAAGTACCCAGTAGCAACATCAACGATTGGTGTTTATAGGCTGCCTTTAAAATAATTATTTCCATATATACGCATGTATTCAATTTTTTAAATGTAGCTGCGCAGCACTTGATGCGTCGAATGTGTTTATAGCATACGTTTAGACAAAATCAGAGCTCTCTATTTCCAAAGTTATTCGCTTAAAATATATTGTGGTTTGAAATTACTTTCAATATATGTATAATCAATGAAATAATTTGCAGATTAAAACCAAGCCAGATTGTTTGCTGGGTTATCATTAGGTCAATAAGTGCAAGGCCTTGATTTTACTGGCCTGTTCTATTGCTCTAATACTCATAAAATACCCATAAAATACTATCAAAATAAGGCCTTTGAGAAGGATTTCTAAATTCTAATTGTACCCGCTGTGTTTTTAAAAAGAGCTCCAACAAAGAGAGAAAGAGAAAGAGAGGAAAAAAATGAGAGAAATACTTGCTAAAGAATGAATGTTGATTTAAGAGTTAAAACGTATAATATCGATAACGTCCACTGACGACTGGTCTATTCAAGTTTTTTTTGTTGTATTTGTTGCTTTTGTTGCTGTTGGTGTTGTTGTTGTTGTTTCTTTAAATGCCAGTCAGTTAGTTGTGCTGCTGCATATAAAATGCCTGCTTTAAAGCCTGTTTTTTATGTTTTTAAATAAAATTTTTTTTTTATCTTTTTCCCATTTTGTTTTTGCTGAAGTTGTCTGTATGTATGAGTTTCTCCATCTGATTATTTATATGCGTGTGTTTCAAATACAATAGCAACAGAAACGAATTTAATTTCCAATATTTTGCATTTAAAATTTTTATAAAAAAAAAAAATAAATTATTTTCTAAAACTCTTGTAAGTTTAGTTTGTAAATAAAACAAGGTGGAGGCCGATATTTGGCGGGTTGTGTATGTACATACATGCATAGCAGCCTTTGTGTTTTTAAGCGTATATTCCGGTCTAAATTTCAAATACTTTAACGTTTTTTTAAATAACTTTTAATTGCTATTTGAAGAATACAAAATAATTTTAGAAGAAACCAAATTTTAAATTTCCAGTAGACATCACTGTAGCCTAGACCTTGAAAAACTAATATTATTTTTGTCAAAATGCAAACGATTTGAAAAATAACTTTTTCTTCAGCTCAGGCCGGGTCGTCGTTGTCCAGTAGGTATTGTGTTGGTTTATTAGACAAGAGACAGCGGTTCAACTCTCGGCTCAGACATCTCTAACAAAATGAAATATGAAAACATACTTCTTTCGGCGAATTCTTCCTTTGTTATTGAAGGGAATATAAAAAGGCCCAGATAATGGCTTCTTAGAAATTAAAATACAGTATTCCTCGGATATAAGCACCCCGGCTATAATAATTCTCCGCTTAGCAGCTCTGAAACTTAAGTCTTAAGTTTTGCTTTAAAATCTACTGAAACTATTTCGATATATGCGTCACGCTTTTAAGCATTGTACTTCATACTTCAAATTTACTTTCATTTATATGTACGCGTTTTATGACTTTCTTTTCAAAATTCTATCTCCCTCATTCGTGCGATTAAAATTTTTGGGATTTTTTTTATGGGGATAGGGTTAAGTCAGAAGACGTAACCAACTGTGGTAGCCCAATCTCAGATAATTCATTCCTGATAAAAAACCTACAATTCACCAATGTTCACCTTTCGTAACTTGTAAAGCTCTTCTTCTACTAACCCGACATGCAACAGGTCTCATGCGGGTAAACGTTTTGACTCTCTGCCTAGTTAATGCTACAAGAGAACTACAACAGCCAATGATGCCAATGAGACAAATAGAATTCTATCAGATTGAATGATACGTGAGTATTAGCTCTCTGGCGCGCGGTATCGATACAAGAATTCTACTCTTATAAGCACTAACCTTCAAGCATTTTTGAAAGTGCTTATATTCGGGGAATACTGTATGTAGTATGTTGTTTTTGCACTCATTCCAAAGTATCATAACTCTTTATTTGCAATAACTTTTGAAAGCAAAGTAATGAGCTTCAATTAGTAAAAAGTTGAAAGCAAAATCGTTAGCAATTTCGAATATTTATGCCCCTTGCTATATAAGGGATGGTCCGAATAAAAATCTCCATTAATGAGCTGAACCTTTATAAGGCAACACAAGAAATTTTGTTTTTTAATTTGATGCTATGAAATCGTTTTGCAAATATTTGATGTCACATACCACCCTAGCAGTGTAAAATTGTAAAGTCAGCTGAAAGAAATCATAAACATGAAAAGATATTCGATAAAATAAGTTGAACTGTAATTCTATTTTTGATAATGGGCGGTCTTCTCAGGAAATCAGAGTTTGCTTCGTTCTTTTGGTTCTACATTCCGGCCGGCCGGCCTGGTTTAGTTGGCGTCTTACGAAAGTGGCTGTAACTTTGAAAATTATATGAATTTCAAACAATACCTTGACGCTGCTGCTATTGAAAGTCTAGACCAGTGTGGCAAAATTGAAATTTTAAAACGGTACTGAACTATAACTGAAAAAGTACTTTTTTGCATTAAATGGTACTTTTGTAAAAAAAATGCATACATGCATAAAACTCGACTCCATGCAGCAAATTTTTGAGAAACTTTTCCATGGCAATTGTATTTACTCTCAGAGTTTTTAACAGAATGCTGTAGCCGAAAGAATACTTTCTTCATTTTTCGTTTTGTTGGAGATGTCTGACATGGGCTATGAACCGTGCCGCTCACATCTAGTAAGCTGGCACACTACCTACTAAACTATTTTTTTATTTATATTCACTAAATTTACGGAACGTAACGGAACAGAAAAACTAACGTCTTATACGTGTTCCTTACATACAAAACAAAAATAACTGATTTGGAACATAACAAAACGTAAAAGCATCGTTTAGTCAAACGTCGACGGAACGTAATGGAACATACGTTCTTTTCAGAGATCAGCAATGAATCGCTTTTTCGTTACTCATCAGCACTCATGCAATTGTATTGAAATCCAGTATTGAAATCCAACTACTCTGATTCATTCGTATTCACTACACCATTGATTTATAAGTATAAGTTGCAATGAGTATGAGTACAACGTTTACATCAAACTCATAACATTCGAACTATGTTTGATTCATACGCCTACTCATTCACATTCATAAATTTAGAAAAATACTTATAATACTTATAAATGATTCGAGTGATTCGAATCATTCATCAAAATTTACAGTCTTAGTTGTTGTTGCATTTACAAAGAAGGAAGAAAGACACATAAACAAAAAAGACAAAGACAGCAATGAGAGCAAACACACAACCTTCATGTGAATATTGTAGTGTTCGTACGCGAATCAGTCCAAATCAATAACATCGTGCGTATTGTTAAGTACGAGTACCATGAGTATTTCAAACTTTGAGTATGAGTAGGATGGATATGACATTTAAATAAGTATGAATGCGTATAAGTATCAGAAATTATAAGTATGATTCGAGTCTACTCATCGTTTTGAATACTCATTGCTGACCTCTGGTTCTTTTTTAGCCTATGGAGAGCATTGTAAATACTTACCGAAATTACATTACAGTTCGGAAAGCGTTCTCATTGCTTTTCGTATTCTCAAAACGAACGTACGTCCCGTGGACGTTTGGCTAAACGGGACTAAAGACTAATTCTAATTCTTTAGCATTACGTTGCTAATGCATTAATATTTAAAAAGCGCAAGACATAAAACATATAATGAAAAAGTACTGAAAGCGTTGAGGGGTTACTGCTACTAAAGTACCGAATTTTTCAACACTGCTCTGGACGGTTAAAGAAACATGAAAACGAACACTTTAAAAATATTTTGGTTGTTCCTTTGGAAAATATGTATACTGAATATCAGATTCTGCATAATTAATATAATAAAATTTTATTTTCCTGACTTAAAAAATTTATTAAAATAGAAGAATACAAATACAAGAAACGAGAGATACTCGCAAATTCTTTGAAAAGGAATTTTTGTAAATATTTACTATAAAATAAAAACAAAAACATAAATGAATTGAAAAAAGAAAATATCTTTCAAATTACTAAAATAAAAACATATAAAAAAAAAACAAAATAAAATTAATATGAATAAAAATAAAAAAAGAAAAACTTGTCATAAATTAGTTTTAATTTGAATATTAATTTTCTGATTTTATTTTAAATAATTCAAATTTGATTAATAAAATTATATACGTATGTATGTATATTATATTGTTTACTTGTTTGTTTTTTTTTATTTAAATATTAAAAAATAAATATATTTTTAAGTAAAATTATTAAATTATTTAAAAAAATTAGAAAATAGAACACAAAACAAGAAATAAAACAAAAGAAAAAATTACAAAAAAAAACAAATTTAAAAATCCCAAAAAGAAATTTAAAAACAAATTCTTTTTTCTATTGTGATATAAAATTATGATTAAAAACAAAATTAATAAACAAATAAAAACACGAAATAAAAACAATAAATTTATAAATTTAGTTTTAATTTAGTTCCAATCCATTGTAAAAAATTCAATAATAATTAAAAAAAAAAACAAGAAAAATTATTTTAAATTTAACAATAAATAGCAGAAAAAAAGTCATTTAATTTCTAAATCATTTGTTAATTTAAAATATATTTTTTTCTTTTAACAAAGAAAAATACACATAAAGAATGAAAAACAGTCCTCAGTTTGCCTTATAAAATATAAAAAAGAAACGAAATTATTTTTTAATTCCAATTTTATTCTAATCATTCACATTGAATTTAGTTTTATTTATTAAATATTAAATTTAAAAATACATAATTTTACGTTATTACTGTTTACGTGTTTTGAGATTTTCAGGTCTTTCGCTTGTAGTTTAACATTTTAAGTTTTAAAGTTTGTCTACAAAACATTATATTTTATTTCATTTTGTTAAATTTTAATTTTAAAAATTAATTTTTAATACAAATATTATTATTAAAAATAAAAAAAAAATAAAATCAACATTGGAGGAAGGAAGGAAGGAATGTTCAACAAAGAAATTATTTTTCTTTTAATTTTTTTTATTATTTAATAAAAACGAAACCAAATGAATTCTAACAAAAATCAAAAAAATATCGTGTTTTCTTTTCATCGAAATATTGTTAAATCTGACATCGAAATTATTAAAAGTGTAAAGGCACGTAAGTATTCTAAATATGAAAATTTAAATACGTAACTTGCATATATAGTTGTGAGTATATAATACACAAAGAATGTTCTGCAAATATGAAGAACAAAGAGAACAAAAATCCAACAACAACAACAATAGAGTAACAAGAATTCATACATAATACATAATTGGACATTACAACCCTTCAGTCAGGACTATGACGTAGCTTCTCACACCTCTTATGTTGTGTGTTTTAATTTTTATACATAAACTAGCTGTTGCTGCGCCACCAACTAAAATAAATTTGAAGGAAAGACATTACACAAATGTCCAATTAATTTTGAATCATTATATTGATTTTGTTTCCCGTTGTCCTCATAATTCAGATAAACGGGCCTGAGTAGTACGCGTTCGATCAGTTTCTAATCTCACTTCTCGTTGTTCAAGTGGTTCAAGCGAACGGGTCTCAGCGGCATTTTCCAGTCTCAATGCTCGAGTGATCCTGAGGCTCGTAATGCTCTTCTCTTCCGTGCTTGAGGGGTAGGTCGTCCAATCGCTTGTCATTCATTCATGAATAATTTTCAGTGACGCCATCCATCAGAAATTAATCGCACCAACCTCCATCGACTCATAAGCAACAACTTTGTTAAAGAATGCACAGTTTACGATATAATTCATTTTAAGTAATTTTCCGTGGCGCCACCTGCCGGAAATTAGTCATACCAACTAAGAAACCTTCCCCGGCTCATGCGCAACAATTTTGCTAAAGATCGTAACATTATGAAATGCATAGTTTACGATTCTATAAGATACATACAAACAAACATTCATTTTTATTTAGGTTTGTGGGCGTGGCACCTCGCCCAGACATACAGGAAGATACTGTTAAAATTTCAAGAAAATCGGTCCAGCCGTTTAGTCGTCTATAGACTTCAAACAAACCCACAAACATATAAACACACATTCATTTTTATATATAAGATGGCGTGGCCTACAGTTTAAAGTTGACTTCGAACGACAGATTAGTTGCGAAACTTTTCCATGGTAATTTTATTTACTCTCAGAGTTTTTGCCGGAAATCTGTTGAGAGGAAGTCACTGAAGAAACATTTTTTTTATATTTTCGTTTTGCTATCTGACTTGGGGTTTGAACCGTGGCCTTACGTCTAATAACCCAACACACTACGTACGACTTCGAATAACGAGAATATCAAATTACGATAAAAAAAACTACATATAAATAAAGAAAGACAGATGATGACAAAAAACAAATCAACAGTAAATTTCCAGAATTTGCCAGACTAAAAATAAAGAAACCAAGTGGCAATGTAGCCAAAAAGAGTGTGGGCCATTTAAATGTTTAAATTTAAAAATGAAATAAAATTTTGCCAAATTAATTTTTTTGTTGTAAAGTACAATAGTTTCGATTAGAAATGGAATATTATTTCATTTCTATGTCTGCATCAGCTGGCCTCACAATACCTCATTCGATCGGACCCAGTTTCTTGCACTTTTTCGAGTATATGGGGTCATATCTCGACAAAGGCATCACGAAAGTTGGCGTTCATTTGTCTTTGGTTTGTCGGCATAACACTTTTCTTTAACGGCGCCCCACAGAATATTGTCCAACGGTTCAAATTGCAGCTTCTTGACGGCCAAATGACATCACCAAACATCGTTCACATCCACACTATGAAAAGCAGATACAAAAAATCGGCTATCATGGTGCGATAGATGTCTGCATTGACCGTAATGGTTGCCATGTCCTTATTTTCAAAGAAATTTGGGCTAATGATGCCTCCGCTTCACAAGCCGCACCAAACAGTCACTCGTAGCGGGAGCATTGAGTTCTGCAACATCAACGTGTGTGGGTTTTGAAACACTCTTGGGATTGTAAGACGCCTGACACTTCAGATACAGTGAAAAACCTTGGCAAGAGCAAGGCAAAAACTTCCTAAAATTACGAAAAATGAAGGTAAAACATCTGAGCATAGCACATGATTGTAATTGAACATGGAAAGCAACATCTCACGAAATGGCAGACGTGCCATAATGATATGCAGATGGCTTGCAAGGAAATCTTGGGCATGCAGCTGAAAACAGCTCAATTGGAGTTGTACAAGCCAAAGAGATTAGCGTGTGTTGGTATGACACCGATAATGAGAACCTGTTCTACCGCGATGTTGGAAGCTCTGTTATATTTAAGTCCGTTGCACATGGTACAGAAGACCAAATTTACGAAAAGTATGGTTAAGTTGATCGGAGAAAAATCTAATATAAAATTTATTAGAAAATTTTGTGACTTAAGGAATCGAAGTGAGTTCGGAAGCGCTTCGCAACAAGACATATTAAGTACATTTAGTCATGGGGGTTGTCTGGAGACCAATATGTAAATTCTGTGTCGATGAGAGTGAATCATCGAAACACATGCTTGAAACCACTGAGTCATTAATGCATCCAAGAAGGAAACATAGAGTCAACTCCGAACAACGACAGATATGTGAGGTACATTGACATTGAGGGACCTTGAATATAGCAACATAGTTGATAAGCTTTCAAAAGATAGTACAACAGATCAATCGATTGAAATCATAAACGCGATTGTCATTCCAATGTAGAAGCGAACAAATTTAGAACAAAAATTAAATTGGGCCTGACCGGAGCCGATCTTAGGAACCCTATAGTAGTTATAACAGCATACTGGCCTCTGTGTGTACACGCCCGATTATTGGGACACAACGACTTCTGCAGAATGTAATGGCGATTATTGCATCTTAATTGATCTATTTGTCCACATGTCGTTGATGGCTAGATCATCCAATTCAACCCAAAAGAAATTGATAATTATTTACCTATATTGCTAGCCGTTGACAGTGAAAGCCTGGCCAATATCGCACTCAAAGGATTGGAATGCATTGGACGGTGTTGGATATTATGTGAATTGATATCGTTCCAAATTCAACAGTGGGCTTCATCGCTAAAGATGAACTTTCGATGTAAATTAGAGTCAGTGCTCACCTCCACAGTTCATTCAGGGTAAGATCGTTTTTGTCTATGGTCATTTACCTTCAGTTTCTGAGTCAGTCTGCGAAATGCTGAGTTCTTGCGAGCGACGCGAAATCGATTGTCTCCTATTCTCCTGCTTACTCTCATAGACAAAGTCGATGTTTTCGGTCGATCTTGTGTTTCGTAAGTGAACTGGCATTAATCGATGGTTTACTGAGCCAGGAGAGTCGAATTTATTCATCGTATTGTGAATATTTGTCTCGTTTAGACGGTTGAGGTGATCGTAAAATGGGCGAAACGCGTGATACGTTACACGAAGTGAACACTCATTACAAACAATTTTATTATTTGCATGTGTTGTTGAATGTTATATCTGTTCGTGTTATCAAAATCAATGACAACTAATTAGATAGATTTACCATCTAGTAAATGACCGTTATTAACTTAACCGGAAGTGCATATCTGTTGGAAGACCGGATAGATGGGTTAAGTAATCTGTAGTTCTCACAATATAAGCACGACTGACTCACGTTAGGTGTTGTTACAAACACAAGATTGTATAACAAAAAATGTGTATAACAAATGTTATTTTTCGATTGCTTGAGTTAAGAAAGGAGGGCGAGAATGAATGAAGAATTTCTTAGTGTCGAAATTGACTAATATTCCGAACGGCATGTAAACGTTTTTTCTATGGCCCAAATGCTTAACATTGACTATTGGGAACCACATTAATTAAACGTGAAACGAAATGAGATAAGAAATCTGTGAAAATGTGGCTCGTGGCTATGCCGTAGGTGGTGACCTCAAATACTTTTCATATACTTTTTAATGCATTTCAGCTGCTATCTCGTCAATATTGCCTTCCACAACCGAAATTGTGATTTGGTTGCCTATGTGGGTCAAATCGAATGATTAGTCAGTTAGATTAGCCAATGGAGTGTTCCAAAACATGAGATTAATTGTTCATCGGACCCGCTTCTAATATGTCAACCAAGTACCATTCTCAAATCACCTTTTATGCATGTGCTCCGCATTTCAGAACACACGTCATTGGTTTTTGCGTGTCAGAACGCTTTAACATTTCTGCATGGTGGCGAACGTGCCAATGAGGAAACTGGTCGGTTTCATCCGAAGCTTGGAATCATGGAAGGATCACCGCTAACGGATCATAGAAGGAGGCTTACCTCACACTGAGTAAAACAAGAGTTAACTTGCCTGTGAACTGCAAGCTACCCGCTAACCTAATCTTAAATAAGTCAGTAATCATCGGGTGGTACTTTTCTGTATTTGATTGTAACAGTGGAATTTGCACCGTTATTAAAAAAGTACGGTACAAATACGTCGCTGCAACATAAACTGCATCAAACTGCATCAAACAGTGCAGTTTTCAGTATGCCTTGACACTCGTGAATAGTGTCTTGCTGCTGAATCCTAATTAACAAAAAAAATTAATCGTTATATTCGAAAGCAGATTTATTTTGTGCTTTAGGGTGCATTTTGCCACAAACGTCTTGTTCTTGCATATGAAATCGGATGCATTAGGATTAACGCAACAATGTTCTTGATGCAGCCATAGTCTAGGATGTACTGCGTTGGCTTATTAGACGGGAGGCTAATCACAGGTCAAATCTCAGATTTGCAATCAGCTAGTAAAATTGCCATGAGAAGTTCCTCAGCTATCTGTCGTTAGGGGTTGATGTAAAATTGTAGGTCCCGCCACTCATGTATAATATTAACACACACAACTTAAGTGATGGTAGAAGATAGGTTGTAATCCATTTCCTTTGCATTTCTTTCCCACAATTCACGCAGTTTTCTGTTACACTTATTTGAATGAAGTTTTTTGAATAAGCGGCCAAGGAGTAGAACGTATATGATACTGATATTATAGTAAGGCATGTAGTTTGTTGATGTAAAATTAGGTTCGAAGAGCCGTTTAAATTAATTACAAGACAATAAGAAATAAGTGTGCAGCGTAAAATTATCGGCCAAATATTTTTAATGCATAACCATACTTATTATGAAAGTGTTTAAAAATAACGTATACATCTACGTCTACATGCCATACATGTACGTACATATGTATATGTGTGTGTATGTATAAAGTAAAGTAGATTCTTACATACATATATACATATGTATTTTAAATATATATGTAGATACATATATAGTTATACATATATATGTATTAATGTATCTGATTATGCCATATCTGTATGTACATATTGTATGCTTAAATTCATTCTAAAATTTAAGTTGAATTGAATTTTAAAAACATCACATAGTTTTTCTTTTTTTTTTTGTACGGATATGCGTATCTGTGTGTGCTTGTGCATGTATTGCATTGATGGCTATTAAACAGAGTTTTAAAACTCTAGTTAAACTTTTCAAATTATCAACTCTTTATTGCAAAATTTCTTGAAACTTTCTTTGAGCAAAAATTCTGGGAAGGCCAGACAGAAAGCAAATGCTTATTAAAGAATTACTTCCACAGTCATTCACTCACAACAGGTATATACAATTCCAGTATTGAATTCAACATGGCAGTGGAATAGTGGCTTAATTTATTGTAGTTTGACGAATCAAAATATGAGTTTGACCGATTACATGGATTATGTTAACTTTGAGACTTGCCATGGTTTGTGGCTACTTTGTATACAACTGTGACTTAAGAAACCACTTAAGGAAAAGCCTAACAGGGAGAAATCGCTCGGTCTCCGTGGCTGCTACATGTCACCTTCACGTGGGATGGCCATGCCCTCAAATCGCTTGTGCAAAATATCTAAAGTGGCATGAGCTTTGTAGCACACAACGCCATCCTGTTAAAATCACATGTTGTTGGTTTTCAAATCATCCAAATCAGGTCAAAAGAAGTTGGTAATCATCGACTTCTAGTGCTCGCCGTTGACAGTGATAACCTGGCCAACATCATTCTCAAAGAAATATGGACCGCTCACGCCGCTGGTCAAAAATTCACATCAAACGGTGACTTTTCCGGAATGTATTTAAAGTTTTTCGATTTCATATGGATAAGTATCGTCCCAAATTCTAAACTTTTGTTTGTTCAGGTACCCTTTCTTCCAAAAATGGGCATCATAGCTGAATATGATTTTACGTTGTTGTCTATGGTCGTATACATTCTGTTTCTGGCTCAGTTGATTTTTATACGGCTTTAAGTCACAACGCAAAACTCTCACAGTCGGCGGTAATGTTTTCGCAAGATCTTGAGTTTCGTTGATGAGGTTGGTCGATTGTTTACTGAATAGGTGGAGTGGAATTTATCCCATTGTCGGACCCTAAATATTTCAGAAGAGGTTAGTTTATCATGCTTTGCATAACTTTGAAAAGTATAGAACAATAATTGGGCGGTAGTTTTCAGGGTTATTAGCCTCACCCTTTTTAAAAATTGGCGTCACAATAGCAGCATTTTAGCAAGATGACACGATATAAGGCACTGAAAAGGTTAGCTAATGGACGACTTGCCTATGTTGAGATCCGCTTTGTTAGGGCTCGAGCACGAAAGCATATACTAGACATAGTTACTGATACCCTTTCCAATCCGGGCAGTGGCTCATTGCTATCCAGCAGGTTGGAATAATTTGCACATCTTTCAGTTGAAAGGTCAACTTTATCCAGCTAGCTAGAGCAAGGACGGTCGGTCGATATAAGGGTAGGGATCGAACTAGGATTATTCCCAACTCTTTTAATGACCAAAAGATCTTACTTCTCTTTGGAAAAGAGAGAGCTTTAGTAAGAAGATGCTGCTCGTAAAGAGTCTTTTCGCGCGTTTATGCTGCGGCACTCGAAGTTCTCGACTATTTTTTTTTAGCATACCAGTTGGCGCACAGTTGTTATTGCGCCAATTTCTGAATGCCTCTGCAACTTTGCACGACTGATTAAAGCAACATTTGTGTCTTGGTTTATTCAAAAATGTTTTTGCAGGAATAAAAGCTTTCACCCCCGGGGCATATAATTTTTTTAACCATTTTTGACATGGCATCCACATATTCGTCGAGAAAACATAGTTTCCAGGTAACCTTTCGTATACAAAAACGGATCGTTTCGTGGCTGGCGGTACAACGTCACGAAGTCCGCAGAATGAAAAGAAGGCAAAAATGATGCAGTGAACCGTGTTTCCGAGACGTTCAAGTACCTTCACTTTGTACTTTTTAGCATGAGTGAGAAAGAAGTCGAGGGTATTGTTTTAGATGCTTTCAACACGTGAGTTGGTGCATTTACTAATTACGTAAGGTGATGATGCGAGGCGAATAACTGTGGCTTGAATAGTAGAGTCAAGAAGAGTTAGGAACGTTGAAATCACTTGCAATAACAACCTCTAGGCAGCCCTCAAGGATTCTAGATATGGAATCGGAAAGAGAGTCTAAATGGAAACCTCTATTTCTGCGTTTGGTCTCCTGTATACAAACCCGAAATGCAAAACACGTGCCATGATATTTAATTTAACTCAAAGGCAGTTAGATACTGCATCATACATGCCTAGTAAAAGCATAGATTTCTTGCAAAAACTGTGAAATAAAATTGTCATGAAACGTTTGTCAAAAATCTGCCGTTCGGAGTCGACTTTAAACTCTAGGTCCTGACACTCGTATAAAATTAACACTTAACGTTAGAGGTGTGAGAAACTAGGTCGTAATCTTAACTGAAGGGTTGTAATGACCAATTATATACCTACACTCAGCCACAAAAGTATACATACGGTTAACAAATTTCAGAAATTTTTTAACCATTCCGTTCTCGTTGAAAATCTTTATAATTGTCTGACAACTTTTCTCGATTTTAAGACGGTCTTTTGCATTGGTTCAGAAATTTGTGAATTTTGTTAATCGTATGTATACTTTTGTGGCCCTATGTATGTACATGCCTAGTGGTTATTGACATTGGTACACAACTTCATTGCGTATGTATATCGCAAGGCTCCTATTGGAATTAAAAAGGCATAGAAATTGATAACCAGGAGTATGAAAATCATGTGGATCAGGATTTTTAGATACCTGGGTTTTATGTAAGGCGAAAACATCCCGCTGATGGCGACAAATGTGAACATACACAGCGAAGAAATTTGATTTTTTTAATCGTACTTTCGTACGTTAAATAATTTTGTTATTCAATATCAATTGATACTTTTACAGGCATGTGAATTGAATGAGTTAGAGCGTGTGTGTGTGTACATGTATGAGTGTATGCAATGTGTATTTGAAAGTTAACTGTATAGGACATTGGGGATATTTAATATTATGCAATGATGATGGCAGATCTCATGATGCAATACTTTATGGACACGCATATATTTTAGTGTAAATTTATTTTATATAATGCGGTTGAACAGACAGACACACACAGATGGACAGACAGGCAGGCTGGCAAGCTGGCAGACCGACAGGCAGACGGACATACACACACACAAATGCATAGAAGGACAAACAAAAATGGGCTTCAATTGGCATTCATTTATGAATTTTATGTGCGTATGCTGTGTATGCTGTGTATGGATGTATGTACAATAAAATTGTATACATGTATGGATATGTATGTATGTATTGTATATATGTACATAGATAAAAGTATATGCAATAATACTTATTTAAATATGTTTGTATGTATGTATGGAATTTTTATTGTATACTTATATACTATTTTAATATTGTAAAAGTATATGTATTCTTCATATTGTTCATATAAACATGCGTTACATGCGTTGTAAGTGTTTGAGTTAATATTAAAGTATTATGCACATACATCCATACATACATACATACATATGTATGCACACGCATATTTTATCATGCATAAATTAATACTTACAGCAGTAGAAGTGCATGCATGTATCCTGTAATATTCTTACAATTCGAGGGACGTTTACGTACCTAGTTTATTCGAATTCCATTCGAACAATTAGTTTCACAACTGGTTACGAGATTATTAGTTTTTAAATGATAATGTTGCAACAATAAGCAATTGGAACCTTTGGTTTTAAAGTACCAACCATTTATCGTACCTGAATACCCTATTTTGGGTTTTCATACACTCCGTATA
The DNA here is from genome assembly GCA_936449025.2 of Sarcophaga subvicina. NCBI lineage: Eukaryota > Metazoa > Arthropoda > Insecta > Diptera > Sarcophagidae > Sarcophaga > Sarcophaga subvicina. The sequence continues at coordinate 45,043,748 of OW388084.2, forward strand.
ATTTCTAGATAATTTCCCTAGAAGACGCCATAGTCCAGTAGGTAGTGCGATGGCAAAAACTCTCAGAGTAAATAAAAATATCTTTCGGAGTAGACGCTAAATTGGAGGATAAAATTGACACACACCATGGGTGGTGTGAGGAGCTAGGTTGTAAATCTAACTAAAGGGTTGTCATGACCAATAAATAGGTAGGAACGCTAAACTTAGTATTAAAGTAAATAAAATTGCCACGAAAAGTTTCTCGTTCAGAGTAGACGTTGAATTGTAGGTCCCACCAATCGTGGATAAAATTAACACACACACCATGGGTTGTCTGAGGAGCTAAATAATTGCAATGATCAATTAAGTAAATAGGCAAGGGCGCTAAACTCACCCAAGTGGTGAAAGATGGTTAAGAACTGATTTAAATTTCATTCTTATTTAGCTTTACGCAGCTGTATGTTGAAGTTGCAGTAGTCCAGCAGGTAGTTAGTTGGTTTATTCGACGTGCAACCACGGTTCAAACCTCAGGTCAAACATCTCCTACCAAAACGAAATCTTCCTCTCAGCAGATTTCTGGCAAAAACTCTGAGAGTAAATAAAATTGCCATGAAAAGTTTCTCAAAAATCTGTCGTTCGAAGTCGACTTTAAACTGTAGGTCCCGCCACTTATGGATAAAATTAACACACAGCATAGTGATGTGAAAAGCTAGGTCGTTATACTAACTGCAGAATTGTAATGACCAATTATGTGGGTGTGTATGTTGAATAAATTAATTTTTTTTAGTGAAGACAGTCGGTCAAAAGATCAATTACTATCCAGAGGTTACTTCTGGAAAGTATCTTTTCTGAAGGGGCGCAGTAGACTCAAAGAATATTTGTACAGAGTAAAGATCGCTTCAATTTTAGTAAGCAGATTCCGTGATGAGGAGAATAAATTATCAGAAAACGTACTTGGAACGTTAACGCATCTCAGAAGAAAACACCCGGGTGTTTATCATATACTAGGCAGGGAGTTATTCTTACTGATAACGAACAACATTCAAGCATATACCAGAGCAACAGGGTTGTGAAAGAATTATAGGGATACCCTATAAAGGTCCCTACCTTTACGTACGTACATGGTGTACGTATGACATGGTAAAATCTCTAAGTGACAATAATGGATACAAGGTAGGATAGATTATGCACCGACTTTGTCATTTTTGCTGTTCATAAAACTTATGAACTTTTACTGAGGGAGTGATAGTGTAATCACTCCCGGTTACACTTTCGAATGGGGGTACTTAGTGCTTTAAACCGATTTTAATCGTATAAGAATGACAATATAAGTATAATACCACAAGTAATCATTTATGAAATGATTTTACATACATACATACATAATTGGTCATTACAACCCTTCACTCAGGATTACAACCTAGCTTCTCACACTACTTATATTGTGCGTGTAAATTTTTTACATGAGTGCTGGGACCTACAGTTTAAAGTCGATTCCGAACGACATATTTTAGAGAAACTCTTCATGGCAAATTAATTTACTCCCAGAGTTTTTGTCAGAAAATATTTTTTCGTATTTCGTTTTCATTGAGATGTCTGACCTGGGGTTTGAACTAAGGCCTCACGTTTAATTAGCCAAAACACAACCTACTAGACTATGACAACTTCATGAAATTATTTTAGCTTATAATGATGCCTGATATGATTCCATTTGTGTATTCTATTTTAATCCACTTCAAATTCCTTCTCACTTTTTAAATGTAAAACAGGTGGCTAGTGAAGTGACTGGTAAAAAGTGACAGTCAAAAGTCATTAGAATACAATCGTTGCTGTTAGAATTTAACACGCAATGTAATGCATTTACAATTTGTAAAAAATAAACCATATGTACACTTGGGGGACGTGTGTGTATTATTCGGTTTAATTCTCCAAAAAAAAATAATAAATAAATAAAAAAAAAATTTTAATAAAAAATTTTCAAAGTTTCAAAATGATGTTTAAATAATTTCGTTTAAATTATTGTTTAAAAACAAAATTCTTAATTTTTCTTGATTATCATTTCCTAAGAACTCACTTCGACAGTGTCTGTCTTTACTAAATCTCGATTCCTATTTCTTTAGGCCGCAATTCCAAGAAAAATGGAAAAAAAAGAAAACTTTTTTTGTGTGGACACTAATGCATTCGAAAAACTTAATTGTGTTTGCCATTAAAATATTGTATATAAATTTATAAATATGTATGTGTGTATGTAAATGTATATATAATAAATGTATATATGTACATATGTATGTATGCATGCATGTAAATATATTTTAAAGTATGTATGTATAGTAAATAAGTGGCATGCAATTTACAAAAAACAGTCTTCGATAACAAGAAAGGACACAAAGAGAAAAGTTGAGTAGAGCCACAACCAACCCGTTTTAAAAACAATCCCACTATCAGCATTGAGATAAACAAACTTGCAACCACCATTCCGAGTAAACAACCAAACTTACAACAAAATTTTTTAACAATTTATACCGGATATTATTCTAACTGGGTGCCCTGGTAGTCTAGTGGGTGGTGTGCTATACTATTAGCGTGAGGGTCGTGGGTTCGATTCCCACCAGAGACTCTGGTCTGTGACACTTCACCGAGCACATAGTCAAGTTACCTCGCTCGTATATAATTAGGATATAATTTGTAATTGTATTGTAATTAATAAATAAATAAATAAATTATTCTAACTGTAGTCTAAATATAACGGGTATTATTAAACAATTTTGTTTGTCAGTGAAAGTGTTGTAAGTATGAACTGCAGATTCGTGGCATGAGTAAATGCCAAATATGCCTAGAGTAGTAAGACCGTGTAACACAGTGTTTCGTAAATTGAAAAATTAGCTTCAGGCGAGATGGTGATGGCTGAATAGGTACTCAAACGAACAGTTATCTCGAATTTGATGTGAATAGCAGCCAAAGGCAATGTATGGCAAGGTTTCTTGGCCAGTGGCAGTATTAGAAAGAAAATAGCAAATATGCAATCAATGAAGCAAGGGACCAAGTGATAATTATTAACTTTTTATTATTCAAAAAGAAAAATTAACTTGATTGACATATGGTTTCATGTGGAATGCGGCACTCGATAACATAAAGTTATTGATACCATAGTTGCCAACACACTACCTACTGTGTTGGCTTATTAGACGTGAGGCCACGATTCATATCCCAGCTCAGACATCTCGAACAAAATGAAATATGAAAAAAATATTCCTGCGGCGACTACCTCTCAGCAGATTTCTGTCAAAAAAACTCTGAGAGTTAAATAAAAGTGTCATGTTTCTTGCAAAACCTGTCGTTCGGAGTCAGGTCCCCCTACTCTTGTTTAACATTAACACACACAACGTAAATGTTGTAAGAAGCTAGGTCGTAACCCTGACTGATCCATAAGTGGCGAGACCTACAGTCTGTCTGACTTGCAGAGATGTCGAACCTGGGGTTTGAACCGTGGCTTCACATCTAACAAGCCAAACCACTACCTACTAGACTATGGCAATAACGTACTTACTCTTAATTGGTAATATTTTAGTCAGGCTTACAACCTAGCTTCTAATATCACAAATTTTGTTTTTGTTAATTTTATCTGCCAGTGGCGGAGCCTACAGTTTAAAGTCGACTCCGAACGAAAGATTTGCTCAAATTTACTTGGAAATTTTACTCTGAGAATACTGCTGAGTGCAAGTCACCGGAAGAAATACCTTTTCATATTTCGTTTTGTTCGAGGTGTATATGAGCTGGAGTTTAAAACAAGGCCTGGCTTGCTTTTAATATCTCAACACACTACCTACTAGACTTCAGCGACTTCACTAGCTCATAAATTCATTTGGTATACGAGTATACCTTGGAAATTCTATCAGAACCAAATTTATCACAAATTAAATTGAAGCTTTTTAATATAGGGTATGTATGTATAGTATATTCATAAATTCCAAACTTCTACGACCATACAATTATAGGGAACTGCCTCTGCTTCTCATATAGAAAAAATTCAAAGACGGCAAAATAAAATACTACGTAGTACTAAAACTACACTATGGTTCAATAAATTCTCAAATACTTATCACATTCATTTTCAGAGCGCCCTCAATGAGCCACCGGTGAAAGCGGAGATTCCATTCAAATTCCTTCGCCTGAAACATTTTGGAAGTCTAGCCTTCTGACCTCCATACAAATTTGGTAAAAAAAATTGAGCATTTGACACTAAACTAATTGGTCAAGGCAAGAAATTGATTATTTTTTCAATTAAAATTAAGTTTTTATTAAAAATCAAAACGTATAAATTAAAAAAATTAAGTCAGCAAGAAATGAAAGAAATTTTAAATGGCATTCACTGTATATACTGTTCACATCTGCGTAAATTAATATTTCCAATACAATTTGATGTACAATATATTGTACAAGTAAGCATTTACGAACATTCGTACATAGCCTGACATACATACATATATGCAATGTATGCATGAATGTATACTTAAATATATAAAGGGTTGCTCACTTAAAATCTGAACACTTTTTTCAATATCGTAAAATGCATAACTTTTTACGCGTTTTTAATGCCGTAAAGTATCCGTAAAGAATATCCCCTAAAGTTAACCTTTCGAGCAGTTGGTAGACATTTCAACGGCTCAGGAATCTTTAATGAAGGAATTTGTCAGAAGATTCTTAATGTTTGACTACATGACTACAGTAGAGGGCAATGACAAGGACTGTGGATAATTTATTTAGACGGCGTAAGCCTTGGTTAAGGTCAAGTTAAATTGTTGTTGGCGAAACCCAACAGGAAAGTAATTGGTGTTATTGTCTACGATTAACAAGTGCTACCCTATCTATCTATGATAGTCGGGTGGTTTATATTTAGGTAAGCTAGGTTAGTTTAAAATATCCTAAAAACCATTGGTCACATGTGCCTTAGCTCCGTTTATAATATCTCTGATATATTTTCCGTAATTTATTTATCTTATTATGGTGGTGGAGATTTTAGCTAAAGCACGTGTCACTAAATTCTGGTTACTCCTAGTCGCCATAGTCTAGGAGATAGAGTGTTGGCTTATTATACGTGCGGCCAAGGATCAAACCACGGGTCAGAAGTCTCTAACAAAACGAAATATGAACAAATATTTCTTCGTCGACTTCCGCTAAACAGATTTCTGGCAAAAACTCTGAGAGTAAATAAAATTGCCATGGAAAATTTTCTCAAAAATCTGTCGTTCGGAGTTGTCTTAAAACTGTAAGTCTCACTACTCATGTATAAAATTAACACACACAATATAAGTGGTGTGAGAAACGAGGTCGTAATCCTGACTGAACGGTTGTAATGACTAACTACTACCCTTCGTCTCAGATATCAAAGTCGAAGATAACGTCCTCCTCCACTTTTTCATCATTACAGCTTCCGCAGAAGTCGTTAAGTAATATTGCAAGCCTTGAAGCATATCTAGACGCTTGTCGGAATTCTATTATGGCTGCTATGAGACTCCTATGATGAATTCTGGCTAGGTTTAATGCAAATTTTGTTCAGCACTAGTATATATAAAGCGGGCTAGTTTTGTTTGGTTCCTATACAAGTGGGTCTATTATACCATTTTTTCATTGTAAATTAGAAAAGTTTGTGAAAAATCATTTGTTGCTCTCCTGCAGAGCAGTGTCATGAATCAACATTTCCAAATACGTCAGCTATTTTAAAACTTCCCGTGTTCAGGAGGTAACAGGTGGGTAGCCGTTGAATGTCTCGCTGTGTCCTCTAGAGGCATCCATACATATTCTCTAGGAAATTAATTACTGAGGTATTGGCTTTGCACTGCACTAAAAAAATTCAGACTGTAACAGGCAATGTGAGATTCAATTGTTCCAAAACGATTTCACATCACTTTATAGCCTAATCTGGATCCATTAGTGAATACTTGGAAGACGTTAACTGGAAGATATCATATCATATCATAAATCATTAGTATAATGAAATCTTTTCGATATTTTCGTTAAAAAAGAAAAGCCGTAAGCGGGCTCAAGGATCGTATAGTATTTTATGCAAGTGCCCTGCACTTCACAATGGACGTCATCGGTTTTTGGGTGACAGAACGTTTGAAAATCTGGGCATGGTGGCGAGTTTACAAGACGGTTTTATCCGGAACTCGCTATGGTTCAAACCCACCACTAACGGATCATGACAGGCTGGCTTACCTCACACTGGGTAATGCAATGTATCATATCGGCCTCCGAGAAAAGTTTGCTTGTGAACAGCGAGCTACCCGCTAACTTGACATGCTATATATAAGATTATGACATGAATATAACATCCGTGGTTATAGCGCTTAGATTTATATTCACAATCGCAGACAAACGTTTAGTCAATAGGCCTGGTGGGCCCAAGTAAATGATAGTAAACAACGCCTAGCTGATGTAGTTCTATAAGCACCTGTTATCATGATTTCCAGCTTCATATGCCGCTCAAACTAGACTTTTTGATCTCTTTTCTCCAAAACTAAAGACTCAACCGTGTCCGCTTAGAAGAGAGTTGGTTTTTTATAATTAATACCCCAATTTAGGCTTTGCAGGTATAAATAGTGTATGCCGCCTTTGTGATCCGCCTTTGTTAGATACTGGGTACAGCTAACATCGAAGAAGCTTAAGTGACTCTATAGGAAGCAGCAGGTAAGTACATCTCATCTTGACTTCTCTCTGTTGATATTGACTGTCACAACTATTTATGTTTTCTTGCAGTTAAGCTTGAGTTATTGTAAATATTTGTACGTCCACAATGTAAGCGTTACCCCCTTTTATGTATACGAATGCACTTGTATGAACGTTTGTAAGTTTCTCTGGGCGTTATGTGTGTATTCATTGCATGCACTGAGTGCGTGTCTTTGTGTTACACTTCCGGACGCACGTAATTTATGTGCGTTCGTATATGTCAGGTTACTGTGTAAGTGGAAACACTACCACATGTACTATGTTCTCATACAACTGGACATATCGCATAACTTTAAAGGTATGCGTGTGTGTGTGCATTCGTATAAATCTGTGTGTGAGTGCGTGTGTGTTTATATTTTATAGTGTAAATCTGATAGAGGCAGGATGTTCAGAGGTCCTGCATCACATCAACATCATCACAAGCTGTTAAAGGAAAAAGCAACAGCAACGACAACAACAACATCAACAGTGACAAAATCAGCAAAAATATTATGCGTGCGATAATGCAACTCATTTTTCAAAAAAAAAAAAGAAAAAAAAACAACAGAAAATAACTAAAAAAAAATATATTTCCACACAGTGCGTGTAGGCGTTTGTGTAAAATTATAAAAACAAAAAAATGTTGTTCTGTGTTGCACATACATGCATACATATCGAATATATATAAATATATTATGTATGTATGTAAGTGTGTCTATATAAATTTGCATATGCATATCCATATGTATGTATGTATTTTTATATATGCATACATATAATAAAAAATTAAATTAAAATTTAAAATTTATTTGAAAAACTTTTTCACATAAAATATGCATAATAACAGTCAGTCGGAGTGAAGAACCATTGTTTATTATGTATGCCTTTATGTGTTGTTTCTATGTGTGAATGAATGAATTTAAGCTTTATGCATAAACACACACACATACACACATGCATTTATTAATACGTATGAGTTTATACTTTGTCTCACACTTCATAGATAATTTTAAATTTTACAATTTTTTTTATTAAAATCTTGTAGAATTTTATAGAAAATTTAGAAAGACAAGACTGCCCTCAATAAGCCACAAGCGACTTAAAAATGAATACCAAATCCTACCCTGAGATACTACAGAAGCCTGAATGTGTTGTGATGGATCTGTCGGACAGCCTTGGAAGCCAGTTGTCTTTCATCAATTCTCTAATTACAGACAGTCCATGCGAATTGATCTTTTTGCAACATTATGTTCTCCCTTAGAGAGAAGAAAAACGGCTCCCCATTTTATAATTTTATACTCTGTAATCATTTAAATGACAGCTCATGACAACTAAAGGTTGTTTTTTATAGAGGTATAGAACTTTAAGTTGCAATAAAACAACGATGGATTATTCGATTGACATGAATTTTATTTATCCGAAAGATAATCTTGTGGCATTACATTTTAAATATGATTTCTGGCATATGACCGCCACGGCTGGCGCGGATGTAGTCCAATCTGGACGTCCAATTTTCGATGACTTTTAATACGATAATACGGCGAATGTTGTCTTCCAAATGGTCAAGCGTTTGTGGCTTTACCGCATAGACCAATGACTTTACATAGCCCCACAGAAAGTAGTCTAGCGGTGTTAAATCACAATCCTGACTGAACGGTTGTAATGACTAACTACTACCCTTCGTCTCAGATATCAAAGTCGAAGATAACGTCCTCCTCCACTTTTTCATCATTACAGCTTCCGCAGAAGTCGTTAAGTAATATTGCAAGCCTTGAAGCATATCTAGACGCTTGTCGGAATTCTATTATGGCTGCTATGAGACTCCTATGATGAATTCTGGCTAGGTTTAATGCAAATTTTGTTCAGCACTAGTATATATAAAGCGGGCTAGTTTTGTTTGGTTCCTATACAAGTGGGTCTATTATACCATTTTTTCATTGTAAATTAGAAAAGTTTGTGAAAAATCATTTGTTGCTCTCCTGCAGAGCAGTGTCATGAATCAACATTTCCAAATACGTCAGCTATTTTAAAACTTCCCGTGTTCAGGAGGTAACAGGTGGGTAGCCGTTGAATGTCTCGCTGTGTCCTCTAGAGGCATCCATACATATTCTCTAGGAAATTAATTACTGAGGTATTGGCTTTGCACTGCACTAAAAAAATTCAGACTGTAACAGGCAATGTGAGATTCAATTGTTCCAAAACGATTTCACATCACTTTATAGCCTAATCTGGATCCATTAGTGAATACTTGGAAGACGTTAACTGGAAGATATCATATCATATCATAAATCATTAGTATAATGAAATCTTTTCGATATTTTCGTTAAAAAAGAAAAGCCGTAAGCGGGCTCAAGGATCGTATAGTATTTTATGCAAGTGCCCTGCACTTCACAATGGACGTCATCGGTTTTTGGGTGACAGAACGTTTGAAAATCTGGGCATGGTGGCGAGTTTACAAGACGGTTTTATCCGGAACTCGCTATGGTTCAAACCCACCACTAACGGATCATGACAGGCTGGCTTACCTCACACTGGGTAATGCAATGTATCATATCGGCCTCCGAGAAAAGTTTGCTTGTGAACAGCGAGCTACCCGCTAACTTGACATGCTATATATAAGATTATGACATGAATATAACATCCGTGGTTATAGCGCTTAGATTTATATTCACAATCGCAGACAAACGTTTAGTCAATAGGCCTGGTGGGCCCAAGTAAATGATAGTAAACAACGCCTAGCTGATGTAGTTCTATAAGCACCTGTTATCATGATTTCCAGCTTCATATGCCGCTCAAACTAGACTTTTTGATCTCTTTTCTCCAAAACTAAAGACTCAACCGTGTCCGCTTAGAAGAGAGTTGGTTTTTTATAATTAATACCCCAATTTAGGCTTTGCAGGTATAAATAGTGTATGCCGCCTTTGTGATCCGCCTTTGTTAGATACTGGGTACAGCTAACATCGAAGAAGCTTAAGTGACTCTATAGGAAGCAGCAGGTAAGTACATCTCATCTTGACTTCTCTCTGTTGATATTGACTGTCACAACTATTTATGTTTTCTTGCAGTTAAGCTTGAGTTATTGTAAATATTTGTACGTCCACAATGTAAGCGTTACCCCCTTTTATGTATACGAATGCACTTGTATGAACGTTTGTAAGTTTCTCTGGGCGTTATGTGTGTATTCATTGCATGCACTGAGTGCGTGTCTTTGTGTTACACTTCCGGACGCACGTAATTTATGTGCGTTCGTATATGTCAGGTTACTGTGTAAGTGGAAACACTACCACATGTACTATGTTCTCATACAACTGGACATATCGCATAACTTTAAAGGTATGCGTGTGTGTGTGCATTCGTATAAATCTGTGTGTGAGTGCGTGTGTGTTTATATTTTATAGTGTAAATCTGATAGAGGCAGGATGTTCAGAGGTCCTGCATCACATCAACATCATCACAAGCTGTTAAAGGAAAAAGCAACAGCAACGACAACAACAACATCAACAGTGACAAAATCAGCAAAAATATTATGCGTGCGATAATGCAACTCATTTTTCAAAAAAAAAAAAGAAAAAAAAACAACAGAAAATAACTAAAAAAAAATATATTTCCACACAGTGCGTGTAGGCGTTTGTGTAAAATTATAAAAACAAAAAAATGTTGTTCTGTGTTGCACATACATGCATACATATCGAATATATATAAATATATTATGTATGTATGTAAGTGTGTCTATATAAATTTGCATATGCATATCCATATGTATGTATGTATTTTTATATATGCATACATATAATAAAAAATTAAATTAAAATTTAAAATTTATTTGAAAAACTTTTTCACATAAAATATGCATAATAACAGTCAGTCGGAGTGAAGAACCATTGTTTATTATGTATGCCTTTATGTGTTGTTTCTATGTGTGAATGAATGAATTTAAGCTTTATGCATAAACACACACACATACACACATGCATTTATTAATACGTATGAGTTTATACTTTGTCTCACACTTCATAGATAATTTTAAATTTTACAATTTTTTTTATTAAAATCTTGTAGAATTTTATAGAAAATTTAGAAAGACAAGACTGCCCTCAATAAGCCACAAGCGACTTAAAAATGAATACCAAATCCTACCCTGAGATACTACAGAAGCCTGAATGTGTTGTGATGGATCTGTCGGACAGCCTTGGAAGCCAGTTGTCTTTCATCAATTCTCTAATTACAGACAGTCCATGCGAATTGATCTTTTTGCAACATTATGTTCTCCCTTAGAGAGAAGAAAAACGGCTCCCCATTTTATAATTTTATACTCTGTAATCATTTAAATGACAGCTCATGACAACTAAAGGTTGTTTTTTATAGAGGTATAGAACTTTAAGTTGCAATAAAACAACGATGGATTATTCGATTGACATGAATTTTATTTATCCGAAAGATAATCTTGTGGCATTACATTTTAAATATGATTTCTGGCATATGACCGCCACGGCTGGCGCGGATGTAGTCCAATCTGGACGTCCAATTTTCGATGACTTTTAATACGATAATACGGCGAATGTTGTCTTCCAAATGGTCAAGCGTTTGTGGCTTTACCGCATAGACCAATGACTTTACATAGCCCCACAGAAAGTAGTCTAGCGGTGTTAAATCACAAGATCTTGGAGGCCAATTCACAGGTCCAAAACGTGAAATTAGGCGGTCACCAAACGTGTCTTTCAATAAATCTATTGTGGCACGAGCTGTGTGACATGTTGCGCCGTCTTGTTGAAACCACATCTCCTGGACATCATGGTTATTCAATTCAGGAATGAAAAAGTTAGTAATCATGGCTCTATACCGATCACCATTGACTGTAACGTTCTGGCCACCATCGTTTTTGAAAAAGTACGGACCAATGATTCCACCAGCCCATAAAGCGCACCAAACAGTCAGTTTTTCTGGATGTAACGGTGTTTCCACATACACTTGAGGATTACCTTCACTCCAAATGCGGCAGTTTTATGGTGCGAAAACGTTCCATGGTTAATCCAATTAACTGCTCTGATGGACGATTTTGTCGACGATAAAATGGACGTAGTGCGCGATACGTTTTCCGCACAAAAGCATTATTTTCGAAATAAAATTGCACTATTTGCAAGCGTTGTTCAGGCGTGAGTCTATTCATGATGAATTGCCAAATCAAACTGAGAATAAATCACTTGACAGCTGTTAAATCGGTCGCCATCTTGAAAAGTAATGACAACTTAAAGTTCTATACCTCTAAAAAAAAACCCTTTATAAATTGATTTTTTTTCTTCAAAATTTTAAACGTGAAAAGCTCTTATGAAGAACTTTTTGTAACATTTTTCATTGCAATAAAAAGGTGGACTGTACTGCTATGCAGCTCGTCTCTATTATGATTTTATGTAACCTCAATCTTACTTGGTCATGACAACACTTAATTAGGATTACAACCTAGCTTCTCATTCCACCCATAATGTGTGAGGTCTACGGTTTAATATCGTCTTCGAACGACCGAAACTTTTCATTGCAATTTTATTTCACTCTCAGAGTTTCTGCCACAAGACTGTTGAGTAGAAGTCGTCTAAGGTTGTATTTTTATTTTCATATTTTTTTCGTTGCATATGACTGAGCAGTGATTTGAATCGCGAAATCTCGTCTAATACCTCAGTATACTACCTACTAGACTATGGCGACCAGCAATTTGGTAGAAAGGGAACCAATCATAGAACTCAAGGTCTTTTATGACTTTCGGCATATATGCACCTAATTTATCAAGTCGTGCAATGAAAAAAATTTTCGATTTCTTCACTACATGCCTTGTATTCATTATTAGCCACAATATCCATGCGGTATATGCGTGTCCGGGAAGGATGCTCGTTAGTGTACTTAACTCGCCTTTACTTAGTCTTAATATATTCAGGGTTTTTCATCCATCAATATTGTTCCTCTATTATCTTTCTAATTGGGTACCCTGGTAGTATAGTGGGTAGTGTGCTACACTATTAGCGTGAGGATCGTGGGTTCGATTCCTACCAGATGCTCTGGCCTGTGACACTACACCGAGCATATTGTCAAGTTACTCCGCTCATATATAATTAGAATATAATTTGTAATTGTATTGTAATTAATAAATAAATAAATAAATAAATAAATAAATAAATAAATAAATAAATATCTTTGTAATTTCGGCTTCTGTGTCGTGGTATTCCACAATACTTCGTGTGATGTTTGCGCCAATTTAGTAGCCTGGTTTTCAATACACTAAAAGTGCCTTTTAATAGTCGCCTTAGTCTAGTAGGTGGTGTGTTGGCTTATTAGTCATGAGGTCACGGATCAAACCACAGATCAGACATCTCCAACAAAACGAAATACTAACGACTATTTCTTAGGGAACTTCCTCTCAGCAGATTCCTGGCAAAAACCCTGAGTGTAAATTAAATTTTTATGTAAAAGCTTCCCAAGAATATGTATTTCGGAGTTAACTTGAAACTGTAGGTCACACCACTCATGTATTAAAATTAACACACATCACTCATGTGTGAAACTAGGTCGCTATCCTGACTGAGAGCTTGTAATAACCAATTATGTATGTATGTGTGTATGTAAAAGGCACTAATGTTCTGTAATTGCATACCCTTATTAGCTGGAATATGCGCTGTCTTAATTTCGTTCATCCCTTGATGATTAGGCACCCATATAATGCGTGCCGTAGCATATCTGAAGAAACTGTTAATTGCCTTCTTACATTTGATTCTGTATTCCTCGATGGCATTGTCCCAATCCTAATTTAACTACCAGCAAAGATATCCAAATCCCTTGTGCGTCATGTTTATAAAACTTTCACTGTTCCGATCATGCATTCTTTGATCGCATGTATATCCACTTAAAAACCATATTATTGTCCTGTAGCCGGAGGTATAGTTTCTTATATATTATATATTATATATTATACAACTTAACGATACAACAATAATTTGCTTGTACACTATTCTATTTCACACTTCTGTCCGCGTTAACACTAACAACTGTTCGTTAGATCTTCTCTGCTTACAACCTTTTTGCAAGCAATACCACTTGTACGTTCAAACCGCAACATGTCTTCACACAAGGCTGACTGAATTATAACTGACTGACTGCTGGCCTTGTCTTGCCCTTTTATATACGCACGTAATCAGTATGATGAACGTTCTCGACGTGGAAGGTTCTTGTTCTCTCCTTCTCGAGAATTCTATTGCTAGTACATTGTTGTTTGTGTACCTTGCTTAAATTGTCCATCCCTTTTTGTTACATACTTGTTGTTGTTGGTACCAGGCGCAACCGGGTTCGTTGTACATATGTGTGTGTGCAGCTTTAGATAACCAACACGTTCATTGCATACTTAGCGTTAGTGTGTGTTTGTATCGTGTGGCTTTGTGTTGGTGTAGCTGGTAGCTTTTTGTTTATCGTTTTTATTGTTAAACGATATTATGTCGTTTCGATTTATGTAACAATATGTTGGCCTGCAGAATATAGGTAACTCCCCATATTGAAACTGTACTTCTATCGTTTGGGTAAAGGATACTGTTTCCAATGCCTTTCTGGGTGAAGTCCTAATCGTGCCATTTATCTTTGAACTACACATTCTCAGAAAACTCTGAATTATTTGATGTCTATTGAGTCGTAAATAAATTTGAGTTTAAATATGCTCCTGTAGAACCAAGGTGTCAATCAAAATCATATGGATGGCGCTGATTCCAAAAATATTATCAGATGTTATGTGCCCATAGGGTTTTCCAAGCGGGTGTACGTGCGATCAGAGAGTGTAAGGGCAATAGCATTCAAAAATACTTTATCATTGCCAGCCCGGGACTGTAAAATGGCTATTAACAATTTATCCAGGTATTATATGAGTAGCTTATTATCAAGAAGTGGTCGGAAGTGAGGAAGCAAGTAACCAGAGAATTAAAGAACATAAATCCGGATAATTTAATATGTTTTAGGGATAACTTAGTAGCTTAACATAGTCTATAAAAGTGGGCGGAAATATCACATAAACTGTGACAATTATGTAAAATTGCAAAGATACACACACTGTGACGATTATTAGGGATAGGATTATGGCCTAGCTCAGGATTACGACCTAGCTTGTCACACCACTTATGTTGTGTATGTTAATTTTATACATGAGTAGCGGGACCTACAGTTTAAAGTCGACACCGAACGACCGATTTTTGAGAAACTTTTTCATGGTACTTTTATTTACTCCCAGATTTTTTGCCACAAATCTGCTGAGAAATATTTTTTTTATGTTTCGTTTAGTTGGAGATGTTTGACTTGGGGTTTGAACCGTTGCCTCACGTCTAATAAGCCGGCGAAACAATAAGTATATTAAAACTGAGCAGAGGCAGCTTGGGTACATTGATGAGCGTTCTTACAAGTACATATGACTCGCATAAGCGTGGTGGATGATGATGAATGCTGGGTATGAAAGAGTGAAAGAAGTTCATGAAACAGATTTACTATTTACTTAAGGATGAGCGCACAACAAGCCGATACGATGGCTTAGATGGCCTTAACCCCTTTGATTAGTCCCCTCCCTCAATATTTTATTTTTTTTCTTAAACTTTTTTACCTTTTTCACATATTATTTTAAATTAAAGACTTTAAAGATTCACGGGAAATTGAACATTTTTAAAGTAGAATTTATTTATCTGTTATTATTTTAATTTTTCTTTTTTATTTTTTTGTTTTGCGTTTTTAAATACTGAGAAAAAATTATGAATTCGCATAATTTTAATGTATGTGTGTAGGTTCTAAGTACACACTTGTATAAACACTCACACACGAATACACTCTATAAAAAAATAATAAAAATATACATGTACAGTTGGCGATAAAATTTTTCGTAACAAATTATTTTCTAAATGTTGCAGCCGAATAAGTCAGAGAATGATTTAAAGTTCTCCGAAGATTCTACCTCAGACTCCACCGTATTAAACATTTTTCTCCCGAGGCACTGAAACCCATTTCAAAGGGTCTTTATTATCCACAGATAGAACGCTCGAGAAATCTGTCCCTCGACAAAATCGTATGAAACGGTGGCGAAAGACTAACTCATGTAGGCGATCATTGATCGTAATACGAGAGATGACATACAAAAATATACATAATTCAGCCAGGATTACGGCCTAGTTTCTCACATCACTTATGTTGTGTGTTAATTTTATACAGGATTGGGGGGACCTACAGTCGAATCCGAACGATAGATTTTTGAGAAACTTTTTTCATGGGAAATTAATTTTTCGCTCAGAGTTTTTGTCAGAAATCTGCTGAAATCTGAAGCCGCCGAAGAAATATTTTTCTTATAATTTGTCAATGTTACAATGGGTCAATTCGACCTCCGGGTACTGTACTTGTCTTAATTGACAGATACACGTCCTCTAACATATCCTCCATATTTTGTTTTGTTAGAGATGCCCAATCTGGGGTTTGAACTGGGGCTCTCGTCTAATAAGCCAACGCACTACTTACTAGACTACGGTGACTTTTACTTGTACTACCATCCCATCTCAGTCAGCCACAGTGTCAAATTGAAATTTGAAAATCGATAGAGGCGTCCTTATCTAGAGCTTTGCTACAATTTTCAACATCCTTTGCAACACCTTAAGTTTCCTTTGCAACGCCTTCATCTTCCATAGAATGTCTTCTTTCCAAATCCAAGCCAAATCGTATGTTCGTCAGATCTGTGCGTTCCAAAAGAAATACCAGCGCCGGACTCAGTTCTTGTGAGACTATAATCGAAGAGATATAAGTAAGAGTCACCAGCAGTACCTCTGACTGTTGGTACCGATTCGTTTAATGTTTTGTTATTTGTTGAATAGCTTTGGCAGGACCTGTACTGTCAATAACTGCACAGTATGAAATTTGAAATTTTGCTAATTTTTTTTTCTGTTTCATTCATATGGCTGTCACTGCTGGCCTCACAGTACCCCTTTGGACGGACCAATTTTCGTGCTCTTTTTCGAGTGTATGGTGTCGTATCTCGGAAATGGCATCAAATGCTCAATTGTCTCTGGTATGTCGGCATAACACTTTTCTATAACGGCGCTACACAGAAAATAGTCCAACATTGTCAAATCGCAGCTTCTTGGCGGCCAGTTGACATCACCATTTCGGCCAATTAAACGGCCATCAAACGTTTGACGCAATAAATCGATTGTAGCATGAGGCGTTTGGCAAGTTGCAACACCCTGTTGAAACCAAAAACCGTTCACATCAATACCATGAAGAGCGGTTATCATGGTGCGATAGTGTCTGCATTGACCGCAATGGTTGCGCCGTCCTCATTTTCAAAGAAATGTGGACCAATGATGCCTTCGCTCCACAAGAAAAATCAGTCGTAACGGGTGCATTGGCTTCTGCAAGACCACGCGTGGGTGTTCTGAGTCCTAAATACCGCAATTTCGCATCATTCGAAAAGATAATTTTTTTTTGGCAAAATCGACATCATCGTACAGTTTTTCGTTGGCCATCTAGTGAAGCAAAAACGAAGTGGATGGGCATGCGGCTTCAACTCTTTGTAAAGCGTCATAACGAGATCCTTTCGCAAAATTTGACGTAAACTGGTGTTGATGAATTCTCAAGCACAACCTCCGCCACAGCTTCGATATTTTCAGATGTACGCACTATACGAGCACGTTGAGCAGTTTCACGAACTTTAGCAATAAACTTTAGTATATTGGGTACTGTTGGTCCTTAGCTGCGACCAAATTTTTAAATCTCAACGTTGCTCAGGCCCACCCGATAGAAGGCACGATTATTGTGGTTCTTTTAACCCAAAAACGAGATCAAAATCATGTTTGTCATGAAACAAAATTTATAATTATTATATAGTAGCGCGACCAATTTTGTTGCCCACTGTGTATATATAAACATATAAATTTAATATGTTTGTTTTTGTTGGCATTGCCGTTGCCATTGCTGTTTCCATTTGGAAACTCTACTGCTACTGCTGAACGTATCTACTCTGTTGTTTTTCTGTTATTTTTTTTGTATTTTTTTTTGTAATTTTTTTTCTTTTCATTTTGTTTTTGTTGTTTTTGTTGTTGTTGTTTTGCTTTTTACATTTAAAATATTTCATTAAAATTTAGTTGAAATATTATTTTAGCTCCTGCCATAAATAAACACACAATGGGTAAATAAGCGGCAACCACTACTCAGTGCCCAGTGTGCAACAACAATAATTACAATAACAAATACAATGAAAACAAAAACAACAAATAGCAAACCAACAACAACAACAACAACAATATCATCACTACTAGAAAACAAACAAACAAACAAACCAACAAACGGTAGCCAAAAGAAGAAGCATACTTTGTGGCGTTTTAAGGCCTTAAACAAACACATTGAAATTGTGCCTGGT
The DNA here is from genome assembly GCA_936449025.2 of Sarcophaga subvicina. Classification (NCBI taxonomy): domain Eukaryota; kingdom Metazoa; phylum Arthropoda; class Insecta; order Diptera; family Sarcophagidae; genus Sarcophaga; species Sarcophaga subvicina. The sequence goes on from OW388084.2 coordinate 45,061,842, forward strand.
GTTTAACTGCTGCGTGTGTGTGTGTGTGTGTACAGAATTCACGCATGCATATATGTACATACATACATACAATTATTTACTCATATATAGACACGCGCTTACCCATACACATACACTTTGATTGGTTTATTTATTTGTATATTTGTATTAAACAAACGCTATTTATTATATGTACGTTTAGGTTGTATATTTATGTGGACATTCTATTGCAACGGACCGCCATACGAGATGGACATCAACTTCGGTAAGAAAAAAAGGGAAAGATTGTCTACAAGGTTTTGTTTTGGTAGCGTCAATCGTTTCTAAAATTAGGTTTCGAAATTAGCAAATACGGCGTAAATATCACACGTGACGATTCATTAATCAGACAGGTCTTAGAAAGCTGAACAAATTAATGAAATGTTCAATGAGCAATTTCTCTTTTTTATTTACTTTTTTTAATGCTTAAAATTCAATGCGATTATCTTAACGGCCAAGAAAGATACACCATATAATCTTCTTCAGCTCCAGCTCTTTCCATTGCTGCTCACTTCAGCATCAATCGGCCTCTGACATGTATCAGCAGGGGACGCTATTGCTTATATTCAAATAATCTTGACATGTTGCAGCATTTCTAATTTCGCCACCGTACAGAAGGTTCAATGCTACATTTGTATTAAAAATTGCAAATGCCGATCGCTATTTGCTGATATAGAGAATAAAATCGATTGCCTTGCGCACTAAGTTGGAGGAATTCTACGAGAGAAATATGCCTTATTTTGGCGGCATCATGCCCTTATCGCGTTCCAAATTTCGATTTAGCACAATAGCTAGAAGAGGCGGACGAATTAATCCATGAAAGGTGGTAAACACTTAACAAAATGATTGTGGCAAACATTTACCGCATTTACCGGCTGGCAAAGTATAATTTAACAACAAGAATCCCTGTTAGGTTTATATTAGCCAACAAGCTTAGGTTGTCCAGCGACGAAAAACATGGACCAGCAACAGATGATGGCCCTTACTACACGTAGAAACCGGAAGACTTTAATAAACTATACAACATCGTACGTTCCCCAATTAAGATAGTCAGTTTCAAATGAATACCAGATGTTATTGAGCACTGAAGTCTGCAAGATTCAATGAAGGCCATTTGGTTTTGCTTAGCAGCTCACAAAAAAAGAAGGGATTATCGCCTAAGTTATAGACTTACTGGGATGTACCCTACAAAGTAGTCAGAAGGTTGAGTGTAGGTTTAAAGAGCATTATAAATCGAGATTAAAATTGAAATCGCACGTAAAGGGAAATTACTAAAATACGATGATAGCAATAGTATGAGCGGCAGCGATAAGACGATTAAAAATAAACTCAATGAAAATCAGTGAACAAAGTAAATAGACAACAACAAAATATACACATCGTACGGTACATAAGATTACACAAACATATCCGCAAGAAATTACGAAAATGCAGCAAAAAAATCCAACAGCAACATTTAAAGAAAGACCACGAAATTAATTGACGTATAAATAGAGCGCAGAAAAATATTGCAGTGAGTCCTGAATAGATAGTGATGAGACGTTAGTTTTTGATTAATAACCACGATTTGTATTAAAAATTGCGCACAGTGTTGTTGAACAGAGCGATCTTTGTTTATAAGAATCATGAATAAAATTTATAGCGTATTGTTTTCAATTAAAGTGTGTTTTTATTTCCTGTCTAAGAGCTAGTGTCACACTACCGTATATCCTTTTAAATTTTTATTTGATCAGAGTAATGCTACGCCAACTATTAGTGTTTGTGTAGTCGTCATTTTTTGGTAGCTTTTAAGTCATTGGCAAAATTCTTGTCCAACCTATAAGTTTCCATGGTTGAGAGAATTATTGGAATACTTGTAAGGGGATTACGCTTTAAATGCTCAGACGAGATACAATCGTCTTCTTCTTCTTATTATATTAGAGAAGTCAATTAAGTAAATTGTGGTTATTGCTATGATAAGAATAATATTTTTTAATATTCCTTACTTTTCCTTCCCTTAAGGAACATGGAGTCTATTAAATGGTAGTCCTCCTTTTCTTATTGCATTGTTTCGGTTTCATCAATCGAGTTTTATTTCAGATGTTTTTAGACTACAAGATAATTATCGATATCGATAGCTATGGTTCGACAGCTGAGAAAGTCAAACTGTGTTGACATTTCCATTTAGTTCGTTTAAGGCCAGAACAACGCTTACAAAATGTAGAAATCAATTTTGGAGGCAATAAATAAATCTATTTGCGTAGATCAAAGAATACTTCCACCATGTTATGGTCAATGTAATAAGCAAGTAATTCGTGCAGTTATTGATCATTTTCGTAATCTTATTCCTCTCAGTTCGTAGCCATTAAGTAAACAAAGAACGCCGAAGACAATACTGCTGCTACAGGGTTTGTCGTTGTCGTTCTGAATTCGTTGACCTTTGTCATTCGACTACGCGGAACAGTTTACTCGAGATCTTGTCTTATCCGCGTATAAAATACAGTCCGCATAATGAGCATGAAAGGCCAAAGAGATGATATTTATTTATTTATTTATTAATTACAATACAATTACAAATTATATTCTAATTATATACGAGCGGAGTAACTTGACCATATGCTCGGTGTAGTGTCACAGACTAGAGTCTCTGGTGGGAATCGAACCCACGACCCTCACGCTAATAGTCTAGCACACTACCCACTAGACTACCAGGGCACCTATGATAATTTTGATAATTTTTTTTTTTCTTAAAAAAAATTGTGTTTCGTAAGGAAGCTCATTACTGGTTAAAGGGCTACGTCAATAAGTTTGATGTTGTTTACATGCTGACAACAACAATGCGCAGGCGGCAACAAGACAGTGCAAATTGTCATAAAGCTTGGTTTATACCGATAAACTAGCAACTCAGCATTCAATATTCAAGCCTTCATTGACGTTTATATTGGAAAGAACAGTTAAAAATTGCCGGCAATCATATTACATACATACATACATAATTGGTCATTACAGCCCTTTAATCAGGATTACGACCTATCTCTGACTCCACTGATGTTGTGTGTGTTAATTTTATGTATGAGTGGTGGGACCTACAGTTTAAACTCGATTCCGAACGACAGATTTTTGAGAAATATTTCATGTCAATTTTATTTATTCTCGAATCTCCTCTGCTGAGAGGAAGTCACCGAAGGAATATTTTTTTCATATTTTCGTTTTGATGTCTGTCCTGGGGAACCGAGGCCTCACGTCTAATAAGCCAACACACTACCTACTAGACTACGGCTACATATTGAAAATCATATTGAAAATCATATTAAAAAAAATAATTGCCATGACTTTATCTATCGAGCCCGCGATCAAATCAAATTTAATTTAATTAAAGACACTAGATTCGGAATTCAGTATGTAAGGACACACGCACCATCCTTGTTAATTAAATCTTTTATTTTGTTTTGTTCCTCCTGGTGTCAGGAGGAAGGCCACTATTCACAAAATTTTTGAAATTTGCGTTCGTATTTATCGTCAAACTATAGTTCGAATATATTTATTTTTTATTATGAGTTTAGAAAAAAACCTCAAACTCCAATGTATTGATAACATTAGATTGGCATGTGTGTTAAAATTTTGAATTCGCGGCATCAAGCAATATCTATGTTTTGCATTACAATAGAAAAATACTAAGAAAATATGAATTTACGTACAAATCTTAATTTTTTAAAAAACAGTACAAGAAATTCTATGATTAGTGTAGGGTGCATCACTAATTGCATTCACTTCGATAGCGCTAACTGTGTGGCGTTGACGACGCTGTGTTTTGTGTTTTGTGGTGTTTTTTTTTGGTCGCCACTAGACTTTAAAATCAATAAATAATTCATGTTCATGTTCAATGTGTACGCAGTGGTCAGTTATGCATCCGTAAGTGTATGAAGAATACATGTGTTAAACACACAAACACAAATACAAACACCTAAATATTTGAAAATCATTTGTATGCATAAGTGTTTGTGTGTGTTTGTAGATGTAAGTGAAATAGTGTACGTATGTGTACGTATTTGTGTGAATATTTTAACGCATTAATGAACGCGCAACAGTGCGTATGTCGAATAGTTTGTTTGAATATTTTTTTTTGTTATTGAATTTGTGAATGAATGATTATATCGGGTTTAAAAATGTTTTAAATTTTAATTTCTTTTTTTTAAATATTTTTTTACTCTTATTAAACTCTATTGTTTCATTTGTTATTTGTGTTTTTTTTTGTAATTTATATCTGGCTTCCCCTTTTCCTATCCAACAAATTTGTTGCTGTTAGAAAAAAGGATCATCATAAAGCTGCTGTAATGGCCAATAGCGGAAAGAGTTGATGACACTGTCATCAGAATTTTGGTATTGGAAACAGACTCTTTGAATTTTTTTTATTAAGAAATAAAGGTTTGAAGTATTTCTGAAGAACCCTCGTCTAAACGTTCTATTTTTTATTTTTAATTTATTTAAAATGTTGGAATACATCTCGTTATCAGCTTTCATACACTGAAAGAAAAAAGATTTCTATACCGGGTTACTATTTCATACAAAATGTCATTTAATACGATCGTATATAGGAAATACAAATTTCTTGGTATTGAATTTTTGCCTGAATGCATCACTATCTTGGCAGATTATTAGATTTGTGTATAGAATTAGCCCACTTGCAACTTAGCGTTGCTATTTTTTAATTTTGTTCTGAAACTAAAATTGTATTTGCCACATGAACATGCGGAATTGAATTGAATTGAAACGATAACTCCGACTCATTGGTGGTTGCAGTATAGATTGTTTTCCTCTTTGTACCATATCCACCATTGTCAGCATGTTCCTCGAGAGTCCACCGCGGTAGTGCATAGAGACTTACATACATAGTTTGTATTGTCGTATGTGTGTACCCTAAGGTGGTTTTATCTCATAGGGTAAAAAAAAATATGTCAGAATTTTTTTGGGGGAACCCCCCTAAAATGTTTCTTCCTGTCAGATTTTAGGATTGCCAAAGTTTGAGCACGATTGGAAGATGTTAACCCGTGCCACTGGGGCCTCAAAGTTTTGAAAATAACGATTTTTTGGCAGTTTTACGACTTCTACGATCCATATCTCTGGAACGGCTAAAGCTATTTGCCCGTGTCGTACACCAAATTGAAGGCCATACTGTGTATAATATTCTGTATTCTACACAATAAATACGCAACTAGTACTAAAACTGAAAAATAGAGCCAATGTCCCTAAAAACGTGACTAAAACCTGAGAGCGTTATTTGTATTATTATTGGTTATTATGGACAAATACTTGTACTTTGGAATCTCATTTCATTTAAATATGTTTGCTATAGTATACCGTTAATTTTAGACCCACATACTGTAGCACTGGCGACCCCAAGCAGGTAAAACCAAAGTAGTACCTACTAACACGTACTCTTTGACATTAGTGTCATTTATTCTAGTGAACATTTTTATTTCTCGTAAAAGTGATGAAATTCCTAAAAAAAAGGTCTCCCTGCCCTAATTGCAAGTGAGACTTATCTGTTGTTCAAAAGATTAAACATTAACACCGAATTTCTGGAAAAAGATCCTGCAACTTGGCCGCAGAAAATCAACTACCAGGAGGGGCAAAGGATGGTAAACAACTTGAAAGTTGGGAACGACATGGCAGAGCGAAGAGTTAAGCTCATCACAGATCACAACCAATTACTTACAAAGGACGAGCAACAAAAACAATACGTTCTCCAAGTAGTCAGCAGATGCCGTCAGCTGTATCCAGATAGCTCCAAAACCACATTATGTCGCTCCCTTGAATAAATTTAAATAAGAATAAAATGAAAAAGACAATTATTATACTTCGCTCTTAGGGGTACCTAGTCATGTTCTTAGGGACATTGGGTTCATTATCTCGAATTCAGTACTATTTACGTATGTTTTTATTCCATATAAAATATTATAAACAGTATCGATGTATGACACGGGCAAATATATTAAACCGTTCTCGAGATATGGGTCGGCAAAGTCGCCAAACTTCCAAAAAATCGAGAGGGCTCCGTTAATAAGGCAATGTCATAGATTGCCACAGTTATTTCTATCCAGATTTCTAGCAAAAACACTAAGAGTAAAGTGTCTCAAAAATCTGTCGTTCGAAATCCATTTTAAATTATATGTCCCGCCGTTCATGTATAAAATTAACACACACAACATAAGTGGTGTGAGAAACTAGGTCGTAATCCTGAGTGAAGGGTTATAATGACCAATTACGTATGTTTGTATGTATGATTTCTGATTTCTGTGAAATAGCAGTACTTTCATGCTGAAGTTTTGCGCATTGATTCCTGTTATAACGTACGCTTTGAGCCGCCATATACTAACCTAATGCTCGATATCCTTCGATATTACATTTTCATCAGAGTTTTCCTTGATCTGTTCCCTCGCTAGCAATCGCTACATGGTTCAGTCCAATTGAAATAATCAATTGGGGAAGTAGCCTCTGACACTCTGCTTCTCGTCTGTCCAACTTAGTGGCTTTGATCTTCAGTACCTTAAGAGCATCATCTGCCAGCAGCGATATATGTATGTACATGCCATCTCTATGCTGCCATACGTTCTGTGTCAGGTTTTGATGTTAGACTTGTCAGGCATTTGAACATTCGACTGACACCCAATTGAGACGCGTAGTTCATCATCCTTGTTCAGATCTGTAATTAGGTCATTGCATGACCATAACTTGACCTTCACAACATTTTACAGAGCTTTCTCAGTCTCTAATTAGCAACTAACCGTTTCCGCAACGCAAATTGCCATGAAAAGTTGTTCAAAAATCTATTGTTCGGAGTCGTCTTTAAATGTCATGCCACTCAAGAATAAATTTAACCCACACTCATGGATGGTGCGCAAAGCTATATTGTAATCCTAACTAAAGGATTGTAATGACCAATTTAGTAAGTGACTGAGTACAGGGATAAGATACAGAGACTAGCACGTGCTGATTTAACAGCGCCAATGAAAATCTCTCCAATTGTGGCGCTGGAGGCTCTTTTGGATTAAAGTACGTTGCACATGGTCGTGGAGCCCAAATCTTTGGAGACTATGATTAAGGCGATGGAGTTCAATTACCAAGCCCTCTTTCTCTAATGGGGGGCACATTGTCCTCACCATCTAGAAGAAGTCTTTCAATTGCTCATTGCTCCTTTGCCTCCTTGAGATATCCGCGTATGATATCGCTTAATCGTATTAATAATAATAGCACTGTTCCTGGTTGTAACTCATCTTCGTTCTCTTTTGACAGTGGGTGCTATCTTCGTCGTCCTTATCTTTCGAACAGTGGTGCATTCCCCGCTCTTTTGTCCACTTACAGCATTATGAGGTCTATTCGCTTTTCTTTTCTTTGCTTCGGAGGCTTGATCCGACGGCGCGAAGCCCTCTCTGTATTTGCACAGGTGCTCATCCGTTTTGCTGATGCTTTCGGTGTTCTCGCAGAAGTTGCCATCTTTACTTTTTCCACGGGTAATTTCTGTTCAAGTTGCGGCAAAAATTTGTATTTTTCTTGGTGCTCTCCATTACGATACTCACTTCAGTGTGTGTCTTTGTAATTACACTGCATATCATCTTGATCTCTCCATGTAATTTGCTTCTATCCGCTCTCCGCACAAACGTTGCAAACTGGACAAGCATTATTACGGTACAATGCTGCCATTTGTTGTCTTTGAAAGCCGGAATTTATTTTCTTAAAGTGCAAGTGGTGGTGTATCGTGTTGTAGTGTGTGTATCAGATTCATAATTTTGTGTAAATTTTTTAAATAAATTGTTGAAATTATTTTTTTTCCGTTTAATTTTTCTTTCGTTTTTTTCTGTTTGTTTAATTCAACATCAATTTGAAAATAAAACAAATTTCAGTGGGTTTATTCTTTTTGTTGCTGTTATTGTTGTTGTTTTCTTGCAACATTATTGTTTACATTTTAGATTTAACCAAAAAGCTTAAATTTATTATTCAATACGTATGAAGGTATGTACATATATATGTATATATGGTATGTACAAATGTCCGTAAAAATATAAATTGTGTAAATCATATACAAATCTACATGTACATATGTACAGTATCTACATAATATAATTTTATACAATACATACATACATATGTATGTATGTACATATATTTTCCGGCATACATATCAACCATATTACGTATAAAAAAAACTTGTGGTCGATATCGGGTCTTTATGGTGTTGCAACAAAAAATGCGTTCTACAATATAATTGCAAATACAACAATTACACACATACACGTACATACATACATATATATATATATTTACACATATCTTATATATAATAGATATTTATTTATAACAAACAAAAACAACTATTTTTATGCACTACATGAGAGAAAAAAAATACGACGATGAAAAACATCAACATTGCACGCATAAAAAATCATCCGAAGTCTGCTTAACGAAAAAAAAATTACACCCACTTCTACTGCCACAAACTTCATTTCAACAATAACTGCGTAAGTGCACCATGCTGTTGAGCAATCTGTCTGTTTGCCTTTAGTCGATATTAGTTGAATTCCATGGTGGAACCGAATATTTTATGCACTTCACCTAAGGGATTGAAATTATTTCATTTGGCTTTTTTAATTAGAAAATTAATTCCCGTTGAGTTCAAAGAAGTCTTGTAAGTAGAGTGTTGGTTTATTGGATGTGAGGCCAAGGTTCAAACCCCGGGTCAGACATATCGAACAAAACGAAAAATGAAAAAATATTTCTTCGGTGGCTTTCTCCATGAAAAGTTTCTCAAAATTATGTCGTTTGAGGCTGACTTTAAACTCTAGCACCCGCCACTGATGGATAGAGTGATCACACACAAGTGGTGTGAGAAGCTAGGCCGCAATCCTGACTTCAATGTTGCAATGGCAAATATAGTAAGTAAGTAAAGTAAAAAAAAAAAACAGAGAAAGTGTTTGAAAAAGACAAACTTTAACTTCAAAATTCGTGAAAGGTATACGAATATGGGTGAGAAGCTAGGTCGTAATCCTGACTTAAGGCTTATAATGACCCATAAAGCAAAGTCAGTCAAAAGTTGGAAAAAAATGAATGCATTCTTACATAAGTATGTTAATCACTTAGAAAGATTTTTTAATTACGGCTTAGAAACAAGATATAGTCATCTCAGGAATAGCCAAGCGTGTAATTCATAGTCTCATTAGTCTCGCCGTAGTCTTGTAGGGAGTATGTGGGCTTATTAAAAGTGAGCCTAAGGTTCTAAAATATTTCTTTGACGACTACCCCTCAGCAGATTTCCGGCAAAAACTCTGAGGCTAAAATAATATTGTCATGAAAATTTTCTCAAAAATTTGTCGTTCGGAGTTGACTTTAAACTGCAGGTCCCGCCGATTGCGGATTAAATTAACACACACAAGGTAAGTGTGTGAGATGTTAGGTTGTAATCCTGACTGAAGGGTTGTAATGACCAATTATGTGTGTATGTATGTAATTAATTGCTATAACATTCGTTATCTGATTGTTTTACCTTTTGAAGTTAGTCAAAGTCCTCACTAATTTGGTTCATAAATTTTTGTCGCCGAATTATGTCCAAAAATCCATCGTTTTGACTACTGTTTGCTCTCTTTTGTGTAGAAATGCATTCATATTTCGTCCACGATTACGTAATGATGCAAAAATTGTTGCATATTGGGCTGAATAACGCCAAAAGTTCTTGCGAAATTGTCTCATGATTAGATTTGAGATCGATTGTAAGCTCACCTCTCTTGCACATAGCTATCTCGTATCCTAGCAATTAATTGTAAACACTGTCTCATGTAAACTCAGAAAAACTGTTTCGTTAGCAAAGGTAAAAGTTTAGATATTTAGCTGGTATGTCTGATACGGAATGGGCCCCTAATATTGTCTTGAGACACCTTGCCCAAATCGGCTAGGAAGTACTCGTAAGGTCGCCTTCGTTAATAACAAGACCTGGTTCGATTACGTAAATTTCTTACGACTCCACAATATTAATATGTATTTAGGTATTAGATCTTCGCCTCAAACCTTGTCGAAAGTTCCAGAAACGTTGTAAAATATAGAAAAACTTTTTACTCCTTCAAAGCTTTTCTTATTGTCTGCACTAATCTGCAGGTTAATGCAATAATACAGTGTTTCGTTCTGAAGCCAAGCTATGGAATCAGAATGCAGCTCCTAGCATTTAGTACAGGCAACAATTTAGCTGTCAGTAATTTTTAAATGCTTTGATTTTGTTGATTCCGTTTTTTTGTTGAGGAGTACATTTGTTCCGTTTAGAAATGGAATATTATTTCATTCATATGGCTTTCGCGGCTGGCCTCTCAGTACTTCATTCGATCGCACCAATTTTATTGCACTTTTTGGAGTGTATAGGGCCGTATCTCGTCAATGGCATCACGAATGTTAGCCTTCAAGTGCTCAATTGCCTCTGGTTTGCCGGCATTACACTTTTCTTTAGGTCAGGTTAGATTAGAGGACGTGTATTTGTCAATTAAGACAAGTACAGTACCCGGAGTTCGAATTGACCCATTGTACAACGTCCTAGTTTCTCACACCACTTATGTTATGTGTGTTAATTTTATATATGAGTGTAGGGACCTACAGTTTAAAGTCGACTCCGAACGACAGATTTTTTGAGAAACTTTTTCATGGCAATTTTATTTAATCTCAGAGTTTTTGCCAGAAATCTGCTGAGAGGAAGTCACCGAAGGGATACTTTTTGTATTTTTGTCTTGATGTCTGGCCTGGGGCTCGAACCCTGGCTTTACGTCTAATAAGCCAACACACTACCTAATAGACTACAGCGACTTCACACTTTTCTTTAACGGCGCCCCACAAAAAAATAGCCGAGCAGTGTCAAATCGCTGCTTCTTGGTGGTCAATTGACATCACTATTTCGGCAAATTAAACGGCCATCAAACGTTTGACGCAATAAATCGATTGTGGCATGAGATGTGTGGCAAATTGCTCCATCCAGTTGAAAGCAAACATCGTTCCCATCAATACTATGAAGAACGGGTATAAAAAAATAGATTATAATGGTGTGATAGGTGTCTCCATTGACCGTAATTGTTGCGCCGTCCTCATTTTCAAAGAAATATGCGCCTATGATGCCTTCGCTTCAAAAGTCGCACTAAACAGTCACTAGTATTGGGTGCCTTGGTTTCTGTAAGACCACGTGTGGGTTTTCTGAGCCCCAAATACGGCCATTTTGCTTATTAAAGTATGCACCAAGATGAAAATGAGCTTCATTCGAAATGATCATCGTACAGTTTCTCTCGCGAAAACGAAGTATAAATCAATTCATTACGTTCAGTGGAAATAATAAACTGAATTTTGTGACAAAATAGAATGACATAAGTATTGTCAGATTCAAGATAATCGATAATTTAAATTTAAGCCGATAGATGGCCCACCCGATAGTATAAAAAATTAAAACAATAATTTCAATTGCCAGTTATTTCTGACAAGCAGCTTTCTTTAGATGGAATGCGCAACAGTTTCCCATGAAACTTAGAATATACATACATGTGTACATAATTAGTCATTATAAGTCTTCAGTCAGGATTACGACCTAGTTTCTCACAACACTTATGTTTTGTGTGTCAATTTTATACATGAGTGGCGGGACCTACAGTTTAATGTCGACTCCGAACGACAGATTTTTGAGAAACTTTTCATGGCAATTTTTTGTTTACTCTCAGAGTTTTAGCCAGAAACCTGCTGAGAGGAAGTTGCCGAAGAAATACTTTTTTGTATTTCGTTTAGATGTCTGACCTGACCTGGGGTTTGAACCCTGGCTTTACGTCTAATAAGTCAACACACACTACCTACGGCGACTTTCAACTTAGAAGGAATGGGTGTAATAAAGGTAGAGCAATGAGAGAAGCTAAAGTGTTTACATCTTTACATGAATTCAATATGAAAATGCCTCTCAGATGGTCAACAAACAGATAACAATTTCTTTCTCAATCTCTAGCTTAGCTTAGCTTAGCTTAGCTACGGTATGATAGATCGTTTAAGATTCTCAGTAACACGCCGCAATAAATAATTCGACTATGGTGGTGAGTTATTTGAGGTGTATTAATGAAATAATAGTTTAAACGTATCTGGATACTCCGTGGTAATGTTTTTTAATCGTAAAATAGATTATTATTTTCAACATTATTGCAGCGTAGAAAATTTCTGCAGACAAATATTTCAAAACTTAATTCTTTTCCTTTTGATAGCTTTTTTTTCTTCGTTATCTTTTGCTGCAAAATTATTAACTACGATATACGATTTCTTTTTCTCATAAAATTATATTCAGGCTTCAGGCATTTTGTACAAAGTCTGTGAATTTTTAAGTATTCTTTTAAAGTTTTTTTTTTCTTTCTTTCTTTCGGAGTCCGTAATTCTTTGTTTTTTTTTTCATTGGCAACGAAAAATGCAAAACAAAACGAAACGAAAGAAGAAAAAAAAAGATTTTCATCTCCTCCAAGTAAAAGTCAGCTTCGTTAACAATATGTTCTGCCTTTAAAGCAACAGCAACAGCAGCAACAGCAACAGCAACTCGGCTCGAAGTAAGCAAAGAAAACGAAAACTGAAAACCGAAAACTGAAAACCGATAATTCACCAAAAATTCGATAAAAAAAAAACCAAACAAAAACAGCAAAAACTTCAAGTAACAGTTGCAGTTGCAAAACATTCTGCAACAGCAATGATGACAACAACAACAACAGCAGCAGCAACAACATTTGTTACGTACTGGCGTTTAAAAAAAATGTTTTTTTTAAGTCTGACGGCTAAAACTGAAATGCAGGTGTCTTATTGTTGTTGTATCGGTTAAAAACTACAACAACATCAGCAAATTATAAGGCAAACATAACTTGAAGCCACTGAACGAACCAAAAAAAAAACACGAACGAAAAAAACGAGCAAAAAAAAACTAACAACAACCACTGATAGTCAATGTCTCAACAGAAAGTCAAGCTTAGTGTGTGTGTTTTAAAGAGTCAGTTGGCTCTGGCTGGGTTACTGGTTGGTTTGGTTGGATCGTCGTTGAGTTGGTTTCACTTGGTTTCTTCGGTTTCACTTTGACTTCATGCAGCTGTCATGGATTTTTTTCTTTAAAATTTTCAGTGTTTCAGCATATGAATGAACATTCCGAAATGGGCTCAACTCATTACAGTAACATTGTATTCACCTTGCTTGCTTGCGAATATTCCAAAAACCGCAAATCGATTCGAATGCCAAAACTATTCAAAATTTTTGTTTTTCGTTAGAGAATACAAAGTTTTATTCGTTTAGAATTTGACAGTCGGATAACATTGTAAGTATGATTGTGTGTGCATATGCATGATACGATACCAGATGTATTTGAAGGTAATTTTTTTGAACAAGTTCGTTCAAGAAAGAATAAAGAACCATTAACTTTATAAATTTTTTCGAAAATGACCTTAAGTTTCTTAAAAGGATCATTCAATATTTGTAGAGAAATATTAGTGAAGGAACATTACGTCAAATATTGAACAAGTGAGAAGAAAACAATCTGAAAAATTTTTTTCGATGAATATATATATATATATCGATTTATTCAAAAATAACGTGTGATTTTTTAGTTATTATCTTTTTGGCAACACTGGTTTAAACAGCTCAAGCACGTTTCGTGTGTTGTTTCACTGTCAAACATCTTCAGTTTGGTTTATAATTTAACCATGAATCGTATTACAAACGAACAACGCTTGCAAATCATTGAATTTTATTATCAAAATGCGTGCTCTGTTAAGAAAGTTCATCGCGCGCTTCTTCCATTTTATGTTCACTTTAATCGACCCACTGAAGCGGATATTCGGGCTATTGTGACTAAATTTCGCACCAAATTTACATTGTTGGACATTAAACCACCAACACGCTTACGTAGAGTGCGAACTGAAGAAAATATCGCAGCTCTATCGGCCAGTGTTAATGATGACCATCAATTATCGATTCGTCGCCGTCCGCAGCAATTGGGCCTCTGTTACTCAACAACGTGGAAAATTTTGTGGAAGGATTTATGCGTGAAGCCTTTCAAAATTCAGCTGGTGCAAGAATTGAAGCCGAACGACCTACCGCAACGCAGAATTTTTGGTGAATGGACTCTTGGAAAGTTGGCCGAAGATCCACTTCTTTATCGAAAAATTGTGTTCAGCGACGAAGCTCATTTTTGGCTCAATGGATACGTTAATAAGCAGAATTGTCGATTTTGGAGTGAAGATCAACCAAAAGCATTGCAAAAGCTACCAATGCATCCAGAAAAAGTCACAGTTTGGTGCAGTTTATGGGCTGGTGGCATCATTGGACCGTACTTCTTCAAAGATGCTACGAATCGTAAAGTAACTGTGAATGGTGAGCGCTACCGTGGGCTGATATCCAACTTTTTTTGCCCAAAATGCAAGAGCTTGACTTGCATGTCATGTGATTTCTACAAGACGGTGCCACATGCCACACAGCACGCGTAACAATTGACTTATTGAGAGGCGAGTTCGGTGAACATTTTATTTCACGTTCGGGACCGGTCAATTGGCCGCCTAGATAGTGCGATTTAACGCCTTTAGACTATTTTTTGTGGGGCTATGTTAAAGCTCATGTCTATACAGACAAGCCCGCTTCAATTGACGCATTGGAAGACAACATTGAAGCATTTATTCGTGAGATACCTGCCGGAATGTTGGAAAGAGTGTGCCAAAATTGAACTAAGCGGATGGACCATTTGAGGCGCAGTCGCGGTCAACATTTGCATGAAATAATCTTCAAAAATTTAATTTATATGGACCGTACTATCGATTCAAATAAAGATTTCATGCATTTTTCTGAATTTTATGTGTTTTTTTTTTTGAAAATTTTTCCTATAGCTCTTAAGAAATCACCCGTTACATCGATTGTAGTTTATGTATTGTTTACGTATACATATTGTAGCGTATAGGTAGCGGAGCACCATGGCCAGACAATTTTTTATACTGCCCTGAACTAATATTGGGTATCTTCACAGCACCCTAACGCCATAACCTATCGCCCAATCCTGTTGCCTTGGCAAGCTTCAAGATGCTGCTCGGATAGCTCCTTGTGTTTCCATTTGATATATATTAAGGCCGTGCAGGTTGTAAGTATATGTTCTAGTGATTAGTACTCCTCCTCATAACGTCCAAAATATTAGCTTAATCCCATACCGATTCTTAAACAAGTATTCTTTGTGTATACGACGACCGGTAAAATTCCGATTACTTTCCCCAGACTAATTTTCGGTAGTCTGAAGCATAACTCAAATCACTTCTTATTGTAATTACAGAACAATAATTTTGATTGTCTCAAGCACGTTTGCCGTATAAGAGTTAACGCTTCACACTTACTGCTCTACAGAAAGTTTCTGGCTTCATCAGCGGCGTGGAAGCTACTCTCCTCTGATCTGCTTGCTCATTATTGCGAATTCCCATTTGACCTAGTATCCCGCCATGCCTAGCTATCAATTATATTCCTATGCCCTGTTTTATGTACCACCACTTTTAGTTTATTGAGCAAATCTTTTGATGTCATAAGCTTTCGCATGGAAGTAACTCACGAGTCTACCCATGAGCTTTGAATATTTCAACCCGGAATCGATCACTTCCATTACTTTTCTATTAGGGGAGAGTTAAGGGGAATACGATAAGCTGTTCGATTTGTCAGATGACAACGCTCCCTGATGAATTTCGCTTTGGACTTCCATTCCATTAACCTAACCATAGTCTTTTACTACAGTATGCTATACACAGTTGACCTGTAAATATATTTTAAATCTTTTGTAAATATATTCTTGAAAGCAGTTCAGATGGAGTTGGATAGGATACAGAGAGGAAATATCTCTTGGTGTAGTGTTTATGAAATGCGCCTGTGATACTTATAACGCATAACTTAACAAGAACAAATTGAACTAGAATTGAGGAATACTACATAGAAATAATATCGTATTATTACGCTTTTACCTTTAAAAGAGGTATTATTTGAGGATTTCAATTGAGATAAAAAAAAAATTAAGTTGTTTTTTTCTTATTTAAATAAATAAAGGATTTATTAATCCTTATTTTAATAACAACTCACTTTAACTAATAACATTGCACTATTAATTTTATTAACGATCCATATTTACGAAGATCAAACTTTAGATGTTTAATACCACTGCGCTTAACACTCAATAATTAATAGAAGACTCGCGTCTTCCTTCTTTTCTTAAATTTGATTTCTTCTCTTAAATGCCTACGTATTTATTTGTGCAATTCTGTGTACCGTACGATGTGTGTACAGTCAACCCTCCTATAACGCGGTGAGTGCGTACCGCGTTGTGTGGAAACCGCGCTATAAGAAACACGGATTTAACCGTACAAACGAGGCTAATTCGTAGCGCGTTCTATGGAAACCGTCTACCGCGGTGTAAGAAACTCGGAATTAGTACAAATCACATCATTCGTACCGCGTTATATGGAGACAAAGACAAGACAAATTATAAATTATTTTTATTGAATTAAAGAGTTCATATAAGGATTGATAAAAAAATTAAACAAAAACTGAACTTAAAGATTGTTATCCAACAAAAATGAGAAGGTTAGGTTAGGTTAGGTTAGGTTAGAGGACGTGTACTTGTCAATTAAGACAAGTACAGTACCCGGAGGTCGAATTGACCCATTGTACAACGTCTTAGTTTCTCACACCACTTATGTTGTGTGGGACCTACAGTTTAAAGTCGACTCCGAACGACAGATTTTTATTTATTGAGAAACTTTTCATGGCATTTTTTATTTACTCTCAGAGTTTTTGCCAGAAATCTGCTGGGAGGAAGTCGCCGAAGAAATACTTTTGTATTTTGTCTTTGATGTCTGGCCTGGGGCTCGAACCCAGGCTTTTGCGTCTAATAAGCCAACACACTACCTACTAGACTAGGGCGACTTCACAAAAATGAGAAAGACTTCTGTAAAATTACGTAATTTTTCAAATTTCATCCTCACTGTCAGATAAGAGTTTCAGAAATTTTTTTGGGAAATCTTGGTCACCAACGAGTACAATGGGTCAAATCGACCTCCGGATACTGTACTTGTCTCAGGTGGCAGGTACACGTTCTCTAACATAACCTAACCTGCTCACCAACAAAACGTTTGAACTGTGAAAGAGCTCTGAGATGACTGAAACCGATGTCGTAGACGGCTATGAGATAAGCTGGCATATTTATATAAACATGTTGTTTATATATCTTGACTGTGCTTTTGCGTCGAAAATCAAACTGATATCAAACCCTCTTACAATATCTAGTTACTAGCGTTATTCACAGGCTGTGCGGAAGGAACTTATGGGATGTTGTTGAAGGGAAACCGCGCAGTAAGAGTACAGCGTTATAGGAGGGCTGTCGCAATTGTAGCTCCGCGTTACGTGGAAAGCGCGTATATATAAGGAAACCGCGTTCTGAGGGTACCGCGTTATAGGAGGGTTGACTGTATTTTGTTGTTCTGTGTTTGTCTTTCTTGCTTAACTTCGTTTAATCGTATAACACTAGCATTATTTCCATCAACGTAATTTGACAATTTGTCCATGAATGCTTCATTATTTCAAATCCCGGATTGCATTGTCATTTAACCTCCTTATTACTTTATAGGGACTATTATAGAAGATAATTCTTTCTTTTGTTTGGGATTGCTCAGCAAAACCAGTTGCCCTTGTTAAGAATCCTTAAGACTTCAGTTCTCGATAACACCTGGCTTCTATTTTTACATTGACAATCTTAATTCAGGAATGCTCGATGTTGTACAGTTCGTTCAAGTCTTCTCGTTTCTCTGCGAAGTAAGGCTCGTTTTCTGTTGCTGGTACATGTTTGATACCAAAAATTAAGTCTCTTGACAATGTAATACAAACTTGACACGTATTCTTGTTGTTGAATTGTGTGTAGCTGACCAAAATGCCAACATGAATGATGAGATATGTTTGCGACAATCGTTGGCATACCGATTGTTGCCTGCTAGCCACATTTCCTGGATTTATTTGTTCTAACACTTTGCCTCTTCAGCTTACTACCAAAAAAAATGTGACCTTATCCTGTAATTATGCAACTCAACGCGCAATGGTTCGCCTTGCTAGAATTGAAGGCAGTTGGCTTTCTTCTCTGCATCACTAAAACTATCACGCTGAGCTTTCTCTAAGGCAGGTAACTTTGCATCTATGTCAGCTTTAATAGTGTGCTCTAGGATAGACAACTACGTCGACTTCAAGTTCGGTACCCTTTCCTTCACGTCTTTAACTCTTTCCCCAACGTGCTCAACATTCCATGTAACTCCTTCAACTTCGTTTGCAATGCCTTCAGTGTTCCTATTGTTCTCACTTCAGTTAATATTTAGTAAGTTTTCGCAATGTTTACTAAGTAGACGCCGTAGTCTAGTTGGGTTGGCTTATTAGGCGTGAGACAATGGTACAAACACCAGGTCAGACATCTCTAACAAACCGAAAAAAATATTTCTTTGAAGAATGCCTCTCATCAGAAAGCAAATAAAATTGCAATGAAAAGGTTTCTCAATAATCTGTCGTTATGAATCGACTTTAAACTATAAGTTCAGACACCCATCAATAAATTTAACACACACAACATACGTGGTGTGAGAAGCTTGGTAGTAGTCTTGACTGAAGGGTTGTAATGACCAATTATATATGTATGTATGTATATACACTAAGCCATAAAAGTATACATACGGTTAACAAATTTCAGATATTTTTTAACCAATCCGTTTCCGTTGAAAATCTTTATAATTGTCTGACAACTTTCCCCGATTTTAAGACGGTCTTTTGCATTGGTTCAGAAATTTGTGAAATCTGTTAATCGGATGTATACTTTTGTGGGCCTGTGCAGGGCTACAATTCAGTTCAATTTCAGAAATTGTTTAACCAATGTAAAAGACCGTCTTAAAATCGAGGAAACTATAAAGATTATGTCTTCATAACATTATTTATGTGTAATCATGTATTCTCACAAATTTTTTTTTGCATGTTTTTATTTTTTAATTTTATTTTATTTAAAATAATTATTAAATATGTATTCTTGTGAAAAATTTCGAAGAATAATTTTTTGTTTGTAAATAGATAAGCAGCCTCAGAATTTTTAATTGAAATTATTTCCCTGTAATAATAAATGTACTTGCGCTTGAATTGCAGATTTGAATCTGAAGGTAGGGGATTTAGAATATATTTATGGAGGTCGTAAAGGGCGTTTATGGATCTTGAGAAATTCTATGAAACTTTTTTCTTTCTTATTCTTCTAGAGAGAGTCATATAGTTCCAGGGTTGCATTATGGAAAGCTTAGAAAAGAAAGCTTCATAACTGATGTTTGAAGAAAGTGCGTGGTTATCTCGTCCACAATGCTTTAAAAAAAACTTCCTAAAACTTCTTATTGCGCTTGTGGCATGTATAGTCTTTATTTGGTATGCGTATAGACTTTCACGTCTTAAATATTCCCTTCTTTGCACGAACTGCCATGGTGTAAGCATTGTTTCTTATTTTAAGTTATTCTTCTTAAAGTTAAAATGTGTATACATTTTAATTAGAGTTACAAAGTTTTTTATACATAAATTTGCTACTAAACTTAACCGTTATCTAATTTATAAAATATATTCGTTTTTTTCTTGAAGTTTAAAAAAAAAGTTACAAATAAAATGTTAAAAAATTTAAAAATAATTTTTTTTATAAAATTTTTTTTGTTTTTTCGTTTGATTTTCTTTGTATTTTTCCGATTTGTAAGTCTGGTTGCTTGGCCGACTGGATGGTCGGTCGGTCAGTTGTTGGTTGCATGCAACTTATAATTAACAAAACCGATGCCAGGCAGCATGCAAGACAGACCATCCAGGCAAGTGAGTAAGTTGCTCGTAACATTCAAAATATATATCAGCAATGCTTTCAACGTACAAACTGGTCAACATACATACACCTACATGTGCACATGTACTTATACCTACGTCCACGTGTAAGTATATGTGTTTGCCACACAAAACAAAAAAGGTGAAGCAGACAATATTAAAAAAAGTAGAAGAAAAAATCAATAATTTTTTTTAGTCTTTCTTTCTTGTCTTCTCTAAAATATACAGCAAAACGCAATGCTGTGCTGCATCTAACATTTAGTCATGTCTACGTGTTAGTGTATGGTATGCAAGTATTCCTATGTATGTATGCGTTCGTACGAAGTGTTTTCATTAACATAATTTAAACGCCCTCAAATGCGTTGCAGCACAGGAGACAACATACCATAGAGATAAGTCAACATACATACATACATACATACATATGTATGTATTTTTTTATAAATTTAAAAATGTTAAATAAACGGACACGCAGACTAGACTTGCTGCAGAACCAATTTTCTTTTCATTTTGTTCAGTTCAGCCCCAGTTACCCTACGCAACTAACAAACTCGAGTCTTAATTTTGTTCGTTTTGTAGCATCACAAGGCATACCGCATTCATTTCTTGGGGATTTTATTTTGGAATGTTCTTTAAGCACTTCTGAAACAGAGGTTCAATGTTTGCGCAGGAGATTTAAGATGAAGAAGTATGAAGACTTTTTTATTCGGTTATTACGATACCAATCATTTTAAATAAAGGGTGTTTTTTATAGAGAAATAGAACTTTAAGTTGGCATTACTTTTCAAGATGGCGGCCGAGTTAACAGCTGCCAAGTGATTTATTCTCAGTTTGGTTTGGCAATTCATCATGAATCATCAGACTCACGCCTGAACAACGCTTGCAAATAGTGCAATTTTATTTCGAAAATAATGGCTCTGTGCGGAAAACGTATCGCGTACTACGTCCATTTTATCGTCGACAAAATCGTCCATCAGAGCAGTTAATTCGATTAACCATGGAACGTTTTCGCACCACAAAACTGCCGCATTTGGAGTGAAGATAATCCTCAAGTGTATGTGGAAACACCGTTACATCCAGAAAAACTGACTGTTTGGTGCGCTTTATGGGCTGATGGAATCATTGGTCCGTACTTTTTCAAAAACGATGGTGGCCAGAACGTTACAGTCAATGGTGATCGGTATAGAGCCATGATTACTAACTTTTTCTTTCCTGAATTGAATAACCATGATGTCCAGGAGATGTGGTTTCAACAAGACGGCGCAACATGTCACACAGCTGGTGCCACAATAGATTTATTGAAAGACACGTTTGGTGACAGCCTAATTTCACGTTTTGGACCTGTGAATTGGCCTCCAAGATCTTGTGATTTAACACCGCTAGACTACTTTCTGTGGGGCTATGTAAAGTCATTGGTCTATGCGGTAAAGCCACAAATGCTTGACCATTTGGAAGACAACATTCGCCGTATTATTGCCGATATACGGCCACAAATGTTGGAAAAAGTCATTGAAAATTGGACGTCCAGATTGGACTACATCCGCGCCAGCCGTGGCGGACATATGCCAGAAATCATATTTAAAATGTAATGCCACAAGATTATCTTTCGGAGAAATAAAATTTATGTCAATCGAATAATTCATCGTTGTTTTATTGCAACTTAAAGTTCTATACCTCTATAAAAACACCCTTTATGTACACAGGCCCACAAAACAAATTTCACAAATTTCTGAACCAACGCAAAAGTCCGTCTTAAAATCAAGGAAAGTTGTCAGACAATTATAAAGATTTTTAACGAAAATGGATTGGTTAAAAAATTTCTTAACCGTATGTATACTTTTGTGGCTGAGTGTACACTAATGCCGATTTTAATGAGCTTTTATTCAAATCTGTGTTGCCTATCGTTATCCTAATGGATCTTATTTTCTTCTTTACTTTAGTCGAAGCTGTTTGTTTAATTTTGACGTCATTTTGCCATCTAATGTTAGGGACCATCGGCAAAATAATGCAAAGCTCTATGGGAACTGAAGCCGCCATAGTCTAGTAGGTGGTATAGTTGGTTTTTTAGACCAGAGTCCGTGGTACGACCACTGGCTCAGACATCTAGAATAAAACGAAATATGAAAAAATATTTCTTTCAGCTCTGAGAATAAATAAAATCGCCATGAAAAGTTTCTCAAAAATCTGTCGTTCGGAGTCGACCATAAACTGTAGGCCCCGCCACTTATGGATAAAATTAACACACACAACAAAGGTGGTGTCAGAAGCTAGGTCGCAATCCTGACTAAAGGGTTGTTATGACCAAATAAATAAATAAGTCTTAGTGTCTGATTTCTTGTTGCATTATCAGCACCGCGGGATGGCTTTACTCCACTTTATTTCTGTGCTCAAAACCTTTCTCGGGGATAAAATAAGCGTAACATGCACAGACAGGAATACGATGTAAGCAAATCTTACAGAATATGGCAGAAAATAAGGAAGACTAAATGCGATAGCCTTGGCAATTTCTATGAGGGAATATAATGTCTGCCGAAGGTAGCAATAGTGGTAGCTGTACAGATAGCTTCACTAAGTGGAGT
Source organism: Sarcophaga subvicina (assembly GCA_936449025.2). Classification (NCBI taxonomy): domain Eukaryota; kingdom Metazoa; phylum Arthropoda; class Insecta; order Diptera; family Sarcophagidae; genus Sarcophaga; species Sarcophaga subvicina. The sequence continues at coordinate 45,084,326 of OW388084.2, forward strand.
CTGGTTGTAGATGAACTCTTGATGAACTATTTCAGGAGGGCATTGACTGACAAGAATATACTCATAGTTTTGATGACTAAAATAAGATTTCTGAAACAATCCTAATAAATAAAATGGATGACAGCGCTCTACTTATCTATCCCCTGGAAAAAAACTAGTAGACCCTACAACATTTTCTAACATAAGTAAATGGAGTAATGGCATACTCTTTTAAAACACATTTATTCTGCCGACAATAAATATGGGGACAGGAGCGTGAGTTTTTGTTTCCAGAGTGACGCATTCGGAGCCCATGTGAAAGCTTGGGGATATCTTCCAAGCAGAAGTCTATGCCAGCGAAATATAGGACAATTCAACTAAGTCTGAAAGTACCAAAGACGGGACTTAGTAATACTATTTGACAATCAGAACGCCATCAGAGCACTTAACTCTTGTAAGGTTAACTCAAAAATACCATAAGTTGGGGAAACATGTTTACCCATTGCTGGACCCTATTTCTTGTAAAAATATGCGTATATGAGCCGTGAGTTAAGCTTGCAAGGATGGGTCTAGAACCTCTCTGTGAAGTAGGAAAGAGTTAGGTTGATGATCTGCTTGGTAATGTGTTAAACTTCAACTACCAAGGCCGTGGTTTCGACCACCATACACTCTGGTGGCTTGTGATTGTCTAACATTATATATGATAAATCATAATAGTAAAAAGAATGTGGGAATTATTACTAAAAAAGCAGTTCTCCAAAAAAAGGTGACGGAGATATATACAGCTGTGTTCAAAATAATAGGAGTGCTACCATGTAATATTTTCAAAGTTAAAATTTTTTATTGTACCAATTTACAAAACATGATATATTCTAATGGTAGTTACAACGATATGTAAGAAATAAAATACAAAAAAGAATCTCGTAAGAACTTTAATATTTACGATGAAATTGATTCATTTTTGTGTTTGCCCCTGAATTCAGTTGATCAAAAAAATAGGAGTGCGAGTGTTCTTTTAAAAATAAAAATATAACAGCACATAATTTAAAGAAAAAAGTGAAAAATAAGTACGGAAAAATGTAGTTAAAACTTTTTCCACAGTGATTCACATAAATTTTTGTAATAGTGGGACGAGGAAAGCACTGTACTGAAGAAAAGAGAGAACTAATTAAAAATCTTCGAATAAAAGGCAAAACTTACGATGAAATTAAGGAAATCTTAATGTACTCCGATCAAATGATCACAAATGCATTAAAATATAAAAATAAGCCCGCAACGCGTTTGCGCAAGGGCAAAACATGAACTGTCGATGACCGCCGAATTGTGCGATACAGAAAAATAAATTCTTCGGCGTCTTCAAAAAAAATTAAAAAGGATCTGAATCTTTCCGTAAGTGGCTCTACTATTCGTAGGCGTCTGATGGACAACAATTTATTCGCAAGAAGTCCATTGCCATTGCTGACAAAAAAAACAGGTAACAGCACGCTTAAAGTTTGCCCAAGAACATATCAATTGGCCGAAAGAAAAATGGAGAAACATACTGTGGACCTACGAAAGGAATATTGTTTTATTTGGTGGCACTGGGTCTAGACAGTATGTAAGATGTCCGCCCAACACCAAATATAAAGCTCAGTACACACAAAAGACAGTTAAACATGGTGGTGCAAAACTAATGATATGGGGACGCTTTTCATATAACGGTGTAGGCCCAATACATCCAATTAGAGACATAATAGATAGGAACGTCTACTATATGTCGGCATTTTGAGAGAAGTGATCTTACGATATTCCACGCCTCTAAAATGGATATTCCAACAAGATAATGACTCGAAACACACCAGTAAATTGGTAAATGAGTGGTTTCGGGTTAATGGGGTAAAGGTTATAGCGTGGTCAGCTCAGTCTCCTGACCTTAATCCCATAAAAAATCTATGGGGAGATGTTAAAAAGTATGTTGCAGAGAAACAACCTTCAAATACAGAAGAACTATGGATCACAGTGCGCGATGTGTGCCATCAAATTCCTTTAAAGAGATGCCAAGATCTTATTGACTCAATGCCTCGTAGATGTGCTGAATTCATTAAAAACAATGGTTATTCAACCAAATACTAAAATAACTTTACTATTTTAAGATAATATCAAACTTTTGTGCCTTTTGTTTAAAAATTATTAGGTTGTTTGCTAACACTCCTACTATTTTGAACAATTAATTTTGAGAGTAAGCTTTATTTACATAAAATATTTTTTGTTTTCGAAGTTTTAATTAAATAATTAAGTGTTAAAAAATTAGAAAATGAATTAGAAATAAATTTTAAGTCAAAAAGATTTGATATTTACTTTTTTATTTTTCTTAATTTTAAACTTTGCTTTTAAATGAAGGGCACTCCTATTATTTTGAACACAACTGTATATACATTGAGCATTAAAAAATCGTTGCCCATTACTTCCTCTTTCTTTTCTCCTATAAACTATGCAATACAGGGATGCAACACAATGTACTGCATGAATAGGGGTCTTTCCCTGAGTGTTGGTCTCAAAACAAACAAAAAAATGTGTATAGTAGAGTACACTTAGAGAAAGGAGAGAGAACGGCATTTTCATAACTAAATTAGTTTGAGGCAATTTAAAACCTTGTTGAGGATAATAAATTGCCTTTTTACACTGGCGGTGTGGAATCAAAGTATACTTATTGAGAATAGTGAACGTCTCGAACCCGGTATGTAAATTCTATAATGTTAAGAATTAAACATCAGAACATATATTTCCAACCTGTAAGACTCTAATGTATCCTAGAACAATAGTCCTGCATGCATATCAGGCGCTGGGCAGGGAATTGTTCTTATTGACAGAGAGGTACATCCTGAATATTGTTAGGGCAATCGGCTTAGAGGGGTGGCACTCTGTATAGCGCAACAGCTGCCACCTCCATGTTCCCATGGGAGGTATACGTAAATATAAATGACTCAGAAGCTTTTAATGTTCTGGATATGAGATCCAATATGATTTTCACAGATGCCTACCATTCCATAGCAAGTCCTTGAAAATAAATTCAATTGAAATATTCGTCCATAAAGGGATTTCACACCTTTAATGAGAATTTAAGCAGGAATACGCCTACAAAATTAACCGCCAATAATATGTTCTGATTAATTAACCATTAAAACGTCTTTCTTTTGCATTTTTTTCTTTCTTTTTGCTTGTTTCTGTGCTTTTTGTTCTTCAACAAAGTCCAGCAATATTGTCGAATTTTATCCCGGGTAACTTAAAAGTCTTATGTTTCATACACTTGTCTCTGGTTTCTTGTTGTTGTTGTTGCTGTTGTTGTTTTTATTTTCGTAACAGTTTTCATCTTCTTCTTCATTATTGAGTGGCAACATCCGGATTGAATTTCACGTCGAAATCAGAAAAAAACGGAAAAAAGCAACTGAAACAACCGTTCATGTAAATTTGAGTGAAAGAACAAAGAAGGATACAAAACATACACAAAAAAAACAGAAAGAAAAGAAAAGAAGAACAAGAAATTGAAATTTATTGTGGGAACTGTAAATTTTATAACATGATTCTCACGATTGACAAATGGGGACAGATGATGTTGACGTGAGATGACAGTTGGTACAGAGAGCAACACAGACGGGCAGACACAGGCAGGCAGGCAGACAAACGGACGGACGGACGTACATCAATTTGCAACATGATGTTTATGACAGACAATATTTTGTGATGTGATGAATGCCATTAAAATGTGTTCGTTGCACTTCTTCTTAAAGATTTTTAAGCGCGGGTTCATTTAATAATAACAGGAATAAATAATTCATTTTCCACACCTTCGGAAAGTAAGTACCATGCTTACGCTTTAATTTCGTTATTAATTCGTTAACATGATAATGGAGGGGACATAATATGGTATGCTTAAGCCATCATTGTATGCATTTTATAAGATTTTATTAACAATATTGAGAGTTATCACGATTACTTATATAATGACGTAATAAAACAGCAGGAATAGATAACAATTATTGTTGAAAGTTCAAAGGTAAAGTATCTTCATAGCAGATGCACTTTCTTACACCAATCTTGGGCCATTCATGCAATACATCTTCTTATATTCTATTCTATTCTGTTTTATTCCATTCCATTCTATTCTATTCTATTCTATGCTATTCTATTCTATTCTATTCTATGCTATTCTATGCTATTCTATGCTATTCTATGCTATTCTATGCTATTCTATGCTATTCTATGCTATCCTATTCTATTCTATGCTATCCTATGCTATTCTATTCTATTATATTCTATACATCTTTATCTTCATCCTCATGTTTTCTTGGAGCTCACTCATATAACGCCAGCATAAAAATTTGTTACCATGAGGAATGATGTCAGTCTGGAGATCAAGCGTAGGATCACTCTTGCCAACAGTTGCTACTATGGTCTCAATAGGCAATTAAGTAGCAGAGGCCTCTCTCTCGCGACAAAATTAACACTTTACAAGACACTCATCCTACCCGTGATTCTTTATGGCGGAGAGGCATGGACCCTATTAAGTACAGATGCAGCGGCCTTGAGAGTGTTCGAGAGAAAAGTACTGCGCAAGATCTTCGGTCCAGTGCGAGTTGGCGATGATTTCCGTATCCGATCCAACAGTGAGCTGTATGAGCTCCTCAACGACATAGACGTTGTACAGCGTATTAATATCCAGCAGCTGCGCTAGCTCGGCCATGTCGTTCGAATTGAGGAGGATGCTCCAGCGAGACGGGTATTTGATGCGGGAATCTGCGGAATTCGGCGAAGAGGACAACCTTGCATCCGTTGGAAGGACCAAATCGAGGAAGCCCTGTCATCGATTGGTGTGACCAACAGGCGTAGGCGCGCACGAAGCAGAGGCGCCTGGAAGGATGAGTTGCGGCAGGCCGAAATCCGATAAACGGGTTGTTATGGCCAATTAAGTAAGTAAGTATAAAAATTTGCGATTAAATCGAGTTTGGACTTACCCTCTGTCGTTGCCTAGCTCATGTGGCAATTCTCGGCAATGAGCAAGAATACAAACTTACCACGAGGACAGTTTCCTCGCTCTTGATGGGCCAGAACATTTCTTTAGAGTGGATGTTTTGAAAGGTCGGATAAAAGGAATATAAAGATCGATAAAGGCTCTCCTTAAAACAATTGGTTGCTAAGCAGAGATCAGCAATGAATCGTTTTTCCGCTACTCACTAAATTTTGAGTATAAGTGAATCAACGTTCAATACCGTTTAACTACTGGATTCATTACATTTTAATTATTGCATATTTTATGGTTTGCGCTTTTCAAGCATTAATGTTCAACATAATGTCGAAATTTGACTAAACGGGGCTTTTACGTTTCGAATAAACTGTTTTTGCTTTGTATATGAGAAATATGTATAAGGCGTTAGTCCTACTCCATTACATACGTGTATTAAGTATAAATAAATATTTTTTATAAAAGCACCATTTGATGCAAAGAAGTACTTTTTTCAGTTGTAGTTCAGTACTATTTAAAAATTTCTGTTTTGCAACGCTGCTAATAAATATAAATTTATTGCCGGTCAACAAATATTTAACTTGCAGAGGCATAAAAATAAAAAAGATAAATAAAGGAAACAATATGAAAAGTACAATAAAAATTAATTTTAAAAATATTTAAAATATTAAAAAATATAATAACAAGCTTAAAAAAATATTTTGAACACAAATTTGATCACTCAAAACCTTTTAATCAGGCCTTTTGATTAAACTCATGCAACATTTTCTTCTTAAAACCTTTAACTGGCTTGGTGTGTAAGTAAATAACCTCGAAATCATTATAACATTAGTGCAGTATTACTCTTTCAACAGTAGTGTTAGTGTTTTCTTATCAGATAGTAGGTTAATTTTTTTGTGCCACAAAACAACACTTTCTCTCTTTCTTACACACCACGATGCTACAGTATTTGTTTTGCAAGAATCATAACAAATTAGATTAATTGTTTGGTTTACAAAAAAATAAAGAAACTCACCTTTTAAGAACTGCTCACACCTTCTCTTTCTCTTCGTTCTTCCTATGCAATTTATTTCCACCACACGCACAAAAAAAACACCTTTTCACATTCAAGGCCATGCACTAACAACACATTTTTTTTTATATATATAAACCGGTTACTCTGCTATTGTACTCCAGCAAGGGAGTTTTCAAATTTTATTACTTATTAGAAGCTTTTTTTGTTGTTGTTGTTGATTCTATTTTTTGACATTCAAGGCCCTGCACTAACAACACTTCACTTACATTTGATCTTTGCTATTTTTTTTTTTGTAACATACGCCCCTACTGATGTACTCCATTTTACAAAAATTTTCCAATAATTCTTATTGAAACTAAGTACAAAAAAAATAAAACCTTTGTATTCTATTATCATTTTTATTATTAATAAACACATGCTTGTTTTAACACAACACATACAGTATATTATTTATTCTATTTTTATGCTTATTAACAAACTTAAATTTATTTTACTTTTACTCCAATAAACCACAAACACTTTCGCTTACACCTTCTCAAATAGCACAAAAATTACCACGAACCGGCTGCCGGCTTTGTAGTTCTTTTTAAAACAACAACAGGTTGGTTGCCTGTTACCTTTGCTCTGCATTTCATAAAAACTTAACGAAATGTTAACCAAATTACAGCAAAGTTCAACATGCCTTATAATTTATAAACGCATTGTTATTGCAAATGTAAAGAATGAACAAATCAATGTTAGTTTTTGTGGTCAAACAATGTTAAGTATATTTCTTTCCCCTCTGTTCATTAGTTTCAAATGCTTGTGTAACAACCGAAAGAAACAAAAACAAACAACAACAAATACACTCATGTTATTTTTCTGTTCCTCTTGTTATGTCTTTATTAATAAGAACAACAAATTTATATTCCACTCCCAAATTATGTAGTTTTACCAGGTAAGCATGAGGTTATTATTCATTCATTATGTATTAATAATTTAATTTAATACGATATGAGCTGAAAAACTGTCATGCATCTGCGTTCATGCTCCTTCAATTGTTATTCATTCAAAGTCGTAATGTTTTTCAGCCACAAACAACAAAACTTCGACTTCATGCACGCACAAATTCATTCGCTTTGTTGAATCATTTTACACTCATGTATTCATTCATTCATTCACAATACCAAATTGTCTTCTAGCACTCTAACCATATTTAATACAATGTAAGCATACAAAAAACCTTCATGCATTCGGCTTCATGCGAAAATGCTTCTTCGATTGTTGTGAGACGAAAGAGTGCTATTTGCTTGCTCTATTAAAGGATTTTAAAAACAACAATTCTTTTGTATAACCAGTGGTGGTTATTAACCACACAAGCTTTGCTTTTGTATGCACATGTATATTAATTGCCTTGAGAAAAAAAGAAACAACATGAATGTATTGATGGATTCTATGATTTTTTACAAGAACAATTGTATTGTTTTGGCTTTGCTTCAATTTTTGTTTACATTTTTGGACATCAATACTACTCTTCTCCCACCTTACTCACTCGTAATTTAATACACCATGAACAAAAACAAAATTTGAATGGCACTCGGTTTCCAAAAAATTTATTCTTTCGTGAGTTATGCACGCTTTGGTAAATAGCGAACAGCGAGGAAGGGTGTTGTTAGCTTTAGAATGTAGAATGGAAGAAATCTACTTAACATTGACGACAAAAACTAACATTGATTTGTTTATTCTTTACATTTGCAGTAACAATGCGTTTATAAATTATAAGGCATGTTGAACTTTGCTGAAATTTGGTTAACATTTCGTTAAGTTTTTATGAAATGATCCGTTCGCGTCTTATATTCTTTTTATAAATAAGCAGAGCAAATGTAACAGGCAATTAACATGTGTTTGTTTTTGTTGTTGTTTTTTTTGAATTAACATAGTGTTATTTATGTTATCAATGTTTCGAGATTTTTGTCGTCAAGGTAAAGGAGAGCATATGCACTCAATTTCGTTCAAAAATGCACGTAATTGTTGTTGTTATTGTGTTGTAATCGTCATGCTGTTAATTGATGTTATTTGATTGAATTGCTTTAAAAAGAACTACAAAGCCGGCAACCGGTTAGTGGGAATTTTGCTATTTGAGAAGGTGTAAGTGAAAGTGTTTGTGGTTTATTGGAGTAAAAGTAAAATAAATTTAAGTTTGTTAATTAGCAAAAAGAATAGAAAAGTTATGGTAATAAAATAATATGGTAAATAAATAATAATGTGTACATATGCGTTGTGTTAAAACAAGCGTGTGTAATTGTTTGTTAATAATAAAAATGCTAACGGAATACAAAACCTTTGTGGAGTAAATTTTTTTCTTTGAATCACTAGAAAATTTTCAATATGGAGTACATCAGTAGTGTGTATGTTACAAAAAAAAATGGCAAAGGTAAAATGTAAGAGAAGTGTTGTTAGTGCAAGGCCTTGAAAGTTAAAAAATATAAAATCAAAGCAATAACAACAAAAAGGTTCTAATAAGTAATCAAATTTGAAGACTCCCTTGCTGGAGTACAATAGCAGAGTAACCAGTTTATATATATATGTATTTATACATATAGGTATATATATAAAAAAATAAATGTGTTTCTTGTGCGTAGATTCATGCACATGCATGGTCTATAGGCAGATATTTTGAAATGTGGGTGTGGTGGAAATAAATGGCATTGGAACAACGAAGAGAAAGAGAGAGTGTGAGTGGACGAGCAGTTCTTAAAAGGTGAGTTTCATTATTTTTTTGTAAACCAACACAATGAATCTAATTTGTTATGACACTTGCAATACAAATGCTGTAGCATCGTGGTTTGTAAGAAAGAGAGAAAGTGTTGTTTTGTAGTACAAAAAATTAACCTGCTATCTGATAAGAAAACACTAACACTACTGTTTAAAGAGTAATACTGCAGTAATGTTATAATGATTTCAAGGTTATTTACTTGCACACCAAGCTAGTTAAAGGTTTTAAGAAGAAAATTTTGCATGAGTTTATTCAAAAGGCCTGATTAAAAGGTTTTGTGTGATCAAATTTGTGCATTTTTTCAAATTAAATTTTTATTTTTCTTATTGTCCCTTTAATTTAATTAATCCAAATTCATAGCATTACCTAGCCGCAATTGATAGCAAGCTTAGATTTAAATTTTGCCCGCTTCATATATTATTGTCGTAATGAATCAATTTTTCGGTGCAAAAGGAGTTCTTTTTAAAGTGATCAAACATCATTTAAAACATATAAAATCGTCTTCCAATATATCTCGACTTTAGTTCATGTGGCACCCAACATCATTGCTTTCGAATGAATCCTACTGCTTTTAAACGCTTTTAAATGGCTTAAGTCATATGTAGTGGTCGTGCGATCTCTTTCTGAGTCTGACACAAGTATTGATCGAATAAAGTTTTCAATTTGCGGTCTTCAAACTCTTTTGTGTGTTCCGAACACTCTTTGTCTTTGACATCAAAATCACCATTTTCGTTACTCGCAAACCACTGGATATACTGTCTGAATCGATCAGAATTTAGCAAAGATCACGAACTGTTAACGAACATCTGTTCAAAGGCAATAACATCCAACCACTGTTACTGTTTTAGTGTTAAGTGTACGAGAGCAAAAGCAGCATGAATATGAACCATGACTGAAACGTCAACAATTTCGTTTTGTCCAAACGAACAAAGGGAGAAAAATGGAAAAATCAAAAGAAATGCATTCTCATGCGGTGTAATTTAATTATTTTATTTGAAAATAATTATTCATGGTGCGTATTACAAGCAATTTCAGTTCCCGTTTTAAGCATTTTATGGTATAAAACGATTATTTTCTTAAACGATTATTCAATGTATCGTAGAACATTTCCTTTTAAGTGTAATAATATCGACGTGTTACAATATATTTCAGGTATTTCAGTCAGAAAATAAAGGGGAATCATGTCAATATGATCATTTTTATTGAATTTCAAAATTTAATTCTACTTTCGCTTTCTATTTTACTTTTATACGCTACAGGCACAATATTACAGGTGCTAAGAGCATTTTGAGTTTCTCACAACGTTTGTAACATTGTAAATTATTGTATTGTACAAAGTTTCGCCTTTCTGGTGGACAAGTAAAGGGTGGGCCTTTTAAAAGTTTAAATTTAAAATTGCAATAAAACAAAAACGGGGTTTGAAATTTTGCCAAATATATTTTTTTGTTGTGAAGTACAATTGTTCCGGTTAGAAATGGAATATTATTTCATTCATATGGCTGCCGCGGCTGGCCTCACAGTACCTTATTTGATCGGACGAATTTTCGAGGTACTTTTTCCAGTGTATGGAGTCGTATCTCGGCAATGGCATCACGAATGTTGGCCTTTAAATGCTCAATCGTCTCTGGTTTGTCGGCATAACAATTTTCTTTAACGGCGCCCCACATAAAATAACCCAACAGTGTCAAATCGCAGCTTCTTGGCGGCCAATTGACATCACCATTTCGGCAAATTAAACGGCCTTCAAACGTTTGACGCAATAAATCGATTGTGGCATGAGATGTGTGGCAAGTTGCGTCCAGTTGGAACCAAACATTGTTCACGTCAATAGCCTGAAGAGCTAGTACAAAAAAAGTCGGTTATCATCGTGCGATAGGTGTCTCCATTGACCGCAGTGGTTGCGCCGTCCTCATTTTCATAGAAATATGGACCAATGATGTATCCGCTCCACAGGTCGCACCAAACAGTCAATCGTATTGGGTGCCTTATTTACTGTAAGACCAAGTTTGGGTTTTCTGGGTCCTATATACGGCAATTTTGATTATTAACTTACCCACCAAGATGAAAATGTGCTTCATCCGAAAAGATGATTTTTTCATCGTACAGTTTCTCTTTGGCCCATCTAGCGAAGTGAAATGATGACCAGGCGGCTTCAACTCTTGAACCAATTGAACTTTGTAAGGCGTCATTGTCAGAGAATGGTTCGTAGGGGTACATCGCAAGGCGGTGTTCTATCACGTTGGATATATTCCACGGTCATCGAACCCAACCTCTTATACGGTGTTGCTTTCTGGTGGACTGCTCTGGACAAACAACACAACGTCAGACTTCTTGACAAGGTCAGAAGGTCTGCCGCCATTTATATAACTGGCTCTCTACGCACCTTGTTCTCAATGCTAAACTGGCTTCCTACTGTGCTTCTCGCTAAGCAGGCAGCCAAGTTTGCTGCGACTAGACTTAATGCTCTCTCTCGTTGGCACATTGTACCTTCTGCTCACTCCACTATTCTGGAGGTTTATCCAGTGTCCCGTGTGAACATGGACTATTTCGCTGCCGAATATTGTCTTGACAGATGTTTCCACTCTCTGATTCCAAGTAGGGATGACTGGAATCCTAATATGGTCGTCCCCCCGGAAGTCCTGGATATATATACCAACGGCTCTAAACTCGATAATGGGGTTGGAAGCGGTGTCTACTCTGGGAAACCGGACCTAAATATTTCTCTCCGTCTGCCGGACTACTGCAGTGTGTTTCAGGCGGAGGTGATGGCAATTTACCGGGCCGCTCAGTGAATCCTCGTCAACGATGCTCCTTTCACTAGCGTCTCGATCTTTTCTGATAGTCAGGCCGCGATAAGCTCTATCGGGTTTCGTGATTAGCTCTAGGATCGTTAGGGAATGTCGCCGCTCGACCTTCTCTCGGGGCGCTTCACCAGTGTCTCTCTGGTGTGGGTCCCCGGGCACAGTGAAATTCCGGGAAACTGTATGGCCGACGAGCTCGCCAGAGCTGGTGCGTTCCTTCCGGAATTCTCTTCTGTTGAATTGGGTATGCCACTTGCCTCGGTCAAGTTGACCTTTGCGCGGAGGTTCTTTCGGGACGCCAACCTATCCTGGGTCAATGAGGAGTCCTGCTCTACCGCTAGGCTTACCTGGCCCAAGATGGATAGAAGGCGTACCAACCGATTACTTGGTCTTAGTCGTGATGTCATCTCGACTACAGTGGCCGTGCTTACAGGTCATTGCGTCATGGGTAGACACGCGGAAAGAATGAGGCTCCCTTTCAACGACATCTGCCGTGGATGCAGGTCCACTGGGAAAGAGGAGACTGTTATTCACTTTCTTTGCCAGTGCCCGTCTCTTGCTAGGTGTAGATATAGGTTATTTGGCTCCCCATTCATTGTTAGCCTAACGGAGCTATCATCTATTGACATCAAGGATATAGCTTCGTTCGTCAAACTTTCTGGCTGGTTTTCCAGTGCGGGGTAGTCGCGCTTTTGTTGTGCAGCCCTTGCACTGACCAACTTTTTCCATTTCCCTGATTTTGGTGGAACTTGGTTAGTACAGGGAATGCGTTTCAACCGTGGCCCAACGGGCCGCTATGCGTGCTCAAGTGAGCTTTGTGAAAACAGAGCTACCACTCCGACCTAACCTAACCTAAGGCGTCATACCGAGATCTTTCCGCAAAATTTGAAGTAAACTGGTCCGTGAAATGTTCAATTCTTGAGAACTATAACGAGTTGATGTTGATCTCAGCCACAGTTTCGATATTTTCGGGTGTAAGGACTGTACGAGCACGCTTACGTCTTAGCGTATCAACAATGAAACCAGTTTCTGGAACTTTAGCTATAAACTTGCGTATACCAGGCACTGTTGGTCCTTGCCTGCAATCAAATTTTGTACCACATTTTCGTGCAACTTGCGACCAATTGTTTTAGTTTAGGAAATAAATTTGGAATAAACCCTAACGTTGCTAGAGCGTAAATCTATTCATTACGTTCAGTTGAGATGATATACTGAATATATTGATATTTTGTGGCTCACCCGATATTTTGAATTTTAAGTTTTTTTTTTAAGTTGGGTCCATAATTATATCGCATTTAAAAATAATGTATACCCAGGCAAATATTATAATTAATTTCGTATTAACTCTCCTAATTGCATTTAATTCAAAGAAATTAAAGGAATTTAATTTGTTAAATCAGGAACAATTTCTGGAAAGTAGGGGACCACAGTGTAGGGCATCCTATGATTGATTTAGATCAACCAACTTAGTTTTTTTCAGTTTCTGATGACATTAATAGTCGAATGCGTCTAAATGTCGTGTAATTCTAAACTAAACTCTGTGAGTGTATCGAAGAAGATAAAAAGTAGTGACGGACGATTAAAACTGTAATCGCTGTAACGTAATATTGGTTTTCATATTCCCCGCTCTTTCTTCTATTTTTGATTTTATTTGCTTGTAAATACGTACACATTGTTGTTGTTGCTTCATAGAGCGTAGCTGACACTGAGCCATCCAGTATATTTTAGTGTTTTAGTGTCACCCTAAAGCCGAGATTGTTGTTGTTGTTGTTCTATTTGAATTCCATTTTTAATCGTGCAGCATATCATTTGATTGTAATTCAATGCATAAACTAAACTCCATACCCAGGCACACATTTCAACACACACACACACAGTAAATTTATGTTTTATTCAGGGTTGCCACACTTTTGATTAGGAAATTAGGAATTAAATATTACAACTACAAAAAATATTGTGTTTTTAAAATTAGGGGGAGTATGGGGATTTCCAACAGCTACTTCTGAACTTTAGACTGTTGATAAAGGCCATCTTGTTGGAGATATATCCGTCAAATCAATTGATATTAATTCCTTTTGTTTTTAAAAATCACCATGGATGACCATGGACAGCGATGTTTGTTTGCTGAATGGGCTTTGGAGCAACTGGCAACTGACCCTAATTGTCATAGAAAAATTATATTCACTAATGAAGCCCATTCTCCTCTTTCCTACATTCTCTCCTTTTTATCCTATTCCGTCTATTATCCTTCTTTCTTTAAGGACGTTATACAATGGGTCAATTCGACCTCCGGGTACTGTACTTGTCTTAATTGACAAGTACACGTCCTCTAACCTAACCTAACCTAGGCTCGTCACCAAACAAAATTGCTGAATGTGGTACGATACTAATCGACGTGAGATCCAAGAGTGTCTAAGGAATCTCGAAAAACTCACTGTTTTGTGTTGCGGTGTTAGTGGTCGATAATTCTTTGAAAATGACATTGGCCAGACCACCACTGCCAACGGCTAGCGCTATAGGTCAATGATCACCAACTTCTCTTGGCCTGAATTGGATGATATGGACACAAACGACATAACCTATGTATGTCATTGTGAAATACGGTCTTGAATAAGTATCTTTCACTGATGTCGCCGGCCATTAAAACCCTGATAATCTGGGTGTTAAAAAAACCAAAACTGAACATCGTCGCTGAAAATATTTCATATTGCTCTCGCAGTATGAATTTTGATAATAAAACAAATTGAAAGCTTTTAGCAAACCATTCTAACCATTTTTAACTTATATTGACATGTCACGAATCTTTTTTCGTTTAATAAAAAAAATTTTACACTAAAAAAAATACCACAAAATCGTCGTTTGGTAGTTAAATTGATAGTTATACCTTGGTATGTGCATTTCAGTAAGTTTAGGCATATGAAGAAACCTCGAACAGTTCTGCTCACTTACGTTTACATTAAGATGACAGTTACCCTCTTCGGAACACAAGACCTTTGTTTGCAGGCTGACTGATAGAATATATGCTCCCAACTGATTGCCTTCTCATAATAAAATGTATACATAATTGCTCATTACAGCCATTCAGTCAGGATTACGGCCTAGCTTCTCATACCACTTGTGCTGCGTGCGTTAATTGTATCCATGAGTGCCAGGATCTTTTTTTGCCAGAAATCTGCTGAGAAGCAGTCGCCGAAGAAATATTTTTTCATATTTCGTTCTATTAGAGATGTCTGACCTGGGGTTTGAACCGTGGCCTCACGTCTAATAAGCCAACACACTACCTACTAGAATACCTTGCAAATTTTATAAAGCTGGGTTAATATTGTTAAAATTTTACCTTTTTAAAAACGTTTAAATATGAGTTCGTTAATTGCAAACCAAGTAAAAAACAACAAATATGTGTTTAGTTTTTCTTAAACTCTCTTTATTGTTCACACTACGTTTGTGCCACTGTTCACACTTAACGATACAACAATAATTTGCTTGTACACTATTCTATTTCACACTTCTGCCCGCGTTAACACTAACAACTTTTCGTTAGAGCTTCTCTGCTTACAACCTTTTTGCAAGCAATAACACTTGTACGTTCAAACTGCAACGCGTCTTCACACAAGGCTGACTGAATTATAACTGACTGACTGCTGATCTTGTTGCCCTTTTATATACGCACGCACGTAATCAGTATGATGAACGTTCTCGATGTGGATGGTTCTTGCTCTCGGCTTCTCGAGAATTCTATTGCTAGTACATTGTTGTTTGTGTACTTTGCTTATGTTGTCTATTACATATTTGTCGTAGATGGTTTACTTCATTTTATGTTGTTGTTGGTACCAGGCGCAACCAGGTTCGTCATACATATGTGTGTGTGCAGCTTTAGATAATCAACACGTTCATTGTATTCCTTGTGTTAGTGTGTATTTGTTTATCGTTTTTGTTGTTAAACGATATTAGGTTGTTTCGATTTGCGTAACAATATTAATGATGCATTCTTACTTCACTTATCTACTCTCAATTGTATCGATGTCATAATGATAACCTTCAATACGATTAATTTTGCTTACTCGGAATCGGGAAAAAACAGACACTCTTGATAGATAAGCATATAAAGGAATTTTTAGCCTCATTATTCCTCAACTTTTTAAAGAAAGAAAAGAAATATTTATTTATTTTCTTCGAACGGATGAATTTTTTCTTTAAAGGGGGGGGGGATAAAAATATCAAACTGCAGCGAAGAAAAAATATCACGAGTTTTGCTTACAAATAATTGTAAGCGGCAACACTTTTGGTCATGCAGTTGTAGTTGGATTTACGTTGCGTAAAATAATGTGTATTTTGGAGACAACAACAACAACAACTACAACACATTTTATTTGTAACTTTTTTTCCGTTTGGTGTTTTTTCTTCTTCTTCTATTGCTCATGTCTGTTGTCGCCGTTTAGAAGTGAGGCTTTCATTGCAATCATCCTACACGAGCAGGTTTATGTTGTTGTTGTTCCCCCAGTACAATAGATATTTTGTATGTTGTCATTGTTTTCTTATGATTGTTGTTGTTGTTGTTGCATGTTATACAGCAATGTTTTCATTGTTTGTAGTTGTAGTTACTATACTCTCCTATCTGTTGCATGCTGTATTGGATATGCCGCTGTCTTCGTCATGTACATTAGATTTGCCAGTTACAGTCTCATCAGTGACGACAATGGCGACGATTTCTTTAATAGTACAACGACAATTTAAACAAACTAGACAGACGTTCATGGCTTTTTATATAATTTTTGTTTTTTCTTGGTTTGTTTTGCTATTCCAAGGAAAATGTTACAGTTTTAACAGTGATGGCATGTTTTGAAAAAAACAAGAACACTTTTGTTCCCTAAATTTCCGTTTGCCTTGAGTACAATAATTTGATCACCACACAGGGCAAGTAAATGACATCGGATCAGATCAGAACAATTTGAATCTCTTTTCCAACTATACAGCCTATTATGGCAATAGAACCTAAAGAATGTACATAATTACGGGCCTGTAAATATGACTGTGAGGTGGCGTTATGTAGTAATTAAGTCGCTTGACTACAAATTAGCACTCTAGTTCTAAAACAATTGAAGACAAATAATTTTTCTTTATGGTTTTTCAAATTTAAAAAATTTAACTCCCCAGTGATAAAACATCAACAACCAACAACATAGGAATGTCAAACAGTGGCACCTCTTGGGGTATGGGAGAGCTAGTAAGCAAGGTTCTAGTAGTCACAATAGTGTACTAGTTAGTGTGTTGGCTTATTAGCCATGTGACCACGGTTCAAACTCTCAGCTCAGGCATCTCGAACAAAGCGAAATATGAAAAAATATTTCGCCGGTGACTTCCTCTCATCTGATTTCTGATAAAAACTCTGAGAGTTAAATAAAATTGTCATGTTTCTTGCAAAACCTGTCGTTCGGAGTCAGGTCCCCCTACTCATGTTTAAAATTAACGCACACAACACAAGTGGTGTGAGAAGCTAGGTCGTAATCCTGGCAGAAGGGTTGTAATGACCAGTTATGTATTTATGTATGTAGTAAGTAAGGTTCTTAACTACTACAAAAAACTCAAAAATCAAATCTATTTTCAGGCAACGTTATTTCTAGACAACGATCGTAAGCTACCATCTTAGGACGTGCTACAGCTGCAAAAACTTAATGAAATTGAAATAAGAAAACGAAAAACAAATATTCTTGAAAGTAATAACAATATATATGACAGTGCTGAGCAAGAGTTCACGCCAATCTATTTCGTATTCATTCTCATACTCTCAGAAAATGTACTATAAATTTTAAGAGGTGACCAGAGATGACAAAAAAGTATACCAGCGACTTACTGACTTACTTAATTGGCCATAACAACCCGTTTATCGGATTTCGGCCTGCCGCAACACATCCTTCCAGGCGCCTCTGCTTCGTGCGCGCCTACGCCAGTTGGTCACACCAATCGATGACAGGGCTTTCTCGATTTGGTCCTTCCAACGGATGCAAGGTCGTCCTCTTCGCCGACTTCCGCAGATTCCCGCATCAAATACCTGTCTCGCCGGCGCATCTCCTCCATTCGAACGACATGGCCGAGCCAGCGCAGCTGCAGGATATTAATACGATGTACAACGTCTCTGTCGTTGAGGAGCTCATACAGCTCACTGTTGGATCGGATACGGAAATCATCGCCAACTCGCACTGGACCGAAGACCTTGCGCAGTACTTTTCTCTCGAACACTCTCAAGGCCGCTGCATCTGTACTTAATAGGGTCCATGCCTCTGCGCCATAAAGAAGCACGGGTAGGATGAGTGTCTTGTAAAGTGTTAGTTTTGTCGCGTGAGAGAGGTCTCTGCTACTCAATTGCCTATTGAGACCATAGTAGCACCTGTTGGCAAGAGTGATCCTGCGCTTGATCTCCAGACTGACATCATTTCTGGTGGTAATGGCGGTTGTTGTTTTGCCCTCATTTACTGCCAAACCCATCTTGGTAGACTCGCGTTCAATAGTACTAAAGGCAGCAGTAACATCTCGCTTCGTACGCCCTATGATGTCAATGTCGTCAGCGTACGCAAGCAACTGGACATTTTTTTGAAAAATAGTGCCACTGCGATGCACTCCTGCCTTTCGCAGAACACTCTCCATGACGAAGTTGAAGAGGTCGCATGATAAGGGGTCGCCTTGTCTGAAACCTCGCACGGTATCAAAAGGCTCGGAGAGGTCCATTCCTACCTTGACGGAGCTACAGGAATTACTCAACGTCATTCTGCATAGCCTTATCAGCTTCGCAGGTATACCGAGCTCAGACATTGCGGCAAAAACACGATCCCTTATGGGGCTATCAAAGGCAGCCTTATAGTCGACAAAAAGATGGTGTGTGTCGACTTGTTTCTCGTGGGTCTTTTCCAGGATTTGGCGTAGTGTGAAGATCTGGTCGATGGTGGACTTGCCAGGTCTGAAGCCGCACTGATAAGGTCCAATCAGTGTTCTGACGAGTGGCTTCAGTCGTTCACGCAATACGCTTGTAAGAACCTTATATGCGATAGGGAGAAGGCTTATACCCCTATAGTTGGCGCATATAGTAGGGTCTCCCTTTTTCAGGACAGGACAGAGGACACTGAGGTTCCAATCGTTGGGCAGACTTTCCAAATTTTGTAAATAAGCTGGTGCATGCGCCCTACCAACTCATTACATCCGGTCTTAAACAATTCAGCGGGGAGGCCATCAGGACCTGCCGCTTTATTGTTTTTAAGGCGCGTAATCGCGACTTTGACCTCTTCATGGCTAGGCGGCGGAAACTCCACGCCGTCATCATCGATCGGGTTCGGAACATCATCTCTAAAGGCGGTATTGGTGTCGTCATCGCCTTGTAGCAGACTAGAGAAGTGTTTCCTCCATAACCTCAGTACTCCCTGCGGATCTATTACTAAGTTTCCATTTTCGTCCTTGCAGGTCGTCCTCCGGGTTTATAACCCTCGGTTAGACGCTTAATCTTTTTATAGAATTTTCGAGCGTCATTCCTACATCTATACATCTCGACTTCCTCACGCTCACGCCTTTCCTGCTCCCTCTTATTGCGTCTGAAAAGGCGTCTCTCTTCCTTTCTCTTCTCTCTATAGTTCTCGACAATGGCTCGCGTAGCGGCTGACTGCAACGTTTTCTTGTATGTGGAATACCAGCGACACAATTTGTTAATCTAGTGTCATCACGTCGGGATTTGACAAATAGGCTAGTGTAAGATTGATTGAGTTTGCGATAGGGTGGAATACTTTGCTGGCATGGTTATTAGCGCCTTCTCTTTTGTGGCTTTCTATTTAAAACCTCTAACTTCGCTTTTGTAGGAGATCGACAGTGATCGTAGTGTTTACATATTTGTTTGGTGATCTACTCATTCTGATAACAGCCAGAGTTTTTCTTTAGCAAAGGATGCATACATAAAGAGCTCATGAGCTCTTTTTGCAGAAAATTATTCTCTTCCTCTTATCTTAATTGATGATAGCTCTCTAATCATAAGTGGGAAAATTAAAGACTTTTTGGGGAAAGGTTTTAAAGGCTTGGAATAACAACACTAATGATGCGGTATATTTGGATATTTATTTCAGTTTGGTGTGGTTTAACATTTTGGGAAGCATAGTGGGACCTGAAGTTTTACTCATCCGTATTTCTAGCAACATCTATAATCATTTATATATAACTACTGACTGGCCATTTTATAGAGATGCGGATTTTAATCATGTTCCCCAGAGAGAATAACATCAACAATGAACATCATGAGAAGGTCAGATACCGGCATCTTTGGAGAAACAGTAGAACTCATCATAGAGTTCCAATTGACGCACACTTTTTCCAGCATTTCAACCAATATCTCACCTTTGGCAGATGTAATATTGCTTTCCAAAACTGAAATTGTGATTAACTTGTCCCTGTTCGCGGGGGAATTGAAGTATCTCTGCACAAAATAGTTTAGTGGGATCAAATTTCAAGAAATGCGATGCGAAATGAGTGCCAGTCACTTACTTTTTAAAGATGATTTCATGAAAATGTTGCTCAAGGCTACGGAACAGATTGTTCGTCATTAAGTTACAATTTTAGCCTATTTGCTCCAGTTCTTTAGCCGATATCTCGCCAGTGGTAGATGTAATATTGTTTTGCTAGGTTGAAATTAAAGTAAGCTTGAGAATGAGAGGCGTCAGTAGTTGCTTGCACCGTATACGTCAACACAACACCCGCCTTTACTGGGTTCCCGGCCAGTGTGGAATAGAGGTGTGGGCCACTATCGCACGGAAGGGATCGGAGATCTCTGAAAAGGAGGCGATAGAGGGGATATATGTGCCCATATAGGAATACTTTTCCAAATTCGAAAAATCAGTAAGGAATTCAACAAACCACGGCTTGTATAACATACGTGGCTGCCGAATTTCAAGAATGCTGTGACCAACAGTGGACATCAAGAAAACCAAGAAACTAAGTTCGCAAAGAGAATGGTTCGCATTCTAACAGGAACTCTAACGCGACACTGTGCTATTGGCAATTTCGCTGACAAGCTCGGTTTGCACCACCAGAATTACTGCCGAAGCTGCCATGATGTGGAGGAAATGGAATCGGTGCGAGTTTCCTGCACTTCAGAACAGACGTCATTGGTTTTTGGGTGAGAGAATGTTTGAAGATCTGGCTATGGTGCCACTAAGGGCCGGTTTCATCCGAAGCTAGGGGTGATTTAAATCCACCACTAACGCATGTTAGCGACCATGAAGGCGCCGTAGTCTAGCAGGTAGTGTGTTGGCTTATTAGACGTAAAGCCAGGGTTCAATCGCCAGGTCAGACATCAAAAACGAAATATGAAAAAATATTTCTTCGGCGACTTCCTCTCAGCAGATTTCTGGCAAAAACTCTGAGAGTAAATAAAATTGCCATGAAAAGTTTCTCAAAAATCTGTCGTTCGGAGTCGACTTTAAACTGTAGGTCCCACCACTCATGTATAAAATTAACACACACAACATAAGTGGTGTGGGAAACTAGGTAATCCTAATCCTGGGAAACTAGGTAATCGTAATCCTGACTGAAGAATTGTAATGACCAATTATGTATGTATGTATGTACTAACGGATCATGATAAGGGATCTGGGTAATACATTGGGCCATAGGAGCCCTCTAGTGAACTCGCCTGTGAACGGCAAGCTACCCGCTAACCTAACCTAAGATTCAGAGGTGAAATTGCACGATATGGGCAACCAATGGAGATTAATTTCACACATATGAGATGTGGCACCGTCTTTTTTAAGTCATATGTCAACCAAGGTCAATTTTTCTATTTTAGGAAAAACGACTTAAGTATTCATTGCACGAATTCAAAATTATGAGCGATTAATCATATTAATTATTGTCTAAAGACAATAGAAAGTTAATAAAGTGAGGATTTCGTAATTGCAACTCAGTATTTCAAAAGGCATTGCAAAATGTGTTCGGTCTTCTGCAAACATAGATCGAAAACTGTTGATCTTTGTATTCCTCCGATAGAAATTTCCAATAGAAACTAACCAGCGTACAAGAAGATACAAAAGAATTTAAAATTTTTTAAATTTAAAACGAATTTTCGAAAGAAAATATTGTTTTTTTATTAAATTAACCTACAGATTGGAGATTTTACGCTTTTAGAAAAAATTTGTTTTTTATCTTGTATTTGACTGACGGGAAAGGCTAATTTACATACATGTTAGGCGTACCTTTATTATTTTTGTTTTGTTTTTTGTTTTTTATTTGTTAGAGGACCTTCAATAGCACAACATGCTGTATTATTATTGTTTATTATTATAAAACAATATAAACAATAAATGAAACAGTAAATAATTAATTTAGAAGAATAAGAAAAAAAAACAGATCAATTTCCAATTAAAGTTTGAAATAAAAATTGTTTTTGAATTGAATTTTTAATTTAAAACGATTTGAATATGAACACAAACAATGTCTTCAGTTAACGAAATAAAGAAAGAAAAAAAATTTTAAAGTTTAACCGGAATTTTAATATCGAATGTGGAGTTTTGTTTCGTTTCGTTTTGTTTCATTTCTGTCGACACACCCTCTTTTACAATTGAATTCTAAGAAATTCGTTAAATTTCTTAATAATAGTTTCGATATCCGTTAAATACACACTAAAAACCTGATAAACGTGAGCCCATGAATATGGTTGGACACACTGCGATTACTTTTTCCTTCTTTCTATCTTTCTTTCTTTGTGTTTTGTGTGTGTTTTCTTTTCACTTTTCATTCGTAACATCGAACGTACGATTATAACTTTGTAGGGGACCGTTTAACGTAAAGGGCTGGCTGTAGCAAGAAAAACAACAATGCCAACAAAAACAAATAAACCAAACAAAAATATATGGAATTTGAACCACACATACACATACACACATACGCACGTGAATTTCTTTCATATATGATACACATGTACATACGTACAAACCATGCATGCATACATAGTTATTCCTATAAAATTATACAACCGACGATACATACCCTCACTTTAGACCGTCTGGTTAAATGCAAAAACTTCACATTTTCAGTGTTTTTTCTTCTTTTTTCATTTTTTTTTTGTTTGTTTTAACGAATAATGATACGAAATCATGTCTGCAATAGTGAAGATCACCACCTAATGAACGTTTGCCTCCAAAAGTGGTCAGTTAGACTGCATTCACAGCAGAGATCAGCAATGAATCGAATCATACTCATAATTTCTGATACTTATACGCATTCATACTGATTTTAATATCATGGAACCTCTACTCATATGCAAAGCTTGAAGTGCTCATCATATTCAGACTTAACAACACGTATATGATGGTGTTGATTTCGACTCTCCATAACTCAACATATACACGATGCACAAAATAAGTATGATTCGCGTACGAACACTAGAAGGTTGTATGTTTGCTCTGCTTGCTGTCTTTGTCTTTGTTGCTTATGTGTTTTTTTTCTTTTGTTGTAAATACAACAACAACTAAGACTGTAAATTTTGATGAATGATTCGAGACACTCGAATCATTTATCGGGTGATTTTTTAAGAGCTATAGGAAAAATTTTCAAAAAAAAACACATAAAATTCAGAAAAATGCTTGAAATCTTTATTTGAATCGATAGTACGGTCCTTTTCTGGATGCATTGGTAGCTTTTGCAATGCTTCTGGCTGATCTTCACTCCAAAATCGACAATTCTGCTTATTTACGTATCCATTGAGCCAAAAATGAGCTTCGTCGCTGAACACAATTTTTCGATAAAGAAGTGGATCTTCGGCCAACTTTCCAAGAGCCCATTCACCAAAAATTCTGCGTTGCGGTAGGTCTTTCGGCTTCAATTCTTCCACCAGCTGTATTTTGAAAGGCTTTACACCTAAATCCTTCCGCAAAATTGTCCACATTGTTGAGTAACAGAGGCCCAATTGCTGCGGACGGCGACGAATCGATAATTGATGGTCATCATTAACACTGGCCGATACAGCTGCGATATTTCCTTCAGTTCGCACTCTACATAAGCGTGTTGGTGGTTTAATGTCCAACAATGTAAATTTGTCCGCTTCAGTGGGTCGATTAAGCTGACCATAAAATGGAAGAAGCACGCGATGAACTTTCTTAACAGAGCACGCATTTTGATAATAAAATTCAATGATTTGCAAGCGTTGTTCGTTTGTAAGACGATTCATGGTTAAATTATAAACCAAACTGAAGATGTTTGACAGCGAAACAACACACGAAAAGTGCGTGAGCTGTTTAAACCAGTGTTGCCAAAAAGATAATAGCTAAAAAATCACCCGTTATAAGCATTTTGAGTATTTTTCTAAAGTTATGAATCTGAATGAGTAGGCTTTTGAATCAAACATATTTCGAATGGTATGAGTTTGATGTCAATGTTGTACACATACTCATTGCAACCTGTACTTATAAATCAACATTGTAGTGAGTATGAATGAATCAGATTAGGTAGTTAAATTTCAATATTGTTGACTCACTTATATTCAAAATTTCATGTGTGCTTATGAGTAGCGAAAAAATGATTCAAAGATTATGTTAGAGGACGTGTACTTGTCAATTAAGACAAGTACAGTACCCGGAGATCGAATTGACCCATTGTACAACGTCCTAGTTTCTCACACCACTTATGTTGTGTGTGTTAATTTTTTACATGAGTGGTGGGACATACAGTTTAGAGTCGACTCCGAACGACAGATTTTTGAGAGACTTTTTCATGGCAATTTTTATTTACTGTCAGAGTTTTTGCCAGAAATCTGCTGAGAGTAATACGCCGAAGAAATACTTTTTGTATTTTGTTTTGATGTATGGCCGGTGGCTCGAACCTTGGTTTTACGTCTAATAAGCCAACACACTACCTACTAGACTACGGCGACTTCTGAAAGATTCGTTGCTGATCTCTGATTCACACAGGGAATCACAGCACTGAGAGAGGAATTGATGCATCATACGATCGATTTCAGCAATGGATGCAAACAACATATCGGGAATATTTCCCATACGGGTTTTAGGTGGTTGAACGAAATTACACCTTTCTGTGCACAGTTCACTACGTAACGCAAGTGGCAACCACGGTGGGGCAGAGAAAAAAGGAAGGTGTAGGGCACAGATATAGCAATGTGGATAAAATGAAAACTGGGGGGACTTGAACTGTTAAATAAGAGTGCTTATCTTAGGTTTTAGTTATTTCAGAAAGTTTTTATTTTTACTTACTTACTCAACTGATCCTTACAACCCTTCAGTTAGAATTACGGCCTAGTTTCTCACTCTAACCATATTGTGGTAGCGGAACCTAGAGTTTAAAGTCGACTCCGAACGACAGATTTGAGAAACTTTTTACGGCAATTAAAATTTACTCTCAGAGTTGTTAAAATTGAAGTTCACCTAACTGATTCACTGTTTGCGCGGACCATACATACATATATACATAATTGGTCATTACAACCCTTCAGTCAGGACT
Source organism: Sarcophaga subvicina (assembly GCA_936449025.2). Classification (NCBI taxonomy): domain Eukaryota; kingdom Metazoa; phylum Arthropoda; class Insecta; order Diptera; family Sarcophagidae; genus Sarcophaga; species Sarcophaga subvicina. The sequence continues at coordinate 45,109,354 of OW388084.2, forward strand.
ACGACCTTGATTCTCACATGTTGTGTGTGTTAATTTTATACATGAGTGGTGGGACCTACAGTTTAAAGTCGACTCCGAACGACAGATTTTTTGAGAAACTTTTCATGGCAATTTTATTTCACTCTCAGTGTTTTTGTCAGAAATCTGCTGAGAGGAAGTCGCCGAAAAAATACTTTTTGTATTTTATTTTGATGTCTGGCCTGGGCTCGAACCCTGCCTTTACGTCTAATAAGCCAACACACTACTTACTAGACCATGGCGACTTCAGGCGCAGGCCATACCTTCTTTAATGGCAACCTGATGACAAAATCTGGCCATGCAACTAAGAATTAGACTTACAATGCTGGAAAGCATCATACTTCTCATCGTTTTGAATACTCATTCCTGATCTCTGGTGTAAATTCCAACTAAATCCACTTCAGATAAATATTTCTAGGAAATCAATATGAATCATACGATTCTAACCAACATCAGTTTACGTTTGATAACAAACTGACGTCAGACATGTTTTACGTCAGACATGTTGATTGTTTACTGGGATGCCGTTACAGTGAAATGTTATTATAACGGAACGAACCATTTATTCTCATAAATTGTCCGGTTTTTTGTTGATTTTACTGTGTTCTTTTAAATACTCTTTCGTATTGAAGGAAATCTCATATTGTTTTTTTTTAAATTGTGTTGCATTTTATAATTTTTTTTCTTTTTCTTCTTTGTTTTTGTTTTTGTTAGTATTACTTAAATAATATTGTATGAATATATATTTTTTCGTTTCGTTTTTGTTGTTGTTGGCGTTTGCTGATTTTGTTGGCTGACTGGTATGCAAAAAGATTCATTGTGTATCTTGTGTGTTAGCTGCAGATACATTGTTATTCTCGTGTTTGCGTTTGCGTTTGCTTTCGTTTTGTTTTTTTTTGCCATATTTTTAGATGCGCGCCGTCTAAGTAAATCTGTTGCTTGGTTAGCTTGTATGCTGGTTTCTTTGCCTGAATGATGGGAGCCAGTATTTGGTAGTAGAGATGATTCATAGGCATTATAAATAAAGCTTTAGTGGGACTTTTTTTGTTCTTTTTTTCTTAGTGCTCTCCACTCATTATACCCTACATGGCGATAAGTGGCAAGCAGTGTGTGTTGAAGGTTATACTGGAAATAACAATTTGCCAAATACAATACAATCTAATGTTAGAAAATAAATCATTTTTTGGTCATATATTTAATTTTTCTATTCGCTTTTAAATGGTGTTTAGAAATTTTAAATCACATCACGATATTCATCACTTGCCGCAATTTTGTTCACTTGGAAAGTACCGTACATGATGTAACTGAAATAAATACTTCTTCTTAAATCATTTCCCAATTGAGATTTTCTGTTTTTCTCTAGAATTTTCAAAAAAAGGTATTCTGTTCGGAGAATAAAAAATCATCTTCGACGATGGTTGCCATTTCTGGATAAAATTGTTGAATTTGGAAAAATACCAACCGTCCAATGCATTTCGAAAAAGTCACTCTTTGGTGTAGATTTTGGTCTGATGACGTCATTGGTCTAGATCATCAATGAATCGTTCTTTCGCTACTCATAAGCACTCATGAAATTTTGAATATACATAAGGGAGTCAACAATATTGAAATTTAATTACCTAATCCGATTCATTCGTACTCACTACAACGTTGATTTATAAGTACAGGTTGCAATGAGTATGCGTACAACGTTGACATCAAACTCATACCATTCGAAATATGTTTGATTCATAAGCCTACTCATTCACATTCATAAGATTCGCACATAAGCAAAAAAGGACAAAGACAGCAAGCAAAGCAAACACACAACCTTCTAGTGAGTATTGTAGTGTTCGTACGCGAATCATACTTATTTTGTGCTTCGTGTATATGTTGAGTTATGGAGAGTCGAAATCAACAACATCATACATGTTGTTAAGTCTGAATATGATGAGCACTTCAAACTTTGAATATGAGTAGAGGTTCCATGATATTAAAATAAGTATGAATGCGTAGTCGCCGTAGTCTAGTAGGTAGTGTGTTGGCTTATTAGATGTTAAGCCAGGTTTCTAGCCCCAGGCCAGACTCAAGACAAAATACAAAAAGTATTTCTTCCGCGACTTCTCTCAGTAGATTTCTGCTAAAACTTTGAGAGCAAATGAAAAATTGCCACGAAAAGTTTCTCAAAAATCTTTCATTCGGAGTCAACTTTAAACTGTAGGTAGGCCTGGCACTCATGTATAAATTAACACTCACAATACAAGTGGTGTGGAAAGCTAGGACTTAATTCTAACTGAAGGGTTTGTAATGATCAGTTACGTTACATGGTAGTTCAAAATAGGTATTCGGTTCGGATAACGCACCGCATGCTTTTCATCAAAAAACCATCTTCAGGTATGGGGACTATTTTTGGAAGAATTAGTACGTGATGAATTTGTGACAATACCGATTCACATGAGATCCAAGAGCTTTCATTCCATAAGCGACGTTTGCGGTGTGGCTGACTGCATCATTGGTTCATATGTCTTCGTGAGCGACGTTGGTCCGACCAAATTTTTTTAGTATGAATTGCATAATCTGAACATCTACGACATTTGGCTTAAATAAGCATGTGCTACATGACACATTAGATAGTCTGAGTAAGCGATTTGAAGGCATGATCATCTCACGTGGAGTTGCGAACTGGCAACTGTGATGGTACGATTTGGTCCTATTAGACTTTTTCTTGTGGGATTATCTTAAGTCGCAAGTGTATGCGAATTCTCTAACTGTAGTTCTTATTTTTGTTAATGACCTTATCTCTTCTACTTCTGACCTTCTCTACTACTGTTTTGCAGATGACAGTAATATTTGTCATTCAAATGCTTTCAATCGTAGACCTATGGAGATTTAGGCGAAAAGGCTTATTATGAATGAATCAATCACATCCGACCTACAGTCAATCCCCGAATGAGATCGAGTGAAAAGAGTGGATTTTGGTTCGCAACCGTCTCAATATTATTTGAAAACGCTTATAATTGTAAGTGCTGCAGTAATATTACGTCACTTTTTGGGGAGTTAGAAGCTTTTGATGTTCAATGCTATGTTCGCCGGAGCCACTAAATTTTTCAATTCTCGAAAGAAGCTTTCAAGTGCCATGGTTTTTTAAGATGATACAAGAACTACTTCATTACATCAGATCCTTTAACTACTAACGCCACTTATATCGGATCGAAAATGGAATACAATTCGATGTATATTTTGAGGCTTTTCGATCACGTACAGGAAAAGCCAAGGTGCTTCTTAATGACAGTGGGGTATTCAATTCTACCGCTTTATAAGACCTGATTTATCACAAGGTGGTTTGTCTTTAGCTGTTTACAACTACTTTAACGGAATGTGCTCGAGGAAAATAAATGGACTTGTTCCCGAAGACCGCATATTTTGACGTAACAGGCGTTTGTAACGCAAAGCATATCGATTGTGTGGTCGATTGGCCAGCGAATCTCACAATACTTTACAGACAAAATTCCTTTTTAGCCGCACTATCCACATGTAGAACTCCGTTCCAGCAGAAATCTTTCCAGTCATGACTTGACATTTAAATTCAACATCCACAAGGAATACTCCATCTTTCCTCCCTCCCAAAATCATCTTTTCTTTTACCAATTCCAACACAATGCACTGGACGAGTAGGGACCCTGTGTGATGGCATTAAAGAAAATTCAGATTGTTGACGTCGCCATCAAACAAAAAAGACCATGGCACTGAAGGTAAGTTTTCCTTTTGTCCTTCTTATGGCAAAGTGGTAAACCTTATTGAGTGCTTTTTAGTCAAATGTCACGAATCCTTTTTATACAGACACAATTTACACTAAAAAATAAAATATTTTGGCGTATGGATGGCGTCATGCCAACTCAATCTGTAGATGCTCAAACTATTAAGAAAGCCATAGGGCCTTGGTATTCTAGGCATTAGACTAACATGTATTTTTAACTCTCTCAAGGACCTGTAATTTGAAAACTATATTGCTGACTCGTTCAGAAAGAGGGCAGAGGATCTTATTCGTTCAATCCCTTATTAGATTAGAGCAGAATGGAAAGCACCCTGGGTTTCTGTACAGTGCTCCCCTTCTACCCTTCTAACGACTAAACGACTAAATCGAAACTGCCTGTTGGGTTTTTAAATTAAAAGTTCCCGACATATTAAAAATTTATTAAAGCGTAGGGTATTGCAGTAGTATACGATCATAACTGCAACACTAAAATCTGCAAAAACTATATTTTGCCTGACAATATTGTATTTGTGTGTGTGTGTGTGTGTTTCATTATTTTGCCTGTAATTTATGTGCATCGTAGCAAATTTCTTTGAATTCTGTCTACCTTTTGTGGTTTTAGATTTCCATACAAAACGATTCCTCAAACGATTTTAGTTTCAGTTCATACGAATACAAAATGAATCTTTTTGGATGCTTTTCTGTACGTCGTTTTTCTGTTTCATTTCATTTACCATCACTTTTTACAGTTGTTCGCAGCAACAAAAAGCTTTTGAGAGTAATCTTAAGAAATCGAGAAAGAAATCTCGCATTGAAATGATACAAGTTTTCTCTCTCTTTTCCTTGACGGTATTGAGTTTAGAAACTGAAAATCGATTTGATTTTTCAATAAAGATCGAGAAAAAGAGTGAGAGAGCGTGAGAGAGAGAGCGAAAGAGTGACTTGAATGTTTGAAGTCAATATTGACTCTTTGCAATCTCATGTTTATCTTTGATTTTCGCTTGATTTTATTTGTTTTTTTTTTGTTATAAATTCTGTTGTTTTTTTGTTGTTTTTTATTTTGTTGTTGTAGTTATTGCTGGTTTCACTTTGGCCTGACGTTGAAGTTCAAGCCTTCATTGTCGTAGCAGTTGTTGCTTTGGATAATGAATGTTTCAAATGGTTAGACAAGACCTTGAAATAATTTTCTTTTTTTTTTTCTATACAGTTTTGTTGTCGTTGTTGTTGTTTTTGCCATTTTTTTTCTTCTTTTGTTGTTGTTCATTATTATTTACTATTATTGTTGTTAGATTTTTTTTAAGTTTTTTTCTGTTTATTTTTATACATAAATTTTTATGTATAATTTTATTGTTATTACGACGAATATCTTTTTGTTTTCGCTGTTGTTATTGTTATTGTTGTTGTCGTTTTTTGTTGTTTTTTTTGTTTTGTTTTTAAAGTGCACGATTCGTAAAATTGTTCACTTAAAAATAAAAATAAAAAGTAATGAAAAAAATGCTTTTTTGTTCTTTTCAACGTCATAATAACTCAACATGACATACTACAGATACGAATACGAATACGTCGAGTCACATTCGAACACACAATTCCACATAGGGTAAGAGCTCTGGGATTCAGAGAATCAAAGGAATTATTTCTTTATAACATAATTAGAATATTTTTTTTAACCTCTTTAAGCAAATGTCCCCAAATTTTAAAATTATAACAAAATCTCAAACAACAAGAGGAACAGAAAGGTAAAACTCTACATAGTATATACGTCCACTACACTTTCAAAGTTATTAATAGGGATTAAGATCTGCTGACTGGGAACATTTTTTGGGTAAGGCTCTGTTTATGATTTACTTAATATCTTGGTGCGCCTATTATTTCCAAATATGTTGAACTTACCCTCATCAGTTTTCCTGTTCAATTGACATTAATCATCAGTTTACGATTTTTCTGAGGTGCTCTGAATTTATAATCAATGTTATCCGAAATATTTATTTTGTAGTTTCTTCCTAGTTTGAGAAACCAAGTTGTAATCCTGACTAAAGGATTGTGTATTTTATGCAAACAAAATAATATTTATTGCTGTTGACTTTACAGGAATCTTGGATAATTTTTTATATATGTTTCGTAAATTTTGCATATCTTTCATATCTTGATAGTCCTTTTGCAGAATACTTTTTATTTCTATTTCATCAGTTCTCGGACAACAGTTCTCTGTTCTCCAAACTTTAGGTTCTCTTCGATCAATCATTCTATACGGTTTACCAACAGGGATTTAAAAATTAAGAATATATAGGGCCTTTCAACAAATAATTTCAAGCTTTGACAGTTGATAATGGCCATCTTGTTGAACCTACATCAGTCAAATTAATTTATATTTTATTCACTCAGTTCTGCCAAATCATCGTAGATTGATATAGCATCCAATAAAACGTGCAATCTTCCAATAACACATCAAATCAACATAAGGTTTTTAGTAAAGCCATGTTTCAAATTGGTAAACCTGTGAAAATTGTATGTAGATTGAACCCAAAGATAAAGCTACTTTAAATGGTATGGAAAGATGACCAGGAAGTATTCCTGTTGTTGTTACGGAATTTGATCTTCAATATTACTTGCTTAACCTAATTATTTTCCTTGAAACTTCAGGTTTCTATACACGTATTTCCGAAATTTGCCAGTTAATAACAGCTACATATATTTTTGAAGCTACATCTGCAAAATAAATTGTCTTTTATACAGCCAAATAGAAAAATTATTTTGTCAAAAAGAGTGTTCTGCTCAGTCAGCATACCGCCCATTTTACGACACCAATAATCGTCCTATCGAGAGGACTATTTGCATTGTGGTGAAGGAAGATATTCGAGCTCACTGGTACAGTAAACGATCGACTAACACGATAAGTATGCCAAAACATCGCCGCTGTTCGTTGCAGTATATCACAAACTCGTCTACAACTTGTCTAATTTTACATCCAGCACCCATACATATATACATACTTATATAATTGGCCATTACAATCCTTCAGTCAGGATTACGGCCTAGCTTCTCACACCACTCTTGTTGTGTGTGTTAATTTTTATACATGAGTGGCGGGACCTACAGTTGAAAGTCGACTCCGAACGACAGATTTTTGAGAAACTTTTCATGGCAATTTTATTTACTCTTAGAGTTTTTGCCAGAAATCTGCTGAGAGGTAGTCACCGAAGAAATATTGTGTCATATTTTCGTTTTGATGTCTGACCTGGTGTTAGAACCATGGCCTTACGTCTAATAATCCAGCACACTACCCACTAAACTACGGCGACTTATCCAGCACTCATACAAAATTTAACAGATCTAAGAACTGCAGATAAACGGCCAAAACAAGAATGTATGTTCTCTGAATGGGCTCTAGAGCAGTTGACAACTGATCCTAGTTTTCACCGAAAAATCACCTTCAACGAACAGACCAATTTCGGTATGAATGGATAAGTGGACAAACAAAATCGTCGAATTTGTAACGATATCAATCAACGTGATAACCAAGAGCATCCCATGCATTCCAATGAAGTCACGGTTTGGTGTGGATATGGGGCTACTTAGTGTCATTATTCATAGAGAACTACGTTGGCCAGACTATGACTAAAAGGTCTTATTGAAGCAACGATTGTGTCTATTCTGACATTTATTTACAGTTTGATGAAAGTATTGAAATTATTCAAACCACCTATAGCAAGATATGTCCAGGAAGTTCTGGTTCTTCAGAAGTTGTTTTGCAGTATTTCCAATGCCTAGAAGTGTGTATCCGTTGGCCAGTATCTCGTTATGAGTAAGCAAAAGGTAGCTTCGTATTGACCCCTTGGCCATGGTAATCGAAAAAAGTAGTAAACAAGTTGACGTTTGATTGAAATTAGAATATTTCGATAGTGTAGCGATGATGACGTTTTAGACAAACCGGGATAGTCATTTATAGTTCCCAAGCAAAATATAAGCTAGTTGGTTAAAATTAGCAATTTCGGAGAAAGCTTTGTTCTAACGCGTCTTATGCTATGCTATGCTATAAATTCTATGACAAAAGCAAATATATCTATGTATTTAAAGGTGATTTGACGAAATTTAACTTTATGTATGAAAGTTTTCAGCCACATCATTTGACATTTGTTCAAAAATTCTTCATCAGAATCATAGCACCCAATCAACCAATCTTCGATGCTGTGAACTGTCAGCTGGTTTTAACTGTTACGTGAGTTGGATTTTATGGGGTTAAAGGTGAAAATCCAATGAGATATAATATCCAATGAATTCTAAAAAGTTTATTATTTGAAGAATTAATCAAACTTTTGTAAGAATTCATAGGTTTTGATCTCTGCCATGGTATGTTGTATGAATGATGTTGTTTAGTGCGGATGTTATTTGTTCGTTTGTCCACTTTGAATAGTGGAAGTCAGCTGTATCTCTCTCTGTGAACTTCGCATAAAATTTGACATGTTTTTTCTATTAACAGTGCGGCACAAAATGATTTAAACACTTGAAAATATTTAATCACATGCATTTCATCATCTACAATTTCATTTCGAAATATAAAAACAAGCGAGTGACAGTAATTTCACATGAAATTGTTTTTGTTGGTTTGTCAAGCCATTTGAGTAAAGTTCAGCTTTAATTTTGAGCTCCATTGTAAGCCTGCATAAACAATCAGACAAACAAACAAACAAACAATTGTATTTCATCAATTTAAAATGGGATTTTTTTTTCTATTTTGTTTTTTTGTTTCTTTCTTTGTATTTTCGTTTTTTGGAGAACTAAATCACAAGGTCACTTTTATGTCATACTCGTATTATGAGGTCCAAAAATCATGCAAACATTTTTTTAAAAAAGAATACTTAGAATATAATTACGAACACAATTCATATGGGTATCCAAGCATACAATATTTAAGCGCGCATGCATACTTATCCATCATTTGGAATATCTTTTCATAGAAAATTTCATAAGTAGTTGCTCATCAATGATATCATTAAGTCGTCGTCAATTTAATATCAAAACAAAGAAAAGTATCAAAATGTCACAATAAATATTACGATAAACGATTTCGTTAGAAAAATTGATACGAATTTCGATGCAGTTATGGGTGCACCATACTTCTCAGCGTCGGCGGACCTTAGATGATAAGAAGGAAGTGTCAGCCATACAAAATGCAGTGATGATTGTTAAGGATTTCAAAATCTCTTGGAAAAATATTAGCATGCTTTCTGTTAGAAAAGTGGCTGTCAGAACTCTGGGGTCTATTGACATTGAGTCAATACCACCGAGTCTCTCAAAAAGAAGCCACATCATAAGGGGTTAAGAGTAATCTGGCTAGATGTAACTAAACCAACTTTCGGGTAAATCCTCAACATTGGGAACACTGTTGCGAACTAGCGAGAATAATGTGCAGCCCTTGCGCTGACCAACTTCTTCCTCTTCCCTGATTTTGTTGGAACTTGGTCAGTACAGGGACTGCATTTACCCGTGGCATCACAACGGGCCGCTATGCGTGCCCAAGTGAGCTTTGTGATATCAGAGCTACCACTCCGGCCTAGACCTAGACTATAGCGAGAATAAAATGCACAATATTTCTACGTGTCAATGACTATGAGGCAATTACGGAGCCTATCGGGAAGAGGGTAGTTAGAGGGAGAAAAGTCTGTTCAAACATCAAATGAGCAAGCTTAGCGTAGTTGTCATTATAGGACATCCATTACATTTTCTGTATTCATGTTAGACACATTGGATTTGAATATATGGATAATGCCTTCTACAGAAACTGCAGAGGCTAGGAAAAGTGGAAAGTCTTTACCTATTGATTGATTGATATGTCCAGCGTTATGTCGTAAAAAAGGAAAAACCTGGACTTCTACTATGTAGATGATCTTATTTGTCTAAAATGGACATTTGGAGTTTAAGTGGATTAATCAGAAATTCAAAACAGCTCCAAGAACCACAACGAGCCATATACAACCTGAGGATGTCAATCGTCTAGGGTTTTCAACCCCTTTTATCTACTTTTACACTAAAATATGTCCGCAAATCCGATGAGTAAGAATGAAACATAGTTTAGCAAACATAGTTTAAAACGAATTATGTAAAAATATTTCTTTAGGCGACTTCCTCTCAGCTGTTTAGTAGTAAAAAGTTAGAGAGTAAATTAAATTGAATTGAAGAGTTTCTCTGATCTGTCGTTCAACTTTAGGACCTCCACTCATTGATAAAATTAATTCAAACAAAATGGGTGGTGTGGGAAGACAGGTTTTAATCCTGAGGAAAGGGTTATAATAACCAATTGACATCTTTAGATTTTTTAATTTGCAAAATGCAGCCGCAGTAAGCCATCGTTGGAGGGCACAACAGCATATTGGTTTAAGAAGTTCACAATCCAACGTCGGTCTTGAGTTTCTATCATACATACGTAATTGGTCATTACAATCCTTTAGACAGTAGAAACTAGTAGAAACTTTGTCGTAAGTTTCTCACACCACTTACATACATATATTGTTTGTGTAATTGGAGATGTCTGAACTAAGATTTGAAACGTGGCCTCTCGTATAATAAGCCAACACACTACCTACTAGACTACTGCGATTTCTATTATTCAAAACATTTTAAAAACTTCAAATAGATTTGTGCCAATTTTGGTTCAAAATGAAATCACTAAGTAATGCGACTATCAATGTGTATGTCCACGATATTTTAAATGCGAATGTTTACCTACTCCATGCTTATTTATTCAAACGAAAGAACATGTTTTCCTTCTTAACGTGAAAGCTAGGGGAACACATTTTGATTGATTTTCTCTAATTCTCTACAGATTTAAGCACTTTTTTAACTGGAAATAATGTTCCTGCAAATAACGCAACGCTTCGAGGCTGTTCTTCTGTTTGCTGAGAAAATCGATCTCATCAGCAAAGGTGGAAGTGTGGGTATGAATGCTTAGTAGCTTGTTCGAAGTATGTATATGTATATTAAGATCGAACTGCGTCCTAAAATATTACCGAAGTAACACACTGGCTGTAAACGGTTGGAAACTTTAGGTCGATAATATAACTCGCCCATAGGTTCTTAATATTAATGGAAAACTTTTACTTATGAAAAGTGTAGTTTTTCTCGTTGAATGCCTTTCTTATTTCTTTTGTTTCCTTTTTATGAAACCGTATAGATGGTCCGGAATGCACCAGGACTTAAAATTGACACTAGTTTAGACGTCAACAGTGACTCATAAAAATTTAGGCGCTGCAGTTAACAATGTTATAAGTTCATATGAATCTGCTTTAGCATGTTTAGGGCAATTTCAAGCTACAAAATTGCAATAAAAATATGAAAAAAATATTAAAAAAAATATGCAACAAAAATTTTAAAACCTCCACTAACATTTTACATACATACATACATAATTGGCCATTACAATCCTTCAGTCAGGATTACGACCTAGCTTCTCACACCACTTATGTTGTGTGCGTTAATTTCATACATGAGTGGTGGGATCTACAGTTTAAAGTCGATTCCGAACGACAAATTTTTGAGAAACTTTTCATGGCAATTTTATTTACTCTCAGAGTTTTTGCCAGAAATCTACTGAGAGGAAGTCGCCGAAGAAATATTTGTTCAAATTTCGTTTTGATGCCTGACCTGGGGTTTAAAGCGCAGGCTTACGTCTAATAAGCCAACACACTACCTATAAGACTACGGCGACTACAAACACTAACATTTTGTTTGAATCAATTCCAGGGGATTATTTCGCATTAAAACCTCATTATGCATCTCTAAAACTAAAAAACTAAAAATTTAGGGGTAGTGAAGGTACGAGTGTGGCACACACTGTGGCAGAACAGGGTTCTCAGCTGATCAACAAACCAAGTTGCGTTTCTCAACATTTCTTGTCCAATTCCCTATGAATTTTCATAAAGCTGACTGAAATATAACAGGTCTTATAAGACACCGTGTAGCAGGCCACAGTGAATAATCTGACTCCAACGTATCATCAACATCTGCCAAGTATTTTGCAAGGAATGTCGTTTTTTGAGATTATAAGAATTGTTTTAGTCCCATTCCCTTAGCCTGATATTGTGCTGCTGCCACTCTCGGCGAGGTCTTCTCTTACCAGATACCATTCTTTTCACTTCTTCTTATATTGAATAAATGAATGCCTTATTATATGGATCAGACTTCAGAGCACAAAGCGCATCGATTTTATATTTCTCATGGAATGAAATTCTAACATTTTGCCCCTAAACAAACTTAATAAACCAAATACTGAGGGCTTGAGAAGCCACAATCTTTATCAGAAGCCACAGAAAACTGAAAAAAATCTAATTTGACTACAAACTCAATAAATATGTAAACTTGTGGACAATAATGATTTGTTACTGTGGTTATTGGAATTAGGGGCTCCTCTTACTTTAACATGCACAGTCTCTTGAGATTTTGTCTCAACAGAATATTTCAAATATCCGCGTCCAGTTGCGATGAGCACTTAATGGTCTAAATTACTGTTTAAATTTCTGGTTCCTCGAGATTATTACCTGCATAGTTAGTACAGATTAAGACGTTTACTTTTTCATACACATCGTCATAATTAAAATCAGTTTTGAGGATCCTTTCCACAGGCACAATACTATTTATTCACCCACAAAACTGTTTCCAATACTTTAGTTATTGAAAGATTATTATGAAGACTGTTAGTTAGGCAGTTCCTTCGTTTTTAATTTCAAATAAAATTTTTTGTATTTAAATAAATCCTTAAATTCTATCTTTAAAATTGGCATATGATCTCTCGAGACAACATTTGTTGAAATGCCCGGGTTTTGTTAATCGTTTTAATCGGATTGTCCTTTATCCTTATTTCTTGCATTTCATTTCATTCTATTCTATCCTCCTGTTTTCTTTTTTCACTTTTCACCGAGTCTAGCCAAACGATTGCTTGAATTTGTTTAAAATATTTTAAAAATATTATCGGACTTGATGCGCTTTCGTCTCCACTCCATTCGTCTACTATACTATGTATACGTAGAGTATGAAAGCGAAAAAGGGGTGTTATTTTCCGTAATACTGATTTATGGCTTGAAATTAAAACAAGAAAACAAAACAAAACGAAAAAAGAGAGAAAAAAGTTAAAAGTAAAGCTAAACTGAAATTTTATTTACCATTGATAGCATTAGTCTTAAAGACACAACAGTTGTGATATAAATTATAGCAGTTTATGTAAATAAATTTGAAAATGTAATGTTCGCGTACAACGATAGCTATAATCTTGGAAAGTGTTTTAAATACGATGTTTATCGATGCAATGCATCGATGTTACATCGATTTTTCACACAATACATCGATGTTTTTGGTAAATCGATTTATTTTTGCAACAAAATTGAGACAGAAAAACAAAAGTACTTATTGTTGCATAGAGGCAGCAGGGTTTCTAAATCAGACGATTTATTATACTGCCCTCAACCTATGTAAGGTAACTCTTTAATTACTCCCCCAATCCTGTCGCCTTGACAAACTTCAGATTGGTGTTCGACACTAGTATGGACAATTCCCTGCCTATTAAGTAAAAAACACCCAGGATTGTCCTTCTGAGATCTATTAACAAGGCACAGATTCCAAGCATTTGTTCTGGTGATTCGCTCCCCTCATCATAGGATCTACATCATGGGATTAAATCGGTCCCAAAATCTCCCAGAAACAAATGTCCTATGTCCAGTTGCTATCCTCAGACTACTTTCGCTTAATAACTCAAATATCTTCTTATTATAATTGCCCAACAAAAAATTTAAATTATACTTATCATGCTTAACTTATCCTAACTCCGTGTCTTCATATTTCTTTATGTCGAGTATACCCTTCCAATTCCCTCTTTCTGCTCCATAAAAAAATGCTAACCTCTTCAGCGATAAATTAGCATTTGACATGGGATCCAACGGATAGCAGCCCGACTGTCATTCTTCCGGACCAATTTGAATTCAACACATCTTTCAATGGCGTATACTTCCACTTGGAAATCTCCTCCCCTGCTTCTTTTTCACTTTAAGTCCTTGACCCCTCTATAAGGTATACCACAGAATGTTCCCTCTATTTAAAGAGTGCAGGAAAGTCTTACTTTCCCTCTTATTACTTATTCGCGCTGCGAAGCATTTTCGAAAATCATACAGTTTACAGGTTTTGTCAAGGAGAAAGTTAAGGAGCGAACTGTCAGTCACTCGATTTCCCAGGTTACGGTGTCCCCGATGAATCTTGTGTTAAGTTATCTCCTCCAGGGTTCTAGCTCCAGACCAGACATCAAGACAAAATACAAAAAAAGTATTTCCGTATTTATGGCAAAAACTCTGAAAGTAAATAAAATTGCCATGAAAAAGTTTCTCAAAAATCTGTCGTTCGGAGTCGACTTTAAACTGTAGGTCCCACCACTCATGTATAAAATTAACACACACAACATAAGTGGTGTGAGAAACTAAGACGTTGTACAATGGGTCAATTCGACCTCCGTGTAGTGTACTGTACTTGTACACGTCCTCTAACCTAACATAACCTAACGTATCTCCTCTTAAACTTATCATACTCTTCATGGCTTGATCCTCACTATTATATGTAATGGGCTGAAATCTAGTAACAGAAACTACGGTTACTCACGGTTATATCAACGTTAGCCCATCTCTGAGGTGTTTGCCGACTCTGTTCGACAGATTTGAGAAACTTTGCATGACAATTTTATTTACTCTAAAATTTTTGTCAGACGATTGCTGCCAGGAAGTGCCCGAAAGATATATTTCTGAGCTGGGGTTTGAACCACGGGTTCGCGTCTTATAAGCCAGCACAGTATCTACTAGACCACGGCGACTTCAATACTACAGACATATTTACTAACGTAAATATTTTTTATGTGAAGATGAGCCGCGGAAGTTCAAAATATTGTCAATCAGGAGATTTAAGTGCAATGCGTTCTTTTTTAAGGATTCCTGTGAATATTTTCTAACGGTAAGTAAATAATTCACCTGTAGAGTAAAATATTACGAGAGATGACCGAAGACTATACTTTAGAATTTTTTCTGTAGTTACGTAAAAATTTCCGACGTTATTAGCAACGGTTTTTACACTGCACTGCATTATTCGACAAGCACGCTCTTTTCCCTTTAGCTTTAGTAACTGATAGAGAATGTACGGTATTTCTAAGATCTGAAATTAATAAAAAGTGTTTCATGCCAAGCCTGTGGTTTTCCTTTTATGTGGGGGATTGCTTAATTAACGCCACTCCTGAAAAAGCTCCAGAGAACTGTTTAGTTAGTTCCAGTGCACTGTATTGTATATCTATTACTTCTTAATATCAGAGAGCAGCAAATGTAAAACGGCATTTCCATTCACATGTTGGTAAAGAGGTAACAGGGTATAGCGATTTAAGAATTTGAATCCAAAACCAAGCAATTCAGGCTCGAATCCGGATAAAGATAATATATTTTCATTATAACTTTTGAGTGTTTTTAATAAGAGGCTTAAATTCCTAAACAAATACTATACCTAGGAATGCATCAATAGCAAACGTTCTTTATACAACTATAGGTGGCAACTCTATTATTCTAGAACCTGTAGTAAAACAATTACCTGCCTAAACTGAGAGCTTAATGTTCCTAAAAAAGGTACAAAATTGAATGAAAATTCCATTGAGATCATTGTGCATTGGTTTAAAATAATTTCACCACAAAACTGCTATTATTTCGTTCATCACTGTGCATTAATTGTCTGCATATGAGCCCATTCTATTTGATTCGACTACTGAAACATTTTAGGGGTGCTTTTGTTGTACCAACTTTACGTTGCCTTTAATTTATCAAACGACTTTCAGTGCTCAAAGCAGATACTAAAAGTATTTTTGTTACTTAAATATACGCAGGCATATACACATATACATGCACATACACATACATACTCGTGTCTATGTGTTTTCTTTTAAAATAAACCATTACGGTACGACTAAAATACAGTGTGATACAGTACGTTACGTTGCGATACGAAACGATACGATACGATACGATAAACATTAAAAAGCGTTGCGCTTATATGAAACGAATTCTCAAATCGATGTGGCACTTGCTGCATTAAACTGCAAAATAAGAGGCGCATACATATACACATACATACATATACACACACACAGTTAGCAGTTACAAATTTAAAATAAAAACGAAATGAATTAAAATCCAGATGGATACGCACGGACAGTGTCGTAGTGTAACGAAAAACAAAAAAAAAGAAGACAAATTATTAGAAGCAACAACAACAACAATACCAAGAAACATATTACAAACTGGAAATGGAGCTAAACGAGTGAGTTACCTTTAAAGTCATCCAGAGTTACTACGGAACAAACCAGCAACCCCTTCAGCTAATGCAAATAAAAAGTCAAAATAAACGAACTTTTTTTCGAACAAAAAAAGAATTTCTATTCGTTTTGGTTTCTCTTTTTTGTTTTTCGTTTGAAAATTTCGTTTTGGTTTCACAAATATTTCACAATAGGATTTTGAAGGTTCTTTTTTTTATACGTTTCTTTAATTTGTTTATAAATTACGAAAACAAAACAGAAAAAAAAGAATTTCTTTCCGAAAACCATACAAAATTTTTTTTAGTTCTTTGGACGCCAGCAAGTTGTTGTAGAAAATAAGAGTTAAGATTGCGTGACTGGCAATGAAAGATTTGCAAGTGAATTTGATTTTTTTCTTTGTTTTTTTCTTTTCGAATTTAAACATTAAATTCTGCTATTTTAAATAGATAAACACAACAATAATAACAACAACAATAATAGCAAAAAAAAAGAATGAGAAAAATCACCTTGAATTAGTCAAGTCATGATACATACATACATAATCCAGCGTTACCCAAGAGGTGTTACATGGTACCCCTGTCTGTCCGCCCTACAAAATACAATTTTTATTCTAATGCTGTTAGTAAGCAAGCGTATTCGCATGACTCTATGAATATCGGTGCACAATGGCATGATTATTCAATAAAAACATAAGAAAATCGTTGGTATTTGCATTAATTTCTTCAAAACAAATTTTAATGTTTCACGAAACCCTACTGTTCCGGTCCACTAAAGTTTTCTATGGTCTTGAATAAAGGAAGAATTTGAAACAATTTCACCGTACAAATATAACCCCCCTCACCAGGAAGCTAGAGCCTTGAATTTTGTAACGAGTTGAGTGTTCCGACCCATGTCCTTAATTTAATTCCATTTTGATATTCATCATCCACTTCAAAAATAAGTCGGAATTGTTAGGTTATACTATGTTCAGATATGCACTTTTATTGAGTCAATATTCAGTTTATTGAGTACAATATTTTAAGTGTTCAGACATAATAATATACGCAGTTCAGATGCATATTCAATATTCATTTGACAGGTGGTAAACAAAACAGCTGGTTGTTTCAACAACATTGTTTTTAATTTTTTTTGTTTGCCGTTGTTGACAATTGAGTTGTCAAATATCAACAGAAAGTGTTCGGTTAATTGTAATATGCTCACTAAACACACTTATGACAATGGTGCATGTAAAGTTTTACTCAATATTATAAAAATTTGCGTATTTATTGCGCAATAATTAATTGAGACTTTATATGAAATATTGAGCTCAATAATGGCGTTTATTGCAATTTACGGAATAAAGGTGCATATCTGAACACCGTATTACCAAATCCCCCCTAAGCTGTCCCCTGTACAGGACAAGTAGACCCTAAATTTTTAAGAAGAATTTTACAACGAAATTAGGTAATTATAGTGAAGAGAGAAACCATTCTGCGTCAAACACAGATGATGTAAAAGGAGGGTGGACAATCGGTTCGCTTGGACAGAAGGTAGGGCGAATGGGACATTGTAACATTACCCATCAGAAAAAACGACATCTAAAAATTTTGCTTCTATAACGTTAACTCAAAAGTAGGATGACATTGTTTAAGAAAACTGAATCAGCTGTATAGATAGCGGAGCAGAGTTACTCTGTGCTAGATTCTAGGCTTCATATATCTTACAGGCCCAGAACCTCTCTAAGGAATGGGAAGAGGAGCTGAATCAGCTACATATGTAGGTAGAGATAGAAGCTGCCATGATGTGGAGAAAACGGAATCGGTGCAACCCCTTTTATGCGAGTTCCCTGCACTGCAGAACAGACGGCTTTGGTTTTTGGGTGACAGAACGTTTAAGGGTCGTGCCACTAAGGGAACTGGCTAGGGGTAGTTCAAACCTACCACTAATGGATCATGACACAGGGGCTCACCTTACACCACTGAGCGAATTTGCCTGTGAACGGCAAATTACCAGCTAACCTAATCTAACTTATTGCCACCAATGCGTCAATGCCATGGAATCCAGCACACACCCCATATCTTAAAACTTGCAAAGGCCTTCCTTCAGAAGAGGGAATTAATTGAATTATTCTTTGCTGCATTCTAGATTCCATATTGCTGACAGGACTGGAGCCTCTCTGTGAAATGGGAAGAGGAGTTTGGAAGAATTTACTTAGCGAAAGAAATAATAAAGAGAGGCGAAGACTCTTCTCAATGTAGACGTGGTTCAAACAGTCTACACATTTGCTAGATAATTACAGTAGGAAGAGATCTAAGTCTTGCATCCGACCATCCTGTAAGACTTTGATAGTCAGTGCCCTTTAGACCTCCATTGTAGTCTCAGAGTACATTTGCACAGATACCAATTGTTTTAAGTCCAATATATTCTGCGATGTGGAAAATGATTCTCCCGAACACATGCCAGGAAGTTGTGGGGGCATCAAAAATTTCGTTCTGAAATACAGGACAGGAAATTGTACTTGCATACACCACACAGCATCCTAGTGTTCGTCAGACCAACAGGATAGGAAAAGATTTTATACGAAATAAGTTAAAGACAATACAATAAATCGTTTGATTGCAGTACTTTAGTGCCTCCACACGACGGTAACAGGTATTTTGGTACTAACTTATGCGGGCTGCATACTAACTTCCATTTTTAAGTCAGACCTCAATCATCTGGATCGAACTGTTGCTGCAATCAAGTTGAACTTAGCAAACTGCAGGCCTAAGTCACTTTCTTGACATTACAGAGTTATAGAGCCTTACATATCGGTACCGATTTATTACATGATCCCCAATAACGGTCTGAACTTAGATGTCATAAAACCATACAGAAAATACTGAAATTTGTAGCCAGGATATCCTGCAAAATTTCTGGAAATATACACCCAGGACTCGACGTTCGGTGAAGTTGTGGAAGCTGTGGTATATATATCGACACTCTTATGTACTTTAAGATCACTGCTTTGTCTTCCAATAGGAGAATATTCCCTGAGAGTATATCGTTATACTCAGTTATCCAGGTTCCCATAAAAACCCTTTGGATGTCACATCGATGTCCAAGCTTGTCCACAAATGCCGTCTATTTTATTATCAACTCCCTCAACTCTTTGGAAATGGGTTCCGCACTAAACAACCTCCTATGTAATGTGTGCATTGAGGTCTCTGGTCAAGTTTAGAGTGAAAGTTTTTCTACATGGCTAAAGCTTCTTTAACAGAAGGGACAACCTGCTCGAGCACTAAGTTCGGTTAGAGTTAAAGTTTTACTATACCATCGTATATGATATCTACAGCTGAGGCTCCAAAACATTGTCATACGATACTCGTCCAGTGATGTGATATTATACTTGAGAATCCCATACCGAGAGCAGCCGCCATACTAAATATATTTTTCACAGCCACTTAATATGGATACGGGTAGGACCTATGCCGAATTGCTCCTGTTTCCGCAAGCAGATGAATTGCATCGATCGTGATTTCTTAAATACAACCAGAGTCTCTGAAAGACCTTCAGCTACACTCACGCATCCTTGCAGTCTCATACAGATAACACTCCTAAGGAGTCCCTCAACCCTTTGGAAATGGGTCCCGCACTAAACAACCCCCTATGTAATGTGTGCATTGAGGTCTCTGGTCAAGTTTAGAGTGGAAGTTTTACTACATGCCTAACGCTTCTCTGACAGAAGGGACAACCTGCATGAGCTCTAAGTTCGGCTGGCCGGATTTGACTCCAGCAAAGACGAAAACACCTCTCTCTCTCTCTTAACTAAAAAGCTACTACGTGGCCTCAGTCTTTAGAGAGTCATGTTCTTCGTTGCACTCCTGTTAAAAAGAAAAACCAACAGTCAATATGTCACATTCCACCGCTTGTGGAGTGTTGCGTCTCCCAGTACCAAGAGGTGTGCAGATAATTGGTTATGCTGACGATATAGCAGTAACAATTGTGGCGAAGGAATTGCATCAAATTGAGGCTACGTGTGCGTCAACGTCGTCATAGTTGACTAGAATAAAGAGCTGGCTTATGTCAGCGAATCTTCAACTGGCTGGACAGAAGACTGAAGCTATTTTGATAACGAGCAGAAAGAAAATTGAATAGATAACACTTAATATAGACGGACATAATATAACTTCTCAGCTAGCGCTTAGACATTTAGGAGTAATGATTGACGTACGATTAAATTTTAGAACAAATATTGAGAAGGCTTGTGAGAGGGCTGCTCGAGTGAATGCAGCATTATCCCGCATTATGGCTAATATAGGAGGGCCAAATCAGAGCAGAAGACTGTTATTGGCAAAGGTTACTCAGTCGATAATGATGTATGCAGCACCTGTGTGGGGACCGGCGTTGGGTATTAGAACCTACGCTAGGGCTGCAAGGTCTTTGTTTCGTCTAAGCGCCCTTAGGGTTGCTAGTGGTTTCCGCACAGTTTCATATGAGGCTATTAGTGTCATATCTGGTATAACTCCCCCTGATGTTATGGAACTGAAAAGGATATACGATAGAGTTAGTATTGTTGGTAGAAAATTAACTACGGAGGAACGAAGGGAGGAAAGACAAAAGAGTCTAGACGAATGGCAGATTCAGTGGGATACTGCGACGAAAGGGCGATGGACACATAGACTTATCAAAAATGTACAAAGTTGGGTTGAAAGGAGACACGGTCATGTTGATATTTACATGACACAGTTATTGACAGGGCATGGCTGCTTCAGGGAATATCTCTGTAAATATGGCCGCGACAATGAGGTATCTTGCTCCTTCTGCAATAATGGAATTGAGAATGCTGAGCATATTTTCTTTTATTGCGATAGATTTAGATTGGAACGCGAGCTGATAGAGACGATGGTAGATGAAATAGTGACACCAGACAATATAGTTCCGCATATGCTACGGTCTGTTTGGCAATATGTCAAAATGCTGTCTGCAAATGTGATGCAGGAATTGAGAAGGATAGAGAGAATTCGTAGGATAGATAGAGATAGAAATCAATAGTAGTAGTCAATAGGCTAGAACTCGTCCTGTGATGAAATACTTAACGGTAGTACCATAGGACAAACAGGTTCGAATCGTAGAGGTGGTTTTTTTAGTGGGTTAAAGTCTCATACTACTGTTGCAGTGGCAACAGTGTCTTTCGCCGATTTTTTTTTAACCTCAAAACAAAAAAAAAGAGCCCACCGCTTGTGCTAGGCCGTACGAAAGTATTAGGATTTCTATTGTGGATATCACTATTTAAAGTTAGAATAAAGGTCATTGCCTGACATATAGGAGAATCCAGGTGACACTCTGATACTGCTGTACATCAGCACCTTTTACTTTGAACAAAACATGGTAGCACAATGAGTGTAAAGATTTGGCCTAAGTGGCCTCAAGTGATGAGGAGCAGTGAAGCTACCTAACCTAACTGGGAGTGTGATAGTATTAGAATGTATACGGCATCTATTTGCTTGAGCATAACTATGAGGATGTGGTTCGAAAGCTTGACTCTATAAATCCAGTCGTTGCTACTGCAACGCTCTGCGTATGCGTTGACTAAACTATAATAAGTACACATAACAACTGATCGCCACTGCTCAGGAAGCTGTAGGGGTACCTAGTCATGTTTTTAGGGACATTGGCTCTATTTTTTCGGTTTCAGTACTAGTTACGTATTTATTGTGTATAATATAAAATATTATAAACAGTATGTCCTTTAATTTGATGTATGACACGGCAAATAGCTTTAGGCGTTCCAGAGATATGGATCGCCGAAGTCGCAAAACTGTCAAAAAATTTTCAAAACTTTGAGGCCCCAGTGGCACGACTTAACATAATCCAATCGTGCTTAAACTTTGGCAATCTTAAAATCTGACAGAAAGAATCATTTTAGGGGGGTGCCCCTAAAAAAATTCTGACATCGATTTTTTAAAACCACCCTACTGTACAATCCTTCCTTTAGTTAATTTGCTTTATCTCAGTTATATTGTACGTGTAAGCTCAGAGGATGCTTAAAATCTTCCTCACATCGAAAATACTTCAGAAGTTTTACTTCAATTTCACGTCAGTACTTCTGGTGGTTGGAACACAATAAATGGCTCTGGTTTCGTTTTATAAGAATTTCAAAATTTGAATTTTCGAAATATTTGAAACTGTTAGTTGCCAGATTTACTTACTACTTCCCATTGTGTATTATGTCCTGAGCATTTGTTCAGTGCCCTAGCACTGCTGCTCCAACACCACTACCACTACGACTATAATAAGTAAAAATGAATATAAAAACAATTCATATGTGTTTCTGTATATTTGAATGTACATATGTATGTATGCATGTGTGCATGTATGTGTGTGTTGGGAAGATATTCATAAAACTCATGTGAATTACGTTTGGGCTGATCATTATGGCCTTTTTGTATGGCTTTTTGTTCTTTGTTTCAACTTTAGTTTTATTTTCTTGTTTGTTGTTGTTGTTGCTTTTGTTGTTGTTGCCTTACTTTTTCGACTAAAAGTATCGATGCCAAGATGTGATAAGAAACGAAAAATGAAAAAAAAATCCCCCAAAAATACAAAAAAAAACTTTTGGAAACAACAGAGAAACCTTTAATAAAAGGTTTCTATTCTAAATGTGTATGTGTATGTGTATGGCATACATGGCTTTGCATGTATTTTTCATATGTACATGCATATGTATGTATGCATAGAGAGACTCAGACGTCTCATTTCATTTCATTCATTACATTTTCGTTGGTTACTTGGTTGGTGGATGGATGAATGTATTCTTTGGTTTTTTTTTCTTTTTTTCTTTTATTCACGTAGTTTCAATAGAAGTTATAACCTTTAGAAGTTGCCTGTGTTTTCGAGTTTTATTTTCCTTTTGGGGTTTCATTTAATTTTTTTCTGTTTTTTTCCATTTTCATGTGGAAGGTGCATTTTATATAAAATATTGCCGACATTATGCGATACGAAGGTAGGCAGAGAACTTTCTCGTATTTTTTTCTGAAGGGAAATGAGTACTTGGATGAGTCGTCTACTTACCAACTGCTCTGTACGATAGAAACATTCGGAAAAGTCCTTAGGGGTGTTATCTGTATGAGAATGCAAGAGTGCATGAGTGTAGCTGGAGGTCTTTCAGAGACTCTGGTTGGATTTAAGAAATCACGATCGACTGTGGATGCAATTCATCTGCTTGCGGAAACAGCTCAAGGAGCAATTAGAGTAGATCCTGTCGAAATCCATACTGTGTGGCTGTAACTCTCAATGTCAAGAACGTATTTAATATGGCAACTGCTCTCGACATAGGAGCCTTATGTATAATATCACGTCAGTGGAGGAGTATTTTACGACTATGTTTTAGAGCCTCATCTGTAGATATCATATACGATGGTATAGTAAAACTTTAACTGTAACCGTTACAGCTAAAATTGTGTGTTTTGCGGATGATATATCCCTTTTTACAGTAACGGATGATATAATCACAGTTGCAACCACATCCAATTTATCCAGACTGTAAATTTATCCAGACTGTAAAAACATGGAAGGCTTCTAATAGCCTCCCATTACCAGAATACATAATTGAAGCTGTTTGAATTACTAGCCTAAAAGCTAAAGAGTACTCAAGTTGTTGTATGTAGCACTATGAGTATGGATACTCTTAAGTCGCCGTAGTCTAGTAGGTAGTGTGTTGGCTTATTAGACCTAAGGTCACGGTTCAAACCCCAGGTCAGAAATCTCCAACTAAAAGAAATTTAAATATTTCTCTGAAGACTTTCTATGAGCAGATTTCCGACAAAAACTCTGAGAGTAAAATAAAATTGCCATGAAAAGTTTCTTAAAAATCTGTCGTTCAGGGTCGACTTTAAACTGTAGGTCTCACCACTCATGTATAAAATTAAAAAAGGTGTGAGAGGCTAGGTTGTAATCCTAACTGCAGGGTTGTAATGACCAATTATGTATGCTTTTAAGTACATAGGAATAGTTATCGATAACTGATTGTCCCTTAAGCAGCATATCGAATATATAGAGGTGAAAGCACTTGAAACGAGTAAAGCGCTTACTGGAATAACGCCTAAAATGAGAGTACCAGAATTGATTTGAAAAAAAAACTCTAGCGGCAGTATTTAGGAACATTGTCAAAAGCACAGGTCTTACCGGGGAGGTATAGGTTCAGTATACGAACTTACCGCCCTGAGACTCTCTGTGATAAGGCAGCATTTGTAATCGAAGGCATGATTCACAGTGTTCTTTAGTACTTTAGTAGAGTAGTGGACAGATAAGATGCTCAAGCATATTGTGAAGTGAGATGGACGTATAAAGCAGGTCATACGTCCACAATTTAAAGGAGTGGCTTCAACGCAGTCATGGAGATGTAGATTTCTATCTATTTCAGCTTTTGTCTGGGCATGGTCCGTACGAACAATATTTACATCGTTTTGGACTTTGTAAGTGACCATTCTGCCAGCATTGTAGGTGTGCTATAGAGGCTGTCGTACATGTGTTCTTTAAGTGTCAGAAATGTAGGGATCTCAGAAATCTTTTTGAGAGGTAAAAGTGGTTCAGTAGTTGGTATAGAGAATAGGATTAGCCTTGTGTTGGACTCACGGGCAGTACGAATACGACGTATGTGTTAGTCCTTAAAGAAGTGCGTAAAGATTCTCAAAATGTTCATTAAAATATCCTCGGTCCGATGAAGAGGTGCTATACTAATAATTAATGTTATTATTATTACAGAGCAGACTCAGATTGATGATGACAATAACGGACTCTATTCTGCTATACGGCAGTGAGATCTGGGCGGAGGCATTGAAGGTCGACTGAAGGATGTAAATTTTATCATCGGTACAACGAACCGCTGCACTTAGAGTGGCATCGGCGTATAGAACTGTATCCAAGTCGGCAATACTGGTAATCAGTGGTGTGATACCTATAGGTCTACAAGCAAGCGAACGGAAGAAAATGTTGGAGACTAAAAACGTGCACGGAGAGACAGTAAATGCCGACGACGCCAGAAAGCGAACCATACAACAATGCCCAGAGAAATGAAACACTGAGTCGAGTGGTAGATGGACGGCAAAACTTCTCCCAGATATTACTCGCTGGATAGAGAGGAAATTTGGTGAGGTTAACTACTATTTAACACAACTGTTACCCGGACACTGTTACTTTTGTAAGTACCTGTTTAATAGGGGGAAGATGACACGACCATATTGCATCTATGATGATGTGTCGATTGATAATGCGGAACACACTTGAATCTTGAGGCCAAAGTCGGCGTCTGTGCTATCGAGAACTTCTGCGACGTAATTCTGAACAGCGAGGAGAATTGGAACAGCATAGCCAGTTACACTGAGGCCTTACTGAAATCAAAGAAGATTGACTTTAATGAGAGAATTAGAGTGGATGTTTAGACACTTTCTCGGATTTTGTTGCGAAATCCGCACGCGGATATGGATATAAAGGGGCCAAATGGCCAGACGGACTAAACTTCGAAGTAATATCAGAATAGTTCCGGAGTGGGCACAAAGAGTCTAAAAGAGGAGGGGGAGATTTAGTGGGTGAGAGCCCCACACGCGGGGGATAGTGACGACTTCCCCTATGATGCGGTTAGGTAGATTTACTACTCCTCGGCGTACAGGTGACAGTCCCGTACAAACTTTTTCGATGATTTTACAAAAAAATGTACGTACATTCAGAATATATACCATATACATACAACTATATTCATATATGTATACATACATATATGTATAGACAACTTAGACACTTATATACGTTTAACCTTTAATCGCCTATAGTATGCTTTCTTGCTTATGATACATACAATATTACTTTCCACTCAATCTTCGTAAAAAAAACTTTTTTGTTTTTGTTGTATAATAAAATACAACAAGAAATCACTGTTGATTTTCTTTTGTCGTTGTTATTATTGTTTTTTGTTCTATTTAGTTTCATTTTTTTTGTTATTGTTGTTGAATATTCTTGGTTACCCATTTACCTGTTTCCTTTGCCGGTGCATTCATGACTTTGGTTTTGAAGGAAAAAAACAAAAACCAGAACAAAAAAAAATAAACAGACAGACAGACAGTCATAAAGAAAGACCCTGCATTCTTTGTTCCACATCTAAGGCCATGAATCATTTTTAATTTCAAGAAAAGAAGAACGAAAAAGAATTATTTTTCGATAAAAATTTAAAGAAAAACAGAAAAAATTGTTTAAAATCGTAACACAATAGGAATATGAAACTCTAATGTACGCACTTGTCAACCAGTTTTCCTTTCTTTTTTTTAATAATGAGTTCCAGATTAAAAAAAAGAAAAAGAAGAAACGAAACAAAGATTCAATTCTTTTGAACCCAAAAAAATCAAATGTTTTTACAGGCAACAGATAAGATACCCGGACTTCAATATTTTGGAAAAACAAAAATGTGAATAAAAATACGATTTATTTTTTTGTTAAATACTGGTGTTCGAAAGTGTTCAGAGTTATAATTTAAACGAACCTAAATTAAACCTTAAATGAGCTGTTTTGATCGATAAATTTCTGGGTAAAGCCTTGGCTCCATTGCCATAGAACTTTAAGCTTTACCGAGCGAAAAATCAATTCGTCTGTATTAGACAGATTTCTATTGAATTTATATTTACGCCATTAAGACAGATCAGACCAAATAATAACCTGAAGGTGAGCAATATGAATAATAAGGTATCAAAACTTTATGTATAATTGAATTGCTTCCAACAGTCTCGATAGTTCTTGATTCTTGATTAATCATTTATCAAAAAATTTACTTTCAGTCGCATCTGGTACCCATAATACCTTGATGTCAATTCGTCTAAGAAGCTTCACCTTGCTTCGTTCATAATCTGTTTTGCACGTGAGCTATCGTACTCGAACCACTTTTCATAGACCGCTAACATGCCTCTCAGAAATGGATCGAATTTGCACAGTTTTAGCGATGCCTAAAGTCCTAGTCATCTCCATACAGTCTTACTCAATATTTTTGCATGAGTCCATAGAACTGACTACTGATTGGCCAACTACCTAGAATTACCAGACTGAACCATATCGCTGCTATGTTTTTCTAAGTTTCAACACAGTTTTACAAATTTTTCCAACAGCCTTAAACGCATTCTTACACAATAGAATTTTACTAATTTCTAAACGTCAGTTACTATTTACGGAATAATGATTTTATTTACAGAGTTACATCTCAATTAACCGTAGATCGATCCTTAAAAAAACTTCATAATTCTAGCTTACGTATCACTTTTGATACATACTTGTATTTCATAGAATTTTCGCAATTATTGCTAGATTTTGTTAAAAAAATTTAATATTTTGATTTATTTTAATTCATTTCAACAAACTATTTTATATTATTACATTTTATTATCACTTTTATGAAATTTATACTAAAATTTTTGACATGATGTACATTGTAACATGGTTTTTTCCTTAAAATTAAGCACTTCATGTCGTAATAATTTGACATAAACACCCTTGTTTTGTGGCGATTTATAAGTTTCCAATTGTTTAGATGGGGCAGCTTATTGTCACTCGCATCAGTAACGCTCTCAATTGAGGGCTGGCTGAAACCTTATAGTACCAACCATAGTTATATTTCGCTAGAAAAATTTGTTGTCAACGTCAAGTGAGGTAAAAAAGCTTCTCGTTGCAATAGAACATCGATTATGTCAATAACAATGCTCTCTCTTTGATTTCTCTCTGATATCTCAGATACAGGTTTCCCCAAATTGTACTTGAATCTAAAACTGTAAATTCGATTTCGGTGGTCCACGAAATTTATAAGAACCATAAAATTCAATTAGTTACTAGAAAGCTGAAAGACTTTAAGCTCATTTTTCGAAAAAGGCGTAATAGGTGTAAATTTATCATCCTTTCTGAGTAGCACATTATCAAAGCGAATGATTCTATTATTTTATACTTACGTAGTTGACCGAAATATTATCCTTCTGTAATATCAATGAAATAAAACATAGGACGTAACACTTTTTTCTAGAGTTTGTCTGTCACGTGAGACAAATATGAGAAGAGCAGTCAGAAAGGCTCTACAACATTTCAAGAAACAGCTGCTATATTTCCTCTACCCAAACTACTAAAGGCATTCGGTTCTCTGGTGTAAGTAATACCATCTTTGGCGATAAACATCCTATTGTCATGTTTGTTGCTGCCAATACTTTCGTCAGTTCATAAGACGAGCTTCTGTTTTCTTCTTCAGAGTCTTCAGCAGCAGGAATATTACATGCATAATCGGTCATTACAACCTTTCGTTATAAATTAAAAATATCTGACCTGAGGTTTAAACCTTGGTCTAAAGTCGAATTAGCTAACACGCTACATACTAGACTACGACTACTGCCATCAATATCAAGAACATATCAAGAATAGAAAATTGAACCTTTTCACTTTCATCCAACACTTAACTTTCAATTCCTTCTCAAATACCATAAATAATGTATTATTTACGATAGAACTTCACAACATCTTTGAACGCTTAAAAAAATTCCAAACACAACATCAAAGAATCGCTAGGAAAGTCGTATGTATCAAAAATGATACATAAGCCAGAATTATGAAGTTTTTGAATTTTATTTTTGAATTTTGAGTTTTATTTACTCTCAGAGTTTTTGCCAGAAGTCTGCTGAGAGGAAGTAGCGAAAAAAAATTGTTTTTCATATTTTAAAGTCCACAGCTACGTAAGCGATACATTCTATTGTCTATAGTTCTGTAACACAGTTTTTGGTTCATTATTTCATATGCCATTGCAAAAATATTCGTTCTTAGCCACTATCTCCTATATTTGGGTGTCGGGTTAGTCCAGTGGTTAGTGTGCTAGTCAGTTAGTGTAACAGTACGATTCACATCAAAGGCTTTGGTCTGTTTCACTACACCGAGCATAAGGTCCTCGTAATAATTATAATATAATTTGCAATTATAATATTAATAAAGAAATAAAATTTCGAATTCCTATATCACCATTCAAAATCAAAATCAATTTATGATAGAAGCTCATTTGTTTTTAGGCTATTAGAAACCAAAACAAACATCCCACCGCTGAGGGAAATCACAAGTTTTGTTCCAAGAATTAGTTGAGTTCATAATTTTAATGAATTCAATTATTAGATAAATTAATTCTTTATCGATATCTTCAACAAAGTAATTCCCCAATGACCAGGTGATAGACGGTTTTTATATACGAAATTTTTTTAAACGCTTCATATCTTTAAATTCAAATAAAACAGCGTTTGTGTGAGATACCGAAATTTTCTATATTTTTTGGGAAAACTTATTGATGCTTATAAGAATTAATATATAGCAATATAACATCGTTTATTTATTGGCCACCATAGCTTCTTTAGGTGAAGTGCATCCGGAATGTAAAATTTTCTTTAACTCTGACGTATAAATCTGACTGAATTTAACCGATGACATGGGTTATATTGTCTTATTGGCACCTGCACCGCACACAAAGGTCTAACAGGATTAAACCGCACGATATCGGTGGCCAGTTCATATTATTTTGTACCGAAACTATGTCCACATGTCATTGGCAACCAGATCAGCCAATTCAAGCCAAAAGAAGTTGATAATTATTGACCTATAGTGCTCGCGGTTGATAGTGGTGAACAGGCCAAAGTCGTTATCAAAGGAAAGTGCACTTTTTCGGGATGAATTGGACGCTCTTGGTTATTATATAAATTTCTATTGGAATATTTCGTTTCCTCACTTATCTATTTATCCAGAAATGAGACTCACCGCTGAAGACGATTTCTCGATGAAAATTAGGGTCAGAATACTTTCAGCGAACACATGTCGTTGTCTATGGTCGTTTACCTTTAGTTTCTATGTTAAATTTCGTACGGGTGCAAGCTAAAGTCACGACGCATATATAACTCTGTTCAAGCTCAAGTTGAAGTCGCCGTGGTCTAGTAGGTAGTGTGTTGGCTTATTAGACGAAAAGCCAGGGTTCGAGCCCCAGGCCAGACATCAAAATAAAATACAAAAAGTATTTCTTCGGCGACTTCCTCTCAGCAGATTTCTGGCAAAAACTGTGAGAGTAAATAAAATTGCTATGAAAAGTTTCTCAAAAAATCTGTCGTTCGGAGTCGACTTTAAACTGTAGGTCCCGCCACTCATGTATAAAATTAACACACACAACATAAGTGGTGTGAGAAACTAGGTCGTAATCCCGACTGAAGGGTTGTAATGACCAATTATGTATGTATGTATGTCAAGCTCAAGTTATGGTCTACGAAAGTCTGAGCTGTTCTGAGCAATGTGAAATCGGCTGCCTTGGATTCTTCTGCACATTCTCACAGACAGCAGCGATGATCTCTGTAAATCTTGCGTTCTTGCGACGTACGGGTGTTGCCCGATCGCTTACTGAACCAGTGGATAAGAATTTATCCACCACACTGCGAATAGTCCTCTCGGAAAGACAATTATAGCCATCGTAAATGGGTGAAATGCGTGGTAATTTATGTGAGTAGAGAACATTAATAATTAAATTAATTTTATTAAATAATTTTATTATTTGCTAGTGTTGTTGAAAGCTCCATTCGTACATGGTAATTTGGCTGAATAGACTGGAATAAATGACGACAAATGTGACATAGCTTCAGCAAGATGACCGTTATCAAACCAAAGTTCTTATGACTTGCTCAATGTTCGTTCAATGGAGCTGTTGGATTTCCCTCCTTTCATGAGTTTAATATTCAATTCGAAAGTTAACTCAATGCCATGCAATTTCTTGTTACTGACTTTATCAGAGAACTGGTACTGGAGGTACTGCGAGTAGAGCATCAGCAGATGGCAAATCGGCTGAATTTTAAGTTTCACTTAGTTTTGAGGATATTATTATGAAAATTGTGGAGACGATGGCTTAACTAGAAATACATATATCAGGGAATTGCGTTGATCTACACGCAATCATAACATACATAATTCGTCATTACAACCCTTCAGTCAGGATTACGACCTAGTTTCTCACACCACTTATGTTGTGTATGTTAATTTTATACATGAGTGGTGGGACCTACAGTTTAAAGTCGACTCCGAACGACAGATTTTTTGATAAACTTTTCATGGCAATTTTATTTACTCTCAGAGTTTTTGCCAGAAATCTACTGAGAGGAAGTCGTCGAAGAAATATTTGTTCAAATTTCGTTTTGATGGCTGACCTGGGGTTTAAATCGCACGCTTACGTCTAATAAGCCAACACACTGCCTACAAGACTACGGCGACTACAAACACTAACATTTTGCTTGAATCAATTCCAGGGTCTTATTTCGCATTGAAACCTCATTATGCGTCTATAAAACTAAAAAACTAAAAATTTAGGGGTAGTGAAGATACGAGTGTGGCACACACTGTGGCGGAACAGGGTTCTCAGCTGATCAACAAACCAAGTTGCATTTCCCAACATTTCTTGTCCAATTCCCTATGAATTTTCATAAAGCTGACTGAAATATCATAGGTCTTATAAGACACCGGGTAGCAGGCCACAGTGAATAATCTGACTCCAACGTATCATCAACATCTGCCAAGTATTTTGCAAGGAATGTCGTTTTTTGAGATTATAAGAATTGTTTTAGTCCCATTCCCTTAGCCTGATATTGTGCTGAGGGTACTTGTGCTGCTGCCTCTCTCGGCAAACGCTTCTTTTCCCAGATATCATTCCTTCCACTTCTTCTTTTATTAAATAAATGAATGCCTTATTATATGGATCAGACTTCAGAGGACAAAGCGCATCGATTTGATATTTCTCATGAAATTCTAACATTTTGCCCCTAAACAAACTTCATAAAAAATTACACAATCATTATTAGAAGCTACAGAAAACTGAAAAAATCTAATTTGACTACAAACTCAATAAATGTGTAAACTTATGGAAAATACTGGCGAACGTATAGGATTGGTATTAAGCGCTCCTCTTACTTAAACAGACACAGTCTCTCAAGCTTTTGTCTCAACAGAATACTTCAAATATCTGCGTCCGGTTGCAATGAGCACTTAATGGTATAAATTACTATTTAAATTTATGGTTCCTCGAGTTTATTAACTGCATAGTTAGTACTGCTTCAGTTATTGAAAGGTATTCATAATATACAATCATGCCAAACAGTTCCTTCGTTTTTAATTTCAAGTAAAATTTTTTGTATTTAAATAAATCCTTAAATTCTGTCTTTAAAATTGCGCATATGATCTCTCGAGACATTTGTTGAAATGCCCGGGTTTTGTTAATCGTTTGAGAGAAAGCCGCCGAAGAAATACGTTTTGTATTTTGTTTTGATGCCTGGCCTGGGATATGAACCCTGGCTTTTCGTCTAATAAGCCAACACAATACTAAAATTTTATTGAACTGAATTTCCATTCATTGCTAAAACGGAGTGATACAGAATTATTTTTGAACCGACCTATTGCTGACCATGAAAAGTGGTTCATGTACAACAACTTTTTAAAAGCCAGTAAACCAGTTTTGACACCAGGAAAGGTAATGCAGTGTGTCTAATGAAATTATTCAGTCTGGACTTCGGCAAAATTCCACAGAATATTTTTTATCTCGCCTATTCAACGTCCCTTAGCTTGTGTCAAATGCACTTATAGAATTATTATAGAATTGTTGTTATGGCCAATAAATCCAATCCGTAAATAAAGCTCCTATTACACGATTGCAATTCGCTTGCAAACATTGACTGATGACGAACCATCCACATCGTGTTATTAGTAAACATTTGTGCTTGCAAACTTGACCTGACGACCCTCTCTCTGATCAGGCAGTGTTTGCACGCCAAGTTCGTACGTTTAATACGCGCTTTACATAGGTGCTTTAAATAAAAAAATAATGTACTTTTTCCAAATACTTGTTGTAAACATGAGAGTTTCTTATCTCGAAATCTATTTCATTATTGGAAATAGAAATAGATTTACAATCGAATGTATTTCTTGGAAATATTATTTAATTCAAGACCCTAGTTTCCTTAGCTAACTATAAATAAATTGTCAAACGAAAGTATTATTAATTAAAACACTTCAGTTGTGCATGTACATATGTACATATGTATGTAAATGTTCGATTAATTTAATACGTTTGATTAAAAAAAGAATAAAAATATTTTCAAAATGAATAATTAATGAAACTTTCCCAAAAACAAAATAAAAAACAAAATAAAAAACAAAACAAATATGGTCAAAAATATGCAATAATATTGTTATTGTTATTGTTGTTATTATTGTTTTTGTTTTTTTATATTATATTAATAATCTTAATATGAATTTAAATTTTAAGATGAGGCAATAACATTGTGACTCACTGTACTGATTTCACAACAATAACAAAAGAAACAAACAATTTTTAAAACACGTAAGAAATAGTACGGATGGTAAAACGCAACGACTATATGATGACTTACAATACAATTTACATTTTCAAAAAGCTTTCGAAAAATTTTGTATATTGGCTAGGAAAAGTTATCGGCCGGTCCAAGAATATATTACAGCAATTAAAAACCATGCGGACTTTATTTAAGTCAGAAGTCGCCGTGGTCTAGTAGGTAGTGTGTTGGCTTATTAGAACCCTGGCTTTACAGGGTTCGAGCCCCAGGCCCGACATCAAAAGACAAAATACAAAAAAGTATTTCTTCGGCGACTTCCTCTCAGCAAGCTGGCAAAAACTCTGAGAGTAAATATAATTGCCATGTAAAAGTTTATCAAAAAAAATCTGTCGTTCGGAGTCGACTTTAAACTGTATGTCACACCACTTATGTATAAAATTAACACACACAACATAAGTGATGTGAGAAACTAGGACGTTGTACAATGAGTCAATTCGACATCCGGGTACTTGTCTTAATTGACAAGTACACGTCCTCTAACCTAACCTAACCTTATTTAAGTTAAATTTCACTATAATTAAGGAGATTTTGGAAATAAAGTTATTCTTTGTTAACGTAGTCTAGTAGATAGCGTCTTGTCTTATTAGATTTGAGTCCGTGATTCAAGACCCATTTTTGACATCTTGAACATAGCAAAATATGAGAAAAATATTTCTTAGGGCGTCTTCCTCTCAGCAGTCTTCTGACAAAACTCTGAGAGTGAAAATAAAATTGCCATGCAAAAAATCTGTTGTTCTTAGGTGATTTTAAACTATAGGATCCGCTACTCATGGATAAAATTAGCACACAACAAGGGTGATGTGAAAAGCTAGGTCGTAGTGCTAAGTAAAGGGTTGTAATGGCCAATTAAGTAAGTAACATACTTACTACGTACATCGTAGCATGAAGCCTATATCGTAATTAGGTTTATTAACCCTTTGCGACCGTATGTCTGCTCTAAGCCACCAAAGCTTTTTTACCATTCCAGTCGTATGTGTGCTTTCAGCTACCAAAGCCCAAAGCTTTATTACCGATCTAGTCGTATGTATGCTCTCAATTGATAGGCTTTCGAAATTCGTTGAAATCGAATGATATTTTATAAGTTGTGCTTAACTTAACTTCGGCGATTTCGCTTCTTAAAATATTTCAAAATAATACTCTAATAAAATGGCACAAAGAAATTTACTGAAAGAAGCGTTCCGTGAACTCGAAAGTAGCGATGACGAATTTTATTTTGACTCTTTCAACACTGACTTTGATAAAGAAGGTGATAATATTTGTTCTGAATATATTTCCAGTAGTGATTCTGATAGTGACGTAGTAGGGAACGAAACGAAAATTAATTCCGACCGTAAAATCAATACGATCGCAAAGGGTTAAAGTTTTAAGTGAAGAAGGGTTTGTATGTGAAGAACCCGATAATAATTTCGATTTTACGACTTCCTGGACTATTTGATTCTGTACAAGAGTTTTTTAAGTCCAACAATCTATTATTTACAGTTGCTTTGTGGGTATACAATATGCAAGCAGGCATTGGACGTGATCTAGTCGCTGACTGATTAGTTTACATTACCCACATATTTCTTGTAGTTATCTTGTATTACAGAGAATACTCGTTTTTTAATCAAACTACCCGTACGCACTTCCTGCAAAAATTATTTCTGTCATTGACAACATCAATCGATTTAAATCAAAAGTTCATAAACATCTCAATTTAATCATCTTACAAAGGAAATACAGTTTATAGGAGAAAGGACAGAGAAGGTAGTGTGCGACAATTATTTCTTTTTTTTTCTTTAATGACCACTGTGCATACCTTCCTCACCTTTTTTCGAGAATTGCTTTTTAGTAATAATTCTCACTTTCTTTTTCCTATTGTGGGTAATCTCAATAGGCAATTGAGTAGCAGAGACCTCTCTCGTACGACAAAACTAATATTCCACAAGATGCTCATGTTCCCCTTGCTTTTATATGGCGCATGGACAATATAAAACAGAGATGCAGCAGATTTATACTTTCAAAGCTGCTGCAGGAGAAAAGTCCTACGTAAGATCTTCGGTCCAGTATGAGCTGGCGATGATTTCCGCATCCAATCCAATAGTGAGCTGTATGAGCTCCTCAACGAAATAGACGTTAACATCGAATGTCGTTCGAATGAAGGAGGATGCTCCGGCGAGACAGGTATTTGAAGCGGTGATCTGCGTAAGTCGGCGAAGAGGACAACCTTGTTTGCATTGGAGGAACCGAGTCGAGGAAGCCCTATCAACGATTGGTGTGACAAACTGACGTAGGCGCGCAAGAAGCAGAAGCGCCTGGAAGGATGTATTACGGCAGGCCGAAATCCATTCATCGCGTTGTTAATGGCTAATTAAGTAAGTATGTCAGTAAGTAAGGGTAATCATACATAATGTTAGAAAAACAATCGGACAATCACAAACCCCCAGAGTTTTTGGTGGGAATGGAACACACAGCATCGGCCCTCAAAGTTTAGCACACTACCAAGTAGACTGTCGGGACTCCCAACTATTTTTCTAGTTCCTAGTATTTATAACAAAAAAAAAACACTTAGACAAAGTGGTAAGCGTTGTTTATAGTAAATACCTTAAGAGATTGTCTTATCCTTCATTTTCCTGGACAACATTGAGGTTCCTAAGTAGAAACGTTAGGGGCTGATAGCTTTGGCACTGCTTTTATATTATAAACATGAGCACAAATAGTTGAACTTATCCCCACTTGCTATGATAATGTAGAGTGTAATAAACGCCAACGATTTCTTATAAATGAAAAATATTTCAAATGTACGGATGTATGTATACATTTTTGTAATACTTGTATGTATGTATGTCTATATGTATGTATAAATGTATGTGTATGTATGTATACGTATGTATATACTTTAAACAACGAAGTCTTCGACAATAAAAACAAAATCGAATAACACAACAACACCCTGATAAGATAAGAAGAGTGTTTTTAACAAACGTTGAAAATTTAAACAAAAAAATACAAAAAAAATATAAAACTTTTATAATATTTAGCAAAATGAAAACAAAAAAACACGAAAAAACATGGAAAAAAGCAACCAAAGCAAAACCAAACAGAAAATGTGGAACAAAAACGGTGGAATGAACTGAAAATATTGTATCAGAATCGTAAAAAGAGTGCATTTTTGTTTTGTATTTCAAAATAGGGAATCCAAAATGCTCTACAAAAACAACAGCAACAAGAACAACAACAATTGTGTTAAAGTGATCATTAAAACAAAGTGACTTGAAGTAAAGGTGACGTTGACGATGACGGTGACACCGTAAATTATAAACAAACAAAAATACAATCAATGAACAGCGCGGCATGGCATTTACCTTTCAAAGTGAAATTTTAATGCAATTCTTAAAAATCTATTTCGTAAAACTATTGTAAAAATAGATATCAGACGAATACCTACCATAATATTTTTATAAGAAAAGTGAAAATATTTTATTTCCTACAAGAAAAGAGAAAAGTAGTGTTGGGAAGTCATATGTTTATTTTTTTTGGTTCTAAAACAGACGTGGGAAGTCTTTAAAAGATACTCATGTTCCATCACAAGCATGCACGATTCATCATCGCTGCCGCCTACGTACTAAACTCAGCCGCTTTAACTCTCAATCACTCTCTCTATATACAGCGGGGAACTGGTTAGTGTTAAAATTTCTCACATGAAATCGTTCTTCTATGCCTCCAATTTTCGGAGTCCCACAAAACTTCAGCCTTTTGCTGACTGTACTGGTTCCATAGAATTTTAGAACTCAAGATCTCAAGTATAAGCTGGTTTGGCCTGGGTCATCTAAATCTCTAGCAGCATAGTCGGATATATTTCTCAAATTCATCATCATCTACACAGTATGGGTATTTAGGGGACAGCTACCATGATCAGTTAATTAGCCACGTAGAATTTCAGTTTACAGTATTCGTTCTCCAGTTAAAGTGTTATATTACAAATAAGGTGAAATATTCAATTACACTTTAAACTGCCCTTCCATCGTTAATAGCCACAGCTTGTCCTGGCTTCTTAAAACCGCGAAAGTATATTCGCATTATTCCACCCGCCAATATCCTATCTATCCACATTGTAATGGGTGATTTTCTAAGAGCTATACGAAAATTTTTCAAAAAAAAAATACATTAAATTCAGAAAAATGTATGAAATCTTTATTTGAATCGATAGTACGGTCCATATAAATTAAATTTTTGAAGATTATTTCATGCAAATGTTGACCTCGACTGCGCCTCAAATGGTCCATCCGCTTAGTCCAATTTTGGCATACTCTTTCCAACATTTCGGCCGGTATCTCACGAATAAATGCTTCAATGTTGTCTTCCAATGCGTCAATTGAAGCGGGCTTGTCTGACATGAGCTTTAACATAGCCCCACAAAAATTAGTCTAAAGGCGTTAAATCGCACGATCTAGGCGGCCAATTGACCGGTCCCGAACGTGAAATAAAATGTTCACCGAACTCGCCTCTCAATAAGTCCATTGTTACGCATGCTGTGTGGCATGTGGCACCGTTTTGTTGAAACCACATGTCATGCAAGTCAAGCTCTTGCATTTTAGGCAAAGAAAAGTTGGGTATCATCTCACGGTAGCGCTCACCATTCACAGTTACGTTACGATTCGCAGCATCTTTGCCACCAACCCATAAATCGCTCCAAACTGTGACTTTTTCTGGATGGATTGGTAGCTTTTGCAATGCTTCTGGTTGATCTTCACTCCAAAATCGACAATTCTGCTTATTTACGTATCCATTGAGCCAAAAAGGAGCTTCGTCTCTGAACACAATTTTTCGATAAAGAAGTGGATCTTCGGCCAACTTTCCAAGAGCCCATTCACCAAAAATTCTGCGTTGCGGTAGGTCGTTCGGCTTCAATTCTTCCACCAGCTGTATTTTGAAAGGCTTCACACCTAAATCCTTCCGCAAAATTGTCCACGTTGTTGAGTAACAGAGGCCCAATTGCTGCGAACGGCGACGAATCGATAATTGATGGTCATCATTAACACTGGCCGATACAGCTGCGATATTTTCTTCAGTTCGCACTCTACGTAAGCGTGTTGGTGGTTTAATGTCCAACAATGTAAATTTGGTGCGAAATTTAGTCACAATAGCCCGAATAGCCGCTTCAGTGGGTCGATTAAATTGACCATAAAATGGAAGAAGCTCGCGTTGAACTTTCTTAACAGAGCACGCATTTTGATAATAAAATTCAATGATTTGCAAGCATTGTTCGTTTGTAAGACGATTCATGGTTAAATTATAAACCAAACTGAAGATGTTTGACAGTGAAACAAC
This sequence comes from Sarcophaga subvicina, assembly GCA_936449025.2. NCBI lineage: Eukaryota > Metazoa > Arthropoda > Insecta > Diptera > Sarcophagidae > Sarcophaga > Sarcophaga subvicina. The sequence continues at coordinate 45,148,130 of OW388084.2, forward strand.
ACACGAAACGTGCGTGAGCTGTTTAAACCAGTGTTACCAAAAAGATAATAGCTAAAAAATCAACCGTTATTTGAGAGTGGCAGTTCCGCTTTATCAGATTTATCAGTCTAATTGAGTTTAGGCGATACACTGAGCATAACTCTCTCTTCGTCGTCTTCGCGTAGAGTGCTTCCGACCATAATGAGCAAACATATCTCGTCCGCAAAACTTACAATTGTAGTCAAGCACTACGTCGTACATATTATCCTGTAGTAGAGGCCCACGTACCAAGCCCGCCGACACTACATCTTCCTTCTCTCCATCATCATCTTTCGGGTTACTGTACTTCTTTTGCTATTATATTACACTCCGATCTCAAAAATAGTCCCTCATAATTTCTATAAACTATGGCAATGCAGCTATACTAGGGAGATGATTTACCTTCAGCTTGCAGAATGAAAGGCGTTCTTAACAACAAGATTGATAACAGCGTTGTATTTCTCGATACCAAAACTCCATCATTCGCCTTCAAGAGCGTCGTCACTTGTAATATTCATTGTACTTTTTATCGTTTCAGTGGAGTGTCCCTTTCGAAATCCGTATTCAAGGTTCGAGAGAGTTCGTCTTGCATCGGCACATTGCAGTTGTCAGTCAGTGATACATAATACACATACAGGACATACATAGTGGGTCATTACAACCCTTCAGTCAGGATTCCGACCTAGTTTCTCACACCACTTATTTTGTCTGTGTTAATTTTATACATTAGTGGGGGAACGTACAGTTTAAAGTCGACTTCGAACGACAGATTTTTGAGATTTTCACGGCAATTTTATTTACTCTCCGAGTTTTTGCCAGAAATCTGCTGAGAGGAAGTCGCCGAAAAAATACTTTTTGTGTTTTGTTTTGATGTCTGGCCTGGAGCTCGAACCCTGGCTTTACGTCTAATAAGGCAACACACTACCTACTAGACTACGGCGACAGTGATAATGCTCTCCAATATTTATCCCATCGTGTCAAGTAGGAAGATAGGATTGCTTGCAGGGCTTGGGACATGTGATTTAACAACTTAACCTCTCAATAAGTGCACAGTATCGACTGTCGTATGGCACCATCTGTTGAAATGACAAGTCTATTAAGTTCAATTAACTTTAATGTCGTTCGTTGTCGTCGTAGTCTAGTAGGTAGTGTGTGGCTTATTAGACTATGTTGGCTTAGACATCCCGAACAAAACGAAATACGAAAAAAAATTATTCTTTCGACGACTTCTTCTCACCAGTATTGTGGAAAATGCTCTGAGAATAAAATAAAATTGCCGTGAAACGTGTCGGAAATCTGCCGTTTGGAGTATGGAACAGTATGTCCCGCCTCTCATTGATAAAATTAACGAAGCCAACATGAGTGGTCTGAGAACCTAGGTTGTAGTCTTGACTAAAGGGTTTTAATGACCAATTAATTAAGACGTTGAATCTCATATTCAATATTCATGCTGTTGGTCCACATTGTACCTAACGGTGGATCTTTCAGGGTATATTGGCTGCTCTTCACAAATACAACAATTTTATTTGTTAACATACACATTGAGCCCAAACTAAAGTTCGTTTCTAAGATAGTTCTTTAATTTGCGAGACAAATTTTTTCCACAGAGAGAGAGACTTGAAAACAAAATTCAATGATTCGCAAGCGTTGTTCATTTGCTTGTGTATTCATTGTGAAATTGGGGGCAATTATTAGAATGAATATCATAAAGAGATAACCTTTGTTGGTTCGGCAATGACGTCATGTATGGTTATGTAATCAAAATACTTAGAAGACCTACAGCTATACCATAAGAAAACAAGATTATTAAAAGAAAGCAAGAAAATGGAAGCTGCACTATTTAGTAAAAAAAAAGAAACAAAAAGCTAAGAATGATCGAATTCTGACTCAACTTCACAAGTTATGGTAAATAGGTATGCGTAGGTAGAGAAGAAAGTTTTCGTTGTAAGTGTTTTGACGCTTTTGTGTTGTGTATATTCATTTTATATCACGACATGACTATTTATTTCGTTTTCAATTGTATATCATTTACTAAAACCCATGCGAATACATACATACATACATAATTGGTCATTACAACCCTTCAGTCAGGATTACGACCTAGTTTCTCACACCACTTATGTTGTGTGTGTAAATTTTTAGACATGAGTGGCGGGACCTACAGTTTAACGTCGACTCCGACCAACAGAATTTTGAGAAACTTTTCATGGCAATTTCATTTACTCTCAGAGTTTTTGCCGGCAATCTGCTGAGAGAAAGTCGCCGAAGAAATACTTTTTGTATTTTGTTTTGCTGTCTGGCCTGGGGCTCAAACCAACACACTGCCTACTAGACTACGGCGACTTCAAGCACCCATGCGAATATTGGTTTATATTCGGCTTCGATTTTTTCCTAGTTCCACAATGAGAATCTTTGAGAATTGTTAAAACGATGACAACATTCAAAATTTTCCTTGGGCTCATCGTTGAAGTCACACAAGAACAGAGAGCCGGCAACCAGCACACTTATTGTGTGTTGACCGCCGTCATAATCGCATCACTGCACTGTATTTGTCTCCAATGTGCCGCACTTTTGCTATCATTTTCGGAGCTTTGCTGGTTTCGTCACCGGCTATGCCATGTCTTACATACGAAATGGTCGATGTTTCTATAGCATACCTTAGTCGTGAACTAGAAGATGACGTTCACATTACCCAAACGTAAAAATTTGTTAATGCAAGGCGGCCAAATCATGGCTTATTGTGGACGAAGGCATTACAGTCAACCCTCCTATAACGCGGTGAGTGCGTACCGCGTTGTATGGAAACTGCGCTATAAGAAACTCAGATTTAACCATACAAACCAGGCTAATTCGTAGCGCGTTCTATTGAAACCGTCTACCGCGTTGTATGGGAACCGCGCTATAAGAAACTCGGAATTAGTACAAATCACATCATTCGTACCGCGTTATACGGATACCAAGACAAGATAAATTATAAATTATTTTTATTGAATAATGTACTGTGAAAGAGCTTTGTGATGACTGAAATCGATGTTGTAGACGGCTATGAGATAAGTTGGCATGTTTATATAAACATATTGTTTACATATCTCGGCTGTGCTTTTACGTCGAAAATAAAACTGATATTAAACCCTCTTACAATATCTAGTTACTAGCGTCATTCACAGGCTGTGCGGAAGGAACTTATGGGATGTTGTTGAAGGGAAACCGCGCAGTAAGAGTACCGCGTTATAGAAGAACTGTCGCAATTTCAGTTCCGAGTTATGTGGAGACCGCGTTATATGGAAACCGAGTTCTCAGAGTACCGCGTTATAGGAGGTTTGTCGCAATTTCAGCCCCGCTTTATATGGAAACCGAGTTCTGATAGTACCGCGTAATAGGAGGGTTGACTGTATATGGGCTTAAGCAGTCATGCCGATGTAGTCGCCCTAGTCTAGTACGTAGTGAGTTAGCTTATTAGACGCGTAGCCACAGCTCAAATCAAACTAAACGAAATGTAAAGAAAATATTTCTTCGACCACTTCTTCCCAGAATTCTTCTGGCAATAACTCTGGGAGTAAAGTAAAATTAAAATGTAAAGTTTTCTAGAAAAAAACTGTCGTTCAGAACCGACTTTAAACTGTAGGTCCCGTCTCTCATGTAAATAAAATTAACACACACCACATAAGTGCCTGCCTAAAGAGTTGTAATGACCAATTATGTATGTATGTAAGCAGCCAGGCCGAGTTTAAATTGAATTTTATGCTTGTGAAAGTGAGCCATGCCCGTATGTAAGAAATATTAAGTATGTCAGTTACAACAGCCTTGAAAACGAATTTTCAAACTGAATAAGATGAAAAGGAAAATGTAGAAGAGTTGACCACATTGAATATTAGTCGCTAGTTGAATACCCCATGTACATTGATGTACGTACAGTAATCTCTCGATTTACGTCGCAGTTGGTTCCAAAAAAAGGCGATTTAAATCGAACGACGACGCAAATTAAAGTTATGAGGGAACAAAAAATTTGAGGACGTAAATAGAAACAACGTTAATCGAGGCGACGTAAATCGAAGGATTACTGTACCAGGTCCTGTATCAAACACTCTATTTCGAAACTAATGCAGGAGAGCAATGACCCATACAGAGAAATTTTTGGCACCCAATACATTTTCATCAAAACCGATTCTTTCTAGGCAATAACAGGCGGATCTTCAATCACCCTAGGATCTGAAAAATAAACGAATCACCTGCATTGTTGCAAAAACTTGAGTAACGCAACTGAAACAACAAACAAACGAAATAATAAAATGCTTTGTAACAGTCTTATGTTCATTTAAGGGGAAAAAGAATTATTCGCTTTATTCTAAGAAACTGTTTGCTATTGAAATAAAAGCCGTTGTTCCTGACAATCGTCTGTTTTACGCACTACTCGGTATTCTAGTAGAGTTCATTCGAATGTGGTCGACTAGTTGGTGCACTATTCTCATGTGTAGTATTCCGTAATTAACAATCGGAATAGAATTCAATGTATTGTTCGTATTCAGTGCTCTCCTTCTATACATCACCCACTAAGATACGAAAAAAATGCAACCCATGAGTATTGATCATATTGAAAAGTACTTATAAAGGGTCCGCCAAATAACGTTTTTTTTTTTTTTAAATGCTTTAAAAAAAAACTACTGAATATTTTCTCAAATTTCTTTTTTTATTTGAAAGTACAATCCTTCCTGTTAATAATGGAAAATAATTTCATTCAAATGGCTGCCTCGGCTGGCCATGCAGTAACCTACACGATCGGTCCAATTTTTATGCACATTATCGATTGTGTGCAGCTGTATTTCACCAATGGCTTCACGAATATTGTCCTTTAAAGCGTCAATTATTTCTGGCTTGTCAGCGTAACACTCCTCTTTGACGGCACCCCACAAATAATAGTCCAACTGTGTCAAATCGCATCTCCGAGGTGGCCAAACGACATGAGCTCTGCGGCGGATAATGCGATCTTCAAAAACAGGGCGCAAAACATCGAGTGTAGCTTCTGCTGTGTGGAACGTAGCGCCGTCCTGTTGAAACTAAATGTTGCCAATATCCTCCTCTTCAATTTTTGTGAACAAAAATTTGTTCAACACGGCCCGATAACGATCGCCATTGACTGTAACGGCCACTCCTTGCTCATTTTCGAAGAAAAATGGCCCAATTATGCCTCTGGACCAAAATCCGCACCAAACAGTGACTCGTTTTGGGTGCGTCGACTTTTCAATGTATGCGTGCGGGTTTTCTGTGCCCCAAATGCGACAATTTTGCTTGTTTACATACCCGCCAAGATCAAAATGAGCTTCATCTGAAAAGATGATTTTTTGAAATTATTTTCCATTATTAACCGGAAGGATTGTACTTTCAAATAAAAAAAGAAATTTGAGAAAATAATCAGTAGTTTTTTTTAAAGCATTTTCAAAAAAAATTTATTTGGCGGAGCCTTTATATGATATTTGTAGGCTCTGTAGTCTGGTAGCTAGTGTGTTAGCTTGTTAGACGTAAGACCACGGTTCAAATTCCAGGCCAGACATCACCAACAAAACGAAACAGTCTTCGGCGTCTTCCTGTCAGCAGTTTTCTGGCAAAAACTGTGAAAGTATATTAAATATCCATGGAAGGTTTCTCAAAAAATCTGTCCTTCGGAGTTGACTCTAAACTGTCTTGTATAAAAGTCACACACATAACATAAGTGGTGTGAGAAGCTCGGTCGTAATCCTGATCGGTATAATGCAAACCAAAAAATGTACGTATAAAACAATGCAATATGAAATGAATTTTAAGGACTCGTTATTATAGTTCTAACGTTTAAATTTACTTGTAATGTACAATTAAATAAACTTAAAATTTAATTTCAAGAGTTTACATATTTAATTAAAACCCATGAGTTTTAAATTTCTTTTTATTTCGTTTTGCCACAAACGTATGTATTTCTGAAATACACTCCCCGAAATATTTATAAGACCAAACATATTTCTTGAAAAACTTAAAATCTTTTAGACCAATTCGTACCATTTTTGGGTTAAATATAACTAACAATATAATAAATCTTTTTATGTAAAAAAAAAAATATTTTTTTCTTTATTTAATAAAAGGACAACACAAAATGAATTTCATTTTCAAACGAAAAAATTATGAGACCAATATTAAATAATATTCACCTAAAACTAAAATAACAATGATAAAAAACAACTACCGAGTAATTTTTGTATTTATTAGTAATGAGTGTGTCCACCGTGATTAATAATGACTTCCTGAAGTCGACGGGGCATAGAATTTATTAAATTTTCAATACAATTTTGATCAATCCTACTCCATTCTCTTATGATGGCACTTTTTAAAGATTTTACATCCTTATACTGGATGTTATTTTTGAAAACTTGGTCCGATAGTATTGCCCATAAATTTTCTATCGGATTTAGATCTCGGCTACATGCCGGCCAATCCAAAACTAGTATGTTTCTGGACGACAGAAACGATTTTGTTGCTTTTGATTTATGGATTGCGGCGTTATCCTGCTGAAATATCCAATTATTGCCTAACGAATCATCCGCAAAATTAATTAAACCGTCATCTAATAATTCAATATACTTCTAGCTATTCATTTTAGTTGATATAAAACAAATGGGAGTCCTTCCCGTAGTCGAAATCCCAGCCCAAACCATTACGGTGCCTCCACCGAAATTTCGCGATATTCGTTGATTTTTATTTTTTTACGTGAATCCATCCAATATTTTTGGGAACCGTCTGGACCATCTAAATTAAATTTTTTTTCATCAGAAAAATAACTAAAGCCCATTCTTCTTCCCAATATTGGTATTTTTCTGCAAAGTCCAGTCTGCATCTTTTATGATTTTTATTTAGGCTAGGCTTAGAGGCTGTTTTGCAATATTTTAAGTGCGGATCTGAATGTAGAATTTGTTGTATTCGTCTTACTGTTATGTTAAGATCCAACAAACGTATTATTTCTGATGGAGATATCGAGCTGTTTGCTGCTAATCGCCTTATATTGCAAATATCTCGTTCAGAGAGCGTGGGCGTCCTGCCAGTTCTCTTCTTCTTTCCATAGTTTTCTATATTATTTAGCAAATTGGTGGACACACTCATTACTAGTGTTGTTTTTATCATTGTTATTTTAGTTTTAGGTGAATATTATTTAATATTGGTCTTATAATTTTTTCGTTTGAAAATGAAATTCATTTTGTGTTATCCTTTTATTAAATAAAGAAAAAAATATTTTTTTTTTACATAAAAAGATTTATTTTATTGTTAGTTATATTTAACCCAAAAATGGTACGAATTGGTCTAAAAGATTTCAAGTTTTTCGAGAAATATGTTTGGTCTTATAAATATTTCGGGGAGTGTATAAAAAGTACGCGAATACAGGAAAAGAAATTGAAATTTTCAAAAATAAACGAACGAAAGAACGTACAAGCGAACTAGCGATCGCTAAAGTTGTAATGCCAAGTGAATTTGAATATTTTTTTGTTTTTTTTTGTTTGAATTTTTATTTTTTAAATTCTTATACACTCACATACACACATACCACGAACAGTAGTAGTGGCATGGCAAGAACCAAAAATTTCGTTTCTCTTTCATATTCAAAGAGAAAATTGTATTTGAAACCGTATTTGAATTGGTAATTCAGCAAATTTTAAGAGAATAAATGTACACTCTCCCAACATACATATGTACACACATGGCTCTCTTAAAGGCTGAATAGAAACAAAAAAATCACTCAACATTGACTAGAGTTAAGGAATTTGCAGCATTTCCTATGGCAAAAAAATATTGAAAAATTATTTCGAAAATTCAAAACAATTTTGAGAGCAAAAGAGCGAAATAATAATGAGAATGAATTCGTAATGAAATTGAAAAAAACCATGAGTTTTCTGTTTTGTTCGTATATTGAGAATGAAAGAAAAATATTTGAATTAAAATTTTAACAAAATTTTTAAAGGAATTCCTTGTTTAGAGCATCATACTGGTTGGTGCTTGCTCACCTATACCTTAACAATTACCACACACAGATACTTACTTATACCAGCACACGACTCTCATCATCTACAATATTGCTGACTGTAGCTCACCCACACTCTACGACCGAAAAACTCACAGATAAATACGCATACCAACAGCAATCCTCTCTCACTCACACACTCACTCTCTTCCACTCTGTCTCTCGCTCTCTCATTCCACTGTCGCTTGTAAAAGAACCGAAACATCAACAACAAAACATCATTCATTTACACTCACATTCTCTCTCTCTCTCTCGTATGCACAAGCATACACTCATACACACTTAAACTGACTTGCTTACACAGATACTCTCCTCGTCATACAGCACCACTCACCTCTCCCAACCTACACTGGCCTTACCATAAAGTCTCTTATTCCATAGCTTACCGCTGTATGCTACGAAAATCCCAATACTTGATGGTGACCGTACAGCCATGAATTTTTGTATTTTCAAACACATCGCATGTATTCATGAAATACTCGATACTTTTTGGTGCAAGTCGTACCAAAAAGTACCACAATTCTGATACAGCAAAATGTCTGCCCTCAAAATCTAGAAACTTGATGGTGCGCCGCCCGATAAAGTATTCAGAAATGTCAAACTTAACGCTTCGTGCTAGCAATTCGTATACTTTATGGAGCGTTTGAACGGGGATAGAGTGCGGTGCATAAAGTATCAGGTTCCTTGTAACATGAGTGTCAAGCATGAGATTTACGATACTTTTTGGTGCGCTGGTCGTATAGTCATGACAGTGTTTTGTTGAACGACTATACAAAGGAAACTATAGGGCCTACAGTGAAAATCACTGGCATGGCTATACAGCAATGTGCGCTCTTATATGTCACACTGGGTACAATCACTATACACACTTACGTACATATACTATATGTATATGTACTCTGATACACACATACACACACACATTCATACTTACTTACATACAAATAGGAATGCAAACGTACATACGTACGTACGAGTTACTCTGTATCGTGGCATGGTAGTGCCAGAAAAACTCGACATCGTACAGCAAGTAGTAGATATCGTCGTCGATTGTGATGTTTGTACGTATGTATGTATGTATGTACGTGGACGTGTACGTTGTATATGTATAAATGTATGTACAAGTGTTTACTCGTATACGTATGTATGTATGTATGTATGTATGTATGGATATAAATTTGTTTGTAGAATTATTTATATGTGTACACTGGTGTACGTATGTATGTATAGTTGTTGTATAAACGTGTATATGTATGTACATATGTACGTAGGGATATAAGTTTGTCTGCCTATGTGTTTTACCATCTGAAAGACTGCTGCTGGCTTCAAGTTCTTCGTTGAATTTATTTCGTAGACGACATCGTCTTCGTTTACTAAATACAGGGTCACTTGTTTTTTTTCTGAATTACTTTTTTATTTCTTTTCATTTTACGAAATACTTTTTGAAATCGATTTTCGCAACAGTTAAGCGGGATAAATTTCATAACTTGATCTTATCTTGTAATTCAAATTTTGATTGGAGCAAGTACTACATACGATAACGAGGGTTGCACTAAAATTTTCGAAAATTTTGCATAATTTTTTTCTGTTATAATGAGACAGCAAGTTTTAAAGTTTGTAAAAGTATAAAAGATAGTTTTCATTGTAACGAGGGTCGCTGGATAATTTCAACGAACTGAAAATATTGCTCAAAATTTCATGTTGAAGTAATCAGTTTATGAATTTTATTTTCATAAGTTGGGTTTCATTCAAAAATCATCGTGATTTTAACAAGAAAATGCTTTCGAAATGCACACTTGCGATTGGATCAAATTCGGTGGTAGATACTTGAAAATACAATTCTGTACGCATACGGTAGCTAAAATTGCAAATGAAAGTGGAAGCTTTCGCTGTACGTTTGATAAAATTGGAAAAGAAATTCCCTTCGTCCGAATTTCGTACTTGTGTCTACAATATCAACAATGGGTCCGAATGGGCCAACGATACGCCACATATATCGACGGCTACTGGTAGTTAATTTCCTGTACATACATACCTACTATATGTACATAATGCTCCGACGAAACGGGTATTTGATGCGGCGATCTGCGGAAGTCAGCGAAGAGAACGAAATTCTTTGCGTTGGAAGAACTAAATCGAGGAAGCCCTGTCATCGATTGGTGTGCCCAACTGGCGTAGGCACGCAAGAAGCAAAAGCATCTGGAAGGATGTGTTAAGGCAGGCCGAAATCCATAAATCGGGTTGTTAATGGCGAATTAAGAAGAAGAAAACATACATAATTGATCATTTCAACCCTTCAGTCAAGATTGCGACCTAGTTTCTCGCACCACTTAATGTTGTGTGTGTTAATTTTATATATGAGTGGTGGGACCTGCAGTTTAAAGTCGACTCCGAACGACAGGTTTTTTGAGACCCTTACATGGCAATTTTCATTTAATCTCAGAGTTTTTGCCAGAAATCTGCTGCTGAAAGGAAGTCGCCGAAGAAATATTTTCTTCATATTTTCGTTTTGATGTGGGGTTTGAACCGTGGCCTTACGCCAACACACTACCTACTGGACTATGGCGTCTTCAATTTCCTGTGCTTCCCTCCCTCTAAATTCGAAATACAAAGTTGTCTACATAACAACTTTATATAAGTAAGTAGGTTAGGTTAGGTTAGGTTAGAGGACGTGTACTTGTCAATTAATACAAGTACAGTACCCGGAGGTCGGATTGACCCATTGTACAACGTCCCAGTTTCTCACACCACTTATGTTGTGTGTGTTAATTTTATACATGAGTGGTGGGACCTACATTTTAAAGTCGACTCCGAACGACAGATTTTTTTGAGAAACTTTTTTCATGGCAATTTTATTTACTCTCAGAGTTTTTGCCAGAAATCTGCTGAGAGCAAGTCGCCGAAGAAATACTTTTTGTATTTTGTCTTGATGTCTGGCCTGGGGCTTGAACCCTGGCTTTACGTCTAATAAGCCAACACACTACCTACTAGACTACGGCGACTTCCATAAGTAAGTAAATTTGGTTGAAAAAACTCGAAACGCGTGACGAAGATAAACAACCGTTGATTCAACATGTTGTACAACTCATCGAAATGTGTAAAGGCCGCATGAGAAATAAGCAGAGTCTCGTACGTGTACATAAATATTGATACCAAATGCTATACACGGGAAATAACTCAGGACTCTATACAATAGATTTTTTCTAAAGATCTGTCTCTAGAAGGGTTTATCGCATTAGAAAGTTAATACGACCATTTAATTGAGTAAATGTATTAACTTTTAAGGGGAACAACTTAAACGGTCTCTTTTATTAGACTCTTTTCAAATTTGTTAACATTTATTCAGTCTGTTCTGCCAAATCTCACGTGCAAAGTTGATGTTTTCTTCGATAACACACCGCGCGCTTTTCATGATAAAATCGACATCAGGGATGAGGCCTATTTGTGGATGAATGGATACGTGAACAAACAAAATTTTTGAATTCGGGACGTTATAATCCACATACGATCCAAAAGCGTACAACAAATTTCGAAAAAGTCACTGTTTGGTAGTGGCGATGCCATCATTTCTTCAGAACGACTTTGTTATTACCGAGTTATTACTAACAACGGTGAGTACTTCGGGTAAATGATTATCAATTTCTTTTGGGTCTAAATTGAATACGTGGTTTCAATAGGTCAGAGCTACGTGCCACATTAGATATTCTGCACAAGTCACATGAAGGCATGATCAACTCACGTAGAGGTGATGTCAACTCGCCACTGAGATTATACGTTTTGACTGACCCTGTTAAACTTTTTGTTGTGGGATTATCTGTGAATTATATGTGAATGCGAATTGGCCTCAAACCACAACGGTTCTCAAAGCCAACATAACTCATGCCAGTGGTCAAGTTCAGCTTGATTTATCCGTCCGAGTCATGGAAAATTGGACATTTCTCACCCAGGGAAGCTATGGCAAACATAATAATAATAGTAATAATAATAGTCCACACATGGTGGCATCAATGAGCCTTTCAAACGATTCAAAAATTTCGATGATATTTCAATACATAGCTACATATTTCGGAACCTTTTATTACTCTTCCGAATTTGGTGAAAACTAGCCTAACATTTCACATATTGGCAGAACACATTAAAATATTGGAACATTGGAACATATGTACATACTTTCCATAGATATTAGTGTAGAGTCTGAGTACGAGTACGAGTACTACGAGTAACAGACAGAAAAACTTCTGCTGAAATAGTGTTTCATTAGCGTTTAATGCATCTAAAGAACGAACGAACTCTACAATGCTTTGTACAATTCACTTGCCAATCCGTGAAGAATGATACAAAGCAAAGACTGTTCCTATATCAAAGTATTGCAAACGGGAAATACGTCTGTAATTGGCAAAATAATAGATTCGCTTAAACCTAGAAGTCGTCGTAGTCTATTAGATAGTGTGTTGGCTTGTTAGACGTAAAGACCGGGTTCATATCCCAGGTCAGACATCAAAAACGAAATATGCAAAGAAAAAATATTTCTTCGGCGACTTCCTCTCACCAAATTTCAGGCAAACACTCTGAGAGTAAATAAAATTGCCATGAAAAGTTTCTCAAAAACTCTGTCGGTCGTAGTCGACTTTAAACTGTAGGTACCGTCACTCATTTTTAAATGAACACACACAACATAAGTGGTGTAAGAAGCTAGGCCGTAATACTGACTGAAGGGTTGTAATGGCCAATTATGTATGTATGTATGTAAACCCAGAATTTAATCTGAACTCATCCAATCTGCAATAAGTTGTACAATACGATCTCGGGTATTTTAGTACAGGCGGGCGATATTTTGGTTGAAATCTATTACAAACCGAAAGATTTGTTTTGCAATTTCTGTCTTTTTTAAGGTTCTTATGAATTTTGAAAACGGAAAAAACATTCTACGAATTGATGAAATGTTGGGGAATCGAAAACAAGTTTTATAAAAAATTCATCATATTTTTATAATAAAATTTCATTTTCGTTATTCACCAGTTGCTAGTTACTTAGCCTAGTAGTGTATTCAACATAGTCAATCGAATACATACGAGTACATACATACATATGTATTCATTGAAAGCGTGCATACATATCTCGCTATTCGATATTTTCTTGTGTTTCGTTTTCCAAGAAAGTATTGATTCACAGTGACTTTAAAAAAATTTCGTCCCCAACACCCCCCTCTTCCTCTATCAATAATTTTACACTGCATGGCATCAAAGCAATGTCTTTATGTTATGAACGTTGCTTTGTACGTGTGTGTACATGCGAGTGTGTGTGCATTTTGTCTGTCCCTCGTTCGTACGTCTACTACAAGATATTTGTTCGTATGTAACTGTATATCGCAACAGAGGAAAAAAAAATAAAAAAAGTTTTTTTAAAAAGTACACACAACACTACGAACAGTTGTATTGTGTTCCGGTACTTTTTTCTGTGCTGAACAGCTACTGCTTGCCAAGTTTTAAAGCTGGAAGCAAAATTTTATACGTATACGACAGTACAACAGTAACGACAATACATACATACACACATACACATATAGATTTAAGTTCTAGTGATGGGTAAATGTGCTTATTTATTTCGTTTGGTACCTTAAAAGTACCATTAAGGTAAAATTTGCTGTTATGCTTAGTTTCGAACATGAAATCTCAATAAATTATTATATTGTTCAATTTGACCTTATGCCCCTAATTAATTGTGAAAATCTATAAATCAGGCTACCATTAAAGCCTGAATGAAGAAAAAATGGCTCGGCAGAAAGCTAGGTTGATAAATTTTATTCATTTGCTGGGAATAAAAGAATTTGCAATAGCAAAGGCTATAGAGCTGAAAGGCTCTAAAAACGAATTTCAATAAAGAGTAGAGAACCTTTAAATTCACCGTCGCACTATGTGGCATTTTGCCTGAAAACATGGCCAAAATTAATAGAAGTGTTTTATGAGTTAATGGCTGGAATTTTTTGATAGTGTTAGTGATAATTAGGCCCAAGGATGAACCCAACTGATTTTGGTTCAAATCGGTCCGTGATTTCGCCTAGCCCCCATACAAATTCCCCTCGAAATTGCACTTATTTACACATAATTATGGTAATTATGCAACAATCATGATAAAATTTAGCATGGATCAGTTCTCTGTACCAAGAAATCATGGTGTAAAGTTTGGGTGAAAATTGGATCACATTTGACCCTGAAATGGCTTAAAAACATCGGCGATGAAATTCGGTATGAACGTGTATTTTGTAAATCTAAATCATATTACCAACTTTTGTTAAGGTCGGTCAATAATTGCCCCTTGGTCCAAAATAGGGCCCCTTAAGAAAATATGTTTAGCAATTATAATCGGCTTACAAATGTTATTACCTCGATGAAGTTCGACATGAACATGTTTAATATGAATGTGAACCATTTATGATCATATTTTATTATGTGCCCCTAGGTACCACATACGGCCCATTAAGAAAATCTAACATACATCTCATATTGTTATAATAGTCGATATACATACATATGTAATTAAATGTTTAAACTTCTATGACAATTAATATTTATTTATATTATTTATTTTACATTATTTAATACTTAACTTAAAAATACTTAAAAAGTGAAACTAACTACAATCGTTAAAATCGTTATCATTTTCATCATCAATGTCAGGAAGGAGCAATTTAATAGTACCTGATGAAAATGCTTTTCTATTCCTTCGCGATTTTTGTGTACTGCAGCTTATAAAAGGGTCACTGCTTAAAAGTAACCTATTCAGCCATATGGCTTTATTGCATGTGGCTTTATTACACTACGTCTAATTTTTTTAATATTTCAAAAAAAGTAAAATTTTCAAAAAAGCGCCAAAAATAATTGCGCAAATTTTCGCAAACTTTTTTTTTGTTCCTGAATGTAGAGAGTACATATTTTCTTGTGGTATATAACATTAAACTACTAAAAACTACTTTCATCTTTAAAATCCTTATCTTTTTTTATTGGGTAGGGTAAAAAAATGTGAAATTTTTATTATTTTTAAATTTTGAACGAATAATTTTAACATTAATATATAAGATATCATATCTTTCAAATAAAAAAATCAATATAAAACCTCTATTCGTTTAGCCACAAAAAATATCATATAAACCAATTAAAATTTCAAAAAAACACCAAAAACGCATTTAATTTTCTTCACTTTCCTGACTTTGACAACGTCTCAAATCTACAAATCTCAACCTAAAGTCGTGAAAATTCACTATATAATGCAGAATTTTCTTGTCTATCGAATTGCATATTCAGTTTCTTAAATTTCTTTAAATTCATTTTTGCCTTTTTGGCCAGCTTTTCGGGGTAAATGCCACATAGTGCGTCGTAGGTTTGGCAATTACAGTAGGTTCAATTGAGATATGTTTTCTCTCCTACTGTACTTCCAAATTTTAGCTTTCACTACATGATATATTTTTTTAATCAGAATATAAAAGTAAGGAAATGAAGAGAATTTGTTGTCCGAATTATAATCAAAATTTAGAGAACTTTAGTTATGTCCGTTGCCAGATTAAAATGGTTTCCACCGAATATATGACTTCTGAATGACGTCAAGTATGTAAGAACTGATATAATTGTAATCTACAAAGAGATGCAGTAGAATTTTTGACTTTTATTTCGATATAATTTAGCACTATTTCTAAAAATTTTGAAGTCTATTTTCAGTTAATTTATCAGCCTTATGAAAAGTTCTCAAAAATCTGTCATTCAATGTCGACTTTAAACTGTAGGTCCCGTCACTCAAGCATAAAATTAACACACACAACATATGTGGTGTGAGAAGCCAGGTTGTAATCCTGACTGAAGGGTTGTAATGACCCAATTATTATTGATGGACTCTCAAATAAGTGGTTATTTATGCAGTCTATTTTGCCAAATAACCCTGAACGTAAAAACAGGGACCATTAACGTATGTTCGCGCAATGTGCTCTGGAAGAATTGACAACTGGTGCTTATTTTCATTGAAAAATCATTTTTAGCGATGACGCTCCTTTCTGGATGAACAAACATTTCATGTGAAATCCAAGAGCGTACAATGCATCTTCAAAAACTCACTATTTGACGTGGCAGGCCATCACTATAAGCGGCGTTAAATATAGGTCGATGACTACCAAGTTCTTCACACTGAAATTGGATATTCTGGACACAAAAGACATGTGGTTTCAACAGGACTGCGCTAAGTGCTACATAGCTTATGCCACATTGAAAGAAGTAAGTACGACCGTGGGTATCGTGTGACTTGACGCCATTAGACTTTTCTTACAGGGTTTTCTCAATTCGCAGGTGTATGCAAATAAGTCTCACACCACAGTGGTTTTTCACGCCAGTGGTCAAATTCAGTCTGATTTGTGCACAAGAGTCATAAAAAATTTAATATTTCGGCTGTGCATCAGCCAGAGAAGACATAATGGATATTATATTCCACACATAATGGCGTCAATAGGTATTTCAAAGGAATAAAAAACTTTGTTTATATCTCACAGGCACTTTATTTTATTTAAATTACATATGAAAATAGGAAACGTTAAAAAAAGACCCTATATTACTTATCCGCTATATACAATACTATCCGCCAATATACTATCGATTATGTTAGCTGGTAGTCGTCGTACTCTACAAGGTAGTGTGTTGAATTATTAGGCGTAAGGCCACGGTTCAAACCCCAGGTCAGACATCTCCAACTAAACGAAATATGCCACTCAACAGATTTCTGGCAAAAACTCTGAGAAAAAAATAAAATCGCCATGAAAAGTTTCTCAAAAATCTGTCGTTCATAGTAGACTTTAAAACTGTAGATTCCACCATTCATGCATAAAAGTAACACACACAACATAAGTGGTGTGAAAAGCTAGGTCGTAATCCTGACTGAAGGGTTATAATGACCAATTGTGTATGTGAGTACGTAATACTATTGGAACCCTGCGGTCGACATTTCTAGAAGTGAATGCAATTACAATGTGTTATGAATTAAAGCAAATGAATAGTACGCAATTATAGTACCAAACAAAAAAATCCCATCACTAGTTTACTATTGTCGACGAGTATCTTAAAGTTGTAGCAGAGCATTACTTTTATACGTACGAATGTTTTTTAGCGCATTTGGTACGTCTACGACTACTATATCTGGCTGTTGAATGAATGAACAACAACAAAAATAGTTTACATTGAACAATTTTATTGTAATATTGTTTTGAATTTGTACAAAAACAACAACAACAAGAATAAACGCGTTAAGTTTTTTATGAAATCAGAAATACCTCCAGCAGTCGAAGGGAGAGTAGCTCAAAAGAAAGTCATGTTAGCAGGACATATTGAGTTTTTCTGAATAAAAATACTGAAGCAAACACAAGTACAAAATACAGCCAAGGCAGGCAGCAAGGCAGTCACTCAGTCAGTTGCTTTGAATATGAAAGTAACAACAACTACAACAAGAACAACAATAAGATGAATAACATGAAAAACAAAATAAAACGACATGGAATTCTATACAATTCTTTAGATATTCCTACACACACACAACAGCAACAACAGCAGCAACAGCACAACTGACTGACATTCAACATAGAAAAAGAACGAGGAAGGAACAAAAACAATTGCTTCTTCGTACATAGCATACATAACTACATATAGCGAAAGGGTGCGCACATCAATATCGGGATAATAATTTTTTTTTAATTTCTTACTATCTTAAGTCCGCGCTCATAGATCGAAATACTGGAGACTAATTCTACAAAGAAATCAACAAGAAATTCTACATTAATTCGTAATTAATTCCATTAATTTGCTTTATAAGAGTTGTATTGTAATTATATACGAAATCTTATAACAACGGCGTAGTCGATTTAACTCCAATCTCAGAAGTTATTTTTCATGAATTGGGTCTTAAGAAATAAATTTCAACAAGGCTTGCTGCCCCACTTTTGCACCATACTAGTGTAGTAGACAAACGAATGAATGAATAAAAGCATTCCACAAAAGGAATATAGAGCGCCTCGGTAAGTTACAACGACGGACAACAAGAAGAAAACAGAAGAAATTCGAATAGTTGAAGGCACACGAATAAACGTCTACAATGAACACAATCGTACATACAAATACATTATTTTTATTCAGATATTCGCACACTTTAATACAATACACATAAATTCCATTATTATACAGTGTGTGTCTGTGTGTATGTATGCAGTTTGTATGAATATTTTATATAAGTGTTGCCAAGTACAAATAAAAGATTTCTAATTCCCATTTTTCCTATTAGGGATTCAAATCTGGCGAGATTTAATATTTTTTTTATGTAAGTCGCATTCTGACCCTCCAGTTTACGCTGTCGCTTTTTCTCCTGGGCTATATTACTATAGGGAGTTTGTCTTGCCGTTTACCTCGCTACAACAAACTTGTATAGCCTGTCCACTGTCCTAAAGCAGCAGCAATACATTCAAAACATTTTCCACCATTAAGATTTACCGGATCATAAAGTCTAATTTCTACATTGTAGTCTGCAAATCATAAGTATTTTAACTCAAAGTGGAATATTCGGAGCTCTCCGAAGAGCTATCATGATAAAAAAAAGTACAATTAGTACAAGTACTAACAGCATTTGAATGCATTTATGCGAGATCGAGGTATATCGAGATCACGAAACAGGTCAATAACGTTACGATTTTTTTTTTTGAAATCTGTCTTACACGCATCCAGAGCATACAAAATGTTTTGATATGTTACAGGTAGGGGTTTCTGGCATATTTCACACATTTTATTTGTTCTGTTTTTGCAGCCAGTTGTATGACAATATGGTCTTTTTATGCATTGCATATGTGAAACTTGTGTTTGAATATTTACCGCTTGCGGTTGATAGTCAATGTGACTCAATTCAAACGCTACTTGTAAAATAAATTCTCTTCTACGAATTTTTTTGTCTGTTAGTTCTTGGAATAGCACCCATGCATTTATTGCTGACAAGTCCAATATGTTGAAAAAACCTTGTACTGTCCATCGTCTTGAGCTTGACTGCTATATTTTCTAGCCATTTGGTCAACAACATCAACAGCAAATTTAGTTGAATTATTAAGACTTACGGTATTTGGTTTGCGTTTGCCTTTATCTATATCAACCACTTCGAGCAAAGTACACAGCAATGAAACATTTTTTTATCTCTTTGCTTGGTAAACTGTCAGAAGGCGCTTATTATTTTCGGTTTTCAGAACATATGGTGGAACATCCGATCTTGCTTTATTGACTGTCACAACTAGAGTTGTACGTTTTCAGAGCAATCTGTCTGCCACCGATACTGAGGTAAAAAAGTTGTCAGTCGTCACACTTCTCCCTTTGTTTAGGAAAGGTTCCATTAGCGTAATGTTATGTGGACGATTATCATCTTTTCCCAAGATATTTCGATTTGACATCTAGGCAAACCCAAAATTTTATACCAAATTTGTCGGGTTTATTCGCAATGTATTGTGTAAATTTGAATCTTGCTTTTGTAGTAAAGAGTTGTTCGTCAACAGCGATGTTTTCACCTGGTCTATAACAAGATTTGCAATTTTCAATAAAACGCCTCCAAACACGGCTCCTCTGTTTTGTGTGAGAAACTATGTCGTAATCCTGACTGAAGGGTTGTAATGACCAATTATGTATGTATGTATCTGTTTTTAGTCTAGTAGATTTTTCTTCTCGCACGTGAAAACGAATATATTTCATTATTTCTTTGAATCGGTATCTAGACATAGTTTGTGAAGGAAAAGCAACTCCCCATTTTTTGTTCAATAAATCATTTACATATATATTATTGAAACCACACGCACTCCTAGCGTACAAAACTGAGATGAATTTGTCCAGTTCTTGTAAAGCCATAATCCAAATACGCTTCAATACTTTGTTCCGAACAGATCTAATCATAAAAAATTTTTAAAAAACTGATAAAAATAAGTAAAAGCAATGTGCGCGTTTGCTGAAATTACATAACGGCATACTAGAGAAAACTTAAACAAAAAATAACGGCATTTTAATAATTTCATGAAATAAAAATTCGGAAAAGTAATTGATAAAATAAATAGATAAGTGAAGGGTCAGATGACCCCTCTCCGTCATTTTATGTAGTTGCTTTAATAATTGCAATTTGGAATACCTAAATAAAAAAAATACTTTTAAATTAAATTTTATTGAATATTATTAAAAGTCACGAAGTAAGAAATCTGTGATATTATTCATAAAAGAAATATTAGCAGTTAGATTTGTAAATGGGTCAAATGACCCCTGTCCGTCTTTCTAATGTTAACACTTTAATGATTAAAGCAAGTCTGCTAGTCAGGTAGGTGGGTAGAGGAGACTGTCCATCGTTATCTCCTGGTCTCGAAACCACTCGGAGCTTCAAATGGAGGGACTCAGACTGATAATGGGTGACAATTCTACCAGATTGACAATTCTAGACAGATTGATGAGGCCAGAACCCTTCTGTGGCATAGGAAGATGGGTTTGGAAGGGTACATTCGGCGAATACATGCGGACACTCACCTCAATTTGAAATCAAAATTTGAATTTAAATAGATTTGATGCAATCTCAGCTTTTATTCAGGTAATTACAATGAGAAGTGATAGGAAAACTTTTGAATCGCATCCAAGCGAAAGACTGTACCATAGAAAGAGGTACTCAATACAACATAGACAGGAAGTACAGAGAACATTACATAGCCATACCATCTGACAGTCAGGCCTCCCTCTAAGCTGCCAGCTCCTATGAGACTAACTAGAGATTAAAATTAAAAGTTAATTCAGCTAGGCTGAGCAAGATACCCAGTTACGTAGCAATTCGAGGCAGTAAGAGAAATATTTGTTGATGAGGTCAAAACTTTTCTATTGGGGAAGAGGGGTTTAGAAGATTATATTCGGCGAAAAGAAAGATGAATACATGCGGACACTCACCACAATTTAGAATAAAAATTTGAATTTGAATAGATTTGAGGTAATTTTAACTTTCATTCGGGTAATTACAACGAGAAGTGATTTGAATTATACATCAGACTATCGAGAAGTGGTATGAGAATTATAAACGGCATTTTACTTTGCATATGTAGTAGACTCAAAGAACGCTTATTTCAGATTAGGGATCGATTCAACATGAAGACCCCGCGGTAACCAAAATGAATCACCGAACACATATTTGGAGTCCATACGGGTTAAATGCTTCTCAAAAGGAAACACTCGGGCTTATATCTAATAACAGGCACATACATACCTACAGACATAATTGGTCGTTACAACCCTTCAGTCAGGATTACGACCTAGCTTCTCACACCACTTTTTGTGTGTGTTCACTTAAAAATTAGTGGCGATACCTACAGTTTAAAGTCGACTCCGAACGACAGATTTTTAAAAAACTTTTTCATGACAATTTTATTTACTCTCAGAGGTTTTTAACAGAAATCTGCTCGCCGAAGAAATATTTTTTTTATTTCGTTTAGTTGAAGACGTCTGATCTGGGGTTTGAACTGAGGCCTCATGTCCAATAAGCCAACACACTGCCAACTAGACTAAGACGTCTTCATTATTCTTATTGACAATAAAGAACATCCAGAAGAAGGCAATAATTGGTTTGGTGGTCTGGTTGTCCACTATCTCCGGGTAATAATGAGTACATTCTACTTTCTTACATCCATTTTGTTACAAAAGAAATAAATCGATTCACAGAAAACTTTGCTGTATTTTGTGGAATATCAATATAACAACGAGGCTTCTTTGATATGCATTGCATTGCATTGATAAAAACATTAATGTTTTCTCTTAATGTCTGTCCCTGACTATTTGCCATCCATTCGAAACGATGGCAACTCTATAACCGGGTATCTTAGGAAACAGCAGGCAAGTCAGCATGCTGTAATACAATGAATATACATATACATACAGACACACATCTAAATATATATGTATGTATGTATGTATGTATGTGTGTATAGAGAAGTACATTTTACTTACTAACATACAACAGAACACAGGCATTCCTACTCCTCTAGACCATTTTATACAACCATTGTTGCTGATGTCCTGTCAGAGTGTGTTTGTATATATGTACATATGTATGTATGAATGCGCATAAATACGAATTTATGTGTATGTATGTATGTATATACGGTATATCTATAGAGTATTCTGTATAGGACCCAGAAGAAAAGTTTCTTTAAAATTTTTCTTTTTTTTTTCTTTTCTCTGCTTAGTTTAGCAGTTCAGTTTTTTTGTCTTCTTGTTGTTGTTGTTCGTATTGTAGTTGTTGTTGTTGTTCGTATTGTTGTTTTTGCTATTTCTGTTGCTTCGGTTGAAAAATTTAAGTTCTTATGGTGGCATTTAAAAAAGATTTTAAAGATTTTTAAATTTTCCTGTGCCTTAAAGAATTAAAAGATTTCGTTATGAGCGGAAGAAGAAGGAAAATTTTTTTTTTAATTTTAAATAAAATTACGATAAAATATTTTCTTTAACACTTTATTTTTGGTTATCTTAGTCCTGGTTGTTTTTAAAGTCGAATTAAATATTTTTTTGGTAAACTTTACCGTTTGAAGCCATAACTACTGGCTTCAAAGTTAAGTTTAAATGCATCATTCGCAATTCATTTGATTCATTCATTTTGCCTGAATTCAATGAATGTTCGTATTGTTCTTATTGTTTTTGTTATTGAATACAAATATTACTTGGAGTTCTTATTCTTTTTCTAACGAAATATCCTTTTGGATTAAAAAAGCCGTCTTTCATTCACGGGTAAACATGCTGGAATCCTATTTTACAGGCAGTAAAAATTTTAAGCACAATATACATATATACGACTGAAATGAATTACAGGAAGTGCTTCTCGTGTATTGTTTTATTTTATTCAGTGTCATTCTATATTTTTTAAAGAAATCTGCTTGTGAAGTTAGGTATTCCTATTCCAATTCGCATGAAATATATCACATGTGTATCACACATAATATCCTGACATCATTTCAAAATGTACACATACATTGCACATACATTGCACATACATTGTCAGAAGAATTTTCTTGAATTTTATATGATTTTTATGCTTACATTCTCTTCTTGCTCCCTCTAATGTTTACTTTTGATTTTTTCTTCCTTCGGAACATTTTTCAATATTTTCTTTGTCCTCTGGAGTAAATGTTCTATGCCTTAGGAATGACAAACAGACAGAACATTTCAGCTGGGAAAAATTGTGTGAAAGTAAACACATACATACATACAATGTATTATGGCAATAGTGCAAATTAAAAACTATAAATTCGTAAGTAATTTCTCAGGTAAAATCAGGCATTCATTTTGCCATTAAGGGACAAACAACAACAGGCACTTGGTCCACTTTAGTTTCCAAAGATTCCTGGATATGATGCTGAATACTATCTGATGTGATCAGTTGCAAAATTTACTTATCGAAAGATCTTATAGCATAGTATTTAAATAACACATGATCGGTTATCATATGGTAGTTATGCGTCTTCCTGACTGAAGGGTTGTAATGACCAATTATGTATGTATGTATGTACTTATGTATGTAGTTATGCGTCTTATAATAAAATCTTAAAATATCATTCGCTGATTCATTTTTACACCGAAAATCATAATCATTGTAACTCCTTGTCCATCTCCGTCAACGTATTTACTACAATTAATTAAGAACTGTTCATTAGAAACTGTTGGTTGATAGTGTAACATAAAAGCCAGTGATTTTTTTACTTCAAATAATTGCAGTGTTAAGATAATCGAAAGTTTTAACCTTTTCCCCATATTCTAGGCAATTTCTGCTGTGAAGTTTAGTTTAGTCCAGAAGCAACGTTCAGCATCGATCGAAACGAATGGTAGGCAAAAGGGGGAAGATGTAAACAATATAGCGGGTGAGATAAAACTTCCCATCCACTGTTTTTCGAATATCGCCGCAATATACATATTGCTACGAAAATGGAAATGGTATTTTGCTTTTACATCGTTTAACATTAAAATTATATACAAAAGCTACAAAAGCAAAAACAATGAACTTGTTTACATGATAAACAAGTAAACAAAAGTATACCAACAAACACCAGTATAAAAAACGGATAAAGAAGTAAACAAAAATGCAACAACAAACACTGCAAGAATAAATATAAACAACATGTTTAAACAACATGTTTACATTTATAGAGATTTCGAGAAGGCGAAGTTATTCGCCTTCAAGAGCATTCATCAGACTGTTTACTCTGCCATATAAAAGGCAAGGCAAAGCAGCCAACGGAGTCAGAAAAAGTTAAGTCAGTCTTGTGTGAATACTCGGTGTGTTTAAGAGAGTAATCGTGTTTTGAAGATCTCGGTTACAAAGATCTGTCGAACAATTATCTTGTGATTTGTTATTGTTTATGCAAAAGAGTGCAAAGGGGAATAAAAAACGAAGCAATTGTTGTTGTTTACATCAAGTTGTGAACAGTGGCATACAGAATTATGCAAACCATAAAGACTTTTATTAAAACTAAACACTAATTAATTTTTATTTTACTTGCAATCCACGAACTTACATTTTAAAAGTTCTTAAAAGGTGAAAACATAACAATATGTTTGAGCGTTATCGTTAAGGAAAACTTCGACCACGTGTTTGGCGGCATTTTTCTGCTATTGGTGCTTCAAACGAATTAATTCTTATCAGTTCTTAGCCAGTTTTAGCAACTTATAATGGAACATACCATTTTGATACCTCGCATTACATATGATTTCTTGCGTTTAGAGTTGTCGTAATGAATCTATTGTTCATACATAACATAATTGGCCATTACAACCCTTCAGTCAGGATTACGGCCTAGCTTCCCACACCACTCATGTTGTGTGCGTTAATTTTATACGTGAGTGGCGGGACCTACAATTTAACGTCGACTCCGAACGACAGAATTTTGAGAAACTTTTCATGGCAGGTTTATTTTACTCTCAGAGTTTTTGCCAGAAATCTGCTGAGAGGAAGTCGCCGAAGAAATATTTTTTTTCATATTTCATTTTTGATGTCTGACCTGGGATACGAACCCGGGCTTTACGAATAGTAAGCCAACACACTACCTACTACACCACGGCGAATCTATTGTTCATCGCCAATAATTATTCAATGCAAGTTTGATTTCTTTTCAAAGCGATCAAACAGCATTTCAGACATGCAAAAACGTCATTCAACGTCTCTTGGCTTCAGTCTATGTGGCACTCAATTTTCTTTGATTTGAATGAATCCCACTGTTTTAAATGCTTTTAAATGGCTGCCAATAATTTGTGCAAGTTCTTCTTCGGTCTGACACGATTCTTAATCGAAAAATGTTTCCAATCTGTGATCTTCAAACACTTTTTGGCTCTCACGAACGCTCCATGCTTTTGAAACGCTTTAACCACTCGATACACGGTGTTTTTGATAGAGCGTGCTCACCGTATAATAAAATTCCCGCAAATGCTGACTTTTTGTTAGCTTGAAACGTCGACCGATTATGACAGTTCAAGAGCTCCTCTTTCAAATGTCGTATACGCCATTGCAAACTCATGTTTTAACTTCTAAAATCAATGCTGATTGGTCCAATGGTCGTCGAATGTTAATCACTTTGAAACTTTGATAGGAAAATCGATACGATTCATTATCACTGATAAGCACTGGAATCATTTTAAAGGAAACTGGATTCGAATAATTCTTTTCAATAATATTTACATAGTTTACCTGTACTGTGTAAGAAATAGGTGTGATAGAAATTTATGAATTACATGAAACGCTGTTTTTTTCTTTTGTGGGTAGACAGTAATACGATTAATTTTATCTTTTTTTCCTGGTAAAAGTTGTATATTATTTGCCGCGTAAATCATTGCCTAAAACTATAAAACTTTTGCCTTCAGTTTGATACACATTTTTGTCTCGCACTGTATTTTGTAATAAATTATCAATTTTTTAGGTTCCAAATGTAAATTGGAAAATAGTTATAAAACAATGATTTCAATGAAGCTTTTGTTATTATAATGTATAGTCTTTGCCATTATGCACGAAGTTCATTTCTATTTGCCATGAATGATTGCCTCTCGAATGGCAGCAGCAGTCAACCTTTCCGGGTTCGTTTTCAAACACTGTTTTGTACATTTCGGGTAATATCTCAAAGATAAGTTGACTAAAGTTGATTGTCAAATACTTCAGCGATAGGTAGTAATCTCTATATACTTGACATACACTACATACGTTGCCCTACAAAAAAATCTATTAACGTTAAATCTTATAATCTTGCTGACGTATTGCGGATACAAAGGCGTGATGTTATTCTGTTTGGTAACTTTCCACATAAAGAACAAAATTTTTTTTCATACAAATTCATATTCATACTGTAGTGCTCGTGGCACCAGACTGTTAGAAACACAAACCATCGAGTGTTTTAAATTGACAGCAACGATTCTTCAATGGCCAATGACACCTTCAGACCACAGTGCGCACTAAAAAATCATTGCTACGGATACAATGGCTTTCCTACAAACATTTCTGGGTTCTCATATTCATGTATACCAGAGATTTGCAGTGAGTATTCAAAAAGATGAGTAGAATGGAATCATACTCATAATTTCTGATACGTATACGCATTCATACTTATTTTAATATCATGGAACCTCTATTCATATTCAAAGTTTGAAGTACTCATCATATTCATACTTAACAACACGTATGATGTTGTTGATTTCGACACTCCATAACTCAACATATACAAGAATCACGAAATAAGTATGATTCGCGTACGAACACTACAATACTCACTAGAACGTTGTGTGTTTGCTCTCTTTTTTGCTTAGGTGTCTTTTTTCTTTTTTTGTAAATGCAACAATAAATAATGTTTTTGTAAGACAGGCTATTTCACTTGCTTGTCTCTTTGCATGGAAAACACGAACATAATTGAGTGTTTTTGTTTGTATTTTTCATGCAAAAACATCACATAAGAATATAAATTTTGATGACTGATTTGAATCACTCGAATCATTTATTCGTATTATAAGTATTTTTCTAAAATTATGAATCTGAATGAGTTGGCTAATGAATCAAACATATTTCGAATGGTATGAGTTTGATGTCAACGTTGCATGCATCGCAACCTGTACTTATTTATTGTAGTGAGTATGAATGAATCAGATTAGGTAGTTAAATTTCAATATTGTTGACTCACTTATATTCAAAATTTCATGAGTACTTATGAGTAGCGAAAAAACGATTCATTGCTGATCTCTGATGTATACTTAAATTTTACATGTTCAAGTAACCATCATCTTAAATCATCACTTTTGTAATAAGAATTACGAGTTCTTTGATTCGTAAATGCAAAACCTTTCACTAAACAAATGACAATTCAGATGTAAAATTCTTAACAACTGGCAAATTTGGCAGGCCGACACCTATATTAGCAAAGTCCACGTAAAGTAAAAGTGTAGACAGGATTCACATGCATTCTCACGCTTTATAATTTAGTCGTTACTTAACCGGCGCCTGCACCCAACTTTTCTCACAGTGCACTTGTAGCACCCCCACCAACACAGTGGCATTTTAATTTTGAGCCGTCCTTAATCTGAATAATATTGGAAGGCACAAACTAACATTTTCACGAACATTTTCCAAAAGGTAGATTTAAATTTGCGTTTGCTGGTGCCTTTAATACATACACCATCGGTCATTACAGCCCTTCAGTCAGGATTACAACCTAGCTTCTCAGTTTCTCACACCACTTGAGTTGTGTGTGTTAATTTTATACATGAGTGGCGGGACCTACAGTTTAAAGTCGATTCCGAACGACAGATTTTTTGAGAAATAATTTATTCATGGTAATTTTTATTACCCCTCAGAGCTTTTGGCAGAAATCTGTTGGGAGGAAGTCGTCGAAGAAATATTTTTTATATTTTCGTTTTGTTCGGACCTGAGCTTTGAATTTTGGCCTCACATCTAATAAGCCAGCATACTACCTACTAGACTGCGGCGACTTCATGCCTTTAATGCTACCACCAAATTATGAACAGGCGGACTATTATCTCCTACTCGTATTCCAAGAATTCTGACTTAAGTGGTCTAAAAATGACTGATGCAAAAACTGATCAAACTATCCCACTGTGATTTGTATTAAGTTGACAGTGCAAATGAATTTATGCACTTAAGATTCACCGATACTATGGAGATGCATGCATAAAAAAAAAACAACGAACACTACGAGCCGAGAGCCGTTTACTTCTTCATCTTTCTCATTCCTACTCGATCGGCCTGTTCTTGCCAACAAACCGGGTTTCGTAGAAAGCAATTAGAAAACAATTTATTTTTCAATTGACTTTTACTGCAGACAGCCGAAACAAATACAACGACACACACACACACAAGCATGCAACCAGCAACCATTTGGCACACTTATTGTTACAACAAATTACAAAAACAAAACAAACAAACAAAAAAACTGCATATTGATACACACATGCACACAGTCACTCTACTCCCACATTCAGACACGCATCTCACTTTATGTACAATTGATGTACTATTCGCATATGTATGTACGTTCCATACATGCATATGTACATCATATGTTTACATTGTATGAATGAATGAATGTTTTATGCCTGAACTTTAATGTTCCATTCTCACATTCTTAGAGACAAATTTTTGAAGTGGATGGATGGATGATTGATAAATAACAACAAAAACAAAAAGGTGGAAAAAAAAATAAATCATCACATGAGTGAAATCGTTCGTTCGATTCTGATTCTGATTTGTTGTGTAGACGAACAAAACAAACAAAACATAAAAAGTGTCATAAAATGCAACAAGGATGGGATGAGATACTCGAACACTTAAACAATAAATATGTATGAACAAAACGAAACATGCCGATACAAATATGTGCACGTGTGTGTGTGTGTGCAGCAAAGAAGATAAAAAAATTTAATTTTCTAATCGTTTTACCGGATCTAAGTATAATGTTTTAAACAACAATGCTAACAAATTTTTTAAAACATTCTTACAAATTACTTGGCAGATGAGAGCAGAGAATCGATGGATATCGGCTCAACGGTTCTAGAAGCAAAGATATTGCACTTGATATGTGCTGCTAAGCACGAGGTTAACAAGGCTGGAGAATTTAAACATAAACTGAAAAACAATAAAAAATGCAGGCAGGAATCGAAGCCAATAAAAAGAGAAGAAAAAGAAATTAAAAATTTAGTCAAGGTAAATTAATATCAATTAAGTAACTGAGCTGCGCAGTACCACGTTAAGAAATCCTAAAGTCTAACGGGTTTAAATCCCATGATCTCTGTGGCCAGTTCACTGCACTTCCACATGAAAATGACAATGCCCTTAAACCAAATATCGTTGGTGTCCCAATTATACAATTCGGGCCAAAAAGAGTTGACAGTGAGGGCTTGATCAATGTTTTTATCAAAGAAATAAGGACTGATGGCGCTGCCAGCCAAAATTTACACCAAACAGTGACTTTTTCAGTATCAATTTGACACTCTTATTTGGATTGGTACCGACCCAAATTCACCAAATTTTTTATTCACCTACCCATTTATTCAGAAATGAGCCTACTTGCTAAAGGCTTAGCAATGTCCACTCACCGAACGCACATCTTTGTCTATGATCGTCTACAGACGGGATAAATAATAACCAATCTGATAGATGCGGCTTCAACAAGATCAATTTTCAAAGTTAGCAAGTCCTTGTTATAAGACTCCATATTTAAGGGTGACACCAAAAATTAAATCAATTCATTCATTCAAACTGTGCTTAATTAGAACAAATGTTCTGAACATAAGTTCAACACAAGTTTATCAAATACTGGCAGACAAAAACAAACGCAAATATATCCAGAGATTGAGTTCAAGTTGAGGGTTCATTGGATTTTTCATTGTCCACTATTTTTACGATTTCAGACACTAACGGTATGAGAACGAATAAAAGTGTTAATTGGTTAAAATTCAAAAGATACTTCAGCTTCGTTTACACAGAAACTACTGAGAACATTGGAGAATATAGATGGGTCATCTATCGGTTTAAATTTCAACCATCAGTTATTTCGAATCTCAGAATACTTATGTCATTCTAATCTGTCACAAAATTCAGTATATTATATCCACTGAACGTAATGAATGGAATTAAGCTTCGTTTTCGCTTCGCTAGATGGGCCAACGAGAAACTGCGTGATGTCAAAAAAAAATCATCCTTTAGGATGAAGCTCATTTTCATCTTGGGGCTCAAAAAACCCACACATGGTCTTACAAAAGCCAATGCACCCATTACGAATATCTATTTGTTGCGAATTGTGTAGCAGAGGCATCATTGACTATTATTTTTGTACCCTCTCTTCAAGGTATTGGCGGGAACGATGTTTGGTTTCAACAGAATGATGCAACTTGCAACACATCTCATGCCACAATTGATTTATTGCAATTGACACCGTTGAACTATTTTCTGTGGGGCACCATTAAAGAAAAATGGTATGCCACCAAACCAGAGAGAATTGAGCATTTGAAGGCCAACATTCGTGATGCCATTGCCGGGATACAACCCTATAAAAAATGCTCGAAAATTGGTTCGATCGAGAGAGGTGCAGTGAGGCTAGACACGGCAGCCATACAAATGAAATTGTATTCCTTTTCTGATCGGATAATTGTAATTCACAACAAAAAATTTAATTTGGCAAATTTTTAAACCCCGTTTTTGTTTTATTATTATCATAATATTATGGCATTTTTTAGTTTGAACTTTTAAATCACCCACCCTATATTAAGTATTCTCGGCAGACATGGAAGGGCTGGTTTCTGAAATACAAGCACCAGCACATATGTATGTTCTAAACATAAAATCAGGGTTAAAGAATGTACTGAATGACTCAGAAAAATTCTAGAGTCTTCTAGAAAGCTTCTCTTACAAATTACTTGAAAAATATGGATTCTTAATCAAAGTCAAATTCCTCATTAAGCGTACAACTAAAAATTTAAGAAGTTCTGCATTATTTAAGATGCTGGTTGGCCATCAAGTGTTGGTGAAAAAAGTAGACGATTTGCTGACCTTGTGGAAAAAGTCTTTTTCGCGATTTTTTGCAATAACACGACTGCAGTAGTGATGGATGATATAAATACATACGTCGATGTTTTAAAAATACTCTTATCGATACATCGGAACAATTCGATGTTTTTCTTATTGATCAACATCAATGAGATTTCGATGCTTTTTTTATTCGATGCATCAAAATAGAACTTAATAAGAATACTTTATAGCCTGAATGAAATGTCATTATCAAAATGTGTATGCCATAAGAGATCAAAGTAAAAAATGAATTATCCGCGTGTAATTCTAGTTAAGAACTTATTGAAACTAACCCAAGGTAAAGAAACAAGGTTCTTTCTTAAATGTTCATCACTAACCTGCTGTTGCTGTGTCTCTAGTACGTCTACCATTCGTAGTTTGTTGTCGTTCTTTCTCTTGCTTGTGATAGGGCAGCTATCTAAGCACGTACATATGTTTTTTGAGCCGTATTTTACAAAACTGACAAAATGAATGACGTAACAATCGCAATAGGACAAGACTGAAGTCATGCTTCAGACTATCCAAAAATAAACTCCGGTTAGTTTCGGCCTCCAGAACGATCCTTGTCTTGCTGTATTCAAGTTGACACGCAGCCTCCTCGTGGCCCCTCCTGGATGGCATTCTAGCACCCGCTAGATGATAACTAATGCGTGCAGCGAAGTCCAATCCCCTGGACGTTAAATTTGGGTTGTGCGTAAGGCTTGGAACCCACCACAAATATATATAAGGCCTGCTAGTGATTAAAAAAAAGCGCATACATGGAGCCTAGACGCATCTTGGACCGTAGTTCTTATTCGGCACAGATATCGATAACTGCTAAAATAACACAAAGAATGATTCATAGATTCATTTGGCGTCTCATTGGCTAATGGGACAACAAGTTTGTTGCCTCTACTAAAGTGAAAATTCCACGCGAAACTCTACTATTTTCTTAGATCACCAAAAAACGAAGCTAATACCAATCCTACTACCAGTTCAATACTGCTAGATGCACAATGTTATCGGCAATGAATTCTCGAAAGTACAAAGTAGAAATAAAGAAGTGTTTTTCCCCCTTGAAAGCGAGGGAATTGTGTGGCACGCTCTGTACAAAGTACATACATAATAGGTCATTACAACCGTTCAGTTAGGATTACGACCTAGCATCTCACAACACTCATGTTGCGTGCGTTAATTTTATACGAGTGGCGGGACCTACAGTTTAAAGTCGGCTCCAAACGGCAGATTTTGAAGAAACTTTTCGTGGCAATTTTTTATTTACTTTCTTGAGTTTTTGCCAGAAATGGCAGTAAGTCGCCGAAGACCTGGGGTTTGAACCTTGGCTTCGCGTCTAATTAGCTAAAACACAACCTACTAGACTGCGGCGACTACAAGACATAGGATAAAAATTAAATTCAAGTTTAATATCTTGCGCCCAATACTGCCCAAAGCACTACAAGGGTTACATACATCTTTGTACCATAAATCAGTATAACTACAGTGGTCCTTCCTTCCAGCAATCGTATGTTCTTGACCAGCTTTTTTCTGCCTCATTTACATGCTTTAAATATTTTTTGCCATAAAAGATTTCATTTGCACTTTAATTTCATTCGTAGGCACAAATAAAAAAAATTATTTGACTTTTTTCATTCTTTTCTTTTTCTGTTCTTTGAAGCAGGATAAACTTTGCCTTCGTATCAGTTCTAGTGTTGTGTTGTTGGGAGAGAGAGAAAAAAATAATATGAAAATTTCTTTTTGTATGTATTTGTGTTTGTTTATGTTCGACATACATTTTCCTATTCTACAAGTTTTCCTAATGCTGACTTTGTTATTGTTTTTGCTTGTCGGAATGAAAAATTGCTCATTCGGGAATTTGATTTTAACATGATAAGAAATCGGCCAGGCTATATGGCTTATACGTTACGTAAGGGATGCAACACAATTCGATAAAGAAACTTGGCTACACCATCCCATTCACATTCGCATATATATTCTCCATAACAATGAAATGAAAATATTTAAAGGAATTAAATCTTTGTCAGATGTACACGGTGATGATTTTTTATCTTTTTTTTATTTTGGAAAGAGTTTCTGAATGAAAATCAATGCAAGTAGCCATTTACGTATTACACGAAGTGAGTCAATGATGTCAAATCTTTATAAATTTCTCGCCTATTAGCAGAAAGGTTGTTACATCTTCAGGCTTCTGTCAGAGTTTGAATAAATTATTCCTACTAGTCTGTGTGTGATAGCTCTTGACAGCAGATTACAATACGATGTGAAGAGAAAATGGGAAAAAAGTGAAAAGTAAAAAGGCTACAAATTGCACGTTTATTTTCTGAATTTAGTCCGGCGTGACTATTTGCCAAAAATAAAACATGTTTCGGCAGAAAGAGTTTTGGCTACAAATTTATTTCAATGACTTTGTTTTTATTTTCGGAAGGATTATTATTGCTGCGAAGAGGAGCTTTAGTCCTGCTACCAATCAGTCTATTGTAGAGCCAAATCTATTGTCCTAACAGACTTCAGAATACTGCTCGGTGTCAACAATAACAATTCCCTGAATAGCAGCTGACATGAACCTGGAATGTGTTTCCTTCTCAGGTTCTATGATTTATTCTCATCGCCACAGAATCTACAACCACCATTCTGAATAAGATTGCTCTAAGTGTACAGTGCTCTTTTAAAAGACCGTTTACCAACCTCAAGTTATTTCTGAATAGTCTGATAAATGACTCAGATCTCCTCATAATGATTGCCAATTTAGTCTAAGAAGAATTTCGGCATCTTTTTATCTTCTCTTTCATTGATCATACATACATAATTGGCCATTACAACCCTTCAGTCAGGATTTCGGACTAGCTTCTCACACCACTCATGTTGTGTGTGTTAATTTTATACATGAGTGGCAGGACCTCCAGTTTAAAGTCGACTCCGAACGACAGATTTTTTAGAAACTTTTCATGACCATTTTATTTCACTCAGAGTTTTTGTCAGAAATCTGCTGAGAGGAAGTCACCGAAGAAATACTTTTTGTATTTTGTTTGATGCCTGGCCTGGGCCTCATTGATCATACCTTTCCTATTCTACTTCCAATTTCACAGAAAGGCGCTTTCGAAAGCTCGTCTGATTGCTTACTACCTAGAACTCCTACATGACCCGGCACCTAGCAGAGTGTAGAATTATTTTCAGACAATCTCATACTATCCTCGATTTAACCTCAGAATAGCAGAGTGTTCGAAAGGCAGCCTGACTGTTAGATAGTATTGCTATTTCCTGTCTTTTGTGCCTACTAACCAAGTTTAACTGATGGTAAGACTTGCGCTTAGAAAATACCCGCGAGTTTCCCCATGGACTTAAAATATTTCATTCTAATGCCGTTAACTCCTACTTTTCTTTCAAGATCCTTTCTTGACCCATCTTTATACCACAAAATAGTCTCTCTTTTATTCATTATTTCGTTACTAAGTGTCGTTGCGAGACATTTTCCAAAATCATAGAGTCTACTGACTTTGTTCAAGGGACAGTTAGTGAGGGAGTAATCAGACAATTGATTTCTTAGGTCACGAAATCCTCGAATAAATTTCATGTTAGACTTGTTTCACATCAACCTAAAAATATTCTTCAAAGATTTGAACTTGAATACCATGTACAGCTGAATTAAATCCAATAGCGCCGTTGTTGGACTGGTTCTCATTTCACCAGTTATGCCAACCCACGTTAGTCTTTTTACCTCAACTCCATTTGAGATAGTTTCATATTTGTTCTACCTCTTTGATGCGATTTGCTCTGTTGCAAGCATCATAGTATACATCCGATGCGTAACTTCTGGCTTTATTTCCTAGGCTTTTTCTACATTTCATTATAACATGTCTGCTCTTTACGAAGATGCTCTCAGTAGGGTTGATATTATTTTTTGCTTAGATTTATGTGGTGACATGGTCTACTGGATAAAGCTATCTACTATAAACCTGAGTAAGCGAGTTCAAGTTCTGCTTTTGGCTCGAGTTGGTTTGTGGTTTGATCCTCTCGTTGCATATTGATAGTGGCATCACAAGGAGCCTAAATATTGGCCTAAGGGGGCTTCTTTTTTCAAGAAGCTTTGCCAGCTTACCAAATATAACATAAGACGTGTTTAAACAATGCAGTGGTTCAATTCCTTCCAAATAATTCAACCAGGAAATCCTTTGGCTCCTACTCCTCAGAAAGGATAAAATCAACAGAGATATAAGACATACATAATTGGTCATTGCAACCCTTCAGTCAGGATTATGACCTAGCTTCTAGCACCAATTTTAATTTTATACATGAGGAACGGCCCTACAGTTTAAAGTCGACTCCGATCGGACGGCAGATTTTTGAGAAACTTTCTCATGTCAATTTTATTTACCCACAAAGTTTTTGTTAGAAATCTGCTGTGAGGAAGTCGCCGAAGAAATATTTTTCTTATATCTCGTTTTATTGGAGATGTCTGATCTGGGATTTCAACCGTGGCCTCATGTCTAATAAGCCGATACACTACCTACTAGACTACGACGACTTAAAAAAAATCAACAGTGATTATTATAGGAAATTCAGGAAGCACCTTCTCATGAAAAAATGTAGGCCGCAATCAGCCAAAAGTTCCTCATCACCGTGTTCAATGCACGATGTTGTCTCCAAAAAAAAAAGACAGGTAGGCCTGCTATTAATCTCTATCTTAGCTGTAAGTGCCATGCACTTCACGACAAACGTCATGGGTTTTTGGGTGACAGAACGTTTGAAAATCTAGGCATGGTGGCGAACGTACCACTGAGAAAACTGGCCTAGGATCGAGGTGGTTTCATCCCAGCACTAACGTATCATGACAAGGGGGCTTACCTCACACTGAGTTACATAATGGGCTATATGGGCCGCCGAGTGAACTAGCTTGGGCACGGGAAGGTACCCGCTAACCTAACCTAGCTGTAATATGAAACTGAAACAAAGCAAAGAAATTATAAGAAGATGGTCGAGATGATTTGCAACAGAACTATGTTCCTTAAAGGAATGAAAAGTAATAAATACATACATAATTGGTCATTACAACCCTTCAGTCAGGATTACGACCTAGTTTCTCACACCACTTATGTTGTGTGTGTTAATTTTATACATGAGTGGTGGGACCTATAGTTTAAAGTCGACTCCGAACGACAGATTTTTGAAAACCTTTTCATGGCAATTTTATTTACTCTCAGAGTTTTTGCCGAAAATCTGCTGAGAGGAAGTCGCCGAAGAAATACTTTTTGTATTTTGTTTTGATGTCTCGCCTGTGGCTCGAACCCTAGCTTTACGTCTAATAAGCCAACACACTACCCACTAGACTACGGCGACTTCAAAAGTAATAAATATTCTTTAAAAATAAAATTTAATCAAATTAAAGAATTCATACTTTTAAATATCTTGTTACCTTGCCTTTCATAGTCATATTGTATAACCGAGTATTCAAGTAACTAACAGTGGCTTCTTTTAGCTTAAAACTGAAATAAAAAGAGTGGCTGGTTGGCTGACTGGGTCTGCGAATGGATACTTTATACGTATATTGTAGAAACCAGTAACAGTAGCTGTAGAGTAATGACATGAAAAAGAAAATAATGAAAATTAGAAACAAAAATGAAATAAAATATCGAGAAAACCCTTGTAAACAAAATTATTTTTTTCCACTTTTTTGTTTGCGTTCCTTTTATTTTTAATGGCATCGGGTGGAGAAGTTGGGCGACATTTAAATTTTAATGGTAATAAAAGACGGACGGATTATCATTTTCAAAACCTAAGCAAACAGGTTGATTATGTTGTGATGGAACTATAGAAACCCCAGGATGGAATTGCGTATCTGTGTCATACAGTTCCACGCTTAAGGAAGAAAAAAAAAGAAAATTTAATCATTGCATGTGTCATAAATATGCCAAACTAAACTAAAGTTCAGATATTCCTACCAGACAACCCCAATCTCGTGGCTTCAGCATTTGTTTCTTATTTTAATAAAAAAAAAAAACGTTGCGACATTTTTATTCTTTCTGCAACCCTTGTTGCAATGTATTTAAAACAAAAATATCCTAAAAGGTGTTTTCAATGTCATTGTTTGTTTGTTTAAAAAACGAAAAAACAACAAGAAATACAACAAATAAATTACCGCATAATAAAAATGAATTATTGTTGAACTAAAATTTGCAATATTCACTGAAACTTTTTCCTTTTTCTTTATCCCCAAATGCATTATCTAGTGAATATAGGCACACCACACTAGAAAAAAACTTAAAAGCATTATGGCATGCACTTAAAACACAAGGCTGTAGTACTTTTTAAAAAAACCTACTGCAGCAAATTATTGCGTGTGAAATTAAAATAAATTTTTTCCAATTTGTTAACATATTACGCATTACAACAAACTAAAAAAAGAAAACCATAACGCAGTGATGCAATCCATAAAGTTCACAGAGTAAGAAGACTGAGTAATAAAACCCCGATTTCTTCCCAAAGTGGATGAGTTATACAAATACAATATATGCTATGTGTGTGACCCTGTCGAAGGTACCATACACATTTTTTCTCTAACTGGATTCAATCCCCAATGTTAAGTTAGGTTAGTTTGGTATTACCACCTTTTATTTAAAGAAAAATTTCCTAAAGCTCACCATTAGGAAGAGTCTTCTTACTTCTTTAATAAACAACCCGATTAACGGATTTCAGCCTTAACACATCCTTCCAGGCACCTCTGCTTCTTGCGCGCCTATTGCAGTTTGTCACACCATTCTACGACAGGGCTTCCTCGATTTGGTCCTTCCAACGCTAACAAGGTCGTCCTCCTCGCCAACTTCCACATCAAATACCCGTTTCGCCGGAGCATTCTCCTCCATTCGAATGACATGGCCTTGCCAGCGCAGCCGCTAGATGTTAATGCGCTGCACAACGTCCATGTTGTTGAGGAGCTCATACAGCTCACTGTTGGATCGAATGCGGAAATCATCGCCAACACGCACTGCATCGAAGACCTTATGTAGGATTTTTCTCTCGAACACTCTCAAGGCTGATGCATAAGTGCTTAATAGTGTCCATACCTCTGCGCCATAAAGAAGAACGGGAAGGATGACCATCTTGTATTAATTTTGTCGTACGAGAGTGGTCTCTGCTATTTAATTGCCTACTGAGAATATAATAGCACCTGTTGGCAAGAGTGATCCTGCGCTTGATCTCCAGACTGACATCATTTTTGGTGGTAACGGCGCAGCCAAGATAAATAAATTCCTTGACTACATTCGAAGTACAGTTGTCGGCCTGGGATCGAATACGCCGCATGTCTCTACTTTTCGATAACATATACTTCGTTTTGCCCTCATTTACTGCCAGACCCATTTTTATAGATTCCCGTTCAATAGCACTAAAGACATCAGTAACATCTCTCTTAGTACACCGTATGATATCAATGTCGACAGCGTACGCAAACAACTGGATGCTTTTATTAAAAATAGTGTAATTGCGATGCACTCCCTCTTTTCGCAGACCACTCTCCATGACGAAGTTGAAGAGGTTTAGGAAGAGTCGCAATTCCTTTATTCTCATTTCAGACAGCCCCAGCAGGGATGTCTATATCGGATTTACCAGTAGCCTCATATACCCATGTGCGCTTACTAGACAGTGGCACATTAAGTGCTTTCCTTCTCTTTCCGTCCCCACTTTTACCGAAATCAATCGACTGGGTGTCTAGTTCACAAGCATGACTTCGATGTAGGCGGTATGCTCTAAGAACAGATACCACATAGTAAACATCCAGTCGCGACAAAAAATTTATATTCTTAGCAGTCGCCGTTATCTAGAAAGTAATGTGTTGGCTTATGCGACGTCAGACCACGGTAAAACCCCGGGTCAGACATCCACAACAAAACGAAATAAAAGAAAATATTTCTTCGACGAAAACAAAATTGTCATGAAAAACTTACTCAAAAATTTTTCGCTCGAAGTCGATTTCAAATTGTAGGTCCCGCCTATAATTATGTATGTATGCATGTATATATGTGTATGTGATCGAATTATTATTTTTTATCCGTTTGAAAGACCTATTGATGCCCTTATGAGTGGAATAGAACATTATTCAAATATCCCTCAGGGCTTCTCTAGGTGGAGCGCTTCTGAAATGTGAAATCTTTCATGATTCGAACGCACAAAACAGGGTGAATTTGTCATAATACAAGGGTTATGTTGGCTTTGAGGACTGCTCTACTTTGTGGTTTATTCTTATACACTTGCGACCTGAAAAACGGAAAAAACGAAAAGTCTAACAGGCTGAAACTGCACGAACTGGGTGGACAGATCGCATCAACACCCCGTGGGATGACCATGCCCTTAAATCGATCGTTAACCGCAATGGCCTGGCCAGCGTCATTCTCAATGGCACGATGATGCCGCCAGCACAAAATCCGCACCAAACAGTGGCTTTTTCGAAATGTATTGGACTCAATTGAATATCCTGTCCCAAATTCGACAAAAATTAGCCCTGACCATTTTGATAAACCAATTTTCAATGGCGGATAGTCCAAGGTGATTTGGTAAAACATACTGAATAAATGAGAACTAATTTGATAGTTAACTGGTGCTTGGCTTACAAAAATATGAAGAACCTTTACTCCTACTTCAAGAACAACCCAAAGAATAACTTCAGCTAAATTCCCGACATATCGGGATGAGAGTTATTCGTAACAAATATTTTTTCTCTCTCTTAAGAGCAGAGCCGTCAAACTACATACATATATATAAAAAAATTTTGTTCGGACAACATGGGTGGATCTAGTTTAAATGTAAAGAAAACTTCCAGAAGTTATTGTTAATCACTTGGGTTATATCAAGAAAAAAGGCCTTGTTAGTTACGAGAACTGGATTTGTGATTTAGTTCTCATTTGTCAGATTATTTGCCCTAGAGGCCTTGGCTCCATTAAGTAACATGCCCAAAGATTTCTGTACAGATTACAGAATAAATCAGACCATCAGGGCTTGTGTAAGTTACTGTTGATAGTTAGCAACTGCAAACATTATTGACGTTAACTTTCCCTGGCTTGGCTTGCAAATAAATTGAAATTCCTTTGTGTGAAATAGCTGCCCTAAATATTTCTTCAATTAAAGATTTTTTTTAATAATTCAACGATAATCTGAGATTGAATTTAGTGAAATAGTCCTTCAAACACTTATGTTCGAAGGACCAAGAAGACATGATTGCAGGAGCCCATAAAATATCTGAAATAAGGAATAAAAATGGTGATACAACAGAAAATCTAACTGTACAACATGTGCTGTTAACTTAAATGCAACTTTCATTTTAGAACTGCAAGACGTTTCAGGTAAAGTAAAGACGTATGGGTACTTCCGCTTACATTTAAACTTAAAATGCTAGATGCATCAAATTTTATGGTAGAAAGGCTAATGCAAGGTTCAAAATGCACAATCTATAGCCATGGAAGAGATAACGGGGGCACTCATAAGACGAGGTGTCGAATTCACTAGTGCTCAGGAAGCAAGCAGAACAATGGTTCATTATACTTACTACCGACT
Organism: Sarcophaga subvicina; assembly: GCA_936449025.2. Lineage (NCBI taxonomy): Eukaryota > Metazoa > Arthropoda > Insecta > Diptera > Sarcophagidae > Sarcophaga > Sarcophaga subvicina. The sequence continues at coordinate 45,188,829 of OW388084.2, forward strand.
TATTCAGACCAAGTTTCATTCTAAATGATGTTTTTTTGTGTTTTTCATTTTATTTTTACTACTCATTCGCGAACACTATCTAATACTAGAGTTTCTTTTTGTGAAAATAGCAACTTTTATATTTACGGCTTTGAGTTAACTTTTAACTTTTTTTTATTTATTGAAACTTTTTTATGCTTTAAGAAATTAAATTAAATTAATTAAAGTAAGAAAACAAAAGCAATCTAATTAGATGCTGGCTTGTCGAACTAACTTTATTCGACATGGAGATTTAAGTCTGCGGATAAGGCCATTTCGACGCCTCTATTCTATAACATTCTAAGTCGAAAAAGTGTGTTTTGAGTTATGAGCTCTTAAAGTTTTCATGCGATATACGACTATATGTGTATTCTAAGAAGATTTTTCCCTATAACTTCGGAACGGATCGGCGCATCTTAACCAAATTTTGACAGAATTTAAGTTAGAGAACGTAAAATTTAAAAATGCAAGAACAGTAAAAATTAAGTGTACTTAGAACGTTATAGAATGGAGGCGTCGATTTCTTCAAGTTTTACTGACAAGAGTAAAAAATTGGTCAAGAGTGGCGGAACCTACAATTTAACGTCAACTCCGAACGACGGATTTTAGAAACTAATCATGGCAATATTTATTTTCTTTCACTGTTTTTGCCAGAAGACTGAGAGGATATCGGCAACTCGTCTAGTACGTCAACACATACATACATACATACACACATACATAATTCGTCATTACAACTAGGACTGCGACCTAGCTTTTCATACGACTTATGTTGCGTGTGTTAATTTTATACATGAGTGAGAGAGAGACCTACAGTTTAAAGCCGATTCCGAACGACAGATTTTTTGAGAAGCTTTTCATGATAATTTTATTTTATTTTTTTTTGCCAGTAATCTGCTGAGAGGAAGGCGCTGAAGAAATACTTTTTGTATTTTGTTTTGATGTCTGGCCTCCGGGCTTTACGTTTAATAAGTCAACACACTACTTACTAGACTACGGCAACGTTCTATGTACGCGGATTTCAAATGCAGAATCATTTACAACGCTTCAGTCAGTATTACGACCTAGCTTCTCATACCACTTATGTTGCGTTTGTTAATTTTATACATGAGTGGCGAGACCTACAGTTTAAAGGCGACTTCAAAAGACAGATTTTTGAGAAACTTTTCGTGGCATTTTTATTTTACACTCAGAATTTTTGCCAGAAGAGAGGAAGGCGCCGAAGAAATATTTTTTTATATTTTGTTTTGATGGAGGTATCTGTTCTGGGATTTGAACCGAGGCCTCATGTCTAATAAGCCAACACACTACCTACTAGATTACGGCGACTTCAACGCAACTTAACAGTGGATATATATGGTGGATGTAAAGCGAAAATAAGCAAAAGTAGAACATAAATTAAAACTTTCAACTTTATTTCCACCATTTCTTTGTGATAAAACTTTTTATTGTAATAAGTCTTTCATTAAATTGTTAAAAACAAAAAAAAAGAGGGGATTACAAAAAACAAAAAAAATTTTTTTTTTGTCGAAATCATTTTGTATTTCACATTCTTGGCGTATGTACATATGTATGTTTGTATGTACATTTAAATGTTCTACAGTGCGTTGTTAGACATTGGGTTTCAACCACCCAGTTTTTTGTGCAAGTCACAGTTGCTTTTGATTAAAAGAAAAATTCTTTAAAGGGTTAGAATTTAAAGTTTTTCTCTTCTCTTCTTTTGTGCTGCTACATTTTCGTACGACTGTGTGGGTGGCAGGCAGTTAACAGCAGAATTTCTTTTTTTTGTTTTTGTTTTCATTTTAGCATAGATGCTACGACGAATGGCATGAATTTTCATAGCAGATGAAGAAAATTCAAATATGGTATGTGTGTATGTAAGTGCCATACAAAACAATATACAATATTATAAATTACTAACAGTGGTGGTTAAAATAAAAGTTATACTTTCTAAATTAAAAAAAATGAATTTAAAATTTTAGTAAAAATTTAATTTAATTTTAATTTAAAAATTTTAGTAAATACAGTGGTGGTTAAAATAATAGTTATACTTTCTAAATTAAAAAAAGTTAAAATTTTATTAAATACAAGAGAAAATAATAAAATTTTATTTATTATAAACAGAGTTTTAGTCTTTTTTTTAAGGAATTGTTAAATAAACTATAAGTTTATCCATATTTATGGACATCACTGTATAATTTACACACTTTGAATAAAATATTGTGTGCGTTTATCTTTCGTTTGAATTCCATACAGAGATACATGAAGGCAATAGTAATTTTCGAAGGTGTTTATTCAATACTTCCATCGCAGCATCGTAAATGAAATTCCCCCCTTTCACCAATAAAATTCTATCTTATGTCAGTCAGTCTGCCAACTCACAATCAACCCCCCTCCACCTCCAGCCGCCTATCGTTGTGCCAAATGTGACGACTGCCTAAAACACCAATAATCAACTTTTTGCATTAAAAGCTTAAAAAATTTAAACTTTAATATAGGAAAGTGGATTTCTTTCGTTTTGGGAAAGGACAACCAACGACGATTGTGTGCTGTTGAATGGCTGGCTGGCTAGCTGACTAGCTGGCAATGATGCTGATGCTGATGTTGCTGATGACGATGATGATGATGATGACGACGATGGCTTTGGTGATGCTGATGGTGATGGTTAAAACAATAAGCGATTTTTTAGGGTTCTTTTCTGATGAGCCAAGCATTTTAAGTCTAATGACAATGAATACAACATTCATGCTCACATACAAATGCCATATAATGGATGTATGGATGTACATGTACATCTACAGCAGAGAGAAGATGAAAAAGAATGTGAATGAAATGGCTAAAGGAATTTCAAAGAAAAAATAATACAAAAAAGAAAAAGAATATCAAACAAAAACAAAATTACCAAAAAAAAAAAAACAAAAATTATATTGAAAATAACTTTTTATTATACAAAACATTTGTTTTAATTTGCCAAACTTTGTTTAAATATGTTGAAAAACTTTGAAACATGCAAACGAAGAATGTGTAAAATTTCTTAAGGTAAATTTCAAAAATTCAATATAAATTATGCCTGAAAAGATACGAATGTTACATATTTTTAATTTAGTTGTAAAAAAATATCTGTTTTTTATTTAATTTCAAATTACAATTATAAACACATACTTTTAAATATTTTCTACCAGTAGTAGATTTATTGTAATTTGTATTTAAAAATGTTTAAAAAATTTTCCTCCTTTAACAGAAACGCTTAGAATACATACCTCATACAGTCCTTAACTGAATCTTCATTTTTCTTGAATTAAAAAATAACTTTAGTTAGGCACGTTTAGTATACAACAAGATCTCAAACTTTTTGGGCCACTACTACCTCTTACAATATATTTAACGATTGATCTAAAAAATACGTAGACCAACACACATATGGCTCTACTGGTATTAAATCCAGATAAAGTTTTGTTAACATTTACTTCCAAAAGTTACAGTGGTGCTCGCAGTGGTCGTCATAAAGTGGCTGTCATCAACGAAAACATTAAAAAAGTCCACAAATTATATTTTGATGTCTTTAAAACGAAGTTGATAGAGATAGCTGAGACTCTTAATATCAAAGAATCATGTTGAACTTATTGTGTGTGAATATGTGAGTATACGAAGGCCTCTGTGAAGTCGCCGTAGTCTAGTAGGTAGTGTGTTGGTTTATTAGACGTAAAGACAGGGTTCGAGGACCAGGCTAGACATCAAGATAAAATACAAAAAGTATTTCTTCGGCGACTTCCTCTCAGCAGATTTCTGGCAAAAATTCTAAGAGTAAATAAAATTGCCATTAAAAAGTTTCTCAAAAATCTGTTGTTCGGAGTCGACTTTAAACTGGAACCTACAGTACTCATGTATAAAAATTAACACACACAACATAAGTGGTGTGAGAACTTAGGACGTTGTACAATGGGTCAATTCGACCTCCGGGTACAGTACTTGTCTTAATTTACAAGTACACTTCCTCTGACCTAACCTAACCTAAGGCCTCTGTTCAAACTAGGTACCAAAAATAACAACGAATTGTTGATAGATAAGCAGTATTTAAGACTGTTGTATCAAAACAAAAAAAGATATTTATAAGCCGATGTGTGACAACGAATGAAACATGACTCCATTAATTCCAGAATTTATGTTTTCTGTGTTAGTCCAACTGTTATTTATATACCATTAGTTCTTTTTAAAGCGGTTACTATCTTTAAATTTAAATAGAGCAAAGTGTGTGTGCGATATGAAGTTGCCGTAGTCTAGTAAGTTGAGTGTTGGTCTTATTGGACATGAGCCTAGGGTTCAAACCCCAATCCAGACATCGATATTGCAAAAAATGTCACCAGTCTTTGAGAAAAAACTCTGAGAATAAAAAAAATTGCCATGAAAACTTTCTCAAAAATCTGTCGTTCGGAGTCGACTTTGAACTGTGGGTCCCGTTACTCGTATATAAAATTTACACAAACAAAATGGATGGTATTTTTTTGTATTCGTTTGCAAAGCCTATTTATGCCATTTTGTAAGGAATATAACATTGTTTAAATGTACGCCCGAGCTTCTCTGGGTAGAACGCATGCGAAATGACCAATGTTCCATGACTCTGGAGTAGAACTCAGGCAAATGGTCTGGGTTATCTTGGCTTTGAGGACACCTGTGTCTGGTGACTTATTTGTATACATGTTCATCCTAAGAAAACTCTCAAATCGCACGATCTCAATAAACAATTGATATCAAAAGTATCAAAATTATTTAAAAAGCTACAAAATGAATGCCAATAATAGGTACGAACAGATGTATGCCAGACGTATCCACATATTAACAAGTTATAAGAAACACTTATAAAGAGAAGAAATACTGCTCCTCCCTTTTTATCAACGTTTCTCAACCATTCGATACTGTATGGCACGAAGGCAATTTTCCCTTTAATATTGTGGTGCTTTTAGAAAACTATATTATCGGTTGTAAGTTTATTATTAATGAAGGTTATTTCGCAAATGCTTCTCAACCGATTTCTAGCGGTGTACCACAGTGTAATATCTCTGAGCAGTCAAATACACACATCAAGTTTGGCAGACGGCACTGCTTTTATTTGCATGCACGAGAATTCACACGTAGCATTTCAGTACCTTCAGGAACACATTTTCCATCTGTACAAATAGTTAAAGCACCAGGCCGCGATATTCAAACAAAGATATTCGACTTGAGCGCATATGTTCTTACGTCAGAAATTTTCAAGTACTGTTGACTGATGAAGCCTTACTTTTAACAATGAAAGCCCGTTAAAAAAATCTGCTCTGTCATATTATGGAAATGCCAAAAGGACAATTCACTACAGACTGTATACCAAGAAATGCCGGCACACAATTATCGAACATCTGCCGTTTAGAATTTGATATTTACAAACAATATGTATGTATGGATGTATGGTGAGTACAATTCTTTGTATTTTGTTTTTTTTTCAATTTTGTTTCTGTTTAGTTCGTTTTTCTTTTTTAGTTTGTATAAAAATTAATATTTACTTTCTTAGATATGATAATATGAAATGAAAATGAAAAAAAAACAACAACAAAAAAACACAGAAAGAAAATACGTATTGAAGCTTATCGTTAATGAACAAATGTTTGCTTAGAGGGAACCCAACAACGATCACTCAACTCAACATTGTTGTGCCTGGCATGACGGAAGAAGGCACGTGTTTTCTTCGAATAACGGTAGGGGAGTTGAAGGCGAAAAACTATCTAAAACACAACAGTAACAAAACAACAACAACAACAGCATCAATAACAAAAAAAGTAAAAGAAAATCAACATGAAAGCTTCAGCTTGGGTGGCAAGCAAATAATCATCATTTCTACAGCGATGACGGCGATTCCCCTAAAAGACAACAATTGGCTTTACTTGCAGTACCATCACTACATACAGTGTTGCCATTGACTACTGCTATGACGACTACTTGTATAAATATTCATTGAAGCAACAACAACAGCTACAACTACAGTATTTTGTTGAAAGTAAGGCAAGAAGCATGACTAGTACGACTACTACATCAACTACAATAACAATTTCTACTTCTAGCTATGTAAGCGTGTGTATGTGAGTGTGTGTACATGTTGTACAAACGAATTTATAAAATATTTCAGTAACTCACAGCAGGCGGCGTGTTCATTGCATACAGCAAACTCAGCATGTGCCTCCAACGTCCCCAAAGTAAGGTAAATAAGTTTTTTTCATCGCTTTTAGACTTTTTTCTTCCATTCTTCTTTTGCTATTTTCATACCCTACTCTTATACAGGTGTTATTGAGCGTATCCTTAGGTTGTGTTATTGTTTATCATCGAATAAATTTTAATCGTTTAACAGAATTGTTTTCCACGTTGTAGAAGGGTTGCCTGTATACGCTTATTTACACTGATGGTCAAAACTAAATAAAAGACGTGATCACTGCTTTAAAAATTCTGTAAGGGACTTTAAAGTTTATAAAATTAAAAAAAGGAATTCGGTGAAAAGTTTTTATTCGTATTAAATTTTGATTAAAATTTTAGAAAAATGTAACCTGGTTGTCAAGGGTTGTCTAGTGGGTAGTTTATAAATATTACATGAAAATCGATTAGGCAGGTTAGCGTTTGCGAACGCTCCTATAGATAATAGAACAATACAATGCCGAAATTCTATTCTCCAATGAGTCTAAATTTAACCTCAAAGGATAGAATGAAAAACGTACATACATAATTGGTCATTACAACCCTTCAGTCAGGATTACGACTTAGCTTCTCACACCAATTATGTTGGGTCTGTTAATTTTATAGATGAGTGGAGATTTTTAAAAAACTTTTCAAGGCATTTCAGAGTTTTTGGTAGAAATCTGCTAAGAGGAAGCCGCCGGAGAAATATTTTTTTATACTTTATTTTGGTTGGAGATGTCTCATCTGGGGTTTGAACCGTGGCCTCACATCTAATAAGCTATCACACTAAGTATTAGATTACGGCGAGGTAAAAAACATGCTTGTAAACTTGTGTATTGCAGAAGTACTGTAGGAGGGGAAGAAGCCCCAGTTATAGCATGAGACAGATTTTTCTATTCTGATACTGGTTGTATATTGATAAAAGCATTACAAATTATTTGCTACAGTGTAATTTTCTTTTAACTTCTGATGGAAAATATTGTTCTAGAAAAGGTAGATTGTTGTCTTTCTTTCTAGACAGACCTTTCAGTCTGTTCCAGGATTTATTCATCTGGTGTATCTTGGTCTTGGTGTTGCACCGCATAGATCTCTGTTATCTTGGGTTTTCTATCAGAGTGTTTTACGAATGCTCTGAGGACGTGGCCTATTCTGTCCTCATCTGATCTATATCATGGACTCAACCGTCTACAAGCATCCTAAATATAAGACATGCTTATCGATACTAAGTCAACTATATATTTCAGTGCTTAGTTGAACGTCCATTGGAGAGAGCTGTTGATCTTAAGCCCGCAATCTGCTTCCCATCTCATCGGCGGCTGGTTTCGGAAGAGAAAGTAGAGGCACTGGGAAAATGGATCGAATTATTATGATGCTATTAAGCAGCCTACAACCATCTGCTGCCGTTGCTGGGACTCATTGAGGCCAACATGGAACTTGTAAATATATTCCATACAGAGGATTGAGATTTCAGGTCGCTTACGGGAATCTGTAATAAATCTCAGTCGGGTTTTTACAAGGCATGTGGAAATGCGATTACTCGACTTTTGATAACAAAGGATTAAGTGTCATAGAATCCTAGAATTTCTTTGAGGATTTAAATTATCTGTTTAGTATCGATATTCAGTCTCTCCAGATGTTTATTATGGTTGAGGGATGGGTGTCCATTCTCTCTTGGTTGATAGCTTTGTTTGTTTTCAGTTTCTTTCTTTCTTTTTATTTTTTACCTTCTTTCATTCTGTTCTTAGTCCTAAAGACAATAGTTTCCACGATCTCAGGGTGTTTTCATATCTTTTCCGCTGTGACTGCGGGACATGGCACCAATTCGTTGCTATATACGGCGAATAATTCTCTTGCTGAAAAGTAAGAAACCTGTGAACATCGAATGTCAAAGTGGTTTGAACGTAGAAACGAGAGACGCATAATGAATTCTCTTTAAAATGTGGAGGTACGTATGAGTCAGTATTCCATAATCTATAACAAAATTTCCAATTTTTAGTTTTATTGAAAGCCTATTCACAGAGTTGCTGCTTTTTTTTGTAAATTTTTGTATAGAATTTGAAATTTTATGGAAAGTATTCATTGGTTGTGGTGTAGCGACAAAGATTTTCGTTTTCAGTTCTTATTTTTGTAACGGCACGACTTTGAAATTTGTTGTAAACGACTACTTTTACTTGCTGCGAGTCTCACAATATTTTGCAACGTTGCAAGTAGGAGGTATTCAGACGGCTGTACTGGATGAAGTGCATGTTATTACGAAAAATCCACACACACACACACACATATCTACTCATAAGTTAGATAAGATTCCTTTTTTTAACATTTTGGACGACTATCGTCTACATACACATCCAAATACACATACATTCATTTCATACGAATATACCGTTTGTATAATACGTACGTACGTACGTATGTATTTCTAAATGGACAGACGTCTGTCGTTCAAAGAAGAAAGCAACGATGTGAAGATTTCGAAGAAATTTACAAAATAAAATGTTTTTATATTTAAAAAAAATAAAATGCATTCTCATTATCGATAAAACAATTCTTCTCTTATTAAACAAACAAACAAATTAAAAAAAAGAGTAAATTTAGAAACTTATTTTCTATCTTGGGCACTGAAACCTTTTATAAACGCGTGTAGGTTTCAATATCGCTATTGCAGAGGTCATACTATTCTTTAAAGACCTTCGCACGACTCTGATCGAGTAAAGAAAGAGTAAACTGGTCCTAACAACTTCCATTTTACATTAAAGACAACATTTCCGAAATGTTAACACAATGTATAGTTTCAAGCATTTTGAAGAAAAAAAACTGTTTCCACACATTGAAAAAGGAACTAAAATTCTTAAAATTGAATCTCTGCCTCATACTTTATTTTCTCTTTCGCCATGTATAACCAAACTCCTCTTTCTACTCCACAGAAATGTTCTGCTACAGCTGTGGGGAAGCTTTCCTCCTAGAAAGTTTATCCCCCTACCAGCTAATTCATCTTGCCCAGACAGTTTGGGTTAGGTTAGCCGGTAGCTTGCCGTGCACATTCAAGTTCACTCGGTGGACCATATGGTCCATTGTGTTACCCAGTGTGAGGTAAGCCCTCTTGTCATGATCCCTCAGTTTTAAGTGGTTTATACCACGCTGAGCTCTGGATGAAATCCGCCAGTTTTCTTACTGGCACATTCGCCACCATAGTTAGGTCTTCAAACGTTCTGCCACCCCAAAAACCGATGGCATCTGTTTTGAAGTGCAGGATACTCACATAACTCATGCTGATTCCGTTTCTTCCACATCTTGGCAGCTTCTGCAGTAATCCTGGTGAGGCAGACTGGGCTCGTCAGAGAAATTGCAAAAAGCTCAGAGTCCCGTTTGAATTCCTGTTAGAGTGCGAATCGCTATCTTGTCGAACTTGAGTTGTTCTTTGGTTTACCAGCTGGCACAGGTAGTCAAATAAGAATTTTTAGTCAACCTTATAGGATCCGAGTGGTCAGACGATCTGACTGTTATATAGTGCAGCTATGTCTCGCTCGTTGAATCTTGCGTACAAATTGAAGTAAGCGGATTTTGCTATGCCACAAACTTCGTTTCGAAAATCCCGGCAAGTTTTCTTATGAGTACCGAGAATATGTAATTAATCTTCCCGAAGTCAAACTCTTCTGATTCTGTTCAGGTGCGAGTTAAGGAGGGAGCTGGAAACCTCCTGATGAAACTTATGGTCAACCCACCTACTATTTTATCAGACAACGTCTTTAAATCGACCAAGCAATTGCACCTTGGATCAGAATTGGCCTGGCCATCATTGTATGTGTACAACGCAGCCGGGTTAAGATAACGAGAGAGAGGAGTTCGAGACCAAATAAATCGAACTACATGCTGAAATGTCCAGAAACTATAAATTCTTTGATTTTGGACATTGATTGCAACAAGACTTAGTAACAAAAGTGAAGGGAGTAATCCAGATGCTGCATACTCTTTTTAAAAAGATACCATTTTATGGGTGAGTGGGTCGAGAGTAGATGTTGGAGCATCGGTTTCAGAACCCAAATGAAATGTTAATAACACATGAGGAATTCATGGGTGTTTTTCTAGAGAAAACTAGGTCGTAATCCTGACTGAAGGGTTGTAATGACCAATTATGTATGTTTTCTAGAGAAAGTCTATGGCGTGAATGGATGTGCTCAATTATAATTGAAGAAAAGTACAAAGTATGGACAGTCAGGCCGCTATCCGAGCACTCGAATGTTATGAAATTAACTCGAAAATAGTATGAGACTGTCTGGAGATTCTAAATCAGCTTGTCAGGCGAAATCCAGGTCCAATGGGAATTTGCGGCAACGAACAGGTAGATGGACTTGCGATGATAGGAGCTTTCACTCTACTAATGTGGCTAGAACCTTTCTGTGGAGCAGATAGAAATGATTGGGACGATATATTTAGCGAAAGAGAAGATAGAGAGGCTGTGACTCTTCTCAAGCCAATTGGATTTGAGGCAACCTAAACTTTTATCGGATACTTACAACAGGATAAAATTTGAGTCATGCTTCAGACTATTCAGGAATAATCTAAGGTTAGTTACCGGCCATTCGCCATTGCGCTGTAGACGTAAAGACCACTTGTTAAGGAAGGGGATCATTTCGAACACAACATGTAATTACTGTGATAATTAGAATGACTCATCAGGACGCAAACTCGGAATCTGGAAGAATATAAAGCGTCTCAAAAAGATGCTTGGTATCTGCATGCATACCAAGTGCCGGTCGGGAATTGTCCTTTTGGATACTGAGCAGTATTTTGAAGTTTGTCCTGGCTATGGGTTGGGGGGAGATATTTTAGGGTTACTCCATATAGATTGAGGGCACTATAATAGATCACATATTTGCAGTACTATGGCAACTCTACACGACTGCAATAATAATAATAACAGAAAATAGTCTTCAATCTGTTTTAGGAATACGTAATATTAATGAGGGAAAAGAGTTCCCCACTGAAACAGTGTAGATAAAAAATAAAGTCGTTAGCAAAGGTTATTTAAATGAAGACCTTTGCTAATTCACAATACTATGGCGTCATACTCTTTTCAGAATATTATAATAACATAACATATTACTTTAAAATGCCAATGGGTATTTGAGTTGTTAGTAACACTAATTCTAGATGCTCTGATTACATTAGTTACCTCCCAATGCGTCGTAAAAGTAGAAGAGTATGATATCCGACAGGTAGAAGGGTATGATATCCGACAAGTAAGAATTACTTGTAGTCGCCGTAGTCTTGTAGGTAGTGTGTTGTCTTTCTTAGACGTGAGACCTCGTTTCAAACCCTAGCTCAGACATCTCCAAAAAAAAAAGAAATTTGTATAAATATTTCTTAGGCGTCTTGCTCTCAGCAGATTTCTGTCAAAAATTTTGAGAGTAAATAAATTTGTCATGGAAAAGTTTCGAAAAAATCTGTCGTTCGGAGTCGACTTTAAACTGTAGGTCCCGCCATACATATGGGGAATTTCGTGTCAAGTGACCCAATTTTTAAAATCGATGTCTTCCGATTTGGATGAAATTTGCACCAAGGTTAGTACTATTGGATAGTAGGCCAGATTAAGGCCTTTATAATCGCTTAATTTGTTTAAGGGATTACAACAAAAAGAAGTCAACATTTATTTTTTGGAAGCGGATGCCATTGTGAAGATTAATTATGTAATTAGTGAATAACGCACGTCCAAACTTTAACACTGTTTATAAAAAACTAATTTCCGAATGTCCTTAGAATGCAAATACTTTTTAAGATCATTTAGGTAGTACGTTTTCATGCCAAATATTGAAAAATCTTATTCTTGAGTTAAAAAATAATTTTTTTTGATAGATATTCCGCTCGCATCCCATTAAGCGATTATGAAGGACTTAAAGAAATTGTATAAGCTTTCTTTTGAGCAAAAAAAGGCCCATTTTGAAAAAAAAAAAAATTTTTAAATTAATTTTTTTTAAAAAATATAAAAAAAATTTTTTAAAAAATTATTTTTGGAAAGATTGAAGAAATAGCTATCTAATATAATATAATAATAATAAATTTTTGCTAGGACCAATAGGTGAAAAGTTACGCACATTTAAAAAAAACCCTGTATGACCAAAATGTCCAACTTTGGCCCCCTCTAACTCCGGCAGTTCTTGACTGATAGAGCTGAAAATTTGTGTCTGGCCTACTATCCAATAGAACTAACCTTGGTTAGTAAAAAATTTCGATTTTAAAAATTGGTTCACTTGACACGAAATTCCCCATATATGAAGTTAACAAATACAGCATGAGTAGTATGAGAAGCTAAGTCGTAATCCTGACTAAAGGGTTGTAATGACCAAATATGTATGTATGTAAGAATTACTTAGTAATGAAATTATGATTAGCTAATACGCAACCAAATTTTGCAAGAGTTGAAATCGAAATAACTCGTTTTATTCATGTTTTGTTTATGAGCCTTCTATAATTCCCTTCTTATTCAGTAAACTTGATATGTTCCTCAAAACCTAGCAATCTTTTAGAAGCGCATTTAAGGTCATCTAAATTATCTTGCACACTTTTTTCCGTTTGCGTTCCATTTATACTGATTTTCTATTCAGAAACAGGTTACACTAGTTCAATACCATCCGGTCTATTTCTATAATTTTATCATATTTTATTTTATTTTTTTTTTGTTTATTTCTAATCTAATAATGTTTTGTTAATATGCCTTAATTGTTAAGTTGTTTTTATTCCCTTTTTTACATGTATTTTTTATATAATAAGATAGATGCTGCTGCATCCAAACACTTTTACCCCAACCTAATCGATATTGACTTCAACCTTTGACCTCAAATGTCAACACAGTGCTTTTGCCAATGTATGCTTGTGTCTTAACTGGCAAAAGTTAGTCTAGTCCAGTGTGTGTGTCTTGTTCGTATCATATCTTATCATTTCTTTAACATTTCCTTCTATTGCATGGCCACTAAAGATTAATTTTTCAATATTTTATGTACACAGATACATAACAATCTATATACGTGGGCAAATATATCCATCAATATGTACATACATACCACATACATACATGTGTATATGTTAGTATACATACATATGTACATATGTGTACATAATATAAGTATATTGTGTGTTACTATATAAATATTTACATTGCATTTTCTTTAACAAATACATACATATGTATGTAAATACATATATTTATACATATATACATATGTGTGTATATGTATTCCACCACATACATACATACATATGAACATATATTATTAGACAGAGGATTGTAATTAAAAATTCTACAATAAAAGAAAATATCGCAAATAAAAAAATAAGCAAACAAAAGAGAGAAAAAACTTTTTTTTCCTTTTTTTTGTTGATAAAACTCTCCTTTTTATCTATTCCTTGGAATAAAATAAAAATTAAAACAAAGAAAAAAAAACATTAAAATTTAACACAATTTTAAACAGTCGTCTATTTTTATGAGTAAAGTTTCTTTCAACTATTCTATGTACGTATGTATGTATGTGTATGTATGGTATGCGTCTAAATGTACGTTTGAATGTCAGTGATGCCACCTGATAGAATTTATGTACAATTATACGTAATTATGCTCTCCAGGCAGAGATATGTCAAGAGAATTAATATTTTTGTGTACCTAAAAGAACTTTGTGATTAAGTTACTGAATGACTGTTTCAGGACAAAACCGATTATATTTCCTAACCTTTTTTTCCGATTGTATTTTACGACGACTTAACAATGGAACAAAAATTCGTAACGATTTCAGATTTAGTAAGACACTCTCATTCTATCATATCTAAGCACAGCACCCGCTGAAGAGCCAAACGAAGTCATGTGCAACCGGAATGGCTTGTGCGAAAAATGTAACCCAGCCTATTACGAATTTGGGCGAAAGTATAATCAAAAGCATTCTGGACTGAAAAAAATGTTTTTAACTCTACTGAAAAGGCGCACGTTCTACTGTCATTACAGAGCCAAAAACAGAAAAGCCGAACGCTAATGATTCGTATCTATGGAAACGACATAAAATTTCCGAAGTCCATCAAATATCGCCTAAACTTCAAGAGTATATATGGACCACATTTTCGAAAAGAGAACACGAATTGGAAATGCCCAGTCACATATACAAATGTGGGAAAGACCTCAGACCATTGCAGCCAAGAGGCAGTCGAATGACACTAATTGATTAGGGATACCTCATGCGTCCTAGCACAATTCTCAAAAAAGGAATTCGCTAACACATTGCAAAAAAATGGTTAAATTCTTCTAAAAATGAGAAAACTTTGAACCTAATAACTGCCATTTTATTGAACCTAGCTCTACCAAATTAGTTACCACTTATTCAGTCTGTTTTGCAAATCACCAGGGACGGATATAGCATTCAAGAACACGTGCAAATAATAAAATTATTGGCAATCGACCCTAATTTTCATCAAAAAAAATCATCTTCAGCAATGAGAATCATTTCTGGATAAACGGGTAGGTGAAAAAATAAAATTGACCATAAGAGACTCAAGAGCATCTAATGCATCCCGAAAAGGTCATAGATTAATATGGATTTTGGGCTGGCAGCATCATCGTTCATATTTCCTTCAAAACGACGTTGACTGGGCCTACACTGTCAGCTTCTTTTGGCCTGAAATAGATAATCTGAACAGTAACGGCATGTATGTAGATTCATGCCGGCAATACGTGTCACACAGTTGATGCCACATTTGATATTTGTTGTATGAAATTATGGATGACATTTGAACGATGTAGGACATCGATAGGTCTTTCAGAAGAACAAAAAATTTAATGATTCACCACACACATCTCATTTTTATTTGAATTTAAAATTAGGAAGCGCTTAATAAATGACTCGATAATTCCAAATTTAATTGGGTACAACTGTATATATCACCCGTAGGCTGAAGCGACAATACGATTATGACTATGATCTTGCACCGTTTGCCCTGCGTTATACCTTCTATTATCCAAATGTAGGCAAATATGCTGAACATTTTGCCTTGCCTTCAACACATGGGAGTGAGGAAGATAAGAACTCGAATGCGAACAACAAGTTTATTGTAATAGTTATTTAAGCCCTGCAAAACTAAATGATAATGACGATTATATTGACAATGAGAGTGGTTGTGGTAGCAATAATACTACAACCTGGCAAGTATCTATTTAAGCAAAACAAGAAAAAACTCAAATAGGTGAGAAACATTTGAACTATGAAATGAAAGGATTCTCTTCATTGCATGCAGATCCTATAAGAGAGGTTTTGGAAATTGCCAGTTTAAGAAGTAAGAGACTCAACTAAAAGTAATAGAAGTGTATATTTTAATGTGACTCAAAATGAACGGATAGATACTTGGTATTTTTTTGTAATTTTAATTTATTAAAGTTACAAAATTAAATAAGAAAAAATTTGGTCGTAATAGTCTTTTATGTAGTGTATTGGTTTACTAAATGACAGCTCACGAGATGTGGGATCTCTCAGAAAGGAAGTTACAAACACAATATTTCTTTCAACGAACCTCACTCAGCAGTCTTTTGGTAAAAGTTCTGAAACTAACAGTCGATATTAAACTGTTGATGACTAACACACATATGTTATGTACGTTAAAGTTGACTCCGAAACACAGATTTTTGAGACTCATCTCATTCCTCAGGCCAGACGTCTTCAACAGTATTAAATATTAAAAAAATATTTCTTCGCCGACTTCCTCTCAGAGATTTTTTAGAAATGAAAAATTGCTATGAAATGTTTCTCAAAAATAGATCGTGCGGATTTGACTTTAAACTGTAGTTCCCACCACTCATATATAAAATTAACACACACAACATAAGTGGTGTGAGCAGCTAGGTCGTAACTCTGACTGAAGGGTTGTAATGACCAATTATGTATTTAATGTGAAAATGTGTTGATCAATAAAAATTTGTAGATAGGAGTTACTAATCTAGATTCAAACCCCCAGCTTACACATCTCGAACAAAATGAAACATTAAGAAAAATATTTCTTTCGGCGAAAAACTCTGGGAATCTGAGTCATCAAAAGCTTCTCAAATTTGTTGTTCGGCATCGACGGATCCCACCGATCATGGATAAAATCAACACACACAACTTGACACGTGAGAGATGTTAATTGAAATGCTGCAAGAAGGGTTGTAATGATCACTTAAGAAAGAATGGTAAGTGATTTGTTGAATGCTTGTAATAGCATAGAAACATGCCACAAGCCCACCAAATAAAATTCTCAAAAACTTAATTCTTTAAAAAGAACGAGGGATTTGCTTTCCTTCTGGTTACTCTTATTTTACTTTATAAAACAAGCCTGTTCTTGATAAAAAATCTTTAAAACCCTTGCGAACAGACCTAAATACCCAATATATGGTGAACAAATTTAATAACTGAACGTAACATTAGGTTTCATTGATCTGGCATCGAGTGTAGTTTTCACGTAAAATTCTTTTTGTCTCATTTATAAGGAATATCCTCTGCATTTTGGGCGATTCTTATTTTTCTCAAACGAACAAAATAATTTCATGAGAAAAAAAGTACAAAAAGGGAAAGCGGAAAGGGGAAAGGGGGACAAAAAAGGAACAGTGTTTAAAGGCAAAAGCAGAAATACAACGTGTACGACATTTGCTTGAACATGGTTACAAAAAAAAAAAGTTAAAATAAAACAAAAAAAACGTACAAAAGTTATAGCAGATCTAATACGACTATTTGATACCCTATATATACACTTTTTAAGACTAATAATGATATTAAATAGCCTCACAAAGATAGAATATTTAAATTTGTTTCAGATTTTTAACCTGTTATCCAATATTATTGGCTGAACTCTCAATAAAGTTCATGGCTAGAATCAAATAAAAGCAATAGTGGACCCCATAGGGCACTATTGTCTGGGCAGATAGAACCAATCAGAAAATATCTCAAATTGAATTGTATAAAATACAGAGGCTAGCGTGAGTTGCCCTAAAGAGCGGCGCTGATTGCTCTGTTGGAGTGAAGTCCGATGCACGTGTTAGTGGAGGCTAGAGCTTTGGAAACTATGGTTGGGTTGATGAGCGACAAATCTAACATGATATTCATTAAGGGATCTCGGGATCTCAGGGATCGAATGGCTGACAGCTCTTACTATAATTGTCTCCTGGACAGAACCAGTGCACTCTGTGATGGGAAATATATTGCAACGAGACTTAGTAATAAAAGTGAATGGAGTAATCTTTAAGCTGCAGCTCTTTTAAAACAGAGACTACTTTTTGGTATACAGATGACAAAAGAACGTTTGTTGGAACAGGGTGAAGAGTTGATGGCTCCAGAATAAAATATTCCAAGCCTATGTGAAAACTTGAATATATCTTCCAAGCGGAAGTCTATGCCATCGAAAGGTGTGCTCAATTCAATTTAGATAGGAAGTACAAAAGGCGGGACAGAGCAATATTACCTGGCAGCCAAGCCGACATTCGATTATTTGGTTCTTATGAGATTAAATCGAAGATATGATGCGACTGTCTAGAGAACAGGCAATCAAAACTTTTCTTGGGGAATTACTGTAAGAGGAGATCTAAGTCATGCATTAGACTATCCAGGATCAACCCGATGTTGTTGTAGACTCAGAGTGCATTTCTTCAGTATGGGAGTTATCCCGAGCTCTACTTGTAGAATCTGTGGCAATAAAAGTGAACCATCGGGCAGCCAAAGTAAACACGCTGGTCCTTCATATCAGGTGCTAGGTAGGGAATTGCCATTGTTGATACCGAGCATTCAGAGCAATAGGCTTGAAGAAAGTATTATGGGTATACCCTCTAAAGTTTAAGGACAGTATAACAGAACGTATGCTCGCAGTACCAAGGCATCTCTTTACGACAATAATGATCTCAAATATGATGTGATTACAACCAAATTCAAATGGATATACGATTCATTATCTAATGGTAGAACACTTACCCATAAAATCAAAATTTTAGTCCTTTAATAAGGAGTCCTCATTATAATTTAATTGAAAAATTGAAAAACAAAAATGTTACAAACGCCAAGAACAAAAGCATTCTATTCCAACTATCTGTAGTCAGTAGGTGTAGGGTATACCTAAAGACAAAGGAAAAGAAAAAAATGGGCTTCACTATGTAGTGGATGTAGTGGATGAAAGAACGAATTTTCAGATGGAAGAACGAATTTTCAGATGGAAGATGGAGGCTAAAAATAATGTGTGGAAGTAAATGTGGACTCTCGAAGGAAGATTGTGTCGCTTGAAACCAGAGGGAACGAAAGATGAATATTCATGGCACAGAGACAATGGGTGTATGAGAACTTTTAGACGCTCTGTGTGTGTTTAGATGGCTCCCATAAACGATGATGATGATGGTAGTAAAAATATAGTGTGTCTGTGTGTGATATGCATACTATTGTTTATATGTATATATTCCTTACACTCAAAGAAATAAACAAGATTTAAACAGGAAAAATTTATGATCGAAACAAATTTTTTATTGCGTGATGGCAGATGATAAATAAATTTATTTTAAACAACACCGACCGAAATGATATATTAATTGTTTCAAATTGGATTCCATTAAACCGATATAAAAAATATACTTTAGTCCATTTGATCTTATTGTTATGTATGTACAAACGTACCTCTATAGGCTGGACTATGACTACTATTTCTTATGATCATTAATGTGAAGATCCTTCTGTGATGCCCATATAAAACAAAGAGCATTGTTTTAGGATCATTAGAACTTTAATATCAGCTGGGCCCAAAACGCGTGTGTCAAGTATGACCCTTAATCCTAACGGGGACAGCAAAAATACTAAATTTCATTCTGCTTTCTGGTGTCATTTATGGAAAAAGCTTCATTGAATATATAAACGAATAGATTTTCACAGTAAATAAGTTTTTAAATTTAATGGCAAGACACATTTTCTATATAAATATTGGGCGATGACAGAGAAGATATTTTGTGGGCTCTAAGCTTGATTCTGATTAGCCAAATTTGTCTATCTTCTATAGAAGGCTCTTAGGTTAATTTGTCAATATTTCCTTTGCAAATGTCTTTTTCCAAAGGAATGTCAATTTCATGCACGAATTTGTGTGAACCGTCTGTTGTATCAGCCTTTTCAAAGGCATCAGCTCCTTAAATGTCTCCTCGTCCAGGAAACTAAAGGTGGTACCTGTTGAATATCTTATAGTCTCCTTCAGATTTGCTCGTCATTCTTGGAAAATCTTTACTTGACAGTATCTGTATATTCCTACATGACACACTCGATTGGCACAACAGCGCTCTTTATATGCATTATTTCCCTGAATAGAATTATTGTGTGGGATTCCAAAAAGATTTCAAATCCAATCTTGTCTTGTGATATTCGTTCGTTAGTGAATCCCTGTATGACGTTGACTGGAGGCTATAAACTATATCACAATAAGATCTATTAAAGATCTTTTCAGGTATCGTCTTGTCTATTGCGAAACCTAGACATGCCCGGAGCTTTGGACACTTTCAAGTTCTTGTGACATTCAGTGTCACTGCCGCATTCGTAGTCACTTGTTTCGCCAACACGTCTGTCGACCAGGTAAAAATAGTGAATAATACCTTACCACAGATGATGTAGTTCTGTTATAATGATCGCTGTTGTTCTCATCGTATACTCAAACTAAGTTGTTGATTCCTTTTCTCCAAAGCCAAACACCAAAGCACCGCCTCTATGGAATAGTGTTGCAGTGATTACAAAGTCGTACAGTCAGTGTACGTTTTAAGGCTATTTTGTCACCTTAGAGGTTCTAAACTGTGTATTCATATCTCCGATGAGCTTACTATCGAACATGATTACAAAATATTTTGAGTTATTGGATGGAGTGAGAGCTACTCCGTTGGTGGTAGTGGTGGTAAACTGAGGGATTTTGTATATCCTTGCGAACAGCACTAACTCTGCCTTGGTGCGATTAGGCAGTCATTTCAGCGTTGATATCAAAATTTCTAGAAAACTTATCTGGCACCAACGTAATTCAAAGAAAACATTAAATTCCGATAAAATTGAACCAAAATTTTCATGGAAATCATTTGAAAATTGGAAATGCTTTTGGAAAGTAATCGAAACATTATTTTCAGTGGATTGCTTACACAGTGCTACCGCACACATACAAATGTTCTAACTTTAACAATAACAAATATTTATGTATGTATACATACCTATATTAGTATATTTATATGTACAAACACATGTATATGTACGTGTAAATATGTATGTATGTATGTAGGATGATAAGCTTAACATTGATAAGAATGAAGAAGGGTGCGCTTTTGGCCAAATATACCTACACACATACAATTGAACATGTTAAATTACATACAGACATACACCTTCAGCACGATATTTTGAATGCTTTCATTTGAGTCCCCAGATACAATGTCGTATGGACGAGTACAAAATACATTTACTTTGTATTTGTATGTCTGGATGTATGGTGTAGCGGCATAGAATAACGGTATGGATGGGTGTCATGTAAGTTTTGTTAAATTTAACATTTTAAATAAAAAAAAAAAAATTCAAGGGTGGCACACATTACAACCACTTGTTTCCCATTTTTGTCTTCTTTTTTTGTATTTTTTCTGTAGGGCCAAAAGAAAGCACAAAACGTAGCAAACGAAAAACGTTTGAACGAAACAAAACGCAAGGCAATGTGGAGTTCAGTACCCAAAACAAGAAGCAAAAAAAAAAAGAAAACAAAAATCGGAAAAGCGGGGAAAAAAACGAGAAACTCACTTATTTTTATCTTGTGCAAAACATAAAATATTTCTAAAAATGTAACATTAATTGAAACGGCAGTTTTTCCCCGAACGTAAAACGTACACACACACACACCAACAAAAGGAAAACAAACAAAAAAAAGTAACACAAACGCTGCAAAAGGAACAAAACTTAAATCGCCACATAACTTAGGATAACAGCACACATACCATACACACACACACACATACATACACTAAGTCATAGATAGCAGTAAAGGTCCTTATGAATACCCTACTGGATGATGATTTTGAAATACCATTGTTCTGCTCATTTGGTCAATGCTATTAAATGTAAGGGTTTCTGAGCGTTATTTGCAATTTCTGCTCCATGGTTCCTTTTTATTATTAATTTAATCAATTTTAACATAAGAAATTAATTTCTTTTTTTCATATTGAATTAATAACATTATAACATTAATAACATTTCATTCTCTGTCTCATTATTCCTCTGTAGTCTTCAACAAAACCTTTTCAAGTAAAATCACTTGAGGCTGTGATTAGTCCGAGGCAGGATCACTCTTATGGCGGTTTTCCGATTTCCCGAACAAATTGTCTTAAGAAAATTCTGACTACAACTGGCCACCAAGATCATACAATATAAGGCCGTGTGCGATTTTTGAAATCTCATGCTCGTCAAATTCAAGATCTAACACGTCATTGCTGAGATACAGCCACAGCCCTATAAAAACATTTGAGAAAATTTCATGATAAAAGTAAGAGCCTGTCATTGGAAGTGTGACGACAATTTGACGGAGATTTTATTCCCACTTAAATGGTGGCTTCTTAAAAATCAAATAAAAAGATCATAACGAGAGTTGAGATATATCGGAGACACCATTTACAACACTTCCGTCTACATATTTCACAGGAGTTAACGTACGCGAGCTGGACAATGAAATATCGGTTTTTGGACAGAAACCCATCTCTTCAACACAGTCTAATTACAAAAAAAATTTGTTGAGATTATCAGAACAATCTGGCGAACAATTTCTGCATTCGGATCTGAATTTGGAGAATTGGTGGGATGGGAAAGCAAAAGAACTACTTTTCCCTTGGTCAACTGCGGTTGTTTTTTTTTCAGATCGCCATTAAATAGATCAAGTAAATTGTCTTAATAATGGGTGATTTTTTAAGAGCTATAGGAAAAAATGTCAAAAAAAAAACACATAAAATTGAGAAAAATGCATGAAATCTTTATTTGCATCGAGAGTACGGTCCATATAATTAAAAGTTTGAAGATTATTTCATGCAAATGATGACCGCGACTGCGCCTCAAACGGTCCATCTGCTTAGTCAAATTTTGGCATACTCTTTCCAACATTTCGGCCGGTATCTCACGAATAAATGCTTCAATGTTGTCTTCCAATGCGTCAATTGAAGCGGGCTTGTCTGTATGGACATGAGCTTTAACATAGCCCCACAAAAAATAGTCTAAAGGCGTTAAATCCCACGATCTAGGCGGCCAATTGACCAGTCCCGAACGTGAAATAAAATGTTCACCGAACTCGCCTCTCAATAAGTCCATTGTTACGCGTGCTGTGTGGCATGTGGCACCGTCTACGTAAGCGTGTTGGTGGTTTAATGTCCAACAATGTAAATTTGGTGCAAAATTTAGTCACAATAGCTCGAATACCCGCTTCAGTGGGTCGATTAAACTGACCATAAAATGGAAGGAGCGCGTGATGAACTTTCTTAACAGTGCACGCATTTTGATAATAAAATTCAATGATTTGCAAGCGGTGTTCTTTTGTGAGACGATTCATGGTTAAATTATAGACCAAACTGAAGATGTTTGACAGTGAAACAAAACGGGAAACGTGCGTGAGCTGTTTAAACCAGTGTTGCCAAAAAGATAATAGCAAAAAAAAAATCACCCGTTAGGTGTTCTGTTAGCCTAGTGCTTAGTGTGATAGATTTCCACCAGAAACTCTGCTATGTAACACGACACTGAGCATAAGTTCTAAGTTACTCGCCTCTAATAATTACTATAATGTAGTTTGTAATTGTATTCTAAATCAAATAAATGAAGTTTTCTTGATATGCATCTCTTTTAAAGGTAATCAACGTGGATCAGGTCATGACTTTATCGGCTGACAACACACATTAACCTTCTTTAATGCCGATTCGTAATGAAAAACCACGGTTTTGAATGCTGTTTGATCGTTGGTGTGGTGGATGTTCTTTCCGTTTACATTTACGAAACGAAGAAAAAACTCGTCAATATTGCGGTTCAACAAGTATCTTTTAAGATAGATCTTAAACAAACGCGGGCCCTATATTTAGTAAAGTTTTGTTATACACTAGTAAGCACTTAAAATTGAAAGCACTGATCTATGTGTTCTGCAGTCGCCCTAGTCTAGTAGGTGGTGTGCTAGCTTATTAGACATGAGGCCATGGTTCAAACTCCAGGTCGGAAATTCCCAACAGAACGAAATATGAAAAAAATATTTCCTCGGCGACTTCCTCTCAGCAGATTTCTGGCAAAAACTCTGAAACCGTGAAAATTTTCTCAAAAATCTGTCGTTCGAAGACGACTTTAAACTGTAGGTCCCGCCACTCATGTATAAAATTAACACACACACACAACATAAGTGGTTTGAGATTATAGGTCGTAATCCAGATGAAAGGGTTTTAATGACCAATTATGTGTGTATGATCCATGTGATCCTTTATAGCTCCTACCACTTTCGCACTTTCAATCTGTAATTGGCCAAAACCATAGCGTGAATTTGTTCATTTGGTTCGTGTGTACTGGCCTCAACTAATCAGGACACTCGGCAGCAGTGTTGCCCTTTCAGTTAAGACACGGTTAATTCAAACAGTCACGAACATATTTATCCTTTGTCGCTCTCTAAATTTGTCGATCCAACAGTACGTAGCAGCCGTACATAAATACATGCACATACATACATATATGAATGTATACATATAGTATGTATGTATGTATAGTATGGTATACATATAGTATGTACGATAAAATATGTTATTAAATACCATATACTGCTTAACTTCGTGTAGGGATCATTTAATAAGTCGACTTGTATTGTAAACTTTCCGTTAGCTTGTCTCCGTTGTATGACAGCTTAAAATAATATTGTATTCGTTCTTAAACTTAGTTTTTACATAAACATTGTAATTTTGCTTTTTTTTCATTTCTTTTGTTATTTTTTATTTATTTTTTGTTTCCGCCGAGGAATCAAGTTTGGGGTGTTGGCAGAAAGGTGAGTATGGTTGTAGTTAATGATTAGAATTTAGGAAAATTGTCTTAATCTTTAAATATACTTTTAAGTTGAAATTATTGCAAACGACTATTTTAAAATGAAATTATAAGACTAGTACTGCACTCACATTAATGGAAATTATTCCATAAACAATTGAATAGAAATGATGGGGAAAGGATTGAAACCTTACACCACTTTGGTTAATGGTTACTTTGTTGCATGAAATGTCATAAGTTTTGCAACATCCATCTATCATTTAAATTATTGACTTTAATTTTTGTGCTAAAGTGGAAGGCATAACCGTGTATCTAAAGCCCCGGTTAGCCCAACGTCCACGGTTTAGAATACGAAAAGCAAACGAAAGCGATTGATACATTGCGTTTCGGTAAACATTTACATTACTCTTCTTATGTTTAAAACGAACTTACGTTCCGTGGACATTTGGCTAATCGGGGCTTGATTCTATAAACTTTGTAATTGAAATACAAGTTGAAATTCGATTT
The DNA here is from genome assembly GCA_936449025.2 of Sarcophaga subvicina. Taxonomy (NCBI): domain Eukaryota; kingdom Metazoa; phylum Arthropoda; class Insecta; order Diptera; family Sarcophagidae; genus Sarcophaga; species Sarcophaga subvicina. The sequence continues at coordinate 45,213,578 of OW388084.2, forward strand.
TATCTTTTTGGCCAATGGTGAAATTAAACGCGATCTTTAGTAGATCTCTATACAAATTCTTATATCTTCATTGAATAATTGTAGTATAGCATATGAAAATGTTCGAGTGTCGCAGTTTTTTATACTTGCAATTCCATTTGTTTTTTAACTCAGATCTAGGATAGGATCAATAGATTTTGTGAATGTTATTAATGGTATCATATATATGATATAAATGTATGTTCAGCGTTCATTAGGATGTTTGATTATTTTCTTTTGCATGGGACGACCATAAATGGCTTCGTAGTAGGTTAGTGTACTTGTCAATTAAGACAAGTACAGTACCCAGAGGTCGAATTGACCCATTGTGTGGTGTAGACCCATTGCGTGGTGTAGTAGTTAAACCGCCAAACTATAAACTCAGGCATTTCAGATTCAATAAATGGAGAAGGCAAACAATTGCCTTAAGGGTTTTTTCTGAAAGTTTTTCGAACTTTAAAAATTATTAGGTTTCAATCACCCTCCAAATAATGCATTTAGGACGCCCCTGGTCACACAGAGGGAATGAATTCAACAACGTAACTACTTCTGGGGAAGATTAGACAGCCTCGCCTTTTGGCAAAGAGTAGAATTTAATGAGTAAAGTTCTCCACCAGCACGCTGAATACGAAAATTCTATACATTTTCACGAATGACTTTTTTTCTGGACAACGACAGCCTCACAATTTCAGTTTCTGCTATGGTACAATAACCTGCTTAGTTTAGAAAAAAACTAAAGAAACTGAAATAAGGCTAGGGCTTCTTATGGAATATGTTCTGATGAAATATAGGTCTTCCATATGTTGGCAGTTGATAACGAACACCTTGTTAAAGCTACATCTTTCAAATTACATACATATGTACATAATTGGTCATTACAACCATTTAGTTAGGATTACGACATCTGTTAAATTAGTTGCACTTTATTCAGTCACTATTGCGAAATCACCATGGATGAGCAATCCATATGAGATCCATAAGCGATTAACGCATTCCGAAAAATTACTTTTTGATCAATGGCGTCATTAGTACATATTTCCTAGACAACGACGTTCACTAGGCCATCACTGTCAACGATGAGCACTATATGTCGATTATTATCAACTCCTTTTAGCCTGAATTGGATGATCTGGACACCAACGACATGTGGTTTCAACAAGAATGCACTGCATATCACACAGCTCCGACCGCTTTGAATATTCATGACATGGTGATCTCACGTGAACTTGAGATCATGCGACTTTTTCTTGTGGGCTTTATTCAAGACGAAGGTATATGAGAATAAGCCATAGTATACAGCAGTCCTCAAAGCAACCCTAACCTATGCCTATTAGAGATTTTGGATGCGCTCCATCCAGAGAAGTCATGGCGAACATTTGAACGATTTTATATTCCACATATAATGGCACCAAACGAATAAAAAATATCACAGATATACTTTGTTTTAATTAAATTACGGCATAGCCACGGGCACTATTATATGAAATAATATTTTAAATGTAAAGGGCAGAGACCTATTTATCGCCAAAACTAAGAATTTCACTCCCCTTTATAAATGTTCTTTTCTTACAATAAATTTCAAAATACAAATTTAAAAATAATCATTCATTACATGCTTTCTAATATCTAAAGTTGAGTCACTGTTTAAAGCTCATTAGCTATTTCCTACTTGGATGCAGTTTATTTGACGAAATTAGTGTTAACTTAGTTTATAAGTTACAGAGAGGGCCTTGCGAAGGTTTAACTACGGTAACGAGAGCCTGTCTTTTAAAAATTTAAATGGCTCTAATGTATGTATTTAAACCAATTGCATAGGTAGTGTGCGCCATATCCAAAGCGATATTAATCAGGGCGGAGTATGACGATTAGTTGACAGTTACTTCCTTAACTGTTCTCTAAACAGCACAAGTAAACGCTATGATTTTGACAAATGTTTTGCAAGGAGACTGGGTATTAAAAGTGAATGGAATTTATTGCTTGACTGCTACATATCCTTTTAAAAGAGAGAGCAATCGATGGTATATAGCATACCGAAGGGCAGTCCCAGGCTAAAATACAACACATTGGGAAACTTTCAAAAGTTGTCACCATCGATCTTGGAATGCCTAGATGAATGTGATTTCTAAGTTTACATTATGTTTCTAAATAGTTTAAATAATGCAATTAAAATATTATTTTTAATCAATTTAATTATTTATTGGTTTTCAGCCCGGAGCGTCATCCTCCAATGATGAGAATGTAAACAAAGGCGATGACGACAACAATACCGTCTTTAGAGATGATGTACCAAACCCGATCGATGATGACGGCGTGGAGATTCCGCCGCCTAGCCACGAAGAGGTCAAAGTAGCGATTATGCATCATAAAAACAATAAAGCTGCAGGTCCTGATGGCCTCCTCGCTGAATTGTTTAAGACCGGATGTAATGAGTTTGTAGGGCGCATGCACCAGCTTATTTACAAAATATGGAAAGTATGCCCAACGATTGGAACCACAGTGTCCTCTGTCCTGTCCTGAAATAGGGAGAGCCCACGATATGCGCAAACTACAGAGGTATATAAGCCTTCTCCCTATCGCATATAAGGTTCTTACGGGCGTATTGTGTGAACGAATGAAGCCATTCGTCAGAAGACTGATTGGACCTTATCAGTGCGTCTTCAGACCTGGCAAGTTCACAATCGACCAGATATTTACACTACGTCAAATTCTGGAAAAGACCCAAAATCAAGTCAACACACACCATCTTTTTGTCGACTATAAGGCAGCCTTCGATAGCCCCATAAGGGATAGTGTTTTTGCTGCAATGTCTGAGCTCGGTAAAACTGCGAAGCTGATAAGGCTATGCAGAATGACGTTGAGCAATTCCAGCAGCTCTGTCAAGGTAGGAATGGATCTCTCCGAACCTTTTAATACCGTGCGTGATTTGAGACAAGGCGATCCCTTATCCTTTTCAACTTCGTCATGGAGAGTGTTCTGCGGAAGGCGGGAATGGAACGAGTTGCTTGCGTACGCCGACGACATTGACATCATAGGGCGTACCTTTAGTGCTATTGAATGGTAGTCTACTAGGATGGGTCTGGCAATAAATGAGGACAAAACGAACTATATGTTATCGACGAGTACAGGCGAGCGGAGTATTGGGTTTCAGATTACGGCCGATAATTATACTTTCGATATAGTCAAGGAATTTATTTATTTTGGCTGCGCCGTTACCACCAAAAATGATGTCAGTCTAGAGATCAAGCGCAAGATCACTCTTGCCAACAGGTGCTGCTACTATGGTCTCAATAGGCAATTGAGTCGCAGAGACCCCTCTCGTACGACAAAACTAATACTCTACAAGACGCTCATCCTCCCCGTGCTCCTTTATGGCGCAGACGCGTGGTCCCTATTAAGCACTTCGTGATATCTACGGTCCATTGAGAGTTGGCGATGAATTCCGCATCCGATCCAACAGTGAGCTATATGAGCTCTTCAACGACATAGACGTTGTGCAGCGTATTAACATACAGCGGAGGAGGATGCTCCGGCGAGACGGATATTTGATGCAAAGATCTGAGGAAGTCGGCGAAGACGACGAACTTGGTTGCGTTGGAAGGACCAAATCGAGGAAGCCCTGCCATCAATTGATGCGACCAACTAGCGTAGGTGCGCAAAAAGCAGAGGCGCCTAGAAGGGTGTGTTACGGCGAGCCGAAATCCGTTAATCGGGTTGTTAATGGCCAATTAAGTAAATAATTTTTTATTGGCTATTGGCCTCGGTGTGTATTTCTGATGCCTCTAAAATGCATAACAAATATACATACATTTCCAGTAATGTTTAATCTTTTCTGAAAAAACACATATCATCGGCTTTTTTGCACAAAAGAAAAACTCAGTTTGTAAATATGAATAATAATTTAAATATTATTTTTTTTCTTTATTGGTTTCAAATAGGCGGTGATATTATTCATTATGATGTTTAATCCGGTTGTTAGTTGGATGTTTTAACACATACATACTTAATACATTCATTTAATTTATGTATTTATTTTTTAAATATTTTTTTTATTTAATTATTACGGCTTTAATTTCTAAAAAAAAAAAACAAACCAAAAAAGTTACTTCTTGTCAAACATTATCAAAATGAATCAAAAGTATTTGAACGAGCAAGTTTAAAGAATTGAATGATATTCAATATTGAATGGAATAAACACTTTTTAAAAATACATGAAATTTTATATTTTTATTATTGTTATACGTATTATATGTATGTACTTAACTTAATATTTATTTATTTTATTTTGATTGTTTAAAATAGTATAACTCGTTAAAAAAATAGAAAATATAAACAATATTTTAAATAATTTGAAATAATTAGTAGAAAGACATTTTCTATGTTACTGATTATAAAATGGCAATTAAAACTAAACATATAATAAGGTAATACATATACAATATACATATGTATGTAAATATATATATGCTTTAAAAAAAAAAAGATTCGATATGAATGTTATTGGTTGTTTTGTTTAGTTGGTCTTGAAAATAAAATATTATTTTACTCCTATAAAACTATACACACTTTAAAGAATATTTTCATTTTAACTAATTTATTTTGTTTTTGTTTTTTTCACTATAAAATTATAAAAAAATTTAATTAAAATCTCACTGTAAGTAAAATACTGTTGCTAATTATGGAGATTTTTTTATTCGTTGTTTTATGAATTTGGGGTTGGTTTTTTTCTAAATTAATAAACCAAGCAAAGTATATTAAAATAAAAACCTTGATTTTGTTGCTTACTTAATATAAAATTTAACGAATAATAAGAGCATCTGCATGCCCGATAACTTTGGAATTTTGTAAAATTCATAGTCACTATTCTGGAGCTAGAAACTAAACAAACATTTTTTAAACAAATTTTTTATTTTAAATTGAATTGTTGATCATAGTACTTTTGGTTGATAGAATATTTGTTTTGATAAGATCGATTATTAATATTTAAATTTATCAATGATATAAAAAATATTCGTTACTTTACAAATTTCTTTTTTTGCTTGCTTGTTGTTCCATTTTTAAATCATGATAAATTTAAAAATAAGATATAGTGTTGCTGTTTTTGTTGTTTAATTTACGTTTTTCAGTCTTTTTGATTATTACTTGGTTTAAAAAAAATTGTTGTTGTCCTTTAAAATATGGAATTTGTGGTAACTTACATGTTCTTAAAACGTTTTCTAAACGAATTCGAAGAAAATAAAATTTTTTCTTTAAAATAATTTGAAAGGGGTTGGCTGATAGTATTCAAATGAAAACTTTTGACTAAGTATAGTACAAATAATGGTATACTAAATTATAAAGAACTCTCCTCCATATAAAACATTTTTTTCTTGACATGAAAAACCTTGATGGTACGTAACCGGTCTTTGTAGCTATTACTCAAACAATATGTGAGCATTTAAAAGCAGTTGTTGTAATTAAAATGAATTATTAAGAATTGTTTATTTTGATTTTCAGAAACTTTATGAAAACGTATGGAAAAAATGTAATGCGTTGATTATGTTTTAAGCAACCGAAATTCAGCTATGGTACAATATATATCATATATGCTGATATGAGTAAAACTTTGTGATTTATTCGACTATGTGAAGTAAATAATTTACAATTTCGAAACGCCTTATTTTAACAACACTTAAGATTTCATACAATCTTGAGATCTCTAACTCCTTTAGTATGCTTAAGAATTTTAATTTAATTTATGAAATATTTATAATTTTTTTTTTTTTTTTTTTTTTGAATTTTCCTTAATGTTTGACACTGTTTGTTTTTGTTTAAACAAAAATTAAAGTTAGGTCAGTATAAAACTATGCAATAAAAGCTATTTACAATAATATTGAAAAAAAAATATACAAGATTCACAATTATTTAGTTTAACTTTAATGAATCATAATTAATTAATTATAATACAAGAATTAAATTTAAAATTAACTTTTTTTTGAAAATTTTTAAAAACTTTTACACCAAAATTATTAAAGGGGGTTTCATAAATCAGCATTAATTTAATTTAATTTATTTTCTTAAGCTTTTTACATTTCACATAATACAGTATTTTTAATTTAGATTGATTATTTTTACAGACTTTTTATTTAAATTAAAAATTATACACATTTTGTTTAACATTTTCCGTCTACAGAGCGCCTAGCGTATTTAAAAGAATATGCAATTAAATGAAAAATAGATCTGTAAGGAATAAATCCAAATTAAGAAGATACATACATTCAGAAGCATTAACAATTATTGTGGTCAATTCTAGATTATCATATTGTCAAAAAATAAAAAAAATAACAATTTATTCTTTCAAATACCCTGTGGCCATTATTAGACGAAGAAAATCTTTTTTATAATCTTGTGCTAAATAAATTTTAAAAACATAAATATAATAGTAGTATATAGTGAACTTGTTATAATTAATCAACGTTATCACAATTGTCTAAATTTCGACTAATTTCCGGCAATTTTGTAATAGATTAAAGGAAGCATTTAATCTATTACAGAATTGTCGAAATACGACATCAATTCGACAAATGTCATAAGGCTGTATATTTTTATTAAATAACTATGATATAAACTTGCCTAAATTAAAATAATGAATGTAATTAAAATTATAAACTGTTAACATTCTTTTCTCTTTAGTCAGTACTTTCTCTTTTGACTGTTCTTATGAATAAAATCATTTAAGATCAATGCTTAACATGTGGGCTGAGATGATTATATGACAGCAATTAAAATAGTAGTAGAAATGTACGAAATTGTGTTACTCAATCCTTTTTATTGGCTTTTGTATTATTCTTTTTTCTTTTTGGAAATTATAGTGGAGAAGTAGTTAGTACGTATCTAAATATTATGCTGCACTGTCTAAATCTATATATATATGTATATATTTCCTTTTAATTTAACTTCGAGAATCATTACTTTCACTAAAACTTTGTTCGCTTGATTCTCGTCTACTACCCACAGGTTTTGGCTTGTATTCCGTGATGAATACAGTCACAGAATTTACGGTCACTTCTCTCGTTTGAGCTGTTGAACGATCCACATTTTTCAAGCGGGCTGGATATTTTTTATGCTTGTGTTTTTCGTGGCCGGAGCTACTGTGGCGAGAGCCGGATGCGGACTTATTGCCGTTTGGCATTGTTCCAGATGCACCGGGTAATGTGGCAGCTTGTTGGGCGACGAGCGCTGAATTAAGGCGTGGTTTACGTGTAGATGTACCTTAAATAAGCAAATTAAAGAAAATTTTTTTTCATAAAATATCCATTTTTTTAGATTTATATAACAGATTTAATTTTAGATTCGTTTGATTTTGCTGACTGTCTAGTTAAACAAACTTGAAATATTCACGCTAATATGTATGTATGTAGAGAAACCTTTACGTTCGACTCGTTTTAATGTTTAGTGCGCATTTTTATCTGGTGTTGTCATTTTGCTATAAAAGCAGCTTGAAATACGCCTTTCGGCAGTGAATCACGTCAGCAATATTTTTAAACAAATTGTGTGGTAATCATACAGAACGGAAAACAACAATTTATTGCAAACGAAATCCCTGGGAAGAATAGTTAAAAAATATGAAAAAAAAATTGTCGTAAAGATAATCGCATTTAACATCTAAAGTCGAATATGTCAATGGGGATATTTCAAGTAAACAAGGAACAGTTGAATCCTTGAAAAACAACAAGCCACAATTTTGTCTAAAAATGTTTTTAATTTGCATAAAAAATAGACAAATGTGACGAAATAAGGATAGTAAATCATCAATTAAAATTGAGAATCGTTGATTATATGCGCTTAGTCGACTATTCATTCAACCATTTTTTAAGCGCAAGTTTCATCAAGTTCGTATGAACCAATAATGGTTAAAAGACCATGTTATACACTTCATTTCGTCCACATAATGGCTTTCGAAAGTGCCGGATGCAAATCCGATGGATTATTCTATCCGGGTTTTTTTTGAAGAGTATAGTGTGAGTACTAAATAATATGTCAGTTGATGTGCTAAATAAAGCCAATGGACAAGAATGGTCCAAAATACCGCAAGGTGATATTTATGCAGTATGCATCTCATTTTTTTAAACGTTTGGATGGATATGGACAAATCTAAAGGTGGATTATTTCTACACATTTTTTTTTAGAAATTGCTTAACCCAGCAGTTTCGCATTAACTAAAACGTTTATAAGTTACTGTTAAGAAATAAAATTAACATTTTTAATAATAATAATTAGATTTAGGTGCTGATCTATTTTGTATGAAGCACACTATGAATAGCTTTTGGCAATGCAAAAAAATCAATTAGTCATACTAAAAAGGTTGCAATGAAACTGCTGAACTTACATTGTAAAAAATGTTCTTAAACATCGAGACTTCGTTTGTAAATTGTGAATAAATGGTTCTAAAATGTATTAAATCCAATAAAATGATTGTCTTTGATCTCTATTGTCAACAATTAATGGGATTGCAATAATGCAAGAAGAAATGGTCATCAGAAAAGGTGTTGAGTTCCAGCATTAGAACGCCAGACCACACACATCTTTGATAACACGGCATCACGACATCTTTGATATCATGGGTGTGAAATTTTGAATGCATCTATCATATAGCCTGGACCTTGTACCTTCAGAATATCATTTGTTTTGCATTTTGCAAAAGTTAATTCTTATTGGATTAAATAAAAGCCCGTAGAGCAAATGCAAATCATAATTGGATATGAATATTGAAAAAATCTGTTGATTAAAATGGCATTTCGGACTTGTAATTTGTAAGCGAACTCACAAACGAGAGTAAAATATTTAATATACTTAAAATTAAGTAATATAAGCAGTTCATGTTCATGGTATTTAAAGATATACCACACTGGTATTTTTATAAAAGTTTTATGTCTTATTAAGGCATCATCCCAGTTCTAGTCCCCTTATAATAACTTAACAAAAGTAAATGCAGTGAAATCTCCCCTTACGGACACCTCCAATACGCGGACACTTCCCGATAATTGGCGAATTTCCTGATTCTATGCTTTTGGTGGCAATTTTGGAACAAAATAACCTCCGATAGAGGGATTCTCTCTTGGCCGAATGCGGATAGTACTTTTTTTAAATGCCTAATAATTTTTTCTAAAATACCTGCCGCTACGGGACAAAAATATAAAGCAGATGATATTCTATGAGCAGATTTTTCTTAAATTTTTTTTGAATAACTGCCTTAAGAGAATTCATGGTTTTTACTGTAAGTACGTATGTGTGCAAATGCGAAACAGAAATTATCAATATGGGCGTACATAAGTAGTTATCGGATTCCCATTTTCACTTGCCATCATTGACAACTAAAATGCATTGCAATGGCAATTCAAAATGCACATTTTTAAAGCTCTTTGCACATTTAACTGTTGAGAAAGTACTAAGTTCAGCATAACTGTATATAATAAAAGTGAATTAAAAACATTTAAAATCCATCTCTCCAATCTCCCTCCCCTTAGGCGGGCTCCACTCCATAGCGGACAAAACTAGCTCGACGGAAGTTGTTTGTCTATGGGAGATTTCACTGTATTTCAACTTATCAAAATTATTATTCTTTATACAAAAAGAAAAAAAAAATTCGATGAGGGATTGAAAAATATTTGTGTGCATATTTCTTAAAATCTAAACATATGAAAAGCCTACCCTAGCTAGATACTGCATCTACGACATCCAAATTGTTCTAGTGGTTATTTATATCAGACATATACTAAATATTTGTTTTTTTTTTAATTAAGTATACAATTTTAGGAGTTTTTAAATTATTTACGAAAACAATTTTCTTTACTTTGTTAAAAATATTTTATGACTCCTTAGAAAATTGAAAGCATTTTTCTTGCGTTTGTAATTTTTAGACCCTGTACTGTAAATGTCCTCAATAAATGGCATGCAAGGAAAAAAATATACAATATATCAAGGTCATTTCTTATTGCCATTTCTTTTTATAACCTTCAGACATCGACACCGACACCGGTTTAAAATAGAATTCAGTATGTATGCATATGTACATACATACGATTTTTACAAAACATTGGTAGCCTTAAAGTAGAAGTTCTCTTATCTGAACAACACATAAATAGATGTATATATATGTATATAACTATTAAATAATCTTTTCCTTATAAACGTTATATTAAAATTAAAAAAGAAAAAAAAAATAATTATATATGTATACTGCTCTTTTGAGAAATAATATTAATTATTTAAGGATTTCATTCGTTTAAATCAAAGTAATTTTTTTAATTCCTTTTCATCACCGCTATTCATTCAATTATTCATTGTTAGTGGCAGAAACACAAACAATGTTTTGACCTGTTTTTCTGTGAATACAAAACAACAAATTGTGGAGGCGATGTTGAAAAGGGGACATGGAAAAAATTTAAACTGGCACATAAACGCGCACACACACTCACTCATATGGTTTTGTTTTTGTTGTACTTTCTTACCACCCCCAACAATTGCCGCCTTCTTTATCACTTTGGCTATAAAAATTTATAGATTATCATTTATTATTTAGCACTGGGATGTGTTAAAGGTATTAATCGGTCACTCACCTTTACGTACGTCACACATGCGACATTTAAATGCCTCGGCGGAGTTCCTGTATGTGCAGACGCTGCAGTCCCAGAAATTTTCTTCAATGACTTTCGATTGTCGCTTTCTTCTCACTGGCGACTTCTTGTGATCCATAATAGATTTTGTCTTGAGTTGAGAAAAGATCTTGGCTGGCTGCTGTCGTCCTTATAATATGTGAGAATATCTTAGACACTGGCGTCGTCTTTCTTCTTCCAACAACCGCAGTAGCAGCAGCAGTCCATGAAGACGACGACGGTAACGTAAACCTCTTTATTTTTTTTTATTTTTTTGATTAATTGAACACAACTTTTCTTAAAGAATTGTTTTTCAGACTCAATGTGGCGATATTAACCGCGCCCCTTTTTGGTTAAAGCGCACCTTACGCCTACTAATGTAATGACTGATGACTATATCAACTGTTAATATTATTTTAATTGTTTTTGTTTGCAGTAAAATCGAAAAAATCTATAAAAATGTTCACTATTGTTGGTTTTTTGCTTGTGAGTCGGAAAACGAAAGTTTTCCTTTGCAATAGTAACAGTGATACCAAATTAATAACAAACGCTACTTTACCAGTGTTGGTAAGTGGTGGCATAGAGTGAGTGGCGCCAAATTTATAATCGATAACAGTCTATGTATTTCTGTATCGGAATTTGACAAAGAGATGGCTCTTTAATGCAATGTAATTACTTTAGAATGGATTTTTAAAATGCTATTTTATATTATATTGAAGAGATTACAAAAATAAAACAACTTTTATGTTGTGCGTACCAAAATATAAAGTATTTTTTATGTTAGCCACACGCTTTGTAACATTTTCAATGTTGTCATGAATTCTTGAGATAATCATCGGTAAGTAAACTTAGCATCACTTTACACTGAGCTGTGTTTAGTTGTTTTAGGAAGAAAATTAAAAATTGTTGAAAAGCTACACCAATTAAATCTGAAAATAACTGAAGTTTTAAAATATTTTAATTATTTCTGTGTTTATTTTAAATTTGGTAACAGTTAAAAACTAATCGTATTGTAAAGTCGAAGGAAAGTATAATGCAAGTAATATCAGCTTCAATTCAATAGTAACCTACCAAAGTAAGTCTACATTCATGATATTTTGCATAAATAGTAATTAACTATATTATTAATATATTTGAAATTATTTTCGTCTGAAAACCTTTCCCTACTTCGAGATATACCTAGAGTTAAAAATGTGTTTTAACAAATTCTTTAAAATATTTGGATGACTTTTCGACCATGATATGCATATTGCTGTGGATCGCCATTTTCGTTTTATGAATAAAGTTTATGGAGTTTACTTGTAGCCATTTTGTCAATCCAAGCATGGCATTAATTGAAGTTTATCTAATGCATTTTAATACGATACGCATTGCCTTATTTTGCAAATTCTGCATTCCATTAGTTTGTTGATTTGTGCAACAGAAATGTTGAATTGCCGATCTGTATTTAAAATGAGTTGTAAATATTGATTGCGATCATTATCGTTCCTTGTTTCTTTAATCCTCTGAAAAGACGAATTTACCCCCCTATTTTCAGTATGAAGTCACAATGATCCTTCGATTTTCTCATGGCTATTAAAAACTTATTGCTGTCCATGTTGTTATGTTCCCATTTCCATAATTTTTGTTTTGCTTTCGTTTATTCATTTCCAGATATTTGGTTGCCTCATTATTAATTATATGTTTTATGCCTACATATGTTAAACACTAATCTTTCTATAATGGAACCTTTTAGGCCTCCCTATTCATTATTAACCGTTCTTGTAGTCTGTCTCTTACCTGTCAGATATGACTCAAACCATCCCAATTCAATTCTCTGTAAATTTCAATCATTTTTAAATTTCAATTCAATCTCGTAAAATACAACAATTATTCTACAATTTTCCCATTCCTTTCTGCCTTTTTCCATTTGTTTATTATGAAATTAACTGCTACTTCGCAAGAAAGTAATCCAGAATGATATTTAGATGGCAAAGCATTCAATTCCATATATTTCTGAAGTTGTCCTTTTACGCATTTTTTCAATATTTTATCATTTGTTTTTTTATTTAATAGGCGAAACTCTTTCCACACTTCTTGGATTTCTTATCGATCGACTGCTATCATAAAAAAAATTATTAAACTTCAGCCATTCCTAGATTTTTCTTATATTTCCTTTGGCTAAATACCACAGACCGAACTGGATTGTGGTTCTTATTAAGCATTAGATTTTTAATTTCTCCCTATACGTTTATTCTATTTTTTGCATTATTAATTCTACTGTTTATAAACTTATTTCTCCCATTTTTAATAGTTTCTAACGCTCTTGTAGCTTGACAATGCCTTCTCAATCTTATTATCTAATATTTATCAATTTTCTCGAGTAATTATTATTAACAACTTTTCCAAACGTTATGTTTTCAAATGCCTTCTCGAATTGTTCATTGAATAGTCAAACATTATTATTGAGATCATCATCAATCGTCTTATTCCTACGATCTGTTTATTATACTGTGTTCTCTTGTACTAAAATATTTCAATTTCTTTATTCTTCTTGTGTCGCTGTTATTACTTACTGTATCGATAATTTCGTAAATCGAACTTTTATTCAAGTTATTATAATAATATAATCAATAATGGTTTTTGAGTTTCAAGTTATTCTTGTAAACTCTCTCATTATCTGCTTAAGGCCATTCTTGATATATTCTATCTTATCCTTGTAAAATCCTTCTTTTTTCCAATATTTATTGAAATAGCCTGGCATTTTTACATCACAATATGCTTCATTGATATCCACCAAATTTTCGCAAATTCTACATTAAACTGTAGGTCCCTTATAGACAAAATTAGCACACACACAAGATGAGTGATGTAAGAAAATAGGATCTAATCCTGACTAAAGGACCAACTAAGTACATACATACATAAGTGAGATTAAAGTTGTTAAGTTTCCCTTGTATACTCATATCTATAGATCCCGTGTATTTGCAATGATTGTTAGGTTGTTAAACCTATTCTATCTTTCATAGCATTTAGTTTATTCTGGCATATCGGACATTTTCTATTCGTATTTACATATGTGATGTTCATCTTGTTGTATATTCTTACCATACGCCTTTATTGAAGAAAGAACAAAAGCAACAATAAAGTTTTAATACAATTTAAAACACATATTCAATACAATTCACATGAACATCATCATTCATATGTACATAAGTATGTGAAAGTCTTAAATATAATCTGCAAATCCAGTTTCGTTTAAAACTGCGAATACACGTAATCCCATTTGCTAAACCATAACGTGCTCAGTGAACTTTTGGCAAAAAAAATTCTTTAAGTGCATCAGGAAAGTGACCAAAATTTGCTTTGCTGTTTATGTTGTACAATAATAACAAACAACAAAGGTATACATATTGTTAAAAAAGAAATTGCAAAAATCTAATCAGTAATGATGCCCACACAAAGTAGTTAAACGGTGAAAATCTTCATTGACTAAAAATAATAACGAATAAAACAAATTTCAAATGGGACCTTTTAAGACCCAAGGATCGACTTCTATTAATTCTACACCACAATCATCAACAAATTTTGAGTTTAACAAAATAAGTTTATATTTACATATAAACTGCGTCTAGCATTTGAATTCAAAGAAGTAGATATAGCCACTTAAGTCTTAAATAAATTACTCACACATTTTACACCAGGACTAGCATATTGTAGTCAGATTTTTAAAAACAAAAGTTTGAAAGTGTTGTATTGCAATTTGTAACATAAGAAAAAGAGTTGCCATTCCAACACGTTTACCCCCAAGTTTAACATACATACATAATTGGCCATTACAACCCTTCAGTCAGGATTATGGATCTAGTTTCTCACACCACTTATGTTGTGTGTGTTAATTTTATACATGAGTGGCGGGACCTACAGTTTAAAGTCGACTCCGAACGACAGGTTTTTGAGAAACTTTTCATGGCAATTTTATTTACTCTCAGAGTTTTTGCGAGAAATCTGCTGAGAGGAAGTTGCCGAAGAAATATTTTTTGTATTTTATTTTTTTAATGTCTGACCTGGGGCTCGAACCCTGGCTTTTCGTCTAATAAGCCAACACACTACCTACTAGACCACGGCGACTACTACCCCCAAGTTTAATCGTCTATTGATTTCAACACGTTGCTACTGGTACATACATACATACTACATACATAATTAGCCATTATAAGGCTTCAGTCAGGATTACGACCTAGTTTCTCACACCACTTATGTTGTGTACGTTAATTTTTATACATGAGTGGCAGGACCTACAGTTTAAAGTCGATTCCGAACGACAGATATTTTGGAATTTTATCATTCTATTCAATTTTATTTACTATCAAAGTTTTTGCCACAAATCTGCTGAGAGGATTTCGCTGAAGAAATATTTTTTCATATTTCGTTCAGTTGGAGATGCCTGTGCTGGGGTTTGAACCGAGGTCTCACGTCTAATAAGCCAACACACTACGTACTAGACCATGGCGACTTCAACTTTACAATTGTGAATGGCTGGTTGGTCTTCGGTTTGGTGAAGATCAAAAAATTTTGATTTTCATTCAGGCGACGAAAAATACGTTACAAAAACAATTTATAAGTAAATTTGATTGAAAAAGAGGAACGAGTGAAGAAGACGACCAACCGTTGACTCAACTAGTTGTACAACTAATCGCAACATGTAGGGGCCGCATAATACAACTAATACATTTGATCGTATTTTCCCCGTTGCATTCGTTCGATTCTTGTATGTTCGTTGTGATATTTAGAGTATATCTTGATTTTTAAATTCTAAGAATTTACATTTAACCTTACATTTAAAGCATTGCATAATATTCGTACAATCATAAATTTTACATTTTTTCCCTACCACTAGGTATGAGTCATTATATACCCTGCATTTCGCATTATATAGAGTAGGACCGTTCCGATAGCTTTACTTTACTGTTTATCAAATTATCACTTTGCTTTTTTAACCCCTGATCCTTCTTCATTCTCCGAAAATTTAAATGTCTCCATCGTATAAAAAAACATACAAATATAAACTATGATTTAAACATTTAGGGTCATTATTATAACTTGCCGTTAACTAAAGGAAGGATTTTAAGATAGAAGTGATCGTTAAGCTAAAGGGAGGATCATCCTACCTTTAACATTTAAAGGTCACTTTATGTTTGAACTTGCCATATTATATATTATTTTCATTATGACAACTTCAAATTTTAACAAAATGAGCATATACAACAAAAAACAAAGCCTGCGGTTGCCACTGTGTTAAAAAAAATCTTGTATAATTGAGCAGTTTTATCGACATTGCTCCGGCACTGCCATATTTTTGAAAAATTTTATCTGTAAGTTGTAATAAGGAAATTAAGTTAAAGGTAACTTTACAGTTCCCTTTAATTAAAGGTACCTTTAACTAAACCCAAGTTTAACGGAAAGTTGTAATAATGGGCCTTAATCAGAAAAAAATGATTCAGACCTTATCGTATGGGTTGAGAGAACTTCTGATTTATTTTACCGAATAACTAATTAACAGTTAACGAAGTATAGTATAGAGAGGGTCTTTTTAAAGAAAAAATAAATACACAATATTTTTTTTAAATATATTACTTTTTATTTGTAGGCAGTTTTAAAGAACATATTTTTTTATAATGACATTTATATAATGAATATGTTTTGAATAATCATCGTTTTTTAGTTGTTTATTTCTGCATTTTCAATTTTATTGATTTAATTTTTTTTCTTCTTCACTTCTTCACTTAATCAAACATCATTCCGACTATAATAATACTCCATTTTATTTCTTTGTATTTTATTTTCGGTAATTTATCTATATTTTATTTTTATTATTATAATTTCTTTTGTTTTTTGGTTAAAGTTTATAATGCAAATTTCGTCTCATTATTATTATTCATTTAATTGCAAAAAATTCAATTTATTATTAATTCTTTTATTGTTTATAAATATTATTCTTAAAATAAGAAATAATAATAATTTATAAAAAAAGGAAAAATGTTTTTATTCTTATTCTTATTCTTTAGATCATTTTTTTGTTTTCTGTTCTCATCAATAGTATATAATTAATAATATATAATTACTCATTATATAGTATGTATGTATGTATGTATATGTATTAAATATGTTTTAATTTTATATTAATTTATTTATTTATTAATATCAGAGATCACTGTTATTTTTTATTATTAAAAAAAAAGTTAATGCATGAAGTTTACAAAACAAAAACATAATGAAAAACGATATTTTTTGAATATCTTTTGAATATTATGTATGTTTGTTGTTTGAAATACAATAGATTTGAAATTGAAGTTTCCTTTTCAATTTTTTAATATTTTTGTCTGAATATTGTGTGTTTTTATTTATGTATTGTTTGCATCAAAATTTTTTTTCAAGTGGTTTTGATGCAATACAAGAAGATATTTTATTTGCAACACTTTAAAGTGTTGTTTTCTAATTATTCGAATGAGGCTTTTAAAAAATTGTTTTTTTTTTTTAATTTTTTTTTATATTTGGTTTTCTTTTATGTTATTTTTTTAGAATTGCTTTTTTGTTTTGCATTTAATTGTAAAAACGATGAGGTAAAAATTATTATTTTATTAATTTTTTATAATAGTTTTATTTCGAAAAACATAACAAATAATTTTCAATTAATAACAATAAAAAGTACATTATTATTATATTTATATTTATTTTTGTTTTTATTTCTTTTTAATATAAAATTTACATAAATTCTTTACTTTTTTTCTGTTTTTATATTAACTTTCTGTTTGTATTTATATATTATTAGTTTTTTTTGTATTCATATATAATCTAAATATATTCACTATATTGTAAGAGTAAATTTATGTTATATTTACTTATATTTTATAATTTTTTTTTATTAATTTATTGTAACAATTAACGTAAAAGTATGTATATGTAAAATGTATTTGTTATTGTTGTATATCCTTTAAATTACTCCTAGATATATAAAATTATTTTTATGTAATATTTATTTTATTTCCTTTAATATTTGTTTTTCTTTCTAATTTTTTTTGGTTACATGCAAAAATGCTAATATATACAGAATAGTAGATCAAGAAAGTGAAAACTATTTGAATAATTCAGATAGTTTTTCTTAGTCCACATTGTTAAGTGTATCAAGTACACTTTGCAAGTTTTTAAAATCACTCAAACAATAGAAATAATGGCTGAAATAAGCAATAAGTTCGTGCGGTATTAAAAATTCATTTAATACTTAATATTTTATTTTAAAACATTTTTTTTAATGAATAGTTTGCTTAAAATTAGCCTTCAGGTTGAGATGTAATAGCACACAAAAATGGTAGGCAATACAATGGCGGTCCTGACAACTTTGTGATAAGTGTTAGTCCTCACATCCTCTTATTTTGTGTTGTAACTCAACCTGGAAAATAATTCTCAAGTGGTTTTCACCGGTGCTATAAACTATTTATATTCACTAACATGTTGTTGATAGTCGCGAAAAATTAAATTAATATACATATACATACATATTTTCCACTCTTACTGGGTTTGATAAATAACAACATTTATGAAGTGAAATCTCCCAGTTGAAGCAATTTCTGAATGTAAGCCAAAGCTTATCAGAAATTTTTTAAATGTTACTAAAGTTTCCTTTGCGGTAATAAAATATATGGCTCGTGTCAATGGAAGCAAATATCAAGCTTTCTTCCACCGTTCTCTAAGGAATATTCTATGCAAATGGTGACTCCACAACTTTATTTTCCAACTCAGAGTTTTACAGATGTATGCAAACAGATGTTGCCCTAGAGACGAGATTAAGGGATTGTGACTGTATTGAATACAATGCAGAAGCCGACATGATATAGAACATGAACATGATATTCGACTGAGAATAAGGGGAAGAAGCATAGGGACTATAGGGACTAAGTTAGACGAGATTAAGATGTTGTGGAAGGATTAATGTGGAATAAAAAATAAAAAGTCTGGCTAAATGGCATTATACGCCACCTAAGAGGCACGAAATCGCTACCCGAGTATTAATTTTTTTGCACAACTGTACAAGAATTTAAACTTGGAATCATTATAATCCCCATCACCAGCCAACTATGTTTGATAATGTTTGCAATCATCTTAAAAATAATGTATATGTTTACTTAAAGTAATATTTTAAGCCCAAAATATCGACATATGAACACCCCTACTTATTACGTGCTATGTGTTAGGGAGGAAGGAAAGAGAGAGAGAGAGAGTTTAAGAGGCCAGTGCCTGTAGTTGTTCGAAATACTTTCTGTACTGAGCTCATTGTGAATTGCACAGGTTTGTAATACCTGTTCACACCATAGTTAACCCTTAATGAGTTTTTTGAGGTATATATTATCATTATTCACATAACGGTTAGTAGTTTTAAAACTGTTGTTATGGAAATGTTATATAAAATAACATATAAAAAGAAATTAAAAAATTGCGCATGAAATGAGAAGAAGTCGAATATGCCAATTATGTTGACAAAGATTTTGAAAAATAAATTTACTTTAAAATTGTGAAAGTTAATAAATAAAAAACGAAAGCTTTAGTAAGTTTTGAAATTTCTTAAATTCGAAAAATTCGATCTAGTACAATATATATTTGCAAAGATGCATGTATTTGTAGAAATAATTCTATTAATTTTAAGTTAAACTTAATTTCATTATACATATTATACAGCATATGTTACAAATTATTGTATGTTTAATTTTATAATTTAATTTTACTGATTTATGTAAATGTGTATATAGAATATTTAATATATTTTAATATGATATTTTTCTTTCATTTGTTAATCTCTCGTAATATAAAATGTTTAAATGTCTAAATGTTAATTCCCAATTTGTTTAATTTTTGTTTTTATCAATAATTTTTAATATACATTCATAAATAGTGTAAGTTTAAATTATTATTTTCTTTTTGTATGTTTTTTTTTTGTTTTTAAAGGATATACGACGGCGGGGATTACATGATTTTTTTGTTATGTTCCATAATAAATTTCATTTCAAGTTATAAGTTATTTTTCATATTGAGTTATTTAAATATTATTTACTACATTGTTAAAGTTGTTGGTTTTTTTTTTTGTTTATTATTATTTTTCGAAATGATTGGTTTTCATTGGACAATAAATGTGACTTTAAAGAAGCAGTAGGTCTTTTATAGCTTTAGTATGTCAAATATTAATTTCTGTTCTGGTTATAACAATAGGTTGTATAGTAGAGTTTGCAATTGGTGTTCTTTTTTTGTTTGTTCTGTTTTTTCTTTTTGTTTTTTTTAATTCAAAATAAATAATTGACAGACTTGTCTGTATTATTTAATTAGAAAGTTATTGCTGATTCTGCTGTAGCTTTTCTTTTTTCTAATATTTGAAATTAAACTGCCAGGTTACGACGTATTGTGTATTCAGTTATCTATCAAGCGACCCTATTTATAACTATTAAATTATTTTATATTTAAGCTTAATCGGGAGAGAATTTAAATTAGTGTAGGTAAGATAAGAGTAGTATTCATGTTTGTTTTTAATTAATTTT
Source organism: Sarcophaga subvicina (assembly GCA_936449025.2). Taxonomy (NCBI): domain Eukaryota; kingdom Metazoa; phylum Arthropoda; class Insecta; order Diptera; family Sarcophagidae; genus Sarcophaga; species Sarcophaga subvicina. The sequence continues at coordinate 45,233,790 of OW388084.2, forward strand.
AAATTACTTTTTACAAATATTGTCCGACAGATTCCCTATACTTAGACTTACTAGTCAAAAAAATGAATAATGAAAACCTAATGTTATAATCCTTCAGGAGCTGCTACAATAAAATTTCATTTTTCATCCTTTTTAAAGACAGATACACCCTCATTACTGCACTATACTTTTATACTTGCAAAGTATTTTTTTTTTTTACAAAATGTATAACTTATTTAAATTTTTTATATTCATATATGTACCATATTATTTATATATTTCTGAGTATTTTTTGTATTTTCGTAATATAATAATATCTATTTACAGTTTATAATAATTTTTATAATACAAATAGTTTTTGAGATGAATTCTTTTTTCATATTTTGTAATTTGTAAAATTTTAAAGAGAAAAAATATATTGTTTATCAATAATTACAAGAATTTACGTTTTGTTTTATGTTTAAATTCTATACAATTGGTCGAGTATATGAACTAGTTTCTACGTTAAATTGTTAATAGGGAAGTTTCATAATAGAATAAATCACTAAATTTTATACATAATTTCGAATTGATGATATTTACAACGGAAAATAGAATACATACATAGTTCCTTTGTGCAGAAGGAGGATGCCCAGTCGCTTTAACGATTTCAATAGGCGAAAAATTAATGCCAAAAATGTAGATAGTAATTTACCTTGGTGTTCGAGGATTTGCATATTGCATTGAATATTCACTGTTGACAATTCCTTCTAAAACAGTTTATAAGATAGATAAACGTGTCTACAGCAAAGATATTAGCCTGGATTTTCTTTCCATTTTTTATGTGTTGTATATAAAATTTATTTTTTAACAGATCTGTTAAGTAAGGCATTTGCTTACTCGTCTCTATTCCAAAGGAAAATATGTAACTGAAACCACAAATGTGTTTCAGTGTACAGTCCTTCATAAACGAATATTTTTAAATTGTCCGGTGAATACAATATTAGCGGTAAATAGAGCTCATTTCAATCATGGTGGTAATATCGAAATTTTTTCATTTAATATGTTTAATTATTTAATAAAATAAAATTAAATTTAAAAATATGAAATCTTAAAAAGGTTAAAGCTAAAAAATTGTTTTTATATAGAAAACGTATTTATTTCTCGACTCGAAGTGGTTATTATGTAATGATATATTAAGCAAATGTTTGCGAAAAAACGTACCTAATGTGGACAATTTTGTCGGAACTTTAGTTAGAATTTATAAGAAACTTGAATTCAATATTGTAATATTTTATTTTGCTATTTTTGTCTTGCAAAAAACATATCGCAGTTATAGCCAACAATAACAAAGGAATTCGTTGTTCGTATCTTGTCTTAGTTAGTCGTAAATAAAAACTTATAATGAAATATCAACGAACGCCAATGCTTATAGCAAAGACAAAGATTATGTACTCTACGTACAGATAATTTCACTTTATCATTTGATATTTTTTTGTAAATCACTTCAGCACCTTTTAGCAAATTTGTTCATATGAACCTGAACTCCTATATATAGTGGAACTATATTTACATATTTCTTATGTTTATTTTTTAAAATTTAATTAAAATTATTTATAATTTTAATAACGTTACGGATTTAGGTATTATCGTAGATTTCAATTCAGAAATTTGTATTACGATATTACATTCCATTATGAAACATTTTGCAAGAAATAAATAATATTTCAAACTTGAATCTTTATATGAAACTTCCCTTGTTATTAATTTATTTAATTTAATTTATTTATTAGTCTAACTGTTAGGTGAATATGTATAATTAAAATTAACAAAATAGAAAAACGAAATTTTTACTAAATTTGAATAAATGTATGTATTTCTTGAGAATTGTTTTTAATAAAATTTTTTAATGTTTTGTTTTTTTTTTATTTTAATTTTTAACTCTGTTTCAAATAAAATGGCAATCAAAAGCTGTTTGGTTTTTATTAGAATTATTCGTTCACTTTTGATTTCAGATCATTGTTATATAGTAAAATATTATGTTATATTATTTTTTTATCGTTTCATTATTAATAATATTGTTTAAATTGTTTTTTGTTTAAAGTTTGTTTTGTATTTGGTTGTTGTTAGTTGTTTTGTTTTTTTTTATATTTATTTGTTTAAAGTTAGCTTAATAAGGCATATAAAGTTTGTATTTAGTATTTATAGTGATTGTGTAAAAATCTGCGTGTACCTGTGTGAGAGTGAGGTGAGATGAGTGTGTGTGTGTGTGTGTGTGTGTTTGTATGTTGTAAAGGTGTTTTAAATATTGTATTAGTGTGCTATTTCAATATATTCAATTGGTTTTTAGTTTTAGTGCCCAAAATATTTGTTTTTTGTTTTTGTATTTTTATTTTGCTGTTATTTTTGTGGTAAAACATGTTGATCATTTTCTTTAAAAATAAAATCTCATATGAATGTATATGTCGTATATATGTATGTATATGTATAAGGCATTAGTGTATTTCTTTAATATTTTTTTTATAATTTTCATAATAATTATCGTTATAATTACAATTATTTTAATTATTCATAATCATTCATTCTAACAACTATGTTAATAACACCATTTCCAAACGAAGTTATTGATAAAAGTTTAGTTTATATGATTCGTATAGCTATACAAATACACATGAATGTGTATTTTTCAACTTGCGATTTTGTACATACGTATTTATGTGTGAATTAGTATATATTATTACATCCATTGGGATCTTGACTGCACACCGACTATTCACTAAATACGAATTTGAAAATAATTTTTTTTGTTGTAATGAGATCTATTACTAGTTATCCGTTCAATTTAAATATTTTTTTATTTTTATTATATTAGATTATTGAGCGAAATATATGCCAGAAATCTTAAAGCAATAACTGATAATTAAAAAATATAATCAATAAATATTTTCCTTTTCATATGACCAGAATAAAGATATTTTCTTATATTCTTATTCTTAGTATTAAGTTCTGTTTTATATATTTCCCTTTCCTCAATTATCAGAAAAAAATGTCTTTATAGTGTCCTTAAATTGGTCTCTAAAAAGTTCTTCAAAAGTCGGCTAGAATATCTGACATACATGCGTATGTCTTAAGAAATAAAAAGATTTAATTTAGTAACTGTTCTACTTGATATCCCTGGATACATTTCTTGACCGTTCGATCGAGTAGTAGAATAGGAGAGATTGCAGAATTTTTAAGCTATTATGGCCCAGTCTATACGTTTTAGAATGAACATTATGCTCTGAGTGTAAGAACCAGCTTGTGGGACATAGACACCCCTTCTTTCTGTAGGATTGTGAAAATGTGAGAGAGCCTTAAACGTACGGTTCTTGCTCAGGATTTGTTTAATTACCTTGAGAAATGATCTTCTGTTAAGGTTCCTGATGTAAAGAGTTTCATCTGTGACGTCATTTGGCAACTAAGATGTTTCTGCATTTCTTCCCATATATCTACTGTCTCTAACATTATCTCTCCAAAAGTTTTCTTTTTGACAGCGTTTCTTTCATTTTTTCTTCAGTTTTGAATTTTCACAACATTGGCCTTTTCTGGCTTCCTTTAACTGTCTTCGCAAATTAACCTTACCGACTAGGATTTGTAGTACAAGTATTAAATAAAAGCGAAAACTATTTTTTTATATATTTAAGGAGTCTCAAATTACTGTTATGGTTTCTAAGAAAAATCATTTTTATATTTGTAAAGAAAGAACACGTTGATTCAATTTGATTCCAATCTTCGATCAGAAATAATAAAAAATTAAAATGTTTCGAATAATATTTCTTTCATAAAATTGTCATTTATTTTATGTTCTCATTGAGCTTAGTATTCTTGGGTGTAAATACAAATCGAATTTTTGTAGAGCTTATTTATTTTGAAGGTATTTTATTTCATTAGTTTATTAGTATAAGTAAAAAATTAATTTTAAAATGCAACGCTCTTTACATTTTATAAAAGCAATGCTTATTTGATAAACTATTGATATAAATGATTAGACTTTACGCGAAGAATGGAGAAAATTAAATGAAACAATAATGCTGAAATTGTTGACACTTGAAACTGGAGATATTAGAATATTTTTAAAAAACACTAAATCGTTAAAAAAATTAACTCTTAACATTAGGACAAAGCATTTGTATGATTGAAAATGCTAATATGGAATATGACCTGTAATAAAATATTATGTTCAATTAAAAAAATCTTTCAAAATATTAAAAATTTTGCTATCGATACTATTTCCACCAAAAAGCGAAATCTTAACAATTTTACTGGCGATGCTATTTCTGGATACTCATGTCTATTAAGATGTATTAACCTACATGTAATGATTTTTATAGCTCTACCAAGAAGGCTAGTTTCTCTCAAAATATATCGACTTTACGCATTTAAGACATTCACTAACCGTTAGCAGCTTAAGTTTTTATTCAATTGGGATTTTTAATCGTCTATATCGGGACCAATTCTTCATAGAGATTTGAGAATTACTAGAGTTTATCAATAATTCATATAATGAAAGTGTTTGCGTAGCTAGAGTTTTAATGTTAGAAACCAATTAAAATTTTTAAAAATTGGGTTTGTTGAAAATGTCATACCATTCTACATAATTTTTATTTTAATAAAAAAAAATCTGCCTTTTTTTCTTGTGGACTAGTCTACACTAGAGCTACAAAATATTACTACTACTACTACTATCAGATTTTAATTTTATCAGTTAATGCTTTAAGATTTATGAGTCGGCCAATTTCTTGCGCTACTATATAAGTGATATTTTTCAAATTTATTGTATTACATTGTCCAAAATTGATATGAATCGGTTTGTATTGATCATAATACTTGTCTATAACTTTGTTTCTACGCTTTACTAGAAAAACAGACTTAAAAGAAAATAGGAAATGAAAAAATTTGGATTGTGATTTTTTTGGTTGTTTTATTTCGAATTGCTTTGTATTTTTTTTTTAATTTATTATATAAAGTGAAACTGAAACAATAAGAATTAGAATAATAATATTAATCGTAATAAAAATTAATACAATTTTATTTTTGTTTTATTTTGGTTAATATTTCTTTTTTTTTGTTTGTTTCTTTTGGATATTTTTGGTTTATTCTTTTTTGTTTGGTTTATTATTAATTTTTTATTTTATCAATTTTATTCTTCCTTTAACATGGCAGTGATGTCTTAATTTTACACAAATTATTTGTTTGTTTGTTTATTTACTTTCTTTATATTTCTTTCATCTTTTTTATTTAAATTTATTTAGTATCCTAAATCAAATAATATGCATATTATAATGTAATTAAATATAATAAATTGTCTTAAGTATGTATATTTTATATATTATATATTTAATAGGATACTTTAAACTGTCAAAATAAAAATGTACATAATTTTTCCTAGTGCATAATCATTTAATTATAATAATTTTTCTTTTTTTTTGTTTGTTTAATAATAATCATAAATATATTATATCATTTCAATTAGTTAATTTATTAACAGTTATATATATTATTAAATAGGTATGTATGTAGTTCATGGCTTTCTTTGGTGAAGGTGAGTGAATCTCTGTGAATTATTCTCACTTTCAGGATCTGTCCCAATATTATCTTCAAAACATCTTCACATACACCTTTAAACAACTTTTTGTTTATATAGAGTAGAATCAATTTAAATTATTTATGATTATATATTCATTGGTATTTGCTAGTTTATTAACAAAACATAAATAAAATATGCAAATTAATAAGAATTTTATTACAATTACAATTTCAACGAAAAAAATCCAAAAAAAAATATTTTCAAATTATTTTGTGTTTGTATTTTTGAGAAATTAAATAATAAATCTTGTAACTCTTAAATAACTAAACATTGAATGACTATTTTTTAAAATAGTAAAGCTCGCTTTAAGGCGTTTCTTTAGGTTTTTTTTTTTCTTTGTTGTTTTCCCTTAAATTTTGGAAAATACTATACAAAGCTACAAACTTTGCCAATATCTTTAGAATATAAAGAAACAGGCACACATCCTTGCATACTAGCATTTTTACGTAATTATCTTGGTGGGTATGTGATCAACGGCCCAGCCGTTTAATATATTGCCCTTCGTCGTAAATTTACTAACGATAATAACAAGATGTGAAACTACAAATATTGATTTAATTTGCGTTTTTATTTCAATTTAATTCCACAGCACTGTCTCCCTGGGAGGGTAGTCACTTCCTATGGAAATTTTAGAATTATAGAATGCATGAATTTGATTTCAAAACGCTCGTTTGTTCATCCAATAATAGGTGTAAAATCAGTTGTTAAATGTGATTTCGAACGATTTCGGTGATTTATAAAACTGAACTGAACTATTTTATAAAATTTAATGTCAACATAATTAAAAGAAATTGTTTATGGTATTTCATTCATCTTAATTTTTTTTATTAATCAGTCACTTCCCGCATAAAGTTCTAAGATTATATTCAAAGTATTACATAATTGTATAATAAATCAAGCTTTTGGATAACCTGCAGTAACGCAATTTCAGTAATGAATTCCTATCAAAATTATTTCAAATGTTGCTTAAAAATTGGTATTAAAGCCATTTAAGTTATTGTATTAACACGTTCATCGCCACGATAATATCAGAAAAATGTTCACATGTGCCACGGCAACTATTAGATAATTTAGTTAAAAATGTATCAAGGAAACTTAATGTATCACAGAAAAATTTTTGTTTGCCAAAATTCCCGGAAAAACACTATTTTTTTATGTCACACATATTTGACTGACATGGCCCTATATTAAAACTTTTTTTATTTATTTATTTATTTGAAATGCGTATTTTACAAAAATAAATTTGTAAAATACAATTCCAAAATAGTGTGGACTACAAATCAGACATATATGTGTGACATGGCTCATGTAGAACTTCTTAGCGTCAGACACATATGACTGACATGGCTCCTGTAGAACTTCTTAGCGTCAGACACGTATGACTGACATGGCGATGAACGTGTTAATTGGCTGAAAGGTTATATTTATAGATAACGAATTGAATAACAGGTTTAAATAAAGGGAAGGCAAACTTTAGTACTTTTTGTTAATACAAAAACCTTAGTATTGGCACCCTAAAATCGAGAACTTGAAAAATATTTTAAGATTTTTTTTGGACAATATATAATACACTGCGTAGTTTATTTGTTTTTGGTATACGATATACAAACATACATACATATGTGTGGTGCAGAGTTACTCGGATTGTAAAGTAATTTAATTTGTTATAAATTATACAGGACAGAATCGTAATACAGAATATGATGATGGTGGTGAGTTATTTTTCGGATACTGTGTGGTATTAATAATAATTATAAATGCAAATAGGCGGAAACAATGCTGTGTTAAATGAAATTACTGAAATATTTGAAAACATTTCGTAGCACTTATACAAGAAGTATAAGAATAAAAAGGTGTTTGCAAATCATTTTTGATGTTGTATTTCATAAAGATCAGTCTTTAATTAATTTCATAATTGTGTTTTCAATTACAATTTATTATAAATAAATAAAGCGCTCCAGTTAAGAAATTTAAAAGTTACATTATTATTATAAAATAAATATGGCGGTAGGTTAGAAAGTAATCGTGAAATACTTTTTCTTTTTATTTTTTTCATTTGTTTTAGAATAATGTTGTATGGGGTCGTGTGTGTATTTCGGTTAAACTTGTGTTGGATTAGCATTTTTTTTAAAACAATTTTCTACTACATTTTATGTATGTTATCCGTTCCTTGAAATATGTTGCAGGATTTTTTTATGATTTCATTTGCTAAACAATTTATTTATATATTTTACTTTTATTTTTGTCATTTTTTTTTGTAATTTTTTCTTGTTGTTTGTCTAATATATACACTATTCCATTTTTTTTTATAATTTAATATTTTTTATATCTTTTATTTATTTGCATTTTTTTGCTTAATTAAATTACTCTAACTATAACAGGGGATCGTCTATTAATGTAATTATTGTTAATGCAATTTATAATAATATATAATATAATAAATATTTAACTACTAACATTTTTTTGTTGCCTTTTTCAAAGTGAATATGTATGGTAATGCTTTATTATAATTATTTTTATTTATTTTATTTATTATTTAGTTATTTTTTTTTACTAAACTTATTTAGTACTCTTTTTATATATTTTATATATTTATTAATTAATTTTATTTATTTAGTATATATGCTGCTTTATTATTTAATTTATTTGACAAATAATTTTATTTTTAGTTGAATTATGAGTTATTTATGAATGACATCACATTATGATTTTTAATTTATAAGTATATTTGCATTCCTTTTTTTTTTAATTTTTTTATATATATCATGACCAAATTGGCTGTGGGCACAATTCACAATTTTTTTTGATACTAAATTTAGAAATAAAAAATATTTTGTATAAATGATAGACAAATGATTGAAAAGAATTCATAACAATATTAGGTTGAACTTAAATTGAATACAAATATATTAAATTAATTAAATGTAAAGCAATTGTTAGCAATATTAGAGAGGTTCTTAATTATGTATAAATAGTAGAAAAAATATTTTTAATTTTAGTTTTTCAATTTTTTTTTATTTTTTTTTTAGTTTTAGTTTTGTTTTTTGTTTTTTTTTTTTTAATTTTAGCTTGAAGATTAGATTTTAGAGTATGTATATGTAAATACTGGGTTTTTTTTCTTTGATAATGATTTGAAAAAAGTATAAGCAAAGAACAACAACAAATGTACAAATATATATAGTAGAAACTGTAAACTGTAGTGTAGTTAGTGTAGAGAGATTTAGAGATAGAGAGATAGAGAGATAGTAATTTTTATTATGTTTAATAATTTAATAATTATGTTTAGAAAAAGCTCTTTAAGAATCCAGCTGGTCCAGCCTGTAAAGAGAAAAACAAAATGAATTAAATTTTTTATTGCATTAAATTTGTATTCAATTTTATTTTAAATTAATAAATTGTATATACAATACAAAATTAGTTCAGTTATGGTCTGCAAGTGTTCAAATATCAATATTCTTGTGTTATTTCTTCTTTCTATTCAGTCTGTCGCTTCGAAATTACCGAGTTGGTAGTGATTTGGTCGATTTTTTTGCAATTTCAATGGCATTATGCATGTTTAAATTCATTTTATTAATTTTGAGAATATGTTGCAATTTTAATATATTTTTACAATGTTTTGTCTTTTTTATTCTTAATTTTTATTTTTTTTTGTTAAAGAGTTCGGTTATAATTCATTTAAAAAAAACTTGGTTTCAAAAGGCAATCACTTCTTCAACAGTGTGTTTCTTTGAGCATTACAGATATCAGCTAATATAATGCGGCCACTACACTTTGCGACTGGCTTTACAACTTTTTAATTTTGGGCATACAATTGTTATGTTGAATGGCTGGTTGATTGTCGGTCGGTGGGTTGAAGATCAAAAAATTCTGATTTTCATTCAATCGTCAACCAATACGAAGCTACAATAACAATTTATAAGTAAATGAGTGAAGAAGACGACCAACCGTTAATTCAACATGGTGTACAATTAATCGCAACGTGTAGGAGCCGATTAAAACATAGTATTGTATTCTTCAATACTAATGAAATCAGTATTTTTGTAATACCAACATATATATGTATATTAAAAATAATTTTGAATAAGTTAGAGATACCTCTTTGTATAAATAATAATTATTTTTTTATTCAGTTTTACTTATAAAAAAACTATGTTGAGTCATGTGATAGAAAACCTGAGGTAATAAGAAGTATATTTTTATTCCTTTATTTATAAAATGAAGACCTGCAGATTTCGGTGGGAAATAGTTTCTGATCTGAATGACCTCTAGCGAAATTGAGAAAGTTTTAATTCTATATTTTTTTCTATATTTTTAAAACATAGCAAACCAGTAACATCTCTGGCAAACAACATTCCAAAATAATAAAAAACAGAATGAAGAGGGAATTAAATCTGTACCACCCAAATTTTCTTCTGCGAATATCTAAGTGTATATCTCATATTTTATCCATCGAAAGTTGTTCGTTTCTAATTATGCCTAACCAGAATATTCTAAGAATTCTTCTAAGAAATCGATGCACTTATAATAAATCAAGTCTCACAACCATTAGGAAGTGGAAAGTGAACATAGGCCATGAAAGTATATAACTTCTCTCCGACTCCGTACGTGTTTGAGTGCTATTTCCAGAGCGTTTACATCAATTCTACTTTACATTTATTCAGCTTCCATAGCTTTTTGAAATAATGCTACCCAGATATTGAAATTCTTTTACACGATGTTCTTTTGTTTCGAGCTCTTTTGTTCTGAAATTAATTCGTATATCTTTAGTTTAACTCCATTTATCCTGAAGTCAAATTTATTCGACTTTAGATAAGCTTTCCTTGTATATCACGGAATCTATGGATGAGTACACATATATTATCCGTGTAATCAAGCAACTTTTCTATACCAACGGTTCTATACGTTTCAGATATGTTTCCTTAATGTAATACCATGCACAGGAACCCCTCTTAGCTGCTGCGTATTATTTTTAGTGGAACATCTATTTTTCTCAGTTCGGTTTATTTTCATACATACATTTCCTATAAAAACGGTAGCATCGATATTCTATACGTAGTCTACTAATGTGACATACTTATGGGCAATTTCATGTCAAGTGGCCCAATTTTTAAAATCGATGTCTTCCGATTTGGATGAAATTTGCACCAAGGTTAGTAACTTAGATGCGAACGCTTTATTCCGATGGGCAAAGAACCATTGTAAAGAAACTGAAATAGTTTATAGTAGCAAAAATTATCACGAGGAAACATTAAAAACATTGAAGAGTAGATTCGACGCTGCTGTAACAATTGAGGGTACAGCTCAATACCATTCATCCTGAATAACATATTTATAGTTCTCTGCGAAATCATATGAAATCACGAATTCACCAGACTTCAAATGTGTCTTCAAATCATTCAAAAATGGCCATTGCTGTCTGACTAAAAAGTCATGGGTTCTCAAATATTGTAAAATCTTATTCTTGAGTTAAAAAATAATTTTTTTTGATAGATATCCCACTCGCATCCCATTAAGCGATTATAAATGCCTTAAATGAAATTGTATAAGCTTTCTTTTGAGCAAAAAAAGAAAAAAGGCCAATTTTGAAAAAAAAAATAAAAAAATAATTTAAAAAAAAATAAAAATTTTTTTTTTTTAATTAAAAAATTATTTTTGGAAAGATTGAAGAAATAGCTATCTAATATCCTTTGGAAAATTTTTGCTAGGTGAAAAGTCACACATATTTTAAAAAGAACCCTGTATGACCAAAATGTCCAACTTTGGCCCCCTCTAACTCCGGCAGTTATTGACTGATAGAGCTGAAAATTTGTGTCTGGCCTACTATCCAATAGTACTAACCTTGGTACAAATTCATCATCCAAATCGGAAGACATCGACTTTAAAAATTGGGTCACTTGACACGAAATTGCCCATATACAAGAGGCATTGTGTCATCAACAACTGAATGAGAAAACAGTTTTGTTTTAATATTTAGTAGTGATACCTAATCTAATCTGAGTAACTTTTCTGTAAAATCAAATGAATTCTCTCAATGACTAAAATTTATTTTCGTTTTTTATTCCTTTTTGTTTCAATTTATAAAAAGTTTGTTAAGTGAAATTTTGGCAGTCAGTTGTTGCTTTTGTTGTTCCCGTATTAGTATGAAGAACCAACAAAAATATATATTGTATTGGCTACCATGTGTTAAGAGGCATTGTTTAAAACTATGTAGGAAAAATTGTTTTTCTTTCTTTGGAGGAAAGTAATTGGCAACAAAACCATAAAAATATAAGCAAGCCATTGAACTCATGAAATAATATCATAAAAAAAGTAAATGCTTTTAACAAAGTTCATCGTTGTAGTTCACGAGGAGAGAAGTTTTGGCCAAAGTTGCTATTAAAATGTCTTAAATCTGATATTATAACTTACATCTTGTTGTTGTTGTTGTTGTGTTTGTGCTTGTTTGACTTTTGCTTGGGCAATCTTTAAGGCTCTGCAATGAAGAAGAGAAAAAAAGTTATGAATTATTAACACACGTAACCGATCTCATCGTATTGTATGTTTCAAGAGAAAGATAATTGAAGGTAGCAGAAATAAGTAAAGAAATAAATAATTTTCGAAAAGAATAATTGAAAGTGGACATACTGTTGCAAGTCCATAATTGTCTTTTCTTTGGCATTCTGTTCTTCTTGAGACATTTGAACCAATTTGAGTAATCGTTCGGTTTCCGCTGTTTGTTTTTTGTTGTCTTCTTTTGTATTTTGTAGTTCTTTGATGCAGCTGTAAGGAAAAAAAGAGAAAGTTGTTGTTTAGTGTTGAGTTGAGTTGAGATGGTAAGAAATTGTTGAAATGTTGAACTTACGCTTCCAATTGTCTTTGGGTTTCCATAAGTTTCTTGTTGAGTTCTCCAGCAGCGGCTGCACCACCTCCTTGAGCTTGCAGTGACTTTTCTAATTGATCCACTTGATCTTTTCGTTTGCGCAGTTGGACATCGAATTCGACCATTTTCTTCTCTTTCTCTTCAATATCTTTGCGTTTCGCTTCGATTTGTTTCCGTTGCTCTTCGATAATTTTCCGTTCACTTTCGACTGCCTTCGCTTGATTATCGATTTGAGTGCGTATCTCTTCGAGTTGTTTCTGTTGCTGTTCCAATTGTTGTCTTTGTGCTTCGCTGGCAGCAGCGGTTGCTCCTCCTGCTTGGCTAATTTGTTGTATTTGTTGCTGTAGTTGTTGGATTTGTTGTTGGGCAGCTTGTAATTGTTTCGCTTGTTCTTGATTGGCAACCTAAATGGATAATTAAAAGAAGTGACAATTTTTGCATGTATGTCGTGGCACACTTTATATGCAATTTGAAATGTAAAATGTGTATACATACCTGACTCTTTTGAAGCTCTTCAACCAAGATCTCCAATTGTTGTTGGAATTGATCTCTTTGTGTTGTGGCAGCTTGTAGTTCACCTTTAACTTTTTCAAGTTCTTGGTTGAGTTGTTGCATTTCTTGTGTGTTCGCAGGTGCTTGTTGTTGTTGTTGTTGTAGTTGCTGTTGTTGTTGATGTTGTTGTTGTGCTTGCTGTTGCAACTGTTGTTGCATTTTCTGCATTTGAGCATGCTGTTCCTTAATATGCTGGTCCATCATCTATTAAAGAATTTTAAAAGGTTGATTAAAAAGAGTTCGGAAATTTTTATTGATTTTCAGAGCGTAGGTGTTTGTTTACCTGTATACGTTTATGCATTTCTTGGGCAGCCTTATCAGCCATATCGGCTTTGTTCTTTTCGGCTTCGATAACTTTACGCCATTGTTCCAATTCTTCTCGTGAAGCTCCACCTTGATTGGCAGTGCCGGCCGCTTGTAATGCCTTTTCGGACTCTTGGAGTTTTTGCTGCAACATTTGTATTTCCTTTTGCATGGCTTGTATTTCGGCAGGTGCGGCTGGTGCCACGGGTTGACCGTTGCGTAGTTTGCGGTTTTCTTCTCGGGCATTTTGGAGTTCTGCTTCTGCGTTTTGTAATTCTTTTTGGAAGTTCATTAGGATTTCCTGGCTCTTTTCCAATTGAAGTACTAATTGTTCCCTTTCGATTGACAACTGTTTGCAGTCAGCTTCCAGCTGTTGCATATGTTTTTCGAGTTGAGGATGAGGTTTATCGGCACCGCCATTTCTGGCCGACTGTCTTAGAGTTTCCTTTTCAGCTTCAGCCTTTTCTAATCGGTCGTGAAGTCGGCCCAGTTCGGCAGACATCCGTTCGAATTCAATGCGCGTTGATTCGTTTGCTTCTTGTTGTTTGGCCAAATGCATTTGAGCTTTCTCCAGTTCTTTAGCTAGGCGTCCCGCTTCCAGTTCGGTGGCATCTCGAGACTGCAAAGCCTTTTCTAAGCGGTCTCTTAGTCGATCGATTTCTTGTCGTTCTCCCGCCGATAATGAAGATGTGCGCACTGAATCAGCTGGACTGATGGCAGAGGCTTGTTGTAAACGCAAACGTTCTACTTCCTTCAAAAGCTTCTCGTGTTTATCTCTGGCCTTTTCTCTTTCAATGTGCGCTCTTTCCAATTCGCTACGTTGTTTCTCTTGACTGGCCAGTAATTTGGCGACCTCTCCTTTGGACAATTCAAGTTGTAGAGAAGTTTCGTGCAGTTTCGACTCCATGGTGGCAATTTCGTTTTCGATTTTCTCGTACTTATCTCTGTATTTCTCAAAGGTTTCTGACTCATATTGCGACTTGCCTCGTATCGTTTCGAGTTCCATAAGTGTTTTATCCAATTTCTCTCGTAGGCGTTCATTCTCTTCTTTAAGCCGGCGAGTTTCTCGTCCAAATGTATCGGTATCTTGAAGTTTTCTGAGTTCTGTTTGGCTCTTCTCATAACGATCTCGCATTTTTTCCAGTTCAATAGCATAATGAGCAGCTTCATCTTTTGCAGCTTCCACGCTAGCGCTGGCCTTACTTTGGGCCGCGTGCGCTCTCTCCAATTCATAGCTGACACGTTCGAGCTCTGACTGCAAGTGTTCTTTCTCGCCTTGAGTACGGCGTAGGTCAGTTTGTATTTTATCATAGCGTTCCCTATGATGTTCAAGCTCAGCTCGAGCATTATCCTCACATTCCTTTGCTCGGCTAAGTTGTAGCGCCGCTCTATCGCAGGCTTCTTGGAGTCGTGTACTTTCCTCTTGAAGTTTACGCAGATCTTCTCTGGCCTTGGATGCGGCCAGTGAGGAGCGCTCTGCTTCGACCTCCAAACGAGCCCGATCCGCTTCAGCTGTATCACAGCGAGATTGAAGACGGTAGATCTCATTCTGAGCTCGATCGTATTTCTCCAACATCTTTTCGAATTCCTTATTTGAAGTATCCTTCTCGTCAATAAGTTTTTGGCTGGCGTAAAGAGCTTTATCCAATTTCTCCTTAAGTATCTCCACTTCAGTGACGGCATCATCACGTTCCATCTGTTAGTCGAAGGAGGGAGAAAGGGATAAGAAATTTCATTTGAATTAAATTAAGGCATGAAGAGAGTAGAGTGGTGGAGTCCATTATATTGTACTAAAATTTTGAAGGCAATTATTGAAAATTTTGAAAAGCTACAACTAACAAACAGCCAATTGTTTGAAGTAATCACATGCATTTCTTACTTCGATTAGGTTTCTTTTAAGTCTTCAAACTTGTTTTGAAAAGTTTTTAGTTTTGTTTTGTTTCTGTTTTGTACTGGGGAGGAGAATGGGTTTCTACAAAAGCGTAGAGGTTGGGAATTACCTGGAGTTTTTGCTGTATGGTATGTGATTTTTCGTAACGTTCTTTGAGAACTTCCAAATCGGTTTGCATCGCCTCTCGATCGCGTGCTGCTTTCTGAAGCAGTGTTTGTGATGATTCCGAACGTTCTTTCAGAGTTTCTAATTCATCGGAGAATTGATCACGTTCTTTCTGGACTCGAGCCAGTTGTATCTACATTTGGGGTTTCATTAGATTCAAAATAACAGTTGTGTACAACGTATAGATTACAATATACATATATAGTAGAACAACATAGATACAAACATATACATATGTATGTATGTATGTATGTATGTAAGTATTTATGTATTTATGTATGTATACAACATAGAGTACAGTATTATAAAATACATGTTTAGATACAATAACACATACATATATATGATACACTAGATGGAGATAGTAAGTAGAATGGATAAATAATATGATAAGATCAGTTAAATATTTACAGGTGAAAAGGACAGCTTCTTACTGTGGAAATTTATTTATTGAGATGTTAAGTGATTTCTACATGTACATATTTTAATATGGTATACTCATATGCTTGATATATATGTATACATCTGGAAGATTGATTACAATTACGGATATGAAATGTTGGTGGTAATGCTTACCTGGACCTTTTCAAGTTTTTCGCGTATTCTGTCTGTATCTAAAGTGAGCGTCTCCCGTTCCTTTTGCACACGTGCGGCTTGTCCTAAAGCTTTGTCTAGTTGCGATTGCAAATTGTCATAGTCATACGTAAGTTTCTCCTTCTCCAAGACCAAACGACGATTATCCGCACTAGCCTTATCGAGTTTCTCCTGCAAGTGATCCACTTCATTTTGTGCCTTATCCAAAGCATTCTGTAATTTCTCTTGCTGTAATTGTGCTTTACCCAAAGTGGCTTGGGTACGTTCCATTTCCTCCTTCATCTTGTCCACCTCCGAGAAGGCCTTTCAATTAAGAAATTAACACGATTAGTAATCAATGATATAAAACTACAGGTATAGAGCAAAAGATAAATGATATGTATGTTTATTACCCTATCTCTGTCAGCATGTATACGTGAAATGCCTCCCTGAACTTTCTCCAGCTCTTGTCGCAAACTTTCCTGTTCACCTTGAGCATTTTCCAGTTTGGCCTTCAGTCTATACACCTCGCCCTGGCTCTTTTCCAGTTTTTCCTGCAGAGCAGCGGCCTCTTCGCGAGCTCTTTCGGCATCGGACTAAAAATTTCGCGAGCGAAAGAAAAACAAAATTACGAATTAAGCTTTTTCACACTTGAACTAAAAAAATGTTAATCGTGAATTCGAAATAAATGCACAAAGAGAGGATAGACAGTTAGAGAGATAGAGATAGATAGAGGCAGACAGAAAAACGACTACAAATTAAAGCGATTTAGCGACTATAACTTAAATGAAGTTGTATATGACATTTTATACACGAAATTTGCATGTATTTATGAACGAACGAACGAACGAGCAAACGAATGCCTGTTAATGCTGGTACGATTTATGCATTAGGCGTGTTTGGATAAATGACACGGAAAATCAAATGTTTTTACGATTCTTATTACAATACGAAGAAAAGGCAAATAAAACATTTACGAATAACACGTATAAGAAGAAAAGAAGAAAAAGAAAAATAATAATAATTTGCATGTAAACAATTTCAGTAGTGGTGGAAAATAAGTAGTGCAGCCTTAATGAATACATAGAACATAACGAATACACGAACAAACTAAGCGATTCAATGAAGAGAATAATGGAAAATTATTTATACAAGAAAAAGTATAACTGTAGTGAAAAACTGAAAGAAAGATAAGAAAGAAAAAAAGAAAACAACTCTCGATTCATTTGAGGCTTATTAAAAATGAATTTGTACACTGCATTGTATCTAGATAATGCAGTATTACTTCGATTACAGAGTGTTGTTCAAGACTGGCAGTTTATAGCTAATTTTAATGTTTATTAATTGCAATACTTCAATTGTGTTTGCAATTTTTCGCCAAAGACCTACAATTCTCCTTTATTTTCCTATACAAATGTTGCACTGCTGTCGTCAGTAAGGAAAACTCCCTGCCTATTAATTGATAAATACGAAGATGTTTCCTTTTCGGATGTATTAAAGTCGCACAAATTTAGATTATATGTTTTGGTGATTCATTCTCCTCTACATATTGGGCTTGAATTGACCTCTATTCTAAAACGACTGTACTTTGAGTCTACAATATATGGTAAAATGCTGCTTACTATCTTCAGAATTTTTCTCAATAGCCTAATGCATAACTCAAATCATTTCTCATTGTAATTATCGAACAAAAATTTAAATGGTGTCAAACTCGTTTGATTTGAGAAGAGTGTTTGTCTTTTTGCTTGGTATACCCTTTCATTTTGCTCTTCCTATTCCACTGAAAGGTTCTGATCTTATAAGCGGCGTAGAAGCTTTCTTTGTGATCTCATCAGATTGCTTCCTAGCTTATTTATCTTTTTATTCGGTTCCAGCCAATTTCTTAAATGCTCTGAGAAGGCCTGACTGTCAAATAGTATTATTATGCCACGTTCTCTCTGCAATTCATGCTCAACATAAATTGAGTAGATATTTCGAGTTTCCCCATTGTTCCACTCTTAAAAGAGTTGTTGCTAAGCATTTTGAAAAGTTTTATTCGTACTGTCTAGGGGTCAAGTAAAGAGTAGTTTTATGATCTCGATGCCCCTTACTAACCTATCCATATTGTCAACTGCACTTGAGCCGTCTCCAAGAATGTATTTACAAAATGTTTGATTACATTTAGGGGTTGATTATATACACATACAGACATAATTGGTAATTACAACCCTTCAGTCTGGATTACGGCCTAGCTTCTCTTACCACTCA
This sequence comes from Sarcophaga subvicina, assembly GCA_936449025.2. Classification (NCBI taxonomy): domain Eukaryota; kingdom Metazoa; phylum Arthropoda; class Insecta; order Diptera; family Sarcophagidae; genus Sarcophaga; species Sarcophaga subvicina. The sequence continues at coordinate 45,251,964 of OW388084.2, forward strand.
TGTTGTGTGCCTTAATTGTATACGTGAGTGGCAGGCCCTACAGTTTAACGCCGACTCCGAACGACAGATTTTTGAAAACTTTTTCATGGCACGTTTATTTACTCTCAGAGTTTTTGCCAGAAATATGCTGAGAGGAAGTCGCCGAAGAAAATTTTTTTTTATATTTCGTTTTGATGTCTGACCTGGGATACGAACCCAGGGCTTTACGTGTAATAAGCTAACACACTACTTCCTAAGTTGATTATATATGACATATTGTATTTGTATTAAGTTTGGAACTTCGATGCACCGGATAAAAAATATCGATATTTTTTGTCGATTTCGATCAGTAAAGACAATATCGAATTGTTTCGATGTAATGATAAATTACATCGAGTGTTTTTAAAACATCGATGTATATATATTGTGCATCACTATCCTGTTCTGTAATAACTCATCTTCTGATCCTAGTAATTTACTTCATCTAATATTGCAAGTTACCACAATTCACTACGAATTTAGTTATTTCTTTTAATTGTAGTCTAATCTAATATATAATCTAATATATAAATATCTTATTATTTTATTTTTTATATAATTTATTAATAATTTATTTTTATATATATTTATTTTTTTATATAACTGAACGAAAACACTTAATAATCGAAGCCTCAAATCGAGAGTTAGAACTTATTGTGTGTAATTAAATTATTTGATGCTAGAAAATCGCAGAAGATACATTCAAATATGATAAACAAGTTGATACAATCACTAAGCATTGTTGGTGTGAAAATTTATCGAATCAGCGTACAAGTTAATAATTGATGTGATTGGCGGCGACATGATTTCACTTATAATCAGAAAAAGCACAATTTCTTTAATGAAGTTGAAATGAATTAAATGGAAAATATAGAAAAAATTTATTGCAATTTGTATGTTCTTCGCAAAGCATTTAATTGTTTGATGATTCGAAAATCGTATATCGAATGGCAATGTTAAATCTTTTGATAAAAATAAAAACTTCAATTCAACAATAAAATGGCTGAAATACTTTATGTATGTTTCCTTAAGTTTCTTTTCATATATGTATGTATGTTTATAAATATGTATGTATGTACATTTATTATATTTAAGTATGTAGTAGAGTATGTAGTATGTAGTTGAGTAAGTATGATGATGTACATATGTATGTATATTATGTTATGTTAGTTTAAATGGTTAAAATTTAACAAGGAATTTAAATATTTAAAATTTAAATGCTTTTATTTTTCTGTTTGAGAGAAAAAAAAGAACAAATCGGATATTTTGCATTTAAAATGATGTATTAACTTGGATTAGATTGGTTTCGTTGGAAGCAATTACTCACAAAACGTTTATCTGTTTCGCCCTACAAGTATGTGAATGCAAGCAATAGATATAATAGATAATTGAGATTTGGTTTCATAGTTTGTTTTTTTTTGTATTCGTATAAAGTATATTTAAATAATATTATGTCAATCGACAGTTTTATTATAACGGGTTAGTTATGTTATGAAAGTAAAAATTAAGAAAGAAAATTTTTAAATTAAAAAATATAATTTTAAACCTTTTTTTTTATAAATATTGTTTTTAATTATCTACTGTGTACATATATGAATAATACTTTTTATATACATATGTAGTATATATATTTTAATTTCATTATTTTGTTTTTCGTGTATAAAAACAGCTTTTGTCAAAACTCCACATTTTAAATAAAACTAATCATTTTTCTGCTATCCCTGTCTTCAAATAACTAAATTTTTTGAACATTTCATCTCGTCTATTATTCTAAGGTAAATTTTTTAAGCTTTTGTAAAACCTAACAACTGAAATTTGTATAATTTAGCACATAATTCTGATTTGATCGTTTGCCGGAGGACGCTTAGGGTAATTGGTTGAAAATATACACAAATATGCATGATATTGAAGTCATTGTTTAGCATACTCGTAGTTAGAAAGATATCATGATAGATAGAAAGATATCAAGAAGGTCACTTTTTGTGTCATAAACGTTAAAGGATTACAGGCACTGACGTCACTTACAAGTTATTAAACATTGTGTCTTGAAATGTTATAATTATTTATTTATTATTTATTAGAATATATTTTCAATTAAAAATAAAAACAATACGTCTATTATTGTGGAGTATAATCAGAGTTTCAACATTATTTTAATTGTTAACGAACATTTTATTCACCTTTTATAAGTTTTTTAATTGAAAATTTTTATAACGTACTGTAAGCCATAAATTAATCATGGAATTTTAATAAAACAAAGTTTTTGTAATCATTTACTGTTCGGTTAAAAAACCGCAATCAATTCAAAACATTTACCATTCCCTATAAAACTACAGCTGACTTAAAAAAAGTCGATACAGTTTTATGCTAAGTTATAATATGAAAAATATGTTTTTATTTTTTTTTATTCTCCAGAAATGCTTATGAAAAGTAAGATACTGAGAGATTATAAAGAAATGATCGGAAATGTTAGTGTGTATATAACGATCAAAGTCTGGCTGATAAAAAGTTTGATACTGATAAGTGATCAAAGAAATGATATTGGTTGATGAAAAGCTCTGGAAGAGGATCGAAAAATGCCATCTCCAATGAACAGCTTCTGCTAGACAACATATTTTATCCGACTTTTTATGGATGACGTAATTAAGAGATTTATTTTTAAAATTAGAATACAGTTTATAATTTTCTTTATTTTTATGTAAATAAAAATATGATTTTATCTTTCGGATGGCAAATCTATAAGATCATACAAGAATTTATAAAACAATTACTATTTTTAATCCATTTGATTAAATGGAATCAAATTCAAAAGAAAGTAGATTTGTTCTAATCTGTATAAAGGATAAAAATAAATAATTTTATATCCTTTTTATTCGCTTGAATGGCAATTTATTTAAATTATTGCTTACTTTCCTTAATTTTTATTTAATTAATCGAATTGATTTCATTTAAATCCTTAATCAAATTTTTAACGTCATTTGGTGTGGAACGATTGTAAAGATTGCCTTCATATAACTAACATCTACATTAGAAACCTTAATAAAACAAACTGTTATATACAGTCAACCCTCCTATAACGCGGAGAGTACGTACCGCGTTGTATGGAAACCACGCTATAAGAAACTCGGATTTAGTCGTACAAACCAGGCTAATTCGTAGCGCGTTCTATGGAAAACGTCTACCGCGTTATATGGAACCCGCTTTATAAGAAACTCGGAATTAGTACAAATCACATCATTCGCACCGCGTTATATGGACACCAAGACAAGATAAATTATAAATTATTTTTATTGAATTAAAGTCTTCATATAAGGATTTAAGAAAAAGTGAAATAAAAACTAAACTAAAAGACTGTTTTCCAACAAAAGTAAGAAAGACTTTGTAAAATTTTGTAATTTTTCAACATTCATCCTCACTGTCACACATGAGATGCAGAAAAATTTTCAGAAAGACTTGGTCAGCAACAAAACGTATGTACTGTGAAAGAGCTCTGAGATGACTGAAACCGACGTCGTAGCTGTCATGTTTATATAAACATGTTGTTTATATATCTCGGCGTCGAAAATAAAACTGATATTAAACTCTTTTACAATATCTAGGTACTAGAGAAATTCATAGGCTGTGCGGAAGGAACTTATGGGATGTTGTTGAACGGAAACCGCGCTGTAAGAGTACCGCGTTATGGGAGGGCTGTCGCAATTTCAGCTCCGCGTTATATGGAGACCGCTTTCTGAGAGTACAGCGTTATTGGAGGGTTGACTGTATTTGATTTACTCGCCTCCTATATTCTGGAGTAGAAAGTTTCAATTAATTCGTAGGATCATGCTTCTAATGAATGCCGAGTGTATTGTTTCATTACGATTAGTAATCAATTACATTACTTTTTAAAAAGAATCGTAATGATTATATAATTCTATGAACAATTATTTCCAATTACTAATTGATTACGATTACCAAAGAATCAAAAAATAATCAGGATTACTGACGATTAGTCTAATAATCAAAAAGAATCAAAAGAAGTTTAAAAAAGAATAAAATTGTTTTAAATAATTCTTTTTGATTATTTTCAAATATACAAAAGTAATCCAAAAGTAATCAAATTTTTTTCAATAATTCTTTTTCATTATTTTTAAATATTAAAAAGAGTTCAAAGTAATTATTGAAAATAAATTGATTACTTTTGGATTACTTTTGATTCCTTTTGATTATTAGACTAATAGCCAGTAATCCTGATTATTTTTTGATTGTTTTGTAATCGTAATCAATTATTAACTATTTTAACAAAAATAATCGTAATTGTAATCATTATTTCACCATTCAAAAAAAGTAATCAAATTACTAATCATTACGATTACTAATCATTACTTAACAGGTATGGTTTCAAACAATATCTAGAATGTGTTCTGACGTAATACCTTGTTGACAATCAATTGAATTTAGTTAGTTCAAATTAGAGCTTTTCAGAATTGTCTTCTCACCATTCGTTTATTATTATCATCATTTTAAACCTCCATGATTATATATGTATTAATTGACTAAAATTTAAAAAATATCATCACTGATTGCAAAGGAAACATATGGCTCAGATCTCTAGAAAATATAGATTCTCGATTTCCTTCTTTAATGGAACTGATTTGGTAACATCCATAAGGACTATAATTGGATGTCATAAACTTCTCACTGTAGACGTGAAAAAACGATTTTCGGGAAAAAGTAGCTTGAAAATAACGGCTGCAGCACAGCAATTCTAATGTGCTGTACGTACCTAAAACAAATGTCTGCAATGTTTATTTTTACAACTTGAAATAGGTTTTACATTCTTTTAAAATTTTAACAATAACCTTTATTTACAATCCATCCTATTATTGTGGATAATAAGCAAATTTGATACATAATGTTTTCAAGTAATTGTCCGTCATACATACATAATTGGCCACTATAACTCTTAAGTCAGGATTACGGCCTAACTTCTCACACCACTCATGTTGTGTGCGTTAATTTTATACGTGAGTAGCGTGACGTATAGTTCAACGTCGACTCCGAACGACAAATTTTTGAGAAACTTTTTCATGGGAGGTTTATTAATCTCTCTTTTAAAATAAAAACATATTATTTTTCTACGGCTTTAATTGGATCAAAGTAATCTTCAAAAAGTACTCGAAATAATTGGTAGATTGTTTTCAAAACTAATACTTATTATTCCTAAAATAAAAAGTAAATAAATCATATAATTATTGATGATGTCTGTGGTATCCTTTCATTACAAAGTATTATATTTATGTTACCACATTTTTAACAAAATTATTTCTCAAATTCCCTACGGAACGTAAAGTCTTTAAAAACAAGTCCTAGTATTTATAACTACATATGTATGGTATACATATGTATGTAAATAAGTCCGACCTTCTGTCTGCGCAAAAAATATAAAACGTTTTGTATAGGAAAGTAAATCAAAGATAGTTTGTATAGAAATACCATGAACTCGCAGAAATGTGAATTAATTTTTGTATAGGGTGTTTATGATTTCGATTTTGTTCACGTTGGCGATAGTTTTTGTTTGGTAAACTAAGGTAAAACAAAGAGATGATGAGTTTTATACGGCGATTCTCTAAATTTATACATACATACATAATTGGTCATTACAACCCTTCAGTCAGGATTACGACCTAGTTTCTCACACCACTTATGTTGTGTGTGTTAATTTTATACATGAGTGGCGGGACCTACAGTTTAAAGTCGACTCCGAACGACAGATTTTTGAGAAACTTTTCATGGCAATTTTATTTACTCTCAGAGTTTTTGCCAGAAATCTGCTGAGAGGAAGTCGCCGAAGAAATACTTTTTGTATTTTATTTTTGATGTCTGGCCTGAGGCTCGAACCCTGGCTTTTCGTCTAACAAGCCAACACACTACCTGCTAGACCATGGCGACTTCATCTCTAAATTTATAAACTTAAATAAAAAAATTCCTTAAAAATGTAATCCTTGTTTTAGAGGTTTCAACTTTTGTTCATGTTTTTGAATAGTCAACGTGAAAAAGTGTTGTTATTGGTATACGTTTTCGCGAGTTCACTGTATACCATATAAGAGTTTCGCTCTAAAAGTTGTTGGCTTTGCTGTTTGAATTGAAAGAAGACTATACTAATTGTGTAACATAACGCTTTTTGTTATTAAATTTAAAAATCATACATAATGTTATAGACTTGCCTCCGAGATGCTTACAACTTGTCTGACTTAATTTTTAATAAATTTTATTTAAAAATTAAAAAAACAGAAAATAAATAAATACCACTTTTATATGATGGTATCTGTAAATTTTGACAGAAGCTGTATGTTATTGTATTGATTAATATGGCGGTGGTGTTGCTGTTATTGATCGGATGTATTATTTTGAATTTTTCGTTTTTAAGTATATATCGGTGTAGTTAGTTAGTATTTGAAAAGATTTTGAGAATTTGTGTGTAAAGTAAGTAAGTGTTTGAAATATTTCATATAAATTACATTATGATGCCTTATAAAAAATTATAACAAGAAGCACATGTAATTCAACTGATAATATTTTTTTAAGTTTTAATTTTTTTTACAAATACAATATATGGTATAATAGTTGTATAGAAATAGTCTTATCCAATGATCATATCACATTAACACCACTTTTAAGTCTTAACAAAAATATGTTTTCGATAAAGAAAAAATAATCTTTTTTTTGATATAAAATACATTCAAATTTATGAAAAGAAAAAGTATGATAATCAAAAAATAAAAAGTTTAAGTATAAAAAAAAAACAAAGAGTAGTATATGAAGCGTTTGATGATATCAAAGAACTGTCTTTTGGTACCTGAGTAACTCTGAGCTCGGCTTGGGTACGTCTTAGTTCGGCAGCTGCTTTATCAGCGCGCTCTTGTGCTCGATCCAACTCTTGGGAAGTTGTTAATGTTGTGCGACCAAATGTTGTCTATTTTTTTTTTCGAAGATTTTAAGAATTTAAAATTTATTTTTATTAGTTTCAGTTTCAAATTTGTTTGTAATATTTTTTTTTAAATAATTGCAACTGATTAGTAGAAAAAAAAACTTGTATATAGAAAAAAAGAAATTCCAGCAGGAAAATAAATTTGTATGCAATAGAGTATAAAAATTTATTAAGACGAGTTTATCTTTGCTTATGGCCAGATCTGATAAAACACGAGAAATCTAATGAAAGTGTTAATTTAATTTAATTAAAGCAAACTCGCCTTTAAAGTTTATCAAATATACAGAAACGTTTAAAATACTTTATAAACTTCAACAATAAAAACATTTTTTTTTACGAAAATACAAAAAATATATTTGAACAGTATAGTGTGCATTCAACAACGCTTTTAATTTGTTTTAATACTTAAAATTTATGTAAAAAAAATTAAAATATTAACAAAACTTTTTAAAAGAATTGAAATTTGTGTGTTGATAAAACTTTGTTCGTGTTTGAGTTGTTCATTTAAGTACAAACTACTAGAATCGCCTCTAGTTTCTAACACAACTTACCGATATTTTTCCAGATTCATGCAATAATTTTTGTACCGACTGTAAGGCGTTAAGAAAGTGCTTTTTTAGTACAATATATTTTACCGGGGGTACTTCTTTTTTTAATTAAAAAACTATTTTGTTATTTTATTATTTATGAATTGTAATTAGTCTACACATACATACTATATATTATGTACAGTTATAATGAAATTATCTAATAACACGGTGTTCCTTTATATTTGTTTTTTTTTTTTTAATTGAATGAAGTAAAATATTTAATTGAATAGAGCTTTTCTCCGTAGGATTAAAAACATCTGTAATCATAAAAAGCATTTAACAATAAACTTTTCAGTAAAAAGTGAGATCCCTTATCGAAATTCAAATTGGGGTTTTTCAAGAAAGAATGCTGAAAAAGGTACATTTTTGCTGATTACCCGAGAATCGTAAATGTGTGATAAAACTGCATTCGTATAGATTCAAAAGCTTATTACCAGCAATGTATAAACTTTTTGAAGAACAGCTGATATCAAAGCTGATGGCAATTGATAACAGATGCATTCCGAACCATCAATTTGGTTTACGAGGTATATGTAGGGCATTCGAAGTTACGTTGTCAAGCGTTCGAGTTTAGCAATTTAAATTATCTGTGAACGTTTGTAATTATTGACGTGATTTTCCAACCGATTATAGCAGATGTGCTGCAGGATAGCACCATACACTATTTGTACCGTTTTATATTTAATACAGCATGGCTACTGGGCTTGGATAAGGCCAGTTTAAGGTTAATTATAGGGTTTATCACAGGGCACTGCAAGATTAGGTCGCTGAGGGGGTTTTTGGAACAGATCCCAGCCGGACTACTGCGATGAGGATGAGTTGGATACTGTCGAACACCTCCTCTGTAACTGTCCAGCCCTTGGTAGGTTGAGGTAAGGGCTTCTTTGATGGTTTGAATTCTGTGTCGAGAGCCGACATCAAGGCTCTCCACAGATTCATTAGTAACTTGAGCTGTTTGAGAAGTGCTAGGGCTTCATCGGTGTAGTCGTGTTCTCCCATTTTGTTTTGTTCTGGTCTGTGTAATACCTTCGCATCCCATTCTCCTTTCCTACTTCCGCTCCTTTTTCCTATCCCCTCTTTTATCCTTCCTCCTTAAGGACGTTATGTGCAATGGTAAATCGATCACCGGGTACTGTACTTGTCTAAATTGACAAGTACACGTCCTCTAACCTAACCTAACCTAACCAAACCTAACCTAACCTATATTTAATGCATATGTATGTACTTTTGATATGCTGTTAACTATTCATATACATCTTCTGCCTTTGCTGATAACACCGCTTGTGTCAGCAAATATGAGAACCCCTGCTAAGCATGGGTACCAGCTGGGTTCCAGCTGGGCTAGAACTCTGGAGAATAAGGATAAATGAGCAAATAAATGTTCACGTAATTATTACGTTCAGAAATGACACGTATCCTTTCGATCGAATCAATAATCAACACTCTTAACTAACTAACGATTAACTGCCTTAACACTAGCTCATTAAATATCTTGACACTAAACTTGATACATGTCTGGCTTGAAAATTTCATAAATTTTATGAAATTGATGCTCCTTGAAATATATTTGTTAATTGGCAGAAGCTCGTTCTTGAAACTATATTATAAGCTCTCAGTTTACAAATCTCTCCAAAAAACAAATTTGTTGTTATGTTATCCAATATTGGTTAACTGTCCTTGCCTCTCAAGAAGTATTTAAAAACTCCTAAAACGTTAAAACAAATTGATTACAGGTGCACGGTCATACACAACCCAATCAAAATATTTCAAGAATTTTAGAAAAAAGCCTAAGCCTCCCAAATCTCCAGGCTTGCTTGTAACTACCATGATTTAAACTACAGAGGATACATTCGCCTAACAACGATTCTCTCCTTCACACAAACATATCCTAGCTATGTATGTGACTAAATTCGTTCCTGAATTAATTCGAACATAAAAAGTTATCTTGTTAAAAAAATATTTAAATATTATTTAAATTTATAATTTAATAAACAATAATGTTTCTATGCATATCGAAAAAGAAGAAAATAATACAATATGCCTATTAGAAAGCTGATGTCTATATGCCCAATAAAATTCAACTGCCTTAGTAAACTGATTTGTACTTTTCAAAAAGTTTTTATCGTCGTAATAATACACTATAATCGCTAGTTCCCAATAACTTCTATTATACTATAAATATTAATTAGTTCAAGTATTATCGATTATATTGTAAATCTTTTTAGAAATGGAAAAGTTAAATGTAATAGTAACTATTACGCATGCTTTTTAAATAATTGTCTTTGACATAGAAAACCAACTTTTTTAGTTGAATGGAAAAATTTAGATTGTTTCCTAAGAGATCGATTTTTTATAATTTTAATTACGAATTATATTCTAAATATTGGTGCATATTTTTTCGCCACCTTAAATGTAATTACATTATGGGTTAATTATACAAATGTTAGTACCTGTTGGCAAAAATCTTTGACGAACTATTCCCACACGCTTCTATTTCAAAATTGGTTCAAAATTACTTCTCATAGAAACATACATACATGCCTCAATTTTTTACCAAAACTAATTGTTTTTCACTCGTAATTTAAATCAAGTGCTCAATAATTCAATCTAATTGAATTTTTTTCTTCTTTCTTATTATTTATAATATCACTACCTCATGAGATAGAATTTCCGTTGTTGGACCTACAATTTTGATCGTAACTGTACATAATATAATGTGTAGCATACTTTTTTGGAGTTCAAGATAATTAATCATACGACATAATAATGAAACGTACAAAATTATACAAAAAAAAAACACACAAATTGACATAGTGAATATCATTTTCTCAACACAAAAAGAGAAAAAAAAATTACACAGGGGCGATTACTAGCTGGTTTGTAACAGTTTTGTTTTTTCTTGCAGTGTAATTAAATTTTTTTTGTAGTTGAACAGTTATTAATTCAAATGGTTTTTTTCTTCTTGTTATTATTGTTATTAAATCAAAACCTTCGATTTTGGAGAATTATGGACAGTGCAATATAAAAATGTAATAATAGGTAATGATGATAATGATGATAATGATGTTTCAATTGTTGCTAGTAACTGAACTAGAAGTAAAATTTATAACTATGGTCGCTACTTCTATACTTAACTAAGTAATACAATGTGTAATAACAACATTAGTAATAACAACACTGGTGATGATGATGATGATGATGATGATGATGATAATGTGCAAAACTTTTAAACTCTTGACATACAATATACCAATACACAATAACAATACATATATCGTCACTTAAAGGCAAAAAAGCAAAACATTAAAATATTTATTTTAAAACTGCATCTGTTCATCCTGGAATACAAGTCTTAAGGTTTGGCGTTTTTCAAATTCCGTAAACAGTTTGCATTTTAGGTGACGATATACATACGTATTGTTTGTATGAATTGAGAAGTATACAGTTATAAAAACTATGGTTAAGAGTTGTTTTAAAATAACAATGGTAGTGCTCTAGTGAAAGGAGAGTAGAAGGGGTTGGTGGATTAGGTTAGCGAATTGATTTCTTTTTTTGTTTTTTTTTGCTATTCAGGGAATAATACTGGATATTCGAATTGTTTGGTTGTTTGGAGTTTAGAGGTTGTTTTTTTTTCTCTCTATTAAATATCTAAAGAAACTAAATATTCCCTGCTGGCAATTTGAGTGAATTTTACAATTCTATATCGTTAAATAATAAATTAAATTGAATTTAAATTTAAAATTGTTTTAAAAAAAAAAGGAAAAGAAAATAATATTGAAAAATCAAACATATAAAATCATATGTAGTGTTTTACATAAAAATGTCTTACTTTATGTAGAGTGGTTTGTTCTTCTAGCTGCATCTAATTTTTTTAAATGGTAGTAGTAGTAGTAGTAGTAATAAGGGAGTATTAGTAGTAGTATTAATAGTAGTAGTAGTAGTATATTATTAGATGAATTTATTATAGGTAGTCGAGAGAGAGAGTAAATATATATGATGTGTACATGTAAAAAAATTCAATAAAAAAAAAGAAAAGAAAATCATAAATGAATATTGTTTCTTATTTTTTTCTTTTTTTTAATAAAATATTTCTTTTATAATCCTACATAACAATATTATTATTCACAATTATAAAGGGGGGATTGATTTAACCTTTATAAGTAATTATCACATTAAATTTAATAGTTCTGTTAATCGAATTGATATAAAAAAAGTAAAAGTAAAATGTAGAGCATGTTTTTGAACGACATTTATGTTATAAATATTTGACGAAACTAAACGATAAGTTCTTTTGCAACTGATAGTTAAATGAGAATGAGGCGAGTACCTGTGAACGTTCCAAATCGTGTTTGAGTCGTTCATTTTCAAGTTCTAAACGTGCTATACGCTGTTTGGTTGTCTCCCAATCGGCATTGCTGCGTCCCATTTCACAGGTGGCTTTTTCCAATTCGGCTTTCGATTTGCCTAATTCGCTTTGTGAAGCCTCAAGCTTGATTTCTAAACGTTCACGTTCGGTGACGGCACGTTCAAGGCGAGTATTTAGCTTTTCGACTTCACTTTCGAGTGCACGCAATTTAATTTTGTAATCGGCAATTTCACGCTCATGCAGTTCCCTTTCTTCTTGTTTTTCATGTTCGGCACGATCTCGCTGTTCTCGCAGTTGAGCCATTTGCTTTTCTTTATCGCCAATGGCCTCTTCGAGACTTGTGAGAGCGCCCTCCGAACTGCTATGATGAGCTTGCATTGCCGATAACCGTGCACGAGCCATATCCACCTGGTTATCTTTCTCCTTGAGCAAATCCTCTAAGTTTTCAATCTATATTTTATATATACACACACAAATATAGATACAGATACAAATACATACAAATTTAATTAAAATTACACACACACAATATTATATTAAAGTTAAGAGAAAAATAATTGATACCAGTAAATGGGAAAATAAATGCTTCAAGTCTTCAAGCCAAATTTTATCGTAGTTACGAACATAGATACTTAAATTTTATTTTCTCATTTACTTGATCCATTATTAAGTGGGGTGGGGGGAGGCTTATTTAGTGGGAATTAAGAGACTTTGTTGTTTGTTTAACACCACCTTTCGTTGGAGTACACAGATTTTACGATCTTTAATTTCCATATGATCCTTAAGTTCTGTTAATTCGCTTGTTAAACGATTGCGCTCCTGCACGGTCTGCATGGTACCCTGATTTTTCTTCTCCAACAAACGATTTTTCTCTTCGAGTCGGGCTCTCAACTCCTCAACATCGGACTGTAGCATGTTGTAGTGTTCCTCTTTGGCACATAACGACTCTTTCAAGACTGCAATGTGCCTCTGGTAGTCCTAAAAATAATTATTTGTTTTAATTTTAACAATTTTTTTCCTCTCTTTCTACTTTAAAGGTAGTTGTCTAAGATATGATACAATAGCAAATGATACTACTTGACTTGATACGATTAACTACTACATATGGTATGTTCATACGATAATACAGTCTGTCCATTATTTTTTGGTTTGTTTGTTGTCTTTTGCAATTAGTTACCTGATGTTGTTCTTCCAATGTTTTCATTTTGGCCGCCATGGCCAAGATTTCCTGATCCCTCCTCTGTATTTCAAGACGGAATTCGTCCAACTTTTTGTTGTGTTTTGTTTGGTTAATGAATAAAGAAAGTTTTAAGAAAATTTTTAATATTAATTTTCTTTTTCTGAATCAATTGAAAATTTTGATTAAATAAATTTATTTTATTTTTTTTTTTTTTGGATAGAAATTAATGATTTTTTTTTCCAAAGTATTAATAGAATAATGTTAGATGATGACTTTGCGCATGTCTTACAATCACGTAATATGATTAAAATATTTTCGATAAAATTCGAAAGTCAGTTGTTGTATGTTGCTGTTGTGGGTCCGTGTTTCAATTTCAATTTCCGTTGTGGTAGGCTTTTAAATTAAAGAGAGTTATGCTTTGCCAAAATACTATGTTTTTTTGTTTGTTTTTTATTTTTTATTTTTATTTTTCAATATCATTTTTATTTTTATACTTCTATCTGTATTATAATATAAAATTTATTTTATTTTATTTTATTTTATTTTGTATAAGTACTCGTAATGTATATATTTTGTTGTTGTTGGTATAACTGTTTCAATAAATACTGTATATATGTATGTATGTATGTATAGTATAGTATAGTATGTAGAAAGAGATCTTGTTTAAAGAAATTAAATAATTTAATCACAAACAAATCGATTATTTCATTCATAATACAATAATATTCTGCTGTATTGACTGTTGTAGTATTATCATACAAATATAAATTCAATTTAAAAAAAATTGTTATAAGATTTTTTTAGTAGATGTAGTCTAGTTTATATAAATCAGAATAATTAGAGGCAAATCCAATATTTTAATGGCAGTTTAGTTAGAACACATCGTTTACTATATTTAGAACTTATTGGGCATAAATTACTTTTTGATTTGATAGTTAAGATCGTTATTGTTTGATTGAGTATAGGTTCAAAATTCTCATATATATACAACATAAAATACAAAAATTTAAATTGCGACAGTAGGGGACCTTGGATACGGGAAAAAGGTTGAACTTTATGCTCCAAATGGATACTTTATGGAATTTTTAATATATGCTTATTTAGAATGAACAGATATATTTCTATCATTCCTTTTAGTTCGGGCAATAACCTCCACTATAAAAATGTTGCCTAAGCTTACTTAAAAGTCATAAAAACGTGCTTTGAAACTGACCGATAAAGTTCATTATTTTTGGAAAGAGAAAAATGTATGAAAACTGTAAAGGAAAAGTTATTTTCTGAAATGTTTTTTTTATAGCTTTTACACGTTTATGATTTCGTTTGTAATTAGTATTAAAGCCTTAATTAGTTATTATCTCAGTCAAGCCGGTTTTGAGACGCAGAGGTTGATGGATTACGTTCCAAACGGCCAGGACACCTCGCTGTTTTTGAGGACTTAAGTTTTTTGGATTTTGAAATACATTTTATGTGCTTTTGCTATATAATATAACAAATATAAATATATATATAAAGATATAAATGAGTTTTAAGTCTTTTTCATTAGGGATAACATTATCACATTATTTAGTGATGAATTGAATATGGTGGTATCTGAAGACCGAGTCAAGCAGGCCATCTGACTATTGTTCTATCTTCCAAGCGAAAATATATCCTCCAAAAAGCTAGATATTCTCATATACAGTGGACAGCAAAAGTCTTAGTACGGCAATATATTTTAGCAATTTCATGAATTTTAGCCAAAAGTTTATATAAAAATTTATAGTTTATATATTTATTTTATAAATTTATTTCTGTTTTATTATAAAACAAAAAATTTTTCAATGTTTTTCATAAAACAAGAGAAAAATAAGGAATATATTCAGATGACTCCATAGGTACACCTAAGGAGAACCCTGAGTAAATTTAAAATTTAAAGGCCTAATATATGAAAATGTTATCCCTTGTATTTAGTAGAATATCAAGCACTCCATTTAAGCCATTTGGAATTGGATGTACAAGTTTTGTTTAGTGTTTTCTGGTGGCACCATGACCATGATTTTCGGTTGACTTTTGCTTGAGGTTTAGCGATTACATAACCGTTCTTTCAAATGATCTCCTAAATACTCTCTTGAAGTCATATCGGGACTTTTTTTTTGTAAAAATATATTGCCGCACTAAGACTTTTGCTGTACCCTGTAAGTACTGGCCTAGTGAAAGCTGGTAACAGATTCATTGTAATTTGGAATACTTCGATTTTTACCGGTTACTGATGTTTAACTGAATGTCGACTCTGCGTTCTCTTTGTTGGCAGATGTATCTGAATATTGTAGTAAAAAAGTTACAACTTGTAGAATACTCAAGTCTGTTAGTCAGGCATAGTCGTAAGGGTATGTTAAAATTCCGAAAACGTAGATAAGATAACGGAGTTAGTGAGACAAAAAGTATGAAAGAAGTGTTATTCATTGTTAGAATTCTGGAAAATGTCAACTAAATTTGTGTACAAACAATTCACGTCCGTTGCTAAAAACCACAGATTGGTAAAAGGTGTCCAAAGTTTGGGGTGAATGTAGTACGTTACGAATGGATTGTGGAAAACACTTTCTATTTTCTATGGTTGTATAAAAAATACCTCTGATGTGTTGCATATAATGAATATGTTGTAATACATGACACAATAATTCTTTTGGATTTGCCTATAGCAGCATATGCTTGTTAAATAGTATGTATACTATAGTTGTTAATTATTTATGCAATCAGTATATGTATGTATGTATTATATTTAGCACTATAGATTATTATTATTATTGTTGTAATATTAAATATTAAGAATTTTTTTTTCTGTTTTGTTTCGTTTTTATAATATTTTCAAAAAGATTTGTAACAGTCGATTAAATAGTTGTTTTGAATAATAATTATTTATAAATAATTATAAGTAGTAAGTAAGTAGGTATGTAATAATCATAATAATAATTTGTAATAATAGTTTAGTGTATACAATATTATATATTTAATGTGTATATAAATGCGAATACAACACTGTAGTTTTTATATTTGTTATCGTTGTTTTTTTATTTTTAATTATTTTTTATTTTTATCATAATAATCATTCTCTTAGTCTCATCTAAGTATGACATTTTCAATGATTTTTTCTTTTTGTATAAGAGTGGATTGTTATCAGAGCATTTTTTTTTATTTATTATTTGTGTAATTTTCATTAAGGAAGTGTTTTGGTATTTTGTTGCAGTCGATTAATCGTTGCATATCGATGCATTTAAAGGTCATAATTATATTTTTTTCAACGTTTTGTTTTTCAAGTTTCATTAAAATATAGAAAACTTTTGACATTTTAGAGGAAAAGAGCGTTTTTAACAAAGTTCTACTACCGTTAGAGGATAAATTGTATAGGGTATAATTTTGAACAATATATATGGGACTACTTGACAAACAATTATTATGTGTTTTATATGTTGTAGGTTAATGGGTTTCTTTTTTTATTCTTTTTAATTTCTTAAATAATTTTAAATAAATAGAGTTATGATTTGAATAAATTTTTAATTAACTAAGTTCATTTTGTTGCCGTTTATTTTTGCTTTTCATACTTTTTATTGTATTGTATAGTTTTTTTTTTAATTTAACTTAAAATTACAAAATAGTATATTACATTACATCTTTGTTAATTTATAATTTATTTTTAATAAATTTCTTCTTAGCTTTTAATAAGTATTGGTTTTTAAGTATAATTAATTATTATTTTAATTGACCTTCTTTTCTAATGATCACACTCTAGTATTTTTTTTTAAATTTTTAATTATTTATAAACATTTACAATTAAAATAAATAGAAAATAATAGAAAGAAAAAACATATATTGCATCCGTTTTAATGCACTGGGCCTAAAGTACTACATGTTTATTAGTTTTTTTTTAAATTAAAATAGGGTTGATTTTCAAGGGGTGAATGAGGAACAGACATGACATTTAATTTAAAATTAAATTTTGTGAGTATTTGCTTTAAATTTTTAATTAAGATTTTGATTTAATAATTATTGAAGTGATAAATAGTTTTTTCTTTTTCATTTAACGAATTCCGAAATATTTAATTAATAAATATGTTCAAAAAAGTCTTGTAGAAGAAAGAAAATAATTTTAAAGCATAAAGCATTTTCGTTGGAAAATAATATTTATGCTGTAACATAAGCAAACTGTGAGTTATTTATGTTTTCATTATATTTCATGAATAAAATGTATATCGTTGTTAGCAAAAAAGTATTTTATTAGGCACTAAATGTAATATTTATGCATTGAATGTGTTAAACACAATTGCAGCGTTAAGCATCAACATTTTTTGGCAAAAGTAAATAAACGAAACACTTAAGAAATAATTAAATATTAAATAATAGTAATTAAAATATTAAAAATCCTTATTCAAAACTATTTGTTTTCTTTTTCAGATTCTGCAAGCCATTTAGAGTAATTCAGTGGTTGAAATGGATATTTATGCAATAATAATAATACATATTCCTCGAATAAGTCCACTTATTAAATTCAATTTTATGCTGCCTGCCATGTATTTTCTTAAGAACAAAAATTACGATGTGTTTTGATTTGGTTTTTTTTTAAGAAATTCAAACCTGATATCCAGCGGATGGTATTATTTGTAAAGTTTTATAATAACTTGCATTAAAAAAAAAAATGCAGTCCACATCATTTGAAATCTTGGGTAAGTAAACGAAAAATTAAATATATTTGCTAGCCTTTACAATAATTATTGATTTTCTATTGATTTTATTTTTAAACAAGTTCTCAACTGATTTGAATAACTAGGATCTCATTGATCTATATTAAGTTGTTTTTTTTTTTAATTTAATATTGAAGCACATCGATATTGCAACTTTTTCATAGCATATTAGAAAAACTAAACTATTGTGTGTATTGCACTAATCAATCAACAATGGTGTAAATAATCTTAATTAGAATTAACGATAAGACATTAGTATGACTAACCAATCACAACCAGTAATTTAAGCTATTAGAAATCCTATTAATTGTTTTGCTACTCAATAAAAAATTACTTAATCTAAGGCGCTAAAGGGATCATTGAATATCGACTTTAGCATTTTATTTTTGCTTTTTATAAACGAAAAATATATCAAGCACATTGCAAAGTCAATGCAAATGACAATTCAGTAAACCATGAAGTTATTTGAGGTCTGATTATGGTTATTGTATTGCTGTTTTTAATCTGGGAAATCATAGTGGATAATCGCACAAGATTATTTCAAATTAAAAAATCGACGATTTATATGTGATATACATATATTAAAGCAATAGACAGTCGAGTCGGGTCAAGTTAATTTTAATTTTTCGATGAGACTTGGGAAAAGCTGACAAGACCTCTTTACTTCTTGTAAAAGGAAGAAGGAATTCTTTGATGTGCTTCATAGTGTACTTTGTGTTCTTTTGCATTCGTATATTATAACTTCATAGCTTAATAGCGATGAGTCAAAATAAACTCCTTGATTTGCAAATGATACCGTTTGATATCAAAGTTGGTTGACCATTTGTTATGGCATAGCACTAATTTAATCGAAGTTAACTACCCTAAATTAGTTGAAGCCTTTAAAAAAATTATATAAAAATAATATATTGAGTTGAAGTTGAGTTGAGTGTCTTTACAATTGTCTACCTTCATAAAATCAGGTTTTAAATTTAATTTAACTTTGAACTAAAGGCTCAATTCCTCTCTATTCAATTCTTTTGTGATATTTTTCTGTAAAAGCTAGAATTACTTGAATTATCCATGAGAACTAATGCTTCACTTAACGCTGTAATTGTGTTTTCAACAAACAAATTAATTTTTGTTTTTGTTTCTGTTTTAACTTACACTTCTAATATCTTCTAAATTTTATTTGTCGGTTATTTTATTAATTTTTTTTTTTGGTTTTTTTTCTTACTTTTTCCTTTTATTTTATATCCTTTATATTAAAATAGTATTCCTAATGAAAAATAGTTGAAGTATATATATTTTATTCCCTAAATGGAAATCGACAAATTGGCATAATGTTTTAATAAATGCTGCACTGGTAGGAATCCATAAGAATACTTAAGGTTTTATCGTAAATGCATTCATTTAAGCCTTTTCCGAAAGCAGTTTTATAAAAATATATTGAAACTTAAGTTGTTGTTTTCTTATTTCTTTTTAATACGGGAAAGTAAAAATATATAGTTGAAGAGAAAGGAGAGAAAAACAATATGAATATAACAATAAATAAAAAAAAGAAAGAAACGAAAATATTAAATTATTTTTTCTGTTTGAATTCTTAAGAAAGCAATCGTATATTCATTCCTTTAGGCAAGACGCCAAGTAGCCAGTCGCTTTATAATTGAAGCCGTTGTATTTGTAGCTCTGGGGTGTTTAAGACGAATATTTTGAAGGCAAAATTTTAAAAAAGTGAATTTTTTTTGCCGAATTATGTAGGTTTTGCCTTATACTGTCTTCCTCTCTGGCGTTTGGCTTGCATTTGTTGTAAAAGAAATTCTAATTTTCTTTTACGTTTTTAGTGGAAATATTTATTTAATTTTATTCTAATTATTAATTTTTATAGTAAATTTGTTTTTTTTTTCTTCGGGAATGGGGCAGTAAAAATGATCAATATTTGCTTTAGCATTGGCATAAAAATTGAAATTTTTTAATTGGGGGGTTTTTTTTTGCTTAAGAATCTAGTGATAGCGTATCTACGTCAAATTTAAAACTTACTTGTCGTTTATGCTCTTGTGGCAGTTTTTGATAATCTAAATCTAGTTTCGAATATGGTGAGATATGATGCGGATGATGATATGAGGTGTGTCCTAATGAAGTGCTCGCTGTTAACGGATGCTGCATGTGCGAGTGCGTTTGATGCAGATGATGGTGCGGATATGAAGAGTGTAATATGTTATCGTACGCAGGTCCACTGCTACTGACACCGCCACCAACTCCACCTCCGCTACCACCCATGGCACTGCGTACATCATGCAGAGCACTGTTCGTCAGGGTGGCCGGAAAGGGAGCCGTTGTACTGGCCAAAGCGGCCAATGGATGTGTTTGTAAATGATTTTGATGTTGGTGTATATGAAACTGATGATCCGGATTTAGTTGCTGCTGTACAGAGGCATGTATATGAGCTGAAGGATGAGTGCTGGGCGGCATTGTATGAGCATAATGTTGGGTGCCAGCAAATTGCTGTTGTATATTGTGAGCCAGCATTTGCTGGTGCGCATTATATTGCTGTTGTTGCTGTTGCTGTTGATGCTGCTGGTACATTTGCGATATGGCGGGATTGGAGGCGTGTAATGATGACATTAAATTACGCTGCTGTATAAGACTGTTAACATTGTAAGGCGACAAGTCAGATGGATTATATATAGTTTGTGAATACGGATTTATATAACTACTACCGGCCATAGCACCCGTTGCCGCAGCATATTTGCTGCCGCCAATACCGGCACCACCACCACCAACACCCATCCCCACACCGCTGGGATATTGATTGAGATAGTTTAGATTCGAAACCGAATACGCGGGTCTTAGGCGCGTTCCACCAACCATGCCGCCCATGCCCATTTGGCCGGGAGCTGCCTGGGGTGGTTGCGTATACTGCTGAAAATACATGTTCGGTTGCGACGAGAAACTAGCGGACATTTGCATAAGATTATCGTTTAGATAGGGCGGCGAGGTATCACCCGGATGCAGAGTCGGATAACTGGATATTACGCGACCGGGATAGTGTGTTAGGGGTGTGACGGTTTGGGCGGCAGCCTGTTGGGCTTGGGCCAGGCGAGCTTGATGACCGAGTATTTGGGAGGAACGCGAAATCGATTTGTGAGCCTCGTTGAGCAAATTGATAATATTCGAAGAGGAAGACTGATGCAAAGGCTGAGGCCCCACCGGTTGATAGCCATAATAATCGTTCATCATTGAGGCCGACGGCAATCCGGCAATGCTATATCTACGCCTACGTATGGGTGAGGTCTGTCCATAATAGCCACCCGCCACGGCCGCCGGATCATACAGATAGCCAGCCGATGTTGATGGTCCTCCATATAAATCATACGGACCTGGCCCTCCGTAGCCGGGTGAATAATATTGTCCTATAATATCTGGCAACGGTGGGCTTCCAGTTGGCGGATAGTTACCGTACATCTGAAAAGGGCGATTTGAAATTGGTTTTTGGTTTTTTGGGTGCTTGTTTCTTTTGTTTTTGTATTTTGTATAAATATTTATTTTTTATTATTATTTTTATTAGTTTTAATTTATTTTGTTTTTTTTGTTTAATTTCTATTTATTTATTTATTGGTTTGATTGTTTTTAGAACAACATGAGAGAGTAGAGTTGATAACGTTTTTAAAGTGTCTTCTTTTTTTCTGGTTAATTGACTTGTTTTTCATTTTTTATAATTATTTGGTGATTAAAAATTCTAAAAAAATTTGATACAAATACAGAAAACACACACAGAGAAAACTAGTTTTTAAATGTTAGAGGAAATCAAAAAAAAAAAACAAACATAAAGTGGTTCTTAATTTAATAGAAAATCAAAGGAAATTTTTTAAATAATTTTAACGAATCGATTAATTAATTAATATAATGAAATTACAACATAAGATCGACAAACCTAAACTGCATGACTACTAAAATTAATTTATAATAAGATAATTAACAAATTTTGTTATTATTTTTCATATGTTATTTCAAAATTGATTAGCACCAAAAAATAAAGATTTTGCCCGAACACTTACATACTATTGGCCCCATATTTATCATTTTTTTTTTTCAATTTGATTGTACTCATTTTTTTTGTTTAAAATTATAAAATTTTAGTTGCAATAATGTTTATAAAAAATTTTATATTATTTTTTTTTTGTTCAGTTTTGTTGTTTTTCTTAGATTTTTTTCTTAATAATTAAAAGAAAAAGAATTATCAGTTGGTTACTTTTTTGTGTAACTAACGCACATGTTTAATTAAATTTTTGTAATTAATTGAATTAATTATAAGATTAATTATTAATATTTCTTTTAAATTTATATTCAAGGTCTCAGAAAAATTGTTTTTTTTTTCTTAAATGAAATATTTATTTAACATTTTTAAATTAAATATAGATTTTGGCAAGCCGGTGTCGTTTAAAAATACACAAGTCCTGTACAATGTAATAGTCGTTGTTGTCCGTTTAGTTTCTTAGAAAAATCGGTTTTTTTTCTGTTTGTTCTTTTCATTTCAGATGAATAGTGTAATTGACAGTGATTTAGAGATAGAGTTTTAATAAAACAAAATTATGTCTTTCATTGTGAGATTCTAAGAGAAAGTGAGATAGAGATATGTATGTCATATGCTTTTGTGGTTGTAAGAAATGTATGAATGAAAATATATTTCTCTTTAAATATTTAATATTTTTTTTTAAATATTTTTTATGTATTTTTAGAAGAGTGATAATGTTTATCGTAAAAAATAAGAAAATAAAAAATAAAAAATAAATCATAAGAGAAAACAAAAGAAAAATTAAAGAATAATTGAACAAAATTATATGTTTTTGAAAATTTGGATGCATTTTATTATTAAATAACGTGCATATATAAAATATTTATAAACGGAAATGAAATTTGTTTTCCTTGTTTTTTGTCGGCAGTGAGTAAGAAAGAGTTAGATAGCGAGTTAGAGAGAGATAGAGAAGATAAAAATAATATTAAACAACACAAATAATAACAGAAAATGAACAGACAGAGACAGAAAGATATTAATACATAATTAAAACACACACACAGAGTCTTTTACAAAATTATAAAATTTTCAATTAAATTAAATAAAATAATTGTTTGTATAATTAATAAATCTTTACAGTTAATTTAGCAGTATTTTGTTTTTCCTGTTTCCTTTTTGAAATATTGTATGTATATACACTGCATTTCAATTATTCAATATACAAATTAATGGTAGTTAAAATCAGTGTTGCCAAACAATTATGATTGTATTTGCTTTTTCTACTTGTAACATATACCGTATACATATACATGTATGTATTGTACGACCATCTGGGCTGCCATTAAAAAATCTACTAATTTGCTGTATATTGTGAAGTTAATATTTTTAAAATTGAAAATTGTCTTTTGAAAGTCACCTTATTAAGTTACTTTATTTTTGACATATGAATACAGTTGAACGCAAAAGTGATTGATAAACTCATTCATAATATTTGAAATATAAAATTATAAATGTGATTAATAAATAAAAATGTTTTTATTAATTTATATTATTTTCCTAACAATTTTCCTAACAATTAAGACTTAATTAAAATTGTAATTTTAATTACGAAACTCGAATCTGTTATGTATTCTGTAAGACTTACAGCAAAATAAAATAGGGGTTTCAATACTGCTAAAACCGATCAAACAAAACCGAATTTTATTTAAAATTTAATAAAAACAAATTAAATAAATAAATGATTATGAGTTCAGTGGAAAAATTATTAAAAAAAAATTTCAAACTTATCGTATAAAATTAAATTAAACTGGAATGCAAAGATGAATGAATGAAGTCTGCGATTAGCAACTGAGCTTAAATAGCCCCGGGTAGATTTTGCAAGAATAAATTGTCCGAAGTTGACGAAAAATTTCCGGAAGTTTGGAACTATGCAAACTTATCTATCTAAGTGGGCAACTCATAATTCATGCTTAAATTATTTAATAGTTATACCGTTTTAAAAAAAACTATATACATTTTTTGAAGTACTGAGACTATATTCAGATTATTGGAGGTATAGGTTAGGTTAGAGGACGTGTACTTGTCAATTAAGACAAGCACAGTACCCGGAGGTCGAATTGACCCATTGTACAACGTCCTAGTTTCTCACACCACTTATGTTGTGTGTGTTAATTTTATACATGAGTGGTGGGACCTACAGTTTTAAAGTCGACTCTGAACGACAGATTTTTGAGAAACTTTTTCATGGCAATTTTATTTACTCTCAGAGTTTTTGCCAGAAATCTGCTGAGAGGAAGTCGCCGAAAAATACTTTTTGTATTTTGTCTTCGATGTCTGGCCTGGGGCTCGAACCCTGGCTTTGCGTCTAATAAGCCAACACACTACTTACTAGACTACGGCGACTTATTGGAGGTATGCTTTCAGAAAATTTCAGCACAGTTTTCTTTTGCTTCTTTTCGACCTCTGGTTGATATAACATCTCCAGATCTAATTAATCTATTTGGAGGTTTGAATTAAATGTAAACAAAAACAACAATTTTGTCTTGTTCAATGTTCAGCCTCTATGGAATAGTTATTAATTTTAATTTTAAAAATTATTTCGACAATAACTTAACCTCCTAAGCTTTATAAAATTGACTACCTTCAATGTGTCAAAAATCAAGTTGATAAAATATTTATATCCGGCAACCTGTAGATTGGCTTTTAATTTTTATTAAAAAAAATAAAAATAAAAAAATATTTAAATGAACGAAATATTGAAAATAAATTTTAATTTGAAATTAAATTGGTTTTGGTTTTGTAATTGATCTTGAATTGTGTGTTTACAGTTAGTGAATTACAAAATGCGATAGGTTTTCTTCTTGACTGTATATTTTGCTGTGTTAATTGAAATGTACGAACATTAGTTGAACATGAATATTGAAGTGAATATTGAATTTATTTTCATACAGTTATGTAAAGGTTACGTGATTGAATTGAATTCATTTAGCAAATAAACAAATTCTTATTAACTTTAGTGTGTACGAGTATATGTGTGTTGTGGCTTACAAAAACTATTGTCAGAGATATTTGCTGAATGTTTTCGAATATGAATTTGAAGTGAACATTTTTAAATTATGAAGTCTAAATTTTCAGCCAAAGTGTTATAGTATTTTAAACTAATTTGATTGTAATGAGTATTGGACATACAAATATATGTGTATTTCTCTTAATTGAGTTTACATGGATGAAATAAAAGAAAAATAATACAATTGTTGTCAATACGGTTTAAAGAAAATTATAAGACTTTAAAATTTAAAACAAAAAATTTTAGGATATATTTACAAAATTATGTTCATATAAGTAGTAACTAAAAATTTAAATGAATATTAAAAAGTAAAACCAATTATTTATTTATCCAATCATAACATTTTAGTTTTTCATAAATTGTGTTTCAATACTTTTGTAATCTTTTTTTTTTTTGTTTTTCATTCATTCATTCAGGTTGTGGGTTCATTTCCTTGACTAGTGTCTGTGCTACAATGTTATAATAAAAAAAATAAGTGGTAAAATAAAAAGTTGAGTTTAAAAAAGTTTTCAAATTGTTCTTCGAACTTGGCAACTTTATTAAAAGTCTTTGGCTTTAACGATTATTTTCTTTTTTTGTTTGAAGAAAAAATTTAAAATTTTATTTTCCTTTTTTATTTGTTTTTTATTTTTTTTTTGCTAATGTTGACTGTTTACAATAGATTGATTTTGTTTTTTGTTACAAGTCTTATTTCAAATTAGTTTTATTATTATTTTTTTTAAGAACAACAACAAAATTATAATTCAATTCGATTTAAATTATGATGAGAAAAAAAAAGAAGAATAAATCACAATAATGCCAATAATTTGGAGCCACTATGATCAATAAGTTTCGTGAAAAATCTAAATTGTTTGGCAATCAACTTGACAAAACAATTGTTAGTTATAGTTTGACGACGTTAACTAAAAATAAAATTAAATTATTTAAATTAAATGTATATATGTATGTATGCATATGTATATATATTTGTATATCTATATATATATATACATATATACTATATACAGATAATATATTCCGAATTACTTTGTGTATCAGTTTTCCAAAGAACAATATCGATTTGGTTATTTCAAGAGTATTTCTTTTTATACAAAAATTGAATTTTAATTCAGTTTGCTTTTTATATAATATATATTATACTGTTTTTTTATTTTCTAGGTGTCGCTAAAAAAAACATAATTACTACTATTGAAATCGAAAGCTGTATTATTTTCATATCAATAGCGAATACTTTGGCATCATAACTACTGAGCGGAATATTATCGTAATAAGTATGCAATGCGTTGCCAGTGAACTCTTTACAAATTCTTAGAACAGGTAAACAATTTTTTATATCGCTATACTTTTTAAGATCGAATTCTAAATTCACATACATACATATTTCGAAACTGTATGTAAGCATATAAAAATGTGAGGTATTCATGATTTGATTGATGTGATTTGAACAAAAAAACTAAACACTATATGAGAACCAAAGGGGGGGGGGGGCGGTACTATTTGTTTCAATATCTCTCTGGAATTTTCATTTATGTATATACATGGTCAGAATTGCACTTAAAGTAAGACTGAGTGAGAAAAATTGCATATAAATTCTTTGGAGAGTAAGAATAAATGTAAAAATAAAAGAGTTCCGGTATCCATTAATATTACAATAGTACCATTTATATTAATATTTCAATGTGTAGGTTGTAATATTATTAAATATTAAATATAATATAATAATAAATTATTAAATATTGAATTTGAACTTCAATTCATGGACCAATCCCTAAGTCATTTTTTTAATGGGAATGTGAGTTTAGTTTTCGAATACAAAGTAACTGTCTATATATTAAACAACACAGTGTTACCAACTAAAAGATTTTTTATCTTTTATTTCAATATATTATTCTGTTTCATGTTACATTTCTAAAATCTATTATAAGGTTTAGAAACGAAACTGTTTAATGACTTTATTTAAAGCAGTTAGTACAATTCAAAAACCTTTATCAATATGCAAAAAATTTTCTCAAACGTCTATTCTATGAAATTGTATTTTCACCTTCAAAGTTATTCTCCATTGCCAAGAACATACATACATACATAATTGGTCATTACAACCCTTCAGTCAGGACTACGACCTAGTTTCTCACAACACTTTGTGTGTTATTTTTATACATGTGTGGTGGGACCTACAATTTAATGTCGACTCCGAACGACAGATTTTTGAGAAACTTTTCAAGGCAATTTCATTTACTCTCAGAGTGTTTGCCAGAAATTTGCTGAGAGGAAGTCGCGGAAGGAATACTTTTTGTATTTTGTTTTGATGTCTGGCCTGGGGCTCGGACCCTGGCTTTACGACTAATAAGCCAACACACTACCTACTAGCCTACGGCGACTCAATTGTCAAGAACAGATGTAACCAATTTGTGCTTGGAAGAGACTATGGGGTGGATGCATAAGAACCGTCAAACACAGATTCACAACTGATGTGTGATGTTAGAGTATAGCCACAGATGGTTCCTGCCAAACTAAATAAACATATGCATGTATATGTATGGTAGTAAACTTTTCTAACATACAACTTGGTGTGTCCACCGTTTTCCTTCAATCGCTGCAATGCAATGCGCGAGAGTCCGATTAATTAACTCTTTCAGACATTTTGTCCCATATATTGAACGTTTAAATTTTTCTCTTCGAAGTAATGTAGCGGCAACGGTAGTAAACAGATTTTTACGGTTAATATTTTTATAAAAAGAGTGTTTACTTCGAAAAGATGAAGAATTTTGACAAATACAGGTATTACTAGCAAATATGTAAGGTTTATACCTGGGTAAACCGCGAAACTAATTGTTTTAGAAATTATCACACAATTACCCTTCATTTATTTGAAGAAAACATGACCCCTGAATAATTTTGTACAATATATTGGAAATCATCTGACAGCCAGGTGAGATGGCTTACACATGACTTGACTTCAAATTCTGAATCAACAACCTCAAATTATTTCACATAAAATTTTAATAATTTTATTGCAACTAATACATACATACGTAAATGGCCATTACAACCCTTTGGTCAGTATTACGCCTAGCTTCTCACACCACTCATGTTGTGTGCGTTAATTTTTTATACATGAGTGGTGCGACCTACAGTTTAAAGTCGCTTCCGAAAGACAGATTTTTGAAAAACTTTTCATGGAGGAAGTCGCCGAAGAAATATTTTTTCATATTTCGTTTTGATGTCTGACCTGGAGTTTGAATCGTGGCCTTACTTCTAATAAGCCAACACACTACCTACTAGGCTACGGTTTTATCGCAACTATTTCCATTTAACGCCTGAAAGGGTCAAAGAATCATGATTTTTGATCTTGATTATTAAGCCTTAATTTGATTGTATTTGCTGCCCGTTTGGAATAAAATATTATTTTAATAATTTGATTCCTCAAGCAAATACTTATGCCCAGTAAAGTTGTTGTTAACTTTACTAAGTGGGTGGGGTGGAGTGGTATTCTTCTCGTTTTTTTTGCTTGTTTTCATTGTTAATTCTATCAAATCGATGATGTTCATTCGGGAAAACTGTTTTTTTTTTGTTTTATTTCTATTTTTCTTGTTTTTGTTTTTCTTTTTTGTTACTTTAATGTCTGTCTTTAGGGGTTGATTGAAAAATGTTATACTTTAGGTTTTCTTTTTATCTGTATTATATTTTTCTTATTTTATTGGTTATTGAGTGGTTGAGTTTTGTTATACAAAAATAACACACACAAACAAACACAAAATTATACAAAATACATTTACAAAATATCGAAAATAAATAATAAATGAAATCGTTTCTGTTATTGTAGAATTTGAAAAACAACAATAAATAATAATGAGAAAAAGAAAATACAATACAATACACAAATACAAAATTAACTTTTTGATTCTAATTTTTCTTAATTTTTGTGCTGAAAATTTATTTTTTTTGTTTTTGTTTGGTTTTGGCTTTTTCTTGTGTAATACAAACAAAAGAAGATACAAAAAGAAAAAGTTTTTTTTCTGTATGAAAGACAATATTTACAACAACATTTAAGGGCGAAAAGAATAGGTAGACAAACAAAAGAAAATAGAAATTTCAAAATATCTGAGGAAAAAAAAACGAAAACAAACAATATTTTTGAAAAAAAAAACGAAAGTCAAAAGACAGCAAATGAATACACGCATACACAATGTACAAGTAAGTACTTAAATACAATACAATAGAAAAACATGCATAAAGACCACACCATGTACATACATACATACAAAACAGGTGAAAACAAAAAAGAATAGGAAATGATCGTTCACGTTTTATTTCAAGTTTAAATTCTAACATTGTAAATCTAATGCAGCCACCCTTGCATGTATACATTCTGAATTATCGAAAAATTTACAAAAATATGTTGTAATCATTGGTGAATGAATGGTGAATGCATAAGGACATGCGTAGCTGTGTTTAGTTTATGAATAGAAGTGTAATGTTAAGTTTTTTCAAGTGTAAATATCTACGATTGTATTAGTGTTTGAGATGTTGGAGTGCCAATTTGGGTTGAATATTTAAAATTAGTTTTAATACGATATAATAAAGGAAGACCATTAAATAAATAATGCTGGATGAATGTATAAAAAATTAAAACTAAAATTGCCCATATTTTGTATTCTAAAATCGCATCTTGATCAGGGGTTACCAAAAATTTTTTGATTGTGTATTGGTGAGTAAGAGAGAGAAGTTGAAAGAATTAATTTATTTACAGCCATAGAAAAGTGTTAGTAATATACGCTATTATGATTTTCATTTCATTAACATAACAAAAATGCCATCACTAAATATTCTGCCCTTTCTAACAATTTCCAAACTTATTAAGCTTAAAATTTCCATTTTTAATTTAGGAACTAATTTTGGTTCGGAAATTTCCTGTCTTTCCAACCAACCTTTTAATTTTTCTAAAAAAATTGTTTTTTGCCTTTTAAAAACTCTTCCCTTTCCTTATCATTTAAATTATTAATATGATAACATACAAAATGTCTTTTAAGAACATATTCTCTACATTCCTTACATATTTTATAGCATATAAGACATTGAATATTATCAAAAGCATCTTTTAAAATAAAATATTTTTTGAGTGTCATTCTGAAATAAAATGATAAAGTATCCGCCACACATGTGTTCTTGTCGCAGTCTGATCGACAACTAATTCAAAAAGCACAAACATGCGTGTGAGTTCTATCTACACAATTGAGCTATGAAATGGTAATCCCTGATCTAGATACAAGAGTAGCCATTCAGAATAAAATATTTCTAATTCGGATGATGCCACCCACCGTCATACATGTTTCTTAATTCGCAGTCCCAAACGATACGCTTTGACAAAGCATTGCAAAATTCCTAACACATTATTAAATACCTATTATATCGGTACTATAAAGGTTCTAAAAAATACTAATGATGGATGACTTTGTCATGAAATCTATCAATATAACGGCCGCACATATATGTAAAATTCGTTTAATTTGGATTTTTTCTAATAATTAGTTCATGTCCGCTTTTTATTAACAAAATCTCTTTTTTATAGATCAATTTCAGTGAACATACATAGGCTGCCTTCCAAAATGTATCAATACAAAGTTTGTATGCAGTTCTACTACTGTATATAAACTATGTAGATATGCAAAGTAACCAAACAATGCATCAACTATAAATCCGATGCCTGATTGCCTTTTGACTGCATTAAAAATACACATTGACGACGTTTTGAAATAGAATACATTGTATATATTTTGTACAGCGGCATTATGAAACACGATACTTTGTTCAAACACAAAGCAACTAACATTTTGGAAGGCAGCCACACATACATAATTGGCCATTACAACCCTTCAGTCAGGATTACGGCCTAGCTACTCACACCACTCATGTCGTGTGTGTTAATTTTATACGTGAGTGGCGTTACCTACAGTTTAAAGTCGACTCCGAACGATAGAAATTTGAGAAACTTTTTCATGGCAGGTTTTATTTACTCTCAGAGTTTTTGCTAGAAATCTGCTGAGAGGAAGTCGCCGAAGAAATATTTTTTGTATTTTGTTTTGATGTCTGACCTGGGATCCGAACCCGGGCTTTACGTCTAATAATCCAATACACTACCTACTAGACTACGCCGACTTCACTTCAATTTTAGTGAAACACAATGAAAAAACTGCCGAAAAGAAAAAGATGTAGTGTAGTCCTGCACCATTAAGAAAATATTTTTACACAAAAATGATTTTCACATTTGTGAAGTTGCATCAGTTTTAAGCTGCTTTAAGCTTATTTTCTTTTGTTGTGGAATTTTTATATTTGTGCTCAATCGATATTTATTCTGTCAATGCTGGCATTTTAATAATACTGAGAGAAGAAAGAAAGTTCAAAATTCTGAACAAGAAAACATAAATTCAATCCGAAAATCCGTTTACAAGATATCGAGATGTTTCCAATAACATGACAAACACGCTAGAAATTAAAATAACGTTGAAGCTCCATACTGAGCAATACCGCAAGATATCAAAGAGAACAAAATGTGTCTTATGAAAAATTGTACAAGAGGGCTTGCAGAATTCTGTGAGAAAACTCGGTTTCAAAGTTGGAAATGCGCTGGAATAATGTAAATTTCCGCGACGAAATCAAAATAATGAATGAAAGTCGCATCATAATTCAAAACCATAATTATAACATTCCGTAAAGCGGTTGGGCAGGCATATCGATTTTATTCCAATACCATGAACATGGAGTAGAACCTTTATATATTGAAGTGCAGTTTGGTTAGCAGTGCGAATAAGTCTTGGATTGTGGGAGTATTAAGAGAGCATCAAACTCTTTTAGAGTGTTTGTAATTTAGAAATATATGCACTCCAATGCGAATTCTTTCTTCTTAACTAATTTATTTAAAACCAAATAATTTAAAACCAAATATGGCAGAGAATGAAAAATAAGTATCGGCACGATCAGCGTTTGCCTACAAGTTTCCTTCATTAATATGTTCCTGTTGAAATTGTTTGGGACGCTCATTGACTTCAGGGCTTTATTTTAGTAGCAAGCGGAGAAATTATTTTGAGAAACTAATTCAAGTGAGTAGAATATTGTAAGTCGGTTGTGTATTAGTGCGAATGTGAAACAACAATAATACCTTTTATGAACAGGAATAATTTCACCAATCGGAGGAATATTCGAAATTTAAGTAAGGTGATCTCATGGTCTAGACAGTAAATTGACTGACACTGAGACATATCATTCCAAGAAAGACAAAGCGTTAATGATTTTGCGGATGTAACTTAAGAATGCTGCATTTAATGTAACCAATTGTTATCTATGGCAGGTTTGTCATACCTGCCCATGGATAACTGCAAAAAAACTCAGTCTTAGTTGCATACAGATACAGAAACTGACATGCCAGACTACAAGGGTTTAAGTCCGTTATATTCGCTATTGCGGACCAGAGCTGTAGAAACTATGGTTATGGAAGACAAGTCGAACCCGAGAAAGTAATTGGGAAGCTAAATACTCTTTTCGTATATGATGGACGGGTGAAAGACAGATAGTGGGACAGACAATGTCTCATCAGTGGATGTGTATCAAGCGGAAATTGACGCCATTGCAGAAAGTGTTTAATTCAACTCTTGACAGAAAAGGAAATACGTACTCAAGTAACATTTTTTAAGGGATTCCTTCAAACGCGATACCAGGAGTACCTGCTTGCTTATAAAGTGCAGTGAGTTATCTTCCTTACTGGCAGCGAACAATTTTGGAGAAAGTATCTAGTGAACCCAGTACAATAGACTGTTTGAGGACCTTTACACGACAATAATAATAATTTTTTAGGACACCAAAACACGTATGTACGTCCTGATGAAGAAATAATTCTATGTTTTTCAACAAATCCCATATCGAATTGAAGTCGCCTTAGTCTAGTAGGTAGTGTGTTTGCTTATTAGACGTAAAGCCAGGGATCGAGCCCCAGGCCAGACATCAAAACAAAATACAAAAAGTATTTTTTCGGCGACTTTCTCTCAGCAGATTTCCGGCAAAAACTCTGAGAGTAAATAAAATTGCCATGAAAAAGTTACTCAAAAATCTGTCGTTCGGAGTCGACTTTAAAAGTATAGGTCCCGCTACTCATCTATAAAATTAACACACACAACATAAGTGGTGTGAGAAACTAGGTCGTAATCCTGACTGAAGGTTTGTAATGACCAATTATGTATGTATGTATCTAAAATCGCTCTCTTCGTTAAGAACTTAAAATACTATGCGAGAGTGTGTTTGACGTTGAATT
The DNA here is from genome assembly GCA_936449025.2 of Sarcophaga subvicina. Lineage (NCBI taxonomy): Eukaryota > Metazoa > Arthropoda > Insecta > Diptera > Sarcophagidae > Sarcophaga > Sarcophaga subvicina. The sequence goes on from OW388084.2 coordinate 45,285,166, forward strand.
TTTATGCTTATTTAGACATAAACTCGTTAAGGATTAGACAAACAAATAAAATTTGAATGAAATTTAGGTACACATTATGGTAATATACCGAAAGTATGATAGCGTGTAGTAGATTCTTGCATTAGTGTGAATAGATAGAAAAGTAACAGCGTGAAGTAGATTTTTGTTATTTACTTCTTTCCTGAAATGAGGTCATATGACGCCAAATAAAATAATAAAGAATTCAAAAATGAAAACAACATCAATAAAACTGCTAGACTATATGTCTCCGTACTAAATTCTATTATTCGTATGACTTTTGCAGAGAGAAAATATATTTTTAATTCGGATTTAACTGGGAAAGAGAGTAGAAAATAATACAAGAGAAAAAACTGATAGATACAGAACAAGTTGGCTAAGTTTAATATGTTTGACTAAATCAGTATGTGTTTAAGTGTTTGCGTTAAACCAAATATTATGTTTTAGGATTTGTAACTGCTGCTGTTTTCTGTTTTTTGTTTCAATGTTATACTGTTTGTGTTGTTGTTATCTTTTAAATATTTTTTACAAATTTCATATGCAAGTACTCGTACATTCGTTCATGTTATTTTCTTATTTTTTTTTTTATTTTAAGATTTTGAGTCATTCAAAGAACCACAGCGTGTGTAATTTTGCGACTATTATCCTGTCATTTGAAATGACATCAAAAGAAGGCAAATTTAAAAAAGAAGGTCAAATTTTATCTTCAATAGCAGTTTTCCACCAGTTCGTGATAGTTTCAGTGTTTTTCGTTTTAACGTTATTTTACTACACTTTTTTATGCTCGTAATACTCTTCTCTTCCTCTGATCTTTATAATGATTTTTTCGTTACATTTGCAATTTGTTTTTTTTGTTTTGTTATATCTTTAGCAGATCTGTCAGTGCAGTTTTGATTTGGTTTGTTTATGTAACATTATAGTTGCTAGCGTTGTTTGTGCAACATTTGGATACAACGTGTATCAAATAACTTAATCGACAACAACTATACAAATATGTGGTATAGAATGTTGCATTTCCAAAAAGATTTTAATATTGCGATAAAGTCCGTTTATGGCTTTACTGACAAAGCAAGCAAATTCAAATGAGTATAATATTTGACAAATCAAAATTACATATTTTACCATACATTGCATGAATATGTCAATACTGAAAATTTTTGTGTATTCATGGTCATTACATACGCCTACAAAAGCCTTGCAGAATTTTATAGAAAATGTTTAAATTCTGTTGAGAGCGTAACTAAATGTTTGATTTTGTTTTCGACAACTCAAGTTACTTTTCTCATTCTATATTTGCTTTCTTGTTTATGGCCCTCCATATCAAATTCTAATTGCTCACAATTACAGCACAAAGGTATCCATTACCGAATATCAAATGGTCAGCAATTAATAAAGGTTTAGTACATATCTGACCATGGAGTGCTTCATATAACAATGATTCCAAAAGACAAGATCCAACGAAAGTTATTTAAGCATTAAGAATTATCAATTTGATATCAAGAAAAAATAAGCCACTATTGAACAAACTAGTAAACACAGTAAATGCCTTAAAGAAAACATTAGAGAATGAACAATTTTGTTCTGCGCACTACACCAGCGTTTCTCCAGCAATTGATAGGGTTTGGCATAAGGAGTTTATGAAAAATGAACGTTTTCTATGCATGCAGAGTCACTTTATGCAGAGAAACATTGTCGTCCTATTGAAATAAATGTATGTTGAAACCCGTTTTCAAGTGCAAGAAATATTACACTTCATCTGATATCCTCACTATTTACATGACTTATATACAAACGAATACAGAATACAACTGTCATTTAGTGATCGGTGCTCTGAAGTCTATTGAAGGCTTTTCGACCAGGTACAGCACACACCAGAGATGATTATTAATAACATGATTATAGTTCTGTTGCAATGTGGCTTGTGTTTCATTGTTTTATTGTTGCTCAAACAGTATGTGTTCAAGGAAAATAAAGAGACTCCTGTTTTTATTTCCTACATATGTCTGTGATTGATTGTAGCCGCACTATCCGCATGTGAAATTTTTCTTATAAAAATATAAAGCAATTTAATATCCTCAATTTAAACTGTAGGTCCCGCCACTCATGTATAAAATTAACACACACGACATGCGGTGTGAGAAATTAGGTCGTAATCCTGACTGAAGGGTTGTAATGACCAATTATGTATGTATGTGTGTGTTAACATCATCAAAATCTATTGCATTTTTTCCTTTCTCTCCGATTTCCTAGTTCCAATACAATGCACTTTATGAGTGTGGGAAGAGATCATTCCTTGAGTGTGGATTGCATTATGAAAACATTCAGGAGAATGCATACATAGGGAGTAATAGTAGTAAACTTTCTAAAATATTGTAAAATTCCTGTAATATAGGAAATCCTGAGAACGTTGACCGCATTCTGTGTCTATGCTTTGGTGTGCAGAGGCGCTGACTCCACATTCTGATCACTATTAGGATCTCTGGTATAAGTTAGTTAATGAGATGACAACTTTTTATGCAAAGACGTCGACTCCACACTCTGATCACTATTAGGAACTCTGGCATCAGTTCGCTAATGAGATGACACATTTTCATATTTTCTCCAATTTTTCCCCTCTTTATTTTCTTCTCTTTTTTCCCTCGTAACACGTACTCATCCTTATACTTTCATTTGTCTATTTCTCCCTGGCTCTGCCTTTTTTCTCTGTTCTTTCTCTCTTCTTTTTTGACATTTTTCTAGTTCTTAAAAAAGCTGCGGACCTTCTTTTTGGTATATCTAATCTAACCAAACTTTTTCTTTAAAAAGCATACAAAAAATGTGTGTATGAAGTCAACCCACAGATATCCTTTAATTATTGTTAATAATGTTTTCTATAGTGCTTGTTTAATGGCAAAGGGACAAATGTGTTGCATTGTGTTGGGGAAACTTGAATTTGAAAGCTTTGTTAATGAATTATTTTCTGTATGGGAAATGGAATGTTGAAACCATCATTAATTATTTCTTTATTATAATAAAGCAAATCTATTTTAATGAAAACCATTCATATTCATTTAAATCGAAAATATTTTTTTAATTTAATTCACACCGACAGTTTTTCATGTACAATAAAAACCATAATAATTTCTATTTTATTCATCGACTCTATTTCCAAAAAATAAATCTCTAAGTGTTAGTGAGTGGCACGTGGACGAGTGAGTCAGGTGCTGAGTGAAAATTTTTATAAGGCAGGATAAAAAAATTGCTCTGTTCGGATATTTTATTTGGGAACATGCGTCTATGCTACATAGTATATCTGTAAATAGGTATGTGTTGACAACAGCAATTTTGTGTGTGGATGTATGTATGACTGCAAGTGCATTTGTGTGTGTACGAGTATATATTATTTTTTTATAATTTCTGAAAAATTTATTTTGAAATTATAATTGACATGAAAAAAATTTAAGTGAACGAAAAAACTGAAATGAATTGAAACAAATAGACACGGATGGGCGAATTTGCAAGTATCAAACTACAATGGAAAAAAGTTAAAAACAAGAGAAAGTTTTAAATATTAAAACTATAAAATATAAAAGTACGTCTATTTATTCCTATCTCTCTCTCTCTCTTTCTCTCAATGACTTTTTATTCTATAATAGCAGCAATCATCATTACGACGTTTACAATGATATGCTGACGATTATAACAAATACAATAACATTGCTTTCTCTTTCTTGCTGTTCTCTTTTTATATTAACATATACACACACATATATATACGCATACAACAAATGCAACTGCAACTGTGATATAATCGTTTGTGTATGTGCAAATTTGCGTGTGTGTAAATGTGTGTGAATTCAAGCGTAATCCTAGTGAAAATTACAGATTAAAAAATTGTCAAGAAAATAAATTAAAATTATAAGAATAAAAAAAGAAACTAAAACAGAAACAACAAATAAATGAAAGCAAAATAACACAAAAACAACTGCAAATTCAAGAAGAAAAAGAAGAAGAGCATTTCTTTGGTACTCATCGTAATAATAAATAAATACATCATGTATACGAAAGTACAAGGTTACATAAGAACTTAAACAATTAACAGAAACAGAAAAAGAAGAGAAAGTGACGAACGAACACAGATGCACAGAAACGATAATGAAAGATTATATATCACTAAAGTACAGAGGCGGAAACAAAAGACGGGGAAGGTTCAGACCCAATTGTATGCAAAAAATAATCGATGATTTGACTTTAAGACGAAAATTCAATATAATACAGTGGTGAGCAAATTCAAAGTCCTTTAAAAGATTTTATTGCATATTTTTAGGTGCTTAACTATTGGATAAGGAATGAGCATAGTTTTGGCCGCGTTTCTATTTAAAAATGAGGGTTTAAAGTTAATATATCGTACATAATTCAAGCCATTTAAGTGAAACTAGTTTTTGAGATCAATTTTATTTAATATTTGTTCAGTTTAAAGGCAATTACAATTAAATTAAAATAGACCTTGATACATACACATTTATTCTCTTTAGATCTTATATAGATTAGCGCTATATGGCAAATTATTTACTGTTTTGGTCCATTTATTTATTTATTTTTTCGATAACTTTACACGACATTGGGTACTTTCCTTTTAATTAAAACCTTAAGGCTTTTTAGCATATTCCTTTGTACGAAACTTGGAACAAATCCGTTGCATATACATATGTATGTATATTTTTATAATTGTATGTGATGAAAACAACTCATCCATAATTTATTGGATTTCAGTTCAGTTTAAGTTTCGAGAGGGAAGCTACAGGTTAAATTAGCCCAAGGGAATAAGACTTTTGAAGTATTATTTTTTATTAAATATGTATATGTATTCAACAATATAATTTATATCAGAAACTTTTCTCTATTAAGGTTAGGTTTGAGGACGTGCCTCTATCATGGCGATAGGTACAATTGCGCTCGGAGTTCATTGGATGATCGTCCTAAAGAAGAGGAAAATAAAATGAAAAGAGATAAACGGGCACCCCACATCTATAGCCTAAACCCACTATAAACCTTAGGAGAGTCCGAATGTGGGTTTTAGACAAAGAGTTTGAGCTCTACCAGGGGCTGGAGAGTTACTCTGGATTTATCTAGTTCATGCCCATTTTACCACCGATAGATAGAATTCTCAAAACCTCTGGACAGAGAACACTCCGATCTATCCTCCCAGCGCTTTTTATCATGCATGCACATTGCTATAGAAAGAGCAGATTGAAGGAATATGACTAACGATCAAAATACATACATACATACATAATTGGTCATTACAACCCTTCAGTCGGGATTACGACCTAGTTACGACCTCTTATGTTATGTGTGTTAAATTTTTCACATGAGTTGTGGGACCTACAATTTAAAGTCTACTCCTAACGACAGATTTTTCAGAAACTTTTCATGGCAGTTTTATTTACTCTCAGAGTTTTTGCCAGAAATCTGCTGAGAGGAAGTTGCCGAAGAAATACATTTTGTATTTTGTTTTGATGTCTGGCCTGGGGCTCAAACCCTGTCTTTACGTCTAATAAGGCAACACACTACCTACTAGACTACGGCGACTGCTACATACAAATACAACATTATTATATTTGTTATTGCTTTGAAGCGTTCAGCTTGATTGTGAAATGTCTTAAAAACGTGTCTCTGGTGGGAATTGAACCCACGACCTTTTCACTACTAAGCTAGCACACTACCTAGTAGCCTCTCACTTGTCACTCTCTTATTACTCGTTATCGAGTAAGCATTTCTAGTCTTGATCTTTCATCTTTGACAACACTTTATTAAGCAATCGATTTGCAAGGTATCGATTCACATTATTAGCAAAACTCGTACAATTGAAATTAATTTAGATGCGAATATATTTCGATCACGAGTCGTTTAATTAGCTCTCTGGTCCTACTGCTGGGAAAGCAATTTCGGTTTTGTTCCCCCAAAGACGAGAGTTTTTAAAATAATGAAAATAGGCGAACCCCACTAACATTAGGACAATCTGACTAACAGTGGATAGAAAAAGGGGTACCACGTATCGTAAAATCGATCCATTTGTGTTAAAAGGATATCGCCAAAATGTAAATGTAAATGAATTCAAAGCCTTCATACGGAAAAGAATTTATCATTCTATTATTTTTCATTCATATGTACATACATATGTATGTATACATATATGTACATATATGTATATATGGATGTATATGTGCGCATGTAAATCGATATGAGTGTGCGTTGGGAAATTTTTGTGTGACATGTGTCAGTGTAAACATATAACTGACGTATGTATATGTAAACAATGTATTTAAGGTTAGACATACAAACTTAAACAAACACTCACTTACATATAGACACTATGTGACATTCATTCATCTGTATTTAAAAAGTTTAATTTGTGAACAAAATTTTTTTCTCTTCTTTTACTCTACTCTACTATAAACAAAGAAAGAAAAGAGAAGCAGAATCTTACGAAATTTTACCACCATCTACAACAACTATAATGTCGTATCTTAACGTTGAAATTTTTTAATATGCAGTGACTGTAAGTATGAATACGTGTGTTTAAACTACAACATGTAATTAGAATGACGTTTAACCTTAGAAAATACCACCGTATTGTATTTTAAAATGGAAATACAAATAAATAGATGTGCCTACTTATGTGGATTACATTCATACACACATATACACGCGCACTCAGCCACACACTTGACAGAACGTACCCAAAGTAATTTAAGAGATGCACTCATTATAAGGCTACTGGTATTTACCACAAAAGTATGGAATACTTTTTGCAGTAAATAAAAAAAAGCCGAGTTCTTGTAGAGATATTTGAAATAAAAAAAAGGAATGAAACGTAAGAAAGGAGAGTTGTATTTTGATTCTATTTTATAATGAAAGAAGACAATCCTATTTACAATACCCATGCATATCCGTAATTTAAAACTTCTTGTTTTCTATTAAGTATTTTATATATGAGTTGGAATACCAAGCCTGTTAACAACCTACTGATTTTATTTTTAAATTCCTTAAACATTAAATTATTTTATTTTTTTTTTATTAGTTATTCACACTCATTTTGAACAATATTGCTAACATAGTATTAAAACAGGACAATTAATTTTTGTCCTTGGCCGTTTAAAATCCAGTAGATACACACGCATTTGCCTGTCACGAACATATTCATCATCTGACAAATTTTCTATGTAAACAGAAATTAAAGGCTTTTATTAAATTTTCCTTATATTATAAAAATGTATAAAAATTAAAAAATTATCTTTGGTACTCAGCCGAATTGACTTCAATTATAATTTTCGCAATGTTTTGCTACCAAAACTAAGGCAGGAGCAAATTTTTATTCTCTTTAAACGCATTTGTGCGTCAGAATACTTAATACTAAATGGAGATATAACGTAAAACTAAGCTCTAATTTATTTCCTCCATTTTTTATTAATTTAAATACAATTTTTGTAACAAATGTGTACGTCATGTTAGTCGACAAATATTCTGTATTCCAGCAATTTACTTGAACTAATTTAATTAAATTTTTTTGTGGCTGCCGTACTTTAGTTGGTAGAGTGTTCGCTTCTTAGACGTGAGGCCACCCCAGGTCAGGCATCTCGAACAAAACGAAATATGAAAAAATATTTCTCCGGCGACTTCCACTCAGCAGATTTCTGGCAAAACTCTGAGAGTAAATAAAATTGCTTCGAAGTGTTTCAAAAATCTGTCGACTTTAAATTGTAGGTCCCACCACTCATGTATAAAAATTAACACACATAACATACGTGATGTGAGAAACTAGGTCGTAATCCTGACTAAAGCGTTGTAATGACCAATTATGTATGTAAACGAATTTAAAGCAAGACATTTAAAAGAAGACACTATAGCTTCGGTTGTAAAGGAATGTTTAACTTTAAATGGTAGAAAAACATTTTTTTAGCCATCATAAATGGGTGTAAACAAAAAATTTTATTAGAATTGAAGGAATTGAATTCATAAACAATAAATAATCTTCACTTAAACCTTAACTAATCATCCAGGAATATTTTTGTTACTTCACCTGTAAATAATAATAAAAAAAAACTGGTCAAAGTTTTTCGATGTAAAACAGGTGTTTTTGAAAACGATTTCCATAATCTAAAGTATACTAAATAGAATTGGCTGTCTCACAAACTACTTTAGCACTTCTTAATCTCTGTTATTTTAAAAAGCTTAAATAATTTCTCAATGCAAATGTATTTCAAACTTAAATATCTTATTTCTTTTCAGATTTGTTTTTTATTAGGCGACAGATATAAATGATTACTGGATAACCGCATAATCATAATCTAGAATACATTAAACAATAATCGTTTAAAATTCAACAAGACCCCAGTTCATAGTACTACTGGTGTTTTTACCACCACTATTACGGAATGCATTGACAATATCAAAGTTTGTCTATTGGTCTAACCCGTAGAAGACAAATGAAAGTCAAACGTTTGTCTGGACCGTCAACAACACTTTATTAAGAACAAATTAATATTATATTAATTGCATCAGGTAACACTAATATGTTTTTGATATGTGACATTTTAAGCTTCACTTTGCTGGAAGAGGGTATTAAGATCACATCTTTTAAAAAATTTGTTAATTTTGGAATATTAATGTCATATTTTGTTTTCCTAGTAAAGAAAAGTTAAGAATGGTTCGCAGTCAGATGAACAAATTTTTAAAGTTTACAGAGACTATGCTGTAACTAGAAAAATAGCATCAAACTATGTAGGCATTCCTCATCAAACAATCATCAACCATTTGACGAAAGCTGGATAAACAAAAAAGCTCAATATTTGAGTGCCACAGTGAAATTAATGAACTTAATTTCCATTTGCGGATCGAAATCGAACCATTTCTCAGCTGAATGATATCAGACGATAAAAATTGGATCACGTACAATAAAAATGTGCCTACAAGGATTTATGGATGATTTACGATGAAGCGTTGCAGAAAAGCCAGTACTATCTCAACAAACAAAAGTAACGTTGTATGTGATTGTTGTAATGTTGTGAGCTTCTAAAACCTGGTCTCTAATGGGAAGTACTAAAGACAATGATTCAATTGAAATGGCAATAATAACTCAACAAAAACGGTAATGTGTTCCATCATGTTAATGTCAGGCTACTCAGATTTTCGATAAACCAATAATAGAAACTGATAGAGCTTGGCTGGGAAGTTCTGATGTAATGGTTCGAATTTAAATTTAGTAAAAGCCTTTGAAACGCATTAATATTTTGTTTGAATTTCAGTTTAGTACAACAAACTTCGATATGATGATGCATTGGGAACTTTTTCCATTTTTGCCAATTGCAGATGATATATTTCCAATATTTCATAGAAAAATCCACCCAAAAGAATCGAATTGTTTTGAAACAGGTATGTTAAGACATTGATTTTTAAATTGTAAACGCTTTATATCTAGTATTAACAAACACAATCTCCATCCATATTTAATTTACTTTGAAATATATAACCTTGCTCTAAAAAGACCCCATCTTAAAAAAGTAAGGAATTTTCAACAAAATATGAATAACATTCATAATATAATACAAAATATTATAATATTTGATTATATTTTTAAAATTCCCAAAACGTTTTGAGATAAAAAGAAGCAACAAAATTCTTTACAGTGTATGAGAAAATCAACTTACTTAAACTTACAATAGACATAAATTTTGACCCACACAACCGCACACATAAACAAACATCCCTGTAAGAAAGTCAATCGTTAAGAAAGAATCACACATTTAGGTCCTGTTATTTTCTTTTCTCTTCTCTTGTTTTTCTTTTTGCGTATTTTGTGAACGTGTGTAAGTGGACTGATTGCTGAGGGTAGTCCGTGAGAGCCGGTGGTGTTCTCTCTGTGTTGTACACAAAATTAGAGAGTTGGGAAAAAGTAGAAGGAAAAAAAAACAACTATAATAACAACAACAAAAACAACAAAATGAAATACAAACAAGATGAAAACTTTTTTTGTTTATTGTATGTTTATGCTTGTTGTTTTACTTGTTGTTGGTGTAATTTATTTTTGTATTCATTTTATGTAGTCTATTTTTAGGGATACAAATACGGTACGATGTTAAAGAAGCCTTCAATTTATGTTCGTGCGTGTGGGTGGTATGTGTGTGTCGCGTGTGCATGTGTTAAAGAAAGAGAGGAGGTTAGCATATTATGTTTGTTTATATAAGTATGCCTGTATATGAGTCTATGTGTGGGTAGTTCCCTATTGTTGTTTAAAGATTTTTTTATTTCTGTTCGGCTGCTGTTATGTTCTCTTCCATTCCTTTTTTTTCTGATTTTTTTTTGTTTCTTGCTATTGAAGGTTGTAAGTGTCAATGCGTGCTCATTCAGATAGATATTCATTCATTTATACATACAGAAAAAGTGTGTGGTATTCACATGTATGTATGTACATTCATACAGACTTCTAAACGCTTTAATACTTGACAACGCATTATTCTCTTACGGCAACTAAACTTTTTCTATAAATTTCTGCACACAGACACAAGAAGAAATTTATGTGTTCAGTGTAGTCAGTAGAATGCAATCATGAGAAGGAGATATAAACAAACATTTTGAATATCATTAAAATTAAGTCTATATATGTATGTGTATGTGTTTGTATCAGTGGAGACGCTTTAGAAAAATAATTAAAAATGAGAAAAGGCGTTAAAATACACCGACAGAGGATTTCTAACAAACGAACAAATAAAAACGCAGAATTAAGTCCCTTAAGATATGCAATATTCGTTAGCAGGGAGTATTAGTTAAAGAGATAACATTTTTATGAATATGCAGATGTTTCTTTAAGAATTTATAACCTGGTTAATATTCATTATGCATTGAAGCCAATCTAATACAATAATAAAGAGTACATTTCATTTAAGATACGATAAACTTTTTCACAATTAAACTAAACTGCTCTTTCTTAATAGTACTTGGTGTTCTGATAATAGATTAGAGTTTAAAAATATTAATTTCAAATACAAAGTTTTGAATAGAAGAATTTTGTTTTATTGTCAAATATCACTTGACGTAAAATGTTAAATTATTTTAAAGAGTGCATTCTCGTTGAACGCAAATTTAATTCATAATTTGTATTTGCAATCACTCTTACAAATAGCCAGTTTAGTGGCTTGGCTCTCATACCATTTGCCGAAAGAAAAAAAATCGAATCCTTGTTATTTCCTCCATTAATTTTATATTAAGCCTTTTAGCTTCAATTTAAAAAGGGGTTGACCATTGACTAGATCAAAGGAATATTAGAATGATGGCTGGTATCGTTGATTATAAATAGAACTCCCCATACGCATTATTTACTTTACTTTTCCTTTAAGCATTAATTGCGATTAAATATTTACTGTTGCAGTAATGCAAAATCTTTTATGGACATTAAATGAATGCTTCTACTTTTGCTACTGTCAGTATTTTGTGATTATTTAATTTAAAAATGTTTTATTGCTCCTACAATGGTCACATTATAGTCAAGCATTAAATAAAATTCCTTTCAGTTATCATAATGGTATTTAAATTGAAAAGAGAGTTCAAATCCTCAAATCCATGTCAATGATTCACTTACAGGATAGTTTTGATGACGCAATTCTTTGCGTAAATTTTTTAAAGTTTTCCCTATTTATACCAAAAAAATTATTGCCAACAATTGAATATTTGTGGGTCATTCAAAAGAATTTGAAAAACTTTAAAGTTATCTCTATTGTCGCATTCAAAGTTGATTAAATGCCAAAAAATCCATTCCAATGCACGAGAAGAAATGAATTGCAACTTTTGGCTATTAAATATACGAAGAGAATTTTGGGATAATAAATTCCAGTGACCCCAAAAAATATTTTCGTTCAAAATTTATTTTTTTTATGGGTCTTTACGTAAAAAAGATTAAACTGAGCTAATAAATTTATCGTTAAAAATTTATTATTACTCCACTAGATTTTTGAATGTAAGTTATAATGTATATTAAATAGATCATACAGGAAATAAATATACTGTATGTGCTGTATAATATATTGTACAATAAATATTATGTTGAACATAATTAATATGAAAATCTATAAAATTTAAAGACTTCTTTACCACAATTTTTAAAGAAACGGAAAACTGTCCGAAAATTATAAGATTTACATTGGCGTCATGAGTATTCAATGGCGAACAGTATTTTAAAGGTACTTAACAATTTTAGTGATATTTTTAAATGGCAGCATACGAATTCGTGCATAAGGGAAATCTTGAAGAACAAATCAAGTAGATTTTCAATACAAACGATTAAAGAATTTACATCACTAGAATGATTCAACAGTGGCGAACATTTAGCCTACCATGAGTAAAAAATTTAACGTATAATTTGTATCCCAGTACAATCCTGACCTAAAAACCACTCCAAGTTTTATCATGTGTAAAGGAATATTACTTAATTTAGTATATACTATTGCGAGAAGAAAGACCCAATAAACCTCTAATTCAGGGGCTTGCTATGCGATACTGCATCATCATTGTTTTTTGTTATTGATTTTTTCGGGTTCACTGATAATCCAGTGGGTAGTATTCTAGACTATTATCGTAAGCGTCATGGGTTCGGTTCCCGAGTTTCTGGTCTATTACATTACACCGAGCATAAAGTTTAAGTTACTCAACTCGTAATAATTATAATATAAGTAGTAGTTGTTTTGCAATTAATAAAGAAATTTCTATTTTTTGGGTTAACGATGCATTAATAATAACTCAGCAACTTTTTGCTCTATTGAGATTTTAAAAATATAAAAACCTCTTTTCAGGAGTTGTAAAAAGCATTGGCATAAATACATTAAATGCTTATTTAAAAGGGAATACAATCGATTTCTTTTTTGTAGAGTAAAATAAACACTCAATGTGTCAAAGAAGACAGTAAAAACTTTTATAAATATTAATTGCATCGTTTATATGTTCTAAAATACCATTTAGTTTCAATACATTATTAATATTGCTTCTTCATTTGAAGAACTGGGCGCACCCTACTGTCCTTCTTTCCCTTCGCATGTAATTCAAATTCCGATATTCCAACACAATGTACAGCATTAATAGGGCACATAACCTGAGTGTTAGTCTCAGTTAAAAAATCTCTTCTTCCACTTTGAATAAAACGGTTTTGTTTTCAGTTAAGAATGATTTTTTAAGTCTCAACTTATCTATTTTCATACACATATTTCGTCTATTCATTCCATAACGTTCTAAGTACACTTAGAACGTTTTTAATGTTCTTGCGTTCTCTAACTTAAATACTGTCAAAATTTGGTTAAGATGCGCCGATCCGTTCCGAAGTTATAGGGAAAAATCTTCTTAGAATACACATATGGTCGTATGTCGCGTGAAAACTTTGAGAGCTCATAACTCAAAACACACTTTTTCGACTTAAAATGTTATACAACGGAGGCGTCGATGTGTAATATTAACTTTTGTCTTTTGTGTCTATGTTTTCTAATGACAGCTATTTCTCTATGGCAAAACTATTTTACTTAATTAATGCAGTCTAGAAAACAAAAGCATAAGAATAACACATTAGGACACATAAGCGTCCACCAATGAGAATAAATGTGTTGCATTAGGTTAATGTCAGATTGCGTATATCGACATTGATTCGTATTAATCTTTGGGAGCTTAATTTAGAGCTTCTTGAGGTGCATCCATTTTATAAGTAATGCCTGGCTCGAAGTGGCTGCTAAGGTGAGTAGGAGTAGTAGGAGAAAAATTTTAATTTTTTTTTTGTTGTCGATATGAATGTGTTTCTTGTTTAGTCAGCGGTGCATAATCGTGGTGCGTATTGAACCTGATTGTGATCAAGCTAACACGTTCTTTAGTACAATTATAATAAATCAGTATTTCTCATGGATTCCTCTTCTTTAGTTCGACTTATGATTTCACAGTTAAATACAAAATCTAAGAGAATATTGTATAACTATTTTAATTATTAATAACACTTCGACCTCAACAATATATAAATACGTATACATTACATTACATGTGACATTAATAAAGTTGGTTTAAAAAAAAGAGTTTTCAATATGCATATGCAAAATGCATTCCTATCAATGACTTATTCGTAGACGAAACGATTTGTGGAAATAATAAAAAATGTATATGGATGTGTGTGTTTCATGCGTGTATTTGTAATATTAAAAAAAATAAAAAGTCCGTCCTATTAGTTCTGAAAGCTTTTTAAACGATTTTGTTTTTGCTTTGGTAAAAATAAATCTGGTAACATTATAGTTGAAGTCCATAATAGTTAATGACGAAAAAAGGAGATGGAGAATGAAAAACATAATGACGATGAAAAGATGATTTTCTATTTTTAGTTGTTTAGGTGATGGTGGTGGTGGTGGTGGTGACCTTAACGGTGATGACAATAATGATGAATCATGATAACCATTGTGGTGATGATGACGATGAGATAAAGTTGATTTGATTGATAAAGAAATAATTTTGTAAGTGCCGTTAAATTTGTTAATCATTTGTAATGTTTTACGTTTTTTTTTTCTTGAATTTACTTATACTACCTTATAGTAGACGTAGGCATTGTCCATAAGTTTTGGTTGTCTGAACGGGTTTTAAAGGTGGAGTTTTTTGTTTTTTTATTTTAAGAAACTACTGTGTAGCTTCTTGTTTTAAAGCTGCAAACGGATAATTAATTCTAAAAAAAAATTCGATAATTTTCTCAAATAAATACAAGAATCAAATTTTGTAGTTAATGTTATTGCTGCTACAGCAGATTCTGTTCTGTAGCTACTGCTGCTGCTGTTGTTGTATCGAAGTAGTGACCACTTACTTTTAAAGGTCACTACTTATTTCAACTTCTTGTCTGCCTTCGTTTTGCAGTAGTCGCCGTCGTCGACGTCGTCGAATGCGTTATAATTTATGCTGGTACTATAATTACCATTATATTTATAAAAATACCAATATAATATGTGTATGTATGTGAGTATTTGCAGAGAGTGGTGGCTGGCAGTCAGCCAGTCCCTTTACTACGTACGTATAAGTATTAATAATCTAACAATACTTTGTGTTGTTGTTTTTGCTGCCCTCCTTTTTTTATTCCTTATGCTCACACACTTTCATTTCTTTTTCTTCCTATTTTTCACATATACAACGGCGTTAGTTGTGTGGGGGGAGGGGAGAGATTTGATTTTTCTCTGCCACTTATTTTTTCCTGTTTTTTGTTTTTTTTATTATATTATATTCCCGTTTGTGTTATGCCTCTGTTGTCTCCCGTTAATGATTTCCTTGTTCGAGTGAAACTTGATACACTACTTTGCATGCATGGACTGCAATTGTGAGTTGTTTTGTGTATGATGTTGTGTGTCGAGGAAAGTGTGACTTTGTTTTTCTCTCTTTCTTTTGTTTTTAATATGATGTTTCCTGGTTATT
Organism: Sarcophaga subvicina; assembly: GCA_936449025.2. NCBI lineage: Eukaryota > Metazoa > Arthropoda > Insecta > Diptera > Sarcophagidae > Sarcophaga > Sarcophaga subvicina. The sequence continues at coordinate 45,300,631 of OW388084.2, forward strand.
ATCTCTGGTTATTGTTTTTCTTTTTATTATTTGTTCTTGCTGTTATTTCTAGCTTATGGTCATAAACATATAACGGTGATGTTGTTGTTGATTTTGTTTCTGTTATTATTCCTAAAATATTTCAAAATAAAGCAAAGAAATCTCCGATGTGTCCGTGTCTTGCTTTCTCTCACACTCCGCTCTGTATAGACGAGTATTTTTTTTATTAATCAGACGCCGTCGTCTTAGAAACTGATGATGAGAACATGTATTATGTATTGTATGTTACGTTAATTTTGTTGTTATTTTCGTTTCGTTGTAATTGCTGTTATTTTTTTTTTTCTTTGCTGATTTTGTTTTTGTATGTATATTTCTACATGGACTTTTGTCCCGATTTCGTTGTTTTTTTTTGTTATGTTTTCAGCTTTTTTTTGGCTTTGCTTTAGCCTTTTGGATGGCTGGTTGTTATTGTTGTTGTTTTGAAATTATTGATTTTATTTTTTTATGTACTTTTTTTAAACTTGTTTTGTTGTTAAACATCTATTTTTATACCTTTTATGTTGTTGCCGTTGTTGTTACATTTTATTTGTATTTAATTTAATTTTTTTTATTTTATTAAAAAAAACATAAATTTGAAATTTTTGCCACTTGATTTGAATTGCTTTGAATTTCTTACGATTTTCTTTTTTTTTAATTTTTTATTTGCATGTGTTAGAATTTGTAGGTGTGTGTGTATGTGTGTGTAAAGGCACCAGGGGGAATCAAAAATTATGTGTATATCCTTTTAAAAGGGTTTCTCGCTTCTTTATTTGTAACAATTGCTTTGGGTTGTCGTTGATTATGTTTTTTTTTTTCTTCTTGTTTGCCTCAAACCAACTTGAAAATTTCTTTTCTTTAGACGCGCTTTTCTTTTAAGAATTTCACTTGAATATTTTAACTTTTTTTAATTAAGATTTTAAGCATTGCTTTATTATTTTTCTTGCTTTTACACTTAAGGTAAAGCTACACTTTTATAATACAAATGATTTCTTATTTATTTTTTAATATTTTGCAAGAAATTGAATATTTTTTTGGTATTTTTTTTTTTCATCGAACGGATACACACTCGCGCGTTGCTTCGTTTCGTGTTTCTAAACCTTAAACGTTGCTTATACAACTGGCCTTACATAGGCAGCTTTTATGCTCGTTAGGCCTTCAAAAATGCATTCAAATGCAAAAAGAAAAGCTTGAAAGCTTTTTGGCTCTCTAAGTGCATTTGTTTCTATTCTGTGTGTGATATTTTGTTATTGTATTTAATTTTGTTGTTTACGAGCAAAGTTATTTGTTTGCTCTCACCACACGCTATCTCTCCTTCTGATTTCCTTTTCCTATTTGTTCAGTGTTGCCAATTTTTTAAAAATATCTTTGTCGTTTGTTTTGCGTTATATTTTCAATATCTTTTTTTCCAATGAAAAGCGGACATAAGTGCGTTTGACGAGAAACAAATTCAGCTGCTTAGGAAATACTTCTTTGTATTTCCAAAACATCGTAAAACGATTCAAAATTAAAATTCAAATTTATTGATGACTTCGAATTTTTTCGAAGTTGTAAATGAAATTTGAAAATGCTAACACTTTATCGGGGTACTATTCCATTCAAATTTTAAATACAAGTACTATTCCAGTACTTTGATACTTTAGCGTTCGCTCTCGCCATGGCAACTCTTAAGTTCATTTTTATTTATTCTTTTGCTCTGTTTCTTCTCTTTTTTTATTTTTTCTCTGCGTGCGTAAGTGAATGAGAGCTTTTTAAGGCTTTATATTAAAGCTGTTAAAAGTATTGATTTCTTGTCCAAAAACGTACTATAATACACAGCTTTTTTAAACTTTTTTGTTGTTTGTTTGTTTTTGCTTCATACCAACCTACACAATGGATGATGTTACGCGGAACGTTAATGTTGTTTTTTCTCTCTCTTTCGTTTTTTTCTCTCATCTTTTTGTTTTTCCTTTGCTGTTAATTCTTTAAATCCTTGTTCTCGTTTAACGACATTTAATATTGTGTATTTGTTTGTTTGTTCTTGTTCTTGTTTCAGCGTGCATAAAAACTTGCGAGCACTGTAAAGGACATGCAAAACATAATGGAGGCGTATAGCGTTAATGCCATAATGATAATGGCATCCTATCATCAAAGTAATTGTACACGAATCGTGAAGGTTTTAAAACATTTAATGATGTCTACTATTTGAAATAAATACCTTAAGAAACAAACGTATTTATGCCTAGCGAATCAAACAAAGTTCCAACTAATAGTTTAAAATTATTGCTATGAAATTTGAATATGTTTATACGTACTAATAAGTATCCCATTTTTAAAACAATTCTAAAATAGTTATCTTCAAATCTCTAGTATACTCTATTCCAGTTTTTTTTTGTCAGAAAACTTAATTTTTTTGGTTTTATCATAATTAATCCGAAGATCTTTTCGAAAATGCATTTTTGCATATTTAGCTTTATTAGGTGCTTTTCAGATCCATATCAAGCCGAAAAAAAATTTAAAAAAAAAATTTGTTTGATAAAGTTAAGATGATCTTGCAGTAGACAGAGTTTCCCTTTACACTTCATAAAATTCCACAAGGAACGCAGCATTTTTTACTCTTTTCAGGCAATTTTTATTAAAAAAAAAGTGGCCATAGTCTAATAGGCAGTGTGTTGGCTTTATTAGACGAGAGCCCTTGTTTCAAACACCGGCTTCTCAGACATTCAGAACAAAAATAAAATATAAAAATAATAAATGTCTTTTGGCGACTTCCCCTTAACAATCTTCTGAGAAAAACTCATAGTAACTAAAACTGCCATGAAGCGTTTCTAAAATCTGTTGTTCGCAGTCAACGTTAAACTGTAGGTCCTGCTACTCATGGACAAAATTAACGCAATCAAAATGGATGGTGTGATATGAAGTTGATTTAGGAAAACTCAGCTCTACATCTATTTGAACATGGCTATCAGTCAGCTATTTTCTGTTTGGAGAACAGTTGAGTGCGTTTAACTGAAAATCACCCATCTGCTGTAGGGACCCCATTAACAATTGCGTAAATATGTGTTGATCATGTTTTCCTTCATTCATAACTAAAGTGGGTCGCAAAAGATGTTTTAAGTCAAAGTGTTTACCTTTGCGAATCCACTGGATATGAGACCAACAACTCAAATCACGAAACGTTTTATATGAATAGCCGAATCTAATGATATGTAGTTGTAATGTACACTAAAGGAATAGAAATACATATATCCAATGGATATCGAGATATTGAGAAAAATTTCAGCAGTGATAAAGATATTCGAATGTACACTTCCCCAGACCATGACAAGATGGAAGCACACTGCAGTTAGTAGAACGACATACAAGCGCTCAACTGTCTCTTTCAAACATCAATAAATTTTTGTCAAGATGAAGTATATCCTGAGAAAAGAAAAAATTGGTGGGAAGTGAGTACGAAAATCCGTCGTTCTGTATTTACGTAATTCTTTTAAGAACAACAAACCCCGTTTACCGATGCTTATGTTTTATGTTTGTTCAAAAGGGATAAGAGTGAATTATAGCTTAGCAACGAAATAATTCTCTAAATCTTATTTATTTACAAATACAAATTATATGTAATTATTACGGTGTAATGTAACAGACCAGAGTCTAGTGTGAATCCTACCTACAACCCTCACTTTAATAGCTCAGCACACTACTCACTAGACTACCAGAGCACCCTTCTCTATATTTGATTTTTAATTCTCCGTTCTTTTTCTAATATGTGCCTTTCACTAAAGCTTAAGTGAATTAAAAAAACCGCGTATTAAATAGAAATCTCTGAAATTCTATTGAGGAAACCTGTTGTGGTGAAATGAAAACTAATTTAGAGTAGGCGTAGCAATGTTTTGTTCTTTGTACGATATAAGAGAACAAGAAACTGCAACTCATTTTCTAGTCGTTTGCTCCGTGCTTAACGCAATAAGAATTAATTACTTTCTATGTACAACGATAACTGCAAATTAAGTGCTTCATATGTTTAATGAACGTGTGAAGACGATTGTTGTGAAGCTAGCATATTTCTCAGCTGATGAAAGAAACATCTAAGTGCGTCTGATTTTTGTAACTCAACAGTCGTATGTATTTGTATATGTATGCAGTTGCTTAAGGTAGTCATTTCTATTTGAAAAGAGATACACCATTGCTTTCTTTCCACAAAAACAAATATTTAAAAGTTAATATAATTTCCTAGTGTTGGCTGGGCCTTATTCAGAAATGAGATTGACCACGATATCTGAAAACTTTCGAGCGGTTTTACAACCAAGATATCGAATAAATCCTTTTATGATAATTGTTTACACCTCCAGTTTACGCGATAATCGCGCCTGTTTCATCAATTCAGAATATCGAATGGATATACGCACATATTTCCCGACAGTAATGCGACCATTAGATATCTAAAGAATGTCTACGTCTCATCTAAGATTGCTCAAGTGTCTCTGGAGCAGTGGCATTGAACGGTTGCTTTCATACAGATACTTGGAATAAATAAAGTTGACGCACTTGTAGATGTTGGTACAATGAAAAATCAACTGAATTAATATAAGAGATTGGCATAACTCTATAGAGAGGCAAACCAATGGTCTCAGAGAAACTTCATTTAGTTGCGAAATGAAAGATGGAATAATGAACCCACTTGCAGATAGACCAGACAAGTGTGTCCCAATATGATTGTGTTCATGTTACGCCTGATCAGAGTCCACCTTACAAACTTTTAGTGGCTATAGTAGGACACTAGCCTCTATGTTCACATTTCCGGAGCCCGGGTATTCCTTACAGCATCTTCTCTGTAATGGTCCGGCAATTTGGGAACTGAATATATTGGACATTTTACAATATATTCAGGAAAAGCAGCAATTATTATGACAAATATTATCGGTTTTATTGATTCACAATGCCTGTTATATGCAAATGAATTGCCACTACGTTATTTGTTTTTATGGCTTGATGGAAATACAACAGGTCCTAATAGCTTTTTTGGATCTACAGGTATAAACCGCGACAAGTGCATTGATTTTAAGTTACAAGAATTTGAAGCGATTTCTACAGAATTCCCGGATATTAATATAAACTTGCTAACCACTGATCAGAAATATCTACGGGATTTGTTCTTGCATTTCTTTTGGTACAGTTTCACCAAGTTTAGCTGAAAGAGACTCTCGTTGGGTAACTTGCGCCAATAAGGTTCAGAAAACGTTAAGCAGATAGCACTTTCTGTTATTAAAGTATACGCGACCACATGGTCAAGGGAAGTTTCTATTTAAGAAATAATCTTAAGAAACTACAAACAGAACTTCATTCCTCATACACCAGAAAAGATGTTGTTGGCTATGGTTCAAGATAATTCTCCAGAAATTTGAAAATTGGCTCTTCGAAGAATATTAAAAACTAGAAAAGAAAATTTGTGTGTTAAAAAGTTCGCGAGTTCCATTTTCCACACCTTCAGGTAAGAGTTTTCACTCCACCCAAAATGGCAGAATCTCATTAATTAGGGTACAAACTGCTTCCTCATCGGGCTTATCCTCTGGGTTTAACCTCGAGTGACTACTTCTTGTTTGTAAATCTATTCATAATTTTTGTTAACAGACGAATATATTACAAGTAAATTTGTTCCATATTAATAAGAGATTCGTGACATATGACGATGCCAAATATAAGTACTCAGTGAGTTGGTCTTTTCACAACGAATAAGTTATCTGATGAACAACATTTGCAAATCATTGAATTTAATTATTAAAATTCGTGGCGTGTGAGAAATATTTTTCTATCGAAAAATTATCTTCAGCTACGAATATTATTTTTCGCTCAAAGAGTGCAACTACCCGAATTGTCGAATATGGTCTGAAGAACAGCCAGAAGCAGTTTAAAAGCTAAGGATGCTCCCTGAAAAGTACGCTGTTTAGTGTGGCGACAACATTTGACCGTACTTTTTAAAGAACTATGAAAATGCTAAAGTTATGGAGAAAACAAAAAATAGGATTAAACTATGTCGACATGTGGCTTTAACGAGACCGTCTCAAATGTCATACGGCCCTTGAAACCATGATCCTATTGAGAGACGAGTTTGGTGTGCAATAAACGGCACATTTCCGAGCAGTCCTTTGTCAAACAAGAACACGTGATTTGACTCCAATAGACTATGTTTTGTGAAGTGTCTCGTACAGAGTCAGCCACATGTACAGAATCAGCCTAACATTACATCTGCCATTGGTGTAAATCTGCAAAAAAAAAAAAAATAACCGCAAAAATGCTAGAAAAAGTGTGTATCAACTGAAACTCACAGTAAAATCACATGCGGTGTAGCTTTGAAAAACAATTGTCTGAAAGGTTCCTTCAAAACTAAATGGCAGACATACATTTAGGTTAGGTTAGGTTAGAGGACGTGTACTTGTCAATTAAGAGAAGTACAGTACCCGGAGGTCGACTTGACCCATTGTACAACGCCCTAGTTTCTCACACCACTTATGTTGTGTGTGTTAATTTTATTTTATCTGCTGAGAGGAAGTCGCCGAAGAAATACTTTTTGTATTTTGTCTTGATGTCTGCCCTGGGGTTCGAACCCTGGCTTTACGTCTAATAAGCCAACTAGACTACGGCGACTTCAGACATACATACATTTATTATCATAAACAAATATTTCATTCTTGCTTATTTACATAATTGGTCATTACAACTCTTCAGTCAGGATTACCATCTACCTTCTCACACCACACATGTTGTGTGTGTTAATTTTATCTATGAGCGGCGGAACCTGTAGTTTGATATCGTCTCTGAGCAACAGATTTGATAAACTTTGCATGGCAATTTTATTTACTGTCAATGTTTTTATCACAAGACTGCTGAGAGGGAGTAGTAGAAAGACATATTTTTTCATATTACGGTTTGTTGAAGATGTATGAGATGGATTTTGAGCCACGAGTTCTTGTCTAATAAGCCAACACACTGCGCACTGAACTATGATAATTTCAAATAGTTCTTTTACTTTTGTAAAGTTAATGTTTGTTTATTTTCAAAATTAATACGATCAAATTGATTTGAAGTAAAATCCGTCCTAGTTTTATCTTTTACAGGTTGTACTTCAGTTTTGTTTAGATGGCTCGAGGAAATAGAGTTCCAGTTGAAATGTCTTTATAGTTTTGCAGTTCCGCCGCTATATCGTTTTTCCTTTTCCAATTACGTTTTTTTTATGACGATAATTTCATTTTTAAATTGAAACAAATAAAACTGGCCAATAAATATTTGATTGACAGTAAAATGATTATTAGTTCTTATTAGAGCATGCCAATAACTGATGTCGTTTATCGTACCAATTGTGCTTTTATAAGACCCCGTATTACACTAATATTTACGAGTACATGAGTTAATGCATGTATGTACATACATATGTATGTGTGAGTGTACATAAATTCCTATCTGTAATCGTTTATATTGTACGTAAAAGTTGTTTGCAAACAAGACCATTTTGTATATTTAAACACACACATACACATACACATGTGTATGTACAAATGTATTGATTCTCGCACTCAGTTATACACACATAAGTATGTATATGGTGTACTGTCATGCATCCTGTTAAGGATATGCGGGCACCATAGAGTTATGCCATGCATCAGGCAATTTCCCAATTTAAAGGGATTTTTTCTTCCTTTAAAAGCAACTGAAGGAGATTAAAAACTTTACAAAGGTACACACTAATATGGTATGCACATACATATGTGTAAACATGTTTACACGTACATATAGGCTCATACATTTATTCATTTTTCATTCATTCATACGTTCATTTACACATCTTTGACTTTTAAACTTTTTCATAAATTTGTAACATTTAATGTTAAAATAACGGAAATTGTTCATTAAACTCTGCTAATCAAAATGAAAGAAAAACAACAACAACAACAACATAATGAAACACATTCACACACAAACTCATACTCAAGGAAAACCATATTAGAAGAAGAAAACAGCAGCAGTTGGCATAAATTTCCATTTAGTGTGCCAAAAAGTTGGACAAAAAAAAAACAAACAAACAAACAAAGCATAGTAAATAGATACAAAAACAACAGCAACAGCAATAGCAATAACAGCAGCAACAACAACATCTTAAAGATTAACTTTTATTTAATGTTTAAAAGGATTAAAGAGAATCTGATAGTTGAAACTAAGAAGAAGAAGAAGAAGCAGAACACAGAAAAAAGTGTAGAAATGTAAAGTTATCTGGGTTTATGGATCACTGGACTGTTGATGAAGGCAACGACAACGACAACGTTGGAACGAGAGACCGACCGAACGACCGACCAACCAACACCCGAAAGAAGTTGCATTACAACACATTCATTATTCTTAATTATTTTCTTTTCTTTTTTTGTTTTTTGCTTTTCCTTTGAATTGGTCATTAAAAATATGAATGAAAGAAAGAAAGAATTTCTGAATTTTTAATATTTTTATAGTTTGAATAAAACAGATTGAGGAAAACAATAAAGAATCGAAAGAGAACAAATAGGGAGTTTTACAATAATTAAGAAAAATGGATCGCAATTACACTATGAGAGAGGGATGACGAAAAGGAAATTGAAATTAAAATTGAAAGAAAAAAGTCAAAATTAATGTTTTCACAATTTTGCGAAATATTCTTCAATGCAATGGTTAAAGCTCGTAGATTTTTAGAAAAATATTTTAAATTTGAAAAACATATGCTCAATAAAGCCCCCTTCGTTGTACGTATCAACTTATCATAAACAGATTCCATAGATTTGTGCTGTTCAGAAGTACTGAAGATGAATAGATGGCATGAAAATTGCTGTTGTCAAACTCAAGTAGACTTATCAAAATTATCAACGTCTACTGGATCAAAAGCTTAAAAATTTTTGCAAGCAGTAGGTGTCATCCAAGGCACGCATAATGGGATAACACACGAGTTTGAAGCCAAGAAACGTTCGAAATGCTGATTGGACACCTTAAAAAAGATTACTTGTGCCTGGAATAGCTGCTGACAATGGAAAGGTGTACTGTTAAAGCAGCCTAGACAATAAGAAATCATTTGTTTAATCACACCAATCATCCGTATTATTATTATAAAAGCCAAATTTCAAAGGATATTTATTCGAATAGGAAATAGGATTGGAAGTATTTCATCTATTATGAACCGTTGAAATCGGCACAAACGTCAACAATGAGATGCATGGAACACAAGTGGTTCATTTGGAGAGAGTATTGCCAAACAAAACCTTCGTAATATGAGTACAGATATAAAGTTATAACTTTGCAATATGACAACGTTCTGTTGCATGATCAGATTAATACTTTTTAGAGAATTGTGATTGGAAAGCCTTGTCTTACCCGCGTTATATCGGGTCTTCCAAAGCCCACCTTGTTAAAATCAACGCTTCGTTGATTTTACGACTACCGAAAGAACTGTTTGGTATATGGTAGATAAATACCAGTCCATTAGTTCAGCAAACGATCGGTCAATACCCGTAAATCGGTAAACGCAAGATCCTTGAGATCCGTGAGAGAGTGTAGAAGAATTCGAGGCGGTCGATTTCACGTCACGCACAAGAATTTGGCCTTTCGCAAACCGTAATTTTGGGTCTGGGTCCGTACCAGAGATCAGCAATGAATCGCTTTTTCGCTACTCATAAGTACTCATGCAATTTTGAGTATGAGTGAGTGAACAGTATTGAAATCCAACTACTCTGATTCATTCGTACTCAGTACAACATTGATTTATAAGTACAAGTCGCAATGAGTATGAGTACAACGTTTACATCAAACTCATAACATTCGAACTATTTTTGATTCATACGCCTACTCATTCAGATTCAGACATTTAGAAAAATACTTATAATACTCATAAATGTCTTACGAGTGACTCGAATCATTCATCAAAATTTACAGTCTTAGTTGTTGTTGCATTTACAAACAAAGAAGAAAGACACATAAACAAAAAAGACAAAGATAGCAAGCAGAGCAAACACACAACCTTCTTGTGAGTATGTAGTGTTCGTACGCGAATTATCCTTATTTTGTGATTCGTGTATACGTTGAGTCATGGAGAGTCGAAATCAATAACATCATGCGTATTGTTAAGTATTATTATGATGAGCAATTCAAACTTTGAATGTTAGTAGATATTCAAATAAGTATGAATGCCAGAAATTATGAGTATGATTCGATTCTACAAATTTTTTTTTTTTTGAATACTCATTGCTGACCTCTGGTCCGTACTAAATTCAACTGGCCTAGGAACTAAAGGTAAATGACCTCAGACAACGTCGTGTGCTCGCTGAATGGGCTCTAGAGCAGTTGGCAAATGACCCTAATTTTCAAAGAAAAATTATCCCACATACCGATTCGTACGGAAATAATGCATAAGTACGTGAACAAAAAAAAATGTCAAATTTGGGGCAATACCATTGAGTTCTAAAAGTGTCGTATGCACCCCAAAAAAGTTACTGTTCGGTGTAGATTTTGGTCATCCTTTCGCTGTCAACGAGGAGCACTATAAGCCTATAATTACCAATTTTATTTTCCCTGAATTGGATGTGTTTTTAAACAGGATTGCGTTACATGCAACACACTGCTTATTGTACACGAGCAATTAAAAGGCATGGTTATCTCACGTGAAGGAATGCGAACATCGTAAGACCTTTTTGTGAGGTTTTCTTAATTCGCAGTTGTATACGAGTAAGCCACAAATCACATCGGTCCTCATCAAAGCCAACATAACCCATGCCATCGATTCAATTCAATCTGATTTATGCAAAAAAGTCATGCAAATTTTTACATTTCCGATGCGCTCAAGCCAAAGCAGCCGTGGTGACCATTTGAAAGATGTTATATTCCACACGTAATGAATGACATCATCATCAATGGAAAGAGAAAATAGTGTGCGAGAATTGATGTTGAATTTTTTATACTTTGCTGACCAGAATTGTTCAAGTGGAAAGCACTATTTACGTGTCCAAAATGACAACACAATGTTTTAAATATTTTCACAGGGGATTTGTTGATCTGCCTTTGATGAATTCTGAGGCCCTGAAAGGTTGTAAACGCTAATCAACATCCATTGATTTCGCAGACCGCACTTTACGTTTATTCACATATATATTACGGAATTAGTAATATTGAAGTGATCGTAAGCGATATATGCAAACGAGGAACATTTACTTCGGGTCTTAGTCAATATGGTGGTTTCCAGAACGAACCTATATTCAAGTTTACACGGAGCCTCCATGTGAAACCTCTTGATTGGCGGACTAGCGCTCGCTAGTTTGTTAACTAAGGCGTGCAACGCTGTCTATTTTTCTGCACTTTAAATGAAGGCCATGCGTAGAGCTTCCAATCTATCACTTTCTTCTAATGGAAATTAGGACATGCCTTCCCTCATATGTAAATTGTCAAACAAGGCAAACGTTTAGGGGACTACAATTAAATGATCTACACATGAAGTGACCGGCCCCTTTGTAGATTATGCATTTCTGTCCAACTGGTGGACGTCTTCACGAAATGTGTAATAGGCAAGCATGTGTCGTCTACTAAGTATGTATGCAAATGCACGTTACCAATGCTGTTCAGACCACAGAACTACACACAAATCTTCGAGTTTGATCTCGAGAAGTAGAGAATGATGTCCCTGAAACCATGTACGAGTTTTCAGACAAAGTACCCCTTTAGCATGAGTGCTCTTTAACGTCGTATTGAGGAATATTTTCTAAAGTTGCTAACGTACGCCGACTACATGGACATCATTGGACGTACCAAGCGAGATGTTACTGCGGCCTTTAGTACAATAGATAAATCGGGTCTGACCAGACATACATATCTGCCACTAAATGAGGGAAAACTTATGTATTCGTGTTGGGGGAACAATATGCTATCGAGCATAAGAGATATCTTTCATGTGATGAAACGAATGCGCTACAAATCGCTTATCTTCCACGTGCAGAAGCATGCTTTTACTCACCAATGCAGCTGTCTTGGGAGTTGGCGACGATCTATGCGTCCGAACCAGCAATTTTATGAACTGCAACGATATAGACGATGCTCTGCGCATTAAAAACTAGCAGTATTACTGACCTAGGCCGAGTTATGCGGATGGAAGGCAATATTCCAGCGAGAATAATTAAGCAGTCATAAAAGGTTTCTCCGAAGTAATTTAAACGGTTAAAGGATTAATTTAAATTTTGCTTTTATGTGAAATATCTCTCTTAACCGTTCGAATAGATAGAAATATTGTTGCATGAAGTCGTCGTGGTCTAGTAGGTAGTGTGTTGGCTTATTAGACGAAAAGCCAGGGTTCGAGCCCCAGGCCAGACACCAAAATAAATTACAAAAAGTATTTCTTCGGCGACTTCCTCTCAGCAGATTTCTGGCAAAAACTCTGCGAGTAAATAAAATTGCCGTTAAAAGTTTCTCAAAAATCTGTCGTTCAGAGTCGACTTTAAACTGTAGGTCCCGCCACTCATGTATAAAATTAACACACGCAACATAAGTGGTGTGAGAAACTAGATCGTAATCCTGACTGAAGGATTATTTATCCTGACCAATTATGTATGTATGTATGTATTGTTGCAAAGTATCATATACAAGCAACACTGTCATACTGTAGATTCAAAAACACAAATATTCTCGAAAATAAAATAAATAAAAAAAAAACAAGAATCAAACAAAAAAAGGAAATACAAAATGTCTTTCAAAATGACTTCCTGTCCTATTGGGTAACAAAGAAAAGCGCAGCAAACACAATAATAGTATTTGATGGTTGTAGTTTGACAATTTAATTGTGGTTCATATAGGCACATATGAACATATAGAGTTGGGGAAACATGCAATAAATAAAAGAAATCAATACTTTCGACAAGTCTTAACGACAAAATAAATAAAAATATCCTTTTATTAAATAACAACAAAAACAAACAAAGAAAATCTTAAATTGGCATTCTTTTTTAGTTAAAAAAAGCCAACAATGCTTTATAGGGAAACAATACAGGGATATTCGAAAAGGGCAAATGTCCTTGGTGATATTTTTAGTTACCTTTAAAGGGGGGCGCAAGTAGTTAAAAATTTATTTTTTTCTTTTTCATGGAACATTGCTACACACATGTTGTACATATAAACATACAAAGTTTTATATACATATTTCTGTCGTGTGTGTGCATTAAATTATGTTGTCAGTTGCCTTTCCATTTTTTTTTGTCTTTTAATTGTTTTTATTTTTCTGGTATTGTTTTCTTTTTTATTTGATTTTTTTGTTTAAAAAAATAAAAGAATAAAATCAAATATTGATGCCGTATTGTTGTATATGGATGTGGCAATTGTATTCAGTTGGTGACATTTGTAGGTCTAGGTTTTCACCTGCTATTGTTTATGAATCAATTTTTCTCTTCAAAAAAGAAAAAAAAAAAAAACATTTTTAAACTTTTTTTGCTTTAGCAGGATATGTTTGCGAGAGAGTGTAAAAGTTATTGTATTGCTATGTGGGTTTTATATTTGTGTGTACGTAGTAGAGTACACATAACTCATATATGTACGTACATACTTTTAAAATAAAATTAAATAAAACTCTTTTACTCTTTCATTCTCTTATCATACAAATGTGCACATGCACTCTCACACATATGCGATACAAATTTATACCATTTGTGCTGTGTTATAAAAGTAGAGCACATGCCTGCCTACTCGTACTAATGCACATAAAAAACACACACACACATCCACGCTCAAGTAAAACGTAAAAATAATACAAAACTTAATTAAAACTACAAAAGCAATACTAAAAAAGTATGAAAAAAACAACAAAATAAAAATAAATACTCAGGTCCTTTGCTGCAGCTCTAAAGCTGCTGTTAATAATGCAACCTTTTAGCGAAGTATCGCCCTTGTGTGGTTGGGTATAGGGTGGGTGTATGTGTGTGTGTGTGACTCAAAGTCGATGAGAATATTGTTGTTGAGCAGCACTGTCGTCTAATTTAAGATATAGAGTTGCTATTGCTATATTTAATTTTCCTTTACCAAGAATTAATTAGGAACGGTGTGAGAGGGCATATTTAGTTACATTTACGGATGTTAAATAAGGCCAATTATTGTGTCTCTTTATATGCAATCATTCGCTTAAATTTATAAAAACTAAATACAATCAATTTTAAATTCCTTATTAATTGAAAGGTAGCTAGTCGCTAAACCCATTTTTGCAATAATAAAAGTGTTCGAAAAAGTTTGGTTAAAAATTGCCGGTAGCTATGTAGCTCTGGTAATAATCAGGTAACATTTGTAGCTTAATTTGAGTGTGATATTTTTGGTTTAACTTTGTTAGAATCACATAATTCTGTGAAAAGTGATTTTGGTTTAAAAAGCTGTTAAAATTCAGGAAAAAGGTCAAATGCTCCTGAAGAAATTCATGAACTTTACATTAGCAATGCTGTGGCGTGATCGTTTTCGATCTAATAATTTTGATTTTAAAACTGTACATCGCTAAAATCCATCAATCACTAATAAAGTGAGAATTTGGGATCAGCACATAAGAAGTCTCTGTAGTTTAGTAGATAGTGTGTTGGCTTATTAGACGTGAGGGCACGATTCACGATTCTCGATCAAAACGAAATATTAAAAAAAGTATTTCTTCGGCGATTTCGCTCAGCAGATTTCTGGCAAAAACTCTGAGAGTAAATAAAAATGGCCATGAAAAAGTTTCTCAAAAATCTTTGGTTCGGAGTCGACTTTAAACTGTAGGTCCCGTCACTCATGTACAAAAGTAACACACACAACATGAGTGGTGTAAGAAACTAGATCGTAGTCCGGAGTAAAGGCTTGTAAGGACCAATTATGTATGTATATACATATGTATGTAAGCAACGTAGACGTTGCTAGGGAACCAGGCATTCATCACCAAACAGTGAAGATGAAAATTCAAAGATGGTTAATGTTTTAGTGCCAAATGAGTTACATTTGTTATTCACTGCTAAAATAATAAGTGTAAAATAACATGGAGGAAGCTAAGTGAAGCTTCGCAAACGGTGGCAAAGTAACGATTGATATCAAGAAGTGTAATGCCGGTTTGATAGGAAAGGGGCAGAATTTTGCCCTCTACAACTTTAAAAAACTTCTTACTTCTACTGTTAACAATTAAAGATATTGAAGAAAATAATTCAATTACCATAAAATGGCCAGAATTTATAAACAGAAAAGGTATTGAGATCTATCATGATAACGTCATGCATTGTTTTGAAGCATCCACCATGCAGCTGAGATTATCATTTTTTTCGATTTTTACAGAAGTCTCTTAATGGTTCCGTAGACGATTGCAAAATGTTGAGAAGACCAAAAAAAAATTTTTTTTCCGTGAATATGATAGTCTGCCGAAGTTAACGTTTCAGTATCGTTTACGGTTATGCTGTATAAGCGACAGACTTTAATTATATCAGCCACAAACAAGTGAATACCGTAAGTGAAAGACAATGTTCGGAATGAGTTTATGGAAGTATATGCCGAATTAAGATCGAAAATGTCATGTAACTTATGGATACACATAAGAATACATTCGCAGAATATTTATTTGATGTAATTTATGAATGAAAACTGTAAACCTTTTAGTTCTTACATATAACATGTGATTCGTGACATGTGGCAATACCTAAAATGCTCATTTAATCGTGAATAGACAAAAAAAAAAAACTAATAAATAGACACACGGAATGACACACTATTCAAACAGTTGTGGCACTATTTCGCACCAATTTCGCTTTCACAAAGAATGCGAAGAGTACGTATCCAGGAGAATATTGCTGCTATATCGGCCACCGCCATCGTCACCTGGAGCGTTTTACGCAAAATCTTGAGAACCATACGAAATATGTCTGCTGCAAGACCTAATGTGAGTTGGAGTACCTCACAATGTCATTCTTTGTTGAATAGCTCTTGAGAAAGTTGGATGAAGTTCTATTTTCAAATAGAAATGTTATCCTCGGCATAATTTTGGCTCAACGTTAAGCCACTACACAGAATTTGATATTAAAAGCACACAGAGACAATACATGAGCTTAAAAATACACGATTTAAACCGCAACGTTACTGTCGTTCGTGGAAGGCACTGCGAGATGGTAATTGATTCTTCTTTTGCCCCAAAAATTGAAGAATAGGACTTGGTAGATATGTAGTTTCAAAAAGGCGGTGCCACTTGCGAAACACTGCAATACCGCAAATCTATTGAGATGCGTGTTTGGTAAGCAATTAATGCAACGTTTTAAAGCAGTTTCTGGGCCGCCATGAGCATACGGTTTTACCCTACAAAGGTAAAGCGTTGTACAGGGACAAACCACTCACAATTCTAGCCCTGTAAGACAAATGTGGAGAAAAGTATTCCAAGTAGTCACGAGTGGACTGTTTATAGCGTAGTTCAGACAACATTGATAAAAATCCCAAAGTCTCCAGCATCGATAGCGTACACTCGTCAATAACAATAAAAATATAAAATAACGGTAACTGTCAAAAATAACGCATATTTGTCCTTAAAACTGTAATCATAATAAAACGAAATCACATATTTTGGCTATTTTTATGTATGTAGGTATGCATATGCGTGTATATCAATTAGTATCGCAAATATTTTTAATTGTTATAAAACAATAAAATTCGAGTAATAATTCCCACACGGATAGGAATACATTTCCATTCTGACGGTATTCAATATTAATTATTGATAACAAAAAAAGAGAAAAAAAACGCATTGCAATTGAATAAATCCGTATTGACAAAGCAAGCAAGTGAGTAAATAAGTGAGCGTGTGAATGCGATTTCATGTGATTTTAGTTTAACGCTAAAAAATGTACCCAATCTGGTACGAAAACTGTGCAAAATTGTATATGAATAGTGGCAAATTAACATTTGGGACCACAATCATTAAAATATGCAAACATTCTATTTGTATGAATGTGTGTACGTACGAGCTTATTGAGCAGAGTTTGCATATGAAATTATATGACAAAATAAAACAAAAATAAACAGGCATTCACACACACATATGTATCTATATACATATATGTATGAATATATATATATGTGTGTACGTAGGTATATGTACATATATTGAAATATCACGTGGTATGTACATACATGTGTAGAACTGACTGACTGTGTCTGTGATTTGATGTGTTAAATTATTATACACGGTACAATAAAAAGCTTTTGCTAAACATGGCTATTTTTGACATGTTTTATTCACATTTTTCATTATACACATGCACATGCATATACTGTTACAAACACTTCTATATAATGTTGCCACATTATAGTAGCCTTGCAACAATTCACCGTTATGTTTATGTTTAAGTTGTAACATCATTCACGTGGTTTGCCGTTCGGTAGGGGTTTATTAGACGGGTTAGTAAATTCACACTTCATACTTGCACACACAGGAAAACGCACACACACACACACATACATACATAACATATCCTTTATCGCAAATGTTTGTATATTTGTTTATATTTGTATGTGTACATGGTTGGTACATGGGTTTATGTTGAGCTCTTTTGAGTTTAATTTGTTCATTCGTGGTGGAACCAACGCATAATTAGTTTAAGCAATAACCCAATTGTTTATACATACGGTATGAAACAAACAAATAAACAAACATACTACAACAAACACTCATACCTATGGTAAGCACATATATACATACGCATGTACATACGTATGAGACTATATTATACGTTGTTGTGTTTCTTTAGTTGGATGGTTTTTTTCCCCCCACCATCTAGTTTTTAGTTAATTGCAATTGTGCCACATACCATACCATATTCTTCTTTATTCTCTCATTGTTGTGAATGTATCTGTCACACTCTGGGATGTAAATAATGATAATAAATAAACCTTAACGGTACCATACATGTGGTCTACACGCTGATAATGCTGCAAAACAAAGCAAAACAAAACAGAACATAAAGTAGCATGAAATATAAAGAAAATAAATCCTAAAGCTCTGTGAGGAAATGAAAGTTAAAGGACTACTTAAGAGTGCTTTAATGAAATCTGTTGAAGTAATTGTCTCGTCCGCACAGTAGCACTAAAGTGACTAAAAAGTATAAAAAAATATTGAAAAATTTTAGAAGAAATGTAAACAATTGGCTCATTCCCCAATACAATACAAGAAAACATGATTAGCGTATAGGCATATACCTTCTTTTGAACTGGCATTAAAGGTCCAAAAGAAATATATTCTGGTCAACCTAACTTATGCGCATTTTCTTATGACTTTACGCGGACGAACTTTAAAAACTTGAAAAGAAAGTTGTGTAAAAGACATCCGAAAATTATAAATGATGATGTGGTGAAGGCTTGGTTGGTGAATAGGCTTCGATCGAAAAATATGTACCCAAATCATTACATTTTCTGCACAATGTATCACTCCACATTGTACTTTAATAAGCCACCGAATTCAAGAACAGGTGTCATTCGAAATTTGAAGCATAATTATTAAAATTTAATACTGAAGCGCTGTACAGGAAAAAATTTAAGCTTCTATCGCAATCCACGACTTAATAAAACTTTTAAATTTATTGAAGGCAATATATTGTGCTAGAATCTCATGCAATGAAGTTTCTTTTGTAGCAGTTTGAAAAGTTTAAAGGTAAACGATGCTTTTCAAACGTCCACTTTGTTGTAATTTTTTTGTTTTTATAAATTCCTCCTTAAACTTCTGATTCAAATAGATTCACTCACTTTTTAAGCATGTTTTTTTTTTCATAATTTGAAGAATTTTTACATCAGGACGTGAGATACTGAACTAAAGTTGCGATTCTTTGGAGAGGAAAAATTGGAGAAGAGGACCCTCATGCCTATCGATATACACCTAAGCCTCAAGTAGTCTTGTTACACAATACCAACTCCACTTTCTATAGAAAGTCTGCATAGGAAATTGCATCTTGTATAAACTTATACAGCTTCTTTCTGCTCATTTCTCTAAGAGTACTACTAAAAGTACTGCCTGTCATAGTAAAATTTTTGGATCCCGTGACGTTTTCACTTAGTATCTTAGTTTGATCTTCAGTGAAAGGCATTGGGTTATCCAAGTTAATGGAATGCACTTTTCTGCAGTCGCCGTGGTCTAGTAGGTAGTGTGTTGGCTTATTAGACGTGAGGCCTTGGTTCAAACTCCAGGCCAGGCATCTCCAACTGAATGAAGTATGAAAAAATATCTCATCGGCGACTTCCTCTCAGCAGATATCTGGCAAAAACTCTGAGAGTAAATAAAATTGCCATGAAAAAGTTTCTCAAATAAATCTGTCGTTCGGAGTCGACTTTAAATTGTAGGTCCCGCCACTCATGTATAAAAATTTGATTCCTAATTTCTGATCGCTCGATACTTGGTGTAATTATTAGTCGTCCATTTACATTCCAGTACAGATCTTTATCCCATATCCTGTTATTGCTTTAATTGTCATTTAAATATAAGTGAAGATATTTAAATCCCTCTATGCTAATACAATCCGGCTAAAATAAAAAGGAAAGTTTGAGTGAGAATAACCCGAACGTAAAATCATGCATCGTCGACTACTGTCTGATGAATTCCATTTCTATAAAATAAAAATGTTAAAATATTCTTTACTCCTATACCAACTGCAGTATCTTAGGTTAGAGGACGTGTACTTGTCAATTAAGACAAGTACAGTACCCGGAGGTCGAATTGACTCATTGTACAACTGCAGTATCTTACACGGAAAGAATTAGTCTCAAAGTAATATTTGAACAATCTATTAAATGTTGTCGTCTAACGTTCTATTTAGCATTTCTAGACTTTGGGGAAGGCCCTTAACACTTTGTCACAGCCAGCATATGGGTAATATTAAGGTGTGAGGCTATTACAGGGAAAATAACACAAATGCTTTCGACATAAACTACTCTGTGTTAGATGAAAACAGTTTCTGATTCGGAATGGTGACTAGATAGAGTGTCAGACAGGGGTGCGTGGTATTGTCATTTATTGTCACAGCTTTAAGACAAGAGCAACGGAGTCTAATAAAAGTTTCAGTTGTGATCTCTAGAGCAGATTGAAATATCTGCTCGGACGACATTTGACGAACAATAGAAACTAAACGTTAATTAGTAGAGGGCACTTAAGATGGATTTGAAAATAAATTCCTTTAGCATATGAACAATTGACGAAATCGACATAGAGAACACCTAATATTTTCAATAAAATGGTTTTTTGGCACTGCAGGTGCTTGCTATACTTTGTCATTTTCAATACAGGTGCCCTCTCTTGTCTTTTTAAGATCAACAAACTTGTAAAGAGAAAGTAAACACGAAGTATGGCGATTCTATTCCCTCACCGCCAAAACTTCAATTCGATCGTTAACAAATATTACATTCATGCTGTTAAATACATAAATATGTTTGCGAATTACATGCCACATCTCACTTCTATGTCTTCTGAGAATATTTATCTTACAGATAACTTTTGAAAATTTAAAATCCAGATGTGTTAGTGTGCTGTATAGAATATGCCTTAAGAGACCAAAATGTTTTATACTAGAATGTCAACTCCTGTAAACTATTACGAATAAAAGTAAGTGGATTAAAAAAAGAAGTCCTAAGTGCTAGAATATTAATTTTTTTCAATAAAGTGTAAGTCACACTATTTGTAAGCGATTGCTAATGAGTACATATCTATTGAAGAGGAAATTTTATTCCCAAATTATGGAAATTTCAAACCATAATGGACCACATAAAATGTAAAAAGTTTTGTTCAAAAGTTTCTTAACTTTTTTATTTGTGCAAATAGAAAAAAGATGTTTTCATTGTTCTATTGACTAAAAAATTATTATGATTTATTATTTTAATCACGTACTAAAAAATACGTAAGTTTTTTAAGTTCTACGATAGTTAGTCAATGAAATAATTTGCATTTCCTTTGTCTTGTTCAGGCTTTTTGAGTCTTTTTTTGTTGTTTGGCTGCTTGTGGATTCCCATTTGTTATCATTCACTTTGTGGGAATTAAGCCAAAAATAATAAAAATAAACCTTTCAATATCCGCCACACAAAAAAAAACTTTAGTTTTATGTGAAAAGTTTTTTCTTCTTACTCACGAAAAGAGTTTGAATGAAACCTTGCAGACTTCTACAGTGCTAAACTAACGAGTGATAGAATTTGTTATAAAAACGACATACCCTGAGTAAGTCTAAAAGAATAATTTTTCTTTCAACAAAATGTGTAAGAAGTTTACATACAATGTTCACTGTAATACTCATAAAAAAATGAAAACTGACTGTCGATAAGCTAAGATACTAGACTGTTGATATTGATCTTCTACAAAAATAATGGTGTAGGTGGTGCGGATAAGTAATTGTTGCTGCAGATGAAAGGACAAAGTGTCCTGCCGCAGTATCAGGAAGTTCTTATTCTAAGCACATGTCAACTTCAAGCAACAAAATTGGGCTATCGATTATGTGGTCAACGACATCAACAGTACGCCCACCTGTGCCACCTTTAATATGTGAATGACTCATAATATCATTGTAGCAATATCCGGCATTACCTGATCAGGAGTATAGAGAAATTGCCAACAGAGGTGTTATCAAGAAGGGAATAGTCTTCCAATATAGATATGAGCGACGAGGAAGGCTAATGATCTTGATTCTTTCTGTAACATTCTAGAGTTTACAGCCACATCCTATGCCTGTCACTGTTATGCAATGGTAGAAATCACGGAATGCCTTGAGCATTTCTGCTTGGATGCCTCATCAATTTAGATAAAATGGAAAAAAATGACGAATATAGGCAGTAGATGGAGACCAATTTGAAAATTCTGAGCGTATTCGGAACAGTTAGATGTATTGATAATATGATACCACGATATGATTTCGTAGGAAGGTGGAGGTCATCTATGAAAAATAGGGAGGTTAAGGAAAATGGCGCAGAGCATAATGTTAACGATTCCGTTCAGATTTTAACTGATGGCTTCTACGGTTGCACCGTCACATAAATGAAACTGTGGCAGGTGGAAATTTTTTGAAATCGGCGGGCATATCTGATCATTGTGGAGTTTTGCGGGCGGCAGTGTCTCCCAAAGTATAAGCCATACTTCTTGATAGCTAGATGGTTGTCAAAGCATTGGATTCTATAAACTGGTAATAAACTCCGAGATAGAACATAGCTGTCGCGATTATCTCAATGAGATATAATGTCGCCGTGGTCTAGTAGGTAGTGTGTTGGTTTATTAGACGAAAAGCCAGGGCCAGACATCAAAATAAAATACAGAAAGTATTTTTTCGGCGACTTCCTCTCAGCAGATTTCTGGCAAAAACTCTGAGAGTAAATAAAAATTGCCATGAAAAGTTTCTCAAAAATCTGTCGTTCGGAGTCGACTTTAAACTGTAGGTCCCGCCACTCATGTAAAAAATTACCACACAACATAAGTGGTGTGAGAAACTAGGTCGTAATCCTGACTGAAGGGTTGTAATGACCAATTATGTATATGTATGTATGATATAATGTATATTTCATGGTTGTATCGGTACATATATTGTGGATAACTGTAGAGCGGATGAGCTTCACAGATATGGCATAACCATCGAATTCTCCGAGGAAGTTTTTTCTTTTGGGATTCATTTTAAGACTTGAGGGCTCATAATTGACCATTCAGTTAAGGATTTTGTCAAGATGTACGGCTTCGAATATGGGCAGAATGGCGTAGTAAATGCATTAGCAAACAGACAACCTATTTAAATTCCAAAGGAGCAGGCCTAGAATGTTTTTTGGATCCACAACTAGGCATTGCATTATGAGCACAATGATTTCTGCATGAGATACAGTGCTAAGGAAGAGGAGGAAACTGTTCCTTACCCAACGGGCCCAGCACTTTGTTGATGGAGCAAAAAAGCACCTTGACGTCTATTAAGTGGACGATTTAAACGAACTAGCATTGGCAGTATTAGCTTCTTCACCGGAAGTATAACTGTGGTATCACAAGGGACCTTATATGGCCCATCTGTATACGCACCTACATACCTGTTGTTATTTCTTATATCCATATAACTATTAATATAACGCTATTACTTCATAACACGTTAAAAAATAAAATTTTACAGTGAATAAATATAAGGTAGCGCCTTTTACAACTATTGACAATATTAGCTTTCGATGTTTCGATGATTCTTGCTAATAGGTAGTGTGTTGGCTTATTAGACATAAGGCCTCGGTTCAAACCCCAGGTCAGACATCAAAACGAAAATATAAAAAAATATTTCTTAGACGACTTCCTTTCAGCAGATTTCTAGCAAAAACTCAGAGTAAATAAAATTGCCATGAAAAGTTTCTCAAACATCTGTCGTTCGGCGTCGACTTTAAACTGTATAAGATTAACACACACAATATAAGTGATGTGAGAAACTATGTAGTAATCTTGACTGCGGGTTTGTAATGACCAATTATTTATTTTATGTATTATATAAGTGGCAACTTCTGGAACCCACTTATTCTTATTTCTTAATCTTCTATTTGTTTGTTTAATATTCTATTTTTTTGCCGTTTCGTTTTTGTTTGTTTTTATTCTTCTAAAGCATTTATTCTCTGTTCGCAACATTGCTTTAATCTTTTTATAGTCGAAGAACATGGACTGTTGTGACGTTGCCCGAAATACAGCCAATGTTCAAAACTATATTTTTCAAATTAGTTGACATCCTATCTCAATACTTAATTAACAAGTTTACTTAAAATTCTTTTCAATTCTTTTGTTTTTTAATACAATATAATCTCGATAATCTGGACAATTAAAAACCATGTGGTGTCCGAAATATCGAAATGTCCGAATTTCCGAAACAAAAGAAAAAATTTAGAAAATACATGCTAACTTATATTTATTTACAAGGTATTCACTTTAAATTGAAATGTTTACATTCAAATTAATATACCAGTAGATTAAAATCATTTTTATAAAAATTTTCATTATTTGCTGCACAGACATTTTCATCTGACGGAGTTTAGTTTCATTTTGCTTTTTGTACGCAATATCTCTGAGTCTTAAAAGTTTTAAAATATCCCCAGCAGGACGTTCCTGTCCTTCGCAATATTTTATACAAATATTAATTTTATACAAATTTTTGGAACATTTTGCAACATTCTTCATTAAATGATTCAACCTCATCATTTTCATCAGTCTCATCGTCAGTGGTATCAACTTCATCATTCAACCATTCGGTAACCTCATTAGAATTATAAATATCAGGTGCTAAGTTGACAAGTAAATCAACTAGTTCGGTCGAATCGCTGCGTCTTAGCCTTGACAGAGGTATTTCATCATCTGAGTCCCATTGTGCATCATACTAAATTTTATTAAAACATTTTTTAAGGATATTTGTATCAATTCTATCTCAAGCATTGGCATTTAAAAAGGCGACGTTTTTCAATGAAAAAGTTTTAAGGGCATCCATTAGATTTCCTGAACTTGATAACATAGCGACCAAAAAACTTTTACGATAGTTTAGTTTTAAAATTCGAATGACATTTTGATCCATTGGCTGCATGAGTGCTGTACAGTTAGGTGGAAAAAACATAACGCATATTTCGTTAT
The DNA here is from genome assembly GCA_936449025.2 of Sarcophaga subvicina. Lineage (NCBI taxonomy): Eukaryota > Metazoa > Arthropoda > Insecta > Diptera > Sarcophagidae > Sarcophaga > Sarcophaga subvicina. Next base: position 45,325,232 of record OW388084.2, read on the forward strand.
TTAAATCTACTAATAACTTTGGATGATACGTTGCGTTATCTACTAGTTAAAGCGCTCTATTTGATAAATTATTTCCTTTGAGATATCTTTTTACTTGCTTTTGTTTTTGTGCAAAAGCAATAGGAATAAGTACTGTCCGAATTGTTGAGGTAGAAAAAATTGATGGTGTCCGGATTACAGAGTTTACTGTTGTAATAAAATAAGTGTCCACATTACCGCGTTGTCCGGATTTGCAGGTATCCGGAATATCGAAAGTATACTGTATTTTGCAAAATATTTGAAGTTAAAAACGAATTGTAACTAAAATTGTTGATCGTTCCTTGGTTCCTACGTAATAATATTGTAGCTCCATAAACTGTCGATATGTTTTTCCTGTATTTTTATGTATTCTTTAACTATCAATTAAGTAACGTAAACAATAGAAAATTAAAAATGTTTTCCTTTATGTCAAATGTGAAAAATTACCTGAAGTTTATAGATTTATAGATCCAAATACCCTTTCAATATGATGAATTTTAGGTTTTTAGATGAATATCTATGCTATGCTCTAAATGGTAAAAGAAAAATGTATTGATGCGGTCCATTTGAATGCTATTCGCATCAATTTAATTCAGAGTTGTGTTTAAAATGTCATTCTTATGAACTCTAACCTTTTTGTTTTAGAGAATTAATTGAAATGAAATGCAATCAACTGCGACAGAAAACAGAAGTAATTTTAATTGACCTTTTGTTTTCCGCCTTCATTTTAATGGTAAATTAAAATCGTAACGTAATTTAAGGAAACAACCACTCAAAACGAGTACCCATGGGAATTTGCTAACAAACGCCAATCTATCCATCAAGCAACAACAAAACTGAAAAAATTAGCCATAAATATTATGATTATGAGTGGTCGTTTGGTTTTTTTCCTTTTTTGCGTTGCAGATGGTCATAAATATTGTGTGTGTGTGTGCGTCGGTGTGTCGGTGTGGGTAGAGTGATGGAAAATGTAAAAATGTCAATGGTCATCCAGTTAAAACTGGATCTCTAACTCACACTGCGTATACTTAATGTGAACATTTGTTGAATGGCTTTCAATTACTCATACGCACCGAAAACCAACAATGTTTTCTACATTAAACTCCTCATGTACAACCAAAAGAAAAAAATATAAAAACCAAGAACAAAAACAAGAAAAGAAAACAACAATTTTTATTATAAAATCATAAATTGTTTGCCTGATGGCCGGTTAGTTATTAGGCTGGTTGGTTGTTTGTTTGCTTGGCTAGATGGTTGCAAATGAGTAAATTTATGTAGATTTGTACGCATGTGTGTGTGTGCTTGAGAGTGCATGTTCATGGTTACATGCGTTACTCATTTACATTCTTATAAAAATTTCCTATAAATGGTTGTTTTTAAGTGACATTAAACATTTTTACTGTTATTGTGTTTCAGCCATTTTCCATTCATTCATTCATTCGCTCATTCACTCATTCATTCATTCATACCCCAATTTTCCCTGGAGGATGTAATTGTTGGTGAAAACGAAAAAAAAAGAAAACGAAAAAAAAGAAGCAGCTATAAAAAGTTTAAGAAACCCATGTACGTTTATTATTTATATGTGTATGTATGCGAGTATGCACATACATATATACCGGAGTAGGGGGTTTTAAGTATACATTTCAAGGATAACAACTAAAAAATTGGGGTACCCACTTGGATTTCTTTTATTTTTTTTTAAGTTGGTGTTGGTTTTTTTTTTGTCGTACATAGAAGTGCTATTAAAAGCGCACCATGAAAGTTTATTACAAGCCAGAGCACAAAAAAAAGCAACAACAACAATATTTTATAATATTAGAAAGAGCCAAAGCAGAAAAAAAATCACACACAATAACAACAAAAAAAATCCTGTTAAATCGTATAAAGTTTTATTTATTTCGTTTTGTAATGGAATAATACAATATGCTCTTGTTCTTGTTTCTGATTTTTTTTGTACTTTTTTTGTTTTTTTTTTTGTTTGTAAATATTTTTGCTTAAAATACTTTTTTTTTAAGTATGAAAAAAAAAATAACAGCGACTACAACGCTGCGCACTTTAAGATTTCAAAAACAGCTAAAAAATAATAAAAAAAAAATAGGAACAGAAATAGAAATAAATAAAGTCCATAAACAAAAACACATGAAAATATCCTGAGAAAATCTAATAAAAATGTTCCGGAAAAAACACCACAAGGAAAAAACAAAAAAATTGATTCATTCGTTTATACAATTTCAAATTCATGAGAATGTAGCCAGACCAACAGACTGGCTTATAAACACGCACAGAAATATACAGCTAGTCTCAGCTAATTAGAATTATCATATTAAATGTAATGAATAAATGTGTAACGAATTGAAAATTATTTTTTATTTTAAATTGAATATTTGTTTTCAAATGGTGTTCATAGGTTAGGTTAGGTTAGAGGACATGTACTTGTCAATTAAGACAAGTACAGTACCCGGAGGTCGAATTGACCCATTGTACATAACGTCCTTAAAAAAGGAAGGATAATAGAGGGGATAGGAAAAAAAGGAGAGCAAGTAGGAAAGGGGTAGTGTTCACATGTCTGTTATATTTTTAAATATTCTATATTACATATACACATAACTGGTCGTTGCAACCCTTTAGTCAGAATTACGACCTAGGTTCTCACACCACTTATATTGTGTATGTTAATTTTATATATGAGTGGCGTAAACCTACAATATAAAGTCGAAACTTTTCATGCAATTTTTTTTTTTGACTCAGAGTTTTTACCAGAAATCTGCTGAGAGGAAGTCGATGAAGTCTGACTTGGGGTTTGAATAATGACCTCACGTCTAACAAGCTACTGGTCTACGGTGACTTCAATTTTCTATAGTGAACAGCTATCTTGAGCGTACAATATTTTTACAATTTGAACTATGCTCTCTGACTGTTACTTAAGATAAATTCACACATTTTTTATATGTTGTTTGACAACTTTTTTTTGACAGAGAGAAACTATTCCTTCTGATAAACTCTCAGCTCAAGTTGGTTTCTCCTTATCCGGACACTCTTAAACTAGGCTGCCATTAGGTTACATTTTCTCATAGAAAGTTGAATAGAGTTGCAGCGCCATATAAAACTTTAATTAATTTTGTGGAATTAAATTGTAAATGTCATCTGGCAGCTTTGATTTCGCCGCAAAATATTTTGGAAAACTAAACTGCCAGTAAGAACTAGTAAGAAAACGTACACCGAAGAGTTGAAGGGTTATGGCTGATGAATTTGCAAGATTAGGTTAAGTTTTGGAAGCTACAATAGAGAAGAACTTGGTAATATCAACAGTAGGCTTCTACTTCTAATAGGTGCTATAATGGTCACATCTAGTCTGGGAGTGTAAAAGGCTGCTCAGCAACCTTATGTCACATTATCAGATTAAGGGTATGCTGATCGCTTGGCCATTGCGGCAGTATTGTCCACGAAGTTGCGGATAAATTTGCAGGATTAGTTTAAGTTTTGGAAGTTAGAATAGAGGAGAAGTCGGTAACAGTAGACTTTTCCTTCTTACGGGTGCTAGAATATCAAATTCTTGTTTCCCCCTTTATTTTTATCTCTATCGTTTATTTTATTCCTTCTCTTCTCTTCCTATATTGTTTATATCTCTTCTTATATAATGATTCACGTTAGACTAATAGGTGTTCTGGGTGAAGTCATGGAACTACCCTTTCAATGTAACAATCTAATATCACAATTAGAATTTATACTTTAAACGTTGACAATGAAAATTAATCTGTTGCCTCTGTTGGTTTGTGTATCATAGGCTAAGGAAAAGGCTAGTCTCTTAGAAATTATAACAAACAACAAAAAAAAAATCCAAATCTAGTGCTAGTCATAGGCTAGCTTTGGTGTCTTTCACTTTAGTTTCGAATTAGTTGACATCGGCTTATGAATTGTAGATACGAGTAGACATAAATTCTTTACATTTATACAACTTTACATACAAACGGTGAATGTGCGTGTAAGCACATGTAAATTCATTTTGTACCACCACAATACATATATTTAATTACTTGAAATGAATGTGTGTTTGTGAATTTGAATTTCGAATTTGAATGTGAATGTTTGCTCTGTGACTATGGCGAAGTGTATGTCTAAATGGTCATTTTGTTATTTGGCCGGAATGTTTTAACACAATCAAATGGTTGGTTTAATGCCAACTGACTTTGAAAACAAAAATGCGACGACATTTTCTTAAAAAAAAAACACACACAACTTGGAAATGAAATGAAATATTTTTATCCTTTTAAGTTCTTTTGTTTGTGTTTGTTTCTCTTTATCTCTAAGTTTTGTGTTATAAGGCGACACTTGAAATACACGAACATGGTATGGTTATTTTAAAAATAAACGAAGTCATTTCGAAATAGAAATTTTAATTCAATTAATTTCTTATTAATTATTATAAAAAATGTCCGGTCTCGATAAGAAAAAAATTATAAATTAAAATTTAAACAAATTCTGCGAGGCATTGACGCCTACTACACTTATATTGAGTAAATCGCAATAAACGGCATTATTGATCTCAATATTTCATATACAATGTCAATTAATTATTGCTCAATAAATTCATAAATTGTTATAATATTTATTAAAACTTGAAATACGGCACTGGTACGTTCAGTGAGCATATTACAATTTTCGGAACACTTTCTATTGATATTTGACGACTCGACAAACGAAAAAAAAAAACAAAACAACGAACAAAACAAAAACAATGTTGTTGAAACAACCAGCTGTTTTGTTTACCAGCTGTCAAATGAATATTGAACAACCAGCTGAACTGCGTATAGTATTATGTCTGAACACTTAGGGCCATTATTACAACTTGTCGTTAAACTTGGGGTTAGTTAAAGGTACCTTTAGCTAAAGGGAACTGGAAAGTTACCTTTAAAATATTTTCGTTATTACAACTTACAGATAAAATATGGCAGTGCCGGAGCAATGTCAATAAAACTGCTCAATTATACAAGTTTTTTTTAACGCAGTGGCAACCGCGGACTTTGTTTTTTTGTTGTATATGCTCATTTTGTTTAAATTTGAAGTTGCCATAATGAAAATAATATATAATTGGGCAAGTTCAAACATAAAGAGACCTTTAAATGTTAAAGATAGGATGATCCTCCCTTTAGCTTAACGATCACTTCTATCTTATTGGGTACTCTTAATAACGAAAAACAATTTATCTGCCCGTTAAAATCCTCTCTTTAGTTAACGGCAAGTTGTAATAATGGCCCTTAAAATATTGTTCTCAAATAATCGAATATTGGCTCAATAAAAGTGCATGTCTGAACATAGTATTCAAATGGTTAGAGCTAGTCTTGTTAATCAGAGTTTTAAAATTAAAGTACATAATTAATCCCATCTGCAATGGGATGAATAATCAATAAAAGTGCACGTCTGAACATAGTATTCAAGTGGTTAAAGATAGTCTTGTTAATCAGAGATTTAAAATTAAAGCACATAATTAATCCCATCTGCAATGGAATGAATAATCCTCGTTTGAAGTTTCTGTTCAATATGTTAATTGCCGAGAGTATGGTTGCACTAAGACTTACAGCAAGCTTCCCACCGTGCGTCGAGTGTGTTTATCTTCACAAAACTTGTAAATATGGTAAGCCAAAAAGGGGGCTCACCTTTGAAAACATGCAGCAACTGTGGAAGCAACCACACTACAAATTATGAGAGATGTCTCGTTGTTAAACGATCCATGACCTAGAAGATTGGCCAGGCTCAGCTGACCGGTAATATAAATGAAGTAAATACTTTGCCAATAGCGATTGGAAATATTATCAGTTACACGGAAATGTATCTGAAAGTTTTCAGCCAGTTAACGTATGCTGACGCTGTAAAGTCTAATCCTGTTGCTAGAAACAAAATTTTGAAAGCAGTTTTATGACTGATGTGACTATGCTGAGAATGCAGGTAAAATTGCTGTAAAGCAACCAATGAACTGATTAAAGATCTGGAATGCAATTGACATTCGACAACATTAAAATGAACTACAATATCTTCCAGAAAAAAAGAAAATTAAGAACTAAGGTTGAACAGCTGAGAACGTCAAACTGGGAAAATGAAGCAATGTTTCAAAATAACCATAACAATAATAACCATAACCGACATAGTGAGCAAGAAATCTTGCATTTATCGGTCCCCTTCGTACTAACTTTACTTCCCTAATTACAAAATCATCAACAACATGTTGACGAAATAAAATCTTTCTATAGAACAGAACGTTGCTGTTGCATCATCGATTCATCATTTTCACCTTGTAAGAATCCTGACTTTTGTGGCTATAAAATACAGCACGTACAGGAATTGATGTCAAAAACCATAGTTTGCTGATTGCTCACAAATAAAACTGGCTCAAGATGTGAATTTTTATCAAAAAAAAAAATGTGAATCATCAAAACATTCATTAAAACTTTCTTTAGAAATGAGCAAGGAACTAACTTTACAGTGAATACTTACTTAATTAATTTTTCATTTTTTGTTTTGAGCTGTGGTTTGAACCACGCACTCTCGTCTAATAAGCCAATATGCTACCTACTAGACTACCGTGACTTATGGATATATGCAGAACAAAAACCTGATCAGAATTCGTCTTAAAACCTCACATCAATTATAACGGGGTATTTGCCTCTGAATACATATGTCCAGAGGCTGGGAATATCTTTGAAGAGATCACAGAGGCCTTCATCAGGACTTGGAAACCTGAGACGAAATATTTTTAAACGTCTATAGTATGTTTCTCGGTAAATGTAAATTGGACAGAATCCACACTTTCCTAAAACTAGCGGAATGAGCGATATATGCCAGCCAAAATTACAATTTTTTGACGAAACTATGATCTTCGCTATATGCCAATTTAACACTACCTAAGCTATATGTAGAGTTTCAGAAGTCTCAACAAGGTAAAGTTTCGGATCTTGGGTGAGAATGGACAACTGTGGTATCACAATGGGCCCTATGTGGCCTAAGTGTGTCCATTCAAACTCCTTGAGAAAACATCAATTTCTACCTACTTTGTTATTGACTGTGAGGAGTGAAAATTGGATCTCGGTAGTGAATTACGTAGAGCGCATTCTGAGACGGAAGAAGAGAGATCTTGAAGCTGCAGAACGAGTAAGCATTTCGGCATAGGTGATACTGTCACACGTGCCAGGCGTAACCGAGACGATGATCTAGACGAAAGGAATAATGGAGACGCTTAGATGACTCCTCAACTTTCGATTCGCAATCCGGACGCGGATATGAACATGAAGAGGCCAAAGGGCCAAAAGGACTCCACTCCGAAGTAATACCACCGTAGTTCCGGAGTTGGCACAAACAAGTCCACAAGAGACGAGGTGGGGATTTAGTGGGTGAAGGCCCCACAGACGGAGGATGTGACGACTTCCTCTATGGTACGGTTAGGTACATTTCCCCCTCCTCGGCGAAAAAAACCCACTTTGTTATGTATTTAGGAATCTGTGGCCCACAATAGACAGTGTTAGAATAGGCTTGCTGCTGCATTATAAGTTAGGTCTGAGACCGATTATTGGGTTTCTTAAGGAGGAACGTGAGGTTCAACCGTTGATAAACATCTGGAACAGATTCCATTCGGATTATTATCGAGTATATTGTGGCGAGGATTTGGAGACTATCCAACACCTCCTCTGTAACTGCCCAAGTCTCTAGCTCGAGGTTGAGGACTTTGGGGAGGGATTTCTGTAATAACTCAGATTCTATATTCTCATGTATGTATATTGTACATGAGATCTTCCCTCTCTTTTTCTTTTCTCTCTCTTTTGATTTCTTTCTACCTATTAGGGCGTTTACAATGGGTTAGTTGACCTCTGGGTGTTGTACTTGTCGCAATCACATGTACACGTCTTTTACCTAACCTAACCTAACTTCACATAATTTCAATTTCATTCATTAAATAATTTTCTTTTCAAATTGAAGCCCAATTTTATTCTATAAATATCATTCTTGTTAAAATTTCAAAACCTCATTCGCTCAGAGATTTTAATATAAAATGAATTTCATTTTAAACGCTCAGAAAAAAAAAATTAATTCGTTAAGAATACAAAAATGTTTGTGAGCGATGTAAAATTTTTGTTTAAGTTTTCTTCATTTTTTCTATCGTATTTTGTATTTCTCTTTTTCTTTTGTTTTGTGTTTATTTATTATTTATTTGTATTTGTATTTAATATTTAAATTATGCAATTGAATTCACAAAGACAAGACAAGACTCATAATAATCTGTGTACAGTAGAAATAATCATTCACAAATGAAATGAGTGGGAAACAAAAACTATAAACTTGAATGTAAGAAGAGCATTATTATCTTCATAATGATGTTGATGATGAGAAGATGATAAACTCATCTTAAAAAAATATAAAAATCTCATAGAAAATATTCAGTGCTGTCAATATAGCACTGTTCTTAGCAGTGGAATTTAATCATTTTTAATGCTTTTTATTTATATATTAATTACAATACAATTACAAATTGTATTTAATTATTATGAGCTGAGTAACATAGATCATATGCACGATTTAGTGTAACAGATCAAAGTCTCTGGTGAGAATCGAACCCACGACCCTCCCGCTTATAGTCTAGCACACTACCACCTAGACTAGGTACAAAAATAATTCAAAGTCACCAAAAAACCGATGAATCTGTGAAAATCAGCAAGTTTCACAAAATTTAATAAATTATTGTTCATTACCACGAAACTGAAATGGAAAAGTTAAACGAAAAACTTGCCTGCACTGGCATGGTCTAAGATCAGTACATATATATTCCTGTCATTCAAATGAAAATTTGTTTCTTCATAGGCGAATAACCCACCACAATATGATGCACTTTAGGCATCCAAAATGTTGGATGCATCAGGCTGTGGTATATATTCTGCAGTATTTTACTGGCGGAGGTCATGGCCATTTTAAAAGCAGTGCAATGGTTATGTGCTGGTGGAAATTTCCCTGGAAATTTACTAGAGTTCCAAACAAATATCGCCTCAACGATTCGATTAACTCTCGTTAATGAATGGTTTTTTGGCGGAAATTGCGGATCATCGTAAGTTGACACTTAGGTGGATTCCAGGACATACGGCCATGTGACAAGACAATTGTTACGACTGCCTCCGTTAAATTAGGTGGTCTTTCCGCTTTTAACTGAGAGACTCAACTTCGTGTTGGCAGCTGAGAATTAAGCTGTTTTGCTAGATTCTACTGTATGGATAAGAAGAGGGGTTGCTTGCCTTCCGCTGCAAAATTTCATTTCACACGGGCCCATGTCCTATTGGAATATATTCCGATAGTCTTAGCATTCCTCAAACGATTTCTACAGGAGCTGTGACTTTAATGAGATGTAATGGAGGGTCTTAACCGCTCATTTGCTGCCATCTTGATCAAATTGTTTTAATATAAAGAATGGTGAAATTATCAGATTCATTTTGGAGTTGATTTGGCTTTTAATGGGGAATGTTTGATCCTTGATTTGGATGTGGAGTGTTCTATCAGAAGTCGCCGTAGTCTAGTTGACTGTGTGTTGGCATATTAGACGTGACGGCAATGTATAAACCCCCGGGTCAGACATCTCCAACAAAACGAAAAATAAAAAAAATATTTCTTCGGCAGATTTCTGTCAAAAACTCTGAATAGAATTGAATACAATGAAAAGTTTCTCAATAATCTGTTGTAGGGAGTCGGCTTTTAACTGTAGATCCCGCCTCTCATGTATAAAATTAACACACACAGCATAAAAGGTGTGAGAAGCTATGCCGAAATCCTGACGAGTGTTGTAATGTCCAACTATGTATGTTATGTTATGTATGTGTGATATCGGAATGGTTCTAAACACTTTCCTAGGTGGGTCCTTCTCTACCCAAGCTAATCTAAGTGAGTATGACATTGAAAAAATCGTTTCTTTTTTGTTCCTTTTTGACGTACATGTTCGTCTTTTTGTTGATAACATTTTTTGGCCGGTTAGATATATTTTGATGGATATATGTTTTGACAATACCTCAGTCACTAATAAGTATTAGTTCAAGGATAAAACAATTGGACGATTTATTTGAAAAACAATTATATTTTGTTTAGAATTCCAAACCAGAATGAATAAGATAAATGCAAAGCCTTTGACTGAAAAATATGCTTTTTTGTAATTCATTTCACTACTTTTCGATATTTGATAGTCAGCAACACTGATAATAATTCTCTTCTTTGCAGAAGTAAAGAGAGAACGAGAAAAGAGAGGAAACGAAAAATCATAGAAAAATAAATAAATAAAATATTGTATTTATTTTAAAAATTTGCATTCAAAAAGAAAAAATAATTAAAATATAAAGGCAAGTAAATAAACAAAAATTGTGCATGTGTGTGGTTGAAAAGATTGTTAAAAGTAAAGCTTGTAATTAAGAAAAAAAAAAAAAAGAAATGAAGCTGGTAAATATACATTTTCAAGGGCTTTTTATAGAAAGAAACTGAATTAAAAAAAATTGTTTTTTTGTTTTTTTTTTTTAATTTAAGATTTCAAACAAAATCAAAACTATTTAAACTAATTTGTCAACTTCTACAAATACAAGTATTTATTTAGATTTAATAGTTTATAGTATATGGTTTAAGTATATTTGTATATATGTCTGTATAGATGTATATTTTTGTTTTATTTTTTTTTTCCTTTGAAAGAATGCATTTGAAATAATTTAATTGTTTTGATTAATTCGTTCATCATTCGGATAAAATATTTTTTTTATTAAAAATAATGTTTGTTAATGCGATGAAATAACAGTTATGTAGTTAAAAAATAATAAATAAAAATAATAACGAATGAAATAAAAAAAAATGAATTGAAATGTTTGTGTTTTTTTATCTAAAATTCGTGTAGTAGGATTTATGAGGTTTTTAGTTGCTTTTTTTAGTTGTGTTTCTTTTTTATATATTTTTATTCTTTTGTTTACTGCAGTAATTTATTGTTTATGAGATTTATTTATATTTATAAAAAAATAAGAGAAATTGTAGTGGAAATTACCTGTTTTTGGGCCATGGCTTGCATTTGCTGGAACATTTGCCGTTCTTCCTCTTTGCCTAAATTGAAATGAAAACAAAATTATTATTTAATTGTGTATTTCCAAAGTAATTTTGTGTTTTTTTTTCAAGTAAAAATTAAAGAATTTAAATTTTTAAAATTATTTTTACAACATAATTTCTGTATTCTTTTTAAAGAATTAATTTGAAAAATTAAATCAAAACCTAATCACTAATTTTATATAAAATTTAATGTTTTATTTAGAATGAATGTTTCCTTCCAATCTAATATGCAACCTTTTGTTTCACAATTTATTTTCTTTTAGAAGTTATTATTATATGCATCTGTCGCTTTAATGAAATCCTCATCTATAAATGAAGAAGTTAACCCCATGTCAAGAGATTGGATAAATTTAACCTTATTGGGCTATAATCAAAAATTATCGACGTGTTTAAAAAGTGTGGACTTCATAAAATCTATGGAAATTCGTACGATATACGAGGTGAGTTCAAAAATACACTGAATTTTAAAATTTTGATAGTTATAAGAACTCTCGAAAACGTGTATATACATAAACGTAAACATTCCAGACACATGTACACTTTTTCGTTACATTGATTATTTTAAAATGTGAATCACCGTTCCCATTTGCAAAGTTTTCCCATTTTTTTCCCAAGTTTTTTGAGATGCGAAAAAGTTTTCATTAAAGTTGTTTTCTAACAAAAGTTTTTTCGAAAAGTTCAAAATTTCAATAAATTCAACAATAATACGAAATATTTAAATTTTTATAATAAAATATTGTGTATTTTATTAGTCCCGGGCAAAAGTAGCAAAGAAACACTAATAGAGGGCACCGGTCTCCGGTGTTTCCTTTAAAAATCTTGATACTTTTGTAGAAAACAATTTTTTTTGTATAAAAAAAGTTTTTTTCCTGATAACGCTGACGTGAATTTAAATATTCAAGGGATTTTTTTTATATTTATATTCACTCCTACCATGTTATATACGATATGGATTGTTAAGTTTATAAATTTTGTGACTCTCTTCTTAAAACTCATCACCTCTTTACTTAGTTTACCAAACAAAAACAATCGGGAACGTGAACAAAATCGAAAACGTGAACCCCCATTGCAAAAATTAGTTCACGTTTCTGTGAGTTCACTGTATTTAATTTTTTTATGTTGGTGTACTCGTCTCGAACATACATATGTTCACAGTTTTAGTTACATAGCATGTTTAATTTGTGAGAGGCATAAATAAGACAAGTGTTTTGCGTGTTTAGCGATTTTATTGTTATCGAAAAAATGGATCAAAAAAGTTGCATTAAAATTTTGTGTTAAAAATGGAATTACGAGAGACTATGATTCGCCATCAGTTGTGATCCTTTTAAGAAAATCTGGATCGTCGTTAAAGTCATTTAACAATTCCTGAACGATACTAATGCTACTTTTGTTTTATCAAAATTCAGTAACTTGGCTGCCACATGCTTCATGCCCAAAATTTCAACATTTACATCAGTTCTTGATATCTTGGGGCGTCCAGGCCGAGCGTCGTCGTTCACAATTTTCTCGACCTTCTGTGAAAAGCCTGTGGTATATTTTTTCGACTCGGAGTGCTCTCACCATATGCCACTGTCAACAAACACGTCAAGTGTTTTTGAGCACTTAATTCCAGTTTTCACACGATATTTGTATCGTTTAAAAAGTTTTAAAAGTTAAGTACCGTAAAGACGCTTTAGTGGGCCTCAGTGTAATATAATATTCACAAACATTAAACGCTGCCCAATTTGAATAATAAAAATTCCTCTATTTTGCCCTACAGTTCTTAGCATAATAAATGGTAGAGAAACCTTGCTAATGCGTATCGCGTGCAATTAATTAAAATGAAAACGAAAGTGCATGTTTAAAGTAATAAATTTCCATAAATCTTAACAGTAATGGGCTTCAAACGACAGCACTTAACATGTATACCATAAAAATTATTTCATACAACATGCCAAAGGTGGTAGTGTGGCAGTTTATATTCGGACTTATTTTTATGATCACTCTTCTAACCTTCCAGAGGATAATTGAATGAAGTTTTTTGAAGTTTTTGTCAGGCTTAAGGTGGATCATAGAAATTTCTTTTTATGTTATTGCAATAGAATAAGTATGTATTAGTAAATGCTATACCCATATCTATAAAGAAACTCCTAGAGACGTGAATAACATGAAACTTGACACATATACAGTGGTGGCCTTATAATTAAAAACGACTTAGCAACATGTATGTTCGTTAATTTGTTTTACAGTTCACTATGTAGCTGGGATCAAAGGCTTTGTTTGGAGGACGTCTTATATACGTTTTTCCCATCAGAGTGGGACAAATTAAGCTGAGATTCGTCACTCCAGAGAACTCTGTTCCAGAAACATGGTTTCTAATTATAAGGCCACCACTGTACTCTGTGATTAAGTCTTCGATACGATAGTAATAATTTAATTAAAAAAGCCTCTGTCTACTGTACGGATGTCCGGTTTAAGGAAATAAATCCTTACTAATGGGCATGAAATAGCCATGTTCCAATTCTGTTACTGCTAAAGTACTTTTGTTTGCTTGGAAGGCCTATTTCACAGCCAATTGAACCCCATTTTTTATTTTATAATCTAATCCGAGTACTTTCGTTTTCTAAAAATATTACTATAAAGCACAAAAAATATGTCGCTTTTCATTTTCAAAGCAGTGCGTGTTGTACTTTTAATCAATTATTAACGAAACCATGTTTAGACTAGAGTGGAATGCTCTGTCCAATGGATATTTAATAAATCAAATTCTAATTAATTTCATGCAAGCTAACTACTAGTAACCCTCCATCTCCCGATATTTAAATTTGAATTTCTTTGCATGCACACAAGAATAGTAAATAAGTGGAGTGTATGTATGAATGTGTCACACTTTCAGTATTAAATACTAAACAGACATTTAGCATTACACTGTAGAGTTAAGGTAAACTTAATAAAATCATTTCAAATAGACTTTTATTATTCAAAAACAAATATATGTTGTATTTATGGTATGAGGTAACCTGTCTATGGTATTTTAAAAAATTTAGAAAATCCTTATGACGAAAATGAACCAGAGCTCTGACTCGAGTTTTTGGGTTATGCAATGTACCTATTCATAAATTTTTCCGCCAATTTAAGGATTATACTCTCCTTATTTTTATTTCTCCGTTTTGTTTAAGTTTCATCGGTCAAGTTTTCTGTTGAAAGTCTTCAAATTGTGTAAACTTCCATAATTTTTTCCAGTCCGCTACTCTGAAGCAAGTTGTGTCTGAAATAGTATCATCCTTAATATATTGAGATCTCGAGCTTAGTAACGCTCGCCACGTTTCCTGTATTCATTATTTTCCGCCGCGCCAATACAATTCAATATATTAAAGTCATCCTTATGCAGTCTTAAAATATTCATGATATTCCCCATTTAAAATTCTCTTTACCTCTATTATAGTAAAGAGAGTATTTCCTATCGTGCAAAGCATATTACATTGACATCCCAATATAAGGCCTTTAAGAAATTGAAACAATATGCGGAGTTTTGTATTTCACAAACTTAAATGGAGGTACGACAATGTCACCAGGTATGCAACATAATCGCATAGAACATGTTCTGTGCTCTCGGCTTCAATTAGAGTCCACTAGCGTTCAACTGGTAGCTCAAAGTGCCGTGACGCGTAAAATGATTTGTTAAGGAAGTAAATTAGGTTCACTGAGGTTCGAGGTTCTCATGTAATCGCTTTGGCTTAACGCTGAAAGAAACAATTACAGCAATCAGTTCTTCTCCCAATTTGTAAGTATTGGATTACACTGTTTTTTTTTATAAGACAAGAATGACGAGAAGAAAATTTGTCCCTCGTCTAATCAGATAATCGCCATCTCACTAGCATTAGAGCACAAGATCTTCAGCCCAATTTTATAGTTTTAAAGTTCCCTAATGTGGCGAGATGATTAAGGCATTCAAATACCAAAATATAGAAAATAGATATTTCAATGGCAGGAATTTCTAACTGGAGAATTGTTGAGTATTATTTCATTGTAATTGATTTTTTAAATCCTAGTCATTCATTCCTTCCCCAGTTTACCATTCTCAAGTTTAAATTTCTAGACATGCCATACCTCGGCGTCTGCCTCGAAGACAATAATTGACTGCAAAGAAAGGTCAAGAATATCCTCTGCTGGTCGACATAGTCTAGCAAATAGTGGTGTATTAGCTTACCAGCTAAGAGATCGCAAGTTCAAATCTCAACTCTGAAACCACTAAACAAAAAAGAAATATAAAAAATATTTCGTTCGGCGACCTCTCCCTTTCTCAAATCTGTCGTTCGGAGTCGATGGTATGAGAATTTAGACTGTAATCCTGACGAAAGGATTACAATGTCCAACTAGAATGAGCTTCCTTTTTGGCGGCGATCGAAAGCAGTGGAATCACCTCATCAATTAAACATGGTCTCATTGCTATCGTAGCATAATAAACTCAAATGTTTCTAACCTTTACCTACCATGCCAAAGACCAAATATGGTAATCAGTTTTACATTCTGAGATTCAAATCCTTACACCTTCAAAAGGGTAATGCAAAGCATACGTTCTTCACCATTTTGTGAACCTGAATGCATGCATTGCCAGAGATTCCATTTTAGTAAAAAATTTAAGTGCTACTCCATTAAAGTTAAGGCATTTGAGATTTACGCTTGACTTGGAAGACTGTGCTGCTTCGAATGAGTTTAATTTAATGTCACATATTATTTATATATTAATTATAGGGCTGGTGATCCTAGATGATTTACTTATGCCAGCTTTTTACATCCACTACAAAATTATCAGCATAGCCTTAAATTTCTAAGTACAGATCGTTAAGCCTGTGTTCATCTTTTAAAAGGACCTGTGGAAAAGGTGACACCTCCTAAGAGTAAGCTCTTCTGGTGTCAATGGATCAGGTTGTATTCTCAATGTCAATATTAATCGTTCTGACCTTAGGATTCTTAAGGTCCATATACTGTCAGGAACTCCTCCAATAACATTAAAAGCTTATAAGGTTATTTGTTCGTACTCGGTAGCTCTTTCAATGACAGCAACTTGTAGTCACTGCAGATATATCCCGCTGATGGCGGATGAAATACCAAATTTAGTAGGTTATTTGCTATCATCTGCTGATATTTTTGCTTCAAATTTTTTTCTGTTAAGTTTGAATAAAATAAACTTGCTTGTACTATTTAACGAATTCATATTCTTTTTTCTACTTTTTGAATTAATGGGACTCATATTTCGATCCATTTTGAAGGTATATGTTCCAGCAATAGACTTGCCTCATGAAGCACAGATAGAGCACGGTGAAGAGATTATAATATTGATTACCATGTGTAACTTATTTCTAACATGAAAAGTTCTAATATTTTCAGTAATTTGATTTCTCATTGATTTCTGTTCAATTATTCGCTCTAATTTTTTTTTTATTTGTTACAATAGTCTCTATTATTTTTATTGTAATTTTAAACTTTTCTTAACAATATTTCTATTTATGCACAATATAGTCTACAAAAAAAATGTAACTTTTATGTTCGTACTACATTCCCAATGTAAACAAAAATACACATAGTATAACATACTCTGGCTTTAAAACACAAAAATATGTTCACAGGAACACTAACATTGAGAACAATATCAACAATAAAATCAATATTTATTTATGTTCGTTAGAACGAGAGAGAGAGAGAAAAGAAAACCAGTGTTAAACCAGCCCACTACTTACCCATTCCTTTGGCCTGCAACATTTCCAATAATTTTTTAATACTTTCATCGCGTGCAATCAATGTTTGCTTCTGCGTCTCAACACGACATTCCAAATCTTTAATTGTTTCTCGTAAAATGCTAATTTCACGTTGCAAATGATCATTTTCAGCATAAACAGCTTCAATTTGCTGCTGCATTTCAATATTCGGTTGACGCATACGTGCCCGTAATTCCTCTTCTAATTGACGCACCAGCATCGCTTGTTTCTAAAAAAATTGGAAAAAAGAAAAAAAGAATAGTGAGCTACAAGAATATATTTGTGGCAAGTTTTAATAAAACAAAAAAGAAGAAACATAGTTCATTAGATGTGCTACATGTAGCAAGCATTTCATATTCGCATATATTGTTTGATGTAAATGTTACAAACGAGTATTGAACTAAAAAAAAGTAGGCCATCTAGGTACTGTACCGGCTTTAAAAATATATATTTTTCTCTTTTTCGCCTGTGCGAATATCGTACATAAATGAACTTTGTAACGGGGGATTTTTTTTTTGAGAATTTTCGAATTTTGCAAACAAAAAAAATTTCCAAAACTATACGAAATATCACATTTATTTGGGGCGATAAATGAATGTCTGTCATTTACTTTTTTAAAGATTTATTAATGAAAATATTGCCCGCAGCTATGCTGTAGATGGTTCATACGTGTGCTGCATTTTTAGCATACCTAGCAGTAGCTGCTGTAATATTGTCTTTCAGGGCTAGAGTTGTGACTAGTATGAAGACGGTAATTTCAAACCTTTAGTAAGGATTACAAGCGAGCTTTTCACATAACCCGTGTTGAGTATTAAAATTAAATCATTTAGTGACGGGATCTATAGTTTAACTTCGATTCCGAACGACAGATTTGAGAAACTTTTCATGGCAATTTTATTTACTCTCAGAGTTCTTGCCAAAAGGCTGTCACCGAAAGAAAATTGTTTTCACATTTCGTTTTTGTTCGTGATGTCTGAGCTGAGGGATTTTGAAACAGGAGCTCGCTCTTTTATATGCCAAGACTCTACATACTAGATTGCGGCGACTTCACGCATTCTCACAATATGGACTAGTGGGACGAAATAACATGATGTTGTTGTCTTTGGGTAATTTTGAGATTTTCAAGTGCCTAGTGCTCTCTGTACAAAAATTCGACATTGTACCCCATATAATTACTTATATTGCTACGTTTTTACCTTTTAAAAACGTTTAAAATATGAGCTCGTAGATTGCTAATAAAATAAAAATAAATTTATGTTTAGTTTTAATTAAAATTCTTTATTATTCGCACAATTCTATGTGCCACTGCGCACAACCTGATGTAAACAACAACAATTGCTCTTCTTTGTTATTCCTCTGTTTATAACCTTTGCATAAACTACTGAACAATTATTTGACAGATCTTCAAGCCCGGATTGCTCTCTTCAAAAGCAGCGCGTCTTCACATTAGACTGACTGAACTTCACTAACTCACTCGCCCGCTTTGACTTGATTTTTATATGGCAGGTTAACAGTCTGATGAATGATTTTGATCTCTATAAATGTAAACATCGTTGTTTACATTCATTATTGTTGTTTGCGTATTTTGTTTACATTTATTCTTGTAGTGTTGTTTGTGGGTTTTGTTTACTTGTTTACCATTCTTTTAATGCTGGTGTTGTTATATTAAGCAGTACGATAATTTGTAAACAGGTTTGTTTACTACATTGTTTTGTTTTTGTAGCTTTTGTTTGTAATTTTAATGTTAAGCGATGTAAAAGCAAAACATCAGTATCTAGATTTTTCATTTACCTAACAACACATGTATACATCCATGCGTACTTATATGTATAACAATGTCACCAACTTTTAGTTATTGAAGCAGCTATAATTTTTATGTTTCCACAACAATCTACAAAATCTTTGAACTGCTCAAATAACATAAGACAACGGCGACAAATTGAAATGTATCGTGATGTTTATCGACTCTGTGTAATACAGCAGCCAATATTTTTCTGGGTACATACTCTTCGGATTGAAGACGCCGTAGTCTAGTAGGTAGTCTGTTGGCTTATTAGACGTAAAGCCAGGGTTCGAGCCCCAGGCCAGACATCAAGACAAAATACATAAAGTATTGCTTCGGCGACTTCCTCTCAGTAGATTTCTGGCAAAAACTCTGAGAGTAAATAAAATTGCCATGAAAAAGTTTCTCAAAAATCTGTCGTTCGGAGTCGACTTTAAACTGTAGGTCCCGCCACTCACGTATAAAATTAACACACACAACATAAGTGGTGTGAGAAACTAGGACGTTGTACAATGGGTCAATTCGACCTCCGGGTACTGTACTTGTCTTAATTGACAAGTACACGTCCTCTAACCTAACCTAACCTACTCTTCGGATTGGTAGACTAGTGTGCAATAAAGTTAAACTGCAGCATAACAGCTCAAATAGTCCATTGTGTGGGTCTACCATATTATGACGACCATGAACTTTACGACATGATGAACAAAACATTTTGACAATAACATTTGAATGATTCGTAACATTCAAGAAATGCATTTTGTTTGTTAAATTGGAAAAAATTAGTCGTTAATATGACAGAAACACAAAGCATGCTGCTTCTATGTTTTGTGTTCGCAGAAATTTTGCATTCATTAAACCGCGAAATTGTTCCAATGGGTCTTGTGAATCAATCGTGGATATTGAAATGTGTTTTATGTATTACTTTCCTTAAAAATTAAATCCGAGGGCAACTTTTACGAGAATTGATCGGAATTTGAATCATTTGCACTCAAATTAACAAATTACAGTACGAGCTCGATTATTACAAATCTTTCACATTATAATCTTTATAAGTGCTTCTTCATACATATATTTTCTCTCTTACAGTTTACATGTGTTCTTTTCACAGAACCGTAGGTTCAATAAACGTCCCAATCTCTAAAGAGATTTTAAAATCATAGGC
The DNA here is from genome assembly GCA_936449025.2 of Sarcophaga subvicina. NCBI lineage: Eukaryota > Metazoa > Arthropoda > Insecta > Diptera > Sarcophagidae > Sarcophaga > Sarcophaga subvicina. Next base: position 45,345,033 of record OW388084.2, read on the forward strand.
GACGTTTATTCACAACAAAATAAAAGAGAAACATGGACTTTAATTCCACCCTTGGATAGGTCAAAAATTTAAAAAAGTCACGGTATACGCAGAATATGCGGAGAAAAACTGCCAAATAGGACTGAAAATGTAAATCCATTTATAAAAGAGTTTCAAACAAAAGTTAATCAATTATGGCTAACTTCTGATCAAATATCCGATTGAAATGAATCCGGTTCTAAACGAAATTCGGCTCCTAGGGACAAATTGTCCAAGGAAAGGGTTACATTTTCGCTAGGCAGGAACGCAAATGGATTAGATAAGTTATTCCCTTTTGAATAAAACGTTTTAAAGTCGAATAAGCAATATAAAAAAACAATGGTGGGTAATTGCAACATTTCACAAATTGGAACAGGCTAAAATTTGAGATAATCGAGCTTGCACTGTAGCAAAATTCCAGCGTACGGCTTTGGAATAACATGAAGGTTGAATAATACTTTGTGCACGGTACAGTATAACCGAATTTTACGTGAGGTGGATCGTGGATCGGTCCCACGCTTTCAAAATCAAATTCCATTTGAAATGAACAAGTCTTGTTTTCCATGTACGTACCATATCTTATAGTCTTTCAATGCATAGGAAAATTCTTTAATTGTTGGATTATTTTAGACTTACTTGATTTTCAGTGCTCAATAGTTTCAATTGGTCGTTAATCAGACTATATTTAGCGCTCTCTTCCTTACGCAGCGCCCGCTCTTTTTTCAGTTCCGGCGACCAAAAAGTCTTAATACTGTGCATGGAACTGCCAAGTTTTTGATTTGTCAACTCTAGTTCACGCTTTAGTTGTGCCAATTCCCGCTGTAAATCTGTATTCTGATGTTGTAAATCACCCAGATGATAACCACGATCCACGGGAGGCATGCCGGTGTTAAACCCTAAAAATTTTGAAAACAAAGAAAAAAATAAATTATTATTGAAATATGTGTGTATGTACATATGTATATGTATGGCATATGGCTGGTAAATAAGAATATTTGTAAGAGTTTAAAGTGCCTTTATTACCTAAAGTATTCGGACTCTGCCTAGCTGAACGACCATATAATTCATCTTCTAAATATAGGCCCCGTTCGAGAGATCTATCACGTGAACGATCACGTGGTTCACGTATGGGTATAAATTCACGATCATGATGATCTACCAAGCCTCCTCTATCCAGGGACTGATATCTGGGGGCTCCTGTTAAGAAAAAAGAGTAAATTTTTGTAAAAGTTTCAGTATGAGGCACTAAGCTGAACAATTCGATTTTTAGATGTAAATTTTGTTTCTTTTTTTTTGTTTTCTTTTACTTACTTGGATAGTCAAGTCCATGCGACATAACTGGTCGACTGGCACTACGACTCCTATGATGTCCCGCCCCCGCAGGACTTGTCGGCTCATCCATGTCTCTGTAGTATGGACTGCCCATTGCTGAAATTCATATAATTATGGTGATGATATTATGAGGATGATGGGTTGATCGGCTTGGGTATTTTTGAATAAAACAGTGCAGGGGGGAGTTTTTGTTTTTGGAATTGCTAGTAGCGTTTTTAAATTGAATGCTTTCAAATAGTTAAACAAAATCATAAATTAAACTAAAAAAACAGAAAACAAAACAAAAAACAATTGAAACTGAAAATATTGTTATTCAATCAATTACAACCCAAAAGTAAGAGACAAAACAAAAGAATACTTTTACAATTACGAAGAATGAGTTGGTAGGGTGTAGTGTGGTGTGGTGTGGTATAGTGTGCTGGTATCAGAGTGTAGAATTGTTATGTGATGAGTGCTTTGGACAATTTATGTGAAATACTGTGTACGAGTAACAGTAATTGAACCTGCTAGACAAGGATATCGAAAGTATAATTTTGTAAACACACATTGAATCTTAAGATTTCTTTCATTTCATTAATGAATTGCACTAGGCAGCAGTACCTGCTATGCCATACGAACTTTAAACGGCAATACTGTTTTAGAAGAATTAAGTTGTTTTGTAATTAGCTACAGATTTCTACATAAGTGGTTATACGGCAATAAAAAAAAAACGAAGGGTTGTCATAAAACTTAAATAACTTTTTGTTATTTAACATATTAACTCAGTCGAGAAGGCGTAGTAAACTGTAAAATATGTTTATGTTATGATAATTACTCAGTTTTTAAAAAAACGAGACACGAAATTACAAAAGAAAGTTTGCCGGAAAAAGTAATGCTTTTTTATTTGATTCCACTCATGGAACTAAGTCATGGTTAATGGCTAATAGCTTATTGCCTTTGTTATACTTTTTGGGGAAAAATACTTTACCAACACAGGAGTTACATTTATTAGGTCCTCTCGGTACTTAGAATTACGTATTGGCTCAATAAAAAACATCAACAAACATGTTAAGAGCTCAATATTTCAGTTTTCCGCGTATATTTTTGTCATCCATAGCGTAATTCCACGTTCACACATAGCCTTTAAATATTCAATTAATGCAGGTCATACAATTAAAACTTTAATTAAATTAAATGTATCACTCTGAAGCGTAATAAATGAATTACGCAATTATAACTAATTGAATCCACTAGCAAATGCAATATTCTAGGAAATTTATCTCGTAAGACATGTCGTCGTCAACACGAAGTTAAAACGAAAGTTGATAAAATGGCAGATAAATTGAAGAGAATAAAAATAATTAATTAAGAATAGTTACAAATTTACAAACAAATTCAAAATTTTTGCAGTTTGGATAAACTGTAGTGCATTATCCGTGAGCACGAAATTTGATGGCGGTTTTTAAAAAAAAATTTTTTTGAATAGACTTGGAAAAGGAGCGAGTAAATATGTTGATCGGCCTTCGTAGTACCATTAATTATTATCTCCTATTTGTGTTTCTCAAACCCTGAGATAAAAGGTTCAAATGGCTACTTCAGTAAAATTCATTTATTAAATGGGGAGAACCTATCACACTAAGGCTATTTATACCAGGTGCATCGGTATGAAGTGAACGTCAAGATACAAATGCCTTCATAGGGAATATTTATCCTTCTTTTTGGTGAGTCAGTGAACAAACAACATCATATGTTAACATCATCGTGTTAAAGATGATGAATTTTGTACTAGAAAATGATGATTTGCAGAAAGCATTAATTTTTATTTTCATTTGAAGGAAAGTACTAGAAAGTCGCATTGAATTCGTGTCGAAGCATATGGTAATCCTGCACCACCAGAAACAACATGCAGAAGATGGTTTCGATGGTTCAGAGATAACGATTTTCATGTGGAAGACCAAAAAAAAAAGTTTGAAGACGCCGAATTGCAGACAATATTTGATGAAGATGACACTCAGAAACAAATTCCAGAAATGTTATATGTTTTTGCACAACGAGCATTTTAAGATCGCTTAAATGCTATGGGAAGGATCCAAAGATTTGTAAAATGTGTCACAGGAGTTGAATGACAGAGACAGAAACAAAAACTGAAAAACTTCTTGTAATATTTTGCTCCAAAGACATGCGAGAAAATTAGTGTCGCATCAACTGTTACTGGCGATTGAAAATGAATTTATGTTCAGAGTCCTAATCATGAATTAATCCGGGTAATCGGCTTTTACATACATAATTGACCATTACAACCGTTCAGTCAGGATTACGGCCTAGCTTCTCACACCACTCATGTTGTGTACGTTAATTTTATATATGAGTGGCGGGACCTACAGTTTAAAGTCGACTCCGAACGACAGATGTTTGAGCAACTTTTCATGGCAATTTTATTTACTCTCAGAGTTTTTGCCAAAAATCTGCTGAGAGGAAGTTGCCGAAAAAATATTTTTTCATATTTCGTTTTGATTCCTGACCTGGGGTTTGAATCGTGGCTTTACGTCTAATAAGCCAACACACTACCTACTAGTTAGTCTACGGCGGCTCGGCTGTTAAACATGATCTATTCGACAAAGATGATTATGCTGTGTGTCTAGTGTAACCAGAAAGGTGTGGTGTACCACGAGCTCCTAAAGCCTGATGAAACCGTTAACACAGATCGCCACCAATAACAACTGATCACTTTGAATGTCATTTAAGTATTTACTGGAGGCTTCATATCACGCGACAAAAAAAACGGATGGGAAATTTTTTTACAACAGTTATAAATATCTAAGAATTGCTATAGAAACTGCTGGTATGCAAATTCGGTGTGAGAGCGTATCAGTAAAACAGCCATTAGATACCTGGGGAATATGTACTTTATATTTAAGTTTATCCAAGAATATCGGTTGTCTCTGGGAATAGTGCAACATTCTACGGTTGTCCTTATAAGGATTCTTGGAAACGGGGAGTAACGCCCTTGTGCAACAGATAATTCAAATGAATTTATATGTGAGAATATCATTCCTCTACAGAGAGGCCAACAACTTTTCTAACACAAGCTTTACCCATTTCTAAAAGAAAGATGCAGTAATGAATCCTTTTTCAGAGAGACTACACTAATCTGTTGCGATATGGATATATGCGAAATAAAATTTTAGTTAAACTTGGCCAGAGTTCACGGCACACTGGCCCTGGACGCATATACCCTGGGGCTGGGAATAAAACTACTTCTGTGGAAGCAGAACATCTTATTTGTTATTATCCTGCACAGAAGTTATTAGCAGAACATATTTAGTCAAAGGTGCTTTGTAAAGAATACACATCTTCATAAATCCTTCAGGAGTTATAATTGTATGACAGAATGTTATAATGGTACCTTATAGTGACAAAGTAAGCTATGTAAGCTCTTTGAGGCGGCTGCCAATATAAACTAACCTAACCTAAATCATATATTTCTAGGTGTTAAAGTGTCCAATACAAACTTTGAAACGGTCAATGCTTCAATATTTTTTTGTCGAGTCATTTGAATCCGTTATATATATTGTCACCCCAAATTTGAGGGAATACACTCAATCTTAGTAAGCAGCACACTAAGTGATGCACTTTTTAATTGCAAAAAAATACAAAAAGTAGTAGCAGAAGTGAAAAAAATGTCAAAAAAAAGTTAACACAAGAATTGAATTTTAACTTTAATTAGTTTACTTCACTTTCAACGCTTGAGTTGTTCTTTAAGGGTGAATTACGTAGACGCTCTTTGCAATTTTAAATCATTGAGCATGAAGAAATTATTCTTAAGCCTTTCCAACTCGATTGCTCTTAAATTGTTTCCTCATTTAATTTCATTCCCAGAAACTATTTGACACTTTACCGTGGCGTATATGAGATGTGAATGAGTAGACGAGTGGACGGGTGTTTGGTGGGTAACTGTTACAATTAAAATTCATAAAAATAGGACTTGACTGAAAACGTAAAACGAAAAAAAAAAACAAAAAATTGCATTTAAAGCGGGTGTAAGCGGGTCACTTTTGTTTGCTTTTTTTCTACAGTTTTTGGTGACTGTTTTTTATTTTTTTTTAAATTTCTAAGTGTTAACAGTGGTTGTATTTGTTGTTTTTGTGTTTTGTTGTTTTTTTTACCATAATTGCAATCCAGTTTGAGGCTTTTAAATGTTCACTTGTCGAAATGAAAAGAACAATTATTCGTCACCCAGAAAGGTGGTGGTGGTGGTGGTGGTACCACTAACAACAATTATGTCTCTATATGGTGCTCTTGTTCTTCTTATTGTTATTGTTGCTTTTTTCTTCTAATTTATGCTTTTGTTGTTGTTGCTGTTGTAAGCACAAACTACAGATCTAGAGGTGTTTCATTTTGGTTGGAAAAGCGTAAAAGCATTTGACAGTGATTTTGTCATTTTGTGTCAAGTGTTGTTATTGTGATTGTGATTGTTTTTTGTTTTAATTTTTTTTTTAATTGTTTTTGTAATTTTCTTACAAATAAAAGCATAAAAAACAAACAAATGAAAGAAAATAAACATAAAAATACAACAATTCAACAATAATAAGAAAAAATAAGAAAAGAAATGAAAATCAGAACAAATCAAATCAAATCATGTTTAAAAAAGCAACAAAAAGAAGAATGTTTCATGCGCATGCGTGATGTAAGATAATAAAATTAGTTTTGGATAAATTTGTTAATTGCACTTCTTAAACTTAAAATTATTATTATTATTATTGTATATATGTATGTATTGTAATACGATATTGATTGATTTATTTAATTATTTTTGTTTAATTTTTTTTATTTGTTTTTGTTTTTATTGTTACGCTTAAGCGCATATATGCATATTCTCTTCAACTATACAATTTGCTTTATTTTCTTTTATTTTTCAATTAAACTAAAATAAAAAAATACTAAATTTAAAAATAAATAAAAAACTTTTTGACTGTTGTCGTGCATTCTTCATTTGATTAAAATTTATAGGAGTTACGTTTTTCAATTCCACATAATCCCGTTTTGCACTTGTTTTTTTATTAAAAAAATATATGAACTTAATTAATTTCAATACTATATAAATTATAAATTAATTAGTTTTCAAAATATAATTTAAATTTATTTTGTATTTATAAAGTTTAAATTCCTTAAAATTGAACTCCTTGGAAAGAAATTGATTACGGGCGCATTAAGAATTTTTTTATTTCTTTTAAATACATGTTACCAACATTCTGATATTAGTTGTAATTTATCTAAATCACCATGGATAAATGACATGTCTAATGCGACATATCGACGCCTCCGTCGATAAAGTGTGTTTTGAGTTATGAGCTCTCAAAGTTTTCACGCGACATACGATTATATGGGTATTCGAAGTAGATTTTTCCCTATAACTTCGGAACGGATAGGCGCATCTTAACCAAATTTTGACAGTATTTAAGTTAGAGAATGTAGAATTTATGCAAAATGCAAGAACATTAAAAAGTTCTAAGTGTACTTATAGAATGGATGCGTCGATATGTTCTCATCTCATGCTGAGGTGATGTCAACTAGCCACCGATATCGTACGATTTTCTTAAAGCGCAGGTATATGCGGTTTTCAAACCTAACACAACTCATGCCATCGGTCAAATTCAGGCTAATTTATGCTCTAGAGTCTTGTAAAATTAGACATTTCTAATACGCTACGTTCAGAGAAGCAATGGTAAACATTTGAGCAGTTGTTATATTATTCACAGAATGTCATCAATAGGTCTTTCAAACCAATAAAATATCTCGCACACACTTTGTTTTATTAAAATTTAAAGAAAGGAAACGCTTAAAAATACCCTGACTTTATATTTGGATCAATTTTAAAAATTCGAAACATATCAGTTTAGAACATTGTTGCAGAGCCGTTAAGGCTATGATTATTTTCTTTAATTCTATAAACTGATATACGGAGCAGTTAGTTGGCTATCGCTTCTTGTGAAGAATACTGCACTACTTGTCACGAAATATTTCCGAATATTTTCTATTCTTCAAGCTGGAAAATCAAAGATAACGAAAGTGAGTTAAACAAAAACCATGAAAATTCAATATGTTTGAAAAGGTGGAGTAAAATGCAGGATATGGTATTGGATAGACTAAACTAAACTCCTGTGTTGATTTAATCAATTAAAAAATCCGCATAGAACCACGAGCCAAATAGCTCAAAATAATGTAAAAGTAAGAACTTAAGTTTAGGAAAATGTCGACCACAAAAAAAATGTAATTTTTTTTTTGATTTTTCATAAAATTATGATACTTTAATAATCAAGTGTGGACTTATAGAAAGAGAATTGAGCGAAAGTATTTCGTCACTTTGCTTATCAGAATTCTGAATTTTACAATATTTTGAAAACTAATGTGTGCATCGACATAATAAACATTAAACATTGTTTTTGAAACATAAAGAAAGAATAACTAAGACAATTACAAAATTACAAAGAAATTGCGAACAAAGATTTCATTTCAATTAAAAGACCACGGAATATAGAAAAGCAAAAAGTATCAACAACAAATCAACAGTAAGATTCTCGAACTTGCCATACCGAAAACTGTTAACGAAAAAATTAAGCGAAAGATGATGTTGCCAGTGAGTAGTAGTAGAAAGCATGGCGTGTATACACTATAAAGTTTCAAAGTTATGAATTTTTTTCTTCATAGCAAAATAATCTGGGAATAAATTTAATCGGTCAGTGTTATCCATTAAATTTTTTTAAATATTTTAAAAATATGTATGATACAAAGGATTCATTTAGATTTCTTTGATTTTAAATCGCAATTTGTAATATCCTGGGAATGCTATACTTCTCAATGTAAGGATGATTGCAATCAAATCTTCCGTAAAAGGTTGGAGTTTGGTTTTAAGGAGCTTAATTAAAAAATATTTTTGAGTTTTAATTTACTTTATATTTTCAAGAAATATTTAAAACTTTAATAATTGCATTGAAATTAATTAATTTTCATATATTAAAGAATAAGGATTTTAATTCTTAAATAAATTTTGTGTTTATAACTATATAAGAGAACAATTGAATATTTGCAATACAACTCTTTATTCCTGGAATATTTTTTTCTTTGTTTATGTCAGATGCATCATTCATAATTTTGATCATTCATGATTTTTTTCTAAATTTAATTTTATTTTTATCATTTGTAATTTGGTTACAAGTATTCAGGCATGTTCTGACAATCGCACGATTTGAAATCGCAAGTGATTTTAAAAACGCAAAATTTATTTCAGGGTGTTCTGAAACTCACGCGTTTTACTTGCGATCTTCGATTTTTCGAAGTCGTTTATAAAAAAATAAAACGTATGTTTTAGCATTACAAATAAAAATCAAAACTTCAAAACTAAAAAATGAATAGAAAAATGCCTACAGGTTTTTTATTAAGCATAATTTGTTTAAAAAAGTTGCAAAGGAGAAAAGAAAAATTAAAAGTACGTGTCCTGAGGGATTATTCTAACCCATTGGACGTTCCGGAGCTGGAGAAAGCATCAAAAATGCATTTCTATCAAAAATTTTAAATTCCAGGAGTAATTGGATCGGTAGACGGCACCCATGTGAGGAACTTTATTTTTGCTGAAAAGGGTTTTATAGTTTAAATGTGCAAATTGTAAGTAGGTTATTTTTAGAATTTTAAGCAATTAAAGTGATTACTGTGCATCTAGATTTGTGACCACCAAATGAGGATACGAGCTGTTGACGCATCTAGACCTGGTACATGTCACGATGCTTTTGTGTGGAATTTAAGTAACGCCAATGAATTTTACTTAAAAAATATTCTAATGGAGACCGTGATTACTGGTTGCTGGCCGATTCAGCATACAGCCGTATGTTTTAGTACCGTACGTTCGTTTAAATCGCCAATTTAAGTAAACAAATGACGCAAAAAAATGGTTAAAAATGAAGCAAGTTTTTAGCTTTGTATTTTGTTTAGAAAAGTGTAAAATTGTTATCGTTCTTTGTTAAGAAGTTTTGCTTCAACATATTTCATCAGTTCACTACAATATCCTCTTGTGATTTGAAATCGCATTTTTTTGTTAAGAAGTTCTGCTTGAACATATTTTCATCAGTTCACTGCAATATACTCTTGTGATTTGAAATCGCAAACTTTTAGCGTTAAGCGTTTTCCAGAACACCTATTTGGCGATTTCGAATCGTATAAATTTTTTTTTTAGCGATTTGCGTTCGCCAGAACACCCTCTTGGCGTTTTTAAAATTTAGGCGATTTGCGTTTTTCAGAACATGCCCGATTAAGGTTTTAAAGTTAGAAAGTGAAAATAATTTTTTTGTTATAAAAAAATTTAAGAATAAATCGCAGAAACGGACACGTTGCTGTAACCAGAAAAGCAGAAGCGAAGTGGTTTGCCCCTTTTCAATTTCATAATTTTGATTAAGCCGACCAAAACCGATGAAAAAGGAAACACGTACGACCATAATGTGGGGAAAGGTCTTGGACAAAGCGAAGTGAAGTTTCGCAGATGGGTGCAAAGTTAGAATTAATACCAAGGAGTCTGGTGAGATGGAAAGGGAATTGTTCATTTTAATCTTCTACAAACTGGTCAAACGATTGGCTCTGATCACTACAGTCAACAATTAATGAGATTGAAAAAAGTAATAACTAAGATAACTTGGCTATAATCTCAGCACTTTTAAAATAAAATTATACATCTGTACAGATCTTAATGGTGTAAATATAAATTCTTTAGAAATTAAATTTGACCCTCAAATGTACACTGCGATGTATAAATATGTTTGCAGGCTTTTGTGTTTGGGCAGAAATATGACTGCAAATTTGTATTTGTCATAATATGCCTGACTTGATTTTCAGTTACTCATAACTATTGACTACAATGATATATTTTTCGCATTCGTATTTGTATAGTTAGACTTTAACTAGAATAACTCAATATTTTATTTAATAGGCGAGTTTTATTGAAGCTGGTACAGATCAATTTCATTTTGTCTCGCATACATTTTATGCTGCATAGAATATTAACTGCGAGGGAAGCTATCCTAACACGCACTAATAGAAGTAACTACGTGGAAATCAATAAATTGCTAACAGTTGATGTGGATTTAAAAACAACATAACACTTGAAAGCAGAACTAAGATTACAATAACCAATAAAGAAATTTAAAATCTACCACCTTAAGATTGACCTGCTAAAGAATAAAACTAGATCTTCTATCAGCCGTTGCAAGCTACGAATTATAAAGAAGATTGATAGACGGTTTCAACAGTTGCGTATCGAGATCTATGACTTCGAAGATAATGAGCAAGCGGAAGTCAGTATTACCCACTCAACGTCTAGCAATTTGTTCTTTGCGACGATAGAAAAAAGTTAGAAAAGTTACGAGAGTCCATAAGAGAAGAAGATAAAGCTGCTCAAGAAAAGTAAAGAGCATGGGAAAAGCGGTAGAAAAGGTCATAGGAACGTAGAATGGAAATGTTGGAAAGGAAATTGAAGCCGTCAATGTGCGTGTTATGAAACTTAAACCTGACGTAATTGGAGAGAGGACTATTGCTATTGAAAGGGAGTCTACTAAGATGGGTCTGGCAGTAAATGCGGGCAAAACAAAGTATATCCGCCGTTACCACCATAAATGATGTCAGTCTCCAGATCAAGCGCAGGATCACTCTTACCAACAGGTGCTACTATGGTCTCAATAGGCAATTGAGTAACAGAGACCTCTCTTGTACGACAAAACTAAGACTCTACAAAACGCTCATTCTACCCGTGCTTCTTTATGGCGCAGAGGCATGGACCCCATTAAGCACTGATGCAGCAGCCTTGAGAGTATTCGAAAGAAAAGTACTGCGTAAGATTTTCGGTCCAGCACGGATTGGCAATGATTTCCGCATCCACTCCAACAGTGAGCTGTATGAGCTCCTCAACGACATAGACGTGGTGCAGCGTATTAATATCCAGCGGCTGCGCTGGCTCGGCCATGTCGTTCGAATGGAGGGTATTTGATGCGGGGATTTGCGGAAGTCGCCGAAAAAGACGACCTTATATCCGTTAGAAGGACCAAATCGAGGAAGACCTGTCATCGATTGGCGTGAACAACTGGCGTAGGCGGCAGGCCGAAATCCGTTAATCGGGTTGTTATGGCCAATTAAGTAAGTATGTAAGTAATTGGAGAGAGGAAGCTGTTGTAGTTGGCGTATTTGCCAAGTCGTATATCCTAGAGGAAACTTATGGCAATAAATTTGGAAACACAGACAAGAAAGCCGACTGCTTTCAATACCACCTGCAGACAACTGTGCAACTATAACAAAACCTGCTGAGTTTATCTTCGGTAATAAGCTAAAGTTGGCTGTTGTTTTATGTGCAGAATCGGGATGACTTACATAAATTATACAACTTTGTGCATTTCAAAATTAAGATAATTGGTATCAAAATATGAACCAGGGCTGGGCAAATAGTCAGACCTGAAGAATTCAAAGAAAAAGCGTACAAAACAAGTTCGAAGTGTGGTATGCTGGGTGCAAAGCATTACAAATCGAGATTCAAAATGAAGTCACTTGCATAGGGAAATTGTCAAATTACGGCGATAGCTTTAATGAGCTCGTTCGGGACGAAAAGGCTTAAGTGTTACACATGTAAAAGTAAACCAAATAAAAATAAGCCAATCAGACAACAACAACATCCACACAACATACGGTACACAGAATTACAGGAACAAATACGTAGGAATTCACGAGAATAGAAGCAAAATAAAGAACGCCAGTGACCACAACAATTGGATATAAAGATCGCGAAGTTGCCAGACTTGAGTCAGTGATGCCAAAGAGTCATCAATAGTCAATTAAGTGATGAGGCGTTTGCCTGTGATTAATAACCGAATGCGCGTTAGACACAGTAGTTTTGAACACCGAAAAGTTTGATATGTGCTAAATTGGAACGTAAATAGAATTGATAGCGCAGTGTTATCAGTTAAAACGAGTTGTTATTTAATAAATTAAGGAACAAATATCGATCAAAAGGAAATAATTTCTTATTTTTCAATTGCAGTAATTTAATCCGCGATAAATAAGCGATAAAATTTATAAACAGAGATGGATCATACTACCTTGTCTCCTTCAAAAACAGTGGATTTCATTCAATACACGTCTCATACTTATTAATTTATTTTTCCACAATACTAATGAGGACAAACCAATTGACAAGAAATTTTCATCAAAGAATTTATGCAGAAATAATTAAATTTCTAAATATTCATATTGAATAGCATTTGCCTCAATGAGAATACCAACAAAATGCAGTATAAAATTGAACTTTAACGCTTTCTAATAATATCCGTAACCTTTTAAATGTCACTCACCCACACATATTTTCCATTTTGTTTGAATTCAAACGACCGAACCGTTCTATTCGTTTTAGTCAAATTACTATGAAATAGCAATTTTTGAAATTTTATGACGACGACATTCAGATTCAGATTAATTATTCAAATAGATGGATGTGATGCACTTACTGATGGAATAAATTTATCTTTCAGATAGAACTGTTTTATTTGGAAAATGTTTTATTTTAAGTGACTCGTCGACGCAAGTAAATGGCATCTTCATGCATTTCATTTTACTGGCTCGTTGACTATTCTCGTTTGCTTTATTGCAGTAATTCCGCCTGCTGTGTTCTGACACCATAAAACAAAAACAACAACAGCAAACTCTTCTAAATTTATTTATTTTCACAAGTATTTCACAGAGCATTATGACAATCACATTTGAGCTCTTTTTTTACTATAAACTGAACTGATTCCAGGAAGTCTGTAGCCATGCAGTTTTGACTTTTAAGCCAGTTATGGCGGCCAATCAAGCAATCGAATAATTTAATGAATGCAGTAGAAATTTATGACATAAAATATTAAAATCGGTAACATGTGGTGTGCAACTTACTTTATTGGTAGCTACAAGTCTTTGATTAGGATTATGGCCTAGCTTCTGTCACACCATTCACGTTGTGTGCATGCGGGTTATGTTAATCCTGAATATCAGATTTGAGAAGATTTTCAAGGCAATTATTTTACGCTCTGAGTTATTGTCAATAAATTGTTGTAAGAACGTCGCCGTAAGATATATTTGGTTTCCAATTTTTCTTTTCGAGATTTCAAATGCTTAACAAGCCAACACACAATCTGCTGGTCTACGGCGAAAGAAGAAATATTCTAAAGACCTCTAGAAAAATTAAAAAAAAATTTAAGAGAAAATTCGCAGCAGAATCTTATTACTGACTTGCAACTATGTACACGAATTTCTTTGGGATCAAGATTTCGTCATTCCCTCATTAGCGAATGGGTTACAAATTTAGATTTATGAGGTTATTTGAACTTGACTAGTCATTTTCAGATGATCAGTCATCAAATCGTTTTGATATTCATTTAAATCGAGTTATAAACTTGAAGCCGTTGTTTGACTGTGTTTGGAGAGTTTATCGCTGATAGTTTAAACCACTGTGAACATGATCAAAATTCTTATCTCACTGCATTGAAAAAGGCAAATAATAAAATCACTGCCTATCAAATGCCTATGAATCTAAAGATTAAATTCTTTTGTTATAAATTGTGATATTCATTGACCGATCGACCAAAGACAGATGTTCTGTACTAGAAAAAATATGCGACTTTCGAGATAATCGTTCATTCTGTTGCAGTGTCGATAAAACTGGAAGATATGTGTGAGGAAAGTATTGTTTTGCTGCGGTATTGATCGGTCTAGTGAGTAGTGATAGTTTGCTAGACGAAGGATAGAAAGTTTAAACTCTAGCTGTGATATATTAACGGAGAACATATTGAAGGATATGTTGCAAATACTCTGAAGCGTTGTAATGACCAATAATGTTCAAACAGTCTATTCAACAATCCGAATTTACGACTTTAGTATGAAGAGCAGATAGGGGACAATGTATCTTGAAATATGCGCTGAGGTTTTGAGATTTCCGGCCCTTGGCAACTTCCAACCGTACTTTCTGAAAAACAATCAGAGTTACAACATTAAAGTCAATTTCAAGATGATCAAGCTCAAGATGCAATATAATGATTAATAACTTTTTTTTTTAAAGGATGAATTTGACTGTCCCATATGTCATGCGGAACGTGATATTATTTCACAATGTCGAACAATCCAATATCGTGCGATTTGATCCAATTGAACTATCTAGGCAAGCTAACCTAGAAGATAACATTACGACTACCATTGGCACGATGCCGGCCGAAATGCTTATTGTTCACTGTTATTATGTCTTTCTGGCAGATTTTGAAGGGGAATAGAAATTGTTTAAATGTTTCTTGGATACAAACTGAATCGCTTCAACAGCTACAACATACCACTTATATAATATACATATACATATATACTGTGAGACGCAAATGAAAGTAAACACCTCACATTGTTTATAAAGCAATCGATTCGTAGATTGCAAATAAAATGAAAGAAATTATTTATTTCTGATCGTTAACCGGTTCTTCATTTAAATAAATCCTTTATTTATATACTTTAACTAATAACACAGCACTATCAATTTAATACACGATCTCTTTTAACAAAGATGCAACTGTTCGGTATTTATTACTACTCTGCTTATTTAATACAAGTCACGGTGACATACTCCCGTGTCAGCACTGAGTGACAAATGTCGACTGTGTGGCAGCAGCATCCTTCGCTCTATTTATACATACATAATTGGCTATTACAACCCTTCAGACAGGATTACGACTAGCTTCTCACGCCACTTATATTATGTGTGTTTATTTTATGCATGAGTAGCGGGATATACAATTTAAAGGCGACTCCGCCGGATGACAGATTTTTGAGAAACTGGCAATTTTGTTTAGCAGAAATCTGCTGAGAGGCAGTCGTCGAAGAAATATTTTTTCATATTATGTATTGTTTCAGATGTCTGACCTGGGGTTTGAACCATGGCCTTAAGCCTAATAAGCCAACACTAGACTACACTCTATTTATATCCTTTTTTATTTCTATCTCTGGTAACTTCACGATATTTCCTTAAATGTAGTTGTTGCAATTTGCATATTGTTTTGTTTGATTTTCTTCTCGTAATTTCCTAAGTATTTCTGTCTGTAATTTCTGTTTACAGAATTACATGTAAATTTTGTTGTTTGTTTATCCTGTTTGCTTATTTTTGTTTGAGATTTTGTAATGCATTGTTATTTAAGGCGAAATTAATTTAATTAAGTGCTATTATTACAACTTGCCGTTAACTAAAGGCATGATTTTAACGGACAGATAAATTGTTTTTCATTATTATAAGAGGACAATAAGCTAGAAGTGAGCGTTAAGCTAAAGGGACGATCATCCTACCTTTAACTTTTAACGTTAAGTTTATGTTTCAACTTGCCATATTATATATTATTTTCAATATGGCAACTTCAAATATAAACAAAATGAGCAAATACAACAAAAAAAGAAAAGAAGTCCGTCGTTGCCACTGCGTTTAAAAAAAAAGTTTTTTTAATTGAGCAATGTTATCGACTTGGCTCCAGCACTGCCATATTTTTGAAAAAGTTAATTTTATTTTATCTGTAGGTTGTAATAACGAAAAGAAGTTAAAGGTGACTTTAGCTAAGTTACCTTTCAAATCAAAGTAAACAGTTGCATCGCCTTTAACACAAGTAGATAATTAATGATAACGGTATAATACTGTTTAATATAATGATCACTTGCAATCTACTTGCAATCTACAAAGAGAGATCAGTTGTTGCAGGAGTTAGTTAAAAACTTCAATTGATGTTCGCAAAATCATCATAGATTTACATAAAGAAGGAGAAAGGTTGAGAAAAATGGACAAAATTATGGGCAAGACAGTAAATTGGAATATAATTGAACAATAAACAAATTTAGTGAAATATGCAAAATTGGAAACCTTATATGCATACCTTACAGAAACTCTCACGAGTTTTTGCCAGAAATCTGCTGAGAAGAAGTCGCCGAAGAAATGCTTTTTGTATTTTGCTTTGATGTCTGGCCTGAGGCTCTCGAACCCTGGCTTTACGTCTAATAAGCCAACACACTGCCTACTAGACTACGGCGACTTGGATTGGGAACCTTGCCATGCAGAAAACGACCAAAGCGTCTTACTGACTTGAATGTAAGACAAATTATTAGAGAAGTAAAGTTCAATCCACCATCCAGTGCAATGAAAATAGCTGAAGACACCTCACAAATCTCTTGTTAAAAAGAAGTAGAAGACGTTAAAAGTTAAAGATTAAAATCGCAATATGACAGTGAATGGAGAGAACGTGATAGATGAATTGAACATGTTTGCCGAGTGGTTTGCACAATGACAATGTCACATGCCACACAGCTTGCAATGCCCATCATGGAAAAAGTGTGTCAAATATAGAACTACCGGATGGACCACCACATAAAGGTAATAACCTTTAAAATAAAGCTGTGTTTAATCGTCATTAATTTTTTTATATTCAAGATTAAAGCGGTTTAAGGCCACCTTGTTAAGTTCTGGTCATTAGAATATTATTCTAAGATATAAATCCAATATGTAATCCAATTTAAAGAATCTGATAATAGAGATTGATATGTTTGAGGATAGCTTGAGAGTATAAAATTATTGGACTTCTTCAGTAGAAGCACAAATGCTCATAGAGATTAAAAAATCGGTGAATAGTAAGGGTATGTAGTAATTTTCTTAATAATAATTCTAAACAAATTATGAAAGCATTGATAAACTTATCATTTGAAAATATGGTACTGTAATGTTGATTGCAAAAATTCAATATTTTTATAAATTTTAACTAAAATCGCTGTAAAATAAAAAGAGTCCTCATTATTTACAACAATAAATAAATCTTAAAAATAATATAATTTGAAGATAAAGTTGTAATAAAACAAAAAGAAAAAAACAAAAATTTTTATTCAATCCAATTCAAAGCCAAATTTTTGAAAAATTCTCTACTAGAAGTGCATTATGATTCGCATATACTATCGAGTTTAATTTGTTAAATTCTAAAAAGCAAAATATATGTATGTATACATATACTATATATACAGACTGCACGAAAACAGACAGATTGATTGGCTTAAACTATTAAAGCCAGTATTCATAAAAGTGGCGAATCTTTGTTTTTATTTTATTTATTGCGTCTTTACAAAAGTGTTTTGCAACAAATTTCTATGAATACTGGCAGGTATAATCCATCAAACATTATTTCATCGAATAATTTCACTTTTTTCTTAATTTTTTTCAAAATTTTATTTAAAATTTCATTCATAAAAACTAAATTCTAAAGGCGTTCTTAATATAGTTTTTCTTTCATTTTTTCTTGTTATTTTTTATTTTTGTAAGCAATTATGGAACGTAAAATGTAAAAGGAAAACATAAAATGGTAATAATTTCGTAAAGTAAAGATAAAAGAAAAATGATTCATTCACCTAAAGGACTTCCACGTGTACCGTAATCCCGTGATGGTGAACGATCAACTGTTGGCAATTCCGTAAGTCGTCTGTTACGACCCGGGCTACGAACACCAGAGCTTGTTACAGGATTGTAATCGTCTCGTGACATAATATGCCGCGGTAAAGCCGCGGTTTAATTTTCAATTTTAATCTCTTCTACGAGCACCCGCAATTTCGAAATGATCGAGTTTTTTTCTTTTGATCTGATTGGATCGATCGACCTACAAAGCTACACTCTCAACTTTAGTATCGTTTGTTTAGGAGGCGAGTGTAAATGAAGCATCTGCAAATGCAAAAAAAACAAAAATAAAATCAACAATTGAGAGTGATAAGAAATTTCATTTCATTATTTCATTTTAATTTTAGTTTTTTTTAATTTTCTAATAAAATTCATCAATAAATTAGTGACGTTTTTGTTGATGGTGAGTGAGAGAGATTTTTGGTGCTTTGAAATAAAATTGTGATTTGTGCTCTGTATTATGATAGGATTGCAAAATTTATTCTATTTCTATAATTTATAAACTATAGTATGGCATATGGATCGGGGACATGGATATTTATTAGGATATCGAAAACAATTGTTTTAGCATTTAAGTTTTAATTTCATTTAACTCCAAGACTGAAATTTCAAAATAAATATAAATTCTGTTTTATAAACCTTTCAGAAAAATAACGATATTGTTGGCATTATTAACTATCGACAGTTATCGAAAGTAAGGTATTCAAAATTAAGTTGAGTTCAAACACAAAGACCAGTTACTATTTTAATACGTCCTTACGCTCTTTATAACTTGTATACGCTAGTGATGAACATTAGAAAGAGTTTATCGATAATTTTTTCGATAAAATGAATCGTAAATAAGCATCGATTTTACATTCGGTTCATGACACACTATTTTAAATTCTCTAATCGTTAGTCTGTACGGGATTTCAGTGCACCTGTTTCTTTCAACTTTATAGAAACTTTCATATAGAAACTTTTCGCTCTCACTGTATGCTTTCTTTTCAAATTTATCGTACACAGAAATTGACATATCGATAGCTTACATCGAGTATTTTTAAAACATCGACATATGTATATTGTCAAATTTATCGTCCAAAGAAATTTGCGTTATCGATATGTTATAGCGCGTGTTTTTAAAACATCGGCCTATATCGTTCCCTTTTAATAGACGGTACTAAGTAACTGAAAACTAAAGAAATTTTCCTCAAAAATTTTAACATTTTTAATCAGGATAGGAATAAAATTTAAAACTGGAATGTTGTACTTCCAGAAGCTTAAAAATGTCGTCTCTAATGACAGGCAGAGCGGGAATGACTATGTTAATTGAAATACTTCTTTTGAAAAAGGAGTAGGCAACATAGTAATAATATGAACCTTTGGATTAAATTGGTGGAGTATATATACATACATACATACATAATTGGCCATTACAACCCTTCATTCAATTTACGGCCTAGCTTCTCACACCACTTATGTTGTGTGTGTTAATTTTATACATGAGTGTCGGGATCTACAGTTTAAAGTCGGTTCTGAACGACAGATTTTTGAGAAACTTTTCATGGCAATTTTACTTACTCTCAGAGTTTTTGCCAGAAATCTGCTGAGAGGAAGTCTCCGAAGAAATATTTTTTCAAATTTCGTTCAGTTGGATATGCCTGACCTAGGGTTTGAACCGTGTCCTTACGTCTAATAAGCCAAAACACTACCTACTAGACTATGGCGAATTTTATAGAGTATATGTGCCAGTAATATAATGGAATCAGTATTTCTGGAACTCAGAGGGATTAAATCTGTCCTTGAATATTTGCAATAGGAAAGTCTGAATCTAATTGATGCAGAGAGATCATGTCGTGCAAACATTTCTGCGTATGGGCGGTTTGGTAAACTGTTTACTGTACATATGCATATAAATATATAAGCCATTTTTTTGTAATAAAATATACTGATTAAGAATTGGAGACAGGATTTATGTACGATTTGTTGTGCTTCAGATTTCCTTACCTTCAGAATAACGCGTGGTTTTTTGTTATTTAAACTATTAAACTTGATATTCTCCTTACAGTTTCCACGTATTCCTTGCGTTTAATATAGAAAAGGAAACTGGATCGGTACAACACCTTCTATGCGACTGCCCTGCACTTCAGAACAGGCGTCATAGGCTTTTGGGTGACAGTACATTTGAAGATCTGGGCATAGTGCTACAAAGGGAAGTGGCCGCTTTCATCTGGAGCTCGGGGTTGTTTAAACCCATCACTAACGGTAACTCTGTGGGCTATATGTGCCACCGAGTGAACTTGCCTGTGAACGGCAAGCTACTTGCTAACCTAATCTTATATAGACTTAGTACGAGAAACAAATTCCTTATGATGTACATCGGATGTAGGGCATTTTAATCATATTAACCTGTTACAACAAACATGAACCTCATTTGTTTCTATTATGGTAGGATATTTCGATGTAACTAATAATCGTTTATCATCATCAATACTGTTTGTAACTAATAAAGGTCAACTGCTAAATGCAAATTAAAGTTCTCGATAACCAATATAGGCTACCTATGTTTGTATTATAATATCAGAAATTTAACAGTTAGGTTTTTAAAGCGGTTTAACATCAATTGGCTCTATTTTGGTTCAACTCTGGTGTGCCACAGCACACAATAGTCGAGAGAAATATAACTCATGTGGCTTATATATTATATCTTAGAAACGTGCCCATCAACAACTTGATTAGAGTTACCATATAATCATATATT
The DNA here is from genome assembly GCA_936449025.2 of Sarcophaga subvicina. Lineage (NCBI taxonomy): Eukaryota > Metazoa > Arthropoda > Insecta > Diptera > Sarcophagidae > Sarcophaga > Sarcophaga subvicina. The sequence goes on from OW388084.2 coordinate 45,365,609, forward strand.
TATAATACCATATTCAATGTACTTTAGGGCCATTAAATCAGAAAATGGTAACGGCAGAATACTGGGCCATATTCGTTAATACACTCAGCAGATTGTAGCCTTATAAATAGCAGAATCAATAAGTTCTCGTGACCCTATCCACTACCCTTTAATTTACACTTATCTGTGTTAATTCATATCGTATTCATATCCATTTTAAAGTGACGAGAAATATTTTTGCAGGTGTTATCAGAAAAGCACTGCAAACGTTTTCAGCGCTTTTATCAGGTGTCGATAATTTACAGTCTTTATAAGAGAACAGATATCTAGATAACAAGACTTATAAATCTTCGCTTTGAAATTCTATCCCAGGACTAGGCATTAACACTACTCTATTTTGGGCCATTAGTGGACAATAAGCTAGATGTGAGCGTTAAGCTAAAAGGAGGATCATCCTACCCGTGACTTTTAAAGTTAAATTTATGTTTGATCTTGTCAATTGAGCAATATTATCGACATTGTTCCAGCACTGCCATATTTTTAATAAAGTTGACTTTATTTTATCATTAGGTTGTAATAACGAAAAGAAGTTAAAGCAGACTTTAAAGTTCACTTTAACTAAACCAAACTTTAACGGCAAGTTGTAATAATGGCCCATAGTCTGGAAAAAGCAAAATTTGGAATCTTATGGTTCTAAAAAATATATACCACGGCAATGTGATAACTTCCCACAACACATACATGTATACATACATAATTGGTCATTACAGCTCTTTAATTAGAGTTACGACTTAGCTTCTCACCCGCTTTTATTGTGTATGTTAATTTTATACATGAGCGGTGGTATCTACAGTTTAAAGTCGATTTTGAACGACAGATTTTTGATCAACTTTTCATGACAATTTTCATTTACTCTCAGATTTTTTTGCCAGAAATCTGCTAAGAAGTTGCCGAAGAAATATTTTTTAATATCTCATTTTGATGTCTGACCTGGGATTTGAACCGAGGTTTGACGTCTAATAATCCAACCCACAACAACTGTTTTATTACGAACCCTTTTCAATATTGTATGGCAACGTTTCAAATCCATATTTATTGTCTAACCGTGTACAGTATTTAAATGCTTTGAAATTTTAAACACAATTTGATAAACTTAAATTGCATAAATCGTTGTATTATCGTTATGTATTGTTGTGTAATTGTAAGGATGTAAGGATTTTCCTGTATATGTATGTACCATATCTGTATATGTTGTAACAAAAGTTAACAAACTAACTTGGTACGGCACTGCATTGTAAATATTGTTGGATCTTGTATGCAAAATTTATTTACAACATTTAAATTCAAATTTTGAAAAAACAAATTTTATTTTCTTCTTCTTTTTCTTATTTATTTGTTTGTTAAATAACAATTATTTATTGTTAAACTTTTAATATTATAGTGGGGAATATAAGAAAACATATCGCTTTTCATTTTATTTCATTTTCCCATGGCTTTCAATGAATGCATTGAATGAATGGATGAGAGAGAGTACTTCGTTCATTGCATGCAATACAAAATATAAAATAAAATCGAAATTTTATTTCAAATTTTATTTTTATTTTTAATTTTTTCTTTTTTATTTTTCTACATACAAACATTGAAATGTGCATAGGATCTGCTGTTGTACTTAAGCACATGTAGCCACATTCATCCATAATTTTCCATAGAATTCATAGAGAAATACACACGGCAATTGATAACGTGTTGGGAAATTGGTACAATACATAGTCGATTCCATCATCGATAACTATAGACACGACATTGCATGTCGTTGAGCCGTAACCAATACCGAACTAAACAATCTATTGAGGGTTTATGCCATTCAAAAATTGTATTGTTTACTTACTATGTATACTCTGCTCTACTCTACTCTACTCTACACTCGTAAACTATGTATGGTACAATGAGTCTCAAACTAAACTATTAAAATCTAGACAGTCAGTGGTACACGCAGACAGACAGGCAGATTGTCAGTCTCAAATACTCACGATTAGAATAAATTTTTTTGTTGTTGTTTTTTTCATTTTTTCTTATTTCAATGTTTTACTCTAAATATACAGTATTTGAGTATGTACGTATATACATACGTATGCGTTGAGAGATTGTTTTTCAATGTAAAATTATTTTTCACCTGCCGTTTTTTATTTTCAATTTTTTTTTAATTTTGTTTTGATCAGATTTTTTTTATTTTCTTCTGAGTTTAATTCCATTGACTCCATTATGAAATGGAGGGCATATTGAATTCGTTGAAATCGTTTTTTTTTTTGTACATTTTTTTAATTCGGTGACAATTGGATGCCACAAACAGTATGACAAACAATATTCAATTAAAAATTCAATTAAAAAACTTCCAATTCATATTTAAACATGCAAATTATTTCTATTTGAAGACTTAAATTTTTTGTATTGTGATTTATTCGAAACGATAGACAGTTTTCGTTGGACTGTATTTGAAAGTAGTTTTTCATTATTTTGCTTGATTAGGTATTATAACCAATACTTCCAACGTTGGGAACGATATCAAGGCTAAACAATAAATAATTTTTACTTCTAATTGCATGTCTCTTTAAGTTCTCCATCGAGAGGTAAAAATTTTTGCCATTAATTTGGCAATTTATGGACTCCATTCCAAAAAACCGGAAGTCTTCTGAAACCAAGAATGTATCGAAGCTAGTTTTTAATTTCCGGCTCAGAAGTGAGAGCGTTCTGCATCGATCAATGCAAGTGGTATTTAGAGGGGACAAAATAGTTGCTAAGCCTACTATCCCCTGTTTTCCAAATAGTTTTTTTTTCAGACATGCAAAATCGTTTTTCATCTCTTTGAGTCACAGTTCATGAGGCACTCAATTTCCTTGCTTTTGAATGATTCTTGATGCTTTTAAACGCTTTGAAATTCTTACTTCTCTTGCACTTTTGTTGTATTTTACACGAATCTTGTTTGAGTAATTTTGTAATTTATGGTCTTCAAACTTTTCCAATTGTCTCGTCACTATTTTAGAAAAGTGCAAACCACTCGATACATTGGTTTTTAATAGAGCATGATGCTGACCCTCTAATTTCATAACTAAACGATTACTTGTACATACAATTTATTTCGCAAAACTTTCCGTAGGTTCTGTTTCTTCGGCAGCGTGAAAAATATGATGTGAACCACCAAACAAAACAAATGTTGATTGATTTTGACAATTCAAGAATTACTCTTTCAAATGAGTACCATACGTCATTGCCATTAAGCAACGTTTAAGTAAGTGATACCATATAACGTAATTAAGTTATACACCCATAAAATAATGATTATTCCTAAGATTGTCCCTTAGTCAACCGGATTGCTAGACATTTAGACGGAAATAATTGTAATTAAAATTGCTACTGTCTGAATCGGAGTACATCGTGTACAAATGTATACATATTTCTTGACAGTAAAGCGACAGTTAGATTCTTAAAGATAATGTACATTACGTCCTCTGTCGTTGTCCGGCATTTGGGAACCAGAGATGTATAATTTTTTGCCAGAATGCATCTTGTCAAGCCCAATTTTGGATAAAATCTCATTGTGAGGATAGTTGAGGAATACCAGTCAGGAGCTACAATTAAAATGGCAGATAAATCAATCGGTATTACAGCACAATCTTATAGCACCCAAGTGAGCTATGCTAACCTGATCTTCAAGATGGCGTTGTAAAGATAATTTTTGGCTTTGGAAGGATAAGCTTCTTAGCTGTTAATTTATTAGAGAAGGACTTGGTATTGAGTGTCTGCCCTTTAACAATGCAACTAGATATGTTGGATTTACGTCCATTACAATAATAGTAAGCACCAGAGTCACGGAGACTATAATTAGATTAATGGGACACATATCCAAGGCAATATTAATCAGGACGGATAATGACCTGACATATCGAATGGCTGTAATAAACATTCTCACCTTGACAGAACAAGTAAACCATACGATCTTGTCAAATGGTTTTCGACGAAATTGGGTGAATTATTTGGCTGCTATATACACTTCTAAGGAGAGAGACTGATGGATCAGGAACATACAACAGAACTTATTGAGAAACTTGCAAGTTGTTCCAAGCATTCATCGATTCATGCACAATATGCAATTAGATCCGCCATTTTGAATTTTTTAAATTTGAATGAAGATCTGTAATCAGCGACCCCAAAAACCCCTGAGTGACAGTTTTCAAGTAAATCTGATTAATTTTTAAGGACCTGCGTAATGTGTTTCTTTTTCTCTTGCACCCCTTGACATAAACTCACCCCCTACTTTAAGGGTGCATGCAAACAATTTGGCTTTGGGCCCATTTTAAAGAGCAAAGATCAATTGTCAATTTCTGACAATAGCGATGGTTCTAGCACGTCAGTGTTTAGCTCTACAATTTTTCAAAAATGGCCAAAAACGCTATTTTTAGAGGTTTCAACCCCCCCTTTTTCTCGAAAAAGACGTGATGGAAAGTTTTTGAGTGTTCAGCGCGCAAAATGCCTTCGGAAACACCTGGAGCCATCTTATTTGCATAAAAAAGTCCATATTTGCAGGGCTGTGTAATTAATCGTCGTCTTTACTTTTCGTTTCTTTAAGGAACATTTGGTTGAATACAAACCATCTCTCGCATCTTTTATTTCTTTGCTTGTTTCCTTTCAACAGCTAATAAGGTGATTGATCTACTATAACAGAACCTATTGTGATAGGGTTCACATCTGCCGTTGCTCTACCCTGTCTTTACCTCCTGTCAAAAGATAATTTTCTGATTATAATACGAGGGTGTTGGTAGAACATGATCTTATTAATCATATTAATATGATCTAAAATGTTCGAAAGTTCCAGTTTCAATGTAATTTCTAGTATAGCTAGCTTCAGGTTAGGTGGAATAAATAACACTATGCAACAAATGAAAATAAAAATATGCTGACCTAAAATAATCATTAAATATTTTTTGATACGTTATGGTCGCTTAACCTCAAAAATCATATCGCACTTCAGGTTTTATAATGATTTTTGTGAGTTTTGAATATAGTGAATATCAAAGGCATTTTTCCTAGTTGCATAGTATAATTTTTAGTTTTTTTTTTTTTTTAAAGATTTCTTAATAAATGCTATGCATGGCCTTAACCATGAGAAGGGGAAAAAATTAATTTAAAAAAAGTTTTGTTTTCATTAAAACAACCACAATATTTAACGCATTTTAATATGAAATTGAAGGACACCAAAAAAAACAAAAAAAAAAAAAGAAAACACTGCCGACACAGTTACTGTACAATGAAGGGTATAAAGAATTCGACCTCGCCGTAAGTAATACTCTTAATTGTTAAATAAAAAACCAACATTCAATATACACTCTCGCTCGTACACAATGCGAATGAACAACACTCTGCAAGCCAAAGTAAAATTAAAAAACATACAGATTTTTGCATGAATGGGTTTGACTGGATTTATACCTCGTTTTGGATTATGTTTTCAATTGTTAAATTGTTATTAACAAATAAGAATAAAAAAAGTGGGGAAAAAAAACGAAAAATAATAAAAAAAAAATATTTGATTTTCATATGAACATTGATTTTCATTCATAAAGATTCAGAGATTCATAATGCACACCACGTACTAGTAACATGCTGCCATAACCGTCTGTGGGAGTAGGGTTGGAATTATTGTTGTTGTTATTGTTGTGGCTTGTTTTATCGTCTCTTCTACTTCTACTACGTTCAGCAAATATTTACAATGGGAAAATATTGTTGTAGTTGTAGTTGCAATTGCAGTTGCAGTGGTCGTGGAAGCAGTTGGGATGGTATTTTGGGTGTTACCTACCGGCTCAATTCGTATTGTTTAAGGGGCGAGTACGTGAGAGTGCAGCCAGAGCAGAAGCACAAGTTGATGCATACAACAGATGCAACAACAGCAACAGACATTCTTGTAATACGATGGATGGATGGATAGATGCATGGATGGTTGGATAGTTGGATTTGTGTTGTGGGCTGTGGGCTGTGGATACACCCGTCTCGTCAACTTTATTATCATTATTTTTATTATTACGATTGCTGTTACGATTATTATTACTGTTAATGTAGGCAGTAGTGGGTCGGGCAGGCGTTTGACTGCCTTTCGATCTCACTGACTATTCAGTCATAGCTGCAGCTATAATAGAGATGATGATGGTAATGGTGGGGTTAGTTGTGCAAAGAGGAAAGTTGTAAATGTAAATGTTGTTGTTGTTGTTTGCCTGCATTGTGTAGGTGAACAACATAATGGTAGAGAGTGTATATGCTGAGAGCGCTTTTCCTTTTATTTTCATCTTCTAGTTTTATTTGGAGTATATGTCAGTATATATTTGTACGTGTTTGTGTCGATGTGCAAGTTTTGTTTAGGGGTTTGCGTGCATTTGTTTGGCACAAACACTTTTATTTCATTATTATTACTTTTTTTTGTTTTTCTGGCTGTTTTTTCTGCTTTCTTTCTAACAATATTTAAAAGTAAAACAAACAAAATAAGAACGAAAAAAAAATCGAGAATTAAGTTGAATAATGTTTAATATACACACGAGTGCACTTGGCATGCAATTTGTTAGTCAAAGAACAGCAAACATATCAACCAACAACAACCAAAGAGGTGCAAGAGGCAACTGACTGTTTCAAATAATTCGGGCATAATTTTTACTTATTTTTTTTCCTTTTGTTTTTGTTTCAATTGCAATATTATAAATATGTATGTCTGTCCACTGTTACAGGAAAAAAGAAAGAAAGATTTGATCCAAATAATCGTAGTGCCTTCTTTTAATAATTGGGCTACAATTTGCATAATGAAGATGGAAATCAGGTTGGTTGGTTGCAACATTTAAACATTAATGTGAGTGCATTGCAATGCAATTTTTCTAATTGGAGTTCTAAATTTTACGCATCACTCAAAGGAAGTATGAGGAAATTTCTGGTTTATGCTGTCTGCCTTTGTGAAATTAGAATGAAAACAAGGAAACTCTTTGGACAAAAGGATCGATTATATGATTCTCTACTTCATCCAATGCAATGTTTAAAATATTGTAATAAGTTTCTTGAATGAAACCGATGCACATTTTTTGGAGGCATAGCATTCGCCACAGTTATTAAGTAAAAGGTGTACATATGTGAGGTTTTTGTAAATAAATAAATCAGATTGATGCCACTTTTTCAGACAACCCTAATTCGATTGTGTTCAAGATTGTTCAAGACTGATATTGATTTGAAAATAAATATCTACAGATATTCAGTGGTTGAACGCTGCAGTCTTTTTTAAATATGTTTAAAATATACTGTAAGAATGCTCTGAATGTATACTACAGCAGGTAGTGCCATCTTCTAATTTAAATTCACGTCAATTTTCCTTTTCTGTTAAATTTCCTAATTTAGGCAATGATCTAGACGAATACCGTGATATTACACGCAATAGTGACGAAATATCACTTGGCTATTGATACATAGGGGAGTTCAAGTTTCCTTTCGGAATGTAAACGTTATATCATACATAACATAATTGGACATTACAATCCTTCAGTCAGGATTACGATCTAGCTTCTCACACCACCTATGTTGTGTGTGTTAATTTTATCCATTAGTGCTGGGACCTATAGTTTAAAGGCGACCCCGAACGACAGATTTTTTTGAGAAACTTTTCATAGCAATTTTATTTTTACATTCAGAGTTTTTGCCAGAAAACTGCTGTGTGAGGAAGTCGTCGAAAGAAATATTCTTTTTCATGTATCGTTTTGTTCGAGATGGCTAATAAGCCAATACACTACCTACTACACTCACCAGGTTGTATTCTTACAAATAGCAGAATCGAGGATAAGGTATCGTGACCCCATCCAATAACCTTTGATATATGTATGTATTGGTTTTAATATGTTCGTTTCATATCATGTGCTCTCTAGCTTAAAGTTATGAGAAATATTGTCGTAAGAGTTATTCGAAAAGCACCCTTTTTAATTCTGCAGGCATTTTTAACACTTTTATCGGTGTATGCATTTTACAATATTTTTGAGAAAGACTTCTCTTTATAAGAGAACAGCTCATGTAAAACGTTCTTATCCAGATCTATTTATTATTTACAAGATTTATAAATCTTCGATTGAAAATTCTACTCTACTCTATTTAGTCTGGGAAAAAAGGAAATTTCGAATCTTGTAGTTCTAGAACATAGTTTACCATTTCATAGCACAGTTGTGCAAAGAGAACTCACACGCATTATTGTGTTTTTTCATTTAGTTGTCGATCAGACTGTGGCAAGAACACATGTGCGGCGGATGCTTTATCATTTTATTTCAGAATGACACTCAAAAAATATTTTATGTTAAAAATGGGCTATGACATTGCTGGGCGTTTTTATTTTTTTTATTTTGTCGCATAGTATAATTTTTTTTAAATGCTTTGGAATGCTCGCTTTTTTTCTTTTAACAAAAAATGGTTTTTTTATTCTTTTTATTTTTATTTATCTAAAAAAACATGGTATAATTTTTAAGCCAAAGATGGATAGCTTTATGTTCTTTTAATAAAAAATGGATTTTTTATTTTATTTTTATTTATCTAAAATTATGAAGCCAAGGTTATATAGCTTTACACATGTATGCTGATGAAATGAAAATAAAAATAGCGTGTATTACTAACACTTTTCTATGGCTGTAAATAAATAAATTCTCTCAACTTATTTTCTCTCTCTTACTCACTAACACATAACCAAAAATTTTTTGACGAACCCTGTTCTAGAATAATATATATACCACGACATTGTGATGACTTCCACAACACATACATACATACATATGTACATAATTGGTCATTACAGCTCTTTAGTGAGAATTACGATTTAGCTAAAGGATCTACAGTTTAAATTCGATTTTGAACGACAGATTTTTGAGAAACCTTCCATGGCAATTTTATTTACTCTCAAATTTTTTGCGCGAGATTTGCTGAGAGGCAGCCGCCTAAGAAATTTTTATTTATTCATATTCCTATGAGTCATATTCCTGTCCTATTAGATGTAATTTCGTTCACAAATGTGCTGCTAGTTGGCACACTGCCATAAAAGTAACCAGGTTGTGGAGTCGTATCTAAACCCTCCTGCTGCATTGTAAACGATGCATTTCTTTATACCAATAAAATCAATTAATAAGTCTTATATATTTACTTGATCTGCTCTTATGTTAGTCTGACCTATGCTTTAATCGCTTTTTTCGAATTTGTCTTTTTTCAGGCGAAATCCGTTTCACAACGACAGAACAGATAATATTGCATCTAAACTGAAGAAAACTATATCAAAGACTGGATACAACAAAACTATGCGATAAGGGTAAGATATCCATTATAAACTAATACATCGATAGAATGTGATTTATATAGCCCGCGGTCTATTTGAGAAAAACAGATTCTTTGGAAAATTAACTGCACTTGTTTGGAATTTTTTTTTATCTTTTTAACATTTATTTCTATGTCTGCATAAACCCTCCCTCTTGACTCTAAAAAATAATTGCACTTTCGTTAAAATTCAGCAAGATTTTTACCGTTTAGCTACAAAAGTTCTAAAGCGATAGAAATTAGATGACAATGGCAAATGGGTGGTTAAATAAAATAAATTTTCATCAGAATAAAATTTTAGCTCAAAATAGCCCGGGAACTAATTTCATTAAATTCATCGCTAAAGTAAAAAAATAGTAAAAAAAAAAAGAAATTCATTTATGCACTATAGGAGTCATGCAATATTTTTGTTGTAGTTGAAAAATTTAAAATTAACTAAAAAATGTTAGAGACACTGGACACAGAAACAATTTTTAGATTTTTTGAAGCAAGGTTAACCCTAGTGTTGCAAATTAAAAACATACATCGATGTTTCTTGAGATGCTATGCATTGAAACAATTTCATATGTATATCGATAAGTTACATACATAATTGGTCATTACAACCCTTCAGTCAGGATTACGACCTAGTTTCTCGCACCACTTGTGTTGTGTGTGTTAATTTTATACATGAGTTGCGAGACCTACAGTTTAAAGTCGACTCCGAACGACAGATTTTTGAGAAACTTTTCATGGCAATTTTTATTCACTTTCAGTGTTTTTGCCAAAAATCTGCTGAGAGGGAGACGCCGAAGGAATACTTTTTGTATTTTGTTTTGATGTCTGGCCTGGGGCTCGAACCCTGGCTTTACGTCTAATAAGCTAACACACTACCCACTAGACTACGGCGACTTCTATCGATAAGTTACATGTATATCCTCCACCAATAGCTTGGCATGAATTGTGGAATAAGTGACTGAAGTCATCGTAGTCTATGAAAAACCAAATATGAAAAAAATATTTTTTCGGCAAGTTTCTATCAACAGATTTCAGCAGAAGCTCTGAGAGTATATAAAACTTGGAGTCGACTTTTAACTGTAGGTCCCGCCACTCATGTATAAAATAAACACACACACAACGTAAGGGATGTGAGGAGCTTGGTCGAAATTATGATAAGCGTTGTAATCACCAAGTATGTATGTGGTCTATGCTTCTTCGTAAACGTTGAGTTGATCTAATTTTACATATTTTATATGGTATTCGATTTGTTGTGTCAACCTTATTAAGAATACATCAAATTAGTGAAGACAAACATCATATTTTTTCCATCGCTGCGAATTTAGTACCAGAAAATTTTGATTTGCAGAAAGTAAAAATTTTTTGATTGCATTTGAATAAAAGTACGTACTGGAGAGGCGGAGTAGGATGCTTGCTCAGGCGTATGGTGATCATGCTTAATGAGGAGCAACATGCAGAAGATTGTTTCGACGTTTCAGAGATAACAACTTACATTTGAGAAATGAAGTTTAAAGACTTCGAATTGCAAATAATATTGAATGAAGATGGCACTTTGAGTTAGAAACAAATGGTAGAAATATTAAATGTTGCACAAAAAACAATTTCGGATCGTTTAAAAGTTATGGGAAATATTTAAAAGTCTGTAAAATTATATGGCATCCATTTCAATGACAGACAGATAGTAAACTGAAAAGATTTTTATATTTTACTTTAAAGATACGATAGAATTTCAGTATTGTATCAAATTGTTACTACAGAATCCGAAATGGAAAAAATTATGGGTTAATCCGGGACAAACATCAACTTGGGTTGCAAAACCAGATCGATTCGGTAGGAAAACAATGCTGTGTGTCTAGTGCAACCACAAAATTATGGTATACAACCAGCTCCTAAAACCTGGTGAAATCATTAATACAGACAATTATTACCATGCATTGATTGAAAAACGTCAGAATTGGCCACAAGTCACTGCAAGGTAACTATGCAACATGACTGTGCATCTACATACAAAGAAAAACCTCTTCATAATAAAATCAAAGCATTAGGCTGGGAACTGCTACGTGATCTGTAAAAGTAGTTGTAAGATATTTCTAATCTACACAATAAATTCCTTATAAACTTATAAAGGACTTATGAAATATTGTTTCAGTCATTTATAACAGGTCAAGAAAAACAGGAGCTGCAAATACCTGGAATGATTTATTGCACGAAGCGTTCATTAATTATAAACGCAGGATGGTATTGATATAACCAACATACATACATAAAACAGTAACGCCTCTAATGATCAATTAAAATTCGATAAATTTTTTTTCACCTTTTAATGAGTTTTCTTGGCATTTGGTGGAAGATATTTTATATCTACATACATATGTATGTATGCGATATGGTATGCTGGTAATAATGAAGTGAGCAAATTTCTTAAATATTCATGACCAGGTTAAAACAAATTTCAACCAACCAATTTAATTTCCCGCCAAAAGAAAGTGCAAACAGCAATAAGCTGCACCACTACCATCATCATTGCTCTTTAATGAGCCACATAAAAATGAAGTGGATGGCAAATGAAATGAAAACGTAATATTTTAACTGCCATAAGAATCCGACACAAAACAAATTCGAACAACAACAATTGCTGTTAAATTTTTCGATAAACCACAAAATTTTCAAATACTTATGCACTCATTCACTGACCCACTCATTCACATACTCACTCACTTACTCACTTGCTCGTGTAAATACAAACCGACAACCCCTATTCAATAGCCCTAGAAATTTGTGGTTATCATTAGTTATTGCAAGTGGGAGAGAGATAGAGTGAGAGAAAAGGGAAGGGAAGGGAAACAAATTGAAAATAACTATTTTGTAGTAAAACATTAATGAAACGAATTAAAAACCAAAAACAAAGAAAAAATATGTCCAAACAAACCATTATATGAAGCTATACAGTTTACCAATCATAAGCCAACCCAATATCCATCAGCAGCTACCCACAAACGGTTAAATATTCAACACGGTATTCACGGGGCTATTCACCACACTTACAACTTTTATGCTCTTTTATTACAAAACAACAACCAAAAAAAATATTGTAATTTAAACATGGAATAAAGAAAGTTAAAGAAGAGAGCAAAAAGTATCCAAGAGAACTACTACTCTTCCAATGTTTGCTCCTTTGCTCCGTGCACATTTGGAGCACAGAGTTGTGTATACATTTTATTGTTACTTCCTCTCTCTTTCGCTATTACTGTCCTCTCTCTATTTGTCGCTGACGATAGAACAATAGCGTCATATACCCACGCACGCCATTGACCACCCAAGCAACCCACATTCTAATTTGCATGCTTTAGCTTGAATTGTTCTCTTGCCTCTTATTTTGTCTTTCTTTCTTTATCTTTCATTTCACATTTTCATATTCACTCTAATGGTGAAACAACATATTCCAACATAAAACCAACCATCATTGTCGTTGTATTGAACCGAAAATAGAAAAAGAATACAAAATAAAAATCGAAACACAAAAATAAGGTTAAAAATTGAAATCAATAGAAAATTATTGGACTGTTCTAAAATTAGACGTACGCAAGAGAGCAATGTTTTGTCTGTCTCCACTCGGTTTTTTATTTTTTTGTTTTCCGCACCACCACTGCTCTGTCATATCCCCTAACCATAGACAACTGTACCCCACCACATCATCAGTATCAGAGACGGAGAAGAGGAAATGAAAACATGACTATTAACCCATATTGACTTGAGAAGGTTGACTCTTATCAAACGTACCAAATAAAGCACCGTTAAATTTAAATTATCCACTAAAACGCCGCTAATTGCTTCAATTAAATGAATTTTCAGTTTCAATTACGATATCAATTTAAACGAAAATATTTTTTATTATTTTGATCAGGGGATAGGAAAAGGGAGTGGATAAGGAAAATTTTAATAAAAGAGAGTTTGAAAGAATGAATTTTTTTTTAGAAATTTCCTGCACACTTAAACCAGGGTTTGTTTGGTGCCATAATCTATATTAATACCGCGACATGTTTTAATTTAAGTATTGGGTTGAACCATCGGTTATTTCGAATCTGGGCATACTTACGTATGTATGTCATTCTATTCTGTCACGAAGTTCAGTATATCTTATCCACTGAACGTAATGAATCGATTTACGCTAGAGCAACGTTGTGATTTATTGGGCCAACGAGAAACTGCACGATGATGGCGATTTTGCCAAAAAAAATCTTTTCGGATGAAATTCATTTTAATCTTGGTGGGGTTAAAAAGTAAAGTTGCCGTATTTGAGGCTCAGAAAACCCACACTTGGTCTTACGGAAGCCAATGCACCCATTATGAGCGGAGTTATCATTGCCACATATTTCTTTGAAAATGAGCACGGCGCAACCATTACGGTAAATGGAGATACTTATCGCACCATGATAAATTCATTTTTTGTATCCGCTCTTCATGGTGCTGATGCGAGCGATGTTTGGTTTCAACAGGATGGTGCAATTTGCGACATATCTCATGCCACAATCGATTTATTGCGTCAAACGTTTGATGACCGTTTAGTTAGCCGAAAGGATGCTGTCAATTGGCCGTCAAGAAGCTGCTATTTGACACCGTTAAACATTTGACGTGTTACGCCGACAAACCAGAGCATCAATTGAGCATTTGAAGTCCAACTGTCGTGAAGCTATTGTCGAGATACGATCTCATACACTCGTAAAAGTGCATAATAATTAGTCCGATGGAATGAGGTACTGTGAGGCCAGTCGCGGCAGCCACATGATTCAAATAATATTCCATTTCTAACTGGAAAAAAATGTGCTTCATAACAAAAAAATAAATTTGGCAACATTTCAAACTGATTTTGTTTTATTGCGTTTAAAAATTAAAAATTTTTAATTTAAATTTAAAATGGCCCACCGAAATGTTCACCAAATAAATTTTGTTCTAATAAATTTGTGGTCTGATGGCACCGAACTTATACTCTAGTGTTCAAAAAATAAGTTGAATTTTAAAATTTCGCATGCTACCTACATTCGATTTTTAATTATTTATTTTGATTTTATGTCGGTACACTTGTCTCGAACATATGTTCACAGTTTTAGCTACATAGCATGTTTAGTTTGTTTGCGAGAGGCATAAATAAGGCAAGTGTTTTGCGTGTTTGGCAATTTTCTGCCACAAAAAAAAATTGAACGAAAAAGTTTCATCAAATCTTGTGTATAAAATGGAATTAAGTGCTCAAAAACACATGAAATGTTGACAGGTGGCAACCGGTGAGAGTACTCTCAATCGAAAATATTTTTACATATGGCACAAGCTTTTCACAGAACGTCGCTCTGGATGCCCCACTATATCAATACTTGATAAAAATGTTAAAAAAGTGAAGAAAATGGTTATGGAGCATCGTCGAATCACAAGTTAAAGAAGTTGCTGATGATGTTGAAAAGTCACTTTGCTCAAAATTTTTCGGGATATGGCAACTAGGTTCGTTTCAAAATTGCTGAAGTTAACCAAAAAAAACGTCGCGCATGAGTATCGCTTAGGAATTATTGAATGACGCCAACGCTAATTCGACTGTATTGAATGAACATGATTTTTATTGGTAATATTTTTGGTGAATACGGGGGTTTTTTTTAATTCGAAGCTTGTATATGCAAGTAAGTTTCTGAAAACTTGATCTCAATTTGCATAACCAATAGTACCTTCAATTTCGAGCATAAATTAAAATTAATTTTTTTTTACTAATTTTGGTATTTGGTTTTAGATTATAAAAAATGAAGCCGGCAATGCAAATGATCGACAAATACTCAACAAATGCTCAACAAACTTTCAGCATTAAAGGATGAACACCGTCCATTTGTAATTATAATTCGTTCTGCATGAATCGTATACGGTCATCATAATAGACTCACTGTAGAGACTATTTACTATCGAATTTTGAAACTGTTTCACTTTATTGGACACTAATCCACAACTCGTATGCCAAGAGTACATACCGCGGAGAATATTGCTGCTGCATAAACCAGTATTAATGTAGACTTCGATATGTTAATTGGACAGCTGCAGTCAATTTCCTGATAGATTTTCCGTAAGTATTGTAGGTAAAATTGTTACAAGAACAAGAATCAGCATTTATTTGATAAATGAAACTGAGGAGTGTTGTAACTAGATTCATTTTTTCTATTGAAAAATTATGAAGAACAAAGAACAAAAGCTTCCGAATCACCCTGAAAAATACACTGGTTGGTACGGTTTATACGCTGGCGTCATCAATGGAGCGCACTGTTTCGAGAACAATGATAATTGTAAGATAGTCAATGGAGCAAGATATCGTCCCATGATAAATAATTTTTTTGCACAAAAAGTATGAATTGAACCGTTCAATATGTCATACGGCATGTAATACCATGGAAAAACGAAATTGGTGTTCCATTAATCTGACTTTTTCGAACAGTCCATTGGCCACCAAGATCGTGCGACTTGATTCAGTTAAACTATCTCACCCCTATATGAGCAAGCCAACCATAACTTTAGTCATGGCATTGGCTCGATATCGGCCGAAATGGATTAGTTGTGCCAATATTGGATGGACCAGCTAACGTGTAATAATTTTTAATATGTACCCTAAATAGTGGGCATTCATTTTTATGTGGTTTCTCTTAATAACTTTTCGTTTATTTAAGGAAAATGTATCTGCCGCAAAGCGGATGAGAAGCTCCTTACAATTTCTTTACTCTGTTTTAGTTTCATTCATAAAGTTTATCTTACTAAACAGTTAACTGTTTTACTGCTAGTACAGGTCCAAGAGAGATAGTTTCCTCTCGTTGTAAATAGTGCGCTGTTGTATTGGGTAGAATGGTGAAAAACTTAGCTCATTGAGACCTTCTCTTTCCCAAAACATACCACTGACTGTTCTTCTTTCGATATTCAATGTTAATATTTATTACTCTCTGGAATTATTTGAAGGGGAATGAAATTTTATTCTCAAACCGATTTGGATTTGTAGTCAAGAACTTTGGCAACTACGAGCCAGCCTTTTAGGCTGATACAAAAGGACTTTCGAACTTTGGCAATTCACCTTCAGCGGTGAAGCCCATTTCTGGATATTAAATGAACAAATTTGTCAGTGTTTGTGTGGGTTTTAGGCTGATGTTGGTCAGTCCATCACTGTCACCTATAGCTCATTAAATTCCATTCGAATTCTATGATCTTAAACACAAAATACATGTCGTTTCAACAGTTCAGTGTCAACAAATTGCGTATTTTGCACGATCAATTTGAAGATATCGTTACCTCACATGGAGGTGATGTGAACTGACCACCGAGAATATTCGATTTGGAGGCGGTTAAAGAAGTTGTAAGCCTGTATACGAGGTATATTAAATATTTAAATTCGGACCTGATTGTTATCCTTATAAAAAATTTGTTTTAGAAGACAGTGAAAAAGACAATTCTTTAAAAGATTTAAGATTTCTACGGAAATAATCTGTTTGTACGTGCATAAGTATATGTGCCTGTAAGATAATCGTTATATTCTGTGAAATATCTTAAGAGGGACTAAACAAACTATTCGGAATATTTTAATTCTATAAGGACTACTTTAAATATTATGGAGTTTCACTAGATTTACTTAAAATTGATTTTGAATTACAAGCTAACAAGGATTTTATTATTTGACGCTATGTAAAGTAGTAGCATGCAAGTGTATTTTGATTTCATTTTTTAGTTTTACTAAATCATATTTATTTATTAAATAGGCTGCTGTCCATTGTTAGTTGGTCAGCCACTGTAAAGTAAAAGATTTCATTTAATACGATATAATTTCATTACTATTGTTGGACTTCAAATGGTTATGAATTGGATGAATTTTATTTACATTTAAAAACATTATTCTTAACATTATTTTTGGATTTCTAATTCTATTCAAATTCGATTCTTTACACTTACCTGCCTTGCTTAGCCTGTGAATTTTGAATGTTTTCTGTTAAAGCTTTGGGGCTCGAAAGATAAATTATGTTGATTTTTTTAATGTTGTTTTGTTTTTCTTTTGTTGTATTTTGTTTCTTTCTTTTCTTATTTTCTTAATTTAATAATTTTTTAATAATAATATTTCTTTAACTTGTTGTTGTTGTTGTTTTCCTTATTTGTCTAAGACGTTGCGCGTTTCTTTGCAGAATTTCTAATTTATTTTATTTTATTCTTTTCTTTATTAATTTATTTGCTATTTTATTATTATTTTTTATATATTTTTTTTTATATTTTTGTTGAATAAATGCTTTTGTTGTTCTGGCTAATGGCTATATGTGAATGGAAGTAAATTAAGTATTAAAATTATAATCATTTTTTTATTTTTAAAATTTTAAATATCGTATTCTTTAAATGTTAAGAGTAAATGTCGAGAGTTACCGCTAAAAACATACGTAAAAATTTTAATTTTTCGAATTTCAAAATTTTTTAAAATAACGTTTTGTGTGCAAATTTTACGAAGCGATTTTGTTTTAACAACAACACCATTTACACAATAATCGTGGCAAAGAAATTTTAAATTTGAGTTTTAAAAATACGTGAATTGAACACCTTTTCTAAAAACACATACAAAGAGATTATTTAAGTGGCTGAGAGTTTACATACATTTAATTTGATACAATCGATATTGTTTTCTTTTCGTCTTAAAAAGTCTTTAGATCATGGCTCACTAAATGTTGAATTATTGCGTGCATTCGGTACTGGCTCTCAGGAGACTTAATTTAAGATATCAACTGTTAAATAATCGTTATCCGGGAAATTCAAATTTATAAAAATAAATAAATTTTCGATTCCGTATGATGGCAACTGTAAAATGCCTCTAAAATGCCTGTCATTAGTGTAGGCTGTAGCGTATATCTATTAAGGGTTCTAATATTCAACTTTCGCTTACGCTGCCCAACCACTACAGTGTGCGCCACAGGCAGATGTCATGGTCGTATAGAAAACTGCGATGATGAATTTTTCCCCGAATATCTCCTGATTGTATGAGTACTTCAGCTCGAATGTCGCCATAGTCTAGTAGATAGTATGTAAACTTATTAGACGTGAGGCCACAGTTCAAAATGCATGTTGAACAATTCATACAAAACGAAATATGAAAAATATTTCTACGGCGACTTCCTCTCGCGGATTTCTGGCAAAAACTCTGAGAGTAAATAAAATTGCCATGAAAAGTTTCTCCAAAAAAACTTGAAAAATCGTAAGTCCTTAACACACACAACATAAGTGGTTGTAATGACCAATTATGTATGTTTTGTAAGAATGCTCTTACGAACGTCACTTCAACGATTATTTTCTTCAATAAATGCCGAGAATTTCTCAAGAAAATTTCAGGTCATTTACAGGTAATTCTTTTATGGATTCCAGGACATAGGTATGTAGTTGAAAATTGCTTTGCTGCCGTCAATTTCTGAATTATTACCGTATTAAACACCGGATAAATTGAGTGAGAGTCTGCGTATTTCGTGGTTATAGAAGGACACTAAATTTCGCTGCACGCTCATTGGCGTCAGATTCAGCATTGCAAGGATCTATTGGACTGATCTGAATAAAAAGAGGATGATTGTTTTCAGTCTTTGAAAAGCTTGATCATACATCATTTTATTGCGATTTTTAAAGTTATATACCCTATGGAAAGTGTGCCGATAAATTTGGCATTCTGTTCGAAATTTTTCCAATAAGTGTGGATTTGAGGAAGATGAGGGACAATGCCTCATCAGAGTTTCTATGGCTCTCATTTCCTTTAATCTTTAATTAGATTATCTTCTTGGAGTTGGCATGGTCTTTTCTTCTTATACTTTCACTTTAAAGTTCAGGTATAATACAATGGAATGAAAATTTGTCCAATGAAAAAGACTTGTCTGTGGCAAATTCGAAGCCATTGCGATACAATGAGAAAAAATTTGAAATTTAAGCCAACTAAGGCCATAGCTAGAAAAATAGGGGGAAATTATTTGCTCTTCTAAGATTTGTTAATTTTAAATTAAAACTAAGCTTGTCATTGATCGACCAATCAATAATAGAATCAGGGAAATCATGTAAAAAATTACGAAAGATACATATGTGTTGATTGTTGCACTAGGCAACTAGATATTCATTATGAAACAGTTATTAACCATTTGATAAATACTAGATACACAAAGAAGCTCAAAGCGATTGATTACAAGATGGATTAAAAGTGAAGAATTTAAAGAAGTGAAATTCGTTTTCCGAAAGAATTATTTCTGAAGCGATGAAGAGTGTATCATGTACTACCCCAATATATGAAGAATATCAGAGACCAAGCAAGGAAAAGCTTTGCAGATGTTAGATGTTTCACAACAAATAGGATCACGCTGTGTGTCAGGTGAGTTTGAAAGAGATTCTGCTCTGTACTGTATACTGATAATGAATTCAAATAAATCGGTCAGATCTGTTCAACAGAAAATATGTTGTCTTCCATCACTACAATACCTGAACATACACAACTTTAACCTCTCCTGAGCCGGACTTTGAACATTTTCATGCATCTCTGCAGAGCTCTTTTAATGGTGTAATTTTAAGTTTCATAGAACACTGCATAGAACGCAATTAGATCAGTTTTTTTTTTTCATCATAAGAAAAAAAAATTTTTGGTCAAATTTTTAACCGAACTTTTTCGAACATCTTTATCTAAATGGAAAAAGCATTTCAAAAGTAATAAAGACAGCCACAAAAAAGTATTAAAAACCAAAATTAAATAATTCTCACTGATCTATCACTATAAATAAGAATAATAAGCAAAGAATTATTGAACCTTTAGTCTCCCTGAATATTTTTCAATTTAATCTTGTCTGCCATTGAGTATATGTTTTTATTTATTTATTTATTGTGTTAACACTTGATTTTATTAAGTGTTCTATTTAGACAATAATAGTCTATAGAATAATGCTGCCTAAAAGTATGCTTTTGTATTTTTAATTCTCTCTTTTTTTTAATTATTATTTATGCACTTGAGTTTGTGTTAGTGTTGTTTAAGCTATCGTATCTGCTCAATAATGTCATGTACTCTTGACCCAGCGACAAATTGAAAATTATTGTTTTTTTCTCTTGTTCAAGAAAAGAAAAAACCGGAGACAAAAAGAAAATACAATAAAAATGTATATGACACAATTGTAAAAAATATGTACATGTACGTATGTGCGAATGTGTGTGTAAGGAGTGAGAAGGAGGTATAGTGTATTATTTTAATTAAAAATATTAAATCGTTTGCAAGCAATTTCTTGTGTCACTGTTATTGTCACTGTTATTGCAAATGCCGTGTGCTTACATACATATGTAAGGGCAAATAAATATTTCTCTCTCTCTATCTTTCTTTAGAGAGTTTCCTTTTTGTCTGTGTGTGTTTCTTTTTTTATTTATTTTTATTATTTTTATTTTTGTATATTGCCACTGATTATATCACTTTTATTGTTGTTGTTTTGTATTTATTTTATTTATATTTTGCTGTTGAGTTGCTTCTTTGGTAAGCGATTTCATTTCAATGATTACAACAAATGTTTATTTTTTATATTCCATCATCATCATCAGAATTATTAACATAGTTTTGTCATTATCTTTGTAAACGTTGGCGTTCGCTTCGATTACGCCGTCAACGTTTTTCCCCTTTTAAAGCCACTGACATACATTTTTCACTTGTTCACCATGAGGCATCGTTAGCAATGAGACAACATTATTCTCGCACACACATACCGCATACCTACATGCGTACTAAAACATGCTTATGCTTTTAATAATTGCTGTTTGACATAATCATACGCACACATGTATTTATTCTTTAACAAATAATGCTCCTGTACAACACCAAACAAGAACGTTATGAGAGAAGAAAAAATGGCGAAAAAAAAACAAAATTCATTTAACTTTAAATGTATGCGTGAGTAATAATATTTATTTTCTGCTTGTTTTTTTTTTATTAATTCATAGAAACGTGTGCTTGTGTGCGTGTTTTATAAATGACTGTATGTGGTGCGCCTTGTACTCTACGCACTCGTTATATACGGCGCATTGAGAGGAGTTTTTTACATCAAACAAAAACAAGAACTTTACATAGTACAATTGTACAATTTTGTATAAGTGTGTGTGTGAGTGTGCGTTTGTGCTTTTTTGTTTCTTTATTTTCTTGTAAAACAGTTTTTTCTTCTCGTTTTTTTTTTACTTGTTTTAGGCTCAAATGGAAATGGTTCAACAATCCTGCGAGAGAAGAACAAAAAAAAAAATACAATAAATCCGCACACACATCAATACTTTATAATACTTTTTTTTCTAAGGTATGTATGTATGTGTATATAATGTGAAAGAATGTATGTGTATGTATATGTAAAATCATTAACTTCAGCTTTCATACTGTATATGTAAATAAAAATATATGTATGGTGTATGGGTTGGTATGAGTGTTGTCAATTGGAAATTTTATTAAAGTTTTCCACATCAGAAAAGTCAAAGAAAAAAACATTTTTTTCTCTTCTTCTCCCATAAAACATCAATCGATTTGGGTTGCTTAAGTAAACGTTCTGTTTTCTCTTCCTTTTTTTTTGAAATATTTTTTAGAAAAAATATTTTTTTCCTTTTTTTTGTATTTAAACTTGGTTGGATGTTTTCTTAATCCATTTTTCTGTATCTATAATAGTGTGTCGTTTTGTTTTTCTTCTTTTTTTTACTTTACTTCACTTTAATGGCACTTTACTTTTATAATTTTTTTTTATTTTTTAAGGAAATAATATGAAAAAAGAAATCCTTTTCGTATACACGATCTAAAAATTTCTTTTAGTGTGTATAAGTATTAATTTTAAATGAATTTTTCTATGCAAATAGATTAAATAAATGATGATAATAACTTCTCTATATGTATACCTTATAATTTCATTTTATTTTATTTATTTTTATATTTTTTTTAATTTTTTTTGTTTTACATTTCGTTTTATTTATACTTTGGTGGGTTAAATTTTTGTAACTTTTTCTTGCTCCTTTACGTTGCTTTTCGAATTTTTTTTAATTAAATTTTCTTGGAGAATATTTTTCTTTTTCTTTTGGAAATTTACAAAAAAAAAATTTTCTTTCCGTTTTTAAGCACCAATTTTATTCCGACGTACGTATACACCTTTTTTAGTTCGATTCGATTTCTACGCTTCTTCTAAACTTTCCAACTATATATTTAATTTTCTTCTCTATCTATAAGCAGCGTAAAAAATATCCGATTTTTTTCTTCTTCTTCGTCGTCGTTTGCTGCTCATCTAATTTAATACATCGAGAGAAGAAAAGAAAAACAAGAAGCGTTTCGAGTCTATGTAGCAAATTTGTGTGTTGGTATAAAGATTTTTCGTCGGTTCAGTTATTATTTTTCTATTTTTCTAATTTATTTTGTTTTATTTTTTTTTTAGATTTTTTTCTTTTTTTAGTATTTTTAGTATCAAACCAATTGTGCGGCACTTTTAGCCAGTTTTTATATTAAACGCCGTTTTCCAACTAACTACCCTTAAAGAACTGATTTGTTGGCCCCATAATGGTTGCTTGCTATACCTCGGAAAAATTTCCTTTGAAGCGACTCGCTTACATTGTTGTATAAAACTCACCACTCTGTGTCTCTTATCTTATTTTTATTCTCACTCTCAGCATTGAATAATAATAACGTTGGCGATACACATTTATAATCAATGAAAAATACGGGCTTTTTCTTTAACGCCCGCGCTTTAGCTGCCTACTAACTTTAATACGTACGACTAAACTCTTCTTTCTCTATTTGTGTGGAAGAAAATTGGAGTAGTGCTCGTAAAAAATTCCATTACTATTCGGAAATCGAGAAACAAAGCAAAAACAAAATCTCACATACTCATGCACACGTACTTGTCTAAATGCGTGAAGAAAAAGAAGAAAGTAAACAGAGGAAAAAGACCGTTTGTTTTTGACAGTTGGAATATTGGAAATGTCAGTTTCTTATATATTTTGACAGATAATATATGACAGTTAGTGAATAGCAAAACAGGAATAACAGTATTGTTATTAACGGTAGCCAGCATAGTTGAAAATTACCGTACAATGCAACAAATAAAACCGTTAGAAAAGCATTACATTTTGAGCGTTACAAATGAATGTTTAAAATATACAAGTCTTTCTGGGATTTTTCATTTCTTTGCTTATTTTAACTTTCTTTTCTAGTTTTGGCTGCAACAAGTCAAAAGAAATATAAATTTTTTAGTTTAATTGTCTTGTTTCGTTAGACTTTTTCTCAATTTTATTTATTGAATCTAAAATTCTTATTTTTTCTTTTTAATCTACGACCAACATTCAGGAAATGGTCCCTATTCATGCGGTACATTGTGTTGAACTAGGAAAATAGGTTATGGGAAGAAGGAAAGACGGAAAAGTGTTTGCGAACTTTGGAATTGAATCTCTCTTTATACTATAAGTGACAGGATAGACGTCTGCAGAAAGGGAGTTCCACACATAGGGCTAAAGAACAAATTTTGTCTGTAGTGTGAGATCTTCTGGCTAATCGACCTCAGACAGATGTGCTCTCCGACATACACGAGTGTTACGTATGAATATATGATTTTCGGAAACAAGTTCCTTTATTTTGGAAGATCAGAATCTGTTATAGTAGCAAAAGAATAACGAAACTAAAGCCACATTGCTCCTGTGGTCCAATAAGTGCCTTCTCCGTCTCCTGTGCGCGATTGTGTAACATTAAAAGAGATTTTGAGGCAGCGGCCCGTACATGAGACTTGTATTTCATTTTTGGTCGGATGAGGGCAAAACAAAGTATATGTTATCGAGGAGTAGAGACGCACGGCGTATTGATTTTCAGATTACGGCCGAAACTATACTTTTGATGCGGTCAAGGAATTCATCTATCTTGGCTCCGCCGTTACCACCAGAAATGATGTCAGTCTGGAGATCAAGCGCAGGATCACTCTTGCCAACAGGTACTACTATGGTCTCAATAGGCAATTGAGTAGCAGAGACCTCTCTGGTGCGACAAAACTAACACTTTACAAGACACTCATCATACCCGTGTTTCTTTATAGCGCAGAGGCATGGACCCTATTAAGTACAGATGCAGCGGCCTTGAGAGTGTTCGAGAGAAAAGTCCTACGTAAGATCTTCGGTCTTGTACGAGTTGGCGATGATTTCCGTATCCGATCCAACAGTGAGCTGTATTAGTTCCTCAACGACATAGACGTTGTACAGCGTATTAACATCCAGCGCTGGCTCGGCCATGTCGTTCGAATGGAGGAGGATGTTCCGGCGAGACGGGTATTAGATGCGGGAATCTGCGAAAGTCGGCGAAGAGGACGACTTGTATCCGTTGGAAGGACCAAATCGAGGAAGCCCTGTCATCGGTTGGTGTAACCAACTGGCTTAGGCGCCTGGAAGAATGTGTTGCGGCAGGCCGAAATCCGTTAAACGGGTTGTTATGGCCAATTAAGTAAATAAGTAATAAGCGATGTAAATAGTAATGAGATCAGATGGAGTAAAGTATTTCTTGCACCGTCTCAAGCTTCTTTCGACTCTTGAGAAATATGCTGGTTATAGCGAACAACACATTGAATTTTAATGCTTAGGACAGCAACAGTTTCTTACTCCCAAATATGTACACTATCCGTAGCTACAGATGACGTTATTGCAGCGATCACATTCGGAGATTAACTGTAGGTCGGATGTGAGAGTGTCATTAATATTAAACCTTTTCGCCTCAAACTCAAAAGGGCTCGGTCTACCATTAAAAGAATATGAGTGGCAAATATTATTGTCATCTGCAAAAGAGTATATAGAGATCGTTGATGAAAATAAGAAGTATATATATATATATAACCTTGCGGTACCCCTGAGTTTAACTTAAACTCATCTGATGGGATCCCATCCATAAAAACCGGTTATTGCGAAGCGAATGTGGAAGGATGTTCAATTCACTAAATTGGTGAATAACGGGATTGACTACAAACACAAAATATGCGAATATAAAAATGTAACACGGAAGGCGAAGAGAAGCTCTTGGAGGTCCTTTTGTGAGAATATGGAAGAATCCAGTGAAGCCAGCGGACTTTGCAACTTTCTGCGATAAGAGGTGTATTTTGTCGGGTGATAACACTTGGACTATATTGAATGAGGAGACTCTTGGAGTGCACTTTGATACACATTTTCCAGGTAATTGTGAACGCAATAATGACTCCCGACTCGATTGGTAACATCTTCGCAAAAAGTAACCTTTAATTAATGTATAGACAACCTTCAGTAGGCCTTCTGCACATTCAAACGTTTTAAATCATGGTATTATGGCTGCAGTCCTACAGGAAACGTCTGATATGGTGATTCCCAGAGAGAATCTATTCTGCCTATCTCAAGTACTCAAATGTACTTGCTAAGTGTAGCGAGCGGAAGCTCGTTTTTATCCCTGTTAGTCTAACTTCCTTTGTTCTTATGACGCTACAAAAGATTCTGCGTTTCGCACTTGCCAATGCTGTTCAGCAACCCTCCACTGCGGGCAGGTTCACTGAAACTGTACTAAGCTCCTTGGTTGGAAACATACAAACTTTTCCTGGTAGCTCTTCTGGCATACAGCTTTTTGACGGTGGAGGGCGCATTAAACAATGTTCATTAAGAAGCTGAATTTTTAACCGAAATAATCTTTAATGCCTCATGAGGTGAAACTCAAATTGCAAGAGAAGTGAACAGAGGCACATTACAAGGTGACATCGTTGTACAGGCTTTGTTTGAAAAGCTGCAGCGATGTGCTTTTAAGTTGTATTATAATGCCGATTATCTGGCCATGATGGTATCAGGTTTTGATCTACAAAATCTCTCTCGTTCTCTGAGATGCAACCAGGCCTTAGGCTTACATCAGAATGGTACTCATCATGGGGTTTATTAATCTTCGCAAAACCTATTTAATGTTTTTACCAGGCGATTTATAATACCTATTTTTAATTTACCGATCCTTAATGGGATTCAACTTTCTTTATCCAAGATGGTTAAATATTTAAGGGTCATTCTTGATCATTCCCTTTCATGGAAGGATAACATAATTGAAAGTGCTAAGAAAGCGACCATAGCGCTTTACACCTGCAAAAGGATCGTAGCTTAGATTTGAGGTCTTAAACGAACAATCAGATACTTAACTTATTTTATTAGGCCGTTGTGGAGCTAACCTTTCTGTATGGCATTATATGCTATACTCAAATAGCTTCCTTCTGACCTCCTATTCAGACGGAGATTTGAGTTGGTGACAGTAAGATCCAAAGCAGTGAAATTCTGGCCTAACCTGGATTATGAACATGCTGCTGTTCTGGGAAGACATAGACACATCCGAGCTGGTTCTATGATTTCTTTTACCTTTCTGAATAGAACATTCGATTTTAGGACTATATATAGAACATTCGATTTAGACTAGGAACTTCTGGTCTGATGATCCGGAGGTTACGAAGGAGATATTGGAGGCTTACAGTGATGATTCAAAGATGCATTATAGTGTGGGCTTGTTATAGGTTGCCTGCAGTGTTTCCCAGGCTGTGATTAAGTCCCTAACGAACATAGTTTCAACGTCCTTCCTTGTCCATAAATGCCTAATATTTTTCAGGAAAATTTCGAACCAGAGGGGATACGAAGTTTCCAATTTCCGACATGTTGCAGTGCATAGAGCAAGAGGGTACGTACAATATTGCTAGAATCTGCTTCACATATTGAAAAAAATCAAAGACGACAAAACAAGATTTTACGCATGAGAACGACAGCAGTTTCGTGGTACGTCAAAAACTCGAATAT
Source organism: Sarcophaga subvicina (assembly GCA_936449025.2). Classification (NCBI taxonomy): domain Eukaryota; kingdom Metazoa; phylum Arthropoda; class Insecta; order Diptera; family Sarcophagidae; genus Sarcophaga; species Sarcophaga subvicina. The sequence continues at coordinate 45,392,753 of OW388084.2, forward strand.
TTGAAAAGATATTAATGTGCCATCGTTTAAAAAAGAGATTGGAAAATATTCCGAGGAATACTTGGGTAGGCTGCGGTAAGGTATGAAGTGAGCGTCAAGTTATTATGTTTCCACATCAGCCATGCATACTCAGTATACATCAAATCAATAAACGAACAACATAATATTTTTTATCGTGTTGAAGTTGGCGAATATTGTACCAGAAAATGATGACTTGCGGAAAGTTTTAATTTTTTGTTTTCATTTGAGAAAAAATTCTGGATTACCGCGTGTTGGGGCTTATGGTTATCATGTTTTATCACAAGGAACATGCAGAAGATTGTCTCGATGGTTAAGGGATGACGATTTTGATGTGAGAAATGAAGTTTGAAGACGTCGAATTGCAAACAATATGTAATGAGTCAGAAACAAATGTCAAAAATGCTAAATTTTTCACAACTAAATGAAAAACCGCTTGTGCAGGTTTGTTTCAAAGACACGAGAGAAAATCAGGATTTATTTTTAGAACGGAAAAAAAGCATGGTCTAATTCGGCGCAACCATCAAATTCAGCTGCATAGTCAGATAGAATTGGCAGGAAGATAAAGCTGTGTGTCTGGTGGGAGCAGAAAGGTGTAGTGTACGACGAGCTACTAAAACCTGGTGATACCGTTAATACAGATCGCCATCGGAAATAAATGACTAATTTGAACCATGCATTGATCGAAAAATGACCAGAATGCGCCGCAATTCATGGCAATGAATTTTTACAACATGATAAGAGCATTAGGCTGGGAGCTATTACACACACACTTGGTCATTACAACCCTCCAGTCAGGATTACGACCTAATTTCTCATATCACTTATGTTGTGTGTGCTAATTTTATACATGAGTGGTGTGACCTACAGTTTAAAGTCGACTCCGAACGACAGATTTTTTGATAAACTTTTCATGGCAATTTTATTTACTCAGAGTTTTTGCCAGAAATCTGCTGAGAGGGAAGTCGCCGAAGAAATACTTTTTGTATTTTGTTTTGATGTCCGGGGCTCGAACGTCTAATAAGCCAACACACTACCTACTAGACTACGGCGACTTCAGCTATTACACCACATTGCAATTAGTTTTGGCGCTTATTGCACGAGTGCTTTTTTTTGAGGTCTAAAAGGCAAATAAAAAAATGAATTTTCTATACTTTTATGATTTTTTTTAATGCCGACATTTTCGATTTAATAGTTTTGCTTTCGTACAAAGCTTACACCCGTCGCACAATGGGGTTTTTGATGCCTAAAATGGGAATTAAATCGTGGGAGCTTTCCTGGTTGCTTTTTTAATTTTTTTTGGTTTATTTCGCTTAAAGAAGATAAATCTATAATAATAAAAAATCGTGACCTGAAAGGCATAAGGGCGGGCCTAACAACCAAAAAATTCAAAATTGAGTTTTTGATTGATTCCGATGTACTGCATCAAAATATATGTTCTGACAAAATTTTATAATCCTACTCTCAAAGATTATCTACCAACCAGATAAAATTAGAATTAAATAGAATGATGATAGAAATGTTAATACAAATTAGAATAAATCATTTTGAGAATCAAACAAGTTTTCATTTCATTTTGAAGTCTTTGTTTCGGGCTTCTTGCGCTTCCTCAGTTAACTGCCCTATTGGTATTAAAGAGTAGTTTATTACTTCTGGTCCGCGCCAGAAAAAATGAGGCATTTTCTTTCCTTTACTCTTTTGTCGTTTCAACTTTCGATCTACCAAGCTTAACACCACATTGGCGCGGGAAACTTATTGACGAATCTAACCAGTATTTGTTGTTCTGAAGAAAACGCTCAGAAACTCAATAAGATGCATTCCAGCGATTCTTCAATTGGGAAATAAAATTTTTCCATGTGTCGTTAAAAACTTTAATATTTTTTTATTGCTTGGCGATAAACTTGTAAGAAATGCAATTTTTTCATTAAAGGTTTCAAAAAGAATTTGCAATTATTTCATAAAGTTCTCTTCGAGAAATAAAAATGATTGAATAAATATGGTCTTATAATTTTATACAAAAAATTTAATAGATAAAAATTATATACATAGGTGCAGAAATATATTTTCATTTTTTTTAATCAGGTGCAAGAAAGTGCAAAAAAATTTTTTCTATTATTTCACAAGGTGTCTTAGGTTTAAGAAAAGTATTTTTTTTTTGCTTTACTTTGCTTAACTCACAACTATTTTTCCATATATGCTACAAAATTTGCAAAATTTATAGACCTTCACAAAATAATAGCAAAACTATATAAACTTATAAAACAACGAAGCAGTTGTTGAAAGCTCCATATATTTTTTTTAATATTTTTACTTAAAAACTTGCAGAGAACTAATTTTGAAAACACTGAAAATATAGTTTTTTCACGAAAGATAAAAAAATATCAAAAAACTCACACTTCAAAAAGACGTAGTAATGTAACGGTACTTGCTAGAGACACAATTTTTTAAGAAAGTGATGCAGAATTTTGTGCACTTTTAGCTCATGTAAAAAATATTTGGTACTCGAGTTTTTCATTTTCCAATTAATTCCCATTTTAGGCATCAAAAACCCCAATGTGCGTCGGCTTAACTACAATTCTAGAAGTGATTACCACAACAATGTTTCATTTTTATGAGTTTTTTTTCTTGTGTTTGTTTTTTTTATTAAATTTCGATTTTCTTCGTTTTTTTTGCACATTTTTGTTTTACATTCGTATTAATTATTAACTAATTTGTTGTTCTTGTTGTTGTGTGTTTTTTATGTTTGTAAGCTATTAAAAACTAATAATTTAATAATATTACAATAATAATAATAAAAAATAAAATTAAAATAAAAAATAAATAAAAAAAATATTTAATTATACTACAGATAACTTAGAAACGATACAATAATAGCTTCATTTAGAACATAAACTAAAAAAAATTACAATGAAAAATTAAAATTATTGTTGTATGTATGCATGTATGTACGTATGTATATACTTAATTACAACCAATATCGTTAAAGGCATTAAATTAATTCCTAAATGTTCTCTTTTCTTTTTTTTTCGTATTTAGATTATTAATTATTTTTTTTTATTTTTATTTTCGTTTTATATAAAAAGATTAAAACAAAAAGAAAAAAAAATTATTTACATGTGAACTCTTCGTAATTCTCTTCACAGACTTCACATTGTACTTGACAGCACCATTTGAATTGACAACGGCACTGGGTGGTGCGTCGTATCGAATGTGTATTGTAGCCACGCCCACAACAAAGTAAATCACAGCTTTGAGGACCACGCAATGTACGATTACAAACACGACCCTGAGTACCCTGTACACCTTCCTGTACATTACGTTCACAATAATTGGGTGACGTTTGCAAATAAACCAAATCCATGCGTTTGGGAAAATTCATAACCTTGCCGGCACGATTTTTTCTGTTTAAAAAAAAATCAGAGTTTTTAATTGTTTTTGCGGTTAATTGTAATTGTGAAGAGACTCACTTGCTTAAAACTAATTTCAGTCCATTTTTGCCTTTGGCAGATTGAACAATTTTGGCTTTTGTGTATTTCTTCATTAAAACATCGCCCACCACACGAAATGAGGGTAAACTTTTCCAACAGGTCTTCATTACACATGACCCAGAGACGCCATGACATTTGCAATCGGTTTTCAAGAGATTTTTAACCAACTTTTTTTTTAAAATAAATTCATATTGAAATGAAAACAGTAAAAAAATTCAAAATATATTCGCATTAGTAAAGTGTCGTAAAATATGTTACTTACCCTTCTACCTGCACGATTATTGTGTAAATTCATTAGACTTCTGGCATCACCTTCGATTTCGCGGGCATCGAGAAATTTTCGCGCAAACTTCATACCGAATTCAATATCTGCCGAACAGCCACCCCATTTCCAAGGCTGTTGTGTTTCACCCAGGGCACTATCAAAACCAGCATTCGGATTCTTACGGGACGTGGGCTTATGGCGTACATCGCAACCGCATAACGATATGTTGCCTCTGGCACAAGCTGCTGTAACTGCATGAGCTGCTCCTGCACTGGCAATTGCATATGTGAAGGCAGCTTCTCGAGATCCTAAAATTATGGAAAACTATTAAATAACCCATCCACTACTACTACTACTACTACGATTAAACTTATCCCTTAAATGTTGTCTATTTAAAGATAGTATTGCCCACATGGCAGCAAACTTACCCACAAACATGACATGGCCAAAGACATCTTTCTTCCACACTTGTGTACAATTCCAGCGATGACCTCTGAATTGATACTGACATTCGTGTGCGCCCAACTGATGACCCTCGCCCAAGGCAATCAACGCATCTGGCGATTCACTACAAAGTTGTCTTTGTTGGGGCGTTAAGCCTGGTATGCGGGCGCATAAAAGTGATGATGTAAAACTGGATACTAATCTGACAATAATTAATCGAAATAAAAGTCATTTATTAATACAAAATACTCAAAATGAAATCCAGTAAATAGCAGAAGAAAAAAAAAGAAAAAACTGAAATAAAAAATGGCAGCAACTATATGGGCACAATAGAAAACCAGAAACATCTCCACAATAATAAAAAACGATATACAATCTGAGATCATAATGTCTCAGTTGTATAGAAAACAAAACAAAACAACATATCAAAACGAAACAAAACATAATAAAATTAAAAAAAATGTGGTAAAATTGGTTATAAAATAATAAAATGGAAGAAAAAAAAAACAACAAATGCCAAAAAGCATTCATTTTGTGATAAATACGCCGTCAAACAATTAAACCCACATGCAAGTCAAACAGCAAACAACAGTTCATTCGATTATTTATCTTAACAATATACTCAGCGATTATATGTATGGGTACACTCAACAAAAAAAACTGGTGGTTAATACTTAAGAAAAAACAATCATATTCCGAGAAACAATGAAATTCTCATTCATCTTTGTATGATTGTTTAAAGGTTTAAAGAAATGTCGTATGGTATTATAAATAAATCCCCTTAGCATGATGACATATTGCACTACTGCTGCAAGGGAGTTATCGATAACAATAGCTATTGGTTTAACAGTTAAAAATGATAAACTTTGTTAAGTTAGAGGTTAGGCAAGTCATCATAAAGTGTCTAACGTAAGAACAACGCATTCAAAAAGCGAAATTCAATGAGCACTTCGCCCATTTCATGGTCAACATAATTCGACTAGTAAGCAAGCAATTTGTGCAGTTATTGATCGTTATCGCACAAAATTTACTTTTTTCGATTCATAGTCATTAACAAGACAATGAAATGGGCATATCGAATAGAAAAGATGCTAAAATGTCGATTCATCATCGTTTTCAACTTTGAATACAAAATTTTACGGAAGGAATTCGGCTTACGAACATATAAAATGCATCTCTCAATGCATCCTTTCCATTGCCTTTTTGCTGATTTGGCTCATTTAACTGTAGTTGAAGCGAAGATAATTCTCAAACTGCTAACTAATCCCTACATTCATACATAATTGGTCATTACAACCCTTGAGCCAGGATTTCTACCTAGCTTCTCACACCACTTAGGTTATGTATGTATGTTCCTTTTATACATGAATAGCGGGACCTACAGTTAAAATTGACCCCTTACGACATATTTTTGAGAAACTTTTCATTGTAATTTTATTTACTCAGAGTTTTTGTCAGAAATCTCCTGAAAGGGAAAGTCGCCGAAGAAATATTTTTTCATATTTTCGTTTAATTGGAGATCTTTGGCCTTGGTTTGAAACGAAGTCTCACATCTAATAAGCCAACAGACTACCTACAAGACTGTGGCGATAATCAACGCTTAAACATAAACAATAATAATTACACTGCGAGCAACATCATCAATAATAATAGCATAGTCAGCAACAACATAATTAGCAACAACAGCTTCATTAACAACAACAGCAGCATCATCAACAACAGCAACAACAATTTTAATAACCATACAAATAACAGTATCAATACCTACAACATACACAGTAACAACCATAGGATCAACATTATCGATACCAACAACTTCTTGCACAACATCTACACAAACAACAGCAACAGAATCTACAACAATGACAGTCATAACAGTACCAATAGCAACAATATTAGTACCCGCAACTACAACAACAATAATAATATCGCCAATGGATCCAGATACCTCAATAACAACAACAGAATAGTCAACAATACAGTTCAAAATAGTAGCCTAGCAAAGGAGCAGCGTATATTAAATATTAAATCTATTTTTTATACTACATTAGCAACAGAATTCTATAATGATTCAAGGTTTCTCAAAAAGATTGATCATCAGCACAACACGAGGCGAAGAGCGAGAGGTAGATTTAAAACTGGTAGCTTCCATAATAATTATGGCAAAAACACATTAGAAGTAACTCTGCCAAAAATTTTCAATATGTTACCAAAAGAACTTTTAAATATTCAGTACAAACAAAAAAGAAAAAAACTTTTGAAAAACTTTTTCGTAAGCTCGCAAGATTAACTTATGTTATTTAATTTTATTTTGTATAATTTTCACTTTTTTTTTTTTTTTTTCCATTTAGTTGGTATTTTATTATTTACTTTTTATTTTTTTATTCTATTTATAAATATCACTTTTAGTGGCAAAACCTATTTATTTAATACTTCTGCAGACAAGCTATATTGCTTCGCGGAACTAGTACTTAATAAATAGTAATGAATTAATAAAAAAAAAATAAAAAAAAAAAAGATAACGAATTCCTACCACATCTATTAAAATTGTCTATTTGATTTCAATTTTTATACGCCTTTAGGTAGGTAGGGATGGCTGTTCACCCAAAGAAGTTGGACGGACGCACCTAGGCCACATAAAAACTTCTGATGAAGCAACTCAGACTGCCAATGCCAGTGTGTGATAGTTTACACATCTCTCGATCATCTATACCGCAGGCAATAAGGTATCTTTTTCTCCTCCGCTATATTGCTGCGCATGTACCCAGTAAGTGAAATACAGTCTCCTCCTCTTCGTCATCTCTACCATTTCTGCAGAAATATTTTGCTAAAAACCAATGCGCCTCGCATGTGTTCTTTTAATGCAATGCTTCGTAGTGATTCAGACAATCGTACTAAGCGTGGCCTTTTCGGGTTTTATTTTTATTTGTTTTATTTATTTAACTACCAAGACTTTTATTTCTTATTAAGACAAATTGTTCAATTTACCCTCAGTTCTAATACTTCTTAATTTTTAATTTCAGCATTCTTTCGGGCGCAGTCAGATATGGTAAAACCTGTTGATATGTTATCCAAATTTGTAACATTTGCCCGTATTTTCGGTGGTGCTCCACGTCTTCCATATCAAAAGCTAAACTACCTGCTATTTTGATACTACTGTCCACGCAAAAAATTGTAGCAGCATCTTCGATTTGCTCTTCGTGTGTGAAAACAAAGTTTAAGTTGTTAGTACCAATCCTTCATTAGTTACTTATCCTGAGGCTGACTTTTTTGACAGTTTTGTGCAAGTGGCTTTAAATCTTTGGGTAAGTAAAAATACAAAATATCGTTAATATAAACAACATCTATTAATTGTTCACTGAGGTTACAGCATATGTCATTAGGACATATTAAAAACATTAAGAATAGAGTCGAGGAATGTAAACAGTATTATCTTGCAGCTATGTTTGACATCAAAATAGCACTTTCTTCGCTGTCGAATTTTTCTCTTCATTCTATTCCTCTGTACAGTTTAGGAATGGTGGTTAACACTTTCCCTGTTAAAACGAAATGTTTACAATGCACGTTCGGGATCAACAAATATCAAATATAACTGGCTGTTATATTCCCGCGGCTTATCGATATGATCCACACATGAACGCCCATGTTCAAATACCTCCCCCTATTCTTTTTTAACTGAGACTAACACTCTGAGAATAATCTTTATTAAAGCAGTACTTATTGTATTGGAATGCCGGAATGTGAGTTATAGGAGAAGAAAAAAGGTACCTCCCCTTCTCTGCGCAAGAAATTAATGTTAATTCGTTTTCCTCTGTTTTAATGATGAACAGAGTTATATCTTCTTCTTCACATGGTTTTTATACTATCCACGTATTTAACAAACAATAACGTCTTAGAGCCGTTGGTAAGAATTTAACCCACTATCGCGAATTTTGCAAATTAGCTCGCTATCCACTAACGTATCGGGGCTTTTCGTGCAGCAATGGTTTAACAAATGTGAATGTCCTCTGTACAAGTTGTCATGCCAATAACCGATTTTCCCAAATTCAGTATGGAACTAAATAAACTTTGCTAACACTGAAACTTTTCTCCGATAGGATTGGATCCGTCACATCCGTTTTCCATCTTCAATACTAACCTTCAGCACCTTTCGCGATATTTTTATAGTGACGTTCACACTTGACAATGAATTTAACTCTTGCTACTGATATTTTGTACTTTCGTCAAGCTAGCTTCCCTTTGGGTGTTTAAGTACGTACCAAGATGTTTTGAAGATGTTTACGTGATGCATCTTTTGCCATTCATAGTGACTTGATTTTACAGGCGTCTATTTACTTGTTGAGGCATTGAGGCAAAGTGTCCTCTGTTTCGTTTTAACTCTACTGTAATTAGAAGCGTTTTATATCTGAGGTTGCCCTAGTCTAGGAAGTGGTATGTTGGCTTCGAACAAAAAGAAATATAAAAAAATATTTCTTCGGCGACTTCCTCTACGCAGATTTCTCGCAAAAGCTCTGAGAGTAAATAAAATTGCCATGAAAAGCTTCTTAAAAATCTGTCTTTCGGAGTCGACTTTGAAAACTAGGTCCTGGCACTCATGATAAAATTAACACACACAACATAAGTGGTGTGAAAAGCTTGGCTGTAATCCTGACTGAAGGGTTGTAATGGCCAATTATGTATGTATGTGTAAGGTCTGTGGCTCGTAGCACCGTATAAAATCACATTTCGTTGGTGCCCGCATCATCCAATTCAAAAAAAGAAGTTAGTAATCATCAATCTAAAGTGACGTAGACTGTGACGGCATAGTCAATGTCATTCAAGAGATATGGGCCGATGACACACCCAGTCCGAAGTCCATACCAAACAGTGACTTTTTAGGCATGCATTTGACGCTTTTGAATCTCAAGTGAATTTGTATCGTTTCAAATTCCACAATTTTAGGTCAATATCCAAATACTGACGAGCTCATTCAACGAACACAAGTCATGATTTGGAAAAATAAACTGAATACATGACAACCAAAACGAAACGGTTATTATCAACTGTTAAGGTTCGAGAACTCCATGTTGGAAGATCTGATATAACCCGATATATTTCTGTGTCAAGATTTTTTGCGATCTATGTAGATTTGGCACAAATAAAATACAAGCTGAAAAGTTTGCTCTGAAACTGAACATAAAATGCTTGAGATCTTATTGTACCCACATTAAGCATCTTTATATCACCAAAGCTAGTAGCGGCAGGTTCTGCCGTGAGGAAAAGGAGTCGATTAGCACCAACTCTACAATACTGATTAAAATTAAATATGTTGAGTACTAATCGTGGACACTGACAGCGAACAGGACTTACTGACACTTAAATTATAGGAGGTGATCCGCTTCCGCTACGTATTCAGTCTGGGATTGATAGGGGCATCATGTAATGCATAGAAGCTCTTAAATATTGCGTGTTGAGTAAACTAACACTAAATGGATGATGGCTTCGTGTCATTCTATAAAAATTGATCAAAATATTTGTATAAACAAGGTTGTTAAATTGGACCTGATTTGAGCAAATGGATATATTTCACATGGTACTCTACTGCAAATTAAATTTTTTTTCTTGTAAATAAGAACAATAACAATCAGATTAACGATCAAAAGTCTACAATCGTCTTCATTTCCATAAACCTCAGCTTATATGCAATTAAGTATTGCTCTGTCATACTCATTTGGCTGCCCCAGTAATTCAATGAAAGGTGGACTAATGTGCGAGTGTAAACGTTGTGTATTTGATTCCAAACAAAGACTTTGAAATGTTCCATTTTCTTAAAAAGAATTTAGATCGTAATTGCAGAAATTATAGTGTAAGAATAATACTTCTCCCTGTTTCATTACAATTATTTAGTCAGGATTACGACTTAGTTTCTAGCGTCCTTCCTGTTGTGTGTATTACCTGCAGTTTTATATACTCTATAAGGGCTTTTACCAAAAGACTGCTAAGAGAAAGTCTCCGAGAGAAATATTTAGTCAGGATTACAACCAAGCTTCTTTTACCACCCATGTTGTGTGTGTTCATTTTATCCATCAGTGGATAAACGTAGTTTAACGTAGACTCCGAATAACAGATTTGAGAAACTTTTCATGACAATTTTATTTACTCTCGAGGATTTTCGCCAGACGACTGCTAAAGGAGGGCGCTGTTTTGTCTGAGATATTCGAGCGTAGTTCAAATACGGACTCTCGTGTAATAAGTCAATAATCCATCCACTAGACAAATAGACTGGTCTCAGTTTCAAAAATAAATTAAATTGATTATGTTTCTTAGAAATATCCTCTCTAAAAATTTACATGCAATTATCTGTGGACTAGGATAACTATTTCAAAGTCAATGTTTTTTTCCGAATAATTCTAACATATACATACATATATACATAATTTGTCACTACAACCTTTTAATCAAGATTACGACCTAGCTTCTCACACCACTTACGTTGTGTGCGTTATTTTTACACATGAGTGGCGGGACCTGTAATCGGCTCCGAATGACAAACTTTTTTGAGATACTTTTCATGGCAATTTTTTATTTATTCCCAGGATTTTTTTTTGCCAGAAATCTGATGACGGGAAGTCACGGAAGAAATGTTTTTTTTTATATCTCGTCTAATAAAACCAACACACTACCTACTCTGCTGCGGCGCCTTAAATAATTCTAACATTAATGTTAAAAGTGAAGGACTATCCTATATTTTCCAGGAACAAAAGCTACAAAATTGATTGATTGAAAGTATAAAAACCTAGTTAAAGTTAGGAAGGATGATAAGATGTGTGATACCACCCGGAGCACTAGTGCAGCTAAGTATTAATCTTTTAGAATTCGTGAAGTAATTGATCCTTGTCAAACCAGCTGTCCTACATATCCATCTATATTTTATGTGTAATTAAGGACTACGAATGAATCCCTGGAATTTTTTTGGTTCCGCTTTTCTAAGTGTTAAGATGTTATCATCACTAATGCCATTGCATTGCGCTATTATTGTATGATATAAGCGGTCTGTGGCCTGTTACCAACATTGTTGTTGGTGTTAATGTATGGGAGAATGTTGCTTGTATTATTTGAAAAAAAAAGCAAAATAATATGATCAAACTAACAAACGAAGTAACAACAAATAAACTGACACAAGTCAGTAATATTTGGCGTGTACGAATGACTGGCGGCATTTAAAATAAAAATAATCTACTCGATGCTATTGTAAGGTAAGGTAATGTTTATTATTTTTTATTATGATTTTAATTTTCAACTACAAAATGGTTATTTTGTTGTTATTGTTGTTATTGCTATTCACTTAATATAATTTTACCGCCTTTTTTCTTCTATTTTTTGTGTTTTTTTGCTTTTCCTCTGTACGGTATTGATTCATTCAATCGTTTGTTGAATCAAGCGATCAATCGAATTGTAATTTTTGAGTATTAAAGATCTTTTCGTTTGAGCCATAACCGACAATCACACAACTGCAGCAGTATCGGCGATAATGAATAACAAAATATTTAAACGTTTTAAGCTCCTAAAGATTAATGCGTTAACATGACGATTTCATGCTGTGTCAAATGTGCTACCAAATCCATTGTGTTGTTCATTTCAAATTTATTATTATTTGCTGTTGTTTGTTGTATGTTGTATATTGTTGTTGCTGTATTGGATTTGTGTAATTCTTTAAAAATTGTACATTTTGTTGTAATAATCAATTGAATGTTTTGTTGTGTTGTTTTTTTGTTATTGTTGGCATTAAGATAATAATTACGTTAATCTTATGATCATAATCATGTAATGAATACAAATCGAAAATTCAACTTTGTTGTGTTTATATTGTCAATTTGATGGCGAACAAATTCAAAATGACTTGAATAGCATTTCAACTCAATGAATTAGAAAATCGTATAAAACTTAATCTGATTAGTTGATGGAAAAAGTATTTTCCATCCACCATTATCGCTTTAAACTGAAACTCCTTTTATGCACTGTAACCACCATACATCACTCACTATTTGTTTATTACCATATTTGCTGGGGAAACTGATTTTTTCTCCTCACCTTTGCTCAGCATGACTAAATCAATGTATTTCGTTTAATTCAACCAACCAGCGAACCAACGCGCGCTGCCTTTCTACTGAACCAGCCAGTAAGCCTGCTGCCACTACATCTACTGCCTACATCAAACTCTCATTAATTGTATGTGGCACGACTTGGCAGTTAATTGTCTTAATTCCGCCATAATTACATAAATCAAACTGAATTTAACTTCAGGTGGATTTGTATTTTTTAAATCTCGTAAAACATCACTTATGCGCCTGCCTGTATGTCATTGTGTCTTCCATTACCATCCCCTTCGGTCTGTAGCGTCCGACCATCATCATGATGATGATCATCAGACGACATGTTAACATATAGTCACTCTGATGTTAATTTATATGTGAATCATAAACTATAAATTAAAGATCGTTTTCACGAGGTTTTTTTTCTTCCTCTTCTACATTTACCCACAATGATTCATAGAAGCTCTACTTTTGTGGAATAACAATTTGAATAGAAAATAAATTCAATATTTCTGGGTCACTCCTCTACTATAACATGCGCATTCAAATGAAATTTGGAACAGGCGAATCAAATTCGATGAGAAGTTTTACAAATTTTTTGTTGTAGAAACACAAAAAAATAAAATAAAATTCATTTAAAAGAATTTTTTCTTTCTACAGATTATAAGACAGATTTTTTTAACAAATTTTTGAATAAAAATAATCATATATTGTACAGACAGGTTGATTCCATATTCAGGCCACTTTCCATTACGATCACAAGGTATAGTGTTGGAGGAAATAATTATGAGAATGTTCTTCTTGTAAAAGGTGGGCCATTTAAAAGTTTAAATTTAGAAATGCCAAAAAACAAAAAAATTTTAAATTTTTTTAAATTTTGCCAATTTTTTTTTGTTGTTGTCAAGATCAATTTTTCCGGTTAGAAATGGAATATGGTAGCCGGGGTTGGGCTCACAGTACCTCATTCGATCGGACCAATTTTGGTGCACTTATTCGAGTTTATGGGGCCGCATCTTGGCAATGGCACCACGAATGTTGGCCTTCAAACACCCAATTGTCTCCGGCTTGTCGGTATAACACTTTTGACATCACCATTTCGGCTAATTAAACGGCCATCAAACGTTTGACGCAATAAATCGTTGTATGGCAAGTTGCACCATCGTGTTGTAACCAAACATCGTTGACATCAATACATGAAGAGCGGGGACAAAAAAATCCATTATCATGGTGAGACATTGATCGTAATGATTGCGGTTTCATTTTCAAACAAATATGGGCCAATGATGGCTCCGCTTCACTATAATTGATGCGCTGAACTTTAATTGATAAAACTCACGTTTAGAAAGTTGGAATATATTTTGTAATAAAGTATATCGTATGATATGAAGTACACCTTTTAAACGTGGTTATGGCCCCTAAAAATGTGAGAAAAATTGACAAATTACAGACATTGCATTCATGGTTAAAGTCAAACAAATATATTGTGCTCTGATCTAAATCTGAGTTACGGATTAATTTCTCTGGAGCCGAGAATAAAATAGAGGGCTTTATGGTGGCGAATCTGTTACTATTTTTCTTGGTTTGGTGTGGATTAAAGAAAACAAAGAAGAATTAATTCCGAATAGAATTTGCAAGTGCAAGTGAATGGGAAAACTATGCTTTCTCTTTGATAAAGAAATTACGTTTAGGCATCTTGAATAATATTTCTCCTTCCGTGTGATACGAGCAAAATCAATCACCTATTATTTTAGGCGTCACAAGTTTTCAGTTCCACTTCGACTCTGAAGTAAGTTTGTAATTCTAAGACGAGGAGTCAAGAGTACTTTTAACAGTTTGCTGGCTAAAGGTCTGAGAATAAACGGATTGCCATGGAAGAGTTTCCCAAATTGTTCGTTCGAAGTCGATGTTAAACTGTAGGTTCCGCCAGCCATGGACAATATTAGCGCATGATACACTACGTTTGTGGTGTAGGAAACCATTTCATAATCCTGATTAAAGAAATCATCTTGCTAGTCAAACGAAACAATGATGTCATGAAATATTTTTTGAAATATTAGAATAATGTAAGCATTTTTAGTGATAATTAAGAAAGACAATTTTTTCGTCCCTATTATTTTTGGGATCGATAGGACTGATTTTACTATTTAAATGGTAAATTATAAATGAAATCGCCGTAGTATAGTTGAAATTATTGGAAAGGAGTCCGCGTTTCAAACCCCAGCTTGCACATTTCGAGTAAAAGGAAATATAAAAAAAGAAAAATTTCTTTCGGCAACTTTCTCTCAGCAGTTCTCTGCTATAAAACCTGAGAGTAAAATAAAATTGATATGAAAATTTTTCTCAAAAATCTGTCGTTCGGGGTCGACATTAATATGTAGGCACCGGCACTCACGAGTAAAGCTAACGTATACAGCATAAGTGATGTGAGAAGCTAATTTCTAATTCTGATTAAAGAGTTGTAAAGACGATTTATGCAAATATGTATGTATGTAATAGCAACAGACACAAGTAAAGATTTTTTAATTTCAAATATTAATCCTCGAATCCACAGGAAATAGTGGTTTTTTGAAATGTAAAAATATATTCTAATCACTATACAGGTCTATTAACAACCGTATAAACAAATAAGAAAGGCTTTTTCATTGAAAATTGTCAACAATTCTCTCACAATGTAATATAATGCGATTAAGTTAATCGATTATCAACAGATTTCCATATGTTGCCTTCTGCTTATGAGTACTTACATACTTAAGATACGTTGCATGAGATATTTGGGTTTTGTTTTTCAACAAATAATAGTACCATGTGGTGAACATTTTGTTTTATTTTATTTGCTCCTCGGTTGCTTTACACTAAATTGCGAAATTTAACAAATTCGCTTGTGATTAACGCATTATTTTTGCTGGTTTTCATAATCGTTTCCCACTTTTGTTGCGTAATAGGAATAAGCCACACAATTAAAACTAGTCCAACTCTCTGATAAATCGTGCTATTTTTTGTTTTTGTTATTCTTTTTTTCCTTTTTCCAATGTTGGTTGGGAGTATTTGTTTTGTTTCCATTCCTGTAAACAATTGAAACTTTTCAGATTTTTCAGTTGCTCGTTTTGCGAGCCATTCATTGCATGTTGAAAATTAACGCCTCAAGTGGAAATTTGTTTAAACAAAGAAACGAAATCCTGATTTATGTTGCAGATAAGAAAGCGGAGAGCATAACGAACAGGATACCAACTCACAATTATTACATTAAAAAATAATTTCAAATTTTAATAACAACAACAGCAACAACAACAGCTATAACTTGTTTATATATTGGCAATACAAATAAAGAGTGATTATGTTGCCACTTCAAAGATTTTCAAAAAAATATAAATTAAGGAATTGAACGAATTTAAAATTACGTTACTTGATTAAAAACTAGTTCTAAGAGCCTTTAAATTTTAGCCTCTAATATATATATTTGAACCACTTCTCACACAATGAATTTTAGAATAAAAACCTGTTTTAAGTGGCTATTTTGTTTCTTAACTTTAATTTGAACATCCCAATTAGATCTCTTCAATATTTACGACTTTATTTCTCTACAGTTTCTTTTTTAACGTTGTGCTAATTTCGTTTACATTAATCTGCAGTTATTTACAGGCCTGCCTACCTCTGCTGCGACTCTCTTGTTGGTTCCACTCGAAAGTCTTTCTAACAAATATCGTGTATTGGCTTTTCATGGCAAGACCTATCAATTTAGTTTCACGTTAATTTTTTTTTTTTTTTACTTACTGGCTGGCTACTTAGTTACGTTAGGCCTGAATATCCCCTTGTCACAGTTGAATGTCTCGCTGCCGTACAAAAGGACAGTCTTGGTGATCGAGTTAAATACACGCAATTGAATATGTACTCAATTTATTTGGATTTGGTAATATGTTGTGTTCCATGTTTCACAGCCATAAAGGATGACATATAAATTAAATAATCGTCACATGTTGCATCGGGTGTGCCATCTATCGGTTTAAATTTGAACCATCAGTTATTTTAAATCTGGCAATACTTATGTCATTCTATTCTGTCACAAAATTCAGTATATGAATCGCTTTACGCTTGAGCTATGTTGGGATTTATTGGATATTTATTATCAAAACAAAGACAATTCGTCGGAAATTCCACGACAATGTTGTACAAAATTTGGTCGCAGAGAAGGACCAACAATGCCCAATATACGCAAGTTTATTGTAAAAGTTCGTGAAACTGGCTTCATTGTTGGTGTGCCAGGATATGAGCGTGCTCGTACAGGGCGTACATCCCAAAATATCGAAACTGTGACTGAAAGTGTGCGTGAGAATCCATCAACTTCAACTCGTCATCGCGCATTCGCGCACCTTTTTATGATGCCTTAAAAACTAATTATTTCAAAAGTTGAAGCCGCATCATCATCCGCTTCGTTTTCGCTTCTCTAAATGGGCCAACGAGAAATTGCACGATGTTGGCGATTTTGCCACAAAAAAATAAACTTTTTGGATGAGAGTTATTTTCATCTTTATGAGTACATTAATAAACAAAATTGCCTTATTTGGGGCTCAGAAAACACATACGTGGTTTTCCAGAAGCCAAAGCACACATTACGAGTGACAGTTTTGTGCGGCTTGTGGGGCGGAGGCATCATATATCTTTGAAAATGAGGACGGCGCAATCATTACGGTCAATGAAACCACCTATAGCACCATGATAACCGATTTATTTTGTACCCGCTCTTCATAGTATTGATGTGAATGATGATTGGTTTCAACAGAATGGTATAGCTTGCCGCACATCTCGTGCCACAATCGATTTATTGTGTCAAATGAATGGTGATCTCAATTGGCCGCCAAGAAGGTGTGATTTGACACCATTCTGTGTGGCGTCATTAAAGAAAAGTGTAATGCCACCAAACCAAAAATAATTGGACATTTAAATGCCAATAGTCGTGATGCCATTGCCGAGGTATGACCCCGATTGAATGAGCTTCTGTGAAACCAGCCGCGGCAGCCATATTCCATTTCTAACCGGAGCAATTCTTCTTGATAACAAAAAAAAATTGGCAAAATTTCAAACCGTTTTTATTTTATTGCATTTTTAAATTTAAACTTCAAAATGGCCCACCCTTTATAAAACACCTAAAGTGTAGTTTCTATTGTTTAGATGAAGTATGGTACATATACGCCAAGGCACGTGAAGGAATTTAAGTTTTTAATTATTTTTCTGTTGGTAGTAAAGTTTCTGAAGTCGCTGTAGCCTAGATAGTGTGTTAGCTTATTAGACGTTAGGCCACGGTACAAACCCCAGATCAGACATGTCCAGCAAAACGAAATATGCAAAAATATATCTTCGGCGACTTCCTCTCGGCAGAGTTCTGGAAAAACTCTGAGAGTAAATACAATTGCCATGAAAAGTTTCTCAAAAATCGTTGGGAGTCGACTTTAAATTGTAGGTTCCGCCATTCATATATAGAATTAACACATACGCACAACATAAGTGTTATGAGTAGCAGGGTCGTAATCCTGACTGAGGGTTTGTAATGACCAATTATTTATGTATGTATATACAATGTAGTCACTACCATCATTAATGACAATTTCACTATTTAATTATTGAATTATTTTCTAATATTATTAGGTTTACATTTAAGGAAATCGTTTTAAAATAAATTTTTATATTAAAATTTATGATTTTATTGAAAATTTCAGTGTTTCGTGTTGTTATATACCTTATATAACACACTTAAGCAGAGTTTTTGTAGTAGGGTGTCCATATTGATGATCTCTATTTATGTACATTGTAGTGATGTTCTTTAGAGTATATCTGCAATACAAATCAAAATGTTGTTGTTGATCTGCATGAACATGAAAACATGATGTTTGACAAAACGTTTCATTGGAATAATCACTTGTAACCCTGTAGGGTACATAAAAAAATATTGTAAATTAAGATGCAATAATCTTGCCTGCCATTCTTTACAACTTGCAATTCCATATTTTTTTCTTTACTATAAGTGTGAGAATTCGAAAGTTAATACAAGTGTTTGTATATGTATGTGTGTGTGTATATGTATGTATGTATGTAAGAGATAGTTAATGCAAGATTTGCAACACCCAGTTGTTTTAAATAAATTTTAAACATGCGTGTTATTTTTTTCTGCTTCTTAATGCAGCGATGCTTAAATGATAGAGACGCGCTTGCGTGCAGTTAATGATGAAAATGAAATTGTAAATAATTGATTGAAACTTTAGACAGACCAACTAAACAGACAGACCGACAGACCGACGAACATATTGTATAAATAGACAAACTATGCCACAGAGTATGTACGTATGAACGAATAAATTCAGTTGTTAATCGTAATACAATTTATTTTATTCATGCATTCCATTTCATTCATTTTCTTTCCTTTCGTTTTCTTTACTTATGTATGTTGCATTAAATCCATATCCATAGGTGTCGGTAGCTACGATTAATGGTCGCCCATAAAGGCAGTAACATAACATAGGCGCTTACTTCTATTCACTCGGCATATTTGTCGGGCGAGTGTTGTGCACACATGTGTTTTACTTTTCGGTTTGGCCATGTGAGGTGAGATTTTTGTGGGCTACCGTGAGGATGTTTTGACACACCTTTCGTTTTTGTTTTAAATAAATCATGTTGTGTTTCACATGTTTTCATTTCGTATCGCTTTTAAGTTGTCCCCCCCTCCTTCTGATGCTTCTATCAATTAGTTTTGCACATGGTGAACAAACGAAACGAAAATTACCTTCAATTTATGATTTTCGTTTTTTGTTTTCGTTTTTCTGTTTTTGATCAACATTTTTATTTTTAGCAAAGTTGTTGAACATTAAATTCGTTGTTATCACCAGTCATCCGTCCTATATATATACGGTAACAATATAATTATTTATTGGCTTCCAGGTACTTTAAAGTATTACAACAAAAAAAAAATCCCCAATTTTTTCTCTCCCCCTTTTTTTATTTTGATTTACAACATTGACTCTGAGGTACAATACATATTTGTTGGCCTTTATTGGTAGCAAAATGTTACATGTGGTTAATTCGTGTATGTTGTTGAGGCAGTAAATTGTTTGTAATTATGGGATGGAATTTTTCGAAGGGTTATTATCATGCTACACACAGATTCGATTGATATAAAATTACAAGCGACTCTCATATATTTTATTTGGTTTGTATGGCATTTAAATTGTTGTTTTTTTTTTGTAATAATAGGACATCTGCAATTCAATGCGGATGGTTTAAGTATGATACTCTTTGTTATCAAAGGATACAATAAAAAATTTTAAAACTTTGAGGTTATAAAACAAAAATTGCCATAGAATTGTCAAAAATACTCGTCATAGTCTAGAGCGTAGTGAGTAGGCCTACTAGACAAGAGTTTCGAGTTCAAATCACAGCAAAATATGTACAAAAAAGCTATAGTAGCAAAATCTCTGGGAACAAGTAATTCTAATGAAAAGCTTTCAGAATAACACACACAATGTGAGTGGTCCGATTAAAATATTCCTCTAACAAACTGAAGTCGACGTGGTCTAGTAGGTAGTGTGTTGGCTTATTAGACGAAAAGCCAGGGTTCGAGCCCCAGGCCAGACATCAAGACAAAATACAAAAAGTATATCTTCGGCGACTTCCTCTCAGCAGATTTCTGGCAAAAACTCTGAGGGTAAATAAAATTGCCATGAAAAGTTTCTCAAAAATCTGTCGTTCGGAGTCGACTTTAAACTGTAGGTCCCGCCACTCATGTATAAAATTAACACACACAACATAAGTGGTGTGAGAAACTAGGTCGTAATCCTGACTGAAGGGTTGTAATGACCAATTATGTATGTATGTCTAACAAACTGATCTTCCATTAGTTCCCTTACTCTAACGAAATCACAACAAGGCATAAAAGTGATATCAATAATAAAGGCTGCCATGCAGGTTCTTCGGATATACTTCTGGACTGATTATATTTTTCAGTATGACAAATTTTGGGAACTTACTGTTTGATTTGCTATTGTTATTTTGATCTTATCTATATTTCGTAATCTTTCTAAGCAGTGTGATCATTGTATGTCATTTTGTTATTGCTTGTCCATGTCGTCTTGACAACAACATATATGTATACGTAAAATACCTCTTAAGTATATTGATTTCGAACCATCTACGTCCAGACTAGACAGAGTCTTCTTCCCCAGATGCTTTCCCATTACGTGTACGGCTATTTCAAAACGTCTTTGGGCTTGCGTACTATAATGCAGAGAAATCTTGATACCACGTTAAGCGTTCTAAGTGTATGTTTTGCAGTTTGAGTTATGTTCCTACAGTTGAGAGATGTACCATCTGTTTCTGAAATGACAAAGACCGCCGGTATTCTCCGTAGTTTTCTCAGCTATTTTGTTTAAATTAAGTTTACTTTCATTTCGACCTCAATTCGATTGTACGTATGTGGCTTTATTTTCGTCGCCCGTAAACATTCGCTTTAGAAATGGTTTTCTATTCGCTCCCTTTTAGCAGTAAATCGTAAATGGAAATTCTATTCATTACATTTATTCTTGTTATTTTCAAACAATGGATTTGTTTACGTATCCAGTATTTTCCTATGGTTGATAAATGATTGCTGATGAATGAATACGTTTCGATCTTTCTTAATTTTTTCCATAATTTCACCCAAGTTTTAAGTGACAACTAAAACGAGGGGGTGGATCTTAAAAATTCAAATTTATCAAATCAAAAAGGAGTAAAGAAGCAAGCAATTTCGGTGCTGTTTTCCTAGTTACTTCATCGACTACGTAAACTCTACAAATTAATTCACAAGCCTATGACTGATTTTTACCTTTTTTATAGCCCCAACAGAGGCTGCTATACTTTGCTATGTTGTAGGAACTACATCTGTCTAATATGTTGTCATTTACCAATCTGGTTAAAGCGCATTTGAAATGTGCAAATCAGGCTGAATTTGACCGATTGCATGGTTTATGTTTACCTTCTACACCGCTGTCGTTTGTGGCTTATTGACATACAACTGAGACCTAAGAAAACCCCACAAGAAGCAGTCTAACGGAAATGTTCATGCCTTTAAACTCTCGCTCCTACAGAATATCCAATAGGGCGTGAGCTTTATGACGCCGTCCTGTTGACATCCCATGTCGTTGGTGTTCAAATCAATGAAGTGCTCGTCGTTGATAGTGATGCCCTGGACAACGTCGTTCTCAAAGAAATATGGACCGATGACGCCACCTTGGATCTCACGTGGATTAGTGTCATCTCTAATTTAACAGTTTTGTTCGCGTGATTTTTCTATGAAATTAGAGTCAGTTGCCAAATCCTCCTCGTTTACCTTCAATTACTGGGCTAGTTGAATTTTTACGAGTGCAAACCGAAGTCACATACATACATACATAATTGGTCATTACAACCCTTCAGTCAGGATTACGACCTAGCTTCTCACACTACTTATGTTGTGTGCGTTAATTTTATACATGAGTGGTGGGACCTGCAGTTTAAAGTCGACTCCGAACGACAGATTTTTGAGAAACTTTGCATGGCAATTTTATTTACTCTCAGAGTTTTTAACAGAAATCTGCTGAGAGTTAATCACCGAAGAAATATTTTTTTCATATTTTCGTTTTTTTTGTCTGACCTGGGCTTAGGTCTAATAAGCCGACACCCTACCTACTAGACTACGGCGACTACAAATGCAAATTCGTCGAGTTGTGGTCTGCGAAATTCCGTATTCTTGTGTGTGAGGCGAAATCGATTACCTCGGATTCTCGATGGCAATGTGTTGATCAATCGTTTATTGAACCAATGGATTCACATTTATCCACCACACTATGAATGTTTCTCCCGGTAGAATGATTAATGCGCCAATAAAATGTGCCAAACACACGCGGTACGTTGGTAGAAGGAAACACCCAGTTTAACTGAATAATTTGTTTTTTATACGTATTGTTCAATGTTATGTCTGGCAATGGTGATTTGGCAAAACAGACTAAATAAGTGGCAACTAATATGGTGGATAACAGCTGTCAAAGTTCGAAAGTACCAGATATGTACGAGGGATTTTTAATCTTTTAAAACCCCTAAATTCTCTAATTAATTTTTCTAAAATACTACACAATATATGTATATGTATGTATGTATATTGTTTTGTTAGTGTTATATATTAGTATACCACAAATTATTTATCCATGTCCGTATACAATAATTGTAGTGATTACTGTGGCATTATTAAACTATCAGACTAACCGGTAGTTCCAATTAGCTTATAATAATATGTATATTTTTTGAATAATAATTTAATATTTTCATTTCGATTGTTAAATAAGGGTCACTTATCCTTAAATTATATATCAGTCAGGCTGGCAAATTAAATGCAAGAACATACTGGATCCAGTTTTCCTCAGTTTTAATGCGGTCATTTAAATATTTTCTTCTTATCGTACCTGACAGTGATACGAAACCGAAAATAAGAAGTGGAATCACTTGAAGAACATCTCATCCGTTCTCCCTTTGTTTTTCAAAAAAGGGAATTTTTGTGATGTTTATGATGATTATAATTATTGTTTATTGTACATACATATGTATGTTGTTAAGGTTGTAGTTGTTAATTTTTTTTCGTTTGTTTTTGTTTTTGTAATCTTCTCTTAATTTTTCACCAACTTGTTAAACATGATTTTAACATGTTTTCGCATTTCATGTCTGTATTCCTCTCCATCTCGTACACTTTTGGTACTTTTCGTTCGTTTTTTTCTTGTTATTTCTTTTTATTTTTTGGAATTTGGTAGTCAAGTAATAATTGGTTTAAGTTTAAATGCTAAATGATCGACTACCAACTATACTGCTGCTTTACCAGCCAAAACACAAAAACCAAAAAGCCAATCAACCCAGCAAAAGTGGTCTACTCATCATCGTCTTTTAATTCCCACTTGAATACTCTGTTTCAGATGAACGCGTACTATCTACACATGCCCCAGGAGAATGTGTATGTTCGCATGAGAGTCGATGACAAAAATTGCCGAAAAGAAACCGAGAAAAAACAAAACAAAAAAAGAAAGGAAAACAAAATCAAAGAAACCAACGTTAATGCAACAACAACATTCAACAGGCCAACCAACATTCATTTCTTGTCAGCAACATCATCATCTGCGATACATCAAGTTCGATTAACAACAACAGTAGTTAAATTCGTTGTTGATACATGACGTTACTGTTGACAACAACAATAAATATTTCGTTAACAATATTCTTTTATTTTTATTGTTGCTGTTGTTGTTGCTATTCTTGTACGTCAGAAAATCATTAAAAATGTGCACAGTAATGGAAAAACTTCACTTGAATGGAATGGAATTTTTATTGTTGCCGTTAAAAAGTATCATTAACCGTCAATTGTTGTTTTATAATGTTGCTGTTGATGTTGCTGTTGTTGTAGCTGCTGTTAAACATGCGTTAAACAATTCAACAAAAATATGACGTTGATGTTGTTGTTGTACAATAAGATAAAATTTTGTGCCATATTGTTGCCCTTTTACAATACTTTTAACAACAATAGCCACCAACAACATGAACAACAATGGGAATAAATATGAAAAACCGAATTATTGACCATTGTTAACGATTTTCAATATCATCACTTTAATTTATTCTTTCATTTTTCATTATTCCGCTTTCTACCATGACCGCGAGTCAACTACCGTTATTTCACCTGAATAACTGAAATTATTTTAAGCAATCTAAACCATTTATTGTATTTTTATTCACTTAATTAATCCTTTACTTACTAATACACAATCGAAATATGACCCATATGCAGGTGAATAAAGAAGAAAGAAAAAATAAAGAGAAAATATACGACGTATTTGTTCCCATAGATCCTATAAGAAGCAGGAGGCGTTAATAAATTTGTTGAATATACTTCTGTCCACTGTCAATGCTCTCACTTCTCCCTACATAACTAGCCTGTGTCCCATTTACCAGCCTGCATAAATGCGACGTTATATTCTTTGATTACCGGATTTCAGCCTACAATATTTCCCGCGACAATCTTCATGAAGTGTGGCCAATCCACCGCCATTCAACACTATTTATTTATTCGATCATTGATTGTTGATTCTCAAAATCTATTTTTGATCACCTCTCTAGGCCAGAGTATTCGCAAGATCTATGGGTGCTGTAGATATTAGTGAGTCAGAAGCTCTTGATGTTCTGGACATGAATTAGTGTGATGTTCGCTGGCACCGGCACAGTTTTCAAGAGTCGAAAAAAGCATTCAAGTGCCTTGGATGCTTAAGGCGGTGCCAGAAATACTTTACTTTACTTCATCTGATCTTATATTCCGAAAATGGAATATAACTCTCATATATTTGGTCGATGCCTCGAAGTCTACTTTGAGTCTTCTCGACCGCGTATAGGAGAGGGTGAAGGTGCTCATTAATGACGGATCATTAGTTCATTGGATCATCGTCGCAATGTGGCTTGTGTTCAGCAGTTTTATAGCTATTTCAGCGGATTCTGCTCGAGCGAAATAAGGGGATTTGTTCCCGATCACCATGTATTCCTACGTAACACGCTTCTTTCTCAGCGAGCTCATCCGTTTGTGGCCGATTGACCAGTGGATCGCACACTGTATTACAGAAAAATTTCATTTCCAGCAGAGGTCTTTCTTGGCACTTATATTTAAATATAGTGTCCACAAACAATACTTCCTCTTTTCTCATTCACATAACATATTTTGCGAGCTCTAACACAATGGACTACATGAGCAGGAGACATTCCCTGCGTGTTGGTCGTACAAAAGAAATTAATTCACGAACAAACAAACCCCAACTCAGATATCTTAAAAAAAATTCTTTCGGGCTACTTTCTCCTCCATGGAAAGTATCTCCTATCTGGCTTTTGGACACAATGTTAAACTGTAGTTACCGCCACTCATTGTAACACACCAATAGGATTGGTGTGAGAAGCTAGGTCGTAATCCTATCTAAAGGGTTGTAATGACCAATTAAGTAAATGTTTATTGTCCAGCCGCATCTGTTACTCTTGGTATATTCTGCAGATTTGAGAGTCTATGAGCTATGAAGCAAATTTTATTTGCGTAAATGTGATGCTTTAGCTTGCGATAGTTTAAACAACCTTCGCGCACCGTTTTCCGCTTATTTCGCTTTACTTAAAGCTTTGCAAAGTTTAATTCTCTTGCTGGCATTCTGATAAATGTATCTAATAATTGAGATGAGTTTAAAGCGGATATTTTTATATCGTATATGCTCCTTGACAAAACACATAAAGGCTGCCTTCCAAAATGTTAGTTGCTTTGTGTTTGACCAAAGTATCGTGTTTCATAATGCCGCTGTACAAAATATATACAATGTATTCTATTGCAAAACGTCGTCAATGTGTATTTTTAACGCAGTCAAAAAGCAATCAGGCATCGGATTTATAGTTGATGCATTGTTTGGTTACTTTGCATATCTACATAGTTTATATACAGTAGTAGAACTCCATACAAACTTTGTATTGATACATTTTGTAAGGCAGCCAAAGGGTGTTTATCAGTGTTCAACAAATTATTTAACGATAAAACGAAGATTGTTTATATGGTCGATAGCCGATTTTTGCAGTCTGAATCTGGCCTGTGTCTGATAAAGAGTTGGTGACAGTCTTTAGGGCGAGTGTATAGCAATAAAAGTAAAAGAGGTACAATTTGATGAAAAAAAAAATTATTTACACATTGCTTATGTAGTATTTTAGTCTTGTAGATAGTATGTTTGCTTATTAGACATAAGGCCTCGGTTCAAAACCCAGATCAGACATCTCCAACACAACGAAATAAACAAAAGAATTCCTTCGGCGACTTCCTCTCAGCAGATTTCTGTTGAGTAATTAAACTGTCATGGAAAAGTTTCTTAAATTTCTTATCGTTTTGGAATCGCCTTTAAACTACAGGTCCCGCCACTCATGTGTTCAAATTAAAATACACATTATAAGTGGTGTGAGAAACTAGATCGTAATCCTGACTGAAGGGATGTAATGCCCAATTATGTATGTATGTGTATATATGTAGCAGCTCACTTTAATCAATTCTATTACACGGTTCTTTTACGTCGTCCTTTTACTAAAACTGTATGGCAACGTTAAGCTCTACTTACACTTAATTTATTTTCGTTTTGGCAACTTTTAGAATCTTACTGTTGATTTGGTATTGTTTTTCTTTTGTTTACTATCTTTCGTGGTCGTACGTTGACTTTATCGACGCCTCCGTTCTATAACATTCTAAGTCGAAAAAGTGTGTTTTGAGTTATGAGCTCTCAAAGTTTTCACGCGACATACGACTATATGTGTATTCTATGTAGATTTTTCCCGTTTCCTTCGGAACGAATCGGCGCATATTAACCAAATTTTGACAGTATTTAAGTTAGAGAACGTAGAATTTAAAAATGCAAGAACATTAGAAACGTTCTAAGTGTACTATGGAGGGGTCGATATGTGCTTATGATATTTTTATTGTTATTATCGTTATTTGTTTGTTGTTGTCTTATTTTTCTTGTTTGTTTTTTTTTTCTAGAATACACATTCAGCAGCAATATACATATATCGCTTTACTACACCACATATTACAAATGTACATATGTACGTATACCGCAGTTAATCGAAGTACGAAGTCAACATAGGAATTTCTCACGCATATAACTTGGAAACATTTTTTGGTAAAAAAAAATGGTAATCGTACGTTGACTTAATCAATTGCATCTCTAATTATGATACTTATTCTGCACTCTTTTCGTTCGTAGCTGTTTAAGAACCTTGGCAGCGACATTTGACAATATGAACACAGCTGTACGGTATTGCAAGTAACAGTGAAAGGTAAGTTTAAACAGGAAGCATTTTAGAAAAACCCATTAAAATATGCGATTAAAAGAAATTAAAAATCTGGATGAATCATAAAAAAATCTCAATTAAAAATTATTTAAATTAAAATTTTAACGATTTTGTTAATTAAAATACTTACTACTCCTCTCCTCAACCACAACTCGTATAATAAACTGTCAATAAAAATGAATGACAATAATAATTAATTTCCATATCTAATGAATGATTTAACAATCCAATCTATCCATCTGTATATAATCAATCTATCTATCTACCTATCCATCTACATATCTATCATTCTCTTAAATATGGTAGAGATTCTAAAATAGATGTTAATTAAATGAAATTATTTTTATGTTGATGATGATGATGATTTAAATGGGATATGGTGGTTGATGGTAGTGACGTTGTGGCATCATTAAATTATCGAGTTTAACCAACCATAGTATTGTGTTTTTAAATATTTTTTGTTCGTTGCTTTTGTTGTGCTTTAATTTGTTGTCAGATTTAGCTTTTGTTCCATAAAAAAATTGTTTTTGTTTTGATTGTTTTGTGTGTATTGTTTGACAAACAATTTGTCTATCTGACTGCCATTGTTTGGCCATGATTTCCCCGAGTTTTTTTTTCTTTTTTTTTGTGAATAATGAATGGGCGGACGATTATTGAATAAAATATTGTACATATGTGTATATGTATATGCCAGAGGTAAAGGTAAAATATCTCAGAGTATAACTGTGTGAATGTATGAATGAATGACTGAATGAATGAGTGAATGTGACATTTTTACCCCTTTTGTCGTACGGTCGTATGCAGTTTGTACTGAGACAATGACACAGCGTCAGACATAGCGTTAAACACGTGTTAACCGATTGTTAAATTGCATTCAATGAGCTGCCACACACCAAATACACATACAAACACACTCACACGAAAATCTTTCCGATCTTGAAATGATTTTAACTTCATTTCTTTTGTTTTTTTTCGGGTTCGGCTTTAGGGACTTCCGTTTTAATTAAAATATTATGTTTATTGCTGTTGCTGTTGTCTTTGCTGTGTGGTTTATTGTTATAGTTTTAGCGACAATCGACAGTAAATTACGGAAATCCTATTAAAATGTTGATCTTGCATCTGTTTTCGTTTAGCGTTTATACGATAATTTTTGTATAAATGGGCTGTAGTAAAATGAGGATTTAAGTGTAATTAAGGTTTTTTGCAAATTATAAACGATTTTCTCTTAAGAGAAAGAAATGTTAAGAAATTAAATTTCTAATTTCGATTATTTTTGTAGAAAGTAGGTGAAACTCATTTTATTTTTTCTTTAAACTTTAACGTATTGAAAAATCAATTTTAATTGCTATGTACATACTATATAACATGTATTGAAGTCGACGTATTGTAGTAGCTAGTGTGTTAGCTTATTAGACGTAAGACCACGATCAGACCACTGTCAGACCTTTCCAACAAAACTTTTTCTGAGAGTTAATAAAATTGCCGTGAAAAGTTTCTCAAAAATCTGTCGTTCGGAATCGACTGTAGGTCCCGCCACTCATGCATAAGTTTAACACCCACAGTATAAGTGGTGTGAAGCTAGGTCGTAGCCCTGACTGAAGTATTGTAACGGCTAATTATTGAATATTAATAACACAAAGTGTATGTGAAATTTTTTTATGCATTTGTAACACCAATTTATGTAATAAAGTGAGTAATATAATATCGTTCTAATGTCAGCCACGAGTTCTCTGGGTCAAATGAATTCGACAGATGGCATGGATTGTATTGTCTTTAAGGCGCGCAGTGGTTTCTAGCTTGTTAGCCGTCAAATCGCACTTTCTAAAGGAAAAGTTTATAATGTTATGAAACATTTTAATACTTTCGGTACTACAAACGGCGATATGTATGGCGTCCAATTAACCAACATTATAATTCCAGTTTTACCATCTAAACCATAAGTTTCTTCTTGGTATTGGACCAATTTTGAGGGTCAGTGAAAAACTTGTGAAAAGTTGCTCAGAGAAAGGAAACGGAAAGTGGCCAACTCAATACTCTGATCTCAATCCAATTGAAAACTTGCAGTTTAAAAGAGGATGAAAACGTCGAAATGTGTTGAAGGGCTATTCCTCGAACCGACATGAAGCTGTTTTTAAAAGGTTACCCACGAAATTTTTGGTGGTAAGAAAGAAAAATAAAAATCTTACAATGAAAATGATTCTAATACATGTATTAATGTGAAATGGCCATCCCAATTAAAAATTTTAGAAATGACCCTGAATTTATTCTAAGCGAATACAAAACAATAAAGTTTGTAAGCGAATGTATATTTTTTGATTTGGTTTGCCTTTGAAATAACTACAGAATATAATAGGCTGACATAAGTATGTACAAATAGTCAGAGAGAGTATGAATAGAGGTTCGATAATTCTGTGTATGTTTGATCATTCTATTTTTTGTTTCTTCAAGCAATTTACAGGTTCCTACCAAAACTTTTGATGAGTCAAACTAATTTTTAATGATTCTCTTTGTGGTATTCCGATGCCTGGGTTTTAAATATTTGAATAGCTTTTTACGTAGAGATGTAGCCGCCGTAGTCTAGTAGGTTGAGTGTTGGCTTATTAGACGTGAGGTCTCAGCAGATTTCTGGCAAAAACTCTGAGAACGAATAAAAATTGCTATAAAAAGTTTCTCAAAAAAATCTATCGTTCAGAGTCGACTTTAAACTGTAGGTCCCGCCACTCATGCATAAAATTAAAACACACAACATAAGCGGTGTAAGAAGCTAGACCGTAATTCTGACGAAAGGGTTGTAATGACCAAAGTAGAAGATATTGTACTATAAATATAATAGTTGTCATGTTGTTGGTTTCTTGAGTTCGAAGAATGCTTAGTTTGCAAATATACTGTGTGATTTAATTTCTTTTCTTTTTTGCCGCTTTATTCAGTTTCATATCATGCTTCGTAAAATAAAATAGCACAACGAATTCAAATTTTTCACACACTCTACCAGTTAATATGAAGCAATTGTAATGTAAAATCCGTAGTCGTAAAAATAAATTCCTTAAAGTGGCCACACTAAAAAATTAAATGAATTTTTCATAAAATCCCAATCGTTAATGCATATATGATGTGTAAACAGGCATAGACACACACACGCATGTAGCATAATTGAGTGTAAAGAGATCAGAAGATTATCATATCTCCAGCATAACGACAAAGAAAAACGAGATTAACATATTCATTCTTTATTTTCATTTTCATTTTTCTTTTTTTTCTTTTTTTTCGGAATATAAAACAACAACTATGCTAACCTTATTTTATTGCCCATGCAAAAATCACTTAAAAACTCATAAAATTATAAAAGAATACTTAACTTTATTTTTTGTTTTTTTTTTTATTTTATTTTACTTGACTTTACAAGAAATTTTTGTTTTTTGTGCGTTTTTTCAGTATTTAAGCGCAGGCGTACACAATAGATTGTTTTTGTTATTGTTGTTGGAAATATCTGGTGGTGACCACCACCAACAGTATTTAACCATGTCATGATACCATAACACATAATGAGTAAATGCTTTACGACAAATAAAAAAAGAAAGAACAAAAAAATGAGAGACAGACAGACAAACAAACAAATTTTTTTTGTCTATAAGGTATGCTCGTTCGCAATACTAAGCAAAGAAAAAACAAAAAAGTCTATTGATTATAAGCGTGTGCCAATAACTCGAGAAAACCACACGACTTTTGTATCGTACACACGTCTGGAACGTGAGTCAGTTCGTCAGATGGTCACACAGTCTGTGAGCGAGTAAGTACAGAACGTTGTTTTTTTTTTCAAGTAACGTTTTTCTTAAAGTCTATTAAAGGTTGTTTTTATTGTTTATAGTCTACCCACCGCTGTGGTGTAAATTGCCAATGAATGACGAAGTCGCGTACACTAGTTGGTCCATTGAAATTGGAAAATAATTTCGTTTCCACACTCAAAAACCTGATGACAATTATGGGCTGTAAATTTAACAAAGTTTTAAAAGCATTGTAGGGGATAAACGACATCCTGCGAATCCTGTTTAGGGGATTCTCCAAAATATAGACCAAAGCACAATAAAAATACATTTCATTTAATTAAGTTCATAATATCGGGTCTTGCACCACGGAATTTCGAACTATAAAAGTTGATAACGGCAACCTTATTAGAGTTAAATCCGGCAAATTATTTGTCATTTATTCAGGCACCAATTCACCATATACAACATGTGTTGTCTCAGTGGGCTCTGGAGCAATTTACATACACATATATAGTTGGTCTTTACAACACTTCAGTCAGAATTACGAACTTGATTCTCACACCACTTACATTGTGTGTGTTAAGTGGTCTACTAGACTACGGCGACTACGAGTAGCTGGCAACTGATTCTAATTTTCACTGAAATATTATCTTCAACAAACTCATTTCTGGATGAATGAAGGTCCAATGCATCCCGAAAAATACACTTTTTTGGGGATTATGCGCTGATGGCGTCATCGTCCATATTTGTTTCATAGGGTGGGCCATTAAACTTTTAAATTTAATAACGCAATAAAACAGAAACGGTTTGAAATTTTTCAAAATTTGTTCTTTTGCTGTGAACTACAATTGTTCCGGTTAGAAACGGAATATTATTTCATTCATGTGGCTGACTCACAATACCTCATTCGATCGAACCAATTTTAGTGCACTTTTTCGAGTGCGTCGTATCTCTGCAACGGCATCAGGAATGTTGACCTTGAAATGTTCAATTGTCTCTGTTTTGTCGCTATAACACTTTTCTTTAACGGCGCCCCATAAAAAATATTCCAATATGAAGCAATTGTCAAATCGCAATTTATTGGCGGTCAGTTGATATCACCAATTCGGCTAATTATACGGCCATCGAATATTTGATGCAATAAATCGATTGTGCCATTAGCTGTGTGGCAAGTTGCACCATCCTCTTGAAACCAAGCATCGTTCACATCAATACCATGAAGATTGGATACAAAAAATTCGGTTATCATGGTGCGATAGGTGTCTCCATTGACCGTAATGGTTGCACTGTCCTCATTTTTCAAGAAATATGGACCAATGGTGGTGCCTCTGCTCCACAAGCTGCACCAAACAGTCACTCGTAATGTGTGCATTGGCTTCTGGAAGACAACGTATGGGTTCTCTGAGCCCAAAATACGGCAATTTTGCTTATTAACGTACCCACCAAGATGAAAATGAGCTTCATCCGAAAAGATGATATTTTTGCTAAAATCGACACCATCGTGCAGTTTCTCGTTGGCTCAATAATTCCCAATGTTGCTCAAGCGTAAATCGAGATAATATACTGAATTTTGTGACAGAACAGAATGACATAAGCATTGCCAGATTCGAAATAACCGATGGTTCAAATTTAAACCAATAGATGGCCCACCTGATAGAACGACGTTGGCTATCACTGTTAACGATAATGATTGACAATTTCATTTGGTCTGAATTGGATAATTTGCACAACAACAACATGTGATTTCAACAGGGTATTTTGAGCGAGGAATCTGAGTGCTTGGTCATCTCACGTGGAGGCGATATGTAGTGGCGATCGAGATCATGCGATTTGTTTGCGTTAGACTTTTTCTTGTAAGCTGTCTTAAATAGTTGGTGAATGCGAATAAGTCACAAAGAATAGAGGTCTCATAATCTAACATAGCTCATAGCATCGGTCCATTTCAGCCAGACTTTTGAGTCAAAGTCATGGAAAAATAGATATTTCCTATGTGCTCCACCTAGAAAATTCGTGGTGGACATTTAATGATGTTATATTTCACACATAACGGCATCAATAGGTCTCTTAAACGATTAAAAAATTTCGATAACATTCGATGCCACACACACTTTGTTTTATTTAAATTTAAAGATTGGAAACGCTTAATGAAACGCCCGATATAATTTCTATTCAACAACACTATCATGATATTGTGAGTGTAATAAATGCATACATATTGCAATAAAAAGAAAGAAAATGCAGTACGCGGAACCTCCATCATAACGTAGTTAAATGTAACAAAATTTAACAACGAACTACTTTTAGTCTGACTATCATCGTAACAGTATTTATCGTTAAAAAGTTTATTTCACTCTCTTAAGGAAGAGCCAACCCAATGTAGGAATTACAGAAGATTAAAAATAGACGCGAAGAAAAGAATTCTTATTGGTGGCATAATAGAGGGAACATCTTCTTTTTCATATTTTCTTTCGTATTTTTATTCTTTTATAATACGAACGCATGTATTTAAAAGAAAATTTTGTGGTTTAAACCATGTTAGCATTTCCTAGATACTTAGTCTGACACATAATGCTGTGTTAATAACAGGCGGTAATGTATTCTGTTCGGTTCGGTTCTGTTCTGTTTAAAGGCGGTCTGGGAATGTCTTAAAAATGATGCGTAAATAAAAATTTTAACTAAATTGTTGGAATATTTCTCAAGACTTAACATTGTGTGAGAAAGAAAGGATTGTTAAAAGGCGCTAATTTCTGTCAAATAAATTTAAAGAAAATTATAAGGAAGTGTTTGAGTTTACTATTTACGAATGCTCTTAAAATGAAATGGATTCCCAAACCTATAATTTTTGTTAAACAATGCAATTTAATTATGTATAATATATTATATATGCTAAGTATGTGTTTGAGAGTTTGGTTTGTAGATTCTAATTAAATTTGATTGAAAAAAAAAATCAACTAAAAATGTCAAATCACTCCTACAATTTGCGTGTGGCAGAAATGACTTGGTATTCTTACTAACTTTCGTATTCTTACTAACTAAAACCCCTGAATTGGTTTTCTGTACACTAAGTTATATTTCCATTCGATATTACATCAGTAGGTGAATATACTTCTCCATTATACAGCGCTTCTTTAACTGCAATATAAAACCGTTTGTCAACCTCAGGTTACTTCTTGATATATGACTGCTGTATGACTCAAATATCCTCTTACTTCAATTTCAAACAAAAGTTTTAAATAAATCAAGCCCACTTGGTTTGAGAAGAGCCTGTGTATTTCTTTATCTTCCCTTTTGTTTAGTATATCGCGCCTCCACTGTACATAAGACTTCTGTCCCGAACAAGTCTCCTCGAAAGTTCGTCTGCAAGAACAATGCCGCGAATTGATAAATGTCCTGAAATCTAGCAGAGGGTAACTTTATTTCGACAATTCAGCTTCTCCATACAGTTCCATAGTATCTTCATTTAACCTCATTAGATCCGATTGCTCGAATGGCAACCATACTGCCAGATGGTAGTGCTATATTCTGTCTTTTTACCTCATATTCAAAATGAATAGTATGGCATAAACATCCGCTTGGTAGATAACCGTGAAAGTAAGTCCTTTCAGAGATATTGTATGTTTCGTCTCTGGGCTTTGTCGAGGACTATACTAGCGTATAACTCAATGTCTCTTAAATGATGTGCTATAGTATATTGAGGAGTTAGAGGCTCTAAAGAAGTATTCAAGTACCTTATATCTTAAAACAGTGCAAATCGTACTTTACCGGATCTGAACCTCAATGCCTTTCGCTACTGCTAAATTACAGCGCCGATGCAAGCATCACTATCGCATTAAAGGTGTTTTTAATCTACAATGTCTGAATTTAGGGCACTCCGAATGAAATCTATAATTACCCTGTGGAGATGTTTAATCTAATGACACAATTTAAAACAAAACAGTAAATATTTTATATTTTACGATGAAACATGCGGCAGGATGTTACTCATCAACTGTTTTATAAAAAATTTATTGTTTTCGCTGTCAAATCAATGGCATATAATGAGTAACTACATATCTTCGTCTATAAACGAAATCGATAAGGAAGAGTTATTTTCCAATTTCCTCATTATTTAATATGATTACGTCGTTAATGTTTTTCATCAATTTCATTCACTTAGAAAAATGGTTTTTCGTCAGTTTTTCCTTTAAGAGAGTATTTGATTAACAACCACATGAGTGGTGGTAAGACGCATTTTACTTGTCATAATCTCAAATTGAAATCTATAATTTGTTGTTGTTGTTATTGTTTCTGTGTAATTTTTCTGTCTTTTTTTTTTTGTTTGTTTTCTAGTTTGTTATCTCTTTTTTCTTTATGTAAAGTTGTTACTATTATTGTTAATGTTGTTGTTGTTGTTGTTGCTGCTAATATTAGTATTGGTATTGTCGCTTGGCATAGCCACAGCTAGCAACAAACAACAAACCTTTCAACAACATCAAAAATCATGTAAATCGTTATCGAAAAACGCCTAAACTCCTAGCTTAAGATATGCAATGCGAGCAACTTTTTTCGTTTTTTCTTCTTTTTTTTTCTCTCAATTTTCTTGATTCGAAATCAATCGCCAACATTCACTGAAATAAATACGGCGATAGAGAAACGCCATGCTTTTAAGCCAGAAATGTGAAGAGGAAAAAACTCATTAAAATGTCCAATTAAATTAAAAAAATGCAGAAAATAAATTAAAAAAGTCAAAATAAATAAACGAATTGATAGAAAAGCTATTGAATATTTTCTACAAATACAACAACAACAGCAAAAAAAAAACAATGTCTAGGAAACGCTAAAGATCGATGGAACCCATTATTAGGCAGACACTTTAGCGAATACATTGTTATTGGCTGCGTTCCCTTCTCTCGAATCTAGGAAGAGGATGTTTAACAAACAATAACAACAGCAACAACAACAACAAAAGAAAGCAAAACAAAAGAAAATTAAATCAATTTTTCTGAACAACTTTAACCTTTTTCATCTTCTTTCCTTTTTATTTCTGAAAAAATTTCGTGAGATTGATCGTCGTAAATAAAAAGTCTACGAAAAAAAAACTAAGCAACTGTAATACTGTACCGTACCAACTGCTAAACATTCAGCAAAAATAAATACATTTACCACCAACAACAACAACAACAACTATACTAAAAACAATAACAATAAAAATAACAAATCTAATATTGTGTTAAGAAGACAAACTTGGTTGTCTACAACAAAACAATAACAACAGCAACAAACGAAAAACAAAACAAAGCAACAAACATTTGCAACCAGCAACCGACCGAATGAATGCTCGACCAACAAACAAACTCCTGCTGCTGCTGCTGCTGCTACAACATCGTCGATATTGAAAAATGTTGAATGTTTGTATTTACCAACTATTAACACAGCAATAACAACAAATACATTCATCAACTATACTAAAAACAAGCACAACAACAAAAGAAGACAATGAAAACGGTACCGTCTCAAGATCAGTGTCTTGAACAATTTCATTCATTGAAAGCAAGAAAATATTAAAAATGAAATGAAATGAAATTTTTTGATCCTTTACATTCGCATGATGTGCTTGTAAGCATTTGAGTTCGGTTTATTGTTCGAAGTCACTACAATAGTCGTGCTAATACGAAGTATACAAATTATTTCAATATTATGTTGCCGGGAATTTTTCATGATGCCATAAGATTAGAAAGAGAGACTTAAAGACCTTGATTATTCCGATAAATTCTACTTACTTGTCTATACTTATTCAGAGATATCAGGTGAATTTCAAGCCATTTACACGTCTGCAAACGTAATCAGTTTTTTAAGATTGTTCCTAAGACGGTCGATTTAAATATACCCTCTTAACAAAACGTCAAACATCTGCAATTATTAGTCAATGTTAATGTATTCTCAATCGCTTTTACCAGATATTTTATCTGTCTTTGTTCAAGCTTAAGACCCCTACCTAATTGGTTGTTATAGCCCTTTAGTCAGAATTGCGATCTAGCTTTTCGTACTACTTACGAATCGTGGACCTACAGTTTAACGTCAGCTGTGATCAGCAGATATAGTAGCATTTTCATGGGAATTATATTTATTCACAGACTTTTTGCCAAAGGACTGCTGAAAGAATGATGCCAAAAGAAAAAAATATTTTTCTTTTCATATTTCGTTTTTGTTCACGATGTCTGAGATGGGGTTTGAAATTCGGCCTCTCACCTAAGTAGCGAACGTTCTACCTAGACGTTGTAGATGACCACATTTAATTCGAATTATGATGCAAAAATTTTCGAACACTCAAATTACATTTTCAAATCATATTACCTAAATAGAATATATATAAAGCAACTACACAACAATATTAAGAAGACCAAAGTTCGTAGCTGGAATAGAAGTAACCGTTTCAAGTGTAAATGGAATAACGAGGAGCTTGAAGATATCAAATCCTTTGCTTATATGGACATACTGCTAAAGTGACTCCGTTGAGACCATTTAAAATCGCATTGGAATAACTCAACAAGTATTTGTACAATGGGTCAATTCAACCTTGTCTTAATTGACAAGTACACGTCCTCTAACCATTTGGAGAATTACGGAAAGTTATCGTCTCTAATCCACCAAAACAACAAAATTGACTGTTGTGGGATACCTCAACTCATGATTTAAAAGTGAAGAGGACATAGCTGAATATTATAAGAAAACAAAGGCCTGTGGCAAAGAGCGGAATAGAATAGAAGTTACTAAAAGGAAAATTTCACAGTTTCAGAGCAACGAATGATGATACAACTCATACGAAAGTGGAAGGAGAGGACGACGCACCGACCAGAACATGCAGAAGGTAAGTGGAAACCGATTCAATTGCCGGAAATGATTTGACACACTAAAGATCGTAATAGTAAGATTTCTTTATGGGTAATTATTTTGCCCTGATGTCGTAAAAGCCAGTGTAAATTAATGATAAAGAAAGACGAAATTTGTTAGCAACTGCCTAAAAGTTTGCCAGGATCTAAAATGCAATATGAAGAGTAAAGGATTTTTTCAGAATTTACGAAGAGTAAATAATACAACCAAGGAAAGCTAAATGAAGACTTACAGTTATGCTATAAACACATTCGAGACCACAGGCTACCGACTACAACCTTTCAAAAATAGAATACTTGTGTGTTCATATACACAATACTCCGTTGTAACGGTGGCCAACTTAAACTATTTTTTTTTTTGTTGGTATGTTAGCGCCAACACAATAAGATACGTTGATTACATATAAATATTAAAAACGCGAAAGAGATCTCATGACAACACTGATAGATTGGATTGAGGCTGTACGACATGTCAATATTTGTATAAGAAAGAGCAGTATAGTGGACCAGAATGTAACCACAACACATAATTAGATGAAGGATGCATTTTTATGTAAACAAATACAGAGAAATACGAGTTTTAATTTTATTTTGTTTTTTTTTTAAATATTTTTTGTTCTCATTCATCATAAAATACGGATGAAATTCTGTAATATTTTTCCTTTACGTACGTATGTATGTATGTATTCTTACTTTACGTATGTTTGCTAGCAAGAACTCCTATCGTGTTTATTTTGTGGCTGCCGTCTTTGAAGTAATTAAGCAGCTGAGAGCTCAGCAACATTTGTTGATGTAGACGTGTAGCTGGTGGTTAGTAGCGTAGAATGTGTTTATAGCAATAAAATTACTATCGTTTTAATGCAACATGTTAAGGAAAAAGTATAAATGGGGGTAGAGATTATGATACGAGGATGATTAGAATACTATACGGAAACAAAAAATATTTTTGAACAGTAATATATAGCTTCTTCTCGATTTCATTGCAATATCTTTGAAATGGCTGCCTATTTATAGGTAAAAGTAAATATATTATCTGGTTATTGCATGTACCTTCATTTAAAATTATCTCGAGATTTTTTAATAAGAATTCGGTTGAAAAAGATTACATTTTAAAATTCGATGCACTTATTAATTATTTTTGAACAACGTACGAGTATGTATGTACGTGTACCTACAATCAACGTATGAGATTCGCTCTAACAAAATATCAAGAGATCCTTGTTACTTTTCATTTAAAACATTGTAGATTGAGAATACATCAAATTAATGGAATTTCTGTGTACCTTCTTCTGAAGGTGCACTTTCTTTATTATTTCATATCAGTTAGGCGTGTTCTTGGCATGCACAAAATATTAAAATATTTTCAAGAAAGGAACGTTAATTTTCTCTACTCAGTAAACGAACATTTTTATGATATTTATTTATTTATAAATGCTACTCTAGCGTCCTTATTAGATTTTGAATTTCCACTGCTTTACAACATTCCTTTACATCATGTTGCCGCTTCATTGCTGATGACGATGTTTACAATGATGACGATTTCAATCGGTAAATAACAAAAAAGCCCTTTTACACGCGCTTACACGACTTTAATGGATGCAACAGCAATGGACTTGAGATAAAATGCAATAATAAATGCCTGGAAAAAAACATCACTAAACTGGGTAAATCGGGGTTACTGCACAAAACGATTTTGATTGTAAACGAGCATGTAACGAATACCATTCGACGTTTAACACACCATCGTCAGCTGAAGATGTTGATGATGGTGATGGCGATGATGATGGAACTTTTTTTTCTTTTGTTTTTGTTTTTATTGTTGTTCAGTCGAAGTTGAAATGGCTTTTTTTCTTCTGAAGTTTTGTTTTCTGTTATTTTGGAGTGAAAATGGTTTGAATACCTTTTTCGGGTTGCTATGATTGTTGTTGTTGTTGTTGTGGAGTCTTTTTTTTTTTCTTGTAAAAGTAGTAGTAGTTCGGCTTAAATGTCTTGGATTGCTATGCTAGTTGGCCGGTTTTCTGACTTGCCTTTAATGGGCAATCGATGTCGAATACAAATACAGCTTGAACAACAACCAAATGGTGGTCAAGTCAGTACAACAGACAACAAAAATGTGATCAAAATCAAATGAAAATAAAACATCATATAAACGAACGGAATTGTAATGACGAAGGAGGAGAGAAGGGACTGAATTGAATTCTTTCTTTGGCGAAACAATGCAAAAGTATTCCAGTAAAATCTTTACAACAGTAACAAAATCATTACACCAACAACAATATGTTTTTATGTTATGTTGCTGCTATTATTGTTAACTATTAAAATTGATAATACAACATGAACAGAAAAACCAGAAAAAAGGCATTAAATGACTGAAGTCAGTCAATTTGAGTATGTACATACGTACAACATGTAATAATAACATGTGATGTGATGTACAGACATACATAAAAAATCATTCCATACGATTGAATGAACTTTGGTCCCCACTTCTTCTGCAATTACATACGAATGCACACAATACATACGAATTAAAGCAAAAAAAAAACTTTCATTATAACCTTGAATAAGACTTTTGACTTTTTTTTTATTGGCAAATGAAAAATTTAAAAATCTATGCTCACAATATGCCAACTTATATTCTTAACATAGAACCAAAATATAAAGGGGAGTTCAAAGTAGCCCAGTTGATCGACTTTCACCAGTTTGAACAGCCAATGGGTGATATTTCAATATTCGTGAATACCTCAAGTATTTGAATTGGGAATTTGAATATATTTTTTTTTTAGT
Source organism: Sarcophaga subvicina (assembly GCA_936449025.2). Taxonomy (NCBI): domain Eukaryota; kingdom Metazoa; phylum Arthropoda; class Insecta; order Diptera; family Sarcophagidae; genus Sarcophaga; species Sarcophaga subvicina. The sequence continues at coordinate 45,433,346 of OW388084.2, forward strand.
TATCCTTAAGAAAATAAAATTATCCTATTAATCAAAAAACATGTTTTCGAGTAGTTATTAGTGAAAGTAGGCACAATCCGAATTAATTCTGTCTGACGGGAACGCTAGGTAAACTATGTCATAACAGGTTGGTTGATCCATTTTATTTTTTGTATTAAAAATGTAGAGTTAATTCTATCTTGAAATTAATTTCTATTCAATTCTAAAGGCATTGTGGGAGCCCGCTTTTCATTTAGAATACAAAACAAAACTCCTCAAGTTTAAATTTCGGATCGTAGTACTTCAATATAATTTACCGGCCTTCTACGGGATTTGAAAAATGTTTAAAATGCCAATAAATATTCGGTTTCATAATAAGAAAAGTTTGCCTTGGCATTCATCACATACATATGAACCTAAGAATAGCTTTGAGGTTGTAGAAATGTTTACATATGTATATACCTCGGTGTCCCCGAAAATGAAACCTAGTAACATGGGTTTCTCAAAAAACAAAACTACCACTAAGATGGAAGCACGGGTAAATAAAGACCAGTATGAGTTGTAAGTAGGTAGTGTTTTGGCTTGGTTGGCGTGAGGCCACGGTTCAAACGCCAGGTCAGACATCCCGAACAAAACGAAATATTTTTTTTATAATTATTGAATGTTTCTTAACAAAATTTACAATAGTTTTCAAATCTTAAAACTAGTTTTGAAGGTTAATAGTTAGCACCAGCGTGTTAACTACATATTGTATTCAAATCTTATAATAATAACACATCAGAAATTAGGGTCAGTGCAGCCGCCGAGCGAGGCTCAATGTGTCACGTCGTTTTAACCTGTGATGGCCGTCGAATTGAAGCAGGTCCCTTGCTAATTCGTTGGGGTGAATCGTTAGTTTACCGACGCATTTTATGGCGAATTTTTTAATTTCTTCCTGAATTATAGGAATGTTAAGATCTCTATGGATATTGTCGTTTCGAATATACCATGTAGCGCAGACAATTTGTCGTAAAAGCTTGGACTGTCTTCTTTGTAATTTCAAAACGTTAGACGTGCAAGCACTGCCCCAAAGCTGAATACCATAGGCCGATATTGGCTTTATAATGCATTTGAGAAGCTGGTTCGTAATCGTGACTGAAGGTTTATAATGACTAATGTATGTATGTATGTATGTGTATGAGTTTTAAGTTTCTCAAATCAATTGTTCGAAGTCGACAATAAACTATAAGCAATGCCACTTACGGGTAAAACTAACACACACAACATAGGTGTTGCGAGGAGCTTGGTTGTAATCCTGGCTAAAGGTTTGTAATGACCAATTAAGTGTTCAATGATTTACAGGCGGTCTCCGTTTGTTAGTTTATTTATAGTGAAAGGACAAACTTTACTGAAGATTTTTGGAAAATGTCACGAATATTTTTTTTTTTGACAGTAAAAAAACTACATTGAACACGATGCAGTGCTCTACAGTTGTGAATATTAATTCTCCAGTATGGACTGACAGTGTTATTAATTAATAAAGTCAACCAAATAAGGTGTAATCAATGATGTATTATTGTAGTCGCCGTGGTCTAGTGGGTAGTGTGTTGGCTTATTAGACGAAAAGCCAGGGTTCGAGCCCCAGCCCAGACATCAAAGACTAAATACAAAAAGTATTTCTTCGGCGACTTCGTCTCTGCAGATTTCTGGCACAAACTCTGAGAATAAATAAAATTGCCATGAAAAGTTTCTCAAAAATCTGTCGTTCGGAGTCAACTTTAAACTGTAGATCCTGCTACTCATGCATAAAATTAACACACACAACATAAGTGGTGTGAGAAACTAGGTCGTAATCCTGACTGAAGGCTTGTAATGACCAATTATGTATGTATGTATGCAATGATGTATTATAGGAACTTATTAAGCGGGTTAGACTACACTGGATTCTAGGATTATTTCAAATCGGAATCTGCCTGACGACAAAATTACATAACCCACTAATTCTTTTTGTAGCACTTGAATTTTTTTAAACCCGGTTTAAGAAATAATGATAAGACACCCTTAGAATCATTGTTTACTATATTGGAGTGCAACCGAGTAGATTGAAACAGAATTCCTTTTTTTAATTGCAGCTTAGAAAACCTTCAATTAAACTATTTTCGAAATAAAAAATCTTCCAGGCATGCACCCTACCGCTGTTTCTACAACAATCATTCAGACATTCATTCTACAACATGGAATTCAGAATGTACTCGGACCAAAAACGTTGTCCGATTAACTCTAACTCGAATATATATGCTATGCTTACAAAACTAGCAACTAAATATTCATAAGGAATGTTTCTAAACACGCATTTAATACCTTTAAGCATCTCCTATAAAGTGATGAAATTGGATAAATTAAGCCCATCGGGCACTAAGTTACTCTGATTGACTAACCGCTCATTATATAGTTTTGCATTTTTTTTTTCTTCTCCATTTTGATGAACTATTCATAGCTGATACAACTGGGAAACGAAATAATTCGAATTGCATGTCTACCAAGTTATGTGTCCGCATTTGCCAGCCCACAAAAATCCATCCTCTATGTACGTCATTTGTGGCAAAAGCAGGATCATTGGTAAAAATATTTTATTTTCTGTTTTTCTTCTTATTTTCCTTTTTATTTTATCACAATATAAAACGGAAAAAAAGAGAAAAACCGAAATGAAGCCAAAACATAGACATGATTATTGCCCTCCACTCAGCTTAGCTTAGCTCAACTGTAGACGCACATCAATCTTCGGTGTTTGGCTCAATAGCAAGAAAGAAAACAACAGATTCAACCAATTTTTCTTATTTCTTTTTGCTCAACAATAATAAAAACGTGCAGGAACCAAAAAAAAAAAGGAAAAATAAAACATAAAATAAAATAGTTTATGATGGGAAGGAATTCATTTTTTGTTGTTGTTGTTGTTGTTTTGTACTCATACTACCACCATAGATTTGTTATAATGGCCATCATAACAGATTGAGTTCAGCTTTCAAGTTATTTTCTTTTAAGAGCACAAGAGCTGAGATCAGCTTTTGTTCCTGCTTCTTTCTGTTAACTTTAATGGAACGGTCAGCTAGCAACTGTCGGCTGTCGGCCATCCAACAAACTAACAATGTTACAAAAGCCATTGCAGCCACATTCATCAATACAAATAAATGTGGTTCAGCGCATGCCTGAACTCAACTAAGCACAACTGATCGTGAACTGTATTGTGGTACTGCACTAACATTTTTTATTTTATTTTTTCCGTGTGTTTTTTTTTTGTTATAAAATAATCGTTGTTTTGTGTTGTAAATTATTATAATTATTGTTATTAACGTTGTCAATGAGTTTTAGTTGAGTTGCGTTCAGTTGAGCTTAGCTGATCTGAGTTTAAGTACATGAACTGATTTAAATCTTTGCATTGTAATCGCTAACGGTCAGATCGACAGACGAACTGACTGTGGCAGATAAAAGCCACCATCCATCCACCAGCCATCGAGTCAGTCAGGCAACCAGACTTAATGTCTATTACTTTGAACTGAATATTGGCTTAATGGAATGATTTATTTTACAATAACGTTTACAGCGCAATAATACGTCGTAAGTAATTAAAAATAAAAATATACAATAAAAATGTGAAAAGAAAGCAGGGACTGTAAAATTTGTTCACTTCTATTTACAATATCGCATAAAAAAATTTTAAATAAAAATTATAATTAAATTCCATGAGTTAAGTTTTCTTCGTAACACAATAGACGCCTAAATTAAGCCAATCGATAGGAGTTTTCTAAAATAAAATAAAACATATATGACTGACATAAAAAATAGTGTTTTTCCGGGAATTTGAGCAAAAAAAAATTTTTTTTGTGATACATTTAAGTTTCCTTGATACATTTTTAACTAAGTTATCTAATAAAGTTACCGTGGCCCATGTGAAAATTTTTCTGATATTATCGTGGCGATGAACGTGTTTAAAAAAGAGCGTATCAGTGAAACTGAAGCGACTAATAAAAACTCCACGTACGGGGTTTATTCTCACTAATGACCGAAATTGGTGCAATCATCCGCCAAGTGAGTGCTTAATAGTTTCCATTACTATTGAATATCATGCTTGATATTTTCGAGCGTCAAGCGTTGGTAGAAGTTTTGGAATTATGTGGAGACTTCAAAAACGAGTATTGAGTTTATTATTAAGCAACAAAAGGAATATCAAGAGAATCTAGACTAAAAACGAATATGAAAAACATAAAGCTGATGAGAACTTGTTCTCAAAATATCCATTAGAAAGTTTCAAAACCGTCAATCTGGCAAAGTTGTCAATTGTTAAATTTCATTCATTTGAAGGAGCATTTACAAATGCGCATCGTTTAACAAACCAAGAACGCGTTGTCACTTTTCAAGCATTGCAGGGTGATTATAGTAGTCATATTCAACCTACATACTGTACATAATATACATAAAATGTACGCATTGTCAAAACTATCATTTCTGTTAGAGAAAGAATGGCGTATAATTCGAATTTGTCGATTCAACAATATTCTCAGCAATTGGCAACTCATCCAACAATCATAAAAGGATGAGCAACATCGTAGATATGTTGATAGTGTGCAGATTTAAAAAAAATTTCTTTAGCAAAGAAGCTCTTTTCGTACATATTTATTTACTTTTCATGGCACTTTCATTTGCTCTCAGAGTTTTTGCCATAAGACTGCTAAGAGAAAGTCGTTGAAGAAATATTTTTTCATATTTCCTTTTGTTATGAATGTCTAAACTGGGAATTAAACCACGAGCTATTGTTTAATAAGTCTATACATTTCTTACTGCGTGATGGAGAAGCCATTATATTCGGGAAAACACTGTTTGGTGAGCATTGTGTTCTAGAGAAAGCCCAATAATTATTCCGAAATTTCGAAAATTATCTCAAAAGAACTGTCATTATCATTTCATGGCTGTATAGTCGTCTGATAACTTACTTTTTTTGAGCTGCAATATGACTGCCAAAAGAGCCCCAATACGATTTTGACTATACTACATGAGAAATTTTCGCAGTTATGTGGGGCTATGCAAAAAATAGCGGTGAGCCGCCTAAGTTGAAAACCAACATTCATATAGAACCACCAGATACTTTTAGAAATGCAAAAGCAATACCTTAATAGAAACCGTATAGTATGATGGCCAGTTCATACATGGCAAAGACAAATTCCCAATCGAGATGAAAAAAAGCTAAACACGTGAGATAAAGTCAAGAATACAGCGATGGATAGATCCGAATGAAGAAAAGTTTTTGAGGCTCTAAGTTCTCGGTGACTATGTATTTAAGCACAATATTTTTAATTTATATCATCCTAGTGGTCTGGTTTTCGATTGGGCTGATGTCCCAGGATGATATGGATTAGGCACTTTTCACGATTGTAATTGATTTCCAGGTGACTGAAAACTTTAAGAGTGTTTCTGGTGCTTATACTGGAGTAGCCAATTATAATAAATATATATCATGCCATAAAATCGTAAATGACGATAAAATAGTATGTATAAAAGTACTGACTAAGGCGGTATACAAAAAGAAGTTGGTTGTATGGCTTCGACGCGAATTAATTTCCATCTGCGGATTGTTGATTAAAAAATGAATAGGGGTGCGATAGCGTTGAGGAAAGTCTGTTGGCCAATCCAGAACTGATGTTCATGAAGGTTTTGTTTTGTATTAAGAAGGACGAGCAGGAACTCATTTATTAGAGATGTCTTTTTATTGTCCATACCTAATTCGAACCTTCCCATACCATTCATAGATCTGACTTCTAGGGGAAAAAATTGGGTTGCATCAGGCTAAAGGCATATTCACTTGCCTGAGCACACTGACAAATTACTTGTAAAATTTTTCTTCAAAAATATCATAGAAAATCATTGTTACACCGAATTGTTACTTGCTTATTATTTTCAAAATTTTAAGTGGAAAACTTTATCCATTAATCAGGGACAATCATCAACTTCAGCTGCAAAACCATATCAATTCAGCAGGAAGACAATGATATGTACCTAGTGGAACCAAAAAGGTGTGGTGTACTACGAGGTTCTAAAACTTGGTGAATGGAGATCGCTAATACAGATTCATACCGATTGCAAATATTCAATCTGAATCATGTATTAATCGAAAAACATCCAAAATGGACCACAAGCCACTGCAAGACAATTTGGCGAAATGACAATGCACCTGCACACGAAGCAAAACCACTACAGGATACAATCAAACCATTAGGCTGGGAGCTACCTCATCATATTCACCAGACTTGCCACCTTCGACTACTATTTATTTTCATCTATGGGACACGCACTGGCTGAGCAGCACTTTGATTCCAATGAGGAAGTCGAGAATTGGTTTTGCTTCAAAAGACGAAAAGCTTTATTGGCGTGGACTTCTGAAATTGCTTGAAACATGGAATAAAAGTATCCAGCAATGGCCAATTTTTTAAATGAAATGTTTTTACTTTACCATTAAACACGCTCATTTCAGACCGGTACAACTGTCCTTAGTTGTGATAAAGCGGTACCAACAGTCTGATCACCAATGTTTTTCATTATTCGATTTGTCAGACTTAAAAAGTTTTGGCCAGGGACTGTGCAGTACTAGGGAACTTGGCGAACTTCGCGGTGATACATACATATGTAAGTTAAATTATATTGAAAAGTTAATTTAATATTTTATTCTTTAAAAAAAAATCTATCTTTACCATATAATTTAAACAATTTGATACGATATTTATTATACAAAATGCCTGTGACTAAAGGAAAGTATTTGCAATAAAAAAGCAAAATTTAATGTGCTGTTAACAAATTGAATTAAACGTTAAAAACATTTTAACATTTCATTTATCTTAACGTTTTTTTAAATAATTTTATTTTAATTTTAATTTGTTACCACATTTACTTGTTTAACAGCGGCATGGAATTTAAAACATTGTAAAGTTAGTAAAACATTTCTCAGTCGTCGTTATTTATAATCGTTTTAAATTAATAGAGTACAGATATTAAAATGTACATATCAATAATATGTATGTATGTACGTATAGTACTGTATATTGACTTATTTGAAGCTTAAACACCAGATATTCACTCCAATGCTGTATGAAAGTAAATTGAAACATTTGCTCTTGTGGGGCTTACTTAAACGAATTGAAATCATCATACACTAACTACGATTATAAAGGGTGGGCCATTTAAAAGTTTTAATTTAAAATTGCAATAAAATTGCGGTTAAAAATTTTGCCAAATTCATTTCTTTGTTATTAAGTACAACTGTCCCAATAAGAAATGGAAGATTATTTCATTCATATGGCTACCGCGGTTGGGCTCACAGTACATCATTCGATCGGACCAATTTTCATGCACTTTTTCGAGTGTATGGAGTCGTATCTTGGCAATGGCATCACGAATAATGGCCTTCAAATGCTCAATTGTCTCGGGTTTATCGGCACAATACTTTTCTTTAACGGCGTCCCACAGAAAATAGTCCTATGGCGTCAAATCGCAGCTTCTTGGCGGCCAGTTGACATTACGATTTCGGCTAATTAAACGGTCATAAAGCGTACGTTTGACGCAATAAATCGATTGTGGCATGAGATGTGTTGCATATCCTGTTGTAACCCAACATTGTTCACATTAATACCATGAAGAGCGGGTACAAGAAATTCATTGAACATAATGGGCGTCGTCCTCTTTTTCAAAGAAATACCTCCGCTCCACAAGCCGCACTAAACAGCCAGGCGTAATGGGTGCATTGGCTTCTTTAAGGCTACATGTGAGTTTTCTGAGCCCTAAATGCGGCAATTTTGCTTATTAAAGTACCCTCCAAGATCTAAACGAACTTCACCCGAAAAAATGATTTTTTTTTTGGCAAAATTGCCATCATTGTGCAGTTTCTCGTTGGTGCAATAAATCCCAATGCTGCCCAAGCATAAATCGATTCATTACGTTCAGTGAAGACAATATACTGAATATTGTGAAATGAATCATCGGTTATTTCAATCGATTACCACACGATATATAAGAACTATTAGAAGGAAAGAAGACCATGTATCATAAAATATTGGATACGTTTATGAATCATACAGAAATATTTTTAAACATCTTTGTCTATTAGCATGTATTTTTAGAAAATATACGAATTGTTTCAAAAAATCAAAAATATTTCAGTCTTTTTCGTTTTCGTTTGCGGTTAAGTTCATAAATTCATTGAAAAATGATCTCGTTTATGTTGACTAATATAAAATAAATAAAATGAAATGAAATGAATTTTTATTTGCATTTAAACAACTGTTTTAACGCTTGTCACTCAAAATCTAAAAACCTATTAATAACAGTTCTCTTGTAAAAAAAACATATTCACTCGTCTCGTATCTTGTCATATATTTTGTAGAATTTTTTTCTTTAAAACTAAATTGCAAATCCAAATCTAGACCATTTAAACAAAAAATAAATGAAGAAAAAAAAAATAAATACGTACTAAAATATTCAATACGCTGGCAACAACAATTTGTTAAACACAATTTATTTGAATTTAAATGGAAGCAATAACAACAGCCACATGTGGTCGATCGGTCTAACTTACTGGGAGGGAGACACTAAAAGATTTATTAAAGTTTTCAAATGCTGTAATTGAAAAACACTTACAATTATACTTAATTTAATAACAGCTACTAAATAACGTATTAAAATAAAAGCAAAATTACAAGCAAAAATAGGAGTAAAACATATAAAATAAATACAATTTAATGAACGAACAAACGAACGAACGAACGTATTAATCAAATTGCAGAAAATGACTGATGTTAACACGATATGCATACGTATTGTATATGGGAATGGTACAAGCTAAAGGCATTTATTTTTAATTTCTTTAATTAACATACTATTGTTGTAAAACAATAAATTGTTTCTTTTTTTTTAAATATTTTATTCAGTGATTTCTAATATGTCTGGCATACGTATGATATAACCAATGAAAGATTTTTTAATTGTTTGGGTTTGCAAAAAAAGAACTCGCAAAAAATTTGCAAAAGTGAAAGAAATTGTATTTATTTCAGGCAATAAATGCAAATTTGCCATTTACTTTTTTAAAGGTTATTACGCCGTAGTTAACTTATTCAGGAACTTCAATTATAGTGTACTTTTTTCAGCATTTTTTGGCTGGCACCTTACCAATAACAATTGCAACGCTGTCTGCCTGGCCTGGAATTGTGGCTGGCATGTCTCTACACGAGAGACTTCAAGTAGCCATATACAAAATCAACTGATGGCGTATAACGTGAGATTAATTGCTCATCAAACTTGGATCGCTTCTTAATATGTTCATGAAATCCTATACTGTGTGACATGTAATCAATTTACATTTTTTCAGTTTGAGGGTACACATACATAATTGGCCATTACAACCCTTCAGTCCGGATTACGGTCTAGCTTCTCACACCACTCATGTTGTGCGTGTTAATTTTATATATGAGTGGCGGGACCTACAGTTTAAAAGGCGACTCCGAATGACAGATTTTTTGAGAATCTTTTCATGGCAATTTTATTTACCCTCAGAGTTTTTGTCAGAAATCTGTTGAGAGGAATTAGCCGAAGAAATATTTTTCATATTTTCGTTTTGATGTCTGACCTGGGGTTTGAACCTCGGCCTAACCTCTAATAACCGACATACTACCTACTAGACGTAGGCGACTTCAACTGTTTCATAACGTGAGATTAATTGTTCATCAAGTTCGAATCGCTTCTGAATATATTCATGAGATCCTGCATCTTGTAGCATGTGACACCGTCTTGTTAAAAGCTTATGTCAACCAATTCCAATTCTTTCATTTTAGGGAAAAAATTAAGTAAGTAATGTTACGATTTTTATCGCATTTGGCCGACCTAGAAGTCGGATAAAATATTGCGTATTGCAGGCTGCATTGGCAGCTCTTGAGCTGCTTTAAATTAAATGGAAATGTAGTTGGTGGTATTATTTTAGAATCGGTGGGCATAGCTAAATCCAAAAGGTCGTGATTATCATCAAGCAGACTATTTTCAGGAACAAGTCCCTTTATTTCCCTTGAGGGTATTTTATAACGTGCCACAGAAATGGTCTAATCTGACTAATCGATCAAAAAAATCACTCTTCTGTTTGTGATCAATAAGCTTCAAATTGGTCCAAGAATTATCGGATCATACTTAAGATCATGCATTTTCGATCTGATATACCATAAATGGTGTAAATAGATGGAGTGAAACACTTGAAATCTTCTTTAGAAACAAGAAAAATATATTGGTTCTAGCAAACACAGAAGAGAAAAGATTATTAGGGAAGAAAATAAACAGAATAGGTAATAGAACGGAACCTTGCAGAATCTCTGAATTTATTCTGAATTTATCCAAAAGAATCCCATCTATATATAAAACTTTTCCATAGGAAGCTTGATAAATCGTTTGAAGCGATAATCAACAGCAAAAGCATTAAGTTTTTATGACATTTGCACTTGGTCAAAAACTTTGGCAAGTTTGTAAAGTTTAGTCTTATTTGAAACCTTTATTGAGCACAGTTAGAAAGATTCCTTTGAAGTAAAATATAAAGACTTGGGTTGAAATTTTAAATGCAATCCTTATACGGCTTTATGGGGGGAAATTTTATATGCAAAGAAATAAACAATGGAACTATTCGAGCGAGTTTTTAACAACAAAACTATACGCCAAAGGCAGTATAAATATTTTGTTCCAGGGTTGAATAAAAATGGCGGATGCGAAAAAATTTATTCAAGTTCCTAAAGCTTCATATAAGTCGCTACTTATAGTCTGTCATCGTCCTAATGATGCACAATGCTTCTATAATAGGCCAGAGCTGTCAACTTCAGAGCTCTAATTTTCTTCAGATCGTCCAATTATTGACCATAGGGATGCGCATTTACGGTTTAGCTGTAGGGTTGCAACTCTTGCTAAGTATGTAATTCCATGCCAATTCCATTTGCTCACCTACTCTTCTCGAGTTAGGAAAATCTGTATCTTTTTATTGTAATAAACATTTAAACAAAATTAAATCAATTAACCACGTTTTAAATGCATACACATACACATTTATTTAATCATAATGGGTTAATTTGCTTTAAATTATAATCTCTTAAGGCAATTAACATTCACTCACATATTATTGACTAATTGCGTGTGTTATATTTTTTATAATACTTGATCAGTTGCAATAATCCATGTAAGAATTTTTATTTAATTAAATTATTATATCGTTTTACACCCTTAGGAATATAATTGCTTCTCATTAATAAAATTGTTGACTTGATTAGAGTCTGATAGCCACATTTTGTTCTAAACACTCAAGAATATTTTTCTTTTCTTTATACTCAAACAAACGACTAACTAACATTACAATCCGACCACAACATACATAGTTCCACAAACCGGTGATAATATTTCCCTGTTAGGCCACGCATTCTAGGATTTGCAGACATTGGTAACTATTGTACAGAAAGCTGCACTATTAACAGGATTAAAAATAAGTACAAGCAAAACCATGTTCCTGCGAAACAACTGTAATATTGAGAGATACTTCATTATCCGAGACTAGAAAGTAAAGAAGTATCTCACGTTCAGCTATTTAGATAATCTCATCAACAAAACAGGGCATTCATCAACAAGGTATCCCATTGGATTAACAGAATATGAAACATGTTCTCACATCTAAAATTGTTATGTTGTTCACCCAACATTTTAGAGTCGTGTTGTGCATTTGATTCTTACCATAGACTAGGGGTGTTTGTAATCATTATTGAATTAGTCTGACATTCTATGATAATTTCTAATATGAAAAAACAAAGTGTGAATTATTGCAATTTGAATTGATATATTTGAAAATAATTAGTCCAACCGCCAACCAACTTCATATTAGAAAAGAAACAGGACGAATGTTTTACACTGACCATCAAAAGAAATTGATGGTAATAATTCAACTTGTGGCTCACTACCCCCTCTTTCTCTTCTCCTTTAACTGCCTTTTCGATATTTTAATACAATGCACCGCATTTCTAGATTAGAAGGATGGAACATAGGAACTACGTGATGGCAGCAGACTGAATATTTTTATTAACAAATGACTGTGATTAATGATAATTATGATGCATATTCCAATCAAATTAAATTAAAGTTCAACTAAAAAAAAAACTTAATTGGGTTTCATAGTGATAAAACTGTAAAAATTCTAAATAGAAAGATAGAAAGACGCTCAAGAAGTGCTTTGTTATTGTAGCAAAAATTGACTTTCTTTTTACCTGGGTAAACTAATTCTTTATATTCAATTTTCAAGTCCTCCAACAGGCACTTCCGAAATTTAACAGTTGATAACACTTATATTGTTGAAGCTACATCTCTTTAATTAGTTGTCATGTATTCAGCTTTTTTTTTTAAATCATCATGGTTGGATATAGAGTATACCAACATTTGCAAATAATAATATCGATTTATCAATATGGGTTAACGTGCTGCGTACTTTACCCATCTTACGATCGCCATAATCGTCTTTAGGAGGAGACTATTTGCAATGTGGTAAATAAATACAAGTCCGCTGGTGAAGTAAACGGTAGACCAATACCCGCGTGTTAACGAAACATATTAACTGCCGAAAACATCAACGCTGTCCGCTAGAATATGCAGAAGAATCTGAGGCAACCGATTTTCCTTCACTCATGTACGCGACTTTTCACAGACACCAACTTGGTTAATTTTGCGTATTGACTTGGTTCTGTAGCCATACAAATTCGCTAAATGGGCTCTGAAGTAGTTGACAACTGATTCTAATTTTCATTAAAAAGTCATGTTCAGCGATGAGACTCATTTCTAGATGAATAATACGGGAACAAACAAAATTATCGAATTTCGAATGATACCAACCCACATGATATCGTAGGAGTCCAAAGCATCTCGAAGTAACTGATTGGTGTAGATTTTGGGCTGGCAACGTCATCGGTGCATATTTTTTTGAGAACAACATTGGCGAACAGTACAGGTGGACGATTACCAACTTCTTTTAACCGTAGTTGGATGACATGGACCATATGGTTTTAACAATGCGGCTCTACATGCCATAGGGCTCATGCCGCATTGGATAATTTGCACAAGCGATTAGCGGGTATAATAATGTGAACTGGCTACCGAAATCGGCCGATTCGATCCTTTCAATTTTTTTCTTGTGCAGTTTTCCACAATTGTAAGGGAATAATACAAAAACCACAGAGAAACCGCAGTGGATATTTAAATGATATTATAATGCCATCGATAAGTCTTTCAAACGAATAAAAAATGTCAATGCTATCACACACTTTGTTTTTTGAATTTTAAAGATAACAAGCGCTTAATGAAAGAAAGACCCGATATAAACCGAAATGTTTTCTACCAAATTGCACTAGAAAAAGTTTTTTTTAAATAAAATTCCTATCTTAACCTCGAGGTCTGATTTCATTTCAGTTGTTTTATAATTATATGAATATCTACATACATAATTGATCATTGCAATCCTTCAGTGAGCTTCTCACACTACTTATGCCGTGTGTGTTAATTTTATACATGACTGGCGAACGACAGTTTTTTGATTTAATTTTCATTAAAATTTCATTTACTCTCAGAGTATTTGCCAGAAAATTGCTCTAAAGAAGTCGTTGATGAAGAAATATTTTTTTAATTTTTCGGTTTGTTGAAAATGTCTGAACTGGGATTTTAACCGTAGAATCAATAATAGAATAGAATTTAATATGCCAACACACTACCTACTAGACCACGGCAATTTCAATTTTTTCTAAAATACTGTTTTTAAATTAACACTAGTTTTTCCCATTTTTTCTCTGAGACTAACACTCAGTGGATTACCTTAATGCAGTGCATTCTTTTGGAATACCGGAAGGGAAGGCGATTAAAAATTAAATCCTAATTATAAACCTGATCATATATTCGTTATTGTGAAACCGACCGGAGTCTCTTTTGGAATAGAAGTCATAACCCACACAGAAATACATCAGTACACTGCCCAGGAAGAGAGAGAAGTATTCTTTTCATTAGCGTTTTTGTTTGCAAATTCAGATTTATGTTTAAGCAAAAAATTATAATCCTTGATTGATTGTCGTCCTGTTAAATCGAATTAAATTTAAATTTTTTCCAAGACATATTTTTTGTGTTCTTTTACCAATTTCCCTGATTGGCGATTGTTATCATGCGGATCTTTGCATGAAACACAATGTATATATTTTTTTTTATTATAATTTCTCCACAATATCGATCGTCCTCCCCAGATATTGCTGAAATAAACCCATTTTTTTTCAATTTTGAAAAGAATTTCCTAATTACCAGAAAAGTTGTTCAACTCAGGAACTTGTGGGGCATAATTTTTAAGGAATAGAATAGAGACCACATTCTCCCTTATCGTATATTTGGGTGATTTCTTCTTTGACCTTTCTTTGGATTTTCGTTAACTACTTAAAACAGCTTGGTTAACTGTAAGATTAGCTCTGTTAAAATTTTTGGTTTTTGTCTTTGCTAGTTATATTCGAATTTAGAAGCCCCGTAGTCTAGTAGGTAATGTGTTGGCTTATTAGACGTAAAGCCAGGGTTCGTGCCTCATGCCAGACATCAAAACAAAATACAAAAAGTATTTCTTCGGGGACTTCCTCCCAGCAGATTTCTGGCAAAAACTCTGAGAGTAAAATAAAATTGCCATGAAAAAGTTTCTCAAAAAATCTGTCGTTCGGAGTCGACTTTAAACTGTAGGTCCCACCACTCATGTGTAAAATTAACACACACAACATAAGAGCTGTGTGAAACTAGGACGTTGTACAATGGGTCAATTGGACCTCCGGGTACTGTACTTGTCTTAATTGACAAGTACACGTCCTCTAACCTAACCTATATTCGAATTTATCTCACGCACATATTTCCTAATGGACTATCCATTATTGAACTGATGCTATGGACCAAAAATAAATACATTTTCATTTAATCTTACAGGTTTTGAAAAAATAGTTTTGCCAACAAGAGTAAGCGAAATACAAAATTAATGTCCCAACTCTACTCTTTTTATGCAAAACATTTGATTATCTTTTAAAAATTTAAACAATATTTTAATATTTCAATTTAAATAATTAATTGTTTTTTATCAATCAATAAAATAAAATACCTGTTGTATAACAACAATTACTGGGTTTATTGCAACTATATTGAGGAATAAAGTAACCTGGTAGTTAAGGATATTTTAAAAACCTACACAAAAACAGAAGTTATCATTAGCGTGGCATTAATTAATGATACCAGGTAGTTAGATAGTAGAACGTCATTTTGTTTTATTTAAAAATTGATTGATTAGATCAAATGTTAGCGAATTCTAATGGCATTATTTCCTTGTGTTCCTTTAGTTTTTTTTCGTAATTTTTTTATTTGAATAATGAACGACTTTATCTGTATAAAAATGTTAATAAGTTTTATTTCTTTTGAAATGCACGATAAATATTAAAATCTTCAATAGAAAAAAGTGTTAATTGACTAGATTTCCATTAAACAAAACAAACTATTGTTGTCGTTTTCTAGATAAATATTTAAAAAAAAAAACAGAGAACAGAAAAAAATTAGACATACGCTGCACTAACGTTATGATATTTAAAAATGTCATTAATATAATTATTAAAATATAACGATTATTAATATTTATTTGTAATAAATTACAAATGAAGGTTCTCGCCGTGTGTACACGTACGACAAATGCATTGAAAAATAGAATTCACTGTCAAGCTCAAGTTGTTTCTTTTTTTTTCTTTCTTTTATTCTGAATAATATTGAATAGGATTTCAGCAAATAAGCTTTTCTCGCTTGTCAGATATTAATCTTATCAAATATACAATAATTTTTAGAATTTAAATGCTTGAATGAAGGAAAGAAAGAAAGACAGACAGAAAATACTTGTCATTTTCTAATGGATTTCTTTCTTTTTTTGCTAGGCATCTTGCATTACTTTTAATGGCATTAAATATGGAGCATTTTTTTCCTTTTTTGCTTAATTAATAATCATAAATATTCACAGTAACGGAATGATAATAATTACAATTTATTTTTTAAATTTTTATACAATATTTCACAACGCCAGGAAACTATTGGCATTTGTGTCAATGGCTAATAAATATAAATAAAAAATATTATGAATATTCACCTTATTTTCATGATCCAAAGTAAAAATATCAAGAGCTTATTACGTTTAAACCACATTTCTTGTTAATGCTCGTGCCTCGTTCTCTCATATTATGCTGATCGACGTTAATAATAATTTCGATTCTGACACTTGATTATATTTCATTTAAATTGATTTCAATAAAATTATTTTTCTTTGATTTCTTTTATTTTTTTATTTTTTTCTTTTTAAGAACAGCTTTTTAGTATTAATTTTTTTAATATTGCAAACGTTTACTGGAAATTTGTTTAAACGTTTAAGTATGATTTACAACTTAAGGCCTTTTAAGAAACTTTAATTCACACAATAAATTTGTAATTTTTTTCTGGGTTATTTTTTTTTTTTTTTGTTGCTTTAGCTGAGCACGCACTTTTATTTTTTTATAAGTTTTTATAAGATTTTTTG
The DNA here is from genome assembly GCA_936449025.2 of Sarcophaga subvicina. Taxonomy (NCBI): domain Eukaryota; kingdom Metazoa; phylum Arthropoda; class Insecta; order Diptera; family Sarcophagidae; genus Sarcophaga; species Sarcophaga subvicina. Next base: position 45,449,955 of record OW388084.2, read on the forward strand.
TATATTCGTTACGTTTATTTTTATATTTTTTTCTTAATACAACTTTTCACACATTCATTCATTCATTTATTCGTTTAAGAGCCTCTCAGTATGGGTTATATTTTTTTTGTTGGTGGTAATGAATTAAGTTGTTATGGAAATTATAACACCCGACTCACACACAATGACTTTGAAACTCAAACTCTGGGACACTTGACAACACTTTGATTTTAAGAGCCTCTTAAGAACACACTGTGTGTGCATATATAGAGAATTTGCATAAATCTTCGTCGTCAGCGCATATCAACACAGCATCATCGCCAATATAATCAACACCAGGAACGAACTTTGGTTGCTTGCTTGTTGTGTGATCATTCATTTGTCTGCCGCATCTATAACATTGCCTGCATGATCATTATTCATCAGCTAAACGAATGGATTGGCGTTGAAAAGCAGCTTTTAGCATCCTTAAGGCTCTATATCACCTTCATTTTTTATTCACTCATTCGTATTCGTATTCGTATTCGCTCACTAACTCACTCAGTCACTTACATCACACGTATCTGACCGTTTGTTAAACACAATACATAGACTCTTCAATACGACATGTACTACCATTACCATGACTGTTTGAATGCGATTGTGGCATCATTATTCAAATAAAAAGCATGAGAATAACAACAAAACAAAGCAACAAAAAAAAATAATGTTTGTTGCACATGGGCAAATGCAAGTGTTAAATACTCGTAATCGGTATTTTGTTTTAACTTTTTTTTTTCTTCTTCTTGTGGAATTCTTAAGAGTGTTGCAATCAAGTGTTTGTTGATATTTTTTTTTTCTCGTTATCAATACATTTAGTTTCGTTTTTCTTTTTGTAAATGTTTCATAATATCGTATGCAAATGATGAGCCCCTCTTAATGCAAAATAAGCCACTTTTCAGTCATAAAAGAAGCTTTTTCTCGATGGGCGGCAAATTGTTGATTCTCTGGAGAAGATTTATTGCATGCATGCATGGATTGATGAATGGCTGAATAAAAGCCAGATTATTGAAGCTTCAAATGTTGTTCCAGCAGGTGAAATCCATTAAGACACAAAACATTGCGTATTATAAACGCTCAACAAAAAATTATGATAATTTTTAATAACAAAACAAAAAATCTTTTGTTTTCGGAATTTATTTTTATTTTTTTTATACAATCTTGCGATTGAGATACAAAAAGATTAATCTTTTTAGGCTGACCGCGACCATGGCTAATAATAAGACTCACAAGTTAATTTACATTTGAATGGAAACGCTTCCAGCATAGCATCAGCAGCATCATCATTATACACGCATTCTGTTTTCCATTCAAGCACAACAAATCGGTGTTAAATAATAATCACAATAAATAGCCTCTACCAAAAATAAAACAAAACAAAAGCAACAAAAAAAATTAAGATGGTCCATAAAATACACGAAAGACTATCGACAAAAAAAAAGAGTTAGAAAACGATTTACCAAAACATTCCACCGTGTTACGTGCGTTATCGTATAAATTTTTTTTTTTTGGTTCGTTCGATCAAAGAAGATTTTTCATTTCAACCGGTCTCGAATTTAATAATGACGGCGACGACTAACAGCTTTCGTTTTCCTAGCAAAATATGAAAACCACACTCTTACTTAAAATCCATTACAAAAAATCAACGTTAATAAGCCAAATTGAATTAAACAAAAATAAAAAATTAACAGTTAAAGATAACGTTTAAAACTTCTAACCAACAACGTTAACATTAACGACGACGACGTAAAACGTAAAACGACAATGTCTCGAATCAACCGATGTCAAATAAGAACTAAACTTGGTCTTGTGCCGAACGTTTCGAGCCATTGATTTTTAGAGTCACCCAAAAATAAGAAAAAACACTCGCTTTTAAACCCAAACGAATTAAAGCCATGTTCGTTTGCAACCAACCAACCGACCAGCCAACCAACTGCAACCCATACTTACAGCCAAACGACAGACTGACTATTGGGGTTGTATTGTATGTCAATTAAACAACTCGAGAAAACAACAATAGCGACAATAATAACTACACTAATAACAACAACAGCAACAATCGTTGTTAAAATCACATTTAACCAATAGTAACGGTTTATTTTTGTTTTTATTTGTTTTCATTTTATATTCTTATCATTGGCCTTTAACAGCTAACAGCTGTGTTGCATACACGACCTTTATTTATTGCCAATTGATAAATTGATCTCAACAGTAAACATGTTAATCGTCTCACGCATCGGTTTCAAACATGTCCACTGGCTGCGGTTCGTTAGCATCTTGACATTCGAACACTGTGTGTGCACAACTCCTCTCATCTCATTATTCAATTCTTTCATTCATGCTGTTCATTCATTCGTTCAATCATCATCGTTTACTCCGTTTAATTCGTTTTTGGCTATGAAATGTAATCAGGCAGTCAGTCAGTCAATCACTCAATCGTACATTAAAAATTAATTAAAATATTCGTCTTTTTTTTATTCAAAATTTTTCAAATTTTCTTCCGTACAAATACAAATTGAATACAAATTTTTAATTTAAGGATGATGAAACTGATGAAATTTTACAAATTTTGTGGACGTTATTACAACATACATACATGCGCAGTCCTGTGCAAAACATGAGCAAAAAGTTAAGGTCTTTGTGTTACAAGTAATGTTTAGTCAGAGTGTTAAACCGATAAACAATAACAGGATTTATTGGAATATGCTTACACTCAAGTCATTTCAATGATGAAATTCATGCTTTATTGAAGTAGGTCGGGATCGAACGAGTACAGAAGATGCCGATGGTTTTAGTTACCTCAGTGAGCTCACCCGAAACAATTGAGATATTAGAGATTGTGAAGAGGATCTCACACGCTTCAGTGGTTTCCTTATGCACGATCTTTTATCGATAAAAAATACAATAGCAAAAGTGATTGACATAGTTCAACAGTTGAACTACACGCGAAGATGTAGATCGCAATACACTACAGACCACACAGCAGTCAAACTATGAAGTGCTAGAACAATCTATTAAAAAGTGTGTTAATCGAGAAAAGAAGATGGACTGGAAATATTGCCGAAAAGACGCAATCGTCTACAATACTATAATTTCTGAATCTCTAATCACTTCTAGAAGATCATTACGTAAATGAGAATCGAATGAAGTGAATCAAAAAAAAAAAGAGCAGAATTCCTTAAACTGGCGTTGCAAGCAAATTGTAGTAGTCCGCTGAATTAGACAAAATTCTCCCGGAACTAGGAGCTGATCTATCAAACGATCAGTTCTTAATCTGCTAGTTGAAAATGTCATGATAAAAAAAACAGCAATTAGAGGGTCATTACGCTGTTAAATATGTTAATTAAAAATATGCTCAATGTCATAAAAAGAAGAGATTATTTGATCCCGTTTAAGGAAAACCAAACAGCTTTTCACCGGAGAAGGTCAAATGTTAATCATGGCAATAGATTGAACGATAGATTTGGCTATCAATGGGGTATTGATATGTAAAGGGAATCCCCGGTAGATTGATTTTACTTGTAAATACATATATAAATTCAGAGCTGTGCCTCAAGGATATGTATTATCACCACTTCTTTCTAATTTCTTACTTCATGCAGTAATGCAGAAGACAGCGCTGGCTCACACACATGCGAATGTGACAAACTTAACGAGGTCGTCGATAATGTTTCAGTTGCAGAATGAAAAGTTAACACCACCAAAACGAAGACATTACACCTCTTCTGCACAAATTCCAATCGAGATGATAGAATTGTTTTGTTATGAATGAACATGTTTGGCTTCAACGGGGAATCAATATTTTTTTATTGTTCTGAAACTGCTAATCCCACATTCACTAAAAAATATTCTGGCCCAACACAGTATCGAATAGGAAATGACCAAGCTTAGAAATGGAAGTAAATTGGCCACACATACATAATTTTGGCCATTACAACCATTTAGTCAGGATTACGACCTAGCTTCTCACATCCCTTATGTTGTGTGTTAATTTTTATGCATGTGACGACAGATTTTTGAGAAACTTTTCATGGCAATTCCATTACTCTTAGAGTTTTTGCCCTGAAACTGCTGAGAGGAAGTCGCCGACGAAATATTTTTTCATATTTCGATTTGATCAAGATCATCTGCCCGTTTTCTTCACTGTTTCCAATTGCCTTGGAGATGTCTGACCTTGGGTTCGAACTTTGGCTTCACGTCTAATAAGCCAACACACTTCTAAGGCGACTTTAAATTCGTCATACTCTACGCAAGAATAATGGCAATATTGTCAAACAGGATTTTGACTGAAATCCTTAGATATTCAAAAGCCCTGCTAATGGTTACACTAGAGAGTGCACTACGCCATTGAATTGAATCGATTATAATTTACATTCTTGTTGGTGATAATAATTGTTCAAATTTTTTTTTAATAATTTATAATTTTTTGTTATTTTGTTAAGAATGTTTACTGGATTTAAAAGAATTTTTATTTCGCGATCACACTTTAAATAAGTAAAAAAAAAAATTCAAAAAAAATTTTAAAAAACAATTTGAAAAATAATAATAATATTAATAATTATTACCATTATTAATAATATTAAATGAAAATAGTATTAAAATCTAAAATATTTATTTATTTATTGTTTATTATTCGCAGTGACATTATAAATAATTGCGATCGTAAGGCATTAATCAAACATTCAATCATCGTTGTCAACGTTGTATTGTTGTTTTTTTTTGTTGCATTACAAGTTCATTTAATTGTTTAATAAATTATATTTTAATAGTCTTTGTCTGTTTTGTATAAAAATAGAAAGAATAGAAATATCACTACCTAATCTACCATCATTTGTCATTAATTTTATGATCAATTGCATTTTGAATTTCACCTCCTCATAACGCCCCTGCTCCAATATCTTAAGCCAATCAAATGAACGACTCTAATGACTTTTCTTCAAATGTAATACGTCGCAATGCCAGCTTAAATTAAAGACTTAAAGTGAATGTGATCTAAATGGTTAGATAGTCTCCATTAATCGCATCAAATTAGCATAGAAATATCAAATTGTGAATGCGAGTAAGTTTTCTTACTTGCATTTCGAAATGTTAATCGTGTCTCTATTTAAAATTCTTAAGCTATTCTAATACAGATTTAAAGATTGTTAATGTCTTTTTGTCAACATGTTAAAGACATTTTTCAACTTTAGTTTCGAATATGATATAAAGCATATGTTGAAATAGTTTTGTCTTCAGCTGATTAAAGCTATTGGTTGTGTACATGTAGTGTTGTATAATTACAATATTTCATGGAAAGAAAAAAAATAAATCCATATGATAAACCTTACTTACTTACTTACTTAAATGGCCATTAACAACCCGACCCAACGTCTTTCGACCTGCCTGAACACATCCTTCCAGGCGCCTCTGATTCTTGCGTGCCTTCGCCATTTGGTCACACCAATCGATCACAGGGTTTCCTCGATTTGGTCCAACCAACGCAAACAAGGCCGATTTCCGGAATTCCCTGCATCAAATAACCGTCTCGCCGTGGAATACTCACCCAATCGAACGACATGGCCAAGCCAGCGCAGCCGCTGGATGTTAATACGCTGCACAACACCCATGTCGTTGATTATTGTTAGATCGGATGCGGAAATCTTCGCCAACTCGCACTGGACCGAATATCTTACCCAGTACTTTTCTCTCGAACACTCTCAAGGCTGCTACATCAGTGCTTAATAGGATGCATAGTTCTGCGTCATAAAGAAGCACGGGAAGGCTGAGCATCTTAAATAGTATAATTTTTGTCGTACGAGAAAGGTCTCTACTACTCAATTGTCTATTGAGACCATAGTAGCACCTGTTGGAAAGAGTTATCCTACGCTTGAACTAAGATAAATAATTTCCTTGACTGTATCGAAAGTATAGTTATCGGCCGTAATCTGGTTTCCAATACGCTGAATGTCCCTACTTGTCGACAATATACATCTCGTGTTGCCCTCATTTACTACCAGACCCATCTTAATAGACACCCGTTCAATAGCACTAAAGGCAGCAGTAATATCTCGCTTGATGCGCCCTATGATGTCAATGTCGTAGACGTTTTTTTGAAAAATAGTGCCATTGCGATGCACTTCCGTAGAACACTCTCCATGAGGAAGGCGATCACCTTTTCTGAAACCTCGCACGGTATCACAAGGTTCTGAAGCCGCACTGATAAGGTTCAATCAGTGTTTTGACGAGTGGCTTCAGTCGTTCACACAATAAAACCGCAACAACCTTATATGCGATAGGGAGACGGCTTGTACCTCTGTGGTTGGCACATGCCATAGGGTATCCCTTCTTCAACACAGGACACTGAGGTTCCAATCGTTGGGCATACTTTCTTCTAGCAATATTTTGTAAATAAGCTTGTGCATGCGACAAACTGATTACTTCCGGTCTTAAACATTTCAGCGGGCAGGTCATCGGTACCTGCAACTTTATTGTTCTCAAGACGCATAATCGCGACTTTGATCTGTTCATGGCTAGGCGGCGAAATCCCCCCTCCGTCATCATCGATCGGGATCGGTACATCATCTCTAAAGGCGCGATTGGTGTCGTCATCGCCTCGTAGAAGAGTAGAGAAGTGTTTCCTCCATAACCTCACTACACCCTGTGGATCTGTTACCAGGTTTCCATTCTCATCTTTACAGGAATCATGAAATTTGTTTCATTTAAATTAGAACGTTTAAAATTCTAAAATATTTTCACAAGTTACAATCAATACAATCGTCAATGCAATAAATAGTATAAATATCGGGTGTTTTGTTAGCTGTATTAGAATGTTCGATATCGGCAACTGCCATATGATATGACAGCTTAGAATGTCGAACCTTTTTTGGGTTCACCAAATTTATTTATTTAATCTTCAATTTTAAATTAAATTGAAAACAAGCATTCAAATCTTAAGTATGAATCAAAGCCAATTTTTTATTCGCTGGTCTGAAGTCAAGCGTACTACAAAAATGGTGCTCGGCATTGATCGAAACAAATGGTGGTCACAAGGAGTAGGGTCTAAGGTATACGGCAGATAAAGTAAAACTTCCTGCCCACTGTATAGTAAATAAATGCTAAACGATGCCACAATATGTGGCCGAGCATTAATATAAAACATCGCATAAGCAACTGCTGCCATTTAACGTAAATGACCGGTTTTTGAGTCACACTACCAAATATTTTTTTCTTTCTCATTTAAGACCAACACCAACAAACAGGGATGGCCCCTACTCATGCAGTACATGATGTTGGAACTAGGAAAATAGTCTTTATATCATAAATGACAGGAAAGACTTCTGTAAGAACGGAGTTCCACATACGTAAAGTCCGGCTAGAGAATAAATTTTGTCTGTAATGCAGTGTGCGATCCACTAGCCAATCGATCAGAAACGGATGAGCTCGCAGAGAAAGACGAGTTTTATGTAGGAATACATTGTTATCGGGAACAAATCTCCTTATTTCGCTCGAGAAAAATCCATAGTAGTAGCGATAGAACAGTGAAGCACAAGCCACATTGCGACGATGTTCCAATGAATGAAAAGAATTGTATACCCTACCGTCATTAATTTTGGCTTTGTAATGAATAGCTGATCTAGAACCTAATCTGTTGATAAAAATTAACTATAAGGTACTCCAGTCAAGCTACGAATACTTTTTTTGAAAGGAAACTTTTGTTATGATTCCTGCAAACCCTATGTTAATATATAAAGCTTTTATTGTTGTTTTGAAGATTTGATATTCCTCACTGGTTCTTTTAATTAACAGTCATTTAACTGTTAATGGTTTGCGGCGTATTCCTTTGCTCCTGTTAAACTTTACGAGCTATCGGCCGCATTGAAACTTTCATGGTGTCGCGAAAGTGTGAGAACATTGTGAAACGTTGCAAGTATAAATTTAATATTGACGAGATACGATGGATGATAGGTTTACAAATCAATTAAAAATTATATTAAAATATGAAGTTTAGTTATCATCATTAAAAACTTATTGTTCCAGTGTATCTCATATTCATAGTTTCTTAATTATTTTTTGTTTTTTTATTACAAAAGTTTGAAACTTGTTTCAAAACACTGCCTATTGTAGTACCACCAACTATATTGTATACATACATATGTATGTATGTATTATATGATCAATAAATCATTTTTATTATGTTCTAAAACTTCTCAAAGAATACATTATGTGCCACTAATAAAGTGTTAACATGACTATTGATGACGTAATATGGCTAAGAGCAATGATTTTTTTTTTAATTTGTTTCTTAAAGTATAAAATACCCCGCTGGTTTAAGATACTTTTCCAAAGTGATAAAAATATTATTGTAATCGAACGATAGTCCGTCTATTTATCGTCTGTGGTTTCATAACATTTTATTACACGTTATTATTTAATAATTACGATATAAATCATGTATATTACTCATGCAAAATGATTGGTTTTAACAAACAAATAAAAATTACTTAAAATATACAAATTAAAAATTTATTTTAGCGTAAGACCAACTATCTAATACACTACGTCTGCATTTTCAGTCTTCCGTTTCATACGCTTTTATGTGTTATTGTGTGGATAATTGCAAACCGATTGGATTTGATGTGGATATTAAAAATGCATAAACTACTTACATATGTACTTACTTAATTGGTCACTAAAAGTCAGGATTATAACAAAGCTTCCCACACCACCCATGTTGTGTGTGCTAATTTTATCCATGACCTACAGTTTGAAGTCGACTTCGAACAACAGATTTTTGAGAAACTTTTCATGGTAATTTTATTTCCTCCCGTAAATGAAATATTTTTTTCATTTACGTTAGGTTCAAGATGTCTGTCCACTAGCTCTCATCTAATAAGTCAACGCGCTACCTACCAGACTACAGCGGCTTCATTGCATCTCAACCGAGTAAATTCCATCAAATAGTCATATACCGAGTCATACTATGGTGGTGAAATTTTACATTTAACTTGATCTGGCTGCCTACATAGAAATTAACTAGGCCCTGTCGATTTTTTTTAATGAAAATCGAATTAAACATTGTAGAATTGATAAAATTTTCGAATTCGAAAAATCCTGACTACTTTTCGAGAATTTATTGGTATGTAGTCGGTTACATCAATGCCTATTGTAGCTAACAAATTCTCACAAAGGACATGGAGCCCATTCGGTTCGTCTATTAATTACTCTGATAGCCTCCCGAAAATTTGATGCAAGTTAATGCGATCTGCTTTAAAGTATTTTATACAACTCCTGCTAGCACGAACCATTCACCAGGATTCAATCGCTTTCAAAACCATTGACTATCAATGAAAATCCTGCATGAACATACATTGGAAGGAGCGAGTTCTATTATGGACTCCAGTACCTTCCATACTGCAAAGATATCCTCCTCAAAACCACTACACCCGCCATCCAGCGTGTAATGAATCCCTAGACTGAAATTTTCACAAAAGTCCTCAGCTTTAGGGCATTCATTCATGTTTAGCCCTATCTCTAAAAAATTTGTAAACCAAGCCTGTTTGAAAGCTCCTCTTTAACTCAGGAGGTCCTAAAGGAAATGAGAATTCTCAAACTGGGATCTATATCGACTCAAGAGCCATTACCAGTGGTTATTTCCTTACCAAGAAAGAAATGATATTTAAAAAAGCTGTACTTTACATATACACTGTCGGACAAAATAAAGTGCGGTTTGAAATATTTTTTGTTTTTTGATTAAAGCATATGTTTATTGCTTTCAAATGTCTATAAATTATAGTTTCATTTTTAATGCGGTTAATATTTTATCTAATAGATAACTTAACATTGAATTTTTCTTTATATTTTCTATTTACAATAGAAACTGTACGGAACATAAGGAATTTCAAGTGACAAAATAAAGTAACGCTTCACTAGAAAATATTATAAATAATTAAATAACTTCAAAATTTAGTACGACGTTTCCCCTCCTTTGTTATTTATGACTTCTTTTAATCTTTTCGGCATACTTAGCGCAAGGTTATTCAAAGTACTTGTAGGAATTGCACTTTGCATTTTTTCCCAAAATTTGTGAATATTTGTTCTGGACTCCATCGGGATTTTGTCATCTAAGTTAGCCCAAAGATGCTCTATGGGGTTTTAAATCTGGGCTTTGAACAGGCCATTCAAATTTTTCGACATTATTTTCTTCAAAATATTTTTTAGCGACTTTACTCGTGTGCTTGGGGGCGTTGTCTTGTTGAAAGATAAACTCCCCCAAGCCCATATCCTCCGCACTGCTGTCATGATTTTCTTCCAAAATATTTACATAGTGCTCTCCAGTCATTTTGGAATCAATTTTAACGAGTCTACCAACTTCTGAAGAGGAAAAACATCCCCACACCATGAGGCTGCCTCCACCATAAATATTTACATAAATAAATATTTACATAAATATGACTGAATTATTTTGCAACAAAATTATTTGGACAGACGAGTCAAAATATGAACTAAAAAATTGCAAAATTCGGAAAAGAGTGTGGTGTGAACCAACACAAAGGCTTAAATCGAAAAACCTTATCCATACTGTAAAACATGGTGGAGGCAGCCTCATGGAGTTAAACAAAGACCAATGGCAAGGACAACTAAAGTTCAGATGATTTTAACTCCTGCGATATTAAAACAGGCAATCCAGTTTACCTCATTCATGATCCCAAGCTTAATTTTATCAGAGGCATATGACCGTGCCATTGTGTCTTAGGCAGTCATAGACGTAGGTAACAGTCGGTCTGAAATTTTTATTCCAATTCAGCTTACAGGCTACTAGAACGAATAGAGTAAAAGTTCCACACCAAATGATCTCAACATTAATATCTTCACAAAAAATTCCTCTAATTATAGTTATGCAGCCAGGAGACAAAGGAGAAGACAAAGGATTCACGCCTGGGGAGTACTCCTGGTAGCTTGCCTCTGAGATATCTGGCGCCTGGCAGATAATTGCACATACGAATAATGAAACGAATTAAAAAATCCGGCACGTTTACATGAGATTAAGATAAGGAAAGGCTCCCTCTGTATCCAAAAAGGGGTGTATGCCAAATTAGTCTCAACAAATCCTTTTACATCACGAAGAACACTTTCTAAGTCTATTGAGTAAGCATGCTGCAAAATACTCAACCGTGGTCGATTTAAGTTTGATTAAATGTTAGTCAATAAGCCAATCCAGAAGTCTCAATAGGAAGGATGAGAGTGATACCGAGTTATAATACCAAATATTTTATGATTGTATGTTACCGATACGTAGACGCTGTATGTAGTGTGTTGGCTTATTTGACGTGAGAAATGAAAACTTTCTCAAAAATCCTGTCCTTCGGAGTCGAGTTTAAACTGTAGATTCCACCACTAATGGATAAAATTAACACACACAATACGGGTGGCGTGAGGTAATAATCCCGAATAAAGGGTTGTAATGACCAATTAAGTTAAGTAAGTGTGTACTGTCGCCGTAGTCTAGTAGGTAGTGTGTTGGCTTATTAGGCGTAAGGCCGATGTTCAAACCCCAGGTCAGACATCAAAATGAAATATGAAAAAATATTTCTTCGGCGACTTCCTCTCAGCAGATCTCTGGCAAAAACTCTGAGAGTAAATAAAATCGCCATGAATAGTTTCTCTGCCGCACAGTGGTCCAAATGGTCAATCTAGCCGGACAAAAGTTATAACTCGCTTTTGCAAAGCCGTACCGACATGAAATTTGGTACGTTTATAGATTTCATCAATATAAACAATTAGAGAGAGTATGAGTGTGTGTATGTATGTAAATTTGTTTTTTGGGGGTCTGTTTGAAGCCTAAAGACGACAAAACGACTGAACCGATTTTCCTAAAATTTTCACACCGTATTTCTGTATGTGTGGGTGGAATTATAGGCTAATTTTTATTCAAAAGTTTAAATGGGTGCCACGCCTACCTTAAGAATTAAGTATTAAAGTCTTATATCATGGAAACAGCAACAGCTAGAATCCACATAAACATTTGTGGGAAAAATGATCGAACTAGCGACAGTGGGCGTGTTACCTCCCATATAAATAAAATACTAAAATTCGTATATCTGGAAAAACAATAACAGTCAAAATCCCCAAATCATGTATGATGAAATTTAGTGTCGATATTAATATTTTGGTTAACAATAGGCGGATTAGCAATAGTAGGCGTAGCACCTTCCATATCACATGAATAATAAACCTTGAATATCTGGGAACACCTAATTTTATTTATATTGTAATGAGAGTAGCAAAGCTCGCTGGGTATAGCTAGTCTCTATATATAATTATTATAACCTAAAATGGAAAAAAGAATCTTTAGAAAGAATTATTTCAAAATATTTTAATATATTTAATAAAATTATCCAAAAAAAAAAAAAACTAGAAATACATTATGTTTATTTCAATCTATATCTGATTCATTTTCATAATCTAGATGCCACTCTGGCATTGACGCATCTGATAGCAAGGCAAGAACTTCTTCATCGAAAGGTTCTGTACTGCGGGAATGAATAGAAGGCTTTTAAGAAAAAGAGGATATAATAAGAACTGAAGATAACAGAAGATAATGAAAAAGATCATACATTGTTTTTTCGCGAGACATTTTTCTTGTGTGATGTTCTCTTATATTTCTGAAATCTTTATTTATAGATTCAAGAGCTTCTTCCGATAACATTCCAATAGGAAGTGCTGCACACTGAATAATATCGGCACCATGGATAAGAATTTTATGTTTACTTGATGGCATGGCATGTGTACACTTGAGAACAGATTGCCTTACTCTTCTGTAATAGCTATCCGTTTCATCATTCTTAATACTAATCTTAACAACAACGTGTTTAACAACAGCATCAGTTTTCTTAGTTAGTTGTTTTTTTCATTACGCCAAGCATTATACAGCTCTTTTCTTCTAATGAACATGTTAAGCACTAAATGAAATAAAAATCGTTTGGGCAAAATCCGGCAGCTAAGTTTTTAAACATTAAAAAGCTACATACAGTTAGGGACAAAATTGTTCACAAAACAACAAATATAAAAATATAAATAACTTGCTTTTTCTTATTCATTGTTTATATTGAAATTTTTTAAATTGATTTTAATCTTTACATTATGCTTTAATAAAAAAAAAGATAAAACTAACAAAAAAATGTTAAATTCACTTTTTAAATTTAAAAAGGTTTCACATGTTAGCTGTGAACAATTATGACCCTTGACGAAAATCCTAACGTTTTTGGCTATTAATATTTCGTGTGCCCCCCTCTTGCAGTTTTACCAGCTTTTATTCGTTTTGGCATACTATTTACAAGATTTATTAGCACCTGTGGGTTAATATTTACCCTCGCCTCGATAGAACGCTCCTAAAGTTCATTGATGGTTTTCGCTGGGCCTTTTTTAACCAATATTTTCCTTTTCAATATGGACCAAAGGTGTTCAATCGGATTTAAATCCGCTGATTGGGGTGGCCAATCTAAAAGTTTAATCACATTTTCCTCAAATCACTTTTTAGTAATCCCGGCACTGAGCATGAACTTGCATGAAGATGTCATCCTTACCCGGCTCTAAACCAAATATATCCAAACTTGGCATGTATGAGGCTTCAAGGATTGTAATGTAATCTTTGGCACACATTCTGCCAGTTATTCGGCGTAGTACACCCAACTGGTTTCCACGAAAACAGCCCCAAGTCATCAAAGATGCACCTCCAAATTTCATTGTGCTTGTAATATTTCGCTCTTAGACTCCAATTCTTTTATCAATCCATGTCCATTGGCGCCCATCAGACCCAATACGGTTGATTTTTGTCTTATCTGACCAAGTTACATTCATCCAGTCGTCTGTCGTAAAATGCTCGTACTTTTTTGCAAAAGCCAATCGCTTATTTCGATTTTGTTCGATTAAATAAGGTTTTTTATGTTTTGTTCTTGGCGTTAGGCCGCTGGATTTTAAACATCTTCGAACGGTTTTGGAACTTATGTTTAAACTATACTCTTGGTCGAGTATTTGTGTGACCTCAACAGCTGTATTAACTTCACCAGACACAATCAATCGACGAGCTTCTCGAGCATCGGCACGCGAAAGTTTTTTGGGATGACCATATTTATTTCCCGTGGAGTTTAAACTATTCTAATTCTTTATTTTATTCACTAACCCTATTGATATATTATATTTTTTTAGCGATTTCACGATATGGGACACCTTCCATTATGTCTTTTGGCACATTTGGTTTCAATAGGGGAGTCTTAGCTTTTCCCATTATAAAAGGCTAAATAAATTACTTAAAAGAGTAGTATTTTATTTAAATAACTTTAAATAATGTCCATTGCTTACGTTATTAAAAAATATCGAATTTTGTTTTTTTATTTTTTAAAAATTAGAAAAAGATCTGAGGGTCAAAAATGTACACACACGTGGATATAGTTGTTTAATTTGTTTTTAGTAAAAAAGTAACGGTACAGCAAAATAATGTCATACAATAAACAACATTGTGCCAGATTACATAACACAAAATGGGTTGTCAGACCTAACTTTTTACAACAATTTTTTCTAGATATATCTTTAATCTTAGTTTTTGTATGTAACTGTATATACAGATGACGACAACATAAAAATTAAAGCTTAAGTACGATAAATTACCATTTGAAATTTTAATTGAATTCGGACATTTCACATTTAAAACACACATGTACATAATTGCATTTTATTTATAAACAAAACATATTTTATGAAAAATTTAAACAATATTTTTTTTATTCATACCTTTGTTATATTAATTACACGAAAACATTTTTTTTTAATTGTTCTTATTATTTTTTAACGACAATTTCACTCGTACTGTTAAATGTCACTTGAGATATTAATTTTTTAGCAAAGAAGCAATTACATGTATTTCAAGCAATATATCAATGCCAAAAATATGCCGTTATGTACTTTAGACACTTGTCAACATATTACCATACAAAAAATTTACTTTTTAAATATTTTAAGAAATGACTTGTCCGGCTAGATTGAGTTTTTGGACCACAGTGTGCCGGTCGGAATCGACTTTAAACTGTAGGTTCCGCCACTCATGTATAAAATTAACACACACAACATGAGTGGTGTGAGAAGCTACGCCGTAATCCTGACTGAAGGGTTGTAATGACCAATTATGGTTGTATATATGTATGTAAGTAAGTATGTTAATGAATACCAAAATCAAATCAAATTACATACTTATTCGGATCAAAATGTGTGTAAAAAATACTTTCATACTGTGCTTATGAAGCTTCTTCGAAATTAGGCATGCAAAGTGTGACAAATACTTCCCAAGAGATAGCAATTCGATAAATTTTCTAAATAAAATACTTTGGAGCATTACGATCTCAACAAGTTCCATAGCACGAACTCAATATAAAATCCGAATATCAATTGTATTTTTATTTTCAAAGTGAAACGCTAACGAACACCTACATTGAAGGAGAGGGAAACCTTTGCATCCGTTTTGTATTGGAAAGTTTGTTGTTCTGCTATTTTACCCCGATTTTATTGTTTCATGTATTTCGATATGGGAAAGATTTTATTTTTTTCTATTTTTGCATTTGTTGTTGCAGTTGCTATTTGTTTTTCATTTTTTTCCTTTATTGTTTTTGTTTTTATTTGTCTTTTTCGCAGAATAAAACGTATTCGTGTTTGTTTGTTGGCTGGTAATTATAAACCAAAATTCCTGTTAATAAAATCTCAATTATCTGATTAGTTTTTGTCGTTTTGTTTTTTATTATTGTTGTTGGAGTTTTTGTTTATTTTCTTTTTAAAACGTAAACGACAACAATAACAACAACGAAGACAGATGTATAGATTTTGTAGAATTATAGAGAAAAAAATAAAAACTAGAAGCCGTCATTATTTTGCATTACATTGTTGCCCTACACATGCCACATACCATATACTTACTAGCTCTTGATGACTCAATTTGTTTAAGTTAAAAACAAATATTTTAATTGTTGTATTTAATTCATATTTTATTAATTAGTAATGGCACAGTAAATTAAATAACCATTCAAATGCTTGCAAATTGAGTCATTTAAGGGGAAAAAAGAAAAAAAATCAAGAAAACTCACACGTGGATATTTTACAATCTTTCAGAAATTGCATACAAACTAATAACAATGGCTATTGTAAAATCGATCTGGATCCAGATCCCAATTGAAAAGTGAATTGGAATTTGACGTACTCGCGATCTATGGTCTTTAAAAATCCCATTCAATTCATATTGCTTGCACAAGTGGTTGAATAGAGGACCTGTCTTTGAAAATAATGCACACAGTTATGTACCAGACTTTTTGGATAGCTCGAAAGTAAGTAAACGAATGGTTACAAGCATCTTCTTTATTATCCGACTTTTCTTTTTTTAGGTCTAAACAGGATCACAAGAGGACCATGAAATCAGAAAATTTGGTAAGTGAAATTATTCTCTACATATCAAAATAACTGAAGTTTCTGTATAATAGAAAGTTAAGTTGAGAACGTTTGACAAAATTAGGAAGCTGCAACAACATCTGGGCAACTGTTCGTCTCGAAGGAAAGCTAATCTTGGTCTATCTGTTTTTAGTATTCAGATGAATAGTGCCTTAGTACTGCGACCTTACGATATGTTGTACGCTCCTCATACTTTATAAAGTATCCCTATAATGTCTCCTCTAATCCTTTTATATTGACAAACCTCAACCTTCAAACTTTCTATTTTATGTTAATAAATTCAGTTACCTGACCAGCATCTAGTGCGAACCCGTCTCCCTCTGAGATACGTACTCCTATAATTTATTCTCATCCTTACAGAATCTGCATATTCGACCCGAGAGAACCCCCATTTTAAATAAGTGTTTAATCCCAGGTTATTTCTGGATAGACCGATGCATGACTCAGAATTCCTTTTATTCTAATTTCCCAACAAAAGTTTTGATTGCCTCAAACTTACTTTTGCTTGTGAAGAATCTTTGTGTATCTTTATCTTCCCTTTCGTTGAACATACCTTTCCACATGTCAACTCCTCCTTGTCTGCTGGCTTATTATCGAGAATTCCCACGTGACCTGGGACCCAGCAGAGGGTGACCATATTGTGCCTACCTAAATTGAATAATAAATACATTTTTCTTTCTTAATATTCATGTGCTAAGGATAACCGCATTCAACGCATTTAACGTAATGTTAATTTGGTTTCCTACTAACTCGACGAACTGCTGATCGAAGCTTCTTTTTGACATCTCAGGGCTCTTATCCTCCACTATCGAGTGATAATATTGTCTTTTATACCGATTTGGACAGTCGCTAAGACGCCATTATTTCAAATAAAGACAACTGGTATATATTCCAGACGGCTCGAATATAGAAAGAAAAAGGGTTGTGATGTTAAATTTTGTAAATGACACAACCATACAAACTCCCGGATTATTACACTATCCTCCCTGTAGAGATCATGACTATCCTTACATTGATTAAATGGCTGCGAACAGCCAGAGTAGGCCCATTCGAACGTCATATCGATGTCCAAGCTTGTCCACGAAATTTTGCGTTTTTCTCCGAAAATAGTGGTCCTCCATTTATTTGGTTCGTGGGTACTGGGAAGCTTTATAGCAGAATATTTGCACAGAAAGCGTACCAGTCTGTATAACCCCTTATCCGATTCGTGAATGGAGCTCTTAATGACGGATAAACTGGAGATAAATTTTGCACCATAGTTAAGAATCCTCCACCACTAAGTTGAGCTGGCCAGGGTGAACAAAACGACTGATGTCTATCTCAAATGGAAATTTACTGTGTCTCTGTCCTTACTGGATTAACAACTGGGGATGTCTGTACAAATAACAAAAAGGAAGAGGAGCAAGAGACCGTCTGTCACTTAATGTGTCACTGTCGTATGAGAATGTCTCTCTTGACTTCATTGGCGAAACTGTTAAAGAGCCGATATATAAAAGAGTCTAATCTAACGGACGACTTGTAATAATAATGTCCATTAGAGCTTTTCATTCTGAATAAAACGTATTAATACAATGTGTGGTGACATCATCTTAATCTATACATTGTTGTTTTGGTATTTGGTTTAATATGAATAATGATTAGATACTCCGATAATACTATTGAAATTATTCTTCAATGAGGAGTTCTACTAAATCTACTTTAACTTGAAATCTATACGATAATGATTTGGTTTCTTATTGTATTCAAGTTTTTATATGAATGGCTGGCTATCTGAATGTGAAATACGCTTTGAGTTCTCTGAGGAATGTTTTAAAATACGCCCTCTATGTCAAAAATGTACATATTCAAGGATTCCTGAAGAGTTCCCCCAAAGTCTAGCTGAGACAGCATAAATCTCGGTAACTGAAGATTTTATAAATGAGCGGCGGGACCTACAGTTTTAAGTCGATACCGAACGACAGATTTTTAGAGAAACTTTTTATGGCTATTTTATTTATTGTCAGAACTTCCAATACTCATTAGACTACGGCGCTAAGTGAAATATGTAATGAAATTAATGAAATAAACGTAACAGAAATATTAAAAAGTTAATGCTTTCTATTCTAAATTACATAAATTAAAATGTTTAACAAATTCTAATTGAGGTTGTATTATAGTAAGTGACACATTGTGTTATTTAATACAATACATTCAACAGGAGCTTTTGCAGTTTGCAGACATATGAATTCACTTACCATACTGTGGTATACTATGATTCCATTCGATGTTAATTGTCAAAGTTAAATAGCGTAACTGGTGTTCGACATTCGCCTCAATTAATTCAGTCTCTGTTAATTGTTCTTCATAATAGAGAACTCAACTCGATTCTACAACTCTATTAAGTAATAATACACAGAAGAGTATTTGTTTACAGCACCATACAAAAAAAAAAACAAAAAAAAAAAAGCAAAAAGGAAAACAACTAAATTTTAACATGAAAAAAAAAAATAAAAATTTAATTGAAATCTGTGTGCAAAACAATGGGTCTGTCGTTGTTGTTTTTGTCGATTGTTTTCTTTTTTGACGCGTCAACGTTTCGGTTTCAAATTTCCATTCATTTCACTTCACTATTTAGATTCATTCCATTGTTTATTAGTTTGTTTGTTTATTTATTTGTTTATTTGTTGTTGTTTGGTTTAGTTTGGTTTGGTTTTACTTTTGTTTGAAGAGGCTACTTAAACTCTCCTCATTCATTCATTTAATACACCTATTCATCAACCCACACACATACATACGTTGAAAATTAATATATACAGGTGGATCTCAATATACAGTGAATAAAATTAAGGATTTTTGACTCCAAATTCGTTATTATAATCGAACTTTCTAAACGATCTGTCAATGAGTGTTAATGAGTTCTACTTAAAAGTAAAACACTGATTCTCTTTTGATTATATTCTGAAATTAATATTGTATTGTACAACAGACATACTCTGAATAACTATTTTAGCTACGTTACTGTTCATTACAACATTTAATCACGATTATAAACTAGCTGCTGTGTGTTAATTTTATCCATGAGTGGCGGAACCCACAATTTAACGTCCATAGCTAAATTTCGTTGGATTTTTCATTATTTCTTGATCGAATTGGAAATTGTACAACTGAGAAGGACATCAGTGGATAGATGGAGCATACTGTTGTCGCTACCGTCAAGGATTCAGTTAGCAGAAAATAATAGTTATGGGCATACCGGGACTTCCGGACTTTGACAGTTGATAACGGCCATCTTGTTGAAGTCACATCTGTCTAATTAGTTGTCATTTATTCAGCTTGTTTTGCCAATTCACCATGGACGGATATAGCATTCAACAACACGTGCAAATAATAAAATTATTTCATCAAAATGGGTGTTCTGTTCGGCAACTTGTATCGGGAAATCATCTTTAGCGATGGAACCCATTCCTATATGAATGGGTATGTGTGCAAACAAAATTGTAGAATTTGGGACGATAACATTCCACAAGAGACCTAAGGTTTTCCAATGCATTCCGAAAAAGTCACTGTTTAGTGTGAATTATTATTTTCAGAACGGCGTTGTTCAGGCTATCACTGTCAACTACGACCAGTATAGGTTGATGATAACCAACTTCGTTTGGCCCGAATTGTAGACACCAACATCAGGATGGCACGAAGTGCATTACGATTCATTCCACATTGGATATTCGATTTGAGAGCATAGGTATCTCACGTGGAAGTGATATTAATTGGCCCGCGAGTTGGTGGATAACCATTTGGTTGTTTGTTTTTTTTTTAAGTCGCATGAGTATGCGAATAAATCACAAACCACAGCGGTTCTCAAAGACAACATAAGACAACATGTCACCGATCAAATTCAACCTGATCAGGGTCATGATAAATTAGACATTTTGGATAAAGAGCCGTGGAGAATATTTGAACGATGTTGTATTCTCCATATAATGGCGTCGATAGGTCTTTTAAACGAAAACAATTCGATGATTCTCACACACCCTTTGTTTTATTTTAATTTAAAAATAGTAAACGATTAATAAAACACTCACAAGAGAATACTAAAATGGGTACAGGATTGTTGTTGATTCTAATGAAGTTGACCTTTAAATTCTCTCAGATTTCCACATGACTGCACTGTTCCCCATTTGGAGGTTTATAGGGCCACGAAATTTGAAAATTAAATGTCGCAATAGCGGTTACCTCACGTCTAATAAGCCAACACACTATAAGCCAATACTGGACTACGCATGTTATGGTTATTATAGGAGTTGTCAGGATAAGCCAGAACGTACGTGATTATATTTGTCTTTTCATAATTACGAAGCTTTGATATGTTTTGGGATCATTTACAGAAATGAAGAAATATAAAATAAGAAAATAATTCAGAATGTAAAATACTTTTAAATTCACAATCCTTTCCTTTATATTGCAATACAATACGAAGTTTCTCAAAATAAAGATGTTCTGACAGATATCATACCAACAATATTCCTAATGTTGGAGGCAATTTAAGCAATGTTGCCTGTTTCCAATGAGTTGTCTGTTAATCGAGACCTTATCATTAAATACACATACAATTCATGTGCACTATAGATGTAATGTGTGTTCGTAAATCTCCATGTTTTAGTAAATACAAATAAATGTGAGAGAATATATGGCTGTAGAGTGTAACAATTTCCGTTTCTTTTAATTATTTCCCTTTAAAATATTGTATTTTATTTAAACTATAAAAAAAGAAGAACAAAAACTCAGTCACGAAAAATTGTAAAAACTTAAATTTTTTGTTTAAATTTGTTTTTTGAAAATCGACAGACCATGTCAGTTAAATCGTCTTCTTCCGATGGAATAATTTTTTTTCTTTTTGTTTGTTAGTTTTTGCTTTTTTTTTGTTTTGTGTTTGTTTTATATGTTGACATCAGAGCATTGCAAACATTTACGAAATTTTCGAGTGTTGGGCGACCTGTGGTCACTTAATCTTGACTAAGGGTAACGGTGTATTTAGTTTCTGGTTTTTTGTGTAGCAATTAATTACAAAGCGCTTGTTTTTTTCTCTCATTTTTTTTGTAACGGTTTAACAGTTTTAGATAATTAATTGGTTAAGTTTATAACAAAATGAGGTGAGTAATTTTAACCACTTTGACAGTGCGGGGCAAATATGGTTGTTAAAATTATATTTTACTAGAATGGTATTTAAACGATTTGAATTTAAAATTAGGCGAACATACTATACGCCTCGGAAATCTCGAGAATTTTTTAAGCAATTCTGACAATGAGTTTGCAAATCTTATCACCTTAAAATAATAAAATTATTAAACTTTTGTTTCAATAAAATAAACTTTCGTTTTGTTTATACTTTATAGCGTTGATGTATGTATATAATATGGAAATGAGAGCTGCAGTCTCCCGCTTTTTCGAAGTAATGTGAACGCCGAAGTTTTAAATGTTATGAGTTCGTGAATTTTGATGTACTACGAGTTCAGGTACCTTTTTAAACACAATCTTCAAGGTCGAGGCGTTAAGATCTTTATGTATGTTCGATTTCCAGATTCTAATGTATCAAGGCGCTTAGGTGGTCACCCGTAGAATTTTATTTTAGTTTTTTTTTAATTTTTTCAAAAAGAGTTTTCCAGAACTGCAGGTCGTAACATGATATTGCTTTTATAAGCAAACAACAATTTACAGTCAATTCTTAGGCGTATCCCAATATATTCCTAATAATTTAAGCTTCGTTTGTGGTTTTATTTCAATGTAGAAATTCCAAACGTATCAATGTGTATGCCAAGGTATTTTATATGCGATTTCTAAGTCCCTACTTAATTTCATTCATTCTCTTTTATTCTTTTCAAGCATGCCGATAAAAACAGTGTCACTGGCAAAGAAGTGTGGGACTTCTGAAGTATAAAACATGTATAAAACGGAACCCAAAAAAATTATCCTGGAGCACGCATTCTGAAAACAGCTCTAGAACACTCCTTCACCTTCCTAAATAACAAACATTCGGTTGATTATGTAAGTATCAATTAACTTCACCATATTTATTGATAAATTTAAATTAAATTTTAGTATTGGGCTCTCATGCCAAATTTTGTTGAATGCTCAAAAATGTCGATAAATAGGCATAAACAATATTTTTCCTCCTCGAATACTTCCCTTAATTGTGCAATTGTTTTATTTAATGACGTTTAAGTAGTATTTGATCTCATTTCTAACCCTTACCGGTTCAATGGCGCCATATAGACGACAGGACATATTTACTTACTTGGCCCAATGGCGCATATAAGGCGTCAAAAACCATTTGAATATTTTTACTACTATTTCTATTGCCATATTTACTAACGACGCATTAAGTACTGCGCCATGTCCTCTCTGTGAGTTTTTTCTGCTTGTTATCTATGTTACGTTATCTTTTACCATTTATTTTTTTGTTCATACATTTTTGTATTATTGAAATACAAAATCAGTCTTGTTTTGATTTTCTCTTCGTATGAAGAATACTACGAAAAACTTAAAATGTAACGGTGTTTATGAGTGCATAATTTCCAAATCGAAGAATTGAAAGATGCGCAGACCAACCATTCCCTTTAACTTGTTATTAATTTTTCAAATTAACTTTATTTTTCATTTTAATAGTGTTGTCTTTCCATTTTTATTTTCATTACACAATAAGATTCGGATGAGGTTGGTTATTCGTGGCTCCTACAAGATTTACAGTGTTTGTGCCACGCATTTTTTTTGCGAATTGCTTTAACTTTCTGGATATCTATGTTTCGTTACCATACAGTAGAATCGATTTATGAATACGACCAGCTATGAATAAATTGTCATTTTCATCAAAGTGAATCGTAAACATGGCGCGTTTTGGTTACACTACTCCTGGCATAACAACCGCGGCTGGTTATGAATATAATCATTTATTCTGCTATGTTAATATCATAATTTTTATGCTTCCAAGTGCACAGAGTACTTGTTTTAAGGCATAAAACGTTATCGACTTATTATAAATCTTAAAGCCGGCTATTGAGTAGGCAAATAAATGTATTCTGAACTACAGTGATGTGAAAAATAATAAGGACAGTACCCACCCAAACTTACATTATATTTAAAACCGAATAAAAACTTTAAATTATATTTTGGATTGAATTCTTACGTCTTACCATGTAAGAAGACCTATCCATCAAGAATTCAATCCAAAATATAATTTAAAGACGGTAAAACAGTCTGGTGGTAGCATCATGGTATGGGTGTCATTCTCTTATTATGGTGTGGGTCCTCTATATCGTATCCAGAATGTAATGAAATCGGCTGATTACACCGAAATTTTGAAAAATACAATGCTGCCGTATGCCTAAGAAAATATGCCATTCAAATGGGTCTTCCACCAGGACAATGACCCAAAGCATACGGCAAAGTACACAAAGTAGTGCTTCCAGGACAAAAAAATTAATGTTTTAGAATGGCCAGCACAGTCCGCTGATTTGAACCCAATAGAAAATTTGTGGAACGAAGTTAAAAGGGCAATCAGTGTCCAACAAATTGCGACGAGCTTTGGAATGTTATACAGGATGCTTGGAACTCAATAAACTTGCATGTTTTTCAAAATTTGGTCGACTCAATGCCTAGAAGCTGTGCTGCTGTTCTGGATAACAAAGAATCCGCAACAAAGTTATAATGTGGCACTAAGGCTTCATGCAAAAATATTCAATATAAATATCTATAAATATCGGCGTTAATATTTCACGAAGTTATGTCTTATGTCACTTGAGATTAAATATTCTTCTTAAATCTGTAGTTAGGAGTCAACGCTAAAATATGGGTGGTGTGAGAAGCTAGCCCATAGAGTAAGCAAATAAAGAAAAATGTCGAGATCCGCATAAAAACAATTAAAATCTACTATCATACATACCATACTGCATAGTGGATAGATCCAGGAAAATATTCGTAGTTGTTGTAGGTAAATTTTTAACTGAGGGTAGAATATTAAAATTATTTGCAAAATTTTTTATCAAAAAGCTCCATAGAAGATATAACAAACTGCAATTCATAATCGTTTGGATTTGTAAGTTATGTTTAGCAGCTAACTCTAGAAGGTAGAGATTACAAGGTTCCATATATTTCGTCTGCAATATTGGCAACATTAATGTCAAATGGCTTTTTCAAACCCCAGGTCAGGTATTTCCAACTGAATGAAATATGAAAAAATATTTCTTGGACGACTATCTCTCAGTAGATTTTTGGCGAGTAAATAAAATTGCCATGAAAAGTTTCTCCAAAATCTGTCGTTCGGAGTCGACGTTAAACGTCTCGTAATCCTGACTGACAAAATATGTATGTGTGTGAAAACAAATTACCGCATCCAGAACATCATTCATAAATTATTGAAGAAATTCCAATACACATCCTTATAAACTTCACTCCACAGAAAACGCTTAATATGTTGTGCCTTATTAGTACGTTTATACATTTTAAGTTTCTGCTTCTGTTACACAATTATTCCAATTTTTTACATATCATTTGTTGTTTTTTAATTACCGACATTACATAACACATTTCCCACTATTTATTCAGCGCTTATCGGATATTTTCAACGAATTGAAAATTTATTCTTCATAAATACGACCACATACATAGTTAGACACTGTAACTTAATACATGTTTTAAAATTTTTTTATTTTATTTGATATTTCAAGAAAATAAAAAACCCCAACAAAATTTAAACAAATTTTGAAATAAATTTTTATTAGTCGCTTTAGAAAATCTTCTTTACGATCATTATTCATGTTAAAATCTAAATTTATTTCTAATTTGCATAAAAACGAAATTAATACGATACTTTTATGATTAGATAGAGGCATTAGAGATTTCATTGTACGAATGTATTATTAAAGCAAATTTGATGATCAATTACCAAAAATTAATAATGAATAGAAGTAGCAAATGAATGAAATACAATAAAAAAAAATGAATAATAATAAAATCCTAATAACATTAAAACTAAATGAGTATATTTTATGACAAAAACCAAAAACAAAATGACAAAAAATACTCAACTCATCTTACCAAATAGCAAATGACTAACTAACTAACTGACTGACTAACTAACCAGTTTAAAGTTGTCTAACATCGAAGACGAATCAAATTTCAAAGTATTTGCTCGCTCATTTTAATAGGCTTAAATATTTTATGTCTACTTAAGTCCAATAAAAATTAGGATTCCAGTCTATAACCAGTCACTCGCATGAAAGCATCGGATGGCATTATTATTAGTAGACCTCGAAAGTAATAAATTATTTACAGTGACAAACAATCAGAAGAGTTCGGCAGAGGACTAGTGCATCTGTAGCTAATGTACATATGTACCCTGTAAATAGAGCACTACAGTCACCAGTTAGATGTTAAAATTTATTCATTAATTTCTAGCATTCTCGATGCCATAATTACTGCAACAATGATTAAATATTTGATTCTCTGTTTAACCAACCAACTGCTGTGAATTCGAATTATTTATACCGCAATGATCCTAGTTCCACAGAAAACAGAAAAAAGAAAAATATTCGGTTTATTATTGTCGTTCAATGGAAAACACAATTCGATGCCTCTCTTCACTTTACGTCTAATTGGTTCGTTGGTTGTTTGGTTGACTGGTTTTCCATAATTTAACATTTGAATTTATGCTGAAACTTTAATGCCGTAATGTATTCTTTAACTGAGTTAATTACTATGTTGCTGTCAATAATTTCAAAGTATTACAATAAATATATTCGATGAATACTTAATGTGCACAATCTTTATTGTACACCGTAAGAAACTCAACATGAAATGTTTAAAATTGTAAAAGAAATTCTCATATTTTAGATAACAACAATCCGAATAAGATCCAAGAGCTTGCAATGCATTCCGAAAAATCCACATCGGCTCATATTCTATTGGAAACTACATTGATTAGATTGTCACTCTCAACGGCAAGCACTACAGGTCGATGATTGCCAAATTTTTTTACCTGAATTGGATGATCTGGACAACAACTATATTGTGGTTTGAAAAGGACGGCACTACATGTCAAACAACAATGTCACGTGCGATATCCCTTCCGAGCGTGGCGGTAATGTGAACTGGCAACCGATATTGTGCGATTTGGCCCCATTACATTTTTTTCTAGTGGGGTTTTCTTAAATCGCAGTTGTATGCAAATTAGCTACAGACTTCTAATATCCTCAAAGCCAATACAGCCCACCCCATCGGTCAAAAAAGTCTAATTTATGCGCCAAAGCCGTGGATGCGCTTTACCCAGAGAACCAGTGACGGACATTTCGACAAATAAAAATTAAATATTTAAAGACATGAGCATTACAAATGGTATGAAAACCTTCACGAATCCATCTACAAACAAAAACCATATTTTTTTATCAAACGTGCCCTTTGTACCATTATGCAGCTCCGAATCTTAAGATACATTTTTCAACGTCTTGCAGCCGCTACAGAAATTGATTAACCAATCATACATACATAATTGGCCATTACAACCCTTCAGTCAGGATTACGGCCTAGCTTCACATACCACTTATTTTGTGTGCGTTAATTTTACACATGAGTGGCGGGACCTACAGCTTAAAGTCGATTCCGAACGACAGATTTTTTTTGAGAAACTGTTCAAGGCAATTTTATTTTTACTCTCAAAATGTTTGCCAGAAATCTGCTGAGGGGATTTTATTTTTACTCTCAAAATGTTTGCCAGAAATCTGCTGAGGGGAAGTCGCCGAAGAAATATTTTTTCATATTTGCGTTTTGATGCCTGAACCGTGGACTTACGTCTAATAAGCCAATACACTACCTACTAGACTACGGCGACTTCCACCAATCGCTGGGCAAAATATTAAAAATATTTTTACTGAAATTGCCACAAAATTGCATATAAGAACAGGAGAGTCGAAAATCCATATCTAATTACTTAAGTGTTCATTACAACTCTTCATGAGTGGCGGAACCCATAGTTTAAAGTCGATTCCGAACGACAAATTTTTTTTGCGAAACTTTTCATGGCAATTTTATTTACCCTCAGAGTTTTTGGCAGAGATCTGCTGAGAGAAAGTCGCCGAAGAAATATTTTTTCATATTTTCGTTTTGATGTCTGACCTTGAATTTGAACCGTGGCCTTACGTCTAATAAGCCAACACACTACCCACTATACAATGAATGAATTTACACTACATCTTAAATGAAAGCACCAAATTTCCTTGCATATTTGCAAAGCAGAAGCTGGCAGTCCAGTCCGTTTATCAAGATAAATACGAAGGTAGTTCACATCCGAATATTGGGTCACATCTCGATTATTATAACGAATGGGAGGACATACATAACATACAAAATTGGTCATTACAACCCTTCAGTCAGGATTACGACCTAGTTTCTCACACCACTTATGTTGTATGTGTTAATTTTACACATGAGTGGCGGGACCTACAGTTTAAAGTCGACTCCGAACGACAGATTTTTGAGAAACTTTTCATGGCAATTTTATTTACTCAGAGTTTTTGCCAGAAATCTGCAGAGACGAAGTCGCCGAAGAAATACTTTTTGTATTTTATTTTGATGTCTGGCCTGGGGCTCGAACCTTGGCTTTTCGTTTAATAAGCCAACACACTACCTACTAGATCACGGCGACTTCAATGGGAGGACATACCAGTAAGTAAAAGTTACATGAATGCTTTGTACACGTTTATTTCTATCCTTCATAACTTTAACCACAGTTCGAGCTTTAGAATGTGAGTTTGTAGGTGGTGCAGCGAAGCTAATGGCATGATATATACATACATATAGAATTGTTCTCTAGAATTGTTACTTCCCTGTGTGAAGGCTGAAATTATCAAATTCCTTAATGATAAACGAGCGATTAGATTAATTAATTAATAATATTAATGGAAAGTGAACTTTTAATTCAATTTTAATGAAAACCATTCTGTGTGCCTGCTCAATGACACTAAACCAGAAGACTAAGAGTCCTCTTTTGTCTTCTAAAGAGAAGCAATATAGTATTTGATTAGGTTACGTTGTTTGGGTAACTTGCAAATTCGTACGATCGTGCTCTATGGCTCATTTTCACACATCCTGATAGTTTTAGGTTTAGGTTTAGGTCGGAGTGGTACCTCTAATATCACAAATCTCACTTGAGCACGTATAGCGGCCCGTTGTGATGCCACGAGTGAACGCAATCCCTGTACTGACCAAGTTCCACCAAAATCGGGGAACCAATATTGGAAAACCAGAAAGAAAATTTGAGGAACGAAGCTATATCCTTGATATCTACACCTAGCAAGAGACGGGCACTGACAAAGAAAGTAGATAACAGTCTCCTCTTCCAACCTCTTGGTTGGTACGCCTTCTGTCCATCAAGTTAAGGTGAGTCTAGCGGTGGAGCAGGACTCCTCATTGAGTCAGAATAAGTTGGCGACCCGAAAGAATTTCCGCGCAATATCCAACTTGACCGAAGCAAGTGGCATACTTGAAGAGGATTCCAGAAGGACCGCTCCAGCTCTGGCGAGCTCATCGGCCCTACAGTTTCCTGGAATGTTACTGTGCCCGGCGACCCACACCGGTGACACACTGGTGAAGCGCCCAGAAAGAAGGTCGAGACAGCGGCGACATTCCCTAACTATCCTAGAGTTATTCACGAAACCCGATAGAGATCTTATCGCGGCCTGACTATCAGAAAAGACCGAGACGCGAGTGAAAGGAGCACCGTTGACGAGGATCTATTGAGCGGCCCGGTAAATTGCCGCCACCTCCGCCTGCAACACGCTGCAGTAGTCCGGCAGACGGAGAGAAATGTTCAGGTCCAGTTTTCCAGAGTAGACACTGCTTCCAACGCCATTATCGAGTTTAGAGCCGTCGGTATATATATAACTTCCGGGGGGACAATCGCATTAGGATTCCAGTCGTTCCTACTCGGAATCAGAAAGTGGAAACCCCTGTCGAGACAATATTCAGCAATAATGGATCAACCTCCAGAATTGTGAAGTGACCAGAAGGTACAATGTGCCAACGAGAAGGGGATTAAGTCTAGTCGCAAACTTAGCCGCCTGCTTAGCGAGAAACACAGTAGGAAGCCAGTTGAGCATTGCGAACAAGGCTTTCGTTGGGGTGGTGCGCAGAGCTCTGATAGTACAAAATATAAATAAAATTACTCTAACTATTGTACGTGGTGGCTATAAAATATTTTTATGGCTTATTTTACCAATTCCAGATGCTTGTATAACGTTAAGATAGGCAATAGCATCTGAGATTTCATTCGTGTTTAAAGAAACTTAAATAGTTGATCTTGCAACTTGTGGTGTCACTAATTCGTTATAAGGTGACTTCGATTTAGGAGTATAAATTTCCAATTTCAGCTCAAATAAAGGCTCAAACTCTTTATAAAATATTTAGTGACGATTTGTTTGTGGCGGATGTTTTGATATTTGTGGTGGCTCGCAAAAGAGAACAGTATGGGGAGTTCCATGAATACACCTCAAGCATCTGCCTTATAACTCTAGTGTGCTGTTGTATTCTATCCAAAATTGTAATGGGAAAAAAACAGTGTAGTTATCATATGCCATCGTATTATAATATACTTTTTTATTACAATTTATTTTATTATTTGGTTTTAATGCTCGATCTTATTCTCGTTTTTATAACCACCATCCATAACAAAATGGTATTAATTCTTATGCCACAATGCAATTCAAATTGAAATTAAAACATAAGAGGGTTTTATTATCCTTATCGAATCAATAAATGATTTGTATTTTTTGTATCGGAAAGTTCTTTAACTTTTTAACGATTATTGGTCTTGAACTTCATTTAAATCTTTTTCTTAAGTAATGCTTGTGTTGAAATAATTATATCATTAAGAAAATTTGAAGTGAATTTAAAACTATGCATTTAAACCGGTAGCATAATTAAACGTTTTAAATAATTTTAAATAAAACAATAAAAAAGATTAAAATTTTAAAATTTCTTTGTTTCGTTTTGGTTGGATTTGAACGAACGATATCATCGCTAACGTTATCGAAATGTAAACGAAAAAACGAAAAACTTTTTTCAACCCACGAATATAAAATGAAATCGTTTTAAACATTTTATCTGAAACGAATGCATTTATGGATTAATTTTGTTGCTGTGTTTCCATTGGGTTACATCTTCTGGCTTCGGATATTGTCTTTGTAAATTTTGAAAGCATTTTTAATATGATTTAAAATAAAGTTGTGATACCAAAAAAATATATTCAAAACTCATCAAAATAAATTAACACGTGAATTATCATAAGTACGCATTTACCTTCCGAATGCAATTTAAATACAGATTTTAAATAAATTTATCAACGTAGGTACCAAATGTTATATAATTTATGGATGACAAGTAGTAAGAGTGGCACATGTCGTCGAATCAACTTGACGAAGTAATGAATTTCGTTTTTTCAGACTTCAAAGGTATTTGGTTTACTTAAAAAAATTTTTCTTTAAGTTACTGTCATAAAAAAATAGTTCAAACACGTTATCAAATCATCTACAATATCAACAATTGATCTAAAGTTCATCATCACTAGCCGATTAAATACTTTCAGCATCCGCTGCTAACGATATATGCAACATATTATCTAATGCTTGTAGCATCCGAAATACGCAAAAGCAACTCGCAATAGATTGGGCATGATAACATTCTGCGACACGATAACAAGAACATTGCCAGACAATTTTTTTTTGAGGACACGAACAGTTAAAAGATGTCGTAGAACTGTTATATCGAAGTATGTCCAAATTTAATATCAGAGTTTCTCCGGGTATGCATTTCCGACCTCCTCTTCCCACTCCATAGAAAAGTTGTGGCTCTGTCAGCGGTATAAAATCTCCTCCTGGCTGCTCAATGCTCTGTATTCTCACATTACCTAGAATCCAGCTAAGTACGACCTTATTTTCTCTGCCAAACTGATTCAGTTGCCTGTACACTGGCATACAATTTAAATATCAGTGTGTCAGATAGTATTACTATGTCTGTAATTCCTGTACAATTTGAAATGAGCACACTTTTCAAAGGCGTAAACTCTGAAGACACTTGTGAGTTTCCGCATGAGTTCCAAATATTTATCCTGGGACCAATCACTTCCACCATTTCCGTCCCCTATCTGTCTTTGACCCAAGCGTTTATTACAAAGCAATACGTCTCCGAAAAGAGTATAAGTTTTGTGGTAAAGCACTTCCGAAAATTGTAGAATTTGCTAGTCCTATAAGGTCACACTACTCACTGATGAAACTATTGTTAGATCCGACTCCGACCACTCGGGCTTATTACAAATAGATCCTCTAATGATACGGCATAATAGCTACTCGTTACCCCCGGTTAACACCCAAAGCTGTTTTCATATTCGTTTGCATTTATTGCATGCGCAATGGCATCATAGATGACAATTGCTATTGCTTAGCTTGACCATCCTGGTAAACACTGAACGCATCATTCTTGAGTAGCACCTCAAGGTTTTGTTGCAAGCCTTCTGCATAGCATGCCTGGCTTTATTTGTAGTAAATGCCTGCTTTAGACAATTTTATTAAGAGTTTAAGCAGAAACAAACTCCTTATTAATGGTAAAAGAACTCCTTTGTGGGTAATCTCTGATTGTACTAGTCCCTAATATTTTCTTATGCGTTTGTTTTTTGCAAATCTTAGGTATAAAACATCTGTCATCCATACATGAGTATGAAACCTCTGTCACCCGTCCGAATATGGTCAGTTCTGTGTCCCTGCTGGTCAATTTTCCATCTACGATCAGTAATTATAATATCCGATGTTGGCTATATCTCCAGAAATACACAAATTGCCCTCTGTTTACTATTTAAGGATTTCTTAAAGGCTCAAACTCCTTTGTATATTACACAAGCAATGTAGTTGTAGTAATTTTAACATAAATATGCTAGACTAATAAATCCAAAAGATTTTGGTGTCCTTTGTTTCTATCACTTTGGGAATATAGTGTTCAAGGCAGAATCAGTTTACTACAGGTTATTTGTATCAGATATGGAATATTTCCTCTATGCCTCTGTGTAGTAGAGTGTGAAAATCATGAAATTTTCTGGAACAGAGAAATTAATCTCCTTACTTTTCTTTAGCTGCTCATATAAATTTTAAACCAAAGGCCGTTACAAATCTAGAAATTCATTGGAAAGCTAGTCAAGTCCAAAATAGCCCTTTAAATTGCTTATTACAGTTGGCGTTTTTTCTTCAGGTTTTTAAGTTTCATTATTCGGTTACAGAAAGTTAGTTTGTTTTTCCAGAAGGATTCTAAAATATCGGTATGAATAGGACTACGTGTTGGGTTTTTTTCTTTTTAATTACTACAACTCCACCGCGAAGTTAAAGGCAAAGGTATATAAATTTTAAAATTTTTTTCTAAATTAAATTGTATATAAAAATATTTTTTTAAGTTAAAAATTTTCTAAAACAATATCGATTTTAAATGGTAATAAAGTCGCCGTCAGACATATCCAAAAAAACGAAATATGAAAAATATTTCGTCGGCGACTTTCTCTCAGCAGATTTCTGGCAAAGACTCTGAGAGTAAATAAAATTGCCATGAAAAGTTTCTCAAAAATCTGTCGTCGGAGTCGACTTTAAACTGTAGGTCCCGCCGCTCATGTATAAAAATTAACGCACACAACATAAGTGGTGTGAGAAACTAGGTCGTAATCCTGACTGAAGGGTTGTAATGGCCAATTATGTATGTATGTATTTATGGTAATGAGTAACCGTATTCCATTTGATACTCTTCTAAATCGACTCATTAATTTTTTCAAGTGTAATCACTAACGTATTCATTCTTACGTTATAAATTCTTTTCACTAATTGCTTGCATCTTCGTTATTTTATTTTTTGTTTTCCTTTTTTTTCTTTTATTTTTCTTTTATTTTTCTATTTCTATTACCATTTCTATTTCTATTTCTGGTTCTTTATTCCAGTTTTATTAACGATTCGAAATATTTTTTATGGGTTTCGGATTGGATTTTGAAGAAGAAAGTTATTTTGGCTGACAGTGAACATGAACATTCGTTTTATACTCGAAGAAGAAAATTGAAATTTTTAATTCCCTACTATGGCGAGAGACATTGTAACCTGCAACATTAACCCAAATTTTTGTTTGTTTCTTTTTCTTTTTTTCTAATTAAAAATTATTTAAATAATTTCTTGTAAGATTTCCATAAATATTTAATTGCTTGAATTTAACAATCTCTCTCTACATACATACATATGATATATACATACATACATAAGATGTTGAATGTAAATGCATTTTTAGTGTTTTGTTCTTGTGTTATGTCAATAATTTTTTTTAAATTAATTTGAAAATTCTTTTTTTTTATTTATTTTTTTGTTTATTTTTAAAGTTATTTTTATCCGCGCGTATAATTTCTGTTTTTATAGTCAACTAACCACTGCTCATCATACAAATTATTTTTATTACAGCTTTTAAGACAAACAGAATGTGTCGGTTAACAAATTTTGATGAAGTGCAAGTGATTTTGCACATGCGCCACATTCTATGCCTGCCTCCATGCCACTGTGACTGGTTGGTATTTTCAGCATCAAATTGTAATTATGATGAGCATATGTATGTCCATATAGTTGCTGCTGTTTTAGACTGTCTGTCCAATATTGACAAATTAAACAGAAACAAAATATAAAATTTTATAAAATACTTGAATTTAATATTCGTTTAATTGCAATTACATTTGACGGCAGCAACTAACTAGTTGGAAAATATATGTTATGCTAGACACCCTACGTTTGATAGGATCCACCATATCAAATCAGATAAATTCAGCACTAACATGCCGAATTAATTAGATCAGGTGATTATTCGCTGTAGTCTAGTATAGTGTGTTGTCTTATTAGACGTGAGGCCACGGTTCAAACCCCAGGTCAGACATCAAAACGAAATATGAAAAAAATATCTTCGGCGACTTCCTCTCAGCAGATTTCCGTCATAAACTCTGAGAGTAAAGCCGGATTCACCCATTGTTTCGAAAAAAAAAATTTTTCGAATCATCTGCTACTGTGCTGCCTAATTGTAAAACTAACACACATCGTTTACAAAAATATTTCATATGGTAACCTGGTTTTTCAGAACAATTGTTCGAAGTGGGTGAATCGTTTTGGAACAAACTCTCAAAAAACTGAACTTGTTTCGGAACAAAATGCTTGAATCCAGCTTAAATAAAATTGCCATAAAAAAGTTTCTCAAAAATCTGTCGTTCGGAGTATATAAAACTAACATCCACAAAATAAGTGATGTAAGAAGCTAGGTCGTATTCCTGAAAGGTTGTAATGACCAATTATTTATGTTATGTCAATAACGTAAATATTTTGCGCCACTTATGAAACTTGTAGCAATGAAATAGTTTTGAAATCTTTCTATGATCTAGTGGTTCTCCTCCAGGGATCCAGGAATTGATTTTGGTAAAAAAAACATACTTTAAGTAACCATGTGGATTACAAATTAGCATCTTTCCGCCAATATATTTTATATTCCATTCGTACTCCTACATCTTTGGTAATCGAAGAAGACATTAAGCGTTTTTATGTTTATGACAGTTTGTTGAACTTGTTAGTTTGTCTTAGCTCTTGTGAACTCTTGCGTTTAGATGATGTATTTTTGAGGCAAACTTCAGTAGTATGTCTCTTACCATGAAAAGTCTTGGAAAAACATGTCATATGACAAGCAAGACACCACGAGAATTCTCTTGTGGTTATATAGAATCAGTTTTCATTACCATATCTCCGACATTTTTATTGGTTGTTGATATTTTCTAATTACCAAACCGAGGCTCACCATCGACATTTTCTTTGTTTTGTACTCTTTTTTTTTTACTGGTACCCATCGCCAGATAGCGATCAGTGGTGGCTCATTATAAGATGGAATTCAATCTCCATTCTTTGGGAATCTTGAAGTTAACAGTATTCTTATTTAGTTTAATTTCTAAGAGAATAAAGTCAAGATATGTTAATGACATCGCCATTGCAGCATCTGATTTGTATCCCCAGGCACTATCCGACAAACAAATGTCTGGTTAGGGCAACGTCAATACTACAATTCATATTACCTAGAAAAAATAGGCTCACACTTGGCCCTAGGGTCTAGGTTTCCTAACTCTTAGCCAAGCTCGAAGAGCAGTCTAGCTAAGAGGGCTCTTAAAGTAGTTTGTGCTGCGTATTGCTGCAGTCGGACAATCAGTACTTGATGGTCACTTCGTCCTGCTGTGGTGGTTCGCTGAATCTGCTCAGTTATTATCGAACCTAATCTTCCATATCATCTCGTCGACTGCATTCAATAAAAATTAAAAATTCGTTCATAAAATGAAGAGATCATCAGCGCATTACCCAGATCCCCAGAATTCCAAGCCAACTGATTCTCTCTTGGTCTTTTACGGGCATTTAATCGAATTCTACGTGGATAATATTGGACTCAAGAATTTGATGCACTAAGGAATTTTCTCTGAAGAGCTTCAGACTACAGTAGCATGTTTCAGGCCGAAATGATATGTATTAATCAATATGCCGAATAGAGACAGAGTAAGAAATATACAATTACCTGACAAACGGCAAACGAATCAAGTACAACCTTTATTTGTAAACTGGTCGGCTTCCACTACATATCCCTTGATCTTCTCTCGCGGCCACTAGTTCTTTATCACAAAGATCACATCGCTTAATTATGCAGTCGATGAGCACCTAACGAATATAAATCCCTAAATGGGAATACTCGTATGTATCTCTTGCATCCGTTAGGTTTCCATGCAACCGAGTTATTTATTGGATTGAATTTACTGAACTTTCAAACCTGTTTTTAGGTTGATTCTGAGGAACTCATACCGATACCGATGATTGTCGAGATTATCAATTTAATGACGATATAAATACAGTTGTAAGGCTAATAAAATCAATGGAAACCCTGTTTCGTCATAAATAATGACACACTTTTGGAGTATAATACGTTTGTACAAAGCCAAGCCGTTAGGTAGAGATGTCCCTTTAATAAATAGACGAAAAGCGATGGTAAGTGTGAAAGCCAACACAATCACAGGTTTTCCATTCGGTGCTGTTGAATGTTGGCTTATCATAAATCCTAAATCGGGCTATAAACTTGAAAATTAATTTCAGTTTACAATAGCAGATCGTGTTGCAGATATCCACCGTCATGAAACTGTAGAAACCATATTAAATAACTCCGGCGGATTGGATTAAAAGAAGAAAAAGAAGAACTCATTTGAGATAAATGCCTAATAAAACTGTACTAGTCGTTGAAACTAAATTCTCAATAACTTTCACAGAACATAGAACATAAAACTCCAGTTTAATTGGCTTCTGGCTTTACACTTTAAACAGGCTATCTCGTGGTCTGCTTAATGGTGGATGGTGATTGCTTTTCTATACTGTATGTAGGGGTATGACATTAAACATTCCTTTGAAATTTTTATAGACTTTTAATGGATTTTTTTATGAATATTCTCTCTCTGCCTCTGTAGCTCTCTCTCTCTCTCTCTTACACAGTTAATGCTTTATTGAAAGCATAAATTGAGTCATAAAAATTTAATTTTTGTCTTGTATTTACCAATAAAATCTTCTTACATTGACTCAACGGTGTGTAGAATTCTTGGGACTATTATCAGCAACCGGCAGCATCATCAATCATATCAGAAACATACGCTCAGAACATACGCTTATTCGAATCTATTGGTATGACTATCAATGCAAATAACCAAACCAGGTGTAAATGACCCATAATACATATTTTTGTATGTATGTATGTATGGGAGATGTATTCAAATGAAACTTAATGAATAGTTTATAATTGGATGTGTTGGATTCAAAGAATATCATTTAATATTAATGCGATTGAAATTATTGATTTGAACAAAAGAAAAATAAAAAGAAAACTTATTGTTATTAATCAAAAATAGAAATACAAAGAACGTGGGGATTCTTTGCAGCATTAATTATGAGTTGAACTTGAAGATTGTATTTAAAGGTCGACCTTTTTATAAGTAATTTTGATTAATTATGCTGGAGTTTGTCCTGACAATTTCAATAACAATAATAACAATAATTATGATATTATTTTTGGTAGAATTTAGTCAAGAACTATGTTTTCTATGCGTCAAAGAGTTAAACGCGTTTTCAGCTACAAGTGAATCATCACTGCAGTTGTGTAAAGTGAATTACAGAGCTTTAAGAAGATCTACACTTCATTGTAAACAAAATAAATTTAATTTCAATTTAATGTGACATAGATAAATTAATATTTAATAAACAAATTCATAAACCAAGAATTTTAAGGGCCTTTAATCACCCAAATATAAAAAAGAGGTGATAAAAGTAAAAAATCATACTTCTATCAGCAAGGGTAGTGATGTAATGTCACATATTGCCTGACATTTAGAAAAATATAGTACCTACTTACTTACAACCCTTAACTCCGGATTAAAACATATCTTCTCTCACCCATCCATGTGTTAATTTTATCGATAAGTGGCGGGATCTACAGTTTAAAGGCGACTTCGAACGAAAAATGTTTGAGAAACTTTTAATGGCAATTTTATTTATAATCAGAGTTTATTCAAATTCAGAGATATATTCAAATTTCGTTTTGTTGTAGATGAGTGTCGTAAAATTGGAACCACGGCCTAACGTCTAATAAACCAACACACTATCTAATAGACTACGTCGCCTACAAAGCAAACAATAACCATGTTACGAAGTGTATTAATAGTTAAGATTTTTAAATTTCGTCTTAGTTATTAGCCATATAACGGGTGATTTGTTTTATATTTAGTTTTTAGTGTACATATTTTAGCATAAAAAAAGATACATGACATGTGCCAATACCAAAAGCAATTCAGTTAGGTTTGCGCTTTCACCATGAATAAATTATCAAATGCATTACCTTGCTAAAAAAAAAAAAATATGCAAAAACATTGTGTAGCAATTCCATGTAGTTAGCCGCCGAACGCAACTTTCTTCTTCAGGAAACACCTTTAAAATTTCTGGCATATCTAATTTGCTACTTTTAGTCCTTGGCTCTCCAATGCAGTTAAAAACTGTTAGAATTAATGTTACTTTTTGATAAGTTTAGCTGTTTTGCTTTTTAACAATGAATCTACATTTGATTACATTTGCTTACAATTAAAGTTATTTGTTACAGCAAGGAGTTTTATCCATTGTCTATTGCCTTCTGATCTTTTTTTGATCCACGTAATGGATTTTAAAATATTTTTATCATGAATCTACATATTGATCTGATCGCAATTTTTCATAGTCAAAGTTCATATTCATTATACCATTCATATTTTAGCGCATTTTTCTATTGTTAATTGTATTCCACGTGTTATTTATTATTAAAGATTAATTTTACAGTTCATTCGAAGTGTAAAATAATTAATGGGTAGCGCATTAAACTATTAATGTGAGGGTCGTGGGTTCAATTTCCACCAGAAGCTCTGGTCTATTACATTACACCGAGCAAACGGTTTAAATTACTTAGCTCGTAATAATTGTATTCGTATTAACAAATAAATATAAACATATTTTTAACTTAAATTTACATGTTACATACTTAACGCAACATATTTATTTTAATGAAAATTAAATCTATTATTGATAAAACTTGTATTTTAGGTCTGTACTATATAATTATTCCATATGGGTATATAAACAAAGATATAAAAAATGTGTATTGAAAAAATGAAACTTCCTACAGTTGCTTGTAACAGTGGAATTTAGATCTTAGCGTACATTTAATGCAGAATTGTAAAACATCGTAGTTATCTGGATTTGCATCTTTATATCTGGAATACTGAATGTATTTAAGTATTATTTTACTTTTACACAGATGTTAATTATTTTTTTTCCTTTGTGCTTTTTCATCATTTACGATTACGATTTGCGATTATAAATTACCACTCATAATCGAAGGCGCCACTCTAACTATTTCAATTATTTGTGGGCATAAGTATCGTGACTATTTACAGGTAATTTAGTATTCTTTCCTCGTACTCGTGTCATTTATATTAACTTTGTGGGTGCCCTGGTAGTCTAGTGGATAGTGCGCTAGACTATTAGCATGATCATGGGTCATGGGTTCGATTCCCACCAGAGACTCTGGTCTGTGACACTACACCGAGTATACGGTCAAAGTTACTCAGGTCGTATATAATTAAAATATAATTTATAATTATATTGTAATTAATAAATAAATAATAAATAAATAAATATTAATTTTGCGCACTAGAAATGTGAAATATTAACCGTAAATTTCGGGAAAATTAGTGACTCCATATTTGTATATAATTTGAAAAACTGTCTGTATTAAACTACTAAAGACGTTCAAATTAATCGCATCGCATATATTGCATATACCGACATTTACCATTTGTCGGTATAAAGAATTTTACATATCGAAGTATAAATCAAAACATTTCCTATCTTCATAATAATAGAACGATTCCAAGCTCAGGTTTTTCTAATTTTTCTAATGAACCACGATTCTCTTTTTTTCATTTCCCATAAAAATGAGTACAATCCTCCTATGTATCATTATTAATTACTAAAATATTTTCCAATTTTATTTTTAGTTATTGCCAATGTTTATCGGCATTCTGTAGGATGTTGTTCAAAATCCCCTTTCCTCTATACCTCTACATCCGTACTTTATAGTTTTTAAATGATAGATAACGCTTCCGCATGGTTTTAACCGTAAAAACTACTTCCATGTTTAAAAATAAATTTCAAGAATCGGAATACTGAAATAATTGATTATTTTACAATATTTTTAAGAAATTTTAATTTTAAAAACTCACCACATCCACCTCGTACTGTGAACACAATGAATTGTGCTACTCGTTAATACGAGTACAACAGACCAGAACAGAACGAGAAACATAAGAATGTATTTAACCGATGAAAATGAAAGAAAAAAATTCATTTTCATATGTGAACATGAAAAAATACTTTTTGGGTCACAAATGTATGTATGTTGGCTACAATCATCCAACAAAAATGTTAACTAAACCAACTTGAAATATCATTATTGTCATCATTATCAACGTCATCATCATCATCATCATCATCATCGTTGCCCGGTGTCTTCGTCATTAACATTAGTTGCACGCAGCCAAAGCAGTGGCCGATAGTAAAAACAAAAACAAAAAAACATGAGAAAATGTGTTAGTAGCATCAACATCAGTGGCACGAGTGGTAGCAATTGTTGCAGCTTCTTTGCTTTTTTTCTTCTTGGGTCCATCCATCTAAATTCATACTTCTAATCTTCTTTTGTTTTTGCACCGCTACCTCTCTGTCTCTCTCGCTCTCTCCTCTTGTTTAATATTTTTTTCATTAATTGCATGTGGGATTATTCTAACATTGAGCTGTTTTACCTTTTTTGTTTTTGTTTTTTTGTTTTTGGGTTTCGTTATTCGTTTGTCCTCATCGTTTTTTGTTTTCGCGATTCTTTTTTAATTCATTTTTTTTCTTCTCTTCTAAATTTGTTGATTTTTATTGCAAAAAAGGAAGAAAGAAAATGTGAAAAAAGTTCATAACATTTCTCATTTACCACAATTAGCTGTTAATGTAGCAGATAAATGTTTTGACTGCTGCTGACGATGATGTTGCATTGCCAGTAACATTCGCTAACTCACTCATACCTTGTATTCGTTCAGTCACTCACTCATACTCACACGCATTTAAATATTACCCCACATTTACCCGACTTGCCCGATCCCATACTGAGAGCGATAACCATAATAATATACCAGATAGACGGGGCTCCTCTTCTCGTTGTAATCGTTCGTACAACTTCTTCACAAATTCATTCTTTTCATTCGCATTCGCGTTCATCGGAGATGTTGCAGTTGTTGGCTGTAACTTGCCTGATACGTTGTTAATTATTCACACGTTGTTGTTGATGTTGTTCATGCTGCTGTTGCTTGCTGCTGTTGCTTGCTGCTGCAGTTAATTTTCAAATATTTATGGAAACTTTATTATACAAAAGATAAAAGTAAATACTTGCGAGTAATCATTTATGCAGACATTAGACTATGCGAGGATTGTTTGATAAGTTTAGAACTTTTTATATGATATATATAATATTGAATTAATTCAACAACTTATTTTAATTGTTTTCAGATTGAAGGCTATTTAAGCATTATTTTCGAAGGAAGAGTAAATCCTAAACCGAATACCTTCTGATGTCAAGTGGGCACATACATCCACTGTAACAGGTCGTAAGATGGTAGCAGGTCCATCTGTCGTTGCCTAGAAACAACATTTCCTGTGAACAAGTGTACGGTATTGAGTTGATGGAGTTCTCACTGAATGAAACCACAATATCTCCACAGGTATCACAACCTGCCTGACTTTTTTTTTAATGTTCATTGCTGATGTAAGCCTCTTTGGAACATAGGGATCTGTGAACTTACTAAATGAGTTATTTAAATTACGATTGGTAACCAGATCCCAATGGAGATTATAAATAACAGATCAAAGACTTATTTTAACAGCTTCTGGAAGAAATACTATTTATACTGCTGCACCAACACCGACAAGAACGATAACGATTGTTACTGATATCCTTTACTGAGTAAAACCAGATTATAACATCACTGTAATAGCAAGATGATATGGATAGCTAACGCGTGCGATGCGGCATGTATGCCGAAGTGCCCAAGTTAACCACAGTTAAGTTTCTCACCCACCTGAATTCGGCAAGAAGAGACTAGAGCTCCTGCCAGAAAAAACCGGGCGTCGTAGAGTTAAAATAATATTACTTCCAAATACCACAAGAGAGTTGCTTTAGTTCCAAAAAACTCTGAGTAAAATAGTAAGGATGCTCTATGAAGAATGCTGCAAGAGGTGTGTTAGTATTTCACAAGCCTCCTCTTAGAAAAATTTTAGTCGCAAGGATACAGAATATATCAACTATGAAAAGAACAAGTTCGTTTGCCAGCAGAGCTTTTTAAAGTCGTAGGTGGTGAGATGTAAACCAAACGCACTTGCTATTATCATTGGACTAGAAAAATGGAGTCTGATGACTAATATATCAGCATGCTATGTCTAG
The DNA here is from genome assembly GCA_936449025.2 of Sarcophaga subvicina. NCBI lineage: Eukaryota > Metazoa > Arthropoda > Insecta > Diptera > Sarcophagidae > Sarcophaga > Sarcophaga subvicina. The sequence goes on from OW388084.2 coordinate 45,492,576, forward strand.
CGTATAAGATAACACAGGTAACATTAACCAATGAAAGATTATAAGTTCAAATTGAGAAACATTTTTCAGAAACTTTCAATAGAAAGAAAATATTCTGCATAATGCTGAAGTTAATAAAGATGCCACTCACATATGCAAGCGGTATTGATATCATGGTATTCTGTACACTAGAAGTAGCTGCACATTTCACTTTTATCTAAGAATCGACTAAAGTGGGCCTAGTAGTCGAAGAGGATAAGACTAAATTGATCCTATGAAGGAGTACCTTGTGAACCTTAGTGGCTATAAAATCTGCTGCTTCGAGTTAAGCCAGAGTTTCAGTAGCAAAGCCCTCCCTTGACGAACAAAAGTCAAGAACAAAGCACGCAGAGAGGCGATAAATGACGTCTCCTGGATACTTATATTGGATAGGAAGTAAGTAAAGTTTCCTTTAACTCTAGTAGAATAATAGTTTAAACTTGCGACAAAACATGAAAATGTTGCCAATTCTCAAGCAGTGTGGGGGATGAAAATGGTCATCAACAAACAAATTTGTAGAGGCTAGAAGCGGTAGAGATTATACATTATCGCAATGCTACGCACTGCCGATATTATATTCTGTTAAAGAATTCGAATTTTTCGATTTACAGCGTAAATTAGCGTATCTTACTACGATTTATGGCGAATTTTATATTTGAATTTACACCACCAAACCATATTAAGCCCAATTCACGTAATAATTAAAGATGGCTGAATATTTATTGGATATGTTAATTGGGAACTATAAAAACAGGCTTTCAACGAAAATTTTGCAAACAAAAATTTCTTCACAGAAGAAATCAAAATTGTCCCAACATGATGTTCGAAGGACTTAAAAAAGATCGTGAAAAAATCATTGTATCCGAAAAAGTTACGCATTATGGTTTAGGGGTGTTATTGGGTTGTGGTTTTTAAATCGAATCTTGAGCAAATTTTATCTCTAGTGGAAGGTTAGAAATTGTGGTTTAAACAAGACGGTGTCACGGCACACAGAACACGTTACGTTATCACCGATATACATCCTGAAATGTAAAAAAAAAATTATCGAAAACTATGTACCTCACACGGCTGCAATCAATCCAGCGGTCAGTTAAATAGCATTGAATTTCGCTCATGTTTATGTACGTTTTATTTAACCTCACTTTTGAAATCGAGAACTTGATAAACCCAAATGAATCATTTGTCTTGAATACAATTTAGTGGGAGCCCGATCTGCAATAATTGATATCATTAAGAGACCTCACGATAGTAAGAGCTACACTTTAACGATTTATTTATTGTGTCCTAAGTCTCACCTTCAGAGGTTAAAATATGTCCTTGATTATTTTATTGTTAACTTTTGTATAATACTACGGACATTATGTGTGTGACTGTGAGTGTTTATGTAATTTGTTTATACATTTAAGTGTCATAAGATATATTTGTTGGTCGTATAACCTTCTTCTATAGCCAGCATGTACGTACGAGTAGCACATTCTCATAATCTGCCACACAGTGGGGAGTCCATAAGTCTATTCGGAAATATTTCCAAAATATTTGTAATTTTGTAACTGTACATACAAAGAAAAAAAAATACAACAAAAAAACCTGAAAACAAAAGTAACCCATTCAACTGCTGCTACTATTGCTACTACTTGACGCAACAAACAAACGAACAAACATACGTAGAACGTAGAAACAAACCATCAAACAGATTGAAAAAGACAGACAGACAGGCATTTGAATAGAAAAAGTGTGCTGGAAATGAGTGTGGGATACCCCGTGTTATTGGTCTACTTACTGCCTCAAATTGAAATGGAAATGTAATAAAATCACAGTTTGATATTCAAACCGAGTTGACAGTGTACGAGCGAGTGTGTACATTTGCATCAAAATACAATTTTTTTTCTGTTCGTTTGTTTGTTTTTTTAGCATTTCAATTCATTCTTTTTTTTCTGTTTCTGTTTGTATTTTGAATTTATCACACACATAAATCAATCAATTTTGATTAGCCAGATAATTGTTGTTGTCAATCTGCGATACCATAAAAAGGTTTTTGTCTTCTAAAACTGTGCTAATTTTTCAATACCCTACACAGTCACTTAAAGGTTGCAAAGGTGGTCAGCGTTAATTGCTTTAATAAATCTTCTACGGATTGTTAATTAAATTTGAATTTATTTTGAACACTCAAAAAATTTCATTCTGAATAATTTATAGAAAAAATTCTATTTATTTAAAGCGAAATGGAATTAAAATTTTAAATTATGATTAAACGAGTGAGAAAAAGAAAACAATTCAATGATTTTTAATAACTTTTCACCGACAAATGTCTGTTTTCTTTCCACCTTTAGACTATTTGTGATCCAATCAAATAAAATTATAATTGGAGAAGTATTATTTCGAGAAGACATTAATTTAATCAAACACAGAGATCAAGCAACCCGGTAATCGCATCAGTACAATAGTTGCTCAGACATTGGTTCGCTTCTCAAACATTCGAGTATTTTGGGTGTCACAATACTAAAGATGCCTCTGATAGGGCATCGTTTTCCTGCTACAGTACTTTCTTTTTCTATGACAGTAAGACTAAATAATGATCGCGTATTCAATATACCGTTATCGCGCAGCTTATGGTTGACACATTTACAAGTGGTAGTTTGCTCCATATGGTACACCTGAAACAACGGTTTATATACTTGAAGCAGGAATTTCGACGCCTGCTCGCCTATCAGTCAATCCCTCATGGCCTCATTTCTGCATGTTAGAAGGTTTCGAATGAGACCTCCCTGATGAGAAGAATAGTTTTCTTTGACCACCTTATAAAAATATTTGAAAGCAAACAAACTTCTCTGTGACAGACAAACGATTTCCAAAGGCTCGTTTAAGAAGTGGGCAAACTCACTTGTATCGGTACAGAGAAAGGCTGCATTGCATAGTGATAGCGGGTATATTCCCCGTGGATCTGCTGGCAGCGGAGCGGATGGAGATTTATATGGCGAAATCGGCTGGAAATCACATAACCGATTACTTCAGGGAAAACACCATTTCAAAATGGCAACATCGATGGAACGAGGAAGATAGAGCAAGATGGACGGCGAGACTTATTCCGGACATAAGGCCATGGATTGGTCGGAAATTTGGTGAGGTGAATTACTACGTTACACAGATGCTATCTGGTCACGGATATTTTAGGAAATATCTGCACAGAATGGGCAAGACCGCCTCCCCATACTGTCTTTACGAGGAAGGGGAGTTAATTGATGACGCAGAGCACACTGTTTTCGAGTGTGCACGCTGGCAGAGCTATCGCTCTGTACTGACGTCAACAGTTGGAACGATCACAGCCGCTAACATTGTCGGGTTCATGATTGCGAGTAGTGGAAATTGGACCTCGGTGGTGAATTACGTAGAGCGCATTCTGAGACGGAAAAAAGGAGATCTTGAGGCTGCAGAACAAGTAAGCATGTCGGCATAGGTGAGGCTGTCACACGTGCAAGCGAAACCGAAACGATGATTTAGACGAAAGGAATAGTGGAGACGCTTAGATATAGACATGGAGGGGCCAAAGAGCCAAAAGGAAGTAAGAGCCGAAGTAATACCACCGTAGTTCCGGAGTGGGCACAAACGAGTCCACAGGAGACAAGGGGGGACTTAGTGGGTGAGGGATGAGAGGAGGATGTGACGACTTTCTCTATGGTGCGGTTAGGTACATTTACTTCTCCTCGGCGTAAAAAAAACTCGTTCTATTAGTCATCTGATGGGCGGACTTAAACTATCCATCGATTTAGGGAGACTAAGGAGGGTTCGAAAAACATATTGCTTTTGGAGTCTTTAGTCGCTCTTCTCAATAACAAATATTCTCAGAAATTTTTTCGAATAAGCAAACATGAAACCACCATATACTTCACAAACATCAAAAGAACCGAGTATTAAATATCTTGGCCTTCAATCTTTCATTTGCATCTTCGAATTTATTTATATTTGAATTTAAGTACAACAATGTGTGTGTGTGTGTGTACTATCGACTAGGAAACTGGGTCGTAATCCCTACTGAAGGGTTGTAATGACCAATTATGTATGTATTATGTACATATGTATGTATGTGTACTATCATTTAAATTCTGTATTCATTTGACAGACCAGTTGATGCCATTATGTGTAGGCTCCTGAGTAGATTTCCCATGACTGTGACGCGTAAATCTGACTGAATTTGTAGGATGACATGGATTATGTTGGCTTTGAGGATCACCAAAATCGTCTCGAATTCGCTAATTTTATTTGTTCTCGTACCTATTCATCCCAACTTGTGTCTTATCGCTGAAAATGATTTTTCTGTGTTTTGTCCGAACAGAACAACCATGTTGATAAAATAATTGTATTATTTACGCATTTTTAAATGCAATATCCGTCCTTGGAAATTTGGCAAAACAGAATGAATAAACTATTCTTACGGTTGTAACAATATAACCGTTATCAACTGTCAAAGTTTGGAAGTCCTTGTTGGAAGAACCTATATTTATAAAATTAGTGTTATTGTATTAATGAAAATTCTTTAAAAGTTTTCTTTCGTGTATTTGCTCATCAAGGTCGATTGATTTTTTGAAGCGTTAACGTTGCTTGCGTAAGTCGTCATCTTAATAGGATTCATCCGGTATTGTTCTTGTAAAAAAAAGATCGAAAAGGGGTTCAGTATCGCGAAGTCAATGGTATATCCAAAATTTTAGCAGGACTATACTTCCATGCTTCTGTGGCGCCAAGTCCCATTGCCACCTTCTCAGCAACTTGCTTCGCCAACATACCTGGTGTTAGTTAGTTAAGGATAGTAAAGTATTCCTTTCTAATTCCTTTTCTCCACAGCCAACCCACAAACAAAGAATACAGTTAATTTGATTAAAAAGACGAAGAGCCAGTATATATTTTAGAATAATAACCCAGTTTAGCTTGGCTATTGCTCTCTTACAACAATATAGACTAATTGCCGCCTTAGTAGTTCAAGATTGTGTATTCAAGTTTCAGTTTAGCTTGCTATACAATATGATTTTCTGTTCTATTTATACTAGGGGCAGTTCTGACGTAACCACTTGATTGGGTTAACTCCCAATGATAGTAATCTCGATGGCAATCTAAGCTATAATATTCTGAAATATATATTTGAAAATAATCTTTACCTTCGGTTTTAAAAATGTTCTTATATTCTATCTATGGATTCATAAATTTCTAAAACTAACGTATCCTATCGCATTGCTAATGGTAGACTTAATATTGGCTGATTATTTCATATGTTGTGTGCCTAGATTATTGAATTCTCAAAGAACTTACATACGATATACGTACATATTTGTGCGAATGAAGAGAATCTTCCAAATACATAGGTAAAGGCGAATCTCTGATTGACCAATTTCAGTATTTACATTCGCGGCAATTATTCACCAATAACAAGTCCTTGTATCTTTTATTTATTTTCGAAAAATCCGCAAGAACTTAGGTGAGAAGTTTTTGTTTGCAACGTATTCGTTCTGTAAAACCTTTGTGCCTTTAGGGGTCTGCATGTCACAAATGATTGTTACCGTCTCGAGATTTCTATCTTAATGTAAACATTTAAGTTGTTTGTCTATATGTCTACACGAATACTCGTTGTTGTCTTTTGATTTATAATTACAAGCCCAGCTACAGCTGAACCGAATCAAACCAATCCGAATGAAACCAATCAAATCAATTAAATCAGTTGTTTGCATATCAAGTTTATCAGTTTCTTGAGGTTTTTTTTGTGCTGTTTTTTTAAAGTTTAACAATTTGTTTAAGAGACACATTGTTGTCCGAGTAATATTATCGCTTGTAATACTACATGTTGGTCGGTGCCTGTTGCCTGTCTACCTATCCAGCTCGCCAGCTAGCCAGCCAGCCTGTCACATGTTTTGCTTGTAATTTTTCAAGTTGTTTTCAGTCTTGTTAACATAAATCCCTAATACAATACGAATAAAATCAAATCAAAATTGCATTTGAATTTCAGAATATAACATTAGAAATACATACCTGTCTGTCTGTCGGAATTCATAGAAAACTAAAACCAACTTAAGACAAAACCTTTGACTCCCATTTGTTTAAATCATTCATTCATTCATTCACTCGCTCACCCATTCATTCATACGTAGTTTGGACATGATTTGCTTTCTGTTTTTTTCTGTTTCATTGTTAATGTAAATTGTTGTTATTGGAATGGAATAACACCATGTAAATATGTATTCCAAACGATTTATAGAATCATACTCGATGTATGGAGCTTCAAGAACAAATACAAGAGAAAGACAAGTTATTAATTTACTGTTACTAGGGTTTTTAAATACAAACAAATAAATCCAAAATCTAAAGATTTGAGTTAAAAAATAACCAAAATTGGTAAGATAAGCACACTGTTTGCTTATTTCGAACATAAATCATGAATTTCTGATTAGTTTTGAACATCTTGAAAACATGTCTTGGCTTGTCTTTCCATACAGTGGGTGAACAGCACAACACAATAAATAGAAAACTTAACTTACAGTGAAAACAATAACAGAATACTTTGTAAACATTATGAAGTAAATACAACCTAATTAATAGAGAGTCACTTTCATTTGATTGGATATCCTTCTAACAGATTTATTTGGCATTATTTCTATCAAAACAAATAATTCTTCGTTGAAAACCACTTTTCTGTCCTTTCAGTTCACTTTTCTGTGACCAGAAGTATTCAACCGTTAGAGTTAGTTAGTAATTTGGTTTACAGTGGTGGCCTTATAATTAGAAACGATGTTTCTGGAACAGAGTTCTCTGGAGTGACGAATCTAGGTTTAATTTGTCCCAATCTGATGGAAAAACGTATGTAAGACGTCCTCCAAACAAAGCCTTTGATCCCAGGTACACAGTGAAAACTGTAAAAAAAATTAACAAACATACATGTTGCTAAGTGGTTTCTAATTATAAGGCCACCACTGTACCTTCTCTTCAGTATTCTTATTACTCTCTGGCAATATGTTATGTTTTTATACTGTTTATTATTGTTTAAACTTCGAAAAATTTAAAGAACTCATTACAAGATATAGACTGTCAATCAATAATTTTAATGATATTCTGAAACAAGCTTTTAAACATGGTACTTTACTGATACAGATCAACACACAGTTTGATAAATATAAGAATTTAAATTCAAGTGATTGAAAAGGATATTGTTGATATAAATCTCTAAAATATATAACAAAATTGGTCACTACAACACTCCACCCAGGATTTTAGCTACTCACACCACTTATTTTGTATGTGTTATTTATTTGCATGAGCGGCGGGACCAACAGTTGAAAGTCGACTCAGAACGACAGATTTCTGTAAAACTTGTTCATGGCAATTTTATTTTACTCTTAGAGTTTTTTATATTTCGTTTTGTTAGAGATTTCTGACTTTGGTTTTGAACCATCATGGGCTCACGTCTAATAAGTCAACACACTACCTACTAGACTACGGTGACTTTATGAAGAATAGTTCCTTTTCATTTTTTACGCTACACGGTATTTGAAAGCTATCGAAAACACTCAACATTGTTTGTTTAGTTTATGTACATCATTTTTTTCACGATGGAAAATCTTTCTAACTGCCGAAAGAACAACATTTGTAGAAAGTTCTGTTGAACCACTCTTTTGTAAAGAAAACTGCAGGTGGAAGTCATTGTTATACGGAGAGCAGTTTCGAATGGTTTTCGCAGTTTTAAAATGGTGATTTTGATATTAAAGACAAGGAACGTCTGGGATAGCTTGAAAACATTGTGAGATTAAAATTCATGACAGAGGGAGAAGGGCTTGCACAATCACTAGGCATGACTCAAGCAGCAATTTCATTCAAGACTAAGTAGATATAGTGCCACATAAACTAAAGTCGAGATACGCTGAAATACTGTTTAAAAGAAAATCATTTTACATCAAATTATATTGGCGACAAAAAATGGATTTATTAGGACAGCCACAAGCCCAAGACATCGGATGTGAAGTGCGGACAGCGAATAAAATTTACAGTCAAGCGGAATATCCATTTCGCCAAAAAAACCACTGTATTTTGAGGGATCATTATGTGCGGCTAAAACCACAGCAGTCTACCTCGGGCAACCTGAACAAACAATAATCAATTCGTTTGAAGCGAGCTTTGGCTGAAAAACGCCCTAAATATGCAACCAGTCACGAGGCCGTAATTTTCCATCGTGACAATATATTGCTGACACATATTGCAGCGCCGGTCAAAAACCTTTAAGAAAACAGTAAATGAGAAGACTTGCCTCACCCGTCGTGTAGTCCAGACTACCAGTTGTTTCGGTTGATGCAGATCACTCTCTCTCTAGAATACGCCTCACTTCAGAGTAGTTTATTAGTTCGGTTCATTCATTTCCATTATAAAAGATCAGGATTTCGGTTATACTACCAATACTTGTGATATTATTAATCAACGAGTTCGCTCTCATCATGCCGGATGCACAGTATGTACTATTTAAAGACTTGTCAACATAAAAAAACCAGTGTAGCTAAGGATTTTTGAACAAGGTCTCTTAGACATTCTTTAATACTATAATAAGGGGAATTGTTACATAAAATACACAAAAACTTTGAATAAACACACAGAATCTATTATAATGCTTACTAACTCGCTGAAAATCAGAGTGAAAAAGGAAAATTCAGTGTTGAAGCCGACATACACTTGTGGACATACAATTAAGTTATTCATGCAATATCTTTTTCTCAGTGCAAAAATAACTGAATATGAAGTACCGTTAGAATTAAAACTAGAATAGTTTAATATCTTTAGAAACGATGGCAGACCCTATGTAAGACGTCCTGTCAATACACAATTAGACCCAAAGTACATAAAAAAAAAACTGTAAAGCCTGGAGGTTCGTCAGTAATGGTTTGGGGTTGTTTTACCTCATCCGGCGTTGGTCCCCTGGTAAAAATCGATAAGAAAATGACTGGGGAAATGTATAAAGACATCCTACAGAACAATTTGACTAAAGATTATGAGGACGAATTACTACTGGCGTGGATATTTCAGCATGATAACGACCCGGAGCATACATCTCGGGTAGTTAAAGCTTGGTTTGCTGGGGAAAATATAAGGGTTCTTCATTGGCCAGCTCAAAGTCCCGATCTGAACTTTGGCAGCTTATCCAGGCAGAATGGAATAACCTTAGTCCTGAGCAGTGTCGCAATTTAATCAACTCAATCCCACTAAATATTAAAGGTTTAAAATAGTTTGGGTAAAAATAAAGCAATAAAATTAAATTTTCAATATTTTTTTTCAGATGACTTAATTATGTGTCCACTTAAATTCTAAGTCTGATATCAACTCCGTACCAAAACATTTTTTATAATGAAGAACTATTTAAGTTTTTGTTGTTAATTAATTATTAAGCATATGGAATTAACAAATATTAGTTGTTTTTGTTTCCATTTTCTTAAATCTTTTTAATTTTTACAAAAATTAAAAATGTTGCATAAGTGACTTAATTGTGTGTCCACGAGTGTATGTCAAAGGAACAGTAGAGCCTAATTTAAAGATACCAACAAATAGTAGAAATTGTACATAAACTCTTTCCACAAGAAATATAAAGATCTTTACAAGAGCATATATTTTTTGTAATGCTTTGATAACCACATCTTTTAGTTGAAATCAACATCCTGATGATACCCCAACATAGGGAATTAAAAATTGAAATTAGTTTACACAACGCATTTACCATTCATTCCCTTGACAAAAGCAGAAATTTCTAAATCCAATCTAAAGAATCTGGTGTCATATTCAAATGCACAAAGACGTAATATTTTAAACACTAGATATCTCAACCGATTGAGGAGAATTTATTGGACAGATGTAATAAAAAGACGAAAAACAAGAGCATATTTAAAAATTGGACCGTGGATTCAATTCTTCCAACTCCAGAAGGCCTTATTAGATTGTATTCTCTTTAACTTTTAAGATTTTAATAAATTGCTAAACTGTTCATCCCTTTAGAATGCATAGTGTTCTGGCTTATTAGACGAGAGCCTGTGGAGAGAGCTCATACATATCAAACAAAATCGAAATATTTTCTCAGCGGTCTTCTGGCAATAAGTTTTAGAGTAAATGAAATTGCCATGAAAATCTTCTCAAATATGTGATTCGGAGTCGCCGTTAAACTGTAAGTCCCGCCACTCAAATATTATATTAACTCGCACAACATGGGTGGTGAAAGAATTTAGGTTGTAATGCTGACTATAGGGTTGTAATGATCAATTAAGTTAAGTAGTAAGAAATTTAGTAGTTCTTAATTCAATCAATTTATTTTCTCTAAGGCTACTAACTCAAAAATTAAATTTTGAAATTAAGAAAACGTTTTGACTTTAGAAATAACAACTACAATAACTTCTTTAGTTTCTTAAATTGGGTTAGGTTAGATTAGAGGACATGTACTTGCCAATTAAGACATGTACAGTACCCGGAGGTCGAATTGATCCATTGTACAACGTCCTAGTTTCTCACACCACTTATGTTGTGTGTGTTAATTTTATACATGAGTGGTGGGACCTACAGTTTAAAGTCGATTCCGAAGGACAGATTTTTGAGAAACTTTTTCATGGCAATTTTATTTTCTCTCAAGGGTTTTTGCCAGAATAATGCTAATAGGAAGTTGTCGAAGAAATATTTTTTGTCTTGATGTCTGGCCTGGGGCTCGAACCCTGGCTTTACGTCTTAAATTAGCTGCGAAGCAAAATTTTTAGTGGAGGTCTATATATTTAAAAATAATATTTTTTATATTATTATTATAATTATTTTTTATAAAAATTAAACGAACGAAACTAAACGAACACTGTTGGTATTCCATTGCGTGTTTCACTGTAAATGATTTGAATAATCTTATGTTCTAGCGTTTGTATTCAACGATTTGAATACAGTTGTGCCCCTAGCACAATCACTAGCTTAGGGGCTGAAGCTATTATTTATCCATTGCGTTTAATCTATCTAATCGCAAACTAAAAGATTTGTTAACATGGGAACCACAACGTAGCGAAAATTCATGGTTAAAATGATCAAATGAATCAACCAATACAGGCTATTCTCTAACTGACTTACTGCCCGTTTTCCTACAAATCCGCCTTCAAGTGTTTAACCAAAAAAAAAGAAAAAAATTCAAATAATTTCACTTGTGCCATTTGATTTCGCTTTTCGCTTCTCAATGGTTTTGCATAGAGTGTAAGAGTGTAAGAGTGTGCGAGTGTACGAGTGTACTTCGTAAGTAAGTATTTTGCCCCAGTCAACTTTATGGTTAAATGTGGCAAATAAATCAAAATAGCATTTCAATTAAGCTGTAAATTTATTTTTATAAAAATTGGTTAAATGTTATAAATACACTGCCATATAACACATTGCCAAAGTCTACTTTTGTTGTTTTTGTTGTCCGTATGTCTGTTTGTCCATTTGCTGTTTGCCTGACTGCCTGTATACAATCCATCTATCTATCTATCCATCTATTTAGCCATCCATCTATCGATTTTCATGAATGTAACATGAGCTCATGTACATACATATGTATGTATGTATAGATGTGTTCAAATTATTTTAAATAAAAAATCAATAAATCATTAGGTGTTGCAAATAAAAAATAGAAAAAAAACAAAAATTGAAATAAAATGAAATAAAATAAAAAATTTAATAAAATAAATAATTGTGTATACATTTTATAAATAAATAAATTCAATACGAATGAAATGAAATTAAGAACAGGTAACCAGACTCAAGCCACAAAAATATACAAGTGAAGTGAAGTATTTTTTTTTTGCAGTACGGGTACGAGTGAAATAGAAAATAGACGGCGAATGACGGACGGATACGATACGATACGTGGTGTATGCGAGTTAAAAGTCATCTCAAATCAAGATTTATTTTTCTCGCATACCGTAATTGATATTTAAATATCGTGTAATTTATTATCGATTTATTTAATTAGATTTGAATTTAATGAGGAAATCAAACAAGACACGCCCACTCATTTGAAACGATGCACAATTCGTATCGAATGAAACGCCAAGATGGAGTGTTTTCAATGCCTTTCGAAACGCTGGTATTGTTGTTCTAATCGTGTTTGTTTCTTAAGTCTTTCGTTTTTTCGATTTTTTTCGATTTTTTTATGTTTTTGTGTTAATTTATTAATTTTTATTGATTTTCATTTCATTGTTATTCTTCCATTATACACACACACACACACTCTGTATTAACTCGTGGATTTGATTTTTTGTTGTTTGTTATTTGTTTGTAAAATACCTACCCGAGTAATGGAGTGATTTATTGTAATTCGTGTTATTTATTGTTAATTGTTTGTCTCTAAACTATGTGAATATGAATATTTCTTTTCTATTTCTATTTCTTTTTTTTTTAATTGTAACTCAACAAAATTGTCAGAAATTAATAAATTTTGATATTTTATTTCATTGTATTAATTCCAGATCATTGAATGCGACAAAGAAAAAAAAGGGGTCGCAAGAGAAAAAGTAATCGAATATTGAGATTTTGTTTACCGTGTTATATAAATTTAGAAATTGATTCGATTGATTTATTTGGCATTCGTAACAAATTATGGCACAATTGCAATTACAAAATCCCAATGTCTCTCATAAATTTCATTAGCCATTAGCAATTATCCATTTCAGTCATTTATCTTATTTTAAGGTGTATTATACTGCATTATATTGTATTGTTTTGTGTTCGTTTATAAATCTAATTTTAAAGGTTAATTATTCAGTGAATTTGTTACACGGTAAATTTTTAGTTCCTCAATTATTCATGTTTACTTGACAGTTGTGGCAGTCGTAATTATTATTTACTTTGATACTGATTTCCGGATCTATTGTGTACCATTCATCATTATAAACTCTTGCTTGTGCCAAGAATATGTTAAATTATAACCATTATAAGAGGAGACTTAAAAACTTAATGAAACTGTAATTAGAAATTAATTAACACTCCTATCGTATTCACAAAAAGAAAAAAATTAAAAATGAAATAGAAATCCAGCAAAAAATTACCAAAAATAAAATTTTTTATTTCAAATGAAATTATCATTTCATTTGTATTGACCTAAATAATCTATATTTACCATATTTTTAATATTTTTTTATTTACCTATAAATTAATGCATAATTACAAATTATTTTTAATTATTTACGAGCTGAGTAACTTCGACCATATGCTCGGTGTAGTGTAACAGACAAGAGTCTCTGGTGGAAATCGAACCCACCACCTTCACGCACGATAGTCTGCCAAACTACCCACTAGACTACCAGGGCCATCATATTTATCATACCTAGGGCTATTACTGCAATTTGTCTTTAACTAAATATAGGATAACTTTACAGTTCCCTTTAGCTAAAGGTACCTTTAACTAACCAGCAAATTGTAATAATGGCCCTTATTGTAGTTATTTGGGAAATTGATTTATAAATTAAATTTTACTTCAATATTATATCAAGCGTAAACGTAATAATTAATAACTTTTTTAAAGGTACATTAAAAAATCTTTCATATTTAAATCATATTTACGAAATATCACAGAGAGTTGGGTTGAAAAAATTATACGAAAATAATTTCTATGTTTTCTTCAAACTACAGAAATCCCCTGGAAGTGCTTTTCCAGGTGAATAATAGTCTCAAAAATCATACTTAAACTTGGCAAAGATCATACTAAATTGGAGTCATACAGACCCATCTTTATACAATTTACAGACCCATATTTATTTATTTATTAAAAACAATTTCTTAGCATATGTCAATTTAAAGTTCATGCTGACGATCATCGTCAATATGGTACCAGAAGGAAACATACATACAAATTGTAATTATGTACAAATATGTACATAATTGGTCATTACAACCCTTTAGTCAGGATTACGACCTACAGTGAGCGTCAAAAGTGAGTAAACACCACTGAAATAATTCATTTTCTTAGGATAGTGAGAAAAGTAAATATAGTAAATAAAAGTAAATAGTCGAATAAATTTCCAAAAGCAAAAACGTTTAAAATGTTAAAACAAAAAAACAATTAATGATAAGGGAACTGTTTTTATATTTAAGAACATAATAGAAAATTTAAAATTATAGTGGATGTTGACTCACTTATGGCGCTCACTGTAGCTTCTCACACCACTGATGTTGTGGGTGTTAATTGTATCTATAAGTAGAGGGACCTACAGTTTAAAGCCGATTCCGAACGACAGATTTTAGAGAAACTTTTCACTGCAATTTTATTTACTCTCGAGTTCTTGCCAGAAATGTGCTAAGGTTTGAACCGAGGCCTTACGTTTAATAAGCCAACACACTACCTACTAGACCACTGCGACTTCAGAAGGAAACACAGCGCTATTAAACAAACACACAGATTGGTGCAAGTCTTAAGATATTCTTACTTACTTAATTGGTCATTACGCCCCTTTAGTCGGGATTAATACATAACTTTTCATATTTTCATTGTAACAATTGCTTGTATTTTTGTTGAGACTATTTGTAATTCTATTTAATTTTATTCGTACCTATTGTTATTAGTCAGTAAGGAATTTGTCCATTGACTTAAATAAATAAATAAATAAATTACAACCTAGGTTCTAACATCACCCATGTGTTCCCTATGAATGACGGTGCCTACAGTTTAATGTCGACGCCGAACGACAGATTTTTGAGAAACATTTCAAGGCAATTTTATTCATTCTCAGAGTTTTTGCCAGAAGGAGGAAATCGCCAAAGATACACAGGATAGTGTATTATATTAAGCATTCATACTCAAGTTTCAACCTTTGTTGAAAGCACTACTTTTCTCACCAAGTATGAAAGCTTCTACGAATTGTCTGGATACAGGAATATTTTTCAGCTAAAGAAGAACAATGGGTTCACATAACGCACATATATTAAATAAGGAGTCATACCTTTCCGTTCAATTAAATTACCACGCAGCACCTCAACAACCAAATATAAATTATCTTGATAGACGTGTTCTGCTATAAACACATTCAACACGCCACTTGCGGGACAGGATTTTGGCAACTTACACTAAAACGTAAACAATTCATTAATTCTTTATCAATTACAACAATTAATTGCTTTTTGCGTTTTTATTTTGATACAAGTGGAAATTTTCATATAAAATTAACACAAATAAAGTTCAAACCATTTAAGGTATATTGCTAATCCCTGGTTTGACATTGAACTGCAAAGTCTTACTGTACAATTCATATCTAAAGTCTATATGTAAAGGGTGTTTTTTATAGAGGTATAGAACTTTAAGTGGGCATTACATTTCAAGATGGCGACCGATTTAACAGCTGTCAAGTGATTTATTCTCAGTTTGGTTTGGCAATTCATCATGAATAGACTCACGCATGAACAACGCTTGCAAATAGTGCAATTTTATTTCGAAAATAATGGTTCTGTGCGGCAAACGTATCGCGCACTACGTCCATTTTATCGTCGACAAAATCGTCCATCAGAGCAGTTAATTCGATTAACCATGGAACGTTTTCGCACCACGTTTACTCTTATTGATAACTCGCATCCCCAGAGACGCTGTACGGTGCGTACAGAAGAATCTATTGCTGCTGTAGAGCGTAGCATTGAGGAAGACCCGAACGAGTCCATCCGCCATCGAGCACAGGAATTGGATCTGTGTCCATCCACTTTATGGAAGATTTTGCGGAAGGATCTTAGTTTGCGCGCTTACAAAATCCAACTCGTGCAAGATTTGAAGCCAAACGATCATCAAGTAAGGCGTAGATTCGTCGAATGGACCCAAAACGAGATTACCGTTGTTCCCGATTTTCACATATGGATTGAATAACCATGATGTCCAGGAGATGTGGTTTCAACAAGACGGCGCAACATGTCACACAGCTCGTGCCACAATAGATTTATTGAAAGACACGTTTGGTGACCGCCTAATTTCACGTTTTGGACCTGTGAATTGGCCTCCAAGATCTTGTGATTTAACACCGCTAGACTACTTTCTGTGCGGCTATGTAAAGTCATTGGTCTATACGGTAAAGCCACAAACGCTTGACCATTTGGAAGACAACATTCGCCGTATTATTGCCGATATACGGCCACAAATGTTGGAAAAAGTCATCGAAAATTGGACGTCCAGATTGGACTACATCCGCGCCAGCCGTGGCGGTCAAAAGCCAGAAATCATATTTAAAATGTAATGCCACAAGATTATCTTTCGGATAAATAAAATACATGTCAATCGAATAATCTATCGTTGTTTTATTGCAACTTAAAGTTCTATACCTCTATAAAAAACACCTTTTAGCTATGGTATACAGATTTATGAAGTTGCATCTGCTTCACGTATAGAAAAAAATTCTGATAATAATGCAATTGAATATGGAAACGAAATTTATTCGTCGTATAGACCCGATCGAAAAATTGTATTTTTTGTAGTTTTTGATTTTATAAAAATTTTTTAATGAATAAAATTTGAACCGAGAACAATAATTATTTTTTACTTTCAGAATATCTCCCAGAAGTTGCCAATCACAAACTGAGTACGTTAAAGAACCGGACCACCTTCCTTAATGGGAGCGCTAGCAAGTCTTATTCACTCATCATGTATACGTGTAGCAACCTGTATCACCTATGCCGCAGTTCTAAATAATTGGTAATAATTCCTCATTGCAGAATCCGCCGGTAAGTGCTATGTATATAAATTGTTCTTAAGATTTTTCTGTACAGATTCAGAACAAAGTTTTGAAATGGTCGATGCCATTCCAATATTCCTTCACGAAGAATTTTAACCATTTCTTCATATCTCCATTCAGAAGTCTATTGCTAACATCAAAAGATGGAGTGGAACCAGTGAAACTACCAACTACTCCCCCCCCTTTTTGTCATAGATGTCCGCCATCTCTTTTCCTTCGTGACTCTTGCGTTTTAACGCCTATGGTGTATCCAAATAATTTGATATTCAGTGGCTCACTTTTTGAGGGCGTGGTGGCCCTTCAGTAATGCCCTGGACCTAAATGTGTGGCTGCTAAGAAAGAGCCTTCAGTATAGATTCAATGTCCCATGGTATTTTCATTCTTATTCCAATAAGTCCCTATTTGCGTCCTATTAGACTTTCCTTGTTGAAATTCTTGCCTTTAAGTACCAATTAAAGGTGTACCGGAAGAAAGTGGGCAACAAATCATTAATGTGGCTGATATCTGTCTAACATATTGAGAATACATCTAATCAGCAAACAAACAACAGCATATTTTTTCATTGCGGCAAATTTTTTACGGGAAACAATAATTTTTTGTTTTCATTGGAAACATTGTAGAGGCATAGGACGATCATGCTCCATCAGAAACAACATGCAGAATATGGTTTCAATGATCCAGAGATAACGATTTTGATGTGAGAAATGAAGAACGTGGAAGATGTGCTAATTGCTGAACGTTTAAAAGCTATGGGAAAGATCCAGAAGTCGGGAAAATGGGTTCCACATGAATTGAATGACAGACAGATCGAAAACCGAAAAATCACTTGTGAAATTTTGCTTCAACAACATACGTACACATACATACATAATTGGTCACTACAACCCTTAAGTCAGGATTACGACCTAGTTTCTCACGTCACTTATGTTGTGTGCCTTAATTTTTATACATGATTGGAGGGACCTGCAGTTTAAAGTCGACTCCAAATGACAGATGTTTGAGAATCTTTTCATGGCAGTTTTTTTTACTCTCAGAGTTTTTCCTGAAATCTGCTAAGAGGAAGTCGCCGAAGAAATATTTTCATATTTTCGTTTTGATGTCTGACCTGGGGTTTGAACCGTGGACTTACGTCTAATAAGCCAACGCACTACCTACTAGACTACGGCGACTTCCACTTCAACAACAACATCGAATTGTTGTTGGCGATGAAAAATAGATTTATTTTCAAAATCCTAAACGGAAAAAATCAAGTATTCATCCGGGACAATCATCAAATTCGTATGCAAAACTAGATCGATTCGACAGGAAAACAATGCTGGTAGGACCATAAAGGTGTGGTGTACGACGAGCTCCTAAAATCTGTTACCGCTACCGACAATAACAGAATGTACCACAAGTCACGGCAATGTAATTTTGCAGCACTTACAATGCACCTACACGTAAAGCACAACCGGTTCAGGATACAATCAAAATATTAGGCTTGTAGCCTCATCCGCCATATTGAGCATACTTGACTCCTTTCGACTTTGTTTTCATCGATGGGAAACGCATTTCCTGAGCAGCACTTGGATTCCTACGAAAATGTGGAAAATTGGGTAAATAATTGCTTTGCTTTAAAAGACGGACAGTTTTGTTGTGGAATCCACAATTGGAATCTACAAATTGAATAAAATGTTTTTTTATTTTCTCATTAAGAATTACTGTTTGACTTTCACCAAAAATAAATGCTTATTTCATACCGGTACACCGTAAGTTGCCGCTCGTCTGTTGAGCATGTTCCCGATTCCATCGAAAATCATGAGATGCCCAATAGGGTCTCGTGCTTTAAGTTGTACTGTGTTACAGTCACCTAATGTATCGTCATGTTAGTTACTCTTTACCTGTTCCTTGGAAGATATAAGTTATTTAAATAATTTTTTAACCGTATGTTAATTTTGTACACAAAAACAGTGTAAAAAAATGCTGTGTTTTTAAATCAAGAAAAATTTGAAATTTAATTTTAATATTTCTAACACTTAAAGAACTTGAGCCTTGTACGCAAGTTACAAGGATCTGCTTGTATAATTATCAATGATGCTCTACGCACTACTCTGGAGATAATCTTATACTTTCTGCCGCTTGACCTCTACTGCAGGAGCGAGGCGGTAAAAGTTAGCAGGCGTCTCTGGGCTTCTGGACAATGGCATGCATCGGGCATTGGCTATACAAAGTACTGGGAGAAATTGATATTGTCGGAAGCAATGATTACATGACACCGCGATATGACTTCTCAATGAACTTTCGGACATTCCGAAAAGGGAGGACTGGAGGAGTGAACCTCCCAAGTGACTCCGCAAAAGTTTACACTGATGGCTCCAACCTGGAAGGAGCCATTGGAATTGGTATCTATTCGGAATCAATCGGAATTTTCAAATCTATAAGGCTATCAGATCATTGCAGCGTCTTTCAGGCGGATGTGTCAGCAATTCAGGCTGCGGTGAAATTTATTGTGGACAAAAATGTTCACGGACGGAAAATCATCATACTTTCCGATAGCCAAGCGGCTATCGAGGCATTGGATTTTAGTGTAATAAACTCCAAGACGGTGTACAACTGTCGCAGATATCTCAATGAGGTGGCGAACCGATATGATGTTTGTATCACATGGGTACCGGGACATAATGATATTCCTGGGAACTGCAGAGCGGATGAACTGGCCAGAAGGGGCACGACCATCGAACTCTCAGATGACTTCTCTACGTTGGGAATCCCTTTGTGGACCTGCAAACTTTTAATTGACAATGCAACCGTAGATCTCGTCAACAGAATGTGGGCAACTTCGGATAAGGGCAGAGCGGCGCAAAAGATCTGGCCGAGGCTGGATAGGAGGCGCACGGCGACTCTGCTTAAGCTCCAAAGAAGTAGACTCAGCACTGTTACTGGGGTTATTACGGGGCATTGCATTATAGGAGCGCATGCGGGGCGTATTGGTCTTAGACACCTTGCAAATGATTTCTGCAGAAGCTGTGGGGATGAAGAGGAAGATGAGACTATTCTTCACCTATTGTGCACATGTCCGGTATTTAGTCGGAGGAGAAAGAGGTACCTGGGGTGCCTACTACATGGAGGAAGGATATAGATGAACTGGAAGGAAGCTCCGAATGGTTCCTGGAGTAGGGGAAATGAGGAACTGTGGTATCACAATGGGCCCTGTGTGCGGCCTAAGTGTGTCCGCTCATGACTCCATCGAAGGGACAGCCACTTCTAACACAAAGAAATTTTTAATGAATTCGTGTATTTAAGTCATAATTTACGAGTATTAGTTCACCATTAGCTTAGCTATGTTGGGTAATGGGAACAAATTCATTTTGTAAAAGCATAAGGATTTTTATAAAGAATTTATTTTTTAATTTTCAATTTAATTTTAAATACGAATTAAATTTTACACAAATTGTAAATTATAAATTCTATGAGCATTATCGATTAGTTCTAAAGTGCATTAAGCCATATTTTCTAAACGTTTTTTTTTTTTTTTTTCAAGAACATATGGGACCATAAAGTAAAAAACTTTATTGTGTCATACGGAGAGTGTACACAGCATGAATACTTCACACACTCTAGAGTTAGAATGCTTACCTACCTACCGCAAACTAGTAAAATTATCTTTTTTTCATTTTCTTTTTTTTAAATTATTTATTTAAAAAAATAAGAAACAATTTCTTATGAATGAATGAACGAAATTATTAAAAAAAAAACTCCTTCGTTTTTAACTAATTAATGATGAATCAATGGATGAAATAAAATATTGTTGCATTTAGGGCGTTGCATAGTTGAAGGGTAATTTAACATTTTTATCAATAGTTTCCCTTCTTTTTTCCCTTTGAATACTTTTGCTTGTAGAAATGTTTATCAAAAGAAAAGAAAAATGGAAAAAAGGGAAAAAGGAACCACTTTGTTTGGAAAATACCAACCAATTAGTGAAATTTAAAAGAAAATTAAAGAAAAAAAATTGGCGCCAAAGATTAAAACAGAAATAAAGTGAAAATGATAGAAATAATTGAAATTGAACACGTTTTTATCGGAAAAGTGGTAAAACAAACAAAACCAAACTCAATTTAAAGTTAAGAAAATCCTCACTAACGTCATCTTTTCTTTCTCCTTTCCTTACCTGTTGCAAGTGCACATTTTGTTAGCAGCTGTTAAAAGGTTTTGGACATCCACTGATTAGAAGACCAACCTCTAAGTGTACCAATCAATTAAGCATATCCTGATCATTTTACTTTAAAGTCCCAAAAATAAAAATGACTAAAAGGTACTCTGGGTACTGGTACTGAGTTTCCTATTTGGCAGGCCAAAAAGGAAACGATCTTAACACCTTGCAACACTAAAAGGAAAAAAATGCAATTTTGAAAATGTTTTTCTTTCTTTTGTTTACTTTTATATTGTCTCTCCGAAACACAAACAAAACGATCACATTTCGTTTATTTTTACTACCGTTTGTTGTTTATTTTTAATGGTGGAGAATAATAATTAAAAAAATAAACTAAACTGAACTGAATTGTTGTTTTGTTAAAAAAAAGTTTCAAATTACTTTTTACAAATTGAAGGAATTACTAGAACTCTAGAAAATTTTTAAACAAGCGGAAGAGATATAAAGCGCCCCCTATTCATGAATCTTGTGCAATTCCTTTGTTTTTATTTGTAGTTTTTCATCGTAAAAACATACCAAAAACTCATCAAAAGCCTGTTGAAGTAATCTCAAACGTAACATTACTTACTTCCAACTAGTTTGATTCAAACCAATCATGTTTGCAGCAATAATCAACAAGTCCGTTAGAACATTTCTTGTTATTGGTTTAACAGAAGTTCTGAATTTAACAGACGACTTATCTAACAGAATTGCCAGCATAAATTTTAGTTTAAAATATCATGCACGCAATATTATCGAGAATACGTTCAATTTAAATTTTTTTTCTTTTTAATTTAGCAAACCGATATCGTTGACTGTTATGACAAAATCATAAGGGTTCTTAGCCTACTAGAAGAACTAATGTTTTTAGGAGATACAAATATTACAAGCGGTTAGTGTGTTGTTATCGATTTTTAAATGCATGTCCCCACCACCCATAGAAAAGTTTTCATGGAGAAGACCCATGAAAAATAAGCTGACACGCGCCATATTTTTGCCTTTGATGGCCCCATAAGGAGTGATGTTTTTGCCGCAATATCTAAGCTCGGTACCCCTGCAACACTGATAAGGCTATGCAGAATGACGTTGAGCAATTCTTGCAGTTCCGTTAAGGTGGGAATGATCCTCTCCGTAAAATTTTATACCATGCGAGGTTTTAGACAAGGCGATCCCTTATCAAGCGACCTCTTCAACTTCATCATGGAGAGTGTACTGCGCAAAGCGGGAGTACATCGCAATGGCATAATGGCTCACGTAGGCGATATTTACTCCTTAGGGCATACCAAAAGAGGTATTACTGTTGCCTTTACCGCTATTGAACTGGTTTCTATCAAGATGGGTCTGGCAGTAAATTAGGGCTAAATGAGGAATATGTTTTCGACAAGTAGGAAGATACGGTTTACTGGATTCCAGATTACTGTCTAGGATCACAATTGCCAACAGGTGATATTACTATGGTCTAATAGGCAATAAAGTAGCAAAGACATCTTTCGTATGATGAAACTAATACTCTTCAAATCGCATATCCTCTCCTTACTTCTCTATAGGGCAGAAACATGGACGCTATTACGTAGATACACTTAAGAGTATTCGAGAGAAAGTCCTACGTAAGATCTTCGGTTCAGTGCGACTGGGCAATGCATCCAAACTAACAATGAGCTATGTGAGTTCACCGGCTCGGCATTATAGTTCGGATGAGAGAGGATGCCCCTGCGAGATGTATATTTCATGCGAGGATTAGTGGAAGTCAGCATAGAAACACCAACATTGCGTTGGAAACACCAAATCTCGAAAACCCTGCCATCGATTGGTGTAACCAACTGGCGAAGATGCGCAAAAATAAGAAGTGCCTGGAAGGATGTGTTAAGACAGGGCGAAATTCGTTAAACGTATTGCTAATGGCGAATTAACTAAGACCAACAGTGTTTAAAGCTTTTAATGTCTGGGAATAAGCTGCAGCTTACAAATGGATTTAAAACGATTCTATCTGTCCAATCGAGAGACACGTGCTTTATGTGACCTGCTCGTGTGGACTAGATGCTACACAGACAGATCTAAATTGAATTGACAGAATTGAATTTAGTGTCTATATACCAGGTACCAAAGTATGGTCGAATGAATAATTCGAATGCAATAAGGTCAGAGGTGTCCAGAGATACAAAATCAAGATCTGTTCAACTATAATAAGGCGTTCAGTGATTTGTTCAGTTGCGGTACGGTGCGTAGGCGGAAACGAAGAGGTAAAGGTTCTGCCTGATTTGTAAATCATATTCACTGATGACGCGAAACTGGGTAGGAACAATAATGTTAGACTCATTTGTTAAGATTTCTAACTAGAAGTTAATCGTGTAGGTGAAGATCTATGCTGTCTTGAGGTCGCAGCGGGCGTCGATTTCCTAATACGGATTATTACCTGATATTCGTTGACATTCAAGCGGCTTTGATAGATCTGATGTCAGTAGCGAGTTTCGG
Organism: Sarcophaga subvicina; assembly: GCA_936449025.2. Lineage (NCBI taxonomy): Eukaryota > Metazoa > Arthropoda > Insecta > Diptera > Sarcophagidae > Sarcophaga > Sarcophaga subvicina. The sequence continues at coordinate 45,515,943 of OW388084.2, forward strand.
GACACAATAATCCTGGAAACGAGAAGACTAATGTCCTTCGTAAATTGGGTCCCCGTTCAATTAATGATGTGACTGTTGATCTTTATCTTCTGATCTGCTATCACTACGAACTTCTCTGGGAATAGGTTTGTGAGTGGAGTAATACTCTGGGAGCATAAATTAGAATCTTACGTGGCTAGGAGTCTTTGACCATCTATCGACGATGGAAGAACTGACTCATTGCTGAGGCTCTTGAATCGATAAATTGATGAAATTGAAGCCGATAAATTTTGAACATCTTAATGAATTAATTACCAATTAAACCTGATTAGAACTTCATAAAGCAAGTACATTAATCTGGCAGTGAATTCAAAAGTATTAAAAATATTTTGAATTAAATTCGAAATTCCTGTTAGTATTTCTATATACGATTTCACACATTGTTTTAAAATTAAAACGTACTTAACGCTTTCAATTGCAATTCAATTGTGGACTTCTAATGGCAGACTTAAGCATAAGAAAGTATTGAAACTACCCGTATTTTGTATTTACTTTTTTTTAATACATATATATATGGTACATATATATATAGTATGTATGTATATATTTTTGTTTTTTATTTAAATTTTTCTTTAATTTATTAAGAGATAAATAGTTAGAAATTTTGTTTTAATTTAATTTTAATACTAATTTCCTCTTTTTCTTTAATTAATTAATTTAACATCAAAACAATTTTCAATTGAAATGTTATTTTTTTATTTTAATTTCAATTTTAAATTAAAATTAAATTTTAAAATAAAATACTTCCAAGTATTTAGGCCGATAGATACATGGAGTGTGGGGAATCGCAAGCAATTTCAATTGAAAATCGTTGTATAATGTTGAGACTTGATTCGTTACGGCTTAAAATTACAAGTGAAAACCTAAAAAAGATAAAAATAAATTTAAAAAGAGGTTTTAAGTTCTGTTTGTTATCATTTTGTTTAAAAGTGTCTAAGAGTGTTTTTTCTGTCAAAAGTTTGTTTATCTGATTAAATAATTACAATTTATTTGTTTTAAATTTATTAATAATAGAATTTTTAAATGTTTTAGTTGTTTGTCTAAACGAAATTTACAAAATTTTCAATTCATTAATTTTTCTTAAATTTCTTGACTAATATACTCCGTTTTTTTTTCAATTTTTTTTTTAATTTTTTCATTCATTGTTTAGCTTAAAATTTAAATTAATTGGTGTTTAAGATAGAGTTTCGTTAGATATAACGTGAGTTACTTTTTTTTAATTTTAAATATTATTTTTAATAACATAATATTATTATTTTATTTTTAATTTTTTTAATATATTTATTAAATAAGTTGTTTTTGTTTTATTTAATTTAAATTTAAATAAAAAAATCTTTCAAGTTTTGAAGAAAATTCTAGTAAAATTAAAAATCAAGAAGAAGAAAAATATATTTTTAATGCCAATTGGCTAAAGGTACTTAAGTAGTATTTTAATAATATTATTTAGTTTTTGTTTTAGTTGCTTTATTTTGTTTTTATTTTTATTATTATTTTTTTTTTAATATTAATTAATAATTCAATACAATGTTTCATAAAAATTTTAAAATTTCAATTTCATTTTCATATACTGAATGCCTTAAATAAAAGGCAGTTTGTTGATTGATATTCTTCAAAGTGTTTTAAAACAGAAAACTGTGTGAGTCTGTATGAAAAGAGATTCTAACTAAGTTCCATTAGTTTTGTATATATTCCTATAAGACAGAAAGTGAAATATATAGAGAGAGAAAGAGAGAGGGAATAGAGTTATATAAAATCATTTGTTTGTGTGTGTATATAATAAGTAAGTTTTTAGTGCATTATTTTGTTTGTTTTTTCTTCTTTCTATTCATTCATTAAAAAGAAAAAGAATTAAAAGTTTCATAATTTTTAGTTACAAAAAATGTTATAAATTTCGATTGGAGGGAATAAAATAAACTATCCTAGAGACTACGATTTTTTTTTCTTTTTTTTTACAGGAAGAAAGAGAACATATTTTTTGGTATTATAAGTTTATAATAGAATTAATCATTACATGCATTATTTTCTTTAATTAAACAAAATTCAGAAAAACAATTGACATCAATTCCTTGCAACTAATTTTGTCGTAAGAAAAAAACTCCACAAAAATGTATCTCAAGTGAGGACTATTAATCTTCAAAGTGACGCAGAGTTCTTAATTTTGTTAGTTGAATATTAATACTTTAACTTTCGCAATTAATTAATAATTTTTGAATAATTCCATTAATATCTCTAATAAGTCAACGCTAATTGTCAACCTAACCCTATCTCAATTGCTTAGAAACATAAGGAATATAATAACATCCTTCGTATAATTAATTAAATTTTGGAATATTCCATAATCTTATTTTTAATTAACAAACCGAGTAATGCAATTGGAAATTTTCATCACACTTCACATACATAATTATCAGACTTGATAAGAAAATATGTGAAAAGTTCTGTAGTATCTGAAATAAAGAAAGTATTCAAATTTTTAATATTTTTCAGATCTGTACTTGTATTCATTAGGATTGTATATGATAGAACAGGATAGAAACTGGTGGCAACTTGATTGAAATTAAAGCTCTTTTAAACACACATAGCACACCATGAAATCATATGCCCCAGAGCAATAATTGCATCCTTAAAACCAAACTGGAAATTAGCCTGAAACTATTGAAAAAGCGTAAGCCGCTTGAGAGAAGTCTACTTTATAATGATTTGCAATATTCTCAAGAAAAACTACATCGTAGCCAGATAAGCATAAAAATATATGAATATTCAACAATATTATACCGTATACTATGCTCAGAAGTCGCCGCAGTCTAGTAGGTAGTGTGTTGGCTTATTAGACGTGAGCCCACGGTTCAATCCCGTCAGACATCTCGATTAAATCGAAACCTCTCAGCAGATTTCTGACAAAAATTCTGAGAATGATCAAAAACTGCCATGAAAAGTTTTTAAAAAATCGTCGTTCAGATTCGACTTTAAATTTAAGGTCTCGTAACTCATGTACAAAATTAACACCCACAACATAAGTGGTGTAAAAAGCTAGATCTTAATCCTGACTGAAGGGTTGCAATGAGTAATCATGTGTGTATGTACTATGCACAGACACTGTTGATTTATTTTTTTTTTTGAGATCCTAAGAACCTCTGCTGAAAATTAATTATATTGCGATCATACCTGAAGCAAAGGAACCGTGACGTAAGTTTTCTGGAAAACTTCAGAACATATATACATATATCGTTGGTCATCACAACCCTTCAGCCAAGATTACGACCTATTTTCTTACACCACCCATGGTTTATCCATGAGTGGCAGGAGCTACAGTTTAAAGTCGACTTTGAATGACAGATTTTTAAAAGCTTTCCTTGGCAATTTCATTTACTCTAAGAGTTTTTGCCAGAAATCTTCTGAGAGAAAGTCACCGAAGAAATAGTTTTTCATATTTTAGTTTTGTTAGAGATGTCTGATCTGGGTTTGAACCGTGGCCTTGTGTCTAATAAGCCTACACACTACCCACTAGACTACAACTGCTTCAACAATATTATGCCGAATACTGTGCTCAGACTCAGTTATTGATTTTTCTTTTTCTTTTTTGAGATCTAAAAATCCTTTGCTGTAAATTAATTATATTGCCTGAAGCAAAGAACCAGTGCCTAAGCATTTTGAAAAACTACAGAACTGAAGTTTATATTATTACTGATCCACTGGCAGATCAAATAGGATCACAGGCAAATTACAGCCTTCTTAATAATGTAAGAATTTCTCAATTAAATGCAATTGCCTCTTAATAAGCTATTTGAATGCGTTTCCTTGTGATGGAACGCATCGCCTCATATTTTAAACAATTTTTGTGCTGAAAAGTAATGCCTAGTTAAGCGATGCCCCTTGAATTCCTTAAACCGCAATTATTGAGTCAAATTTGAAATACATTACGCTATGGAAAGAGTTAGTTTTTATGAATAAAAGCTATAGAATATTTAAATAAAAATTTAATATAAACAAGATTAGTTGAAGGAATTAAAATATCTGTTTAGACTGGATTTTGTTTTTAAGAATAAAATTATTTTGTTTGCCATGTGAATACATACATATATATCTGTTTATATATATTTTTTACTGTATATTTAATAATTCCTTTAGTTGCTTAAGTAACATGCTTTAGTTTTTTTTTCCTTTTTTATTTGTAATATTTTAAATACATATTCTTTTTGTTTTGTTTTGTTTTTATTATACGGCATATTTAGCTTTTGTCTAATTTCTTTATTAATTTGTCTTTTTTGTTTTAATAGGGAATTCACAGCCTTTAGCATACGTTTTATTCCATTCTATAGAGTGTTTTTTATTTCATTTATTTTTATTTTATTTTTTAACAAACTACAATAAAGCATGTTTTATTCAAAATTACATTACAATTAAAAGTTGACTTCTTTTTATTTATAAAATTTTAAAAACATGCTCTTTAAATGTATTTATTTATATACATATGTATACGTATATGCATATATACGTGTATATAGTATATTGTATATATGTTTGCTTGTAAGTGTGCCTTTTTATATACGCATAGGAGTTCTGTTCTCTGCATGTGTATGTTTGATGTTTGGATGTGTATATGTGTGTTTGTTTTACGATTTTAATTTAAAAAATTTGAATTTATTATTAATGGTATTACGTTTACGTTTTTGTTTTTGCATTTATGAAAGCTAACAATGTGGACGGACAAAAATAATTATGATTTTTTCTTTTATACTTTTTTTCTTCTGCTTTTTAATTTTATATTTTTCATATTTTTTTATATTTTTTATGTTTTTTTTTTGTTTTCCTTTACAACTACATACATAAGTATTTGGATTTTATTTTTAATTTTTTTTTGTTTTACTTAATTAAAGGCATATAAAGGAAAAATTTAAAAAAAAATCTTTGAAGACAATTTTTAATTAAAAGAAATTTATTAACAATACCGATAACAATGGATTATATCCTCTACCTTACCTATGTATCTTTAAATATTAAATAGCCATTCTCTGTCCTCGTATTAAAGGGAAGTTAGCTAAGTTAGCATTTAGAACCTTAAGTCATTGGGTTACAACCGATTTTCAATATGACTTTTGCGACATTGCATTTGCGACGTTTTATTTTGTATGGGGGCGTGGAGTATAGAACAGAAAGACTTCCAAGACTTGTTTTCAAATTAGTGTTTAAACTAATTTCGTTTTTTCATATTATTTTTCTTTGGAGTATGTGTGTACATATAAATTTATTGAAAATTTATAAGCAGACGTCGGAACCAATGACCCCCAGGGGAGGAGCATCTTCGACTTAGTACACACATAGGACACGAACATCAACAATGTTCGTTAAAAAGAGCGTATAAATGCATTCAGTTTATTGTCAGCTTCTAAAGAAGAAGGTTCATGTCGCTTTTTTCAGACTTCAATTATACACCCAAAGAAATATTACTAATATCAATGAGAAATGATTTCGATTTTTGGTACTTGCCAAGTTAAATACGGTGTCTTTAGGTATAAGTATTTAGCACAGAAAAATTTTTCAATATTTTCCGCTTACATATCCATATTATTGGGGTAATAGGTTAGGTTAGGTTAGGTTAGAGGACGTGTAATTGTCAATTAAGCCAAGTACAGTACCCGGAGGTCGAATTGACCCATTGTACAACGTCCTTGTTTCTCACACCACTTATGTTGTGTGTGTTAATTTTATACATGAGTGGTGGGACCTACAGTTTAAAGTCGACTCCAAACGACAAATTTTTGAGAAACTTTTCATGGCAATTTAATTTACTCTCGGAGTTTTTGCCAGAAATCTGCAGAGAGGAAGAAATATTTTCATATTTCGTTCAGTTGGGGATGCCTGACCTGCGGTTTGAACCGTGGCCTTACGTCTAGTAAGCCAACACACTACCTACTAGACTACGGCGACTTCATTGGGGTAATAAGTAGACTTGAAAATATTACTAACTATTATCCTTACACCTACACTCACATTTTTATCATGTTCTCTTTGTGCCAAAAAAAATCATCGCATAAACGCAAAGGGATTTTGGAAGTTGCATCAAAAAAGAAATAAGAAAAAACGTAGTCGCAAAAGTCATCCTTTAAATATGCTGTTAGTCGCATAAAAATGTGTTTAACATAAATACATATAAATTAGAGTAGAATTCAATTTAAATATCCACAACACAAACTTAATTTAAAAACTTTTTTAATACTGTGGAGGCTCATATACAGTGAAATTCATGCATTACATAAAAAACTTTGAATAAACATTATTTTATATGTTGAAAGGGACTAAAATTAATTATGTATATATTAATTTTATCAAAGTATTATTTTAAAACCTTTGCTTTCTATACAACGCATGCTTAGCAACTGTTCAAGTCACATTATTCCTTTGACAAAAAAAATTATTTTTCAAACAATTAATTTCGAAAACAAAATCTTATTTAGGTCTTCAGTGTATTAAATAAACACAAAAAGATTAGGCTAACTTCGGGGACAACAAAATGTTTAAAAGACAATACCCAAGCTTTTCCTTACATGAATTCTTAACCGGTTAACTTTCATAACGAAGAATTGAAAAGTATTTTAAACAGTTTTTAAGGAAATTTTTGTTTTTATGCTCAGTTTAGTGTTTTTAAATGGTATTTTTTTATCTAAATTTATAGAGTCTAAGAATGAAAAGTTAAAAAAAAATTTATATATTTAAATTTATTTATTTTTTTTTAATTATTGACTAATTTTTCTTTTGTTAAGTTTTCTTTTAAGAGTAAAGAGTTAAAAGCATAAATAGTAAAATGTTTTTTAAACATTATTTTGTTTTTGTTTTGTTTGTTCTTCTTTTTCATTCATATATTATGTACGTTATTAATAATAAGTATAATAATTAGTATATAAGTATGTATGTATATAAGAAGGTGTATATAAAAATTATATGATTATTATATAAAATTTATTTATTTATTTTCATTTTTTTTTTATTAATTTCTTTGTTTGATTAATTTTATTTAATTAAGAGGATTTTGAATTATTACATTTAAATGAAATAAAAAAAGAAGGCTTTAAAATTCGGTATTAGCAATAATTTTTTTTAGTTTTTTAATTATTTTCTTAAATATATACAACAAGTTTTGAATTTTATTTTTTGTTTTTCATTACTTTTCTTAAATTCTTATAGAAATATTTCTTTAAATATTTTTTATGGATATATGAAGGCTTCAAGTTTACTGTTATTAAAATCTTTTAATATTTGTTTTTGCTTAGTTTGTTTGTTTATATTTGTTTCAATTTTGGTTTTTTTACATTCATTTTGCATTTTCTAAACAATTTGAATGAATTTAAAATGATTTTCATACTGCTTTTGCTTTTTATACTTAAACTGTGTTAATAAGTTAATTTCATATCATTTCATTTGCAAAATTATATTTTTTTTTTTTTTTGGATCAAATTCATTGAAGAAAATTGTTTATTATTTTGCTTAAAATCTTTAACATTTTAAATAAATAATTAATAGTGTTTATTTATTTTCTTCTTAAATATACGATATAAGTTAATAAATTGTAGTAAAAAGTGCACATATTAAATAAATTGTTGTTTTTTTTTACATGCCCTATAATCGTTTTTATTATTTTTTTTTAAGTTCAATGTAAATAGAGAATAAGGGAAAAATCTATCTAAAGACTAATTTATAATTGTAATTATTTCTTAAGTGAATTTTGTTTTTTGTTTGGTTTCTTCATATACTGTAGCTTTGAAAAAGGTCTTATTTCTCGTTTTTGAAATGTAAAATAAAAACGAAAGTATTAAAATAAATAATTTTCGATTTAGTTTTAATATATAGTATTACGTTATGTAATAATACTTGTATTTGTAATTACGTTAATAATAGTTTTTATAAGAGTTATTAATTATAATGGTAACAATTTTTTCATTTAATAGTAATTAATTATTTTAATAATTGTTAATATTGTTTTCATTTCTTTTTAATTCTTTAAGATTTAAATAGTTTTTTTTATTTTACTTTGTTTTGTTTTGTTTTATACGTAGTTTCACTCATTGAAGTAAAGCTTTCATTTGAATTTAATAAAAAAAAAAATTAAAACGTAGAATGATTTCAGTATAAAAACCGAATCTGAATAAGAATTAGCTAAGTTATAGTAATAGTTATAGTATTTATAGGTATAATATATATAAGTATGTATATAGATTAGTTGCAATAATAGTAGTAATTAATAACAATTAGTTAATAATAGTAAAATTAGGAAGAGGATGTGTTTTGTTTTGTTTGTTTGTGGCTAGGAATAAATTCAAGGTTTTTCTTTCTTTACTTTCTTCTTAATAAATTGTTTTTTTTATACAACTTTAATGTACAAAAATTAAGTTTTATTTTTTTTTTTATAGTTTTTTGTTTTTAATCATGATTGTTGTTCGTCTCAATGTCACAGTTGACAAGCTCATTAGAGTCCTTAAGGTTTGTTGTATCACTTTAATATAAAATAATAAAAAGAAAGAAATAAATATTATTACCATTAAATTATAAAATTATTCATTTAAAAACTTTACCTCTTTTCGATTGGGCAAACAGTTTGCAGTTGTCCTTGATACTGCAAGTTTTGAAGGTATTCCGCCCTGCGTTGGTGCACCAGCTTCTCTTTTTCGGCTCGTTCTTTCTGTAGTCTGTATTAAATTAAAAAATAAAATACAAAAAAAAATTTAATAAAAATATAAACATTTTAAAATGTTTAAAACATAGAACGTTTAACGGTTTTGCAATACTCTTTTTCTCTTACCAAAGTTGTTAAATTTCCATCCCATATGCTAGCATGGAATTATTGTTATATATTAGATTAAATATATATTTAAACAATCAATTTGGTATATTTTTTAATAAAAAAGAAAAGTTCACTTTAAAATGCTATAAAATGTCCACGATAATTTATATCAGTTCTCTGAATTCATTTATAAACATATGCCACAAAACAACAAATCTAAACGAAATGCAAAATAAGCTGATTGAGGCTGCCTTACAAAATGTATCAATACAAAGTTTGTATGCAGTTCTACTACTGTATATAAACTATGTAGATATGCAAAGTAACCAAACAATGCATCAACTATAAATCCGGTGCCTGATTGCTTTTTGACTACGTTAAAAATACACATTGACGACGTTTTGAAATAGAATACATTGTATATATTTTGTACAGCGACATTATGAAACACGATACTTTGTTCAAACACAAAGCAACTAACATTTTTGAAGGCAGCCTGACTGTTTAGAAATATATGTCAAACCAAGTGGATAAATATACTTTGTCCACGTGCCGCCACAATTTTCAATTTCTACTAACGATAGAACCATTCGTATATTTTGTTAAGTCTATTTATTTATTGAATTAGTTGATCATTACAAACATTTAGTCAAGATTACAACCTAACTTCTCATGCCACCCAAGTCGCGTGTGCTAATTTTGCCCATGAGTGTAGGGTCCTACAATTTATAAAAAACAATTCCGAATGACAGATTTTTGAAAAGCAAAGTGGAAAATGTCGAAGAAATATTTTTTCATATTTCGTTTTGTTTGAAATGTCTGAGCTGGGATTTGAATCACGAACTTGTGTTTAATAAGTCAACACTTTACCTACTACACTACGGCGGCTAGGCAAATCGCTAAATGCTAAAGCCTTTTAGGCTTCCAATATCTATCGTTGAGGGATCAGTGAGATTATCTGTATAGTACATAGAAGACCAGGGAGTGAAAAAGGGTGCTAATCGACTAATTACATTATGTTGTGTAATTGATCACTGCGGCGTTATTGGCAACGAAGTTAGCGAAGTAGAGATTCAACTCTGCTATAATTACAAAAAAGTCGTTGGGGTCACCAAAAGGCTTTTTCTATTGAGAAAAAGTTCAATTCACTCGTAAGCCGTGAATAGGAATGTAGCACGGACTGCAGGCTAGCAAAAAGTTTTAAGGTTGAAACTCATTCCTATAGGAACAAAGCTAATCCAAAGCATGAATAGGCGGGAGATGACAGTTTTTAAAGGTGTACTAATGAAACATAGCTTCTTTAGACATAGAAAATAATGGATATTTTATATGACACTATCATTGTCTGTAGACGCGTACTCTGAGAGGGTTAGGTAGTCGATTTGTTAAGAAATTAGTAGATCTGAAAGACCATAAACGAGATGAACTAGCTAGGAGGATATTTTTAGAAGAATTATATACCTATGGGTGCCATAAAAACTAATTGTTATTATCACATTTCTGTCTTTCTCTTCTTTTTTTTGGGTTTGACATATAAGCAAAGCTAATGTGTCTCCGACCACTACACTAAGCGTACTCCTTTGAAGTTTGAACAGTCTTTCCCTTTATATAGGACTATCTGGGCTCTCTTCAAACCACCCAGAACAAAATTAACAATTCTGTGCTTGTAGGTTCTCAATGGAATTCACTGTTTAGAGAACTCACCCGAAAGTTCGTTGGTTTACTTTAAGGTTTTTGGTAGAAATTTTTTTCTTAATAGTACTATTCAATTCCAATTATTTGTAATCGAATCCTTTGAAATTTGAGCAATCTTTCTGTGCGCCTTTTATCTAGGGCTACCTGGGCGATCTTGAAATCACCTAGAAGAAAATCTATTGTTAATAATAAATTCTGTGCTTGTAGGTTCTCAATGGAATACACTGTTTAGAGAACTCACTCGAAAGTTCGTTGGTTTACTTTAGGGTTTTTGGTGGAACAATTTTTACTAATAGTACCATTCGATTCCAAATATTTGTAATCGCAGCGTTTACAATAACACCAACGATACATTTTCCCATATCTCAGGCAATGACTTAATTTAGTCAGAAAAAAGTCTTGGATTTTAAAGTTATGGACATTTGTAGCAAATTAAATTTGAAATCTTAAAGGAAGCTCGGTCTAGTTAAGGTCTTAAAAGAGCCTTTTTCCGATGCCCTAATATTTTATTGTCAATAAATAACAAATTCTTTATTTCTTTACTTGACATCATCATCATCATCGAATAGACTGACAGGAGGTCCGACTACTATTTCCTCTAGTCTTCGCGAGGCAAATAAATTTGAATACAGAAATAATGGGCATTGTAATTATGTAACTTGCCAATTTTTCTTAAACGTCTAAATATACTGAAATAGCACTACTGGATTACACACTATAGAAGTATTACTTACTTAATACGTGATTGCCGCATAAACTGTTGAATTTTTCTGGCAGCTTGATTTTGTGTTGATTGTGAATAAGTACGTCTGCATTAAAATAGAATAAAAAAAGAAAATTCAAATCAATTCACTTTCGTTAAGGCTTCGTTATAAAAATAATTACTTTAAAGGTCCCGATGGACTAGTTTCTTTTGGCGTGGCACATGATTGCGGTGAACTATCCGATTGTTTCTCTTGCTTGTTAAAGTTATCGAAAAAACTCGATAAACATTGAGAATTGGTGCTATCCTGACTGTCGGTATTATGCAGGCCAGATGAACTACCAGACCCAGTTAAATTATTGGAAGTTTGAGATTTCTTAAAACGTTTATTACGGCAATATGAACGATAACCGTGTTGTATGACTAGAGCAGCGTTTGTCATTTGACGATAGTAGGCGAATTGTTTATAGCGTCTGTAATAGTTTTGTATAACAATAGCAGCTGTGCGTTCTTTATTTTGCTCTTCGAGCTTTTGTCGGCCCTTGTACGAGCGATAGGCTTTTTGTATGCACTTGGCAGCCTCGTACAGTTCTCGTTGTTCGGTATCTAGGAAAAGAGAATATTTACGTTAAGGGATATGTATGACAGTGATATTATACGAACCAGTTAAAGTCAATTTTGAAAAGTCTGCTTCAAACGGATATTGAGAGTTGCTGGAGGCATGTAGAAATTCTGTCAATTGTTTGGTTGAGGGAGGAGGACTGGGTGAAGAAACTGAAGGATCATGACCAAGTATCGAATAACTAGCTGGCGATTGTAATGGTCCCGAACTAGCTGGACTTAAACTGGAACAAGGTGTACTAACTTCATGATAACGATAATTATGATCATTGAAATCAAAATTGAATTCATTATCAAAGTGAGCATTAGGCAAAGAGTCTAATAGAGGATCCATAAAACTATCATTTAAGCCGGCGGATTCAGTGTTTAAAGTTTCTGTCATGGGACTACCCAAAACCATCATTTCATCAGCCTCATTCTGAAAAGAAGAAAGCGTTCAGAATTCGAATATTTAGAGAAGCTAAGATTTATTTACCTTTATACGCTCCGGCATAGCGGCTATGATATGTTCAGCTAATGTTAAGACTTTTGCATCAGAATCCCCTAAAAATTAGTTTAAGAAAATGTTTAAAAATATTTAATTACTTACGATACACAATGGTGGGGGGTAATAAACAACGATTACACAATAATAAACAACAAAAATACACAGAATTAGTAACAGGAAACTACGATACATTTTCTTTTTAAATATTTTACAGTCTTATGATTATTTTTGGCACATAATTTTTTTTGTAAAACGATATTTATAAGACTAAAATGTAAGGATGTGTGTATGATATATTACATAAACGTCAAGCTGTTCATATGCTCCTTTAAAACGTATTCTTTATTATCAGCTTATGGAATGTAATTAAAATAAACAATTTTAACAAAAACAAAAAAAATATTTTCTAAGATTCAAATGATACTTTTATTTCAAACATTTATTTAAAACACAACAGTTATGATAGAACAAAACATATGAATATAATGTATCGATTAGTTAGACATTGGATTAAAGAAAAACAATAACAGAAGAAAGTTTAGCTGTATTCGTTAGATATATTTACACGTCAAAATGAGTTTGAAAATATGTTGTTGTAATGAAATGAATTTACTGAACATCTTTAACAACAACCACTTGTTCGTTGGCTTTGTTAATAATGAACTTGTGATTGATTTATAAACAAAACAAGAAATTTAACAACGAAAAAACAACAACAACAAATATTTAATTTAATCATACCGTACAACTTATACAAACATATATAATAATTACAATATTTATTATGTTATTTATTTATTTAATCATGTTAAATATGGAAACCATTTGGGATTTTGTCACAAACACAAGTCAATTTATTGTCTTTTGTCTCTTTTCCTTCTTCAACAATTGCTATTCAAAAAAGTGTTGCACATTGATTTTTGGAAAGAGAGTATTTAAGAAGCTCCTTAAAAATGTTTGACGTTTGCTATTAATAGATGAAACTGTGAAACCATTCACAAACATCACAGTAAACATCTCTTGACTTATGTGATGTCACGGAAAATGAAAGCAAAGGATATTAAACTGACGTGGACGGCTCATATTCATAGCATTTCAAAGAGGATCAAGCATGCGCTAATGATATGCAGAAAGTTCCCAGCCGACAAACAAGACTATAAAACACTTCAGGCAGAGTTGAATAAGATTAAGACTGATATTAACAAACAAGGAATCTGAACATAATGGGACTGACAGATTGTGTGGCTGCCTGCGTCTTCTTTCACTATCCCCTGGTCGGAACTAGTAGGCTCTACGATTTTTTTAAAATGATTTTCAGTTATTAACCGGCATAACAGGTGAAATGAGAACCAGTCCTATTGATCAGTTGCCATTAAGAACATTGCATCTGATGCTAAAAAGTAGATCAACGTAATATCGTTAGGATAATGGGAGACAGTTCGAGTACAAGATCCATCAGAAGACATAATTAACTGACAGATTGAGTGGCTGCCAGTACCTTCTCTAACTGTCCCCTGGTCAGGACTAGTAGACTCTATGATTTTTTAAATGAATAAAAGTGAATCGGTTTGGCAGCTATATAATCTCCTAAAAGAGAGACTATTCTGTGGTGTACAGATACATAGGTCAAGGACTAGTAACTATATAATACAAGTGGATCGAGAATGGATATTTGGAACCAATAGCGAAACTTACGCATATTTTGCAAGCGAAATTTATGCCATCGAAATTCAACTTGAACAAAAAGATGGGATATAGCAATACTATTTGTCAGTCAGGCCAACATGAAAGTACTTAACTCTAACGTTAATACGATATTAGTATCGCTAATATGGCTAATATGGTCACATGAATCCGGAAATATAGTCACACTTTACTAGATTACATTGTGGAGTCATAGAAAATTTGTACAAAAGTGAAGATTCTATGATGAGAATGAGAACGAATATATTTTAAAAGAAACACGTAGAGGCTTCTTACGTACTAGCCCGGGAGTTATGTTTACTGACACCGGACAATATAGTAAAGCTTCTCAGAGCAAAATGTGTTGCAGAAATATTATAGAAAGCCCTAAATAGGCTGCGAACTGTACAATAGATTGTTTGGTTGCACTTTTAGTACTCTTGCAAAAAATACAATTCAAGGCAGTCATGTAGTATAATATAGTATTATTTGAGATTCTTTTCCCAAAAATCAATGTGCTTTGAGGATTTGTTCTAGCAAAACAAAAATACATATATGTACACGTATAAACATGTGAATACATAACAATATTAACATCAATTATATCGTACGTATATGTGTGATATATGTGTATGTAAATGTTAATGTTGTGATGTGAATGCCTCCAAAGGCGTGTGATTATTGTGTTCCATGTATTGTATTCTTAGGTAAATGAGAATAATGAGTTGGTGTTAGTAATTTCAAAAATTAAGCACACAATTTTACAGTAACTTTAAAAAGAAAAATCAAACTAAACAAACAAACAAATAAATGAACATCAATTGTTTTACACACGACTGTGACTGTGATAGTCTATAAGGATATGTAGTATAAGTGTGTGTTTTTATGTGTATGCGTATGTCAAGAGTATACAAAATTATACAAGGATGCTTGGTTCTTTTTTTTCCATTAAATAGTAGTTATTAGTAGTGGTAGTAGAAGTGACAGTATTAGTAGTAGTAGTAGTAGATTATGATGTCATTTTTTTATTTAACTGACCTACAACAGCATCAATTATTTTATTTGGTATTGTAACATCATCATTACAATCATCATTATCAATGGTCGATGTATCATCATCGTTATTTTTGTCTGGCAAAGGACTTGAATCACCAGTTGACACTTCGCCTAATTTTGTTAATAATTTTGAAACATACAGTATATGTTTTAGAAAGAAATTAAACAAAATTTAATTAAAAATTATAATAAAAAAAACAAGACAAAAACATAAACAAATTAAAGAATATTTTCTTCATTGGAAAATTTCGAGAAATTAATTTGAAAAAAATGAAACAAAAATTCAGGAGTGTACAAATGCAGTGATTGAAAAATGGTTGAAGGGATTTAAAAAAAAATTAAGAAATATTGAAATAATAAGTATTTGAGGCATTTTCCATTTGCCTTAAACTTACACAAAGCAAAATCCATCTTCCGCAACGGCGATAAAAGCGAATTCGTTGTATTTGCTGTAGAGCCTATGGTATCCAATGGAGACTCAATGGAATTATTAAAATTGTCATGAGCATCCAGGCTGCAGAAGGGTTTTATTTCAATTATTTGAAGTAATTTATTGTAAAGAAAAATATATTCCATTACCTGTGTAAACGTGATATATCTTTAAAAGTTTTCATGGGTTTCGTTCGTATATCCATGCTGATGCCACTATCTATAGAAGAACGTTTTGAAAAACGACTGCTGTTTGGTGGACTCTGATTGCTAAACAAATAATAAGAGAAAAAGTTAAAGTTATAAGTTATAAAAACTTCAAGATTTAACCGAAATGGACTTTAGGAAAAATCTATAAATAATTAAGCTAATCGGTAGAAACAATCTGACTTTTCAATAGACACTGCACTCACTATAATGTTCTTTTTTTGACAGGAAAAATTTTATGAGAAAAAGTAGCCAACTGCCTTATTTATATGATCCATTCTGGATCGTTCCATACTCAATGATATTAAATTTTTCTTTATCATTAAAAAAATGTATTTATCCATTTCACTATAATCGAAAATTTCGATTGTCGAATATCGAATTTTCGTGTTCTATATTCGACTGGGCACCATTAGGTTAGGTTAGGTTTGAGGACGTGTACTTCTGATTGGAACAAGTACAATACCCATTGTAATACGTCCTAAAGGAGAGTGAGAGGATACTAAATGAGATAGGGAAACTTCAGAAGGAGAAGAGGTAAAAAAGGGAGGATAAGGAGACGGAAGAAAAAAAAGACCAAAATCACACAGAGAAGCGCGACTACAACTTTGCAGTCCTAGCATTTGTCAACCAGCTTAACCTATTTATGAATCTATGGGGAGCCATTAAGGTCGGTTCTCGACAAGGAGTTCAAACCATCGAAGAAGCCCCTGCCCAGGGTCCTCAATATCAACCTACCAAGGACTAAACAGTTGCAAAGAAGGTGTTCCGATAGTTTCCAACTCCTCCTCGTAGCAAAATACCCTGGGTATCTGTTCCATTTTCTTGTCAGCGATCTAATCTCGCAGTGCCCTGTAATGAAACCAATAACTAGCCTCAGACTGGCCTTATCTAATTCCAGCAGCAAACCTGTTCTAGCGCTGTCTATAGCAGGCCATAGACACCATCTGGCCTCTGCTCTTACCCCCTGACTTATCAAGTGATGAAGCGGTAAAGGTAGCAGATTGGGGGATCAGGCCCAACTATCAAATCGCCCTCAAAAAGTGAACCTAATCGAGCGAGAGCATCCGTCGACTCATTGCCAAGTATACCGCTATGTCTCAGAATCGAGAATTCGATCTGGTCTAAAGGTCCTTAAGGACTTTTTGCACTCACGAACAAGCCGTAATTCATACCAGACCGACGCAATGACCCTTAGGGCAGCCTGACTGAAGTAGGCCTACTAGCTACGACTTCAATAGCCTTTAAGATAGTAAAAATCTCTGCCTGAAACACGCTACAGTCATTTGCACACCGTTTAGGAGTAAATTTATTCTTAAGAACCGACTGACATGCTCCCTTTTCCAAATATGAAGATTTAGTCTTCAGATTTGTTACAGAAAAAAAAAACAATGAGGCTGAGGTTCGCAAATTCAAATTAAAAAGTAATTGAGAGGAAATGAGAGCTGTGTATACCTTAAAGTAATAAAGGTATATTTAAAATCCACGTAATACATACAGACATAATTGGTCACTGCAAATTCACAATTACAACCTAGTTTCTCACACCACCCATGTTGTGTGTGTTAATTTTATCCACGAGTGGCGTGATCTACAGTTTAAAGTCGACTCCGAATGACAGATTTTTGAGTAACTTTTCATGGCTACTTCATTTACACTCAGAGTTCTTGCCAGAAATAGCTGAGAGGAACTTGCCGAAGAAATATTTCTGACCTGGGGTTGAACCGTTTAATAAGCCAACACACTACCTAATAGTCTACGGCGGTGTAAAAGCATTAGAAAACTCTATCAAATATGAAATTTAAAAGACAACCCAGTATCACATTTGGTGTAGTAGTTTCAACACATTTCCCAACACTTGCTTTTGTACATCATACAAAATAATTGGAAAAGTAGATTTCATATCCGAACATGTTAAGAAGTTCATAATTGTAAAGATTCAATAAATAAATGGGGAAAAAGGGTTTTAAAGACAGGTTAGAAGCTAGCTAAGGTTAGGTTAGGTTAGGTCGGAGTGGTAGCTCTGATATCACAAAGCTCACTTGAGCACACATAGCGGCCCGTTGTGATGCCACGGGTGAACGCAGTCCCTGTACTAACCAAGTTCCACCAAAATCAGGGCAAGAGACGGGCACTGGCAAAGAAAGTGAACAACAGCCTCCTCTTCCTCAGTGGATCTGCATCCACGGCAGAAGTCGTTGAAAGGAAGCGTCATTCTTGCCTTTGTCTACCCATGACCCAATGACCTGTAAGCACGGCCACTGTAGTCGAGATGACATCACGACCAAGACCAAGTAATCGGTTGGTACGTCTTCTATCCATTCTGGGCCAGGTGAGTCTAAAGGTGGAGCAGTACTCCTCATTGACCAAGGAGAGGTTGGCGTCCCGAATGAACCTCCGCGCAATGGTCAACTTGACCGAGGCAAGTGGCATACCCAATTCAACAGAAGAGGATTCCGGAAGGAGCGCACCAGCTCTGGCGAGCTCGTCGGCCCTACAGTTTCCCGGAATTCCAATGTGCCCGGGGACCCACGCCAGAGAGACACTGAGAGACACAGAGAGACAGCGGCGACATTCCCTAACGACCCTAGAGTTAATCACGAAACATGATAGAGATCTTATCGCGGCCTGAAAAGATCGAGACACGGGTGAAAGGAGCATCGTTGACGAGGATCCATTGAGCGGCCCGGTAAATTGCCATCACCTCCGCCTGAAACACACTGCAGTAGTCCGGCAGACGGAGAGAAATATTTAGGTCCAGTTTCCCAGAGTAGACACCGCTTCCAACCCCATTATCAAGTTTAGAGCTGTCGGTATATATATCCAGGACTTCCAGGACGACGACCTAGCTATGGTACTGACTATTATAATATAAACGATTTTAAGTTTCTAACCTTTCGCGACAGACTAAGTGGGACTCACGAATTATGCTTCAAACAATTTAACCTAATCGTTTAAATAAAGCTTTCAGAACCAACATTAGATATGATGTATCTTAGAAGATATTTCAAATAATCCATGCTTACCTGGGCACAGCAACGGGTCTTAGGAATACACCATCATGACTGCGTTGCGAATCAGTAGAATCAAATATGGCAAACGATGGATGATCATCAGTGTCATCATTACTTAGCTGGCAATTAAATAACAACTAATTAAACAATATTGTTGATATAAAATGCAATATATTTTAAATAAGATTTCTTCATAGCTTACCGAATATTTGTTTAGATTGATCGATAAACTGGTTAAAGAACCTCTACTTTGTTTACGTTGGCGATCCTGTTCCAAACGATAAATTTCCGCAACAATATTCTTGTGGCTAAAAGGAAAAACCATTTTAAAGTGGATGTGATTACCGTTAACTTTAGCATTTATTTGAGATAACCTACCCTTTGTTATGGGCCACATCTAGCGGTGTCTGTTGTGCATGATTTTTAATTTTTAAAGCATTTTGATTCCATTTATAAAGCAAAATGGCGGTATCCAAATGACCACGTGAGCATGCCCAAGTCTAAAATTGAAAAATAAAGAGTTTAATTACTCGTATCTCTTCAAGCAATTAACAAAACTATTTACCAAGGGCGTATAGCCATAAGTATCCTGACTAAAGGCATCTATTTCTGTCTCCAAAATGATGTGGGGATTTTCAGTGCGCCAAGTTAGAAGAGCACAAACAAGCTTATTATAGCCTAAAGCGGCAGCTAAATGTAAAAGTGTCATGCCTTTATAGCCAGCACTCCAATTACTTCCACTGGAGGCAATATTTTGCCAAGACATTTTCGTCAACTGATGACAATAAGCAACCAGTTTCTCTTCCAGATTGCCTTGTAGCGAAAAAATCTGATGGGAGGCCGTTACAGTGGTAACAGTTTCTCCTTTGGCTTGCATTGTTTCTTCAATAGTTGTTAGCCGATTGCACAGAGAAAACTTATAAAAACAATCGTTGGTGTTGCCATCGAAGGGTGCCTCTTGACAGGCCATCATTTTATATTCAAACATAACCGAGTCCGAAATGACAAAACCGTCGCAGGAAACTTGTAAAGTGGCATAGCCCACCTCATGAGAAGGACAATAGCAGCGCAGGACTCCCTCTTGTATCAAAACTGTCGGTACTGGCTGTGAATCAAATAACACAGTGTAGTGGGCATTCAATGTCCAAGGGCCAGCTACTAAGACCTTAACACCACCTTCAGGGTAAGACCAGTCTGGACTAAAATCACAGATTTTCATCATCTTTTTATCGCAATTCAGAGTTGAACTGGAGCTACTATCATATTGAGAAAGTTGATGCAAATTCTGACAGGATGAGTTAACGCTTAAAGTCTCATTTGTGGCCACTCCCGTGACAGCCTGCTCCAAAGCAGTATTGGTTAAGGCCTGTTTATCGTCCAAATCCAATTCGGGAAATTCAACCAGCATATCGAAAGCATCTAAATTAGCGAAAACATCATCGGTATCTTCATCATCTGCCTCTGCACCACCCGACAACTCTGGATCGGCATCACATTCCGCACTCGATACAACGTTACTACCGCCCACATCTGTAGCCATTACCTGCGAGTTCATAAAGTCCAATGAAGTCAAAAGATTACTTTCTCCAGGCATATTCGCTATTAGGGTTCGCTGAATATCTTCGTGTGATAAATCTAAAGTTTCATTAAAGAAACCCAAAGTATCATGTAATTCTGAAGATATTTGCTGCTGCTGTTGTCGCTGCTGTCGCGTTTGTTCCAAGTTATCAAAACAAATGGTGGAGGAAGTAGCACTTGCTGGGGTTACGTGTTGATTATGTTGTAAATTGTCGCTGCCCATGCCATTACTAGACGGACAATTTGTATTTAAGGGTTGTTGCTGGGAGCTTGTAATTGTATTATTAGTATTGTTGCTGTTGTTGTTGTTATTATTATTGCAATTGGAAGCATCTGAGGATGATGTTGCACAACCAGTAGTAATTTTATTATTATTATTATTAACGTTGCAATTGTTGTACTCGTCTAATTGATTGTTTCTGTTGTTGCTATCATTATTAGTGATATTGGAAGTGTTCATGCTTAAATCGTTGCTATTAGAAGACATCTGAAATTGGTCAACATAGAGTTAAAAATTAAAGAGAATATACATACTTTCAGTTAGTGCCAAAATAAATAAGAGCAAGACCAACAAGGCCATGTCCAGAAAGTCCAGAGGTAAATAGAAATTTTTAAATGCTAATAACTTTGGATCCATCGGACCTATTAAACTGAAAGTGGTCCCATTGGAAAGGACGGAGCTCATACTTTCAGATAGTGCCAAAATTAAAACGAGCAAGTCCAAGTCCATGTCGAGAAAGTTTAACGTTGAAAGTATAAACAAGGTCTTCATCACTCACACACACACAGAAACAGTTTTTCTATTCAAATTTCTTGTCGACATTTTTTTGTAAAATACCAGGCCAACAGGATCACATAGCAAGCAAATGTCGGTAAACAGAAATGTTTAAACGCTTATAACTCCGGATCCATCGGAGCTATTAAAATGAAAGTGGTCCCACAGGAAAGGCCAGAGCTCATACTTTCAGACAGTGCCAAAATTAAAACGAGCAAGTCCAAGGCCAAGTCCAGAAAGTTCAGAGGTAAATAGAAATTTTTAAACGCTTAGAACTTTGAATGCATCGGACCTATTAAACTGAAAGTGGTCCCATTGGAAAGGACGGAGCTCATACTTTCAGATAGTGCCAAAATTAAAACGAGCAAGTCCATGTCGACAAAAGTTTAGCGTTGAAAGTATAAACAAGGTCTTCAGCACTCACACACACACAGAAACAGTTTTTCTATTCAAATTTCTTGTCGACATTTTTTTGTAAAATACCAGGCCAACAGGATCACATAGCAAGCAAATGTCGGTAAACAGAAATGTTTAAACGCTTATAACTCCGGATCCATCGGACCTATTAAAATGAAAGTGGTCCCACTGGAAAGGCCAGAGATCATACTTTCAGATAGTGCCAAAATAAATAAGTGCAAGTCCAAGGCCAAGTCCAGAAAGTTCAGAGGTAAATAGAAATTTTTAAACGCTAATAACTTTGGATCCATCGGACCTATTAAACTGAAAGTGGTCCCATTGGAAAGGACGGAGCTCATACTTTCAGATAGTGCCAAAATTAAAACGAGCAAGTCCATGTCGAGAAAGTTTAACGTTGAAAGTATAAACAAGGTCTTCAGCACTCACACACACACACAGAAACAGTTTTTCTATTCAAATTTCTTGTCGACATTTTTTTGTAAAATACCAGGCCAACAGGATCACATAGCAAGCAAATGTCGGTAAACAGAAATGTTTAAACGCTTATAACTCCGGATCCATCGGACCTATTAAAATGAAAGTGGTCCCATTGGAAAGGCCAGAGATCATACTTTCAGATAGTGCCAAAATAAATAAGTGCAAGTCCAAGGCCAAGTCCAGAAAGTTCAGAGGTAAATAGAAATTTTTTAACGCTTAGAACTTTGAATCCATCGGACCTATTAAACTGAAAGTGGTCCCATTGGAAAGGACGGAGCTCATACTTTCAGATAGTGCCAAAATTAAAACGAGCAAGTCCAAGTCCATGTCGAGAAAGGTTAACGTTGAAAGTATAAACAAGGTCTTCATCACTCACACACACACAGAAACAGTTTTTCCATTCAAATTTCTTGTCGACATTTTTTTGTAAAATACCAGGCCAACAGGATCACATAGCAAGCAAATGTCGGTAAACAAAAATGTTTAAACGCTTATAACTCCGGATCCATAGGACCAATTAAAAGGAATGTGGTCCCACTGGAAAGGCCAGAGCACATACTTTCAGATAGTGCCAAAATAAATAAGACCAAGTCCAAGGCCAAGTCCAGAAAGTTCAGAGGTAAATAGAAATTTTTAAACGCTAATAACTTTGGATCCATCGGACCTATTAAACTGAAAGTGGTCCCATTGGAAAGGACGGAGCTCATACTTTCAGATAGTGCCAAAATTAAAACGAGCAAGTCCAAGTCCATGTCGAGAAAGTTTAACGTTGAAAGTATAAACAAGGTCTTCATCACACACACAGAAACAGTATCACATAGCAAGCAAATGTCGATAAACAGAAATGTTTAAACGCTTATAACTCCGGATCCATCGGACCTATTAAAATGAAAGTGGTCCCATTGGAAAGGCCAGAGATCATACTTTCAGATAGTGCCAAAATAAATAAGAGCAAGTCCAAGGCCAAGTCCAGAAAGTTCAGAGGTAAATAGAAATTTTTAAACGTTTAGAACTTTGGATCCATCGGACCTATTAAACTGAAAGTGGTCCCATTGGAAAGGACGGAGCTCATACTTTCAGATAGTGCCAAAATTAAAACGAGCAAGTCCAAGTCCATGTCGAGAAAGTTTAACGTTGAAAGTATAAACAAGGTCTTCATCACTCACACACACACAGAAACAGTTTTTCTATTCAAATTTCTTGTCGACATTTTTTTGTAAAATACCAGGCCAACAGGATCACATAGCAAGCAAATGTCGGTAAACAAAAATGTTTAAACGCTTATAACTCCGGATCCATCGGACCTATTAAAATGAAAGTGGTCCCACTGGAAAGGCCAGAGCTCATACTTTCATACAGTGCCAAAATAAATAAGAGCAGGACCAAGGCCAAGTCCAGAAAGTTCAGAGGTAAATAGAAATTTTTAAACGCTTAGAACCTTGAATCCATCGGACCTATTAAACTGAAAGTGGTCCCACTCGAAAGGCCAGAGCTCATACTTTCAGATAGTGCCAAAATAAATGAGAGCAAGTCCAAGGCCAAGTCCAGAAAGTCCAGAGGTAAATATAAATTTTTAAACGCTAATAACTTTGGATCCATCGGACCTATTAAACTGAAAGTGGTCCCATTGGAAAGGACGGAGCTCATACTTTCAGATAGTGCCAAAATTAAAACGAGCAGGTCCAAGTCCAAGTCGAGAAAGTTTAACTTTTAAAGTATAAACGTGGTCTTCATCACTCACACTCACACAGAAACAGTTTTTCAATTCGAATTTCTTGTCGACATTTTTTTGTCAAATACCAGGCCAACAGGATCACATAGCAAGCAAATGTCGGTAAACAAAAATGTTTAAACGCTTATAACTCCGGATCCATAGGACCAATTAAAAGGAAAGTGGTCCCCCTGGAAAGGCCAGAGCTCATACTTTCAGATAGTGCCAAAATAAATGAGAGCAAGTCCAAGGCCAAGTCTTTCAGCAGATTTCTGGGAAAAACTCTGAGAGTAAATCAAAATTGTCATGAAAAGTTTCTCTAACAATCTGTCGTTCGGAGTCGACTTTAAACTGTAGGTCCCGCCACTCATGTATAACAATTAACACACACAACATAAGTGGTGTGAGAAGCTAGGTCGTAATAATGACTGAAGGGTTATGTATAAACGGCTGTATTAACATCTACTACAAAACAGGAAATGCGTAAAACACACATTTTGCAAAATTGTGCATATTTCTGACGTTTTAACGGGTTAGCCTAGGAGAGAAAATGCAATTTAACGTTGGAAAGCATTGAAATTAGTCCATTGGATGATCATTTCTAATATGTAAAGAGATCTTTGTCCATCTCCTTTTTTCCTTTTTTTTCCTTTTTTCAATATCGTTTTATATGAGGACAACAAATAAAATTCTGAAACCATTTGCAAGATTGCCAGATTTAAATTGTTTAGGCCACAAAAAATCTTTTCTCTCATTGTCAAGCGCTTTCGAACCTAACAAAAATAATTTTTGGACCCCCAGAATTTATTAACATAACGTATTTAGCCAAAGACGATTTAAATTAAACTTTTTATAAAACTCTCGGGATGGGTAAGAGTTGATGGAATAGATAATATCGGTTTTAAAACCGGACCTTATGGACACAAGTAAGCTATTATTGTTGAGGCATCTGCCAAATGAACCTAACCTAATCACTTGGCCTATTTCCTAAGCGACAATCGGAGTGATATATTACATTCATATTAAGAATTAGAATTAGTCGAATTAGATCCACAATTATTATTAAAAGAGTTGGCATACACAGCTACTGCAGTAATAAACATGAAAAAATCCTGCAAGCATGGCTTTATATCAGTGGTGCTCAAACACATACTATCATAGTTTTGGTTGTGTTGGTAAAGCAGCGGAGAACAAAATTCAACTTAATTTTTGAGAATCGTACACTGGGAAAATAAAAAAAAAATAAAAAAGAATTGGTTTATTGTGTTGCGTGTATGTTATTACATAATGAACTTATGTATGTATGTATTGATGAATATATCGATGTACAGTATTGTTCGAAACCTAAGCAACTTTTTTCCACTAAGTAATAATAGACTCATATCTTTTCTCTTAATAAATTTATAGAAATTATTTATTTTATTTACTATTACATAATGTGGCTATAACCAAAGAATATGGATATAAGGAATACGCATTATGTAGAAGTAAAATTTCTTATGGCGGGTCGTAACATTACGACCCGCTCTCACCAAAATATTTTTAAAAATCATTTCTGGATGAGAGGGAGGAAGACAGAAGGAAAATGAACACAAACAAAGAGCGTAACAATGTGTTGCTCTCTTCGTACGTATGTACATGTGTATGTATTCTTGTGTTTTTTGATTTAGTTGTCGATCAGACTGCGACAAGAATACATGTGCTGCGGATGCTTTATCATTTTATGTTAGAATAACACTCGAAGATTATTTTGTGTTAAAAATGTTCTGTCATTAGCTGGGCGTATTTTATTTTGTCCCATAGTATATTTTTTTAAATGCTTTGGAATGCTCGTTTTTTTTCTTTCAATAAAAAATGGTTTTTTATTCTTTTTATTTTTATTTATCTAAAAAACATGGCCTAATTTTTAAGCCAAAGATGGATAGCTTTATGTTCTTTTAATAATAAAATCGATGTTTTATTTATCCAAAATTATTAAGCCAAAGATAGACAGCTTTACATATGTATGTTGATGAAATGAAAATAAAAATAGAGTATATTACTAACACTTTTATATGGCTGTAAATAAATAAATTCTCTCAACTTATTTCCTCTCTCTCACTCACTAATCCATAACCATAGGCACGTGTTAACCTAGAGGAAAATTGTTAGTAATAATGTCAAGTCTACTTATTAACCCAATGATATGTATATGTGATCGGAAAATATAGAAAAATTGTACTGCACTAAGACACTAAGACACCGTATTTAACTTGGCAAGTATTCTTCCAAAAATCGAAATCATTTCTCATTGATATTAGTGAATACTACTGTGATATTTCTTTGGGTGTGTCATTGAAGTCTGAAAAAAGCGACATGAACTTTCTTCTTTAAAAACTGACAAGATTTTTACGCTCTTTTAAACGAACATTCTTGATGTTCGTGTCCTTTGTGTGTAAAAAGCCGAAGATGTTCTTACCCTGAGGGACATTGGTGCCGACGTCTGTTTTTAACACTAGAAAAATAAATAAAAAGTGGTCAAACAACAAAAACGCACGATGAGAACAACGCATTGTTACGCTCTTGGTTTCTGTATCCTTTCCTTCTATCTTTCCCTCCGCGTCATGAAATATTTTTGAAAAATATTCCAAAATATGTTAAAATGCACATTCTTTATACTTTATTTTCTTTGCTATAACCTAAAAATAACAACAAAAATTAATTTCCATTTCTTTGGAAGTTATAATAAAATAAAAACAAAATTAACTTAAAAATTCGCTGTTCAATTCGCTAAGCAAATTTTAATATTTGGTATGATATCCTTTGTGTCTTACGACCGCAGCGCATCTTTTGGGCATAGATTCGATAAGATTTGATGGAATAGATGTTGGTATAGCTTCCCACTCTGATTTTAAACAGTTCATCAACTCCTGTTTATTTTTGAAGCGTCGAGTTCCAACTCTCCGTTTTAAAATGCCGAAGAGGTTCTCTATGGATGGCCAATTCAAAACTTGAAGCCCATTAGCTGATAACCAATCCTTGATCAACTTCGATGAGTGTTTTGAGTCATTGTCATGTTGAAACACCCATCGAAGTGGCATTACCCACTCAGCATAGTTAAGCATGTGAGTGGCTAAAATGTGTCTGTAAACAAAACGTTTGTTTGAATTTCTACAAAGGGACCAACACTGGCCGAAAAACAAGTCCAAACCATCACATTGCCACCCCCATGCTTTCCTTTTGGAAGCTTCATGCCATCAGCTAAGAAGCCTATGCTGACTAAGGAGCATTTAAAAAAGAAATTTGTCTGATTGATTGCAACGTAGTCTCTGATTTTCTCAACTCTTTGTTTGTTTTAGGTTGGATTTTGCTAGAGCACATATGGATTGGACAATATCCAAATGGAGGACTGTTTTGCTTAGTGATGAATCTAAATTTAACTTGCTAAATTCAGATGGAGTTTGCCACGTGAGAAGACCAAAAGGAAAGCGGCTACATACTTGGTACTCAAAAGCCACAATAAAGCATGGCGATGGTAGAATAAATCCTTCGATATACTCGTATAAAACTGGATAACTTTAGTTTGCTTTCATTATTATTTAAAAAATCATTAATCAGTTAAGAATTATTGAGTTCGAATTAAAATAATTTACGATACGACATTATTTGTTAAAATGTGCAATAAATGGATTTTAGAAATTTGTGGTTGGTTCAGAGTATAAAAATACTTTTTTTTGTAAATATTATCTTCATCCAATGCATGTTATACAAATAATTTTGTAATTGCAACATATCTAAAGAATTTTTATTAAAATTTTCTATTCTAAAACTTTTTGTTTTTCCTTTAATTTAATTTCTTGGTTTAATTGAAAAAACCCCTGAATTTTTTTCTTTCTCGAAATTTATTGCATCTTCAGTGGGATTGAATTGTATTTACCTGTGCATTTTCGATATTATTATTCGTGTTATGGTTACTGTCGTTATTGTTGTTGTTGTTATTATTGTTGTTTTTGTTGTTGTCCAAGGTAGAAGATTTTTGATTCAAATCCATAAATGTTTGCGATGATGAGGACAACGAAGTCGTTGACAGCGTAGATGATGCTTCGGACATTGAATCCGAAGATGAGATTATTAAATGTGTTTGCTTTTGCTGTTGTTGTTGTTGTTGTTGTTGTTTAAGCAAAATTTGTGGTGACATACAACTGGAGGAGGAGTTAGATAAAGATGAGGGTTGATGTTCGGGTGACATGCACATGGGCTCCACAGTTGAAGAGGCAGCAACAGCAGCAGCACCAGTTGAAGAAGTAAGGGTTGATTGCTGTTGCTGTTGTTGTTGTTGTTGTTGCTGTAGTTTATGATGTTGCAATTTATAATATTGTTCTTGTGGTATATTCGATTTTTGTTGTTGCTGTTGTTGATTTGAATTATTGTTATTGCTGTTATTGGAAGTATTTAATTGCTGTTGATTGTAATTATTAAATATTGTTGTTGTTGCTGGTGTTGTGGTTGTTGCTGCTACTGTTGTGTTATTATTATTATTGCAATTGTTGTTGTTGTTGTTGCTATTGCAACTGATATCCATACTATTGTTGTTATTGTTGTTGTTGCTATTATTGATGTTGCCATTATTATTTATGGCATTTAAATCATTTTGAGGTGTTGACATCAATTGTGGTGCAACTGTCGTTGTCACACTATTCGAATTCGTTGATGGTGATGATGATGATAAACAAGAAGAAGAAGAAGATGAGGAAGATGGTGATGGTGTTATAGAATTTGTTGTTAGATTTGTATGTGAATTTTGGTTTGCGGTCTGTGTGTTGATATTTGTATTGTGGTTAATTTTATTATTTGCATTAGAATTCGTTGTAGTCATTCCATGTTGATGATGATGATGATGATGCTGCTGTTGCAGCTGTTGTTGTTGCTGTAGGGGTAGATTCAACATATCGACAACATTTTCTCCACCTACATTATTGGTATTATTCGCAATTGCTGTGGAAACGGAAGTCAAATTATTGTGTTGATTATTTGTGTTATTATCCATTGCAGTAATTGTTGTTTTTGCTATTTGGAAACGATGTAATTGCTGTTGCTGTTGTTGTTGTTGTTGCTGTGACTGCATACTGGTATTGGTTGTATTTGCATAACGTTGTAGATTACTGTTATTATTGTTGTTATTTGAATTAGTATTGTGGTTGATAATATTACTGTTATTGTTGTTATTGTTGGTTTGATTATGCACTTGATTGAAATTTGATTGATTCGTATGCATTTGTTGCTGCTGTTGTTGATGCTGTTGCATTATTAAATTATTTCTCGTTGCTATCAACTGCTGCTGATGATTAGCAGTTGTTGAAGACGAATTACTACCATTGGCACTGTAATGGTGACGATAATGTTGCTGTTGCTGTTGCTGCTGTTCATTGTGTGGCGGTATAATTTGAAATTTAATAGCCGACTCCTGTGCCAGCTGTTGTGTCTGACCATGATGCCCATGACCATGATGTTGTGCATGATGCTGATAGCCATTCGTATCCATACTATTTGCCGATTCACGTATAGCGGCTCGTTTATCCGCCCATCTTGAATACAACTTTTGAAGACGAATTTCAAATGTAAATCTACGCAAATATTTCTCTCAAGACATTTTAACTTACCTTTGGTCCTACAACAACATTTGGCGTATTGTTAGTGTTATACGGCTCTACAGCATTTGTGGGCGGTAAACGTTTTTCATTGGAGGCTTTTATTAAACTCGGTCGTCGCATTACGGGATGTGTACAGGTTTTACCATCTGCACAGGAGGCATCACCACAGCCACAATCCAATTGTTTAACTAAAGCTGCTTGTCGTGAAAGACGTTGTTTTTCCATTAATTGGCAGACTATGGATTCTACAGTTTCGGCAGTCTGTAAAAACAAAACATATATCATTTACAGATTTTACGTCAGTGGAGAACAGTTCCAATGAAAGTTTATGCAATGTATAAATAATTTAGAGAATAAGATCACTTGTATTACATATGTATGTATGTGTACTTACCGATATTTCAATATCATTGCCTGAGTCTGATTCATCGTCTGATGTCACAGTTGATACTGGGAATATATTTAGAAAAGATACCATTATTAAAAAATTTTTATAAAGGAAAGCTTTTTTTATTCCTGTAGGTATAAGAAAAGACGAATTAAATCAATTTTATTATTTTTATTATTTCCCCATATTTTTATTATTTCCGGGTTTACTTAGAAATAGGAGGATAAGTTTTATTTTAATTTCTAAAACAAAACAATATTAAAATATGTCAAAGTGTTTCAATATCTCAATGGGTCAGGGAATACCATGGATTTTGTGCTGAAAAGACATGTACATTTTGATTGATAAGAATTTGGGGACACAATCTTAATATGGTCATAAAAGTGATAATGGTTACAATCTAAATGGACCATACATACATATATAATAGATATGGCAGTCTTCTGTAGAAGTTGTAATGGTTTAGCAGACTTACACACCGTTATGAAAGTCTAAAAAAGTTAACACGTCCCATTATTTTGGGAAGGATGGTGCCTTTTCGTATATGACAGTTTAGTTGATAAAACCATGTGTTGGCTACCAAGCCAATAATCTCATGTATACTTTTCTAAGAAATCTCGTATTTGTCATCAATATTAATTCAACAAATTGTAATTCTATTAACAGACGACAATACATAACATACACACATAATTGGTCATTACAACCCTTCAGTCAGGATTACGACCTAGTTTCTCACACCATTTATGTTGTGTGTGTTAATTGTGGCTGGACATACAATTTAAAGTCGACTCCGAAAGACAGATTTGTAGAGAAATTTTTTATGAAAATTTTTATTTACTCTCAGAGTTCTTTCCAGAAAGCTGCTGAGAGCCAGTCACCAAAGAAATATTTTTTCATATTTTGTTTTATTGGATATGTCTGACCTGAAGTTTGAACAGTGAAATATTAAGTTCCCATTCACATCAGCAATGTTTCTGAGATACCGGACCTTACTGTGCATAACCGACCCATTTTTTCTTTTTAATTTCTTGATCAGTTTTCACATGGTTGACATCTTTCAACGAATCTTCGAAGTGCGCGAGCACACTCAGCACAATTTTTCAAATTTTTGTAATAAATTTTCTCGAATACAACACATGCAGTCGCCGTAATATATTAGGTAGTGTGTAGGCCACGGTTCAAACCCCAGGTCAGACATCTTTAACAAAACGAAGTTTAAAAAAATATTTCTTCGGTGACTGTCTCTCAGCAGATTTCTAACAAAAACTCTGAGAGTAAATAAAATTGTCATGAAAAAGTCTTTCAAAAATCTGTCTTTCGGAGTCGACTTTGAACTGTAGGTCCCGCCACTCGTGTATAAAATTAACACACACAACTTAAGTAGTGTGAAAAGTTAGGTCATAATCCTGACTGATAGTTGTAATGGCCAATTATATTATGTAGTATGTTCTTTCGCAAAGCGTTCCATTTTTAATAATTAAATTTGAAAGTTGCCACACTAAATTCAAAAAGTGTAATCCTACTGCGACACCCTTTATAATTTGAATTTAATTGAATCTAATTGTCAATTTCATTTGTTTTTAAATGGGAATTCAAATTCAAAACACAAAGAAAACAAAACAAAAATTAACAAAAATTTCCAGTCAATTAAATTTTACTTACGCATTGGCTTAAGTTGACTGACTAATTCCTCTTTAGTCCATTCCTTTTTATCGCCCCACAAACTAATGCTGGGTGCAATGACAGCCATTTTATTATCATCCGGATATGGTACATTTAGATAATGTACCAAAACGATATCGGGATTCTAATTAAAAAATCAAAATGAAACGATTATTTTAAAGAGAAGTCTTGTGTAGGATACATATATTGTAATAGAAATGTATGCATGTAAATAATTGGTACCTGTAACAACCAATAACATCTGCGATGAAATGTGGGCAATATGGCAGAATGTACGTAACAACCATAGATGCACTGCAAGTGGAAAAAATACAAGAAGAAAAATAATACCATAAAAATGTTGTAAAAAATCAAACTCAATTCAATAAAAATAAAATAATTTTTTAGTTATTGAAATATGCTGTACAGTGTACACTCGTACAAATACCATATAGTATGGTATGGTATAAGCACGGCACAGCATTGAGAAAAACAAAAATATTTTTGGTTCGTTTTTATTGTTATTGTTACCAAAATTAAATTAGTTTTTCCTAATATTTTTCATTTTTTTTTTCATTCTGTAGTTCTTGACATTCGGCAATAAAAAAATAAAATATTGAAAGAGAAAAGGACAACCTCCCATCGAAACTAGTGCCAATAAACCAACCCTTTTTCTAAATTATTTTCGTTTTTTTATGTCTTCCTTGACAACATCATCATCAACAACAAGATGTGCTCCAAGAGCAAAGAAAAAAATGAAAGAGGAATCAACATCAGAATGGAAATGAAAACTAAAATACGTACATACATGCTTACAAACAAAATGATGATAAATTTTTATATTTCTGATATGCCGCTGTGTCGTAATCAAATTCATTGCAATTGAACAAGCCACCAGCCAGCCAAACAATCATACAACAACCAACCTAACCACCTCCTTAAGTTTTAATTTCTCTTTTTTCTGGAATTTTTGGCGTTTTTTGTTTTTCTGCCTCCATTTCATATGAATATTAGTTTATCGCGTAAAAATATTTCCAGACATTAGACAGACGCGTTGTTGTCTTAGCATTTCCGTCTTCAAACAACACATAAATCTTAAAGATATTTTGCCTTTTTTTCTGTTTTTCTGTTTCGTTACACTCTCTCAAATACATTTTGGCCTTTCTACAAAGGCTAAAACAAAAACAATATAAGAAATTAGAGAATCAACAAAGAATCAAAAAAAAACGTACCATTTACATCTACTTTTAAACACACTTTAGAATTAAAAGAGTTTTGGGGCAAAACAAAAAAAAATCCTACAAAAAAAAAAGAAATAAAAATGGGTTGGCAAATATAAATTCATAAAAATTAAAACTTAAAGCAAAAGCAAAAAAAAAACAAAGGAGAAGAGAAAAAAAATTGGCGTGAAATTACTGTGATTTTTTTTGTCTTACACGATAACTGTTTTAAAAAAGTCCGTGAAAAAAGAAAACAATTTATGCACACCCGAATAATGGCATTACAATTCAATTGGTTATTCGGCAGTTATATTCAAAAAAAACTCTGAGAGTAAATAAAATTGCCATGAAAAGTTTCTCAAAAATCTCTCGTTCAGAGTCGAATAACACACACAACATAAGTGGTGTGCGGAACTAGGTCGTAATCCTGACTGAAGGGTTGTAATGACCAATTATGTATGTATGTATGTGTGTATAATTTAGAACAAATTGGAAAATTCATTCGAAATTGAAATTTTGTGTCCCCAAAATGTAAAATCCTTTGAAAATTCGAAGTTATATGAATGTTACCCAAATAAACTGATGAAATATTTCCGTCTTTTTATAGGTTTGGCGACAAGCATTTAAAACTTAACAACATTGAAGTTAAAGCAGAAACGTGTAGTCCGAAAATAAACATCCTGAAAACGATAACCAATTGAATCGAGCCGGAGAATATATAAGAATTTACACTTTAAGAACAAAAAATTGAAAATCTTTAATCTTTCCACAGCAGCAACAAGTTGAAGCTTGAAAGAAGACACAGAACCTCATAATCAAGACAAGGATGACATGAAAAAGTGTGGAAATCCATCATACCGCCAAACATATGAAATAAATATATGCAACAACTGTGCATCAGTTGTGCATTATGGTTGCAAGTCATGTAATGTAAACCATGATACCATTATTAACCGCTCTCTATCGTACACTTTATATTTTCTTACTAAAAAACCGTCTTAAACGATTATTTATGGGGCAAGTGTGGAGAAGCAACTGTTAAATGCAAAAATTTAAAATACGTCAGGTTGAATATGCTCTGCAGAGGCCTTGTTTAATCCTTAAGCCAGCCTCAGAAAAAAGGTGGCGGAATCACTTTTGGTATGGAAGCGGAAAAATGTAACACAACAAAGGACAAGCTAATGATCGTAGCACCGGATAAGCAATAATGAACCATATTACTTGAAAATCTAGATCGAACCGTAGATAGAAACCTAGAGAAACACATAATGAAACGAATACCACTTCTACTCTGCGTTATTAAATGTCTGCCAGACTAGAAAAGTAAAATCACTAAAAAACCAAGTATTTGCGGCCACCAACTACATAGAATTTCTCAATCAATTGTATTCACATATATTTGGTAAGCATCGATAAATAACTCAGTGACGAAGTTTATGTTGTAATTAGGTGCGCGACCTCCCACACTAATCTAAATACTAAAAATGACTACTTCAGTTGAGTGCTCTGCAGTGAAGCAAAAGCGTTTTAGTAGATGGCATAACGATTCCAGCAGACCAAGCTGCCAAAAACCACAGGAGTAGTGAAATGGACTGAATTGCAAATCATATTTCAGTAAAGAAACAGATATGGATCAGGTAAGTGATTCGTCCGGCAATATGCAATATAGATTGTGTTTTACATTGTTTAATTTGGAAGTCGCCGTAGTCTAGTAGATAGTGTGTTGGCTTATTAAACGTAAAGCCTGGGTTCGAGCCCCAGGTCAGGCATCAAGACAAAATACAAAAAGTATTTCTTCGGCGACTTCCTCTCAGCAGATTTCTGGCAAAAACTCTGAGAGTGAATAAAATTGCGATGAAAAGTTTCTCAAAAATCTATCGTTTGGAATCAACTTTAAACTGTAGGCCACGCCACTCATGTATAAAATTAACACACACAACATAAGAGGTGTGAGAACCTAGGTCGTAATCCTGACTGAAGAGTTGTAATGACCAATTATGTATGTTGTGTAATGTTTTTAAAATTGAAGTAACTGTAATCAAGAAGCGATGTCTCAAAGTATTTCGAAACTACAGAAATATTGTATGACATTGGTGGTGTTATACACCTGAGATTATGATCCTCACTTACAGCATAACATCAATATAAACAGTTCTGCTTCAGACAAAACCTCGTTTGCGTTAAGAGACATAAACCGTCTATATATTATGGTACATATTTCCATAGAACGCTTAGTGCGATATATTTCATAAATTAGGTCAAATACCACACACAACATGGGCGTTTTAGCATGGTAAACACTTCTCACACCACTCTTGTTGAGTGTGTTAATTGGTATACATGTGTGGCGGAACCTATAGTTTAAAGTCGACTCCGATTTTTGAGAAACTTTTCATGGCAATTTTATTTACTCTCAGAGTTTTTGCCAGAAATCTGCTGAGAGGAAGTCGCCGAAGGAATATTTTTTCATATTTTCGTTTTGATGTCTGACCTGGGGTTTGAACCGTGGCCTTACGTCTAATAAATCAACACACTTCCTACTACTGCGTTACCTCCCACACTAATTGCTTCTGTTGAGTGTTTTGCCGTGAAGTAAGAACTTTTTTGTAGATGAAATAACTCTTGCAGGAGAACAGACTGCCAAAAACCACAGGAGTAGTGAAAGTAAACACTCATTAAAAAAGATATGGAACACTTACATATCTGTTCCGTGCGTATTCGTCCGTACAGCGGTAATATGCAATATGGATTGTGTAATTTGTTTAAAACTGAAGTAACTGTCAATGCAACAACAATCAGGAAGTATAAGCGAAGACTTCTGGTCATTCCAAAACTAAGTTAATGAGTCAAATATCATCTAATCAAGAAGCGATGTCTCAAAGTATGTCGAAACTGCAGAAAAACAGTGGTTGTGTTTAACACTGGTTGTGTATCCATGTAAGATTATAATTCTCACTTAGAGCATAAGATCGAAATTCTAGTTCAGTTCTAGTTCAGACATAAACCGTACATACATATTATAGTAATCAGCGTAGATACTTTCATAAAGCTATGCAATTAGTGTGATATTTTACATAAATTAGGTCAACTACATTAGATGAGTGTTATAACATGGATAACACTTCAAAGTTCATGGTGCAAAAGTATGTAAGACATACCATGTGGAGCTCTATGAAAAAATTCAATGATGATTATATGAGTCCTCGAATTACACCACTAATGATGTACAATCAAAGATAGGAGCTTGAGAATCGTTTGTGAAGTGTCCATTAAATGACCATTTAAATAAATGAACGTGAATAAGAATGATTCGTTGTAGAAAAAGTGCTAAAGGCTTGGGAAAACTTAGCGATAAACGTAATGTCTTCTTAAGTTTTAATATCCAATATGCTCGCATTCACTACATATGTATGTATTTGTAAATCGTTGTTTGTGAACAGCCAGCAGTTTCTAATTGCTAGAGACATCTGACAAAGAGTTTGAGAAGCACAAATCCACATCGAAATTGCAAAAAGAAAAGAAGGCCTTCAAGCAATAAACCCAAGATAACAGTTGAATGGAATCATTGAGGCAACACAAAACTTGGTTATCTGTTGACATCTAGGCTGCTAGAATTTAAATTTCACGAAATCTTGCTAGCTGTTGTCACACATTACGCATATTTAGCGCTCTTCTAAGGCAAACACTTTGAATACACAGCTATTAGGTACAGGACAGGCCATATCGAGATTAGTTATATTTATAAACGGTTTTATGTACGTAACCTTTTTATGTCCTTATAATATAATATACGTAATCTCTAAATATTAATCATTATACTGATTGATCGAAAACAACAGAATTTTAATTGTATCTGGGATATGAAATAAAAACCTAATCTTTGACGCTTTACTTTTCAAAAATTTGGATATTCGGTTTGAATTCAAAGTTCCATCCTGAACTTCGGCATTACTATCTCTAATAAAAAATTAAAATTAGGAAATCAAACATTTAACCCTTAAATAAACTTCGAAGAAAACAATCACAATCGCAAGTGTGTAAATTTTGTTCTTTTTTTTTTGTTCTCGAGTTGATGTTTTTGTTCCCATCCAGTTACTCAGTATGTTTCCGTTCGGAAATCATAATTCATGGCATTTCCCCAAAATTAAAAAAGGCCGGCAAAAAAAATAAAGGAAAGAGAAAAAAATATCTGAAAATGAAACTAAAAAACCAAAGCTAAAGCAAAAACACTCGATTTAAGAAGATAAACAAACAGAAACAAAGTCATGTTTATTTGCAAGAAAACACAAAAGGATACGATACCAACAATGGAAGAAACAACCATTTTTTCGCCGTCTTGTTTAATCTTTTCCTTTCACAATTTTTGTTTTTGTTTTGTTTTTCTTTTTTTCTTTTAGTTTTTTCTAATTGTATTCTTTATTAAGTCATAAATTAATACTAAAAGAAAATCCTAATAAACGACGCTAATTTGCCAGTACTTAAAAACACTTACAAAGGAAATGAAGCAAAAGGCGAGCAAGTGAGTATGAGTGGTAGTATGAACTGCTAAGCCAACTGTAATGGTCATACGGTTGGTCATTTTTAGCCATATTCACAGAGTTAAGCCACAGGGAAAATAAACAAAAATAAGGAAAATTCTAAGAGCAGTTTTTACTTTAATTCCTTGCTTAACTTATTTTTGGTATAAAAAATGTAAAATAATTTAAAAATTTTTCAAAAAAAAAAAATTATTAAATAACCTACTGATCTTCGCAATTAATATGTGAACTTACCTCAGTGCCTTGTACTTTAAGTTTCATATGATCTTCTCTGGTAGTTTTGCCATCTTTTCGTTTCTTCCAACAGTAGCCATCACGTCGATAACGTACCTTTTTTCGGGAATACAATAAAAGTGAACCGCTCTTCGGTCTAAAAATAAAAATTAATCCAAACATTAGTTGCAGCCTGAAACATTTTAAATTTTTTCGAATAGTTAAAGATCACACGCTATAAAGTGGAGTATTAAAACAATCTTAAAACGAGTTCAAATAAATTCCCATTCATTATCCGTTATCCTGGTACAATTTAACATTTTTTAGAAAGTTAAAATTATGGTATATTTCGGGCAGTTTTATAGTGCCCCAATGTAGGCCTAACTACACTCCACATTAGCTCATCTGTCTGCGCACTGAAGCGAATTTACACACGACTTGAGACCACGCAAAGGATAGGCAGACCCTTAATATGAATGAGTGGTTGTTAGCCCATGTTTCTTCTCTTGTACTTTCTGTCGAAGTTGAATTAATTAAATCTTACGATGGCTTAAAGTTACACACCTTATGGAAGATAAATCTGTCAAATTATGTCTGCTTTGCCGAATCACCAGGAACGGACTTATCATTCAACAACACGTGGAAATAATAAAAATTGTTTCAACAAAATGGGTGTTCTGTTTAGGCAATCCATCGCGTGCATCGCTTGTTTTACGAACGCTATAATTGACCTAACGAAAGGACTATTCGCAATGTCGTGCACATGTTCGAGTCTACTGGGTCAATAAATGATTGGCCAATACCCTCACGTCAAAGAAACGCAAGGTCTGCCGAAAATGTCGACGATGTCCGGGACATACTGCCACTGAAAAATCCAAGGAAGTCAACACGTATTGTGCTAAGTGCCACAGTGCTTATGCCATACTGGATATTTTCTACACGCAATTTGAGAGCATGGTCATCTCACATGGAGATGATGTGAACTGGCCTTTGAGATCATGCGATTTGTATCCGTTAGACTTTTATTTGTGGGGGTTTCTTAAGTCGCAAGTGCATGCGAATAAGCCACAAACCGTAGTGGTCCTCAAATCCAACACGTCATTGGTCAAACTTATCCTGTTTTACATGCTAGTGTTATGGAAAATTGGACATTTCGGATGCACTCCACATAGAGAAGCTATCGCAGACATTAGAATGATGTTATGTTCCGCACACAATTGCATCCGTAGATCTTTCAAACAAATAAAAAAATTTCGTCGATATCAAATATACTCAAAGGCGGACCAACTGGCACAGAAGGGATGGGAAATGCCTGAGGAGGAAACGATAGAGGGGATATATGCGCCTCTATAGGTATTCTTTTCCCGATTGAAAAAAGCAATATGGAATTCAACAAATCGCTGCTGGTCGGACATATCTTCTTTTCCAAATTCGAAAAAGCAACATGGAATTCAAACAACAGTGGGTGGTTTCGACATAGCTGGTTGCCGAATTTCAAAACTGCTCAGTCCAGCACTGGTCCACACTGCTCTATCCAGCACTGGACAGAGGGAGAACGAGGAAACTACTTGTGTTTGACATAAAAACGGTTTGCATTCTAACAGAACACTGCGCTATTGGCAGTTTCGCTTACAAAGTCGGTCTGCCCCACCAGGAGTACTGCAAAATGATGTGGAGGAAACGAAATCGGTGAAACGCCTTTTATGCGAGTGCCCTGTACTTCAGGACAGACGTTGTCAGTTTTTGGGTGACAGAACTTTTGAAAATCTGGGCATGGTTGCGAAAGTGCCATTAAAGGAATTGGCCGGTTTTATCTAGAGCTCGGGGTAGTTCAAACCCACCAGTAACGAATCATGACAGGGGGCTTATCTAACACTGGGTAACACAATAAGCCATATGGCCACCTAGTGAACTTATCTTTAAACGGAAAGCTACCCCCTAACCTAACCTACATACACGTTCTTCAAATATAGAATACGCTTAACGCGATCTACATATAATATATGTATTTACATACATATATACACCACCAACAGCTACTGTTTCATTTAATTAAAATGCCTGAGTAATTGGCTAATCAGTACTTTATAAAGTAGGGGCTTTAAAGTTCGTTTCAAATACTTTGTTTAAAACAAAAAACGTATAATTTCCGTACAAATATTTTGAATATTAGCAGTGGAATTTCATAAATATTTACGATCAATTACAAAACAAGAAGAGTATTTTAATTTGGATAAATTCACTACAGACACTTAAGACAGTTGATTGCTCTCATTATCTTGATCTGTCAGCATAGGCTAAAATTAAATTGAATTGAATGAATCACATTACACACTCACCTTGTCTTAACTTCTTTGGACTGCCACTCACTGTGTTTATCAAAACTGATAAGAATCGCAGCGATTTCCTGAAATTATAAAAACAAAAAAGAAAGACAAACAAGTCTCTGTAGATTTAAAAAAAAAACAAAGTCGCTTTTAAAAGATAAAAATTTATTGAAATTTATGACGCCAAGATAAAGATACTAAAGATACTACACAGAGGCATACAACAGAGTTTATTAAATTAATGACGTCGTTAAAATAATTATGTTATGCGTAGAAAGCGTTTAATGAAAAACTGCTTCTTCCAATGCTACTACCCGGTTATACCATAATATAGCCAACCCTACCGCCTGGTATGATAGATTAAAATACATTTGCACGTTTTGCATGATTCCGCTGGCGTCGGTCGACCTTGTCTTTCATAGAAATTTTAAATTTTTTTCTTATATTTTCTGTTTCGCTCAGTTGTTGTGTTTGTTTGAAATACAAATACGAATAAAATTTGCTGAATTTTATAAATTTTTTATATGATTCTAAACAAAAAAAGGAAAGAAAAAAAACGTGCGTAAACATGGCTAAACATCTGTACTTAATATGGACCAGAATACGAAACGAATACGAGGTAACGTCATAAATATTTCTAAAAATCTCAAGCATACATAACACAGCTACTCAAAGAGACATGCAAAAACAAAACGAAAGAAAAAAAAACAAGATATTGTATCGTTAAAATGTAATAAAAAAATAAAATATGTTTCGTAATCCTTCCTTTTTATCCTTTTTGAATGTTTGAAATGCTGATTGAATATGAAGTTTTAGTCACACGAGTCAAACATCATCGCACTGCATCGTTTGTAACACGGAAATAGATTTTCAACTGGATTTCCTTTATTTTTTTTCTTGTTTTGTTTTGCCCCCACCATTTTGATATACGATTTGATATTCTATGATTTTTTTTTATTTCTTCCATTTATTTATTGATTCCTTTACGGTTTTTATTTTTCATTTTGTTGGCCTACCATTCAAAGTATTTGAAATAAACGCACACAATTTTTTGTTGGTTTTTGTTTTTTATGACATGTCATGTTAAATACAACACATGTTTGAGTGTACTGTTGTATACGTAATTGTGTAAACATTGTATGTTTAATAAATACACATGCAGGATATCTCAATACATTAAAGTGCAGACGAAATAATTAAACGCAGATAAAGGGAAAGAATAACAGAATACGAGCGTTAGTTCACGACAGAATGATAATTTAATCACCCGCCATAACCACAAATAACATGTTGGATTATTAGATGATAGCCCGTGGTTCATATCCCAGCTCAGACATCTCCAACAAAATGAAGTAAGCGTTTAGGTCGCAGCAGTCTTCTTGCAAAAATTCGGAAAGTAAATAAAATTGAAGTTGCCGTAGCCTAGTAGGCAGTGAGTTAGCTTATTAGACGTGAGTCTACGGTTCAAACCCCAGGGCAGACATTAAAACGAAAATATGAAAAAAATATTTCTTCGGTGACTTCCTCTCAGTAGATTTCTGGCAAGAATTCTGAGAGCAAATAAAATTCCCATGAATAGCTTCTCCAAAAATCTGTCGTTCGGAGTCGACTTTAAAATGTAGGTCCCGCCACTCATCATGTATGAAATAAACACGCACAACATAAGTGGCGTGAGAAACTATGACCATAATCCTGGCTGAAGTGTTGTAATGACCAATTATGCATGTATGTAAATAAAATTATCATGAAAAAGCGATGAAATTTGCTGTTTGGGGTCGATGTTAAACTGTAGGTCCCGCCTCTCAAGATTAAAAGTCTAAAAAAATAAATTATGATAAGGCCTACACCTACAGAGGACATCATCGACGTACTCACTGGAAAATGAAAATCACACGACAATATCGGATGTGGAATCATAACAGTTGACTCTTAGATTACCGTTTAGCTTATTCAAGCTGAAATAATGACTATAAAGACAGCTGCGGAAAAAATTCAGTACCAAAATGTATACTCAACAGGAATGTACATACAACTACTGATAGCAAAGCGATTAGAGATTGTATACACCGCATAGAAGATTGTTTAAGAATACATACAATGGTTCAAATGGACACTAGGTATGAGCTTATTCAAATACCGATTTTTCCACTCCAATCGAAATATTTAAAAAAAAATATTGATACGGATTTATAGATAATTAAAAAAACCTTTTAAACAATATATAATACTTTGCATTTTTTATTTAAAAATTCTTTTAAAACAAAAAGGGAAAACAGTATTAACGAATTTCTTGTCAAACGCATAATTGGACAGGCAAATAAAAGTTACAGTTTTTACACTTGGCACCAAAACTTTTTGCATTTGTTCCTGCTTTCAAGTGTCGAAGCATTGAATGCACGAGATTAGCATAAAACTCCGGAGTTGTGTTGTTCAATTCTTGCCAAATTCCTTGTCTCAACTGCTCCGATGTGCTGATACTGGATTCATATATGCTCCATAATGTTGAGGATCAGGGGCCTGTGCCGGTGTTTGGAGTACTTTCGCAACGTGCGTTGGATTGTTGTCCTGTTAGAAACAAATGTGTCCAATATATTTAACTTATCAGCACTTTGCTTCATATTTTGTTTTAAAATGCCCAAATATTAGTGTCTATATAATGAACATACCCTGCTTCTGTTCTAGAAACACATCAGCCCGCCAGTACGACACTCCCCTGTGCTTAAAAATGTCCTAAGTATCGTTAGGCAAAATTTCAGTATTTGGCTATAACGGCAAACGTACTACTTTCCATGTGTTTCATGCCGGTTAAATTTACACTCATAAGTAAAGAGTATCTATGTAGGTACTATGTAGTCGCTATGCAGGTAGTCCTTACACGTGAGAGTAAATTTAGCCTACATGGATCAGATAAAAAGCAGTACGTTTGGCGTAAGGCAAATACTGAGTTTTTTTTCCAAAATCCAATATGATTTTATGGCATTCAAATGTGGGATACACTCTCGATTTCGACTTAGAAAAAATCCTTCAGATTATCACTGATGCCTTGTGGTGGGGTCAAAACAAAAGTATTTGCAAAAATCTAAGCGTTTCATTAAATTATAGATTTATCGGAGTTTATAACAGAAGTACACAGCTACATTTAGATAAAACCAACAATAACAATCACGAATAAGACTATGATCCACTTATTTTAGTGGTCTCTATAGTCTAACCTCAAACCCCAGTTCAGACATATTAAAAAAAAGTTCTTTAGACAATCCCCTTTTTAATACTCCTCTGGCAAAAGAGAGAGAGAGAGAGAGGGATAGAGCAACTAATTGCTATGATCGTTTGGCCGCGATGTCCATTAATTAACTCATGAATAAAATTAACTCACAAAACTTCAATGGTGTAAGAAGGTAATAGCGTATTGCAATGGGCCATAAGGTTTCCGAGGAAACTCGCTAACATAACTATATTTAAAAATGGCTGATTTTCAAGTGATAATATTCTTTCTGGGCGCTTCGGACGGACACTGACATTCCGGGAAACTGCAGAGCCGACAAGCAAGCCAGAGCTGGCGCACTACACTGGAATCCTGTTCAATCGGCTAAGGAATGGCCATTGCGCGGAAATTCTTCCGAGACGCCAACCTATCATGGATCAACGAAGAGTCCTGCTTTACCTCTAGACTCACCTGGCCCCGGATGGATAGAAGGTGTACCAACCAGTTACTTCAACTTGGTCGTGGCATCATCTCAATCACAGTGGCCATGCTTACAGGTCACTGTGTTATGGGTAGACACGCGGAGAATGCGGCTCCCATTTAATGACTTCTGCCGTGGGTGCAGATCCGCTGAGGAGGACGAGACTGTTATCCACTTTCTTTGTCAATGACCATATCTTGCGAGGTGCAGATATAGGTTATTTGGCTCTCCGACTCTTGTCAGCTTGACGGAGCTATCGTCCATTGATGTCAAGGATATAGCCTCGCTTATAAAACTTTCTGGCTGGTTTTCCAGCGCGGGGTAGTCGTGCTTTGGATGTACAGATCTTGCGCTGATCGAACTCCCCCTCCTGGGTTCGAGGGAACTTGGTCAGTACAGGAACTGCGTTCACCTGTGGCGTCACAACGGGCCATTATGCGTGCTGAAGTGAGCTTTTGGTATGAAGCTACCACACTAGCCTAATCTAACCTAAGTGATACTACCAATAAAATTAAAAAAAAGGTTTTTCATATTGAAGTAAAATTGCGTTTAAACTTATTTTATGCACTGTATGTTGGTTGTAACACAATTCATAAAAATAAGAAAAAGCTGATGTATGAGTACATTTGAAATTCGCGACAATATGTCACTCTAAAGTGGCTTACATAATGGACAACTCACACAGATGCTTACGAGAAGAAAAAAACCGAATAAAACATACCACAAAAAAAGGCATGTAACATGTCCTTTCTTTTTTTTTTTTTTTTTTGGTACCAAATGAACAAGTAAATCACATACTCACTCGTATATAGCAAGAAAAAAATACAAAAATATTCCGGTTAAATTATTCATAAAATAGCATGAATCCACTTGTGTGCCCAACCAATATTAACTGAAAGAAAAATTTGCTCCGAAACAAAAAAAAGCACAAACGAGATGAGCAGAATCAGGCATGATTTATTCAAATTGATAAGTACAAATGGATTTTTTTAACTCCGCACTTAATGCCAACAGTTTCATGGAATTTTTGTTACTCCTCTTTTTTTCTGGTTTTTATTTTAACTTTTTTTAATACCTCCTGTGATGGGGTAATTTTTATAAATAATAAAATAACAATTTATTTACTTTTCACTGTGATCGTTTTCGATTTTATTTTTGTTGTTTATTTTTTATTTTTTTTATTTTTGGTGTGTGATTTATTATGAAATTTGTACTTGAAACAAAATATGTATGTCTGCCCCCCCACACTTCCATTTTTCGGACATTTATTTGTTATTAATTGATTAATTTTCATAGGGTGCTCCACCACCACCACCACACAGCAGGACAGCGTTCCGAGTGCAGAAAAATGAAAATGAAACGGACAACCTTTCAAGTT
Source organism: Sarcophaga subvicina (assembly GCA_936449025.2). NCBI lineage: Eukaryota > Metazoa > Arthropoda > Insecta > Diptera > Sarcophagidae > Sarcophaga > Sarcophaga subvicina. Next base: position 45,560,656 of record OW388084.2, read on the forward strand.
AAACATTTTGCATAAATAATTCCCAAAAGACAATAAAAATAACTCGCGAGTATAATAACAGGAAAAAATAGTAGAAAACAACAACCACAGAGAAGTGAATGAAAAAACCAAAAAATACGACACCAAAGGACTTCGTATATGACACCTGTAAATTAAAGGATTGTGGTTTATGACTCGTTGTTCAGAGTGTGAGTGTGTCTGTCCTGCACGTACACGCCAACCACAAAAAATTTAAAGCCAACAGAGGGTAGTGTAAGGTCGCCCTTACATGTACACATGTATGTATACTCTATTCTAGTATTTGCATGTGTTTGTATGTATTTATGTCAAGGAGAACAACATTTACACATGCCTTTAGTTACTTCGGTTTTTTTTTTGGTTCTGTCTCTTGTGGTGAAATAAAAATTTTTAAATCATTTCCTGGCCCCAGCATATTTTCACTTCTATATGAGGCATCTTGTTGTTCTTATTGTAAAGGGTACCATACATGTGTGAGTGTGTGTTTTTTGGTGATATGAGAGTAGAGGAAATTGTAAAAATATTTACTTGGATCAGATAGAACAAACAAATTTTCATTAGGGCATAAAATTGTTCCTACACGCGCATATACACTTGCAAACAAGAATTCATTGCATATCCTAAGAGAAGGAGTTTAAATTATTATTTAACCCATGGCCAATACTATAGCGTAAGTGTATGTGTATGTGTAATTAAAAAAAAGGAGATGTCCAGCAGCATGTACTAGTACTTCCAGCAGCAGTGAAATACTTTTTATTACAAATAAGGTGCGAAAAACCACTTCCTTCCGCGTGTTATGTGGCAGCATTGCATGCTTGGCATGTGCACTTTAACATGCAAGCAATCCCTCTCTCTCTCTCTCTGTCTCCCTTCGTAATTTCTTTTTTTCCTTTCCTTCTATTTCTTTTGGCGATTTTATTGCTTCAGCTATTACTGGGTAATGGTCAAATTTTCAAGATGACAAAATGAATAAAATGTACACTGAGAAAAAAAAATTATAAAAAAGAACATTTTTTTTATTGCAAAACAGTTTAAATTTTTACTCGTTTTACAAGCAGGCCGGTATAAAAACAATTTCATTTAAGATTCTATTTTTAAAATAAAGAACTTAAAGAATTCAGAATTCCTCATGAATACCAGCCAAAGTTAAAAATTATGGTTAGTAAATGGCTTGGATGCCACCCTTGTATTTAGCATAGTAATGATAACAGGCCTTCACGTGTGAAATGCATTGGACATATTCAAGAAAGGCTTAAAGCCAATAATTCAAGGGATTTTAGATATACGACTACTGCGTATGTAAGAGAATGTAAGGGAAAAAATATTTGCATACATAATTGGTCATTACAACCTTTTTGTCTGTTGTCTACAGTTTGAAGCCGATTCCGAACTACATATTTTCTGGAAACTTTTAATGGAAATTTTATTTAATCTCAGAGTTCTTGCCAGAAATCTGATGAGAGGAACGTGCCAAAGAAATATTTTTTCATATTTCCGTCTTGATGTCTGACATGCGGTTTGAACCAAGGCTAATAAACCAACACAAAACTTACTAGACCACGGCGACTTCTATATAACAACTTAAAAAAAAAAACTCCACTTTTGTTTAAAACGGTACAATGACACTTAACTTTGGCCATATTTATTATAAATTTAATAAGATTTCTTGCATTCGTTCACAATCACATTAAAGACAGCCATGTTCTCCAAACATGTAGTTTGCTAGTAAAGAGAGCATTGTCCTTGGAAAAGACTTCACTTTTATATATTTTATAAATTTTGATACCACTTGCTTACATACATATATACGTTATATAAATTATTGATCTCTACAACCCTGAAGTCAGGACTACCGAACATCTCTTCACATCACCCATGTTGTATGTGTTAATGTTGCCCATGAGTGGCCAGACCAACAGTTTTACATTGTTTACGAACGACAGATATGACAAGTAAGGCAATTAACTACTTTCAATGATTATGTCAGAAACTCTAGTCGGAAGAAATATTTTGTTCTACACTCCGTTTTCCAGGCTTCTGAGCTGAGGTTTGAACTTGGAGTTCTCGTCTAGTGATTATTTTGTGGATAATTTTGAATGATAAAGGAAGAAAAAATATTTAAGTTTTGGTTCGTATTCAATACTAGCATTGATAGCAATGTATGTCGGGTAAGGTAACAACGGATGGACGACATGGCACGTTTGACAGATCACAACTCCGCTGTTACAGATTCTTTTATCTGCTATATACGCTGGATTATCATATTTTTAAAACTATTGCAAGGACAATATGTTCAATGTCAATTAAATTTCTAAGTATTTCTAACGCAATGAAATACAGACGAGAAACTACATTCTTGCCTATATCAGTGCTATAAAGACGATTAAAAAATTTGCTACAAAAAGAGAAAGGAATTACCCAAATTGAAAACCTAGTGAAAGGCAAGAAGATCAAGCCATTTGTACAAGAGACCATTTCGGGTAAAGAAAAATTTATAAAATACGAAAATATTAAAAAAAGAACAAATTATGTTCGAAACCCATTGACTCGTTTTTAAAACACGTCAAAGCCTGTATTGGTTGTGCAGAGTGTTTGCTGATGTTAGAAGAAATTTTCTTACGGTTGCGAACAGTAACGCTTAGAAAAAGCTAAAGGATAATGAAACAATGTCGAGAGAGACAAGGGATATCTTTCAAAATGTTTGCAGGGATTAAGCAAACAAAAATACTCCCCATAAAGAAACTTTCCCAATCTTCAAACACTGATGAAAAAGGTAGGCCCCAACGAAAATGAGAAAACACTCTTAATAATCGATGGTCTTAGAAGCTAATTTTAAATATATCGTGGCCTCTAACAGGGATTTCCGAAATTTGACGTTGATAATGATCATCTTGTTCAACCTACATCTGTCAAATTAGGTGACATTTATTCTATCTATTTTGCCAAATCACCCTGGTCGGATATGGGGATTTGCAGGGGCAAATAATAAAATTGTATTGTCAAAATGGGTGTTATATTCGGGCAAAGAATCGCGCGCATAGACCATTTAACAATCGCCCTAATCGATTGATAGGACTATTTGAAACATGGTGGACAAATTTGAGTCCACTGTTTCAGTAAACGAGCGACCAACACCCGTACGTCGACGAAGTGCAAAATCTGCTAAAAATATCTTCACTATCCATGAGAATGTGCAGGAGAATTAAATGAAATCGATTATAATCGCTCACAAAGCTTGGTCGTTCCTAAACCATAAATTCATCATTTCACCGTTTTTTTTATAATAATTTTATCTTCAGAACTTTGCAGACGGTCGTACTAGATAATTTCTATTATTCAACTAAGTTTTCCCCCTTCCAGAGTGTGAAGCACTTTTGACATAAAGTTTGCCAGTATAGAGTTGACAAAACCGAAATTAGATAAATAAGGGACCTATATCTCGCCGAAATGGTATTGTGCAAAAAATATCTATTAATTGATCTGTAGAAGATCTTGTCTTGTCTTCTCTCTGTGGCATCGCCGCAAATATGGAAAACATTTCTTTCAACGACTTCCTCTTAGCAGACTTCTGTTTAAAACGTTAAGAGTAAATAAAATTGCCATGAAAACTTTCTCAAATCTGTCGTTCGGAGTACATGTATAGGTCCCGCCGCTTATGTGTAATATTATCTTACACAACATGGATGACGTAAGAAGATAGGTTGTAATCCTGACTAAAGGGTTGTAATGACCAATTAAGTAAGTACGGTGTCGAAGATATGAATCATTTGAAAACGTAGATTAAGAGAAGATAGATAAAGAGAAGTGAAGCCTCTTAATTTATAAAACTGGTAAACCGTGATATATGTACATTTATTATAATTTCTGTCGAATTCGAACTTGATATGCTTGGGTTTATATCACGTATTTTAAGCACTACAGTTCGACACCTAAACGCGGGTGCAGAAATGGACTAAAATGTCCAACATTCTTTTTAGAAACCTTATGTTAATAATCCTTAGTTTGAAACAAAACGTTCGTAATTAAACTTGGGTATCTGACATTAGAAATTGAGTTTACTTATCAGCGAATTTTATTTGATACAGTTTACCCAGATTGTCTTTAGTTTATAGTTTTCCTGTTTAAAAACCAAATCTTTTTTATTAAAAAAAAAAATTTGTTTAACTTTCTCAGACGTTGTTATGTTTCTCAGAAATTAAGAATTTTTAATAATTAATTTATTAGTCTATGGTGACTCTGTAGTAGGTAGGCACTACTACTACTACTACAAAAGGTGGATAAATTAATTTCAAATATTTATTTAAACTCTCAAATGACTACTGGATTTAAATTACTAACAATCCTTACAGCACCTCATTTCTCTCACACCCCTGTACGGTATGTGTCAGTCATCCCACTTTTTCTTCAGCTTAAAACAAAACGTCCGTTTAATTTCGTCCAGTGTTTCAGTGTCGTTGTGGCACCATTCCTTTGGAATATCTAGCATGCAGTTGAAATGGTTATCTTGTCCATATAGAAGGTGACCAAAAAATACGGAGGCTTTAAGAATGAATATTTAGTTGTTGCTGTTGTTTGTTGTTGTATAACCATCGGGTATTTGTATATGAAATAAAATAAAATTATAACCTGAGGCTCACGTAATTCCAAAAGTCAACTATTTGCACAATGAAAAAACTTTTCTTTTGTTTTCATTTGCTTTGTTTTGTTTTGTTTTGTTCTGCTCGTTTTTAGTTTTTTTTTTCATTTTCGCTATTTTACTTGTGAATTAAGAGCAACCGCAAATATTCATTTGTCAGATGTAAAGTTCAACGGCGTATATGATGTCCACTCTCTCTCTCCACCAAGTTCTCGTGAAATAATAAGGTGTAGAAAATTTCATTATGCCAAGCACAGTGATGCCACAGAAGTTTTCATATTTCTATTTTAATTGTGATGGGAAGAGTTTTACGTCTTACAACAGGACATTCAAGGAGAATTTTGTGAAATTTGGTCAATTGGAATGAGGGATAAGGAAACAGCTGCTAATATAAAAATTACTTAAATCTCAATCCGTATGAGTGAGATATCTACATATCAGAAGAAATATGTTGAGTGGTCATTTACGTTGGAAAGCATCACTAGCTTATGTGTTGTTTTACATCGGCATTTGAAAGAGCAATTCTTGAGCTGTCAAGATTGTTTGGTTCGGTTGTGTACATCTTAATTTTTTCACGATGTAAAATCTTTCAAACTAACGAAAAACCACCATTCGCGGGAAGTGTCCTTGAGTCACTTTTCTGGGAAGATGAGAGTCGGCGTTTACTTGTTGAACTCCACTCAGCTACAAAAGTATACATACGGTTAACAAATTTTAGAAATTTTTTAACCAATCCGTTAATCCGACAATCGTTATAATTGTCTGACAACTTTTCTCGATTTTAAGACGGTCTTTTGCATTGGTTCAGAAATTTGTGACAGGCCCACAAAAGTTAACAAATTTCACAAATTTCTGAACCAAAGCAAAATACCGTCTTAAAATCGAGGAAAGTTGTCAGACAATTATAAAGATTTTCAATGAAAACGGATTAATTAAAAAATTTCTGAAATTTGTTAACCGTATGTATACTTTTGTGGCCCTGTGTATATACTATATGGCGAGCAAGACCTCTCAAAGCCATAGTATATCCAACGACAAAGACAAAGTGAGTCTGAGCAGCCAACAAAAAAAATTGAAGACTCTTGTCAAGTGGAAGAAGAGTTTACACAATCATTAGGTATGATTCAAGCTCCCATTTCAAAGCATTTACATGCAGTAGCCTTCATTCAAAAAACATGGTGATTGGGTTTTTAATAAACGAAGCTGAGACGATTTTGCATTTCTGAAATGCTGTTTGATCTCTTAAAAAAGGAATCATTTTCGCATCGAATTGTCACTGGTGACGAAACATGGATTTATTGCGTTAAACTCAAGCACAAGAAATTATAAGTGAAGCAGGGGCAACGAGCAAAATCTACGGCCACGCAGGTAACCGGTATTTGGTGGAGCCGGGTCAGACTGCCACGGTAGGTTTAGCCCTTGCTCCTTTCAGACTATCATTTGTTTCTATAGGTGAAGAACACTATCACTGGAATATGATTCCCTTTTGTATCAAAAATTGGTTCGATTCCTTCGGGGCCAAAAAGATGGTAAAAAAGTCGTAGCATCCGATATGTGTCACATGAATGACATGATCTTTCGAGAACTCGATCTTAATAAAGCATTTATTGCCAATGCCACAGCATTTAAGCCAATTATAATACCACAATCAATATTCAAGCCGGGGATCAAAAGTTCTCTAGAGGAAACCACCCGTATTAAAAAGTAAATCTTGCTACTGGAGCTCTCTTTATATTAGAAAGCTTCGTCAAGGATATCAGAAAGTTCAGAGAGTTCAACAATCTCCGTCTCTGTATGAAAAGAGCAGGGCACTGACACATGAGATGAAACACAGTCTCCTTCTCAGACCCATAGCCAACGAAAATGACCGGATTTTAATCCAATACCACCAATAAATCTACAGCAGAGTAGAAAGGGAAGGAGGACAAAAACTGTTTTTTCAAAAAAAAAAATAATAAAATCGCAATATTAATGACCTAAGCTAGGAGAAGAGACACAAACACTTATAGAGTCTTATTATTAACGATAACAATGGTTCCAAAATCTTTGTCAAAATACACTACAAAATTGGCAACGTTCCCCCGACAATCGGATCTATGCTCTGGAACGACCCGATCACTCATCGACCAAGGATTTTCAACCCAGTGAAAGCTGTTTCAACCGGAAGTTTTTCCCAAGGGAGATACTTCTGGAGACGACAGTAGAGCTGTTACAACAACAACAAAATTGACAAAGCCACTAAATTTAAAAGAATGACTAACTAATCTGATATTTTATTCCTTATTTCTTAGAATACCATGAAAAAGATCAAATTTTAAGCACCAGAATTCTGCCTTACAATCTGGCAATCCTCTGTAGATATTTGCTACGAATGATGAAGATTATGATGGGTTTCCGAAGAGATACTACAACATATTTTAATGCAATGTATACATATGTATGTATGTACACAATATATGTAAATACATACATACAATGTTTCCCAATGAATAGTATACATTGGGCTATTGATATGGAGTAAGAGAATGATGTGGTGGTGGTCGTGAAACCATAATATTGGATGGACAAACACTTAATACCCAAGCATTTAATAACGTTGCTCGAAAACACTTACACACTCATGCAAACACAAGCAATTGCCAACCATCGAAGTGTATAAAACAAGTTGACTAAATTAAAAATAAAAGTTTATTAAAATACCAAAAAAACAACGAGAAAAAAGAAGTTAAAAAACAAACACGTAAAAATTCTGTATTAAAATAATTTTACACAAAATCATAAAAAAAAGAAATACGCGGAACGAAACGATATGAATAGACCATACCACCAGAGCAAGCCAACGAGTGCAACATTCCAAACATTGCTAAAGTTAAAGTCAACCTGGCCTGTACGTTTGTTAAACTCATAGAAATCGGTTGGTTAAATGGCCGGTTGGTTGGCTTGCCGGTAAGTTGAATGTAATGTTTGTCTCGTTGTGGTATGGCGTAATACCCAGCAAAATTTTCTCAGTTCAAAACATTTTTGATTTTTTTCTTCGCTACCCATAAGCGTTAAACTGTAAATTTATTTGGTGATTATTTTTTATAAAAAATTCTAGTTTGGAACTGTAATATACGGCATGTGTGACACAACTCAGAATCCCATAAGGCGGACGGCTACTGCTTTTTAGTGCTGCAAGGGAACCATAACCCTAAATACATATGCTAACTTGTCGGTACAACTTTGTAATCAAAACAACTCTATTCCGCGGCCGCAGTTTCAATTACTCTCAGAGTTTTTGCCAGAAATCTGCTGAGAGGAAGTCGCCGAATAAATATTATTTCATATTTTCAATTTGATGTCTGACCTTGGGTTTGAACCCGGGCCTTACGTCTAATAAGCCAACACACTAGCTTCTAGACTACGACGACTTCCAGTTTGATGGTTACCTTTGAAAAAAATTATCAGACCTTTTAAGAGGTGCTCTTGTAGTAGAACTACTTCACATAAGACGTTGTTTTACTACACTGAACTGCTACCATCCGACATGTGGTCACAAGAGTGTCGTAATGTAAAAGCTACGAACAGGCCAATCAAGATATATGTGGTCTGCATATTGACCGTGTTCGATCCTAGTTTTATAACGAAAATAAAAATAAATACTCACTGACGGATCGAGATCACGTGACAAAGTCAGATGTGAAATCTTTTCGGAACAGTTGTAAATTGATTGTCTTTTGAAGTTCCCGATTACTGTTGTAATGTTCAGGCTTAAATAATGACTATAAAGGCCGCTACTATGCGAATCAAGTATTAGAATTTATCGAGGAAAACGCTATAGAGTATACACCACATCGAAGAATGCTGGGTTTTTCTAGAGTAGCCTAATGTAAGCTCCTGGACACAAGGACACTAAAGGCAACTATAAAGCTGACTCACTTGCAAAGGCTGGTATAAAAGATAATATGAACGAATTCAAGCACATAATCCTACACAAACTTTATTTATTTTCAACGGAAAGATAGCAAAATGAATTCACTTGCAGAAAGACTAGGCAAGCCTGAAACGCTGTGGCTATAAGTTGAAACGAAATCCATCTTAGAAGCGTCAGAGAATTCATAACTGGATAGACTCATCTAGAGAAGAGGACTACCTTGGACTTATAATCCAGTTTTTAGGAACCTGATCTGAAGACTTCTTGGACAGAGTCTGTACTTTCGTTAGTCAAAATTTCATCTGCCGACAGAGTTAAACAATAGAAAAAGTAGCGTGGACTAGTCGTTAAAGCCCTATTAATTAAGATTTGAATCTGGGAAAAGACAATTCGAATTTTAAAAAGTTAGTGGGCTTTAAATAATTCGCCGTCTGAGCCTGATCCCACATCAGCAATCAGCACTATATGAAGGCAGGTAGCCCCTCCACTATACCAAATACAGAAATAGAATATGTGGTCAATAAAATGACATACATACATACATAATCCTTCAGGCAGGATTACGACCTAGCTTCTGACAACGCTTATGTTGTGTGAGTTAGTTTTATACATCAATGGCGGGACCCACAGATCGAAGTCGACTCCGACCGACAGACTTTTGAGAAACTTTTCATGGCAATTTTATTTACTCTCAGACTGGTTGCCAGAAATCTGCGGGGAAGAAATTGCCGAAGAAATATTTTTCATATTTCGTTTTGTTGGAGGTGTATGACCTGGAGTTTGAACCGTGGCCTTCGTCTAATAAGCGAACACACTACCTGCAAGACTTCGTGAAATGACTTATCATGTTATTAATTACGAAATAATAATTCACCTTGAAATGTATTGCTGGGTTCAGCTAGGACACCGAATGTATGAATGAATAAATGAACGAATACTCGTACGTAAATGTTTTATTTTGTTTTTTCCAAAATACGAACAATAAATAAAATTACGCACGCTTATTTTGGTCGTGTAACAACCAACCAACAAGCAGTTAATACACCAAGAACAGCAACAAAAAAAAAAACAACAATAACTCGGAACTACAAATATAGTCCTGTATGATGCCATCCAATCCAATGTCCACTGCTGAACACCACACAAACGTCGTTACAAAAGGAAAAGGGAGCTGCATTTTTACCGGCAATTGGTTTAACACAAAAAATATGATCAAAAAAGGAGAAAGATGTGAGTAGAGTGGAGTGCGGGTAACCACATTGTTTTAATTTTTACCGAATTTAAACACACTAGATAAACACAATATCTCTCACATCCTTGTGCTTCATATGGACCCCCTTCCTTTCTCCACTAATATCGTAGGTTTTAAATTTCCATCATAAAGCAGCAAAGGACAAAAAGTCAGAGAGTTAATGTTAAAAACAAAACAAAAAACAAGCAAGTCCAGGTTAAATATTAAAAGTTATTTTAAATTATTTTGGACTTTTTCTTTGCGTTCAGTTTTTTTTGTGTCAAAGCAAACGCAAATAGAAACAAATATTTGAGAATTTGTTTCTATTTGTGCTCCTTTTCGTAAAAGTTTAAATTAATAATTAAATTCAAAACAAATTTTACGCTGTTTTAGGGGCACTTCTCCCTTTTTTCTCTCTCTCTCTATCTCACTCTGCTATTATGAAAATTAGGGAACGAGAAATATATTAAGGAAGTTCACCTTTTTGCAAAGGAAAAATAATTGCTGCAGATTTCGATAATGAAAAGTGTTTGACATCATTGTAAAATCTTTGTTTTACAGAAAAAGAATTACAAAATCACAGAATTTTCTTTTTTTTCTCAAGAGCAGAATTCTTTTAAGACCTAACAATTGCTGAACGAAATAAAATTTGCTCAATCAATTTCGGAATATAAAATAAAACATAGCTTTCGTTTGCTCAAAAGCTGATAACTCAAAGTCACAATTTATCATAAATTATCATGATTTAGGCGTTAGTTTCACAATATAATGCAGCATATTTACTAAAATAAGGACAACGTATGCATTAGCATTGTTGCAGCAGCTTAGGTTAGATGAGAAAAGGTAGCGAACCCACCTTGAAGAGATCCCACTTACACCAGCATTTTAACCCATTGTAATATATACCAGAGATCAGCAATGAGTATTCAAAAAGATGAGTAAATTCGAATCATACTCATAATTTCTGATACTTATACGCATTCATACTTATTTTAATATCATACTCATACTACTCATATTCAAAGTTTGAAGTACTCATCGTACGTACCAATACGCATGATGTTATTGATTTCGACTCTCCTTTACTCAACATTTACACGAATCAGTAAATATGTATAATTCGCGTACGATCACTACTATACTCACTAGAAGGTTGTGTGTTTGCTTTGCTTGCTGTCCTTGTCTTTTTCTTCCTTCTTTCTTTATAAATGCAACAACAACTAAGACTGTACATTTTGATGAATGATTCGAATCACCCGAATCATTTATGAGTACTGTAAGTATTTTTCAAAATTTATGAATCTAAATGAGTAGGCGTATGAATCAAACATATTTCGAATGTTATGAGTTTGATGTCAACTTTGTACTCATACTCATTGCAACCTGTGCTTATAAATCAATGTTGTAGTGAGTACATATGAATCAGAATAGTTGAATTTCAATACTGTTGACTCACTCATATCCCAAATTTCATGAGTACTTATGAGCGAAAAAACGATTCATTGCTCATCTCTGATACATACATACATAATTGGTCATTAAAACCCTTTAATCAGGACTACGACCTAGTTTCTCACACCACTTATGTTGTGTGCGTTAATTTTATGCATGAGTGGTGGAAGCTACAGTTTAAAGTCGACTGCGAACGACAGATTTTTGAAAAACTTTTCATGGCAATTTTATTTAATCTCAAAGTATTTGGCAAAGATCTGCTGAGAGAAAGTCGCCGAAGAAATATTCAAAATTCGTTTTGTTGTAGATGGGATTTGAATCGTGCTCTCACTTCTAATAAGCCAACACGCTAACTACTAGATTACGACGACTTCAGCCCTCTGCCCATTGTAATACCACAATCAATATTCAACCCGGGGATTAAACTTTCTCTAGAGGAAATCAATTGTATTCCTAAATAAATCTTGCTATGTAATACAGTCTCCTGCTCAGACCCATAACCAACGAAAATGATCGTCTGTTTATGAAAAAAACAGAATACTGACATACGAGATAAAACACGGTCTCCTCTTCAGACCCATAGACAGGCAGGAGTCATTTGACGGAATGTCAAGCTTTTCGGCTTGAACAGTGGCCCGTGAGAATCACTATTGGGTCTTGTCGAATGCGACGAATATAATGATACGATGGTTGGAATATGAAGGGAGATGGCATGCAACTAGACATAGTTCGTTTGTCCACATTTGTTATATTCACACACCCCATCAAAAATACAAGTAAGCTGTTCTGTGTTGTCTGCAACTCACGTCGCTGAGCATTGTTGAGGAAGATGGTGCATATCTGAGCAGCAAAATTGAGGAAAGAGTCCACTGTTGCCATGTACGTTGTAATTAATATCTTCTTGTTCATACCCCAAGGTGGACCCACAAATGCTTTAAGCACCCTGTTCGTCGTCTTCAATTTTTAATTGATGTAGGTTGCGTATAGAGAGAAATGAAGGAGGCTATCTAATGTTTCCACAAAAATCTTAGGGTTTCTAACCCCGAGAGTTAGATAGCCTTCGACAGAGATGTCCGGTTCCTCTTTACTTCTTTCGTCCAGATTGTAAAAAGTAATGCCGTCGAATAGTGGCGTATAGCCGTAGTTTACCATCGCGGAAAAAGTCTACAATGGTGGCCAGGTGACGTGTAATTCTGGCACTTAGTATCGTCTTCCATATCCACGTCCGAAGAATACACATACGAAACGTAGTTTGTAGATTATTTTTAGAGAATCATAAAAACCCATTTTAATATTCTCTGTTCTTTAAGGCACTGTTTCTTAGAAGAAACATTTTCTCAATAAATATGTACTTGCAACTTAAGCATACTTGCAACAAAACTTGGTTTATTAAAGAACAAAAAAACAATAAAAAAAGTAAACAACTCTTTATTGTGGCATTGGAGATGTCATAAGATTGTTAATGTTTCTCTTGTTTCATTCCAAAAACATTTGAATCCTACTAAACTTTATTCAAGTAAATGGTCGTTAATGTCAACACATTCTTGACTTTCGATGATGGGAACCACATTTTAATGTATGGCTACGATGGTAGGTAGGATGGCTGCTGCTGCTGCTGCACATCACTTTGCAATTTATTTTAAAACGCGCGACATCAATGTCATCATCGTTATTCGCGTTGACAGTGACGATAAACAAAAAAAGAGTCACTTTAACTTCAAATAAATACACAAATAAACAGACAAACAAATACAATAAGAAGAAGAATAAGAAGACATTTAATTTTAAATAGAAAATAAAAAAATAAAATCGAGAAATAAAGAATCAAATAAACTTGCACAGTTGGATGATGGATGTACTCGTACGTACGTAAATGCAACCAACCAAACATCTGTTTACTGGATTACATTTAAACATCAACAACACCAACAACAATGACAATGATTTGCCTTTGAATACTTAAACAGAAAAACATGCAACATTTTTAGTTATTTTTGTTTTTGATGGGGTTTTTTGAAATGGCGCTCATGTTATGTTAAACATGTACTTGAATTTTAAAAATGTAAGAAAAAAATGTTAAAGAAAACTGACCTCATTTGTATTCCAACGATGACGTTGTGACGGAAAACTGTCAGCTCTTGGCAAACTTTCCAAATTGTCTGGTAGTTTGATGGGATCGCCATCTGAAAATAAAAGTTCAAAAAAAAAACAGAAAGGAAATCAAATAAAAGAATCATAAATAAGAATACAAAATCGTTTAAACATTAGAATACAATAAATTATTGTGTGTGTGTTTGTGTGTGTTTGTACTCTCGTATTTCCATATTCAAATGCTTTCGCTAAAGGACATTCCGATCCACCACACCACACCACCCACCATTATAAACAATCAACAACAACAAATCAATTTGTTTTCGAAAGCAGTCGTACGCGTTTAAGTTCACAAACAAACTGGGAACTTGGAATATTTAAAAATCAATTTTATTTGTTGCAAAATGCAAAACAATAAGACAAGTAAGGAAGACAATCTCTGAAACCAACAAAAAAAGGAAAGAATTTTTACAAGAAGAAAAAGTGAAATTAAAATATACGATCATTTTTAGGCATTAATTTGTCCAAAATTTCATTTCACACATTTGCATACAACAACAGGTACTGAAGAGTATTTTGGAATTTTAAAAAATTATTTGAGAGCAAAAAAAAAACGTTTTTCGTTTAATTAAAAAAATTATTTGATGATTCCTTTTACATTTTTAAATTAAATACAACAAATTGGCAGGATTACTGATATTTAAAATGTGTTCCAAAACGTATACACGAATTAAATTTTTATATCCTGAAACCAAATAAAATATATTGAACGATGATGGCTTTCCGTTCTAAAAATATCTTACGACGCACCATGTAATCGCTGTTTAACTTTAATAGTAATGAAGATCACAGTGAATCAAATTCAATAGACACTTTGACCGTTTTATCCGGAAGTCTATATAGTGCATAGCTAATCGAGTACCATGTATGGTTAAGTATCTCGATATGAATTGGTCTTTGATTTGCTTAAAGCCAAAGTCGTCTATTTGATATGCCACACATAACAAAATTGGGTCATTACAACTCTTCAATCGGCATTACGACCTGGTTTCCCACTCTATTTAGATTGTGTGTTAATTTTATACATTGAGTAGTGGGACCAAATGACACAGTTGTGAGAAACTTTTCATAGCAATTTTATTTATTCACAGAGTTTTTCCCAGAGATCTGCTGAGAGAAAGTCGCCTAAGAATTTTTTTTATATTTCGTTTTATTGAACCAAGGATTCGCATTTAATAATCCAACACACTACCTACTAGACTACGGCGATATTGGATATGATGCCTCACCAAAAATATTCTGACAAACATTCATAAGCAACGGCTAACGTTTACTTGAAGGACATTTATTATGTCATGTGATGTAGTATTTCACGATCTGCTCAAAGGCGTTGCTTGTATCAAGAGCTGAATATGTTGATCTTAGTGATAGAGATAGCAGAACATTTCCATGCATGACACTGAAAGACTAGTTTGCCCAAGGAATTATGTGAGGCTACATTATTGCAAGGATCTAGAACTAAAAAAAAAGTTACTCTACACACAGCATTATAAGTTTGGTGTTCTTTAAAGTGTTGGAGCTTATCACCTTCCTTTTACGTGATTATGTTTTTTTAAACCTTTCGAGTGTCGTTTAAATTTTGTATAAAGAGAATTAAATTAAAGTCGCCGTAGTCTAGTAGGTAGTGTGTTGGCTTATTAGACGTGAGGCCATCGTTCAAAACCCAGATCAGCCATCCCCAACAAAACGAAATCTGAATATATCTTCGGCGGCTTCTTCTTGCCAGACTTCTGACAAAAACTCTGGCAATAAAATTGCCATGAAAAGTTTCTTAAAAATCTGTCGTTCGCAGTCGACTTTAAACTGTAGATTCCGTCATTCATGTATACAATTAACACTCACAATATGTGGTGTGAAGCTAGGTCGTAATACTGACTGAAGGTTTGTAATGACCAATTATGTATGTACATATGTATGTATAAAAAAGAATTAATTTAGATAAATATTTTTCAAGTATAGTGTGGGACCTCCGGTCCTCTGCACAGTCAAAATTCTCGAAAACAAAAGTATTCAAGCTGGAAACTTCTCGACTAAAATCGGCGCTCATGTAATTCCGCTCCTCCGCTATTCTTCCGCTTCAAGTACTAGATTCTGCCAGTTGTACCGTGCTATACGAATCGTTTTGTTTCATGTAGATTTTAAAAAGGGCAACTGATTTACAGTTCTTATACTCCATGTAGTCTTATAGTTGCCGGTTGGGTTTATAGGTTAGAGAGCATGGTATGCCCTAAGCAACTAAAAGTATTATGTGAAATAGATCAGTGTGTTCTAATAATAATTGACCGAAAACATCAAATGGCGTACGTCATGTCTTGCAGCCAGAAAAAAGAATTGATTTGAAACATAAATCTCTTAATAAAGGATTTATTTGTTTAAATTTAAATCCTTTATTTATTTAAATAACAACACAATTCATCTGATAACACTGCGCTATCAAGTTTATTCACGAACCTTATAGTATTCAAAACCAATGTGTTCAAGGTCATAGTATGGAAATACAACTCCCAGTTTACTGCTGATGGCTTACGATTGCACCACTCACTGGCAGCACTGTTGTTTGCTCCGTTAATACTGCCTTATTTCATATCTGGCAACCTGACGATCTTTCTGGTTTTTTGTTGTTTGTTTTGTTAACGATCTCGTACATTTTCATGGAGTTTGCACAGCTCTAGGCATGGTACGATTTGTGGGCTTTTGTCATTGTCTTGTTCGTCCTTGCTTTATTAGCTTCTTTTTGATCGCATAATTTAAAAATTAATCTGAATCGTAAATTTAACTTGTTGTTCAATGAATACATCCTAGTGTCCGGTACAGATTTTAATAATGAAGGACACTGAGCAACTAGTAAATTACAAGTTACTTAAGAATAAATATTAAAAAAATATTCATATTATCGTATAGCAACTGTTTGAGGGCATAATTAAATAAACCAAGAATTATTCCATCCTTAATATGACTATCTATTAATCATATTATCATTTCCTCTATACTCAATGCTTGCTATCCTTCTTTAGCAGTTCATTTATCATAATTTCGAAATTAAGTTCACACTCGTAACGATGACATTTTACATAATCAACCCGATACTTAAGAGAGAGAGTGTCATTCTCAAATTCAATATTTAAACAAAAATATTCAAATTTATGATAATTGACTCTGACATTTCTTGTGTGGCAAGTGTGGCACAAATATCATACCATACCATACATCCATATATTGAGAGAAAGAGAGAGAGACACTTGAATATTAACATGAGTGTTGAACTTTTGGCACTTGACTGTTAGGGGGTATGAGTGACAGTAGAAATTCAAAAGAGAAAATGATTTATTGTATAACAATGTGTATCCTTTCCAGGATATTAAATATAAAAAGAGTTGTCTTTTGTACAACAGATTTCAATGCACAGTGTTTCGATGTGGTAAAAATGGTAAGACGATGTACGATAAAAATGAGGAATGAATAAAAAATTTAATATTTGTTAGTGTTACAAAGAGAAACTGAAATGCCAAAATAAGTAGGCAACTATTGAAAATACATGAAAAGGTTAAGTTTTCTACCTTGGGACTCTACATAGTTAACACTATAGTTTATAGTTTACATTCATGTAATTATGAGCACAGTTTTGAAATAGTTGGTTGCATTTAAGTACATTACAAGCTCAAGTTTAGAGGGTAATAAAATGCAGAAGAAGAGTTGCCTAAAGCGGGGTAATTTTTCTCAATATTTTGAAATATCATAAGAATAGAACGCCTTTAAAAATAAATGACGAAAGAACCATTATGCGGCAGAATGTTACTTTCATCTACCAATACGCAGCATTACATATATCAGGTCTTTTGTTAAGCGCTTCCTAGCTTTACATTTAAATAAAACCAAGAGTTTCTAAGATATTATCGACATTTTTTATTGGTTTAAAAGAACTATTGATGTCATAATGTGTAGAATATGACTTAGCCTTCATTTGGTGGAGCGCATTGACAAACTTTACTTAACTCTGGCGCATAAATCAGGTTGAATTTGAGCGATGGCATGGACTGCGTTGACTTTGAGAACCCCTATGATTTTTGGCTTATTCGTATACACATGCGATTTAAGAAAATCTCACAAGAAAAAGTCTAACTTGGTCAAATCATTCGATCTCGGTGGTCAATGCACATCACCTTCACGTGAGATGATCAAATCGTTCGTGCACAATACCCAACACAACATGAACAGAGTGGCATGGCGTCGTTTTGTTCAAACCACATGTCATTGTTGTCCAGATCATCCAACTCAGGCCAAAAGAAGTTGTTGATAGTGATGGCACGGCAAAAAATGTCCTTTTCGAGATGCAATCTCTTGTATCTTATGTGGATTGGTATTGTCTACACAATTACACAATTTTGTTTGTTCACGCACTCATTGATCATTGCTGAGGATGATTTCTCGATGAGAATTGATCAGACAGAATAACCATTTGGACAAAACAATTTTATAATTTGCACGTGTTGTTGAATGATATATTCGTTCATGGAAATTTAACGACTGAAAAAGACTGAATAAATGACAATTAGTTTGACAGATAGTCAACAAGATGGCCGTTATCATATGTAAAAGTTCGGCAGTTGCTGTTCGAAAATTCGATACGTATACATAATGCATAATTCGCCTTCAGCCTCTCACACCACTCATGTTGTGTGTGTTAATTTTATACATGAGTGAGAATTTTATAGCTACAGTTTAAAGTCGACTCCGAACGACAGATTTCTGAGAAACTTTTCAATGCAATTTTATTTACTCTCGAGTTTTTGCCAGAAATCTGTTGAGAGGAAGTCGCCGAAGAAAAATAACCGAGGCCTTACGTCTAGTAAGCCAACACACTACCTACTAGACTACGGCGACTTCAATACGTATACACTTCACAAATTATCGTTAAAAGGTTTCGAGGTGAATAGCTTAAAGACTGATCTACTGCACCCTATAAGTCGAAATAAACTTTATGAGTGAATTACAAACAACAACTGTTGTACGTTCAGTTGTAAGACTGTAAACCTATTATCCTAGGAACTGTCACATTACATAATTGATCATTACAGTCCCTTAGGCAGGACTACAACGTAGCTTCTCACACGACTGATATTGTGAGTATAAAACCTACACTTTAAAGTCGTTGCCGAACGTTACATTTTTGAGAAACTTTTCATTTGTAATTTTATTTACTTTCAGAGTTTTTTTTGCCAGAAATCTGCTGAGAGGAAGTCGGCGAAGAAATATTTTCTTCATATTTTCGGTTTGATGTCTGACCAGGGGTTTGAACTGAGACCTCACGTCTAATTAGCCAACACACTACCTACTATGCTACGGCGACTTCAGGAACTGTTACTATTCACCAGCTTAGCTTGGAAAAGTTGTTTAATGACACCGACAAGACGGAGGAGATGCTTTATGACTGTTCCTTACACAAGTAAAAAGGAAAAAGAACAACCAATTAAGACATAAAAATTACTGAACAAATTTACTGTTCACAACACTTATATGCTCTAACATTCTCCAAAGTGCCGCATTAAAGGCACTTAAATTCCAGTTTTGCGGTTGACCCAAAATTCATTTCAGCAATTTCAAATCAATTAAAATGTCAAATAGTTTGTACGTCGTATTATACAACAGGTGTAAAGCGGTTTTTGGCCAAAAATTAAAATCAACAATTTAATTTGATGATGATAAGCATGATGATGACGATTTGAAAGCTTTCGTTTCCAAACCAAACCAAACCAAATCCAGGCACATACGTATTTAAAATTTATAACATCGAATGAATAAAATCTACAAAATTTACAATTGCCTGTCTCAACCTTTTAGTCAAATATTTATTTATTTAAAACCCTCTGTGATTTACAGTCCTTTCAAATGATACGTTTCGGATTTTTCGCACACAGAACACACATGAGTGGATGGATGAATGGAAGGAAAATGTGCTACGGAATGGAATAAGGACAACAGAGAATGAGTATGTGAGCGAACGTATGACTATAAATGCAAAAGGAATTTGAATGTATTTCGTTTGGAGAATTAGACGAAGAGAGAAAAAAATTGAACAAAATGTCATCAATTTTCAGTTTGAACTGAAAACAGTTAAAGAAAGAAAAGAATTTTTTTATTATTTTAATCATTAAAATATTATATTCCACGGCATGTGTACTCGTACATCATCATGTACGTAACGCATTCGTGCTTTTAAAGATATTTAAGCGTCTTTGGGTGTTTCATTTTTCCCTCTCTTTCTCACTCTGTAAACGACAACGATTTTGAATAATTACAAATTGCACTTAAAACTTAGTGGATCACTATAAAACACATTCCTTAGCCACAAACCTCAAACCAAATATACAAAAAAATGAAAAAAAAACAAATGAAAGGCCATAAAAACTATCTTATTGAGGGAATAAATTTTATATCTTGCAAAATAAAAAAAATACAAAAAAACTTTTCAAAACTGTAATTTACTATTGAAAAAAAAAAAGAAAATCATTTTTCGTAAAGGCCAACGAAAGGCTAAGGCGGTCTCATGCTATGATATTGGCTAAGAGTGCATTATTAATACAAAAAAAAATAAAAAGAAAAAATATTGAATGGTTGACTGGTTTATTTATAAGTGAAATAAATCTGTCAATATATGATTTTGTTTTCTAGTATTTATTGTTATACAATAATATTAACAGCAAAATAATTTTATTGCTATACTCTGTGGTGGTAGTAACTTGTTACCTCATCAAGCAAATAGTGTGGCCAGTCATTGAAAGTGTTTATAATTCGCAATGTGCCGTACAACAAATATGGTTTTAATAAGATAAATGAAACGAGTTCCTTATAGCCTATCGAAACTAACGGTGCGCCACTATAACCGTATTTCATGTTATTTTCATCAATTTTACTAGATAACATGGCACACTGAGATATATAGGTGGGCCATCGATCGGTTTAAATTTGAACCATTGGTTATTTCCTATCTGGCAATACTTTTGTCACAAAATCCATTAAATTATCTCCACTGAACGTCATGAATCGATTTACACTTGAGCAACATTGGTATTTATTGGAAATTTATTTCCAAAACAAAGACAATTGATCGAAATTGCACCGGAAGGTCATACAAAATTTAATCGCAGATAAGGACCAACAATGCTCGGCATACACAAGTTTATTACGAAATTTCGTGAAACTGGTTTCATTGTTGATGCGCCAACACGTGATCGTGCTCGTACATTGGTACACCCGAAAATATCGAAGCTGTGGCTGAGAGTGTGCGTAAGAATATTGCGAAAAGAACTCGGCTTGACGCCTTACAAAGTTCAATTGGTTCAAGAATTGAACCCTTCACTAGATGGGCCG
Source organism: Sarcophaga subvicina (assembly GCA_936449025.2). Taxonomy (NCBI): domain Eukaryota; kingdom Metazoa; phylum Arthropoda; class Insecta; order Diptera; family Sarcophagidae; genus Sarcophaga; species Sarcophaga subvicina. The sequence continues at coordinate 45,581,425 of OW388084.2, forward strand.
TCGAGAAACTTCACGATGATGTTGATTTTGCAAAAAAAAATCATCTTTTCGGATGAAGCTAAAATTTCAATTTGGTGGGTACGTTAATAAGCAAAATTGCCGTAGTTGGGTCTAAGAAAATACTCACGTGGTCTTACAGAAGCCGATGCACGCATTACAAGTGACTGTTTGGTGCGGCTTGTGAAGCGGAGGCATCATTGGCCCATATTCCGTTGAAAATGAGGGCAGCGCAACCATGACTGTCAATGGAGACACCTATTGCACCACGATAACCGAATTTTTTTGTACCTGCTCTTCATTGTATTGATGTTAACGATGTTCGGCTTCTACAGGATGGTGCAACTTGCCACATATCTCATGCCACAATCGATTTATTGCGTAAAATGTTTGATGGCAGTTTAATTAGACGAAATGGTGATGTCAATTGACTGCCAAGATAAGATTGTTGATAAGATCGAATGAGGTACTGTTAGGCCAGCCGCGGCAGCCTATAATAATATTCCATTTTTAACGGAAACAATTGCACTTCACAAGAATAAAATAAATTCAGTAAACTTTCAAATCGTTTTTGTTTTTTGGCATTTTTAAATTTGAACTTTTAAATTTCCCACGCTATATTATCGTATGTAGCATGAAGTCGCACACCATTAATGCCATTAATTTGTAAATGTATTAATAATTCACTCGTTGTTCTGAAGCACAGAAACAGAAATCGAAGAATTCGATAATACGAATGTTATGAGTTCGTGCGAATATATTCGTGTGTGACATGTATAATCGGACCTCATTTTTCGGACATAAACTGCCTAAGCGAGACGGTTTCATCTAACGAATATTCTATAGACTGAAAGGCCACTCAAACGAAAATAATGGTGAGACAAGCAAGTACAGATAACTATGTACCTGAATAGGAGCAAAGGGGACGCGAAAGATCCTCCCTCAATATTATAATTCCAATTGGAAAATGATAATAATGATTTAAACTTTTGCACAAATAACTCTATAATGGAAGATAAACTCATTACAGGCGTTTTCCGTAAAAAGCTGGAGATAAAAATTTCCATAATAAACCAGTGTTTTTCAAGCGATGGTTTTCGCAAAAGAAAAAGCTCTAGAGGAATTAACAAAGGTAACTACAGTTGAAAGTATAACCACACAGTAATACATGTTCTTAAAGTTGGCGTAGTATATTAGGTAGTTTGAGGCCACGGTTTAAACCCCAGTTCAGACAACTCGAACAAAACGATATATGAAAAAATTTCTTCGGTTACATCCTCTCGACAGATTTCTGGCAAAAAGTTTCCATGAAAAGGTTGGCCAAAAATCCGTCGTTCAGAGTTTACTCTGTAAGTCCCGCCACTCATGTATAAAATTAACACACACTACATAAGTGGTCTGAAAAGCTACATATATCATAATCCTGACTAAGTGGTTATAATGGCCAATTAAGTAAGTATTTTCAAATCTAAAGATATGATAAATTTAATATTTTGAGCACTATTCTGTAGTGTAATAAGCTAATACCTAAGCCATAAAAGCGTCCATTACAAATCATCAATTTCGGTAACAAAAACATTAAAAAGTATTATTTTTTTCATTGAAGTAGCCTCAGTATTTCAAATCTGTGCATGTGATTAACATTTAACGTGTTTATACGGTGCAGCATAAAAACAAAAATGTTAATGTCGTCTTCACATATTTAATTCGGTCATAATCGTAGCCAAACATAATGTTTGCCAAACCAAAAATTTATGAATTAAATGAAGTCGAAAAAAGGGAATGAATTAAGAGTGAGTAAATGTTACTCTCTGGTCGCTTTATGTCATACTCATACTAATTATCATCCAAACATTTATTCACACATCACATACCCGGTAAAAAAGGGTTCAAACAATTTACTCTTTCTCTGACAAGGAAATTTTTTTTTTTTTGTAAATACATGAGTAAATGTTGGTTGCGAAATAAAAAATTAAAAAAAATAATTTGTGAATAAAAATATTACTAAAGTCAATACAATAACAACAAGAAAAATTGTATATGAAATCATTGCCAATGTGTAGTTTATGATCCTTAAAGCTTGACTGTGAATCCATACGCTGTGGCCATATCCTGTTTTAAGTGACTTTTGTTTGGTTTTTACTGCTAATGGCCAATTTCTACTACACACGTTAATAGGTACAAACTGTCTACAATGGGGTTTTTTTGATTATTTTATAGAAGACAAGCTTTATCTTAAAAGGAAAGGCAGTTGGGCCACGGAGAAAAAAATAAAAGATTTGAGGTGGACGAAATATAAGATCTTTTTTCTCTAGGTGGACCACATCCGACATGTCCAATTTTCCATGCTAATGGATTATATTAGCTTTAAAGACCACTTATTTGCATACATTTGCGACTAGAAAGTCTAACAGATAAATCACACGATCTCGGTGGGTAGTTCACGTCATCGTGCCCACAAATAGCTCGTGCAAAATGGGCAATATGGCATGAGCATAGCAACGTGCTGTTAAAACCATATGTCGTTGGTATTCCGACCATCCAAAATTCGTAATCATCCGCTTTTAGTGGCAGAGACGGCCTGACTAAGATCGTTCTCAAAGAAATATGGACCGATAATGCCGCCAAGCCCAAAATTCACACCCAACAAGTTTTTTCAGATGCATTGAACACTCTTGGATCTCATGTGGATTGGTATCGTTCGACAATTTTGTTTGTTCACTTATCCATCGATCAAGAAATGGGTTTCGTCGCTTATGATTTTTCAATAAAAATTAGAGCCACTTGCCAACTGGTCCAGAGCATCACCATTTTGACAGTTGTTGCTTCCACAAGATGACCAATATCAATTGTTAAAGTTAGGAAGTCACAGTTGGAAGATATTTTATAAGATATAAGATATAAGATATAAGCTCTCAAGGCCACACCGTAAAAATTCGTTAGAAATGTTTCTCCAAACTGTTGGAGATTCACCAATAAAATAACAAAAATTGTATGTCTGGGTTGAGTGGGTTGTTTAACTTGAAAATGTCTTACCAACTGTGGACTAAGAATACTTTCAACATACTCGTACATAACATAATTGGTCATTACGACCCTTTAGTTAGGATTACGACCTAGTTTCTCACACCACTTATGTTGTGTGTGTTAATTTTATACATGAGCAGCGGCACCTATAGTTTAAAGTCAACTCCGAACGACTGATTTTTGAGAAACTTTTCATGGCAATTTTATTCACTCTCAGAGCCGAAGAAATAATTTTCCATATTTCGTTTAGTTGGAGATTCCTATGCTAGGCTTTGAATCGAGGCCTCACGTCTAATAAGCCAACACTCTACCTACTAAACCACTGCGACTTCAACAAGTTATCTAAAAAATGTGGAATTTACTGTACTCGTTTGGATTTTGCACCGAGTGAGGCGTTGAATAATTTTGCTAACGGACGATCGAACTCCGAATCTCACTTTTTGAGAACCACCCGGTAGAGTTTTTTCGCTGAGAGGCTTTGGAAAAAAACAAAAAAAATATACCAGACGTGGATGTTGGCACCATTTCGAATTTGTTCAGCGAATTACTTTCGAAAAGTTGAATCGAAAGGTTAATCTTATCATCCGGGTTGGTGATTGCGTTCTTAAGAGATAACTCTTATTCGTAAGAACCGAAAACGAAATAAAGCGTCGGCAAATACTCACAACTGGCTGCATTTTACTTTGAAAGCGTTTATTCTAACGTCTACACACAATCTCCGAATGATGTTAACAGTCTTTTATAAACTTATTTCCGGTAAAATGGTTCAATATTCTCAGTATGCAACAATAAGTCAGAGAAAAGTTATTAAAATTCATTAACCCAATGGAAGCTTTATTTAAATTGAACGAATTTTTTCCCATTGTTTGTGAAATGGATAACCTTTGGTGAGCAAGTTCAATATGTAAATCTCCTGATACGCTATACGTCCCTTCGACAATACGAAATTGACTTGAACAACAAACATGTTGTACAACGGATAGATAGATAGATGCATGGATGAAATGGTTGAAATTGTCGCGTGTTTTATGACTTTTGGCTTGTAAACATTCGAATGAAACGCTTATTACGACATTTTTTTATTTATATTTTGTTTTCGTTGTTATATTTTATTCAACTTAATTCTCACTGTCGAGTCTATTTCTATAGAGAAAAAAAATTTTGTATGACTGCGAATGTGTAAGCAAGTGTTTAAATATCCTGCTAGAAGTCATATATTTTATAGTTCTTGTTATTGTTGTGGTTGTAAATTTATTTCTATAAATATTTTTTCTTTATTTGTTTTGTTGTTGTTGTTGTTGTTCTTTTTGTAATAAAATGTATTTACTTTTAAATTTTATTACTCAACTAATTTGTCATGTCCTTTTCAAAGGATACAGAGTACAAAAAAAGCGTACCAAAACACTTGAAACGGGCAAGAGGTTAATAATAAACGTATTGCCAGTGACAATCACGGTTGTCGTTGTTGTTGTTGTTGTTGCATCTGTTATTGTCATCTAAATGCTAATGAATGAGCAAATAAATGTGTAGATATTAATCATGCGAATATTAGTTACGAGTTCTTAATGGTTATTTTAAAAGAAATAAAAATAACTTTCGATAAAATGTGCTGAAAAGAAATGGGTAAAGTTTTCTTTAAAGTCCATTAAAAATTTTATCGATTAAATATGCGTTTTTAGTATTCCATCTACCAGCTTAAAGACCACAGAAAATGTTTTCTCCAGTATTTCATTGCTTAATGCAATTTAAAAAGGATATTAAGCGTGCAATTTCAAAGAAACTCAATAACAAATAAAAATACTGCAAATTGAATATATGAGTGCTATGAGGTTGTGTCTTCACTTTTTAGACATGTGACAGTGCATACATACATACATAATTGGTCATTACAACCCTTCAGTCAGGATTACGACCTAGTTTCTCACACCACTTATGTTGTGTTTGTTAATTTTTATACATGAGTGGCGGGACATACAGTTTAAAGTCGACTCCGAACGACAGATTTTTGAGAAACTTTTTTCATGGCAATTTTATTTACTCTCAGAGTTTTTGCCAGAAATCTGCTGAGAGGAAGTCGCCGAAGAAATACTTTTTGTATTTGGTTTTGATGGCTGGCCTGGAGTTTGAACTCTGGCTTTACCTCTAATAAGCCAACACACTACCTACAAGACCACGGCGACTTGAGACAGGGGTCAAATTAATTCTTCGGCGACTTACTCTCATAATCTTCTGGCAAAAACTATGACAGTAAATATAATTGCCTTTCGGAGCCTACTTTAAATTATAAGTTCCGTCGCTGATATTTTAAATTAACAAAAACACAACATGGTTGGTGTAAGAAGCTAGGTTGTAATCCAGACTGAAGCGTTGACCAATTAAGTATGTAACTAATACTGAAGTTAAGAGGAATAAATCTAAAAGCGAAGACTGTATAGCCCCGCAAGTACTTCAAATGGTTCAGTAAATAATTGTTTCACACATCAAAGAAGAAGGTAATCAATGACGTCCTTCGGGGTTAATAATAAAAATAGAAAGTTCCGAATAACTGGCAATAACTTTTGAATACAATTTAATGTATACTGTTTACGATTATTAACACAAGATTGCTACAGTGAACTACGTGCAAAAATAGGATTCCATCCGCACCGTAACCGTATGGGTCAAATCAACAAAATCCGCATTATTGCAGAAGAGCATCTTGATTTGAAATTTCCGCTTTATTTACTCGCAGGCTTTTACAACTAACGCTGGCATGAGACAAGATAGCTGGTTATCTACAATTTTACTTGCAATTGAATTGAAGAGGTTATTCATGAGCATTCATTGCCAGCAAGAAGTTTGAAATCAGTTAGTTCGTCGAGTTGATAAAGAATGTCAGATTCAAAGGTATATAACCGGATTACAACGTAGAGAATTATATTTAAGCGTATAGAGATAACATGGTAAGTAAAACAACAATGTTGCCAGATAAATACCATTTCCAACAACATATTTAAACGATACTTGTTCCTAAATGTTTGCTTGGTTATGTTATTTACAAAGAAAAAAATATTAAATACCGTAAATTCTCTTAATTTTCCTGTGAATCCTTTTCAACTTACACTTCCTTAAAACTTTATTGAAATAAATAATAATCTGACACGAAAATTCATTTAAAATGTTACACTTTCGTGGCGATGTAAAAAAAAATATGGAAGGAAAAATACATTAAAACATAAACAATTGCAAATAAAAATATTAATGGAAATGAAAAAGAAAAAGAAAATAATGAAAATAAAATACAACAATTAAAATCATAATTTTACACTGATTAACAGCATGTCAAACTCAACTAAAAACAATAATTAACAAAACGGAAATAATAATTTACCCAAAAATATTAAAAAAAGGAATGAAAAAATCTACAGAAAATATAAATCGACTGTAAGATGGCCTACAATATAACATAAAGTGTAATAAAAAGAAATCCATTATTTTAACACACATTTAAAGGCTTTATTTGGTTCGATAATTTATTGGTATTCTAATGATGACAATTTCATTGTCTTCCTCTATTACCATGATTATGGAACAATCGATTTTTGCTAGTATCTACTGAGGAGCAATTTTCGTGCTAAAAATTGTTCGCCATAGACAGGAACGGCTTGGGTAGAGCAATTTATTGGTCACAATTCCGCGAAATTGCGCTTACAGTTTGTGTGAAGACTACAGGAGCATCAGGTTGCTGCTATTTTCGTCACAGATGCTTATTAAGATTCCCGTGAACCGAATAATCAAAAAAACCTGATTTCGACTATCGGAGCTTTTAGAGATAAATTTCATAGGACCTTAGCTGCAATTATAAAGCTGGAGATAGCGTAATTGCAAATTTCATCTGTTTCAACTATTTTCGTAGTAGAATAGCAGCATATGCACAATACCTAACCCTACTTTTCATCGAAAAATAACCTTCAGAAATGAAGTACATTAACATACAACAAAATTGTTGAATTTGGAACGACATCAAACAAAATGTAATTGCCGTAGTCTAGTAGGTAGTGTGTTGGCTTACACGGTTCGAACTACAGGTCTCCAACATAACGAAATACGAAAAAATATTTTTTCGGCTAGGGTGCCCTAGTGGGTAGTGCGCTAGACTATTAGTGTGAGGGTCGTGGGTTCAATTCCCACCAGAGACTCTGGTCTGTGACACTACACCGAGCACATAGTCAAGTTACTTCGCTCGTATATAATTAGGATATAATTTGTAATTGTATTGTGATTAATAACTAAATAAATTTCTTCGGCTACTGTCTCTCAGCAAATTTCTGGTAAAAATTCTGAGAGTTAATTAAATTCCCATGAAAATTTTTACAAAAATCTGTCGTTCGAAATCGTCTTTAAACTGTAGGTCCCGTTACTCATGTACAAAATTAACACACACACACACAACATAAGTGGTGATAGAAGCCAAGTCGTAATACTTACTGTATGTATTACAATCCAAATGAGATCCAAAGACGTCCATTGAATCGCGAAATAGTTACTGTTTGGTGCGGACGTTGGCCAGAACATCATTATCAACGCCGAGCTCTATACGTCGATGCTTATCAATTTCTTTTGGTCCGAACTGGATGATAGGCATCTCACGTGAAGTTGACGTAAACTGACCACCGAGATTGTGCGATTTTGATTTGCGAATAATCTACAAATGACAGTGGTCGTCAAAACTAACAAAACCCATTCGATCGTTCAAATTCAGCTTGTTTTATGCATCAGAATCATAGAAATTTTGACATTTCGAATGCGTTCAACCCAAAGAAACTTTGGCGGATATTTGATGTTATATTCCCCAGATGATGGCATCCGTAGAATAAAAAATTTCAATTATATCTCACACCCACTTTGTTTTATTTCAATTTTAAGAAAGAAAAAGTTTTAAGAAAGGCCCTATATGATGTTTGGAAACTGGGATTCATGGCTTCATAAGTTTAAGCGATTTAAAGCACACAAATTTTTATTCTCAGACGATAAGATGGAGTCTTATGAAATTTTTGATCGAATTCTGTTCATAATTCCAGCATGGCTGCAAGGACGAACAGTTGCAGCATTGCCTACAGTGTTGTAGGGTACAAGGATTTACTGGTAGCAACAACAATTTAAGAAGTTTTGGGCACAACAGCAAATGTGCTGTACAACAATACATTCCTTGTTGTTGGAAAATATGATGGAAGGAAGAACTGACAGAATGAAATAAAAGGACAAAGAATTGAAGCGATAATAGAAGAAAAAGAAAAATTTACATACTAAGCCAAGAGGGACTCTGGTGTTTCAGTGAAGAATAAACAAATAATAGTTGAGGTTATCGTGCTCTATTGTTATACTTTAAACAGTTGCTATTATAGGTTTACCGTTATTGTTAAGGTTCTACTGTACTGAGTCCATCTGTTGTACTCGTTTTCACGTCAAAGGCATATTCATATTCAGTTTTTTTTTCTTCTTTTTTTTATAAATAAAATTTAATGATTGTCTCAAGGAAATGCAATTATTATTTGTTGTTGGCCTATGTTGCATAGAATATATGTAGAACGTATAAATAAAAAGAAATGAAACATTTCATTTGTTTTACAACAACAACAAAAAAAGAACGAAAAAAACTCCATGACGAGAAAGGAAAGAAATAAAGAAGAAGAAAAAATATGTGGAAAAAATGTGAAAATATTTCACAAAAATTAAATGAAATTTATTTTAATGGATTTTGTTTTACGAAAGCATACATATGTACGTATGAATTAAAAAGGAGTAGAAAATGAAATGGAAAAAAGGAAGCAGAAGGTCGGATATAGTATTACAGTTATTTTATAAAAATAACGTACATTTTATCCATGCGAAATGATGATGACGAGACGTCTGAGAACAGAAAAATGACGAAGAAGAAATGCAATTGCAAATTCTATTGCAAAGCCAGGAAGGGAAACGGTTTAGAAGGAAGGAGATAACATACGTGAAGAAAACTACAAACTGTCTGACCAGTGAAAATTAAATTGAAATAAAAATTCATAAATTAAAATCATAAAAAATACTTCTTTGAATCTTTCATCATCTGAGATATCGGGTGGGCCACCTATTGGTTTAAATTTGAAACATCGGTTATTTTGAATTTGGCAATACTTACTTATATCACAAAATTCAGTATAGTATCTCTACTGAACGTAATGAATTGATTTACGATTCAGCAACGTTGGGATTTATTGGAAATTTATTTCCAAAACAAAGACAATTGATCGGAAATTGCTCAAAAATGTCGTACAAAATTTGGTCGCAGAGAAGGACCAACAGTGCCCGGCATACGCAAGTTTATTGCAAAAGTTTGTAAAACTGGTTTCATTGTTGATGCGCCAAGACGTGAGCGTGCTCGTACATTGCTTACATCCGAAAATATCAAAGCTGTGGCTGAAAGTGTGGGTGAGGAGAATTCATGAACATCAACGAGTCATCGTTCTCAAGAATTGAACACTTCACGCACCAGTTTACGTTGAATTTTGCGAAGAGATATCGGTAAGACTCCCTACAAAGTTCAATTGGTTCAAGAGTTGAAGCCGGATGTCCATCCACTTTGTTTTCGCTTCGCATGATGGGCCGACGAGAAAATCATCTTTTTGGATGAAGCTCATTTTCATCTTGGTGGGCATGTTAATGAGCAAAATTGCTGTATTTGGGGCTCAGAAAGCTCGAGGCCTTACAGAAGCCAATGCATCCATTACGAGTGACTGTTTGGTGTGGCTTGTTTAGGGAAGGCACCATTGGCCCATATTTCTTTGAAAACGAGGACGGCGCAACCATTACGGTCTATGGAGACACGTATAGCACCATGATAATCGATTTATTGCGTCAAACGTTTGATGGCTGTTTAATTAGCCGAAATGGTGATGTCAATTGGCCGCCAAAAAGCTGCGATTTAACATCGTTGGACTATTTTCTGCGGGGCTCTGTTAAAGAAAGGTGTTATGCCATCACAAACCAGAGACAAGTGAGCATTTGAAGGCCAACTTTCATAATGCCATTGCCGAGATACGACCCCATAAACTCGAAAAAGTGCACGAAAATTGGTTCGATCGAATGAGGTAGTGTGAGATCAGCGGCGATAGCCATATGAATCAAATAATACTCCATTTCTAACTAGAACAATCGTACTTTACAACAAAATAATTAATTTGACAAAATTTCAAACTATTTCTGTTTGCATTGCATTTTTAAATGTAAACTTTATGAGTGTTAAGAAAACTACTTGATTTCAACATTAAACGTTTTGGGTGATCAATTGCGATGAGAAGCTAGGTTGTAATTCTGACTAAAGGGTTGTAATGATCAATTAACACGTTGACTGCCGCGGCAATTTCCAGAAAACTGGCCACGCAAGCCAGCATTGACTTCTTGTACTTTTCCCAGAAGCCATTTATTGATATTAGCACTGATATAATACGATTTTATTCGTAGCTACACAAAAATGGCAGGTTTAGTGAGTACGAGATAACTCGCAGATAACGTTCCCTTCTAGGGAGCCAACTACGAGTTATCTCGTGGTCGGCAGTCAACGTGTTAAATAAAAAGAAATTCAAATTAATATTTTTTTATTATTTGTTAATATTCTTATTTTTACTTTTTCTTTTGTATATTTAAAATAATGTTTTAAAATTAAAAATCGAGGAATATGTATGTAGTTTGTAAAAAAGCCTCTTTCTAAAGTAAAATAGTGACTACATTTACAAAAGTAATGGCTATTATGACATACGGTACGTAAAGTTATGGTTACGAGCCTTTTTTCTTATCCTGATTTTAGATTTAAATTCAAAAATTTTTTTCTTTCAAATGTTGTCTTGATTTTTATATTTTCCGTTTTCCTTCGTTTACTTTTTAGCGGATTCAAACATGCAACAGTATTTAAAGGCATAAGGGAAGACAGAACGACAGATTAGGATTTGCTTTAAGCCATTTTTTATATTTTTATGGCATATAACCCATATGTTTATTTAAATATAAGCCTGATTTAGGGTCAGGGTAAATTCCATTTAAGGAATTACACACACACACACATATGTACATCTAAACAAATAAACAAACACTTATTAACATAAGAGGTTATAGAGGAATATGTATTATGAGTGATATGGTTAGAGATATAGGTAGTGTTCTGTGTCTACAGTTGTAACCAACATTTGTTTTCTGGCCAAAAAAGAAACATTTTTTTTCAAATAAAATAAAAATGTACTTCTCGCATTTGCATTTTTTCATTCATTCATTTTACTTAATAACAGGAGACAGAAGAAAATACTGCTAAACGACTACCAAAGAACAACGAAAAAATGGCCGGAAAAAAATACTGTCAGTTACTAAAATGTGGAAAAAATAGAAAGAAAAAAATCAAAATGGGGAAAAATTAACTTTTTGAAAAGGTATAATTTCATTTAATGTGGTTATTTATCATCATCTTTAGCTAAAGGATGTTCTTTGAAATGGCTAAATGGCTGGTTATTACATACATATGAATGTATAATTTTCTGTTGTATTTACAAGAATTATACGCCGTATGTCTATGTTTTTTTTTCAATTTTTTTTTCAAGATAATTTTCAATTAATTTAAATGAGATTTTTTCCCGTTTATTTTCTTAAATTTCATAACAACTACAACTCTATTATTAGGCGGCTATACTTGTACTCGTACTCGTACCCCTACTCAAACACATCGTAGTGGTCATGTGTTAATGCAGCCAGTATACCCGCCGCCGTGCATGATGATAAATCTCTATTTAAATGTGGAGTAATTTAAAAATCCATTATTATAAACATTGATAATAAATGTTTGTAGAACGGAAACGCATTAATCTGAAACTTAAACTAATATTTATCGAACAAATTAATATACCAAAAAATAGTATGTCAGATGTACATACATGTATGCACATGTGCATTCTATGAACATTTTTAATAGCCTCCAACCGCCACCAATCCATACAGCATGCCATCTAACAAGCATTGCTGTTTTGGCAAACCTAACACTCAATGGCAAATAATCCTAAACCCATTCGATAAGTTTTTAAACAAATATTATTAACAAAACGTTATCCATCTAAACACACACTTTAGTTCACCCTCACAATTGACCCTATCTACCCCATCTCGATACATTCTAAATTTCTAAATGTATTGAAAATAAAAATTAAAAATATTTTAGGCCAGAGGCCAAAAATATGCAAATATCACCAAAAGCATATGAGCTAAATAGCACAGTGTAACGAATTCACAACAAAATGAAATATAAATGGAATTAAAATAACCTCAGTCCACATCTATCATTATTACGAATGTATTCGTGGATCATTTGTACAACGTAAATCCATACCTAGCTTTAGATTGAAGAGCCGCATTGTGCTCACAGTTGTAAAGCTAAAGGAATGACAAGTTAACTGTACCGGATGGTACTACAGCACTGGTCATTTTCCCGGCTTGCTGGAAGATTGCTATTGTCACACCAATTTCAAAAAGGAAACGGGCTAATAATCCTGAAACTACCGCTCAATAGCAATACTTTTCCAAGGTTATGGAAAGTGTAGTTAACCGCAATCTTGTCAACTAACTTAAGACGATGCAAGGAATACTTGACGCCATCTGATGTCCTTAATGTTTACTTCATTTTCAAAGGATATTTTAAGGATTAAAGGAGACGGTGAAAGTGCTGGAAATCCAACTCAAAATGATTCATTACACCATCTGATTCATTGCATACATAAATACATAATTGGTCATTAAAACCCATCAGTCAGGATTACGATCTAGCTTCACACACCACTTATGTTGTGTGTGTTAATTTTATACATGAGTTTTGGGACCTTGAGAAACTTTCCATGGTCCTTGTATGCTTGTTAGTCTGTTTATGCTTAAGTTTCACAATTTACTGGACTTTATTGGTAATGCCACATGTCATGAATATTTTTTGTGCTGAAAAATTCACTCTAATTTTCGTAAATAATTGGGCAATTCACACGACTTTGTACCGTGTATGTTGTATTGAATACACTTTTTGTTTGTGAACACTCAATGTTATGTTGTTTTGTGTATTTCGTATTCCAAACGTCAAAAAACGATAAGAAGAAGAATGACATTATTAATAATTTGATTTTCAAGCATCAAAAATGAAAAATATTGCGGAAAAAATTAAATTCATTAATTATCTGTGCGAATAATTATAATTTTAAAATGTTAATTGTTGACTCAAGTTGCATAGAAAACATTTTGTATTTTTATTCTTCTTCTTGATTACTGGCATTTACATAAACTGATAACACGATTCCAATACAATTTTTAAAAACATATGACAAAAATGTGTATAAGTGTATCGGATTTTTATATGAAAATTATCAACAACAAGCATACACTGTTGTATTTTCGTCCAACAATACACGCAATACAACGATACAAGGACTTGTTTGAATTGCCCAAAAAGCAGAACACAACGTAGAAATTAAGTCCAAGGACGAGTAACATTTCCAAAATAAAAAAAGGAGAATGAAGAAAAATCAGTAGTTGAGTATATATGAGTAAATGAAAAGAAATCCAGGCAGCAGTTAAGTATAACAGCACTTCAAGAAAGTTACTTATGATGGTGGAGTAAACTCATTCAAAGGACTTTAAGCATTCCAATGAATATTGATTTCCTTACATCGAACGAATATGGAATTGATTTAAAACCCGTTAAATCACTGTCAAGAATAATTCTACAAGGTTGCATTCTGGTAAATATAAGTGAGATTCCCGACCGCCCTAGTGATGATAATGTTGTGTCCATTTTAAACACATGTGTGATAATCATCAGTGTATTGAGACATTTAATTCAAAAAATATTATGAGTATCATTAATAAAATTATCTTGATTATAAAATAAAACATGAACAATGAATTATAAAATAGACGCTTTGCTTTGGAGTCTTATCTATTCAGTCAAATATGTATAACTAGATAAAGAAAATGATAAACAAACTAGAAAAAAACATTAGAACAAGCACAGTAGACATTGCGTCTGATGTAAGTACAACATCCCGTAAACTTTTCGTTCAAATTTGTATTGGGTCACTATATGGTGGCAAGTTTATCGGCTATTCTGATTCGATCGAATGTTCCGTGCTATCGCGGACAGCTTCTCTCATTATGTGTCTTGTGCAGCTTATATCCAAAAGTATATGACATGTTTCATTTACTGGCGAGGATGCTCCAAGTATTTGTCAGAGACAACCTTTAATAAATACTTAATCTTAGACTCTGAAGTTCGTGTGTAGACATATGCAACCATAGCATAGTTGCCTCTCGTCTTCCAAAACTTATTTAGCCTTGCAAAGTCTGTTCTTAAGATCGTGTTTGTTGCCCGCAATTTTAGATATCACACTCAATAAATAGTCAAAACATTCAACGGCTTCTATTGGCTGTCACATAAGTAGTGTAGGCTCGGTTTATTTTCATAAATTTTAAGTTTAACAAACAGTTGGATTATAACCTACATATCTGAGAAGAGAGAGAAGACAAACATCATCTGCATAGTCAAGGTCAAGCTGATTACAAAGACTCTAGGTACTGCAATATTGTCAGTACATAGAATGACCCGCCAATGAATGAAGTCGCCGTAGTCTACTAGGTAGTGTGTTGACTTATTAGACGTAAGGCCACGGTTCAAACCCCAGGTCAGACATCTAAACGGAAATATGAAAAATATTTCTTCGGCGACTTCCTCTCAGCAGATTTCTGGCAAAAACTCTGACAGTAAATAAAATTGCCATGAAAAATTTCTCAAAAATCTGTCGTTCGGAGTCGACTTTAAACTGTAGGTCCCGCCACTCATGTATAAAATTAACACACACAATGTGAGTGGTGTGAGAAGTTAGGCCGTAATCCTGACTGAAGGGTTGTAATGGCCAATTTTGTATGCATGTATGTATAGAATGACCCATAACAACATCGCGTATTACGTTTAATTCTAATCTGTGACGAACACAGATATTTATTTGTTGCACCATCGTGCATTGTAGTCCTTTTGTGAATCATACAATTTTCTCAGACAGAGGGAACGCTGTTTCTTCAAATACTTAACTATACTTAAATCCCGCTTGGTATTACATATCTTAATTGGGATTCCAGAACATGTACAACGTATGCACGTAACATGCGAGTACTCTCTGTTTGCAACTTTACAACATGCGAGTAATTTGCAAGTATTAAAGAAATTTATATTTTTCCATAAAACGTACTTTCAAAACCATCTTTCTGAATTGTATGATTAATTTTGAAATTGTAAGGAAATTAATGGTAAATGAATTCTTTTAAAGGGTGATTTTTTAAGAGCTATAGGAAAAAAATTCAAAAAAACACATAAAATTCAGACAAATGCATGAAATCTTTATTTGATTCGATAGCACGGTCCATATAATTTAATGTTTGAAGATTATTTCATGCAAATGTTGACCGCGACTGCGTCTCAAATGGTCCATCCGCTTAGTCCAACTTTGGCATACTCTTTCCAACATTTCGGCCGGTATCTCACGAATAAATGTTTCAATGTTGTCTTCCAATGCGTCAATTACATTGGTAGCTTTTGCAATACTTCTGGCTGACCTTCACTCCAAAATCGACAATTCTGCTTATTTACGTATTCATAGAGCCAAAAATGAGCTTCGTCGCTGAACACAATTTTTCGATAAAGAATTGGATCTTCGGCCAACTTTCCAAGTGCCCATTCACCAAAAATTCTGCGTTGCGGTAGGTCGTTCGGCTTCAATTCTTGCACCAGCTGTATTTTGAAAGGCTTCACACCGAACTCCTTCCGCAAAATTTTCCACGTTGTTGAGTAACAGAGGCCCAATTGCTGCGAACGGCGACGAATCGATAATTGATGGTCATCATTAACACTGGCCGACACAGCTGCGATATTTTCTTCAGTTCGCACTCCACGTAAGCGTGTTGGTGTTTTAATGTCCAACAATGTAAATTTGGTGCGAAATTTTGTCACAATAGCCCGAATAGCCGCTTCAGTGGGTCGATTAAACTGACAATAAAATGGAAGAAGCGCGCGATGAACTTTCTTAACAGAGCACGCATTTTGATAATAAAATTCAATGATTTACAAGCGTTGTTCGTTTGTGAGACGATTCATGGTTAAATTATAGACCAAACTGAAGATGTTTGACAGTGAAACAAAACACGAAACGTGCGTGAGCTGTTTAAACCAGTGTTGCCAAAAAGATAATAGCTAAAAAATCACCCGTTATAAAGAAAATGATTTTACTGTCATTTTCTTTAAATGTAAGATTTATATTGAAAAACGATTACTACGATCGACAAGTCGTAACAAAACATAATCGCAACTAATTAATCTTAACGAACAGGAGTTCAAAGTTCAATGAAATAATCGCATGGTTGAAAGGATTTTAAATGTAAATTAATTACCAAAATAGTGACACTGTTTGTATTGTTTTCCTCTCACACACACACTCTCTCTTTCTCTCTCTCTCTCTCTCTCTCTTGCTTTCTGTGGCTGCCTTTATGGTATAGTATAGGTGGTGGTTGGTTGGCCTGGTCATATATTTTCGTATTTTTATATGGAAAATGGAAAGACTATTATTATCACAGGTCGTATACAATGCAACTGGCTAATAAATCTATTTTCAGATTTTCCTAATCGTATGTGTTTTGTACGACAAATAAAACACAACAAATCGAATACACACACACACAAACACATATTGACTATCATTTGTATTAGAAATAGATAAATAGAGATAGAATATGTATAACAGATGCCGTTACGTTTAGAATACTACTCGTACTACGCACATAACAACAATACAAATTTCTAAACAAGATTCATTTAATGGCCGACAAACAAATTGTTGTAGAAATGGAAACAGTAGTACCAAGTTGTTGTTGTAGTATGCGAGTGTAAGTGAACTCTTTGCAAAAATAGATACAAAAAAACAACCAAACCTTTAATAAAATTGTTGTTTTAGTTGTTGCTATTGTTGTTGTTATATTGGGCTTTTAGCCATGCAAAACTAATTGTTCGTATGGCCAAAATGGACAACACAATATTAATCCAAATTACCATCAAAGTGATTTAATTGCTTGGAATTGTTATTGTTTTGTAACGTCTCGACTCGGCTCAGCTCCAGCTCTGCTCAGCTCAGCTCAGCTCGATTTAGTTTAGTTCGAGTGGGCCTGTATACCCCAAACAAAACGAGAGTGAAAAGTAGGGAAGAGAGATACTAGTGGTTAAGTATGATATATGCTCAGGTGTTTTCAAAGACACACACACACGCACACGCACAAATGATTCTATTAAACCAATATCGAGTTTTGGGTGTAAATACCCTCCCAATTATTCTGTGTTTTTTTGTTATGTAACCCAGGCCGTATTGAAATTCAAATGATTTGAAGGTGTTTTGCCTCTTGTTACCAGTGAATATATGTACGTGTGCCATTGTTTGCTCACACACTCTGTTATTTGGACTTTGATTTGTTGGCCAAATGATTTGTTTATTTGTCTTTCAAACATTTCATGCTATCGGAGAGTTAGTTTATGTCTGTCCGCTCTTTCGTTTCGTTTATTTACTTAAAGCCTCAATAATAATTGGTTCAACTCTAATAGGCTTTTGACCAACGACTGGCATCATAATAGATCCCAGTGATTTGTTATCATTTAATGGATTTGAATGGATGTCCAACATGATGTTAATAAACGAGCAAAAAATATATTAAAACAGTTACAGGCTCCCAGCTGTTCCGATCTTTTGATTTCTCCATTTTAATGGGGTTACTTTCCTTATGATAGATTTTTCTATCGCTTGTCATTTTGGTAGGTGTCGGTAGAAACCTCTGTAGGAGAACGCATTGCAAATCAATATGCGCACATGACTCATTATATTTATTAAACAAGGGACTGCGGTTCAAATCTCAGCGCAGAAATCCCAAACAAAACGAAATATCAAAATAATATTTCCTTCAGCGTCTATTCCTCAACAGTCGTTCGGAGTCGACGTTAAACTGTAAGTGCCACCACTCATAAATATAATTAACACACCCAACATAGGGGTGTGTGAGAAGCTAAATCGTAAACCTTTCAATGAAGTAACTAAGTCTCATAGTGCTTATTGGGTCCGCCAATTGTAGAAAAATAATCACAATTTTAAGTGACGATATCCTGACATCGCTTGATCTAAAAACTAGGCGCCATTTATTTCTCCTGCCTGTGCATCTTAATATTAATCGCCCGTGGGTAAGATGATACTACCACGATAGATGGCGAGTCACCACAGTAATTGGGCGTTGTTGGAGTTGATAGGCATTCTGACTAGCTAGTTGAGGCAAAGAAGATGTTATTAGTAATCACTGCAGTCTAGTAGGTAGTGTGTTAGTTTATTAGACGTCAGACCACCAATTCAGACATCTCCAACCAAACGAAATATGAAAAAATATTTATTCGGCGGCTTTCTCTCAGCAGTATTCTGGCAAGAACTCTGACAGTAAATGAAAATTGCCATGAAAACATTCTCATAAATCTCTCGAATCGACAATTAACCCACACTACATAAGTGGTGTCAGAAGCTAAGTCGTAAACCTTACTGAAGCGTTGTGATGACTAATTATGTATGTTTGTCTGTACGTCCTAAGATGAAACGAAATTTATTGGGAATTATTGGTATTGATAGGCATTTTGTGGGGAGGTTAATAGGCAATCTAACTAGCTACCATAGATAAGGTGGAATGTTCGAGGGCAAGGCTAAGGAGCTTGATGTTTTCATAGGCAATTCCACTCGCATGTTACAGGCATTAGAGCAATGTTAACACATTGTGTGCGCATACATTCCGCGGCAAAATAGATTCGATAGTGGTGGTTTGGATGGTAGCAGAAGTATGTTAAAAACAATTGACTTTGTTTTCATTACACAGTCACAGAAAAAATTCTACATACAACGTATTTTTGTTTGTTTTTTTTTCTTATAATTTCTAGGTTATATTTTTTTATATTCGTTTTTGTCTTCAAACGTTCTTAATTGTAGCTGCATACACCGCTCACATACACCGCTGTATATAGACTTTGTTCCTTGACTGCATATCGATATTTTTGTGCCCACTCACTCACTATCACTATATATCACGTTTTGACATGTTCTGTTCCAGTTCATTTTGTACAAAGAATAGCCAAAAAAGGTTTTTTCTAGCTTACTTCTTCTTTCTCTAAAAGCGATACAAAGAAATCATTCCGTTACACTTACCCGTACTAGAACATGCATCGCGTTCAAGTAACAATCGCCAGAAAACGCACTAGTACATGTCCCGCACACAATGTATTAAAACTCAGTGTACAAAGTGTACGCAACTTTGGTGCACTCAATCGCCGATTTTAAATCAACCGCTGAGTTACTGTTCATGCTCTCGCTTGACCTGCAGTGCCTCGTATATCGACTTCAATAATACGAAAAGCTTTCAGTTAAAGTGTAATACGACGACAAAAGATTATCTGTTTCATAATAACAGGCAGAGTATTAACTTGATCTACACAAAATCGGCACACGCCGTATTCATTTCAAATACTGGGAAATGTATATTCTGGTAGTTGGACATGCGTAACTAGGTGATACATATGTACATACATAGTTGTCCATCGCTTCTCACATCATACCATGGTCTGTGTGTTAATTTTATACATGATTTCGAACGACTAAAAAATTTGTCAATTTTTATTTACTCCCAGTACTTTTGCGAGAAATCTGCTGAGAGGAAGCCACCGAAAAATATTTTTTCGTCTAATTAGCCAACACACTACCTCTTTGACTACGGCAACTTCAATGTGATAACGCACCAATTTCTGTTGCCTTTATCAGGCTAAAATTTTGAGTTCAACAGTATAATTTAAGAAACTCTGGTAGTATATTGTCGAGACTAGTGGTCGATTTTTTTGTTTGATATGCATTTTTAGAATAAATTATCTCTTATTCTAATCACTTCCGACAAATTGTTATAGAATTTCGAATCGATATGAGTTTAATTGATTTAAAAACAAGTGAATTTTTTTACAGATTAAAAGAAAAATGGGCTCCTTTTTCGTGGAAGAAAAACAAAAACCGCTTGTCTAAAGACTTTGATAAATATTTTCGTTGAGTTTATATTTCAAAGTATTGCATACAAGACAACATAATTTAAATTCATTTTCTCTTGCTTTTTTCCTCGACAGAAAGAAAAAGACAAAGAGGAAAAAAACTCGATTTTTTTTGTGTTTGAACTGATTGTTGAATATTTTATAAGACTGACTTTTAAAACTGAATTTGAGTAGAGTTTCACAAAAAAAAGAAAGACAGAAAAGAGAAAAGAAGCACAACAATAGTTCAGCCAAAACACAACCAAAAAATGTTCCTCAGGTGAGACAGTATGACCGAAAAAAAAACCAAAAGAAAAAAGTTGAAACAAATCTTGGGGTTAAATTTCAACTCCCAATTGTTCGATGTCGTCGTCAAAATCATCACAGCCACAAAACATTGCAGCCGGAGTATACCATAAACGACAATTCATGGCATTTAAAGCACATTTTTAGGGCTGTTTAAGTGAGTGAATGATTTTTTTATTTACACTTTGTGGATTGGGGAAGCCAAAGAGCATTGGAGAGAGTGGGTTTTCCAAAACCAAAACAATTGTCAAATAATGGTTAACAAAGATCATATCAATGAAACCACACACAATAATGAAAAAGGGAAAAACATGCAAACTGCAACGAAAAAAAACATGGAGATTTTTGTCAACCTTTAGGTTCAACAATTACAAGAAACAGTTGAACAAGAACAAAAGAAAAAAAATTAAATTCAACTGTCCTGTGTTCCAAACATACATTTCCATACACACACACACAACTCCTGTTAATTGTGACAAATGTGCCAGAAGTTTTTATGCAAAGGCAAAAAAAGCAGCCCCAACTTGAAAACAACTTAATTTTACAAGTGATCTCCAGAGTCCAGGTGTCACAAACGGCAAAAAAGAATTCTTTTCAGGACTTTTGTTTCTTGTTTTTTGGTTTTTTAATCTTTTAAACAAAACTGTTTATAATTTAACTTGATTTTAAACAAATATTCCACTTTAACTGAACTTTAACAAGTTGTTTCGTAGTTTTCTTGTAGTTCGGATGGCGTTTTTCTAATAAATTTCCTGTGTGTGTGAATATACAATAACGCTGACAAACTAAATAAAATCTCTGCGTCTTCTTCTTTTTTTTTTGGCGGTTTTTTGTCTGTCGTTGGCAGATTTTTATTAGAGGAACTTTATTTCGAGGCAGAAAGTGTGAAATTGGTTTTTTGGCGAAATTGTTACTGAAACTAAAACGCAAACATAAACTTGCAACAATAGAAACTGCAACAACAAAAATAGCAGCAACAACAATATGAAACTCTTAACAAGATTTGTAATCACAATTAAATGTTGTAAATTTTATTTACCATCCTGAACAATTAATTCATGCCTAGATTTAGTTGCAGTTCAGTTTTAGGGCAGGCTGGCGACTAAATTAAAGAGTTTTGAAATATTCTGTAGGAAACTTTTATGAAATTTCCAAATCCTACAAAATATGTTGAATTTTAAATAATTTATCGAGTGATGTTTGCAAAAGTGGATCTCGATGCTCTGAATTCTGAATAATCGTACAAGAAAGAAAATATAAAGAAAAGCTCAATATGATTTAAACTACGGCTTCACGTCTACTAAACTAACACAGTGCCTACTAAACTACGGCGGCTTCGTTTATATATTACAGGACATTAAATTCTAAATTTGCATCGATTGTAGGTTGTATTTTTTTTATTTATTTTACCGACTTTTTGATCCTCTCTACTTTTGCCTTCACGAAAATATAGAGAAGTACTAATCCAGTGAAAATGGTCCCTTAAATATAACGTAAAAGCCACGAAGATTTGGACGTCACTGGACATAATAGCCACTAGGTTGCTTAACTAAGCAGACGACAAGTTCGAATTATATTTTGGAGTTTGTAAGCAATCAAACAATATTGGCCTCTAAATAAACGCCCGAAAAACCAAGGAGATGCAGGAAAGTCCAATCTCAGCTAATTCTTTATGTTGCATACATACATACAAAATTGGTCATTACAACCCTTCAGTCAGGATTACGACCTAGTTTCTCACACCACTTATGTTGTGTGTGATAATTGTATACATGAGTGGCGAGACCTAAAGTTTAAAGTCGACTCCGAACGACAGATTTTTGAGAAACTTTTCATGGCAATTTTATTTACTCTCAGAGT
Source organism: Sarcophaga subvicina (assembly GCA_936449025.2). NCBI lineage: Eukaryota > Metazoa > Arthropoda > Insecta > Diptera > Sarcophagidae > Sarcophaga > Sarcophaga subvicina. The sequence continues at coordinate 45,603,770 of OW388084.2, forward strand.
TATTGCCAGAAATTTGTTGAATTACTTTTTGTATTTTGTTTTGATGTCTGGCCTGGGGTTTGAACCCTGGCTTTACGTCTAATAAGCCAACAGACTACCTACTAGACTACGGCGACTTCATGTTGCATACTCTACAAAACTACAAAACAGCAAAGAAATTACGATAACAAAGAATTACATAAAATACCGTAAAGAAATTACCACAATAGAGATAAATAAAAATCAAAGTATAATAATAAATCTACAAAATCCACAAAATATAAGAAATATAAGAATAACAATAACAAATCAACAATAAATTTCCAGAAGTTGACAAACAAATTAATCCATATGGTAAAAGTAATGTGAAATAAAGTTGATAATGTGGTGTTATCAATTTAAGTATGTTTTTAAATTGGAATTAATAAGGAACATAAAAATAAATTTCAAATAAAAAAAATTAAATATTTATTCAAATAGAAAGTTGCGATCCTTGAATCCACAGGAAATAATAGGAAAATAAAATAGGATAAAACCGAAACTAACTTCAAACTGTTGTAGTTTTGCTGAAATTACACTTAGCAGCAGAGTTATTTCTAATTTATAGAATTTGTTATGATTAAAGCATATTTTTATAGTACTATTTAGTTAGCTTGAGTTGCACTTAATACATTTTTGTAAGTTATGTAAGGAATGCAGAAAAACCATTTTAATTCTCGTTTATTTATCTTATTGAATTCTCGAATATTAATTTTTTCATTAGTACTAGATTAGTAACATATGTTACCGTTAGATTAGTTAGTAGTACATTAGATTTATTATTTCAATAAATAAATTGTAGTGAAAGGATGTACTTCTTAAACGTTTTCATAAATTTAAATCAAAATAAAAAATAAACATTGGCTCTACCCAATTTAACACAAGCAATTCTTAACCAAATAATTTAATATAATTTTAATTTTAAACAGACCAACCAAATCTTTTATTTTATCAGAATTCTTTTTTCATCAGACAACATGTCTACTTTCTCCAAGCAATTGCAATTTATTATTTCGTAGACATTTTCGTCATAGTCAATGTAGAAAAAAAATTAATAACAATTCAACTCTAAATGTTTTCATATAATTTCTGCAAATAGACGAAATCATTTTAAAATTCTCTACAGGTGCCCAACAATTACAAACGTTATTCAGCTATTCCAGTAAAGCCAGTTAAAGGCCAAATAAAGCCAAATCGTTATGGATGCCATAATTCATTTGGCGTTTCATTTCATATTTTTCATTACAGGCAATTAATTAATAATTAATCACATTTCTTCTCTTTCTCCCTCCCTCTCTCTTTCTCTTCCTTCTTTTTCTTTTCATTTGATGAAAAGTACTGAACAAGACAAGAGACAATGAGATGAGGAATATAAGGTTGGGTAAATACAATTTGATGGTATTTGTCTTCATCTGCACGCTACTTAGGGTAGCAATGAGCATCTGCGACTACAAATTTGAAACTAAATTCGCTTTAGTGTTTGTAAGCAGATCTCAAAAAAGTTTTAAAAGCCAAACTTCTCAACTTACAGGAGTCTTAACTATAAATTGGTTTATAAGGTGTAGTAAAAAGTAACAGTTAGGAGATGTAAGAAAGATAAGATGTTGCACTTAACAATTTATAGGCAAAAAGATTCCATCGCTTACAATTTTGACAATTTCGTGGATGTCTTTCGAGTAGATTTCAAGTCAAAAACGCAACGCTCATAAAAAAGCTTCGAGTCTCACCAACAGTTTAAGTACTGGTTTGATTACTTGTGAAGCTCAAATGGGATTTAATACTTAGGCTCTCCAAAATAAATTACCAGACCAATGTTAGGTTAGGTTAGAGGACGTGTACTTGTCAATTAAGACAAGTACAGTACCCGGAGGTCGAATAGACCCATTGTACCAGACTAATTATGAACAAAAGATTGTCTGCAATATGTCTACCGACTTGAAGATGCGAGCATACCGTCATTCGCCTCGAAAAATCCTGCATTGACTATATAAATAGTCTCAGAAACAGTCAGTAGAATGTAATCCAACTAATCACGACATGTCTTACCATAAAATCATCCTACACTGCTGAGCAATATCTTTGCATACTTGAAATAGCACTTTTCAAGACCCTAACACACAGTAGAGGGAAACTGAAGATGTGACCTGGAAGTTCGTCAACAGGGTTTAGACTATACAGATAGGCCTTGCGATGTGCCGCATGGAAGGTTGCATGATTAGCTGGACTGAATATAAAATTAAATAAAACGAAATCACTGCGGAACAATTGAAACATAGGGAGGTACATAGTCATCCGATTAAAACGAGTCTGGTGCTATCCAAACATATCGCTAAAAACTAAATTCAGAATATTTAATTACAACATAAAATGGACTGTATTATATGGATGCTAGATGAGAAGCTAGGCCGTAATCCTGACTGAAGGGTTGTAATGGCCAATTATGTATGTATGTATGTATTATATGGATGCGAAGAATGGAACATAGGATCAGGAGATACTAACGAGTGCATTTTTCACTAACAAATGACTGCGGATAGTTCCACGCAATGGGCAAATGATAGCTTAAAAATTTTAAAAAAAGAAGAATAAAAAAATAAAAGGAAAGGCTAATCAACAGTAAATGAAAATTAGAAGAACATAATTATGTGGTGGTTAAGAACGGCAGACGATGTTTTCGTTTGGGAAGCTATTGAATGAAACTTGTAGTATAGCAGGCGGGCAGTGAAACTTACATACAATTTTTGGACTAGAAAAAGGATCAAACTTAAATTTCGAACGACCAAAAATTTGCTTGGTATCACTTAAACAAGGCCGGCTAAACCAAAATCTTTAGTTTTACTTTAACGGAACTGATAGCGAATTTTCTATTACGACCTTAAGTTTATATATCGTAAGTATACAGTAGAAAAGAATCACAAGCGGCCAGCTTTAGCCAAGAGGAAATGAATTCTAATAACACACACAATGACAACAACACTGATCAAGCTCGCTATGGTACCTGGTGAGAAATGCCAAACCTACAATGACATACGCAAATCATTGTGATCGTATTGCAGTAAGCCGATGCAAATCGTGGCTTAGTCTGTATTGATTGACCCAAAGAAAGGTTTTGTTTTGTATTGTAAATTTTGATCTACAATCCAACTTTTAATTGGACAGTTAAATATGCACAATAGCCGATAAGCGGTCAGTCTTTACCAATATCGGAGAAATCAAGTGTCATTAAGATAATAGCAGGCAACATAGAATGTAGTGTCTAAACTGAATATCTAGTGGTTGGGTCGCTTTTAGACATCCAAATTATGTCCCGAGTGTAACACTTAACTGTTATCAACTGTACCTTGTCGTGGAGCCGTGTTTTCAGAGCCGCATAAATGAAACAGAAAGCACTCAACTCCCTGATTTTTTCGATCTTTTCGAAGATGGGATATCAAATATTCCATCTTGTATTACACAATCGAACATACATTTTATTATTCCGTTTAGACTCCTTTTTATACTTTAGGCACATGAAAGGAAAATAAACAATTTTAAAGGACAACCGTCAGCGTAATCCTTTCGTTAAAAAAAAATTCATTCCATGTTTTATTTGTAGGATATACGATTAAAATGTAATTTCATCGTCTATTCATATCTCTTTCCATCGCCGATAAAATATCAAAGTGAAGACAAAATCTAAAATAAACAAAATAAAGCTCAATAAGGAATTACATCTCTCTCTCTCCCTCTTTCTCTCTTTTCTTTTTGTGCATTACCAACACCATATGTTTCTCTATTCGTGTATATGTGAGACTATGTCTGTGTGCATGTATGATTATAGTAACATGTACAGTAAATGATGAGGAAATTGCCTGTGCAAGAGAGTAACACTCAAACAGTTAATGTCACCATTACCGTGTGCTTGTATATAGTTTTGTTGGCACATTTTAAAACACAACCAGAACTGAGTGTAAAAAAAGTTAAATTTAAAATGAAAAGCCGAAAAAAACTAAAAGGATATGGAGTTAAAAATAAAAAAAGAAGAAGCAGAAGACTGACATATAATAAAAAATTCAAAATGGTCACATAAGGACTTGTCAAAGATCACGTACTCAATAAATATTGCTTATCCGTTTGGTAACTGTTATTTCTTTATTTTTTCTATTTTTTTCTGTTTTTGGGTTTTTTCTCTTCTTCTTTTTTCATCTTTTAGTCTCTTAAACATACTGTCTTTCCCGTTTAACTTGTATTTGAATGAATATTTATTTGTATTTGTAAGGATTTGTGTTCCTGTAGGCTCGAGTGAATTTCAGTTTAAAAATATCAATTTATCGAAATAAAAAATCTTTAAAACATCGACATTTAACTCTTTGTCTATTTCCCTAGTAAAAAAACGAAAAGAAATTACCACAGTCTTAAGCGTTTTGTATACTTTGGCAAAGGCCGATAGGAAAATGTTCTGATTCTCAAGAAAGTTTGATTACGAATTGTCGGTAGATGGCATTAGCATTTTATATCTCTCAGTAGGCCATTGTCTCTAATTTTTGCATTTGTTGCTTTTTTCGTATAGATTTTGATTATGATTATTAGACTTCTTGTCCCTTTTCTCTTGATGGGGTTGATGCTGTAAAAGCCTAGTTTTAACTTGTGGATCTTATGTGTAGCGCGCAATCGCCTATGATTTTTAGTGCAGCTTATGTCACTCTACGCTTATTGGGGTTGATGCTGGTAGCGCATAACCGCCTGTGATGTCTCGTGAACCTTGTGTCAAGGATTCAAATCGCAATCCTAGTACGTTAGGACTTGCCGAAGGACCAAATTGTAGGCTCTTGGAGTCAACTAAACTCTTAGGGTCTACAAAAATGAGTTGTAGATTCTGATAAATATATATTCTTCCTGAATACATACATATACTCAAATAAGATTAAAAGACTTTTTTGTACTAAGCTTAAAATTTATATTCTTCATATCTGCTTCTGAGCAGAATTTGTCGCATTCATACATAACATACATACATAGTACATAATTGATCATTACATCCCTTCAATCAGGACTACGACCTAGCTTCTTACACCACTTATGTTGTGCGCGTTAACTTTGTACATGAGTGGCGGGACATACAGTTAAAACAGATTTTTGAGAAACTTTTTCATGGCAATTTTATTTACCCTCTGCTGAGAGGCAGTCACCGAAGGAATTTATTTTATCATACTTCGTTTTGTTGGAAATGTCCCGGTGTTCGAACCGTTGCCTCACGTCTAGCAAATTAATGCACTACATACTAGACTACAGCGACTTTCACTGTCTAGATATTTCCAGGAATTGAAAATGTGCAGAACGATGGAAAGTTATTCAATTTAAGCGTTCAAATATTTCCAACATGGCAATTTAGGGTACACCACATGACGTGCACGTTCGCCTTAACACGTTTCTAAGGCTAGGCTACATGACTTATGTAGGCAAAATAACAGTTGCTGCAGAGTTACTTACTTACTATTCAAGTCTCAAAATCTTTCAATTTGCTGCTTCTATACCACTCTATGCGATGACGTCAAATATGTTGAAATTGTTTTGTAAGGTAAACTAAACTGGAATATGAATATACAATTCAAAACTACTAAGAAAGCAACTGCAGTTTACTACTTCTAAAAACCTATACGCTTAAATCAAGGTATTACTCCCAGAACCATACAGTCAAAGAAAAAAGTCTGTATACGCCATAGTATGTAGACTATTTTCCCGGTGATTTTTATCAAATCAAATTGAAAAAGGTGTCATAGAGTTGTTTAAGGCAGTTACAATTAAAAATGTTTGAAGACAAAAAACGAATATAAAGAAATATAATATAAAAATGATTAGAAAAGTACAAAAAAAATAATAGGAAAAAAGCGAAAAGAAAGCGGTGTATGTAGACTTTTTTCTGTGAATGTATACTGGCTGTACGACTTTGTAATCAAACTAAAATTCTACTCTACGAGGCTGAGGTTTAATGGTTGGTTTTGTAGAAGAGAAATCATCAAATCACCCTTGAGATCAGAATGGTGGCGATAAATAATGCACTTGCTCGTAGACCTGCCCCACGATAAGCATTGTTTAGACTCCCTAATTGGCCATCAACAGACATGTTAAGGAAAAGTGACAATGAGACCATATGCACATGCATTCCTAAATCTTAGAAACCGTAAAATCATATTCAGACAATGATCCATCCATGCTTCATGGCCAAAGTCATCCAAGTATTCATTGGACGATAAAGATCACACAGCAGTAATTTTTTCGGTGAGGTCCTTTCGAATCAATTAGGGTAGCATTATTCAAACTGACTTAATAGTTACAAACATTATTTCAAAAACATCATAACATGCACTGTATTGTCTGGGAGCTAGCAAAGATCACAGAACATTGTCTTCTTTATTTCCAGATTCTTGATAATCTAAAACTAAATATTTTTGCACACAAAGAATCTGTACACAGATCTTGTTTTGAATTAAATGTATACCTTCATGAAACTAGAATGATTGACAAATACCAGCCAAGAATTGTAGACGATATGGCGAAATACCTATAAGAAGTAAACTATGTTTTACGACGGCTCTCAATAAAACATTACTTAACCTTCAAGTAAACAGCCACAAATGCTGCAATCAGTTGTCAGTATTTCTTTTATTGAATTGTTTGTAAGCCTTTATAGATACGCAAAAATTTAGTGCCATTTAAGCAATTTCTTCAAACTTAATAAGAATCTTATCCTTGACTCTTTTCTTAACTATTAAAGTACAAGATTTCTAAAAAACTTTCAAAATCGATGACTGCCACAAAGACTTAAATATTTACTTTAAGAAAAATGTATAAAAAGAGTTTAAAATTGAAACCATTTCAGGGCGTAAAATCATAAAGTATTTAAAAATGCCGTGGGGAAAAACACCGAAAAGAAAAATCAGAAGAAACCAGAAGAAGAAACTTAAAATAATACACACACTTGACCAACAAAAAATTATAAAGAAAAAAAAAACGGGTACTTACGAACGTATTTACGAGTATAAAACAGGTGAAATGATAATAATAACAATAACAATAACACTACCATATATATTTATTATTGTAATATTACAATATAAAAAACAACAATAACTACAACAACAACAGCAACAGCGTGTCAACGACAACAATACAAAACAACAGCATAAGACACGAAACTAAAACAATAGAAATGAAACAACAATAATGAAAACATGCAATAAAATATTATTGTTTAGAATCAAAAGCAAAAAAAACAAACAATAATACGAATGCGATCTACCACCTCCACCCTCGCTCTCATCATACCACATACGATATATCGCACCCTTAGCAGAAATTTAGCGTAAATGACAATAGAGTGAAACGAATAGTCAGTCCACTATTTTGCGAATACCGCCCAATTGATAAATGCTCTTAAAACGATGAGTGACCGAAAAAAATAGACGAATGCGCAACACTGCGTAGAGGAAAAAGTTTCGAGGAAAAATTGCAAAACACTACTTGCAACAGTATGCCACGAAATGCACCCTCAGTCGCACGGTTTAACCACGAGTGACTAAACATCCTAGACAAATTACATGTCAGTCAAATAACTACGTATTGAAGCTTATCACTTACGATATTTTTGCGTTAAGAGCTCGATATGCGAGTCTTACTATCTAAATCCTAAAAAACAATGTGAATTTTGAGAAAATTATGATCATAAACAAATAAAATGTGTACGAATAATACTTGACTAAAAAACAAAACAAGACAAACGAAAAAAAAGAGTTACAAATACATATACACATCACACACACACACATAAACACTTAAGAGAACGTTTGAAAGGAGAAAAGCAGGCTCATAAATAAATACATGAATATAACGAAGAAGTATATAAAAAGGCTATTTAGGAAGACAAACAAGACACATTTTATAATACAACACACACTTAAAAACACGCACACACACACACACTCACACTCATTTCAGCACATATTATTTTAAAGTTTCTATTGTTTTAGTTACTCGGGTTTTTGTTTGTATGATTTTTTTTTTTGGTTTTTTGTGTGTAGGCTCAAGTCCTTTTCTAGAAAATGTCCTTTTAAAAGCAGCTACAATAACAACAAGAAAAAACCGTGTTAACACACATATTATCCAACATACGACAACAATAACAACAAAAAATGAAATCAGTGCAACACAATGTAAAGAAGACAAGGCAGACATGTAAATGAATGTATTCACTAGACGTGAAAAAGTCAAAAACGATTTTGTAATTCGTTAAGTACGACTGAATAAATAAGAAATTTAGAATCGATCAAATCCGATCCTATGTAAATAAGCATGCAACAACATTACAAAGCACAACAAATTTACAATAAGTATGCAACAACATTGTTCCTCTAGACCTAAAATGATATGATCAGATTTTGAAATTAATGACAAGATAGAGCTATTGTAATATCCTATTTACTTATGGCCTTACATTGTCGTTAATTAAGATGAAACTATACACTGCATTTACGCCATACATAGGTCAACAGGGTAATAATTTCTACAGAGTACATTGGTTACATCGGGTGGGCCATCTATCGGTTTGAATTTGAACCAGCGGTTGTTTCGAATGTGGCAATATTTATGTCATTCTATTCTGCCACAAAATTCAGTATATTATCTCCACTGAACGTTATGAATCGATTTACGCTTGAGCAACGTTGGGATTTATTGGAAATTTATTTCCAAAACAAAGGCAATTGGTCGGAAATTGCAAAACTTGCCAAAAAATATGTTGGTGGGTAAGCAAAATTGCCGTATTTGGCACTCAGACCAACCCACACGTGATCTTGCAGAGGCCAATGCACCCATTACGAGCGGGTTTGGTGAGGCTTGTGGATTTCTTTGAAAATGAGGACGGCGCAACCATTACGGTCAATTGAGACACTAATCGCACCATGATAACCGATTTTTTTGTTACCGCTCTTCATGGTGTTGATGTGAACGATGATTCGTTTCAACAGGATGGTGCAATTTGCCACACATCTCATGCCACATTCTATATATTGCGTCAAACGTTTAATGGCAGTTTAATTAGCCGTAATGGTGACGTCAATTGACCGACAAGAAGCTGCGATTTGACACCCTTTCACTATTTCTTGTGGGGCGGCGTTAAAGAAAAGAGTTATGCCGACAAACCGCCAACATTCGTGATGCCATTGGCGAGTTACGACCCCATACGCTCGAAAAAGAGCACGAAAATTTGTGCGTTCGAATGAAGTACTTTGAGGCCAGCCGCGGCAGCCATATTCACGAAATAATTTTCCGTTTCTAACCGGAACAATTGTACTTCAAATGAATTAAATAAATTTTGCTAAATTCAAACCGTTTTTGTTTTTTTGGATTTTTAAATTTAAACTTAAGTCACGCACGCTATAAAAATACATAGTATATCTGAATGTTTTCGGTTTATAAGCTTTGAGTGTATCGTTTCATCTGACTGTAAGAGGCAGGCCGCCAGGCCTGTTTTATTATTAAGATAACACCTGCTACGTGTTGGGATAATGAAAGTATAACAGCGACAAATTCAAATATTAAGGTGACTAAGTTACGGCCCCCTTTATTTGTTTATGATCAGCTGCTGCGTCATCATATCCAGCAAGGATTTTGTAAAGTGTTTTCGAAATTATTTAAAAGAACACTTTAAAAATCATGCTGATTGACTGCAAAAACCAGTAATGTAAAGAATGTCAAAACAAGGATTAAAGGACAGTATAGCATAAAGCATAAGCTTAAACTTCGACTATACTCTTTTGTGAATCACAAAATGATTCCTTCGTCAGTTCTGAATTTAATCACTCAGTTGATAGTAGATTCACAATTCTATAAATTTCAGACCAGACGACAATTGAGGGACTATGATTACCTTAGAAAGAAGACTGTCAAAATTAAAATTACCAGCACGTTTAAGAGAAATAGCATTAATTTACGATGCTAAATTGATTTGTTATACTCCACTCTATGGCATAGGGTTTAAAAAATCACTTTACAATCATCGAATCTATAGAAAATACTCATTCTTAAAAAGTAATGTAAATTTCATTATATTATTACCATTAATTTAAATATTTTTTCACATAGCGGAGAAGTTTTAGTAGGATTAAGACCTAGTTCATGAGGCCACCAAGGCTGTATGCGGTTATTCTATCCAAAAGTGATGAGACCTACACTTTAAGGTCGAATATGAACGAACGATTTGAGTAGTCTTTTTATAACACTTAGTTACTCTCAGAGCATGTGACAGAAGACTGTCAAGAAGTTGTAACAGGAGGAAACATTTTTTTATTTTGATATATAAGCCAACGCGCTACTTATTACACTGCAACTGCTTATAGTCTCAAGTGGCTTAAGAAGTTTAAAAAAAAATGGAAGTAGTTTTATTTCTTCAGCACTCTATTAAATGAAAAGTAGTCCTAAAACCTGAGTTACATCCGCAATGTTTGACAGGTTGTTTCATTACTTATATTAGAACCGGTAGATTGGTACCGGAGATTTTTTGATATATTGACTGATGTAAGGCGTTCTTTTATATTTGAAGGTTTTCTTTTTAAGTGTTGCCTTTAAACGATTTTTGTAGCTCACTTCAATTACGAACGTGTTTACTTAAAGCAGTGAGAATTTGTTATCGCAAAAATATGCTATCGTTTATAATTTTATGACACATAAGCTAACCGTTTAACTGCTCGCTAGCCATTGTATGAAATAAAGGAAGCAAACATTATATTTGTATGTTATTTTACTTTTCGGCTATGCGTTAGAAATAACAAAAGCGACTTCCAAATAAAATTCGTATCTGCATCAATACACTTTAAGCAACCATGTTCAACTGTTTAAAAAACTATCAGAATTTGACAGAAGAACAAAGATTGCACTCTTTTACAGCAAACTTTACATATGTGTATTATAAAGTCATTGTATAAAATTAAGCGCCCCCTATAGACAAACAACGAATAAAAACAAAATGCAAAAAAAGAAAAAGGAATTGAAGGAAAACAACTACAAATAAACACACAATAACAACCATCATAACAAACACATTAAAATTGTCTCAAAGGCCATTTACAAGCAACTAAATAACACACATCAAACAACAACAATAATAACAACCTAACACATGCATGTTATGTTAGTGGATATAGGCGACATATACTACGATATAAACAAAAACTAAATAAAATTATAATGACAGAGAGGGAGAAAAAGAAACAGACAGTGAATGCATTGTATTGCTTTATATTTAAAAACAAAGAACACACACACATATACTACATACAATTTCTCTCAGACTTATACAAACATATGGATGGCTTAACACATTTCAAACGGTAACAATAACAACAACATTAAATTAAAATACCTTTTTGAGTAGGGTATTCAATTGTTTCGACAAGATTGTTTGTGTGTGCATGTATGTGTGTTTGTTAAATAGCTGGTGGGGGTTTTTAAAACAATAACCTACTCTCCACAGAGATTGTAATGAAGCCACACTTGCTACACATATAGTACACACTTACATGTAAGGAGGATATTATTAATAAAGGCTGTGTTATCCTCTCCAATTTCTTTTTTTTTCTCACATTCTTTTAAGGTACGCTCATTGTTAAAGTGTTACTAATAAAGACGACACACACACACGCATACAATGTAAGTCAACTACAAGAACAAGAAACAATTGAAATAATTTAAAATAAAATTCGTTTCTTCTTTTAAACACGAGTGATGTGTTACACAAACGAAACATTTACGAAACGAAATGTTCACATACACACGCGCAACATTTAGACAGCAGTTACAACATTATTACTGCTGTTGGGAACATATTGTACGGGTGTGCGTGTTGTTTACACACACAACCCACCGAAATAATGAGTGGAAAAATTATTAACAATTTATTGCAATAAATTTGTTGTATTTGTTGTTGTTTGGTTGTTCTGGTTAAAAAAAGGGGGAGACTTTTTTATTATCCACCACGCATAATAGATTTAAGGATCTCTGCTACACATAAACTAAGGCTACGAAGAACCAATACATTGACAAAACATTGCGCGTAAAGGCTTTATAAGGGGTTTGCGTTGCTTCTTTTTTTTTAAGGACAAAAGAAAAATTATCGGTAATTGAAAAAAATATTCATTAACATATTGAATTTAATAGAAATGGCGAGTTAATGGACGACTTTAATACCATGGAGCTCAGATTGCCTCTGCGTTATTTAGAGAGGCAAAAAGGGTAAAAATGCTTTGCAGACTTCTGGAAAAATTTGTAACCTTCACGAAGACGTTAGTGTAACTAGAAGAGCAACAGCGAAATAGTTTACTCGTTTTCTACCTGATAATTTTGATGTTAAAAATGTAACTCGCACTCGATCGATTAAAGAAAGGCGATGAAACGTGCAAAAATTTAAAAAGACCAGCGTATAAGCAACTGCGAAGTTACTAGAGAACTAACCATGCACCGACATACCCTTATCAAATATTTGAAGTAGGCTGGACATACAAATATGCTCCATATTTGGATGTCACTTGAATAGTGAAAACTTTTAAGGACCGTAATTCGAATGCGGTTAACTACTACAACGAAATGAAATATTTCTAAAACGAATGATTGCAGACGATAAAGAGGAGAATACGTACAAGAATAATGTGTCAAAATCTTGGACAAACGAAACTAACAGGATTGACACCAAGGAATGTAATTATATATGTCTGGTGAACTTCGACAGTCGTGTCTAACGTTGTATTCTGTTTCCCACTGTTAATAATTAATGGGATTGCAACAAGCAAATCATTGAACCGTCAGAATTGATCATCACACATTTAAGGCGTTGTGTTTTATCTGGACAACGTTAGACCACACACGTCCCGACACAAACTTTTAGAGCTTGGCTGGGATTTTGTATTTTCAGATTCTTATTTCTTCGATCTTCACATATCTCTTTTAATAATGTAAATTTAAATTCCCCAGAGACCTACAAAATAAATTCGTTCACGTACAATATTTCGTTTAATAAAACTCGGTTCAAACAGAAGAAAAACGTGTTTCGTTTTTGATAAAATTTTTAACCGAATTTTTCCGAAAACCATATATTTTGGGGAGACTACAACAGCAAAATGCGATTCAACGACAATGGACAAATAGTATAAAATATCAATAAAATATAGAAAATTCTAGAGTCAAACTTTTATGTAAGCGCTGTTTCGATAAATGCAAAAAAAGAATTGTTTGGGGCCATTTACAAACACCGTTGTGGTATACACTGCTATGTTTAACGTATAAGCGGTGTTATCAGTTAAAATGTGTTGTTATTAAATAAATAAAGAATTTTATTTTAATAAGAAATATCATATAAAAGTAAACAATTATTTTATTTTAAAATTGGAATCTACAGAATAAACTCATTTAAAAAATTAAAACCGTAACAAAACTTCTTCCGAAACTGTAATTTTTTTTATTTGTACTTGAAAAAATTATGAGGTTATTAATAAAAAAAAACCTGACTAATTAAGATTTAATACAGAAACTTACGAGTTCATGTAATAATCTAGTCAAGGACTAGATTATATATACTATATAATCCTATTCAACAATTACTTACATCAGCTGACAATTCCATCATGAAAGATGGTAAGGAAAGCGACAGCAGACGATATAATAATGATTTCAACTCGTACACAAATGGCTGTAGAATAAATGATGGGGGCTGTGTAAGCGTTCTCTGCAAAACACTGAACATTACAGAATCATAAAAGCTTCTACTGCATGCCAGTGTTTCTCAAGCAGAGTAATTTTTAAAAGAAAAAGCTACAGAAAGAGCAACAAAGGTAACTACAGTTAAAAACTTTTAATAACATGGGTACGATACATACTCTAATATTAATCAACACAATCTTAAAGATGGTCACGCGATCTAAGGAAAACTTAATACATTTAGAATCAAATTACCAGACAAGTTATCATATATTGGATCCCAAAACACTTTAATGTCAGCGGAGCAGCCCTTCCCCGTAAAGTTTCGAGTACTTTTATGACAGTAACAACTTTTTCTATGACAATATGTAAGTCCACAGCTTAACACGTACAAAACTGATAACCTTATGAATCAAGCGAAGAAAAGTAGTGAGAACTGGACTACGAAAAACCATGCAAATTATGTTTTTATAAGCAATAGTCATTTCACCAGGAGGCACCTAAATGTTGGTTAGGGGCACACTATGATTTTTGGGTTTACCATACTTCCATATATTAAAGATTACACAGCCCTGTAAATTTGGACTTTTTTGTGCAAATAAGATGGCGCCAGGTGTTTTCGAAGGCATTTTGCGCGCTGAATACGAATCTGGTTTCATAAACTTTCCATCATGTCAGGTTTTCGAGAAAAAGGGGTTACTTAGGGGTTTTTGGGGTCGCTGATTACAGATCTTCATTGAGATTTAAAAAAATCAAAATGACGGATCCAATATGGCGGTCGAGGTTTATAAATATTAATCAGATTTACTTGATTGGATTCGCCATTTTGAATTTTTTAAATCTGAATGAAGATCTGTAATCAGCTACCCCAAAAACCCCTGAGTAACAATTTTCAAGTAAATCTGATTAATTTTTAAGGACCTCCGTAATGTGTTTCTTTTTCCCTTCCACCCCTTGACATAAACCCACCCCCTACTTTAAGGGTGCATGGCTTTGGGCTCATTTTAAAGAGCAAAGATCAATTGTCAATTTCTGACAATAGCGATGCTTCTAGCACATCAGTGTTTGGCTCTACAATGTTTCAAAAATGGCCAAAAACGCTATTTTTAGGGTTTTCAACCCCCTTTTTCTCGAAAACCTGACGTGATGCCTTCGGAAACACCTGGAGCAATCTTATTTGCAAAACCCACGCAGGGCTGTGTTATAACAGACATTACGGCAAGCCAAACCTTTCGACATGTTTTATGGTATCGAAATGGCACTGAGTTCTGCCTCCCATGCGACTAAATGACCTAAAAACAAATCAATTCATCAGCTGATCTGATTAATAAAGGTAACAATAAGGGAATCTTTTTTTAAGTATTGTTTTACTCATATTAATTTGAAATTAAAAATGTTAATAACATAAAAATACAATGCAACACTATTTCCTGTATGATATTTGTTGGATAATAAATAATAGGCAATAAATATTTGGACAAACTACTGCTGACCTTCCCTATTTGTAGGAACCGTAGGTGTATTGTGTATAAAAATTCTTTAAACATTTGAAATATTTTCAATTGAAATACCAGAAAATTGTAATTGAAATTCCTTCAGAACACTATGAATACTTAAGTGCAGGTTAATATTTTTTATTCTTTTAAAGTGTAACACAAAATATACACACATAAGGGAATTCGTTCGTATATGTGTGTATATAAACGTGTGTATGCTCATATGTATACATGAGAATGTGTGAATTTTGCAAACGGTTTGATATTTTCTTCCATTTCATTAAATTTTATTTTTAAAAAGTTTTCCTGTAATTCACACATCGTTACCGCACGAATAAACGCGTGCCGTCTCTCCTCTTATTCTGTTTCTTCTGCCCATTCAATTGTCCTCATCACATACTTTGAAGGAAGCAAAAAGAACACTCACATACAACACCTTGGAATCCGTACATACACACAAAGCGACCGGTTTTTAAACGACAAACTGAGACACACCATCGACACAACCGTTTAAAGATTACATCGAGGAAGAGACACACACAATGGCATTGCATTGTGAGAAGCTATACCAACGACAGCAAAAAACACAACAATAACCACAAAAGAAAAAGAAAACAAAAGTTATGGATAGGAAAACATACAAACAGACGGACAGATAGCCATACAGGCAAACTTTTTGAACGGAAAGATAGACAGACGTCAAGGAAAAGCTAAAGAGACGCACTAACACAACACACATACACACACACACACACACAAACACAGCAAAAGTCAAAATAAAGACTCAAAATATTGACAATAACAATAACAACAACAATGCCGGTATAAAAACTTTGTAAAATGGCAACAAATGATGACTGAAAAGAAGTAAAAAGAAAAGCGAATTTTTGTTTTGTTTTTCTTTCGGTTCTCGTATACATGGTAATACACGAGTTCCTACACACACACACATTCAAGCCTATTGAAAATCTGATTTTTTGTTACACTAACACCCACCCATCCCTATGTTTACTTTCGTTTGCCGGAGTAAAAAAGGATTTGTTAAGGAGTGTTAAAACTTTTTTCACTCTTTTAACCAGCAATTGTTGTTGTTGTTGTTAATATTAATTTTTTTTGCTTATGGTTTACCATATAAGCACTTGAACACACACACTCTCATACTCATATGAACTCATATAAATATCGGTACAGCAAGTGAGTACCCCTACTGGTGTATTACAATTGTTTCGTGTAAAAAGAGCGTAATCGAGTACACGTATGTATGCAAGTGTGTTGTTATGTTTTATCACACATATGTTTCAATTTCAATTTCATTCTTACAATATGTTGTTATTGCTGTTGTTGTTATTGTTGCTATCACTGCTTTTATTTAAGTTCACAAGTCAAAGAGAAAAATTATGTCACATGTTGCTCCCTGACTGAGGAATTTTTTTTCTTTGGAAGTGTATTCAATAATGACGACGACGGGGTTTCTTTTTTTTAAGAATGATTGAAATTAAGACACTTTTAATTGAATTGTATTGTGAGAAGAATGCTGTTGAGAAATTTAATGAGTACCGTTTTTTGAAATTTTAAAGGAGTACTTATGGTTGTTTATCTGACACAGTAACTGGTAGAATAACTGTCAGTAAAAGACATCAACTTTGAAAAACGAAATTCATTTGAAACATAAAAAATATAGCTATTTGGCCTTAGTGTAAATTTTTCTATTATAAAAAAGCTTCGCGACATGTGGCAATGCCAAAAATACTTATTAAGTTTTGCCACTCCACCATGAATAGATTAACAAAAGAACAACGCTTGCAAATCATTGAATTTTATTATGAAAATTCGTAGTGTATGGTATACAAATAGTGTTCTATCGAAAAATAATCTGCAGTGGCGAAGCTTATTTTTAGTCCAACTGGTACGTGAGCATATAGAACTATCCGATTTGTTGCGAAGACCAGGCTAATGTATATGAAATATTAATATACCGTGAAAGAAGCACTCTTTTTTGTAGTTTGTGGAACATGCGGCATCATTGAATCGTACATCCTCAAGAAATTGCAACGTTGCAACTATGAAGCAAAATATCTTGCGAAAATTATTGTTTATTTTGCACAAGACGAAAGAATTGAATATATTTGGCATGTGGTTTCAAAAATGTGTTACCACATGTCATACAAGAACCAGTAACAGGAACCTACTGAGAAGATAAGTTTGTGAGTAATTAATATCACATTTTGAAGCAGTCTATTTGCAACCAAGTTCAGGAGTTTTAACCACACTATAATATCTTGTATGCAGATACGTGAAGTCTCTCATAAACAGGGAGAAAACGGTCAGATATCCAGCTCCAAAAAAAAACACTATAGCCGTCATTGGTGGCAAAATTGAAGCTCACGGATTGAAAACCCACAAAATGATCACAGGCAACATTTGCATGAAATAATCTTTACTTTTGGAAATTTTTTCATTTTTCCCGTAATTATCAAAACCCAAAGGGGAAGTCGCCATAGACGTGAGGCCACGGTTGAAACCCTAGATCAAACATCTCTAACAAACCGAAATATGAAAAAAAAATTTTCGGCGATCTGAGTGGAAAATAGAATTGCCATGAAAAAGTTACTCAAAAATCTATCGGTGGATGTCGACTTTAAACTGTAGGTCCCACCACTCATGTATAAAATTAACACACACAACGCAAGTAGTGTGAGAAGCTAGGGCGTAATCCTGTTTAAAGGGTTGTAATGACCGTTAATTGCATACAATCTTTGTTATTGTAATAAAGTTCAAAATTAACTTCGAATTAGTACCTTAAGTGGGTGAATACGATGTGATAATATCGTACAAGGCGCAATATTTCACTATTTTTCTGAAACATAGTACATCTAGTGCTAGCTGCGACACAGATAAAATAGGTCTTGTCTTAGATTTGTGTATAATTCCTTGAATCAAATTTGCGTGTCTTTCAAAAACAAATTAAACAAGCTTAAAGAAAAAAATTTTTTTTACTGACTTTAGTGCATAGTGTTGAATTATGCTGAGAAGAATGCACCCATCTGACGAAATAAACGTCGAAAAAAAACAGCAACGCCTGTTTATAGGCTGAGGCGCAGAAAATAAGTGAGCACCACGTACTGATGTTCATTGCATGTAATTGCGTTAGTAAGGTCGCACCAAATTGGTTAAAAAGGACCACTATATCAAACGAATACGATCATTTTAACTAAGAATTTGACAAATGGGTTAATAACTATAAAATAACTTATTTTGCAACTTCGTTTCTTTGGTATTTCAAAGGCCATACTAGACAAAAACCTCAACGTTTTTTCATGAACCGAAAATCAGAAATATTATCACTTGCACTAGGTTTTTGATTTGATTGAATTATAGAAAATATATTTACACGTACATGTTACTCAAGGAAATGCGGTGCGTATAAATCTCTTCACTTTTAATTTTAAGTTTCCACGAAATTTTCATAAAAAACAACTTTTCTTGTTGCAAAACACTTGGTGCCGATAAACATACGAGAGAATGGATTTTTTAGCTTTATTTTACAGCGAATAATTCGTAATACTTGTAATAAAAATAAATGCAAACGATTTTTACTTTCAACTTCGATTTTTTTGGACTTAACGCTATTAATCGATAAATTTTTTACAAGTACGTGCGGTATCATAAAGGTATTCGGTATTCCAGCATAAGATTTCATTATTTTTTTCTTTATTATTTTAAATTATTTCGTTATTTAATTTATTTTTGGTTTTTATCATAATGTATGACTATTTTTTTAATTAATTTAGTTTTTCGGATAATTTATCACTATTTTCCTGTTTTATTTATTGTTTTTCTTAATAAAATCCC
Source organism: Sarcophaga subvicina (assembly GCA_936449025.2). Lineage (NCBI taxonomy): Eukaryota > Metazoa > Arthropoda > Insecta > Diptera > Sarcophagidae > Sarcophaga > Sarcophaga subvicina. The sequence continues at coordinate 45,622,858 of OW388084.2, forward strand.
GAACAATAACACACACGATCGTTATTTCACTCACACATCTTTAAAATTCAATATTTCGTAGACACTACAACTGATCTAATACCGTTATTTAGAAGAACAAAAAAAAATACTAACAAATACAAGAACAAAAACAAAAAGAAATACTTACTAACACCCAAAGGCATAATGGCACTTTGCATGTGGCTAAACAACTGGCGATGATGGGCATGTCCTGCTAAACTGGTACCGCTAAAGAAGAGATTCTGATGCAGGGCAATCTGTTGATGGTGAGCATGTGCAGCCGGATGAAGAGGATGTCCAGGATGGTGATGATGATGTCCATGGGCATGAGCGTGCGGATGATGATGTTGCACATGGTGTCCATGATGCGGGTGATGGGGATGTTGTGGGGGGCCTAAATGATGCTGATGATGATGAGGATGGGCCATCATGTGCTGCTGGTGTTGTTGCTGGAGCGCAGTACCTTGTTGATGGTGTACCAATTGTTGTTGCTGTTGTTGTTGTTGTTGTTGGGACTGCTGTTGTTGTTGCTGCTGCTGTTGACCAGACTGCTGTGGCTGTCCCAAAGCAAGGTGGGTATTTGTCGCTGCCGTTGGTAAAGGTGGCGGTACCGGTGGCCCGGCTGCTGAACCAGTGGCTGCCGCAGCCGCATATTGCCGAGCGGTAGCTGTTGCTACAGCTGCTGCTGCTGTTGCCGTTGCTGTAGCTAAAATGTGATGAGTAGTTGAGCGTTGATTTTGTACTGTATTTAAACTGTGTATGGAGGCGTGTACCGCCGATTGATAGATAATACCGTTATTGGACATGGCCGTCATAGACTGGTGATGATACATGGTCGGTCCATTGGGTTGGGCCGATACTGTGGCCATGGCTGTGGCCGATACCGGCGCTAATGGTAGGGCACGATAACCGGCCATAATATTTAAGCACTTTTTCTTTCCTTTTTTTCTTTTTTATTTTCTGTTTTTCAAAGCATTACAGGAAACGAACGCGTTTAATTTTTTTTTTAATTCGTAACTCACGTTTGATTACATAATTGTTTGAAATATTGTTCAAAATATAATTTCAACACACTTGAAAACATTTACTTTAATTTTTTCTATCGATTCTAAATTTCAATTAAAAAAAAACGGAATTGAAAAATAAAATAATATTCTACGGTTTGGAATAAAAACACGCGTCTCGACTCGTTTAACACGTTTTATGCAACTAAAAATGTTATCCGGTTACAGCTTCTTAGATTTCAAAATATTTATCTTGAAATTTCACAAAATGAAATACAAAATTAAATATACAGTGTGTATCACAAGTGCGTGCACAGCTGCAATATTTATTAAACATAATAACAGTTTATTGTCTTAAATCTTAAACTAAGTTGACATTGGCCTTAACTATTCTATAATTACAGTGATATTATACTGACTTACATATATTTGAAGGCATTAAATAATACTTTCTAATTTAAATTTTTAAAACTTTTTAAACATATTTTAATTTTCTTTTCTTTTTGCTTTCCACTGTACTTCAAATAATTTATAATCAATTCTCTTTCGAGAATGAAAAAAAAACGAAATCGTAAATAATTTTTTTTATTTTAAAGATAACAGAGATAAACAACATGCTTCTGTTTCTTTTCGTTTTCGTTATAATAATGAATCTGTTAATCATAACGATGACAATGATGAACAACATCATTATCATGGGCCTCATGAGCATCACAGTTTGCACTAATTTCTCTTAAATAAATTTCTGCACCCAGTAGCAAGTCTTATGAGAAGCATTTCGTAAATGAGCAAATAAAAGCTAGTTTGACATGACATGTCAGGTAATTTTTGTTTACAAATTGTAATTCAAACAAAACTGTAGAAGAGTATTACAAACATAGTGGGTCCAAAGTTGTTTACTAAATGTATTGCAAAGCGATGAAATTTGAGTATTCCCGATTATGTGCAACGCTATACCACGATTTATTCTATCGCATACCACTTAGACACACTCATCTGTTCAAAATTAATAATTTCTACTGGCCTTTCATTTTCCTTTACCTTTACAGTGATGACGTATCAACCAAGAACAATAAATTTAGCCCCCAAAACTTTTTCCTGTTTCTAAAACTGAAACGACTCTTGAAGAGATATTTCCATAACCTGCCATAATAAAATTCCCGAAAACATGGTCAAAAACTATTCTAGTAATCTGTGTTTGTGGACTATTCACAAGCAATTGGTTGTAAAGTTTCCTTCATTATTGAAAAATTGAGGTTTTAATACTCTCGACTTAAGCAGGTAACCTATTTCTAGAAGACGCCACTGTTACCAGTTTCGGGAAGCAGATCGAATTTAATTCTTCAAGATTTCAGCAAACTTTTGGGTTCATTTATGAAATCGACTCTATATTCTTCCAAAGAAAAAGAAAAAATACATAAACTCACACTATAACAATTGAAAATAATGTATTAGAAGTTCCCTATAACAATAACAAATCAACAGTGAGATTCTAGAAGTTACCAGAATGAAAATAAAATGAAATGTAAGTACACTGAAACAAATAGCGACAGCTAAGAGAAAACAACTTCATTTAATTCAACTCGTAATACACAGAAAATACTTAAAGGCAAAAGCTTAGCAATACATTGTCCTTGGTTTCAAACCGGAACTATCTGGACAGAGCTCAACATCTTTGGAAAGCCAAAAGATTGTGATGTATGTTTACCTGAAAGAAATATCTCCCAGAATTAAAGTACGTCTTATAACATGAACAAACTGCTGTTAAAGCATTGAAGAGAAGCAATTATAAAAAGCAGGACAGTAGCGAATACTAAATTATTTTAAGCAGATTTCTATGCACAATAGATGTAGATTAAGAGTTCTTATAGAAATTTTTAGTTACTTAAATTTTTGTATTCAAATACATATTTTAAAAAGGCTAACATCATCTTTTTTCTTTAAATTTGAAGGAGTGTCAAGATAAAACATGTTTTAAAGGTTTTTTAAACAAAATTTAAAAATAAAAAATAAAATATTTGCTTAAGAAATCTTGCCAAAGCTTATCAGAAAAATATAAAAAAAATCACACGAATTTTTGAATATTTTGTCCCACATTCAGTCAGGGCATGGTAATCTACTTTTTGCTTGCCACAGTAAAATAAATATGTATCTGTCTACTTAGCCTTAGCCCAGACCACAGGTTATTAGAGGAAAAATGTTTTCATTTGAATGTTATAGGTTGAGAGAAATTATTTGTTCCGGTCACTCTGGTCGGTTGTTAAACTGAGCTTCCAATAGGTTTCATTTTTTCATCCAAAGCGGATTGTGAAGCTAGATTTGTGAAGCCATTTGTAAAGATAAATTGTAAATATCGATGGACGATGGCAACTATGAGTGGCGCAAATTTAAAAAAAATCATATTTTCATTTTTACAATAAAATTGGTCATTCAAAACAGTACTCGATTCCTTCACGGTGATGACCTGAATCTCTCGTTCAAAATTTTGAATGAAATTGTTGAAGAATACTCCACCCTCCTGAGAGGCCAGAGTTAAACCAACATTTATGGAGTATATTTGACAGCAACCGATAATTAATTATGTTATTAATGTTCAATGACTCTATTGCTGCAAGAATTGTTTGCTATTGGGATAGAAAACACACAAGCTGTAGTTTATTCTATGAAAAATTATTTAAAATCAGTTTTGCTTTTGCAAATTCAAAAAATTACATGGGGATTGCATCTTAAGCTGCTGAAAAAATTTGTGAAATTTACAAAGACGATGTTATAAGTAAAAAAAAACTACAGCGATATGATATGTATGTTTGTTCTCGATTTGGGGGTTCTGGTCGACCAATCACAAAAAAAAATTTCGATGAAATCATGGTATTCATAACCAAATGCCCGATGTTTGGGTTCCACTTCGATTGACAAATGTATTGAACCGAATTTCCATTTACGATTCGAAATTCTATTTGCCGAACGAACTCAAAATTTACGAACAATGAAAATTGGATCATGATAATGAGCGAGAAAGAAGTGAAATTCAGCTTTTTGACGATGGAAAGGGTAGGATTGGTACCAAGAAAGGTAACGCTTCTACAGCTTGGTCAAATGACTCATTTTGATCTTTGTTGTAAACAGCTTATACAGCCAGTATACTAGGCTTACTCTGTTATCCTGTATCACTTATTTGTATTACTGACAGAAACTTAAAAAATTTTATTTAAAAATTATGAAACACAGCATAAAATAAATTGTAATGTTAAAAATTCTGCAAAACAATAGAAAACAACGCGGCTAAAAGATACAATATTTAGAAATTTACGTAGAGAAAATGGTTCGTGAATGTAATAAATGAGAGAAGTGGTTAAACTGCTAAGTAAGATCAAGAAAGCAATTAAAAAAATTAGTATGAACATTAATATTTTTATTTTTTCCTTTTTAAAAAAATTTAGATTAACATAAGGTACTTGAAGTTGCCAATAGTTATTGGTCATATAATAATTCAAATATAATTCGTCATTACAACCCTTCAGTCAGGATTACGACTTAATTTTTCACGCTACTGATGTTGTATGTGTTAATTTTATACATAAGTGGAGGGACCTACAGTTTAAAGTCGACTCCGAACGACAAATTTTTTAGAAATTACTCTCAGAGTTTTTGGCAGAAATCTGCTGAGAGGATGTCGCCGAAGAAATACTTTTTGTATTTTGTTTTGATGCCTGGCCTGAGGCTTTCGTCTTAATAAGCCAACACACTACCTACTAGACCATGGCGGCTTCCGAATCCATAGGTTTTTTAAAAAGGGTTTTTGAAAAAAGGTAAAAATTTTAAAATATTTAAAAACATTTTTCCTGTTCCATAGCCTTGAATATTCAGTCATCCAGGTCTCTAATGTTTTAATATGTAACTTTTGATGGAACTAAGATTAATAATAGAAGCAAAGTCTTCAAAACAAATCTAAAAGGCGGCAGAAATAGAGCTCGTTCAAGAAAAGATGGATGGATGTAGAAGGAGACATAAGAATAAGAATTATGGACGCATCTGAAAATAAGAGAAAAGCCAAACGTTGGGTAAATTATCGTGGCATAAACTTTGTTTATTTTAGGACATTTTACATAAATTTTCCTTACCAAGAATGGAAACATTTAATCACAAAAATTCTTTTGAGAATGGCGGAACTGAAAACAACAATCTGGCATATGTATGTGAATTCAATTTTTAATTTTTTTAAAATTTAAAAAAAATATTTATTCTTGAATTTTTTAAACTTTTATGTGAGATAATTGTCAATAAATTTTTATTATTATTAAAATATTGTTATTGTAAGACATTATAACAAATGACACTTAAATACATATTATAATCTAATCATAGATTATTAATAATAGATTAGAAATACAATTTAATTTATAAATAAAGAAGAGAAAAATATAAATAAAAATTAAATTTAAAAAAACGTAAAATTTTGAACGACATTTAGAATAATTAAGTACACTTAGAAGAGATTCAATTTACAATACTTACAGCTGTGTGAAATATAATAGTAGCGCTGTATTAAAAATATTTTAGTTAAGTAAAAAAATTTATTTTTATTCCATTTAAAAAAGTTTGTTATTACATTTTATTACCACCAGTCTAATCTATTGAAAAATAAAAAAACTTCAAGACAAATATTAATTTTCCAAAGAAAACGATGCTAAATTGTTAAAAACTCAAAATATTTGGCGTGCAAAATAATAGTAGTAGCATTAGAAAACGTAGCTGCAAAAAAAAATGTTGTCACAAGGATTACTTTTTTATGTTATTTTGTTAGATAGACCTTAACATTTAGTTGAAAAGCCCTTATTGGCTATTACAGCTGCGCAACGCCGACGCATTGAGTCAACTAAAGATATGCACCTCTCGATAGGAATCTTTCCCAAGCTGACCTCACTGACGCCCACAACTGCTTTACATTTCCCGGGTTATCTTTAAAAATATCTTTTTTTACATCGCCCCAAAGATGTTCAATGGGATTTAGATCTGGGGACTGAGCCGGCCATTCTAATACCTCAATTTTCTTAGAAGAAAGAATAAAACGAATGGTATCATCAGACCCATTTGTGACTTCTACAAAGATAAAACAGGACGTGGAGCTTGATGTTCATACCTCAACTATTCGCTGGCATCTAATTAAAGACAATTTATATGGTAGAAGTATAAGGAAAGTACCATTGATGAATTCAAGACATGTCCGCAACCGACTTAAATTTGCTAGACTTCACTTTGATTGGCCTCAGACGAAATGGCGCAATATTCTGTGGACAGATGAATCCAAAGTTGTTCCTTTGGGTAATCCTGGCACCAGAAAATATGCAAGAAGACCATAGAACAAGGAATACGATCCTAAATTTGTCATGAGGACCGTAAAGCATGGTGGTGCAAAAATTAACGTTTGGTGTTGTTTTTCTTATAATGGTACAGTACCCATATTTTGAATTAAAGGCAACATGGACTCCTCAATGTTTGTGGAAATTTTAAAAACTGTCATGCTACCTTATGCAGAATATAATATGCCGCTTAAATGGGTGTTCCAACAGGACAACGACCCAAACATACCAGTATAATGGCAAAAAATTGGTTTTCTGAAAATAAAATTGAGGTATTAGAATGGCCGGCTCAGTCCCCAGACCTAAATCCCATTGAACATCTTTGGGGCGATGTAAAAAAAGATATTTTTAAAGATAACCCGGGAAATGTAAAGCAGTTGTGGGCGTCAGTGAGGTCAGCTTGGGAAAGATTCCTATCGAGAGGTGCATATCTTTAGTTGACTCAATGCGTCGGCGTTGCGCAGCTGTAATAGCCAATAAGGGCTTTTCAACTAAATGTTAAGGTCTATCTAACAAAATAACATAAAAAAGTAATCCTTGTGACAACATTTTTTTTTGCAGCTACGTTTTCTAATGCTACTACTATTATTTTGCACGCCAAATATTTTGAGTTTTTAACAATTTAGCATCGTTTTCTTTGGAAAATTAATATTTGTCTTGAAGTTTTTTTATTTTTCAATAGATTAGACTGGTGGTAATAAAATGTAATAACAAATTTTTTTTAAATGGAATAAAAATTAATTTTTTTACTTAACTAAAATATTTTTAATACAGCGCTACTATTATATTTCACACAGCTATACATATCTATTTATACATTTAAAGACACATATACACTCATATGACAATATTGAGAAAATAAATAATTTAAGGCATCTCTGCAAACATTTCTTGATACGTCACTGAGGCTTCAACACTTAAAAAATGAAGGATTTAATTCCTTTGTTTTACAATATAACGGGAGAAGCTATTTTCAGAATTAAAAAATAGTTGTCAGAACATTACGTTGATAACATTTATGTGAACAGGACAACGATACGATATAAGCAATACGATAAAGTCGCGTAAAGCATAGGGAATAGTGACGACCAAAAAATATTTGCAGAGTTTAAAATCACAATAAAAATCCTTAAAGCCCAAAAAAAATTCAAAATTCTTAGACAAAAAAAAATAAAGAAACAATTGTGTGAACGAGACAGACAGCGAGAGTAATAAACAACTTAATAAACACATACAATTACACATTTACACATGTAATAATACATCAATACTATATACACACATGTACGTACATATACACACATACGAATATAAAATACACACTTAAATATTAATGACATGAAATGAAAATTAAAATGAAAACCAACAACAACCACTTGCAAAACATTTACATGAGAGAAACGAAACAAAAAGAAACAAAAAGAAACAAAAAGAAAAGAAGAAAAAATAATCAAAAACGTAAAAATAAAGGCCAAGAGTCTCTTGCTGGTTCCCCCCTTTTAAACTCACACAACAAAAAATATTGAGAAACTAATTTTCTTGCTTAATTGGTTGCTTACGCAAGTATTTTGTACAGATTTTAAATTAAATTTTAAACGCTTTAATTAAATTAAAATTAAACGATATTCAGGAAATTTATTTGGGTTTAGTAGGTTGCTTTACTAATCTTTTGTCGAAAACAAATTGTCGGCAATTGTCGGCTCTCAAATGTAATATCTCTGACAGTAACTGCATCGCATCAGGCAGCACTTCAATTTGTTCCAAAGATACCAATTTAAACTTCAGTTTGTTAGAAGACAATATTGAAATCACATTCTCAAATCCGTGGTTCGAATCCCATTAGAACTCTCGAACAAAACGGCAACTACCTCTCAGATGTCTTCTAGCAAAAACTCTAGCGAGTAAATAAAAATCTCGACAGCAAAAATGAAGAGTTTCTCAAAAATCTATCGTTCGTTCTCATGCATAAAATTAACACTTGCAACATGGGTGGTATGAGAAGCTAGGCTGTAAATCTGATTAAAGGATTGTAATGATTAATAATGTAATTAAGTAACTAAGAATCGACGTTTAAAAATTATTGAATATGCCTCACATTTTTTGTAGAAAAGCTAAGATTACGGAGACGTTGCTGTATCTAGAAAAACAACAGTGTAGTGATTCACTTCAATCGTTAGGGAACTAGGCATTCATTAAAAAATGGAAGCCACGTGAATTGATAATAAAAAAAATCAAATGATTCAAGAAAATGAAAGCAAAACATTTCTAAAGTAAATGATTTCACCAGGATCTGGGACGAAGCAAGGTGAAGATTCACAGACGGTGGCAAACCTATGATTAAACAACCCGGAAGGGTGCTGCGTGTCTGGTTGCATTTAAAAGGAATTGTTCCTTCAAAGCTTTTAAAATGTTTTGAATTTTTAGCTTTATCATTCGGGTTACTAATCCTATGATTACTGTTGAAATTATTCCAACATTAAGTTCAACTACGTGGCTGTATTTACGACAATTATTAAAATTACCCTGAAAATTTAATGCAGTTCGATTCACTAGTGAAAGTACCAATTCATCGTTGCTACTGATACATACATACATACATAATTGGTCATTACAACCCTTCAGTCAGGATTACGATCTAGTTCCTCACACCACTTGTGTTATGTGTGTTAATTTTTTATACATGAGTGGCGGGACCTACAGTTTAAAAACGACTAAGGACAGATTTTTGAGAAACTTTTCATGTCAATTTTATTTACTCTCAGAGTTTTTGCCAAAAATCTGCTGAGAGGAAGTCGCCGAAGGAATATTTTTTGTATTTTGATTGATGTCTGGCCTGACGTTTGAACCCTGGCTTTACGTCTAATAAGCCAACACACTACCTACTAGACTACGGCTACTGATACTGCAATTTAAACCCTGTAAGAGCAAACGTTTTAAATACTTTCACATTAGTGGCAAACGAAATTTATACAAATCAACTTGTAAAGGTAAAGAAACGAAATATGATTGGAATGCATTTCAAGAGCAAGTTAGACTAACCAATTACGTTTTGCATTTTTTCCAGGATACCCAGTAAAATTTGCCATTTTACCTTACATAAAGTAACAAATTAATGGCTCGAGTAAATCATTGAATTTTTATTAAAAATATCCGTGGTATATGACAAATATGTTCCGTAAGTTCCGTTAACTTTATGATCACTATAATCGTCCGACTATACGAACTAGTATGCATAAATCTTACATAATTTTCACTTTATTAGACAGTAGTCCACCAACCCATATGCGAACAACACCGAGGAGAACATTTGTTTCCGTAGCGGCCAGTATCAATGAACATCCGGCATAAAAATTAAAATTTATTGAAATTTTTTACACAAAATGAAAGAATTGAACTTCGCTGACATATGACATCAACCAAATGGTGTCACATTTCGCATAGCTGTCAAGTTTAGGCAATTCAATGCTACTAGAGTATTTCCAGTAAAGATAAGTAAAGTCTCTCTTACACAGGGAAAAGCCAGCCACAATCATAGTCCTGGAAGAAAATATTACAGATGCTATGCAGCTAGTAGTTGAAATGTTCGCAAAAGTATGTCAAAATCAAAATTCCCGGCTAGACCACTTACGCGGGCAATACGTACATTAAATTATGTTTACTTTTAAAATTTTTTTAGTTTCCGTTTTTTTTTTCAACTGTTGGGGGTTAGTTGTTAACTGTAGTTGAAATGCATAAAATGCTGACTAAAAGACAAAGATCGGAATAGAGTCTGCTTTCGACGTTAGTTTTCATTACGACCCCTGTAGTTTTGTAATTACGCACAGTTACTAAATTATATATACGGTTAAAAACTTTCAGAAATTTTTTAACTAATCGGTTTTCGTTGAAAATCTTTATAGTTTCCTTGATGTTAAGACGGTCTTTTGCATTGGTTAAAAAATTTCTGAAATTGAACTGAATTGTGTATGCATCCGATTTACAAATTTCACAAATTTCTGAACCAATGCAAAAGACCGTCTTAAAATCGAAGAAAGATGTCAGACAATTATAAATATTTTCAACGAAAACGGATTGGTTAAAAAATTTCTGAAATTTGTTAACTTTTGTGGGCCGGTGTAGGCCCGTCTTAAAATCGAGGAAAGTTGCCAGACAATTACAAAGATTTTCAACGAAAACGTATTAGTTAAAAAATTTCTGAAATTTGTTATCCGTATGTATACTTTTGTGGCTGGGTGTATTTTTCAATTAAAATCAAAAATGATATTGTTTGACATTAGCGTACATATATTCTCTCTGAGACGTTTCTTTGTTGAATCCCTAAGCGCTAAGCTTTTGATAAGTGTAGCTGATATGGCCAGAACTTTGCTGGAGATCAACAGGAGTTTTGGAGGGTATACTCAGCAAAAGGAAAAATTGAGAAAAGTGAATGGAAAGGTATTTGAAATAACTTGAAATTTTGCTAGGAAGATATTTATGTCATGCAATGAAAGAGTAGCATCAGTAGCCGGTCTTTGACCGGACATTGTAAATTATTTTAAGACCACTATGTACGAATCACCAGAATATGCACTTAGAACCTGTAATTCGTTAATGAATTTCAGAAGTACATATATCCCTGCGTGATTAGGAAAGACAGGGAGTTATCCTTACTTAACATCATTAAATTTGTCTGGACATCAGAATGAGAGGTCAATACAAAGAGACCTTACACAGATTGCCGGCAGAACAATAGTGATGTAATAATATGAGACCGGTGAACTTTTGTTTCTGATCTCAAAGCAAATTGTCCTCCATTTCAAGATATTATTTGTCTTTTTGTCCTTTCCTTGCAGTTCAAAAGATTTATTTAACGAAACATTGTACTGTTCACTTATTGTTATTAAATCCTTAACAGGGAGGTCCTACAAATACTATCAATCACAAATTTTATCACACTCAATATTTGTTAATATTTCTTTATATTATTTTGCAGACTTTTATACAAAAAGTACCGCCACATTTCTAAAAAGTTACGCTATTTGATTTGTACAAGAAAATGTTAAGAAAATATTGAAAGCGTGCAGGTTAGAAGAAACCGGATAACTGCGTTTTGAATTCACTTTTTCGATACTTTGGCAAAACTTTAAAACTTTTACAAGTAACAACTCTCAACAATTTGTTATTATTACTGAGAATTGATTTAAATTTTTTATTAATTTCTTTAATTTCTTGCTTCGGCAGAACATATAGTAAAATTGGAAAAAAATTTTCTTTAAATTGTATTTTTCAAATAAAATTCTCTTAAAAAAAATTGACACGTAAAAAATAACAACACAGTAAAAAAAAATAAGAGACTCTTGTGCGTAAATTAAAAATTTCTTAATTTAACAGAAATAAGAAATTCATTAAAAAAAATTAATAACAAGGAAAATAGCACACTTAGTTTAAATACGACATTTAGATCCTTTTTTAATACTTAAAAATTACAACAATTTTTCTTTACAACATTTAAAAATATTTAAATTTTTTTAACAACAGTATATTTTTAAGAAAACATTAAACATTTACTATTAAACTTTATAATATATGATATTAACTAATATACAATGTGTACATAGTTATGATAACATTTAACATTTATTTAACATTTATTTATACATTTATTGTGTTTTATTTAAAACATATATTTCAAACAAATTTTGTTTTTTTTAATAAAATTAACAACATCGAGAACAACATTTAAGTAACACACTTAAAGAAAACATTTCTTTTTAATTTTATTAAAAACCTTTTTTTTGCAATTTGTTTGCCTCTTTCACAAGCGATCACTTAGAGGTGTTGATAATATTGATAATGTTGTTATTGTTGTTTTTTCTTCTTTCTTCTTTGTTTTTACAATTTCACAAAATCACAATTTTCTTTACGTCATTTTTAGTTTCATTTTTATTGTATTTTTCTTTATTTTTTTTTTTTTAGTTTTACCGACCGAACGTTACGTACGCATACGTATGATTAATATTTTTTCATATAATTTTTGTTTTTACAAAATAATTAATACTCATACGCTCCGTTAAAATGATATTCGTTTACGTCATAGATTTATCGAAAGAACATTAAAAAACGTGCGTTGTAACGTGTTGCACGTATGGCTAACGTTTAGTAACTAAATCCTTTAAACATTGCAAATATTATTGGGAGTGTGTACAAGAGTAAATTTATATCAGTAGGTGTGTGTGTGTGTTGGTTTGTCCATGTGCATAAAGCATATGCAATAACATTATTCATGTTTAACACTCATACTCACACCTTTACTCCTCATGTACAACACATATTAAGAAACATTGCTCGCTGAAATGCTATTCGTGGCCAAGTATATTCCCTCTATATATTCTATGTATAAAAGAGAGGGAAAGTGTATATATATGTGTGTGTGTGTGTAGTTGTAAATGAAAAACAATAACAACAATAGTAATAAAAGCAAAGACACTAGGACAACAACATTAATAACAATAAAGGCTTACAATTCTTGCCAAAACCTTTCACGTTTCCCTTTGACAACACCAAGAGAGCGAGTGAGAGAGAGAGAGAAAGAGTAAAACTACAATTCCAAAGACCTCTAGCAATAAAAACAAAAGGAAAATTGCATTTGAAAAAGCAACAACACAATAAAAACAAAAGCAAAAAGGAGAATAACAAATAAAAGTGTAGGGGGCTGTCTTAAGTTTCAAATAGAAATTTTCCAAAAAAAATAGTATTTTTTAAACGTAGATATTTTTAAATAAAAAATATTAAAATTATTATAATTTTTATTTTTATTTTCATTAATTTTGTTTATTTTTATTAAAATTATTGTGTAACAAAATTTGCTCCGGGTATGCTTTTTGAAGGAAAAATTAAAATTTTCCCCTCTTTTGCTTAAGTTGCAGCCTATTTTTTAATTCATGCGTTTCTCTGTGTCTGTGTGTGTTAGAGAATCTAATAGTTTTTGTTGTTAATACTCTGGTAGTAATGGTGTGTGCATTTCTTTCTATTCCTTTAGAATTTCTCATACAAGTCTTGTTCTTCTACGTAAATTTCCTTAAATCTTTGCATTTTCATTAGTATTTCATATCAAACCAACAAACGAACGACCAGCAAACGAATAAACGAAACTGTGTTCGTAAATTCCTTCGTATGTTACGTTGGTTTTTTGTTTATTTCTTGCTTGTATTTAAATTTAGGGGTTGAATTGCATTTCAATAGAAAACATAATAGACCTGCGCATTATATTTGTAAGCCAGTAGGAAAAAAGCGCGCCTAAATATATGCAAAGACTTCCCCTTCAAATGCAAAGAGAGAAAGAAAAAAACCAGAGAGTGAATGAAAAAGACAAAAATTCACTTCGTAGACAAGCATAATACAAAGCACGTGGTTTTGACTTTTTATTGTTTTTCGTATTTTATTCTGTTTTTGTTATCCTTTTAGCCTGAGCACGTGATTTTTGGTACGGTTTTGTTTACAAACAAAACAATTACAAACAATAAACGTGTTTTTATGTTTACACGAGGACCAACTTATTTAAAAAGTTAAGGTAAGGAAAACAAAGCAAAACAAAACAAAACAAAAGAGAGCCACTTACGAACGATGTGGTGTCAAATTACACGTATCATGTTGTCAATTTGTAATCAAAATATAAGCCGCACAAAAAATATAACGTCCGTTACGCTCTTATTAACATCGTAAAATTAAAATAAACGCGAATATTATTGCATCGAGAACAAAGTTTTTGTTGGGCTTTTTCGTGAAAATCAATGTGAAAAGCAAAAGTAATGCTACACTTACCACTTAATATGCTTAATATTAATCGGTATTTTAAATAAAATCGGCATAAGAATTGCAAACTGTTTTTTGCAACGTTTTTTGTAAATGAAGATTTAGGAGAGTTTTCAAATATACTAACTACACACGGAAGTATGTACGCATGTTAGTTTATTTTCTTTAAATATTGAAAGACGTTATTTGAAGGATCATAAACATTGATCATGAAATTTAATTCAAAAATTCATTATTTTAGATTACTGAAAAATGTTTGTTATCATACCATATACTATGTATATATGTACAGTCTGTGACAAAATTTAACTTAAAGCGAACAATTTCTCTTCATATTTTTATGAACTATGATTGTAAATACATAAATGCATATATCTATCTATCTATATATATAAAAATGAATGTTTGTTTGTATGTAATTAATAGAATCGTAAACTATGCATTTAAACATGTTATGATCTTTAGCAAAGTTGTTGCGCATGAGCCGACGAAGTTTTCTAAGTTGGTATGACCAATATCCGACAGGTGGCGCCACTGAAAATTACTAAAAATGAATTAAATCGTAAACTGTGTATTTAATCATGTTATGATCTTTAGCAAAGTAGTTGCGCATGAGCTGACGAAGTTTTATAAGTTGGCATGACCAATTTAGGACAAGTAGCGCCACTGAAAATTACTCAAAATGAATTAAATCGTAATTTGTGCATTTGATCATGATATGAACTTTTACAAAGTTGTTGAGCATAAGTCGACGGAGGTTTCTAAGTTAGTGCGATTAATTTCCGATAGATAGCGCCACTGAAAATTATTCAAAATTAATTGAATCGTAAACTATGCATTTGATCATGTGTTAATCGGACAAATATCAGATATTTTAGGATTCATCATTTATGATTTTAATAACATTTAGTATAACTCATTCCCGTAAAATGTCAATCACAACTTTGAAACATTTTAATTTTGAAATTTTTTTAAAAATGCTGTTGGGTTCAATTGGATTGGGTACATTGTGAGATTGTAATAGATTTAAACGCATTTTTCATGTCATTCCCGTGCAATCATGCCTCCAAAGCGACAAGCAATTGGAAAATCTTCGAGTACAAGCCGCTGAGACCCGATAGAATGCGTACTACTTATACCCGTTCGCCTGAATCATCTGGACAACGGGAAACAAAATCCATAAACTGATTCAAAATTAATTGGATATTTGTGTAATGTCTTTCCTTCAAATTTATATTTGTTGGTGGCGCAGTAACACGCGCAGGGTCCAGCTAGTACATAAAATATTTTTCCATATTTCGTTTTGTTCGAGATGTCTAACTTGGTGTTCAAACCGTGGCCTCACGTCTAATAAGCCAATACACTACCTAATAGACTATGGCGTGTGTGATTGCATACTCAATGCAATGTATACAAAAGCAATGTATTTAAAATTTCCTATAAAAACATATCTTCGACAATTTTACTTTTCATAAAACACGTGTTAAATCAAATCGGCAATTGTCTCAAAAGTATTCGTATGGATCTTATAAGTTCACGTTTTAATGCCGGTGGTACGTACGTACCATTCTGTCATTCAACTACAACTATCCCGATAGTTTTATAAAGGATAAGATTCTATCCAAATCCCTATTGCCTAGAAGAGTTGAACAATTAATTTAATTATACAGCGCATTCTGATGGAAATAAGTTGTGGGAGGTAAGAGAGAGAGAGTAGTGTTATGTTGTATTTGAATTGGTTCGAGTTGTAAGCAATTAGAAAAACTAGGGAGAGAGCGGCTAAAGAATGAATTCTTTCTCCGATACATTGTACGTTGCACTGCCAACCAAAGGATAACACATGTGCAATAGAGTACTAGGACATAATAACTTGTAATAGCGACTGAACAGTGAAATATGAGTCCCAGTGAATTAATAGCGTTGTATACACTTCTTCTGTGTCTTGTTTGAAGGACTCAAAAAAGCCTTTGAGGCAACGACCCATACACACAGTTACTAAATTATACATACGTTTAAAAAATTGCAGAAATTTTTTAACTTATCCGTTTTCGTTGAATATCTTTATAGTTTCCTTGATTTTAAGACGGTCTTTTGCATTGGTTAAAAATTTTCTGAAATTGAACTGAATTGTGGCCCTGCACAGGCCCACAAAGGTATACATCCGATTCACAAACTTCACAAATTTCTGAACCAATGCAAAAGACCGTCTTAAAATAGAGGAAAGTTATCAGACAATTTTCAACGAAAACGGATTAGTTAAAAAATTTCTGAAATTTGTTATCCGTATGTATACTTTTGTGGCTGAGTGTACATGTAAGATTTATTCTATTATCGGTCAGATATAGAAAAAGTAAAAATATCAAATGGATGGAATTATTTCTTGCACTGTCTTAAGAAACCAAAATACTTTCGACACTTGAAAAATCGTTCGGTCCTTCACTGTCGTGAAAATTATTCCACTAGAGGTTACTGCACATAGTACTTGGGCAAGCTAATGTATTTGATTGCCCTCCAATCATTAATTTCCACTCTCACTCTCTCTGCCTTAAAATAGAAACTAACTCCAGAGAATTGTTTTTTTTTATTTTTTAATGCAAAGGCATTGAAGACGCTGTAACATAGTAGGGATCGTGTTTTTGCCGCAATGTCTCAGTTCGGTATACCTGCGAAGCTGATACGGCTATGCAGAATGACTGAGCAATTCCTGCAGCTGCGTTAAGGTAGGAATGAACCCCTCCAAACCTCTTAGTACCGTGCGAGGTTTCAGACAAGGTGATGCCTTATCATGCGACCGCTTCAATTTCGTCATGGAGAGTGTTCTGCAATGGCACTATTTTTCAAAAAAGCGTCCAGTTGCTTGCGTTCGCTGACGACATTGACATCATAGGGCGTACCAAGCGAGATGTTACTGCTGCCTTTAGTGCTATTGAACGGGAGTCTACTAAGATGGGTCTGCCAATAAATGAGGGCAAAACAAAGTATATGTTATTGACAAGTAGAGACGTGCGGCGTATTAATCCTCAGATTACGGGCGATAACTATAATTTTGATACAGTCAAGGAATTTAGTTATCTTGGCTCCGCCGTTACCACCAAGAATTATGTCAGTCTGGAAATCCGTTAATCGGGTTGTTAATGGGTTAGCTTATTAGACATGAAGCCTCGATTCTAACCCCAGATCAGACGTCTCCAAAAAAAACGAAATATGAATACATTTTTCTTTGGCGACTTAGGTTAGGTTAGGTTAGAGGACGTGTACTTGTCAATTAAGACAAGTATAGTACCCGGAGGTCGAATTGACCCATTGTACAACGTCCTAGTTTCTCACACCGCTTATGTTGTGTGTGTTAATTTTATACATGAGTGGTGGTGGACCTACAGTTTAAAGTCGACTCCGAACGATTTTAGAAATTTTAGAAACTTTTTTATGGCAATTTTATTTACTCTCAGAGTTTTTGCCAGAAATCTACTGAGAGGAAGTCGCCGAAGAAATATTTTTTGTATTTTGTCTTGATGCCCCAGGCCAGGCATCTAATAAGTCAACACACTACCTACTAGACTACGGCGACTTCATTCAAATTTTTGGGAAAAAATCTCAGAGTAAATAAAAATGTCAGGAAAAAGGTTCTCAAAAATCCGTCATTCGAGTTTAAACTGTGACCCACTCATGTATAAAATAAACTCACACAACATAAGTGGTGTGAGAAGCAAGGTCGTAATCCTGACTGAAGGGTTGTAATGACCAATTATGTATGTATGTAATGCAAAGGCATAAATCAAAAGAAAATCAAACAGCAGTTAACAACAGCAAATTTAAGTGAAACACATATCATGCTTGATAGCTGCGATACCTTATTTTTAAGTATTTATAAACTTTTGAAACTTGAACGCTATATGCTACTAAGCTCTTAAATTTAGTTTAAATGCTTGTCAAATTTTTTTTCAATGTAACAAAATAGTGTTGAATTTATAAAATTATTGGATTTACAATTCCTACATAAAAATCATTAGAATTTAATGAATATAATGATGTTGACATTATTACCACAATCTAATGAAATGAATTTTTTGATTTTATCGCATATCAAAAATCCTTTCTTTTTTGTCTCTTTTTTTTGTTATAATAATCTAATCTATTAAATAATTATAATTACTACTGTTGCTGTTGTTGCTATTGCTGCTACTTATTGTTGTATTTACAAAAACTATAAACAAAACCATATTTAGTTAATAGCTAACAAAAGATAATAAATTAATTTGTTTAATGTCGATTTAATTTTCAACCAAAATATATACGATGAACACTCAACTCAACATGACGCAACTCCACTCCACTTCGCTTCACTTCACTTTACTTATTAAAAATGCATTAGAATTTCATAGAAAATTAATTGCAAAATTCCAAAAACAAAAACAGGAATCATAACGATAAACAAAAACAAGAACAATAGGAAAACGAAAATCTAACACACAAAATGAATACATATTTTGAAACACTGATGACATCTACATACATACATACATACATAATATTTATATATATAATGGATTTGATGTTTGGAAATGTCATAGTTTGAGTTGTAAAATTTTCTAATAAAATTCATTAAAACCGGCAGTAGTGGCAGAAAACACAAACATGTAGGAACAAATTGATGTAAAACAAAATGGACTGATGTACAGTAACAAATGGTGAAACGGTATTCGTATGCTTTAAACGTTAAATCACACGCTACGTTGCATAAAATATTTTTATTAAAATAAGGGCCATTTATTACGACTTGCCGTTAAAGTTGGGTTTAGTTAAAGGTAACTTTAGCTAAAGTGAACTTTAAAGTCGTCTTTAACTTCTTTTCGTTATTATAACCTACAGATAATATAATGTTAACTTTTTCAAAAATGTGGCAGTGCCAGAGCAATGTCGTTAACATTGCTCAATTAAACAAGTCTTTTTAAACTCAGTGGCAACGACGGGCTTCTTTTTTTTGTTGTATTTGCTTATTTTGTTATATTTGAAGGTGCCATATTGGAAATAATATACACTAGTGGCACAAATTAAAGCAACTGTCCTAATATTTTAACATTTCTACAGAAATATTAAAAAAAATTAACTGAGAATATTTAAAGATTGCTATTATAACTCTTTAGGGTTATATTAATTTATTAAAAAAAAGTTTTATTAAATAAAAATTTTTTAGTTTTAAAAAAAAATAAGGGAAAAATGAAAATGTTACATTTTTGGATGGCAGAAACTAAAGCAACTCTTAATAAAAATGAATACTATTTCAATCATCTCTAATTTTTTCCCGTTACCTTTATGCAGTTATCTTTTTTACTTTAAAAGTTTGTGTAAAAGTTAAAAAAAATATATAATTTCTTAATATTAAGGCAATAACTATTTTTTTAAGGCAATAACACTAAAAAGTTGCTGATAAAATATTTTTAAAAATGGCGAGAAATAAATACAATTCGTTTATTAAAAACCAGCGGCTGCGCTGGCTCGGCCATGTCGTTCGAATGGAGGAGGATGCGCCGGCAAGACGGGTATTTGATGCGGGAATCTGCGGAAGTCGGCGAAGAGGACGACCTTGCATCCGCTGGAAGGACCAAATCGAGGAAGCCCTGTCATCAATTGGTGTGACCAACTGGCGTAGGCGCGCACGAAGCAGAGGCGCCTGGAAGGATGTGTTGCGGCAGGCCGAAATCCGATAAACGGGTTGTTATGGCCAATTAAGTAAGTAAGTTATTAAAAATGAAATAATAAAACAATATAAAGGTGGAATGTCGCAAAAAAGTCTCTCAAAAAAATTTAACATACACAAGTCAGTTATTTGCCGTCTTATTAAAAAATTCTTATCAAGTGATTCAGTTGAAACTATTCATAGTGGTGGAAGACCTCGTAAAACGACAGCTCGCGAGGGCAAAATGATAATTCGGGAAATCAAAAAAGATCCATTTGTTTCGTCATAAAATGTTGTAAACACATTAGGTTTAAATATCGCAGCAAGAACAGTGCGAGACAGAGCACTAAAAACAGGACTACGCTCCAGAAAAGTTGCAAAAACCCTTTATTTCAAGTAAGAACCGTAAAGCGAGAGTAGAATTTGCTAAGATGCATTTGCACTGGAGTGTTGAAGAATGGCGAAAAATCCTGTTTTCCGATGTATCCAAATTTAACTTGAAAGGATCTGATTCAAAACACAAATGCGAAGGCCCCCGAATAACCCTAAGTATAGCAAGGGAACAGTTAAGCATGGTGGTGGGAATGTAATGGTGTGGGGGTGTTTTCACTCAATGGAATCGGGCCTCTGTATGAAATTAGTGAGACTATGGACCGCTATTTCTACAAAAATATTTTGGAAACTGTCATGTTGCCGTTTGCAAAAGATGAAATGCCTACCGGATGGATTTTTCAGCACGATAATGATCCAAAGCATACATCGAAATATGTTAAGTCCTGAATTCAAGATCAAAATATTAACATACTTAAATGGCCAGCTCAGTCAACCGATTTAAATCCTATAGAGAACTTGTGGGACATGGTGAATAAAAAATAAAACGTGAGCAGGGATCGAATTAACGAAATTTTTTCCTCCAAATAAAAGAAGCGTGGGAAAGCATTCCAGAAAGCGAAATTAAAATATTAATTAATTCAATGCCTCGCAGATGCGCTGCTGTTTTGCAAAACAAAGGATATTCCATTAATTATTAAGATTGTTAGAAAATTGAAAAAAATTTAAATGAGTTGCTTTAGTTTCTGCCATCCAAAAATGTTCATTTTAATTTTTCTTTCATTTTTTTGAAACTAAAAAATTTTTATTTAATAAAACTTTTTTAATAAATTAATATAACCCTAAAGAGTTATAATAGCAATCTTTAAAAATTCTCAGTTTAATTTTTTACAATATTTCTGTAGAAATGTTATAATATTAGGACAGTTGCTTTAATTTGTGCCACTAGTGTATATTGCCATATTAAACTTAACTTTAAACGTTAAAGGTAGTATGATCCTGCCATTAGCTTAACGCTCACTTCTACCTTATTGTCCACTTATAATGATGAAAAACAATTTATCTGCCCTTTAAAATCCTCCCTTTAGTTAACGGAAGTTGTAATAATGGCTCTAAATGTTTTGTAATACTGCTGTACTCTCTCTCTCTTATTTTTGCTAATGAGAAGACCGCCACCGAAATTGTGTAACCGAATTGGTTTTAAAATAGGATAACCGTGCTAATTTTAACTGCATTGGTCAGTAGTATAGGTTGTTTATATTGTGATATTTTTAGCTTCACATTGTTGCAAGAACTTTTAAAAATTATTTTATTCCGTGTAAAGTTATCTACGTTTAAAACTTAATGTAAGTTGCTAACATTACCGGGATTTTTTGCGGTTTAAATTTGATCCAGTGGTTATCTCGAATCTGGCAATACTTATGTCATTCTATTCTGTTACAAAATTCAGTATATTATCTTTACTGGAGGTAATGAATCGATTTACGCTTGAACAACGTTGGGATTTATTGGGAAATTAGTTTAGGCAATTGGTCGGAAATGAAAAAGAAGATCCAACAATGCCCGGTATACGCAAGTTTACTGCTAAAGTTCGTTAAATTGGTTTCATTGATGATGCGCCAAACGTGATATAATATTGAAACTGTGGCTGAGAGTGTTGCACACTATCAACTCGTCATCGTTCCAAAGAATTGAAAATTTCACCCACCAGTTTATGACGAATTTAGCGAAAAGATCTCCGTGTGACGTCTTACAAAGTTCAATTGGTTCAAGAGTTGAAGGCGCATGGCCATCCGCTTTATTTTCACGTCGGTAGATCGAATGAAGCTCATTATCATCTTGGTGGGTACGTTAATAAGCAAAATTGCCGTAATTGGCGATCAGAAATCCCACACGTGGTCTTACAGAAGCCAATGCACCCATTACGAGTGACTGTTTGATGCGGCTTGTGAAGCGGAGGTATCATTGGCCCATATTTCTTTTAAAATAAAAACGGCCCAGCAATTACGGTCAATGGAGACACCTATCGTACCACGGTAACCGATATTTTTTACCCGTTCTTCATGGTATTAATATGAACGATTTTTGGTTTCAACAGGATGATGCAACTTGATATACATCGAATGCTACAATCGATTTATTGCGTCAAACGTTTGATAGCCGCTTAATTAGCCGAAATGGTGATGTCAATTGGTCGCCAAGAAACTGCGATTTGACACCGTTGGACTATTTTCTGTGGGGCGCCGTTAAAGAAAAGCGTTTTGCAGACAAACCAGAGACAATTCATGATGACTGCTGAGATACAACCCTAAACAGTCAAAAAAAAAATGCAGGAAAATTGGTCCGATCGAATCCACATGAATGAAATAATATTCTGTTTCTAACCGGACCATTTGTACTTTTATAAATTTGCCAAAATTTCAAACCTTTTTTGTATTATTGTATTTTTAAATTTAAACTTTCAAATGACCCACCCGTTAGAAAAATAGCAGAAGATTGGATACTTTTTTGATACAATTATCAAATTGAAACTGAACTTTATTTACTACGGATAGCCTATTGATTGGCAAACTGATAAGCAGGAATTCCCAGACTTAATGAACTTTGCAGTGGTAAAAAGCATTTCTATGGAAATAATCCAAGTAGAACCCTCTTTAGACTTGTTGCAATTGTAACATTTTGAAACCATCTTGTACCACAGCTGGTTATTTGCATGAAAGAACAACAAGAGTGGGTTGGATGAAATACAAGACGTATTTACTGTTTAGAAAACTTACCTCTGAGAATCACTTATGACTTGAATCAAGCCATTCATAATTTTGAAGAAACTCTGACTAGCCATACAATGGGCTTTTAAGGCTCCAAAAACAAATTAGGTACATACCTACATAAATAGTCATTCCAACCCTTCAGTCAGGATTACGACATAGGGGTCTACAGTTTAAAATCGACTCGGAACAACAGATTTTTGAGAAACTTTTCATGGCAATTGTATTTACTCTAAGAGTTTTTGCCAGAAATCTACTGAGAGGAAGTCGCCGAAGAAATATTTTTTTTTCTGACCTGAAATTTAAATCGTGCCTCACGTCTAATAAGCCAACACACTACTTACTACGCCTCAGATAATGGTTGTATATTATTGAACTTAAGCCGATATTGCTTTAATTTTCAAGAAAAATTTGGGTTTTTTTTTTATCACTTTTTCATGTATGTTTTCAGAAATTTCTTTCTTAAAATTCATATTCTCTCGTCCAATTAAGACTCATCAATATGTGATCAATTAGTTTTAACTCACATCGTATTGTGAACCCCTTTCTCTCCTCACAATAGGAATTAAGAAATTAAGAAAACTGCTTCGATATGGCACTCATGTAGCAGAGAAATTAAGCAAATAAATCCTCCAAGGAATTCAGCAAATAAAGTGTGTACACACTTCGTACACACAGCCACAGATAATCAGTGTTGAAATAAGAAACTTTTTTTATTTATTGGCGAGGAACGAAAGAAGCTGAATGAAGTTAAAGCCACAACAACACAAAACAACAAATATTTTCAATTTTTCTCGTTCTTCTCTTCTTTTTTTTTTTTGCTTAGAATTTTGGCAGGAAACTTAAAACGGAATTTTTTTAATAGTTTTTCGTGAGAGCCCAACAACCCACTTGCAATTGAAGATGTGAAAAAGTATTGAACTTTTGAACAGCTCAACCGGCAAGTGTTTCTTGTACGAATTGCTGTTATTGAGCACAATATAGATGAGCCTTGAGGCATTCGAATCAATGAATGGCTGATGATGCTGACGATATTGTTGATGTTGACGACGACAAATTCGATGTCTTCACACCAAAAACTCAAAGATTATCAAAAAGATTATTTACTAGTGAAGAACATACATACATGCTATGTCTCGCTGTGATAATTCGACATTCGTGAACAGCTTTTTTCTGCTGACTCAATAAAATGTTTTTCTTTTTTTTTTTGTTTCATAACGGAAATGGAAGGACTTGTTAGAAAAAAATAAAAGAAAATAATTTTAAGAGATTATTTGTGGGTGGGCATATGAAATTTTCATTTTTTTTTGCTATTGCATGTGGTAGTCGTGTATGATTAGCAGAAGCGTAGTTTTGAGAGGAAAAATTTTAAAATTTTATATTGACTAGATATTCCAGTAGGAGTAACAGTTCTCCGATTTTCTATATCAAATTAAAGCATTTAAAAGAAAATGTTGAACCTAAGAAAAGCTCTGAGCATTGGCACTGATAAATATTTGCATTCATATCGTCTTGGTTCAAGTTTTTCTACTTTCCCTCTAAACTAGCAACTGAACGAAACCAGTTGCATGACAGACTTGAGAAGCGTTTCATGACAAATTTTATTTACTCTCAGAGTTTTTGCCTGACGACTGCAGAGAAATGTTTGGCTACTTCCTCTTAGCAGTCTTCTGGCAAAAACTCTCAGAGTATTTAAAACTACCATTAAAGATTTCCAACATTTTTCGTTCAGAGTCGGCGTTAAACTGTAAGTCCCACCACTCACATAAAATTAAAACACACAGCATGGGTGCTGTGATTAGCTTGGTTATATTCCCAACTAAAGTTTTGTAACGACTAATTCGGTGAGTAAAGATAAAGCTTAAGTAACATAATACTCACATAACACTCTACTTAAATTACTCCGTCCGATGCGCACTTTTGGTTAGTAAACTTGATTTCTGAAGCACAAATTTCTTCTGATGCACATTTTTCTCTACGGAGCAACAACAGGCACAAATATTAAACAGTGGCAAACTACGGCAACCTCTTATTTACATTTGAAGCAGATTTTCGTAATGTACCAGGTCAGTTTCATAATATTTGGCTCACGTAAGTATATGTGCACAGACGATCTCCATTGAATAATAACTACATGGGTTTCATCAATGTTTTCTTCTATACGCATTTAAAATGCAAAGGTGACTCAAATAATTAACCATAGGAGTACGATAGGAATTGCATTTTATCATATCTGCTATTTAACATCGTACTGGACTCGGTTATACAAAAAACCAAAACCCGCATTAGTAGAGACATTACGTGGAATGTAAATGATTCATTAGAGATACTTGTCTGCTTGTTGATATTAGATCAAACACTAAACAGCAGTTGACAATGTGCGTATTTACAGAAAAGTTAAGTGTACTGAAATCACTATAAATAAAACGGCAAAGGGGCTTTACTCCGCAATATGGTTTTGAGTCCTAAAATTACATTTGCAATGCAAATACTTTTGACCTAAATGATTCCAACTATATAAATTTTTGCTCCGTTAAGCAGCCAACGAAATGCCCAAAGAAATTTTAAAGATTAAATAAGGCTTGGTTGGCCAGATTTCGAGAAGTGAATAGGACACCATATGAGATACTTAATATGGTATCCTGAGACCCTTTTCCTTACTTACACATACATACATACGTAATTGGTCATTACAACCCTTTAGGCAGGATTACGACCTAGTTTCTCAAAACATTGTGTGCGTTAATTTTTTACATGAGTGGCGGGACCTACAGTTTAAAGACGATTCTTAACAACAGATTTTTCAGAAACTTTTCATGGCAATTTTATTTACTCTCAGAGTTTTTGCTTGAAATCTGCTGAGAGGAAGGAATATTTTTTCATATTTCGTGTTGTTCGAGATATTTGACTTGAGGTTTGAACCGTGGCGTCACGTCTAATAACTTAACACACTACCTACTAGACTATGGCGACTTGAACAGGAACAAGATAAAGTTTATTAAAATGTGAAAGTAGTTCAAAAGGAATAACAGTCCATTAAAAATTGATTGAAGTTGCCGTGGTCTAGAAGGTATTGTGTTGGCTTATTGAGGCCTCCGCTCAAACCCCAGATCAGACATCATAACGAAAATGTGAAAAAATATTTCTCCGGCGACTTCCTCTCAGCAGATTTCTGACAAAAACTCTGGAAGTAAGTAAAACTGCCATGAAAAGTTTCTCAAATATCTGTCGTTCGGAATCGACCTTAAAGTGAAGGTCCTGCCACTCATGTATAAAATTAACACGGACAACATAAGTGGCGTTAGAAACTAGGTCGTAATTCTGACTAAAGGGTTGTAATGACCAATTATGTATGTATGATTTACGCTGGCGCGTGAACATTAGAACTGAGTGTCTTTTAAATTTTTGGATTTTAAACAATTGTTCGATTAACTTTTTTATCTCTAATGACTTTTCATTTTCTTGTAAAAGACTATCCAAAGTACTTAGGAAAAAAGGAATAAATTTAGAAAAATAATTCATACACGAAAAAGACAATCTTAATTTCGTATTTCAAATGCGTTACGTTATTTTACGTTACATTATACAAAAATTTATTACGTTCCTGTTTTTTTTTTAAATAACATTTATTGTGTATAGTTTTTATGAAATAAATTTTAACGCCTTATGTTTCTTTCAAATAAAACAGATGAAATAAACCTCTGAAGTACCGAGTCATTGTCTTGTTCATATATTTAATTTTTTCTTTTTTTGGGAGCTGCCACTCG
Source organism: Sarcophaga subvicina (assembly GCA_936449025.2). Classification (NCBI taxonomy): domain Eukaryota; kingdom Metazoa; phylum Arthropoda; class Insecta; order Diptera; family Sarcophagidae; genus Sarcophaga; species Sarcophaga subvicina. Next base: position 45,649,555 of record OW388084.2, read on the forward strand.
AAACAAAATAGAAAAAAAAAATTGTATAAAATGTTGCTGATATTTCAATTGTCTCTGCTGGTGGTGTGCTCAACAAGATGGAAAACAAGATGATAAGATCTGCTTTGTCTTTTTGGCCATATTTTATACGACATACAACTACAACTACAATTCAGCCAAAAGATTATTAGTTTGTGAGTGAGTAATTGTTTTTGCATTTCATTGAGGCATAAAAAGCATACTCTTAAGAGAAAACCCTTTAATATGAAATACTTATGATATTTTATTTAATGTTGTTGCACATTTAAATTGTTTTGAAGTTTAATTTCTAATCTTTTTCTGTTTTTTTTTTATTATTTTTAATTTGTTATTTTAGAAATTAAATTAACAAAAAAGCAAAAACAAAACAAAAAACAAAACAAATGGGTTAAAATATTTGAATGTTTTTATTGATAAAACTTTGCAAAAAGTTATGGCTAAAAAGAAAAAGAATTGAATTAAATAACGAACAAGAAGAGTAAACAAGAAGCCAAAACAAAGTGGAAAACAAAAACAAAAACAAAAATACAACAAATATGTTATCATTTCTTCTTCTGCTGCTTGCTCGCCAAAAGAAGCCAAATAACCTTCAAACATGAAAATTGTTTTATTATTTTAAATAAATCATCAAAAACAAAACAAAACGAAAAAATAACAACTAAAAAATTAAAAATAAAAATTCCAAAAAACAACAACAACCATACAAGAGCAACACCAAAAACTAAATGAAAGAACTGAATAAACTAATTTGGGCAACATTGAATCCATTTAGCCAATTGCTAACAGAAATGCATTCACTATCCTTCCTTTTCCTCATACTTTCTCCTCCTCCTCCTCCTCCTGCTCCTCCTTCACCACACACCCCAACCATCACTCATACTCCATTGCATTGCTGTTTTACAAAACATGTGTGTTTTTCCTTCCAGAAGAAAAAGTTTCATTCACTCAACTCAGCTGAACTCAACTGTAGGAAATCACTCGTATGCTTACCAATTGTCTATTACTATTTAGACAGACAGTGGGTCTAAAGTAGAAAAAAAAATACGAAATGAAATGAACTTTGAAAAGGAAATAATGGAAAATCAGATAGTTCGGTAGCCGTATGTCGAGAGTGTTCTATTGAAAAGTAAGTTTGAAGCATTTACAGCCCCATTAAATGTTGTCGTGGTCATTTCTCATCTTGCCACTACCAGTTACATTACGAAAGTGGCTTTGTCAATGCAAGATCTTTAAGAGCATAGATCTTACGGGCTTCTTACAAGAAGGATTATAACCTAAAATAATTTTTTTTTATTATTATTGAATCTTTCTTAATGAAATTTACAATAGTTTTCAAATCTTAAAAATAGTTTTGAAGGTTAATAGTTAGCACCAGCGTGTTAACTATACATATATTGTATTCAAATCTTATAATAGTACTACAATAAAAATTAGGGTCAGTGCAGCCGTCGAGCGAGGCTCAATGTGTCAATTCGTTTTAACCTCTGATGGCCGTCAAATTGAAGCGGGTCCCTTGGCAATGCGTTGGGGTGAATCGTTAGTTTAGCGACGTATTTTATGGCGAAATTTTTAATTTATTCTTGAATTGTAGGAATGTTGAGATCTCTATGGATATTGTCGTTATGAATATACCATGGAGCGCAGACAATTTTTCGTAAAAGCTTGGACTGTCTTCTTTGTAATTTCAAAACGTCAGACGCGCAAGCACTGCCCCAAAGCTGAATGTCGTAGGTCCATATTGGCTTCATAATGCATTTGTATAAAAGGATCTTGTATTCAAGGCCTAGTGTTGAATTAGGACCAATAATCCAGTGCATTTGAGCTGATTGCAGCCTAATGGCCGCTAATTTGGCCTCGATGTGGGGGGACCATGTTAGACGGCGGTCTAAGTGGACTCCCAGGTATTTGAAGTGATTTTCAACAGGGACATCAATATTATTTATTTTTATTTGTGGGCAGTCTTGTCTTTTGAGTGTGAAGATTACATGAGCACACTTAGATGGATTCACCTTTATACTCCACTTTTCAAACCATCTTTCTAAATCGTATATGTGCGACTGCAGTTGTGTTGAAGCTACCTTCGGGTCCTTGTTGGCGCTTATAAATGCGGTGTCGTCTGCATATGTTGATGTGTATGTGTTAGGATTTATGGGCATGTCTGATATATAAATTAAATATAGGATAGGGCCTAGTATGCTTCCTTGGGGGACACCTGCAGAGATCTTTTTGTTGTAGGGAGTTCGTCCTTCAATTTGACCTTAAAAGTTCTATCAGTTAAATAGCTTTTAAGAAGTTTGTGTGTTCTCGGGGAGCAGTCGTGTTATTTTGCTGAGTAGACCATCATGCCAAATCGTACCGTATGCTTGTGTGATGTCGATAAAAAGAGCTGAACAATATTGTTTCTTTTCAAATGCCGATATAATTATAGTGACGATCCTATGAACCTGTTCAATGGTACCGTGATTAGCTCGAAATCCAAACTGATGTTCGGGGATAAGTTGCCGTTCGTCGAAGAACGTGGCTAAGCTTTGGAGAAGAACACTTTTGATAATATTGAAAGCAAGCTAATAGGTCTATATGATGTAATTTGACTAGCATCTTTTCCCGGCTTGGGAATCATAACAATTGTAGATATCCTCCAAGATAGTGGGAAATAGCCAATTCTTAACATTGAGTTAAATATGAATAATACAATTCTCATAGCAATAGTGAGTAAGTTGGTTAACATTGAGCCTGTAATGCCATCGGGCCCTGCCGACTTTTTCACGTCAAGGCACCTCAATAATTACGAAAATGTTTTTAGCTTTAAAAAAGCTTAGAAAGAGGAAGATATTTTGAATTTCTTTAATACCGACATTATGACAACAGGAGAGACTTCAGAAATAAATAGTATAGCTGGGTCAAATCGCATAATATTAACGTATGGTTAAAACGTAAGATTAATTGCTCGCTAGTGATGTCGCCTCTATGAAACCAATTTTCCCATTTTTAGGTTAGAGGACGTGTACTTGCCATTGAAAAAAGTACAGTACCCAGAGGTCAAGTTGACCTATTGTAGAATTCTTCAATTTTGGGGGAAAAAAGCCGGTATGCTGCACGCGGTAACTTATTCCGTAGATTTTAACGTTACATTGAGTTTATCTACGTTCCGTAGACTTTATTGTTCTATAGGGCCTTCCAATAAGGAATTTAGTTGTTATTTATTCATTCTGCTTTGCCAAATCAACATCGATGGTCATAGCCGACGACGTGTGTTCGCTGAAAAGGCTCTGGAGGAATTGTTAACTGAAACTAATTTTCATCGAAAAATCTTCAACGGTGAGACCCACTTTTGCATGAATGGGTACTTGAACAAACAAAATTATCAAGTCTAACACGATATCAACCTACATATGATCCAAAAACCTTCAAGGCCTACCGAAAGAGTTACCATTTAGTGGGGATTTTGGGCTGGCGACCTCATAGGTCCATATTTCTTAGAGAGCGAAAAGGCCAGATCGTCAGGGTCAACGGCGAGCATCTACTGTGTGTCTGACTTGGATGATTTGGACTAAAGACTTGTGATCTCATGTCTTTACGGGACACACAACTTGTGCCACATTGAATATTCTGCACGAGCGATTTTAAGGCATGGTCATCTAAAGGGGCGTAGTGATATGAACCGACAAACGAGATCGTGTGATTTGATCGCGTTAAACTGTGTGATTTGACCGTGTTAAACTTTTTTTGTGGGACTTGTGGTTTCAAGTCGTTATGGGCCACACAACTTGTGCCACATTGGATATTCTCCACGAGCGATTTTAAGGCATGGTCACCTCAAGGGGCGGGGTGATATAAACTGACAAACGAGATCGTGTGATTTGACCGCGTTAAACTGTGTGATTTGACCGCGTTAAACTTTTTCTTGTGGGATTTTTCATAAGTACAGCCACCGACTCGCAAAATGCAGCTAACAGTACATCTCTCACTGGGCATTGGAAAGAACTGCTTATTGTTGAGCTATTTTTTAATCAAAAATTAGCTTCATGGCTGAAGATAATTCCCAGACAGAACGAATTCAATAATTTTTGTGATTTGTTCGTGTTTTAAGCTATTAATGGTTAAACTTTTTACTGAATCTGGAAATTGCTTCTAATCAATCTCAATCTGAACTGATATTCTGTGAATGCGTTTTTTTAAACAGCAAACTGCGAGAAAAAGCTCAACGAAATACTAGAAATACTTTGATTGATTGAAAAGCAATAATTTCAAATGAAAAACATTTTCAGATATTCGTTTGAAATTGGCTCCACTGTTCTGTATCGCAATTTGTGCATCCACCAAAAAAAAAAAAAAAAAAGAATAGAAAAATTCAAGATACGATTAGTAAGACTAACGTGTGATACCACCATCACCGTCATAATGTCTAGGCACGTTTATGGGCAAAACTTTATTTCTTCTACGATTTTTTCCTTCTTTTTGCCCAAAAATAATAACAACAACACTAAAAAAATAAAGAAAAAGAAAGAAAGAATATTTTCTGTTCTCTTTTTGGCGGCGTTTTTATTTTTATTCGTTCGTTACGAGTTTTTCAGAGTTTTTAATTTATTTTATTAGCTGGCAAAGTGCATAATGGCTTAAATGACGCCCATATATACAGTGGGGTTACCTTTACTGTTTAAAACAACACCAAAAAAAGATAAAGAAAAACAGCTGAATTGCAAAAGAAGAAAAGCTCGAAACACAAGACAAAAGGAACCTTAACAATGTTAAACAAAATCTTTCTCTGTTTTTTTTTTAATTTCTTTTTTTTTTTATTTCATTAAAATCACCGTTTCTTCTTCTTCGTGTTTCTCGTGTACATTTTGTTTGTCAGGTATTTCCTTAACAAGCACTTGTACGAGTACACATCCTTCCATTCAATAATAGGCACGACAAGAGTATTAACGAGAACCACAAAAAAATCTCTGTGTTGGTGGTATCTTGGCGGTTATGTGGTGAAGTCGTTTATGGAATATCCTGCTTGAAATCCTCATCATAATAAAGTCAAAATAAAATTATATCAAATGAAGATGCAATAAGAAGGAATAGAATTTTGAAAATCAAATTAAAAACCACAAAATCTTGGTTTCAGGTACTTAGTTAAATGCCAATATTAGGTATGAATTTTTGATCTCTATTCTAAGGAAGTAACTCTATTAGAAAGTCTAGGCATTAAGATGAGGGCAAACACATTCCTTATGGGGGTAAATTATAACTTTAACCGTAGATCGAGCGTTAAAAAAAGTTCATAATTCTAGCCATTCTAGTACATACAATTGTTACGATTATTATTATTTTATTTTACATTTTATTATCACTTTTATGAAATTTACGCCCATACTTTTGACGTGATGTACATTGCAGTACGTAAAAATCAAACACTTCGCCTGCGTTCCAAAATGTTAGTTGCTTTGTGTTCGAACAAAGTATCGTGTTTCATAATGCCGCTGTACAAAATATATTCAATGTATTCTACTTTCAAAACGTCGTCAATGTGTATTTTTAACGCAGTCAAAAAGCAATCAAGCATCGGATTTATAGTTGATGCATTGTTTGGTTACTTTGCATATCTACATAGTTTATATATAGTAGTAGAACTGCATACAAACTTTGTATTGATACATTTTGGAAGGCAGCCGTCATGTCAGCTTGGTTTTTAATTTTTTTCCTAAATGATAATAATTTGACATCTAGCACCCTTGCTTTGTGGCGATTTATAACTTTCCAATCGTTTAAATGGGGCAGCTTATTGTCACTCGCATCAAGAACGCTCTCAATTGAGGGCTGGGTAAAACTCGGTGGTACAAACCATTGTCATGTGAGGTAAAAAAGTTTCCTGTTGCAATACAACATCGATTATGTCAATAACAATGCTCTCTTTTTGATTCCTCTCTGGTTTCCCGGATACAGGTTTCCCCAAATACGGCTATAAGTAGTTGCTACGCACGTAGCATGTATTGAATCTAAAACTGACAATTCGACTTCGGTGGACCACGAAATTTACAGCGACAAAATTATTGGAATTATTAAAAGCCGAAAGTGTTTCAGCTTATGAAGTCGCCGTAGTCTAGTACGTAGTATGTTGGCTTATTAGACGTAAGACCACGGTTCAAAACATCAGAAATCAAAACGAAAATATGAAAATATTTCTTAGCAGATTTCTAGCAAAAATTCTGAGGGTAAATAAAAATTGCCATGAAAAGATTCTCAAAAATCTGTCGTTCGGAGTCGACTTTAAACTGTAGGTCCCGTCACTCATGTATAAAATTAACACATACAACATCAGTGGCGTGAGAAGCTAGGCCGTAATCATGATGAAGGGTTGTAATGACCAATTATGTTCTGTACGAGTACGTATGTTTCAGCTCATTTTTCGAAAAGACGCTTTAGGTGTAAATTTATTATCATTTCCGAGTAGGACATTATCAAAGCGAATGATTCTGTTATCTGATACGAAATATTATCCTTCTGTAATATCTATGAAATAAAACATAGGACGGATCACTTTTTTTGTATGAGAAGAGCAGTAGGAAAGACTGTACAAAATTTCAAGAAACATTTGCTACCAATCTACGCGTAAATTGGTAATATTTTCTCTTCCCAAACTACTAAAGGCATGTAGTTCTCTGCTCAAAAGTATCGGGTCCGTTATCTAACGTTTTTCTTTTCCACTAGTGCTTATTTCGTGAATGGTAACACTTAGCTCATGTCTGATTTGACAGATAATTAGTTTTATCCTTCCGCTTAACGAATATGGTTGATCCAATGCGTTTTCGCTTCGCTAAGTGGGCCTACGATCGACTTACAGAAGATGCCGATTTTGGCAAAAAAAAAATCATCTTTTCAGATGAAGCTCATTTTGATCTTGGCGGGTATGTAAACAAGCAAAATTGGCGCATTTGGGGCACAGAAAACCCGCACGCATACATTGAAAAGCCGAGGCACCAAAAACGAGTCACTGTTTGGTGCGGATTTTGGTCTAGAGGCATAATTGGGCCATTTTTCTTCGAAAATGAGCAAGGAGTGGCCGTTACAGTCTATGGCGATCGTTATCGGGCCATGTTGAACGAATTTTTGTTCACAAAAATTGAAGAGGAGGATATTGGCAACATTTGGTTTCAACAGGACGGCGCTACGTGCCACACAGCCGAAGCTACACTCGATGTTTTGCGCCCTGTTTTTGAAGATCGCATTATCAGCCGCAGAGCTGAAGTCGTTTGGCCACCTCAAAGCTGCGATTTGACACGGTTGGACTATTATTTGTGGGGTGCCGTCAAAGATAAGTGTTACGCCGACAAGCAAGAGACAATTGACGCTTTAAAGGACAATATTCGTGAAGCCATTGGTGAAATACAGCTGCACACAATCGATAATGTGCTTAAAAATTGGACCGATCGTGTAGGCTACTGCATGGTCAGCCGAGGCAGCCATTTGAATGAAATTATTTTCCATTATTAACCGGAAGGATTGTACTTTCAAATAAAAAATGAAATTTGAGAAAATATTCAGCAGTTTTTTTTTAAAGCATTTTCAAAAAAAGAACGTTATTTGGCGAACCCTTTAGTACCATATTTGACAGTAAACATTCTATTGTCATGTTTGTTGCTGCCAATACTTTCGTAAAACGAGCTTCCGTTTTCTTCTTCTTCAGAGTCTTCAGCAGCAGGAAATGTCTGATCTGAGGTTTGAACCTTGGTCTGACGTCTAATAAGCTAACACGCTACATACTAGACTACGGCTACTTCAATCAATATCAACGTATTTACTTTCGTCCAACATTTAACTTTCAATTCTTTCTCAATTTCTCTTTCAATTCTTACCATAAATAATGTATTATTCCCGATAAAACTTCACAAAATCTTTGAAAACTTCAAAAAATTACATACGCAACACCAAAGGATCAGAGGAAAGTCGTATGTAAGCCAGAATTATAAAGTTTTTGAATTTTTTAACTCGTGTTTGAAGTTTTCTTGTTTTTTTATTTGGTTTAAAATAATGGCGATAACAATACTAACGAAATAAAAAAATATCAGGCATCTAACATTTTCAGAATTAAAGTTATATGATCTCGAAAAATGGAAATGTATCATATTTGATACAAAGCGTCCAAACAGTCACAAACGATGAGATCATGTAAATTATCTTCAGAGTGTAGAGTACCTAAAAATGACATCCGAAAAAAAAGTCGTCTTACCTTAAAAGTTTCATTTTTTTTCTTCACTCCTTCCGTCTAACTCGGAGATAGGAAACCAACACTAATTCCAAATCAAAGAAGGAAAATAAAAAAAGGAAGACAAATGCTACAAACGGAAGAAGAATTTTTTCTTTTCTGTATCGTATCCTGGTACTGGGTAACACAGTTGTCAGTTTAATTAGAAATCACACACAACACAAGGCTTAATTTCTACATGATTTTCTTTTGTTATTCACCAAGGTTTTTGAAACAAAAACAAAAAAACACAAGAATTTTTAACGGTATTTATTTTATTTAAAGCCATTCTATAACTTCATTAAGGTTTTCTTTTTCATTTTCTTATGTTCATTTTAAAATATTTGTTTTTGTGTCGTTGGAAGCCAATGGAAAAAAAAAACGAGACAAAAAGGAATTGGACAAACACGTAACACTTATTTGGTGGATAAATTTTTATGAGGTCGTGTGAATTTATTGTTTCTCTATGAAAATTATTTTTTTATTTTTATTTTTCTTTTCCGAAAGTAAATCAATTAACCCATTTTGTAAACGAACAACATACATTTGTATACGAAATTTAAAGATTGAAAGACATTTTACAATGACGGAGACAGATTGAAGGCGAAGAAAAGGATGGTTTGAATAAACACATAACCTTTAACTTCATCTTGTGACACTTTAACCTGGTATTTGAAGATACCATACTTGAACAGGTGTCTTGATTTATGGAACCAATAACTGGGAATCGTCTCATCTTGCAGCGAAATGTAGTGTTTTCAGACAAAGTTTCTAAAGTTTGTTAAGGCCAGGGAACTGTCAGAAAACATTCACCGCAGAGCTGAGGAGTAACAATTTATGTAAATAATCAGACAGTAAAGATGGCTTTCAGGGGACATGCTGTTAAGTTACATCTAGACCATGGCGCAACGAAGTTGGAAATGTACTGGCAAGAGTAGTATTAAGTCGGAATCGCTTTGGAAGTAATGACAGTAGGGACCTCGGTGAAACCAACAATTGACTCCGTCTTTCGAATTATTGAAAATAATACATGGAATTGAAAATCGCATTGTAACCTTATGGCGAAAGCTCAATTCTAAAGGTACGAAACTAATTTTAAGCATGAGTAGGCATCTGAATAGGGGACGGACCCTTTTAGACACACAATCAACAGAAGGCATAAAGATATCTCGAATTTCTGCAGGTTATGTGAATAGACAGAAGAAAAAGTGAATCATATTTTACGCCATTTTCCTTGTTTGCAAGTACGTAGGCAGAAATGTCTAGGTTGTCAAGGAACTGATAGATCTGGTAGATCTGACTGTAAGCTTGAGGATCTAATAGGGCAAGTAAACGGCATTTACTTCAGAAAGACATCTATAACATCGTATTAATCTACGCGATATTATGTAAATTTTATGATGATGGTTAGGGGACATTTTCTTTGTTTTCTTTCTTCACTTTCCTTTCCTTCCTTTACTTTCTACCTTTCTCTTTCAACATTTGATTCAGTTTACAGTTCTATTTTCTTCTACTCTTCTTTTCTGAAGGATTTTTTTCATAATGAATAAAATGCGAAAGTTTTTGCACGCATTGTAATAAAACCATGGCAATACGTCACGACGATTCCCGAAGATCGCGTAAACAGAGAGTAACATAACATATTATTTATACGATTATATTATTTCTTTATATTATCTATTGTTTAGATAATATGATGTAACTTCATATATGGCTAGGCCTTCTCATTTCTGCCACAACTTTGGACAGCACCGTACTTAATGGATTACCTATAAAAACTCTACTTTAAGTGTAACCGAGATTAAAATTAAGTAAATACATGACCCATGCTGAGTAATTTGTTTCAATTTTAAGCATATCGTTCCTCCACTTGAGTTAAATTTCAACTAGCCAAAGCTATGTGCCCTATTTTCTTATTCTAAGTCCCTGAAAAATATTTCAAAAATATTATCCGCTATGATTTTATTTAATTGTTCATAAGCAATTTTAATATTAAACAGAGACTTAACTGTTATGAATTCTAAATCTAAAATAAAGTTTCAAAACGGATTTCACGGCTTTTTCTAAAATGGCGATGTAATGAAAGAGCATTTATCATGCTTTTTTGTATCAGAAAAAAAGGAAATATTTCTGGAGAATCTATGCATTTACAAAAGGGGAGTAGATTAATAGAAAAATACAGTACAACGTCAAGCTACAAATTAAACGGTGCGATCTTCTGAAAGTTCTGATATATTTTTTTGTAGATACGTCCCAGTTGAATACCGAGAGTATATGAAAGTGACATACTTTACTTTACATAGACAACCCTGAAGACCGTTAATTAATTAAATTTAAAGTTAAAGAATTTGAAAACATTACATTTTTCAAAATTCTTTTAAATCTGTTTTAGACTGTAGTTAAGGAAACGCTAATCTGAGCCCAAATCGCGGCAGTCGTGATCGAATGAGCATTCGTATCGAGTAAAATTTCGTTTCGTATCGAATAACCAAATTACGGCATTCGATAGCTATCGAATCGAAATTTGCAAAAAGATTGTAAAAGATTTTTTGTTTAGTAATAGAACACAGACATATGATTGGTACATTTGTAAACAAATGTAAAAATAAATAATGGTAAGTAAAAAAGTAAAATTTTTAAAAACTTAAATATTTCTTATATAAATTGATTTTGTCTTCTAGCAAAATGAATCCTTTGTTTTTATTTTATTTATCTTCATCTGATGAAGAAGACGAAGGCCATGTCATGCGTACCAGAAGAATAATGAGAAGCAAAAGTGATCCTTTATCACTTAATAATGCATAAAAGAATTTAAGGCTTAACTCCGCCCGGAACTTATTAAATTCGAACCTCAAAACTCATATCAATGTATGAACAAATTCACAACAAAATATAAGATTCCAGTAGGTTTGTAATAGTGGAATTTTGTAATATGTTGAATTAGTGTTTAAAATGACTATTTACAGTAATAGGTTGTATAGATGGCACACATTTTGGTTTACAGAGACCATCCAGTAATGAGCATATGTTTTTAACCGAAAAGGATTGCATAGCCTTAACTCTATGGTGGTAGGTTTTCATATTTTTATTAAATCTTACAATATGATAAATTTATATGTAGATATGTGACCAATATTGGCAATGAATTCCAAATACGGAGGAGCAGCACACGATTCGTTCATTTGGAAACATTCGGAGGAAAGACGTCATTTGGAAGAACTATTTAACAATAACAGAACGAAAAATTTTTGGCTTCTTGGTGAAATAAATCGGTAATTTATTGTACTACTTTTAAATATTTTTTGAGCCTTTGTGTATTACACCATATAGAAACCCACCCGAAGGCTCTATGGAAGCTCGTTTTAATAACATACATACATTCAAAGGCGCAATGCGTTATAGAAAGAACAATCGGTATTCTGAAATTTTTAATTTTAAGTATCAATAATAAATATTATAATTTAGCACAAAATAATCAAAATTCAATTAGTTTTTAGTTTTTTAAAAATAAATTATTTATGTTTTCGACAACTGTTAACCTATCGAATGACTTTTCGAGAGAAGGCATTTGATAGTTACTCGTTATCGAATGCCACAATTTAAAATTTCGATACAAGTTATTCGATAACGAATGCGGCGATCTCAAGTAATAGAATTTCGACTAAAGTCATTCGATCACGAGAGCGACGTTTTGGCCCCTGATAACTGATGATCATTGACAAAGTTTTTTTCACAGAGTTTGGATTTTCGTACCAAATGGAGAATGGCGCTTAATTAAGCAGAAGAGGAATGCAAAAGAAGAATGGTCAAAGTATTTAATAAATACCGCTTAAGGCTGTGCGAAAGATGTATTGCTTGCTTACTTAATTGATCATTACAAGCCTTCAGTCAGGATTACGACCTAGTTTCTTACACCACCCATGTTGTGCATGTTTATTTAATCCATAAGTGGCGGGATCAAATAAATACTTTTTCTTTTCTCTAGTTGACAATCGGCCTTTTGATAATTCACTACAGATTATTATGTCACTGATAAATACTGTTTTAAAAATGAACATAAGTTTTTTAATATATTCGGCACATAACTCATTACACGGAAATAATCGGAAATAATCGGAAACAATCGGTAATATTGACATAATCGCCTCGTCCTGCACTCGAAATCTACAATGCTTCAGTTTTATTCAACTAACTACAGATTATCAGTATTTGAGCAATCGTAAAACTCTGGTACGGTAGTTGTAACTAGTCAGATAGAAATTAATAATTGTGAACTGTTGTGAATCAACAGCTTTCAGACCGCTGTCTAGGATTATCTATAAAAACTTTCGTGTATTTAATAATGCATTAATCAATTATGGAGCCGCCGTGGTGTAGTAGGTAGTGTGTTAGCTTACTATTCGTAAAGCCCGGGTTCGTATCCCAGGTCAGACATCAAAAATGAAATATGAAAAAAAAAAATATTTCTTCGGCGACTTCCTCTCAGCAGATTTCTGGCAAAAACTCTGAGAGTAAAATAAACCTGCCATGAAAAAGTTTCTCAAAATTCTGTCGTTCGGAGTCGACGTTAAACTGTAGGTCCCGCCACTCACGTATAAAATTAACGCACACAACATGAGTGGTGTGAGAAGCTAGGCCGTAATCCTGACTGAAGGGTTGTAATGGCCAATTATGTAAGTATGTATGTTTGTAATTCAATTATGGCACAACTGCTTTAAGGATCACTGCTCTATGGTGGCCGGTATCGCCAATTATATTAAAATTTATTTCATTTCAAGTTCTAATCTTGTCACATATTTGTTGGGCGTTTGATCCTTTAACTTCGAATTTACTCTCTCAAATTGATACTTTAATTGTTAAATATTAAATGATTTCTTGCAAAACTGCCAAGAAAACAATTTCAAAAAAATCAAAATTCATGAGCAGTAAACATTTTCGCATTTTTTGTTTTGTGTTGCCCTCAGGGAATTGTTTGAATCAGAAATTCAGAAGTGGTCGACTGTATAAAGTTCGTTCTTAAAGATGTCTATGCATTATTAGCCCTATGCATAGAAAAATGTGTGGTTGGTTGCAAAATGAAAATAGAAAGGGCTCTACACTCTTAAATCCATATTCGAACTGATACAACAGGAAAAAAATAAGAATAAGTATCGAAAAGGAAAACATCGATGAACAAAAAAGTAAATTCCTTCATGTGTTCATTTATTCACTCGTTTCTTGCAAAACTTATTTACAAGTCAAGTGTAAAATACAACAGCAGAAACAATGCGAGTGTATGTATAGTCAGCACAAGGATACAAATGTGAAGGATATAATTAGGAAGTGGAACGAGACAAGTCAAGTGTGTGTCTGTTTTTTGCATGTGAATGTATTGGTTGGTTAAAATGTTAACAACTAATATCGAAAATAAATAAATACTGAAAATAAGCAACAACAAGTATCAAAATAACCCAAGGACATAAAATAAAAGTCGTAGAAGGAAAAGGATAAAGAGAGCGAAGAGAGCTGCTCTAACAACTATTTAATATGAACAACAGTTTGTTGCCTCTACGTTTTATTGTTTTATTTGCTATTTTTAGTAAAAATAACACAATGAAAAAACAACAAAAAACGAGTAAAAGATTGAATATTAAGACATGAATCAATAAAAGAATAAGCGGCGAACGAAACGAATCTTATCGAAACTTCAATAATGAAATAATCAAGTAAGAAGTGGAAAAGTTTTCTCTTTTTCGAAGTACTAGAATCTCAATACAAGTGTTTGTTTGTTAGTTTGTATGTTCAATTGTGTGATGAGTGTGTGTTTGCGAAACACTTTCCATAATCATTGAAATAATCAAGCTAATGAGCTTACGTTTTCACATCTTTGTATGCTCAAAGGTATTCTAACAGTGGGACAAAAACGCGTTGCCCTCTAATATACTGATTAAGACAATTTCAATTGTATTTAGTTTCTACGTTTTTTTTTCATACACATGCATACAACAATGAAAATTCACTGATTCTGATTCTTTTCGAAAAAAAGTTAACAATTCAAAGCTTAAGGTTAAGTTTAAGATATTCCTTTGAAAGCCAATCCTCTTTAAGACGTGAACGATTCTCTTACATTTCACCTATAATCGTAGGGGTCGCATGAATAGGATCGGTTTTAATGCGCCGAAGACCCAATATTGTTGTTTACTGACATACAAGTGCAGCAATAATATTACATCGTATATACCTTGTCTTAGGGTATCAGAAGCTCTGCGTGTCCTGAGCATGATGTTCGCTGGAACATACTTTTCATTTGTCGAAAAAAGCATTCAAATGCCTTGATATCTTAAGACGGCACAAAAAATATTTTACTCCTCTTACCACTTACACCACTTATATCTGTCCGAAAATGGAAAACAATTCCCGCGTAAGGGTTGGTTCCTCGAAGTTTAGGGCATCTTGACTACATGCAGGAGAAGGCAAAAATACTCATTAAGGACTGTAGGAGGTATTAAACTTAATTGGTTTATTAGAGCACTATCGCAATACGTCTTGCGTTGCGTCGAAGGGAATAAAGCGAAAGACTCATAATTTTACGTAATACGTACGTGCAAATCCGTTTGTCGTTGATTCGCCCATGGATCGCATTTCAGACAGAATTCGTTCTTTGGCCGAACTATCCGTATTTTCGACTGTCGCTTATAATATAAATACATTCAAATCTAATATCCACAAACACTACGCCCTCTTTCTCTACTTCCCAGTCTAACATTGGCTAGACTCTGTACACATACATACATACATAATTGCTCATTACAACTCTTCAGTCTTTCGCACCACTTATGTTGTGTGTGTTAATTTCATACATGAGTGGAGGGACCTACAGTTTAAAGTCGACTCCGAAAGAGAAAGATTTTTAAAGAGACTTTTCAGAAAAGTCGAAGCCGAACGACATATTTCTGAGAAACTTTTCATGGCGCTTTCATTTACTTCCAGTCAGAAATCTGCTGAGAGGAAGTCGGCGAAGAAATATTTTTTCATATTTTCGTTTTAATGTCTGACCTGGGGTTTGAATCTTAACGTCTACACTACCTACTAGACAATGGCGACTTCAGTCTCTATACCCCTAGTCTAATCTGGCATAGAGTTTCTAAGATATATAAACTTGTAAAATCACTCAGTTTCCAATTTAGAATTATAACTCTCAATACCGAATACAGCACGTCCGCTTTTTCGATCCCTACTGTGGTTCTTGCTACCATCCACGAATATTACTTCAGTACTTTTCAAAATTACGACCTAACTTAGCACACCATCCATCTTGTGTGTGTTAAATTTATTCATAAGTGTCAGAACCAACAGTCCGAACGAGCTTTAAGGCACTTTTCATGGATATTTTGTTTATTCTCAGAGCATTAGCCAAAAACCTGCTGAGAAGAGGTGGACGAAAACAATATTTTTTCACATTTCCTTGCTTCGGGATGTCAGAGCTGAGGTTTAAAATCATGAGCTCTCATTTAGTAAGCCAGCACACCAGACTACGGCGACCAGTCGTACCAATTTAGTACTGGCAACCAAAAACTCACTTCATTTGGCCTCATGCAAAAGCAAGTTACATAAATTCAACGTATTATACATACATACAGCCCTTCAGTCAGGAATACCATCTAGCTTTTCCCACCAATTCGAAACATACTCATAATTTCTGATACTTATACGCATTCATACTTATTTTAATATCATACTCATACTACTTAAATTCAAAGTTTGATGTACTCATCGTACTCATACTTATCAATACGCATGAAGTTGTTGATTTGGACTCTCCTTTACTCAACATTTACACGAATCACAAAATAAGTATGATTCGCTTACGAACACTACAATACTCACTAGAAGGTTGTGTGCTGTCTTTGTCTCTTTCTTTCTTCTTTTTTGTAAATGCAACAACAACTAAGAATGTAAATTTTGATGAATGATTCGAATCACTCGAATCATTTATAAGTATTATAAATATTTTTCTAAATTTATGAATCTGAATGAGTAGGCGTATGAATCAAACATATTTCGAATGTTATGAGTTTGATGTCAACGTTGTACTCATACTCATTGCAACCTGTGCTTACAAATCAATGTTGTAGTGAGTACGAATGAATCAGAGTACTTGAATTTCAATATTGTTGACTCACTCATACTCAAAACGAAAAAACGATTCATTACTGATCTCTGAACAGGACCTACAGTTTAAATTCGACTCCAAACGACAGATTATTGAGAAACTTTTTCATGGCATTTGATTTACCAACAGAATTTTTGCCAGATGTCTGCTGAGAAGTCGCCGAAGAAATATTGTTTCCTATTTCGTTTTATTGGAGATGTCTGACGTAGGGTTTGAACCGTGGCCTCCCTACTAATATGCAACACACTACTAGACGACGGCGACTTCAATCTATGTAACCCTAGGCTAATCTGGTGACCAGCTACGAATATTACTTTAGTACTTTTCTTTATCAGCCATTACAACAATTTAGTCAAAATTATGACCTAGCTTCGCACACCATCAATCTTGTGTGTGTTAATTTTAATCATAAAGGACAGGACCAACTGTTAATATTAACTCCGAAAGGGATTTAACACGCTTTCCATGCTTAGAGATTTTGCCGAAAACCATCTTTGCTTCGAGATGTCAGAACTGAGGTTTAGACAACGGCGACCTTTCGTACTGGCACCCAAAAACTGCCTTCATTTGTCCTGACGCAAAAGCAATAACGCAACGTAGTATAGAGTAGTTAAAGCATAAAACCGTTATACAAACATTAATGAGTCCTCTTCGAATAGAAAATATATTTTTCTTTAGCACAAAAATGTATTTCTTTCCTATAAAAACTATCTTGTGGACTACTGTCTCCACATTAAATTTGGTCAAGCAAATGAAAACAAAAAAATAAACAAAACACCGGCCAATAGACAACCGTAAAAAATGATACACTTCAAGTGGATTAAATTGATTAGCAGTAGACTTTATTTTGAGTCCATTCTTTATTAAGAAACTTTTATTCTATTATTTAGCCAGGATATGGTTGGCTTTGGTTTCTATCACTGTCTCTGTCTCAGTCTCACCTTTAAAGCAAGTGGTGAAGGCAAGCATTTAATATTTATTTGATGAAAATAGAAACAAAAATAATCCTTAAAAACTGTTTTTAAATCCAATACGATGTCATAAATTTTTATTGGACATGTTTAGACCAAATAAAGACAACGACAACAACAACAAAAACCAAAAAACAACAAAAGCTTAACAATAATAAACGAGTTGAGTTGCAAAGTCAGTCCCCAAATGGTTTTTCAACCTGTTATTTATACCTTTTCTTTGTTTTTTTATTGTGTTATTCTTCTTTTTATTGTGTTTCTTTTTTTACTTTTCTAGTCTATTTAAAAGCAAAATATTGTGGCATTTTGGTTGCCACAAACATATATAAAATGTTTGTTGTCAGTTGGCCTATTATATGTTGTTTTTGTATTCGATTGTATTCGATTCGATTCGATTTCTATTTAAAACAACATTAAAGAAGAATGAAAAAATAAAATTGTTGTTGTTTTGTAAAGAAATTTAAAAAAGAATATTTTTTAAAACGAAGAAGAAGAAGCAAAGCCAATAAATGTGTATGTTTGGTAAACTTACCGCTCCCTTGGGTCTTGAGCAGGCCTGATGTTGATGTTGTTGTTGCAACGGTTACTGTCGTTGTTGGATTTGATGGAGAATTTCTTTCATGCTTCAGCTGGACATCGGCCAAATTCAAATGGGATGATGATGACGATGATGATAATGATGTTGTTGTCGTTGTTGTTGCTGTAGCCAATGATGATGATGCTACCGATGATAATGATGACGATGTCGATAAAGTATCAGAATTATTGCTGTGGAGATTTACACGTGAAGAATTATGATTTTTATGAATGATATTATTGGCAACAATATTGTTGGTGTTGTTGTTGGCATTTGTTGTCAAACGTAAATATGTTGTCGTTGTTGTTGCTGTTGTTGTATTTGTTAATTTACTACTATTGCCATTATTTGTTGTTGCAGCAGACAAATGACGTTGGCCCGTTGCTGATACTAAAATATCACCCAATTTTGTTGTTGTTGTTGTAATGATATTGTTATTATTCTTTACAATATTGTTACTGTTGTTGCCACTATTCGTTGCATTCAATTTTTGATGTGACTTTTTAGTGCGTGTAAACGTTATACTGCCGCCACCTTTTGCAGTGTTGACACCAGATGTCGTTGCGTGAGCATGCTGTTGATGCTGTTGTTGCTGCTGCTGTTGTTGCTGTTGAATGGAGGGCAAAGATGATGCCGATAAACTTAGTTTATGTTCGACCGTTAGGGATGTGGCCAAAGATGATGAGGAATTCGATAAAGATGAGGTAGAATTGGCACCTGATGCTGTTACTGTAGCTGCTGTTGCTGTTGCTAATGCTGACGAAGATGAATTCGAAGATGAATTGCGTATCACCAGTATCGATTGCGATTTCTCTAAGCGCTTTAATGTTTGCAAAACAAATGGTCCTTTATCATCGCCACTTGCTGTACTGACAGTGCCACCGAAACGATTGCTATCGGTGCTTAAACTGCGTGAAGACTGTAAAAACAAAATATACGAGAGAATAAAATTCGTAATCAGGCAAGTTAAACTCTTAATGTGCGCAAATAAAAATTCAAATTTGTATTTATAGGCAAACAAACTGGACAACTGTAACTGATTGCATTGAAATCATATTTCTTGGAAAACGTTTTGCGTTTAGGCAAAGTAAGGAATTACTCTGATACGTTAAAAAGCAAGAACTTATCTTGAGTAAACAGATGATTTTAAAAAGACATTCATTTACATATTCATAATATATTACATACATAATTTGGTCAGGATTACGGCCTAGTTAACGGCCACGTTAATTTTATACATGAGTGGCGGGATCTACAGTTTAAAGTCGACTCCGAACGACAAATTTTTGAGAAACTTTTCATGGCAATTTTATTTGCTCTCAGAGTTTTTGCCAGAAATCTGCTGAGAGGAAGTCACCGAAGAAATATTTTCATATTTTCGATTTAATGTCTGACCTGGGGTGTGAACCGTGATGGTACGTCTAATATTGCCAACCCACTACCTACTAGACTACGGCGACTTCAAGTTCGGTTCGCTTTCGTTGCCCTCAAAAGCAGCGAATACAACTCTTGTCCAGACTTTCTCGGGAATGCATAAAAAACACCAAGACATTCGTTTACCTTTTCGGACAACCAAGAAACTTTTCAAAAAAGGCAATGCACGGTGATTTTATTAATGCAATGAAGAAATACCAGGATGGTAAGCCACAACCGTCTTCCTTACCGTTAAATTGAAAGTGACTTGATAATAATATGGGTAGTAGGAGGACTATAATAAAGCAAGATACGCTTTGAATAGTCAGACAAATTAGAAGACTTTGAATGGAGCTTATGGTTACGATATATTTCACTAATAAATGCCATCATCTTTAATTAAGATGACGGGATACTTTGCTTTGATCTACATTGGGGTTCATCGCCATCTAATGGCTGATATTCAGAAAAGGGAGCCTGTTTCGAACATTAACAAAATGATCGGTATCCACCGGCCATACATAAATGTATGTACACATAGAAGGATAGCGTGGTTGGTCTTTAAAACTTGATGCGGTAAATTTGGCCTCTTCTTGATCATAGGAAATCCGCTGTACTACACGCAGACTATAGGATCTGCGCCATAATAACTTCTGAAGTTGTCTATTACCAGCCATTGTCCGTAACTAAAAGTATATTATTAGTACCTTGTGATAGGTTTAAGCATCCAATTTAATTCTAATCTATTAGACGATGATTTTTAAAATTAAAGGTTTCGCCAGTATTATTTACAAGCTTTAATTCCACTCCTAAACAGACCCATGATAAGCGGACAACACTTCTGAATTTGAAGAAGCGGCATCTGGAATTACTTGCCAGACAGAACCCAGTGGACTTAATAGCCTGCGAGTGTGGCTGCTAAAGCCGAACCTAACCTCAACTAAGCCGTTGCGGAAATCTTATGCTGCAACACGAGAAAATTCTCTTTCGTCGGCGATACTTACATTTTTGAATAGGAATGGTCTGTCAGTTCCTGATGTAACAGTGGAATTAGATTTTTTTAATTGGCCCGACTGTAGCAAGACGGTTTCCAATTGACTAGCATTGATGGGTGTTTGCAAGAGAATCGTATTCGTTTCCTTAGGTATTGTTGTGGTGACAACGCCTTGTGTTGATGCTGCTGATGACGATGATGTGATGGCGGTTGCATTAATCAAACCGCCACTACTGACAATGCCACCGACATTGTTGGCAATCAAGGAAAAGCTTGTTTTACGTGCAACAGTTGTGGTTGCAGGCAATTGTGTTAATGTGGCCACGGTGGCTTTATCATTTTGTTGCTGTTGCTGCTGCTGCTGCTGTTGTTGTTGCAATTGCTGTTGCAACTGTTGCTGCTGCTGCTGATGTTCACTGAGAAACGTGAATATGTCCTGCTTATTTTGTATAACGATTTCGCCATGTTCATTGCGTGAACCACGCACAACAATTATGTTGTTGCCCAAATGTTGCTGCTGTAGTGTGGTGGGTTGTGTTTGCAATTGAAATTGTAATGATGGCTGTGTTACTATTGTTTGTTGATTTGATAGCTGTTGCTGTTGCTGCTGCTGTTGTTGTTGTTGCTGCTGCATTAATACTTATTTTGTTGTTGTTGTTGTTTTTTTTTTAATTTCTATTATCGTCGTATTAGCATTTGTTACTGTTACCGCTCTCTGTTGTTGCTGTCACGTTACAACCGTTGAAATGCCAAGTCAATCAAATATTGTAACGAACTTGAATTACAACCACAATTCACTGTAAAGAAATTGAAACGATAAGAGAGAGAGAAGAGGCAAACAAAAAATTACTTTTAAAAACAAATTTCTTTATTCAAATAAATCAATTGATCATGACTGAAGGAGGAAGTTTTGTTAAGAGAAATAATAAAATATTATAATTTATTAGGCAGACCTTTAAAAGAATGCATTCATATTCTTATAGAACATTTTAAAAACAATTTGTTCGGATTAATCGCGTAAGTTTTTTACATTGCACGTCTTTAATTTAGGTACGTCAAGTGTTATTCTTAAACCTCCAGATCACCATAACTTCGTGGGTATGAAATCATGACTAAATTTTAAAGTGTTGAGAAGCTTTTCGAACTAGAGAAGTATTTTACCGTCTCCTGTATCTAATAACCTAGTGTTCTCTAAGACGACGTCAACCAGGTTTTCTATTTTTTGATTTATAATACATTGACTTACAATTGAACTTTAATCCGTGGGTACTTTTAGAAATCTAAAGCAATGCCAGCTAAACCCAAAACAGGCAAATTACGAGTTATTCTGTTAGTGGTCAGTTTTTATTAAACTAAGTCAAGCCTTTCGAGTTTTCGAGAATTTTCCATACTTTTCTGAGATTGAAATGTATACGCGGTGCAATCTCGGCTAGTTATCTTGCCTGGGTCTATAAGAGTAGAATGAAAAGGGGGCAAACCTGTTGTTCTTTTGCAAAAGAAGCGGCAGATAAGTCCTGTTCAATTTTAACTTTCCTCATGACAAGTTGATCCACAAAACGGTTGGGGGATTTAAGAACTGTTTTGGCGTGTATGGCTTTTTTTCTGAAGTTCAGTAGATAATCAGTTCTTTTGGAGCCCTGGTGCTCTAGTGGGGGTTGCGCTGGACCATTAGCGTGGACCATTAGGGTTCAATCCTCACCAGAGACTCTCGTCTCAGTCTTAATACATGTATAATTGGTCATTACAACCCTTCGGTCAGAATTACAATCTATTTGCGTGTGTTAATTGTATACATGAGTGGCGGGACCTATAGTTTAAAGTCGACTCCGAACGATAGATTTTTTGAGAAACTTTTTCATGGCAATTTTATTTACTCTGAGGGTGTTTGCCAGAAATCTGTTGAGAAGCAGTTGCCGAAGAAATGTTTATCATACTTGTGTTGATATCTGACTGTGGTTTGAACCGTGGCCTGACGTCTACGTCGAGTACGTAGTTTTAATATCACATTTAAAAATTAGTATAGCAAAGAGCTTTAGTGATTTTTCAAAAGACCTAAGGGTTTCTGAGGCAGTAAAGTTTCTCAATTGGATCCAAAACTTCTCCTTAAGTTTGGGTTTCGATTTGCTACCTACTGTTGTTACTCCTCCAGTACCGCTAGGATTTGATTTTGGTGAAATTTAGAAAGCCATTGCCACATCCAACCCCGAGGATTGTAAAATTCAACCCAGAATTTAAATCAATAACAAATTGCTTATAAAGCTGCTTGGTATAGCCATACGAATTATTAATTTCATGGCATCTTACAACTTGACTTTTGCCTTCAAGGTGTAAAAACTGCACTTGTTTAAATGATACCTAAACATGGCAAAAATCATACGAAAGTTAAGTATACAGGCTCAAAATTATTTTAACCTTCATGAGAACCTGCCAAGAGCCATTTAACCTTAACAACAGCACCTCCATCTACAAGTCTCTTCAGTTTTAAATTTAATTACTTCAAGCATTATGTTGTGAAGAATAAGAATTAAAATGAAAAACTTCTTATAAAATAATATAAAGAATTAATTCCTTTAATTCCTGAACGAAGCACATTAAACAATCAACTTTCAACAACTTGTCTTACGTGTCGTGTATTTCATGTTTAACAAACTACAACTACAACTTGTCAGAAGTCGAACAGTGGTTGTGGTTATGGTTGTTTGTGCCCAGTGTTCCACCTCCTGTCGGTGTCAACAATGACTTCAATTGATATTGTCGTGCACAATGTCGGTATGCAAAAAATTCAACTGAACTGAACTGAACTGAAATCAACTAAACAAGCCATTTATTTATTGTCATCAGCGATACAACAAAAATCAAAAGAAAAAGAAGGAAAATAAAGCGAAATAAAAAATAAAAATGTTTTAAAGTGAGTAAATGAGTACGAGAATGAAACGATTTTCGCATTTTCGTTTCGATATTTTTAAAGGGGGAAAGAAAAACAACGACTTGGTTAAAAGTTATTTTAATGGTCAATATAGTACGTTGGGGTTTGGCCTGTTATGGCCTTTAGGCTATTTTCAATATAACATAGCACTTGACCGCACCAAGCGTCTATTTCCATGCTCAATATGACCAGCAGTTCCGAGTCAATGAGGAAAGTAAAGAAAGATAAACCATCTAAAGGGTAAACCAACCGGAAATTTATTACTTCATATTGTCATGTCAGGGATGTGCATGTGCATGTGAATGTGAATGTGTTTTGCGTTTAAAATACCGCCACTGTTACGATATTTCGCGTAGATATCAACCAAACCATCAACCTGCCTCTTGCTTTGTATTAGAAGTTGTTCATTTATTGAGTTTTCCATAGAGCGAGACCGTAGAGTTTGCTTTGACAATGACATCTATTGTAAACACATTTTCAAAAAGTTTCTGTCCACACCTCATGCCCTGCTCCTCCTTGGACTATCCCTTGGAAAATTTGAAAACAATTTAAGAAAAACAAGCAGCATAAAGTCATAAAAAGCAAATATATCAAACGAGATTTTTTGAAAACGAAAACCAAAAGGCGAGTAGTAGTAATACGAAGCAAGTGTGTGTGCCAAATGTAAATTCAAATTGAACGGAATATTTGAACAGTGCTTTGCAGTGCTTTATTTGTTGCTCATTCACCAATATTAAGGCTCTTAATAAAGTTTGACAAAAGCTTTGTATTGTTCCTAAATTTTAGGTTAACTTAGGTTAGGTTCACTTGCTATATCTCAACCCAAGCATCCCGACTCTAGTGAAAACTGTTTTGAATACTGAATACTGAAACCTGAATACTGTTACGTTTTTCGCATTCCAAAAGGAAGTATATCATGTTGATCCCACAAATAAAATTCGAACTAAATGAATTTTATTTAAATTTATCAGCACATTTTTATCGATTACAGCAGGCTATCAATTCTACTACACAATACTTTTTGTTTAAATGAAAGTCATTTTAAAACTTCACAGCGTATTAGGGCGCGCTTTTTATTACAACAAAGTAGCAGCATAACCTTTGCCGTTATATATTCAGTGCCCATTTTTATTTGGCAACTGCTAGATTTTTAGTGTTGATTTGTTATTGTTATTCTCTTCTATTCTATATTTCGTGGACTTTCAATGTAGTCTAGTAGGTAGTGTGTTGGTTTATTAGACGTAAAGCCAGGTTTCAAACCCCAGGCCAGACATCAAAACGAAATACAAAATGTATTTCTTAGGCGACTTCCTCTTAGCAGATTTCTGGCAAAGTTTCTCAAAAATCTGTAGTTCGGAGCCGACTGTAAACTGTAGGTCCCGCCATTCATGTATAAAATTACCACATAATTACATAAGTGGTGTGAAAAACTAGGTCGTAATCCTGACTGAAGGGTTGTAATGACCAATTATGTATGTATAACTAGGATATCTTAAGAAGCTTTAAAGACATAAACGACTGATAAGTTACTGCCCACGTCCGTTTAAGTTATTAATTTAAATTTACAACTAACCTATCCTTCCTAGTAACAAACAATATATTAACCTGCATTGTTGCAATCATTGTGTTCAATATTCTCTCGACTCTGAAAATTCTAAATGGGCTCCGTCCGAAAAATATTTAATCTTCAAAAATTGAAATAACTCTATGGAAGACATTCTGATGGCTATGCTGAAATTGCAATACAAACTTGCATTAAGACCGAATCTAGAATTACACTATTTTTAGAAGAACATGAAAATGGTCTGCTCCTCTGGTTAAAAGTCAATAGAGCCCTAATAAGTCTTTAATATAAATTAATTAAAAATGAAAACGAGTATCAAAGATTTTATTTTTTGATTCTCAGAAAACTATGGTAAGCTAAAAAAAATGTAGAGCATAGTATGGATTAGATGGTTCAAACCCACCACTAATGGATCGTGCGTAGGGGGCTTATCTCACACTGGGTAACACTGTGGGCTATAAGGCCACCGAGTGAACTTGCCTGTGAACGGCAAGCAACACACTCACCTAACTTAACCTATGGATTAGGCTTTTATAAAATTTAACGCAGTAATAACGTCATGAAAAATGTGATATTTGTAGCTCATCAAAGTCATTTACCTACTTCCTTAATTGATCATTACAACCCTATAGTCAGGATTACAACCAAGCTTCTCTTACCATCCAAAGTGTGTGTGTTAATTTTATCCAGGAGTGTCGACTCCAAATGACAGATTTAAGAAGCTTTTCATTGCAAATTTTATTTGCATTCACAGTTTCTGTCAGAAAACTGCTGAGTTTAAGTTGCCGAAAGAAATATTTTCTAATCTGAGCTGAGATTTGAACCACGGGCTCTGATCTAATAAGCCATCTACCTACTAGACTACGGCAACTGGATTTGGATCAAAATTCTCATATGGTAATCAGAGTACCAGGCCTTAAAAGCTGTGGGAAAGAATTTATGCTCCATTATGTTCAAAGCCGGATCATATACCAACTTCGCATTGATATTTGTAAAGCGCGCGTTTCTGACTTTAAGATAGAACAATAGTCGGTTCATAGAATCTTCCAATATTTGTTGCACACAATGGCAGCATTATCTCTAATGACAGAGCCCGCGATCGAGTTTGATTTTACTCCTAATCCAAAAAATGTAAGCCGTTAGCGGACCTACCGTCCTCTCCCGACTTTCAATTTCAGTAAGACCTAAAAATATCGAAATATTCAGCCAAAGAAATGGATTGTAAGGAAGTCAAGAAGAACATCTTATCCACTAAAATTTAATGAAAAACTTACGAGCAGACCCTCGATTTGTATTTTAACGGCAAAAGTAAAGATTTCCACTTCAATACACACTGTATTATTCCAAAAGAAAAAAAAATGGGGAAAATAATAATTTTTCCGCTCTCTTCTGTTTATTATTGTTTTTGTTTTTCTATTCCATTTGGCTTTTTAACTGTTCTGGACACAAGACAAAACGACAACACGCGACAAAATGCACTTCAGAGTTGAGTTATGTCCAACAAGATAATGTACGACGCTCTTATTTCCAAAACAAGAGGGAGAGAGTTTAACGCACACACACATGCACAGGCACACACACTCTCATGGAATAACATGAAAATCATTAAAGGAACTTAATACTGCACACCAACTAATATGAGGCCGTATTTACAGTAACAACTTTAAAAAGACAAATGTTTGGCAAAAAAATAATACAAAAACAAAAAACATTAGCTAAACAAAACACCAACACAAACGCACCCGTTAAACAATAAAAAGAAGAAAAACACAAAGCGGAAGAAACGTTTTTCTTGTTGCAAACAAATTTTTTTGTTTCATTCTCTCACAATTTATTTTCGTTTTTAATTCTCTTCTTGCTGTTATAAATGGTCATATTGAGAATTTTTCAAAGACTGAGAGAAAGATAGCGAGCGTGAGTGTGTGTGTTACATTGTATGCGTTTACAAAAAAAATAAAAACAACAATAAACAGTTGAGCAAAAAGCATTACACTTGTTAACACAACAAATAAACGAGCGGCCTACTGAAAAACTCAAATGGTGGCAGCAACAAGAAATGTTTTCAAAATAACGACGACATCGACGACCACAACCGACAAACAAATGGCGACAACAACAGCAACTAAAAAAACAAATTTGTAAGAGAATTATAATCGGTTAAGGACAACAACTTTATGATGCCCTACACAACAACACATTGTATTTGTAGGAATAAATTGTATCTTAACCCAGGGAGGACGAAACAGCTTATTTTCTCGCGGCTGGATATTTACAATCTAGGGTCAGTTCTTTGCTCAATAATAAGGCATCCACATGCCTTGACTTGAAGGAAGAGGAAGAGACCGTCCGTCACTTAATGTGTCACAGCATAGTACTAGTACGCAGACGTACGAGGAAACCGCTTTCTTCATATACGTTTAACAGAATTGGCTGAAAGATGATTTTTTGATTGATGAGATTAAAGAACATTGACCCGCATGTGTGATAGTTTACTTGCCCGATAAGAATAAAAACACTTGCATGCTCCCAAATGTACTTATAAACTACGAGCGGGATAAATAGGCGAACTTATTTCAGATGAAAGGATGATTACTTTTTATGGCAACAAAGGCTTGTGCAAGAACATTTCCACATTCGAAACGGACTAATTAACTTTCGCTGAAACGTATCGTGCAATATTCTGCCTTATGGACTACGAGCGTTTTCCGCTGTAGTATTATTAACACATTGAACCATAAGCGATAAACCTTTTTATCTTCACTTGTAAATGGTGCAGAAGATTTAAAATAGACTACGAGGCACGAATCCCTTCATGAGCATTGTTTATATTTTTGATTTTAGAATAAAGAAAGATATTCGTGACAGGGCAGTGCCAAAAATGTTTAGTAAGGGTTGCCATTTCATCATAAATAGACTAGCAAATCATCAATTTGATTTTTGATGATGAAAACTGAAAACTAATCTTTAGCAACGAATCTCATTTTTACAATTAGAAACGGAATTTGCCGAATTTTGTAGGAAGAACAGTTAGAGGCCTTTTTTAAGACATTCAAAATTGTTTTTTTAGGTATTGGCCTTACAACCTTTCAGTATGAAGTGATAATAGTGGCATGCTAGTAGGCACGGAACTGGCAATACAACGGACAAGCAAACATCGGAGTTCCGTGCTCTTAAGTCAGTTCTTGCATGCCATACGAATACAAAAAATCGGTAATGTTGAGGGTCGAGAGACATCTTTTAACTGAACATTTATAAATCTAATAGACTAGGCATAGTTACTTGCCATAAACTCAGACAGTGATAACAAGAATTAGAATTAGAATTACAGCATAAACCTTTACCCTTTTAATCAATAATCGAAACCTCTTCGTCTAGGCAAAGGAGCACAAAAAAGGCCGCTTATGAAAAATGTCTCCCGTTTTAGTTTTCGTGCTATGATCTGCTTTAACGGCTGAGATAATGTTGGGCCAACAGTTTAACGTCTTTTCTTTGAAGCTGACTGAAAATTCAAGATTTTTTTTTTAAGTTTTCATTACCAATCAAAGAGAAAAAATAGACAGAACAGCCAATGTATTTTATGTAAAGGGTCCGCCAAATAACTTTTTTTTTTTAATATGCTTTAAAAAAAAACTACTGAATATTTTCTCAAATTTCTTTTTTTATTTGAAAGTACAATCCTTCCGGTTAATAATGCAAAATAATTTCATTCAAATGGCTGCCTCGGCTGGCCATGCAGTAGCCTACACCAGAAGATGCCGATTTTGGCAAAAAAAAAACATCTTTTCGGATGAAGCTCATTTTGATCTTGGCGGGTATGTAAACAAGCAAAATTGTCGCATTTGGGGCACAGAAAACCCGCACGCATACATTGAAAAGCCGGCGCACCCAAAACGAGTCACTGTTTGGTGCGGATTTTGGTCCAGAGGCATAATTGGGCCATTTTTCTTCGAAAATGAGCAAGGAGTGGTCGTTACAGTCAATGGCGATCGTTATCGGGCCATGTTGAACAAATTTTTGTTCACAAAAATTGAAGAGGAGGATATTGGCAACATTTGGTTTCAACAGGATACACATCCGAAGCTACACTCGATGTTTTGCGCCCTGTTTTTGAAGATCGCATTATCAGCCGCAGAGCTGATGTCGTTTGGCCACCTCCTAGCTGCGATTTGACACCGTTGGACTATTATTTGTGGGGTGCCGTCAAAGATAATTGTTACGCCGACAAACCAGAGACAATTGACGCTTTAAGGGACAATATTCGTGAAGCCATTGGTGAAATAAAGCTGCACACAATCGATAATGTGCTTAAAAATTGGACCGATCGTGTGGCCAGCCGAGGCAGCCACATGAGAAAATATTCAGTAGTTTTTTTTAAAGCATTTTCAAAAAAAAAATTATTTGACGGACTCTTTAATTGCTCGGCATTAGCAGGTCGTAGGGGTTAAATTGGTAGGAATACTCATTTAGATGTTACATTGGTAAGCTAATGTTGTTTCGGAAATATCCAAAAGACCCGGAGACTGATGATTCGTTGAGTGAATCCAAACTCGACTTGTTATCAGGTTCTCTTTTTTTATTTAAGGGGCCGAATATTATTATCAGACCAGAAACAATGCAGCAGCAAAGGAGATCTAGACGACCCATTTAAATTACAAAACTTCGCATATACTTTAATCGGCTAAGAAACCGTTACAAATAACATTATCAACTGAATATAGTCTCGCTCAACTTTAGTTCACACTTTACAAAAACAAAACAATTTAACAAAAACAAACAAATGTTATGCATACAAACATACGCACATACACACAATCTTCTGCCTACAAAAGAACGTAATAAAATAATGAGCAAAGGATGGAAAAAAACAAAACAAAACAATAACAAGAAACATGTTGTTCCGCTACTCTACACAAGAGACAACGCAATTTTTTTGTCATTGTACTTCGCACTTGGTTGGGGAGTTGGAGTGAGATTTTTTACACACACTCACACACATACCCACATACTAACGCTCACAAACAAAACGAATAGAAAAACTAAATAAATAGCCGGCCTATCTTTATATCAAGTGCAAGAAGACATATTTATTGCGCTTTGCATACTTCTAAGGCGGAAACCAAAAACAACAAAAACAACAAAAACAACAAGCACT
The DNA here is from genome assembly GCA_936449025.2 of Sarcophaga subvicina. NCBI lineage: Eukaryota > Metazoa > Arthropoda > Insecta > Diptera > Sarcophagidae > Sarcophaga > Sarcophaga subvicina. Next base: position 45,679,552 of record OW388084.2, read on the forward strand.
TGTATGGGAATAATAGTAAAGGATAAACAACAGCAACAACAACACAATAATAAGAGAAACGCAATAAAAAGTGTGTGTGAATTATGAGCCACTAAAAATAGTATCGAAGTTAAATACGGTAAGAACAACGGACTTATCAAGAGGTAGCAACATTCATAAGCGACCCCTTTTTTTGTGGGGCCTTCAAAAAGGTTTTATTTGCACACTAGGATACTCCTACTATGTTGTAAAATTTATTTTGTCAAATTATAAATCGATCGGGAATACTCTTCTGCAGCGCGAACTCCCGATAATATTTATGCAACAACCGTCAAAAGCGTTAAGTAGATTCAATATTTTGTGAGTTTCAACGTTTTCTTTTAAAGCTTTACTTTTTAACTTCAATTCCTGTGCTTTCACGTCCATTAAAAGCCAATTTTCAAAGCAAACAGGTGATACAAGATCCTTTTACTTGCAAATTTAACTACGCCTACTCATAAGGGGTAAAGCATCTGGAGTTTATTCTGGACCACAAACTATCATAGAGGGTAAGCATAATTGACTGGTAGCCAGCCTACAAAACGGTCACCTGTCCTGAACCAGAGCACTTTGTAGCACTCCAACGGAGGCATTATTTGCTATGCTCAATTGACTTTTCTCTGAAGTCGCCGTAATCTAGTGGGTATTGTGTTGACTTATTAGTCGTAAAGATATGGTACAAACCCCAGGTCAGACAAATCCAACAAAAAAAACTCTGAGGGTAAATAAAAATTTACATGAAAAATTTTCTCAAAAATCTGTCGTTCGGAGTCGACTTTAAACTGTAGGTCCCGCCACTTGTGTATAAAATTAACACACACAACATAAGTGGTGTGAGAAGCTAAATCGTTATCGTGACTGAAGGGTTGTAATGACCAATTATGTATGTATGTATGTAAAATTGGCTTCTTTCCATTGAAGCAGTGGGCCAAGATTTCAGAATACCAAGTAAGGACCTCTAGTCTGTAGATTCGGAGGTCGCCAGTAGCGTTATTGAGATTTATACCAATGGCCCAAAAATTCTGGAGAGAGTAGGCTGTGTATATTAAGAGTTGTGTATATTAAGAGTTCTAATATTAAAATTTTTTGCAGACTGCCTAACCACTGCAGTTTTGATAAGGTGTGGTCATGCCTGTGGTGACAATTTCTAGGTATTCTCCTTTCGTATCACAGGAAGGCTCAACTTCGCTGGCAGCAGGAATATAAATATGTAAGTTTAATATTGTTAGACTCTGCTGTACTGATTATCTTCTGTCCTTAAATAGCACAACGATTAAGATTCTCATAAGCCATTGTCCTATTGGAAAGCATGCTTTTAGACCTGGCATACCTATAAATGACTTTAGCAGGATCTATAGGTCTGAGGCAGAGTAAGGGGCTATAAGTGCCCAATTCTTGCCAAGAAAAAGCGGAGATTCTTTACCTCTTATTTTCTGTCACCTTTTACTGAACTCTCCATTATAAATATTGCTACTATAGGAAGATTTATTTCCCAGCCTGGCTGGAATATTTAGTCCTCAGGTTTAAAATTAATTGTGATATCACAATGGGCCTAAATTCTGGCCCAAGTGCAAACTCTCTTGCATTGCAAGGCACCAGAATTTCTTATCATAAGTTCGTACATTCAATAAAGAGCAAGTTTTCTCACCATTTCCTTTAGTAAGCAATTGCATCGGTGGCTTTGAGAATACGATAAGCACTACGCAGATAAAAGTGAATATTTCTAACTGCTAATGAGAAAGACTATCACCAGTAAGTGCATCATATCCATGATTCTTATAAATTTTCGCTTTTTTATGGAACATATATCCTTTCTTATATTTCTTTGCTTCTTTTGAGTTTCAGTTAAAGTCCGTTAAAGTTTTCCAGATAAACAGGTGATTGGCCTACTGTATCAGATCTTGATACCATCCGTCATTGCTTAAAAACAACGCTTTCTGAATGCTAAAAATATTTCCTTTTAAGCAAATTAGCGGTACTGAAAAGTTCATGAATGGAGTTCTTATTGTGTTTTTAATAAGCTCCATAATAAGATTGTTCCACAAGCACTTTGTGTTGCTTAGGGTATTGGCGTTGTAGACTGAATGAATCCGAGATCGTATATCCGAAACAACATTTTGATATAGGAAGGCATTAAGAACAAATCTTTATTATTCTAATTCCTTATTTTAAAGTTTTTGCTTGAGGCTGAAGGTTAAACGTAGGATCACTCTTGCCATCGGTGTCACTATGGTCTCGATAGGCAATTGAGTAGTAGAGATCTCTCTCGTGCGACAAAACTATTGCCAGCCAGGTTGCTGATCTATGCTTCTATGGAGCAGAAGCACAGATGCTGTTACTCACCAATACAGCAGCCTTCAGATGGAAGAGGACACGATTTTGTCTGCGTTGATTAAGCCTTGTCGTTATGACCAACTGCCAAAGGTAAGTGAGTAGCAGAGGAGCCTGGGAGGAGGAAGTGTTAAAACAAGCCGAAATCCGATAAACGGGTTCTTAACCAAAAGTAAGTAACTAAGTAAATAATAAGTAAGTATTTATAATGGAAAATGTAGGGAATACAAAGTCCGATGTTGAAATATTTCACTGGACTCTAGCAATTCGCTTTTGTCCAACATTAATACTTTATTTTGTTTTTTCCATTTCAAACAGGACTAGTTTTGTTTTTCATTTCTTTCTTTGTGTGTCCACAATATAAAAATGAGAGTGAGTGAACAGCAGCAGTTAAAAGAATGAAAATGTGCGGGTCACTTTGTAATTAGAAATTAGAAACGAACAACAATTCTCTGAAAACAGGGCGTCCAAACGTTAGTCGTCTTCTTCGTTTTTCGTATTTCCATTGTGTTCCTATTTCGTAAATTAAACAAAGAATACGAACAGCAACAACATCAATGCATACTTGCACAGTGAATAAATGTGAATGAGAAAATGGATTTCTTTTTTAAAGGCATTCATGCAAACGACGACAAATATTATATGAACTCAAACACACACATACACACACACAATGCAAGGATAGCACAGAGATGTTAAAAAGGCCCATATTTCAGCGTGTGTGCTACAATACAACAGCAAAAAATAGTACGAGTCTAATCTAATGGTACATAATATTGTATTAGAAAGATACACATTCAAACACACACACACACACATAATTATCTCGTGTGCATAGCATGTATATGGACAGACAGACAGATGGCCAAACTGTCTAAGTGGCAGTTAGACGGGCATAATTTGCAAATATGATATAAAGCTGTTTCATACCCATACCACCCTTCATACTATTACGCTCATTTCGGTAGGTTTGAGAAATATCATCCATATTTTTATAGAGATTTGAATCACACAGAACACCCTGTTTCGGATTAGACTGTATACGAGAGGCAAGCATGAAGGTATCAGATATGTATTGTGAAAGTGAGAAGAGTAACACGGATATGACCATCATTGGCATCATCATGTGCACAGGCATGGAAATATTTACAATAAAAATGTTTCCTATAAAAGCATGGAAATGAAAAAAACTAAAACAAAAACAAAAAATACAATATAAAATAAAATAAATATTAGTGTGGAACGTACTATGGGTGAATGTGTGAGTGTGTCTATTCATTTATTTCCTTATTTTGTTGGTATTTTTCCACAGTCGCCATGTGAGCCAATAACGAAATTCTTTTAGGTGACTATTGATATTAAAAGCTATAAATCATTTGAAAAGAATTTCCACAATCACAGTGGGCCTGGCGAAAAGAAAAAACAAAATCATTTTCGCAAATTCCTACTCCTGCACCTAAAAAGTTCGATACAGTCTATAGGTCAGTCTAAAAGGCCTTATGCTTTAGCATGACCGTCAAAAGGTGATTTCAAATGTAAATCAAAAATTAATTCGCACTATTTTTACGTCTCAATAAATCAATCAAGCCATTTGCTATATATTCCTACTCCTTTGAACAGCCCTCTGAACACACACCATGCCCGTTCGCCCGTTTGTGGAAATATCTAAATGTCAGTCGTTGATTATGCTGACAAATGTCGGTGCTATTATTGTTAATGGCTCTTATCACACGAGAACAATTGTGCTGGCATAAAATGATAGTTGATTGGCAAGAGAGGTGAAGAGAATGGTTTTTTAGTGGCATAAAGTTTCAACCAGCTACAACCCCGCATTACCAGCACAAAACTAATACATTCACATTTTTAAAAATCACCCAAACATCAAATGAATGTAAAAACACTAATACATAGAAAGCTGTGTATACGTATACATTTCATGCCAAACTAATATTCATCACGTTTGATCTGAAAATAACAAAAATTGTGCGACTAAAAATTGTTCTCGTGTGATTAGAGCTAATAGTTGATCGATTTATTCGACAAAATTTTGTTTATTGTGACCAAAATTAAATGAAATGTATAGAAGCTTCAAGAAAACTTAAATAAGGTAAGACAGATCTGACGGAAACCGTTGGCAAATGTGCAAAGGATCTCAAAAACATAATGATAACTCATGCATCACAGGTAATTTCAAGGCAGGTTTTAAAATCCGTTGGGATTTTTAAAGTCTGCACAAGTTTCAAACAGAACACCTAAACGAAGTACTTCATCCCATTAGACAGTATAGAATACAAACCAAGGGAAATTGTGAACCTTAGACAACTTACTTAATTGGTCTTTACAACCCTGTATTCAGAATTAAACCCTAGCTTCTCACATCACCCATGTTGTGTATATTAATTTCATCTGTGACGACAGATTTTAAAAAATTTTCATGGAAAATTTTATTTGCATACAGAGTTTTTACCAGAAAACTGCTGAGAAGAAGTCGCCGCTTTGTTGAAGATGTCAGAGGTGGAGTTTGAACTCACGATCTCGCATCTAGTTAGCAAACACATTACCTACAAGACTAGGGCGACTTTAAATCAAATTTCCCTTTAAAAGACAATCGTTTTAGTCCAGAAATCCAAGTTCCTCAGTACGAACATAGCGGTGGCCTCAGTATCAGCATAGACTGAAACCATTAAACAAAATTCTAAATATACTGTATAAGTGATATAGGCATGGCCCATTATTTATCAGTATAGGATTAGTATGTAGTCGGGGAGGATACGTGAAACTTTTTTATTTTTACGTCGGCCATATTGAGATTGGCTAATTCAGTTTTGATGATTTAAACGGTCAGGTAATTTAACGGATCAGGTAATTTTAATACCAAAAACACAAAGCCAATGGCGAATATAAAAGATTGAGTTCGACCGCCCTTTAAAACCACATTGTTAAGTTGAAATATACTTTATTAGTGGATCTTACTAAAGTTAAAGAAAAACTAACTCATGATCCACTGTGCCAGGCTTCCCATTTTTTTGTTTAAAGTATCATTTGTCTTAAGGATGACATTTTTTCATGAAAATTGAGGGACATCTTGAGTTATTGTACAATTAGTTGTCATAGATTTATTATAAATAAGTTAGACGAAATGCCTTTTTGTTGTAAAGTCTACATTTATTCGAATAGAAATAGAAGAGAGAAGGGCTTCATCATCAGAGCATCATAGGCATTTCTTCTCCATAACTTGCCCATAGACAATTGAGCACATGAATAAGCTGTAAGCCGCTGTATATGTATTCATTAATGGCCATGACAACCCATTAATCATGAGTTGGCTTACTAGACGAGAACTTCAAGCTCGAACCTCAGCTGAGTCATATTAAAGAAAAGGAAAATCTAAAAAGTGTTATCACTTCACATTTTAATAGAAGTTCATAACAATCGTGTATACCATTGGCGCAATGGAAGATTAAGTTAGTTTAGTTAGGAAGGATGATTCACCACGGTATCCATAGTTCCACGACTTCATCCAGAAACACTTCATCCGGTTCTATTGTTACCCTCCACAAAAGGCAAGAATGATGTAAAAGTAAAAGGAAAAGCAGAAGAGAATAATAACGGGAAAAGGAGGGAACAAAATCGACAAAAGAAAGAAAAACAAAAATAACAATTTGCTGGGTGCCCTGGTAGTCTAGTGGGTAGTGTGCTAGACTATTAGCGTGAGGGTCGTGGGTTCGATTCCCACCAGAGACTCTGGTCTGTGACACTACACCAAGCACATAGTCTAGTTACTTCGCTTGTATATAATTAGGATATAATTTGTAATTGTATTGTAATTAATAAATAAATAAATAACAATTTGCTATTTTGGCACCCGTATATAAATTATCATTCTAAAGATATCCCCTTACGTAGTTAATGCTATTTATGAACCCAATTACATCCTCAAGTTTGTAGTCCTTCAGATCTGACGGTTCCCCAACAAATTATCTACCAATACATCTCTGGAAGACAATACAATACCGATAGTGTTTTAGAGGTTAGCATGCTGGATGTATTTTTAAACTAACTAGGAAAAGTATTCTAGAATTATATAATATCGTCGTTTACATTATATTGCAGTGAAAAAAGAAAAGAACTGCAAGTCAATGGAACCTTGTACGCAGCTTACAACGATCTGCTTGTATAATTATCAGTGGTGCTCTGCGCACTACTCCTACGATCGCTCTGGAGATTATCTTATACCTTCCACCGCTTGACCTCCAATGCAGGAGCGCGGCGGCTAAGGTTGGGACATCCACTCCGAAAAAGGAGGACTTTTTCGTTTTTCAGGCGGAGGTGTCAGCAATTCAGGCTGCGGTGAAAATTATTGTGGACAAAAATGTTCGCGGACGGAAAATCATCATACTTTCCGATAGCGAAGCGGCTATCAAGGCTTTGGACTCCAGTGTATTAAACTCCAAGACGTTGTACAACTGTCGCAGATATCTCAATGGGGGGCGAACCGATATGATGTTTGTATCACATGGGTACCGGGACATAATGATATTCCTGGCAACTGCAGAGCGGATGAACTGGCCAGAAGGGGCACAACCATCGAACTCTCTGATGAATTCTCTACATTGGGGATTCCTTTTTGTACCTGCAATTGTCAATTATAAGACAATGCAACCGTAGATCTCCTCAATAGAATGTGGGCAACTTCGGATAAGGACAGAGAGGTGCAAAATATCTGGCCAAAGCTGGATAGGAGGCCCACACCGACTCTGCTTAAACTCCAAAGAAGTAGGCTCAGCACTGTTATCGGGGTTTTTACGGGGCATTGCATTATAGGAACGCATGCGAGGCGTATTGGTCTTGGACACTTTGCAAATGATTTCTGCAGAAGCTGTGGAGATGAAGAGGAAGATGAGACTATTCTTCACCTAATGTTTACATGTCCGGCACTTAGTCGGAGGAGAAAGAGGTACCTGGGGTGCCTACTATATGGAGGAAGGATATGGATGAACTGTCGTGTATGGATATTGGCAGTCTGAGTCGCTTCATCGGAAGCTCCGAATGGTTCCTAAAATAGGGGGAACTGAGGAACTGTGGTATCACAATGGGCCCTGTGTGCGGTCTAAGTGTGTCCGCTCATGACTCCATCGAGAGGACAGTCTACCTACCTAAATCAATGGGTCTAAAATTATTAATTTTAAGTCTTTAACAGCTCTCAAGTTAGTTAACAGTTGGGCTAAAAGCCCGTAGGGTAAAATACGCTATACGTATTCAATAACGCTATGTAATGGGCGCTGTTAATGGTTTCTTTCTTTTAAAAATACTCCAAGAATATTATACGATTCGCTTTCCAAAATACTGATGCCATAATCTAAACAGCCGACTCTTACGTTTTTGTATAATTTGAAGTCGGATTTCCAGTTCACTCAGATGGATATCGTTTTGATTATGGTATGAAATGACGTAGCCAAGTGTCATCCACTGTCACATAAATTCGGCGAATAAATTCGAATTTTTTTATAGAACAGCTTCAAACGCTGCTCATAAATATCAATTTTTGGTTGTTGTATCAACTTTTCTATTGTTGCTAAAAGATTTTTCTTGTGGTAAAAACTCTCTGGATAAACAGCCGAAGTTGAGTTTGCAATCTTTGCCGGATCCCTTAAGAACATAGGACACATTCGTATTATCTGTCGTGGGAACATTTTAATTTGTTGTTGTTTTTGGTCGATTATAAGCTCGCGTTACACCCAAATTCTTACGCGCGCTATGTTCAAGACGTTCCGTTGAAATCTTTAGTGCCGCAACTATTTTGATCAACTTCACTTTGCGGCCGTCCGAAATAGTTTTGTCTTCCGGTTAAAACAGCTTTCCGGTTGACACAGCTTTCGCTGTGTTGGCAATCCTTAGCCGATGTATGGTCGGGAGTGTAGATCCGATTGTCGGAGGAAGGGCACACAAACTATATTTTTTCTAATGTTGCTTCACTCATAATGTTCTGCTCCGTAAGGTAAATAGTACGAAGGCTATACAATTTATGCACGTATCTTTTTAATACTAACCTCCGAACTTTTCAGCCCAACTGTTAGTTTAGTTAGAATAAACATTATTGTTTGATTTCAATAAACCGTCGAAATTCGTAAAGAAACTATGATTTAGCAACACTTTTAGTTTGCAAGCAGAAATGGCGCCGTTAATTTTTTCACAGCTTTGTGACTTTGTAGTGCTCATAAAAATATTCTCAAAATAGCAAAGCAGAAACAAACAAAAAAAAAACAAAAACAAATAATTGAACATAAAAGGCATGCAATAAAAATAATACCAAAACATACCTTGTTAAACTGCTAAACAGACCGCAATCACTCACAATCGGCATAAATAACAGAATAAAGTCCAATACGAAAACTTAAACTTTTTTTACTCAAATCAATAAAATTTTAATTGAAGATTTTGTTTACTTTTTGCCTCCTTTTTTATTTTTTCTTAAATCTTGCATTTACACATTGACGCACACACTTCCAGTAAGAATTTTTATATTTATGTCAAACACACTTTTATTTTGAACTCTTTCCTGATGGTTTTCATATTCTCAGGTGTCGCAAAACTTAATTTATTTCAATATTTTATGTTTTATTTAATGCAAAAGTGCTTCAATTTCATTATTTCAGCTCAACAACAACAATTTTAGCAATTAATAATAATAATATGAACGAAGAAGAACAAGAGCGAAAAAATGTAAACAAAATAAAATATTTTCCAACAGCTAACACACACACACAAAACCCACGTCACGTTTGTTGTATATACGTATCTCTACACAAACAAATATTCAGTTTGTCAGCGGTAGCAGCGCGCAACTCGCCTGTTTCTAGTCAATACGACACATGCAGAGGTGCAGTAGCAGCAGCTCAAAGAAAAAACCAAAACTAAAATTCACACAAGAGCTAAAAGTGCAAAAATTTGTAGGAGGAAAACACGTGAATTTAAACGTGAAATGGACACTTTTCGATTATAGCACGTGAGGGTAAATTTGTTGTTGCACTTTTGAACCGAAATTCTGTGAAATTTTCAACTAATTTTGTGAAAAATTTAATTAAAAACGAATTTACGACGACAACACTAGAGCTTATTTTGGAAATTATTGAATTTTCATTAAACTGACAGCTGGTTGTTTACAGTGCTGCCATTCCGTTTATACGCCTTTAAGAGATTACCAGTGATGACAATTTGACACTGGTGATTTTTTTGTTTTGGTTATACGTTTTTTTCTTGTCGAAAAATGTAAATTTAATTAAATAATTTAAATTTATTATAAATAAAAATAATTAAATTTTGAAAAGTTGTAAAGTTAAATATTCGTTGTTTATTTTTCTTCACATTTCCGTGATTTGGTTTGCAACAAAATTTTGTTCTTCCTGGCAAGACTGGTTGGTAGTTAGAAAAATTTGTTTGTTCGTTCAAAAAACAAATCGTTTTCAAACTCGGCATTCTTTTTTCAATTTGTATAAATAAAAATTAAGCTCATTATCGCTTAAGAAGGATTTAATGGCGTGCCCCAAAATTTATTTCGTTTTTATTAGTTTTCGTTAAATGTGGTTGTGTTTCTAGCGTGATGAATTTTTTGGGAACTGTGGTCAATTTACTTGGTGTGGTGAGTTTGTAGAATGGTGAGTTTTTGTAGTATGTGGTAAATTTATACGGCGTGGTGAATAAGATCGCAATTCACCAAAGTACAGTTATTCGAAATAGGTAATTTATTAATTGGCATATATCAGTGTAATAATCGGGATCAAATAAACGGTGTGTGTCTAGAATAAGTAATTTTCACCTTCATAAGCGGAGCCATTTAATAAAACAAACCCACCATGCATAAATTTTAGTGCAAAACAGATTTGAAATTTGAATTCACAATTCTTTCCATTTTTATCAAATTTAAATTATGTTCAATACAACAAAAATTAACTCTGATCACAATTTAACATTTTACGAAAAAAATAAAATTTATGTTCACAAATTTACATTTTTTTTAAAGAAGAACAAAAAACGAAAATTACATATTGAATAAAAAAGTACTCAGTTTTTGTTAAAAATAACCGTAAACGGCAGCACTGTACAGACGTCCTTTTACAAGTGCGAATAGTGACCTCTATATATCAAAAGAACACCATTTACAATCTCTTGTAAGCTTTATGAATTTATTTTGTGGTTTAGAATTTCGATTTTCAATTTCGTTTCCTTTTTATGACTAATTAAGACACCATAGATACCAACCGTCTTTAAGTAATTTTATTGTATGAATATGTTTTGCACCCAAGTTACATACAAATTCTAATTTTTTAAACTCGTAATAAATAGAATTTCCTTAATAATGGCAACACTGCGTTCGTTAAGTGTACTTCTTTCTTTTTACTCAGTGCTTGTGGCACTACTTATCGCTGCATATTAATACAGACATAAACCGGACATTTATTTGGTAATGTAGTTCAAGGATGTACCCAGATGTCGGTAATACAATGTCTTTGTAGTAACGGTTTAGTGTTGAATTTCATTTTTATATACCATACTGTCGAAGCCCACCACAACGTATGAAAATCATCACACCAGAACAGTGTTGCAGAATTGAAATTTTAAAATAGTACTGAAAGAGTACCTTTTTTCATCAAATGGTAGTTTTATAAAAAACGTAAGGTTTAGTAAAAAAATGTCTACGCAACGGTTCATTCAGCGCATTCTCTTTCATGCTTTTCGTAATCTAAAATACATACGTTAGCCCCTGTCTAACCGGGGCTTAAGACCTTTACCATTATAGCCTGCCTAACCCATTTATAGTTGAAAATCATAAAATCAGGAATCTGTCTGTAACCAGTTTTTTTTAAGAATGAAGTAAATGAATGAATTCTTTAATAATTTCTCCTGATCCGATTTTTTTAGATTCAAACAAAAAAGCACAAAAATTTATAAATATTTCGAAAAAAATTACAAATTTGCAAAAAAGCATTTTGGCAATAGAAAGAAAAAATTATTCAAAAATTCATTTACAAAAAATTAAAATTTAATTATTTTTTGTAATTTTAATTTTTATTAATTTAATTTTTTTAGAATTTTAACACAATGGCAACATTGTTTTAAAGCAGTAACCAGACATATCGGTGAATGCCTCTACTAACAGATGTGAAAACTGCTTATTCTAGACATGCACCGTCCAAATCACAATATACAGTACATGGATTTATGGTAACGCAGTACCCATTTCGAATAACGGCATTTTGGTGAATTTCGATTTTATTCACCACACCGGAAAAAATTCACCACATTTTGTGAAAAACTCACCACAATTGGTGAATTTCACACTTCAAAAGAAAAATTAATTAAAAAAAAAAAATAAAAAATATATTTTTTTCTTTTCCTAATCCAAACACCCCAGTTTTTTGTTTTCAAACGAATGGCGAGTTTTTTGGTTGGGTTTGTCGACCGAATTACACACACTAACTAACTAACAACAACAACTCCTCCTCTACAACCTCCTCTATACCTAACCTACCCTACTTTTTTCTTTCTAACAAACAAATTTATTTTTTGTTTTCGTTTTGTCTGACCTGGGGTTTGAACAGTGGGGCTTTTTTGTCAGCGTCTAAAGGCTTACTGTACACCTATTAGACAGACAGACCACCATAGTGCGGTAAACAAACGGGGCGTAATTTTTACTTAATAAACCCGGAAACGGAAAAATAATGTGCGAATTTACAATTTACAACAAACAAATTTTTCCAACCACCACCAGTGTTGCCAAGAAGGAAAAAATTTTGAAGCCAACTGTAATCGAAAAATATAAAAAAAACAATCCTTACAAATTGAGGAAAAAATAACCAATTTTCGGTTAGAACAGACCAAAAACGGCAACACTGGCTCTCTATCTATCACTCTCTAATTATCAAAATCAGTTGTATAATACAACTTATAGATAGAGAGAGAGAGAGAGAGAGTGCGAGAGAATACGGGAAAAGAGCGGGAATACTTTGTAAAAGAGTCAAAATAAGCTTAATACTGGATTGTTATTGTTGTTGTATTTTCTTGTGTAGTTGTTGTTATAATTTTATTTATGTTTCATTGTTGTTGTTGTTGTTCTTGTGAGGGTACCAGTCGGTGCCAGTGTGGAGTGTATTTTTTTTCTTTTTCATTATTGTTAAATGTTGTGTGTGTATGTATGGCTTGTTGTTGTTGTTGCTATTTTGATTTTCTTTGTAATCGCATTTACCCATTGCATGTGTTGTTATTGTAGAGTTAGATTACACCGTAAGCACTGTTGTTGTTGTATTTTTCTCATTTTTGAAAATTAATTGTTACGGCGAGAATAATGTGGCCGAATAGATTTAGAAAAAATTAAAAGACACGCTAAAATCGATAAAGAAATGAATCTTCATAAAACTGATCACCCACTCTTAATTGAAAAAACTAAATGAAATGGAAAATAGTTCGCTTGGGACCACACCCGACCGTCTTGAAGCACAACGAAATTCGGTTGTTTAACTCCAAAAGACATTGGGGGATTGAAGTAGTAAAACACCATGTCTGGAGGTGTATGCAACAATTGTGGCGATGTTAATTGTTAATATTATCGGATATTCATTCCTGTGCGATATTTCTGTAAAATGGCTGAAATACATACGTATGTACATATGTATATATGTATGTACTCAATACCGAAGTAACAAAAGAAGAGGCGATATTAAGATGAACAGCTGTTATGTAATGTACGGAAGCAACAGTGGGAGTTTAAGGTAAGAATTTCAATTGATTTTTATTTATATTATTGATGAATATTGATTTATATGGTGCTCTTTCAATTTCACTCTGTTCTAAATACCACAGAATGAATGGATTATATTTTTACTCGAATAGAGCTTGCCATAATTCTCGACCTAAGTCTGTAGAAGAAAAATGATTTTGAGTAGAAATATTGAACAACTTTGACGTCAATTATCGATATTTTCATCAATATGTTCAGTAATGACCTTCTGGTCCGGAAACTTTTTTCAGATCTTAGACATCGAAGTTAACAGAGATCGCCTATTTCCTTCTCGAGTGAGTCATTATGAACTCTAACGATCCAATGCATCATTCATTCACTGCCAAATCAATAGTTTCCTTAGTTAACTCTGATGACATCCTTAGTTAGCCCATTTTTCACTAGAATAGCTTCAATTCCTAAATGATAAAAGGCATTGATTGTATTTTCCAAATCCAAAACACACCAGTTTCATACCGGCTCCAATGATAAGGAGATTGACGTTAGAAAATAACTTTTTTCAGGGAAATAATTCAGTTGTTCTTTAATGTTAATCATGAGTTGTTTTCAACTGAACCTTGCAAAGATTTAAAGCTAAAACTTTACGTTAAATTCGTCATGTAGTGACAGGCAGTGAACGCCCTCCAAATTATTTTGCTTTAAAGGGGAAATATGACCACGTCACTAATGCATTTATGCCTTGCACTGAATCAAATTGTTCCAAAAAAAAAATTTTTAAGATAATTACAAGAGCCAAAAATATAATAGTTTTGGTACTTGATTGCCGTATGAAAATAAGGCATTCGAGTGAAATGGAATAATGACATGAAAATTCAATGAGATGTTCGCTAGAACCAGCAAATTTTTTAATTGTCGTAAGAAGCATCGGGTTCTTAAAACAGTGCAAGAAATGATTCACTTCATCTGACCTCCTTACAATATATTTACACCGTTTATATAAGACCGAAGATGGAATACAACTATGATGTATGGGCCTGTGCCTCAAAGCCCATATTGAGGCATCTCGACCGTGTACAGGAGGGGCCGAAAGTGCCTTGTATTAATTTATAAGAATATCTCGTTATATGGTTTATGTTCGCTGTTCTATCGCTACTTTGACAGACGGTGCTCAAGGGGAATAAAGTGACTTGTTCTCGAAAATCGCATATTTTTACGTAACAGATACCTGTCCTGTAGAGCACATTCACTTGTGGTATATTACAGATTACACACATAATACGATTTTTAGTCGCACTTTTGTGTTACTTATAACATACAAACAGATTTCAATCGTATATCTACAATCTAAAATTCCAATTTCCTTTGTCTCCCATAATCTAATTTTCCCTAAGCATTGGCCGTAGTAGGTAGTGTAGTCTAGTAGGTAGTGTGTTGGCTTATTAGACGTGAGGCCACGGTTCAAACAACAGGTCAGACATCTCGATCAAATCCAAATACGAAATATATTTCTTCGACGGCTTCCTCCCACTAGATTTCTAGCAAAAATTCTGAGAGTAAATAAAAATTGCCTTGAAAAGTTTCTCAAAAAAATCTGTTGTTCTGAGTCGGCTTTAAACTGTAGGTCCCTCCACTTATGCATAAAATTAACATATACACCGTAAGTGGTGTGAGGAGCTAGGTCGTAATCCTTACTGAAGGGTTGTAATGACCAATTATGCATATAGGTTGTATGTACGTATTGGTCCGATATTACCACAGATATTATACTTTTAACCCATCTACAAACAAATTGTAACCGGATTTAATTGAATACTGAATATAAAAGGTCATAAAAAAGTTAGGGTTTAAAATGCTAGACAATTTTGAGATTCTACTTTAGCTCTCTATCCTAAATTCTATTGATTTGAGATTTCTTACCTTCTGACAATTACCACCAAAATGTTCCACAGTATTGTAAATGATGTGGTGCAGTATGGTGACACTTGTTGTGAGGTTGGTCATATGCGGTTTAAATCTGGTATGCAGTTGAAGATTTTAAACGTACTCGTACATACATACATATGTATACCATACAGAGTAAATATCTGTCTGTGTTTATCTGTGATTCTAGTTCATCTCATTTTTAACGCTCTTCATTTTTTCCATCGTTAGATGGTAAATAGAATGTATGAGTGTGAGAGGGTTTGTGTGTGTGTGTGTGTGTGTACAAGTATTTGTAAGATTGTTTGCTTGATAATAATGATTAAATGCTTAAATAAATTTAAATTGAATGAAAACAGAAAGATAATAATGATTTTGATTTCTTTGTATCTCCTGTCTATTGTTATTCTTATTTTATTCTATTTTTATAAGCTCAAGAAGATTTTCAAATTTATTCCTCAAATCATTTTTGTTATTAGGGATCCAACATTAAAAAAAAAAATTATGCTGGTTCAAGTGCTATTACGAGTCTATAAATTTTTTTATCGATAAAGTGGGAGGATTTTTACACAATTTTTTTGTCTTGCTTTTTTTGTTTATATATAAAAATAAATTTAAAGGCGTTTTCAAATATAAATGATTTTTTTTTTTATAAATATTTTTCCTATCTCTTGTTTGTTTGCAACAAACAGCGCTATTGTCGTTGACATTTTTAAATGTTTTATTTAAAGAAAAAGGAAAAATGTTGATTTTTTTCCAAGCATTTATTAGATAAGCGCCTTAAACTGTCTTCCATTGTGTGCTTATCTCATATTGTATTTTGCATAGACTGACTTTATTTTTATAATTTTTTTTATTACATTTTTATTTAATTTTTCTTTTTTTTTACAAAAAGCGATACTTAAAGTCAGTCATTCATAATCGCAGTGGATTGTTTATTTTTAGTAGAGATTTTTTTCTCTGTTTTCATGTTTCTATCTCAATAGAGGGTGTCAAACCCAGGGGGGCGTCAATAACTTGTGTCTTTTTTTTGTTTTTTGCATTCTTCAGAGGACGCGTGAAAATAAGATTCCCATCAACAAGTGTATTTTTCGCCGAATGATGCTTCTTTTTGCGAAATGCAAAAAACGTGACTCTGCTGCGCCTTTTAAACAGTCACGTAAATTGTTTCTGTTTCTATTTTGTCTTTTTTTTTGCATATTTTTCCAGTTGCTGGGGTTTTTTGTTTTTCAATTCCAATTTAAATAAATGAAACGAATCAAGAAGAAGAGGAAAAACATCATCAGTGACAACAACAATAACCACAACGTAAAAATAGTTAAGAAATAGAAAGAAAGAAAGAAAAAAAATACTTAAAAGTTGCATTAAAAATGCCAACACGTTTTATTACTTACAATGTTACGTACTCAGTTGCTCACACGCTTAACTTACTCACGCTCTTACCTGTGCTCACTTGTTGGCTTTTTGGCCATGTGCTATTATTACAAGCCGCTAACACAGCCGCAACCGCAACTACTTGGCTGAAACAAAAAACAAAAAGTTAAACATTTTCCAAACGATTCAAAGCGCTTTTAAAAGCGAGTAGAGGCAGAGAGTGCAAGAGAGAGAGGACAATTGGAAAGAGCAAGGAAAACATTAGTTTTTTACATCATTAACCCATTCAATTCAAAAGTGTACCATTTCAGTGTCCCTCTCCCAATTCTTAACGATCAGCAACGTAGATGTAATACATATAATTTATATACATACATATTATGTATGAATCTTGTTAAATTTTAACTCCAAAAAATCGTTAAAAATCATTTTCGTTTTGAGCGTGTGTTTCCTAACATACCACGTCAAAATTTTTTTACTCTAAGGGCCATTATTACAACTTGCCGTTAAAGTTGGGTTTAGTAAAAGGTAACTTTAGCTAAAGTGAACTTTAAAGTCACCTTTAACTTCTTTTCATTATTACAACCTATAGATAAATTATAGTTAATTTTTTCAAAACTATAACAATGGCGGAGCAATGTCGATAAAACTGCTCAAATTAAACAAGTTTTGTTTAAAAGCAGCGGCAACTTTGCTCACTTTGTTTATATTGGAAGTTGCCACATTGAAAATAATATATAATATGGCAAGTTCAAACATAAACTTAACTTCAAAAAGTTACATATAGGATGATCCTGCCTTTAGCTTAACGCTCACTTCTACCTTATTGTCCACTTAAAATAACGAAAAACAAATTATCTGCCCGTTAAAATCTTTCCTTTAGTTAACGGCAAGTTGTAATAATGGCCCTAATTTCTATGTTATGTTAACATTGATTTTATGGTGAAGCAGCCACGCCTACTATTCCAATTCTGTCAGATTGCAATTGCATGTGGGCTTCTATACTTACATTAAGCGGATCGGTATACTAATGTGGGAATACTAACCCCATTGCCAGACTAGGATGCTGGCGACTAATCATTTGCTCGCCTGAAGGCTCTATGTTCCTTATAGGAACGTTGGTAACATTGCTGATACGCAGATACTTTGCAAATTTCTAGCCATAAATCAATTGTTGGTTTCTTGAAATTGGTTTCTTGAGATTGAAGTGTTTGACACAAATGTCCTCTGTCTAATTGCCAAAAAATACTGCGCCTCTGTTGAGATAAAAGCAGCCAATATACCTTGACAAATGCAGAGGCAGTTTTGCGCCGACGGCATCATTGGAACGCACTCTTTCATGATTACTGATTGTTTTTTCCATAAAATGGAAGCATTGGACTTGGTTGACATGTAGTTTTGACACGTCGCTGTCAAATGCGACAATTCCTATGCTACCATGAAGCCAGTTTGGTAAGCAATTAATCTCTAACAATTAACGAATTTATATGTGATATTGGCATTGGCACCGCAGTGTGGTAAAAAATGGTTCACACAATCTTCTGCAGAAGCTGTAATGATGACGAAGGCTACAAATTGTCTTCACTGGTGCGCTCACAATTTATTAGCAGAAAGTGCCTGAATAAAATCCATAAATCCTTATAAAACTGTCTGGACAGTTGAAAGCTACCTACAAGAAGTTATACATAAATAACAGAATTGGACCCAGATGCGATATGCGATTGCCAATTTGTCATAACCCGACCTAATCTCATGTGTTGGAACACTCCATGGGCCGCCGAGATCATGCTATTTAACTTCTCTAGACAGTTTTTTATGCAAACATGAAATCTCTAGTGTAGAGGGTCAAGACAGACACAGTTCCAGGCCTGTATGTTAAAACTATAGCTGACATTGGTGAGATACTGGGTAGAATGCAAGAAATAGTATTCCAAAATTGGAGCTAAAGGATGAACTTGAAATAAACTTTTGAAAGTAAATAGTAGGCATTTATTTATAGAATCAATTCAAATAAATGTTTAATCCACGTTGGAGAATTTTCGGCATTTTTTCAAAACTCAAACGGTTAAAATAAAATATCTCCTGCCATAAAAATGGAATTAAAAAATTAATCAAAAAAAGTAATTCGTTCGCTCTACCCAAAATTCTACGGTTGTAAGAAAGCATGGAAAAATTTCAACCAAATCAATACGCCAACCTACGGCACTTTCTACTTAAGAATTTGGCTACCTACACATCTGGTGCCATCATGTTTTATATTTTCCAAAAGTCGTTGTAGTGCAATGATGACTTACATATCGTCCCAAGACTACTAAGATTAGTTTCGATGATACACCCTGTTTTAAATAACATGTCTGATTAATTGGGTTTATAAAATATGCTAATTTCTCAGACTTTGCAAACACCCAAGGGGTTAATGGTAAAGACAAGAAAAATAAACACAACAAAACTGATTAAATTATAAAGTCACAAAAACAATAACAAAAAATGCATTAAAAAGGGGTTTTTGACATGTTTTACGACTTCAGAAAAATCTAAAACAACGGAAAAAAATATCAAAAACGCAGAAAAAAAAGATTTTGTTTTGTTTTATTTTTTCTTCTTTTTTTTTATTATTATTTTAATATAAAAATTCAATGAACTTTTGGAACCAACAAAGAATATCAATTGGACGAATTTAACAATTTTTTTTTTAATTTTATTTCAATTTTTTTTTGTTTATTTTTTATTGCTTTTCGTTTCTTGTAGTTGACTGATTAAAAAAACATAAATTTGGGACGGGTGTAAAACATTTCAGTTACAGTCAGACAAAGGCACATTAAAGTTAAAGACCAACAACTATGGATACCAGAAAATGTACTGGCATCCATTGAGGCCACCATAAAGATTTTTTGAAGGTGGCATTAATAATATTGATTACAAAAATACTTTATAAATCTAAAAAAGTAGAATAAAATTAAAAAAAAATTAAAAACATTTGACTTTTTTAACAACAAAAAGCACACAAAAAAATTTAACAATTTTAGAAGACTTTTAAAATTGTTTACAATATGCAACAGTTTATGTATTATTTTTGTTGTCGTAACATGTTAAAATGCCAATGTTGCCATCCGACACAAAAAACTCACTAAATTTTAGACGAGGGACAAAGTCTTATGAACATCGACAGTTGATAACGACCATCTTGGAGCTACAAGATTACAAATTAGTTATCATATATTTAGTCATTTTTACCATGGACGCATATTATCATTTAACAACACGTGAAAACTGTGTGTGTGTGTTACAACTGACCTTAATTTCAACGAAAAATATATTCAACGATGAATATATTCAGGATAACCAAATAGCATCCAGGAAATATTAATATTTGGTGTGGATTTTGGTACATATTTCTTTCAGAACAACATTGACACCAACGACATGTACTTTCTACTGGACGGCGCTACGTGCTATACATGGGTATGGTTATATTTCGTGGAGATAATGTAGACTTTGGTGGAGGTTATAAAATATCAGTTAGTTGATTTAAAAATTATGATTTTCATTCAATCAACGACCGAAATGATGCTACAAAAACAACAATTTCTAAGTAAAATTCGAAACAAGTGAAGCAAACGACCAACTGATTTATCCAATATTATTGTACAACAATTGTTTTTGCTGCAATGTCTGAGCTCGGTATATCTGCGAAGCTGATAAGGCTATGCAGAATGACGTTGAGCAATTCCTGCAGCTCCGTCAAGGTAGGAATGGACCTCTTCGAACCTTTTGATAACGTGCGAGGTTTCAGACAAGGCGAGCCCTTATAATGCTATCTCTTCAACTTCGTCATGGAGAGTGTTCGGCGAAAGGCGGGAGTGCATCGCAATAGCATTATTTTTCAAAAAAGTGTCCAGTTGCTGACGACATTGACATCATAGGGCGTACCAAGCGAGATGTTACTGCTGCCTTTAGTGCTATCGAACGGGAGTTGGCTAAGATGGGTTTGGCAGTAAATGAGGGCAAAACGAAGTATATGTTATATATGTAGAGACGTGCGGCGTATTGATTCTCAGATTACGACCGATAACTACACTTTTGATACAGTCAAGGAATTTATTTATCTTGGCTCCGCCGTTACCACCAAAAATGATGTCAGTCTGGAGATCAAGCGCAGGATCACTCTTGCCAACAGGTGTTACTATGGTCTCAATAGGCAATTGAATAGCAGAGACCTCTCGTACGACAAAACTAATACTCTACAAGACGCTCATCCTACCCGTGCTTTCTTTATGGCGCAGAGGCATGGACCCTATAAGCACCGATGCAGCACCCTTGAGAGTATTCGAGAGAAAAGTACTGCGTAAGATCTTCGGTCCAGTACGAGTTGGCGATGATTTCCACATCCGATCCAACAGTGAGCTGTATGAGCTCCTCAACGACATAGCCATTGTGCAGCGTATTAATATCCAGCGGCTGCGCTGGCTCGGTCATGTCGTTCGAATGGAGAAGGATGCTCCGGCGGGTATTTGATGCGGGGATCTGCGGAAGTCGGCGAAGAGGAAGACCTTGCATCCGTTGGAAGGACCAAATCGAGGAAGCCCTGTCATCGATTGGTGTGACCAACTGGCGCAGGCGCGCAAGAAGCAGAGGCGCCTAGAAGGATGTGTTGCGGCAGGCCGAAATCCGTTAATCGGGTTGTTATGGCCAATTAAGTAAGTAAGTAAGTGTTGTACAACTAAATGCAACGCGTAGGGGCCCCATAAGAATGTTGTTTACCATATGACAACCGTTTCCACTTTAAAAACCTTTTCTTCTTTAAAAAGTATTTTTTTAATGTTCTTTGGCAACACGTAAATATTGTACATCAATAAAATAATGTACGACATTACACCATACAACGCCGATACAATAAACATAATAAGAGAAGTAGTGTTAGAAGTCTATTATGTAGAGAAACAGACAACAAACAAGAGAAAATCAATAAAATTATGCACCATCTATTTAAGTAAATATAAAAAGTACAGCATGACCAGGATTGCCACTTGCCAAGTTTTTCACTTTTTTTCGAAATTTTTTGAGATACAAAACACGATTTTTAAACAGTTTTCAAAAAATTCAATAATAAATATTCACGTATTTATATAAAAAATTTTGTATTTTATTAGTCCCGATCAGAAGTAGCAAAGAAACACCAACAGAGGGAGTAACAGAGGCAGCGGGCTCCAGTGTTTTCTTTTAAAATTATGATACTTTTGTAGAAATCAAGTTTTTCTCCCAACAAATAAAAAGTTAAAAAAATAAGTGGCAACGCTGAGCATGATAAAAATTGTTTTTACAATCAAAGGAGCTCTTTGTTTTCTCCACTCTTGTGGTCGCTCTAATAACATTTCTAATGTTCACTCTCTTCCTCTGCAAACAATTGCTTAATGTCGCTGTAACAAGCATCTCTTTAATTGAATATTTATTCTCAATTAACAAGTGTTTCTTTTTGTCGCATTTGTAACAAATGATTTGTTGTTGTTGTTGATCACTTCATTTATTTAAAATAATTCCAATTAATTGCACAAAAATAAGTCGTAGATGGCAAAAGTGAGCCGCTCGTTTAGAAATGTAAACAATCGTATTCCAAATATTTCATAAACAAATGTTAAAGAGAAACAGATGTTTAATAAATTTGTTTATTTATTCACAGTGGTACACATTATAGGAAAACCCCTCTCTTTCTCTCAGTCCCACTCTCTCACTCTTATACCTATGCGTAGAATAAAAAAGTAGTCTTCGGCATTTATTTTGTTTATTTTTAATTAAATTACAAGTGCTTTTAAATTGATCAGAATGGACACTTTAAATTAATGAGAAATGATTTATCACCCGCACGGTCGAACTCTATTTGTGACAATAGTATAATCCAGTGTTGCCATTTAGTGACAACAATATTTTACCGCTTAAAGGTGTTCTAAATTTACTTGACAGTTATACGAATCATATGTAGAGGCGCAGGATCATACGGAACGTAAAGCCGGACAAAATTTTCTACCGAGAGTCTTCTGCAGCACGATTAAATCATTTCGAAAACTTTTTCTGGAAAATAAAAGCTGACAGACGACACTTTGAAAGCAAATTGAAATTTTATATGATCAATTCGTCAATTCAACTTGGTATGAAAAATATAAACTATTGGCAGCTTAAGTGCAACACTTCAACATCGATCAGCTCAAAAGAACAAATAAGATTTAAATATTTAGATGTATAAATGTTATCGTTCGTCAAATCAATAACTAATCTCAACCATGAATACTCCGATAGACCTGCAATGGTCACTGATTAAAGAATATATTTACGTCAACTAGTGAAACTCATCATCTATAACGCCAAGAATAATCACCAACGAATGTTAATCGCAAATATTTATAGCACAGATTTTGTAGATCCATATAATTCAGAAGATAAAGTTGCGATCATGGAACATGGATCATGGACAATATCGGAAAAATTGTCGTCGACTAAAACCCACATTGAACGCAAAGCCGTCGTCAGCCGACAGGGACATGGCGAAGCAGCTTGGTAGATAAGATAGAGTCTGTTGATGGAAAACTAAACTGAACGCAGATCAAAAGTCTTGTTAAGGATGGTATTAAATTTAAGAAATTTTATGCTTTTCTTACTTACTTACTTAATTGGCCATAACAACCCGTTTATCGGATTTCTGCCTGCCGCAACACATCCTTCCAGGCGCCTCTGCTTCGTGCGCGCCTACGCCAGTTGGTCACACCAATCGATGACAGGGCTTCCTCGATTTGGTCCTTCCAACGGATACAAGGTCGTCCTCTTCGCCGACTTCCGCAGATTCCCGCATCAAATACCCGTCTTGCCGGCGCATCCTCCTCCATTCGAACGACATGGCCGAGCCAGCGCAGCCGCTGGATATTAATACGCTGTACAACGTCCATGTCGTTGAGGAGCTCATACAGCTCACTGTTGTATCGGATACGGATATCATCGCCAACTCGCACTGGACCGAAGATCTTGCGCAGTACTTTTCTCTCGAACACTCTCAAGGCCGCTGCATCTGTACTTAATAGGGTCCATGCCTCTGCGCCATAAAGAAGCACGGGTAGGATGAGTGTCTTGTAGAGTGTTAGTTTTGCCGTACGAGAGAGGTCTCTGCTACTCAATTGCCTATTGAGACCATAGTAGCACCTGTTGGCAAGAGTGATCCTCCAGACTGACATCATTTCTGGTGGTAACGGCGGAGCCAAGATAGATGAATTCCTTGACCGTATCAAAAGTATAGTTATCGGCCGTAATCTGAGAATCAATACGCCGCGCGTCTCGACTCGTCGATAACATATACTTTGTTTTGCCCTCATTTACTGCCAAACCCATCTTGGTAGATTCGCGTTCAATAGCACTAAAGGCAGCAGTAACATCTCGCTTGGTATGCCCTATGATGTCAATGTCGTCAGCGTACGCAAGCAACTGGACACTTTTTTGAAAAATAGTGCCACTGCGATGCACTCCTGCCTCTCGCAGAACACTCTCCATGACGAAGTTGAAGAGGTCGCATGATAAGGGGTCACCTTGTCTGAAACCTCGCACGGTATCAAAAGGCTCGGAGAGGTCCATTCCTACCTTGACGGAGCTACAGGAATTGCTCAACGTCATTCTGCAAAGCCTTATCAGCTTCGCAGGTATACCGAGCTCAGACATTGCGGCAAAAACACGATCCCTTATGGGGCTATCAAAGACAGCCTTATAGTCGACAAAAAGATGGTGTGTGTCGACTTTATGCTTTTCAGGAAACGTTAATAATACGCATCGAATTACAACGTTTTCCAACGGGAATTATCGGTATTAGTTCCGCATCTATTTATCCCATAAGTGCTAATAAAAAGCAAGTTCCACATACAGACAGTGCGGCTAAAGGAGCAATTCTCGCTGTAATGCATTAAACAATGCACTGAACAATCGCTAAGAGTGAATGTTATCCATTACATACTAGATCAAACTATCCGCCTGTTATGATTTAATATACTTGAGGACACAAGCTTCTTACTTGTACAATATATTGTCCCATGGTGCATCTTCTTTAAAATTAAAGTTATTTATTTATTAATTAGAATACAACAACAAATTATATTTAATTATTATGAGCTGAGTAAGTCAGACCTTATTGCTGGTGGGAATCGAACCCACGACCCTCTCACGCTAATAGTAATAGTGATGATTATTATTTTTATTTGATTACAGTTTATATTCTATATACAATACCTATTTAATTTTTTGTTCATAAAAAATCGCTTATATTTACTATGATAGGGAACCACTGCTTTTGTGTACATGAAGCTAGAGAAAGAGAGTGTGAGAACCTAAATAACTTCAAAGTTTAAACTCTCACTGTTAAACTTATACTCGTGACATTTACAGTTCGTCTTAACATTTCGAAAACAGGTCCTGACAAAAAAAAAGGATTAAAAGACGCTGATTTAAAACTGGAATATATGTATGAGCTATGTATGTCTGTATGGTATTTGTAATTTGAAGTTCAAGCTTTTGCAGATGATATTATGTTAGTAGTAATCTAATAACAGTTATTGTATTTTCTCGCTCTCTCGTGCTGTGTCTTTTATCATTAACAGCAATTTACACACACGTACTCACTCTACACTAACACCAGCCAGCATCTTGAACGAATTACAAAAAAAAAATTAAAAATTAAAAATTGAAATAATAAAACGGCCACAAGCGAATGAAATTTTCAAAACTTTATTCAGTCTCGTTTTGACGGTTTGCGGTGGTGATCATTCATTTTGAATTTGTGGTTGTGTTTGCGTTTTTGAAACTCTCAGCTTGGTTTTCGACGAAGACTTGTTATTTTTTTTTTGTTTCTGTTTTGTTTTTTTTATTATTTTATTAGTTTATTTCGAAAAAAAAAAAAAAACATTTTTTTGTTTGTTTGACTTGTTGTTTCGTTGTTTCTCTGTATAACCGTGATTCATGCAAAACAAAAAAGAAACACTGTTTTCTTCTTTACTTTTTTTTTCTATAAAAAAGTGCAAAGACCATAAAATTACAACAAAAAATTAAAAATACAACTACAACAATATAACTGGTTTTTTTTCTGAACACATGAAAAGAAAGGAAAAATAAATGCAACAACTACAAAGAAAAAGAGTGAATAAAACAGAAAATAAAACGAAAAGTAGTCAATAACAACTTATGCCATAGAGATTCAAACATATTTAGTTTTTTTTTTTTTGAACAACCAACAACAACAACAACCAAAAAATTAAATACACGAAATAAAACCTTTTCTTGACAATAGAAAAATTATTTACAAAACGAAGAAGAGAAAATTAAAAGCTTTGCTTAGTAGTGTGAGTTTAAAAAGAAAATTAAAAACAAAATAATTCATGCCGTTCATGCTTTTTGGAAAATAAATTTTTAATAGAAAAGCAAAAATTAGGGAAAATATTGTACAAAATTTGTTAAGCAAGCAGAATAAAAGAGAATTCGTTTAATGAAGAACAACAACATCATCATCATTATTACGATCAGTTAACTTGAACGAAACAGCAGCAGCAACAACAACAACAAACAGTGGAATCATTTAGTAATTACACAGAGCAAGCAAGAGAACAAGTGTAATCGTGTGTGCGTGCGTGTGTGTGCGAGAAAAAAGAACAAATAAAAGAGTGTAAGTATAAATAAGAGAGAACAGAAAAACAGATGAAAATAAAAAAAAATTCCTAAACCCGAAAGTCCATACCATCCGTTTCATGTGATCTTGCGTTTCATGCTATTCTTGCATTCTATGCGGTTTTTATTGCAATTTACACACAATGCGTTTTATGTGACTGGTTTTTTGTTTTGATCAGTTGTTGTGGTAAAATAATTAGCAATATTGGGAAAATTGGAAAACCAAATTGTGATTTTAAAAGAATTTATGAAATTAATTAAATGTTTATGAGTTTACATATAGTGGCGAGCAGAAGTGAGTGCATGTTCACGATACTGAGTTTCGTCATCCATAAAAACAAAACCATACCAACAACAAACAAACAATATTATTTTAAATTTATTATTTTATTAAGAAATAGCAGTAAAGAAACAATAATTAATGAAATGAATTCAATGAGTTTGAAAGAAAAAACGAAAATAACCCACATAAACTCAATTTTGCACGTTTCAAGAAAATTATAAAAACTAACCCAATTTCAATATTTGGTCCATACACCATTATTAGAAATAATTTGATTTACGCGGTTTGGCATGCTTTCTACCAAAAGTTTCGATAACATCTTTTGGAATTCGATTCCATTCCGCATTCATACGATCCCAAAGTTTGTCCATGTTCTTTGGGGCTGCTTCGTACTGCCCGAGCCGGCTTTCCTAATTGACCAAAGATTTTCAATCGCATGTGGGTTGATACTTTGCGCTGGCCATTCCATCAATTGGAAATGTTGTTCCCAATCCATTCCTTTACAATTTTTGCTGTGTGCTTCGGATCACCATCCTGTTGAAAAACAATTTCATTTCCAGGATAAGCTCATTTATCAATAAAATTGGAAATTTATTTCTTTTCGCTTGTACCATCTACTAAATGCAGAGAGCCAATATGCCGCCATGTAAAGCATCCCCAAACCATTATATTTCCGCCGCCATGTTTATCAGTTTGCTTTACATTGCGTCTTTGAACATGTTCTCCGGGTCTGCGCCAGCAGTACTGCTTCCGTCCCACCCCGAAAACTAAAAAAACATAAATAAACAAAACAGAGTTACAATCAGACAGGGACAGAAATACTTTTTGGTAATATTTGCTGTCCCTTTCATAATTCGCCGGTAAACGTCAAAATTCCGTTTCCTTACTGGTTATATTGTGATGCATGTAACGCAAGGTCGCATGAAACGAATGGTGTGGACTTTCGGCTTAAACTACGAAGTATTGAATTTGGATTTACAAAACCATTTAAGGGATTAACATTTCATTTCAATTAAGAATTTCTCTTTTGATGTCTGCCTCTCTCGCTCTCTATGTTTAAATTAATGGTACTTTATTACCATATGGAGCACTTGCAAATGTCTTTAAATTTGTGTAAAAAATTATTTTTAGAAATATTTTTAATCACAATAAAATTTTTAGGCGAACGGAAAGAAAAAAACAATACTTTTTTACTTTTAAATACTCAATCATCACCATTCAAAATCATCCCTGTCTTATGGGCTGATGACACAGTACACAAATTGCTTGTGGTTTTCTAAACAGTTTGGTCAGATTTATCAAGCACATCTTCGTTTCTAGCTTCACTTTACTCAAAGCGAACACTCTGTCATCATTATGTCCGTTTAGGCTTGGAAAAAGCATTTAGTATTCTTGGCATCTGATTTGATGCCGTTACACAAAAGAAAATTGTAGCAGAATTGTTCACATGTTTTTCATTTCAAGAATTATATTATACATACCTATTTTACACGTTCAAACTTTACTTTAGTAAACTCTTTAACATTTTCTTTTAAGCTTTGTTTCGCTTTTGCACACTCAAAGTTTACTTCGACAAACTCTTAACGTTTTGTTATTGTGTATACAACCAAAGAACAAAGAAATATTGTGAGCCGAGCAAAATGTATTCTTTTTTCTCCTACAGACTTTGCAAAGTAAATTTTTAACATGAGAAAACCGTCTATCGCCTTTAATTAAAGAATTACTTGTTATAGTGCAGTAATAACTAGAGGAATTACACAATTTACCGTTACTATTTGAGTAATGACCAAAAATAGTACTACAAGTTTGATTAACTGTAAACTCCGACCGCTTGAAAATTTTTCATTTTTAAAAGTTATCGATTTTGGAACGTTTCTGACATGACTGGAAATGTTTTTCCAAAATTGTATAATCTGTGGCACAATATAGACTGGGATGAATATAAACATTTTTTTTTGCTATGAAACTAAAATGTCAATTTTCCTAGAAGGTTTGAAACTTCTCTCGTAATCCATTATTTTAGTGTGAAATGAACATCTTATTTAGCATAGTTCTCATTCCAGTCAGTTTTAATCTGCAAAGTTTTTCAATGACTATATTTGGCTCATAGATCAATTTGCATGAACTTTTATCAATATGTCATTCATATTGATATTGATATTGTTTAAGTATCCCCCAGCCAAGTTCTCAGAGCTTAAGGACAATCTCTATCACTTTATATACCACAGCGTTGTCTAAAATAAATCCAATTTCTATTCTATTAGCCAAAGCTACATACATACATACATAATTGGTCATTACAACCCTTCAGTCAGGTCGCAATCCTAGTTTCTTACACCACTTATGTTGTGTGTGTTAATTTTATACATGAGTGGTGGGACCTACAGTTTAAAGTCGACACCGAACGACAGATTTTTGAGAAACTTTTCATGGGAATTTTATTTACTCCCAGAGTTTTTGCCAGAAATCTGCTGAGAGGAAGTCGCCGAAGAAATACTTTTTGTATTTTGTTTTGATGTCTGGCCTGTTGCTCGAACCCTAACTTTACGTCTAATAAGCCAACACACTACCTACTAGACTACGGCGACTTCAAAGCCAAAGCTAACTGCTTTTAAATAAGCCAATAAATCCATGGCAATCGCACTAAGCACATTGCAGAACATTCTTGACAGTCAATCCAGGCCTGACCACCACTTGCTCCGGCTAACCTCGATTTTTTACTATGACAATTTTTGATTGTTTTCTATTTTGTAATCAAAACAAACTCAAACGACTGTGTGTTAGTTAACCTCGAGGACAGAAACACACTTAGTGTTTGACGAATTCTCAAAGCTTGGGTTAGGTTAGGTTAGAGGACGAGTACTTGTCAATTAAGACAAGTACAGTACCCGGAGGTCGAACTGACCCATTGTACAACGTCCTAGTTTCTCGCAATACTTATGTTGTGTGTGTTAATTTTATACATGAGTGGTGGGACCTACAGTTTAACGTCGACTCCGAACGACAGATTTTTGAGAAACTTTTTCATGGCAATTTTATTTATTCTCAGCGTTTTTGCCAGAAATCAGCTGAGAGGAAGTCGCCGAAGAAATATCTTTTGTGGCTTATTGTGGTTCATAAGAACGACGGCAGTTTGATACTCTTTAATCAAACCTACTTTACTGTAGTCGCCATGGTCTAGTAAGTAGTGCGGCTTATTATTACGTGAGGCTGTGTTCAAAACAGAGTCCAGACATATCGAAGAAAACAAAATATGAGAACAATTTCTTCAACGACTTCCTTTGAATTGAATTGCCATGAAAAGTTTCTGTCGTTCCCAGTCGACTGCAAACTGACAAAAGGGTTGTAATGACCAATTAAGTAAGTAACTAAACCTACATTCTACTGAGCATATGCTTTTAGTTACTTTGCTCGTTATAACTGTAATACAATTTGCAATTTTATCGCAATAAAGAATAAAGTTATAAACATTAATTTTTAATAAATTTATAAAAATAATGATTTAAATTTGATAATTTGTTCGACACTATTTTTTCGTTGGAAGTTATTTTACCACACACAGAAAAAAAAGAACGAATGGTTAATTGAATATAATTTATGTTTTGCAATAAACAAATTATTCTTTTTCTTTAAATTTTTTCTGTTTCTTTTTTTTTTAATTAAAAAATTCCAAAATGCTTTTTAATAATTTTAAGAACAATAGGGTAATTTTCAAGAACAATGAACGTTTTCACAGATTGCATTACGAAGACAAATTCCCTGGTACATTAAAACAAAATGAAAAAATATTGTCTGTAATAGCAAAGACAAAAAAAGAAAAAAAAGAAGAGAATAATTCCATTATTATACACTTTTGTTGTATTTATCTTCTTTAAGTTATTGTTATTGTTGTTATTTGTTTTTTTTTGTTTTTTGTTTTTTGTTTCTTGTTTTATTAAGTATTTTTATTTTATTCTTGTAATATTTTTGTAATGACAGTGTCGATCGGTGCCAGTTTTACTTAAACAACAGCAAGTCAGTCCAACTATTCCGTCAACCTCAGCACTCTCAGTTCAGTTAAGCTTAGCTTAACTTGCCAATCAGGTTTTCTGTTTCTGTACGCTACACCACTACTACTGGTGGTAGGAGAATACATACTGCATTTGTGTTGTGATGATAACACTGATTAATTATCATATCCTTTTGACATTGATGTTAGAAAATCGAGCTTAAAAAAATCGATTAATTCTGCATACAGCCCTCTCGTATAGAAGAACCTTAATTGTCATAAAATTTTTGAATTATTTATAAACCAGTGTGTACCTTACTTTGCAATGTAAGGTATCGTTAAAACAGATTTGACCGACTGTAATTTTATTACTTGTTTGTTATTTTATTTACTTATTGTTTGTATGTGTACGTGTGTGTTTGATTTTTTTTAATATCAAAGCTGAGCTTTTGTTTAGAGTTTTTAGTGAGCAGCTGTTCGTCATCAAAGTACGTCGTCCGCCGTTGTTGTCGTTGCTGCCCGTTGTTGTTGTTTTTGTTGTGCTAAACAAATCTAGAAAGAAGCGAAAACCGAGAAACGAATAGTAGATGAACGTATATGTATACATAGTATAGATATGTATGTAAGTGTGGTGGTTTGGTTTGAGTTTTTGTTTTGTTTTTATCGCCGACGAGTAACCAAAACCCCAAAAGCAGCCCATCCATCCAATTCAAACCAAACCAGTCAGTCTGTTAGTCAGCCAGTGATTTAATGCTCTTGCTGTGTTTGTAGCGACTACAACAGCAATTGTTAGTATTTTTTTTTTGTTTGTTTTCTAAGCCGTTGTTTTCATTTGTCATTTTTTTTCTTTTTGTTTTTTCTAAACCGTGATTTATTTTTTCTTTGTTTTTTTAGTAGAAATAATTAAAGAAAGCAAATGTTTAAATAATTAAAAAATAAAACTAAATTTGTTAATTTTAAACAAAGAAAAAACAAACAAATCAGAAAAGTGGCAATTTTTTTTAAATAAAAAAATAGCATCCAAATAAAAGCAAAAAAACAAAAAATATAATAAATCGCCAAACGTCTATAATTAATTGTGCTAAATATCATATGATTTGCTGAAATACAAACCAAAAAAATAAAAGTATAAATAATCGAAAAGAAACAAATTTAAAAATATTCAATCTACAATGAAATACCGTCTTTAACAACATTTTATTTCTCTGTTATTTTTTATACGTTTTTATTAAAAAAAAAAAAAAAAAAACTTGGTCTTAAAATAGAGTGAAACGATCAACTGATCAGCAGCAAGCAACAACTGGCAGCAACAACACCATCTCAAAGAGGAAAAAAAATAACAGAAACGTCATTATACAACCCTCAACGGAAAAGTGTATACCTATGTAAGTGGAAAAAATAAACAGCACACCAACAACAACAACAGCATATAAGAAAAACAAGTGGTTTTCGTGTGAAAATAATTTTTCGTTGTTTTTTGTGTTTTTTTTTTTTTTTTTGTTTTAGAAAAACCATTTCAAAATTAATTGTGTTGAGTTTGGAAAATTTAGTGCACATTTAAGCTATTTTTATTGCAAATGCGTGTTAAGTTGGTAACAGCAACGATTACTATTTTATTCGATTATTTTATTCGCATTGCCCGACATATGTATATATGTAAGTACATACATACATATACTCGTATTCGTAAAGCACAATGTGTGGTAATAATAATAGTGATGAAATTAAAGATTTTTGTTATCGAAAAATTTTACGCCTTTTTGATTACAAACCATCTCCGTATAATGCTCGAAACATGATCAAATGCCTTTTATAATGAGGAGGAGTTTTATGTAGAAGCATAAAATTATTGTTAGCAAATCCCTTCCTTATTTCATTCAAGCAAATTTAATTCAAATGTTGTTGGAATAGGTAAAAAAATAAACCATTATTGTTAGGCTTAAAGCTTGATTTGGAAACTTAATCAAATTTTTAAGTATATTTTGTTATAAAGTGGATAGTTCTAAAGGACATCACTTTAGATTCCCATGCCTTAAGTACAGACTCTTAGCAGTTTAAGAGAAACGTTAAACGGCCAATGCCTTGCATTATTCAAAATTTATTCTGTGTCGAGATTCCATTAAACATAAACAAAGACGTAAAGGGTCAGTTCAATTTCTCAAACGCTATCGATTGCTAGTACGCTGGAACGGACTTCCACTTGGTTTGTACAGTGATGTGAAAAATAATAAGGACAGTGCCCACCCAAATTTACATTATAGTATATTTAAAACCGAATAAAAACTCGAAAATTCTTTCTTGTTTAAACGACTTATTTTTTCTTAAACGGTAGAAAAAAGATTAAAAACAAAATTTTTGCTATTCCTATAATATATTTTGATTTTTTTGTGATTTTGTATGAATGTATGTAAGGTGTGAAAAAAAATAAGGACACCATGAAATTTTAAAGCTATAACTAACCTAAGTAAAACTAAATAGATATTTATACTGAATATTGTTGCATGAAGCCTTAGTGCCACATTAGTACCTTGTTGCGGATCCTTTGTTATCCAGAACAGCAGCACAGCAAGGCTGACCAAATTTTGACAAACATGCAGCGATATTGAGTTCCAAGCATCCCGTACATTGCAAAGTTTGTCGCAATATGTTGGACACTTTCCCCTGATTGCCCTTTTAACTTCGTTCCACAAATTTTCTCTTGGGTTTAAATCAGGGGACTGTGCTGGCCATTCTAAAACATTAATTTTTTTGTCCTGGAACCACTTCTTTGGGTCATTATCCTGCTGGAAGATCCATTTGAGTGGCATATTTTCTTAGGCATACGGCAGCATTGAATTTTTCAAAATTTTGGTGTAATCAGCCTATTCCATTACATTCTGGATACGTCATAGAGGACCCACACCATAATAAGATAATGACACCCATACTATGATGCTACCACAACCCTGATTTGCCGTCTTTAAATTGTATTTTGGATTGAATTCTTCCATCTTACCATGTAAGAAGACCTGTCCATCAAGACTACTAGGCTTTTTTTTGTTGGAATACCCGCAGTATTTCAGTGCAACGCTTTAGTTGGGATTACACTCAATTCGTGTGTGTCAAGTTTGTTTATCCATGAGTGGCGGAATCTTAATAGATTAATGTCGATTCTGAACGACAGATTTGAAAAAATTTTAATGTCAGTTGTATTTTATTCATATTGGTCTTACTCGAGATGTCTGAGCAGGGGTGGAATCACAGGCTTTCGTCTAATAAGCCAACATACTACCTACTAGACTACGGTAATTTTGTAATTATCGGCAAACGTTTATCGCTCCAAATAAATATTTCATTCACTCTTTCAAATTTCCTGTTTTTTTAATTTCAATTAATAGGCCTTGGATATGGTATGGTATTCATGGATCGTACTTATATCAAGGATCAAAGGTCTGTTATTGTTAAGCAGTTGATAATAGTCTATTAACGATAAAACTATCTCTTCTGATGTTTCGTTTCCGGCTTAGCTTTTAAATTTTAAGTTATCGTAACACACATGAAATTATTCTTGCAGGTTAGCTTATGGCCATAGCTTCATCAACGTAATATTTGGTTCAAATTTTTCTTTGCATTTACCAACGAAACTAAACTATGTATGTATGTATTCGTATATCCATTATCTCAAGTCAAGAAAATAATCTTGTCATCTTTGTTTAGGCATGTTTCTTCTGCCTTTTCAAGGCATTATATAAATTAGTAAACGGTTATTAAGCGATTCTTAAATTTGTTATCAGATAACAAATTGATGTAGTTTTGTTCATATTTTTTTTTCTGTAAAATCTTATCAATTTTTACAAGCTTTTCTAACACTTGGTTTTTAGTTTCTGTTTTTGTTATTGCATGTGTGTGTGTATTTTGCTTCAGAAATCTTTAGAAATGTATAACAACGCTCAAGACACATATTGAATTTATAATTTTTGTATAAAAATATGTCCAAAAAGTTGATAATTTACTAGAGGACAAGAAAGAAAACAACTCGAGTATAATTGAATTTGTTTAGTAAACGTCAAGACAAGAAATGAGCAGCAGACAGACGGACTTGATCGACCGACAATGACTTCCGTACGTTCAAGAAAGAAAAAAAAATAAGACAAACCAGTCAATAACAAATGGTAAATGACTCTGCAGACTATTCCAATATGCTAATATTGTATGTATGGAGGGTATATGTACATACATATGTACATATACTGTATTTGTGTGTATTTGTTCAAATAAGCAGTTTTATTACAGAAATGAAAATAGATTAATTCATTAGCAAAGAGTCGAGATCATTAATTATTATAATCTTTTTAAAGTATCAATTATTGGAAGCTTTTTGAAGTGGCCGTAGTCTAATATGTAGTATGTTGGCTTATTAGACGCAAGGCCACGGTTCAAACCCCAGGTCAGACATTAAAACGCACATATTTCTTCTGGCAATAACTCTGAGAGCAAATAAAATTGTTATAAAAAGTTTCTCAAAATTCTGTCGTACGGAGTCGACTTTAAACTGTAGGTCCCGCCACTTATATGTGTATAAAATTAACGCATACAACATAAGTGGTCGTAATCGTGACTGAAGGGGTTGTAACTAACATTATAAATGGTTAGTTTAAGTCTTTACGGATCTCAAAATGAATAGAATATAATTCATGTATAAAATTAACACATACAACATAAGTGGTGTGAGAAACTAGGTTGTAATCCTTACTAATGACCAATTATGTATGAATGATTTCGCTTTTATTTCCCATTTTCGATACATTTCGATAAAATAAAATTAATCCAGAAGCATGTTTTTATTGATATTTGTATCGTACACCAGAAAACATGTCTAGAGTTCTATAAAGTTGATATACCATAAACTATATCCTTTGCTCCGAACATCTCTACTTGAGGAGGATGCTTTCATCTTATCTTTCATCTCTTCTATTATCTTATTACTACTGAAACAAAGGAACAGTTTGATTAATCCAGGTTTTTGAATCAAGATTAAGCTGAATTGGAGAACTGTAGCAGATTCTTTGGCAGGAATGCAATTGCTTGATCTTTTATTATGACTGTTATTGATGATGTTCAAGATATCAGTTCATTTGACTTTTTGAATGAATTGTTTGGGGGGAGGGACAATCAAAACCTCCTAATTTGATTGTTAATCACACCACCCAGCTTTACACTCTCGCAATAATAACATCAATAGTTTATTTTTCGAAAATTTTCTCATTAAAAAAACAATTAAATCAACCCCATACTGCTCGAAACTTTCAGTCGATCATTTTATACTTATGATTTATTACCAATACGGATTAGGTGCTTATTATTGTTTTGCCATAGACTATAGAAGATTCATCAAAACTTAAACTGGTATATTAGCATCCACTGCAAGTTTAGGCACTCCATGAGATCATGTTCAGTTTTATAAAGGAAAGCTGTAAATCAAAATCCAACGAGATTCTTTATCGAACGTTCACATCTAAAATTTAATACATTGGTTGGTATCTAGTGGGCGTGTTTTAATGAATTTTATTATAATTTTACTATCGGTTTCATTAAGTGCTTCTTATTTTTTAATTTAAATAAAACAAAGTTGGTGTGAGATATCATCGAAATTCTTTATTCGTTTTATGTCATATGTGTAGAATATAACATCATTCAAATGTCCGCTTCCACAGCTTCTCTGGGTGGAACGCGTCCGAAATGTAACATTTTTCATTACTGTGAGGCACAAATCGCGCTGAATTCGACCGTTGGTATGAGTTATGTTGGATGCAAGGATCGCTATGGTTTGTGGCTTATTCGCACACAACTGTGACTTCGGAAAACCCCACAAAAAAATGTCCATCGAGGTGAAATCACTATCTCGGTGGTCAGCTCTTATCTCCTCCACGTGATGCCCTCAAATCGTTCGTGCAAATATCCAATGTCGCATAAGCTCTGTGGCATGTAAAGCCGTCTTGTTAAGACCACATGCCGTTGGGCAGATCTTGCTTACGGGTATTGGTCGATCGTTTACTGTAGGAGTGGAGATAAATTTATCCGTCACCGTGCGCATAACCCTCTCAGTAGGACATTTATAGCGATCATAAAATAGGCCAAGTGCGCGGTAACTTTCCCATACAGAACACGTATTTTGATGAAACAAGTTATTTACATACATTGTCGAATGGTATAATCTCATCCATGGCGATTTGGCAGAACAGACTGAATAAATGACAATTGATTTCGGAGCGTCAACAGCAGCGCTGTTGGAAATCAATGTTTGAAGACTCGATGTTAGGTTTAGGTTAGGTTAGAGGACGTGTACTTGTCAAATGAGACAAGTACAGTACCCCGAGATCAAGTTGACCCATTGTACAGAACGTCCTTAAGATGAGATGATAATAGAGGGGATAGGAGAAAGGAGAGGAAGTAGGAAAGGGAGAATAGGAAGCGGAGGAATTACACAGACCAACAAACACACAAGCGAGAGCGCGACTACACTAATGAAGCCCTAGCACTTTTCAACCAGTTCAAGCTAATAATGCTGTCTGATTATGAGCCTTGATATCGTCTCTCGACACAGAATTCAAACCCGCAAAGAAGTCCCTGCCAAGGGTCTTCAACCTCAACCTACTAAAGGCTGGGCAGTTACAGAGGAGGTGCTCGATAGTCTCCAACTCCTCCTTATCGCAACATACCCTGCAATAGTCCGTCTGGGATCTGTTCCAGATCCTTGTCAGCGACATAATCTCGCAGTGCCCCGTAATAAACCCAATCATTAACCTTAAGCTGGCTTTGTCCAAGCCCAGCAGCCAACCTGTTATTACACTGTCTATAGCAGGCCATAGACACCTAGAAACATAACAACCCGATCCATTCCTCTGTTCTTCCCCCTGACCCATATGTAGAGGTGGCAGATTGGGGGATCAGGACCAACTAGGAAGCGAACCTAAACTCGATGTTAACATAAGAAACTTCACATCCAAAGAGAAAATATAGATCCGAAGAAAACAAAATACTAGCAGTAGATCTATGTTTATTTATTCATTAAATAAATATATTTTCCCTTAAACATAGCCATACCATACATCCATACAATTTTACTTACTTTTTTTAAAATTTAATTAAGAAGACATCCATTCCCGCTACCTATTTGCAATATTCATTACCTTGTGGTGGGTATCAGTCTATAGTATGTCTGACTATGTCAGTTGGTGGTCTGAGCAATGCATGGCCTACCGTTTTCCACTTTCTTTTTTTTAATTTCGATCTCTACCGGTGTCTTTCCTGTTTCATTCCTATGACTTTCACATTTATTACTTTACTAATTCTGTAATTAAATAAATTCATTAGATTCAATGTAGGTTTACTATTTGCTAAACCATATTTATAATTCCAGGCCAATTATTTGTCAAATTATATATTTTGTTTAAGAAAAACACCTTAAAACTGATGACAGAAGAGTGTATTTGCTGCACAAAGCTACAATATGTCAGAATGGTCATCATCTAGAAACTTGGTGTTTGCATTTTGATTTGTTTTTAACGAATACATAAGAAAATCCACAAACAGTGGTTTGTAGTCATCAGCTTAAGGAGTGCTAAATTAACCGTTAATCATATGTTTACATTGTATTGTTTGTTTATCTGCCCGTCCAGTTGTCTACTGGTGTTTACTTTCTTACGAAATAAATTCAACACCATTAGTTAGTGTGCGCTGAAATGTTTTCAAATTAAATCACTGTGTGGCAGGTAGTTAAGCTTTAAAAATAGCATTTAATAGCATAATTTCAATTTTAAATTGACTGTAATTCCGAATAGACACTCACTCTCTCATTCACTCACTCGCTTATTTATGTCAAACACACACAGGTACACAACACACACATACATAACAAAATCAAATCATCAGCAGCAGTAGTTCTATCCCTTATAAAATGAATTGATTATTTTAGACGGCTGTTGTTGCTAATGTATGTACATTCGTGTCTGTGGCATGTAATAAAACTTCATTACGCGTATTTCATATTTCCATATACAGGGTGTTTCGTCACAATGTCTACACGTATATTATAATAGTATTACACTGTTTAAAAGTACAAGTATGTATACCACCATATGTAAACAGTTGGTTGGGTATGTTGGGTTGGTTATACTTAAATATTGCTTAGTAGTACCATACATAAATATGTGTGTACATAGGCATGTATTTACATTTAATGGCAGAGTACTGTATGTAATATTTTTTGATTATAATACAGTACTCATTGTTATTTGTAGTGTGCGCTTGTATGTGTGTGTGCGTTATTATTTAATGTACCTTTCAAGACTTTGTTTTCTATTGGTTTCTGTTTTTTTTTTTCATTTTTTACTGTGTACTTTTCTTTCATTTTCTACGAATATTACCGTTTTGTTTAATTTAATTTATTTTGATTTTTTTTTTTCGTGTTTTACTTTCGCTTGTAGGCATACTTTAAAGGTTTATATTATTACAGTTATGTAAAGAATTATAGCAGCACTATTAAATTTAAATTTGAAGTTAACTTTTCAAACATATTCTTTATTTGTTTGAAAAAAAAAAACCATTGGTGTCATTATCTGGTGTGAAATAAAACATACTCAGGGTGGAGTGTATCTAAAGTGTCATACTTTCTATGATTCCAGCGTATAAATTAGGCTGAATTTGTCCAATGATATTTATTATTTTGGCTTTTAGGACCGTTGTGATTTGTGGCTTATTCGCATACACATGCGAACCCCTTAAGAAAATGTCATGGGGTCAAATTGCACGATCTGTGTGGCCAGTAAGCATCACCTCCACGTGAGATGATCATGCCGTTATATTACATACATACATACATAATTGGCCATTACAACCATTTAGTCAGGATTGCGGCCTAGCTTCTCACACAACTCATGTTGTGTGTGTTAATTTTATACATGAGTGGCGGGATCTACAGTTTAAAGTCGATTCAAAGTTTTTGCCAGAAATCTGCTGAGAGGAAGTCACCGTATAAATATTTGTTCATATTTCGTTTTGTTAGAGATGTCTAGGTTTTGAACCGTGGCCTCAACTCTAATAAGCCAACACACTACCTACTAGACAACGGTGACTTATATTACTTCTGCAAAAAAAAATGTCGTTAGTGTCCCGATCATCTAATTGAGACCACAATAAGTTCGTAATCATCAACCTATACACCTCGCCGTTGACAGTGATGAATTGCCAATGTCGTTTTTAAAGAAATATAGACCAATGATGCCGCCTGCCCAAAATCATCGCTGAAGATGAATTTTCAATGAACAGAGACAGAACATTTTTTGATAAAAACAATTTTATTATTTGCATGTCTTGTTGAATACTAAATCCGTTAATGGACCGACTAACTAAATGACTTTTAGAAGTCGCCGTAGTCTAGTAGGTAGTGTGTTGGCTTATTAGACGCAAAAGCCTGGGTTCGAGCCCCAGGCCAGGCATCAAAGACAAAATACAAACACACACAACATAAGTGGTGTGAGAAACTAGGACGTTGTACAATGGGTCAATTCGACCTCCGGGTACTGTACTTGTCTTAATTGACAAGTACACGTCCTCTAACCTAACCTAACCTAACTAAATGACAATTAATTTGACAGATGTAGCTTCAAAAAGATGGCCGTTATCGACTCTCATAGTTTGAAGTTCCTGTCGGCAGGCCCTTTATGTTTTACTAGCATACAGGAATCCGTGCTTCAATTATGTCTGCTGTACATACATACATACATATGCGCAGTAAAACTATGCTGGTCCAAAGTAAACCGGTGTGCCAATCTAAATTAATCTGAAATTTATTCCTGTAACACTCATTAGGTTCCAAATATGTCAGAAAATCTACTCTTATTAACTATAAGTAATGAAACTTAAATATGCGATGGTGTTCGATAAAATAGAGTCATGAAATTCACTAAGGGATTTTGTGACCTAAAGCTAACAGCACCTCAAACTGGCCCCTGGACAGAACTAGTTGACTCTATGATTTTGGGAAGTGCTTCGGAACGACACGTAATAACAGGAATGAATGAATCAATCTGTAAGTAGCAAGGGAGATTATTTTGTGGCATTCAGATCGGATCTTGGGACATGAGCAGGAATTTTTGGTCCCAGAATGAAATATTACGAGGCCATGGAGAAACTCAGGAGTACATGCTCAACTCAAATTGCACACAACACAGCAATACTATCTGACAGTAAGTCCGCCTTTTGTTTGAAAAAAAACCATTGGTGTCATTATCTGGTGTGGAATAAAACATACTCTGGATGGAGCGCATCTGAAGTGTCCATGATTCTAGCGTATAAATTAGGCTGAATTTGTCCAATAATCCGACTGGCAAAGACTTCCCTTAAACTAAGTGAGTTTGAGTCAATCCGAACTTTTTTTTTGGTAAATTACAATAAGAGGAGATCTGATTCATGCACCTTTTGACAAGGCACAGTAGACTCAGAGTATACCTTTTCAGAATTGGGAGTGCATGAGTCCTCGTCTGTGACGATGAGGAGGAATTGTCGATAGTCAGTCTATAAAGACTGAGAGCAGTAAAATGGATCGTATATCTATGCTATGGCAACTCTACACGAGTATAGTAATAATATTCTATGCCCATCATAGCCTTTTAATTATATGCCAACAGATTCTCATCACCGTATACTGCTATTTTTGTTTAATACAAACGATGCCATAAAATTTCTTCCCTTTTTACTTTTTAACAAGTGGTTTCATCTTTTTTATTGCTATAATTTTATTAGCGTCTGTCATTATTTTGCAATAGCACTTTAGTTAATATTTTTATAATTTATTATTTGCTATTGTTGTTATTTTACTTTTGTTTGCGGTTTGTATTATTTGTATTATTTGCTGTATGTACGTATATGTAACCACTATGTTGGCTTGTATTGGCTTTAATCTTGATGCGAGATTGTTTTGCAACCTTTTTTTTTCGTTTCTGCAACTTAGTTTTTAATTTTATTTTTTTCCCCATTTTGCTCCTCTAAAATGGAAAGCAAACAATAGCTTTTAAGAATTTATTGCTAAAACCCCAAAAGAAATAAAAAAATATTAAAAAAAAAACTTAATAGAACGTGTCAGATTTGTTTTTTGGAAGGCAAAAATTCCCAAAAAT
The DNA here is from genome assembly GCA_936449025.2 of Sarcophaga subvicina. Lineage (NCBI taxonomy): Eukaryota > Metazoa > Arthropoda > Insecta > Diptera > Sarcophagidae > Sarcophaga > Sarcophaga subvicina. Next base: position 45,721,041 of record OW388084.2, read on the forward strand.
TTAAATGTTAAGCTTAAAAATCAAGGTTTTTTTTGAATTTGCACTTCAGCCGTGTTTTTTGTTTGCTAATTTTTAATTTAAAGGGTCATTAATATCGCATCTGACAATTATTCGGGAGTGTCTCTCTACAAGCAGTTTTTGCAGTAATCACCGCAACATTTTTAAAGAAAGAAAGAATTTACTCATACAGAAATATATGTACTCGTATGATACTTTAAAATGATATTTTTGAAATGTTTTCAAAGAAATTCAGATCAAAAGCCAAAGACTTTTAATTACAAAAAAAAATGTGTTCTGAATGTGCTCTCTTTTTTTCCATAAAATTAAAGTTTAATCGTTATTTTTTTCCATTTAATTTATTTTAACTAAGTTTTTCAATTATGATTAATTTCATTTTTTTTAAATTTAATCAACTTCCTTTTATAGTGGTATTCATGATAAATGTTCATTAATTTTTTTGTTCGTTTCTTAAGTAACCGGAAGTTTAAAAAAACACTTTAAATTTCGTTTTTATCTGAATATTATGCTTTTTTTGTTTTTGTTGTCAATTTTAATTGTTAAACATTCAAATATTGTACAATTTCATTATTTCAAGCACGTAGTTTTTAGATCAATTTCATAACTGTGTTGTTTTTATATCCCATCAGTGCTCTGAAAAAGAATTTCTGCTGTATCATTTACTCTTTAAATATTAAAATCGGAAATTTAAACTCAAATTTAAAATTATTGTATTTAAAAAATTATTGTAACATTTATTTTCAAGTTATTTGGATTGAATTTCATTTAAAAAACCGTAATTAAAGTGAGTAAGAAAATTAATTGAACTTAACTAGCAGCGGCAAAAACAGGAAATTGCAGTATACCCTAAACATTTGTGTTACAGAGCACTGTTAAATGTTTAACAGTATCTGGAAGAAATGATCATAAAAGTTATCACATTTTCTGTGAAGAGTTATCGATATTCAAAAATGGAATAAAATTCGAATATTGCACGCCATATTTAGCTTTTTTATTACAGAGAAGAGGTAAAAAACGCTGCGATATGGTTTGACTAGTCATAAAAATGATGAAATCATGAAAAAAATATTGAGAAAGAGCAACAAATGCACAGCGTAGAAACTAGGCATTCTCCCCAAGTAATTATCAATCGTTTGAATAAAGCTGGATACACAAAGAGACTTGATTTTTAGATGCCACATGAATAAAAAAAATTTATTGTATCGAATTTACTTACATTCATTTCTTAACGCGGGTGATAGGTTAGGTGAGGTTTGTGTGGTAGCTTTCATACCAAAAGCTCACTTGAGCACGCATAGCGGCCAGTTGTGGCGCCACAGGTGAACGCAGTCTCTGTACTGACCAAGTTCCTCCGAACCAAGAAGGAAGAAGTTGGTCAGCACAAGGGCTGCACATTTTAAAGCACGACTACCTCACGCTGGAGAACCAGCCAGAAAGCTTGATAAACGAGGTTTTATCCTTGACATCAATGGACGATGGCTCCGTCAAGCTGACAAGGGTTGGAGAGCCAAATAACCTGTATATGCATCTCGCAAGAGATGGACATTGACAAAGAAGGTGGCTAACAGTCTCCTCTTCCTCAGCGGATCTGCACCCATGGCAGAAGTCGTTAAATGGGAGCAGCATTCTTTCCGCGTGTCTACCCATAACTCAGTGACTTGTAAGCATGGCCACTGTGATCGAGATGATGTTACGTTGGTTGGTGCGCCTTCTATCCATTGAGGGCCAAGTGAGCCTAGCGGTGGAACAGAACTCCTCATTGATCCAGGATAGGTTGGCGTCTCGGAAGAATTTCCGCGCGATGGCCAGCTTGAACGAAGTAAGTGGCATTCCCAAGTTGATTGAAGGGGAAAACGCGTGTTATAAGTTACAAAAAGTTCCAGCGCTTAACGAAACAGCGTTCGTACTGTGATTGCGACTTCGGAAAATACAGTTGGCATCTTTATTCTGGACAGACTAACTAAAAGAGCGTTGAAAAAGATACATAGTATACAACGTCGCTATGTACTGCACCGCCTTTGGTTGGTGGATGGAATTTTCATTCGAATACAAGTATCAATACTGTGCGATTTAGGGGAATTCCAATACTTCCCCGTAATTCTGAAACAGCGTTAAGCGGAGCAGCATTAAGCGGAAAAACCAGAAGCATTGACATCAAGAAATATGTGTATTGGTTCATTATGAGCTTCTACAACCAGGACGAGCTAGTGATTTTTAAACAACAAAATAAGATGTTGTGTTCTAACATGACAACTCCCAACCACACACATCCTTCATGACATGGAGAATCTGAAACTGAGAGCGCTTTACTGAGACATTTTGATGCATCCACGATATAGTCTCGACCTTGTGCCTTCTGATTACCAATTGCAGCGATTTCTGCAGAATTGTCTTATGTATGTAAATCTCAACTCCTAACAACAACTCCAAAAATGGAAAAATGTTATCACTGAAAACGGCATTAATAATTAAACCCTTTTCAAATATAAGAAAGCAGTGATTCCTAATTCCTAATTCAATTTGTAACCGAACTCCAACCAAACGAAATTTGAAAATATATTTCTTTGGCGAGTGCCTCTCAGCAGATTTCTGGAAAAAAGTTTAAGAGTAAATAAAATTACCATGAAAAGCTTCTCAAAAACCTATCGTTTGGAGTCGACTTTAAACTGTGTAATGTATTTAGAGATAAAATTAACACACACAACATAAGTGGTCGTAATCGTGACTGAAGGGGTTGTAACTTACATTATTGATGGTTAGTTTAAGTCTTTACGGATCTCAAAATAGAATATATGTGTCGTACTCCCCTCTTCCTAGACCATTCTTTGTTCATTCTATTAATTCTAATACAGCATTATTTTTCCAGTTAATTTGACGACTTAGAAATTATTTAAAATAAGTTTATTATGTCGACAGCATTATTTTCTTATTCCGGGTCGAACGAAACTACATACAGAAAGCATGGAAGACTTTTGGTGGCTTAAGACCTAAGGCCCTTCGTCTTTTCCATTCTAACATACCAACATCAAATATTAAATCCATGCTCCCTTATGGTTGTAGGGATTTACGATTATGCTCGAGGCATGCAAAAGATCCAGGTTTCGTGAGTTAATGTATTCCCAAAATCTTGTAAATATTCTGGGCTACAATGGCGAACAAATCAATCAACTCCCCACAACCATTATAACAAAAACATGTAGAGGCTGAAGTAGGGAATGCCCGTCTGGGCGTGCTAGGACGAAGTGAGAACGTTGGAACAAGGCAGGAGTATTTATTAATGTCCTATTCGTCTTATGGGATCGATGGGAAATATACTATATATATTGAGTTATTTTTAAATCTATGTATTCAGGATTTTATGCTTTAGCTTGTAGTTAAGTGGGGATTATTTTTTAAGATGGGCACAATCACTCATCTCTAGCATTTGGAGATATAATTGAAAAACTACAGTTGTATAATTTGTTTTGCTGAAATCGCTGAATATTAAAATTGTTAAGAATATAAAATTGTTATCCGAATCTTTAGAGCAATTAATTTAAAAAAACACGACAACATTCGTTTTTTTTTTTTTTTTGTAAAGAGGGGTTTTAAAAAAAACACGTATTTAATTAACAATTACAATTGCTGGTGTTTGATTAATTAATGATTTCAGATAAAGATAATTTATAATATTTTTTATATTAAAAATTAGAATCCAGCAATCAACGATCACTTGAAATCCATTGTTTCTAAAACTGTCAAAGTTGTTTTTTGCGATGCTGCAGTATGATGATGATGATGACCCTGCCTTTTCCTTTTTTGCCTTTTTTTGCAAATAATTTCTATAAATTGTGCATAAATAATTTATAGAATTTATTTTAATAAAATAAAAATAAACATTTATTATTATAATCACAATTACATTCCATTTTAACTTTGTTTTTTTTTTAATTTTGTTTTTATTACAATTGAAAAAAAAAACTTTTAAATAAATTATAAGGAAGCGTGATAGATTTAAATTTTTCTAATTTTCGTTTTATTTTTTTATTCAATTTCTATTGAAAAATTGAAATTAATGATCAAATATTGTTAAAAAAAAATAGACAGACGAGTTAACAAATAGCCTCAGTTATTTATTATTTTAAATTATTTATTTAGTTATTTATTATATATTATTTGTTGTTGTTGTTATTATTGTTTAACTATATGCAATTATTTTAATTTGTTAATTATGGTAGTTGTGTGTGTAAGTACGTGCATAGATTTCATTATTAAAATTAATTAAAAAATAGAGTGTATTTCCACACCAGTCTACTGCCTGACACTTGTCAAAACTTTCCCACAACAAAACTTATGTAATTGTTGCAACTAGTGGTAGTAAAAGTGTACCAACTAGCCAAACTACAATAACAACAACATCAATAATAGTAATACTAAAACAACAAAGACATCTAAAACAATGACAACAACATCGTATTGTCGTCTTTTTAAAATTAATTTTTAATTTCCTTTCTTTGCAAACACGAAACTAACACACAACACTACGGCAACAATACTTAATAACTTAATAACAAAAGAAAACTTTAATAACAATCTCACACTCCTCGTACAATCGTTGATATCAGAAGGAAAGGCATGCTATTCTATGCTGTTTTTTTGTTTTATTTTATTTTATTTTATGAATAGCAGGACCTTAATATCGTGTAATATTCATCGGTAAGCCTATTAATTATGTAGGTATGCTTAATTTTGTTTCGATTTCTAACCAAACATATTAAATTATTCCCTTTAAAGTGTCCCTACGATGGTGCATTTGTGGGAAACGTACCCAAAGTAGGCTCTGGGCATGAGCAGTTTGTAATTATTCACTTTTCGTTATCTGCTTCCTCTGATTTGATTATTGGGAGTATTTATTTCATAAAGTTTTTCGTGACCTGTAGTTCAATTTTGAAGTCGCCGTAGTCTAGTAGGTAGTGTGTTGGCTTATTAGACCTAAAGACCATGGTTCAAACCCCAGGTCAAACATCAAAACGAAAATATGAAAAAATATTCCTTCGGCATCTTCCTTTCAGCAAATTTCTAGCAAAACCTTTGAGAGTAAATAAAATTACCATGAAAAGTTTCTCAAACAATTTATATTTCGGAGTTGACTTTAAAACTGTAAAAAAAATTAAATTGTGTACAGTGGTGGCGTTATAATTAGAAACGACTTAGCAACATGTATGTTTGTTAATTTGTTCTACAGTTTTCATTGTGTACCTGGGATCAAAGGCTTTGTTTGGAGGACATCTTACATACGTTTTTCCATCAGATTGGGACAAATTAAACTTAGATTCGTCACTCCAGAGAACTCTGTTCCAGAAACATCGTTTTTAATTAAAGGCCACCACTGTATGTAGTTCAATTTTGTACAGCGTTTTTTTTTTTTTTTTTTTTTTTTTTTTTTTTTTTTTTTTTTTTTTTTGAACTCGTTTCCAATCATCTTAAGCTCTTATGTCATGCTTTCTAACTTGATGGCATAAGTGATATGTCATCTCACATCTTGATATATCGATAGTGTTCAGTTTTCTAAAGGCTTTCTTAATTCTATCCGATACATGGATATTAAATTGCATTTGGTCAGTGAAAAATTGAAACTTATCAGTATACATCACATATTATTTCAAAACTATCGAACACACACATACATAATTGGGCATTACAACCCTTCAGTCAGGATTACGACCTAGTTTCTCACAAACTATCGAACAACAAAACTCATATTCGTTTGTAGGCGATCATAGCATACATAATTAAACATTGTTTTAGAATTTTTGTTTAAGTACTGACGATATTGACCAATTACTAGAAGCAAAGGTTTTGAAATTTCTTCTGTTCTCTGCACTTTTTCAAGCACCATCTTGCCGCAAATTTGACTTCCATTTAGGCCAAAGGTTATTAACTCAAAACTCTGAAATAACCATTCTTTTCAATCATTTAATTTAAGTTTAGACTTGTTTTTTTCCGACAAAATGATTTACGGTACGTGACTTGACTAATTTTGGATGCCGCCAATGCACAATGTTTTGCTTCCTAGTGTACGTGTATACCATATCAAAACCATGTGATTGTGATCTTCGTAGAATATTTTAAAGTAAAACTGAAAGGACAGTTATCTCTTCTACATTTGATGTCAGGACAATCGACTTTTGCAGAAAACCAAATTGAATTTCACGGCACAGTACACCCTTTGAATATACCAATAGGTCAACTGATTTACCCTACTCTACTTACCTGAGTAGAACTGTTTTCAGCAGCTAAACTTGTACTATAATTACAAAACGATTTTAGTTCAGATGATAAAAAGCAAATATTATAGAATTTAATTATAAAATGAAACTGTATCCCCCTTTGTTCCACTCTGAAATTAAATTAATGGTAATACAATATCACTTATTGAAATTTTCTTTTTTGTTATTATTTCAGATTTATTTAAAATCGATAGATTGTGATAGAAAGATAAATTAAAATAAAATTAAACATTAAAACAAGATGTCACAGTTAAAGTTTTGGAATAAGCAGAGTAACAGCAATAAAAGCGAAACTAGCGAAAACGCAGAGACTAAAAATGGTGCCAACACCAAGGAGGAGACGAAAGGCGGCAAACGCAATTGGTTACATACACCGGAAGCACTTATCAACGGTCATGTAGTCTATCTAGTCAAGGTAAGCGTGTGTGTCTGTGTGTGTGTACGGGCGTACCGTTAGGACAATAAATAATTTCTCCATTTTTATCGTTTCAGTTTTTTGGCAATTTACCGGTAGATCAGCCAAAGGGCATTGAAGTGGTTAAGGACACCATACGTAAACTTCAATTTGCCCAGCAAATGAAAAAGGCCGAAACGGGTACTCAAGAGAAATTCAAAAAAGTTGAAATTACCATCAGCGTAGATGGTGTGGCGGTGCAAGAGCCACGCACCCAAAAGATTTTGCATCAGTTTCCCCTGCACAATATCTCATATTGTGCCGATGAGAAGGGTGTCAAAAAGTTCTTTAGTTTTATTGCGAAAACGGTAAAGACAACAACGAACATGGATAATAATAGCACCATGAATGGACGTGGCAGTAGTCCCGATGGTTCCACTCAATCGTCCACAGAGGAGACACACGAATGTTTCGTATTTATATCCAATAAATTGGCTTCAGATATTACTCTGACCATTGGACAAGCCTTTGAATTGGCTTTTAGGTACACTTACATACATACATACATACATACATACATATTTATATTTCATTTTTAATTTTTTTTTCTTTCTTTTTTGTTCGATTTTAGAAAATACATCAATACCACCGAGAAATCGGAGTTGAGCAAAGCCCAACAGCAAATAACAGACTTAGAGAAAATTATTAGTATTTATAAAAATCGCCTGCGCGAATTGGCTTTGAAGATACCGAAAAATGAAATGGACACGTATTTATTCCGGGAGGGCATTAAGGACATAGTAGAGGTGCCTGCAAGTACCACACAAACACTTGCAGCGAATGACTCAACTAATTCGTCTTCGCTTACCAATGGTACTAAGGGTCTTAGCGATAGCAACGATAGGACTCTCTTAATCGATACGAATTCAAGCCATACTTCATCGAAAATGTCTTCAAATTCGTCTTCATCATCTAATTCCTTCTTACCTGCTGTACCGCCGCGTAACTCCATGCCCACACAACTACTATCGAAAACCATGAATAACAATAACCAAAAAATGGAGGAGTTGCTCTTGAACTCAGATTCCGATAGTGATTTCGATCCTCGTGCTGAAGAATCGAACACGGATGGCAATAGCACTGGCAGTGGTGGCAAGGCCGTGACCAATGATTTGTTCGGCTTTGAGCCGTCGAAATCATTTGGCCAACAATTGTTCTACAATAATAATGACAATAAATTTTTAAATAACAATAACACCGGCATCATAAGCAACACTTCAAACAACGGGTTCAGTGAATTGACTATGACACCACCATTATGTAAGTATAACCAACCATATATACATATGTACGTTATTTTCAACATGTCATTAAATTTTTTATTCTTTTTCTTGTGCTATTTAGTGGCTCCACCACCAAAAATGTCGACTTCGCGTCGTAGCACCTCGGTCACCACACCTACAGCTGCCATTAATAGCAAACCCAATAACAACATCGTTGGCAATGGTAATATGGCCGATCTTTTGTTCGATTCAGATCCATTTGCTCCTACAACCATCACTCCAATTACGAATGGTACCAGTATTTTTCCAAAACAAGTTAGTAAAATATCCGTAGACGATTTCACTTTAGAAAGTTTGGATCCCTTTAGAAAATAACTGCAATTTCAACAACATTAGTAGGTAAGTTATCGATTATACCCAAATTATTAATGTTTATAATGTTTCTATTAATAATATGATGAGGTAACCTGAATATATATATATACAACCAACAGTCAGGAAAAAGTCTTACTCATGTCTTTTCGTCTTATTAAAACTTTATTTGCACCTGGCCAGTGGCCCGTGTCTAAAGGTTTTGAAAAGATGAAGATTTAATTTTTTTTTGCAGATCTTAACAATGAGTAGAACGTGAGTAAAAGAATTAATAAAAATATGTTGAAGTATTGTTATTATGGTCACTTATATGTATGTGTGTTGTCACTGCGAAAAAAATGCAAATGACGTAAATACTTGCTTTTCCCATATTTCAGTGGAGTTGTTTCTTAAGTAACTTTCTTGTATGAATGTATGCTATGCACAATCAAATAATTCTCAATATGAATATAATTCTTGTATTTGTTGATTCTCACATATGATTCATATTCTCGAGTACATATACCAAGAAATTTAAACGCAATGTTTGCACTAGAAATAGCTCTATATGGCGGAATATGAACGCCAGGGATCAAGAATCAAGTGAGAATATAGAGTATTGTGCACCCTTATTCGAGTCCCATATTGTGGCACTGTAACAGAACTTCTAAACTTCTTTAATTATTTTCAAAGTCATACTAATGGAAGAAAATGTAGTTAGAAGAAGTGAGAAATTTACCCAGAATTTAACCTGAACTCTTGTAAAAACATTTGATCCAAAACAATTGTCTTTTCGAATAATGCTACAAACAGTGCACCGGTAAAGCGTATTCTACGGAAAACGATACTAACTTTTAGTATAAAAGTTTTTCTTTTATAAAGTCTCCTAAGAACTATATCAGCACAGTCAAGGTGCGTTACTACTGGATCTGAAAAAACAGACGTTGATCTTACATTAGCAGTCGGGAAATAAATAAAAAACAATTATTTAATAAACCGACCTGTGGTTGGTAATTAATCAAAACAGGTTTGTTTAAAATCGATATTTACTGTCTTCCTATAAGACAAAGTAGTTTCCATTCGAATATCATCTGAAATCGCTTACTCATGGATACCACCACAATACATTAGTAAAAAAAATTTACACGCAACTGCAAATGGGTGCCCTGGTAGTGTGCTCAACTATTAGTGTGAGAGCGGTGGGTTCAATTCCCACCAGAACCTCTGGTTTCTTACACTACACCGAGCATAAGGTCGAAGTTACTGAACTCGTAATAAATATAATTTGTAATTGTACTCTAATAAATAATTAAATAAATAAATTCCATTAGTTTGCTATGATAAAGTTAAAGGGAAGCAAATTTAATCTTAAATGTTTAACTACATAGCGACCACAATACATGCAAATATCTAAATAAGCATATACTTACACTAGGCATACTTAGTTTAGTTGCCCATAACTTAGTTTAGTAACTCTAAAATAAAAAATTTTAAAAACTAAAAAAAATACTAAAAATAGTTTTTATTTCTTGAAATATCATCAAATGTAAATAAGTTCTTCGTAAGAACAAAATAAATACAAAAAATTCAATAAAAAAAAATGCAAAAAAAAGTAAATTCAAAAATGAAATCTTTCAAATACTCAATGGAATTGAGGCCGGGTGATTGAGGAGGTATCCGTAGTTGCTTAGGAACATTATATAGAAGCCGCTGCTTCACAATGTTAATAGAAAGATAAATTGACCATGAAAAATCAATTTTATGACTCTGTGTCTTTTTATGGTAAATATCTAAATTTCCCCTGAACCCTAAACCATTACTGCATCACCGCCATACCTCACAGCGTAGACAAATGCTCTTTACACAAAAAATATCGTCACCTTTAGTACCGATAATATAATGTTTACAACCATCCGAAACAATGAACTCCTGAACTCTTGTGGCTTGGTTGTCTGCTCCTTGGCAAACATTATTCTCTTTAGTCTTCTTAAGAGCAAAATGTATGAATTTTTTTTAGTATTTTGAAAATTGTCTCTCCAATAACTTTTTTAATATTGATTTCGACATTCTTCAGTATTTTAAAAGCGGCCACCTTAAGGTTTTTTCGAATAATGTATCTCTTTTCTCATTATGTAAACTTAGAGGGACGCTTTCTCGTAATTACTTATCAGTCTTTGCATAAAAGAGTGAGATCTTCTTTTTTCCACAAATTTATAATATATTTTCGCTCTGCTAGATTTATTTCATTTCCTTTTCGATACATAATTAAAAAATGGATATAAAACCTCCCCTTGGTAATGTCAAATAACATGAGAACTTGAATGTATACAAAAATTGTACAAAGAGACAATAGTACAATAGTACGCAAAATATCGTTGCTTTTTTATGTACGCAGACTTTTTCCAATCCTCAAAAAGATCTTAAATTTATTTTATATCCAAAAATTTAATATTACTGATTATAGTAAATTAGATTTGATACTAGTATATTAGAGAGAGAGAAAGAGAGTAAAACTTAAATTAAGACATTTTAATATTGTAAACAAAAAATTAAAGACAGAGAAATGTGTAAAAGCGTATACGCAGACTTTTTACAATTAGTGAACGTAGTACGTATGTATGTGACAGTAAGTAGTATGTATGTATTGTACTGCTTTTGTTTGTGGATAACCACAAGATCTTACTGGATTTCACAAGATTTTACTGGATTACGTGAAATTTTAATAAGAAAAGCAATGAGAAATTTTTTTCCAGTAAAATCCATTACAAACGGCATACTTCAAAATCTCTTCAATTTATCAAATGCACTGTGATACATTATTATTAGTATATTGTGTTGAGGTCAGCAGTTGGATGTGTTTCGTTTATTCAGTGCATGTAGACAGACTGTCTCAATTTAAAATGCCAACTCAAAAAATTATCCGTATAGCAATGAACAATTAATTTTTGTTCAATTTATTTCTAATAACGGGTTGAATGTGCTTATTCTAAACGATTTTCCATAGAAAAGACCAGATTTTTTGAGATTTCTGCCCCAATAAGTCAGACTTCAGCATAGTTATTGTTTGAAGTCAAATTTTTGTTTTCTAAAATAACCCATAAATGCTTCGATGTATTTAAATATGTAGTCTGAGTTGATTAGGTATTGCATCTTTAACATTGTGTACAAATCATGAGCGATTCGGATCATTATCGCGAAGGAATTGAAACACTTATTTTAAAATTTTCTCTTAAAATATTGAAATACCGAAATTTGTCCAGTATTATCAATAAATTTACTTATTTCTGTAAATATAACTATTTATCAGAAATCTTTGATTTTATTCGCTCTTAGATTTTGCGAAAACGATACAAATTCTACATAACGTTATCTTATATTAAAGAGAGGGAGGGATACAATTGTCTAAGCTCTACGGACAATTGTTTAAACTTTATTCTAATTTTTTAGTTTTATTTGGTTTTAATTGTATTTTTGTAGCACATATTCAAAATTATTGTCGTTTCAGTTGTTTCATCTATTGAAAAAAAATTTTAGATTATTTAATTCGAGCTTGTGTTTTTTTAAATAAAATGTTTTAGCTTTCTGTACGGACCACTATGGCCAAAATTCCAAATTTACCGGAACGTCATATTATTAGAAAAAATTTTATACAAATGGTCAACATATTAAAATGAAAAAAAATTGATATGAATACTAAGAGTTGAGTCATTACATATAAACAAGTAATAATAAATTATATTTTTTTTAATTTGTTTTAAATGTTGTAAAACCTTGTATAAAACCTTGTTTTCAAAGATATTCCTACAATCAAATAAATCTTAGATACTCAAAGTGTGGACTTTTAATTATTATAAAGATATTTTGGAAATGTTTGCAAACATTTTCAAACTCACTAGATGTAACTTCTTATCAAAATGTATGAATATATGTATAACTTTTTTATTGACATGTATCATAGATCTATGCATAGCTCTGAGCCATTTATTTCACCTTTTCATTTGCAAGAACGTATAATAATTTGGATTTAATAGTTTAAAAATTTAATAAAACCTAAAAAAACTTCCGTTTCCTCAAGAAGTCATTAATCTTTTAGAAATTCCTGTTTTACCATCGCAACCTTATCTACCTTCCACATCTCCACTAGTCTCAAGCATAGATGATTCAGTTAATTCTGACGTCAGTTTAGAGTTATTAGATAACTCTTCATCCGATATCATCTATTAGGATATATTTGTATATCTATTGTTTTTCAGACTGTTACATGAGTATTTAAAATCCTAATATGTAAACTAAAACAAAAAAATTAATTTTTAAGTCTTGTTATACATATCTGTGGCATATAAATGATAATGGCTTAAGTTGACATAAGTGTTTTTTCGTTTTATTACATATTCTCATTCTCTTCTTCAAGATCTATCACTCAGCTAAATTTCTTGTATAAAATGTCATTATTAATAAAACTATACGCGTTTATATTTATATATTTGTATTTACCAAGCACTATTTGTGCTAGACAAACCCCTTAAACACGAAATTTCGACTTAAGCTATTATTATTTAATGCCACAGATATATTCTTTTTAAATGGGACTCCATAGGGGCATGTTGGCGTCAAATTTTTAATATTAAATTAACTGATGAAAGGTGCAGTATGCGCTTTTGTGTCACCTCTAAAGGATAAATTTCAACTGTTACAGAAAACAAGGTCATATGGGAGTCCCGCGATTAAACTGATACAACTCACATAATTTTTTCTAAATTATTTGTCATATACAGTTTGCCAAAAAAATCTTTGCACATAGAGAAAAATAAAAAAACTTCGAAAAATTCATTGATTTCTAATATAAATAACCAACTTTTTCATTTTTTTCAAACAGGATTTTATAAACATATGTTTTGTTAATATAATTTGAAAATATTCTAATGTAAAATATTAAAAAACAAAAACAATCCAATTTTACTACTGTCAAAAAATGTTTGCACACTTGACAAAATTTAAGACACGCAATTTTTTTTTTAAATTATAGTGCTAATATTTTGTGTGTCCACCTTGAGCATCAATCACCGATTGTAGACACCTTCTCATGGATTGAATAAGCTTCGGAATGGCATATTCTAAGGTATTTTTTCATTCTTCTTTGATGAACTTTATCAATTCGTTTTTATCTGTGGGCGATCTTTTTCCTACCTTTTGCTTTAGATGAACCCACAAATTTTCGATAGGGTTAATATCAGGACTTTGGGCAGGAGTATCAATAACTTTGGAGCAGTTGTAAAGTAACCTGGACTTACATAAAAAAGATTTATGATTAGAATCATTATATTGATAGTACTTGTAATTAATTTGATTCGGATTAACCGGGTCAATAAAACCAAATTTCTTAACGCTGGCGGTCAGTTCATTTTTTAAAATATCAAGATATACTTCCTTAGTCATTATTTCATCCAAAATCCTGATTACACCAACTCCCTTGCTGGATATACAGCCCCATACCATTACAGACAGTTTTCCAAACTTTACTGTAGGAATAAGATTTTAATTTTCTAGTGCTGTCAAAGGCTTACGCCAAACTCTTTATGGTCCGTAATGATAATAAAGCATTATTTTCGTCTCATCTGAGAAAATAGCAGAGTCCCAGTACTCCGGAGGAAGTGAAATGTATTCGGTGGCAAATCTTAATCTCTTATCGACATTTTGTGCTGACAGCAGGGGTTTTTTCCTAGCCACTCTTGAAGAATATTTGTGTTTTTGAAGAACATTTCTGATGGTTTCTTGGGAAACACGTAACCCAAAGTCTTTTTGCACTTGAAGAGCTAATCATCTCGTACTGGCTACCATACACGATTCTAATAATTTTTCTTTCAACTCGCTACGTCACATTTTTTGGCCTGCCTGCAAATCCTTTTAAGTCTAGTCCTTCTTTTTCAGCACGGTTTATAATATTATATACAGTCCTGATGTTCAAGGAGAACATATCGGCGATTTACTTGGCAGATTTGCCTTTGTAGTAGTTGAAATAGACCAATTGTATAATATTTTTGAAACTCGTATTCCTGGCATTTTTTGTATTCAAATATAAGGACACCTGTTACATAAAAAACGATCACTTCATTAATAAAACGTTTTTACCCCTTTCACATTCCATCTCATTTGTAAAAAACCCAAAATGCACAACATTCTTGGGAAATAACGGCATATTTTGTAATTTTTTTTATTATCTTCATTCAATATGCAAAGATTTTTTGACACCCTTTATACTGTGTAAAGTTCTTTTATTGTTGTTATTATTGTAATGTGTGTGACTATTAGAAAACTATTGGCTCCTTATGGTCGTAAACAAGTACTGTTATAGAATGTGTGCAAAAATAAAAAAGTATGTAAAGATTTTGTTGTTGGAATTCTTGAATGAAGATCACATTTTACATTTTTTTGATCTGTGCAAAGATTTTTTTGACAAACTTTATACAGAAATGTTTTGACTTTCTTATTTTCTGAGATTTATTTTATGGGTTAGCCATAAGGAATTATTGATTCTGAGAAAACACATTATTAAGAAAACTAAAAAAATTGTTTAAACAAATATTTTCTTTCCGACTTTGTCACAAACTTCATTACAGTTCTTTGTTTAGACCGATTCATGTTCGAAATGAACGAAATATTTTTTATGTAGTTTAATAAAGACTTTCTTATTGTATATTTCTTTCTATCAAATTATTAGCATGCAATTATAATACATATTTTTAAAATCATTTCAACAATATTTATTCAAATTTTTAATAATTTTGTTTTCTTTTTTCATTGCAGAAAACTAAAACAAAACTAGAAATGAAGAAGATGAAATGCAGCAATAGTTGAAATGTTATTTATTGAATTGTTAAAGCAATAAATTAAATTAAATTTAATATTTAAAATTCAATTAATTATTACGAAAAAGAATTCAAAGAAATTGTATAAAACAAGCATTGGTATATTGTGAATAATTTTAAAATAAAAGAAATTTTCATTAAATTAAACGAATTAATTGAAATTGAAATTAAAATTGAATTTAAATAAATGCTAAATTATCTATTATTAATGAATATAGTTCTATATATGAATAAATATATATTAAAGAAACGAAATATCTAAACATACACACACACACACATACACATAATAATAAAAAGAAAAAGAAATCATTTATTAATTATTATTTTTGTTTAACTGTATAAATGTTATTTAGTTTAGTGATTTATTATTATTGTATATCTTTATTATTATTATTATTATTATTACTATATATATGTACGTACGTATTATTATTATTTTTTTGCTTGTTTCTATATTTTTATTAATAAACAAATTAAATAAAATATAAAAAAACAAAAACAAAAACAAAATCGAAACTAAATCAATCAAAGTATTCATTTGATTTTTATTATTTTCTGTTTTCTCTTCTTATTTATTGTTTTTATTTTAATAAACTTTTTCAAACTTAATCGAATTTATTGCTACAAATGCAATCAATACACGATACATTACATTTACTTAAAATTATACATACTTATATGGTACTTAAAATTAGGCAAACATATTACATACAGTTGTAGGTGATCGAAATCATTTGCAACGTAAGCAGTACTGGCATACAAATTTATAATTTTATAAATCATCTTCCGATTAGTAACAAATCTAACAATAAAAGAAGCAAGTGAGTCTAAATTGAGCAAGTGAGTCTAAATTACTCTTGCATTTCTTATACTCTATGTAAGCAATTATTTACTTACAAACCTTTAGAAAATTCATTTGCATGATGCCACTTGATGGCATTCATACTTCATTAAAATTTTTTAATTTCGTTATTTGGCATATCGAATGGGTGTGTTTAACATTTTTTCTAAAAGTGATTGTACACGTTCATTAAATTTATTAATTAAAAGTAAGAAGGTTAGATGATTAATGTATTGAAGTTTTATAAAAGAAAAGAGTAAAACGTATTCATTTACAAAATCAACAATTTGTCAAATATTCAATATCCAATATATGAAGACCGAAAAATCAAAAATCAATTTCTAGAGAAGAAAAAAACTCCTATTAAAACTATAAAAAGCTATCCCGAGAATATGGGCTCAGAAACGAAAGAGTTAACAAGCTTGGATATAATTTCATACGATTGCAAATATTTTGACCACCACTGTACATACAATAGCAGTTGTATGTATAACAAAGTGATTTTGGTAAACGTGCAGACAAAATCGAAAGGTGTTAGGGGTGGTGATGATTTAAAAGAGGTGTTACTTCTTTTAATTAAATTAAAAGCAATGAAAGTGGTGCAATAAATATTTTAAAAATATCGAGCCATAACTGCAAAAAAAAACTCAAGCGACAAAAATTAAATTTTACAGAAGGTTTTTATTATTTATTTCTTGTTCAAATTAGGTTAGAAAAACAAACAAAAGTGTACTTAAGTTAAAATTGTTTTTGTTATAAATTCATAACACAGTGTGACGCTGAAATTATTAAAGATGATGCAAATGATTTAGGACGTTGTACAATGGGTCAATTCGACCTCCGGGTCTTAATTGACAAGTACACGTCCTCTAACCTAACCTATGCAAATGATGCCAATGTATTTATTTATTACAAAAAACGATATATGAAAAATATGTTGCTTGAGCTTTTTTTGCGGTTATGGCTCGATATTTTTAATTAAATTTCATTAAACGCAAATACTCTGTTTCAAAACTGCTTAGGTAAAGACTTTACTGAATTTTTTTTTTCTTTTTTTACTATTTTCGGAATTAATTTTTTTTCTTAGAAAAGTATTTATAATCTGATTGTTGTTATTATTATTACTTTTTATATATTGTACATCAATTGTAGAAATTATTAAATTAATATTTTCAATTTCTAAAAAAAAAACAATTTGAAAGGACAATGTGTACCATAATTTCAAACCGATGTTCATCATGCGTTCCAGTTGATATAATTGGAGTTATTTTAAATACAATACTTTAGTTTAATTTCGAACATAAAACAGATTGTTTTTTATGCATACCATACTCATGTGTACTCGTATTTAAATCTAAACTTTAATTAAGAATTATTTTTTTTATTATTATTTTTCCTAAAATCTAATATAAAATACGTTTGTGCCATTATATCAATCGTATGTAAGTATGTATGTCTCCTTTAGTTGTTGCTGTTGTTTGTATGAATGTTTCGAAAGTTTTTTTTATTTAATTTTAATGCTGATATTTTTATCTTAATTGTACTTGACATGTTCATTGTTGCTGTTGCTGTTACTCTCTTAGGGATAAGTTAGAGAAATGTGCCAATGTTAAACTTTGTTGTTGCTGTTGTCATCTTGCTTATGAAGTATTTTTCATACGAAATCATTGAAACGTTTTGGTGCTGAGGCGTTCATTTGTCGAGAACTCATATCGGAACTCTAGAATTTTATAAATTTCAAAAAAAATAAATCAATTAATTAATAGCAAATAAATAGCATATAGCATTAGCATTATAATATGATTTGATTTGTTTTGATTAATTAATGTCAGTTATTAATATTTCATTGTATAAACTAATAGTATGTATGTATATTGTATATCTATGTCCAATACAACATACACATACATACATACATACATGTAATTAATCAAGAGAATGCAAAGTAGAGATAGACTGAAATTTCATTTTTCAAAAAGATACGATATTTTATTAACAACAGAAATAGTAAAAATTTATAAACATTGCTTTATAATCTTTGGTTATAAGAATTGAAATATTGAATCGTTTTTATTCTAAAAGGTGGTTGTTTGCAATGATGATTAAAAGAGAATACCGATGCTCTTTCTTCGGATGTATTACATCGCAAAGAAGCATCGATCTAACATCGAATTATCATAAAATACATTGAAATACATTTACATTATCATAAAAAAAAAAAAAAAAAAAAAAAAAAAAAAATACATTGATGTTGGAAGTAAAAAATATACTTATTATCATTATCCTAAAATCCACATAGTTAGTTCAAGGCGATCTTTATTTTGATCAAGTGCTTTTGGACTTACAGTGTTCAGCCAAAATGTCGCTTGTTAGCCTTAAGCTGCTCCTAACTTTATATTGCCTTAAAAACTATTATGTTTGAAGACAGCCTTCGGCTCTCTCTCTTCCAAACATCTCTCGCCACTCTACAGGAAGGTTCTCTGTCCGCCTTATTCCTTGTTTCTATCCTCTTTGGGGGACATAGGGCCAATGAAGAAGCTTCCTTAGACACCGCTGAGACCTCTTAATTTTGAAAATTCGAAAAACGTAAGGCATTTTTTTGCATTATATGGATTCGAACCTATAACAAGTCCACCAAAGCATCTCCTCGTACCTTCATTGCTTTAGATCAAATATTTACTAAAATTATTGTGGTAGAAATCAGTCTACAGCATAGGTTTGAATTAATAACTTTAAAATTAAAGATTAGGTTACTGCAAATGATTGCAATTATGCATTGGCCACCGTTTGTGAGTATTTATAGCTTTCGATCAAGCTTTGTCTGCTTGATTGTGACAGATTATAGAGTACCGCTACCAAACGACTCATTGTACTGCCCCCACACATATATAGGCTATCCCTACGTAATCTCGATTTCTAAACATATCGATTTCTTTCAAGTACGTGTGGTGGTGATTCATCATTTTCATCACTGAGTCTACACATTAAACTTGAATCGATCTCTATTCTAAAAAATGTTCGTTGAGTCTACTATGTTCGGTAAAATGCCAATTACTATACTTGGGTTACTTATAAATAATATGATGCATAACTCTCATTGCAGTTACATAACAAAACTTTAGATTGTCACAAAACTCTCTCGATTTAAGAAAAGTGTACGTCTCTCTTCATCTTCCTTTTCGCCGAATATATGGGTCCAAACCCCTCTTCCGAGTTCTTAGAAACGTTCTGGCTTCATCAGTGACGTGGAAACTACCCACTTCACAAGCTGATCCGCCTACCCATTGTCGTGAATTTCCAAATGACTTGCTAACCCGCTCTCCCTAATTGAATTAGCTTTCAATTCTAATCTAATTCTAAAAAAATGAAAAAATCC
This sequence comes from Sarcophaga subvicina, assembly GCA_936449025.2. NCBI lineage: Eukaryota > Metazoa > Arthropoda > Insecta > Diptera > Sarcophagidae > Sarcophaga > Sarcophaga subvicina. Next base: position 45,740,442 of record OW388084.2, read on the forward strand.
TTCTTTCGAAAACTCTACTCGGCAACCAAACCTGGAAGTGAAGGAAATTGTCATGAAGCCAAACTTTTCATATCTGTCGCTCGGAACCGATGTAATATTGAGAGCCCTGCCACTCATTGAGAAAACTAACACACACACACAATATGAGCGGGTAAGAAATTGGGCCGTAATACTCACTAAAGGATTGCAATGTTCAATAAAGTAAGAATGTAAAATATTGTTGATTAGTGCATTTGGAGGCAATGTCTTATGGCGCATGGCGACGTATCAAATTTAGCTGATCAAATTTGCATATGTGTTGGTAATATTCGCTTTGCTTAGTACAGCAACACATCAAAATTGAACGTTCAAACTGCATTGTATTGTTGTTGTGAAGGAGCAAAGAACATATGATTTATGCAACACAGGGAGCGAAAATCAAAACTATTTTGAAATTCTTCAAACTCTTCTCAGTCTATACGTGTGAGTACAGGTTTACCAACACATTAACAAAAAAGCCGAGTTTGATCCATTCTTTGATGCGTGGCGGTGCAACTTTAGACATTGTGCTTCGAAAAGTTTGTAATAATTAAGAAAAACTAGTCATATGACCCACATTTGTAAGATGTCAGCTAATCATGCAGTGCATTGTGTTGAAACTAGGAGAAGCAGTTGCGATACGTTGTAAATGGTTAGTACAGCTGAGGAATGAATTCTATATGTGATGCCTTTTATATATTCTACTGAACTATCTACTGCAAATGTACGAACATACTCTATGCGAAAAATAAGTTCCAATGGATGATTTTTATTGCTGTTTTTTTTGGTGTAAATTTTTCATTTCGTGACATGTGGTATTGATGAAAATGCTCAACACTTCATACGTCAGCAAACACACTTTGTTTGTAAGTCATTGAATTTTATGACTAAAGTTCGATGACGATTAGCTAAGAAGGTCAATTTTGCTTCAATGGGTACGCCAACAAACATAATTGCCGAATTTCGTGTAAAGACAAGACAAAGACAGTTCAAGAACTGCTAATATATCCTAAAATATATGTATGTAACGGGTATTGTCCCCAGATTCCAGAAATAGAGGATGTTAAAGTAACAATGCTGATGCACTTGCAAAGGCGGATACAACAGAAAATTTTATGAGTCAAGTTTGGATGGCAACCGAACTCCAGTTGTGTTATCAGTTGCCAAAAATGGTATAAATTGGCACATATTATAAACGGCGACTGACAATCAATACCTTGCAATTTCACTTCATTTCGGCAACTACAAACGACTACAGTTCGGTTGTAAAACTTAATAATTGATCCACTAATTATTTAATACGTGGGATAGGCATTCCTCCGCAGAAAGGGGCAAACAAATGATGAAACCACTAACCATAAATGTTGTCAGGGTCTATTTTAGGCATCTCATTGCTGTCACTGACCCCCCGGTGCACAATGCAGGAGGCTGGGAATGCTTTAAATCACTTCTGCAGAGGCTATAATATCGATGAAGAAGAAGGTACCACAGAGCATTTTCGTTGTCACACGATATAGTGCTATTGGACCTGACTAGACAATTTATTATTCTAGGGTTTTAATCGGAACTCGTGTGAGCGGATGCCTGAGGTATCTCAATATAAATTTATCTTTATTTAATCTAACGTTCTGCATTAAACATTTATTTTTACTTTAAGAATTTGATAAGCAAAAATTGTAATCAAATAACTGACTTTAAATACCATCACCAGAGAAAATAAAAAATACCGTCACCGTAAATTTCATTTGATTGTAAGAATGAAATTTCAAATGTCATACTCTACTGTGCATATTACTACGGTTTAGTAAAACTGTGTTTAAAAATGTTATAAATATTTAAAATATATGGTATATGTATTAATTTGTTATTATTGTTACCTACTTATATGCATGTATGTATATAAAAAAAATCGATAAAAACTAAATGATTTTTTGAATTTAAAGAACACAACATCGAAAAGAAAAGTAATTTGACGACATCGACAAACTTATCTAAATAAAACGTTGAAAACTATTCTCCTTTGGAACGGAAAAGGCTGAATAAATAACGCCAACGGTTTGCAAAATTCTGTGAATGAAATCAAATTTTAATAAAAGAATGATTTTTGTTTTTTTTTTATCAAACCAAGAAAAGAAAACACGACTAATTCACTTTCACACACAAGCACAGACAGTCAGAAACGGAAACTAAAAAGCCAATGTATTTTATAAACAGCAATATTAACCAAATTGGGAGCGAAACAAAAAAAAAAATACAAAATTGTGGGTATTTGTGGCATTGAAATAAAAATTAAAAAAAAAATAAAAACTTTTTGTTAAAAACAATGTTTTTTTATTTGAATTCAAATTAAATTTGGGTGTTTGAAATATACTATATTATAAATAATGAAGTTGTCCAATTAACAGAATATAGCTTATTATTATGAATAATTTGTGTGTATTTAAATTTTTTTCTTATTTGATTTGTTTTGTAAAACTAAAACTTAATAAACTAATAAAAACAACGTTTCAAAATAAATTTGATGTATTTTTCTTTCAAAAATAAATTAAATGGTATTATAATCGAATAACATTTCTTTTTCTAAATATTGTTAGTTTTCATAATTTGCTAAAAACTAAAAGTATATCCATTAGATTCTATGTATACAACTATGATTATAAATATATATGTAAAGTCATATTGTTTGTTAACAGACAAGAGATGTAAATGCTTTTTAACCAATTACAATTCTTAAACAAACAAAAAACAAAAAGAAAGCACAACAAATGTATAAAATTTTAAATTATTTGTGCCAAATGAATTGAAGAATCAAATGATTGCGTGGAACAAATAAACTCATAAATAAAAAATAAAATATTTTTTAAAATCGTAAAGTCGTTTACAAATAAATATGAAAAGCATAATTTAAAGTGCTTAAGTTATTTGTAGAAAAATGCATTTTTCTTGTTGTTAATAAAAAATGATTTTTGAATATTTTTTTGACTAGTGCTTTAATTTCTTTTCGATTCAAATGACACAATTTATACCAGTACCAGTACAATTTAATAGTTTTTACTTTGTTCTTTTTCTTTTTATGACTTAAAATGAGTGTATTTTTTATTTTCTTTCTCAAAAATTTCAAATTTCTTTTCTAAACATGCAATTTTTTTTCAATATTAAAACCAAAAATTCATTTTCAAAACGATTTTGGAATGTAAACCTAAACAATTAATTTAAAAATAAAAACAATTAAATTTTCGTGTTTTAACATCATGCGCTGTGATTTCCTACATTTTATAAACTAAATAGGAAAAACAATTTAAAGCTTTTAACAATCAAAACAACTCTATACGATAACATTAACTATAATTAGCATCACTTTAACCAAGGATAGATAAGGAGGTGGGGGATATTTTTAAAAAAGGAAAAAAAAGTCTTATAAAAATAAATTTACAAAATTAAAAATAAAAAAAATTCAACTTAAAACAAAGGAGAGTTTTCATAAACTAAACACAAGAAATATATATGTATGTATATAGACTACAACAACACTGAATTTCTTTTCAGAAATGGGCTTTCATTTGCATAATTTGGTTTTGTTCAAAAAAAAAAAGTATAAATTTCGTAACACAGTTTGTCTTTTCGAATTGGCTGTATCAGTTAGAGGCATGTACTAAGTCCCGCTTCTTTTTTGTATGTTTTACCTGATTGGACCAATCGCCGGTGGGCACTGTAGCGCGATAGAATTTCGAGCTAGTCTTATTGAATATGGGCAACAGTTCATTAGCTTCATCCGACAGGGCCTTAAACGAATATATATAAAAATAATTATTAAATATTATATGAAACTAAATAATTAAAAACAATTTAATTACCTTTAGATATATGATGGCCTCTGTACCATAACCTTCACAGGACAAAAGCACAATATCACCATGGAAATAGCGAGCATATAAACGTGATATAGGCAAACCATAGCCATAGCCGGCTAATGGTACAGTATGTAAATCCGATTTGGAAGGTTGCGGTGCCGTACTGTACATGTATTTGAAAAGTTGATCGCTCTGAGAACGTGGAATGCCACCGCCTTGGTCGGAGATCTGAAAAATTATGTGTATTAAATTATTTATTAATATTTATATATAAAAAATAATTAAATTAAATATAAAAAAAGAGACAAAATCGATCTTACACATACAACGCAAAGGTTGCGGTGCAAAAGAACATTTGAAAAGAATCTAGAAACACTCAGGAACAGAAGGCGTCCAAAATTACTTGAGAAGGACTACGGCATACTTGAACTGATCAAAAAATATTAACTGCTATGGATGCGAGGCGATTTGGAGGAAAACTGTTGTTGAGACCCGTACACCAGAACGTATTATAAAATCATAGTAGCAAGTCGCCGTGGTCTAGTAGGTAGTGTGTTGGCTTATTAGACGAAAAGCCAGGGTTCGAGCCCCAGGCCAGACATCAAATAAAATACAAAAAGTATTACTTCGGTGACTTCCTCTCAGCAGATTTCTGGCAAAAACTCTGAGAGTAAATAAAATTGCCATGAAAAGTTTCTCAAAAATCTGTCGTTCGGAGTCGACTTTAAACTGTAGGTCCCGCCACTCATGTATAAAATTAACACACACAATATAAGTGGTGTGACAAACTAGGTCGTAATCCTGACTGAAGGGTTGTAATGACCAATTATGTTATGTATGTAGTAGCAACCACAACTTGACCGTAATTTCATAGCCACCATTGCAAATATAAAGCACAGGAAGAACTTCTAAACCGGTAACCCCTCAGATTCCTAATGGTATAAATTGGGCATGACAAAGTCAATACTGTTGACTATCATTTCTAAAATACGACATTGAAATTTAGAGAAATGGAATTGAATAGAAAAATATAACAAAGTTTTATAGAAAGTTTATGAAGAGTTAAATTACAAGTATTCCCATAATATTATACATTCGAATTTAAAAATCCAAAACACAAACCAACAATTTCAGCAGAATCACCTTTGGCATTAACATAATAAATTCTGATGTTAGCAGAACAATGTTAACACTTTAACAGTCGAAACAAGTAGATTATTTTTCTGTTTTATAATTCCAGCAGATTATTGACATAAAACTTAATTCTCATTGAAGAATTGAAATGTATGGGAAGGTTAGTGGGGGATGGAGGAGTAAAATTTTCTCAAATCCCAAAATTATTCCAGCTATCACACTACCCCGTTTTGAAAGGGGACCGTCTGAACTACCATTTTCATATAGTCGGGTAGGTTTACTATGTCCCATATGTTCCAAAAAGGACACTGATCTTTTAGAGAATTTTTAAGCAAAAAATTACTATTTTCAAAGTCAATTTTCTCAATACCATATCACTTGATAGGTGACTATATTGCTGATTATATTAAGAATATGGTGTGATACTCAAATACTTAGTATTTATCCTAAAATTAGCTCCGAATCAAGTGAGCTTCTTCAGATGGATACTGTTAAACAGGTAACATTGCTCTGTAAAGAGAAAATGTTGCTCTGTTTACGCTAAATGTGGCGCTGCTAAAATTTTTGGATTGTGTCTTGGATTTTTAAATTCGAATTTGTTTTCACACACATACATATTATTTGGAATACGTTTGTGAAAAAATTCTATAATAATCTGAAAACGAACGCTAAATTGCGTTTCTGTCTCCGAATACATTTCAAAAATACAATAACTTTACTAGTCGGAATGTCACGATGTAAAATATAAATGGACCGAGTTAAACTGCTGACGTTACAATTGATAAGAAAATAAAATTGAGTGAGTAATCATTTCTAACCACAAGAATAAGGCATGAAAAAAATATTTTCGATATTTGGGCCTCAGACTACTAAAAGTAAAGAAAGCTTATGACAATTATTACGGGATGTTAATAAGAAATTAAGATATTTTTAAAGCTATAAAGCAAATAAAGCGAAGTCAGAGAGAAATAGTCCAAACGCTAGCAATGACTGACAGACAGAAAGGTTTTGCTATTTATTTCTTGGAGAATATACCCTCCAAAAATTATTTTAGGATAAAGCGAATAGTGTATAACATTAATTTAAATACAATATAAAAAGAAATTGTTTAAAATATAAGAATTGTTAAAAATCTATGTACTTACCTTTACGCAAATGTCTTCTTTACCGCGCACAATTAAGACCTTAATGGGTGGCAATTTATCACATTTTTCATTGTCGTGAGTTTCAACAACAGCACGCATTGAATTCTTAAACAATTCGAAGAGCATATGATATAAATGCGATGGTACATACACTGTACGAATGGGTAACGGTTCGCCGGTTACTTGATCGTGTTCGACAACCTCTAATTCGGGACTGGTTAAATAATATTGATCACACAAAAATCGGGCATTTTCATACGCATCATTAACAACTGATGACAATTGGCAGGCAGGATCCAAACAACCTATATGACGACCTTGATCATTAGGAAACTGGCCAAATAGAAGAGCTACAAAAATATTATTATTGAACATCATTAGGAAATTTGATAATTTCAGAAGTTATGGGCAATAGACTTACTATGCTGATTTATTAACATGCGTATGCTGATACGTGACATATAAAGACGATCTAAAAAGTATTGTATCGATGCTTCCATCGATGAGTCAACATTGTTGCCCTGAGTTTCTTTCATTTCAATGACGCCCTGCGCCATAGTTTGTACAACATCATTGTGACGATTGCGTATATGTTCTAATGAACGGCAGAATCTGATATTAAAAAAAGAAAACATATTGAATTTTTAAATTTAAAAAAAAATATTTTTGTAGTACTTACTCTTGAAGATTAGAATGTGTGGGTTCGGCCTTTTCGAATTCCAAAACATCTTCAAAGCTTTTCACATACAAAGAGCTAACCTGGCTAACGGAACGAGTATTGAGTAGGCTATCAGGCAGCAGTGCAATCTCCTTCATAATATTCGCCAAACGTACCGGAAGTTCTTTACGTAGAAAAATGAATGATTTCTTTTCACAAGCATTTTGACCTTAAAATATAACAAAAAACAAAACAATTAAAATTAAATTATTTATTATGAAATTTTGTTTTGAATAAAATATAAATTGGTTTTGCTAGGCTACTTGGGTCAGTGACGTATGACAAATTAAAAATAGAGCAACAAACATAGAATAATTTTAAAAATTATCTGCTCAATTTTTAATAATATAAACAAAATACACACATTATTTACCATAATTTGAAAGATTTTAAATTTTAATTGCCTTTTTTTTAAGAAATAATCTCAGTTTTTTTTTGATATTTTTGGAAAAATTTAAATTAAATTTTTTTATTGTTTAGCATTTTGTGTGTAGACATCATTACAGTATATTTTAATATTAAAGTTTTTATGAATAGAAAAGAAAGTTTTCAAAGTGAAAATTTCATTGAAAATCAATCTTCATTTATTTTTAATTTAGCAATGTAGGGTATGGACGTATGTCATGAGTAACTTTGTAGCCCGATATGGTATTCTTATTTGTTCCATTTAATAAATTAGTAAATATTTGATAAATGTTTTGTTTGCAATTTAAAAAAAGAAGAAGCACACCAGTTGCAATTCAAGCCACAACCAGTTTTATCAGTTTAAAAGCAAACTAGACTTTCTGGGCCATTTGTATTATTATTGTCTAGACATTTAACAAATTAAATACAGATAATGATTTATATTTTATTTTTCCTTTTGCTTTTATTTTGATTTTTCGCAAAAATATGTTAAAAATATCATAAAGACAAATTTAAATTAAAAACCCATTTATCTTTTATTGATTTTATAATATTATACAGTCTAATGGACACGCTCGTGCTGTGACGTCAAGAAAATATTTACTAGAATGGTTTGTTTTCATATATTTTTCGTGTCCAGACATTTAAATGAGTATTCCATTCTATCATATGATATGAGAAAGTATTATTTATGTTTATACAATTTTTTTTTTGGATATAGTAGAACCGTGTTAAATTTAAAATGAGCAATATTACAAAATTTTTATAAATTAGTTTCAGTTTTCAATCACTATTATTGTTTGCTATGAATCAAATTACAAATTCATTCAAATATTTGGAGTTCCAGCATTTGAATGTTGTAACGCCCTACTTTATCAGACACCTTCAAATGTAGCCAGCCGACACTGCCTTCTACTTCATTGCGGATTCCATTCTATGGCCATTTTAGTTATGTCACTGATAAATTTTCTCAATGTAAGCCTAATTCATCTCTACCTACATACGTTTTCCTCTATGGATTTCATTTTTTAAAAGAGAGATCCTGAACGTAATAGCTACGTTCCATAAGTCATGTTTCCAAAAAAGATATTGAAAGTTTCGAATTCGATATTGATGAATATGAGTAACGATCGCCATACAGCAGCGATTTTTCCAAATATTGATTGCTAACTTGGAAAAAAGTTCTGTTACGTTCAACATAACGAAATATGAAAAAAGATATCTTCGGCGACTTCCTCTCAGCAGATTTCTGGCAAAAAATCTGAGAGTAAAAAAATTGCCATGAATAGTTTCTACAATCGAAACCTAATACCGTAAAAATAACTATTTTGCTATTTTTAATCTTGTATTCAGAATGATAATCCAAATAATTCATACGAGCTAAAGAAATAAGGCTTCCATTGATGGAAACATAAACTTCAATTAAAAAAAACATATTATGTTGATCGTTTAGCCTAATGTGGGAGAAAAAATATTAAAAAAAAATAAATTTGTTGATATAAATACGGTTCGTTTTAAGTAGAATTCACTGTTAATTTTGCGGTACTTTTCACAAGTCTGATACCCTTTGCAAACATTCGATAATCGTTGAATGACTTGGCACAATGGTTTCACCAAAACAAAAAGAAAACAAAGAAATAAAAACATTTGAAATCACAACCAGAAATATCTGGCTTTTTTTATATTTAAATTATAAAAGCAAAACATTAAAAATCCAGCTAGCAACTTCGGTCTCATACGATCAGTGAAAATAAATATAAAAACAAACAACAACAACATAATAACAATAAAACATTTTTTTGTTTTGCTTTATACAAAAAATAAAAAAAGGAAAATAAATAAATATCGTCTCAATACTTTTCTAGAAGGAGAGCGAAGAGTTGCTGCAAAAACAATAAAGTAAGCGTGATGATGATAAGGGGGCGTGTGCGTGATAGAAACAATAACAAAATTATGCCAACAATGAACAGGCCTTCAAAAATACCAAACAATACAAAAACAACTTAATACACACGCTTACTAATTTTGTATTGTGGTATTTGTTTGTTTATTTATTTTTGTATTTACATTTATTATACTTATTTATGTATGTATGTATATAGGTTTAATAATTGTTTGCTTTTGTATATCTTTTTGGGACTTCTTCCTCATATTAATACATGAGCAAGATATTTATGAACAGACACACTCGTATACGTATGTAAATCTGCTTACATGGATGTATATATGCATGTACACTTAAGAGAAATATTTTTTTGTATCTGTATTTTGAGAATGTTTTATTATTATTTTCTGGAGTGTTGTTTTAAATTCTTTACTCATTTGTATTTTTTTTCTTTCAATTTCTTTTTGTTTTGCTTATATTTTCGTTGAATAATACAATAAAACTTCCAAAATACAGAAAGAAACAATAAGAACAACAATAACATACAAACACGTTTAGTTTTGGACTTTGCGCTTGTTTTGCTTTTTTACTTGGTTTTATTTGGTTTTATTGGGTTTTTTATTGTCTTTTTTTGTATTTTTTACTTATTTCCAGACAATGTACTTAATTTTGTACGATAAATTTTAACAAATTCATGATAAATGTAAATAAAATAACTTGGGTTGTATTAAATATTTTAATTCAGTGTTTGTTTACTTTTTTTGTTTTTTATTGAAAACGGAAATAAATTTATTAAGATAACAGTAAACACTCATGCAAACCAATACCGATCGCCATTTTGTAATAAAAATGCAACATTTAGAAGGCACTACTGTAGACATTATAATGTGTTTGTAGCATAGTTTAAGGCGATCTACACGTTTGTAAACACGTCTAACACTTAAGTAAGAGTATCACAATTTTGCCTTCTTCCTCATTGAAAGAAAGCTACCAAACAGATTTTCAAGTTTTGTACAAAACATGAGAATTTTAAAAGTTGTACAAAAGTTGGGTACTCCGATGGCCTAGTTGGTAGTGTGCCAAAGTTTAAGTGCCTAGGCCATGGTTTGGATAAACACCAGACACTCTGAGTGTTTGTGATTGGCTGATTGTTTGTCTGGCATTATACATGATTACTCATACATTAGAAAATTAGATAACTATTACTATAGAAAAAAGGAAATTAAAATCATTACTAAAAAATAGCCAATACCCCTCGTCCATTTGCCGACAATCTTTCCTGTATTCCAACACGATGCCCTGCATGAATGAATAGGGGTCATCTCCTAAGTGATGGTCCCAAAAAGAAAAAAAAAACAGGAGATAAAACAGATTTGTAAAGTTTACGTGAACGATATTGCAAGTGTAGGTAGGAAAATAGGTTTGCTTAGTTTGAACCACTTTTACCTAAGGCTGCACCCCCTCAAGGTGGACCAATCGCAAAAAAACGTAGCTGACATCATGAAGAAAATTTAGAAAAACGTTACTAGATATTTATCAACAAACCCCTATCAATCGTTTGGAACAAGCTGGAGTTATAATAAACCTCGACTTTTCGTTGAGACATGAAATAACAGTGAAAATTAAGTGAACAAATTAACTGCTGAAACGAAATGAAATCGAATAATATGCGAAAAAGATTAGGAACACAGCAACCTGAAATTTCGTGGAAGGTAACAAAACCAGGATTGTCAAGAAGAGACATAATATAGTGATCACCAGTCAGGAACTGTTAGAACTTTGCACATAGTATAGACCTGTGTGAACTCCATTAATTCTGTAGAATCTTAAAAAATGCAATTGGATCAGATTCTTACTGTGGAAAATTAGAATCTTGAACTGCTGGAATAACAGTTTTACTCATAAAAAATAGCAAAATGCTGTCGATCAAAACGACACATATTTGTTTAGTAAAGCCTGTTTAAAATATATGAAAAATCTGTTTTACTTTTGTTGAAATTCGTAGTCGAACTTTCTCGAGATAATTATTAGGTACAATTAAAAATAAAAGATAGAAATTCATTTAGAAATAAGAGACATTTTTTATATAAAGAATGTGATGTTCCCGATCTTTCTATAAGGTGTAAAGACATCAACAATCAACGTGATTTATCTTCAGTAAGTACATAATTTCAATTCGCCCTAGATTTATTTCACGGCAATACAATGCCCCTCCAATTATAACAAGTTTCTTCCCCTCTAGGATTCCAGTCGATAAGCAGTATCCATGAAATTTTCATGAATGCCTTCGAAAATTGAAATTGGAAACCATACTGTTCATAACTATGTAATTAGATTGTTTGCATCTAAATTTTTTCCAAAGGAGTAAAACTTGTCCTTACAATACATCATCAAGTGGTTGTTATCCAAATGTTCAAACAAAATAAATATTTATAAATAAATTAATAATTGATTAATACAAAGAATTACAAACATTTTACATTATTTTTTTGTCTTTACAATATTAATTATGGTCACTGTAACGTTTAATTAATAATTAATTGACTGCATATGGTAGTCTATGGCCTCTTTTTTCATTTACGAATAAATTAAGACAACAATTGTATTTCATATATTTTTATTCAATTCGACGGAAATAAACAAATGAAAAAGTATAAATTAATATTCTGAATGGAATAATTAATTTCCAAGTAAAGAAGGATTATTACACTGTATGTGTAACGAATATTTATGTATTAAAATTGTACGCAAGTCAAGAACGATCATTCGTAAAAGGTTGTCTGGGTGTCCTCAAAAGAATTTGTAAGCTTTGTCCTACAAAAACAAGAAAATCAATTATATTTTTGTAGCGAAAACACATTAAATCACAATTTTAACAACATACCCAGAATATAAAAATAATATTAAAAATTAAAACAAAAAGATTCAATAAAATTTGTATATCGGTTAAGATTCATTTAACACGATCGTCTAACGAAAAACGCTCCATTTTTTTATTTTAGCAGTTTTCAATAATTTTTAATATACATACTTCAGAACCAAAAAAAAGAAAAATAATTTTATTGGACAAAGCTTCAGTTATCACATGGTAAATTTAACTTCAGTATTTATACCTTAACCCTTACAAGGTTCCGTTCGTACAACCCATTTATTTTATTGAAAAGCAACCGGGTTATTTTCTCAGACGAAACTTATTTCCATTTCAATGGATACGACAAACAATCTAAATTACTATTTGTAACTTTGGGGTTATCTTAAGCCCCAAGTTCTAGTAAATTTATTAAATTATATGAAAAAAATATATTTCTTTCGGTAACTTTCTCTCAACAATCTTATGGCAAAAACATTGCCATTAAAAAGTTTCCCAAATCTGCCGTTCTAAGCCGATGTTTAACTGTACGTCATGCTAAGCTAGGTCGTAATCGTGACTGAAGGGTTGTAATGACTAATTAAGGAAGTATTTAACTTGCAGCAATAAATAACCTTAAATTGACATTTATGTCTGATTTATGTTGTATTAGAGTACCCAAAAATATATTTAAGTCTTCAAAATTGAAGCCCGTAGTTTAATTACTTGGAGCCGTATTTATAACCAAAATTTAGCATGAATTTAACATACTAGTTATTTAAAATGTATTTCTTATCCACTTGCTAAGTCTTTAGGTTTACACGAGGTTTTTTATGCTTAACTTGTAATTCAAATTTGATAGCCATACTTAGAGGAATCTACCACAGGTTTTTAGGGAATTAAAAACATAAAAAAAATTTGACTAAAGATTACCACTGAAAAAAAAAACGATTTTTACTTTTAAAAATAACGAATTAAATAAATTTTAAAGTGCTATGCATGCCAAATACCGACAAGTGTTTCAAATTTTATTATTTTTATTATCCTTTTTCCAACGATAGTTCTGTATGTAATTAATATTGTAAACACTTGCTTTCTTAGTTGAGTTCATCTAAAGGTTATGTTGTAGTTTTTCGTTTCTGTGTTTTTTGGTTGGAGGTTAGTTTTGCTTTCGTTTCGTTTGTATTGTTAAGTGAGTAATAAAAGTCTAATGAACGTTTTATTCGCTTTTCTCTCTTGTTCTCTTGTATTTAGGTACATTGACCGTTTGCAAGGTCAATACAAATTGTTTACATTTGACTTTCATTTTGGGTGCTGTTATCGATTATTTTGGTTTAAAGTATTTACCATGCAATTATTAAGAAGATTATGCGATATTTGTTTTAAAGGTATATGTAGTATATAGAAATAAACAAATTAAAATACTTTTCTTTATAAACAAAAAGAAAAATACTCGAAATTAAAGAACTGTTATTATTTGTTGACAATAATTATTAAATTAGTAAAAAATAAAATATTAGATTAGATTTTGGTTAGAAAAAAAAGTGTGTTTCTCGGGCAGAGAAGACTATTATAAATATTTGTTAAATTATTCTACTATCGAGTATGCGATATGTGGCCTAATTTAAATTTAATAAACAATTCCATGGAAATGTATGTGGATGTATATACATATGAATGTATGTGGGTTTTAAGATTATTATTCTAGAAGAAATAAAAACAACATTGACATAAAAAGATAATCAAATAAAAAATATTTATAGAAGGTTTCGAAAGTTTCACTTGAAGTATACATTTTTTTTAACAAGTTTTGGCGACAACTGTCAATAATTGAATATCGTTCTTTGCATCTTCGCAAAATCAGATTAGATTTAGTTTTTCATCCATTCATTAATAAATAGAAAAAGAAACCAAACGCAGAGTACTTTATATAAAGTATTTTAGTTCCTTTGATTGATATTAAAATTTTAAATATTTTGGTTGTTATAATTTTTCAACTGATGCTGTAATAAGAAATTTATTCGAAATATGCGAAGGCATTTAAGATCATCGAAATTTGTAAACATCACAATGTGAATTTAAATTTATGTATGGATTTGACTCTTAGACCTTACAAGATGCAAGGTCAAGAGCAGCCATTAATATTAATAAATAAGGTATTATTTTCTCAGACAAATTTAATTTCCATTCTAAATAGTGCGTAAACATACTAAATTTCTATATTTGAACATTGGAAAATCAACGCCAATAGTTTACGTTAGGCTGCATAGGTAGGTGAATATTCACTTTATGCAGAATCTAGAAGCCAATAAGAAAAGCAAACAACGAGAATAGAACATAAATTGTAAAAATCAGAAGAAAAACTATTGGAAAATATATAAGGAGGCCCTCAGAATACAACTCCCAGTCAAAAACAAATCAGGTTCTGAGTCCATTACTTCCTACATTACATACATACATACATAATTGGCCATTACAACCCTTCAGTCAGGATTACGGCCTAGCTTCTCACACCACTCATGTTGTGTGCGTTAATTTTATACGTGAGTGGCGGGACCTACAGTTTAACGTCGACTCCGAACAACAGAATTTTGAGAAACTTTTTCATGGCAGTTTATTTTACTCTCAGAGTTTTTGCCAGAAATCTGCTGAGAGGAAGTCGCCGAAGAAATATTTTTTTTCATATTTCATTTTTGATGTCTGACCTGGGATACGAACCCGGGCTTTACAAATAGTAAGCCAACACACTACCTACTACACCACGGCGACTTCATTACTTCCTACATTGGGCCTATATAACTGGACCCTCACAGCCTGTAGTCGCCATAGTCTAGAAGGCAGTGTGTTGGCTTATTAGACGTGAGGTCACGGTCAGACATGTCCAACAAAACGAAGTATGAATAAATATTTCTCCTGCGACTGCCTTTCAGCAGATTTCTGGCACTTCTGTGAGTAAATAACATTTCCATAAAAAAATTTCTTAAAAATCTGTCTTTCGGGGTCCATTCTAAACTGTTGGTCCCGTCACCCGTGTATAAAACTCATACATGCAGCATAAGTTGTGCGAAAAGCTATGTCTATGTATGTATGCTAACAGCCTGAACATTCTGCAATCCTGCCTATTTCGCAAGAAATGCCCACTCTCCATATGATACCTCAATCGATCAGACCGAAGAACCGCTATTCCAGCTCCATGCAATTTACCATGTCCTACTTACCATCTTATCCGAAATCTCATTCTCCCTCTCGAAGGCCAGTCCACTACCAAGAGCCTTGTGAGGGCTTTCATGCTGCCTGGATTGTAGTTAAAATTTGTGGTTAATATATCGCATTTTTATTTTAAGTTAAACGATAAATAAAAAACAAAATTGCTTTGTTTTTCAACACAAAAGATTTCAGTTTATCACATGATAAAGAAATTATTATTTTTTCTCCTTTTTACAAACATACATACATACGTAAAACGTCTACAAACAAATTCTTTTCTTAACACATATTTGGCAAAGTGAGAGATGATCATTGGACTTTGTGCATTGAACTTGATCTTTTACCGGTCTGGACCAGTCTTCTTCAGTATATTCCTCAATATTTAATGCATCCATGAGTGGGGCCTGCCATTACTTTGACAGGCTTTACGTAAATACATTTTTTAACAAATATTTGGCAAAATAACAGATGATCATTGGACTTTGTACAATGAACTTCATCTCTTACCGGTTGAGAACAGGCCCCCTTTAATATATTAATCAAATTGAATACATCCTGAAGAGGGTATTACTTTTGCAGGCATTACGCAAATAGGCATATAAAATATATATGAAAATGGAAATTTCCTTCAATGTTTTCATTTTAAATATATTCAAATTATTTTTAGAAATGTTAAGATGGTCAAATGAAAATTATGATATAATTTTTATCTATTATTAACAAATTATAATTTTAGCTTCCATTTAACGTTAAACAAACACGCGCCAAGTTCAAAAGAAAACAAAATTAATATAAAACGCAGAAAACAAGAAAAAAACAAATACTTTGCTGACGTCATTAAACACAAAAACATCTTCATCAATACAATTTAAATTCATGAATATGTGAGATGATGACACATATACACATGCAAGGCAATTTTTCTTGACACTTAAACGGTGTCAAAATTTTCATCGAACCTACCGATATACACGATTATACTGATATCGATTGATTTTTTTAATATTCAATTAACTGATGTATTCAATTTTATATCGTACATAGGCATGTTGGTAAATGAAATGAAAAAGTATTTA
This sequence comes from Sarcophaga subvicina, assembly GCA_936449025.2. NCBI lineage: Eukaryota > Metazoa > Arthropoda > Insecta > Diptera > Sarcophagidae > Sarcophaga > Sarcophaga subvicina. Next base: position 45,756,729 of record OW388084.2, read on the forward strand.
ATAGACCAGAATGATTCAATCTAACCGATAAATGGGACATAAGAATTAATTGCTTAGATGTGCAATGGGGTATATGCGTGCGTAAATATGATGTTTTTTTCTAATTAACAATAATTAATTAATTAATAATTCCACAGGAAAGCAAGAAAACATCGTTCTGATTGTCTTTACGATTACTATATGATAATAACTTTACTATATGATAATAACTTTTACACGTACATACAGTGCGTGACAAAACAATGGAAACTTTTTAAAAAATTAATTTATGTGTTCTAATCAGACGAAAATTAAAAAATGTGTTTTAAAAATCGGCAAAATATTTGTGGAGTTTATTAATATGCCCTGTTATTAACGTTTCTGTATTTTAAAATTAAAAAGATTTTTAAAATTTCGTTTGATTGTAAGTTTCCATTGTTTTGTCATGCACTGTATATCTCAGTATCAGGCAAATCCTAAATATTATTTAAAGAAGTTGAAACCCAGTAATTAAGTCAAAATGCTAAAGTCAAAAGAAGAGAAATAATCATAGCACGGGTTACCTAATATTGAGAAACCAGAGTCAATACATTAGAAAATCTCTGAATGAAAAATTGTTTCAACATTTAAAGCCACGGAAGTATCCTAGAGGTAATTTCATCCAATTATGTCGAAATTTTCAGTTTAACATTGACTATAAACGTCAGGTTTCATGAGTTTATTCATGACAATTAGTCTACTCTCAGAAGTTTTGTCAGAAGATTGATGAGAAAAAGTCATCGAAAGCAATTTTTTCAATTCCTTTGTTTCTGAGGTTTGAACTAAGAGGTCGAGTAGCCAGCACACTAACCATTACATTACAACTACCCACTGTATCTATATCAACTATCTATTATAGTCATATGAATGAAAACATTTTTGCCTTTCCACTTCACACGTTGCAAATCTTCCACGATAACTGCCATAACCTTTCTTCAAGATACAATAATTACACAGCCATGCAAATTTGGACTTTTTTTGTGCAAATAAGATGGCTCCAGATGTTTCCGAAGGCATCAAGTAAATCTGATTAATTTTTATAAACCTCGACCGCCATATTGGATCCGCCATTTTGAATTTTTTAAATCTGAATGAAGATCTGTAATTTTCTAGTAAATCTGATTAATTTTTAAGGACCTCCGTAATGTATTTCTTTTTCTTTTGCACCCCTTGACATAAACCCACCCCCTACTTTAAGGGTACATGCAAACAATTTCGCTTGGGCACATTTTAAAGAGCAAAGATCAATTGTCAATTTCTGCACGTCAGTGTTTAGCTCTACAATTTTTAAAAAATGGCCAAAAACGCTCTTTTTCTCGTAAACCTGACGTGATGGAAAGTTTCTGAACCAGATTCGTGTTCAGCGCACAAAATGCCTTCGGAAACACCTGGAGCCATCTTATTTGCAAAACCCATGCAGGGCTGTCTTCTCATTTTGAATTATCATTATTAATTATCAATAGGAGCTCATTCAGGCTGGTGCTAGACTTCGTTCCAAATTTTTGTATAAAGTTGTTGGAATTCTGCATGGTTTGATTCATGTGATCTTTGTTTCGTAGGTACTACTTGGGTATTGAACTTCATTATTAAAAACAAATGATAGAAAAAATGTGCAATAAATGCCAATCATTGTCTATAACGGTGTTAAAGCAACAAGTGTACTTGATTTTTTTTTCAAGTTCTAGAACTTAAAAAAGCTTTGTTTCGCTTGCAAAATTAATTAAATTTTACGAAGTGTACAAGAAAAACGATTTTATTTGTAAGAGTTCATTTCCCTCTGTACCTTATTCATATCCGACTAAAGATTCTTTAATAAGAGGAATACTTTAAACTAAACTAAACAAATTTCAGTGTCACAAGTAAAAAAATCGATGGCATTTTACTAAAGCTTGTTTTAAGCAAGTCTGCAAAACAAGATGGGGTTATTGTGTTACTTCTTTCAGTGAACTTATTGTACAAGTAAATAAAAAGTGTATGTATGTATATAAAGCTTGAAAAACATATGTGTATATGTTTCTAAAGTATGGTGGAAACTTTCCAGCGACTACGGAAACATGTGGCTGACATTGAAATGTCCTTGAATATACAGCTCAAATTTTACTGGCATTGCTGCTGCTACATTCATGGCATGGAAGAGGATATTAAATGTACAAACATCTGCAAATAACAAAAATAAACAAACAAATTACATTCTTACAGACTTACACGCTAACAAACTGAATGACGTTCTGGCTAGTTTCACAATAAAATATTATATGGGGCAATAAAAATTCAATTGCGCTTAAAATTTACTGAATGCAATTTATGGGACATCATTTATTTCCAAACAGTTCAAAATTCAATTCATTACAATGAAGTAGATATGTATGTATGTAAGTAGGTATGCAGTTTCAACAATGTGTCATTTTTACTACAAACATGTATATACATACATATGTACACTCGTATACTATAATTATTTTCTCTATGAAAGGCATCACACAGTTAACTAAAGCTTCCGCTTTGACGATAAAAAACATGTAAAAAACGAAAATAATATTGGAAAAAACACAAACTGCGAAACAAATAAACAAATGAATAAACAGTCAAACAAAAACTATAATAAATACATACGTACATACACACTATACACCTAATTCTGTTTTTACACGGTCTTTTTTTACATGGTTTTGATATAACACGGTTTGAAAATAAAATATTTTTAATTTTTGTTACACGATTTTATTCCATTTAGCACGATTTAAAATTTTTTGTGCTTAAATTTTTTGTTAAATTTAATTTTTGCAAAGTATGTTCATATCACAAATTTAAGGGAATTGCCTTTTTGCGCGACAAGCAAATTTACTGGTCAAAGCAAATGTAAATGGCACAAATTTAGGGGAATTGCCTTTTGTGCATACAAGCACAAAGGTCAGAGCAATTGAAATGTGTTAATATTTTGTGTTTGGAAAAGAAATTTTTTATTGGCAAATTTGTTTTTCTATCGTTACATTAAATTTAACGCATTGAGATGAAAGGTAAGCCAAAATATATTTTATATTTATTAAGTTATTTATATTTTTAATTTTGTTAAATATTTTATGAATCCCTAAAAGAAAATGTCAAATACAAAACTTCTTAAAAATCCTTGTTTTTCACTAATTTTAATAGGTTTTAGATATTAGGAACCAATCACCTATTTTTGCATACGATCAGTGGCTTTTTTACACGGTTTTTTTTACACGGCTTTTTCTGGAACCAATCTACCGTGTAAAAACAGAATTAGGTGTAATAGAAAAATGTTTGTCATTGTCAGAAAATAACAACAAAGTTTGTTATATGCAAGTAAGTACTCGATCTTGTAATTTGGAATACGAAATAAACTAGGGTAAGAAGACAGTAAAATTATAAGGCAAACGGTTTATACATACTACACATTACAGTGGGCCGAGTTCGCAACTCTATAGCGAAATAGTTTTGCTCGTTTCGATCTGACATCGTGTCATTCTGATGGACTGTATCACTCCAAAAATAGAGCACAATAGATCGGAACATAAGCACAGTGGACGTTGCAAGGCATTTGAAGAAAGTTGAACATACGTACATAGATACTCAATTTGTGGGCGCCACAAAAAGAAACAGTGAAAAATTTATTATTTGAAAGGGCGAATCACTGCCGAACTGGAATGATATCGAACAATTTCTGAAGCGAATGATTACAAAGCCAGCATTGGCACCAAGGATGGTAGTTTTGTGTGTCTAGTGGTATTAGAAGGGAATTTTTCATTATCAGCTTCCACAACCTGGTCAAACGATTGATTTATACTATACAAAATTGAAACAAGTAATTCAATTAAAACGGCCAGAAATTGTCAACAAAGGAAGGTTTTGTGTTTTATCACGATAACGCCAAACCACACACACGTTTGATCCGGCAGAAAGTGAACGAGCTTGGCTGGAATGTTTTGATATAAGATTTATTTTGATCCCTGAAGAACTTTCTTAAAATGAAATAAATTTCGTAGAAGCCTGCAAAAGGCAATATCATCAGATTTTCGCCCAGAAAACCGAGAAATTTTGATCGGAACAAATAATGCGAAAAGTAGCAACAAATTATCAATCAAGAATGCACTCATTTTGATTAATAAAGCTCGTCTCAAATATAAAAAATTTGTGTTTCTTTTTTGGTAAAAACTGAGCAAACAATATTAATGCAGACTAAAAAGATAATAAAGAGAGAAACTATGGCTAATTTTAAAAGCGATAGAAATTTTAAAACTTCAAAAGAAATAATTTTTCTAGGGAACGATAGATGACAGCCCCATTATCCTAGGACTTGCTATAGCAGACTAATCACCTACTTAGCTTGAGCAACAAAAAACGGAAACAAGACAGATTTGCTTTGTGGAAGCCATATGTTCCCAAGAGGCGTACTGGAAAAAAAATTAAGCAAAAAAAAAAACATTTTCTTTACAATTTTCCCAAATTTTAAACCAAATTAATGACTAATTTTTTATGAGCACACATTTATTTCGTTTTATTTTGCAATCAAAGCCACTGCACAAAGATTATATACACTTGTGGACACACAATTAAGTCACCTATGTAAAATTTTTCATTTTTATAAAAATTAAAAAATTTAAGAAAAGTGGAAACAAAAACAACTTATATTTATTAATTTCATATGCTTAATAATTAATTAACAACAAAAACTTATATAGTTTTTCATTGTAAACAATGTTTTGGTACTTAGTTCATATCAGACTTAAAATTTAAGTGGACACATAATTAAGTCATTTGAAACAAAATATTGAAAATTCAGTTTAATTGCTTTATTTTTCACCGAAACTATTTGGAACCTTTAATATTTTGTGGGGAACCCTTTTTTGCGTATTATTTCAGTACATCTTTGTGGCATTGAGTTGATTAAGTTGCGTCACTGCTCAGGACTAATGTTATCCCATTCTGCCTGGAAAAGCTGCCAAAGTGCTTTTTGATGCTAGGTTTTTTGGCTGCAACTGCTCGTTTTACGATCCCCCAAAGATTTTCAATAGGGTTCAGATCGGGACTTTGAGTTGGCCAATCAAGAACGCTTATTTTTTCCTCAGCAAACCAAGGTTTAACTACCCAAGATGTTTGCTTCGGGTCGTTATCATGCTGAAATATCCGCGCTTGTGGTAATTCGTCGTCATAATCTTTAGTCAAATTGTTCCGTAGGATGTTCTTATACATTTCCCCAGTCATTTTCCCGTCGATTCTTACCAGTGTACCAACGCCGGATGAGGTAAAACAACCCCAAACCATTACTGACGAACCTCCATGCCTTACGGTTTGTTTGGTGTACTTTGGGTATAATTGTGTATTGACAGGACGTCTTACATAGGGTCTGCCATCATTTCCAAAGATATTAAACTTGGGCTCATCACTCCATACGACTAATTTCCAAAATTTTGTCGTCTTTATGGAGGTGGGTTTTGGCAAACCGCAAGCGTTGCTGAATATTTTGTTTGGACACATTAGGTTTTGTTCTCGCAAAACGTCCATGGAGATTATTTTCAGTCAAGCATTTTCTTACGGTCCTTGCCGATATTTTAACAGCGTGTTCCAACTCAATGCACTATATATTCTAAGTAGATATGAGGAATGGGTCAGCTTTACTCATCCTGGCTAAAAAAAATAAGCGTTCTTGATTGGCCAACTCAAATTCCCGATCTGAACCCTATTGAAAATATTTGGGGGATCGTAAAACGAGCAGTTGCAGCCAAAAAACCTAGCATCAAAAAGCACTTTGGCAGCTTTTCCAGGCAGAATGGGATAACATTAGTCCTGAGCAGTGACGCAACTTAATCAACTCAATACCACAAAGATGTACTGAAATAATACGCAAAAAAGGGTTCCCCACAAAATATTAAAGGTTCCAAATAGTTTCGGTGAAAAATAAAGCAATTAAACTGAATTTTCAATATTTTGTTTCAAATGACTTAATTATGTGTCCACTTAAATTTTAAGTCTGATATGAACTAAGTACCAAAACATTGTTTACAATGAAAAACTATATAAGTTTTTGTTGTTAATTAATTATTAAGCATATGAAATTAATAAATATAAGTTGTTTTTGTTTCCACTTTTCTTAAATTTTTTAATTTTTATAAAAATGAAAAATTTTGCATAGGTGACTTAATTGTGTGTCCACAAGTGTACATACATAGATATATCCTCCATATACATATATACAAATGTACGCCATATTTGTGCAAATGTTTGGTTTAATAATCATTTAAAAAAAATTCATTGTTTGTATTTCAAACAAAAGTTGAAAACAAAGGCAGCGGGTTTTAAATCACAATGAATTTTTATCTTAGAGAACGCATGTGGTAGTAGTAGATAGAATTGTGTGTACAAATCCTTTTTTATTATATGCAATCTTCTTATTCGTAAACCATTAGAAAGCATGCAATTGTTAAATGTTAGATATTTTAATAGGGTATGACAAATAAGAGATGTTAGTTCAGAATTTTGGTCGCAGCATATAGCTTTTGAAACCCCCAAAAATAAATTCCTTAGTGGGACATTCTTAGAAGTATTACAAAAAAAATGCTTATAATTATTATTCTTCCAAAGCATTGTAAGAAGTATAACAAGAAAAATGTTTGAAATTTAATTTTAAAACCGCAAAACCAATATTCTTGTCGATTAGAGTTCCTTCACCTGTATCCAGCTATAAATGGACACACTTTTGAAATCAGTTGCAGCAACAATTTGTAAGTACAGTTTGAGCAGCAAACAACATCTGATTCATCAAAACTGACAATTTATCAGACAAGTTTCCTTACTTGACAGTATCGAAAACCTGTTGTTGCAAACGAACATTCTCATAAAACAATCGAAAGAAAAAAACAACGAAAAGAAAGAAAAATGGCACAATAATTGTTATCCAGACACTTGAACGTGTTGAATGTCGTGTTAGTATTCTTCGTTCCACCCTTTTTTTGATAATAAAATATTTTTATATGTATGTATGTATGTTTATTTAGGTTTAAATAGTAAATATTCTACTAAAAATGAAAACAACAAAATCATAATAAATCAACTGATAACTAAGTGTGCAAAAGTGTTTATTATTTATTTATTTTGTTTTGTTTTTTTTTTTTTTGGTTGGTCGGAAAACAAAACTCTGTTTCAATAACATTTTTATGAATACTCGTATAATATATAGAAGTATGTATGTATGTATATACATATATACTATACCATATACCGCATATAATATATATACTATATGCTACACAAGTTAAATATATATTTTACAAATATTGTTAATCAAATAAAGTTGCTAATGAAATAATAAATGAAATTGAAAATCAACAACAAATTGTTGGCAAGTGAAATAAATAATAAATAAAAATTGTAAATAATTTTTACAACTTTGTTGTTTCATAGTATGTGCTGTACAACAACCCTGAGATATTAATTATTATTATTGTATTGTTATTCATTAAGTCATCAATTTGTATCGTTATATACAATGTGGTTTATTAAAACCATTAATTTTAAACAAAACAATAAAATTAACAAAGTATACTTACGTTCTAAGGGTCATTGAAATGAAAATAATAATCGAAAGTAATAAAATTTAACGGTTCAGATCAATTTCAAATTAAATATTATTTATAGAATATTTATAGAACTCAATAATTTATTTCCTTCCTCGAAAATAAATTTAAGGTTAAACGAAATTTTTGAATCTAAAAATAAATGCAGTTTCATTTTATACACAAAAATGGAGCAACTTATTTCTTTAATAAATAATCCAATGGATTAATTATTTATAGCAACCAAACTCCAATTGAGTTGCCAGTTATCCTAAAAGATATTGCACATAGCAACTGACTTCTAGCATTTTAAAATTTTATTTCATAATCGAAGCATAAATTGTTTACAATGGTTTAGTCTAAAACTCTAGAAAATATTTGAAAAATTGTTAAAAATAATACGAAACTTTTTTTGGAAAAAGAAATTACTATTACAATTAACATTAGGAATCTAGTGAAATAGGATAACTTTTATGGAGGCTAGTCGTCGTAGTCTAGTAGCTAGTGTGTTGGCTTATTAGACATGAGTCCTCGGTTCAAACCCCAGGTTAGACATCTCCAACAATACGAAAAATGAAAAAATATTAATGCGGTGACTTCCTCTCAGCAGATTTCTGCCAAAAATAAATAAGAGTACATAAAATTGCCATGAAAAGTTTCTCAAAACAAATATGTCATTCGGAGTCGACTTTAAACTGTTGGTCCCGCCACTCCTGTATACAATTGACACACACAACATATGTAAGTGGTGTGAGAAGCTAGGTCGTAATCCTGACTGAAGAATTGTAATGACCAATGTATGTATGTATGTTTATGGAAAAGGAAATACAAGAGACAATTTGATAAACTGTAACTTTATCAGTCAGCTCCAGTTAAGATTACGCAATGTTCTTGCAGATGCAAAACAATTTTAATTAAAAATAATTTTTTTTATGTACAACGATAACTTATCGCATTACTCATTCGAGTACATTCTTGTAACATTGAGAACGCAATACCACAGTGAGATGATATTGAACTACGAATGGTATTTTGAAAAACCTTTACAAAGTTTTAAAGTTATTTTGATACAGAGTATTTATTTCGTTGTGAATTGAGAACTCGATTGGTCTTTAGGCATTAATCAATAATAAACACCGATAGGCTGAATTCCATTAAGAGAAATCAATGAAATAACAGTACCTAAAAACAACTGTAAAATTGTTACTAATCGGAATAAGGTTTTCGAACTCTGAATAAAGATAGATAATAAGGATGGAAACTGTGTGAGTCATTTTCATCTGTTTTGAAGATATATGGTCTAAAGCGTACCAAACAGTGCAATTTTTTGGTTGCATAAACAGAGTGCCTCTGGTTGCTTTCTCTGCTAAATGCGACAAAAAATAAGCTCCATCGCTGAAGGTAATTTTCCGATCAAAACACAGTTCACACAAAGCATAAATTTTAGATAAAAAAATTAAAATATTTGCAAATGTTATTCGTTTTTCATATTCTGTTCATGGTGAAAAAGTAAACCTCGCTGAAAACTTTTTGTACGACGAATATATTGTACAATGGCACCTGTTATAAACGCATATTTCTCGGAGCGTGACTTAGTTTCTAAAACGAATTGGTGGAATGCAAATATTTTTTTCAAATAAAATTATTTGTTATATTGTAAAATTGCTGTGACTTGTAAGGGATACTAACACTCTCAACAGTTGATGCCTACCAACTATGCAAGAGAAAACACACAAGGGAAGGCAGTAAATGAAGATGATATAGAAGTAATTCAAAGGTTTCAATATAGACGTTTCAGTGTGATTCCAATGGTGAATATTGCTGCAAAAATAGCTCGATGTTTATAAATTTCCCAGTACCAGGGAAATCATGTTTGGTATCGCCATTTGCAGATGATAATTTCTATAGATTTTCAAGTTTTCACAAAATATATGTAAGAATATAGCAATACAAGCCTATTTTCAAACGGATTCAAAATTATTATTTTATTTAAAAAATAATATTCCATCAAAAAAACGGATGTAATATAACAGGATACTAATATAATATAATCTAGTATGTATTTTCTTTTTCAGTATAAGTAACCTTATGACTATTTTGCAACCATTTGTGGTATTTGATATATTTTTAATATACGATGTATTAAAAATAAAACAATAATAAGAGTATATTTAACGCAAAGAATAAAATTTCATGCTATGCGAAACATTTCTTCTTTCTATAAATTTATATACATACAATATATGTATACATGTATGTAATTTTATAGTTGATCTAAATTTTAAACATTCTGTATATATTTAAATTAAAAAAAATTAAATTTAAAATTAAAAGATTAAAATTAAATTTTACAATTTTAAAACAAAAAAACAAACAATTGAGCAATTCTAAATTAAAAGAAGGATCAGAATTTAAAACTTAATTAAATATTTTACTTCAAACATTGTATCATTGTTAAAAATTTAAAACATTTTATTTCAATATACTTAATAAATACGTTTGAAGGCAATTTTAATTAAGTTTTGTGATATAATGTATATACATTCATAAGTAAAACGTATTCTCATTAACCTTTGAACAAATTGGAAAATTTACTACACACTCAAATTGAATTACGAGGTTTGTTCCACAAATCTCAGTAATTTTTTACTACATAACAGACATAATTGGTCATTACAATCCTTCAGTCAGGATTACGATCTAGCTTCTCGCACCACTTATGTTGTGTGTGTTAATTTTATAAAGTCGACTCCAAACGACAGATTTTTGAGAATCTTTTCATGGCAATTTTATAAACTCTCCGAGTTTTTGCCAAAAGACTGCTGACAGGAAGTCAGTGAAAGAAAGATTTTTTCAAATTGCATTTTGTGATGTCAGAGATCAAGTGGAACTCAAGAGCTATCACCAAATAACCCAGATCACTACTTACTGCACTACTACTAGGACTTTTACTTCGAACTGTCTAAGTACTTATCTTGACAACAAACTGTTGAAGATTATGAATGTGATCTGACAATTGTTTTTATACAAAACCTGATGCAAAACGCAAAGATAATTGAAAGCAATATCTTGAATTTTGATAAAACTTTGCTTGCTTTTCTTTTTGTTTGCTTTTCTTAATATTCTTTCCTTAATACGGTCGAAATTTGTTTTCAACATGCTAACCATATGCCTAAATTCATCAGCAGCAAGAAATTTTAGCGAGAATCCAGATTATCGCTGACATCAGTCGAGTTGTTGAGTTGAAAATTAAGCAATTTTTAAGCTTGTAATAAAATTGCTTGACCCAACCTAATACAAATACATACATAAATACATAATTGGTTATTACAACCCTTCAGTCAGGAATTATGGACCTAGTTTCCCACACGACTTATGTGGTGTGTCTTAATTTTATACATAAGTGGCGGGACCTACAGTTTAAAGTCGACTCCAAATTTCTTGAGAAACTTTCCATGGCAATTTTATTTACTTGCATAGTTTTTGCCAAAAATCTGCTGAGAGGAAGTCACCGAAGAAATATTTTGTTTATATTTTCGTTTTGATGTCTGACCTGGGGCTTGAACCGTGGCCTTACGTCTAATAATCCAACACACTGCCCACTAGACTACGGTGACCTAATACAAATGGTGACGCTCCTAATCTTGCTAATAGATATGCAATGTTTTCCCAGTAGCAATTAGTTAATGCTTGTATATGCTCTTTTTTAAAAGAATTTATACGTCTTAGGGTAATCATTCTGTATGACACTGTCAACGTTACAAGCTGTTTAATACATTATCCAATTCAATTTCATTGATGAATTTTGACAACAAGGAATACATATATGCAATAAAAACCAAACATTTCTATAAGAAAAAAAACAAAGAATCCTATTTAATTGAAAGTATAGCAAGATAAAAACCTTCTGGAACACACGGTGTACATTGACAAACAAATTCATAATGAATGGAAAAATAAACAAGTCATTCACACACTGAGACTCAATTATCTAGCGACATCCAGAAGAAAAGAAAAACGAATTGGCTTTCTTATATCATTTAAATTTTAGCATTATTATACTAAATAAACAACTACTCATCGTTCAAAAGTTTTTTATAAGATTTTCAATTAAAATTAATTTTTTTTTTGATAAAAAAAAAAAAATAAATGCAGTAATTACGAAAAAATAACAAAAACAATCTACTCATAACAACGTAATATATTTTTTTAGCTATTATTTATAGATTGAATAACGTAATAAGTAAAATTGTAATTATTCACGTGATTACAAACCGTAAGTAAATGCATATATGTACGTATGCATAAATGTTTGATTATCAATATTTATGAAGTGATTATCAATATTTATAAATTAATTTCAAAACTTTTGTTTACAAGATTTAAATGTTTAACACTATATCCATCAAAGGTGTGAAATATGTAATGCCTCTACAAATTTTAAAATGTTTTTAAATTATTTCCTAAGTTAAATAAACTTTTTCTGTATTCATAATTTGACTTTCAGCATAAAAATTATTAACTTAACGGTATAATTTCTATGCAAAAAAAAAACTATACTTATTCCTAACATGAGGTGGTGTCTTTTGGGAACTTAACTACATATTTTACAACAGCGAAAAAGTTTAATGCTCAGGCAATATTGCATTTAAAATATGCGAAAATGGCGTTCAGAAAAGCAACCATTCGTCTGCAAAAAGTGTAGTAATTAATAAGGAAATATATACGTACATACAGTGATGGCCTTATAATTAGAAACGACTTAGCAACATGTATGTTTGTTAATGTGTTTTACAGTTTTCACTGGGTACCTGGGATCAAAGGCTTTGTTTGGAGGACGTCTTATATACGTTTTTCTATCAGATTGGGACAAATTAAATTTAGATTCGTCACTCCAGAGAACTCTGTTCCAGAAACATTGTTTCTAATTATAAGGCCACCGCTGTATATGTATTTTATTATATTTTATAAAGATTTTAATGTTTTGCTTGAAGACTTAATTATTAATTTGAACTCAAAATACTTTATATACTACATATGTATACACACAATCAGTACCGATGAAATAGTGTTAATTTGATTATTTGAAATTTTTTATAGTATAAGTATTAGAAAAAACAACAGTTTTGACATTAATAAACCTGGACATATCTGTTGTTTATTCATTTATTTAATTATTTTTTTATTTGACAGTTTTCAATGGCAGATAATGTATGGCACTCTATAATTTAAAAAATTTGATTTACATTGTTTGCGAAACTTTAAAAGTGCTTATTAACTAACTTGCATCAAAACCTACCGATACATAAATTAAAATCGAATATTAAAAGTTTTACATTATAATTCAAGTTAAGCGGAAAACCCGTAATTCACACTTAAGTTTATTTAAACTATGGGTGCAACACAAAATACAATGTCATAGAACCTTTGTAAGTCAATTAAGCAAGTAATTTAAACGGATACGATTATTATTTAAATATTTCTAAAGTATTCTTATGCGACAATGAATATCGACGTTATATTACGAAATTTTACGCCACTCGTGATATTTATAACAATCACTCAACTTTATTAATTGGATGGCAATGTAAATGTGATAATTTCAAGAAATGAACACATATTGTCTTTTGTCATTGGAAGTTGTTAATTTTCACATTTTGTAACAGAGATGTTATGAAAATGTGTACATATGTGTGTACATATATTCAAATTAATTTTATTTTAAAAATCTTTGGAGTAAAAAAGAAAAATTAAAATAAATATTTTGTAAAATCAATATATTAGTTTAAATGAAAAGCTCTCACAAGCAAACATAATCAAATTTTAACGATTGATTTGTTTGTTTCAAAGAAAATCACATTTCAAACTGGTTTTGTTTCCATTTTAAAATTTTTCTCATTTTCTATTATTTATTCTAAGCAATACAAGCCATACGAACGAAGCAACTGAAAACTTACTTTGTTTACGAGGATAAAGCGTTTCAGATCGATTCACTTGGGCTTTTTTAATTGTGGCGATTCATTATCAAACGTGGATTCAGCCATTAGGATTGGTCCTTCCATAAAATAAATTAATTAAGAATTAAACAGTACAGTATGTACAAATTGTTTTGTTAAACTAACCAATCAGTTCGCTTCACTTGAGCTTTTGTAATTGAGTTGATTAATGGTTATTATCAAATGTGGATTCATTAGGAGTGGCCCTTCCACAAAATGAATTAATTAAGGATTAAGTAGCTTCTAAGCAAAAATTGTCTTGTTAAACTGTTGTTAGACTGTTTTATAGTTTTGTTGGTATCTTTATTTTTAGGCCGAGTGGCTTAATCTATTTAGTAAATCAGTAAATGTCTTTTATTCCTTGATCTTTGAACGAAATACAAATCACAGAAGTACTATTACTTTTACCAAAGTCAGGAAAGTAGGGTTGCAACTTAACATGAAGTATCTACAAACTATCTACCCAAGAGTTATTTATTGAGGATAAGTAAATACCACATATGTAAATACCACATTATCGCTTCAATGAACATATCTATACTCGCATTGGTAACTAGAAATCTAATGGTAAGAAAAGTTAAAGATCATAATAAAAAACACTTTTGAGCGATAAGTTTTTTAATTTTTTTTTTTAGTTACCAGAACATTTTCTGTTCTGTATTAGTTTTTTTGCCTTTGAATATTGGGATTCGTTAGTTTTGTCAATTTTTTCTTTATAAAAGTAGCGATTTTAAACTTTAATTTGATATTAATAAAAATAAACCTGCTTTTAAATACATTTTTTAATAGTGTATTTTGAACTGGTAAGTCTACAAATTTTTTTCACGATATAAACCAATCTGCTCCTTCAGAATTCAACTTCATACCAACAGTTCTAATATTGACATTACACTTTCAATCACAAACCCCGAGGCTATCTTTACAAGCTCCATGGATGTGACTAAGCATGGATGCGAAACTATTGTGAGAGATACAAGGCGAAAGTTAATATTCATCCTAAGATTGTAGAATCTTCTTTACTCGAACGAAAAGCGAATAACTTTAAACGACAAACCTGTAGCTAACTTTTCTTGGCAAAAGCATAAGCCTTAAATGTGCCATTCATTGGAATGAGATTCATGTAAACATTGTAAAATACTTTTTTACTTTCATCTCATTTACTTATACTCCTTTAGTTCAAATTGTAAAAAACAAAAAATTCATTAAAAAAAATTAATATTATTATGTCAACTATAGCGTACACATTTTATATAATCGCAGTAAAACGAAATATTTTTAAAATAGCATTTATAATCAAATCAATTGATAATTAGAATTATTCAAATATAAAACAAAGGCGTATTATAAATAATATATTATTTTGACAAAATAACAAAAAAAAGAAAAACAATAGTAATCAAATGGCAAATATGTACACTTACCGAAATCCATAAACTGTTTAATAGAGAGCGGTGATGGATTGAATTGTGAGTAGAAATCCAGCATTTTTGGTATGCTGGAGTAACGCACTGGAAACAACCGCATTTTGCTGGTTCTCTGCTATTGACACTTCTGTAGTACGAGGTGATGTTTTCAATAAATACGTGATTCAATACGTGTAATCAAATGACGTCAACTTTACACAATTTGTGTAATAAAATCTTATTTAGTTCTTGTTTTATGCTCTTAATTTATGTGTTATCTCCAGTTAGTTAACAAAATAACAAAAGAAAAATTAAATACAGAACTAAAACAAAAATAAAGTGTTTTATAGGCAGACAAATACGCAGAGAAACGTCTAAACACTTTAACCGACCGTTTGATTCTGGTATCCGAACGACCTTCTTATTAAAAGTTTGTTTGTTTGTTTTTCTATTTTGATTTTATATTTTTATATATGGACGTACTGTACATATACAATGTTTTGTTTTATTTTTTTTTTTGCTTTTCGAATATATTTAAATATATTTTCTTTATTATTGATGCTTTGTGTGATATTTTTGTATAATTAAAAGGTATACTTTTGAATGATGTGTCTATTACTTGTCCCGGTATTAGAAAGGATATTGAATATATGTATGTACTTCAATAAATAGGAACAGACGAATATTGGGAACAACTTTATGAGTGTCGTTCTTTTGTGTTAACCGTGTTCTTGTGCGTGAGTTTGCCTGGTTCGATAACAAAAACAGCTGTTCGATTCAAATAAATTTTTGTGGCTGCTTTCTTCTTGCTTAAATAAATTTTCAATAAATTTAACACGTTTAATAAAAACAATATTGAAGTATTAACAAAAATCTCTCACTGCACAGTCTCTTTATATGTTATTACTTGTTTATTTTATTATTATTTTTTAGTTACGTTTTCTTATGTTTAATCACAGTTTGTTATTCTCTTAATAAATAGTGACGTTTTCTTATACCACAACTCTCTCTCTCTCTTTTCCAAACACTCGGTATTTTTCAATACTCTTTGTTTAGGGGGTGGTTTTAGTTCAGATTCTTTTATATAAATTTCTTGCAGTACAACTTAATTATTTTTCTTTTTTTATCACACAATTCTAACGTCGATGATGTATTCTCTTAAACTGTCTAATTCGCACTGGTCAAATTAACCTCACAGCTCGCTTTATTAAAAACAAAATAAAAATTAATTTATTCTTATGTGTACCATAACAAAGCTTAATTTGTTTGTTGTCTGTGGCTGTTGTACGAGATAATGGAATTTTGCTTTTATTTCTCATTCTGTTATGACGTATTTGTTTGTGGTTTTTTACATTTCGTTTTACCATATGATTTTGCAAAAGTCGAACAACGAGTTGTAGTGCTGTCAGACTTCAAGAATTGAGGAAAACCGTCAAAATGATGAACGCTAGAAAATCGCTGAAGTCCAACAATTAGCGATGTTTAATAGGAACTAATAAAATTATAAAATTTGATATCTTACTTAAAATCTAAATGGTTTAACAAAATTTCATTTTTATAACTAAAATATATACATTTTAAAAATGTTTTCTACATTTTTTGTTTTCCATATTTTTAAACAAATTTTAAATTTTGTAATAAATTTAACTACGCGTTCTTTTCTGCTTACTTTGTTCGTTATCCTGGAATTTCATTCTCAATATTTGGCTTTCAATTTTCACACATTCGCAGTTTTCTACTAAATTCTCGCAGATTCAAAAATCAAAACAAAATTGATGACCGATTTTGTTTTCAATCAATGTTTCAATTTTTGTTCAACTATACAGCTGATATATCTAACACGGTTTCTGAAAAACTCTGAATTTGTGATTTGTTGTTGTTTTCTTGGTGAATACATCTCGAAAATCGACACAAAATTGCGTGAGCCGTAAATTCCTTGAAATTTTGGCAGGTAGTACGTGTCACAGTATATAACCAGTAGCGAAACGCGATTTGACAGCGCATAGGCCAAACTTGAAAGAGACAGCAAATATTACCAAAAAGTATTTCTGTCCTTCTCTGATTGTAACTCTGTTTTGTTTATTTATGTTTTAGTTTTCGGGGTGGGTTTTTTAGTTAATAAAAAATGTAATTTTTGTCTAAAACTATTAATAAATAATAAAAACAACTAATAACAATAACAATTTTTACTTTTTCTTTCAAGAAATTAAAAAATATTGGCAACTTTCAGCAAGAAACATTTTTTATGAGCAATACGTCCTATTTTGATCTTGTAATATTTAGCTTCTTAATTACCTCTTGCACAAGAAACTATATTCATTGTGACCGAAAATCCCACACATTTCGATTAATATTTAAATATTTAAGAATTTTTAAACTTTTCATTGAAGAAATTAAAAAATATTCCAAATTTTCCCTTTTTTAACACAAAATAAATGTTTATTTACATTTAGTTTTTCTATTTTAAACGCCAGTTTTCACTCTGTATATCTGTTGCTTCTAACACATTTGATTCGCAAACCATTATAACATTTTTTTTCTCCCTCTAAATTTACCTATGCTTTTATGTTATGAAGGTTTTTCATCTGTCAAAGCTTTCGTATCTGTGTGCCTGTGGTACGTGTGAAAAAATTAAATTAGGACATTGAACGTGAAACTGCAGTAAAATTCAAATATAAATCTTTTCTTCATTTTTGTACAGCGTAGCATGGCGGAAGAAAGGATTTCACAATGCTAGCCAGTGGAGTTACACGGCTTATTGATCGATATGAGCTCCCTAACTCCATTGGTTTGTCTGGTTATAGAATAGGAATTATTCTCGCAACACTACAAATATCCGGCACAAGTTGGCCGATTTAAAAAATGTAGCAATATATTCTATCGATGTACCGCCGTGAAGGAGCATAGTAAGGTATCGGGCTTTAAGTTCCTGGTATTCTGTAATATAGTGTTAGTTATGTGAATGAGGATATGTACAGAGACCTCTCTCGTACGACAAAACTAACACTCTACAAGGCGCTCATCCTCCCCGTGCTTCTTTATGGCGCAGGGGCATGAACTCTATTAAGCACTAATGCAGCAGCATTGAGAGTATTCGAGAGAAAAATCCTAAGTAAGATTTTCGGTCCAATGCGAGTTGGCAATGATGTCCGCATCCGATCCAACAGTGAGCTGTATGAGCTCCTCAACACTATAGAACACCGTATTAACATCCAGCGGCAGCACTGGCTCGGCCATGTCGCTCGAATGGAGGAGGAAGCTCCGGCGAGACGGGTATTTGATGCGGGGATCTGCGAAAGTCGGCGAAGAGGACGACTTTGTTTGTCTTGGAAGGACCAAATCGAGAAAGCCCTGTCATCGATTGGTGTGGCCAACTGACTTAGGCACGCAAGAAGCAGAAGCGCCTGGAAGGATCTGTTAAGGCAGGCCGAAATCCGTTAATCGGGTTGTTAATGGCCAATGATGTCGCCGTAGTCTAGTAGGTAGTGTGTTGGCTTATTAGACGTAAAGCCAGAGTTCAAACCCCAGTCCAGACATCAAACAAAATACAAAAAGTATTTCTTCGGCGAATTCTTCTCAGCAGATTTCTGGCAAAAACTCTGAGTAAATAAAATTGCCATGAAAAGTTTCTCAAAAATCTGTCGTTCCGAGACAACTTTAAACTGTAGGTCCCGCCACTCATATATAAAATTAACACACTCAACATAAGCGGTGCGATAAACTGGGTCGTAATCCTGACTGAAGGGTTGTAATGACCAATTATGTATTTAATGGTCAATTAAGTAAGTATAGGTCGGAATTTAGGCGAATCAGATTCAAGTTTTTTGAGAGTAGTTTCATACTCGGAAAACAAACCCATATAATTGGAATTGGGGGCTTGGCAATTTCATACAAACTAGATATTAATTATCTTAAAAGAAATAAGGGCTGGAATTTATTGTGATATTATATTAGGCTGTGAAAGTCAAGAATACATACAATGGACTGTGCTTACATATGTATATTGGGGTACCTAGACTTTTGCTGTTCATTGTATTGATTAATTCGTATTGATAAATTCACCACTGCGCTGCATTTATCGAAATTTGCAACACAAAAAGATATTAGGCGCAAATTAGCAAAAGAAACTAATCATAGAAACAGCACACGCAATAAGTGAGTAAAATATTTGTGATTTTTGTATTATTCTTTTCTAATTATTTTAGTTTTTAAACATTTCAATCTCGAAGGTGCAAAAGAATTATCATATTACTGTTGAGGAACAGACTAGATGTGGAGTAAGCAAAACACACGATCGACAGCGGCATCACAATATCAGCATGTTATGCAGCGCACCCTGTATTCTGTGTTTAATATTGTTTCGAAATCTAATTTATCATAAATATAAACTCCAAATGAATAATCATTATAAAATTCAAATGAAAATTCGTTTCATTAACATTTATTTAATGTTTGTATTTTATTAAACGCCTTTTAAAAATTTAGTTTCATTTAATTGTTATTATGTTGCTTAAATCATTACCAGATCTCTTAGGTCCAATTTTGGTTTTGTATACCAGTCTTTTTTATAATTTCCACATTCAATTCTTTTTATAATAACCAATTTTTTGTTTATAAATATTTAATGTTTTATATAAAATAAAATTTAAATTTTAATTCAAAGAAAAAGGAAAGGGAAAACTGTTAAACAAACATTATCATGAATATAAAATCAATAAATAAAAATATTTTTCACATATTTTTTTTTTCGTTTTTGTTTTTTATCTTTGTATTTTCTTGTTTATCTTCAAATACAATAACTTAAAATTACATTTAGATTTGTTATTGTTATTTTAAATGAATGATCATCATCTTATCATTATGCAATCTATATTATTATAATTATTATTATTATTATTATGTAGTTATGATTCATTATATTTTTATATGTATGTTTGTATAAACATATATGCACCATATGTACGAACGTGTATTTTTTTATAGGCGTTACTTAAAAAAATTACCACTTTAGACATAAAATTAATTATTCTTGTTTTGTTTATAAACCTTTTATAAATCATATACTTTTACTTTTTATAAATAAAGCACATAAAATATATACATATATAATTTAACACAGTATTAAGTGGGGAAAATATCGATGTTAACAGTATATTATTTTTTAAATTTTGTAACTGAAAATTGCTAATATTGTGAACAAAAATTCAAAAATATGTAATGAATTTATTGCAAATAAAATAAAACTAAATTTTAGTAGGCAATGAAATATAATATTAGAGATCAATTCAAACAATTTAATAAAATAAAAATTTATGAAAACATTAAACAAAATACTAAGAGTTACATGAAAACGCTTTAAACTGGCATTAACATACACTTGTGCAACTTTTAAAACTTAATGTCGCATTGGAAAAAAGATTATCAATATAAATATGAATTAAATAAAAATTAAACGAAATTTAAAAAAAAATTTAATCATTTTCAAAACTTTTAATAAGAATTGCTACCATTATTTGAAATTTTTTTTTGATTTATTAACAATAGAACTATTTAGACAATTAATCCTTTGGCATATTTAAACTATGCAAATTTACGAACCTAAATTGCCAAATAAACTTACAAGGATTCATGAAACGTTTAAATGTATTGAGAAGAAAGAGAAAGAGTAACTTAAACAAATTCTTTCGAAGTGTATTATTGTATTTGTTTACATTAAAAAAATCTTTTAAAGGAAAGTGAAAATATCTTCAATTATAGTACAGAAAATCTAGTCTAAGGAAAGTATTTAGTATTTGCTAATACACTATGTATACGGAGTACTACGATATATTAAAGTTTGAATATAAATTTGCATTGAATGCACTTCAAAATTGGTTCAAACAGGGTTCCATGTGTTCTTAATACAAATTTGAAATCAATTTTTAGGTTTTGCCTAGAATTTACGGAAGTGCTTTGAGGACACCAAATAGTATTTAAAATTTTTGCATCACATCTTCGTTTCATATGTACGTATTAGTTAGCAAGGTCTTCTCCTTCATATTGTAATCAAATATGTTAAATGTATAATCAAAATGTATTTGTTCAATACTGCAATTATGTGTTCTGACATACGTAGGTACATATATGTGCATATGTATAGTAATAAACATACATCTTCATATAATAAAAATTTAAAAGGATGCGTATAGTGTTGTGGAGGTGATTAAATTCTAATGTATGTTCATTATATTATGTAAGTAATAAAAGTAGTACAATTTAATTGCAATACTTGATTTAGATGTATAGTTTTTTATTTTAGGATTTCTCTTTTCATCTTCGTTTTATTTTTGAATACTAATTTATATTATTTATTAAATTTATTTTTAATATTAATTTTCATTCATTTTTTTTTCTTGTTTGTTTGTTTGCTTATTTTGCCTGTATACAAAATTCCTGTTTTACATACACACACTCACACACAGAATTTATGAATATTTTTTGTTTCAATTACGATATTATTAAACTTTAATTTTTCAATTTCGTTTTTTGTTACATTATTTTAAAACTAACTACTAAAAACCTAAATTTGAACAAAATAATAGCGTTTGGGAATAGTGAAAAATATGGGATGTGGGATGTATTAAAGGGTCATAGAAATTTTTAAAAATTTTGGTATTCTTGAATGTATGTATTTTCTACTTCTATATTTATATTTATATATATATATATGTATGTATATGTTTGTTATGTATATCATAAAAATGTATAATAAAATAGTTTTTCAAAATATTGTATTAAGTGCTTACGAATTGTTCTTTTTTTACAATTTCCTTTTTAATATATTAGAAGCCTTCCTAAGGACTAACTTCGGCACTAAATTAATAAAAAAGAAAAACAATACATAATTAATAATTATAAAAACACATTATTGTACAAAAGGCATATTGAATTTGTGTTAAAAGTATAGTTTTTTTTCATCATGTTTTTTTCTTGCTTGCTGTTGTTTTATATTACCAAGTTATCATATACATTTATTATTTAAAGTACACTCGTTTAAAGTACTTTTCATATCGGCTTTTACATTACTCGTTAATACATTATCTTGCTAGTATCTTCTTTTTTCTTCTTCTTCTTTCATTTAATTACAAAAGACGACAATTGTGAAATTATTGAATAAGAAAAATTACAAGGCGAATAAAATATGTGGACATATGGGAGTATATATGCATATGTATATATGTGAGTATGTACTATATGTATATTAATTAGCCCTTAAATTTAATAGACAAATCTATTCATATTTATGTTCATAGAATTACCACCACAACCACTAGCCGGCGGTGGCTGATCATCGTCATCGTCTTCAAAGCTATCTCGCCGTTGATTTTTTGTTGAAACTGAGTTCGCATTTAGACTGTTAGCGTTCTTATATCGCTTCATTTTGACTTCTTCACTGAAAATATAATTATCATGTGTCACCATATCACGTAACTCACGCGGTAACTCTTCCAACGTAAGTGGTGTGGGAACATCAACTTTTATTACTTTTGTTGAAGCTGACGTTTCCGGAGTTTCATTTGATCGTGCACCCATTTGATAGAATAGTATGTACGGTGTGTTTGGCGGCGTTAAATTATGTAATTCTTCAGTTTTAGACGGTGTGACAATACTGTCGTTAAATTTATACCATTTATTACTGGCATCAGCTGCATAGGTATAATAGTGTCCAGAATCCATACTGAAGCCGGAATGCACTACACCTGCGTACAGATCATAGTGTACGGTAGCTATTTCTTCTAGACTTTCCGGTGAACACACTTTGAGGGAAACCTTAAAAGAAAATTTATCATTGTTGTTTATAATTTTCGCAACAGTAAAATGAATCGTAATAAATCATCTGAAATTCCTATAAAAACTCCTGGTAGAAACACTTTATTGTATATCTGCAAGCTTGAATAGTTTTAAGACATAAAAAATGAATCAGTAGAGAGTTGACCATCTCAGCAGTAGAAGGGAAAATAAAGATTTGAACATTTTACGAGTAAAAAGTCGCTCTACAAAATAATTATGGTTAGACAAAACGCTTTACGAACGCCATATTATATTACTTCGGTTCATAGACATATGAAGGTCGTATAGTAGAGTAATATATGTATCTCAATAAATTAAAAAACTACTAAATGATGTATAAGAGGTAGATGATAGAATTTAGGAAATATCACACAGTAAACTTGCTCTTTTTCATGTCAATCGAACCATTTAAGGTTTTGGCCAGTGCTAACAAGATGTTTATGTGTTTGCTAAAAGTTTAATTCTCTGAAATGTATAAACCTCTAGCAGAAGTTCTTGCCATATTCTGCAGCTTAAGCCGTAGTCCCTGTCCACAAAACAAGTGGTCGGACGCAAGATAAAAATTATGAACCCTTCAGAAGGTAACGGAAAAACAACTGAAGAAGAAATTATTAAAAACTCCTACTCCAACTATTTTTAATTAATTTAAAATCAGGTATGTTTTCTACATGTTGCTATGTCCAGTTGGGCAATAAGTGCGGCAGAAGAAATTTAAAACGTTTGAAATACTGATTTACTGAAGAAGTTAAAAAATTCCATAGACTAACCAATTTTCGAAATTTGAAATATTTCGAAAAATAATATTTGAATAGAAAAAATCGTATATTTAGGACACATAATGAGACACGCACAAAAGATATATAAGTACTCAAGTAGCTCTTTCTTAAAAATAGAATTGAAGAAAAATTCTCAAGACTGCGTAATATTCAGGAGCGAAGAGATTATTTGGTTAAACAAGGTCTCCTAAATGCTGTCAAAAATGAAACACAGAGAATATTTTAGAAGAAGTTAAGTGTATATATTATATTGTTAGATTTGTAAAAACTTACCTTTTCATCATGAAAGACTTTGTGCATTAGTTTGGCACGCATATGAAATTTTTGATCATATTTGAAATGCTTCAGTGTCAATATTAAATTCTTTGGCGCACTGATGACATTTATATAACGTTCAGCATCTGTTAGCTTTTTACAGCGTTCACAAAAGTATTGATTATCACCATATAACTTTTCCGATGAACAATAGTATTCGATGAGATCTTGTACCGAATAATTGGAAGCACAATCGTTCTTCACATCGGGAAAAGAAAGCTGCAAATCGCGAAAACTGTCGATATTACAACTCTTCCAGCCACATGTTAGACATTTATAGGTGGTGGCCAGTTTGCCGGTAAATGTCTTTTCGATTGTCGAGCAATTTTGTGTGTTTGTTGCATTAGAAAGTGCATTCGAGGGAAGTGTTACTGAATATGTTGAAGTTATTTTCTCAGTAGTTGGTAAATTTGTGCTTTTTTGAGAATCGGCAGCCTCTGTAATAGATATGTTTTGGTTGTTTGTTGCTGCATTCTCACCGATATCATCATCATCATTTTCAGTGTCTTTTTCATCCTTATACAAGGCTGAAGCACCGGATTCATGGATATTTTCGGATACGTCTGCAATTTTATTCGATGCCTCTTTACCACCAAAATTATTTAACATTTTAGTTGATTTTACGCGGTAAGCGACTTCCTGTTCATGTAATGTTTCCAATAAATAACCAAGAAATTCCGAACTGTCTTGTTGTAGTCCAGGAGAGAAGCCAGGTGGTCGGGTGGCATTTAATAGTTTTGACGGTGTTAATTCTTGTCGAGTGGAGTACAACATAAAAGCTATCTGTTGTTGCATTTTAATGATTAGTGGTGATTTACACTCTGACAGTAGAATTTCACGCGAAAACCTAAATCAAAAAAAGAAAAATAATCATTAGATAACATGTTTATTTCTTAACTAAGAATGATAACTATAAGCATATTAGTTAGAAATTTGTTAAATTGGACGCTTATTGATTTGAATGAAGAGTTTTTACATAACATAATATCAATAGTAAAGTATAGTTTTATAAAGTGTGTGATACATACTCCTTTGTCATGGCCAATGCCTGCAGCACACTATTCATGTAACAAGTATTGCCTAGATTAACTAAGCCAACTTTGGCATTCGTATAGTGAGTAGACGATGTAGTATCTATTGTGGAATCAAATTGTTTTGAACTATAATTATAATTCATATAACTGTTCGATGGTTGAAGACCCTTTAAAGCCAATTCCTTTACAAAGTAGAAAAAGATAAAAGTAAAAAACATTTCGTTATTGTATTAGATTGTGTTGCAACACTTACTATTGGTTCATATAAATTATCATAGCAGTAGAATCTGGCCATTAATTGTGCAGTTATGTCGGCCAATTTCTGGACAACCTTCTTGGTGCTTTCGGCATAATCATCGCTTGAATTTGCTTGTTGTTTGAGAAAATTAACGATGACGGTAAACCGTGGTAAAATCTAAAGAAGAAAACATTCATATTTATTATAATGTTTCATTTCTCGAAATTATAAAAACTCTTTTTGGTGGCGTTTACTTTTAATTTTATGAATAACTGGAAGACATTTTCATACAAATGAGGATAATAAAAAATTTCATAATAAAAATTCCAAAGGAAGACAAATTTACAATAGTCATGGATATAGCTTTCAAATAACACATACATAATTGGTCATTACAACCTCCAGTCAGGATTACGACTTTATTTTTCACATCACTTATGTGTGTTAATTTTATGTACGAGAGGGGGGACCTACAGCTTAAAGTCGACTCCGATTGACAAACTTTTGAAAAAAATTTCATGGCAATTTTTATTTACTCTCAGAGTGGTTGCCACAAATCTGCTGAGAGAAAGTCGCCGAAGAAATAATTTTTCATGTTTTCGTTTTGTATGAGATGTCTGACCTGGTATTTGAACGGTGGCTACGGTAACTTCAAATAACACACTTTTAGAAAATCCAAAACTAAAATATACTCTTATCGATGTTTAAAAATGACTAGAGGGATTTCTGTGTGGAATATGAAATGATTTTGTTAAAAAAATCTTTGAATTTATATTTTAAATATGGTCATAAATGGCTATTTAGAAGCAACAATAGCTCATCATAAGAATGTAAAGTATGTATTCAACATCAATCTTATGAGAATAAAATTAATTTAAATTTTAATCAGATTGAATAAAATAGTTTCAATTACATACAGACAAATAATAAATAAATTACTTTTTCTTACAAATTGTTTACCTTATGAAATACTTCTGGTGTTTGATCTACCGTTGACAACATATGGAATACAATGGGTGCCACCTTCGGTCTTAGAACGGGAATCATTAGCGAGCCAAACAATTGTTCGATATTTTCTAATGCTATTTGTTTAACCAGATCATGCTTATTCTGCTTCTGTAAACCGTCTAGGATGACCATAATCCAAAATTTAAGATTTTGACAGAAATTACAAATGCGCAACCAGTCGCACAATAATCCAACAGTTTTACGTATATTTTCAGCGGGCACATCGTGTTCTAGCAATGAATGTACAGCATCTACAATCTTTTCGGTACTGAAGAGTTGGAAAATTATAGCCAAAGCACATGATGGTTTTTCACCATCGGCCAGAGACATAATTTGGCAAACTAACGATAGGTAGTAATAAAAGTACATGCTCTTCTCATTGCCCTTAGCAAAGAAAGCTCCGACTTTTGTTATGTCCTCCTTAAAACGTTTCATGTCCTCAGGAGATTGTAAAGGTACTTGTACTCTAGCCAGCTTCAGAATTAGGTGTTGATAAATTTTATTCATGTCTTTGCTTAAATCTAATTCTTGTTGTTTCATCTCCACAATTTCAATGCATTGCAATATGTGGGAAATGTCAAAGTTCTGGCTTTGTAAATTGCCTGTACCAGCACCCGTATTTGCGCCGGATGGCATTGCTTTGGGCTTAGATGAAGCACCCGTATTACCACTGCAGCCGGGTAACTCAGCGTTACTGCCGGCACCCATACCGATACCAGCTGTCATATTTCCGCTACTTCCATCAACTTTGGAACCATTCGAATTAATTTTTTTTGATTTAGTTATAGTGCCAGTTGACTTGACCCCATTGCCGCCATTTACTTGATTAGGATCTGCTGATGAACCGTTCCCCTCGGTGTTGTTCTGCTTAACAGCCATATCCAAACAACGTTTCCTTAACTCGCCCGATCACTTAGACGAGACGAGACCGAAACGAATTCCAAATCAGTTCACTTTCACTTGTCCGTCTCTAATTTCCCGTTTCCGTTAATTAGATGTTCTGCAATAACCAACAACGACAAATGATGCTGTAGTAGCTGGGCGTTTGGTTGTGTTCAACGTCAACGTCAACGCCAGCGAAAACGACGAGGACGTTAGGTGTCCTTGATTTTTGTTTCTTCTCTACGATGTTGTTATTGTTGGAAAAAATGCGTTCGTTTGTTGAACTCTTGAGTCTCAAAAAGAAACACAACAAAGGCCTTTGGATGATTATATTTATTTAAATAACAATTAATGATTTACGAAAATATTTATTTTCTTAATCTGTTTCCACCGAATTTATATTAATGTGTATATATTTTTACGCCTTTCGCTATTTATTTTCTTTCCTCGATTATTTTTTTCTTCTTGCAACTGGCTGATGTGTCTGTTTCAAGTTTTTAGTCTGAGATTTCTCACTTTTCACTTTTTTTTCAAAATCTGTTTAGTTTTTTGTTTATGCTGTTGAATTTGTATTCGCAATTAATGTAGTAGAGTGCAAATCGCGATATATTTTTTTCAATTATTTAAAAACTATGTAATTTTTTCGTTTTTGGTGAAAATTTTTGTATTGTAAAATGTCTTTGACAAAAAATGTGAAGAATAATAGAAATGACGAAATAGTTGACAGATGTAATTGTGTTTTTCTTTTTGTTTTCGTCTAAAATGAAGAACAATAAAAAAATGTTGCCAGATTAACACTTGCAGTTGTGAGTAGACAATATTTGAGGTTGAGCTGAATTAGATATTAGATCAGTTGCGCAAAATTTTCACTTCTAAAATAGCTAAGACTAAGTCTAAGCCTGATTTGCAATTAATTAGCGGGTCATTTAAAATTACTGTTTCCGGGAATGTTATCGAAATTCTATTGTATTTTAAAATTGCGAATTAAAAACCGCGTATATTCTTTACAAAATGTTTTGTCAACTCTTGATTTTTTTGTGGACATTGGCAACCCAATGCTTATTTGTTTATTCACATTTCTTCATTATTTTAGTGTTGTTTTTTAGATGTTTCTTGTTCCATTCATTTATTACTCATTTTGTTTTGCTTAATTCTTTATTCCGTGTATGCGTGTTTGTTTTTTTCTTTCTTTTTAGATGTGTTGTGTTAGCATCATTTCCATTTAAAAGAACACAGTCAAACGAATTGAATACAATTTCGGGAAGAATACTATCAATTTTGTTAAAGTAAATTTGACACAGGAGTACTATGGCAATCGATCCAAATATGATAGAAGTGAATGAGATCACAGATTATTGGTCATTTTTAATGAGTGTAGGTTTATTTATTTTGTGTTTAAATGAAATCGATACATTTGAAATATTTTACATTTACAGATTGATTGGAGAGACCCATGGCTTATTGGTTTGATCCTGCTGCATATTCTGACGACGACCACAACATTGATGACGAGAAATAATACAAATTTTCAAATATTTTTATTCCTAATATTGCGTAAGTCTAAAAAAGAGTTCTAATGCTATATTACATTTCTTTCAGTTATCAAGATGTGAAGGTACAGTATTATTTCATATGCCCTAGAGTACATTGCGCTAGTTTTGTAGCACAATTACAAAGTGGCCTACAATCCTTATATCCAAACAATCAATGAATTTAAAATTGAAGAAGAAAGAAAGAAATTAGTGCTCGAATTATAAAACGATTTTTAAAAGTTCGGAAATAGTTTTTATAGTTCACATTGAATGCTATTGTTTTCATTCTCAAACAAATTGCATATTCATGATCGCATATGGCGAGATATTTGGACATTGGATTCAATAGTAGAATATACGTACACATGTATGTGCATAAATAGAATAAAACAGAATGTTACATTTTGCAGTTTAGTGTGAAGTATTTATCCATGAGCAGTCTGGTGAAAAATATAGTCACCTTCTTTATTATTTATTACTTGGAAATGTGTGATCTTAAGTTGATAGTTGAATTAGTTTGAATTAATTTATATTTTGAGAATTTAAAAACGGACAAGTGCTTTTCCTCAGTTTTGATATAATTATCTGGTCAGCTTAATTGCATCGCACTTAGAAATCAATTGATTCTTCAAAGTTAGTAAGTTAAAGTCATTGCTAATCGATATTATTGGCATGGTCGTGATTTATTAAAACTCTCATTTGAAGAACTACAGATTAAAGAACGATATATAAAATCTTTGAAAGTTATAAGTAATTTTTAACAAGAGTTGACACTTACAGAGAATACTAATTGAAGGCTATTTATGTTGTATAAACAATTCAATAATTTTTCAATACAAATTTATATAAATCTACTAAATTTGTGTTGCCTGAAGCGGCGTTTCCAAAATTAACTCCAGCAAAGAGCAAATATATCATATTTTACATTCTACTACATAGCGATATGCTAATAACTCACATCCAATATTATTCAGGATCGGAAAACCGCTGGGTTCAGCCGTCACACTGCTTCACTAGAGTAAAAAACAGTGAAAACATTTTAAAATATCTTTCATTTGCATGAAAGGACTGAAAGATAAAGCTGTAAACCGGAGAACTAAATAAAAACATGAGCGTTTCCTCAACATTCATGTATTCGTTGCTTTTGCCATGCATTCATTCAATACCAATTTCTGCTGATATTGCGCACTCGTCTTTATTTATTGCCTTTTGCATACAATATTTTTATAATACCAAGACATGTCAGGCAAATAATGGCATGTAAGGTAAACATTCGATGTTTGAAATATGTATGCTTAAATACTTCGGGAAACACTTTTGCGAATCATTCAATACATACGTTAACCATTCATACTGTCCATTCTGTATTCGTTGCTTTCCTGAACAGTTAATGACTAAGAAAAAGCATGCAATGCATAGTACGAATTGACGACAATGAACTTCATTTTTGTGGATGTGTTCATAGCTCGTAATAAAGCATTCAAAGCGTTCTGTGCTGTATATTAAGAATGATAAAGAAATTTTAAGCTGGTTTCACAACCATGTTGTCCGAACAAAGTTATTTTTCACTGACAGTTTTCTGACTTACGATTCACCTACAACACTTAAAGCAAATTCAAATTTTACATGATTTATATGGGCAATACAATTTAACTTTGTACGTAAAGTATAACCTAATAGCAGCTCTGTTTAAGTTTGTCAAGAAAAAATATAAAATGTAAACCAAATCCAGCTGGGAATTGTCCGAACAAATGGGTAAACCCAGCTTAAGTTTAAAGACTGATCGTGAACTTAGGACGAAGATCAACGCATTATATACATGTATGTACAAATGTATTCATGGATTAGTGTCACAAGAGTAAACTAGAGAAATGTTTACCAATTGAACTGCCACCCATAACAAAATCTATATATTTTTGAAGAGAGTGGTGATTAATTCAGTCTTCGAAGCAAGTAATTAGCAACTATGACTTGATATGATGAATTATTTAGTTTTTAAAGACATGCTTGCTCTATTATTGAATATATTTTTTTCTAAAAGAGGAAGATTGTTTTGTATTGGAAAGGCGTATTGTAATTACTTTTCAACTTTTGCTCTTACTTTGCTAAGTAAGAACTTTACTAACATGCAAAAATACCAAATGCATTTTACTACATCTATTATTTTCGTATTTGCTATTATTTGTACATTTTTACGCCAATAAATAAAATTTATATGTGCATGTGAATTCCTTTTTTATCTTATAATAATATATTATGGTAATTATATTTTAATATTCTTATCGATTTAAACTCATTACTGCCATATGCTTTCAGTATCTGCTGTCTACTTCTCGGAGTCTATAAATGAATATGCGGCATTGAACTGGCGTTCCTTTTCCAAACAACAGTATTTCGATAGTAATGGTTTGTTTATATCCACAGTATTTTCCATACCCATTTTGCTCAATTGTATGCTGTTAATTGTAAGTATTATCACAGGCCTATTATTGTAACGTACTTAAGTGAACTTTTATGATTTTTATCTATTTAGGGTGCCTGGCTGTATAATTCGACTAAGATGATGGCTACACTAAAGATAGCTCAATTGAAAGATAAAGTTAGAAAGGAAGGTTTAATAAAACAAGCTGAAGTCCACCTTAAAGAGCAATAAATCAAAGAAGACTAGTTAAAAATTAAAAACAAAAAAACGAAAAAGAATGAAAAACAACGTTATTACTTAAAATTCCTATTATTACTTATATATACATTTCTATTGTATGTATATGTTTTCTTTAGATATAATCCAAGATTATGTTCAACATTTTTTTTTTTTAAGTTTTGCCTTTCTATACAACATTTTTTTAAGACCAACGTGAATTAGCAAATTATGCGTTTTTATAGCATAATTCTTTTGCTACATTATAATCTTATTAATAATTATTATAGTTCTTAAGTAAATATATGCAGTGAAAAGTTTCTTTAAAAATAATTTTCGATTTTAATGAAAATAACAACAAAAATGTAGTTAAAAAAGCGTTTTATTTCGTTTATATTTAAACGGAATTTATTTAAAAAAATGCCATATGTTAGTGCATTAAGCTTCATACTGTTCATATTTATTTATATACAATGATGATTGAATAAATCGTATACTAAATTAATAACAGTTGTTCGTTTCCTAAGCATTAAACATGGAAATTAAAAAAAATCTTAATCACTGTTTCATAACAATTGAAACAAATTTAAAAATGAATATTTACCATGGAAATGAACGAAATAGTTATTTAAAAAGATTAACAAAATAAAAGACACCTGAAATGGCTATAACGGACTGTGGGTTAAAGTAGTAATAAAACCGAAATAACTTAAATAATTATATTAATCCGACGACCATTCAAAAACTTTGGGGATTTTAGAATAGCGTTTAAAACGCTAAACACGTTTCTGCGGTATAGTAGATAAGAAATTCCCAGAAGAAAACTAATGGAACCGTATTTTTCAAAGCTGGGCTGGGATTTAAGTAAATGGATTTACTTGACCTTGTCGTAAGTAGCCTACCTTTCATTGTCAGACACCATTCAGTTCAAAATCGTTCTTACAATGATTTGTAGATGGAAATCTAAAAGTCGACTTCTTATTGTGTCCAAGCTGAATTGAGGGTAAAAATCATCGAAAAAGTCTAAATATGATAAATAAAGGTCTTATAAAACTCCAGAATCGAACACAACAGGTCAGTTCGATCTCCAGGTAATTGTATTTGCCTTGATGACAAGAACATGTTCACAAACCTAACCTAACCTACAACTCCAGATACAGATTACTTAAGTCTTTATTAATACAACAAAATGATATGTGAAGGGATCGATAAGTTTCCGCTTGATTGTTAAGGAGTTATAAATATAAGAGTATGTAATCCTGACCTAGGGGACTAGCGAGCCAAGTAGAGTATATAGGCTCCTAAATGCAGGTGATAATTTCTGAGGTGACAGAAGTTTGTAATTTTGTGGATTAATGAGCAATAGATGACTGTGGCTATTATAAATTTAAATGGATTGAGGTTATCTGCCGTTATTAATAACCTCCCTATTTGTTAATACCTGGAACTGGAACAATTAAAAAAATTACTAGAGCTTAGAGATAATTAAAATAAAAAGTTCGGGCTCAGGTTAGAAATTTAAAAAGTGTTTTATTTGTATGACATTTGTTATTTTTTTAAGTAATTTATATATTATTCGAGTTTTCTTCTTTAAATGAATGCAAAGGTAATCTCGACGTTATTTGTGGGTTATCCTTTCTACTCTATTTTGTGTAAAGACGTGCTGGGTACTTTTTCGTTTCATATAAGTGGTAATCATTTGTTTTTTTTTCTATTAATCAAGAGTCACAAGGTTTACATGGCTCTTATAAATCCTCGGGTTCGTTTTCAGTGCATAATTCAAAATAATGTATTTAGGATTTCAACTCGAATTTCTCTGTGTGTACGCGTTTATAAACAATAACACTAAAAACGATAACTTCTGCGGCTAGAATATAAATAAAAACACGCCATCTCCAATTACACGTGCTGTATTTGTTTTTGTTGATGTTTATCTTTTATCAATAAGAAAATTTGAGTGGATAAAAATAACAAATAATTCTTTAATCTGAGGAAAATAGTTTTAATAAAATGAGTGGTAATTAAATTAAATGAATTGAAAGCTCCTAAAAATATCGCCTTATTTTAATTTTATTTTAGAAACATACTCTCAACATTCACATGATGACAGTGACAACATTGAAGATGAGGACACTTGCACACCCACTGAACTGGAGCTATATTTTAAGCATAAGTACAAAATTCACGATGAAACAGCCGTGACATATGACGATAATTATATTTTAAGTTTAGCAAAGGATGAGTAAGTTACATCGATAATATTGTTTAACGGATTGTATTAATTGTTTTACATCGTATATATTTTAGCTCTTTAACTTGTCTAGCAGCTGGTCTGTCAAATGGATCTGTGCGCGTCTTTGAAATAAGTACAGAAAGAGGTTTATATGTTAAGCCACCACAATCAAACACAATGAAGAAACGTTTAAATATATGCGGCATACGTTTCCTGGACGAGACACCAAATCTTTTATTGGTTGGTACCACTAATGGACTGGTGCGTCTTCTCGATTTGCGAACTCAAAGTGAAGTCACACGTTTTGAAAATATACCTCCGAATAAATACGATCCACAGGCAATTAATTGTTTCGATCGTAATTCAAATAGTACTCTACTATGTATGGGTACAATGGAATATCAAACGTGCGTTTATTTATTATTCTTCGATATACGGTCATCTAAAAAAGCGTTCATATATACTCAGAGCCATCAAGACGACGTTACATCATTACGATTTCATCCAAACTCTTCAGATATTTTATGCTCCGGTTCTACAGATGGTTTAATAAATATTTTTAATGTATCCAAAAACGATGAAGATGATGCTCTACTGACAACAATCAATACGGAGAGTAGTGTTAGTAAACTTAACTGGTATGTATAGAGGTTCAGTTTTTAAATTAGAATTTCTTAACAATAATTCATTTTTAAATTTTAAATGTTTTAACAATTACTAATTTTTCTCTCTTTTCAGGCACTCGTATCCCAATGGTCAAGACATTATTTCCTGCATCACACATACAAACGATTTTAAAACATATGAATTTGATGGTGATTTAATAGCAGAATTTGATCGACTAAAAGTAACCAATATTATTAAGCGTAAAAACGAAGCGAATTGTACTTTAATTGACTGCCACAATACGTCCTCCAATGATATGATGCTGCTAACGGGTTCAAACTTAAATGAAGGGTTAGAAAAATAATATAAAAGTGGCACCAAGTCAGTTAATGAGAATATTCATTATTTTTCTTTCATTTCAGGGAAATTTTGCGTTCTTGTATTTTCAAGAAGGGACAGCTTGTGCCGTATGCTAATTTTGAAAGAAATGGCCAAATTGTGCGCGAAAGTATTTTAGATGCCAAAACAAATGTTTTAATAACCGCCGGTGAAGCTGGTATTGTAACGCTTTGGACACCGCTTTCGTGGCAAACAGCTTCAATCAATAACACTTCGCCTTCAAGTAGCCTAAAAATGAAATCGAAAATATCAAAAAGAGCAACACCGTACTGATATACATATAGATAAAGTATTCATATGAAATGAATTACATACATACATATACTTATTTTTTTGTTATTAAATCATAGTAGATAAAGACAAATTTATTTTTATTTAAGGGCTATAATTAAGGAGAAATTTTGGGAGTCATATGCAAATCATGATAAATTTTTATTTTACAAATAGTTGTAATACTAGTTTTAATAAAAAGAAAAACAAATAGTTTTCATTTAAATTTTCGATATTCTGTTTTGAGATTAACCGTGTCTTATGAACAGCAACCGAAGTTAAGTTGAGAGCTAGCAACTAAAGCTTTCTAGTTGCCGAAAATTGTTAAATGTTGATTGTCATCTTCCACCTTTAATACTCAGCGAATGGCGTCCTGAAAATTTTGCAAATGGCTTATGTCGAAAGGCATTTTCATGCATACCAGGAAGTATAAGATTCCAACTTTGGCATTGAGAAGTTTGTGAAACAGGTTTCGTGAAATGTAGCCAGCTTGCTTAACATTAGAATAAAATCGAAAGATGTCATCTTTTACTGCTCTTGTGTATGGCGACCAGAATGCTTCCAAAAGGCGTATGTAATTTACTAGCACGATTAAAAAGACTTGATGGAAGAACCTCAACGAGGAAATTGTTGAAGACTGTGTGTGATTGTGAACGTATATCGATGGCGAGTGTCATTTGCTGGATGGTCTGGTGGTTCACCTTTATTACCTCTGCTACTTACTGATTGTAACATTGCAATAATTTATTAATTTGAAACAATTTTTGAAGGAAAAACTGTTTTGATATTGTATTGGAAGACATTTTTTAGGGTGATTTGTCACAATATTTAAAAAGTCCCTTTCTATAATGGTTTTCCAGTTTTAATAAAACTATACTCCCTCAGTTTCAATAGAAACATTAAACCATTTCGAAATTTAACTTTACGTTGGCACTCATATGTTTATGTCTGTGTAGAATATTTGAAATTTTCAGGTCATTTCAAATGTATGAAACCTTTTTTATTACAGTTTTTAAAAAGTACTTTTGCCAAAATAATAAGATAAAAGTATTCCAGATTTATTTGCAAATAACAATACAAAAAAGTGCTACTTAAATCTTTTTAACTTTTTTCTGCCCAAAAAAACATTTAACAAACATTTTATTTAAATAGAGCTCGTAATTAACAAATAGTTTACGTGCGTCTGCTCAAACATTAATAAGGCGTTGATTTTGTGGACTTTTTCTTTTTAGCCTTTAAATTGCTAGTACCCGTAGAAACTGTTGTTTGCGGTGTCCAGAGTGTAATGATGGCACTTTCTCCAGCGGTTATTAGAATATTTGAATTTTTTTCGTAAACACTTTCTCGTATAATTTGCTTATTGCCTTGAAAATCGACAAGTGGTAACAGTTGTTTATTCTGCACCATTAACGAACGCATAGTTTCTCTGGAATAACAAAATTAATTAAAATAGGCGTTAAAATATATTCTCACATATGGTATCATGGTACTTACCCTTTGTTTAAATTCGAGCCTGTCAATAAGAATATACCATTATCATTCATATTATGGCAATCAATTAGATTGCAATTTGCCGGTGTCTTCCGTTTTATGGCCTCTGTTATTTTACATCTTTCAAATTCGCCTACTAAATCGCCATCTTCACATTCATACAATTTAAAGTCATTGGTGTGTGTTATACACGAAATGATATCCTTGTCATAAACATTTTTATGCCTACATATATCGGTAAGAATTGATGTATACAATTGACGCACTAATTCAAATTAATAGACCTTACCAATTTACTTTATGGACACTACTGCTTGTGTTCATAGTCGTCTGCAAAGCGTCATCTTCAGTGCCCTTTTTTATATCGAAAATATTTATCAAACCATCGGTAGAACCAGAACACAAAATATCTGGATTTTGAGGATGAAAACGTAAGGTGGTGACATCGTCTTGATGACAGTCAAAATAGCCGCCCATTTGTTTGCGTTCCCTTATATCATAGAATAAGAGGAAGACATTACCATTGTGCTGTTCGGTACCCACACTCAATACGCGACTGTTTGAATTACGATCAAAGCACACAATATTTTTGGGAGAATAAGCAGCTTCTGCCTCCGTTTCCGGTGTGTGCTCAAAACGTGCTGCCTCATGTTGCGTGCGCAAATCAAACAGACGTACTAAACCATTTGTTGTTCCAACCAGTAACAAGTTGGGCGATTCGTCAACAAAACGAACTCCACAAATGCTGATACGTTTGGCAGGATCTTTAGAACTCGGTGGAGGCATTATACTTTCTGGAGTTGAATAGCTTAGGCCGCGTTCGGAACTTATATTGAAGAGATGTACTGACCCGTCAGATAAGCCCGCAGCTAAACGAGTGAAAGAACTAAAAAAGGTGTCATCATTAACTACCCACAATTGTTGCATTAAAAACGTACTCATCCTTTGCCAAACTAAGTATATAGGTTTTCTTGAGAGTTACAGCCGTTTCATCATGTATCGCGTATTTCTGTTGGAAACTTTGTTCAAGTTCAAATGGTGTACATGTATCATCATCGTCAATGGCGGACTCTTCATTGGATTCCTCCTCGTCACTGCTGGGTAAAGGCACATCGTCGGCTTCTGTTTCAAGTGAAATTCTTTTCAATTAAAATCGAAACCACACGACCAATGTAGGTATTTACAATACCTGTTAAAATATTTGTAGTTTTCGTCATTATGGTTTGTTAAAAATTCTATCGTTCCGTATGATTTCGATTGTGTTCTACTTAAAATATGACAATAACAATAGCAGCATGTGAGATTGGAGATG
The DNA here is from genome assembly GCA_936449025.2 of Sarcophaga subvicina. NCBI lineage: Eukaryota > Metazoa > Arthropoda > Insecta > Diptera > Sarcophagidae > Sarcophaga > Sarcophaga subvicina. The sequence goes on from OW388084.2 coordinate 45,794,281, forward strand.
TGGAGAATACACTCAGAAAAATCTATCAAAATCTATGAAATTGTTTTGTTTCAGCCGCTAGATTATCTGATCTGACAATTTACAATAAAAATAAATGAAGGCAGTAGATTCATTCTGATTTAGTTTGCTTTGCTTTAATTTCTCAATGAAATGAATGAATATGAAATGACATGTTTTGCTTTCAAAGTTTTTATATGGAGAATCCTTTTCTTCATCACGAATTGTTATCCGTGTGAACACGCTATTGGTAATTCTATTCCTAGTCGGCACGAATTGTTTTATTGCTGTCATATTTTCATTCCTCATAAATTGTGAAGAAATACGTTTAATTTACTCCATATATTTTTGTGTAAGAAAAATATGAAAGTATTTTTATTAAATTGTGTCGTTATTTCCTTCTAATCGAAATTTATCGATTATAATAAAAAATTTAGGCAATCTGGTAACTCTTTTCTCTAGGCAATATGAAATTGTTTTGATTTCTATAAAGAGAGTGCAAAAGTATTTCTCCCATTCTTCTTCTTGTTGAAAACAAGACATTCTGCGCCAATTTTTATTTTGTTTTAAGAATTGTTTTATAAACAATGAAATTAAATTGATAAAATTAAGAATTTCACTCAAAACATAAAAAATATATTGAATCGCAGTAAAAATTGTTAAAGTGTAAATAAATTTTCATTGAGAATGTCATTCTTTGGAGCTAATAACTCGCTGGGTGCCACCAGTACCCCGGCAAAACGTGAGTGTTATATTTTCAATTGCTTTGTAGTTTTTCTTCACATTATGAAATCGCTAAAAGCTTGTTGTAAATATCCATCAAAACATTTTAGCAACTGGATTATTTTCATCATTTGGTACAGGCGCTGCCGGCACTGCACCAACGTTCGGCGCACCTGCTACTTCGACAGCCCAGACAACGGGATTTGGTACAACGCCAGCATTTGGTACTGGCGGATTTGGCGCTGCCTCTACAGCTGCAACGTCAGCACCAACTTTAGGAGGCTTTGGTGGTTTTGGAACAAATACTAGTACCACAACCGCACCAACGCTTGGTGGATTTGGTTCGTTCGGTACTGGTGCCCCTCAAACTTCGCAGGCACCCAGTATGTTTGGTACTGGCACTGGTACTACAACTGGGTTCGGAGGTTTTGGTGCTACAACAGCTACTTCTGCAGCTCCTGCATTTGGTGGTTTTGGTACTACAGCCACCAGTAGTGCTGCTGGAGGATTTGGCGGCTTTGGTGCAACATCTACTACATCTACAGCACCAGCATTTGGTGGCTTTGGAACTCAAAATACTGCAGGAAGTGCTTTTGGCGGATTTGGCTCTGGTAAGCAAAAGTGAATTTGATTGTGTTAAGCACATATTGGCTGTGCTTTAGCTTATGTATTAAGTTCAAAAGAATTTAAATATAATTTCTCCTCGAATTATAGGTTTCGGTAAGCCTGCTACAAATACTTCAGTAACACCGGGTTTTGGTGGTTTTGGAGGTAATACGGGTTTTATGATGGGTCAGCAGCAACAACAAGCACCTCCCATATCTGCTGACGATGCATTTGCCCAATCCATTTTTAATGTTAGTATTTATGGAGATGAACGCGATACTATTATCGCAAAATGGAATTATTTCCAAGCCATGTGGGGTACTGGGAAATCGTTCTATTCACAATCTGCGGCACCTGTTGAAATAACACCAGAAAATTATTTGTGTCGCTTTAAAGCGATGGGTTATAGCCGTTTGCCGGGTAAGGATAATAAAATGGGTTTAGTGGCTTTGAATTTCAACAAGTCTTTGGGAGAAGTGAAAAATCAACAACAGCAAATCATTAATACATTAAATGCAGCTTTTGGTAACAAACCAAATTTGATTGTAAATATAGACGCTAGTAAGCAGATTGATGAAAAGAAATCTCAATTGGTTATATATTTAGAGGAGAGATCGCAATTATCTCCCAATGAGACAAAACGTATATTGGCAACAGACTTGGCAAACTATTTAAATCAGCCAAATGTAAAGCCACAACTAAATAACCTTGGAATAGTAGAATCATTGGCGTTAGTATTGCCTGATGAAGATCAACTAAAAGAGTATTTAAAAAATCCACCCAAAGGCATAGATCCTCGCATGTGGTGTCAAGCAAAACTTGATAATCCAGATGAAACAAAATTCATACCAGTACCTATGATAGGTTTCAATGAATTAAAATATCGCATTAAATGTCAAGAGAATGAAACGGAAATGCATGCACTGTATTTGCGCAAGGTTGAAAATGATTTGTCGGAATTAAGACAGCGACATACAGCTGCTACAGCAAAAATAATGGAATACAAAAGAAACTTGGCTGAATTAAGTCACAAAATTTTGAAGGTAAACAATTTAAGGAAATGTAAACAATTATTTGTTTTAATATAACATTTCTCTTTGTACTCTTTCTTTCCTAGATAATAGTGAAGCAGGAATGCACACGAAAAGTTGGGTTGGCTTTAACTCCCGAGGAAGAAGCTTTGCGTACGAAATTGGAAAATATGCAAGCATTGGTTTCAGCTCCTACACAATTTAAAGTAAGATTGGATTGTAAAACAATTTATAAATGGTAGCCTAATGAATTTTCAATTGCCTTTACGTCTAGGGCCGTTTAAGTGAATTATTGTCTCAAATGCGTATGCAACGTAATCAGTATGCTTTAACATCTGGTAGTGAATATACCCTTGATAAAGATTGTGAAGAAGAACTGAAAACATTTTTAAGTATGCAACAAAGAGCAATGGAAGTTCTTACGGATACCGTAACAAAAGACCTGAAAGCCTTACAAATTATAATCGATGGTATGCCTGAATTGGTAAGGGGTTAGTTAGTTAAATGTTTTGTGAAAGTTTGTTAAAATGTTTTTGTATGAAATTTATTTGTATGTGGAAAGTGATGATTGACTTTATAAAAAACATGAAAATATGATTGTTTTTGTTTTTATTTCAACAGTATTTCAAGTAATTAGATTTTGTTCTCAATAAAATTTGGTTTACAAATACTCCGCCTATTTGCATTGTACCTGTTTCCGTGTTTCCGGTTATTAAACAACATTGTGTAGTACAATGTATTAAACTAAAATCCCCAAATAACTTTGAACTTGTCTTTGGCCAAGCGACAATAGTAGGAAAGAAACAGGTTCACATCCTCAACATGCAATCTCATAATATTGCAAATGTCAATAAACTCTGACAGCAATAAAATAGTTGTTAAGACATAAAGAAATCACTTTTCATTTTCATTTACTTAGTTAAGCGACAATTTTGTTTGTTGTTTGTTATTCGTTTGTTTTGTTAAAAACATTTTACACACAATTAGTTTTGCAATAGTATGACATAAAAATTGAACTCATTACATACATACGATTATAAACACATACTAAGATGATGAAGAGAAAATGTAACAAAAAACGGGTTACACATGCGCCTACGTCTTAACACAAATCTCATCGTTGTTATATGTAATATTATGCTGATATTATGAGTTTTCTTTTCATACATACATACTTTTTCATCATCATCATCATAATGATTGCATATGAGCTGAAATTATAGCAAAATTGCAGCAGCATTTATGCTGCTGTTACATTAACATGATTAATATTGATACGCTTTACACGCTATATACACATTCAAGTGGAGTTTCTTTCCACCTAACATTGTTTGTTTCAGATTTTCTTTGCAGTTATCTTTGTTTTTCTTTTTCAAAATTATTTCTTTTTTTCTTTCATTTTGAGAAATGGAAAATCTCTTAAGAAAAACGGGTTGTGATTTGTGTGGAACAAGTTTTAAACGTTGACTCTTTTTTTTCCCCCGTAAAATCATTTTTATTTTGTGAAAATTTTCTTCGTATGAGATGTTACTGGTTGCTTGCAGAGACTTCCGAGCTTCCGTTTAAATATTATGCCACAGCACAATATTTTTAGTATAAATGTAGCTGGCGATTGCATCCAGATCTACTTTAGTTTTTGCAAGCCGTACAAGTGGATTACATTAGAGCCGATTGAAGTGCATTGAAAAGAAAGTTGAACTGTTAAACATCTGAAAGATTGAATACAAAAAATAAAAAAAATGTTTCAAAAAGTGTTTCAAACAGTGAGTAAACAAGTGCTGCAAACACATAGTAAACTGAAATTACAATAAAAAATATTGTGTGTCTCTTAATATTTTATGTAGATTTTAATATTTTTATTTGTGGCGTTAATTAATGGCCTACCACCCGGACTTAAAGCTCATCTTGATCAGAAATCAAGTAATGATGAGTCTCTAATACAGCCAGAAGTAATAACCATTGAGCGTTTAGAAGCTCTTTTAAGAAGAGCTAGTGAAATTTTTAAGCCTTTAAATTTACAACGTTCGGATACTGCAGTCGCAGATGTTCAACAAGTAGCTGTACCCATACAATTTATGCAGCCTCCAGCTAATCAGCCTTATAACTTTTATTTACCCCTGTATGATTATGATGATGCTAATGCACAGCGCACTAAATTGGATGAAAAGAGTAAAAATATGGAAAAGTTTACACCACCACCTGTACCCAAAGAAGGTCAAAAATCAGAAAACTTTTATGATGTGAAGCCCAAAAAAGCAGCTCCTAAAAAGTTTAGCCCCTCAGCTAAACATATCAATATTAAATGGTTGAACACGTATGAGAAGGAGTTGAGTTCGCCCAGCAATAAACAATCGGTGAATATACCAAAGGATGTCTACCTGTTAAATGATGAACGCAATCGCATCAATTTCGATGATTCTTTTTTCGCTGTTGACATGAAAGTACCAGATAGAACGAATAAACTGGATAATAAAGCACAACCAGAGTCCGATAATCAAAATGAAGACTACAACAGTCAAGGTGAAGAGGATTTAATAGCTGCTGCTGCCCTACAAATACCTTTAATAACGCGGTTTACAAATTTAAGGAGATATTAAATACTTAGTAGAAACGGTTAGCTTTTGTAATTGAAAGTCCTTTAAGTCAACATAGATTATGTTTAATTAATAATTTAAATGTACAATTTAAAGTCCAAATAATAAAAACCTACAATTATATTATTGTCTTCATGAATTTTAATAAAGTTCGAAAAATATTGAACAGGTTTTCATCGTACATATCCGTATATCATAATAAAGAAAAACTATTTCTGACATAAGATCATCAAAGTCTAGTAAGTAGTGTTTTGGCTTATTAAACGAAAGCCCGTGGTTCAGTCCCTGGCTGACTGGCAACCAGTTGACCAGTTGAAAAAGAATTAACATTTTACCACATTTCCTTTACATACAAGTGTTAGGCACTCAGACATCAAATTGGCAACAAAAGTGCTTCTTACGGTTGTGCTGGGATGGGATACATTCGTCATACAGTGCACTCACATAATTTGTAATCTTGGAATTAAGGACGAATATGGTTTACAACAGGTATGTTGAAGTGGTAGCTTTGACACCAAAAGCTCACTTGAGCATGCATAGCAGCCCGTTGTGAAGCCACAGGCAAACGCAGCCCCTATACTGACAGAGTTCCACCAAGTTGGGAAAGAAGTTTGTTTTTTTAGCAAGTTATGAAACATAACAAGTTATGAAACATAACAATGTATATTCGACCTTACTATCTTCAGGAAAAATTTTAAACAAAACCTTCATTTTCATACAAAGTAATACTACTTCGCATAGGAGCAGTTGATTTTTAAATTTAAATATGTACTTAATATCATACGCTGTGCATTAAATATCATATGCTGAGGCATTTTATTGAAAAAGTAAATCCATTTACAAAAGAATAAGCAAGCAGTGGTAGGATCAGCTGGCTGTAGAGAAAGATTGAATATAGAAACAGTATTGTTGATGAAAATCCAAATTTTTTAATATGCTGCGACTGGATTCATGCGAATTTCCTGAGCACCTAAACTTTTGCGAACAACTCTTTCTATATCGTCAAGTAGACCTGACGCTCCGAAACGAAATAGGGCCGGCTGTAACCATTCCATACCCAAAGTCTCTTTAAGCAATGTCATCCAGGTAATAGCTTCTCGGACGGTACGAACACCTCCAGCCGGTTTTAAGCCTACAATTTGTCCGGTTTTACGTAGAAATTCTTGTATGGCCCAAATCATTACTAAGCCCACAGGTAAGGTGGCATTTACAGATTCTTTGCCAGTAGAGGTCTTAATAAAGTCTGCGCCGGCTAACATGCAGACCATGGAAGCTTTATAGACCTAGAATATTATAAGAATGAATATATGGAGTTATTTTAAATCATTTTTTTTCTCCTATACACTTACATTCTCCATTGAACCCAATTCTCCTATGGCCAGTATAGTTTTCATATGAGCCTTATTCCCACATGCCTTTCTCATCGCGCAAACTTCGTTGTATAGGGCTTGCCATTGCTCGGTCAAAGCCAATTGACGATTTATAACAATGTCGATTTCTCTAGCGCCTGATTCAATAGCAAACGCTATTTCATCTAAACGTGTCTGAAGGCCATATTGGCCCGTAGGAAAACCAGTGGCTACTGCAGCTATAGGTACGATATCTACACATTTCAGTTGTTCAAACGTTTTACGCGCATCATCTACACGTGCTGGATAAACACAAACAGCTGCTGTATGTATTTGTTTCTGTAAAGCGGGTTCTATGGAATTTTCAATTAAATGCAGTGGAAAAGGATAGGCGGCTCTATGACACAAACGTGCTACATTAGCTTGAGTATCATCACCGGCCAAAGTAGTCAAATCAGTGAGCGTGAGGGCCTTTAAAGCCCAAACAACTTCGTTTACACCACTAACTTCGCTTCGAGTTGAGATCTCTTTTGAGATTTCTTCCAGTTGCCTCAGTGAAATGGTAACATTCAAAAGACTACTGTCTGCAATTAGTATTGTTAAATTATATGTTTTCTTTTTTTGTTTCTATTAATTTTAATTATATTTACCAAATGGCAAAATGTTATTAACTTTCATATTTTTATTTAAATTATTCTAAACAGTATTTTCCTTACGTGCTCTTTGGATGAGCAAAATATTCGAATTTAAACTGGTTAATAAAATAATAAAAATATTTATTTAGTTTCTTTATCAATGAATAATTAAGAATTGAATATCCAATAGGAAAATTACTGCAGCGGGCATTGAAGACATGTTAGTAGAGAAGAGTCAAATTCTCTTCCATTACAAGGATCTGACAAATTTAAATACATTCTTATCATCTCCAATAAAATATTTCTGTTTTTATTAAATAATAATTTCAGATAATTAACATACTATGCTCTATTTTATAATGTTAAATGATTTTCCAATAGGGGCTTAACTGTATCTTGATCGCATTGTAAGCATACAACGTTTTTATAATCTCCATAAGACAGAAAGAGACAGTTGTATATGTCATCCAATATTATGATAAGAATGCTAGTTGTCAGCTGTTAAAAATATTTTCCAGAGGCTTAAAAGGACGTGCTGATAAATAATTTTGGATTTTATCTTATAGCGACAGAGTCAGGACAGTATGATCAAATAGAAATAAAAAAATAAACAGGAAAAGAAACGGAAACGGAAGAAAAACGTAAGAGGACATAAGTAGCGGATGTAAAAGATAAAGAGAAGATAGAAATGAAGGAGAAAGTATATGGCAACTAATGTCAGACAGTCCTGAATCTTTGCCTCTATAGAAGAGAACAAAGACACAGGATCAGTTCGATAGTCTCAGATTCCCCACATTTCAACTAACCCTGTAGAAAAAAGGAGCGTCTGTATTCCGTAGAATGGCCCTCGCCCTCAGAGTACAATGTCCCGTCGAAACACCTACCAAAGTCCTAATCGATCCGTATCCACGTTTAGTACTTATACTGCCCCTGAACGGTTGGACCTGAATCGGTATTGTCCGGAAGTTTTGTAATCTACCACTTTCCACAATAAAATGTATCGATTGATCGAACGCCGATGGCAGGCCTAAGAGACTGTCCCATCAAGTTCACTTATTTCGCCGCGTCCTCTCTTGCCAGCATATTTCAAATCTCATTGCTAAATAAGTCACAATACCCAGGAACCTAGATTATATACTGGATTCGTCGACCTTTTTTAAAACAACCGACTACCTGGTAGTCAGAGCAATGGTCAAATAGATTTAGAAATCTGATCTGAAGTCTTCGGCTAAAAAACCCTTACTTTGAATAAATTTTCACTACATTCATTCCACTCTCAACGGTTTCAGAAAAAAACTTTAATTTCTAACTTATCTATGAGGTAGAATACAGAGTTCCCATGATGACTGAATATTTTAGTCTTTGAACATCTGCTACATTACAAACGATTTAAACGTTATTCCTCCGAAACATGGGGAATTAAATATTGTATGTACTTTTGTGTAGCTTTTCTATATCTTTTGAACAACTTTTTTTTATTGCTTGCTAAGGAAACTGTTCGTAAACAATTTTTAAATTTATTTGCATAATTCGTTTGGTAAAACCAAAATATTAATTACAAATTAAAACAAAATTTTAAATTAAAGCTCTAGAACACATTATAAGCACACAAGTTCTAATCGCTTATACACTATTTTTTACTATTGTGAAATTTTCAATACAAAAATAGCAGGGAAATATAGAAAATTTGCAAATACTAGTGGTTCAGTGATTACGGGTTTTGTATTGTACTTTAAATACATAAATATTATAATAATGTGAAATATTTTATGCTTAAAATTTAAAAGTATTAAGTACTAACTTAATTTGTGACCAGTTGGAATCTGAAAATCAGGTTTAAATGAATGTTAGCTTTTAGCGATGTTTGGCCCATTGCTCCCAGTATTCTTTCTTTTGCATTTCGTATAAACGGGAAATTGTACGATCGAATGCAAACATTTCTTCCTCACCTGTGAACACACTTGCCGAGGTATCATTCTGCAATTGTTTACACATTATGAAGTTAAAATAATATTTTAAAAAAGTTATTTTCTTTTTATACGTACGGTCGTTAATTTTAAATCATCCATTAGCATACGTTGATCATCGCCAAAATCTGTAGGCTTATCGCTAAAATTAAACAATCGATCTAAAGGAACTTCAGCGGATATAACAACACGCACACGATTATCGTAAAGCGTATCGATAAGTGTAATAAAACGTCTCATTTGAGATTTTATTTGCAATGTTAACTGAGGCACATCATGAATTAAAACCGTGTGAAAGAATTGTCCTATTTGGATATAATCACTGCCTCCCAAAGGCTATAAATAGAAAATATTCATATAAAAGTATAATAAAACTTTAATTAAAATAAGTAACACTTACACGATTGCATAGTTCTTCGAAATTACTATCGAGGACTTGACCGCAGGTGCGTTGAAAGGTTAAATCACGTCCAAAATGTGTTATAGTGCGAGGTCTAATGATATCATTCTCTTGAGAACATAAAATTTTAAACATGCGTTCCATTTGTGCTTTAGCATTGCCTTGTGAAGTTCTGTAAAAATTATTACACAATGGGAACTAATCAATATAATATTATCGATATATTTATATCAATTATTATTAAATTCGATAGTGGATAAGTCTAATAAAAAAAATTTAATATAATTTATACTCACACAAAGTAATTTGAGTCTCCCGACTGGGCGATACGTCGATAATCGACACCACTATCCATGGGCGAAAGATTACAACGATTCAGTAACACATCGATGAAGGGAAGAAAATTACTACGCTGCAAACCATTCTTGTATAAATCAGTGGGATGACGATTACTGGTTGCCACACAAACAATTCCCTCATTGAAGAGATGGGTGAACAAGCTCTTCAAGATCATTGCGTCTGCAATATCGGTGACTTGAAATTCATCGAAACAAATCAACCAAGATTCGGCAGCAATCATTTCAGCTACCGGTAGTGTAGGATCAAATGGCTCAGGCTTTTCCGTATTAAAGGCGCGATCTCGGGGACCACGTTCCTGTTTAACTTGATGTATTTTGCTATGCACTTGAGACATAAAGGAATTGAAATGGACACGTTGTTTTTTGTCAATCTGAAAATACATGAGTCACTTATTATTCATTTTGTGTCATTAATAGCCATGACTTACGTGAGTACAACAATCATAGAACAGATCCATTAAAGTGGTCTTTCCACCACCCACACTACCATAGATGTACAGGCCTTTAGGTGATGCAGTGTTCAACAATTGAATGCTGCTACCGCTCGGTTTTTCTTTCCTAAGGAAATTGCCAAAAATACCTCCGCCTCCTCGGGCTTTAGCCTTTACCGGCTTTGGTGTATAACCCTTAAGGGTATTATATAATTCCTCCAATTGCTGGCTGGTGGCCATTTGAGCTTTATCCGGCATTAATTGTTTTTCGTCGATTTTCTTCTCATACACTATCAACGGTGTAAGAAAACGTCTGGATGTACATTGTTGACCATTTACTGCCAGCAGTAGAAAGTTTTGTTGTTGTTGTTCGAAGACAGTGCCTACTAAACGAATCGCTGCTTTGGAGGCCAACATATTGGCGGCCTACGTCATCAATTTATCTTACCCGCTGTCTTATTACTTATGTAATACTTTTTTCTTGCTTTAGAAATTATTAACAAATTTTTCTTTTGTTTATTTCATTAAATTTGCAAATAATTTTTGTCAACTGATTTCCTTCACCATAATAATATTACATAAATAACGCGGGTAAGTTTGCCGTTTTCTTTTTGGCTGATTTATTTCTTTCAAGAGCGAGGCAAAACTTTCGTTTGCGACCGTGAATTTTTGTGTGTGACTATTTTCATTTCTTTTGATTTTGTTGCTGTAATTGTTGTCAGTTCCTGTTTCTTTTTTTTTTTGCTAAATCAGTGGCAGTGAATCGACCAGCTGTTTAATTTTTTTCTAGAGAATGTAAATAAACAAGAACATGTGTTTTACTCTTAAAGACAAGGTAAGAAAGGAAGAAACAGTGTTGGCTGCTTGCTAAGTAAGCGTAGTAATTTTTAGTAGTATAGTATTAAACAAATTGTGATTACAATTTTATAAGAAATTTGCCGTTAAGTTGAATTTTTTGTTGTTATAACAAAACTAATAAAATTTTTGTATTTACTGTTTGAGGACAATCGATGAATTAAAAGCTATATATGTCCTTTGATCAAGCACATGATAATTGTCTGCATTACTTTAGTTTGTAGTCGAATACTTTAACTACGATGATGGGTATACCTCTCTGCCTTTGGAGTACTCCACCATTCCTTACTGTCCTATCCGGTATGAGTATCCTAAAACCAGGCAGGAACATAGCATCAGGCTCATATATAGTCGGTAGTTTTTCCGAAGGTCCGTTCCTCTTCATGAAAGACGACGTTCGGAATTCCAAAGTGTTCTATCGAGCGCTGTTTTCAGCAGCCCCGTTCCCTTAGACATATGGTACTGCCACATAGAAATCAAGCGGAGTCAGGGAGATCATAGTATTAAGAGCAATCTGAGGACAACTCTTCCTTACTCCGGTTATACTCCAGGAGACAATACGCTGAACCTTATCCAAGATTTTCCGTTGGAAAGTCTTATCCAAGGCACTTCAACTATAAGTGATAACCGACACATCCAGCGAATGGCCCTAGATGGAAGACCCCAGTCTATATGGAGTTCCTACACTGATAGAAAGAATTCAGTCCCTTCATCATTCTTTCCTCGGTGTTCCTTTTCCAGTTCAGCTTGCTGTCCAAAACAACACCGAGATACTTGACCTCAGAATGCAACGGAAGCTCCCTACCACCTAACCTCGATAACCTGAAGGTTTCAATCTTGTACTTACGCGAGAACTAAACAAGGTCGGACTTATTGGGATTTATAACCAGACTACAGTTCGCAGCCCAATAGGATAAAACACCAAGCGTAGACTCCATCAGTTCCTCAAACGTTGACAAAAATTTGCCACCTACCAGAGTATCCACATCATCGTCATATGCGACAACCTTAAAGTCTCTACTTTCTGGACGTCTTCAACCAACATTAGCAACCAGGAGCCATAAGAGAGAGTAAAGTACCTCCCTGTGGAATACCCCTGCTTGCACGCTTAACGATAGAACATCCACCCATATTCGATCGGATAAGTAAAGAGAGACTTAGTTACTACAGTTACGTTAGGAACACCTACACTATTGCAAGAATGTATAAAATATAATTTTAGATACTATTAATGGAAAGTTGTGCTGTGTAACCCTCATTCTTTTGCAAGTAGATTTCGAAATACATCGTTGTCCGTTTATAATTGCCTGATCGTAATTACTCGCTTGGTTAAGGCCAACTAAGTTGCATAAATTTTTAACGATAGAACTTTTGTCAGCAGCGAAATGATTAGAAAAATAAAGTACGGCTCGAAAGGTTCTAGCGATAAGAACACCTTTGGGATCTTTAAAATACTCTTTCGGTTTATTAGACTTTTCATTGGTGGTGTAGTCTGGAGAGGTTAGGTTAGAGGACGTGTACTTGTCAATTTAGACAAGTACAGTACCCGTAGGTCGATTTGGCCCATTGTAACGTCCTTAAGGAGGAAGGATAAAAGAGGGGATAGGAAAAAGGGGCGGAAGTAGGAAGGGAGAATGGGAAGCGAAGGAATTACACAGACCAGAACAAAGAACACGACTACACCGATGAAGCGCTAGCACTTCTCAACCAACTCAAGTTACTAATGAATCTGTGGAGAGCCTTGATGTCGGCTCTCGACACAGAATTCAAACCATCAAAGAAGCCCCTGCCAAGGGTCCTCAACCTCAACCTACCAAGGGCTGCACAGTTACAGAGAAGGTGCTCGACAGTCTCCAACTCCTCCTCATCGCAACATATCCTGCAGTAGTCCTGGGATCTGTTTCAGATCCCCGTCGGCGACCTAATCTCGCAGTGCCCTGTCATAAACACTATAATTAACCTTAAACTGGCCTTATCCAAGCCCAGTAGCCAACCTGTTCTTGCACTGTCTATAGCAGGCCATAGACATCGAGAAACATTACAACCCGATCCATTCCCCCAACGCGTCTGCTTTTCCTCCCTGACCCACCCATCGATGAGTTCGTAGAGGTGGCAGATTGGAGGGTCAGGGCCAACTATCAAATCGCCCTCAGAAAGTGAACCTAACCTAGCGAGAGCATCCGCCATCTCATTGCCCAGTATTCCGCTATGACCCGGAACCCAGCATAGACGGATACGGTCTGGTCCAAAAGTCCTTAACGACTCCTTATATTCGCGAACGAGCCGTTATTTGCACCAGACCGACGCAATGACCCTTAGGGCAGCCTGACTGTCAACGAAGATCTCGAAGATTTCGAATCCGAAGCGGGGCACAAGCTATGGTCCCAACAGCCTTCAAGATTGCGAAAATCTCCGCCTGAAACCTAAAGTGAAGTTCAAGACCGAGTTCCCTACAGAAAACCCCAGCACCTGTACTTCCACCTAACTTAGACCCATCTGTGACGATGGGTATACCTCTCTGCTCCTGGAGTACCCCACCATTCCATTGTGCCCTTTCCGGTATAAGTACTTTTAAACCAGGCAGGAACATAGCCTCAGGCACAATATAATCGGTGGCTTTTTCCGAAAGTCCATACCTGTGATCATATCTGTGAAGATGGGTATACCTCTCTGCCACTGGAGTACCCCACCATTCCATTGTGCCCTTTCCGGTATAAGTACTCTTAAACCATGCAGGAACATAGCCTCAGGCACAATATAATCGGTGGCTTTTTCCGAAAGTCCATATCTCCCAGCAGGAAAGACAACATTCCGAATTCTGGAGTGACCTATCGAGCGCTTGACATACAAATCAAGCGGAGTCAAGCAGAGCATAGTGTCAAGAGCAGCCTGAGGGCAACTCTTCCTCACTCCAGCACTCAAGGAGGCTATCCGCTGAGCCTTATCTAAGATTTTCCGTTGAGAACTCTTATCTAAGGCACACCAAAAAAATCTTACTTTACATCGTTTATATGATAAGTATCAAAATAGTGTATCGCGAACAGTGTGATCGAAAACACATTTTCCCAGTTAAGTTTTGTCCCAAGCACAAAAGGCGAGTACTGCGTAGAAATATACATTTTTCAGAATCGAGTGTTCTAACTTTGCGGAACAATTTACGTAATGTTAACGATAAAACCGTAAAACACAATCCAAGTAAGGAGAAACTATAATTTAGACACTGAATCGTCAGTCTATACATAAGAGTTATATTCCATACTGGGTGATGTATAAGAGGTGTAAATATTAGGTAGCTTCGGTGAAGTGAATAAAATTTTCTTGAGTGTTTCAATCAACACTTGACAAAACTTTCAAAGCATATGACATCTTGGTGTGAGAAGCTAGGTCGTAATCCTAACTGAAGGGTTGAAAGACCAATTATGTATGCATTTGTAACTGTTTCTGCCATGGATTAATGTTTTAATCAAACAAATGAAGCTTCCAGTTAAGTAAACAACTACTTACGCAAAAAGAGACAGAAATGGGTCAATGATCCGTATTAGCGAGCGATGCAATTAACTTTAGGTCATACTTTAAAGGGTGTAAAATGAGGAAGAGAAAAAACAACAACAAAAAATGCTTTTTAAGCATTATTATGAAACTCTATTTAACTTCAAGTTCTGTTAACTCAAGAATAACTGTGTTGTCGTGTTACCTCTCTTAAGAAAAACTATCGAATTCGATAGCTATAAACTGTAAAACATGTCTATGTACCAAATTGAATACAAATTTGATTTTCTATTCATCATTCATGCTCAAAATAAAATTAAACATTAAGTTTATTCATTATACCCTACATAGACACAGGAGTGTTTACACTGATGTAATCATATGGTACAAGTAATAGGCACCTTATTTATATAAGGTTTGAGGTTAGAAACTGAAACTGTCAAAAGGTTCTAAATGTCTCAGGAGTATTTAATATATTGAAATTGTGAAACTCTTTATCAACCATCTCTAATATGAAAAACAAATGCTAAAGGTTGATGGCCACCAAGTATACATACTTTGATACAGAACTTGCTACTTTAGTGCCAAAGGTAGATTGCGACAGCCTCTCCATTTGAATCTTTCATATTAGTATGAAGCTTTGCTCGTTTGCTTTCCTCATACTTGGAAATACAAAAAATTCACATGCCGCATCACATTATCATGCCTTGTTAATATCAGTTCAATTTTGATCTGGTGCCACATACAATGTACAGGTAAAATTTCTTACTGCTAGTAATGCATCTAGCCGTAATGCAATATCATTGAAAATCCTAAATTATGGACCTTATTTGTGATCATGTGGATGTAATTAAAGATTAGCTGAAAAAGAAAACAATTTTGTATTATAGAGAGTATTGGATAGCCGATGCTAACCTAATTTAATTTCTGAAATCATGATTTCCTTACTACAGGACCAGACACTTAAAGGTATTTTTTCATCTGTGTTTTAATTTCAATGTTTAATTGAGGGATAACAAATGCTTAAAAAATTTTGCAGGACTTTTAGGTTGATTTAGTGTTGAATTTGGTATTCAATGAAAAGTATCCGTTTAACATCGAAATGTCAAAAGAAAGTTTTCCTTAAACGGCCTGTGAGCCCGTTTATGTATTTAAACTACTTTTAAAGTACGATACGAATGATAGACGAGAAATGATGATGAGAATGATATTTGTCTTTGTTGATGAATGTGTGTAATAAGAAGACCGATTTGCCGACCGCTCAACCTCCACTATCCGTAAGTATTCAGTTTCAAAAAATTTACAAAACAATTGCCAGGCAATTCTATAGACTTTTTAGACTCGCCTCGTATGTACAGTTAAATTCATCGTCATGGCAGATTCTGCAGTAATCCTGACGGGATAGACTGAGCTTGTCAGCGAAACTTCCAATGGCGCAGTTGCCAGTTAGAATTCTTGTTAGAATGCGAAACGATTTATTTTCGAACTTAAATAGTTTCCTGTCCACTGCTTGACACAGCAGTTTCGAAATTCGGCAACAAGGTATGTCGGACCACCCAGGATTTGAATTTCATGCTGCTTTTTTCAATATGGAAAAGTATTCCTGTAGAGGCGCATATATCCCCTCTATCTTCTCCTACGATCACACATCTCCGATCCTTTTCGTGCCAGTTCGCCCGCCTTTTCGTTTCCCTCTATAGCACATTGGCTCGAAACTCAATAGAGGCGGGTGTTGTGTCGACATATAGAGAGTCCATGCAACTCCTGATATCCTTATATTTATGTTTAAGAATGGGAGGTTATACTAATTAAAGTGATACCAATCGTATGGGATGATCATTCGTGACGGAATTTACAAGTAGTTGTAGTTTACCAAAAATTGATTATAAAATATCTTGATGTAAAGGTTGATAGATTGATCTGGCTTGGATTGATTGATTACGACATCCCATATAATAGATAGTGTGTTGGCTTATTAGGCGTGAGGGCACGGTTCAAACCCCAGGTCAGACATCTCGAACAAAACGAAAGATGAAATAATATTTCTCTGCGACTGCCTCTCAGCAGATTTCTGGCCCAAAACTCTGAGAATAAATAAAATTGTCATGAAAACATCCTCAAAAATCTGTCGTTTAGAGTCGACTTAAAACTATAGGTGTAGCCACTGGATAAGATTAACACACACAACATAAGTGGTGTGAGAAGCTAGGTCATAATCCTGACTGATGGGTTGTAATGACTATGTATGTATTATGTATGTAAGTATGTATAAAGAAGAACAATTCTCACAAATAAAGTTAAAATGTTTAAAATTGGCCTATTGGTTTCCACTTAATCCTGGTATACAATTCCGTTGAAGGAGTTAAGTTCACGTATAAAATAAATCAATGAAGTCCGCTTGTGCTACGATGTTTAATAAGAAGATGTCCTGCTAATTCAACGAGGTAACCAATTATTGTTAATTGTATATGTCGAGTTTCTTTTTAAAGAAACATGGCTTTTCGTGGTGTTCCACAAGTGTTTTCCAAAAAGCTTCGTTTCTTTTTATCACCAGTATTCACAAAAATTTTTTCTTTCGCTTACATTCGTTAATTATCACAATGCCTCTAGAAAGTTAACGAGATACGGTAGATAAGATATTGTACGTTATACAATGTGCGCCTATTTATGGGGTTTGTATGCAATTTCAAAAGGATAAGGATTCCATTATTTTAAGTCTCTGTTCATGACTAAATAAAATTGCCACAAAAAAAGGAAAAAACTAATTTAAAACCAAATTTTTTCTTAGCAATTCAAATATTTTTAATTGCGTAAATCAGATGAATTTCGTTTTTTTTTGGCAAAGTTGCTTTAAAAAAAGAAAAGTGAACGCATGTGTACTTTAATCGTTATTTTTTTTATATTTTTTATGACGAATGTTGGTTGCATTGTTGTTTGTTGTCTTTTCTGGTTTTTGCAATAAGGTGCGTTTCTTAAGCTGCCATCAAAATGTCAAGTGTATTGAGACCCAAAAATGGCATTAACATGCATATGGTGGTGCCTACACAACAAATTGTTTATAACAAATAATTGATAAAAATTTTTAATTTGTTGAGAAAACACCGTGCTGGCTTTTAGTATCTAGATTAACAAAATGAGTGTTAATAATACAACATTATTTTTATGATGAAGCAGATGAAGTGATGTGGTGTTCGAGTAAACCAATGCTGGATATGACGAAAAAATTTTCAGCATGTTTCTCGATCTAAAAAAGTAAGTGGAATCAATCTGTTCCAAATAATCCGTTTAGTATGACGCCTGATCAATAATGGGCATCAAAGAAAGGTCGATCAGCTTGAGAAACAATAGGACCAGAGAAAAAACGGGACTCAATTAGAAAAAGCTTTAGGCAACGCCCTGTAGTGGTCATAGTCTAGTAGGTAGTGTGTAGGCTTATTAGACGCAAGGCCACGGTTCAAACCCCAGGTCAGACATCAAAACGAAATATGAAAAATATTTCTTCGGCGACTTCCTCTCAGCAGATTTCTGGAAAAGCTCTGGAGAGTAAATAAAATTGCCATGAAAAGTTTCTCAAAAATCTGTCGTTCGGAATCGACTTTAAAACGTAGGTCCCACCACTCATGTATAAAATTAACACACACAACATAAGTGGTGTGAGAAACTAGGTCGTAATACTGACTGAAGGGTTGTAATGAGCAATTATGTGTGTATGTATAAGTATGTAGAATTTTACTACTTGAAATGTCATTTCCTGTATAATGTAATGCAAAAGGATTCACGCCTTAGATGGTGTAGTTCTAGAGAAGTTGTTATAATGATCGTCTCCATGGTCATAATAAGCTTAAACCTCCTCCAAAGACAACCACCAAACTGAAGCCCCATAGAATAGAGTTGATTAGATTACAAAGTTGTCCAGCTAGTTTATTTTCTTGGGGTTGATACCTCGATTAAGGTTTATTGTCCTCTTGTAATTATAAAGAGCAGTCAAAACCATAACTCTAACGTAATAGAATTTCTCATTTTTGCAATGGAGGATATGGCTTACTGAAGTCATTTAATGAAAAATTTTTCTGTTCTAGCTCGTTTAATATTTAATTGGAGTCTAAATATCTCATAAGACTCATTGTTTGTAATTTCATATAAAAATTTCTTATAATAAAAAAGATCATTCTACAGTATTGTATAAGGTCTTCCAAAAGAGACCAGAGATCAGCAATGAGTATTCAAAAAGATGAGTAGATTCGAATCACACTTATAATTTCTGATATTTATACGCATTTATACTTATTTTAATGTCATACTCATACTACTCTAATTCAAAGTTTGAAGTACTCATTGTACTCATACTTAACAATACTTATGATGTTGTTGATTTCGACTCTTCTTTACTCAACATTTACACGAATCACACAATAAGTATGATTCGCGTAAGAACTATACAATACTCACAAGAAGGTTGTGTGTTTGTTTTGCTTGCTGTCTTTGTCTTTCTTTGTAAATGCAACAACAACTAAGACTGTTTTGATGAATGATTCGAATCATTTATGAGTATTATAAGTATTTTTCTAAATTTATGAACCTGAATGAGTAGGCCTATGAATCCAACATATTTCAGATGTTGTGAGTTTGATGTCAACGTTGTACTCATACTCATTGCAACTTGTACGTATAAATCAACGGTGTAGTGAATACGAATGAATCAGAGTAGTTGAATTTCAATACTGTTGACTCACTCATACTCAAAATTTCATGAGTACTTATGAGTAGCGAAAAAACGATTCATTGCTGATCTCTGAAAGAGACTTACAAAGTTTGATAGTTCATAATGGCCACCTTATTGAAGCTATATATCTGTGTAAATGCTATATCTGTGTAAATGTGTTATCATTTATTGAGTATGTTTAGCTATCACCATGAACGGCAAAAGCCAATGACGTGTATTCGCTGAATTTGCTCTGGAGCAGTTTTAAACTGTTCCCAATTTTCATCGAAAAATCGATGATGATCCATTTATGGATGAATGAAAGCGTGAACAAAAAAAATTGTCCAAGAGTTTCCAATGAGTGACGAAAAAGTCATTGTTTGGAGTGGATTTTGGACTGGGGGCGTCAACGGCTTATAATTCTTTGAAAACTATGTTGCAAAGGCCATCATGATCAATGGCGAATACTCTAGGTGGATGATTACGATGGACAGCAACAACGGCACTAGGAGCCAAACAAATTATACCACCCTGAACCTATATTCTGCACTAGTGATTTGAGGGCATGGTCATCTCACGTGTAGGTGATGTGTACTGGCCGCTGTTAAAGTGCTATTTGAACCTGTTAGACTTTTCACCCCAGCTATCTGTCATATTTAGCCTGATTTATACGACTGAGTCATGGAAATTTGGGCAATTCTGAAGCTCTCCACCCAGAGAAGCCGTAGTAGACATTTAAACGACGTTATATTCCAAACATAATGGCTTTAATAGGTCTTTAAAAGGAATAAAAAATTTCGATGAGATCTGATACACACTTTTATTTAAATTTAAATTTAAAGATAGAAGGCGTTTAATGAAAGTCCCGATATTTTCTTTGAGTTACAAATAAAATAAATAAATTGATAATGTTGACATAAAATAAATAAAAATTGCTGAAAATTTTCAATAAATTCGTATCCAATTATGTACTTATTGTACGCGATCAAGTTTTTTATGTTGATCGCATTAGTTTCTTTTGGAAGTATGTCATCATTTCAATTGTTCATCAATTCGTTCATTCACTCACTTATTCGTCCATTTAGTCATTTATTGATTTATTCAACTTTTGTTTCGGTAAATCGAAATGTTGTCACTGAAATTAATGAATTGCGAATAAAACTGTAATTCTGTTTCACCCATAGTCAGTCGGTGGCAAAGATGGCAAAATCAAAACAAACGAAGAATACAGAGGAATTTTTTGTAGGTCAGACATCTGTGAGCAATCGAAGATGGGGTTCTGTAACCCAATCTGTGCCATTGTTTGCTACTTCAATAATGAGTGATGACTTGCCAATAAATTAAATAAAATAGAAATTACAAACAAATAATAACAATAACAATAACAATAAATATATTAGAAATATTTATTTATTCTATGAAAAAAGATGTTTTAATTTATTTGATGTGTTTTTTTAAATATTTTGTGCGTCGTTTTAATTTTTGTTTTTATTTCCAATAAAAAAAAATTTACTTTTCTTTTATTTACTGAAACAGTTTTATGAATACAAAAAAAACAAACAAAAAAACGGCTTTTTTATAGATCATTAAATGCTTTTGTTAACACTATTTCTTATTGTTGTAGTTGTTGCTTCTGAGGTTTTTGGCATTAATTACAGACCTTTTTTTTGCGCGAAGATAATTTCATTTGATGATCGTATCTATTTACATGAGGCTAAATTTAATATGCAAATTGAGCGGAATTTATGGCTTGAAACTATTTGTGAACAGAACTCTACAACCTTACATTTACTGCGGGGCCTATAGTTTAAAATCAATACCAAATGACAGATTTTTGTGAAACTTTTCATGACAATTTTATTTACTCCCGAAGCTTTTGCCAGAAATCTGCAGAAACTAACTCGCCGAAGAAATATTTCTTAATATTTCGTTTCGTTCGAAATGTTTCACCTACAGTTTGAACCGTGGCCTCACGTCTAATAAGCCAACATGCTACCTACTAGACTTTTTGATCTGATAACAGTTCTAATAACAAACTGCAACTCACTCTGGCATATTAATCACTAAGAAATTAATGAAATAATCGAAAAAAGAGAATAATCGCCGTATAAGAAGAGTTAGCGTTGTTAGAAAACTACGCCTTCATCGACTAACACTTATATTTCTTTGAAAAAAAAGAATTTCCGTTTGTGATTTAGTTCTAAAACGGATACAATTCGAATCATTCTTAAGCGAATGATTGTGGGTGATGAAAATAGTAGTACGTACTACAATATTGGATGAAGCAAAGTGAAGTTTCGCACAGGGTGGCAAAGCTAAAACATAGAGGTCTCCTCTATCTTCTTTCAAGGAATGGCATTGATTTTGTGATGTTAGTACTTACCGTGTACGTTGGTGAATCATGGGGTTTTAGGGAAGCTGGGTTAAATGCTAGCTAACTGAGTTTGATTGATTTGATATTTTTTGGACTAATCGTTGTCACAATCTAGAAAGAGATTGTATTTTAGGACACGCATTTCTTTATCGGGGTTGAGATCCGTAGTAATCGGAAATGTGGAGACTGCACCATTGCTTATCGCACTATTTTATTACAACGAGGCTTGAACTCCACACAAGTTGACAGTAGGAAGATAATAATGTTTATTATGGGCTTCTCCCATCTTGTGTAACGGTTGATACTGGTCTCCGCTGTCAATAATTTAAGCATGCAATTCAATTATAACAAAAGTCTTTAATGATCGGACAGAAGCTGAAGGCTGCTGGGCTGTGAAGTTTTTGTGCATTCATCGTATCGTTTTTTTTTTATCGTATTTTTGGATCGTAGATCTTTAAATAATTTGTATTCCACTGAGGTTTGGTATAGCTTATAATATCCAAACGTTATCGATCAAACATTAGTTTATTGAAAAAAGTTGAAATAATTTCAAAACCGCTTAGTCTCTACGAAATCGTCTGTGCAGACGATATTTGATATTTTGTACACCGGTTTGTTAATACAGATTATAAGTTTAAGCGACTTTTCTTTAATGATATTAAATATAGGCCACAAAAATAATGCGGCTTGTCATTAACAAAATTGTACTTCTAACACTTCAGGATCTGGTAACTGAGGACGTAGTCGGCTTCTTATATTTCGGCGACTCAATTTAAAATGGCCGCATTCTACTCCCTGCATTGAATATGCCATCGGTCAGCATAAATCAGTGTCAAATTGGTACTTCAATTCGGTTGCATTTAGATGGCCAACTGTAAGCATATTGAAAACGAAATTCGCAGTTGCCAGTAAACCTGGATTGTTTACATCTAGATATGGCATAAGTTCACAGAAATATATCATGAACATTTTGGAAGATCTGGAAATATTTGGATAAGAATGATGAAAAATTCCAAATACGAAAAGCCTGCTTCAGTGGATCAATCACTTGCTTATCTGTGGAAAATTGATTAATGGAATTGAAATTAAACTAAGAAACAATAAGAAGTTGTGAGAAGTGTTTTGTAACAATGCAAAACAGGTCCTCTGGCGGATAAACTAAAGCGGCTAGTTCTAACCTTAACTCTGATATCTTGAAAAAGATATAAGAACAACAATATGTATATATCATCACTATTTTGGCAAAAATATTGCGATATTTAACTATAGGTCTCGCCACTAATGAGAAGTTAGCACTATTGTTAGAAACAATATAAGTTTGTCTTAAAAAATCCAAATTATCCTCTTCGTCCTCCTCATTGACGCATTGCAAATAATAATTATTCCTAACTAATAATAGAGCTTTTAGTGAGGAGAAATAAAACCCTCCTTTAATATTTAGCAATCAAGATTCATTCGATCTTCTTATACCGTTAGGTTAGGTTAGCGGATAGGTTTTCGTACATACGCAAGTTCACTCTGTGGCCAATTGTGTTACCCATTGTGAGATAAGCCCCCATGTCAAGATCTGTTGGTGGTGAATTTGAAAAAACCCGAGCTATGGATGAAACCGACAAATTCCCTCAGTGACACGTTCGTCACAATGTCCAGATCTTCCAAAGTTCTGTCACCCAAAAACCGATTACGTCTGTTCTGAAGTACAGGGCATTTGTACAAAAGGTGTTCTTTAGGGGCAGACCAAGCAGCTAAATTGCCAATAGTGCAGTGCCCCTTTAGGATCTGTTTTCTTGTCGAACTCAAGTAATTAAATCTGACGTGAAATTTGTCCAAAAATGGAAAAAGGATTATGGATTCTAGGATTTCAGCAAATTTTTGTGCGATATTCAGTTTTTTACATTTTTTCTCCAAATCACAGAAACACAGACTAAATGGAGCAGCTTTTGCAAATTTTGATGGTAGCTAACTCTCGGAAGTCGCCGTAGTATAATAGATGGTGTATTGGCTTTTTAGACGAAACCGCGTGGTTTAAACCCCAGCTCAGACATCTTGAACAAAATGAAATATGAACAAATATTTCTACGGCGACTTCCTCTCAACAGTCTTCGGACAAAAACTCTGAGAGTAAATAAAGTTGCGATGAAAAGTTTTTCAATAATCTGTCGTTCGAAGTGGACAATTATCGATAAATTTAACACACCACATGGGTGATTCGAGAAGCTAGGTTGTAATGCTAACTAAAGGATTATGACGACCAATTAAGTTAATTAAGTAACTGATAGATCCTTGTTTACATTAACAGTGTTGTCCTATCAGTTGAAAGGCAGAAAATTACAAGTCATGAACTTATTGACCCACTCTTGCAGTGATTAAGTATTACATGAGAGGTCATTGAAGCTAAATTTAAAAAAGTATGTACAGTACAAAAAGGGTGGTCCATCCCACAGATAAAACGTTCGTAATAGAAGAGCAAAGGACCAACTTTTGTTGTAATACAGCAGAGTGTTGTGTGGAAGTAATGATGTTGATGGTGCTAATGGTTGGCTATACTGTCTGTTATAATTTCCTATCATAAACGCTTAACAATGGAAGTTTAAAAAAGCAATAAATTTTAATTGCGTCTATAGAATATATACGAGACGATAACAGCAGTAATAACAACAAAAAATTAAATTAAAATAAAAGCAAAATAAAATGAAAATTAGAAAAAAAGTAGTGCTTGAGTAAAAAAAAGTTTATGGCCATTTCTTTAACATCTTCAGTGGTCTTGGCAATTTTACTTGCCCGCCAATACATTGCGATTACAACCAACTTTACTTAACCGACTGACTGATAAAGTTATGGCCATAATAACGACGAAGAAAAGTTAAACAGAAAATAACCAAAGAAATGTTAGAAGACTATGAGGAAGAAATGGTGTTTAGAAGAGTCGTAAAATTGTTTGATAGATCAGTTCAAAGAAAGATGCTGCATAGATCTCATGTGTTGAACGCGCAAAAATTCTTCTTTTAATGTGTTGTCCGATAGTATTGTGGCTTGAAACTATTAAAGTAAAGCAATAATTAAAAAAAAAATTAAGAAGAACAAAACAAAACAAAATTAGAAAAAAAAGAAAATAAAAATTAAATGGCCAACATAATTGTTGTAGCCGTTCAACATATTGTTGTTGTGATAATTTCCAGTTAATAAAGCGAAAAGCGAAAACTTCTATACAAGATGCACATTTAAAAACAGAAAAAAAGCAGAAGAAAAAAAAAACGTTTGCAAATGTGAAAATTTCTAATTCAGAAAAAAAAAGATAAAAACAAGAAAAATTAAATTAAGAAAAAGATCTAAAAGAAGAAACAGTGTAATTGAAATAAACCAATAAACTAATCGAATAGGAATTCTTTTTTTGTTTTGTTTCACTTTATTTGACCTGATCTATTGTACATGCATCGATCGGCATACTGTTGCTGCAATCTCACGAAAGCGAAGATAATCCGTAGCATATAAGAAATAATAACAAGGAAAACAAAAACAAGGAAAAAATCTAGAACGTTATGATTGTTATTAACGTACGCAGATAGTATTTGATTAACATTAGCTAAGAGTTAACAAAAATGTTCCAACAATTTTACTTGAGTTGTGTGAATTTAATTTTTTATTTCAATTTTCTAACGGCTGTTGTAAATTCGCGACGACCTATGATGGTTGTTACAACTTTTAAGCCTTCAACACTTTTGCTGCCACCAGGATTTGATTCACAACCAGTGCCTCGTCAACCTATGCTGTATCCATATGCTGTGGCTCCGCCTGTTCCACCAACAAGGCCTTCCCTACGAACCATAAAACCTATTACAACTGCCGACTGGGTGCCCTTAAACATAAATGCTAAGCATGATTCACTTCAAATACCTCCCATATTGGCAAGTACTCGTCCTATTCCCCTTATGGAAGAGCGTATTCCATCTGATTCGCAACATTCATCATCGCCTTCTTCGAATGATGGTCCCGTATTTGAGTCGATTATTTATGGCACATGGAAGCCAGATCCGCCTTTGCAACCGGTTAAAATGTTAAATGACACCAAATTGCTACACTATCAACATCAACAACAGCAGCAACAACAGCTGCAACAACAGCTGCAACAACAACAACAACTCTATCAGCAACAAGAGAATCAGAGTAACAGGTTCACTGATGATGGCAGTATTTATAACAGCAGTTATGGTGGCCTGGTTGTAAATGGAACATTTTATAATAAAACCATTAACAGGCAACATGGTAAGTAATGAATAAACGAATAACAAACAATACATTGTCATACATACATCTACAGTGCAAACCCGATTTGCCTAACTGATCACAAAATTCTTTAAAAACTCTTCCTTTAAGAAGAGATCAAGCATTTCATCAAATTAATTGGAACTTATTGAGGCACTGCTTGTATGCTCAAGTATACATTGTTACTTCCAATGTATAAGAATTGTTTTTGGTGTTTTTGTAACACCTATGGCTTCTATAGGGTGGGTGAATTAAAAGTTTAAATTTAATAATGCAATGCAAACAAAAACGGTTTGAAATTTTACTAAATTTTTGTTTTTTTGTTGTGGAGAACAATTTGTTCCGGTTAGAAATCGAATATTATTTCATTCATATGGCTGTCGCGACTGGCCTTACAGTACCTCATTCAATCGTCCACTTTTTTTGTCGTATTTTGGCAAATGGCATTACGAATGTCGGCCTTCAAATGCTCAATTGTCTCTGGTTTGTCGGCATAACACTTTACTTTAACGACCCCCCACAGAAAATAGTCCAACGGTGTCAAATCGTAGCTTCTTCGCGGCTAATTGACATCACCCTTTCGGCTAATTAAACGTCCATCAAGCGTTTGATGCATAAATCGATTGTGGCATGAGATGTGTGACAGACAAGCTGCATCATCCTGTTCAAACCATACATCGTTCATATCAATACCATGAAGAGCGGCTACAAAAAATTCGTTTATCATCGTGCTTTAAGTGTCTCCATTGACCGTAATGGTTGCGTTGTCCTCATTTTCAAAGAAATATGATCCAATGATGCTCCTGCTCCGCAAGCCGCACCAAACAATTACTCGTAATGGATGCATTGGCTTCTGTAAGATTACGTGTGGGTTTTCTGAGCTCCAAATACGGCAATTTTGATTATTAACGTACCCACCAAGGCGAAAATGAGCTTCATCCGAAGATGATTTTCTTTGGAAAAATCAACATCATCGTGCAGTTTCTCATTAGCCTATCTAGCGAAGCGAAAAAGAAGCGTAAATATATTCATTACGTTCAGTGGAGGAAATATACAAAATTTTATGACATACATACATACATAATTGGTCATTACAACCCTTCAGTCAGGATTACGACCTAGTTTCTCACACCACTTATGTTGTGTGTGTTAATTTTATACATGAGTGGCGGGACCTACAGTTTAAAGTCGATTCCGAACGACAGAATTTATGAGAAACTTTACATGGCAATTTTATTTACTCTCAGAGTTTTTGCCAGAAATCTGCTGAGAGGAAGTCGCTGAAGAAATATTTTTTCATATTTCGTTTTGATGTCTGGCCTGGGGCTCGAACCCTGGCTTTACGTCTAATAAGCCAACACACTACCTACTAGACTACGGCGACTTCAAAAAATTTTAAATTTTATGACATAATAGAATGTATTGCCAGACTCTTAATAACCGATGCTTCAAATGTAAACCGATAGATGACCCACTCCATATAAATTCAAAATTTCATGGTGATTGGACTTAATCCAGTAAACTGAGCAATTTTAATTACTTTTCCATAGTCCTGGAATTACTTTAATTGAGTGATTTAGCTCCGCATATTACAGTATTTAATGTGCAATTGAAATTAAAGTTGCTTTAACGGTAACATGTTTTTATTTTAATACAATTGTACTACTATGAAATGTTCATGGTGCTTTTCTGGCCAGAGTTACTTCATTAACCTCATTGATTTCATTGTGATTTTTCATCTTTCATTGGACCAACACTCAGGAGATGACCCTATTCATGGAGTGCATTGTGTTGGAATACAGGAAAGATAGTTTATATAAGAAATGAAAGAGGAGGTAGTGCTACAATTTTTTTAATGGCCAGTGTACGTACCTTTGTCACTTTTTTTGAAAATTACTTTTTAGTAGTAATTCTCACTTTCTTTTTTTATTGTGAGGAATAATCTTAGATAATGTCAGATAAATAATCAGACAATCACAAACACTTGGAATCTCTGATGCTAATCGAACCCACGGCCTCGGCACTTGAAGTTTAGCAGACTACCTACTAGCCCATCGGGGCACCCAAAGCATTGGAACGCTTAGTGAGAGACCAAACAATTTGTTCGTTATTCTAGTTGTTTCTCAAATATGCTTGAAAAGCTTGATACACTGAGCGCCAAAAGTGAGTAAACATCACTGAAGTAATTCATTTTCTCTGGATAGCGAGAAAATTAAATGAGAATAGTCGAATAAATTTCCAAAACTAAAAACGTTTATTTATTACTTATAAAATGTTAAAACAAAAACAACAATTCATGATAAAGGAACTTTTTTTATACTTAAGAACAAAATTGTTTTATACTTAAAAACAAAAGTGTTGACTCACTTATGGCGCTCATAGTGGTATACAAATTATTCGATAGTTTTCTTTATTATTACATTAATATTTTGGCTCGTAGTGTATTTAAAATAATGACATAAAACTCTCGACTAATAGACTAGCACCCTAACTACTAGTCGTCATGGGTAACTTGTCGACAAAGTGGTCCCTTCTTTCTCCTCCAACTCGCACTCGCCGCAATGTGACTTAAAATCCTTTTACGCTGGCAAATTGTTATTCCTGTGTATTCCTATTCTTTTGACATGGTCAGCTCAGTGGCACGTTTAGTTCCCCTTGACTACCATAATGCATTCTGAGCAAGGTATTTCCAACTACTAGCATTTCTATTTGGTCTGACAACAATTCCAGCTGGCACGACTACCTTAATCGACTGTCGCAGCAGTTTTGTGTCGTTCTTATTTGGGTTCCTAGTCATAGGGATATGTCGGACAATTTTGTAGCTCACAAACTTGCAAGAATAGGTACGCTACTACCGAATACCATTTGACACGTGAAAATAGGAATGCCTCCTATTTTATTAGCCTGTCCATTGGACTGAAGCAGAATCTTGTTTCATTGGCAGGTTCTCTGCCCTCGTTCTTGCCGGTTGGAACAAACTATGGAATCCCTTTTTTTGTTCTTACGCTATATGTGAAGTCTTTTGTCAAGCCTAGCTTCTTGATTTGAGGTGAATGGTCTTGATCGATCTTCGCGGAATTATCCCACGAGCAGATCGACTAAGCGCAAACGTAAACACTTTTGTTTTTCTAAGAATTAAGAGCGCTGACTGAGATAAAAAAACGTGTCGCAAATGCGGCTACAACGGATTTATTCCTAAGGTATGAAATGTCGCAAATGGGACGACAATCACCAATCAAATAATTACTGAGCATCTGGGACATCTCTATCACTGTATCTCTTTTCACGGGTCATTTTGTAATCGCTACGCATGGAAAGACTCTGTGCTTAGCTACAAATGACTTGAGAGAACTTGGCCATAGATTTACGGACATCCATTTATGCTTTTAATATTTTGCTTTTTATGCGACTGAGAGAACAAATGACTTCTGCAAACGTTGCACATTGGTTGAGTGAGGAGAGTATTTTTTGTCTTCTTTGGCTCAATGCAGTCTGTTTTTAATAGTGTCGGTCTTTCATGATAGTCCAAGGAAACTATAGTTTATTGACACCGAATTAGAGCGCTAAATTCATTATATTTTAGGTTGGTTTTCTGTTTGACTCAGTTTGGATGTCATGTTTTAATGTGAAGCCCGGATTCTGATTTTTTAGAGCGGTTAATACGGATTTGTTAGTTAACTTTAAGGCATTGTTTCATGTTGTATCACAATGGGCCGCTATGAGTACTCAACCGAAATTTTTTTGGACCTGGCACTTTCTGGTACTTTATTCGATAACTTTACTACTATTCGATCTCAACTCATCTAGTTTTGTAACGTATGATGGCTTTAAAACTTTTTTAAAACAATTTGTGGAAGGTCAGTTGTTAATAGAGCGCAGCGGCTTTCTAATTTTATTTGAAGAATTGGTTTAGGAGTGGGATTTTTCATTTGTATATTTTCATTATCCTCAACTGAACACATCTTTTGAAATTGTGTTTCTAAAACTTATTTTCATTTCTCTGAACAGGTGGTTTCATTGGTCACATACAGCAGAAGCCAACAAAAGGCGACAGATCTAGTCTGCAGAAACAAAATTCGGACAACTCGCTATCAAATTCATCTTCAGCAGAATATAAATCAAAAGAGTCTAGAGAAGCCAACTCAGAACTGAAGGTGCGCAAAATAAAGAAACAAGGGCGCCAAAAAATACGGCCAAATAGCCAACAAACAACAGAACAAACTGCAATTGAAAAAAGCTCTGCAGTTGACTCCATAACAACGACAAGCACAGCAAAGCCAATGACTACAAAAGAATTTGAAACACACCAACTGAATGTGATCAAAGTCAACGCAACTGATCCCAAAATAATGGAGGTGGTTAAACAAATTAATGAATCTGCAGAAATCATATACAATCACAAACAAACCTCAACACATTCCATTGACATGACGGTGACTACAGCACCTTCCAATACCAATCTTGATCATTATGATGAAAATGCTGATGAAGATTACAGTGGCGATGAGATGGGTGACTCCCATACACCATTAGCTACAGTGTCATCAATACATTTAAGTACACAACTGCAAACGAGTGATGATGATTTAGAAAATATTAGTGCCACACGTAGGAGTTGGCCTGCAGATTTTATGAATACACCCCTAACAACCGCTACAGATGCACATTGGAATGATTCGTATACAAATGATGGCAGCGTAGAAAGTCATGGCCCTGATATACCCACAGAATTGAGTGCTCTCAATATACCGCCATCGTTATGGCCAAAATTACCGGGTAATATAACCAAATTCGGTATACCATACGAGACAAAAAGTTCTGCCGAAGAACCGGCTCTTTGTGTTCCGATAACAGTGCAGGAACAAAACATAATGAACTCTAAAGAATTCGTGTTCATTGAAAGAATATTTTGTTTCCCGAAACCACCCTCATCCACTACATCAGAATACAGTTCGGAAGAGCGAATTAAAGTGTTCAATCCGACCATCTCTACAAGAGCGGCCACCAGAGCTAAAGTTCAAAATTTTAATGATTTTTTTGATTCAAATATCGGCGTTACGACGAATTGTGCAATGAGTAATTTTAAGAATTATTTAAATTTAGTGACGTTTATTTTATTAATTAATTTTAAATTTATTTTTTAACAAAAAGGACTTTTTAAATTTTATACGAAATTTATTTTAATTAAATTCAATTGTTTAATTTTATTTTAATACTCAGGTTAAATATTTATTACGAAATAAAGAAAAGGTTCTATTGACATGATTGCATTTCTCTTTCAAATAATTCGTTTAAGGCTCTCTTGATTTTAATAGATTTTTTATAGCCTAAGTGTACACGTGCTAGTAGGCTGTGATTCAGGGAAAGTCCAAGACTAAAAAATTGGAAAGTTTTGTTATTGCTTGATTCGGTTCGATTTGTGAATAATGAACATTAGTAGAGATGATACGCCATATTTTACTACGTAGTAGTCTGGTAGGTAGTGTGTTGGCATATTAGACATGAGGCCACGGTTCAAACTCCGGGTCAAACATCAAAACGAAAATATGAAAAAAATATTTCTTCGGTAACTTCCTCTCAGCAGATTTCTGGCAAGAATTCTGAGAACAAATAAAATTGCTATGAAAAGTTTCTCAAAAATCTGGCGTTCGGAGTCAACTTTAAACTGTAGGTCCCGCCACTCTTGTATAAAATTAACACACACAACATAAGTGGTGTGAGAAACTAGGCCGTGATCCTGACTGAAGTGTTGTAATGACTAATTATGTTATGTTATGATTATCACAAGTGAAGGTAGTAAACATCTTATTAAATATTTAGGTTCTAAGAATCAATTTAGCTACGAATGGTTGGTATCCAAAAAGCTTGCGCTACTGATAGTCTGTTAGCATTTCTTTCCGAAAGGTAGAAATTTAAAAGTATTTAGTAGAGGCATGGGACGGTTATAACAAAACTTATTGATATTGATATCGGATTCTTTGGTATTGCAATATGCGAGTTGCCATTGATGAAGTAACATTAGCTAAGGTAAGGTTAACTTCACGGATGCCATTAAGCTCTACTGTATTTCGAACTTAACATCATGTCCGTTCCGTTATTAGTTCAAATCGATATACCTTAAGTAAATGAGATGGAACTATCAACATGATCAATCCAAGAGCCCATACTATGTGTTAGCTCATTAGTGCAATATTAGCATTATAATGAGCCATCTGTGCATCTATAAATATGGAAAGTCTAAGGCCTGTTTCTACAAGCTATAGAATTTCACTTGATTGCCTGTTTACATGGGAAACACAAACAAAATTAAGTGTTGTTAATTGTCTTACAGAAACAACACATAAGATATTGAAAAAGCAGAAGCTCTAAATTACATATGTATATCAGATATATAATTGTTATCTAACAGTGTTGGCCCTATGCTCCCTAGAGGAGTAAGAGGAACATACAGTGGTGGCCACGAATTTAAGACACGACATTTTCCTTATACATTTGTGATAATTTTAAATCTTATCAAATATATTTTAGGTCCATGATATTTTTCTTAATATATTAGTAATATTAGCAACAAAAATTAATAATATTTTGCTACCTATATTTGGTTAAGAATTTTTATTTACATATTATATAGATCAAGACAAAATGCTAGTCAGGATTTGATATTTCTTGACACAAGTGGTTTACGTTGTGCAATACACCCACGCAAGTTTTTCTCATTTAGACATCTTCTTATTGCCCTAGATGAAATATCGATACCAAAATCCAATACAATTTTATTATTTGAGCTCCTGAAAGGATTATTAGCAGCTACTTTAGGGTGTGGTTTTTCGGGCTCTAGGTTGCTGTTTGACATTTTTGGTGGTACCATGTTGCTTGATGTGTTCCAACGCGTTGTAAATCTTTCAACTAGAACATTTAAGCAGCTTGGATATCTCCATTATTATTTTTCCATCAAATTAGTTGTTGGATCAGTTTTCGCTCGGCATCGGTATTCCAGGTACCTCTGACCATTTATAATTAAATATTTCTATGTATTCCAGCATAAAATAAAATAAAACATTCGTTACTCAACGTTTAGCTTCAAAAAACACCAAAAAATCACTTAAAAACCAAATATTTCTGAAATGTCTTAAATTCGTGGCCAATTTCAAATTAACGTTTTTACAATAATATGATCAAAAAGCAACAAAATGTAAAAAGAAACAAAATAAAATATTGGTACTTTTTCTTAATATTACAGGGTACATAGAAGAATAAAGAATATCAATTTTGATATTACAGGATTGTAAATATTATCACAACTAAGTTAGTCATATGTCGTGTCTTAAATTCGTGGCCACCACTGTATATATAACAGTGTTGGCATATATTTTAAACGCTTATTAGTATGTATACAACTGTGAATTTGACGAATGGACTGGCTTTCACAATTCTTTCGATATTACATTAGAAAAGCATCATAGATTCCATGTCGAATATCAAATTTTTTTACCCTGAAGAAGGATCGCCTTTTTAAATACCACTAATAAAGCCATTACGCAAAACGATTGGAACAAGCGCGGTCCACGCATTTATTAATAAATATTGTAAAAATATAAATTATAATTTTTATACTTTTTTGTTTATATTTTATTTCAATTAAAATAATTTTAATTTACTATATATCAGTTATGTACACACCTAACTTCTCACACCACTTACGTTATGTGTTTTAATTTTATACATGAGTGGTGGGACCTGCGGTTTAAAGTCGTTTCCGAACGACAGATTATTGAGAAACTTTTCATGGTAGTTTTATCTATTCTCAGAGTTTTTGCCAGAAATCTGCTGAGAGGAAGGAAGGAAGAAGAACTATTTTTTCATATTCCGTTTTGTTGGAGATGTCTGACCAGGGGTTTGATCAGAGGCCTCGTGTCTAACTACATCGACTAGTCCTTTGAAAAAACAAAAAACGTAAACTAAAATAACTTCTGTTGTGGGTTCGATTCTCACCAAAGGCTCTGATCTTGTACACTATAACGGTCGAAGTTACTTAGCTCAGAGTAGTTATAATATAATTTGTTATTGTATTCTAATAAATAAATAAATAAATAAATGAATAAATAAATAAATAAATAAATAAATAAAAACAATACATCAATAGGCAATATGATATAAAATAGCCATAACATTTTCAAAGTACAGTGAAATCTCCCGTAGGCGGACATCAGTCGTCAGCAGATTTGACCGTTAACGGGAGGTGTCTGTTCACGGGATAGTTCACCATAAAAATGTCAGGACTTTGTGCTATTAAATATGCTATTATGAGTAGACAAATTTCAACACAACTTATGTATATGTATGCATATGTTTATTTAATTTTTTAATCTATTTCAGTTTAGATTTATTTACACACATTTATATAAAACAGATCTCCTGAATTAATTTCTTTCTATTTCATAATAAAATGTAAATATATATGTTAACTCCAGATTGTCATACGGCCTTAAGATCTTCCTTATTTTCCAAAATGTTTGCAGCCTGAGTTTTCCCAATATTAAATTTTGAAAAAAAACCATTCCCATTAGCACCAATTTTTCAAAATGTTTTGTTTTGTTCCCTTGCACATTTATTATTTTTTTTTATTTTTTCTTTTAATGTAAGAGAATTTCGTCCAGCCATCGTACAATAACTAACACTTTACGCAATCGACACATTGTCCCAAAGGAACACATTCAAAAAATATAAAAAAAAACTATACTATAATCTGCCAAAAAGAGAATCACACAATTTTATATATGTATGTACATAAATGTGTTGCTGTGGGGTATATACATATATATTTATCGGTGAACATTTTTGAATTTTGTCCGTCTACTGGAGGTATTTTTATGAAAAAAGTGTCCGCGTCCGGCCAAAGGAGTGTCCGTACAGAAGAGAGTAATCTGTTCTACAAATTCTTGTAAAAAAAAGGGACTACAAAAATTGTCCGTTTAAAAGAGGTGACCGCCTACGGGAGGTGTCCGTTAATAGAGTTTTCACTGTATATTTAAAACTTATAAAAATTGAGACATTTCGTTTTTTGGTTGTCCTCTCTTTTTTTAGTTTCTCACTGCATGACCTGTTGCATGACCTTGTTTAGCATAGATTTCGAAGTTACTTTATGGTTCCTTCTTTTCTTTTCTAATAAATCCCACAGACTCTCAGTGGGATTGAGGTTGGATGATTGAGAAGGCATAAGCAATTGTTTAGGGACGTAAGATCGGAGCGGCTATCAAATCAAGGCTTTGAGGCATTGTTTTGTTTACTAAAAAAAAATTTAATGTAATTAGTTGTCACTCTTTGTATGGAAGAGTGAGATTTTCTATCGTTTGATTAATGGCTTCTTAAACTTATTTTACTTTCCCATCAATTAACAAACATTTCATTACCTTTGCGATTCATAATTACAAAATTAAAATTCAAACTTTGCATTTATAACATCGGGTCTTTTATTAATCACTACAAATCTTTAGATTTAAATAAAACAAAGTGTGCGTGGGAAGTTATCGACATTTTTCATTTGTATGAAAGATCTACTGATGTCATTATATATGGAATACAATATCATTCAAATGTCCATCACAGTTTCTCTGGGTATGGCACATCCGAAATGCGGAATTTTTTATGACTCTGGCGAATAAATTAGACTGAATATTACACCTGCGAGTTAAGAAAACCCCACAAAAAATTCTAATATGCGCAAATCGTACGATCTTAGCACCAGTTCATATCACCTCCATTTGAGATGATCATTCCCTTAAATCGCTCGTGCAGAATAAGACACGAGCTGTGTGGCACGTTGCGCTTTCTGTTGATACCAGAACTTCCTTTTAAGTTTTGCAATGCTATCGTTGACACTGATGCCTTAGCTAATGTCGTTCTTAAAGAAATCGATCAATCACGCCGGGATGTATTTGACTCTCTTGGATCATAAGTTT
Organism: Sarcophaga subvicina; assembly: GCA_936449025.2. Lineage (NCBI taxonomy): Eukaryota > Metazoa > Arthropoda > Insecta > Diptera > Sarcophagidae > Sarcophaga > Sarcophaga subvicina. Next base: position 45,830,015 of record OW388084.2, read on the forward strand.
GTTTGTTCGCGTACCTATTTATACAGAAATCCATTGCTGAAGAATATTTTTCGATTAAAATTGGTATCAAAAACAACACCAATTTAAAAAAAAATGTTATTACTTAAATGCCTTAGTCTAGTGGGTAGTGTGTTGGTTTATTAGACGTGAAGCCATGGTTCAAACTCCAGGTAAGACATCTACAGCAAAACGAAAACGGCGACTTCCTCTCAGCAGATTTCTGGTAAAAACTCTGAGAGTAAATAAGAATGCCATTAAAAAATTTCTCAAAAATCTGTCGAGATGACTTTAAAACTGTAGGTCCCGCCACTCATGTATAAAATTAACACACACAACATAAGTGGTGCGAGAAGGTCGCAAGAATGGCTGAAGTGTTGTAACAACCAATTATGTACGCGTGCGTGTATGCATTATTTGAACGTGGTGTTAAATGATATATACTTCTATGGTGATTTGACAAAATAGTCTGAATAAATGGCAACTAATTTGATAGATGCAGCTTCAATAAGATGGATGGTAACAACTGTCAAAGTTCGGAAGTTCCTATTGGAAGACTCTATATAAAACAGCCTAAAAACTGTGTTCCTTCTCTGTTGATTTATGAATTTTTATAAGCATTTTCGTAACTAAAAATATTCTAATTTAAAAAAAACATTTAAAATTTCATGGAATATTTCATGTTTATGATGTATTTCACATTCATTAAATAAATTTTATTTATAGGGTGTATCCGGATTGAAGGACCATTTTTTGAATTTTCTATTTCCTAACATAAGAGGATAAATTCCTTCAAATAAAAACCACATTTTTTTTATTACAATTTTGAATTTAAATTTGAATTCATTTAAGTTTTTTTTTATTTGTATTTTATTATTCAATACATATTTATTTATTCATTCGTTATTGTTACATGCAACATTACAATGAAACAATAATATTTGAAATTAATTTTTTTGTGTGTTTATTTCTTAAATATGTATGTATGTATGTACTCGAGACATATGTACATTTGAATATTTTTGAAAAATTTAAAACCAGATTTTTCGTTTTTGTATTTGTTGTTGTTGTCGTTGTTGTTGTACATTTTGAAGATACAGAAAAAAACAAAGGAAAAAACACGATAATTCAATAAAATTGCACAATAAGTTTGTAAATTTTAAACGAACAGAAATGAATGATGAGAAATAAATTTGTTGCACACCATTTGAGAATAAGAGTTGGAGATGAATTTTGATTTTGTGGAAAAATTTTTGGAGTCTCGTACACTTGCAACATGCCAAAAAACAAACACTAAAACTCATTACAAATCACAGGCTTCTTCTTCTTGTTTCTTTTTTTACTTGCTTGGCTCAATTTATTTCCTTTCGCGTTGTTTCTTTACAATTCTTTTTTAATTTTTTTTCGCTTTTAAAATTTAAATAAATTTTTTAAAATTATTATTTATAAGAACGCTTTAATTAATTAGAAACATTTGTAGGAGCGAGAGAGGGATAGATTAGGAAATTTAGAGAAATATTTTGGAGGAGCAAGTTGTGTTTTAAATTTATGGATTTTCCAGAGGACCGACATATTGTCCATTTTGATTAGCAATTCGTTGATTCTCCAATCTCTTTGCAAATTCGGGATCACTTTTGGCCCTTTGCTCTAGACGTTCCTGTTGCAATTTAATTCCCGCATAGATTTGATCCAAACCCTTTTGGATTTCATCAGGTATGGCTGGTGGTGTTGGTATATGATCGCCTGTGGCCCGGAAACCACGTTCATCGGCGGTGTATTGCACATTAATGGTATCACCCTCTGGCGATTGGTATGAGTATTGGCCATGCTGCACCAAGACACCGTTTGGATTTATATCAGAGAAATCCTTAAGGAATCCAGTTTCTTCGTGTATAATATTATTGCCCGTTTCGTATTCAGTTTTATAGCTGCCATCTTCACTTTGCTCTTTATTGTACTTTAAAATTGGTATCCATGTGGAAGTTTCTCGTCTCTGATCGATCTTCTCATCGTTGGGTATAGTATTGACATTACTGGGGCGATGTTGAGGTTGAGGCTTTGCCGTACTGCATACGAACAACGCGTAGATACACAACGTAAGCAACTGCGAGGATCAAAACGTAAGAGGAAGAAAAAAAATATTTTTAATATTTAATGACGTTTTTTTAGATTTTTAAAAACCGTTTTTCTTTAATTATTATTTTTTACTTACAAACACTTTCATTTTCTATTGATTTTTTCGCTTTTATTTCGTTTCTTTTTATTTTTATTTTTGTTTTATTTTATTCCAATTCAATTCCTTTCAGGATTTTTCTTTTTCTATTCTTTGAAATAATTTTTTTGTTTTATTTTATTTTTTTTTTAATTTTTTTCTTTACTTAAATTCACAATTTTTCATTAAATTTTCCCAAATGGTTAAACAACGTTTTTATTGCCGCTTAACAGTAATTTTTAGCGGAGTGAAAGCAAAATTTGTAAAAAGACTGTTCAACAGCGGGCCCTATTTAAGCTATTTATACTGTCACGACTGCGCCTCCTTTAAGACGTCTAATAAATGAGCAGACAAAGTGAGTCGACCAACAACAAGATGCCTCTTAAGCCCACCACATACATACATGCCTAAGCAAATGCAACTTTAGTCTGTGTGCCTGTGTAAGTTTAGCTTGCCACAATCACAACCACCAACATGTGGTTGAATGATGTTCGTTCACTTTACGATTTTAAGGTGACCACAAACTATTTTCCACGACATTTTTCAAAAATTTCTGCTCAAATGATTGTTAACAAATAAATGTATTTCTTGATTTAAATCTTTTTTACAAAATTTGTTTGTGGTGTTCGTTCTGTTATTTAAAAAATTTAAACAATTTTTCTTGAGCGCCTAAGTTATTGTGGTTACCATTTAAATTTAATAGTTCAGGTATTTAGAATTCAAGCTAGAGGCGAGTTATAGAGAGTAGTTTACCTCATTACATTTGCATTGAACTGTATATTTTAATTTGTATAGTAAGACAACGGATCGTCGTAGTCTAGTAGATAGTGTGTAGGCTTATTAGACGTAAAGCCAGGTTTCGAGCCCCAGGACAGACATCAAAACAAAATACAAAAAAAAAGTATTTCTTCGGCGACTTCCTTCTCAACAAATTTCTCTAAAAACTCTGAGAGAAAAGTTTCACAGAAATTTGTCGTTCAGAATTAACTTTAAACTGTAGATCCCGTCAAATACATACATAATTGGTCATTACAACCCTTCAGTCACGATTACGACCTAGTTTCTCACACCACCATGAGTGGTGGGACCTACAGTTTAAAGTCGACTCCGAACGACAGATTTGAGAAACTTTTCATGCCAATTTTGTTTACTCCCAGAGTTTTTGTCACAAATCTGCTGAGAGAAAGTCGCCGAAGAAATACTTTTTGTATTTTGTTTTGATATCTGGCCTGGGGCTCGAACCATGGCTTTACGTCTAATAAGCCAACACACTACCTACTGGACTACGGCGACTTCCAAGGTCCAGACATCTCCAACAAACCCGAATATGAAAAAAGGTGCCACTTAAGCCAGTTTTTAGGCCCGTTGTGATACAACAACCGACATTTAACCGGGCGATTAAACATTCTCTAGAGGAAACTGAGTTCAAAATAAATCTTGCAGCAATTTTTATGTTTGAGAGCTTGATCAAGGATATCAGATTTCAGGACAGGGCAATGAGACATGAGGGGAATGGCAGTCTTCTCCTGCTTCTGAGGACGAAAGTCATTCCTAAGTCGAAAGCAAAGTGGCCCATTATAATCGCTATGGTGGGATGGGTCCAGCGGAGTCTATAATAATATTCACATTATACTATTATACTACTAATATTCACATTAACTGAAAAAATTAGAATATTTACGAAGTGTAACTTGGCTAGCTCATCAGCAATGCAATTACCAACGATATCTCTATATCTCGTAACATAATTAAAATAAATTCTCGGCATCCATGGACAAGAACGGGCATTATGTACATATGTTTGGGACTTAATTCCATTTTGGTTGTCCAAATAAAAAAAAGAGTTTCAGGGAAATTTCCGCCACCTAATAAATATTGCGTCGCTTTTAAATATTACTGACCTCTACGGAAACTGGAAACTACCTCTAGCTCTACTAACGAACTACATATCGTTAATTTGAAATAAGCATTTTGTCTTAACTTATTTTTTTGCTGTCATATGCAAATAAATTGATAGTAAGTTAAAATTAGACGGCCATACTACTGTCCTAAACTTGGAACATAATATTACTACCGTGGTGTAGAAGTATGGGGTTTCCATATAATCTATCCACCAATCTCGGTACACTGAAACTGTAAGATGTTAGTTGATGTTAGTAAGGATACGCTTATGTTAACTACTTGCCTCTATGTGAAATGCCAGACAATTTCCATTCATTTTCCATTCCACAGGAAGTTTCTGACTTCATCATTAGTATGCAAGTTCGTTTGCCTGTTCACTTCCCTAAATTCATACACTATTTGGGATCAAGCTTTCAATGTGTTCTCAGAAAGCGTGATACTGATTTTGATCCAACATCATGGGATATGAGGGCTCGAATGACAGCTTGAGTGCCAGATAATGTTACCATGATTTGTACTTTTCTTGTAAATTTAATTTTCTACATTTTTCGATAACATAAACTTGCAAAATATCTGTTTCAATGTGTTTCTATACCCTTGCCTTTGAACCATTCGTGTACTTTAGAATGGTAACTCTTTTAAAGGAGCATGTAACCTACAAATTGCTCCATCATCCCTATTACTCCGTCTTCTGTGATTGTATTATATACACCTGTATTAAACATATTATTACCCAAGGCACATTCTTGATCAAGTTAAAAGTGTGCTTGACTTGTTGATTTTTTCTTTTTTAGCAACGTAGTAAATGGTATTCCTCGATATTTAATATCTTAAAAAGGTATTTTAGTATTTATTTTCGTAATGTTCAATCAAGCTGTATTCAAGTTATTATTTCAAATACCTGGTCCCCCTATTATCGTTATGATAATTAATTTTGGCGGATTATCATGAGAGTTATTTGTTTGAGACTGTTTTCATTACCGGTGTACTCTGCTAGAGTATTGCAGACTCAAGCTTCAAGTAATTCATCGGTTTTTCTGCTGCGATTTGGCAATTGTAAAATGCTTTACGTCTGTATTTACGTTGACGACGTCGATTGCTTGCATCGGTTTGTTCACATTCCTCTGTACATGAAAATGTCTATTCGCAATTCGTTTTTTTTTCAAAGAGCAAAACAACTATCGCTCTCATTTAGGGTACCGTTATAGAAAATAATTGTAATTCTGTTATTCAATTTTCTTTGAAATCTTTTCTTAATTGTGGTGAGTTTTTTGTCAGTAGAATTTAATTTGAAAGCATTTTACATCAGCTGCTATATAATTTCTATTTTATTTGCGCAATTGCTTGCATTCTACGCATGATATTTGACGTATGAATTGATCCAAGTTATATAATGATCTATGCCAGCATTTCATATTGATAACTGATGTTAAGTACTATCATACATATTTTTTTCATTTATCAGTTGGCCTTAACGGCTTTTCAAAAAGAGTTTCCAAGAATTTCTTGAAAAATATCTGTAACCAACACTTGTTGACTTTTTGCGATTATTTGCAAATCTCTAAATGTCGCGCATCATTGTAAAATTATGCCCCGTTATTTAGTTGGTGGAATTGAAGACAAAATTTTTCACAAATTGTTAAAAGACTGAAACCGGTTTTAAACTTTTATTTTTACAAATACTAATATAACAGGCCTAAGTGCATGCTCAGTACATTGCAATTGTAAATAACTTGCCATATATGTATGTATACATATGTGTGTAAGTATGCTAGGGATGTGTTTTTATGTATGTATATTTATTTAAATGTGAATAAAATAGATTTGCTTTGAGATTTATTGAGATTTCACGAATGTGATTTGGCTATAACGAATCGTATAAACATCTATAATGGCTAAGAGCATTTTTACAAATACAGGGTCTTTAAAATGAGGATTCGTTTGCAATTGTATTTGATGCTGTAGTTGTTGATTTTATTTTTTTATCATTTAGAATACGAAGCTAGCAGTCTCCGACATGTTACAGGCCATAGGTATTTCCATTGCTTCGGTTAATTTGGATATTATGCACTCGTTTTACGGGGAGGCTAGTTGGCAGCAGGAAGGTACGTGCAATATTGCCAGACTCTGTTGGATACGTATGAACAAGAGGAGGACTGACTCACTTCTGTCCTTAAACCGTAAGGCTATCCCTCGCACATTAGCCCGTAAGGATGGCTATTGTCCTTTTGGTAGGCTTGCCAAAAGACTTGGCATTCCAACTAATAACTTCTGTAGGAGCTGTGGTTGTGAGGAGGACGAGGAGACTGTCTTTCACCTCATGTATCAGTGCCCTGCTCTTGTCATGAACTCAGATCTCTGACCTGACCTCTCATTTGAAGACGTCATTGACCGAGTTTTCTAATATAAAGATTGCTGAAATAGCAGGATTTGTTTTGAACACGGGATGGTTTTCTCCAGGGAATGATTGACCACAGGGTAGAATTAATTGTGGTATCACAATTTGCCTAAGTCCTGAGCTAAGTGAGACCTCTTCCTTTGAGGGGCCCCACTACCTAACCTAACCTAGAATACAATTACAAATTATTCTAATTATTTCGAACTGTCTAACGTAGTTGCATATACTCAGTGTAGCATAACATACCAAAATTGAACCCGCTGCCACCATAATGCTACGACACAATTTATCAAAATTAGAATACTTGCGCATATGTGGAAATTATTATGTTAAAACCGGAGCGTAAACAAGCATCCATGCTAGCACCAATGAACGAATTAGTGCTGTCAATACAATAAGATGATGAAATATAGGTTTTAAAAATGTACATTTACTTGCTAACTTAGCTGATCATTACAACCCTTCAGTCAGGATTGCGACCAAACCCTTTACATCACCCACGTAAGTCCTACAACTCCTGTAAGATCTACACTTTAACGTCGACTTCGAACGTCAGATTTTTTGAGAAACTTATCATGGCAATTATATTTACTCTCACAATTTTTGCCGGAAATCTACAGAGAGCAGGAGGCCAAAGAAATATTTTTTCAAATTTCGTTTTGTTCGAGATGTCTGAACTGGGATATTAACCGTGGCCTCACCTCTAATAAGCCAACAACCTACCTAAGAGACTATGGCGACTTAAATTGGTAAATAAAATAAAAAATAAATGAAATTGTAATATTTAGGACTTGAAAATTTCACGTCCTACTGCTTAGAGCGCATATTAGTGTGATGGTGTAACTGTTCCTTGGGATGTTGGAAACATATTGCTGCGAGGTCGAATAAGCAGAATGGAAATCTATGACAAGATCGACTTAAAGTAAGAAAAAAAGACCTAAAAAAAATTCTGCATTTAATAGAGAATTTTCACGACTTTAAGTTGAGATTTGTAGATTTGAGACGATATCAAAGTCAGGAAAGTGAAGAAAATTAAATGCGTTTTTGGTGCTTTTTTGAAATTTTAGTAGGTTTATATGATATTTTTTTGTGGCTAAACGAATAGAGGTTTTATATTGATTTTTTTTTATTTGAAAGGGATGAGCTCAGATATTAATGTTAAAATTATTCGTTCAAAATTTAAAAATAATAAAAATTTCACATTTTTTTACCCTACCCAAAAAAAAGATAAGGATTTTAAAGGTGAAAGTAGTTTTTAGTAGTTTAATGTTATATACCACAAGATATATACCTCTACATTCAGGAACAAGAAAAAAGGTTTGCGCAAATTTGTGCAATTAATTTTGTCGATTTTTTGAAAATTTTACTTTTTTTGAAAAATTAAAAAAATTAGACGCAGTGTAATAAAGCCATAGGCAACAAAGCCATATGGCCTTATTTCTCAATAGAATGAGAACTAAAACTACATGGATTCAGTAGAAGCGATACCAATCGAGATGTCCTGAATAGGTTACTTTTAAGCAGTGACCCTTTTATAAGCTGCAGTACACAAAAATCGCTAAGGAATAGAAAAGCATTTTCATCAGATACTATTAAATTACTCCTTCCTGACATTGATGATGAAAATGATAACGATTTTAACGATTGTAGTTAGTTTCACTTTTTAAGTATTTTTAAGTTAAGTATTAAATAATGTAAAATAAATATTATGAATAAATTTTAATTATCGTAGAAGTTCAAAAACTTAATTACATATGTATGTCGACTATTATAACAAAATGAGATACATATGTTTGATTTTCTTAATGGACCGTAAGTGGTACCTAGGGGCACTTATGATTCGATCATAATATCAATTCATATTAAAGATGTTCATTTCGAATTTCATTGAGGTAATAAAATTTTTAAGCCCATTATAATTGCTAAACCTATTTTCTTAATGGGCCCTATTTTGGACCAAGGAGCAATTATGTACCGACCATAACAAAATTTGGTAATATGATTTAGATTTACAAAATACACGTTCATACCGAATTTCATCACGATACCGATGTTTTTAAGCCATTTATAAGCGTAAACGTGAATTCCTAAAGGGGACTTTATATGGGGACTAGGGTCAAATGTGATCCGATTTTCACCAAACTTTGCACCATGATTTCTTAGTACACAAAACTAATCCACGCTAAATTTTATCATGATTGTTGCATAATTACCATAATTATGTATAAATAAGTGCAATTTCGAGGGGAATTTGTATGGGAACTAGGCGAAATCACAGACCGATTTGAACCAAAATCAGTTGGGTTTATCCTTGGGCCTAATTCTCACTAACACTATCAAAAAATTCCAGCCATTAACTCATAAAACACTTCTATTAATTTCGGCCAGGTTTAAATGAAGAAGTGGCTAACAACCGTGGGAGTGAATATCAATAAAATGAGCGACGGTTTACAGGTTGTCTTCCAATATATTGTGAAGTAGAAATTGAACACAAGAGACATTACATTAGGAAAGCTACCAAAAATTTATGGCTGAAATGTCTAGCCATGACAGAGTATTCTGTTTCGTACATATCGTCATTAATTAACATACAAAAATATCTATTCAGAATATATGTATGTTTGAAAGGGAAACTAAACTATTTGTCGACATGTCTTAGTCACTTTTTTATATCATCTGGCCTTTCATCTTAGCACAGTTCTACTGTATTATATTGTAATCAACAAACGAGCGAATAATAAATATTTGATTAAAAGAAGAAAAAAATTTACCATTAATGATGATGATGAACAAATAATTAAAGTCTGTTTAATAAAATCCATATAAAAAGAATGATGTCGTCAGTGCCATATTCAGACAATACCATCCATACAGGCAGAGTTGTCATGAATATCTGGTCGTGCTATTTCAAATCAAGTTTCTATTGTCAACTGAGAGACCTAAATAGATTGGCAATAATAAATTGAAATTGGAATTGGACTACAATTTAATAGTCAGGGAAGATTTACATGAATTCCATTCGAAATTTGCATGCTCATAGATTTGAATTCAAGTAGATTAAACACCCTTGTGCTCACGTAATTGTTGATATTCGAAAAGAACTCTTTCGAGTCTAATGGGTGTGTGTGTTTTGTAATTGAACGAAATAGTATTTCCAATGATTTTTGCCTCTTATGGTGATTATGATGAAGGCAATACTTATTATATTGTTTTGTTTTGAGTGATTTTTCCTTCAAATTATAACAGACAGCAAACGAAATTGAAAGGTTAAAAAATTAACGAAAATTGCGAAAAACATAAACGAAAATAACAAATACAACACCATTTAAAATTAATTTATATTTCCTTAATTTATACATTCAATCATTTGTTGTTTTTCTTTCTGTTTTTTTTTGTTTTTGTTGACTTCCACTTTGACGGACTGCATTTTGTACGTTTTTTTTTCCAGATTAAGAAATCTCTATAAATTCATGAAACGTTGACGATTACGATGATGACAACGGCAGCAACGCCATCTACGACATCGGCTTTAACGCTTTAACGTTGTCTACTATTATTATTATTATTTCTGTGACTGCAAATTTAACAATAAAACAAATCAAAAAAAAAAAAAAAACTTACAAAAAAAACAACAATTTTTTGTTTGTTAAAAAGTTGAATAACCGCTTGAGTTTAGCCGGTAGTTTTTGCTTTGAGCGCTGTTGCCGTTTAAAGACGTCGACGTTAATGTTTTGGCATCATTTTTCGCTTCGTTTTGTTTGTCGTTGCAGTTTCATTTAATTGTTGATTATTGGTCTGATCGGTTGAGTCTATTGTGCAGCATGAGGTCTAGCATATGGCAGCATAAAAAAGTCTTTTTGCTGCCACAAAATGTTGTGAGACTTAAAACCAGTTTTAATGATTTTTTAACTTAAATTAACTACATTGGCTTGCATTTGTCTTTCCTGTGCAGCATCTTCCGCACCCACTAATTGGCAACTAAGTTAAAAACAAAAACAATAAAAATAGGCCAAATGCTTGTTAATGTTTTCGTTTTTAACAATTTTTCATATTTTTAATCTCGCCAATATAAACAATTTACCTTTTTTTAACAGTTAAGTAGATTAATTCCAGTCAATCAATTCGGTCTATGAGCATAATTTGTTCCGCAATGCAAAAAATTAAAGAATTAGTTGGATAGGGAATACAATATAATATACAGTGGACAGCGAAAGTCTTAGTACGGCAATATATTTTGACAAAAAAGTCCCCAAAGGCTAAATACTCTTGCACAAAGTCCTGATATGACTTCAAGAGAGTATTCAGGAAATAATTTGAAAGAACGGTTACTTGCACATGGTGCCACCAGAAAACACTAAACAAAACTTGTACATTCAATTCCAAATGGGTTAAATGGAGTGCTTGACCTTAAGGGATATTCTACTAAATACAAGGAATAGCACTTTCAGATATTAGGCCTTTGAATTTTAAATTCACTCAGGGTTCTCCTTGGCGGTACCAATGGAGTCATCCGAAACTTTTCCTTATTTTTCTCTTGTTTTATGAAAAACATTAAAAAATTTTTTGTTTTATAATAAAACGGAAATAAATTCATAAAATAAATACGTATATAAACTTTTGGCTAAATTTCATGAAATTGCTAAAATATATTGCCGTACTAAGACTTTTGCTGTCCACTGTACATATAAGGTGTTTTCAGTACTTACCTACTTACATTACAATCTTTTAATCAAGATTACAATCTAGTTTCTCACACCACCCATGTTGTGTGTGTTAATTTTATACATGAGTGGTGGGACCTGCAGTTTAAAGTCGATAGATTTTTGAGAAACTTTTCATGGCAGTTTTATTTATCCCTAGAGTTTTTTTTCTAGAAATCTGCTGAGAGAGACGATAGAAATATTTTTTCGTATTTTATTTTGTTCGAGTGGTATGAGCTAGACCTCACGTATTAGAAGGCAACACACTATCTACTAGACTACGGTGACTTGCAAGTGCTAGGTAACCTAACTCTGTAGAGTTGTAAACAATGTCAATCTATTTTCAATTACCGTTTCAAACGAATTGCAAACACACACACGACTACAAGAGAAATGTCTTTTGAAAGAAGGTGTTTTTAAAGCCCCAAATTGCGAGAAAATTGAAGATTTGGAAGTAAATATTTCTAAAATCAACTGAATTTGAAGAACTATTTTCTGTCCAAAACAGCAACGTTCCGCATCCGATATATTTTCCCTACAATGAGATTGGTTGAGTGTACACATGTACTGATGGATTTAAATCTAAGACTAGAGTTGAATGGATTGGAAGGACAAACTTCAAACTGAAGAATAATTGCAGTGTTCTTCGAGCCGAAACATCTTCATCTGTACTAAAAAGTTATTAATCAAGATTTTCATCGGATAGTAAGATTTTCTGCTGTGACTCTTGCTGGGGTAACGAAGATATGCACAAGTTTGACATGCAGAAGTTGGTGATCACCCTGTGTAGCCGAGTAACAACGCCAAGTTTTTGTGCAAAAAATCGTTTTCGATGATTTTATCAATCCAAATGGTTTGAGCGCGAATGAAAAATGATAGACAACGTGTAAACATATCATTATCAAGATATTTATTTTCAGGTTTTCGTTCTGGGTTAATAAGACCATCTAAACTCTTAATGGCAAATATTTCAAGTAAATTTTTTTCCAAATAAACCTATGAAGCCATATGATGTTCATTTATTTTGTATACAATTATTACACAAATAATGTCGACTTCAACGTATACTTTTTAAAATATAAAAAATGATTTAAAACATAAAGATGAATTTCAAGTGTTATGTATGATGAAGAAACTAAATCAACTTAAGGATTCACAATATACTAATTAGCTTGCTTCCAGAATCCACATACGACACACACAAAACTATCATCGACCAAGGTACGAAGACTATAAAGGCCATTTAAAAACCTTACTTGATATGCTAAGTATAAGTTTGGAATTAACGATAAGCACTATGCAACTAAGGTTTGTGTTAGGTTAGATTAGGATAGCGGATAGCTTGCCGTTTACAGGCAAGTTCTCTCGATGGCCCATATGGTCCATTGCGTTACCGAGAGTGACGTAAACCTCCTTGTCATAATTCGTTAGTGGTGGGTTTAAAACACCCTATAGTGGCACTTTCGTCACCATGCCCAGATCTTAAAATTTCCTGTCACCCAAAAAAAAGTGTTGTACCAATTCCGTGTGAGAGTGTGAGTTTTATCCGTCCGAAAACAGTCTCTGGTACCAAGTATTGCGGTATTGAAGCGTATATGGTGGGTAAATGGTAAAGGGTGTTTTTTATAGAGGTATAGAACTTTAAGTTGCAATAAAACAACGATGGATTATTCGATTGACATGAGTTTTATTTATCCGAAAGATAATCTTGTGGCATTACATTTTAAATATAATTTCTGGCATATGACCGCCACGGCTGGCGCGCATGTAGTCCAATCTGGACGTCCAATTTTCGATGACTTTTTCCAACATTTGTGGCCATATATCGGCAATAATACGGCGAATGTTGTCTTCCAAATGGTCAAGCGTTTGTGGCTTTACCGCATAGACCAATGACTTTACATAGCCCCACAGAAAGTAGTCTAGCGGTGTTAAATCACAAGATCTTGGAGGCCAATTCACAGGTCCAAAACGTGAAATTAGGCGGTCACCAAACGTGTCTTTCAATAAATCTATTGTGGCACGAGCTGTGTGACATGTTGCGCCGTCTTGTTGAAACCACATCTCCTGGACATCATGGTTATTCAATTCAGGAATGAAAAAGTTAGTAATCATGGCTCTATACCGATCACCATTGACTGTAACTTTCTGGCCACCATCGTTTTTGAAAAAGTACGGACCAATGGTTCCACCAGCCCATAAAGCGTACCAAACAGTCAGTTTTTCTGGATGTAACGGTGTTTCCACATACACTTGAGGATTACCTTCACTCCAAATGCGGCAGTTTTGTTTGTTGACGTAGCCATTCAACCAGAAGTGCGCTCCATCGCTAAACAAAATTCGCTTATGAAAATCGGGAACAACGGTATTTTCGTTTTGGGACCATTCGACGAATCTACGCCTTACTTGATGATCGTTTGGCTTCAAATCTTGCACGAGTTGGATTTTGTAAGCACGCAAACCAAGATCCTTCCGCAAAATCTTCCATAAAGTGGATGGACACAGATCCAATTCCTGTGCTCGATGGCGGATGGACTCATTCGGGTCTTCCTCAATGCTACGCTCTACAGCAGCAATAGCTTCTTCTGTACGCATCGTACAGCGTCTCTGGGGATGCGAGTTATCAATAAGAGTAAACGTGGTGCGAAAACGTTCCATGGTTAACCAATTAACTGCTCTGATGGACGATTTTGTCGACGATAAAATGGACGTAGTGCGCGATACGTTTTCCGCACAGAACCATTATTTTCGAAATAAAATTGCACTATTTGCAAGTGTTAGTCAGGCGTGAGTCTATTCATGATGAATTGCCAAACCAAACTGAGAATAAATCACTTGACATCTGTTAAATCGGTCGCCATCTTGAAAAGTAATGCCAACTCAAAATTCTATACCTCTATTAAAAACACCCTTTATATGGGTGACCCAAGCATACATATCTGAGAACTTAAGCTTCAGTGCAGTTCTAGCAACCACGTTTTTGGAGGAAGATGGGTTGTGTTAATATTGAGCAATCAGAAGTCTTACAATTCTGTTACCTGAAATCAATTAAATCCAAAAGTTGAAAACAGTATATTTTCTGGAAGTGAAGGAAGCTTTAATTAATTCACAAAAATAATTTTTATTTCTGTGTTGAGAGATTTATCAAACTGCAGGCGATTAAATAATAATTTTTCATTGTGTAATAAATCATTTATATGATCTGGAAATAATTAAAGTTGACTGCTAACTTACATTAGGATGTATAATTCCATTGCTATTTAACTGAATCAACATACTTAGTTGATTGAGCTGTTTTTTATTTTGGCTTTAATCTGACTTTAAGTCTTTGTAAGAATGACCAATACATTAAGCGGCACATTACAAAAAAAAGAACCAAAACTGATTGCATTACAATCGCCATAATTAGAGGCATTTAAATGTCAAATTCATTTGCTAGACTGGATTTAGTCTAAACTGAACACAGAGACCGGAGTGATACCCCTGTAGATATTCAAGGTCTTTCAACGGCTTTTATCGAAAAGGAAATACAAGTGACAAGAACAACTAACATTTGCCGACATTTCCCAACAGAGTATAAACTGCAACACGAATCGATAAACAACAACAAAAACCCCGATTTGCTGCAAAAATTAAAAACAATATTCACGTTCTTTCAACATCAAAATGTTGCATTTTCTAGATTTCAATGGTTCATTTGCCTTTTTACTTTTTCTCTTTCCCCTCACTCTCTCCGTCTATCTCTCTATTATTGTGTAAAGAAAAATGTAAAAATAGCGAAAACTTGTTTAGAGGCGTTTTATTTTTGTCAACATTTTCTTATATTAAGTACTATCGCTATTGATGTTGTATTTGTTGTTGTTTTTTTTTTACAACAAAACTAGGTCAGTATGTGAAAATCTTAAAAAGATACCAAAAAGATTAAGTAAAAACCTATATTTTGTTGTCTTATTTGCAATTGAATGTTGCAACAGGATTAACGAGATAATAATGAACGTCAACATTCTTACAGATACACTCTTGCACAAAAGTAAGCATACATTAGTAATAGTATGTGTGTGTGTCTAAGACAGGGCTTTCAAAAATGTTTTTTATTGGCATACACACGTAAAGTTAAGAGAAATTTATGGCGTTTACGTCTTTCCTCAATCCATTCCTCTCATACGTTCCTCTCATACGAATAATTTCCAGAGAGGTGTCATTCGTAAGATATCAAGATTTCATGATTATGCGCCGTAGTCTAGCAGGTAGTGTGTTGGCTTATTCGACGTGAGGTCACGGTTCAAATCCCAGGTCAGACATCTCAATCAACACGAAATATGAAAAAAATATTTGTTCGGCGACTTCCTCTCAGCAGATTTCTGGCAAAAACTATGAGAGAAAATAAATACTGCCACTTTAAACTAAAGGTCCCGCTACCTAATTAATACATACAACATAGGTGGTGTGAGAAGCTAGATCGTAATCCTGGGTTGTAATGACTAATTATGAATGTATGCATAATTATGCGCCTAACTTATGCTCAGTCACTTTTATTCAGACAAAAATATCATAATCTTGTTCATATCAGAGCGATATGTTACTATGACTTAGGAACTAATTAATCCGCTCTTTAAAATTTACATACATACATGCATAATTGGTCATTATAACGCTTCAGTCAGGATTATCGATATTTCAGCATTGTGGACATACATATGTATTTTACCAGGTGATCAAGTGCATATTGTTCCACTGGACTCATTTCCTAATAGTTTTAAGAGTCGCCTCAAATCACACACATATTTCAATTAGTTTACGGAGTCCTCTTTGCGCCATTTACTATCAAACCCTGTACCCTTTGAATAGCTTACAGAATTCTGACCTTGAACTTTCCATTAAACTTAATTCGTCATACTACTAAATCGTATTATTCTCGGATTGAAGCTGTACTTAAAATTGACATGCAGACCAACCTCTACGAGCTTTCACAACCTTTTCTTCTATGTATTGTTTCAATTTCCGATTCCGGTTAAGATGTTAGTATACTTCCTAGGGGTCTTTTTCCGACTTTTAAGATAAATTTATTGAAACAAATGAATCTTTTTATATGTCAAATTGGAAATTTGATTGTTTTAAAATTGGCGCTGTAGCCTGCAGAGAGGCATCTCAAAATTATTGAAAGAGTTATGAGTGTCTCAAAGTATATTCGAAAGAGATTCTTGTAAAATGTGTTACCGGTAATACGCTGAAGTGAAATATTTTGAAAAGGCCTAAAAATAACAAAATGGCGGCGTAATTTTTTCACTTATCTTTTCTACTTTCATTGTTCTTTAAAATTATTAATTATTGACGGATAAAAATATCCTAGTTCGTGTTAAAACTACTTGTCTTAGGAATACATACATAATTGGTCTCTACAACCCTTTAGTCGGGATTGTGGACCTAGTTTCTCACACCACTTATTTTGTGCGTGTGTTAATTTTATACATGAGTGGCGGGAGCTACAGTTTAAAGTCGACTTCGAACGACAGATTTTTGAGAAACTTTCCGTGGCATTTTTATTTACCCTCAGAGTTTTTGCGAGAAATCTGCTGAGAGGAAGTCACCGAAGAAATATTTTTTTATAATCCGTTTTGCTGAAGATGTCTAACCTGTGGTTTGAACTGTGGGATTACGTCTAATAAGACAACACACTACTTACTAGACTACTGCGACTTCGAAATTCGACTTAGAAATGTTGTCCCAAAATTTCAACAAAATAGCTCAAGTTTTAGTTTTTGCTAAATCTTGGTCGCTAGGTCGGAAAGAAGTGATTTCGAGAATACCGCATTTGTAAGCAAGGCGCGTCTGGTCGCGTTATACTATCGTTTAAGAGAAAGCTCTAAAGGAGCTAAGACCGTGAATACCAAAGTCGATTTTTGAAAATTATGAAGTATACTAACCCCTTAATAACATCTTCTTCTGTTCACTGTTTGGAAAGAAACTCAAAATAAATAAAATATGATCAAAGGTATGCTGACATGTTTGTACGAGTGTGTAAAACTTTGTATCTTTTTTTGAGTTTTCGTGAATTCATTGTGAGTTTTCGCTTTAATTTTAATTTGAATCGAAGAGACACTAATGAAGAGATATAAAGTGGTTTTGCATTTTAAAACTTCTTTTATTCAAACTTTTTTTGAATAAATAATTCCTTCTCATGAAGTGTAATTTATAATGTGACCAACTAAACTTTATTTTATTGTTTAGATAAAGCTCCAGCTCGACTAGATTATATGGAATTTTTTTTGGAGTTACCCATGTGATGAGTTCTCGTTATTTAAGTAGGTTACTATGGAGAGCATGACTTTACATTGTAATACTGGGTCATTTATGTACGGTAAAACTCATTTGCTTTAACTTTCCGGAGATCTACTGTAAGCTTCCTTTAAAATAGAGTGCGTGTGAAATGCAATAACTGCGAAAATGTTGACGTATCGCATCCACATCATAGAAAAATCATATTCAGCGATGAGACTCATTCCTGATTGAACGGTAACAAATCACATGAAATGCTGGAATGTCCAATGCATCTCGTCATTACTACATATTTCTTCATTTTCTTCTCACTGTAAGTCAATGATTATCTTATATTCTTTGCCCTGAACTCGATGATTTAGACCAGACAAACCGCCGATGGTTTGTGGTTTTAACAGGACGGCCCTATGTGCCACACAACCTATGCTACATTGAATATTCCGCAAAAGCGATTTAATGGAGTGTTCATCTCACAGTCATAATCAATTAAACTGAATGCGTACTGCTAAACTAAAAATATCTTGATAGGAATTTTCCGACCACAACTGAACGGCATGGATCTGGAAGATACGCCGATTTAGCATGACGATATGTTTGCTACACTGGGCACGAAATACAATAGATGGAATATGAAAGATCACAGTTTCCATAATTTGGCAACATCGAACTCTCAAGTATCAAATACTGATCACCCAAATATTTACAAAGTGGAGTTCTATACTCTTTTTAATCTTAAAATTTTTGTATCTTAAACAGGCACAATCATTATTTATTGGAGACAGGAATGAAATTTGTGGGTGCCAGTTTTGGATATTTATTTCTAGAATATTTCAACTAAATTCCGGTATTGCGTTCTCTTCTAGGATTTTCAGGCACATAGAGGTTGCTCTTGTTGCCCTAAGTGCCATTGCGTCGGCCTGGTGTAAATCACGACTTGTTCGTAACCGTAAGGAGTCTCAAGAGACCTGGTAACGACACAGCGGATTCTATCGCTAGGTTAGGTTCACTTTCTGAGGGCGAAGTTGGTCCTGATCCCCCCATCTGCCACTTCTACAGCCTCGTCACTAGATAGGTCAGGGAAAAGAATCACATGCGTTGGGAAATGACATGTTTAGGAGTAGATATGTGTAGGAGTAGATAGTGCTAGAGCAGATTTGCTACTGGATTTGGATTATATCGGCCTGAATTTAGTTATTGGGTTTATTAAAGGGCTCTAAGAGGTTACAGAAGTCGCCGTGGTCTTTTAGGTAGTGTGTTGGCTTATTAGACGTAAGGCCGCGGTTCAAACGCCAGTTCAGATATCAAAACGAAATATGAAAAAATAATTTTTCGGCAACTTCCTCTCAGCAGATTTCTGGTAAAAATTCTGAGAGGAAATAAAATTGCCATGAAAAGTTTCTCAAAAATCTATCGTTCGGAGTCGACTTTAAACCGTAGGTCCTGTCACTCATGTATAAAATTAACACACACAACATGAGTGGTGTGAGCAGCTAGGCTGCAATTCTGACTGAAGGGCTGTAATGGCCAATTATGTATGTAAGAGGTTAGATCGCTGACCATTATCTAGAATAGATACCAGCCGAACTATTGCAGTGTATATTGTGACAAAGGACAAGTTGAAGACAATCGAAATCTCCTCTACAACTGTCCAGTCCTTAGCGGGAAGAGGCTCTCCGGAGATTGATACGTAGTTTGAGATTGTTGAGATGTGCTAGGACATAAAGTCTGTAGTCGCGTTCTCTTGTGTGTTTGTGGTCGTCTTTTTCCTTCGTTTCCTTTCTCTACCTTACTATCTGACATCAAGTCTGTAGTCGTGCTCTCTTGTGTGTTTGTGGTCATCTTTTTCCTTCGTTTCCTTTCTCTAACTTACTATCATCTCTTTTTAGGATGAATTTACAATGGGGCATTTCGGCCACCGAGTATTGTACTCGTCCGCAAACTTTTTTACGTACCTCGTGGTTGCTATTCTGCCTTAAAGAATAACTGTCTTATATGTGCCATTCGTTGGGCAGAATTTGCAAATTCGAATGTTGACTGATAGGGCCCCTAATCAGGATATTTGCGTATTGAACGGTTTACCAGGAAGTATAATTGGCAATATAAATACGTGGGTATCTTTGTGTATTGCCACAAATTGTTGGTTGATTAATTTTTTATTCCAAGAAACAAAAGAAGAGTACTTTAATTTTATATTTGCTGGTATCTTGGGCAATTTGAAAAGTTCTTTTTTGTTTTAATTACCACGATTACCGAAACTTTATAACTTATGGGGTAAATTTCGATGAGAAAAACTGTTTGTCTCTGTGATGCCACTCGCTCTATAATATTTTGTTTTTGTAATATGTTTTAATCATTTACGAAAAAAGGATTCCTTACCTCAAGGTTGCCTTTAAGTTGCTTTGCCCATCATTCATAACAGTCATCCATCCATTCTTGCTAAATGTTCATTTAAGGTTTGGCATTCTGATAGAACATAAAAGAAGCAGAAGAAGAATTTCTTAAAATTCTCATAGAATTTTTGATTCACTATTTGAATTCGCATCACGTGTTTCAGTGTTATTTCTTTATGGATAAAAATATTGCTCAGCGTCTCTTTGTGTTTGATAATGTTGATCATGATGATGATGACGATGATGTTGATGATGTTGTTGATGATGATTGTGATGATGGCAATGATGGCTGTAAATGTCAACTGTCAACATCCAGAGTTATTTGTATGTAAACATTCTAGTGGAAATACTTCATGGCTTTAATTAAATTCATCTGTTCGTTCATCTGTTGCTTTTATTTCGTCTTTCTTGAAATCACATTTGCATAGGGAACGAACGCTGTGTTGTCCATAAAAAAATTGAAAATCGTTTCGCACATTTTAATGAGAATCGTTTAATCGTCTTCAGGTAGTTTAAAATCATGTTTTCGATGTGTACTTTTGGTGTGAGATTTTTTCTGCGCATCGGCGTCTGTAAGTGTAACTTGGTATGAATTTTAATTGACTGGAATCCCTTCTTGGGAGTGTTCGGATCGGTACATGAATAGTAGTGCTCTAAATAATGTCTAATACTTGATTGTGTTTACTAATGATCATCTTGTTCATGTCACACATGTTTTACATGTTGTTCGTGTTGTTCAAACTTTGTTTTATTGTTGTCGTGTTGCGAATAATAAATTTTATGGTTTTCTGATCACAATCTGTTTTAATAAATAAAACGTTGTTGGTGGCATTTTACCATAATTAATGACGCATAACAAACAATACATACATACATACATACAACATATATTCAAATGAGATATATTAGATGTTTAAGCCCAGCCAAGCTTTATTATTACATGTTGCATAATCGTGTATAGTTTTAGGCGGAAACTTTAAATTAAATTTTGTAATCTAAGCTTACATTACAGACTTTAACTTAAAATAGGGGCTGCTTTGCTGGTTTCTAATAGAAAAACACATTTTTTATTATAAAGTGTAGTAAAACGCCATTTGGTAATCAACCGGTAATAAAATGGTGTCAAATCCAGGCTATAAGATGGTAGCATAAGGGCTTTTGAGGCAAGAGTTTAAGCTGGCCATTCCATCCAATAAATTTGGTAAGGATTGGTTAGGTTAGGTTTCAGGTTTTCCCGGAGGTCTTGCGAATCGTTGTGTTCGCCTTGGAAAGAGGAAACAGTAAGCACAACAGAGGGATCAGTTAAGCCAGCCAACGTTTTCCCATTATTAAACTCAAAAAAATCTGAAAACAGGCTCCTGATAGAGAATTTAAAGCCTGATGTTGATGTCTTCAAATCAATAGTTTATGCTGGCCATTCCATCCAATAAATTTGGTAAGGGTAAGAAGGTAGGTAGGTAGGCATGTGACAAAAATAAGAATATCCGGAGGTCCTGGGCATCGTTGCGTTCGCCTTGAAAAGAGGAAGCAGTAAACACAACAGAGGGATCAGTTGCGACAGTCCTTGTATTCTTATTAGCAAACTCAAAAGAAGCTGCCTGTAAATTGGCTCCTGACAGAGAGTTTAAAGCCTCTTTCAATGTGCATATGAAGATTGAAGGTGATCTGCCCCAACCAAGAGTTTAAGCTGGCCATTCCATCCAATAAATTTGTTAAAGCTTCTGTTAATGCACATATGAAGTCTGACGTTGTTCTCCTTAAATGATTTTATTCTTTATTTTTATTCTTTTGTTGTGGGCAATTCTTTTCTCCTTAATTAATTAACCTTAACAACCCTTTCTTCAGATTTCGCCCTGTATCCTTAACACTTCTTTACACCAATTGATTTGGTTCCAAATACACATCTCGCCAGAACATCTGAAGGACATGGCCGAGCTAGCTCAGCTGCTCGTTGTTAATGCGTTGTGACGTCCATGTTGTTGAGAAGCTCATACAGCTCATTGATGGATCATCTCACTGGACCAAAGATCTTATGTAGGACTTCTGGCTCGAATACTCTTAAGACTATTGCTTCGGTGTGGAGGAAGAGCTACTTTTAGATCATTGGATGCATTGCATGGTAGAGGGGTCTGCTACTCAATTGGTGTTGAGACCATAATAACACCTTTTGGCAAAAGTGATCATATGCTTGATCTCCAGACTGACATCATTTTTGCTAGTAATGGTGGCGTCAATATAGACAAATTCACTGACAACATATACTTCGGTTAGTATAGTTCGAAGAATTTGTTGTTATTGTACGAAATTTTACTCAATTAACGGTATTATGAGGTGAATATATAATGCATTGAACACGGTTATAAGGAGACGACAGAAAGGAACATTTCGATTACTCCCGTTGTCACATTCGTTGCGCAATACACATGTGTATTCATCGTTTTACAAAACGAATGTAATCTGTTATACGACATTATAAAGCAGAATCACTGTCTTTATCTTTTACTAGGCCACAACAGAAGATATTTTTGAATACCCTTACGTGACAGATGCCATTGATTGTAAAGTAATACGTAATAGGACACACATAGTATATGTTGAAAATCAATTAACAGAAGACAATGCGATAAATGCAACAAATTTATTTATTGGTATTATTAGTGATGGGTATACAAGTGATAGAAGTATCTTTTGCCTTTTGTTTTTTACTTAAATTACTCAAAACTCTAAACAATTACACGATATTAATTAACAACCAAACTAAATTTGTGTTAAATGAACAAAAGAAAACCAAAAGAAAAAAATAAAATACGGTCGCATACATTTGTTATCTACTCAATGTAATCGATATACAAATATTTCTGCTGCTTACGATACCAAAAATGAATAAGTTTGTCGTGTGGCTCATGGTGTTAATGCCAGCCACTTGCATATGGAATCCTAACAGTAAATAATTAGTGGGGATCAGACGTGTGTGTGGTTTTTGGCTAATTTTCGAGAAACAATTGCGAGGTCCATTTATATCTCTTCCAACGAAATTAATCGCATTCGTAATAGTCACCCACACGAAGAAACAAAACTTTTTTTTTGAATTCAAAACCATGAATTGAAGTCGTAGAGCTTAAATGATTCATAATACTCCAATGAATACAGAGCATGCGTAGATAGTGTATGAATATTTGCATTTTATTGTCTGACACTTGAAATCAATGAAAACCGCTAAAGTATCTCGACTTTTTTTGTTTCTGTTTGTTTACAAATTGTTAAGAAAAAAAAGTAAAAATTTTTTGTTTAATCGTACCTTTTGAGAAACAACAAAAATCTGTTAAAACCACAACTAGGCATGCGTGCAACTGTGTTGGCGTGTCAAGTCAAGTGTATTGCAAAATATAAAGCGGAACAAAACAAAAATTGGATACTCGATTATGTGATTATTATGCACCCTTCTGGCAGCTCTGGGAGTTATTTAATTGCCATGAATAAGATTCTGAAATTTGGTCCCGCTATTTATATAGAAAACTGACTGAAGCATTGTAGAGTGTGTGTAAAATATGTTGAAATTCAATTTACCATGAATCAAAATACAATCGGAGTACAAAAATTTATTTCAAATATTTTTTAAATTTAACATTGATTGAATTGTCTCAAAATTCTAGAAGGGACTCTCAAAAATAGAACAAAATTTATTTTAGTATACTTAATCTGATCCAGAGTTTCTAGCAGGCTTTATTGATCAAAATTGATTCCCAGTTAATGTATACATCGGTCAACAGCATACACAACAAACTAAAAATATTTGCTTAGTAAACGTAGTCATACTTACTTACTTACTTACTTAATTGGCCATAACAACCCGTTTAACGGATTTCGGCCTCCCGCAACACATTCTTCCAGGCGCCTCTACTTCTTGCGCGCCTACGCCATTTGGTCACACCAATCGATGACAGGGCTTCCTCAATTTGGTCCTTCCAACGGATACAACATCGTCGCCGACTTCCGCAGATTCCCGCATCAAATACCCGTCTCGCGCGGAGCATTCCCCTCCATTCAAACGACATGGCCGAGCCAGCGCAGCCGCTGGATATTAATACGCTGTACAACGTCTATGTCGTTGAGGAGCTCATGCAGCTCACTGTTGGATCGGATACGGAAATCATCGCCAAATCGCACTGGACCGAAGATCTTACGTATTACTTTTCTCTCGAACACTCTCAAGGCCGCTGCATCAGTACTTAATAGGGTTCATGCCTCTGCGCCATAAAGAAGCACGGGTAGGATAAGTGTCTTCTAGAGTGTTAGTTTTGTCGCACGAGAGAGGTCCCTGCTACTCAATTGCCTATTGAGACCATCATTTTTGGCATTTTGACATCTTTTTTGGTGGCAACGGCGGAGCCAAGATAAATAAAATCCTTGACTGAAGTATAGTTATCGGCCGTGATCTGTGAATCAATACGCCGCACGTCTCTACTTGTCGATAACATATACTTTTGTTTTGCCCTCATTTAGTGCCATACCCATCTTAGTAGAATCCCGTTCAATAGCACTAAAGGCAGCAGTAACATCTCGCTTGGTACGCCCTATGATGTCAATGTCGTCAGCGTACGCAAGCAACAGGACACTTTTTTGAAAAATAGTGCCATTGCGATGCACTCCCGCCTTTCGCAGCACACTCTCCATGACGAAGTTGAAGAGGTCGCATGATAAGGGATCGTCTTGTCTGAAGCCTCGCACGATATCAAAAGGTTCGGAGAGGTCCGTTCCTACTTTGATGGATCTGCAGGAGTTACTCAACGCCATTCTGCATAGTCTTACCAGCTTCGCAGGTATACCGAGCTCAGAGCAAGCATAGACATAAAACGGTTAAATTTAGCATGACTGTATCTATCCTTTACAAGGTCTAGTTACGGTGAAAACCTCAATAGTTAATAATAACTTGTTAAATTATTTCAATATTATATGTCGATATTAAAACATATATTGACTGTCCTGGTAGTCTAGTGTGTAGTATGCTGAACTAATAGCGTGAGAGTTGTAGGTTCAATTCCCACCAGAGTCTCTATTCTGGTGTACTACACCGAGCATAAGGTCGAAGTTACTTACCTCGTAAATATTTAAATATGATTTGTAATTAATAAATAAATAAAATAAATCGAGTATTTATGGGTTTTCAAACAATTTGCCAAGAATTGGGTTTACTTGACGTGTGGTTTCAACATGGCAGTGTCACTTACCATACGACATGTGTTTCAGCAAACAATTAATCCCACATTTTAGAGTAGACAATCGACCGCCAAAGTCATGCCATTTGATTCCACAAAGATATTTTATATGTGAAGTCTTTTATATACGAACACACGCTTATCATAATTTCATAGAAGTCACTGCTGTCAACCGAAATGCTAAAAATTTCTTTTCTCAAAATTGAAGCTGAATGCAACACCAAGCCACGGTCATCATTTGCAGGAAATAATTTCTCAAGAGTAAATGGCAGGCATTCACTTAGCGCCACAAATAATAAATATTTCATTCACTTTTCAAATTAACTGTGTTTTCTTTTTAATTTCCAAAATCTAAGCGGTCAAAATATCTCCCGTTATTTTCCTTTTTTTCATTTAAGAGTTCGAATTTAGTAGGCGGTTTTTTAAAAGAACAGGGTCCAGTAATCAATATCCTGGTAGAGGTAATCCACTAAATTTTAATTTATGATCAATCTTCCACTCCAGTGAATTTGATATTTTCAAAAACATATACATTATTTGGTAATTACAACAGTCAAGATTACAACCTAGCTTCTCATACCACCCATGTTGTATGTGTTAATTTTATACATGAGTGGTGAGACCCAAGGTTTTAAATCGACTCCGAATTAAGGATTTTTAAGAAATTTTTCTGGCAATTTTATTTACTTGCAGAGTTTTTGCCAGCATTCTGCTGAGAGGAAGTCGCCAGAGATGTATTTTTTTCATCTTTCGTTTTGTTGGAGATGTCTGACCTGCGGTTTGAACCAGAGATCAGCAATGAATCGTTTTTTGCTATTCATAAGCACTCATGAAATTTTGAATATGAGTGAGTCAACAATATTGAAATTTAACTATGTAGTCTGATTCATTCACACTCACTACAACGTTGATTTATAAGTACAGGTTGCAAAGAGTATGAGTACAACGTTGACATCAAACTCATACCATTTGAAATATGTTCGATTCATACGCCTACACATTTATATTCATAACTTTAGAAAAATACTTACAATACTCATAAATGATTCGAGTGAATTACAGTCTTAGTTATTGTTGCATTTACAAAAAAAAGAAAAAAGACACCTAAGCAAAAAAGACAGAGCAGCAAACAGAGCAAACACACAACTTTTTAGTAAGTATTTTAGTGTTCGTACGCAAATCATACTTATTTTTTGCTTCTTGTTGATGTTGACTTATGGAGAATCGAAATCATAAACATCTTACGTGTTGTTAAGGATGAATATGATGAGTACTTCAAACTTTGAATATGAGTAGAGGTTCCATGATATTAAAATAAGTATGAATGCGTATAAGTATCAGAAATTATGAGTATGATTCGATTTTACTCATCTTTTTGAATACTCATTGCTGATATCTGGTGTGAACCATAAGGCAACACACTACCTACTAGACTATTTTCTTTCAAGAACACATTGCATACAAAATGCTAAGTGTGCAACACTGCTACCACAAGTCATACAATATCGATATTTAGAGGTTTTAGTTGGGTTTCCCAGAAGATGAAATCTGTAGTTAGACTGTGCTAGTGGAGAAGGAATTTTCCGATGAATACGTCACAAAAGATAGAAAGAACAATTAATAGTCGATTAATCTATTCTACAATACAATTTAGTTTAGAAAATTATTTCTTATTGAATCTGATCTAAAGTGACAGAGTGAAGGAGATTTTCGAATGAATATAAAATCAATTTTTTTTTTTGAGATCGACACTCAGGAGATGAGTCTTATTCATGCAGGACATTGTATTGGAATATAGGAAAGATAGCTTATAGGAGAAAGGAAATAGGGGTCAGTGTGCAACAATTTTTTTTAAATAAATAATTGGCCAGTGTATAGGTCTTCGTAAACTCGCCGTAGTCTAGTAGGTAGTGTGTTGGCTTATTAGACGAAAAGCCAGGGGTCGAAAACCAGGCCAGACATCAAAATAAAACGCAAAAATTATTTCTTCGGCGACTTCCTCTCAGCAGATTTCTAGCAAAAACTAAAATAACAAAAACCAAATAAAATTGCCATGAAAACTTTCTCAAATCTCTGTCGTTCGGAATCGACTTTAAACTGTAGGTCCCGCCACTCATGTATAAAATTAACACACACAACATGAGTGGTGTGAGAAACTAGGTCGTAATCCTGACTGAAGGGTTGTAATGACCAATTATGTATGTATGTATAGGTCTTCGTCCCTTTTTTTTACGAAAATTGCTTTTTTTAATAATAATTCTCACTTTCTTTTTTCTACTGTGAGTAATCACATATAATGTTACACAAACAATCAGACAATCACGAACACTCAGAGTATCTGGTGGGAATTGAACCTACTTGTAGTTTAGCACACAACCAACAAGGCCATCGGGGCCCTCGCAATACTGGCGATTAAAAAAGAGATATATAACTTTTTTAAATTTTCATTTTAAACCATCACAGACCTTACTCTCTGTATATATGCAATGCATCTTATAGCTCTTATATGTATGTATGTATATGCGGGCACATTATTCGTAGAACACTGTACCGTACATGTTAAAAGTTTAATCGTTAACTCTGAAACACTAATTTACAATACAAACTCATCATTTTTCTGCATGATGATTATGAGATGATGCTCTCATCGTACTTCCTAAAACTTGAAACGGGGAATTTTTTTTATTTTGTTTTTTTTATTTTATATTTTATTTATTTAATCGTATATTGTTTATTATTATTATTTTAAAAATATTCTCTTTTTCATTTAATGTGACTTAAAAATCATTTTTACAAAAAAAAAATTAAAAATTAAAAATTATTTGCAATACAAATCCTACATTGATTGACTGATTAATAATATCGAGATTGTTTTTTTTATTTTATCGTAGATTACACTTAAACTATGCTTAGATCATTAGACTAAATTTAATACAATTTATGCACTCCTTGCCATGTTTTTTTTTCTCTAGACCAGATCAGACTTATTGAAGAGGTTGTGGTAAATGGTCGCCTTCAGGTTGGAAACCATTCTCATCGGCTATGTATTTAAGTGTGATAACATTACCCTCAGGATCCAAATAACTGTAGGAACCAGTTTGTACTAAAATCAATTCTTCATGTTCTTCAATCACCTGGCCATCTTCGGTTTCCTGGCGTGGCACCAAAATTTTCTTCATGTAGCCAATGTTTTCAACGCGAATGCCATTTGAGGTTTCATAGCTAGAAATAAGGAAGAGAGAGAGAGAGAGATAAGCAATTTGAATTAAATTTATCCAATGTGATATCATATTTTATTTTGTTGTTATTTCACTTGAACTTAAATGATTGTAAATGACCTTTAAATTCTATTTCTGGTCCAATTAGCATTTGATTTCAAGGCACTCATCTTTTTATGAAGTTTTTTTATGTCTGTTTGAGATTTTTAATATAAAATATCGTATTGCAGTCTGGAGGTCGCTATGCTCTGCTAAACTTTACTGTTTTCATTTAAATAAATGGTAATCAAATGAAATGTTAGCCTTCAAAATGTTATCAGATTATCAGTTTTATTCAAAAGCTCTTACATTTTTTATTTTTGCTACTTTTCTTTAAACAATTGTAGTCTTTTGGCAAATTATTTTAAAAATTATATGAAAAAGTTTTTCATGGTTTGATTAAAAAACGAAATTGGTTTTTGGCTTAAGCAAAAAAAAAACGAAAAAGTCTTTGAATCGCTGTTTAAGAATTCTGATATTTGTTTGTGAAATTCTTTTCAAACCGGGACCTTAGGAATCTTAAAAATACCGTATTAAAGCCTTTTTCGGATTTAGGTGTGGATTACCAATTTGAAACCTTTTTTAGTAGTAGCTTGGATTGTTTTGTAGTCGTTGTGGTCTAGCAGGTAGTGTTTGGCTTATTAGACGTGAGGCCAAGGTTTAAACCCCAGCTTAGACATCTCCAGCAAAACAAAATACAAAAAAATATTTCTTCGGCGACTTACTCTCAACAGATTTCTGGCAATGACTCTGGGAGTAAATAAAATTGCCATGAAAAAGCCTATAAATAATCTGTCGTTCGGAGCCGACTTTAAACTATAGGTCCCGTCTCTCATGTCTAAATTTAACACACACAACATGAATGGTGTGTGAAGCTAGGTTGTAGGAATGTCTGGTTGCAATGCCCAACTATGTATGTATGTATGTATGCTGGGAACTCCACCTATTTCACAAATTAAATTAAATATTAAACAGAAGACGATGTAAAATTTTATATACGTTGTCGATTTGTTTCTGTATCGACACAATGTGGACAGTATAAGTTATCTTCTTTTAATAATACGATGAGCAAACGAGCTTCAGAATTTATTCAATTTGTATCCTTGTTCTAGTACGTCGAAGAAACACGACACAATTGTAAATCGATTTTACGATATCTCAAACACCGTTTATGGTATACGTATGTGATTATCGGTACCCACCTGCTATTGAAACTGCCATCGGCATTATTCACATCGACTTGCTTGATAATGGTGGCTTGTGTAGTGGTGGTGGTGGCAGCATCAGCTGTTTGATCTTGAGCAGGACGAGCCAAGGCGAAAGCGAACAAGGCAGCGCACAATAAAACCAAACTGAATTTGTACATTTTGTGAATTGTTTGTTTTAATCTTTAATATGTATGTAATTAATTTAATTAAATTTCAATTGTTTGTATTAAATCAAAGCGTTTTATGGCAATTTGAAATCTTAAAATTTTTTCTTTCACACACTATTTTAAGGAACTGAAATTCTTAAATTTTCGTTTTGGTGATTTTTCTGTTGTAGTGAGTATTACTTTATCTGGGTACTTAAAATTGCGAGTTGACAAATTGTACTGATGTCGTTACGTTGATGGGCTTCTCATTTTATACGAAATTAACGCTCTACACACTATTTACGTGAAAATAAGAATATCAACCGAAAGATATGGTAAGACAGACGTACTGACAAAAAAAAAGTACAAATAATGAAAAAAAAAACGAAAAAAAAATGTAAAACAAAATAACAACAATAACAATAATGGTAATAATAATACTGGCAAAATTATATTGTATGTATGAATATATTAAGAAAGAAAAAAAACGAAAAGAAAAAAATTATGTATGAAAATCGTTAAATAGAATTACCGAACGAACACAGCTAAACACACTTCTGTTACACACGGCTACTCACGCACACTTGCCTTATAAACGGTTGTACACAATCTCGATCATCTCGGCCATATTAAAAGGGGGAATAAAATGATGGGCGCACTAGATAAAAATAAAACAAAAAACAAACCAACAAACAAACAAATATAAATAAAAACAACAATAAAATAAAAAAATGAATTTTATTTACCAAAGTTATAAAAAATAAAAAAATATAAAAAAAATTATCCGAAACATGTGCGAAATTTAAACTCTTCATTAAACTTTACAGTGGTTTCGCATGCAAATTAGATACGAAATTAAATAATTTTTTTCAGAATTTATTTGCAAAAATTGGTATGAAAACTAACCCAGATACCTTAGATTAATTTTTTTAGCGTTTTCGTTCCAATTTTACCAAAAAAAAAACGAAATCACAAAAGTACCAATTTTCGTTTAACAATAACTCCGGGACCAAAGACCAAAAAGCGAAATCGCAAACATTCAAAAAGAGTTTTGAGTAGTTAGATTAGCACTTTCATATGCTGCAACAAGATTTAAAAAAAAAAAAAAAATTCGGGACGTAATATCAACTAGCATGTACCCAAAAAGCGTGGTTTTTGCATTCTTAGCTTGGGATATATCGAAAACCTCGGATGAATCGACAATCATTTTTTTCGATTTCGAATTCAGCAGGATATAACCTGGTTCCTGGGCAATTTTCATGTAAAATGTTGCATGCTACACCAAATATGAATAGTTTTCATATATACTTTGTAACGTAATGGTAGCAAAGCCATTCGATATGTTTTATTTTTTAGATTTCATTTACGCTGCAGCTATTCTTTAATATTGTGTAGAATTTGTATAGCAAGGTTATTTTTTTGCTAAATAAAATACTTGTACGATTATTAGGGCCTATTAATTGTTAAAGAGGAGAAAACTATCAAAAAACCACGGAAAAGATTGTTTGTCATTTCCTATATTCAACGACAGGATGTCTTTGATTTTTATAGTCAATTACTATCGGATGTTCTAAAAGAAATTTCTGAACTTTAACAGTTCATGAAGCTTCACCTATCAAAACGGTTGTTATTTATTCAGCCTGCATTGCCCAAATAACTATGGACGAATATAGCATTTTGCAAATACATAGATGTTCTATTCCATGCGATTTTCAGTCAAATATCATCTTGGCGATAAGTAATAAAATTATCGAATTTGAGACGATAACAATCCATAATGGATTCCGAAAAAATCACTGTTTGCAGACAGTGCTGCGTACCACACAGCTAATGTCATACTGGATATTCTGATCGGGCGATTTGAGGGCACGTTCATCTCACGTAAAAGTAATATGATCTGACCGCAGAGATTGTGCGATTTGATCACGTCGGACCTTTTATGGTAGGGTTTTTTTAGGCCGCAGTTCTATGCGAATAAGCCAGAAATACAGTATGATTTATGCGCTTTACCTAGAGCCTTGGTGGACATTTCAATGATGTTATATTCCACACATAATGACATCTATAGGACTTTCAAACGATAAAAACTTTCGGTAATATCTCTTAAATTTGAAGATAGGAAGCGCTTAATGAAAGACCTGATATAACCATGTCATCTATTATATTTTTTAATAACCTAAGTTAGTAAAACTGTTTTTAATTTCATTTATATTAACATTCTTTTTACGTGAGTCACTGCAAATTATTTGATTTGGGGAGCATAGTTGACTTCGTACATTGGATTTAAAATTTTCACTCATTAATTGTACGCATTAATAATTTTTAGACGTTTACGGAATTATTAAAAAAGCATATTAGACAGGAATTAGTTTTACTTAATGAACAATGTAGTGCAGGCGGACAGTATAAACAGCTCTGATACATCTACGAAAGCTTCTTTCTTTCAATATTCCGTATTCTGTTTCTGACAATATTCCGTAAATACTGAATGCGGGTCTTTTTGAGTTTTCCGCGAACTAACTGCTTCCGCCAGCAGGTATTTATCAGTTTGTACTTCAGTTAGTTTGTGTTTGATAACAATTGGCTACTACTAACGACTAATTTTGGGAGAAAATGAAAATAATTTCATGTGCTTATTATGCAACTTAAAACTAAGCTTGAAAAATACTATGGGAGCTTTGTAGGTTCAATTTAATTTCAGGGGCTATTTTTTAATTACAATACAATTACAAATTCTATTTAATTATTTACGAGCTGAGTAACTTCGACCATATGCTTGGTGTAGTGCAATAGACAAGAGTCTCTGGTGGGAATCGAACCCTCACACTAAAAGTATAGCACTCTACCCACTAAACTACCAGAGCATCCTAATTTTAGTGGTTAAAAGGGAATTTGAAGTTTTTACAGTTGAGATGAACTGTTTACACTCAAAAGAATTGTAAGAATGGATAGGAGAAAAGAATAACATATTATGGGAGCCATAGGCTTTTCACATAGCCCAGTGGTTTCAATTTTGAATTATGGCTTGAGTTTAAACTGTTTTGTGCAGGATGGCTTTCGTGGTTGCTCGCAATTTACGTTTGATTTATTATCTAAACAGCAGTGTTTGTTTTAAAATTTGGCGGACTTACTGAGCCGTCCTGGTATTAAATTTTCCGTTTTGGAAATGTCAATTGAAACATGAAGAGGACGAACATTTTTGTTTGATAGAAAGAATTTCCAACTGTTTCTATATCAAATCATCGTAGGATATATATTTTTTGTTACTATACATACATACATAAGTAATTGGTCATTACAATCCTTCAGTTAGGATTACGACCTAGTTTCTCCCACCACTTATATCGTGTGCGTTAATTTTATATATGAGTGTCGGGACCTACAGTTTAAAGTCGACTCCGAACGACGGATATTTGAGAAACTTTTCATGGCAATTTTATTTGCTCTCAGATTTTTTGCCAGAAATCTGCTGAGAGGAAGCCGCCAAAGAAATATTTTTTCATATTTCGTTTTGATGTCTGACCTGGAGTTTGAACCGCGGCCTTACGTCTAATAAGCCAACACACTACCTACTAGACTACGGCGACTTTTTGTTACTATAGTGAAATTTGTTCAGTGCACTGCATTAAAAAATTTTGTTCAAATTAATACCACTGTAAACAGTTGGATTGAGAAAGAGAGAGAGAGACAGAGATTAATAAGTATTTGTCTTGCGGATGACTAAATTTAATTCACTCTTATCATCACTCGCTTGCTTGTGTATTCATTTACTTACAAGCCTTCATACTCCTGCTGCCACAGGTGAATTACGAAGTACGATTTTTTTATTTGAAGTTCAGTTCATCAGTTCATCTTAAAAAACTTAAAGACGGTTTTTTTTTTGCGAATTTGGAACGTGTCGGCTGCAAACAAGCTTGTGTTAGTCTTCGAAGAATTTCTTTATTTCAAGGATATTTTTATGAGTTGCTTGGCAAAATTAGATAATCTAGTGGGAATATTTATGGGAACGTATCAAATTTAATGTTTATTGTGAATTTTTTCTTTGACAAATAAAAAGCAAAAACTCTTTGAAGACGATGGGGACTAATTTTTAGGATTAACATTTTTCGCATTTATTTGTAGCGAAGGTCATCCGAAAAAAAGAAGTCGACCTTTATATTTCATGATGTGTTTGATAATAAAAGTTTTTTCTTAAAGTTTATTAAATCGAAGAATACTTAGGTGTGATTTAACAAAATGAGTTATAAATACAATATGTTTGCCATAATTTAAGAGAATAAGCAAAATACTATACAATGAGAATGAAATAAAATTAAAAGAAATTCAATGCCTCACTATTTACTGTTAATAACAGTTCAATTAAAAATTTTAATCATTTGATTTTGACTGGGATTTTTTTTTAAACATTCGAGTGTAATTTTTTAATAACAATTTCAACAGCTAATTCGATTTAAATGACGAACCTTTTGATACCGTGCATGGTTTTAGACAAGGCGATGCCTTATCATGCTACCTCTTCAACTTCATAAAAATTTTCTAAAAGAGTGTACAGTTGCTTGCGTATGCTGACGACATTGAAATCATAGGGGTTACGAAGCCCTTTAGTACTATCGGACGGGAGTCTATCAAGATGTGTCTGGCAGTAAATGAGGGCAAAACGAATTATATGGTTTCGACATAGTAAGGACATACGGTTTATTGCATTTCTGTTTACGCCCGATAGCTATACGTTGGTTATAGTCAGGGAATTTGTTTAGATTGGCTCTGCTGTTGCACCAAAAATAATGTCAGTTTGGAGATCAAGCGTAGGATCACTTTTGCCAATAGGTTCTACTATGGTCTCCCGTACGAAAAAACGAATACTCTAAAAGGCGTTCATCCTCCCCGTGCTTCTTTATGGCGCAGAAGCATGAACACTATTAAGCACTGTTGCAGCAGCCTTTAGAGTATTCGAGAGAAAGGTCCTACGTAAGATCTTCGGTCTTGTGTTGATATCCGCATTCGATCAAACAATGAGCTGCATGAGCTCCTCAACGATGTCGACATTGTGAAACGTATTAACATCCAGCGGCTGCGCTGGCTTGGTCATATTGTGCGCAATGATGACGTTGCTACGGCGGCACGGGATTTTGCGGAAGTCGGCGAAGAGGTCGACCTTGTTTGCGTTGGAAGGACCAATTAGAGGAAGCCGTGTTATCGACTAGTGTGATCAACTGTCGAAGGCGCATAATAAGCAGAGGCTTCTGGAAGGAAATAAAAATTACCATGAAAAGTTTCTCACAAATCTGTCATCCTGAGTCGACTTTAAACTGTAGGTGCCGCCACTCATGTAAAAAATTAACACACACAGAATAACTGGTGTGCGAAGCAAGTTTGTAATCATGACTGAAGGGTTGTAATGACATACATATTCATTACAGTGAATAGAATGCAGTTTCGGTTTTGTTGGTAATTGAATCTTGGCCATTTTCAATTGAACTGCTGAAATATGAGAAGCTAGGTCGTGATCCTGGCTGATGGGTTGTAATGATCAATTATGTATGTATGTATGCATGTATGTTACTAAGCTGTTTACACTTTAAAGTACTCAATATATTCATTGTGGTTTTCGAATTTACAAAATAGAGGAATTTAGTCAATAACAGTCAAAACAAGTTCACACACAGTGTGTTCGACTTTTCTAATTATTATTGTTGTGCTTGAAATCGAAAGTTAAAAACTAATTTCGTAATAATTTTTTTCTTATAATTATTTAAGACGATCATTTTAATATAAACACTTGACTAACAAAAAAATAAATTTTTTTGATTCTTTCGTTTCATTGATTATCATTCATTTCAGTTTAGAATTCATATTTCCGTCAATAAAAGAAAAGAAAAAAACTGAAAATCAATAAACTGATTAACATCGATTACTTTTCCATTATTTAGTCATGTTTTTAGCACCTCTAAAGGCAAAAGAAGTTAAAACTACTTGGGCCAGTGATGCGATTCGAATATATAAAGCAGCTACAAAGAGGTGTGTATTAAAAAGTAAAAAAAAAATTAAAAACAATTTTATAAAAAAACTAATAAAATAAAATAAAGTAAAGTAACACGAAATAATTGTATCAAATTGCATTGAGAATTTTAAATTTTTTTTATTTGAAAATTGAATAAAAAAAAAAATCGAAATAAATGTATCGATTGCATGTGATATATCGAAACGAAGAAGTGTTAAACACAAAACATAAATTATCAATCAAAGAAAAATTAGTCTATGATATCATAGTAATCTATTTGCTGCAGCAATTGCTGGCAAGAATAAAAATTGTTTTCAACACAATACTTTGAATTCACTTAGAATATGCCCTTATTTCGGCACATTACCCCTTGCAATTTAAATAAAATTCATATTTAAAATGCCATTAAACATCTTTTTCCGTTATGGCCAACTGTTTGGAGTTCCCATAAATTTGTTGGTTTAAATCAAAATGATTATGAAATTTATTCAGGTTAATGGTAATAACACTCACTCACTCAGCATAAAATCCAATATAAACCAAGCAAACGTAAATGACTTAATCGTAACACACCCAGCTAATGTCAAAAAATTTGTATCGAAAAATATTGTTTCATCCTTCAATTTTATGCTGGGCACGTTGCTAATAATTATATGATACAGTCACCAATAAAATTAAAAAATTTCTTTCGAAAAATAATCACCATCAATACTTTTTTCATGGGAATTTCTATTATCGTTTCATATTAGAACTACACTGTATTTACTGTACATTTAGGCGCTTATCAAGTGTTTGCACATACAGAGATTGTTGCCGGAAGTAAACTAGAGCTTTGATAATATCGATGCAATTTTCAAAGTTTTATTTAATTTAATATGGTGAGAATATTATTTATTTATTTATTAATTATAATACAATAACAAATTATATTTTAATTATATGCGAGCTGAGTAACCTCCAACATATGCTCGGTGTAGTGTAACAGACCAGAGTTTCTGGTGGGAATCGAGCCCCGACCCTCAAGCTAATAGTCTAACACACTACTCACTAGACTACCCGGGCACCCATGTACATATATGTAGGTTTGTATGTATATATTTTGGTCAGATATATATAAATACATACGTAATTGGTCATTATAACGCTTCAGTCAAGTTTACGACCTAGTTTCTTACACCAGTTATGTTGTGTGTGTTTATTCTATACATGAGTGGCGGCACCTACAGCTTTAAGTCGACTCCGAACGACAGATTTTTGAGAAACTTTTCATGACAATTTTATTTATTCTCAGAATTTTTGTCAGAAAACTTCCGAGAGGAAGCCGCCGATGAAATATTTTTTTGCGTATTTCGTTTTGTTTTGGAGATGTCTGACCTGGGTTTTGTACCGTAGCCTCACGTCTAATAAGCCAACTCACTACCTCCTAGACTAAGGTGACTTCACTTTGGTTAGATACCGTACGAAATACTGGAAAAATTACGCTATAATTGGAGCTCACGGTTGCAAAAGTTAAGAAAATATTTATTTCTGGCAATAAATGAGTGTCGCCCGTTTGTTTTTTACAGATTATAAGTAGAACGCAGTTAAGCAGTAAGTATTCCATTCGTTAGCTGCAATTGTGGTTGCATTGTCCGTTTACACGAGACACTTCACTTATCTGATCACAAAACTTTATGTTTATCGAGTCCAGTGTTGCCATTTTAGGCAAACAAAGTCAGTAGTAATGGTACGACATTTTGCCCCATTAACTCTAGTGTTGCAATTTTCTTCGTGCCTGAAGAAGTAGAAGAAGAGTCCAATCATTCTAAGGAGACTTTTTCGGATACTGTTTCTGGAACTGCCTTTCTATGACTTAATTGATTATCTGTAATGCATACTCGGCAATGTCCTACCCAGTCTTCTAAATTGAGTTTCTGACTCTTTTAAAGAAACAAGTTTTTCAATTAAAAATCGCTTTGTTTTTCATTAAGGTTTGACGAGGTTATAAAACTAGATATGTTTGTCATATGACTTCATAGTTGCAGTCTATTGGAGTCTATTTCCATTAAGAAGAAGAGAGATCAATTCGTAATACATGTTTTTTTTAACGAAATTAAGTTATTTTAATTTTCTTTTCAAATCACTTGGAAGTCAACTATTAACGCAAATTAATGACTCAATGTCTGCTGGTAGAAAGTATTGCCCTTTGTCCCACAGCAATTTCGCTCTGTTTTACCTTATGGACAAAGACCATACACAACTTTGTTCGGTCGTTGTAGATATTTCTGGGATAATATTATCGCAATTGTCTACTGGTCATAGATTTCGAACATACATATGTAGTCATCGATTGTGCGATTACAATGATATAAAATATCGTTGGTGTCATGTAGAAAGGCCCTAACTCACACTTTTTTCGAAATTGCTTTTTTTTTTTTTTGCGATTCCAATGTGTATTTGTGTTAAATGCATTCGAATCACAAAAAAAATCAATTTCGAAAAAAGTGTGAGTTAGGGTCTTTCTACATTAGACCAACGATATGTAGATTGATAGATGAAATGATAGATTTTTTCATTATGTGGTAGGTGCGCCTTGGAGAGTACATATGTTCTTATTTCAATATACTGCAATAAATTGAAAAGTATATTCAACGATTGGAAACTCTGTAGCGTCTGTCATGTTCTGAAAAAGGGAGAATCCATCATATGTGGCAACAACAGAGGTATAAGCCTTTATCTCATCGAATATAAGGTTCTTACGAGCGTACTGTGTGAACGACTCTAATTTGGGCATTATATTTGAGCGTTCAGCAACTGTCTGCAGATCCGTCAAGGTAGGAAAGAATCTCTCCGAACCTTTTGACAACGTGCGAGATTCCATACAAGATGATACCTTATCACGCTACCTTTTTAACTTTGCGTACGATAGATCATTGGGAGTATGAAGCGTGATGTTACAGCGCTTGGCAGTAAATGAGTGCAAAACGATAAGTAGAAATATTACATGTTCAGATCCTAAACTGCGGCAGATAACTACCCTGTTCCGGTATTGTCAATCAATTAATTTATCATGGCCCCGAAGTTACAAGCAAAAATTATGAAAGTCTAGGTATCAAGATGTTGTTATGGTCTCTCGTGCAACGACACTAAGCTTTAAGACTATCCGAGAGATATGTCTTACATATATATTCGATCCGACAATGAGATGCATGACCTTCACAAAGACATGTGTGCTGTGCAGAGCATTATGTATGTCTGTATTTCATTGGTTTTGAATATGAATACAGTTATAAATACACGATATAGGGTATGCAAAAGTCGTATAACGCTGTTGGATATTTTTTAAAGAAAATTTTTATGCGTTTTAATAAGGAAATAACGGGGTTCACAAAATATAACGATAAATATCATGTAATAATAACTTTAAAAATGGCGAATAATAGTAAATTATGTCACGAATTTTAAAATTTTTTTATTTTGTTTCCATTCGCCTAAATAAATTGAAATCGTCACATTTCAGCTATAAATGGTGATTAAAAAATATTAAAAAAAACATTTTTTTATTGTTTTTAAATTTTATTATTGAAAGTGTTAAGCGGATAGATGGATGGATGGATAGATGGTTGGCTGGTTGGAAGGCAGGTGAATAAACTTTTGGCAATTTTTGTTCCCATCTTCATTCTTTCTAATTCTTTGACATAAAACGTGACGCTTTTAACCAAAATCGAAAATATTATCTCGAATATCAGTGAAAATATTTTATTGTTCTTTGATGGTCGTAATAACATAAATTCAAATTCAATCAAAACTTCTGAAATTCTTTTTTTTATTTCTTTTTTTTTATTATTCTTTTACTATCAGTCGCATACAAAGACTTTATTTTCTAATTTTTTATTTTAATTTTATGAAATACGAAATAGTTTGCCTATTTTTAAAAAACAACAACGACAACAATACAATTTTAACTTAAATCACAATTTGGTTTTTACAACTAAAAATACTTGGCACTTTGAAAATGAATTTTTAATAGCTTCTGCCCTCTGGTTTGTTGTAGGGATGTTCCGCTAAATATTGTAGAGTTTTATATACCGATTCCGGTGTGGGCGGCGGTGTGGGCAAATGAGCACCAACGGCCTGGAAACCATTTTCATCGGCCGTATATGAGATGGCATATTCGTGACCATCATCGGCTATAAAAGCAAATTTACCCTCAATGGCTTCACCGTCATGCTCGGCATCAACATGTTTTAAATAGCCATCCTGTGTAGCCTTTGATCCATCTCCCAATTCGTAACTGCAAACAAATTAAAAGCAAACATTTTTAATGAAATTAATATTTAATTGATAATTAAATTAATTAATAATTAAAATTAAATTAATATTAAATTAATAACGGTGCTCGAATCGCGCGATATCAGTGCCCAGTTCACACCACCACCACGTGTCATGCATATGCGCTTAATTCACTAGTGCAGAATATCAATGCCGAGGGCATGCAGCATTGTTCTGTTGAAACCATATGTCGTTGATGTCCAGATTATACAATTCAGGCCAAAAGAAGTTGGCAATCGTCGACTTATAATGTTCGCCGTTGACAGTGATGGTCGTTCTCAAAGAAATATGGGTTGATGACGCCACCAGCCGAAAATCCTTACCAAACAGCAACTTTTTCGAGATTCGTCCCAAATCCTTATCGCTGCATATGATTTTTCGATGCAAATTATGGTCAATTGCGAATTGCTCCAGAGCCCATTCAGTAAACACCCGGCATTGTCTGTGGTCGTTTATTTCCTCGTCAGTTTAGTTCCGGAGTCAGTTGAATTTTATACGAATACAGGTCTAAGTCACGAAGCAAAATTCACCAAGATGTGATCAGCGAAAGGCTGAGTTCTTGAAAGTGACGCGAAATCGATTAATGTGGATTCCGTGCACACTCTTTCGGATAATAGCGATGTTTTTGTTGTATTTAAGATTTCGTCAACGTACGAGCGTTGCTCGATTGTTTACTGAACCACGAAACTAGAACAGAACATCAATTTGTATAAACAAATGTTATTATTTATACGTGTTGTTGAATGCTGTATCCGTCCATAGTGATTTGATAAAACAGACTGAATAAATGACAACTAATTTGCCAAATGGCCGTTATCAACTGTCAATGCTTGGTGGTTCCTGTTCGATGTTAGATGTTCCGATATTTCGAATCCAGAAGAACTCACTGTTAACTTTACAATACTAAACTTAATCTTCGCAGTTAGCACGATCTTCTGTACATATTCCCAAAAAAGCCAAACTTATCAATGAGTTCTACGTTTTCGCGGCTCATAGCAAATGATCGTATAGCTAGCGCTTTTGTTTTTCTAGTGCCAATTTCCAAACCATGTAAAGTAAAATCATTATTTTGTCGATTCCAATTGACATTTCTGCAAACCATCATGCTAGGCAGTTATTAGGCTGATTTGGGTGCGACACCTCTGGGTTTTAGATGATTCCATATTTTTCAATGGAATGTGCTAATCAAATGTGTAGTCCACAAAGGCGAAGAATACTTTTCTCTACCACTGTCTGGTCCAAAAATTCCTAGCTTTTTCATGTGACCTACACATGGCTTATTTGTCAAGAAAATTAAATCGTTCCGTCCGTAGTTTCATTTCCGCAGCAGCGTTAATAAGTAAAATTCTTGTAATTGACTTGAACGATACGGAAAGAAGAAGTGAGACTTGCGAGAGGTCCGCTTTTGTGGATAATTTTCTCAAGATGCCTTTAATATACATAAGACAACAATACCCAGCTGTCAGATGCCCAAGTTTTCTGCATATAGCTCCTGTAAAATTCGTGCAATAACTTATCTGGAGGTTAATTGAATGGCCGGTATTGTGCGATGTATTTGATATTTGACACAAAGACGCATGCTTCAACTTAGTATTGTTCTGATAGTGATGTCCAAGTGTTCGTACAATAACCCATGTAAAAATGTAAACTTGAAATTAGTGGAAAGTACAGTGCATGTCTCATGTAGCATATAAAGTGCAATACTTTCAAAACACTTCTATTTTTAATTTGAAGTCTTAATTTTTATTTAAAAATAAAAATAAAAATTAATCTTTAAAAATTTCCTTTTTTATGGAATGTGAATCAAAATACAAATTCTTCTCATTTTTTTTCTTGTAGTCATTCAATTATCACCTTAAGTAGCGCGATTTATTTTCAGTCTCTGATTTTAATCGATTTAATCGGTGTTTTCATTTGTTATTAGTACATACATATGTATGTATATATGTATGCGCATTGTTATTCAGGTCGATTGATTTACATCGTTTTTAACCTTGACCAACTTTCTACATCAGCTGCTAACTGAGCATAATGAGACGACAACAGTTTTTTCTCGATTTCTGTAAATAATTTTTGATCTCTTACTATCGTTAATCTCTCTCAACCCTAATAAAATAAAATTAAAATCTGGAGTTTTATTTCTCCATGACATTAAAGGCCTTATTAATAGTGAATTAGAAATGGAAGAACTGTTGCTGCTAACGGACTTCCCAGGAATGTAGAAAAAATTCGAATACTGATTGAGGTAATCTTACTAATAATATAGTAATCTTGATAATAGTTCTGGACAGCAAACTGATGTGAAGGGTTTACATTCGTAATTTAATGATATGAATAAAGCTAGCAGGGATATCTTTGGGAATAGAATGGAAATGAAGATCTAAGTTGGGTCTAAAAAAATAGCGTCGGTCTCTGTATATATGCTTTGGCATAACCAGTGCAATGAGAATATGTCCTGCGGACTTAAAGCTGTTGCATATGATAGTTAAGATTAAAGCCATTGAGAGGATAATGGAATTAACATAAAATTTATTAGATGACATAAGTGGAGTGTTTGTATCCCATGGTGAAACTCTTACTTATATTCAAAGCAGAAATCTACGACGGGAAGTACTGACGACAGGACACAGCAATACTGTATGGCCGCCCTGCGAACATAGCCAACTACGGGGTTGATACGAGATTAGCAAGGCGCTGCCTGAATAGTTGAATCAGCTAGACAGTGAAAATAATATTACTATTTATTGGATTCTAGGTCATGTAAACGGGCTGGTGAGCTTGCGGGAGGGTAGGTTTCATATTGCTGATGCAGATGCATCTTTTATTAAATAAAATTTTATTTTTATTTATTTTTTCTGGTTTTGCTTTCACTTTAATTGCATTTAATTATGAATTTCTATATAACGGCTGTTATTTCATATTTCTGTGTAAATTTTTTCAGTTTTGAAATATTTGTGATTGGGCAGTACTGTTTGCCATTTCATCATAAATATAATAACATCCATATACGCAACGCCTGCAGAGTAATTTACTAAAATTCAAGCTGTGTGAATGAATTTCAGTGATGAAACTTGCCGAATTTGGTATGAAGAGCAAAGGGTAGCACTTCAAGAGGTGCCAGTGCCACCTAAGAGACGCAGCGTTCGATGCATTGTCGTGCAGTAACATAATTGGTCCTCATACATTCATGAAGTTATCGAGAGGCGCGTTTGGTCGATTTGATCCCACTAGACAATTTTTGGGAGATGCAAGAAGTCTCTCATGAACAATTCCAGTCATGTAAGAAGACATCATTATTGTCATTGGAGAGATAGAAAAATAGAATAGAAAAGGTATTCCGAAATTAGAGCTTCCTCGAACAACATTTACATGAAATAAACTTTAAAAAATAAATGTCAGTCACTCGTTTATCGTCGCAAAGTAATATTTGTTTCACTTTTCCAAAGATTTTGTTAGTTGCTTCAATTTAAATTTTTTTTAATATTTATTTTCTTGCTGCATAAAACGAAAGTTGAATATACATCTTCACAGAAATATCGGATCATATCATGTCCGTGCTTAACACTTAACACTTTATGTCGTAATATTCTGTCAAACAAAATCAAAAGTTTGTACTAAATCCATGCAGTCGGTTGAATACTACGTTTAATTATGAATTGAAAATTGAAAAGTTACTAGAAAGAGTACCACACGTAATAAATACCGAAACGAGTGTAAATGCATTGAATTT
This sequence comes from Sarcophaga subvicina, assembly GCA_936449025.2. Taxonomy (NCBI): domain Eukaryota; kingdom Metazoa; phylum Arthropoda; class Insecta; order Diptera; family Sarcophagidae; genus Sarcophaga; species Sarcophaga subvicina. Next base: position 45,873,759 of record OW388084.2, read on the forward strand.
CTATTTATTTATACAATTGTAGATACAGTTTACGTATAGGCAATCAATTTGTGTATAATAATGTGTAATTAATTTTATTTGTTGTAAATTATTTTTAAATATTTGCTCATTATGTTCCCTATTCAATGTAAAATAGAATTTTTTTCGAATTTTACTATAAAAACGAATGTAGAATTTAGAATTAAAGAAAATTAAAAGCAAGATGAAGTTCATTTTAGTAATTGCAAGTGTTGTGACTATTCTATCTATAGCTCAAGCTAGGCCACAACAGACGGAAAATGATAATTCAGATGAAGCTATTGAAGCTGCATCTGAACACCAACAACAGCCTGATCAAGAAAAAAATGAGCTTGAAATTCCTGCATTTCCACAAGACAAACCAGAGAGACCACATTTAAAACCGCCTCGACCACATGGGCCTCCACATGGGCCTCCACGTGGTCCTCCACGGGGATTTCCTGGTAGACATCCTCACGCTTCACATCATTGTCCCCATCCTCATCCCCATCAACCAAGACCAGAACCACAACCAGAACAGCAACCTAATCCAGAACCACAGCCCGATCATCAGCCAAGACCAGAACAACAACCTAATCCAGAACCACAGCCGGAACAACAACCAACACCAGAATTACAACCTGAAGAAGAAACAAACCAGGATAATAGTGAAACTGGCAAAGCTGAACCTGGTTTGTTAGACGGAAATAATTTTTCAATATTAAACGATTCTGGGAACGGAAACATTCTCATCAATCAAGGAGTTTAAACAATAAATTAAAAATAAATTTAAGTACGAAGACTGTAAACAGGTGAATTAGAAAGTGGGTTTGTTTTCTTTTAAAATGGGGCCTCTTAAACAAAAATTAAAGTAAAATTAAGAAAGCCTTGAAAGATGCCTGTAGAAAAGTAGAAAGTTCTTCCGAGACAAGATGACTACGTACGAATTTATCGACAAATCCTATAATACCACGTTGCATTTAGAAATCTGATGGTATCTGGGCTACCAATAGTACAGATACAACGGAATTATTTTTCAAGATGCGCATTCCTGGCTGTCAAGAATTCATTTCTTTGTTCTTCGGGGATTTATATACAACGGCTGTCATATTACCTATGTAATAACGTTGTTTCCAAAAGTATTTTATTTCTATTGACAAATTATTTATGATCTCTTCATTTGTTATGATTATTTATGATTTCTTCATTTGTGAAGAGGATCCTACCTTTACGATTTTCTAAAATGAATGATTTCAGATGAATCTGTAATAAGAACATTTCATAAAAATTCCAACATTTTTCCTGAACATTTATGTACCATATGTAAATAAGTAAACTTGACTGGTTTCCTTTGATAAGAGACGTATAAATATTTGACCCTTCCATTCAACATTATTCCCGATGAACTTCATCTTTATTTGGGCAATCATTCGGTAATTTAGATGAGTTTTAGAAAATTCGTCCTCGTATATAAAGATACATCAATATGTTAACGCTTGATCAATAGGCTGTAAAAATGTAGATGAGACGGTGTTTAGCGTTGCGGGATATGTTCGCGTGATATGTTCGCAACATTCTTTGGCTTCTTATTAATGCAAACCAGCAAATATTTCAAAACTTACTGCTGAGCAAAACATGGATGCCTGCTCCTCCCACACCTTTTCATTACCATAATCGGTGAAATCCTATCATATTCAACGAATCTCAAAAAGGATGTTATATCCTGCAGATTTCGAAGATTGAAGATATCGACGTCGTTCTGCTTGAACCATAACCAAAGAAAATATACGAAGCAAAATCTATCTGAGCATCCATATTTCACTTCAAAAAGAAGCTGCTGGGACTTTTAGCAACATTAACCTGAGCGGGGCTGTAATGTATGACATCAATATGAGCAACAACATTACTTCTCACACCATCCGTGTTGCATGCGTTAATTTTATCCATAAGTAGCGCGACCTACAGTACGTCAGAGTGAGAAATTTTTCATTGCAATTTCATTTACTCTCAAAGTTTTTGCCAGAAAACTGCTGAGCGGTACTCGCCGGAAGAAAATTTTTTTTCATATTTCGTTCTGTTTGAGAGCAGGAGTTTGATTCACAGACTTGCCTCTAATAAGCCAACACACTACTTGCTAGACTACGTTGATTCATTTGCCTGATCATTGCCGTAAATTGCCAGATGGCCTGGAACCCAGCAAAGTGTAACACCCTTTATCTCTATATAGCTGATTGAGCTTCCTCAGACAGTGCTATAACACTTTCGAATGGAGTTATCACAATGTCCCGTCCCTAGTACTCTCTCTTCAAGTTGAATTCGAATGCTTAAATAAAAGGTACTCGCGAGGTTCCTCATGAAACACAAAGCAAGAGTTTGTAGCCTGCAGGCTACTCTACTCTTGTTATTAAGTCACGTTTAGATAAATTTGCTAAACTTAGAGTGCACTGGTTCCGTCCATGGTACAGCTAAGGAGGGTGCTGTGGGCTCCTCGATTTCTCAGGTAACGAAATTCCCTGAATTTGAATCCCGTATTAGAATTGACTCCTAAGACAAGTTATATCTAATGACTGTTTTCGGCTAAAACATGCCTAAATGTCCCCACATGTTGTCCGTTGGATTAGTATCTGGGTGAAACGCTGGTCAATCCACTACACCAATATTTATGTGAATATTTTTGCGTGAATTAACGCTTTGTTTTATTAAATAGTAAATTTTTTGTGGAGCTTTGTGATGAAAAAAGACAATAAGCTTGCTGCCAGTGTTGCAAATTAGTTGGTGCTTTGTTTTCGATATGAAACAAACTAAACTGTCAGCAATTTGTTCACATGTTTCATATTTCACCATGAATAGCTTAACAAACGAACAGTGTTTGTTTTGTTGTTGAATTTTGAAACCAATTTTTGACTCAATTGGTGCACAACATTCTTATAAAATTGTCTTTAAAAGGCAACTAACAGGAATTCATGTCTCACAGCAAATGAGTATTACATTCATACATAACATAGATGTAAAATTAGCTATTACAACCCTTCAGTCAGGATTACGAGACCTAGCTTCTCACACCACTTATGTTGTGTGTGTTAATTTTATGCATGAGTAGCGGGACCTACAGTTTACAGTCGACTCCGAACAACAGACATTTAAGAAACTTTTCATGGCAATTTTTCGCTAGAAATCTGCTGAGAGGAAGTGACCGAAGAAATATTTTTTCATATGTCCTTTTGTTGGACATGTCTGATCTGGGGTTTGAACCGTGGCTTCATTTTTTGGGGAAACCTTTCATAGCAATTTTATTTTGCTCTCAGATTTTTTTTGCACAAATCTGCTGAGAAAAAGACATCGAAAAAATATTTTTTCATATTTTCAGTTTGTTGGAAATGTCTGACCTGGGGTTTGAACCATGGCCTCACGTCTACAAAGCCAACATACACTACGGCGAGTTCATGGGTATTTTATTCACTTTTGCAAACCTTTTGTTCTTTTTTTTCAAATTTTCAAAAACCTAACCTCACTTGTTAGTATATAAGAAATTTTAAATTTTTTAAATTAAATTTTACAGCATTCACCCAAGTATAGTGTCTTTGAAAATACTGTTTATTAACGTTTTATTTGTATATCATGGAAGATTGGTTTAAAATCCATTTCGTATATACCAGATATGTACACTTTATCGCTTTTAAATTTAAATATTTAAAGAATTTTTATATTTCGAATGCTTACTGGTAATGATATTTGCCATCGTATTCCACCATGGCTTCATTTGAAATCAATTCCACTTCTTTGGCATAAACAGCGCCAGCAATTAAGCACAAAATGATGAATACTTTCATGTTTATTTTTTAAAACAAACTTTGTTGCACTTTCTTTTTCTTATTTATTATCGATTAAATGCAAATACAATGCAATTAAATTATTTATTTGTTTTTGTTTTTTAAATTAACAACTAGATAAGACAGTAGACTAGAAGAGAAATTTTAAATCACTAAACAGTCTGTTTAACACAAATGACAAGAATTTAATAAAATTTCTTGCTTTTATACAGTTTTTGTTTGTGTTTTTGTGTTTTTAAATCGCTAAATAATACATTCTATTAGAAGACAACAACAACAAAGAAATTATCAAAATATTTGATAGAATCAAAAAACAAATCAAGAAAATAAAATTAAAAAACGACAAAAAAAAATTCCAATAAATTTATAAAAATATTGAACTTGTTTCCGACGATGCTATTTTTTTTACTTTGCTTTGGATGTTTGTGCACAAGTTCTTTAATAATTTTTTTTTCACATTTTTATACCGTCTCACCGGTCATAAAAAAGTTACCAAATTAAAAATGAATGCTGCATGCCTTAAACAATGCGTGACGCCTTCATTCTGTTTTTGCCATAAATGGAGTGTGAAAAATGACACGATCATTAACGCAAATATTCCATGAAAACTGGCTGTTTCACAGAATCGATTGACATTCTTTGGTCTTTTGTTTCTATTTTCTATTGAACTCTCTATTTTCATTTGAACTCTTCTTTTCTTGGTCAGTAAGCATTAGCAGCATAACCCGTGTCTTTATCTTTAAAATCATAACAAAATAATCACAATCCAAGCATTTCGTAAACAAGTTTTTCGGGCTGTTGAGCAAGAATTTATTTTTTTTTTGATTATGAAATTTGGACTCGTATATTGTCTTTCCAACGGTTATTTCAGATTTAAATAAATTATTCTTTAAATAAATTTTAAGAATGGTTTTCGGTTTTAAATGTTTTCTTATAAAATTCTCAATCTTAACACAATTTCTTAGCCTATAGTTTGGTAAATCAATTCTATTGGCGCTCTACTTTATTGACGTAGTACGTCCATAATTATGAATATTATAAATATTAACAAAATAATAAGTTGATTTTGTTACCGCAAATAACTTTTAATTGATCGTAAATTATTTTTATGATTTTATGTTTAAAAAAAATTATTAAAAAACCAAAAAAAAAAAAAAAAGAATTTATTAAAGCACTTTGGTAAAGCAAAATAACGAGATACCCTACACGGTAATATAGTAGTGAAGCAGTATACACTATTTCATCTTCGAAATCTTTTTCAACAGCTTTAGTTTTCAGAGGCGGTCCTATTTGCCATCGGATTTTTTGTTATAAGTACATATGTACATACATAATTGGTTATTACAACCCTTTAGTCAGGATTATGACCTAGTTTTTCACACCACTTAAGTATGTTGTGTGCTTTAATTTTTATACATGATTTTGATACAAGCAGAACGCCCTGTTATTGACTAAATTCCTCTATTTTGTAAATTCAAATTAAAGTGTAAACAGCTTAGATACATACATACATACATAATTGATCATTACAATCCATCAGCCAAGATCACGACCTAGCTTCTCGTATTAAAAATAGCAGCTCAATTAAAAATAGCCAAGATTCAATCACCAACAAACCCGAGACCGCATTCTACTCCCTGCACTGAACATGCCATCATACATACATACATAAGTCGTCATTGCTACCCTTCAGTCAAAATTATAACCCAGTTTCTCACACCACTTATCTTGTAAGTGTTAATTTTATACATGAGTGGCAGAAACTACAGTTTACAATCGACTCGGAACGACAGATTTTTAAGAAACTTTTCATGGCCATTTTTGTTTACTCTCAGATTTTTTGTCAGAAATCGGCTGAGAGGAAGTCGACGAAGAAATATTTTTTCGTATTTCCTTTAGTTGGAGATACCTGACCTGGGGTTTGAACCGAGTCCTCACGTCTAATAAATATAGATTCCCATATCATCATGAAAGTTTGTCATAGCTTTGCTACCATAGGATCTATTGTATTTCTCTCAAACTTTATAGCGTATCCCTATAATATTTCTTCCAAGCCTATTACTCTGACAAAGTTTAGAATGCTGCTCGTTTTCAACAAGGACAATTCCCTTTCAATCATCTTAAATGCCCCCTCGGCTGCATAAGAGCCTCACAAGTTCCACGCTAGTTCATTTTCATCATCACAGAATAAACCTGATTGGTTTGATATAATCATCAGTCTGAACAAGGGTAGTTTGAGTTTACAGTGCCCTGTCAAATAAACTGCTTACTAAGCTCATATTCTTTTTAAATAGTTTCATGCATAACTCAAATCTCTTCCTATTGTATCATTTTGAACATTAGGGTAGTATATAGGGACCGGTTTTGATATCACATTTGGTTGCACACCTTTAAAGAGAAGAAGTTCAAATTAAAAGGAATTTACATTTTCACAATAGTTAGGTTAGATTTGAGGACTTTTACTGTATAATAGCAAATATAATTTCACTCGGAGGTTTTTGATCCCATTGTGATCGTTCTGCTACTTTTCATTGGTCCGTATGATAAGCATTTCACACATTGTTGCAGTGTTGCTTCCCTCGACGTAGGCTATGATTCAATACAGTTATGATCCAATTTATTACGATAGCTCTGTAACGACCATCTTACTGATAAAGGCTACTAATACAAACCCAGTAGTAGGTAATACTTTTACAATACTTTACTATTAAGTTATTAAGCTACAGAGTTTATGTTCTCCACTGTATGTGCCTATTTTTCAATGAAGTGATATGATATTTTTGGGACATGCAATAAACATACCATAAATGATTTTGGAAAATTTATTAAAAGTTACAACCTACCTTCTAATCAGATTCAAAACAATGCTAAAAGATTTCCTTTCTAACTATAAAATCCCGTGTTCTCGGTGTCCATCAGCTCGACCTGAGATGGCCATTCCCTTAAATCTCTCAAACAGGAAATCCAATGTGTTATGAGCTGTGTGGCACGTTGGATTGTCCTGTTGAATTGATATATCGTTGGTGTCTCCAACCACAAATTTTCGCCAAGCATTGACATTTTTTGGTATGCATTTGACGCTCTTGGATCACTTGTGATATCGTGTCAAATTCGACATTTACCCAGAAAAGGGCCTTACTGCTGAAGATAATTTTTCAATTATTAACGTGCGGTACGTTGCCAGAACAGAACACCCAGTGCTATATCCGACCATAGTTATTTATCAAAACAAACTGAATACATGACAACTAATTCGAGAGACATTGCTTCAACAAATCCGTCAACCATCAAAGTTCAAAAGTCGATGTAGAAGGACCTGATACAGTAGAGATGGAAAATAGGGAGAATTCGAAACGTCACAAACGATTTTTCTATATTTTTATTATTCTCATTGCCTTCTTTCATTGGTATTAATAAAGTGTTTCCAGTAGAGCACCTAGTCTTAAAGCGCTTGGGGTAATGACAGGTTCATTTATTGTTGCCTGTAAAAAACGTCCTCACAATTAAAACTAGTAAATCGAATCTGTACAAGCATGAACTTGCAATTATGATCGAGAATGGAAGAACAAGGTAGTTGGCGTACTGTTCTCACAAAACTTTTTTTTCCAATACAGTGTAGATATCAACAAATGTTAGGTTAGGTTAAATTTTGTAGTCGTCATAGACAGCATAGCTCACGAAGATAGTATCGGACTGTCTAGAAAAGCTGAATCAGTTAAGTAGGCAAAATAAGGTTACCCTTTGCTTGGAATTCGCGGAAATAAACAAGCAGACGAGCTTGCGCGGAGGAGAGTTTCCATGTCAGAATCCTTATGTGGAGTGGAGCGTATGTTTAGAAGCCTATGCTGAATGAAAGCGAACATTAAGAATGGCAAAGACTGCTATCAAACAAAGTGGATTTGCGGCAATCAAAATTATTTTTGAAAAATTACAATAAGAGAAGATATGAGGAAAAATTTGCAGTCTCAGCGTATAGTTCTTAAGCATGGGTGTTGTTTCGAGCTGACTATTATAATAAATCAGGAACCTGTGTGTTATTAATGTCTCTCAGAAGGAAATACCTGAGTGCGTGCCAGATGCTGGGCGGAGAATTGGCATTGTTGACATCAAGGAAAATTATGAAATTTGTCAGGAGAATGGACTTGGATGAGATAATATAGCGACAACCTATAAACTATTAGGACAGTACAATGATCGTATGGTCGTAGTACTTATACGGTGTTTAGATATGCACCTTTATTGCGTAAATCGCAATAGACGCCATTATTGAGCTCAATATTTTCAAGAAAAGTTTCAATTAATTATTGGGCAATAAATACGCAAATTGTTATAATTTTGAGTAAAACTTAAAATGCAGCACTGTCATAAGTATGTTTAGTGAGCATACTACAATTAATCGAACACTTTTTGTTGATATTTGACGACTCAAATGCCAACAACGACAAACAAACAAAAAAGAAAACAAAAATAATTAAACAATAAAATAAAATAAAACCAATGTTGTTGAAACAACCAACTGTTTTGTTTACCAGCTATCAAATTAATATTGAATAAGCAGCTGAACTACGTATATTATTATGCCTGAACACTTAAAATATTGTACTCAATTAACAATTTGGTTCATCATACTTCATCGTTATTATCACCTCATCAACATGGATTCCGAAAGGGCTATTCAACAACGACTAATGTGCTTCAGTTAACATCCATGATAAATGCGGCCTTTTCTCAACAGAAACAAACTGATGTAATTTTTACGGATTTTAGCAAAGCGTTCGAAAAATGAATCACAAACTTCTGTTAACTAAATTGGATTTAATGGGTGTAAATCATAGGAGTTTAAGATGGCTAGAGTCGTATTTGACTGGTAGAAAGCAGACCGTATTTGTGAACAATAGCTTATCCAAGTATATTTATGTGATATCTGGTATTCCTCAGGGCAGCCATCTTGGTCCACTTCTTTTTTCGCTGTTTATAAATGATTTTCCCAACATAATTAATTTTGCCAATATATTTTGATGTATGCTGACGATGTAAAAGTTTTTCTCTCCTTTAATAATTTCATCGAGCATATTATCTTCAAACTGATCTCAATAATTTGTTTTTGTGGTACCAGTACAACATGATGGAGCTGAATATTAAAAAATGCAAACGTATGCGGTCCTCAAGAAATATTTTTATCGCGGTTAATTACTTGCTTCGAGGTCATCAATTGGAGATTGTGGACTCTTTTATTGATCTTGGGCTGTTATAATCTTATTTATATTAAATTGCGCGGAAATAATTATGCTGTTGCTGATCCGTTAACTAGAATTTGCCGTCAATTTAATTATTTGTCAGACTTTGTTGATTTTTCTTTAAATTCTTGCGTTATAAAATGGAATATTATTGTTTTTCTCAATTCATAACTTTATTGTTTTTCCCAATTTGTAACTTTTCATATTTTTATTGTAACAATTACTTGTATTTTTGAAGAAATTATTTAATTAATTCTATTTAATTTTATTCGTACCTATTTTTGTTATTAGTCAGTAAGGAATTTGTCCATTGACTTAAATAAATAAATAACAAAAAAAATCCTAATATTGACACAATAAAAGTGCATATCTGAACATAGTATAAGGCACCTCTTCGCCACAATAATATTAAAAAACACCTGCTGTAATATTGATTGTATCTTTTTCATCTTTTCGTTCGACTCCTAACTGACATTTCTCAACCATTCCAATATAGTTAAAAAGGTGGTTATAAAAGTGGTGTGAGAAACTAGGTGGCAATCCTGACTAAAGGGTTGTAATGACCAATTATGCATGTAATTAGGCAGTTATTAACTTTAATTAAACAAAATACAAGTTTTTTTTTAGTTTTTTTGTAAAGAATCTTTTATTCTTTATTTGCATTCTTATAGTTTATTTACACATACATCATGAGTTTTTCATTTTCGTTTAATTATTTATAATAATAAAAAAACTGATAAACATTTAACAAACAAAATAAAATAAAATAATAAAAATAAAATGAAAATTAATACAATAATTAATTATAAAATGTATTTGTTTTAATTGAAATTGTATTGTATTTTAATTAACAAAGTAATAATAATGCTCATACATATGTATGTATGTACGTATTTACAAAAACACATCATCCGTGTTGAAGATTTCTTTTCAAATTTTTTTTGTTTTTTTCTTCTGTTCAATTAATGTTTTAATCAAAATTCCTTGAAATGATACAAGTACTTAAGAGAGAACTTCATAGAGTGACAAGTATGTGTGTGTGTGACAGAGAGGGAGAGTATAAATGAAAGAAGAACATCTCTCTTAAATGATTTATATCAATACAAAAAGCAGTGATATCACATGAAACCGAAATGGCAAAGTTTCGGCGACTAAATAAAAATGTTAAGTTCGAGAAACTCAAGATATGAGATGAAAGACGTGTCAGAGCGAAGGTAAATAAACAGAATTAAAGTAAAACAATGTAAGAGAATGCAGATATGATTTCTGTTGTATCCAAGTGAGTAAAAAAAGAGTTTTTTGTTTTGTGTTTTCTTGTTGTTGTTATTGAGATGATTAAAAACTCTTGGGGAATTTGGTGTCAATATGGCTCATTCAGTCAGTGTTGCTTTGCTATGCTTAGTTGTTGCTTGGTTGTTAAGAGGAAAAAATAACTCACTTGTGATTTACTGCTTCTTCTTCTTCTGTTTCGTTTTTGTTTTGTAAAGTGCAGTGAAAGTGTAATAGAAAGAATTAAAAATAGAAAAATAAGAAAGATAGAGCGTAATAGAGCAGAGTGTTTTAATGTTATTCAAGTGTTACGTAAAGTGTTTTTATTTTATTATAAAATTCATATTTTTGTTTTTGTTTTTATTTTTATATCTCTTGCTGGTATATTCTCTTTTTATTTGCAAAACATCTCTCTTCTTTGCTCTTTAAACAATATTTTGTGTTATATTTTCACTATTCATCTATTCATCATACGTCCGTTCATTCATTAATTCCTTAGTTCGTTTCATTATTGGGGTTCTTTAAATTGAAAAAAAAAAATAGTTTTTATTCTTTAATTTTGCATTTAGTTGGTCGTCTTTCAATCATTCTTACATGGTGGTTAGCGCTTAACGACGCTTGCTAGGAGGCAAGCTTAACAAGTAGTCCAAAGCCTTTTGGATTGCTGGTGGAATTGGTGGTGGTGTGGGCAAATGATCACCTTGTGGTTGGAAACCATTTTCATCATCAGCTGCATAATTCAAAGTGATCAAATTTCCTTCAGGCGAGGTATACGAAACAGAACCTCGTGCTATAATCACATCACTGGTATCGGGAGATGTGGCCTTCTTCAATGTACCAGTTTCCTCACCCTTAATACCGTTGGCCGTTTCATAGCTGCAAAAAAAAAAAAGAAAAATAAAAAGCATTACCAGTAAGTTTTATTGAGTCAACGAAATTTTAATAAGATTGTTCTTGTTAAAGTAATTTTAGAAGTTGTCTTTACGTGGCATATACATAAAACTAGAAATAATTTGCGAAGAAGTGGTTTAATATAGGGCTACTGAGTAATAAACAGTTAAGTACAGTCACTATTGTATTATGCTACGGATCAAATCAAGCCTATTTACGTCGTATATAGTTTGCGTGTATGCCTTGAGGATAGTAACTTTACAGTATCAGTTTTCTTTCTCAATTAGTCATTACAATCTTTTAGTCAGAATTACGACCTAGCTTCTCACACCACCCATGTTGGGTGTGAATTTTATCCAAAAGTGGGGGAATACAATTTAACGTCGACTCCGAGTTGTCACTCGATTTGAGAAACTTATCATGATAATGTTATTTACTACCAGAGTTTTTATAAGAAGGCTGCTGAGAAAAAGTTGTCAAACGAAATATTTTCTCTATATTTTGTATTATACGAAACATCTGAGCTGGGGTTTGGGCCATGGGTTCTCATCCAATAAGTTAACATACTAGACTACTAGGACTTAGCATAAGTATCGGTTGGGTGATGTATCGGTTTAAATGTGAACCATCGGTTATTACTAATCTGGCAATACTTATGTCATTCTATTCTGTTACAAATTTCAGTACATTATCACCACTGAACATAATACATCGATTTAGAACGTTAGAATTTATTGGAAATTTATTTCCAAAACAAAGACAATTGATTGGAAATTGCAAGAAAATCGCGTACAAAATTTGGTCGCAGAGGAGGACCAACAGTGCCCGGTATACGCAAGTTTATTGCTAAAGTTCGTGACTCTGGTTTCATTGTTATTGCGCTAAGATGTGAGCGTGCTCGTACAGTGCGTTCACCCAAAAATATTCAAGCTGTGGCTGAAAGTATGCGTGAGAATCCTTAAAAATCAACTCGTCATCGTTCTCAAGAATTGAACATTTGACGCACTACCTTAAGTTGAATTTTGCGAAAAGATCAAGGTATGACGTCAAACAAAGTTCAGTTGGTTCAAGAGTTGAAGCCGCATGACCATTCGCTTCGTTTTCGCTTCTCTAGATGGGCCAACGAGAAACTGCACGATGATGTTGATTTTGCCAAAAAAAAAGTCTTCACTTTAAATGGAGCTCATTTTCATCTTGGTGGGTGCGTTAATAAGCAAAATTGCCGTATTTGAGGCTCAGAAAACCCACAAGTATTCTTACAGAAGCCAATGCACCCATTACGAGTGACTGTTTGGTGTGGCTTTTAGAGAGGAGGTATCATTCGCCCATATATCTTTGAAAATGAGGATGCCGCGGTCATTGGACGACCGTTTGTTGTTTAAAATATAAAAAACAAAAATAGTAAGTGTGTGATCCTTGCATTACAATTGACTTGAATGAATTTCTAATGATTTGAACGGTCAATTCGAATTATTTTTTTATAATTTCAAAAAAGATTCCCAACTGCACTAAGAAAAATCCAATAAGAAGTTTTAATATCATTTATTAATACAATCTCAATGGTATTTGAACTTGTTTAAGTTTTTTAATAAAAAAAAGAAAAGAAAAGAACCCGTTTCTAATTCTTTAACACTTGATTTATAATTATGAGACAGGTCTAGTATGTTTTATAGTTTTCTTAATGTCAATATAAATAATGAAATTGACGTATAAATTAAAAATTATAAGAAAATTAAATTCACACTAGACTGAGTTAATACTAGCGATTAGGCAGAGACTAGTTTACCTTATCAAATCATAGACGAATTGAAATCTTAACTTAACCCATATTTCTTCTCTATGCTTTAAAGAAAAGGAGAGAAAAACAGAAGAGAAAAACAAAAACAATTAATTTTGTTTTCATCATACATTGATAAGTTTTTAAAAACTGTGTCAGAAGGTTTTTAGGAGAAGTAGGAAATTTGAAAAGAAAAAAAATTTTATTCAAGTAAAGAACGTCCCACACAATTCATTGATCGGGAGTATCTGTGGTGATATTCAGTATCATTATTTTATGAACACGTATAGTTTTTAATCGGTAGATTAAGTAGAACGAAAAGCGAAGAAACGTGACATTTTAACATTCCATTCAAGTTCATTAATGAAACGGAAAACAATAATTTTTTTTTGTTCAACGATATTAAATAATTTTTTAATTTTAATATTCAATCATAAATTAAATTGTGTGTTTCATATTTTGTTTATTTTTATTAATTTTTATTTCAATTTTATAGAACATAAACACTCAATTTAAATGCATTGTTATACGTACATTACTGTCAAATTAAAATCGGTCGTGTGATACATATTCCTCACAGATTAAATGAAAATGAAAAACTAAGATATTAGAAACCAGTTGGCATTCAATTCGTTTGAATCGAAAATTTCAAATCAAAAATTTAATTTCAAAAACATATAATTTTTTGTTTTAATATTCGAGTTCGAGTTAAAATTAAGTAAGTATGCTGGGTGTTGATTGGAAGATGTGTGTTCAGACATTAGATATCATATCGTACGACCACTTAGGGTTATGACCTCGAAATTACTCAACTTTCTAAGCGACTTGAACTTTTTAAATACAGATTATTATTGGTCATTACAACCCATCAGTTAGGATTACGACCTAGCTTCTCATATCACTTATGTTGTGTGTGTTAATTGTATACATGATTAGAGGAGGACCTACAGTTTAAAGTCGATTCCAAACAACATAATTTTGAGGAACTTTTTCATCGAAAATTTATTCACTATCAGAGTTTTTGACAGAAATCTGCTGATAGGAAGTTACCGAAGAAATATTTCTTCATATTTTGTTTTGCTGGATATGTTTGACCTGGGGTTTGAACCGAGGCCTCACGTTTTACTAGACTACTACCTACTAGACTACAGCGACCACACAGCATCCATATTGAGTGTGTTAATTTATTTATGAAAATCAAATCCGAGCGACAGATTTCAAAAGAAGCTTTTGCCTCAGAATTAATTACTCTGTGAGCATTTGACAGCAAACTGTTGAGAGGAGGATTCCTGAAAAAATATCACGAGATGAGGTTTGAACTCTAGAGGTCTCGTTTAGTAAGGCAACACACTTCTTACCGGTTGACGCCTATTCTTTCTTAGTCGCAAAAGGTGACAGTCTTTGATCTTTCAATGATGTTCACTCATGTCACTCTCCTTTGAGCAGGTAGTAATTGTGGTGGATTAAAGTCTTTTAATTTCATAAATTCGTAAACCATGACTAGCATTTCTTTGCCTTTTTCGGGATATGAATCAGAGTTACTAGAGTTTGTAGGGGAATACTCAACACCACATCACTAATATTATATCATTGAAGAGTGTTCTATTTACTGGTAAGACTAATAAATACAACATATTTACTGAAACTAGTTTTCAAGAAATTCTGATGCAGAATTTTACTCCAAATGTGTTATACCAATATGGACCTTTATAAGAGCAAACTCTGAAGAGTCGATAGGAGTCGATAGATATCAGGATATTAACGAAATTTTAGCAAGACAGTGACGCTAAGCATGCTGGCAACATTAATATGCAATGTTTTTAAAGTCGCCGTAGTCAAGTAGGCTTATTAGACGTAAGGCCGCGGTTTAAACCACAGGTCAGACATCAAAACGAAAATATGAAAAATATTTCTGCGGCAACTTCCTTTCAGCCGATTTCTGGCAAAAACTCTGAGTGTAAATAAAATTGCCATGAAATATTTCTCAAAAATATGTCATTCGGAATCGATCTGTGGGTGCCGCCACTCATGTATAAAATTAACTCACACAAAATAAGAGGTGTGAGACGCTAAGTTGTAATCCTGACTGAAGGGTTGTAATGACTAATTATGTATGTATGTATGTTTGTCTTTGGTACTATTAAGCCGAAACAGCTTAATAATATGTTCGGACACGCACTTTTATTGAGTCAATATTCCGTTTATTGAGTACAATATTTTAAGTGTTTAGACATAATAATATACGCAGTTCAGCTGTTATTCAATATTCATTTGACAGCTGGTAAACAAAACAGCTGGTTGTTTCAACAACATTGTTTTTGTTTTGTTCGTTGTTTGTTTGTTTGTCGTTGTTGATATTTGAGTTGCCAAATATCAATAGAAAGTGTTCGGAAAATTGTAATATGCTCACTGAACGTACTTATGACAGTGCTGTATTTCAAGTTTTAATCAATATTATAACAATTTATGAATTTATTGAGCAATAATTAATTGACATTTTATATGAAATATTGAGCTCAATAATGGCGTTTATTGCTGTTTACTTAATATAATTGCATGTCTGAACATAGTATAATACATCATCTCAACCATCAGACCTTAGCATAAGTGGGAGGTATTGAAATGCTTTGAAAAAACATGTTGTGAATGTTGAATGTTGATCTAGTCTATTTCCGCGGGCTGGGCATTTCTTTTTTTGTAATTAATTTTTAAAGTTTTTGTAAAAAGTTAACAATACTGTTAAGTCTACTTTAAATTAGGGGATAAGGAAGATTAAAATACTTCTATTGAAGGAATTCATTTCAAACATTCTGTTATCTTATAAAAATGATATTTAAAGCGATTTTTTTTAAATAACTGTATATGAATAATTTTAAAAAAAAGTCATATGAGTATAAAAATTCATTATTAAATCATGTTAAGACAGGATTTATTTCCCATTTATTATCACTGACATGATCTTTTGTTTAACGACATATTAATTAAATAATAACAGAATAATGATAAATAATAATAAAATAATAAAATAATAAAATAAAAAACAAATTGTTGACAACAATAATAAATTAATTAATTTTGTTAATGAAATTTTTGTTTTCTATCAAACATATTTCTATCATGACATGCAATTCCTCAATGTATGTATTATTAATGGCAAGAGAAATTCCCAAATAATCCTGTTCCCTTTTTAAAATTTCATATTAAACGTATAAATTAAAATAATTGTTAACTTTTATTTTGCAATGAATAAATAAATAAAGAACCGCGTCCCGTTCATAGGAATTTCATTCAATACTGGTTTGTTTGTTGTTGCTGCTGATTGCTTAAATAAAATTTCATAAAAATATTTGTACACTAAGATCATCGCTTTTAATTTTAAAGAAATTTCTTGTTTTGTTTTCTTCTTCTTGAAAATAAAATGCAGTTTTTGGTTGCAACTTATTTTCAAGGGGAATTTATTCTTCGTAAAATATTAACAAACATTAAAAAAAGAAAAAAAAATCATAATAAATTTTTATGCAAGGTTTTGTTTCTGCTTTTACCAGAACTGGGATTAAATTCAAGGATTATTTTTGTTTTTTTTGATTTGTTTTTTTTTACAAAGAGCCACTGCCAGATTTATTTGATTTGTGTTAAAAAAACATGTTAGTATTTTAAAATTTTTATGTTTTATAATTAAATTTAAAATATTGTTTAACAAAATATTGTATAATAATAATTAACGATTCAAATCAACGTCAGAAATTATTAAAAATATTAAAAATTAATTGAACATGTCGATCCACAAGATTATGAGTAATTTGTGACGACAGGTTTTGAATCAAATAGCAAAGTGTCAAACGGTATAGAATCGGAAATTCAGAACTCGTTTGGTCCTGACGAAGTAACTTTGGTCGAAGCTAAGGCGCTTAGAGAAGGAATAATTGCAGAAGATACTAAAGCAGTTAGCGCAGAACTAACTAAAGGCAGAAACTGTAAGGGCAGAACAGCGTTTAGTAACGGGTGTCTATTTTATCCATTTGAGCTTTTTTAATTGAAAAACAAATACATCGAATATTTGAAAAAGTGAATATAATTGGACAATTCACACGACTTTGTATCGTGTATGTTGTATTGAATACGCTTGGTTGTTTGTGAACGCTCAATGCTATGCTATATTGTGTATCTCTTGGCATTCAAACAATTTGATAGCCCGAAACCAACACAACTTTTTAAAAACATATGGAAAAATGTGTATAAGTGTATCGAATTTTTACATGAATCAACAACAATCATACACTGTTGTATGTTCTTCCAACAATACAATGAATACACCGATACAACGGCTTGTGTGAATTGGCCAAATATTTATGTGAAGTGGAATTAAATTTAAGATCAAGATTACAACGTAGCTTCTCCCACCAACCATGTTGTGTGTGATCATTTTATTCCATAAGTGGCTAAACCTGGAGTTTAACTTAGACTTCGAATGACTGATATGAGAAACTTTTAATGGCAATTTAAGTTACTCTCAGAATTTTAGTCAAATGACGCCTCAGGTCCACAGACCACATCAAACTTTGCATCTTTCAGTGTGCATTTGGTTTGTGGATGAACCAATTGAGGAACAAATGAACCTCGTTGTTGAGGATTTGTTTTAGTTTAACGAACATATTCCTCACACTGTTCGATTATTAAAAGAAAATGAATTGCGAGTATTTTTCGATTGTTTGCCTATGGTAGTCATGTTAAATGATAAAATTTACTGAGAGTTTTACGAAAATATCAAATAACGTGCAAATCAACCGTTCTGATAAAAAGCTATTGCGCATATTGTCTGAATTTCGGTCAGAGTAGGCAGGATTCCATACAAATAAATCTGGTGTCTACTACGTTATGGTGATTGTAAAGCAATAAGTCGAATGGTGTTCGCCTTTACATGTAATCTTCATGAATTTTAAGGAATGCATTTTTCTACGACCATCGTGTGTCTCAATATGCAAACGGGAACCAATAATGTAGTACAAGTTTGAGTCTGTATGCAGGACTGAAAAATTTCGGCTGTCACACAATTCCACTGATACGATAACGAGCCTTAGCGTGCTATAGTTAACTTCGCATTTTTATCACGGTTTTCAGGAAACGTGAGCAAAGCAAAAGTGTTGGACCACAATTCTGAGGATTGAAGATTGAAAATTTAGGCTCTCATTACTACTTAAATAACATTTTAGCAAAGTCTGAGGAACTTGATGATATAACAAACATAATGAACATGAGAACATGAATGCGTTTCAAACTTATTTACGAAGAATTTTAAAAATGTTCTGGTCAGTTATACTATCGAACTCAAAACTTTTCTTACAAACCATACACTAGCTGATCTACTGACTTAGGATGTTTTGCAAGTGAATATAATCGTTGAGCCAATGAAATGTTTAGACCTTCTGGTATGGAAACCGAAGGAATATTCATATTTATACGAGTATACATACTTATACGTACCAGACATGAATAGAAATATGCTATGAATCTGGAGAAACATATATTGTTCTTATAAAATCGGCGATATACAGTTAAAAATTATGAAAAACATATTTAAATTAAGGGTGCCCTGGTAGTCTAGTGGGTAGTGTGCTAGACTATTAGCGTGAGGGTTGTGGGTTCGATTCCCACCAGAGACTCTGTTCTGTAACACTACATCAAGCATATGGTGTTTGTAATTAATAAATAAATATTGAAGTTAAGTTTATAGAAACGTTTGCTTGAAGGTAACACGAAAACACTTTAATCGATTCCGGTTAGGTTAGATCATCCAAACGAAAAGAAAATATAATGGCTTCCTAAATGATATTCTAACCCTATTCGCACTTTAATTTGAAGTCGCCGTAGTCTAGTAGGTAGTGTGTTGGCTTATTAGACGTGAGGCCTCGGTTCAAACCCCAGGTCAGACATCTCCAACTCATCGAAATATGAAAAAAAATATTTCTTCGGCGATTCAGCAGATTTCTGTCAAAAATTCCGAGAGTAAATAAAAAGTTTCTCGAAAATTTGTCGTTCAGAGTCGAATTTAAACTGTAGGTCCAGCCATTCGCGTATAAAAATTAACCCGTACAACTAGGTCATAATCCTGACTAAAGAGTTGTAATGACCAATTATGTATGTACATATGTACTTTAATTGCACAGTTCTCATGAATGGATTAAAGAATCAAAATGTTCAATTAAGACTGCAAAACTGTTTCAATTAATTTAAACATTTTTTTGTTATTCATTCTGTATAAGTGGGCGTTACACCTGAACCAGTTCAATAGAAAATTACGGTTATTGTTATTAATTTTTTATTTTTTGTGGGTTTTTGTGATTTTTAAACAATTTTTATTGAATTATTTATTTACGAGTTTAGAAAGTCATTGAATATTATCAGTTAATGGAACAATAAAAATCGATTTTAAAGTATCAAATGCAGCTTAATTAGAAACAAACAATTGAATTCCGTTATGAAGATAATTTCAAGAAGAGTGTGGAAATTTTTATCCTGTTTAAAATAGAAAATATTTTGGAATTTCATTAGGATTTAATACACTTTGCCAGCCAATTGCAGCTTTGAATTGTGGCTGATGAACTTGATATTGTTGTTCTCAAAGAAAATTTCACAACAACATTATCAGTTAAGTTTGTCTCAAGGTTCTAATCTGCTTAGTTTTAAATGCGTTGATTAAGAAGATGTCCTCTTTAGCTGCTGAGTTATAAAGCGTATGTTTAACCACATCAACTAGTCTCTTATAATTTTTACAAAGAGAAGTATCCCATGTTAGTGCCTCTGAAGGATCAGACCACAGGTGTTCAGGTATATCATTATGTTTTCGAATGGTGTTTAATGGTTTCAAACACCATGAATAGGGCTTTATCTGACAGAATAGAGTGTTTTGTGGTATTTGTCATACTGACAGATGAGAATGGCGAAGAGAATACAAACAAATTATTGTCTCTTGGTTGTTAATGAATACCCATAATATTGAATAGTATTTTTGATAGATAGATTAGACAGAGAGAGAGAGGGAGAATGAGAGAGAGAAAGAGAGAGAAAGAGAGCGACGGAGAGTGACAGAGAGCTACACAGAGAGAATGAAAGAGAATAATAATTGCCACTGCAAGCGTTACTGACTATTTATAATTGTATACTACGAGAATTATTTAAAGATTTTATCATTGTACTCTTCATTACCATAAGTAATCGAATGGGTCATCTATCGGTTTAAATTTGAACAATCGGTTGTTTCGAATTTGGCAATACTTATGGTATTTTATATTCATGTCACAAAATTCAGTATATTATCTCCACTGATCAACGTTGGGATTTATTTGAAATTTATTTTCAAAACAAAAACAATTGATCGGAAATTGCACGAAAATACGGAAAATACGGAAGTTTCTTGCTGAAGTTCGTGAGACTGGTTTCATTGTTGATATGGCGAGTCGTAAGGGTGCTTGTAAAGTACAGGCTGAGAGAGGGCATGTGACTCTATCAATATCAATTCATCAACGTTCTCAAGAATTGAACATTTCATGCAACAGTTTATGTCGAATTTTCATTTGGTTTAAGTTGAAGCCGCATAACCATCCACTTCGCTAGATGATGTCGATTTTGCCAAAAAAAAAATCATATTTTCGAATGAAGCTCATTTTCATCATTGTGAGTACGTTAATAAACAAAACTGCAGTCTTTAGGGCTCAGAAAACCCACACGTCGTCTTACAGATGCCAATGCATCCATTACGAGTGACTATTTGGTGCGGCTTGTGGTAAGGGGGCATCACTGGACCATATTTCTTTGAAAATAAGGACAACGCAACCATTACGGTCAATGGAGACACCTATCGCACCATGATAACCGATTTTTTTAAATCCGTTCTTCATGGTATTGATGTGAACGATGTTTGGTTTCAACAGGATGGTGCAACTTGTCAAACATCTTTTGCCACAATCGATTTATTGCGAAATTTAATTTGGCGAAATGGTGATGTCAATTGGCCGCCAAGAAGTTGCGATTTCACACTGTTGAACTATATGCTGTGGGGTGCCATTAAAGAAAAGCGTTATGCCGACAAATTCAGAGACAATTGAGCATTTGTCCCAACCCATACGCTCAAAAAAGTGCCCGAAAATTGGTTCGATCGAATGAGGTACTTTGAGGCCAGGCTCAGCAGTCATATGAATGAAATAATGGATTCCATTTCCAACCGCGACAATTGTACTTTACAACAAAAACTAAATTTGGCAAAATTTCAATCCGTTTTTGTTTTATTACATTTTGAAATTAAAACTTTTAAATTTCCCATCTAACAGTCGTTTGATATTTGATACAAGACAGTAATTGCAATAAAAACTTGCGAGGCCTTTAATCATTTCATACCCACGATAGAATAACAAATTACTATAGGAAGGTAGTTTTAAAATTTTTTGGTAGTTTTTCATTTTCTATTTACGTATTTACAGTGGACAGCAAAAGTCTTACTACGGCAATATATTGTGCCCAAAAAAAGGCCCCACAGGCTTAATTAATACACTTGCACAAAGTCCCGATATGACTTCAAGAGAATATTTAGGAGGTCATTTGAAAGAACGGTTACGTAATCGCTAAACCTCAAACAAAAGTCAAACGAAAAACTTGCTCATGGTACCACCAGAAAACACTAAACAAAACGTGTACATTCAATTCCAAATGGATTAAATGGAGTGCTTGACCTTAAGGGATATTCTACTAAATACAAGGAATAGCACTTTCAGATATTAGGCCTTTGAATTTTAAATTTACTCAGGGTTCTCCTTGGCGGTACCAATGGAGTCATCTGAAACTTTTCTTTATTTCTCTTGTTTTTTGAAAAACATTTAAAAAATTTTTTGTTTTATAATAAAATAGAAATTAATTATTAAAATAAATATAAAAACTATAACTTTTTATACAAACTTTTTGCTACAAATTCATGAAATTGCTAAAATATATTGTCGTACTAAGACTTTTGTTGTCCACTGTACATTTTAGCTGTTGTTAAGCAGGCTACCAATATTTGGTAAAAATTAAATTTTTTAGATTTTATTAAACCAGTGTCTGTTTTTCTTAATTCAAATGCAAACGAAAGTTTTAACAAATTAAAAAAAAGCTTTTAACGTTCGGGTTTGTGTCTTAAGTCTTTTGTTTAACGAAAACAACTTTTGCTAAATAAGAGACTGAAAGTATGCCATAAAAATCATGGCAAACAAACATGAAATCAAATACAAAAACCTTTTAAGAGACTTACGCATAATTGTATGAACCATCTGGTTCTATATTCGATTCTTGGCTAACAATTGCAATGGGATCTTGTGGTCTGGCTAGCACCGTTGAAGCAGCACAGGCAACAATTAAAAGAGAGAGTTCCTGCAAAGAAAAACGAAAATAAATTTTTAAGAATTATTTGAATATAAAATTTACACAGTAAAACAATTATTTTTTTTATTTTATTTTATTTTTCTGTTGTTGTTGATATTCAAAATGATTATTTTAATTGTTGTGTGGTTATGTGCCAATTTGTTAGTTGTTTACACGGTTTGTTAATTTTTGTTTTTTTTCAATTTTTTTTAATCATTATTTATAATGCAAACGCTTAACAATAGAATACTTAGCAGTTCTGTAATTATCTCATTATGAATGCCAGTTAATTTATTTACTGCCAGCCTTAACTATTAAAAAAAATTGCGCAAATTTTGTGTTTTTTTTTGCGCAAAATTTGAAAACAAAAAAACGTAGGAAAATAAATTACTGGCGGTAAGTCATAGTTAAACTTTGTTTTTGTTCATAAACAATAAAATATTTAAATGAGTGTATGCAAATCATAAAAAATGCAATTAATTTTCAAATGCAATGAGATGACCTTAAGGTCGTCGTTGATGATGGCGAAAGGTAAATTCAAATTTAACCTACTTTGTTCTTCATGCTGGGAAATGTAATTATTTTTACTACACACTTCCTTATTTGTATTATTCGACATGCCTTTATGGTTTCCCTGAATTATATTTTTTAACAACAAGTATTTGACACCCATTGCCAAGCACACATAATAAATCCTTTGATTTTAAAGCCTATTGTTTATGATCCCGGAAGGTATTCAACAATATAATGGCATGTCTGTACTCGTATGTACGTGTTGTGAACCTATAAAAAAGGGCTTTTTTGGTAATAGCTGTTAACACTATTTTGTTTATGTTTTCTTATTTTTTATTTCAGCCAAATACTACAATATTTTTTGTATTTAACAGTTTAAAGATGCCTGAGACTGTTGCTGTTGCTGTGATTTTACTTTTAAACGTATTGCCAACCCATAAAACTCTTTAAAGAAAGACATGTGCATGTAAGAAGATCCATGGCAATGTTGCTGTAATTTGTGGTTGATTGCAGAAAAACAATGATTTTTTATTTATTGGCTTTTTTTAGGTTATTGGGTTTTGCTTGTTTTTATTTATTTATTTATTTATTTCGGTTTTTATAGCATGTTGAAGTATGTATTTTGGGTGTGCATTTTTAAGGTTTTAACTTCACAAGATTTTTATTTTTCTGTTTTTTTTGGGGAATTTTCTACCAGCCTCTTAAAATTTTTCTACAATACTTTGATGTTTTTACATAAAAAATTATTTTTCAAATAATGTTTTTGGAGATTTATGGTGTTATTTTAAAAAAATCATTTATTTAGTTCCCTTAGAAATTTAATTTTATGCCAGAATTGTTTTCCAGATTGGCATATAGGAGGAGATGATCGCCGTACTCTAGTAGGTAGTGTGTTGGTTTATTAGACGTAAGGCCACGATTCAAAGCCCAGGACAGACATCAAAACGGAATATGAAAAATATTACTTCGGCGACTTCCTCTCAGCAGATTTCTGGCAAAAACTCTGATAGTCAATAAGAAATTGACATGAAGAGTTTCTCAAAAATCTGTCATATGGAATCGACTTTAAACTGTAGGTCCCTTCGCTCATGTATAAAATGAACACACACAACATGAGTGGTGTGAGAAGCTAGGCCGTAATCCTGACTGATGGGTTGTAATATGCATATAGGAGATATATAAGATATATGAGAGATATGAATGCAGACAAGAGAATAACTGCATGCAGAAAATTTAGAAAGTGAAAGTTCTTGCCATATACAGTGGACATTTTGGCATTTATTGAGAAAACTTTAATTAAATAGAGTATTTAAACAGTATAAAGGACAAAATTGCATAAAGTTCGGAAAACATTTCCTAATGTTTATTTCTTCCAAACAGCGTTGCCAGTAGTTTTTTCTAAAAAACTTTTTATTTCTGGAAAAAAAAACTTTTTTTGTACATAAAAACTTGTTTTCTACAAAAGTGTCAACATTTTTAAAGCAAACACCGGAGACTGGTTTTGTTAGAAAACAACTTTAATGTAAACTTTTCGCATCTCAAAGAACTTGGAAAAAAGGGAAAACTTGGCAAATGGCAACGTTGCTTCAAACCCTTCAATGAACCCAATCATACGGCTGCTGATGTGCAGATCTGATTTGACTGCCAAAGTCCCCACAGGCATAAAGACCTGATATGTCTCCAAGAGAGTATTTAGGAGATTATTTGGAAGAACGGTTACGTATTCGCTGAAACTCAAACAAAAAGCAACCGAAAAACTTGCTTATGAGTGCATGGCGACAAATATCACCAGAATACATTAAACAAAATTGGTACATTCAATTCTAAATGAGTCAAATGAAGTACTGGACCTTAAGGGATGTCCTACTAAAGATAAGGGATAATATTTTCATATATTAGGCCTTTCAATTTTAAATTTACTTTGAGTTTTTCATGGAGGTACGTACACTTTTGTGGTGCAAAAATATTTTTTTCTCTTGTTTTATGAAAAAAATTAAAATTTTTTTTGTTTTATAATAAAACAGAAATAAATTAATAAAAGAAATACAAAAACCTCAATTATTTATACAAACTTTTACATCATATTCATGAAATTGTTAGAATGTATTGCGGTACTAAGACTTTTGCTGTCCACTGTATGTGTAGCTAAAAAAACTTCCTACATTTTATAAACCATTATGTACACCAAAATGAGATGACGCAGGAGTTGAACATTGAAACAATAGCGTGTGGCCTTTAAATTAACATATGCAAGTCAGAGGTCATCAAAGTTAATACGTCAGATGCAAATAATTTGAAACTGCAACAGCAAGCAATCGAAGACATTCAGTCATGGTCTCCAAAGAGCACCTTATCGTATCAGTAAAGCTAGACAAGACTATCGAAAGACTATCGTTTGAAGTCAAATACATTTGACGTGTGTGCATAATAGCATTTAGCTTGTTGTGATATCTCATATCATTTTCAGTTTCCCTTAAATGATAGCTTTGCAACATATTAAAAATATGCTGGGCAAACATAATCTGCAAGTCTTAGCAAAAGGTACAATGAAGACAGACCCTGAGTTCCCATGGTGAAAAAGCAGATGGTTTAGAGAGACTCCATTGAATATAATATTTAGGCAGCTGCATAACAAATCATGGAACTAGTTAACCCCTTTAGCAACAGACTATAATGAATCGAGCACAATTATTCAATAACAATGCAGCTTATAGGTGTAAGTATACACCTGAAATATTTCACACTTCAATTGGTTTTTTTAAATTACTTGGACAATTCATACGATGTTGTATCGTGTATGTTGTATTGAATACACTTTTTGTTTGTGAACGCTTAATGCTATGCTTTAGTGTGTATTTCGTTTTCCAAACGTTAAAAAACGATAAATGATAAATATTACGGAAATAAGTAAATTAATTAACTGTCTGTGCGAACAATTATAATTTTGAAATGTTAATTGTTGACTCAAGTAACATGGAAAATATTTTGTATTTTTATTCTTCTTCTTGATTATTGGCATTTATATAAGCTGATAGCACGAAACCAATACAACTTTTGAAAACATTTGAAAAAATGTGTATAAGTGTATCGTATTTTTATATGAAAATTATCAACAACAACAAGCATACACTGTTGTATATTCATCCAGCAATACAATGAATACAACGATACAAGGGTTTGTGTGAATTGCCTAACTAATTTTCCATGTTTTATTAGTTTTATTTCAAACAGATCGTAATCAATACTGAACATACATAACATAATTGGTCATTACAACCCTTTAGTCAGGATTACGACCTAGTTCCCACACCACTTATGTTGTGTGCGTTAATTTTTCATGGCAATTTTATTTACTTGCAGAGTTTTTGCCAAAAATCTGCTGAGAGAAAGTCGCCAAAGAAATATTTTTCATATTTCGTTTAGTTAGAGATGCCTGGCCTGGGATTTAAACAGAAGCCTCACGTCTAGTAAGCCAACACACTATCTACTAGACCACGCCGACTTAAAACATATACTGTTGTATATTCGACCAATAATACAATAAATACAACGATACAAGGGCTTATGTGAATTGCCTAACTAATTTACCATATTTTGTTAGTTTTATTTTAAACATATCGTAATCAATACTGAAGTAAATTATTAAAAAAAAAATGTTTGAATTTATTCTTGTAAAACAAATATGCCGGTTCCAATAAATATTTGGAAATTTTGAAACACAAATTTATTTACTATGATATGGTTAATATCATTCCTTAACCCTAATGTTACCATCATGAGCTTTAAAGGCTCATATGTGAAAACTACGTGTTTCTTTTTACAAAAACGTTTTAGCATATTTTTTATTACAAAATCAAAACGAAATTAATTTTTTAACTCTTGTACTCAGATATACGATGCAATTAATTTTTATTTTAAATAAAAAGGGATTTCCCGACGTTTAAGTAGGCACAACTGAAAAATCAGCTTTTGTATATGAAAGATGCCTTTCTACAAGTAGAAGATGCCTTAGAAAGACATGAAGAATTATTAATTCAGTCAAAAACTGAGGATCACGTCAGTAGTTAATGTTACTATTTTATATTTTGGCCTGTAACAGATGCAAATATTTAATAATTCGCAGTTTTTTGTAAAATAAAAGACATGAAATTTGATTGCTTCACGTTAAATGCATATTCTGTTACATTGATTTGATTATCAAAATGAGCCTCACAGGCTCATGTCACTGAGATTAGGATTAAAATATTATATCTTTTTAGTCAGGAGATTAATACTTAAAATTCCTTATTAATTTTTAATAAAATTTTGGATATAATTTGTGCCATATTTTGTGTTCAATATTTTGTAGCGAAGCATTTCGGGGGGAAACTTATTTTTATTAATTTTGCCTTGAAATCTGAATTGAATACTTTGATTTGCATTGAAAATTATTATTGGAATAATGAATACCAAGATTCTTATTTAATTTCATTTTCATATTCCTACGGAATATCAAGCAATCACTGTGAATAATGCAGAATAAAAAATTTGCCATGCAAATAAAATAAAATCTGTAAATATTTCATTCTCGCATATCGTGTTAGTAGTATTGTTTCATTAATTTAATGAAATTACATCCTTTAGGGTATAATAAACACTCATTATCCGTTTACATATTATAGCACTGTTTTTCTCTTTGTTCAGTAGGCAATTAAATAACACAGTCCTTAATATTATTTTCAATTATTTTTGTTGTTTTAATTCTCGTTAAACAATAATTTTTTTTAAACTTACGATTTTCATTATGTCTGAATTAAATTTCACTATTTCACACACTATTTAAGAAACAAAAACACCCGTTTGATGACACTGTTCAGTCGAATGGAATTTATTTTAATCCTTTCAAGAATTTTTTATTTTCTTTGAAATTGAGAAAAAATTGAAACTTCTTGCAGCAGAATGTAAGTAGAAGAAGAAGTTGTTAATTGAACAAAAGATTTTTTTATGATCTCAAATGCCGGCTACCAGCCGTATTTATACTGTTAAAGATGCAACCAACTTGCAAGTAACTTGAAGAGATAAAAAAAATAAAATAAAAAACAAACAGAATCTGAAGTACAAAATAAAAAAAAAATTTAACAAAAAACAAATGCAAAAACAAAATACAAATACAAAAACAATTTCAAATGCAATAGAAGACAAGAAAAACAACAACAACAACAACAAAACAAATTTGTAAATAGCAAAACTGCAAAGAAATAATGGAAATAAATCTCAACTACTCAAACACATACAAATGTTGTTTATCTCAGCGAGTTCGTGTGTATACATACATGTGTGTGTGGTTTTTTTTATGAAAACAAAAAAACTAAACAGAAAAAACAACAAATATTTTTTGGAAAAATAAAATGCAAAAAAATTTTTAAATTTTTTTACTGTCTTTAGCTTTTAACACGCCTCATTGTTAAGTGATGAGTTTAACTTTAAAATACCAAAAAAAATTTAAATAAAATATTCGCAAAGAAAGTTACTTACATATGGTCTTCAGCGACTATATTTTATCCTTCGAAACAATTCGTTGTCCTATAATATATATAAAGGATTAGATATGGCTTTATTGAGTCAAATTGGTTTTGATTTTTTTAACAACCGTGTTAATGAAGTCTTTGAATATGACTTCATTTAATTAGTGTTACTTCAATTTGTTATGCAAGGATTTTTTTAAATTTATGGCATAAAAGAAATCTCGATTCAATTTATGTCATTAAGAAACAAAAATGTCAAGAAATCACAATGAATTGGACTACTCTATACTGCCATACGCTTTTAACATTTCGAGAATTACTCTACTGAAACCTTCTTTGATCTCAAGATTTATACGGATGATATTTTTAATATTAAATGCTGTTGGAATTATCACTAGAGACTTTCATTTTGCTGTTGCTCTTCCCTTACGGACATAACTTGCTTATTAACTACTACTTTTCAGTTCGTAAGAAAAAGGAAGAGTGCATTGAGCATTAAATGCCTCTTATCTTGTTTGGATTTCTAAAAATCGTCATAAATATGGGTGAATGGCAGAAGTCGTCGTAGTCTAGTAGGTAGTGTATTGGCGTATTAGGCGTAAGGCCCGAGTTCAAACCCCAGGTCAGACATCAAAACAGAGATATGAAAACTTTTTCTTAGGCTACTTCCTCTCAGCAGACTTCCGGCAAAAACTGTGAAAGTAAATGAAATTAAGTTGTCATGAAAAAGTTTCTAAAAAATCTGTCATTCGGAATTGAAGGCCCGCCACTCATGTATTAAATTCAACACACACCATAAGTGTCTTATCTTGTTATTGGGTGAACGGCTTGTACAAGGTCTGACTCAAATGGATCTCAATAGCATCTCCCTTAAGTCCCTCTGGTTCTAGTGTGGACAGATACATATAAGAATTGATGCTTAATTTACTTTGAATGACTTTACTTGACACCGAAAATTAATTAAGGTATACCATGGTCTTGTAGATGTACAAAACTAAGATTGGCCGTTTTAGGTTATTGTAACGTATTTACTTTTAAATGTCGTCGTTTTACATCCTTGAAATATAATGTCTAAGAAAATAGTCATTTTCCTTCATTAGCTGCACAATAAACGCAACGCAGCAAACACAGCAATCTCTTAAAAATAGAATACGTGGGTGTTTATAGGAATGATTATTTTAAAAGCAAAGCGACAACAAGCAAAATTACTGTATTTGCTGCGTTGCGTTTATTGTGTTTATAGCCTAAGTTTACAAGCCAATCAACAATTCTTGTTCTTGAACTTTATGTTTTTTTACACAATTGTTGCTTGAGCACTTTCAATGGCTGTACAAGAACTTCTGGAATTTTATGGTAATCGTGATTGAGCGTAACATTTGATTGTTGTTTGTCTCTCAAATTATTATCGTTGCTTTGGAATTATCTAAGCTGTTCTCTTAATCAGAATTTGATCCAAGCTCAAATCTCTTCCCACTTAAAATATGCTTAGAATGGCACAAATCTGCCACTGTTTCCCTTTAGTCCTGTATATCTCTCCGAGCTCTTTTTTTCACTCCACATAAAGGGTCTGACTATGTACATAAGCCCTATTGGCAAAGTCATACGCCTGTTCTCTTCTCCAAATAATCACACGTTTTTGAAAGTGTGGGTTATATACTGACTTACTAGGTGAATGCTCTGATATTTTGTAGACGATCTTCTCTCAGTGGTCTTCTGGTAAAAGCTCTGTGGCTAAATAATTGTCGTAAATAAGTTTCTCAAATTTGTTGTTCGTAGTCCAGGTCAAACTATACTTTCCGTCAATCAAGTATGCAACTGAACGTCTACATGCAAACATACAGAATTTGGCCATTACAATCCTTCATTCAGAATCAGAACTTAGCCTCTCACACCACTTATGTGCCGACTCCGAAAGGCAGATTTTTGAGAGACTTTTTATGGCCAGAAATTTGCTGAGATGAAGTCGTCGAAGGAATATTCGTTCATATTTTGTTTTTGCTGGAGACCTGGGGTCTGAACTGTGGCTTCACGTCTAATAAGCTAACACGCTATCTACTGAACTACTGCGACTTCATAAATGTGTCATAAATACATACATACATACATGATTTGGCCATTACAACCTTTAAGTATGGATTACGACCTAACTTCGTACACAAGCCATGTTGTGTGTGTTAATTTTATACATGCATGGCGGGACCTACGCTCTATAGTCGACTCCGAATAACAGATTTTTTTTTTAGAGATTTTCTCATGGCAATTTTATTTATCCTCAGAGTTTTTGCCAGAAATCTGCTGAGAGGAAGTCGCTGAAGAAATATTCGTTCATATTTCATTTTGTTGGTGATGTCTGACCTGGAGTTTGGGCTATGGCCTCACGTATAATGAGGCACCTCACTACCTACTAGACCACGGCGACTATAAACGTTATAAAATGGACTAAAAGAAGTAGAAATTTGACTTATTGTAAAGTTTTTATTTTTTTTGGTACGATACACCGTATATACCAAGGTATTAAAGCTTTTAAAGGCTACATATTCTATCTTATTTCATACACATTATGGGTCAGAAAGGCCGATGACAGTACTGTATTGCAGCAAAAAATTTTACAATGCTAACTACAAGTAACTGTTGGGTGTATGATCATATAATATAACGATTGTATATCTATCAACCGTAGAGTGCCTATGTAGGGGTATATTCATAGGTGAGTGTTTGTGTGTATTTTTTTTGATGTATACGTTGTCATATTATATTGCCTGATAACTGATGTGTGTTTATTGGCTGTATTTGGTTTGTGTGCATGTGTGTGTATTTTTTTACTTCTCTATTTAAAATTAAAATAATTTCAACAATTTTCTTCATATAAGAATATAAAAAATTAATGAATTTTATTTGAATTTAATTATTGTTTTAAGTGCTGTTGTTTTCTTATTTAATTTCCAATTTTTTTTTCTTAATTTTCGAATGCAATTCTTATTGTTTTTTTGTTCTTTCGTTAATATTTTTATTAATAAAATAGATTAAATTAACATTAAATTAAAGCCATGTTAATTAGTAATTATTTTTAATTTATTTTTTTTTTCCGACGTCTAATAAATCACAATCATTAGGTATCCATCAATTAAAAACAATCAAGTTTTGTAAGTGATCTTAAGGTGACAAAATAATGTGTACATCTCTGTGTGTTGTATCTCTCTCGCTCTCTGTGTATTCTGCATACTGTTTACGCCTGCCTATGGCAGTTATTGTTTGTTTTACTGCAACATTTCCATCCATCCATAGGTTTTTTATGATTTTTTTTAAATGTTTCTGTTTAACACTTGAAATATTTGCATTTTAAATATTAAAAGTTATGCAAAATAGAAAATAAAAACAAAAATTGCTTCTTTTTTTTATTACTCACAAAACATTGATCAATAGGAAGGTAGGTGGTGATGGCTACTGTTTAACGAGTTAAGAAAGCAGATTGCGTATGTGCAGACAGACACTGCTGCTCTTGGATACAATTTAAAATAATTTTCATTTAAATGTCATAAAAATAACGTGTGTTAATGTCAGCAGTAATCAAATATTTATTCAAGGAATTTATAATTCGTATCGTAAAATTAATGTTTCTTAACGGTGGCTTCTTTCGTAATGAATTTCTTTTAAATTTCTATACAATTTCCATATGCTGTATACATACAAGTATCAGGTCTTACATTAAGTGATTTCTACATTTAAATTTAAATAAAACAAAGTGCGTGTGAAAAATTATTTTTATACGTTTGAAAGCCTTTATTGATGCCATTGCTTATGGAATATAACAACCTTCAAATACCCGCCCCGGTTTCTTTGGGGTAGCACATTCGAAATGTTCAGGCTGTATTTGACCTGAGATAATTTTGGCCGATGGCATGGCTTATTCGCATACATACATACATAATTGGTCATTATAATCTTTCAGTCAGGATTACGACTTAGCTTCTCACACCACTTATAATGTGTGCGTTAATTTTATACATGCGTGGCGGGACCTACAGTTTAAAGTCGACTTCGAACGACAGATTTTTGACAAACTTTTCATGGCAATTTTAATTTTCTCTCAGAAAGAAATATTTTTTCATATTTTCGTTTTGATGTCTGACCTGGTATTTGAACCGTGGCCTTACGTCTAATAAGCCGACTACTAATATGGCTTATTCGCATGCATCTGGGATTTAAGAAAACTCCGCAAGAAAAAGTCTAACGGGTTCAAATTGCAAGTTCTAAGTGGCCAGATCGCATTACTTTCACATGATATGACCATGCCCTTAAATCGTTTGTACAGAATATTTTGGAGCCGTCCTATTGAAAATATTTAGTATTGGTGACCAGATAAACAATTCAGGCGAAAATAAATTGACAAACATCGACCTATAGTGCTCGCCATTGACTGTAAGGGTCTGCCCAACGTCGTTCTCAAAGAAATAGGTGCCAATGTCGCCATCCCAAAATCCACACCAAACAGTCTATCGGAATGCATTGGATGTCATGTGGACTGGCATTTTCCCAAATTCGGCATTTTTATTTATTTACGTTTTCACTCATCCTGGAATGGGTTTCAGCGATGAAGATAATTTTCTTATGGAAATTAAGATCAGTTGCCAACTGCTCCAGAGCCCCTCGGCGAACATATGTTGTCTATGGGCTATTATCTTCAGTTTCTGGTCAGTTGATTTTTGTACGGATGCAAGCCCTAGTGACGATGCAAAATTCACCAAGTTGTGGTCTACGTAAGCTTTGAGTTCTTGGATTCTCCTGCACCCTCTTACACACAGTGGCGATCTTTTTGGTAGATCTTGCGTTTCTTCGAATATGGGTGTTGGTCAATCGTTTTCTTAACCAGTGAACTCGAATTTATCCATTACAATTAGAACAGCCCTCTCGTTAGTACAATTATTATGATCGTGAAATAAACGAAGCACGTATTAAGTTAAACGAACAAAACGCCAATTTTTATAAAATTTTTTTTATTATTTGCAAGTGTTATTGGAAGTTGGCGTAATCAAGCAGGTAGTGTGTTGGCTTACTAGACATGAGGTCTTGGTTCTAATCACAGGTCAGACATCAAAACGAAAATATGAAAAAAAAAATATTTCTTCGGTGACTGCCTCTCCGCAGATTTCTGGCAAAAACCCTGAGTGTAAAATCTGTTGATCGGAGTCGACTTTAAGCTGTAGGTCCCGCCACTCATGTATAAAAGTTAACGCACACAACATGAGTGGTGTGAGAAGCTGGATCGTAATCCTGACTTAAAATGGTCGTTCTTAACTGTCAAAGTTCGGAAGTCTCTGTTGGTTGAGCCAATATCATATCCTAATCATTATTTGACTTGAGTAAAATGATGTTCGGCTTTTCTTGAACAACCTAATAATATTTGGCAGATATGCATGGATGGACGGACTAACTTATACTTACAAAAACATACTCCATTAAATAAATATTAAAAATTTATTCATTTTTGTACACTTAAATACTCGCAGTTTGTCGGTGTTATTCACAATGGAACATGAAAATATTAAACATGAAGTTTTTGTAACTTTTATATTTCAATTATTTATAGGTGTTAAATGTTATCGAATACGTAAACATCCATAATATTTTGTATTGTATAATGATCGTATGTAAAATATTTAATAACTTTATCTAATAATACTGACTTCAGCACATGGCAACAGGTTAGAGGGCAACTTTCTCAAAGATGGCGACATAATTTCAAGAAACAATGTTTTATTGGGTGCTTGAGTACAATTGACATCGATAACTATACGTTGACAGCTGGGAATGTCAAACTATGTTGACATTTCTGTTTAGTAAGGTTTGGCGAGTCATTATGAATTGCTTATCGCTAGAACAATGGTACCGAGGAAATTACACTACGCCCGGTCAATATGATCAGCTTAATAAGCTACCAATTCGTGCAGTTATTGATCGATTTCACACTAATCTTAGTTTTCTCGATTATAGACTAAAGAAATGTGCGTAACGAACGCAATAATATTTCTGTATCACATGGTCTTGAAGAAGACGCTGAAATATCGATCGTTGTTCTAAACTTGTTGGCCTTTGTCTTTTGACACAGTGGAAAATAGGTATCTTGGTTTACATGCCTATAAATATTCAATCTGAAGGACCATCGCTTACGTCATATTTCTCTGATTGGGTTCTTTTAAAACTGGCGAAAGATTTGCATTTTTATCAGATTATTGTGTTTTTGGTTAAATTGTTACGTTGGTAATTAAAATTATCGAATTTAGATTGAAGATAATCCTTAAGCCGTTAACGAATCACCATTAGATGCATTTAAACAATCCATTTATAAAAAAAATCAATTCAGTGACAAATTTCTTTACACAATTAGTCCTATTCACTGGCTCAATCTTTCGTACGAGTTAATGCCTTTAAATTACTTTTTATGAAGCTATGTTAAGTCATCGATTTATGCCGATAAACCGACAACACATTGGATGAAGCCCATGTTGACACACACTTTGGACTTCGAGTTCCATTTTGTTGAATGTAAGTCGGAAAGGGTGGTATAATATCGTCTGCCTCAATTAATATGCAAGCTATGTCTATGAGTCTATGAATATAAGATATGATGATGATAGCCATGAAGTCGCCTTGGTCTAATAGGTAGGGTAGTGTGTTGGCTTATTAGACTTGAGGCCTCGGTTCAAACCCCAGGTCAGACATCGAAACGAAAATATGAAAAAATGTTTCTTCTTTAAATTGTAGGTCCCGCCACTCATGTATAAAATTAACACACACAGCATCACTGGTGCCAGAAGCTAGGTCGTCATCCTGACTAAAGGGTTGTAATGACCAATTATGTATGTATGTTTATCTTCGGCTAAAGGGAAGCGATGTGATCTGAAGGAGTCTTGCTCGTTTCGATTATCTGCTAAAATGAGAACTAAATCCTCTTGAATATAATCACTTATAACGTCTTATTTAAACATTTTGGTAACTTTACTGTTGCCATTCCTATTCAGAGTGACTTTGGACGTTAAAAATGCGTTCAACAGTCTTAGATGGAGAGACGTATTAAATGCTTTGGAGTACAACTTCTCGGTGCCACACTACATCCTGGCCATGATAAGTAGTTATCTGAGTAGCAGACAGCTGGTGTATAACACAAGCTCGGGCCCAAGGCTGAAACATATGACATCAGGAGCGGCACATGGATCTATGATATTGCAGCTGTTATCACGGTCAGGAACACGGAAGAGGCACAACGAAAACTGAGACGTGTCATGCTGAGAATGAAAACATGGCTGGATGCCCACGGCCTAGATCTGGCCATGCATAAAACTGAATTACTACTGATCACTGGTCGTCGTATCCCCTTGCAGGTGGACATGAGTATAGGAGACGGGGTAATTAGGACCAAGAGCTCGGTGAAATACCTGGGAATAAGGCTGGATCCCAGACTAACATTTTCACATCAGATTCAGTACTCGGCTAACAAGGCCCAGAAGATCGTTGGACAGCTCAGTAGATTAATGGCGAACATTGGAGGCCCGTTACCGGCGAGACGGAGACTCCTGATGGAGGTTGGAAACAGCATTATGCTTTACGGGAGCGAAATTTGGGCCGAAACACTGAATGTTAAGAAGCGGACAAACGCACTGGTAGCGGTACAGAGAACGGCTGCATTGCGTATCGCGTCGGCATATCGTACGGTATCCGCCCCAGCCGCAGTGGTGATAGCGTGTATTATCCCTGTGGATCTGCTGGCAGCGGAGCGGATGGAGATTTATAGGGCAAAAACGGCTGGAAGTCACATAACCGTTCATTTCAGGGAAAACACCATTTCAAAATGGCAACAACGATGGAACGAGGAAGATAGGGGAAGATGTACGGCGAGACTTATTCCGGACATAAGGCCATGGATTGGTCGGAAATTTGGAGAGGTAAACTACTACGTTACACAGATGTTATCGGGTCACGGATATTTATTTATTTATTTACGAGGAAGGGGAGATAATTGATGACGCAGAGCACACCGTTTTCGATTGCGCACGCTGGCAGAGCTATCGCTCTGCACTGACGTCGATAGTTGTGACGATCACGGCCGGGATTATGATCGCGAGCAGAGAAAATTGGACCTTAGTGGCGAATTACGTGGACAGCATTCTAAGACTGAAGAAGAGGGATCTTGAGGCTGCGGAATATGTGGGCACGCCGGAATAGATGAAACTAGCACACGTGCCAAGCGGGATTCGAGGCAGAGACCTGGACGTAAGGAATAGTGGAGACACTTAGATGTCTCTTCAACTTTCGACACGCAGTCCGGACGCGGATATGAACACGCAGGGGCAAATGGGCCAAAGGGACTTCACTCCGAAGTAATACCACCGTAGTTCATGAGTGGGCACAACAAGTCCACGAGACGAGGGGGGGATTTAGTGAGTGAGGGCCCCACACACGGAGGACGTGACGACTTCCTCTATGGTGCGGTTAGGTACATTTACCCCTCCTCGGCGTGAAAAAAAAAATCCTATTCAGAGTTGCGACCACCGAATAAATATTGTATTTTTCACCCCACTTATGCTGCGTGTGTTAATTTTATAAAGGGTCCGCAAAATAACTTTTTTTGTTTTTGAAAATGCTTTAAAAAAAACTACTGAATATTTTCTCAAATTTATTTTTTTATTTGAAAGTACAATCCTTCCGATTAATAATGGAAAATAATTTCATTCAAGTAGCGTTGTTCAAGCGTATACACAACCATATTCGTTCAGCTGAAGGATAAAACTAATTATCTGTCAAATCAGACATGAGCTAAGTGTTACCATTCACGAAATAAGCACAAGTTGAAAAAAAAACGTTAGATGGCGAACCCGATACATGAATGGCGGAACCTGCAGTTTAAAGTCCATTTCAAATGACATATTTTTGTGAAATTTTTTCATTGCAATTTTTTTTGGACTTGGGTTTGTTTCCTCCGAGGAATTCATTTTCGTATCGCAATGAGCATAAATGCTGGTTTAATACGGACCTCTTCCTTTAAAGGCGGCCCGTCGCTCTACCTAACCCTAAGTCATTTAGATAAGTAATTTGAAATATTTAATGTTATATATAGAAAAAGAAAAAAAGCACGATAAATAGTTGCGGCACTATAAACAGTCGATGACTGCCGTAGTTTAATATCAAGGTAAACAGTATGTCACTTCTCTAATAAATGTTTGGTATTTCCAATCATTGTATTTAAAAGAATACGAGTAATAGTTGAGTTTGAAATGCTTGACTTAATTTATTAATTTCTACATAATTTAAGTTCAACAATTTTGTTTCTTTTTTTGTTTTACGCGATAAAATTTATTTCTTAATAAACAATGTATCACTGAAGTGATCAGCCCTGAGGGAAATGCATTTAAAAAAATTCTATTTTATTTCTGTCTTCATTTTGGTAAATTAACGCCAAGAGTCTATTTAATCTTAATTTTGTGATCGGAGACACAAATTTACAGACAATAAAACCAAAAAAAGAGAAAAAATTTAAAAACAGAAAAGAAGAAACAATTGAAGAAGAAGAAAAAAATAGAAGAGATGTATTTTTAGATGTCTATGCTGAAGAGTCAAACAATTTTCTTTGATATGGTGGGGTCAAAATGTCAAAGTTGCACCAGCACCAGCACTAGCACTGGCACTAGCACCAGCAAGAGTACAACTGGCATTAACGCTGTTGCAGAGTTGCCTGCATTGCCAGAGAGAAGATGAATTGTTTAAAATAACACTGGCATGGCATGGCATAGTTTTAGTTTGTTTTACTATAAGGCTGCTTGGAATGGATGAGACATCGATGGACGGTTTGCTTTGGTTTGGCGTGGTGATGTCGTTGTGTGGTGGTGTGGGGCTGTGGAATTTTTTTCTGCAATGATTTCAATGTAATGTGCACAATATCGTGACAAGATTGTCCCAAAGATAATCATTGTTGCTATAACTTCTTCTTTTATTTTTTTTTCTATTTCTTCTATTGATTTCATCTTCTTTGTTTTTATTTTTTTCTTGGTTTTTTGTCTTTAATTTTCTATTTTTGCTTTTCAGTTAAAATTTTATAACTTTTATTTGTATTTATTTTAAGTTTATTTGTTAGTAAAATTGTTATTGACTTGTTACTGTTCGTTCTTTATTGCTGGTTTTGGGCTGGAATAGAAGTGTTTCATAAAAAGATTTTTTTCTTTCCATTTTACCGTTGTTCTTTAGCCAAAGTACCGTTTTTTTTTTTAAAAATATTTCTGAAGCCTAAAGTAAAACGATGTCAAATTTAAATGCAATTTAAATGAATTATTGTCTGTTTTAATGATTCTGTACCAATCGAATGTTTTTTTTGTTGTTCCAATATTTCAAAATTTATAACTTTTCAGAGTTCTGTTCTGTCTGTACAAGGACAAGTTAATAATTCTTTAAAAAAAAAAAAAAATAAGAAATTATTTGTCAAAATGTCAAATTTATTTCAATTTATTGTGACTTTATTTAGTCGTGGACTTGTAGAAGTAAAGTGTATTACTGTTCATATTTTAATTGAGTAGAATATCATTATGACTGAATTTTTTATTCTGCGAAACAGTGGTATAAACAGAAGTTGCAATTATATCGAATGGTTTTCATTACAAATAGTAAAATATGCTTCAAAATTAAAAAAGTTGGCGTTTTTGCATTGTGATGGACGTTTAATTGTAGGCACCGTAGTCTAGTAGGTAGTGTGTTGGTTTATTAAACGTGAGGACACAGTTGAAGCCCCAGAGCAGACATGTCCACTAAAATGTAATTTGAAAAAATATTTCATCGGTGACTTCCTCTCTGCAGATTTCTGGCAAAAACTCTGAGAGTAAATAAAGTTGCCATGAAAAGTTACTCAAAAATTTGTCGTCGGGAGTCGATTTAACGATTCAGTACATAAGATGGGTTTGTACTACTTTAAATTATAATAAATGCAAACATCTGATTGTTATAATGAATTTGGACTTAGTATTAGATCCAGCAAAATTGATACAAAGTGGCGCATTATTATATATTTCATAGGGTTAAATATCAAGATTTGATTCTAGACGTTAAGCCTAGCTAGAGGGGAGGGATTTAGTGGTTTGAGCTTGGTAGAATCTTGATTATCGAATATAATGTTCATTGTTCAGTTATCTTCTAGTGGACTGCTGGGTGCCCTCGTAGTCTAGTGGGTAGTGTGCTGGACTATTAGCGTGAGGGTCGTGGGTTCGATTCCCACCAGAGACTCTGGTCTGTGACACTACACCGAGCACATGGTCAAATTTACTCAGCTTGTATCTAATTAAAATATAATTTGTAATCGTATTATAATCAATAAATAAATAAATAAATAAATGGTGGACTGCTTTCACTACAAATTATAATGTGAAGCTCTTTGATAAAGTGGAGAAAATTTTGATATACAAATTACAGGTGCTTGGCACACTACTGCTCAAGATAGCTTCCATCTATCGTAGATTAATTGCCAGGCAACATGCCGTACTTGTAGCAAAGCAATTTAATACCCCATTACGCAAGCACAATATTCCCTCTATCCTATTTTAGGATCTCCAGTTCCAAAGTGAAATTGCCTATAACTCTTCTTCTGAACCTAATTTAGTGGCTCATTTCACACTAAATTTAAAGCAAGAAGAATGGGTTTCTGGCATGGTCAAATACATTTAGTTCGTTATCATATGTACAGAGAGAATTCCGAAATATATGAAGGAAATCGGATTCCATGAATATGTAAATAACGATGAACATAAAAGTGAATGAAAATCCAACGTGGTCATATGAGGTGATGTGGTGAAAGTCAACACAAATGATTCTAGAATTGGGTATTAGGAATGCCGTTGAATTTTCTTCGAAGAACTTAATCTTTTAATATCTCTTTGTCAGGCTATTGTAGTTTGTTTTGCGGAATTGATTTAAGTATAATATATGTATACTTCTAGCATTTCTATCTTTTCTGACAGCTTACGGCTTAAGAATTGAATTGCTAGAGCGAAACCAGTCCTACAGGATATTCATCCGCTTATTAAACAGAGGTAAAACTTTTACAGTCGTTAATCTGTTAAGAAAAGGTATGAGTTGACAGCTGGTCAATCAACTATTTAAACTCTATTGTTGGGACGTCTGTCTCACTGTATATATTCTCACAGATGATTTCATAATGGATAATGGCTGTAGAGACTGTAGATTGCATAGAATAGGAAGAAAGTATTGCTCACTTCATTTGCCAATCTTCACATCTGATTCAACGACCTGCGACGATACTTACTTTACTACCCTCAATCTGTATAGTTTATGATGTCTATTTGACATCTATTGCCATGGAAAAACTTTAGGATGCTCACCTGATGTCAATAAAGTCAATTCTCTGCTTAGGACCTCATGTATTAAACGTTTTAGATATGCGTTCTGTTTACCTTGCCTTTGGTTGAGCAAACCTTTCCGAACATAACTTTCCGCTCCTCCCGTACACATTAACCCTATTGCTTCCAACTACCTTTCTCAAAACACTACACATACCATTTTGCAAATCAAACTTAAATTTACACATGCAGGCTTAGCTGTCAGGCAGTTTTGCTTTGTCTCGTAATTTGTACATTCTGTCCAATTCGAATTGAGGATATCTTTCGATGACATAGACTTTTTATTGAAAGATACCTACGTGTTTTCCCTTGGTGTCGGAACATGTTACCCTAGGACACAAGATCCCGCTCCTGTGCCATCCTGTTCTCGATCCATCCGTATTCCTCAGAATGGTGTCTCTTTAAAGAAGTACTATCCTCCATACCCTGACAATGGCCACATAGGTCGCTATTGTTCTGACTATTTTGGTCTGCATAAACTAGTGAATCCTTTTGTTATATCCCCAGGATTTCATTGCAAATCTGTTGTATACCATCCATGTCTGGTCTTTTCAGAAATTCTCAGCCTTCCTGATTGTATAGCGTTATACTTACAGACTCTTTTGTTTAAAGAAAACTGTTTAAAAAATTTCTGTATTTCAAATGTGTTTTTTTAATATTAAAGTACACTTAAATTTATTCCATTAAAAGAATTATCAAAAATCCAATTGTTTATGTGGCATAATAATTTGAAATGAAATTCGATGAAAATGGTTCTTACAAATCAGCTTTTCAATCGTATAATACGTCTGTCTAAGCAATTTTTCTATTAGACTGTGTTCTAATGTGAGTTACGAAATAATTTTTAATCATAATTTAATAATTTATATACGAAAATGCAATAATAATTTGTAAAAATGTTAGAAAAATTAACAAAATTATCTTGAATTAGAATTTCACAATCATCTGTTTTATTGGAGGTGTTGTATTCATAAAGTTTGTGTCTTAAGTTTTTCGTTTTCAAAAACATATGAACAATTTTGTAATTTCGTATTCTATGACAGGAGAAGGTGGTATATTATATTCGTTGTGATGCTTGTAACTCCTCTATTCATAGGTACGTATTTAATTTTATTTTTATTTCCTTGGTAGCTGTGGCGCAATAAACTGACTAGGCGCTGGAAAACGATCGAACTGTAGTGTGACTGCATAACATCGGGAATCTGTTTAAAGGCCTGCAATCTGATTGACAAAGCGGTTATAGATTTTGTTAACATTGGCTTGGCAGCTTCGGATACGGGCAGAATGGCGCAGCATATCTAGACAATGCTCGTGAAAAGTCTCAAACTTCAAACGAATACTCTTAGTATGATTCTTGAAGTCTTTACTGGACATTACATTATTGGCGGTCATGCAAGACACATTGAACGCATTAAAAATGGCTTCTGAATGGTCTGTACAGTTGAAAATACGGAGGAAACTGTTCTTCAATTACTGGATACATGCCTAGTATTATGTCAGAGAAGAAAAATATAATTTGTTATCCACTATGCCGATTATTTGAATAAATTGTCAGCAGAAAATCTAAACCCTTTAACCATTTAATTTTGTTTTAAAAAATGTTTCTGTATGCTTAATTATTCTTCAGCAAAGACGAGTATACTCGCATTAAAATTAATAAAAGTTTTTATGCCTGTAAAAGTAGGCAATTATGAATCAAACGTTGTGTGTTAGTTTTTTTAGAAAAAATAAATTTTTAAATATAAATTTCTATAAAAAATATATATACTTTGTAACGGCATTTCCCTAGAATTTGTTATTTCAGCTTAATACAAGCTATTAAATTGACGAATTTATTGGAATTTTTAATACGAATGCGATTGTTTTTCGTCAAGACGAGTATACACGGTTTTATGCGAACGATTTTCGTTCCCGGCTGACGATACATACATACATGCTTACATACATACATACATAATTGGTCATTAAACCTTTTAGTTAGGATTACAAACTAGCTCCTCACACTACTTATTTGTGTGCCTTAACTTTATACACGAGTGGCGGTATCTATAGTTTAAAGTCGACTCCGAACAACAGATTCTTGAGAAACTGTTCATGGCAATTGTCTTTACTCTCAGAGTTTTTGCCAGATATCGGAAGTCGCCGAAGAAATATTTTTCCATGTTTCGTTTTGCTGGAGGCCTACTTACTAAGCTACTTATTAAGCTACGCCGAATTTAGACGAGTATACTCGACATAACTTACTTACTAAATTAGCCGTTAACAACCCGATTAACGGATTCCAGCCTGCCTTAACACTTCCTTACAGGCTTCTCTGCTTCTAGAGTGCCTTCGCCTGCTGTTGACAACAATATATGACTGGGCTTTCTCGAATAACTCTTTTCAAGGACGTACTCTTCACCGATTTCCGAAAATCTCCATTCGAACGACACTGGCTGAGCCAGCACAGTCGGTGGATGTTAATTGCTGCACAACGTCCATGTCGTTGCGGAGCTCATACAGCTCATTGTTCAGTCGGTTGTGAAAATTATCGCCCACTGGCACTCGACCGAAAATCTTACATTGAACTTTTTTCTTGAATTCGCCCAAGGTTGCTGAATTAGTGTTTAATAGTGTCCATACTTGACATTATGCGAACAATTTTAGTTTCGCTTTGACGAATACACTCGACATAAACAGTTAAAGGATTTAGAGTTTAAGGCGCTTCAATAGAAGCTTTAAATGATTCTAGGAAGAGGGGAAATTTATAATTGTGCTATCATTATAGGCCTTATATGGTCTAAGTATGTTTAATCTAAATCTTTACCTAATAGTGCTAGGATTAAAGTAACGAACTTCTGCACATTGCATGCCAAAGTTTTCTATGAATTTACAAGGTTATACTGCGCTACAC
This sequence comes from Sarcophaga subvicina, assembly GCA_936449025.2. NCBI lineage: Eukaryota > Metazoa > Arthropoda > Insecta > Diptera > Sarcophagidae > Sarcophaga > Sarcophaga subvicina. The sequence continues at coordinate 45,917,449 of OW388084.2, forward strand.
TGTCAATGAAGCTGTTAAAAATATTCCTTCGAGCATCTCGGCAATTATTGATCAACACTTGTGAGCAGAATAATTCCTCTTTAGGTTTTAGGATCGACCAGAAGCCAAATTGTTGCAATGACTAAATATGTATGTATGTTGTCTCCAGACAACACAAACATTATTCTCTTGTAGGGTATCACTCTGTTGGCCTGACAGGAGTAAATATAACTTTCTTACTTGTTTTTTGTTTTTATTTTGGTTTTTTTTATAATTTTTTTTTATTTTTAAAACTAAATAAAAATGCTATGCTCCAACAATAATTAACATTCATAATATAATAATTTGTTTCTGTGTGTGAATGTGTGTGTGTTTGTTTGTTGTTTCTTAAAATTTTAAAAATATTTCTTGCGAAATGGATTTCTTCTGAAACGGTGTGTTTTGCCAATAGTAGTATGGCATATGCATGTTGAAATCCGAAATATGTTTGCATATGTTTATTTATGTTTGTTTGTAGCTGTAGCAGTTCTTCTTCTTGTTCATAATTTTTTTTCTTTATTATTTATTTTCATTCATTGATCATTCATTAATTTTTTTTTGTTTTCTGCATATAAATGCTTTTCTTGTTGTTGTTTTCATTACGAATTTTTATTTTATTGCATTATGAGTATTCTTTATTGCTAATTTTTTTTGTTTCATTATGACCATAAAAAAACTCGTGTTTGCAAATGAAAATGTCAGTTGTTTCAGTGATGTTTTGCCTTTTGCAAATAATTTTTAATTTTTTTTCTTCTTGTCTTTAGAAATCATTTTTTTTTATAAACAATATTTTAAATAAGAAGGAGAAAAAAATATAAAAAAGAACTAAAAGACGACACAAATTCTATTTTTAAAGAATACCATTAAAATGCAATTTAATTTTCAATTTCATTTAATCGCTTATTAAATATGCACACAAACTGATGCCATAGAATGAATGCGCTACACGCGGGCTCTAATGTTATTGATACGATGACAGCAGGCAGCAACAGTAGTAGTCGATTCTCTTCAAATATTCTCTCTTTTTCTAGCTGTGGTCTCTTGAGAGCATTTGCCAGAGTTGGCAGAGCGTTTGGCATGAAAAAATTTTGTAAATATTTTATGGCTTTAAGGTAATCATCGTAATTTAATTATTACTTGTAATTATTTCATTAGGCCAGAAGGTCAGAGGTGTGAATACCTCTCAGGTGAATATACATACATACCGACATACATATGTACATAGTTATTTAATATTGTCCATCGTAAAATTTGTTTTTGTTTTTGTTTTTGGTTTTGCTATTTTTATCTTTAAATGTCTATCATACTTTGTGTAATTGAGCTCATAAGTTGGCAGAATTTGTTGTTGTTGTTGCTTTAGCTAAGATTTTTCATCTTCACCATCATCATCATCGTCATTATCATCATCTTCGTTAATGTTTTTTTGCCACATCATATGTTTAAATGTTTTTTTCTTCTCTAAAATTGTATTATTTTTTTTAATGTTTTTTGTTATTATTTCTGTTTAATTATCTCATGTGCAATATGAAAAAAACAAAAAAAAAGATTTTTTTGAATGACGTGTGACAATTAAACATTTTCTACTTTGTTTCACCTACGTTTTCTGCTTCCAATTGTTATGTTTTTTCCTATTCTAGCAGTTTATTACTCGTATGGCAATTTTTTTCCTCTTCTTTATATTGGGTGATATAAGAAGTATGAGCGTGCTATACAAATTCAATTGTTCGTCTGTGCGAAATGTTCTGTTGGTTCTAAAAAACTTTAATTCGCGAACGATAATGCTGTATGATAGATTTGCTGTATAAGTTTGCGAAAATGTCCACGTCAAAAGTATATTTCACACCAGTCCTCTAATTAGGGTTAGGTCGGTTACAGTCGCCGTATGTGTAGGCAATACGGTTCAAACCCCAACAAAACGAAATATGAAAAAATATTTCTTCCTCTCAGCAGATTTCTGGCAAAAACATTGATATGAAATTGCCATGAAATATTTCTCAAAAATCTGTAGTTCGGAATCGACTCTAAACTGCAGGTTCCGCCACTCTTGTATAAAATTAACACACTCTACATAAGTTGTGTGAGAAGCTAGATCGAAATCCTAGCTGAAGGTTTGTAATGACCTGTTATGTATGTATGTAGTTAGGCTAGGTTAGATAAGGAAGCGGTCTCACTTAGGCCATCATATGGGTCCACAATCAATATTCCATTCGGGAATCAAACAGCTCATTAGAAATGAAATTTCGAACAATATGCCCTTGTCCTGTACCCTATATATTAGAGTTAACCTTAAATGATCCGAAATTTCCCTGAGAAATCCTCACCAGTCATAGACACGACTGGCGTAGAAACTACATTCTTTAAGAACTTAGTGCCAATCGGGCTGTCCAATTAAAACACGAGATTTTCGGAAAAATCCAGTCCCAACAAGCATTGCACCGCTTCCACAATAGTTCTAACCAGTGTCCCGTCCGTTAATGAATACACCCTAGCCCACCCTGTCGCGCATCTCTGAGCTATCATTATAAAGGTCAAGGGGCTCGTTGGAAATCTCAGGATCTTTAGACCAGAAGTTCTAAGTTGGAATTCTAGTTGGAATTCTGAAATCAAATATTCTGTTATCGACATGTTGGTTCAGAAATTAATTGAATTGAGTCCAGCGTTGCCATTTGCCAATTTTCCTGTTTTTTCTAAGGTTTTTTGAGATGCAAAAAGTTTTCATTAAATTTATTTTCTAACAAAACAAGTTTTTTTCAACAAATAATAACATGAAATATTTACTCCCGGACAAGTTAGCAAAGAAACACCAACAGGGGAATTAACAGAGGCTCCGTACTCCAGTATTTTCTTTTAAAAGTTCGGTACTTTCGTAAAAAATAATTTTTTTTTTGTAAAAACAAGATTTTTTTCCGAAAATAAAAAGTTTTTATAAAAAAAAAATATTGGCAACGCTGATTGAGTCTGAACTTCTCCTTTAATAGAAGTTCAGAGCCAATTAAGTATATGAAATAATGCATGAAGTCGTCGTAGCCTAATAGGTAGAGCGTTGGCTTATTAGACATGAGGCCACTATTTAAACCAGAGGTCAGGCATCTCCAACAAAACGATATATGAAAGAATATTTCTTCGGCGACTACCTCTCAGTAGATTTCTGGCAAAAACTGCGACAGTAAATAAAATTGCCACAAAAAAGTTTCTCAAAAAATCTGTCATTTGGAGTCGTATAAAATAAATACACACAACGTAAGTGATGTGAGAAGCTAGGTCGTAAACCTAACTGAAAATAAAAATAATGCATTAGTTTAAGTAGAATAGAGCACTCTGGTGATTAAGGCACTCGACAGTGAAAATGCACTCGAGTTACTACCTAGTCTTAGTTATTCAGTTAGTCGAGTAGAACACAAAAATACTTTTTTTATTTTTCTCGAACCCTCCAAACTTGTATTATTTGATAAAAACGGTTTTTTTGATATTATCACACAAAATTATTGATTACCCAAATATGTTTGAACCTATTTTAAAAATCCAAAGTTTTCTAGAAAGGGGAGAGATTAGCCATTAAAACGGTATACATAAACATTTTGTTCAAACTTATATGTTATGAGATTAGGGTAAACTTGGAAAATATTATTTTTTTCTTATTTTTCCAAGATTAGCTATTCCTAATTGGAAAATTTAATTAAAAACTATAAAACAAGTGGAGATATTTTTACAGTGCATTCTCTTGTGAAGAGATTGGTACTTTGTATTATAAAATCGGACAAAAATTACCGTAGTTATTATTATATATATTTTTTATAAATGTCTTCTTATCAAATGAAATTTAAGTTAAATATTTTCAAAATTTTTGATGGCTATAAATTGTTTATTGAAAAATGTGGACCAACCACCGGAGGTTGGATGATGTTTGCGCATTAGCGAAATAATAACATTTGGGAAAAACGGAAATATTAGACTACTTTTGGTAGTCGTTCAAACGCGCAAAGAGCAAATTCGCAGGTAAACAATCAAGATCCATCAAAATTTTGGAAAATTTTTGAAATGAAAGTTCATTTGATAAGATGACATATATACAAAATATAACACGACTGTTATACTCTTTAATTAATAACTACGGTAATTTTTGTCCAATTTTATCAAACGAAGTGTCAATCTCTTCACAACATAATGCACTTGCAGAATGTCACCACTTATTTCATATTTTTTAATTAAATTTTGCAATTAAGAATGGCCAAACTTGAAAAAATATGAGAAAAATAATATTTTCCAAGTTTACCACAACAAAACTTATAACATATAAGTTTGAACATAATGTTTATGTACACCGTGTTAAAGGCTAATCTCTCCCCTTTATAAAAAACTTTGGATTTTTAAAATAAGTCCAAACTTATTTGGGTACTCATTAATTTTGTGTGAAAAGATAAAAAAAAGAAACTGTTTTTGTCAAATAAAACAAGTTGGGAGGGTTCAAGAAAAATAAAAAGAGTATTTTTGAGTTATACTCGACTAACTGAACAACTTAGACTAGGTTGTAACTCAGGTGTATTTAATTTTTTGTATTTTGTCGCATAGTGTTGTACATATTAATGATTAATGATAAAGTAGTTCGTTATACTGTGTTGTCCGTGGATAGGCAAAAGAAGGTCTGGATTAAAATCGATTTTCAAACATACTTCGAAAAATTTTGATTCACAAACACCCATCCATACTTTTTAGATCATCCAATAATGTTTGTTGGTTTGATTTTCCGTTTTTTCAGTTTTTGTAATAATTCGTTTAATTCGTTTTTTTTATTACTTTACTTCTGTATTTGCCTGGGAGTTTCTTTTTTTTTAACTGATTCTCATTGCTTTTTTGTTTTTTTTGTTTTTCCTTTGTGTCTCATCTACTTAGAAAAGAAACGATTTTGTAAAACTTCTGGGTGTGAACCAATTATACTCATGAATAACTGAATTTTATGTGTGACTGATGAATAGAATTTTACGATGATTGCATGATTCAAAATGATTTAAAAAGAGGGTAAAAAGAAGTGAAACAAAATTAATTAACCGAACAGGAGGGGGCATAATCGACATTTAACTGTGGTAATAGAACGTTCATTAGGCAATAATTGAATTCTAATTAGAAAATCTATTCTTCTGCTACGTCTTCAAATTAAAAATAAATCAACAATAAAAAATACAAATTTTTCGTGACTGATGCTGAAGTTAATTGACACCTTTAATGGCTAAATACATACATACATACATACATACATACATATATTGAAAATGATGTATAATTTTTCAATGAAACTGTTTTAGATTTCAAGAAAAAAATTTGTATTGTACGTTTGAGAGTTATTTCACACGCCGCACGAATGTGATGTGATGCCAATTTAATTCTTTTCTAGAGGAGAGGCATTATTAAAACTCTGAATGTCTTTGCGAAGAGAACAGAGCGTCTGGGACAGACAAAACAAATTTAAAATCCATAAATTGGAAACATTGCTCGATTAAAATGTGTTTCAATTGGAAGAAGAGTTTGCACAATTGTAAGGCATGACTCAAGCAACCATTTCATAACCCTTAAAAGCAACAGGATTCATTTCAAGGTAAGGAAATTTGGTGCCACATCGATTTAAAAAGAAATCATTTGTGTCAAGTTAATGCTCTTCTGTATTTGGTGGAATCAGAGGAGTGTGCTCTATTATAAGCTGCTGAAACTAGACCAGACTATAGCGAGAGATCTATTCACACAACAATTAATTCGTTTGAAGCAAGCATTGATCGATAAGCGCTCTGAATATACAACCGGACAAGACGCCATATTCTTGTCAATATGACAACGTACGGGTACATATTGCGATGAAGGTCGAAGTTTTACTTTACTCACAGTATAGCTCAGATCTTGCCTCTTTTCACTATCATTTGTTTTGATCGATGCACAATGCTCTCACTGGAAAATGATTTACTTCAGAGCAGGTTGTTAAAAATTGACTCGATTTAACTTGGCCTCAGAAGACGAGCGTTGACAGAATCCATAAATTGCCAAACAGATGGAAAGAAGTTGTAGATTCTGATGTACAACATTCTAGATGACATATCCCTTCAGAAAACTATCCTAATAAAGTATTTATTTCCAATAAAGTAATCCTTTTGTTAATTTTTGGAAACAAAAATTCAGTCAGCATAGCTCAACAGCGTTTCCCATTCACGGTATCGGCATCTCCTTACTCATTTGGCTTTAATTCTTATACGAACTTTATTTTACAGACATGAAAGACAAAGAAACTTGCGTATAGTTTTGAAATAGGCCCACTTTTCTCTCAAAAACTTTTGTTTTAAATCAGGGCAACCCCAAATCGCTTCTGGAGAATTATCACGACAGAATTCTATGAAATAGGCTACGAATTGCATCTTTATCCACCTTTGTCTGTATGGCGTGACTCTTTCTCGTTTTTAAACTTAAAAAACTGGGTTTGCGGAATGGGTTTTGACTAAAGCTGTTAATTCACGGAATGTTCGTTCGTTTTTAGAATACAAACAGCAACGTGAGCAATTACCGAACCTTAATGTAATTTTGGTAAGTATTTACATTGCTCTTCATATGCTAAAAACGACGGTGGACGTTTGGCTAACCGGGGCTTTAAGCGCGTTTTCTTTTTGTCTTAGGCCGGAGGTGGGAATCTTCGAAAGACACTTTTGCTCCAACAAAAGAGTGCACGATTCACCATTACTGGTACCTACGTACTAAACCCACCACCTACACACTTCAACCACTCTCCCTCCGCGGGACTGCCGGAAGGTATTACTTTACGTAGAGCTAGTTAGCTTTAAAGCTTTGGCACACTAAGTTAAATTTCGCCTCCGTTTCTCCAGCCTTCGGATTTCTTGCATAACGTCAGCCATTCTCTGACTGTATTGGCTCCATCGAATCCTAGAATACAACACCTCTTCCATAAGCCGAGTTTGTCCGAAACTTGTTACCCCGGGCCATCTAAATCTGGGAAAGCATGTTAGAATATGCTCCGCATCTTCCTCCTCATCTACACAGTTTGGGCATAAAGGGGAAGTATCATGTCAATCTGTGCAGGTATTTCCTCAAGCACCCATGACCAGTTAGGAACGGGCTTTAAGCACGTAAACAAATCAATCTGTTGATGACCGAACAGATTATAATTTTTGAAAGGCAAAAGTGGAAAAGTGGAGAATGATTAAGAACAGTATGTAGAATTCATAGCAGACTACGTGGAAATACATACAAATTTATTTTTAACCAGGAACCGGTGTTTCATTCTAAAGGACAGGCGCTTCTTGGGAGAAACGCTACATGTTCGATTTTAATAGGGCAATTCTACATACCTACATACATAATTGATCATTATAACTCTTCAGTCAGGGTTACGATCTAGTTTCTCACATCACTTATGTCGTGTGTGTTAAGTTTATACATCAGTCGAGGGATCTACAGTTTAAAATTGACACCCGACGACAGATCTGTATGAAACTCTTAAACTGTACACTCAGAATATTAGCCGGAAATCTGCTGTGAGAGAGTCGCTGAAGAAAAATTTTTTCATATTTCGTTTTTTGTTGGAATTATCTGACCTGACGTCTACTAGACCGAAGTCGCCATTTCATAGGACATTCCTTATTGTGATAAGTAACAGATTTATTCTTAGTTAGACCTTATAATAGCTCACATAGTCGTTAACTAGTCAAGTGCAAACAGAATTCAGAATAATATGAGGTCAAGTCTAAGTAAAGTGAAGCGTTTGATTTAAAAATACCAATTAAATGAAACGCAGTAGTTAATACAAGAACAAGTTTGTGCGTGTTGTTTGATATGAAAAAAATGTTCATATTCTTCTAAAATATTTGCCTCGAACTCTTTTTGGGAGTCTTTCTTCTCCTTCTCTTGTACGAATGAAGTAGATTTACATAAAATCAGATTCAATTTGAATTATTAAACATATGCTTCGTTTAACCTATTTATGCAACACTTGAGAAAAAAAATCTTAATTTTGATGTTTTTGATCAAATTGTCAAATAAATTTGATTTTACAAATTCATTTCAATGACACTTTACAAAATGATGGAAAACATTTGAATGTTTTTTGGTTTTTTTTTTATAAATTTTAATAAGGCTTTATTGACCTCAAAATACAACAAAATGTTCGTTTGTGCATATTGGAAAATTGTTAAAAGGTTTAATGCTCATGTTGCTGCGTTTTACTACACCTTAAATGGTCAATAATTCATAAAATTTGTCACTTAAGTCTGTGATTTCAAGAAGTTTTTATTTTCTTGCATTCGCATTCGCAAAACCATTATTGATATACGTTTTGTTTTATTTTAATTTTTTCTTGTTTTTTATTATTATTGCAATACGAAATTAAATTACAAATTATTCAAGAAAAAATTTCAAAAAAAGTAAAATTGCATAAAATTGACATAAACTTACTTGATTTAATGAAAAAAAGTATTTGTTTTCTATGGATACTGATATGCCCTACAGTTGGTAATACAGTTTTAAAAAGAGCTATGGCTTCGAAGTCGCCGCAATCTAGTAGTTAGTGTGTTGGCTTATTAGACGTAAAGCTAGGGTTCGAGACCCAGCCCAGACATCAAAACAAAATATGAAAAAATATTCCTTCGGCGACTTTCGCTCAGCAGATTTCTGGCATAAACTCTAGGAGCAAATAAAAAATTGCCATGAAAAGCTTTTCAAAAGTCTACGGTTCGGAGTCGACTTTAAATTTTAAACTGTAGGTCCCGCCACTTATCCATAAATAAACACAACATATGTGTTGTCGTAATCGCGGCTGAAGGGTTGTAATGACCAGTTATGGATGCACATATGTATGTATGCACGTATGTATGTCTTTGTGGACTCGATAGAGAGCTTATAATAGAGAAGACATATCACACTATTTCTATTAAACTCCTTTTGAATCTGACGACTTAGTTTTTTTCAGATTTACTTGGAAGACATTTTACGCTAAAAAGTATTTTCAGAATTAAGTTTTAGTCCAATGAGTAGGATCTATTAGAGTACTTACTGACAGGTCAGGATTTTAAACTTACTTCTCACATCACCCCTGATATATGTGTTAATTTTAATCACGAGTGCCATCACCTGCAGCTTGACGTCGATTTCAAACGACAGATTTGAGAAGTTTTCATTGCAATTTTATTTTTTCTCAGAATTTTTTTCAAAAGACTGCTGAGAGGAATTCGCCAAGAGAAATACATATTTTTTTCATATTCGGTTTATTCGACATATCTTAGCTGAGGTTTGAACTATGGTCTCCTTCTAACAACCCACAATACTGCCACTACAGTGATTTTATCTTATAGAATAGATGATTTAGTTTAAATAGTTTACTCATCGAATTGTTCAATATTTTTCATTCGTCAATAACATTAAATATGATATGAAGATGTTGTAAAAGAGCAGGCCACGGTTCAAACCCTACGTCAGACATAAAAACGAAAATATGAAAAAAATATTTCTTCGTTGACTTCCTCTCACCAGATTTCTGGCAAAAACTCTGAGTGTAAATAAAATTACAATGAAAAAGTTTCTCAAAAATCTGTCGTTCGGAATCGACTTTAAATTGTAGGTCCCGCCACTCATGTATAAAATTAACGCCCTCAACATGAGTGGTGTGATAAACTAGGTCGTAATCCTGACTGAATGGTTGTAATGACCAATTATGTATGTGTATAGTTAGGCTAGGTTAGGTAAGGAAGCGGTCTCACTTAGGCAATCATATGTAAGCATGTAGACATATGCTTACAGTTCGGACTTTACACCATTTTTTGTAACGAGTATTTTTAAAATCATAGTTGGGGAGATCAAATAGCATACAGTTAAAGAAAAATGTCTACTCTATGTAAACATTTTTCTTACATTAGAAAAGGTGTTAAGTCGCCGTAGTCTAGTAGGTAGTGTGTTGGCTTATTAGACGTAAGGCCACGTTTCAAACCCCAGGTCAGACATCAAAACGAAAATATGAAAAACATATTTCTTCGGCGACTTCCTCTGACCAGATTTCTGGCAAAAATCTGAGTGTAATTAAAATTACAATGAAAAAGTTTCTCAAAAAATCTGTCGTTCGGAGTCAACTTTAAATAAAATTAACACACACAACATGAGTGGTGTGTGAAACTAGGTATATATGTATGTTATAGCGCTGTTTAGGCAGTTAAAATTAAGAATATATATATAAAAAAATATCACCTAGAAATTATTAGAAAACTACAAAAAAATTAGCAGAAAAAAGTCTACATACAGCGGTGAATATATTGGCTGCAGTACGTGAGATTAATTGTTTACAAAACTCGTCGCTTGATCGGTTCATGAAATCACGTTCTGTGTGGCATACTCTTGTTGAAACCGTATGCCAATCAAGACGAATTTTTTCGTTTTGCACAGAAAAGTCAGTAATTATATCACCGTACCTTGCTTTATTGACTATAACGTTGTGATTTTGATCGATTTTGAAGAAGTGTGGTCCTATTGCTGTACGCCTGAACATAAATCGAGCTATACAGTGTACATATATCATACCAATTCTGTTCTACAGCATCCTGGTATAAAATTTTTTTTATGATAGAATAAGGCATTTGCGACGCTTTGGCAAACATTATTGCAATTCGTTCATTACTTTACAATATTTAAACGCGTAGTAATTTTTTAAAAAACAATTTCTCGAAAACTAAATGAACATGTGTAAATAAAAAAAATGTGGAAAAAAATAAAAAAAAGGAAAAAATATCAGCACGAGCACGAGTGTCGCTTTTATCGACCAACATATTGCCAAAGATGGCTAATGTCAAGATGGGCATAAATTAATCTGAAACTGGTTATACGAGATGGTTATTTAGTTGGTTGGTTTTCAAATGTCACAAGTTTGGCACAAAGTTGCATTCAGCAAACGACCACAGTAACCACAAGCAAGTTGTACTAATGGCACGGCAGTAGCGTTAACAACAATAACAACAACAATAAGAATTACATAAATATCTGCATAAAATTCACATTCAAGCTGACATGTCTTATGCCACAATTCATTACAGTACACATATCATCTATTGACTGCTTTGGTGGCTGGTGGCTGGTTGCGCTTTTGCAGGCGATTTAAATTGAAATTTTTATTTCTTGCACATTAAATGATCTGCTCTCGAGCAGGCAATTAAAATTGACCATTAAAGAATTTATTCATTAACAAGTTTGTTATTTGAAATTGAAATGTTGAGCAGTTGAACAGTAGAGCAGTTGAGAAGTTGTCTTCCAATTCCATTCCAATGTGTTTTAAATTTTGAAATTTTAACACGCTTTTCAAGCGATTTACAAATAAAACTTCTTTAATGGCTTAGAAAACGTACGTATGAATGGTGTGGCAGTGGTGAACTAGTGTAACGAATTTATGGCAATTTTTTTTTTGTTGCTCTTAAATCCATTGAAATTGAAATTAAAGCAATTGTCATGGTCAAGGTATTTAAGCGCTTAATCAACGTATGTATGAACTGACTTGACTGACTTTGGATGGTGGACTTGAAGTATGAAATAAAAATATCGACAAATAAAAATTTCAGTTTCAGTTAAATGCAATAGGTTTGTGTGTAAATGTATTTCTATTTTAAAATGTTTATATTTATTAAGGAAGTGTTAAAAATAAGCCGCTTACAGACATAATAATAAGTTGAATATGACTGCCTTTTTGATTTGGCATTCAATATTGAAGTTGCATTCCTCAATAAAATAAATATTTTTACGACTCTGTTCTTACGGAAAAACTATTCAAGAATTACATATTTTTGAAAATATTTCTTAATTAACTGTCCTTGATTTAAGTAGGCAGGTAGGTTGGTTGAAGGAAAGGAGATCAATCATACATAGTTGCAGGTCCAATCATGTTTATTTTTCCTCTGTAGATGAGTATTGTCTGTCACAGTAACTGCTCCAAAATATTAGAATCTGTCTCGAGCTTAAAAACAAACGACATGAAAAATTATGCCATAGTTTCATTAACCTCACCACATGCCTTGCGATCATTATTATCTACCGCGCTTATATGGTTGAAATATATCTGTAAGACAGAGTGTCCCGTTAATTACAAATACGAAACACGCAGTACATAATACGACAGTGCTTATTCATTGTGCTCTTTACTATAACTCTGCAACTACTCAATGGACCCCTCTCTTAATTTATTTATTTTCTGTTTGGCAACTTCTAGAAGTTACTGCTGATTCCTTATTATTCTGGCTTACGATGTAATTCTGTTAATTTTTAGTTAACAGATCGATTGAACATCCTTTATAGTCTTGTTATTCAGAGTGAGTCGTTATTCAGAGTATGAACCGTTTTTATTTTATCTCTAGGCTAAGAAAGTTGGAGATACGATAAGTAAATGAAGGAGTGACGATAAAACACGCGGTCGATTAAAGAATGACTCAGATGTTTGTCCTCAGCTTGCTGATGTTTTTGGTGGGGATTTGCGATCATTTGTCTTTCGTAATGTTGCAAGATCTATTGTCACGGAAACCAGTTTTTTCTTGCCTTACGATATCATAGCTACCCTCTCTCGCCTGTGTCGGATGATAGATCATGGTGATGATTTTCTAAGCATGATTATGCTGCTACAGTTGTTACATTTTCGAAGGATGAATGTGAAGTTTAACGATATCGGCGGCCATTTCAATTCAATATCCCATGAACTCTGTGGCACATCGTTTAAATACCAGAGTCAGTTGGTGTCCAGATCATCCAATTCAGTTGATAATCAGCGATATGGAGACCACCGTTTACAAGAATGGTCTGACCACCGTGTTTCTCAAAGAAATATGAAAGGAATATGAATCACACCAAACTCAACAACAAAACTTAACTCTTTGGGGATGGATCGTATGTAGAGTGGTACGTCCTAAACTTAACAATTTTGTTTGTTCTCGTCATCCCACTTGTCCAGAAATGGCTCTCTTTGCTGATGGTGATTTTTCGATGAAAATTAAGTTTAGTGACATACTATTCCAGGGAAAATTTAGTGTCCACGCCTCATTGTCCATAGGCATCCATAGTGAGTTGTCAAAACAGACCAAATAAATGACAATTTGACTGAGGGAGCTTCAACATGATAACCGTTATCACCTGTGAAAGTTAGGAAGTCCCCGTTTTAAGGCTCTATATTTGTATTAGATATCCCAAAAACTGTGAAAAGTAAAAATTCACTGTACAAAGTAGTGTAAACTAATGTACTCAGTTTTGCACATTTCCTAAAAACAATAAAATTAACGTACAATTTACTGCTTGATTTATTATTTGATCCAAAATTCTTTTTTAAAACACTTTTTACAAAATTTTGTACTTTTTAATCTCGATTTTCCTAACACAATATGTGCACTTGATATTAATGATCCTTTAATTTGATTAGTTTTGTTTGACGAGGTCGCCGTAATTTACGAGGTAGTGCATTGGTTTATTAGACGAGCACCCGTGGTTCTACCCCTGACTCAGACGTCATTAACATAACGACATACATATGCAGAAATATATTTCCTTCGGCGACTCCTTCTCTCTCTCTGTGAGTAAAAATTCCCGGGCAAGGTTTCTCAAATCTATCGTTCGGTGTCGACATTAAACAGTACGGTACAATTAACGCACAACATGAGAGGACTGAAGAATTGTAATAACTACTTCGGATATTAACACTTTCACGCCGGCGCTTTAATTCGTGTTTGTTGCCTACTGGCGGCTATTATATTTACTATGTATAAGACGTTATTAATTATTATTGTTATTAAAAATAAATGCTTTTAAGAGACCGTGATTCTCAGGTATTTTTTTCGGCAGTAGAAGTCTTAAAGATCTAAATATTTGGTATTACGTATCGTCTAATAGCATGATCAATTGCGTAACACCGGTGGTACACGCCGCCTGATGAGACAGTCTAGTGCGAGCCACCGCTGGTACGCGCCGCCCGATAAGGCAATCTAGTGCGGGCCACCAGTGATACACGCCGGCGTGAACGTGCTAAGGAAGTAAGATTTGTTTTATACTGTTTTAATCACCGCTTCACTATTGACCATAAGTTCCCAATCAAATTGAAATCAGTCTAGTTAAGAAGGTTCCAGATTTGATATTTCTTAGAAAATTTTGTCACAGTAAATACGCGAATTATAAAACGTGTATAAAGAAAGAAAAATTGAATTTGCTTATCACTACTTTAATTCACATTGAATTAAATACTATGTACTCACTTGTGCCGCGCACTGTATATATGTTGTATGTACCCATAATAACGCTGACACTAAACTTTTCATATGTTTGCTAAAATAAAAAATGATTTTCGAGTCTAAGTACCACGTTAATATTAATAAACATTCAACATTTGTTTCATTTGATTTGTTTGAACAATTTTACAGTTTTTTTAATTTTATTTACCGTTCTCTTGCCAATATTATTTGGATATTCATAACGTAACACACCATAAACATTGACCTTCAGTCACCATCTTAAATTGCATCCGTAACATGTTCTTCTTTCAAAAACAAAAACAAAAAAATTGGAATTGCGGTTAATCGCATTAATCGCGTTAACATTTTAACAATAACGATACGAACGATAACGAGAACAACAACGACAACGAAAACAGAACATAAATCGTAACATTTCATTTGATTTTATGGGGGCATATAATCGTTATCGCATTATGAGATCTTTTGCGAAAAATTGATTTTTTCAATGAAAATGTGATCAATTTTAACCCCTTTTTGCTCTACCATTTGTTACAGCATAGCTTTGAGAGCTGAATGTCCATGACATTGTACTCCCAGCAGCTGATTTAATTCACTTCTTTGAATAAACGGTTAGTTTATCTCCATTAGGGCCATTATTACAACTTGCCGTTAACTAAAGGGATGATTTTAACGGTCAAATAAATTGTTTTCCATTATTATAAGTGAACAAGTGAGCGAAAAGTGAGCAATAAGGTAGAAGTGAGCGTTAAGCTGAAGGAAGGACCATCATATCGGTAACTTTTAAAGTTAAGTCTATGTTTGAATATGCCATACATATATATTATTTTCAATATGGCAACTTAAAATATAAACAAAAGGAGCATATACCACAAAAAGAAAATCGTCGTTGCCACTGCGTTTAAAAAAAGAACTTGTTTAATTGAGCAGTGTTATCTGCCATATTTTTGAAAAAGTTGTCTTTATTTTATCTGTGGGTTATAATAACGAAAAGAATTTAAAGGTGACTTTAAAGTTTACGTTAGCTAAAGTTACCTTTAACTAAACTCAACTTTAACGGAAAGTTGTAATAATGGCTCTTAGGCTTGAACAGACTATATTTGACTTTCAGTTTGGTTGGAGAACTTGTCAGACTTTCACTTCAGGCATCCAAGTGTACAAAGATAAAGTAAATGGTGGACGATTAAACGCTATTATATTTTCTCAAGTAAACAGACACAGACGGTAATCGTTTGGCCGCTTCTTCTTCAACCAGACGAAAATTGTTTGGACGCACTTGGACGCCAGGTCCAATGTTATACTATGAGACCCTAATAGTACTCAGATCCCAATATTTGAATTGAGTAGAACTAATGTGTCCTTTTTATGTAAATCAATGTACTAAACCATTAAAATAAATACTTGACAGCCTATTTTAGCTAAGCATTTGAAAGTAAAAGCATGAAAGTACGATGCTGTAGTCTAGTATGTAGTGTGTTGGCTCAATAGACAAGAATCCGTGGCTTTTTCATTTAAGCAAGCCCTTAATGAGCGGCCTTGAGATTGTTCGAGAGAAAATTACTACGCAAGATCTTCGGTCTAGTGCGAGTTGGCGATGATTTCCGTATCCGATCCAACAGTGAGCTGTATGAGCTCCTCAACGACATAGACGTTGTACAGCGTATTAATATCCAGCGGCTGCGCTGGCTCGGCCATGTCGTTCGAATGGAGTAGGATGCTCCGGCGAGACGGGCATTTTATACGGGAAATCGGCGAAAAGGACGACCTTGCATCCGTTGGAAGGACCAAATCGAGGAAGCCTTGTCATCGATTGGTGTGACCAAAAGGCGTAGGCGCGCACGAAGCAGAGGAAGGAAGGATGTGTTGCGGCAGTCCGAAATCCGTTAAACGGGTTGTTTATGGCCAATTAAGTAAGTAAGTAAGTAAGCCTTTAATGACGTTTTTTTCTCATTGTCAATTATTAGGCCTAGTCCAGTAGGTAGCGTATTGGCTTATTTGGGATGAGGCCACAGTTCAAGCCCCAGGTCAGACATCTCCAACAAAACGAAATGTGAAAACGTAGTTCTTCGGCGACTTCCTCTCAGCAGTTTTCTAGTAAAAACTCTGCGAGTAAATAAAATTGCCATGAAAAGGTTTCTCAAGAATCTATCGTTCGAAGTCAACTTTAAACTGTAAGTCCCGTTACTCACGTATAAAATTAATACTCGGAATTTAAGTGCTGTAAAAAGCTAGGTCGTAATCCTGAAGGGCTGTAATGACGAACTAGGTAAGTATGTATATATTAGACCTAGAGATTTTGCAGTCTTTTATTGAGTCCAGCGAATTACTTTAATGGGTTAAATGTATGCCATGTACATTTCAATTAACTTTTATTTGGTATTTTTTCAACAACATTTACTAGAGAATAATTGATTTAAAATAATAATTAATCAAGGTCGTCAATAATAATTTGAAAGACAACAGAGAAATACCAAGATTATGTTTATATGTATGTACAGTATGTAATAAAATTAAAATTATATCATTATAAATAATCAGTCATTAGTTAGTCAACCAGCCAGCCAGCCATCATCATCATTATCATTATAGTCGTCATAATCATCAATAAATTGGCTACAACATCTGCAAATGCTGTTGAATGCTCTATGCGCTGTTCTATTCTATTCTGTTCTGTTCTTTCAATAGCATGAATAATCTGTAATTAAAAACAACAAAAACAAAACAAAAAAATATTTTAAAGATTAAGTTCACTTTGGCATCGAAATGTAAGAAAAATTAAAAAAATTGAAAAAAAATGTTAAAAGAAAATGATATTTTTGTGTTTTCATACGTTTAATTAAAATATAGTAGAGTAGAGTACAGTAATAACGATGATACACAAATAAATGCATGCAAGTGTGTGTGTGTGTGTGTTTGAGTGAGTACAATATTTGAAAAATATTTAGGTGGTATGGTGGTATTTTTTGTTTTTTGAGTCAAGGCCTCCTTCAATCTTTTCTGCTTCTTTTCTGCGTATTAATATCAGATTCTTAATTTACATACTACTTGTAGGTGTTATTATTATTGTTATTGTTGTTGTTGCTGTTGCAGTATGATACACAGAAGATATTTGCATGCAAGACTTGAGTTTACAAAAAATGTAGACAGAAATTTGAATGACATATTGGCAGTCTGTACAGACAGACATAGTACGTACATACGTATACACATAAAACACTTTTTAATGTGTTTTGTTTTGTTTTTATTGTGGTTTATTTACAACAAAAATATTGTATCACTGTTGTTGTTGTTGTCGTCCATTAGAAATCATCATCATTCTGGTAATAATATTTGACATTTTGAGGGACACTTGTCATGCGTTTTTGGTCAAACGGTATGCAGTGATGTCTACCATTAAAATTTTTTACATTTAATTTCATCACAGACTGTTAGGCCAACAGAAATGCCATTTTCTGTCAAATTGAGTAAAATGAAGGGGGTGTCAATAAATATTTTATTTTAACACATCAAAATTGTGATTGTGATGTGATTGTGACATGCTGTAAAATCGCATCGTTTTAATTTCCTCTTTTCGAAATTGCAGAGGAATTTAAAAAATTGTTTTTAAAAAAATAAAAAAATTGCTGTTTGAGCGCAAGTTCTGCACGCTATGCTCATTACTAAAAAGGCTTTCAGTAAACCCTTCCTATCACATACATACTCATAATTGATCATTACAACCCTTCAGTCATGACCTAGCTTGTCACTCCCCTTATGTTGTGTGTTATTTTATACATGAGTGGCGGGACCTGCAGTTTAAATTTGACTCCGAACAACAGATTTTTAAAAAACTTTTTCATGGCAATTCGGCCAGAGTTTGCCAGAAATCGGCTGAGAGGAAGTACCAGACGAAATATTTTTTAATATTTCGTTTTGTTCGAGATGTCTGACCTGGGATTTGAACCGTGACCTCACGTTTAATAAGCCAATACACTACTTACTAGACTATGGCTACTTCTGAATTTTTCGGGATGCATTGGATTGGTATCGTCCCAAAATTGGACAATTTTGTCTCATAACTGAAGATGATTTTTCTATGAAAACTAGAGTCAGTTGGCGATTGCTCTTAAAGTCAACTCAGCGAATACATGAAGTTTTCTATTGTCGTTCTTGGTGATTTTAAAAAACAGACTGAATAAGTGACAAGTAATTTGACAGATGTAGCTTCAAGAAGATGGCCGTTATCAACTGTCAAAGTTCGGAAGTCTTCGTTGCAAGGCCCGATGTATAATCTGTAAGAGATTTAATAAATAAGATTACTTACTTGCTTACTTAATTGGACATTAACAATCCGATTAATGGATTTCGGCCTGCCGCAACACATCCTTCCAGGCGCCTCTGCTTCTTGCGCGCCTACGCCAGTTGATCACACCAATCGATGACAAGGCTTCCTCGATTTGGTCCTTCCAACGGATAAAAGGTCGTCCTCTTCGCCGACTTCCGCAGATCCCCGCATCAAATACCCGTCTCGCCGGAGCATCTTCCTCCATTCGAACGACATGGCCGAGCCAGCGCACCCGCTGGATATTAATGCGCTGCGCTATTGAACCGAGGCTTCATGTCTAATAAGCAAACACACTACCTACTAGACTACGATGACTTCATACGCCATATAAACACATTGCTGGAGTTCTATAATCTTGAAAGTAACAATTGCTGGAGTGACGGTATAAACTTCTGTTATTTCAAATGAAAACAAAACAAGAAAAAGTAATGGTTTAAGGAGTGTAAATGTCCAGTCAAAATATTCTGTGATTAATTGTTAAATGACACATGCATGGGTTTACGACTGCAAATAAATAACAATGAATTGAAATGAAATGAAATGAAATAAATGGACTGCCATATACAGAGCAAATGACTTTTACAAGTCGTAGACAATTGCATTCATTTTTCCATGTTGACCTTTACATGTGTACATATGTATGTATGCATGTATGTATGTTTTCATTGCAAATAAATTTCATTTAAATACATATACATACACATTCATTTGCATTTATTGTTAGAATTGCTCTTTTAAAAAATGAAAAAAAAAACACAATAAAATGAAATTAAAACAAAAGACTTAAGACACAAACCTGAAAACAAATACTCTTTCCTTTTCTACTCTCATATCACACGATATTTCAATAGGTATTGCTGCGACTAGTTGATTGAAATTATTTTTTATGCTTTTAATTAAAAACTTGAAATTTGTCAAATTAAAGGTGAAAAGTAAAAACAAAAGAAAATTTTTGAAACAATTGACACACACTTCACAGATAATATTCGCGAATTCTTTTTCTTTTTCTTTATTGCAGGCAACAGATTCTCTTGTTGTTTCAACAAGTGTCGCAAATCGATGAAATTAAAACAACAACAACAAATACCTAAAACAATAACAACAACAACAACACGTGATGTAAATGTTAAAAGTAAGTTTTCTTTTTTTTCTTTTTTATGTTACGTTTTGTACGAGCATGACAACAAGACATTACAAGGGAATCTACTCCACCACACAATACCACTTGTAAACTTGCTAAAAGGAGAAGAAGAAGAAGAAAAAACGAAATAAATTTAAACCAGAAATTAAATTAAACGCCAATAACAACAATCTTAAATTATAAAATAAACTGCAAATCATACAGACTCCCAGTGATTTACAGCATTGCAGAGTCTATTCATTGGAAAATTTTTCATAAGAAATGCACTGCATGATGTTGTTGTTGGTGGTTGTTGTTGGTTGTTGGTGGAGTTAACCGTTGAAATGAATAATGTGGCATCGCAAATGCAAGAGACATCTTTAAATAACAGTTGGCTTCTTTTAAATAAAAGAACCTTAACATTTGCAATATATTAGGTGGTAGTAAAAGTCATTCCTTACTATCGATGCACTTATGCATAAAATTTACAAACAAATCTTGAGTTCTTTGAGAAGCTAGGTAGTAATTCTAACTAAATTGGTAATTCTAAAGTAATTCGTTTAGTTATAGTCACGCTAAGTGTGGATAAAAATATAGAGGCTTTAGAACTTTAATAGTTCCAGGCGGCCATTTTGTTTAAGCTAGATCTGTTAAATTACTTGCTATTTATTCAGTTTGTTTTGCAAATGACAATGTATTGGCTGAATTGCCTTTAGAGCAGTTGGCCCTAATTTTCATCGGTAAATCTGCTTCAACGATAAGATCCTTTTCAGCATGAATGAGTCGAATTTTTGATGATACCAATCCATAACAGATCCAAGAGCGCCAAATTCTTTACGAAAAAGTCACTATTTGTCTGGATTTTAGGGTGGCAACTTCGACGGTCAATATTCTTCTTTGAGAACGACGTTGGCCATGTCATCACTGTCAAAGGTGTGCACTATAGGTCTATGAGTACCAAATTCTTTTAGAATGATTTGCATACCATCGACATGTGATATTAAGAGGACGGAGCTTCATGCCATACAGCTAATGTCACATTGGATATTCTGTACGAGCGATTTGAGGGCATAAAGCTGGCTATAGAGATCATGTACTTTTACTCCGTAAAACTTTTTCTTTTCCAGTTTTCTTAAGTCGTAGACGTATGCGAATGAGCCACAAACCACAGCGATTCTCAAACACAAATAGCCATGCTATCGGCGATATTGAGTCTGATATATGCGCTAGAGCCATGGAAAATTGGACATTTCGGATGCGCTCCATTCAAAGAAGCCATGGCGCACATTTGAATAATGTAATACTCCTCAAGAACTGGGGTCTTCCGCCCAGGTCCATTCGCTGTATATATCTGGCGATTGTTAGACCGGTTATTACTTATGGCTGCGTTGTTTGATGGTGTGCCTTAGACAAGAGTGTTCAACGGAAAATCTTAGATAAGGTTCAGCGTATTGCCTCCTTGAGTATCACTGGAGTGAGGAAGAGTTGCCCTCAAGCTGCTCTTGACACTATGCTCTGCCTGACTCCGCTTGACTTGTATGTCAAGCGGTGTGCAGTGCGTAGTAGTCAGTAGAAGAGCAGTGTGGACAATAGGAGAACAGGTTGGCTACTGGGCTTGGATTAGACCAGCTTAAGGTTGGTTGTCGGTTTTATCACGGGGCACTGCGAGATTAGGACACTGTTCTAGATCACTACCGGACTATTACAGGGCATGTTGGAATGAGGAGGAGTTGGGGACTATCGAACACCTCCTCTGTAACTGCTCAGCCTTTGGTGGGTAGAGGTTGAGGACCCTTGGCAAGGCATTCTTTGAGAGTTTGAATTCTGTGTCGAGAGCCGACATCAATGCTCTCCACAGATTCATTAGTGGCTTGTGCTGGTTGAGAGGTGCTAGGACTTCATCAGTGTTGTCGCGCTCTCCGTTTTTGTTGTGTCTGGTCTGTGTAATTCCTCAGCTTCCCATTCCCCTCTTTCCTACATCCTCTCCTCTTTATCCTATTCCCTCTATTATCCTTCCCTCTTTAAGGACGTTGTACAATGGGTCAATTCCACCTCCGGGTACTGTACTTGTCTTAATTGACACGTCGTCTAACCTAACCTAACCTAATACTCCGCTTCAATAGGTTTGGAAAAACAATAACAAAATGTCGGTAATAGCTCATATGCACTTTGTTTCCTATTATAGATAGGAAGCACTTTATAAAAGACGATGTATAAAATCTTAAACAAAAAGAATTAAAATAGTTTTGTTTCAAGGAAAAAATATGCCGTTCTTTACAGCTTTTTTAAATAAAAAACACAGCTGCCCAAAAATTTGTTACGTTTTTATCTTTTAAACAAGATGATGTCCTATGATTACAAAGACTCAATTTGCAAACAAACCAAATTTGTTTGCTTTTAACTGTTGTTGTTTCTAAATTCAAATTCATAAACAGAAATAAAAGATAAATAAACTTCCCATTGCATAACGCCGCAGCATCTATGGTATGGTCACACTTTTTACCTTTCGTTCTGTATATACTTCAGCCATTTTTATTCTGGCAACTTCTAGAATCTTAGTGTTGATTTGCTATTGTTATTCTGTTCAATATTTGGTGATCTTTTTGTGCAGCTCTGATACTGTAATCTATCCTTCATTACTATTCTCGTAATTTCTTTTTCTTTTTGTTATTGTTTGTTTATCTTCTTCTTTTTCATTTCGCCAGAATAAATATCTAATGCATTGGTTGTCTTCGCAACAATGAATACAAGTAACATAAACAATTTTTTGTGTTGCAAATCCAATGAGTTTGAATTCTAACTTCAAAGTCGGCTAATTTCTCTTTAACTTCGAGGATAGAAAATGTTCATTAAATATGATTTTAGTCATGTGGGCCCTATGACTGACGATTACATTCTGGAATACTAATTTTCATCCACTTTTCCCAGCATACATGTTCGTATTTCGCTAATAACTTTTCGCGTGTTGATATGGATATGATTTATCGACATAGACAAATGTCTTTACATAATGCTTAAGAAATTAATCCAATGGGGCTAAATCATATAATCTTGATGCCAATTTAATTGAACCATTACGTGAAATTACTCTTTCATAAATAGTTTTTTGGATAATTCAGTGTGGAATATGGTTTCATCTTGTTAGAACAGCATATCACAGGATTATTGCCAGCTAATAAGGTATGAAAATATGTCGAATCATGTCTCTATACAGTGCACCATTGATAGTAACTTTCCGACTCTCATCGTTTTTGAAGACATGTTTATTAATGACTTCGGCACCTTGTAAAGTGCACGCAACCGTTATTTTATGTGGATGTAATGGTGATTGGATAAAAGCTTGTTGATTATCCTCACTCCAAATAGCGAGAATTCTGGAACGTATATAATCAAAAATGGTCTTAAGTGGACAAACAAAATTTCGACTAGAGACTCAATATCAATTTAAGCTTCAGTGTATACGTCGAATTAGTGTGGCATACGGTGGGGTTTTTACTTCAATTGTGGCACATGTTGAATTTTGAAAGCTTTTAAGGCAGGATCCGTTCGTAAAATCTTCCAGAAAGGACACAACTCCAGTTGCGGAAGACTGGCGCTTCTTCAATGTTCCCTTGAACAGTGGTAACACCTTCTTCGAGGCGCACTAATCGGCATTTCACGGTGTGCACATTACCAGCGAGAGTAAACGTGGTTTAAAAACGATCCGCTGTTATTCGAATTAGCAGTTCTGAAGGCTGATTAGGTATACAATTAAATGGATGAAATGTAGAATAAGTTTGACGAACTGAACCATTACTGACAATAAACAACTATCAGCTGTCAAAAAAGCCATATTGGCAACATTATTTACAAAAAACTTTCAGAAGCTTGAGTGTCTCGTTCAGAGATCAGCAATGAATCGTTTTTTCGCTACTCATAAGTATTAATGAAATATTGAATATAAGTGAATCAACAATATTGAAATTCAACTATGTACTCTGATTCATTCATACTCACTACAACATTGATTTAGAAGTACGAGTACAATGAGTATGAGTACAACATTGGCATCAAACTCATATCATTCGAACTATGTTTGATTCATACGCCTACTCATTCAGATTCATAAATTTAGAAAAATACTCATAATAATACACATAATAATACTCATATTCGAGTGATTCGAATCATTCATCAAAATTTACAGTCTTAGTTGTTGTTGTTGACAGCAAGCAAAGAAAACACACAGCCTTCTAGAGAGTATTGCAGTGTCCGTACGCGAATCATACTCATTTTGTGATTCTTGTAAATGTTGGATAAAGGAGAGTCGAATTCAACAACATCATGCGTATTGTTAAGTATGAGTACGATGAGTACTTCAAACTTTGAATATGAGTAGTATGAGTATGATATTAAAATAAATATGAATGCGTATAAGTGTGAGAAATTATGCGTATGATTCGAATCTACTCATCTTTTTGAATACTCATTGTTGATCTGTAGTCTCGTTGCTACCTTTCAGGTCCGGAAGATAACATGGCAAAGTATGAGAGGAATTGTTCGAAGATATGGTGTCATGGTTCGCATTGTTTCTACTCAAAAATAGATGACAAATCCATTATGTTAGGCTAAGTAACTGCTTAGCTGAAAACCTTGATTTATGGAACTGAAACAAAATGAAAAATATATGTAAACAGAATAAAAAGATGAGGATGCTTTAAACCCATGCAGTTAAGTTAACTCTCTATATGGAATATATATTACGCGTGTGATAAACAGGTCAAAGAGCGCCAGGGATGACAAGACAAGAAGGTATGCATAAGAATTTGACTCCAAATTAAGAGGGGGCTATAAGGCACAACAAGATGAAATAACCCAATCGCACTGGAGGAAAAAGAACAAGTCATTTAAATGAATGAATAATAAAATTTTTTTCTTTCTCGCTTAATTAATTTTAAGGCGTACGTAAGCGGTATATAACACAGAACGCTTAACATTAAAAATTCTTATAATTAAAATTAAAATTCTTATAAAAAATAAAGCGGAAATTAAATTTCTTTAACTGACAGTCGCAATTTAATTTAAATCAAGCATTTAAATTGTTTGTAATTATTTTAAATTCTCGAAAGAGAATTGCCGAAACAAACATTTCTGAATTGAAAGTTCATTTACGAACAAAGAAATGAAACAAAATTAAATAAAAATAAAATAAAACACAAGTCGATATTAATAATAATAAAAAAATTAATGCAGGTGTTAAATTTAATTTAAAAAACGCCCATCTTTTTGATTAATTTAGTAGCAACTCATCATTATCAAATCTAAAACACCAAAAAAAAGAAGAAAAATACAGAAACAAAAACAAAACAAAAGTGCTCAACAACAATAGATTTTTAAATACAATTTTATGAAATCGTTTTGAAAAGACAATGTCGCCATTAAGCTGTCATACATTTAAACATTGTCTCATACACATTCGTACATGTATACTTACAGGCATACATACATATTCATTCACATATATGTTCACAGTGTTTTAACAGCGAAGTTAAATGTCAACACTTTTTTTTGAATTCACTTTTTTTTGTTTGATTTTCCCATCGTCAGCTTTTAAGTGGGGTTTAAATGAAAAGAAATAGAGAAACAGACAAAAAACAAGAAAGAAAAACAAAGATGAATGAGTTAAACGAACCCACTTGCAACATGTTGCACATTAATAGTGCTGCTTCTACTTAAACACCAAATTGTCGCTGATTATTGCTGTTGAATTAGTTTTGTGCTAACGACGGATTCTGTTTAACGTAAAAAAATACTGAAACTGAAAAAAAACCGTGTGTCTAATTAACATAAATTACAATACATGAGGCATGAGTTCTATTTATTAAATTTTATTTATTTACTTACAGAAAATTACTTTTAAAATTAAAGCATAATTTGCTAATTTTACCTTCAAAATTATAAAGGCCGTATAAAAAGCTTCGAAAGAGTTAAGAGGAACTCCTTAAATACCACTAGAACTGACAGGTTCAGTTCAGTACTTTAGGCTGCTGCTGTAATCACTCGTAAGATCTTTTATTGACGTCTCTGTATTATTTTCTTTCTATATTAAAAGCAGAGATAGTTCCACTTAACAGTATAGTACAATTTTAGTTTTGAATTTCTGAGAATTAGTCAATAAATTTCAAAAAGTTTTATTTTATTTGAATCAATTTTGTTTCTACAAGGAATTTCCAATTCACACATACAAACATGATTTTGTTATCTAATCGAAAGGGGGGGGGGTACAGTTTTTCGTCGCAGTATGATTATCCTTTTAGTCAGGATTACAACATATTTTCTCATACCACTCATGCTGTAGGTGTTAATTTTATCAATAAGTCGCGGCGCCTACTGTTTAATGTCGACTCCGACTAGCTGATTTGAGAAATTTTTAGTGGAATTTAATTTATTCTTAGAGTTTTTACTAGAATACTGTGTAAAGAAATCGACGAAATATTCGTTTTGTACGAGCTGTTTGCCGCAGCAGTTGAACCACAGGCTCTCGTCTAATAAGCCAACACTAACCACTAGGCTATGACGGCTTCATACTTTGAATCGTCCACTTTAGTTTTTCACTATTTTTCGAAGTGCACAATTTATTGTATTCTCGAGAACGCAGAAGTAAAGTTTAAATTTCTTACGAACGTATTGTGTTAATGACTGAAGCCACTTTGTCGACTAGTAAATGGCAGATTTTGATATACTATAAGGCATCGTGTTTTTGCCGCAATGTCTGAGCATGGTAATCCTGCGAAGGCTGTACAGAAATTATGCTTAGCAACTCCTGCTGTTCCGTCAATGTGGGAAGGAATCCTTCCGAGCCTTTTGATACCGTGCAAGGTTTCAGATCCGGTGATTTTCCATAGAAGTTTTTAGTTGCTCACTTACGCGACGATATTGACATCACTGGCCATACCGAGCAAGACGTTATTGCTGCCTTTAATGCTATTGAACGAGATTTTACCAAGATAGCAGTAAATGAGGGTAAAACGAAGTGTATGTTGTCGAAAAGTACCAAATTACTGAGGATAGCTGTGCTTTCGATGTTGTCAGTGAATTTGTTTGTCTTGGTAGTCCAGATACCAGCAAAAATGATGTCAGTCTGGAAATCAAGCATAGGATCACTATTACCACCATATGTGATTATGGTCTCAGTAGCAGAGATCTCCCACCTGATGTCACATTGGATATTTTGTATTAGTGATTTGAGGGCATGGTCATCTCACGTGGAGGTGATGTGAACTGGCCACCGAGATCGTAAGATTTTTGAGGCTCCCTTAACTAGTAGTTCAATGAGAATAAGCCACAAACAACAGTTGTCATCAAAGCCAACTTCAACCATGTTATCGCTCAAATTCAGCCTCATTTATGCGCCAGAGTACGGTCACTTGGACGATGTTATATTCCACGTACAATAACATCAATAGTATTTCACGCGTTTAAAACATTTCGATACCATCTCATATACACTGATTTTTTATTTAAATTTAAAAATAAGAAGCGCTTAAAATTGGTCATGGAATTAGAAGTTACCAGGCTAACCATAAACTACTGGTACAAATTAAAAGTACCAAAAACTAATATACTTGGAACCTAATTGCTTAGTACTTTTTTCAGCCACTTACGTACTCTCGAATTTACTGAGAAAATCTTTATTACAACGTGAAACAATCGTGAAATCTTATATAAAATTAGTCTCCACATCAATCACTTTACAAGACACAATCGAACGGTAAATACAAGGATTAATGGAATCACACTGCATTGTTGATTCCATTGCTCCTTGTATAGAACGTGGGAGTAAGCGTGAGTATAATAATTTTTAGTCGCCGTAGTCTAGTAGGTAGTGACTGTCTAATTAGACATACATGAGGCCACGGTTAAAAACGCAGGTCAGTCATTTCCAACAACAAAAAAAAATATATATATTTCTTCAGAGATTTCCTCTCAGGAGATTTCTCAGAGTAAATAAAATTGCCATGAAAAGGTTTCTCAAAAAAAGTCTGACATTCGGAGTCGATTCTAACTGTAGGTTCTGCCACTCATGTATAAAATTAACACTTACAAAATAAGTGGTTTGAGAAGATAGGTTGTAATGACGATTCATGTATGTGTGTATCAGAGATCAGCAATGAATGGTTTTTTCGCTACTCCTAAGCACTCATGAAATTTTGAATATAAGTGAGTTAACAATATTGAAATTTAACTATGTACTCTGATTCATTCATACTCACTACAACGTTGATTTATAAGTAAAGGTTGCACTGAGTATGCGTACAACGTTGACATCAAACTCCATAACATTCGAGATATTTTTGATTCATACGCCTACTCATTCAGATTCATATAACTTTAGAAAAATCTTATAATACTTATAAATAATTCGAATCATTCATCTAAATTTACAATCTTTGCATTTAAAAGAAAAAGACAAAGACAGCAAGCAATGCAAGCACACAACCTTTTAATGAGTATTTTAGTGTTCGTATGCGAATCATACTTATTTTGTGATTCTTGTAAGTGTCGAAATCAACAACATCATACGTATTGTTAAGTATGAGTACGATGAGTACTTCAAACTTTGAATCTGGATTGTATGAGTATGATATTAAAATAAGTATGAATGAAGTTTTCTTCGAATGTCCCCGGCCTCACACTAACCCACCCTCACCCGACCGCGGTGGGCTCCTCACCATTACGTAGGGACACGTACACACTACAGTCCGGACTGTAGCGGGTAAGGGAAAAGTAATGGCAACGAGAACATAAATCAGCTACAGAACTTAAGCACAAGCTGAATAAAGTAACAATAAACAGGAACTACCTATGACAAGAACGATAATAAATTTATATATAATAATTTAGAAATTAATGCCAGCATATAAGCTACGTTTTATATTACAAACACTACTATTAAAACCAAAAAAATCATAATATAAGTTAAAATCATTACATAATCTACGAAAAGGAAAATTACATCCATAGTTCGTTCTATAAAAGCCTAAAGGAAGTGGATGATAGTGCCGTGAAAATCTTGCTGGAATACTGAAATTCAGGTTACAAAGCAAAAACTCAGAATCGATATCACCTTTAACCAGATTAAAAACAAAACAAACCTCTAAAACAGCCCTTCTGCGTTCTAAAGTTGGAAGTTTTATTAAACCTAATCTAGCCTCATATGACGGAAACACATTGGCACAATCCCATCCTAAGCCACGTAAACAGAATAATATAAACTGCTTCTGCACAGACTCTATTGAATCACTATGACAACGATAGTATGGATTCCAAATAATAGACGCATACTCCAAAATAGGTCTAACAAGTGAAATGTATAGCAGTCTTGTTATATTTGATTATGATTCCATTCTACTTATCTTTTTGAAAACTCATTGCTGATCTCTGATATGTATGATGGTAAATTCAGTACAGAGAGTAAAATGCGATCTTCTTGTTGTTTATTGAATCTTGGCCATTTTCAATTGAGCTGCCGAAATATGAGAAGCTAGATCGTAATCCTGACAGAAGGGTTGTAATGAGCAATTATATATGTTATGTATGTATGTATAATAATTCTTAATTTATTTTGAAAAATAAAAATAGAATATCATCTGAAAAAGCTGTTAATGGAACAACCGAAATATAATAAGGAGTTCAATTTTCCTTTTTTTTCTGTAACATAAAATAAATGAAAATGATGTATAAATTAAAATTTTTAAAAAATACTTTTTAACTCGTTTCAAAAGTGCGCTTAAGGCAAACTAATAACGTTGAGTTAATTTGAAATGAATTTTTATACAAAAAAAAATTATCCTGAGTTCTTAAATATATTTTTTACCCTTCCAGAAACTAACGTCACATGTCCAGTACATACTACTCCCACTACTAACGGCGGTGTGTAGGGCATAGAAATTTTAAACGTTTAATCCAATAGAATAATAAATTCTTTCATTCATTAAAATTCATAGAATTTCACAACGGAAATTAATACCAAAAAATGATACAGAAAATTTAAAATTAAAACGAAAAACAATTTATTTTTTTTAATAATAATTTTGGACATTTTTACACACAATCAAACATATACTCGTATACATATTCTTTTAATAAAATATGTTTGTGGATTAAAAATATTTTGGCAGTTACCTGCCAGGAAACAAACAAAATGGGAGCAAAACATATAAAATGATGAGATTTTCTAAACTATTCTTACAGTTCAAATTCAGAAGTCTTTTCGAATAGAAATAGAATCACTAAACAGAATGGCACGTTTCCAAATGAATTTTGTTTAAAGAAAAAACCTAATTTTTTTACTTTACTTTAGAAATTGCTTACCGGTTCCATGCTATTGTTTGCCTTGATGTATTTGATGCTTGGCATTCAGGCTCAAAACTCTAATCGTTTTGATGAACGTGGCCTGTATAGAACGGGACAATACTCTGATCCCTATTACAGCAATCACTACTTCAGGAATCGTGAAGCATACAACAAGCGCCGCGATTATTACGACAACTTCTATAAGAAATACAATCCCAATGTTGATCCGAAAGAGGCTCGCATAGTGGAACAGCTATTAGAACCTAGCCAAGGAGATGGTCGCTACGCTTTTATGTTTGAAACCGAAAATGGTATACACAATGAGGCTCATGGCGTTCCTATCACTCTGGCCAATGGTGATCAGGCTGAGAAAGTTGAAGGCTCCTTTTCATATATAACGCCAGAAGGTGTTCATGTTGCCATCAAATATGTGGCCGATGAGAACGGTTATAGGCCTGTAATCACTTGTTAGTATTTTAATGGAATTTTGATATCAAATAATTTGTATTCAAATCCGTTTTTATTTTCTAGATGACCACATTAAAGGTAAACCATTTGTCGGTGCTCAACCCGTGGCCAAAGTGGAAACTCAAAAACTCTAAATGCAGTTCTTTAAAAGAATGTCGCGTTTTTATAATTAAATTGAATTGAAATTAACATTTTAGTATCAAAATTTAGAATAAAAACCGTTCAGTACAATTAAATCAAGCAAATAAAGCAGTTTTAGTCTACTATTATGGAAGTGTTATGATAATATGACACTGCACATCAAAATAAATTGCACAATATTTGGAACATTAGATTATTTTAAATCATAGACTTCCTGATGATTGCATCCTCGTAGCTTGAGACACTGCTTAGGTAGGTAGATGAGTAGAGGTGACTGTCCACTCAAGCAATTTAGATGAACATGCTTAGCCCACATAGGGGCCATTGTGATACCACTCAAGGAATTCGAATGAACACGGTTAGGTCATATAGGGCCAAGTATGATGCTACAGCTTACTGTTTATCCTTTAGTTCTGAAAACAATCTGGAGCTTCCGATGAAACGACTCACACTGTCATATCAACGCATAACAGTTCATCCTGAACTCTCACTTAGTAAGCACCAAAGTGTCATTTTCTCCTTAAACACAGTGCCGGGCATGTACACAAGAAGTGAAGCACAGTCTCATCCTCCTCCTCATCTCTACAGCTTCTACAGAAATCATTTGCAAAGTGTCCCAGACCTGGCACGTTTACCCATAATGCAATGCCACGTAATAAGCCCCACAACAATGCAGAGCATGAGCTCCATCCAGCCTTGACCAGATTTTCCGCGCCGTTCTGCCCGTGTCCAAATCCCACCAATTGTTGGCGGAGTCTTCGTTTGCATTGTCAAATAAACTTAGAAGTTTTTAAAGGAATTCTCGACGTAGAAACTTTTTCAGATAGTTAGGTCGTTCTCCGTCTGGTCAATGTATTCGCTCTGTAGTTACCCACAATGTCCCATATGACATGGACTTCAGGTCGATCTGCTACCTCTTTAAGATATGTATCTGCAACAGTTGTACACCATTTTGAAGTTCATCACATTGGTTTCCTCAATATTTTTCACCGCAGTTTGTATTGCCGACACTTCCGCCTGTAAGACGGAACAATTCTTAGTGCTATCTAAAATGCATCTGAACTAAACGTTATTATATATAGCAGCTTAAGGGTGCCCCGGGAGTCTAGTGGGTAGTGTGTTAGACTATTCGGGTGAGGGTCGTGGGTTCGATGCCCACCAGATGCTCTGGTATGTTACACTACACCCTATACACACTTTTTGTAATTGTATTGTAATTAATAAATAAATAAATAAATATAGCAACTTAAACTGTAGTCTAGTAAGTGGCCTGTTGTCTTGTCAATCAGAGCCCCTGGTTCAAACCTCAACTGAGACATTTTGAACGTGACCAAATTAGAAAAATTGACTTCCTCTCAGAGAGTAAACCAAAGTGGCATGAAAAGTTTTGAAAATTTCCCCTTCGGAATCGACGTTAAGCAGTGGATCCCTGATAACCATTCACCAAATTAACACAAACAACATGAGAGATGTAAGGAGTCTGACTAAAGGGTTGTATTGACCAATTATGTAATTAAGTATATCCGCAGAATAGTGCCTGTCTTTAAAAAGCCAGTCGATCGATCGGGTAAATAGGAACCTCTGTGCTTCATTATTGCAAACTATTTCAATGAGTTTCGCTATAATATGCATGCAACCCGCTGATATCCAACAGTTTTTCTAGAGACACCGGTCGTGCCAGGGCATGTCAGGAGTTGTTTTCAAATTTATCCGGACATCATCTATAATGCTTTCTGAGATTGAATATTTTTTTAATAAGCGCGAGTATTTTCATGCAAAGTTTATAGTTTTAAAAATAAAAATAATTTTGGAGAAATATTGGAAAAGTTCTTTCAAAGTCTTAATATTTTATTTTAGCAGACCTTTAAATTCGTAAATACATTTGAATTTTATAGCTTAGGTTGTGTGTGATGAGTTTTTACACGAGTGACGGGATCTACAGTTTAAAGTCGATTTCGAACGACAGATTTTTGAGAAACTTTGCATGACAATTTAATACCTCCAGTGTTTTTGCTAGAAATTCATTGAAACGAAGAGTTCGATGTAATATTTTTCAAATTTCGTTTTGTTGGAGATGTATGACCTGGGGTTTGACGCCAAAGAAGCCAACCTATTACCTACTAGATTACGGCGACTTACAGGACAAAGCAAGTCAGTTTGCCGCGCTATTCGAATTTGTTAGTCAATGCCTTATCGTAGACCATTGGGCAATATTTATTATGTTAATAACCTGTCAATATACGGAAATTTTCCCCATGCCAATGTTGCATTGACAAAGCTAAATGGAGATGGTATCGAGTGTTCAAGTATTATTAACTCTCGTCTGCTGTCAATATTCAATGCGATCATTTAGATCATAATAAAAGTTATTATAATCGTATACAATATTTACACTTCCCCGTTAATGGCTGTTCAAGTTGCACGCCACAACACGCCTAGGAAGTCTGGGTTGAGAATACCTTTTGTTAGTTGATAAGCTTGATTGATAAGGCATTGCAATTGTTAACTTTGGTTAGCTTGATATTGTATTGTAATCGCCGTAGTCTAGAAGGTAGTGTGTTGGCTTATTAGACCTAAGGCCAGCGTTCAAAACCCAGGTCAGAAATCAAAACGAAAATATGAAAAAAATACTTCTACAGCGACTTTCTCTCAGCAGACTTCTGGCAAAAACTCTGAGAGTAAATAAAATTGCCATGAAAAGTTTCTCAAAAAACTCTGTCGTTCGGAGTCGACGTTAAACTGTAGGTCCCGCCGCTCATGTATAAAATTAACACACACAACATAAGTGGTGTGAGAAGCTAGTTCGTAATCCTCACTGAAGGGTTGTAATAATGAGTATAGTAGTGGAAATATTGATGGATGTGGTGAATGCCTATTACTGCTTCAGTAGCAGAGACTACGGCAGCAACACTATTTGCTCAACATTGATGATGAGAGTAAATAAAATTGCCATGAAAATAATAGAAAAATAGAAGCCCCCTTAGTCTCGTAAGTATAGTGTTTGGTTATAGTGCTTTTTAGATATAAGGCCTGGGTTCAACCCCAGGTCAGCCCCAGGTCAGCCCCAGGTCAGTTTCTCAAAAATCCGTCGTTCGGAATCAACTTTAAACTGCAGGTCCAGCCACTCATGTAGAAAATTAACACACACAACATAAGTGGTGTGAGAAGCTAGGTCCTAATCCTGCCTGAAGGGTTGTTATATCCAATTACGTATGTATGTATGTAATGTTGATGTTGATGATGATGATGACCAAAACTGATCTAAAACTTGTGCAATATTTTGGGAAATTTTTAAAAACTTTGTATCGAATACTGATATGTACATACCATTTTATTTTGAATTTGATTACAAAAAGAATTAAAACAAAAACTGATACTTCCGTAAGCTTGGCTTATAAATAAAAGCTTTCAAATGTTGGCGCAGTGCCTAAAAGTATGTAGCATTTCTCTGAATTCAAATTAAGCTGATATTGGTAACGCAAACGTTTTTAAGCTAAGCACTAACGGTTGCTGTTTTCTAATGTTCGTTTAATTCATTGTTTATTTTTTATCGTATTTGAATTTGAAAAGAATTGAATGTTAAAAAGTGTGCGTAATTTTAGAATATATTGCTTCTACAACACGAAGTAATTAAAATTAATAAAAATAAAAATAAATATGATACGTTCCGATAAAGGATAATAAAGGATCTTAAGGACAATAATATTCGTTTGCATGCAAATTATTAAAAAAATTATAAAATTAAATTTTTTATGAATTTTAATAGATGCTTCCATTACGGTAAAGACATTCCTGTCATTAAAATTGTGAAGGCTGGGTTTTTAAAAATTTGAACTGTTACTTTTTTTAAATTTATATCGAATATAATTTTGGTTTCATAGGTGTATTCAGATAAGCCACCAATTATCCGCATACACCTACGAATTAGAAAACCTCGCAATACAAAGTCTAATCGATTTCACATCACCTCTTCGTAAGTTGTCCATGTTCTTAAATCGCTCGTTCTGTATATCCAATGTGACACGAACTGTGTGGCACTAAGCGCGGTTCTTATGATATCACATGTTTATGATGTTCATTTCATCGAAATCATGCTAAAAGAAGTTGGTGGTCATTGAACCATAGTGCTCGCCGTTGATAGTAATGATCTGTCCCATGTCATTCTCAAACAAATATGGACGGATGACGCCGCTAGCTCAATATTGACAACAAACAGTGACTTTTTGTAGCTTGGAATCGTCCCAATTTTGATTTAAATTAATATTTAAATAGCAATACGCTATACTTAGGGTCATTATTACAACTTGCCGTTAACTAAAGGCAGGATATAAATGGGCAGATAAATTGTTTTTCATTATTATAAGTGCACAATAAGGTAGAATTTAGCTTAAAGCTAAATAGAGGATCATCCTACCGGTAACTTTTAAATTTAAGTTTATGTTTGAACTTCTCATGTTATATATTATTTTCAATATGGCAACTTCAAATGTAAACAAAGTGAGCAATAACAACAAAAAAAAAATAAGCCCGTCATTGCCACTGCGTTTAAAAAAACTTGTTCATTTGAGCAGTGTTATCGACATTGCTCCGGCACTGCCATATTATTGAAAAAGTTTACTTTATTTTATCATTGTAATTGTTGTGATAACGAAAAGAAGTTATAGGCGACTTTAAAGTTTACTTTAGCTAAAGTTATCTTTAACTAAACCGAAGTTTAACGGAAAGTTGTAATAATGGCCTTTAGAGAGTAATATTTGTGCTGATAAATTGTTTATTTTGTATTTTGTCAAATATAAGTAAGTAAACGCACTATTACCTGAAGTTAAACGCTACATTTTATTCTTTTTTCAGAGAGTGAAAATAGCGATCGCCAATAATATCACTGAATATGCCCAAGGAAAAAAGTATGTAAGTAGGTTCTCACACCACTGATGTTGTGTGTGTTAATTTTGTCTATGAGTGGCGGGACTTACAGTTTAAAGTCGACCCTAAAAGGACAGATTTTTGAGAAACTTTTCATAGATTGTTTGCCAGAAATCTGCTGTGAGGAAGTCGTCGAAGAAATAATTTTTTTATTTCGTTTTTTTTTTGTTGGAGATGTCTGACCTGGGTTTAGAACTGTGGCCTCATAAGCCAATACACTATCTACTAAACTACGGCGATTTAAAGTACTGAAAATGATAAAATCACTAATTTTTGGGTCAGGGTTAGATAACATCATTATCGGCCGTGTGTATGTGACCCTATATTGGGACCTTATATGCTTAAATGTGAGTGTTTCAAAGCCAAACATGAGTTATAATTTTTTTTAAAGAAACTAAAAAAATCGTACGATTCCTATAACCGAATACAAAGCCAATAAACTTGCCCTGGTGTCATATAGGAAAAATATAACAGTTGACGAGCAATTATTTCCATCAAAAGTCATGTTTACACAGCATATTTCAAATAAATCGAACAAATTTCTCTCAAATTCTATACATATTAGCTGTTCCTTCACAAAAATTAGGGTGCAATTTTGTCAAATTTTAGGCAATATAGGATATACTATGTATCAGTCTTTCTGTTAAATGTTTAAATTTTCGGTGCCACTGTATATAGGAATGTAGTGTTGTAGACTGATTAAGCGTTAAAAAAATTGCGTTTGAACTGTCGCTGTGCTGCAAAATTATTCACACATTAATTGTTAACAAAAGGAAGATTTAATACTTTTTTTCTATTTCATAGAAGAAGAAAACAAAGAATATTTTTTTTTGTTTTTTTTTTTTGGTACATAAAATATTTTGTAATTAATTGCATACAAGTAAAAATATTTAATTCTTATTATTTTATTTTTATATTTAAAAAGATACGAATCAAATCAACTGAAATGAAATAAAATTTTAAAGAAATCTAAAATAAAATGAATTGAAATGAAATGAAATGAAATGTTCTGTGTGTACAGCTTGAATAAATTCTGTTTTTATTCCCATGTTGGCCATGAATACTTCTCAAATATAAATCAAAAATTATAAAAAAAGGAAAAAAAATAAAAAAAAAAATTCTGTTGTTGGCAATTTGTTAAGAAATCATTGAAACTCATGTTCATTATGTTGGTTGTATTGTGGTGCGTTGTGTGCCTTTTGCCTGTTTTTGCTTCGAATGTTTGTAGAAAAATCAATTAATTCGAGTATGAATACAACAAACCAGACGTACGAAAAGTTTCTAGATTTTTACGAATTCTATGATAAAAAACGAACACAATACTTTATTTTATTTTATATTATATTGTTAAGTTTTATGATTAAACAAATAATAGTAGTTTTAACAAATTTAATACATGTTTTAATACCAACACCAAAGAAACTAAGAATTTTAGTCATAAACATTATCACACTTTGTTTACGCTCTCCCTTTAATTTTAAAACAAACCAAAAAGCGATGCGTTCATTTGAAATAAAAAAAAAATTAAAAACAATACTCGAGTGTATCAATAAAAAATTATTTACAATTATGACATGAGAAATTAAATGATTTTTTTGTTTACATTTTTATAATTTTAATTTTAATTTCAATTTCAATTGTTTTTTTTTTCTCGTATTTTTGTCGTTTTTAGTATCGCTGTAAATATGTTATAAATATTTATTAGACTTTTAATTAAATTTTAGTATTTTTTTAAATATTCATATTCATTCATTTGCTGTTAATAATAATTGCCTAAAAACACTTTAACACAGGCCCAGATTAAGATCATCTTCTTTTCCATTTAAAACCCGTATCACACCCGTATTATAGATCGTTGAACTATAAGTATTCGTACACATTTTAACACACACATTTTTGATTTTAAAGAAAATCAGTTTTTTTGTTTTTGTTTTTTTTTTATTTTCCGTTTATAATTTATTCCATGACCGGCAATATGTAGGTATGCGTGTCTGTAACTGATAAATGTTTTATGCATTAAAAATACATTAAAAAATGCAATAAAAAATGTCTTAATTTTGCTGGAAATTTCAAATATTTTCAAGACTTCTATACTATTTCACACGAGAAAGAAATTTGTGTAACAGGTTCCAATTACAAAAGAAAAGTTCATGAAACAAAAATTAGAAAATGTTAGTCAATGCATATGCGCCACTTATTTAGCACAGCTTCTCTCAAAGCTACAGAAGAATTTAGGAAAGTAAAGGCAACTTAAAAGCACTGATAGGGTGCCCTGGTAGTCTAGTGGGTAGTGTGCTCGACTATTAGCGTGAGGGTCGTGAGTTCGATTCCCACCAGAGACTCTGGTCTGTGACACTACACCGAGCATATGATCAAAGTTATTCAGCTCGTACATAATTAAAATATAATTTGTAATTGTATTGTAATTAATAAATAAATAAATAAAAGCACTGATAATAGTAAATACAAGGACATCATAACGATGGAACACTTACGATGTCATTGTGCAGTCTTCGTAAGTTCAAGATCCTAATATTTTAATGAGGATATTGTAACTTATCTAAAGTCGCCTTAGTGAAGTAAGTAGGTAGTGTGTTGGCATATTAGACGTAAGGCCACGGTTCAAACACCAGGTCAGACATACAGGCAACAAAACGAAATAAGAAAAAATATTTCTTCGGCGACTTCAGGTTTTTGACAAAAATTCCGTGAGTAAGTAAAAAAATGCCATGACAAGATTCTCAAAAAAATATATCGTTCGGCTTTAAACTGCAGGTCCGGCCTATCAAGTATAAAAATAACACACACAACACAAGTGGGTGGTATAAGAAGCTAGGTCGTAACTCTGACTGAAGGGTTATAATGCCCAACTAAGTATAATGTTTTGGGTACTATACCAGACATAACTCATTTTACAGAAATGAAATGATCTAAAGCCCATACATCGAACATAAATGAGTAAATGACAACTACTTTGACAGATGCAGTTTCAACAAGAAGTCGCCGTAGTCTAGTAGGTAGTGTGTTCGCTTATTAGACGTAAAGCCTGGGTTCGAGACCCAGGCCAGACATCAAAACAAAATACAAAAAGTATTTTTTCGGCGACTTTCTCTCAGCAGATTTCTGGCAAAAACTCTGAGAGTAAATAAAATTGCCATGAAAAGTTTCTCAAATATCTGTCGTTCGGAGTCAACTTTAAACTGTAAGTCCTGCCACTCATGTGTAAAATTAACACACACAACATGAGTGATGTGAGAAGCTAAGCCGTAATCCTGACTGAAGGGTTGTAATGGCCAATTATGTATGTATGTAGCTTCAAAAAGATGGCGTTATCGACTGTCAAAGTTCAAAGACCATGGTTCAAGGCCCTGTAGATATAAATATTGATTTTGTGTGCGATTATTAGGAATATTGAAAAGCATGTTACAACAGCTATAAGTTTTTTAAAATTCGAATTGTTTTCTCTTTTGGCAAATCGCGTTTGGTTTTTTTTCAAGCAATGAACGATTTTATAACCATTTAGGTGTTATCTCTAAAATGTTTACTTTGAGAAATATGTAAATGAATTAAGGGCGCTTCATGTAAATGTTATCCTTGGATTCCTTAGCTGCAATGTCTGTAAATACATTTGTCGTTATTAAGTTGGACCAATATATCTGCAGTATTCACTTTAGGCACCGATATTAATCTGACATAGTTTATTATGGTCCGAATAGTGCAGTTACAACTACAAATGCTCCTATAAGTTCTATAAATTGATTTTTTTTTGACTGCGTTAAAAATACACATTGGCGACGTTTTGTAAAAGTATACACTGTATTTATATATTTTGTACAGCGGCATTATGACACACGATAATTTGTTCAAACATTTAAATTTAAGCTTTTTTTCGTTAAATTGTGCAAACTTTGTATATGGAAAATTTTTTGAATACATAGTAGAGGAGAAATAATTTTGTTTTATAAAGTTTAAAAAGATTGATATTGAAAATTTTACATTTCTCAAAGATCCATAAGATATTTATTTACATGCGGAAGTTCTCTTAGCACTCACTACAATGCATATTTATTGGAATTTATAGAACGCAGCTGAAGTTAATTGTACTACAAAGTTTTTCTACAGTATATACAGTGTCGGTCAAAACATATTGGACAGAAAATTGTTATATACTATGTCTTCAGAAAAAACAATACTGATTGCTATCACAGAAAAACAGTAAGGCGCGCCTAAAATTTGCTCGAGAACACTTGAACTGGACAGTTGGACAATGGAACACTGTTTTGTTTTCCGATGAATGCAAATTTAATTTTGTGGATTCTGATGGAATGAGAAGATTTCGAAGACCTGTCAGTAGCAGACTAAATCCGAAATATTGTTCCGTAACAGTTAAGCATGGAGGTGACAATGTTATGGTGTGGGGTTGCTTTTCTGGGGTAAGCTTAGGATCTTTACACAAAATCGACGGTATTATGGACAAACAAATGTATAAAAATATATTGCTGGAGAAGATGTTCCAACATGCCCGTGATAAAATGCCACGCCAATGGATATTTCAACACGACAACGACCCGAAACACACATCCAAATTGGTGAAAGGGTTTTTGGAACAAGAAGGCGTTAATGTCATGCAGTGGCCTGCACAGTCACCCGACCTTAACCCTATAGAAAATTTATGGGAATTAGTAAATAGAAAGGTAAATGGGGAATCGGCACATCGGGATCGAAATAAATTATATCAAGCTATAAATGAGGCATGGTCAGCTATTCCAATGAATATAATAGAGAATCTTATTAGTTCTATGCCGAAAAGATCTGCTGATGTTTTGAAAAATCGTGGTTATGCAAAAAAATATTAGATCATGCTGCATAATCCAATATGTTTTGTCGTATGAATTTTTTATCTTTATTTACCTTTTTGTTTAATTTTTAATAATATCATAATAAACACTGAAATTAAATTTTATTTTTAACTACACTAGGGATGTATTTTTATTTTAGTATGTATTTATTGTTTCTAAAATATCTAATTTCTTTTAAATCGTACAAAATATTATAACCTGAATTTTGTCTAATATGTTTTGACCGACACTGTATTTGTAATATATCGACTCAGATATCAGAGTTCTCATGCAGCCAAAACAAAAAATAGACCTTTAATACGATATTACTAAAGGCAGGATTTAGAGGGCATATAACTTGAATTTCATTATTATGAGTACACAATAAGATAAAAGTGAGCGTTAAGCTAAAGGGAAGATCATCCTACCTTTAAATTTGAACTTGTCATATTATATATATTATTTTCAATACGGCAACTTCAAATATAAACACGAAAAATAAACGTTAATATTTTAATAGTTTTTCAAATCAAAATGAATATTGGCGTATTCATTATATTTATTAAAAAAAAAACACAAAAATAAAAAGGTAAACCTCAACACACAAATTTTATAAACGAATAAAAAGGCACGTCGTTGCCACTGCGTTT
The DNA here is from genome assembly GCA_936449025.2 of Sarcophaga subvicina. Classification (NCBI taxonomy): domain Eukaryota; kingdom Metazoa; phylum Arthropoda; class Insecta; order Diptera; family Sarcophagidae; genus Sarcophaga; species Sarcophaga subvicina. The sequence continues at coordinate 45,958,509 of OW388084.2, forward strand.
TTAAGGCACTTGTTTAATTGACTATTGACATTGCTCCGGCACTGCCATATGTTTGAAAAAGTTAACTTTATTTATCTCTAAATTGTAATAACGAAAAGAATTTAAAGGTGACTTTAAAGTTCACTTTACCTAAAGTTACCTTTAAATAAACCCAACTTTAACGATAAGTTGTAATAATGGCCCTTAATATGCTATGAGATTTGATTATGCAAACTTAGCAAATCTGCTTTTTTCATACTTTTTCAAGTTTGTCCATTCATAGTAATTAAAAAAATATTAAATAAGTGGCGACATTCTTAATGTGCATTCTCTTGTGAAGAGGTTGACACTATGTTAACGTTAACTTCTAACATGAGCTTCAGAGGCTCATATAAAGTAGTTCACATATTTTGAAAGTTTTTGACTGAATAAATCATTCATTATATCTCTGTAAGGCATCTTCTATTTATAAAAATGTTTATCTTTTATACATAAAATAACCTTTCATATGCAAAAGCAAATTTTTCTATTCTGCTTACTTTAACGTTCGGCAATTCCATTTTATTTATGTTATAAATTTAGTGATTCGTATATCTGAATACAAGATAACATTTAAAGGTCACTTTATGTTTGAACTTGTCACCGCCATATTTTTGGAAAATTTTATCTGTAAGTTGTAATCATAGCTGCCAAATAAATGAGGCGCCAAATCGTCAAATATTTGAGAAAAAATCGTCAAAAACGTTTATTGAAATCATCAAAAAATCGTCAGAAAAAAAAAATAAATAAATTAAAAGTTCTTACAATCAAAAATTATTTTTATAGTAGCAAAACATATAAAGTCAATGTATGTTTGTACATACATATCTGAATTGAAAAATAAAACATTTAAAAAAATTTGTTAGAAATTAAAAGCTAACGTCCCTCATCTTCATTTATTAATTTTTTCCCAAAAAAGGGTAAAATTTTATATCGTTTTCAGGAAAAAATTGTTTAAGGATTAAACAACTAATCCAGTGTTGTTTACTGACACATAAGCGCAGCAATAATATTGCATCATCTGAATCTATGCGTGGTGTAAATATTAAAGAGTCAGAAGCTCTTGACATTATATGTAATGTTGGCTTCAACCGACACATTTTTCAGTTCCTTCAGTTCTTTCTTAAGATATTATCATCTGATCTAACTATTTTCACCATTTATAACCGACCGAAATAGGAATACAACTCTTATGTATGGGCCGGTGCCTCAACATCTATTTTAAGGTTTCTCGACCGTGTAGAGGAGAGGCCGTAGTAGCTCGTTAATGACGGTAGTGTATCCCACTTCATTGAATCATTGGAGCATCGTTACAATGTGGTTTATGTTTCACTATTCTATAGCTACTACAAAAGGATTTCGCTCGAACGAAATAGGGGGTCTTCTTCCCGAAAATCATATATTCCTACGTAACGCTCGTCTTTCCAGCACATTCTTATGTGGTCGATTGGCCAGTCGATCGTACACTGCATTACAGTAAAAACACGTTTTTTAGTCGGACTATTCGTATGTGGAATTCAATTCTTGCAGAGGCCTTCCCTGTTACTTATTGTATAAATATACACAAGCCTAGTGTCCATAAACACTGTTCTCTCTTTCAATCTTCCCATAACATATTTTCATAGTTCCAAACACAATGCCATCGATCCCCTGAGTGTTGGTTGTACGAAACAAAATAACGGCTTTTGCCTTTGTTCTTCCGATGGTAATATTGGAAGCTGAACTCGAATTTTTAAAATTGTCTGCAACGACAAGTGATAAATTATTCTCAACTACGTGGTTATTAAGGAGTTGTAATTTTTTGGCTTTTAAGGGGTTAAAAAGGAATAAAATACAGAAAATTCATCACTGATATTCGAAAGTAACTTAAAAATATAATACTTTACTCCTTGTTTTTACTAGCATAAATTTCCAATAGTAACAATTGCAAAGTAAATACAAAGCTTAAAGTGGCTTTTAATGTACTAAAGTAAAGAATATGATGTAAATTTTTAAATTTTAAAAATCGTCAAAATAAGGGCATAAATCGTCAGATCGTCAATATGACGTTTTTGGAGCTCAAAGTCGTCAAAATGACGATAAATCGTCAAATCTGGCAGCTATGGTTGTAATAACGAAAATAAGTTAAAGGTGACTTTACAGTTCCCTTTAGCTAAAGGTACCTTTAACTAACCCCAAGTTTAACGGTAAGTTGTAATAATGGCCCTTAGAGGCTCATGTCAGTAAAATTTGTTACATTTTTATGTCAGTAAGATGACGGTTAATGAATTCAGTTTTGATTCTACGCTATATAGTGAAAAGTTATAAGAGCAAACATTTTTGAAATAATGAAACATTGTGTTGAATAACTTTCTGTCTGTATGACTCAATGCGTGTACATAGTGTGTGTTGAGTAGCAAAATATAAGTTGAATTTACTGTAAGTGAGTATTGCAGGGCTCTATTACACATACATATGTGTACCAAAAAAGCAATATAGTATGTTAAATAATTATAAGATTACTTCTATTTTTCCCTTAAAGTATTACTTTAATCTGTTTGCAGGTTTTGATTTGACAGTCATGTCGGCCAAAATTGTTCAGATCTATATTTCATCGCAAATATTTTTTAACAAACGGCATGCAAATCACCGAATGAAGATTGATATTGTGCATAATTTTTTAATTAGTCCAACAATTCTGAGAGGAATTCTTGAAGAGGAATTAAAGGTGCTTATTGAATCTTGTAAAACCGTATTGATTAATTGAGATCATAAAACTGATGAAATAAATGAAAAGATTGTGCTAATTTTTAGTTCATAATTATTATTGTTTATATTTATATTTATGGTATTATTATTATTATAAAAACATAATTAAATAAATTAAAATCTAACAAAATTCTTTTTTTTTAAATATGCATTTTTGAGAGTTAATCGATACATACATAAATAACTAATAACTATTAAAACATGTCAACATAAATTCAATTCTTGTAATAATTTTAACGCTTCTTCTTCTTCTTCGTTTTCGTTTTTTTCTCAAAGAAATGGCAAGATGTGGTGCGAGTGAGTGAGTTGATGAATGGGTGAGTGGCTAGGGATGGATAAGGGATTCTAATTGTGTGGGTTAAGAGTATATTAAAAATGGTGTTAATTTTTTTTTTTTAAGGGATTAACGGGTCTTGGATGATGATGATGACGATGATTAATGAATTTTCGTAACTAAACAATGGATTTAATTTTCTGTGTTTTTTCGTTTTGTTTAACAATTAAAATAGAATTTACTAGTAGTCATTATCATCTGGACCATAGAGGGCTTCCATTTCCAGTTGCAATTCGTGTATTTGTTCAGCAATATCTCTGGGCATATTTTCAATGTGTAGAGATTTGATGGACTTGACCATATCCTTGCTCATGTGATCAACACGGAAGCCACGTTCATCGAACAAGGGCTTTTCACCATTCTCCTTACGCTTATCATCGACATATTTCAAGGCACGAGCAATGGCTTCTGGAATTGGTGGTGGTGTGGGAATGTGATCACCTTCAGGCATGAAACCTTCATGGGTACTCTTATAGTTGACACGATACAATTTGCCATCGTCACCGGTGTATTCATAATAACCCTGGGCATGTGTGCCGCCAGTATGATGCAATTTAGCTTGTTCTTCACCATAAATACCATTCTCGGTCAAGTAACTAAAAGGGAAAGAAAGCAAAATAATTGAATTTTTTTTTTAATTTCAAAATTATTTTGAGGTGCGAACAACTTACGCGTGATCATATTTATCGTGTTTGCGATCATGTTCTTGATGCAAAATCTTATGGCGGCCCTCATCGTCATAGTTGAAGAGAATGCTGCGCGGTGTAGTTGTGGTTGTAGTTGTAGTAGTGGTTGTACGTTTTGTGGTTGTGGTTGGTTTCTTTGTAGTTGTGGTCTAGTATCATTGTGGTAGGGATAGTTTGGATAGTTTTAATATTGCAGTTGAACAATAGATTGAATACTTAGCGATTAAGGAGGAGTTTTTTGGTTTTTTGGGGAAAACGGCATGCAAGGAATGGGTAAATTTCAATATGTTTGTAAATGATTTAAATTGTATGCAATTATGTGTGAGTATTTGTGGTGGCAAAGCTATGTTCTTATGTTCTAAAGTAGCTGCATGAAGTCTTGCTTTTTTCAATGATTGTTTTTTTTTTTTAAATTCAATTAAAATTATTGAACAATTAAGGCAATGAATTTTTTGTTTTGTTTTTGTGAAGACATGGAAATTATATTGTGTTGGTGGTGGTGGTGGTCATGCGTATTAAATTATTTTCTTATTTTTTTATTTTCTTTTCTTTTTTTTAATATTTATGCGGTAATGTGGTGTTTTCATCGTGATCTGTTTGGTGTTTATGATCTGGGAAACCATATTCCAAAGGCAATGCAGGCACTTTAAAATCAGCATTACTTACTGTGTACAAATTGTGACTGGAAAGTAGAAGAAATTTAAAGTGGAAAATTAAATAAATTTTCAAAGAAACTAAATTTCAATAAAACTTACTCATAAGGTTTGACATCATGTACATAGGGACGAACATCGTGCTCATAGGGTGAATTGAGACCAGCATAGGGGCCATAACCACCATCATAAGGATTTGGTACGTGCACATATTTACCCAATTCACGATTATCGTGAACATGTACATACGGTTCCACTCTATGATGATAGATACCTAATATCGGCAAAAAAAAGAAGAAGAAAAAAATTACATGGTATTTATTTGAAAATATCAAAGATTTGTAGCTTTTAAAGTAATTACGAATAAAGGTGGTTTGCTTTAATAAGATATACATAGTAAGCATGATATGGTCAGTCTAACTTTTACGGCAATTAAGCTGTTAAAGTATTAAAAGCATGGGTTACGGGTTTTTTTTTAGGTTAGGTTCATATTTTGCTTTTTTTAATTGATTGTTTATTATTGCTTTAAAATTGTATCATAATAAAATGAATACACTTGTGATTGAGTTCTTATCGAAAAAAAGAGAGTTTTTCTCTTTGGTGATTGTTAAGTCAAGGTTATTTGAATGTCAATATTTTAATCAATTCATTCTTTGTATTTGTTTCTGTTTCAGATTTGTTTTTTTTTTGCTTTTTAAAACGAAATTAGGTCATTGCTTTGTTGAAATGAATGATAAGAACTTAGTCTGTCTTTTATAGATTATCAAGTTTAAGGTCAATGATTTTTATTTTAAATTGCGAATAATGGAATCAAATTTTTTCGAAAATTTCTTTTTTTTGAATTTGTTTCAAAAATATATGTATTTCGTTTTATGAGTAATGAGTTATTAAATACGAAAGATTATTTTTAAATTAAAATTAAAAAAAATGTTTATGTTTACCCGCTGCATCTACATAACCGCCTCGTAGGTCTATAAGAAATATAAATGTTATCATGGATTATAAAATGGTGTTTCAAATTTTTAAATAAAATTTAACATTTAAAAACATTTAACATTATAACGAACACTTTTAATAATAAATTTTGCAAAAAAAAATTTTTTAAATTCATATCAAATAATTAAGAACATCAAATGGTTGGTTGTTTTAAAACATGCAATAATTTGGAATTTTGTTCTCAATTATACAATACATTGAATAATAATTATTTGAATTTTTTTTAAGCAATTATGGCTGGCTGGCTTAAGCAAAACTTTGTTGCTTAGCAATACTGACTTAAGCAAAATATTAGTGGCACCAAACAAACAAACAAAAAAAATAAAAAAGAGACACATTTTGTTAGTAACAAATAAAATATAAGACGTGGTAATAAATGTTTAATATTTTTAAAAGTAAAACATTAAGAGAAAATATTACTGAGCAGCAAACCAAATAGAATTTTTAAAAAATATTTCAAAAAAATTTCAATTTTTTTTTCGAATATTTTCTCTTAATTTTTTGAATATTTTGTTTGGTTTTTTTTGTGGTTGTTGAACGATATTCATTTTGTCCTGCATTAAATCCAGCAAATATGTTTTTGTGTATCATATAGTGTAGGAATTATGTGTATATGTTATGTTGTATGTGTTATACACCAAATACAAATTAATTATGTTTTATTGTAATTATCATGTTCACATTTGCACTCTACATACGGCACATTGATGTGTTAAAGCCCATGCACAATACATACAAAACAAATTATTTCTCATTTTTTTTTTCAAATAATAATTCCACTACAATAAGCATAAGAAACAGGCATTATTTGTAATGTTAATAATTTATTATTATTATTATTGTTGTTGTTGTAGTTCTATGTGTACTGGTAGTTGTATTTGTTGCTGTTGTTTAATGAAATTAAATTTCAATTACGAAATACCTTCATTCTGTGATCGTGGACGATATTTGCCATCTTCATGCGGACGATACTTGCCATCATTTTGTGGTGCTGGGGCGGCATTGCACAAAGCAATGCTGGCCTGCAAGGATACAAAGAACGGAAATTTACAAATTAATTCAAAGTTATTATAGTACGTACGTATATTAATTATTTGTTGTTGTTGAAAAAAAAAACAAAAAAAAATAAAGAATTTCAAAATCTTTTGCAAAAAAATGTCTTAAAAAAGGTGTGTTTGTGTGTAATTAATTTCAAATCTTATGGTATTTTTAATACTTAAAGTTTTATGACTGTTTCTGTATCTGTGTATTGTATTTACTTTAAAACTATTTTTATACGTGGTAAGTAGTCATGTTTAGGTTTTATGAGAATCCATAAAATTCAATTACAGTGTGATAGCAATGAATCCAACCAATCCACTTGACATTTTGAAAACACATTAAATCGTTAAAATACAGCCTCTAAGCTTACGAATCATTTACAAATTATGTACGTATGTATATGGCATGCACGCGATACGGCAAAAGTGTAATAACACCGGTAATGTTAATTGCCGCAATACTGTTAGTTTATTTGAAATGTAACATTTGAAGTTTTACTGCGTTCGAAAAAATTATTAAAAAACACATTTTATTCATGGGAAAGTTTTGAATTCGCAATATGAACGCCATACATGCATACATACATACATAATTGCTCATTAAACCCTTTATCAGGATTACGACCTAGCTTCTCATGATCTCATATGATCATCATATTTTTCTATTGCGTACATACATACAAGCATACGCACATAATTGGCCATTACAACTCTTCAGTGAGGATTACGACCTAGCTTCTACCACCACTTATGCTGCGTATGGTAATTTTATACATGAGTTTAAAGCCAACTCCGAACGACAAATTTTTCGAGAAACTTTTTCATGACAATTTTGATTTATTCTCAGAGTTTTTGCCAGAAATCAGCTGAGAGGAAGTCGCCGCAGAAATATGTTTTCATATTTCGTTTTGCTCTCTGACCTGGGGTTTGAACCGAGGCCTGACGTCTAATAAGCCAACACACTACCTACTAGGCTACGGCGACTTTATGGCCATACGTCCAATAAGATTTTGCAGAATGGACGTATGAAGTTAGGGTGGCAAACCCATGTTTGAAGTGTATCAAGTGGGATATGAATTTCTACAATTTGATCAAGCGATTGAATCACGAGATTGATGTAAGATTATTGTACTGTAGGCCACTAAAAAGTCGGTGTTGATGTTGTGATAATTTTTTTTTTAAATTAGAATTTTATAACATTCGATAATCCAGCATAATCGATATCCAACTGTTTTGTGATACAGTCAGTCATAGAGTCGTAAAACTAATTTAGTTGGCATAACTGTGATTAATTGTTGAAATGATGCACAAACATCTTCCAACCAATAGCGTAACTATAACTAGCCCTCGTCAAATATACAATAAAAAAAAAAACGACAACAAAAAAAGAAGACATAAATACTAGCTATACGTCCGTACTTTTTTGTTGAGAATTAAAGGTTAAAAATGATTTAATTTTTTTGAATTCCAACCGTTAATAATAAGACTGGGAGTGACTGAATGCGGTAACATTTTTCTGTGTTTTGTTATTGGATTTCACTTTCAGTTCAGTTTCAGTTTTATACTGTGAGTGTGCTGTGTGTGTGTTTTTGTTTAAAATTGATTACTTTTTACTTTGTTTTTTTGTTTTCATTTTATTTTTATTTCTTTTTTTTTATCACATTTTGAAAATCAGGTGTATAAATGAGTGACTGACTAAATGTGACTTTCCGTCGTCTCCATCTGGCTGATGATGATGACGATGTTTGCCAAAAGGTATGGCTACAGGGTTAAAGAACTTTAAAGAGGAAGTTTTGTTTTGCTGTTGTCTTTTTGTTTATTTTTTGGATCGGTTCTGCTAACTGTTGTTTTTATGCTAAAAGTCTTGTTATTAATTTTTATTTATTTTCCCCCTACCCCTCCATCTCTCTAATAATCTTTCTGTATTGTAAAAATGTTGAAATTATTATAAATAATTAATTTATTAAAGTTTTTTAAAACACATTCTTTATTTTTTTTTGTGTGTAAAATCTTGTTGTATAGATTTCATGATCAGTTGAAAAATATTTGTGTGATGATGTTGCAGTTATTTTTGTCTTCCCCTATGACTATGACTGCCTGTTGGCTTAGTATACTTTGTTCTAATCTGTGGTTTTTGGCATCGTTTTTTTGTTGCTTTTTTTTGATACACTTTTGAACTTGAAAATTGGTTCGTTTTTGTGTGAATTTTATTTAAATTTTTGTTTTGCTTCCCCCTCTTTCGTTATTTTATTTAATTTTTGGCAATTTGATTTCTGCGTTTTTTTTATTAACTTGACTGATAAAATTTAATTGCGAATTTTAGTGTCTCATAAATGTTGCGAAATCATAAATTTCATGCCCGTATTCGGCATAATTTTGTGCAAATAGTTGGAAATGTTTTCAAAATTTAATTAAAATTTAAATGTTTTGTTTATTAAGGCGACTTCAAACAGTAGTTTTCAATTATCGAATTGCCTAAAAAAATAAATTAAGTTTCTATTTTAATTGTTTTTCATAAGAATGTCTGCCTCGGCTGTTTGACAGTTGGCATTCAAACTATGAAAGTGGCTTGCTTGAACAGCAATAATTAAAAAAAAAACAACATGAAAACAACAGTGAGAAATCAATAGCAATACATATCAATATGTATGCCAGGTCTGGCATCTCCAATAAAACGAAAAATGAAAAAATATTTCTTCGACTCTGAGAGTAAATAAAAATTGCCATGAAAATTAGGTCCCGCCAAGGGTTTTAATGACTAATTATATATATACGAGTATGTATGAACATATCAATATTGCATTCATTTTGATTCCAAATTTGATGTACTTTCAGCACAGCCTTTTATAATAAAAAAATTTCCAAAAAAAATAATTAAAATTGCCCACATAATCTTTATATTTTGGTGACATTCTAATTGAACATTTAATTTTTATATTGAAAATGTTTTGTGTTGTTTATTGATTTAATTTTTTTTATTTTTATTTTATAGCCATAATAAATTTCGTATTTATTTCTGTGATCTTAATTGAAATTTTATCACATTTAGAGCAGTTCTGAGGAATGTCAATGTCAAGTTCTATTTCAAATTAAAACCAACAATTACTCAGAGACGAATGAACTGAAGAATACAGGAATAAACAAACAAATTTAAAAGTTCCAAATACTTATTAGGTTATAAATATTTCTGGTATGTAGGCTTTAAGCGAAATATAATTGACAATTAAGATTTGAAGATAAAAAAATTTGTTTCTTTTTTTGGCAAATTTTGTACAGACTTTTGATGACAAGAGATTATGCAAAAAAGAAAATATCCCCCAAAATCAACAGTATTTCAAAATACTTCATACATCGGAAATTGCAACTTCTTACACCCTAGCTTTACAGCCCTAGCTTCTCACATCACCTATAAACAAAGGAATTGAGAAGCTTTTTCATGGCAATTTGTAGGTTTAATAGAATTTGTCGGAAGACTATTGAAAAAAAGGGTGGGGAAAGAAAAAAATTTTTTATGTTTCTTTTGTCAAAAAGTCAAAACAGAATTTTGAACTCGTAGCTCTTGTCTAGTAAGCCAACACACTACATATGAAGTAGACTACAGTGATATAAGACTGATTTGGTTGATTGGGGCGAAAATAAATATTTTCAGCAGATTAAGTTAATTCACCTGCATGCCATACATACATACATCCCTTCAATCAGTGTTACTACCTAGCTTCTCACACCACTTATATTGTGTGTGTTAATTTTATACATGAATGGCGGCACCTATAGTTTAAAGTCGGCTCCGAACGACAGATTTATGAGAAGCTTTTCATGGCAATTTCATTTACTTTACAGAGCTTTTTTCCAAAAATCTACTGAGAGGAAGTTGCCGAAAAAATATTTCTTCATATTTCGTTTTTTGCTGTGACTGGAATCGTGGTCTAATAAGCCAGCACTCTACCTACTAAACAACGGCGACTTTAGGTTCATTCACCTTAAACTAAAAATAGCCTCAAGCTTTCGTGAGTTCTAATTAAACTTTTTGGAGATTAAATTCTTTGCGATAACTTATTGAACCATACACTTTAAATTAAAGCCGGAATTACTAAGCCAACTGGAAAAACTGATCAAAAAAAATTGTTTATTTCCGTGTGAATTTTTTTTGTTTAAAAATTACCTAAAAAGTTATCATCATTAATTTAAAATTTTTTTAATCCGAACTGAATCGATCAGATCAGTACTAGCCTACCCGATAATCAAGTTACATACATAAAGATTTATTTCTTTAATTGCTCTTAACACGTTAGTTGTCGAAGTATGGAATAATTCTTGCTAAATTTCTACACTTATGGCAAATACCTTTATGAAACCAACAGTTCTTGGAGTACTTATTAAGCAATATAGGGTTTTGCTGAATGTTAAAAAATATGTAATTAGAGTCGCATACAATAATTAAATGTTAGCAACAAATTCGTATTGCAATGCTCTGAGTATGTCAATTGGAAATTCAACATAACTAAAGTAGTAGACGGCAGTTAAATGGTTTGACAAGTTCTCTAATTCCAGTTAAATATATTTTGCAAGCTCATTATGATTAGCTTTTCGGTATATCTTTGCTTGTATATTTCATTTAATGAGCAACACTTCTTTCACCATAAATATGGCTACATTAGCTGCCACTATCTTATCCATCAATCGTATACGGACATCACTTTCAATTTAATTTTGCCTAAAGTCTTTAGAAATATAAAGGCAATATTAAGCACATTGCTGAACTGCTGAATTTGAAAGCTTTTTTAAAAAATAAAATCACAATTTTTATTGTTTTTCAATTGCACACTTTCTTTGAATTTTATACTAGCACTGCAGGTCGTATGATTAATTTGTGGTAATAAATTTTAAATGACAATTTCTTCACAACAGTTTTCTTTTTTTATTTTCAATTTCAATTTTAAGTTCATTTTGATTTTGTTCAAAAGATTTTTAATTTTTATTCAAATTTTTTTCAAGTTTTTTTTTTGTTTGTTTAATATTCGTTCTTTTTTGTAGTTTTTACTCACCACTATTGTTACAAATACAATAAATTTATTCATTTTTTTTAAGAATTTGTTTAACACTTAATAAAATAAAATAAAACGAGTAACACAGTTTTTTTTTGCTTTTGAAAAACTTTTTTTTTTATAAGAAATATTCGTTATTGCTTTGATCCTTAAGCTTTGAATGCTACAACAGGAATGTTTGTTGTCTGTTCTGGACCAGTCGCATTTATATTTAAATACGGCCTGATTTTGTTTCTTTTTCTGGTCACAATATAATATTTTCTTTAAAGAAACAATGAGAAGTTTAAACACATACACACACAGTCACAGTCGCATACACCAATCGTATACGCAATTCTCATTGTTTAATTGAAATTGAATGAATGCAAAAATAAAAGAGTACCTTTAAGAAGAGCTTGGGCTTGTGCAAGTGTGTGTATATGCGTTAAATGAAATTAAAATTGAAATTGATCTCAATTTTTTGGTCCATTTACTCTGTATACAATATAATGCGAGTGTATATGTTTAAACATTTCATAACAAAACAATCACAATCACTCACCTACACATAACATACACAGGCATACACAGTTTTAAATTCATTCTCATCTTTTGTTTATTTGTTTTTGTTTCTGTTATTGCTTGTGTATTGCTTTTGTGCACTCATTTTTGTATTCGTTTATTATACGAATGAATTGTTATGTTGTTTTGTTGTTTTTTGTTGGTATTGTTTTAAAGAAGTTCTACATAAACTTGTATTGAACAAAAATTCTCTTTCACTTAAACTCCACTCTATTAAAGCAAAAAAGAAAAACAAAAACAAATCGAAACACTTTTTAATTCTCTTCTTGAACTCATGTACACATACTCGTACAGGCATAATTGATTCTGTTTTAAAGATTTGATCTGCTTTTTTAGGTATTTTTTGGTTTTTAGTATTGGGTTCAATAAAATTTTAAATTAAAAGAAAGACAAAAAAAAAACGCAAAAATGTTGAGGTTTTAATCTGTTGTATTCATGTGTATTAATTAAATTTAAATATTTATGGCAATAATAAGCATTTGTCATGGCGTATTTTCCCATAATTTTCATTATTGTTAAAGAATTTATTTATTCTTATTATTGTTATTATTTTTGTTATTTCTTTGATGAATTTTAGTTGAAATGCTTTATTAATCATGGCGCGTTTTCTAAGGGAAATAACCTTTTAATAGAATGTCTTTTGTACTCTGTCTTTAAACTTGACTTTGACTTTAATATGTTTTTTTTTTTAAATTCAAAGAAAAAAATTGTGTTAGAAGTTGTTCTAAAATTCAAAAATTTCCAATTAAACTTTACAGTTGTTTTTGAAATATTTTCAGCATAATTTAAAAACCATAATTTTAGGTGAAGATTTGTTTTTAACAATTGCATTGTATGCAATTATTTTATTTATAATAATTTAATTTTTAAAATTAAATTAAATTTCTTAAAACAAAAAAATTCATTCAAATTTGATTTAAATTTATTATAACCGTTTAACGACCAAATTTTTTGAATTTTCTATTTGGTCCCATGTCCCGATTGCCTTCTGTGCAATTATTTTATTCATAATAATTTAATTTTTAAAATTAAAATGAATTTCTTAAAACTAAAAAATATTTTCAAATTTATTATAACCGTTTACAGTGGACAGCAAAAGTCTTAGTACTACAATATACATATTTTAGCAATTTCATGAATTTTAGCCAAAAGTTTGTATACCAATTTCTAGTTTTTATATTTATTTTATTAATTTATTTCTGTTTTATTATAAAACAAAATTTTTTTTAATGTTTTTCATAAAACAAGAGAAAAATAATTAAAAGTTTCTGATGACTCCATAGGTACCCCCAAGTAGAACCCTGAGTAAATTAAAAATTCAAAGGCCTAATATATCAAAATGTTATCCCTTGTATTTAGTAGAATATCCCTTAAGGTCAAGCACTCCATTTAATCCATTTGAATTTACAAGTTTTGTTTAGTGTTTTCTGGTGGCACCATGAGCAAGTTTTTCGGTTGACTTTAGTTTAAGGTCTAGCGATTACGTAACCGTTCTTTCAAATGATCTTCTAAATACTCTCTTGAAGTCATATCGGGACTTTGTGCAAGAGTATTAAGCCTGTGGTGACTTCGTTTTTGTCAAAATATATTGCCGTACTAACACTTTTGCTGTCCACTGTATGTGTCCCATGTCACAAATAGAAAATTCAAAAAATTTAAAGAACTAAAAACGGGTGTGTGTTATATTACTTTTATTTATTTCTAGAGATTCGATTGATGAAAGTCGGCTGCGTAGAGAAGATCAGCATATATTAACAGTAAAATCGAAATCGTTCCATTTCCCAAACGGTGAAAGGTGCAGCGTGAGCAATAATAATGTGGGTAAAAAATCATTAACGATCAGAAGGACCATGACTCTAGTTATGCCTGAATTGACACCAAGAGCTTAATGCTGTATTTCCGGTGGAATTGAAAAGAACTTTTTCATTATGAGCTTCTACAACCTAATTGATTGTGATCTCTAATTGAAGAAATCAATTCAATTAATCTGATCGCCCAGCAGAAACTGGAAAAGTTATTTTGTTGTAGCTATCATGTTCACCTTCTGTACATCATTCGTGTTGATCTTTGTAAAGCACTCTTAATGGTGCAAAATTTAATTTCTGTAGAACCCCGCAAAATGGTATTGCTTTCATTTTTCCCACAGAAGTTCTGCTGAAAAATAGAAAAACTTGTCGACAAAAATAGCTCATATTTGGTTTAATAAAACCAGTTTTAAATACAAAAAAAAATGTGTTGAAGATATAATAAAATTTGTTACTAAACATTTTTGAACATTAATATTCCAAGCAGCGGTGTTGATAGCGGCGACTTTGACTTCTAAAGAGCGAGAAGAAAAACCGTATCGTTTTTTTATTTCAGAATTTTACTATGGATGGTTGGCTACATGTTGGTTGCGTTGGTTCAAAGATTAGTAGGTAGCGTGTTGGCTTATTAGACATGAGGCTTAGATTCAAAACCCAAGCCACAAATCTCCAATAAAACGAAATATGAAAAAATATTTCTTCGTCAACTTCCTCTCAACAGATTTCTGGGTAAAAACTCGGAGAGTTAATACCCAGTTAAGTTAGTAATCCTAATGTAATGTAAAGTAATGACACATAAAAAGTAATTTAAACAAATGAAATGAAATCAATTAACAATAGATCTCCTACAACTTTAAAGGTATATGTATTCTTATGAAATTTAAAAAAAAATTAAGCTTTACAGCTATGACAAGTTAATTATTGTATTACTTCTGTAGATGAATTTTATCACTTGAAATCATTTTAAGCGTCAATTAAATTAATCAACTAGCGGAGTATATTTAGAGAACTTATGTAAAATCTTATCAAATATTCATCAGTAGTATGTACGCACTTGCACTACATTTTCTATGAACAATATTTTTAAAATATTTTTTTAAACAATCTTTTCAATTCATTCTGTATCATTTTGTTAAACAAGTTTCGTTTCTTGTGCTTGTATAACAAATATTAAAAAAAAATTAAAATTCATAATATTATCGAAAACATGATTATTGTCACCAGATTTTGATGACTATTCTTCTTTTATTAAAAAAAGCGAATTCGAGTTCGAATTCAAATTTAAATTCAGATTTTTATTGCTGCGTTTTGCTTGTCTTTATGGCGACTCAATTCACACAGAAAATTTAATTTTTTTTTATTTTAATTTTTAATCAGATAAAATGAAAACAATTATAATTTAAATAAAGAATTGAAAAAAAAAACGCAAAAAAAGACGCAAAAAACCAACAAAATAAATATTTTTAGAATAACAAAACGAAGCTTTGGTTAATTACTTGGATGTATTTATGGTTCGAGTCCATTGTTTTAATAAATAATTTAGAATTCAAGTGAAACATTTTAAGAAATTTATTTAGCAGCAGTATTGAAACTCTTTTTTTTTAAATTCTACGACATGGTAGCTGGAAGATGATTCAGAATTAAAGTAATTTCACTCAATTCATGCCAATTGTTGCTTTGATGCTAAACAATAGAAACACTTCCTATGTTGCATGCTATACATCACGGCTACTAATTAAATTCTTCGTCTGTTGTTATCAACGAATTAGGTTTGTATCCAAACAGTTCAAGTGTTTGCTGTTCGCAACGTATCCACATCTTTTTCTCCGACTGGTGAACCTTGTCTTCTACTAAAATTAAAAAATTAAATTTTCTTATGAAAATTTCGGTTTATATTGTTATTTGCCTTGGTCTTTTTGCAGGAGACTATGGTTAGAGATCGTCAACGACTAATTAAATTTTCCAAATTCTTCGCAATCATCTGCTTTTGAAAGTCTGATCGAGTTACGTCCAAACGAAATCGTGGATTTCACATAAGAACTAAACATTGATTATGTGTTGGCAGACAGATGAAGTAGCCGAAAGAAAGGTTATTTGATATTTCAATGGGTTGTCTGAGTTGATGTCTGAACCACGGGCGCTCGTCTAATAAGTTCACACACTGTCTACTAAAATACGTCGACTTCTGTAACATCAACTTAAATAATATTTGTTCCTTAAAAAAGGGATTTTATACATCCATACATAATTTGAAGTCGCCGTAGTCTAGTAGGTAGTGTGTTGGCTTATTAGACCTATCTTATAAGCCAACACAATACGTACTAGACTTCGCCGACTTTAAGCGACTTTATAAGGATGACAATTTTTTCTGGTCTTCCTTTGCAAGTTAGTACTTTGCAAAGCCGTTTAGGAATTTGTAGAGTTTACATAGAGGAGCCATTCCACAGGCTTTTCGATGATAACTTGTAGGTTAGTTTATTCGTTGTAGAGAACATAAATGAAGGTATCGATTAGACTTTTATTAATTATCATTCTGTATTCAAGAGAATGGCATAGGTCGTTGACACTGATTTTTCAATTTGCGGTATACGTTTACGAACTCTGTTCCCTTATTTTTTTAAACAATATACGGCTTCAACTATATCAGGAATCTACGATAGATCTTGTGTCTTAATTCGTTCGATATGAGTGAAAAGCCTACTCCATCCATGCGATCTCCTATTCACTTCTAATGCCAGATAGGATTGCTTGCTATAAACCTTACCTCTAAAACTTCTGGGCACTACATGGGTGACATCTGTTTACTTCCTCATATTTTCAGATAAATATTAAATAAAACTTAGGCTGTCTTAACTGAGAATGCGGTCGAATATTATAAAAAAATTAATAAGAATCAATGGAATCAACACACAATTTCCAAGAGAGGTGATTCGTCTTAGGACCTATTCGGAAAGAAAAAGGTCGGATATGCATCAGAGGTCAGCAATGAGTATTCAAAACGATAAGTAGATTCGAATCATATTTATAATTTCTGATACATATACGCATTCATACTTATTTTAATGTTCGAGTCACTCGAATCATTTATGAGTATCAAAAGTATTTTTCTAAAGTTATATGAATCGGAATAAGTAGGCGTATGAATCAAACATATTTCGAATGTTCTGAGTTTGATGTCAACGTTGTACTCATACTCATTGCAACTTGTACTTATAAATCAACGTTGTAGTGAGTACGAATGAATCAGAGCAGTTGGATATCAATACTGTTGACTCACTCATACTCAAAATTTCATGAGTACTTATGAGTAGCGAAAAAGCGATTCATTGCTGATCACTAATATGCATGCTTAACGGTCATAAAAGTAATGTGTAGTCCATACTACAAAAGGATACAAGCGAAACTGAATAATTTATGCATCGATGTGTTTGCAGAACATTTGCTCTGACCTTAGAAGTGTAGTGCTGCGGATTACATATTATGCAATAGACTCGTCTAAAACTCGTCTAAATGTAGGTCACTCCGAATGTCGGGAATTACGGAAGTGTTCGGAAGACACTCGAACTCGCATAGAAAAACAGTCTAAGGAGAAATAAGACCGAATTGACATTGCTCAGCTAAAATAAAACCAATGGGAAATGATAAAATTGCTCAGAAAAACTCTGCATTATCACTTTACAAAATATATGACTTTTAGTCCTCTGAGTACACATGCGTAATGCAGTGGTCTTGTTCGTATGAGCAGTGGCTTCTGCAGTAGTTCTTGAAACGACAAAGAAGTGTAGATTTTTCTTCACTTATTGGATACATGCCCAGCATTATTGCACAGTAGCTAGGGGTCCACTTGGGTTCTACATTAGGTTCATAAGAAATAGGACAACTTTGACATCGCAATTGGCAATACTTAGCATTATCGAGTTGAGACCTACTTCTAAATACGATTCAATCACGCTGTATTTCAAGGTGAAATGTTAGGCACCAAAAATTTGGACGGATATTAAGAAAGGGGTGCCAGTACTCTTAGATGCCTTAACGTCAGTGCTGGGTAGAGGAAGACATTAACTTTCTCCTACTTTAACTCAGTACTTCAGCAGAATCTGTGCGAGAGAGCGCCTACCCGACGGACATACATCTCCACTAGGCCGAGTTCCGTAAGGGTGAGAAATGACAACCAGGTTTTTTGGTCACCCTAGATTAAGATTCGTTTAGCTTAATCTAGCTTTCGAAAAGGTCTTCATTTCTATCGAGGTAGCGGTAGCTACAAAATGTAAACTTCCAAACTTATCTTGACTAAGGGGATTACAGCTACACTCTGATATCATTTCTGGTAAATTTATCCTCAACACATTTTTTTATGTCTCTAGGCCCACTGAAAAATTACTTTACCATAGGCTGTACCCTTCAGCAGTGACGTTAATTATATTTCTAGTGTATTACAAGTTATATTAACCTGTACTATAATTACAACAACAAAACAGAAAAAAATTAATTTTAAAAAATTCTTAATATTCCAGGTTATTCACCAAAAAGTTCACGCCTGAAGGAAAAACAAGCATTTGATGATTCGCACGTATGTACATACATAATTTGTTTGTGAATCATTGTCGTTTAATGAATCAATTGTTTTAAAGTATTCGTTTGACATTAAAAAGTCACACGAGATAAATTAACAAGTTTGCCATAAATTCCGTGAACATGTAACACAAACTCTTGGTATTCAAAGTCTGTTGCAGCAATAAACAAATCGTTTGACAGAAACATCGTGGGGTCTGCAGTTCAACGAACACCCTACCAGCAACAAATAAGAGCAATTAAACAAATCAAGCACATCAAGCCTACACAGGCCATCTAAGGTAACAGCTGACAAGTTGCTAATTAATGGACGAATTTGCGATGACACAGAACAATACAAATGGAATTATCAACCGTAACTTTAGAGAGCCTATAATAAAATTTATTATTAAAAAACACAACAACAAAAACAAAAAAATTAATAAAAATATCAATTGAAATTATTTTGTATGAACGCTTAATTATTATTAAAGAAGATTAAAAAATTATAAACATTTTTAAAATTAAATATTTAAACTTTTATTTGCCAAAAAAAAAACACTTGTTATCTGAAGTTTTTGCATTAAAAGGTGAGTCAACGCGTAAATCATAAATTTTACTGGTGACATGTAATTCAGAAATAATAAAAAAAAATTCAAAAAAGAATATTTAAAATGAACTGCTAAATCGTAAATTTCAAATGTATTAAATTTTTTATTGTAACCAAAATGGAGTATCAAATTTCTTTAAATTATTTATTAAAACAAGAATATATGCATTCTGATGACGCTGCATGTACGGTATTAGACAATGATTTTAATATTAAAGGAGATATTCCTGACTAGAAACACTTTTTGAAGTCGCCGTAGTCTAGTGGGTTCGAGCCCCAGGCCAGGCATCAAATACAAAATATTAAAAAGTATTTTTTCGGCGACTTCCTCTCAGTAGATTTCTGGCAAAAATTTTGAAAGTAAATAAAAATTGCAATGAAAAGTTTCTCAATAAATAAAAATCGGTCGTTCAGAGTCGACTTTAAACTGTAGGTCCCACCACTCATGTATAAAATTAACACACACAACATAAGTGGTGTGAGAAACTAGGACGTTGTACAATGGGTCAATTGGACCTCCGGGTACTGTACTTGTCCTAATTGACAAGTACACGTCCTCTAACCCAACCTAACCTAACCTAGCACATACAAAAATATAAAAATTCTCAGTGAGGTTTTTCTACTTTTGCAAGATATCAGAACAACGCTTGCAAAACCTTGAATGTTGTTGGCAAAAATCGTGCTGGTAGATCTAATGAAGTGATGTACCGTGAGGTAGTATAATTTGAAGGTGAAAGAATAAAGCGAAAGTAGTATTAAAATCGTCAAAGTGTTGGCCTTTTAGACAAGAACGCAAGGTACAAATCCCTGCTAAGACAGTTTTTTGGTGAGAATCTGTTTCTTAAATCTTCTTTCGGATTCGACGTTAAACTTTGTATGCCACATATGAATAAAATTAATATACATAACATTGGTGGTTTAAGAAGCTAGGTTGTAATCCCAACTAAATGATTGTAATGACCAATTAATTAAGAATGAATTGGTCTAGTAGGTAATGTGTTGGGTTATTAGACGTGAGGCCTCGTTTGAAATCCCAGGTCAGGTATCTCCAACTGAACGAAATATAAAAAAGTAGTTCTTCGGCGACTACCTCTCAGCAGATTTCTGGTAAAAACTCTGAGAGTAAACAAAATTGCAATGAAAAAAGTTTCTCAAAAATCTGTCGTTCGGTGTCGACTTTAAACTGTAGGTCCACCACTCATGTATAAAAATTAACGCACACAACGTAAGTGGTGTGAGAAACTAGGTCGTAATCCTGACCAGAGGGTTATAATGGCCAATTATGTATGTATTTATGAATGATGATAGTTAACACGTGGTTTTAAAGAATCGAAGCAATTAGGCTTGCGTTCGGAAGAAGCCCATTGTCGGTCAAGATTGTGCAATTTAACCAATTTATGCTATTTTTGTGAAGAAACGTGAAGTTTTCGTTTTCAGCCTACAATTATAGACAGTATTGATGAGATACCGGCCGAAATGCTAGAAAAATTATAACAAAATTAAAGATTTATAGCAGACCGCCTATTGTGAGTTTTAAAGAGTAAATGACAGGCTTTGATCTGCGTGTTGTTTTAAGTTTTTTAAACTTAAGTGGTTTTAAACAAACCCGTTATATATATTATATAAGAAGCAAATAAGCTCAATCTTTTTGTATCTGCTATTTTCAGCTTTTGGCGCTCAGATGAGGCTTGAGCATCCACTTTATAATTCTTCTTGAAAAATATTTAAAACAAAAAAGTCGTTTACTCTCTTTTTTTTGCTTTTTTGAACAAAACAATTCACAGCAAATCCAAAAAGGTTGAGAGGAAGAAATTTTAAAAATTTAAGTTCAAAAATATTGCAGCAGTATGTCAAGCACAATGGAAAGAATCTAATGGTAAAGAGGTATTTTAAAAGGAAATTTTTACAGTAGTGCTGAGGAGATGAGATTTAGTAGTTTGCACCAAATAATATTTCGAAATTATCTTGGCTTCAATCCAATATAACATTTCTGAAAAATTTTTGATGACAAAATACAAATTCTTTTTATGCATAACTTGACTTTAGTCTGTTTTTACAATACCTCAATGGGCGTAATATTTCTTAAACATCTCTCTCTAGGTAGCTAGTTAGCTGCCGTATTAATTTGTACTCAACAATCGCTGTTAGTTATTGAAGCAGAAAATACTTGATTTATTTTGTTAACGTTAGTATAAGTCCTTTTTGTGGCTAAAAATCATTTTTCTCACTTTCAAGAATGCTTTTTTAGCTGGTTCCCAAAATCATTGTTTGTGAGCAATGCTGAAGGGCGGTATATACAATGTGATTTGGTCGATTTTATGAGGTTCTCTATATAGTCGAAAAACAAACATACATTTTAATTAAATACGAATAGTTTATTACAACTTGCCGTTAACTAAAGTTATTATAAGTGGACAATATGGTAGAAGTGAGCTTTAACCCTTTGACGACCAAACATTTTCTGCTGAAGCGATTTAACCTTTTGTTTTATTTTAATAATCTGTGGCCTAATAGTAGTGACGAAAAAAAATTGCCCTCCTGGGTATCCTCTAAGTCCCCCATTTCGCTTGGCAAATATAGTTGCCTATGGGTTGAAAGCAATCTTTTTATTCCAAATTGATAATTTTTAGACATGATTTAAAAACAGTTTTTTTTATTAAAAATATAAAGTAAAATACAATAAATCTTAAAAATTTATAATTAGTGTTGTTCGCGATAGTTTTCAAAGCAATCACGGGATGTAGTGAAACAAAGAAACACATTGCATTGAACGCAAAAAACATTTGTGTGACTATATTTTTTATAGGAAAGCAGCGTTTCCAACATTCACTCTCTTCCATTTTATGAAGAGATTTGGACTTACTTATAAAATTAGTTCCAAATTTCGTTGACGCTGAAAAGGCACGTTTTCTTGAATTGAAGCAACTCATCAGTTCTTTGGCTAAAGCTGCTCGAAATTCAATTGAAGTCACATTGATTGAGGAACTGTTAGCCAATATGAGTTTCTTATATATTATATAACTATTATGAACACATAGCTCAAATAGGCCGAAGAACAATCGTAAATAAAAACTCCATTTACTCCTGCGATCGTACTCATAATAAATTTTCTTTTGGTCCATCAGATCAACGCCTCCCATTCCTTTGTTGTAGTGCTGTATAATCAGAGGGCAATCACTATCTATATCAATATCTATTTTATTAGCATGTCCAGCAACACGTCGCTTGACCTTGATTACCTCTGTTGGGTCAATAAAATTTGAGGCGAGATAGATACCACGATTGTCCATCCATTTGAAGACGGAACTGTTTCCTGACATGAAGTAACTTATGTCCTCTCTTTTCATTTCTTTATCCGCCGGAAAATTCTTCGCTATGTGCTTTCTAATACATGGAATAGTTCCACATGCCATTATTTCATTTTGCTGAAGAATGTGCATTAAGTTTAGACTTGTAAAGAAATTATCAAAGTAAACTTCAACCCCTTTTTTTGCCAGTGGCTTACATAACTGCAGGACGACAGCTTCGTCAAGACCGTGTTCAACAATAAATGTCAATATTGTACAAGTATCTAGTTTCTGACTCACATAAACACCATAGTTTGAATCCCCATGAAATAGGTTTGTCCTTCATATGCTGTTTCATGGCATTATGTCCCTTAAACTTTACCATATGTTCATCAATTGAGAGTTTTCTGGAAAATGTATATGAGTCAGGCATAGCCTTGTTAATGTGCTCCATAATTGAACGGTCCACGGTCAGTAACATCAGCCTTACTGCTGTCGCAAAAGTGAAGATTGGCTATAATTTCCTCAAATCGGTTCTGTGGCATGACTCCTGCAATCTGAGCTTGATGAAATGTTGGATCAGTTGACCAATACAGACGTGTTGATGTGAGTTTCACTAAGCTCATACGTATGATAATACCCATATAAGCCTTAAACTCGGATACGGTTAAAGTGAACATACGCCCTTTTTGTAAAGCATATACATAGGTTGGACTGCTTCACTATCATGAGACACATGCGCGCTTAAAAAAAAGCTCAAATTTAATGACAATTTAGAGGATTTAATTCTAGAGTTTTTGGGAATGATAATTTTCGTTTCAACCCATAGGCAGACGTAATTGCCAAGCATAAAATGACTATTTTAGGCATTTTGGAGTTTATCCAAAAGTGTTCATTATATTTATTTTGATAGACAAAGGCTAAATCCAAAACATAATTGACTCCCATCCCCTTGTGCCCTATCTTTACCCTGTAGTAGCCCTCGGTAAAAAGACCATTATTTGGCCAAATTTGGAGCCTCGTAGAGTACAAGTGGAACCAGATAGGTGTTTGCACTCAACTACATTTTTGTTGCCACAATCTTCTTCTATAAAACATTCTCTGACATATTTGCTCTATCTGTAACCTGGACAAATATATAAGCCAAAAACCCCCGGGCAAGCATACTTCAAAGTTAAGGGTTAAGCTAAAGGGAGCATCATGCTACCTTTAACTTCTAAAGTTAAGTTTATATTTGAACTTGCCCTATTATAAATTATTTTCAATATGGCAACTTCAAATATAAACAAAATGAGGGAACACAACAACAAAAAAAGAGACCCTTCGCCGCCACTGCGTTTAAAAAAACTTGTTTAATTGAGTAGTTTTATCGACATTGCTCCGGCACTGTCATATTTTTGAAAAAGTTGACTTTATTTTATCTGTAAGTTTTACAGTCCCCTTTACCTAAAGGTAAACTGACTAACTAAACCCAAGTTTAACGGCAAGTTGTAATAATGGCCCTAAGAAACTGATTTTGTAAAAAAAATTTTTGGCGAAAAATTCTCACTTCTCACATAACCTTTAATTAATTTTCGTTATTGAAAATTGCGTTTTCGTGGCCGTGTTAAAACAATTAAAAATGTATTCCTATTTCATGTTGCGATTTTTTGCGTTTTTTGAGAAATATCGTTTTTATACGCAGGCTCCGCTGACTAATTTAAATAATTTTATTAAAAACTAAAAATATAAATAGTTTTTAGAGAAGTTTCCACTTCATATTTTTTTGAGGTTTTCAAAAAACAAAGTTAGCATTTTAACACTTAATAGCTTTACCCACTGAAATTTGAAAAAATTTGATAATTGAATAATGGATCCGAAATTTAGAATTTGAAAAATTTTACCTCAGATTTGAAATTGGCAGCATCAAAACCCCCGTACACTGATTTTAATTTAAATCTGAAGAAATTTTAAAATTTCATTCGCCATATTGCATTTGTCATTTTGAATTTAAAAATCATCTTTATTCAGTGATTTAATTTTGGCCATAAAATGTAGTTATTTTACCTATTTTTTTTTTTGTTGAAAAAAAAAAAGAAATTCCGTTATCACTGTTATGAGATTCCTTAGAAGAAATCTTGATAGATTCAATGAAAATTCTACATACATTTTGGGCAAAATCAGTCTAGTATCTCTAAAAGTATGTTCATTATCCCATCTGATCTTTGGCAAAGAATAGAGTTTTTGTGAAGGCATTTGTTTTCCTCGCGGCAGAGAAACGGCAATCTCATATAATACATACATAATTGATCATTAGAACCTTTCAGTCAGGGTTACGGCCTAGCTTATCACACCACTTATGTTGTGTTTGTTAATTTTATACATGAGTGGCGGGACCTACAGTTTAAAGTCGACTCCGAACAACAAATTTTTGAGAAACTTTTCATAGCAGGTTTATTTACTCTCAGAGTTTTTGCCAGAAATCTGCTGAGAAGAAGTTGCCGAAGAAATACTTTTTCATATTTCGTTTCGATATCTGATCTGGGCCCTTACGTCGAATAAGCCAACACACTACCAGCTAGACTACGGCGACTTCAATAGAATTGAATGTCATGTAATACTTCCTTTAAATTTTCCTTGGTACCAGCTTTAGCAAGTGTGTCAAACTTGTTACCTTAGATGTCCCAGTGTCCAGAAACGCAAATAAGGATAATCGACAATTTTAGACATAACGTATACATTCTCTAGGGATGTAATGGCCGCTTTACTGTCGGTAAATATCAGTATATGACCACACGATATACTCTGATACTGAATTCGCTCAGTGGTAATTTTAATAGCCATTATTTCAGCCTGAAAAGCACTGCAATAATCTGGTAGTGCAAGGAATGATCTAAAGTTCAGTGGTTCTGAAAAGATTTCGTATCCAACTTTGTTGCTTGAGATGAGTAGATTCGAATTATACTCATAATTTCTGATACTTATACGCATTCATACTTATTTTATTATCATACTCATACTACTCATATTCAAAGCCTGAAGTACTCATCGTACTCATACCTAACAATACGCATGATGTTGTTGATTTCGACTCACCATAACTCAACATTTACACCAATCACAAAATAAGTATGATTCGCGTACGAACACTACAATACTCACAAGAAGGTTGTATGTTTTCTCTGCTTGCTGTCTTAGTCTTTTTTGCTTAAGAGTCTTTTTTTGTAAATGCAACACCAACTAAGACCGTAAATTTTGATGAATGATTCGAATCTCTCGAATCATTTATGAGTATTATGAGTATTCTTCTAAATTTATGGATCTGGATGAGTAGGCGTATGAATCAAACATATTTCGAATGGTATGAGTTTGATGTCAACGTTGTACTCATACTCATTGTACTCATACTTATAAGTCAATGTTGTAGTGAGTACTAATGAATCATAGTTGACTCACTCATACTCAAAATTTCATGGGTACTTATGAGTGGCGAAAAAGCGATTCATTGCTGATCTCTGATTTCGACTCCCTTTACTCAACACTTACAAGAATCACAAAATAAATATGATTCGCGTACGTACACTAAAATACTCACTAAGAGGTTGTGGGTTTCTACCAGACGTCGGCACAAAGAGAACATGATAAAAATGTGAGTGTTTTTGTGAGAGGCATGTGTTAACCCAGATGAAAATTGTTAGTAATATTTTCAAGTCTACTCATTAACCCAATAATATGTATATGGGATTGGAAAATATAGAAAAATTGTACTGCACTAAATCCCTAAAGACACCGTATTTAACTTGGCAAGTAACATAATAACATAATTGGCCATTACAACCCTTCAGTCAGGATTACGGCTAGCTTCTCACACCACTCATGTTGTGTGCGTTAATTTTATACGTGAGTGGCGGGACCTACAGTTTAACGTCGACTCCGAACGACAGAATTTTGAGAAACTTTTTAATGGTAGTTTATTTTTACTCTCAGAGTTTTTGCCAGAAATCTGCTGAGAGGAAGTCGCCGAAGAAATATTTTTATTTTTCATATTTCATTTTTGATGTCTGACCTGGGATACGAACCCGGGCTTTACGAATAGTAAGCCAACACACTACCTACTACACCACGGCGACTTCATTTAACTTGGCAAGTATTCTTCCAAAAATCGAAATCATTTCTCATTGCTTTTAGTGAATCCTGCAGTAATATTTCTTTGGGTGTATAATTGAAGTCTGAAAAAAAGCGACATCAACCGAACCTTCTTCTTTAGAAGCTGACAAGCAGCGGAATGCATTGTTGA
Source organism: Sarcophaga subvicina (assembly GCA_936449025.2). Taxonomy (NCBI): domain Eukaryota; kingdom Metazoa; phylum Arthropoda; class Insecta; order Diptera; family Sarcophagidae; genus Sarcophaga; species Sarcophaga subvicina. Next base: position 45,985,119 of record OW388084.2, read on the forward strand.
TGTTCATGTCCTATGTGTGTAAAAAGCCGAAGATGTTCTACCCCTGGGTGCATTGGTGCCGCCGTCTGCTTATGAGTAGTGAAAAAACGATTCATTGCTGACCTCTGATCTGGACCCATCAATGAAAACTTAGGGTTAATACAGCAAAAAAAAAGAAGACAAATAATAAAATTATAAATAATTCGCTTTTATCATTGTGGCAAAACTGGATTATCTACTATAGGCCCTGTTTTAAAAAGTTAAATATAACTGATTAAAATGTCTAATGTACTCGTTTGTCTTTTATTTTTAATATAAATGTACAGTCAGACTAGGAAGAAATCATGTTTAATTTTTTGTTACTTTTCTAGATTGTGTTTAGATATGTATGTCTGTATGTCAGTAGGTATGTTGAAGTATAAATTCTTAATAAGACTGCTTTTAAGGTGTTTATAACCAATATTTTTTTTTTGTTTTTTTAATTGATACACTCTCTATTAAAGCCAATCTGTTGTATAACAAGTTTATTTCGGGCCAAAAAGAAATTTTATAAATCAAAAAATGGAATTTTTAAAACAATTAAAATTCAATCCAATTTATATTATGTTGTCGAACATATATAAAACGAAGATTTTGTGTCATTTATTTTATTCAACCAGCTGCAGTCTTCTGCCACATGTCATACCGCTAGTGCGGCCAAAATGATTTCTAATAAATTAATTTGCAAGCTGCCGGTTTATTTAATTTTTTTTTTTAAATTGAAAGACATTTATTTTAATTTATTTGTTGTTGGTTTTTTCATAAATACCAGTTAAACCGTTTTAACTGATAAAATGTCAACAAAAGTGGTTGAAATTCTTTTAAAATGTTTGTATTTAAATGGCTTTGATTGGATTTCGCGACAAACACTGCAATTAAATGAAAGCGATTATTAAACTGGATTGCTTTTTTGTTGTTTTTTTCTTTGGATGCAATAAAAATGTTTAAACACAATATTCTGTTATAAAATTGTTAAAGACGATTATAAAATAATTTAATATGCTTGTGATAAAACGAAAATATTTTTTATGTTGTTGAAAATAGCAAAAGTGACCGAAAATTATGATACATTTTGTGAATTCGATGACTTATTTCTATCTGAACATAGCGCGAAAGCTATCATTTTATTTTATAGGCTACTAGCTGTACCCTGCGGGTGTTGCTGCGCCACCAACTGAAATAAATTTGAAGGAAAGATATTACACAAATATCCAATTAATTTTGAATCATTTTATTGATTTTGTTTCCCGTTGTCTGATGATTCAGATGAACGGGCCTGAGTAGTACGCATTCGATCAGTTTCTAATCTCAATTCTCGTTGTTCAAGTGGTTCAAGCGAACGGGTCTCAGCGGCATATACTCGAAGATTTTCCAGTCTCAATGCCCGTCTGGTTCTGAGGCTCGTAATGCTCTTTTATCTGTGCTTGAGGTGTAGGACGACCAATTGCTTGTCATTCATTTTGAATAATTTTCAGTAACGCCATCTATCGAAAATTAATCGCACCAAGCTCCGTCGACTCATGCGCAACAACTTTGTTAAAGAATGCACAGTTTACGATTTAATTCATTTTGAGTAATTTTTAGTGGCACCACCTATCGGAAATTAGTCGTACCAACTTAGAAACCTTCGTCGGCTCAGGCGCAACAACTTTGCTAAAGATCATAACATAATCAAATGCATAGTTTATGATTCTATAAGGTACATACAAACAAACATTCATTTTTATATATATTAGACTATTATATACGCCCACTATAGCCAATCCGCCCATTTTGTTCATATATATGTCAAAGTCGTCCATACAAAATTCGAGGACTCTAGCTGCTGCAGTTTATGAGATATGCGACATTAAATACTTATTGGATATGTGGGCGTGGCACCTCGCTTACTTGAAATTTTCAAATAATAAGTAGCCTATAACTCCTTCCAGATATACAGGAAGATAATGTAAACATTTCAAGAAAATCGGTCCAGCCGTTTAGCCGTCTATAGACTTCAAACAAACAAACCCTTTTCCTTTTAGATCACATTTTCATCTTAAGGCTGTAAATAATTGGAAAACTCATTTACATACATATATACATACATACATACATACATACATACATACATGCATACATACATACATACATATATACATAAATGGTCATTTTCTGAATGACTACTTTCAGCACAGGAAGACAATACATATACCTAACAGATGATGGAGAAAAGAAATACGTGGTGACGGCGAGTGTCCCCCTTGGCTCTGTACTCTGCAACTACTGCGGAACATTATGTACGATGGTGTACTTCGACTGCAATTGCCAAACGGGACTACAATTGTGGACTTTGCAAATGACATTGCCATAGTCTCGGTCGCTAAGACGGTAAGGGAAATAGAGGAGAAAACGAACATAGCGATTCGAAAAGTGGGGAGCATGGCTTGATGAAGCAGGTTTGACACTTGCTGCACATAAAACGGCGGCCGTCTTGATAAGTGGCCGGAAGATAGTGGAGAAGATGGTAGTGACCGTCGGAGGCATTAGGATTGAATCGAAGAGGGCGATAAAATACCTGGGAGTTATTATCAACGACAGGTTGAACTTCAAGGAGTACGTGAAATAAATCGGCGATAAGGCATCTGTAACTCAGGGAGCACTAACGAGGATGATGCCAAATAGTGGAGGACCAAATCCATTTATGAGGAGAATAATATTGATGGTTGAAGTCGCCGCAGTCTAATAGCTAGTGTGTTGGCTTATTAGACGTAAAGCCCGGGTTCGTATTCCACGTCAGGCATTAAAACGAAATATGAAAAAAATATTTCTTTAGCGATTTCCTCTCAGCAGATTTCTGGCAAAAACTCTGAGCGTCAATAAAAAATTGTCATGAAAAGTTTTTCAAAAATCTGTCGTTCGGAATCGACACTGACGTATAAAATTACGCACCCGACATGAGTGGTGTGAGAAGCTAGGTCGTAATCCTGACTGAAGGGTTGTAATGGCCAATTATGTATGTATGTTATAACGTAGATAATGTTACATGTTTGCCTAATATGGTCGGAGGCACTCTTCGTAGGGACAATAAGAACGAAACTATCCTCGGTGTATCGTCTAAGCGCGATTAGATGGATAAGTGGCTTCAGGACAGTGTCTGATGAAGCGGTACTGGTATTGGCAAAGACAATATCGATAGACATAGAGGTGGATGAGATGAGCCGGATATACTTTCGCAATCTTGGGTATCCAGAACAAACAGCAGCTATAAGGGCGGGGGAACGAAGGACTTCCATGCACAGTTTAAACGGAAGATGGACATTTCACCTTGTCCCTGATATAACTTTGGATGGAGAACAAACATTGCGAGCTGAACTAATACGTCACCCAGTTTCTAACTGGTCGTGGATGCTTCGGAAAGTAGCTGCACAGATTTGGACATGACACTTCTCTTATATGCCCAAACTGTGTAGATGAGAAGAAAGATGCGAAGCATATTCTAACATACTGCTCCAGATTTAGATGGCCCGGAGAAACGAGTTTAGAACCAAATCGGCTTAAGGAAGAAGTGTTGAATTCTAGGATTATATGGAACCAATACAGCCAGAAAATGGCGGAAATTATACTGGAACTCTGAAGGTTGGAGGAACGTGATAAAGCTTTAAAGCTAACCAGCAATCCGCGAAGTAATACCTTACGACAGTCCCGCGTGTGGAGAGCGGTTGAAGAATGTAGGGGTGGGTTTAGTACGTACGCACCGGTGATGGTGAATCGTGCACTCTTTTGTTGGAACAAAAGTTTCTTTCGAAAATTCCCACCTCCGGCCGAAGACAAAAAAAACATAACTGGTCATTACAAACCTTCAGTCCGGACTACGACATAGCTTTTCACACCACTTATGTTGTGTCTGTTAATTTTGTACATAAGTGGTAGGAACTGCAGTTTAAAGTCGATTACGAACGACAGACTTTTGAGAAACTTTTTCATGGCAATTTCATTTACTCGCAGACTTTTTGCCAGATATCTGTTGAGAGGAAGTCGACGAAGCAATATTTTTTTATATCTCGGTGTGCTCGAGAAATTAACCTAATAAGTTAACACACTGCCTAATAGACTACAATGACTTCAATTCATGTAATGGCCATTATTACCACTTGCCGTTAAACTTGGGTTTAGTTAAAGGTAACCTTTAACTTCTTTTCGTTATTACAACCTACAGATGAAATAAACATAACTTTTTCAAAAATATGGCAGTGCCGGAGCAATTACAACTTTTTTAAACGCAGTGGCAACGACGGTCTTCTTTTTTGTTGTATTTGCTCACTTTGTTTATATTTGAAGTTGCCACATTGAAAATAATTTTTAATACGGCAGGTTCAAACAAAAACTTAACTTTAAAAGTTACCGGTAGGATGATCCTCCCTTTAGCTTAACGCTCACTTCTATCTTATCGTTCACTTATAATAATGAAAAACAATTTATCTGCCCGTTAATATCCTCTCTTTAGTTAACGGCAAGTTGTAATAATGGCCCTAAGACATGTTAATTTTGATAACTCTTCCCATCTTAACCAATTAAAAATAAAACTTACCAAAGTATTGCGAGCATTAGTAAGTAGTGTGCGGATGATATAAATACGAATCCAAAAATCCCATTTCGGTCAGTCTGTTGTGCCAATTTAATTTTTTTTCGTTTAAGTTTTTTTATGGTTCAGACTAAATGGCCCCATAAGAAGATGTTGATGCCTTTGTCCTCTTAATTTCTTGTTGCAGTCGTCATAAAATTCAAACATTTCAAGGTCAATGTTAAAACACTTAAGAGTTTAGCTGTTCATGTTTAAAAACGAAAATCCAGCTGTGGCTGCTAAATCTGTTGTTTTATTTTTGGCCATTTTATCTTATATTTGAATAATAAAATTTTGTTGGTGGGTTTTTTTAAATTTGTTTTTGGGCTGTTATTTATGGAGTCACTAAAGAGACTTTACGACAGACGCATAAACTCTTTTTAAGTACATTTTTAATCGTCAATTCTTTTTGAGTTTATTTACTTCTTGTCCAATAAAGTTTAACGCAATGAACGATTATCAGCCACTATATCAGCCTTTATGATGGGAATAGAGAGCCTATAATGATATTGAAGTAGACTTTTCTAGTTTTCTGTTGTTTCACAGAAATTCACAATTAAAGATCTTACGTTCGTACATTTTTATTTTACAATCTTTGATTTCCTTTGTGGAAGAAATTACTGTGTCCCATAGCTGGATTCCATAACATTGAATGGGTTTTACCCTTTGGTTTTAGCCTTTGGTTTTAACCTTTCAAATTAAATAAGTTTTTGTAATTAATTGCAATACTTCAAGGATATTTATAAACAAAATTTTGTTTCGTATTTTATCCAAATTCAAAACTTGCTTTTGGTAATTTGAACGTTTACAAAGTCCGTATGTGGAATCTGTTCAGAACAACTAAACACTATATCATCCCATGCGCTACCAGATTATTGCAATACTTTTCAGCCTGAAATATTTGAATTCGGTATCCGGTATTAATGACAGTAAAGCGGCTATTAGTGTAGAATGAGAATGTGTACACCACATCTAAGATGCTCCACGAATGCCGACTGTCTCCATAGGAGACAACAAGACAATCGACGGTTAGGTTTATTTGGGATGCTGAACACGGGGACATTGAAGGTAACGACAAAGCCGACGCTCTTGTTAAAGCTGGCACCACGGAAATTTCAAATGAATTCCTACATGACAGCGGCATTCGTCAGCAGACAGGTAAACAAATACATACGACGTATTTTTGAGAAACTTTTACATGGCAATTTTTATTTACTCTCAGAGCTTGTGCCAGAAATCTGCTGAGAGGAATTCGCCGAAGAAATAGTTTTTGTGTTTTATTTTGATGTCTGGGCTCGAACCCTGGCTTTACGTCTAATAAGCCAACACACTACCTACTAGACTACGGCGACTTCACAGGCAAACAAATGGTCTCACAAAACCTGCATTAATTGGCAAAGGTAAGATGGGGTAATGAACCCAGAGAGATCTGTATATGCCCGCCTTGTATATATGTAGAATAGAATTTGAACTGAACCTATCAAGATGCCATATAAAGAACCTCATAGCGACTATTAGTTTCCTAGAGAATGTGTACATCACATCTAAGATGTTTCAAGAATGCCGACTATCTCTATAGGAGACAAAGAGGCATTCGACGGTTATCTTTTTTGGGCTCCTGGACGCGGGGACATTGAAGGTAACAACAAGGTCAACGCACTTACTAAATCTGGCACCATGGAGAATTCATATGAATTCCTACATGAGATTGGCGTTCCTCAGCAGATTGGCAAACAAAAGGTCTCACAAGATCTCCATTAATTAGCAAAGGTTAGATGGGGTAATGAAGGTTAGATGGGGTAATGAACATTTAGGGACACCAACTTCATAGCTGTGATAACGGAATACTGGCCTCTGAGTGTTTACGACAGTAGACTGGGAATTCCTCATAACGCGTTCTGCAGAAACTGCAGCGAGGAAGAAGAGAAGACCACAGTACATATTCTGGCCGAATTTCAAAATGTATCAATACAATGTTTGTCTGCAGTTCTACTACGGTATATAAATTATTTAGATATGCAAAGTTACCAAACAATGCATCAACTAAAAATCTGATGCCTGATTGCTTTTTGGCTGCGTTAAAAATACACATTGACGACGTTTTGAAATAGTATACATTGTAAACATTTTGTATAGCGGCTTTATGAAACACTATACTTTGTTCAAACACAAAGCAACTAACATTTTGGAAGTCAGCCTCTCTGTCATTGTCCGGCGATTGGGAACCTGAGAAGAATAATTCCTGGACACGCATTTATTCACAAAACTGAAGACGAATTGTGAAAAATGCACACTCCCATAATGCTATCGGAATGGATAACATATGCCAACCAGGAGCTATACATATGTATGTATGTATTACGGAATAGGTAATATCGATATTACAACGAGACCTTATATGACTCAAAATAAGGTGTGCCCATAACGACGGCTGCCAGTTTAATCCAACCTCACTTTATTTGGAACTTTACTCTTATAATATTGCAGAATAAGTTTTACGATTGATTTTGTAAGTATAGATTGTGATTATTTATACAGAAATTAATCTTTAAATATCCGTATACGAAATATTTTTGTAAGCGATACTGCTGTTACAATATGCATTGAACGGAGAGATGTTATTTTTCCCCCCACAATCGATTTATGTACAATGGTTTTAAATTTTTTTATAATAAGCTCTATAATACTAGCAGAACATTTCTGATAAGGGATAAGGAAGGATATCTATTCACTGACAACACTGAACATGAATTCATGTTAGATGTAGTGGAACAGTTATTCTTAGATCAATCCATACAAATTTATTAATTCTGCTCTGTAATCCCAGATTCATGGCAATTTTATTTACTCTCAGAGTTTTTGCCAGAAATCTGCTGAGAAGAAGTCGCCGAAGAAATATTTTTTCATATTTCGTTTAGTTGGAGATGCCTAACCTGGGGTTTGAACCGAGGCCTCACATCCAATAAGCCAACATACTACTTACTAGATCACGGCTACTTCGACGTTTTTCTGATAGCAGTTCTTAATTTGGTAAGATAAGTAAGATAAGGTAAGATAAGTTTGAAGCAGTTACAAATATGTAGTTAGTGATGACGAATTTAAAAATATCAGAAACCATACGTTATGCTCACAACAAAGGATCTGATCACATTCATGAACTATTTGATGGAGTATTACGCTACCTACTATTAGAAGTTACTGGTTTACTGAACAATATATAAGTATGCCATGTGTAGCCTCAGTTCTGCATCTTTCAAGAAGAAATTTCAATATCTGCAGCAATAAGTCGTAAGCACTACTAATATCCTCCGAATTCGATACAGCATATATATTTAGGTTCATTACTGAGAGTTCCAATAAAAATTTCCAATTAGTCATGAACGATATCACTCTGCCAATCTATCAACTCGCGTTTTATAACACAAAATAGGAATTTAATAGTCCATACTCTAATAATATGCCAAGAAAGCTTGGCTTGGCTTAAAATAAACAATTAAATCTATTTATCCAATTGAATTTCAATGTTTTCTATCAATTTGCAAAGGAATATCTTAGCTCCTAATACTCTCGCTCTCAGTGCGAACATTTAACACCCTTAAAGCATATTGGGATAAAACTTATGTAAGTACTAACGTCTTTTTTTCCTTTTTTCATTTTAATTATGCTAAAAGTAGCTTCGAAACTTCCCAAAATATACTCGTGAAAATGTTAAAACCGATTTGCAGGTTAACGGTTAACCAGTAATTTTTTTTCTGTAATTTTTTTTATGACATCTACTATATTTAGGGCCATTATTACAACTTGCCGTTAAACTTGGGTTTAGTTAAAGGTACCTTTAGCTAAAGGAAACTGTAAAGTTACCTTTAACTTATTTACCTTTAACGTTATTACAACTTACAGATACAATTTTTCAAAAATATGGCAGTGCCGGAGCAATGTCGATAAAACTGCTCAATTATACAAGTTTTTTTTAACGCAGTGGCAACCGCGGGGTTCGTCTTTTTGTAGTATATGCTCATTTTGTTTAAATTTGAAGTTGCCATATTGAAAATAATAATATAATATGGCAAGTTCAAACTAAAGGTACCTTTAACTAAAGCCAAGTTTAACGGCAAGTTGTAATAATGGCCCTTAAAGTTAAAAGTTAAAGTTGTCCTTCGCAATGTAATGAAAAATTACAATCCCGTGGATGACGAGATGACGATGACGGAAATAGAGGGTGGATGTAGTACGTAGGCGTCAGTCACTATGAATCATATACGCTCATGTTGGTAGTTACAAGTATTTTTTTAAGATTTAAAGATTCAGAACAAAGAAAAAAACCTAAAACGCTGCAACAACATACACAAAGGTACAATGCCTCAAGGCCATATCAGTCGCTCTTGTCATGGCATATTCTTCCGCCTGATGACATGAGAGTAGTTGGCTTGGAATGTAATTTTAATGGTTTTAAAATCTTTTAAAAAATAACTGTTATAAAGGAAAATTTCATAGGATAAGTATACAACACTATATTACACATACAATCAGTATAGGGCCTCCTTTACAAATAATCCTCATCGTGTTAAAAGTTATACTCGCGATAATAAATAACTCAGGCTATACTAAGGCGGGTGGTGGTTGTTATTATTGTTTGGCATGTGGTTGAGTTCAATGTACGATCATGCTGAGGCCTTTTCTCACGTTTAAATTTTTTAACAACAACAACAACAACGACAACAATAAAAGCAATTCATTTCGTCATAATCTCTGTTGGTGCAAATCTTTATTCGTGTGTTTTTTGATTCTGTAGTTTATGATACGTTTTATTGTTATTTTTTTTTTTTTGAATTTTTTTTTTTTTGGCGCTGATGATCAGCATCAGTATCAATAACAACAGTGTCTTCATTATCTTTAGGTAGTCATATCGTATGCAAATTAATTTCCATTCATTATTCATACACACACACACGTTGTTGTTATTGTTGTTGTTGTTGTCGCTATGTATTTAAATTTAAACCGTTAAGGACGTCGCATGTGTTTACCGGAAGGCCTTTACACTCACTCACAACGTCGTTTGTTGTTTTTTCTTTCCTGTTAAATGAACTTTTTATCGCTCATGTTGTACTTGCATAGTTTTTTTTAATGATCACATGGAGACGACTTACGATCATGTAAAAAAAAACTTGAGTGTGTATATATGTATGTGTGTATGTAAATTCTTCTTTTTTATTGACAAAGTGGCCATAAATATTTTTGTTGTTTTAACGTACAATAACAATATTTTTAAATTAAATTGAAAAGTGAAACTTAATACACACGAATTGAATGGAAAAGTGATTTGGCTTGGAATGTTTTTAATTTTTTTTATTACAAAAAAATATTTTTTGCGTGTATTGTATATAAGATTGACTATGTATGTATGTGCTTATAATGGTCTCACACCTATTTTCTGGCTGGGGGCAGGTTAGACTGGTTTTATTTATATTAAGTGTCGGATTAAAAATTAGTTTTTTTTGTTTTTAACGAATTCGGTCAGAAATAGTTGACAACTTGTGTGAGAGCTTCTCACGCCACCCACGTTGGGTGTTAATTTAAAATCTATCTATTCCGAATGACAGATTTTTGAGAAATTTTTCATGGCAATTTTATTTTTTTTACTCTCAGAGTTTTTGCAATTAATCTGCTAAAAGGAAGTCGCCAAAGCAATATTTTTTATATTTCGTTTTGTTCGAGATCTCTGATCTGGGGTTTGAATCGTGGTCTCTCGTCTAATAAGCCAACAGACTACCTACTAGACTACGGCGACTTCAATATCAGCATACAAACCAATTATTCGGAAAAACTTAGTAAATTTCAGTCAAAATTTGGAAAATCTTAAGATAGTTATGTAGGCTTGAGGAATTCGTTTAAGTCCTATGGCTTATTGAATGTGTTATATTCACTCTGATCTTGATTGATTATGGAGAAATTATAAATCCAATCAGTGAAAGCCTGTAAGAACTAATCCTGACTATTATAAATATTTCCACACAACAAGAGAATGCTCACAGGTTGGTATTCTATCACCACTAATGTGGATCCTACTTGTGGGTGAACGCATGAAAAAACTATTTTGGTTCATCTGTATGCTGATGATGTGCAGCTTTATACCAGCGCTCGTAAGGAGAATATTGATTCTTTTTTACACTCCATTAACCGTGATTTGATAGAATTGACAGTTGGGCTTCGGCACATGTCAGAGTCCAAATGTATTATGCTTTCAGAAACCAATGTCTCGTTTGTCATACCTGAATTGACTATCAGGGGAAATCGAATTGACTTTGTCAAGTTTGCAACCAATCTGGGCATTGTCTTTAATGACAGTTTATCGTGGAGTAGCCATGTAAATGTTGTTGTCGGCAGAATTTATAGCATGCTTCGAAATTTATGGGCTGTCATAGATTTGACTCCTTTTGTCATTCGAATGCAACTTGCTAAAACATATTTAATTCCTGTGCTTTTGTATGGGTGTGAAATCTTCGCAAACTGCGATAGTAATGACAACCGGAAACTGAACTTGGCATACAACAATATAGCAAGATACGTCTTTCTTAAAGGTCGGCGGGATAATATTTCTCATTTAGCGTACCAGATATTTAGTGTGAAATTTGATAATCTTCTGAAAATTAAATGCCTCATTCTATTCAATAAAATTATTAATACGACACAGCCGGAATATTTATTGGGCCGAATTAAGTTTGCTAGGTCATACCGGGGCATGAAGATTATTCAACAACGTTACAAGACTCTTTTGTCACAGCGACAGTTTTTTATACACACCACTAGTCTCTGGAATTCCCTACCAAATTACGTCCAAAAGTTAGGCAATGCAAATGCGTTCAAAAAGGAGTTATTTAAATTGTTCTCTTCTTATTGAAAAGTTTGTTACGTTCTTAGCATGTTTATTATATTGGTTAAATATTTATCCTTACTTTCTTATACCGATTTTTGTAAATACATCTTTTCTATATCTTTAGAATTTTTTATTTTTTTAAATTTTTTATTTTCTTTTATTTCCGTAGTATTGTTAGTTTTTCTGAATTGCTTTAAATTATATTTCTACTTACATTTAATATTTTAATTAATTTGTTTTTTATATTAATTTGTTAGTTTTACTTAATTTCTTATATTTCACAATTTTTATTATTTTTTTGTTTTATATCTTATTGATCCAAAAAGCTCCGTTTTAACTGTCACCTAGACAGAACCAGTAGTGGACTTGGCAATGGAACTAAGTAATGAAAATCTCATAAAAGAGAAGTTATTTTGTGGTATGCTGATATGTCGAAGACGGATTTTGAGACAAATCTTCAGAAAATACGATTAAGTTCTACTATGTTCCAGGTTATGTAGGAATTCTCTGCAATGAGCAAACGATTTTGCAAAGACTTTGTAAGTTTGAGGCATGCATCGGAATATTCAGGAATAATTGGAGGTTGGTCTTTGTAGTCTCAGAATAAAATTAAAAATTAGATGGCATTAATCCTTTAGAATGCGGCCCTATGCTCCCTAGAGGAGTAAGAGGAACATATGTATATAATCCTTTAAAATAACGTTTAATTTTGTTGCACTGATATTATTAAAAAGTAGGAAAATTGGGTACCCAAAGAATAAAAGCCGATATAAGTTGAAAGCTGATAGTAGAAGTCCGCAATGCTGATTGCAAGTAAAGAAAACATTTTCCATTGAATCAAAATTAGCAATGCTAAATTAATCCACTACATATTTCACTGATTTTTTAATAAAATATATTTACCATGAAAGGTTATATCAATATAACACTTGGAATATTTTGTTTATTAATGCAGTTATTTATCCAAGATTAAAGTAGGATAGAGAAGACTTATTAACATAATATTTCGGGTGCCCTGGTAGTCTAGTGGGTAGTGTGATAGACTATTAGCGTGAGGACCGTGGGTTCGATTCCCACCAGAGGCTCTGGTCTGTGACACCACACCGAGCATATGGTCAAAGTTACTCAGCTCGTATATAATTAGAATATAATTTGTAATTGTATTCTAATAAATAAATAACTTAACATTTCATATTATTGTTAAATGTTAAAAATAACATTAACATAACAATAATTATGGATCCGTTTAGGCAGTTTTGCATTTCCGTTTAAATTAGATGGATCGATTCTTCTGCAATTAAGCTGTGAAGTTGGACGTTAAGGTGATGAAGAAAGGACTTCTACCAACAACGAGACACCTTAAATACAAACAAAAAAAATTTGTATATGATAAAAATAAAATTGTTTTTAAAGTTGAATCTGTGCTTATAATAACTAGAATAGATACAAAAATTTGTTTAAAAGATGTCATTTATTTTCTAAATAAAAAGCTCTGTGAACAATTAAAAAAATTATCCGTACAGCAATGCACATTTAAATTGGTTCATTCGATTTTTTTTATAACACAAGGTGTGTATGATTTCAAGCTTCTGCATGTATAGTATTATTGAGCAATTGCTAATTAGTTATTGTGTGCTGTCAAATATATATTTTCTCGCTTCCACACAAATCGTCTACCTTCTGATCTAAAAATTTTTAATTTTACTCTTATCTTTTTATTTAATTATTTATCAGAAGTTTTTGAATTTTTAATATATTTTCTGGCGTAACACTAAACGGTATAAAAGGCTTCTTATTTGGAAAATATAAATTACATTAGTTCAAATAAAAATAAAAAAATAAAAACAAGCAGAAAATTCAGTAAGATTTGTGCAACGTTTTCATAAATTCGTTCAGTTTTTTTGTACAGCATTGGTTCGATATCCGTTCGGTTTTCCTTCGCAAAAAACGGAAGTATGTACATCCGTTCGATCTTTTGCTGGGGAAATTAAAAGTGAACGCATACTCTTTTGTTATCTCCCTATTACGTTTTGAACTCATGATCTTGGTCTAATATTTTTAGCAATTTTCCACATTATGCTGCCGTCATTAAGCAGTTTTACCAAAAACACTTTGGCGTCAATGTGAATTTGTAAATTTTCATTTCCCATCGAACTTAAAAGCTTAGATTTTGAAAAAAAAAACAATACAAATTCAATAAAATCGTTACTTTAGTTATGTTAGTTCATAAGTTCACCGTTGTACGAACGTATTGATTGAGATTATTTCCTGAGCCTTTTGTTTTTTATTTATTCTTTGTAGCACATGCTAGAAATTTTTGTTGTCTCAGTTATTTACAGCTTTTTTCATCTCTTGAAAACAATTTTAGTTGACTGAAATCGAACTGTTATTTATTCAAATACGATGTAATATAATGTTAAGTAATGTACAGTATTTCCTCAATTTACGTCGTTATGATTTATGATTTCAAATTTTTCTTTCTTCTAATTTCTTTTACAAAATGATTTACAAAAAATTGACAACTGGGCTAGGGCAAATGGACTTTGTTTGAATCCCTCTAAGTCAAAAAGTTTACTACTCTCCAGAACTAGGAGAACTTGTTGTGCCAGATATTATTACCAGGGGGAATAAAATTGGTTTTGTTGAATCCGCATCCAATCTGGGTATTATTTTTAATGGTCGGCTAACGTTTACGGTATGCTTAGAAACTTGTGGGCTGTTATAGATTCGACTCTCTTTGCCATACGTATGCAACTGGCTAAAACCTATTTGATTGCTGTTTTCCTATACGGATCTGAAATTTTCACAAACTGTGATACTGATGATAAGCGGAAACTGAACTTGGCTTATAATAATATAGCCAGATATGAATTTATTAAGGGACGTCGGGACCATATATCTCAATTTTCTTACCAGATATTTGGAGTTAATTTTGGTAGTCTTTTAAATATTAAATGCATTATTCTCCTCCATAAGATTATTATTTTAAAGCAGCCAGTATACTTATTTAGTAGAATTACATTTGCTAGATCCAACCGCGGTATGAAAATTATCCAACTTAGACGTAAGACTCTTCTGTCACAGCGCTAGTTTTTTATACACACAATTATGTTCAAGAAGTAGTTATACAATTTATTAAAGTAGTCTTTAACATATTTTAATTATTTTGTACATTTTTACTTTCTATTTTTATTAGCGATTTCTTCAATTTTCATTTTCCTTATTTAGTCTTTAAATTTTTATTGATTCTCTATTTATACATATATTTTTCATTGTTTGTGTATATTTCTTGATATTGGTATACATATGTATACTGTTATTCGTATTTTTCCTACTATATTTCTTAACTATATTCATTTCTTTTTATCCTAAATTTTTCTTCGATTGCTATATTTTCTGATATTATAACATGTTCTAATTCATTTCTAATCCTACATTATTCCTTACATTTTCTTACTTATTTTATCAATGATTTTTTATTACTTTTTTTTGGTGAACTCCCATAGCACTCTCATTTATAAGATTAATATCTTGTTGTGTTATGATTAATATTAAATAGATAAATAAATAAAATAAAATTTTTAAAATAATAAATCTTCTCTCATCGATTTACGTCGTCATTCGATTTATGTACTTCGTCTCGGATGTTTAGCTGTTTTTTGATTGAACGCCAGTAAAGGGTGGGTAGAAAGGACAAGAACAACTTAATAACATAATAGTTGCAGGAGAATCTGCAAGTGCAGACAGTGAAGACTAAAAACATTTCCCAAAAAAATTTAAACGAATAATTGATGAAGTTTGATATTCCATTTACCAACTTTTTAAATGGCGACTGGCCTGGATAATTCACCAAAGATTTCAAAATAAAGATTAACCCTCGGCTGCGAGGAAATGTTGCTAAAAATTTTAAAATTAAATTTTTGTAGTTTAGAAGTCGGAAACACGAACGGCTGCACATTTACAAAATGCTGCACATTTACACAAAAAATGCTTGAACTAATTACAAGTTATTTAACCACAGTTCAAAGAATAACTTTTATTAGCAAATTAAGAAAAAAAAAAACTATTGTAATCCAGCAATGCCTAGTACATCATAAGATGATAATAGACTACAATAGTCCTATGTCCACAACTGAAGATGGAAATATCAGAACGGTTAACAATATCAACAAAAAAAAATTAAAAACTCGGCGCACGCAGTTGGATTATCTGGTACAGAAAATTGCTGATTATTTAAACTTGGATAATAATTCACCTATAAAATTAGAACTCTTTCTGATGAGTTAAAAAACTTTAGATAATCGAGACTTATAGACACAGTTGACATTGACATAGCTTTCTGAAGCTGACTGCATAAAAAGTTAACGCAAATTTTTGAAGTTAGGGAAAAAGTTAAGTCGGCAAAGACAACAGTAAATTCTAGTCTTAAATAATATCGACAAACGTATGAAGAGGAAAAGAAATGAATTGCAACCTATTCTGAAACTATTTTAATAAAAATGCCTGTACAAATCGAGATAAGAATCATCGATGATGACACAGAAAACCTTTAATATAATTTTCGTAATCCCTTGTGAAATATATTTATGCATACATTTAATTTTTATTAAGTTGTTGTTTTTTAAACTTCTTTTTATTATTTAATACGAATTTTATTTTATAGGACTGAATTTATAACTTTTTTGCGCCTTTTAAATATGTTCTACTTTATAGTACATATAATTTCCATTTACCTCGTTTCGATTTATTTTCATTCTTTGGAAGCAATCGCGACGTAAATCGAGGGATTCCTGTATATTGTAATATGGTGTATGGAGAATTCTTTGAGTCAATGCCGGTACAGGAGTAGAATTTTGCATACGGAACTATGACGCAGAATAGCATAACACTGTAGAGGTGCACAGTTTGCCATTTTCAACATCATGGTTATTTGTATGGTCGGTGTTAATAACCGATAACTCGGGAGCTGTGCTATGAATTTAGAAACTTAGAAAGAAAGCAGTCGACATCTTAGCGTATATTGTAGATAATAGGAGTAAAAGAATGCTTCCTATTTAATTGTAATATTCTACATTTAAATGTTTCCTTTTTTTTGTATAAATCACAAAAGTCTTTGGCTTTTACGCAATTATGAATTCAAAATGTGTTTGTTTATTAAAATAAAATGTAAAAAAGTTTTTTATTTTTTTCTGTTATTATTAAATGAAAATAAAACAAATATTTTACGGCCCACTCTAAATGTAAATTGATGGGATTTACGATCGATAGCCGATTGTAAAGCTTGATAAACGTGTTTCCAATCAGGGATTATTCACACTGAAAGTCAGTTGATAATTCAATTTTTGTTTTTTTTTTTTTGCTACGTTTACGTTTACGTTTTTATGATAACATCTTTTTTTGCTTTTATTGAATTGTAAATTGTTTACATATGTACATATGTATGTATGTATGTACTAACATATTTACTACAAAATACTCTGAATGATTAAAAGCGATATGGAGAATGTTATGTTTTTATGCTACAAATATTTGCCCAAAACAATTAAGAGGTCAGAAACGGCGTCTTTATTAACAAAAAAACTTTTTTACACATCATAATGAGAAACATTTCTTGTATCTTGATGAGCACATGATGTTTAATATGTATTTTTTTTTCTAATAAATTTTTTACCAAATTGTGGTATCATCAGCGGAAGTACGTTAACAAAATAAACTATTAAACGACATGGAGAAATATCCAAACGAATGATTGATGATTTCGATTATGTTTTGTTAGAAACATAAACAGTAATCAATAGATTTAAGTCTCTCTCATAGATTAAGTGAGACAGTTCCATGTAAAATGTAACAATTTCTCCCAAAATAATAATATTAAACTGATTTTAATTAAATTTGATATGGTGAGTTACGGATCAGATAATTATCTCTTTGATTGAATTCATTGAAAAAAAGTTTTATGAAATGCACGATAACGTCTCAAGCTGATCATACACTAAGAACCAATTTTCTAAATTGAATTCAAATTAAGGACAGTAGAGTTGGTGAAATTAGCCGATATTTTAGAAAATAAAAAAAGAGATTTTGAAATTAGAAACCAAGTGTCAGATTAGCACTTTTTTGGAGTTTTTTTTTTAAAGGCAGGTATGTATGATTAACAAAAGAAAAAAAATCGGACATGGCTGTTACTCATACACCATACACATTGGGTCCTAGACAACCCCATTCCGAAGTAGAACACTCTGAGTCTAGAATGTCCTGTCAAAACACCAATTGCAAACATCAGGTTATTTCAGATTATTTCCTGCTTCTAATGCAAAATCCTCTCTCAACCCATTAGTATGCCACAAAATACTTTTTTAGTTAATAGGTAATTATAACCCTTTGTTCAAGATTAGCTAGGTTCTCATGTTATGTGTGTTAATGTTATCCATGAGTGGTGAAACCTACAATTTAAAATCGACTCCGAACAACAAACTTTTGAGACACTTTTCATTGCAATTTTATTTACAACCTTTTGTAATAGGGCATGCAGCTTCCAAATTACTCCATTCATTTTTATTACTTACTTCTATTGCGAAACACTTCCCAAAATATTAAAGTCTACAAGATTTTTCCAGAGGGCAATTAAGGAAATTTTTCTGCTAGTCGATTCCTTTGGTCATAAAACCTCCTAATGAATTGCATGTCTTCTAACAACCAAAGCTTTGGTCTTCACTACTATGTGCTCTATATCCAATAGAGTTTCGAGCGCCGCTGTAGGACAGGTTCTCGTGCCTTTGTTATAACAATACACGCTAGTCTCTGTATCTTGTCTAATTCAAATTAAGCTGTATTCAGTTTTATACCACTTGGAAAGACAATTCCACACGATTGGTTTGACCACCATGGTGTTCTTTCAGTACATAATTCCTGGGTTACAACATCAACATTTCTTTGCAACCCTTCTCCTTATCATTATGGTATGTTTGACCCATACGGAGATGCTCTCTAGATATTTGAACTCCATTTTTTTGTGCTATTATTATCTAAGAGTTGAATATTTTTCATTTAGGAAGTTTACTTTTTTTTAGTAAATGGTATTATTGTGGTCGCGATCGGATTTATCCTTAGGCCTACTGTCAAGCATCAGGGACTTAAAATCTCAAGACCTCTTTGAATGATATCGCAAAGCATCTCTTCAAATTTACCTTCAACCATGCTTATACTTAGCATATCATACGTTCTATACCCCTTCTATTCAATAATCTATTTATGATCTTGTGAGGAGTGTTATCAAATCGACACTCTGTATCAAGAAATGCAAATATGTTTTCTTCTTTATATTCATGAACTATTGAAAGTTTCTTACTAAATATACAAGAACTGACTCAGTAGATCTGTCTGCCTTATATCATAAACGTGCTGCCTTAGATGCACTGGTAGGCCTTATATTTTTGTCCACAACTTTTTTAATGTTTTCAACATGAAGGACGTCAGACTGATTAGTCTGAAGACTGTTGGGCCTGCAGTGTCCTTTTTACCCAAAACCAAATATTAATTTTTATCGAATATGTAATTAATAAGTAGTCGCCGTAGACTAGTAGGTAGTGTGTTGGCTTATTAGACGTAAAGCCAGGGTTCGAGCCTCAGGTCAGACATCAAAATAAAATACAAAAAGTATTTCTTCGGCCACTTCCTCTCAGCTGGTTCATGCAAAAACTCTGAGAGTAAATAAAATTGCCATTAAAAGTTTCTCAAAAATCTTTCGTTGGGAGTCGACTTTAAACTGTAGGTCCCGCCACTCATGTATAAAAATTGACGCACTCAACATGAGTGGTGTGATAAACTAGGTCGTAATCCTGACTGAAGGGTTGTAATGACCAATTATGTATGTATGTAATTCAATTAAATCTTTCTAAATGTAGCTCCGCATCACGTCAAACCATTCCTTTTATGAAGTGAATGTATTTATAAAAAATATTTTTGTTTAACATTGATTAATAAACCTTTTATAAATCAATTTTATTTTATATGTATCTAATATTTTATTTTTATTTTATATCTATCAATCTAATAATCTCTGATTGTTGTATTGGTTTTTTCTGTTCTGTCGTTAAAATAATCTTCTTCATATGTATTCTAAACTTGCCAACTTTTTGTCGTCGGTCGTCTTTTCGTCTTTAAAGCATAATAGTCCCTTTATGGGCAGAAAAAATTCTAGCCGTTCCCGGAGTCTCTTACGTTAAAAAGGGGGTTCAAAGTGCATTTTATCCTCTCTCCGATACATGTAAACCCTGAAAAAATACTGTCAACTTCAATCGAGTTAATGAGTCAGCAATGGAGACTTTATACAAATTTTCCAAACAATAAGTCATTGATTTTGTAGGCGTAAACAGTTGTAAATGAGGTCGCAGTATATTGTGTTTTGATTTATTAGACGAGACCCGTTGTTCAAACAGCGGCTAAAACATCACGAACAAAACGATATTAAAAAAAAAATATTTCTTTCGGCGATTTCCTTTCAGCAGTCGCTTGGAATCGGCATTAATCTAATGGAAAAATTTAATACACCCAACATTAATACACGGCATTAAACTAATGGATAAGTTTAATACATACAACATAGGTGGTATAAGAAGCTACGCTGTAATCCTAATTAAAGACAATTATTACAACTTTCCGTTAAAGTTGGGTTTAGTTAAAGGTAACTTTAGCTAAAGTGAACTTTAGAGTCACCTTTAACTTCTTTTCGTTATTACAACCTAATGATAAAATAAAGTTAACTTTTTCAAAAATATGGCAGTGTCAGAGCAATGTCCATAACTCTGTTCAATTAAACAAGTTTTTTTTAAACGAAGTGGCAACGAGGGGCTTCTTTTTTGTTGTATTTACTCATTTTGTTTATATTTGAAGTTGTCATATTGAAAATAATAATATAATATGCAAAGTTCAAACATAAAGTGTACTTTAAAAGTTAAAGGTAGGTAGCTTAACGATCACTTCTATCTTATTGGGTGCTCATAATAACGAAAAACAATATATCTGCCTGTTAAAATCCTCCCTTTAGTTAACGGCAAGTTGTAATAATGGCCCTAAGTGTTATAATGACCAATTAAGGGCGTAAGTAAGTAGGCTATCAACAACCTTTATGGAGTAGATGATGATACCAAATAATTCTATTTATTATTACCATACCGAGGATGATAACAAAACAAAATGTGAACAGTGCATTAACCTTTAAATGTCGTTTGGATTTTATTTACAATTCCCACAAGTGGTAATCGATAAATTGTAATTTGAAAAATGCAAAATTCAAAAAAACAATTCAATTTCAAATTAATCCTGTACTTACACTTGTAGTCTTCTGCTCTAACAAAATCATGAACAACTGAGACGAGACAAATAATAACAAATAAAATTAAATAAAATTAATAACATGTTTATTTTACCAATTAATACATGGTAATTATTCAATTTTTTTATTATTGTTGGAGAATATTGTTTAATAATCTGAATATTTAATACCGACTACTAAATAAATGAATGAATTTGAATTTTAAATTTAATGAGGTGTTTAGGAAAAAATTGAATTTTTTTTATTTGGGGAATAAAAAATACACAAATTTGTGTGTAAATTTCTAAAATTTAAACAATTGAAATTAATTTTCTCTTACTTTTTTTTACTTTTTTTGTTTTGTTTGTATCTGTAACATTGTGATGCGGGTAAGTATTGTTGATTTTTTTTTTCACAAATAAAACGGAAGAAATCTTTTTGATTTTGATTGATGCAAATTCATAAGACAAACAAAGGGAGGATTACACACTTAATTAAGACAGTCGGTTATAAATAATAATTAATTAATATAAATTGTTTATTAATAAAAATGATATGATATGTCAAATTAACAAAAATGCCTGTCGTTAATCAATTTTATTTTGAAATTGAGCAAAATTCTCTGTGTACCATACACTTGCACTGCCAGCATGGATGGATTTTTGTTAATACAAGATTATTTAGAGCCTTGTATAGAAAATAATCTAAAAAAATAAAAACAAAAAACGTTTGTGAAATCTTTCAAAATCTTATGATATCACATAAGCAAGCAATTGCACTTTTTAATCGGTTTTTAATTCGTATTTAAAAATTCCATATTTGAAGTGTTTAGAGTTGAATCAACTTTGTGTTGAGGTTAATATACTAAAAAAATCATCTTTTTTTTTTGGAATTATTTTTGGACGCACAGTTAATAAATTATTAATTTAAAATATTTAAGGTTAAATTGCGAAGAAATTAAAATCACACGATTACAAGTTAAACAAAAAAAAAAAATTAAAATATTTTAAAATTCATTCAAAAAATTACTCATCCATTGCGAAATAGTACTCGATGAGCAGTAATGAATCAAATAATTTTTTAGATTCAGAAACGATTTGTATTCATATTTACGTGTTGTTTCCCAAAATTCAGATGATGAAAAACATAATTTTCGGGCGATTTTCTGCAGATATGTTTGGTACTTCAAAAAAAAATTAAATTACAACCTTCCGTACTTTTACAGTTAATAACGGTAATTGACGGTTGAAGGTGTACCTGTCAAATTATATACATACATACATGCATACATAATTGGTCATTACAACCCTTCAGTCAGGATTACGATGTAGCCTCTCACATCACTTATGTTGTGTGGAACCTATTAGAATGTATCGCCCACGTTAAGCGGGATCTTACTGCATTACTGCCCGTGGTTGAAACATATCGAACAAAACGAAATTTGAAAAATGTTTCTTTCGGCGACTTCCTCTTAGCATTCACTCGGAATCGACATTAAAATCAAGGATAAAATTAATACATACAATATGAAGAAGCTTGGTTGTAATCCTGTTTAAATGGTTGTAATGGCCTATTAAGTATGTAAGTAAATAGTAAGTAGACTGTCACTGAGGAAAGAAATCATTTTGTAGAAGTAATATTCTTCTAGCTTAGGATGATGATAATAAAAAAAAACGAGACCAGTGCATTAACCTTTAAATGTCATTTGGATTTTATTTACAGTTCCCACAAGTGGAGTCGCCGTAGCCCACGGTTCAAACCCGAAGTCAGACATCAAAACGAAAATATAAAACAATATTTGAATATTTGACTTACTCACAGCAGATTTCTGGCAAAAACTCTGAGCGTAAATAAAATTGTCATGAAAAGTTTCTCAAAAAATCTGTCGTTCAGAGTCGACTTAAAACTATAGGTCCCGCCACTTATGGCAAAAACTCTTCTTAAATCAACTAAATTTGAGGCAAACAAAAATTTTATTGAGAAACTATAATAAGAAAAGGTCTGTGTCATGAATCAGGCTATCAAGGAATAAACTGACGGGGTACGCTAGACTCAGAGTGATCTTATTCAAAAAGGGGGTTGTCTGGAGTCCAACGTGTAGATTCTGTGACTATGAGAATGAATTATCGGAACACATTCTTGGAATTTGTGGGGCAATAGTATATCTCAGAAAACAAACATTTGGGTGGCGTATGCAATGCTAGACAGGAAATTGTCACTGTGGACAATGTGTGTTATGCTTAAAATCAGGGCAATAGGGTTAGTGGAGACATTATTGGGAGTGAGTTCCACAAAACTGTTAATGTACAAAAAATTTAGGTAGCTTTTTTCACATCTTTTCACATTTTATAGACATCCTTATTACATGCTTTAAAAATGAACACAAAATCCTTCTACTCCACTTTATTTTTGCAAAAGTTACAATCTTATGACATACATGGTTTTAAAAAAATGATCTGACACTAGTTTTTGTTAGATTAAACCACTGTGGAATTGATATTCAATTAGTAGTCTAGTAGGTAGTGTGTTAGATGTCAGGCCATGGTTCAAACTCCAGCTCAGATATCTCGAACAAAACGAATTACGAAAAAAATATTTACTCCACTCAGCAGATTTCTGGCAAAAGTTTTAAGAGTAAATAAAATTGTCATGAAAAGATTCCCAAAACTCAGAACCCACCACTCATGTCTAAAATTAACTCAAGCAGCATAAGTGGTAACGCTAGGTTGTAATCCTGACTGAATGGTTGTAATGGCCACACCACTTATATTGAGTGCGTTAATTATATCCATAAGTGGCGGGACCTACACATTAAACTCGACTCCAAACGACAGATTTTTTTGAGAAACTTTTCATGGCAATTTTTATTTACTCTCAGAGTTACTGCCAGAAATCTGCTGAGAGGAAGTCGCCTACGAAATATTATTTCGTATTTCGTTTTGATCCAGATGTCTGTTTTGGGTTTGTGACATCACGTCTAATAAAGCAACACACTACCTACTATACTACGGCGACTTCTGCCAAATTTGCTCTACAAAGTAATACCGACTAAATAGTAAAGTAAAAAAGATCACATGATGTGAAACGAATTCAAATTTTAATTGAAAATAAATCTTTTCAACATATGTATGTATGTATATGTATGTTTAAATAATTTTAAACTTAACATATCTTTAATATCCTCTTGTTTATTTTAATTTGTTTACAATGTGTGATGATTTAAATTCATTGCGATTTCTTTACAGAAATATCTGGCGCCAACAAAGCAATTTTTTTTATAATTTTTTGTGGCTTAACAATGACATTGAATGACAATTAAACGTTTCCTAGAATTAACTTTTAATTAATTTTTTACGTCATACCACTGCGATTCTTGAAACTGAATCATCTGCCTTTTACAACTGAAAATAATTTCCACAGATTTGGAAATACAAAAGCGAGGAAACTTGTTTAACACAGCCCTGTGAAAGGAATTAAAAAAATCCAGTAATTTGACTCATATCCTGACAAGATGTTTCTTGTTTAAAATATTTTGCTAAACAACGCACAATGCTTACGATAAGAGTTTACGTATTTACGTAAAATAGAGGGAAAATATTATAGAATCCGGTCCTTATTTTAAAAATAAGAGTAAAAATTTTAACACAGATTTACATGATTTTTAAAATACAAAAACAAAGTAAAATGTTGGTTTATGTTGGTTTCAAAACACGATGATAGCTATACGACTATCAAAATTTTCATCAGTATTTTCTCCCAACGTGGTACTCTCCTTTTTCGCAATGGGTTTACACGATACTATTAACTCTCTTCCACACAAGAAATTGGCATGTCGTACGATTTGTGTATTCGCATAAATCTTCCTTAATTAATAAAGTCCAATTAGTCCCCATAGTGTAGAAAATATTTCTGCGACATCTTCCTCTTAGTGTAATGAAAAGTTTCTCAAAAATCTATCGTTCAGAGTCTATATTAAATTAACACACTTAACATGGGTGCTGTGAAATGCTAGGTCATAATCCTGACTGAAGGGTTGCAATGACCGATTACAGTAAATAAAATTTATTTATATCTTAGAAAACAACCGATTTAAAATGGATTCATAGGATGATATGGGTGAGATAGGTTATATTAAAGTTACAACCACTCTAAACAGCATAGGTCACTTTGTTTGCATTAAGGTCCTGTTATAATACTGATTTTACGTATTCCGTCACCTATCTATAACTTCTTGCTTGAAATTTTACTCAAATTACTCTATTGTTCCAGTACCGCAAGTGACGTACAATATGTTCTATACTGTCAGCTTCTGTAGAAGTCATTGCTAGATATTCTCAACCACTGGATGCACATACCCTGAAGCCAGTGTCTCGTTTTGACTGTTATGGGGTTTCTAAGATGTATTGCGGGTAGATTTATTGGAAATCTTCTTCTTCGTATGTACAGTGGACAGCAAAAGTCTAGTTACCCCGATATATTTTTTTTTTAGCAATTTAATGACTTTTAAGCAATAATAATATAATCATTTACTAACCAAATGAAAAATAAGGCAAAGGTTCTGGTGAGTCCATATTTTTGCACCGCAAAGAATTCAGAGAAAATTTAAAATTAAAAGGCTCAATATATTCGAATGTTATCCTTTAAATCGACACTGAATGTACAATGTTTTTCTTGTTTTTTCTGTTGATATTTGCCGCCATTTAGTCATAAGCAAATTTTTCAGTTAACTTTTGTTAGAAATTGCTAAAATATAGTATATTGGTGTACCTAAACTATTGTTGTGCACTGTACATACCGAACCAGATTTGCCTAGTCTCTATGCAAGTGGTTTAAATTTCCTACAGCTCTGTGTAAGATCTGATGAATGTTAACCTCACGTAAAAATTCGTTTGAATTATCTATTGCATCAGCCTTTGCGTCAGCTATGTTGTTACAAGGCGCCCATATGAGGATAACTGTTTAGTCTCACTATCTTCTTCAGAGATAACCAGCATTCTTGGACAATATAATAAGAATAATAATAACTATGGTAATTTTTGGCAAATTTTATCAAACGAAGTGTCAATCTCTTCACACTATAATGCACTTTCACAATATCACCACTTGTTTTATAGTTTTTAATTAAATTTTGCAATTTATAATGGCCAGACTTGAAAAAATAAGAAAAAAATAATATTTTCCAAGTTTACCACATCATAACTCACAACATATAGGTTAGATTAGAGGACGTGTACTAGCCAATAAAGACAAGTACAGTACCCGGAGGTCGAATTGACCCATTGTACAACGTCCTTACAGAGGGAAGGATAATGGAATGGTGCGGTACTCCAGGGGCAAAGAGGTGTACCCATCTTCACAGATGGGTCTAAGTTAGGTGGATGTACAGGTACTGGGGTTTTCTCCACTTCAGGTTGAATGATGACTGCAACGTTTTTCAGGCGGAGATTTTCGCAATCTTGAAGGCTATTGGGGCCATAGCTGATGGCCCAGCTTCGGAATCCGAATCTTACATGATCTCCGTTGACAGTCAGGATGCCCTTAGGGCCATTGCGTCGGTCTGGTGCAAATCACGGCTGGTTCGCGAGTGCTAGGAGTCGTTGAGGACTTTTGGACTAGACCGTATGCGTCTGTGCTGGGTTCCGGGTCATAGCGGAATACTGGGGAATGAGACGGCGGATGCCCTCGCTAGGTTAGGTTCGCTTTCTGGGACCCCCCAGGAAGGAAGAGCAGAGGCGTTGGGGGAACGGATCGGGTTGTTTTGTCTCTAGATGTCCATGGCCTGCTGGGCTTGGATAAGGCCAGCTTAAGGTTGGTTGTCGGTTTTATCACGGGGCACTGCGAGTTTAGGTTGCTGACGAGGATCTGGAACAGATCCCAGCCGGACTATTGTAGGACATGTTGCGATGAGGAGGAGTTGGAGACTATCGAACACCTCCTCTGTAACTGCCCAGCCCTTGGTAGGTTAAGGTTGGGGACCCTTGGCAGGGCCTTCTTTGAGAGTTTGAATTCTGTGTCGAGAGCCCACATTAAGGCTCTCCACAGATTCATTAGTGGCTTAGGCTTTGTTGTGTCTTATCTGTGTAATTCCTCCACTTCCCATTCTCCCCTTTCACAACATATAAGTTTGAACAAAATGTTTATGTATACCGTTTTAAAGGCTAATCTCTTCCCTTTCTAAAAAACTTTGGATTTTTAAAACAGGTGCAAAAATATTTCTGTAATCAATAATTTTGTGTAAAAAGACGAAAAAACCGTTTTTGTCAAATAAAACAGGTTTGGAGGGTTCAGGAAAAATAAAAAAGTATTTTTGAGTTCTACTCAACTAACTGAACAACTTAGACTAGGTAGTTACTCGGGTGTATTTAATTTTTTGTATTTTGTAGCATAGTGTTACTTACGAATTACCACTGACTTCGACTCTATGTTCGGTGTAATATAACAGACCAGAGTCTCATGATAGTCCAGCACACTACTCACTATAAGTACTATCAGGGCACCCTTCTCTAATTTTTGAATTACAATATTATTGCGTAATAACGTCTTGCTTTTGTTCTAATATTTTAGAATGAAATTGCCATATCATGAGTACTGAGAATTAATAAAGCATGTTGCGATTCAAGAGACTTTATATTTACTTCAAATGAAGCTAAGGTTTTCGAACTTGATAATGTGTGTTACAGCTAAAGTGATTGAATAATTGAATTACACAGCTTACCGGAAAACATCAACTATATTTTACCTCCCATAAGATCTGTGAGCAATGCTATGAGCTCTGACTCATAAATTACAATTTATGCTACCATTTGCTTCGCTTTAAATGTATATAAATTGAAGTACTGGTATGAACTTTGAAAGGTCAGCTAGACCCGAAAATATAAAATAATCGGACAAGACTGTGTGGTGTATTCAATTTTTTTAATCGAACTTCCCATTGATTTTTTATGCGTCACATTAAACACCAAAACGATACTAAGCGTGGTTCTATTGTTTTGATGACATTTTAAAAAGTTTTCCTTTTCATAACACGTTCTTTGTTTTTTGTTTTTTTTGTAGCGAATTTGTGTCAAAACTAACCTATGCTACTCGATTAGGCAGTCAGACGTATGGGCATGATACACCTGATTTGTTTGACGAGTTATGTGTGAGGAAATCAAATATTCATATTAAATATGTCGTATTAATTTGTATATTCATGATTTGCGTCATAAATGTCAACATTAAACCTGAAAATCCATTTAGAAATTATCACAACTGATTAACAAAAGAATCATAAGAGATTCGATCTAAATTTGCAAAACAAAACAAAACAAAAAAAGCTTTTAAAAAATCTCCACGCTGATTAAATCGATTTAAAATTCTTGTAGAATTTTTATTTAATTTGAATGTGTCTGTCCATCCGGTCCAGCTACTTGTATCATCGCAATTGTAAAAAGAAGAAGAAGAAGAAACAGAAAAAAAATAAATATTGGAATTGGAATGCCTTCCGACTGGTTTGTCTAGAATAATTTTCTCATAAAATATAACAGAAATATTTTGTTTTTGTTTAGCCATAGGTGTTGTTGTTGTTGTTATAATTAATATGTGTGTTTTGTTTTTGTTGTGCTGTTATCGATTGAAATATTTCAATTTCAATACGTGCTAAATAATGTTACATTTTTTATTGTTTGTTATTGACTGAAAGAAATCTTCTTCTTCTATGAGGCGACAATTCTTATTTGTTTTGACGGAATTTCGCTTGAAAATATTTCCTTCGTTCAGTTAATTAGTGTTGGAAACAGCATGAATGTTGTTATGTTAACGAAATGATTTGTTAAATAAATTGATTTGATTTGAAATATTCTATTCTCATTCTCGTGTAGTGATTTCTTTTTTAATTGTTAATAATTATACTAATTAGAGATGCTACTGTATTTAACTAATTTCGTTATTTCATTTTTGTTATATCACACGTATACATATCATCAATAATAGACAAAAAAATAAATTAAAAAAAAAAATTAAAAAAAGAAAGAATAAATTAAAAAGATTTATAATCGATTAGATTTTATAGCATCTTCTGCTTGAAGAAGTCAATCAAGTTAACTCCGTAGCCGGTTATACAAGCGTAATGATTTTAAAATTTAGAAGTAGTGACCTTGACACTCACATACATACTAACACCAAAAAAAAATAGAAACATTGGAACAATGGGCGTGGCACCTGTCTTATAGAAAGTATTCTCATACAACCCTTCAGTCAGAATTACGGCCTAGCTTCTTACACTACTTATGCTGTGTGTGTTAATTTAATACATTAGGGGCGTGATCTACAGTTTAAAGTCGACTCCGAACAACAGATTTTTTGAGAAACTTTTCATAGTAATTTCATTTATTCTCAGAGTTTTTATCAGAAATCTGCCGAGAGAAAGTCGCCGAATATTTCTTTCATACTTCGTTTTGTTGAAGATGTTTGACAGGAGGTTTGAACCATGGCCTCACACCTAGTAAGACAACACCCTACTTACTAGACTACGATGACTTCGTTACGATCTTTAAATATTTGTTTTGACTGCTTTATTTACTAGGTAGTAAGATTGTAGTAGGATATGTAGTATAATTCCTACATACATACATATACAGAGTTACGATATTATTAAAGCTAATAACTGAACAAAATTTTCTTGAAGGTAAAGTAGTACCGTTAGCGTAGTAAGAATAAGAGTAAGACCCTTGTGAGTTAAGTAAGTAAGTTATTCCCTCAGTATTTTAAGAAGATAACATCGCCGGCGTAATGTAAAGCCTTGAGGAAGACCAAGTTTACCAAATGGAAAGTGTTCATAGCAATTGAGCCTATCTGCAACCCATTACCCATCGAAACGATGACTACCGATTAATTAATGGGAATATGTTTTCAAACAACATGGCAGGATTTGAATATGACAGGAACCGTTGAAGTATGTAGCACTACTTAGGGCGTACTTGACGTGGTGGTATCTGTGCATTCTAATTTCTTTAAAAATGCAGCTGCAAGTGGTCAACAATATATTACAATGTTATGACATTGAAAGCTTTTTTTTGTCAACTGTTGATGCTACGTGAAGTGACCATAAAGATGAAGTTCATTGAGGCCTTTAACGTTCATTGAGGCCTTCAACAATTTTCGAACATACGGATTGACACGAATAAATTTATTTATTAATGATTACAAATTATATTAAATTATATACGAGCTATTTAACGTAAGCCTTATGCTCGGTGTAGTGTAACAGATCAACGTCTCTGGTGGGAATTGAATCCACGACCCTAATGCTAATAATCAAGCACATTACCCAATAGATTACCACGGCACTAACGTTGATGTTATTTACTATTAATAGTTAGAACATTTTATAGTACTTTTGCTAAAAAATCATGAAGAAATCATTGTCATGAATTTGGGTAAATGCGGAATATCAACCACAACGGTTATATTTTGAATAAAAATTCCAAAAACCTGAAAAAATTATACACACTTATGCTATTAATTTAGTTGCCTGTCAAATCTAGATTTTACTGTATTGTGTGAATTGCCACTTATATGCAAATATTCTATTGGGTTGTTTGGAAAGTAATTTCATTTTTTTTGTGAAAATGAAAGACAGTTTTCGTATAATATCAATCAAGTGGTCATAATCTGTTGAATTTGATAAATTTAACCTCAAACCGATCTCACGTGTTGTTATTCGCCGGTTCACATTAACTAATGCCCGTTTTGCGTCTTTATCAGATTCAAGCGGCCTTTCCGAAAGTGATGCATTTTCGACATCAAAATTGCCGGATCGAAATTTAGCGAACGAGTTGTGGCACTGGCGTACTGTCAACACATCTTCTCCATACACATCGGCCAATTTCTTTTCGGCTTGAACTGCATTTTTACCCTTTCTGTAGTAAAACAGTAAGATATGTCGAAAATGCTGCTTATCGCTCTACATATTTAAGAAACAAAAACTACTTCGTAGAATTAATTGGAATTTTTCACACACAAGTCTTGCTACTTGAGCTCTTAAAGCATATAAAAATTATACGGCTTAAGTGTAAAGTTGGGTGCAAAAAAAAATACAATTAAATCCTTTGTCGGGAAAAAACGAAATTACTTGCCGAACAACCCAATACATGAACTGACGTCAATAAGTTTTCAACATCGTTGCAAGTCTCTTTACCTCTCATTCTTAAAACTTAAAAAAAGGAAGAAGAAAAAACAAAATTAATTATTAAATATCCTTGCATTTCTTGTGTTTAATTTCTTATCAAAGAAAGAAAGCAATTCTCAATTAACTTGACTTAGACAGTTTTCTCAATTACTCACAAAGTATTTGACATTTTCTATAGAAAGTTCACAGTACCGTTTTTTCTTTTTGATAATACTTGTTTAATTGATCCATTTTTTCTATTAAAATAAAACGATAAAATGCTTTAGAAAGGTAACATTGGTAGATTAAATTAAACCGAATAATAGACATCGTTTAACCAGTTGTTGTTTTATTGGTATTAAATTTGAGTGACTAAAAAGTGGATTAAATAGTGACTCAATGACGTTGAGAAAAATAAAAAACGGTTAGCGTTTGGCAACAAAAAAAAAAAAAAGAAAACAAAATTAATTTGTTTTAAATCTTCTATTTTATTTGTGATTGTTTTGATATTTTACAGTCAAGGAATTTGCATTTGTGTCAGATAAAAATTTTAACTGCTTAACGTATTCAAGTATAGTGGGTGTGATAAAAACGTAAACGATTTTAAAATGAATGCACTTTCGGATATCATTGTCAGCGGTTTTAATGCAAATTGATCGTGGTTAAATAGAAAATAAAAACAGACGAATCAGTATAGTCACTTGATAGAAGTCTACATTTAATGCTATTACTTCACTGCCATTTATATTTATCGGATCCTAGAACATATGTCAGTCTGTAGGTCAGGGGGTATAGTATCGAAAGAGAATTTTATCTTCAAGAATATTGGACAAACAAAATTTTAATTTTTAATTTATCTTCTGGGTGCCCTGATAGTCAGTACTGTACTAGTCTATAATTGTAGAGGCAATGAGTTCAATTCTCACTGTAGGTACTGGTCCGTTATACAGTGGTGGCCTTATAATTAGAAACGATGTTCCTGGAACAGAGTTCTCTGGAGTGACGAATCTAAGTTTAATTTGTCCCAATCTGATGAAAAAATGAAACAAAGCCAAAAAAAGCCCAGGTAAACAGTGAAAACTGTAAAACAAATTAACAAACATACATGTTGCTAAGTCGTTTCCAATTATAAGCCCACCACTGTATGTATGTATATGCTAACAGATAGAATTGTATTTTATTTTAGCAGATTAATAAATAATTTTATTGTAATTATCATCATTATTATGGTCATTATTGTCGACGGAATTAAAAACACTTGCTGCCGAAAACCCGATATTTGACGTAGAGCACATCAGAGATCAGCAATAAATCATTTTTTCGCTACTCATAAGTACTCATGAAATTTTGAATATAAGTGGGTCAACAGTATTGAAATTCAACTGCTCTGATTCATTCATACACACTACAAAGTTGATTTATAAGTATGAGTACAATGAGTATGAGTACAACGTTGACATCAAAATCATAACATTCGTAATATGTTTGATTCATGAGCCTACTCCTTTAGATTCATAATTTAGAAAAATACTCATAATAATACTCATAAATGATTCGAGTGATTCGAATCATTTATCAAAATTTACAGTCTTAGTTGTTGTTGCATTTACAAAAAAGAAGAAAGAAAAAAACACAACATTCTAGTGAGCATTTTAGTGTTCGTATGCGAATCACACTTATTTTGTAATTCTTGTTGAATGTTGAGTACAGGAGTGCCGAAATCAATAACATCAATACGTATGATGTTAAGTATGAGTATGATGAGTATTTCAAACGTTGAATACGAGTAGTATGCGTATGATATTAAAATAAGTATGAATGCGTATAAGTATCAGAAATTATGAGTAGTATTCGAGTCTACTCATCTTTTTGAATACTCATTGCTGATCTCTGGAGCACATTTGTGCGTGATCAGTTGGCCAGTGGATTCCATAATGTATTACAGAGGGAATATGTTTTTAGCCGCACTATCCATACGTAATACTCTTTTTCTGCAAAAGTTTTCTCCAGACGCTTTTAACTTAAACAAATTCAGTAAATGATACTCCCTCAATGCTCCTTCCCATAACCTATTTGGCCTATTTTTCAATGCACTGCATGAATAACGACCATGACATTACAAACCTTTACTCAGGATTAAACTAGCTTTGAACATCAGCCACGTTGTGTATATTAATTTTATCCCTGAGCGGTTCGTAAAGCTAAACGTCGGTTCCAAACGACTGATTTCAAAAGCTTTTCTTAGCAATATTTTTTTACTCTTAGAATTTTTGCCAGAAGACTGCCGAGAGGAAGTCGCCGAAAGAAGTATTTTTTCATATTTTGTGTTGTAAGAGAGCTGGGCTTTGAACTACGGACCCTTGTCTAACAAGCCAACACATTACTTTTGATGTATACGCCTTTCGTATTTCATCTCGAGAGGTCTATGTTTGAAAGATCTTGCCGCTGCCTTCTATTTGACGGTTTGTTTGACAATATCTAGTTTCCCTCAGTGTATGTTCAATGCATTTCTGCTTTCGATTTTACAATGAATTGTATACAACATGCATATCTTGTATGAGTATCTGACACATCTGTTAACCATTGCGCCTAAGGATTTAGCAGACGTATTTCATAGAGTAAGTCAAACATTACGTTGGAGTGGAAAAATTTCCGCACTAAATACAAATTTCCATTCAGTATTATTTATATTCATCTTTTAGTCTCCGATTAATGTTAATATGCTACGGAGATAATTCAATTTCATGCGTGCATGAATGTTTATGCATTTAATTTCCAAATATTCTCTACAAAGTAAGCTAAACCGTTCGCATTTAATTGTTACGCA
This sequence comes from Sarcophaga subvicina, assembly GCA_936449025.2. NCBI lineage: Eukaryota > Metazoa > Arthropoda > Insecta > Diptera > Sarcophagidae > Sarcophaga > Sarcophaga subvicina. The sequence continues at coordinate 46,018,901 of OW388084.2, forward strand.
CTGTGCATAGTGAAAAAATTATTTCAAACTGATTTAATAAAATTAAAGAAATTATTAACATGTTTTTTTTCTAGAATAGTGTGTGTGTTAATTTGTCTTTTTTGTTTAAGAAAAACGAAAAAAAATTAAAATTAAAATAAAATAAAACGATGTGTGAAGACTTGTCTGATGCTTTTGTGAAATTAGTCTTCAAATGAATTTCGTGTCAGAACGTATTGAGCACAGTGCTTCTGTGAATTCTAGCGATAATCCTTTAGAATAGAAACAAACAACAAAAGCAACAAAATGTACAGTGCAATAGGAGGCAATTCAGTATTAAGGAAATTTATTTTATTTACGGCTTTACTGCCTTTAATTAAGCCACAAGAGCAAGATCCGGCAACCGTTAAGCCAGGACGTTACGTACCCGAACTGTATGGTGCACATTTGGGCAAATACGTACCCGACGATAGCGGCAAGTATTATCACATACCACGTCCTTATGATGGCGGTTATGGCGACACGGGCATTAAATATGTTCACGATGCTAGCGGCAATCTGGTGCCGTTGTCATCGAGAAATTTGGGCCCCAAGGATCATTTACGTTTTATGATTGACTTTAATTACGATAACAGTGGTTGGCAAATTCTTAAATTCGAGTGGTTACGTGATGGTGATGAAACTTATAAGTTTAAATACATCAACGAAAATCAATTATTCACTAACGGTGATGAGAACGGAAATGGCAGTCATGCTCAGGACGATGCACCAGCTGGTGAAAGTGAACAAAACAATGGCGAAGGCGATGGTCACATTGATGGTGAATATAGTGACAATAATGCTTACAATTATTCATATGATAATGATGATGCAGCCACGAAAAACGTAAGCATAACTTGATTTTATTTAAATTAAAAAAAAATCGAAAATGAAAACGAAAACGATTTTTAATTAAAAAACAGTTTTTGTTGAATTTATTTGTTTTTATTCTCCATTTAATTAATTTTTTATTGTTCGTTAATGAATTTATTTGCTTTATTTTATAATTTTTATCGTTTCAGTCGAAAAATCTGCAAAAAGCTTTAAGAGAGGTCATCTATTACATAGAAAATAAGGTTCTTCCCACTATTTAAGTACATGGTACTACAACATAACATCTGTAAATAATTGTGTATTATTTTCTCTCTCTCTCTCTCTCTTTTAATAAGTACTTTAAGTGCATATTTATGTCACTTCTAACATTCGATAACATAATTAAACGATAACTAATTAAACAAAATAAAAAAAGTGTAAGTAATTGAAATAAAATACATTTTATTATCCGCGATATATTGTGTGAAGTTTCGATATCGATGTCTATATAATGCGGCAATGCCTAATTTAGTGTGAAAATATCTACCGGGATGAAAGGCCTTCCAATACTGAGTAAAACACGTATTTTCTATAAAATTTTCTTAACATTGTAACAATTATATCCGAAAAATTTGAAATTATTTAACAATATTGTATAACCCCGGTGATTTGTTTTTTATTTAGTAATTCAGTGGTGATATACAGTGGCGGCCTTATAATTAGAGACGATATTTCTGGAACAGAGGTCTCTGGAGTGACGAATCTAAGTTTTATTTGTCCCAATCTGATGGAAAGACGTCCTCCAAACAAAACTCTCGATCCCAGGTACACACTGTAAAACAAATTAACAAACATACATGTTGCTAAGTCGTTTCTAATTATAAGGCCACCACTGTGCATATTCAGTTTTAAAAAAGATTCATGTCACTTCAAGTTTATTCTTTGTAAATCGAAAGATCTTTTAAGACAAATTCCAAACCGAATGAGTGAACATCTATAGTCAGTTCAAGATCTTTCAATGTATCTTTAAAGAAGCACTCACGTATTACAATTTGACGGCTGATGGCATCATTGGACCGTACTCCTTCAAGGTCAATAAAAATTCCAACGGTACAGTGAATGGAACAAGTTACCGTGTTAGAATAGATGGGGCTATACTGTCTATATACCTATTGATACGTAAATTTGTCGAGTTTGAAGCTGTCTATTGGCTGCCAAGATCATGCGATCAGATAACTCTCTAAACCAATTCCCGTTCTGGATGAAAACATTGCAGCTGCCTCTAGATGGGATACTAACTGATATGCTGGAAAAAATGTATCGAAATGTGTAATCCGTTTATATTTGTAAATCTTCCGTCCTTAATTTTAATTTTTATGATCCAAATGGTTAAAAATCGTTTGTAATTTTTATATCCATTCATACTTATAAAAAATTAATATGTTTTTACTGCATTTTACATTTTCCGGCTTAGGTTTCTTGCAAGAGAAGAACAGAAAGGTCTGTCAAGGTCAATGTCTGTTCAGTTGGGGTAAGAAATTAAAATTTGTTTTTGTTTTTGTAAGGTATTAAGCCAGGTTTAATATGAATGTAAGTACTGTATAGTTGTGCGTATGGTGAGAATCAGAGGTCAGCAATGAGTATTCAAAACGATGAGTAGATTCGAATTATACTTATAACTTCTGATATTTATATGCATTCATACTTATTTTAATGTCATACTCATACTACTCATATTCAAAGTTTGAAATACTCATGGTACTCATACTTAACAATACGCATGTTGTTGTTGGTTTCGACTCTCCATGAGTCATCGTATACACGAATCACAAAATAAGTATGATTCGCGTACGAACACTACTATACTCACAAGAAGGTTGTGTGTTGTGTGCTCTGCTCGCTGTTTTTGTCTTTTTTCTTTTTGTAAATGCAACAACAACTAAGACTGTAAATTTTGATGAATGAATTTATGAGTATCATTATGAGTCGAATGAGTAGGCTTATGAATCAAATATATTTCGAATGGTATGGAGTTTGATGTCAACGTTGTACGCATACTCATTGCAACCTGTACTTATAAATCAATGTTGTAGTGAGTACGAATGAATCAGAGTACATAGTTAACTTTCAATATTATTGACTCACTTATATTCAAAATTTCACAAGTGCTTATCAGTAGCGAAAAAGCGATTCATTGCTGATCTCTGGTGAGAATATGCGCTATTATAATCATAACTATTGTAGGAACTGTTTTTGGATGAGAAGTAAGGAAGGATAACCAGTATTTCTACGTAAATATCCTGTTCTTTGTTAAACTCGTCTAAAGCATCTCTGTGCAGGTAATTTTCAGGAGCGGACTATCTTGAAATTGTATCATTGTAGACTTTGATAGGATTTTCCAAGTGTCCTGCTTATTTCTTAAGGAAACCACATGGAGTGTACTTCGAACTGGATTAGGAAAGTGGAGTTTTTTTTAAGTCATTAAAATGGCCCAGGGTATACGATTGAGCTCGGTGAATTAAGTTGCGATCAACCTCACCTAATATATTTTAATCATTTAAGGAGTATTGAAATATCCGTATTGTTCATATACTACATACATACATATATAACGTAGTGGTGCTGATGCTCCTTATCGGGCAAAATTCTTAACTAATTGTTAAGTTGACATTTTAGGCAAGATTATAAAAAAAAAATTTTAACAGCGAATCCAGGAGTATTGTTAGATATTTCATGGCTGAAAAATCGCTCTTGTATTCTTTTTTTTTTCGGGAAGGAGCGAAAATGTTTTATGCATTCATGAAGGTCGTCACCATACATGGTATGTCGGACTCTCCCACTGGGTATACCGTCTAAAAACCCGCCTTGTCTCCTCACCGGGGTATCATTCCACCTCGGAACCTCGGTTGTATTACTTCGAGGTGGCACCTGTAGCAGTTCCATCATTTGTCAGCCTGCGTCCAAGACATAGTGCACAAATTGTTTTACTGTGTTCCAGTTTTCTCTGCTGTTTGTCATTTTCAGCACGACGTTTGTAGCACTAATAATGGCGATTTCAGCCTCGAGACCCTGACGTCTTTCGGCGCAGCGACTGCAGCCGGAGAAAGTGTGTTCGGCATCGTCTAACATTTCCTCCTTCTCGTAGATGCAGAATGGCGAGCGACATTTCCCCATGCAATGCAGGTACTCTCTGAAATATCCGTGACCAGTCAGCATCTGGGTCATGTAGTAGTCTACTTCGCCGTTTTTCTGTTTTTCCACACTTGCAATTCTGGAATCAGTTTATATGTCCACCTACCATGCCGTTCATTTTCCCAGCGACATTGCCATTTTAAGAAGACTTCGTGCTGTATCGTTTCTATGCTCTGCGACTGAGTAGTGCTCTATCTAGCGTTGAAAATCATCTGGCGCTCAATTGCTTGAAGGTCTATGGGAACCATTCCAGCTATTATTAAGGCAGCTTGTGTTGATACCGTGCGATACGAGGATGTGACCCGTAAAGCTGCTATTCTCTGTGCAGATAGTAGTTTTTTAGCTCTGGTTCGAGTTTTCAAAATAGAAGCCCAGATTTGAGAGCCGTAAAGGAGTATACTATTTCCAGCCTCCATGAGTAACTTCCTCCTACTTGAAAGTGGTCCTCCAGTATTTGCCATCAGTCTACTCAGCTGTGTTATTATTCTATCTGCTTTCGCTGTTGCATACTCTATCTGCTCTGAGCATGTCAGTTTCGAGTCCAGTCTAATTCCAAGGTATTTAATCGATCTCTTCGTAGGGATAACCAAGTCGCCTATATTTATTTCGATCTCGGTCGGAATATGTCGTCTTGTTAGTAATAGTAGCTCCGTTTTATGCATGGCCAACGGCAGGCCGTGAGATTCCAGCCAGTTTTTCGCGCGCATCATGACTTACCACATGTATTGAAGCAAAGAAATTATAATCGGTGAAACGAAAGGTGGGTTTACAGCGATTTAATCATAAGGCCACCCGAAGAATAACAAATCTTCTCACATAGATACTAATGGGAAATATGAATATATATGTGTGTATGTAATGTATTAAATATAATGAAGTCGCCGTAGTCTATTAGGTAGTGTGTTGGCTTAGTAGACGTAAGGCCACGGTTAAAACCCCAGCTCAGACATCAAAACGAAAATATGAAACAAAATATTTCTTGGGCGACTTCCTCTCAGCAGATTTCTGCCAAAAACTCTGAATGTAAAATAAAATTGTCATGAAAAGTTTGTCAAAAATCTGTCGTTCGGAGTCGACTTTAAACTGTAGGTCCCGCCAAAAATTAACACACAACATGAGTGGTGTGAGAAGCTAGACCGTAATCCTGACTGAAGGGTTGTAATATCCAATTATGTATGTTATGTATGTATGTATGTTATGTATGTATGTAATGTATTAAAACTGAATATTAATAAAGACAACTTTAGTTCAATAGTTTACTCAGAAACAGCGGAATACTCGGAATTAGTTTATACAAAAATTATAGAAGAGTAATTCAGAATATCTAATAAATATTCTACAGATAATAGGTCGGGGTTGTCAATATTATAACAGTTTGCGTAAATTTCACACCACTTGAACTCTTTTGAATCTTTTTATAAGACAACTTCGTATTAGGCTATACGTACGTAGAATTTTACAAGGAAAACAGTTTTTATACTTTTTCTTAGCAAAAACTGATCATCAAAAGTTTTGGCATTGTCAAGAAGAACTAAGAACCCTACATCATATTCTGCCAACGATTCACAGCCAGATTTATTAGAGCAATAGTCCAGCTCCTAACTTTAATAATTTCTGACTGTCTATCAGATAAGAAATTATTATTTTCTAGATAAAGTTTTGTTTGCTTAATTATAATTACTTAGGTTAGAGGACGTGTACGTGTCAATTAAGACAAGTACAGTACCCGGAGGTCGAATTGACCCATTGTACTTTTAGTTTTATAATTACTTTCAACAAAAAAAGAAGGGTATCTAGCAATTGGCTACGTTGTTGGCTTTGGGAATTGGAAGAATTTTAGATTATTTCCATTCATCAGGATAAGTAGATTTAAATAGAACTGTGTTAAACAAATGGGTCTAATTTCGGAAAACTCTAAGTGTTAAGTCTTTTAAAAACGTAGGACTCAAAACATCTGAACCAATTTAATTTAATTTTACCGACGATATACTTTTCGCAGCTTCAAGCTGATTTATGCAACGAAAACTAAAGGGGTATTGGAATGTCGTATCACATTTTACTAATAATAGTCGTTAGAATATTAACGTTTACAAACTGGTTATTAAGCATATTGACGTCAATACCAAAATTAATTCCAAAACATCATTGGCAAATAAGAAGTTCACTAAATACTTTCCATTTCGATTTGTATTGTCTTTTTACTTCCACTTCCAATTAGTGCTTTTATTTCGATACAACTAGGGGTACTGATATGAAGTGAGCGTCAAGATACAAACGTCTTTATAGGGAACATTTGTTGTTAACGAGACTTACCACTTGCTTTAAAGACACCATTACAAATCAATGTGGCACGGAATTGTTACTGGCAATGAAAAAATCATGGGTTAACCCTTGCCCTTGAAGTCGCCTTGGTCTAGTAGGTAGTGTGTTGGCTTATTAGACAAAAACCTAGGTTTCGAGCCCCAGGCCAGACACCAAAATAAAATACAAAAAGTATTTCTTCGGCGACTTCCTCTTAGCAGTTTTTTGGAAAAAATTCTGAGAATAAACAAAATTGCCATGAAAAAGTTTCTCAAAAATCTGTCGTTCAGAGACAACTTTAAACTGTGGGTCCCTGACTGAAGGGTTGTAATGATCAATTATGTTATGTATGTAACCCTTGACCAGATCTAGATCGATTCGACAGTAAGACAATGCAGTGTGTCTGGTAAGTAACAAAGAGAAGAACATGCTGTGAGATGCAAGAAGTTGAAATTGATTCACATAACAGTACTTTTGTCCAACGATCAACACTTACGAGATCAATTATGCTACAAGAAGTTGAGTAGAAGTGTGTAGTTGTGGACACATTTATAGGATCAAGATTAAGAGGGTAAAAGGGATTGTTAATCTTTTTTTCGATACTTTTTTGAAACTTTTTCAGTTGCTTAATAAATGATTAGTAAAAACCTTCTATATCGATAAACAAATTACCAAATGCAGAAACCTATCAGATAATCTATGTATATAAAAATGAATGTGGGTGCCCTGGTAGTCTAGTGGGTAGTGTGCTAGACTATTAGCGTGAGGGTCGTGGGTTCGATTCCCACCAGAGGCTCTGGTCTGTGACACTACACGGAGCACATAGTCAAGTTACTTCGCTCGTATATAATTAGGATATAATTTGTAATTGTATTGTAATTACAATAATGTAATGAATGTGTGTTTGTTTGTATGTTTGTATGTTTGAAGTTTATAGACGTCTAAACAGCTGGTCCGATTTTCTTGAAATTTTAACAGTTCTTCCTTCCTGTATGTCTGGACAGAACTATAGGCTACTTTTTATTTTAAAATTTCAAGTAGGCGAGGTGCCACGCCCACTTACCCAATAAGTAATTAACGTCGCATATCTCATAAACTGCAACAGCTAGAGTCCTCAAATTTTGTATGCACGACTTTGACGTATGTATGAACAAAATGGGCGAATTGGCTATAGTGGGCGTGTCACCTCCCATAGTTTACATATATAAAAATGAATGTTTGTTTGTATGTACCTTATAGAATCATAAATTATGCATTTGATTATGTTATGATCTTTAGCAAAGTTGTTGCGCATGAACCGACGAAGGTTTCTAAGTTGGTATGACCAATATCCGATAGGTGGCGCCACTGAAAATTACTCAAAATGAATTAAATCGTAAACTGTTCATTCTTTAACAAAGTTGTTGCACATGAGTCGACGGAGTTTGGTGCGATTAGTTTCCGATGGATGTCGTCACTGAAAATTATTCAAAATGAATGACAAGCAATTGGTCGACCTACATCTCAAGCACGGAAGAAAAGAGCATTACGAGCCTCAGAATCAGACGAGCATTGAGACTCAAATTTTGTATGAGACCCTTTCGCTTAAACCACTTGCACAACGAGAAGTGAGATTAGAACCCGATCGAATGCATACTACTCAGGCCCGTTCATCTGAATCATCAGGACAACGGGAAACAAAATCAATAAAGTGATTGAAAATTAATTGGACATTTGTGTAATGTCTTTCCTTCAAATTTATTTTAGTTGGTGGCGCAGCAACACGCGCAGTGTACAGCTAGTTCTAAATAAAATTTGATTTTATAAATCTAGCGAACATGTGCAAGATATTATTATGGTATTATAGGTTATTCGATTATAATCGAAACAAACGGCATAAAAAGGGCAATGTTGTTATGTACATCCATTAATATAGTATCGGCGGTAAAGGGGAAAATATAATCATATTCGAAAATAAATATTGTTGAGGGTCGTAAGCATATATAATTAATAGAAAACAGAACATACGTTGCTGCTATGGGAACACCAGCGTTAGGAGCTCACGAAAGGAGGAGATCTAGCTCAGGCCAGCATTTAGGTCTAGGGTGACTTCCAAAATGTATCAATACAAAGTTTGTATGCAGTTCTACAACGGTATATAAACTATGTAAATATGCAAAGTTACCAAACAATGCATAAACTATAAATCCGATGCCTGATTGTTTTTTGACTGTGTTAAAAATATACATTGACGACGTTTTGAAGTAGAATACATTGTAAACATTTTGTACAGCGGCATTATGAAACACGATACTGTGTTCAAACACAAAGCAACTAACATTTTGGAAGTCAGCCCTATTGAGATACCACAATCACTTCTACCCGGGGTTCAACATTCCCCATTCAAACCAGCGGAGTTCAAAATATATGTTGATATTGCAGCAATCTTATACTAAAGAGCTCGGTTAAAGATGTCAGAAAGTGAGTTGTGTCTCTTTTCTTGAGAAATCCTCGGACAATGCCGGACCTTGAAACTACGTTCGTTTGAGGCTTAAAATGCTGCCTGGCTATCCTAGAAAATCAAGATTTTTCATGGAAAATTCCGCCACTGAACAAGCATTAACGTTGATTCGAATAGAATAAATGAAATTGAATTTTCGAAAATTTATGAACATTTTCAGAAATTGTTTTGAAAAATAATCAATAATTTTAGAAGATTTTTGAGATTACTGAGTGGGATGTCGTTTCCCAAAATGATTTATTATGACAAATAAATATTGTTTTAATAAACATACAAATTCCCATTTAATTAATCAATAAAGCAAATTAAATAAAAATCTTGTTCGCAATTATTATTTAAAACAATTTTTAATAATAAAAAAATTATTATTTTTTTTCTTCATTTATTTTAGTAACATTTGAAAAAGTCATAAATTGAACAATAAATTCATAAATATCAAGAAACACAATTTCATTGAACTGGCAATCGATTTTAATGAGCTTTTAATTAATATTTTATGCCTGAATTTATTTGTTACACTTTTTAAGACTTTTAAACGGCGTAAAATAAATTGAAAACCAGGCTAAACGATTGTAATTTGAATCTAAACGGGCATTTTATTGGCTGCATAATGCATCCATATTAAATGGGATTCTTAAATTTGAAAAAAAGTGCTCGACTACAATCCTAGGCCATCCGCTTTTATTTCTCATTCTCTTTTCTATCATAAAATTATGAGCCTTCAACCCCGCTGAATAATTCTTATTAGAGGTCCCTGACTTCTACTCTGCCAGAGAGTATACCAGCTACAATGAATATCAAGTAAGGTACAGTATCTTTAAAAAGTTCCTCACCACTATACCACACAATAGAACAGACGAAGTCCAACGCAGATTACGACAAGTCATGATGCGGACTAAGCACTGGTTGGAATCTCACGGCCTACAGCTGACCATGCATAAAACGGAGCTGCTTCTACTAACCAGACGACACATTCCGATCGAGATCGAAATCAACATAGGCGACTTGGTTATTCCCACGAAGAAATCGATTAAATACCTTGGGGTTAGACTAGACTCGAAACTGACCTACTCAGAGCAGATAGAGTATGCAACAGCGAGAGCAGCTAGAATAACAACTCAACTAAGTAGACGGATGGCAAACATTGGTGAACCCCTCCCAAGTAAGAGGAAGCTACTCATAGAGGCTGGAAATAGCATACTCCTCTATGGGTCTAAAATCTGGGCTTCTACTTTGGAAACCCGGATCAGGGCTAGAAAACCACTGTCTGCGCGGAGAATAGCTGCTCTACGTGTGACATCCTCGTATCGCACGGTATCGACACAAGCTGTCCTAGTTATAGCCGGAATGGTTCTTCTAGACCTACAAGCACATGAGCGCCGGATGATCTTCAACGCCAGGCAAAGTACGACTCAACCACAGAGCATAGAAGCGATAAAGCACGAAGTCCTCCTAAAATGGCAATCTCGCTGGGAAAATGAACAGCATGGAAGGTGGACATATAAACTGATTCCCGAGTTGCAAGTGTGGAAAAACAAAAAAAAAAAAAAAAAACGGCGAAGTAGACTACTACATAACCCAGATGCTGACTGGTCACGGATATTTCAGAGAGTACCTGCATCGCATTCGGAAATGCTGCTCGCCATTCTGTATCTATGAAGAGAAAGAAACGTTAGATGATTCCGAACACACTTTCTTCAGCTGTCGTCGATGGGCCGAAAGCCGACTCGAAGCTGAAATCGGCGTCATTAGTCCTACAAACGTCGTGCTGAAAATGATAAACAGTAGAGGGAGCTGGAACGTAGTAAAACACTCTGTAGAGCACGTCATGCGAAGGAAGAAATTTGACCTAGACGCAGCAGAATGAGAATAGAGCGGAGCCTGGACGCGGGCTGACGATGATGGAAGTGGAGTATATGCCAGAAAAGGGGTCCACCTCGAAGTAATACAACCGTGGTTCCGAGGTGGAATGATTCCCCGGTGAGGAGACAAGGTGGGTTTTTAGTTGGTATACCCAGTGGGAGAGTCCGACATATCAAAAAAAAAAAAAAAAGTAAAAATACCACACAATAGAAGTCGCCGTAGTCTAGTAGGTAGTGTGTTTCTCAAAAATCTTTCGTTTGGAGTTGACTATAAATTGTAGGTCCCGCCATTCATAAGTGGTGTGAGAAACCAGGTCCATAATTCTGACTGAAGGTTTGTAATGACCAAATTATGTATGTATGCATGTATACCACACAATAAGTTTTCACAACTAAAAGTTAAATTATAACATTCTCTGGCATACATGCTTTATTCAAAAATATTTTTGTAAATACAGATGAGAAAATAATTTTGCTTCGCAAGAAGATTACACACTAAAACGAATAAATATTTTCACTTTGTGTTGGCATTCGCTTCCAAATAAGCCAATAATTTTGCCACATATGGAGGAGCAGTGGGGATATGTTCACCCCGAGGTACAAAACCATTATCATCCGCTACATAATCCACACGATAAAGTAGGCCATCATCTCCGGTGTATTCGTAGAAGCCTTTCGAACGTAGACCATCATCAGTTTCAAGTTTTTCAATTTTGCCAGCCTCTTCAGCTAAAATGCCGTTTTCGGTTTCATAACTAAAGTAAATAAAAATTAAATAAAGTATACTTTAAGGCAGATAAAAAAAATAACATTACTGTTTAACATTTTTATGGCAACATATAACAGAAATGTTAAAATACAGTTTTCTGTTAAACTATACTTACAGATAATGATAACCATCTTCTTCCACTTTATTCTCTAAACGTATAATAGCCCAACCATTGCCACCTTCTCCGGTACCTTTTCCTTTTGTCGAGGGCTTAGCAAGGCCCACACCAGCATTCAGATTATTACTGGAACTGGAGGCAGATGGTTTTTTCGGCGTATTTAAATTATTGTCGGGTTTATATTTATTATTATCCGGCTGATATTTATTATTATCCCCACTATATTGGCCACCATCACGAACATCGTGTACATATTTTACATCCTTATGAACGTATCTGCCATCATTGCCGCCACCATAACGACCATCATTGCTAGGGCGATACCTGCCATCACTAACAGGACGATAGCGGCCATCATTATTGACGGCTTTAGGCTTTGGTCTCGATGTTGTTGGAGGCCTATAACGGCCATCGTCTTGACAATTTGCCAATAGTACTGCACCCAATAGCAAGAGTAGATTAAAAAACTGAAAAAATTAAGATAAAACCGTTAAAATGCCTTAACGGGACCCGTTATTTGATAACCCACCTTTGGTTGTAACATTGCGTTACAATTGCGAATTACAGTGTGTGGCAATTTAGTAGCCCGAAGCGTTTAAGAAAAAATGAAACGTTTTTTAATGATGTTGTTCCTATTTATACTCCTACACACACACTTGAACGCAATTGAAACAGCTGTAACGATGATGTAAAGTTTCTAATTAAACGTAATTATCGAACTGTAGATGATTAACGGCTATAAGAGTCGGTTTCCCATGACACCGTGCTATTCAAAACAGTCGGTGGTACATGCTGAACTCGAATCGATAGACATGAGTTCTATGAATTTTTTTTGTTCGATGTCATCGTTCGTTTGATTATTAATTTATTTAATTACTGCCATCAAATCAAATAAAAATTCATTGTAATTAATGAATTTGTATTAAATAATCACTGGAAAGCAAGTTTTCGTTTAATTTTATCTCCTCAATACCTGTCCACATTAATTGTAACAGTTTATGATACGTTCGATAATCTTTATAAACTACAGTGTGAGAGGGCATAATAAACATACTATTGATTCGCTTGTAACATTGTTTCTTTCATTTTGTATGAACCCAGATGTTATACCAAGCGAGGAACCAACTTCTTGGTCTTACGATAGAGAGAAAATTCCAAATTCCAAAACAAATCATCTCTGGGTATGTCTTCAGACCAATCGTTTACTATTGCTATAAGCAAATACAAGAATAAATAAATATATTTACTGGTTGATATTTAAAAACGACCTCATTAGTCTCAATGCATAGAAAATTTATATTTGAGAGCAACAAAGGATATAAATTTCTCTTTTTCCACTGAATAATGATGATCTCGACAGGCGGCTAATGTTGTCACTTTTAACATGCCACTGATTGGACGCAATATATTATCTCTGAAGACGTGAAATGAAAAAAATGAACAAAAATTGACTACAGCACAGATCTTTTTAACACAAAATCAGATTTCAACAATGGACAAAACGATTCAGATTTCTTCTGAAATTACAAAAAATAGCTTCTCTTAAAAAATAGTTGCAAAAACTGTTGTCCTTGAGCTACATTTACTCGGATAATGGGGAGCACAATGAGTTAGAAAAAGGAAAATTGTTTGTGAAACACTACTGATGCATTTAAATATCTGCAACACTGCAACTATACCTTGGCTAACACCCACCCCTTGATGAAGTCGTGCTTCCATATTTGCCTCATATAGTCATATGGATTAGTCTTCTCTTTATTTTTAATGCTAAATTATGCCTTTAATATTACTCACTAGATTGGAGGGTTGCATTACTTCAAATGATTCCTGGTAAAATTCATTTGAGTCACACAATTTGAATTGGCATCTAAAGAAAAAACAACTTAACTGATTGGAGGAGATCATAAGAACTCAATTATATAAATTTAAATACTGCTCTTCGCCGTTTATAGACTTTTCCCAAAGTTTGATGGGAGGGTCTGATTTAGAAGTTAATCATAATGTTCCTATTAATATTGAGGAGTTGTTCGAATGCTATGTTATTGATCGTACGAAAAGCATTCATGTTTATACTACACTTTGCTGACGACACTGCTTTCTTAAAAAAAAAAAAAAAGGAAATGAATAGAAATGTGCTTATGCGAGTTTAGTGTTACAATGAAAAATAGGCCTTTCCGTTCGTCACATTCTTTGCAATGAAATAAAAATTTTGTGGGTTGTGTTTCATGCCGTTCTATAACTGGAGTCACATCTCTTTCATACTAAAAGTATTATCAGCAAGAGATCGTTAAGTACACGCCACCAACCAACCAACCACAGCTGGAATATAATGAGTTCTCGACTCAAATATTGCGAATTTAGTTTCTTTATGCATCTATTCAAATAAATATGGGTTTCGTTTAGGAAAATTATCTTCTTGACAAATCCATACGGATGAAATAATTAAGTTTTCGACATCACTGATGAGAAAAAAGTAAAATCCACCATATGGGTGTTGCAAAAATGCCGAATACGGAGAGTAACGTATGACTTATGACCTTCCAATGAAAGACAAGGATAAATCTCCAATTGAGTTTCTCGGCCCTTTAGAGGGTCAGTCTTTTAATTTCTATTTCTTAACATACATACGTAACATGGCGAAATAGCGAAATACACTTGAAAATATTCACAATTTTTTGAAATATTTGCTTCATTTCATTAGCGATTAGGTTCTTAAGTGGACTTGAAGTGACAATAATTCAAAAATAAAAAGAACCATAAAAAGTTAATAAAAAATTATAGTCTGTTAATAGCAATAAAACTTTAAAAAAATATTTTAATACACTTCAATTTTGTCAAAAGCTGCTCTGGAGTAAATTATTTCTGGATGTGAGAAAATGCTCTAAAATTAAATGAAAGCCTTTGCATAATTGCCAGTATATTGATTATAATTATAGCTCTGAAGCATTCGTTATTGCCTAAAGATATTTCATATCAATTCAAACTACACTTTGCAGATGATTAAGAAACCATATAATTTTTAATTTACTCAACTTATTCTATTTCTTAATTGGTCATTACAATCCTTTAGTCAGGATTACGACCTAGCTTCTTACAGCTCCCGCGATATGTGTGTTAATTTGATCTTGATTTGTAACAGGACCTACAGTTTAAAGTCGACTCCGAATGACAGATTTCTTAGAACATTTTCATGGCAATTTTCAATTTCTTGTTTCAATTTTCTTGTTTCAGAAGACTGCTAAGAGGAAGTCGCCTAAACAAATATTCTTTTTATAGTTCTTCCAGAACAATTGTTATTTGCACTGCGACATTATTACACTTTAATTTTTAGGCACATTTAACAGAGAGCATTAAGAACTGGTGCAGCAGACCTGAGAGTATGCGAGAGAAAAGTCCTACGTAAAATCTTCGGTCTTGTGGAAGTTGAAGATCTGGACGTTGCTAAGCATATTAACATCCATCTACTGCTCTAGCCAACGTCGTCCTTAGCGATATATGAACAGATGACGCCACCAGCCCTAAGTCCACACCAAACATAAACTTTTTCGGGATGCGTTAGTTGCTCTTGGATCTCATATGGATTGGTATCGTTCGTAATTCGTTAATTGTGTTTTGTTTACGCACCTATTCATGTAGAAAGGGGCCACATGACTAAAGATGATTTTTTCGATAAAAATTAAGGTGAGCTCCCAATTGCTGGAGATCCTAATTATTGAGTTGGTGTCGTTGTCTATGGTCGTCAATGGTGATTTGGCTAAACAGACGGAAGAATGACAACTAATTTGACAGTTGTAGCTATAATAAGATGGCCGTTATCAACTGTCAAAGTTCGGAAGCCCCTCTTAGCAGATCATATAGAATGAATGAATATTGTTTTTAATGTTAAAAACTAATGATTTTTTTATTTTACAGTTGACTAAACATATTTGTTATGAAATTTAACATCTTTCTCAATGTCAAAGGAATCGAATGTAACTGATGTAGATTTGAATCAAGTTTCGAAATCCTATCGCAATAGATTTCCACAATAATGTTCTGCAAATGAAAATTGTTCTCTTGTAGTGTATGCTACTTTCATGTTTGCCTATACTGAGACGTTGCTATCAAGCTACAACAGAATTTGCAGACAATGCAGCAGTAGCTTAACGCATTGAACAAGTCTTAAATGAATCTAATTTACAGCAAAGTCTCGAATTGTGTCAATTAAAAATATTCAAATGCTAAACGCATTAAGAAGCCAACATAATTGGACAACTGAAGTATAAATTTTCAACTGCCCATGGCATCTGTAAACGGATTTGTTTTAAATTGTTGTCAAACGGAAATAAATTCAATTCATATTTATAGGCTTCGGTCAGACACTATACGTTATAAATTCTTTAAAAATCTAAAAAAAAATCAATTTTTTCAAATGCCAGCCGATTGTTATAAATAAATATCGCATGATACTTAGAATGTGCTTTAAAAGTTACTTTTATTGTAACGTACGACATATTTTTTTTAATAAATCAAACAAAATAAATTATTGACAACACTGATATAAACATGGCGTCTGCAATAAACCTTTCATTTAAACTACGAAATTACTGCATAGGTTCTCTCTCATTTGTGGTTCTCATTTGTAAAACAGTACCACGATTTGGTTAAGTAGCAGCAGACGATTTATTGAACTGTTTGCGTTAGAATGGAAATGAAATAAAAAGTTACACAGAAAGTGAATGAAATATTTATTTCGACTAATAAGGCAACACTTGCCATTTACTTTTTAAAGGTTAACGATTTGAAAAATCGCCCGCGACTCCGTTGAATGTGCTCCAGCTTTAGTTTGACTTTCTTCTTTCATTCGGTATACATGGTATCTATGGCAGTATGCAATGTTTTCTTCTAGGGCTAGAGTTGTGCCTGCATTTTGTCCCTGTAAACGATAGATAGACTAGAGAAACAAGATGATTTCGACGGCCAATAGACTACTCCAAAACGAGATGTTAACCGTTCTCCAAACTCGCCTCTCAATAGGTTCAAAACTTCGTTTTCCGTTGTCAAGTGGGGCCGAGTTGTTGCGACCGCAAGTCAACCAAGTCTAAATCTTACATTTTGGGTGAAAAATGCAGTCATTGCAACGTACCTCTAACGTTTTGATTTTCATTGTTCTTGAATAAGGACTGGCATCAGTGCATCTTTGAACTGTTGAATACTTTGGGCCAAAAATGAATTTCTTTGCTGAGGATCATTTCACAATTTTCGAAACTTATTTCTCATACAACATGAATTTCAGCAAAAGTTAACTTCGTTTTCATACATTTGAAACAAGCGCTAGTAAACCGTTTTGATTGCCATTTCGAGAGCAAAATCATTATTGCATCTGCGAATCATTTCCTCTACAGAATTTAATTAAAAAAGAAATAAAAACAAGGTGAGCGTGAGATGCCATCGGAATTTTTTATTCATTTCAAAGACGTTTCCATGACATTATGTGTGGAATATAACACGGTTGGAATGTGCTCACGGCTATTTTGGGTGTAGAGCAACCAAAATTCCAATTTTTAATGACTCTGAGGCATAAATTAGTCTGATATTGACTGATGGCATGGGATATGTTGGCTTTGAGAACTGCTGTGGCTTGTGGCTTTTTCGCAAACACTTGCAATTTAGAAAACTCCACCAGAAAAGGTCTCACGGGCTCAAATCGTACGATCTCTGTGTACATGACAATGCTCTCAAATCGATTGTGCTGAAAGCTGACATGAGCTGAAATATGCACAAATGATGTCCCCAGCCTAAATTCTACTCCATACAGTGACTCCTTTAGGATGCATTGAACGCTCTGGGATTTTATGTGGATTGGTACCATTCTAAATTCCACAATTTTGTTTGCTCCATGGATCATCTAGAAATGGGCCTTATGTATAAAGATAAAAATTAGTTGCTAACTGCTCCAAAGCCCATTCAGCGAACACACATCATAGTCGATGGTCATTTACCATTTGTTTCTGGATCACATGATTTTTGTATGAGCCCAATGATGACGCGAAATCGACTGTCTCGATTTGCCTGCACTGTTTCAAGGACAACTGCGATGTTGTCGGCACATCTTGTGTTTCGTCGACATGCGGTTGTTGGATGATCGTTTTCCAAACTTATGGTCTCGAATTTACCCACTACTTTGCGAATACTCCTTTCGGTAGGGTGACTATGCCAATCGTAAATTGAGTGAAGACCACGGTATGTATATCCATTGATTTTTTAAAGCAGATTACATAAACGACAACTAATTTGTCAGACGTAGGTTCAAAAATATGGCCGTTATCAATTGTCAATTTTCGGAAGTCCCTTTTAGAAAATCAATTCATGTCAATTAAAGTTTATTTATTAGTATTTAAAATACTTTCTTAACAACAAAATTTTAAAAATATTAAATATTATATATATTATAACTATGAGTTTAACTACTAGTATTTTTAACGAAGTTTACAACATTTTTCCTAAAAATATTGATATTTCTCTCATTCTCTAAATAGTTTGGCATTTTATTGTACATATTCAGTCCCTTATAGTACAATGATTTCTGCATTGCGCTTGTATCCGCTCGCTGTAGCCTAAATCGTTCGCATTTCTCAGTCTGTACGGTTGCGCTTCTCCAACATATTTTAATTGTTCAGTTAGGTACTCTGGTGCTTCTCCAATTCTCATTTCTTGAATAAAATTCAGCGTGTTCAATTCTAATCTTATACGCGCATTAAGCCATCTCAGTGCATCTAACATCAAAGTAGTTGGTGTAAATCTGTTCAGTTGTAATATAGTACGCATCGCCTTATTCCCTATCTATTGTTTCGAAAGCTCTCTTGAAATCCAAAAAAAATTGCAAGAACCTTGCGATCATTTCCTAGAAATTTCCATCTCGCACGAATATCTCTTTCTAAAGCCTGACTGATATTTCGATTGTAGGTCATGTCCCTCAAAATATTCCTCCAATTGGTTCTGAACTATCTTCTCAATAATCTTCTCACATGTTCTCAGGGTATTTATCTGGCGATATTCCTAACATTTAATAGTATTTCTAATTTTCTCAACAGGCGTAACCATCGATTCCTTCCAGTCCTCTGGGAATATTCCAGTTTCAAGCGATCTATTTATAATTCTGAGCAAAATATTACCAACTGTGTTCCAATTGCCCAATAAAATGCCAGTTGATATTCTCCTGTAGTCCCTCTTTTTCCTCATATTCCTACATATATTCTCCAATTCGATCAAAGATACTGCACGAAAATTAAATCTATAGTTTGAGGTCCGTACATTATTCTCATAATTTACATTCTCAATTGAAATACGTATATCCCTAATGCTGTTAATGAAATATTCATTGAACTTCTCGGCAATCTCCATATTCCTTGTCTTTCCTAATACTCAATCTAAATCCTAAATCTCAATCCTATTCCACATCTCCTTCTGATTCCTTGCCGTGTTAATCCTGATATAGATATACGAGATATACGGTATTACGCCTATAAAAAGTCTATCGTTATCAATGTGGGACTCAAGGCCTTTTCTAACTATTCACCTTTTTATTTGAGTTGCTTGTTTCAGTCTCATTAGCGGTTAAACGTAAAGATTACAATGAATCGCTTAATCGGTTTATAGAAGCTTGTAAGGAAGAATTTACTTCATATTCCAGCTTTTACTAGTCTACAAAGCTTAAGCTTACTTTGGCAGTGATCTCTAATCCTACGCTATCCACTTTTAATCGACCGTAATAATTCAAGTCGCAGTAGCCTAGTAGGTAGCGTGTTGGCCACGGTTCAAATCATAGGTCAGTCATCTCCAACAAAACGAAATATGAAAAAATATTTCTTCAGGCAACTTCCTCTCAGAAGTTTTCTGGCAAAAACTCTGAGTGTAAAATATAATTGCCATGAAAAGTTTCTCAAAAATCTGTCGTTCGGAGTCGACTTTAAACTGTAGGTCCCGCCACTCATGTATAAAATTAACACACTCAACATAAGCGGTTTGAGAAACTAGGTCGTAACCTTGACGGGAAAGCTGCAATGTCCAATAGTTTATGTATTCAGAAATGGTTCGATTTCGTTTCGTTTTAATAGTGGGCAGCGATAGAAATTTTGGGTCAGTAAATCTTTAATTGATAATTCATGTGGCACCAAAAAATTGAGCATCTTTTACTACAAAGTCATCAGATTGTCAAACAGAGTTTTTATTAATTTTAAAACAAAGAAAAGTTTTCACAGACTATCGTAATTTGAATGAAATCTGCTAACAAAATTTAGTCGTACACTGCTTAGCTCCACTTTCATACAGTCTCACATACACAGTATTCGACCTTAGTTCACTATAAACCTCATAAATATCAATTTGACAGGTCAATAACGGTTTCTTCTATCATAACAAAAAAAAAAA
This sequence comes from Sarcophaga subvicina, assembly GCA_936449025.2. Classification (NCBI taxonomy): domain Eukaryota; kingdom Metazoa; phylum Arthropoda; class Insecta; order Diptera; family Sarcophagidae; genus Sarcophaga; species Sarcophaga subvicina. The sequence continues at coordinate 46,038,883 of OW388084.2, forward strand.
AGTGTATTAATTATCAACTCAATTGGATATTTTTTTGTTGTTGTTGTGTTCTACGCTCCAATAAAATTAAATCAGTTTGAGATGATGCTTCTGGGTTGATGTGGTATTTTAGGCGAGCGTTTAGTTTCGTTGTTCTATTTCTAATACCTGTCACTAATGTACACTTGTAAAGGGCGCTTAGTATCTCCATATGGATGTAAATGTTGGATGTAAATTTGTAATTTATTATTTCGACAGAGTCTTTCAGGCAGTTTAATGTGTTCGTCTTGATGTTTTTTTACTTAAATTAATTAAACTTTGATCGCTGCATAGAAATTTAGCGTCAAGAGGTATGATCAGACGCCGTAGTCTAGTAGGTAGTGTGTCGACTTATTAGACGTGAGACCCCAGTTTAAACCCCAGGTCAGACATCAAAACGAAAATATGAAAAAATATTTGTTCGCCGACTTCCTCTCAGCAGATTTCTGGCAAAAACTCTGAGAATAAATAAAATTTGCCATGAAAAGTTTCTCAAAATTTTGTAGTTCGGAGTCGACTTTAAACTGTAGGTCCTCCGCCACTCGTGTCTAAAATTAACACACACAACGTAAGGGGTGTGAGAAGCTAGATCGTAATCCTGACTGAAGGTTTGTAATGACCAATTACGTTCGTAATTATGGTAAGACGTCTTAAGTTTAGGAGAATTAAAAGTCGATAATCACCTCATTAATTCTAAGTGCTTATTATTAATACATTTTTAATATTTTTTATATTTAATTAATAAATAATAATTAATTCAATTAATTTTTCACATTTATTAACATTTTATTTTATAATTAATTAATAAATAATAATTAAGTAATTATAATAAGACAGAAAACCACAGTGGTTTGTTCACAATATCAAAGCTATGACAGACGTTTGATTTAAAATTGAGATTAAAAGGAAAATTGACATAAGCACGTATGTAAGTACATTACGTTATGAGAGAATTTATATTTATTTTTACATTTTTAAAATATCCGTGTAACAACAAAGTGTAAGTGATACATTTATATGAATAGAATTCGAAAATAATTTTTTTTTATATTTTGAACTCTCCAAACTTGTTTTATTTGAAAGGAACTGTTTTTCTCTGAATTTCTCACTCAAATTTATTGATTAGATAAACAGTTTTGAACCAAAAATTCAGAGTTGAAAGGGGAAAGATAGACCTTTAAAACGTCATACAGTGGACAGCAAAGGTTTAGGTACCGCAATATGTGTAAACAATTTTATGAATATTAAATATAATTGATGTTTTTCATATTTAATTTATTTATTTATTTATTTATTAATTACAATACAATTACAAATTATATCCTAATTATATACGAGCGAAGTAACTTGACTATGTGCTCGGAGTAGTGTCACAGACCAGAGTCTCTGGTGGGTATCGAACCCACGACCCTCACGCTAATAGTCTAGCACACTACCCACTAGACTACCAGGGCACCCATATTTAATTTATTAATTTATTTCTATGTTATAATAAATCAAAAAATTTTAAGGTTTTTTAGAAGCAATATTGTTGGTATGTGTGTCGACACAAGGTGTGATCCTTTGGAATTTATTGACGAAATAATGAATAAGAGAGAGTATTTTAACATTGGAAGCGATGGGATACATGCAAACAAGGTAAAGTTTCTGACGTGGTCAATGTGGCAACCTAAAGGACTATCCTTGTCTGTATATACAAGTTGACACGCAGCCTCCGCGTGGCCCGTCCTGGATGGCATACTAGCACCCGCTAAATGTTAACTAATGCGTATAGCGATGTCCAATCCCCTGGAAGTTAAATTTGCGTAGAAATAAAAATCCAATGAAAACCAATACACAATCCTCCATAAAGATCCCTTCAAAAGTTGACGACCACGGCAAACGGTGCATGAGGATAAGCACAAATTCGGATGCGGATTTGTGGTTAATAAGAGACTTCGCCATCTTGTCTCTGGGTTCATGTCTGTGAACGAAAGAATAGCGCCAAACCGCATCAGGGCAACTTATATAACATCTGCTTTATTTGTGCTCACATCCCGACTGAAGAAAAGGACGATTTGGTTAAAGTTGCCATCTACGCTAAGCTCGAGGACGTATATGATTAGTGCCCGGTCCATGATGCCCAAATTGTCCTTGAAGAATTTGATGCGAAAGTCGGGCGGGAATTTATCTTTGGCCCCACTGTCGGATAGTTCAGCTTCCACGCGACTACTACCTCCAATGGTATGAGGCTAGCATGTACCACCAAGTTTCAGCATCTCGACATTCATAAGGCCACTTGGATGTCCCCCGATTGATCAATTTTCAATTATATTGAGAAGTTCAAACATCGACTCTGACCACGACCTTGTCGCAGCAAAGTTTGGATTTCTAGATGCATAGATGTAGGAATGACGCTCGAAAATTCTATCAAAAGGTTAAGCATCTAACCGAAGGTTTTAAGCCCGGAACGTCTTCCTGCAAAGATGAGTTTGGAAACTTGGTAACAGGTTCACAGGGAGTGCTGAGGTTGTGGAGGAAACACTTCTCTACTTTTCTACAAGACGATGAAGAAGCCAATACCGCCTTTAGAGATGATGTACCGAACCCGATCAATGATGACGGCGTGGAGATTCAACCTCCTAACCATGTAGAGGTCAAAGTCGCGATTATGGTTCTTAAAAACAATAAAGCTGCAGATGCTGATGGCCTCCCCGGTGAATAGTTTTAGACCGGATGTAATGAGTTGGTAGGTCGCATGCAACAGCTTATTTACAAAATATGGCTAGAAGAACGTATGCCCAACTATTGGAACCTCAGTGACCTGTCCTGAAAAAGGGAGACCCTACAATATGCGATAGCTTTCTAAAGTAAAATTCTCCAAAAGTTCTGAAAAATTAAATATTAATAATGATTATTACTTCCAACAAGTCAATGAACACAATCATACTTCTGATAACGTGAAGATATGATTTGTCTACCAAAGTCCCCAAAGGCTTAATACTCTTGCACATGTGTGACTTATTAGCATATACCTCCAACTTAAAAAAACCCCAAAAAGAAGAAAGTCGAAACGAGTGAAATTGCACGATTGCAGCGGCCAGTTCACACCAGAGATCAGCAATGAGTATTCAAAAAGATGAGTAGAATCGAATCATACTCGTAATTTCTGATACTTATACGCATTCATACTTATTTTAATATCATGGAACCTCTACTCATATTCATAATTTGAAGTACTCATCATATTCATACTTAACAACACGTATGATGTTATTGATTACGACTCTGCATAACTCAACATTTACAAGAATCACAAAATAAGTATGATTCGCATACGAAGACTAATATGCTCACTAAAAGGTTGTGTGTTTGCTCTGTCTGTACATACATATACAACAATAACTAAGAGTGCAAATTTTGATGAATGATTCGAATGACTCGAATCATTTGTAAGTATTAGAAATATTTTTCTAAAGTTATGAATCTGAATGAGTAGGCTTATGAATCAAACATATTTCGAACGGTATGAGTTTGATGTCAACGTTGTACTCATACTCATTGCAACCTGTACTTATAAATCAACGTTGTAGTGAGTACGAATGAATCTGAGTAGTTAAATTCAAATATTGTTGATTCATTTACATTCAAAATTTCATGAGTGCTTATGAGTAGCGAAAAAACGCGTCATTGCTGATCTCTGGTTCACACCACATTCTCCTGAGATGACCACGCCTACAAATCCTTTGTGCTGAATATGGCACGCAGTTTATGCAATTCGCTTGCAGTTTATGTAAGCGATTAGCAATCACTGACTAACGTCACTCCCCAAGAAATATGGACTGATTAAGTCTCCAGCTTAAAATCCACATCAAATAGAGAGTTTTGTGGAGTGAATTTTGATTCTCACGTGGATAGGTATCGTCTCAAATTCAACAATTCTGTTTTATTACGTACTCCTCCATTCGGAAATGTGTCTCTTCTCTGAAGAGATGTAAATTAAGTTCAGTCGCCAACTACTTTCGAGCCCATTCAGCGAAGACATGTATGTAGTTGATTAGGGTCGCCCATGGTGATTTAAATGACAACAAATTTGACAGATGCAGGTTCAACAAGATGGCTGTTGTCAACTGTCAGTAACAATTGTATATTTTTTACCCTTTTTTGAAGCTATTAATTGCTGCAGTGAAACAAAAATATTTTCAAGTTCTTTCAACTTTATTCATAAACTATTTACAAGGAAATGTATTATGTAAGTATGTATGTGTGTATGTATGTATAAACATGTTTTTTATATGTATATTGTAAATAGTATTCAAAAGAATACAATAATACAATACAATATTATTTTATTATTAAAGAGACTAAACGAGTACAAAAGTATGTTGAGTATTATTAAACAAAATTCTTAAATCTAGGAAGACACAAAAAACAATTGACATTGATTTTGACATTGACATCATTATGACAGCATACGTACGACATTATTTTTTTTCATTTATTTATTTTATATTAACTAGTAATCGATTAAAATGATTATTATTTACAGAATAGAGCAAATGAAACACTGGAGACACATGGCAGTTAAGACATAGAAGACAGGCTTTGTTGGATGAATACTTAACCTCTTCTAAAGTTATTCTGCGCAGGTTGATCTCTTGGTGGTGGAGCTGTGGCCAAATAGTCCAAAGCTTTTTGGATTGCTGGTGGAATTGGAGGAGGTGTGGGCAAATGATCTCCCTGTGGAATAAAACCATTCTCGTCAGCAGCGTAAGAAATTCTTATTGGTATGCCTTCAGGTGATGTGTATGAGAAGAAACCACCGGCAAACTGAAATGAAGAAAAAAATTATAAGAATTTAAACACAATGTGGTAATCAATATGAATCTCTGAATAAATTTTTTTTGACGTTAAGCTCTGTACCGTGACCGGCCATCACAAGATAAATGTCTTCGAATTGGTATTGTATTTAAAAAATTAATTTTTTTTTTTTGAAGTTTGCTAAGATTTTATGCTTCATGTAGCAAAAGATTTCCTAATCAAGATATCGAATTTAGTTTTAAAAGAAAAAATTTATTGCCGAATTAAAGCGTTCACCGGTCGTCCTTAAGTAAAATATTGTTACGAACATCGAAACGGTGTAATATCGCTTAACATTAAAATGAGCAAAAGCTACACAAACAAATACAACGAACTTGTTACAAGAAAACCAACAACATCGGTATGAAAGAAAAGGGGTTAGACAAGTAAGCGAGAACGCAACAACAAGCAACATGAACAAAATACACAAACAACAATGAAGTCGCGATAGAGCTCTCGACAAGGCGAACACACGAACATTCGATTTCAAGAACCTTCATCAGACTGATTACGTGGGCATATAAAAAGGCAAGACAAAGCAGGCAACGGGTAGTAAGAATTTAGTCAGTCTTGTGTCACGTTGCGTGTGAAGAAAACAGTCATGGTTTGAAGATCTTCGTTGAAAAGATCTGCGTTGTAAGCAAAGAAGAATAGCGAACAAGCAAATATTGTTGTATTCGTCAAGTTGTAAACGGTGGCACACAAAAGTAGTGCGAACAATAAAGAGTTTAATTGAAACTAAACACATATTTGTTTTTATTTTGTTTGCAATCAACGAACTCAAGGTAAGTATGAATCGCGTACGAACACCAATATAGTCACTAAAAGGTTGTGTAAATTTTAATGAATGATTGGAGTCACCGGAATCATTTATGAGTATTGTAAGTATTTATATGAATCTGAATTAGAAGGCTTATGAATCAAACATATTTCGAATGGTATGAGTTTGATGTTAACGTTGTACGCTTACTCATTACAACCTGTACTTATAAATCAACGTTGTATTGAATATGAATGAATCAGAGTACATAGTTAAATTTCAATATTGTTGACTCACTTATATTGAAAATTTCATGAGTGCTTATGAGTAGCGAAAAATCGATTCATTGCTGATCTCTGGTGTAAACTTTGCCTCTTTTACATGTTCATTACGAAACAAAACACAATCAATCAGAAAATACAAACAGGTTCCCACAGTCTGTGAACGCAGTCATAAAATGTCCAAAAGAAAATAAATTCAATTTAAATAAATTTTTATTATTTGGCGCCTCTTAAAGCGTTAAATAATTTGCAAATATTCAAAGTGGCTTTTAAACATTTCGATGGCATTAAGTCTGCCAGTGTATGTATGGCTGTGTGGTATTACCACTGTAATGTGGCTTAAGCATGACAACGTTAAAGTGTAATCGATCTTCAGCATGAAAATCCGTTGTTGCTCTTCTTGCTTTTGGCTAATTTACAAGTGACTTAACAATGTTTCATGTTATTTGTACCAAAGCTTGTTAAATGTCATCTTAAAATTTGATTATTTAGCAGAGATGACGTTATTTCGGCAAATAATTCATTCAAGAAAATGCAATTTTTTTCTTTTTTGTTTGTTTGTTTCTTTTCTTTGTTTGAAAAGAATGGAAAATAAAAATAAAAAACAAAGTGGAAGACAATAGACCAGAAAGGCGTGTACTTAAGTGCTTTAAAGAATGCAGGAATGCAAGGAAGCTAATGAAAAACGCTTCCTATTTTATTTTTTTTTATCAGATTTTTTCTCTTTGTTTGACTGTGTTATTAATTATTGAAATATATATGTACCTGGGCTTCTGCATCAGTTCCTGGATTTTTAAGATAGCCCTGCTCCTCTGCTGTAATACCATTACCAGTTTCATATGAATATTTATAGGAGCCATCGTAATTGACTTCTTGCTCCTGCCTCAATATAGGTATGGGATCACCTTGTGGCCTTGCTGCGGCTAACCCCAACAAAACGGTCACTGTTATGAAAATCTGAAAGTATAAACCGAATACAATCTTATTTAAATATCATAAGCGTTCCATAGAGTGTAATCTCTTCTGCCGAATAACGATTGTCTTAGTGAAATTAATACTAAGATTCCTTGTGTAGCTATTTATGAGACTTTGTTAGGAGAACAAGGAAGGGTTACCGTCGCCCTATTATGACAATTAAAAGAACCATTCGTGTACGAGTATATCTGCTAGGACGAATCGATGATGAATGTTGGACAGATTTATGAATCAAAGAGGGTACCTACGGTTAAGAAGTTGTTCTATCGTGCGGAAGAGAATACAAAGTAGTTAACATCATTATCTTTAGAGGCTCATACAGATGAAGCCTTTGGGCTCTTGCATCATAAGAGCATATACACATGTTTCGATTGCTGGAGGGTAAAGTGGGTAAAGGATTCGCCTTATCATGGTTATCGAAAGAATCTGTTTATCATGATGATTGAATGGTGCCTGCTGGATATTACGGATATGACTAAATAATTTTCTCGGAAAGATTTTAAAAAAATTTTAAAAATCTAGAAGTATGTACTGCCTTCATTGGCCCATTAGTAAGCAATGAAACGGAAACCACTGATGATGTCACTTGTTTCAGACTCCTGAATGGAAATGCAACTTTATCTGATTAGGGTAAGCAGATCATATAGTTTTGATAGCCAAAGGAAAATTTGAAGAGACTCTCTGAGACATCAAAGAGGTCATGTTATTGTCGCGGCTGCATGTCAATGGATCTGAAGATTAACCGCGGGCAAGGCTACAATATTGCGGCCTTATGCTCCCTAGAGGAGTAAAAGGAACATATATAAGGCTACAATATTACCATTTACAATGAGGTAAAAACTTCCTAAGTGGAAAAATATTTGACTCCTGTTTGAGAATAAATCAGGGAAAATACCGAGGAAAAACACTGAATAGTGGTAGCCTAATAGCCATTCAAACACTCGGCTCTTATGAGCTTAAATCGAAGAGCGACTAAGTAGGCAAAAAAAAGGCCACTGTGAAAATGAATCATCGGAACACATTATTGGAACATGTGAGGCATTATTGTATCCCAGAAGGAAATATCTGAGTGTATGCCAAGTACTTGGTAAGTAATTCATATTGTTGACATCGCGGATCATTCTAAGGTTTATCTGGGCAATAGGTTCGGAAGAGTATAGCCTATAAAGTTTGACACTAAGGCAGCTCTTCACACAAAATATCTGCGAAAATCACGGGATAGTAAATAGAAGCGCCACCTCGTGACATCACAACGGGCCGCTATGCGTGCTCAAGTGAGCTTTTCGATATCAGAGCTACCACTCCGACCTAACCTAAATAGAAGCGCTCATATAGAGCAAGGGAAGGCAAGTCCTGCCATAATGATATGCCGAATGGCAACCCAGAAATTGTGCAGTAGATCTGTACCGTGATGGTCACACCAATAGTAACCTAAGTAGCAATTGTCTGGGCAAACAGAACGAATCCGAAAGCACCTCAATTGGCGTAGGACAAGAGACAGAGAGTAGCGTATGTTGATATAACGGAGGCAATGAGGACTCTGTTGAAATTAAGCTCGCTGCATATGGTAGAGAAGATCAAAGCTTTGGTTAAGTTGATGGGAGGCCAGTTCAATATAAAATTTGTTACGGAATTTCGTAACGTAACGTAAACTATTGGCTACCTCCTTAACTATTCTATGGACAGAGCAATTAGACTGTTTGATTTTGGAAAAAGCTTCAAAGAGAGACTTAGAACCGAATTTAAATGGAGTAATCTGGAAACTGAAGTCGCCTTAGTCTAGTAGTTAGGCTGACTTCCAAAATATTAGTTGCTTGATGTGTTTGAACAAAGTATAGTGTTTCATAAAGCCGCTGTACAAAATGTTTACAATTTATACTATTTCAAAACGTCGTCAATGTGTATTTTTAACGCAGTCAAAAAGCAATCAGGCATCGGATTCATAGTTGATGCATTGTTTGGTTACTTTGCATATCTACATAGTTTATATCCCGTAGTAGAACTGCATACAAACTTTGTATTGATACATTTTGGAAGTCAGCCTTAGTGTGTTGGCTTATTAGACGTGAGACCATGTCTGAGCTGGCTACAGCAAAACTAATTATGGAATAATATTTCTCTGAGAGTAAATAAAAATGCCATGAAAAGTTTCTTTAAAAATCTGTCGTTCGAAATCGACTTTGAACTGCAGTTCCCCGCCACACATCTGTAAAATTAAAAAACACAACATCAGTGGTATGAGAAGCTCTGTCGTAATCCTCATTGAAGCATTGTAATGACCAATAATATGTGTAATATGAAAGATGCATACTTTTTTAAATGAGGTACTATTTTGTGGTACACAGTTGGATTAAGAACGGATCTTGGAATGGGAGAAGGATTCCCAGAATTAAATACTTCTATCCCATGCAAAAACATCTCGGAAGTGGAAGCCTATACAATCGAAGGATGTGCTCATTTCAATTTGGATAGGAGGTACAAAAGGCAGGACATACCAATTCTATCGGACAGTCAGGCCACCAATCGAACGTTCGGCTCTTGTAAGCTTAAAGGCAGTAGGGGATTAGATAGGCAAAATAAGGTTACATTGAGAATTAATGATCGGAATACATTCTTGGAACATGTGAGGTATTATTGTATCCCAGAAGGAAACATTTGAGTGCTGAGATTTATCTAGGCAATAGGCTCGGAGGAGACTTTATTGGGATACCTTTTAATGTTTGAGAGGAGTAGCACAGGTCGAAGCACTAAGGCACCTCTCCACCATAATAGGTACTGCGAATCACATAAATTTTAAGCATTGTTTCCAAAAATTATGACCTCAAAAAAAATAATGCTCAAGTAAAAGCTACTTAAATAGTGTTTGACATGCAGCTTTAGAATTACACGTTTAAGTAGTTTTCTACACTGTTCAGGATTTATTTTCCTTTACAATAAATTGTATTTTAAACACTTTTATTCCGCGTCTGAAAATGTTTTTCATTCACTTGTTTTTTTATTCTTGAAATCCTTTGAATTTTATTTTTTGTTTTGTTTCTTTTGGATGCACTTACAAAATTCTTCATAATTTTTTGTTTGTAATATTTTTACTTGTTGAATAATATTTGTTAGTTGAGGACGATGATGATGATAGCCGCGTTTAAAGACAAGGTTTCACTGTTTTAAAGTGTACGAAAAGACTATGAATTTGAGACTGTTCAGCAGGAATATTTATACTGAAATGCGACAAATGCATCTGCATCTGCCGCTAATTGCAAATATTTTTTGAGAATACCACCAGTAAGTGCATCGTTTTTGTAATTTTTTTATTGTTGTTGTCTTGTTTCTTTGATAAAAATTACAATTAGACACACACAGACACATTGAATACTTATGCACGAGTTATGTACATGAAATATGATGGAAGCCACAGTATAATGATGACGGCAATAAATACAGTTTGAGATTCTCTTGAACTTTACCTATTCGCGCAAGTGTTAAAGCCTGCTTTCACACACACACACACACACACATACACACACGTACATTCAATTAAATTCATTCAACAAAAAGTTTTAAAGAATCAGTTGATGCAACAGAAATCAAGACTTGCCGTCTGGCCGACTTCGTTTTCATTCTTGCGACTTTAGCGGCGTACATTTTATACTGGCGTTGATGATGACACAACAAAGGTGGGTGGGTGTAGTTTGAAATTCCCCTCCAGTTAATTTACTTGTAGTTGTACAATACATATGTTCGTATCTGTCTTCGTTCGTTCGTTGGTGTGAATGCATTTGTTGTAAATGACTGGTTTGGTATGCATTTCAGACAAATGGAGTTGTAGTTTTCGTTTTTTTTTGTTTTTTTTTTTTTTGTACAGAAATCAATAGAACATGAAATATGAAATATTCTTTGTTTTATTTGCAAAATCACTTTTGTGTGTGCATATAGTTCATGGGTCACTTCTACTTATAAGGTGATGGATTCGTAAGCGATGACTACATTTTTCATTAACAATTACATCCGCTTATTATTATAAAATTCAAAGTCTTTTAGAACGTTAGAAACAACTGAATGACGTATCAAAAACATAGAAATAATAGGGTACACTAATGAGGCTTCAAACATTTACAATTTAGATGTTGTTTTCTTTCCAGACAATTGGCATAATTATCCTAACTTTGCTAACAAGAACTTGAGGCCTTTTTCTATCTTATCAACAGCATCTTTTGTCTGTAGGAATTCCATATTCTTTCGTACCTTTTTAGTTCCTTTTTGAATGGGAGTTGTTTGTCTGTTGCTGGCTCCAAGCATACGTTTATTCACGTCATTCGGAGTGGACTTGACGAGACTAGTTTTATGTAAGAACATTTAAACTTAACGTCTGCCACGAAGTACTGACATGGAAGCCGAATAGCGAAATAATCCATTCCATTTGAATAAGAGCTAAATTCTGCAATTATAGGTTTATGTGCCCTTATGTCTCTACTGAGGATTCGCATGATGCATGACTGATCAAGTCAGTCATAGGGCCGATAATGTAAAAATTCTCTTGTACGAAAACATAGCCAGCTTAGGTCTTGCAATAATAATTAATCGAAGCCGCCGTAGTCTAGTAGGTAGTGTGTTGGCTTATTAGACGTAAAAGCCAGGGTTCGAACCCCAGGCCAGACAGTATTTCTTCGGCGACTTCCTCTCAGCAGATTTCTGACAAAAACTCTGAGTGAAAATTGAATTACCATGAAAAAGTTTCTCCAAAATCTGTCGTTCGGAGTCGACTTTAATCTGTAGGTCCCATCACTCATGTATAAAATTAACACACACAACATAAGTGGTGTGAGAAACTAGGACGTTGTACAATGGATCAATTCGACCTCCGGGTACTGTACTTGTCTTAATTGACAAGTACACGTCCTCTAACCTAACCTAACCTAAATATTTAGCAAGGACGAGCAGCAGTGCATACACAAAGCCACATGATGCTACGAACCAAATTAAACATGTTGCTCTACGTGACGCCAAGCTTACACTTTTATAGGTGTCCATGCCATGTGTGAATGTAAATAAGAACTCTGCCTTTTCAAGATATGCAAAAATCTAAACTTAAACTAGGGTATTATAACGGTAAGAAATTTTAGTCTTGCATCGATTCCTTTTCTCTCGGACTGTTTTTAGACGTCTCTAGAATGCAGCAAAAACCTTTCTGATAGCCAATTAACATTGAAATACATTTGCTAATGTCAGTATTGACTCGACGAAAGCAATCTTGATCAGAATAATTGTTTGGCATGATGAAGAGTGCATCGGCTTTGTTGAAGGCAAACTTCAGTGACAAAAGCGCCGGATAAAGGAAGAACAAAGAGGCCTATATAGCGACCAGAAAGAGTAAATGGAGTTTGGAGAAGTAGGCATCAGAGATCAGCAATGAAACGTTTTTTCGCTACTCATAAGCATTCATGAAGTTTTGAATATAAGTGAGTCAACAAAATTGAAATTCAACTATGTACTCTGAAATTCAACTATGAAGTACAGGTTGCAATGAGTATGCGTACAACGTTGACATCAAATTCATACCATTCGAAATATGTTTGATTCATAAGCCTACTCATTTAGATTCATAACTTTAGAAAAATACTCATAATACTCATAAATGATACGAGTGATTCGAGTGATTCGAATCATTTATCAAAATTTACAGTCTTAGTTATTGTTGTATTTACAAAAAATGGAAAAAGACAAAGAAAGCAAGTAGAGAAAAAACACACAACCTTATAGTGAGTATTTTAGTGTTCGTACGCGATTCATACTTATTTTGTGATTTTTGTAAATGTTGATTTATGGTGAGTCGAAATTAACAACATCATAAGTGCTGTTAAGTATGAGTACTATGAATACTCCAAACTTTGAATATGAGTAGATATGATGATGATATTATATGATATTAAAATAAGTATGAATGCGTATAAGTATCAGAAATTATTAGTATGATTCGATTTTACTCCTCTTTTTGAATACTCATTGCTGATCTCTGGTAGGAATAAAGCACAGCTGATTTAGAAGAGAATTGAAATACAATAACACCTTCCCTTTCAAAGTAAAACTGGCCATTCGCTATTTAATCTAAAAGTTGTCGGGCCATGTTTTATAAAACCAATTTTCACATCCTATACCTTAAAAGTTGCTGATTTGTCAGTATAAAGCAATGACTTATCGTAGCAACATAAAAACGATCCAGATGCGCTACATTGCATGAACAAGGGGGACCCAGTAAGCAGGACTAATTCTGAAAAGAAAGTTGCCACTAAATTGATTTTACGATCTAAACTGCGACCTCTTTTTGGAACCAAATGTTATAAACCTACTGTTATGGTTTTTCATTTCGAAATCAATAAGGACTAACTATGCCGCCAGCGTACAAACCGCACCGAATAATCAATATTAATGGATGCCGGTAATTCGACAATTTTGCTTATTGACTACCCATTTAAAAATTAGGTTCAAAATAGGTTCTGTACTAAATACAATTCTTCGATTAAATTGCATACCTTCGACCAGTTTCAAATGAGTCCAATCAGACAGACTGAGGCGATAATGATGGATGTATGGCATCAAGTTTTATATGAACTGCGTTTTATAGGCATATGAAACTAACGTAAAATTTTTAACTTAGTTGAAGGACAAACGCCAACAAGTTGAGAACGACATTGAATCGACATGATACCTCGGGGTGTTCTTCAACATTCCAAGCTTCGCAATCTTTACGTGCATTTCGTGATCTTGTTGATGGCTTTGAAAATAATTCATGACTTCTCGTGAGCCTCTCCTCGTACCTGTCCATTACATAGTAATCCTTGAAATCAATGCAATATCAGAGATGCCCCTGTAATTGAGTTTAAATAATTAATGGTGTAATGGTTTCTATACAATATAGGCCATGTCAGTTTAAGATTTGTCAGTAGCCAATAGCGAACAACATGACAGAAGAGTTAAGCAGAATACCTATTGTCATTTTCATAATCAGATTGGTATTCGGTTGGAAGTTGTGTACTCTAGTAAGTTTATCTGTTACACAATTATGCTGGATGCCTCTGTAACCATGACTCATCTGAGATTAAAACGCAAAATTGCTATGAGAGTCGATGGCAGATGTCGATTAGGTGATGTCTATATAATGCATACAAAAGATATCTGATTGCCGCTTAAGTGTCAGAGATGATGGAAATGTTAGTAGAGAAGATTGCTTACTCTGGTTTAATCCTGAAGATTGATCTGTGATCACTACCTCGGCTTTATATTGTCGTCAAAGAGGCAGAAAGATATTTTAAGTTTAAACAATTTACCACAGTCTTGCCTTGTTCTCAAGTTTAGAATCAGTTTTTCCTGCTTAGCAACTTCATAGTCACTTAGGACCTGAGGAAAAGGGCCCACCAAATAACTTTTTTTTTGAAAATGCTTTAAAAAAAACCTACTGAATATTTTCTCAAATTTCTTTTTTTATTTGAAAGTACAATCCTTCCGGTTAATAATGGAAAATAATTTCATTCAAATGGCTGCCTCGGCTGGCGATGCAGTAGCCTACACGATCGGTCCTATTTTTAGGCACATTATCGATTGTGTGCAGCTATATTTCACCAATGGCTTCACGAATATTGTCCTTTAAAGCGTCTATTGTCTCTGGCTTGTCGGCGTAACACTTATCTTTGACGGCACCCCACAAATAATAGTCCAACGGTGTCAAATCGCAGCTCCGAGGTGGCCAAACGACATCACCTCTGCGGCTGATAATGCGATCTTTAAAAACTGGGCGCAAAACATCGAGTGTAGCTTCGGTTATGTGGCACGTAGCGCCGTCGAAATGTTGCCAATATCCTCCTCTTCAATTTTTGTGAACAAAAATTCGTTAAACATGGCCCGATAACGATCGCCATTGACTGTAATGGCCACTCCTTGCTTATTTTCGAAGAAAAATGGCCCAATTATGCCTCTGGACCAAAATCCGCACCAAACAGTGACTCGTTTTGGATGCGTCGGCTTTTCAAAGCATTCGTGCGGGTTTTCTGTGCCCCAAATGCGACAATTTTGCTTGTTTACATACTCGACAAGATCAAAATGAGCTTCATCTGAAAAGATGATTTTTTGCCAAAATCGGCATCTTCTGTAAGTCGATCGCAGGCCCACTCAGCGAAGCGAAAACGCATTGGATGGTTAATTGGCTTCAACTCCTGAACCAATTGGACTTTGTATGGCGTCATACCAAGGTCTTTATGCAAAATTCGTCTCAATGATGTCTCCGAAATGTTCAATTGTTGAGAACGACGGTGAATTGGTGTTGATGGCGCTTCACGCACACTTTCTGCCACAGCAGCAATATTCTCGGGTGTACTCACTGTTTTTGGCTTTTCACGCTTTGGTTTATCGATGACGATGCCAGTTTCTTTCACTTTTTTCACAAGATAACGAACATACGGAGCTGACGGTGCTTCTCTTCTTACAAAATCCGTACGCAATTTTCGCAAACATTCTGCAACATTACCATGATTTTCAAAGTAATGTCGCAATATTTCCCAGCGTTTTTCAAGCGTATACACAACCATATTCGTTCAGCGGAAGGATAAAACTAATTATCTGTCAAATCAGACATGAGCTAAGTGTTACCATTCACGAAATAAGCACTAGTTGAAAAAAACATTTAGATGGCGGACCCATTACAATTTTCCATGATTCTGGCACATAAATCATGCTGAATTTGATCGATAGCATAGGTTATGTTGGTTCTAAAAACTGCTATAATTTGTGGCTTATTCGAAAACATCTGCGCCTTAAGAAAACCCCACATAAAGAAATCTAACATGGCCAAATATCACGATCTCGATGTCTAGTTCCCATCACCTCCACGTGAGATGACCATGCCCACAAATCATTCATACAGAATATCCACTGTTGCGCAAGCGGTATGACAAGTAGGGCCATCCGATAATGCCCGGCGTTTTCAGGCTTGGCTAGGTCAACGTGATTCTTAAAGAAATATGGATCGATCGATCGAAGTCACAGCCAAAAATCAATCTCAATTAAAAAAAAAACATTTTTAAACAGATGTATTAACCATAGATTAACTTTTTTCCGCGCGGAATATAATTCTAAGCTAATCACTCTATATATAGATGTATGTGTGCACTACAAATACTAATACAATCTTTAATTATTTTATTTGAAAAATAATGGTTATAGGGTGTATAAATTAATTTAAAATTGTTTACAACACAGAGAAATTAATTTATTACCGAAATGTTCAAAGATTGAAATCAGCTGTTGTGCAACAGCATACAAGCAAGCTGCCGTGAATTTTCTACACAAATGTAGAGGATATCATACTAAAATGCCATTCTATGCTATTAATTTGGAAATTTCAGAAGTTGACAAATGATGCTGTTGACATTTCTGATAAGAGACTCTATTAAAAAATTTGAATTTTTCTTTTATTTCTTAAATTAAATTTATTTCCAATGGCTGGCTATTCATTCGATAATAAATTGTAGGCTGATGGTAAGACCTCTGGTAATAATTATTGCGTTAATATTAATGGCTTGAAAGGTGACATTTTAAGCTTTACTTTGTTAGAAGACATTATTAAAGTCAGATTGTTTTATTTAAATTGGAAAACTTGCCGTCAAATTTTTCTTTTCTGACATATTGTTGCTGAAAAAATTTATGAATTTTGCGGAGACGATGCTGTAACTAGAAAAACAGTGGCGATATTATTTTTTCCTTTCCAATTTGTTAATGTCAAGATACTAAATTGGAAAAACTTAAGGAAAATATTGAGAAAGTCTGTGTAGACGTTACTGCGCTACTAGAAATTCATAGCAAACAAGTATCAACCTTTTGAAGAAAGCTTGATACCGATAGACGCTAAGTGTATCAGTGCCAAATCAATTAAAAGTGAAAAATTTAATCAAAAGAACATCAAAAAAAAAATATAAAATATTTCTTCGGCGACTTCCTCTCAGCAGATTTCTAGCAAAAACTCGGAGAGTAAATAAAATTTGCCGTTCGGAGTCGACTTGAAACTGTAGGTCCCGCCACTCATGTATAAAAATTAACGCACACAACATAAGTGGTGTGAGGAACTACGTCCATAATTCTGACTGAAGAGTTGTAATGACCAATTATGTATATATGTATGTATGATTATCTGATGAAACAGAATGAAATCGAACCATTTTTAGAACGTATGAGTATTCAACGACAAAATTTTTTTTAATTATTTTTTGTATTTTTCTTCGTGAAAATTATTTACTTAAGTTTAAATTTTAAATTGAAGTATAAATAAAAAATAAAAGCAGCAATGTCGATCTTCAAATTTTCAATTATCTCTGGTTTGTCGACATAACACATTTCTTTAACGCCTCCCCTGCGGTGTTAAGTCGCAACTTCTTGGCAGCCAATTGACATCACTATTTCGGCTAATTAGTGGCCATCAAATGTTTGACGTAATAAATCGATTGTGGCATGAGATATGTGGCAAGTTACACCATCCTGTTGAAACCATACATCGTTCACATTAATACCATGAAGAGCGGGTACAAAAAAAATCGGTTATCATGGTGCGATAGGTATCTCAATTGACCGTAATTGTTTGCCCGTCCTCATTTTCAAAGAAATATGGGCCAATGATGCCTCCGCTCCACAAGCCGTCCCAAACAGTCACTCGTAATCGGCACATTGGCTTCTGTCAGACCACTTGTGAGTTTTCTAAGCCCCAAATACGGCAATTTGGCTTATTAACGCACCCATCAAGATGAAAATGAACTTCATACGAAAATTTGATGACATTGATGGATTCTCCTCATGCACTCAACTCTCAAAAATGAAACCAGTTTCACGAACTTTAGCAATAAACTTGCGTAAACCGTGCACTTTTGGTCCTTCTCTACGACCAAATTTTGTACGATATTTTCGTGCAATTTCCTACCAATTGTCTTTGTTTTGGTAATAAATTTCCAATAAACCCTAACGTCGCTCAAGCTTAACCGTAGATCGATCTTTGTATAAAAATGATACATTTCAATTTTTGAGGCGATATAACTTTAATTCAGGAATTGTTAGATGTCTGATATTTTTTGAATTCGTTAGTCGTAATTTTAAACCAAATAAAAAAAGAAAATTTAGAGCAAGACTTAAAAAATTCAAAAACTTCATAATTCTGGCTTATGTATCATTTTTGATACATACGACTTTCCTAGGAATTCTTTGGTGTTGTGTAATTTTTTTAAGTTTTCAAAAGATTTTGTGAAGCTTTATCGGAAATAATACATTATTTATGATATTTGATAAGGAATTGAAAGTTAAGTGTTGGATGAAAGTGAAAAATTTGAATTTTCTGTTCTACATAATATGTAATATTCCTACTACTGAAGATTCTGAAGAA
Source organism: Sarcophaga subvicina (assembly GCA_936449025.2). NCBI lineage: Eukaryota > Metazoa > Arthropoda > Insecta > Diptera > Sarcophagidae > Sarcophaga > Sarcophaga subvicina. The sequence continues at coordinate 46,057,163 of OW388084.2, forward strand.
GAAGAAAACAGAAGCTCCTCTTATGAATTGACGCAAGTATTGACAGGTGCAAACATGGCAATAGGACGTTAATCGAAAAAGATGGTACTACTTGGAATAGAGGACCGTATTAGTATTTTGTTAAGATTGCTTTTGGGAAGCACGCAGATTGCTAGCAGTTGTCACATGAAATATTGTAGAGTCTTTCTTACTGCTCCTCTCATATTTATCTTCCGTGACAGACAAACATTAGAAAAAAGTTTTTCGTCCTATGTTTTATTTTATAGATATTACAGATGATAATATTTCGGTCAACTACGTACGTCTGAGATAACAGAATTATTAGCTTTGATAATGTGCTACTCGGAAGTGATGATAAATTAACACCTATTACGCCTCTTCGAAAACTGAGGTGTAAGTCTTTCAGTTTTTAATAATCCCAATAATTTTGTCGCTATAGATTAGTAACTAATTGAATTTTATGGTCGTTATAAATTTCGTGGTCCACCGGAATCGAATAGGCAGTTTTAGATTCTAGTACATGCTACGTGCGTAGCAACTGCTTATAGCCGTATTTGGGGAAACTTATATCCGGGACACCAGAGAGGAATGAAAGAGAGAACATTGTTATTGACATAGTCGATGTTCTATTGCAACAGGAAACTTTTTTACCTTACATGACGTCGACAACAAATGTTTCTATCGAAATATAATAATGATTTGTGCCATCAGGTTTCAGCTAGCCTTCGATTGGGAGCCTTGCTGATGGGAGGGACAATAAGCTGCCCCATCTAAACATTTGGAAACTTATAAAGCGCCAAAAAGCAAGGGTGCTAGATGTCAAATTGTTACCATTTAGAAAAAATAAAACCAAGCAGACATGAAGTGTTTAATTTTTACTTAAAAATCCATACTGCAATGTACATCAAGTCAAAAATTTTGGCGTTAATTTCATAAAAGTGGTAATAAAATGTAATAACGTAAAATAGTTTTATTAAAATGAGCTAAAATAAATAAAAACATTTAAATTTTGTAACAAAATCTATCAATAATTGCGAAAATTCTATGAAATACAAGTACGTATCAAAAGTGATACATAGCTAGAATTATGAAGTTTTTTTAAGGCTCGATCTACGGTTAAATCGATTCATTACGTTCAGTGGAGATAATATACTGAATTTTGAGACAGAATAGAATATGACATAAGTATTGGCAGATTCGAAATAACCATTTATACCATGAAAGTTATGGAAAGTATACCAAATTAACTCGTCCATCTTCAGGTCTTAAGAGGTTAATGACAGCACTGTTGTGTACAACTACATGTATAATTTTCGTAAACATATTTTGATTTCAACATCATCATCATCTGCATCAGCTTTATTTTTTAGTGTGTGTGAGTGTACAATAACGGTCATTAATTTGTCAGACATTTAATACGTAGTCCGTCTGGCTATATTTTTTTATTCAAACATGTGAGAAAAAAATCAAGCCCCACAACATGAATACGTTGGGCTTGAGTAAGACTTGCAATGATGATACACCAGTGACCTTTGAATATTTTACTTCAAAGTATTTTCTTGTTGACTTCTTCATCGTTTTCGAGTTTGTGGTTTTGTTTATTATTTGTTGTTGTTTTTTGTGTTTGAATTACAAATACTAAAGCAGTTTACGAATATTCAAACCCATCTCTTTATAAATATTTTGATTGACTATACAACTAGACTGAATGGTTTTTATTTTATTGTTTTTTTTCTTTTCTCGTACAAAATAATACGAAATGCCCAGCACACATAGTGTAAAATGTCTGCCACAGTTTAACCACAGTTTAATCGATTTGTTATTCGTAAATGTTTTCTGGCCAAGGTTTAGTTTATCAAAAATTTAAGAAAATATCTTGATTGACCACCCAAAATGAATATAATATCTGCGTAATATAATACGTAAATTTATTTAATGGCTAATACCACTTAATCGAATCTATTTATATAACGACATGTGTGAAAAGTACAGTAAAAATTGTCATTAAGGCCAATAAAAGAAATGTAAATTTAAAAATTTAAATTAAATTAAATTAAATTTAAAAATTAAATAAGCTGTTAGTAACTCAGCTCATAATACATATATAAGTGGTCATTACAATCCTTCAGTCAGGATTACGACCTAGTTTCTCACACCACTCATGTTGTGTGCGTTAATTTTATACATGAGTGGTAGGACTTACAGTTTAAAGTCGACTCTTAAAGACAGGTTTTTGAGAAACTTTTCATGGTAATTTTATTTACTCCCAGAGTTTTTGCCAGAAATCTGCTGAGAGAAAATATTTTTTTATTTTGTTTTGATATCTGGCCTGGGTCACGAACCCTGGTTTTACGTTTAATAAGCCAACGCACTACCTACTAGACTACGGCGACTTCGAAATGTGTTCCGCTGTTTCAAATTCAACCAGTTTGCTTAGACAAATGTTACCATCTCCCGGCAATACTTGCATCGTTCGACTTTTAACGCAGAGCGTCTATGCACTTGTAATAAAAGTCCAACACAGTGGAGCTGTATGATCATATTGGAGTTGCGTAAATTGCGATCCAGTCCACAATCGTCGACAAAAGCCGTCTTCTTCCAACTTAAAACTGATTTATGTTCTCTGCCTTTATACCAACTGTTGTCAAGTCTTGCTTAAAGCTCAGTATGGTGTCAATCAGCACGCCGTGCGAAAACCGTATTGATATTTAAGAAGATGATGGTTTATCATGCTTTCCATAACTGTAGAAAGTGCGGAACAAATTGCTATTGGGTGGTAGTTTTCAGGGTTATTAACCTCGCCTTTTTTAGGACGTAGCATTACAACAAATACCGGCACGATATGAGGCACCGAAAAGTTTAGATAATGGACGAGCAAGCGTTCGAAGAAAACTGCTTCAGGACTGGTGCTGTAATTCTATCCGTCCCAGGCAACTTGTTTAAGTTGACATTCGCAATAATCCTTTTAACTGCGCTAGCACAAATGTACAGTTACTGATACCCTCTCGAATTCGGGCGGTAGTTGATTAGATAAAAGGTTACCTTTGTCAACTGGGCTAGTGCATGAACGTTCATTGATTATAAGGGTAGTGCTCGAATTAGCATTTTTCCTTTTCATGACTAACCTAAAGCAAGAGAGGTGCAAGTAACTCCACTTTATTTTTGTGAAGGTGTGAAGTGAGGAAGGGGCCGAGAGTGTTGTTGTGGTGCCTTCAACATATGATATGTTAGTTGGTACATTCATTAATTGCGGAAGGTTATTGTGCACGGCGTATAACTCAACAGTTAAGTCGCCGTAGTCTAGTAGGTACTGTGTCGGCTTATTAGATGTAAGGCCAAGGTTCAAACCCCAGGTCAGACATCAAAACGAAAATATGAAAAAAATATTTCTTCGTTGACTTCCTCTCAGCAGATTTCTGGCAAAAACTCTGAGAACAAATGAAATCGCCATGAAAAGTTTCTCAAAAATCTGTAGTTCGGAGTCGACTTTCCCGCCAATCATATATAAAATTAACACACACAACATCTGTGGTGTGGGAAGCTAGGTCGTAATCCTGACTGAGGTGTTGTAATGATCAATTATGTATGTATGTGTATGTATAACTCAACATATTGTCTTTCTGGAGTTGTTTGTCTTGAATTAGAGATAAAAAGAAATTGTGAATATTGCAATCTCCAGCATCGGGATCTAGGGATCGTGTTTTTGCGCATACTTGCTGGTATACTTGGATTTCTTGGATTACTTGGTATACTTGCGAAGCTGATAAGGCTATGCAGAATGACGTTGAGCAATTCCAGCAGCTCCTTCAAGGTAGGAAAGGACCTCTCCGAACCTTTTGGTACCGTGCGAGGTTTCAGACAAGGCGACCCCTTATCATGCGACCTCTTCAACATCGTCATGGACAGTGTTCTGCGAAAGGCGGGAGGGCATCGCAATGGCACTATTTTTCAAAAAAGTGTCCAGTTGCTTGCGTACACTGACGACATTGACATCATAGGTCGTAACAAGCGATATGTTACTGCTGTCTTTGGTGCTATTGAACGGGAGTCTACTAAGATGGGTCTGGCAGTAAATGACGGCAAAACAAAGTATATGTTACCGACAAGTAGAGACGTGCGGCGTACTGATTCTTAGATTACGGCCGATAACTATACTTTTGATACAGTCAAGGAAATTATTTATCTTGGCTCCGCCGTTACCACCAAAAATGATGTCAGTCTGGAGATCAAGCGCTTGCCCACAGGTTCTACTATGGTCTCAATAGCCAATTGAGTAGCGGATACCTTTCTCGTGCGACAAAACTAACACTTTACAAAACACTCATCCTACCCGTGCTTCTTTATGGCGCAGAGGTATGGACCCTATTAAATACAGATGCAGAGGCCTTGAGAGTGTTCGAGAGAAAAGTACTGCGCAAGATCTTCAGTCCAGTGCGAGTTGGCGATGATTTCCGCATTCGATCCAACAGTGAGCTGTATGAGCTCCTCAACGACATAGACATTGTACAGCGTATTAATATCCAGCGGCTGCGAATGGAGGAGGATGCTCCGGGGAGACGGGTATTTGATGCGGGAATCTGCGGAAGTCGGTGAAGAGGACGATCTTGCATCCATTGGAAGGACCAAATCGAGGAAGCAGAGGTGCCTGGAAGGATGTGTTGAGGCAGGCCGAAATCCGTGAAACGAGTTGTTAGGGCCAATTAAGTGAGTAAGTAAGAAATCACCAGCAACACCAACACTGCTAGGGTAACCTTCAAAGATGGGCTAGGTAAGGGAGTCAAAACCAGAAATAGAAAATCTCTCTTTTCGCGTTTGGCCTTCTGTATAGAAATCTGAAATGGAAAAGATGTGTCCGAATATTTAATTTAACCCACGGTCATCTAAGTGGTTACTGGTATTAGTACGTAACTTCATTGCGTAGGTATATTGTGGATTAGTATTTTTAGATACCTGGGTCTCACATAAGGCGAAAACATTCGATTGATGGAGCTTATAACTATGATGCAAAATTCAATCTTGGAAATAAAAAATCAAAATTCACGACCAATCCTTTAATACAAAATTAAAAATAAATTGTTTTTTAAAAACCAGTGATAAGCTTCACCATTCACCAATAACACAATGCAAAATGCTACACAATGGTAAGAGTGAGGACCTGGAAAGTTGAACACAATGAAACTATTAATGCGTTCCACAAAAGCCCCAAATTGATCAATGCTGATGACCCAGTAAATAATTTTACAGTTAGTTGTTATTATTATTGCTCACAACGATCTCTTACGCACACAAACAAATAATTGAGAAACTTGTAGAGTCTATACGATGAGGCCAAACAACATAGCTAAGCCGTATTTAATAAATAAAAAAAATAATACTTGAATATTTGTAAAATGACCGGACAGACGCTTAATTAATGAAGTGATCGCCACGGTTAAATGTCATTTAAGAGCTTAAAGCTATTTTAAACACAGAGTGCAGGTTTTACTTCCGCCACAGCACAAGATATGAATTCGAAATTTAAAAACGAACATTTTTTTTCTATTCATTGCAGAATTTACCACAGAGGACAGTTTGAGTGAGGTAGAGACACCAGTTTAACGTCTTAACCCGTCCAAATGATTCATTAGTATTGCATGCTAGAAACAAAAAGCTTTATTTATGGTATAAGAATCAAAAATAAATTTTGGTTTTTCATTGTAAATTTAGATAATCATGGATATTTGCATTAAAATGTCTGTCTTTTGTCAACATTTCTGATTTACACGTCATTTTGAAAATATTTTCTTACACTTCCCTGTACCTGCCTTAGATACATACATATGTACACTGTACATCGGTGTCATAGATTCACTTGGCACCCCTAGTCCCTCTTAAAACAGATCGTATTCCGCGATCCAGTGATTTTTGAAGAACGTTGTTCTCAGTGAACGTGATTTGTTAATCACTGTTCTTTAAAACAGTGATTGTGATCACAGTATTCCAAAAGAAAACAATAATGACAATAACGTATTTTATTAAGTCGTAAGAGAGAAGAGACTACTAAACAAAATCAAAGTGGTGTCATCAATGTTATTATTTTTAATGTAATTTTTATTTATATATGAAGTTTGACAATGAAGTTTCACAGAAAGTTCATGTATAAAAGACAAAAGTAAATAGTCAGCATCATCTAATAGTAATTCTGCCTCGCTCAAAATAAACTGAAATAAATTTTGAGTATGTAACAATTTTGAAAGAACGACATTATTAGTAACTGTTATTTGGTAATTTCAATCACTGTAGTTACCAGTGATTTATCAATCACAGTGATTAAATCACAGTTTTGAAAATATCGCTCATCTGTAGTACGCACGCTAATACTATGTTCAGATATGCACTTTTATTGAGTCAATATTCGGTTGAGTACAATATTTTAAGTGTTCAGGCTGCTTATTCAACATAAATTTGATAGCTGGCAAACAAAACAGCTGGTTGTTTCAACAATATTGTTTTTAAGTTTTTTTTGTTTTTTGTTTGTCGTTGTTGACATTTGAGTTGCCAGTAGTAGTCTTTCGGGCTGCAGTAAATGAAATTGCCATGAAAGGTTAAACTGAAAGTTACACCTTGGGCGATGTGAGAAGCTAGGTTGTAATTCTAATTAAATGGATGCAATCGCCAATGAAGTAAGTAAGTAATCTTCTTCATATCTCTTACCAGACATTTAACCGGGCTTAGTATAAAAACCATTACATTTTCCATTCATTCTTGCCGATATCCGGCGGTAGTTTTTTACCCATATCTATGTTCTATAGATTTCGTTGCCTTTAAGAATTGTTTACCCCAATGACTCCCAACGAGTAGCTACGAGAAAGCAAACAAATACACTAAAACCGTAATTTGAGGAAATTTTCATAGACTAGAAGCAAACCTTATAACCCTTTTGGTGCCACCAACATTCAATGTTATTCTATGGTTCATGAACTTGCTAAGTAACAAAATAAACTTCATTGTAATACTATGTTCAGATATGTACTTTTATTGAGTCAATATTCGGTTAATTGAGTACAATATTTTAGATGTTCAGGTATAATAATATACGCGCTACAACTGCTTATTCAATATTCATTTGACAGCTTGACAGCTGGTAAACAAAATAGCTGGTTGTTCCAACAACATTGTTTTTAAGTTTTTTTTGTTTGTCTTTGTCGACATTTAAGTTGTCAAATATCAACAAAAAGCGTAGGATTAATTGTAATATGTTCACTAAACACACTTATGACAGTGATGCATTTCAAGTTTTACTCAATATTATAACAATTTGCGTATTTATTGCGCAATTACTTTATATAAAATATTGAGGACAATAATGGCGTTTATTGCGATTTACGCAATAAAGGTGCATATCTGAACACCGTATAACTGCTTTAAAAGTTATTATGTAGACTTTTGTATTCAGCAAAAGTAATTTTGTTCGGTGGAAATTTGCATCAGACCTTGCAAGTTGTTAGACAATCCCGAACGAACAAGCATTGTTGAGAATACAGGCAAAAGATCGGTCTTATGTTCTTATATTAAAAATGATAATTTGATTTAATGCTCGAAAGCAAATAAGCTCCTTTTCAAGAGTTGTTGCTTAAATTGGGTAACAAACATTTTTTGAAATTCAAACAAATTAAATAACGCAGCATATTAAACATCGAAGCATTTTAATTTTATAGCGGCTTTCATGATCATGAAGTGTATGTGAGATATGTTCGATCTTAAAAATCATATTGGCTCTAATCAAACGAGAACAATTGTACTGGCGTAAAATGATAGTTTATATGCAAGAGAGGCGAAGAGAATGGTTTTTTGGTGGCGTAAAGTTTCAAGCAGCTACAACCTCGCATTACCAGCACAAAACTAATACATGCACATTTTTAAAAATCAGCCAAACATCAAATGAATGCAAAAACAATAATACATACAAACAAAGCTGTGTATACGTATACATTTCATTCCAAACTAATATTCATCCCGTGTGATTTGAAAGGAACTAAAATTGTGCGACGAAATATTGTTCTTATGTGATAAGAGCCATTGATGTCATTATGTTTGGAGCATACTTACTTATTTACTTAATTAGTCATTACAACCCATTTGTCAGGATTACAACCTAGGTTGTGTGTGTTAGTGTCGACTCAGAACGACTTAATTTGAGAAACTTTTCATAATAATTTTATTTACTCTCAGAATTTTTGCCAGAAATCTGCTGAGAGGAAGTCGCCGAAGAAATACTTTTTTTTATTTTGTTATGATGTCTCGCCTGGGGTTCGAACCCTGGCTTTACGTCTAATAAGCCAACACACTACCTACTAGACTACTGCGACTACATGCTCTTAGATTTTGTGGCACTTAGCGCCGTCCTGTGAAAACCACATGTCTTTAATGTATCGACCAATTAATTGATCTATTTGAAACATAATGGTTGTAGGGTGTACAACTTAATTTAATATTGTTTATAACACAGAAAGATTTTTATTTCCGAAATTTTCAAAGATTGAAATCAGCTGCTGTTGTACATCAGCATACAAGCAAGCTGCCGTGAATTTTTTACACAAATGTAGAGGATACCATACTAAAATGCCATTCTATGTTATTAATTTGGAAATTTCAGAAGTTGACAAATGATGTTGTTGACATTTCTGATAAGAGACTCTAGTAAAAAATTTGAATTTTTCTTTTATTTCTTAAATTAAATTTATTTCCAATGGCCGGATATTCATTCGATAATAAATTGTAGGCTCATGGTAAGACCTCTAGTAATAATTATTGCGTTAATATTAATGGCTTGAAAGGTGACATTTTAAGCTTCACTTTGTTAGAAGACATTATTAAAGTTACATTATTTTATTTAAATTGAAAATCTTGACGTCAAATTTTTCTTTTCTGTCGTATTGTTGCTGATAAAATTTATGAATTTTGCGGAGACGATGCTGTAACAGTGACAAAATAAGTTACTCGTTTTCAATTTGTTAACGTTACGACGCAGCACTAAATCGCTACTAGAAATTCACATTAAACAGTCCTTTGAATGAAGCTGTATACACAAGGACGCTAAATATTTGGGTGCCAAATGAATTAAAAATGAATAATATAATGAAAAGAATTTTCATTTGCGATTATTTGATGAAACGGAACGAAATCGAACCGTTACTGAAGATGAACGACTGAATTGTTTTTCGACTGTAACATAATGTTGCTTTTTTACATTAATTTTTCAAACAGTTATTATTGGGTTGTTCGGAAAGTACAGTAATTCCGTTTTTTTTTTGTGGAAATGAAAGACAGTTTTCGTATAATATCAATCAAGTGGTGATGATAGATTTAACCTCAATCCGATCTCACGTGTGATTATTCGTCGGTTCGCATCACCTAATGCCTTTTTGCGTTCTTATCAGCCGGCCTTCCCGAACGTGGTGCATCTTCGACATCAAAATTGCCGAATCGAAATTTAGCGAACCAGTTGTGGCACTAACGTACTGTCAACACATCTTCTCCATACACATCGGCCAAATTCTTTCTGGTTTGAATAGCTTTTTTACAATTTCTGTAGTAAAACAGTAAGATATATCGAAAATGCTGCTTAGCGCTCTACATATTTAAGAAACAAAAACTACTTCGTAGAATTAATTGGAATTTTTCACACACAAGCCTTGCTATATGAGCTCTTAAAGCATATAAAAATTATACGGCTTAAGTGTAAAGTTGGGCGCAAAAAAATGCAATTAAATCGTCTGTCGGGAAAAAACAAATTACTTTCCGAACAGCTCAATATTTAAAGTTTTAATTTTTAAACTGCGTCTTCACGACTATTATTTATTTTATTTATTTTTTAATATGGCCCCTATTCATTTGCTTTAATTCAGCTGTTATCGGCTATTAATTCAAAGCATTTTTATATTAATTTCAATGATTTTATATTTATTTAAAAGTACTTATTAAAAGTTTTACATTGTGCTTCTGTACGACAAACAATTTCACTTTCACACAAATAAAAATACTCAATTTTATTCGCATATAAATAGACAAGCAACTGAAATCGTTTGCTTTACAGAAACAGGTTAGGTGTTTCAGAAACGGCTTATTAGATGTAAGGCCACGGCTCAAATCCCGGGTCAGATATCTCCAACAAAACTATATATGAAAACATATTTCTTCGGCGACTGCCTCCCAGCAGATTTTTGATAAAAACTCTGAGAGTAAATGAAATTGTCATGAAAAGTTTCTCAAAAAAAATCTGTTGTTTGGAGTCGACCTTAAACTGTAGAAACTAGGTCCAACCAACAGGGTTGTAATGACAAATTATGTATGTATGTATGTTAAAATGTTTTTTATTTTCTCTAGTAAACGTAAAATACAAACGGAAAGGAATTTCGAACGCTTGTGAATATTCATTTGCTTAACATCTGATTCTGCAAGTAAGAAGGACTATACAAAAAACTCCGACTCCGAAAGACAGATTTTTTGAGAAACTTTTCTTGGCAATTTTATTTACTCTCAGAGTTTTTGCCAGAAATCTGCTGAGAGGAAGTTGCCGAAGAAATATTTTTTCAAATTTCATTTTAATGTCTGACCTGGGGTTTGATCCTTGGCCTTACGTCTAATAAGCCAACACACTACCTACTAGACTACGGCGACTTTAAGCTTCAAAGCGTTACACGCGATAAAAACTTAAATCCTTTTTATAATTTGTTTTAGCGGTTTTTAATATTGCCATGTTGCTAACACTGCTAAAAAGACGTCAAGTAAAAACGTAAAGAAATTCTATTTTTTACAGATCGGCAGACTTCCAAAATGTACCAATACAAGGTCTGTATGTATACAGTTCTACTACGGTATATAAATTATGTAGATATGCGAAGTCACCAAACAATGCATCAACTATAAATCCGATGCCTTATTGCTTTTTGACTGCGTTAAAAATACACATTGACGACGTTTTGAAATGGAATATCTTGTGTACAGCGGCTTTATGAAGCACTATACTTTTTTCAAACACAAGGCAACTAACATTTTCGAAGTCAGTCATCCCATACATTCCAATTACTTTACATTACATTTCCATAAACATTCGTGCTACAGTAAGAACCCGCTTAATGCTATTTCAATATTACACGGTAGTATTGGGATTCCCCTAAATCGCACACTGTTTTGATACTTGTTGTATATGTGTGCAAATGAAACGGCCATGCACGAACCAAAAGCAGTGCACGACGGTGTGTACTATGTATCCTCTTTAATGCTCTTTTGTTAGCCTGTCCAGTATAAAGATCCCAACTGTATTTTTCGAAGTCGCAATCACAGTACGAACGCATCTTTCCTGCGTCACATTTGATTTATTAGTTGCCTGGTTTAATGCTGTTTCGTTTAGCGCTGAAACTTATTGGAACGTATCCACCGCGTTAAGCGGGATCTTACTGTACTTTATACATAACAATATCGATCATGTGTTTCCTACTATTGCAGTTACATTCCTTTACAGTCGGCTAACTGTGCCTTTATTTACACTTTTATTACAGGTCCTTTGCATTGAGGTGTGTGTTTGCCAATGTAACAGAAGTTTGTAAAAACATTTTTGATTTTTATTTTCCATTTTGATTGATTTTCTTCCGAGCCATTTGAAGATTATTTAAAATGCCGTAAATGTCAGAAAAGACGGCATGACATTTAGATAAAAAAGAAGAATAATAAAAAAATTTTATCTCTTAATGAATAAAAGAACACATGTTATCTTAATTTGTTTTAATGGGCCATTAGACGAATTGGTTTTGTTTTATTTTGTTGAATAATAATAATAATGATTCTAATAATGATTCTATTAAAACAAAATATTTATGATAATAGTGTGGGTTAATAAAAAAGCGAAACTTGATCAATTCCTCCTAATGGGCCATCAATTAAAATCAATTAAAAAACCATTGATTGGGATTTTTATATGAAAATAAACGATAAAGACAAATGAAAACAAAAGACTTAAGAAACAAACTTGATTGCGCTTATCATTCGCATTTATCAGTCGTCGCAATCGCAATCAAAATCACAACCGCAATCGAAATCAATAGCAAAAAATAAAAACATTTCTTATCGAAAACTTGTTCTCAATTATGTGCCAAAAGGTAATTAAATACGTATATATTTCAATAATGGCCAAAAAAATTTTTGCATATTTTTTAGAAAATAATTAAAACGTCATAAAAAACTGCTACTGGTACATAAAAAGGCAACAACAATAAAAAAGAATATAATTTATAAGCATGAAGAGACTAAAACTAATAAATTATTCTGAGTTTTTGTTTTATTTTTGGCAATAAAACAATATAAACAAATATGCACAGATGTTTTGTTTTTTCTTCAGTACTTTAAAGTGAATATTTTTTTTAAATTTTGATTTAAAATGTTTTATTGTTTTCATTTCCAGCATTTAGGTATATATGTATGTATGTATGTATGTGTTTTATTTTTTGGCATACTTATCATAATTATTTAAATAAATTTACATACAAAATTAATGATGATGGCCAACGTATGTGTGTTCAAACATGTTTTTTTTACCCATCATCGGAAACAAGATTTTTGTTCGATTTGGTAGTTTTTTTTTTTGTTCGTTTCTTATTATTTCAATAGTCCCTTATTGTTATAAAAAATTACTTTGACAAAACGAAAATGCAAATCACAAACAAGTTGAATGAATTTCAATAAAAAAAAATAGAAAAACATTTCGTAAGAAGTTCAAATTACTATAAAATCTTTAGAGATGCCAACGAAAGACAACAGTTTTGTTTGATAACTTCAAGAAGCCACACACAGACAGAAAAACATCATGAAATTCTTTGTAAGTTTTCAAATCATTTTCATTTTCTCAATCACATTTTCTGAAAAATTTCATTTTATTGTTTACAGGTTGCCTTTGCTTGCATTTTGGCTGTTGCCACCGCTTTCCAAGATGCCAATGTTATTCGCAACGATGCCGAAGTCAATGTGGACAGCTTCAAATATAGTTACGAATTCGATAATAGCATCAAGGCCGAACAGTCTGGTCAATTGAAAGACCCCGAAACCTGGGAAGTTAAGGGCCAGTACTCATTCACTTCTCCCGAAGGTGAACAAGTCTCTTTGCAATATACTGCCGATGAAAATGGTTACCACGTTGATGCCGCCAACCCCTTGTTGCCCACTCCCCCACCAATCCCAGAACACATCATCAGAGCTATTGAATACATTAAAGCTCATCCCAGCAAGGATGCTTAAGTTATAAATTTTCTTTTAAAGTATTTTTTGTTTGTTAATGTTTCCCGGTTATAATAAATGTGTTATGAAAAAAGAAATAAACTTGAATTCTCTCTTTTTAATTTTTCGAAGAAATTCCATTTTTATCTCCGAGTGTTTTTAGAGAATTGCCATTTGATACATTCGCCAATTGATATTTTGCTAATTGCCTGTAGTGTGCGAATACGGTGTTCAGCCATAATTGAGCTCAATATTTCATATAAAGTTGCAATTAATAATTGCTTAATGAATACGCAAATTGTTATAATATTGAGTAAAACTTGAAATGCAACACTGTCATAAGTGTGTTTAGTAAGCATATTACAATTAACTGAACACTTTCTGTTGTTATTTGACAACTTAAATGTCAACAATGACAAAAAGAAACATAAAAACAATGTTGTTGAAACAACCAGCTGTTTTGTTTACCAGCTGTCAAATGAATATTGAATAAGCGGCTGAACTGCGTATATTATTATGCCTGAACACTTAAAAAATATTGTACTTAATTAAACGAATATTGACTCAATAAAAGTGCATAGCTGAACATAGTATTACAATGAAGTTTATTGTGTTTCTTAGCAAGTTCATGAACCATAGAATTGAATGGTGGTGTCACCAAAAAGGTTATAAGGTTTACTTCTAGTCTATGGAAATTTCTTCAAATTGCGGTTTTAGTGTATTTGTTTGCTTTCTCGTAGCTACCCATTGGGCGCCATCGGGGTAAAAGATTCTTAAAGGCAACGCAATCCAAAAAACATAGATATGGGTAAGAAACTAGCGCTGGATATCGTTAAGAATGAATGGAAAATGTAACGAATATAATGGTTTTTATACTAAGCCCATTTGATATGAAGAAGCTTACTTACTTACTTAATTGGCGATTACAGCCATTTAATTAGTACTACAACACCGCTCAACGTGTGAGTTTCAGTTTAACGTCGACCCTAAAGAACAGATTTGAGAACGACTTTTCATGACAATTTCATTTACCTCAGCCCGAAAGACTACTAAGAGGAAGTCGCCTAAAGAAATATTTATTAATTTTTCGTTCTGCTTGGGCTGTCTGAGCTGGGATTTGAACGCGGGTTCTCATCTAACTACTGGACTAACTACTAGACTTCTGAATATACTTTGCTTTTATTAGTTGTGCAATATTAGTTTCGTTGTTGACGATGTAAGTGTGAGTGTTATCAATTACACTGGCCAAGTATATGACCAGGAGAGTAAAATTTTGTGGCAGCATTTCTATATTGTAGATCATGTGTGAATTGACATTATTAAACGCTAATAGCCTAGCTTAATGCACACACACATACATAATTGATCATTACAACTCTTCAGTCAGGCTTACGACCTAGTTTCTCCCACCACCTATGTTGTGTGTGTTAATATTTATACATGAGTGGTGGGAGCTGCAGTTTAAATTCGATTCCAAACGACAGATTTTTTTTTGAGAAAGTTTTCATGGCCAGACATCTACTGAGAGGCAGTTCTCGAAGCAATATTTTTTTCATATTTAATTTTGTTGTTGTCTGACCTGAAGTTTAAACCGTGGCCCCGCGTCTAGTAAGCCAACACTACTCAAGATAAATTAAACTGGTAAGACCTAGATCCACTTCATTCTGAACATAGTTCTGTACTGCTGACTTTGTAGTATTTCTTTCTGGGAAAGGTTAAAAGTTGATTAGTGTAGTGATTATCATGGTCCAAAACAAATTAAGAAAATTTTTATTTTGAAATTTGTTCCAGAAAGATTGTACCGTGCTCAAAAGAGATATTCCGCAAAGAGATATTCCGCAAATGGACATAAATTTACTAATGTAAGTCGTTGGTTTGTAGTAGTGGGCCTGAATATAAGCCCGGGTAAGACCTCAATAGTACCATTTACAAGAACAAGAAAACTTTCTAAATGAATGAGTATTCGACTTCCAGGTAATATAATATCAGAGAAAATGGATTCAAAATATCTGGAAATAACCCTGAATAAAAAATGTATGTGGTGGACTCATATTGAGAGTACATTAGGAAAGGACAGACATGCTATAACGGTATGCACAAGGCTTGAAAGAAAATCCTGGGAATGTAACCCAGAAATTAAGCACTGGACGTGTACAATGAGGGTGAGACCAACAAATCTGAGAACGACTCAGTGGGAGTTGAACAAGATACATAGACCAGCGGTAGTTAGTATACCAGGGAAAATAAAAACCTTTAGTACAGCAGCGCTGGAAGATTTGTTGGCTTTAAGTCTGCTGCACATGGCCAGAGACCAGAGCTTTACAAACTATGGTTAGAATGATGGGAAGCAAGTCTAACGTGACTTAATTGAATCCTAACAGTCCACTGGACATAACCAGTAAACTCTATCAAAAGCAAATGAAGTAATCTAAAGGCTACGCAACTCTTTTAAAAGAAAGTCCATTTTGTGGTAATTCAGATGAATCAACAAAAGATCTTGGAACAGGAGCGTGAATGTTTGGATCCACAATGAAATATTCCGAACCTAAGGGAAAACTTGAAGGTATTTTCGACGCGAAATCCTCTGCTCTTGAAAGATATGCTCGATGTACGCTACAATGGACGGGACGTAGCTATACTATATGGAAGTCAGGTAGGCATACGAGCACAATGCTCCTATAAGGTTATAGAACATAGAATGGGACTGTCTAGGGAAGCTGAATACGCTGGGTAGGGCAAATAGTATTGCACTCTGCTGGATCAAAAATCATGTGGGAATTTGCTGCAATAAGTGAGATACCGAGGTGGAGAGCTTCCACGCCACTTATAGGGTCAGAACCCTAAAGATAGGCAAAGGCTCTTCTCAGACAAAATCTTTGTTTAAATTATGCATCAACCTAATCTAGGACTGGGAACCGCTCTTTTAACAAGGCATTGAAGACTCAAAGTACAATTGTTCAGACTGTACATCATATCGAACCCAACTTGTAGTTTCTGTGATGATGAGAATGAATCAGTAAGCCAAGGTCTTGAAATCTGTAAGGTTCTAATGCATATCAGAAAGAAACACCCGGTTCTCAGGGGCACGTTTAGTTGAAGGAGAGTGCAATAGATTTTATGGTTGCAGTACTAAGGTAGACCTTCATATTAAAGACTGGGACTTTTGGGGGAAGTATGTCATGTTCATAGATTTTAGTCGGAATTAAATTCAACAGAAAAGTATGAACAATTTTATAGAGAGACAGGGAGAGAGAGAAAGAGGGAGATCACAGTTTGAAACTTTGTTTCATTGGTAACTTCAAAAGCACAACAACAATATTTTTTATTTGTTTTTAACATTTATTTTTTAACCATTTAACCCTAACAAAAATAAAAAAGTAAAAGTATTTCAAAAATAATTGAGAATCGAATAAATTATTCCTTGCTGGGATGAGAATTGATGTATTCGATAGCCTTGAGGATGTGTGCTGGGATTGGTGGGGGAGTGGGCAACAATGGGTTGGCGGCATCAACATGGTAACCATTTTCATCGGCAGTATATTGCAAAGAAACTGATTCACCTTCGGGAGAAGTGAATGAGTACTGGCCCTTAACTTCCCAGGTTTCGGGGTCTTTCAAATGACCAGACTGTTCGGCCTTGATGCTATTATCGAATTCGTATTTATATTTGAAGCTGTCAACATTGACTTCGGCATCGTTGCTAATAACATTGGCATCTTGGAAAGCGGTGGCAACAGCCAAAACGCAAGCGAGGGCAATCTATAATGAAATACATGTGAAATATTTCTCTCTTTAGAATTCTTTATTAAATTGTTTGAAATTATTTTTAAAACTTACGAAGAATTTCATGGTATTTGTTGAGTAGTTTGTTTGAATTCCCAAATAAAACTGTTGAAGTTATAAGATTCTGTTCTTGATTTTATAGTCAAATTTTTCTTCATAGAAAAACTTGTCTGGTATTCTGATCTTGAATATCTTATTGTTATTGTTTTTGTTTTCTTTTTCTTTTTTAGTTTTAAATTTTTTAAATAATTTTGCATATATTATCTTATAGATTTTGAAAAACAAAACATTATTTCATAATGAATACCACTTTGCCTAATTAAATATTAATTTGTCACTGGCTGTAAGTTAGAATTTATTTTGGTGATTAAATTAACAAAGTCTGCTTAATTAGTCGTTCAGATTTCGTTAAGCAATCGTAACTAATATCGGCTACTGAAACCGAAATTCCGTTCAATTTAAATGAAGTCCAACAAGAAATTCTTTTACAAACATTTACGTCATGTTATTGGATTTTGACTTTGGTTCGAATGTGTCGATAAAAATAGAAATAAAAGCGGAAGTAAAAAATGAAGTTCATACTGAAAATTGTTGGGTATCTATAATTGTGTAAATTGTTTGATGTGTAGTGATAAAGAACTCATTGAATTGGTTTTTTTATTTAAATCAACCCATAAGATATTCCACTGCCTTAATCTTTCATTCCAAGTGATGCCCTTATAAACCTATAAAAAAGAAATGTTGACACAACATTGTATTCCATTTCTTGCTCGTCCGAAAATAAATCAGACAATAGAGGTTAAATGGATAGTTCATATGCTTAGACATACCAGTCTAATCAACTGCATTTTGTTCTCCTCTCTTAAAATACTATAAATAAAAAAGCGTAACCTAGGTATACATCTTACGTTGGTCATTACAACCCTTCAGTCAGGATTACAACCTAGCTTCTCATACCACTTAAGTTGTGGGTGTTAATTTTATCCATAAGTGACGGCAACTGCGGTTTAAAGTCGACTCCGAACGACAGATTTTTTTGAGAAACTTTTCATTGCAATTTTATTTATTCTCAGAGCTTTTTCCCGGAAAGCTGCTGAGAGGAAGTAGCCGAAGATGGTGTTTTAACAGTGGCCCCTCGCCTAATAAGCCAACACATTACCTATTAAACTAGGGCGACTTCACCTAAGTAATCATCGCTAGAACTAAACTGTAAAATCTAGCCAGATTAGCAAGCGTCACATATGAGAGACAATTGAGATCAAAGAATGGATTGCCAAAGACCCACAAGATCTCGGATATCCGACTGACCATAGATTTTTATTGGTTTGACACTACGTTGGTAAAGCGGAACAATGAATGAATTTGGGGCATGAGACTTTTTTCCAAAAGTCCTCTGACAAAGGTCAGAAGGTTCTCATCGTTATGTTTCCACAAGTGCTTTGCATCCAGAATCTCATCCAAGTATCCGAACCCTTTAAAATTTCTAAAGTAGAAACCCCCCATTTTGATGGTCTGAACTCCAGCATTTTATACCTTCTGGAAAAAAGTATTAACTTGAGTTAACCCCATGTCATTTTCCTTGGCCGAAGACAAACTAACACTTAGCGATAATTACATGAGCCCATTTGGTTATTTTCAATAACGTGCCAGAGAAGAGATAGACTACAGCATCCTGCAGTTAATTCTTTGTTCTTTGTCCTACTAATAAAGATATAAACCAATTGAATTTTTGTTTCTAAAGTTCAATTATTTATTCATTTAGAAGGTTTAGAGTTGGCCTGGTGTAGTGGTTCAAGTGCTTGACGACAAACACTAGCAGGAGTCTTTACAAACATTAACAATTCTAGAACAACTTTAGAGCTTAAATTAGTGCAGAAGTATTATTATTTTTTTGGTGTCCCTATTATTATTCACATTAATGTATAGGTTCCAAAATGCCCAATACCCTTATAAATCATATTAAATTATTACGAACTGAGTACCATAGAATCGAGATAGTATTAAGGACCAGAAATTTTGGTCGGAATTGAATACACGAAACTTATACTTATAGACTAGCATAATACACTCTAGACTACCAGGGCACCGTATTAACAAAATATAACTAATAAGGGCCAACATTTTATTATTCTTAATTTTCCATTGAAAACTTCACCTTACAAAAATAGTTTAGGGTCGTTCCAGAACCAAACCTATTTCGTAATATTGGCGGTAATTCATAGGAAATCAATACGATACAGTTCTCAGCATGGAAACGTCCTTCATAAAATAATAATAAACTTATACCATGAGCGGTAAAACATCCCTATACGCTAACAGCTGAAATCAGAACGGCTGATTATTTTACAGTATTTTACGCCAAATAAATAATGAATTTTTGGATCAAGAAAATCAAAATGGTATCTCTCGCTAAAATCAAACCGATCCTAATCTCTTTCTGTGCTCTGTGATTGTGGGCAACAAAGCGGCAGCAGGATTTACATGCAGTAATATATCGATTTCGATTACATATTTGAACCAAATATAATAAATTGTGCTGAAATTGTACGTTAAGAACGTCCTTGGCCAGGTGTATTTGAAAGTGGTTCCCCAATACAAACTTTTCTGTGAGATACTTAGTTTTTTCTAAAAGCAGGGATTTTGTAACAATTATTTGTCCTATTGTAACACTTTTTCCAGCTCAATTATCAAAAAAAAATTTGAAATAATCTCACAAATCCTCTCATTGTTAGCAGCAATTCTCTCATTGCTGCGAAAAAAAGGAAATTAGCCTAAAAGCAAAGCAGCAGAATCGTTGCTTGTTGTAGAGCTGTATTTAAAATAATCATTTCCATATACACTAGAGATGAGCGATATTTTCAAAACTGTGATTTAATCACGGTGATTGATAAATCACTGGTAACTACAGTGATTGAAATTACCAAATAACAGTTACTAATAATGTCGTTCTTTCAAAATTGTTACATACTCAAAATTTATTTCAGTTTATTTTGAGCGAGGCAGAATTACTATTAGATGATGCTGACTATTTACTTTTGTCTTTTATACATGAACTTTCTGTGAAACTTCATTGTCAAACTTCATATATAAATAAAAATTACATTAAAAATAATAACATTGATGACACCACTTTGATTTTGTTTAGTAGTCTCTTCTCTCTTACGACTTAATAAAATACGTTATTGTCATTATTGTTTTCTTTTGGAATACTGTGATCACAATCACTATTTTAAAGAACAGTGATTAACAAATCACGTTCACTGAGAACAACGTTCTTCAAAAATCACTGGATCGCTCATATCTAATATACACCCATGTATTCTATATTTGAGAGATTGCTGCTTTGCATTTATTGTATTTATAGCGTAACTCATTACTTGTTCACAGGTGTTGCATATTGATTTGAAAATAATTTCTGTACGAATATGCAATAAAACTATCAATCAGAATAAAATTAAAATTTAAAACATTAACTTTAAAATAGTACACGAGCCTTTATTCGCAAAGTGTGCCATAAATCTGATCGGTACTGCATATGATAGTATTTTTCAAAATAAATTTAAATTTCTCTATTTTCTTTAATTCTATTAACATTTCATTAACATTGGCTAAGGTTTATCCAAAATATTGGGAAAGCATACCAGGTCACTGGTATGTTACCAATTAATAATAGTTCTGACAGATATCGGATATATATACCACACTAGCGTGGTGTACTTGACAATGTGTGTCAACCTATATTACAATTAAAACAATATGATTTAAAGTTGCTTCGTATACTATGAAAATAAACGTGGAATAAACCTAGTATTAGTTGGTACCACTGCTCATTAAACACAACTCTTTTGAATAAAAAAAATGGAAAACCCAGTCGTAAAACATTTATTGACTTGTGTTTTTATTTCAATTTTTTTTTATCAGACTAACACTCATGCAGTGCAGTGGAATTAGGAAAATAGGTTGTGGGAAGAAGGACACAGGGAGTTATGTTTATAGGCATTAGATTTGCATCTTTTTATATTACAAGTGGTTGGAAAGCCATATGCGTGTAGAGAGTTTCACATACGGATAATCCGGCTAAATAACGAATTCTGTAATACAGAGTGCGATCTACTGGCACCAACAGATGTGACCCAACTGCGTAAGAATACATGACTTTCGGGAACAAATCCCCTTATCTCGATGGAAGAAAATCCGTTGTAATGGGTGGGCCATCTATCGGTTTAAATTTGAATCGTCGGTTATTTCGAATCGGGCAATACTTATGTCATTCTATTCTGTCAAAAAATTATCTACACTGAACGTAATGAATCGATTTACACTTGGACAACGTTGGCATTTATTAGAAAATTTATTTCCAAAGCAAAAACAATTCGTAGGAATTTTTTTTTGCCAAAAAAAAAGAAAATCTTCTTTTCGGATGAAACTCATTTCACTTTGGTGGGTGAGTTTTATTAACAAATACGGCAATTTTGGCGGCCTGAAAACCCACACGTTGTATTTCATTGGCCCATATTTCTTTGAAAATGAGCAAGGCGCAACCATTACAGTCAATGAAAACACCTATCGCACCATGATTAACAATTTTTACGTACCCGCTCTTCATGATAATGATGTGAACGATGTTTGGTTTCAACAGGATGCTGTAACTTGCCACACATCTCTTGAGACAATCGATTTAATGCGTCAAACGTTTGATGGCCGTTTAAATAGCCGAAATGGAGCTGTCAATTGGCCTCCAAGAAGTTGAGATTTGGCAACGTTGAACTATTTTATGTGGGCCGCCGTTAAAGAAAAGTGTTATGCCGAGAAAACAGAAACAATTGAGCATCATGATGCGATTGCCATATATCTGTCAGGGCAATAACTAATATTTGATTGGCTTGGAATACTAAACTCAATTTTTCAGAAGATCTGAATCAACTTTACCACGAATTACTCCTTGAATAGAAATCACACTCAGCATACGTCGATAACTGAAGGTAGATTGTTTATAACTAAGATGGTTGTTACAAACATACTAATTTAACTACTAAATAATGTCCGTGAAAAAGTGTCATTCTGAGGGATCCATACTTCTATTAAATTATCGTTCAGCTGCCCAAAAATCAAATTTATTACAATAACAGAAAACCGCCTAAGTTTGCAAGAATTTAAATGTAAACTTTGGGCTGGTAATTGTTTTCATCAGCAGTGTAGTAAGTAACCTTGATGGGTTTGACGCCCATGGAGACGTATTCATATTCACCACTCACAACCCATTCTTTGTGCTTGAACCATGTTGGATAGCTCTGATAGAGTTATCCAAAGCCCAGTTGAAGCTGTCAATATTTACTACGGCTACATTCTTGAGAACATTTGCATCTTCGTTGGCATAAGCAAAGACAGTCAAGAATAATCTGATGACTACACCTACATCTGGTAGGGTATTTATAATTGAAATCGATATGGCAATTTGTTTCCCTCTTTGTTTATTTTGATTTTGATTATTTTTTTCATGTTTTTAGCCAGTTAAACAAGAATCTCTTTTGCAAAAATCGGAGTTAATGCAGTTTCATTAAATCACACACAACATGGTTCGTTTTGCTAGGAATTTTAGACAATTTATTGATTTATTGGAAATAATTGGCAATAATCTTTAACGGTTTGACATTTTCTAACTTGTTCTCTGTGTATTGTTTTCATAATTAAAAGTTTTTTTATTTTGATAATAGACACCATTTGGGGACATTAAATTCCCCTTGATTAACTTGACTACGCTTTGCAATTCAACAAAAATTAATTAAAAATCCGTTAGAATTTAATTTATTGTATAACAACACAAACATACGATTTCGATAACAAAAATAAAAATAAATACAAATCACAATTAAAATACATTCGGGTATCCCAAAAACAAAATTAATCCATAATTTATTATGATTTCAATTAAACTACGTTAATAACGGGTCAGTCATTTAAAGTACAATCCAATACAATACAATAATCGAATATTGTATGAAGAAAATAATGGTTGTTCACTGTATTTCTCACAGTGCCTCAATATAGGGTCTTTCATTAAGTGTACCCTGCCTTCAAAGTATGCGAGAGATATCACCGACATTTATTTATTCGATAGAAATGCCTATTTATTCCATTATGTGTGAACCGACATGCAAAATATTTCATGATTCTGACGAATAAAACAGGCTGAATTTGACCTTTGACATGGATCGTTCCCATACACCTGCGCCGATGTTACAATTGCATACACTTGGTGGTCAGATTATTTAATTCAAGCCAAAGAAAATTGGTAATGATCGATTTTTTTATAAGACCAACACTCAGGAGATGTATTCTACTCATACAGTACATTGTAGTGAGTATCCAATCCACGTCTTCGGCACTTGAAGTTTAGCACACTACCTACTACCGGGGGCTGTGATGGCCTGGCCGCTGGCAGTGATGACCTGGCCAACGTCGTTCTCAAATGAATAAGAACCGATAACGTCGCCAGTCCAAAATACACACTACAAAGTCTAACATTTCTCATGTGAACATTTGTCGTTCCAAATTCAACAATTTTGTTTGTTCATCTACTCATTCATCCAGAATTTGTCCTCAACGCCGAAGATGATTTTTTGTTGAAAATTAGGGTCAGTTGCCAGCCTATAAATTTGATGAAATAGACTGGATAAATAACAACTAATTTATTTGAATTCGAATAATAGTGCAAGTTTTATAGGATTGATTTCAACCTGAGATACATATATAACTGGTCATTACAACCCTTCAGTCAGGATTACGACCCAGTTTCTCACACCACTTATGTTGTGTTTGTTAATTTTATACATGAGTGGCGGGACCTACAGTTTTAAAGTCGACTCCGAATGACAGATTTTTGAGAAACTTTTCATAGCAATTTTTTATTTACACTCAGAGTTTTTGCCAGAAATCTGCTGAGAGGAGGTCGCCGAAGATATACTTTTTGTATTTCGTTTTGATGTCTGGCCTGGGGCTCGAACCCACGAACACTACCTACTAGACTACTACACTACACTAACCATATAGTTATTGTCACTCGATTGGTATAATATTTTCCTTTAATTTTTAGTCGTAATGCAATTAATTAAAAAATAATTTAAAAGTAATACGAACGTTACAGGAGCTCAACATAATTTTGTGGGTATATTTGTAATGCTTGAGGTCGCCGTAGCCTAGTAGGCTGTGTCTTGGCTTATTAGACGTGAGGCCACGGTTCAAACCTCCGATCAGATATTTCCAACAGAAACGAAATATGCAGCAGATTTGTGGCAAAAACTCTGAGAACATATAAAATTGCCATGGAAAGTATCTCAAAAATCAGACGCTCAGAATAGACTTTAGACTGTAGGTAAGCAGTGTGAGAAGCTAGGCCGTAATCCTGATTGAAGGGTTATAATGATCAATTATGTTATGTATGCATGTATTTTTATAACGCTTAGTAGATTTTCCATTAGGTAGTCGTTCAAATGAAAATGAGTTCTTCTCTGCAAAAAAGATTTTTCACCATCATGTAGTTGTGCTTTAACGAAATTTATAAGTTGTAGACGTTGGTGACAGTTGTTTGACTTTAATTCAAACACCATGTAAGCCATGTAAGTCACAAGGGCTTAAACCTTTTGGAATGATTCTCAGATTTTTTTTCTCTTTTCTTCCTTCAAACAAATATGATTTCTCGCGGGCATCATTAGACTTGTTTGTATGATGATTTAATCGTTGGTGAAATCAGTCTCGTCATCAGATTGAAAAACGAACAATGGTCACTCGTAGGTAAATCACAAGAATAGAGCGAATAGGATACCAATATGCGCATAATTTATTGATTTTCACAAATATGCTCATCTTAGCATTGACCTGGTTCAAAATAAAGCTAAATAAGCCGGTTTTTTTTCAAATTAGAAAGAATCCTGAAGATGCCACGGTCTACCAAAAAAATTCTGGAGACGCACGATATTCCAAGAACGATAACTGATAACAATTTTGTATGGGAAGATGCGAAAATTGCATAGATATACCACATAGCGGTAGCCATATGCTTCTAAGGGGGAATAATGAGAAAAATATTTGCAGTTGTTGAACCTGATTCTGATAACTTGAATATTTTTCATTTAATAGGAAATTATAAAGACTCATAAAAGTTAAGTAAAAATTTAAAAAGAAAATTAAAAAATTGTGGCCACCAAAAATGTTGACACTGTGTCAGCTTTAGGCTCTGCACTTATGCAAAAGTTAAAGGAAATGATTACGTATAGAGGACTATCATAAATGAGAGCGTAATAAATATTTTGAGAAGTCACCGTAGTCTTATAGGTACTGTGGTTCATTCCCCAGCTAAGACATATCGAGCAAAAACGAAAAAAAAATATTTTTTTCGGCGACTTCCTCTCAGCGGTCTTCTGAGGCAAAACCTCTGAGAATAAATATACGGTGGGCTAGCTACCGGCTTAAATTTGAACCATCCCTTATATCTAATCGAGCAATACTTATGTCATTCTATTCTGTCACAAAATTCAGTATATTATCTCCACTGAACGTAATGAATCGATTTACGCTTGAGCAAGGTTGATATTTATTGGGCCCAACATTATTGATTTTCCCAAAAACAAATCATATTTTCGGGTGAAGCTTGTTTTTACTTTGGTGGATACGTTAACAAGCCAAATTACCGTATTTGGTACTCAGAAAACCCACACGTGGTCTTACAGAAGCCAATGCACCCATTACGAGTGACTGCGGAGGCATCAGTGGCCTATATTTTTTTGAATATGAGGACGATGCAACCATTACGGTCAATGCAGACACCTATCGCACCATGACAACCGATTTTTTTGTTCCCGCTCTTCATGGTATTGATGTGAACTATGTTTGGTTTCAACAGGATGCTGCAAATTGCCACACATCTAATGCCACCATCGATTTATTGCGCCAAACGTTTGATGGCCGTTTAATTAACGGAAATGGTGATGTTAATTGGCCGCCAAGAAGCTACGATATGACACAGTTGGACTATTTTCTGAGATGTGCCGTTAAAGAAAAGTGTTATGCCGACAAACCAGAGACAATTGAGCATTTGAAAGCCAACATTCGTGATGCCATTGCCGAGATACAGACTCATACACTCGATAAAGTGAAAGAAAATTGGTTTGATCGAATGAGGTACTGTGAGAGCGGCCGTGGCAGTCATATGAATGAAATAATATTCCATTTCTAAGCGGAACAATTGTACTTTACAACAACAACAAAATAAGTTTGGCAAATTTTCAAACAGTTTTTGTTTGATTGATTTTTGTAATTTAAAAAAGTGAAAAGTTTCACAAAATCTAAACTATGGAGGCGAGTTTAAATTGTAGGGCGCGCTACTCATGTAAAAAATTAACACACACAACATGTGTGGTGTGAGAAAATAGGTTGTAATCCTGGCTAAAGGGTTGTAGTGACCAATTAAATATTTAAGTCAGTTAATGTTTTGTAAATAATTTGTACTTTTCATTTGAGGTATACTAGTATATATAATTTGTCCGTATAATTGGATTATATTTCACTGTAGCTAAACATTGTATCTAAACATTGTATCTAAGCATTGTATCTTAAAAAAATAAAAATATAAAAAAAATTTATTTGTTTTAATTAAAAAGAACAATAAATTTGCAGAAACTAGATGAAATAGAGCAGATAAGATTTGCATAATTTCGGAATGCAATAACTTTTGAAAAAATCCTGTCTTACTTGATCGAAGTTAAGCACATGATGTTTGCAATTGAATTGAAAGTTTCTTAAACACTCTGCACCACAAGATGTTCTATAAAAACCGACTGCAGGGCTAAGTAAAATCATCAGTTGAATTAAAACAATTGAAGAAATCAAAACACAATTAAAAATATGAAATTCATTGTAAGTTAAAAAAATACACAACAAAATATTTTAAAATGTTTTAAAAAAATGTTCATTTAAGATCATAGTCGCTTGCATTTTGGCTTTGGCTTATGCCAATGAAGAAGCCAATGTCATTAAGAGTTATTCGGATGTGGGCGTTGATCAATTCAAATATGGATTGGAATTGGACAATGGCATCAAGGCTAATCAAGAAGGTCATTTGGAAGGCGATAAGACCTGGATAGTTAAGGGCGATTTTGAATTTGACACCAAGGAAGGAAAACACATTGCCGTTCACTATGTTGCTGATGAACATGGTTATCAACCAACAGTTCAACTCTAATTTGTTGTGATTTAAATCGTTTACTTGCAGGTTATCATGGATAATTATTTAAAAAAATAAATACGAAACGTACCTTCAATGGTATTCTGTTCGTTGTATGGCATTTGAAATTGATTTGCATTACAAGTTTTCATTTATATTTCTTAACGTTCTCCTTCAATCTTCCAATTGTTCTTGTGAAGCTTTTCCAGTAAAGATTGTACAGTTTGATCTGATAGGATTGCAAGCTCTCATTGCTTGGAAACAAATCTTTCTAAAGAAATGTATTGAATTGTTGTATTAGATGTAGATGGGTGTAGAACTTTCTCAAGAATGAGTACAATGTGTAATTCAGGTGGCATTTAAAACATCTCGAACTCTAAAATCAATTATCGTCCTCAATCAACGGACTAAAACTCTTTCGGCCACATCTAGAAATACAAGAAGTTTCTCCCTGAATTGGCTTTGCCAAGAGGTTACATTCCACTATGTTAGGGAGCTTCAATAAATTATTGAAATAATGAAAGAGTAAGCGATGATGTTCCCATTATTCCTGCTTCAAACATTTTCGTTTTTAAATTTTTTTCTCATAGAAAGATGGGTCATATTTTTCGTATAATTTTTTACGCAGACTTCTGGGGCCTGCTGGTCCAGTGGGTAGAGTCACAGGGAGAGTGGCGTTAGTTTGATTCCCACCAAAGACTCTGATCTATTGCACTGCACTGAGCATAAGGTTTTTTTCACTCCGCTCGTAGTAGCAAGATACAATTTGTAATTGTATTCAACGCCATTTTAATCTAAAATGTTTATTTAGTTTTATTTAAGTAAACGTAAATGAAAATTTATGAACATTTTGCAATTTTAATGCGTTTTTCAACCGTGCCATCAAAAACACCAACTCCAACATCAACTCCAGACTTCTTATTTTCCTTCTTCTAGCTCTGATCGGTTGCTGCAGTTGCAGTTGCTTTTCGTTTAAGTTCTTGTTTAATTTTCCATAAGCCACTTACCTAATGCATCTGTTTATTGTGATTTACATCACTTTTTATTTGGCACAACTCTAACAGATTTGCAAGCACTTAAAAAGATCTCTTAATTATATTATATATAAAGATGAATTAGGATATAATTTTACAATTAAACATATTTAATTAATATTTTCAATGATGTCTCTTTTTTAACTTATTTTTTGAATTGAAATTATAATAATAATAATTCTGAATTGATATATAAAATGAATTGAAATATAAAATGAATTGAAATATAAATGTAAAATTTAATGAATTGAAATATAAAATGTAATAGCCTGTAAGGATATTCCATAGACTTAAATAAATAAATAAATAAATAAATAAATAAATACCTCAGCAATACTTTATACCCTTTGCTGCCTAGAATACGACTGAAATTTACACAGGGCATGATGGTAAAGCTATTATGTTAACATACACACATTTGTTTAGAACCAATACGTCAGACAGTCAAATGTAAAATTTGAGATGGAAGGTAGAGAGACTTCAATACCTTCTTAATAAACTGTTAGATTAGTTAATGCCAACTTTTGAAAATAACTAGGACCCAGTGACCAAAGTTCTTCACAACACAACAATCTTACACAGGCAATAGGAAATAATAGATGGCAGTCCTGTCATCTCATAATCTCCTACAGTGGACCCATTCCCTTGGACGAAAAAATTTGGATGAATTGATCTGGTAACAACAGTATTTTTGTTAATGAAACGAATTGAAATAAATAATATTCAGATATGTAGTTGCTATAGGCGCTATGAACGCTGTCCAAGTGACAAATTTTGATTCTCTTTAGACCGAGTATGGCATGTACAATGTAGTAAGTCGACTAATATTTGTAGATTATAATCTGTTCTTATACGTTTCTCTAATGAAGTTCTATTTAGTAATTTTTTTTAAAGGCATAACTTTTATGAAGTATTTAACTTCATATAGCTGACTCTAAGAACAAGAAACGCCAAGAAACTTAATAAATATAAAGTTCAGTTCAGTAGAACTTACTCTAGAGTGGATAATATATTTAACCTTTCAAATATCATAGAGCAAAACACGTATGTCCTTTTTATTAACTTCCTGGTGAATTTAATGCCAAGAAAAAATCTGTTTTATAAGATTTAATGTTTAGAACTGTCATCGTCCG
This sequence comes from Sarcophaga subvicina, assembly GCA_936449025.2. Lineage (NCBI taxonomy): Eukaryota > Metazoa > Arthropoda > Insecta > Diptera > Sarcophagidae > Sarcophaga > Sarcophaga subvicina. The sequence continues at coordinate 46,086,580 of OW388084.2, forward strand.
TATTTAACAGATGGTCTATGGAAACACGTACATAATCGTGTAATTCTCCATAAACGGAATTATATATATTATTGAATAATTGTAAAGTATAGTATAGTAAAGGGTTTGTATTGTGCAGACGACATTGCCATTTTGACTGATACGGCTTCTTTATTACAAAGTACAATTGATGTATTACATAAATTCGGTTTGATTATCTGCTTGGATATAGCCCCAAAAAAATCACTCACGTGGTGAAATCGCACGCTCTTTGTGGATTTTTAGATTATGTCAAAACTTAAAATACCCCTCGTGATACCGTCTTGCTGAAACCACAGTTCATAACCTTTAATGGCAAATCAACAAAGTTGGTTATCATTCGGCCAAAGTACTTTAAATTGGGTATAACGGTTTCTTTCTTTTTCGAAAAAATACAACTCAACGGTAACTACGAAACAGTCACATTTCCGGATGCAAAAGAGATTTTACAGTTACTCCTGGGTTCTTTAAGTCCCATAAATGATTTGAGATAAAATGTGTTTCATCACTGAAGAAACTCAGCATTAAAAGCGTTGTAGGAAAAACAATAATATGTATATGTGAGCGGAAAATATAGAAAAATTGTACAGCGTTAAATCCCTAAAGACACCGTATATAACTTGGCAAGTATTCTTCCAAAAATCGAAATCATTTCTCATTGATATTTGTGAATCCTACTGTAATATTTCTTTGAGTATATAATTGAAGTCTGAAAAAAAGCGACATGAACCTCCTTCTTTAGCAGCTGACAAGCAACTGAATGCATTTTTACGCTCTTTTTAACGAACATTGTTGATGTTCGTGTCCTATGTGTGTAAAAACCCGAAGATGTTCTTCCCCTGAGGGACATTGGTGCCGACGTCTGATAATAAGTGATATTGCATTGCCCTAGCCACCTCCTTTTGTGATTCCTTTCATAAAACCCTGTAAGGTTCGAAAAGTGGCCACGTTTGGATAATCGGATAATTTAATTTAATAATTAAAGTCGACTTCGAACAACAAATTTTTGAAAAACTTTTTTATGGCAAATTTTTTTTATATTTACTCTGAGAGTTTTTGCCATAAATCTGCTGAGAGGAAGTCGCCGAAGAAATGTTTTTCCATATTTTGTTTTGTTGTAATTATCTGACCTGTGGTTTGAACCGTGGTCTCACGTCTAATAAGGCGATGTAGTAAGTTTTAATTGTCTTGTTATCTTCGTGAATTTAAATTTTTTCACCAAATTTTCATCAGATCAAAAATATTTGATACAATATTTAATTTACAGCCATCGGTTTTGAAACGAGTTTATGTGTGTGTAACCTGTTAAACGACTTTCCATAAATTTACTGGTAATGATTAAATTGTATTCAATTTAAATTTATTTTGTAATTAAGACTAAAACTTATTCTTTTTATTTTGTAAAAAATAAATGGTAGCGCCGATCTACCATACCATAGGAGTTTTATATCTCTTAATTAATAATAAAAACGATAATAAAATTATGAACTTTTTATATGACACTTACCACATGAAAAATTTATAAAAATATGATATTAAATTCTCACAATTGAAGAAAAAAAAACCGCGAACTTTATCAAATCTGTATTATTCAAAAGAAATATATTGAAATTCATGCCCTTTAAATCATTCCCTTTCGAAGTAATTTGCTATCAATATACTATGGTACATGCCAGAGGTCAGCAATGAGTACTCAAAAATATGAGTAGAATCGAATCATACTCATAATTTCATACTTATTTTAATATTATATTCATACTACTCATATACAAAGTTTGAAGTACTCATCGTACTCATACTTAACAATACACATGATGTTGTTGATTTCAACTCTCGTTTACTCAACATTTACAAGAATCACAAAATAAATATGATTCGCGTACGAACACTACAATACTCACTAAATGGAGTATTATAAGTATTTTTCTAAAGTTATGAATCTGAATGAGTAGGCTTATGAATTAAACATCTTTCGAATGGTATGAGATTGATGTCAACGTTGCAGGCATACTCATTGCAAGCTGTATTTATAGATCAATGTTATAGTGAGTATGAATGAATCAGAGTATGTAGTTAAATTTCAATACTGTTGACCCACTTATATTCTAAATTTCATGAGTGCTTATGAGTAGCGAAAAAACGATTCATTGCTGATCTCTGGTACATGCATAGCTTCATTAGTTACTTTAAAACACCCAAATTGAATTGTATTGTGGATCCAACGATGTCATTGATGATGATTTATGAATATGTAGAAGAAACCACTCAAACAATAATTTTTATGATATTGATACGATGCTTATGATTATATTGAGCACAAGAATTATTAGCAAATATTTTCACAAGAGCATTTTTATATTTCTTGTTGATGTTCACTCATTAAAGGTCATATTCATGCAATGACTGCGAAAAACATTCTTTCGCATTGTAGGTGAGTGAGTACAATATTCAAGTTGCAAATCAATAACTGCTTAAGTCTACTCAAAATTAAATTCTTATTGCAGTTAAACACGAACGATTTTAATGCTATTTTGTACAATAAAATCCAATCACATAAATACAGTCTGTGGTGAAGCTCAAATCGTTTAGGATATTAAAATATTATATTTGAATAATTAACAATAATATTTTATTAAACAATATATTATAAACACATATAAAGGGTGGGCCATTTAAAAGTTTAAAGTTAAAAATTCAATAAAAGAAAAACGGTTTGAATTTATTGAATTTATTTTTTTGTTGTGAAGTACAATTGCTTTGGTTAGAAATTGAATGCATCATATGCTTGCTGAGGCTGGCCTAACAACCTCATTCGATCGGACCAATGTTTCTTAACTTTTGCGAGTATATGGGGTCGTATCTCGGCAATGGCATCACAAATGGCATCTCTGCTTTGTCGGCATAACACCCTTCATTAACGGCGCCCCACTGTAAATAGTCCAAAGGTGTCAAATCGCAGCTTCTTGGCGGCCAATTGACATCAACATTTCGACTAATTAAATGGCCATCAAACGTTTGACGCAAAAAATCGATTGCGGTATGACACTGTTGAAACCAAACATCGTTCACATCAATAGTGTGAACAGCGGGTACAAAAAATCGGTTACCATGATGCGATAGGCGTCTCCATTGACGGTAATGGTTTCGCCGTCTTCACTTTCAAAGAAATATGAACCAATAATGCCTCCTCTGCACAAGTCGCACCAAACAGTCGCTCGTAATGGGTCCATTGGGTTCTGTAAGACCATGTGTGTGTTTACTGAGTCCCAAATATGGCAAGGTTGTTTATTAACGTATCCACAAAGATGAAAATGAACTTCATCCGAAAACATTTTTTTTTGGCAATATCGACATCATGTTATCGGTTATCATGGTGCGATAGGTGTCTCCATTGACCGTAATTGTAGTGAGGTCTTCATTTTCAAAGAAATGTGATCCAATGATGCCTCCGCTCCACAAGGCGCACCAAACAGTCACTCGTAATGGGTGCATAGGCTTTTGTAAGACCAGGTGTGGGTTTTCAGAGCCCCATATACGGCAATTTTGCTTTCTAACTCACCCACCAAAATGAAAATGAGCTCCATTTGAAGTGAAGATTTTTTTTTGGCAAAATCGCTATCATCGTGCAGTTTTTCGTTGGTCCATCTAGCGAAGCGAACACGAAGAGGATGGTCAAGCGACTTCAACTCTTGAGCCAATTTTATAAAGCGTCATAAATAGATCTTTTCGCAAATTCGACGTAAACTGCTGCGTGAAATGTTCAAAGTTTTTGAGAACGATGGCGAGATAATGTTGACGGATTCTCCCGTACATTCTCAGCCACAGCTTCGATATTTTCAGGCGTAGGCACTGTACGAGCACGCTCATGTCAACAATGAAATCAGTTTCACGAACTTTAGCAATAAACTTGCGTATACCAGGCACTGTTGGTCCTTCACTGCGACCAAATTTTGTGCCATATTTTCGTACAATTTCCAATCAATTGTCTTTGTTTTGGAAATAAATTTCCAATAAATCCGAACGTTGCTCAAACGTAGATCGATGCATTACATTCAGTGGAGATAGGTTAGGTTAGGTTAGAGGACGTGTACTTGTCACTTAAAACAAGTACAGTACCGGAGGTCGAATTGACCCATTGTACAACGTCCTAGTTTCTCACACCACTTATGTTGTGTGTGTTAATTTTATACATGAGTGGTGGGACCTACAGTTTAAAATCGACTCCGAACGACAGATTTTTGAGAAACTTTTCATGGCAATTTTTATTTACTCTCAGAGTTTTTGCTTGAAATCTACTGAGAGGAAGTCGCCGAAAAAATACTTTTTGTATTTTGTCTTTGATGCCTGGCCTGGGGCTCGAACCCAGGCTTTTTTTGCGTCTAATAAGCCAACACACTACCTACTAGACTACGGAGACTTCAGTGGAGATAATATACGGAATTTTGTGACAGAATAGAATGACATAAATATAGTCAAATTCGAAATAACCGATGATTCAAATTTAAACCAATAGAAGGGCCACCCGATATATGTATCTAATAATAATATTTCATTTATTATTATCTTGAGTATGGCGAATTGTTTATGCCAAAATTACGCATAACAAATATAGACGCTAACAACGGATAGCGTTCAATCAAAAATTATTTTTTATTATAAATTTCTAACAAAAATTCTTCGAATAACAAAAGTTGTTCAGCAACCACTATAGTATTTGATTTATGGTTATTAATTATTAATCTGTCATATTTAGCATTGAATTAATTCAGTATTTCAGGGTTTGATAGTTTAACGACAATTTTCGATACTTTTTTGTGGTTGTAAAATCATAATTTAGCGAATTAAATTGGATTTGATATCTTATTTCTGGTCTACAAAATCTATGAAATCAGGCACGAATTTGTTAACGTTAAGCAGCTTATCGCACAATATATGAAATACAGATAAAAATAAACCTATAAAATTAGTAAGTTTCTTAAATGTTATCAGTTAAATCTCTGAAATCGTTTGGCATAATTATCAAATATAAATCGATGTTAAAAGATTAAATTTGATGAAAGAAAAATTTTAGCAAAAATATTGGTAATATTTTAAATATTTAAATACTTAAAGACTGGTTAAAACTTATGCTATAAACACAATAGACGCAACGCTGCAAATGCTTATAAATCGAATACATGGGAGTATTTTTAAGGCCGCGCGACAATAAGCAAAGATTATGCTGCTTTTCTATTTTGATACACAGCAATGAGAAAAGTAGTGCTCACAGTGAAAGGATTTGTGATGGCAATGAGAAGATTAATGCTTTTGATACGATAACATGCATGAAATAGAGCTTTTAAAAACGCGATGTATTAAACCGTTTTAGTGGCCCAATTGATAACGAATAAATGAAGTGTTATAATTACCTTACCTTGCTGCATTGTGTTTATTGTGTTTATAGCATTAGGCAAAAAATTATTAAAAAAAATCCTGTATATAATCTACAAATAATTATTGAATGAGGTTATATGAATACCGTCGATTACGTTGGGAGGTAAATACAGGCAGTGGCCATTGGAACGAATATAATTTTGGAGTGTCGAAAGACGCACTGAAGCATTTTTTTTCTAAGTATCCATTACTAGTAGCAGATTCAGAAAATGTATACCTTATTTGGAACACAGACGGTATGTTTGAATTTAAAAAAAAAAATAGCAAATAACTTCGACTCTTGGTCTTGCAGAGAAAATTCATATTATAAAGTTCGTATGTGGAATATACTTCTGGAAAACGTTTTTCCTATTACAAGTAATCTATAAAAATTCTAATCCTATTATCAATACATTACAAGAATTGAAAATAATATTTCATTAACAAAAAAAGGCTAACATACATATTAACAGTCATCGTTTGAAAATATTTCACTAAATGGTTACTTATGGTTACATTTCCGAAAAAGTCGGAGGAAATGTAATATTTGTATTGTTTCTTTAAATTAATCTCTAATTTCCTTTTTAGTTAACACAACATTATTCGTTTCATTAGAACATCATAGGCCAGATATCAAGACAAAATACAAAAAGTATTTCTTCGGCGACTTCCTCTCAGCAGATTTCTGGCAAAAAACTCTGAGAGTAAATAAAGTTGCCAACATAAGTGGTGCAGGACATTGTACAATAGGTCAATTCGACCTCCGGGTACTGTACTTGTTTTAATTGACAAGTACACATCCTCTAATCTAACCTAACCTAACTTCTAGAATTTTTTTGTTTAATTGTTTTTGTTAATTTCTTCTTTTCTATATTTTATGCTCTAATTAATGTTTTGTTATTGGTTGATTCCAAACTCATTTTTTCTGGCAGAAACACTGTATTTATGTCTTTGCAACAATTATATTCACTTTGGCTCTTGTGACTGTTGATATTAATTTGAATTTCTATATTGAGTAGAGTTTGCAAATTTTGAAAATAATTCGATTGAGCTTGGAAAATTTATCTCTGGCTGTGCAAAAATGTAATTTTGAGTTATCACAAAAAAACATAAAGGATGAGTTTGGATAAACCCAGGTGGAGGGATCTTAATTTTTGCGCAAATGTTTGGAATAAGGCTACCAAATTAGACAGAAAACATATACAGAAGAGAAAATGATTATGTAGATAATATGCAAATTTCTATGCTTTGAGAGAACATGTATTTCATGTCACATCTGGTCTGGAAGTACAAAAGGCTTCTAAGCGACCTTATGATAGATTATCAGATTAAATTATGCTGGATGTATTACCAAGATTAGATTAGCAACAGCTTTGGCAACTACCACAGAAAAATAGTCAGTGATACCACCAATGCTTTGGAATTACTGAGGAAACGTTCGATTCGTTCGCAGATAGGAACGAAACTAGTCCTAAACATAAGTAGCCGGTAGAAGAGAGCTACTATAGGAGTAATAACGTGGCAGAGCCACTTTAGATTCCTATAGGCTATTTGAAGGAGTAGAGGATATAATGAATCATATTTTATGTCACTGTAGTCCATTTGTTGAAGATCTTCTGGATTTAAAAGAATTCCAACTTGAAGACTTAAAAGGGTCATAAAAGGGATTTACTGGATATGGGGATACCTTTAGAAGTATAATTTATCTAACGGTTAATTTTTATTTTCGGATATTTTCTAACATTCTTTTGTTTAAATTTCGTTCTCGCCTTTTCTCCTCTTTCTACTCATCTTCTTTTCTCTTTTTTTCATTCTTTTCTTTTAAAAAGGGCCACAATGGACTGATGGGTCTTTGGGTGTAGGCGTTAACTGCCACAACACTTCCACGGCGGATTTATAGCAGGTGTTATAGACAGTCCTCCGACAATCCATTACCATGATTGAACTTAAAAACAAAAAAATGTTTTTAAATCGTACAATGACTGTAGGAAATTAGTTAAGCAAATAACATATCATAAGATGGAACTTTGAACTTTTGAAATTTCAACAAAACTACATTATTTTGTCTGAATTTAAAAAAGAATTAAATTTAAAACAAATTTCATATGGAATAGTTTTGTCTACGTCTACGATCTACGGTTAAATTCGAAAAATCATGTTGCTGCCATGCGTTCACTCGAGGAATAAGTGAAGGAAAAGCTATTGAAATATGGATGAATTTCTTCTACATGGCACAGACTTTTTTTGGTTAATAATTTGTTTGACAATTAAATTCAAAAACTAAGGTAGGGCAGAGCGTAGTAGAATATAAAAAATATTTTCAGTCTCTTATTCGCGAGAGTACTTGTCAATTCATATAAAATTAAATAAATTTCGAGGTGTACGAGATTGTACAATGGTTAGATGGACGGTGATTGTAGGTGATTCTACAAATTCATTTGCAAATTGCATACATGGTTGTGGAAAAGTCCAGTTATAAGTTTGCATACATGGAAATACATACATACTTTATGATTATGATTTTAATTACAAACACAACAAATGTTTGATATGCAATACGAACTTGGCCAAATGTTTGTTGGCAAATATTTCATAACGTTTCACTTTGGAGTTTTACATTCTTGCTGTGGTTGTCCAATGCATACAGTCTTGGTTATTTAGTCATTCATTCTTTAACTCTGCCATTCAGAGCTTAAATAAATATTTCTTTAATCCACTATTAATAATTATTTGTATAGCCAAACGAGTGGTATGAAACTTAGACGGGAATCGTGTCACGTTAAGCTACTAAAGAGCACTTGATTACCTTTAAGTTTATGACGGATCCTCATTTTACGAGTATTTTGAAAAATTGTGTACAATTCGAATAAAGAGACGCCTACTTTAGCATGTTCTACACGAATAGACAAACACGTCTGGTTTATTATAAAAAAAATGAAAAATAAAATATAAATAATTTTCTAGTCAGATGCGCTGTGTTAAGATAAAGCAATTACATTTTCTTTCTACCAGAATTGTGGCAGAGCAGAAGTATTTCACAAATCTACATACAATCTGAAATCTAAACTCGGTTATAACTCCTGTTATTAGGAGCCTTCTCTGAATTCGTCCATTTGCTTATCAATAGATCTGGTTTCGTAATGTTCATCGCTGATTGGCAGCACTTTAATTGGAGTAACTAATAATTACCATACTAATGTATTAAAGCCCAGGGTAGTTACTAGTTGTTGCGACTTACTACTGTAGAAATCTTAATTTCTTCTTGAAAGAAGCAGCTTCTCAAGTAGATCCATAACAGTGTTGAAAAATTCAGTACTTTAGTACTTTTTTCAGTACTTTTCTATTTCAAAAATGACACATTATCCCCCGCTTTTCAAGCATTAATGTTCAACATAATGCTAAAGGTAGAATTAGTCATTAGCCCCGGATAGCCCAACTTCCATGCAAAGTACTTTCGTTTTTAGAATACGACAAGCAATGAGAACGCTTGCCGAACTGTAATGTAATTTAGATAAGTATTTAAATTGCTCTACATATGCTAAAATGAATGTAAATTGCGTCGAAATTTGTCCATTCTGTACGCGTATAAAGTATTAAAAAATTTTTTTGTATAAAAGCACCATTTAATGCAAAAAAGTACTTTTTCCAGTTAAAGTTCAGTACCATTTAAAAATGTCTATTTTCCAACACTTCTAATAAATATAAAATTATTGCTGGTGAACAAATATTTAACTTGCAGAGGCATAAAAAGAAAAAAGATAAAAATAAAAAAATTAAAAATAATTGAAATAAAAGAAACATTATGAAAAGTAAAAAAAAATAGTTTTTAAAATATTTAAAATATTAAAAAATATAATAACAAGCTTAAAAAATAATTAGAAAAAACATTTTGAACACAAATTTGATCACTCAAAACCTTTTAATCAGGCCTTTTGATTAAACTCATGCAAAATTTTCTTATTAAAATCATTAACTGGCTTGGTGTGCAAGTAAATAATGTCGTAATCATCATAACATTACTGCATTATTACTCTTTAAATAGTTGTGTTAGTGTTTTCTTATCAGATAGTAGGTTAATTTTTTGTACCACAAAACAACACTTTCTCTCTTTCCTACAAACCACAATGCCACAGCATTTGTTTTGCAAGCATCGTAACAAATTAGATTCATTGTGTTGGTTTACAAAAAAATAATGAAACTCACCTTTTAAGAACTGCTCATCCACTCACATCCTCTCTTTCTCTTCGTTCTTCCAAGGAATTTATTTCCAGTAGACGCACAAAAAAAACACTTTTTCACATTCAAGGCCAACACAACATTTATTTTTTTTTATATATAAACCGGTTACTCTGCTATTGTACTCCAGCAAGGGAGTTTTTAAATTTTATTACTTATTAAAACCTTTTTGTTGTTATTGCTTTGATTTTATATTTTGTGACATTCAAGACCTTGCATTACCAACACTTCACTTAATTTTTATCTTTGCTAAATATTTTTTTTTTTTGTAACATACACCTATTGATGTACTCCATTTTGAAAATATTCTAATGATTCAGAGAAAAAATTTTCTTAAAAAGGTTTTGTACCTATTCTGTTATAATTTTTATTATCAATAAACAATTACACACGCTTGTTTTAACACATCACATATGTATATTATTTTATTAGCATAACTTTTCTATTTTTTGTTGCTTATTAACAAATTTAAATTTATTTTACTTTTACTTCAAATTTTAAACCGCAAACTCTTTCACCTACACCTTCTTATATTGCACAAAAATTACCACTAACCGGCTGCCAGCAATTCAATCAAATAACATCAATGAACGACGCTAACGGTGCATTTCATAAAAACTTAACGAAATGTTAACCAAATTACAGCAAAGTTCAACATACCTTATAAATTATAAACGCATTGTTATTGTAAATGAAAAGACTGAACAAATGAATGTTATTTTTTGTGGTCAAACAATGTTAAGCAGATTTCTTGCATTCTACATTGCACACCGCTTTCCACTCTGTTCGTTAGCATCAAATGCATGCATTACAACCGAAAGAAAACAAAAACAAACAACAACAAATAGTTACATTCATGTTATTTTTCTGTCTCTTTTATTACAATTACACGAACGTATAAATTTATATTTCACTGCCAAATTATGTAATTTTACCAGGTTATTATTCATTCATTAATCATTAATAAATTAATTTAATACAATATGTGTTGAAAAACTGTCATGCATCCGCTTTCATGCTCCTTCAATTGTTATTCATTCAAAGTCCTAATGTTCTTCAACCACAGTATTCAAGTTTAATGCAATGTATTTACAAAAAACATGAAACAACAAAACTTCAACTTCATGCACACACAAATTCCTTCGCATTCTTATTCATTCATTCATTCATTCACAATAACAAATGGTCTACTAGCACACTAACCATATTTAATACAAACTTTCATGCATTCGGCTTCATGCGAAAATGCTTCTTCGATTGTTGTGAGACGAAAGAGTGTTAGTTGTTTGCTCTATTAAAGGATTTTAAAAACAACAACTCTTTTGTATCACCACACTCGCTTTGTTTTTGTATGTACATACGAGTATGTATATTAATTGTCTTGAGAAAAAAAAGAGAAACAACATGAATTTATTGATGGATTCTATGATATTTTACAAGAACAATTGTATTGTTTTGGCTTTGCTATAATTTTTGTTTACATTTTTGGACATGAATACTACTCTTCTCCCACCTTGCTCACTTGTAATTTAATACACCATAAAAAAAACAAATTCGTATCGCACTCGGTTTCCAACAAACTTATTCTTTCGGAACTTATCTACGTATTGATGAATATCGAACAGAGAGGAAGGGTGTTGTTAGCTGTAGAATGTGTGCAATGTAGAAAGCAAGAAATCTACATGACATTGTTTGACGACAAACAAAAATAACATTGATATGTTCATTCTTTTCATTTACAATAACAATGCGTTTATAAATTATAAGGTATGTTGAACTTTGCTGTAATTTGGTTAACATTTCGTTAAGTTTTTATGAAATGTACCGTTAGCGTCTTACACTCTTTTTTTAAAATAAGCAGAGCAAAGGTAACAGGCAACCAATATGTTGTGTTTGTTCTTGTTGTTTTTGAGTTATTGTAATGTTAGTTGTGTTATCAATGTTACGAGATTTTTGTCGTAAAGGTAAAGGAGAGAGTAATTGATGTTATTTGATTGAATTGCTTTAAAATGAACTACAAAGCCGCCAACCCCTTAGTGGTAATTTTTGTGCAATATAAGAAGGTGTAGGTGAAAGAGTTTGCGGTTTAAAATTTGAAGTAAAAGTAAAATAAATTTAAGTTTGTTAATAAGCAACAAAAAAATAGAAAAGTTATGCTAATAAAATAATGTACATATGTGATGTGTTATAAAACAAGCGTGTGTAATTGTTTATTGATAATAAAAATTATAACAGAATGGTACAAAACCTTTGTAAAAAAATTTTTTTTCTGAATCATTAGAAAATTTTCAAAATGGAGTACATCAGTAGGTGTATGTTACAAAAAAAAATATATTTAGCAAAGAAAAAATTTAAGTGAAGTGTTGGTAATGCAAGGTCATGAATGTCACAAAATATAAAATCGAAGCAATAACAACCAAAAGGTTTTAATAAGTAATAAAATTTAAAAACTCCCTTGCTGGAGTACAATAGCAGAGTAATCGGTTTATATATAAAAAAAATGTTGTGTTGTTAGTGCATGGCCTTGAATGTGAAAAGTATGTTGTTTTGTGCGTGTGGTGGAAATAAATTGCATTGGAACAAGGAAGAGAAAGAGAGGGTGTGAGTGGATGAGCAGTTCTTAAAAGGTGAGTTTCATTATTTTTTTGTAAACCAACACAATAAATCTAATTTGTTACGATGCTTGCAAAACAAATCGTTAGTCTAATTCGCAAGTGTGTGTGTGTGTTAAGTCCCTTTTTTCAAATTTTATAGGAGACACAAAAAACATTGTAGCTTTCTCAGTTTTTAAAATTTTTAAACTTTTTAAACGCAATTATTTTTATAAAATAGCTTCCTTTAAAGGACCTAGATCAAAAATTAATAATAATTAATAAATAATATTCGTGGAGTTAGCGCGTGCTATTAATTTTTTTTCGTAGTTTTGTGGACTTAGCGATTTTGCAAACCACAAAATTACAACAACTTTAAACTACATACTGACATTTTTTGTTGTTGTAAAATATGTATTTTGTATAGTGTTACCGTTTTGCATTAGAATCTTAATTTTGGAAAAAAGTGGACTAGGCGTCTTTGCGAATTATACTAACGAAATGCTGTAGCATAGTGGTTTGTAAGAAAGAGAGAAAGTGTTGTTTTGTGGTACAAAAAATTAACCTGCTATCTGATAAGAAAACAGTAATACTACTGTTTAAAAAGTAATAATGCAGTAATGTTATGATGATTTTGAGGTTATTTACTTGCCATATACTAATGTCTAATGTCGTGAAATGTCTGGTGTTATTTTTGACGAAACGCGTTCTGTAAATACTCTTGTTTGTTGCACTACCTCCACGAGTCGTAAGACATCTTTAGTCCGACATAAAATGTTCGATTAAGATTTAGTGGCTCATTACAAAGCCCAATTTTATTAGTAAAACCATTTGTTTAAAAAACTTTTAAAAAAAATTTGTAGAAAATGTAACCATAAACTTGTCTGCAAAATGAAATCATTTTTCAAAACACAGTTTTTACCAGTATAGTGAACATAAGGCTTATAAGCGATTCAAATCAATTCAATTCCATAATAAAACATAATTTTATAACAAAGGAAATTACACGTATGATCTGACAAAATCTGCAGTAATCATGAACATGACAAAAGAAAACAATTTTAAACAAACATGTATCATTATTGTTTGGAACAGGCTGCGAACACGAGTTTTATACTAATCCGTGATAATAAATGGTCTTGTTCTAGTGGTTAAAGGCTAAAAGTTTAAGAACAACTACTTCTAGATTTTTGACCAAAAAAAAAAAAAACAAACAAACAAGAAGAGAAGATTGTTGAAAACAAAAATAATCAGAGACATCATCACACATTATCAGCTTGATTACCATTTTAAATATCTTGTCTTGTGATATTAAAAGGAAAGAAATTAAAAAAAAAACAAACAAAACAAAACATACTGAATAACTAGGAATACTTATGAATTTTTTTTGTATTTTTTTTGTCTTCTTCATATTTTTAGCATTTATTTTATTTGTTTATTAATTTTGTTAATAAATTATAAAATTTTTGTTTTATACACGTTTTTTTTTCATTTTTTGTTTTTTGTTTGTTTTTATAAGTTGTTCCTGAACCAGTATCATTAAACATGTTAATTAACGAGTTTTAGAGTCTACAGGCGGCAGACAAATATAAATAAAATGTTTAAAAACCAAACAAATGCATCAAACACTACCGGGCAAAATTCAAGTCAAGAAAAGATTACGAAAAATGTAAAACAACAATTGAGGAAATCATCATCATCATCATCATCATCACTTCAAATAAAAAAGTGTTAAAAAATTATTTTTTTTTATGGAACAAAAATGTTTCGATGTTAACTGACATATGGCGGCAGCACTTTTATGTTTGCGTTCCACTTTCCATAAATGATGCACCAGTCGTGCGACTTGGCGTGTGATAATCGGTTAAACGTTCGTTCACCGCACAGCGGAAATTTCAAATTCGTAAACTGGTTTTTTATGAATCTTATTTGGCTTTATTTTTCGTCTCCATTTCAGCCATAACTCAACTGTGGCTTAAAAAAAATTGTTTGTTTTCAATGAAAACGTAAGTCGTTTTCACTTTCATTGATCTTGACCCAAAAACCAAAGAGTTTTTCAGGCCAAGCAAACTTTTTGAATGAAAGTTTGTAATATCTGTGGTAGGTAGTAAGTTTTGTCTTGAAATGCACGCCCCATATAGTAAGCGGGTTAATTCAGTTGATAAGCTGTGGTGATAAAAATATTGGTAAATAGACAAGTTCAGAGATTGCATAAAAGATTTTAAATTTTTATTATTGTTTTTAATAAATTTAATAAAATTCAAAAATTGTTTCACGATGCATTTTCATTTGCATCGAGCATATGTATGTGGACAACTTTTAATTATTTTTTGATATTTACAGCAAGAAATTAAAAAATATCAAGTTATACTCTAATCTTAATTAATAGTGAACTAACTACTTGGCCTCTAAGCAATATTCTATTGTATTGCAATTCATAATAATAGCGTGACTTGTGGCAATGCTCCGTAAGCTTTACCATTTCATCACAAACAGATTATCAAATGAGTAACGCCCGAATTGAACCAGCCATTGAATTACATGCATACATACATTATTGCTCTTAACAACACTTCAGGCAGGATTACGTCCTTATTTCTTACATAGTGGCGGGACCTACAGTTTAAAGTCGATTCCGAACGACAGAATATTTTAAGAAACGTTTCATGGCAGTTTTGTTTATTCTCAGAGGTTTGTGCCAGAAGTCTGCTGATAGTAAGTTGCAGAAGAAATATTCTTTCATATTTCGTTTTGTTGGAGATGCCTGACTTGAAGCTGGAACCGTGGCCTCAAACCAACACACTAACTGCCAGACTAAGGCGACTTCCATTGAATTGTATTTTCAAAATTCATGCCGTATGATAAATGTGTTTCATTCGTTGTTCGATTCATTGACAAACAAAATTGTCGAATTTATTGTAAAGAGTTGGTAAAGGATCCTGAAACAGGAACTGTTTGGTAAATCAGCAATATTGCAACGTTATGCTGAGGACACATTAGACGCACCAAGTGCTGCGTCACAGCCTTTCAAAAAAAAAAAAAAAAAAAAAAAAAAATTCATGCGTGTATATGGTAAAAAATATTTTAAAAGCAGCGAGCAAGCAAGTATCGACACAACTGCAGCGCTTTTGGTCTAATTGATCGAGCCAATGTGCGGATTAGTGTTGTCAATACAATAAGATGCATTATTTATTTTATTTATTTTATTTATTGATCAACTTCAGTACAACAAGCATTTAATCTTATTTAATAGTACTGTTTATATATTGTTATAATTAAAGTAATAGTTATATATGTATGTAAATATCACAAAAAAAAAAAGCAAAATTATATTAATTAAATTTAAGTTAGCCTTAAGGATTGATTCTTAAAGACAAGAAAAGTGTGTTAAAATTGCAGTTTTAAATTGCATTACATAGCTTTTCAATTGAATTTCTGGCGGAAGTTGGTTCCATGAACGAATTGCATTAACATAAAAGTGCCTTTCAGACACCTGTTTCTGGAACCTTACGGCGTTTATCCTATAGCCCCTGTTAGTTCTGGAAAATTTTAGTCTAGTAAATAGATAATTCGGTTCCCCTGAATAAACAATTTTGTGTAGGAAAATTAGCATGCGATATTTTAAGAGGTTTTCCATTGTCATATCGTAGATTTTATAGGCAAAAAACGATATACTACTATATCTAGTGCGTCCAAAAATATATCTTGCAATGTTATTGTACGTCACGTTAAGTTTATTCCTGCTGACAGTGTCCAAACCCGCAAAAAGCTCACATCCATATAAGAGGGTTGGAATCAGGTATGTCTTCGCCAAGAGCATACGTATATTAACAGGCGTAAAGGACTGAGTCCTGCAAAGATTCCTGAGCATAGCATATGTCTTCCCACAAATCATATTAATATGGTCATACACGTTTTTAAAATCCATTGCACACAAGTAACTATTAAAAATTCTAAAAAGAATATTTTAGTGACACCATTGATAAAGACGTAATCAACTGCTCACTTTTGATTATATTTTAATTATACAGTCAATCCTCCTATAACACGGTACGCGCTTTCCACATACCGCGGAGCTAAAATTGCGACAGCCCTTCTATAACGCTGTACTCTTACAGCACGGTTTCCCTTCAGTACCCGGAGGTCGATTTGACCCATTGTACTTGTTGGTGACCAAGTCTTTCCAAAACTTTTTCTGTAACTCATATCTGACAGTGAGGATGAATGTTGAAAAATTACGTAATTTTAAAAAGTCTTTCTCATTTTTGTTGGAACACATTCTTTAAGTTCAGTTTTTGTTTAATTTTTTTTATCAATCCTTATATGAACTCTTTAATTCAATAAAAATAATTTATAATTTGTCTTGTCTTGGTCTCCTTATAACGCGGTACGAATGATGTGATTTGTACTAACTCCGAGTTTCATATAGCGCGGTTTCCATAGAACGCGCTACGAATTAGCCTGGTTTGTACGGTTAAATCCGCGCGGTACGCACTCACCGCGTTATAGGAGGGTTGACTGTACTTCGACGACTGTCGCCATTAAAATAATTAAAGCGCATGCAACTTTGCTAAGACGGCAATTCCGCGACAAACGGCGCGTCGATAGAGTTTATAGCATAAATTTTTTTTTCAAAAATGGAGATATCACGATACCATAACCTCATTGTGAGGCTATTTGAGTGAACAAATAAATAACAATATCATGAGATTTTTAGACCGTAAAACTCGACATGGGCCACCTATGTGCATTTGCATGAAATTTTCCTTGAAAAGTAAACAGAAGGCATTAACTTACTGCTCCAATAAATATATTTCATTCACTTTTGCATAGTTTCTGTGTTCATATGTTCCTAAATTTTTAGAAATCAAGCACCATCCGCTATATGTTTTACCCGTCACCGTAGTCTACCAGATAGTGTATTGGCTTATGAGATGAGACTCGAAGTTCAAAGCCCAGTCCTGATGTTCTGAAAGAAAAATATTTCTTTTGGTGACTTCCTCTCAGCAGCGTTGTATAAAAAATAGCAGCAGTCGGTCCAAAGCGCTACCTTACAGTATGCGTTAAGCAATTGTCGTTCTTGTTTGTGGGTATAAAAATGTCGATATATACTGAAAATGAAGTCGAATATTTTTAGTATACTTTTGCTACCATTCAAAACCCCCTCGTCCGACTCAATTTTGCTGCGTTATGTGTCCGTACACAATACGTTAATCTGTGTTCTAGCGTATTAACAATTAATAAATGGTAAATGATATCTGAAGTATATATTGGGTCATTCATTAAAAGCTTCCTATCTTTAAAATAAAATAAAACAAAGTGTATGTGACATACTACCGAAATTTTTTGTTCGTTTGAAGGACCTACTGGTGCCACTATGTGTGTAATAAAAACATCGTACAAATGACCTCACCAACTTCTCTAGGTAGAGCGCATTAGAAATATTTCATTTTCCATGACTGTGGCGCATAAATAATGCTGAATTTGACCGATGGCAGGGGCTATGTTGGTTTTGAGGAACATCATGTATTGCTTATTCGCATTCACCAGCGACTTAAGAAATCTCCAAAAGAAGAAAGTCTACGGCTTCAACTAGATGATCGAAATTTGAAGTTCCTGTTCGAAGATCCGATATTTAAACAGGACGATAGGATTATTTATGGCAATGGCTTCTTGATGACGTTGCCTCCTTGTGGGTTTACTAGTCATTCCTATTTATCGAACTTTTCAACACTCAGAACACTAAAATTAGGAATCAAATTCATTCAGAATATATGATAATATTAGGTAGTGTTGGCTCTGTGACACTCGAAAAATGCTTTTTTAAAAATATTTCCTCTGGCAAAAGCTATGTCTCGATAAATAATTGTCATGAAAAATATTTCTCACTCTATCGTTCAGAGATGTTAAACAGGCGATCCAGCCACTTGTATGTAAAATAAACTCACAAATGTCAAATGAGTTATTTCTAGTATACTGTCTGTCTTTCCTAAAACATTTAGATCTCGAGTTTACGAAAGAGCGCCAATAACATAAAAAGTTTTTCAACGTTTGCATGGCCTGCATTTATTATTATCTATAACGCCAAGCGATTTAAGTGTACGAAGGCGAAATATAGAAACAATTCTAATTCGATTTGCCCTTAATAAATATGATAACAATTCATAGATTACATCCCTGCAAAGAGTTAACAGTAATGCTTTTAAAAGCTTTCAACTGAAAACGGTAAAACAATTAAGAAACAAGTGCATACTTTTAGGCATACAAATACAGTAGGTCAATACAAACTTCAAATAAAATATGAAAAAATCATTTTCTATAATTTCAAAGAAAAAAAATAGAACATTTTTGTGATGGTTAAAATGATTAGAAATTAGAAATCCACTTGAAATGAAAAAGAGTTTAAAATTCTGGTATTATCTGGTAGACAGATAGATGGAAACATTGCTTTAGTCCCTACTACTCTGGCGGACTACAATTTCCCTATTTCCGCTTGTAGGGGCTCGGAGGTTAAGATAAGTAGAAGTCTTTGCGCGATCACGCAAGGATGCATAAAGACTTTAGGACTATCGGCAGTAGTGACTACTCATAGCACGATACGGCTTTTTCAATGAGATTCAAGACATCCATTCCAGATAAAAAGGTCGGTAAAAATGGTCCCCGCAAATCTTCGTAAGTGGCTGCAAACTGAACGGAACTCTTGGTGGTGAATTTTTTTCAAAATCGATCGGAATAGTCCAGTTTATAGGGCCGACGAATCACTCTAGTGGCTTTTAGACGGAAGTGATTGTAATACATGCTGCAGCAAATAATTAAGGACAATATCTCATGGCGAGATATTCCCATACGTTCCGATAGACAAGAGGCTATCAAACCATTAAATTCCAACGTGATGAACTCTAAGACGGCGTATAGCTTTCGCAGATATCTCAATGAGGTAGCAGAACAATATGATGACCATATTATGTGGGTGCTAGGACTCAGTGACAGTCCAGGTGATCGCAGAGCGTATGAACTAGAAAAACATGTCACACTCTCCAAAGAATTCTAGACTTTGGTAAGCCTTCTCGGGATCTGTAGGCTTATAAATGACAATGCAGTCATCGATTCTATCAATAGCGAATGTAAGGCTTCGGATACGGGCAGAACGAGCAAATAATCAGTCCAAAACTGGATAGATAAGTCTGATTAAACACCAAAAAAACACTGTTAGTATGGTAACAGTAGTAAAGCTCATTACGGAGCATTCCATTATGAATACGCATGCGAGGCGTATTCGTCTTGGACAGCTAGCAAACGATTTCTACAGACGCTGTAGATAGAGAAAATTACACTTTGGTGTCTACTATGTATATGATCTGTAGGAACTTTCACGCTTTAACAATGGCAGTCTGAGTTGCATCATAGGAAGGTTCGCGTGGTTCCGGTACTAAGAGATAACGGAGAACTGTGGTGTTGAAATGAGTCATATCTGGCCTCCCTTGGGTGCTTGGCCACCTCTACCTATCTACGCTTTGTCCTACCCAAACGGCAAACTAACGCAATTCCCTAAGCTCTAAACTGAAGAGATAGGTCCCAATGTATTGACCGACACTGATGGTGACTTGGATAACATAAAATGCACTTTTGTTGGATCGGCTGTATGCTGATGAAATTTCGCTTGAAGCCCCTCTCGGTTTCATAGACCACAGGGTCACAGTGGTTAAAGTCTATACAATTCGTAGATTCTGGCACAATTACCAAGCATTGACAGGTGTTGAACGATAGTTCATTTGCTATTTATCTGGTGTGTCCCTAAGACGACAAGGTTAGGTGTTAGGTTAGCGGACTTATACTTGTCAATTAAGACAAGTACAGTACCCGGAGGTCGAATTGACCCATTGTACAAACGTCCTAGTTTCTCACACCATTTATGTTATGTGTGTTAATATTATACATGAGTGGTGAGACCTACAGTTTAAAGTCGACTCCGAACGACAGATTTTTGAGAAAAATTTTTATGGCAATTTTATTTTACTCTAAGAGTTTTTGCCAGAAATCTGCTGAGAGGAAGTCGTCGAAGACATATTTTTTCGTATTTCGTTTTGATATCTGGCCTGGGGCTCGAACCCACGTCTACTAAGCCAACACACTACCTACTAGACTACGGTGACTTCAATATTGGCCTATTTTTGTGCTGAACTTTCAGAGTTCAAACGGATAAATTTATTATCAAAATATTGGAGGGATATTCTGCAACTCAAGCAATTTAGGTGCTTTGTACAAATCTTAACGTTGGATGAGTATTGCATCGATGCATACGTACCAGATTGGTCATTACAACCCTTCAGTCAGGATTACGACCTAGCTTCTCACACCACTTATGTTGTGTGTGTTAATTTTATACATGTGTGGCGGGACCTACAGTTTAAAGTCGTGTCTGAAAGACAGATTTTTGAGAAACTTTTCATCGTAATTTTACTTACTCTCAGAGTTTTTGCCAGAAATCTACTGAGAGGAAGTCGCCGAAGAAATACTGTTCCATATTCTCGTTTTGATTCTGACCTGAGGCTTGAGCCGTGGTCTTACGTCTACTCGCCAATTTCCGTACCATATTTAGGCAATTTGAATTCAAGTAAAATTAAAACCTATTTTGTTAAACTCGTGATGGCTTAATTGTTAAATGAAAAAATGCTCGTATAGTTTTTATAAAATTATTGTTTAAATTAAATTTATTTTAAAAATACTTTAAGAAATAAAAATAAAAAAATTTTTACTAATTTTTATCATTTCCTTGATGAGTACTTTTTGGTTTTAAAAGCATAACTTTGCGAATGTAATTTTGGTGTGGCACTGAGAAAATTAATTTAAAAATTTATTCGCCAGTCATCATTTCCATGAATTCTGAAAGTAAAAAAGAAAAACAAAAATAGAAATATTTTATTTTCATCATTTAAAATCAACGCTTTTTAATGCTCATTTAAGGGTGGAACGCAGAAATTATTCAAAGCAAAATCAAGTGGATAAGAATTGTTGTCGACATACTAGCTCTTAAAATAATGCAAAAAATTAAAAAAATTATTTCCTTAATACTGAAGACAGCTGGAGAAAAATTAAAAATATTTAATTTTTATTTTGTTGAAATATAACAACAACAATATATAAAATTCTTTATAAAACTTTTTAATATGAAAGCAAACAACAATTTGCCTGTCTCTGAGGCAACAATTTGTTATTGAGAAAGAAAGAAAGAAAGACGTATTCTTTCCTAATTGGCTTCTATCCAAAATGAATATTTACTTGACAGTTGAAACGAATTCGAAATTTGCCAAAACACTTTCACTTTTGAAATATGACGACCTACTAATTATCTTTTCATTTGCAAAAAAAAAAGAAAACAGAAAGAGAAACAGAAAGAAAGCAAATACTCACCATCGAAATCAACAGTACCGGAACCATCAGAATCGATTTCTTCAATCATGATGTCCAATTCTTCGTTGGTCAATTGATCGTCCAATTCACGTAAGATTTCACGCAAACAGGAGGTGGGAATATAACCGTTGCCTTGTTTATCATACAAACGGAAGGCTTCGCGCAATTCCTTTTGCATGGCTTCGTCATCTTCTTCAACAATGAATTTGGCAGCCAATTGTACGAATTCTCCGAATTCCAAACGGCCAGACTTATCCTCATCGACTTCTTCGATGAGTTCCTCCAAGATCTTCTTGTCGAAGGGTTGACCCATCAAACGCAAGATATCGGCAACCATTTCAGTTGAGATACTGCCACACTTTTGGTTATCGAAACTGTTGAAAGCCTTTTGCAAAACGGCAATTTGCTCGGGGGTAAGATCTTCATCCTAAAAACGTAAGAATTTTTATTTAAAATTAAAGTTCTTCAGTTGCAGATTGTTATAAAATTTGTTTATAAATTTTATTTTTCATAGTCAAGTGACTCTTTCGAATTAAAAGTGATTGGAATACAAAAAATGACTGAAAAATACTTTGTGCCAAATTTAATGTTTAAAAATGTCGCAGATACACACAAAATGAAAATAACATTTCATAAATTAAGAATGAAAATCGTGATTTCTTTTTCGATACTTTTTCGATATATTTTCGGAAGTAACTTTGTATGTTTTATCGTTTTCTCTTAAAGAGATTTCTAACATGATCTACGATTCCAAAAGTATTGTAACTGGTGGTCCCATATGATTACAGTTTACTTGGGTACGACCAGTATCGTGATTAAAAATAAAATTCAACCGAGTCTTCATAAATGATCAGTGGTGACGAAAACTGAATATATTCCGCCGTTTGGATTTTAGCGAATTGGGGAAGAAATGACAAAATGTTAAATCCTAAATACTCGCAAGAGCATTTAGCTTAGCTCTGCTCTTGTTGAACTGGAGGATTAAAAAATCTAAAATTTCTTTACCAATGGGAGTATTTATTTTTAATTTAATATCCTATCATTTCTAATCCAATTAGTACCGGCTTGTTTTTAAGTCGAAGCCAAAATATTAATTCGCATAACACCGTAGTCTAGTAGGTAGTGTGTCGGCTTATTAGACGTAAGGCCACTGTTCAAATCCCAGGTCATACATCAAAACGAAAATATGAAAAAATATATATTTCTTCAGGGACTTCCCCTTCAGCAGATTTATGCTAACAATTCTGAGAGTAAATAAAAAAATTGCCAAGAAAAATTTCTCAAAAAAATCTGTCGTTCGAAGTCGACTTTAAATAGTAGCTCCCGCCACCCAAGTATAAAAATTACCGCACACAACATACGTGGCAAGATAAACTAGGTCGTAATCCTGACTAAAGGGTCATTACGAGCAATTATGTACGTATGCATGTATGTATAACACCGAAGTATTAGAGGAGTTATGCATGTTATGTTTTTATCAAAAATTATGCTGTGAGAGAAATTTGTATTTATCGAAAAGTACCAGTCACTACGTCACCATAAACAATTGCCGAATTTTGTATAAAAAGCAGCCAGAGTCAGCTCACGAGCTTTGAAAGAGTACTTTGAAACATTCACTATTTGTTGCGGCTTGTGGGTCGGGGGCATCATTGCATTGTACTTTATCAAAAAAATAATAAAATCGTAACCATATAACCAATGAATTGTAGTTGCCGTAGTCAAGTAGGTAGTTTGTTGGCTTATTAGACGTGAAGCCACGGTTCAAACCCCAGGTCAGACATCTCCAACAAAACGAAATATGAAAAAATATTACTTCGGGGATTTCCTCTCAGCAGATTTCTGGCAAAAACTCTAAGAGTAAATTAAATTGCCATGAAAAGGTTCTCAAAAATTTGTTGTTTGAAGTCGTCTCTAAACCCTGGGTCCCGCCACTCATGTATAAAATTAACACATACAATATAAGTGGTGTGAGAAGCCAGGCTATAATCCTGAATGAAGGGTTGTAATGGCCAATTATGTATGTACGTATAACCACTGAAGCAAGTTATCGTGCAATGATTATTTGTTTTTTTTGCTAAGCAAACAACGGAGCGCGCGATACAATGATCCATTGGTGCAGTACACTAGAGCCAAGATCATGCTACCATACTATTCTATTTTCTTATGGAGATACTAGAAGTCCCTTGTAAGCAGAGACAAACAGACCACTATTTCAGACCTGGAAGACAGTATTACAGCTACCATAAGAGAGATGTGGATTATATGCCAAAATTGGTGATATCGGGTGACTCGAATCATTCATCAAAATTTACAGTCTTAGTTGTTCTTGCATTTACAAAAAAAAAGAAGAAAAAAGCAAACACACAACCTTCTAGTGAGTATTTTAGTATTCGTACGCGAATCATACTTATTTGGGGTTCTTGTAAGTGTTGAGTTATGGAGAGTCGAAATCAACAACATCAATACGTATGATGTTAAGTATGAGTATGGCGAATACTTCAAACTTTGAATACGAGTAGTATGAGTATGATATTAAAATAATTATGAATGCGTATAAGTATCAGAAATTATGAGTATGATTCGATCCTATTCATCTTGATATGGACTCGACTTGTACTTGAAATAAACTTTAAAACAAGTTTTTCATTTATCGCGCTAAATATTTCGTTTACTTTTGCAAGTTTTTTGTGTCTTCTATAATTTTCAAAACCAAACGGTTTAAAAATCACGATCTTATATCATCTTTATTTTCTTTACCACATAAATTTCCACATCAGACTCTAAAGTTTACTGATCTGTTTTTTTTTTATTTTTCTTTTCTTTCTCATCATTTTTCAAAAGTTGATCATATGCGTGTATTTTTCTTCTTTTTTTTAAATTCATTTATCGTCACTTTTTCTTTTTGTTGTTGTTGTAAATCACTTTCAATTATTCCATCACACTTACAATAACGGGATCCATTACGTAGTTGTTGTCTTTTCTTTTTAAGTTTCTTTATCGAACTTCTCTGTTGAATTGATCACCAAGATGCTTCTTTGGCGTTTGTTGCTCAACTAAATTTTCTTTTCGATTTTAATTATCCACAAAAGTTTTTCCCCAAAAATTTTATTTTTTTTAATGAATTTTCCACAAACAATTTTTCTTCCCTTCCCACCCACATTATTAAAATTCCCATGTTTTTATTGTTGTTAATATTTTTTTTTTTTGGTTTCATACAATATTTTCCAAACATACGCACAAACATACAAAATACATTCCAGAAGAGAACGTGTTCGTTAATGGCCCTCGTTAGTATTGAAAACAAAGAAAAAAACTTATTTTTAAAAACTATAAGATTATTAAGGAAATTTATGTTGTTGCTGTTGCTGTTACTGTGCCAGTGATTTTTCCAAAGCATTTTGCCACCATTGAAGAATGAACAAAATTTTGTAGTGGTTTGCTAAGCAGTTTTGTTTTTTGTTCTTTCTTTCAATAGAGAGATCTTTAACGGCGTATATTTCAGTTTAAATAATCAGATTTTTAATATGGAAGTGATCTTAGTATGCACTGTGGAAAAAATTTAGGATCAATCAATAAAATTCCGATCGATAACAACCTCAATTAACAGTCTAATCAACTGTAGACAATAATTCTCTGAAAAGTTTACTGATATTCTTAAATGTGTTTGAGAAATTGCGATTGCATACATATGTACATATGTACATACATAATTGGTCATTATAACCTTTCACGCAGTATTACGACTTAGCTTCTTACATCACTTATGTTGTGAGTGTTAACTTTATACACGAGTGGCTGGACCACCAGCTTAAAGTCAACTCTTTATTTACTCCCAGAGTTGTTGCCAGAAATCTGCTGAGAGGAAGTCGCCTAAGAAATGTTTTCTAATATTTCATTTTGTTGGAGATGTCTGACCAGGGGTTGGAACCGTTGCCTCACGTCCAATAAGCCAACACAATACTTACTAAACTATAGCTACTATTGTTGTGCGGAATATAATATCGTTTGAAAGTCCACCACGGCTTCTCTGGGTGGAGCGCATCCAAAGTGTTAAATTTTTCATGATTCTGGCATAGAAATCAGGTTGAATTTTAGCGATGGAATGGGTAATGTTGGCGTTAATGACGCTGTGGTTTCAGGCTTAAGCAAACCAAAACAAAAACAACAACAGAAAGTCTATCGGGGCCAAATCTTAGAATCTCAGTGGACAGTTCCTATCACCATGTTAGATTACCATTCCATCAAATTACTTGTGCATATTATTCAATGCGACATGAGAAATCTGGCACATACTGGCATCCTGTTGAAATCACATTTCACTGGTATCCAAATCGTTCAGTTCAAGCCAAAAGTATTTGGTAATAATCGACCTATAGTGCTTGCTATTGCCAATTATGGCCTAGCCATAATAGACCGAACACGCCGCCATCCCACGCCAAATAAAATCCACACCAAATAACGACTTTTTCGGCATGCATCCAACGCTCTTGGATCTCATGCGAATTTTTTTCAATTCCCCTCTTGGAAGCACATGGCTTCCACAAACGTTTCTGCCTTGTTTGCGCTTCTTAAATTTATTTTTGTTTTTTCCGCTAAATAGGTAATTGGTCTGCTGTAGCAAGTCCTATGATAATGGACCTGCCATCTATCGTGGTCTAGAAACAACGCCCTCCGAGTATTTGGTGCGGTGGTGGGGAATCTTGTGGATTGCTGATTCGTACCTCTTTTCCCACTAGGTGGCGGCACTGTTGGACCTTCCTTTTATGTTATCCTTTTTTCTATCTCCAGGTGGTGAGGGGGCTTCTTAGATGGCGGGGAAGCCACTTAATTTGAAATTCGAAAACCATGTTGAACTATTTTTTATTTTTCAACTATGTTGGGATTCGAACTTGAGCTTCTCGACTTGTTTTGACCTCTAGATTATCTTCAACAATTTCGGATTGAGTTAACTTTATGAGAAGTAAGCGTCCGATTGCTGAGCTGACTGTCAAATAGTACTATGATGTGTCCATTGAACTTAGCGCATCAGTTATTAATTATAAATTAATGAAATCACCTAGTCTAGTCTAGCTGGTAGTGTATGGACTTATTAGACGAAAGCCCGTGATCCAAAATCCCTGTTCAGAGATCTGAAACACACATACGTACATACATAATTGACCATTACAACCCTTTAGTCAGGATTATGGACACAGTTTCTCACACCATTTACGTTGTGTGTGTTAATTTTATACATCAGTGACGGCACCTACAGTTTAAAGTCGACTCCGAACGATAGATTTTTGAGAAACTATTCATGACAATTTTATTTTACTCTCAGAGTTCTTGCCAAAATTCTGCTGAGAGGAAGTCGGCGAAGAAATATTTTTTTAATATTTTCGTTTTGATATCTCACCTGGGGTTTGAACCGTGGCCTTACGTCTACCTACTAGACTACGGCTTCTACGACATCACAAACACAACAAAGTATATAAAAATATTTCTTTATTTCTTTTATTTCTTCTTTCTTTTTATTTTTTTTTTCTGACTTGATCTCGGCAGCCTTTTGGTAAAAACTCTGAGGGCCATTATTACAACTTGTCGTTAAACTTGGGTTTAGTTAAAGATACCATTAGCTAAAGGGAACTGTAAAGTTACCTTTAACTTATTTTCGTTATTACCACTTACAGATAATATAAAGATAACTTTTTCAAAAATATGGCAGTGCTGGAGCAATGACGATAAAACTGCCCAATTAAACTTTTTTTTTTTATACGCAGTGGCAACGAAAGGCCTCTTATTTTGTTGTTGTGTTTCCCCATTTTGTTTATATTTGAAGTTGCTATATTGAAAATAATATATAAGTTCAGACATAAACTTTACTTTAAAGGTAGGATGTTCCTTCCTTTAACTTAACGCTCACTTCTACCTTATCGTTCACTTATAATAATGAAAAACAATTTATGTCCCCATTAAAATCCTCCCTTTATTTAACGGCAAGTTGTAATAATGGTCCTGAAAGTAAATAAAATTGCTATGAAAAGTTATCTGTCGTTCGGAGCTGACTTTAAGCTGTTGGTCCCGCCACTTATAAACGAAATTAGTACACCAAACATGGGTGGTGGGTGAAGTGAGAAGATAAGTTGTAATTCTGATACTAAAATAAAATTGGCTTTAAACATATAAAAAATCCAGGGCGTTTATACATTTTTTGTTTCAAAATTATTCCGCATGTATACATAATTAAAACGTGTGTACCATACGTAGCCGCCATTCAAATATAATTTCTTCATTTAAATTTTCGATTTAAAGCAGTTCAAGTAGAAAACCAAAGAACTTTCATAACAAAAGATAAACAAACGAAGTGTTTTCTAACCATAGACAGGCAGTCGTACGCAATTGTGGAATAATAAAGGGGGGAGCGGCAGGGCAAAGTGCCGAAAAAAATTTATTTCAGAACAAATGTTAAAAATTTCAGACACTCTTCCTTCATCTCTCTCTGTACATTTGCAGTGGATTATAAACGATTCGAAAATTATTGTTTTTTATAAAAAAAAAAAAAAAAAAAAAAAAAAAAAAAAAAATAAAAATAAAAATAAATTTAAAAATATTTTCTTCTATTTACTCTCTCGCACGCATACAATAAATTGTTGTTGGACTCATTATAAACAAAAACAACAAAAGGAAGTAAAAATAAAAATAAGAAGAAAAAATTTTAAATAAATTATATTGGTTTTGTTTGGTTTTTATTGGAATGAATGTTGTGGGATTTGTTTAGTGGCGTTAAATTAAAAATGAATTTATCATCGTAATCGTAATCGTAATGTATGTATATATGTATGTATTTATCATATAAATATGATATGTATATAAAAATACGATTAAATTTAAACGATTATAAATTTGTTGATATTCAAATATGTATACAAAAAACAATAACAATAAAGAATACAACTTAATTAATTAATTATTATACATACATACATACATACATATGTATTCATTCATTAACTTATTCATATGTCATGTTTTAAAGTTTATTACGAGATAAATGATGCATAAATTTGTTTAATTTCTTGTATTTAAATTCACATAAAATATATATGAATTCATAATTTTTTTAATGAATTCATTAAAAAAAAATAACACACATAAACCGTTGAGAACGACAATATAATGATTCTGATAATTTGCGATAATTTTAATTGAAAATCTTTGAAGGCAGATGACACGCGTTTTTATAAGCAAATAAAACATGTTAACGTTAGAAACTTAAAAAAAAATAATGAAGATTTGGGTGACCAGAGGGCTTATTTCATACAAAATACAAATTTCGCAAATATTTGTTTAAAATATATTACTTTGAATATTCATTTGTATTATTATTTATAACGTGATTATTATTTATGCCATAAACACAATAAACGCAACGCAGCAAGTACAACAATTTTGTAATTGCAGCCTAAGGCGAGCTGCACCCGTATTTATCATAATAAAGACTGCAGCAGTAAAGCGTTAGCAAAACAAATACAAAATAAAAAGTTCATTTATTCTTTATCAATGGTGCCTTTAAAATTTTCTCTCGCGTTTAAGTTCATACATCGCGTTTTTCTATTTCACTAATACTCGCATTGCCAGCACAAATCCGCTCAATGTAAGTGCTAATTCTCTCATTGCTGCGAAAATAGAGAAAGACATTAGCCAAAAAGCAAAGTAGCAGTATCATAGCTTGTTGTCGCTTTAAAATAATCACTTTCATATACACCAATGTATTCTGTTTTTTAGCGATTGCTGCGCTGCATTTATTGTGTTTATAGCATGAGGTGGCTATAATTACCATTGATGTCAGTAGCTTAATCCAGAATAGATTTCAAAGTGCATTTCTATTATAACCTTCTCCTCCAATTTCTAACACACAGTTTTAGAATTTCGTGATCAATATCGAATGATTTTCCCGCTGAAGCATTTTCATCCACATGCAGGCAGCACAACCATAGTACTTTAACTCGTCTAACAGTACCCATTTAAAGTTTATACAATTCGTCGTTCATTCAATGGCAATACTCTCCGTTTGCGCAGATATGTCTCTATTATCTCGCAAACATTACAAGAATAGTTTCATTTGGTTACTTAATTATCCATCTTTCAGCAGTACACGTTCAGCGACACGTTCTATAAGGCGTAATAATACACACATGCATACGTAATTCGTTATTACAACCCTTCAGTCAGGATTACGACCAAGTTTCTCACACCTTTGTATCTTGTGAGTGTTATTTTTAGACATGAGTGGCGGGACCTACAGTTTAAAGTCGACTGCTGAGAGAAAGTAAGTATGATCTTAGTTTTATTTCTAAAACGATGTTATAGTTTCTGATAATGATGGTACCGAGATAAAATGTTGAAGATGTCACGAGTTAGACTATTTACCATACCCTTAGTAGAGACATAAATATTGTTACACACATTTTATACCACCAAATTATTTTAATCGTATTTATTAATAAATATTGTTTATAAGTCGGACTGCCAAATCATCAATAACCTCACTCATCTTTTCAATTGAAAAATTGGCTGGCTTAAAAGATAAAATGTCCTCTAAAACTGACAACAATTTGTGGTTCAGGAAATTTCGATCAGGACTGCCAGAAGTTCATTCTCTGGGTTTGTATAATTTTAGCCTTATAAGCTGGCGCAGAATCTTACTGGAAACTCCATGGCTGGTTTTGAAACATAGAATGGTTAAAATGTTTTACAACAGCTTGCAAAACGACTTTGGTTAAACATTGACTGATCATTTGATCCTTAATACGCCGAATTACAAGTCAGTGACAATCATCCAAACCATGTCTGCCAAGCAGGGTGATGAGGAATTAATTCAGATGCATCCTACGATGACCATACATACACCCTGCCATAGGTAAACAAAATTTTTTGTGTAAGGTATCAGAGTGCTCAACCAAAAACGTTAGCATTTCTTCCCTCTATAATTTTTCAAAGATTAAAAGTCCGGCAAATTTGAAAGCCCCAAGTCCGAGTGGAATCTTGCAAGACGTTCATCAGCTGTGTCATAATTTTTTGTTTACGAAGCGAATTCCACTTGAACAGCTTTAATAGCCTTGGTGGCTTGCTGCTTTTGAACTGTGCGGGAATGTTTTTTAATTATCAAACCGGTCGCAGTCTTTAACATCTCCAGTATGCTTCAACAGTTATATGCATTAGCTTCTTACAAATATCACTTTTAAATGGCACTGTATCTGGAATGCGGTTCTCACTATAATGCACAATTCCCGACAGAAAATGGTACTTTATAGACCATATTTCGTAATAAAATGGTGCGTTCAACACTTATATTCTCAGTGTGTTCAATTTATAAAAATTTTTATGTTGCTGCTGGCTTAAACAATCTAAATCCGTATGAATTTAATCAGCTTAAGACTGCTTGTGTAGAATATCCCATGCGACATGAGCTGTGTAAGACATAGCGACGTATCGACATATGTTCTTGTTCGAATTCAAACCAAAAGAAGTCGGGCATCATAGACCGCTAGTGCAAGCCACGAGGTCTGGCCAATGTCGTTTTCAAAGAATTATGGACCGATGATACCGCCATCTAAAAGTCAACATCAAACTGTACCTTTTTGGATTCATCGAACTCTGTTGGCTCCCTTGGGCATTGGTGTCGTACCAAATTCAACAATTTTTAAATTCCCGTACGTACTCTACAAATGGGTCTTCATCAAAATTAAGGTCAGTTGCCAACTGCTCCAGAACCCATTCAACAAACACACGTCGCTGTTTGTCGTATTTTAATTATCTCTCGGAGGAAGAATTATGGCGATCGCAAAACGTACGAAACACGCGGCACGTTGCCTGAACAGAACACCAATTTTGAAAAAACAATTTCATTATTTGCACGTATTGTTGAATGATATATCCACCCATGGTGATTTGGCAGAAGAGAGTGAATAAATGACAACTAATTTGACAGATGTAGCTTCAATATGCCATCTATATATGGTATAAAGTCTATAACCTAATAATCTAATGCCACTTCACAATAATTGAAAAAAATAACTCTTTAAAAAAATAACTCTGGTCACCTTTATAATGCCTGTGCAATCATCATTGGTTTCTTATTACACACAGAAATTATTGAAAATATTTCTGTTTTAAGATACTTGTGCCTCACATATCTGAACTAATTAAACAGGCGTCTGCGAATTGCAAATTCTTGCAAACATTTCACGAATTCTTCAGTCCAATTAAGATCTTAATTTGTTGCTGGCCATGTATGTATAACACTGGCTGTCCGGACGTCAGTACCTGCAAAAATTCAATCATATAAGATGTCAAAAACTATTTCAAACAGTTGTTAGCAGCCACAGCACAATTTGAAATCATTCGATTGGAACAGACTTTAGAATACTTTTTAAAAACATTTTTTGATACACTCACTCACACACTCACTCTTCTATTTGGAAACTTTTTTTTTCAATTTTTGCTAAAATTTTATTGGACTTCTCAAGTCCAATAGCAAAAAAATTTTAGATTTTGAATAAAAAGTAGGGGGGGAATGAAATGAAAAACTTTTTATATGAAATATTATGGATGGCAATAAACGTGTGGCATGTTTGTTTGTTTATTTCAAAAATCAATTTTATTGAGGCGGCAATTTGATTCTCAAATGGTGTTTATTTTTAGTGTTTTCGGTGCAGCAATATCGAAATAGAATTCCAAAAATATTCGAAATGTTTTCACATTTCATTGTTCACGATCAATTTGATTTGTTTGAAGTGAGCGAACGCATGTTTGTGCAACAGCAGTGGTAGCCACAGCAACATTTTGGTAGTTTTTCATGTATTTTAACGCCTAAAGGCGATTGGAAGTTTCAACTTTGCAGGTGGTAATGATAACAAGGCATTAATGTGCGTATTTCCATTCGATTTAAGACGTTTCAATATGTTTTGAGATATTTTCACCTGCAACACAATTCTTATTTGTCCAAAACCTCTACGACTTAAACCTTTTTTGAGAAATTTTAAGAAAATATTGAAACAAAAATAAGAAATATTTTCTTACGGCTGGCTCTTCTGCTAATCAATTCCATATCTGAACATGTTTAATTTTTTTTTATCATGCTTAAGAAAGTTAATTTGATGAATAACGGTTTCATAAGACTAAATTTAAAATTAAAATTCGTTAAACTATTCCACTGAATTTAATAGTCTTAACCTCTTCAGAGCCTGGGTACACATGTGGTATGTGCACATTATGTTATGTATACTTTTACTGGGTTTGAATAAGTATCAATAGCTGGCATCGTTTTTAATTGAAGCTTCAATAGCCCAATGAATTTTTTAAAATTAATATGTGGATACACATGTTTTGTGGTTGATTTGTTTCTTGGTACCTCAGAAAAAAGCAGTTGCTGATGATAGTGACGAGATAACTTGCTCTATATGTAGCCCTTTTATGGGCCGAAGACATGAATAAGAAAACCTATAAAAAACTAGTAGATGCAGCAGGAGATCTACCCTCAGAGTAATTTCTGCCTTCCACACAGTCTCTACGGATGCAGTCTTGGTAGATGTAGAGAGGAGAAAACATTTCGAAAGGAAGAGAACGGGGCTACTGCAACACAATCAAGTTAATGATGATGACTTGGATAGATGGCTCAATAATTGGACCACTTCAAAAAAGGGAAGATGAACCAACGCAGTCATACCGAATATAGAAAGATGGACTAAAAGGAAACACGAGCAGATGAATTTATATCGGACACAGCTCTTAACTGGCCGCAGATGTTGTAGAGCATATCAAGTATGAACATGACTTAGATGAAGCGTGCCCATTATGTCAGAATACAAGAGAAATTCCCGCTGCAATACAAATACCAATGATATTTCCTGAAAAGGATAACCGGATGCCAGGTGACACGCGATAACGATAACTTGATGCTAACATCATGGGGACATTGGAACGCGATATGTTGTTTCGTAAAAGAGAGAACAAGATCAGTAGAATTGGAACGTAGCATTCGCTAAGTCTCTAACTCTCGGATGTAATACTGGATTGTGGTTTCAGGGGACTCGAATTGATGGAAGTGTAACGAACACGGTTGGGTTTAGTACGCAGGCACTTAGCAATTGGAGAGTAAATCGTGTATATCGAATTATGTACATTGGCCAATTGCCAGCTTATAGCTTGTATAGCTAAAAAAATCTACAACTCACCACAATCAGGGTGCCCTGGTAGCCTAGTGGGTAGTGAGATAGACTATTAGCGTGAGGCCCGTGGGTTCGATTCCCACCAGAGACTCTGGTATATTACTCATTAATTAAATATAATTTGTAATTGTATTGTAATTAAGAAGTCAATAGGAAACATAGAGGAAAATCTCTCCTCTTCTTATACGCTTTCCACTTCGAGAGTAAACTATTTATGCCATCTACACTAGATGTATAAATTTTTTTGGAGAAGCACGTCTTCAATAAAAGGATAATATTGTCATAGCGTTTGTATCCATCCATTTAACCACGCACTCTTTGTCATTATTCCGCCTTTTTTAACGGGTTGTTTGATTTTTTAACTTTCATGTCACTTGACCTTTTCCACTTGTAATAACACTTCTGATCCAAAAATGTCCTCTTAACCAATCAATGAAATAATTCACCAGCTTCAGACTTGAATAATATATGTATGACGAGGTAAAAAAAGCGCAACTGCTGTTAATTTATTTATTTTATTTATTTATTAATTACAATTCAATTACAAATTATATACAAGCAGAGTAACTTGAACATATGCTTGGTGTATTGTCACAGACCAGAGCCTCTGGTGGGAAGCGAACCCACAATCCTCACGCTAATAGTCTAGCACACTACCCTCCAGACTACCAGGGCACCCACATAGTTAATTATATCTCAAAGTTTTTCTATAATATCGTTGGTAGGTCAAGATTTTTCAAAACATCTGGCACTAACGTGTTAACATAGATTTTGAAGTCTACAAGTATTCCGCCTAGCGTTTTGGCTTGCACATATTAATGGTTCCCGCAAAGTCTAGAAAGTGTTATAGTTTTTCATCAATATGTTGGGCACAAAGCGATTTCTGGTGGCAAATAGACTTCATCTTCATATATACATACATACAAACATCTTTACAATATTTAGTTTAAACTCTACAGACTACTTATATTAATGCCCAGATGAACTTCTTGCAAAGAGACATTGTGCAGTAGCATCATGTCCACAACCAAAAACAAAACTGGATAATGCAGGTCACCTACTGCGATGTGTATACAAGAATTTTGGATTTTAATGTCGACATTCGACGTGTTTTTCATGCTTCCATACGATGTCCTTGAAAAGTAATATTTATTTACGTACTTTAAAGAAGAACTGCTTTCAAGTTTACCATACTTTTTAAGGCTTTTGGTTGTCATTAATAACTTCTTAAATCTGATGTATACATCATGCATGCATCATTTCACGTTACTTCGAATAAAATTTAAAATAAATTTTTTTTAATTAATAACACAAAAGGTATAAAAAGTAAATCAAAAAAAAAAAACAAAAAATGTATACAAAAGCAATTGGTTCGTGCTCAGGTCTTAAGAGGTTAATGGCAACGCATACAATCGTTAGAAGCCATCAACTCATCATCAACTCATCATCATTTTATTGATTTAAAGATTTTCAAACTGAATTAAAATGTGAATTTTGAAAATCTCATTGCACGTCTGTAATTAAATATTGTTGTTGTAATATTTCTGTTCGTATAGTTTTGTTGCACATCTGCTTAGAACACAATGAACGCAATTAAAAGCAGATTGAAAGCGTTTCAATTTGAGTTCGAATATTTAGTTTTTGTTTTTATTTCTCATTTTTATTCCACTTTGGTTGTCTGAATTTTATTTTCGTTGTGATGTTTTTAATTAAAAAAATCGAGATTTTGTTTTGTATTTTAAAGCAACTTGTAGTTGACATTTAACAATCTTTAAGATTTTTTTTTTTTGATATTTTGCGCTTTATATACACAAGGACTATCGATTGTTGATTTGAATCAAATAAATATCACAACAATTTTACAAACCGACAAACATTTAATATATAATTACGCAAAAAAAATTATTCAACTTAAAAAGGTTATGAATGCAGAGATAACCAAAATAGTGGAGCGATAATTTCATTTTAAAATATTTCAAAAAAATGTAATTGCTTTATGCACGTCATCTTCATATGTTCGGTAGGTCAAAGGCAAGTTTTGGCAAAGTTTTCATTCCAGTTAAAATTGAAAGTAAATGTTGGAGAATTACAAACATCTTCGGCCGTATGAACGAAATGTCATATATCGTGCTGGTGCGATAAGCTTACAGTATGCTAAGCGAATGCTTAAAATGCTGCTAAAATGCAGCACACAATGCTTATGTATTTAAGCCAAATATTTAAATATTGTTCATCGCATACAAATTTCCAATTCCAATGAGATCCACCCATTGTTAATATCTTGAGTTTATTCCGCTTCTTCTTGCATGTTATAACTATCTTCTCTAATGGCTATCTCCAAGTGTGGTTTAGTCGACATATTATTTTACTTGCTTTTAGATTCCAATCTATGAGCCTTTTAAATACCAAGTGTACCGGTATGAAATGAGCGTTTTTTTGTGTGGAAATAAGACACTAATTTTTTAATGAGAAAGTAAAAAACTTTGTATTTAAAGTATTGCCCATTGCTGGCTACTCAACATTTGTTCCATCTTTCAGGCAATTTGGGGATTCCAGGCCAATAAAACTGTACGTCTAGACATTGAAGCATTCAATTTTCGACTCCATCATAGGAACCGCAGTTAAAGCGCGTCCTATCCATGAAAACAAATAGTAGTCGGAAGAAGCCAATGCGGGTGCGGTAGCGGCTCCCCGTTTAATGTTTTCATTGTATTTTGAAACAGTTTTGTTTTGTGTGCATTGTCATGTTGCGAAATTACCTTTATGTGTCTTGTGGATTATTATTGTGGTTTTTCGAGCAATGCATGGTTTAAATTGATCATTTGAGGTAGTTCCTAGTCCTACCAGACACACTCCATTGTCTTCTTGCTGCATCGATCTGGTTTTGCAGCCGAGGTTGATGGTTGTCCCGCATTAACCCATGATTAAGAAAATAAATCATTTTTCATCGCCAGTAACAATTCCATGCAACATTGATTTTCTATCGTGCTTTGAAGCAAAATTTAACAATTAGTTATTTGGTTTTTTTCCTCCTGTCTGTTTTCCAATAAAGGTTTGTTCACCAGAAAAGTTCCCTATTGCAGATTTCTGGCAAAAACTCTGAGAGTAAATAAAAAGGCCATTAAAAGTTTCTCAAAAAAAAAAAAAAAAAAAAAAAATATTGTCGTTCGGAGTCGACTGTAAACTGTATGTCCCGCCACTCATGTATAAAATTAACACACACAATATAAGTGGTGTAAGAAACTAGGACGTAATCCTGACTAAAGGGTTGAAATGACCAATTATGTATGTATTGCAACAATTGTGTCTTGACGATCACTTCATGCTGATACGTCTTCTATGTCAAGAAAACAATGCTCGAACCATCTGCACTTATTCTAAGGACTTCGACTTATAATCGAGTTGAATTGACATCTTCTCAAAGGCTGTGCTTACAGATAATGGACGGTCAAAATACTCTCCAATCAGTTTAAAAATAACTGGGTTGTCGTTTCACCTTTGATCAACCAATCAATCAATCAATCAATTTCACACAACAATTATAATTTTTTTGTTTTCGGTTTTAACAGACTTATGTTAGTTTAGCTCTACAAAGTTCCTGAAATTCATACGTCCTCCACATTTGGTTGCCAATTTAGATCATATTTGTGTTTTGGAGGTAATAGTTTGCATGAACCTAGAGTTTTGTCTAGAAGATTGGTGATAGAAAATCGCCGATAGAAATATTTTCTAACATATGATCGATTCGATTCGATCGATTATAAGCCAATACTCTACATACTAGACTTCGGTGATTAATATTACCAAAGTCAAAACCACTGTCAGAAAGGCTATGAATTTTCAATTAATTTTGGGAGTGCAATGTTCAGATAATAAAAAATTCATTGAAGTGGAATTCCAAATAAATAAAATTAACAAAAAAGGTTTCTCAAAAGTTTGTCGTTCAGAGTTGACTTTAAATTACAAATTCTGCCACTCATAAATAAAGTATAATACTCGCAACATGTGTGGTGTGAGAAACTGGCTTGTAATCCTGACTAAAGGGTTGTAATGACCAATTAAGTAAGTAAGTAAGTGACGCCTTTAAATAATTCTGTGATAGTTACAAATTGAAGTCAGTGTTGGGGAAAATATCAGAAATAATAACAATTATTGATATAATGGATTGGCTAGAATATTCTTCAGGTCTTAATCGAATGACAGATAATGTGAGAAATACTTTCTAAGTAGGTTTTCACCGAAAACCACCAATTTGAAGACTTCACTAAAAACTAAAATTTTAAAAGTATGGGGGAAAATTAATGATAGTATGATAGTGACTAGTAGATATTGTGTTAGCTTATTAGATATAAGGCCTTGGTTCAATCCCCAGGTCCGATATCAAAACGGAAATATGACAAAATATTTCTTCGCCGATTTCCTCTCAGCAGATTTCTGGCAAAAGATCTGAGAGTAAATAAAATTGCCATGAAAAGTTCCTTAAAAAAAATTGTCGCTCGGAGTCGACTTTAAACTGTAGGTCCTACAACTCATGTATAAAATTAACACACACAACATAAGTGGTATGATAAACTAGGTTGTAATCCTGACTGAAGGGTTGTAATGACCAATTATGTATGTATGTATGTATCTGTTAATTACAGCATTTTGTATTTCAATAAATAATATTTCCATGTTATGAATATTAATTGGCTTCGACAATCTTATTTGTTCTGTCATCAATAACTTCAAGGTTATGTGATAAAAAAAGATAAAACGCAAGACATTTGCTTGTTTAGTAGGATTTTAAGATCAATATCAAAACCACAAATAATCTTATCTTGTATGCATAAAAGATAAAAACAACAATTTCTGATAAATTGCGTTCCACGAATGCAATGAAATATAAGCTCTTTTGGCGTTTGTTGTCTTAGAAAAAAAAGTGAAACGAAATTGCAGCAGAAACGAATCGTATTTCTACTCCAATGAATTGCGTTGATTGTATGCAACTCAAGCGATTTCAAAATCAAAGAAAATTTAAATAATTTCTTATACTCTGTACAGTATTTCACCAAATTTTCATTATTGTGAACAATTTAGAAATAGTCTCCGAATTTTTCATTACGAACTATAAGAGACCTTGGCATATAGTCGTATCGTATCGTATGTACATTCATAACTGCAAATCATTACAGTCTTTATCACAAACAAAAAACATAAAATATCCGACAAAAGAACCACACAAAGTATCATTTTTACTTTCTAAACTAAACTGTCATAAAAAATAGCAAAAAACTCCATTGAATTCAAACATTTAAAAATAATTAAAAGCGACAGGGTTTTAAAGAAAAAACCAAAAAAAAAATATTTAAGAAACATTCAAAATGAGTGGTATTAAATGTTTGTTATGCAGTGTATTGTTTACAGTTTCTTACGTTGCATGAGTGAATGAATGAATGAAAAACTGATCAAATGATGATAAATGTGTGTGTGTGTGACATAAGAATGGTAAAGATTTTCAAAAACAAGCATTTTCAACTCTTGTTATGCTGTTGACGTTAACGTTGGTGGTTGTGGTGACACAACAATGACAACGACGATAATTATGACAAGATATGAAGTCAACTTTATGATTTCATACAATCGATCATCATCATCATAATGATCATCATCGTCATTGTCAATATATGCATGCATGCAACCATTTAACAGTCAGCCTCCCGGCCAATGTAAACAAAGAAATGCTTGACAATAATTTAATAACCTCCACTTAAAAATGCATATTTTTATTGGAATATTTTATTTTACAGCTTAAATCTGCATAATGCCGTTTCTTTTTTACAATATTTATGGAAATTTTCGTAATAATAATCAAAATAAAATATGAAAATGAAATCATTCTTCTTTTTTTTTTCAAAATTATTACAAAAAAAAAAAATAAATAAAAAAACAAATAAAAAAATTAATGGCTGACATTTTCATAGAAAGTCACTTCTCAGACTGTGATGATATAGTTGAACGTACAAACTACAAAAAAAAAAAAAAAAAAAAAAAACCATTTAATGTATCCTCCATCCAATGAACCAACCAGCCAGCCTGTCTGGCATCCATATTCATTCCATGCCATACCACTTTTGACATATTGTTTGAATTTTTTAAAATGTAAATCGTGTCTTAGCAATTTCTAAAACCTACATTGTGATCTGCTTTTTAAACTTGTATTTGTATCCCAATTTTTTGCCACGTACTTTTAGGGCATATGAAAGTAAAAAGTTACCACCCGTGATACTCCTATAGTTACTCTATAGCAGGAAGAGTAACATCTGAAGCATTGCTATGTTTTAGGTTATAAGCATAGTTCGATTCTTTAATGTAGCATATGCTATGGTTACCAGACTTTCACACTCAAAACAATTAAACATGGTCACTATGAGTACATAATTTAATTCGACATCTTAAGTTCACAAATTAGTGAAATTATAAAGGGCCATAATTGCATCTACATTGGTCACTGTCTCCTTAGGCGTTTCTTAAAGGTATCTGGTCTTTCGTTCTAACATTAACAGTTGATTACGGCCATCTTGTTAAATTACATACATAAATAGCTGGTCTTTACAACCCTTCAGCAAGGATTACGACCTAGCTTCTCACCCAAGTTGTGTTTGTTAATTTTATCCATTAATGGCAGAACCTACAGTTTAATCTCCACTCCCAACAATAGATTTCTGAAAAAATTTTCATAGCAATTTTATATACTCTCAGAGTCTTTGTCAGAAATCTGCTGAGAGGCAGTTGCCGAAGAAATATTTTTTTAATATTTTCGCACTATTCGCAATGCAGTGAATAAATTGGAGTCCGCCGGTTCTGTAAACGATCGACAAACACCCAGACATCGACGAAGCACAAGATCTGTCGAGGCATTGTCATTACAATGTGCAAGAGAATTCGAAGCAGCCGATTTCGTGTCACTCGTTTTTGGCAGGCCACAGCATCGCAAATTCTGCATCGTTACTGCACACGTATAAATTTTTACTAACTCAGGAACTGAACTGTGTTTGTTGAATGGGCTCTATAGTCCATCGAAATATTATCCTCAGCGATAGAGCCATTTCTGGATGAATG
This sequence comes from Sarcophaga subvicina, assembly GCA_936449025.2. Classification (NCBI taxonomy): domain Eukaryota; kingdom Metazoa; phylum Arthropoda; class Insecta; order Diptera; family Sarcophagidae; genus Sarcophaga; species Sarcophaga subvicina. Next base: position 46,127,558 of record OW388084.2, read on the forward strand.
GCTACGTGAACAAACAAAATTGTAAAATTTGGGGCAATACCAATACCCATGCAAATGCATCCAATGTATCCCAAAAAAGGTAACTGTTTGGTATGGATTTTGAACTGGTGCCGTCATCGGTCCATGTTTCTTTGAGGACGACCAGACCATCACCGACAAGGGCGTGCACTATAGATAGGTGATTACCAACTTTCTTTATAAGATTATTTGTATAACAAAGAAATACTACGTGTCACATAGCTCATGTCAAATTGGATATTCTGCACCAACCATTGAGGCCAGGGTTATCTAAAGGGGAGGTGATGTAAACAGGCCATAGAGTTCATGAATTTGGCCCGCTAGACTTTTGCTGTGGTATATGGTATGTACCATATGGAATACGCTAGAAACCATAGCGGTCTTCAAGGCCAATCTATGATTTATGCACGATAGTCTTGTAAAATTGTATTCGGAGAAGCTGGTATCAGGAGGTCTTTTATATAATACTATGGCCAGCTCCTAATGGATCACGCCCTTCTGATACCACCAAATACAGGTCTTTTCCCTAGATTTTTTTCGTTGTCCACGTTTCACGTAAGACTTCTTGCTCGCGGTTTGTGTTAATGAATCCAGTTTTCATTGCCAGTGAAATTTCGATGAGAAAATGTTCTTTTTTTCTAAAGTTTTAAAGGCACACAGCACTTCAGACATGTAAAACAGCCAAGTTTCAGTTCATGTGTTTTTCATGTGAAAATCAAGATTCTTGAAACGCGCAAACTACTCTGTATGCTGTGTTTTTTGTTAGAGAGCGATCACCGTATAGTTTTACAAGGAAACGAGAACTCCAACGTGCAGGTTACTTCGCAAAAAAGTGGTAAAACTTCCCGCAAATGCTGGTTTTTGGCGGACATTTGAACGATATTGTTTTCTTTATATGGTTTCATCAATAGGCCTTTTAAACGAATAAAAAATGTCGATGAGATTTTACGGACACTTTGTTTTGTTTAAATTTAAAACTAGGAAGTGCTTAAAAACGAGTGAGCTTTAAGCTAAAGGGAGAATCATCCTCTCGGTAACTTTTAAAGTGAAGTTTATGTTTGAACTTGCCATATTACATATTATTTGCAATATGGCAACTTCCAATATAAAAAAAAAGAGTAAATACAATAACAAAAGCAGCCCGTCGTTGCCACTGCGTTTAAAAATAACTGGTTTAATTGAGCAATGTTATCGACATTGCTCCGGCACTGCCATATTTTTAACAAAAGTTAGCTTTTAACGAAAATAAGTTAAAGGTGACTTTAAAGTTCACTTTAGCTAAAGTTACTTTTAACTAAACCCATATTAAACGGGAATAACCCTTAGAGTTTGAACTGAAATCGAAAACATTGAATATTTTTAAAAGAAATGATATCTACTATAGGCGTAGGGTATAAAAGTGATTGAAACTACTCAGTTAGTGTTTTCTTTTCATTCAGTGTACATGAGTTTGTAAGCTTTTGTTATGATTTCATTATCAATACCTTAAGACATATTGGCCTTTTTGTATAACAAGCACGCTTAAAATTTATGAAATTCAAGCCTCACTCACAGTATGCAACTCTTAATTACAATGAAACAAAATTTTTATTTAAATTGTGGAAGTTTTTTTATATCTTTATTGCCAAATATTAACGAGTCGGTCCAATAAAAAGTGAGAAATATATTCCAAAACGTGCAAAAAACCATTTTTTATTTTAAATCTCATGTTCATGAACATAAAATACCAACCAAACATCCATCAACCCACAACAATATTATGTTGATTTTTAAAATTGAAATCGAGAAACAGAAAAAATAAATCGTAAAATTTTTCTGTGAATCTTTAAAAAGCTGCAAAACTGTTGTGGGTGTTGGAGGTGCTATCATTTTTATTACAATTTTATTTGAAATTATCATAAATTATACGTATTTTTTTAAAAAGTAAACACACTAATGAATATTCAACGAATAAATGCATCATCATCATCAGCATTAGCGTCATTATTAGCATGCACGTCATAATTGTAATGAAAACCACAAAATTTTCGACTTTTATGCACTTTGTGTGTTCTCGATGCCATGAAAACCAAGAATATGTTTGTAACGGATTGTTATATTAGAAATGAAAACGACATACAAATCTACCATACGACTAAAAGACCCGACCATGTACCAACTTGAAAGCGTGATCTGATAAGCAGGACTTCAAATAAAAATATTGTTCTTCCTAAATATGTATCGGATGGTCCATCATCGGTCATTTCGAATCGGGCAATACTTATGTCACTTTATTCTGCCACAAAATTTCGTGTATTATATCCATTGAACGTAAAGAATCGATTTGCGCTTGGGCAACGTTGGGATTTATTGGAAATTTATTTCGAAAACAAAGACAATTGGTCGGAAATTGCACGAAAATGTCGTACAAAATTTGGTCGCAGTGAAGACCCAACAGTGCCCGGTATACACAACTTTATTGCTCAAGTTCGTGAAACTGTTTTTATTGTTGATGCGCCAAGATGAGAGCGTGCTCGTATAGTGCGTACACCCGAAAATATCGAAGCTGTGGCCGAGATTGTGCGTGAGAGAATCTATCAACATCAACTCATCGTCATCGTTCTCAAGAATTGAACAATTTACGCAACAGTTTATGTCGCATTTTACTAAAAGATCTCCGCATGACGTCTTACAAAATTCAATTGGTTTAAGTGTTGCAGCCGCATGACCATATGCTTCGTTTTCGCTTCGCTATATGGGCCAACGAGAAACTGCTCGATGATATCGATTTTGCCAAAAAAGTCTTCACTTCAAATGGAGCTCAATTTCATCTTGGTGGGTACGTTAATAAGCAAAATTGCCGTATTTGGGCTCAGAAAACTCACACCTGCTCTGACAGACCTCAATGCACCAATTACGAGTGACTGTTTGGTGCGCTTGTGGAGCGTAGGCATCATTGGACCATAGAAAATAAGGACGCCACAACCATTATGGTGAGTGGAGACACCTATCGCACCATGATAACCGATTTTTTGTACCCACTCTTCATGGTATTGCCGTGAACGATGTTTGGTTTCAGCATAATGTGGCAACTTGCCATACATCTCATGTCACAATCGATGAATGGCGTCAAACGTTTGATGGCCATTACATACATGATTGGTTATTACAACCCTTTAGTCAGTTTCTCACACCACTTATGTTGTGTGTGTTAATTTTTATACATGAGTGGCGGCACCTGCAGTTTAAATTCGACTCCGAACGACAGATTTTTGAGAAACTTTTCATGGCAATTTCATTTACTGTCAGAGTTTTTGCCATAAATCTGCTGAGAGGAAGTCGCTGAAGAAGTATTTTTTCATATTTCGTTCAGTTGGAGATGCCTGACCTGAGGTTTGAATCGAGGCCTCACGTCTAATAAGCCAACACTACCTACTAGACCACGGCGACTTCAAATTTTAAAATTGATGGCCATTAATTTGCCGAAATAATGAGGTAAATTGACTGCCAAGAAGTTGGGATTTGACACCGTTGGACTATTTTCTGTGGGGCGCCGTTAAAGAAAAGTGTTATGCCGAGAAACCAGAGACAATTGAACATTTGACGGCCAACTTTCGTAATACCATTGCCGAGATACAACCCCATACACTCGAAAAAGTGCACGAAAATCGGTCCGAGTGTGAAGTTCTGTCGGTGTCTCCGTGGTTATTAGCAAAAATTTTAAAGGGAACATCGTTTATTAATCTTGGGGGCGTTTCTATTTTGCAAACTGTAACGTGCTTAATAATTGTGATCTGGTTATAGTTTCGAATACAAATGTTTGCTTGTTAGTAGTCTCGCATGTTTTTTTTCTAATTTTTTTTTTTTTTTTTTTAATTTTTTTGTTTTTGAAACTGTGAGAATCATAAATTTCATTGGCTTCTTTGCGTGTTATTAATGAAATCTGAAAAGTTATGAATAATATTTTTAAAAAATTTTCATTTACAATGGAAATACCAAAAGAATTTGGCAAGAATTAAGTCAGTTTTATTTTATTTCATTTTATTTTTATTTTTTTTTATAAAATTTTGTAATAAAATCTTTGAGTGCTTGCATAAAGTCGAATATAATTTGCCAAAAAATAAAAAAAATTAAATTAAATTAAATTAAATAAAATAATATTTAAGATTTTATTCGAATTTAATTATAAACTATAAAATCTATTGTAAAATACAACAAAATTATTAAACAGTATCTGAAGAACAGTAAAACATTTTTGTTTCATCTTGACCGTAAAGTTGAAAAATTAATGAATCTCTACCATCTGCTGATTGACAATACAATGAATGTTTATTAAATCGTTATTTTGTTAAGCATTAGTTTTTTTTATTAACTTTATTAACATTCTGTGATTATAAGTTAGTAAGTCAGCCTGATAATTAATCTTTACATTTTAAGTTAAAAAAAGAAACGATTTAATGTTAACAATAAAGAAAATAAAATAAAAATATTTAATACGTTAGATCGTCTGAAGTGAGAGTAAGAGTGTAGACTAATTTCTGGCACTTTTACTATTGTCTGAGCCAGGGATTGAAACACAGACTTTAGTCTACTAAGACTAAGACACTGCCTACTAGACTCCGGCTAGTACTAGTATTGGTTTAAAACTAGTAATTTTTCTTGGTACAGTTCTAAAAGACCACTTCATTAACAAAATCTTTCAGCTTTTAAGGTCAATAATAAATCGAGTCAACAGCTCGTAAAACACTGCTCAGCTCTATATGGTGGTAGAACTTTCCATTTACGGTTTTCTAAAAAGTGTTGGCCGTTGTCGCAATATGTAACCGAGTGTTGGAGTGGAAAGTAGCATCTTCATTTCTGGTTGCATATTCAGTTCGTTTTTCGATCTGAGGTCGCCTCAAACGTATTAATTGTAGTCTATAAAAGTCAACCGTAATAGTTTGAAAAGCTTATAATGGATCACACCCTTCTAATACCACTAAACACATGTCATTTTCCTAGATTTTGCTTGCTGTCCGTGTTTCACATATGATTTCTTGCGCTTAGGTATGTCGTAAGGAATCCATTAATCGTCGCCAGTGATAAATCGATGCGAAAATGTTTTATTTTGTAGGACAGCACTCCAGACATGTTAAGTCATCTATGGACGGCTCTCAGTTTCAGTTCACGTCTCACCCAATTTCTTTTAAATGAATCCTGCTCGCTTTATTGTGAAAAAATTATGATGCGCACAATTAAACCAAGCAATGTTGATTGGTTTTGACAGCTAGAGAAGTGATCTTTTAAATGGCATATTTACATACATATTTACATACATTTTACGTACAAATATACATACATATTTTCATACATACACACATGCATATATACATTCATACATAGTTTCGGTCGCTAAGACGTTAAGGGAAATAGAGGATATAACACTATACCTAACGGATGATGGAGAAAAGGAATATGTCGTGACGATGAGTGTCCCGCAGGGCTCTGTATTTGGGCCACTACTGTGGAACATAATGTACGATGGTGTACTTCGACTGCAATTGCCAAATGGGACTACAAATGTGGGCTTTGCAGATGACATTGCCACATCTCGGTCGCTAAGACGGTAAGGGAAATAAAGGAGAAGACGAACATAGCGATTCGAAAAGTTGGAGCAGGGCTTGATGAGGCAGGTTTGACACTTGCTGCACATAAAACGGCGGTCGTCTTGATAAGTGGCCGGAAGATAGTGGAGAAGATGGAAGTGACCGTCGAAGGTACTAACATTGAATCGAAGAGGGCGATAAAATATTTGGGGGTGATTATCGATGACAGGTTGAACTTCAAGAAGTTGAATGATGATAAATATGTAAATACATCGCACTGAACAGCTTTCTTCAAAGATGTCCATCAACCTAACACTACACAAGTATGGGCCACATTATCACATGAAACTCTACAACGAGCTAAGAAGGCATTAACCACAGGCTGATCCCGTGCATGACAATTTCGGTCGGAGCCAATAACTTAATATAGCCTGCCTTAACAAGAGGCCTGGAAACAAACTTTTGTAGGGAACTAACGCTAACTTTTTAACTTTTTAAAGTCAAATGTCGTTGATATTTAGTTGATTAATTCTTTGAAATAAAAAATCCCCCCAAAATATATTTCGTGAAATTTTTCACGTATTCGAAGGAAGGTTCAAGGTTCAAGGTTTAACGGCACCTCACGAACATCATGTCGGGTCGTTGTGTACTTCACAGCCAATTTAAACGATATTTAAAACAAAATAGTTTTTTTTGACATCTTATTTCAGAGTGATTTAACTCGTTAATATAAGTTATCATTTAATAAATGACCTCCGGGGTTAAACATATATTTAACACAAGAGGGTATACGCTAGCATCAGGGAAAGCCGTCTGATAGTACGGGATTTTATCAAAATTGGGAAGAATTGGTTTTTATTAAAATTTGTAGGATAAACAATATGAATGAAGTCGCCATAGTGCAGTAGGTAGAGGAGAGTCATTGGTTCAAACCCTGGCTAAGGCATATTAAACAATATGAAAATAAATATGAAAAAATATGTCTTTTTTCGTCATCCTCTAAGCAGTCTTCTGGCAAAAACTCTGTGAGTAATATTGCCATGAAAAATTTCTCAAGTCTGCAATTCAAAATCGTAGTCAAAATGTAGGTTGCGCTACTCATGGATAGAATTAACAACATGAGTGGTATGAAAAGCCAGGTTGTAATCCTGACTAAAGTGTTGTAATGGCCAACTAAATAAGAAAGTCGCCGTAGTCTTGTGTGCTTACTAGACGTAAGGCCATGGTTCAAACTCTATGTCAGACATTAAAACGATATATGAAAATATATTTCTTCGCCGACTTCCTCTCAGCAGATTTCTGGCAGAAACTCTGAAAGTCAATAAAATTGCCATGAATTGTTTCTCAAATATGTAATTCAAAATCGAAGTTAAACTGTAGGTTGCGCTATTTATATATAAAATTAACACATGACATGAGTGGTGTGAGAAGCTAGGCCGTAATCCAGACTGAAGGGTTGTAATGGCCAATTATATACATACATATATGTATGTATGTATGTATGTAAATAAGGGAATCTGATGAAACTGTCAGGTGAAAAAATGCATCGTAGTTGAAAAGGATTTGAGTATCAGAATGGCTTATACGAGAGGAAACACGTAACTATTTTCTTAAAGAAAAAAAAAAATAAGACAGAAACAATAATATTACGCCAATTATGCGGTAATTTCAAATTCAATATCAAAAATAGGAAACAATGGCATGTGAGGTAAATATTATTCAGCTTCAAACATGTTGATACTGGCTTCTTATCAATGAATTAAAATCTAAGTTGAATTGATTTTTCAAACAAAAATATCTTTTTAAAATCCAGTTAAATTATGGTTTTTAATTCATTATTTTGGCCATTCAAGTAAATGTTCTTTATTTGTTCTCCATACGACTGGATGGCGTGACACTCAAAAAACAGTTGCATTTTGGCATTCCAAAAAAATTAAAATTAAAGAAAAAGAAAAATTAATATTAAGAAGAACTATAAACGATATTAAATGTTTGACATTTGTAAACAAAACAAAAAAAAAAAAATAAAGAAATATATTGAAAGGTATTTGCAACTGATTTAGGATGATGATGATATAGTGTATGTTTAAATACTAAACATTTACGATGTAAAGAATAAAAAAAAATCGAAACAAAAAAAAAAACTAAATGCCACCTTGTGCCTTTCTAAGTAAATAAATCGATAGAATTGGAAACGGAAAAAAAACTCAATAAAATACCTTCAAATTGTAACTCAATAATCCCTTCATTTTTCTGATTTTTTCTTCTTTTCATTTACAAGACGATGTTCACATGCAATGAAACATTGTACCAGTAATAGAGTAACAGTAGAGCAGACTTGCATGGTAACAATAATTTCAAAATGCATGCTTTACGTATGCTATATGAAAGGAATTTAAATTTATTTTACAAAATAAATGTTTAAAAATTTAAAAATCTCCAAGGGAAACCATTTCTCAATACAATCACTGCGTAACATCTATTTATTACCCCTCCCCCGTGTTAAATACTTGCAGAATGAACGAAAATTATCGCAAAGAAGTTGCCTTTAAACGTCTGACGTTTTTTTTTTCTGTAGTGCCATTAAGATTCATTGCTAAGAGATGCGAAAATCGTGTCATGCAACAATTTCCGCTGCAACATAATGTTGTAAAGCTTTAATACAATCAAATCTGAAAAATCTGATGAAAAAGAAGAAGAAAAAAATTATAGTTGCTCAGCTTATATCTACAAACGACGGTTTTCTGTTTGGCAGTAAATCTACAGACACGCTGATGTTTAAAATTCAAAAAAATATTCATCAAAGTGTCATCAATAGGTCGTATTTTAAACAAAAAAAAAAAAACAAGAAACTCTTTTGACAAGTAATAAAAAATGTATTTGGCAGACGACAATGATTATGACTGTAATTGCGATTTTGATTGTGATTGTAATTTTGATTATTAATGACAACAAATTTTTAGGTTAAGCATGTCAAAGATATAGTTGGGGAAATATTCCATACTTACACTACAACAATGTAGTGGAAGTCCAGTTAATCAATATAGGCTGACTTCCAAAATTTATCAATACAAAGTTTGTATACAGTTCTACTACGGTATATAAATTTTGTACATATGCAAAGTAACCAAACAATGCATCAACTATAAACCCGATGCCTAATTGCTTTTTGACTACGTTAAAAGTACACATTGACGACGTTTTGAAATAGTATACATTGTATATATTTTGTACAGCGGCTTTATGAAACACTATACTTTGTTCAAACACAAAGCAACTAACATTTTGGAAGTCAGCCATACTCAGCAAATTAATTAATATTATTACAAACGACATTCTAATGACTTCTAATAATAAAATAATTAAAAATTTAAAATAAAATAATTTTAGTTTAGGTTATGTTGGGTTTCATGGCACCAATCCAATTAATTTTTGTGATTTCTGAGTTGAGATTTTTATTCTTACAAATCCAACTATCAATAACCATTTTTCACTGTCTTTGTATTTAAAATTACTCAACGACATAATTTTATTGTCAATAAGCTGGTGTTCCATTATTGAGTTCACAGAAGACCTAACATGATTCCCTTCTTTATTTTTGAGCGCCTTTTTTATTTTATTATTAGGTAATTATGTTGTGTATGATAATTTCATACATGAGTGACGGGACCTACGGTTTAAAGTCGATTCCGAACGGAAAATTTATGAGAAACTTTTTCATTGCATTTTTATTTACTCTCAGTGTTTTTGCCATACATCTGATGAGAGGAAGTCGTTGAAGACTTTTGTTGCCTGACCCGTTGTTTGAACCTAGGCCTCACGTCTCATAAGCCAAGACACTGCTTACTAGACTACGGCGACTTCATTCTCATCAGGTAATATATTGTAATTTAAAATGTTATAAATATTTCTCGGGATTTTTTAAGCCGACTTTCTATTTGCCAATCAAATCTATCGGTTCGACTACCATCAGTGCGATAGTTCATTTTTTTATTCCACTGAGCTTCTCACATTATTGTCCATCATTTCATAATTTTTTTTTAATATTTTCAAATAAGGGTCCGCCAAATAATTTTTTTTTTGAAAATGCTTTAAAAAAAACTACTGAATATTTTTTCAAATTTCTTTTTTTATTTGAAAGTACAATCCTTCCGGTTAATAATAGAAAATAATTTCATTCAAATGGCTGCATCGGCTGGCCATGCAGTAGCCTACAGGATCGGTCCAATTTTTAAGCACATTGTTCGATTGTGTGCAGCTGTATTTCACCAATGGCTTCAGGAATATTGTCCTTTAAAGCGTAAATTGTCTCTGGCTTGTCGGCGTAACACTTATCTTTGACGGCACCCCACAAATAATAGTCCAACGGTGTCAAATCGCAGCTCCGAAGTGGCCAAACGACATCAGCTCTGCGGCTGATAATGCGATCTTCAAAAACAGGGCGCAAAACATCGAGTGTAGCTTCGGCTGTGTGGCACGTAGCGCCGTCCTGTTGAAACCAAATGTTGCCAATATCATCCTCTTCAATTTTTGTGACCAAAAATTCGTTCAACATGGCCCGAAACGATCGCCATTGACTGTAACGGCCACTACTTGCTAATTTTCGAAGAAAAATGGCCCAATTATGCATCTGGACCAAAATCCGCATCAAACAGTGACTCGTTTTGGGTGCGTCGGCTTTTCAATGTATGCGTGCGGGTTTTCTGTGTCCCAAATGCGACAATTTTGCTTGTTTATATACCCGCCTAGATAAAAATGAGCTTCATTTGAAAAAATGATTTTTTTTTGCCAAAATCGGCACCTTCTGTAAGTCGTTCGCAGGCCCACTTAGGGCAGCGAAAACGCATTGGATGGTCAATTGGCTTCAACTCCTGAACCAATTGGACTTTGTATGGCGTCATACCAAGGTCTTTATGCAAAATTCGTCTCAATGATGTCTCCGAAATGTTCAATTGTTGAGAACGACGGTGAATTGATGTTGATGGTGCTTCACGCACACTTTCTGGCACAGCAGCAATATTCTCGGGTGTACGCACTGTTTTTGGCTTTTCACGCTTTGGTTTATCGATGAGGATGCCAGTTTCTTTCACTTTTTTCACAAGATAACGAACATACGGAGCTGACGGTGCTGACGGCGCTTTTCTTCTTCCAAAATCCGTACGCAATTTTCGCACACATTCTGCAACATTACCATGATTTTCAAAGTAATGTCGCAATATTTCCCAGCGTTCGTTCAGCGGAAGAATAAAACTAATTATCTGTCAAATCAGACATGAGCTAAGTGTTACCATAAGCACGAAATAAGCACTAGTTGAAAAAAAAACGTTAGATGGCGGACCCGATAAATAAAACAATAATCGTCGCAGGCTTTAAAATTGATATTTACGTCTAAGATGATTTGACATTAAAGTTGTAATCTCTTCTTCAGTTTGGAAACAGGATATAATTCTAAGGAGAATAGGATGCATGTAACAGAAATTCGTATCACAATTTATGGATTTTTGTCATTGATCTTTATATTTTTGGCAAAACGCGGTCGTTTTTATAATTAAATTTGAAGGGGTAGTCAAATTTAATACCGTGTGCACGCCATAAGAAAGGTTGACACGAACTTGAACTTCTTTGGCGCAGATTGGTTACGTTATGCAGAAAACCTTCTCATATCTAAGTGGTGATTAAAAACCACTAAGCCACGGGAGCAGATTATGACTTACGGCCACAGGGATAGATGGTATGGTTTGGTATGAAAGGCTTTTCATTGATTGTGTAGAAGAGAGCGAATATTATCGAGTAAAATCTTTACGTATTAAAACATAATACGACATAATTACGACATAATTTTACTAACGAAGTAAAGGCACATAAACCTTTCGTTAGACTTTTCCTCTCATTTTTAAAATACTGAAGGATTTCTGAAATATTTCCTCTCTGACTTTACGTAAGTAAATCCTTATCGTGTATATTGGCCTTTAGTGAATACACAAAACTAACTGTTTTCCTTTTCCTGCTTTAGAAAAACGATTGTGTTTTATTAATGGTTGTCAAACAGCAACTCAAATTCGTAGCTTATTCAAATTTTGACAGATATCTGTTGATAGGCCAATGCCAAATGATAGGCTAATGCCAAAAATGGTTATAAGCTTTGCTATAAAAAGAACAACGCTTGAAAATAATAGATTTTTGTGCATCAACATACGTGCTGCTGCTTTTTATCTCACTGAGGACGATAACGAACAGAATTTTTGAAATCGCAGTGAAAGGTATCCCAAGGCTGTTTAAGAGCTGCCAATGCACCCTCAAAGATGATGTGTACTTCTTTCAAAACAGTGAAAATCACATGGGTGCAGTGAATAAGCAAAATATTGTGGTCTGATTACTGATTTTTTGGCTCAATATTGAAGAATTCGGTTTGATGGGTATGCGGTTTCAACAATGGTGCCATAAGACAAATGATGGGCGATAGAAGTGTTTGGTGAACAACTAATCTCACTTTTTGCAGTGGTCTATTGATGGCCAAAATCATACGCTTTGTTTTGACTAGATTAAATTTTGTGGGACTATAATCAGACAGCATAGCTACCATTCGTGAGATATCACCTAAAATGTACCAAAATTGGAGCTCACGAAAATACTATGGCATACCCGAATACAACATTTTTCGTATGTAATCGGTATTTATCTAAATAAATGGTAATCATTTAGTTGTCTACCTATCTACTTAATTGGCTATTACAGCCCTTTAGTCTGGATTACAACATAGCGTTTCACACGACCCATGGTGTGTGCGTTAATTTTATTCAATGACTCTGAAGTGCGTTACATATCATCGGGCAAATAATGGAATATCTTAAGCCGTCTACTCAACAATGAACTTAGCTTACACTGCGCTCACTTTAATTCATTTATCGCTGTTGGTAAATACATATTCCCCGGATATAAGCACGGATATAATTCCACGCTTAGTAGTCCTTAAACTTATTCGATCTTGATTTTTGCTTTTAAAATGTAATGAAACTATTTCGATATATGAAGCGCGCTTTTAAGCATTCCTTGTTTATAAATGCGAAAAAGAGTACTTCATACATTAAATTTAATTTAAAAAAATGTTAGAACTTTCTTGATTTTTTATGGGGATGTGCTAAGTCAGAAGATGCAATCTAATCTCAGATAATTGATTCCTGGGAGAAAATCTACAATTAACCAATGTTGACCTTTCGTAATTTGTAAAGCTTTTCTTCTACTAATCTGACCTGGTGCAGGCATCAGGCAAGTCAAGGGCCTGGTTCTCTGTTTAGTTAATGCTGCAATTGGGCTCTTGACCATAAAGTCTGTTGCGTATTCATTTTCTTCAGTAATTTCTTCGCAATGATCCCAACGGCACTCGAGGTCTCAGCAAATTACAACTTTCTACACCACACCGAATTGTAGACGGCGATCAAAGCCCTCTCCGGCCAATCAGTATTCCATCGAATATGAAGCCAGTGCTGTCAGTGAGACAAATAGAATTCTATCAGCTTGAATATCTCGCCGCGATTTGCTCTTAGGCGCGGGATTTCAATACAAGAATTGCCCGTTTATAACCACTATCCTGTAAGCATTTTTGAAAGTTCTTATAACCGGGGAATACTGTATTCCATTAACCCAAACAGTTAAAAAACCCCACCTACGTTACAAGCTTAAACTAAGTACTTACTAAAGAGGCGGTAAAATGAAATAAGTAATGGTAAGAAATTGTTTAAAATAAAAATAGTATTTGGGTACCCTGGTAGTCACGGGGGTAGTGTGCTAGAATATTACCGTGAGGGTCGCTTACAGTCTTGACACTCTGGTCTGCTACACTACACCGAATATATGATTGTAGTTACTCCGTTCATAATAATTAAAATATAATTTAAAACTGTATTTTAATTGATAAATAAATAAATAAAAAAATAGTTTTTTCCAATCGGATTGTAATACCCTGAATAGATATTTTATTTTCCATTCTTGAATTAACATTTTTGTACTTCCTCTTCCCTTTGGCTTATAATTATTATGTGAGTAGGAAAAATGTAATCCCAAGTCTTATTCATTGCATTCACAGATATATTGTGCCTGGGTATCCATCCCAGTTCTTTTCTAAAATTATTCATTTTATAAATACTTTCAAGTTGTTTTCAAATCCAAATTACTCTTGAAGTTTTTAAAATAAATTGTTCTCTTAACCGAAAGGTGAATATTATTTAATACATCCGTCAAGTGAAACACAATAAACAGAAGAGCGTGTACTTGTTAAGTATTTTGTACTAGATTCTGTGGCAATGCCGCTTTAAATGCGCAGCATAATTTCAAAAGTGACCTTTTTAAAGGAACAAAAATTTATTCTTTTTATTTGTATGTATTTCGTACAAGATATTCAATATTTATCAAAACAAAAACTGAATACGAATTTAAAATGTTTACATTCGCCAATATTTCACATTTTGTAGAATCTGCTGCATCTGTTGCACTTCAAGAGTCTCTATGAAATATTTTGTTGTATACATCTTCGTATTTTACAAAATTCGGCCCACCACTGGTGTACTCTTTTCCATACCACGAAAATTTAACTGAAATTAAGGAAAACATCTTTCCAGAAATTTCCCTCCTAAGAAATCTTTGTTTATAAGCGAGTTTATTAAATTGAATTTATCTGAAGGGTATCCCATGAACTAAATAATTACCTACGAATCAAAGAGTTCAGGCGAATAGAAACAATCTCATCTGCTATTAAAAATATTCTGACAAACATTTTTTGCTATGACATTGGCATTTGAAACGTATCATACAAATACATGAACTAAATAGAATTTTTTTTTAAGGGACACCCTTAGATTTCTTATACCGCCATGCATACATACTTAATAAACACAATAATTCATCACGCTTGAGTTTTATTAAACAGAACCCAAAAATGAATTCGTATTCACTAAACAAATATCACATTAAAGGGGCACAATTTGTAAGCAATTAAGAAGACAACGATGAAGAAGGCGCTAAAAGTCTTCATTCATTCAACAAATTTGAATTTACAGCAGCAGCTAGCAATTCATGTTCAGTTTTTGTTTTTGTTTTTTGTATTCCTTGTTCGATTTCATCGATTATTAATAATTTGCTGGTTTATCTCGTCGTATTTTTATTTCTTTTTTTAATCAACAAAAAAGCAATAATTTGTTAACAAATTGGTATTTAAAATATATTAACAACGATTTTTGTGTGTTTTTTTTGTTTGTTTAATTTATCGCTTGAATCGACGTAAACTGCAAATGACTTTTCAATAAACAGAAGAATTTTGGTGTTAAGAAAAATCATTAATAATAAATTATAATAAATAGTAATATGGAATTATATTCATATGTATTTAGAACAGTTGCTTAATACTGGTTCTTGTAAGTTTAAGTTCCTATGCCATAGTGTGGTTTATTTTCTTTGACAGAATTTTCTTTTGTTTTCCCTTTTAGCCAGAAGTCAAGTAGAAAATATAAAATTCATATCAAATTAATTAAACCAAATTTATCGATCGTAATAAGCGTTCAACTAAGGTTGGCATAGGATACATACATACATACATACATAATTGGCCTTTCAGACAAGATTACGACATAGCCTCTCACACCACTTATGTTGTGTGTGTTCATTTTATACAAGAGTGGCGGGACCTACAGTTTTAAAGTCGACTCCGAATGACAGATTTTTGAGAAACTTTTCATGGCAATTTTATTCATCCTCAGAGCTTTTGCTAGAAATCTGCTGAGAGGAAGTCACCGAAGAAACATTTTTTTCATATTTTGTTTTGCTGGGAGATGTCTAACCTACCTAATGTACTGTAAGATAAGCTAGGTAATCAAAGCCTTACAAAGTATTGCACTGTAAGGGAAATCTTTAAAATTTGTCATTTGGTTGGCGTTCAAAGAAATTGGGCTTCACCTAAATTTTTATATTTGAGAATCAAATTCGAGAATCAAATTAAAATAATTATTGAAGAACAAACGCACTGCTGATTGGAAATAGTCGACCGGGCATAAGTGGGTGAACAACAACCACATATTTTGTTATTTAAACCTTTTCCGTTATTTATTAATTTTGGCTCTGACAATTTCTAAAGACATAGGACCTTTATTACAACTTGCCGTTAACTAAAGGGAGGATTTTAAAGGGCAGATAAATTGTTTTTCATTATTATAAGTGGACAATAGAAATAGGTAGAAGTGAGCGTTAAGTTAAAGGGAGGATCATCCTACTTTTAACCTATAAAGATAAGTTTATGTTTGAACTTGCCATATTATATATTACATTCAATGTGGCAACATCAAATATAAACAAAATGAGAAACTACAACAAAAAAGAAGTCCGACGTTGCCACTGCGTCTAAATAAAAATGTGTATAATTTGACAGTATTATCGACTTTGCTCCGGCACTGCCATATTTTTGAAAAAGTTAACTTTATTTTATCATTAGGTTATAATAACGAAAAAGCCTTAAAGGTGACTTTAAAGTTCTCTTTATCTAAAGTTACCTTTAACTAAACCCAACTTTAACGGCAAGTTGTAATAATCGCCCTTAGAGTTGTTTTGTTATTGTTATTATTGGTGGCATAACTTAGTATATTATATAATTTGCTTATATATTGTTGTATAGCGATGATAGATGATGTCTAAATCTTTTTTAAATTAAAAAATCCGTCAAACTCAATAAAGAAAAACAGAATTTGCGAGAAATTTTGGATTTAAGAAATTTTGCTGCCAAATGAGCTGAAACTAAAATTTTCATGCTAAAAATGTAAAAGAAATCGTTTTTGCATCGAATTATAACTAACGAAGAAAAATGGATGCCTTACGACATGAGCAAGTAGTCATATGTGAAACAAGGTTAACGAGCAAAACCTATGGGCAAGCAAAATATCCATTATGGGCCACTAGTTCGTTTAAAGTGAGCATTGGCCGAAGAACGCCCTGAATATTAAACCAGAGCTGAGGGTGTTATTTTCCATCATGAAAATGTTTGAAAACATATTGTGGCGTCGGAAAATAGTGGATGAAAAATTTTACATCCCTCGGTGTGTAGCCCAAACCTTGGTCATTCTAACTGCAAATGTAGAACTTTTCCGACAGAATTCAATTTGCTCAGAGGAGAATATCAAAAATTGACTCAATGCATTCTTGCTAGCAAAAAACGATCGTTTTGTTAAGGACAGAATCCATAAATTCCCAAGAAGGTGGTAAAAAGTCGTAGATTGTCGTGGAAATGACATGTTCTTTAAAAAACTATCTCAATAAAGCATATATTTCCCATAAAAATTAAACTTTTTAAGTTATGCTACAATACATTCTCTTTTATTTTTCGTAGTTCTTTTTAATTTATACAAAATGTTTAACTTGTTTTATTATCTAACTCATTTTGTTGTTGTTTTTTTTTTTTTCTTAATCAGTGTTTACTCTGATTCGCAAAAATATATCGTCTTTCTGCATAGTAGTGCTATCGACTTTATTTCAGTTCAAGTCATTCCTACCAATTATACTTGGTATTCCTCTGTTGAATCACAGTTCTCCATCGTCTACTTTCTTGGCAGTCGAATTCGATAGTCATCGTTGTTATATCCACCATTGGGCGCCTCAATATTTGATTTAGCTATTGTATCTTATTTAGATATTGATGCGGGGCAAGTGAATCGAATGAATCGATTTTCTATGCCCTTGTCTGAGAGATTCATTACAATCCAGTGAGTGCTTTCCATCCACTTCCCTATATACACCCCTTATAACAATTATTTCTCTTACAAATGTTGATTGATTTACTAGAGAGACCAAATAATTAGTTTGGTTTGTGACTTGATGTAATAGCAATTTTAAAGCAAGTGAGTTTAAAATCCACAACAAAGTTAACCCATAAGATTTTGAGACCAGTTTTAAGGGCTTCTCCCACAAAAACCTTCAAATCTGGAAATAAAATGTTTGTGAAGGAAATTGTTCTCCAAAGCAGAGGAGACCGAATTAGAAATGATTCCGTAAAAAGTAGCTTAAAGGCGAGAGCTCTTTATAGCAGAATAAATGATTGTAAAATGGGAATAAAAGGTCACACGGTCCTAAATAGCAAAAAACGTAACACATGTAAATTCATTCCATTCAATATCTCACTAACCAGTTCTAAAAGTTTGGTTTTGAGAGCTTTATGGCAAAATAAATTTTTGTTTGTTTTTTTTTTTGTTTTTCACACCGAGGAGGGGTAAATGTACCTAACCGCACCATAGAAGAAGTCATCACGTCCTCCGTGTGTGGGGCCCTCACCCACTAAATCCCCCCCTCGTCTCGTGGACTTGTTGTGCCCACTCCGAAACTAGTGTGGTATTACTTCGGGGTGGAGTCCCATTGGCCCATTGGCCCCTGCGTGTTCATATCCGCGTCCGGACTGCGTGTCGAAAGTTGAAAAGACATCTAAGTGTCTCCACTATTCCTTTCGTCCAGGTCTCTGCCTCGAATTCCACTTGGCACGTGTGCCAGTTTCATCTATTCCGACGTGCCCACATGTTCCGCAGCCTCAAGATCCCTCTTCTTCAGTCTTAGAATACTCTCCACGTAATTCGCCACTAAGGTCAAATTTTTTCTGCTAGCGATCATAATCCCGACAATGTTACCGGCCGTGATCGTCTCAACTATCGACGATAGTGCAGAGCGATAGCTCTGCCAGCGTGCGCACTCGAAAACGGTGTGCTCTGCGTCATTAATTATTTCCCCTTCCTCGTAAAGACAGTAAGGGGAGGCGGTCTTGCCCATTCTGTGCAGATATTTCCTAAAATATCTGTGGCCCGATAGCATCTGTGTAACGTAGTAATTTAACTCTCCAAATTTCCGACCAATCCATGGCCTTATGTCCGGAATAAGTCTCGCCGTCCATCTTCCTCTATCTTCCTCGTTCCATCGTTGTTGCCATTTTGAAATGGTGTTTTCCCTGAAATAAGCGGTTATGTGACTTCCAGCCGTTTATGGCATTATAATATAGAATTATAGGATTTCTATAATAGTCGCCGTAATCTACTCTTTAGAGTGTTGGCTTATTGGTCGTAAGGGAACAATTCAATCTCCAGGTCAGGTATCTCCAACAAAACGAAATATGAACGAAAAAAACTCTGAGAGTTAATAAAATTGCCATGAAAAGTTTCTCAAAATTCTGCTGTTTATAGACAAATTTAAGCTGCAAGTCCCATCATTTATGTATAAAATTAACACACACAATATAAAGTGTGAAAAACTCGGGTGTAATCCTGACTGAAGCGTGGTAATGACTAATTATGTGTGTGTATGTAGTATGCAAGCAAAAATATCTTTGAAAGTGCGTTGCAGAAATTACTTGATATTTAATTTTTAAATTTGCTGTTATAGCGTATTGAAAATAATTTTAAATATTTCTGTCGTATAATAAACAGTGTGTGTTGCATATTGATATGTATTCCCTTAACTATTGAAATATTGAAATAAATTATGTTCAATATTGATTCTATTCTTTAAAAAAAAATTATATTCTCATCATAATATTAAAAATAAAAAAATATTTTGTATTTAAACAATGAATGAGAATCGTGAGCATTTAAGTGTTTCGTTTTTATTTGTTTATTCAGTTGGAATATGTCATTTGCCTGACTGCGTGTTTTCTGCACTAAAATCAGAAACCAGAAAATCCAAATTGAAATCTTCTTTAAAATGTCATTTAAAAAATCATTCTATATTGGACAGTGAGTGCAATTTGTTTAGGGTTACATTGCAAATAAGGTCCACATCTTACATTCATGCCCAGATTATTTAAAAATTGTGCAACTTAAACAAATCGTTAAAATTTTGAAATCTAAAACAAGAGATTGACTATGGTGTTGAAGCTATGACCCAAAGTGACTCTAATTAATAATGAAAAGTACTTGCAGGTATAACTTCAACTATTTGCCACGAAATAAGCCACAAAACGAACCAAACTGTTGGGTAAGCGTGGGTTGAGGATCACCCACCACAAAAGATCTGAACATCAAATTTCATAAATTTTTTTCTTTTTTTTTTCGTTTATAATGAAACTTTAGTACGTGACAATTTGCGAATTTCATTGAGTGTTTCCAATAAATATTTATTGATGAGAAAATCAAAATCAACAAAACAAAAAACAAAACAAAAACCCATAATGAGATGAGTGGTGTGGAGTACGAAAAAAATTTAAAATCGATGCCAAAATAAGAAGAATTAAAATTAGAATGTATGTTGCAACTTATGATTGGAATTATTTTGTGGAGATGACAACAACAAAATGCTTTAGTGGAGTCACGTCGACATTCTTCTCAAATAGTGCTGTACATAATGTTTTTATATGTGATGTTATACGAAGGTTAAGTTTATGTCAATGGACGCATGACATGAGTTCCACCAAATTCCAATTTTTTACTTTCAATCTCAATCGAATCGAAATAATTTTATTTTTTCATTTTACTTTTTAAAAATCTTTAATGCTAAAAAGGCCATATAATTGTTTATTTCTTATGCCTCTTGAGTAATATAATTAAGATTGAATACTGATCTGTTCAATATTTATTGTTAGAGAAGGGAATACGAGGTAAATCAAGTACATTTAAGTACCTACAATAGAAAAGTACCTGCTTGTAATACTGGTACTCTTAAGATGTGCATATACAGTGGGCAGCAAAAAGTCTTAGTACGACAATATATTTAGCAATTTCATGAATTTTAGCCATAAGTTCGTATAAAAATTTATAGTTTATATATGTATTTATTTTATTAATTTATTTCTGTTTTAATAAAAAACAAACAAACAATTTTGTAATGTTTTTCATAAAACAAGAGAAATATAAGAAAAATTTTCAGATGACTCCATAGGTACCCCCAAGGAGAACCCTGAGTAAATTTGAAATTCAAAGGCCTAATATATGAAAATGTTATCCCTTGTATTTAGTAGAATATCCCTTAAGATCAAGCACTCCATTTAACCCATTTGGAATTGAATATAAAAGTTTTGTTTAGTGTTTTCTGGTGGCACCATGAGCTAGTTTTACGATTGACTTTTGTTTGAGGTTTAGCGATTACGGAACCGTTCTTTGAAATGATCTCCTAAATACTCTCTTGAAGTCATGTCGGGACCTTGTGCAAGAGTATTGAGCCTGTGAGGACTTTTTTTGTCAAAATATATTGCCGTAGGTTGTCCTGGCAGTCTAGTGGGTAGTGTGCTAGACTATTAGCGTGAGGGTCGTGGGTTCGATTCCCACCAGAGACTCTGGTCTGTGACACTACACCAAGCACATATTCAAGTTACTTCGCTCGTATATAATTAGGATATAATTTGTAATTGTATTGTAATTAATAAATAAATAAATAAATATATTGCCGTACTAAGACTTTTGCTGTCAACTGTATGTATGCTCTTTCAAATTATACATAAAATTGACACAAATAAATTGTTGGTTAAATTTGATCTGCTTTTTGTTCGGATGAAGTCGCCGTAGATAGTGTGTGGGCTTATTATATGGGCTTATGGGCTTATTATCTGAAACGAAACGAAATATGAAAAAACATTTCTTCGGCGACTTCCTTTCAGATTCTGCCAATAAATCTCAGGGTAAATAAAATTTCCTTGAAAATTTTCTCAAAAATCTTTAAACTGTAGGTCCCGCGACTCGTGTAACACACACAATATAAATGGTGTGATAAGTAAGGTCGTAATCCTGACTTCAGGGTTGCAATGACCACTTATTTATGTAAAAAAGAATTGATCAAATTTTACTGATAATATTTTACAAGCTATCGCGGATATAATATTGATAATGAAATTAAATTCACATCAACCAGATATCTACTGATTATAGTTCAACTCGGATGTTTACTAAATCTGAGTTTCTGTCTGAGTGTTAATGTTTTCCAGTGTAGTTAGTGAAAATCCTTTCAGCTATTTTGAATTCGAACCATATATTTATTTATTAATTACAATACAATTACAAATTATATTCTAATTATATACGAGCTGAGTGACTCGACTATATGCTCGGTGTAGGGTTACAGACCAGAGTCTCTGGTGGGAATCGAACCCACGACCCTCGCGCTAATAGTCTAGCACACTACCCGCTAGACTACAGGGCACCCTTCGAACCATATAAACAACAATCATTATTATAAAGACAGCTTCTTTAACTGATCTTCATTGATTTAGAAAAGTTTTAGCAACACTTGTTAACATTGACATTTTGAAAGCATTAGCGATGTAAATAATACAACTGGGGTATAATCACCGATATCGAGCTATTTTGATTGAATAATTTTATTTTGGGATCATGGCATTCGATATCGAACAAAAATAAACAAAATTTGAGATGATAGCTTTCGATATCGCGTCATCGGTCGAGTGTTTTCTTTACAAAAATCATTCGATACCAAAATAGCTATCGTAAACAAAATCATCTTGGCGTAATACAGAAATGCAAACAATCAACTACAAAAAGAAGATAATCGACGAGGCTGTATCTTTTCACTGTTGGTTTATAATATTAAAGCAGCGTTCAAAAACAGGAGAATAATGTTTGTATTATGGTGCCTATTGCCGATTGTGTCTGTGCCGACGAAATACGATGAAATGTCAAAGAGATCAAGACAGAAGCTGCAAGGGTAGGTTTCAGTACTTCGGTACCTCAACACGAATTTAATGAGAATTCCTATGCCAAAATTGGAGCTTACGGAAAGGAAACAACGTATCCACGGACAACATTGTCCCCGTAAGTAATCGTAATTTATTTAATTACATTAATTTATTAAATTAAATTTAAATGGTAGGAATTCAATTATCTACTTACTTCTCACACCACCCATGTTTTGTGTATTAATTATATTCATAATTAGTTTTATGTTATATATATACAGTGGTGGCCTTATAATTAGAAACGACTTAACAACATGTATGTTTGTTAATTTGGTTTACAGTTTTCACTGTGTACCTAGGATCAAAGGCTTTGTTTGGAGGACGTCTTACATACGTTTTTCCATCAGATTGGGACAAATTAAACTTAGACTCGTCACTCCATTGAACTCTGTTCCAGAAACATCGTTTCTAATTATAAAGCCACCACTGTATTAGTTTAGCGTCGGCTTTGCAAAGATACGTTTGAGAATCTTTTCAATGCAATTTTATTTACTCGCAGAGTTTTTGCAAGAAGTCTACTGAGAGGACGCCGCCAAAAGAAATATTTTTATTTCGTATGGATCGAGATGCCTGAACTGTTAATAACCATTTTCCGTATTGCACGTTTCACTATCAACAGAACGAACAATTATTATTTTTCTGTTTATAAAGATTTCTATCAATTTCCATACTGATCTTGACGTGTTATTCTCGGTATGTGACGCTAATCCTTAACCTGGACTGTTTCATCAGACTATTTTGAAATTTTTATGACACGAATGCGCATATTTGAAATGGTTATTAACTAATTTCGAAACAAAAGTCTAGTGCGTAGATTGTTGGCTTATTACACGGGAACAAATGATAAAACCCCAGCTCTGGCATCTCGTATAAAACGAAATACGAAATAAACATATTTTTTAGATGGAGTTCTCTCAGCAGCGTTCTCTCAAAAGTTTGTCAAAACAATGAT
This sequence comes from Sarcophaga subvicina, assembly GCA_936449025.2. Lineage (NCBI taxonomy): Eukaryota > Metazoa > Arthropoda > Insecta > Diptera > Sarcophagidae > Sarcophaga > Sarcophaga subvicina. Next base: position 46,150,785 of record OW388084.2, read on the forward strand.
TCAGAATCGACGTTAAACTGTTGGTCCCACCTCTCATAAATAGAGTTAACACACACAACATTGGTGGGTATCTGTCCTGACTAAAGCGTTCTAATTACCAAGGAAATAAGTATAAAAGAAATTTTCTTTAGCTGCATTTTAAATTTAAGCTAAAGAATCCTTGAAGCAAAATACTCTGTTCTTTATTTTACTCAAGTTTTTCCCATCTTGACAAGAAGATCAAGTCTTCGGTTGGCATTTGACTTGGCTCTGGCCATAGCATACATACCATTAAAGATTGTGTTGGACTAGAAAATTCTCTGTCTTCTTATCCAGATAAAACTTGAAAAATACAAATGAAAATATGATAAAACCAACTGAAATGCACTGCTACGAATGCGTTGCTAATTCCATCTTCATTGTTTTTTCGTTTGAATATTATGATTAATTGTACAGACGTAGTCTTTAATTCTTCTTTATTTTATAATTTTGTTCTTCTGGCTTATTATATTAAACTCGCAATTCGAATTTGTATAAAAGCATTGCTTACACCCTCTCTCTAGCAGCTGCATTCACAGCTTTTCGGCCTCATGTAGTTCCGCATTAAAATTTGTATTTTTAAAATGTTGTAAACAATATGAATTCATTAATGTAAAGTGTTTTTTTTCTGAAATGTTTTAAACAAATTTAACCACAAATAATTTAAATAAATTTAACATTTTAAAAATTTCCAAAACGAATTTCTAAATATCGAATCAATACTGACTGGCTTTGCTTCCACTGAAGTGCATAGACATACATTGTTCATGTAAATCATTTAATTTGTAAATGTCACGAATCGGTAAAAAAAGAAATTTGACATCATCTCTGTATGCAAGCCTCTGTCTCTGGTCGTTGCCAGTGTGATGAATCAATCCGGATGAAAAAAATACCAACACACGTCACTTGCTTGAAAGCCGGGGTCAATGGTAGTGCTTCATATAAGCAGATGCCCATGCTAATTACGGAACAGTGGCAATAGAATATTTGCAATAAAAAAGCAACACAAAAATAATTTATTTTAATTGATTTCTCATTAAGATGTTTAAATAAATTTAAGCTGCTACTAATGATGATTTAAAAATAGACATCATGTAGCAAACAAAAAAAAGAGTCTTTTAAAAAGTGATTAAAAAAATTAATAATAAAACTATGAAAAATGATTAATTAAGAAAATAAAAATAAAATTAATATTAAAAACTAATAATTTTTCAAGGAATTTTATTAAAGTATATTCATGCCAAATTCTTTTTTAATCTTGACATCTTTTCTACATATGATGATTAGAATAGAAATTAATTTAGCAGAGGCTTCGAAATCTGTTTTAGAACTATAAAGTTTTGTGGTACTCCTCTTACATACATAATTTGTCATTACAACCCTTCAGTCAGGATTACGACCTTGTTTCTCACACCACTTATGTTGTGTGTGTTAATTTTATACATCCGCCACTTATGTTTATAGTCGACTCCGAACGACAGATTTTTAAGAAACTTTTCATGGCATTTTTTATTTACTCTCAGACTTTTTGCCAGAAATCTGCTGAGAGGAAGTCGCCGAAGAAATAATTTTTGAATTTTGTTTTGATGTCTGGCCTGGGGCTCGAACACTGGCTTTACGTCTAATAATCCAACACTCTACCTACTAGACTACTGCGACTCGTTGGTACTCCTCTTCCCAAATCTTAGTAATCGTATTCCACTCAAATTATAATAGAAAGTCAAACCATTTAAATAAATTTGATAAATTGATTTAACGATGATTTTATTATTTGAAATATTTAATGGCAATTTACGACTTACTATTCGTATCCTTAAAAATGCCTGCAAAAGCTTTTTGGAAACTATTTACATACCAGAGGTCAGCAATGAGTATTCAAAAAGATGAGTAAAATCAAATCATACTCATAATTTCTGATACTTATACGCATTCATACTTATTTTAATATCATGGAACCTCTACTCATATTCAAAGTTTGAATTACTCATCATATTCATACTTAACTCCTATACTCAACATTTACAAGAATCAAAAAATAAGTATGATTCGCGTACTAACACTACAATACTCACTAGAAGGTTGTATGTTTGCTATGCTTGCTGTCTTTTTCTTTCTTCTTTTTTTGTAAATGCAACAACAACTAAGACTCTAAATTTTGATGAATGATTAGAATCACTCGAATCATTTATGAGTATTATAAGTATTTTTCTAAATTTATGGATCTGAATGATAGGCGTATGAATCAAACATATTTCGAATGTTATGAGTTTGATGTCAAGGTACAGGGTGCAATCAGTATGAGTACAATACTCATTGCAACCTGTACCTATAAATCAATGTTGTAGTGAGTACGAATGAATCTGATTAGTTTAATTTCAATACTGTTGACTCACTCATACTTAAAATTTCATGAGTACTTATGAGTAGCGAAAAACGATTCATTGCTGATCTCTGGTTTGAACCAAGAGCTTCATATTACCTACAAGATTTCGAGCAACATTAAATTCAAGCATATGCCACCCATATCCTTGGAAAATTATCATTATTGAACGAAACCATATATTTGTTCAACTATTTTATTTTATTTTCTTTATTAATTGGAATACAGCAACAATTATACCATAATTATTACGAGCTAAGTAACACAGACCTTATACTCGGTGTGGTGTAACAGACCAGAGTCTCTGGTGGTAAATGAGTCAACGACTCTCACGCTAAATGTTTGGCACACTACCCACTAGACTACCAAGGCACCCTAATGTCAAATAAGTTTCTCATCTGCCAATCTGTCGATTTTTTAATCGATAATGCTGTTCAGGTACAGGAAACCATATTAATTGATGAATATTGTAAGCCAAGAACAAATTTAATTGCAAATTTAAAATTTTACAGAGAATATGCGGGGGAATAGGATCGATCAAAGAATTCTTAGAATATTTTCCGACCTCTATTCGGATGGTATTTTCTAATTTCTTATCATAGGCTTATTTTGCTGAATCATCAATGTCGCATTTATTATTCTTTTTTTAACGAATATGTCCTCTTGTAGTCGCCTTTGTCTAGTAGGTAGTGTGTTAATTTTTTTTGTATATTTCGCCGCAAAAGTTGGGAGACTACAATCTTTTCTTATGAGGAATGGGTTATTTGGTGCTAAAGGCCTCTTATGGCTTAAACTCTTCATTTCGAACGTAACAAATAAACCCCTGTGCTACTACTGCAAATCTTGTTTAAAATATATGTGTGTCAAATTAGTTGTCATTTATTCAGTTTGTTTTGCCAATTCACCCTGAACAACCATAGAAAACTACATGTATTCGCTGAGTTTACTTCGAAGCAGTTGTCAAAAATTCATGTTTAGCGAAGAGGCCGATTTCTCAATGAAAGGGGTCATGAACACATGAACTTGAGACCGTACCAATCCATATGGGATTCAAGAACATCCAATGCATTCTGAAACATTTATTGCTTGCTGTTAAATTTAGGTTGAGAACTCTATCAGTCCATTTCTTTAAGAACGACTTTTGCCACTGTCAATAGCGAGCACTATAGACAGATGATTATCAAATTATTTTTGTCTGAATTGGGTAATCTGGCCACCAAAAACGGGGGGTTCAACAGGAAAATGCTACTTGCTACGCAGCTCGAGCGATTTGTATATGTATTCAACGTAAGTTTTCTCCTAAGGTTTTCTTAAGTCGCAATTGTATACTAATAAAACACAAATCACAGGGGTCCACAGATTTAGCGCCAGAGTTATTAAAAATTTGACATTTCGAATCCACTCCACCCAGAGAAGGTAATACGAACATTTGAACGTCGTTTGAACGACGTTATATTCTACACATTAAGTCGCCGTAGTCTAGTAGGTAGCGTGTTGGCTTATTAGACGTAAGGTTCCAACCCCGCGTCAGACATCAAAACGAAATTTGAAAAATATTTCTTCGGCGACTTACTCTCAGCAGATTTCTGGCAATAACTCTGAGAGTAAATAAAAAAGAGTCATGAAAAGTTTCTCAAAAAAATTAGTCGTTCGGAATCGACTTTAAACTGTAGGTCCCGGCACTCATGTATGAAATTAAAGCACACAACATAAGTGGTGTGAGAAGCTAGGTCGTAATCTTGACTGAAGGGTTGTAAAGACCAATTTTGTTACGTATGTACATATGTATATTCTACACATAGTGGCATCAATAGGTATTTAAAATGAACAAAAAATGTCGATGAACCTCACACACACATATTCTTTGTTTTATAACATTAACTGTTGTTAACTTTAAAGAATGAATGACCCAATATATGTGTGCCATAAACGTCATTAAATATTTTGAAATTTCCTAACGGTTTCTTTTTTTATTATATTTTAATTTTATTAAAATCATACACAATAAAACACTTAAAATTTTGAGAAGCCCACCCTAAACTAAAGTTGCAACAGTTATCGATAAATTTGAATTGCCAATTTTTAGTTCTTTTTCTTCATCTTTTCATAATAAATGGCAGCCATTTATTTCAATTATTTAGAGTCTATCGATTGTATCGAACATATTGATGATATTTTTATCGGAAATCTTTACGTAATGTATGAAAGAATTGATTTTAATTCTTCTGAAATGTTGTAATAAACGTATATACGTGCTGATGCAAATGAAAATTATTTTCGTAGTCTGTAATGTTGTACATATGTACGTACATATGTATGTATGTATTGTGAAGAGAATAGAACGAGATAAGTAGTCAGGTTAACACTTTAAATGAAATGATGATACCACTGCCGCTATTGCTTTACGCTGAAGCTCTGGTAAATTTAACAATTCAAAATTTATTGACATCCGCCCCCTCTATAATGAAATTTATTCTCATTAAAACGTATTTTTCTTTTGTTTTTCTGTTACTAAAACAGTCTGTGAAATACAGAAAATAAATTCGCATTTATTTTCACTAAAAGTCTGCATTGATTAGCAATAACACAGCAATTGTTTTAAGAGACCAAGAAGAAGAAAAAGATCAAGAAGAAGACAATCATTGGAGCTGACGATTTGGCAAAATTGTTGTAAGAAAAATTAAAAAAATCAACAATTCTTGCCAAGTAACCACGAAATTAAAAAAAAAATAATAATAAAAAATCAGCCGAAATAAAAATGATTTTTCAGTGGAGCGTATTTTAAGTCTCATCAAGTAACAATAACAGAAAAAAACCCGACTGCAGCCGACAACAACAAAGTTTAAACACTACTAGTGAGTGTTCAAAAGTTCAATATTTTTTACAGCTCAACTAGTGAAAGAAGTCGTAGTAGACGTCGCTGTAATTCAGCATCTTACTATTCATTATGCCAAGTACTTTATGGCAGGCACTCATGCATTTGGAGTACGAAAATAATAAAAATCTTCCACAATACTACAACAACAACAACAACCACAGCAACAGCAATGGCAATTTGTATTTATTGCTCATTTGTGGGTTGGCGGCGCATTCAGACGCTATCGAGTGATCGATCGATAGACAATTTATGAGCGCAAGACCTATACTCACACTATAACACTGAGCCTCATAAAATTCATACTCACAATTTACAATTTGCAAATAAAATTTATTGACTTGTCGTTCAATCAAGACAGACAGACTTCAAATATGAGAATTTTACTCTTTACCTACATATTTACATACATATGTATGTATATTTGTGATAACGGCAATGTTGCTGAGAAAAATTAGTCTATTCTTCTACTAGATATTGCGAATGTGATCGTTATCATTTTCTCAGAGAGTGTTTTTCCCTATGCACAACGTTGCGCATGCTCTCAACCCCTTTAGAAGAGAAATTTAAATAGTGTCAACACAAATAAGTACGAAAGTACTTTATTGTCAAATAATTTTAAGATATTTCGATAGTGTTATTGATATTGCTACTGTGGATAATGCTATTAGGATCTAATAGGGCTCATAAACGGAATTGATTGATATCTTTACAGATAGAAATTTATTTCTCTGAGCCATGATAGCTAATTGTTGTTTTTGACCTTTTTTTCTCTTCTCTTTTTCTCATTCTTTTTTAATTTTGTTAACACACCCCTCCGTTTCTTTTCGCTTCTTTTCTTCGTTTTCTTATTTCCTTCTCTTCGCCTGGTGACTGCGTAGTACTGTTAATACAGTCAATCATCCAACCTAACCTAACCTTTAACGGTATATGGCGCTACCTCTTGAAGCCAAGTAGGAATATTGAGTGCCATTTACCGTTTAAAGTTTGATTCTAAAAAAACAACCGTAAAAGACCCCTGGTAGGGAACTCTGAATTCCAGATCAAAGACACTAGATCTTTAAAAAATCTCAAACTCAGCTGGATTATCGAATGCCCGTGTCCACCCATCAGCTCGCAGCACTCAGAAATTTTAAATAACTCCCTATCAAGGCACAGACACAATTCTGTCCTAGAACAGCTCAGTCTGGGTTTGGATACTTTACAACCTCTACTATTTATATAAGGGCTGCCGCTGTCCAATAATCGTATATAATAAGTAGAAATGTATGCATACTTACTGTCACTGGATAATTAGATTCCTTGAGTGTGACAACACCACATACAAGACTGTTTGTGAATATCATGTGCCTTCCATAGCGAGGCAATCAACGGTTTTCTCTTGTGATTTTCCTCATGTAGTTTCCTTGATGCTAGACATTGAAATCAAAAATAAATAGTTTGAATGTATAGTATAGAGAGAGAGAGAGAAAAATGTTGTCATTAAATCTACCCAGAATCAATCCTAAGAATACTACAATAGAAATCACGGGACACTTGTCCCTGGGTAGACACAGTTGAAGATTGAAGATAGCTCTCAACAACTTCTGCAGAAACTTTAGTACTGGAAAAGAAAAGTAAAGCACAGAACACGTTTCCTGTTACTGTCCGGCACTTGGAAACCTCAGACGAGTGACTTTTTGGGCTTCCAAAATTTATCGACAAGAGGTGATTTTGATCAAAACGACATCTTCATCAAATTCTTAGTATAGTTCACAAATGGTAGCCCTGTGGTGAAATAACTGTAATCAGCTTTGCAATGAGACCTTATAGAGGGGCTGCTAAAAAGATAAAAGGAAGAAGTTTGCAGTATTAATTGTTCAAAACAATATCATCGCACCCATTTACATAGCAAATTCGTGTCTATACATATATGTCGGGTCTTCCAACAGGTTCAAACAAGTAATCGCGAATAAATCGGCAGTACGAATTAACAAAGTTTATTAAAAAATTATGGGGGCTTCCAATATGGATTGCCGAACTTTAACAGTTGTAAACGGCCATCTTGTTGAACCTATATCTGTCAGATTAATTGTTATCTATTCAGTCTGTTATGCTAAATCATCGCGGATGACTAATAACAACTATGTATATGACTTCTCTGGGGGCAGTTGGCAACAGAATATAATTTTCAACGAAAAATCATTTTCAGCAATTAGGTCCGCTTTAGATGAATGTTTACGTGGGGAAACATTAGATCCCATAGTGTCCAATACATCCGGAAAAATTCGCTGCTTTATGGGTGTTTTTTTTGCTATCAGCATCATCGATTGATATTTCTTTGAGAACTTCACTGTCAATGGCGAAAACTATCGGCCGATGATTAATTATGATTTTTTGGCCTGCGGAAAATTATGCAAAGGGGATGCGCTTCACCAAGAGAAAAAATGGTTTACATTTGAATGTAAATGACATCAATAGGTCTTAAGGTTAGGTTAGGTTGAGTGGTAGCTTTGATAGCAAAAGCACACTTCACCACGCATAGCGGCCCGTTGTGACGTCACAAGTGAACGCAGTCCCTGTACTGACCAAGTTCTACCAAACTGGGGAAGAAGAAAGAAAGCACGACTACTCTGCGCTGGAAAACCAGCCCGAAAGTTTGATAAGCGAAGCTATGTCCTTGACATCAATAGATGATAGCTCCGTCCAGCTGACAAGAATTAACTATATCTGCACCTCGCAAGAGATGGGCATTGACAAAGAAAGTGGATAATACTCTCCTCTTCCTCAGCGTATCTGCAGCCACGGTAGAAGTCGTTAAATGGGAGCTGCATCCTTTCGGCGTGTCTACCCATAACACAATGACCTGTAAGCATTGCCACAGTGATTGAGATGATGCCACAACCATCAATCAATAGGTCTTACAAACGAATATTTAATTTAAATATAGAAAGCGCTTAAGGAAAGACCCGATGCAAATTTTGTAGAGAAATTAAATAGTTTGAAAAAAAATTTTAAATGAATGGAATGAAATTTGAAAAAATATTCCCTTTTTTTCTGTCCAAATTACCCTCCAAGCAACGTCACTGACGTTTGTTTGTATTGAGAAAATTAAACGAATATTGATGCACTTACATGCCCGTTACTGTAGAACACAATAGAAAATTTGATCTCACTTTATAGTATTATTGTTGTTGTTGTTGTTGTTCTTATAGTGCATATTTGCTGTAGAGTTTTGCTATTGACAAACAAAAATTTAAGTTGGCAACACCAAATGTTTGTTGTCACTATTGTACATACAATATATTACATTTTACTGTTGCTTGTTGTTGTTGTTGTTGTTTCTCTGTGTAAAATGCAATGTTTTTTTATTGTTTTTGCATGAATTTATTTGATTTTTTTTTGTTGTCGCTATCGTTGGGCGCCAAACAAGAGTTGAAACGCTCTACTCAATCGCAAAGTTAGAAAATAATGAAAAACAAAAACAAAAATACAAAACATAGAAATAGAAATAGAAAAAGTGCAAAAATAATTTAAAATGAATAGAAAAAATGTATAAAAGGCAGAGAACTTTGATGTTTGATGGCACATTAGTTTTAACAACAATACATTACGGTTCAAATCAAATCCGTTTTCGAATTTAGAATAATTGTTAGAAAATAAAAAATAAAAAAAAACAAAAGAATAATAATAACAACAACAACATTTACAATAATAGTAAATTATTGTATCGAACTTATAAACAAAAATTATAAAAAGATTTAAGAAAAAATATTCTTATAAAATAAAGAAAGAAAAGAAAACAAAAGTAAGAGTGAAAAAACGAAGGACTTAATTTTGAACGTGTAACGAGATTATAACGCTGCATCAAAATGGCGCTCACTTTTAAAGTGGTGAGTTTACTAATTGAAAGTGGTGAAATTTAAAACGTAATAGTGACCGTTAATTTAAAAACTTAACTGAACACAAAAGAACTTCAAGTGATTTAAAATGGATATACAATGTATTATTAGTAACGGTATTCAGTTTTCTTAATACAATTCAACAAATTGAAAAAATTCTTTTAATTTTTCTTGAAAAATTTATTCTTTTCTAACAATAACGGCAACAAATTCTATAATTTATGATAATATGATATCAGGATTTTTGAAGGATTTGCAAATTATTGAACAAAAAAATTTTTATAAAATTGGTAATTGAACGTATTTGCGTTTAAAAAATATCTGGAGATACATAAGTAATGCATAAACGCTTCTTTTGCGTGGATAGTGCTATTGTGCTGAAGGGCTTTAGGGCATGTATGTAGCTACTGCGGGCATGTATGAACCAAAATGGTGAAATACTTACAAAGTCCAAGACAGCTTTACTTCCACGATTTCGCTAGTATAATATAGGAATTGGATTAAGGAATAAAAACGAGTTATCCCGTGATTAATATTCTTCATAATTATCTTGCAATTGTTTTCTAATCAATTGGTAACAAACAATTTACAATATTACCTGGTCAAGCTTTTAGTCAGCATTGCAATCTAACTTCCTACACCAACCATGTTGTGTGTGTTAATTTTATTCATGAGCGACAGGAGCTACAGGACCGTTGACTTTGAGGGTTGAGCCACAAGCCAATACACTACCCCTTAGACTACGGCAACTTCAAAAACATGAATAAAATTTTATTCTGATAATATTCATTGCCTAATAGGTAGTAAAGCCTTATTCTATTGGGTTTAGAATATTAAAAAAATATCAGCCATTAAGATTTCAAAGATTATTTCATAAAAAGCTTACTCGTGGCTATCCCATCAGTGATATCCAATTCTGATATTCTTTTTCCAAAAATTCGGCTGATATTTTGTCAATGTCATCAGTGATGTTGTCCTGCACAGCTAAAATTTTGGTTAACCTGTCACTGTATTCGGGAGACTTCACGTAGTTCCACAAAAAATAGTTCTATTGGGATCATATTGCTTAATTAGACTCCAATATGCCGGATTTATTATTCAGACTACCCATTTCTCACGAGGTTTATGATACAGTGTGCCATGTTTTGTTGAAACCTGTAGTCAAGCAAGTCCAAAACAGTCTGTAATCACTGCACGGTACCATGCTTGCCAATAACTATACAATTTTCATGAAAAAATACGTTCCAATGATGCCAAAAGGCATCGCAACATTGGAACTTTCACGATTTACACTGCAAAACGAAAAAGTGAAAAAATCGCCTGCCATATAATCCATAATGAAAATAGGAAAGATGTTATAAATTAGACCGGAGGATGAATGCACCTTCATCCTTTAGAAGTGCAAACTGACTGAAGTATTAGGAAGTAAATGATATTCAGAACATTGCGGTAGGAGTACAGGGTCAGGCAACACTTTCGGATAAGTTTCGACACTGTCCCTGATCAAGCCATTGAGATGGTGATCCATTCGCTCTGAACTTAGCCAGTTTACAAGGCCATGGCAGTAATAAAAATCTGGTTGCTGGCGCTTCTGGAGGGACAGACCGAAAATTGCGAATATAGGAAGTTACATGATTGGTATGCCATTTGAACCATTTTAGACAGACGCTGTGACCATGCATTGGGAATGATTGCCTGTGACTGGTACTCAGAACAGTCGTCTATAAATGGTAGATATATGGATTTCAAATTATTGCTTAATAGGGTTGCAAGCATATATTTTTTACGGTTGTAGTTATAGTGACTAAGTCGCCGTGGTCTAGTAGGTAGTGTGTTGCCTTATTAGACGTGAGGCCTTGGTTCAAACTCCAAGTCAGGCATCTCCAACTGAACGAAATATGAAAAAATATTTCTACGGCGACTTCCTCTCAGCAGATTTTTGGAAAAACACTGCGAGTAAATAAAATTGTCATAAAAAGTTTCCCAAAAATCTGTCGTTCGGAGTCGACTTTAAACTATAGGTCCCGCCAATTTTATTTGCACTCAGAGTTTTTGCCAGAAATCTGCTGAGAGGCAGTCGTCGAAAAAATATTATTTCAAATTTCGTTTTGTTGGAGATGCCTGGGGTTTGAAACGTGGCCTTACGTCTAATAAGCCAACACACTACCTACTAGACTACGAGGACTTCTACACCACTTATGTTGCGTGTGTTAATTTTATACATGAGTAGCGGAACCCACAGTTTTAAAGTTAAACTCCAAACGACAGATTTTTGAGAAACATTTTCATGGTAATTTTTCATTTAGTTTTAAAGTCTTGCCAAAAATCTGTCATCGAATAAATATTTTTTTTATATTTCGTTTTGGCCTGGGGTTTAAACCGTGGCCTTACGTCTAATAAGCCACTATTCACATATTAATTTTATATGCTGATAAAATTTGATTTATAGGCAATCTAGCTTTATGAGCAAACTATGAAACATTTCTGAATAAACGCTCTGGCGAATATGACAAATTTTTCTTCTTAACCTTGGCTTGAGCAGCACTTTAACAATTACCCCATGTCACCTCTATAATGAAAAATTTGACCCGCCATATATATTTTTTATTATTTTCAAGGCGTTTTTTTTTCTTCTAAATTTTAAATTAAATTTTTTTACACTTATTACGAATGCTGTTCATCTCTTGGTCAATGACGAACATATTGTTAAACGATTTATAACCAAAACTAATTGTTTGCAGAAAAAAGTTAAAATTAAAATCAATTCAGAAGCTTATTAGATAACTAATATTAGAATAAGAATGTTAGTTACCTTCTGCTTTTAAAATTAAATTTAAATTTGAACAAATTAACCACAATTTTAAATGGTTTTTTTAAAAATAGTTTTTTCTTTCTTAGTATATCGAAAATTGTTTATTAAAACGTATTTAGAGATGAGCATTGAATAGTAAATACCAAAAGATAACAACGAAATATTAAAATATTCCCTAAAGAGTCATCTTCTGCTTGTATTAAAGTTTATAATTTTTTTGATTACAGAACTTGAATGTGTTCCAGACCGACCATAAATCGAAAGTAGCTTAGTTTTGAGAAACCCTGACTTTTATCTGAATCCAAGAAAGCGTTATCGTTAAAGCGATAATACCCACTGAACGTTCTCGTGTAAATTTTCGTTGATATGGAAATGCTTTTGCTATAGAAGCAGGGCAAAAGTATCACACTCTTAGCAAAAGACCTCAATTATGCCTGAAGTAAGTTCTCATAGCTCCACAGGGACATTTAACAACACAAGTTTTATTCAGGAATTTATTCGTATTAGTTGAACAGTAGTCCCTAGTCAAGTAAAGTTTCCATGTAATGTTTTTCAAAAATCTGTTGTTCGCCACTCATGTATAAAATTAACACACACCACATGAGTGTTATGAGAAGCTAGGCCGTAATCCTGACTCAAGGGTTGTAATGGCCAATTATGTATGTATGTAACATAAGTAGTGTGAGAAGCTAGGTTGTAATCATGACTAAAAGGCTGTAATGCGCAATTCCTTGATTTTATTGCCAACAATGGCTGAAAAAAGTTCAGCAATTTTAAATACAAATTGTGTGTCTATATTCGTTGCACAATGGGATGTCTTTTTATAAATGATTGTTAAAAGTTTTGAATATTTATATATTCTAAGTCTACCACAAAATAACTATTGACCCAATTCCACTGCTCATACTATGTTTGATGTAATGTTGTTCAATCAATTGTAACAAACGATAAACAAAAAAATGAAATTGAAATGAATTGCATTCGTATTGAATTTTTTATTTCAAATTGAGTTCCTTATGCTCCATTTAATTAAGAAAATTCGTGGCGGCAATTTAAGGCTGCTTTTTTTACTGCCACAAAGTAATTGAAAAAGTTATGGCACTTGGCTCATAATGTTCTAAATGTTGAAATACAATATTTTTCTAACTAACCAGCTGATAAACTGATATGAACGTGATCTCTAGGCATGTTTGGCAAACAATTGAAAACAAATTTGTTACACGTAAGAAAAAATATATAAAAATTTGTGAAGTAAACAATCATAAATTAATATCATATAATTGGAGTATAAATATTAATTACACTTCGAATGTAATTTAAATGCTCTTAATTTCATCATAAGTAGAATGAATGGATTTCTCAATTTATTAAAACCATTAAAATATTTCTATTTTGACTGTTGAGTCTGTGCATATAATTTGAAATTAACTTGACGTGAAGACCTTAAGTCAAACCCCCAAAAAAACAAAAAAATTTAAATTTTATTTTAAACAATAAAATAAGAAGAAGCAGAAGCAAAAGAATAAAAAATGAAAATATTTTAATGGTCACGATTTAAGGTACAGCTTCTTTTATTGTTATTAACGAAAAACATATTAAAAAAAAAGACAGCCTCCCTCCAGTTACTATGTAATACAAGCACTTATAGTCACATGTAACACCAAAAGCCTAACTGGTATGAGCAGTAAGTCAGTCAGCCATTCAGTTAGTCAGTCAGTAAGTTAAAGTGGCTGCAAGCAGGCTTTAAAACCTTTTTGCAACCAAACAAAATCCAACTCCACAGTGGGGAGGAATTAAAGAAATGAATCGAAAGACGACAACGTTTAAATTTCTGAATGAGTAAATGAATGAGTTTACTGACTCTACCGACTAGCATTAGTTTTTATGGGAATAACTTATCTTTGGGCTGTGAAATCTCATTTCATTTTTTCGTTTCTCTTAATAAATATTGTTGTATGGCGTTTTATTGTTTGTTGTTTTTGTCGTTCATGTTTCCTATAAGAAATAAATGGTTTTTTAAATGTCATCAATTGGCTGAAGAAGTTATAAAGAAAACAAAACAAAAATTTTTTTTTTCGTTTTCATTGCTTGTTGCTGTTGTCGTTGATGTTGTACTTTTCATAATGTTGCTGTTGCTAATGCCATTGTTGTTGTCACTATATATGTGATAGTAAGTTTGCTGTTGTCTTTTATTTTCCTTAAAGATGTCACTTGTTCTAAATGCAAAAACGATTCTAAAAACAAACAAAAAAAAAGGAAAAATGCTTCAAAGAAGATGCTTCTTAAATAGATTTAAATAAATTCGTTACAACAACAACAACAACACTATTAACATTGTTGTGAATATTGCATTTAATAGTGTGTGAAAAATTAGATGTTAAATGAAATCAAGTTAATGTTGAATTAATTAAAATTTATGAACATTGCAGGTAAGAAAAAAAGGTTTTAAAACGTCAATTCAAAAGGCACATTCGACTTGTTAGAAATATTGTATATAAGTATGCATTAATTTTATTGAATAAATGTATACATAGCATGCATATGATCAAAATGTTGCATTCTTTCTTAGGCTTCGATTGTTTTTTTAAAAACGTTTGTGTCTTAAGTCTTTTGTTTTGTTACATGAAATTAACGCGCAATATGATGCTTGCCAGTGTCTGACAATGATGCTGTCGATATAAATGTTTAATTTCAAATGTCAAATGAAACATTAAAAAATAAGAGTACAAGAAGGCAAGTTACAAGGCATTGGCAATTAAAAACAAAAAATAAAAAATTAAAAAATATGGATGGCTAATCGAAATTGGAAAATATATTTCAAAACAAAGGCTTACGACAGGTTTTTAAAGCCACTAAAAAGGTCACAACAAGCAGTTACTTTAAAAGAAAATAAAAGTGAATGCTATTCGGCAAACAACAAAGCAAAAAATGTCTCTAAGTTCTATGAAAGAATACCGGAATTAATTATTTTTTGAGTAACCTGGTAATACAGATTTTCAATTGTTTGCCAAACACGCCTAGAGCTCACGTATTTATCAGTTTATCAGCTGGTTAGTTAGAAAAATATTGTATTTCAATTGAATTTAGAACATTATGCGCCAAGTGCCATAATTTGTTCAATTACTTTGTGGCAGCAAAAAAAAAACAGCCATAAATTGCAGCCACAAATTTTCTAAATTAAATGGAGCATAAGGAACTCAATTTGAAATAAAAAATTCAAAACGAATGCAATTCATTTCAATTTTGGTTTCGTTTCTGTGTTACAATTGATTGAACAACATCACATCAAACATAATATGAGCAGTGGAATTGGGTCAATAGTTATTTTGTGGTAGACTTAGCATACATACATAAATATTCAAACCTTTTAACAATCATTTAAATTTGTTAAAAAAAAGACATTCCATTGTGCAACGAATATAGACACACAATTTGTATTTAAAATTGCTGAACTTTTTTTAGCCATTATTGGCAATAAAATTTTAATCCAGGAATTGGTCATTGTGCTAGTTTTTTAATGTAAGGCAGAGAGACTCTGATCTGCTACTGTACACAGATCATATGGTTTTTGTCAATCTGCTGCTAAAAATTTTTAACTTTCTTTTGTTTCGAAAGCCAGTAGAACATGCTTGATTTATGTAAATGCTTTAAATTAAAAGTCTAGAGGACCCCATAATACCATATGACCAGGTTATTTCCACTTCCTTCAATATAAACACCAAAACTAATTTTATGCTACACTTTTGATTGTGTTACTGAGTGCATTTCGGTCTGCTAGTCTCAATACATGGAAGTATACTTTAAAAATGTATTCATTCTCAAAATGTTTTAAAAATCACTGGAATTAATAAGGAAACGTTAGAGGGAAACTCAAGTGTTTCCTACAGAGTCATCAATTTACCATTTATCAGCTATTGATTCATACATTACAGCAACAACTTATAAATTCAAAAACAATAAAACATAACCTGGTAATAATAAATAAATGATAAAAACCTGGGTTCAAACAAGTCAAAAATAGGGATCGTCCATAGAGATGAAAAAAATGTTCCAAATAAAATTCATTAAAATTGCGACAAAATATGTGAAAAAGTATAGCAATTAACAATAAATACAATTTTTTTTTTAAATTTAGACATGTTTTACATAACATACATAACATAATTGGTCATTACAACCCTTCAGTTAGGATTACGACCAAGCTTTTCACATCACTTATGAGTGCGTTAATTTTATACAAGTGTGATTGAACCTGCAGCTTACTACTGTTTAATATGGGCTCTGAACGATAGATTTGAGATACTTTTCAAGACAATTATTAGAGTTATTGTCAGAAAAGAATAAAATTGTATTTGTAAGGTCGCCATAGTCTAGTAGGTTGTAGCTTATTAGACATGAGGCCTCGGTTCTGGCAAAAACTCTGAGAGTAAATAAAATTAGCACGTAAAAATTCTCAAAAATCTGTCGTTCGGAGTCGACTGTAAACTGAAAGGTTGTAATGATCAATTATGTGTTAATGTAGAACAGCATTTTAGTTTTATTGAAATTTTCAAACATATTTTTAATAACTCCTATACCAGCACCTCTCTTCCCTTGGCACCATGTATGAAATATTCTGTTCTATACGAATCATCATTTTAATGTGTGTCAATATATTTAACCTTTCGTTTTAATATCACATTATGGAGCGCTTTTAGCGGACAGCATACAGCATTCAACCAATTATTGTTTACATCTTTAGGGACAATCTTAAATACAAATAAAAATCAATAAATAAAAATCATTGAATTAAAAACTTAAACATGTATTCATATTAATTCAAAAATTCAAAGAAATATACATACATACGTACATCGTACATACTTATGTATATATGCATTGAATGTACTGTTGTATTGGATTTGTGACACACTTTCGAGAATTTTTTCCATTTAAAGTTCGTTTCCTAAATCTTTTGATGCCACATCTTCACTTTTAATATCAACACTCAACAACTCAACAAAATACGATAAATACTTGAAAAAAAAACCGTACACACATATATATTTATTGAACAATAATGAAATCTATTTATGGTTTTCCTTTGATGAAAAATCCTACACATATTTAACGGAGAGTGCAAAAACTCGATCTTCATAAACCATGATTTTGTAAATGATTTTCTATTTTCGAAAGATCAAAGATGCATTCAGAAAAAAAAAAAACAAATCAAACAACAAACCCATGTTATTTAATTTATGGCATGTACGTACGTACGACTGTCTGCAGTCAGTTGCTTTTGTTTCAGTTTAAAACTCACACACAAACAATTCATAAAACATTTGAAATGCTGGCGGTGGCGGTGACGGTGATATTTTGCTTTGATTTTAATCGCAATAACCTTTATGTCGAATGCAACATATTGATTGTAAATGCGGCATGCAAAACATTACTTATTGTTTTAAAAAAATCAATATTTTATACTTTACATAAGTATTAATGTACTTATATATGTATGTATGTATCTTATTTAACTTAGTACTGCATATGAACTTCAACTTGACATCCACAAATAGCGGTAATTTGAACACAATAATCATTAACACTTCGACTTCAAAGCAATTTACAAAAGAAAACCAAAAAAAAAAAAAAACCGAAATTCAAACAAAACTAATCAAAGAAAATTACTCAAACGATTTCGGTTTTAGATGTAAATGAGCAAATGAAAATCAATAAAAAAAATTGCTTCAAAGTTAATCGGCATATTGAGATTTGGCAATACCCTACCCTGTGATACTCTTGACTTTTGGTGGTAGACAAGTCTGGAAATGGAATGATAGATGGAAACATTTTTTGTTAAAGTTAAAGATCATACAGTATATACCATCTTATCAATCAATATGTATAGATTCTTATGAGTTTCTGGCAAAAGCATTTCTATGATTTACTTCCTGTAATTTAGAAGGTATAGGCGGATATTAGCCTGCGGGCTTAAACTATCAGTAATAATTTTGCTCAAATTAAATTAACATCCACAAGCGGCCATTTATGTTTTTTTTTTTTTAATTAATAAAGTCGCCATAGTGCTGTAGATAGTGTGTTCGCTTACTAGATGTGAGACTGTGGTTCAAACTCTGGGTCAGACATTTCGAACAAAATAAAATATAAAAAAATTTCTTTCGTCGACATTCTCTCAGAAGTCTTCTGGCATAAACTCTGTGAGTAAATTAAATTGCCGTGAAAAGTTTCTCAAAAACTAATAAATACAACATGGGTGGTGTGGGAAGCTAGGTTGCAAAGGGTTAGCTAAAAGGATTGTAATCGCCGATTAAGTAAGTACGTAAATAAGGAGACGAATAGTGATTCATCGCAGTAAACAGTTTCAGATCTACTTTGAGATGTTTATATGCATATACATGACATGGTTTGGAGCTAACATTTAAAAAAATTGAATAAAGACTAGGTTTTTATAAAAATGTCATCATAGAATTACTTTAAAAATTATCGCTATTTATTTGTAACTTCTCGCTGACATTTCTCAATCATCCTGACAATTTCATGAAATTGTGGATTGTATTCAAACCACCTTTGACGAGAGCCATTCTGTCGGTTAAATCTAAGTGCTAACAAATCCTTCGTTCAGGTTCCCAAATACCGAACAATAATAGAGAAGATGTTCTACTGTCTACATTTTTTTCCCGTTATTACAGCTTCTGCAGGAGACGTTTTGAGATATCCCCACCCTGTAAAGATCTGTACCTAACTAGGAGTCAGTGTCATATTATGACAGGCTGCGTAATGAGTATCTTAAGGTAGATTCTGATTGGGTTTAATGCAAATTTCATTCTGCATATACTCATAGCTCATTTGCCTCTGTTTTTATTCAAGTGGTTTAATTTTCTCAAATTTCGTAAGACACAAATAAAATTTGTCTGCCTCTGTGCAGAGAAATAACAATCTCACGTATGAACTCGTTGGAATTATATGTTGTTCCTGCCTTTGTAAACGTGTCAATTATATTTTTACTTGTAATATTAACGTATCTAGGAACCTACATGAGAGTAAGCTACGAATACGTACAATGTGGTACAACACATACTATTAGAGACCTAATAATCGTAACATCAATGTTGGAAGTTGTAGAACAGTTAGGCAGCTTCTTCTCTTGAGAGAGTAGCTTTCACAGGGGGAGTAGTTTCTAGGCAATCATAGAATACGTTGACATTGTAATTGACTAATCACTTGCTTAGCTGGAAAAACTTGATAATTGAAATTGAAAGAAAACAAAAAAATAAAATAAAAAAATAAAATTAAAAGAAGAATCGAGAAGGAGAAAAATTAATGTAGAAAAAAAGGAAGATCAGTCTTTAAGAATATTTGAGCGAATAAGACCTCTAGGAAATTGCACATTCGGAAGCTGTAGTGACGAAATAGAAGAGCAAACTAAATTACTTATGCTGTGGGAGCAATATAACTACTTGAGGGGATTCCCAATGTATTGTAAATATGGTCTTAATTGAACTCATCAATTATCTCCAGAGAAATGACTGGCACCACGATGATGGCAAGAAATCCAAAGTTAGCCGAAAACTTTTCTCTAAGAAGGAATGAAAAAAGCATTTTCTATGGATACATAACCGGAGTTATGGCTTTGGGGCACTGAAAATCCATGTACAACATACATACAAAAGTTTGATGTAATATTTATGCTGTAGACATTATCAAACCATATTTTTTCGAATACAGTGCACGACGAACGCTGCCCGTCCATATGTACCAAGTTCTTTTGACTTTGATATGAAAAGAAAAAAGAAATTTTATGAAAGTTAACCATAAATAAGACGTTAAAAAATCTAATAATAATTTCTAGCGTAGGGTATTAATTTCAATGAAAAACATAAAGTATCCAAATAGTTTTTTGCGATTTTCGCAAAAAAAAATTCTTCCAAAAAGTTTTTTTTTTTGTTTTCCGAATTTATAAAAATTGAAGAAGGCAACTGTAGATGAAGAGGCATTTTTGATGCAATTTTTTTCATTCCTTTTGTATAAAAAAAGCCAAATATTGTTTAAAAGTTTAAGATTAAACGTGAAGAATGTTCATTAGGCGATGCCAACCATGGCAACAACAACTGAAATTGCAGTTAAAAAAGAGAAGAAAAAAGAGAAGAAAACGAAACCAACAACTTAAATGACAAAAGTAATGCCAGAGTTCAATAAAACATATTTGAACACATTCGTTTACAAATCACAGATGTTTTCAACTGCCATGTAGTTTTTTTATAATTTTTTTTTTTTTTTTAATTATAATTTTAATTCATCGAAGATGTTTTATTTGCTCTTTAGAAACTGTTGTGTTTTTTATCCGTTTTTCTAGATATTTTTTTGTGGTTTCATCTTTAAAACATCTTTCAGATTTGATTCTCTCTTCAACCGACTGGCAATTGTTATTTATGAAGTATTTGTTGCAAAAAAAACATGCTTTTTAGCTGTCAAAAAACATTAAATTATTGCATAAATAAAATCAAAAAGAAACAAAAGAAAAACAACAACAACAAAAATTAAATTAAATAAAAAAAAAGAAACAAAAACAATAACAAAAACATTATGAGAGCATTAAACATATAAAATGTTTATTTATTATGCATAATATGTACGTATGTACATACATACATAAATGTCGATACAGCTATGCATGTTAAATCATAATCATCATTATCATTATCATTAATGAACAATGAAACTGTGATAATGATGATCTTCAAAGAATATAAAAAAAATATGTGTATGTTTGTGTGTTGCTTTATTAGATTTCCCATTTCAAAGCCACAACAGATGCAGACATTCAATCATTTAACATTTAAAATCTTCGGTGTTTATATTTGTAAACGTTTTTCTATTTTTTTTAATCATTTTTTTTTTCAAATTTAATTTTGTTTTTTCTAATGTTTATTAATGGATAATGACCTCTGAAATATTTCATTTAATTTTTTCACTTCAATGCTACTTCGTATTCTATGCCACACATTGTCATCTTCTTTGACTTACAATTACACCATTTACCATTAATTATTCCTTTTTTTATACATTTAAAAAAAAATGTTTTTTAATACAATAAATTAAATTCATAATTGTAATGACATTAAATGTATGTTTGTACACATGTATGTATGTATACTATAAGATGGAAAGTAACAATGTTCCTCCAGCAGCTAGTTTCCAAGAAATAATTGTGAAATAAAGTATGGAATTTAATAAAGGTATGGCAACCACGTGAGATTTGTAGATAAAGAGTTTAAAATTACACTAAATTTGCTTCTGATTCGTTTTTGTTAGCTATTACAGAGAAGTCGCCGAAGTCTTGTAGGTATTGTAGTGGCTTATTAGACTCTGAGAGTAAATAAAATTGCCATGAAAAGTTTCCCAAAAAGTTCTGTCGTTCGCAGTCGACTTTAAACTGTAGGTCCTGCCACTCAAGTATAAAATTAACACACACAACAAAGGTGGTATGAGAAGCTTGGTTGTAATCCTGACTGAAGGGTTGTAATGATCAATTATGTATGTACATCTATGTATGTCTGTATCAATCATATGTCTAATTGATAAGTACATATGTACATATTATGTATGTATGTATGTATATACTATGTATGTATGTATCAATTAAACATACATATGTAGCATGTATTACAACAATGAGCATTTTCGGAATATTAATCAGAAATTATCTCCTGTTGGCAAATTCTTTGTATGTGTCTTTAATTATAATGTTGCCCGTATTATGGGACGACTTCTATTGGAATTTTATTAGAATGCTTGTATAACGCAAGAAGTTAGTATAAAAACTACATTTCCGTACAAGATTTCATATAAACTAGGCTAATTTAATTGTAATTGGTCTTCTTTACATAGACAGAATTCTTTAAATCTCCATACAGACCAGAGGACAGCAAGGAGTATTCAAAAAGATGAGCAGAATCGAATCATATTCATAATTTCTGATACGTATACGCATTCATACTTATTTTAATATCATGGAACCTCTACTCACATTCAAAGTTTGAAGTACTCATCATATTCAACAATATGTATGATATACACGAATCACAAAATAAGTTGAATCGCATACAAACACTAAAATACTCACTAAAAGGTTGTGTATTTGCTCTGCTTGCTGTCGTTGTCTTTTTGCTTATGTACTTTTTTCTATTTTTGTAAATGCAACAACAACTAACACTGTAAATTTTGATGTATGATTCGAGCCACTCGTATCATTTAAAAGTATTTTTCTAAAGTCATGAATCCGAATGAGTAGGCTTATGAATCAAACATATTTCGAATGATATGAGTTTGATGTCAATGTTGTACTCATACTCATTGCAACCTGTACTTATAAAACAACGTTGTAGTGAGTATGAATGAATCAGGGTATATAGTTAAATTTCAATACTGTTGACTCACAAATATTGAAAATTTCGTGAGTTCTTTTGAGTACCGAAAAAATTAGTAGCTGATCTCTCTAATACAGACATACTTGTAAACCTTTTGACTTTTTGTAAATTAAAATAATAGAAAACATAGAAAATGTTCAAAATTGAATGAAATACTTATTTAAGACCATACATGAATGCCTGCTAATTACTTTTCAAAAGTAATTTCATGTAAGTAGACCACCACGAATATTTCCATTTTGACTAATTTCTCCAACATTTCAGGCAGCTTTAATGATGTCTCTGAGTACTGAGATTGGAACTGAACTATACAACAAAGAATTTATGTGTCCTTACAAAAATTAGTCAAATAGCCGTCAAATTACGAGATTTTGTCAGCCGAAACGTGAAATTAATTGTTTACCTTTGAATGGGTACAGGGTATCGGGTGCCTTGTGCCATTTGGTACCTTTATGTTCTGACCAGAAAAAGTTGGTGATCATCGCATTATCCATACTCCATTACTTTTCTTTCATTCTCCTAAACGAACAACGAATTCTTGAGGTGGTTAACCATTAGCAAAGGATAATAAAATTGTAAAATTTTGCAAACGTTTAATGGAAATATTTTTCGTAGATGTTACAGATCACTGTAGAGATCGAATAAATATTTAAACGTACGTGAGTATTAGGAAATCATAAATCTAGAAACTGGCTTGACGGAAATAAAGGTTAAACTCAATTGTTTCTTTCCTGGGTATAATAGAACTACAAAAAGTATCCGAATGTGTTGTAAACGTAATGACAATAGCCAAATAAGTGTTGGCTTTTCATCAAATTCAAAGCATTTTAAAAAGGTTTAAGCTTTTCACCAGTAAGGAATAAAAAAAATTATGAAGAAACACTGAAAATCCACCTAAAACTCATAACATTCACAAGTTTGATTTGGCATTTATACTACAGGCATTATCGAGCCTTATTATTTCAACTACAACGAACGACGAGTGTCCCAAAGCCAGGATAAACGCATCCAAGTACGAGTTTGGGGCTCGAGAAAATGCAGTTACAACTGGATGAGGCAATGGTGTCTACGGAACGATCCTTAAACAAAACTCTGATAGGCTAATCGAACATTATAGTATAGAAAACTCCGTATGTTATACTACTACAATAAATGGCGAAAGCTACTAAGATTTGCTCAACGAATTTCTTTTACCTCAACTAGACCATAAGAGCGCCTAATTTATTTTTTGAGGTATCTTGAAGTCAGTACTATATTGAAACAAGACTCAGACTCTTGTAGATACTATCCATCAGTAATGTGGAGAAATATAGTCTGTAGTTCTGGCAAAAGTGGTGCCAATTGGTCACAAATTCTTGTGAATTGTAGGACTACTTGTCAAAGTATTACATCCGTATAAAGATAGAATAAAAACAATAAAATCCATTTGAAAGAATCTTAAATTTTTAAACATTTCATTGGAGTTAATCACAATAGAGAATCTGTTACAGTTTAATACATTCAAACTGACATTTAAATCAAAATCACTTGTTTTAATTGAACCATAAAATATCACGAATATTTCAAATTGTACTCACAATTGGGTTGACATCTCAAGGTCTAATAAAGGTTAACAATGTTGTAACAACTCTTACTTGCAAATGGTGTTCCATAATATACTTTAATGGCTACTACAACCGTAAATACAATATAATAACTGTAATAAGCACAAATACACACACATACATACACACAACAATACTACTGTTTAAAAAGATTTTAAGTTTTATTTCATTTATGGTTACGGGCGAATAATTTTATTCTCACTGTCTGATTGTGTACAATAAATTTTTATTAAAGATTCTTCAACTTTGCCTCACCTTTTTAGGGGGCAATGCAACATGTTTGTTACTTAACGAAGCTCGTTATTTTTTGAAATGCCTTGCATGAAGATGTTTTCCCAAAAAACAGTACCGTATTCAGCACTACCAACATACACACAAAACAACACATACATACACGATGCACATAAAAATAGCAGATGATTTAATACGATTCACTGTTCGGTTAGCCAGAATGTTTTGACTGACCCAGTCTTGAAATGTTCATTTGATTTGGCCAACTGTTTGATGTGTCGGAAATTCCCTTCACTTTTTTTTATTTCGTATCCATATTTTTTTGTTTTTTTTTTTTTTTTTGGTATAAAACAGTAGAATTATCGTTAGCATTACCAGTAGAACTCAATTCCATTGACTTTTTATTACAATATTCTGCAGTTTTTTTTCTATTTTTTTTTCTATTTTTCGGTTACGTACTTATGGGATGATATTCACTTAAAATATGCAAAAAAAAAACAAAAAATATTCGACGATAATGTATTCTTAATGAATATTTCTTTTGTTTTTGTTTAATTTTTAATAATCAGCACTTGGCGGTTGTGATGAAAGTCAATTGTTTAATTAAATATGATAGTTATTGTAATTAAAAATGATTATTAATACATATTATTTAGTTTTAAATTCTATTAATTAAATAAGTTCCGTTTCGATTTCTACTATTAATTACGATTTGATTAAACGTAAACAAATCTACAAATGTACTGTACGCTATTCCGCTTCCCATTCTCCCCTTTCCTACATCCACTCCTTTTTTATCCTATTCCCTCTATTATCCTTCGCTCTTTAAGGACGTTGTACAATGGTTCAATTCGACCTCCGGGTACTGTACTTGTCTTAATTGACAAGTACACGTCCTCTAACCTAACCTAACTGTACGCTATCAGTGTCTCACCATGCTCTTATTCCTGTTCATTTCTTTCCATTTGCATCCCAAAATAATTCGTATTTATTTCTAATGGAGGCTGATTTCCTAAGGTGTCAACGTCTATTGCATTACAGATGGAATACGTTCTTTACTCGGACTATATGTCTGTGGAATTCTCTTTCTTTGGAAGTTTTTCTTGTCACTTATAAACAGATTCAAATGTAATTAATATGCATAAAAACTACTCCCTCTTTTCTCCCTGCCATAAGCTACATACAATCAAAGAAAAAATATCCTTGACTACAAACCCATACACTACAGGAATTAAGTAAAGAATTCATGCTGGTATCCCTTTATCTCTTACGACTGCATAACATAGACATCATTGGACATCATTGAAAGTTCAGATAGCAACACTTTGTGGACAATAGAAGAAAAACATATTTTCTTAGAGGCGACGTAGTTTCTAGGCATTTACCTTCAGCAAACATATCATTCTAAGACGTTTTGTAGTAGCCCCACTGAACTAATAAAATTTGTTTTTTGAAACTGAAGGGTTGAAGTGATAGCTTTGATTACCAATGCTCACTTGAGCACGCATAGCGGCCACAAGTAAGCGCAGTCTCTGTACTGAACGAAACAAGGGAACAAATAGGGAACAAGTTGGTAAGCGCAAGGGCTGCACATTAAAAGCACGACTATCCTATGCTAGAAAATCAGCCTGAAAATTGAATAAACAAAGCTATGTCCTTGACATCAATGGATTGTAACTCCGTTAAGCTGATAAGGGATGGAGAGCTAAATAACCAATATTTGCACCTCGCAAGAGATGGACATTGACAAAAAAAGTGGATAACAGTTTCCTCCGCTGCGGCAGACCTACACCTACGGCAGAAGTCGTTAAATGGGCTGCAGCCCATTCTGCATGTCGGCTCATAACGCAAGCACGGCCACTGTGATCGAGATGACTTAACGATCAAGTTCGTGTAGTTGCTACACCTTGTCTCCACACTGGTAGTGGAGCCAGATTCCTCATTGACCCAGGGTGGGTTGGCGCCCCGAAAGAATTTTCGCCCAATGGCCAATTTAAACGATGTAAGTTGACAAAGGTTACGTCGAGAAAGCGGCAACACTCTCTAACAAGCCTAGAGTTAATCATAACGCTCGATAGAGATCTTATAGCAGCCTGACTATCAGAAAAGATTGAGATGCGGGTGAAAGGAGCACCGTTGGTGAGGATCCATTGGGCAGTCTGGTACCATTACCTCAGCTTCAGTAATCCGGCACTATGATGAAGCAAAGCAGAGAAATAATCGGAAGTTTGGTGGTGTTGTCTAATAAAAATAGATTTAAAACGATTATTTCTTATAATTTCGAGAACTACAATTGAATATGAAAGACATTGCTTACTTTTATCTGTTGTTTTAGTATTTTATATCATACATATGTACATTATTGGTCATTACGACCCTTCAGTCAGGTCTACGACCTAGCTTCTGGCACCACTTATGTTGTGTGTGTTAATTTTATACATCAGTGGCGGGATCTACTGTTTAAAGTCGACTCCGAACTACAGATTTTTGAGAAACTTTTCATTTTGTTTCACTATCA
The DNA here is from genome assembly GCA_936449025.2 of Sarcophaga subvicina. Lineage (NCBI taxonomy): Eukaryota > Metazoa > Arthropoda > Insecta > Diptera > Sarcophagidae > Sarcophaga > Sarcophaga subvicina. The sequence continues at coordinate 46,177,531 of OW388084.2, forward strand.
CAGTTTTTGCTAGAAATCTGCTGAGAGGAAGTCACCGAGATGTCTGATATGGGTTTTGAACCGTGGCCTCACGTCTAATAAGCCAACACGCTACTCACAGCTTGTAATAGTTTTTAGTATAAATAAAGATGATTTAGATTGCGGTATCAGCTATGGAATAGGCTGTGACACCATGATGAAAATCCCAGATAAGACTTATAACTACAATGCCAATGAAATTTACTAGAATTGAGTAACTATTTTGATATATTTAGGGCCTAGACAGAAGAGATATAAATCATTGAATAATACTTTAAAATTTTTATATGCAGACGTAGTACAACAAGATTACTAAACGATCAAAGTTATGACCTGGTGTATGCTATTACCGAATAATGAATTTTAAAGGAACTTCCATATATCAACCTTTTTTAAAAACTAACAGTTTAATCATGAAAGAGAGATTGATCTTTCAAAAGCTATAAGAAACGTCATCCTAATTAATCTAATAGTAAGATACCCATATAAGCTAATGTAACGTAACAATTGAAGAAAAATGCGGACAAGAGACCAACGTGTAACCTCACTAAGTAACGAAAATATACGACATTGAGATAAAATGGAGATGAAAATTTTTGGATTTTTTCACAAACCACACTTCATTGGATCAGGGATGCATTCATTTCATTTTGTATCGCTATTTTACTAAGTCTGTAAACATAAAAAAATTAAAATCAGTTCAAATTGAATTGGCTTTGTGTAAGAAATTCAACATCAGACTTCAATTGTAATTTTCTCTTCTAAAAATCAATGTTAAGACGGATACAGTACTTTCAGTGCCAGTTACGATGTACTGTCTCCTGTTCAAACATACAGAAAATCCATTGATATCAGCAGCAAATTCAGCGTTTCAACACTGCTGTCCAAACGCATAAGAGGAGCCAGACTTAACCTAAACCTAAATAACACTAGCCATACTCGTCGAAGAAAAGCATGCGACTTTTGGAATACAATATAATCTCTATTTTTTAAATTTATTATTTAGGGGATGACCCCTATTTACGCAGTCTATTGTGTTATATTAGGAATATATATTTATGAGGGTTATGCGATGAAGAAAGTGGGATTAGTATTTGTGGATATTAATTACATTTGAATCTATTTTGATTATAAGTTACAGGAAAAACTTGAATTTCACATGATGGATGGTCCGTGTAAAGAACGTATTCTATCTGTAATATATTGTGCACTTCAGTAGACAATCGACAACGAACGAATATGCTCTACGTGACATGTGTGTATCACTTGAACTTGAATACTTCTTTCGACAAGCATTGAAAATTGAAACTTATGTATGTTTATGAAAGAACATTTTGTCTTTCGCGCTTTTAAATCAAAGTAAAGCATTCATATTGTATTCGCCGTAGTCTATTAGGTAGCGTGTTGGCTTATTAGACGTGAGGCCTCGGTTCAAACCCTAAATCAGGCATCTCTAACACTACGAAATTAAAAAAATATTTCTTCAGCAATTGTCTCTCAGCAGACTCTTTACAATAACTCTAAGAGTTTATGAAATTACAACGAAAAGTTTCTCAAAAATCTATCGTTCAGAGTCGACTTTAAATTGTACGCCTAGCCATTCATGTATAAAATTAACACACACAACATAAGTGGTGTGAGAAGCTAGGTCATAAAAAAGAAAAACAATCATTTATTTAGGACTACCGATTATATCGTATGCTTTATACAAAAATATTATTCTTAATACTTTTCTGTCTTAAAATTGAAGTATTTCTCCGAGTGGGCAAATCGTAAAAGTAATCGACATTTTTCTACATTAAATCGGATGTATTCAAATTGTGCACTTACAGCACCAGAGATCAGCAATGAGTATTCAAAAAGATGAGTGGATTCGAATCATACTCATAATTTCTGATACGCATTCACACATATTTTAATATCATACTCATACTACTCATATTCAAAGTTTGAAGTACTCATCGTATTCATACTTAATACGCATAATGTTGATGATTTCGACTTTCCATGACGAATCACAAAATAAGTATGATTCGCGTACGAACACTGCAATACCCACTAGAAGGTTGTATGTTTGCTTTGCTTGCTGTCTTTGTTTTTCTTTCTTCTTTTGATAAATGATTCGAATCACTCGAATCATTTATAAGTATTATGAGTATTTTTCTAAAATTATGAATCTAAATGAGTAGGCTTATGAATCAAACATATTTCGAAAGGTATGAGTTTGATGTCAATGTTGTGCGCATACTCATTGCAACCTGTACTTATAAATCAATGTTGTAGTGAGTATGAATGAATCAGAGTACATAGTTAAATTTCAATACTGTTGACTCACTTGTACTCGAAATTTCATGAGTACTTATGAGTAGCGAAAAACGATTAATTGCTGATCTCTGTACAGCACATACTGAATCAAGTCTATGTCCATATTTGAATTCACTGACTGCCATATAAGTTCGTGTCTTCTTATTCTATGACAACAGACAAAAACGAAAATAAAAATATTTTTTTTAATGAGTACGTTACGACCCACCCATGTGAATATTTTTACTGATGTACTGACTTTATGCGGCCATCAACTGGTTTGAGTGATTGGGTTGGGAGTGGTAAACGTTGTCAAAATATTTGACACTCAAATGGCACTACAGGTGAAAACAAAATAATTCATTAGAATCGTCAAGATTTGCATTTTTACCCCAAGGGGGTTTGAAGCAAAAAAAAAACAAAAGAAAAAACAGCCACACATTCTTTGACTACATCGTGAATCGAACAGAGTTAATCTCCAGCCACATAGTCTAACATTAACTTCGATTGGCATTTGAAGAAACATCTTCACGTCACATTTTATTGTTTATAAGACAACAGAAAGACGATTCTTTTCGTTTTTTTCAAAGATTCTTATCTTTTCAACGTGGAATAAATGATTTTCATGCATTGCGAAGCAATAGAGGGGAGACGAAAACAAAATACAAGAATCGGCAATTCTGCGTTGTGTGTGGCTTCAGCCACAACGTGGCGATGGATGTCGTACAGAGCAAACGAATGTTTTGCCGGCAGCATGCAAAATATGTACGAACAAGAAAAGATTGTTTGAACATGTTTCTGCCGAAAAAAAATTTGCAAATGCAAGTCATTGTTGCAGTTGTTTCAGTTGTTGTTGTTGTTTCCATGCAGACAACTTTTTGTGCAAATGTTCCAAAAGCGAGTTAAAATTCATGGTTTTCTTGTTGTTTTTGTGTTCTTTCAGTCATTTTTGGTAACGCTGCTGGTGACATTAACATGTGGTGCCCGCCTAGACAATAAATATTTACCGCCACCTCCAAATGCAGCAACAGCTGGTGGAGGTCCAGGCCTACAAGGCCCAGGTAGTGGTGGTGGTGGTGGTGGAAGACCCGGAGGTCCAGGTGGACCTGGTGGATTTGGAGGTGGCGGCGGTGGTGGAGGCTTCGGTGGCAGTGGCAAACCTGGCGGACCTAGTGGACCTAGTGGACCTGGTGGATTCGGTGGAGGTGGCGGTGGTGGAGGAGGATCTGGCGGTGGTTTCGGCGGAGGCGGTGGTGGTGGTGGCAATAATGGCTTGGGCGGCTTCACAGGCGCAGGAGGTCCAGGCAAACCCTTTGGTCCTTCTGCTGGTGGTTCAAGACCAGGTGCACCTTCAGGACCCTCCGCTCCTGCGGGTCCAGTGATACCCATTCTGTCATTTGTCAATGAAAACGACGGCGATGGTAATTATCGCTTCAGCTACGAAACCGGTAATGGCATAAAGGCTCAAGAAGAAGGAACCGTTAAAAATAAAGGCTCTGAGAACGAAATACCATCTGTTATGGGCACATATACGTACACAGCCCCTGATGGTCAAGTAATTGAAGTTGCCTACACAGCTGATGAGAAAGGTTTCCAACCACAAGGAGATTTATTGCCCACACCTCCTCCTATACCGGAGGCTATTGCGAAAGCCTTGGCTGCACAGGGTATACAACCAGCACCTGGTGGCGGTTTCATAGGAGGTCCAGGCGCTGGAACAGGTGGTGGTGGTGGAGGACCAGGTAGTAAGTATATAGCAGGAGTATTAAGACCACCTTTTTTATGAAATATTTTAAATTTTAAGGTTACGGTGGTGCTGGAGGTGGCACAGGAGCTGGTGGTTATGGAGGCGCAGGCGGTAGAGTAGGTGGAACCGGCGCTGGAGGCGGTGGAGGTTATGGTGGCGGAACTGGTTCCGGAGGAGGTTCTGGCGCTGGTGGTGCTGGCGGTTATGGTGGAGGCGCCGGAGCTGGTGGTTTTGGTGGAGGAGCCGGCGCAGGCGGTGGTAGAGGCGGTGGCGCCGGAGGCTCTGGTGGTTATGGTGGTGGTGCCGGTGCTGGAGGAGCTGGTGGAGGAAGAGGAGGTGGCGCCGGTGCTGGAGGTGCTGGTGGTTATGGTGGAGGTGCCGGTGCAGGAGGAGCAGGCGGTTTCGGTGGAGGTGCAGGTGCCAGAGGCGGTGCTGGCGCAGGTGGTGGTAGAGGAGGTGGAGCCGGAGGCACTGGTGGTTATGGCGGTGGTGCTGGTGCTGGAGGAGCAGGCGGTTTCGGTGGTGGTGCTGGTGCCGGTGGTGGTAGAGGAGGTGGCGCCGGAGGCGCTGGTGGTTATGGCGGTGGTGCCGGTGCTGGTGGTGGTAAAGGAGGTGGTGCCGGTGCTGGAGGAGCAGGCGGTTTCGGTGGAGGTGCTGGTGCCGGAGGCGGTGCTGGCGCAGGTGGTGGTAAAGGAAGTGGCGCCGGAGGCGCTGGTGGTTATGGCGGTGGTGCTGGTACTGGAGGAGCAGGCGGTTTCGGTGGTGGTGCTGGTGGCGGTAGAGGAGGTGGAGCCGGAGGCGCTGGAAGTTATGGCGGTGGTGCCGGTGCTGGTGGTGGTAAAGGAGGTGGAGCCGGAGGCACTGGCGGTTATGGTGGTGCAGGTGGTGCTGGAGCAGGTGGTGGTAGAGGAGGTGGAGCAGGTGGCGCTGGTGGTTATGGTGGTGGTACCGGTGCCGGAGGCTTTGGAGGCGGTGCTGGCGCCGGCGGTGGTAGAGCTGGTGGTGCTGGAGGAGCCGGTGGTTTCGGTGGTGGTGCTGGTGCTGGCGGTGGTAGAGGAGGTGGTGCCGGAGGCGCTGGAGGTTATGGCGGTGGTGCCGGTGCTGGAGGAGCGGGCGGTTTCGGTGGTGGTGCTGGCGCCGGTGCTGGTGGCGGTAGAGGAGCCGGAGGCGCTGGAGGTTATGGCGGTGGTGCCGGTGCTGGAGGAGCAGGCGGTTTCGGTGGTGGTGCTGGCACCGGCGGTGGTGCTGGTGGCGGTAGAGGAGGTGGAGCCGGAGGCGCTGGAGGTTATGGCGGTGGTGCCGGTACTGGAGGAGCAGGCGGTTTCGGTGGCGGTGCTGGCTCCGGCGGTGGTGCTGGTGGCGGTAGAGGAGGTGGAGCCGGAGGCGCTGGTGGTTATGGCGGTGGTGCCGGTGCTGGTGGTGGTAAAGGAGGTGGAGCCGGAGGCACTGGCGCTTATGGCGGTGCAGGTGGTGCTGGAGCAGGTGGTGGTAGAGGAGGTGGAGCAGGTGGCGCTGGTGGTTATGGTGGGGGTACCGGTGCAGGAGGTGCTGGAGGCTTCGGAGGTGGTGCTGGCGCAGGCGGTGGTAGAGCTGGTGGTGCTGGAGGAGCCGGTGGTTTCGGTAGTGGTGCTGGTGCCGGTGGTGGTAGAGGAGGTGGGGCCGGAGGAGCAGGCGGTTTCGGTGGTGGAGCTGGCGCCGGCGGTGGTGCTGGTGGCGGTAGAGGAGGTGGAGCCGGAGGCGCTGGTGGTTTTGGCGGTGGTGCCGGTGCAGGTGGTGGTAAAGGAGGTGGTGCCGGAGGCGCTGGAGGTTATGGCGGTGGTGCCGGTGCTGGAGGAGCAGGCGGTTTCGGTGGTGGTGCTGGTGCCGGTGGTGCTGGTAGAGGAGGTGGAGCCGGAGGCGCTGGTGGTTATGGCGGTGGTGCCGGTGCTGGTGGTGGTAAAGGAGGTGGTGCCGGTGCTGGAGGAGCCGGTGGTTTCGGTGGTGGTGCTGGTGCCGGTGGTGGCGCTGGTGCTGGTAGAGGAGGTGGTGCCGGAGGCACTGGTGGTTATGGCGGTGGTGCCGGTGCTGGAGGAGCAGGCGGTTTCGGTGGTGGTGCTGGTGCCGGTGGTGCTGGTAGAGGAGGTGGAGCCGGAGGCGCTGGTGGTTATGGCGGTGGTGCCGGTGCTGGTGGTGGTAAAGGAGGTGGTGCCGGTGCTGGAGGTGCCGGTGGTTTCGGTGGTGGTGCTGGTGCCGGTGGTGGCGCTGGTGCTGGTAGAGGAGGTGGTGCCGGAGGCACTGGTGGTTATGGCGGTGGTGCCGGTGCTGGAGGAGCTGGCGGTTTTGGTGGAGGCGCCGGTGGTGGTGCTGGTGGAGGTAGAGGAGGTTCAGCCGGAGGAGCTGGTGGATATGGCGGTGCTGGTGCAGGTGGTGGTAGAGGAGGCGGTGCCGGTGGAGCCGGTGGATCAGGTGGCTTTGGAAGCGCTGGTGGTAAAGGAGGTGGTGCTGGATTTGGTGGTAGTGCGGGAAGTGGTGGCGGCGCTGGCGGACGAGGTGGTGCAGGAGGTTTCGGTGGTGGAGCAGGCGGTGCTGGCGGTCGTGGTGGTTTCGGTGGCGGTGGTGGTGCAGGACCCGGAACGGCTTACGTTCCCCCACCACCTGGTCAACCTGGACGCGGTCATGCAAGTGGTGATTTCAATCCTCAAACTGGTTACAATTATTAGAATGTATCTTTTAAGCAAATTCGATATGCAACGATATCTGCCACAAATACTCGTAGCACTTAAGCGTTTCCTTTCTCAACGAAATACTCAACAAATTTCTAAAACATCTGATCCAACAACATCACAACAACGACAACAACTTCAAACAGAATTTATTTTTAAGTTACACAACATACTCACTAAGGTTTAGCAAATTAAAAATTACACAGGCCCCCCCAACGTCACAAACGAAATGGCTCTTATTAGTTCATATAAGCGATTGTTATTTAATTCTTCTTCTTCTTATGTTTTTTTTATTGTTCAATAAATTATTTTCTTTTTTTTAATTATCATTGAAGATGGCTAGTGACAAACAAAATTGTTAAAAGACAATTTGAAATTATTTGTTGAAATTAGAAACAGCATTTGCCAAATTCATATGTAAATATTTATTAAGTTTGTACTTAAAAAGATAAGAAACAGAAAAAAACAATAAAACGATTAACAAAATGAAATAAAAAATTAAATGAAAAATAAAAGACTATGGAATATAACACACACAATGATTATCTAAAATATAAGGGTTCGATAACATGATTTGAACATAAAAAAAAAAAAAAAAATATTTGTAGGTGAAGACATTTTAGGTGTAATTTCCTTCTGAGAGAAGATCCCCCTTTTTTATCGATTATTTTATGATAATTGGAATGTTATGCAGGAAATTTTTCTTTCTGTGAAATGAGAATGAACTCGAATTATTACTTGAGCTGAATTGTTTAGGTCATCACACTTTTATGCTGTAGTTAGAATACATCGCGTCCATGCATCTCGAATTAAATTTTAAAATTTAACGTTTATTAACAACAACTATTCAAAACTCTAGAATAATCCAATAAACAAAGTAACCAAGTTAAATTATTGAGTTAACCACGGAGAAAAATCGTAGCATATTAGGTAGCATACCACTTATTCTATCAATAACTGGCTGGTATTCCCTTCCCAACCATCTTAAGAATTTTATGTACGAGCGAATTGAAAATAAATCACAATCAGTATGACATGTTGTAACAATAAATCGAAGTTGCCCAGGATCATCCGCGTCAGGTTCCCAAGTGCGTACATATAATGCAGAGAAGATATTCTGTAGTTTCCTCTTCTTCCACGGCACTGCAACTACTGCAGTAGTCGACGTGAGTTGTAAGTTTTTTGAGACTCCATACGTGTGCACCCTGAGCCCAGTGTTCAATTATTACTACTTTGAGATTCCCAAGATGGAATTTGATTAAATTTAAAGCAAATTGTGTTTTGCTTTCATCCCTATGAACGAGTGTGTTCGTTTATCCTATCTTTTGCAAAATTAAAAGTTGTGTGAAATCATGTGCTTTTCTCTCTGTAGAGGAATGTTGTACCAGTCTAGGCACATGCCGTTTTGTTATTAAATTCAATGTCCCCTTATTTAGGATCCCACATAAACGCCAAGTACATATTGAATATCTCGTTATCTCCTCGAGAGACACTCGACAGTTTTTGGCAATCTTACTTGTGGTGCACACACTCTGAAGGAATCCAATTTTTTTCCATTAAATGTTCGTACATATCTACTCTGATACTTCTGTGAGTGGCAATATTCATCCAAGATAGCACTACAGTAACTGCGTTGCATGAGAAACAGTCCACCTGCAGATTCAACTGTTCCCAAAACATTGAACATCTAACATTCTGGATCATATAATAGACTGTATCATATGAAGAATATATCAAATCAGAATCGATTCAGATCAATTATAAACAAGGGTTCGACATGAACTTAGGCTTTATGTTTGGCATGTTTGGCATGATCGCCACCGTCCTCATAATGGTCTTATCACTTGATCATTCCTTTTCTTCAAAGTCAACCACCAAACCATGACCGTGTCGAATAAATAGAGTTCGGTTTCACAATAAATGTTTCCACGTTTTTTTTTTGTATCTTGGCGTCCACAAAGCATTTATGTCTTGATTCCATTTCTTTAATCGATTTTTATTGTTCCAGCTAAGCAGGTGATTGGTCTGCTCTAGCAAGTCCTGGGATAATGGCGCTTCCATCCTATGTTTCTTAGAAATAACGCCCTCCGAGTATTTAGTGTATACTCACTAGGTGGCGGCACTGACACTGACCTTCCTGTAATGTTATCATTTTTCCATTTCCAGGTAGTGAGGGGGTCTTCTTAGATGGATTATATTGGAGAAATACGAAAACCATGGCGAATGATTTTTTTTTTGTTCCTTCATTGGGCTTCTCGACTTGTAGTCACCACTACACTACGCCGCCACAACGGCTTAGGTCTATTAATTGTTATGTATTCATTGTTATCATTCAGTTTAGTTCACTATCCAATATGGTTCTAAAATATTTAATGCTATCGAGTAGAGGTGGGTACTTGTGGAACGAATTGAGTGATTGTGGGTGAACTCCTGGTTTATATTAATTGCATCATTTAATCTCATCGCAATTTTACGATTTCCAATAGTAAACGTGTCGCCGTAGTCTAGTGGGTAGTATGTTGGCTTATTAGACGCGAAACCACGGTTCAAACTCCAAGTCAGACATCAAAACGAAAATACGAAAAAAATATTTCTTCGCGTCTTCCTCTCAGCAGATTTCTGGCAAAAACTCTCAGAGTAAATAAAATTGCCATGAAAAGTTTCTCAAAAATCTGTCGTTCGGAGTCGACTTTAAACTGTAGGTGCCGCCACTTATGTCTGAAATTAACACACACAACATGAGTGGTGTTGAGAAGCTAGGCCGTAATCCTGACTGTGGGTTGTAATGGCCAATTATGTATGTATGTAAGCTTGGCACGTCATCCATATTTCCCCATCATCAGCTCCCCATGATTTTTAGTACAGTGTTAAGATTAAGGTACAGAACAATAGTGCGAGTATATTTATGTTCATCTGTAAATCTACAGGGGCAACCCATATATATTCCTTTTTACTAAAAAAAAAAACTTGGTTTCATTGCGTACTACTAACATATTAGGTTAGATTAGTAAGAGTTCGAACCCTCCTTGAGGGAAAAAGTCCCATTTAGGTGTGCATTTCGCTAGGATCAAACTCTCCCTAGAGGAAACCAACCCAAGTCAACAATGAAATTTGCTATTGTAGCAATCTTTACATTCAGGAGCCCGCTCAGCGCTGTCAGAGAGTAAGTGATTAGAAACCTCCGACAAGTCCTGGGCACGGACACATGAATTGAAAAACAGTCTCTTAGTTCTTCTCCGAACCACAGCTATTGCAGAAGTAATTTTCTGTCATGACTACCAAAAGGAAAGTGACCCATGAGAATCACTATGCTATTATGCGATTTAAGGATAGAAGTGACTTGGTACTCTCCTTATCTATACGTGCCCAGCAGAGTCTAGCAATATTACAGGTTACTTCCTGACAACGAGATTGAGCCTGCCTATAAAACGAGTGGACAATATTCAATTTAACTTAGGCAATCGGATCTCCGTAAGTCGTCAAGTAGGTAGTGCGTTGGCTTATTAGACGGGAGGCCACAGTTCAAAACCCAAAAACTCTGAGAGAAAATAAAATTGCTATGAAAAGTTTCTCAAAAATCTGTCGTTCGGAGTCGACTTTAAACTGTAAGTCCCGCCACTCATGTATAAAATTAACGCACACAACATGGGTGGTGAGAGAAGCTAGGTTATAATCCGGTCTGAAGGGTTGTAAAGACCAATTATATGATGTACATATGTCTGTAATCGGATCTTTATATGCCTATAAGAAAGTTAAATATCAGAAGCGAAACAAAAATTATTTGCTGAAATGTGTTTGAACACATTCTTATCGGGCCTTAGAGAAACTTTAGGCTCAAATATTAGATCAATGAGACCTAGGCCAATGGCCGAAGCCCTTTCCTTTTGTATCCAGGAACAAAATATATATTATGCGAAAAAACCATATCTTGCTCCACAACAAAATGTGAAACACTTCCTACCAAACTATCAGAATTTTTCACCTTATCAATCTTACCAACCAATAATAAACAACCCAAACAGAATTTCACAACAATTTTCGAGAGAGTACTACCCAACTATACCACCATATCAGAATAATATAATTAAATGTCAGAATACAATTAATAACGTTCAAAAACTTCAAGTTATTGCACCCATTAATACATACATTCGGACAGAATAGGAATTTTAATACATATCAAAAGAATACATAAAATAATGGATTTGAACAAAACAAAACATCTAATCCTAGCTTTGGACAACAACAGTATCGTCACAAGACTTACCAACACCGGAACCAATGGATTAACAGTGGATTCAGGATTAACTCACTTGAGGAAACCGTCAAGGATGCAGACAAGAACAATAGGAAGGAAATGTATAGCATTGACGCAGAATGTTTCCCTTGCTCAAACTTAGAAGAATATTGCAATTGTCACTACAACGGCTATGCTCAACAGGATAATATGTATTCTAATGATTTCAACCAAGACTTTATTTTTGGACAAAGTAACCAGTTCGACCAAAAACACTAATAACACAATTGATGACAGTGAAAATTTTCTAGTAAATGCCTACCCGGACCAACAGGATACTTAGACCTTAATAAACATGGACATACATTAACATACATAAATATATCTTTCCCTTTCGGTAGACCATTAAAATTTCTAATCGACACTGGTGCCTCTTCATCTTTTATAAATCCAGAATTTGTTGATCAAGCCAAATGTCAAAGTTGTAAACCAATCACGATCACCACAATTACCATATTTTGTAGAATTTTAAGAGGAGGGTGAAATGGAACCATTTGTCTTCAGATTTCACAATTATTTTGACGGATTAATAGGACTTTATATTGTTACGTTTTTACCTTTTAAAAACGTTTAAATAAGAGTTCGTTAATTGCAAACAAAGTAAAAACAAATATGTGGTTATTTTCAGTTAAACTCTCTTTATTCTTTACACTACTTTTGTGTGCCACCGTACACAACTTAACGATACAACAATAATAATCTGTTTATTCACTTTACTAGTTGATACAAGTATTCACTGGATCTTTACAACCACGACTTATTTTGTTCACACGCAACTTCACACAAGGCTGACTGAATTAACACTGACTGCTGCCTGCTTTGTCCAGCCCTTTTATAGTCCGACACAACCAGTCTAACGAACATTCTTGAAGTGGAAGGTTCGTGATCTCGCCTTCTCGAGAGCTCTATTGCTAATACATTGTTGTTTGTGTACTTTGCTTATGTTGCCGTTGGTACCAGGCGCAACCAGGTTCGTCGTACATATGTGTTTGTGCAGCTTTAGATATTGTAAGTGTTAGTGTGTATTTGTATCGTGTGGCTTTTGTTTATCGTTTTTGTTGTTAAACGATATTAGGTCGTTTCGATTTGAGTAACAATATTTTAAATAAATTAAAAGCCAAAGTAGACTTGGGTAATAAGGCTCTAATCACGGAAAATTCTACAATACCACTACATTTTAAACCTAACCTTACTTACAGGTAAGTTTATAATTCAACCTTGTTCAAAATTTATTATTAAGAATACCAGTTTTCTTACCAGATTATCGAAACGGTGATTTTTTCATACAAAAAACATTTTTAGAACCTGCATTATTTTAGAACCTGAGGTATCTATTCCTCAAGAGAATGTTGTACGTGATCGTAAACACATCCGCCCAAGAAAAAGTTGTCTACATTGAACACCTATTAAGACCATTCCATATCAAAATTTCATCAAAAAAAACAATTTCACCATAGATTCTAACACACCCCAAAAAGAAGACGACATACATAACTAAATTACTGAGAACAAACCACTTAAACGAGGAGGAGAAAAAAGAGCTAATGAAAATTTGAATAATTTGTATACCCCTGTGTTCATAGGGAGGAGGTATAGACACAAATAGACAAAATGTTACAACAGGGCATTATAAGACCAAGTTTTTCACCTTGGAGTGCTCCTGTATGGATAATACCGAAAAAAAGGACGCTAGCGGCGTACAGAATGGAGACTCGTGATTGACTATAGGAAATTAAATGAAAAGACGATTTGTTGCAAGTATCCCATACCTAACATTACAGACATATTGGACAAATTAGGTCGAAGCATGTATTTCAGTATCCTAGAACTTGCCAGTAGCTTCCACTAAATAGAAATGCATCCGGAAGTTTTAGATGGAATTCTAAAAACTAATGTTCTATTCAGAAAGTTATAAGGAACCGTCTAATAGACTAGGATGCGTCTATGTCCATGGTCCAGGTTGGGCCAGAATGTTTTGGTCTAAGGCCCCAGCTATAAAACGCCATTGTTATATATATATAGATATCTTTTATAGCCTGGTAAAAAAATATTAATTTCGTTTTGCAAAGATTGACACTTAAACTACACAATGAGCACCATTCAGTTGTAGGCTCTAGGTTCACGTTGCATCTCAAACAGAGAGAGAGAGAGAGAGAGAGAGAGAGTGAAGATCAAAACCTAATACCATAATGGCCAGATCATCTGCGAAATCGTATAACTTAAAACCACATCGCTGTAGTTATTCCAACAGACAGGCCCTCTACAACGATACTCCACAGCAAGGGTGATAGAACACCACATCGTGATCATATTAGCATCACCAATAGAGAGACTACTTATGCATACTTATTGGCCATTTTGATTAACGGTAATAAATTAGTTTTGGGTTTTCAGTACATGTATTTCATGCATTATGACAATTTACTACATGGATAGCTACATTCGTTACAAATACCATACAAAGTTAAACTTATTGGATGTAAAGTACATACATACGTACATATTGATTATCAAATATTAGAATAATTAAATTATATTGCAACAGCAACAGATAAACGGTTGAATGATTAAATGAATGAATGAATCAATTATTGGTCATCCTTTTGTGTAGACTTTATGGTTGATTTCTTGTAGCGGCGATAAGGATTGTAACCGAATGTATTCACCAATTGATTGGGTCGTGCACGTAACTCCTGTGTGGCCAATTGCTGTTGTTGCTGTTCACCTGCCTGTTGCTGCTGCTGCTGTTGCTGTTGATTGCTTAAATGTTGTTGCTGTTGGCGATTTTGTTGCTGCTGTTGTGTAAGATTTTGCTGTTGCGACAAAAAGTTTCCTTGTGATTGCAAATTATTGCCGAACTGATTTGCTGCACCTGGTGTAAACGGTGTGGTAACCCCAGAGAGTGGTGATGGCGGTGAGAAACCAAATTGATTGTCGGGCTGATATTGTCCCGAATTCTGTTGTGTTTGGAGGAAACGTTGTTGCTGTTGTAGTTGTAATGGCGTTAATTGGCCTTGCCCCGGTCTCAAGTTATTTGGATATTGACGGAAGGGTGTCTGATAAGGATTTAAATTTGGACTGTAATCCTGTTGATATGGATTCTGCAGATTGGCCGTGTATTGAAGCGATTTAGCAATTGCATCCGGTATAGGTGGTGGTGTTGGTATATGTGCTCCTTCCGCTCGAAATCCTATGATATTAATAGTGGATACATGAAAATGCCGAATTAAAATGTATTTTTAAACACGTTTACATACCATTTTCATCTGCTATGTAGCGCACTGTTATCGGTGTGCCTTCTGGCGATGTATACGAGTATGAACCTTGTACAACCTGGGCTTCAACTGCTTCACCTAAACCTAAATTTTTAACATAACCTTGGGCCTGAGCAGTGGTGCCATCACCAGCTGAATAGCCGTAAGAGAAACTGCCGTCATAATTCAATTCGTTCTGATATGCCGTAATGGGTATGAAATTCTGTGGATTCACTTGATTGAAATTGCGATTGTAAATATTCTGAAAGAAAAAAAAAAAAGACTTTGAATATAAAAACTAAATCCGAATAAAATGTTGTGTTAACCTGTGGTAAAATTGGCGATATAGGCTGCAGTGTATTGAGCGGATTTAATGTGTTTAGTGTTGTGGGAAATATTGGCGATTGTTGCTGCTGCAACTGTTGGCGTTGACGCAATTGTTGACGTTGAAACGGTGTTTGTCGTTGGAATGGTGATTGATTGAAGAGTGTGTTTTGTTGACAGTGACATGTTTTCAGCAACAGTATGAATGTCAGTAAAAAGCCGGCAATAAGCTGTAAAATAAAAAACAATAACAACGACATTAACGTCAAATTTAGACAAAATGTCTTTGGAAAATTCAATGAATTTTCTCGTTGTGTTTATTTTATTTTTTACTTAAATTTTATTAACTTCGAGTGGCCTTTAGATCTTAAAAGTTTTGAACAATTTTGACAAGAAATAAACATTTTTAATCACAATATTATGTGAAGAAATTAAGAACAATAAAAGTCGCCGTAGGCTAGTAGGTAGTGTGTTGGCTTATTAGACGTAAAGCCAGGGTTCGAGTCCCAGGCCAGACATCAAAACAAAATACAAAAAACTATTTCTTCAGCGACTCTGAAAAAAAAACTCTAAAAGTAAATAAAATTGCCATGAAAAGTTGCTCAAAAACCTGTCGTTCGACTTTAAACTGTAGGTCCCCGCCGCTCATGTATAAAAATTAACGCACACAACATAAGTGGTGTGAGAAACTAGGTCGTAATCCTGACTGAAGGGTTGTAATGACCAATTGTGTATGTATGAAGAACGGCGGAAATTGCTGATAATCAAAATTTGAACGATATGGTCGATTCCCTTTTTAGCACAAATTATGGTTGATTAACAGAATTTTAAATTATGCCCAAATCATTTCGTTAAAATTGTAAAATGCTAAACGCTCCAAGGGATGCTAATGATACTTAATGTTTCGGAAAATCTTAACAGATTTTTTTGGCTTTAAAGGACTTAAGCAGTCAAAACTATGTTTTGAAATTTTTCATTTACATTTCGAAGCATCTTAGGTAGGTCCCTTGAAAAAATCGCGTTAAATTGTAATAATTTCGGTCCCCTCGTTAATTCGAATTTTTTTTTGTTTTTGCAATACAAAATCTGAATCAAAATACAAAATCCTCTTATAATTCGTAATGCAAAAAAAACTACTTCCAGCTAAATTTACCATTAACTGTTTTAGTAGAGTCGCCGTAGTAGGTACTGTGTAGGTACTGTGTTGGCTTCTTAGACGTGAGGCCACGCTTCAAGCCCTAGGTTATATCCAACAAAACGAAATATGAAAAAACATTGCTTCGTAGACTTCCTCTTAGCAAATTTCTGGCAAAAACTCTGAAAGTAAATATAATTGCCATGAAAAGTTTCTCAAAAATCTGTCGTTCGAAATCGACTTTAAATTGTAGGCAGTCACTTATTAAATTAACACACACAACATAAATGGTTTGAGATACTAGGTCGTAATCCTAACTGAAGGGTTATAATGACCAGTTATGTATGTATGTATGTTTTAATAGGTCTTTCCCATTTTTGGTGGTCAGTTTGTTATTTTATATTACAAGAGATCATGTCAAATAAGCGTACGCATAAAACAGTATTAAAGAAACAAGACATTGGGTGCCTTCCAAAATGTTAGTTGCTTTGTGTTTGAACAAAGTATCGTGTTTCATATTGCCGCTGTACAAAATATATACAATGTGTTCTATTTCGAAACGTCGTCAATGTCTATTTTTAACGCAGTCAAAAAGCAATTAGACATCGGATTTATAGTTGATGCATTGTTTGGTTACTTTGCATATCTACATAGTTTATATACAGTAGTAGAACTACATACAAACTTTGTATTGATACATTTTGGAAGGCAGCCATAATTGCAGTCATTGATAATGAAAAAAAGAAAAAAAGTTAAATCGATTTGTCAACTCTTAGTTCATTTCTACAAAATCGAAAATTTATTATGCAAGCATCTTTACAGAGTAAAGTTAAGCGTCATAAACAATTTGAACATGGAGAAGTACAAAGTGTTCTAATTTTGTTTTCTTTTTTTCGCAATATTCGACAGTCCCATTAATATATAGAAAAATCCAGTTAATTTGTATTTTTCTAATTTTACCTGAGTTAAACTGAAAGCCTTTTAAATTGAACCTCCCGCTAATTCGTAAAATGTGGTTGGTACCTTGCCATTACGAATTATCGAGATTCTACTGCATTTTAAGAAATGTCAACTCGATTTGAGGTGACTAAAATTAGTTCAAAAGAAAAAAACAAAAAACGCGAAATTGACACATTTTCCGATAAACAATCAAGATCCTTCAAAAATTTTCAGAATTTTTGAAGTAAAAGTTCATTTGAAAAAATATATACTCGTATATGAAAAATATAACTCGACTGTTATACTCTTTAAATAATAACTACGGTAATTTTTGTCCGATTTGATCAAACGAAGTATCAATCAGAATGCCGTCATTTATTTCAAATTTTTTGATAAAAGGTTGCTATTATGAAGGGACGAACTTGAAAAAATATGAAAACTTTCGCATTTGTCAAGTTTACCGCATCGAACATCATATCAGATTAAGTCAAATTAAATATATATGTATATCGTTTTAAAGGCCTATTCCTCTCCTTTCTAATAAGGTTTAAATTTTGCACATCGGTATACAAATGTTTGTGTAGCCAATAAATTTGTGCGTAAAGTCCAAAAAAAAAACAGTTTTTGTCGAATAAAACCAGTTTGAAGGGTTCAAGAAATATAAAAAAAATAGTTTTGAGTTCTACTCAACAAAACTCTCAACCTACACTATGTTTTTATTTTGTCGCATAGTGTAATTGTCCGCACAACTTAGATAGAGAAAAATTTACTTCTCTCTAAGATCTAATCTAAGATTACTTCGTTGTAAATATGTATTCGGTTTGATGAAACATAAAAATTAACATCAAATTGAGTGAAAATAAGAAAAATCAGAAATATTCATATTCACACCAAAGAGTTGATAGCTTAACTGCGCAATGATGCCAATAGTTTGCGGGAAATTGTTGAAGATATCTCTAGACCAAGATCTTTAGTTCAATATGTGGGAGAAAGGTAACCCAAGAGAGTTAGTGTTCTCCTTTAATTTCCTTAGAAAGAGGTCGAGCAAAAATGAAAGACGCTTCTTTGTTAAGGAACATCGACTAGTTAAATTTCCTCGGCGGAGACAGAACACTGCGTCGCAATTAAAGAACTTAATAGCAATCGTGGAATATGAAAGTGGTTTCATGAATGAAAGTCATTAAGAAGGATTAGGAATTGAGTTTAAGGTTGTACGTAGTACATCAATTTATTTAAAATTAGTTTGAACTTATCTATTTAGAAAAGGCGATGCTAATGAGACTTTACGAAGTTAAATGTTCTCCTGTTTTAGAATTCGTCTTTCATTTACAAAGCTATAGTCCGTTTTGAATATTAAGCTTCCACATTAAATTTTATCGAAAAATCATTTTCAACAATAAGTCCCATTTCTGAATGAGTCCCTACGTGAACTTTTGGGACGTGTGGAATTTGGGACGACATTAACCCACATAAGATCTAACAGCGTGCAATACTCTCTGAAAAAGTCACAGTTTGTAATGGATTTTGAGCTGGCGGAGATTTCAGTTCATATTTCTTTAAGACCGACCTTGATCAGAGCTTCCAAATTTACCAAATTTTTTTTGATTACTTATGACCTTAATTGGACGACGTCAGAAAGATGCTTCGTGTTACAATTAAGGGCATGTAGGTGATGTTAGCTGACTTCCGAGATCGTGCGATTCGACACCATTGGAATATTTCTTGTGGAGTTTTCTTAATTCGCAGTCTTATGCCGAGAAATCTCAAACCACAGCGGTCCGCAAAGTCTATGTTTTATACTATAAATATTGAATGATATGTAGCATGCTGGAGAGAAAACTTATTTTGATGGCAGTATTTTGTAGATGCGTATGCATTATTTAGTAAAAATTCTTTAAAATTCAAAATTTATTCACTGTTTTATGAGCAAGTAGTTCAAGTCTTAGAATAAATATTGTAAGCGAGACTTTTTTTTTATATTTTTACACTTCAAATGTGTGTTCCAAAATTTTTGAATTCAAATATTATTTACCCGATATTTTATTTTATCCATTAGTTTCACAACTTTCAATAGAGATTTTCCAAAAAAAAAATGTAAAATTAAAAATTCAAAACGTTCTCAAATAAATTCACTGACAAATTAAAAAAATTTCCGTTTGATTTTCGCGATTTGATTTTCACTTGTATTTTTTATTATTGTTCACTGGCAGTTATTGATGCTGTTCGCTTAATTAAAACTGTATGGGACACATGAATACTCGACAGAGTCAGAAATGATCAGCGGCTCATTTCACGCTCGACTAAAGCGATGCCTTGAGAAGATGTTGGCGTAGGTGGTTGATTGAACTGACTTGAGAATGAGACAGGCAAGGCAGCCTTTTTGGAAACTTTTATTTGCGAAACGTATTTCTTATTTCAATCAAATGAATCGTGCCGTATTAAAGACGTGAGTGAGTTGAGTTAATTTCTCTTGAAATCTTGCAGATAAACTAATTGTTGATACTCGAAATGAGCGTGTATTTATATGAACTGCAAAAATATTTAAGCAACGCATTTAACTGAAGAATATACGCAAAAAAAATCTCTAGAGTCAGAACAAACAAACAAACAAACGTAATTTAATTTGCATATTATTCAGCTTAAGTATCGCACACCCTCATACTTGCTGGTGAGTGAGTGCACATTGGAGTTGTATTGCTGCATCACTTTGTTGTTGAAGCTTTAACAATTGCAACATCAGAACTGTATTAAAGCTTCTAAACTCGAGAGAGAGAGAAAAAAAATATTTTAAATTATAGCGGTATTAAAGTGCCATATGCGCGTTGTAATCTGTCAAAACATCGTTTCGCATTAAAACGAAATCAATAAAGTTTTACTTGCTTCCGGTTTGTAGTTGCTGCCGGACAGCATCTCTGTAATCTCTACTACATTGTATATTACTAGTAGTGCCAAACAAAAACAAAAAAATATGGATGGTCAATTGAAAAGTCACTTTGATACCCTAAACGCTAACATTAAGAACTTAGTTTAAAAGAAAACTTTTTAATTTTCCCAATACTATGCTCCGAAGTCTAGTAGGTAGTGTGGTTGCCTATTAGACGTGAGCCCATGGTTCAAACCCCAGCTCAGACATCTCGAACTAAATGAAATATAAAAAATATTTATTCGGCGGCTTCCTCTCTAAAACTCTAACAAATCAAAACTCTAACGAATTTAAAATGAAAGTCCTTCCACTCATGGAAAAAATTAACATATCCAGCATAAATGGTGGGAGAATAATCCTGACTTAAGGGTTATATGTTATGTATTCAATTCGTAATATAAATCTGATTCAAGGTAACAATCTTAGCGAGAATACTAAGTATGACTGTATTATCACAAACTTGAATAAATCAACGACGGGAATCAATAACACTTTAATAAAAAATTGGTCAAATAAGGCGCTTTGTAGTCGCCGTGGTCTAGTAGGTAGAGTGTTGGCTTATTAGATGTAAAGCCCGGATTCGTATCCCAGGTCAGATACCAAAACGAAATAGGAAAAAAAAGTATTTCTTAGGCGACTTCCTCTCAGCAGATTTCTGGCAAAAACTCTGAGAGTAAATAAAATTTGCCATGAAAAAGTTTCTCAAAAATCTGTCATTCAGAGTCGACGTTAAACTGTAGGTCCCGCCACTCACGTATAAAATTAAGGCACACAACATGAGTGGTGTGAGAAACTAGGTCGTAAACCTGACTGAAGGGTTGTAATGGCCAATTACATATGTATGGATGTAAGGGGCTTCCAACAGCGAATTTAGAACTTTGTCAGTTCATAACGGTCATCTTGTTGAAGCTACATGTCTTAAATTAGTTGTCAGTTATTTCGTCTGTTGTGATCACCATTGACAATCATAGACAATGTCATGTGTGCGCTCAATGGTTTGTGGAGCAGTTGGCAACTGACCCAAATTTCCATCAAAAATCATTTTTAGCAATGAAGACCATTTCTGGATGAATGGATGCAACTAAACTCACGAATTTCAGATGATAGCAATTCATATGAGATCCAAGAGTGTTTCCTGCATTCTGGAAAAGTGACTATTTAGTGTGGATTTTGATATGGCAACTTTAGCAGCCCATATTTCTATGAAAACGGCGTTGGCCAGGCCATCACTGTCAACGACGAGTACTGTAAGTTGATGATTGCTAACATTATTGGCCTGAATTGAATCATCTAGACACCAACGAAATGTAGTTCCAATATGACGGCGATACGTGCATCACATCTCCTGCCGCATCCAATATTCTGCACAAGCAATTTAAGGTGCGCATGGTACGTTATGTGAACTGGCCGCCAAGATTGTGCGATTTGATCCTCTTAGACTGATTTTTGTGGGACTTCCTTAAGTCACATGCTTGGGTGAATAAAGCGCAAACCACAGAAGTTCCCAAAGCCATCATAATTCAGTCTAATTTAAGCGCCAGCGTAACGAAAATTGGACATTTCGAATGTGGACCACAGAAGCCATCGTGGATGGCGAAGGATGTTATATTCAACACATAATGCCATCAATTGGTCTTTCAAACAAATAAAAATTATCGATGAGATCCTTAACACACTTTGTTTTATTTAAATTTAAAGATAGGACACGCTTAGTGAGAGATAAAATATTATTCGCACGCCATATCTCATATTTGGTTCAAAACCAAACTAAGGGCTATTATTACAACTTACCGTTAACTAAAGGGAGGATTTTAACGGGCAGATAAATTGTTTTTGATTATTATAAGTGGACAATACGTTAGAAGCGAGCGTTAAGCTAAAGGGTGGATCATCCTACTGGTAACTTTTAAAGTTAAGTTTATGTTTGAAGTTGCCATATTATATATATTATTTTCAATACGACAACTTCAAATATAAACAAAATGAGGAAATACAACAACAAAAAAAGAGACCCCTCGTTGCCACAGCGTTTAAAAAAAATTCTTTAATTGAGCAGTTTTATCGAAATTGCTCCCGCACTGCCATATTTTTAAAAAAGTTAACTTTATATTATCTGTAGGTTGTAAAATGGAAAAAAGTTAAAGTTGACTTTAAAGTTCACTTTAGCTAAAGTTACCTTTAACTAAACCCAACTTTAACATCAAATTGTAATAATGGCCCTAAAACTATTAACGAATATTGGTTTCTTATTATTATTATTATTTCAATTTGACTTGCTGTCGAAAATCATTGATAATTAAAATTAAGTTCATTTTAAAACCATCCACCCCATAGAGTTTTTAACAAGTACAAGCTTTATCTTTTCATTACATGTTTATTACCATTTATTTGCATTCATCTCTTAGAAATAATACAACAACAAAAGCATCAACAATAAAACAACAACAATTGTTCCAATATTTATAAAAAATTTATCGTTTTTCTATTGAACATTGGCAGAAGGACAAATAAATCTTTAAAATCCAACATTTTTTTCCGCTTCTTATACGCTACACTCATAGAGGAAGCAAAATGTGTTGTACTGGTGTTGATGACCATAGTTCTCCTTCATAGGTATGTATCTCTGAAATTTTCGTTTTCTCTTTACGAGATTTCAGTTTGAGGTAGACCTGAACCATTATGACAGGGGTAAGAAAATTCTACCTCCCTCCCTCCCTCTTTCTTCCCTCCCATAACCAACGTTCGGACTTCCAACACAATGCACTGAATGTTGATCGTAAAAAAATACAAATTTTACTAAAAAATTATTTCCGATCAGAAATGTTTGAACAAATTTACACAAGGAATGGTAAGAATGGGTCGACATGACCTCTGACGCAAAAATCAGACTGAATTTGCGGACATACATACATACATTACAACCCTTCAGTCAGGATGATAACCTAGCTTCTCACATCACTTATGTTGGTGTCTTCATTTTATACATAAGTGACTGGACCTACGGTGTAAAGTCGACTCCGAATGATAAAGTTTTTAGAAACTTTTCATGGCAAGTTTTTATTTACTATCCGAGTTTTTGCCAGAAATATGCTGAGATAATGTCTTCGAAGAAATATTTTAAAATATTTCATTTTGTTGGAGATGTGTAGCCCTTGGTTTGAACCGTGTTCTCACGTCTAATAAGACTACACTACTAGACTACGGCGACTTGACTTTAAAGGCAGCTGTGACTTTATTCTCATACAACTGTAGAAGAAAGAAGAAGAAAATCCCACAAGAAAAAGTCTAACGGTTTCAAATAACACAATGGTCAGTTCGTATTACCTCCACGTGAGTTGACCATGCCCTAGTGCAGAGTATGCTATGTGGCATGAGTGGATGTCATGAATGTCATCCGACAGCACATGTCGTTGGTGTCCAGAAGAACTAATTTAGGACAAAATAAGTTGGTAATATTGACCTATAATGCTTGCAGTTGACGCACTAAAAGTCATCCTGAAAAAGAACACTCTTGAATCTCATGTGGATTTTTATCATCCGAATTTTGACAGTTTTGTTTATTCAAAATCAAAAAAATTAAGCTGATCGCTGGAAATGATTTTTCGTTGAAAATTAGGTTCAGTTGGCAACTGCTTTAGAGCCTATTCAGTGAACACACGGCGCTGTATATGGTCGTTTATCTTCTGTTTCTGATTCAGTTGAGTTTTGTACAGAAATTCGTCAAATTTGAGATGTTGTGGTCTGCGGAACGCCAAGTTCTTTAAACGACGCAAAAAAGAATTAAATGTAGGTCGTTTAAAAGTTTAAATTTAAAAAGCAATCAAACAGAAACGGTTTGAGATTTTACCAAATTTATTTATTTTGTTGTAAAGTACAATTGTTCCGGTTAGAAATGGAATATCATTTAATTTATATGGATGCCGCGGCTGGCCTCACAGTACCTCATTCGATCGGACCAATTTTCGTGCACTTTTTCGAGTGTATGGGGTCGTATCTCAATGGGATCACTAATATTGGCATTCAAATGCTTAATTGTCTATGGTTTGTCGGCATAACACTTTTCTTTAACGACACCCCACAGAAAATAGTCCAACGGTGTCAAATCGCAGCTTCTTGGCGGCCAATTGACATCACCAATTCGGCTATTTAAACGCCCATCAAACGTTTGACGCAATAAATCGATTGTGGCATGAGATATGCGGCAAGCTGCACCAACCTGTTGAAATCAAACATCGTTTACATTAATAGCATGAAGAGCGGGTACCAAAAATCGCTTATCCTTGGGCAATAGGTGTCTGCATTGACCGTAATGGCTGCGCCGTCCTAATGTTCAAAGATATATGGGCCACCAAAAAGTCGCTCGTAATGGATGCATTGACTTCTGTAAGACCAAATACGGCAATTTTGCTTATTAACGTACTCACCAAGATGAAAGCGATCTTCATTCAAAAAGATGAGATTTTTTCGCAAAATCGACATCATCGTGCAGTTTCTCGTTTACCCATCTATTCTAATAAATCCCAACGCTGCTCAAGCAGCAGAAGTTTGGATTTCTATTGCAATTCTCTTGAGGTGGTATACTATTGAAGGTGGTTTTACAGTGAAATTACAATAATCGTAGAGTGCCGAATAGTCGATCTTGACCGAATATGCGTTCTCACTTGTATTTCTTTGCATGTTTTTCTATAAGATATGAATCGGAATTTAAGGTTTTTATGGATTTTTGTTTGTTTTACATGAGTTTTGAGGCCACTTGGTTGTTCTCTGATAAATTTATGATGCAAAATTCAAAAGGTTTTTTCATTTTTATTTGTAAAATTTTTGGTTTTATGCTAATTTTGTTATCATTTTCCTGTTTTTTTTAACATAATTTTGTTTGAAATTTTGTAAAAAGAATTGGGCTGCTCGTTTAATTAAACATTAAACAGAAGAAAAAAACTTCAATGTTTATGAGCTTTTAAGAAGGGGTTAAGGTTTTCATTGGATCCATGGCAATCCATGCTGCATGTACTTGAATTATGGTTTAATTAAGTTTTTTCTTTTGTTGTTTGTTTAAGCCTCATTATAGCTGAAAATAATTTATTACAAGTTTTAAGACTCTTGCTACACGGATGGATGGATTAGAATACGTACCAAAAAAAATCAATGAAAATATGCTCCTGTATGCAATTAGAAAAATTTTAAAAATTTTTTGTCAGATAATGATCTTGAAAATCATAATTTTTTTTTGTATTTTTTTAAATCTGCGGTTATTATTTGCAAAAATTACTCTGACGGCTAATATATGTACAGAATAAGATTTTCATGTGACTATAAAACGTTACAACATCGCAATATAAGATCATATTGTCCTCAAATATCAACATGATGCTTTCGTCTACAGATATGGAAAATATTTTTTTTATCAAATGCACGCTTTTTGGAGGAGCATAAAATATTTACAAAGTATAAATCAAAATTGTTTGAATCCTCGAGAGTTGGCTTAGAATTGCTACCATAAGATCCATTGTACCATCCTGAATACCTCTATAGACAATTCCCATAAGGCCTCCTCCAAGCCTATTGGTCTGACAAATTTCATGATGCTACTCGGTGTCAACAATGACACGCTAACTTCCCTACCTACATTCACACATAGATAATTGGTCCTTACAACCCTTCAGGATTAGGACCAAGATTCTCACACCTCCTAAGTTGTGTGTGGAACTACAGTTTATAGTCGACTCTGAACGACTGGTTTTTGAGTAACTTTTCATGGCAATTTTATTTACTATCAGTGTTTTTGTTAGAAATCTGTTGAGAGGAAGTCGTCTAAGAAATATTTCTTCAAATTTCGTTTTGTTTGAGCTGTCTGACCTGCTTTGAACCCTGGCTTCACGTCTAACTAGCCAACACACTACCTACTAGACTGCGACGACTTCAATTTCCTACCCACCACTTGACATACAGTTAGGTCAAAGAGGTATTTCCTTCTGAGATGCATTAATACCCCACAGGTTCCAAACCTGTGCACCAATGATTTTTAATCATTGTCTCAGATCCATATGTTGGACTCGAAAGAAACTCCATTCTGAATAAGTGCGCTCTAGTTAGTCTACAGTGTCGTATCAAAAGATTGTTTATCGACCTCAATTTATTTCTGATAGTTAAACGCTTAAATCCTTTCAAAACATCCTCCTCCTATCCACAGGAGAGCTCTGGTCCCATCAGGAAACCCTTCTTCTTGCAAGGTCGTCTGCTTGCTCATTGCTGAGAATTCTCACAAGCACTGGGACCCAGAAAATAATATCCTTTTTTCTCCATCTAGCAGATGCAGCATCCACATACTATCATCGATTTAACCTCATATGACCCGAGTGCCTCATATGAAACGGCCTGACTGTTAGAAAATATCACTGTCCGGACTTTTCGGCCTTTTGCTCAAGTTGAATTGCTCACATTTTTCGATAGCATAGATGTCCACTTGTAATATACCCGCAAGTTTCCGCACGGGTTTTAAGTATTTCATTCTGATACCAAATACTCCTATTTCTCTTCCAAATTCCTTTCCGGACCCTTCTGTATACCACAAAATATTTAATCTTTTAGGAGAGTATGCAGCTTTCAGTATCGGTGAAAAGCATCATAGCAAAATCATAGTATTTACGGGATCTGTCCAGTTAACCAATCGATTCTTTTGGTCCCGAAATAGATTTCATGTTAGACTTTTCTCCCATCAACCTGACCGCAGTCTCAAAAGCTGAGGTTTTCACTTCCATGTGCAGCGGACTTTAATCCTTCAGAGTTTTCAACACGACTGTGGGATATGTTTTCATTACCCACACTCACTGTATCTTGCCGAACTCTGTTTGAGGTGTTTTTGGATTTGTTCTATTTGCCAAGACAATGGCTCCACAGGTCAACTATGGGTCTGAATTGACAAAACAGATTGAATAAGTGGCAACTCAGATGACAAATGTAGCTGCAACAAGACGGCTGTTATCGACTGTCAAAGTTTGTAAGTTTCTGTTGAAAGCAGAAATTCAACATAAGCGTATAAATAAAGTTGATGCAAATTTCAAATCTGTACTGTTCTATGAATGCCTAACATAGAAGGTCTCATACATATGTTATCATTAAACAACTATAAACTTTCGTTAACCTCTTCAGGTACGATTTTTTATGGTGACAAAAAAATCATTAAATTTAGTTTTCTTTTTAAATTAATTAATTTTATTTTAATAGGAATTCAGAAAGCAAAAAACAATGACAATTCACAAAAAGGGATAACGTCCACATTTGTGGACACTGAGCGTTAATGTGTGAAATGATTTCATACATTCCGGGCATATCAGGCATATATATGTTCTTAACATTTCTCGAAAATGTAGAGAGTTCGTCTTACACAATTTTTGTCGTGACATCTGAGGGGATTTTTTAGTTCCTTCCTTTATAATTATAAAAAATTAAACGTCCACATACGTGGCCAAGGGCGTGAAGAGGTTAATCGCTGCCTTCCACAAAAAAGTATTTTCTGGCCCTCAGTGACATCAAACCAGAAAGAGTTGCGTACCACGAATTAGTTAAAGACGTCTATCCGAAATACGTAAATGCCAGTAAATTGGACATGTATTTGAATGTGATTACAAAAACATTGCTAAGTACGCTAATGTTGCGCCACCACCACTAGATGGTGCAAGGAGTTGGGAGACTAAGAATTTCTTGAAGATTTTTTACAATGTCAAAAAGATATTTATATGTGGCTGTTTTATAGTCTTTAAAATGACGTCAATAAATATAACGATTAAATGTATTTATTTCCATCAGAAAATCAACTGTATTCGAGGGATTAAAGCCAATACTATATTCAGATATGCACTTTTATTTAGTCAATATTCGGTTAATTGAGTACAATATATTTTTAAGTGTTCAGGCATAATAATATACGTAGTTCAGCTGCTTATTCAATATTCATTTGACAGCTGGTAAACAAAACAGCTGATAGTTCCAACAACATTGGTTTTTTTGTTGTTTTTTTTTTGTCGTTGTTGACATTTGAGTTGTCAAATATCAAGAAAAAGTGTTCGGTTAATTGTAATATACTCACTCAACACACTTC
Source organism: Sarcophaga subvicina (assembly GCA_936449025.2). Taxonomy (NCBI): domain Eukaryota; kingdom Metazoa; phylum Arthropoda; class Insecta; order Diptera; family Sarcophagidae; genus Sarcophaga; species Sarcophaga subvicina. The sequence goes on from OW388084.2 coordinate 46,205,272, forward strand.
TGATAGTGCTGCACTTTAAGTTTTACTCAATATTATAACAATTTGCGTATTTATTGCGCAATTATTAATTGAAACTTTATATGAAATATTGAGCTCAATAATGGCGTTTATTGCATTTATTACGCAATAAAGGTGCATATCTGAACACCGTATAAGACTCACAATGTTTAGTTAGAACAACAATTGAAAGTCATCTTGTCTTGAGAAGAAGTAATTCTCCAGCTATTTTGATCTCGTGGTTGGTGTAGTTTAGTTTTAAGTCTTCCATAATTGAAGCAAAACTTTGAAGAATAAATGTTCAAGGTTGTCAAAAAAGGCTTGGATGTCCTTCAAAACTAAGAGGCAGATTTCTGTTGGATTGTTCTAGTAAGTAGTCGGTTGGCCTGTGGTTCAACATAGTGAGTCAAACACCTCGAACCAACTGAAATATGAAAACATATTTCTTTTCGCCACTTTCACTCAGCAGTCTTCTGGCAAAATGTACCAAGAAAAGTTTCTCAAAGATGGCGTTTTGAGTCGACTTTAGGTCCCACCACTCATTGATAAAAATAGCATATACAACATAGGTGCTGTGGAAACTAGGTTGTAATCCTGACTAAAGGGTTGTAAGGAACAACTAAGAACGAAATTATTAATATAAGTTTGTAGTCGCCCTGGTCTAGTAGGTAGTGTGTTGGCTTATTAGACGTAAAGCCAGGGTTCAAACCCCAGGCCAGACTTCACAACAGGATACAAAAAGTATTTCTTCGGCGACTTCCTCTCAACAGATTTTTGGCAATAACTCTGAGAGTAAATACAAATTGCCATGAAAAGTTTCTCAATCTCTCTCAATATGGCGTTCGGAGTCGACTTTAAACTGTAGGTCCCGCCTCAAATGTATAAAATTAACACACACAACATAAATGGTATGAGAAACTACGTCGTAATTCTGACTGAAGGGTTGTAATGACCAATTATGTATGTATGTATGAACTTTATATAAAATATTGAGCTCAATATTTATCGGAATTATTAATTGCAACTTTATAGAAAATATTGAGTTCAATAATGGCGATTATTGCGTTTATTACGCAATAAGGGTGCATATGTGAACGCCGTATATGAAATATAATATTTCAGCTGAAAAGTTTAAGCTGAAAGATTTCTTAAGCAGTAGATAAATCGGTATGTATTTTTCTTTACAATATATTCTATAAACATTCTACCATGAGGATCCCAATAGACTGATGAAATAAACTGTCAGCTGACTATAGAGTCTTGGTAAGCTTTTGAGTCAATTAGCAATATGCAGCCCACTGAGATGATTCTGGTGTAAAGTGATTGAGTTACATATGTTTCATGGACTCATTGAGAAAATTAGCGAATCATATGGGTAGTGAGAGATACAATGTTGTAGACCTAACTACAAGCTTGTATTGACTACTTATGTAAGTAATATAGCCATGGGGGCACACTTAGCCATAGACGAGTAAAAATATGACAAAGTGATTAAGCATAGTACAGGATGCATTTTAACAAAATTATCGTTTCAGTTGCCTTAATACTTACCAAAACTATACCCGTATTTAACTTAAAACAAAAAAAAATTTTTAAAAATTAATTTTAAAGTGTAAAATAATGAATCATTCTTCAAATTTGTCATGTTGTTGTCACAAGCATAAAATGTACATAAAATGTGCATTTATTTCTCGATTAATTTTCAAACATAAAAATGCATTTTATTTTGTATTCGTCGTTCTCATTCACGTTGAAATCGATTTATTACCGGAGAGTTTAGAATTTATTTTCTTGGTTGTCTTTTAATGTTTAGCACACGTAGACCATTAAGTCAGACGCAATCTTTATGAACATCCATCAGCTTGTAGCAGATGTAATGAATGAATGAATGAATGAATGGATGAACAATATTTGTTGTATTCATTGCGGTGTATCTGTTTAAATCATTGTGTGTGATCATGAATGTGTTTAAATATGTAATAAAAGTGATTTATTACTGACAGATTTCCCCACCTGTATTTGCACTTTTATTTGATGGAATTAATCATGTGCATAAGAAAGATACTGACTGCCAACAGAACAGAATACTTCATACAAGCGAAACTATTGTTTAAATTCCAATTTAATGTTAATTAAATAATGATTAATAATACTTAAATATATATGTATGTACCGTATATGTTATGGTTTTTTTTATTATGTACTTTTACGATCAGTTTACTCTACCTCTTTTGGCACTTGCGCGTAATGGTTTCTGTGGCATCAACAATTATTTGATTCTAGTCTGAGTGATGTTGTAATTCATGAAGTGATTAATGAAAGTATTAAGCATTATTGATCATTAATAGGGCTTGTTCGGTTTATAGCAGAATGAAATATTTATTCTGGTTTCTTTACACACTATAACGCATTACAGAAAACAAAAATTAGTATTGCGGGCACCCTACAAAACCGTTGCTTGAAAGTTGATTTGTGTTGAAGTTGGGTATTTTAACAATAATTGTATTTGAAATTTATATTATTTTCAAATTAATTTCAAGACTATTCAAAATACAAACATATATACATTGTACATACATATATAGACATACATACATAATTGGTCATTACAACCCTTCAGTCAGGATTACGACCTAGTTTCTCACACCACTTATGTTGTGTGTGTTAATTTTATACATGAGTGGCGGGACCTACAATTTAAAGTCGACTCCGAACGACAGATTTTTAAGAAACTTTTCATGGCAATTTTATTTACTGTCAGAGTTTTTGCCAGAAATCTGCTGAGAGGAAATCGCCGAAAAAATACTTTTTGTATTTTATTTTGATGTCTGGCCTGGGGCTCGAACCCTGGCTTTTCGTCTAATAAGCCAACTCACTACCTACTAGACCACGGCGACTTCGACATACATACATATATAGAACAAACATAAAAATTACTAAAATGCAAAAATACTGCCATCATTACTGGCAGATCTGACCATTTATCGCCATTTTACCAATTTTGTGGTCCTTAAATATCATATTGACGGAATGACGATTTATGCCCTTATTTTGACGATTTTGGAAGTTAAAATTTACATCATATTATTTATTTTAGTAAAGGGTCCGCCAAATAACTTTTTTTTTTGGAAATGCTTTAAAAAAAAAACTACTGAATATTTTCTCAAATTTCTTTTTTTATTTGAAAGTACAATCCTTCCGGTTAATAATGGAAAATAATTTCATTGAAATGGCTGCCTCGGCTGGCCATGCAGTAGCCTACGCCAGAATATGCCGATTTTGGCAAAAAAAATCATCTTTTCAGATGAAGCTCAGTTTGATCTTGGCGGGTATGTAAACAAGCAAAATTGTCGCATTTGGGGCACAGAAAACCCGCACGCATACATTGAAAAGCCGACGCACCCAAAACGAGTCACTGTTTGGTGCGGATTTTGGTCCAGAGGCATAATTGGGCCATTTTTCTTCGAAAATGACCAAGGAGTGCTGTTACAGTCAATGGCAATCGTTATCGGGCCATGTTGAACGAATTTTTGTTCGCAAAAATTGAAGAGGAGGATATTGGCAACATTTGGTTTCAACAGAACGGCGCTACGTGCCACACAGCCGAAGCTACACTCGATGTTTTGCGCCCTGTTTTTGAAGATCGCATTATCAGCCGCAGAGCTGATGTTGTTTGGCCACCTCGGAGCTGCGTTTTGACACCGTTGGACTATTATTTGTGGGGTGCTGTCAAAAATAAGTGCTACGCCGAGAAGCCAGAGACAATTGACGCTTTAAAGGACAATATTCGTGAAGCCATTGGTGAAATACAGCTGCACACAATCGATAATGTGCTTATAAATTGGACCTATCGTGTAGGTTACTGCATGGCCAGTCGAGGCAACCATTTGAATGAAATTATTTTCCATTATTAACCGGAAGGATTGTACTTTCAAGTAAAAAAAGAAATTTGAGAAAATATTCAGTAGTCTTTTTTAAAGCATTTTCAAAAAAAAGTTATTTGGCGGACCCTTTACATTAAAAATCATTTTAAGCTTTGTATTTACTTTGCGATTGTTACAATTGCAAATTAAGGTTACTAATCACAAGGTGTAAAGTACTATATTTTTAATTTATTTGCAATGATTTTTCTATATTTTATGCCTTATTCATTCCCTAACAGCCAAAAAATTACAACCTCTGCACGAAGGAACTTCCACATACAAATAGTTCCATTAAAGAACGAATTTTGTCTGTAACACAGTGTGCGATCCAGTGGCCAATCGAGAAAGACAAGTGTTACGTAGGTATACATGATCCTCGGGAACAAGTCCCTTTATTTCGCTTTAGCAATTTCCGTTGTAGTAGCTATAGAACAGTGAAACACAAGCCACATCGCAACGATACTCCAATGAATCAATGGAGTTTGATACCCTACCATCGTTAATTAGCAACTTCGCCGTCTCCTGTATGCGGTCGAGAAGTCTCAAAATAGACAATGAGGCACCGGCCTATACATGAGGGTTGTATTCCATTCTCTTGTGGATATAAGTGGTGTAAAGAGTAAGAAGATCAGCTTAAGTAAAGTATATCTTGTACCGTCTTAAGAAGCTAAGGCAGTGAAAAATGCGTCGGTTCCAGCGAACATCACAATAAATTTTTAGGCGCAGAAAGTCAAGAGCTTCTGACACTCTAATATTTACACCACCCAATAGACTTAGATATGTGTTAATAAACTACACTGGGATAGACTGTTTAACGCTGGACGGTTACTATTCGTCAACAACGTTAGTTGATAATGAAAACTTGCAGTCAGTAGAGGAAAAAAAAATTTTTTTTGTTCGTCGATTCAACGAAGAGTAACCTTACTGTACAAAAATGACCATTCCATTATTATTATTATTATTATTATTATTATTATTATTATTATTACTATTATTATTATTGTTATTATTATTATTATTATTATTATTATTATTATTATTATTATTATTATTATTATTATTATTATTATTATTATGGCCAGGGTACCTTTACTCAGTACAAGCTTTCGTTATCAACCAACATTGTTGATAAAAAGAGCGAAATTTGGTCAAACATAAAAGAAATAAATGATAAAGAGTAAATGAGCTTCGTCGATTCGACGTACAGTAACCAATTAGGGTTAAAGTGTTCGTCGATTCAACGAAGAGTAACCGTCCAGGGTTAAACCTTAAATATTTTTCCTGAAAATGATCTATGACTTCTCGATTTTTGGATGGTAGCTTTTAATTTCCAGCCTTGACTAAATTTATATAAAAAAAAATTAGTATTATCACATTATTCAGCTAATGTCGAGAGAATATTAAGCCAAGTTAATTTAAATTAAACAAAATGACTTAAAACTTAAACCAAATTCCTTAGAAGTATTATTATATTAACGATATGACGATTTTTTTTTACGATTCCCATGAACGTCTTTGACAATTTTGACGAATTTTTTTTCTAATATTTGACGATTTGATGCTTTATATATCTGGCAGCTATGACTGGTACAAAACATTGAGTTTTTCGATCAAAATTTCTGAATTCGTCGGAAGAAATATTGCAGTATTTAGTGGGAAAAACAGTAATTTCTAGAGCTGCAATTCACTTTCAAATATGGACCATTCGACAATTACGGAATTTTTTTCTCATGATCGGCACGTTATACCACAAACCCAGTACCACAAATAGTGGCTAGAAATTAATCTCTCATTTTGGACATAAAGATCATGCAATTTATCCCCACTAAACTGTTTTGAGAAAACACGTGAAGGCTTTCCTATACACCAAGCAAGCCGCAATTGCCGTCCTGGAAGACAACATTGCAGCTGCCGTTCAAAGGATAACCGTTAAAGTACTGGGAAATGTATATCATCATTGGAGCTTGCGAATGCAACATATGCATAAACTAACCCTTAAAAGGTAAATGGTGGGCATCTATTTATCGCCCCAAATATATATTTTATTCACTTTAACATTTTTCTTTTTCTATTTTCATCGAGTGCTGCTTTCCAATTCTGATGATCTTGCTCTTCTCTATTATTCGTTGCTGCATTAAAACTTCTTTCTGGAAGACACGTACCGATTTTCCCATGATATTAGTATCATGTTAACGAAGTTATCCGGAGTCACCTGGAATCCGATCGTCCTTCACAGGAAGTTTCGTCGGTATTCGTATCGCGGACAAGTGGAGAAAACATGCTCTATGGTTTCACTTGTATTCTGACATAATGGGCGCGCTTCATTCATGTTGTGCCCATACTTGTACAGCATCGGTGGCTATTCAAAAACAGGATCAGGTAGAAATTCACCAGTCCGTGTTTCATTCAGAAGTCGCCATAGTCTAGTAGGTAGTGTGTTGGCTTATTAGACGTTCGGGCCACAGGCCAGACATCAAAACAAAATTTGAAAAATTATTTCTTCGGCGTCTTCTTCTCAGCGGATTTTTGGCAAAAACTCTGAGAGTAAATAAAATTGCCCTGAAAAAGGTTCTCAAAAATTTGTCGTTCGGAGTCGACTTTAAATTGTAGGTCCCACCACATACACAACATAAGTGGTGTAAGAAACTAGGTCGTAATCCTGACGGAAGGGTTGTAATGACCAATTATGTATGTTATGTGTTTCATTTTATTCCATTCTTCTGTATTCAGTATAAATTTGTAAGTCAATTTTTTCTTTATGGAACTGGCTCAAAAGTTCTACCATCTATTCATAACATCATCTTTCACTTGACTGAGGTGCACTAGTCCCGTTCTCCTTCTTGCTATACTTCTATCTGAATCGGTATCATCCCCGCAATCACCAAGGCTGCATCTGCAGAGACTATTTGGATAGCAGAAATTACTCTGAGGGTAGATCTCCTAAAAGCTGCATCTACCATTATGAGTTCTATCAAGTATTTGGGTAAGTGCCTATCATCGAGTGCAGTTAGGGTGGTATCCCAATTTCCCAAGGCTTTTTTCATATCCAAAGTGATGATAGCCTCGAACCCGCGGCCTATTGCTATCCGATAGACAATCCCTCTCCAATTCCATTTGCAGCCTTTCGCAGACTATTTTTTCTACAAATTTGCCAGCCGTGTCAAATATACAGAGCGAGCGGTAACCCGATGCATTCTGCACGTTGTTCCCTGCCGGATAAGAACTAACCTCTGTCATTTTCATATACAAGGGGCTGTCCTGTTCTGAAAAGTTGCATTAAAACGATTCCGCCTTAAGTGAAACATTTGGGATCAATCCCTGGGGATTTTCTAAGTTTTATTTCCTCCAGACTGAGTCAAATTTCTGTCGTCGTGAGACTCACTGTCTTGCAAAGCGTATGTGATCTCGGCCCTCTGCGGCCCTTAACAATTGACTGCAGCGTTTCTGTACTTTCTGTGGCCGGTGCTCGAAAGCATATTTTCATCCACCACTGCACATATTTCCCTATGAGATCTCATCTTGCTCTGGCCCTATTAAGGTTGGCTCTAAGCATTCTGTATCTTCCCCGAAGTTCTATAAAGTCATCGCGACTACTTGCGCTTTGGAATATAATCCGTACTGGATTACATTTCCGCCCCTTAGATCAGTTATTTATGCGTTTCACTGCATGTCTCTCTTATGCAGAGCAAAAGTTTTATTGTCCTGTCGTTCGCGCTTCAAGGTAACAGAATGTCAAAGGTAGAGTCCCTCCATAAAGTGTTAGAGGTGCGGCAGTAATGGTATTTCTTGTAGACCGTTCCAGAATCAAAAATGATTGTTCAATGGTCACTATGTCGGACACAGTCCAATTAGATATGGTCGGTAGTGTATCGCTGACGAATGTCAATCCAATCTTGGAGTTCCGTCCATTTCTTGAAAATATATTACTCTGTCCACAGTTTTATAAGACAACTTCCAGTTTTGGAAATGCGTCAAGTACGCTCTCTCCTCTTTGGTTCGTGTATATTGAGCCCTATTCCAGAGCTCTGCAATCACAACAGATCTTATATTCTTAGCTTCGTTAACGATGTCGTCCAGTCTCAATTTGTAGACCTTAATCAACAGGTTAGGAGGAAGTTCATACCTGAAGAAATGTAACTCATTAACGGCGCATTTCACAAAGCATTCCTTCCTGTATTGCCCACTGGGCATTTACCACATGTCCATGTCAATGCCTTGTTGGATTTGCTTAGCCCAACGCTGATTATTAGGTACTCCATAGTACTGTATATCGTCAAGCCAAGTTCCTGCGCTCATTTTCCTACGTTTATCAACACCTGTCGAGCCGCTAGCTACTGTGGACACTTAGGTCCACCCGTGACATGCTTGGAGTCCATATTTTAGTCGCTTTTGCAGATTAGACAGCGAGGGTTACAGCGACAAATTTTGGCAAAGTGGTGTTGCCATCCGTTCTTTTGCAGTGTTCTGACCAATCACTTTAACTGCCGCTATGTGCTTCTACGTGCCCGAAGTCTAGGCACTTGTAGTATCTGTTTGGGATCACTTTTCTCCTTAAACGAAACTGTTCACCCGGCACGCAGTATGCCCACTTCCTCGGCCATGTAAGTGAGCTTCATCGGTATTTCAATTAATGCCGCACTGGTATCCCCAGGAGTATTTCTTATCGTTTTAATAGACGACGGCTGTTTTCCTCCTATCTGCTCATTCCATGCGAACAATATTTGCTCTTCTGTGGCTACCTCGACTAGGTATCTTAGTTTAAATATTATCTCCTGCGTTATCGTCCTGACCTCAACATGATTCCACAGTATTATTGACGCTACTACATCGCGCATTGCCTGTATGGATCTTCTTCCTTGGCCAGTCATGTCTACAAGTACCTAACTTAGTAAATTCTTCGGCTGCCTTTACGGTAGCTTTGCTCCTTTGAAATCCCGGTGGCGATGAGCAGAATCTCTCGCCGTTTTGGTGAGTGGAGTAACAAAAATGCTCTCTGAAAAGAATTATCCAAAGGGCTGTTTAATCATGACTCCTCTGGATTCTCGGTGTTGGCTACACTAACAGCGCCTGTAAAAGTTTAAAGTTGTTTTGTTCCATTTTCCATGTAATTGAGTCCCAAATTGAAGTCGTTGTCCTGGGAATCGTTCTGTAGTTATGGTTATCATTGCAAACCAAGGAGGGAGCACTGTGTTCAGAGCCAGACCGAGAGCTAAACAGAAGAAATTCTTAATAAACACTACACCACAACTTAAGAAGATGGACCCAGAGCGTTACCCCAGGTTTGCCGGGTTTTAAGGGATCACAAGCGACAGTGTTCCTCAAATCTAACATAACAGATTCCATCGGTCATATTAAGCCTGAGTTAAGCTCCAAAGTCTTGAAAAACTGCACATTTCTGATTCACTCTACCTAGAGAAGACGAAGGAAATTTGAACACAAAATGGAATCAATGGGTTTTCAGACTTATAAAAAATGTCAGTACTGTCTTATATACACTTTGTTTTATTTATATTTAAAAATTGAGAGCACTTAATGAATGACCCGATATTGAGTTCTAAATGAGTTTGTATGTGAAACCATTTCCTTGCATTCAAGAAAAACTTTTTGGAGGTGTTACTGTCTTTAAGCTTTTCTGCGTTAAAGTTTAATTTAATAAAAACTGAGAAAAGCTTTTTGAATGATTAAACATTGCGCCGTAACTTATGCAAAAGTTTTTATGTCACAGTTTTAATTAACTGACCGTTTTCACAGAGAAGGCTTAACCTACTTAGACTACAAAATATTAGTAGGCAGGAAAAATTTATCATCATTTTATTGTAAAATTTAAAAAAATTTCAAAAAATTTGCAAATTTTTTCCATGCAGCATGAAAAATGAAAGCAAAATTTTTACTGCGCCACTGCACAAAATTTTGATGCATGTGGATTTTGCATTTTTTTTGGTTTAAGCCTAAAAGTACACTTTAACGTCTCTATCAAAATTTTTAAACCTTCATGCATACCACCACCAGCGGAAAGAACTTTTTTGTTTTGTTTTGGGTTTTCATTCAGTCAGTACGTACATGTATTTGTTTTATGCATTTCGACAATTTACATACCCATGGCTACGTTACAAATACCATTAAGTGATTTTAAAGTACATACATATGTACATACATATTGATTATCAAATATTAGAAATAATTAAATTATATTGCAACAGCAGCAGATAAACGGTTGAATGATTGAATGAATGAATGAATGAATCAATTATTGGTCATCCTTATGTGTAGACTTTATGGTTGATTTCTTGTAGCGGCAATAAGGATTGTACCCGAATGAATTCACCAATTGATTGGGTCGTGCACGTAACTCCTGTGTGGCCAATTGCTGTTGTTGCTGTTCACCTGCCTGTTGCTGCTGCTGCTGTTGCTGTTGATTGCTTAAATGTTGTTGCTGTTGGCGATTTTGTTGCTGCTGTTGTGTAACATTTTGCTGCTGCGACAAAAAGTTTCCTTGTGATTGCAAATTATTGCCGAACTGATTTGCTGCGCCTGGTGTAAACGGTGTAGTAACACCAGAGAGTGGTGATGGCGGTGAGAAACCAAATTGATTGTCGGGCTGATATTGTCCCGAATTCTGTTGTGTTTGTAGGAAACGTTGTTGCTGTTGTATTTGTAATGGCGTTAATTGGCCTTGCCCCGGTCTCAAGTTATTTGGATATTGACGGAAGGGTGTCTGATAAGGATTTAAATTTGGACTGTAATCTTGTTGATATGGGTTCTGTAGATTGGCCGTGTATTGAAGCGATTTAGCAATTGCATTCGGTATGGCTGCTGGTGTCGGTATATGTGCAACTTCCGCTAGGAATCCTATGATATTAATAGTGGATGCATGAAAATGCCGAATTAAAATGTATTTTTAAAACCATTTACGTACCATTTTCATCTGTTATGTAGCATTATGTAGTTATGGTTAAAAGGAAAATTTATTAATTCACTATAATTACTCTTTGGCGGCGTTTTAGTTGGATGTTTAATAAAATCAACGAACAACAAAAGCTTCCATAGTGGACCCAGATCTGTGTTATATAAAAAAATATAGGAAGTAAACTGTTATTTGATGCAGATACTTTCAGATCATGGATACTGTTACGTGGTATCGTAAGTTTTTATTTAAATACGAATGGAATTCTATAACATATTCTCTCTGACGTAAAAGTTCAAATAGTCGTAGCATAAGCATGGCCATATAGATCAGCTGTTTAAACCAACCTTATAGGCATCACTATTACGGATTATTGCTGACTTGACATAACACCTTTGTCAAAACCATAAAGGCTCAGTTAATCGACCGTAACGTAATGTAACAGTAACGTCTACTGAACGTAAAAATGTAAGTGCAATTATAGAACGTAAAAACATGTCATATGTTTTTAGGCAAACAAAACAATAAAAGAAATCAAAATTGCAAAAACTAAAAGACAAAACTTCAGGTATGGATATAAAAATATGTTTTTGGATTTGAGTTTTGTAAATGTTTTAAAAATGTATAAGAAGCTGAAAATAAAAAGGCGCCGTTTTAGAAGTTCGCCCTATTCTCTCCCTCTCGCCTTTTATCGCTTCTAATATAGCGTCTTTTGTTTTTCTTTAATTCAGCTGTTAACCAGTGTTATCACTATAGCGTTTTTAGATTCATTCAACGATTTTATATTTATTTAAATGTACTTATTAAAAGTTTTATGTACTGTTTCTGTAAGCCAAACAATAAAAGAAATAAAAATTGCAAAAACTAAGATACTAAAATTCAGACATGGATAACGAAGATATGTTTTTGGATTTGAGTTTTTTAAAAATAAAAAAAATTCAGAAGTCGCCGTGGTCTAGTAGGTAGTGTGTTGGCTTATTAGACGAAAAGCCAGGGTTCGAGCCCCAGGCCAGACATCAAATAAAATACAAAAAGTATTTCTTCGGTGACTTCCTCTCAGCAGATTTCCTGCAAAAACTCTGAGAGTAAATAATATTGCCATGAAAAGTTTCTCAAAAATCTGTCGTTCGGAGTCGACTTTAAACTGTAGGTCCCGCCACTCATGTATAAAATTAACACACACAACATAAGTGGTGTGAGAAACTAGGTCGTAATCCTGACTGAAGGGTTGTAATGACCAATTATGTATGTATGTAAAATTTCAAATTTAAAATTTCACTTTCACACAAAACACTCAATTTAGTTTGTGTTTGTTTGTTGCTGTTACATTCCGTTACGGTCGAGTAAGTGAGCCTTAACTGTGCATACCATTGCTAGATTGCTGCTCTTGAGAAATATAAAATAAATAAGACATAAAGAGCTGTTTATCGTGATGTTGATAATAATAAAGTTATGGTTTTATGGATTATATTATGGTCACGACTAATTGAACCTTAAACCCCTATCGTATAAATTGGTCTTAAGCAAAACATTTTGTTTTTAATTATCGCTTTTTCTGTAACCCGACTTACATAAACAATGAAGTCAGAATTTTTCAAATGTATGGACAACATTCTGACAATTGATTTTGACTTTTTGGAAAGAAGAGCGAACATGATTTACAGAAAAATTGATTTATTTTTCGAAGCCACAACAAGCTTCATTAGCGGTCTTCTTTTCGTGGGCTTTTTAATGAAAACATGGCTTATTTATTGATACTTAAACTATTACATTCATGTGCACTTTACAACAATAAGTGGCCATTAATTTGCAATAAATTTTATAAAATATTTAACATTTAAGAAAAAAAAAAACAAAAAAAGAAACGTCATCCACTGAAAGCAATTGGAAACTGTGACGATAAGATTTTATTGCCTGCGGCATATGCTGCAACAAGTTGCTGAGCAACATTTTAAAGACTTGTGCTGAAATTCGACTCAAAAAATGAACAGAGAAACATAATTAAAATGCTATTGCTGTTGCTGTCAAAAAAAAAATTAAAGAAAAATTGAAAAAGAAGGAAAGAAAATTTACAACAAAAAATAAATAAATAATAATAATAATAAACAATAAAAGGCAATTATTTAAATAAAAATATCAATTTGATAATAAAATAAATTGAAAAATTTATTTCATTTGCGATTTGAATTACAAAATTCAAAAGCTACAGTTTCATTAATCTTTTGCGCAAAACTAATGCATAATATTGTAGTTGCTTGCTGCTGGTTGCTGTTGTTGCTGTTGTCAGTAATCTCTAGCAATATGAGAAAACGTTAGACATTTCGTCTGCCTGGCGATAGAAGATGCTATTGTTTATAGTATTTGTTTTTTTTTTTTGGGGGGCAAGTTTTTCCTTCTCCTCTATGGTTTGAATGACTGGCAAGCAAAAAAATGATACTTCATGCTTGCACCCATCACCCAAAGTGATGCTAAATTCGTTTCTAACCACACAATTAATCTTATTTTATTGGTTTTCATTTTTATTGTTGTTTGTTATTCTACAACAATAACAACAACAACAGCGAAAAAAATAAACATTTTTATTTTATTGTTAATGTGGGTGTGAACTAATGGAGTGTATGTGAATTTTCTTTGCTTCAACTGAAGCCATTGATGGGAATATTATTTGAAGATTTTAATTTAAAATTCGTTTCTCGAAAAATGAATTTTTTTTTAATTAATTCCTTTATTTACTTGGGTATTCTTCGTTGGTCTGAAGTCATAATTTAAGTCTTAAGAAACTCGAAGTATTGGAAGTATAGCTTGTGGCTAGAAATGAAAAAATATAACTTGCCACAGGACTAAGCTACAAATATTTTTTATTTGTTCAGTTGAGATCTATCGATCAGTATTTGGGTATGCATTAGAGATCAACAATGAGTATTCAAAAAGATGAGTAGAATCGAATTTCTGATACTTCTACGCATTCATACTTATTTTAATATCATGCAACCTCTACTCACATTCAAAGTTTGAAGTACTCATCGTAATCATACTTAACAACACGTATGACATTGTTAATTTCGACTCTCCATAACTCAACATATGCAAAAAGCACAAAATAAGTACGAATCGCATACGAACACTAAAATACTCACAAAAAACAACTAAGACTGTTAATTTTGATGAATGTTTCGAGTAATTTGAGTCACTCGAATCATTTATGAGTATTATAAGTATTTTTCCAAATTTATGAATCTAAATGAGTAGGAGTATGAATCAAACATATTTCGAATGGTATGAGTTTGATGTCAATGTTGTACGCATACTCATTGCAACCTGTACTTATAAATCAAAGTTGTAGTGAGTATGAATGAATCAGATTACATAGTTAAATTTCAATATTGTTGACTCACTTATATTCAATATTTCATGAGTGCTTATGAGTAGCGAAAAAACGATTCATTGCTGATCTCTGGTATGCATAATATAACTTTGCTTACGAAAATCTTCGTTTTAGCCCTCTACGTGGTTGTCCACTGATAGTGGTGAATGCGTGACAATCAGCTAAAGAGGATAGATATATGAGCTGGACTGAAATGTCATACGCTTCTAGCCGTGAGTCAGCCTGGCTACATATTGGTGGAGAAAAAAGCACATTGATGCATACGAATATGAATGAATGAGTATGGGTAGAGAGTAGGGATGCCAATCGGGAAATCCCGAATCACAAAATCCTGGGATTTTCGGGATTCCCAAATCCCGAATCCCGGGATTTTTTAAAACTTGTCCCGGGAATTTTCGGGATTGTAAATTCATACATAAACACTTTATAAAGTAAGAAAAAAAATTGAGTCTACATTGTTTTTTTTATTTAATATTACATTAAATAACACTCATGTAGTTTTTCAAGTGTATCATGCAACAATTAAGTGAATATTCTATATCACTCGACATCGACTGAATAAGAACCTAACTTCCATTGTTAAAAAGTTAAACGTTGCCCTCGAAATCCAATAAAATCTGTTAATACAGCTGATGGTTTAGACAATCAATTTTCTAAAGAAATAGATTTGATTGAATAATGAGGTGTTAGAGGTGAATAGTTACATATATTCTGCATATAGATAGTGTTCTTAAAAGGGTAGGTATTTGTTTCTTCACTAATGTGTTTATACATACATATATGTACATATGTATGGAGACATAGATGAATTATTTTTATTTTTGTTACTTTTTGTTCTGTTTTTTATTTTATAACATGTATATTGTGATAAATATCAAAAATTAATGAAATTTTTTATAAAACAATTGTTTTGAGCTTTTTTTATTAAGAGAAAATCCCGAAGTCCCGGGATATTTCGGGAAACCCCTTGATATTTCGGGATTTTTGGATACCGAATTGTCCCGAAAAATCCCGGGATTTCGGGATCGGGATTTCGAAATCCCGAATCCCGGGATTTTTAAAAATCAATCCCGTTTGGCATCCCTAGTAGAGAGTAGCCATAACTGTCTGCTTACCGATGAGATTCCTTAAAATTCTAAATTTTTACGTATGAAATGCAGGATTTTCTGCAACAAAAGCAGATTTTCACAAATTAAAAGTAGGTCCGTTTATCTGTTGCAGGACTCAACTAAAATATAAAGTGTGGCTATCTTAGCAGTTAATCTTGAAATTTAAACGACGCGAAGTGTGTGTGAGATATCAATAAATATTTTTTATTCATTTGAAAGACATATTGATGCCATTATGAGCGACATATAGCATCGTTTAAAAAACTGCCATTGCTTTTCTGAGCATAGCTCATTCGAAAATTTTCAATTTATTATAATCCTGTGCGTATATCAGGCATCGATGGTATGGATCATGTTGTCTTTTAGATTCGCTGTGGTTGTGGCTTGTTCGCATACATACGCGCTAGAGAAAACCACACAAGAAAAAGGATGCAATGTTCTTAACCACACAATAACTTTCACATAAAGTGACCATAGTCCCAAATCGCTCGTGTGGCATGTCAGCTGCATGGCAAATAGTACCGTCCTGTTGTCAGTGTCCAGATCACTATCGGAACTCATGTGTATTGTCCTAAATTTGAAAATTCAACCATAAATAGCCCTCAATTTTGTGATGAAAATTAAAATCATATGCTAATTAGGGAACTAATGTCCATGTTATATGGATCACATCAATCCGTTGATGATGATTTTTCTAAACATACTGAATAGCTAATATTATAGATATGGTCAACTGGATATGTAATGGAAGTCATTTCATGCCCGGTGAATTGTGTTTCAAGCGCGTTGTAAGTCTTAAAATAATGCCCTGCACGTAAATATGTAACTGAATTGCACATTTAAGAACCATGTATGAAGTTGGCTTATTAGACCTGGGGCCACGGTCAGATATCAAAACGAAAATACATATAAAAAACATTTTTTCGGCGACTTCGGCGAACTCTGAGAGTAAGTGACTGTAAATAAGGCAAGAAGTACTGTTGGCTTCATAAAACGTTGGGCAAAGGAATTTACTGATCCATTTATTACTAAACAGTTATACGTATCGCTTGTCAGACTAATTTTGCAGTATGGATCCATCGTATGGGATCCTCACTATAATGTTTACAGCGAACACATCGAATCTGTTCAGAAACAATTTCTACTCTTCTACTTGCGTGGCCTTGGATGGAATTACTTGGATATGCCTTCATATACTAGCAGACTTGCTTTAATAAAACTGCCTACCCTTAAGAGTCGTCGAGCAATTTTAAATATATCCTTCATGGTTAACCTGATCAATGGTAATATTTGCTGTGAATTTTTGTTAAGATCTGTTAAATTCAATGTTCCTTGTCGTAACTTTCGCTGTTATAATCTTATTTATATTCAATTCTGCAGAACTAAGTATGCTGTTGCTGATCCATTACCTAGAATTTGCCGTCAATTTAATTATTTGTCAGACTTTGTTCATTTTTCTTTAAATTCTTGCGTTTTAAAACGGAACATTATTGTTTCTCTCAATTCGTAACTTTTCATAGTTTTATTGTATTATATTTTTGAAGAAATTGATTGTAATCTAATTTAATTTTTTTTTCAATTTGTGTCATTAGTCAGTAAGGAATTTGTCCATTGACTTAAATAAATAAAAAAAAAACAAAAAAAAACAAAAAATGGAATTTGAAAAGATTAAAAAAAGTAAACATTCGTTCGAAGTTGACTTTAAACCATAGTTTACCATTTCATAGCACAGTTGTGCAAAGAGAACTCACACGCATTCTTGTGTTTTTTCATTTAGTTGTCGTGATTTTTTATTCTCTTTATTTATCTAAAAAACTTGGCCTAATTTTTAAGCCAAAGATGGATAGCTTCATGTTCTTTTAATAATAAAATGAATTTTTTATTTTATTTTTATTTATCTAAAATTCTTAAGCGAAAGATAGACAGCTTTACATATGTATGTTGATGAAATGAAAATAAAAATAGGGTATATTACTAACACTTTTCTATGGCTGTAAATAAATAAATTCTCTCAACTTATTTTCTCTCTCTTACTCACTAACACATAACCAAAAAATTTTTGACGAACCCTGCTTTAAACTGTAGACACCACCTCTTGCGTATAAAATTAATACACGCTACCGAAGTGGTGTGAGAAGCTAGGTTGTAATGACTAATTTTGTTTGTAAGTAAGACTCCGCTTAACGCTTTTTCAGTATTACGCGGTAGTATTGGGATTCCCCTAAATTGCACTCTGTACTGCAAATGAAAAGGCGACGGTGTATCTTTTTCACCGATCTTTTGTTAGTCTGCCCAGAACAAAAATTCCAACTGTATTTTCCGAAGTCACAATCATAGTACGAACGCATCTCTCCTGCATCACTGCTGATTTCTTATTGTCATCAACGTTACTAGGTGCATACATATGTACGTGTTAAGTTGCCTCGTTTAACGCTGTTTTGTTTAGCGCTGGAACTTATTGGACCGTATCCCCCGCGTTAAGTGGGGTCTTACTGTATATATTCCACTTTTATGAATGTGTTGTATGAATATATTGTGTGAATATGTTTTTCACGTATTCAATGTAGGCAACTCACTGTACCTTGGCCGAAACGATCACCATGTATCTGAAAATAGTCGATCGTCTTACACATGTATAAGGTATGCAAAATCATGTAAAATTATTAGACGACCATTAGAGTTGTGTACGTGCATTAAATTTCTTCTGCCTACGAATAAGGACTACCTTCATAGCAGATGAAAAGGCATGTAAGCTACTGTTCGCTTTGAAGACTAAAATAATATATGAAATAAATCTGTTTCGTAATTATGCGCATCGCGTTTAATTGTTTTTATTTTTATTTTAGTTCGGTTTTGCATCAATTGCTGCAATTTAAATGATTTTTTTTTTGGAATTTAACGAGCCTAACACTTTCGAAAAATTAGTTGGCGTTTAACAAGCAATCAACAAGCAATCAAAAAAAATTTTTTTTGATTTTCAACATCTAGCAACAGCAATTGGAGTTGTTATGGCAGCAATTACGCCTTTTTTGTTTAAAATTCTAACGAAAACGGATCGCATACACAACAGATATTCGCATATAAAAATAAATTTTTTTAGCAACTGATTTGGCCATAAAAAAGGCATCTTAATTTAACCAAAAACGAATATAAAAAATAAATAAAATTTATTTGAAAATAAATTCCAAAGAAAAGAGAAAAAAAAATAAAAACAACCACCTCTTGGCAGACCTGGTGACGTATGAATAAATTTAAATATTTGACATTCACGCTGTTGGTTGGTTGGTTGGTTGTTTGGTGGTTGTATGATTGTAAAGAATGTTTGTTAAATTAAATAAAAACAAAAACAAAAAACAAAAAAAAACCAAGTAATTTGTTGTAAATAATTTGTAAATTCAATATTTAACATGCCAACAACGATGAACATGAGTATTCAAAACGTTTCATGTAAATGATCATGTTAAACAAAATCATTTAAATTCATAGCAAACGAAAGATACTTTTTTATTGTTTCTCCCTCTGTCTCTCTGTCACTCACTCTTTCTTTTGTATTTTAAATTCATACCATTTGTCAGTCTGTCCAACTGTGTGTCTGTCTCTCCATCTCTGTGTAGATCTGTGTTTTAGTTCATTCGCTCAAGTCATACACGTAACGATAACGACAATTAAACATTTAAGTGTGATTTTTTTTACTTTGGAGTTGGCGTAGGAGATTACAAATAATTTTATTTAAACAATCGTCATCGACATCGAAATGAAAATATGTATGTATGAATTCAAGAATTTTTGAATTAAGAATCCAATGATCAAAGTGTGTAAAATTCATTTGTGAAGTAAAAAAAATATTAAAACGATATCAATTGACATTTGGCTCCATGAAAAATATGTGGTATTTTATGTTGAATTAAATATTGAATGTGCGCGACTGCCTATTCTGCCGATTGGCTATGCAATGTAAAATATTTTCTATAATTTATCAATGGGTGTAGTTAAAAGAGATTTATTCATACCAGATATCAGCAATGAGATTATTCAAAAAGATGAGTAGAATCAAATCATACTCATAATTTCTGATACTTAAACGCACGCATTCATACTTATTTTAATATCATGGAACCTCTACTCATACATATTCAAAGTTTGAAGTACTCATCATATTCATACTTAGCAACACGTATGATGTTGTAGATTTCGACTCTTCATAATCCTGACTGAAGGGTTGTAATGACCAATTATGTATGTACATATGTATAACTCACCGCATACACGAATCACAAAATAAGTATAATTCGCGTACGAACACTAAAATACTCACTAAATGGTTGTGTCTGCTTGCTGCTCTGTCTTTTTTGATGATGAGTCTTTTTTCTTTTTTTCTAAATGCAACAACAACTAAAATTTTGATGAATGTTTCGAGTCACTCGAATCATTAACAAGTATTTTTTTATAATTATGAATCTAAATGAGTAGGCTTATGAATCAAACATATTTCGAATGGTATGAGTTTGATGTCAACGTTGTACGCATACTCATTGCAACCTGTACTTATAAATCAACATTGTAGTGAGTATGAATGATTCAGAGTAGTTAACTTTCAGTATTGTTGACTCACTTATATTCAAAATTTCATGAGTGCTTATGAGTAGCGAAAAAACGATTCATTGCTGATCTCTGATTCATACATACATGTTTAAAGGCCGACCATTGCCTTATATACCACTTCTGCATGTTGCTCTGCTGTCTTTCTTATGGTAAACCCAGGAAAGAAACCCCAATGGAACCCATAACCCAGATGTAACATAAGTTGATGAACAGTATGCCTCCTAACATAATACTTGAATTTCTTAAAGGCATTACCTCGGGGGCTGTGCATAATCAATGTTCTTTGGTAGCAGTGCTTCCAGGCCTAGAATAAATAAATAAATGTAGTGATGTCAGAGTGTTAATGCGCCTTTTTATTGCCATTTGAAGGTAATATTAGAATGCTTCAAAAATAAAAACAAAACAAGAATAAGCGATTTTACAAATATTTTTACCAACAAAAATGTTCGGCCTAGTCAAAAGCAGTTGGTAAACATTTCATGCTTAAGATTCTCCTTGCTAATCTGGGATTGGTTCCAGTAAAACAGGTTATTATTATCGTAAAGCGTGTCTTAGTTCTGCAACCATACGGTCTATTGTACTCTCCTCTTACTTTAGATGGTATCTCCTCATAACCTTTTGCGCTGACAAATTTCGGGATGCGATTCGGTAACAACAATGATAATTTCATGCCTAGAATTTGATGTGCATTCAGGTATTTCTTTCTGGAATGGTTTAATGCCTCCACAGGTTACAAGAATGTGTTCCAACAATACACTTTCGTAGTTACAAAGTTCATATTTGAATAAGTGTCCTCTTAGTCTATAGTGGCCCATCAGTAGATCGTTTACCGTCCTCAGGTTATTCCTGAATAGTCTGATAGTCATAACTCAGATCACCTCTTATTGTAATTTTCCAACAAAAGTTTCAGTTGCTTCAAACCAACTTAGTTTGTCGAGAGTCTTTGTATTTATTTATCCTTCCGTTGGTTGAGTATACTCTTTCAAACATCCGCTCCTAATCCACAGAAAGATGCTGGTCCTATCAACTCCATGTAGCTCTCCTCTTCGCAAACCCGTTTTTTCGATCATTGTAGAGAATTCCCGTATGATCTAGGTCCCAGCAGGGAGTAACATTCTTTACCCTACTTATCAAACTTAGCTTGTGCAGGCTGTCCATGCTCTGGGCTGAAAATATTTCATTCTGGAACAGAAAAGTCATGGTACTGTTATAACATTCGTTCTTGCATGCAATAAAATTCTGCCTTCAACAAAATCGTCCCCTTTTTAAAAGAGTATGCTGCTTCCAGATTACTCCATTCATTTTACCAACATCATAGAGCCTACTTATACTGTCCAGGATGCAGTTCAGGAAGATCGTGATATATATCGTGGGAAGGTTGATCTCCACAACCCTTAATTGTGTGTTGGAATTATCGACTTTAAGAATAATTTTCAAGTACAGACTTTAAAATCTAAATCTAGAAGAATATATCTGGTAAAACTTTTAAGCATCAATTATCACTGACAGCCATATTACCATGGTAACTAGGACAGGACAGATTATATTGACTGAACAACACTACAAGAATATTAAATTTAGACACAGAGGTGATGGTATAAATTTGAAGTAAAAATTTTGCCCAAATGGGGGTAAACTTACAGTAGAAGAATGATTCTTTGGACATTGCACTGAACACACAGTAACGCCTTACTGTCCATCAATCTTTCATTGGTCGATTGTTTTGTTTTGCCCTTATATAGGCTCCCGTGTACCACTACCCTGTCAACTGCCCGCCTAGTGCCTGAAGAGTGCCCAAATATTTTCCAAGTACGTGTTCTAGGTAATCGTTCTCCTCATCACAGAATCTTCATGTTAAGCTCGAAGCGATTTCTATTCTGAACAAATATCCTTTGAGTCTACATGCCCGGTAAGAAGGCCAGTAACAATTTTGCGCCATTTCTGGTAAGCACAAATACAAGATCTCTGCTCACATTAGTTTATATCTCTGCTTCTGAATACAGGACTGACTGTATGGGTTCTCAAACATTGAAAAATCTTTTTTATATCCAATCCTTCCATGTGCAAGTAGTTCCCAATAGGTTTTTATACTATCTGTGTTTAGATATCACTATTTAGATGCTTGTCAAACTTGATTGTTTCCATTATTTTTCTCAAACATTTCAAACACTTGGCTTCAAATGTCGTATCTTGCCTTCTATCTACCGGAGTCGTGTGGTCGTATGATATTTGTCCAGTTTGCTGAAAATGATCAACTTTCATTTAATAAAGAGATCATGGATTTCTTTTCACTACCCCTTATAGTTGTTGTTGTTTTCTTTTAAATTTTTTTTTTAAGATTAAGGTTGAGTCAGTATTTTGACATTTTTGATATGAAAAGTGTTTCAAATGCAAATTGTCTTAAAAAAAGTTGTTGTTTCACATTCTTTTTTTTCGTTGAAGATGTTGCATTTAGGCAGTTACACTTGGCTGCAGATTCTTTGTACATGTTTTTCGTTATTTTCTTGCCACCATAAAGTGGAAAACATTTTTCAATTTTTAATATTTGCCACAACAGCAGTTCAAAAATAAAAAAAAAATTTAAAAACATTTTTTAATTTTCCCATTCATTTTTCTTTGGTTGCAAACTAAAGTGCATAAAGTAACCAACAGAGTTCAGTTGCATGCTACTGAACTTTTAATTGAATTTTCAAAAATAATGGCCACTTAAAATTAAATAATTCTTAACCCTTAATTAACACAGTGAATGCCAACACAAAGATATCTCGGAGCTTAGTTTCAGGGTTGCAGTAGCATGAAATTGTCTACACTTGCAATTCTAAACGGTGTACATGGATTTGGAATATGGACTTGGAATATGGATAGAGTTTGTACCCAAAACGATTAGTTGTAGACAATTTATTTTGTTTTTGCTTAAAATTTCCCCGTATTACAATAATTTGCAATTGTCAGATTGGCGAATGCATGATCGCAAGATCAGGTTTCGTGGAAGCTCATGAATAATTGTCGAACTAAAAAAATTCAGGGGATTCAATCCTCTTTAAGTAGTTCATCCAGGAAGTCATCTAAGCCGAGTCACTCCAAGAGAGGAGAACCTATTATAGGTAGGCCCTGGCCTACCGGCATTTCTTGAGCAAGACTAAGTTTTGTTTCCACAAAACTGCAGAAGAGAACAAAAGTTTTAAGAAACGAATACAATACAAAGAAATAATAAAGTAGGCGAGGGAACAATTTTATGACGACCCTATGTTCCTGAAAGTAAACGAAAACAAGAAGTTAGTGTATCTATTTGCATTTCATGTAACTTTTCTAACACATGAAGTGTATCCATTTTTGCGAACAAAGCAATGTATTCGATATCCCAGTTAATATTCCGTAGCCTAACACTGGCTTACTTGGAATATGATCTTCTCAAGCCGTGATATTGTTGCTTGAAAAATGCAATGTTTTCTATGACCTATGCATGCGGCCGCTTATAAATTTCAAAAACTGTCGTGCCACTCAACATATCTATTGCCAGATACCCAAGTATATAGTGACACTAAACTATACTAGCAGATAAGTCTTTAGCTTGATATGTCTCAAGCTGATGTCGTTCCTGTTTCCATCTCTCTCTTCTGTTCTCAGATTTGGCGATTTTCCTTCTACCTCAGCTCAAATCAAAATCAGATCAAAAATCTCATGTCAGTACAGGTATTGTACGCTACGTCGTACCGCTTATACATTCAGATCGATTTCGTCAACCAATTTTGTCTTCGATGCCATTCACCATAATATATTGGAAGGAATGGGTTTTGTAGCTCAAAGTTGGTATAGATTCTTGGAGTATGCTTGAGCTCCGTTGTGAATACAGATTCCTTACACGTAGACTATACGACACTCACCCCTCTGCGAAAAGAGAAAGTAATTTCGCATTACGGCGACGTCGATTAGATTGTGAGGTTATAACAATGGACTTTTCTATTCGGATAGTTCCTTATCGCTGACCTGCCGCCCTTAATATGAGCAAAATGTGATCGACAAGCCAGAGTTCGTCATTTAAATACGATTACATTTCGTACACAATTTTCAATTGCCAAGCATTGTAATGAAAGTTTTATCGTGATCATGGCTTTAAGTATGTTTTCATTAACTTTAGTTTTGAAACCGACAAATGGATAATCCATTATATTAAATATGATATTCAGCTACGTTCGTAATTTTGACTCGTTCCCCACAATATTTCCGAGCATTCCTAGGTTAGCAATATCAGTCCGGTTTTAGATGATTTGAATTTAAAATAACTATTTTATTCTCATCCTACATGCATACATAATTGGTCATTACAACCCTTTAGTCAGGATTACGACCTAGCTTCTCACACCGTTTATGTAGTGTGCGTTAATTTTATACATGTGTGGCGGGATCTACAGTTTAAAGTCGACTCCGAACGACAGATTTTGTGAGAATTTGTGAGAGTTTTTGCCAGAAGTCTGCTGTAGAAGTCGCCGAAGAAATATTTTTAAAAATTTCGTTTTGATGTCTGCCCTGAGGTTTGAATCGTGGCCTTAAGTCTAATAAGCCAACACACTACCTACTAGACTACGGCGACTTCCTACTAGACCACCGTTAGCCTCAATATCTTGTTTAACTCCCGCTGAGCCGTTCTCAGATTTCTTGGTCTCAACATCATTGTACACAACCAGTGCATAATTTCTGGGTAACATTCGCAGAATTTCCTTCAAACCTTGTGCATACTGTTATAGCCTGTCTAGCCCTTCCTGAGGTACTCTCTATATGGGCGCTTCATATCAATTTTTTATTCAGGGTCATTCCCAGATATTTTACCTCCATATTCTCTGATATTATCATACCCGGGAGTGAAATATTCTTCTGTTTAGAAAGTTTTCTCCTTCTTGTAAATGATACTATTGTAGTCTTCCCGGGTTTATATTCAGGCCTACATTTATCTTCAGGCGTCTATTTATCTTCACGTTCGTGGGTATACTCTTTCAAACAATCGCTCCCACTCCACTAAAGCGTTCTTTTTTTTTTGCTCATCGCCGAGAAATCCTGTATGTCTGGGTCCCTTTCTTCTTCATGCTAAAGTGGTTGAAGTACTTAATAATCCCGATTTACCCTTTGATGGGCCTCAGGATTTGTGATATGAGATGTCATTGTGATGTTGAATAGCGCTGAGTAAATTCAAATCAAAAAAAGCTTCTCTTACTCATCAAGTTTGCTGCATTAAGTGGTTTATGTATCACCACACCATAAACGACAATTAAGAGGACATAACACCATTACATCACATAACATCATGCTTTAAGTGAAATGTTAAATTTCTTTATAAGGCTCTCAGTTTTCACTTGGCCAACATCCGACATATTTAAGTAGAGGAAAACGCTCGACGTATATTTTTGGTCGAAATGTTTTGTGCATTCAACATGGTAAACGCGTGATGCCTATCGTATACGATATATCCAATTTGATTTTTTTGTCAATCGATCTCACATGATGTTTTAATCCAAAGTTATTCATTACCATGTTTTCTGCAGTCATCCGTCTTCATTCATCCTTATTCAGCATCAGTCCGTGAAGACAAATTAGTTTTTTCAGCAAATTGTGTCGAGCCGTTGTATCGCCGTAGTCTAGTAGGTAGTGTGTTGGCTTATTAGACGTGAGGCCTCGGTTCAAATTCCAGGTCAGACATCAAAACGAAAATATGAAAATATTTCTTCGGCGTCTACCTCTCAGCAGATTTTTGGCAAAAACTCTGAGAGTAATTAAAATTGTCATGAAGAGTTTCTCAAAAATCTGTCGTTCGGAGTCGACTTTAAATTGACTGACTGAAGGGTTGTAATGACCAATTAGGTATGTGTCGAGCCGTTCGAATACTGGACTCTCGACGGTGGCTATAACGTGTATACCGTATATCCTTGCTTACAACAAACTCTCACCCAAACTGGTGCAACTTACTTTCGTCTTTTTATAAATCGATTCCCATCACAATCAAGAGTTTAATAATAAAAAAAAGGAATTTCCGATTGAAAGTAAATTTGTTGAAAGAGATTCCGAATTCAAAAATGCAGTTGAAGTTAGGCTTCCATTGTTTTAACTACACCCACAAGTTTTGAGGTAAATATCGAATGATGATTATAAGTTTCACATCGAAAGTTGGTCATATTTTGCAAAACTACACCTGTGGTATGCATTGTATTTGTATTTGCAGTTGTCGGTATCTGAGATGAGGTGGGTGTTTTCTTTAAATTTTTATTTGATTGCGTTTAATTTTTCTTTTAATAAAATGTTATTCTGTTTAGTTTTTTTCTGTTTTTTTAAGTTTTTTTGTTATTCGTTTTGCATTAAGCATCTGAGAAGGCACTAACATTTAGAGATGCAAAGACTTCATAATTTGCTGTAATTTTAAATCATAATTTGCACAACCTTAGTGTGGTGGTATTCGGCTACAGTACAGATAATATTTTAACGCACACCAACACACACACACACACTGGAATATTTCTGAATGGTCGCCAGGCAAATGAATCGAAATGAACAAATGAATGGCAGCGTTTTGATTGCAATTCTTATGGAATTTTAAAGGTTGGTTACTGTTTTGGCATTTACCTTGGCAGCTATCAAATGAGAATGAAATAAAACCTTCATTCATTCATTCATTCAGTCATTCATTACATTACAATATAGTGCATAGTGCATATAGGATGAGTTTATGTACGTAGAGTTTCATTTTCAAATCATACAGGCAGGCAGGCACATGAGTTAAAAATTTAGGTTTCCATAATTCAGGTGCATCATCATCATGATCATCATCATCATCATCACTAATAATAATCGTACAAATTTATTTCATGTTTCGGCATTTGTTTTTGCCGGCAACACCTTCAAAACTGTAGTATTAATCTTCTCCTGCTCTTCTCTTTAATTTTATTTTTTATTGCATTTTTTCACAAAAGAACTGCTCAAGTCTGTTATTATTTCTCTCTTGTTTATGATTGAGGTGTGAAGTTGCCAAATACACAAAATAATTATTTTAATAGCCGACTAATTTACAATAAAAAAAAGAATTTAATCCCCTCGTTTGTTTTCCGTTTCAATGTCTTGTGTCTTGAAAGCTTTATTGTTATTGCGGATTAGAATTCATATTTCAAAATTGGTTCTCCGTTCAATTCAATTAAATTACCAGTGCCAGCAGCATCAGTACGGTAAGAACATTATTACAGCCATTACAGCAATTTAAACCAATTCATGGCTATACTTGGGGCTCGTTAGTGAAAAATGTTTTTGAATTTGTTTTCAATTTCATTTTCAATTTCCATTGTTCTTCGGTTAATAATTAATGACACGGATTTCTATGAAATTATTTTTGGCATTTCGTTTTTAAAGAAGTTGCCATTAATTTTGACAAGTTTTGACAATTTTTTATTTTTAAAGATACATTACATCGGCTAATAGTATAATCTGTAGCCTTCAAAGTGTTGAAAATTAAAAATTTTTTTAATTAAAATAATTTTTTTTCTTTAAACTTCCAGCAGTACCAGTAGGATTACTACGCCTATGTATGGCCATAAATAACAGACAATTTAAATATACCAGTTATTTTATAAGCTACTAGCTGTACACTGCGCGTGTTGCTGCGCCACCAACTAAAATAAATTTGAAGGAAAGACATTCCACAAATGTCCAATTAATTTTGAATCATTTTATTGATTTTGTTTCCCGTTGTTCTGATGATTCAGATGAACGGGGCTGAGTAGTCTCAGCGGCATATACTCGAAGATTTTCCAGTCTCAACGCTCATCTGATTCTGAGGCTCGTAATGCTCTTTTCTTCCGTGCTTGAGATGTAGATCGACCAATTGCTTGTCATTCATTTTGAGTAATTTTCAGTGACGCCATCCATTGGAAATTAATCGCACCAACCTCCGTCAACTCATACGCAACAATATTGTTAAAGAATGTACAGTTTACGATTTAATTCATTTTGAGTAATTTTCAGAGGCACCACCTATCGGAAATTGGTCATACCAACTTAGAAACCTTCGTCGGCTCATGCGCAACAACTTTGCAAAAGATTGTAACATGACCAAATGCATAGTTTACGATTCAATAAGATACAAACAAACAAACATTCATTTTTATATATATAGATTATGGGAGGTGACACGCCCACTATAGTCAATCCAGCCATTTTGTTCATATATACGTCAAAGTCGTCCATACAAAATTTGAGGACTCTAGCTGTTGCAGTTTAGGAGATATGCGACATTAAATACTTATTGGGTATGTGGGCGTGGCACCTCGCCCACTTGAAATTTTACTGTTAAAATTTCAAGAAAATCGGTACAGACGTTTAGCCGTCTATAGACTTCAAACAAACAAACAAACCCACAAACAAATAAACACACATTCATTTTTATATAAAGGGTGTTTTTTTATAGAGGTATAGAACTTTAAGTTGCAATAAAACAACGATGGATTATTCGATTGACATGAGTTTTATTTATCCGAAAGATAATCTTGTGGCATTACATTTTAAATATGATTTCTGGCATATGAGCGCCACGGCTGGCACGGATGTAGTCCAATCTGGACGTCCAATTTTCGATGACTTTTTCCAACATTTGTGGCCGTATATCGGCAATAATACGGCGAATGTTTGTCTTCCAAATGGTCAAGCGTTGGTGGCTTTACCGCATAGACCAATGACTTTACATAGCCCCACAGAAAGTAGTCTAGCGGTGTTAAATCACAAAATCTTGGAGGCCAATTCACAGGTCCAAAACGTGAAATTAGGCGGTCACCAAACGTGTCTTTCAATAAATCTATTGTGGCACGAGCTGTGTGACATGTTGCGCCGTCTTGTTGAAACCACATCTCCTGGACATCATGGTTATTCAATTCAGGAATGAAAAAATTAGTAATCATGGCTCTATACCGATCACCATTGACTGTAACGTTCTGGCCACCATCGTTTTTGAAAAAGTACGGACCAATGATTCCACCAGCCCATAAAGCGCACCAAACAGTCAGTTTTTCTGGATGTAACGGTGTTTCCACATACACTTGAGGATTACCTTCACTCCAAATGCGGCAGTTTTTTTGTTGACGTAGCCATTCAACCAGAAGTGCGCTTCATCGCTAAACAAAATTCGCTTATGAAAATCGGGAACAACGGTAATCTCAATTTGGGCCCATTCGACGAATCTACGCCTTAGTTGATGATCGTTTGGCTTCAAATCTTGCACGAGTTGGATTTTGTAAGCACGCAAACCAAGATCCTTCCGCAAAATCTTCCATAAAGTGGATGGACACAGATCCAATTCCTGTGCTCGATGGCGGATGGTCTCATTCGGGTCTTCCTCAATGCTACGCTCTACAGCAGCAATAGCTTCTTCTGTACGCACGCGAGTTATCAATAAGAGTAAACGTGGTGCGAAAGCGTTCCATGGTTAATCGAATTAACTGCTCTGATGGACGATTTTGTCGACGATAAAGTGGACGTAGTGCGCGATACGTTTTCCGCACAGCACCATTATTTTCAAAATAAAATTGCACTATTTGCAAGCGTTGTTCAGGCGTGAGTCTATTCATGATGAATTGCCAAACCAAGCTGAGAATAAATCACTTGACGGCTGTTAAATCGGTCGCCATCTTGAAAAGTAATGTCAACTTAAAGTTCTATACCTCTATAAAAAACACCCTTTATAAGAAGGTTTTTTTGGCTATTGAAACAAACAGAAAAACAAAAAAATTTCAAATATTTATCTAAAGCGATAAGGTAATGTCTCCTTAGTCTAATAAGTAGTGTGTTGGCTTATTAGACATGACCACAGGTCTAGACAGTTCCATCAAAACGAAATATTGAAAAAAATTTGTTCGGGGACTTCTTTTCAGTTGGTTTCTGGTAAAAACTCTGAGGGTAAATAAAATTGTCATGAAAAAGTTTCTCAAAAAAGCTGTCTTTCGGAGTCGACTTTAAGCTACAGGTTCCTCCACTCATGTATAAAAATGAACGAACACAAAATAAGTGGTGTGAGAGGCGTGGTCGTAATTTGGACTAAAGTATGTAGTTGTGTCATGTCATATAGTATCCTGTATGGCTTTCATTCCACGTAAATCGTCCATGTGATCGAATGGCAGAAATGCGGCAAATTGACACGCCGCGATTTTCCTTGACCCTGGGTGATACAGCAGCAATAATTTCCTCGGTACGTATTCATATGCTTTGATGGATTACTGTCTCCAGCTGTAAGCAACTCGAGCGCAATTTGATGACAGCAACTTGGATAGCTTGTTTCGTGAGCCGATAATGTCAGCCATGGAATAGACGTCATTTCAGAAGAATATTCTTCACCCAGCAAGAATTTAGGATATTTGTTAAGAAATGTTAAATAAGGCCACGGCCACGGTTCAAACCCCAGGTCAGACATCAAAACGAAATATGAAAAAAAAATTTCGGCGACTTCCTTTCAGCAGGTTTCTAGCAAAAATTCTGAGAGTAAATAAAATTGCGATGAAAAGTTTCTCAAAAATTTGTGGTTCGGAGTCGACTTTAATTTGTTGGTTCCGCCACTCATGTATAAAATGAACACACACAACATAAGTGGTGTGAGAAACTAGGTCCATAATCCTGACTGAAGGGTTGTAATGACCAATTATGTATATGTACATATGTATCGAATGGTGTGACCAACTGGCGAAGGCGGGCAAGGAAAAGAGGCGCCTGGAAGACAGGCCGAAATCCGTTGATGTCGGGTTGTTATAGGCCAGTAAGACCGACGTTGGCCAGGCCATTACTATGAATAATGAGCTTGATTACCAATTTATTTTGGCCTAAATCGGATGATCTGGCCACTAACGAAATGTGGTCTGAAAAGGACGACGCTATGTTGGTCGTGTGGTTATAGTCACCTCAGACGGAAGCGATGCAAACTGGCCACCCGTTAGACTTTTGCTTGTGCTGTTTTCTTAAATTTATAGATTGGAAACTCTTAATGAAAGGGCCATTATAATATTAATTATATTTTATTTGGTTTTTTTGGCATTCACTTTATTTACATGTTAATTATTTTCGGTAGCGATCGATTAATATTTCTATTAATGAAATGTAAACACGTCTGTAATAAAAATAACAGCCAACACCATAGCCATTGTATTTCATAATAAAATGATGAAATAAATAAAAATTAATAACGAAATAACTACGATTTATTCACAGGTAATAAAATAAATTGAAATTTTTTGTCAGAATATTTATTAATTTTAATGACAAATCCGCCTGACAATCAACTGCATTTGAACTGTGAATTATTTTGTAATGAAATCGTTCGTATTTAAAACAAGTTTTCATTCATTCTGTGTGTGATTTATTTATTCAATTAAAATTCGCCACTTTTTTTTTCATTTTTTTCTATTTCTTTAGATTTTCTGTTTTTCTAGGGTCATTATGAAAAAATCATCACAAGCATAAATTTATTCAACGCCTCTCATGTGGTAATTTCCAGGTAATAAATGTTGTTCTTGGCTTGGTTTTTTTTCTCTAATTGATGGCATTAAAATTTAATGTCTTGCCATTAGAATACATTGGCATACACAGCCAACAACAAGAATTTTTAAACTCTTTTACATTTTAATTGCATTTGAAACTCAGGCAACTTTTAAGTGGAGATTAACTTCAAATGTCATGTGTGAGTACCAAGCATGTTGAAAAACTGATTTTATTTATGACTTTCAATATTTAATTGTATCATTGGAATTTTTAAATCATTTTTAAATTATAAAAAAGATCAAAACGGCAAACAGAGAGATGAGTAGAATTGCTTTCAAGTGTTCTTCAGGAGAATTTTAAATGAACTTCTAAACACTGAGGACAAGTGAAATATTTTATAAGATTAGAACATGTTGATGTTTTTTAATAGATTCGTAACGTACTACAGAGTCTTTTTCAAAGCGTTTCCTATCATTAAATTTCATAAATAAAATAATTTCATAAATAAAATAGTCCAGAAGGCACTGTATTGGCTTATTAGGCGTAAGGCTACGGTTCAAATCCCCATGTCAGACATCTCGAACAAAACGAAATATGAAAAAATATTTCTATGAACAGCTTTGCGGGTTTTTAGTATTACACTGATGTGTGTTTAAGGATATTACTTCCTAGTCTTGACTTGATTGGTCAGTTGCTCTCTCTGGTACCCGTTGTAGCCCGATCTGTTTATTACTTACAATTACAGACAAAAAATACATATACATGCATATACATTGAAGTCGCTGTGGTCTAGTAGGTAGTGTGTTGGCTTATTAGACGTAAGGCCTGGTGTCAAACCCCAGGTCAGGCATCTCCAACTGAAAGAAATATAAAAAAATATTTCTTCGCCGACTACCTTTCAGCAAATTTCTGGCAAAAACTCTGAGAGTAAATAAAATTGCCATTAAAAGTTCCTCAAAAATCTGTCGTTCGGAGTCGATAGGTCCCGCCACCTATGAAAAATTCGCATACACAACATAAGTGGTGTAAGAAGTTAGGTCGTAGTCCTGAGTAGTCCAGTTAAGTAAGTAAGCGTGTGAGATAAAATAAATATTTTTTATTAATTGTGCGGAATACAACATCGTTTAAATGTCCCCCAGCTTCTCTAGGTAGAGTACAACCCAAATGTTAAATTTTCCATGACTTTGACAATGACTAGTCGCCGTAGTATAGTAGTTAGTGTGTCGACCACGGTTCAAATCCCAGGTCAGACATTAAAACGAAAATATTAAAAAAATATTTCTTCGGCAACTGCCTCTCAGCAGACTTCTGGTAAAAACTCTGAGAGCAAATAAAATTGCCAAAAAGAGTTTCTCAAAAAATCTGTCGTTCGGAGTCGACTTTAAACTGTAGGTCCCGCCGCTCATATAAAATTAAAGCAGACAACATAAGTGGTGTGAGAAGTTTGGTCGTAACCCTGACTGAACGGTTGTAATGACCAGTTATGTATGTATGTATTAATATAACATTGGCTTTAAGATTCGCATACACCTGCAACTTAAGAAAACCCCACAAGAAACAGTGTTTCGGTATCAAATTGCACGATCTCAGTACCCAGTTTGCATCACTTCCGCGAGAGATAACCATCCATTCGAAATTGCTTGTGCATGATCTGTGAGGCAGACATTCCTATTGAACACCATGTCGTTGGTTTCCAAAATATCAAAGCATATAGTGCTTGCCAAGAAATATGGATCGATAACCTCGCCAGCCAAAAATGAATACCAAAAAGTCACTTTTTCGTAATGAATAGGACGCTCTTGAATCTCCTGTACATTGATATCGTTCCATAATCGATAATTTTGTTTTGTTTCCGTAACCATTCATCAAATAATGGTCCTGATTGCTGAAGATGAGTTTTGCGATGAAAATGAAGAACAGTTGCCAAGAGCTCCAAAACCCAAATTTAACGAACACACGACCTTGGTCCATTGACATTTGTAATTGACAGCCTGAATAAATGCCGACTAATTTCAAAGATGTACCTCCAACAAGATGGCCTGTAAAAGAGCGGAAGTTCCTGTTGAAGGACCCTAAGTACACTCATGTATTGTAGTTCGAAAGTGATGTGTTGCTTTCACTGTAATGAAGTTCTGACTTTTAATTCCTCTTTCGATTATTTTTAGTACGTGTGAGAAAATTCAAAATGAATAGAAACTCTTCTAATTCATCGTCTTAATAATTCAATTGAACTTACAACAAAAAACTAATAAGTTTATTAAACATTTTAGTGTGAGTCACGTAGTGTCTTTTTTCTCTTTTTTTTGCTATTTCCGTAGTACATATAATGAACATCATCATTACCAAATATGATGATGATGATTATGACTGCTCCCTTTGATCGGCGTGTCATGATGCTGTTGCTGCCTTTTTAACCTTAAATAAATTGTTTAAAATATTTCAAAAATATTTCTGTGTGTGTGTGTGTGTTCATTACTAAATCTCATAAGTAACATGTCTTTATTACTCTTATTTTTTGTTTTTGTAAGTTTTTTTTTGTAATTATTTCTGTTTAATTTAAATAAATGTCGAAGAGTCAACAAAAATATTGTTGCACTCATAATAATGTACCATCGATGTACATTTGAATGTGTAATACACTGGAGCCTGGTGCTACGGCAGATTAAAGCGAAAGGCAACTCTGAAATTTGACAGCTGTCACTTTTATTTATTGCTATTATAAAAACAGGAAAGCTTTATCAAAGAATAACGCGTTATAATTACGATAACATACATACCGATTTCGACATTACAAAATTTCAATCAGGATTATGGACCTAGTTTCCCACACCACTTATGTTGTGTGAAGTAATTTTATACATAAGTGATGGGACCTACAGTTTAAAGTCAATTCCGAACGACAAATTTTTGAGAAACTTTTCATGGCAATTTTTTTTTAATCTCAGAGTTTTTGCCAGAAATCTGCTGAGAGGAAGTCGCCGAAGAAATATTTTTTCATATTTCGTTTTGTTGGAGATGTCCGAACTGGGGTTTGAACCGTGGCCTCACGTCTAATAAGCCAACACACTACATACTAGACTACAACGACTTCTAAAAGTATAACGAGTTATAATTGCAAGAATGGCTTACAAAAAATTACACTGAGTGCGTTCGCTAACTTCGAACAACACTCTGTCGAGATATTTCACTTAACGCGTCAACCATTCGAAGATTGGTCAACAGAAATAGATGATGCTGGGTAATATAACTCTTTTCTGTCTATGTACCCGTCGGTAGTTTAGAAATATTGCTACTGTAAACGAGAATGCCGACGAAAACTCGATAATATTTAGTTCTTCGTTCTCAAACATGAGTAACTTCTCAACTTCTCAACGAAGCACTACACCGCGAATTTTGATGAAGGACCTCAACCGTGACCTGTGTGAGTATAAAAGATCATAGTGTCGACCATGGAAAGCGCCGTAATAAAGCAAAACCAATTATTCAAAAAGACATCTTCTCCGATGGAGTACATTTCCATCTGAATGGCTTTGTGAATATACAACAAAATTAATGAAATCGGGTCTTAGAAAGCTCTCATGTAATCCATGACAAACAATTACACTGGCTTACTTACTTTTTAAACTATGGCCGTAATGAAAGCCACCTCTTATCTGGTTGTCCGATAGTGTAGTTGGTGGTGTGCGAGGTAGTGTTCTGAGACCGTGGGTTCGATTGTAACCAGAGACTTCGAGTGTTTATGATTGTCAAATTGTTTGTCTGTCATTGTACATGATTATTCACAATAGGAAAAAGAAAGTGAGAATTATTATAAAAAACAATTCTCGAAATCGACTAAGGATTTACGCTGGTCATTACAAAAAAATATTTAAAAAATTTCCAAAAAAATTTTTCTCGTTCCATTCTTCTATAACTATCTTTCAGGTTTTCCAACACAATGCACTGCATGAATAGCAGTTATCTCTTAAGTGTTGGTCTCCAAAATAAAAAAAAGCTTGGGAGGTAAACCACACTTAGACCAAGTTACATTGGCATGGAATCTTTCGAAGCTAACAATAAAGTTCCTTAGTCTCTTCTTGGATGTTTAATCCTGACATTTGGAGAAAGCACACTAATTGTTGAAGCGTAGGTGCTTTTTTTCCATACAACATGTAATCAATTATAAGAGAATAGTTTCCCGCTCTTCCTCACCTCTGAAACATCGGCAGTATTTATTGGCATATCGACAAAACATATTGTTGGTCTGTCTCTCATTAAGAGACCGGCGTTTGCGGAAAACCATCCAAAAGTTTAGTGTCTTGACAGGTTTATAAAAAAGTATGCTTACATGTATTATCTCGTACGGTCAATACTTCAACTGGAAGGCGACCATTGCTTTATCGACTGACTTATTCTTACCGACTCCGAAAAGATGCCTTCAGCCACGGCTTCAATCAGTTTAGACCCATGCATTTCACTATTTTAAAGTGCCCTTCTATCTGGAAAGGATAAGCTGAACTTTCACAAGAAATCAAAGTGTGGTGTCATGTAATTAATGTTTCCGAAAGTTCCCAATTTCAACGATTGATGAACTGATAATTATTCGATTCGTAGCACTGTCCGTGAGCCCAGAGGTTTTGAATATATGCTTATTCGCATATATTCTAAGCACACGGGATAATGACTTCGGTAATGATAATGGAATGTGTTTTGTACTTATTACCGGATATTGATCTCAGACTTAAACCCCTTTGGATAGCTTGATTTATAAGGCGATATGCAATTGGGTGTTGGAATCATGGATTTCCCTTAAACTAAGAAAACTGTATGGCGTGACTTTAGTCAAGCAGCTTAACCAGTAATTCGATTTTAAAGACCATGGTTGGAGGTGTTAACATTTAATAGCAGGGTCATCTCGCATTCCTTACAGTG
Organism: Sarcophaga subvicina; assembly: GCA_936449025.2. Lineage (NCBI taxonomy): Eukaryota > Metazoa > Arthropoda > Insecta > Diptera > Sarcophagidae > Sarcophaga > Sarcophaga subvicina. The sequence goes on from OW388084.2 coordinate 46,241,593, forward strand.
GCATATTTCATTGGCTACCCTAAAAATCAGACAACATTTTGTGACACTCGATCCATTGTGCAAGACTCGCTCACTGCTAATAAAACAAAATCCCTTGTTTTTATCATGCTTTTCGTATGTTCCAATAAATGCCTCAAGAACATTAAATGAAGACAATAATTGAACGATGTCTTACGAAATTAACACGAGCTCTTGCCTAACGAGCTGATGCGTTTTTATTCTTCAGTTGCAATTGCATTTGAAGGACCACATGATGGTTCTGCTGTACCGATTTTTTTTGTCTATGATTTCTGAGCATGCAGAGCGTTGGGTTTGGGATGTAATCACCCTGATACTGCGAAGTATTCTTTCCAGAACTGAAATGGAATTGAGTTGTGATATATAAGAGAAAAAGGAGTCATTAATTTACCCAACCATAGAAGTACTTTGCTTTTGATTGATGCTTGTTCAAGGAAAGTTATTTCCATTCAAACTTACAGGAGTTACGTTTCTTAGGAACTCCAAATTCCTGAGTCTATGGGTGTAATGAACCCGTAATCAATCTCTTGTTTTTTACATAAGTATCCAGAATATCGCACATAAAGTATCAAAGTAGAAACCGCCGTAGTCTAGTTGGTAGTGTGTTGGCTTATTAGACGTTAAGCCTCGGTTCAAACCCCAGCAAAACGAAATATGGAAAAATGTTGGGGCGGCGACTTCCCCTTAGCAGATTTCTAGCAAAAATTCTAAAAGTAAACACAATTGCTGTGAAAAGTTTCTTAAAAATCTGTTGTTCGGCGTGGACTTTAAACTGTAGGTGCCGCCATTCGTATATAAAAATTAACACACACAACAAGAGTGGTGTGAGAAGCTAGGCCGTAATCCTAGCTGAAGGGTTGTAATGAACAATTATGTATGTATGTATCAAAGTTCAGCTGTTTCAGTTGTTTATATTAAAAATGTTTGTGATGTCAACAGGGGTCCAAGTGTACAACGAATTGTTATTTAAACATCAGGTATTATGTTTGAGATGATTCAAACGGTACCATGACTTATTTTTTGTTGTTTTTTTTCAACTTGTAATACTAATTCGCCTTCGTGAATTAAAAGTTTTGTTTTGGAATTTGAAGGTGTTTCATTTCATTTTCATACAATGGTTTTTGGTGGCTAAAGCCACCAAAGGAAGAGACACTCTTGATGCTCGAGGTGTTATACAAAAATATTTTATTACACTTGTTATTGTTGTTATTTGTGGAGTTAAAAAAAGAACTAAACTTACATCAAATATGCCACAGTCACTAAGTCTGTATCATCTACAGTGTATTTAGTTTGTGTATACGTAAGTATTTTTTGTTTTAGTTTCGGTTTTATGATTACAACAGATAAAATAGTTTTTTTTTATTACTTTCTGCACCAAATAAAGGTTACAAACCTACAATTGGTTTTCGCTGTTCTTTTAATGATTTTGACATTTGGCCATTAATTTATGACATGATTTTCATATATTTTTCAAAAATTTTTATTATTTTTTTTTTTTTGGTAAAATTATTAACACAGCGATGTACTACATATTTGTAGGGCAATAAATAAAGAATCCATTAAAATAAACGATAAAGTAAAGTAGAAGAGGCATTTAATTAATTTTCGTATTGAGGCTTTCATTTGCTCCACGTACAGCAGCATCATGGGCTGCCTGTGATATTTTATGCGATATGTGTGTACCTTGTGGCTGGAAACCATTCTCATCAGCTATGTATTCTACTACGACCTCATTGCCACTTTGATCAACATAACTATAAGAGCCCTTTACCACCAGATATTCTTGCTCCGAAGCAGGGTTCATAACAATACCCACCTCTTGTCGCTTAGAACCATCCGTGCCCTCATAGTAGTACATGTAGGAACCATCCTCGGTTTTCTCTTCGCCTTGGCTTAATATGGACACAAATTTCTCTGTTTCATTTTGTTTAGAAATACTGGCTGCTAAAGTCATAACAACAAATGTAAAGCATACGATCTAAAAATATAGTCCATCTTTTAATATGAATTAATTAGTCGCGTCTACTAAAAAGCAGTTTGATTGTTTTACTTACTAATTTAACAAGCATTTTAGTTTATTTCTTTATTTTATTTTTCTTAAAACTAGTTTAGTATGAATATTCTAGAGTTACTGGTTTATTGCGTCTAAAAGATTTGCTCTTTTATACCACTGGATCATTTAATTTCCATTTTCTCCTCTTTCTTCTTGTCTTTCTAGATTATATAATTCTGTTTGAAATTGTTAAGCACGTTGGCTTGCTAATTTGGGTCAAAGAAATTCTGAATTTGAATTTAAATATTGTAAATGAGTTTGAGTGCTAATGCTAAACAGAAGGTCTTTGAACTGACAATATTGTCTTCAGTATTTAACCCTCAAATTTCTATGGGTGTTATTTACGTCCAAGCTAAACATTGTAATAAAATTATTTTAAATTTCTTTAATAAAGTTGAACACGATAAGGACTTCGATTTATGTGTAAAAATTTCAATGTAAAAATTAGTGCCGAATCACTACGGAATTGACACATTTGTTAAGAAAATTAAGAAGAATACAAATGCTGACCAGCTTTTACTGTATGATTGACGCTATTTGTAGCTGTTGTCGAACTGCAAAATTCTTCATTCTGATAACATACACCAGTACTGACAGATAACATGAAAATCAGAACCAGTAACCCAAAATCTTAAGACAATTGGAACTGAAATATTTACACCCACCCCGAGATTTTGGCTGCTAAGGTAACATTGGGTAAGTATTGGATTAGATTTTTCAATATAGACTTCCGAACTTTGACAATTTTGTAGAAGCTATATCTGTCAAGTTGGTTGTCATTTATTCAAACTGTTTAGCCAGATCACCGTGGACGGACATAGCATTCAACAACACGTGAAAATAATAAAATTGTTTTATTAAAATGTGTGTCCTGTTCCGGCTATGTACCGCCCTCATTTTTCCCCCATTTTACAATCGACATACTTGTCCTGCAAAGGGGACTATTTGTAATGTGGTGAATAAATTCGAGTTCACTGGTTCAGCAAACGATTGACCAAAATCCGTGAAACTCAAAATTTGCCGAAAACATTGTCACTGTCCATGAGAGTGTGCAGGAGAAGTCGGGGCAGTCAATTTTGCCGTCCATGCGTTGTGACTTGGGTTTGCATCGGTACAAAATTCAACTGATCCAAGAACTGAAGGTAAACGACCAGAGACAACGACATGTGTTTGCTGAATGGACTCTAAAGCAATTGGCAACTGACCCTTATTTTCATTGAAAAATCATCTTCAACTATGAGGCTCATTTTTGAATGAATGGATACGTGAACAAACAAAATTATTGAAGAGATCCAACAGCAATGCCGAAAAAGTCACTTGTGTGGATTTTAAGCTAGCGGACTCATCTGTTATAATATAATCTTCTTTTAGTCTGAATTAGAAGAGCTAGACACCAACTCCGTATGTACCACACAGCTTATTTAATATTGGATATTTTGAATTCTCTTAAGTCGCAGACATAAGCAACAAATCACAGCGGTCTGCACTTCCAACATCCACGGGGATCCATTGTAAAACTTAGATATCAACATCCAATTGCAAATATCTTATAATTACAACTATCCGAAGTGTTTTAAATAAGAGACATTCCATTTTTATAACATTTCTTAATGTTAACATGCAAATAGGAGAGCCTGCCCTCGTCAAAACCGCTGGACTACTAAACAGCGACACGCATCGAATAAATATCACTTCAACAATACCATATTCCAGAGTCATGGAAAATTTGGTTTTTAGGATGCACTACAGTCGGAGAAATCTTGGCAGACATTTGAACGATATTATATTCGACACATAAGGAAATCAAGTGGCATTTCAAGCAAATAAAAAAAATTCGACAATATAATGATACGATGCGCTTAATGAAAGATTTTGTCTACGGCGAAAAATTTAAGTCCCATAATATTCATAAAAATATCCAAAATAAAAATTAAAAAATTGAATGCAAATAAAAAATCCATCCCCTTGAACTGTACCGAAACATGAAATGCTGTCACTTTTAATATCTAACTATAGCGGATCAGAGGTTTGGCAAAGGACAGACTAACAACTCCTATCGATCAAGAAGAGCAAATAAGTTTAGATCAGTCATACCCTAAATGATAAGCAGAACTGTACAGAAACGAAGCCCTGCTCTAAATTGAAAAAAACAAGTGTAATGCGTTAGAGCGAATAGAAATGTTTTCAAAAAATTTATTGAGGCCTCATGTTTCTTATAAGAACCAAGGGAACTTATGTATACCAACTTAATATGCTTTTCTAGATGATGGTCTGCTTGTGTACATTTGTATTATTGTAATGTTAATCTGGTCGAAGAATTATTAAAAAAAAGTCAGTGAAATAACGGAACAAATTTCAAAAGAGTGGCACTTAACACTTATAACTATTTGAAGGGACCTGAATATATTAGAAGTCGTCTCAGACTTCTCGAACAAAACTAAATATGGAAGAAATATTTCTTCTTCTTAGCAATCTTCTGCCAAAAACTCTGAGAATTTTAAAAAAAATTTTAATATAAAGTTTCTGGCATCTGTGTTTTGTAATCCACTTCAAACTTTTATTTCCACCACTATTGGATAAAATTAACACACACAACTTGAGTGTTGTAAGAAGCTAAGTTGTAATCTTGCCTAAAAGTTGTTGTAATGACCAATTAAGTAAGTAAGACAGTTCAATATAGGGGTGCCATTTTAGGAAAGGATTTTTTATTTTATAATACCAACACAACATATACAACAAAATAAATTATGGGAAGGGGGACAGAGCTAGTAGTGTTTGTCGACATTAGATTTGAATCTTTTTATATAATAAGTGGGAGGAGGGAGTTCCACAAACTGATAGTAATGCAGTATGCTATCCACTGGCCAATCAATCACAAACTGATGTGCCCTGCAAGAAAGACAAATGCTACGTAAGAGTAGTCGAATTTAGTGAACAAATCCCCTTATTTCACTAAAGCAAAATCCATTGTAGTAGCGACAGAACAGTGAAACACAAGCCACATTGCGACGATGCTTTCATTAATTAATAGAATTGATGATAGACACCATACCGTCATTAATGAACACCTTTGCCCTCTCCTGTAGGTGATTGAGAAGATTTAAAATAGACTTCGAGACACCGGCTCATACATGAGAGTTGTATTCCATGCTAGGTCTGATATAAGTAGTGGTAAGGACATCAGATGAAGTAAAGAATTTCTTGCACCGTCTTAAGGAACGCAGGTCCTTGAATGCTTCTTCGTACACTTGAAAAATGTGCTGGTTCCAGCAAACATTACACTAAATTTACAGAACATCAAGAGGGCCCAACTCATTTATATCTACTCCCCCCATAACTAAACTAAACTGCTAAAACGAAATGAAATTGAACCATTTATGAAGCGAATGATTACGGGCGTTGAAAAGTTGATCGTTTGTGGCACTAAGGAGTATATGTTTGCAATACTTGGTATTAATTTCGAAACAACTTATAGAATATTAGTTTAGACTTGTGCGATTTGTCCAATTCAGTGTATCGGATGATTATTTTTTCTTAAACGATTTCGATAGAAATTTTGTATGTTTCAAGCTATACTGCCATATACAAAAATATTCGATAAGTGAACTTTAAAATGCCAGAAATCAAATTTCGAATAAAACTTGTATACAACTATTTTGCCGAATGTTGTATAATGTTTCAAGAAGAGTTGTTCATTCGATTTCTAATAATAAATAATTTTATCAGACGTATTTATGGAACTTTATTGCCGCTTCATTAGGAAATTTTTGACAAAAAAAAAAATATAAAATCCGTAGAATAATTTGAAAATAAATTTTAAAATTCAATTTCACACACTGTGATAAAGCAAACAAGAAATGCGTTGGCGTTGCATGTTGATTTGGTCGTCTTCATGATTATTTTTTTTTTGTTTCTGTTTTCGTTATTTCTTATGTCAGATATTTAAGAATAAAAAATGTTTTAAAAATAAAATACTCGAATATATTGTACGTGTGCTAAATTTCAAATAAAAAAACTGCATAATCAAAAGCAGCGTTAATCTTTTGAATATAAAAACAAGTGCGAATATTCGCAAATTAAACGATCATAAATTCTAAACATTAATGCTGACGTTTGGTTTTTGAAAACAGAATAAAAAAATCACAAATTACGACTGAAAATTCTATTTCACATGAGATCAACAATGTTTTCTAATTAAATAAAAAAAATTAAAAAAATGTAATTCAAATTAATAATACAATACAATAATTGTATAAACAATAATAATAATAAAGAAACAGTACAAGTATATTGCATTTGAGTCAAATGAAATTAATGAAATCATTAAGCAAAACTACAATTTATGTCTGTAGTTGATGATAAAGTCTTCGCATAAAATTAAGGTGCATTTAAATGTAGTTGAGCCAATAAAATTCATAAAAATTTTGTATTTTTTTTTATTCATTCTTCTTTATTCCTCTGTTCATTATTTTTTACCATCCATGATGATGATATTCATCATTGAAACTGTTTAGAAATAGAAAAACACAGCCTTTCCACCACAACACTTTGCATTCATTAGTCAGAATCGTAAAGGAATGTCTTCGTTCATAATACTGTTACTCAAATTATTTTAATATATGAGTACAGTCATAATACATCTGCTTAAGCTCTCAATTTAAAATTAAAAACGCTTTTGCCTGGAAGCCCTTTTCAAATCATTTTATTTTTTTCTCTCTTTTTTCATTCATTCATTAAAATAATTTGAATTTCTATAAGAAGAAAAAGAAAAAAAGCAAAAAAACTATAATCGATTGCTTGGCATCATTATTAATTAGTTTAATTAAATTTAAATATTAATCATTAAGTGATTACCCGTCACGTTTCAATGGTTCAGTAAATTAATGGGAATTTGAAGGGAATAAATTTAAATTTGTTTTGATTGTGATACAATACGGAAGTCATTATTAAATGAATTTAAAAGTTTTCAAAATAAAAAAAAAATTCTTAATTAAAGGAGTTTCCTATTGCTTACATAAATAATATTAAAAAGTTAAGTTATTATTAGCTGAGCTAGTTGAGTTGCAAACATCATAAGAAACTTTATTAACCTACTGACAGCATTTTTCAATTTGAATTAAAAAAAAATATGTTTTCAGGGATTATTTTTTCTAACAATCTGTAGAAATTAATTAGCAATTAAAATATGAAAATTCGTTTATCAAAACGGAGAAAAATTGTTTTGGAATTGGAAAATAATTCCTTATTTCAATAACAAATTAAAGTCCTCGTTTTATAAAACACACTTTTAAAGGGTCTTCTATGTTAGCTTGACTTTGAAAACCGCTGTGATCCTACTGCGGCTTAAAAATACACCTCAAGAAAGAGTTATATATTCTCGGTGGCCAGTTCACTTCATTTACATGTAGGGTAACAAAGCCCTCAAATTTTTCGAGCAGAATTTCCAATGACAACACCACATGCTCCATTCTGCTCCAAAATCAGTTGGTAATCATTGACCTATAGTGGAAGCATTACATCTCCAGCCTAAAATCTACAACAAACAGTGAATTTTTCGAGATGCATTGGACTCTCTCATATTGGTTGGTATCTTCCCAAATTCAATAATTTTTTTTGCTCATGTCTCCATTCATAGAGAAATAGAGCTCATCACTGAAAATGAAGATTGGTCGGTACGTGGCGGGAACAGAATACCCATTTTGATAAAACCATTTTATTATTAACAAGTATTATCGAATGCTATAATCAATCGTCTTTTGTGCTTTGGAAAAACAGACTGAATGTCAATTAATTTGATAAATATGACAAGATGGTCGTTGCTAACTTTCAAAGTTCGGAAGACGCTGTTAGAAGACCCGATTTTTGTTGTCACGTTTTAAAACACTAACAACTACACACAAAAAAATTTGATTTCTTTTATCGAACATCAAGTGCTGTCGAGTCCCCAACACTGATACTATCCATAAGTACCATTATTGACGACATCTTAATAATGTCACACGTAAAAGTTTTGAAACAAAGTACATGTCCACTCAAAGATTGCCTGCAAGTGAGATGCCAAATAGAGCCGTGCAAATCACAAGTGCCAGAAGGGATCTCATCTCTAAGAACTCATTGTATGACCTGAGATTGATTGACATGCCTTTTGATTTCTTAAGTGATTATCTCTTGATTTGTGACTTTATTAACTTTAACTGCGTGTATAACCCCGACATATTTTGTATTTAAATCCTAAGCTGGTGTATTATTTTTATAAGGGGATTAACGTAAATTTTCTGACCCGAAATGTTTTGACAAATAGAATGAGTCCAGCAGTAAACCACCTAAAGACAGACAACCTGTTAAAAAAAGGACAGCAGGATGACAAAGTTCGAAATAACAACAAGAGGTGCTTTGTTGAATGGATGGACTTCGTGCTTTACTATAACGTCCACAACCACAAATATATATAGATAATGCTGTTCACCTACTGCGAAATATATACATATATAGTCGCCAGAAAGTTTTCCTTATTTTGCTTACGATTCATGAAATACAAAATAACTCCTATCGAGCCTACAATAGTTTTAAAGTTTTTGGTTCTCACTAACAGCTCTTTAAACTCGTATATATACATATGTGCCATCCAAATGTACAAATATTTAGATTAGATTTACATAAATAACCCTGTCATAGTTATAAACAGTATTCCCCGGATACAAGCAATTAAAAAATGCTCGCATGAAAGTGCTTATAAGCGGGGAAGTCTGGTATCGAAGTCCCGCACCTGGGAAAAAATAGCAAAGCGTCGTACAAGTTCATAGAATTATATTTGTCCCATTAATAGCACTGACTTCGTATTCGTTCGAATGCCGGTTAGTCGGAGAGGGTTTGATCATCATCTACAACCGTATCAATTTGAGATGTTTGAGAAAATATTGCCAATTACTATGGTTGATAGTCAGGTTGTTGATTTCTCCGAGTGTTACACCAGGCCAGATTACTAGAAGAAGAGCGGTACAAATTATTCACAAAGGCGAACATTGCCAACTCTAACAGGAATCAATTATCTGAGATTGCCTTGCCTCAGTTGGTTACGTATTATGGCAGCCTTTGCCTCGAGCAGAATAAAACCATAAAGAACATTCTATGAAATTGTATTGTGGTGTTAAGTTAGAGGACGTGTACTTGTCAATTTAGACAAGTACAGTACCCGGAGGTCGATTTGACCCATTGTACATAACGTCCTTAAGAAGGAAGGATAAAAGAGGGGATAGGAAGGAAGTAGGAAGGGAGAATGGGAAACGAAGCAATTACACAGACCAGAACAAAACAAAATGGTAGAACGCGACTACACCGAAGAAGCCCTAGCAGTTCTCAACCAGCTCAAGTTACTAATGAATCTGTGGAGAGTCTTAATGTCGGCTCTCGACACAGAATTCAAACCATCAAAGAAGCCCCTACCAAGGGTCCTCAACCTCAACCTACCAAGGGCTAGTCAGTAACAGAGGAGGTGCTCGACAGTCTCCAACTCCTCCTTATCGCGACATACCTTGCAGTAGTCCGGCTGGGATCTGTTACATATCCCCGTCAGCGACCTAATCTCCCAGTGCCCTGTGATAAACCCTATAATTAACCTTAAACTGGCCTTAAACTGGCCTTATCCAAGCCCAGTAGCCAACCTGTTCTTACACTGTCTATAGCAGACCATAGACATCGAGAAACATAACAACCCGATTTACTCTCCCAACGCCTCTGCTCGTCCTCCCTGACCCATTGATCGATGAGTTCGTAGAGGTGGCAGATTGGAGGGTCAGGACCAACTATCACATCGCCCTCAGAAAGTGAAGCTAACCTAGCGAGAGCATCCGCCGTCTCATTGCCCAGTATTCTGCTATGACCCGAAACCCAGCATAGACGGATACGATCTGGTCCAAAAGTCCTTAACGAATCGTTGCATTCGCGACCAAGCCGTGATTTGCACCAGACCGACACAATGGCCCTTACGGCAGCCTGACTGTCAACGAAGATCACGTAGGATTCCGAATCCGAAGCAGGGGGCACCAGCTATGGCGCCTGAAACACGCTGCAGTCATCATTTAACCCGAAGTGAAGTTCAAGACCGAGTTCCCTACAGAAAACTTCAGCACCTGTACTTCCACCTAACTTAGACCCATCTGTGAAGATGGCCTCTCTGCCCTTGGAGTACCTTACCATTCCATTGTGCTCTTTCCGGTATAAGTATTCTTAAACCAGGCATTAACATAGCCTCTGGCACAATATAATCGGTGGCTTTGTCCGAAAGTCCATTTTTCCAATAAATCTGCCGAATGGCTCAAGATTTTTTACTTTATCATCGTGACCCAACTCAACATATCCCCATAAAGAGAAATCCATTATTATATCTGGGGTGCTAAAATCCAGGGAATATTGTAAGCTATAATCATGGATTGGCCTTCTACTTTAAAGTCTCACGAGCACGTTTATAATGGTTTGAAAACAAACTGATGATTTCATTCCTTAAACATCTGCTACTGCCCGGAGAATTTTTATTCACATCGCCTCGTATAATTGGCATTTTACAAAAGAAAATATTGTTCGAAATATTCGAAAATAAAAAAAAACAACAATTATTTATTATTTATACACTCATAATGTACAATCATTTGTCAAAAGTGTCAAATGAGCAACAAAAAAAAAAAGTAGACACACTGCTGCACTTTAAGGTACAAAATAAATGCATTTCTATACACTTCCATTAGATTTGTTTGTTTTCTTTTTTATTTTTATTTTTATTGTCTCATTTGAATTAACACTCAATTTATAAAAATTTTTTTTAATTTTATTTTTCAATTTTTTATTCAAATCTTAAAAAAAATTTTAAAAATAAAAACTTTTAATGCTGAAACTGAATTAAACAATAAAATCTGTTTTTAAGCTTGTATGTATGTATTGTTTAATGTACATTTATGTATATACAATAGAAACAAAAATTTATAATAATAATATTTTCTGTTCACCTACACTTGTTAGTAAAACGTCATTCCTTCCCATTTGTAAAGAAAAAGAAAAAAAAATTCAATGGGCATGTTATGGATGCAACTAATGATGCCTGCTGTTGTCAGTCGTCAATCGTTGTTAGAAGTGGAATTGGCCAATACCCCGAAATGCTGAAATTGTAAAAAAATCCATTTTGTTTTGGAATTCTTCTAACGATTGAAATTGATGACTGCTGCCTCAAATGTTTCGCCATTTGTCTACAATTAATTCTAATGCAACTCTCCTCTACCAATCACAGTTAAACTTTGTTTTTTTTATTTTTTTGTTTCAATTTTTTAGAAAATATTTGAAAAATTATTTAAAAATCAATTTGTTTTTTATTATTGTTTTCTAATCAGTTTTACTGGCGTCTTTTTTAAAAAAGTTTAAAATTTTAATGGTTTTTTGTTTTTTTTTTTAAATGTATCAGTAAACGCTCTGTCACAATCGGAGTATCTTCATATGTTTTTATAATTAAAATGAATTCGTTACAGTTAATATGTAAGTGACAAGACCAATTGACTTTTGACACATGCATACAATGTTACTAAGTCAGTACTTAAATGCTTAGGAAGGTTACACAAAGCAAAATAATATGGACACACACTGTGTGTCATCAGAGAAGATAGAAATAAATTTGAATATACAGGAGGTTAACTCAAAACGGCTAGAGATGCTACATGACATTGTATCGTTGTACTTGCCCCGTACGCATGGCTGTTGTTCATCATATTGATGTTATTCAAAGCCGAATATTTATGCTCGACCCCATTCTGTATCAAAGGCTTTTATTGCTGCAGAAAGATCGATAGAAAGAAGTACATACCACAATTTGTGTGTTGGCTTATTAGACGTAAGGCCACGGTTCAAACCCCAAGTCACACATCAAAGCGAAATATGAAGAAAAAATATTTCTTCAGCGACTTCCTCTCAGCAGATTTCTGGCAAAAACTCTGAGACTAAATGAAATTACCGTGAAAGAGTTTCTCAAAAATCTGTCATTCGGAGCCGACTTTAAACTGTAGGTCTTCGCCGCTCATGTATAAAATTAACACACACAGCATGAGTAGTGTGAGAAGCTAGGCCGTAATGCTGACTGAAGGGTTGTAATGACCAATTATGTATGTGTGGTCTGTGACCAACCAGCACAGACTTCTTTATCATTTTCTACAAATTATTCTTGGACAATCCTGGGTGAGTGATTCGTAACCTTACCCTGAAAGAATCAAAAATGGTATTGTATGGTCAAGTTTGTGGCTCGCATTTAATAATTTTCTTTTAAAACAATTAAATAATACGCCCGTCACTATTTTCACAAACATAAGAATTGAGCTACTCGGCACTCGCGTTGGACTTCACAGCACCACTCTATATTTCATGATTTTTACACAGTACTTTTCGCTACGCCCCACACAAAACGTCTACCATCTCATCCAAAAATGTTTGTTCGTAAATGTAACTGTTTATAAGAAGTTATTTGCCTTTTTAACATATTTTGTGGCACAATCTAAGTCCAGTTCTATATTCTAATCTGATATACAGGCTTCTTATGTGGAAAACATGATTTAAGAAATCGCTTCGTTAATTCGTATCTTTTTTTCGTTTTTCACAAGAATTGTTTTTTTTATCATTATTATGTTATTAAACTTGTTCTTTGGCACAATTAATTAATTGTGTTACCTTTCTGTCACATATTGGATTGATGATCTCGCTTTAATATTTTCAGCAATTTCCGCAAACTATTGCCATAATTATGGCAGCTGAACAATTAAGTCTTGACGTCAAAACGTTTTTTTTGTGATTTTTGTTTTTGTTTTGTTAATTTTGTTTTTCTGTTCCATCATGTTATAAACACAATAGACGCAACGCAGCAAACTCAGCAATCTCTCAAAAACAGATTACATGTCTGCATATCGAAGTAATTATTTTATAGACAGCGCAATAACAAGCAACAATGCTACTGCTTTCCATTTAAGCTAGTTTCCATTCTTATTCGCAGCAATGAGAGAATTAGTGCTAACAGTGCGAGGATTTGTGATGGCAATGTGAGGATTAATGCTGTCAGTACTATAACGTACATAAAATAGACGTTTTAAAAACAGCATGTATGAGATATAACTCAAAAAATTATTTTAGTGGAACATTTGGCAGACAGTAAATGAACGGTTTTTTATTTCTTCGGCTTATGCTTTGCCGCTGCTGGCTTTATTATAATTAATGCACATGCAGCTTACTTGAGGCTGCAATACCAAAATTGTTGTACTTGCTGCGCTGCGTCGATTGTGGTTGTAGCATTAAATTGAATAACTATTAGTAATGCACATACATAACATACATAATTGGCCATTACAATCCTTCAGTCAGGATTACGACCTAGCTTCTCTCACCAATTATGTTGTGTGTGTTAATTTTTATACATGAGCGGCGGGGCCTACAGTTTAAAGTTGACTCCGAACAACAGATTTTTTTGAGAAACTTTTCATGGCAATATTATTTGCAGCAAATTTCTGGCAAAAACTCTGAGAGTAACTAAAATTGCCATGAAAAGTTTCTTAAAAACCTGTCGTACTTAGTCTACATTAAACTGTAGGTCCCGACACTCATGTATAAAAATTAACGCACACAACATAAGTGATATGAGGAACTAGGTCGTATTCCTGGCAAATGAAAGTAAATTTTTTTGATACTATTTTTCATACAAGTTTAACGAAATGTTGTTCTACTAAGCACCGGATTTAGCTACTGATGGCGTGACAAATAAAAAAAGCGAGAATTTTTAAATTTGCCTTCACAGTACTACTAGTAATTAAAAAAATTTTGATAATAGCTTCAAAGCCAAATATTCCAATGAAAACAATAAATCGTTTTCTGTATCGTGAAATAAACTGATTTTGATAAAATTTGTTAGGATTGCGGAAATAAAAAATATTTTGAACTAACTAAGAAAGTTATAATCAAAATATAAGAATGAATTTGGGTGGCTTGGTAGTGTAGTGGGTAGTGTGGTGGACAATTAGTGTGAGGGTCTTGGGTTCAATTCCCGTAAGAGACTCTGGTCTATTATACTACACCAATCATAAGGTCTAAGTTACTCAGCTCGTAATAATTAGTTGTATTATAATTAATAAATAAATAAAATTAAATAAGAATGGAATTAACTCAGACAATGATATTATGTCACCCTTCAAACCCCTGTACAAATTATATATTTTGAACATTAACTTCACAATTTTTCTATTCAAATAAAATGAACATAGTACGAGAGAGTACATTCATAATTCGTAATAAAATTTTTAAACGTGTTAAATTTCTTCGAAAAGTGTTAAAAATAGCACTTCAATTGTCTTTAAATCATCTTAAAATTGATATTTAAGATCAGGTTTATACGTAATTATTTCCCTAAAATTAAAACATTTCTGGTGAGAGACATTCAATGAATAATTGACGGGATTTTTGGAGACACGAACGTCTGAACAAGTTTCGATATGAAAACACGTTATCGCATAATAATAACTAAAAGCACTGATTTCACCTTTCAAAGATAAAGAAAGAAACTGAAATACTTTCAACAGCATCTAAAATGTTCATTTTAAACATAAAATTAATTCAATTCGATTCGATTAAATCGATTTCATTGACGTTCATTTTTATCGCATTAATGCAAATATACGTATAAAATAAGCGAATAATCGTTGAACATCAACATTAACATTTCGAAAACTGATTAATGCATGCATGTGGGACAACCAAACTCGAACACTTGATTTCTTTTAAAGTCAGGGTCATTCTAAATCTTGAAAATTTTTGGAAATGTTAATGATTTATACTCATATTAATGGATTGAATAACAACGAAGACAACTAAAAACATTGCTTGCATATAAGATCAAGCAAGATTATTAAACGGAATACCCAAAATCAAGGAAATATGAATACGAATCCATGAATAGAACGTAAGCAACAAAATGCTTAACATCCATCATTCATAGCTCATAACATCTTGTCATGTTGTTGTAGATTTTAAGTCAATCAAATAAGCCAGAAAGAAGTCAATTAATCATCAACGTCTCAGATTTAACGACACATCATAATTCAATATTAGAACATCACATACTAAATGAAGGAATCAAAGAAAAATCTTTTTTGCCTTTTAAACGTATAAACTATAAAAATTAAAAGCAAAAGACACAGAAAGTTTTTTAAAATATGTAAGAAAGATTTATTCGCAGTGATTAACGATTATTTCAGGTAAATATCGCCCGCAGCTACGCCGAAGGTAGTCCATCCGTAAGCTTTAGTAATCTTCTTTTCAAAATATCGGCCAGTATGTCACCAATGACAGCTGTTATGTTGCATTTCAGATCTGGCTTGTCTCTATCACAGATCAGCAATGAGTATTCAACAACATAAATATAATCATACACATAATTTCTGATACATATACGCATTCATACTTATTTTAATACCATGGAACCTCTACTCATATTCAAAGTTTGAAGTACTCATCATACTCATACTTACAACATGTATGATGCTGTTGATTTCGACTCTTCGTAACTCAACACTTACAAGAATCACGAAATAAGTATGATTCGCTTGCTGCTCTGTCTTATTTGCTTAAGTGTCTTTTTTGTAAATGCAACAACAACTAAGACTGTAAATTTTGATGAATGATTCGAATCACTCGAATCATTTATGAGTATTATAAATATTCTTCTAAATTTATAAATCTAAATGAGTAGGCTTATGAATCAAACATATTTCGAATGGCATGAGTTTGATGTCGACGTTGTACTCATACTCATTGCAACCTGTACTTATAAATCAACGTTGTAGTGAGTACGAATGAATTAGAGTACATAGTTAAATTTCAATATTGTTGACTCATTTTCAAAATTTCATGAGTGCTTATGAGTAGCGAAAAAACTATTCAATGCTGATCTCTGGTCTCTATACTTTAAAGACTTTACGTATCCAAACAAGTAGAGGGTTCTGCTCCAAAACGAGATATTATTTGCTTACAATACTATCTCTCCCTCTCTCTCTTTCTATTTCTCTCAATAAGTTTATGGGAGAGCGTGTTCAATTCCAACTCATCGATTGTGGTCAAAAAAAGGCAGTGAGTAGTGCGGTTAAAAGACGTCACCTGGCCACAATCCGTGGCAAACACTATACACTCCTTTCTGTTCTGTTTGTTGAGGTATTCATTGATCCAAAGGTAGTAAAATTCGTGTTTAATAACATTCAGTTTTTGCACGTTTTTAATTTAAATTTTTTGTGGTACATAATGGAAACGATGTCTGACCACAGGTCTAACATCTCCAGCAACAACTCTGAGAGTGAATAAAATTGCCATGAAAAGTTTCTCAAACATCTGTCCTTCGGTGTCCAATTTAATTAAAACTAACGCACACAACATAAGTGGTGTGAGAAACTAGATCCATAATTCTGACTGAAGGGTTATAATGCCCAATTATGTATGTAGTAGTCAAAATCAAATTTATACCTGAGTTTTACTCTTTCGCAAGTGGTGGTGCTGCCTGACCATATTGTGGAGTTCATTGTTGATGTTATCCTCTAGGGAAGGCTGGCATCTGAAGTCTTCCTTAACGAAACGCTTAGAGGTTATGAAAGACCAACAAATTTCGACGTACTAAGGGTTAAAACAGAAATTAGAAAATATTCAGAGAAATACTTAAACAATAAATCAATCAAATGATACAAAATTTATGTCTGTTTCATGTAACAGGCAGTACAGTTCAATGACAAATTAAAGATTTAATAAATAAATAAAATAGTAAAAAATATTTCTAGCAGAAGATTCTTGGGTTGTAGTGTAGTTGACAATATTTAATGCAAAGAAAATCAATTCAAATTTCGAATAATAATATCATAGCTAATTTAAAACATTATCCAACATTATAAGAAATACAATGTTGTAATATATGTATGTATACTTATGAGTTTATTTTTTATTTGATTATTGCTGCTTTACTGTGAATAGCAATAATCATTATAAATAGCACATTTTGTATATACTTTTTATGTCTTTTGTGATATAAATACAACATTCAAGTGTTAGTTTACTTGTAATTTTATTGGAAGTGATAGAGAAAAATGGTGCAGTTATGTGTACCTCATATTTAAAAAGTTGATATTGACAACCAAAAGAATTTAAAGTATGGTAGACTTCAAAGGAGTATTTTTTAAGATACTTAAATAAAAATTGCATTTGCACATATTATGGAATACGTCGACTGTCGGCATTTAAACTCTAACTTACCATTTACTATACATACATATGTGCATTATTCAGACGTATTCCTGGTTGTGAACGTGATACTACCCCACAATGTCTTATTGCATGAAGTTCATCCAAACACTTATCTCCATAGGTGTTTGAAATTTTGTAAACAATTTTGATGAACTCTTACAGTAGCTTTGCCTATATCCGGTCAATACTCAAGCAAACCAAGTTTATCCTTCGGTGAATGCATTCTTAGGCATAGCAGAGAACATATTCAAACTATAACTAGACACAAAAAAAAACACGAAAACTCTAATCGGTCATTTTCACTTTTCCTTTTTGCTTGAATAACTCCTCCTTTGTCGTTATTATTCGTACTTTATCATCGCATTCTCCTTTTTTAACCGGTTGTTTGATTTTAGTTTTAGTGCGGCTTAACCAATTATTTTTACCGTAACACTTATGGTCAGAAAACTTCCGATTATCTATTCATTAAAACAATCGACTCTCTTAAGACTTGAATACAATCTTTAGGGACAAGAACGCAGCTAAAGTTAATTGTACAACGAAGCCTTTCTATAATATCGGTTCAGGACTGAGATTTTTCAAAATATTCCGAAGCTAATGTATTAAAATTGATCTCGTAGTCTACATCTAGTCCGCCTCATGCTACCTAGAAAAAATTGCTTCTTAACGGTACTCGCAGCGCACAGAATATTGATTGAAATCACTTTCTTTCAATATCCGCAATATGTTGATCATCCATTTTCAAACTAAGAACAATTAATATTTACGAGAAACTATTTTTTTAATTCTAGGATATGAGTGGTGGGAGCCACAGTTTAAGTCGACTCCGAATTAACAATTTTTAAGAAACTTTTCATGGCACTTTTATTTTCTCTCAGAGTTGTTGTCAGAAGACTGTTAAGAGGATGTCGCTGACTCAGTATTCTTCTCATATTTCGTTTCGTTTGAGATATCTAAGCTGGGAATAAGCCGACATACCACCAACTTGGCCCCGGCAACTGCCTAACATATAAGCTAAAAAAATATAATTAATTCATGAAATTGAAGTAGAAATATTAGAATGCCTGATAAAAGTATACATAACATAAGATGCGCATATGTGAGCCCGGGATATCAAGAGGTTACTGATCACCTTACAAGAATTGATAACAATACATATTTCAGAATGGATTCTCTATCGATGTGATTGAGTATTATTACTTCAATACTTTCGATTCTCTGATCTGAATCTGAAGGTAGGTTAGAGGACGTGTACTTGTCAATTAATACAAGTACAGTACCCGGAAGTCGAAATGACCCATTGTACAACATCCTAGTTTCTCACACCACTTATGTTGTGTGTGTTAATTTTTATACATGAGTGCTGGGACCTACAGTTTAAAGTCGACTCCGAACGACAGATTTTTGAGAAACTTTTCATGGCAATTTTATTTGCTCTCAGAGTTTTTGCCTGAAATCTGCTGAGAGGAAATCGCCGAAGAACCAATTTTTCATATTTCGTTTTGATGTCTGACCTGGGGCTCGAATTCTGGCTTTACGTCAAAAAGGCCAACGCACTACCTATTAGGCTACGGCGACTTCTTCTTTAAGGCAAAAACTAAAAATATTTCTGTGAAAAAAAAAATTTAACGGAATTTAAAAAAACTTTCCCTGGCATGTTTAATAAATGTTCAATTATTTGCTACATGATATCAATCAATAAAACGTTTCAACCAGTGGCACATCAACAGTAGTTGATTCTTATTATTCAATTCGTTTACATTCTTTTCTTTTCTTTCCTACTTAATTTAGATTTTGGCAGTAATTTTGATTATTTCGTAACACTTGTTAGCACATTTTTTTTTGTTGGCTTTTTTTCTATTTCTTTGCCATTATTTTTATTAACATTTTTTCTTTCTTTTTTTTGATGTTTGATGACGATGTCTCTTCATATCTTTTTTACTTTTTATGTTAACCCTGACATTTAAACATAAATTTGATTCTGATTTAAAATTTCGCTGTGTTTGATCCGCATGTTGTGCTGGTTAAGCGTTATGATCTGTTATCGATTAAATTGCATTCAAAAAGTGTGTATTCTTGTTGCTATCGATACACTTTTTAGATTAAAATGTCTAATGAAGGCAGAAACAAAAAAAAAAAAAAGAAACAAACAAAAAAATATTGAAATTAAACAGGATGAGGAACATGTTTAGCATGTTAAACAGAAATAATGTTTCTTTTTTTTAACAAATCTTCTTCTCTGTTTGTGGTATAAAAGCTACACAATATTGCAAAATTTAAATCACAATCGGTTTTTGTGTCCATCGAAGCACATTTCAGATCCATAACAAGTTTCTTCAGCCAAATCAAAACTCCAAAATCAAAATGTTCAAATTTGTAAGTGTGAAATCAAAAACATAATTAATGAACGCGTACCATAATAAAGTCCTAAATTTTAGGCGATATTCAAAATACAGACATACTAACATACATACATTTGTAAAGTGATAATCAGTGTTATTCAAATGAAATGGAAACAAAACTATCAAAATATATTAAAGAGTTGTGAATAAATAAACAAAAAAAACCGGTACTCTAGCAGAGCACAGTTGTCTTCTGTTCATATTATTAATGAATCTGCGACTAAAGATGCGTTACAGCTATGGCTACGATAATAGTGCCCAAATATTACAATAACAACTAGAAAGTCTTTCAAGTTTAGTCAAAACTATATTAAATTGCTTGAATCGAAGTCGCCATGGTCTAGTAGGTAGTGTGTTGGCTTATTAGACGTGAGGCCTCGGTTCAAACACCAGGTCAAACATCTCCAACTAAGCGAAATATTACAAAATATTATTCGGCGACTTCCTCATAAGAGATTTCTGGCAAAAACTCTGAGAGTAAATGAAATTACCATGAAAAGTTTCTCAAAAAATTTGTCGTTCAGAGTAGACTTTAAACTCTAGGTCCCACCACTCATGCCTAAAAATCCTTCAGTCAGGATTACGACCTAGCTTCTTATAGAACCCATGTTGTGTTTGTCAAATTTATTTATGATTCGCAGGACCTACAGTTTAAAATCGACTCCGAACGACAGATTTTTGAGAAACTTTTCATGGCAATTTTATATACATTCAGTCACCGTAGTCTGAGACTTCCAGTTTAGTTAATTTATTTGTGTCTTTAGCGCAGTTTTTCTCAAACAAAATGTTCAAAAAGGTCCTTAAAAAATATTTAAACTACGATTGAAAAAGGAACATGAACTTCTGCAAATTACTGGCATCTTCAATTTTAATACACTACTCAGGACAACTAAAAAGCGGAACACGTTCAAGGTTGTGACGTTACATTGACGTTGCGTCAAGGTTGTTCCATACTAAAAAAAATAAATTTTTTCAGACGCAGCTTGTTTACAATAAAGCTTCATAACCGCCTCTCAAAAATGTTTTATCAGTAGCAGTCCAGTACAATGAAATTCATACCGAGACGTGCGAGAATATTTTAAGTTTTAATGCTTTAAACACAATAAAAGCAACGTGGCAATTTTGGTACAATAATTTGCTAGTTGTTGCATTGCCTTTACAATAATCATTTCCAAATACACCCATGTATTCTATTTTTAAAAGACTGTTGTCTTTGCTGCCTTGCGTTTACTGTATTTATACCATTAGTTTGAAATAAGCAACAAAGAACTTGCCAACATATACACATACTGGCTGCCTTCCAAAATGTATCAATACAAAGTTTGTATGCAGTTCTACTACTGTATATAAACTATGTAGATATGCAAAGTAACCAAACAATGCATCAACTATAAATCCGATGCCTGAATGCTTTTTGACTGCGTTAAAAATACACATTGACTACGTTTTGAAATAGTATACATTGTATATATTTTGTACAGCGGCATTGTGAAACACGATACTTTGTTCAAACACAAAGCAACTAACATTTTGGGAGGCAGCCACTATACAATTCAGATAAGTCCCTCATACTTCAGAATACGCTTAATAAGCTTACGGTGTTTGAGAAACGAGAAAGACAACATTCTACGTGAAATTGCTGGGCAATTATGATGAAATATTCCTGGAAATTTCCCAAATAAAACATATGAGAACGCATGATCATGCGAGCTTCAATTCATGTGGGGTATCCTTATAACGTTTCTCTCAATCCTATTCCCCCAAAAGCACACAAGAAACAAAGACAATTCCTTGCCTATTACTTGGACTCGAGGCTATCATACATACATACATAAATGGTCATTATAACCCTTTAGTCAGGATTACGACCTAGTTTATCACACCACTTATGTTGTGTGTGTTAATTGTATACATGAGCGGCGGGACCTACAATTGAAAGTCGACTCCGAACGACAGATTTTTGAGAAACTTTATGGCAATTTTTTATTTACCCTCAGAGTTTTTGCCAGAAATCTGCTGAGAGTAAGTCGCAGAAGAAATATTTTTTTATATTTCGTTTTGATGTCTGACCCTGAGTTTGAACCCTGGCTTTACATCTAATAAGCCAACACACTACCTACTAGACTACGGAGACTTCAACTCGACGCAATCCCTAGTCTGAATCAGTGGTCTACAATGTCTACAAAGAGCACTCAAAATTCTTAAATCTCGTTTTATTGTAATTATTCAACACAAGGCTCAAATCCATTTCGTTAGCCGCCTTTCTGCACCTTCCATTTTGTCAAGTACGAGTATATCACTTAAAGCTCTAGAGAATATGTTTTAATGTCGGTTTCTTATACCGCCTAGAGTACGTTGATGTTGATTTGATCGAAACATCTCATAAAAATGAATTAAAAATTTTATTTACAATTTTTTAAACTAAAATTGTTTGAAAGACTTTCAACACGTGTCCCCCTAAGACAACTTTAAATCAAATAAAGAACAGAAAAAACAAGCGCACGCCAATTTCAAACCAAATTTAAACATTCTCACCATATGAGTTCGAACTTTAATTTAAAAAATTTCCTTTGTACGCTTTCAGGTTGTCCTCTTTGCCTGCATTGCCGCTGTTGCTGTCGCTGCTCCAGCTACTGACCGTGAAGAAGAACATGAAATCATTCCCATTTTGAAATCCGAAATCAACAAGAGTGATGATGGCTCCTACCAATTGGCTTACGAAAGCGGTGATGGTACTATTCGTGAAGAGAAAGCCACCGTCATGAATGCCGGCACTGAAGACGAAGCTTTGGAAATTAAAGGCTCATACAAATACATCGATGAAGATGGTAAAGAAGTCGAAGTTTTCTATACCGCTGGCGTAAACGGTTTCGTACCCTACGGTAAGACCATTAACGAAGAAATTTCTGCTGCCGCCGAAGCCGCTAAGGATTTGCCCAAAGAAGAACCTTATGTCAAAGGTGAAAAGAAACACAACTAAAGCGTTAGGAATATAATGATAACAACGACCTTCCAACTACGTCCATAGTCTAGTCAAACATGGACGTTATATGTAAATAGCAGAGTAGAGGGTCAGAAGAAATCTTTTAAATTTTAAGATTTCTTCTGCTAATGTTGCTACTCCTTCGTTTTTTTAATTTCATTGTTAAGTTGTATGTTTTATTTATTTTAAGATAAAATGTTTTAAGTTAGACAGAGATAGAGATATAAAGTTTGTTAACAATGTAAAATGCCTACCTAGTCCGTATCGAAATATTGTATTTAAGCATGCCAGCGTGTAAATATAACAAAAAAACAAAAACAAAACAAAAACAAAAACAACAATTGAATTATTTTTCTGATTATCAATGATAATATAGCTACACATACTATTACCAAGGGATTGAGTGAAAAAAAAAAAGAAAAATTGATTTTAGGAGGAGAGGGAGTTCAGAGCTTATTAGCCAGCTCGCACTGTACTGAGGATCATACACAGCAATTTTCTCTTTTGCGATATAGAGAAGCACAAGCAGCCATCTTGGTTCAATAGCGCTAAAGACAGTAATAAAATATCCCCTGCCAGGTCCTTTGATGTCAATGTTGGAAGCGTAAATAAACGATTGGACACTTTTGTGGAAAATAGTGCGATTGCGATGCACTTCCACCTTCCGAAGAAATCTCTTCAAGATGAAATTGAAGATGATACCTGGCGCGGTATCAAAACAACCGAAATGTAGGAGTTGCGCAATGCCATTATAAGCTTCGCAGGGATCCCGATTTCAGACATTGCGACATGAATACATACATACATACATGCTCACATAATTATTCATTACAACCCTTCATTCAGGTTTACGACCCAGCTTCTTACACCACTCATGTTGTGTGTGTTACTTTTATAAAGGGTGTTTTTTATAGAGGTATAGAACTTTAAGTTCGCATTACTTTTCAAGATGGCGACCGATTTAACAGCTGTCAAGTGATTTATTCTTAGTTTGGTTTGGCAATTCATCATGAATAGACACACGCCTGAACCACAATGTAACCAGTGATGACAATTGTGACGTTTAAAAAACGCTAAAATCAGCTGCCTTAACCGTTTTCTTGGAGGGAGAAAGAATATGTTAAAAGTTTTGCGAATCAAATGTGTCAGAAGCAACAGATATACAGGGTGAAAACTTGCGAATAAAGTAGAAAAATTAAATGTAAACAAACATTTATTTTGTGTTAAAAAAGGGAAAATTTGGAATATTTTTTAATTTCTTCAATGAAAAGTTTAAAGATTCTTAAATATTTAAATATTAATCGAAATGTGCGTGATTTTCGGTCACAATGAATATAGTTTCTTGCGCAAGAGGTAATTAAGAAGCTAAATATTACAAGATCAAAATAAGACGTACTGCTCATAAAAAATTTTTCTTGCTGCAAGTTGCCAATATTTTTTAATTTCTTGAAAGAAAAAGTTAAAAGTTGTTATTGTTATTAGTTGTTCTTATTATTTATTAACAGTTTTACACAAAAATTACATTTTTTATTAACTCTCGCCAATATAAAAAACCCACCCCAAAACCTAAAAAAACAAACAAAACAGACAGACAATCAGAAAGGGACAGAAATACTTTTTGGTAATATTTGCTGTCCCTTTCTTAGTATACGGTTAAATGTCAAAATCCCGAGTCGTCACTGTGTACATTGTGGCCTGAACAACGCTCGTCGAATGGGCCCAAAACGAGATTACCGTAGTTCCCGATTTTCATAAGCGAATTTTGTTAAGCGATGAAGCGCACGGCTACGTCAACGTTGAACGGCTACGTCAACAAACAAAACTGCCGCATTTGGAGTGAAGGTAATCCTCTAGTGTATGTGGAAGCACCTTACATCCAGAAAAACTGACTGTTTGGTGCACTTTATGGGCTGGTGGAATCATTGGTCCGTACTTTTTCAGAAACGATGGTGGCCAGAACGTTACAGTCAATGGTGATCGGTATAGAGCCATGATTATTAACTTTTTCATTCCTGAATTGAATAACCATGATGTCCACGAGATGTGGTTTCAACAAGACGGCGCAACATGTCACACAGCTCGTGCCACAATAGATTTATTGAAAGACACGTTTGGTGACCGCCTAATTTCACGTTTTGGACCTGTGAATTGGCCTCCAAGATCTTGTGATTTAACACCGCTAGACTACTTTCTGTGGGGCTATGTAAAGTCATTGGTCTATGCGGTAAAGCCACAAACGCTTGACCATTTGGAAGACAACATTCGCCGTATTATTGCCGATATACGACCACAAATGTTGGAAAAAGTCATCGAAAATTGGACGTCCAGATTGGACTACATCCGCGCCAACTTAAAGTTCTATACCTCTATAAAAAACACCCTTTACATGAGTGGAGGAAGTCAACTCCGAACGACAGATTTTTGAGGAACTTTTCATGGCAATTTCATTTACACACACAGCTTTTGCCAGAAATCTGCTGAAAGGATCATATTTCTTTTTGTTGGAGATGTATGACCTGGTGTTTGAACCGTGGTCTCTACTACCTACTAGACTACGGCGACTTCAATACGATGTAAACACGATTCGTTATTGGGCCAGCTAAGGCTGCCTTATAGTCGAGAAAAAGATTGTGCGTGTCTACTTGGTCTTTATGGGTCTTGTCCAGGATTTGACGCAATCCGAATAGCAGCTGTTCGATGGTGGACTTACCAGGTCCGATAAGCTTCAATCAGTGCTTTTATGAGTTGTACACACACACGCTCATAAGAATCTGTTTTTCAGAACACGACAGAGAGCACTGGGTTTCTTATTGCTGGTCATCCGGTTTCGAGGTGTACTGAAAAGCGAAATAGGACGCTGACCAAGAACATTCTAGAATGACACAGAAGTGTGGAGAAACAGAATGATTGCTACCCTTGGGGGATATTCAACTTCACAGACGCAGCAAATACAGGGCATTTAGAGAGGATGTCGAAATTATAGAACAGTTTTGGTATCATTTCCCTGTTTTTAGACACATAACATCCCAAATATTTTATGTATATCACTTTGCTAGAAACTACTCTTCTTTATGCTATAAATTTAAGTGGTTGGTATACCTTATTGGTGAGCACATAACAGGCAACAGTGATGGGATAGTCGGCTTAAATGGTATATGTACGTTATTTTATTGCTTGTGGAACATCAAGGTTAATTTTTTTTATCAAATTTTGCAAATGCGTCTCATGGAAGTCTAAGCCAAATATAAACTTAACTAGACTGAGTATGGTAATAGATATGATACATACGTATTAGAAGCTTCAATTTCAATCTCTGCTAAATAGTGTATATATATATATATATTTATAGACATGGCGAAAACTGATGCAGTAGCTTCAAATGATCAAATAATTCATAAAGCCGCGATATCGGGCAAAGTATAACAATTAAATTTTTAACACATTAAGGGCCATTATTACAACTTGCCTTTAAAGTTGGGGTTAGTTAAAGATAACTTTAGCTAAGGTGAACTTTAAAGTCACCTTTAACTTCTTTTCGTTATTACAACAATGATAAAAATAAAATTAACTTTTTCAAAAATATGGCAGTGCCGGAGCAATGTCGAGAACACTGTTAAATTAAACAAGTTTTTTTTAAACGCACGGGCAACGACGGGCTACTTTTTTTGCTGTATTTGCTCATTTTGAAGTTGCAATATTGAAAATAACATAAAATATGGCAACTTCAAACATAAATTTAACTTTAAGCGTTAAAGGTAGGATGATCCTCCCTTTAGTTTAACGCTCAGTTCTACCTTATCGTCCACTTATAATAATGAAAAACAATTTATTTGCCCGTTAAAATCCTTCCTTTAGTTAACGGCAAGTTGTAATAATGGCCCTAAATGAAATGTTCAATAACACCAATAGAGTCTCGTGTTGTAGTAACAAATTGTCGAGGTATATTGCGAAACGTAGAGATATTCTTTGTTTTCTTAATCATTTTTCCATTGACTTTGTTCTTTGCAATGTTAATCCCAGTTCTGTTAGCGCTCCTTTAGTTTTTCAACTAACATGTCACACAAATTGGATGAGTATTTCTGACAAGTTCCAGTCAAGATTCAACAAATTTCATTTTATACGGATTAATCAACGATTTTCAAGTTCAAAAGTTTATCGGTGATAAGGTAAGGATTATGGCAGCTAAAGACCAAAAGAATAAAATTCTCTCCTGACATTTTCTTAATAATTGATTTTGTTCTTTTGCAAACGAGAACAATAACTGAGACTATACGATTGTAAATTTGACTTTTGTGATTACGACTACATGGCAGACATATTATGTGAACCAATAAAGTTGTAGTGGCCACCAAGCGTTAATATTTTGGACGATATACAGAGAAGGTTCGCGGTTATTATGAAGAAATGGCGACGAAAATTTGTTGAAATTTATAAGTCTTCATCAAACTAAAGACAAATTTGACCAAAATTATCAATATTTCCAATTCGAGGAAAGAATAACTGAAGAGAAAGAATAAATGCCAGAAGAGATATACTATAAATACGCATAGTCCATAAAGCATACTATTTTAAACACACAATTGTTTAGGGAAGAGAGGATTATATCAACTGGTGGTGGTTGTAGTAAGGTCTACACCCGTACAAACGAGAGCAACTGGCCAAAAAATCAATTTGATGTAAACAAAATCACTAAGAATCACAATTTCAGAACTAAATCGTAGTCAAGATCAACATTTTTGATGCCTACGAAATATTGGAAACAAGAAAATCATTCCACGTAAAATTGCAAAAAATATAGGGGAATGCCGACATATTTTTGAATATGTCCAGGGAAGATATTTATTGAATATCATTTATTATTATTGCAATCAATCGTGCTGCCCTCAATCCATATAAGCTGTCTTCAAATATGTCTCCTAATTATTTTGCCCTAGAAAAGATAAAGGTGCTGTTCAATGAAATCAAGGTTAATTCGCAGCGTATTACACTGAACCAGTGCTCTTTGAGTGTATAGCGGCTGGTCAAAATGCTGTTTACTAACATCAGTTTACTTCTAAACTGTTTAATGCATGACGCTAATCTCGTCATGTTGTATGTACCCAACAAAACCTTAGATTGCCTTAAATCCATGTGTCTTCAGAAAAGTCTTCGCGTCTGTCCCATCTTCCTTTTCGCCGAATGTATCCTTCCTTACATCCTTTTCAAACGTCAGAGAATATGTTTTGGTGCTATCAGAGGCATTGGAGCCTCCCCAATCGCATACACATCAGTCTGCTTGTTGCTAGCAATCTTCTGGAATCAAATAGAGACTGGCACTACTTCCTCAGGCTTGCTGATTCAGTGTTCCCAAAAAATTACAATCTATTAATTGACGAATTAACCTCATATAAGCCGAGTGATCGAACGACGTCCTGACTATCAGATAATATCGAAAAGGCCCTCTTGGTACATTCTGTCGAATTTCCCAGGTCTTTCGATAGCTTAGAAAATATTCGCTAACTTACCCAAGATGAGGTTGACACAAAACAAGTCTAACATGATATTCATTGGGGGATTACGTAACCTAAAGAATCGATTGAAAAATAGGTCCCCCCTTAACTGTCCTCTGGACAGAACCAGTAGACTCTTTGATTTCGGGAAGTGTTTTGCAGCAATCCTTAATAATAAAATAATTTGTCAGGTACATACGCCCTTAAAAAGGGAATTATTTTGTGGTATACAAATGGGTCGAGAAGGAATCTGGAACGGGATAAGGAGTTGTTGATCCCAGGTTAAACTGCAACTTTATGCCATGTGCTTAATTCAAATTTGATGGGAGGTACAAAAGACAGGAGGTACAATAGACATAATCCTTCTGTGAAATGGGAGCTGCTTAATGCAAGGAAAGATAAAAACAGGAAAATACTCTTCTCAAAAAAAAAAATACCTTTGAGGAAATCGAAAATTTTATCGTGAAACTACAGTGAGAGGAGATGTGAGTCATGCATCAAACTATCTAGATATAACCTAAATAACAGAGCACGGTAGGCTAAGAGGACACTTATTTAAATATAGATTCTGTGACGATGAGAGTGTATTACTGAAACACATTCTTCGAACCTGTGGAGGTATTAAAGCATTCCAGAAAGAAACAGAATGTACAACAAGTGCTACGCAGAAAATTGTCTCTGTTGTCACCGAGTTGCATCTTGATACTTGTCAGGGCAACAGGCTTGGAGGTTTTTAACAGGGCACTGCAGATTCAGGGTACATTTATTCAGAATTTACGTTGTCTCTAGCTTAACATGTAGATTCTGTGACGATGAGAATAAATTATCTTAACGTATTCCTGAAACCTGTAAGGCATTAATGCATCCTAAGTAGATAAATGTGGGTTCATATCTAGGGCAGGGGCCTAGCCCTGTTGACACCGAGTTACAAGACAATAGGCTTGGAGGAGATATATTAGGGAAGTTTGAAGGGAATATAATCATATGATCGCCGTACTAAGGCACCTGCTCATGACGATAATAATGATAATAATTCCCCATGTAGTCGATTCTGCTCCTGTTCCAATATTTGTTCTACAACCATCTACGAGTATGTAGCTGCCAAATGGCTCTAGAACTAGAGAATGCGGTGAATGCAAAAGCTGACAATGCCTCCCTTGCCATGAGCTTATTTGAGATTTATTCATGAATTCCTTATACATCCCCTACTAATTTAAAGTTTGTTATGTACAGAATAACTTATTTAATGCCAAACTTAAAATTTATAACAATTTTTCCGTTTGAAGGTTAAAACAGAATCGAGAAAAATAGATGAAATAGAATAAAACGTTATTATCTCACACGTTCTTTTCTGTTTTTTTAGCTTTTTTCAAGATAAGTCTGTACAACGAAAAAAATGTTGTTTAAATCGTGAAATCTTTTTATGTAGCAAATGAATACAAATTAGAAGAATTAAAAAAAAAACAAAAACAAAAAAAGATTCTTAACGAAATTTGTTATTTCAGCAACTAACAAAAGACTGCGAAATTATTCAAAAAAAAAGTCTTAAAAAAGAACTTCTCTACGTGCTATAACATCTAGAAACAAAAAAATTAAATTTTTCGGATTTCAAGAAAGAATCTTAATTATTGGATGCCGAATTCTTAAATAGTCAATGATTTATTGATAAAAAAAAAAAACAATTAAAACTTCAAAGCAGGTACATTTAAAAAATAAAATAAAATAAAATACAATATAAATTATGAAATAATTATTGTATTTAAAATCGAATGTGTTGTGGTAATTATAAATTACGAGGTCATTTTTAAATGAATAACAATAACTAATAATTCGAGTTGCATCCGATCCAAAGCTAACGGTATCTCGATGTTTGTCTACATACATATATCCAGAGCAACACCAGTATATTTCTCACTTCTGTCAGAGTTATAAACAGCTAACCACCGGGTCTATAAGATATTTTTGTCACCAATGAATTGAACGACCTACACAGAAAACTAGACAGGGAGTTCGGGATGATGGAACTTTATTACGAATAAAATCATTTGTTGACTAAATAGCCTGGGAACCAAATTATTCATGTATGCGGTTAATATTGTATTCTCTCTTTGGGAGAAATTTCAAGACCAAATCAAACTCGTAACACCGATTCTAAGCTTTTAACTGGAATGTAAAAAAAAATACTTTTTTATTTTTCTCGAACCTTATTGATTACCCAAATATGTTTGAAAAAATTGCTATGAAAACTTCCATCAAACATCCTCATTGTGCTATTCAAATTATGACTATTATAGGTACTGTTTTCGATAATTACTTTTTGCATGAATTTCCTGCTGCACGAGAAATTTGGCTAAGGCACCCTAGATGTAGGTGGTTTTGATCAACCGGTTGTGTTTTAAGTATGTTACTATGTCATCCGATACGATTCGCCGGGATTAATGGTTATTGCTTAACGTCAGCTAGAAATCGATCAATTAAAGAACGTATCGATTAAAATTATTTGAAATTAATTTACGATATTGCCTTTTATTTCGATATAAATTCCTCTTGTGACTCTAAGAAGTGTAGAGTGAGAAGTTTGCATTTCATGTAAAGTGTTAATTCCTGCTTTGTTTATTCTCACAGTCTCTATGTCCAATTTTTTATTCTGCGAATAACTCGTACTCTTCGACAAATTGCGTTCCTCATTATAACGAATAGTGATCTGCTCAAACCATCACCATTCCATTTTGACTCTGATGAGCATATTTTTATTTGGAGTTTGGCCGTTTTATACTAAGAACAATACGTTACTGCCGATTTTTCATATTTTTATAAATGGCCTCGATTAAGGATATGTTCTTTGCTGGTATTGCTTTGCCTAGTAAAACATTTACTATCTGTTCTATTATTATTCGTATACTACAGAAGTGGTCAATAGATAAGTTAAGGGCCGGAATCAATACAATGTACAGAAAGCAGCTTTAATTTCGTGCAGGTTTGTTCTAGTAATTTTGATTCCAAAGACATATCCATGCAACTAAAGCTCATCTATTAAAAATATTGAAATCAACTCAATCAAATATGCTGTTGCCACTTAACGCAATTTCACCTACTCAATTGGCCTGACAATGTTACCCGTTTTTTCTGTCAACTATTTTTATAACTTT
Source organism: Sarcophaga subvicina (assembly GCA_936449025.2). NCBI lineage: Eukaryota > Metazoa > Arthropoda > Insecta > Diptera > Sarcophagidae > Sarcophaga > Sarcophaga subvicina. The sequence goes on from OW388084.2 coordinate 46,272,978, forward strand.
GTAATCATTCCCTTCGTTACTTTTCACTGAACATTCTTCATATAATGTTGTATCTGTAGGTTATTTCACATTCACTTCACTTCAACCACAAATTATCTGAATAGATGTGTGGAGATCCCGTGATCTAGTAGGTAGTGTGTTGGCTTATTAGACGTGAGGCCTCGGTTCAAAACCCAGGTCAGGCATTTCCAACTGAACGAAATATGCAAAAATATTTCTTCGGCGACTTCCTCTCAGCAGATTTCTGGCAAAAACTCTGAGAGTAAATAAAATAAAATTGCCATGAAAAGTTTCTCAAAAATCTGTCGTCCGGAGTTGACTTTAAACTGTATGTCCCGCCACTCATGTATAAAAATTAACGCACTCAATATAAGTGGAGAGAAACTAGGTCGTAATCCTGACTAAAGGGTTGTAATGACTTTGAAGCAAGGCTGATTTCTATTACCAATGATCTTCACGACAGTTTTCGATGCTGTCGTACAAGCAAAACTAAAAATGCTCGTATAAAATTCAAAGTAAAAAAGATCACTTATACCTTTAAGAGACAGATTAATTAAAAAGTGGTCAAGACAGGAAAAATAAGTTATGGAGTAGTTTAGAATTCATCATTGTGCCACAACTTTATTAAAATTTCTCTACAAAGCCTTTAAGAACTTAAGACGCTACCATCGTTAATTGTGTACAATTTTTATGTCAGACAGAAAATAGGACAAGTGTGCGACAATTACAAAATTTCAGTCGCCAAGTCACCACGTTGAAGTCGAAGTGAAATTCAGCAAATGAATGTTTGAAATTGTTTTGTCTTTATTGCCCCCATCCATATGAGAAATGGTATATGAAATTAACAATTTATTGTTTATCTCTCAAATTGAGCAACTAATTTTTGTTTTAATTTGCATTGAATTTAAATAATTAAAAGGTTAACGTCCAGAAACTAATAAGAAAGTATTGGTCGACTGGATTGTACTTTATTGTGTGTCTCCTACACCAAAATATATTGGAAAACAAATTATTTTTCAGAACTTTGTTAAACAATTTTTTGCTAAATTTATTAAGTTTTTTTTACATTTTTAGAAATTTCCATTCTATGAAGATAATAGAATAACAATGAAGGTACCATCACGTCTAGAGCTGTTCTTGTCTTGTATGGGAGGAACACGAATAGTCGTTAGCTTTTCTGTTCGACTTCCTTCTGGCAAAAACTCTGAGAGTAAATCAAAATTGCCATGATAAAGTTTCTCAAAAATCTGTCGTTCGGTGTCGACTTTAAACAGTAAGTCCCGCCACTCATGTATAAAATTAATAAACACAAAATAAGTGGTGTGAGAAGTTAGGTCATAATCCTGATTTAAGGATTATAATGATAATGTATTTTTTACAAAAGTGCCATTTGGTGCAAAAAAGTAGTCTTTCAGTATCATCTCAAAATTTCAGTTTCGCAACACTGTCGGAAACAATAGCCCCTGGGGCCAAACATCTTAGGTTTTTAAACACATAGAAAACGACCATCAACAATATTCGTAAAAAAACAACGTGAGACCACATTTCAATCGCCAGGTCAGACATCTCCAACAAAACGATCTATGATAAAATGTTTCTTTGGCGACTACCTCTTAGCAGATTTAAGGCAAAAACTCTGAGAGCAAATAAAATTGGCATGAAAAGTTTTTCAAACAAATGTCGTACCACCACTCATGTATAAAATGAACACACAGAAAAAAGTAGAGTTAGAAGCTAGGTCACTGACTTTAAGGTTATAATGACCAATTATGTATGCATGTATGTATGTAAGGTGTTATATAGTCGATTTGAATGACTAGTTCTTTTTAACTTGACGTTGTTGTACCTTTATTGGTATATTAATGAAATTCTGTAGATCAAAGAGGAGAAAAAAGACTAATGGAATTAGATTAGATTATTAAAAAAAGAATAAAACCAAAGTATTATCATCGTTTATTAATTTATATTAGCCAAGTTCGAGTTGTAATAATTAATTTATTTTTAAATTTATCATAAAAATAAATGAAAAGAATATGAACGAATTTGAAGAACGAAAATATCTGTTTGATTGTAAAATTATTTGAATTTAAAACAACGCAATTATTTTTTTGTTTTAAATTTATCACTTCAATGTAAATTATTCTACTTTTTTCAGTTCTCATTATTATTTAGTGACGATGATCTAATCATTGTTTTTGAAGAAAATGAAAACAAAATTAAATATTCTTTTAAAAATATTTGACAAGAAAGTAAACGAAGAAGAAGAAAAGTATTACGACGAATTTTTAATAAAAAAAATTAACACAACCTTACACTGTGCAGAACTCGTTAGAAAATTTGTTGAACTCATTATTTTTTTCGTATATAGAGCGGAATGTTAAGCCCTTGTGAGGAGATGAATCAAACAAACAAACAACAATATTACAGTCGTCATGTTTTACCGCCTTAAGACTCTTTTTGATTCGTTTTCATTACAAAATGAAGACTTCGAAGTGCATGAATTAAATTAATTTGTGGCAAAAACCTCTGAGTGTAGGTCTACTCCTAACAAGGTAAAGCTTAACGAGGATAACATTGTTTGTTTGGGAGTAATTTTCCTACCCTACTATGGTGTTATGTCTTAAAATCTTGTAGAAGGTATTTAGAAACTAAAGGATTACGTTGCAATCCTTCGAAATCTGAAATAAAAATATTCCACTTTCATGCGTATTTCAGCTGTAGAAGGAACCTAAAACCTCTATGAAATGATTCGAGGATAACAATATCAGTATATTTGACAAGCCCGCAATATCTTCAGATCAAAATCCGATACAGAATAAAACAACAATCAGAGGAAAGTGTCACAACAATTCTGACAATCTTTAGAAATTAATTCAGGCTACACAGTAAGATATATCGGATGCGATTCGCCAAAATCTTGTTGACGATATGCTGAGACGATGTTTACCAATTTTGAACAACAGTAGGTCAGAATATATTACATACATATCAATAAATGCCGCAGAATCATTTATTGACTATGGCATTAATTTATGCGTGATGGTACTTGAAACTATTCAGATTTCTCTTCCTTACATCAGCATTGATTTGGTATCAAAGATTGTCTTGAAATCTGTGAATAGTAATTACAGTGAAGTACGCCCTTCTAGAGATTCTGTACTTACTTGATTAGTCATTACAATCCTTCAGTCAGAATTACGAAATAGCTTCTCACACCACTCATGTTGTGTGTGCTAATTTTATCCACAAGTGGCGGGACCTACAGTTTAAAGTCTACTTCGGTTTTCGAGAAGCATTTTATGGCAATTTTCTTTACTACAGAAAAGATTCTAATAAAAAGAAAACAGACCGAAATAGCTGCAAGCAATTCTCACAAACATAAAATCTGTCAAGTGCGACAACAAAACAAGCAACTCGAAAAAATGATGTTTATATGCAAATGATCGGCTCTATAAAAAATATTACAAATAGAACAAATTATAAACGAACAAATTTCTTTACACATTAGCCAAATTTCAATTTTTTCTTTTACCTGAGACCCTGTTTCTCAAGTCAGATCTAAAAGTCTAGCAATTGTCTTACATCGACAACACAGATTCTTCTTTCAGATTTTAATAATCAATTTCCCATTTTAAGAATCTAATTTAAGAATCTAATGGCATATCTAACACGTGTTTTTCTACAGTCCCAACAAATCTACTTGTAATTCGCACGCAGTATTTCCAATGCTTGCCACGACTTTTTAAATGGAACGCAACCAAAATGTAAATTTTCTGGCGTATAAATAATGTTGCATTCGATTGATAGCTTGCTATGTGTTATGTTAGCTTTGAGGAACGCTATGGTTTTTGAAGTATTCGCATACATGTGCGATTTAAGAAAACCTTACAAGGAAAAGTCTAACGTAGTCAAATAGCACGTCCTAGGTGGCTAGTTTATTTCATTTCCACGTGAAATGAACATGCCGACATGAACTGTGTGGCGCATAGAGTCATCCTGTTGAAAGTAAATGTTGTTGGCGTCCAGATCATCCAATTTAGGTCAACAGAAATATAGCGCTCGCCTTGACAACGTTGCCCTGACTAGCGTCGTTCTCAAAGGAATATGAACCGATAACGCCGCCAGGCAAAATCCACACCAAACAGTGACATTTTCGGAACGCATTGGACTTTCTTATGAAGTCGCCGTAGTCTAGTAGGTAGTGTGTTGGCTTATTGGACGTAGTGCCACGGTTCAAACCCCAGGACAGACTTTAAAACGAAATATGAAAAAATATTTCTTCGGCGACTTCCTCTCAGCAGATTTCTGGCAAAAACTCTGAGAGAAAATTAAAATTGTCATGAAAAGTTGCTCAAAAATCTGTCATTCGGAGTCGACTTTAAACTGTAGGTCCCGCCACTCATGTATAAAATTAGCACACACAACATAAGTGGTGTGAGAAACTAGGTCGTAATCCTGACTGAAGGGTTGTAATGGCCAATTATGTATGTATGTATTGGACGTTCTTGGATCTCATCGTCCTAAATTCAACAATTTTGGTTGTTTATGTACCTTTAAATTCAGAAATGGGCTTCATCCTGAAGATGAGTTATGGATGAAAATTAGGGTTAGTTGTCAACTACACAAGAGCGAATATATGTATGTATGTCGTTCTGTAGGAACGCCAATTGTGTTTTGCAAAACAAACTGAATAAATGACAACTAATTTGACAGATGAAGCTCCAACAAATGGCCATTTTGAGCTGTTAAAAGTTAGGAAGTCATTGTTGGAAGGCCTTATAGTTTAATTACTTGCTCTCAATTGATCTTTTCATGCATTCCTTTAAAAAGACATCAATTTTAACAAAAATTATGTCAAATGAAAGCTTGTTTGCTGTGATCTTTTAATTCATTTCAAAAAAGCTTACTTCTCTCATATGTATGTATGTATATGGGCATGTATATTGTATATTGTACATATATTGTATTATAATTAACACTAAAAAGGTTTTTATTGAGAAAATAAAAAAACTTGTATATTGTAAATCAAACAATCCAACGAAACCTGCTTTAGAAACAAACAAAAATAACCTGCGCATGCAATCAACACTTGAATAAATCGTGTGTATGTAAATAAATCGACAAAATGTTTTACATTTAAATTCTACTGAAAACCCCAAAATCTATTAACGATAATTTGTTTATTCATTAAATAGAAGAAAAAAAATTCACCACAAAATACTTAAAACTAATCATTAAAGAAATATACATACAACCAACCAAGCAACTTAATCAGCATAATTGAAGAGTTTGAAGAAAAAATAAAAAATCGCGCATGCGCAGCATATTTTAAACGAGCCAGTGATTGCCGGTATCAACAACAAGGAATCAATGTGTTGTTGTGGTTATTGCTGTGATAAGAAGACGCCGTGAGTCACTTATTAATTTTTCAAGAGAAGAAGGCAAAAAAAGCACTTCATTAATAACAAAGACGATAACAAATAGAAATAAAACGTTAAACAATTTTAAATTAAATAAAAAACGAAAAACAAAAATAAATAATAAAACAATAAAACCCAAATCCAATAGAAACAACAACAAGATAAGTTTTGAAATCAAAAAATAAAAGAAAAACATTTTTTTTCTTTCGTATAATCTTCAAGAAGATGATGATGATAATCATCATCATTCTTTTTCGTTGGATTTTTTCGTTAATCATTTATTTTTATTAAGAATCTATTTATTTTTTATATTTAAATTTGTTTTTTTTATTTTATTTTTTTTTTGTTTGCTTTTATTTTGTATGAATATCTCGCATTTGGGTGTTTATTGGTAAACTTTTTGTCTTTTCGTATAAAAATGCTGGAATTCTGGATGTTGATTTAAGTCTAGACACGCAGTTGGTACAGTAAAGTGTTACGAAATCTCTCAACTAAAATACTCAGCCACATAATGTTCAAATTTGTAAGTGTTGATTTCATTTTAAAACGTATGTAACTTAATTGAAGTTCAAAGTGTTTAATACGAGTATTTGGTCGTGATAATATTGTTTAATAAAACAAAATTAAGTTGCCAAACATATTCAAGCAACATGTTGCTGGTGAAGCATTAAAAACCAAAATGTGTTAAAGGGGTGTTCATTTGAAACTTAAAGTGTTTTTTTTTTAAACAAACAAAACCTAGTAAAATACAATTTATTTGTATCATAATAATCTAAAACAGTGCAAATCGTTAATGACAAGTACGATTAAGATTTACAAACTTTTTAAATTCTTGTGCAATGTCGTTGTTAAGAGTTTCCATCATTAATTTTAAATAATACATGGTGTATGAGAGATAACATCGAAGCTTTTTATTCGTTTGAAAGGCTTATTGATGATGTGTGCAATATAGGTTAGGTTAGAGGACGTGTACTTGTCAATTAAGACAATTACAGTACCCGGAGGTCGAATTGACCCATTGTACAAAGTCTTAGTTTCTCACAACACTTATGTTGTGTTTGTTAATTTTATACATGAGTGGTGGGAGGACCTACAATTTAAAGTTGACTCCGAACGACAGATTTTTAAGAAACTTTTTTATGACAATTTTATTTGCTCTCAGAGTTTTTGCCTAAAATCTGCTGAGAGGAAGTCGCCGAAGGCTCGAACCCTGGCTTCTCGTCTAATAAGCCAACATACTAGACTACGACGACTTCGTGTGTGCAATATAACATCTTCCAAATGTCGATCAAGGCTTCTTTGCGTGGTTCACATCTGAATTGTAAAATTTTCCATGGCTCTAGCGCATAAATCAGACTGAAATTGACAAATGGCAGGAGTTATGTTGTATTGCGGTTTATTCATGACTAGCGAAAACCTCTCAAAAAAGTCTAACAGAGTCAAATAGTACCGTCACATGGGATGACCATGGCCTCATATCGCACTGGCAGGATGTCTAATATGGTATGTGTTGCATGGCACATAGCACTGTCCTGCTTAAAGCGCATATCGTTGGTGTCCAGATCACATAATCCGGGTCAAAAGAAGTTGGAAATTATCGATCTATAGTGCTCGTCATTGACAGTCTTGCGTTCTCAAAGCAATATGTAATTATGGAGCCACGAGCTCAAAATTGACACCAAACAGTGATTTTTTCATAATGCATTGGATGTTCTTGGATCTCATGTGGATTGATATTGTCCCAGATCTAATTACAACAACATGTGAATTATCAATCCATGTTGCAAGACTCTATACATAAATTATTGGTCATTACAACCCTCCATTCGGGATAATGACCTGTTTTCTCACACCACTTATGGCGGGACCTATAGTTTAAAATCGACTCCGGACGACAGTTTTAAGAAACTTTTTATTCTCAGAGTTTTTGCCAGAAAACTAATGAGAGGTTAGTTGGAGATGTCCGACCTGGAGTTCGAACCGAAGTCTCAAGTCTAATAAGCCAACACATTACTTATGAGACTACGACGTCTTCTCAAACAATTCAATTCCAAGACTTCTTAGAATTTCCAATACGTTACACTGAAATGGCTAATGCCTTATTTAAAATTTTTACAAAATTTGCAGCAAAGTTTGTGTTCAAATACATTGTCCTTCGTCGTATGTATAATATTATCGGATTTAAGTTTAAGTAACTCTTAATCTCTCGAAAAACGGCATTGATCTACTGTATAAGAAACCCTTAAGTAGATAAGGAAGTTTTCATTGGACAGACTATCAATTAGCCTTACCCTCATGTTGTATATTTAATTGTTTATAAACATGTTTCTAAACAAAGTTTATAAGCAAACCTTATAATTGAATTTCTAGCCACATTAGCCGATTTTAATTACGACAAAATACGTTTCCATAAACATTCAAAGTTTTTATGTTTATTTATATGAGTTTATTAAATTCACTGGCTGGCTTATCATAAATAATTTCAGAAAATTATTTTCAATTAATTTTATTTTTTTTGTTTTTAATTTTTCAGATCTGCTTATTCGCCTTAATTTCTGCTGCTTTTGCCGCCAGCATTGGAAACGTTGAAAGTACCACAGAAAGACGTCCCATTATTCCGCTCGTCAGTTACGAACGTGAAAACAATCCCGATGGTTCATTCAAATTTAGCTACGAAGGCGGTGATAAATCATTCCGTGAAGAAACTGCTCATGTTGTAGATGCCGGTACTGAAGATGAGGCTCTTGAAGTTTCAGGCTCTTATCGTTACATCGACGAAGAAGGTCGCACCGTTGAAGTTCACTACACTGCCGGCAAGAATGGTTTCGTACCTGTTGGTACAAATATCCTCTCCGAAATTTCTGCTGCCGCTAAAGCTGCCGCCGATTTACCCCATTTTGAAGATGAAGAATTGAAACGTAAAGGCCGCTCCAGTGCTGTTGAAGAAGCAAAAGTTGTCGAAAGCCTCGTTGAAACCCCAGTAGAGAAATCTGAAACTGAAGTAAAAGCTGAAGAGATCAAAACTGAAACTGCTTAAATTAGGAAACTTGGAATCGAGATTTAGAAAATTGTGATGTCGTTTAATGATGACCTAACACGATAAGATTTATTTATTGTACCTCAAAATACTTTCTACGTCGTATTATAGATTTTAATTTTAAGTCAACAATATAAATCAACTTTATGCTCTGTGAAGAGAAGCAAAATTATGAAAAAATATAAGAAATTATTACAGCTGTATTCAAGAGCGTAATGATTGGTTGTTTTAAAGAAATAAATTTAATTTAGATTTAAACAAACGAAAAAATAAAAACTAAAAAAACGAAATCAAACAAATTGCTTTTGTATTACAAATTCACACTTTTTTGTTTTCATATTGGCTTGTCATTGAAAATTTTGTTTAGCACCTGTTAAGCAGATTAAGTAACAAATTTTCAAAAAAAAAATTAAATTTCTTTTGTTGAAGAATACAAATATATGTACATACGTACTATATATACAAACTCACATAACTTGAATCAAAAGTTGACCAGAAATATATGATATACAACATAAAAGTTTCTTTCTTGTTTTATCGATTATTGTTATAGAAGATGCCGTCTAGTGCTTGAGAGTGTGCAAGGGATTCCGAGGCAATGAATTTCTCGCAGCCTACTAGGAGGAGGGCCTTTCGCAAACCACAACTTGGCGAATTTTTGCGTCGAGACTCGAATACAAAATTCAACTGACGTAGTCCCTGCGTAAAGGTAAATAACTTTAGACAACAACATGTGTTCGCTGAATGGGACCCTTAGCAGTTATCAACTGACCCTTAATTTGTATCGAAAAATTCTGTTTAGCAATGAGTCCCATTTCAGGATGAAGGGATACATGAACTAAGAAAATTGTCGAATTTGGGACGATACCAATCCATATAAGATTCAAGAGCGTCCAATAATTGCAAAGAAGTCACTTTTTGGTGTGGATTTTGGGCTGACGGCATCTTCGGTCCATATCCGTCAACCGCAAACAGTATGGGTTGACACTTACAACTTCTTTTGGCCTGAATTGAATGATCTGTGCACATGGTTTAAAGAGGACGGTAAAACGTGCCACACAGCTGATGGCAAATCGGATATTCTGCAAGGACGGTTTGAGAACTTAGTTACATCACACGAAAGTGATGTCAAGTGGTCTACGAGATCGTGCTATTTGATACCATTTTTTGTGGAGTTTGGTTAAAACGCAGGTCCTCAAAGCCATCATAACCCATTACATCGGTCAAATTTGACATTTCGGATACATTCATGTGGTGACCAGTATTATATTCCAATACTATATTACATGAAGCCACCTACTAGACTACGGGTCTAGTAGGTAGTGCTGGTTTATTAGACGTGAGGCCGAGGTACGGATCCCAGGACATACATTTCGGACAGAATGAAATTTGAAAACATATTTGTCGGTCACTTTCTCTCAGCATATTTCCGGCAAAAACTCTGAGAGTAAATAAAAAATTGCCATGAAAATGTTTCTCAAAAAAATCTGTCGTTCGAAATTGACATTAAACTATAGGTCACGCTACTCATGTATAAAATTAACACACACAACATAAGTGAGGTGGGAAGCTAAGTCGTAATTCTCACTGAAGGGTTGTAATAACCAATTATGTATGAATGGCGTCACTAGGTCTTTTAATCGAATAAAAAATTTCGATGATACCACACACACACTTTGTTTTTTTTTTTTTTTTTTTTTTTGTTTAAAGTAAGGAAGCGCTTACTGAATGAATATTTCCTGAATATTTCCTACCTAATAAACAATAAATTGTCAATTTTTATCAAAATGTTGATATTGACTCCCCAAGATAAATCAAATAATAAAAATTCTGGTAGATATTCTGGGCAGCTTTAAATTAAATAAGCTGTTGTAAAAATTAAGTTTCAAGGGAAAAGTCGCGCAAGAACATTAGAACATTAGCCTCGTGTAATATTGTAGTTGCCAATGATACTGGAAACGAATTAGCGAATGATTTGTAGTGTCTCTCAATAACAAATTATACATATACGAGTGTCCTGGTAGTCTAGTGGGTAGTGTGCTAGACTATTAGCGTGAGGGTCGTGGGTTCGATTCTCACCAGAGACTCTGGTCTGTGACACTACACCGAGCATATTGTCAAGTTACTCCGCTGGTATATAATTAAAATAAAATTTGTAATTGTATTGTAATTAATAAATAAATAAATTATACATACATATGTAGAGTATATGTCGCGAAGCACATAATCGGAGTAAATCAATTGTGACATTCGAATAACTGAAGTTGTAAACTAAATACTGCCTGTTCAATTCCTGTTAAGAAACAAAAAAGCACTGCAAGGCGGTTAAAGACTGCAGCTGCAATTAAACAACAAATCGTAATTGAATAACTGAAGGATAAGCTTAGAAAACAAAGCCAAAAAAGTAGCCTTTCGGTTGAATATCTGAATATATGAATTAGAGATCAGCAATGAGTATTCAAATCGAATCATACTCATAATTTCTGATACTTATACACATTCATACTTATTTTAATATTATACTCATACTACTCATATTCAAAGTTTGTAGTACTCATCATATTCATACTTAACAACACTTATGTTGTTGCTGATTTCGATTCTCCATGACTAAACATTTATAAGAACCACAAAATAAGTATGAATCGCATACGAACACTACAATGCTCACTAGAAGGTTGTGTGTTTGCTTTGCTTGCTGTCTTTGTGTAGTTCGATGTCAACGTTTGTAGTCATACTCATTGTACTGAATACGAAAGAATCAGAGAGTATTTAAATTTCAATATTGTTGACTCACTCATACTCAAAATATCATGAGTGCTTATGAGTACTGAAAAAACGATTCATTACTGATCTCTGATATGAATATGACATAAATACCCGCACACATAATTGGTCATTACAACCCTTTAATCAGAATTACAACCTAACTTTTCATACCACCTAACTTCTCTCTCGTATATGTTAATTTTATACATGAGTGGTGGGACCTACAGTTTAAAGTAGACATCAAACGACAAATTTTTTTAGAAACAATTTCATGGCAATTTTTTAAATTCACTCAGAGTTTTTGCTAGAATTCCGCTGAAATGAACTCATCGAAGAAATATTTTTTCATTTTTCGTTCTGTTGGAGATTTCTGACTTGGGAATTGACACGTGGCCTCATGTCTAATAAGCCAAGATACTAACAGCTAGACTACGGAGACATACCATTTGTATAACATAACCTTCCGTCAATCACAGTGTTGAACTGTTAAATTGCATTTTTTTCTCTTAACAATCACTTCAAAATTATTCTGTGAATACTTCAACAAACATCATAGCTTAAAGAGTACCTTTGAAATAGTTAATGCCAATAACATTTATGTACAGATAATAAATGCTTTAATGTTTCCAGTGGACAAACATTCACTCACTGTGAACTAAGAGTTATTGGTAAACATAATTAAATGGTCATTTATAGTCTACAGCATCAGTTTAGGTATTCATTTAACCGTCACGCTGATTTGTTAAATCCAATTGGATGCATGTACATATGCATGTATGTATGAGCAGTCATTAGATCAAGGACGTTTCTAATTGTTGTAACAAATAAACCTTGATTAGTTTAAACAATTTCTGTTGTTTTTTTTTTCTTTCTTTCTAATGTACAATGCAATCTTATAACAACGTTTTTATCTCCATTACAACTTCCAATAAAAAATAATGAAAAAGATTACATACATATTTATTTGTATTGTTATAGTTTTTCATCACTTATTTTCCTTTTTTATTTGTTATTTTTTATTTGTTTTGCTGACTTGAATTGGAAAAAATGTAACATTTCACACTTGAATAGACTCATGCATCAATTATTGTTTATGATCATGTTTAATAGAATGTCATGCAGGTCTCTTCAGTCGAGCAGCATTCCATCAATATTCATACTTAATGTCATGACATGATAAACACACGTAATTTGATTCTATCACACAAGAGTTTGTTTTAAACAATTCCACCAACCAACCAACCATCCAAGCATCCAAGCATCCATCCGTTAATGCTTCCATTTAAAAAGCCATCGAACGGGCCAATGATCATGATTTTAATGCCAACTTCATTCAAAGCAATAAAAATAATTCACGCTTTTTTACGTACACAATTACATACAATATGTATGTGTGTAGATACCTACATACATACAATACATACAATATTATGAATATGTAAACGTACTTATGTTTGTATTAAATTGGGTGTATTTAAGTATCAATCGTTGTCTTTAATGGAGTCCGTCAGTCAATCCGTTAGTCCGTCAACCAGTTGCATTACCATAGAAAGACGAACATGGCATGCCCGTAATAGTGTAAGCGCATCACCAATGCTCATAACCGCTGCGAAACTCATAAATTGTGGCCATAATTGTATGTCAAATGTGAAAAATTCACTTCACAACGTTTAATCGATTTTGTCTTGAAACGATTGCAATACAAAGCAGATCAATAAATGGAACGAATGCCGAACGAACCAACCAACTAAAATCAATATTTTCAATTCGATTATATTGTACTGATACTGTGTATTATTGATTTTGTGTACAATTAGTTTATAAACTTTGGTCTTTATTGCAATAATAAAAATAACAATGTATTCTTAAATTAAAGAATACACTGTCTTTCAAGTTTCAATTTCTTTACGAACAGTTTGTCTAATTCTGTTGTCGGATTTTTAATTTTTCTATTGTCTAGTGTAATGAACGTGATCATTTCCTTTTAGTCAAATCACATAAACAATTTATTAAAATACTGTAACACATTCTAGGATGATAGAGTTGCCATCTGTAGTTAATTATAATAAATTGCTTCCGTGGGAATCTATTGCTATAAACTGGCCTAATTGCTCAGCAGCAACATCAACGTTTGTTTAGCTCTCTTTAACGTAGTAATTTCCATATACTCGTACACGAAAATAAGAAAGAGAAGCACAGGTACATTACTTCTCTCTCAAGAGGCGAGTACCTAAATTTCCTATGATGTGTTTGTTGTTGATGTTATTCTATCTGACTGTTAGCTTTCATACATACATAATTGGCCATTACAACCCTTCAGTCAGGATTACGGCATAGCTTCGCACACCACTGATGTTGTGTGTGATAATTTTATATATGAGTGGCGGTACCTACAGTTTAAAGTCGACTCCGAACGACAGATTTTTGAGAAACTTTTCGTGGCAATTTTATTTATTCTCAGAGGTTTTGCCCGAAATCTGCTGAGAGGAAGTCGCCGAAGAAATATTTTTTCATTTTTCGTTTTGATGGAGATGTCTGACCTGGGGTTTGAACCGTTTGAACCTCACGTCTAGTAAGCCAACACACTAGACTACGGCGACGTCCAGAGATTTCGGAATAGATTATTAGGCAGAGAACGAAAGCTTCTTCAATTTACAAATTCGAAAACCATAAAAAGATAAAGTGTTTAATCTTCTCCTTGATTCGAAAATGGATTGCTCAAGTTAGTAGTCAAATAACAAGTTAACCATTGCACCGTACTACCTCTACAGCCATCAGTGTAAAATTAAGTTGAATTCAATACAATAAATTAAGTTTCACTCTACTATTGCACAACACAAAAATTAATCCACAATAAGACATGTTAAAAATGCATTCAGGAAAAAAGGAACTGAAATAAGAAAAACTAGTCCAGATCATTAAAAAAAATTCGAGTAAATATATGAATCACTGCACAAGATTCAAGGAACAAATTATTCGTCATTTAAGGTCAATTTACACAATAAGGGCTTTTGTATTTAGAGTAAAAAGGAAAATATTTTAGAACTCCATCCGTATTTTAAAAGTGAGAGTAAAGATCTTTCTACAGATTTTTTTTGCATTTACACGGTTAATAAAATATCACACCCGAGTAAGGCGAATGCATCCCTGATCCAATGAAATGTGATGGTTCTTGAAAATATACAAACATTTAGGGTGAGAGCCGTACGACTGCCGAATTTTGATCCGTATTTTCTCTCAATCTTATTACACATTGAGTTTGCACGATATTGTTCTTTCTCTCTCTCTCTCTCCCTCTCTCTCTCTCTCTCTCTCTCTGTCTTTTGCAAAAATACTTAAGATGTCGTACGACTTGTCTTGTCTCTTTACAGTTATCAAGCTATACATGACGAATTTTAATTAAAGATCTTAATACTATGTTCAGATATGCACTTTTATTGAGTCAATATTCGGTTTATTGAGTACAATATTTTAAGTGTTCAGGCATAATAATAAACGCAGTTCAGCTGCTTATTCAATATTCATTTGACAGCGGGTTTCAACGTTTTGTTGTATTTTGTTTTATTGTTTTTTTTGTTTGTCGTTGTTAACATTTGAGTTGTCAAATATCACCAAAAGTGTTCGGATAATTGTAATATGCGCACTGAACATACTTATGATAGTGTTGCATTTTATGTTTTACTCAATATTATAACAATTTTCGTATTTATTGCGCAATTATTAATTGCAACTTTATATGAAATATTGAGTTCAATAATGGCGTTTATTACGATTTACGCAATAAAGGTGCATATCTGAACACCGTATAAGACTCACAAGGTTTAGTTAGAACAGCAGTTGAAAGTCATCAACTGAATAATGGTGGATTTTGTTAAAATAATCTTGTCTTGAGAAGAAGTAATTCTCCATGTATTTTCATTTCGTGGTCCGTATAGTTTGTGTTTTGAGTCTCCGATAATTGGAGCAAAACTTTGAGGAATAAATGTTCACGGGTGTCAAAAAAGGCTTTGGTTTCTTTCAAAACTAAGAGGCAAATTTCTGCTGGATTGTTCTGTTATATACCCTACTAAGTAGCCGGTTGGCTTATTAGACGAAAGCCTGTGGTTCAACATAGTGGGTCAAACATCTCGAACAAACTGAAATATGAACCCATATTTCTTTTGGCCACTTTCTCTCAGCAGTCTTCTGACAAAAAGTGCCATGAAGAGTTTCTCAAATGTGTCGTTTTGAGTCGACTTTAAACTGTAGGTCTTGCCACTCATTGATAAAACTGACATATACAACATAGGTGATGTGGAAACTAGGCTGTAATCCTGACTAAAGGGTTGTAAGGACCAACTAAGAACGAAATTATACGAAATATTTTCTGTTGAATGAGTGACGAAAAAAATTAAATTTTTCAATGTACTACAGACGATCACAAGCTTTTGTTAAAAAAAAAAATATTTTTAAGAATATTTGCCAAGAGCCAATTAAATTTTGCATAATTTTGTAATGATTTTAATCAACTCACATGCACTTGTAACATTAATTTATTACGGGATTGTGAAACTTTACTATCAAAATTTTGTTTTTTTTTTCTTCAAGGATCTTCCAGCACTTTCAGATTCTATGATACTTGCTTGCAACAACCATTACATAATTTATGAGGATCAATAGTGTATTGTTAATGGAAAAGGATTTCATAATATAATCTCATATCTTAATATCGAGTTTGTGGCATACGAGCAGAGTAGAGTAATTTATGGCCAATGCAACCCAATTAAATTCCTGATGATTTATAATTTTTTTACATGAAGGCCAATCAAATATTATGAGCGCTCTGTTATATGGAAATGATGTTACCAAATAGATTCAGTCATTCTCTTGCCATCTTGGCCATATTTATTAAGTTGTACTTCTCCTAACTAACAGTTAAACAACAGTCATTCAATACTTCAACTTGCCAATCAGCCCACTGAGTGAGATTAATACGAATACTCTGTGGAATACTGTGATGGTTTGGTGAAGAGAATTATTTCGCATGGAAATAAAAATAGAAACAGACGAAGAAGACGGAAAATTAAATGAAATAAAATATAGGCGATCATCATACTGCTGTTAAAATATTATAATGATCGTGTTGTGGTAGTAAATAATAAATTTCAACTGACATTTCCTACATTTATTTAATTCGTTTCTATTTTTTTTTTGTTTTTTGTTTCGATTCCACTCACTCTCCTAAATATTGTGGGATTCAACGAACAATTTCTATGAAGTTGGTCAACGCAAACACCATCTCTCAGACAAAAGTTTCAGTTTATTTAACTGAAAATGAAATTTTAAAATACAAGCACTTCACCAGCAATCAACAACCAACCATTGCAGCAAAAGTTTAAAGTTAAAGTTTAAACAAAAGAAACGAAATGAAACGAAAAAAAAGAATGTTCAGAGGCAAAATAACAGCGAAGAATGTAATGAAACCAGGCTACTAAAGATTCATAAACATTTAAACTTAAACCGGCCGGTAATCGTAAGTAATCGTGGTCGTCTTTCTTTTGTATGTTAAATGTTTTGCCATCTCTATTCTGTTGCAAACAATATTCCACGGCAGAATTTTGTATTGAATTTAATAATTGTCTGCCTGTGTATGCGAAGTAATGCAACAAAATCAAAAGCAAACAAATGTTTGAGTGGGTGAGGTAACAACTGTGATGATATACGACCATATCGTATCACTATTCGTATAAGTTTATGAAAATCGATGACTTCTTCAATGACTATGCTAATCTAACAGAGTCATTAGAGGCAGGTCATTGTATGATCGAACGCAGATCAAAACAGATCTAATTTGTAGCAGCTGACTTGACGTGAGAGAGGAGACAACCATGCAGCAACTTTTTGTTGGGGTCAACGTCTTTCTTCAGAATATCGAACGGATTACAACGTAATGCTTTATCAGTTAGCATTACATTACAATCTTTCAGTCAGGATTACGACCTAGCTTCCCACAACACTCATGTTGTATGTGTTCATTTCATACACGAGTGACGGGTCCTACAGTTTAACGTCGATTCCGAACGCGAAACTTTTGAGAAACTTTTTAATGGCAATTTTTTACTATCAGAGTTTTTTGCCAGAAATCTGCTGAGAGACAGTCGCCGAAAAAACATTTGGTTTCATATTTCGTTTTGTTGGATATGTCTAATCTGGGGTTTGAACCTAGGCCTCATGTCTGATAAGCCAACAAACTACCTACTAGACTACGACGACTGCGAAAATACTTGCGAGTATTTTCCAACCGGAAGTATGGCAGGCACTGCTTTGACGTTGACTGAAGATCAGTACAGGTCTGTCTGGGTCGGAGAAATAAGGTCGCCCTTGTCCTGATTCCTGGTCATATGGGAATTAAGGGCAATAATCCAGTAACTGAGTGCATGTCTGGAGTAAGAAAATAAAAATTTGGAAAAAGGTGTATTCGGCAAAAAGCAAGATAGAAAGCAGCAGACATTTCTATCAAGCTCGTAGAGTTTACATAACATAATTGGTCATTACAACCCTTTAGGCAGGTTTACGATCTAGTTTCTCACACCACTTATATTGTGTGTGTTAGTTTTTATACATAAGTGGCGGGACCTATAGTTTAAAGTCCACTCCGAACGAAAGATTTTTGAAAAACTTTTCATGGAAATTTCATTTACTTTCAGAGTTTTTGCCAGAAATCTGCTAAGGGGATGTCACCGAAGAAATATTTTTTAATTTTTCGTTTGCCTGACCTGGCACTATCCAAGAACAGCCAAAGAATTGTAACCGAACTTCTGTTCAGGCATTATAGACTCAAAGGATATTTGTTCAGGATACGAAAAGTTTCATGTCCAATATAAGAAATGCTGGGGATGCAACCCAGAAATTATGTCTTGGTATTATGATATGATGGTCATCAGACCAATAGTAACCTATAACAGCTCAATTTCGGTTAAACAATATACAGTGAGTAGCGTGTAATGGTGTAACAGGGACAATGAAAATCTATCTTACAGCAGCGATTTATTTAATTTAATTTAAGTCCACTGCACATGGTGGTAAAGACCAAAGCTTTGAAGACTATGGTTAGGTTGACGGGAAACAAGTCTAATATGAAATTCACTGGGGGATTTTCATGACCTAAGGAATTGAATGATTGACAGCTCTCTCCATAACAGTGCCCAGGACAGAACCAGTAGATAGTAGACAGAACCAACAAGACTTGGTAACAAAAATGAATGAAGTCATCTTGAAGCTGGATACTCTTTTTAAAGCAGGGACTATTTTGTGGTATACCGATGGGCCAAAAATGGATATTGAGCCTGGATAAAATATTCAGAACCCATGGCGAAAATAGTGGGTATTTTCCAAGCGGAACATTATGTCATCGAAAGATGTGCTCAATTCAACTTGGATAGGAAGCACAAAAGACAGTAAATAACTATGCTAGCTGATCGTTAGGCCGTCATTCAAGTACTCTATCATTATGTGTTTGAATCGAAAACAGTATGGAATTATCAAGAGAAGTTGAATCGAAGATTTAGGCAAAAGAGAATTCTACTGGATTCTGCCATTCGAACGATCTGTCCTTATGAGTTTGAATCGAAGACAATATAGGATTGTCTAGAGAAGTTGAATCGGAGATTTAAGCAAAAAAAAAGAGTTCTGCTGTATTCCAGATCATGTCGAAATCCTAAGCAATAAGCAAACAAACAAGCTTCTTAAAAGGGGAAGTTCCACGACAATAATGGGATCTAAACCTTTCTGTAGTCGCCGTAGACTAGTAGGTAGTGTATCGGCTTATTAGACCTAAGGCCAGAGTTCAAATCCCAGGTCAGGCATCAAAACGAAAATATGAAAAACATATTTCTTCGGTGACTGCCTCTCAGCAGATTTCTGACAAAAACTCTGAAAGCGAATGAAATTGCCATGAAAAGTTTCTCAAAAATCTGTCGTTCGAAGTCGACTTTAAACTGTAGGTCCCGTCACTCATGCATAAAATTAAACAACACATCATAAGTGGTGTAAGAAGCTAGGTCATAATCCTAACTGAAGGGTTGTAATGACCAATTATGTATGTAAACCCTTCTGTAGTGTGGAGAAGTATATTTAGAAAGGCGTTCTCAACGAAAGGAAAGATAAAGAGATGCAGAGACTTTTCTCAAACTAAGTGGATTTGAGACAATTAAAATTTTTGTTGGGAAAGTACAATAAGAGGCGATTTGAGTCCTCCATCTGACTATCAAGAAACAACTTGAGGTTAATAACCGGTGGTTTGGCAGAGCATTTTAGACTCACAGACATTTATGGGGAATGGGAACTTTCTCGAGCCCTACATGTAGATTCTGTGACGATGAGAACGAATCTTCGGAATACATTTTTGAAACCTGTGACGATGAGAACGAATCTTCGGAATACATTTTTGAAACCTGTGGGTTATTAATTCAACGCATACGGTGCTAGGCAAGGAATTGTCACTGGTGACACCGAGCAACAAAAGTTTGTTATTTGTTCGCTTGGAGTAGAGATTATAGGGTTACCCTACCTTATATAAGGAGAATACAATAAATCGCATGTTCGCAGTACGAATGTACCTCTCCGCCAACGTAATAATTATACAGTACATGTGTAGCAAACAATCTTAAGGATGACCACCAATTCCACTGATGCCTAATTAAATGCCTAATGAAGTGGCAACTTAATTAGTGGCTTCAACGTATTAATCGATTATCAATTTTAAAGGTCACAACAGCATTTTGAATATGCTAATTAAACCTGATACAACAAAATATTTCCTCTCCATACTCCATACTTTATGCACCCATATTCATAATGTGGCATCTGGAAAACATAAAATGAATAAAAATTTATCGAAACGTATTGGAATACACCGATGTCTGTCCGTATTTTGTAACGCCTTTTCTGTGTGTAAACTTTTCACTTTTATTGCTAAAATTAATATGAATATGAAGACGAAGAAAAAGAGGAGGAAAATGGAAAAATAAAAAACCCATAGAAAATTGGCGTCATACGAATACGAGTAAAAAAAAAACTCAGTCAGTAGTGAATTTTATTTGTTTTTGTTTTTTTTTTTGGCACATTGCACTCGAAAGCATTTATTATTGTGTGGTTTATTTCAAAGATGTTTGAAAATCTAAACCGAAAACACGATTGAAACAGCCAAAAAACAAAAACAAAAGCAATGAAACCTTCACAAACCAGCCACTATCCGTAACCAACAGCAAAAACAAAAGCAAACACAAAAAAATTGGTTTAAATGCTGATGCTCTAACTAGAGGAGGTGTGTCTGGAATTTTGAACTTTACAAGTTGTACCACATTTGCACTAAACTATGCTACACTGTGCTCCACTGAACTGATCGGCATCACACGGTATGGCAATGTATTCGTTTTTTTTTTTTTTTTGTTTTTGGAAGTCATTGTTTTATTTCGCCGTTTCTGACGCTGTTGTTTTTTGTCGATATTTTATTTCTCTTCCATTAGGATTTAAAAATTTAAAATCATCGTTTTATTATTTATTTTGTTAATGCTTGATGCCAGCCCAACCGTCTGTCCATTTTATCTGTCAGTTAAACCCCTTTACCACAACCGTCTGCTTATACTTTGTCTACAGGAATTAAATATTTTTGGAAATGTTATATTTTCGTTTACTGTTAACAACACAATAATTGACCAATTTGACGATACCATTTCGACATTTAACCGATTGTGATGATTATCTTTGATGTTCTATGTAGTTGCAGCAGTACAAAAAATTTTTTTGTTGTTGAGATCGATTGTTCTCACGTTTGCAAGGTGTCTGCTGTCATACGGCTGAAATAAGAAACAATTTTATGAAGATAAAATAAGAGATTAATACAGATAAAATTACAATAATCGGACTACAGAGAAAATGTTTACAATCTAAACGATCAGCATCTGCCATTTCAAAAACAAATATCATCACGTACAGTAGTCAACATATTTGTTCGGAAGTATTTGCGGTTTTTTTGTTTTTTTTGTAATCATAGGGCAGACAAAAAATTTAATTTAATTTGCAAAAAAGAATTTTTATTTTCTGACTTTACTGGTTTCAAATGTTTTTTGTGATTTTTTTTCTTCTTTTTTTCAACTGAAATAAAAAATATGTGAACTCAATGTGTGGCTTTTAGAAAATTAATTAATAATACTCGTACAATACAGCCCCATTTGGCATTTTAACCACTTCTTGAAAGCGATATGTAATGGAATTGATCAAGGTCTGTTGATCATAAGCCAAAGGTGTGTGAATTTTCAAATCGAATAATCAATTTCGCTTAATCCTATCTATATGTAAGAAACCTTGTCATCATACTCCTTATATCCAAAGTTAGAAATATTTCTTATAGAAAAGTCTCCTGGAAATCAGAATTTTTTTCGGCCTTTTTCCTTCATAGCTTTAAATAGAAATGAAACAAATTGTGTTTGAAATATCATCAACATTTGATAGACCTATTGATGTGTACCAGAGATCAGCAATGAATCGCTTTTTCACTACTCATAAGTACTCATGAAATTTTAAGTATGAGTAAGTCAACAGTATTCAAATCCAACTACTCTGATTCATTCGTACTCCCTACAACATTGATTTATAAGTACAAGTTGCAATGAGTATGAGTACATTCGAGTGACTCGAATCATTCATCAAAATTTACAGTCTTAGTTGTTGTTGTATTTACAAAGAAAGAAGAAAGACACATAAACGAAAAAGACAAAGACAGAAAGCAGAGCAAACACACAACCTTCTTGTGATTATGTAGTGTTCGTACGCGAATCATAATTATTTTGTGATTCGTGTATATGATGAGTCATGGAGTGTCGAAATCAATAACATCATGCGTATTGTTAAGTATGAGTACCATGAGTATTTCAAACTTTGAATATGAGTAGATGAGTATGACATTAAAAAATTATGAAATTTTAAGTATGATTCGAATCTAATCATCATTTTGAAAATTCATTGTTGACCTCTGATGTGTACACAACATCGCTCAAACGTCTTTAAGTGGAGAGCATTCTAAATGTTAATTTTCCACAACTCTGGCACATACATCGGACTTATTTCAACTAAAGGCATTGCTTATGTAGGGTTTGAGGATCATTTTTGCTTGTCCTCTATGAAAAGTCCAACGGGATCAAACCACATGATCTCGGTAGCCAATTTACATCATATCCACATGAGATGACTATGTGTTTGCATCGAAGGTGCAGTATATCCAATATGGCATCAACTGTGAGACGTTGCCTGCTCATATTTCATCCTAAACAGCTACTTTTTCGGGATCTCTTAGATCTCGTGTAGAACGGGATTGTTCCAAAATTCAACAATTTTGTTGGTTAACGTACTTATTCATTCAGCCTCATGGCTGAAGGCAATTTCTTGTTAAAAATTAGGGTTATTAGGGGCAAATTGCTCCAATCCATGCTTAATTGGTCTTTAAATTAATGATTAAATAAATGACTAATTTGTATAGCTTTAACAAGATTACCGTCAAAGTTTGAGGACCCTAAACAAGTCAATTCACACTCTTTTTGAATTCTTTCGCCAGCTCCTATTGAGGAGAATTTTTTAGCAACAATTTGTTTTGCAATAGACAGGAATTAAGAAGAATGCATACCAATTACGCGCAGTTACATTTCTTATATATGTATGTAAGAGATTCTTTTTTTCTAACAAGACTGTTGTCATTATAGGAAAATTGTTTTCGTTTTTCAGAAAACGTCTCAAAAATGTGAGATTTTCATTGGGATTCAGCATCGATCTACTAATAGAATTTCGACCCGAAATTATTTTGAATGTACATTTCTCTTCAGAGTTAAATTTCTTTCAGTTCCCAAGGATCCATTTACGTTGGTTTTAATCAACATTTTTAACTATTGCACTACCAGAGTACGGTACATCATTGATAACAAAAATATCTGAACGTTTGCAATTGTCCTGAAATCGGTAAAGTTGGTCCATTAGTGATGAATTGAAGCTAAATAACTTTGACACAAATAATCTTTCAAAATCGATTTTTGGAATATTATAAGACAAAATATTTTCTGAATAATATTTTTCAAATTATACTACCAATGTCAACGGTCATTTAAGAAAAAAAATATGACTTCAATAGCCAGCATTAGGCTTTATATTTATTTTAATTGTTTAATCTTCCATAATGCAGATTGTAATCGTGTGGCATGCGAAAACGTTCAAGCTCTATAGGAGTATCAAATTATCAATGCTACTTTAATATTATAATGAAATGCACGTGTATACCATGGGGCTAATTACGTAATTAGATTTTGTTTGCTTCACATTTCGGTCAATCTTTCTGCTTAAACTTCTTACATGACAAGAAATAAAAATTTTTGGTTATTCAGATACATATTTTCTTATACTGTGTTCAGATATGCACCTTTATTGCGTAAATCGCAATAAACGCCATTATTGAGCTCAATATTTCATATAAAGTTTAAATTAATTATTGCGCAATAAATATGCATATTGTTATAATATTCAGTAAAACTTAAAATGCAGCACTGTCATAAGTATGTTCAGTGAGCATATTACAATTAACCGAACACTTTTTCTTGATATTTGACAATTCAAATATCAATAACGACAAACAAAACAAAATAAAAACAACGTTGTTGAAACAAGCAGCTGTTTTGCTTACCAGCTGTCAAATGAATATTGAAAGAGCAACTGAACTGTTTATATTATTATGTCTGAAAACTTAAAATATTGTACTCAATAAACCGAATATTGACTCAATAAAAGCACATGCTTGAACATAGCATTACATGACAAGCAATTATAATTTTTGGTTTTTCAGATGCATATTTTTCTTATACGATGTTCAGTTATGCACCTTTATTGCGTAAATCGCAATAAACGCCATTATTGAGCTTAATATTTCATATAAGGTTTAAATTAATTATTGCGCAATAAATACGCAAATTGTTATAATATTGATTAAAACTGAAAATGCAGCACTGCCATAAGTAAATTAAAATATTTTACTCAGTTAACCGAATATTGACTCAATAAAAGTGCATATCTGAACATAGTATTAAGGACTCTTCTCAAATCTAATTTACTCACTCTTGTTATGAAACCATGAACAAATTAATTGCATCAAGCAAAGTTAATTCATTTCTAGAGACATGTTTGTTGTATTCATTTGCATGATTGCGGGTATTGCAAGCAGCATTTGCATAATGCAACAGCAACATAAAAACATTCGAAGAACAAAATTCAAATTCAACAATTAAAATGCACGTGTTACATTTCAATTTGTACTACAGTAATATGCAACAACATTTCATAATGAAATGAATGAATCATTTGTTCAATTCAACAATTTGTTTTTAATTAGTCTCCTAATAAAGTTTTGTGAATCGCGCAAACAACCACGCCCCCATACTCCACTGCATACAACGAGTTCCATGCAAACTAGAAATTAAATTTATTAAAAAGCAAAATTAAATACTCGTACAATAGTTTTCCTAATTGAGTGGAAATTCAAAAAATAAACGAAACAAACAAATTTTTAATAAAAAATTTAAATTAAAAACTCAGAGTTGCGTGTTTAAATTCAAACACAGAAAATGAGAAGAAACAAAAAAAAAGCAACAAAGACTTCAGAAGTATTGCAATTGAAATTCAAATTTAAATTCAAAATTGAAACAGAAATGCTTTGTTGTTGCATTATATTCAGCCTCTTGACGATGAGATGAGATGAGAGAATCTCATGATAGTAACCCAGAAACAAGTTCACATTTTATGATTTATACTCTGAAGCAAGGGAAAAACCACCGAAGATAAATTAAATGATGATTAATAATGGAAAATTATGCACTTCTTGTAAACTTTTATTACAAATACGAGTACTTGATTATTATTTATGAAGTACTCAAGCAAGCTTTTAAAGTTAAAAGATGTCGAGATGAAATGTTAAATGGGAAGCAGAATAACGAACGAATGAATTATTTAAACGTGAGAGTTGCATTACAGATGAAATCTCAGTTAAACTAGACTATAACTTGTAACGGGTCATCTAACAGGAGCATTCGAACTTTGACAATTAATAACGGCCATTTTGTTGAGGCGGCATCTGTCAAATTACATACATACATACGTACATAATTGGTCATTACAACCCTCAACCTGAGAGTTTCTGCAAGAAATCTGCTGAGAGGAAGTCCCCAAAGAAATAACTTTTCTATTTTGTTTTCATGTCTGGACTGGGGCTCGAACCCTGGCCTTACGTCTAATACACAAACAACCATAATTGGACATTACAACCCTTCAGTCAGGATTACGACCTAGTTTCTCACACCACTTCTGTTGTGTGTGTTAATTTTATACATAGGTGATGGGACCTACAGTTTAAAGTCGACTCCGAACGACAAATTTTTAAGAAACTTTTCATGGCAATTTCATTTATTCTCATTATTTTTGCCAGAAATCTGTTGAGAATACGTCACCGAGGAATATTTTTTCATATTTCGTTTTGTTTGAGGTGCCTAATCTGGGGTTTGAACCGAGGCCTTACGTCTAATAAGCCAACACAAAATCTACTAGACTACGGCAACTTTACATCTGTCAAATTAGTTGTCATTTATTTAGTCTGTTTTGCCAAGTCAGTGTGGACGGATATAACAACAATATGTGCAAATAATAATCCAAAAACGTCGTTCACCCATTTCACGATTCCCGTAATCGTCCTCCTGAGGAGACTATTTGCAAAGTGTTGAATTAATTGCAATCCACGATCAGTAAGCGATCGAATAATATCCGTACTTCGTCGAAACACAAATTTCCGTCGTGACTTGGGTTAGCAACCGTACAATGACCTACCTAATGACTGCAATTTGCATTGGAAAATCATCTTCAGCGATAAGGACCATTCCTGAATGAATGGGACCAGAACAAACAAAATTTTTCTGATTAGGGACGAGATCTAGGAGCATCCGATACATCCTAAAAAATCACTGTTTAGTGTGAATTTTCGGCATCATCGGTTCATATTTCCTTGAGAACGACTTTGGGTAGGCCATCACTGTCAATGACTAGCACTATAGCTTGATGATTACCAACTTATTTTGGCGTGAATTGGATCATTCATACAGAAACTACATGCGATTCCCATAGGACAGCGCTACGTGTCACAAAGCTCATAGAATTCTGCACGATCGTTTGTAGAAAATGGTCATCTCGCGTAGAGGTGATATGAACTGGCGCCGAAGATCGTGAGATTTGGCCACGTTATTCTTCCTCTTGTGGAGATTTATAATATATATGCTCCACCCAAAGAAAAACCCTGACGGATATTTGAATAATGTACTGGAATATTCAACAGCTTTTGGAATGAATAGGTATTTCAATCGAACAAAGAATTTCGACGATATCTCATACACACTTTGTTTTATTTAAATTTTAAGATAGGAAGCTCTTAATGAAAGATCCGATATAAGATAGAATTAAAAAATTTCTGACTTAATTAGCATTCCTGTTATACAGGACGAGTAAAATTTTGTTTCTGGATTTTCAATAAGAGTAATCTTGATGGGTCTACTGGGTCCTATGATCACAGCAGGTCCATCTGACGCCACCTGGAATATGTATTGTGAATATGCATTGATTGACTGAGTTATAATCTATTTCAAAAAGTGTTAATCCTCTAGTTGTTTAAGCACCATTATTCATTAGAACTACTTCAGGATTTGGATGCCCTTACTGTAAGAGCTACGTAAACAAATCCTTTCATACAAGAATTGAAAAAAATTTATCAAAGAGTAACGGCATTAAATTTTGTTATGTTATGTGAATTAGCGAATTAAATGAAGACTACGATTAGGAGCTATTAGCGTCAGAGTGCCGTTTTGATATCATATCAACACAATAGGTGATTAACTTGTCAAATGAAAACGAAGAAGAAAGAATTACATCCACCCTCAACTGTATATAAAGTAGAAAACAAAAAGCATACCTAATGATCGACACTACCTCTCTCAGAATGATTGACGTATCCTGCCGGATTTTCGGAAGTTTCGGTCTTTTTCATCTGTCATAATGGGGCCAAAGGACGTATCTGTCTTTCGGTAGATCACTCTTTAGTTTGCATTTAACTACAGTTATAAGGCAGCAAATATCCACATAGCAGGTGACAGATTTCAAATTTATTGAGGCCTTGCTAATCAATCAGCTCTTTTGCGCTTTAAAGCATTGATACATACTTTACCGAGGATAAATTTGAGTTAATAATAGCGTCTTAACCAATAGAGGAAAATCTAGTCCTACATAAAGAACTTTCAATCAGTAATATCGCAATAATTTCCACATAGGAATGCTAGAAATCTGCTGTACCAGATTTCCGGAAAGCATTTGGGTACGTTTCTGAAGACCACCGTCGAAGCCCCATCTCTTATCAATTCCATCCTTTCCAGGTAAGACAGTTTTGGCCTTTCCAACAAAACAAAGTTTATGGACGGCTAGTGGCGTGCCCAATTATGAATTTGATCAAACTTATAAATTGATAAAAAATAGAAACACGTGTGTCTTATACGTATTTCTTTAAGAAATAGAGACTGAAAGGTTAGGTTAAGTTAGGTTGAAGTGGTAGTTTTGATTACCAAAGCTCACATGAGCACGCATAGCGTCCCGTCATGACGCCATAGATAAGTGCAGTCACTATACTAATCGGAGAAGTTGGTGACCGCAAGGGCTGCACATTAAAAGCACGACAACACTATGCTAGAAACCGGGCTGAAAGTTTAATAACCGAAGTTATATCTTTGATATCAGTTATTGATAACTCTGTTAAGGAAGGGAAGGCCGAATAACCTAAATCTGCACCAGAGATCAGCAATGAATCGTTTTTTCGGTACTCATAAGCACTCATGAAATTTTGAATACAATATTGAAATTTAACTACTTTGATTCATTCATACTCACCACAACGATGTTTTATAAGTACTGGTTGCAATGAGCATTAGTACAACGTTGACATCAAACTCATACCATTCGAAATATGTTTGATTCATAAGCCTACTCATTTAGATTCATATAATTTCAGAAAAATACTTATAAAAAATACAAAAAGGACAGAGTAGCAAGCAGAGCAACCATACAACCTTCTACTGAGTATTTTAGTGTTCGTACGCGAATCATACTTATTTTGTGATTCGTGTACATGTTGAGTTATGGAGAGTATGAAGGTTCCATGATATTAAAATATGTATGAATGCGTATAAGTATCAGAAATTATGAGTATGATTCGATTTTACTCATCTTTTTGAATACTCATTGCTGATCTCTGATCTGCACCTTGGAAGACATGGGCATTGACAAAGAAAGTGGATAACAGTTTTTTCCTTTTCAGCAGACCCATGGTTGTGGATCTGCAAAAGTCGTTTGATGGGAGCTGCAGTCTTTCCGCGTGTCTTCCTATAACACTAGAGCCTGTAAGCATGGCCACTGTGATAGAGATGACATAGCCATCAAGTTTGAGTAGTTACATCTTCTATCCATCGTGGACCAAGTGAGTCTTTCTTACAACCTTTCTTATTACATCGAAAATCGAATCATTATTCATTAACTGATGACAATGTAGTGCAGTACAGAAAATTTAGGCCCTAAGATTTCAGATGGCAAAGCAATAATTCAAAATAATTTGGAGAATTATATTTCTTAATGCATGCATGATACTGCTGCCATTGTAGCCTGATAGAACAGTACATTTATGGCCATTATTACAACTTGTCGTTAACTACAGATAGGATTTTAACGGGCAGAAAAATTGTTTTTCCTTATTATAAGTGGACAATATGGTAAAAGTGAGCGTTAAGCTAAAGGGAGGAACCTCCTACCGGTAACTTTTAAAGTTAATTTATGTTTGAACTTGCCATATTATTTATTCTTTTTAATATGGAAACATCAAATATAAACAAAAAAACGAAGCACGTCGTTGCCACTGCGTTTTAAAAAAGTTTAATTGAGCAGTGTTATCGACATTGCTTCGGCACTGCCATATTTTTGAAAAAGTTAACTAAATTTTATCATTAGGTTGTAATAACGAAAAGAAGTTACAGGTGACTTTAAAGTTCACTTTAGATAAAGTTACCTTTAACTAAACCCAACTTTAATGGGATATTGTAGTAATGGCCCTTAAACATTTGTAAACATAACACAACAATCGCTCAAATCTATGATGATTTTTCCAATTTATTACAAATATTTAAGCTTTGTTAACAAATAAAAATAAAAAATTAAATGAAACGAATTATTTAATTTATAAACTTTACAAAACAATGAAATCATTTTGCCATCACATTACTATGACTCAATGCGTGATTTTTTTTTGTTTCTCAGTATTCTGCAACTGAAATCGTGTTTATTTACGTTGTGGCGGCTTTTGATAATGTCATGATGTCAAGTGCTTGTGAACTGCCAATTGAGTTTATATCACCTTTTTAAATACTCGCCATACATATCAGCTGTGAGATTACAAAATCTAAGACAAATCCACTTAGAAATACAAAAACTTTGAAATAAAAATTTCAAATATTTCTTATAAAAAAAACGAATTCATATCTTTTCTGATTCTATTTCAATTCAATTCAACTCGAAGTTTAATTCTTTAAGCAGCAAAATTATTACTCATCATCATTAGCATACGCTGAGCAGCTCTTCTTCGTAAGTAGACGTTCATATATAATTAATATGAAATTAGTATGTAAGAATGGATGTATAAGAGAATGAATGAATATTTGATAAACATATGTACTTATGTAAGTAGTGTTGTGTGTATTTCAATTTCAATTTACATTCTGTTCAATTGTTGTTCGATAGTTGTTTATGATGTTGTTGTCATTGTTGCTGTTGTTGGTAGCAGCTACATCATCATTTACAGCATCTACAACTTCATTCTCATCATCATCATCATCATGATCATCATTAACATGATCATCTTAATCTTGCAATACCTGCATGTTTAACGACTTGCACTACTGCAACTCCGTATTCTTGTTGGCATTTTAGCAACCAACGGTGGTGGTGCCCCAGACGATGGTGGAGGTGAAAATAATTCAAAATTAAATCAAACAAATTTAATTCTTTTTTTTTTTTGTTGTTATTTTAATACAAAAGAATATTTATTTTATTAAAAAATATGCACACAAATATACGTACTTATATTGTGTATTCTTGTATATTTATTTGTGCGTTTCAAAAATTCATATGAGTTTATATGTTAAAAACAATCATAAGTTGTTGGTTAATTCGTAGTGCAATAAAAATAATTCATATTGCCAATAAAAAGCATAAATTAAATAAGATTTCTATCGCATTAAATAAAGTACAACCAACAATTTAACAGGTAGGCATGACGATAAAAAAAAACAACAACACAAAAATAAGAACAAAAAACAAACGGAACCTTACTTCACCGTAGTACTTCACCGTTAAAATATTCAACCTGCAACAGAGTAGTGCAACACCTTCGATTTAATGGGGGGCCCTTCAACAATTCTTTTGTGGGAATTTCAGCAGATTTCCAGCAAAAGTTCTGAGAGTAAATAAAATTGCCATGAGAAGTTTCTCAAAAAATCTGGCATTCGGAGTCGAATTTTAACTGTAGGTCATGTATAAGATTAACATGTTTCGCAGAAGAAACACACACAATGTAAGAAACTAAGTCCTAAACCTAACTGAAGAGATGTACAGTAATCCTTCGATTTTCGTCGCCTCGATTAACGTTGTTTCGATTTACGTCGTCAAATTTTTTGTTCCCTCTAACTTCAATTTGCGTCGTCATTCGATTTAAGTCGCCTTTTTTTGAAACCAACTGCGACGTATATCGAGGGATTACTGTAATGACCAGTCATGTACATATGTACTACATATCGATAGCAGTTGCGGCTTTAATCTAAACAATCGTAAGGATGATGAATAGAAGTAACATGCGAGAATAAAGTCGATTAAGACTTCGTATCGTTACAATTTTCCCAAAAAAAGTTCTTTCTAGGCAACATCAGATGGACAGGAAAATATTGAAATTAATATTATCCGAGAATTTTAAATCAGAATATCACTTAAGTTGACGTTAATTCAAAAACTTTCTTCCTTTTCTCGTAAATGGGGTCGTATATCAGCAATGGTATCACAAATTTTGGCCTTCAAATGCTCAATTTCCAATAACCCAATCCAATTCCCAACGTTGCTCAAGCGCAAATCGATTCATTACGTTTAGTGGTGATAATATGAATGAAGTCAAAAATAAAAAGTAATCCAAAGTCTTTCTACAAATTTATTACCACCAAACGTCGTACAAATACATACCCGAACTACTTAAAATTTGGTTCTCGTAGTGCTTACGACGAAATATCCATAAGTAATTTGTTTGCTGATTTTTTTGCAACAACTTATTCTTATAAATCATTCAAAAATCAAGCTTCCTATCCTTATAATATATTATATATTCACATTGCTGTTGAAACTATTCGAAAAAATCTGTTGTCATTACAAAGCTCACCTACCCCAGGTCCACATGGGATACCTACTTGTATTCTTAGACATTGTTCTGAAAACCTTTCTGGTAACGGCAATTTTCAATGAATCTATTGAACTGGATTATTTTCCAACTGCTTGGAAAAAAATTGTGACTGACTCTTTATATCATCAAAGTGTCATTCAATTTTAACCTCATATCAACATGGCTTTCGAAAACTATGTTCAACTTCTACTAATATCTTGGAATTAACAACTAAAGTAAATGAAGGGTTCATCAACAGGCAACAAACTGATGTTATCTATACAGACTTCAGTAAAGCATTTGATAGAGTCAACGATGATCTTTTGCTTTATAAACTATCTTGCATGGGTTTTAGTAACAATGCAGTACGTTGGCTGAAATAGAACTCAGCAAGTGAAATTTGATAATGCTCTATCTAGAGTCATCGATGTTCCCTCCGGAGTGCCTCAGGGAAGCCGTCTTGGTCCAGTACTATTCATATTATTTATAAACGATTTGCCATCTGTTATTATTCATTCTAATATACTCATGTATGCTAATGATGTTAAAATTTTTAATTCACTTGATAGCATATCTGGTCAATCAACTCTTCAAAAGGATATTGATTATTTTTGTCAATGGTGTGAAGTAAACTTGTTGGAGTTAAACTTTAATAATTGCATTTAAACTTAAACTCTTATCATTTTAAAGACAAAATTTTGGAAAAGGTTTTAAATATAACTGATCGTGGAATCTTGTTAGATCATAAGCTTACGTTTTCTGAACATATATCAATGATGGTGAACAAAGAAAATTGTGTTTTAGGATTTATAAAGCGCTGGTCAAAGGACCTATTATATGGATCTATTATATGGGATCCACATTATCTCCACCTAATTGAATCTGTACAGAAGCGCTTTCTGTTATTTTGCTTGAGAGGACTTGGATGGAACTCGTTTGTTCTCCCTTCGTATGAAAGTAGACTCGCTCTTATAAAGCTGCCTACACTGAAAAGTCGAAGAATAATGCTAAGTGTCTATTTTCTTCTGGGTTTAATACGCGGAGATGTCTATTCTGATTATCTGTTACGTAAAATTAATTTTAATGTTCCAATTAGACCTTCTTAATTTATTAAATTTACAATTTCACGGCACAGTCTACGCTAACAACGTCTCTTTTCGTCAAATATGTTTACATTTTAATAATCTGTATCATTTAATTGATCTTTCTGAAAGCAATTATTCTTTAAAATCATTAAATATTAATTACATATATTGCTTGTAAATTTAAGGAACTACTATCCATAGACATAAATAAATAAATAAAAAAAATATATTGAATTTTGTGATAGAATAGAATGAATGAAGTATTGCCAATATTGCCGATGGTTCAAATTTAAATCGATAGATTGCCCACCCGATACATTCAACCGATTACGTTATGCTCTTAAGTATGTACAAACATAAAATATTAAGGTCTGTCCCCTAAAAAAAAGGTAATGGAGGCAACACAGTTTGTAAAGGTGATAAAAGAAGGAAAATGTTCGTTAATGGCAATATCTGTTGGCGCTATCACTTTCAAAAGAAACTTCTGAAAATATTTTTATTTATGTTTCACAATTTTATATGGTGGTTCTCTCATTAAGCGCATTCACTTTTTATATTTTAATAAAACAAAGCATATGTGAGGTATAATCAGAATTCCGTATTCGTTTTAAAAATCTTTTAATGGCCTTATGTGTGGAATACAACATCATTCAAATGTCAGTCACAGCTTCGCTGGGTGGAGTTCATCCGAATTGTCCAATATTCCATAAGTCTCGCTCATAAATCAGCCTGAATTTTACTGATGGCATGGATTATTGAGAACCACTGCAGTTTGTGGCTCATCCAGTCGCTAGCCCAAAATCCACACCAAACAATATGTATTTTGCGTTTGCATTGGACGCTTTTAGATCTACTGTGGATAGGTATCGTCAGAAATTCGACAATTTTATTTGTTTACGTGATGATTTTCAACGCTCCAGAGCCGATTCAGCGAACATACGTCATTATCTAAGATTGTTTTCTTTCAGTTCCTGTGTCGGTAGTATTTTGTGCGGCTGCAGACCCAAGTCACGAGACAAAATTCGCCAAGTTGTGATTTGCGAAATGATGTAAAATCAATTGCGTCGTATTCTTCGGAACACTTTCACGAATAGCGGTAATGTTTTCGGTAGATTTTGCACTTCGTCGACGTTAGACTTTTGGCCGATGCGTTACTAAAGCAGCAGATTTGAAGACACCACAATTATGCCAACCGCAAAATGGGCAAAAGTGTCTTAGTTTTCGATCCATCTGAACCCTCTATATTAACTTTTGATTCATCGGAGAATGCAACTATATTCCATTGACTTCTACTTCAATTAAGACCTTACTGTGCAAAGTAAGTAGTGAAGTCTTATTTTTTTATGACACGAATGCTTGTTTTGGAATTCGAACTTGTACAATAGTTATACAGGTAAGTTCTTCTTATTTAATATTTTTTTTAGTACAAAATGAAACTTGTAGCATAACTTACCAGCTATGTTCAAGTGCTCTATTTTAATAAAAATTTGGAGGTAATGAGACTAGTTCAGTTAGCCGATCACTCACTACAACCCTTCAGTCAGGATTACGACCTAGTTTCTCACACCACTTATGTTGTGTGTGTTAATTTTATACATGAGTGGCGGGCCCTACAATTTAAAGTCGATTCCGAACGAAAGATTTTTGAGAATTTTAATTATATTAATTTTATTTACTCTCAGAGTTTTTTGCAGAAATCAGCTGAGAGAGAAAGTGGCCAAAGCAATAATGTTTCATATTTCGTTTTGTTGGAGATGTCTGACCTGGGGTTTGAACCGCCGCCTATCTTATTAGACGTTATTATCTACTGGACTATAGCGACTTCGTTCCGACTTTGACAGACATTGTATCTCTAAAATTATGAAGGAATGCGGAATTTTCTTTGTAATAAGTTGTTTGTGTGGCATGTTTCAAAATATGACAGAAAACATGTCATGATAGTGTAATTGGTTGATGGGGAACACATTTTAAGTAAAATTTGAATCATAAGCGGAATTCCAAACAAACAGTTTCTATTCATTCTATTCCAGTCGAAATGTAGTGGTTAGTGTGCTGGTTTACTAGATGAAAGTTTTGAGTTCAAACCTCATCTTTGACACTTTGCAAAGAAAGAAAAGTGAAAAAAATTATTTCCTTTGACGACTTTTCGTAAATTGGCTTTAAACTGAATACGCATTCAAAAAATAATCTGACATACACAACATTCGTGGTGTGGAGAGATAGACGACACCCAACTAAAAGACGCCTTTTGTAAGTTCAAAGTCGAGTTTGAAAAACAAAGTGTTTATAGGCCAGAAGAGAAAAACTAACGCGGTTGAGTACACAGTTTAAAGTTGCTTTATTCTTTGTTCATCGTTTATGCCTGCAGGGTTTTATAAGGAAGAACAAAAAAGCACAAATCTGTCGAAAACAATGTCACAATTCCGTTTCATACCGATCTCTTACGATCAACTTTCTTAGGCTATCCGCAGAGAAGTGACTACAAGTGTAAGAACAGAACACGACCATACCAACAGAATATAACTCAATTAATAAAAAGCGTTTTCCTACCATTGGACAGTAGCTTAAACTGCAAATGAACTTGTTGCTCTTTAGGTGGGACAAAGCTGATGTAAATATTGACTATTAAACTTTAAATTGAACTTACCAAACAGACATTACAAGCATCTGCAAAATCAGATCGCACACAATATTTGAAATGAGAAAAAAAAACTACGACAACAACAACAATAACAACAAAGTTCCAATATACATGCGCAACGCCCAACATTTTGTGATGTGATGCATCTTCTAGCTGTCGATGTTTTTAAATTTATTTCTTTTCGTTTTCGTTTGCATGTGTGTACGTGTATGTATATGTAAGTTGGGGGTGCGGGTGTATGTTCGATTACCATTACACTTGTTGTCTTCACTGACAATGTTACGTATACGACACGGTATTGAATCCAAAAGAGCAACAATAAACAATTAGAAACAACAACACCAACAACACTTGCATACAAGCTTTCATTTGTTTTCATTCTAAAACTAAAGACTGTATTTCAATTGTGCTGTTACTCCTCAAACTGATGCTGTTTGCTTGACTTAAAGCTTTTTGTTTTCCCAAATCAAATACAAAAAGAGATTCTCTCTCTCTCGCTTATAGTCAGATCGGCAATTTGACTCTCACATTCGGCTTTACAAACACAATAAAACCTTAAAAATATGTTGTTGTTGATGATGTTGATGATGCTGGTACGCGGATATTTTGAAAAAACAAAAACCAACAATAAGTTGCTTCTTTAGTTATGTATGTATGAGAGTGTGAGTGTATGTATCATTGTGTTTGAATAAGTGTTAGAAGTGGCAACTGCAGTTGCATGTTGTATTAGTAAAGGTTTATTGTTAATAAAATATTTTAAGTTGTTACATACATTAACTGTACTCGATGCAATTGCTGTGTTTGATTTTTTTCTTTGTATTTTGTTGTTGCTACCAAATCTCAAAGAAGAGTTTTAATCTAACGGCTTTAGATTTGCAAAAACACAACAGCAACAACAATAATAAGATTGTAGAAAATGTTTCGTTTTCATTTCGCTTGCAATGGTATAAAAACGTTTGCATTTTTCTATCAAACAACAAATAACGCTTCACAAGCCTTTCAAAGTAGACGTGTCTCGTTCTCAAAAAACGCGTGTGTTCTTTTGAAAGAAAAAAACCGAAAGTTTTTTCCAAATATATTCTTCCGTTAGAAGGACACCGTAAACTAAACACGTGCTTTTTTGTTTAAGTTTTAAATTTAAATCTAAAGTGAGTTGCCTTAACAGAAAAAAAGGACAATTTATTGAACACAAAAAAAGGATTAATTTTTAAATTTTAATTAAAAAAAAAGAAATTAAAAAAAAAGAAAAAACATAAACAGCAAAATTAAGAGAAATCAAGTGTTTAAAATTATTTAAAAACAAATTGATTATTGACTAATTTTTTTATTTAAATTCTCTTCGACTAAATGTTGCTTCTCTTAAATAAAATTAAAGAGAAAATTTTATTTGAAAGCATTTTACATGAAATTAGATGAATGGATTAAAATCTCAATTGAACCGAACCAATCAAAGTCAGTAGTGTCAGTTTGAATAACAGTTTTTAGAGATGTACATACATATGTACACACCAATCATAAGCTTATTGTGCTGTAATATTGGATTGATATTAAAAAGTCTGGGAAAGTACTTTTACATACGATATGGTGATATTCATAATGATGTCATATTCTCTTGTACGTTATCTAGTGGTTGACCACATTCGGAATCAACTTCCAAAATTACTTACGCCTGTTATAGTTTGATTAACAATTTCTTAACTACTGATTTTCTTATTTATTTATTAATTGCAATACAATTACAAATTATTTTTTAATTATATACGAGCAGAGTAACTTTGACCATATGCTCGGTGTAGTGTCACAGACCAGAGTCTCTGGTGGCAATCGAACACACGACCCTCACGCTAATAGTCTAGCACACTACCCACTAGAATACTAGGGCACCTTACTGATTTTCTTAAAAATGTTCTTAGAATTGTGATAAGCTAACCTTCGACTAAATAAAATACTTACGAATTATTACGAATTCTATATATCTACAGCCATTTTCCTTAGAGAGAAAGGCCAGTGGTGCTTTAATGCCTTGTAGCAAGCCAGTCAAGTCAAATTATTTGATTAACTTTCCTCGTTATGACGGGTTTTTTGATATTTCAAGATCCATCAGTTTGGAAATCAAATTAAATTTCAATATATTCGTATGGTTTTCGAGTTAAATGTTATACGATACTAACGAAATAGAAACTTGAACTTTTAAGAAGTTTTTCTAAACAATTGCAATGTAATTAAATTCCTCTGTATCTGTCATCAAATCTATTATCAAATCTATTTTTAAAAGAACAACGTACAGAGCCCACTTTGATTACAAAATAGTATAAAAGTGATGGACTAAAACCTGACGTAGCAGTGATAATAGCCCCAAACTATGGTTATTGAATTTAGAACACAAGTAAAAATGATATTTTTCAAAAAGGAATTGTTTTCCTTTATTCGAATTAAAACTGACCAACTATACCCATAATTACAGTACATTGTTGACAAATATCAACACAAACAAAATATACCATCGCCACCACAATTACTAAAAGAAGCCGCGGTGTAGTAGATAATATGTTGGCTTATTAGACTTAAGGCCTCAGTTCAAATTCCAGGCCAAACCTCGCCAATATAACGAAATATGAAACCAAATATTTCTTCGGCGTCTGCCTCTCAGCATATTTCTGGCAATAACTCTGTGAGTAAATAAAATTGCCATGAAAAGTTTCTCAAAATCTGTCGTTCGGAATCGACTTTAAACTGTAGGTCCCGCCACTCATGTATAAAAATAATACTTACACTATATAAGTGGCATGAGAAGCTAGGTCGTAATCCTGACTGAAGAGCTGTAATGACAAATTATGTATGTATGTATGGAAATAAATTATAAAGTAACTCCCAATAATCTTGAATTGAATCGAACATAGTTTACATTTGCCAGTTTCATCTGCGGATGAATTCTTTTTCTGAAGAGAATTGAAACCATGGGTTTAAGTACTTTAACACATAAATTCTTACAAATTCATTTTACACATGCAATAATTACTTCGAAAAGTGTATTAGACAATACGACTATATTTTCAGTATTGTAAATAAAAAAGAGTACCACTTTCGGTCAATTCTTTATATTGAAAGTTCACATTACTCCAAGTTTATTATATTTCGATTAAAAGAAATTCTTGCGTGTATTCTAAATTATATCATAATTATAAAAAATTATATCAAATTATATCTAAATTAATAATGGCTTTATACATACCCAAAGATTCTATTTTGACATCTGGGTCCCCCATTGGCCTAGTTCATAGTGTGATAAACTTCAAATGCCAAGGCCGTGGATTCGATTCCCACCAGACATTCTGGGTGTTTGTGATTGTCTGATTTGTTGTCTGATATAATATGTATGTGAGTACTCACAGTAGAAAAAAGAAAGTGAGAATTATTACTCAGAAGAAATTCTCGAAAAAAGCCACGAAGGTATACACACTGGTCATTAAAAAAAATGCCGCACACTTTCTACAACCTCTGCATGGTGAACTCATGAGTGTTGGTCGCAAAAAAAAGAATTCAAAGTATTGCGTGTTTGAAAAAGTTCAGTTAAAAATTTCATCAAAAAAGCCGTTTTTTTCTAATGTTTGAAATTTCTTAAACCAAATATTTGTCATTGTAGTGATTATTTGATCCGTACAGAGCTTCTGATTTTCGTAGCGAAAATCTTTTTTTGGCGGTCCCATATAGAATTTAAAATTTCTGCAAAAATCAATACAAATAATAATTTGAACTTGTAAGGACCGGGCTACATGGAGTATAGTAGAGTCGTTCGAAAGAAAAAAATTGAGCCAGCAACACCTTAGTTTTAAAGATAATGTAAAACCCATTCCAACCAAATGAACACTTCCTACTGAGTCACCAAAGTTATGAGTGTTCACTTTGCTTTGTTCATGATCTTGTTTCCATAATTATTTTTCTTTTGCCCGAAATCATTTGCTTCAAAACGTGAATAGCATGTACAAATACGGTCCATTAATGCTAATTCAAATGGCACCTAAACATAGAGCATTTCTATATATTCAGCTTTCTTCAAAGGTTTGTTAACTATTTACCGATAAACATTTACATTCTTAGCTACTATGTATACTCTACTTATGTGAAAGAAAGATTTCATGGTTTTTTAGATAACAAGAGCGAATTCTATTATTAACGTCCAAATTGTCAGACCATAAAGAGACTGATTTTCAAATTACATGATCATTCTTTTAAACTTGGGAAAAGTTTTATAGCAGTTTTCGACTCTGGTTCTTTCATTAATTTTTCAACGCATATAAGTTTTCACAGAATATTGCGATGTTAATAATCTCTTCCAGAGCTGGCCATTTCATAGCACAATTGGGCAGATAGAATTCACACAGATTGCTTACATACATACATAGTTGGTCATTACGACCCTTCAGTCAGGATTACGACCTAGTTTCTCACACCACTTATGTTATACATGAGTGGCGGGACCTACAGTTTAAAGACGACTCCGAACAACAGAATTTTTGTGAAACTTTTCATGGCAATTTTATTTACTCTCAGAGTTTTTGCCAGTAATCTGCTGAGAGGAAGTCGCCGAAGAAATACTTTTTGTATTTCGTTTTGATGCCTGGTCTGGGGCTCGAACTTGGCTTTACGTCTAATAAGCCAACACACTATGTATGTTGATGAAATTTAAATCCAAATAGCGTATATTACTAACACTTTTCTTTGACAGTAAATAAATAAATTCTCTCAATTTATTTTCTGTCTCTTATTCACTAATACACGACCAAAAAATTTTTGGTAACCCCTTGATCTAGAGATGGGCTTCATACAGGTTAAAATGTTGCCTGATGCAATTAATCTTACCAAATATATTGTATTTTAGAACCGGCAATAGTTTCTAGGCTTACAAAATGCCTTTTAATTTTTTTTTCTATTTTTTGATGGCCAATTTTAACAAAAATATGTTATATTCAAAGATAACCCAAGAAAATTCATTCCAAGATCCATTTGACCAATTTCATACAATTTCAAAAATTACTTTCAAATGATTTTATTGATTCGTTAAACATTTTTTAATATGCAGAAATGCCCTTGTCGCATATGACTTAAAAAATCATTTAAATTATCTAATGGTGTAGGGTATTATAGTATTATTAATACTTTTATAATTATTGTTAATATTTACACGACACATTTAAATTATTACAACCGAATAAATATTACAAAGAAAGAAAAAAACAAAAAAAAAATTAAAAATAAAACGTGACACCAAATTGATAACCCGCAATTCAAATGAAAATTATTCAACAAATGGAAAATATTGCATAAATTAATAATCTTAACTTGCAAATCAAAATATTAATTGAATTATGAATTATTATCTGTAGAATAATGTGTTAAATTTAATTAATTTTTCTTCTTCTTCTTGTCATAGACCATGAAATCCATTGCATTTGCTGTTCTTTGCTGTATGACCGTTGTATTGGCCCAACGGGGTATACCACCACCACGTTCAAATTCATTTGATGCCAACGCTGTGATACTCAAACAGGATTTCAATTTGAATCCAGATGGTTCATACAACTACAAGTGAGTTGATTTTCTTCTTGTAATTATTTTATAGAAATTCATAAAATTATTAAATTTAATCAAATAAACGCCCAATTTAAAAAAAAAAAACAGAGAAAAATTGGAAAACAAAACAAAAGAACACACCTTTGTTAAGAGCATTTAATGTTTTATTTTTATCGTATTTTTATGCCCAAACTCAGTCAATAAGTTACAAAATATTTGGCCTTTTATGAACAAGAAATATTACGACAGAAAATGAAAATCTAAAAAAAATTACCCAAAAGAAAAATTAGCATATGGTGTGTACATATCTTATTTTATGTGTGCCTCAATCTGCCTTTTTTTGTTATTGTCTTCTGGTAAAGAGAAAAATTATTCCAATGGGTGTATAATTTACGTAAATTACTTGAAGTCACAACAACGATCTTAATGTCACTAGACTAATTTAATAAAAGCAACACACATACTTACATACATACTTATTTCATATCTTTTTTTTGTATTTCACAGTTATGAAACCAGCAACGGAATACGTGCCGATGAAGCCGGTTATCTTAAGAATGCGGGCAATCCCCAATTAGAAGCTCAGGTAATTATTATCTTTGTAATCTTATTAAAGTTTTAAGAGATTTTTTTTACTCAAACGCTATACATTTGACACAATTACAATATTTATTTGCATATCGGCGCTGTCATCAAATTTAGAAATGACAATTGGGCGGTAACATCAATAGCTTTGTAAGCTCAGATTTTAAAGCCCATCTCAAGGCAGACAGATTTTAAAGAAAAGCTTTACTTGTTCATTTATTTTGCTAGAATTAATAGCATACTATGGGGGTATGTGAATACTGCAGTAGTATTACCAGATCTTTTTGAAAAGTTATTACAAAAAAACGCGATCTCTTCTTCAACTTATTTAGCAAAAAAATTATTGCTTCGATCTTCCAAATATATAAGGTCTCTATGAACATTTAAAATCAAGCAATGCAGTCAACAAGTACATAAGAAATGGATAACCAAGTTAATAAACTCAAGTTACAACCCTTCAGTCAGGTTACGACCTAGTTACTCACCCCACTTATGTTGTGTGCGTTAATTTTATACGTGAGTGGCGGGACCTACAGTTTAAAGTCGATTCTGAACGACAGATTTTTGAGAAACTCTTCATATCAATCTTATTTACTCTTAGAGTTTCTGCCAGAAATCTGCTGAGAACAGTCGCTGTGAGTCCCATGAGTGGCTGGATCTACAGTTAAAAGTCGACTCCGAACAACAGATTTCTAAGAAACTATTCATGGCAATCTTATTTACTCTCAGAGTTTTTGCCAGAAATCTGCTGAGCCGCAGTCGCCGAAGAAATATTTCTTTGATGTCTGATCTGGGATTTGAACCGTGGACTTGCGTCTTATAAGCCGACACACTACCTACTAGACTATGGCAACTACAATGTTAGTGGCTTCTTAGATGCTAAATTTGCTTAAAAATTTGTCTTCACGGACTGATG
This sequence comes from Sarcophaga subvicina, assembly GCA_936449025.2. NCBI lineage: Eukaryota > Metazoa > Arthropoda > Insecta > Diptera > Sarcophagidae > Sarcophaga > Sarcophaga subvicina. Next base: position 46,315,565 of record OW388084.2, read on the forward strand.
CTGAATAAGGATGATAAAGACGGATGACTGCAAAAAAACATGGCAATGAATAACTCCAGATTAAAATATCATGTGAAATCGATTGCCAAAAAAAAAAATCAAATTGGACATATCGTGTACGATAGGTATCACGCCTTTCCCCATGTTGAATGCACAAAATATTTCGAACGAAAAACTTGAAAAAGATTAATTACAGGAAAAACTGTTCATGACTAGTCAAGAAATATCCGTAGAGCGCTTTCCCCTATTTAAACATGTCGGATGTTGGCCAAGCCTTATAAAGAAATTTAACATTTCACTTAAAGTACACTTAGTATGGTAGTATGTCCTCTTAATTGTGGTCTGGTGGTACATGAACCCTTAATGCAGCAAATTTGATGAGTAAAAGAAGCTTTTGAAATTTGAAATTACCCAATGCTATTCAACATCACAATGACATTTCATATCACAAACCCTGAGGCCCTTCAAAGGATAAATCGGGATCGTTAAGTATTTCAAACAATTTGGCATGAAGAAGGAAGGGTCCCAGAAATGGATAACCAAGTTAATGAACCAAAATGTGAAAGGAATTCATTTTACATTTACGTCAAGAACAAAAAAATTACGTGTCGTACCTTGAAACATTTAGAAAATTATGACCTTTTGTGGTATCATAGTAATTCTTCTGACCTAGTCCTATAAACATCTAAAGACTCTGACTACTTTCGTAAATCCAACACTGATGTAGATAATTTGCCCGAACATTCGCTGATTGTGCCACATCTAGCTGGGCAGATTTCAGTTGGTTTCGGTACAATTCATATGATGTAAAGTGTGCATTGTCCCGCCTTCTCGAGGGACTTACAGTAGCCCAATTCGCACTAGAGTTCAATATGTTATTAGAATTCATTGCCTTGTCCATTGCATGCATAATTAAATTTACATTTTTTTTTTTTGCAATTTATTTTACAGGTAATGCAAGGCTCTTACTCTTATACTGGACCCGATGGTGTTGTCTATACCATAACATACATTGCTGACGAAAATGGTTATCGTGCTGAAGGCGCTCACATTCCAACACCACCACCCGTAGCAGCACCAGCACCCAGAGGCAGATTCTTCTAATAAATATCACAAGAGTTCATAATAATATCACATTAACGTAAAAAAAGAAAAACATACGTAAATAGAGCAACAGAGTACTTGCAAGCTTAATGAGATATTTAACATACTACATCGAATGGCAAATAGTTGGCAATATTGTACATGCTATATATAAAAATCAAGTGGCAACGCTGTAATAATAAATGATAAACACAACACATGGATTTCATGCACACTGGCCCTAAACAAAAATCCGTTACAACTACACACACACACAAACATTCACACGCATCCACGCTAATCATTTTGAGTCCAACAGTAGATTTTTATGCTCACTTAGAGCAGAGTTGTATTTGAAATGATTTTCGAAAATCGAATTTCTCTCTTCTCTGGATCTTGCTATCATCCATTTCCAATGTTCTCAAAATGCTATTTGTCTCTCTCTCTCTCTCCGTCTCTCTTACACTTTCTTCTTAAACTACTCTTCAGTGCTTATTGTGATCGTATAAATCAACCAATCAATCTTATTCCGTTTCCTGTACCACTTTGTGTTTGTTTTCTTTACTTTTGTTTATATATGTTTAAATCTTTAATGCCTTAATTTTTTTTATTAATTATTTTTAAAATATAATTATTTAAACGAAATGTTATTTAAAAAAATGTGAAAGTAAAAGAATAATGAATTTATTTTTTTATAAATGTTTTGTATGTATAAATGTAATAATAATAATAATAAGGCAACATGCAACGCAATATAAATATTATTTCCATTCATTCATATATTTTATTATTATTTTATTATTATTATTTTTATTAGTTTAATAAACACAATATCCATTTGAATTGTTTTGTTAATAAAATAAGAGAAAGAACAATCAAAACGAAAAGAAAAATTAACTTAAAAACGGCAGAAATTATTGTTTAAAATTGTTTGTTAAATTACATTAAAAAAAACCACACGAGCATATATTGAAATAAGTTTTTATAAGAAATTGTTTCTAATAAGTATGGCATCCACGCAACAAATAAACTGCGCAAAAGAAAATCTTAAAAAAAGCAAGAATTTTTTTATTTCTTTCATAGTTTTCCATACATCACATGAATTAGAAGAATTATCAACAAAAAGGAAAAGACTCCAAAAAAAAAAACAGAAAAAAAGCAATTTGAGTGGGGCCTGACTACTTGGTTTTTCTGCCCGAGATAGGAGAACGTTTAACCGCACCACGCGGTATGCCAGTGCTTGTAGTTGTAGTTGTACTGCGTGGTGTTGCTTGTTTTATAGAATGACTAGATGAATGACTTACATTAGGACTATTCGAACGAGACATGGAGCTTAATTTAGGCGTAGGCGGACCATCGCCCTCCAATTTACAACTTATCGTACGTTTGGTGCTAATGTTTGAACTTTTTGAAGGAACTCTCTGCGGTGATATATTCTTTAGTCGGGGACTCGTGCGTTTCTTAATGGCAGGCGGTTCCTCTTCGAATTTTGCCGTTTCCTCGAACATCAGAAGTAAATGAAGTTTTTTATAATCATTGTCCAGAAATTTCATTGCCTTTGTCAGTGCTTCGACTTTAAAGTCGGCCTTTGTTTTATTGTACTGATCGTAAAGACGATGTAATTTTCCAGTGGATTGTATACAACCTTCAATAACTCCTTCCAATACCTCATATTTTGTTCCGACTTTGACAGCCATTACCTCAACACCATCTTGGGGCAATATTTGATCAGGCTTTGCAACCGGCTTTAAGCGTATATGTTTAACTTCGGCTTTGGCTAAACGTAAACTACGTTTGGTTACAGCCAGCATACGCTTTTCAGGCTTAAAAATTTCCACCATAGGATCGGTTCTCACCACCGGCTGGCTATATTTATTATAAGCAAATATCACGCCTACAAGCACTGATCCCAGAGCCATTATACCCATAAGGGAATACAATACCTGCCATAGTATTGCATTTGTAGAGGATTCGGCCGCATAACGCGGTGCTCTCTGTATATAATCATTTACAATATCCATAAACAGTGATTGGCAATCCTGTACGCTGAGACGATTCGGATGAATACTAATTGGTACCTTTTGTGACACAATTTCCGTTGAGCGATCGGGAAATATGAAATTTTTAAACGTATTCCACAGATATGTCGACGGTAAGCGACTAGTACTCATCAAATTCGAACAATGTTTTATGGCACAACGAAACCATGCAACACATACAGAGCCCAACTCCATATTGGGATGCAAAGCTTTACAAAATTGTTCCATAAAAGTGTTTGGATACTAAAAAAGAAATAAATTTCCAACATAAATGCTAGGCATTCAATTGTTACATACAGACACTCATAGATAGAAGAAAATATTTCGTGTTTCTCAACATGCCAATGAAAATAATCCGATGTGTAGTGATAGTTGATTTGTACGAATATCTCTTCCAACCTTCACGGAATGTTTTATACTTACATGTGCTGTCAGGAAATGTGATTGTTTTTTGGCACACATTTTTTAATTTTTATTTATTTCTTTATGATTTCTTCTACTATTAAACAAAAATATATTTTTTAACTTAGAATTGACATTTTGTTACTGACGTTATATTATCAAATTGTTAAAATTTTAAATGAAACCTTTCAGTACTAAAAAACATAAAATGGTTGCCAATGCCAGAGAAATAAAAAGGAATCCGAATATAATCGATTTAATCGTGGTAACAAAAAAAATATTTGTAGCCAGAAATGATTCCTAGAATACGTTCACCCACCGCCATGTTATGTAACGACATGATTAATTTAGCAATACCAGTTGCAGTACCGCCACAACTCGTTGGAGAGATCAGAGAAACATTGAATTCCAGATAATTAATTTGGTTTCAACAGAAAATATAGTCAATTTGGAACAAACTCCCAGATAATAGCTTAAGAAAGAAAATTTTATTTTTTATCTATTTAGAACGTGGAAGAACACCAGAAAAATTTGAAGATGCCGAATTGCATGAATGAAGATGACAGGTTGAGTCAGATATAAATTGTAGAAATGCTAAATGATGCAATTAGATATTGGAAAGATCAAGGTTAGGTTAGAACCTGTGTACTTGTCAATTAATACAAGTACAGTACCCGGAGGTCGAATTGACCCATTGTACAACGTCTTAGTTTCTCACACCACTTATGTTGTGTGTGTTAATTTTATACACGAGTGGTGGGACCTACAGTTAAAGTCGAATCCGAACGACAGATTTTTGAGAAACTTTTCATTGCAATTTTATTTTACTCTCAGAGTTTTTGTCAGAAATCTTCTGAGAAGAAGTTGCCGAAGAAATACTTTTTGTATCTTGTCTTGATGCCTGGCCTGGGGCTCGAACCCTGGCTTTACGTCTAATAAGCCAACACACTACCTACTAGACTACGGCGACCTCTATTAAAGATATATGAACCCATATTGCTGCAAGTCCTAACCATACATCAAGAAATGGATCTCATAGCTGAAGATAATACTTGAATGAAAATTAGTTTCAGTTGCCAACCGCTCTAGAGTCCATTAAACGAACCAATTATGTATGTATGAGTAAAATTATCGTATTTCTAATCAGACCGAGGCACATATGCACTGATAAATATAAAATTCTGTTTTGTTGCTGGTCAATAAATATTAAATTTGCATAGGCATATAAAGAAAAAAGTTGAAAAAAAATTAATTAAATTAAAGAAACAATAAAAAAAAACAAATAAAAATTTAATTTTAAAAAATATTTAAAATATTTAAAAAATAAAGACAACAAGCTTAAAAAAATAAAAAAAAAAACTTTGGAAAACAAATTTGATCACTCAAAACCTTTTCATCAGGCCTTTTAATTAAACTATGCAAAACTTTCTTCTTAAAATCTTTAATTGGCTTGTTTGCAAGCAAATAACCACGAAACCATTATAACATTACTGCAGTATTACTCTTTAAACGGAAGTGTTAGTGTTTTCTAATTAAATAGCAGGTTAATTTTTTGTACCACAAAATAACACTTTCTCTCTTCCTTACAAACCACTATGCTACAGTATTCGTTTTGCAAGCGTGGTAACAAATTAGATTCATTGTGTTGGTTTACAAGAAAATAATGAAACTCACCTTTTAAGAACTGCTCATCCACTCACATCCTCTCCTTCTCTTCGTTCTTCCAATGCAATTTATTTCCACTTCACCCGCATTTCAATCTGCCAATACACCATGCATGTGTATGAATCTACGCACAAAAACACTTTCACACACATTCAAGGCCATGTACTAACAACACAACATTTATTTTTTTTATATAAACCGGTTACTCTGCTATTGTACTCCAGCAAGGGAGTTTTCAAATTTTATTCCTTATTAGAACCTTTTTGTTGTTATTGCTTTGATTTTATATTTTTTGACATTCAAGGCCTTGCACTAACAACACTTCAGTTACATTTTATCTTTGCTATTTTTTTTAACATACACCCCTACTGATGTACTCCATTTTGAAAGTTTTGTAATGATTCAAAGAAAAAAATTTACTTTACAAAGGTTATGTATTCCGTTATCATTTTTATTATTAATAAATAATTACAAACGCTTGTACGAATAGAATACATATGTATATTATTTTATTAACGCAACTTTTCTATTTTTTTTTTTGCTTATAGAGAAACTTTAATTTATTAATTTTACTTTAAATTTTCAACCACAAACACTTTCACTTACACCTTCTTATGTTGCACAAAAATTACCACTAACCGGCTTCCAGCTTTGTAGTTCTTTTTAACGCAATTCAATCACATCAATTACTCTCTCCTTTAACTTAACGACAAAAATCTCGTAACATTAATACCACAAATAACACTATGATAACTCAAAAACAACAAGAACAAACACAACATATTGGTTGCCTGTTACCTTTGCTCTGCTTATTTTAAAAAGAATGTAAGACGCGAACGGAGCATTTCATAAAAACTTAACGAAATGTTAACAAAATTGCAGCAAAGTTCAGCATGCCTTATAATTTATAAACGCATTGTTGTTGTAAATGAAAAGAATAAACAAATGAATGTTATTTTTTGTGGTCAAACAATGTTAAGCAGATTTCTTGCATTCTACATTGCACACCGCTTTCCACTCTGTTCTTTAGCTTCAAATGCATGCATAACAACCGAAGGAAAACAAAAACAAGCAACAACAAATACACTCATGTTATTTTTCTGTTTCTCTTATTATGTGTAAAAATTACAAAAACAACAAATTTATACTCCACTCCCAAATTACATATGTAGTTTTACCAGGTAAGCATGCGGTTATTATTCATTCATTAATCATTAATAATTTAATTTAATACAATATGTGTTGAAAAACTGTCATGCCTCCGGTTTCATGCTCCTTCAATTGTTATTCATTCAAAATCCTAATGTTCTTCACCCACAGTATTCAAGTTTAATGCAATGTACGAGTATGTACAAAAAACAGCAAACAATAAAACTTTGACTTCATGCACACACATATTCCTTCGCTTTGTTATTCATTTTTCATTCATGCATTCATTCATTCATTCACAATACCAAATGGTCTTCTGGCACACTAAACATATTTAATACAATGTAAGTATGTATAGTGCGTATATAAAAACTTTCATGCATTCGGCTTCATGCGAAAATGCTTCCTCGATTGTTGGGAGACGAAAGAGTGTTGCTTGTTTGCTCTTTTGTATAACCACACACGCTTTAGTTTTGTATGTACATACATACATATATTAATTGCCTTGAGAAAAACTGAACAACATGAATGTATTGATGGATTCTATATGTTGTTAGCTGTAGAATGTAGAATGCAAGAAATCTGCTTGACATTGTTTGACGACAAACGAAAATAACATTGATATGTTCAGTCTTTTCATTTACAATAACAATGCGTTTATAAATTATAAGGCATGTTGAACTTTGCCGTAATTTGGTTAACATTTCGTTAAGTTTTTATGAAATGCCCCGTTCACGTCTTATATTCTTTTTAAAAGAAGCAGAGCAAAGGTAATATGCAACCAACCTGTTGTGTTTGTTCTTGTTGTTTTTCGAATTATCATAGTGTTATTTGTGGTATTAATGTTACGAGATTTTTGTCGTTAAGTTAAAGGAGAGAGTAATTGATGTTATTTGTTTGAATTGCGTTAAAAAGAACTACAAAGCTGGAAGCCGGTTAGTGGTAATTTTTGTGCAACAAAAGAAGGTGTAAATGAAAGTGTTTGTGGTTTAAAATTTAAAGTAAAATTAATAAATTAAAGAAAAATAGAAAAGTTGCGTTAATAAAATAATATACATATGTATTCTATTCACACAAGCGTTTGTAATTGTTTATTAATAACACAAATGATAACGGAATACAAAACCTTTGTAAAGAAAGTTTTTTTCTTTGAATCATTAGAAAATTTTCAAAATGGAGTACATCAGTAGGGGGTATGTTAAAAAAAATAGCAAAGATAAAATGTAAGTGAAGTGCTGTTAGTTCAAGGCCTTGAATGTCAAAAAATATAAAATCAAAGCAATAACAACAAAAATATATTAATAAGTAATAAAATTTGAAAACTCCCTTGCTGGAGTACAATAGCAAAGTAATCGGTTTATATAAAAAAAAATAAATGTTGTGTTGTTAGTACATGGCCTTGAATGTGTGTGAAAGTGTTTTTGTGCGTACATTCATACACATGCATGGTGTATTGGCAGATTGAAATGCGGGTGAAGTGGAAAAAATTGCATTGGAAGAACGAAGAGAAGGAGAGGATGTGAGTGGATGAGCAGTGCATAAAAGGTGAGTTTCATTATTTTTTTGTAAACCAACATAATAAATCTAATTTGTTACGATGCTTGAAAAACAAATGCTGTAGCATTGTGGTTTGTAAGGAAGAGACAAAGTGTTGTTTTGTGGTACAAAAAATTAACCTGCTATCTGATAAGAAAACACTAACACTACTGTTTAAAGAGTAATAATGCAGTAATGTTATAATCATTTCCTGGTTATTTAGTTGAAAATAAACCAGTCAAAGGTTTTAAGAAGAAAATTTTGCATGAGTTTAATCAAAAGGCGTGATTAAAAAGTTTTGTGTGATCAAATTTGTGTTCAGAATTATTTTTTTTTATTTTTTAAGCTTGTTATTTTATTTTAATATTTTAAAAATTTTTAAAATTAATTTTTTTTTCTTTTCATATTGTTTCTTTTATTTAATTTATTTAAAAGTTTTTTATTTTAATCTTTTTTCTTCTTATGCTTCTGCAAGTTAAATATTTTTTAACCAGCAATAGATTTACACTTGTGGACACACAATTAAGTCACCTATGCAAAATTTTTCATTTTTGTAAAAATTAAAAAATTTAAGAAAAGTGGAAACAAAAACAACTTATATTTATTAATTTCATATGCTTAATAATTAATTAACAACAAAAACTTAAATAGTTTTTCATTGTAAAAAATGTTTTGGCACTTAGTTGATATCAGACTTAAAATTTAAGTGGACACATAATTAAGTCATCTGAAAAAAAATATTGAAAATTTAATTTAATTGCTTTATTTTTCACCCAAACTATTTGGAACCTTTAATATTTTGTGGGGAACCCTTTTTGGCGTATTATTTCAGTACATCTTTGTGGCATTGAGTTGATTAAGTTGCGACACTGCTCAGGACTAATGTTATCCCATTCTGCCTGGAAAAGCTGCCAAAGTGCTTTTTGATGCTGGGTTTTTTGGCTGCAACTGCTCGTTTTACGATCCCCCAAAGATTTTCAACAGGGTTCAGATCGGGACATTGAGTATAGCCCCGGATAGCATATCGTCCACGAAAACTACGTTCGTTTTTAGTATACGAAAAACAATGCGAACGTTTGCCGAACTGACATTAATGGTTGGAAAGCGCAATCCATAAAATATGCAATAATAAAAAGTACTGAAAGCGTCGCGGGGGTACTGTGGTATTTTTGAAATAGAAAATTACTGAAAAAAGTACTAAAGTACTGCATTTTTCAACACTGCCAGAAATGAGCTGAGAGAAAGACGCCGAAGAATTTTTTCTTCCTATTTCATTTTGTTGGAGATGTCTGACCAGGGGTTCGAACCTACTAGACTACTGCGACTTAATGACGCAATATATGTAGTATATATGGTATAGGTATACATATATGTGTATATAATGATATGTTAAATGCTTATAATTGAAAATTTAGTGATTTGCAGTATTTGTAACATTTTGTACTCTAAACCAATTCCGCTGCCGAAGAATTACATTTAGAATTTTAAATTAAAACCTGTGCTATTAACACTGTTATTGCTGTATGGACTAAAACCATATTTAAGAAAAATTATAAACGATTTTCAAATGGTAAAATTTATTTCAATAATTCACTTACAAATTACATGCTCTGTTACTAATTAGAATTTTCCATTTTAATAAAATCGCAAAACCTTACATGAAAAATGTTTAAATTATAGATTATTTGATATTTTCTTATCAGTATCGAATGGCGACTTTGAAGGTATACGTTGTAGCTTAACTGTAGGACAGTCAAAATGTGTTCCTGGTATTCCGGCTCCAAAACCACGATTGCAATTCAGCTGAGGCCTGGCCACGACCAACACCAATAGACTTAAAGCAAAAAGAACAAATATTAAACGCATTACAGTTAACGATAATGATCCGTGATCTATAAAACCCAATGATTGACTAAACACTTGAAATGATAATGTTAATTATATTTAAAAAGCTTCTGCAAATTGTTATTGTATTTTAAAAATTTATAATATTTGTGAGCTTTTGAAATCTCAAGTTGGTTTTGCTCTTCAGTTATAATGCAGAGAATGAGTTCTTTTTCATACTTTTCTCAAATAAAATGATTCAGTCTGCTGAAATCTTAATCAATTTCTTATCTTCATAAAGACTATGTGCACAATATTATTAAAAATATTTCATTTAAAATAAAAGCCACTGAATTTTATTAATATTCTTAAGCTTAACAAGTACTGTTTGCATGTATGTTTGTTTTCAATTCAAATGTAAAATAAAACTAGGCCAACCAAATATAACTTCGCAGCCTTAATCCTCTGAATATTATTACACAAACCGTTCAAACTTTTCCATTGTTTCCCTACTTGTGCCATAGTCAGGATAATTTTACTACAGTAAAAAACAACAGAAATTAAAATACTTCATTTATTTGCTACCATTTAAGCAATTATGGCGTCAGTGTCCGTTTACATTGTATGGCTTGATTCATTAAATCCGAAGTTTTGAAATTAAACCAAAATCATTGTCAGTTTAGTAAAAATTTTCAGAAAATTAATGAAAATCCTCGAGTGTTTTATACAAACATACGTAATTGGCCGTTACAACCCTTCAATCAGAATTACGGCCTAGCTTCTCATACCACTTACGTTGTGTTCGTGAATTTTTATACATGAGTGGCGGGACCTGGAGTTTAAAGTCGACTCCGAACGACAGATTTTTGAGAAACTATTCATGGCAATTTTATTTACTCTCAGAGTTTTTGCCAGAAATCTGCTGAGAGGAAGTCACCGAAGACTTACGAGTATTTTTCGGGTGCTTTATAACACATAAAAACCTTGAGGTTACTCGAATAAGGAGGAATGGAAAAAGGCTGAATACAAAAATTTATCACAGACAAGACAATATTGGTTGAGGGAGCATCCTGATTCAGGACTCTTGCCTATCTTGTACGAAAGCAACTTTTTCCAATTATTTCCTTGAATCACTTGCACCTTGCTCACAGTTTGGCAGAAGTCAACTAAAAGATACCTGTTGGCAGGAGACCGTTCGAGTTTAAAAGCGGAAAATTATTTACCCACTCTCATACTATATAGCTCTTTAAGTCTGACGTAGTTCAAAGTTTTATCGCAAATTCATTGGATCTTGTCTGTTCCAAATACGTTTGTAATTTGTAATAGATTTTCATAAAAAAATAATACATGAATAATAAGTTAATAAGTAGGACCGTTTCTGTTGATAAAGACAATTAACTCATGCCTTTCACAAAGATACTTTACTATGAGAAGACATTACGGGTTCTCTCCAGACTTCTACTGAAACTTAATTTTAATGATTTTGTTTAAAAACTTCAGTTGTAAAAAACTTCGTGTATTTCTTTTAAGCTATCTTTATATTTTCTTATTCAGAGGTCTATTACTTTTTGTTTAAAACATTAACCCATTAATAAGGTGCTCAATAGGCACCATGGTTGCCAGCAAAGTGCCTTTAAATTCATTATAACACCAGCTGCTAAAAGAGGTCCATCATCTTCTTGTCATAGGGATGTAATAAACAGCATCCTCTTGGATAAAAAGGGTCATATGATTATAAAAGTGGAGACAAAATACGAAAGATACAAATTTTCTGAATTTTTGATGGATCCTGATTGTTTATCGCAAAATGTGTCAATTTCACGTTTGCACGACCAGAATTCGACTAATATTTAGGTTTTTTGCAAATATTATTATTTCTCTTTGTGCAAATATTGGCCAACTTCTGGTGGTCGGTCAAAGGTGAAATTGAGGTAAACAATCAAGACTCATCAAAAATTCTAAAAATTTTTGAACTAAAAGTTCATTTGAAAAAATATATACGAGTATATGAAAAATATAACTCGACTGTTAGACTCAAATAATTAAATAATAACTACGGTAATTTTTGTCCGATTTCATCGAACGAAGTGTCAATCTCTTCTAAAGATATTGAATTTTCAGAATGTCACCATTTATTTTATATTTTTTAATTAAAGTTTGCTACTATGCACGGTCAAACTTTAAAAATATGAAAAAAGTTCGCATTTGTCAAATTTATCTCATCAAATATCATAGCATATTGAGTCAAATAAAATATATATGTATACCGTTTTGAAGGCCCATCCCCCTCCTTTATAATAAGGTTTAAATTTTGGACATCGATTCAGAAATGTTTGTGTAATCAATAAATTTGTGCGTAAAGTCCAAAAAAAAAATGTTGTTGTCAAATAAAATCAGTTTGGAGGGTTCGAGAAATATAAAAAAATATTTTTGAATTCTTCTCAACAAAGCTCACAACTTACACTATGTCATTAAGCGGGTGTATTTCATTTTTTTATTTCGTCGCTTAGTGTAATTAATACCATCATACCATCCTACTTTAAATAAGTATTTCTTCTATTTTGCAAAAACTGATGCCAACATTTGATGTAACTGCGCACTGGCATCTAAGTTACCGGGTTAAAACATATCGTTAATCCAAATCCTCCGCAAAGTCGCTGAACCAAGTATGAGCACATGCCTGATAAGAGTATATGTTCCAAATTTCATTAACACATAAAAAATGATGTGGTCATTAATGGGTTAAGTAATGTCAATTTTCAGTTTTTGTAATTCTGAAGAAAAATGTTTGTTGGGTAATATTCCGGGCGCCTTAACATATGCAATAGCTTAATCGGTTCTTAAAAATAAAAAAGCGAACAAAATAAAAACTTTGAGAATAATCGTTCGTTTATTTCATTGACGGTTTTTCTTTTGAGGTTTACCATAAGAGGGTCTGGTCTTTAAAATGTTTTCGTTTTCTTTTAAAAATTTCAATTACAGACACCAATTACAGTTTGACATTATTGTAATTGAAATTGTTTGTTTTTATCCCCAATGACCGCCCCAGCCGCCACCTCCCCATCTGCCGCCACCCCATCCTCCACCCCATCTGCCACCACCCCAGCCGCCATGACCCCAGCCGCCACCTCCCCAGCCGCCACCACCCCAGCCGCCGCCACCCCAGCCGCCATAACCTCCGTAGCCATGACGAGCAAGACGATCAGCACCATTGGAATGTAAGCCACCAGCATCAGCCAAATCTAACAATCTCGATGGTTGTTCTTCATCCTCCGGGGAAAGTGGTATGGCCGTTGCCATCATGGCAAGGCCCAATAAGGCGAGCAATAACAATAAACGCATTTCGTTTGATAATCTCTTTCTCTCTTCTCTTCTCTTCTTTACTTTTGTAATGTTTTCACTTTGAGTAACAAAATAAAACTGCACTCATTAGTCTGGGATGCAGGCCTTTTATACACTCCAACTCGGATCAGTTTAAAAATTTCAAATCTAAACAAAAATTCTTTGTAAATCACACTTATGTGTCCTAAAATTGGTGACGTCACTGTTGTTAATTGCAACGTAATTTGATTTTTTTTGTATTGTTTTGTTTTTTACAATTCACAACCACAATAATTCAGAACAATTCTTGCGAAAGGGGGTGTGTGTATGAATGTATGTCACTCACTGTGCATCTCAATGTATTTATTTTTTCACTTTCAAAGATATGAACTTGTCTTAACTTGTCTTATTTGTTTATTTATTATTGTTATTGTTTTTTTTAAATTTGTATTTAAATCATTATAAAGAAGGTTCATTCCACTTTGATTAGCAAGTTTGCACGTTTAGCAGGTAAAACCCAAGTTATCGTTTTCTAGACTATGAGACGAGATTGGAGAAGGGCTGACAGGATTAAAGATTGTGTAGCAGATACTAAGATCTTGTCATCAAATTTTAATTCATTTTTGTATATAAATTTATTTATTTACTGTTGTTGTTAAAAATACACAGCCCTATAAGGTGTAGGAAAAAAAATTAAAATGGAGATGGGCACCTAAAAACAGAGATTTGCCGAGTAAAGGTATGGTATGACATCTGAAGCTCAATCTACAATTAAACAAGTGAAATAATCCACCATTAAACACATTTGAAATTGGCGAAAACGCATAAGACACTGTCTCAAACAATCGTCCGAACACCAAGCTAATGGGTGAACATCTTCACAATATTTCAAAAATTTCTTACCAAATTTGAAGGGAGTAGAATCGTTTTAAAAGTTCAATTTGTGCTTCTAATAAATTATTGGATGCAAACATTTTGCTTAAAACGGGTTGCTGTTAAACGGTAACTTAAAAATAAACATTTAAGTTGTCCTTTGGCCACGAAGTTTGAAGCATAAACTTATTTCTCTTATTTTTTTTTTGTTTTGTTTTATGTTCTCTTTTTTATTTCTTTAAAAACTTGAATTGACACAAATTTAGCTGATATTTTTGTAATGCAATTCAAAATGTTTTCAGTCACATGGTGTGTGAACGATTACAGACAGGCAGTGTACATATGTGTAATGATAGCACGTAACGTATTTTAAATTTAAAGATATTGCTTCTGAAACAACTGGGAATGAAACAGAATGATAGCGTGCGTAGCAAAAGCAAAACTGCTAAAGCTATTGCAGATTGGTAGAGGTCTTGAAAATTGTGTTGTTCCATTGGAAAACTATTACGATTCAAAAGCAAATTGAATGACTGGCCAAAAAAGATTCAAATTTCCATTCAGTTAAGAAATTCACAGAATAACCGATGCATCTAATGCAACCACCACCTGCGGTCCATAGTTTTTATAAGAAACAAAAGAATTTTGCTACTTAATTACAGCAATTAAGGCAATATTTTAATGCTAACTCTATCACACAGTCTAAAAAGAAAAATTACTTGGGAGCAATAATTTCTGAGGAAAGCAAAATTGGCAACTTACTTTGAAAAAAATCCATTGTATACGCCGCCCGTTTGGAATTTAATGAATGTATTATGCCGCTGCAGTCTAGCAGGTAGTGTGTTGGCTTATTAAACGTAAAGCCAGGATTCGAGCCCCAGGCCAGGCATCAAAACAAAAATACAAAAAGTATTTCTTCGACGACTTCCTCTCAGCAGATTTCTGGCAAAAACTCTGAGATTAAATAGAAAATTGCCATGAAAAGTTTCTCAAAACTCTGTCGTTCGGAATCGACTTTAAACTGTAGGTCCCGCCACTCATTTATAAAAATTAACGCACACAACATAAGTGGTGTGAGAAGCTATGTCGTAATCCTGACTGAATGATTGTATTGACCAATTATGTGTGTATGTATGTTATGCTTGCAGAAAAAAAATTGTTTATTTTGATCGTAGAATTAATGAACCCGGGACTTTGTTAGACGGATAAGACAGTAAAGCTGTGAAAAATCTTAAGCGTTCGTCAAATTGTAAAGTATTAAAGCTTTTCATAGGTATACTAAGCCATTATCCTGATTTTTTTCCTTAAATTTCAA
The DNA here is from genome assembly GCA_936449025.2 of Sarcophaga subvicina. Lineage (NCBI taxonomy): Eukaryota > Metazoa > Arthropoda > Insecta > Diptera > Sarcophagidae > Sarcophaga > Sarcophaga subvicina. The sequence goes on from OW388084.2 coordinate 46,330,769, forward strand.
CATAACCTGCACCAATTAATAAATTACTCCATAAAGACCTTCCTTTTCATTGGGGCGAAGAACAAGATTTTTTCTTCGGTACATTGGAGTGATATTGTGGAGCCTACTGAATTAGTTCATTATCAATGACACTTGTCTCTGGTTTTGTCTACAGACGCATCTTCATACGGAACAGGTGCCCGATTATCATATTTATACCTAGACGGATCAGATAAACAAATTGTGTTTGCCTCGAAAACATTCGCTAATAAAAATTCAAAAAAAATAAGAAATTTGGTGTTACGATATGCTACCATACATTTATGAAAAAAAATTTATACTAATTGTGGGCCATAAACCTCATTTTCCTTTTTCTGACCCGTTAAATACTTACCAATATCAACGACTAAAGCGTTAGTTGAGTACAATAGAACTGAGTTGTGCAACAATTTATCCGCGAATAAACTCAGGTTGATAGCCGAACATTTGACAGGATTCTTCAAACACAGAACAGATTTGCTCAAAATGATGATCGTATCGAAACCAGCATGTACATTCTGTGTTGATAAGAACTCATTCTTGAGTTTCTAATGCGATTCATTAGATGCTAGGCAGATAATCCAATATTCAATTGCAGAATATTATTTCATGAGAAATAATATGGAAGGACAGCTTAACATTTTTGGATTTTTATTGCACTCCTGGCCAACAGCCTGATCAAAGAAAATAATGGCGGATTTATAATATTACCGTTACACTGCTCACTTATGAAAATTTATATATTTTATCAACCGATTAGACTGTATATATACTTCATTATACCTAACATATATAAAGGGTGGGCCATTTAAAAGTTTAAATTTAAAAATGCAATAAAACAAAAACTGTTTGAAATTTTGTCAAATTTATTTTTTTGATGGGAAGTAAAATTTTTCCGGTTAGAAAGCGAATATTATTTCATTCATATGGCTTACGCAGCTGGCCTCACAGTACCTCATTCGATCAGACCCTTTTTCGTGTATATGGGGTCATTCCTCGGCAATGGCATCACGAACGTTGGCCTTCAAATATTCTATTGTCTCTGGTTTTCTTTAGCGGTGCACACAAAGAATAATCCAATACGCCAAATTACACGGTTATCAAACGTTTAACGCAATAAATCGATTGTGATATGAAATGTGTGGCAAGTTGCACCATCTTGTTGAAACCAAACACCGTTCACATCAATACCATGAAGAGAGGATACAAAAAAATCGGTTATCATGGTGCAATAGGTGTCTCCATTGACCGTAATGGTTGAGCCATCCACATTTTCAAAGAAATATGGGCCAATGATGCCTCCGTTCCACAAGCCGCAGCAGACAGTCACTCGTAATGGGTGCATTAGCTTCTGTAAGACCAAGTGTGGGTTTTCTAAGCCGCAAATACGAAAATGCGGCGTTATCCCCATTGTGATTTACTTTCATAATTTCTATTTTCTTTGAAATTTTTTGGTTATTGTTTGTACCTTGCTTTACTTTAAATTTAATACATCTCTAATATCGTTAAGAGATCCGGCATCATTTCTCAATCTAAGGTCTGTTTTTCAAATTGGTTTTGCAATTCATTTACTTTTTTCCATGTTTTTCTTTTTTTTTCGCTTAAGTTGCACGGCCGCACATCAAATAATGGATCAAACTCAACTTCTTTGTTATTGTGTTAGTAAATATTACTCACACATACAGGCCGAGATGAGTTTGAAGAATATAAAAATACTTTTTATTTTAGCTACTGCCTTGCCTTTTGAAAACAACTATACAATGTAGTTTGAAGCTATAATTTTGAAGTGTTACAGTGCTAAGCATGCAAATTTGATCAGACATGTCGCCATATGCCTTTACAACACATTTTGTGATTACTACAGGTAAAAGTTCATTCTCTGCTAATTATTGAAAGCAAAATAGCATATATACAATGCAACATTTTCTTTTAGCAGGGCAAGGAAACTTATTTAGCTTTAGAAGAGTACCCTTTTAAAAGTTGTTACGAAAGGGAATTATAGAATGGAATCAATTTTTAATCTGAACGGTATTCAAATAACTACATACATAATATGTAATTGGTCATTACAAACCTTCAACCAGGATAATACCAAGTTTCTCGCACCACTTACATTGTCTGTGTTAATTTTTATACATGAGTGGCGTAACCTACAGTTTAAAGGCGACTCCGAACAACACATTTTTTGAGAAACTTTTCAATTTTACATTCGCTCCCAGAGTTTCTGCCAGAAATTTGCTGTGAGAAAGTCGGCGGAGGAATATTTATTCGTATTCCGTTTTGTTGGAGATGTCTGACCTAGGGTTTGAACCGTGGCCTTATACCTAATAAGCCAACATAATACCTACCAGACTACTACGACTTCGAATAACTAAACCAAATAAAATCATTAATGTCATACAAACATTTTTTTCCAAGCTACAGCTCTGTCTAAGGATACCCCAATCTGTTATCGCTTAGACAATTGCAAGATTAATCAAAGATACGACTATCAGATTAGATTTGTTAGTGAAAGAATATCATTATCTTACTCAAATATGTATCTTTAGGCCATATAATTTCTTTCAAATTGAAAACAAGAAATTGTTGTTCGGTGCAAAGCCAGCCTAATTCAGGGCTATTGCCTGTCTTGTACGAAAGCAACTTTTTCCAATTTTCTCCTTGAATCACTCGCACCTTGACAAAGTTTGACAGGGGTCAACAAAAGCATACCTGTTGACAGGAGAACTTTTGCCCTTCGAGTTGAAAAGCGAAAAATTATTTACACACTCTCACGTATAACTCTTTAAGTCTGACGTGGCTCAAAGTTTTATCGCAAATTCATTGGATATGAGTTCCAAACCTTGTTTATAATTTTTTCTGATTTTTAATAGGTTTCCATAAGAAAAACAAAAATAATAATTAATGAATAACAAGTAAATAAGTAGGGACGCTTCTGTTGGTGGAAATCATGCGCTTTACAATGGCTTAGCTGCTGGAATTACTAGAATGGAGTTACCATTGTACTAGTATTCTGTTATAAAAAATATTTTCACCAACTTTCTAATGAAACTGATTTTGTTTAAGTTGTTAAAATTTCTCTACTTTTTCGCATTTGGAGATTTATTTTTTTATGTATAAAGAAACGTAAACCTTTAGTTTCTATACTTTTGAAATCGCCGTAGTCTAGTTGGCAGTGTGTTGGCTTATTAGATGTAAGGCCGCGGTTCAAACCCGAGATCAGGCATCTCCAACCAAACGAAATATGAAAAAATATTTCTTCGGCGACTTCCTCTCAGCAGATTTCTGACAAAAACTCTGAGAGCGAATGAAAAATTGCCATGAACAGTTTCTCAAAAATCTGTAGTTCGGAGTCGACTTCGAACTGTAGGTCCCGACACTCATTTATAAAATTAACACACACAAGATAAGTGGTGTGAGAAACTAGGTCCATAATCCTGACTGAAGCGTTGCTATGACCAATTATGTATGTATGTATGTATGTAACACTCCGGGAGCATTAATATACACAATAGCTTTATCGTATCGTAAAATAAAATAAAAATCCAAATAAAATAAAAAAATTAAATATTTGAGTATAATCGTTCATTTATTTTTTTTTTGACGCGTTGTTCTTTTGAGATTCACCATAAAAAGGTCTGTAAAATGTGTTTCTTTTCTATTAAAAATGTTAACTACAGACCCAAATTACAGTTTGACATCATTATAACTGAAAACGTTTGTTTTTATCCCCAACCACCTCCGTAACCTCCATAGCCTCCATAACCACCGTAACCTCCATAACCTCCGTAACCACCATAACCTCCATAACCTCCATAACCGCCGTAACCTCCGTAACCGCCATAACCTCCGTAACCGCCATAACCTCCGTATCCATGATGACGAACAAGACGATCAGCACCATTGGAATGCGAGCCACCAGCATCAGCCAAATCTAACAATCTTGATGGTCGTTCTTCATCCTCGGGAGAAATTGGTATGGCCGTTGCCATCATAGCAAGGCCCAATAAGGCGAGCAATAATAATAAACGCATTTCGTTTCTTCCTCTCTTCTCTTCTTTACTTTTGTAATGTTTTCAGTTTGAGTAACAAAATAAAACTGCACGGATATGTCGGGCATGCAGGCCCTTTATACATTTTAAATCGGATCAGGTTAAAAATTTTAAATCTAAACAAAGAGTTTTTGTAAATCACACTTATAATCTCCAAAAATTGGTGACGTCACTATTGTTAATTGCAACGCAATTCTATTTGTTTTGTTTTTTGTTTACAATTCATAACCACAATAATTCTGAACAATTCTTGCGCAAGGGGGTGTGTGTATGAATGTATGTTACTCACTGCGCTTGTTTTTATTTCTTCACTTTCCAAGATATTAACTTGTATCTTAACTTGTCTTATTAAGTTATTTATTTATTCTTTCATTTGTATTTAAATCATTATAAAGAAGGTTCATTCCTCTTTGATTAGCAAGTTTGCCCATTTAGTAGGTTAAACCCAAGTTATTGTTTTCTAGACTATGAAACCAGATTGGAGAAGAGCTGACAGGATTAAAGATTTAGTAGCAGATACTAAGAGCTTCTTATCAATTTATATTTACATACAAATAAATTTGATTATTTACTAGACATTATTATTTAAATTGCACGGTTCTCCAGGGTGTCCAAATATTGGATTTGTTATCGTTAACACTTCAAAATTGTTTGCGTAGAAAAGAGTGACCATTTTTAGTTCTTATAAAATTATTGAAACAGCTAGCTGTTAATGTGTTAAAGACAAGACTAATATTTTCATAAGCATTTAGAACAGCGTGGACAGTTTGGTATTTATTGAGAAAATAGTAAATCAGAAAATAGGAAATCAGAAAGTGAAACGCTTGCTTACTGGCACAAAAAAAACTGATGCATTCAATGTGTTAGATAGAGTCCTTGAGCGTGAGATTGGGTCTAACATCTCGAACAAAAAAATATTTTTCGGCATCTTCCTCTCAGCAGATTTCTGGCAATTATTCTGGGAGTAAATAAAATTGCCATGAAGTTTCTCAAAAAATCTGTCGTTTTCGCCACTCATGCATGAAATTAACACACGCGTCATAAGTGATGTGGGAAACTAGGTCCTCATCTTGACTGAAGGGTCGTAATGTCCAATTATGTATTTTTAAAATTCATGAAATTGCTGAAATATATTGGGGTGTATAGACTTTTGTTGTCCACTGTAATTTGTGTCATAATGTAAACGTAGTTTTATATTCTTTTTTTTTTTTTGTATAGAAGGTTACTCACGTGAAGCACATCCCGTATATTGGTTTAAATACGTATAATTCTTTAGGTTTGCACAATAAATGATTCGAATAATTCTTCTCTAGAATTATGGTATCCGCTCGATCTTCCTTCTTACTGGGACATCCATAAATTTTGGCCGAACTCTTCTTGGTAAAGAAAAAAGCTATGTGTCTTGTGACACCTCTCTGTAGCTTAGTAACCAGGTCTAGAAATATATTTTACAAAGTCAAATTGTTCGATTTATGTTAGGATTTTGCACATTGCTTTCCGTCTAACAATTGTTCCATTTTTTTTTTGAGGTATTTACATGGGCCTTGTATTTATCTCTTAAAAAAGGCTTTAATTAACACAAAAGCATGGCGTATAGGCCGAAGTATAATAGGTAGTGTGTTGGCTTATTAGATGTGAGGCCACGGTTCAAACCCCAGGTCAGGCATATCCAAAAACCAAATACGGAACAAATATTTCTCCGGCGACTGCCTCTCAGCAGATTTCTGGCATAAACTCTGAAAGAAAATAAAATTGTTTGAAAAAGTTTCTCAAAAATCTGTCGTTCGGAGTTGACTTTAAACTGTAGGTCCCGCCCCTCATGTATAGGAAAAATAACACACGCAATTTAAGTGGTGTGAGAAGCTAGGTCGCAATCCTGACTAAAGGGTTGTAATGACCAATTATGTATGTATGTATGGTGTATGAGCTATTATTTGAGACTGTGTATGTTTACTTATGGTATAGCATATGACGAATTGAAACTTTGAAAAGCATACAGTCTAAGAAAAAAGTCTACGTACACCACTCTGTGTAGACTTTTTCCCGCTAATTTTTATTAAATTGAAAAGATGTTATGTTTGAAGAAAAAGCGAGTTTGAAGAAAATATAACGTAAAAATTATTGGGGAATAAACATAAAAATTATCACGAAAAAAGTTTACAACGGTGTACACGGTATATATAGACTTTTTTCTTTAACTATATAACAGCCGCATATTGGTAGCCGTCTTCGATTCAAATGCAAACAAAATGACTGTTCAAAACAAACAAAAAATAAAATTTCCCTTTCAGTAAAGAAATTCGCAAGAACAGATGAAATTTTTAATAAATTAGGACCCGTCACGAAATTTAGAAGTTAAAACAACAAGAAGTTGACAGAAATTGTGTTGAAAATCCGTGCATAAATCGAATTATTTTCAATTAAAAATTTATGGTTTTTTAGTAAATGTGTTGCTAAACATTTTTATTATAATTTCAAACAAATATACATACATATTAACAAATAAAACAAAAGATAATTATTGAATTAGAGAGAGATATTATCAGACACATTATCTTTCGGAAACCAAAAAAAAAATTTTAAAAGTGTTGCTCGATTTCAAACAAATATTTTGAAAGAAGCAAACAGAGTAATGATTTTGAAATTATGCTGATATAACTTTGACAGTTGAGAACATGACAGTTTGCTGAAGCAACATTTGTCAAATTAATTGTCAGTTTATTCAGTTTTGTTTTGTCACATCACTGCGAGAACACGTGCAAATAATAAAATTATTTCATCCAAATGCAGTTGGCCTCTGACTCTACTTTTCATCGAAAACTCATCTACAGCAGTGAGACCCATTTCTAGATGAATTGTCAAGTCTGCAGTGATATCAATACACATGTTTGACACAATGGAAAATTCAATTGAATTCCCTCATGATAGGATAATGAACCCAATTGTAGAGACAACAGACAAATATGGACAGGCATGGATTAATGCAGAACAGAAGTTGCATTGAATTTATCAAGATTAAATTTGAGAAACGTCATAACAGCCATAACAATACACCGCAGACTTGTGTGTACACGCCTGAAGACTGATAACCACTTCTACAGAAGCTGCAGCGACGAAGAAGAAGAGCAGGCAACAGAACATTATTTCTGTACTTGTCCGGCGCATGAGAACCTAAGAAGAGGAATTGTTGGGTATCCGGAATGTAGTGAACAAACATGCCTAGCCAAAGTCGATTTGGAAACAGTTCACACCTTCACAGGACTCTCAGGTTGGTTGAGCAATGCCAATCAGAAGCTGTAATGACGGAATATGTAATATCGGTGTTGCAACGAGATTTTGTAGGATCCAAGTAATCTTAACCTAAACCACATGAAATCCAAGAGTGTTCATACATTTTGAAAATGTTACACTTTGTGTGGATTTAAGGCTGGCCGATCATATTTCATTGAAAATGACTTAGGTCACGCCATTACGGTGAACAGCGAACACCATGCATCGTTAATTACAAAGTTCTTTTGGACTGACATGTGGTTTATACATGACGGTCTTATGTGCTACACAGATCATGTCACATTTCATATTCTGCACAAGTGAGAGGACATCGTCATATCAGGTGAGGTGTGAAGTGGCCACCGAGATCGATCGATATTGGACCCAGCCTTGTGGGAAAAAACCTCATGTGCAATTTCAATTTTCGCAAGTGGATATATCATTGCACTCCATCCAGGAAAGACGTGGTGGACATTTGAGCGACGTTATATTCCAGACACATAATGGCGTGAATATTTCTTTCACACACACATACATACATACATAATTGGCCATCACAAACCTTCAGTCAGGATTAAAGACCTAATTTCTCACACTACTTATGTCGTGCGTGTTCATTTTATATATGAGTGACTGGACTAACAGTTTAAAGTCGACTCCGAATGACAGATTTTTGAGAAACTCTTTCATGGCAATTTTATTTACTCTCAGAGTTTTTGCCAAAAATCTGCTGACAGGAAGTCACCGAAAAATATTTTTAAAATTTCGTTTTGATGTCTGACCTGCGTTTGAACCTTGGCTTTACGTCTAATAAGCCAACACACTACCAACTAGACTACTGCGACTTCAACACACACATTGTTTTATTTAAATTTAAAAATGGGAAGCGCCTAATGAAAGACCCAATAAAATATTGTATATATTAATGTAGAAAATATACATTATATTCCTTAATAATTAACATTATAAATTGAATATTACAAACGCGAAGCTAAGAAAGTTAATCCTTCCTGAGAATCGTGTATTACTTCTTCCGAATTTTTAATTCACTAGGTTCCGAAGTCACCGTATTCTACTAGGTACAGTTTTGGCTTTTGAGACGTCAGGCAACGTTTCAAACCCGATGTCAGATGTCTAGAACAAAACGTATTATGAAACAAATATTTCTACGGAGACTTCGATAAAACTTCCAATAAAATATGTAGAGTATCCTACGGTCGAGGTTGATCAAATATGACTCAAACACTAAGTGTACAAATTTTCGTAGCTTTAAACGTTAATGAAATAATCATGAATTCAGAGTGCAAATATTTGTGTTCTTTCCAGCATTCTGGCTAAGAAAACAAATCGTTTAATACAAATAAAATATGAAATATTTTAACGGGGAAGAACTCATTCATTAGTAGTAACGTGCCTACAAAAGACATTATTCATCATGTGTATGTGAAAATATTTAAATCTTATCGAATATAAAAATGAAAACGAAAAACATTTTTGTTAAATTGCATTCAACAATACATACATTCATACATATATGTATGAATATATTTCACAAAATCTAAAAATTTTATTAAATACCGTTTGTGGAATACTGACTAACGGGTATTTTGGGTACATAAAGCCAAGTAAGTAATTCTATCAACTGAAATTTGTTGCCTTAACTACCATTACTAGAATGCAGTTGAAATTATGTCATCAGCAATACAACTGGATTTATATAATAAATCTACTCAGGGACATTATTGCAACTTGTCGTTAAAGTTGGATTTAGTAAAAGGTAACTTTAGCTAAAGTGAACTTTAAAGTCACCTTTAACTTTTTTTCATTGTCACAAATTACTGATAAAATAAAGCTAGGTAGGTAAGTAGCTAGGTAGAACTGGCTGTGCCCTTAAGGAGTTATGAGCGGACACACTTAGCCACAGACGTGGGCCCATTGTGATACCACAGTTTCCCATTTGTCCTCTAGTCTTTTTGTCCAGGCAAAAACTCTGAGAGTAAATAAAATTGCAATGAAAAGCTTCTTAAAATTCTGTCGTTCGGAGTCGATTTTAAACTATAGGTCCCGCCACTCATGTATAAAATTAACGCACACAACATAAGTGGTGTGATAAGCTAGGTCGTAATCCTGACTGAAGGGTTGTAATGACCAATTATGTATGAATGTCTGTAATATTTTCGATAATTTTAAGGACAAAGCAATGTGGGCGCAAAATGTTTAAGCCCATTGTATATTGCATAGTAGAATTTAATTAATTTTCGTTTTATTTAATTCAGTTCAACTCGATAACATTATTTTAAAAACAGAATATAATTAAAATAAAACATACACTTAAACCTATGAGACTTAGAAATAGATTAACAGTCGATTTTGAATATTAAAACCTAACATAGTAAATTAAAGATATCTTCGTGTCTTGTACCGTTTGTCATCTTCATCAGGGACATCATGAGCTGGAGCTGCAGCTGCTGTGCCTTGACCTAAAAGTGGTCGAAGTTGTGAGCCTAAAAGTTGTCCCAATAAATTGGCTACTTGTGCCGCTTGGGCGCTGTTTATTTGTGGATTGGCAGAACCGCTACCAGCAATGGGAGTTGTAGCTGCAGGGCCTCCAGTAGGCACTGCTAAACTATTAGAAGCAGTCTGTTGGCCATAAACAGGACGTTGAGGTACTGGAGCGGGCCGTTGATTATTGTACACAGGTCGTTGACCGTAATTGTTATTATATTGGGGATAACCACCATAACTGCCAGGGTACACCAGTGGTCTATAGCCTCCAAAAAATGGTGCCGCATAAAAGGGACGATATTGTGGATAATAATTGTAATACGATGGATAGCCGCTATAACCGCCGTAGCCACTATAACCACCATAATAGGGATCTGATTGTGTGGAATCAGAAGAAGTAGATGTCGGCCTGTAAGTGTTTGCAGGAACATAAGGTGCATCAAGACCTACAGTAGCAAGAGGTCTTGCAAGACGTCTTAAGCCCAGACCTAAAATGGGTCCTAACAGACCTAATGTGCGACCTTGTTCAACCGGTTCATTATTGCTATAACGGTTGCGATTTGTTGACCTGTTACGATTTCTACCACTTTGACGCTGATTACGATAACGATTTTGTGCCGATACCAATGCCAATAACGCTAAAATTACGCCAACACTTAAATAAGTTTTAATCTTCATTATCGATACGAGTATTTATTTTGCAAGGCGTATCTTAGGCGTATCTATGGTGCTGTCTTAATCCACTTTAAACTAAAACTAAACAAAATATTTTCTGAGATACTGTTTTAAGTGATTTTTCTTTAAGATTTTTATTTTTGTTTTCGAAATTAAAAAAATGAATAACTGTTGCATGTGTATGTAAGAATATTTTATTGTTTCTTATTTTTTTTAATAATGATTCCATGAAAATGTTTGTTCTTCAAAAAGACTTTTCGAAAATATATTTGTTGGCTATGTTATGTTGATTCAATCTTGTAGACCTTCATGGTGGCTGAGTCAGTGGGTACTTTGCCGGCATTGTTATGAATTTAAACGGAAGTTAAACTCAAAAGTACAAGCAACAGTTTTAACGTTGGCCAAACATAAACTTCTTGCCAATTTAATCGTCATTAACGTGTTTGTATTTTTATTTGGCAAAATTATCATCGCGTTTTTCTTATTGACACAACGCCCACTTCACCGCTCACAAAGCGGTATAATTTCCAAATTCGTCCACTGACATTGAAATTTTTTTTTAATTTTATACGTTTGTTTACTTCTTTTTTTTCTTCTTTATTTTTGTTTTGCTTTTATTTACCGGCAATTTTTTTTTTTTTTGGCAACACAACTAACATTTTGAATTTTGATTTTTGGGGCGTGCGAAATTTTAAAATACTTCCGTACTCATCTTCATATGGTGCTTTTACATTAAACATCTGGTTTATTGACATAATTTCGTCTCCATTGGAAAAAAGTACGGCTAATTTAGAGCACCCACATCGAAACGATTGCTTTCATCCACGTTGGTGGGGCTTATGAACTTTGGGGAAAATGTGTTAGGTTAAGTAGGTAGACTGGTTTATATAAATACTATTGACTTACTTTTATGTTTATTTATTTTGTTTTTCTTTTAAATATAAATATAAACAAATGAATTAATAAATATTTATCATTCAATTTAAATCTTTTAATTGTAAAAGATCTTCATTTTTTTTTTGTGTTTTTCCAACATAATCCATAGAAGACTATAAGATATACTGTTAGAGACCTCAGCTCACCTTTAAATAATTAAGGGTCATTATTACAACTTGCCGTTAACTAAAGGGAGGATTTTAACGGGCAGATAAATTGTTTTTTGTTATTATGAGTACCCAATAAGATAGAAGTGATCGTTAAGCTAAAGGGAGGATCACTTTATGTTTGAAATTTCCATATTATATATTATTTTCATTTTTTGGCAACTTCAAATTTAAACAAAATGAGCATATACAACAAAAAAACGAAGCCCGCGGTTGCCACTGCGTTAAAAAAAACCTTGTATAATTGAGCAGTTTTATCGACATTGCTCCGGCACTGCCATATTTTTGAAAAAATTTATCTGTAAGTTGTAATAACGAAAATAAGTTAAAGGTAACTATACAGTTCCCTTTAGCTAAAGGTACCTTTAACTAAATCCAAGTTTAACGACAAGTTGTAATAATGGCCCCAAGTCGTTTTAATATTTTCGATAATTTTAAGGACAAACTAATGTGGGCGCAGAATTATTAAGCCCAGTGTATATTGCATAGTAGAATTTATTTAATTTTCGTTTTATTTAATTTAGTTCAACTCGATAACACTATTTTAAAAACAGAAAATCAAAAAAAAAAACACATCTTAAATCTACGAGACTTAAAAATAGATTAACAGTCGATTTTGAGTAATAAAACCTAACATAGGAAATTAAAGATATCTTCAAGTCTTATGCCGTTTGTCGTCTTCGTGTGGGAGCTGCTGTGCCTTGATTTAAAAGTGGTCGAATCAGGTAATACTTATGTCATTCTATTCTGTCACACAATTCAGTTTATTATCTCCACTGAACGTAATAAATCGATTTACGCCTGAGCAACGCTGGAATTTATTAGAAATTTATTTCCAAAATAAAAACTATTGGTCGGAAATTGCACGAAAATTTCGTACAAAATTTGGTCGCCGAGAAGGACCAACAGTACTCGATATACGCAAGTTTATTGCTGAAGCTTGTGAAACTAGTTTCATTGTTAAGGCGCCAAGAAGTTACCATGCTCGCGCAGTGCGTACACCCGAAAATAACGAAGCTGTGGCTAAGAGTGTTCGTGAGAATTCCAACATCAACTCGACATCGTTCTCAAGAATCACATACATAGAAGTACATTTCACGCACTAGCTTACTTATCTTATTATCTTTTCGAATGAAGCTCATTTTCATATTGGTGGGTACGTTAATAAGCAAAATTTTCGTATTTGGGGTTCAGAAAACTCACACGTGGTCTTAAAGAAACCAATGCACTCATTACGAGCCACTGTTTAGTGCAGCTTGTGCAGCGGAAGCATCATTGGCCCATATTTCTTTGAAAATGAGGATGGTGCAACCATTACGGTCAATGGAGACATCTATCGCACCATAATAACCGAGTTTTTTGTACTCGCTCTTCTTGGTATTGATGTGAACGATGTTTGGTTTTAACTTGGCACACATCTCATGCCACAAACGATTTATTATATCAAACATTTGATGGCCGTTTAATTCGCCGCTAAGAAGCTGCGATTTGTTACCGTTGGACTGTTTTCTGTAAGGCATCTTTAAAGAAAAGTGCTTTCACGACAAAAATATTAATTTGGCAAATTTCAAACCGTTTTTATTTTATTGCACATATGAATTTAAACTTTTAAATGGCCCACCCTATATACTTCTAAGAATTTTTATTGGAAATCAATGCTTTATTAAAATAGTTATTTTGAAAAATGTGTAACTGAAAGTATTGTCCTTCTGAAGCAATGACTTTATCCCATCACTTCGGCAGCTTGTTTATTTGTTCCAAAAAAACTGCAAGTCATTTAAGGTCATGAAATAATCGAGTCAATTTTTATAATTTAAAGTGAAGCGTATACCATTGAGAGCGTTCTGCATAGATCAAAAAATAGCATTCAGAAGGAACAAGGTTTGGCTGGACTGTGGATAAGATAAAGGTATTCAATCGTTAAATAAAATTATGATGTGCACAACCAAGTTGAACAATGTTAAATGATTTTGACTGCCCAAGAACTGCTCTTTCAAATGATGATTTATTCATCACTGTCTCAGGACAACACATAACCAAGTGACGGTCAACGTAAATGATCGGTTTTCTACCTTTTTATTGTTGTCGCGTAATATTTGCTACATATATACACCCTCAGATAATTGGACATTACAACCCTCCAGTCAGGATTACGACCCAGTTTCTCACACCACTTATGGTGTGAGTGATATTTTTATACACGAGGAGCGGTACATACTGTTAAAAGTCAACGACAGATTTTTTGAGAAAATCTTATGTACTCTCAGAAGTAATATGTTTCATGTCTCGTTTTGTTGGAAATGTCTGTCCTGGGGTTTGAAAAGTGGCCTCTATTTAGAGAAGCAAAAATTAAAATTTTATTAAATTTTATGTCCTCTTTTTCCTCAATCGTGGCTTAAGTAGACGGTCTACAGAAGAAGCCGCTGCGGTGGGATTACTTGAATGTACCATTTTGTTCGCTTCTGTGTATAATACGGAATTTGAAATCGGTGTTGACTTCATAATACAGACATACATAATTGCCCATTACAACCCTTCAGTCAGGATTACGGCCTAGCTTCTCACATCACTCATGTTGTGAGTGTTAATTTTATACATTTATATACTAATAAGCCAACACCCTACATACTAGACTACGGCGATTTCGACTTCATGATACTGAGGCCAGTACTACACTAACATATCATTGACAATTTCTCATATAAATTTTTTACACTTGTAAGTCTGCATGGCACATGGTTTCTTATTTGAATAAATATTAAAAAAATGCTCTGAAAGAAGTTAAACTTGCAAATTCCATACCGAACTAAATTTAGCACAAATAATGTTAAATTATTTTGATAGTGTAGGAAGCGATGTTTAAGCTCTTACTGTAAAATTTACTTCAGTTATCAATATGATGGTATGGTATTCAGTTTTGGGGTCGGCATTAGCATCACACAGAAACAAAGAAAAAGATGTGTAAACGAGATCTTATAGACGATCGCAGCAACACTTGAGTGAAGCATTAATCCGCATTAATTAAAGATCTTAACGTGCTAATAATCCTAACAGAGATTGAAAAATATTCAGAAAAATACTAAAAGAAGCGTTTCCAAGTCCTCTTGTTTAATTGAAGATGCAATATATAAATGAATCAAAAACTACCACCGTTACTAAGCACATGATATCTATAGAATCATATATTAAAATACCTGTTAATTTAAGCCTTAAACAACGTAAATATTATTGCGTTAATACGAGTACATGCATTGAAATTTAAATTAACTTCAACACATATGACATACGACTGCAAAGCGATGAGTAAGTTCGCGCTCAGCCCTCCAATAACGTAGAGGCGGTATCAGTAACGCCTCTACAAATTCATATTTCATCAGAAATAGAAGATTTATGTCTCAAGCTTATTACTAAGACATTAGTCAACAAAAGCAAAAGTTTTTTACCTAATCTTACGAAGAAAAATAAAAAAATACTTCACGGAATTCACTTTTTGCTTTCACTGAAATCGCAATATTTTGTACTCTTCATTGTTGTCGATGAGTATTCAAAAAGATGAGTAGAATCGAATCATACTTATAATTTGTGATACTTATACGCATTCATACTTATTTAAATATCATGGAACCTCTACTCATATTCAAAGTTTGAAGTACTCATCATATTCATACTTAACAGAACGTATGATGTTGTTGATTTCGACTCTCCATAACTCAACATATACACGAATTACAAAATAAATTTGATTCGCATACGAACACTAAAATACTGACTACAAAGTTATATGGTTGCTCTTTTTCCTTATTTTGCAAATGCAACAATAACTAAGAGTGTACAATTTATTTAGGCTTATGAATCAAACATATTTGGAATGGTATGAGTTTGATGTCAACATTGTGCGCAGACTCATTGCAAGCTGTACTTATAAATCAATGTTGGATGTAGTGAATATGAATGAATCAGGGTGTAGTTAAATTTCAATATTGTTGACTCACTTATATGCAAAATTTCATGAGTGCTTATGATTAGCGAAAAAGAGAATCATTGCTGATCTCTGTTGTCAATTAAACCTAACGTAACATAACCTATGAAAACATTTAAAATTGTTTAAAATATTTCGTTTTTAAATTATTTTTAATAAATGTAAAGAAAGAAAAAGAAGAATTAATTAATGATTCTTTAAATAATAACAATAAAATAATAATTAATATGTGTCTGTATGGTATAACATGTCAAAAAATGTTTACATGGTACAGATATTAAACGTCAATTGTAATATTAAACGTCTATCAAATGAAATCCAAATGATTCCATGAATAAATCATTTAAATTTTGTTTTTATTTTTTGGTTAAAAGTGTTGACGTTTCTTAAAATAATGATGACAAGTAAAAAGTCACATGATGTTAAACATCACTTGAGACATCTTGTACAAGATTATATTTCAAAAAAAAAAAAAATAAATAAATAAACAAAAAAATCATAAATATTCCCACGTTGTTAGCGGTTTTCAATGGTGATTTTTGTCTTAAAATCCAATTTAATTCGATAGAAAGTAATTTTTGTGATGCGCAATACAATTCTGGTTGTTGCGATTGCAGATATTTCTTTACATATTCATTTATTTATTTTTTCGTATTCATAAGTATTTAAGTATTTGCACGCGAAATATTTTCCTTTTTTTTTGTTGAAATTATCATTTAAATGATTTGAATTTATTGTAAAATTAAGAAGTGCTTAATTGCTTTCAGTTATAATGGCTGAACACAATAACAAAAGCCGCCATAATAACAAAACAAGTTTTTTAATTGCAAAAAAAGCAATAAAAAATGCAACAACAATAAATCGAACAGATGGAATATGAAATAAAAAGCGCTAAACATGATACGCTAAAAAGGATTCAGGTTTATGAATACATATGTGTGTCAACATACATTGCGAAGAAATAAATTAAATCAGAGATCAGATTGCAACTGTCAAACAATCCAAATGTCAGGAACAATTTCTCTCTTGGAGGAATGTATGAATTTGTCTTTTAAACTCATTTAATTCACCTCATATTGGTCGTAAACGCACCATGGTATAAACATACGCACAAGTCCTTTACATCGTGACCGTGGTGTAAATACTGTTAAAAAAGAGATTGAAAACATACAAATATAACACCCGACTCAGAGACCACGTAAATTCAGAAGCATCATCTCTTGCTGATCCCATTGGTTTGGAACGCAGACTTAAAAGAAGGAAGCCATCCGACCTAATTAGAAGCTCTCTTTTAGCTTGATGACGTAATATCATCATAAATATATATTAAATTAAAGTTTATGTTTATTTAACTATTCGAAGTAAATTACTTGTTAGTTATAATAACCAGTTGTAATAATTAATAAATGAGAATTTAAAAAGAAAAGAAATATTGGTCTGAGTAGCGATGTGATTTCAAACATCATTTAATTACTTTTGGCTTCATTTAATATGGATTGAGATGCACTTCCATTGCGATGCACTCCCGCCTTCCGCAGAACACTCGTCATGCCGAAATGATGAAAGTATAGAAGTTGCTCAACATCATCCTATGATGCTATGCTAAGCCTTATCAACTTGCCAGGAACACCGAGCTCAGACAAAAACACGATTCCTTTTGCTTCCTTTAACAAAATATAAATGTATACCAGCTTATTTTTCATGTGTCTTCTCCTGGATTTTACGTAATTTGAAGATCTGGTCGATGGTAGACTTACCAGCTCTGAAGCTAAGGTCCAGCCAGTGTTCCAACGAGTGCCATCAGTCGTTCACACAATACGCTCTTAACAACCTTATATATGATTGGGAGAAGGCTTACAGTAGGCGCTTTTAGTAGGCGGATTTCGTGGCGTCTTCTTTTTTCAGGATATGACAGAGGACTCTGAGGTTCTAAATTGAACTCGTATTATGGCCCTCATGAACGAAAATAATTAAACTTAGACTGTTCGTTGAGAGTCTTGTGTTATTTGTTTAACTTAATTAAATTAATTAAATATTTATAAACAATAAAAGCACACTTTTAGGGCTTATAAAATACAAATACAGTCAACGACAAACTAAAGCGAAAGTGCCAAAATGACAGATTCTCACATTGTCATAAAATTGTATACACACATACATACATACATAATTGTTCATTACAACACTTTAGTAGGGATTACGATCTAGAGTCTCACACCCCTTATATTGTGTGTGTTAATTTTATACAAGAGTTGCGGTCGACTCCGAACAACAGATTTTTTTGGGAAACTTTTCATTGCAATTTTATTAACTCAGGGTTTTTGCCAGAAATCTGCTGAGAGGAAGTCGCCGATGAAATATTTCTTCATATTTCGTTTTGTTGGAAATGTCTGACCGGGGATTTGAACTGTGGCCTCACGTTTTATAAGCCAACACGCTACCACCTACTAGACTGCGTGGACTACAAAATCATATGTCCTATAATAATAGCATAAAAAATAACATATTTTACTGGATGTGTGATATTTTGAATTTAAATTAGCTGATGCAAATCTACTCTGAAAATAAATATTTTCTTGTATGATGCCAATAAGCAAAAAATATCAAAATAATAACGAAAAAGACATTTTAGATGTAAATAAAATATATTTTTTATTTATTATTTCTGATTGGTGATTTGTTGGAAAAACATGTCAACCAACCAAGGTTAAATATTTAACGGCAACGACATACAATAACTATCGCGCCTTGGCAGCTCAATAAGCGTAGCACAATTCGAAGTTTTATTGCTTTAAGGGTCATTATTTCAACTTGCTGTTAAAGTTGGGTTTAGTAAAAGGTAGCTTTGCCTAAAGTGAACTTGAAAGTCTCCTTTAACTTATTTTCGTTATCACAACTTACAGATAAAATAAAGTTAACTTTTTCAAAAATATGACAATACCGTAGCAATGTCGATAACATTGTTCAATTAAATATGTTTTTTTTTAACGCAGTGGGCCTTTTTTGTTGTATTTGCTCATTTTGTATATATTTGAAGTTGCTATATTGAAAATATTATATAATATGGCAAGCTCAAACATAAAGTGTACTTTAAAACTTAATGGTAGAATGATCCTCCCTTTAGCTTAACGCTCACTTCTATCTTATTGTCCACTTATAATAATCAAAAACAATTTATCCGCAAGTTAAAATCCTCTCTTTAGTTAACGGCAAGTTGTAATAATGGCCCTAAGATACTTTTCAACACCAATATGTTTAAAATATTGCAAAATTTTTAAAATGTGATCAAAATATGCTGGAGAATTCTCCAAATATTTATGCCAAAATGTCTTTTAAAATTTAATTTTTAATTTGTGAAAATAATTTTCAAAATTAAAGTACACAACTGGCCTTGCATTTATTTCACAATTTATTTCAAGTTATTCAAATTGCGATAAGAATTCGAACAATTTGAAATTGGTAAAGATTGTTGCTCGAATTTAGCACCATAGTCATTTGAAGACATGAATGAATGGGTGAACCATTTAGAAGTTTAAATTTTAAAATGCAATAAAACAAAAACGGTTTGAAATTTTGCCAAATTTATTCTGTTGTTATAAATTACAATTGTTCCGGTTAGAAATGGAATATTATTTCACTCATATGGCTACCGCGGCTGGTCTCACAGTACCTCATTCTATTAGGCCAATCTTATTACAATTTTTCGAGTGTATGGCGCCGTATTCAAATGCTCGCCTTCAAATGCTCAATTGTCTCTGGTTTAACACTTTTCTTTAACGGCGCTCCACAGCAAATAGTTCAACGGTGTTAAATCGGAGCTTCATGGCGGCCAATTGACATCACCATTTCGGCTAATTAAACGGCCATCAAACGTTTGATGCAATATATCGATTGTGGCATGATATGTGTGGTAATTTGCACCATCCAGTTGAAACCAAACATCGTTCACATCAATATCATGAAGAGGGGGTACAAAATAATCGGTTAGCAAGGTGCGATAGGCGTCTCCATTGACCGTAATTGTTACGCCGTCCTCATTTTCAAAGAAATGTGAGCCAATGATATCTCCGCTCCCCAAGCCGCACCAAACAGTCACTCGTAATTGGTACATTGACTCCTATAAGGCCACGTGTTCGTTTTCGTAGCCACAAATACTGCAATTTTGCATATTAACGTACCCACCAAGATGAAAGTGAGCTTCATTCGAAAATATGATTTTTTTTCGCAAAATCGGCATCATTGTGCAGTTTCTCGTTAACCCATCTACTTTAATAAATCCCAACGCTGCTCAAGCGTAAGTCGATTCATTACGTTCAGTGGAGATAATATACTGAATTTTGTGGCAGAATAGAATGACATAAGTATTAGCAGATTCGAAATAACCGATGGTTCAAATTTAAGCTGATTGATGGCCCATTAGATATATGAAAATAACTGGATATGAAAAACATTAAACCATTTATTCTGTTTTTTTATTTTCATTTTGCAGCTAAAAGCATAAGAGTAATTTCATATAAAATCGGAAAAAGTTGAATCCTTCAATATTTTCACATTCGGATTAAAATTCAGCAGATAGAGTTGCACTTGTACAAAAATACCACAAAATTGTCAATGTTTTGCTAATTTATGTTAAACAATCTAGAACTTATAATACCCCACCCCGTCCCACTATAAATTAATTCACAAAACACAATACATTTTCGATACGAAACCCATCACACTTTAATTAAAACTAAAATAATTCTTTTTTTTTATAAACGTATTTAACACTCATATTTTTAATTGATTTTATTTGCCGAAACCTCCACTAATTGATCCTGCAGAGGATTGAGAAAAACTTGAACTAAAAGAGCCACCACCACCACCGCCTCCGTAAAAGGGACGTCCATAACCGCCGCGACCACCACCACCACCATACGGACGCCTATAACCACCACCACGACCGTAACCACCACCACCACCGCCACAGCAAAATGAACGCGATGGTCGAACTAATGCTTCAGCATTTTTATCCGCATCCACACCAACGTTTCCGTTAACGCCTTCCAATGTTTCAACGGTATTTGGCGCATCTAAGGCAGGGTGTCCACACACTGTTAAAACCACTGCAGCCAGAATAGCGAAATAAATTAAAAATTTCATAGTTTTTGAAACTATTGTTCTCGGCTAAATTTGCAAACTAAAACTGATAGAAAATCCTTTAATGCGATAGAATTTATAGTAAAATAGCCCCTCTTAAAAGCTAGAAGAATTCTGGGCAAAAAAATCCCAACTGCATTTACAAAAACTTTTTGGTGTTTTTTTTTGTTGCTGAAATCAAAATATTAAATCTTTTTTCTATTCTCTATTCTAACAGATCATTAATTTATTTTTAGTAAAAACAATTCATTTTTCTAACAAAACTTACTAAAGTTAAGTGCTTAGAAAGAAATTAATTTTTTTTTCTGTTTCAAAAAAAATAATTAACAAGACTCTTGGATAAAACATTCAATTATAAATTAATATTAAAAAATAAATGATTTTCAAAAAAATAATTTATAAAAAAGAGTATGAAAAAAGTATTAAAAAAATATCTAGAATTGGCAAGAGTTTAACAACCTGTTGATATTTTGCTTACTTTCATAATTTATTTGTTTTTGTTTTTGTGTGTTTTGTTTTTTTTTCAATCGTTTAACGTTCATTAAGCAAAATTGAAGACAAAAAAAAATTTAAATATTCTAGACTCCCCATTAAAATTATTAAAATCATCATCTTCATTAATATTGTGTCTGGTATTCCAGTGTCAAATAATTTTCGTAAATTATCGTATACCAATTGCATTTGCATTCATTGCTCTTGGTTTTACCAAAGTATTCACAACATCCTGTTGTAATATTTTAATTTCATAGATACACATATATTCGCACAATTTTTCATTCCTATAAGGATAATACGTTAAGGCATGATGGTACATCGTAATGCGAACTCGAGGGTCTAACATTTTGATGTTGCCTCTCAATCAAAGCTGCCAGATAAATGAGGCACCAAATTGTCAAATATTTGAGAAAAAAATCGTCAAAAAATGTGAGAAAAAATAAATAACTAAATTAAAAGTTTTTAAAAACCAAAATTATTTCTATTGCAGTAAAACATATAAAGTCAACGTACATATGTACATATCATAGAATTTTGCTTCTTAAACTTTCATTAATCGGAATTCCTGATATTATTAATCGTTGGATAGACTCCTACCTCTCCCTTAGGACTCAGAGGGTATTGTTTAGGAATGTATTGTCTAAGACTGTATATGTTCCTTCTGGTGTTCCGCAGTGTAGCCATTTGGGTCCTTTACTGTTTTTATTGTTTCTTAATGATCTTCCTTGTGCTATTTCTGATTGTAATATTCTGATGTATGCTGACGATGTTAAATTATTTTATACTTTTGATGATGGTCATGGTCAGGCTGTTCTTCAGCGAAATATTGATTTGTTTGTAACTTGGTGCAGAATTAATTTAATGGATCTTAACTTGAAAACATGTAAATTAATGGTTTTCTCTCGCGGGGGCGTAATTTCGTCTACTTATGTGATTAATTCTTACACTTTGGAAACTGTGACTGCATTTCTTGATTCGGGAGTATTATTGGATATGAAACTGTCTTTTATTGATCATATTAGTATGATGATTGGCAAGGCTCGGGCTGTTCTTAGTTTTATGAAAAGATGGGCTAGGGAATTCATTGATCCTTATATAACAAGACTGCTATACATTTCACTTGTTAGACCTATTTTGGAGTATGCGTCTATTATTTGGAATACATACTATCGTTGTCATAGTGATTCAATAGAGTCTGTGCAGAAGCAGTTTTTATTATTCTGTTTACGTGGCTTAGGATGGGATTGTGCCAATGGGTTTCCGTCATATAAGGCTAGATTAGGTTTGATAAAACTTCCAACTTTAGAACGCAGAAGGGCTGTTTTAGGGGCTTGTTTTTAATCTGGTTAAAGGTAATATCGATTCTGAATTTTTGCTTTGTAACCTGAATTTCAGTATTCCAGCAAGATTATCACGGCACTATCGTGCTCTTTCTTTAGATTTTTATAGAACCAATTATGGATGTAATTTTCCTTTTCGTAGATTATGTAATGATTTTAACTTATATTATGATTTTATTGATTTTAATTGCAGTGCTTGTAATATAAAACGTAGCTTATATGCTGGCATTAATTTGTAAATTATTATATAAAAATGTATTTTCGTTCTTGTCATAGGCAGTTCCTGTTTATTGTTACTTTATTCAGCTTGTGATTAAGTTCTGTAGCTGATTTATGTTCTCGTTGCCATTACTTTTCCCTTACCCGCTACAGTCCGGACTTCATTGACTCAGTGGAGCATCGTTGCAATGTGGTTTGTGTTTCACTGTCCTATCGTTTCGACAAAAGGATTTTACTCGAAGGAAGTAAGCAAGTCATATATTCCTACGTAACGCTCGTCTTTGTCGGCCAGCACATCCATATGTGGTCGATTGGCCAATGGATCGCACACTGCATTACAGTAAAAATATGTTTTTTAGTCCGACTATACGTATGTGGAACTCATTTACTGCAGAGGCCTTACCCGTTACTTATGGTACAAATACATACAAGCCTAGTTCCCATAAACACTGTTCTCTCTTTTCTTCTTCACATAACATATTTTCATAGATCCAAAGACAATGCCATCGATCCCCTGTTGGATGTTGGTCGTACGAAACAAAATAACGGCGCTTGCCTTTGTTCTTCTGATGGTAATATAAGAAGCTGAAATCGAATTATTAAAATTGTCTGCAACGACAAGTGATAAATTATTCTCAACTACGAGGTTATTTAGAAGTTGTAATTTTTTGGCTTTCAAGGGATTAAAAAGGAATAAAATACAGAAAAATCATCACAGGCATTCGAAAGTAACTTACAAATATAATACTTTACTCCTCGTTTTTACTAACATAAATTTTGAATAGTAACAATTGCAACGTAAATACAAAGCTTAAAGTGGCTTTTAATGTACTAAAGTACGATAAAGAAGTGGACACTTTGGTAAATATGAAACAGCATATGCATATTATCCTTCTGGAGCGTTCGAAAATGTGTGAGGTTTGAGCACGTGTTGAAAGCACAAAGCACACTAGGCAATAATACATTTGCAGAATCATCATTTTTACCAAATGTTCACACATACATACATGACACTGATGTTATCAATAAAGTCAAATTGAACACCACGAAAGATTTCCACATTGCTGGTATCGAATGCCCTGGCGAAATCTATGAAGATTTCCGGATATACCATAAGAAAGATCGCAATTAATCCGAGTGGTAGAGCAATTTATGAAGTCATGTGTCATGTCCCTTCGGCGAGTCATCAGTAATAGTTGCTTACGTCATATATTGACAAATCTGGTGAACCAGTAATACAACAAACGAATAACTTTCACACCAAACCAAATGAAACGTTGGGAATACAAATGTATCACTAATGCCCTGGTTACCCAAGCGTATGAAACGTAAAATCGTAACGTACGTAGTTTTAAAAACGTTTGTGTAGTTATAGAAACATTCAAATCGGGACATATGTCAACGAAGAATGTAAATAAAAACAAAACAGAACACAAAGCAACACACAAACAAACACAACACAATGCAAAGAAATTGGTATACAGACTCATCATCAGTGTTGCCGTTTTTTGTTCAATATGTAGATTTTTCCGGATTTGGTTATGATTTTTCTTATAAAAATAGCTTTTGTTTTGTTTGTTAAAATTAATTAATTAGTCTGACTATAATTTTATTTTGTTATTTTTTGTTTCCTTTTTTCTCAATTATAATTTAAATTTGAAAAAAAATAAAATAAAAAGACTGCGAATTTAATTTTGGTCATATTTTGCCTTATTTGGTGATTTTTTCACAAATGTTGGTTACAATATTTATTTTTCGTGGCAACACTTCTTATCATCTCTCATGTCAAATGTCACGTAAAAACATGGGAGAATTCTGTTTTATACAGCACAGAATATACATATTCTGTATATTCTGTGTTATACAGATCGTTCCGTTTTGCTAACGAGAGAGAACGTATCGGTAATCGTTTAAGATTAGAAAGACCTTTCATGAGTTGGGATGTATTTCAATTAGAAGAGAGAGATTCTATGTAAATAGCTTATATTCTTGAATATTAACAGAAAAACTATTGAATATTTAAAAAAAAAATTAGATTTCATCAAAGTCCCATTTTGGTACGTGAACAAAAAAAAATTTTGAATTTGGGACAATGCCAATGCACATAAGATCCTAAAGCGTTCAATGCATCCTGAAAAAGTCTCTGCAGATTACCAAACTCTTTTGGTCAGAACTGGATGAGCTAGATACCAACGGCATGGGATTTCAATAGGACAGCGCTACGTGCCAAACAGCTTATGCCACATGGAATATTCTGCATCTAACGTGGAGGTAACAGGAACTCTGCAAGGTCATGTGAACTCTGCAAGGTGATGAAGTCACCGTAGTCTAGTAGGTAGTGTTTTGGCTTATTAGACAAACCCCTGATCAGACATCAAAACGAAATATGAAAAATTAATTCTTCGGCGACTTCCTCTCAGCAGATTTCTGGCAAAAACTCTAAGAATAAATAAATGTGCCATGAAAGAGTTTCTCAAAAATCTGTTGTTTGGAATCAAATTTGAAATGCAGGTCTCGCTACGCATGTATAAAATTAACACACACAGCACAACATAATGGGAGTGACGTTAGGTCGTAATCCTGACTGAAGGGTTGCAATTATATACATATATACACTGAGCATCAAAAGAAATTGTGCATTTTGGAAAGTTTGTAATGACCAATTATGTATGTATGTGTATATTTGTATTTCCCATATAATGACATCAAAAGATCTTCTAAACGATTAAAAAATTTCAAAGACATCAAACACGTAAATTTTTATTGCGAATTGAATGCTTATCAAATCCAATTATCCAATTAGATGGCAATAAAAAAATTAAATAATTAAACGACGTCATAATCATGTGTCCTACACACGTTTTGTATGAATTTTGCCAATTTTTTTCAAATCCCAAAAATCCTAAATCAAACTTCATTCTTTTACTCCCTATCGGTCTGCAAGAAACTGCTGTAAATAAATTTTATTTAAAATTTTAATATTTCAGAAGCGCTAGCAATTAAATTAAATTAGTATTGTTTACATTAAAATGTTAATAAATTAACGGAGTCAACATGTTATTCATACGACAAATACTGAAAACAGTTTCAATGATTGCAGCGTGTAGCCTGGCTATTGTGGTAATCTCTCCGAAAGCTCTCAACAAATATGACAGTTTAAACGTAATTTTATGTTCGCTTTTTATTAGAAAATTATACAATAAAATCGTAAATAATGGGTATACTTATGAGTAGAGAGAGAGTGAAAAGCAATAAAAAATATTCATTTATTCCAATGGTACGTTATACAACCCTCAGTCGTGAAAGGTTTTTGTAAAGAAATTAATTTTTTTTTCTTCTGGGGAATCACCTTCAAACATGTTTATTTTTTATTTATTTTTTTCTTTTAAACATCTTCGTTTAATATTTAATTTGTCATCATTTGGAGTGCAAAAAAAACATTTAATATTTTTAATTTTGTTTACATTTTATTTCGTAGCATATCTCATCAGATATTTTGCATGTGTGAATAGATTATTACGCGGAATATTTAAGCGCAAAACGTAAATAAGAAAACAAAAGATGCTCGTATAATTTATGTGGTACGTTTTAGTATTTAAATAAATCATGTACACACAGTTACTAAAGTATACATACGGTTAACAAATTTCAGAAATTTTTTAACCAATCCGTTTTCATTGAAAATCTTTATAGTTTCCTCGATTTTAAGACGGTCTTTTGCATTGGTTAAAAAATTTCTGAAATTGAACTGAATTGTGGCCCTGCACAGTCCCACAACAGTATACATCCGATTAACAAATTTCACAAATTTCTGAACCAATGCAAAAGACCGTCTTAAAATCGAGGAAAGATGTCAGATAATTATAAATAGTTTTAACGAAAACGGATTGGTTAAAAAATTTCTGAAATTTGTTACCGTATGTGTGCTTTTGTGGCTGAGTGTACTTTAGATGATCGTTATCTGTTTTTAAAAAGGGTCCGTTTTTAAGCGCTTCCTATTTTAAAATTTCAATAAATGGAACCTTTTATTCGCTTAAAAGACCGATTGATGCCAGTACATACATACATACATACAAACATACATAATCAGTCATTACAACCCTTTAGTCAGAATTAAGACCTAGCTTCTCATACCAGTTATGTTGTGTGCGTTAATTTTTTTTTATACATGAGTGACGGGATCTACGGTTTAAAGTCGATTCGTAACGACAAATTTTTTTTAAAAACCTTTCATGGCAATTTTTCATTCACTCTCAAAGCTTTTGCCTAAAATCTGCTGAGAGATAGAAGCCGAAGAAATATTTTTTAATGATTCATTTTGACTGAGATACCTGACCCCATAATAAGCCAACACACTACCTATTAAACTACAGCGACTACAATGCCAGTATGTGTAGTATATGGCATCGTTCAACTGTCCACCACGGCTTGTTGGATTTCATCAAAAATGTCCAATGTTCCATGACTCTGGCACAGAAATCTGACGGAATTTGACCAACAGCATGTGTTATGTTGGATTTGAAGACCCATGTAGTTTCTGGCTTATTCTTGTGGAAAAACCCCACAAGAAAAAGTCCAACAAAGTCAAATCCTACGATCTCGGCGACCAGTTCGTTTCACCAGAAGGTAGAATCACTATGCCTTCACATAGATCGGGCAGAATATCCAATGTAGCATAAGATGTGTCTCATGTATCGTCGTCCTGTTGAAACTACATGTCATTGGTGTTCATATCATCAAATTTAGTTCACATACATACATACATAATTGGTCATTACAACCCTTTAGTCAGGATTACGACCTAGTTTCTCCCACCACTTACGTTGTGTGCGTTAATTTTTTTATACATGAGTGGCGGGACTTACAGTTTAAAGTCGACTCCGAACGACTGATTTTTGAGAAACTTTTCATGGCAATTTTATTTGCTCTCAGAGTTTTTGCCAGAAATCTGCTGAGAGGAAGTCGCCGAAGAAATATTTTTTCATATTTCGTTCAGTTGGAAATGCCTGACCTGGGGTTTGAACCGAGGCCTTACGTTTAATACTACCTACTAGGCCACGGCGACTTCAAACTCAGTTCACAACAAGTTCGTAATCATCGATCTATACTGCTCTCAATTGACGTTCTCGGACCTCATGTGGATTGGCATCATGCCAACTCCATTCATACAATAAAAAATGGCCTCAGCGATTTTTCTCAGATGATTTTTTGATTAAAATTCAGGTGAATTGGCAATTGATCCAAAGATCGTTCAACGAACGCGCGCCATTGCCCGAATTAATGCCCGAATTACTTTTTTTTTCTAGCGGTTACCGTTTTGTTTTTTACACCAAATTTCCTCTCAGAGCATAAAAACTAAGGCAACCTTTGCTGGCAACTTAAGTTGCCACTGGGCACTAATGGGTTAACCCAAGGTCGCCTATTGTGATTTGGCAAGACAAAGTGAATAAATTACAACTAAAATTTCAGATGTTGCTTCAACAAGAAGCAACAGAAGCCCCTGTGAAAAGACCCTATGTGAGCCAAAGCATTTTTTCGTTTTTTGTTTTTTGTTTTTATTTAATTCTTCCAAAAAGTAATCCTATTTACAGAAGTTTTTGAGAATTGAAATTAAAATTTAGTGAGCTTTCGTTACTTAAAGAGTTGCTGGTTAGTCGGTGTAAATACGCAATCCAGAGACATTAAGTCGTATAAAAGAGGGCACCAGTGAAAGGGTCTACTACTGGAAAGAGTATACCAAGTAGCAAATAAAACGTTGTTGGTTGAGTGATTAATTTTTTAAAACAAATATTTAGTCAGCTTGGCTCGAAAGCGATAGTCATTTATCCTAACGGCAGCCGCCAGTTTGTAAACGATTCCAAATACTAAATTTTAATGGATGTAATGGCAATTAAGACGCCATAGTCGACTAGAAAGTGCGTTAGCTTATTAGACGTGAGACCACGGTTCAAACCTCAGCTCAGACATCTCCAACATAACGAAATATGATAAATATTTCTTCGGCAACTGTCTTTCGGCAGATTTATGGCAAAAACTCTGAGACTAAATAAAATTGCCATGATAAATTTTTCAAAAATCTGTCGTTCGGAATCGACTTTAAGCTGCAGGTTCCACCACTCATGTATAAAATGAACACACTTCATAAGTGATATGAGAAGCTAGGTCGTAATTCTGACTGAAGGCTTGTAATGGCCAATTATGCATGTAATGGCAACGACGGTTTCACTAATGGACGTAACCATTTAACAAGAAATGAGTTTCATGACTAAACACAATTCTTTGTTAGAAATACTCATGTTTGGCCAGTTGCAATTGGTTGCAGTCAACAAAAATGCGACACAAATGGTGGTCGTTTGGCTGTGTTTTATTTCTGTACGAGGTGGGTTTTATATTTGCTTTGTACATATCTTTGTCTCCTTAATTTCTTTGAATTGAGAAAGCGCTCTATGAACTAGGCGAAGAGATACATATATTTCCATAATTTGGAAACCATTGTGTGTTGATTCAAACTGTGTTGACAGTTTCAATCCATAATTATGGATGATCATCAATATTTTAATATATATTGGAAGTGAAATCGTTGGCTTTCAAACATTTTTCTTTAATTTTTTTTTAAATTAAATTCAGTTGTACTGTTATAGATTCGTAAATAAATTTTAAATATCGCGCATGGCAAACAAAGAAGTTAATGTTATACAGCCTAATGCGTTCGTTTCTTAAGTCTTTTGTTTTTTAACGTTTTTTCCGTTTTTTTATGTTTTTCAAAAACCCGTTCTTTTTAAGTGTTTTGTTTACAACACTTATTAAAATTTTAAAAACTTTATTATTTATATTAAAAATCAGATTATCTATTGCCATTTAAGCATGTCAACAATTTAACTTTCAAATTTAATATTAATTGGAAGCAAAGGAAATGAAAGCTGCAATGGCCCCCACTTTTTAAACACATTTGGTCACTGAAGCTTAAAATGTTACGAATCCGCCTAATTGGATGGACTGCGAACTTTTTCGATTAAATTTTTTTAGCCTCAGCACGTTTAAAACTTAACAGACATTTGGGTTTTTTTTTTGTGCATTGCTTTGCTGTTGTAATCTTCCGTTCAGATGTTAGTTTTTTTCTTAAAGAAGAATCGAGGCTGTTCCCACAGCTAGACACACGATATTGATTCGAGAAGTTAATCATCACTTGTATTTTACGGTATAATCTGAGAAAAGCAACAAACCCGTGCTTTTTTTTCAAAAAGTTTCAATTCAATTTGAGAACTTTTGTACGGATATGTACGTTTCAATAGGTGAACAACATTGAAAGGTAAAGTGATCTTTAATTTTAATATTAAGCCCTCGTGCCAAACCTTGTCGAAAATTTAAAAAGCTTCGATAAATTGGGTATGTTGAATAAGGACTGTGTGTTCTCGTAAAGCCAAATTGCGAATGCGAGCATTTAGTATTATCGGCAGCTTGAATATATGAGCAGTTTTTCGTTACCTTTAACTCTGTTGAAAACACATTTATGGTCCTGTGTGTGTTTCCGGTATTGTGTGGCCTTTGCAACGCTTAGGTAACCTTTTGACTAGTGCGACATTCCTTCACTCACTAGGATAACAATCTAGTAGTAAAATAGCATTAAAATTTACAAAAGAAAATAATCACATTTAATATGAACGACAGGTCAAAAAATTTTTATTAAAGACGTTATCTATGCCAGAGGGTTTTTTATAGTTTCTTTCACTTATGGAAATTCAAAACGTATGGATTGTGGATTCATAGCAACAGCAGGACACAAATTGGCTACGCTATTACGTGAATTCCAGTTAAGATGATTTCCAGATGCAAACAAGCCATACAACAATATTCATAAAACATTCGGAAAAATGGCGAACATCCTTGTATCTGATATTCACAGACTTTGAAAATGTGCATCGCATGGAAAGCACTTCGTTGGAGTAATAAATTATATTGTATCTCTAATTAATACTACCCTGAACACCAATCGTGCATGGCGCATACAACATAAGAATGCAAACAATCCTAACATAGGGTAGTGGACACCCTTCTATTATTTAATGTGGTGAAAGTAGCATCATTAGCAGGGGGCATCATGTAACGCATGAATGATCATTTCGTCAACCTGAATTACGCGAACAAAAACTGTCTGCTGTCCACAAATTTTATGACATGCTCTTAAAACTGAACAGCACCACCGTACAACCATACAAACATAATTGGTCATTACAACCCTTCAGTCAGGATTACGACCTAGTTTCTCACACCACTTATGTTGTGTGTGTTAATTTTACACATTAGAAGGAAAGACCTACAGTTTAAAGTCGACTCTGAACGACAGATTTTTGAGAAACTTTTCATGGAAATTTTATTTCATTGTCAGAGTTTTTGGCAGAAATCTGCTGAGAGAAAATTGGCGAAGAAATATATTTTCATATTTCGTTTTGTTGAAGATGTCTGACGTGGGGATTGAACCGTAGCCTCACGTCTAATAAGCTAACACACTACCTACTAGACTACGGACTATGACCATAAACAACTTAAATAAGGCAAATGTAAGCAATTTTACTCAACACCAGTAAGAAACCGGTAACGTACTGTTGATTAAGTGTCTGAAATTCATGATAACATCATTCCTAGGATCTTAAGAGGAAGTTAAAAATTGTATAAGTAAAGCCAGCACGTTGTGAGTTCAAAGGACACTAAAAATCTTGGTGGCAATAACAATCGACACTGTTTAGTTTAATAGTCTAGTAGACAGTGTGTTGGCTTATTGGATGTGTGGCCTCGGTTTGACCCCGCGGCAGACATCTCTAACAAATCGAAATATGAAAAAATATTTCTTCCACGACTTCATTTCAGCAGATTTCTAGCAAAAACTTTGTAAATAAATAAAATTGCCATGAAATGTTTCTTAAAAATCTAAGGTTCAGAGTCGATTTTAAACTGTTGGTCCCGCAGTTCATATATAAAATTAACACACACAACATATGTGGTGTGAGAAGCTAAGCCGTAGTCCTGACTCAATGGTTGTAATGTCAAATTATATATGTATGTAATGTTTAGTTTTCGAGCACTAATTGAAATTGTAACTCCAGTTGAAACTCAGATATGGAGGCAGAAGTGAAGTTCGGCAAAAAATTTTATCAGCAGTCTTTTAGGACTGGGTTTATATCGTTTATCATATAGTTTGTATTCAACGAACCAAATCTTTATTAAATGCAGACATTATTTTGACGTGTTCGGTGTTATTAACCCTCCGTCATGCACATGTATCTGGCCAGATATTTTACGAATTTAAATGTGATTTAAATATATTTCTAATTTGGCTAGGGGTTTGAGTCTCCAGGTACCCTCTACAAATATTGTTAGGTATCGTTTTATGAAAAAACACATTTAAAAAAAAAAAAAAAAAAATTTATGTGGATTTTTTCATCTATACATCGTATACGTAGCGCATGTATCTGGCCAGATACACACACATTTTGTATGAAGACTACTGCACTTTATTGGTTTTTATATTTTTTCGCTTCAGTTGCATAGTGAACTTTGAAAGGTACAGACAATAATTTACCGAAGAATTTTTATTTATTCGAAAAAAAAATGAACTTTATAACAACTATTTTTTTGAAATTAAACACAAAAATAAAATGTTTCTTGTTTTATTTCTCATTAAAAATTTTTTGCACGGGTAGGTGGTTTAGCACGTACTAAGAACAATAAAAGTAGAAAATATATATCTGGCTGGCGTGATAACAATATAACAATGTAATATTATCACTAAAAAAGCTTATTTTTCATATAAATGTACTGAAATACATAGTGTATCTGGCCAGATACACTACGTACGTGACTATCGGAACATGTGCATGACAGAGGGTTAAAGGTGGTTTAGCATTTATAATTCCTTTGATATTGAAGCTGTAGCACAATCTTACAAGTTAGAAATAATTTACTGAATTCTTTCAGTACAAATTAAACGACAGTGATACCAATAATTAATTGCTTCTATGTACGATTAATGTTAAGAAACAAAAGCTTTTCCTTGAGAGTAAAGTAACTACAAAACTTTATATTGGAAAAATTATTTTACCCTGGAATGGAATGCAACTTAAAACCGTAGAGCCGTCAAGAATAAATTTCTAGGTGACTTTAGTTTAATGCAGCAAAAGTATACGTGTTTAAATAAAACTTAAGGCTGATGCGAATAATTTAGCATTTAATGAGACAAAAAAGACAAAAATTAAATTTCTTTTGGCTGTTGGGCAGTAAAATCGCTTGTAACATGATAACCAATAAATTTCTCTAGACAAAGAGGAAGTGAATTGAGATGAGATTTTATTTGGAGTGAATTTACGACTTGATAACATTTTGCTCGTAAAACTATGTTAATGATTCTGAATCATATCTACTACAAGCAGAATAACAAGTTTTTTTTTTCGAAAAGAACGTCAGATTTATTATCACAAAAAGCCAACCAACCGAGCCATTAGTAAATATTATTTGCCATTTTAATCGGTGTCAATAGCATATCTTATTCTAAAACAAGTTTCAATGTCATTAACACACTGAAATACAAACAACGTTAATAGAACAAACATACATACATATGTATGTACGAACGTCAAGTTCTTTATGGATATTTGCACACGATAGATGAGTTGTGTGATGGGTTTTCCCTACGCTTAGGATGAATCATTTTGAAATATTTAAAACGTATTTGACTTCTACTAGTATAGACAGACTCTTTAATCATGAGATGACAATTATTTTAAAATGATTTATTATAGATTATAGAACAAATAATTTCAAAATAGGGAAGTCATTTCGGTTTAACGCTACTTTTAAAAACTTCGTCGTAAGTTTATTTTTTATTTTATTTTGTATGTATTACAGCTTGTGTGAGTATTATTTAAGATTCGTTTACGTCAATTAGCACATGCGTAGTAATTGTGCACTTTTCGGCCATTAATTAACAGATAATATGATATTCGTTGAACCCCTTTAGCAGGTAACCTGATGTATGTTCTCGGTTCTCTGTTTTATTTTTCTTTCTTCTTCTTTTTTTTTTTAATACAAATAAACAAACTTCACATTCAACTTGAAATCAGGGTTCAGAAAAATTCATGTATGAACACATAAATTTAAGCATTTATGATAAATAGACAAGAGTGTACTTTTCAAACTTTTTGTTTTATGCTCACTTCTCACAAATGAGTAGCTAAGAATTGTTTTCATTTTAAGCATTCATAAATGAAAACATTTATTTTTTTTTTATTTTGGTACATATTCGCGAATATGAATTGTGAGAAGTAAGAAATGTAAAATGTACAAATATGAGAGGCCTTCTCATCGCTCTCATTAAAGTACAAACTCATTAATGTTGTTGTTATTTTTTTATCATATGTGTTCGGACTTTTTGTGGTTTGTTTCTTATTTTCATATGTGCGTTGTTTGTTTTATTTGCTACTTTACAAAAATGAATGAAAATGAAAATTAAAAAATTTTTCATGACAATTTTTCATTTTAATTTTTTCACAAACAAAAAATGTTTTCTCATTCTTTTGCATTCAATACGTATGTATGTAGAAAAATATTTTGGTTTTTTAAGTTTTTTTTCGTAACGGTTTACTTTAACAACTTCGCTATCCAATGAGTCATATATGACACACAGGAGCGTATTGTAATACGATCATGGGTCACATGTGACTCATTTCTTTATACAGTTTATGTGATGTTTCTGTAACACAGGCTATTTCACATGCCTGCTGTTTGTATGGAAAACATAAACAAAAAAAAAATTTTTGTTTTAACAGCATGTGCACATATTTTTTTTTATTCTTGCATGCAAAAACCCGAACACTCTCAACATTGCAAAATAAAACTTTATGCTCGTTCATTTGTAAGATTTTTACAAAAATGTTATTTCTCCAAAAATGTGCATGTGCATGAAAAAATGTTTTTCTTATTCTCTCAATTTTGAACAAAAATAAAAAACATTACTAACAGTATCATACATGAATGAATAAAACTTTTATTTTTGTTTATTTCTGTTCACGAATGAAAGATAACAAAACAAAATTCTTTTTCTTTTTCATGAGCGTGAGTGATAAGTGAGTGAATATTTGGTACCCTGCCTGAAATATAAAAGAAAAAGTTTCTTTCTTAAGTCTTTTGTTTTGATTACCACCAAACAATAGATTTACTTACTTACACCCTTTCACAAATAAATACAAAAACATTAAACACAACGAATTTCTGCTCCTCACACTATCGACTGCTCGTACTTAAGAAACGAGTTTAAATTTTTTCGCAATAATCAAATGAAATCCATTTTATATTCGCCATATTCGTCTATCTTCCAGTGTTTTATTTGAAATAAGTGTGGTAAACATAAATATTTGTTACAAGCAAACTAATTGACAAAAAGAAATCGATCTGGAGATTTTGTTTTATCACGATTCGTTGCTAATTAATTTCCTTGTTTTCTTTATTATTTTGCGTTTTATTAGCGAAATTTTAGTACTGCGTTTATGCATCATAGCCTTTTGGTTTATTTGATAGAAAACTTCATATAAAATCAACGTTTAGTTTCAAGAAATTTTCAGAATTCAGTTATTTTTCACCATCAATAGATCGTTCGGTGCTTAGCTTTTGAAAGAAATTATAAAAAAAAACTACGCCATGAAATTGTTTACAGTTGTTTTATACTCATCCATATTGGCTCTGAGCTTAAGTTTGCCTGTGGAGAATAAGCAGAGAAATACTTTGGATTCTGTTAACGATGATACTGTAAGGGATGCCAGTATTGAATATGTACGGCTAGCTCGTGGCTATGGAGGATATGGTGGTTATGGCGGTAATGGTGGTTATCAAGGTGGTTATGGCGGTAATGGTGGTTCTCTTCTCGGTGGCGGCGGTTATACCGGTGGTCTCAGCAGTGGCCAAGAATCTTCAGTTAATGGTGGATATCCCCTTGGTGTCGGCGGTTATACCGGTGGTCTCAGCAGTGGCCAAACCTCATCAATTAATGGTGGATATCCCCTTGGTGGCGGCGGTTATACCGGTGGTCTCAGCAATGCCCAACCCTCATCAATTAATGGTGGATATCCCCTTGGTGGCGGCGGTTATACCGGTGGTCTCAGCAATGCCCAACCCTCATCAATTAATGGTGGATATCCCATTGGTGGCGGCGGTTATACAGGTGGTCTCAGCAATGCCCAACCCTCATCAATTGATGGTGGATATCCCCTTGGTGGCGGCGGTTATACCGGTGGTCTCAGCAGTGGTGGATTTGGCTATGGCAGATAGTGATTAGATTTTAATTTTTAATTAGCTTTTAAGGTTTCTTTTTATTGTTAAAAATAAATATTTTGCTGATACATAAATGAGTATTTGTTACTTACTTACTCAATTACTTAATGAATCTGCAGTCAGACATCTCACACCAACTATGTTGGGTGTGTTAATTTTATCTATGAGTGGCAAGGGCCTACAGTTTAAAGTTGACTCCGAACGACAGATTTTAGAGAAACTCTTCATGGGAAACTCATTTACTTCTTAGACTTTTTGCCAGAAGGCTGCTGAAGGAAATATTTTTAATACCTTGTTTCGTTCGAAATGCCTTAGTTGGGGTTTGAACCTCGTAGTTTAATAAGCCAACACACTACTTACTAGTCAACGGTTACTTCATTACTGTGTTAAATCCTTATACTTCATACTGTGATATTTATTTGCAAAAATTACTAAGGCTGTACAGTCTGTACAGTCTGTCATCTAACCACTTCCCGGCAATCATTAGCTTGGCTAAAAATGTTGAACTGAAAACTTGATTTTTTATTAAACAAAAAAAAAATTAAAAAATTTCAAAAGAAAACAGAAACCGTCTAAAATATAAAATGTATTTGAGTTCTCACTCCTCTTTGGGAAAATCACTGGACGTTCAAATTGTGATTTGTGCTAAAAGCTTTGCTTCTCATGTAAAATGTTTCAAAAAATTTTTTGTGTGTTAATTTCATCCATGAGTGGCGGGTCGGCCTATAGTTTAAAGGCGACTCTGAAAGACAGATTTTTAAGAAACAATTTCACGGCAACTTTATTTACTTTTAGAGTTTTTGCCAGAAATTTGATGAAAGGAAGTCGCCGAAGAATTATTTTTTTTATATTTGTTTATGTTGGATTTGTCTGACCTGGGATTTGAACCGTGGCCTCACTTCTAACACACTACCTAATAGACTATAGCGACTTCAATAAATAAACTAAAACTAATTGCAAAATACAAAAAAAAAACGTTTGCCAAAGGGGTCTGTAGAGTTCTGGGTAAAACTAATATTTTCGAATGAGGGCACCAAAATAGTATATTTTCGCCACAAAAAAAAGAAAAAAAAACAAATATTGTGAAAAAAAAGGGTGATGCTAATTTGGTTTAGAAGTGTATTTAGAAATATCAATTTACCACAAAATAAAGGGTGTTTTTTATAGAGGTATAGAACTTTAAGTTGGCATTACTTTTCAAGATGGCGACCAATTTAACAGCTGTCAAGTGATTTATTCTCAGTTTGGTTTGGCAATTCACCATGAATAGACTCACGCCTGAACAACGCTTGCAAATAGTGCAATTTTATTTCGAAAATAATGGTTCTGTGCGGAAAACGTATCGCGCACTACGTCCATTTTATCGTCGACAAAATCGTCCATCAGAGCAGTTAATTCGATTAACCATGGAACGTTTTCGCACCACGTTTACTCTTATTGATAACTCGCATCCCCAGAGACGCTGTACGGTGCGTACAGAAGAAGCTATTGCTGCTGTAGAGCGTAGCATTGAGGAAGACCCGAATGAGTCCATCCGCCATCGAGCACAGGAATTGGATCTGTGTCTATCCACTTTATGGAAGATTTTGCGGAAGGATCTTGGTTTGCGTGCTTACAAAATCCAACTCGTGCAAGATTTGAAGCCAAACGATCATCAAGTAAGGCGAAGATTCGTCGAATGGGCCCAAAACGAGATTACCGTTGTTCCCGATTTTCATAAGCGAATTTTGTTTAGCGATGAAGCGCACTTCTGGTTGAATGGCTACGTCAACAAACAAAACTGCCGCATTTGGAGTGAAGGTAATCCTCAAGTGTATGTGGAAGCACCGTTACATCCAGAAAAACTGACTGTTTGGTGCGCTTTATGGGCTGGTGGAATCATTGGTCCGTACTTTTTCAAAAACGATGGTGGCCAGAACGTTACAGTCAATGGTGATCGGTATAGAGCCATGATTACTAACTTTTTCATTCCTGAATTGAATAACCATGATGTCCAGGAGATGTGGTTTCAACATACGGCGCAACATGTCACACAGCTTGTGCCACAATAGATTTATTGAAAGACACGTTTGGTGACCGCCTAATTTCACGTTTTGGACCTGTGAATTGGCCTCCAAGATCTTGTGATTTAACACCGCTAGACTACTTTCTGTGGGGCTATGTAAAGTCATTGGTCTATGCGGTAAAGCCACAAACGCTTGACCATTTGGAAGACAACATTCGCCGTATTATTGCCGATATACGGCCACAAATGTTGGAAAAAGTCATCGAAAATTGGACGTCCAGATTGGACTACATCCGTGCCAGCCGTGGCGGTCATATGCCAGAAATCATGTTTAAAATGTAATGCCACAAGATTATCTTTCGGATAAATAAAATTCATGTCAATCGAATAATCCATCGTTGTTTTATTGCAACTTAAAGTTCTATACCTCTATAAAAAACACCCTTTACCATAAAATCGGGTTTTCATTGACAATTCATCTTTCAACAAGATAATGACCCTAAACATGTCGCTGATATGATTAAACACTGCCTTCTATATAATGTCCCTAAGCACTTAGGGGCGATTTCTTAACTATCAGCCCGCAATTCAATCGAATATCTGTAGGATCTATTAGAAAAGAAACTGATGAACCAGCAAGTAATTTCAAAATCAATTCTGAAGTAAATCGAACAGAATCCTGAGGATCGTTAAGGCAACAGCGTTGGGGGCGATATTATATGAAACCATTTATAGGATAAGGAAAGTAGAATAGAAAGTAGACATCATTCGTTAAAAATTACTGCATAATGTTGCATGAAATTTAAATTGTGAAATTTAATTTCGATCAAATCTTTTCATAACAATAAAATCGGAGAATATCTTCAAAGTCTAGATGTAAATGCAGCAAATAATGAGCATAAGCTGGGGAAAGCAACTTAATTGTATATAAAAAGACCTCCGCGAAGAAATGTTCCTGTCAAGGATTTAAACAACCTATGGTGTAGAACCGATCAAGATAAAGCTAACGCTTTCGCTGAACATTTAGAGCAGAATTTTAAGCCTTGCTTAGACAGTGCGTGTCAAATGGATCTTCCAATTTCTTATATTACACCAAGTGAGGTACTTTCTGAAATAAACAAATTAAAGTCTCCTGGATTTGATAAAATAGACGCAACGGTTGTGAAGTCATTATCAAAAAAAAAGCCATAGTCTTTAACATAACCATTATCTTTAACTCTATATTAAGATGACAGCACTTTCCTACTCAATGGAAGTGTGCGAAAATTGTAATGATTGCCAAACCAAACAAACCAGAGGACAGCATTGATTCATACAGGCCAACAAGTTTGTTAACAACTTTTTCCAAGCTATTTTAAAAACTGTCTGCATGAAGACTACTTCCAATATTAGAAGCTAGAAATGTAATCCCAGAACATCACCTCGGCTTTCGACATAGGCATGGAACGCCAAAGCAGTGCCACAGAATAGTTAGTGTTATTTCTGAAGCCTTGGAAAAAAAGAAGTACTGTCCGGCTATATTTTTAGACATTCAACAAGCGTTTAATCGAGTCTGGCATTCTGGTTTGTTGTTTAAACTTAAAAGTTTGCTTCCGGCACCATTATCTCGTTCTTAATTCCTACTTGAAAAACCGTACATTTTATGTTAAAGTTAACAACGATACCTCTTCTTTACGTGAAATACAGGCCGGTGTGCCACAGAGAAGTGTCTTCGGACCAACTCTATACACTATTTTTACGTTAGACGTGCCTTGCCCTAATGGAGTAACAGTCGCTACTTATGCAGATGACACCGCATTTATTTCTTCAAATATCTCAACTATTGAAGCTTCAAACCTAATACAACATCAATCAAATGAGGTGCAAGGTTGGTTAATGAATATTAATGTAAATGAGCAAAAATCTACTAATGTAACGTTTACGTTAAAAAAGGAGATTGTCCAAATATTACCCTCAATGGGTCAATTATTCAAAAAGTCATTCTGTGAATTATTTAGGAATATGCTTAGACACAAGACTTACGTGGAAAGATCATGTTAAAAGCAAAAGAAGGTGATAATAAACTAAAAAAAAATGTGTTGAAAACAATATTCTTATTTTTCCAAAACTATTTTAAAGCATGTATGGACCTATGGCATTCAACTCTGGGGAACAATTCAAATATTGAAATTATTCAAAGATTTCAATCTAAAACATTAAGGGCCATTATTACAATTTGCCGTTAAACTTGGGTTTAGTTAAAGGTACCTTTAGCTAAAGGGAACTGTAAAGTTACCTTTAACTTATTTTCGTTATTACAACTTACAGATAAAATTTTTCAAAAATATGGCAGTGCCGGAGCAATGTCGATAAAGCTGCTCAATTATACAAGTTTTTTTAACGCAGTGGCAACCGTGGGCTTCGTTTTTTTTTGTTGTATATGCTCATTTTGTTTAAATTTGAAGTTGCCATAATGAAAATAGTATATAATATGGCAACTTCAAACATAAAGTGACCTTTAAATGTTAAAGGTAGG
Source organism: Sarcophaga subvicina (assembly GCA_936449025.2). Taxonomy (NCBI): domain Eukaryota; kingdom Metazoa; phylum Arthropoda; class Insecta; order Diptera; family Sarcophagidae; genus Sarcophaga; species Sarcophaga subvicina. Next base: position 46,371,401 of record OW388084.2, read on the forward strand.
ATGATCCTCCCTTTAGCTTAACGATCACTTCTATCTTATTGAGGACTCATAATAACGAAAAACAATTTATCTGCCCTTTAAAATCCTCCCTTTAGTTAACGGCAATTTGTAATAATGGCCCTAAGAATGATGGCAAACGCACTATGGTTTGTTGCTAACAACACCTTATATAATGATCTTAAAATTTCTTATGTATTAGCGGAAATAAGCAAGCTCAGTAATCAATATTTACAAAGATTAAGTGACCATGTAAACCCTTTAGCAATTTCTTTGTGAAATGATAGTGATGAAGTATGTAGGTTGAAAAGATATCATGTTCTTGATTTATCCTTTAGAAACCAATGAAAGATGTATTAATGATAAAACTACTAACAAACTCTTTTGATCTCAGTTTAGTTTTTATAATGTTGATCTTGATAAAGACCAATAATTTAAGTTAACAATATTATATTTTTACCCAATTTGCTTAATATTGTAAAATAGATTACAAATAAAGACTGAAAAAAAATCTTTTCATGTGGAATTAAAAATTTTTTCAATACTTGTCGTTTGAGATTCAATGTGATTCCCTGTTAGTTTATTTATAACAATTTAGCAGCAAAAAAATGTCTACCATATTTATATAGATTTTCTATTTGTTTATTTCGTTAATTAATTCATTACAAATCATTTAATATCATTTGCATATCGATTGATCTTGAAGTCTGCAGTTTATTAACCCAACTCTGTGATTGGAATATAGGCTGTGAATCCAGTTAAAGAATAGCTTTTGAAAAGCAGACACCTTCTTAACTTAAAATAAATAATTATGAACTGGAATAATTAATTTATTATAATTAACAATTCTAATACAATCCAGAATTTCAACTGTCACCTGTTTTTAGCTGCCAAAAAAACAACAAAAACAAAAATTGTTTCAATATTTTGCGAATACGAAATAATTTTCATTTTCATTAAAATTACAAAATTAAAAAAATAAATTAAAATTATATACATACGTATGTAAAGTATTAAAACATTTAATATATCAAGTATTTATGTACGTATTACGATTGAATTTTAATTAAATTTCGATTTTAATTCCATTCAAGTATAAAATATCGCAAATGTTTTGAAAAATCAAACAGAAGTCATATACTCCTCTAAGAAAGAACAGGAGAATTTCCCTATCGTAATACAAAATCATCACAGGCGTATCTTTACTTACGATATACCGTAATAATGAAATTATTTGGAATTGTTTTGCTTGCGGCATTTTTGGCCATCTGCACCAGTGTACCCCTCGAAAAAGATATCATAACTACACTGGATAGTGTAGACAGCGGCAGTCAAGGTGATTTTAATACTCCCCGTGTACGTTTAGTTCGTCAATACATTCCATTCTTTGGTGGTGGTTATGGTGGTGGTCTTGGTGGTGGTGCCGGCTTGGGTACCGGATACGCTGGTGCTGGTTCAAGTTCCTTCAGTTCTTCTTCTGCACAGTCTGGGTCTGGTGCGATTGGTAGTGGTTACGGCGGCGGACTTGGTAATGGTCTTGGATATGGAATCTATGGATAAATTTATTAAAAATTAAATTTTATTCCTTATTATTGACTGAATAAATAAAATTTATACTAATCATGAATTTGTTTTGATCACATGTGGTTGGAATTTGTATATAAAAAATTAAAACTGGTAGGCATTCATATTGCAACACATAATAACAATAATAATGGCAACATAAATTTTATATTAAATTTTATCATATTTACATATAAATGTATTTACGAGATGATTAAATGCAATCTATCAGTTGTACCGGCGTAAAGCGAGCGTTGCATCCAACTGTTACTGGCGATAAGAATTTGATTTCTTTTTCGAATCCTTAACGGAAATAATCATGAGATAATATGGGACAATCATTAACATCGGCTGCAATACCAGATCGATCGTTAATACAGATTGCTATGATAAAAACGATCAGAGTGGCCCACAATACGGTTCAGAATACAATCATAGCTTTAGGCCGGAAGCTGCTTCCCCATACGCCGATTCACTAGACTTAGCTCCTTCCGAATACTACTTTGTTTTCATTACTTACTGTTACTACAGTTTTTAATTGTAAGTATAAAATGTCGTAACCAAAAAAAAATTTATAACACAAATATATGATGATCTAGCTGACCAAATAAACAATTTAAGAATTAAGGTAGAAAATGTTTATCTAAAACATGACAGTGGCAAAAAATAAAAAATAAACAAAACCATATCCAAAATTCTTTATACTTACAATTAAAGACAGTAATTTGAGTCAAGCGTTTTTAAAATTTGTTTACATTAAAAAATATTCTTATTGAACTATTTTTTAAGAATACAAAAATCATTAGGACTCGCGCTGTTATTATTTACAGAAACAATGTGCAGTTATCCCACATTTGACCATCATAAAATATGTCAACAATTTATTATCACAAGAAAACGATCACATAGCTGTAAATAAAATAAAATTAAAGATCCTTATAGCACATAAAACACAACAACAACAACACGTACAAAAATATTTCTATTTATTCAACATTAAATCATACAAAAAAAAATAAAAATAAAATAAACAAATCGACAACATGATTTTACGGTACCCTACATCATGCTCTCACTGATCATCGGAATCATGAATTCAGAGTCGATACGAACCTACTCATTTTCAATCAAAAGATGGCCAACCCACACTTGCTATCATTGCCACAAACCATAACATTTAAAACTGATGCATTTTCTGTCAGAGACTTGCCAACATAATATAATATTCGAACAAAGATCATCATCGAAAACAGTCATAACATCAAAAAGGGTTACATATTCTTCCATAGAGTTCCCAACACAACATGGACAACAACCACACACATTAAAATAGAATTGCATTTTCACAACACATGTTACAAACCTATCCACTAACTGACCATTACCGACTATCGCGTAGGCATGAACCAAATTTTGTATGGAAAAGGTACCCCAGAATGTAAATACCTTTTCACATTACATGTTACAAACCTATCGACTAACCGACCATTACCGACTGTAGCGTAGGCATGAGCCAAATTTTGTATGGAAAAATTGATCCAGAAACGCCATAAAAATACTACTAATATCAAAAAATCTATAGCCAGTAATGGTCAATATCCTGAGTTAAATCTTTTTTTAATTTCCCCATTAAAAAACGCACATTTCATATCAGCACAGCTGGTAGATATTGAATTGCATAATAGTCAAATAGTTTGACTACAAGCTCATATAAAAAATAGCGAATCCGAGTGTTACAAAATATAAATAAAAATTGAAGGTGAAGGTGAAGACTGATTAGCAAAATAAAAAATTTTAAAATAATAATTCCCCGTCAATTTATGGATAGTAGTGTGCCATTATCCTTCTGTAACTTATTTTATTCAAACACTATACACTGCACAATTGTAAGTTGTCTCCTGATTGTTGGTCAGAAATGAAACTATGCCTGCACATACAAGATTATAATACGGTTTTCCGTATGATCTGGGCAAATGATAATTCGAAACTTGACATACAATTAGGAAAATAGCATTGAGGGATAGGGGATAAAAGACAGAATAGGAGAAGGCGCTTAACAATTACTTCAGGCACAGCACGGTACTCAATATATGGATACCTACCCATCAACTACATTATTCATTTGTAATATTCATTTCATCGACTATAGCATGCACAGATCACCTTGTCTATGAAATTTCCTTTGACTTTGACTGATAACCGGCCACAGAAGAGGCTTGTGTAAAACAATTGCTTCCCAATAATAATAATAATAAGATTTTGTTTAATTAACTATTAACGTCTGGTTTAATCAAAATAATTTGGGGACTTACTTTAGTTTAATTTTTTTTTTCTTTTTTTGTTTAATTTTTTGACTCACGTTTTCTACTTCAAGAGCATGATTGAAACCAATTGAAAACTAATCATGTTAAGAAATTTCAACTAAGAGAACCACTTGACGAAAGTTCAGCTTCTTCAAAAAAAATACAAAGAAAAAAATGATCAATACTGCCATAATTGCATCGGAATTCCGAATGAAAAAAATTATTAAAATTCGAAACACCGAAGTTCTATAAAATATTGTTCGCTTTCAATGATCCAGCCAGAAAGTAAACAATTTTCAGAAGTGAAAGATCTTTGAAGAAACTTTAGAAACAAAGCAAAATGAAGTTTATTTTAATTGCATTTGGTTTGTGCACTTTGGCGACTATTTCCACTTGCCTATCTGTGAAGGAGGGAACCAAAAACACTTTGGAAAGCGTGGATACCGGGATTAGAGGAGACGATAATCATGCAGGCGTTCGTTTAGCACGCCAATTTGGTGGTTATTATGACAGATTTAATCAATATCCTGGCAGATTTGGTGGCAATCCCGGTGGTTATCCTCTTGGTGGTGGTGGTGGTTATGCTGGTGCCTACAGTCGTGCTCAAGCCAGTGCATCGTCTTCGTCATTTGGCGGTGGATTTGGTTATGGTCGTTAGTGCGCTTGAAAAAACTTGTTTTGTGTGTCACTAAAATCTAAAAATAATAATTCCAAACAAACTTTAAAACTTTTTATTTTAATTTAAAACAATTGCTAACGATTTTTCCGTTTACAAATAATTTAAAGCTGTAAAAAGTTAAATATAAAAACGAATAAATTTAAGTCTTAATTGAATTACTAAGGTATTGTATTGTATTCTATTGTATTGAGAATGAAATTCATATTTAAATGCAAGCTTTATCACACGACGAAATATTCTACAATTAAGCTTTCATTAGCTTTTTACTGTTGTCTAGAACTAGTTACTGGATGAGTGCCATATTTTATTATGAAGATTAGAACCCGCTTACATATGCGAATATCAGATTCAAATCATATGACCGGTACATAGTATTTTAAAGCTCTCAGAAATAAAAACAAAACAAGAATATTCAAAAATAAATTAAATTTTTATTTTCTTTTTTTGATTTAATTTAGATGCCATTTACAATAAATGGCATTTACAATAAATCCAACATTCAATTATTACCTGACATATGTGGCAATTAAGTTGGAATTTGTATATATGTTTGCATCTCTGCAAAGTCATGAACGAAAATTTTTGAAAATCGATGTAAAACAGCTGATTACACACATACTCGTACATAATTGGTCATTACAACCCTTTAGTTAGGATTACATATGTACATATGTGCATACATACATAATTAGTCATTCCAACCCTTCAGTCAGGATTACGACCTAGCTTCTTACGCCACTTACGTTGTGTGTGGTAATTTTTATACATGAGTGACTGGACCTTCAGGTTAAAGTCGACTCAGAAGGACAGACTTTTGAGAAACTTCTCAAGGCAATTTTATTTACTCTCAGATTTTTTGCAGAAATCTGCTGAGAGGAAGTCGCCGAAGAAATATTTTTTCATATGTCGTTCAGTTGGAGATGCCAGACCTGGGGTTTGAACCGTGGCCTTGCGTCTAACGATACGACTTCAAACAGCTGATTGCCTACTTTTAATTGATTGTTTAGGTAACCGTTAGTTAATGCAATCAATAATTGAAAATTTAAATGTTAGCGAACCTTAATTATTGTATTCAATTCCACTTAGGTCTTGTTCAGTTGATTATTTTAATTCATATTTAATTCAACACAACAACACTGTGTTGAATATATGTAACTGTACATAATTACTTCATCTATGTATCTTCATACATACATATGTACATACATACATAACTGGTCATTACAACCCTTTAGTCAGGATTACGACCCAGATTCTCATACCACTTACGTTGTGTGCGTTAATTTTTTATACGTGAGTGGCGGGACCTACAATTTAACGTCGACTCCGAACGACAGATTTTTGAGAAACTTTTCATGGCAATTTTATTTCACTGTCAGAGTTTTTGCCACAAATCTGCTGAGTAGAAGTCGCCGAAGAAATATTTTCCCATATTCCGTTTTGTTGAAGATGTCTGATCGATCTTATAAACAAAAAAGTGAATATGGTATGTCAAAATATGTGATTTTCGAGACTAAGGCAGTTTAATAGCCTCGATAACGTTCCGCGATCAAATACGTACTGCGATCTAATAAATCATAAGAGATGAACTTTGATTCATCAGCCATACCTAAGTGTAGAAGAAGCTCTTTCGATACATGAAAACTATGCTGATGCCAGTAATAATCATATTGAATTTTCATACGCAGAACATCAAGAGCTTCTGACTCTACAATATTTACGCTACCCACCTTATTATTGACTTTGGCCTGACTTCGTCAGATGGAATTCTATCTATAACAACCCGTATATTACAATCCTTGAGAAAGCTCGTATCATGATAACTACAAATATATGTCTTATAACTCCTTGTTCGTTTATTGATGGAATAAATAAAACAACTTTTACATTTCATTGTGAGAGTGTCATCTATAATTTACTTTGAGTTTATTTTAAATATTATGGAGAACTTCTATCTACCGTAACCTAGACCTTGACCTATACCTACACCTTGACCTAAACCTAGACCAGCAGCTTGACCCAAGCCATAGCTACCCGTGGATGAGGAGGACATACTGTATGTACCAGTTAGAGCTTGAGCTTGGCCAACTCCTGTACCTTGACCAATTCCTGCACCTAGACCAAGACCGCCACCTCCATAGCCGCCAAGGCCACCACCACCGTAGCCGCCAAGGCCGCCACCTCCGTAGCCGCCATGACCGCCACCTCCATAGCCGCCACCTCCATAGCCGCCATGACCGCCACCTCCATAGCCGCCATGACCGCCACCTCCATAGCCGCCATAACCGCCACCACCATAGCCGCCAAAACCTCCACGACCATGACCTCGGTGACCGTGACCGTGACCGTGACCGAAACCACCATAACCACCATAACCACCGAAACCACCACCATGACGAGCTAAACGCACATGTTGAACATCTGAATCAACGTGAACGTCTGAATCAACGTTTAACAATTTGTTGGAATCAGATTCAGCTGGCAAACTGTACGCAACTGCCACCAAACAAACGATTAAAACTTTTGCAAGCAGCTCCATTATCAATTAAATAAAACGATTTTTAAGTTCTTGAGTCTAAAAGTGTTCTGTGATTCTAATTAGAAATTTGCCTTATTTTATACGAATTAAATTATTACAAAAAAAAAACAAAAGAAATATTTTAAAATCAAAACAAAAGAATCGTCGTCGTTCACTTTCTACAGCAAATTGAAAAAAAGAAAGAAAGAAAGAAAAAATCATCAGTATTGGCAAGCACATGCGCTGCGATTTGAATCGGGTCCATGAACTTTTTCAATAATTTCTGTTAATAATGCAATAAATTCTAGTATTTAATAATATTTCTTCAATTCAATTCATTTCAATCCGATTTAATTAATTTAATTTCATTTTTTTCTCCTTTAATAAACCGTTCTGAGCACAGGTTTCGCATACGCAAATGCAATACAATTGCGTTTGTTTTTATTGTTTGTTTCTGAGATTGTATGTAGAACTGGTTGTTAATTTTAAAAGATCTAATGAAAGCTTCTAACACCCAACCCCCTTTTGAGTTTTCTAAAATATGATTGAAAGAACCGCTGAAGAGGACTTTTTGAATACAAATTTTTTTAATTTTTTTTTTATCTACGAAAATATTTTTTTTTATAATAATCGGTTACTTGAGAGAGACAGCTTTTTTATTCGAATCTTTAGAAAAGCTTCATTTAACTAAAAAAAAGCTCTTCATCTTTAAAGTGCATTAACTTCAAAATTAATTGTTAATTGTTTAACGAATAAATTTTAAATTGCAACGATTTTATCAAGAAACTATTTTGACAATAACAAGGAGATTGCAATGCAATTCATCACAAAGTTTGTATGTTATCAGAGTGTTTTATCGAGTTATTACAAAATATATCAATGTCGAACACAGAATATATGTATGGAGTATTGAGAGCAGCCTATTTTGGATACTTAAATTGGCCTGCTATTTGGATCATTCAAAGTTTTTACTTCTGAGTTACATTAACGAAGCTCACATGCGAACTATGTGGTCTGGTAATTCTTTTTCCTAATCAATGAGTCTACATATTGAACCTGAAACCTGAAATTACAACTTGCCGTTAAACTTGGGTTTAGTTAAAGGTACTTTTAGCTAAAGGGAACTTTAAAGTCACCTTTAACTTATTTTCGTTATTACAACCTAATTATAAAGAAAAGTTAACCTTTTCAAAAATATGACAGTGGCGGTGCAATGTCGATAACACTGCTCAAATTTAACAAGTTTTATTTAAACGCAGTGGCAACGACGGGATTCTTTTTTTTGTATTTTCTCACTTTGTTTATATTTGTATATATTGCAATATTATATTATATTATTATATTATATTATTATTATATTATATTACTTTGTATATATTTTAAACTTAACTTTAAATGTTACCAGTAGGATGATCCCGCCTTTAGCTTAATGCTCACTTCTACCTTATCATCAAAATTCAATTTATCTGCCCCACAGAGGAGCATTTTGCCTGAAAACCTGGCCAAAATTAATAGAATTGTTTAATGAGTTAATGGCTGGAATTTGTGGATAGTGTTAGTGATAATTAAACAAAAGTAAAATTTTCAAAAAAATCGCCTAAAATAATTGCGCAAACTTTTTTTTTGTTCCTGAATGTAAAGAGTTCATATTTTCATGTGGTATATAACATTAAACTACTAAAAACTACTTTCACCCTTAAAATCCTTATCTTTTTTTGGGTAGGGTAAAAAATGTGAGATTTTTAATATTTTTAAATTTTGAACGAATAATTTTAACATTAATATATGAGATATATATATATAAAAGAACTGAAAGTAGCAGTTGCTCATACCTTTCAAATAAAAAAATCAATATAAAACCTCTATTAGCTTAGCCACAAAAAATATCATATAAACATATTAAAATTTCAAAAAAAAACACCAAAAACGCTTTTAATTTTCTTCACTTTTCTGACTTTGACATTATCTAAAATCTACTTAATCCCAACCTAAAGACATGAAAATTCACTATATAATGCAGAACTTTGTTGTCTATCGAACTGCATACTCAGTTTCTTAAATTTCTTTAAATTCATTTTTGCCATTTTGGCAGCTTTTCAGGGTAAATGCCACATAGTGTGCCCGTTAAAATCCTCCCTTTAGTTAGCGGCAAGTTGTGATAATGGTTCTAAGACTACTCAGACTGCTTCTAGATAGTCTGATGCATAATTCCTTATAATTACTCAACAAAAGTTTAGATTACAGCGAACCCGTTTGAGTAGAGAAATATTATCGCCACCAAAGCCAAACCCATCTGACCTCGGATCCAGCCCCGTCTTGCTGGCTTAACTTTCCATTATAAACTCCAGTCAACCTCTTAAAAGCTAAGGGTACTAATGGCGACCTGACTGTCAGATCGTATTCGAATGTCTTGTCCTCTGTACTTACTGTTCAATTTTACTGAGAATATCTTTCGATGATGTAAACTATCGCTTAGAAACAACTTTCAAGTTCTCTTATGAGTTCTGAATATTTCATTCCGGGGCCGAATAAGCCACAAAACACAGAGCCCTTTAAAGTCAACATAACTCATATGATTTATGCGCCAGAGTCATGCAAAATTGAACACTTCGATGTTATGTACCGCACATAATGGCGCCTCTCTTATTTAAATTTAAAAATAAGAAGCGCCTAATGAAAGACCCTGTATAAGAAGGTGATTAATAATTTCTCCAGATATAGCACGTTGCAAGCTTTTTTTGAGTATTAAGCCAAAGAGTAGTACTCAGAAATGGAAAAATAAATAATCTAAAGTAGCTTGAGAATCACAGGAGGTTTAAGTGAAGAAACATGACGATATATTTGAACCACATATAAAGCGCTTCGGTTGTAATCCTGAGTATAGGATTGTAATGACCAATTAAGTAAGTAAGTTGTAGTGAAATGGTAAATCATTCCGAGCATTTTTGGTAGTGCCGCGTGTCACTAATCTTTCATTAGACTGAAGAAAAATTTACACTGAATAAGCAGCGATCAGTGATCTTATAAAGTCGAAACAGGCAAATGTGCACGTGCATGCGGAGAAGAACGGCTTGGGTTCGCACTGAGGTAAGTCTGAACTTGTCTTGTATAAGTACAAGTTACGAGCTACACCATTTTGAAAATAAAGCGAAATTTTTTGTAAAACTCTCAAAGGAGGCAAAGTACTTGAGCATAATTTTTGACTCCAAACTGTCCTGGAAGAGGAACACGGAGGAAAGGATGAAAGAGAAGATGAATGTCTTTTACGCCTGTAAAAAGAAGATTGGTAGTAGATAGATCCTTCAGCCTCATATCATCCATTGGATGTATACAGCGGTTGTATGACCTATACTCTCCCACGGGGCATACGTAATAGAAATATAGAAATTGACATTCTTAGACATCACAGGTGCTCTAAAGACCACGCCGCAGGTTGGTTTCGAGATCATTCGGTTTCTACAACCATGGAATATCTTCCTTTGAAACATGGCACCTAGAAATGTACTAAAGCTTAAGTTTTCAGATATGTTTAGGCCAAGTACGATGGCCCACGCTTCAATATTGCATGAAGTAGTACCAAATCGCCCAGGTTTTAGATGTGACTACATGGTACTGGAGACTGTTTTCGGACGAATATACAAGACTCACACTTCCACACGGGAAGTATGGGTTGCTGAAGCTGTCATTGATGGCCCAAATCGATCTCCACCGATGGCTCAAAAATTAAATGTGAAACTGGATCTGGAGTCTATTCAGATAAACTGGTACTGAACAGGTCACACAGATTATCTAATCACGCCAACGTATTTCAAGCGTAGATTTTCAAGCTGCACTAACCATGTGTGGACCGCGGACCTGCCTTCTTCGAACTTCATCATATGTGTGGATAGTCAATCATAAATTAAAGCGCTGGAATCCCATCTTGTCAAATCAAAGGGCGTCAAGAGTTGTACGGACTCTTTACACCGTACATGTCGACACAACAGTCGCCTCTACATTGCTTAGGGAAATGAAAAGGCGAACGAACTGGCACGGAAGGGATCGGAGATGTCTGAGGAAGAGACAATATAGGGTATATATGCGACTCTCCTGGAATACTTTTCCAAATTGGAAAAAGTAGCATGCAATTCCACAAACAGTGGGTTGCCGAAGTTCAAAACTGCTGCGGACACGAGGCAACCAGGGAACTAATTGAGTTCGACAAGAGAAGGGTTCGCATTCTAACAGTAATTCTAACGGGAGACTGCTTTATTGCAAGTTTCGCTGACAAGCTCGATATGCCATACTTGGGTTACTGCATTATTATTGCTGCCAATGCTGTGCAGGAAACGGAATCGGTGCAACACATTTTATGCGAATGCTCTGCACTTCAGGACTGAAGTCACCGGTTTTTTGGGTATTGCGGCGAAAGTGCCACTAAGGAAACTGGCCGGTTTCACTCGGAGCTTGGGGTGGTTCAAATCCACCACTAACGGATCATGACAAGGCGTCTTACCTTACACTGGGTGACACAATGAGTCATATGGACACCGAGTGAAATTGCCTGTAAACGGTTAGCTACTCGCTAACCTAAACTTAGGAAGCAAGCAAGTAACAAACAAAAAATCACCCGTTATAAGCAATCATATTGTAATGTTTTGTTTTGAAACTGAAACTGGTTTGTTTTATTATCTTTATTCCATGTGGTTATACTTGATTAATTTCATCAACTTAATGTATACATAGAAAGAATATTTCAAATTATTATTTAATTATTTATTATTATTATTCTTGTTCTGGTTTTTTTTTTTTACTCTAATATTTTCGAATGACAGCTCATTGCAATTAATTAAAAATTAAATCAGTTTTATTAAAAATAATACGATTTATTTGAATATAATTTTTAATTTAATTAAAGATTTAACGTATCAAATTTTTAAACAAGAAATTACGCAATTAACTAACCGGTTAATAAAAGTGCTGTAAATAAGATAACAATTAAAACATTAGGGTAATCACAGTTTACGAGATTATAATTTTCTTCATTTTAATTAAATATAATATTTTTAAATATTTTAATTTAATTAATTTAATTATTTAAATCAATTAAATTAAATTAATTAATTAAAAACAATAAAAAGAATTTAAACAATAAATTTTGCAAAGATTTAAAAATTAAACTATCTGCAATTTTTATACGACATTTCGGATTCATTAAACCTTTTGCAAATATGAAATGGTTTTAGATCCACCTATCGGTTTAAATTTGAACCATCGGTTATTTCGAATCTGGCAATACTATTTTGGGATTCTGTCATAATTCAGTATTATTATCTTCACTAAATGTAATGAATCAATTTATGCGTGAACAATGTTGGGATTTATTGGGCACGACGATGTGCAGTTTTGCCAAAAAAAAATCATCTTTCCCGATGAAGGTCATTTTCATCTTGCTGTATTTGTGGCTCAGAAAACCCACACGTGATCTTATAGAAGTCAGTGCACCCATTAAGAGTGAGTGTTTGGGTCTTCTGGTATAGCGGAGACATCATTGGTCCATATTTCTCTGAAAATATGGATGGCGCAACCATTACAGTCAGTGGAGACACCTATTGGACCATACCGCTCTCCATGGAATTGATGTGAACGATATTTGGTTTTAACATGATGATGCAACTTGCCACACGTCTCATGCCACAATCGATTTATTGCGTCAAATGTTTGATGGCCGTTTAATTAGCCGAAATGGTGATGTCAACTGGTGCCCAAGAAGCTGCAATCTGAGACTGTTGAACTATTTTTTGTTTGGCGCCATTAAAGAAAAGCTTTAAAGCCGACAACCTAGAGACAATTGAGCATTTGAAGGCCAACATTCGTGATGCCATTAACGAGATACGATCCCATACACTCGAAAAAGTGAATGAAATTTGATCCGATCGAATGAGGTTTCATTTCAAACCGGAACAATTGTACTTCACAAAAAAAGTAATTTTGGCAAAACTTCAAAATGTTTTTGTTTTATTGCTTTTGTAAATTTAAACTTTTAATTGGCCCAGCATATATTTTAATTATTACGAGTAGAGGAACTGACACCATGTGCTCGATGAAGTTGAACATGTTTCCTGTGGGAATCGAAGCCATCATCCTTACACTAATATACAACCACCTGTACGTAAAAAATTTAAAATTCATAAATTACTTGAACTTATTCAAATACAATCAAAATTTGTTTCCGATCAAACGCTGTGCGATATTCCTTTGAGTGAAAATTTTTTCAGACTTCACATTCACATTTAACAAATATTTAACCAAAACGGAGTAAGCGTCGGATTAAACAATTCTTTTTTTATTTTCATATTTGAACGACATTTTGATGAAATACACAAATCTCGTTTTGCTCTAAGCTTTCTCCTTAAATATTGTCATTAAATTTAATGTTAATGAAATAACGAAATGCTTTAAATGAACTGTGATTTGCCCAAATATCATCTGAGACAACTTGTCAGCATTCTGGCACAATGATATCTGTTTACAGAAGCAGAAACTCTCCTCAAAAATAAATTTCAATTATTGCCGAGTCATGATTCAGATTTTAACACACAATGATTCACAGAATATTTTTCATCATAAACAAGAAACACAAAAAAAACAAAAATAAAAATAAAATCAAAAAAAACTGTCAATATTTTTATTTCGTACTGTTATATGTGTGTATGTGTTTGAATGTCATTAATGACGAAGTTCTACTGATGATGTTCTTGTTACTCATTCCCTTTGTCACTACAGTTGTCGTGTATATGTTGTGTTTGATCTGATCTTAGTAACAGTTTAAAAACTGCATTAGAATTTTAAATTTCTATGCATAGGGCCTATCATTAAGCGTACATACATAATTGGTCACTACAACTCTTTAGTCAGGATTACGACCTTGTTTCCCACACCACTTACGTTGTGTGTGTTAATTTTATACATGAGTGGCGGGACCTATAGTTTAAAGTCGACTCCGAACGACAGATTTTTGAGAAACTTTTCATGGCAATTTTTTTTTACTTTCAGAGTTTTTGCCAGAAATCTGCTGAGAGGAAGTCGCCAAAGAAATATTGTTTCCTATTTCGTTTAGTTGGAGATGCCTGACCTGGGGTTTGAATCGAGCCGCATGTCATGCCACTACCTACTAGACCACGGCGACTTCATTATTAAGCGCTTCCTATCTTCAAATTTAAAGGAAATAAAGTGTGTATAAGGCATTATTAATATTTTAATTTATTTTAAAAGCCCAATTCATGACATAAAGCGTGTAAAACAACATTTTTCAAATATCTGCCTTGGCGTCTCTGGGTGGAGCGCATCCGAAATGTTCAATTATTCACGCAGATATAAATTAGGCAAAATTTAACTGTCGGCTTGTGTTACGCTAGCTTTGAGGACCGATATGTCTTGTTGCCTTAGACAACTCAAAACAAAATGTCTAACGGGATCAAATCGCATAATCTCGGAGGCCAATTTACATCACCATTACGTGACATCATCATGCTCTCAACTCGCCCGTGCAGAATTCCCAGTGTGTCATGCGTTGTGTGGCACGTAACACCGTCCTATTCGAACAACATGTTAGTGTTCAGGAGGTTCAATACAGGCTACAAGAAGTTGGTAATTGTAGACTTGTTGTACTTGCCTTTGAGAGGTATGGTCATTCGCAAAGAAATTTGAATGGATGATGCCGGCAGTTCACACCCCACACGAAACAGTGGCTTCTTGGGGATGCATTCGACACTCCTGGAACTCATGTGGATTGGAGTCATCCCAAATTTAACAATTTTCTTTGTTCACCTACCCATTCATCAAGAAATATCTTCTACGAAAGATCGAGTCCTTGTGAGTGACGGGAATTCTCCAGCGATAACATAGGTTAGGTTAGGTTAGCGTGGCAGCTTCATACCAAAAGCTCACTTGAGCGGGCATAGCGGCCCGTTGTGTTGCCACAGGTGAACGCAGTTCCTGTACTTGCCAAGTTCCCCCGAACCCAGGAGGGGTAGGTCGGACAGCGCAAGATCTGCATAAGCGATAACATAAATATTCTAAAATTCTATGCACTTGAGTGAAAGATTATTTGTAGCTTAAATTACCAATAACCACTTATGGATGCATAGAACGTAACGTTCCTGATATTTAAGTGTTTCAAATGCGATACTAATAATTCACTAAATTAAATGTCATCGTTAAAATGAATACACATCAAATACTTTCTATTAAGTAATCAAAGTTGACGTCGTAAATATTCCTGCTTAAAATCTAAACTCTGTACTGCCCTTTGCTAGTAAATATAATTTTAGAGTAGCCTATATCGTTCATTCTTCCGTCTCTACATATTAAATTTGGAACCGTATGTGATAGCTTTAAATAGGAAGAAAAACAGCTTCAAATATCTTTCACCATAAAATACAGAAGGCCACAGTAATATTGTGTTCGCGCGATAGTTACAAATTGTTGGCAAGGAGCTCTAAAATGTACGATGTGGACTTGCTTGAAACGTAATGATCTGGTTGACCAACAATTATCGATGAAATCATTCAAGCAGATCGGTACATAAGCAGTATGAATATTGCTATTGAACTAGATGTTGCCTTCCAAACAGTTATTAACGATTTCAAGGACACTGGATGCCAAGGTGCTGCATGAATTCAAAGTGAAAAATATCCAATTGCGATTTACCATTAAATGATTTTACAGGTGATGAAAATTAAATCACGTACGACAATAATGTGCATAAAAGATGATCAACGAAGTGAGGGGACGCTTAGCAGACTTTGACAAGGTCAGGATTAAAACTAAGAAAGTAACGTTGTGGGTCTTGAGGAATTGAAATCGCACTAATGAATATCAATTTGAACAATGTAGTAGAACGATTGCTTGTGATTATCACGGTCAACAATTAACGCGATTGAAGTTAAAGACCAGTCTAGAGTCAATATGCATGGCCACGAAAAAGCAATTGTTCTAAAACCTATTTAAAGTATAGCGAAAAAAGATAAAATTCTTACAAGCACAGCATGATCCTTACTTCTAGCTTACTTGCCAAGCAATACCAGAACTAATCATTCCAAAAACTATTTTGCA
Organism: Sarcophaga subvicina; assembly: GCA_936449025.2. Lineage (NCBI taxonomy): Eukaryota > Metazoa > Arthropoda > Insecta > Diptera > Sarcophagidae > Sarcophaga > Sarcophaga subvicina. Next base: position 46,387,557 of record OW388084.2, read on the forward strand.
CTGTATGGTATATCGCAGTCCTGTTTGACAAACTTTAAGCTAGTTTCTTGCTCTTGTTATTATTATTGTTGTTGTTGTTATATTTTTTTGACTTCTAATTTAAATCATCATTAAAATCGTGTGTTCTTTTTAAATTTCAACAACAGATACAGTCTTCCTATTTGCGTTTCTTTAACAATTTGGGAAAATTTTATGATTTTTTTTTTATTAAATTCAATTTTTGTTTTTGTTTTCCTTTCATATTTAAACATCAATACACAACGACTACTTGCTTTGTATTTATTAGATATTTAAATAATTATTTTTTATTCTTCTTTCTTTTGAATTTTTGCGGTTATCGTGCGTAAAATCCCCACACTTAAGTGAAATAGAATTTTGCCTTAACAAAAATGACTGAAAAATGATTATTAACGTTGTTAAATAGTATAAAAACAATAAAAAAAATAAAGAATAAAGTCAGAATAAACAAAATTAAACAAAAAAAATTTTAAAAAAATAAAAAGAATTCACAGAAAAAAAATTTTAACCACTTCTGGGAAATAAAAGAAGGGGGATGCTATGACTTTTTGATTATTTGACAGTAAACAAGAGAACAAACAAATAAAGCGTGAAACTTGTATGAAATTGTAGCACAGTGCGTAAAAGGGGTATGTTATGTACATATGTGCCGCCATTAACCACAACATATTAATAAAGTCAAAATCAGTTTGCCGAACTATTTGCTTATATACTCTTACAATATCTCTCTCTCCCTCCCCATGGCTTAAAGCGAAAATTTAATAATTTTTTTTTCATTTTGTATGGGTTTAAAGAGCCGTAGTCAAGTAAATAGTGTATTGGCTTATTAGACGTGAGGTCAGACTTCTCCAACAAAACAAAATCTGAAAAAAATATTGCTTTAACGACTTCCTCTCAGCAGATTTTTGGAAAAACTCTGAAAAGTAAATAAAAATTGTCATGAAATGTTTCTCCAAAAATCTGTCGTTCGGAGTCGTCCTTAAACTATAGGTCCCGCCATTCATCTATAAAAGTAACACACACCATATACGTGGTGTGGGAAGCTAGATCGTAATCCTGACTGAAGACTTGTAATGACGAATTATGTATGTATAGATTTAAAGAGAAGGTAGACATAATTGTAAAGAGTTATCCATTATTCGGCTTCAAAAGTAAAGTTTACTTGCCATTATTAAGGAAATACGGAGGCATTCAAATAACAACGTCTAGATTGGTTGAGGCAGTTGATCTTTTTGTGATAGTTTTCAAGTCCTTTTTTACACGTTTCAGACGAAAAAAGTGAAACGGCGTCAATTTGCATCCTTTTGGTTGCCAATTGAGGTTGACAAAATATGATATTACGTCTCGTGCAGTATAGCCAATATCGTTCGTATTGAATATCTTGTGGCACCGTTTCATTGAAACGACATTCCGTCCAGTTCATAGTGCTCTGAATTGAAAGTAACGGTTCATTATTTCATCATTTTCAGACAAAAGTCATAATGACACCAGCAGATCATACAATCAGCGGTTTTTCCACAATCGCTTCTGAGTTTGCTAAGCTTCATTTGCACAGCATTGCTGACGAAAATTTTGCTCAGGTGCTGATCTTCTAAAGCAGAATCAACATACCTGCAAATCAGAAGCATATATGTGAAGTCAAAGTACCCTAATCGATCTTGTGAAGTAGTTGAAGAATAGAGGTGATAGCATAGAGTCCTTTTCTGCAATACTAACACTCTGCAGATTTTCATATTAGGATACGGCATTTGGCCTTTCAGAAGTCGCTGTAGTCTAGTAGGTACTGTGTTGGCTTATTAGACGTAAGGCCACGGTTCAAAGCCCAGGTCAGACATCAAATCGAAAAAATGAAAAAATATTTCTTCAGCTATTTCCTCTTACCAGTTTTCTGGTAAAAACTCTGAGAGTAAATAAAATTGGATTGAAAAGTTTCTCGAAAAGTTGTCGTTCGGAGTCGACTTTAAACTTTAGGACCCGCCACTCACGTATAAAAATTAACGCACACAACATAAGTGTAGTGAGAAGCTAAGGTCGTAATCCTGACTGAAGGGTTGTAATGACCAATTATGTATGTATTTGGCCTTTTTGAATAAAATCCCGTTCATTTGAATTAATTTCTTGGGACATACTTCCATTGCAAAGCGTCTCATACAGCTGAATGGTTAAGGAAAAATTATCAAAATCGATTAGTATTGGGAATACGGTGAATTCCACTCAACTTACTGTTCTATGATTATTCTGATGCTGAAAGCCGAATTGTTCGCATCTTAAAGTCGATAGAATTGTAAGAGACAAGTCTTTTGTTTTTCGTTTGAGCGACTATTATGGTATGAAATAAGGCCATGCCTCTCTAATCTATCCAATTAGCCTGTTCTTGACCACAGAAGTTACGGAAGCCTGCTGTTAGTAGCACGGGTGTTATATTATACAACCCAAGACATTTATTCGCCTTTAAGTGTTTGAGAGACTTGATATATATTTTTAAAAGCAAAAGGATCGGGAGAAAAGCATTTCACATATAAATTAGACATCGGGAACAAGGTTTCTTCTCATGCGCACTTTTTGATAATTTCGCTTTCTATCGAAATGACTCGAAAAAATTTTAAAATATTTAACCAATTTGGAGACTTTCTTTGAAAATTTGTAAAGCTTTACAACAGGCCGTGAGATTTCTTAGCGAGCACTTGACTAACATTTAGAACTTCTATTGCGGCTAGTTATGTAGGCAAGATGGAGGGGAGGAGACCAAACAAGGGTCTCATGCCTATCGACATACGCCTAAGTTATCAAGTAGAACCGTTATTGCTTGCCATTGTAGGATATCAACTCTACTTATGAAAGGAACTCTGTCTTTTTCATTATTATTAACAGTGTTTATCCAGTTAAGGTGTACACATAAGGCAGAATGACTCGTAAGAATACTCATCATTGCACTAAAGTCGCCTTTTTCTAATCCTAATACACATGGTTATTAGGATCTCATTGAGATTATTCCAGAATATCTTAGCAATTTTTCCCCTTGAGTCATTGTTCAACCATAGTTGATATAACATCTCCGTCTACTTTCTTAGCTCAGATCTTCATTGCAATTAAGGGCATTGGATTATTCAAGATTATGGTATGCAGTAGTTTGGCTCTATTAACGTAACACTCATAGGTTTTAAGGTTTGTTTGCCTAAAGGAGGCTTGGCATTCCTATGTGGCGTTCATATTTGTAAAATACACCGTCTTCCTGTATCTAACCTACAAAACCATTTAAATTTTACTGGCATACGTACGTAACGTACGTAATTGGTCATTACAATGCTTCAGTCAGGATTACGACCTAGTTTCTCACACCACTTATGATGTGTGTGTTAATTGTATACATGAGTGGCGGGACCTACAGTTTAAAGTCGACTCCGACCAACAGATTTTTGAGAGACTTTTCATGGCAATTTTATTTACTCTCAGAGTTTTTGCCAGAAATCTGCTGAGAGGAAGTCGCCGAAGAAATACTTTTTGTATTTTATTTTGATGTCTGGCATACGAATCCCATTAAATTTCTTCTAACCCCTTTAATTGCTTATGGCGAGTATACACGTCAGAGCAAAACGAACACTTTTCGCATAATGTCTTGAATATAATGTAAAATCGCATGCGTATTATTATCCAACGAATCTATTGGAATTTTTTTCCCTCAGAAAAAGCGAAAACGTCAAATAAAGGTATTTTAAAAAATGTACATCGGATAACATTCGTTAGTTTAGAAGCAATAGCGTCTATTAAGCTGAATTAACATATTCTGGAGAATTATCGTCCCAAAATATGTATTAAAAATAATTATTTATAAAAAATATATGTTTTCCAAAAAAAAAACACGCAACATTTGATTATTAGCTAGAAACGTTTTATTCTGTTTATGCCGAGTATACTCGTCTTCGTTGGAAAATAATTAAGCAAAGAAAAAAGTTTTTTTGTATCAAAATTAAACAGTTAAGGAAAGTTGAATAATAACCATGAAATTTGAATTTGTATCTGATAACGTATCTGTGATAATGTAAATAAAATTCAGTTAAAATTTGAAAAATTATGTGAATAATAATTATGTTAATACAGTTATTTGCATACGAATATTGTGCGTTTAGAAAAGATTTTTTTTAATTAATTTTGATTACGTTTTTATGCTATTCGTATATGTTTTAATAAATTCAAAAGAGAAAGTGGCGCAAAAAAAATTGTTTTAAATTGCAAATTTTGTTTTTAAATTTGTTTTGAATTTGTCCGGCGAAAATGCAATATTTTAAGCTGTTTTAAATCGCTGTCATTAAGCTTGGCAATCTATAATATTAATAGGAATGATTGTATTGGTTTCTTTTATAACAAAAAGTTATCAGGCCTTTGCCGTTAACATAAATTAATAAATTTATTTTTAGGTATCAGACATAACAAATCAAGTGGATACAATAGACTGTACTCTATAGCTAAAGAAAGATAGAGTGTAGGGTGTTATAATCGCCATAGTCTCTACATAGGTAGTGTGTTGGCTTATTAGACGTAAGGCCACAGTTCAAACCCCAGGTCAGATGTCTCCAACAATACGACATATGAAAAAATATTTCTTCGCCAACTGTCTCTCAGCAGATTTCTGGCAAAAACTCTGATAGTAAATAAAATTGCCATGAAAAAGTTGCTCAAAAATCTGTCGTTCAGAGTCGGCTTTTAACTGTAGGTCCAGTTACTCATGTATGAAATAAACACACACAACACAAGAAGTATATAATGATAAATTGTATGAACGTAATCGACTATCGAGATGTTGTCTAAGGATTGTAGCCGGCATTTTAACGCGTATAGTAAACTCAAAGAAAACTTGTTTTAGAATAGGAATCGATTCAAGTTCAACATGCATACTGCGTTGAGAAAAAGGAGTCATAGAACACATACTTGAAACCTACAGTTTAAGTAGGACCCGCCACTCATATATAAAATGAACATGATAGATAGGTTGTAATAGTGGCCGAAGGGTAGCTCGTTACTAGTTCGAAAACAACTTTAACTTTATACTTTACCCGAAGCAAAGCATAATCGTAAAGGAACGGCAATACGATAATGTTTAATAAAGTCCTCTTGTAAGACCTGGGGTCAATAAATACTGTCCACTAAAATTTAGTCGATTCAGAAAGTTGATATCAATTTTGCAACTGCTATAGGAAACTATAGTCGCCGTAGTTTATTAGGTAGTATGTTGGCTTATTAGGCGTAAGGCCTACGTTGGCGCCAGGGTTAATTTTGTGCCTTTTTCGGCTGAATTTGTATTGTAAGGGCTGAATAGCTAGTAAGCGTCCCTGGGCGAATGGATAATGTCACAGATCAGATATGGATTAATCGAAGTTCCTAAAGGAATTCAATTCACTATCGAGAGTATTGACTGCATATTACTTCTCACATTATGACTTCTCAAAAATGTTCAGGACGTTCACTTTCGAAAGAGAGGTTTGGAAAATTGCTGTAATACATGTAATCGATGATCTGAAACTGAATGGAACTATGGGTGGTAGACTGCCTTTAAAGTCGGTAGGCATAGTCTATGCCATAAGGCAACCGCAGGATTGCCGTGTCTTCCAGGCGGCAGGAAAGAATATTAATATACTTTCTAATAGCCAAGCGGCTATTAGTCAATGTCTGCAGCGAATTATACAACAAGATAATGGAAAGGTACGACTTTCCTATCACAGAGGTACTGGCACATAGTGGTATCTAGCATAACAGATAACTGTTGAACGGATGAACTGTCCAGGCGTGACAGAACAATCTTAAATCTCGCGGCGTTCTATGAATTGGGAACCCCTTTGAAGACCTACAGTCTTACAATTCAAATTTCTCTTATAGATACTGTCAATGGGGTAAGCGGTTCAAATACGGGCAGGATAGCGCAGCAAATCTGACAAAAGTTGAGTGGAAGATGCGCGAAAGGTTTGCTTAAATTTCAAAGGAGCACGCTAAGTGTGGTAGTTGAATTCATTACTGGACATTATATTAAAGGCACTAATGTGATAGGCAATGGTCTGGGGCACATATCGAACGACTTCTGCAGGAGCTGTAGAGACGGGGAATAAGAGAAAACCTATTCACTACATGTCCAGCATTATTTTGTTGAAGGTGAAAGCATTTGTTTGTTCCATATATATGGGAGCTATATACATACATACATACATAATTGGCCATTGGAAACCTTCAGTCAGGATTACGACCTAGCTTCTCAAATCACTCATTTTGTGTGTGTCAATTTTATACATGAGTGGCGCAACCTACAGTTTAAAGTCGATTCCGAACGTCGACTACTCATAGAGTTTTTTGCCATAAGTCTGCTGAGAGGAAGTCGCCGAAGAAATATTTTTTTTAAATTTTTCGCTTTCATGTCTGACCTGGGATTTGAACCCTAGATTTACGTCTACTAAGCCAACACACTACCTACTAGACTACGGCGACTTCAAATCTAAATAACCGATCCGTAATAGTCATGTAATTCCGGCATAATTCAACACAAAGGAATTACAGTCAAAGAAAAAAGTCTACATACACCATTGTATGTAGACTTTTTTCCTAGAGATGTTTATCAAATTAAAAAGGTGATATAGAGTTGTTTAAGGTATTTACAATTAAAAATGTTTGAAGACAAAAACGAATATAAAAATATCACCCAGAAATTATTAGAAAACTAAAACAAAAATTAGCAACAAAAAAGAAATGTATTTCACTTCTATTACCTCTGTGTCGGACGGATATATAATTTGGAAAATGTTTTAATCAATCGCCAGTTTAAATTCTAAAATAAATCCAGAGACCAGAGATAAATTATCGTGTTATCGTTTATCTTGATGTTTTAAATTGTCTCAGTGGCAGATTTCTCAGATTTCTTGTAAATCCAAAATTGGCAAAGTCCAGTTATGGATTATTGCGTTGCACATACACCCAATAAACATAGAATCGACGAGCATTTATTCTAAAATGTATGTATGTATGGGGTGTTGTTATTGTATGATAGGCTTTTCTATTCTGAAAGATTTGATTGATGTGCTAACAACAACGATTTCATAACATAATTAAAACAAGAAATCAATTTAAAACACAATCTATTTAATGAGTTTGTTGTTGTTGTTGGCGTTGTTCTTTTTTTTTCATTTACTAGCTTCTAATAGCTTAAGTACTTCTTGCGTGCTATGGTCAACGAAGTAAGAAACGTTTAAAAGATTACGACTTAATATGGCTAATAAATCTTTATAGTTTTTATTTTTTTCCTTTCCTTGTTTATTTATTTATTTTGTTCTGTTTTTTATTTTTATTTTTCGGTAATTTTTTTTTTCTATCAAGAATAATGACCTCTGGGTAGGTATATTCCCGAGATGTTCTGTTCTTGTTGTTATTGTTTTTCAACGTTTACGTAGAACAGATTTCACAAATATTTTGCTTATGATTTTGAGTTCACATTATAGAGACTATAGAGAGTGATAAAAACCCCATGCGCAAGTGTGCGTTACCGAAAAATTCTACAGACGTTTTAACAAAAAAAAAAACATTTTTTAGTTGGTTAATGAGTGTATTTCTATGTAAATGGGTAATACCCCCGAATAGGAGAGTGCGTATGTGTTGTTTTATTTGTCAAAACAACAACAACAACGACAGCATCGCTGTGCCAATACAATCATCACATATGAATGAAAGTCTCAAAATGAAAACAAAAACAAAACCAGAAAAAAATAGAAACCGATTTTTAGCTATTTTTTCGATATATAATAAGGCGTTGGCGATTGTAAAATTAACAGAATCAAAAAAGATTTCCAGTGAATACAACATCACCATCAAATCGAAAAGTGTTTATTTATTTATTTATTTATTTAATTATTTATACGCACATATTTAAGTGAACAATAAATTATCGTAACGTACAAAATGCGTTTCTTTGTGTGCTTCGTTTTATTGGCCGTTGTTGCCATTGCTGCTGCCCTTCCTGCCAATCTCGAGGATAGAGAAGTTCCCCAATCACTGTACGATGTTGATGTAGATGTTCAAGGTCATGAAAATGTTGGTGATCGTGAAGCTCGTCAGTTCGGCTATGGTGGCTACGGAGGCGGCTATGGCGGTTACCATGGTGGACACGGTGGTTACCATGGTGGACACGGTGGTTACCACGGTGGACACGGTGGATATGGAGGTTTCCGCGGTGGTTATGGTGGTGTCGGCTTTGGTGGCTATCGTGGCGGTTACTATGGTGGTTATGGTGGTTACCGTGGTGGTTATGGAGGCTTCCATGGTTAAAACAAAAAAGAAAAAAAAATTGCTCAATATTTTTATGACTATGAATTGTGATTAAGGATAAAACGAAAACCATAAATATAATTTGCCAAACTATTTGGACAAACTAAAAAAAAAAAAATTTAAGTTTTTATTTCTTTCGAATTTTTTCAGCACACATTGACTTTGTCTGTCCAATGAAAGTACAATTATCTAGTGGACAATGCATTAACTTACTAGAAGAGATGAGAGCTTGTACCTTAAAGTCTCATAAAAATATTTTTTTGTACGACAACCTTGTTTAATCAGTCTTCAGGCAAAAAGGTCACATAGTAATTGACATGAAGGTTAGGTTAGGTTAGAGGACGTGTACTTGTCAATTAAGACAAGTACAGTACCCGGATGTCGAATTGACCCATTGTACAACGTCCTAGTTTCTCACACCACTTATGTTGTGTGTGTTAATTTTATACATGAGTGGTGGGACCTACAGTTTAAAGTCGACTCCGAACGACAGAATTTTGGGAAACTTTTCATGGCAATTTTATTTACTCTCAGAGTTTTCGCCAGACATCTGCTGAGTGGAAGTCACCGAAGAAATACTTTTTGTATTTTGTCTTGATGTCTGGCCTGGGGCTCGAACCCAGGAAAACCATCTGAAATCTTGTTTATTTAGAATTTAATTCTTTTCAATTTTCAAACTATTCAAAGTACTCTCTCTCACTGGCAGTCATAACATTTTTGAAAGGCTCTGAAGCATATTTTTTTTATTGCCGAATGGAAATTGAATTTATCTGTAGTTTAACCTTGATAGTGTCGTTACTTTTTTTTTCTTGGTAGATGTCAGTGAAGTCGCCGTGGTCTAGTAGGTAGTGTGTTGGCTTATTAGACGTGAGGCCTCGGTCCAACTGAACGAAATATGAAAAAAAAATATTTCTTCGGCGACTTAATCACAGCAGATTTCTGGCAAAAACTCTCAGGGTAAATAAAATTGCCATGAAAAGATTCTCAGAAATCTGTCGTTCGGAATCGACTTTAATCTCGGTCTCGCCACTCATGTTCAAAAATTACCACACGCAACATAAGTGGTGTAAGAAACTAGGTCGTAATACTGGCTAAAGGGTAGAAAGTATATTTAAAATCCTGTATGAAATTGATAATTCAACAAACACAAGGATGAGAAAATGTGTTAATTGATTATAATTTAAAAACTAAAAAAGATCCTAAGCGGCTGGCAAGCTTGAAGCTTTTATCCATTCGCTGATAGAATATTCTCTATGGGCATGAGAAAAATGATTTCTGAAAAAAGAAGAGTGTGTGGCAATAGCACACATCAGAATTTGAAATTCCTTGATGCTACTCACAAAGTCAAATTTTTATTATAACGTGGTAGCACGACATCTAATAAGACCTGTCTTTATGAAACTTTTCTGGCTGAAAAATGTAAAGCGTTTGTTAAACATTTGACGTCAACCTAATTTCGTGTAAAAGTTCGATAAATTTTCCACCTCTGGGTGCATTGCCTCCCGTAGTGCTAAGCTATTAGTCAGGTCAATGGAGGTTTCTGCAATTCATAAAATTAATCTTGCGACCATGAGCACTCTTCTTTTTTATTTTGAATATTAGTTTACGACTTAAACATTCTCCTCAAGAATTCGAGGTTATATGAGTTAAGGTAATGAGCTAAGACTAGCGAGAATTATGCGAAGGCAGACTCATAAGCATAAACTTTCTAAGCTATTGCCAATTTTAAAAGCGAGAAGGTGTATTGCCAACCATCAATTTCGGTTTTAGTAGCAAACTCAGCACTGTTGAACATAAGCCCATACTTTGATGGAGTACAGAAGATGTGCGTTCGGAAAAGGTAATCAGAGGGTCAACTGAGTGTGGTACGAAGGTCTGACACATAAAAAACGTTCTGTTAATATTGAGAAACTGTTGGAAAGCTCTATTGTTGGCCAAGACTTCTTGGGTGCTTCCCAATCCATATCAGTTTTATATTCAATTCAGTGAGCATTTATACTCATATACTCATTCCTTACTGATGATATTGCTTTTCTTAGCTTGCATGGAAATATATTCTCTCTCTTTCTTTCTCTTGTAAATGTAAATGAACATAAATGTATTCATGTCAACACATATGAAATGGAAACTACATTGAAAACTCACTATTGGCTTGAATTTAAGGCGCATTGGTTGATACTTCATAAGCGTCACACTAATATTACGGCATCTGTAACTATGGGTTACGGGAAGTCAGAAGCTCTTGATGTACTCTGCATGAAAATTCAAAGTGTTGTTCGATTCAGTATATTTTTCAATTATTGGAAGAAGCATTCAAGTTTCTTATGATGGTTTCTTAAGACAGCACAAAATATACTTCACTTCATCTGATCTCCTTACCATTTACTCCACTTATATGTATTCGACCGAAAAAAGAATACAACTCTTGTGTATGGTCCGGTGCCCTGAAATCTATTTTAAGGCAATTCATTTGCGTACAGCAAAGGACGAAGGTTCTTATTAATGATTCATTCACATACTGATTCATCCGGACATCTTCGGAATGTGGCTTGCATTTCGCTGTTTTGTACTATTTACAGAGAATATGCTCACATCACATCCATTTGTTTTCGATTGGCCAGTCGATTGCACAATGCATTGCAGACAGAATTCGTTCTTTAGATGCAGTATCCGCATATGGATGTCGCCGTAGTCTATTAGGTAGTACGTTGGCTTATTAGACGTAAGACCTCGGTTCAAACCCCAAACGAAACATGATACAATGTTTCTTCGACGACTGTCTCTTAGTAAATAAAATTGCCATGAAAAGTTTCTCACAAAAATTTGTCGTTCGAAGTCGACTTTAAAGTGTTGGTCTCGACACTCATGTATAAAAATTAACTTACGCAACCTAAGTGGTGCGAGAAGCTAGGCCGAAATCCTGGCTAAAAGGTTGTAACGACCAATTATGTACGTGTGTATATGGAACTCTCTTTCTGGAGAAGAGTTTCCTGTCACTGAAATAGATTCAAATTTAATATTTTTTAATATTTAATATCCTTATTCCAACACAATGTACTCCATGAATAAGAGCCACTCCTGAGTGCTGGTCTTAAAAAAAAGTTATCTACGGGACACTACCATGATTACAACAGCACCGTAGTCTAACAAAAGCTTGGCTATACTGAAGCCGTAAAGCAAAGTTTAAAAATCTTATTAGCAATATTCGAGGAGGCTCCTATCCTACGCAATTCTCCTGGTTCGTAATACATTGTACCACCGTAGTCACACTCACCCTAAAAATAGGATGTAATCCTAACAGGAGTAATATATTTTTGGTTGTAAATATAATCAACAAATAATCGTTTATTGTTACTTTAATATTCAATTAAAATCTCACAAAAAACAAAATAATTATCTTCGCATTGCATATTAAAAGTTTAAACAGCGACTTAAATAATTCAAGAAAAAAACAAATACAGTGAACTCGCCGAAACGTGAACAAATTTTTGCAAACTGTATTCATGTTTTCGAGTTTGTTTAGGTTTCCGATTCGTTATTGATAAACTAAATTAAAACAAAGAGGTGATGAGTTTTATGCGGGGATTTCCAAAATTTATAAACATAATTAATGTATGATATTGATGTCAACGTTGTACGCATACTCATTGCAACCTGTTCTTATAAATCAACATTGTAGTGAGTATGAATGAATCAGAGTACATAGTTTAATTTCAATATTGTTGGACTCACTTATATTCAAAATTTCAAAAGTGCTTATGAGTAGCGAAAACCCTTTATTACTTACGCTTAATATCAGGTATGTTACTTCAATTAAAATAAAAATTAACGTGTCTTTCGTTATTTGCAATAAAACTGTAAAATAATCTACAAACAATAAAAATTCTTAATACAACAACACATAACTATTATAACAGCATCTAAACTGGTTTTAAATTAAAATTATTATTATAAACAAAATTAAATTTTATCACTAACGATACTCTTAAAATCATGTTTCAATTAAATCTTATATACTCATAAAAGTTCACGTGTTTTGAACATTAATGTACACAAATAGCAATTCTGGTATAGATCAATAGAAGTCGCCGTAGCCCTGTAGGTAGTGTATTGACTTATTAGACGCGAGGCCTTGGTGAGACATCTCCAACAAAAAGCAAAAAAAAAAAATATTGCTTCGACAACATCCTCACAACAGATTTCGGGTAAAACTCTTAGAGTAAATAAAATTGCCATGAAAAAGTTTCTCAAATAAAAATAAACCGTAGCTCGGAGTTTACTTTAAACTGTAGGTCCCGCCACTCATGTCTAAAATTAACACACACAATATACATAAGCGGTATGAGAAGCTAAGTCGTAATCCAGACTGAAGGGTTGTAGTGACCAATCATGTATCTATGTTATGTATGGCTGAATATATGACAACTAATGTGACAGATGCAGCTTGTTATTCACTGTCAAAGTGCGTAAACCAGGGTTTACCAAAAAAATTTTTGGTTATGTATTAGTGAGTAAGAGAGAGAAAATAAGTTGAGAGAATTTATTTATTAACAGTCGTAGAAAAGTATTAGTAATATAGGCTATTTTGATTTTCATTTCATCAACATACATAATTTTAGATAAATAAAAATAAATCCATTTTTTATTAAAAGAACATAAAGCTATCTATCTTTGGCTTAAAAATTAGACCATGTTTTTTAGAATAATATTTTTTATTAAAAGCAAAAAAGCGAACATTTCAAAGCATTAAAAAAAAAATTATACTACGCGACAAAATAACAAATGAAATACGCCCTGCTAATGACAAAAAAAAAAAAAATAAAAAAAAAAATATTTTTTGAGTGTTATGCTGAAATAAAGGAATAAAGCATCCGCTGCACATGTGTTCTTATCGCAGTCTGATCGACAACTAAACGAAAAACCACAAGAATGCGTGTGAGTTCTCTCAGCACGACTGTGCTATGAAATGGTAAACGCTGGCGTAAACCCAATATTATGCACTGTGAAGTTTGGTCTCTGCACTAAGAGGATCGCGAAGCAATTTTCACAGCCCGAAAGTGTCAATTAAATTGTATTGTTATTTTCGATAAATTATAAATAAAAGTAAACAGTTTCTATTATTTCAAAAGAGTAATTCTCGAACCCGAACCCAATTATCTATGTATGTATGAAATTCTCGAACCCACAGAAGTTCTCGATTTTCAATGGTACATACTTAACACTATGATATCCGTTGATGTGGGTTCTAGTCTCGAGGAGAGTCAAAAGCCAGTAAGAATCTTGCTGAATTTTTGTGAAGAAATTTACGTCTTTTAATTAATTTTTTTTACGAAGATTATTTAATGAATTGTTACGTTTTCTTTCGGAATCAAACCTGAATTGTAAGGCATTATAGTCAAATTGCTGACCACGCTTAAATTTAAAAATACAATAAAACGAAAAATGGGTTGAACGTATTCCAAATTTATCTTTTTTGTTGTAAAGAACAATTGTTCCGATTAGAAATGGAATTTCATTTCATTCATATGGCTACAATCCAGTTGTACTGAATACCAGTACACCTCAGGGCAATGATGCTTCGACTCTATTGGCTAGGAAGAAATCCGTAACACCCGATATAATTACGGCACCCAACTTTACAGCATCGCTTACTAGCATCCGTAATCTTCACCATCCATCTTAGATAAAGGGCGAATAAAAAAATTTCACAAGATGAACAATTATAGAGGTACTACTCCATGAAGATTGTTGTCAAACACAATGTGTGAAACCATTGGGAGCCAAAAGCACAAGAATTGTTTTCCAACTGAGAAGTTGGAAAAAGTTTTTCATGTCATATTGCTTAAACGGTATAAAAGGAAATAATTTTTGCTTCGAACACTAACGGCGGTGATAGCCTAAATTCGTCACCTTCACCCGAATTCGAACCAGATTTTCTCCGTTTTGATCTCAACTTTAGCCAGAATAATTCTAATTTTTCTGCCTGACTTTAAATCAAGAATGTTCGGATTCTTCAAAAATGTCTGTAAAATCAATTCATTGTGGAAGATGCAATTAAACAAACCAATTCGTTAATTTAGAGTGGTTGAAACGATCCGTTTCCGATTCGATACCTCATAAGGTCTCTCCTCAGATCTGGGAAAATTATAAAGACATAATTTTTTACATGTATTTGACCGATGAAATGGATTATGTCGACTTTAAAGACGGCTATGGTTTGAGGCTTATTCACCTACGACTTAAGAAATCCCCATAGGAAAAAGTCGCTCAATCACAGTGAACCCTCACATGAGTTGACCATACTTTTAAATCACTCGTGTAGAATATTCAATATAGCACGAACTTTGTAGAACATATCGTCATCATGGTGGTGTCCAGATCATTTAATTCAGCCCAAATAATACCAACATCGATCTATAGTGCACGCAGTTGATCGATCGCTTGAATATCATGCGACTTGATAACATCCCAACTTCGATATTTTTGTTTTTCCACGAACCCATTTATTCAGGGTTGAAGATGATTTTTCTATTATTTTCCGAACATACCACATATTTTGATAAAATAATTTTATTATTTGCACATTTGTGATTTGTCAAAACAGACTGAATAAATGGCAACTGACGTTATAAACTTTCATAGTTCGGAAGTCTCGGTTGGAAGATCCTATATATTAAAACTTAACTTGATCCAAAAAAAAACGCTCCTATCATGTCCAAGGATCGAATTTATTTGTATGACTGTTTCAATAACTGTTGTAAGGGAATACGATTTCAAACATCACATCAGAGTAATGTTAAATGTTTTAAGCCTCGCATCACTTTTTAACACGTTGACGCTCACCCCGAAATTGACGAAGGCACTCAGAAACACAGTTCGTTTTTTTTTTTTGTTTAGTTATTTAAATCTTGGTGAGTTTGATGGAGATTTAATACTTAGAGATTAAAATTATAGTTTTTTCTATAAAAGTAAAGGAGGACGTCTATAGCCGTCATTTTTCATAACAAAAATAAAAAATTCATTTTATAAAGCTTAAATAAAGTAAAAAATCGAATATTATTCACATATGTATGCGCTAACAACAAAATAAGTGGTACGGCTCAACGCATTCGGGACATAAAGCTGGCTTTTCAGGTCACGTTTTACATCTATATTTTGTTTCTTTTCGAAACTGATGTTTTGTGCAATTTCTGCAGCGGCGATATGAAGAATTGCGGTGTAGGAATCTTCTCAATATAATGTTGTTCACGTAAACTTACAAAAGATGTGTAAGATGTTTTTTGTGGTCTGCCATATGTCACTTTAGATATTAGTTGGTTGCCATTAGAAATGTCTTTGGGTAACCTTATTATTGGTGAAGAATAATATGAGATCATTTGATTGCATCTATCTATTCCTGACATATTTGAATTGTAATCCGCTATGTGATTTGGCTTGATTTTGATTTTTAATATGTTTATTTGTAGTAGCAATCATAGTTGGGCGATGATGTGTAGTTATAGAGACTACTTCACGCTTATCTCTCCATTAAGACACATAAATCTGATAGATAGATAGTTCAACACTATTGTAAAAATTATCCATATACAAGTTATGTCCTTTATATAAATAGGGTTCCGTTAATCGTAAAACAAGGCTGTTTGTTTTCGATGACGTGTTTGCTAATTCTTGTTTTCCTTGGTATATTTCCAAATTTAAAACGTAGCCATCAGTAGTGGTCAATTCATATAATTTAATTCCATTTTTGGCGTTTTTCCTTTTATATATTGCCGAAAATTTAATCGGCCTCTAAATATTAACATAGATTCATCAAGCGAAATGTTCTTTTCACGCGAATATGCTTTTTGAAAATTATTTAAAGCAAAGTATATAAAAACTGAACATATTGATAAAAAACAGTTATAATTCCCAATAAAACCAAAAACAAACACATTAATTCAAATTAAGTCAGACTGAAAGAGACGCTAAACATAATGAAAAATGTATTGACGGCTATACACGTCGTTAAAATCTACATGCATTCTTATAGCAACAAAATCATGAATCTAAAAATAAATGAAGAAATATAAGTATAATATTTTCCTTTTAGAATATTATTGAGTGGATTGGTAGAAATCTAAATCAAACTGAATTACAATTAAATTTTTGTTTTATAACTCTAAATTTTTTCGACGGTTATAGACGTCGTTTGCATTTACGTGCACTCATACATGACGTCTATAGACGTCATTTACGTCAACGTGTTAATAAAATTATCCAACCTTCTACGGAATGTTTTAAATGGAAAGTTTTGTCAGTAAGAATTTGTTAAAACGGAATATTGGTGCGGATTATTTATTTACTTAGTTTTGTTTTAATTTTAATCTCTGGTGCAGGAGGCACACTTTCTAGGACTTATTCTGGATAGGAAGCTGTCTTGGAAATCGAATATCATCAACAGAACTAAAAAGGCTTCCATTGCCCTGTATGCTTGTAACAGAGTGTTGGGGAGAAAATGGGGCCTAGGACCTAGGATGACACACTGGATCTACACAGCGGTGGTCAGACCTATCTTGACCTATGGATGCCTAGTTTGGTGGGAATCCCTTGAAAATAAAAATAATTCGAAACTAATACAGCGACTGCAGAGATCTGCCTGTTTTATCATTAGTGGTGCCTTGCGCACTACACCTACGTCGGCACTGGAGATAATTTTGGGCCTCTTTCCGCTTGACCTTTTCTGTAGGGGAGTGGCTGCTAAAATAAGTAAACGTCTCTGGGCGACTGGACAGTGGCATGACTCGGGCTAGGCCACGCAAGAATCCTGAGGGAAGTTGGAGCTGTCGGGAGCAGTGACTACATGACACCGAGGTACGACTTCACGAAGGGATTCAGGACATCGGTTCCGGATAACGGGGCCTGGAAGGGTGGTGTGACCCACCTGTTTAGAGACTCCGCACAAATCTACACCGATGGCTCTAAGCTGAACGGAGCGGTTGGCAGTGGAATTTTTTCGGAATCGGTTGGAATAGCTCAGTCTATAAGACTACCAGACCACTGCAGTGTCTTTCAGGCGGAGGTGGTGGCCATACAGGCTGCGGCGAGTATTATTGGGGATGGAAGGGTCTCCAAGCGGAACGTTACCATACTTTCTGATAGCCAGGCGGCTATCAGGGCTTTGAGTTCTAACGTGATGAACTCCAAGACGGTGTACGGCTGTCGCAGATATCTCGACGAGATAGCGGAACGATATGACATCCATATCGTATGGGTACCGGGACACAGTGGTATTCCGGGCAACTGTAGAGCTGATGAACTTGCCAGGCGGGGCACGACCATCGAGCTCACCGCTGAGTTCTCGAATCTGGGCATACCAATAAGGACCTGCAAGCTCATAATTGATAATGCGATCGTCGATTCCGTCAACGACAGGTGGGCGGCCTCGGACACGGGTAGAACGGCTCGTAAAATCTGCTGGATGAGGGGCGCACAATGAGTCTACTTAAACTCCAAAGAGGCGCGCTCAGTGTAGTTGTCGGTGTCATTACGGGGCATTGCATTATGGGTACGCATGCGAGGCGCATTGGACTTGGACACCTTGCTAACGACTTCTGTAGAAGCTGCAGAGATGAGGAAGAAGAGGAGACTGTCCCTCACCTGCTGGGTACATGCCCGGCTCTATGCCAAAGGAGAAGGAAGTACTTGGGTACTTACTACATCGATGATCTGGAGGAACTGTCAAGAGTTGACATTGGCAGCCTGAACCGCTTCATCAGGAGGTCCGAATGGTTTCGAGACTAGGGGACAACGGATGACTGTGGTAGCACAATGGGCCCAATGCGGCCTAAGTGTGTCCATCACCAAGAAAATTTTTCTTGGATGGGCAGCCACCTCTACCTACCTACCTACCTAATCTCTGGACCAATGGTTTGGAGATTCAAACTTACATTCAATTGGTATTTGTGAATGAAGAACGACTTCTGTAAATTGCATGTTTTCTCTTATCGAGTTTAAAAACTCTATTTAACATATCATATTCCACAGTATTTAGATTTTTATTATTATTATCACTAAAAATATATTCTAATATCACTTTCTAATGCATAAGGCAGACAATCGCATTTAAACATGAAAACACAGAAATATTTTTTAAGATATTTATTCATAAATATTCGAGTAAATCTTTAAATTTAAAACTAATAAAACTACTTCGCACGAAGGAATATTTATTAACGTCCGTAACGACCGCGATATCTACCACCGCGGCGATTATAGTTGCTTTGTCTATTCTGACGGCCTATTATTTCACCACGCGAAAAGTATTGACGTGTTAAACGTTCTCCAGTATTTTCATGTCCCTGACCATCCACATCTACTAGCGACTGCTGGAGTGCCTGTTCCTTAAGAGGTTTCACAGTTATGGCTGATACAGCAACGATGGCTATTAACAGTAGGCACAATACGATACGCAGTTGCAACATCTTGATTATTTTCACTGCACCGTGTTTAATTAAAAATCAATTTAAAGAATCGAACCGATTGGTTGAATAAAAAGTTAAACACTGTCGTAAGCAATTAAAAATTTTTGCGTTTTTATATAAAATTCCAGAGAAAACAATTGCAGCGATACAACACAATTGGCAGATGAACTACTCTAAACACGTGAATGCAAAATTTAAAATTAAAAAAAAGAAAACAAAAAATTTCCAGAATTCTGGTTTCAAATCAAAACATATCACGAATCTCTATTGTTTTTCACAACAATAAGGCTACAATACGGGTTATTTTACTGCTGCGTATTAGAAATATCAAACTAAAACTGATTGTAGTATGATAGGCTTGTCGGTGACCAGAAACAGCGTTCTTAGTAAACATGTAAACAAAAAATCTTTGTTTGTAGAGCCTACTTCCTCTCAAGTGGTCGTTATCTCGGTTTTATTGTCAAGCAATTAACGCCGCCTTATTACCATAAACGTGTACTTTCCTCTTTCTGTTTAAATCAAACAACGTGAGACTATTTGTCAAACGTTAGCACCTTATAACACTTCAACTGGTTACAAATTACAAAATTCTGTATTAAAAATCTTTTATTGACCAATAAAATTACTTGACATACAGTCGCGGGTAAAATATACGGTCACTTACAAAGAACATAAAAGTTTTGAAATTTAAAGAGAAATTCATGATATTTTGAGAAGAACATCAGTCTTCACCTGTTAAGGAAAAACTTCGTTAAGGCTGTTTTCAAATCGAGTTATTTTCGACACTGTGCTAGGCATTAAAACTGAGCTGGGGGTTGCAATTTCTATTAAGACTATTAGAGTAAAAGATTGAGGCCTACTTTGGAGATCTTCAAGGAAGGTGACCATGTCAGAAAATAAGAACGCTGTTAAAATCAAAAACTATTTGCAAATTATCCTAATACGGTGTTCAGATATGCACCTTTATTGCGTATTAAACGCAATAAACGCCATTATTGAACTCAATATTTCATATAAAGTTTCAATTAATAATTGAGCAATAAATACGCAAATTGTTATAATATTGAGTAAAACTTAAAATGCAGCACTGTCATAAGTGTGTTTAGTGAACATATTGCAATTAACCGAACACTTTTCTTTTGATATTTGACAACTCAAATGTGAACAACGAGAAACAAAATAAAAACAATGTTGTTGAAACAACCAGCTGTTTTGTTTACCAATGAATATTGAATAAGCAACTGAACTGCGTATATTATTATGCCTGAACACTTAAAATATTGTACTCAATTAGCCCAAGAATGGACTCAATAAAAGTGTATATTTGAACATAGTATAAAGAAAATGCAAAATGTGGTATTGACGGACGAATTAAGAACTAAGTTGTTTGGCAGCGTTGGAAAAGGGTATTACAAGACCTAAAACTAAAAAAAAATGTTCGTACTTGATTACTTAATTGGCCATTACATCCCCTTCTGTCTGGATTGCAATCTAAATTCTCACGTCATCCATGTTGTGTTTGTTACTTTTTATCCATGAGTGGCGGGACCTACAGTTTAACGTCAACACCGAAGGACAAATTTGTGGAATTTTTCATGGTAATTTTATTTACTTTCAGAGTTTGTGCCAGAAGACTGCTGAGAGGAAATTGCCGAAAGATATTTTGTTTCCTATCGAGATGTTTAAGCTGGAGTTTGAACTACGGGCTCTCATCAACTCACGACTTAAGACACTACGACTACTTCAATATGTTTTCATCAAACAAAAAAATCTTACCCAGAATAGAGGCGCGCTACAATAGTATGGGTATGATCCTACTAGTTTGAAAAAACATTTGATGTCATGATATGAAGCCAATATATTTTAACATAACAAATGAAGTAATGCTAACTTTTGCCGAAAGGGAAACGCTCTAGAAAAGGCAATTTCAGCAGGACAATGACTTGAAATACACTTCAATTCTTGTAAAAAAGTAATTTCTTGATAATAATGTAAAGCTATTGCACTGAAGTCACCGTAGTTCAGTAGGTAGTGTGCTGGCTTATTAGGCGTGAGGCATTGGTTCAACCTCTGGCTTAGGTATCTGGAACATAACAAAATATGAGAAATTTATTTCCTTCGGCGATTTGTCATGAAAAGTTTCTCTGAAATCTGTCGTTCGGAGTGGACTTTAAACTGTAGATCCCGCCACTTGTAGATAAAATTAACACGCACAACTTGGATGGTGTGAGAAGCTATTATGTAAGTATTACACTGACCTGTATAATCTCCGTATACGACAGAAAATCTATGATAGACTGGAATTCGAAAATCAAAATTGAGGAGGTTTCGTGGGTGAAAACTGATAGCGTGTGATGTACTTTTCCAAAAAAAAACTTGTCGAAAAACTTCGATATTAAAGGCATTACAATTTTTAATTTAAATATTTTGTTTTGGGGGAAATAAAACAGATCCCAGCCGGACTATTGCAGGACATGTTGCGATGAGGAGGAGTTGGAGACTATCGAACACTGTAACTGCCCAGCCCTTGGTAGGTTGAGGTTGAGGACCCTTGGCGGGGCCTTCATTGACAGTTTGATTTCTGTGTCGAGAGCCGACATTAACCCATTTACGGTCACTGTGCCAATTTGGGAACACTTAATTATTAAGGCTATATAAAAAACTGTTTACTCTAGTTTATTTATTTTTGCATTATTGAATAGTGGAAAGTCCTCTGAATAAATATTAAATGAAACAATTTAACTACATTTATTGTTATTGTTGTAATAATCTATTAAACTTCATTAACAATACACATATAGAGGTCGGTCAATGGTAATCAAAATTATACTTTCTACTTAAAGCTTATAGTCGCAATTTGTATTATAATATAAAATTCAATAAACAGTGCAACATTGAAAAGCATTTTTAGTTTCATACAAGAAATGTATAAGATCTTAAAAAACATATAATAATGCTGTTCCAATTTGGGTACAATGGCCACAAGTATACTACTAACGACGCTGCAAAAACTAGTGACAAAATGTTTAAAGTACGTCAACTTGCTGATATTTTTATCAGAAAATTTAACCAATGGGGTGTTTTCCACGAACATATTTCTATCGACGAATCCATGGTGAAATATTAAGGTCGACATTCAGCAAAACAGTATATTCGAGGTAAACCTATTCGGTTTGGTTATAAAAACTGGGTTGCAGCAAGTTCCTCTGGATATTGTTACTGCTTTGATATTTATTGTGGTAAATCAACTACACCTGTTTCTGAGCCATTGGGTACTAGGGTTGTGAAAATGCTGCTACAAAAATTGACCATGAATCCTGCCAACCACAAAATCTTTTTTGATAATTTTTTTACAAGTTTTGAGTTACTAAGCGTGTGCGTTCTGTTATCTGCCACAATAGAAGCCGCTGGAGATGCAAAAAATTCAAAAAACACTCTGCGTTGAAAAAAATTGTTTTGCAAAATATCACTCATAAGTGGCCATTGTACTAATTTGGGTACACCCCTCTAATATCATGAATTTTATTTTTTTTTACTTTTTTTTACGTTTCTGTTTTTTGCATTGTTAAAAATAAATAAACATTGAAATTTAAAAAATTTAACTTGTAGTTTTTGTTTGGCTGTAAATGGGTTAAGGCGCTCCACAGACTCATTAGTGGCTTGGGCTTCATCAGTGTAGTCGCGCTCTTCCTTTTTGTTGTGTCTGGTCTGTGTAATAGCTCCGTCTCCCCTTTCCTACATCCTTTCCTTTTTTATCCTATTCCCTCTATTATCCTTCCCTCTTTAAGGACGTTGTACAATGGGTCAATTCGTTCACCGAGTACTGTACTTGTCTTAACCTAACCTAACCATTTTGTTAAGGACCCTTTACTTTTGTCCATAATAGATCAACACATGATGCATCATTCATTTAAATATTTTTAAGACAATTAAAAATCGCAATAAACTTAAGTGATTACTATCGCTTGCACTATATCGTATATGTATGTATGTATATACATAATTGGCCATTACAACCCTTCAGTCAGGATTACGGCCTAGCTTCTCATACCACTTATGGTGTGTGCGTTAATTTTTATACATGAGTGGCAGGACCTACAGTTTAAAGTCGACTTCGAACGACATATTTTTGAGAAACTTTTCATGTGTAATTTTGTATACTCTCGGAGTTTTTGTCAGGAATCTGCTGAGAGGAAGTCACCGAAGAAATATTTTTTTTCATATTTCTTTCAGTTGGAGATGCCTGACCTGGGGTTTGACCCGTCTAATAAGCCAACACACTACCTACTAGACCACGGCGACTTCAATGTATATGTATGTATTTCCGAATAATCCAAAGAAAGTTAAAAGATCTCTCTATTTTTTGACTGTAATTGTAAATAATAAACAGATAGGGGCCACAACGTGAACCAAAAAGAGCAATCGGCCAATCAAATCCAGACCTGGAGTAAGATTATAAAACGTAGGTCGACACACATCAGTTTAATACTAAAAACCGCAAAGCTTTTCGATAAAATTAATCAATCTTCTACGGATTGTATTCATTCAAAAGTTTTAATTGTAAGTTTTAGTGGGAAAGGATTTCGATTATTCCGTACAGTTTCTTCCATTTATTTAATTCGGAACTCATGGCTGAAGACTTGGAGGCGCACAGATCTGTACATTGAAAAGGTTTTTGCAATTGAAAACTATTTTTACACCGTTACACCGTTTTGCTATCTGATGAGGGGCTTTAGTTTACATATTTAATTTCATATTATTTACTTTATTGTTATTATTTTGAACAAAAAATTATTATTTCAAAGCTTTCTAACGTATAAGGAGGAAAATCATATATTAAAAGAGCACAGAAATATTTTTAAAGAGATTTATTCAGAATGATCAAGTAAATAAAAATTAAAAAATGTAGATTTCGCACGAAATAGGTTTATTACGAAATGTTTAGCCATAGTAACGTCCGTAACCACGTCCATAGCCACCGCGTCCATAGCCACCACGACCATAGCCACCACGACCATAACCACGTCCATAACCACCACGTCCATAATATTGACGTGCTAAACGTTCACCAGTATTTTCATGTCCCTGAACATCCACATCTACTAGCGACTGCTGGAGTCCCTGTTCCTTAAGAGGTTTCACAGTTATGGCTGATACAGCAACGATGGCTATTAACAGCAGGCACAATACGATACGCATTTGCAACATCTTGATCACTTTTAATGCACCGTGTTTAATTAAAAATCAATTTAAAGAATCGAACCGATTGATTGAATAAAGTGTTTAACACTGTCGTTAACAATTGAAAATTTTTGCGTTTTTATATAAAAATTCTAAAAAAAAAATCGATTGCATCGTTGCAATACAATCGGCAGATGAACTACTCCAGCCATGTAAATGCAAAAATTAAAATTTAAATTAAAAAAAATCATAAAAAATTCCCCAGATTAGTATTTTTTTCTGTGCGCCGAAATTCAGGTTTCCAGATAACATCACTCATTTTTTTTTGTTTACTTCCCTAAACAAAATGTGATGAAATTAGAAAATATGGCTCTTATTGGTCAGCTACAAACCTATCTGATCAATATTGAATGCTTCTGTTCGGTATGGAGGGTGTATCTATTCGTGTATAAATTCTTGGTCACTTGCTTTTGTACTTGTACTTGACAGCCTGTATCAATTGACGTTTTGCGTACTTTTTTTCGTACTTTTTTTATTTTTGAAATTAATTTAATAAAAAAAAACAACACACAAATTGTTTACAAACAAATTGCACAATAAATAGAAAGAATCAATTAAAAAATAAATGATTTATTAACGAATACAACAAATTATTTGTTTTTATTTTTTTGAATCTTAAAAAGATGTTTTATGACTGAACCTTGTCAATTAACAAATTTAAGATCATATACTGAGATTCGAAAAAATTCCGTAATAATAAAAGAAATTTTTGGGAAATTTTGTTTATAAATTTAAATGCAACCGCAAACCAACCAAATAATTAAATATTGAATAAATATTGTTCGCAATCTTGTAGTTTAACAATCAACGAAATCAAACATCGTTCACATCAATATCATGAAGAGCGGATACAAAAAAAAAAATCGGTTATGACTGTGCGATAGGTGTCTCCATTGACCGTAATGGTTGAGTCGCCCTCATTTTCAAAGAAATATGAGCCAATAATGCCTCCGCTCCTCAAGCCGCACTAAACAGTCAACCGTATTAAGTGCATTGGCTTCTGTAACACCACGTTTGAGGTTTTCGAGCCTCAAATATGGCCATTTTGCTTATTAACGTACCCACCAAGATAAAAATGCGCTCCATCCAAAAAGATGGTTACAATTACCTTACATATCGAATACAAACCAGAGTAAGCGTATAAATTACGCAAAAAAATATGTGAATGAGTCGCTATCGCTTTGGAGCAATATTTAATGAATTGACAAAAATAAATACGAAGCACTTGGTTTCAAAGGCATGCCGAAGTGAAAACAAAGCCTACAACGATAAATGTATTGTGATAACAGTAAAGCATGGTTGGGGGTCAGTGATAGCCTGGGGGTGTTTGGCAGGTTCGGGAGTTGGCAGTGTAGTTTTTATTACATTAACGATTAAAACGAAATTTTAATTATCTAGATATTCTCTAACAGAATGTATCTTTTAGAGTGGAGACATAGCACATTATGGTCTGATCCTTAACTCTCCTCTAAAATTATGAGGGAGTGGTTGTATTATATTCTACCATATCTCGCAATCGCCAGACTTGAACCCAATAAAGTATTTATGGGAATACCATGATGCGGTGATAGAAAAATTTATGACACCCTTCATTGGTCTGCTCTCCCTCAACTTATCTTTTTTGTCTTGGGCCGGAGGTGGGGATCTTCGAAAGACACTTTCGTTCCAACAAAAGGGTGCACGATACTAAACCCACCCCCTACATTCTTCAACCACTCTCTCCCCACGGGTCTGCCGTAAGGTATTACTTCGCGGAGGGCTGGTTAGCTTTTAAGCTTTATCGCGTTATCTTAAAGTTCGCTTTCGTTCCTCCAACCTTCGGAGTTCCATCATTACTTCGGCCATTTTTTGGCTGTATTGACTCCATAGAATCCTAGAATTCAACACCTCTTCCATAAGCCGGTTTGGTTCCAAACTCGTTTCTCCGGGTTATCTAAATCTGGGGCAGCATGTTAGAATATGCTTCGTATCTTCCTCCTCATCTACACAGTTTGGGCATATAGGGGAAGTATCATGTCCAAATATGTGCAGGTACTTCCTGAAGCATCCATGACCAGTTAGAAACTGGGTCACGTAGTTGTTCAGCTCGCTATGTTTGCTCTCCATGCCATTTGTGCATGGAAGTCCTTCGTTCCTCCGCTTTTATAGCCGCTGTTTGGCCTGGATACTAGAGACGGCGAAAGTATATCCGCCTCATCTCATACGCCAATATGTCTATCAGTATTGTCTTTGCCAATACCAGACACTGTCCTGAAGCCGCTTATCTGTCTAATCGCGCTTAGGCGATACACCAAGGACAGTTTCCTTCTTGTCGTCCCCACGGAGAGTATCTGTATACCTACAAACGTTAGCAGCTTACACACTTCATACATACATACATTAATGGTCATTATAAACTTTCATTCAGGATTATGGACTTAGTTTCTCATACCACTTATGTTGGTATGGGACCTACAGTTTAAAGTCGAATTCGAACGACAGATTTTTTGAGAAACTTTTTCATGGAAATTTTTATTTACTCTTCAGAGTTTTTGCATGAAATCTGCTGAGAGGGAGGTCACCGAAAAAATATTTTTTTTATATTTTCGTTTTGATGTCTGACCTGGGGTTTGAACCGTGGCCTTACGTCTAATAAGCTAACACACGACCTACTAGACTGCGACGACTGCACACACTTCTCAAAGGGGAATTAGTCCAGGATCGACACAAGTTTGTGAAAAAGTTTTGTCGCAAACAGAATGGTGGCAAACCCCATACCACAATCGATTTATTGCGTCAAACGTTTAATGGCCATTTAATTAGCCGAAATGGTGATGTCAATTGACCGTCAAGAAGCTGTGATTTGACACCGTTAGGCTATTTTCAGTGTAGCGCCGTTAAAGAAAAGTGTTATGCCGACAAACTAGAGACAATTGAATATTTGGAGGCCACGTTCCTGATGCCGTTGGCGAGATAGAATCCCATTCACACAAAAAATTTCCACGAATATTAGTCCAATTGAATGAGAAACTGTCAGGCACGCCGCGGCAGCCATATGAATGAAATAATATTCCATTTGAAACCGGAAAAATTGTACTTCACAACAACAAAAAATAAATAAATTTGGCAATATTACAAACCGGTTTTGTTTTATTGCATTTTTTAATTTAAACTGTTAACTGACCCACCATATATATTTGCCATACTTATCTAATATTTTTTGTTTTCATAGTTAGCCCACAATTCTGCTATTACCCGCAATGATTTTCCTTTCTTAAGCGGCTATTATAACGAGAGAGAGAGTATTTTGCTATTACACTATTCAGTAAGGTTTGTCAAACAACAGTATACAAGCAAACACTGAAGGATTGCTATAACACAAGCGGAATGACCTTATGAAAAGGCCAAAATATTAAAAATTTCTAATATCCATCAGGTCTGGTTTGCAAAAATAAATTTTGTACTATTATAGGACGAGATGGTTGGTTTGTCAACAGGTCGTGCGTGCAGGCGAAGGCCGCTTTATGGAAATCTGTAATTATTTTACGAGTCTTGTTTTTCGTTTTCTTTTCGTAATTGTTCATTACTGTACTTTACCGTTATACTATGTTCAGAAATGCACTTTTATTGAGTTAATATACTGTTTATTGAGTACAATATTTTAAGTGTTCAGGCATAATAATATACGCAGTTCAGCTGCTCATTCAATTGACAGCTGGTAAACAAAACAGCTGGTTGTTTCAACAACATTGTTTTTATTCTTTTTTTTTTTTTTTTTGTTTTGTCGTTATTGACATTTCAGTTGTCAAATATCAACAGAAAGTGTTCGGATAATTGTAATATGCGCACTGAACATACTTATGATAGTGTTGCATTTTATGTTCTACTCAATATTATAACAATTTGCATATTTACTGCGCAATAATTAATTGAAACTTTATATGAAATATTCAGCTCAATAATGGCGTTTATTAAAAATTGTATTTATTTATTTTTATTTACATAAAAATTCTAGTATTTGTTTGAAAATCCTTTATTTTGGATCACAGCAGCACATCTCCTGGGTAAACTTTCGACTAATGCCATCCAATGTTGCTTTGGAATCGTATACCAAGCTTTATGGACTTCTTCCCATAAATCGTTTAAATTTTTTGGTTTCACTTTACATGTTCTTCAACATCATTCCACAAGTTCACAATTGGATTGAGGTCCGGGGATTGAGCTGGCCACTTTGAAACAGTGATATTGTTTTCCTCTAAGCATCTCTTCACTAGACGTGAGGTGTGCTTAGGGTCATTATCATGCATAAATTTCGTTATTAGAGGCATGTTGTCTTCAGCGAATGGTAGTATAGTGTCTGTTAGAATGTTTTTGTAAACGTGCTAGTCCATTTTAGTATTAATCTTGTAAATGGGACCTACACCATGCCAGGAAAATGCTGCCCACACCATCACATTTCCACCACCATGTTTCACCGTTTTAAGGGTGTAGTTTGGGTGATGCTCCAGGTTTGGAGGGCGCCATACGTAGTGCTTTCCATCAAAGCAGAAGAGGAAAACTTCGACTCGTCGCTCCAAAGTATATTTTTCCAAAATATCATCGGTTTATTGAGATGTTCACTCGAAAACGCTAGTCGAAATTTGATATTTTTTTGACTCAAGTGGTTTACGCTGTGCAATATACCCACGCAAGTTTTTCTCGTTTAGACGTCATCTTATTGTCCTAGACGAAATATCAATACCAAAATCGAATGCAATTTTATTTTTTATTTTACTTGAGCTCGTGAAAGGATTATTAACAGCTACTTTGGGGTGTAGTTTTTCGGGCTGTAGGTTGCTGTTTGCCATTTTTGGTGGTACCATGTTGCTTGATGTGTTCCAGCGCGTTGTAAATCTGGCATCTAGAACATTTAAGCAGCTTGGATATCTCCATTACTATTTTTCCATCAAATTTTAGTTGTTGGATTAGTTTTCGCTCGGCATTGAAATTTCAAGGACCTCTGGCCATTTATAATTAAATATTTCTATGTATTCCAACATAAAATAAAATAAAACAATCGCTGCTCACCATTTAGCTTAAAAAAACAACAAAAAAATCACTTAAAAACCAGATATTTCTGAAATGGCTTGAAATCGTGGCCAGTTTCAAATAAACGTTTTTACAATTATATGATCAAAAAGCAGCGAAACGTAAAAAGAAACAAAGAAACAAATTTCCTTAATATTACAGGGTACATAGAAGAATAAATAATATCAAATTTGATATTACAGGATTGTAAATATTATCACAACTAAGTCAGTCATATGTCGTGTCTTAAATTCGTGGCCACCACTGTATACAGTGGACAGCATAAGTTTACGTACCCCAACTTTTTACATTCTAAGCACCAATTTTTTTAAATAATTGCTATTTTTTATATTATTTTATATTTCCTCTATATTTGAAGAACCCCCAAGGAGAAAAGAGAGTAAATATAGAATTCAAATGCTGAATGCATTAAAATGTTATCCCTAATATGCTGTAAGGAATTCCTTAATATTCTCTTGATATTTACTGTCATTCACTCATACCAAGTTTTTCACAATACTTGTGTTGTTTTTTGCTTTTCGCAGACTTGGCAATTACGCAACCTTCCTTCCAAGCAATCCATCAAAATACTCTCTTGGAGTTATTTCGGGACTCTGTGGAAGTATATTAAGCCTGTGTAGACTTCCGTAGGCAATTCATTAAGTTTTAGTGTCTGTTGAAACTGTTAACTATAGACAAATTGGAAGTTAAAATCATTACGAATTTCTAATTATTTCGCACTTTAGCTGAGGTTGTTAAATAAAATTTTTGAAATACACTGTCTTTATTAATTATTTTCTGGTGACGACACATATCAGCAGTACATTATACTGCTATCACCATGCGTCAATTATTTTTACAAATTTCGGGATATCTAGAATTTTGTTATGCACTGTATATACACATATATGTGTGTATATACATATGTATGTATGTATATATAAAACCAGAATTCGCGCGCAAAAAAAATATTAATAATAGTAATCGGGGAAATTTTTGTTTTCTTTTATTTTTTTTTTTATTTTAAATTTTGCATTCACTTGCTAAGGGTAGCTCATCTGCCGATTGTGTTGCATCACTGCAGTTATTTTCTTTAGAATTTTTATATAAAAACGCAAAAATTTTTATTTTTTAACGACAGTATTCAACTTTTTATTCAACCAAACGGTTCGATTCTTTTTAAATTGATTTTTAATTAAACACGGTGCAGTGCAAATAATCAAGATGTTGCAAATGCGTATCGTATTGTGCCTGCTGTTAATAGCCATCGTTGCTGTATCAGCCATAACTGTGCAACCTCTTAAGGAACAGGGACTCCAGCAGTCGCTATTAGATGCGGATGGTCAGGGACATGAAAATACTGGTGAACGTTTAGCACGTCAATATTATGGAAGCAGAGGTGGCCGCGGTTATGGTGGTGGACGCGGCTATGGTGGTGGACGCGGCTATGGTGGTGGACGTGGTTATGGTGGAGGACGTGGTTATGGTGGAGGACGTGGTTATGGACGTCCTTACTATGGCTAAACCGAAAGTGCATGCGATATAGTATTTTTTTATTAAAATTGTTGGTTTTAAATTTTAAGTTTTACTTGAAGATTCTAAATAAATCTTTTTAAAAAAATTTTCCGGTGGTTTTCTTTCATTAAATACGATTGTCTGTCTGCATTATGATATAGAAAGTGAGAATAGAATAGATTTTGTATGTAAAATGATAATAAAACAGGGACCGTAACTGTTATAACTTTTATCGTAAAAGTCAGAAAATAAAAGTTATTTTTTGACTTTTATTTTTTCGAGCACAAATAAAAGTTATGTTTTGACTTTTATTTTTTCGAGCAGAAATAAAAGTTATTTTTGACTTTTACTTTTTCGAGCACAAATAAAAGTTATTTTTTGACTTTTATTTTTAGGAGCAGAAATAAAAGTTATTTTTCAACTTATTTTTTCGAGCAAAAATAACAGTTATTTTTGACTATTATTTTTGCGAGCAGAAATAAAAGTTATTTTTTAACTTTTATTTTTTCCAGCAGAAATAAAAGTTATGTTTTGACTTTTATTTTTTCGAGCAGAAATAAAAGTTATTTTTGTTTTAATTCATGATGAATTCATAATATTTATTAAAAATTCTTTAAATGAATTAAAGTAATTTATGTTAGAAAATTATTAGAATTAAGTTTTGGGTATATTAAACACTAATCTTTGTGTAATAGGGTTTGAAGAAACCGAAATAACTTTTATTTCTGCTCGAAAAAATAAAAGTCAAAAAATAACTTTTATTTCTGCTCGAAAAAATAAAAGTCAAAAATAACTGTTATTTTTGCTAGAAAAAATAAAAATCAAAAAATAACTGTTATTTTTTTTCTAAAAAATAAAAATCATGTTTTTAAAAAGCATCGCATTTTATACAAATTTGGTCCAAGACAATCAAAATGGTATACTTGGTTTTGTTCTCCGACATTTCCTTGCGGTTGCTTTTTTTAATGAAAAATTCAAAAATAACAGTTATTTTCGGTCCCTGTAATAAAAAGCTGTGCTAATGTGAATTGGAAAATGTAAACTAAAGTGTAATGGATGTCGTCGTAGTCTAGTACGTAGTACCAAAACCCCAGGTCAGACATTTGGAACAAAATGAAATATGAAAGAATATTTCTTCGTTGACTTCCTCTCAGCAGATTTCTGGCAAAAACTCTGAGACCAAATAAAATTGCCATGAAAAGTTTCTCAAAAATTTGTCGTTCGGAGTCGACTGCAGACTGTATGTCCACTCCGCCACTCATGTATAAAAAATTAACGCACATAACATGAGTGGTGTGGGAAACTAGGTTGTACTCCTTTCTAAAGGGTTGTAATGACCAATTATGCATGTGTTTAAAGTGTAAACGTGTAATCTATAGGAAAATGTCCTTCCATCGAAAATACCTCTTGATGTATTTGCAGCCACAAGTCATCAGTCCAGAAACTTAATTAACTTAATATTTAGTATACCAGCCGTACTGTATCTTCTTGGAATAAATAATCGGAATCTTTTCTACCAATATTTTGTATCTATTACCTCACCTTAACCTATTTCATTGTATTATTTCCTAGACCGGACATGCTTGGCCCTATTGTAGCCTCGGCCTGTTTACTGCTTACATTTACAGACAAATAATGTTGTTTGGATTATTCGGAAACGAAAGAAAATGAAAAATGGGTATTTGTACGAAATCATTTGAAATCAACTTAAAAACTTTGCATATTTTTAGCATTGAATGCATCAAATCTCGACATATCCTTTTGGAATAGAATATCACACGCTTCCAATTTCTGTGATCATATTTTATGATTTTTTATAGATTTTCAACCTGATTAAATTTCGAGATCACTGTTTGACAATATCTGAACTATTTTTCGGAACATTGTCTCGCTAAAAATTGTGATTCAAGTGCATTTCCTATTCGATATTTAGTGTGTTTTGTTCAAGTTATCGAATTCGGTATATAATAGGCCTCAAGAGATGACACCTATTCATGCAATGCATTGTGTTGGAATACAGGGAAGATATTTTATAGGGGAGAGGAAAGCGGGGGTAATGTGGGAAATTTTTTTAATAGTCTAGTAATAATTCACACCATCTTTTTTATAATGTCCCACAAACAATCAAACAATCACAAACACAGATAATATCTGGTGGAAATCAGAGATCAGCAGTGAATCGTTTTTTCGCTACTCATAAGCACTCATGAAATTTTGAATATAAGTGAGTCAACAATATTGAAATTTAACTACATACCCTGATTCATTCATACTCACTACTACGCTGATATATAAGAACAGATTGCAATGAGTATGAATATAACGTTGACATCAAACTCATACCATTCGAAATATTTTTGATTCATAAGCCTACTCATTTAAATTCACAAATTTAGAAAAATACTTATAATACTCATAAATGATTCGAGTGATTCGAGTGACTCTAATCATACATCAAAATTTACAGTCTTAGTTGTTGTTGCATTGACAACAGAAGAAAAAAGACATATAAGCAAAAAAGACAGAGCTGCAAGCGGAGCAAACACACAACCTTCTAGTATTGTAGTGTTCGTACGCGATTCCTACTTTTGTGATTCGTGTATATGTTGAGTTATGGATAGTCGAAATCAACATCATACGTGTTGTTAAGTATGAGGATGATGAGTACTTCAAACTTTGAATATGAGTAGAGGTTCCGTGATATTAAAATAAGTATGAATGCGTATAAGTATCAGAAAATATGATTATGATTCGATTCTACTCATCTTTTTGAATACTCATTGCTGATCTCATATAATATATACATATTATATAGAGAAAATTATATTAATTGAAAATATTTTACCTAAATGGGAGATCTAAAACATGAAATCTTTTTAGACGTCTGATTGTTAAACTATTATCTATAATGGCCAACGAGTTATACGTAATTGCTTAATATTAGAAGGTATCTGTTACTGTTCTCTCCAAACTCTCCAAATCTCTGTGTATTGTGCTGTTTGTAATATATCATAGGGTGCTTTGATAATCATTCGCAACGATGAATGCCATAAATACTTATGGGTTACAAAATACATTTATAGAGAAGTATACTTATTTTCTAAACTTAATTCCGATTTTGGATTGAGCAACCAAAACAATTTCTTCACTTTCATGTCTAAATGGGATCATTTAGATTTTATGTGGATTTACCACGTTAATCGTCTCTCTAAATGCATGCCTAAATATTTAACGTGATTGCTTTTCGGAATGTGTAAACCATAGTGAATCATTCATGACTATTGCTGGGCAATCATTTCGTCTTATGCTGAAAGTAACATGGGTAGGAACTCACCGTAGTCTAGTAAGTAGTGTGTTGGCTAATTAGACGTAAAGCCAGGGTTCGAGCCCCGGGCCAGACATCAAGACAAAATACAAAAAGTATTTCTTCGGCGACTTTCTCTCTGAGAGATAATTAAATTGCCATGAAAAATTTTCTCAAAAATCTGTAGGTCGGAGTCGACTTTAAACTGTAGGCCCCACCACTCATGTATAAAATTAACACGCACAACATGAGTGCTTTGAGAAACTAAGACGTTGTACAATGGGTCAATTCGACCTCCGGGTACTGTACTTGTCTTAATTGACAGGTACACATCCTCTAACCTAACCTAACCTAAACTGTGTAGACTTTTGTTCGTTTACTTTTATATTCCAATAATTTAACCAGATCTGCAGTTTATCAATCTGATTTTGAAACAGACTTGATGCTTCTATTGCCGACAAACTAAGGATGCAGTGTCATCAGCATAAATGGCCACAGTAATATCATCCAAGCAAGCCATATCTGAGGTATAAATGGTATGCTTATAGTATTTCGGCTTTGATTTTGCAATAACTTGATGTTTCATGGTTGATCTTTACATAAAAGTGACGTTCGCTAAAAAAAGATTTCAAAGAAATAAACAAACAAACAAAAAAATTAATTCGTTAATTATTTGAGTTAATTATTCATTGAGTTTTATAGTTCCCTTTACGTAACTAATACACAGAAGTTACTCTTCAATTTCGACTCAAGGTATGTAAGTAAACTACAGATATGTATATCAATCCTATCTTCTGTAAAAATAGCCTCGAAACATTACCTGAAAGAAATAATTCCATTAACAGCGACTAAAAGATTTCTAAGTACGTAGTTCTTTACGTAAATGTTCCTGTCTAAGAACAAATTAAATTTGTTTTGGTTTTTCAAAATGTCGAAAATAATTCGTTTTTTACATTTTAATAACAACACAACGTGAAATCATATTTTAATTATTATGAGTGACCACACACCTCAAGTACTGAATAGTAAAGTAGAGTCTACGGAGGGAATCCAAATCACAATCCACATAGCACACTACGCATCACACTACCAATATACGAATACATCAATATATTCTAATAAAAAAATATTACGAGCCAATTTTCTCTTTGTGAAGCAACCAAAGACAAAAATTTTAAAAATATGTATGTATAGAAAAGTAACACAATTCGTTTCACTTCATTTCAAATCAGCCCACGTTAAATTTTAATTGAACAGAGTTCTGTTATTCTAATCGTACGATTAACATGAAAGCCGTTACTTGATCTTCTGGGATATTTTAAAGATGATCACATTCTTTTCATCTGAATGAATGAATGAATGAATTGTTCTTAACATCAACAACAATTCGTGTCTGTTGAAACTGTTAACTTGCTTCATTTGTACGTCAAATAGTAATGAAAACGTGATTGCCACTGTTGTGATTCCCACTAAAAATGCTTGTTTCCTAAATTATTTATTAATGATTAAGCCTTTAATTATACGAATATTTTACACCAGACCACCCGCTTTTTGTAATAGGAATATTATTTAATGATCAATAGATTGATTGTTAAGATAAATACATGAGTAGAAGTGGCCATCAATGTGAGAAGATATGCACTCTTCGAGAAACAATCATTCTTTTTCGCTTTCAGCACTGACCGAACAGTGAAACCACTTGCCCAAAAGACGTTCAAGTGATACCTTATACTATGTTCAGATATGCACTTTTATTGAGTCATTATTCAGTTAATTGAGTAGAATATTTTAATATAATAATATACGCAGTTCAGCTGATTATTCAATATTTATTTGACAGCTGGTAAACTAAACAGCTGGTTTTTTTTTGTTTGTCGTTGTTGACATATGAGTTGTCAAATATCGACAAAAAGTGTTCGGTTAATTGTAATATACTCACTGAGCATACTTATGACAGTGCTGCATTTTAAGTTTTACTCAATATTATAACAATTTGCGTATTTATTGCACAATTATTAATTGAAACTTTATATGAAATATTCAGCTCAATAATGGCGTTTATTGCTATTTACGCAATAAAGGTACATATCTGAACACCGTATTACTCTACGAAATAACAGTGTGCATCTAAAAAATAGGTGAAGAACAGTTTCTCTACTGGCTTGTCGCTGTAACTTCTACAGCAGTTACTCACCAAGCCATATGACCAAGACCAATGAGTTTCTTATGAAATGTACAAAAACTACGCTTAGTGTGCCCTCTATCTAACCCTTGCCAGATTTGCTGCGCTATTTTGGCCGTATCTGAATTTGCATAAATAGATAGAATCTATTACTGCATCATTCTTCAGATTCTCGATGTAGTTCCAGTTCCAGATTCTCGATGTAGTTCCCAAACTAGAAAATTCACTCGAAAGTTTCATTGTTATGTCAGACCTGTCCAATGCATCCGCTCTGCACCATTACTATTATGTCGCGGTACCCATTTTATGTGAAAATTGATCCGCTTTGCCAGTGCACTCACAGCTCAATGGCTAACATTTTCACCTGGAAGACGCTGCATTGATCCCGGAAACTTATCAAATGAGCTATACCTAACGACTCTAAAAGGACACGCAGACCCACACCTTCAAGAAGTCGACCTAAATTGTACGCAGCTCTTCACTGTATAATTCAATCAAAATGGAAACTTGGTTACAGATTCGCAAGGGTTGCTGAGCTTATGGAAGCAACACGGCTTGAAGATTCTGCAGCCCAGTCATGAAGAGGTCAAAGTAGAGATTCTGCGACATAAGAACAATAAAGCTGCAGGCTCTAATAGCATGCCCGTTGAATAGCCCCACTGTGTACGCCACCTACACCCTTCACGTTCATACAAGGTTCTTACGAGCATGTTGTATGAACGACTGAAGCTACTCGTTAAAGCACTGATTGGACGTTATCAGCGCGGTCTTAGATCTGTTAAGTCAACCATCGACCAGTTTTCCACATTGCGTCAAATCCTGGAGAAGAGACATGAAAACTGTGTTGGCAACCATGTTATGTTAAGTGAGCCTTCGATAGGAATCGTGTTTTTGCTCGGTGTTTCTGCAAAATTGATAAAGCTGTGCAAAATGACGTTGGGTAACTTCTGTAGCTTTGTCAAGTTAGGAATGGACTTCTTCTAAACTTTTGATACCATTCAAAGTTTCAAGCAAAGCTATGGAGAGTATTCTTTAGAATGTTGAAGCACAAGGCAATGGCACATTTTTCTACATAAGTATCCAGTTCCTTGCGTATGCTAATGTCATTATCATTATTGGACGCAACAAACGAGATGTTTCTCCTGCTTACGGCGTTACTAAACGGGAGCCTGCCAAAATGGATCCGGCAGTAAATGAGGGCACAACGAAGTATATATTGCCGGCAAGTATTGGATCTCAGACTACGGTTGATAACTACACTTTCGATGTTGTCAGAGAATTTGTTTGTTTTGGGTCCACTGTTACTAGCAAATATGATGTCAGTCTGTAGACAAAGCGTTGGGTCGCTTATGCCGACAGGTGTTATGGTGTTCTTATGGTCTCAATAGGCAATTCAGTAGTAGAGACCTCTCGTGCGGCGAAACTAATGTGCTAAAGTGTGCTCTTCTTCCACTTGCTTCTCTATGGCGCAGAAGCATGGACACTGTTACAGCCTATTGCAGCAACCTTGAGAGTATTCGAGAGAAAATTCTTCCAGTGGGATTTAGCATCCGGTTGACAGTCGCCGTAGTCTAGTAGATAGTGAGTTGGCTTATTAGACGTAAGGCCACGGTTCAAACCCCACGTCAGACGTCAAAAGGAAAATATAAAAAAAATATTTCCTCGGTGACTACCTCTCAGCAGATTTCTAGCAAACACTCTGAGAGTAAATAAAATTGTCATGAAAAGTTTCTTAAAAAATCTGTCGTTCGGAGTCGACTTTAAACTGTAGCTCCCGCCACTCATGTCTAAAATTAACACACACAACATAAGTGATGTGAGAAACAAGGTCCATAATCCTGATTGAAGGGTTGTAATGACCAATTATGTATGTATGTTCGCATCTGATCTAAAAAAAACTTTATAAGCTCCTCAAAAACATGCACGTTGTGCCTCGCATTAACATCCAGCATCCAAACTGACTCGTCCATGTCGTTAGAATTTAAGAGTGTATTCCGGTGAAGTGTATATTTGCGGGTATTAGTGGAAGTTAGCATAGAGAACGACCTTGCTTGCCTACATTAGAAAAACCAAATTATAGTACCCTTTTTGAAACTTATTCAAACAAATTTGCTTAAAAATAAAATTCTTAAGCCGTCATTGCGTCAACGTTCCATACGTATAGGCTCATCTATAGAGCGGTAATAAACAAAACGAATAAAATTTACTTCAATGACTAATTTATCAATTACCAACAATAATTATAATTAAAGATGTTCAGTTAAATAAATTATTTAATTTATCTAATCGCTTACAAACAGACAACGCGCATTTAAATCTCTTAAATGTTATTTAATTTCTTAGAAAATTATAAAAGTAAACAAAATAATCGTCAATTATTTCGCTACGATTAATATGCACAGTTTTATTAACGAATAATTTGCAATAAATTTATTTAAATTTTCTGAATTCTACAATAACTACAAGAAACAAATCATTTACGTTTTAAACGAAATTAAAACAAAAAAAAAGAAATTTAAATAAATTTAAATTTCGGAAACTTAAAGTTTAGCATCACATCAGATAATGCACACACACTTTGAAATTGAAATTCTTTAAATAACAGATGTTCAATTAGTCACACTTAACAACAACATCTGTTGCCGCCTTAATTTTTAAGTCACATTCACATACAAATGCCAACAGATTTCCTTATTGAAAAACATTTCATAAACGAACCGGCATACTTACGGTATACTCTTGTGCGAACAAATACAAGATGTTCAGTCAGCCTAAGAATATGCTTTAAATTTGTTAGAATTTCTTTAATGACACTACACTCAACTGAAATTTTATTGAATATTGAATGGAAAAACAAAAGACTTAAAACACAAACGGGAAATCATATTCTTTTTTTTTCATAATGGCCGACCATGTAAAACTGTTTCAGAGGCCAATAGAGAACCCACAATCTTATCGAAGTTTTTAAATAAATTTTTGGTAGAGTTAAAAAGCAGAAATATTATTCGTTTTAAAATCATAATTTTAACTGGTTTTCTTGTAAGCAGGTCGTATGAAAATAAATTCAAATCTCTTAATTAGGAACAGTATTGTTTCCAACTCACATTTCATTAATTTGAGGAAAAGTTATGCATCTTTATCATGTCCAATTAACCGAATTGACAAAGTAAAACTATGAAATAGTGAATGCAGTAGCCATAAAGCTTTCTGAAATTTCTTTCTGAATACAATAGATTCTTTGTTTATCTATGCCATTAGAGTCAAGGTGTGAATTGCTTTTAAATAGAATCAAATGTTAATATTTTCGGTTTTAGTCATCGCTGGCATATATTTTTTTCGTTTTTTTTTTCAATTTATAATCACAATAAAATATTATGAAATCTTTATGTACACACAGCCACAGAGTAGCCAAAAAGAAAGTGGATATTAAGTGGAGGATAAAATTTAAAAAAATTTCACCGCAAATGAAATTGTTTAAATAAAATACAACGTCCAGTTCGAAATTCAAATTAGTCTCGTATTGAAAGTGACAAGATGAGGAACATTCGTAATTTTTGCATAATTTTTTTACTCTTTGCGGCATTTTGTTATGCCCAAGAGATTGAAACGAATTCTGAAGATAATGAACTTCAGTTGCGTTTTGGCAGACGCTCTCAACAAACGGAAAATTCAGGTGAAAATGTTAAAAAACAAAAACACCAACAGAAACAAAAAGAAGAAGACTCGGTGGCCACAACCCGATCCCAGCTAACATCTGCCACAGTAAATGGCTTGAATACATTGCAAAACAATGTGGATCCTACTGGAAATGTAATGCAATTACAAGTAAGATTTTTAGAAAATCCTTTCAATGGAGGCGCTCTACCAAGCTATGCCTTCAATTATCCTTATCAAGGCCATCCACAACAGCAGATTCTATCCTTGGCTAATCAAGGTTTCGTATTTGGAAATCCTAATCAATTACTGCCACAACAGCAGTCACAATCTCTGCCAGATTTTATGAATGGCCAACAACAATCGCTTATGAATTCTTATGCCAACGTGCCACAGCAAGGACAATTAAATGTTCCACAGAATTTAAATCCCGCCTACGGTGCTAACTTTGGCGGCTATGGTGGTTTAAATCTGGGCCAAACAGGCTTGGAAAATAATATCGGTATACAGGGAGAACCAATTCTTCCACCTTCTGGTTATCCACATTTATTTGGTCAGCTCGGACAAGCAGCCGGTATACCCTTCACTTCGTTACCTGCAACACCAAATGGAATGCTGCCTCATGTGCCCATAAACGTTGATCAGCAATTGCTGTTCAATCATCCAGCTTTGCAGCAACAGCCACAATTAATAAATCCCTTACTAGGCAATGCCCCGTTTGGAATACCTCCTCATAATGGAGTAAATTATGGGTTTGGAATGGCTCCTCATAACGGTGTAAATTATGGTTTTGGTGCTGGATTTCCAGAGTTTATGAGAAACCAACGTTCTCTGGAACAGAATGCCGACGATGAATAAGTAGTTTGAACACGTTAAAATGATATTTTAATTTAAGATTTTTTTATTTATTTTATTTATTTATAAACAATAGTAAACTGTATTGTTAATTAAAATTAACACTTTAATTTATTTATTTCATACAGTATAATAAAATTATTCATTTTTTTACAATTAAAACAAAACATATTCTTATTCGACGCTTTCGGTATATTCTGCATAAATTGAAGATATTCTCAAAACTTTCCTGTTGAATATAACAAGCAATGAATGAAAGAATTTTGGTAAACATGGCTAATCGTTGAATGAAGTCGACGTAGTCTATTAGGTAGTGTGTTGTCTTATTAGACGTAAAGCCAGGGTTCGAGCCCCAGGCCAGACATCAAAACAAAATACAAAAAGTATTTCTTCGACGACTTCCTCTCAGCAGATTTCTGGCAAAAACTCTGAGAGTAAATAAAATTGCAATGAAAAGTTTCTTTAAAAATCTGTCGTTCTGAGTCGACTTTAAAATGTGGGTCCCACCTTTCATGTATAAAATTAACACACGCAACATAAGTGGTGTGAGAAACTAGGTCGTAATCCTGACTGAAGGGTTGTAATGACCAATTATGTATGTATGTATGGCAAATCGTTAAGTAGACGATGAAAGTTGAAACTAGTGTTTGTCACTGACGTTTCTCTATATAACATAGTTTTTAAGTTTTCAACACGATGCTTGACAAAGTTCTTCACAACGATAGGGCAGCCCCCTAGAGGTTGGCAAAACCGTCGTTCAAGCGTCAAACGCAAACGACATCTGTTCTTTAGTTCTTAGCTTACTTAACTCTGCATATAGCTTAAGTTGTTTAATGCTGTCAGTGAAACAGCCAATCTAAAAATGAAATCTCTTCAATTTAATGTCGCGTCCCAGGGTAAAAAAGAGATAGAGAATGTAGGTTAATTTTATTGACTTGAGAGTCTCTTTTAGAAACGGAGGATCTGGAGAAGATTCCACCATATGTTTGTTCGTCTTAGATCCATTTGAACAATTTATCTTTGTGTACGAAACTTGCAATCTTTAATAAAAATATAAAATCCGTAAGCTTTCGAAAAGCTACGAAACTTGACATAGGAGTGATGCAATTGTTCATGAGCATTTTAACATTCTTTGGATATTCTGCTCGAGGACTAAAGCCAAAACACATATGGTGTTAACTACCCCCATCTAATGAAATAAGGCGACGTATACAGCTGCAGCTCCAAAAAGTTAGCAAAATTGCCCTGGACTGAAACCTATTGCAGTATAGCAGAGTTTATACATTACCCAACGACTAACCACCACCAAATCAAAAATGAAATAAAATTTAACTCCCATTAGCCATTTTTAGTTTTGCTTTCCATTCCAAGAGTGAACTATTGGGTTGTTCGTAAGTAAGTAACTTCGTTGTTTTTTTTTCGTGGAAATGAAAGACAGTTTTCGTATAATATCAATCAAGTGGTCATAAACTGTTGAATTTGATAAATTTAACCTCAATCCGATCTCACGTGATGTTCGCATCAACTAATGCCTTTTTGCGTCTTTATCAGCTTTAAGCGGCCTTCCCGAAGGTGGTGCATCTCCGACATCAAAATTGCCGTATCGAAATTTAGCGAATCAGTTCTGGCACTGGCGTACTGTTAGCACACCTTCTCCATACACATCGGCCAATTTCTTCCTGGCTTGAACAGCATTTTTACCCTTTCTATAGTAAAATAGTAAGATACGTCGAAAATGGTGCTTATCGCTCTCCATATTTAAAAGGCCACCCACCATAAACTACTGCGTAGAATTAATTGGAATTATTCACACACAACCCTTGCTATATGAGCTCTCAAAAAATGTAAAAGTTATACGGCTTAAGTGTGTAGTTGGATGCAAAAAAATATAATTAAATCCTCTGTCGGGAAAAAATGAAATTACTTTCCGAACAACCCAATATTTTACGATCATACAAGTCTATGCAATCTACGCGAGCTGGACCACATATTTCAATTTCTTTTTTTCATTTTCTCCATTCTACACGAATGGAAGAGCCATGTCTTCATTTAGTGGATAATAATGGCTTTTTACCCATCTATGTAACAACGTATCCTGCATTGTTACTTTGAAGTTTTTCATCCCATTCCCCTTTCTCAGACAGTTAACCTGGCTTTAGCTTTTGTGCCGCTTGAATAATTTTTTTTTGTCACCTCAAGGCAGATAGTATCTC
This sequence comes from Sarcophaga subvicina, assembly GCA_936449025.2. Taxonomy (NCBI): domain Eukaryota; kingdom Metazoa; phylum Arthropoda; class Insecta; order Diptera; family Sarcophagidae; genus Sarcophaga; species Sarcophaga subvicina. The sequence goes on from OW388084.2 coordinate 46,430,343, forward strand.
ATTCCCATTCATTGAAATAATCCACCAGCTTTAGACTTGATTAAAATCGATGGGGGTAAATGCAGCTGAAGAAGTTTTTCTACAATATCGCTTCAAGATCGAGGCTTAGCAAAACATCTGAAACTCATACATCAACATACATATATTTCGAAATCTAAAACCAGTCTGTCTCGTACAGGAAAGACAAAATTTCTTAGTAAAAATTTTGAAGTTGACACGATTACAGGCTTACTCGGTACTCGTAATTGATATGTTTGGAAGAAGGCGATTTCTGAAGATAAGTAGACTTCATCAGCATCATCTCCACAGAGAATGAAAGCATTTTCATTAAGAATATTCACAATCTGTTGGTCATTCATTCTCAAATTAAGAAGAATTAATATTTACGTGAATTTCAGATAGATAACAACTAGCAGTTATGCCTTTCTACTTTAATGACGTATTAATACGGCCGACATCGCCGTAGTCTAGTAGGTAGTCTGTTGGCTTATTAGACGTAAAGCCAGGGTTCAAGCCCCAGGCCAGACATCAAAACAAAATACAAAAAGTATTTCTTTGCAGACTTCCTCTCAGCAGATTTCTGGCAAAAACTCTGAGAGTAAATAAAATTGCCATGAAAAGTTTCCCAAAAATCTGTCGTTCGAAGTCGACTTTAAACTGTAGGTCCCGTCACTTATGTATAAAATTTAAGCACACAACATAAGTGGCGTGGGAAACTAGGTCGTAATCCTGACTGAAGGGTTGTAATGACCAATTATGTATGTATTGATACGGCCATAACTATCCGTAATATTTTGGAATGTAATTTTCACAGATGATAGAGGGTTTTAGCATGGTATGCGAAAAATTTATATTACAGAAGTCTTGTAAATAGTATGTTGGCACATTAGAAGTAAGGCCACGGTTCAGATATCTCCAACAAATCGAAGTATTAAAGTATTTCTTCGGCGACTTCCTCCCAGCAGATTCCTGGCAAAAACTCTGAGATTGGCATGAAAATTTTCTCAAAAATCTGTGGTTCGAAGTCGACTTTAAACTGTAAAACCCAAATTAACACACCGCATTAGTGGTGTGAGAAACTGGATCATAATGTTGCCTGAAGTGTTGTAATGGCCAGTAAAGTTAGTAATACGAAAAATTTATATACATTCCATCAATCTAAAAGGCCACATAATAAACGTGTCGAATTCTTTCAAAGTTTGTTTCAAACACAATATTGTATTAAATTTATCCTTGAATTTTTTTCTCGGTCTTATGCTACCAGTTAAAGCGAACTAAAAATTTTCTCTGTAAACAATTTGATGATTAACTAGCCAAGCCACTCCATCACAAATGACCACGTTTTGCAAGAAAAATAAATACTAAAAAAACTTTAATACGTAGTTAACACATTTGCATCGTACTATTTTTACTCAAACTTTTCTATAAATCTCGGGGTAATTTTCGTTATTATTTTCTTGATTATCTTAGCCGGATTGTATAGGATACGGGAGCAAGGCCCGTTCTGGAATTAAAAAAGCGATTAACAATTACTCCAGGCATGGAACAGTACGATTTATATGGGTGTCAAGGAGTGATCGGAAATTAAGAAGTGATTATTCTTGCCAAAAAAAAAACTAGAGTACTGCAGATCATAAGCTTGGATAACCCATTGAAGACAAAGCTGAGAAAGAAGACGGAAACGTCACATCGACTATTATGGAACAATGATAGAGTAGGAAAAATTTTCGAAGATACTCCGGAACAATTCTGATGAAAAGAAAACCATGGACACTTTGCCTGGCATGTACATCTAAACTGGATACATGCTGTAGATAATAAAGAATGCTGGACATGGAAAACTTTTTATGTCATTGCACAACCTTCAGGGTCTCGAAATCTTAATATGTTCGTAAAAAAACAATTCCAGTGATAATTCGCCTTAGCGAACTGGATGGCAGTCGTCAAATAGACTTGAACGCGATTGGTGGTCTGCTCTCCTTCAATCTACCTACCAGGCGGATTTTGGGTTATAAATGTTCATCTTCCTCAGTAAGGAGTCATATCTTCATTTAAGGATCTTCTGTCCTTGTTCAATATTTCTTAAAATTTAAAAAAAAAATGCGGTCCAAAAGTGGTTAAATTTCTTTGAGCATAGCTTTCTATAAAAGAATGGAGATTAGGAAAAAATTGTACACCTCGTTTCCTAAGGCCTAATGTTTCGAAAACCAGAAATCTCGCTTCAGGATGTTTACAAAATTTTTTTAAAAACCAATTATTTTGTCTCCTGCTGTGAATTCGTTGTGAATAGTTTCCAAATAATTTTTTTTAAATTTTTTTATTGTTTATTGAATAAAATAATATTTTTTGTTTTTGTTAATTTAATGTGATGGTGTGTGTGTTACTTTATGGTATACATAGTTAATGTGTGTGTGTAAGTGTGTCTAAATGTAAACCGAATACGAATTTAATCAAATACACGACGCCATGATTTCAATTTAAATGTAACTTTTTTTAAGGGAATTCAAATTAATTGTACTGCTGGTAAGTACTGGCAGGACGTTGACGATATAACTGCTGCTGTGGTGCTTGTCGGCGAAGCAGTTGCTGCTGCTGTTGCTGTTGATGCAACTGGTATTGGGCAGCTTGCAATAGAGCCTGTTGCAATTGTTGCGGTCTGCTAACACTGCCACTTCCAACGATTGGCTGTGCCAGATTTGGTTGAGCACCACGTACGGAATTACTTTTTAAGCCGCTGCTTACGGCAAAACTATTTCCATTCGATGGCCGACCACTGGCCATGCCACCAAAGCTATATGCACCCACGCCTACATTTCTTTGACCTGAATTTCCAGAAACTGCATTTAGCTGAGACGATGACAAACTTGCTGTCAAATCGGAAGCAGCATTGCGTACATTAAAGTTTGATGTTGGCCCTGAAACAGGGCGATAATTTGAACCGCTGCTAATACTACCGCCACTACCATAGCGTGTAGCTTGCCTTGTAATTCTTTGTATTATTTCGGGTGCCTGTTGAATATGCAGCCCTAAAGCTCCACGATTTGCATAATGCATCAACCAAATGAGGCACAGCCAAAAACAGCACAAATATTTCATTATTCCCAGCTTGAAACAAACAAAAAGACGCAACAATACGAGTTTATGATACGAACGTTTAAAAGAAACTGCCAACATCCTTAGGCTGGTGTTGTTCTTTTATATTGACATTGGCAGTTGCTTTGGAAAAACTGTAATAAAATTTCTTTCTACGCACAAAATTCATGTCAAGTTTGGAAAAACTTTTTTTTTTTTTAAACACAATGTGAGGAAAACAGTTACGTACGACTGGTAATATTTTTTTGTTTTCTTTTCATAGTTTTTTGTTTTTGTTTTTCATATCATTGAACTCTCTTGCATAACAACTTGTAACGCATTTCTGGTTTTAGAAATTCGTAAGAATTTGACTTGTCACTGTGTACACCAAAAGTGTAGCTATCGGCGGTTTCTTACAGATTGTGGGCATTTATGTACATGACGATAAAATTTTCAAAATACAAGGTGCGGCAGGAAAATTATATCGAATAAATTACCTTTTAAGTTCCCCAAATAATTCGTAGGTTAAGATGTCATTTTAACATCTAAAATGAGTGCGGTTGACGTCATTGGTAAATCAATAAATGCTAATGCAAGTTATGAACAGAGAGTTTTTGCGAGAGTTTGTATAAATTTAGGTTCGTGTTGTAGGGTACCAAAGGAAGTTCTGAGCGTCTATAATTTACTTAATTGTTGATTCTAAGATTCTTATATGTTACAGGCATTCATCTGATTTGATTGAGTGCAACAATATTGATCGAAACTTGCTATGTTATTAGGTTAGTATTTCGAAAAAAGAGAGAAACAAGTGATGAACAATAACAACTAAGCTTTTAGTATTATTATCGGGTCTTTCATTAAGCACTTCATAGTTAACCCTGGACGGTTACTGTTCGTCGAATCGACGAAGCTCATTTACTCTTTATCATATAACTCTTTTATGTTTGACCAAACTTCGCTCTTTTTTCAACAACGTTAGTTGATAATGAAAGCTTGCAGTCAGTAGACGAAAAAAAAATTTTCTGTTTGTGGATTCAACGAAGAGTAAACTTACTGTACAAAAATGACCATCCAGGATTAAAAAACGGGTGGCCAGGATACGTTTACTCACTACAAGCTTAACCATCCAGGGTTAAACAATACCAAATCGTGTGTGAGATATCGTTGAAATGTTTTATTCGTTATAAGGATCTATAGATGCCACATTTTATTTATTTTATCATATACAATTTACATGACTCTGGCGAATAAATCAGAAAGAGTTTGACTGATGTCATGACCTAAGTTGACTTTGAGAAACGATGTGATTTTAAAACAATCCCACAAAAAAATTCCATTCATTTCCGACAACTACAGGATGCCGTGATAGCCAAATTACTACCCAAATTACAACCCTTCAGTCAGGATTACGACTTAGTTTCTCACACCACTTATGTATGTTGTGTGTGTTAATTTTATACATTAGTGACGGAACCTACAGTTTAAAGTCGCCTCCGAACGACAGATTTTTTGAGAAACTTTTCATGGCAATTTTTCATTCGCTCTAAGAGTTTTTGCCAGAAATTTGCTGAGAGGAAGTCCGCGAAGAAATATTTTATCATATTTGCATTTTGATATCTGAACTGGGGGTTTGAACCGTGGCCTTACGTCTAATAAGCCAGCACACTAAAAACTTTTCCTCGTCAACGGAGCTCCTTTCACTCGCCTCTCGGTCTTTTTTGATAGTCAGGCCGCGATAAGATCTCTATCGTGTTTCGTAAATAACTCTAGGATCGTTAGGGAATGTCGCCGCTGTCTCGACCTTCTTTCTGGGCGCTTCACCAGTGTCTCACTGGTATGGGTCCCCGGGCACAGTTACATTCCGGGAAACTGTAGGGCCGACGAGCTCGCCAGAGCTGGTGAGCTCCTTCCGGAATCCTCTTGAATTGAACTGCCTCAGTTAAGTTGGACATTGCGCGGAAATTCTCTCGGGACGCCAACCTATCCTGGGTCAATGAGGAGTCCTGCTTCACCGCTAGACTTACCTGGCCCTCGATGGTTAGAAGGCGTACCAACTAATTACTTGGTCTTGGTCGTGACGTCATCTCATCCACAGTGGCCGTGCTTACAGGTCATTGCGTTATGGGTAGTTACGCGGAGAGAATGAGGCTCCCATTTAACGACTTCTGCCATGGATGCAGAAGCGCTGAGGAAGAAGAGACTGTTATCCACTTTCTTTGTCAGTGCCCGTCACTCGCTAGGTGTAGATATAGGCTATTTGCCTCCCCTTTTCTTGTCAGCTTGACGGAGCTATCATCTGTTGATATCAAGGATATAGCTTCGTTCATCAAACGTTCTGGCTGGTTTTCCAGTGTAGAGTAGTCGTGCTTTTGATGTGCAGCCCTTGAGCTGACCAACTTCTTCCTCTTCCCTGATTTTGGTGGAACTTGGTCAGTACAGAGACTGCGTTCACCCGTGGCATCACAACGGGCCGCTATGCGTACTCAAGTGAGCTTTGTTATATCAGAGCTACCACTCCGACCTAACCTAACCTAAATACTAGACTACGGCACTGGACTATATCTGGAAATATTGTTGATCACTTCTTTATATGTGTATAGTGTCTTTCATTAAGCGCTTCCTATCTTTAAATTTAAAGAAAGTAGGTGTGTATGTGAGACATAATTAGAGAGATGCCATTATGTGCAGAATAAATATAAAATCATTCAATCGCACATCCAAAATGTCAAATTTTCTATGACTCTGGTGTGCAGATCATATTTAAGCCGATGGCATAAGGTATGTTGGCTTTGAGGACCACTGTGGTTTGAAGTACATCTACGATTTAAAAAAACCCTTACGGGATTACAAAACCTACTTTCGGCGGCCTATTCACATCACTTCCAGTTGGTATGACCATGAGCTATATGCCAGGTTGCACTGTCCTGTTGAAACCACATTCCGTTGACGTCCAGATCATGCAATTCGGACCAAAAGAAGTTAATCGCCATCGAAATATATTGCTCGCCGTTGACAGCATTCAATGTCGTTCTGAAAGAAATATGACTCGGGGTCGCCGCCTGCTCAAAACCCACACCAAACAGTGACTTTTTCGGGATGGATTGAACGTTCTTAGCTCTCAAGTGATTTGTTGGTAATCATCGTTCCAAATTCGATAATTTGGTTTGTTTACGTACCCATACGTCCATAAATGGATCTTATTACTAAACTGTGTTATTTTTCCGTGTATATATTTTCAGACTTTGTATGAGTGATGTGACGGTAGGGTATACCGTCATCCGTACATATTTTATCATCTTCAAAGTAATATTCCTTCCAACACTTTCCCCACATACTTTTACATTCGTAAGTTAACTTTGTCTTTAAATAGACCTCTTAGGTTTTAAAAAATCCATGAATATTTATTTTTTTTTGTTTATCTATACCATGCCGTTATCTTGTCTATTTGCGATATCATGAACATATCTGAAGTTACACTGTGTAGTGAAATATTAATTCGGTGTGAATGCCTAAAAAATGTTTTGTTATTCAGTTTCTATTTTTATGCGAAGAGCAAGAATTTAACTCATAATCGTTAAATCAGGTTGTTGCCGGTTAATCAGTGTGAACGTGAGTTCGTATGCATGTGCGTGAGCGTTTAGTATTTTTCTTCATTTAAAATTATTTTCCGCCAAAACTGGTTCGAAATACGATCAACTCAAGTTTAAATTTTTGTTTTTTTTTTGGCATTTGTGTTCAACATTTTTTTCAATTTTTTTTATTTCTTCTCTTTTGCCGAACCGAACTGGAAAATTGTGTTTCAAATGTCAAGTGCAGTAAACAAGTTTCCAAACTAGTGCCACCGATCAATTGTTGTTCAAATACTCGAATACAAAAATGTATAGAGACTATGTAGTCTGAATAGAAGAAATGCAACATTTTTTCTATTTTTTTTTTCAAAACGGAATACTACAGAGTAATGATTAGTTTCGGTCTTTAAATTTGATGGACACAATGCTCTATATTTAGAATATTTCTGTTTTTCTTCTTCTTCTTCTTTTCAATGTTTATTGTGTTCAATTAATCAGTAGAGTTTGTAATTATTTACCATCGAAGCTGAATATGTAATGAAATGGGTAGCAAGTTATTAAGAAATATGGAACATCATCTGTAAGGAATTTTAAAAATTGCAAATTTAAAACAAAATATTGTGCATCGGATAGAATATTTTATTCATATGAAATGGATTTCAGATTAAAAATGGAATAAAATTTAATTTTCACTTTATCACGTTTAGAAATATCCCATTTAAGTCAAAAATACTAATCGTATAGCAAAATAAATTGTCCACTGCACAGACAACCTCTTTTTTCAAGATCTACACACAGGGAATGACTCTCATTCAAGCAGTGCATTGTGTTAGAATTAGTATAATAGATGGAAGGAGTACGGTCCATCTTAAGAAATCAAATGAAAAATATTCTGACTCCAACGAACATCACATTAAATTTCTATGCTCAGAACATCAAGAGCTTCTGATGTTATTTCTCCCCAATATTTACGCCACCCTCAGTTACAGATGATGATGACCCCTATTGTTTTGGAATACAGGAAAGTATATACAGCATATTAAAGTCGCCGTAGTCTAGTAGGTAGTCTGTTGACTTATTAGACGTAAGATCACGACTCAAACCCCAGGGCAGACATCTCGAACAAAACAAAATATGAAAAAATATTTCTTTAGCGACTGAGCAGATTTCTGGTAAAAACTCTGAATGTAAATAAAATTGCCATGAAAAGTCTCTCAAAAAATCTATCGTTTGGAATCGACTTTAAACTGTAGGTTCCAACACTCACGTATTAAAATGAACGTACACAACATATGTGGTGTGAGAAGCGCTGTCGTTATCTTGACTGAAGGGTTGTAATGACCAATCATGTATGTATGTATGTATATACAATGTGTGTATACCTTTAGCACTTTTTTTAATTGCTAATAATTCTCACTTTCTTTTTTCTATTGTGAGTATTCATATACAATGTCAGACAAACAATCAGACAAACACAAACACCCAGAGCCCCTAGTGGGAATTGACCCCACACCCTCGGCACATGAAGATTAGCACACAATCAACTAGGCCATCGTGGCACCTAAGTGGACATTACTGTCGCGCTTACGAGTTCTTAAACAACATGGGATCTTTCGCGGATTAAAATCACGCACACTACCTTATTCGGAGATTTTACTTCATTAATCTTAATCTCCAATTGAATAACAAATATTTCTGTCATCTGTAAAAGGTTAGATAAGATTGGAAGTAGAAAAAGAAAAAAAAAAGTTTGGAAAGAAAAATAAGAAATACAGTTGGAGAGAAATCAAAACCTTGTGATACTTCTGAATTCAGCATGAACTCTTCTGGTGGAATCCTATCTGTAACAACCCGTACAGGGCTATTCTTGATAAAGAACGAAATAAATCGATAAAAGGAGCTACCAATACCAAAAGCAATGAATTTAGATACATGTGCTTTGAAAATATCTTGAATCACAACCTTGATCTCCCCAAATCGTATATAATATGTACATATGACTCGATCATTTTGTATTCGATTAGGCAACGATTAACAAATTAAAATGTTCTTCTGTTCAACGTACCTTTTCTTTTTCTAGCCTTATTCCAACAATTTTGTATACATTATGATTACGTCTTAGACAATGTCAATTATGCTCGTGTAAATATCGGAATCGATTTTGATTATATTATCGAAGCTTTTGAAAATTTATTTTTATAACGCGACTCATTTTTGACGAATGCTTCGCTTCAAAACAAAAATTGCGTACTCTTCACGCATAAGCAGACAAAAGTACGTTAACAGTTGTATAACAAAAACAAAAAAACGGAAGGAATGAAACAAAAAAATAAAATGCACAGAAGTCCTCCAACTTCTAATGTTAGTGTTATCTCAATAGCGATTCATCTCTTTAACACGGTACTACTCTTCTCTATCCGATACCAAACTCCTTATGGTAGATTGATGTGATAGTATTTGATGATGAATATGTAACACACACTGATGATTAAATAATTAACAAAAATATAAATTTATCCACTTGTCTTTATGGAACCGAATTGAAGGTCAGCATGTTATATTCTATTTACAGCGATCTTACAGGCGTATTGTGTGAACGACTGAAGCCACTCGTCAAAACACTGATTGGACCTTATCAGTGCGGCTTCAGACCTGGCAAGTCCACCATCGACCAGATCTTCACACTACGCCAAATCCTGGAAAAGACCCACGAAAAACAAGTCAACACACACCATCTTTTCATCGACTATAAGGCAGCCTTCGATTGCCCCATAAGGGATCGTGTCCGAGCTCGGTATACCTGCGAAGCTGATAAGGCTATGCAAAATGACTTCGAGCAATTTCTGCACTTCCGTTAAGGTAGGAATCTCTCTAAACCTTTTGATACCGTGCAAGGTTTCAGACAAGGCGATCCCTCATCATACGACCTCTTCAACTTCGTCATGGAGAGTGTTCTGCAAAGGCGGGAGTGCATCGCAATGGCACTTTTTTCAAAAAAGCGTCCAGTTGCTTGCGCACGTTGACGACATTGACATTATAGGGCGTACCAAGCGAGATGTTACTGCTGCCCTTAATGCTATTGACCGGAAGTCTACTAAGATGGGTCTGGTAGTAAACGAGGGTAAAACAAAGTATATATTATCGACAGGTAGAGACGTGCGGCGTATTGATTCTCAGATTATGGCCGATAACTATACTTTTGATACAGTCAAGGAATTTATTTATCTTGGCTCCGCCGTTACCACCAAAAATTATGTCAGTCTGGAGAACAAGCGCAGGATCACTCTTGCCAAAAGGTGCTACTACGGTCTCAATAGGCAATTGAGTAGCAGAGACCTCTCTAGTACGACAAAACTAATATTCTACAAGACGCTCATCCTACCCGTGCTTCTTTATGGCGCAAAGGCATGGACCCTATTAAGCATTGATGCAGCAGCCTTGGGAGTATTCCAAAGAAAAGTCCTACCTAAGATCTTCGGTCCAGTGCGAGTTGACGATGATTTCCTTATCCGATCCAACAGTGAGCTGTATAAGCTTCTCAACGACATAGACGTTGTGCAGCGTATTAATATCCAGCGTCTGCGCTGACAAGGCCATGTCGTTCGAATGGAGGAGGATGCTCCGGCAAGACGGGTATTTGATGCGGGGATCTGCAGAAGTCGGCGAAGAGGACGACCTTGTATGCGTTGGAAGGACCAAATCGAGGAAGCCCTGTCATCGACTGGTGTGACCAATTGGCGTAGGCGCGCAAGAAGCAGAGGCGCCTGGAAGGATCTGTTACAGCAATCCGAAATCCGTTAATCGGGTTGTTAATGGCCAATTATGTAAGTAAGTTGCAGCGTAAATGACAGGTCGTTTGAGAGTTGACTTCTGTTGTATACATGGGCCCAGAACCAATTTTCCCTCCACCGGCCGGATGTTTTTGTTTTATGTGAAAACCAGGTACAGGATTTCAATATACCTGAATAACGACTATAATCTCTTTCTTGCCTTTATAGTGGTCTTGCTATATACTACATTTGCACTAATGTTGTGCGCCAGTGCTAGCAACCATTAGACGGGATGTAATACATCTTTTGCACTCTAAATTTCTAATGTAGAAGTACAAACGAAGAAAAACTAGGTTTCAATTTCTGGCTTAGACTCCCTTTCTGATTCCATATTTAAAGTTTTTGAAATTCTCCGAACAGTGAAAATTATTGTTGCAAGTAATTTCAATATTCACAACTATTATTGGATTCACAATTCAAGCCGCACAACTTCAGAAGGACAATGTGTTGTATTATTCCCCATGCTTTACCAATTTGAGCAATTAGGGAAAGAAACAACTCACATTTGATGTGTTGAAGAGCACAATAATAACGCCACCGACCTTTTCCTTACTTCCCACCCACTCTAACTCAGGATTACAACCTAGCTTCTCACACAACTTATGTTGCGTGTGGTAATTTTATCCAGGAGTGATGGGAACTACAGGTTAAAGTCGATACCGAATGACAGACTTTTTGAGAAACTTTTCCTGCTAATTTTATTTATTCTCAGAGTTTTTGTCAGAAGACTGCAGAGAGGAAGTCGCCGAAAAAATATTTTTTCATATTGCGTCTCTTTCGATATGTCTTTGCTGGTGGCTTACCTACTATATTACGGAAACCAATGAAAAGTTTAATTAAAAGCTGAATATTTGTATTGAATTTAAGTAAGGAATGAACTCAACCTTTTTTAAACAACGCCGTTGAGAGGAAGTCGCCGAAAAAATATTTTTTCATATTTCGTTGTGTTCAAGATAACCGAACTGGATGTTTGAAACAAAGGCTCGCGTCTAATATGTCAACATTCTACCTACTAGACTACGGCGACGTAGTTAAAGATGACTTTTAGCCAATAACTTCACGCGAAAAATTAATTAAAATTAACAATTTGCTTGAAAACTTGATTATAGAATGACAAAAATTGAATTTGTCAGCATTTGTAGGAAAATTTCTCCTTGTAATTTAAAATGAATGTCAGATTTAAATACATTTTAAGTAACGAATTTAAGCAAAAAATATAAATGTTGTCAGTCATACAAATAAAAAAATTGACTATTTGGGCATAATATTTATGGCTTTTCATTAAAAAGAAATTTAGAAAATCAATAAACCAGACATGAATTGGAAACAAACAAAAATATCCAATAAAAACTTCTTAATCTGTCTACCGCATATTTATTTAGGGTACTATGAGCATTTCAGTTCCTAATTTCCTAATCCCATTATCTTTTCGTTTTAGTTCCGAACGATAATTATTTTGAAGAATAAAGAAATTTAAGATACTTATTCGCCTCATATTTTTCTCTTCGTCCTTTTTTCACTCAAGGAGCAGTGGAAAACTAATGCGAAGGAAAACAATCGAGATAAGAAGAATTTCTCACATTTCTCCAATGAATGTTGAAAGTATTTCAAGATTTACAATGGTTAATGCATTAGACAAAATACTCAAAAGTATTCTGCCGTCTGTCCGATAAGTATGAGTATTTCTCAATGGCGGCATAACTCCACATGAAACTATTTTTCAATGTTAGCAGGTCATATCCTGTAAAAATACTTTCACTTCCGCTTTAAAAAGGATTTGCAAGTAAAGCGTAGACAATGGCATTGTTAATCGATATGAAAAAGACAATGACAACTAAAAACTACACTGCGCCTGATAGCAATGCAATAAGGCTTAAAACCATTTTTGGAATATCCTTTAATGGGTTTTTTATTTTTCGTTTTTATGTCTTTGAATTGAAGAGAACTAAGAAGTTAATTCCTACATAAGTCGTCACATTAATCCCATTAAGCTCAGAAAGTCTAGTCTTGAAATCGCCGTACTCTAGTAGGTAGTCTGGTTCAAACACCAGGTCAGACATCTCCAAGTAAACGGAATCTCAAGAAAATGTTTCCTTTGTCTTACCGCAAAAACTCTGAGGGTAAATAAAAAATTGTCATGAAAAAGTTTCTCAAAAAATCTGTCGTTCTGAGTGGACTTTAAAACTGTAGGTCCCGCCACTCGTGTATAAACCTAATGCACACAACGCAAGTGGTGTGAGAAGATAGGTTGTAATCCTGACTAAAGGGTTGTAATGACCAATTATGTATGTAAGTGTGTATGTAAGTTAAGAAAGTCTTTACGGGAGACACATTTAACATCGATGTCTTCCCTAAGCTTTATCATATTAATTCAATCGTGTAATCATAGTTTCATAGAAACCACGAAAGCTATGCAAAAACTGTAGGGTGTATTAATACAGAACTATGCCCCAAATGTATGCATATGTGTAAACATGCGTTTCAGATGTTAAACACCATCATCCTCAACAACAATTGCAAATTATTTTCCTATTTCAATATTTATTCACGTCATAATGGCACCACCATTTTTGTCAGTACCGTAATTTAAGAGGCGATTGATTTATGACTGTGAGCAGAAAAACAACAACAAAATCAAAATCAGAAAAATGAGAACAAAATTAAAAATTTTGCAATTCTTTGCTCCGATTTCCTACAACCCCTTTTGTATTCGCTACCTTTGCAGACTTAGCGCATTGTTAAGGTGTTTCCGTCTATTTTTTTTTAAGTTTCAACAAAAACAGTGGCGAGCAAAATTGTACATATTGAGATGAAATCGTTTTATTGTATGCCAGGGAATATGTGACGAGCAAAAGTGTACAAATTCAATATAAAAAATGTAACGTAAATTTGATGGAAAGTAGAAATTCTTAAATATTGCCCATAGTGCATGATAAAGACGAAATTTGGCTTTAAAATCTGCGGCAAATAGGTCAACCACGGTTACTTGCAGTCGCCGGCTTCAAGCGCATTGAACGGTTATGGAGGAATAGTGAAACCTAAACTCGTAAATCGATTGCTGGTGATATTCACAGAAACGTAATTTAATTGACTGTGTGTATACATTACAACCCTTTAGTCAGAATTACGATCTAGCTACTCACTGCATCCGTATTGTGTATGTTAACTTTGTCCATGAGTATCGAGAACATCAGTTTCACGTTGATTCCGAACAACAGATTTGAAATAAACTTTACATGCTAATCTTATTTACTCTGATAGTTTTTGCCAGAAGACTGTTGAGAGGAGTTCGCCGAGAGATATACTTTTTTCCGTATTTCGTTTTGTTCAAGATGTCTGCGCTGGGCTTTGGACCACGGGCTATAGTCGAATAAGTCAACACACTACCTACTATACTACAACAAGAAAAATGGAGGCATGAAATAAAAATGTAATGCCGCGACAATAGACGATTGAAAATACATTATTTGGCCGAATAGAAGAAAATTAATCGATTTTTCGGATGGAAAAAATTATCACTGTCACCCTCTACATGAAAATTTTCAACAACATCAAGTAAAGCAAACCGTAAAACATGGCTGAGGAGGTTTAAGAGTTTTGGTTGCTTTACATGGCAGAATTGTAGTCGCCGTAGTGCAGTAGGTAGTGTGTTGGTTCATTAGACGTGAGGCCATGGTTCATGTTCAGACATATCGAACATAAAGAAATAATTTCTTCGGCGACTTTTTTCTCAGTCTTCTGTCAGTCTTCTGGGAAAAACTGTGAGAATAAATAAAATTGTCGTGAAACGATTCTCGAAAATATGTCATTCGGGGTTGGCTTTAAACTGTAGGTCCCCCCACTCATGTATAAAATTGACACACATAACATAAGTGGTGTGAGAAGCTAGATCGCAATCCTAGAACAATTATGTATGTACATATGTATGTACATGGCAGAATATTGGCTCATTGGTTAAAATAGAAGTCAACATAAAGAAGAAGGACTACCTCCAAAGCAACTTACTTGAATTTATTGAACAAAGGTTCGTTCTGAAGAAAATATTAAATTTTAACTAGAGGGTGATGTCGGTCATCCAAAATTGTCTCGATCTTTCTATAATTGAAGTATATTAAATGGCCGCCGTAGTCTAGTAGGTAGTGTGTTGGCTTATTAAACGAAAAGCCTTGAACCCTGGCCAGACATCACAACAAAATACAAAAATTCTTTCTTCGGCGACTTCCTCTCAGCAGGTTTCTGGCAAAAACTCTGAAAGTTCATAAAAAATTGCCATGAAAAAGTTTCTCAAAAAAACTGTCCTTCGAATTCGACTTTAAACTGTAGTTCCCGCCACTCATGTATAAAATTAACACACACAACATGAGTGGTGTGAGAAACTAGGTCCATATTCCAGACTGAAGGGTTGTAATGACCAATTATGTATGTTTATGAAATGGGCTTTGGTCACGGGTCAGGAAGGAAGGAAATATAAAAATTCGTATTAAAAATATTAAAAAGAATAAAGAATTGTGGACCAACTATTAGTAACCGCTTTTCATTATTGATTTCTTCAAAGTGCAAAAATGTCTGAATGGAATTAAATTGTGTAGTTTTTTGTTTTTCAATGCGTACATGGAGAATAATGTCGCATAATTTATTTACAATTAATTTTGATAAATATTGAACTCCCCAAACGTTTACCATATTTATTCATTGTATGGAAGATATTTCAGTGTTAAAAACGTCAATGTTCTCTTTTGCACGCCACTGTAACTATAAGAAAATGGTGCTAAATCTTGTCTCTCTTTCGTCGCCTTTGCGCTTCATTGAAGAAAGAATTTTTTTGTAAGAAATTCACATGAGATAATGAATTTGTGAAGACCAAAAAAGTGATTTCTTTTATTTTAAGTGATGCTGTTGTTGTTGTTGTTGTCTTAGCTCGTTTACCTGTTTCGAATGGTTTAAAGGCAAAAGTTGGTAAAATATTTACAAGCGCAAATAGATGCGTGAAGTCTGGATAATTAACTAAGTCCATCAGGGTTACCAAATGCTTTAAATTCATAATTTGTAAAGGCAACATTTTTTTAGAAATGGATACAATGAATACAATTTTATGATTATTTTTTAAACGATGTCGGTATTTTTGAGTGTTTGAGTTTTTTAGCAAAAACTAATATTTTTCCTTAGAAAAAATCTATTGAAGTCCTCTAAATAATGCCAAACGAAAACTGATCAAAACTTCATGTAACTCAGTAGCTTATTTGTGAAAGATATTTTCACTCATAACATGTTAGTTTCGTTTTAATTGAAATTTGCGCATTTAATTAGACTGCTTAGAAGTCGCCGTAGTCTATTAGGTAGTGTGTTGGCTTATTACACGTGAGGCCAAGGCACAAACCCCCAGGCCAGACATTTCCAATAAAATGAAATATGAACAAATATTTCTTCGGCGACTTCCTCTCAGCAGATTTCTGACAAAAACATCTAAAACATCCGCAATGAATGATTTGAGCGCAATTTTAAAGAAAAATGTTTTATAAAAAGGCCTGTGAATTCGGCATTTCTTCACTACACGCTCGAATAAAATTAATAGAATGCATACTTCATAACATAATTGGCCCTTCAGTCACGATTAAGACCTGGCTTCTCACACCACGTATGTTGCGTGCGTTAATTTCATAGATGAGCGGTGGCACCTACAGTTTAAAGTCGATTCCAAATGACAAATATTTGACAATTTTATTTACTCTCAGAGTTTTTGCCAGAAATCTGCTGAGATGAAGTCGCCGAAGAAATATTTTTTTTATAATTTCGTTTTGATGTCTGACCTGGAGTTTGAACCGCGGCCTTGCGTCTAATAAGCCAACACACTACCTACTAGACTACGGCGACTTCATTCATACTTCGTGTAGCTTATAATATGTGTTTAAAAACGTGGCATGTAACAGAAGCAAAAAAAACGATTTTAAAACAAGAAAACAGGCTTCGAATGCAGATAGCATTTAAAGAGCGAATGAACTTGCATGAGGATTTAGTGAAACATGAATCTGGATCTTCGAATGATGGCAATACTTCACCCAGTACAGATATAACAGATATAAGTAAAGAACGTATATCGCTTCAAAAATATTCATAAAATAATATGTGTTCAGAATAATCAAAGTTTCAAGGATTTTCGTGAAGTACAGCTGCCGCTACTATCAATAAAATACTAAAGCATGGAACGGACTTCATTGCTGCAGCAGAACTTCCTATTGACCTCTGCAAAGGCCAAAGAAGCACGCTGTAAAGATTACTGAAAGTATAGGTTAATGTTTTCCAGAAGGCTTCATAGAACTTTAACGAATACTGATGTTTTGCATCGTTTGCTTGCATCATCCGATCCGTACATAAGTAGCGTAAGACCTCATAAACATCTTGCAGAACTATATGATATAGTCAAAGAAATCATGGATGGTTGATGTATAAAATGTTTGATTATTTTGCACAAATTTTGTTAACATGTGTTTGTATATTTATTATCTGGGTAACCAGAGCTGAGCGATAAGCGTGGTTGATTGTGATAAAGCTTGGCATACGGCTTTAATTTTTTCTGGAAAACATACGTAACAAATTTAAATGAAAACAATTTGGAATAGGACTGAATTTTCTGCGAAAAAATCGATTTTAATTATATGAGCGAATGACGATGGGCGTGGCCAAGTCTGATGAAATTCTATTTTTTAGAGCTACCCCTTCGATTTTTTTTTTTTGGGAAAAAATTTATGAATTGGAAACAGTGTTCATGGAGTAGCCCTACAATATCTCCTCCAAACTTATTTCCTGCCTAGCACCTGATATGCAACCAGGCCTTTCTTTCTGGAATACATTAATGCCCCACACGTTTCAAAAATGTTTTCCATTGATTCATTATCATCGCTACAGAACTTATGTACATGTTGGAGTGAAGACAATCCAAATGAACCCAATCCATGATATTATAACAATGCCAACGTGTCGGCAACTCTGTACTACAGGTAAATCAATGTCGTAATCAGCATAAACCAATATTTAACTGCCAGTAAAAAAGAAACAAATACAACAACAATAACAAACAAAGCAACTCATGTAAATACCATAAAACTACCAAGCAAGCTACAATAATAACAACAACAACAACAATAATAACATTTAAAAAATTTAAAAAAAGCAATCTCGTTGCAAATGCACTTTTAGAAAAAACCGGTCATGACATTTCCAACTATAAGAGCCCTTCGCCAGAGTTCAAAGTGCAGCAGTAGTAAACGGTGCATTTAAACGAACGCATGCATCGCACGCACCGAATTTTATTGCGAAATATTTCAAATTCAAATCTCTTTTCAAAAAAAAAATGCACTTTAAACAACTGATCGACGTGATTTTCTGTGTGCTGGCGCTTGTGGAATTCACTCAAGCCACACCATACTTATGGGGATCTCGTCACATCAATTACGATGCCAGCTTGGATCCCATCGAGTGGTCAAGAAATTTCGTTAAAGATGCCGTACGCAAACCGCGTGTATATCGATTAAATTCAGTGGATGAAGCAGAAGATAAGCTGTTGCCGCAAATTCACGATTACAAAGATTTTAGTAAGAGGCTGCACTTATCTCATGGTAAATATGCTGGCAACATGCATAAGAAACTGAATCGCCGGAAAAACAGAATGAATGCCCGCAATCGCTATAATTTGGTTTGATAATGTGAACTGCAAAGAACATTTAAAAGTGATAAATATATGAAGCAAAAAAAAGGAAATTAAATTGTGTTTGTATTGTAGTTGTAATAATAATTATTATTTTTAAATGAAATAAATTGAAATTAAAAATTTAAAGAAATTTTCATTTCATTTGATTTGATCCACTTGCGAGTGTTTGCTTTACTTGGCATTAAATTTATTTTTTTTTTCTTCAAAATAATAAGTGCAATCAATACATTTTAACCTTTTGATTGAAGAGCAGCTTTAAGGTTTGACCCTGCATTTGAAAAAAGAATGAAACTCAATGCCAATAACACTCTGCCGCTAATATTGGCTTAAGTAATCAACAGATTTTCAAGTTCAAATCTCAAATTCATTCAATAAAAATTTTCACACACCTCCTACAAACATATAAGCACACATTACTAATCTGTATGTATATACATACATGTATTTAATATGTACTTTATATACATACGTACAAATAATTTCAATGTATTAATATCTGAAAAAATAAATAAAATAAATTCATTAACAATTTAAGTAAATCTGTTTAAACCAAAACAAATATTGTTTCAATGAACTGCAACAATGCCTACTTGTGATGTAATAATTGGAATGTGAATGAAAAAAAATTATTTGGCAGCCAATCGAATATAAAATACCCTACAGGTTTATAAAAAAACTATTAAAAACATTAGAAATTAATTAATAATTCAGTTTCTATTTATGATATTAGAACATTGGATAACAATTTTTCATTCAAATGCTGCCGCTGATTTTAATACCAGTGTAGACAACTTATTATACCAATCTGATCGAATAAATTAAAATTACTGTAACCGACAGCAATGCGGTGTTCAGATATGCACTTTTATTGCGTAAATCGCAATAAACGCCATTATTAAGCTGAATATTTCATATAAAGTTTCAATTAATTATTGCGAAATAAATACGCTAATAGTTATAATATTGAGTAAAATTTTAAATGCAAATGAATATTGAATAAGAAGCTGAACTGCGTATATTGTTATGTCTGAACACTAAAAAGATTGTACTCAATAAACCGAATCAATAAATTGCATATCTGAATACTAACATGTAAGCGAACACATCAAATTGCAAACCGGCTTAATCGAATGCGTCAAGGGTCTCATACATCAACTCGAATGTGTAACTTTTCAGCAAATCGATAACCATCCTCCCAATAACAGTGTCGAAATTTATAACACAATTCAGTATGCACACTGACTCAAACAATTGTCCGTACACCATGTTTTTGAAAAATATTGTATTTTCTATCGGTTGAAATTTATACCATCGGTTTATTTTGAATCTACCAATACTTATGTTGTTTTATTCCGTCGCTCATCCATACTTCAGTCAGGATTTCGACCTAGTTTCTCGCACCATTTATGTTGGGTGTGTTAATTTTTATACATAAGTAGCGGGACCTACAGTTTAAAGTAGACTCCGAACGACAGATTTTTTGAGAAACTTTTTCATGGTAATTTTTTCTTTACTCTGAGCTTTTGCCAGAAATCTAATGAGAGGAAGTCGCCGAAAAAATACTTTTTGTATTTTTTTATGTCTGGCCTGGGGCTCGAACCCTGGCTTTTCGTCTAATAAGCCAAAACACTACCTACTAGACCACGGCGACTTCAATGTCACACAATTCAGCATTTTATCTCCACTGAACATAATAAATCGATTTACACTTGAGCAACGTTGGGATTTATTGGAAATTTATTTCCAGAACAAAGACAATTGGTCGGTAATTTGTTTGCCAAAAAAAAAATCATCTTTTCGGATAAAAATTATTTTAATCTTATAAGATAAGCAAAATCGCCGTATTTGTGGCTCAGAAAATCCATACGTGACCTTCCAGATGCCAGTCCACCCATTACGAGTGACTGTTTGGTGCAACTTGTGCAGCGGAGGCATTATTGGCCCGTATTTCTTGGAAAATTACGGTCAATGGAGACACCTATCGCACCATGATAACCGATTTTTTTGTACCCGCTCTTCATGGTATTGATGTGAACGATGTTTGGTTTCAACAGGATAGTGGAACTTGCCACATATCTCATGCCACAATCAATTTATTGTGTCAAACGATTGATGGCCCAAATGGTGATGTCAATTGGCTGCCAAGGAGCTGCGATTTGACACTGTTGGACTATTTTCTGTGGGTCACCGTTAAAGAAAAATATTATGTCGATAAACCAGAGACAATTAAGCATTTTAAGGCTGAGGTACAACTCCATACTCTAAAAAGTGCACGAAAATTGCTACTGTGTACTGTGAATCAAATAATATTCTATTTCGTATCGGAATAATTGTACTTTACAACAAAAGAATAAATTTGGCAAAATTTCAAACCGTTTTCGTTTTGTTGTATTTTAAAAAATTAAACTTTTAAATGACCCACTCTTTTATTCGAGCGTATAGTGTGAGAATGCCGAATTCACAGGCCTTTTTATAAAACATTTTTCTTTAAAATTGGGCCCAAATCGTTCATTGCGGAAGATTTGACTTTACGGCTGCATTACAGCATACATGACATTTTTTATAAGTTTGTTCAGCGATGGTGGATATCGATGAATATTTTTTTGTCCATATTTAAAGAACAGACTTTCACCTTTCACTAGTAGGCAGGCGGAGGTCGACACAGCTGATTTTTTTACCACGGAAAAATACAATTATGGAATTTTTTAAGACCATTATAAATCGCTCATATATACATACATAATTGGTCATTACAACCCTTCAGTTAGGATTACGACCTATCTTCTCACACCACTGATGTTGTGTGTGTTAATTTTATACATGAGTTGCGGGACCTACAGCTTAAAGTCCACACCGAACGACAGATTTTTGAGAAACATTTTCATGAGTATTTTATTTACTCTCAGAGTTTTTTCCAGAAATCTGCTGAAAAGAAGTCGCCGAAGAAAATTTTAGTCTCATAATTCGTTTTGTTTGAGATGTCTAACCTGGGGGTTTGAACCGCAGTCTCATGGCTAATAAGCTAACAGACTACCTACCTGACTAAGGCGAATTCAACTGATAGCTTGGTTAAAGACAAAAAACTGTTCGAATTTATGTACTAATAAGTCAAGTGACTTGGTGATAAATAATTATATTTACAGACAAGAGTAAATTTAACATTTTTTGGATCAAATGCTAGACGATTTGTGTGTTGGAATGAAAACTTTGCGTTGCAGTTGAAGACATTTTTTGAAATATTGCGGAAGTTTTATCTTTCTGCTTGGCGTACGGGCAATTGTTTGAGACAGTGTAACCAGTGTACTAAAAATATCTTGCTTTTAACCTCATGATACTCTATGAACAATACATAAATTTAACGAACTGTGAAGTGCCTTTCTCTGAATTTGAAAACTTTAACAATACCGGTAGTGTACAGAGGTCTTCAATTTCTACTTTCCTTCTGAATACTGCTTTATTTTCTTATTTTCCAAGTGACAAGCACATTAAGGATCGTCTAAAACTTTAAGCACAAATTGCCTGTGTAAGGGCGATAGTTGATCTAAACAATCAATCAGTTTGAAATATAATCTGACAGCCTATAGGGTGCAAGTAAAGATTTCAATGTCTTCTTTTGGAAAATTTAACGAAAATTGGGGTGTGAAATGTGTGGATTTAACGAAGGTTTTTAGGCTTTAGCCATCAACTGATTAATTTCGATTTGATTTGAATTGAATTGTTTAGAAATCTTATTAACACTTTAAGGCACATGTGGACAAATAAAAACTTACGTGATATAGAAAACCAAAAAGTGCGACGATGAGTTTTCATGGGAAGAAAAAAAAACAACACCGATCGGTAATATTCAAGTGCAAACAGAAAGCCCAAATGTGACAACAATTACAAAAAAAGTTTCATAAAATTTAGATCGGTTTCATATAAAAAGCTTTACGCAGCTTTACGTTTAATCAAGTAGTCGCTAAATTTACACCAGTTCAGTCGGATCAGAGGCAGTCAGTCATTTGAATACGGACGTATACAAAAACTAAAAACCAAAAACAATGAAATTCCTACAAGTTTGCAGCGTATTATTCTTTCTGGGTTGTTCTTTAAACCAAATTCAAGGTTTGCCTGTCAGCGGCGAACTAGTCCCACACCCATTCGCCGTGCTATTACCAGAGTACGTGGCAGCAGATTTACCGGCCTCTACAGATAATCCTCAAGAATCGATTGTTGCTCCTGTTCCCCTGACCTTATTGGATATTGAAAATGACGACAAGTCGTCTATTGACGGTGCCGAAGAATCTCAACGCAGTGCACGCGGCCTTTTCCTCGGTGGTCTTGGCGGTCTGGGAGGCTTAGGTGGAAAATTCGGTGGTCTAGGTTTAGGCTTTAAAGGTCATGGAGGATTCGGCGGATTTGGCGGTTTACATGGCTTTGGTCTAGGCGGCTTCAAACCATTATTTGGTAAACATTTTGGTTAAACTAAATAAGCCAACATTTTTTAGCAAATTTCTGTATTATTTTGTACACGATTTTAGTTTAATTTTCATTATGTCATCATTTCTTATGCCCAAAAATATTTTATAAGTGTTAGTTTGTACGTTTTTAAATAAAATTTAGTTAAATATCCTACATAATTGTACATACATATGTACGTATGTATTACAAAATATCCACTGTTTTTTTATTTTTCGAAAATCCTTTTTTAATCCTTTACCATGGGAAAAATGTTCACCAAAATATTTTGCTTTTAGGTCAAAGTAATGTCAACATACAAAATAATTTAAAAAAAATTTTGGTAAAAATTTTACAATATCTTGTCTTTCATTGAGCGCTACATATCTTTAAATTTAAATAAAACACATTGTGTGTGTGAAATATTATCGAAAAACATATTGATGACATTATGTATGGCCTCCACGGCTTTCCTGGATCAAGCGTATCCGAAATGAGTAATTTTCAATGACTACATAACATAATTAGTCATTGCAACCTTTCAGTCAGGATTATGGACCCAGTTTCTCAGATCACATATGTTGTGTGTTAATTTTATACGTGTGTGCCGGGACCTACAGTTCAAAGTCGACTCAGAACGACAGATTTTTTTTTTAATTTACTCTCAAAGTTTTTGCCAGAAATCTGCTGAGGGGAAGCCGCCGAAAAAATATTTTTTTCATATTTCATTTTGATGTCTGACCTGGGGTTTGAACAGTGGACTTACGTCTAATAAGCTAAGATAGTACCTACTAGACTACAGCGACTTCCCATCATACCCATCATCAATATGTTTTAACTTGTTTTCAACACCCACACTCGTCGATAACTCGACAATGAATTCAAAGCAGTAACACCTTCCATCGCATCTAGCTGTCTTACAAAGCAATTTTTTTACCCAAGTATCATTAAGTATTTTTAGAGACGTCTTTAAGTCTCGAGATGTCTGCCCTGAGTGTGAACCAGAGATCAAACATAAATCGTTTTTTCGCTGCTCATAAGCACTCATGAAATTTTGAATATAAGTGAGTCAACAATATTGAAATTTAACTATGTACTCTGATTCATTCGTACTCACTACAAGGTTGATTTATAAGTACAATTAGCAATGAGAATGCGTACAACGTTGACTCAAAGTCATACCATTCGAAGTATGTTCGATTCATAAGCCTACTCATTATAACACTTATAAATGATTCGATACTGTAAATTTTGATGAATGATTCGAGTCACTCAAATCATTTATAATACTATGTTCAGATATGCACTTTTATTGAGTCTATATTCGGCTTATTGAGGACAATATTTTAAGTGTTCAGACATAATAATATATGCAGTTCAGCTGCTTATTGAATATTCATTTGACAGCTGGTAACACTTTTTAGCACATAATAAATAGATCTTTATTTAAATCGGTTGTACGACCTTATTAGAAGAGTTTTAACACAGAAAATTAAGAAAAATTATTTAAAAAAATATAATTAATTTATTAAGTGACAAATAAATAAATAACCAAAAGACTGGAAGAGTTGCAAATGTGGTCAGCTCTGTACATAATTGCAAAGCACTCACTTTTCGAGAAAGAATTCTCACCATTAGACCTATTATACGGTCCAACGATACATCGATGTTTATGAAACAACATGTCAACAACATGGAAACATGTTAATAAAAATCGGTGTTGCATCCCTATTGCTCATTGCATATTTTGTTTTTAAATTTACACATCCATCCATATAAAATGCAAAACACTCTTCATGGTCACTTGTTTGATCCTTCCTAATTTCATTTTTATGCTGACATGATGGCTAGAGCAACTGGCTTTCTATGTTGATTTTCTGCAAAAAACTTTTCTTCAGCGATTGAGATCATCTCTCACTAGATGGTTAAGTCAACAAACAACATGGTCGCAATGTTTGTTATATTATCGCCTAGACATCTCTCGAAAAGTGTGAAATTATAGTCGAAGACTGATGAAGAGCAATGTAAATGCATACCGATATTACATTATGGTTCGGTAATCGGTCTCATTGTTATTTGTATTTTAAAAACGAACGTGAGTTCCATAGACGTTTGGTTAATCCGGACTTCACACAAAAGAATCGACTGCTGCAATCAATCCAGGAGTCTTAGGATTATAATAATAAAAAAAAGTTTCATCAAAATCATAGTTTTATGTGTCTTTTACATACATAATTAGTCATTACAACCCTTCAGTTAGGATTACGATCTAGCTTCTCACACGACTTATCTTGTGTGTGTTAATTTTATACATAAGTGGCGGGACCTACAGTTTAAAGTCGACTCCGAATGACAGATTTTTGAGACAGAGATTTTGCCAGAAATTTGCTGAGAAATATTTTTCATATTTTCGTTTTGATGTCTGACTTGGGGTTTGAACCGCAGCTTTAAGTCTAATAAGCCAACACACTACCTACGGGGACTTCATGTGTGTCTTTTTATAACTAAAACATTGAGAATGCTTTACTTTGTAAATTCGACTGATCAAAATGGTCAACTAAGTTATTGCTCTATGGGCCATTATTATAACTTCCCGTTAAACTTGGGTTTAGTAAGGGTACTTTTAGCTAAAGGGAACTTTAAAGTTACCTTTAACTTCTTTTCGTTATTACAACTTAAAAACAAAATAAAGTTAACTTTTCAAAAATATGGAAATGGCGGAGCTATGTCGATAACACTGCTCAAATTAAACAAATTTTATTTAAACGCAGTGGCAACGACGGTCTTCTTTTTTTGTTGTATTTGCTCACTTTGTTTTTATTTGAAATTGCAATATTGAAAATAATATATACATATGTATGGCAAGTTCAAACATAAACTTAAGTTTAAAAGTTACCAGTAGGATGATCTTCCCTTTAGCTATCCACTTATAATAATGAAAAACAATTTTGTCTGCCCGTTAAAATCCTCCTTTAGTTAATGGCAAGTTGTAATAATAGCCCTATGTGTTGCTGACACGTAGAAATATTTTCATTAGAAGTTTGCCTTCAGTATCAAAAAATTTTAACAACGCTAGTCTTGTAGGGCCTTTTATGTAAGTGTTATGCAAATTGAGCACGGTTGGGTTTTTTTTTTATAAACTCAATTGCACTTGAATTTCCGATGTGCGCCGTTATGATCTGATGATTTAAATATGTTTGCTAATTTAACTGCGCTTTGTCAAACTATTGCCTGGGATGTTTGTAGATCAATAAAGACTGATTGATTGATTGATTCCAGTAACACGAAAATTTTCCGCCGTAACATTGAAACTATAATAGACTATAAAGTAAAGCGTAAAGTTGTTCAGAATTTTTTCGTTAATTGTACAACCGTACATACTGTCTACAATTGCTTATGACTTTAATAACAACACATATTATTTGATAACAACACTCATTTTTTTTTATTTATTGTAAAAAATAACGAACAACAAATGATTGCAGCTAACTCGAGAGCAATTAACCATAGAATCCGCCGCGAAAACCACCACCGCGATAACGATCCACAACACGCGTCTGTGTGCGTGTGACTACACGTGTACGCTGAAAACCACCAGCAGCAAAACCACCTCCTGCCACTACTGGCCGAACAAAGGCTGGACCCGGTGCGAATGGACGATAGCCAAATCCAAAGGACGGTGGTCGAAATGGAAAACCAAATTGTCGCACTTTACGTCCGGACGTATTTTCATGACCTTGTACTTCCACTGCTAATGTATCCGGTACAACAGCGTTTACAACATTTTCTGTCAACTTCTCCGTGCCATCTAGCGTGCGAACATAACCGAAACGGGAAATGAATACGAGAACTATTGCAGTTATTAAAGCAAATTTATAAGCGTCCATAACCATTATTATGGTCAGCAGCAAGTGGATTAACAGACTAAAGTCGTATGAAGTGCTGTGCCTTTATTTATAAAACTTCGTTCTTTCAATGCCTTGATTGATATGATTTGAAAAAGTTCGTTAACATTTTGAATAAAACATGGCTAATGGACAATAAATTACGGAAGTTCTAATAACTTTTTTAATGAAGAAAAATTTTTCTTAATATTTTTAATAATTTTTTTCATAATTATTTTAGAAACATTAAGAAATTTATCTACAGTTTATAAAGATCTCCATAACAATTGTGTGTGTGTGTGTATACATATCGGATATTGTATTCTCAAAATAAATTTCAACAAAAACTAAACATTTAACTGAAGCACAATTATAATGATTTATAAGCTCAAAATATGTAGAGTCATCACTTTAAATGAGAAATGAACTGAAAACAGGTTATATTTGTGATGAACTGGTAAAATTTTTAAAAATCTACCACGCAGTCTAAGCAATAGATAATATAATGAATACGAGAATAATACTTAAAAAGTGAATGCGAATAAAGAAAAAAATAAATACAGATTGTTTTTTAACTTTTTAAAGTATTATAAAATAGCTTAGTTAATAGCGGTAGTTACCGTAGTCTAGTAGGTAATATATCGGCTTATTAGACGTAAGGCCGCTATTCAAATCCCCAGGTCAGACATCTCGAACAAAACAAAATCTTAAAAAGTATTTCTTCGGCGACTTCCTCTCAGCAGATTTCTGGCAAAAAATCTGAGAGTAAATAGAATTGCCATGAAAAGTTTCTCAAAAATCTGTCGTTCGAAGTCGACTTTAAAATGTAAGTCCCGCCCGTCCACGAACACAAAATAAGTGGTGTTAGAAGCTAGGTCGTAATCCTGACTGAAGGGTTGTAATGACCAATTATGTATGTATGTAAAATAGCTTCTATAAACCTTAGGTTTGATTAATTTGGCACTGCCCTAAGCATTGTTCAATTGTGGCCTATTAGATTCACTTTCAATACAATCGTATCTGCTTTGTTGTATGTGTGTATTAAGAAGAAATAGATTTCATCTAAATCACACCGATCTTATAGCGAACATTTCAGGAAAGCCCAGGCGTTCCATAATGCTATGCAGAAGACCTGCAGAAAAGTCTATTAACTATGCACTTCATGCATACGATGATGATGTGATCTACGAGACAATTGTCTGAACAGTTAGAACAAATCAAAAATTTATCTCAAATGGCGTTGGATAATACACCGACAGTCGCTTGTTAGACGTAAGGCCACTGTTCAAATCCCAGGTCGGACATCAAAACGAAAATATGAAAAAAATATTTCTTCGGCAACTTCCTTTCAGCAGATTTCTGGCAAAAATTTGAGAGTAAATCGGAGTCGACTTTAGACTGTAGCTCCCGCCACTCATGTATAAAATTAACGCACACAACATGAGTGATGTCAGAAGCTACATAGGCCGTAATCCTGACTGAGGGGTTGTAATGACCAATTATGTATGTATGTATGTATGTATGTAATACACAAACATAAGAGTGGCAATGAAAACCTGTCCTACAGTGGCGCTGAAAGTTCTGTTGGCTTTACATTCGCTGCACGCTGTAGTTACGACGAAAGCTTTGCACGCTTTGTTGAGACAAGTCTAAGATAACATGAAACTCATTAAGGGATTTAGTGACCTCACACTGGGTGACACAATGAGCCATCGAGTGGTGCCTGTCAACGGCAAGATACCCTCTAACCTAACCTAGTTAGCTAAGGAATCGATTGGCTGACAGCTACCTTTACTGTCCCCTGGACAGTGATTTTGGAAAGTGTTTCATAACGCGATTTAGTAACAAAAATGAATAGAGTTATCTGGAAGATGTTAACTCTTTTAAATTATTCAATTCAATTATTCAAAAGATCAACATTCGGCCTTGTCGTGTGATCTAGCTCCGTCAATGTATAATCGAAATGTGTTCTCCAATAGGTGAAGACCAGTGTCATTACGATCTTTCTGGTTATTTTCTTATAAAACTACAGTCTTTGTCCCAATACATATTGTTTCTTGAGTATAAATATTTGATATACACATGTTTTAATACTCTAACTGCATAAGATCACATTGTTCTTGAAGCCTCGATTTCAGCTCTGACGTTGATTTTATTGTTTATTAGCGCATGCGCTAATTTCTTCAATTCTCAGTAGATTGTGCAGGCGAAAGAAAAACCTGAGGACAATTAAAGCAAGCATGACTTGTGGTTATACCTAACTGAACCTAAAGCTCCGAGTTGATTAGAACTTTCATTGAAATTTTGCTGAAGAACAGTTAAATATGATTCGTTATACATCGTAGCTTATGAAGGTACTACCTGAATTAACACAAAGGAGCTCCAACCGCTCTTGGAAACGGAATAATAATACCTCTCCGTGGAACTCATTTAAAATTCGGTATACTTAAAGGCAAGTTTGCTTTAATATTCCATACAATGGAGTACTCTTAAGAATTACTATTTGATAATCCAACAACACTTGTGATAAAGGTTTCTGTATTGTCTAATAAATAATATAAACTTTCAGGGTGATTATTACAATTTGAAGTTAACTAAAGGGAGGATTTTAACGGGCAGACAAATTGTTTTCTATTATTTCAAGTGGACGATAAGGTAGGAGAGAGCGTTAAGCTAAAGAGAAGTTCATCCTACTGGTAACTTTTAAAGTTAAGTTTATTATTTTCAATATGGCAACTTCAAATATAAACAAAGTGAGCAAATACAACAAAATTAAAAGAAGCCCGTTGTTGCCACTGCGTTTAAATAAAACTTATATAATTTGAGCAGTGTTATCGACATTGCTCCGCCACTGCCATATTTTTGAAAAAGTTAACTTTACTTAGTTTTTAAGTTTTAGTAACGAAAAAAAGTTAAAGGTGACTTTAAAGTTCACTTTAGCTAAAGGTACCTTTAACTAAACCTTTACCTTTAACGGCAAGTTGTCATAATGGCCCTTAGTTTATAAATTAGTATTTACTTACTTATTTATTTAACTTTTATTTCCAATGAATTTCAACAAAATCATGTTAAAGGGGCAATCGTGGGACTGCATATAAATTGATTGGGACGATTTATTTATTTTGTGCCATAATTCGTTACGATACAATTTGCTTGAAATTGATGCAGTGCGGCAATCGTGTGTTTCTACTATTGTGATAGAATATTATTATACAAGTCATACTTCAAACTCTTTTAAATAAAATATCATTAAGACATGAACCATATTATTAATTATTATAAACACTAGGACACACTATAATTTGTTATAAAATCCAATCAGATTTGGACGATCACGCTTATTATTACTTGCGAACGAAAGCAAATATTATTTATGATTTCTTTATGCTTTTGCGACTTAATATTCATGGAGGAAAACAACTCAACAGTTTATAAAATGTAGAAAGAAACTTTATTGATTAAAAAAGTTATAAAATCTGTTTTTAACCCAAGAAACCACCTCCAATACCGAATCCTTTAACTTTGAATTTCGCAACACCAAAGCCACCACCAAAACCACCACCGTAGCCACCAAATCCGCCGCCATAACCGCCGCCATAACCACCACCGTAACCACCGTATACAGGATATGATGGTACAGCGGATACTACAGGCACTGTGGTAACAACTGGAATAGCGGAAACTACAGCTACTGGTGGAGCATAAACCGGAGCTGCAAATCCACCACCACCAATAACACCCACTCCACCGAAAGCACCGCCTACTCCACCTATATGTCTGGCATGACGTTCTCCATTATGGTCTATCTTCTGCAATTCATTTTTATTCGCTAAAGATAATGACGATGATGATGATGATAATTTTAAACTATTTTGGCCCGCTGCAATGGTAGGATAACCGTCCACTAGAGTAGCTGTTTCGGCCACATTTGTAGTTGCAATGGGTTGACCTACCACGCTTAGAATTGCTACTATCAATGCCAACAACGAGAATAACTTGAACATTTTGAGATTTTTACGATTTTCGTTTAATTTCTTAAATATTTTCGTAATTATTTATCAGAATTATGTTTTAACTACCACGTCTTAAGGCAAATAAAATTCAATTAAATTTAAAGTTGATTTTATTTTCTTACTTTATTTATGGATTTTTTAGAAAACTTGTACACTTTTTTCTATTCAAAACGGCTAGACACAGGGTCCGTATTGTATCCGATTTGAAGTTGACTTAAATAATTTGCACCTTTTGGAAATTTTAGTAAATTCTGTTGTTGGTGGTAATTGAATTAATGACTGTTGTTGAACTGAATTGAATTGAATGTTTTGCCAAAAATAAAATCCCCAACTAAAATCTCTCAAAACTCAAAGAAGAGAAGATTTTTTCTTCATAGAAATATTTTCTTAACTTTGAAATCATTTCATAACTATTCGCTTGACTTCAAAACAAAGATGCTCGTATTAGACAAAAGTTAAATTTTACTTGAAAATATCTTAAGAACTACAGTATAGTATATTTATGACGACCAGTTACCAACCACTTGTTTTTGCTTTTAAATGTCGAAATATTTTATATAACTTTAATCAGTTCATCTCTTATTGTAACTGAATGCATTCCTATACATTATTGCTCAATGCAATCCTTCAGTCAGAATTACGATAAAGCTTCTCACGCCACTTATATTGTGTGTGTTAATTTTATACATGAGTGGCGGAACCTACAGTTTTAAGTCGATTCCGAACGACAGATTTTTGAAGAACTTTCCGTGGCAATTTTATTCACCCTCAGAGTTTTTGCCAGAAATCTGTTGAGAGGAAGTCGCCGAAGAAATATTTTCATATTTTCGATTTGATGTCTGATCTGGGGTTTAAACCGTGGCCTCGCGTTTAATACTAGAGTACTGTGACTTCATGTATTTCTTTTATTAATCATATTATTTCAATCCACTATACATGATTCCAATGCATACCGAAAAAGTCACTGTTTGATATGGAATTTGGGCTGGATCGATGTCCATATTGCGTCAACGGCAAGCACAACAGGTCGATAATTACTTTTTTTTGTCTGAATTAGATGACGTAGACACTAACGACAACATGACGGCTCTATGGGTCACAGCTAATGTCACATTAGATAGACTGACTTCCAAAATGTATCAATACAAAGTTTGTATGCAGTTCTACTACTGTATATAAAATTTGTAGATATGCAAAGTAACCACACAATGCATCAACTATAAATCCGATGTCTGATTGCTTTTTGACTGCGTTAAAAATATACATTGACGACGTTTTGAAATAGTATACATTGTATATATTTTGTATAGTGGCATTATGAAATACGATACTTTGTTCAAACGCAAAGCAACTAACATTTTGGAAGGCAGCCATATTTTGAGGTCAATCTCATCTCACGTGAAGGCAATTAGACTTTCTCTTATGCCGTTGTTTAAGTAGCAGATGTAAGTGAATAAGTCACAAACGACGGCAGTTCTCAAATACACTATATTCATTGCCAACGGTGAAATTCAACAAGCTTTTTGCGCCAGTATTGCGGAATATTGGCGATGGCATCAATGGGTTTTTCAAACGAATAAAAAGTGCTGACGATTTCTTACACACACTTTCTTTTATTCAAATTTAATGACAGAAACTACTTAAAATAATATACAACAAATTCTTAATTGCTATGTATATAGATAGGGATGGATTACGGGCGATGTTATGTGTATTACGTGCGGCTATAATGTGCAAAAAAAGATCATGGCTTAAACAAGGAGTTTCACTGATAATGGCAAAACCAGAATTGACATCAAGAAATATAATGTTGTGTGTCTAATGGTATTGGAACATAACTGTTCATTATGTGCTTCTTCAAACTGGTGAAACGATTGATTCTGATCACTACCATGATCAACGCACGTCTTTGATGACCCTTTAGAAACTGAGTCAACTTGTCCAGAAAGTCTTGACACATACACAATACAGCACTGACCATGTATCTTCATGTTATCATTCTTTTTTAACTCCGCACAGCTCTCTTAAATTTAAATTCCATGGAGGACTGAAAACACACTCAGGACTCAGAAAACACAAATTTTTTCGTTAATGGAGTAAGTGTTTATAATAAAGCTTGTTGCATAGGTTAGCAAATGGCCATTTAAGTGCCCCTTGGAAAGACACTAAATGACGTCAATCATTCTATTTCAGTCATCTAAAGAATTTAGACCCCCTTTCTAAAGGACTATCGTTTCAACGTATTAAATTGGCCGTCATCATAATATCTGAGAACTTGTAAAAAAAAAGGAAACGAAATATAACCTCACATTGAATGTATTTTTTTTAGGTTTCACGCGGTAGTACTTGCTTTGCTTTCTAACTCATTACCGTGCACTTTGGAGGGACACAGTTCATTACGAACAGCATCTTCATACGCAAGGTCTTTCTTTTCCAAAGGGAAGTAAGAGCTTTTAGTCATTAATTAAAGGGGTGGGGATCCCAAGTCTTATAAAGCTACCTACAGGTTGATAAAGCTAACATTTTATTGAAATAATTCCAACTATTCCGCGCTCTTCAAGGCTGTGGTAGTTATGATAAAATATCATCTTGTAAAATATATGGAGTCTAACAACCTGACCGACTACAAACAGTACGGTGTCCGTTAGCTCCGTTCTGGATGTACGCTGTTGGCATTACTCTCAGAAGGTAGAACCCAATCTATCTGACGATTTGTTGAAAGCAAGGTTATAGTTTTAGATATTTCCAAAGCATTTGACAGAGCTTGGCACGGTGTACGTATATCGAAACTTATTGCCTTTAGTGCTGGTAGTTACTTCTATCGATTTATTTCTAGCTTTCGTAAAAAACGCACTATATGGGTTGATACAGATGGGATTCCATCAGAAGGGTTCAGACTTAATGCAGGAGTAGCGCAAGGTCCTGTTCTCTTTTCAACTCTATTTCTTATTTTTCTTAATGATCTTCCCTGTTCTACTTCCAAACCTATTAACTCTTTTGCAGATGACCGTAGTATTTTGCATTCATATTTTTCAGGTTTAGATGAAAAGTCTCATTCACATCCAATGTACAGTCAATCTCTGTAATGTCCGAATTACTTTTTTCTCTAACGGTTACTGTTTTGTTTTTTACACTCAATTTCTTCTCAGAGATAAAAACTAAGTCAAACTCTGCTGGCAACTTAAGTTGCCCCTGGGCACTAATGGGTTAATGCGTGAACGATCCAATGTTGCTTGATAACTCCTAAGCGTGGCAGTAATATTACATCATCTGTAACTATGTGTATTGTATGGTAAATATTGGAGAATTAGAAGCTATTGATGTTCTGAGCATGGAAATTTAATGCGATGTTCAGTGGAACCAATATATTTTTCAATTATCGAAAAAAGCATCCAAGGGCCTGGATGTCTTAAGATAAAGCTATTTACACCAACTATATCCGAGAGAAAACGAAATTCAACTTCATGTATGGGTCCGTGCCTCAAAGCATAGATTAAGGCTTCTATAGCGCTTACTAGAGAGGTTGAAGGTACTCGTTAATGACAGTGGGGTATCCAACTCTATTGATTCATAAGAATACGTGTCTAAAGCAACTTTTTACCATATTATTGCTTACAACCTCAAGGATGTATAAAAAAAATTATTATTATTATATTATATAAATTTAAATTCCCTACCGACGATTAATACAACAGGAACTGCAACTTCGATTAAAACCTTTAACAATATTGGGGAAGTCAGAGATATAGATGTACGCTAACTAATATTGAAATAACTAATGACATTCTACGTCCAGTATATAGACAGCTCCCATGCAGATGAAGACTAACAAGTGCCTTGTCATTGAAAAATGTTTCAAAAATCTTTCGACTTTAACTATAGGCCCCACCACTCAGGGATAAAATGTAGAACACACAATATGGGTGGTGTGAGAGACTATGTTGTAATCCTGACTAAAAGGTTGTACTGACCAATTAGGCAAATAAGTAAGCATGAACGAAGTTATCTGAATGTGTTGGCGAAATTGGGCTTTAAATATTAGTGACCATTTCTAACAGGAGCTTGAGAAGACTTACACATTTTTTCAAAATGATGAAGATCGCATATTTTTGGAATGAATCTGAGAACCTCCGAATACCTACATCCATCTTTGTAACCATAATCAATTGATTGAAGCGTTAAATGCATTATTGCCGCATGTACCATACTAGAAAAATTCAATCGTGTGCATTGAGCTGCTGTTTTCAAAAGAAATTCATTTAGTGAGGTAAACATTTCGAAATTAAAGTCTTCTTTACCGAAGACCAACTTAACCGATCATGGTCGATTAGAAAAATTAACACTTTCAGTTCATTTACCAGGTACGTAATTGATCAGTCGAAGGTCATTGCCACAGTATTGCTCGCAAAAGAAAACAAGAGTCAGTGACTCATACAAAAACCCCAAGTAAAGTAATTGGGTGCCAAGTATTTTTGATTTTAAGAATTTCAAAAAAAAACTTAAATTTCTGTTTTTCCAAAAAAAAAATTGGAAAAAATATTGAAAATCCCCAATAATAGTTTGAACATCTCTTGTTCGTTTCTACGTCTCTCTTTTTCGAATTGATGTTAAATAGTTTTGTAAATAAATGTGCGATAGAAACGTAGTATGTACGCATGTTATTTTGCTTTGTATAAAAGCCTTAAACTGGGTGGGCACTTGATTTAATAGATTTTCGTAGGCAATTAGTTGATAATAAGCTATTATGCTGGTTACAAGTATTCTCAGTATATTACTAGTGGCACCAGCAGTACTGGGAACACCAATACTTGGCACAGGCGGCCAAGCAGATTCTTTTGCTCAGGCCACTGTTGTAGGTGGTCAAGCGGTAGCTACTGCTTCTGCTGCAGGTGGAGGAGCAGTTTCATCAGCGTCAGCATCAGCTTCTTCGCTTGCAAATGGTATAGCACCACTGCCTTTCTTACCAAATCAATATGGAACAGGTCTAGGGCAAACGGTTCCAGTCTTACAAAACATACAGACAGTGCAACAAGTTCCAGTGGTACAAAACTATCAAACAGTTCAACATATACCTGTAATTCAACAAGGACTGCCAGCATACGGTGGCCTAGGAGCTGTCGGTTTGGGAGGTGGTGCCTTTGGAGGTGCTGGATTTGGTGGCGGCTTCGGTCGTTACCGTGAGTCATACACGTTTAGAGGTCGTGGTTTTGGTGGCGGTCTAGGCGGCTTTGGTCACCATGGATTCGGAGGCGGTCGCTATAAGGTACATTACTCATCCGGTGGAGCTGGAGGCTTTGCAGGTCTTGGCGGCGTAGTAGGGGCTGGACTTGTTGGCGGCGGTGGAACCGGATTTTTAGGATAAGAAGCCGATATTAGTTGGAATAGTTGAATAATTTCCCAATAGTATTTTATACGAATTTAGTTTAATAAATAAATAAAACTATGCGACAAAATAAAAAATATTAAATACACCCAGCTAATGACATAGTTGTGAGTTTTGTTGAGTAGAACTCAAAAATATTTTTTTATATTTCTTGAACCCTCCAAACTTGTTTTATTTGACAAAAACTGTTTGTTTTTGGACTTCACGCACAAATTTATTGATTACACAGACATTTCTTAACCCATGTCCAAAATTTAAACCTCATTAGAAAGGAGAAAGATAGGCCTTTCAAACGATATACTTATATATATTATTTGATTTAATATGCTATGAGGTTTGATAAGGTAAATTTGACAAATGCGAATTTTTTTCATAATTTTTCAAGTTTGTCCATTCATAACAGCAAACTTTAATTAAAAAATATAAAATAAGTGATGACATTCTGAAAGTGCATTATCTTGTGAAGAGGTTGAGGCTCGTTTGATCAAATTGGACAAAAATTATCGCATTATTTAAAGAGTATGACAGTTGTGTTATATTTTTCATATACTTGTATAAATGTTTTCAAATGAACTTTTAGTTCTAAAAAATTTCAGAAATTTTGATAGATCTTGATTATTTATCGGAAAATCTGTTAATTTCACGTTTGGGCGACCACCAGAAGTTGGCCAATGTATGCGCAAAGAGAAATAATAATATTTGCAAAAAACACAATTATTAACCGACTTCTAGTAGTCATGCAAGCGTGAAATTGACACCTTTTGCGATAAACAATCAAGATCAAGGCAAAAACTCTGAGAGTAATTGAAATAATAAAAATTAACACACACAACATGGGTGATGTGAGAAGCTAGGTCGTAATCCTGACTGAAGGGTTGTAATGACCAATTATGTTATGTATGTATAAATCGAAAATAATTTTAATCAATATGCAAATAAAACTTTATCTTGATTTTAGTAAAGAACAGCACATATAATTACGATGGTTTTGTTTTACAAAATAAACCACGAGTTTTTAATAATTCTCGTATATTTTTTATCACATCGATATTCGGAGTACTTACGATATTATTCAATACGATATAAAATATTTCTGCCAACGTTTTATCCAATTCTCCTCACAACAGTGCTCTTAAGAACTTTTGTTTTCAATTTTATTATGTTTTATTTTTTTTATTAATTAACTTCGACTCGGTATAGTGTAACAGACCTCTGGTTAGAAACGAATCTACGACTCTCATGCTAATAATCTAGCACACTGCTCGCAAGACTGCTATGGCACCCAGTATAATTTGAAACTTTTTTAATGATTTTCACAATTTCAATGTCATGAGTTTCATTAAAGAGGCATAATCATCAAACTACTTACGATAAAAAATTCAACACAAATATCGATATCAAAATGAAAAAGCCTCTTATAAGCACCTTCATAATTTCGGTGTTTATTTCGCATAGGTTCTCGGCACCACAACTTTAACATAATATTTCTTGTTGAACATATGATCTTGTATTGAGAATTAATAACTCACTACACCTGCATATCGAAGAGAGCAGAAAACAATTCAATCTGACTTCGATACTTTAGAGTTTTTCTATTGTGATAATTATATTTCGACATTACCGTGTATCCAAAATTAATGTCCAATTACTACTTCTACAAACGTAATACCAAATGTTATTACGTGTTTAACTTTCAGAAACGATAGATAACTTTAAAGTGAAAGAAATTGTTAACATTTTTCTATTTGAATTTCTTTATTTAAATAAGCACTTTACTAACATACTTTACTTAGTTGGCTTTTAGTCAGGACTACAACTGCCTTTCAGCAGATTTCAGGCAAAAACTCTGAGAGTAAATAAAATTGCCATGAAAGGTTTTTCAAAGAATCCGTCGTTCGAAGTCGACTTAAAACTTTGGGTCCCACTACTCACGTACAGAAATTAACGGATACAACATAAGTGGTGTGAGAAGCTAGGCCGTAATCCTGGCTGAAGGGATGTAATGGCCAATTATGTATGTATGTCGTTGCGTGTTCCAGCAGAATAATGACCCTAAAAAAATAGTTCGAAGATAACAACTGCAATGCTTGAGGCTAGCCCGCACCATCTTCTGGATACAAATTGTGATGAACTTTCAGAATTAAATGAGGCTGTGTAGTATAATATATTGTAATCGGTATGCCAAAATTTTGTTGACCATATGCTTAGACGATGTCCTTCAGTTTTAAACAACGTCGGAGACGGAGTGCAATTTGTTGAGTGTCACACACACACATTTGTGTCCTTATTATTTTTTACATATTTCGGCCAAAAGAAAATATAATGAATTCATAATATGAATTCATAAAAAGTCAACTTACTATCACCTTAAGGATCACATCCTTCGGTAAACAATGCGTCTATTGTGCACAAAACAATAGTTAATAAAATTTACAGGGTAATTAGTTCAATACATAAATTACTCGATATCACATATGTTATTCTTGCATACATAGGTTATCCAAAAATTTAAAAACTTGACAAGTATTTAAGCTGATTTTTAATTCCTACAGTTACCAATTAATTTAATTGCTTACAAACGTCAAATTAAAAACATTTATCAAGTGAATATTACACACAAATTCTTTATTTAAAATTTTCAAAATTTAATTTAAAAACAAATGTTAAAAGCGACAGATAAGTATATAAGCAGTGTTATACTATGTTCAGATATACACTTTTATTGAGTCAATATTCGGTTTATTGAGTACAATATTTGAAGTGTTCAGGCATAATAATATACGCAGTTCAGCTGCTTATTCAATATTCAATTGACAGGTGGTTGTTTCAACAACATAGTTTTTATTTTGTTCTTTTGTTGTTTTTTGTCGTTGTTGACATTTGAGTTGTAAAATATGTGTCAACAAAAAGTGTTCGGTTAACTGTAATATGCATAAGTATGTTCAGTTACTTATGACAGTGCTGCATTTTAAGTTTTACTCAATATTATAACAATTTATGAATTTATTAAGCAATAATTAATTGACATTTTATATGAAATATTGAGTTCAATAATGGCGTTTATTGCGATTTACGCAATAAAGGTGCATATCTGAACACCGTATTAAGCAGTGCAATTTACAATGAGTTCAAAATGTTCATTATTTTTCGTAAGGTTTTCGATTTGCGCGACATTAATTCCAATACGAATATGCACGTGGAAATTAACCACATAACAGCGCTAACAATGTACAAACCTATTAAGTTTTTAGTGGCCAATTGGCTTACAAATTGTGACTGTCTGTTCATTGCTTGAAAATGTTTGTGAATGTGTTGTTTTGCGATATGCGAAGTAATGCCGGCATCAGAGAAAACCTTCAGTTTTCGATCAAAAATTGTACGCAATGTTGAATGCTTTCTAAAGAACATGGCGCATGGATAGTTTCGAATGATCTCTTCAACATATGTCAGGGTACTCGTGTTAAATCTCAAGTAGTTATAATGGGCCAGAGTATCTAAATATACTGCGGTTGTTAGGCGCGATTCAGAATTTTGAATCAGATCTAAACGTTTCGTTGTGTTACGCATGATTTTGGTTCGATTTAAAGGATAATATTTCATAGCAGACTTTGTTAGAAGTATGTAATCCTGCTCAACTAGTTGTGATATCTTCTCGGGTATTGGTATTTTTATCGAAAAACGTAGACTATCGAACATTTTACCCTGATAACCGTTGCGTACTTCAAACGATAACAGCAACCAGGCGACCAATAGGAAACGAGCAAAATTTCTCCTCGAAATTATAGATGTTGGAATGGCATTGCCAAAGAAAATCGCAAACATTGAACGAATCGGGTGTAAGTTTTTCGATCCAAATATAAAGTCACGTACATTCTTTTTTCTTTCTACAATTTTAGTGAAAACCATTGATGTGACAAATAATACGAACAAAAATAGCCACGTTGTGGGACATAGAGGGTTTAGCAATT
This sequence comes from Sarcophaga subvicina, assembly GCA_936449025.2. Classification (NCBI taxonomy): domain Eukaryota; kingdom Metazoa; phylum Arthropoda; class Insecta; order Diptera; family Sarcophagidae; genus Sarcophaga; species Sarcophaga subvicina. Next base: position 46,470,204 of record OW388084.2, read on the forward strand.
GCTTGAATGGACCAAAGCATAGGCCACTACGAACCACAAAAACATACGGAGTCGAATGATAAACATATGAAGTGCTAAATTTTTGGGCATTCATCATGCTCGTACTAAATCCACCAACAGCTAGATGGGCACGATTTTGTTCCAACTGAAAGAAAAATTAAAAAAAAATTAATTCAGAAATTATCGACATAAGGAGACTTATTGTATTTGAGTCGTTTGAAGTTGTTGTAGTCTAAGAGATAATGCGTTGACTTATTAGATGAGAGGCCGTGGTTCAAACCCCAGCTCAGGCAACTTGAACAAAATGGAATTTCAAAAAAATATCTCTTTCGGCGGTTTCTTACAAGCAGTCTTCTGGCAAAAATTTTGGATGAAAATAAAATTGCTATTAAGCTGTAGGTCTCGCCACTCATGGATCAAATTCACACCACATGGGCTAGGTTGTAATTCTGTATTCGTATTCGTATTCGTAGTAGAATTGTTATTGTTTCGGAATTTTTTTTATTAGGGGCCGAGACCTAGGCATTATGTGTACAAACCAGCACATATCTTCAAAGAAGATGTAAAATGGCGGACGTAGAAATACATACATAATTGGTCATTACAACACAGTCAGGATTACGACGTAGTTTCTCACACCACTACAGTTTAAAGTCGACTCCGAACGACAGATTTTTGAGAAACTTTTCATGGCAATTTTTTTAGTCTCAGAGTTTTTGCCAGAAATCTGCTGAGAGGAAGTCGCCGAAGAAATACTTTTTGTATTTTGTTTTGATGTCTGGCCTGGGGCACGAACCCTAGCTTTAAAATTGAATTTTTTTTTGGGAATTGAAAATAGGCTCTTATGGTGTGACTCACTCGGTAAAGAGATAAGGAGGTAAGGCAGTGTTTAAGCAGCATTAAGAGATCTTAACACAGGAGCCATATGTGTATATCATATCATATATCCCTCATGAATATTTTGCATGCAACACAAATCCCTTTTTTCTGAATACTTAACTCGTTCGTCTATAATACTCTCCTCGTATTAAAATCAGGACCTCATTAAATTGCACACAAATAGCATGAAAGTATACTTACATCGCTAAAACATCCAGACGAACTGTAGTGCCAATTAATAAAATGTTCATTGGCTTGGGGAAAATGTACACGAATTTTTAAATTTAAAGATTTGGCAACTATCTTTAAAATATCCCCCTCAACGCCAGTTAAACGATTTATTTCCATTAAATGCGTCTTATTGTTGGTATCGCCATTAAACATCAAAAGCGGACTCATAATATGAGCGGAGACATTTAACCAGCAGCCATTAAAATTTTCCAAAGTGTTTGGAATTAGAAAAGGATACCGTAGACTGCCATTTTCATAACGATTTACTTCTCGTACCGTTAATCCCTCCTGGCAATAAACACCACTGTATACATCGTACGTATAGAAGCCAATATAATCATCCTCATCCAAATAGCACATTATGACCACATGCTCTACATTGAAATCAAAGGACATTTTAAAGATTTCATTCATTGTCTGGAATTGATTAATTTCTTTGCGATGCCATGTCAATAAAATGAAAAAAATAAAACAACGCTCTTGATCTGTTTTGGGATATGAGAAACGAAGCATTCTATTTACAAAAAAAATACAAGAAAGAAATTATTGGTTGACAAATGAGAGTGAATGAAAACAAAACATACGCAAAAGATTGCCATGAATCCACAATGAAAAGATTATAATCCCATAAGCGGTCATTGTAATAACCCAGAAACAGTTGAACTGTCAAATGTTCACCCAAACTCTGCACGATCTTGGTCAATAGAATGGACTGCCTATGAGTCTCATCCACGCGTTTCTCGGCTATGACCAGAGTATTTGTGCGTGGACTTATAAAACGTTTTACCATATCCACGGCCACTTCAGTGTATTGTCTGTACTTTTCATTGGACTTGGAACCTTTTATCACAATTTCACTTTTAACTCCTGGTGCTGTCAAAATAGTTATCCACCAGAGTAGTACAATGAATTTCATTATTCAGATGCCGTTTTACCACAACCGTTCAATTGAAAATTAAAACTTTGAATGCCAATAACTTTGCCATACAGTCCTAAGAAAGTTAATTAATTAATTAATTTAAAAAATAATTTTAATTGTTTTTTATTTGTTTGTTTGTGTTGTTTTACGTCCTTATATCTGATGCAAGATTAATTGGTAAATATTGTGAAAACGTTTTACTTTAATGACTACGCATAAAAACGGCAATGCAGAATTACATGCAACCTGCATTCAATACATCTAATTAAAGTAATTAAAAAATTTATTGTCTTTTAACTGTTTTGCTATATGTATTCTATAAGCATTCCTAACTTAATTAACACTGGACGGTTACTGTTCGTTGAAACGCCGAAGGATTAAATAAATGGGTGGCCAGGGTACGTTTACTCAGCACAAGCTTTCGTTATCAACCAACATTGTTGATAAAAAGAGCGAAATTCGATTCAACGAAGGTAACTTAATGTACAAAAATGAAGAGTAACCATCCATGGTTAATGTCATTCAGAATAATTTTATCAAACACCGTTTGCAACTGATACATTGGGATACAAAATTCATTCTCATCGTCAAAGAATCTACATGTTGTCGATTCTGCATAAGTATACTCTGAAACTACAGTACCCTGCTAGACTCAGATCTTGCTTGAAGCGGAGTCTTTGCCTTTCTTTATCGTCCAATTCGTTGAGCGTATCTTACCAAGTTCTCGAATAACGGATATTATTGCCATGTACTATTCTATCCAAGTACCTCCTATCCAAGTTGAGTTGAGTACATCTTTCGATTGCATAGACTTCCGTTTGGAAGATAACCAGGAGTTTCTCATGAACATAGTATGTTTCATTCTGGGACCTCTAACTTCTATTCCTGTTACAAGGCCCGTTCTTGAGTGCTCTGTGTACCACAAAATAGTTTCGCTTTTAAAAGAGGCTGCAAGATTACTCCATACATTCTTCTTGCTAACTCTCATCTCAAAGAGTCTACTGGTTCTGGCCAGGAGAGAGTTAAGGAGGCCTACTGTCAGTCAATCAATACCTTAGATCCCTAAGTCCCCTTATGAATTTCATGTTAGACTTGTCTTCCATCAGCCTGAACATAACTTTGGTCGTAAATCTAACAGAGCTTCCAGCGCCACTTTAGGATAGATTCTCATGGTCACTGTCTGCCGTTATACGCTTGTCTTTGTTTCTTATCCAACTTAATTTTAGCTGTATTCAGAATTGTTCTATCACACATACATACATATGTACATACATATATAATTGGTCAATTTACAACCCTCAGTCAGGATTACGACTTTGCTTCTCACACCAATTATATTGTGTGATTTGCAGGATCTACAGTTTAAAGTCGTTTATGGACGACAGATTTTAGAGAAATTTTTCATGGCTATTTTTCATTCACTCACAGAGTTTTTGCCAGAAATCTGTTGAGAGGAAGTCGCCGAAGAAATATTTTTTCATATTTTGTTTTATTGGAGATGCCTGATCTGAGGTATGAACCATGGCCTTACGTCTAATAAGCCAACACACTACCTACTAGACTACGGCGACTTCTGTCTGTCCAAGCAAATGGTCACTACCGGTCTGATTCTTATTGTAAACATCCAGTTACATTTCGCGTAGCGTCGGATGCATATATAGTTAGGAACACAAACTGGCGGATATCTACAAAGTATTCCTTTTCGGATCACTAACGAATATTCTTCAGCATTGACTTCTCACGACATTCTCGAAACATGTGCCCTATAGGAAACCTAGGAGGGCAAACTAGAACAATTTTGAAATGCTGATCGACTATATACTACCATTTGAGGGGACGTGAACAGTAACTTACGGAGGCATGCATTCTTTTAAGTTAAATACTTAATGAGTGGAAAGAGATGAGGGCTGTGAAACCGAGCCACCGAACGAAACCTATAAGCCTCTCCTCACTATTACTTAAAAAGTTGTAGACGCTCACTGATATATACATTAGAAGGTCGGTCGTTACAGGAATACTGAACACGTATTGAGCTCCTTTCTAGATATAGAGGGGGCCTTCTTATGGAGTCGGCACTGGCAAAATTGCATGGGTGGGCACAGGAGAACGGCTTGGGTGTGAACCCTGGTAAAATAGAACTTGTCTTGTTCACTAGCAAATACAATGTCTCTAGCTTCGCCATTCCGAAAATGAATGGAACGGGTCTGAGGCTCTCAAAGGAATCAAATTATTTGGATATCATTCAGGACTCTAAATTGTCCTGGAAAAGGAACACGGAGAAAAGAATAAAGAAAGCGATTAATACCTTATGCGTCTGTAAAGGGACGTTTAGAAACAGACGCGGCCTGCAGTGCTATACCGGATGTATATAATGGGTGTACGGCCTCCTACGGGACATTCGTGCGATGGGAAGCCACACGAAAGAGGACCTATCCTTAAGATATCGAATATGTTTAGGCCATGTATGGTAGGTAACGCTTCAATACTATATGAAGTAGAAACGAATCACCCGTGTTTTAGATGTGACTAACTGGTACCAGAGACTGCTTTCGGACGAACATTTAAACTCACACTCCCACATGGGGTGAATGGGTTGTTGAAACTGTCAACGGTAACGGTAAGCTGAACCGATAAGCTGACACTGAACAAGCTATACAAATTACTTAACTTACTCCTTCGTACTTGATCATGTGTGTGGACAGTCAAGCAGCATCCACCTCGTCAGATTAAAGGTCGTCAGCAGTTGCATACATACGTCAAAAAGTCGCCGTAGTCTAGTAGGTAGTGTTTTGGCTTATTAGACGGAAAGCCAGGGTTCGAGCCCCAGGCCAGACATTAAAGACAAAATACAAAAAGTATTTTTCGGCGACTTCCTCTCAGCAGTTTTCTGGCAAAAACTCTGAGAGTAAATAAAATTGCCAAATATTTGTCATTCGGAATCGACTTTAAACTGTAGGTGCCACCGCTCATGTATGAAATTAACGCACGCAACATAAGTGGTGTGCGAGACTAGGACGTTATACAATAGGTCAATTCGACCTCCGGGTACTGTACTTGTCTTAATTGACAAGTACACGTCCTCTAACCTAACCTAACCTACATACGTCGAAACAACACCCGCCTCTACAGGGTTTCGGGCCACCGCATAGAATGCAACGAAAAGGCGGGCGAACTGGCACGGAAGGGATCCAAGCTATCTGAGCAGTATAGAATTCAACAAGCCGCAAGTGGTCCATCTGTTGTGTCCAGCAGTGAATAGTAGAAAAACCAAGGAACTATTTTAATTCTACAAGAGAACGATCATCACTCTAACAGAAATTCTAATGGCACACCGCGCTATTGGCAGTTTCACGGCAAGGTCGGTCTGAACAATTAGATTTACTGCAGAATCTGCCAGGATATGTACTTCAAAACAGATGTCATCTGGTTTTGTGTGACAGAACGTTTGAGTGAACATGATTGTGAACGACAAACTACCTGGTAACTTAACTTAACACGTGGATATGATACATTGCCTTTCCATTTGAAAGTTAATCTCGAACTTGAAGCCTTTAATACTCCATTCTATTATTATCGACACACACTTGAAAGTCAAAGTCAAAATTTGGTGCATGAATTAAAATCCTTTTATTTATTTCTCTTTAATGTTGAATATTCTTCTGTAATTTAATTGAGTCTTGATAAGCCACATCAATTCATCCAGTCCATGATCATTTTTATCTTCTTCGATTTTTTAGTCAATATTTCAAGAGCGAATAGAACAATGGAGATGCCACACAGTGCTAAATAAATGTAATACAAGCCACGTAAATTTTCAAATGTAATAACCCCTACGTCTTCCGCGCCAGCATTCGAGTCTTGAGTATGCAAATAAATTAATTTTTTGGCGAAATACGATATTATGCCAGCACTTCTATACAATTTTAACTTCCGATCAAAACTTTCCCGCAGGGTGGAATATTTCGGAAAATACATGACGAATTGATAGACGAATATTACTTCCTCCACTGGCGACAGAGAACGATTTTCACGGTGATCATAATTATACTGAATCAAATAGTCCATTAAGGCGGCTCCAGTTAAGCGTTTTTCACTTAATTGTACTTCCCTTAAATCTTCATTCATCAGTACGGTTTTATTTGCCGGATAAAATTGGGTGTAAGTAGGATGAATAAATGTGTAGTCTTTTCGAATGAGTTCAGCAATAGTACGAGGCACTGGCGAACGCTTCGCAAGACGTAGGCTGTCAAACATTTTTCCTTGATAACCACTACGCAGCTCTAGAGTCAATAACAACCACGACGTTAAAATAAAACGGGCAAAATTACGTTTCGGCAAAATCTGTGTTGGCAGAGAGTATCCCAGAAATGTCGTGATCATATTAAAGATGGGGTATTTATTTCTAGGTCCCAATATAAAGTCTCGTATTTTTGTATCTTTGAAGCGTCCTAGAATTTGTATTACAGCCACCAATACAATAAAGTTCGCAATCAATAAAAGCCATGTTAACTCTTGAAACGGATTGATCAACTGCTTGATGGGACCAAATGACATATCATTACGTACAACAAAATTGTAGGTTGTTGCATGATACTCTATTGATCGCGTGAAATTGTAGACTCTATCATGGCCTGAGTTTAAGCCACCAATAGCCACATGAGCTCTACCCCGGGCTAACTAAATAAGTGGGATTTATATATAAAGTGTAATTGTTAAATATATCAAACCAGATCAGAGTAATTACTTACATCTGCGAAACACCCTATGGAGGAATTTTTAAAAGAATTTGAACTCAATGGACCATGAAGACGCATACGTATTTTAAAATTCAAAGCATTCGCCAACAACAATAGAATCGATCCTTCTAAGCCACCCAAGCGATGCATATCTTGTAGATGAGTTTTATTATCAGGTTCGCCATCAAAAACTAAGAAGGGCTTCACAGTATAAGCAGACACATTTAGAGTACATCCGTAATAGTTCATCATTTGTTTCGGAAATAAGAAATCATTTTCAAGTTGGCCGTCTTGAAATCGATTAACTTCGCTCACCGTCATTTTTTCGTCACAGTGGTTCACGCTGTACAGTTGATAGGAATAGAATGCTATGAAACCGCGGAATTTCGAATAATACATGACTACAACATTGTTCACATTAACTTTAAGGCACAATTTGAAAATTTCAAAAAGATTGTAAAACAGTAAACGGTCGGGGCCCCAAGTCAAAAGGATATAAAAATAAAAATTACGTCCGTATTTCGATTCCGCAATTAAAACAGGCAATGATCTGAGTGCATAATAAAAACAGAAATTAAAAACAAATTACTTCAAAAGAGCCATTAGATTTACTTAAATGATATCCAAGAATCCACTACGATCATATTATAATCCCAGAGGCGCTCATCGATATCTGCCAGTAATAGCTGTACGCTTACAGTCTCATGCAGATTTTTGCCTAAATGATGCAGCAATGTCCCATAGCGATTGCGATGTTCTTCACAATCAAATTCACAATTTTCCGATACGATCAAAGTATTCGTTTTTGGGCTTATAAATCGTTTCGTCGTGTACAATGTTAAATTAAGGTAATCGGCGAAACGAGCATCTTCGCTTAAGACTTCATCCAAAATCCGATTGGCTGCAATATATGGCAGCACTACTGTAATGCAACAAAGTAGATACAAATATTGATGCATTATTGAATCTGCCTCTCAATATTCTATACTGAACGCTTCGAAATGATACTCTGCGAAATGGCCAAAAGTTTTATTGAAAACAATGTTACAAGCGTGGCTGATTTTATTAATTACTTGACATTAAATGTAAATGAACTTTACGTGTCGTATCAGATAAAATTACTTACGCGTTGCGATATTAATTGCAATTTTTAAATTGTATTTAAATTGTATTTATTCTTGAAGGAAATTATTAATTTTTAGTATTATACTCGTATACCAGTATGTGAGTAGATTGAAAAATGAGAGAATCGTAGAACAGTTAGATGAAGCTCGATTTAACATGTAGTCTTCCTTAGTAATGTGATATACTAGAAGATGTGTTATTATTATCTAGGAAATAGAACCTTATTATCCTCAACAGATAGCTTGAACACTTGACATTTCGTTTGATCAAATCGGACAAAAATTTCCGTAGTTATTATTTAAATAGTATAACAGTCATGTTATATTTTTTTATATATTGTGTCATCTTATCAAATGAACTTTTAGTTCAAAAATGTTTATAAGTTTTGATAGATCTTGATTGCTTATCGCAAAATGTGTCAAATTCACGTTTGAGCGACCACCAGAAGTTGGCCAATGTTTGCGCAAAGAGAAATAAATAATATTTGCAAAGAATACAAATATTAACCGAATTCTAGTAGTCGTGCAAACGTGAAATTGACACATTTTGCGATAAACAATCAAGATCTATCAAAACTTATAAACATTTTTGAACTAAAAGTTCATTTGATAAGACGACATATTTCAAAAAAGATAACACGACTGTTATACTATTTAAATAATAACTACGGAAATATTTGTCCGATTTGATCAAACGAAGTGTCAATCTCTTCACAAGATAATGTACTCTCAGAATGTCATCACTTATTTTATATTTTTTAATTACATTTTGCAATTAAGAATAGCTAAACTTGAAAAAATGTGAAAAAAAGTATATTTTTCAAGTTTACCCGATCAAAACTCATAACATGTAAGTTTGAAACGTAGGTTTATTTCTACCGTTTTTAAGGCTCTTCTGTTCGTTTTTTAAAAAACTTTGAATTTTGAAAATAGGTTAAAAAATATTTGGATAATCAATAATTTTGTGTGAAAAGATCAAAAATATCGTTTTTGTCAAAAAAGCAAGTTTGCAGGGTACTGAACAAAATTGACAACCTACACTATGTCATTAGCTGGGTGTATTTTGACTGTCGCACCGTGTAATGTATTTATTATGGTATGCTTTCGATATTTGCGACTGAAATTCCTGTCCTGTCCACTATTTCTTCTGTCTGTTGTGTTTGAAGTCTAAGAGTCCCAATACCACAGTATGAGAAACAATTCTCCAATACGGTCCATCAAGTTAGGGCTTAAATACCTCTTTATTGCCACTTGGGGTAAAGTAGTTGCGCATAAAAAACAGTCGTCACTTTTTGTCCACGTGAAGCCGTTTCTTCTTCCATTACAGCTTACTTGGTAGCAATCTTTGGCAGTAGAGCACTTGTAACTCTTCTCCTACTCATATTTATCAGGAGAATATTTATCGCATTGGTTTATTTCATATTACAACTTCGCGACTCCGGTAGAAGTTATGCCATAATAATTCTTTAATTTCTGCATATGCAACACTTAGGGGTGTTGAATCACTATCTAAATTTGTGTACGACTTGTCCAGAGAGGATACAAGAACCATGATCATTTGGTAAGGGTCCTTAGGAATACCACTTTGTAAAACCGATTGCAAAGCATCTCATCACTCACATACATTTTTCTGACATATGCCTTGTCATCGCCAAACTGTTTGGAAATTATTCCACTAATGACTATACAACGGCATACATTCGTATAAACGTACAATTAATTTTTTGTTATCTTCTTGCTGTCTTTATCTCTCTCTGTCTCTCTCTCTCTCTCTCACTCTCTCTCTAAATCTTTGTTTTTGCATTTGTTGTTGTATTTATAAAACCATCATTTTACTTTCTAAGAAGAGTACATTTATTTAAATATTGACAATTTCTTCCGCCCGTTGTTATTAATGTCGTCAATAATTTCACCGATTTATCTAAATTGGCGATTCAAATGTTTCCAAATTTTATAAATGTTCAAAGGTTCTTCACCTAATTCTAATTGAAATTACATAAACATCATTTCATAAAAAGGATATTGCTTGCGCTCTTCAAACCATTTCAATAATATACATATGTATGTATATACATACAGTGGTGGCCACGAATTTAAGACACGACATATGACTGACTTAGTTGTGATAATATTTACAATCCTGTAATATCAAAATTGATATTATTTATTCTTCTATGTACTCTGTAATATTAAGAAAAAGTACCATTATTTTATTTTGTTTCTTTTTACATTTTGTTGCTTTTTGATCATATTATTGTAAAAACGTTTATTTGAAACTGGCCACGAATTTAAGACATTTCAGAAATATCTGGTTTTTAAGTGATTTTTTGTTGTCTTTTGAAGCTAAATGGTGAGCAACGATTGCTTTATTTTATTTTATGTTGGAATACATAGAAATATTTAATTATAAATGGCCAGAGGTCCTTGAAATTTCGATGCCGAGCGAAAACTAATCCAACAACTAAAATTTGATGGAAAAATAGTAATGGAGATATCTAAGCTGCTTAAATGTTCTAGATGCAAGATTTACAACGCGCTGGAACACATCAAGCAACATGGTACCATCAAAAATGTCAAACAGCAATCTAGAGACCGAAAAACTACACCCTAAAGTAGCTGCTAATAATCCTTTCACGAGCTCAAGTAAAATAAAAAATAAAATTGCATTGGATTTTGGTATTGATATTTCGTCTAGGGCAATAAGAAGACGTCTAAATGAGAAAAACTTGCGTGGGTGTATTGGACAACGTAGACCACTTGTGTCAAAAAAAATATCAAATCCCAAATAGCGTTTTCGTGAGAATATCTCATTAAACCGATGATATTTTGGAAAAATATACTTTGGAGCGACTAGTCGAAGTTTTGCCGCTTCGGCTCTGATGGAAAGCAGTACGTATGGCGCCCTCCAAACCTGGAGCATCACCTAAAGTACACCCTTAAAACGGTCAAACATGGTGATGGAAATGTGATGGTGTGGGCAGCATTTTCCTTGCATGGTCTAGGTCCCATTTACAAGATTAGTAGTAAAATGGACCAGCACTTTTACAAAAACATTCTAACAGACACTATGCTACCATTCGCTGAAGACAACATGCCCATAATAATGAAATTTATGCATGACAATGACCCTAAGCACACCTCACGTCTTGTGAAGAGTTGCCTAGAGGAAAACAATATCACTGTTCGTCTTCTGTTCTGTGTGGCCAGCTCAATACCCAGACCTCGGTCCAATTGAGAACTTGTGGAATGATGTTGAGAAGAAACATGTTCGAGCAGTAAAACCAAAAAATTTAAACGATTTGTGGGAAGAAATCTAAAAAGCTTGGTATGCGATTCCAAATCAACATTGGATGGCATTAGTCGAAAGTTTACCCAGGAGATGTGCTGCTGTGATCCAAAATAAAGGATTTCCAACCAAATACTAGGATTTTTTTTAAGAAGCTGAGCTTTACTTTAGTGAATTAAGTTTTATTTTGCCTATGTCTTAAATTCATGACCAGGATAAAATTTGTGTTGATCTATATTATATGTAAATAAAAATTCTTAACCAAATATAGGTTGCAAAATATTATTAATTTTTCTTCCTAATATTACTAAAATCTTAAGAAAAATATCATGGACCTAAAATTTTGTTGATAAGGTGTAAAAATTATCACAAATATAAGTAAAATGTTGTGTCTTAAATTCGTGGCAACCACTGTATATACATATATATAACTGTTCTTGAAACAAGCGTATGTAAGACGGAAACTGTTGCTGATATCAAATGATGATTCCGTGTAAAATATTAACTAAGAGGTACATGCTCATAAAGCCTATCAAATAGGAAATAAAATGATTTTGCCTATGTAGTTCGAATGAAATTATATATCATTGCGAAATATATCAAGAGCTCATAAAAGTTAAGCTTTTGCTCGAATTATTTTATTAGAATATTTGCAACAGGCACTATTTTAGGAAACAGTAGCGGCAAGAAATCAAAATATTTTCCTTTTAAAGTGGCTGAAAAGAAAAGGCTGTGTTCAACTAACTTCGTATGTTTATGCATGTGAATTATGTACGTGTATTCATATAACAAATATATGGAAGGAGTCGATAAAGTGGATTTTTTACAATCCTTATGCCGAATTCCATTCGAACAGAAATGTGGATATTCATAATTTTCGGCCACTTCCTCGACTTAGAGTATAATACAATACAATACTATACGAATGGATTTATTAGCATTGCGGCTAGGGAAAGAACAAAACTATTTGGTTATCGATATTTGTGCTCGATACGATAACGATCGCAAACGGTTACTCGATATCGAATAAAAAGCATCGAAATATATGTCAGTTGTATCAGTCAGATTATAACATAACTATCAGTTAATAACATAACTATGTACATACATGTGTATACATGTATGTATATTAGATGGTTTTAAGTTCGTTTTTTATCATACTTTTTAAACCTTTAAAATTTTCAGTACAAATTAAAAAAAAATTATATACATATGTACGTATGTGTACAAAGCAATTTTATTAAAATAAAACAAAAGAAACCAAAAAGGGGTAAAAAAAATGACTGTAAGAGTAGTTACAGCGTAGTATAAGGCTCCACATCACATCACTCTGGCGGATTAAGTTACCGAAAGTGCCTAAGTGGCAACAATAAAGATAACAGAAACAGGAGGGGAATTACTTTTCTTAACACAAAACAAAAAGAATTAACAGCCCTACTACAATCAAGCCTTCAAACTTTGGATACCATTAGAAGAAACTGAAGAAAATGTGCACCGCAATAAATAAATCGGATCTTCACTGTTGTGTACCCTGCAGATTCACACTAATCCTGAACAGTGTTGAAAAATTCAGTACTTTAGTAATTTTTTCAGTACTTATCCGTTTCAAAAATACCACAGTATCCCCCGATGCTTTCAGTACTTTTTTATTATTGCACATTTTATGGTTTGCGCTTTTCAACCATTAATGTTCAATGTGTGTGAAGATAAATTCGAATTTGAAAACCCAAGACGCAATCCATAAATTTTAGCAGCGCCACATTTAGCGTTAACAGTGCAAAATTTGCTGTTAACAGAGCAAAAATTGCTCTTAACAGAGCACTGTTAACTGTTTAACAGTATCAAGCTGAACAAGGTTACCTGTTTAGAAGCTAATTTTAGGGCATATACTAGGTCTTTGAGTACCATATCATACTCAAAGGATCGTTCCAAGGCCTCCTAATACAATAAGCAATATAGTCATATAAAAAGTGGCATGGTATTGTTGAAATTGGCTTTGCAAAAATACATTTTTTGATTGAAAATTCTCTAGAAGATCAGTGGCCATTTGGGAACATATAAGAAATAGTACACCATACAGACTATATGCAAATGATAGTCCAGAGGGTCCTCTTTCCAACCGTGGTAGTGGGATAGCTGAAATAATCTTGTGAGTCGAGATTTTGAATTTTAAAAAAATCGATTTTTGGCCAAAAATATATGAAAATTCTCTAGGAGATCAGTGGCCATTTGGGAACATATAAGAAATAGTACACCATACAGACTATATGCAAATGATAGTCCAGAGGGTCCTCTTTCCAACCGTGGTAGTGGGATAGCTGAAATAATCTTGTGAGTCGAGATTTTGAATTTTAAAAAAATCGATTTTTGGCCAAAAATATATGAAAATTCTCTAGAAGATCAGTGGCCATTTGGGAACATATAAGAAATAGTACACCATACAGACTATATGCAAATGATAGTCCAGAGGGTCCTCTTTCCAACCGTGGTAGTGGGATAGCTGAAATAATTTTGTGAGTCGAGATTTTGAATTTTTTAAAAAATATGAAAATATGGAATACGAAAATATATACATATATGCAAATGGAATCATTGAAAAAATCACTTTTTAGGGGAAGTCCTTTATTTTTTTATTTTGTATGGACTGTTATTAATATTGTTTAGTTACCAGACCATAAAAGTTTTTTTTTTAACGAAGAGCATGATAATTATGACGTTTGAAAAACGCTAAAATCATTGGCCTTTAACCCTTTTTAGAGGGAGAAAAAATGCTAAAAGTTTTGTGAAGGAAATGTATCAAAAGCAACAGATATATATACGGAGTGAAAACTGGCGAATAAAGCAGAAAAATAAAGTGTAAATAAGCATTGACTATGCGTTAAAAAAGGGTAAAATTGGAATATTTATTAATTAATTAATAGAGAATTTTCATATATTTTTGGCCAAAAATCGATTTTTTTAAAATTCAAAATCTCGACTCACAAAATTATTTCAGCTATCCGACTACCACGGTTGGAAAGAGGACCCTCTGGACTATCATTTGCATATAGTCTGTATGGTGTACTATTTCTTATATGTTCCCAAATGGCCACTGATCTTCTAGAGAATTTTCATATATTTTTGGCCAAAAATCGATTTTTTTAAAATTCAAAATCTCGACTCACAAAATTATTTCAGCTATCCGACTACCACGGTTGGAAAGAGGACCCTCTGGACTATCATTTGCATATAGTCTGTATGGTGTACTATTGCTTATATGTTCCCAAATGGCCACTGATCTTCTAGAGAATTTTCATATATTTTTGGCCAAAAATCGATTTTTTTAAAATTCAAAATCTCGACTCACAAGATTATTTCAGCTATCCCACTACCACGGTTGGAAAGAGGACCCTCTGGACTATCATTTGCATATAGTCTGTATGGTGTACTATTTCTTATATGTTCCCAAATGGCCACTGATCTTCTAGAGAATTTTCATATATTTTTGGCCAAAAATCGATTTTTTTAAAATTCAAAATCTCGACTCACAAGATTATTTCAGCTATCCCACTACCACGGTTGGAAAGAGGACCCTCTGGACTATCATTTGCATATAGTCTGTATGGTGTACTATTTCTTATATGTTCCCAAATGGCCACTGATCTTCTAGAGAATTCTCATATAATTTCGACCAAAAATCGATTTTTTTAAAATTCAAAATCTCGACTCACAAGATTATTTCAGCTATCCCACTACCACGGTTGGAAAGAGGACCCTCTGGACTATCATTTGCATATAGTCTGTATGGTGTACTATTTCTTATATGTTCCCAAATGGCCACTGATCTTCTAGAGAATTTTCATATATTTTTGGCCAAAAATCGATTTTTTTAAAATTCAAAATCTCGACTCACAAAATTATTTCAGCTATCCGACTACCACGGTTGGAAAGAGGACCCTCTGGACTATCATTTGCATATAGTCTGTATGGTGTACTATTTCTTATATGTTCCCAAATGGCCACTGATCTTCTAGAGAATTCTCATATAATTTCGACCAAAAATCGATTTTTTTAAATTCAAAATCTCGACTCACAAGATTATTTCAGCTATCCCACTACCACGGTTGGAAAGAGGACCCTCTGGACTATCATTTGCATATAGTCTGTAAGGTGTACTATTTCTTATATGTTCCCAAATGGCCACTGATCTTCTAGAGAATTTTCAATCAAAAAATGTATTTTTGCAAAGCCAATTTCAACAATACCATGCCACTTTATATATGACTGTATTGCTTATTGTATTATGAAGCCTTGGAACACTCCTTTGAGTATGATATGGTACTCAAACACCTAGTATATGCCCTAAAATTAGCTTCTAAACAAGTAACCTTGTTCAGCTTGATACTGTTAAATTGTTAACAGTGCTCTGTTAAGAGCAATTTTTGCTCTGTTAACAGCAAATTTGGCACTGTTAACGCTAAATGTGGCGCTGCTAAAATTTATGGATTGCGTCTTGGGTTTTCAAATTCGAATTTATCTTCACACACATTAATGTTCAACAAAATACTAATGGTAGAATTAGTAATTAGCCCCCGTTAGCCCAACGTCCATGCAAAGTACGTTCGTTTTTAGAATACAAAAAGCAATGAGAACGCTTACCGAACTGTAATGTAATTTAGATAAGTATTTAATTTGCTCTACGTATGTTAAAATGAATGTACATTCCGTTACGTTGTGTCGAAGTTTGACTAAACTTTTACGTTTCGAATAAACAGTTTTTGCTTTGTATATGAGAAGTATGTATAAGTCGTGAGTTCTATTCCATTTCATACGTGTATATAAATGGGGAATTTCTTTTCAAGTGACCCAATTTTTAAAATCGATGTCTTCCGATTTGGACCAAGGTTAGTACTATTGGACAGTAGGCCAGACACAAATTTTCAGCTCTATCAGTCAAGAACTGACGGAGTTAGAGGGGGCCAAAGTTGGACATTTTGGTCATACAGGGTTTTTTTAAAATGTGTGTAACTTTTCACCTATTGGTCCTAGCAAAAATATCTAGATATTAGATAGCTATTTCTTCAATCTTTCCAAAAATAACTTTTTAATTTTAAAAAAAAAAATTTTATATTTTTTTTTAAATTAATTTTTTTTTTTTTAAATTCTTGTTCAAAATTAAAATTTTTATTTTTTAATTTTTTTTTTGCTAAAAAGAAAGCTTATACAATTTCCTTTAGGGCCTTTATAATCGCTTAATGGGATGCGAGTGGGATATCTATCAAAAAAATTATTTTTAATTCAAGAATAAGATTTTTCAATATTATTTCAATATTTTATGATAAAATTGAGTTACAAGAGCTACAGTTTCGCACGCTAAAGTTTTTCCCTTCTTGTCGTTTGGAAGTGTATGAATCCCTTGCTCAGCAACCAAGTTTTTAGCAATTCTTGCTTTTCGTTGAGACGTTCAAAACTCGGTCATTATTTTTGAACAACTCCATGACGATGGGGCAAGAGTAAGAAGTTGAATTCTTTCAGATCTACTCTGTGACGTTATGTACTTCTTTTTTATTTGTTCAAAAGCTTCTACTGCATCCTTGTGATGTTGATTTTGGCACTCATTATTAGGTCTTATAGGTTCTACTGAAAAGTTAGAACAACCATCATCTCCTGCAGAACTGTTATCATTCTCAGAATTGATTTTTTTCTCATCTGGAATAACCGGTAATGTGTCCAACTTTCCCATCATTTTCCTGCACGATCCACAAATTAGCAAACGTTTTGAAAGCGTTGGGAATATTTTCAATAAGTTGTCGGAAATATTTAGCATATCTGATGATCTGTGCTTCTTTTTGTTTAAGGGATTACAACAAAAACATTTCCTTTTTGGAAGAGAAAGCCATTGTGAAGATTAATTATGTAAGTAATTAGTAAATAACGCACGTCCTAACTTTAACACTGTTTATAAAAAACTAATTTCCGAATGTCTTAGAATGTCCAAATATTTAAAAATCTTATTCTTGAATTAAAAAATAATTTTTTTGATAGATATCCCACTCGCATCCCATTAAGCGATTATAAAGGCCTTAAAGGAAATTGTATAAGCTTTCTTTTAAGCAAAAAAAAGGCCCATTTTGAAAAAAAATTTAAAAAAATATAAAATAATTTTTTTTTTAAATTAAAAAAATTATTTTTGGAAAGATTGAAGAAATAGCTATCTAATATCCTTTTTTTTGCTAGGACCAATAGGTGAAAAGTTACACACATTTTAAAAAAACCCTGTATGACCAAAATGTCCAACTTTGGCCCCCTCAAACTCCGGCAGTTCTTGACTGATAGAGCTGAAAATTTGTGTCTGGCCTGCTATCCAATAGTACTAACCTTGGTGCAAATCGGAAGACATCGATTTTAAAAATTGGGTCACTTGACACGAAATTCCCCATATACATATATTATATATATATATTATATTATATATTATATTGTACAAATATTTTGTATAAAGGCACCATTTGATGCAAAAAAGTACTTTTTCACTTAGAGTTCAGTACCATTTAAAAATTTCAATTTTACAACACTGCTAATAAATATAAACTTTTTTTTTGGTCAACAAATATTTAACTTGCACAGGCATAAAAAGGAAAAAGATAAAAATAAAAAAATTAAAGATAATTAAAAGTACAAAAAAAATTATTTTAAAAATATTTAAAATATTAAAAATTATAATAAGATTAAAAAAATTTAAGAAAAAAAAACTTTTGAACACAAATTTGATCACTCAAAACCTTTTAATCAGGCCTTTTAATTAAACTCATACATAATTTCTTTCTTAAAACCTTTAACTGGCTTGTTTGCAAGCAAATAACCTCGAATTCATAATAACAATACTGCAGTATTACTCTTTAAAGTTTAAACAGTAGTGTTAGTCTTTTCTTATCAGATAGGAGGTTAATTTTTTTTTTGCCACAAAACAACACCTTCTCTCTTCCTTACAAACCACGATGCTACAGCATTTGTTTTGCAAGCACCATAACAAATTAGATTTATCGTGTTGGTTTACAAAAAAAATAATGAAACTCACCTTTTAAGAACTGCTCATCCACTCACATCCTCTCTTTCTCTTCGTTCTTCGAATGTAATTTATTTCCACTACACGCACAAAAAAAAACACTTGTACACATTCAAAGCCATGCACTAACAACACAACATTTATTATTTTTTTATATAAACCGGTTACTCTGCTACTGTACTCCAGCAAGGAAGTTTTAAAATTTTATTACTTATTAGAACATTTTTTGTTGTTGTGTTGTTTCTATTTTTTTGACATTCAAGGCCCTGCACTAACAACACTTCACTTACATTTGATCTTTGCTATTTTTTTTTACAATCACCCCTACTGATGTAGTCCATTTTACAAAAATTTTCCAATAATTCTTATTGAAACTACGTGCCAAAAAATAATTAAAACCTTTGTATTCGGTTATCATTTTTATTATTAATAAACACGTGCTTGTTTTAACACAACGCATACATATGTATGTATATTATTTTATTAGCAGAACTTTTCCATTTTTTTTTAATTTATTTTACTTCTACTTCAAATTTTAAATCACAAACACTTTCACTTACACCTTCTCAAAGAGCACAAAAATTACCACTAACCAGCTGCCTGCAATTCAATCAAATAACATCAATTAATAACATGACGATTACAAGACAATAACAACAACAATTACGTGCATATTTAAATGAAGAGAGAGCATATGCTCTCCTTCACTTTTACGTCAAAAATCTCGTAACATTAACATCAGGTTGGTTGCCTTTTACCTTTGCTCTGCTAACTTCAAAAAAAAAATTAAGACGCGAGTGGAGAATTTCAGAAAAACTTAACGAAATGTTAACCAAATTACAGCAAAGTTCAACATGCCTTATAATTCATAAACGCATTGTTATTGTAAATAAAAAGACTGAACATATCAATGTTATTTTCGTTTGTCGTCAAACAATGTCAAGCAGATTTCTTGCATTCTACATTCTACAGCTAACATCATATAGAATCCATCAATACATTCATGTTGTTCAGTTTTTCTCAAGGCAATTAATATATGTATGTATGTACATACAAAAACAAAGTGTGTGGGTATACAAAAGAGCAAACAAGCAACATTCTTTCGTCTCCCAACAATCGAGGAAGCATTTCGCATGAACCCGAATGCATGAAAGTTTTTATATACGCAGTATACATACTTACATTGTATTAAATATGTTTAGTGTGCTAGAAGACCATTTGGTATTGTGAATGAATGAATGAATGAATGAATGCATGAATGAAAAATGAATAACAAAGCGAAGGAATTTGTGTGTGCATGAAGTAAAAGTTTTGTTGTTTGCTGTTTTTTGTACATATTCGTACATTGCATTAAACTTGAATACTGTGGGTGAAGAACATTAGGACTTTGAATGAATAACAATTGAAGGAGCATGAAACCGGATGCATGACAGTTTTTCAACACATATTGTATTAAATTAAATTATTATTATTATTATTATTAAACGCATGCTTACCTGGTGAAACTACATAATTTGGGAGTGAAGTATAAATTTGTTGTTCTTGTAATTTTTACACATAATAATAGACACAGAAAAATAACATGAGTGTATTTGTTGTTGTTTGTTTTTGTTTTCTTTCGGTTGTTATGCATGCATTTGAAACTAAAGATCAGAATAGGAAAGCGGTGTGCGATGTAGAATGCAAGAAATCTACTTAACATTGTTTGACCACAAACAAAAACAACATTGATTTGTTCATTCTTTTCATTTACAACAACAATGCGTTTATAAATCATAAGGTATGTTGAACTTTGCCGTAATTTGGTTTACATTTCGTTAAGTTTTTATGAAATGCTCCGTTCGCGTCTTATATTCTTTTTTAAAAGAAGCAGAGCAAAGGTAACATGCAACCAACCTGTTGTGTTTGTTCTTGTTGTTGTTTTTGAATTATCATAGTGTTATTTGTGTTATTAATGTTACGAGATTTTTGTCGTTAAGTTAAAGGAGAGAGTAATTGATGTTATTTGATTGAATTGCGTTAAAAAGAACTACAAAGCTGGAAGCCGGTTAGTGGTAATTTCTGTGCAACATAAGAAGGTGTAAGTGAAAGTGTTTGTGGTTTAAAATTTAAAGTAAAATTAATAAATTAAAGTTTCTTTATAAGCAAAAAAAATAAAATAGAAAAGTTGCGTTAATAAAATAATATACACATGTATTCTATTCATACAAACGTTTGTAATTGTTTATTAATAACAAAAATTATAACGGAATACAAAACCTTTGTAAAGTAAATTTTTTTTCTTTGAATCATTACAAAACTTTCAAAATGGAGTACATCAGTAGGGGTGTATGTTAAAAAAAATAGCAAAGATAAAATGTAAGTGAAGTGCTGTTAGTTCAAGGCCTTGAATGTCAAAAAATATAAAATCAAAGCAATAACAACAAAAAGGTATTAATAAGTAATAAAATTTGAAAACTGCCCTGCTGGAGTACAATAGCAGAGTAACCGGTCTATATACATAAAAAAAAATTTGTGTTGTTATTGCATGGCCTTGCACGTGTGTGAAAGTGTTTTTGTGCGTAGATTCATACACATTCATGGTGTATATGCAGATATTTTGAAATGTGGGTGTAGCGGAAATAAATTACATTGGAAGAACGAAGAGAAAGAGAG
Organism: Sarcophaga subvicina; assembly: GCA_936449025.2. Taxonomy (NCBI): domain Eukaryota; kingdom Metazoa; phylum Arthropoda; class Insecta; order Diptera; family Sarcophagidae; genus Sarcophaga; species Sarcophaga subvicina. Next base: position 46,491,079 of record OW388084.2, read on the forward strand.
AGTGTGAGTGGATGAACAGTTCTTAAAAGGTGAGTTTCATTATTTTTTTTTTTGTAAACCAACACAATAAATTTAATTTGTTATGATGCTTGCAAAACAAATGCTGTAGCAGAGGGAAGAGGAGAAAGTGTTGTTTTGTGGTACAAAAAACTAACCTGCTATCTGATAAGAAAACACTAACACTGCCGCTTAAAGAGTAATACTGCAGTAATGTTATAATGATTTCGTGGTTATTTACTTGCACACCAAACCAGTTAAAGATTTTAAGAAGAAAATTTGGCATGAGTTTAATCAAAAGGCGTGATTAAAAGGTTTTGAGTGATCAAATTTGTGTTCCAAAGTTTTTTTTTATTTTTTTTAAGCTTGTTATCTTTGTTTTTTAAATATTTTAAATATTTTTTAAAATTAAATTTCTATTTGTATTTTTATTTATTGTTTCTTTAATTTAATTAATTTCCTTTATTTTCAAAAGTTGACCAGCAAAAAAATAGAATTTTATATTTATCAGTGTTTGTGTGCCTCGGCCTGAGGAGAAATATAATAATTTTACTCTTCTTTCTCAATTCTCCCACAAACAGTACTCTGTTGCAACGTAGCGCAACGCAACGAAGTTAACGTTTAGTATAGGGAGTAGCAGTGTGTTGAAAAATTCAGTACTTTAGTACTTCACCATTTCAAAAATAACACAGTACACGTGCGACACTTTCAGTACTCTTTTCATGTTCGACTTAATGCTGACCTAGAAACGTTCGCTAGTATCCAGAAGGTGAAAAGCAATGAGAACGATCTTATTATGCTAAAAACGAATGAACGACGTTTGACTAGAGGGAAATTTAAAGTTCTATTACTTTCCGAATCAGCTGTTTCTGTTTTGTATATGCAATTAGTTTTTTTTTTGTTCCGTTTCGTACGTGTATTGAAAATAAATAAATATTTGTTTACAAAAGTACCATTTGATACGAAAAAGTACTCTTTCAGTTATACTTTAGTACCACTTCAAAATTTAAATTTTGCAACACTGATCCTGAAGTAAAACCCAAACCAAATCAAACTTTAGCACCGATAATATTATGCTATAAAGCGAACCAGTCAACTACGTATGTAGGTATCTCCCGTTATCAAAAAATGATCATAACTGAGCACAAAGGTACTGTATTTCTATCTGATACCATTTTTAATTCATTAGTTTTGGACTCTCTTGTATATGTGGGAATTTATAAACACGATACATATCCATTTCATTTGAAAAAGAAATTCGAACTTAAAGTCCAGTAGCACTCCATTCAGTTAATATGACTCGTACTTGAAAGAAGATATTTATTTAAGTCAACAATAAAAGTTTGGTGCATGAATTAAAATAATTTTATTTATTTCTCTGTTATATTGGACATTCCTATGTAACTTAATTGAGTCTTGTTAACCCACATCAATTTAGCCAGTCCATGATCATTTTCATCCTCTTCCATTTTTTAATCAACATTTCAAGAATGAATAGCACACAGTACCAAATAAACGTAATACAAGCCACGTAAATTTTCAAATCTAATGCGACCTACATGTCCCGCGACGGCATTCATGTCACGTGTATGCATACAAACGTATTTTTTTAGCCAAATACGATGTTATGCCGGAACTTCTATACAATTTTAACTTTCGATCAAAACTTTCCCGCAAAATTGAATATTTCGGAAAATACATGACCAATTGATATGCGAATATTGCCTCCTCCACTGGCGATAGATGACGATTTTCACGGTGATCATAATTATACTGAATCAAATAGTCCATTAAGGCGGCTCCAGTTAAGCGTTTTTCACTTAATTGTACATGCCTTAACGGTTTGTCCATCACAACAGTTTTATTTACCGGATAAACATCGGTGTAGGTGGGATTAATAAATGTATAGTCCTTGCTAATGAGTTCAGCAATAGTACGAGGCACTGGTGAACGCTTCGCAAGACGTAGGCTGTGAAACATTTTCCCTTGATAACCAATACGCAGCTCTAGAGTCAATAACAACCACGACATTAAAATAAAACGGGCAAAATTACGTTTCGGTAAAATCTGTGTTGGCAGAGAGTATCCCAAAAATGTCATGATCATATTAAAGATGGGGTACTTATTTCTAGGTCCCAAAATAAAGTCTCGTATTTTTGAGTCTTTGAAGCGACCAAGAATTTGTATTACAGCCACCAATAACGTTCGTAAGCAGTAAAAGCCATGTTAACTCTTTAAACGGATTAATCAACTGCTTGATGGGACCAAATGACATATCACTACGAACAAAAAAATTGTAGGAGGTTGAATAATACTCCATTGAGCGCGTGAAATTATAGACTCTACTCTAGATTCTCACAGCACTCATGTTGTGTGTGTTAATTTTATATATGAGTGGTGGGAGCTACAGTTTAAAGTCGACTCCGAACGAAAGTCTTTTAAGAAACTTTTCATGGCATTTTTATTTACTCTCAGAGTTTTTGCCAGAAATCTGCTGAGAGGAAGTCGCCGAAGAAATATTTTTTCATATTTCGTTTTGATGTCTGACCTGGGGATTGAACTGTGGCCTAACGTCTAATAAACCAGCACACTACCTACTAGACTTCGGCGGCTTCATATTTCTGATCATCCTCACTAATTCCTATATTCTATACCACAACATATTTTCCTAGCGAATGTGGATAATAAATTTACGGTTTGTTTAATGCCATGGCATTAAAGGTACATATTCCGAAAGTCATCATTTCCCTTTAAAAAGTATCTGGAATTTGGTCGCATCGTGTCCGCTTTCGCGCTGTTCCAAGATTGCTTCCATTTTGACTATTTAGCACCATAACTTTTTCGGGCGGCTTAGAGCTCTCGAAATGTCTGCTTAAACTCTACAGAAGCACGCTCAGTATGGTTATTAGATTCGTTACTGGATACTGCATTCTGGGCACAAGAGCGAAACGCATTGAACGGGGAAGAAACTGTTCTTCATCTATACCCTTCACTATATCGGACAAGGAAACCATATAAACGTTCTAAAGGAACATATTATGGTCATTGGCAGTCTGAGTCGTTTCGTCATCCGAATGGTTCCGGGACTAGTGGAAAATAAAAAACTGTGATAATGGCCCTCATGTGGCCTGAGTGTATTTATCTCACTTCTTTTTGGGTATGCGGAAAATGGTTCATACGATTTGAATGAAGCTGAAATAATAATCAGTTAGTGCTACTGAACGAGAGTCTACTAAGATGCGTCTGGCAGTAATTGAGGGCAAAACAAAGTATATGTTATCAACAAGTAGAGATGTGCGGTGTATTGATTCTCAGATCACGGCCGATAACTATACTTTTGATACAGTCAAGGAATTTATTTATCTTGGCTCTGCCGTTACCACCAAAAATGGTGTCAGTCTGGAGATCAAGCGCAGGATTACTCTTGCCAACAGGTGCAACTATGGTCTCAATAGGCTATTGAGTAGCAGAGACCTCTATCGCGCGACAAAATTAACACTTTACAAGACACTCATCCTACCCGTGCTTCTTTATGGCGCAGAAGCATTGACCCTATTAAGCACTGATGCAGCAGCCTTGAGAGTATTCGAGAGAAAAGTCCTACGGTCCAGTGCGAGTTGCCGATGATTTCCTTATCCGCTCCAACGTTGTGCAGCGTATCCAGCGGCTGCGCTGGCTTGGCCATGTCGTTCGAATGGAGGAGGATGCTCCGGCAAGACGGGTATTTGATGCGGGGATCTGCGGAAGTTGGCGAAGAGCATGACCTTGTATCCGTTGGAAGGCCCAAATCGAGCAAGCCCTGTCATGGATGGGTGTGACAAACTGGCGTAGGCGTGCAAAAAGCAGAGGCGCCTGGAAGGATGTGTTAAGGCAGGCCGAAATCCGTTAATCGGTTTGTTAATGGCCAACTAAGTAAAGTAAGTAAGTAAGTGAAATAATAATCTAAAGTCCAGCGTAGAGGAAAACTCATATGATAAAATATAATACTCGTCTACTTGTAAATAAATACGTTATTGAAAAAAGCTTATGAAATACGTATGAATAATAAAAAATCTTTCAGATTAACATATAAAGATAGCTCGTGAAACAGTGCCTAGATCAGTTGGGGCTACGTAGAAGAACATAACATTTGGAAAATTTGTATTCTGGTTCTTCTCTCTGATTGCCATCCGAAGGCACCAAAGGTGATGATGTTACTCTTACACACATCCTAAAATTCGTTGGTATTTCTTTTACAAGCATAGTTTTTCTGATTGTAACGAGCGAACGAACTGCTTGCAGCATTATTAGAAAATCTTAATAATTTCATAAATGATAGTTGTTTTCTTTAATATCCATTTTAATCATGAATTACGAACAGCCGTGTCAATAAAATGCGGGCAAATGCTTTTAATGTCCAAAAAGGAGAAAATTCATTTGGCCTTCTCCCACCCATATTTGTTTTATATTCAGCAATGAATTTCAATTTTAAAACTAATACGATACAATCATTTTTTTTTTTTTCAAACAAAAACTAAATAAATAAATTAAAATTTGTTATCAATATTGCTGGTTTAATTAAAAATCGAAAATTAAAGAAAACATAAGAAAGTTGTAACGTGTTCAAATTAAAGGCATTTCCTCGCTAGAGGGTGACATGTATTCATGTTGATGCAATATAGCGAAAGAGTTACTGAAGCCGACAATAAAAATTTGATGCATGAATTAAAATCCTTTTATTTATTTCTCTGTTATATTGAAGATTTCTCTGTAACTTAATTGAGTCTTGATAACCCACATCAATTTAGCCAGTCCATGATCATTTTCATCCTCTTCCATTTTTTAGTCAACATTTCAAGAATGAATAGAACAATGGAGATGCCACACAGTGCTAAATAAATGTAATACAAGCCACGTAAATTTTCAAATGTAATGCGACCTACATCTCCCGCGATGACATTCATGTCTTGATTATGCATATAAACGTATTTTTTAGCCAAATACGATATTATTCCGGCACTTCTATACAATTTTAATTTTCGATCAAAACTTTCCCGCAAGATGGAATATTTCGGAAAATACATGACCAATTGATATGCGAATATTGCCTCCTCCACTGGAGATAGATGACGATTTTTACGGTGATCATAATTATACTGGATCAAGTAATCCATTAAGGCGGCTCCAGTTAAGCGTTTTTCACTTACTTGTACATGCCTTAGCGGTTCGTCCATCAGTACAGTTTTATTTACCGGATAAACACCAGTGAGCGTGGGATTAATAAATGTATAGTCCTTGCTAATGAGTTCAGCAATAGTACGAGGCACTGGTGAACGTTTCGCTAGACGCAGGCTGTGAAACATTTTCCCTTGATAACCACTACGCAGCTCTAGAGTCAATAACAACCACGACGTTAAAATAAAACGGGCAAAATTACGTTTCGGCAAAATCTGTGTTGGCAGAGAGTATCCCAGAAATGTCGTGATCAAATTAAAGATGGGGTATTTATTTCTAGGTCCCAATATAAAGTCTCGTATTTTTAAATCTTTGAAGTGTCCTAGAATTTGTATTACAGCCACCAATACAATAAAGTTCGTAAGCAGTAAAAGCCATGTTAACTCTTTAAACGGATTAATCAACTGCTTGACGGAGCCAAATAACATATCACTACGAACAACAAAATTATATGACGTTGCATGATACGCTACTGATTGCGTAAAATTGTTTAACGCAGAAACCGTTGGACTTAAGCCACCAATTGCCACCTGAGCTATTCCCTGCGCTAGCTAAAGAAAGAAGACTTATTCTTAAATGTAATTGTTAAACAGAATAATCCGTATCAGTTTCCGAACTTACATCTGCCGTAATCGATTTGAAACCATTTGCCCGCAAGGGTCCATGAAGACGCAATCGAGTTTTAAAATTCAAGGTATACGCCAATAACTTTAGAATCGATCCTTCTAAACCGCCCAAGCGATGCATATCTTCTAAATGAGTTTTATTATCAGGTTCGCCATCAAAAACTAAGAATGGCTTCAAAGTATAAGCAGACACATTCAGAGTACATCCGTAATAGTTCATCAACTGTTTGGGAAATAAGAAATCTTTTTCAAGTTTGCCATTTAGGTACCGATTAACTTGGTGCACCGTAATTTTTCCATCACAGTGGGCGCTATTATACAGCTGGTATGAATAGAATCCCGTAAAATCTAAATACTTCGATTGGTACATGACCACAACGTTGTTCACATTCACTTCAAGGCACAGCTTGAAAATTTTATAGAGATTCCGATACAATAGGCGGTCGGGGCCCCAGTTTAATAGGACATAAAAGTAAACATTACGTTCATATTTGGATTCCGCTATTAAATCGGACAATGATCTGCGTGTATAATAAAATTAGAAGTTAAAATCGAACAACAAGAAATTATTTCAAAATAGCCAATAAACTTACAGAAATGATACCCAAGAATCCACAACGAACATATTATAATCCCATGTCCGATCATGGATATCTGCTATTTGTAACTGTATGATTAGAGTTTCATTCAGACTTTTGCCTAAGTGATGCAGTAATGTCTCATAACGGCGGCGATGTTCTTCACAATCAAATTCACAATTTTCCGAAATGATCAGAGTATTCGTTTTTGGGCTTATAAACCGTTTCGTCATATACAACGTTAAATTCATGTAATCGGCTAAACGAATATCTTCGCTTAAGACTTCATCCAAAATCCGATTGGCTGCAATATATGGCAGCACTACTGTAATGCAACAAAGTAAGCACAAATGTTGATGCATTATTGAATGTGCCTCTTAATATTCCATACTAAAGTACACATTTGCACTCTTCAAAATGGCCAAAAGTTTTATTGAAAACAATGTTACAAGCATGGCTGATGTTATTAATTACTTGACATTAAATGTAAATGAACTTTACGTGTCGTATCAGATAAAATTACTTACGCGTTGGGATATTAATTGCAATTTTTAAATTGTATTTATTTGTTTATTTTTAAAAGCAATAATTTATTTTGTGTGTTATACTTTTATCTGTGAGTATATCAGGAAATATTACAGTCTATCGATGTCTGATTGAATAGCGATTTTGTGAACTGGTAAGATAGTCTCTCTCATATTCGATTTCTGTTCCTCAATCGTCGAGGTATCATAGGAAAATTTGGAAAATGTTTTATCGTCTCAAATTCTAGATAACCTTATCCCTCTCTTGACGATACGTGCCACACAGTTCATGCATTGCATGATCGATTTGAGGGCATAGTTATCTCACATGGATGTGCTATTTGACCTCGTTAGACTATTGTTGTTTGGTTTTCATAGGTCGCAGGTGTATATGAATATGCTACAAACAACGGAAGGAGAGCCATTAGTACAATTCAGTCTGATTTATGAGCCAAGATCATGGAAAGTTATACATTTCGATGCAATTCACCCAACCGCGATGTTATATTCCACATTTTAAGATTCGATATAAGACCTCTAGCAGAACACTCTACTTCTATGAGGTTGACAAGAAATGGAAGAGCATGATTTAGCTAAATAGGCCATGTAGGAATGAAACGTAGATCAGAATGCAACGAAGATAGCTTCTACGCCGCTGATGGAACCAGAACCCTTCAGTGAGGATTATGGACCTAGTTTCTCACACCATTTATGTTGTGTGTGTTAATTTTATACATGAGTGGCGGGACCTACACTTTAAAGTCGACTCCGAATGACAAATTTTTGAGAAACTTTTCATGCCAATTTTATTTACTCTCAGAGTTTTTGCCAGAAATCTGCTGAGAGGAAGTCATCAAGGAAATATTTTCATATTTTCGTTTTGATGTTCGACTTGGGGTTTGAACCGTGGCCATACGTCTAATAAGCCAACACACTACCTACTCGACTACGGTGACTAGCCACAACTTGACTATTTTTGCATCTTGATTTGAACCCGTACTGGCCCAGAAACTGAAGATAAAAGACCATATACAACGACGTAAGCTCGCTAAATGTGATTTGGATCAGTTCGGGACTGACCCTAATTTTCATCGAAAAATCATCTTCAGGGATGAAGCCCGTTTCTGGATTAATGGGTGCGTAATCCAGCAAAATTTTCGAATTTGAGATGATATCAATCCATATGAGATCCAAGAGTGTTCAATTAATCCCGAAGAAGTCACCTTTTGGTGTGGATTTTAGGCTGGCGCCCGTATTATTGACGACGTTAAAACACTATTAACGGCGAACATTCCAAATATATTTCCAACATTTTTGCCTCCCGTAATTATTACTGATTTCCAAGGTATTCGATATACTCAATGCGAGAGGTATGTGCATTAAGAATTTCAACGACAGATTTTAGACTACGTAACTCCACTTAATATGAAATATTGAAGCTACATAAACGTTCATGCACTGGTTAGGTATTTGATCAAAAGCTTTCAAGCGTTTAGACTCAAACCATTCAAGTGCAAATCTAAAAATTATAGACTTAAAAAAAAAAAAAAAAAAAATACTTTTCATCACATTTGGTTTCGCTCCATCAAACACCCTACAAATTGCTTAAGTGGACTTAAGACTTGCATAAGTCGCTTATCCATAGGCAGTATTAGTGATTTCTCTCAGACCCTATAGATATATCAGCGGAAGAATTGAAACGTTTACTTCCATCCAACTCCTTTTTTAATGTACTCACCTAGAATTGTAACGTATATTTTGTTTTTCACTTATACGGGAAAGAACTAACTTATCTCTTTATTATTCAAAAATATTTACAAATTGTGTGGATTGTTAAAAGTGCATAAATATTGCAGTGTTGCATTTTCAGAATGTTACTTTGATGGGAATTTTAAACCTCCATTCAATTTAACCAATCCATTATGATTTTCAAATTTCTCGATTTTTTAGTTAACAATTCCAAAACAAAAACAACAATCGAAATATTGCACATTATGGCGAATACATAATATAAACCATTTAAGTTCTGGAATGTTATGACACCAACGTCTTCCGATCGATGGGTGTTCAAGCTGTAGAAATATGAACGGACATGTTTTTTGGCAATATACGACGTAATGCCGGCATTGGTGAAAGCTTTCAGTTTGCGATCAAAGCTCTCACGCAACATTGAATGCTTGACAAAGTACATGACACATTGAAACAAATAAATGGTCTCATCGACAGCCGATAGAGTTATGGATTCCCGATTTTGCAGATTATAATACGATAAATAATCCATGATGACAGCAGCTGTTAGACTGTTTTCGCTCTTCTTAACCAAAGGCAATATATTCGTGGTATTCAGATGTATAAGGGTTTTGTTGACGGGATAAAAGTCTGTGTACCAGGGGTTGATGAGCGTGTAGTCCTTGGTTAATAGTTCGTTAATGGTGCGTGGCACTGGTACTCTTTTCGCTAAACGTAGACTATCAAACATTTTACCTTGATAGCCATTACGTATTTCCATTGTCAGCAGCATCCAGGACATTAAAATAAAACGAGAAAAATTCGAATTGGGCAAAATCTGTGTGGGCATACCATAACCCAGTAATGTGGTGATTAAATTAAAGATGGGTGTTCCGTTTCTGGAGCCAAAGATAAAATTTTGCACTTTTCTTGCTTTCAAACAATTCAGAATTTCGATTAAAATAATGATGCAAATAAAGCCAACGAGTAGCATCAACCAGGTATCATTTTTATAAGGATTAATTAACTGCTTGATGGGGCCAAAAAATATATCATTGCGTACAACAAACTTATACAGCGACGAGTGATAAGGAAACGAACTGGAGAACACATAATTATTCTCAATGGATGAGCTTAAGCCACCTATAGCTACATCGGCGTTTTCATCCTGTAACTGAAAAAGGCACATTATCATTCAAAATTCTTAACATTTTTTGTTTTTTCTATTCCATGTTCTTAACTTACGTCTTTGAAACAGCCGGTGGAATTAAAATTCAAATCAATCGAACTGGTTGCTTCACTGAAAAGCAATTGTACAGTGAAGTTCAAAGAATCTGCCATTATTTTAAGAATTTCGCCTTCAATGCCACCCAAACGTTGTACATCCCTTAAGTGAGATTCATTTCGAAAATCTCCATGGAAATTCACTAGGGGTTGCAACACTTGCGTTGCTACTTTGAGTGCACAACCATAAAAATCAGTCAACATTTCCGGAAACAAAAAATCATACTTAAGCTTTCCATTCTCATAACGATTTACTTCCTGTATGGTTATGTCTTCGCCACAGTGCTCTTCGTTAAACATTTCGTATGTGTAGAAACCAATAAAATCGCCCAGTTTCGTTTTGGTCATAACGACGACATTGTTCACATTAAAATTCAGGCACAATTTAAAAATTTTTTGCAAATTACGAAACAAAAGGTAATCCGAACTCCAGGTTAATAAAATGAAAAAATAAAAATCTCGCTCATGTTTCGTGGATGGTATAATAAAACGCAATGACCTAAAATACAAACGTTTTTAATTGAATTTTTCCATTACCATAGTGAACCAATACTCAACTCAAAGGCTGACCAGGAATCCACAATAAATAAATTATAGTCCCAGGGCCTGGATTCAGCGTGGGCAAAAAATAGTTGAATGGCCAGCGTATCATTAAGATTTTGTATAAAATTCTGCATGAGAGCCGTATGATAACGGTCATGCTGCTCACATATGAATTCACATTTTTGCACAATAATTAACGTATTCGTCCTCGGGCTTATAAATCTCTTCGTCATATGCATGGCCAAATCTATTAGTTCGCTTAACTGTTTCTCTTTAAAACTTTCCAAAATTTGCTTATCGCCTTCAGCTAACCAAACCGTGAATATGAAGCCAAACAGGCATAAAATATTCCTGAACATTATTTAAATTGACTTCACCGCGGAGTAAGTATCAGTTGAAGGGAATGCTTTTTAAAACTCTACCCTTAAATAGTGTGGTTGGCTGTCAACAGCTCTAGAGTTAGTGAAGTACAGTCTAAAAATGGCACACTACGATATTCTAAACTTTGTTAATTTGTTTGCATTAAATTTTGATTGCGAAACATTAAATGTGAATAATTTTAATTGAAGTAAAAAATATAAAAACGTGTACATACAGTCTGATTTCAAAGTACCCTACCTTAGCAGGAATATAAGAAAACTAAATTAGAATGATAATTGTTAATTCGGTGTTGAAAAAAAAAACAATTAATGCACCACTAAGGTTAGAGGACGTGTACCTGACAAGTACAGAACCCGGATATAAAGTTCACCCATTGTACATGCACCACTAAAGGCTGACGAGAAATTAAATTCAGTAAAACAACGAATTGTGAAATGTCCTTGTCCATGAGTGCCAAGGATTTGTTAAAGAAATTTCGCATCAATCCCTGGTAACTCTTATATGGGTTCATATAATGACATAAGAATATCGTTGGAAATAGCAATGCTGCTGAGTTACGATTACAGGGCATAGGTATTCCAATTACCTCTGTTAAATTGGATATAATCCACTCATTTTACAGAGGTGCTCAATCTCGTTGGCTGAAAGAGGATACGTGCAATATTGCTAAACTCTGTTGAACATCAATGGATAAGAAGACGATCGACTCACTTGTATCTTTAAATCGTATGGCCATCCATCACACAATAGCGATATTCATAGAACACTGCCTTTTTGGTATGCATGTCGAAAGACTTGGCATTCCGTCATATGACTTCTGTAGGAGCTATGGGTCCGAGGAGAATGTAGAAACTGTATTTTACATTATCTCTAAGTACACCGCTCTTGTCAAAAAAGATGGATGTTTTCCCCTCTAACTTTTTAACATCCTTGATCGAGCTGTCTAATATAAAGGTTGCTGCAATAGCAAGATTTGTTGAACGGATTGATTTCTGCCGTAGTCTAGTATGTAGTGTGTTGGCTTATTAGACGTAAGGCCATGGTTCCATGGTGGTCAGACAACAAAACGAAATATAAAAAAATATTTCTTCGGCGACTTCCTCTCAGCAGATTTCTGGCAAAAACTATGAAAATAAATAAAATTGCCATGAAAATGTTTCTCAAAAAAATCTGCCATTCGTATGTATGTATGTCTGTATATATTGATTTCTCCTAGGGAACATTTGATCCTTGGGTTATAGTATTACAATGGGCCTAAATGAAAGTCTAAATGGGAAACACTTCTCTCAAGAAGGGTCCGCAACCTTTCCTAACCTACCAAATACATATAAATATAGTCTGTGTTTATGACGTTCATAACTCATCAGTATGGCCACTTAAATTTTATTGATTGTTGCATGGATATCCAAAATAAACGAAACAAATTTTCAAAGAACCCGGAATGGAATTTTCTTAGAATATCTAAAAGACGAAACTAATGCGAATTAGCACTAAACAGCATTGAAATTGAAAACTCAAGATTGGCAACTTAATATTTCCTAGGTAGAAAGAAAGAATGACTTTTAAGGCAATGTACAAAATATGGCTTTCAGTGTCAACAACATTTCCACGCCTCCATTCTATAATATTCTGAATGTACTTAGAACGTTTTTAATGTTCTTGTATTTTTAAATTCTACGTTCTCTAACTTAAATACTGTCAAAATTTGGTTAAGATTCGCCGATCCGTTCCGAAGTTATAGGGAAAAATCTACTTAGAATACACATATAGTCCTATATCGCGTGAAAACTTTGAGAGCTCATAACTCTAAAGTTTAGAGTCTAAACACACTTTTTCGACTTAGAATGTTATAGAACGGAGGCGTCGATTTGTAAATCGCCTGAACCGAATACTGCTGATATATTAACGCAAAGTGACAACAAGCCAGTGGAGCAGAATTTTATGAAACATAAATGGACTTACATTGCCTAGAAAAGTTTATCAAAAATCTGTCGTTCGGAGTCGACTTTAAACTGTAGGGCCCGCCACTCATGTATAAAATTAACACACAACAAAAGAGGTGTGTGAAGCTAGATCGTAATCCTGACTGAAGGGTTATAATGGACGTGTATGGGTTATATTTTGAGAAAAGTCTACGGCGATATTACCAAGTCTACCCTGGATGATATAAAACGACAACTAATATAACATTACATACCATCAATCGCTCAATTTTATGATAAGAGTTTATAATCCAATCTCAAGAAGAAGTTTTAAGCAGTTTATCAATATATTTCGAAATGTTTCAATTTTATTTGTGTTAATTTCGCCTCAATGTAAAATTTCCAAGTCAAGCGACCACTAAAGTGAATGCCAAAATATTTTATAAACGATCGTGGAGGTACACTGAGCGCCATAAGTGAGTCAAGACTTTTGTTCTTAAGTATAAAACAGTTTTGTTCTTAAGTATAAAAAAGTTCTTTTATCATGAATTGTTGTTTTTGTTTTAACATTTTATAAGTAGTAAATAAACATTTTAATTTTTGGAGATTTATTCGACTATTCTCATTTACTTTTCTCGCTATCCTAAGAAAATGAATTATTTAAGTGGTGTTTACTCACTTTTGGCGCTCAGTGTAGTTATTGGTTACTTACTTTTACTTTATTATAGTATTTCACCAATCGCGTAAAAGAAAAAAAATCTGTCTCAAGATTTTTACACTCATTTATAAAAAACAGATGGATTTCTCCATCACTCTTACTTTACGTACGTAAACTATTGTTATGTAAATTAGCCTTAAATAATACTTTATTCACGATCATATGTTTACCAAGATCACACTTTCGGCGTACAATTGCTCAACGTCGCACATTTTATTACATCTCTCGGCCTATTACTGATTGGTAATGTTTTACTTACGACTGCCTGGCAACATAACCTTTCGTTCTCTTTATACACCTTCATTTTATGCCTGACAACTTCAAAATATTTTTATGTAGTGTTGTGCTTGTATTGTTGATATTTGTTTTGTTCTAATTGTTCTAGAAACAATTATTGGAGTCGACATAGTCGAATAGCTTAGGTTTAGGTTTAGGTCGGAGTGGTAGCTCTGATATCACAAAGCTCACTTGAGTACGCATAGCGGCCCGTACTGACCAAGTTACACCAAAATCAGGGAAGAGGAAGAAGTTGGTCAGCGCAAGGGCTGCACATCAAAAGCACGACTACCCTACACTGGAAAACCAGCCAGAAAGTTTGATAAACGAAGCTATGTCCTTGATATCAATAGATGATAGCTCCGTAAAGCTGACAAGAAATGGGGAGGCAAATAACCTATATCTACACCTAGCAAGAGACGGGCACTGACAGAGAAAGTGGATAACAGTCTCATCTTCCTCAGCGCATCTGCATCCACGGCAGAAGTCGTTAAATGGGAGCCTCATTCTTTCCGCGTGTGTACCCACAACGCAATGACCTGTAAGCATGGCCACTGTGGTTAAGATGACGTCACGACCCAGAGCAAGTAATTGGTTGGTACGCCTTCTATCCATCAAGGGCCAGGTGATTCTAGCGGCGGAGCAGGACTCCTCATTGACCCAGGATAGGTTGGCGTCCTGTAAGAATTTCCGCGCAATATCCATATTGACCGAGGCAAGTGCATACCCAATTCAATTGAAGAGGATTCCGGAAGGAGCGCTCCAGCTCTGCCGAGCTCGTCGGCCCTACGGTTTAGTCTAATAGCTTATTAGACGTGAGGCCGTTGTTCAACGCCTGGCTCTGACATCTCGAACAAAAAGGGAAATATGAAAAAAGATTTATTCAGTGATTTCCTCTCGTTCGGAGTCGACTTTAAACTGTAGGTCCAGCTACTCATGTATAAGATAATTAACACACACAACATAAGTGGTGTGAGAAGCTAGGTTGTAATCCTGCCTAAAAATAACTGAAACGAAGTTACTTCTTAACCCCCTGTTGGCTCTCAAATTAGAGTACAAAATTTTATTGTAAAGGGTGTTTTTTATAGAGGTATAGAACTTTAAGTCAAGTGATTTATTCTCAGTTTGGTTTGGCAATTCATCATGAATAGACTCACGCCTGAACAACGCTTGCAAATAGTGCAATTTTATTTCGAAAATAATGGTTCTGTGCGGAAAACGTATCGCGCACTACGTCCATTTTATCGTCGACAAAATCGTCCATCAGAGCAGTTAATTCGATTAACCATGAAACGTTTTCGTTGGAAACACCGTTACATCCAGAAAAACTAGTCAGTTTTGGTGCGCTTTATGGGCTGGTGGAATCATTGGTCCGTACTTTTTCAAAAACGATGGTGGCCAGAACGTTACAGTCAATGGTGATCGGTATAGAGCCATGATTACTAAATTTTTCATTCCTGAATTGAATAACCATGATGTCCAGGAGATGTGGTTTCAACAAGACGGCGCAACATGTCACACAGCTCGTGCCACAATAGATTTATTGAAAGACACGTTTGGTGACCGCCTAATTTCACGTTTTGGACCTGTGAATTTGCCTCCAAGATCTTGTGATTTAACACCGCTAGACTACTTTCTGTGGGGCTATGTAAAGTCATTGGTCTATGCGGTAAAGCCAAAACGCTTGACCATTTGGAAGACAACATTCGCCGTATTATTGCCGATATACGGCCACAAATGTTGGAAAAAGTCATCGAAAATTGGACGTCCAGATTGGACTACATCCGCGCCAGCCGTGGCGGTCATATGCCAGAAATCATATTTAAAATGTAATGCCACAAGATTATCATTCGGATAAATAAAATTCATGTCAATCGAATAATCCATCGTTGTTTTATTGCAACTTAAAGTTCTATACCTCTATAAAAAACACCCTTTATAAAACAATCATTCAATCAATTTGGACGCGTGGCATTCCTCACCACTACTGGCAAACTTATTAGCCCAATGGAGAAGACGGTTAGTTTCGCTGTGTTTACTATGAGGCTAAATCGATAAGCCAAATAAATTTTGCATTCAGAGAATGTCAAAACATAAAAGAGATGTCATATAATGCACACGTAAGGAGTGTCGAGTAGCGAATAAATCGCTCTGTCTTTAATGTTAATCCACTTTAGAATGATTATAAATTTTGGGCTTAGACCAGGGAAAATTTTGATTAGTAAACCATTGGGTATTAAAAGAGGTTGGTATACTATAAATAGCTATAACGGTATGTTTTTAAAAATTAAGTCCTGAAAAGAAATCTCCGTAGATTTCTTGAAATGGACAAATTGTTTGGACAAATGGTTTGTATTTAGATTAGGCATTTCGATTTTTTCAATTTGAAATGTAATTTCCATCTTTTACAATTCTTCTAACGGTTCTTTCATCATTGTTATCGCATTTCACACCCTGTGTTTGCAGTTGCAAATTCATTACGAAAAAATTATTTAAAATATGACGCCTTCTGCACATTCAAAGTACTTTCCCAAGTACAAACAAACAAAACATTTTTAAAGTCTCGTCGTTGCAATTTTAAATTTGCTGACATGCGCAAAAATTACCGCTGCTCTTACAATGTTGCCAACGTAAATAAAATTGAAACCCTTTTACAATGCCAAGAGACATTTTCTCTCTCTCTCTCTCCCTTTCTCTCTACAATTCTCTGTTGAAAGCAGTTTTTCACTTGAGTGTATAAAGAATTTTTCGACAATTTGCAAGCAACGAAAAGAATTCAATTCGAATTGGAAATCAGTTGTCAAACTCATTGATACGAGAACGGCGAAACTCGGAATACAAAAAAAAGGAAACGAAAAGAAAAGTGGTAGTGCTGTGTCTGTGTTTGTTGGAGGTGTTTTGAAAAATTGGCTGCACAGTAGTACACCGAAATAATTATGTATGGTGTGTATAAGCGAAGAAATAAATAGAAAAGAGAAAAAATGATGACAAATAAAATATTAAGAATCACAACCATATGACTGACTGGCCAGTGAAAATTTCAAAACAAAAGAAATAAATGAAACGGGGGAATAAGTCAGCCAAAATTATTAATAAAATGCAGACAGTGTAATTCAAAAAAAAAAAAAAAGAAATACTCGGTTAAAATTATTAACGGAATGGTGAAAATTCCATAATAATTGAATAGTAAATCTATTTTCTTAGAGGCGTGAAAATCAAAATAAACCAGTGTGTGGAAACGGATGTTAGTTAAGGGGGTGAAAGAAGTGAAAACGAAGAAATTTCAGAAAAATTTTCACATTTTTTTTTCAAATATAAAAAAAAAATTATTCTAAAAATAAAAATCCCCATCAGTAAGAAGAAGAAATTTAAAAGAAAAAGAAAAAAGTCGAAAAAATATATAAAAATTATGCTGTTTTATTAGTTTGGCTGACTGACAAAGGGGCTATCCAAACGTCTGTCCATTTGTGTATTTAATATTGGCTGACTAGCACTGGCCACAGGCAAAGCAGCAGCAATGTTTTCTTTTTTCATTTCTTTTTCCTCCTATTATACGAATTTGTTAATATTTTTACGTTCTACCCCCCAAAAACCAAAGGAAAACAAGTGAATATTGAAAATAAACCAACAAAATCAGCAAAACAAATAGCAACAACAAATTGTTTAAAACATTTCATTTAAAAATAGCCGCATACACGTTTTGCTCATGCATACATATAACGGATGGCGCACATAAAATCTGGACGCACTGAGAGCAACATAATCTTTATCGTTAAAGATAATTTCCACTAAGTAAATTCGTCTAGGTATACACAGTCGGAGCTTTGTCTGTTTTAATTAATTGCTTGTTGAGTTGGCTACAAAACTAGCACGGAAAGATGTTAAGACTAGAGATTCTATATATGGGCCAGTATATATCACCTATGTTAAGAAGGCCAATATTTACGACTTCTGAATATTTGTATTTGTAAATACTCATGTTTCACTGCTAGACAACAGTGTAGATTTTACTTAAGAAATTATTGTACGTGTGAGTTAAAGGATTCTCCATAGTTTCATTCAAACTTCGAATTCGTATTTCGCCTTCGTTATCCTGTTGGTGATATCGGGTTGTTTGTAAATACCTATGTATCTGTTCCATACGTTAGAGTGAATTCAGAAATTTTCCAGACTTTCATTTAACATCAGAATTCCTATCCCATTCTCGTTATGCTATTGGTGACATCAGAGTTGATTTCCCTGTTCATTCATATTATACATCCCAGTTGATAAAAAAAGCAAAACAAACCTGCTGATAGCTGGCAAAGTAATGAACCCAAGTCAAAGTTAAAAGTTGCGTAATATTTTGCGTTACGTTAACGGAGAAGCGCAAGATAAATCAAATTACATAACAGAACATGTCTTTGCTGTCAGTTAGAAAAGTCAAGGTTTAATTGTTACAAAATATTTCAAAAAACTAATGCACTTAATAAAGGACAGAGAACGCGCAGCCTTTTATTTTTCACATAATTTATTCCAATTAACTCTTACTCCGCTCATTCCATATCGATTCTTAGCTAATTACACTGAATGCTTCTTTAAGTTTCATGAATTATAAATACTTCCAAGTCCGCCATTCTATGCATTTTGTAGTAATGATACGCAGAAAATAGTCACCGTAGTCTAGTAGGTAGTGTGATGGCTTATTAGACGTAAAGCCAGGGTTCGAGCCCCAGGTCAGACATCAAGACAAATAAAAAAAGTATTTTTTTCGACGACTTCCTCTCAGCAGATTTCTGACAAAAACTCTGAGAGTAAAATAAAATTGCAATGAAAAGTTTCTCAAAAACTTGTCGTTCGGAGTAGACTTTAAACTGTAGGTCCCACCACTCATGTATAAAATTAACACACACAACATAAGTGGTGTGAGAAACTAGGTCTTAATCCAGACTGAATGGTTGTAATGACCATTTATGTATGTATGTATGTATGTATGATACGCAGAATATTTGTGTGATTAAGTTAGCTTTGAAAAATTTTCCACAAACTGATATCGTGTGTATTTTAAAGGCTCTAGTGCTTTATTCACTGCATTAATCCTTCATACATCTATTTCCTAATTTTAAGATTTTCTGTCAAATATCTATCAGATATTATTTAGTTTTCATACACACTTGTTTGCGATAATAATACAGGCTAGAGTTTTTCACATCAGCTAAGAAAGTTCTAAAATGAAAAGCGATGAGATGCTAACAATGAAACAATCTCTGTCATCTGTGTGCATTTCATTTTGTATTCTTATTTCTATTATTTGAAGCTTAGTCTAGTAGGTAGTGTGTTAGCTTATTAGACGTAAGGTCAGGGTTCAAACCCCAGATCAGGCATCAAAACGAAAATATGAAAAAAAATATTTCTTCGGCAAAAACTCTGAGAGTTAATATAATTACTTTGAAAAGTTTCTCAAAAATCTGTCATTCGAAGTCGACTTTAAACTGTAGGTCCCGTCACTCATGCATAAAAATTAACATACACAACACAATATAAGCGGTGTGAGAAGCTAGGTCGTAATCCTGGATTAAGAGTTGTAATGACCATTTATGTATGTGTAATTTAAAAAGCGTCCAGATTAAAAGCGTGCCATTCTTTATAGGTATGTATGGCTATTACAAAAAAGCTTATGAGTATGTCTACAAACGGGGCGTAAGGTGTTTTTTGTTGTGTGTGCTCTAATAAAAATTACAACAAAAAGTTAAAAATAATTTTATTTCATAATATTTGTTCCCTTTCTGTATATTTTTTTATACTCTTATTTTATTTTCTTTATTTGTGTGTTCATTTTTATAAAATTTGAGCAAAAATAAAAGAAAAGCAAAAAGTTTAAAAAAAAGTAAAAAATTAAAAAAACCCCAAAAAAAGATACATTGACTGACTGACAAGCCATAAATCGTCTTGTAATTTGTATAATTTGTTCAATAACATAACTAAACATAGAATAAATAGAAAAAAAATACCTTGCAGAAACGGCAACAACAATAAAAAAAACTAAGAGAAAAATAATATAAAAAAGTAATTTAATAATTTATATACACGTGAAATTAAACAAAAAAATTAAATTAAAAAAACGGAGAAAGAAAACACAATCTAAGGTGAGTCGAAAATAGTCCACTACGTCAGAATGAAAATATTCTTAAAATAACTTTAAGAAATTAAATTAATTCTTCATTATTATTTTCCTTTTTTGCTTTTGTATTTGCTTTACAGAAATTTTGTTTTGTTTTTTTCTTTTTTTTTCATCCTTGTCTGTGGTTTTGTTTTTGTTTTCATTTTTATTCTTACTTTTGCTCTTGCTATTGTCCTTTGACAAAGAATATTTACAAGTATTTTGTCTTGTTTCCTTAACAACCCTCAAACTCTTTTTCTCTCTCTCTCTCTCTCGTTCTGTCTCTCTTTCTCTCTCTCTCTCTGTCTCTCTCTTTGGCTTTTTCTGTAGATTATCTGTATTTTCTTCCCCCTCTTAAGAAACTCCAATCCATTATAGAGATGAAAAAGAAAACATAGTGAGAGAGAGAGAGAAAAAAATACATAAATAAGAAGAAGCATTAATGTCCTTGTTACATGGCTGTTGTCTACTTTACAAGATTTTTTTTTTTCAAAATATGCAAAAGAGAATAACAAAAAAAAGAATTGGAAAGGATAATCAACCCCGTTTTAAGGAAGTTGTAAACAAACAAATGTTTACGCTTTTGTTCTAAAAATTATTTTTTTATTTAAAAACAAGGAATTGTAAATTGAAATGATTACAATTTTACAATTGATAAGCAAAAAATAATGAAATCTCACTCACTTGTTAATTACCATTCAAAAAAAAAATAATAATTGAAATGAGAAAATCTTTTAAAGCCATTATAAGTACGAGATTACTCAACAAATTTTTGTTCTGCAAAGCAATCCTCCTCAATTATAACACGTAAATAGGTTTGGTCATGTCCAAGTGGTACGCTTAAAAAAAATTTAAAATAACTAATAACACGTTTGCTCTGTTTTAAAACAATATCCGCTATACTCTCTACACATTTTTCGTGTTGTGAATTTTTCAAGACCGTTATTCCTCTGATCCGGTTTTATTACAGACTTACTCACATCATGTCTAAATATTGTTGGAAACGTAAGTTTTTCAAATCTATGTTTCTTAGTTTCCAAACATATTTGAGAAGTACCACTTATGAATCTCTGTATGCCCACCTATCGTATTGTTGCGTTTTTACCTTTTTAAAAACGTTTAGATATGAGTTCGTTAATTGCAAACCAAGTAAAAACAAATGTGTTTAGTTTTTCTTAAACTCTCTTTGTTATTCACACTACGTTCGTGTCATTGTTTACAACTTAACGATACAACAACAATTTGCTTATACACTATTATATTTCACACTTCTGTTCGTTAGATCTTCTCTGCTTACAACCTTTTTGCAAGCAATGCCGCTTGTACGTTCCAACCGCAACGCGTCTTCACACAAGACTGACTGCTGCCTGCTTTGTCCAGCCCTTTTATAGTCCGACACAACCAGTCTAACGAACATTCTTGAAGTAGAAGGTTCGTGATCTCGTCTTCACGATAGCTCTATTGCTAATACATTGTTGTTTGTGTACTTTGCTTATGTTGTCTATCCCTTTTTGTCACATACATGTTGTTGTTGGTACCAGGCGCAACCAGGCTCATCGTAAATATGTGTGTGTGCAGCTTTAGATAATCAACACGTTCATTGTATTCTTAGTGTTAGTGTGTATTTGTATCGTGTGGCTTTTGTTTATCGTTTTTGTTGTTAAACGATATTAGGTCGTTATTGTGACAGTGCTGAAATTGCCCCTCCGTATACTGTATGCACAGCAGATTCGTAGCTCAGAGCGTCTATGCAGCTATCTGACTTATATGCTACAATCCAGTTTCTCACACACTCATACAGTTGCAACCGGGTTCACAAGTGTTTCACCCTGAGGTCCACCATATACATACATAATTGGTCATTAAACCCTTCAGTCAGAATTACGACCTAGTTTCTCACACCACTTATTTTGTGGCGTGATATCAAAATGTCGATCCATTACATAACTTTAACGAAAGTTATGAGTTAACATACTTACGTCAAGTAGAATTACGACAGCATCCACGTTGTATGCGTTTATTTTATTCAGGAATGACGGGGCATACAGTTGACCTTCGACTCTGAACGAATATATTGGAAACCTTTTGGAAACCTTTTCTGTGACAATTAGCTACTCTTAGACTTTTGACTGGAGACTGTGGAAAATTGTCCGAAAACTGAGATTTGAACTCTGAAGCCTTCGCCTAGTGGACACACACAATTTTCACTAGATTACGGTGATTTCAATAGATATTAGATAATGACTATTAAAAATAATGAGTATGTTTAGTGTGATAGCATAGAAAATACTTTTAGGCAGTAAGTTTGGGAACAATACACAGAAAAATCCACAAAATCCACATTTTTGAAATAGAAAAATAGGAATAAATTATGTTTCCTTTTTACAATGCCTTGTTAAATTGTTTGAATTATGCATCAAACTTCATGTTAGAATGAAATTAAATGATGAAGTTATTTTAGGCAATATGAGGAGAACTAAAATTTCTTAATATTGTAAGACAAATACATACATATGTACATACATAACTAGACACTACAACCTTTCAGTCAGTATTACGATCTAGCTTCACAGACCACTTGTGTTGTGTGTATTAATTTTATACATGAGCGGCGGAACCAAAAGTTCCGCTAAGGTCGACTACGAACGACAGTGTTTTGAGAAACTCTTCATGGCAATTCATTAACTCTCTGAGTATTTGACAAGAAGTCGCCAAAGAAATATTTGTTCATTATTCATTTTGGTGGAGATGGCTGACCTAGGTTTTGAACCGTAGCCTCGCATTTAATAAGCTAACACACTACCTATTAGACTACGGCGACTTCATCTGCAAGACACATAAATGAATTTAATTCGATAGCTTTTTTATCAAAAAGTCCTAGTATAACATTTGGCCATAGCACTGTAAATTGATATATTAAGGGCCATTATTACAACTAATCGTTAAAGTTGGGTTTAGTTAAAGGTGATTTTAGCTAAAGTGAACTTTAAAGTCACCTATAACTTCTGTTCGTTATTACAGCTTACAGGTGAAATAAAGTTAACTTTTTCAAAAATATGGCAGTGGCGGAGCAATGTCGATAACACTGCTCAAATTAAACAAGTTTTTTAAACGCAGTGGCAATGCTCACTTTGTTTATATTTGAAGTTGAAAATAATATGTAATATGGCAAGTTCAAACATAAACTTAACTTTAAAAGTTACCGGTAGAATGATGTTCCCTTTAGCTTAACGCTCACTTCTACCTTATCGTCCGCTTATAATAATGAAAAACAATTTATCTGCCCGTTAAAATCCTCTCTTCTGTTAACGACAAGTTATAATAATGGCCCTAAATATGTTTCCGGAATAAAATAACATAATAATTAATGAATTTTATATCAATTTCTTTGAGTATAATTTTAATGTGATTAACAGTTAAAAAAATAGTAACTTTTACCGAAAGTGCATTATTTCATTTTAATTTTGTGATAAAATGAAGAAATTGTTTAAAGAAGACCGTCAAATAATTGGCCGTGACATAAAATCGCCTTTCACTGTTGGTCGCATAGTGGCATTTTCATTTTGAAATGTTTTCTTCTCTTTTGTTTTCTTTTTTTATATACAAGAAATGTCATTTTCTTCAGTTTTTTTTAATTTTAAGAAAATGTTTTTAATTCCCATGGATCATCATTGGCATTTGAATTATAAAATAATTGCAAAGAAGATTTACATACATACATACGAGGACATCCATAGATTTACTTAAATGTCAAGAACATGCTGTGCATGACAATGTCAGCTACATATGTATGTACATAAGTGTGTGCGTCCAATTTCTTCCATTTCATTGAATCATATTGGCAAAAGCAACAAAAAAATAAAAATGCAGACGTCAAAACTTGAACACTGTTCATACAAGTATCCTTACATATATTCCATATATACATACATATGTACATATAAGCATACCCTACATTGTAGTGTTATTTGTTATTGTAGAAAAGAACTCTTAATTTTAAAAGAATTTTAATTCTTCTTTTTTTTTTGTTGGCCCTCTCCATAACGAATGACGCTTCATTTGTAGTTTTGTTTTGTTCGAACATTTCAAATTGACGTAAAGTTACTCACCCGTACGCACACTCTTAAACCTGTCGGAGTTTCCGAAATCCGAAAAGCAGAAAACGAAGAAGACAACAAAATAAAACAATAACGACGACCAAAAAAAATGAAAAGAAAAAAATGTTCCAGCATAAGTAGTTCAAGGTTACTTCCTCCTGTCAATTCAACTGCATGTTGTTGTTTATTTTCTTGCTGATACAACAACTACTTATGCATACACAAAATCAAATATAATAGATATGCAAGCAGATACACACACACATACGCACATGCAAATGCCTGGAATTACTTCAACTACTTACACGCATACACTCTACTACTAAAAATCATATTTCAGTGCATTTCCGGTACAAACACCCGTCCTGATAAAATCATCTGTAAAAGTGATATCAACTGAGTTCTATCATACTCATCGTAATTTTTCTTTTGAAGAAAATTTTGAATTCAACTGCTGTTTGAAATATCATCTTAAAATGGTATTGTTTAACTTTTATTTCATTTTATTTATCGAGGAGACATTCAAACATATATTATGCAGCCAATTACGACTGAATTTAAAATATTTCACAAACTTTAAGCAATAAAACAAATGTCTGTCAACTTTAAAATTAAGTTTTTTCATTGAATAGAGACATAATACAACTAAAATATATAACTAAATGCCAATATTCACTATACGACTATACATACCTAAGGTCAGGGAGAAAATATTATGTATATATGTATGTTGTATTCAGAATACAAATTTACATCAGATATCATGATGACGGCGGCGTAGTCTAATAGGTAGTGAGGCCACGGTTCAAAACCCAGATCAGTTATCTCCAACAAAAAGAAATATAAAAAAATATTTCTTCGCTGGTTTCCTCTTAGCAGATTTCTGCCAATAACTTTAAAAGTAAATAGAATATTGCCATGAATAAGTTTCTCAAAAATCCGTCGGTCGGGACGGAAAGTTAAGTATAAAGTTAACACTCGCAACATAAGTAGTTCGAGAAGCTAGGTCATAATCCTTTCATGAAGGGTTAGTATGACCAATTATGTATGTATGTATGTATGTATTGTGATGAATTTGGATTAAAATTAACATTAACAGTAATAACAAATTTACCCTTTAGTGTAATATTTGCATTTACAACGGAAATGTATAGGTTATGGTTTTGAAATCGGAAAAACTCTTTGGACAAAATCACGGCCTGGCATCTTATACCTTCCACGTTGTGTACAGGTTAACTTTATCCACAAGTGGCAGATCGTATAGTTTAACATTGATTCCAAGCGACATATTTTGGTAAAGCAGGTCGCAATTTTTGGAAAAAACACGATTTACTTAATATATTCATATTACATATATTGACTTGAAGTCAATTCATCTTAAAACCTCTACTTATTTAAAATTTTTAACAATAACACGCACATCAAGACTTTTGTGTATCAAGAAGTTGCATCACATCGCACAAGCTCTTATTATTCTATAATACACACTGTTGCCATTCAATTCAATTCATTGAGTAATTCAAAAACTTCGTATTAAACTGCGTGGCCACCAGAGATCAGCAATGAGTATTCAAAAAGATGAGTAGAATCGAATCACACTCATAATTTCTGATACTTATACGCATTCATACTTATTTTAATATCACGGAACCTCTACTCATATTCAAAGTTTGAAGAACTCATCGTACTCATACTTAACAACACGCATGATGTTGTTGATTTCGACTCTCCATAACTGAACATATACAAAAATCACAAAATAAGTATGATTCGCGTTATGTGTTGCTTTGTCTTTTTCTTTTTTCTCTTTTTGTAAATGCAACAACAACTAATGCCTTGGTTACCCAAGCGTTAGAAACGTAAAATCGTAACGTACGTAGCCTTAAGCCCTAGTTATGCTACCGGAGCGTAATGTAACGCAATGTAACAGTAATGTGCACGGAACGTAAAAATGTAAGAGCAATTATAGAACGTAAAAACGTAATCATATGCTTTTAGGTAAACAAAACAATAAACAAAAACAAATAAAGAAATAAAAATTGCAAAAACTAACCGACAAAAATTCAGATATGGATATAGAAGACATGTTTTTGCATTTGAGTTTTTATTTATTGGTTTTTAAACGTATTTAATATTAAACCCAATTTTTAAAAACTCTGCTTTCACTCCTTTTATCACTTCCAATATGGCGTCTTTTGTTTTTATTTAATTCAGCTGTTAACCAGTGTTATCACTACAGTGTTTTCTCTTTAAACAAAACATCACATATCTTAAAAACCCCAAATATATTTATATATTTATATTGCATTACTTTTATAATTTAAAATAAAAATAAACACTGTTTTTTTTTTACATTATGTAGGTAGTGTTTATTTTTATTTTAAATTAGAAAACTATAGTTATAGATTTTTAACTAATTAAAGCATTCGAAAAGCATTTCACTTTACTTTTATTAGAGAAGATAACTACGTTTTAACGTTCGTACAAATTTGGTTTCCGAAATACCTCACCTGTTTCTGTAAAATAAACGATTTCACTTGCTTGTCTATTTATATAGAAAATACAATCAAAAGCACTTAATTTTGTGTTTGTTTTCTTCAACACAAACTAAATTGAGTAGTTTGAGAGAAAGTGAAATTGTTTGGCTTACAGAAACAGTAGATAAAACTTTTAATTAGTGTCTTTAAATAAATATAAAATCGTTTAAATTAACTTAAAAACTCTGTAGTGATAACACTGGTTAACAGCTGAATTAAAGTAAAACAAAACGCGCCATAATAAAAGTGATAAAAAGAGTGAAAACGAAGTTTTTAAAATCTGAAATTAATATTAAGCTTGTTTAAAATATAATAATAAATATAATAAAATAAAAACTCAAACCAAAAACATGTCTTCTGTATCCATATCTGAATTTTTGTCTTTTAGTTTTTGCAATTTTTATTTCTTTATTTGTTTTTGTTTATTGTTTTGTTTACCTAAAAGCATATGATTACGTTTTTACGTTCTATAATTGCTCTTACATTTTTACGTTCCGTGCACATTACTGTTACATTGTGTTACATTACGTTCCGGTAGCATAACTAGGGCTTAAGACTGTAAATTCGACTGTAATTTCGTTGTACTAATACTCATTGCAGCCTGTACTTATAAATCAATGTTGTAGGGAGTACGAATGAAACAGGATATGTAGTTAAATTTCAATACTGTTGACTCACTCATACTCAAAATTTCATGAGTACTTATGAGTAGCGAAAAAACGATTCATTGCTGATCTCTGGTGGCCACACATCAAATTAACTGATCAGAACTACGTTTTTGTGATTCTGTACGTATACGTATAAATCGAGTGGAGTGACTAAAATCAAAATAATTTTAAATTTTCCCTGCCGTCGCCTCAGAAATTGAAACCTATTTTAATGCATTATTATTAAATTTCATAATCGGTTAGATTGCGCAGCAACAACATATATTTTTTGTTATGTGTAGTGAAAAAGGCGAGCATTCTCGAATTTATTGAAGCTTATCATGGTACAAATTGGTCACTTAAAAAAACCTATTAAACTAAAAAAATTATTTCTACAAGAAATCTTCAAATAAAATATTTTGTGACCAAAACTTAAACAAAATTCCTTTCCTACAACAACTATGAAACGAAATTTAATGGCATTAGCTTTGAGGGCATAAAATATTATCAATACTTACATAAATTTCATTAAGTAGTTTGATGGGTGGCTATACCACCGCTTTAAATGTGTGAGTAAATATTTTCTAAAAAGAAGATGAAAAAACTCAATATTTGGGAACCCCATAAAAATCGCATAAAAATCGTTTTTTTTTTTTTTGTTTACGTTTGAAATTTCGTTTTTTTTTTTGTTTATATTTTGTTGTGGGAGTATTTTTATTGTATTTTCAGCATAATTTGAACAAATCTAATGGAATTGTTTTTCAAAATTTTAAGAAATACAAATAAAATTGCTGAATTCAATTTCAAACAACAAGTAAAGCAAAATAAATATTTTTGTTTTGTTTAAAATATTCGTATTAATTATACTGAGTTTTAGAATTAACACAGTCAACCTAAAGTAGCATTATCCTCTTAAGATTGTAACATGAACCAATTTTTTACATTTTTTTATTTATTTTTTATATGTTTTGGAGTACATACATACATAATTGGCCATTACAACCCTTCAGTCAGGATTACGGGCTAGCTTCTCACACCACTCATGTTGTGTGCGTTAATTTTATACGTGAGTGGCGGGACCTACAGTTTAACGTCGACTCCGAACGACAGAATTTTGAGAAACTTTTTCATGGCAGTTTATTTTACTCTCAGAGTTTTTGCCAGAAATCTGCTGAGAGGAAGTCGCCGAAGAAATATTTTTTTTTTCATATTTCATTTTTGATGTCTGACCTGGGATACGAACCCGGGCTTTACGAATAGTAAGCCAACACACTACCTACTACACCACGGCGACTACTGTTTTGGAGTATAAATATTAAAATCATGTGTAACTTAACATTAAATTTTTATTGAAAATAATACAAAAGAACGTAATACAAAAGGACATAAAATATGCTATGCATTACAAAGAAGCATCAATGTTTTCGATGCATTGATAGATTTCACAACCAAATAGCATTAAAGGACCAGAATGGACGTTTTCTTGCATAGAGGTACTGGAGAACCACCACTAGACGATTTGTTGTCCAGCCCTCAACAACTTCTTCATGTGAATCTTTTCTTGGATACAGCAGCGCATATACAATATCCAACTACTAACCACAACCAAGTCCAAAAACTGGGAGAATATTGGCAATTTGAAATGAAAATCAATAATCGGTCACTTACGTGTACGTGTCGCACTTCAGGAGTAAAATATTTGTCGATCACCAGATACACCAATTTTTTTCGTTTTCTTGTTTTTTGGATGTACGGAAGAGCACGTCTTAAGTGAATAGCAATGTCACAGCTTTTGTAACCATCCATTAGTCATTATTTCAAACTTCAACATCATCACATTCAACTTTTTTAATTGGTTATATGACTTTAGTTTTTAATTCTAATTCCGGTCAGAAAATTTCCATAATTTTCATTTACTATTTCCATAAATTTCATTTATAATCAACCATCTTCGGACTTTAGTAAAATCAGTACAGACAAGATTCAAAAGATCGGAATCTAAAATCGTTCGTTTCGTGCAGTCAAGACAAAATTTCGTTTCGTAGGCTTAGCTGACACATATTAACTGTACTCTCAACGTCCAGAAAAAGTTATGGTTTGCTCATAAGTTGGCATGTTTGAAATGAAGCGAGACCAGTAAGCTTCATTATAATCTTGGCTTTAGAGACTGAAATCGCTCTTATTGAGAATATCAGCAATCTGTTGGTTGGTACATTTTGAAACTAGCATTTCGAAACAATTATTTACGCAAAAAAATTTTATTCTGATGTACACAGAGATGTACTACAATTAACACAATAATCATTTTATGTGAGAGAAAATAAATTCGAATTTCAAAACCGAAGACACAAACCAAAATTTTCAGTAGAGCCACGTTTGGCGTTTACATAGCAAAATTGACATAGGCCTCCTAGGAAACGTTTAACTCTTGACATGGTCTACCTCGAGAATACTTTCACTCACAATCTGACATTTTTAATAATGTAACTGAAGAAGATTCAAAAGTTTTAGCATTTTTCCGAATTCTTCACAACTGTGGGAATATAGAAACCCTTGTAGTAGTTGTTATTTCTTGCTATATCATGTAAACAACATAATATTTTGAAATTTCTGCGAATTTTTTCAACCATAGACGATGAGGCTGTGTTACTCAAACCTATATGTCATATATGCATACCATATTGGCTTTGTAACAAGAACACTTTAAGAGCGTTATAGCAAAATAACTATGGTCAAATAAGCCAGTAATGTTGGACATGTTATAGTTGTTTCTGAGTTATGAGAGATACAAATAATTGATTGTTTGTATCCAATAAAAGATGTCGATCTTAATATTTGTAAGACGCAATATTGTAGTCTAGTAGCCCGTATTATAGTAGGTAATGTGTTGGCTTATTAGACATAAGGTCACGGTTCAAAGCCCAGGTCAGACATCAAAACGAAAATATAAAAAAATTATTTTTTCGGCGACTTCCTCTCAGCAGTCTCCAAGAAGATGCCCTAAATATTACGGTCTTTAAATTTCAACTTTGGCAAAATATTTTAAAATTGTAATGACCATCTTAATAAATTAAAAAATTAAAGTACGACATGTTTTTACGAATAAAATTCAAGAATAATAAATTACAATGCTTTCCAATTAAAATTTACATCATCCTTCTTGGCACTGCCAAGTATAGGAAGACTGGAGACTGGAAGAGGAATTACATTTTAAGCATTTCTTTAACAATAACGACAACGACAACAACAATAAATACATTTATCATATAAATTAGGACATTCAGTTCATTTACTTTACCATACATTGACTTGGCAACACTTTCTGCATGTAATTCATTATGAAACTTCTGCATTCAAATCATTTCCATGGGCTTATCATTTTGCTTACGTTTAATGTATGAATAAAGTATATCCTTTAGCCGTTTATTATTATTTTATTTTTCCCTGTTTTGTTTTTGCTTTTATAATGTTTTGTTGTTGTTGTTACAAACAGCAACTACATACAAAGTATTGTCTGAATGGCATTTAAAAGTGAGTGACCTTTTCATAAAGCGTTTGTAGCAGAACCAGGCACAAATTTGCATCCATCCATCCACCCATACACTTAAACATTCACTGTTATTTTTAAATACGTTCTTACTGGCATTGCCTGTTCCGCATTTACACATACAAACAACCTTAGTACTACCATACTCAACATAAATGAACTTTTCTTTCCAATGTTTGAATTTTTTTTCTTTCTTTCTTTGACTACCTTCTAATTGTTATTGTTTTTTATTTTCGTTTCAAGATGAACGGGGAATGAACGGAAGATAAACTTTTTACGTTTACGTTTAACCCAGAAAAGAGAACAAAAATAATAAATTTCCAAATTGCAAAAGGGGGTTGGGGGGAAGGAAACTGCATTAATAATTCCATTATGAAAGAATCAAGTGTCTGCCAAAAAAAATAGCAAAAACAAGAAAACAATTTCTAATACGAAACGAATCCAATACACAGCAGCTACATATTCGGAAACAATTTAAATGTTTATTTATTATTGTTTATTAAGATTTCTTATTACAAAAAATAGCCAATAATTTAATTTTTAATTTATAATCGCAATCATTTCGAATTTGTATGGCATAAAATTTTCAATATTTCTACAAAAAGTATGTAAACTGCGATAAATTTTTTTGTTTTGCGTACTATGCTTAAAAATTCCATCAAAAAGTAACATTCATGTTAAAAATTTGTTGTTGTACTTTTAGTTTAAGGCCTTGGCTTTTATGTAAATACACCATGGGCGTAAAGTTCTTTTTGAGAGAACAGAAAAATTGAAATACCAAAATATTTATTACATACATACATAATTTGTCGTTACAACCCTTTAGTCAGGATTACGACCTAGTTTCTCACACCACTTATGTTGTGTGCGTTAATTTTTATGCATGACTAGTGGGACCTAGTCGACTCCGAACGACAATTTTTTGCAAAAACTTTTCATGGCAATTTTATTTACTCTCAGAGTTTTTGCCAGAAATCGGCTGAAAGGAAGTCGCCGAAGTAATATTATTTTCATATTTCGTTTTGTTGGAGATGTCTGATCTGGGATTTGAACCGAGGCCTCACGTCTAATAAGCCAACACACTACCTACTAGACCACGGCGACTTCACATAATTGCAAATAAATATTTGGTGAAGTGATCCATTATATCGAATACCTGCCAGGTACAAGCTACAGGTATAATTGAAAATTTAGTCACCAGATAATAATAAAATTAAAACGCATAATGGCATTAAAATTGTTTGATTGTAATTTTATGTCACTACAGTATTTCCTGTTGTTTTCTTGTTTTTTACTTCAAAATATAGTGAATCTATTTTGCATTTCTTAACCTTTAAACGCGATAAATTGTATTTCATACTTGTAATTTACTTAAAAAAATTCGTTCATATGCACCAGTTTTATGACAACTTTCTGTCTGAAATTAGTCCTGTTCAATGTTCCGGATTTCTTATTATGGGGATATGTTAAGTCATTAGGTTATGATGATGTACATATATATCCAATATTCACCATTAACGCGCTACAATAGTTTTATTGGAAAAAGTAGTAAGAAATTGAACAGCGTAATGTAATTTCATAGAATGTTCCTTTTGGTTTCATTCCTTTCGAGACAGAGGCTACATTCTGTCCCTTCCAAAAGACGTAACCAACTGAGGCAACAGAATCTCTCTCAGATAAATGATTCCTGATAGAAAATCCACCTATGGTCGCTTGTCGTAATTTGTAAAATTCTTCTACTACTCTGCACATGTCAACGACCTGATAGTCTGACAAGTTAATGCTACAATACGGCTCTAGACTATGTTTTTAAAATCTGCTACGGATTCATCTCCTTCAGCAGAGGTACTAAAGCGGCAAGGGGGCCCAGCAAATTACAGCTTGGCCCAACACACAGACTTGAAGAAGAAGATCAAGCGCGGCATTCCATCGAATACAAGCAAGTGCTGTCAATGAGATAAATAAAATTCTACAGCTTGAATGATACGTGGCTATTTGCTCTCAGATGTAGGATTTCGATACAAGAATTCGCCGCTTATAAACACTATCCTGCAAGCATTTTTTAAAGTGCTTATAGTCGAGGAATACTGTGCATTCATTTACAAGGTGTTTTGACTGTAATCTTTCGAAATTTCATGCCACATTATATCAAATAAAAGTATACCACTTCGAAGCAGAATAATGTCCCCAAATATGCTGCAAAGTGCACTAAAATATATGTATTTCGACTATAACAACATCAATGGTTTAAACTGCTACTATTTTTGTCGCTCTGTTCAAATAGCTGCAACTAGTATGCCTCGGAGTCTGTACAAAATATTAAACACTCTGGAACAACATTAGAACTCTGGAACAACATTAACGTTTATTCTTATTGTGAAAAACAAAATAAAATGCAGTGTCCTCATTTTTTTGCAGGAAGAGATTCTATTCTATTCTATTATTAAAATAATTTGAAATCAAGAACAAATTTAATGAAACTGCAATGATATTTGTTTTAGATATATGTAAAGGGTGTTTTTTATAGAGGTATAGAACTGTAAGTTCGCATTACTTTTCAAGATGGCGACCGATTTAACAGCTGTAAAGTGATTTATTCTCAGTTTGGTTTGGCAATTCATCATGAATAGACTCACGCCTGAACAACGCTTGCAAATAGTGCAATTTAAGCAGAGAATAAGTCCAGTTTCCTATCAACAATTTACTCATTTTAGTTATTTTCTGATTCAATATCTGTCACACCGTTACATTGGTGTCCTTATTATTTTTCAAATTATAGTAAAAATATACATCTGATTTAGAAAGATTCCAGCGTAACAAGCTTTCTATTCCTCTAAAACTTCCTTTGTACTCTCTAACATTTTTCTTCTTTGTTGACATCATTGCGCTGCATCAGAAAAATTAGATTTTTTGTGCCCATAGTGCACTAAAACAATAACTTTTCAAACTACCACTCAAACTATACGTGCCCTATCAGTTTATAACCATTCTCTTATACATACTTTTGTATTAAGCACTTATACAACCTTATAAACACATTCAGTATATTTATGTAGACCGGTACCCCTCCTGGGTATTCTAAGTAGAATTTCAAAAGGATATTTTCTTTTATCCTGTTTCCACTTGAAGTGAAAGGAAATGACAAAATGTCAGATATATCAAGAATTGTTCTTAAAAATTAAAAAAAAACATTACATTACATTACTTTACTTTAATTTATTAATGTAAACTACAATTTACATTACATTACATTTGTAAATAAGATTTATTTTTCGTGTTGATCTATTTTTCCTTTTAAGATTCTAAAATCTCAACTCTTCTCCCATCACACTACACCTACATTTCTACAACGTATATAAATTTTCAATACAATACACTGAATGACCAAAGTACACTTCTTCGTCGTTACCGTTTCTTATTTTAATCATCTAAGTTGAGATCATTTGCAAGTCTATACCGAATTCAATTCGAATTTTCAATTTACCGAGACACATTCTAAGAGGAACTGGATAATATTATACGCGATAATATTTCACAATTTAAGAACTCTAATTGGAATAACTCGCTTAAATGCCTCGATAAATAATCGACCATATTTTGGAATATTTCTAAAATTATGCATAAGACGACGAAAGGCATTCAGGATACTTCTGCAGATTTTTTATAGATAGGAAGCAAACGGTTAGTAGCTCTTTAAGGTTCTTAAATGACCACAGCACTATAATGGACAATAAATAATAATGAACGGTAAATATTTCGAATATCGGAAGAGAATTAGAAAAGATGTAAAGAACGAAACAAGTCGTAATTTAGACTGATTTTCGAATCGATGACTAAAACCAGTGCCAAGAATGGGCTTAGAAGTCGTCACACGTTTCTATATTGTTTGTTTAAAGTATAGAAAAAATCACTTAAATACTGACTCCTTCTGTACACAATTTAAATTAAATATTAAAAAAACTGAAATTTAATGAACATATAAGTTAGGTTAGGTTAGCAGGTAGCTTGCCTATCACAGGCAAGTTCACTCGGTGGCCCATATGGTCCACCGTGTTATCAAGTGTAACACATAAGTTACATTATTAACAAATTAAGGGCCATTATTACAACTTGCCGTTAGCTAAAGGGAGGATTTTAAGTTGTAATAACGAAAATAAGTTAAAGGTAACTTTACAGTTCCCTTAAGCTATAGGTACTTTAAACTAAACCCAAGTTTAACGGCAAGTTGTAATAATGGCCCTAAATGTGACAACAAGAATCATGTTTTTTATACAAAGGAAGTCAGATCCCAGTATACCGAGTATAAACATTTGAAACCCTGTTCTCCTTGTAATTACGCATCAAAAGCTTAGATTGTTTAAAATCATAAGAAGAATATCCGCCTGTCTTTATATTTTTTTAGCCTAGTTTACACTTCCAAACGACTTTAAGCGTAAGCTGATCTATTTGAGCATATCAGCAAATACCCACATGATCTGTGATCCAGCAGAAAGGTACCACATTTTTCCTAGCTAACTGATTCAGCTTTCTTTGACAATTTCATTTTAATTTCTAGACAACCTTAGTATTATTAGTATTACTCTAACCTAACTTCTATACTGTTTAAACATTTTTCGATGATAAATTTCTGCTTAAAAGAAACCCGCGCTTTTTCCTAAGGTCCCCAAATATTTACTCTTCTATCCCACTCTATGTCCTGGACTCATATAGCAACCTAGTTGCTTGTAGTCGCCGTAGTCTAGTAGGTAGTGTGTTGGCTTATTAGACGTAAAGCCAGGGTTCGAGCCCCAGGCCAGACATCAAGACAAAATACAAAAAGTATTTCTTCGGCGACTTCCTCTCAGCAGATTTCTGGCAAAAACTCTGAGAGTAAATAAAATTGCCATGAAAAAGTTTCTCAAAAAATCTGTTGTTCGGAGTCGACTTTAAACTGTAGGTCCCACCACTCATGTATAAAATTAACACACACAACATAAGCGGTGTGAGAAACTAGGACGTTGTACAATGGGTCAATTCGACCTCCGGGTACTGTACTTGTCTTAATTGACAAGTACACGTCCTCTAACCTAACCTAACCTAATTGCTTCTTTCACTCAGTAGCGTTGCGAAGTATTTTCCAAATTGGTAGAGTTTACGTGTTCTGTCCCGAGATGAGTTATGGAGGGTACAGTCAGCCATTCGATCTCTGCTTTTTGATATTCTGTCAGGTCACGACTATCATAAACATAACCTCCAGGGCTCTGGTTCACGCTATTATATGCAACGAGCTTAAATCGTACAGAGTTTACAGCGTCGTTCTCATTACCACGATTAAACCAACACACGTCCATCTCTGTATCTTATACAACTCCATTTAGTCTGTTTTCAGAAATGTACTTCTAAAACCTTTGGTTAGATTTATGATTCGATTTTAACACCGATGCACACCGATTAAAAAGTATGGCAATTTTATCGAATTGATTCGGTGTATCGATAAGTTACATCGAGTCTGTATTTTAAACATCTATGTATGGTGGTATATCGTCCACCAGTGTTATGACTGCAAATTCTTTCCTCACAAAAAGTAAAACCAATTTTGAGGAGATTACTTGAGAAAAATCAATATTTTTCACATTCGATTTAATAAAGTTAGTAAGCATCGTAAACATCGTAAGCAAACATGACAAGGTATTCTGACGGTATCGTTTGTCATTTTCTATATTTTTTTTGATAGTAACTGCGTAAAAAGTTTGTAACGACATGCTAAACATCGCAAAATAATGAAAATAACAAAACGTTGTCAAGAATAGTTCGGACTAGCGTGCTTACTTGAAATGCCATAAAATAACAGTGTGTACACAGCATAAGCCATACCACCCACTAATTGCTACTCTGACATTGTATTTTGATAGAGTGGTCGTGAACTATACGAGAATTACAACATCCATAAGCAATACCATAAATTAATTTTATTAGGACTACAAAGGCAAATAACTTAAGATTTTTATTTCTTTAGGACTCTGTTCCAAATAAACAACGAAAAGACAATAAATTTATGCACGCACATACAAAATGAAAACTTTTTGTCGCCTGATAGTCTTTTTGGCTCCAGCATTAAAGTACAAAAAGAAAAACAAAAACAAAGTTTGTATTTCAACGCAGAACATAGAAATTATTTTAAGCTGTCAACGGCATATAATGCAGGATATATGTATTCCCGGGTGAAAGTTTTCAAATAAAATGAAAATTAAAGAAGTGGTAGCAAAATTCAATTTTATTTCAATTCAAAATCAGTCAATGCGACAAACTAAACTATTTGCATATTTGGGAAACTGCAGAAAGAAAATAGAAGAATACATACATAACATTACATACATAATTGGTCATTACAACCCTTTTGTCCGGATTACGACCGAGTTCCTCACACCACTTATGTTGTGCGTATTGTTTTTGTACATGAATGGCGGGACCT
Source organism: Sarcophaga subvicina (assembly GCA_936449025.2). Taxonomy (NCBI): domain Eukaryota; kingdom Metazoa; phylum Arthropoda; class Insecta; order Diptera; family Sarcophagidae; genus Sarcophaga; species Sarcophaga subvicina. Next base: position 46,528,288 of record OW388084.2, read on the forward strand.
CCAGTTTAAAGTCGACTCCGAGCGACAGACTTTTGAGAAACTTTTCATGGCAGTTTTATTTACTCTCAGAATTTTTGCCAGAAATGTGCTGAGAGGAAGTCGCCGATGAAATATTTTTTTCATATTTCATGGGGTTTGAACTGTGGCCTCACGTCTAATAAACCAACGCACTGCCTACTAGAGGAAGAAAGAAGAAGAATACTTTATTGAAAATCGAATAATAATGGATTTTTTACAATAAATACGTGAGATATCATTGAATTTTTTTATTCGATTGAAAGACCTATTAGGTTAGGTTAGGTTAGAGGACGTGTACTTGTCATTTAAGACAAACAAGTACAGTACCCGGAGGTCGAATTGACCCATTGTACAACGTCGTAGTTTCTCACACCACTTATGTTGTGTGTATTAATTTTATACATGAGTGGTGGGATCTACAGTTTAAAGTCTACTCCGAACGACAGATTTTTGAGAAACTCTTTCATGGCAATTTTATTTACTCTCAGAGTTTTTGCCAGAAATCTGCTGAGAGAAAGTCGCCGAAGAAATACTTTTTGTATTTTGTCTTTGATGTCTGGCCTGGGGCTCGAACCCTGGCCTTGCGTCTAATAGGCCAATACGCTACCTAATAGACTACGGCGACTTTAAGACCTATTAGTGCCACGACTTTTCTGCGTGGAACGCATCCGAAATGTAGAATTTTTGTGTTGGCTTTGAGAACCGCGATATAAGAAAATCCCACAGGAAAAAGTTTAACGGCTCACATCACAGCATCTCGGTAGGCAGTTCACATCACTTCCACGTGAAATGACCATGCTCGTGCAGAATATCGAAATCACATGTCCAGATAATCCAATTCAGACTAAAAGATGATAATCATCGACGTATAGTACTCTCTGTTAACAGTGAATATAACAAAGAAATATGGTCTTAAAAACCACATCAAACAGTGACTTTTTCAAAATTCTTTAGATGCTCTTGGATCTCATTTGTTCATGTAATCATCCATCCAGTAATGAGACTCATCACTGAAGACTGCTTTTCAATGAAAATTAGGGACAGTTGTCTGCTTTAGAACAACAGCGAACACACGTCGTTGTTTATGGTTGTTCATAGAGATTTTGCTGGCAAAGACTCAAACTAGACGGCTGAATAGTGTTTCTGGTACTGTAGCAATCAGTCATAAGCAATTTTTATGGATTAAATGAAATGTGGATGAAACCATGAAAAACACCGAAGGTTTAATCTTTGTTAATAATGTTGTTGTTTAAATTAATGAAGGTTATAAAGGAAATAAGGAAAAGATTAACGATCAAAAGTAAATACAGTATTCCCCGCATATAAGCATCCTGGTTATATTAATTTCTCGCTTAATAGCTCTGAGACGTATGCAATCTTGATTTTTGCTTCAAAATATACGAAAACTATTTCGATATATGCATACCGAATTTTAGCATTCCTCGCTTATAAAAAAAAAATTTAATTTAAATTTCCTTTAAAAGAATTCTTTTATATGCACCCGCATTGAGATAATGCGGATCAAAATTGATCCTGTTTATTAGCTCTCTCATTCGTGTAATGAAATGTTTCTCGATTTCTTTTTGTGTTAAATTCCTGATAGAAAACCTACTACCTTCCGTAATTTGTAAAGATCTTTTTCTACTAATCTGGCGTGGTGCAAATCTCGGACGAGTCAATGACCTGACTTTCTGCCTAGTTAAAGGTACAATAGAACTCTTGATTATTTACAGATTACAGATCCATATTTATCAGCAATTTCTTCGCAGTGGTCCCGAAGTCCGGGGTCGGCAAATTTGTGCTTTGTTCACCACACCGAACTGTAGAAGATGATCAAAGTCCTCTTCGACCAGTCTACACTCCATCGAATACGAAGACAGTACTGTTAACGAGATAAATAGAATTTTATCAGCCTCATGTCTTTCAAGCTAATTGCGCGCAAGCGCGGGATTTCGATATAAGAATTCCCCGCTTATAAGCACTGTCACGCAAGCATTTTTGAATGTGCTTATATCCGGGGATTACTATACATACATACATACATACATAATTGGTCATTACAACCCTTCAGTCAGGATTACGACCTAGTTTCTCACACCACTTATGTTGTGTGCGTTAATTTTATTCATGAGCGGTGGGACCTACAGTTTAAAGTCGAATCCGAACGACAGATTTTTGAGAAACTTTTCATGGCAGTTTTGTTTTACTCTTAGAGTTTTTGCCAGAAATCTGCTGAGAGAAAGTCGCCGAAGAAATACTTTTTGTATTTTGTTTTGATGTCTGACCTGGGGCTCGAACCCTGGCTTTACACACTACCTACTAGACTACGGGGAATACTATAATTTCTTTTATTTTAATTGTAATTTACAAACCTACGATAAATAAAGGTTTTGTAAAGTACAAAAAATGTATTAATAATACTGGTTCCACGTAAAATAACCGAATTTCATAGAACAAGCTTTAATATTCTGGGAACTTGACTTCAAAGTCCCTATACAATTTTGTAATAGTTCCTACGCCTGCCCCTACCTCGATGAATAATTTTCCCTTTAATTTCATGCAAAAAGTGTTTCTTTTTTAAATATTATTTCGTATTAATTTGAGGATTAAAATGTTTTATGATTTAAAAATATCACTAAACGCAGCAATGTTCTAAAATTACCACACATTTATATACACACTCAAGTAGTCCCTTGTCAATTCTCACTTTCTAAATATAAATTTCATTATGGGTTCTAGGGAAAGAAATTACTTCGAATACAATTTTTAATTTTAACTTTACACATTAAAAAATCAAAAAATATGAAAAATAAAATAAAAATAAAAATACATTCGATACACAAAAATTATTTTTAAAAAATTCGTTCGGGATATGTTAAAATCTTTGCTATCTTAAGATTTCTGTTAATATTGTCCAATAATCTTAAATGAAAAAATTTTCAGTCATAATGAATATCAGTTGTTGGAAAATTATAATTTCAGAATTGGAATAAAATCGAAAATTTACAGAAAATGCAAGTAATTTGAAAAGTAATAAGTTTGTATATATATCGGCACATATGAGAAATATTCGCGAATATATGTCACTAGATGATCTTGATATCATAACATTAATTCAAACGAATTCGTATTTGAAAGACCACATTTCTGGTTTTTTTTTTTGCTAAAGGCTCCCACGCCAATAAAACTGTTCGTCTTTACCTAATTTTCGTCTTTCTCTAAGGAATCAAAGTGCTGAGCTATACAATCGATGAAAATAAATAGAAGTCTGGTGAATACCGTAGCAGCTCTTAACCTAATGCTTTGATTGTACCATTATCCGGACTTGCTTAGTGCTTGCTTGTAGGTCATGTCTTGTTGTTTTCCAACAATGTATGCTCCAAATTGATCATTTGCTGTCTGTAGAGATCTGTACCCCACACCTTTCTACTTCCACCAGACACACAGCATTGTCTTCCTTACGAATCGATCTGGTTTTGCAGCCGAAATTGATAGTTTTTCCACCTTAACCCATGATTTTATCCGTTTAGAATCCTAAAAATAAATGCATCTTTTATCACCAGTAACAAAACGATGCAGCACTGAATTTCTATCTTATATTTGAATTAAAAATTTCACAAGTCACTATTCGAAACATTTACGACTGTCATCTTCGTTTAATATTGTTTGAAATTCGTTGACTTCAAACTTTTTTGGTCGTCTTCCAAATTCTTCATATCTCACAACACAAAAATTGTTGTCTCTGAACTATCGAAACCATCTTCTGCGTTTTTTTTTTTTGTGACAGAACGTTTGAAGATCTGTACACGTTCGCCAGTCCCACTAAAGAAACTGGCCGGTTTCATTCAGAGCTCAGGGTGGTCAAACCCAACACTAACAGATCATGACAAGGGGGCTTAACTCACACTGGGTGACACAATGGGCCATATGGGCCCCAGAGCGAACTTACATGTGAACGTCAAGCTACCCGCTTACCTAACCTAACATGAAGAGAAAATATGATATTGTCTGATTTGATGTATACTGAGTATGTATGACAGATGTCGTCGACAATATAAAAACAAAAGTTTAAGGCCCATTCTCAATAAATGTTCCCTTTGGAGACATTTGTATCATAATTCTCACTGGTACACCTGATATTCTGGCTAATAATTGTCTTAATTTATGATTTGACAAACTATAGGAACTGTAGATTCATTACCATTCTTAGAGCCATTATTACAACTTGCCGTTAAACCTGGGTTTAGTTAAAGGTACATTATATATATACATACAGGGAACTCTAAAGTTAACTTTAACTTATTTTTGTTATTACAACAAACGCCACTGCCATATTTTTGAAAAAGTTAACTTTATTTTATCCGTAAGTTGTAATAACGAAAATAAGTTAAAGTTAACTTTACTATTCCTTTTAGCTAAAGGTATCTTTAACTAAACCCAAGTTTAACGGCAAGTTGTAATAATGGCCCTTAGTGCTATAAATAAAGTGATAAAACAGATCATCAGCAGGAGAATATCCCGCACAGTACTTAGGGACATTAGAATTGTAAAAGCTCACTTATAGCCCAAGAAAGCCTGTGGTAAAGAAATCAGCGCTCGTACTAATGAGAAACACTAAATTGCAAATGGCATTGGACTGAACATCCGGTTTGCAAACCTAAAGGTGATATTCCGCCGTTGTAGTGTAGGCCATCGATTATTTATTTTAAAAATGATTCTTATTTTAAAACTGAAAAAGAAATCTACATAATGCTTTGAAAATTCAATGGTTCCTAGTGTAGGGTATTCTAAATATTTTTCTTTTTTTATTGTTTATCGTTAATTATTTATTATAGTGTTGAACAGAGTTAAAGTAAATATTTGTGCACACCCAAACACTAATACAATGTAGGATGGATATTCCCATATATAATGGAATTGAAGCAAAAAAAAAATACTCAATTGGCGTGATACAGTGTAATTTCCATATTCTAAATAAAATATGGTAAAAACCAAAAAAGGGCGGGCAAAAAGCAGTAAAGAGAAATATTAAAAAGTTTAGGCTATAATTACTTTGTGTGAACGTTCTCTAAACAAATAAAAACAATGATTTTATCATTTTGGCTAAACGTTAAATTAGCATGACAATGTCATAATGCTAGTTGACTAAATTCATAATTATTGTGGGCAAATAAACTAAGTTTCCTATCACACAATTAAGTGTCTTTACTACGTCGTCCTTGTAGCTAGCCATATCATATTGACATAAAACTTTTGCGATCTTCAACCCAGAGAGTCGTGGCATTCGAAAGATATCTATTGCCGCTTGACTTAAATGGCAAATAGAAATGCAAGTAGTTGTAGATCCCTTAAAACCGTATCAGATAGCATACGTCATGTGTTGTACTTTAAATTTTTAATTTGATAGCCAAGTAATAACACTTGAGATTGACACAATGTGAACTTTGACAAACACAGAATTTGCCTCCACACAACAAAAAAAAATCTAAAGCTAAGAAGGCAATGCAAACGAATCGAAAATTTAGCCAACTGTATGCGTTGCATCAGAACTCGCCGTAATCTAGTAGATAGTGTGTTGGCTTATTAGACGTAAGGCCACAGTTCAAACCCCAGGTCAGACACCAAGACGAAAATATGAAAAAATATTTCTTCGGTGACTTCCTCTCAGCAGATTTCTGGCAAAAAATCTGAGAGTAAAATAAAATTGCCATGAAAAGTTTCTCAAAAAATCTGTCGTTCGGAGTTGACTTTAAACTGTAGGTCCCGCCACTCATGTATAAAAAATTAACACACACAACACAAGTGGTGTGAGAAACTAGGCCGTAATCCTGACTGAAGTGTTGTAATGGCCAATTATGTATGTATGTATGTATCCGTTGCGTTACCGCAAACGTATCGAATGCAACAAAGAACATAAGAGAACATGTATTTCAATTTCGCTGTCATATATGGATTCTATAGCAATAAGCAAGATCAGTTCAATAGCGTGATATCCAATCTTCACCCCTTCAGAGAAAATTCTTTTAATAAACGTGTGTGAAGACTTCACTAAATCTCAAAGGATTGGTGTCCCCTGCTTGAAATTCTAGTGTGAAATCTTTTATCTAAGATAGGTTCAAACGACATATAGTCATAGGACAGGTCTAGGACACAAGTGCCCAGACTGAATAATTTGAATGTGCATTCATTTTCATTACGACAAGTGCTGCATCTTGTCCAGCAAGTAATCTAGATGGAATCGATAAATTTGAACTGTCTGCCAATAATAGAATAAAATACACTAAGACCTCAAGAATTTTACAATTCGAAGAAAACTTAGGGCCATTATTACTTGCCGTTAACTAAAGGGAGAATTTTAACGGGCAGATAAATTATTTTCATTATTATAAGTGGACGATAAGGTAGAAGGGAGCGTTCAGCTGAAGGGAAGATCATCCTGCTGGTAACTTTTAATGTTAAGTTTATGTTTGAAATTGCCATATCATATATATTATTTTCAATATGGCAACATCAAATATAAACAAAGTGAGCAAATACAATACAAAAAGAGGCCCTTCGTTGCCACTGCGTTTAAAAAAAACTTTATTAATTGAACAGTGTTATCGACATTGCTCCGCCACTGCCATATTTTTGAAAAAGTTAACTTTATTTTATCCGTAAGTTGTAATAACGAAAAGAAGTTAAAGGTAACTTTACAGTTTCCTTTAGCTAAAGGTACCTTTAACTAAACCCAAGTTTAACGGCAAGTTGTAATAATGGCCCCAAATCTTTTAAAATCTGTATGTCTTTAATTTCACTTCCATACATATTCACATTTGATTGTATTCGTATACTCGAGGCAAATACAATCAATACACGATACCTGCCTTTGCAATATGTTGGACGATTGACACTGTATATGTCTCTGCATAAAACGTGTTTCGTATGAATGCCTATGTTTTTATTTGTAATCACTACGAGAAGAGTACATACAACCCAATTACCAACACTTACTGTGTATAATTTATTTGTAATTGCAAAAATGCATTTATCACCGACAACATGCCCCGCATTTCTTATACAAAGAGTATTTGCCCTCAGATCATATACATACGCCATCGAGGGCCAAGTGAGGGTACGAGCGTCTGATGGCAGTTTGCTTAGCAGAATACCAAGAGAATGGAAGAAAGAAAAAAACAAAAGCAAAAACCGATTTATTTTTCTTTTATGCCGCCGCGCCATTGCTGCTTTATATACGAGTATTTCCACATACTGTAGGGTTTTTTTTTGTCATTTGTTCTTTGTGGTCTCGTTTACTCGGTATCAACAGGCGACATTCGGGTGCCAAAGCAATAACCAAACAGAATATAAGACGCCAATCAGAAACTGTGACATACCAAATATTTATGACCCACTAATTTCATATAAATTTAGAATATTTTTTGAAAATAAAAAAGAACAAAAAAAAAGAGATGGGGTAAAACTATAATACGCCAATTGACAAATTTTATTTTATATTCAATTTGTTGGCAGTGCAACTATTTCGTAGATATCATCCTCGAAGGGATTCAGAACTTTTTAGTGATCAAAATATGACGTCATAAAGTTTTCGATTCTCATCCATTTTTTAGTAATTTTCAATACAACATAAAACGATCAGCATCATTTATAGTATAAGTTTAAAAATTTAATTTTCAATGACGCTTTAAAAAGACTAAATCTAACGCCGATAATTAAATCCGCGTGATTAAGAAAATGTATTGGAAGAAACGAAAGAATATGCTGGTATAGGAAACAAATTTCAGCACGTAGTATCTTGCGCTCTACAGAATTTAATGCAGATTTATTGAATCTTCAAAGAATATTTAAGTACGTACGTAGTTGGTCATTACAACGCTTCAGTTAGGATTATAATTCTCACACGCACTTATGTTGTGTGTATTAATTTCATCCAAAATTGACGGGACTTAAAATCGGTTTAAAGTCGAACAACATATTGGGAAAAGATTTGAATGGCAATTTTTATTCACTCTCACAATTTTTAACAAAAATCTGCTGAGATGAAGTCGCGAAAGAAATATATTTCGTTTTGATCGTTTGCACCGTGGCCGTCTGCTAGACTACATTGACTTTAAAATTTAAGTAAGGATAACAAAACAAACATGACCTCTTAGGTATAGGATACTACTGGCTATTGGGTTTGAAGAGCAATCTAGGTTTTAGGTGAATGCGCAAGATTTTAATATATCATGAACATTGGTGATCATTTGGAGGATGTTGTTTAATGTCAAGGCTGTACCCCGTAACTCGATGCAATAGCACTATATTAATTTTAAAATCAATTTATGTTTTAGAAATATTCAATTTCTCTTAATAATTAAAGAATTTTATTTAATTTCAATTTAATTAACTTTGAGTCATTCCCACCAGAGACTTACACTACACCGAGAATATGGTCGGATTTACGCAGCTCGTATATAATTAAATATAATTTGTAATTATATTGTAATTAATAAATAAATAAGTAAATAAAAATAACATTGGGGTCATGTGGGACTTTCGTGATAGACGAGAGTTTATGTCTGTATAACAATATGTCACGTGGTTCAGAAGGATAGAGACCCGAAATACACAGCTAAGTACACCAAAAAATCGTTCAAAGAAAACAATACCAATGTATTAGACTGGAATCCGATTGAGAACTTGTGCAATATAGTAAAAATAACAATCAGAGAAAAGAATCCTACATATTTAATAAGCTTCTAGACTTACCTCAGGTTGCTTGGTATGATATAATGGATTCCGTATAATAAAATCTTGTTGACCACATGCTCTTAATATTTTTAAATTGTAATAAAACAAAGTGTGCACGAGATATCATCGAATTTTTTTATTCTTTTGAAAGACCTATTGATGCCTCTATGTTATGAAACATCTTTTTAATTTCCGCCATGATTGTCTGGGTGGATCGCATCCGAAATGCCCATTTTTTCATGACTCCGATGTATATACACATACGGACATAATCGGTCATTAGAACCTACCTTCTCACACCACTTATGCTGTGTGTGTGTTAATTTTATACATGAGTGGTGGGACTCCGAACGACAGATTTTTTGAGAAACTTTTCATGACAATTTTATTTTACTCTCAGATTTTTTGCCAGAAATCTGCTGAGAGGAAGTCGCCGAAGAAATATTTTTCGTATTTTCGCTTTTGTATCTGACCTGAGGTTTGAACCGAGGCCTTACGCCTAATAAGTCAACACACTACCTACTAGACTACGGCGACTACTCTAATGTATAAGTCAGACTAAATATGTTGGCTTTGAGAACCGCTGTGGTTTGTGGTCTATTCGCATACACCTGGAACTTAAAAACCACATAAAAAGTTTGACAGAGTCAAATCGAACAATGTTGGTGACCAGTTCATATCTCCTTCATGTGTGCTGACCACATCGCTGTGCGCTGACCTTCAAATCGTTGGTGCAATAGAGCCGTTCTATTGAAACCACATGTTGTTTTTATCCAGATCATCCTATTCTTGAAAAGTTGGTAATCATCGATCTATAGCGCTAACCGTTTACAGTGAAAGCCTTATTTCATTCTCAAAACAATCGCAGAATGCACACCAAACAGTAGTTTTTTTCAAGCTTATATCTCATGTGGATTAGTATCTGACTTTGATTTATCGATTAAAATTAGGGTCAATTGATAACTGTTCCAGAGCCTATTCAATAAACACACTTCGTTGTGTATGGTTGGCCAGCATGATTTGCAAAACAAATTGAATAAATAACAACTTAGTTGTCCTAAAACATTGTCTTAAGGGTCTATTGACTGTTGTGTAATTACCTTTCTTACCTTTCCAATAATAAATTAGCGACCAATAAGATCCCCAGCAGTTTATAAATATTATGAGAAAATTGTATCAATAATTTATCAATATCCTGAAAGAAATCAGTAAGTAGCGGAGTATTTTTATGTTTTAGATATTCCTTCTTATCACTTTCACAAGTCTTTGGGTTTAGTAGATGATACAGTTTTTTTTCGAAAACCTATTTAGTGATCCGAAAGATATCCGGAATCAATCAGGAAAATAGTTGACATGTTAAAAAATAGCTTTAAAGACCTGTAAGTTTCTGCTTGAATAACTTAGCATGGATTACACTATGCGACAAAATACAAAAAATTAAATACACCCGAGTAACTACCTAGTCTAAGTTATTCAGTTAGTTGAGAAGAACTTTTTTTATTTTTCTCGAACCCTCCCTCCAAACCTGTTATATTTGACAAAAATGGTTTTTTGATCTTTTCACACAAAATTATTGATTACCAAATATGTTTGAACCGATTTTAAAAATCCAAAGTTTTTTAGAAAGGGGAGAGAGGTTAGTCTTTAAAACGGTATACATAAACGTTTTCTTCAAACTTATATGTTAGGAGTTTTGATGGGGTAAACTTGGAAAATAATATTTTTTTCTTATATTTTCAAGTTTGGCCATTCTTAATTGAAAAATTTAATAAAAAAACATGAAATAAGTGGCGATATTCTGAAAGTGCATTATATTGTGAAGAGATTGACATTTTGTTTGATAAAATTGGACAAAAATTACCGTATTTATTATTTAAAGAGTATAACAGCTTAGTCATATTTTTTTATATATGCTGTCTTATCAAATGAACTTTAAGTTAAAAATTTTCAAAATTTTTGATGGATCTGTGTTTAAAAAAATGTATCCTTTTTCCGTTGGACCTTGGCTAATGTTTGAGCAAAGCGAGAAACGGAAATATTAGACCACTTTTGATAGTCATTTAAACGTGCAAAGAGCAAATTCGCAGATAAACAATCAAGATCCATCAAAAAATTTGAAAATTTTTGAAATGATAAATTAAACAAGTTTGGAGGGTTCTAAAAATAAAAAAGTATGTTGTTACTCGGGTGTATTCCCACTGTCGCCCCGTGCTATTATTATATCTCGTTTAAGCATTAAATTTTCATTTTTAAAATTTCTCAGATATTAACTGAGTTATTGAAATAAAATTATTTTTAAAATATCCGTGTGTGCTTTAAAATCCATTTTTTTCTTAATTGTATTTAATCCTTGTATTTATTTCCTTAATTTTGCAGTTTTCTTAAAGGACCACTTATACAAATAAAATAAAAAACTCCAGAATATATCAACATTATCCTGCCGTTAGTTATATGAATTATGACAGCTGAAGTAATGGCGTCAAATGACACAACCTTTGATCCGGGTAAATTAATATTTCTATTGGTAATAACGCTATGTCAACATGACTAAAATGTGTGTGTGTGTTTTCTCTTTTAAAGCACTTTCAAAACTTATAACGTCTCTTAAGGATGCTGATAGTCTTTCAAATGATCAAGAAATTGATTTTTTAAAAGCATTGCTCGAATCGAAAGAACTCAATGCACTGGTCAATGTTCATAGTAAAGTGGCCAAAGTGGGGAGAGATGATCGTCTCGCACCGATACTCTCAACCTCAGCGATGGTAAGTTGCAGATGCAAAACTAAAAATCTTATACGATGTTTTGATGATTAATTAGCATTTTGTTTTTTGCAGATACTCTATGAGGTATTGGAACAATTGTCACAGCATTGCCACTTAAGTGATGAGTGCCGTGAGGCATTTCATATATTGCAGAAACCGCATTTACAAGTAAATATCAATTTCTCTTAAAGATTTAAAAATATTTATTGTGACTATCTTCTATAATATAATGTTTCTCTATATGTTTGTCTTTCAATATGTTATTTGCCATCAGAGTCTTCTTTATGCTCATGATTGTATTGCACAAAAAGATTTTTATCCACATCTACCAGAATTGCCTATTGAAATGGATGAGGATGAGGAAACCATAAAAATTGTGCAACTGGTTAAAAGCAATGAGCCACTGGTAAGTAAAATTTACATACTGAACACTGTATCCATCCATATCACTCACATTCATTCACTATTTAATCATGATTAGGAGTCTATTGTATGTATTGGCGATAAAAACTACTCGTATTGTCTTTTGTTGTTACTCGTATAATTGTATTTGAAGAATTTATCACCTTCACAGTTTCATATCATTCGATTTCATTCTATTGTTGTCTGTAAGCCAGTCTGTCTGTTGGTCATTTCAACTAAGTATACACATGCACACATATTTGTCACATTTTGCATCACAACCATAGCCATCGAATGATTAATTTCTAATCAATTTATTGATTCTGGCTTTCACTTTCAATATCAATATGACATTCAAATCATGTCTATGTCATCACCATCGGCATCATTCTTTATCGGCCTTACATTTGTACTCAATCAGCTTCCAGCATTTCTTCCGTATTAACAGAGATGAAAGGATAGCTGCACAGACAGACAGACAACTAACCATACATGGCTAAGTGGCCTTTCATGTTATCGTAAACATTTTTCCCAATATAACTAATACACCACAATAACACTAATGCTCACATACATACAGTGGACAGCAAAAGTCTTAGTATGGCAATATATTTTGACAAAAAAAAAAGTCCCCACAGGCTGAATACTCTTGCACAAAGTGCTGATATGACTTCAAGAGAATTTTTGAATTTTAAATTTACTCAGGGTTCTCCTTAGGGGTGGGGTACATATGGAGTCATCTGAAACGTCTCCCTATTTTGCTCTTGTTTTATGAAAAACATTAAAAAATTGTTTGTTTTATAATAAAACAGAAATAAATTAATAAAATAAATATAAAAACCTTAAAGTTTTTTAAAAACTATGGATTAAAATTCATGAAATTGTCAAAATATATTGCCGTACTAAGACTTTTGCTGTCCACTGTATATACAGCTTTATATATAACTGTACATCCATACGTACATATAAATACACATTCATTTGTGTTTATAAAAAATAAAAAAACACAAGCCTTTGTAATATAATGTACCATACATGCACACATTGTGTCATCCTGTAAGCTTAACAAATGTACCCCAATTTTAATCTCGTACCGACTTCATAGCAATGCAGTACTTTAAAATGTTTCAATGAAATGGAATAAAAACCTCCTCAATTAGGTCAGATTGCAAAACGTAGCTCACTTGGCTACTATCAGATTACGTTGTAACAACGATTGTACCTATTCTGGCTGTCAATAAATTCTGGGTACCCAAAAATCCCTCGTTCGAGATCATTATCTGCAGGTCAACAAATGAAGAGCTATTTTGTGTTGCCGTGTTCTTTCCCAATATAACAGTTTCAGTAAAAGTTGTTATGAGATATTCCTAGCCTTTGGCCATTTATGACTTAATTTATGACTTGACAAGCTGGAGATTCATTACCATTCTAAGGGCCATTATTACAACTTGCCATTAAACTTGGGTTTAGTTAAAGGTACCTCTAGCTAAAGGAACTGTAAAGTTATCTTTAACTTATTTTCGTTATTACAACTTACAGATAAAATAAAGTTAACTTTTTCAAAAATATGGCAGTGGCTGAGCAATGTCGATAACACTGCTCAAATTAAACAATTAAATTGAACTTTAAAGTCACCTTTAACTTCTTTTTATTATTACAATAATGATATTAATATAATGATAAATTAAAGTTAACTTTTTCAAAAATAAGGCATTACCGGAGCAATGTCGACAACATTGCTCAATTAAACAAGTTTTTTTTAAACGGAATGGCAACGACGGGCTTTTTTGTTTTATTTGCTCACTTTGTTTATATTTGAAGCTGCCGTATTGAAAATAATATATATGTATACATAGCAAGTTGAAACATAAACTTAACTTTAAAAGCTACGGGTAGGATGATCTTCCCTTTAGCTTAACGCTCACTTCTATCTTATCGTCCACTTATAATAATGAAAAACAATTTAACTGCCCGTTAAAATCCTCACTTTAGTTAACGGCAAGTTGTAATAATGGCCCTTAAAGTAAATTTTATTCTGCATATGTCCAAAGCAAATCAGATTTATCAGGTTTCAATGCAAATAGGTTCATTTTCCTTCTCTCCTTGACAAATGAGTAAAGTTTGTGTGAAATCATTTGATTCCCTCTCTGCAGAGGAATACCAATCTCAAGTAAGAATTCGTTGGAATTATCTATTGTACCAACTTCTCAAAGTTAGGGTAATCGTTGAATCTGTCATTCTTGAACACATTCCTGATTCTGCACGAGCTATTTCAGGGCATGATCATCTCATATAGAGATAATATGAAGCAGCCGCTCCCTTTAGTCCCCTTTAGACTTTTTCTTGTGGAGTTTTATTAAGGCGCAGATGTATGTGAATTAGTCACAAAACGCAGCGATGCTCAAGAGCACCACAATTCATATCATCGATCAAATTTAGCCATATTTATGCGCCAGAGTTATGGAAAATTGCGCGTCACCCAGAGAAGCCGTGGTAAACACGTCTTTAGTGCTTCGTTGCGGAAAGAAATGTAAAAAATATTAAAAGATAGTGCCGTAAAACCGAGAAAAACGATCTAACATTTCAAAAATCATGTTTGTTGGTACTAAACTTAATGTTTATTGTTATAAAACACACAAAGACAAAATAAAAAAAAAACTCTGAGATTAAATAAAATTTCCATGAAAAATTTTCTCAAAAATCTGTAGTTCGGAGTCGACTTTAAACTGTAGGTCCCACCACTCATGTATAAAATTAACACTCACAGCACGAGTGGTGTGAGAAACTAGGACGTTGTACAATGGGCCAATTCGACCTCCGGGTACTGTACTTGTCTTATTTAACAAGTACACGTCCTCTAACCTAACCTAACCTTTATACTCAAACTAAAATGGTTTTTTTTCGCTAGAGATTCTAAAAGTAAAAATCCTTTTTCAGTTTTTGGACGATACATATCTTGAGTAGCCCTAAAACTGGGGCTCAATACTTTAATAACTCAATCCATTACTGATTAGGTTTATGTTACAAAAATTATTTTTGTGTATATTCCCTATCTTCCTATATCTATCTATCCCCATCTCACTATAATTGTCTAAGTTAAAGTCAACAGATTAAGCATTTAACTTATCTGGTCTTAACTACATAGTCCGCTACTTTGGTTTTACATGTAGCCTCTATTACTAAAAGTACATATTTTACCGAGAATTCCAACTTGGTAAAATAGTTTGAAACCTGAATACCGAACATCTACCGATATAAGCCTCAACCTAGAAGGACAACATCGACAAGTATCGATTACGTTGATAGTTTTTAATATATTACTTCCATGAATATATTTTCTAATCTTTCTAATCCCTTGGCGATATATTATTGTTATTAATATAGAAAAATCATGATACAAAGCATTATTCTAAAAAGATGATCTCCTATATCTTCTTAGATTTCTACTTTATTGCTGAAATAGGCTTTGACAGCCTAAGGGCCATTATTACAACTTGCCGTTAACTAGAGGGAGGATTTTAATGGGTAGATAATTTGTTTTTCATTATTATAAGTGGACAATAAGGTAGAAGGGAACGTTAAGCTAAAGGAAAGATCATTCTAACCGTAACTTTTAAAGTTAAGTTTAGGTTTGAACTTGCCATATTATACATTATTTTCAATATGGCAACTTCAAATATAAGCAAAATGAGCAAATACAACAAAAAAGAAGCCCGTCGTTGCCACTGCGTTTAAAAAAACTTGTTTAATTGATCAACGTAATCCACATTGCTCCGGTAATGCCATATTTTTGAAAAAATTAACTTTATTTTATCATTAGGTTGTAATAAGGAAAATAAGTTAAAGGTGTCTTTATAGTTCACTTTAGCTAAAGTTACCTTTAACTAAACCCAACTTTAACGGCAAGTTGTAATAATGGCCCTAAATTTAACATTTAAAACCGCTTGAAAATCTTGCAAATTGAAAAAAAATTTAAAGACATTAGCATTTTATTCATACTTTAGTTGTGTCTGCTCAGTGCTATTTGGGAATGCCACCAGCTTAATGATGTAAGTACATTCTAAGCGCCAAGAGCTGCGAAGCAATCTACAAAAAATAGAATAAACGCGTCTATATGGAAATGATTATTTTGAAGTCGATGATCCTGCTATACACTTAGGCTAGTTTCTATTTTTAAGATGCATAATGAAATACGGATTTTTAAAACGCGAATTATGTATACAACACAACTATTAAAAATGCGAAAAAAAACATTTTAATGGCATTATTGGTAAAGTAACCAATTGTTCACTTTTAATCATTTTACTTATACTTTGACGCAGATGTCTTTAAAACAATTAACGAGCATGCTGCTTGGCTGCACAGCAATTGATGCGTTGAATGTGTTAAAGCATGAAAACATTGCTTGTCACGCAACACGGCCTTCTTGAGTATACTTCATCTTACTCGTCCTAACTGTCATTTTGAATAAACTATCAGATCTTAGGATGTATTGTGTAGTTTTACTTTTTACTATAATTTCTATGTCAGAGCAACAAGCTTCCTTTTGGTTGCTAAATTGTAATTTTTTTTATGTTTTCACATAAATAAGATAAAAAAAAATTACCCTGCAGATCGTCAAGGCCACACCCAGAACTTATTAGTAAACCCCATGACAAATGTCCTTTTACAAAACGTTTAAATTCCTTTGCATTTCTGCAAATCTCCTTTACTGCTGGTTGTATTGTGTTCGGTGTTGTTCGGTTTTAAAAACGGAAAGTAATATCCACAAGTACTGGTGACAGTCTGGCGACCATATTCCTTCTTATATATTTCATATCCAATTAAGTCACACAAAGTAGATTTAAATTTTTATTTTATTTTGCAGCAGATTTTCATTTTAATTATTTTATAAGATTTTTATTAATTTTTTGTTTTATTGGATTTTCTTTCTATGAAATATACTTTGAATGTAGGAGATACACAAAAACCAATAGAATACAAAAAAAATACTTTCAAACATTCAGCTTCTACTTTAAGAGATCGTCATTATTTAATACAATATGTATGTAGCTTCATTTGTTCATTCATTTCATTTCATAATTTTTCATATGTTTTTACATGATTATCAAACTGCATTAACATACTCGTACATAAATAAGTCCTTAATTAATAATTTTAACGCAACAAACAAGAATAATTTCAATGTATTCATATAAACAACTCGATACGTGTTTCTTTTTCCATTTGTTTTGTACTCTTTTTTTATTCATTTGTTTAATTAAATATTTTTACAATAAATTAAACTACTAAACAAAATACAAAAAAATCAAAAAAAAAAATAAAAATAAAATAATAATCACAGACAGGAGCACAAAGTGCGGAACCAATTGTTGTAAGTAAATGTCCTTCACAGTTTCTTGTTTAATTAAAAAAAAAATGAGAATCAAATCACAAATTAAGAAATTCTATTTATTTATTATATAATCAATCATACACTCTAAAACACAAAAAATTTTGTAAATAAATACACCCAGGCAAGATCCTTAATTAGAGAAACACTCTTTTGAAATAAACTCACTGAAATTTCTTCATAAATTGTTGCGAAATTAAATCATAACCTCTTGTAAACTTACTCTTATAAATCGCTACAGTTAATATTATTTAATTACACTATGCCACAAAATCAAAAAAAAAATGAAATACACTCAACTAATGACAGAGTGAAAGTTATGAGTTTTGTTGAGCAGAGCTCAAAATATTTTTTTTATATTTCTCGAACCCTACAAACTCGCTTTATTTGATAAAAACTGTTTTTTTTGGACTTTAGACACAAATTTATTGATTACACAAACATTTATCAACCAATGTCAAAAATTTAAAATTTTTTTAGAAAGGAAATGGATGGGCCTTTAAAACGGTATCTATATGTATACATTATTCAACTTAATGTTCTATGAGTTTTGATGAGTTAAACTTGGCAAATGCGAATTTTTCTTATATTTTTTCAAGTTCATTCATAGCAGTAAACTTTAATTAAAAAATATAAAATAAGTGGTGACATTCTTAAAGTGCATTTTCTTGTGAAGAGTTTGACATTTGGTTTGATAAAATCGAACAAAAATTATCGTAGTTATTATTTAAAGAGTATAACAGTCGTGTTATATTTTTCATATACTCGTATATATTTTTTCAAATGAACTTTAAGTTTAAACATTTGCAGAATTTTTGATGGATCTTGATTGTGTATTGGAAAATGTGTCAATTTCATGTTTGAGCGACCACCAGAAGTTGAGCAATGTTTGCGCAAAGCGAAATAACAATATTTTAAAAAGAACAGAAATATTAGACGACTTCCGGGACTACCATATTTGCGATAAACAATCAGGATCTATCAAAAATTCTGAAAATTTTTAAACTTAAAGTTCATTTGAAAAAATATATACGAGTATATGAAAAATATAACTCGACTGTTAGACTCTTTAAATAATACCTACGGTAATTTTTGTCCGATTTGATCAAACGAAATGACAATCTCTTCACAAAATAATGCACTTGCAGAATGTCATCACTTATTTTATATTTTTTAATTAAAATTTGCTAATATGAACGGACAAACTTGGAAAGGTTGAAAAAAATTCGCATTTGTCAAGTTTACCTCATCAAACCCCATAGCATATTAAGTCAAATAATATATATAAGTATATGGTTTTAAAGTCCCATTCCGCTCCTTTATAATAAGGTTTAAATTTTGGACATCGGTTCAGAAATGTTTGTGTCATCAATAAATTTGTAAAAAAAACAGTTTTTGTCAAATAAAACGAGTTTGGAGGGTTCAAGAAATATAAAAAAAAATATTTTTGATTTCTACTAAACAAAACTCACAACTTGCACTGTCATTAGCTGGGTGTACACAATTTTTTTTTTTATTTTGCCGCATAGTTTTATTAATTATCCGGCAACAACAGATACCATATCCTGTGAAACTTTTTCAGTTTTCACTTCAATGGTAGAGTACACAGCCTTCAATACATTTTATATGTGCTATTGACAACTGAATTAGAAATGATTGTAATTAATATTCTAAAGGTTTGCTTAATTGATACGAATTAGGATTTACTTTCATTTCAGTACTTTATAGAGGGTCTTTTTTTAAAGCCCAAAGCCTAAAATCCAATTCGGGAATTGTATATTAATCCTTTAGTTCTCCACTTACTTCAAAATGAGTAACTGCAGATACGAACGACCTTTGCAACAATTTCTAGGGACACAAAAGAGCTTAGACGCCGTTGTGTTTTTGTCGCCTTGGACCAAAGTCTAAAACATCTTCAGTACTAGATACTACAGAAGGTAAAAACTGGGAACAATTAGATATAAAGCGTCTACCAATAACAACTACCGAACTTTGACAGTTTAAGCTGCATCTGTCAAATTAGTTATTATTTATTAAATCTGCCATTTGAAATCGCCATGGACGACCAGAGACAAAAACTTCTGTCCACTGAATGTATTCTGAAGCAGTTGGCAACTATTCCTAATTTTCATTGCAGAATTATCTTCGGCGATGACGCTCATTTCTTATTGAATGGGTAGATGAACAAGCAAAATTGTCCAATTTCGATCGTACCAATCCACATGAGATCCAAGAGCGTCCAACGCATATTCCATATACAGAGAAAGTTACTGTTTAGTGTGGATTTAGAGTTGCCGGTGTCATCGGTTCATATTACCTTGAGAACGATGTTAGACAGTCCATTACTGTTAACGGCATGCACTGTATGTTGATGATTACCAAATTTTTGTGGCTTGAATTGGCTGTGGTTTCAACAGTATGACACTACTGTCACATTGAATATTCTGCACGCACGATTTGAGGGCATGGTCATCTCACAGAAGGTGATGTAAATTAACCATCGAGATTGTGCGATTCCCCCCCTTCAAACTTTTTCTTGGAGGGTTTTGTGTATTCACAGGTATATGCGTATAGCCACAAACATTTGTTACATCATTCAATTTGAACAGTTATTGTAGGCCTCAATAGAAACTGTTATAAATTTTATGGACAATGTATCTCACGTTATGCTCTCTTATCTCATTTCGCGCTATTTGAGTTTAAACGTTGGCGATTATATTATATTGGCGACAATATTATGTTTAACTTGCCAATTACTTCACCTAAATACCGAAAACGTGGTTTAAAACTCGCCTCGGTCTAGTATGTAGTGTGTTGGCTTATTAGACGTGAGGCCTCGGGTCAAACCCCAGGTTAGGCATCTCCAACTAAACGAAATATGAAAAAATATTTCTACGGCGACTTCCTCTCAGCAGATTTCTGGCAAAAATCTGTCGTTCGGAGTCGACTTTAAACTGTAGGTCCCACCACTCATGTATAAAAATTAACACATACAACATAAATGGTGTGAGAAACTAGGTCGTAATCCTGACTAAAGGGTTGTAATAACCAATTATGTATGTTTAAAGGAGGGTTGAGTCTTTTCCATATTTGACTTCAATACAAATATTTTGCTTTTAGCAAATCTTGTCATTGGTTCCCGTAGTCTAGTAGGTAGTGCGTTGGCCTATTTAGGGCAATCCCGTGGCTCAAACCCCAGCTCAGACATTTCGAACGAAAAGCAACATGAAAAGATATTTCTTCATCGACTTTCTGTCAGCAGTTTACTGGCAAAAAGTCTGAGAGCAAAAAAAATGTCTGCCGTTCGGAGTCGACTTTAAACTGTATGTCCTGGCGTTCACGGATAAGATTAACACATACAACGTGAGTGATGTGAGAAATTAAATCGTAATCGAATCGAAAGGGTTCTTAGGACCAATAAAGTGAAGTAAGTAAGTAAAGTAAAGCATTATATAACTTGTTATAGACTACGAACAAATTCAAACAAAAATTTTAGAACGAATAGTAGATAGAAATGCAGGTTAAATATTTGTATTCTCTTTACACTGGTATAGTAGGGTTTTAATATAGATTAAGAAGAGGTTAGTTACAGTAGCTTTCTGAGTTTATGTAAAAGTTATACTCAGACCTTGGTATACATATTTAGAACCCTCAAACTACCTACGTTAGGTTAGGTTAGAGTGGTAGCTTTGATACCAAAAGCTCACTTGAGCACGCATAGCAGTCCGTTGTGAAGCCACAAGTGAACGCAGTCCCTGTTCTGACCAAGATCCTCCAAACCAGGGAGGAAGTCAGCACAAGGGCTGCAAATTTAAGCTCGACTACCCCACACTGCAAAACCAATCCGACAGCTTGATAAACGAAGCTATATCCTTGACATCAATGGACGATAGCTCCGTCAAGCTGACAAGGTTTGGAGAGCAAAATAACCTATATCTGCATCTCACAAGAGATGGGCATTGACAAAGAAAGTGGATAACAGTCTCCTCTTCCTCAGCGCATCTGCATCCATGGCAGAAGTCGTTAAATGGGAGCTGCATTCTTTCCGCGTGTCTGCCCATAACGCAATGACCTGTAAGCATGGCCACTGTGATCGAGATGATGTTGCAACCAAGTCCAAGTAACTGGTTGGTGCGCCTTCTATACATTGAAGACCAAGTGAGCTTAGCGGCTGAAGAATTTCCGCGCGGTGGCCAGCATGAAAGATGTAAGTGGCATTCCTAAGTCGATTGAAGAGGATTCCGGAAGTAGTGTGCCAGTCCTGGCGAGCTCGTCGGCTCTACAGTTTCCCGGAATGTCACAGTGCTGGGGACCCAGATAAGTGTGACACTGAAGCGTCCAGAAAGAAGGTTTAGACAGCGGCGTGATTCCCTGACGATCCTGGAGTTATTCGACAGAGATCTTATGCAGCCTGACTATCGGAAAATATCGAGATGCGGGTCAAAGGAACACCGTAGGCGAGGATAGACTGAGCGGCCCGGTAGATGCCCATTATTTCCGCCTGAAACACGCTGCAATAGTCCGGTAGCCGGAGAGGGAAATGTCAAGGTCCATTTTACCAGAGTAAACTCCGCTGCCCACCCAGGGGTCAAGTTCGAAGCCATCTGTATAAAAATCCAGGAGTTCCGGGGGGACGATCGTGTCAGGGGCCTAAACGCTCCTGCCCGGAATCAGAAAGTTGAAATCCCTGTCGAAACAATATTCCACAGGCAGATAGGGATTGAATCAAAATTCAAGTTTTCAAGAATAGATTGCGTCTTTCGAACATCGTTTGAACTTATTTTGAATAGCCAATGTTCTTTGTTTACTCATGAACGTGGAATTGGCTATGCTGTGTCAGCGGAATCTATAAGTAATTTAAATATGAATATTAGAGAGTAAAAAATTGTTGCTCTTTTCAGCATATATGGTTTCTTGAAACGGTTCTCTGTTAGTCTATCCGACCTTGCTGCACGGTCAATATTTTTAATTTATATTCATTCGTTTGCATATTCATTTATAGGGATTTCAGTGAGTTTATTTTTTCGCTTTATATTATCAGTTTTCAAAAGTAAAAATCAAAATAAAAAACAAAAATATTAAATCAAAACATACACTTAAAACATTTGTGTCGTACTTTGTCTTTGTAGAAAATTTATGCCAAAATTCCATAGATTTTATGTTTTCTCTATCTCTCTCTGTCTCTCTAACTCTGTCTGTCTCTCTTTTATACAAACTAGCTATGTTGCAATGCTAGTTTATACGATTTGATAACGAAGATCAATTTTAATATTTTCAGGGGGCCACCATTAAGACGGACGAAGAAACGGGTAAAATAATAATTGCACGTATCATGCACGGTGGTGCTGCCGATCGTTCGGGCCTTATACATGTAGGCGATGAAGTTATAGAAGTCAATGGTATTAATGTTGAGGGTAAAACGCCCGGCGATGTCTTAAGCATATTGGTAAGTTATGGTATCGTATTATTGTTACGAAAATTGTATACTAAACTTGTGTTTTTATTTGTTCGATCGGGAAATAAAGCAAAATTCAGAAGGTACCATTACATTCAAATTGGTTCCATCCGATGGTAAAGGTGCTCAACGCGAATCCAAAGTAAGGGTACGCGCCCATTTCGATTATAATCCCGAAGTGGATCCCTATATTCCTTGTAAAGAAGCGGGCTTAGCATTTCAACGTGGTGATGTACTACATATTGTATCACAGGTATGGTTTTTTAAATTATTTAAATCACTAACATAGTATTTATACTTACAAATGTTTGTAGGATGATGCCTATTGGTGGCAAGCCCGTAAAGAATCCGAACGAACTGCTCGTGCGGGTCTCATACCAAGTCGTGCCTTGCAAGAAAGACGTATCCTACACGAGAGAACGCAACGTGACGCCAGCGATGGGGAATCGAAAAGTAAGAATACGTGTGATTTGCCAATTGTTGTTAATTAATCAATTAGAAGTTTTATTAAGATTTTCAATAATAATTAATTCCAATCCAAGCATTTTCATTTTCAAACTTAGTTTTTTCTTTAAAAAAAAATTTAAATTGATAAGAATTAAGTTAATACGTAAACGACATAATAACAGATCTTAATGGTTCTGTTTTAACATATTACACTGGAAAAAACTTCAACAATAAACCATAACCAATTATGATTTTGCTTCTAAAGGGTCCGCCAAATAACTTATTTTATTTTGAAAATGCATTAAAAAAAACTACTGAATATTTTCTCAAATTTCCGGTTAATAATGGAAAATAATTTCATTTAAATGGCTGCCTCGGCTGGCCATGCCTACAGTAGCCTACACGATCGGTCCAATTTTTAAGCACATTATCGATTGTGTGCAGCTGTATTTCACCAATGGCTTCACGAATATTGTCCTTTAAAGCGTCAATTGTCTCTGGCTTGTCGGCGTAGCACTTATCTTTGACGGCACCCCATAAAGAAATTTGAGAAAATATTCAGTATTTTTTTAAAGCATTTTCAAAAAAAAAGTTATTTGGCGGACCCTTTACTAACAGTTAGCTTAGAAAGTTTTCGAAACTACAATACAGTTTTTTTCCCATGACAATTAAACAATTTTTTTTTTAACTACTTATTCGTGATGATCTTCCTTTAATGAAATAGACTGCGTCTTAAAATTCTTAAATATTTAATGCAGTCTCCTTATTATATTGCATGAATTGCAATATAAAAACAAGTGATGATATTTTCTATCACTTTCTCATCTTATCTGTCTTTTAAAGAACGTCTAGTTCTCCTTTAAGTCGCCGCAGTCTAATAAGTAGTGTGTTGCCCTATTAGCCACGGTTCAAACCTCAGGTCAGACATCAAAACGAAAATTTGAAAAAATATTTCTTCGGCGACTTCCTCTCAGCAGATTTCTGGCAAAAACTCTGAGAGAAAATAAAACTGCCATGTAAAGTTTCTCAAAAAATCTGTCATTCGGAGTTGACTTTAAATTGTAGGTTCCGCCACATACATAATCGGCCATTTAAAACCCTTCTGTCAGGATTTCGACCTAGCCTCTCACATCACTTATGTTGTTTGCGTTAATTTCATACATGAGTGGTGGGACCTACAGTTTAAAGTCGATTCCGAATGACAGATATTTGATCATGGCAATTTTATTTACTCTTTGAGTTTTTGCCAGAAATCTGCTGAAAGGAAGTCGCCGAAGATATATTTTTTCAAATTTTGTTTTGATGTCTGACCTGAGGTTTGCACCGCGGCCTTGCGTCTAATAAGCCAACACACTACCTACTAGACTTCGGCGACTTCAAGGTCCCGCCAATCATGTATAAAAAATAACACACACAACATAAGTGGTGTGACCACAGTGGTTTATCACCAAAAAACTATGATCAAAAAGTAATATTTTTGTTTGCCCCTTGGGAATCCAAAAATCTAACCTGAATTCAACACGATATTCCCCACCTTATACTAATTTTAAATTTATATTAGATTAGTTCAGTTTAATAAGCATTTGCCGTGTTTAATTTATAAGATCCTTCCACTTGGCCTTGATTAGTAAACATTTCGTCCTCAGCATTGTTTAAATAATTTCTTACCATTTATCTTAAAATTCCATAAAATTTTCTTATCTTAATCTTAATATCTACTAGTCATAATTCATTTATCATTGTAATCATATTAAAAAAAAACGTAACAAAAAACATTTCTTTTAACCGCATGATCAATGTTCCCGTTCTACTTCAATTCCTTGCATTTGATTAAAATCCACCACCACCACCATCATTCTTAATGCAAATTGGTAAACAAAAAAAAAAACCTATGAATTAATCAATCGATCATTAACGTACTAAAATCAGAAGGCTCATGTACCTCCATATGTAATACCCCGCCCGGTTCGCCAATGCTACGATCTAGTAGTAGTACCTCTTCATGTCGTCAACCAAAAACTAAAAAGATCATGTATGATTTAACAGAGAACGATGATTTTGATCGTGAAATGATTGCCACGTATGAAGAAGTTGCTAAATTATATCCTCGTCCGGGCATTTATAGACCTGTGGTACTAATTGGAGCACCAGGTGTGGGACGCAACGAGTTGAGGCGACGCTTAATAGCCAGAGATCCCGAGAAATATCGCAGTCCTGTGCCATGTAAGAGCATTTAATTTTTTTAATTAAATTCCAAATTTTATAAAAAAAAAAAATTTTCTTTTGTTTTCTTTAGATACCACGCGCCCAATGCGCACCGGTGAGGTAGCGGGACGTGAATATATTTTTGTGACACGTGAAAAAATGGATGCCGATATTGAAGCAGGAAAATTTATAGAACACGGTGAATACAAGGGCCATTTGTATGGCACCTCAGCGGAAAGCGTTAAATCAATTGTAAATGCTGGTTGTGTCTGTCTACTGAGTCCACATTTTCAGGCCATTAAAGCCTTGAGAACCGTTCAGCTGAAACCGTTCCTAATTCATATTAAACCACCAGAATTCGATGAACTCAAAAGAACCCGTACTGAAGCGAGGGCCAAATCAACATTTGATGAGTCAAATGCCCGTGGTTTTACGGTGAGTTACAGACAATTTCTTCACAATGTAAGGGACATCTATTACTCTCTTATTTACTTAGGTAATCATTACAACTCCTTAGTAAGGATTACATTCTAATATTATCCATTAGAGGCGGCATCTACAGTTTAAAAACTCGACTCCGAATGATATGTTTAAGAAACATTTTATGAAACATTTATTTACTCTCAGAGGTTTTGACGAAAGGCTGCTGACAGGTAGACGCCGAAATAAATATTTTCTCATATTTCCTTTTGTTCAAGAGGTCTGAGCTAAGGTTTGGACCGCGGGCTCTCGTCTAATAAGCCAATATACTGCCTACTAGCCTACCAGTATTTATCTATTACACTTAAATTGAATACGAACACATAATATCTCTAAAAAATTGCAGTCCCAGTGCAAAAAGTTCTACACTTTCCCCATACATACTTTTGTTGACCGAAAGATGAATTTAATCCATATATCGTTGTCAACTGCTATTTAACTCTGTCTTCTATAATATTGGTAACCAACACATCACTTCCTCCCCTCTCTCTTTCTCTCTCACTCTTTCTCATTCGAAATATGGTAGTCACTATGAACTGCGTCAACGATAATATAATAAAATCAATATCTAATGCCGTATTCTGGATATATTTTGGTAATTCTCCACTTCATTACATCTTCTTACAGTTTGCAATGCTTTCTACAGAAAGTATACCCTCCTAATGATCATTTTAGGTAGCATTAGCTTGTAATAGGGAGAGTTCCCGAATGATTTTTTGATACTTTTGTTAGTTACAATTTGTAACAGGACGGTTTCATTGCATCAATACAATGCGCTAAGAAATTAGGATTCATCTCTTGATTCGTTTTTATTCGTTTGATTGACATATTTCTCTAACTCTCTCTCTCTCTCTCTTTTCCACAGGATGAAGAATTTCAGGACATGATTAAATCAGCTGAACGTATTGATTTCCTTTATGGCCATTTCTTCGATGATGAAATTGTTAATGCCGATCTGGTGGCAGCATTTGAAAAACTCGTAAATACTGTCCAAAGAATTGAAAATGAACCACTGTGGGCACCATCATCATGGGTGCAGTAATTGTTTTGTTAAGGCCAGTATGTTATGGCCAAAGGGCAGCTAAAATATCCAGATAGTCTAATACCGTATCAAATATGGAATGGCAATGATATAAAAATAACAACAACAACAACAAACATACAAAAGACAAAACACTGCTACAACTAATGCCAAATTAAAAAACAACAACAAGAAAAAAATTATAATAAATTATTTAAAATAAAAACAACAAATAAAAAAACCAAAATAATGCAAAACAAGATCATGTTAAAACACCAAATAAACTGATACAGAACAGAAGTAAGAATTAGGAGAAATCTGTAAAATTTGAAAATGAAAACAAGAAAATTTATTTATTTTTAAGTAGAAACTCATAAAACATAAGGAAACTACATAGAAACAAAACAAAAGAATAAATAAATAAATAAAGAATGTAAAAACCATTAAAAATCTTTAATTATAGTAAAACACTCGTTATTTAAATGATATGCAATGAAAATTGTTATTGAATTCCTGTTCTTTAATGAGAATACATACAAACATGCTTACATATATACATATATAAACATATACATACATATTGCATTATTATATACATACTTTTGAATAGAAAATATACATAGAAGGCATACATATGTACATACATACGTACTTGCATACAATAGTATATTGTAACCATCATTTAAAATGTGGCCAACAATTCTTTTGTTTACAGAGACTTACCAACTTTTAAAGACAGCAATTACACATCCGCCATACATACATACATACATACCTAGATATTGTTTTAAAAATATTTTCAAATAAATTTTCAAAACAAAAAAAGCAAATTATTTTAATAAAAATTCAATGTACCTTTGCTAAAAATATTTATTAAAACAAAAACAAAAAACAATAATAAATATTATATAAACAATGAAAACAATACAATAATAATTAAAGGAAAAGTTAAACAAAACAGAAAAAATTGTAATTAAATTGTTAAACATTAAAAAAGCAAAAAAAAATTTTAAAAAATGACAAGAAGAGAAATATTATTCTATTTTACTATTTAATAAATAAAATAAAATAAAAATCTATAACAACAACAACAACAAGAAAATGTCCATTGTTTAATGAGAGAGAAGAAACAAAATAAATTGAATTTAATTTAAACTTTACATAAATATAAATGTGTATCCAAACAAATAAAAATGCAATAAATAAAAACCAAAAGAACAACAATAAATAAAAAGAATTTATTAAAATGTTTAATGTTGAAAATAAAGGAAAAAAAAACAAAATCATTAAAAAACTAAAAGCAAAACATTTATTGTGTGTAATTGTTATTAATCATTAAAAGTAAAAAAAATAAAACAAAACAAAACAAACAAACTGAAAGCCCATGTATAATTTTCAAATAAAATAAAATATAATTATTATTGAAGAAAAAAAATACTCTGTTCTATTCTATTATTGTTATTTATCTTTATAATTCATACATTAATATGTAGTTCCACTGTAAGTAGGCGTAATAAGCCTATTATTACACATTATGCAAGTGGATCTGGTTGGAACCCAAAGGATGCTTGTAGATTCAAAGTTTTAAATTTCAAAAACTCTAAATCGGGAAGGGGTGCATCATACAAGACATCGTCTTGTAGTTTTTTGTCTTTTGTTGCTAATCGGTATTATTTATATATGCACTGCCTCAAACAATTGCGCGTACACCAAGCAGGCGGACTATTTGCACAATATTTCCAGATTTGCATAAAGGAAAATTGTATTAAAAATTTCAATATTTGTACACAAAAAATTTGTTCTAGAAGTTTAAATTATTTTTTAAATAAAAAATTAAAAATTATTGAAAATAAGCAGTAATGGATGCGCTGTGATGGATACTTAATCTGAATTTATTTCTTTTAACGGATTTGATGTCCTTTGGCGGTAAAAACTTCTTTTAAACTATGTTTTATGGATAAGGCCAGATTTTTTGTGATTTCTGTCCCAATTTTTGGGTTCCAAGTTACTTCTTTAACTTTGTATACAAATTATTGCATCACAATCCTGAACGAGTGAAATCTCATAAGATTTAAGGCCCTCAGAGTGTGTAAATTAATGCTATTAATTTAGTGAAGATTTTTTTTTCGAACGTCTCCGGCCTCACACTAACCCACCCTCACCCGACCGCGGAGGGCTCGTCCCCATTACGTAGGGACACGTAGGACTGTAGCGGGTAAGTGAAAAGTAATGGCAACGAGAACATAAATCAGCTACAGAACTTAATCACAAGCTGAATAAAGTAACAATAAACAGGAACTGCCTATGACAAGAATGAAAATACATTTTTATATAATAATTTACAAATTAACGCCAGCATATAAGCTACGTTTATATTACAAACACTGCAATTAAAATCAATAAAATCATAATATAAATTGAAATCATTACATAATCTACGAAAAGGAAAATTACATCCATAGTTTGTTCAATAAAAATCTAAAGAAAGAGGACGATAGTGTCGTGAAAATCTTTGCTGGAATACTGAAATTCAGGTTACAAAGCAAAAACTCAGAATCGATATCACCTTTAACCAGATTAAAAACAGAACAAACCCCTAAAACAGCCCTTCTACGTTCTAAAGTTGGAATTTTTATCAAACCTAATCTAGCCTCATATGACGGAAACCCATTGGCAGAATCCCATCCTAAGCCACGTAAACAGAATAATAAAAACTGCTTCTGCACAGACTCTATTGAATCACTATGACAACAATAGTATGGATTCCAAATAATAGACGCATAATTATATTATAAATGTACCTCACAGAAAGAAAGCTGGTTATTAATGAAGGCGATATCTTGTGATCCGTTCGGAATTTAATTTATAATTCAAATATGGCCTTAATAATCAGCTTCACACTCCTATCTCTGCTAATGGTACTGATTTCCTCGGTGCCCGTAAGTTTATACTGCATAATGCTCTGCATAACAAAAAAAATTTCAAAAACTAAAATAAAATGCTACTAATGAATATGGCAGCATCAACAATATTTAAAAAAATATTTAGAAAGATACTTGTATAAGCTCCTATTTACCAATGCAATCAAATATGAAAGCTTAATATATTGCTTGTGTTGATCTGGACTTTAAGATTTATACAATTCTTGTTATTTCAATTAAAAAAGAAGATTCAATAAATAATAATAAATGAAGAAAACTGTATTAGAAAAGCCTTAAAAACTTTAAATTTGGTTTCGTATCTTGTGTTCTTTACGGACGGTATCTGCTTCAATTTAGCATTTTTTCCGATGGTATCTCACCAAAGAATCCCAACACGAAGTTGATCTTAAAATAAATGTTCGCAAAACTGAATCAAATCGAATAAAAGCAAACAAATTAATTGGTTTTTCCATCATCCATCTGCGAATTCTACAAGCAACCGCATTAAAACGCAGATAGTGCATTTGAACGTTCAATAAATACAGTGCGCGCTAACAATCGCACTAGATAACTGCACAAATACTAAACTCGAAATTTTTAACTCACATATACGTAAAATTAGTTAATCTGTTACGAAACATAGTGAAAATGTGATGGCCGACAATGATTACAAGCGAAGATTAAGTGGACAATCTTCTTTTAATATAATACGGTTGATTAATGACATCTCACACGCAAAGCTGGCTTAGAAAGCTTCGTAGAGGCGGACCAACGAAAACTGGAAACCCATGCAATGAGTTAAAACAAATGCCTAAATGAAGATAATGGAAGATCATTTGTTTTATCCTAAAGTTTCTAAAGTAGAAATTAAATTTAAATACATTTTGTCCTCGCAAGTAGACATATTTTTGCATAAACGATTCGGAAAGTGATTGACTTTTAAGCCTCACGAATTCCATGTAAAGTGTCCGCCAAATAATTTTTTTTTTTAAAACGCTTTAAAAAAAACTACTGAATATTTTCCCAAATTTCTTTTTTATTTGAAAGTACAATCCCGGTTAATAATGGAAAATAATTTCATTCAAATGGCTGCCTCGGCTGGCCATGCAGAAGCCTACACCAGAAGATGCCGATTTTGGCAAAAAAAAAATCATCTTTTCAGATGAAGCTCATTTTGATCTTGGTGGGTATGTAAACAAGCAAAATTGTCGCATTTGGGGCACAGAAAACCCACACGCATACATTGAAAAGCCGACGCACCCAAAACGAGTCACTGTTTGGTGCGGATTTTCGTCCAGAGGCATAATTGGGCCATTTTTCTTCGAAAATGAGCAAGGAGTGGCCGTTACAGTCAATGGCGATCGTTATCGGGCCATGTTGAACGAATTTTTGTTCACAAGAATTGTAGAGGAGGATATTGGCAACATTTGGTTTCAACAGGACGGCGCTACGTGCCACATAGCCGAAGCTACACTCGATGTTTTGCGCCCTGTTTTTGAAGCATTATCAGCCGCAGAGCTGATGTCGTTTGGCCACCTCGTAGCTGCAATTTGACACCGTTGGACTATTATTTGTGGGGTGCCGTCAAAGATAAGTGTTACGCCGACAAGCCAGAGACAATTGACGCTTTAAAGGACAATATTCGTGAAGCCATTGGTGAAATACAGCTGCACACAATCGATAATGTGCTTAAAAATTGGACCGATCATGTTAAATTTGAGAAAATATTCAGTAGCTTTTTTTTAAAGCATTTTCAAAAAAAAAAGTTATTTGGCGGACCCTTTATTAAAATTAATTATCGACAATGGCATACAAGTTATGCTAAGCCATATTATCGTCTCATTCAGGCCAATTTGAATTGTTTCAAAATTACTTACGTAGTTGGTCATTACAACCCTTAAGTGAGGAGTACGACCTAGCTTCTCACATCACTTGTGTTGAGTTTTTACAGGAATTTTTCATGACAATTTTTTTTACTCTCAGATCTTTTGCCAAAGACTGCTGACAGGAAGTCGCGGAATAAACATTATTTCGTATTTTATTTTGTTAGAGATGTCAGAGCCATGGGTTGGACTATGGTCTCACGGCGACAACAAAATGCTTTTGCTGTTTCAAAATGCATTAAGCACTTATATATGCCAGTATTCGAAATAACAAATATCAATTAATCGGTCAAGATTTAAATCTATTTCTTCATAATGTATGTTTTTTTTATAATAATTTTTGATTGAATTTTCAATACAGAATCAACGAAAAAAATCGTGGATAATTATTCTTTAATTATTTGTGGCTTAAAATCTAAATTACAGGCTTGTTTAAATGATTCGGCATACAATTCCAGTCTTTGAGTCATACGGAAATTCCAAAAGTCCTTAACTTGACGGCATAAATTTAAATCCAATTCGGTAATTAATAGGCCGTCATTATCGCGAGAGAGACCCTGTTTAAGAAAATTAATTTTTAATGATAATGTTGTTTAAAAAAAAATGTACTGATTTAAACTCACCGGAGTTCTGCTGCCATCTGGAGCAGCCACATATGTTGAACCATAAAATGGGCCAAATATTTTATGAGCCTTTTGTCCATCGCCTGATGTATATTCATTGGGGAATTCCTCAGAGCCCACACGATTAATGGCTACGGTGAAATAACTGTTTGCTATAGCAGCGTTTCTAGCCTCAATCGACCATAGGGGTTCACTTAAGGCTCCCACTGTTGCCGAAGGATTAAAAACTATTTCGGCACCATTTAAGCCAAACATCATCCAGTTTTGAGGATGATGACGACCATAGCAGATATTTATGGCAATTTTTCCAAATTCCGTTTCAAAGACGGGATGACCAGTGTTGCCCTCTGCATAGTAGGTGGACTCGTTGAAATCGCCTACTCGTGGTATATGATTTTTACGATGCTTGCCCATATAGCGGCCTTTATTGGAAATTACCACCGCTGTATTCCAAATGGTATCACCATGTTCAACATCTCTTTCCAATATGGATGAAATTATAACCATATTATAGGCTTTAGCCAATTCTTGCAGCATTTTTGTGGTTGGTCCCGAGACGGCTTCTTCGGCAAATTCACACCAGGGGAATTTTTCGCGTGTACAAAATGCAAATGGCATTGCTGTAAAGCAATCAAATTTATTTGTTATCCGCTTTGGACTTTTAATGAATGAATTACTTACTCCAGGCTTCTTGCATGCATAATACATTAACCCCAGCAGCAGCTGCCGCCTTAATAATAGTGGTGATTTTCTGCCATATCGCCTCACGTTGTTTATCAATGGGTTCAGTGGTTGGCAACACTATGGAATTTTGTATTGCTCCCACTCTAACTAAACGTGGTTTACGTATTTGTTCTGTCTTCGCTGTGAAACGATAACCCTTGATTTCGAAATCATTCTCAGCGGCAATGTTTTTAGCTTCAACGGGTAGTTCCAAAGCGTTACTAAAACAAGATATTTCGTATAAATATGTTTTTTCTATTTTTCAATCATTGTAATCATAATCATCATATAAGACAAGCTTAAAATAATTATTCAAAATTATGCTTAAAAAGAGTGTTTCAAGCGTCGAAATAGACTTTAAAGTAACGACATACGTATACCTGGGAACTGTATTTCATTTTTGGACGGATCTAAATTGTGTACATAGTTAGAATAGAAAGATAAAAAAATTTTGTAGGACTGTTTTAAGAAACAGAGGCACTAGAATGATTCCTGCGCAACAAGAAAAGTACATTGGTCCCAGCAAATATCGCATTGTATTTTCATGGCCAGAACATTAAGACCTTATGACTCTTCAATGTTTACACTACCCATGGTATCGATGTATAGAATAGTGACTACAGCGACTATTCATCAATTTGAATAAAACCTTTAACACCACCAAACGAAGTAATAATACTATAAGCATTGAGAATAAAAGGCATTGAATTGTCAATTATCCAATACAACCCAAACTGTTAAGAGTGAAGCGGAATTACAAGAAAAACTGAATTATACGGATGATATTTGTGACTCTCGTACAAGACCTCCAACATGTAAGCATAACTAGAAGTCCGGAAACTTTAAATTAGCTCACCAGTCTCCAGCCGATCTAACATTAGAACATTCAACGCATATGTAAAGACTTCTCTATTGCATGGAAGTGAAACAAGCATAGTTTCAAACACAATCTCACAAAAATTACACGTATTCATTAATCACTACCCAAGTCTAGCACGAACAAGGGGAGTGAATCGACTATGCTATCGGAGGCGAGCTTACAAATAAATCACTAGAATGGAATTCTTAAGGTTCAAGAAGCAATGATCGACTGAAGCAGACTTTTGGATAGACATTACTTCAAGAATTAGCCCAGTTTGACCTTACGCAGAAGGTGCAAAAATATCAGCAGAAAGCCGTTCAAGATTGTTATTTTAATTTTACACCGAAATTTATAACAGAATTAATATGTATAATATTATAGAAGAATATCAAAAATCTTTCTTTAATTTTTAATAAGATTGTTAATGGGATACACTACAGCTTGAAGGAAGATACTTACGTCTATCTGACAATCAATATGGATTTCAAAGAAAACCCTCAACTACAGACTCAATTAAAGAATTCACAACGACAGCTGTTAATGTAATTGAAGAAAACAGTTGGATGCATTGCACAGCTTATTCGTATCATTGAAATCCAACCTTCTCAGAGAATACTACTCTAAGACACGGATGAAGAAGTTAAGAAATATAACAGGGCTCTGTGCAAGTTACACTTCTGTGGAATATACCAAGAGGTGCGCAAGTCGTTGGTTATGAAATTTTGTCAAATTGAGGATATAGTACGTATGGCGTCATTAACTGAAATAAACTGGTTTACAGCATTAAATCTTCAACTAACTGGGCATAAAACTGAGGCTATTTTGATAGCAAGCAGAAAAAATTGAATGCATTACACTCCTTATAGACGGACACAATACACCATCTCAGCTAGGAGAAATGATAAATGATGATAATCATAACTTGAAGTTGCCATAGTCCAGTGAGCCCGTGACCCCGAAATATTGGAAGAAAATTTTTTCGACGATTTCCTCTTAGCAGTCTTCTGGCAAATAAATAAAAATAAAATAAAATAAAATTGCCATGAAAATTTCCTTAAATCTGCCGTACCGAATCGACATTAAACAGTAAGTCCCGTCAATCGTAGATAAAATTACCACATGTTGTAGTAATGTGAGAAACGAGGTTGTAATCTTGCCTAAAGGGCTGTAAGGATTAAATAAGTAAGTAAATAACTAAAGATAGGATTAAGGTTAAATTTAAAACTAAAATTGAAAAGGCTGTTGCTCGGAGGAAATAATACACAAATCTGCATTCGGATTTCTCCTATGTGAATTGAATCAAGGCAGAAGATTGTCGTTAGCAAAGAATAAACAGGACTTGTGTGGGAATCAGCGTTGGCTGGGACTGTGAAATCTTTATTTTGATTAAGAGCCCTTAGGGTTGCCAGTAGTTTCTCCACATTTTCACATAAAGCTATGGGAGTCGTATCAGGTATAACACCACCTGATATAATTGCTCTCAAATGTATATGACAGAATTAGAATGGTTGGTAGAGAAGAGAAGAAAGACAAAAACTGCCCAGACGAATGGCAAGTTTGTTGAGATACAGCAATTAAAGAGTGCTGGACACACAGACCTGTCGGGAACTTTTTAAAGGCAAACAAGGTCAGGTTGAGTGTTACATGGCACAGTAACAGACAGGACATTTTCGTTGAATATCTCCGTACATACATATGGCCAAGATGATTAAGGCAACTTCTGCGCAACATATTTTTTTTTTTGTTTTCTAAGATTTGAGTTGGGCCGCGAAGTGTTAGAGATGAAGATAAATGAAAGAGTGGCGCCTGTTATCTGCACATGACACGGTCTGGAGAAGTTTGACAGGGAAGGATTGTAGGAATTCGTAGAATTGAAAGGCTGAAACTTGTTCTGTTATGGAATACTTAACATATCAAATGGGTTGTAATTGTAGAGGAAATTTTTCAGAGAGTTAATGCTCGACATTACTGTTGCACGGGCTACAGTGTCTTACTTTCTCAAAAGCAAATATACGCCAGAATTTATAAAGCCTACCCAAATCAGGATATGTACTTTGCATATATTATTTTGTTTTTTTTTTTAGAATTAACTAATGCGTGCCAAAGATTTCATTGGAATTCGAAAATTTTTATATTGGTTAGGAAAAAAGAGTAGCGCGTCAGTAAAAACAGAGCTTGTGCGTAAAATATCCGTAATTCTTTTTCAATTATTCAAAAATATTCAAATACAAAAACGTATAGTTCAACGAGAAGTATTTAATTTTTCAATTATTTATCTGCGTTTAATAATTTAACTGAACAACATTTAGATTTTTTAATTTTTGAAAACTATTTGAAAAACTCCAATATACAGTGTCGGTCAAAACATATTGGACAGAAAATTTTTATATACTATGCCTTCAGAGAAAACAATACTGATTGCTATCACAGAAAAACCATAAGGCGCGCCTAAAATTTGCTCGAGAACACTTGAACTGGACAGTTGGACAATGGAACACTGTTTTGTTTTCCGATTAATCCAAATTTAATTTTGTGGATTCTGATGGAACGAGAAGAGTTCGAAGACCTGTCAGTAGCAGACTAAATCGCAAATATTGTTCCGGAACAGTTAAGCATGGAGGTGGCAATGTTATGGTGTGGGGTTGATTTTCTGGGGAAAGCTTAGGACCTTTACACAAAATCGACGGTATTATGGACAAACAAATGTATAAAAATATATTGCTGGAGAAGATGTTGCCACATGCCCGTGATAAAATGCCACGCCAATGGATATTTCAACACGACAACGACCCGAGATACACATCCAAACTGGTGAAAGGGATTTTGAAGAAGGCGTTTATAACATGCAGTGGCCTGCACAGTTACCCGACCTTAACCCTATTGAAAATTTGTGGGAAATAGTAAATAGAAAGGTAAATCGGGAATCGGCACATCGGGATCCAAATAAATTATATCAAGCTATAAATGGTCAGCTATTTCAATGAATATTATAGAGAATCTTATTAGTTCTATGCCGAAAAGATGTGCTGAAGTTTTGAAAAATCGCGGTTATGCAACAAAATATTACATCATGCTGCATAATCTAATATGTTTTGTCGTATGAATTTTTTGTCTTTATTTAAGTTTTTGTTTAATTTTTAATAATATCATAATAAACACTGAAATTAAATTTTATTTTTAACTATACTAGGGATGTATTTTTATTGTAGTATGTATTTGTTGTTTCTAAAATATCTAATTTCTTTTAAATCGTACAAAATATTATAACCTGAATTTTGTCCAATATGTTTTGACCGACACTGTATATGTACATATTATTGACGCGTACTGTATACAAGATTCATTCGTAAAATAGCTTTTATTTAAGAGAAAATAAAAAATTACAAATAAGAGTCGCGTTAATTAAAATTTCTCTTAATTGCTTCGCATTTATTTTTAATACCTCTTAGCAATTCTACCGATCAGATGTTCATTGTTTATTTACTTGTATGTGCTCGCGTATGTATTAATTTTTAAACTATTCGATAAATACATAGAAATTGTCAAAATACAAACAAAAGTTTTAATAAAAACGGCGGCATTTAGTAGGTATTTTTCTTATTAACATTAATAAAGAAAAATAATCATTTATTCCAGACACCCAAATACTCAGCGAACTTGAGATTATTTATATAAAATAAGAGATTATTTTATAAAGATATTCTACGTACGCCTTAGATACATATTCAAATAAACAGATAAAAAGTTAATTGCAATTCATGATTATGATCTATTAAAACCAATTTGAAAAAAAGAAAATAACGTAAACAAAGTCACAAATTAATGTAGATTAACGTGAAACTATTGTAAAAAATAATAAAAACAAATTGATAAGAAAACATTGTTTATAATATAATAATATATATGTATATATATATATATTTATAATATAATAATTTTTTTAATTAATTAAAATAAAACAAACACAAAACAAAATATACAACAATAATCCAATAAATAAAGAATTTAAATTAAAAATACTCACTCATCCGATCGACCGTATAGAATCCGTTTCACTTCTTTCAGCTCATTTTCGGGTATGTACTTCTCTAAGCACTCCTCTAAACTTTTCAAATTCATTTCAGACATTTTACAATTTAATAAATATTAAATCAAATTGTATGTATATCGTATTTATTAATAGTACGAGAAAAATAATTTCAATTTTTCAATGCGATTTAAATCAAACGTCCGTTTAGTACGATTGCTAAACTACGAATGAAATTATTATTGAAATTCTGCTATAATACGACTTGCATTATGGAGAATCACTGGATAGTGATTCTTAAACAGTGATTCTTAAACAGTAAGATATCTTATGTGCCCTCAAAGATTACTTTGCTAAGTCTTGTGTTTGTATTATAAGAGAAATGAAAAACAAATTAAGGGATGAGTATTTGACTTATTCTCAAAGTTGTTTAGTTCTTCATTCATCTTATATTTGTGATTGTATAAAGAACAACAAAATAGCATGAATTTGCCAATGTAAACTTTGCGTATTAGAAATAAATTTTAAAAGAAAATTTAAAAGACTTTATCAAATCAAACTTTGAACGTTTGAAAGTTATCAAAGCGATCTGCCTAAATACTCATATTAAATAAATAGAATGCATATGCTATTACTAATACTATGCTATTATTAATACTAATCAACTCCTAAATTATTTATAACAATAATAGTTAGAAGTCGCCGTAGTCTAGTAGGTAGTGAGACCACGGTTGAAATCTCAGGTCACACATCTCCAACAAACAGAATTATGAAAAATATTTCTTCGACGACTTCCTCTCAGCAGTCTTCACACAAAAACTCGTAGAGTGAGTAATATTGCTATGAAAAGTTTCTCAAAACATGTCGTGAATTTATGGAGAAAAGGGAAAAACGAACAGAGGTGAGTACTCAAGAGTTTGTCGAAGTATACATACGTTGAACGTGAAAATGGCTTGTTAGTTTCTTCTTTTCTGAAGAGTTGCCAGATTATGGAAAATTAAAATTTATTTTTTAATTTTTCGCATACATACATACATAATTGGCTTATTAGACGTAAGGTCAAGGTTCAAACCCAGGTCAGACATCAAAACGAAAATATGAAAAAATATTTCTTCGGCGACTTCCTCTCTACAGATTTCTGGCAAAAACTCTGAGAGTAAATAAAATTGCCATGAAAAAAAGTTTCCCAAAAATCTGCCGTTCGGAGTCGACTTTAAACTGTAGTTCCCGCCACTCATGTATAAAATTAAGAACATAAGTGGCGAGAAAAGCTAGGTCGTAATCCTGACTGTTTTGACTTCAAATGGCACTTGTTATCAAAATAATCATCATTGAAGACAAACTCAGACAGTTTTTCGAGTGAAAACTAAACATCAAGTTATCTACACTCGTATCTCACTTTCAAAACATAAAAACATAGTTTTCCGTCATATGTTAATGGCCAGTTAAGAAAGTAAATTAGTAACTATATTCTTCTCTAAAAAGTGAAAACAAAGTTTTTTTAAAATAATAAAATTTGGATACTCTACTGAAATTCATTCAATTTATTTGAATTTAAGAAATTATTATTCCAACCATATTCATATATTTTGGGACTGATATAAATTTGATAAGACAATATTGTACTTTCCATATCATTTTGATAATTAAAATAATTATTAAAATTAAATACGATAAAGTTTATTTGTGGAACCAATAAAATAAGTTCTTCTATAAAATTTTGTAAATAACTCTTTTTAATAAATTCACTATTAATTCATTCAAACATTTTCAAACCATCAAAACTTAATTGACCGATAATGGATAACAACCACCGGACACCAGCTGAGTTTCCAGCTGTCTAAAATATATAAATTGGTGTTAAAGATGGCAAGTGACTACCAACATTTTAAAATTTCACTTGTAAAAAATTTTTCCAGCAACTACAAATTTATGATTGCCAGTTCAATAGTTATCAATCTCCGAATTTGTCATTTCTATAATTTACTATAATCTATATAATCTATATTTTTTCTATAATCAATTTTTTGTCATGAGATGCAAAAAAAAGAGCTTTGAAACCTAAGCAACCTACTTAAAAAAATTTTTGCTGAAATAAGGTTTTCAAGAATTTGAATTGGAAAAATTTTGTAATAATCCATAATTGATCCTAGTATCCGTATAAATATATGAATATGTAATTAAAAAAATTTTCGTTAGGTTCATATATCGCTTGGTTAAAACATTCATACATAAATAAATAATTGGTCATTACAACCAACATTTAGGATAACGACTTTTTTTTTACTATCAGAGTTTTTGTCAAAAATCTGCTGAGAGGCAGTCACCGAAGAAATATTTATTAATATTTCGTTTTGTTGGAAATGTCTGTCCTGAAGTTTAAACCGTGGCCTCACGTCTAATATGCCAACACACTACATACTAAACTACGCTTGGTTAATAAAGAGTTTAATCTGAAATATACAAACATGGTCAATAGGGCTTATTGTTCTTTCGTTTTTATTTTGAGAATTATCAAGTCAAAAGCTACTAAACTGAGTTCAATTTCACAGGAATTATTAAAAATTCAATTCCAAAGCGGTGCGTACATATTGTGTGTTCGCTTTCTATATTCTCTATATAGCATTATTTTTTCTTTGCATGTATAGCATTGTCCCAACTTTCGTGACCTCAAGATCCCACTTTTTTTACGGATTACACTAGTGAACTAGAAGAAGTTAAGGAAATTTGGCTTCTTATAAGAAGTAAATTTAGTATCCCTTTGGCTTCTTATAAGAAGTAAATTTAGTATCCCTTTACGGTAAGCGCACCAGAAGCCTGCTGATGGCTTAGGTGTATATGTACATATATGAAAGAAAGGGTTGGTCTACTCTCCCTCAACCTACCTACTCAACATGTGAAGCACAAAGTGTAAGTGCAAATAAAAAAGTTGAGCTTCAAACAAATAAAATACGATTTAATTTAATATTTGTGCAACAGGAGTATTTATTATTTTATATTATTTCCTTATGTTTTATGTAAAATTAATAAAAGTTTTTTTCATTTAATGTCTTTTTATTTTATAAATAGTTCTTTTGAAATCTCTAAGTTTGAAAAAGATGATAATCTAATATTGCCATCACTAAAAATGATTGTGCAACCAATCAAACTTAACTTTTTCTTTTTATTTTGGAAAACTATAAACCTGATTACAATTAATGTTTAATATTATGTCTATAATACTATTCATTTTACATATACATAAGTATATAAATATTAGTTGTAAATATAATAATCATTGGATTGATATGAAATATATATTAAACCAAACTATGGTCGTCTATTTCATTCATATTTTCTTTAATTTTTAAACAACATACTGACTTTTTTGTTATACATATCAATAATATGTTTAGCATTTTATATTTTAAATAGCATTTGATACTCTTTATTCAAATTGTAAGACAATTTCTATAAAATCTTTTTCAAAATTTGCTTTTTTTGTAATAATTTCTATAAACATAAATATATGATTACAAATTGCATAGCAACAATAATTTCGTTTTTCTTTTTTGTTTTTGTTTATTTTGGAGGTAACATTTG
Organism: Sarcophaga subvicina; assembly: GCA_936449025.2. NCBI lineage: Eukaryota > Metazoa > Arthropoda > Insecta > Diptera > Sarcophagidae > Sarcophaga > Sarcophaga subvicina. The sequence goes on from OW388084.2 coordinate 46,569,824, forward strand.
TATTTCCTTTTTTGTTTTATTAAAGATTTGTTTTGGAAGTGTATTATTATAGTGGATTAAAAGGGCCAGTTTCATAGCATTTCATTTGGGAAGAGTATAGCAAAATGTTTGCTAAGCCTTATTTTATAATGTCGCTTTTTTTTAGTTTATTTTAAGAAAAGCTTATAATAAATTACAATATTACAATAAAAGAAAAATATTAATTGAATTCCTATCTGCAGGTAAGTCTCGATTTCAAAACAATCAGTACTTAATATATTTATTGTATATTTGGTATATTAAGTTGGTAGCAATGTACTGACTATGAAAACTGATGACACAAATGTACAACATAATTATTTATTTGTTGTAATCATTTGGCACCATATACGTAGATCATGCTCAAAAGTACTTTCTGAATATTTAGGCAAGATTAGAATTCCATTAAAGAACTTCCATTTACTATTTGATGATATTGATTAAATATAATGTAATGTCGAGATTATGATTAAAAATGCTAGAACCATTAAAGCCCTAATACGACTTTAACGTGTATCTTTAAGCCACTGCTTTTGTCAGCATATTGCTGATTTACTTAGGTAGTGTTATAAGTCAAAACACCCGAATAAGATGTTAAATTTTCGATGATTCATTATGACAAATTCGAAAAATTTCCCAAATTAATTCTTTAAAAAGTCATAGTATATGCTAATATACAGACACTAAATTTAATCGTCTTTCATTGATACAAATTCATTTGAAACTCAATTTGAAAAAAAGAAAATCGAGACTTATCTGCATTGCTATTATTCAATTCATGTTTAAAATTTAAGATAAATTTAAGTTAAAATTACAAATTGTAAAAATAAATAAAACAGACTATTGAATAATTTATAGTTGAGTGTAGTATAGTAGTTGAGTCATAAAGAAAATCATAAAAAATATTTCTAAAACTTCAAAATAAAAATGATTAAAACGAGACCATGAATATAATGGCGATATTATAAAGTAAAATGATCTATTCTGACAAAAACAAAAATAAACAAAAAATGGAAATATGAACCAATATTTAAACAGAATTGTTGTGTCTATTACGGTTCCATGACTTCGATTTCAATCAGCGTGAGACCTCCAATTATTGTAAATCAGGCTAAAGTTAGCAAATATGAATAAAACTGAATGCCAAACATTGCCATAAAAATTTTGAAAATCTTTTTTAATTTACAAAAAACAATAAATTTTAAAAATAAGAAAACAAAGTAGTAGAACCTTTTATAAATATAATTAGTTTTAATTTTTTATGTTTTATTATTTTATAAATATTTAAAACAAAGCGTGTGTACAAAATCTCATTTAGTTGTTCTGAACATAAAAGACCAGAAATGAAAAAAATGAAAAAATAATAAATCAAGATTATATTATGCTGAATTTTATAACAAAAATAAATTAATTAAAAATCAAAATTAAACAAAAAAAAAACTATTTCAGTTACTCTAAGTAATTCAAAAATAAAAAAATCATGTATGTATGAGAGCATTAATGTATGTATCAAGTTTTAGAAATCTAAACGTACGGAAAATTAACCAAAGTTATTGAAAATGATTTATTAAATTCTCAAATTTTCATTTCAGGACTTTAAATATCATTACGGATGCTAGTAAACATGGTAATATTACAATTGATTGAATTATAATATTAAATGTTTAAAAAACATCCTTTCTAATGACATTCAAAGTCCTAAAATTGTTATAAATTGGATTTGTGCGATTTTTTCGAGTTCCGAAGCATGCCATAAAAGTCGGCCAGACGAGTAGCTTCACGCCAACCTGCCTCAACTGCACCATGTACCGTAGAAAAGTAATGATCACTGGTAGCTTCGCCAGCAAATTGCACTATGGGTTTATCACAACGACTTTGGGTGAACAGCGGCTCGATGGTGGGTTCACCATTTAAAACCGGTGGTGTGGTAACTACGCACAAGGGTTGGGCCAACTCTCGAGCGCTTGTGCCCACCTCTTCGGTATACATGGATCGAAACGAATACGATCCTCTAAAGTTTTCGTTTGTATACCAAGCGGAAACTTTGAAATTGCTCGGATCAGGTATTTCCCATTCTAGGAATTTTCTAAATAAATACATGCAACCCGCCAAAATTTCATCCTCTGACAGTGTCTCCATATGGCGGCCATTTGCTCCTATTATCCATCCGCTTAGCAGACGTCTTTGATTATGATCACAATAAAAACCAAAAACATCTTCCAGCCAGGCTCTTGAGGTACCACGAATTTCTTCAATATCTTGCTCGCGCCATAGCATAGTAAAGCCAGTCCAATTCTCAGGCCAAAACCTTTTCGGAAATTCTATAAAAATCTTATTAACGGTGCCAAAAGCTAAGCCTTCAATTGCGCGTTGTTTCTCTACCGGTAACTTGGGTTCAAACATTCTCGAATGCTGTTCTTTCAAAACACCTAACGAAACGGTAAGTATCACATGGTCAGCCGTAAATACATCGCCATCTTTACAACGTATTTGTACACAGCAATCGTTACGATTCCATTCGATATTTATCACTCTTTTATTTAATAAAATGCGTTTTTCCAAAACTCCATATTCCGTTTTCTCTTCTCTGGATTTCATAAGCAAACGCAAAAATTCCAAATAGCCTTTATCCTTCCAATTAAGCAAAATATCACCTTCACACTCCCAGTACTCTAGGTAGCCACGTCCTGATACATCATCCAATGTATCGGATGCCTCTACAGAGTTTTCGAATTTTTTGTAATTTTCAAAAAACTCCTTTGCTATCGCCATATCGATATCGGAATTTTCGGGCCTTCGTAAAGCCTCATAGAATTTATTATTCAAATAACTGCCTAGAGAGCCATTACAATTTCTCAATTCCATTTGTCGTGTAACCAAACTTTCATTTACAATGTCTTTTAAACGTTGGCTTATACTTTCAGGTACTACTTCTCGATTCGAACGGACACATTGATACGATTCGTATACATCACCAGTAGACTCTAGTAAGTCATGACTTTGTGCCAACTCGTAAACAATATTATCCTTTTCTCCATGACACCATTGAGCTCCCAAATCAATAACATTATCGGCAAAGGGTATTGTATGAATGCGACCGCCTATACGTGATTCAGCCTCAACGATGACTACATTTTCAAATCCATAATCGAGCAGTTTTGTAGCACATGCAATGCCAGATGCACCCGAACCAATAATAACTATTTTAGGTGTGCTCATAGCTTGCAAGTGTATGGTAGAAGTAATTTATGGAGGTAGAAAAGTGTGGTTAAAGAAGACAAAGGGATTAATCTGAAATAGAAAAAAAAAGAAGTTACAAATTATTTGGACTGAAATAAAAATAAAAACATGTATACAAAAATAACTAGTAGTACAGGGTAAAGTTTTTCATTTGATTAAATCGATTAAATTAAATAAAAAGTAAGATTGAATAGAATTTATTTTGAAGTCATAGTTAGGCAAACTTTATGTATCTTTATGTGGTATATCCAGGGTATTATTTTTAAAGGGTGGGCCATTTGAAATTTTGTCAATTTTTTTCCGTTTCGTTTCGGTTAGAAATGGAATATTATGACTGCCGCGACAGTTACCTCACAGTACCTCATTCATCGGACCAATTTTCGTGTACTAATTCGAATGTATCGGGTCGTATCTCGGCAATGGCATCACGAATGTTGGCCTTCAAATGCTTAATTGTCTCTGGTGTGTCGGCATAATTTACTTAATTGGTCATTACAACCCTTTAGTCAGGATTGTGAACTAGTTTCTCACACCACTTATGTTATGTGCGTTAATTTTTATACATGAGTGGCGGGACCTGCAGTTTAAAGTCAACTCCGAACGGCAGATTTTTGAGAAACTTTTCATTACAATTTTATTTACTCTCAGAGTTTTTGACAGAAATCTACTGAAAGGAAGTCGCCGAAGAAATATTTTTTCATATTTCGTTCAATTGGAGATGCCTGACCTGAGGTTTGAACCGAGGCCTCACGTCTAATAAGCCAACACACTACCTACTAGACTTCGGCATAACACTTTTCATTAACGGCGACCCACAGAAAATAGACAAACGATGTCGAATCGCAGTTTCTTGGCGGCCAATTGACATCACCATTTCGGCTAATTAAACGGCCATCAAATGTTTGACGCCATAAATCGATTGTGACATGAAATGTGTCGTAATTTGGACCATCATGTTGAAATCTAACATCGTTCACATCAATACCAAGAAGAGAGTATAAAAATAAATCGGTAATCATGGTGCGATAGGTGACCGTAATGATTGCGCCGCCCTCTATTTCAAAAAATATGGGCAAATAATGCCTCTGCTTCACAAGCCGCACCAAATAGTCGCTTGTAATGGTTACATTGGCCTCTGTAAGACCACGTGTGGATTTTCTGAGCCCCAAATACGACAATTTTGATTACTAACGTAAGTTGGTAATAATTAACATTTAGTGCTGGCGATTGACAGTGATGACTTAAAGACGACACCGTCATTCCAAAATCTACACCAAACAGTGACTTCTTCGGGATGCATTGGACGCTTTTGAATCTCATGTGGATTGATATCGTTCCCAACTCGACAATATCGTTTCTTCACGTACTGTAGGAGTTCGGAAATCTCTGTTAGAAGACCCTACATATTTCAAATGACAATTTTAATCAATCTTTATATCAGCACAGTGTTTTAATCCTTTAATTACAAAATAAATTTCCATTATATGGTAATGCATTTCAACGTGGATGCAAAATAAAATATTTTTAACATTCACGTTCGAAACGATACATACATGAGTACAAATTTTTATTCTTAATACCACTCAAGATAAGTATGGACTCAAATGTCGCGTACTACTCATTTTCTAAATTTTTTTTCCATAGCGCCACAGATATGGCTGAATCATTTGTTTCCCTTTTCATAGTTTTGTTGTTGCTTAGAGGTTTTTAAATTCATTTTCATTTCAGTGAATTTGAATAATTTTCCATATTATGAACACTTTATAAATTTACCCAAAAGCCCCAGCAATCTCTTTACCCACATAATCACACCAACCGGCAACAGTTTGAATGTTCTTGTTTTGAAGACTTTACACACAAGTATCGTATCTTAGACAAAGAGTTTAAAAATAACACGAAATATAAAAGCTCAGCACATAAAGAATGTTTACATTTTCAAATATATGTATGTATTTAGAAGAGCACGCTACATGCCGCATATTATCGTTACGAAGTGAAATGTACATAAGGTAATATGTCCTCCCGTGTTTAAAAAGTACTTGCGTACACTTTGGAAGTTCCATCCACGTAGAAGAACAATTTAAAAACTTAAGATCTATTGGTTAATTATTAGAAACTCATAATTGCAGTGGAACTCTCTCCTAAAAACAATATGATGTTATGCAATACAATCGTGTTATGCCTCTGCATATCCTAAAGAAAATATTCAAAATCGGCAAAACATAATCTTTTCGTATTACACCTAAACAGTGGCTCATAAAAAAAAACTCGAACATAAGTCCCAGGTCAGACATCAAAATGAAATATGAAAAAATATTTCTTCGGGGACTTCTTCTCCGCAGATTTCTGGCAAAAACAAACCATTTCAAACCATTTCCCGCAATATTTTTTATCCTTATATACGTACATACATACATAATTGGTCATTACAATCCTTCAGTCAGGATTACGATCTAGCTTCTCACACCAATTATGTTGTGTGTGTTAATTTTATACATGTGTTGCGGGACCTACAGTTTAAAGTCGACTCCGATCGACAGATTTTTGACAAACTTTTCATGGTGATTTTATTTACTCTCAGGGTTTTTGCCAGAAATCTGCTGAAAGGAAGCCGCCGAAAAATATTTTTTCATATTTGCGTTTTACGGCGACTTCTAATGGATATGCATGCATGGATATATAAATCGATCATTTCACGTTAGATGACTTGTTTTCTATCAATGATGTATACGTCGTTTGAGTGAGCTGTTCGTGAGCTATTAAAATCAGTCAACATTGTCAGGATTGGTTGTGAACACCATAATTTTTATTCATAATTGAAAATCTTTCAAACTTTTGAAAAATAAAACATTTTTGTAAGAAGTTTGTTGAGTCACTTTTTTGCAAAGAAAACTGCACATTCGATTCATCGTTTCCTTGTGGAATTATACTGTGAGCACGCTCTATCCAGAAAAAACAGCGTCTAATGATTTACACTTTTTAAAAATGGTGCTCTAGGCATCAAAGACAAAGAGGGTCCCGGGTACAGTCAATAGAGTTTGAAGATCATAAAGATTTGTGTTTGACGATCTTTAGCAAACATTAGGCGTGACTCAAGCAGCTATTTCAAAGTGTTTAAATGCGGTAAAATTCATAAAAAATCTGGGTGTCACATGAATTGAAGTCGAAAGACGCTTTAAAAGAAATCATGTTTGCATTGAGTTATCACTGACAACGAAAAATATATTGAAGCTAAGACAACGAGGATTATCTACGGCTGTATTTTCTGCAATCAAGTGTGTGATCCATTATGAAATGCAAATACTGAGGCAGGCTTCAATGGAAGACCTATGCAGACAGTCATTAATTCAATTTTCCATCATTACAACGTTTTTTGTGCAGCAGAGTAAAAACAATTGGAAAACAGTAAATGGTAGTTCATAGATTTATAAAAATATGGGACAAAGTAGCACCTTCCGATGGATAATGCATGTGGCATGTTCTTTAAAAAACATTATCTTAAATAAGCACTCATTACCAGTAAAAATGACTAGTTTTAAAGTTACGCTATGCTATTTTTTACAAAATGTCGAGAAGAAAAAATTTCATTCGTATTATTGTTCAACGAAAGTACTGGAAGTTTTTCTCTGGGAAAGGCTAAATAAAGATCTTTTAAAAGATGTACATTTTGGAACTCTCCTTAGTTTGGCAACAATAGATTGTGTTAAGGAAGTGTCCTTACAAAATATATATTAACCATTTTTATTTATAAAAATATTGATTTTTTTTAGTCATAATTGCCTACTTTTACAAGCAGAAACATTTTACTCTGTTTATGTCGAGTATACTCGTCTGCCTTAGAAAATAACTAAGCAGGCAGAAAAAGTAACATCTTGTCCATAAATTAAAGCCTTTAAAAGTTCGACTCCTTATAATCTACAACAACTCACCTTACTTAGTTTTTTACACACTTTTCGGGACTGATTTGGAATTCTTTACATTAAAAAAGTGACTTTTTTTGAACTTTTATAGCAAAACTTTGAACTCGATATAGCAAAAGTAAAGGAATCACTCGTTGCACCAAATATGTAATTGCATAAGGCAAAGAAACCCTCACCAAATATGTATATTAATTTACTTTCTCTCACTTCACAGATAACCAAGTACATTATTTTTTCGACCGCAACATTATCGCAAACATTTGTTTAAATTTCGATCATATAGTCCGATTAATATTTATCGCAGATAGCCATGTCGTTATATATTAAAAACTAATAGATAAGTGTGTCACATACCTTTAAATTTATGGCGCGATTAAAATTCAAAAGAATTTTATTCTAGGAATTGAATATGCTTGAGTACTACTGAATAGAGCCATCGAAACTATGGGTTTTTAAAAATTATATTCGAGAAAATATTTTTATGCAGTTTGTTTAGTAAAGACATGTTGTCTTACTTCCATACCTCACATTTCAACCTAAATCCAAGGAAATGTTCCAACATTAATATTTGAATTTACATTTATAACATCCGTTAATAGCGATATTGGAGGTAGTGAAAGTTGGACTGCTCATAAGTTTAATTAAATGTACAGTATGATTGCATTACGACTTCGCTTGAAAGGTTTCCTATCTATAAATCAAATATCTGCTGCGTCCTTGGAAAATTATTCAAAAAAGAAATTCATTAGTTTCCTTTAATTTAAAGTGAAAAACGTCACATACTTTAGCGTTACATTTTTTCTGCTCGCAACTGTATAGTATTTTACAGACGATTTGCAACTTAATGTAAATACCATGGCGAATTAATTTCTTTTTTGTCTCTGCTGTAAATGTTACTTACAAACGTAAACAATTTAAGTATGAAACGAAAAGACTTTTCTCCAACAGACGAACGAGCTCTGTCTTTTAGGTTTTCAACTGAGAGTGTGTTACAAACGACAACCAACAACAGGTGCAATATAAAAGGCAATAGAAAGAAATAGTAAAAGCATCGTAACAAAAAAGAAAAGCTTGTCTTTAATTTGTTTACTTAGTCAGTGACTTGTTTAGTTTGTAAATACCAGATGATGTGACATTAAATTTTTTCTTATTTTCTGTAAAAGAAAAAGTGAATTATGAAAGGTCAGTACAAAAATACATAAATAATGTGTCGTCGACATTTGTCTACAGACGAAGTGAAAATAAACTTATAAAAGAACGTATGGTTTTATGAATCTGCTTTTATATACTGACTGAAAAGAATTGAATATTGCTTTGAATTAAATTTTTTTTTTCGAATTATTCCATGATATTTGCAGATTTTATTCTGAAAGCAAATTAAATTAACAAATCTCCACTTCAGACATTGTGACATCATATATAATGTGAATTATTTTTCTCTTTTTTACCAATTTATGAATTTGTTTCATCTTTTGAAAAGGCAATATAGAAGTTCAATGGAAAAAAACCAATGCGACTACTTAAATGTGGAACAAATTACCACATTTTTCCTAAACGCTATAAAATTCCTTTAGAGTTTTTTTTTAATATTTAAGGGCAACACATACGTATTTATTGCATATTTTTCAGGCATTCGACATTGTTTTGCACCAGAAGTAAAAAGAAAGATGGGGTCTTTTATAAAAGAGCACTTATGTGCAAAGGTTCTGTCTGCCATCCACTTAAGAGTACATAGAATGTCTTAAGCAGCTCATTAGTTATGGTTGTATAGCAAGTATCCCACGGCAATGTTATCCAGACTACCGTCTATCGGCAGTTAGAGCGTACAATTAAATGATCTTAATTGCATAAAGAGATCAGTACTACCTCAAGTGACCAGGTATTTGATACTAAAACTCAATTTATTCTATACCTCGTTAGTCCCTTTATTTACTAAACAAATTAATAAAACTACATCATGGGCGCCCTGGTAGTCTAGTGTGTAGTGTGCTGAACCATTAGCATGAGAGTCGTAGATTCGATTTCCACCAGAGACTCTAGTCTGTTACACTACATCGAGCATATTATCTATGTTAGTCAGCACGTAATAATTAAATATAATTTGTAATTGTATTGTAATTAAAAATATTAAATAAATTAAAATAACAACAATAAATACAAATTGTGTCCAGTGGATCTCCACAATGACGAGCATCGAACGCACGTACATTCATAAATCAGTTTAAGTTGTCTCAAGTATACAGAGCATTCAGCAACGACAATTTGTTGCTTTTAGTATTATTCAAATTAAAATCAATTGAAATCAATACCTCTATCAATGTTGTCACCTGCTGTTACATATTAAACAATAAGAAAATAAAAATTTTTTATAAAATCCTTGGTCATTTTATGTTTGAGAAATCAATCTCTTGAAATGCATAATAATTCAATTTATAGCCGAGGTAAAAACACTAATTTGCCACCTTTGAATAAACGAAATAAGACAATTTTTTCAATAATGAATACGTAATTTGTTTAATGGTACATATGTACATTTATTTAGTATTTTTTTCCTTTTTACTCAAGAAGGATTTATTAACAGCCAAATGTCGTTCACGGCTTACTATTATTTATTTTGAAAAGTTTGTATAAAAACTAGCTGTAACCTGCGCGTGTTGCTGCGCCACCAACTAAAATAAATTTGAAGGAAAGACATTACACAAATGTCCAATTAATTTTGAATCATTTATTGATTTTTTTCCCCGTTGTCCTGATGATTCAGATGAACGGGCCTGAGTAGTACGCATTCGATTAGTTTCTAATCTCACTACTCGTTGTTCAAGTGGTTCAAGCGAACGGATCTCATCGGCATATACTCGAATATTTTCCAGTCTCAATGCTCGTCTGATTCTGAGGCTCGTAATGCTCTTTTCTTCCGTCCTTGGTCGACCAATTGCTTGTCATTCGTTTAGAAAAATTTTCAGTGACGCCATCCAATGGAAATTAATCGCACCAACCTCCGTCGACTCATGCGCAACAACTTTGTTAAAGAATGCACAGTTTACGATTTAATTCATTTTGAGTAATTTTCAGTGGCACCACCTGCCGGAAATTGGTCATACCAATTTCCTTCGTCGGCTCATGCGCAACAATTTTGCTAAAGATCATAACATGATCAAATGCATAGTTTTCGATTCTATAAGGTACATACAAACAAACATTCATTTTTATATGGGTATGTGGGCGTGGCACCTCGCCTACTTGAAATTTTAAAATAAAAAGTAGCCTATAGTTCTTTCCAGACATATAGGAAGGAAATTTCAAGAAAATCGGTTCAGCCGTTTAGCCGTCTATAGACTTCAAACAAACAAATAAACACACATTCATTTATATATGTATATAAAATGTATTACGAAACATTTGAAACATATTTGTTTTACAATATCTACTATCTCTCAAATGCATACGAGTATATGTATTCATTTGTAAATGTTGTGATAATCACTGTTTTCTATTTACCATATAAGTAAGTAATGCAATGTTATTATTGTTAATTCAACATTTTGATTTTATATTTGAATAAATATTGTTATAAATAAACAAACATGTATGTATTTTATAATATTGTCAGCATTTTTATTATTATTATTGTTTTTTTTTTTCTATGTATATAAAATCGCTGAATTGTTTTTCAAATACGAAAAAAATTTGTTTTATTTGTTAAAATTAATTTTCTTGTTTTTGTCGGTAAATATGAATTTCCCTATGTTTGGTATAGATATACATATACATATATAAATATATATATATATATAAGTACATACATACATAAATGCATAAACGTATACTAAGTACACAAATGTGTATAAACATATAATAAATATATGTATATAAGATTAAAACTACATACATACATATGTATAGTATCTGGTGGAAAACAAACAAATAAAAGTTAAAAGAAAAAAATGAAAGAAAAAGAAGAAAAACAAATTAAGTCTACACGTGCAAACACACAACATTTCGTAATTTAGGGTAGAACAACAACTGCAACATAAGGGTATGTTTGTAAAATTGTCACAGAAAAATAGTTCAATGCTTGTGTTTAAGCACAAAACTATCACTAGGAAAAAACGTGGATAATGAAAACGATTCAATTTAAGTCAAAGTAATAAAATCAGCAAACATTTATAAACAATTAGGGCTTATCACATGGCCCTAATTGAAGAATATGACCAAATAGGTGAGTTTGGGCACAATGGGTGGGATGAGGATCAAAAATTTGAATTCATAAAACTTGCTAACGTCCTTCGATGGCAGATCAGTCAATCAACGATTTTGATTAGATTAATGTCAACTAAATGAGGAATGGTCCATATGCCCTTCACGATAAGCATACGAGGTGTGATCAAAAAATAACCGATGTTTTCAAATTTCGTGGATCAAAGAAACTGTATTAAGTTTTGTATAAAAAATTAAATTAAATGTGCAGACATTTGAAGTGTTGACTGTGGCGTTTGGCGAGTCTACTATGAGCAGAACACAAGTTCAACTGTGGTATAACCGGTTTAAGGAAGGCCGAGAAGATGTTAATGACGATGCTCGTCCTGGTCGCCCGAGCACGTCAACAACCAATTAAAACATTGAACCAGTGAAGAAAATGATTTTGAATAATCGTCGAATCGCTTTTAGAGAGGTTGCTGATGATGTTGGCATATCGTTCGGCTCATACCAAACAATTTTTACAGATATTTTAGGCTTGAAACGCGCAGCAGGGAAGATTGTTCCGAAATTGCTAAATTTTGAGCAAAAACAACTTCGCATGGACATCGCTCAGGAGATGTTAACGACGTTCAACGACGATCCAGATTTGCTCAAAAAGGTCATAACTGGTAACGAATCATGGGTGTATGACTATGACATTGAAACCAAAGCCCAATCACCCCATTTTTTCGAATAGTAAAAAATCGAATGGCGCTCCAAAATACGACTAACATTTTTATCTATCAAAAACAAACTGACAATCCAAAATGGCTGATATTGTCAACATATACATATAACAGACTTTTGTACCAACATAACAGAAAAAAATGCGCAAATCGAACATACGTAACTCACGAAATTTGAAATTAACGGTTATTTTTTGATCCCACCTCGTACATTCTTCATACACTTCAAGAAAATACACAAATTTGACACAGTGAAACGAGCATATACCACATATGGAATGTGCTCATAAGAAAACGGATTGTTGGAATGATGAAATCATTCGTGCATAGTATAGTCCATTTTCAATTTGGTGACTTGAAACACTTTTCAAATACTTAGATTATGGCTCGGTGACAATATGCAAACTAATGTAGTTCAACAATTAATTTGGGTAAAAGAAAGTAGGACTGGAGATGAATTTCGGAAATTTTAAGTAATACGATAAAAAAAACAAATGTTTCTTATGGGAAAAAGTCCGAATAAGCAATACTCAAATCGTTTTTGCTATCTCGGGATCAAACAAAAACTAAATAACGCACGTAGTTCAAATATTTGACAGAAGTTAACTTAGAAATACATATCTGTTGATAGGAGCAGGGTAGTCATTTCAAGAAAGTGAGGGGAAGTTCAAAAAGAAACGTAGTTACTGGCCCGCCCTCGTATTCCATTGCATTATGAACTATGAAATTCCATTCAAATTAATTAAAACTTAAAATAAATTTAACCTTTAAATGTGGAACTCATTACAGTAATGCTATTTCAAATAGAACTCAAATGCAGACAACTCTTGTTGGGTGGAAGAATCAGACTTCTAAGCAGTTTTATAATTATTTCCACATCTAAAGTAAGATATGGCAATCTCAATCAATATTTTGTTTTAATAATAGAAGAGAATGTGTTTCAGTATTCAGAATGATTCATATTTTTAAAATTATACATACATACGTAATTGGTCATTACAACCCTTTAGCCTGAATTACGACCTAGTTTCTCACACCACTAATGCTGTGTGTGTGTTAATAGTTTAAAGTCAACTCCGAACAACAGATTTTTAAGAAACCTTTCATGGCAGTTTTGTTTACTCTCAGAGTGTTTGCTAGAAATCTGCTGAGAGGAAGTCGCCGAAGAAATATTTTTTCATATTTCGTTTTGCTGGAGATGTTTGACCTGGGGTTCGAACCGTAGCCTCACGTCTAGTAAGCCAACACACTACCTACTAGATTACTGCAGCTTCAAAATCAGAACATCCAAAATTTGTTTTGGTCACAAAGTTGGTTTTAAAAGATTAAATGATTCCATTATTTTACATTTAAACCTATTTTGGTATGTCGTAGTCGATAGTTATAAGAAAAAAGGACTTAAAATTTTAATTGTATGCATTGTTTAAAAGGTTGGCTGTAGTGTATAATGTGGTATCATGCAATGTAACCCATGGCAAATATGTCCGTCCTTATTGGCTAGAAAACAAAAAAAGAAGGCAAACTATAGGGTTATTACATAACGTTTTTATTGTTCACATTAGAGAACATTACCTAAAGCTAACGATGCTGTATTTCCCTTTTGAAAATGCATCCATAAACACAATTTTTCTATGGAATACTTCGCTACACTACAAGCATTGTAAAACATATAAAAATGGCCTTGATTGCAAAAGGAAACAAGTCTAAAACAGCTAAAGTTTTTACAAAAAAGAAAAAAAAAGAAAATAAAACATAAATAAAGCAGTGACAACAACAAAAGTGGACTTTAACAATTCCCTTCCGTATTAAAAACAGAACGACAACTTTATTTGTAGTGTGAGAGGCAGACAAATAATGCAACACCATACAATGCCTTCTTCGTGTTTCCACCACTATTAGACTTTCCCACTTTCTTTTTGCTTTTACCCTACTTTGTTTTCATAATTTAACATTTTACAGTTACTGTGCACGTTCTTTTTTACATGTATTTTGCATTTTTTCATCTCGTTCTTTTTTTTCTTGGCACATTCTGGAATATAATCCCAACAGAATGTATATGTACAGAGAGATGGGTACAATAATGTGAGGCTTTTCGTGAATGTAAATGTTAATATACATACAGAATTGCTCATCATCACCATCATCATCACCATCATTATATTGATGTTCGGCCTAAAACTTCAACTACTAAAACGTTGTCTGAAGGACAGACAAATATACCAAGGGACTAAAGAACTGCATCGGAAAGAGAACAATACAGTCGAATCAGTCAGCATCAGAAACCTTAAAGAACGATTTATTTTAATTTGCTGGTTAAAAACAAAAGTTAAAAATATTTTTTCTTTCGTTTAATTTCGACTAGTTTATAGCAAATTATGCATATTTCCGATCATAAAGAATTTCAGATCCCAACTGTTTACTCAACACTTTTAATAAATCGATTTGAGTAGCAACGATGATTTTTTGCATTTGTCGGAATACAATCGGCGATGGGCCAATACTCGTCGCAACACCAAGCTTCATGACAAAATGAAATACTATTTTCTTCAATATTATTAATTTAAGCTCAGCATTGTAACAAAATAATTGAAAATTCCCACCAGCCACACCGTATCACTGGCCTAACAACCTCAATATGCAATGATTTTATGATTTTTAGTAAGATATATTAGGAAAATCAGTTGAAGAAAAGTATATCCAAAGCCAAGTAATTTAAATGCATTCACTTAAAAAGGGGACTGACTGGTACACTCTATGATTTCAATGGAGTCTCAGTACAAAAACGTTATTAACAATCCGCTAACAAATAATAGCTTGGCATCATCCCTAGTTAAAATCGATCTGATTGGCTCTAATCACACGACAACAATTTTTAGTCGCACAATTTTTGTTCTTTTCAAATCACACGGGCTGAATGTTAGTTTGTCATGAACTGTATACGTATACACAGCTTTGTATGTATTAGTGTTTTTGCATTCATTTGATTTTTAAAAAAGTGCATGTATTAGTTTTGTGCTGGTAATGCGGGGTTGTAGCTGGTTGCAACTTTACGCCATCCAAAAACCATTCTCTTCAAATTTCTTGCTTATAAACTATCATTTAACGCCACCCCAATTGTTCTCTTGTGATTAAAGCCATTAGCATGAAGTCTTTTCACACTAATAGCTAAAGGACTCAGCCATAAAGAATAAATGTTTTTATTTACAAAAGAGGAATAGAAGTTAGAGAGAGAGTACCATAGTCCATGTCAGATTAAATCTCTTCAATAGCTATTAGCACCCTCTGAGAAGATCCGACAAAACAGTAGCCGTTAACGAACAATGCCACACCTTGAAAATGTTTAGAGTTACAATCTAACTCGCTCCAAGTTGATAAATGGTCAGCTCCATCCCTCGGAAAGCATAGCTAGTGTGCTATTAGAGCTTCCCTATGGGTACTTTCTTCTCGAAAGCTGAGCTAATTGTTTAAATTCAAGCTTTTTCAATTTTGGAAATTCAAAACAAAGACAATAGAATTATATTATCCACTCGTTCTCCAGTGCAATGGAAAAATAATGTTATGGAATGAGACGTTCAAAAGCTTGGTTTTCTCTTTGAATTGCACTACCAATAAAAACACGATTTATGTACTCTTATTAGCTACGGTTTTAACTCCAATTTTATGTACATTTCTATGATAATTCATAAATCTTTTCTAAAAGTTTACATTCATTCACTGAACCTAAAGCCTCGAGTTGTTAAAGTGTGCTTATAACATAAAATAAAGATTTCATATTAAAATAGTGTATGTTTTATAAAAATGGATTCTGCCACGGTTATATTAGTATTTAATCCTGCACACATAGACTCAAATTTGTTCAGCGCGAAGAGCTGAAGAAGGAAGCTTACAGGAACCTTAAAAGATTAACTTGGGGTTTGGTAAGTAATTTGAGCAATTTGCCCCTGGATTAAATTACCCAGACGGATGTAAATAGCGTAGTCAAGATCATATTCAAAAGTCTACCACGGTAAGACGACTCAATTTTGCTGGAGAACTGCGCAACTTTCGGAGACATGCTCTGACGTAAGAAAACTGGATAGTCAACGGGTTTCAGTGATGATTGGGATGGCTATAGGGCTTGTTTAATGTGCATAAAAAGAACATTAAGTGTTCTTGTCAAAAGACAATTCTTTTTACAAAACTTTACGATTAATATTAAACCATCACTCGATTTAAATTAACAAGACTTACGAATTATACAAGGACGGAGAAACTTTACAAACACTTGATTTTTAAAGCATTAGCCTAGGGTACCTTGATTTGAGTAAACAATTTTTAAAATTTTAAGCCATAATTTGTAAAAATAATTGACGTGTTTTATATTTATTTTATTAATTCTTTTTTCTATTTTATAATAAAACAAAAAAATTATTAATGTATTCAGCAAAACAAAGGCTAACTTTCTGGTGACTATATTTTTAAGCCGCAAAAGTGTGGTTACTCCCACCCAAGAAGAAAAGACAGTAAATTTAAAATTCAAATGACTAACTTATTAAAATGTAATGCCTAATATTTAGTTGCATATACTTTAAGGCCAAGCACGTCATTTAACCCATTTGGTATTGAATAAATTATGTATGTATTTTGGTATTGAAACTGTCGTAGTCTGGTTGGATTATAAGCGAGATCCCGAGGTTCATCTCTGAAAGCAAAAATTGTCCTGATAAATTTCTCAAATCTGTCGTTCAGAGTCGGCATTAAACAGAAGGTCCCACCAAAAAAATTGACACACACAACAAACAAACCTGACAAAAGGGTTGTTTTTAATGACTAATTAAATAAGTGTAAGTAAGTATTGCATACACTATGCTTTTGTGGTTACTGTTGATATTTGCTGCCTTTCAGTCATAAGCAAACAAATTTTTCACTTGTTTGAGATTTTGACACTAAAATCAATCGTTTTTCGAAATTGAAATATTTTGACTCGTCTGAAAAAATCATCTTACTTCAAAATTAACGTATGCTCTGATTTCTTAGTTAGTAACTTATCTTAAACGTACCATCTCGTCTAATTTGTATGGTAGAATTAAATACTGATGTAGTTAAAATGTGTTCAGATTATTTATGTTCAATCTAATCTGGCATTGATAGAGCACGCACTACATTAGCTTCTAGCTTTGATTTGCTTGTAGCGCTCTGGTATCAATCAGTCAAAGGCATTAGAACCAAAAACTTACGTAAAATTCGACAGGTGGTGTATCAAAATTAGTCCAATTGGGTATTTACCAATCATTGGATGATTACCATGGTTTTCAGTGCATATTAGTGTATATTAAACAGAATTCCACCTGCACCCGGAATAATGAAATACAAAATAAAAAACTACCAGAAGAAATAAAACAAAAGATAATCGAACATGAATAACCAAAAGTACAAATATATCTCAACAATTAAATTTAAGCTCCTTCAGTTAGTTAATTAATTCTTTTGTGCCTCTGTTATTGCTAACTGGCTTTTTATATCATAAATAAAAGGAATTGTTGTTGTTAAAATCAAACAGCAGCAGGCTGGCTGGCTGAATGACTAAACATAACGAAAATAAGGTGGTTGGTGTTTTTTTTTTTATGGATTGAAAGTCTCGTTGATTGTCTAACTGCATGACTGACGCACTAGGCGAGTAGTTAGGGGAGTGGTGATTAAATTTGGGGTTTATAATTGATGTTATTCTTCCTTCTTTCTCTTTTTTAAGTGGGCTTTTTTTTAATTAAACTACAATAGCCAGCAGCAGAAAATTAAGACATTTTTTGGCACAAAAAATTGATTTTTTCTTTGTTCTCTGCATATTGTAAGGAAATATAAAACACTCATGTCTTCTTTTCATTAATAAATAACAAATACGTTTTATCCCGACAGAATGCAAAAATCTTGCAGATAAATTTGTGTTTTTTTTTTACTTTTTCTTTCATTTTTTCTCTTTTGTTGTTGTTAAAGTGATTATGATGTAAACAACTGTAAGAAGATATTTTTTATTTTATTAATTTTTTTTGTTCAATGACCATATTATTTGTTATTGTTTTTCTTTTCATATACAGTAATTTGTTTCACGTGTTAGTTTTTTATCTTGCAAATATTATTAATTAAGTAGGTTTTATGCCTACTCGCACTTTATTTTTATATTAATTTTAACACTCACTTTTAGTTGCTAATTATTTCGTCGATTTCATTAAAACATATATTTCTTATATATTGTATTTTAATCATTAAATATTAATGTTTCATTTATTTTTATAAAAAATATTCTATTTATTCCTTCTCCTTCTTTTTTATACGCGACACCACCATGCGTTTCTTACTCAGACTGCTATTCTTTTTGTTTCTTTGTTTGTTTCTCCCGTTCATCTAAATTTAATAACAGCTCCTTTCTAAACGCTCTCTCTTAACAGACTGATTCCTATCAATTAACATTTCACTCATTATCAGTGTTGCCGCTTTTGGTTATTGCTAACCAAAACTGGATATTTTTCCTTATTATTTTTGTTGTCAAAACTTTCATTTAATTTAATTATTGTAAACTATATAAATACAATTTAATTTTGATTTGAAAAAGCTATGTATTTAATTAAGTACTTTGTATATTTATTCCTATTTCAGTGATTAGTTTTTCAGGAGTTGATTAAAATTTTTTTTCTTCTGGCAACACTGGTGGTTGGAAAAATTCGTTTCTTCGTTTAAAAATATTAATTCGCACATCCTTTTTTCGTTTTTGAATTGTATAAATGAAAATGAAGGCCATTTTCGTTTAAGCGAAATTTTATGGCACGCGTGTGTTGTTTGGTGTGGTGACAACAGGTTTCTGATTGAATTGAATAATAATGAAATGGTCAGGATTCGTTTGGTGTTGCGTCGTCGTAGGATGAGGAGAGCGCAGAGTTGCATGTATGTGTGTCGGTTGTTTCACCGTCTGTGTGTTGTTGGAATATGGTCGGATTTGACGGACAGGGGAGGGAGGATGATGTGAGACTATGAAATTAAATTACCTGTTGGAGTGTGGTGTGTTTCGAATATGGTGAAGTTTTGAGATGTGTGGTAAATTTACTCAGTGTGGTGAGTTTTTGCAAAATGTGGTGAATTTGTTCGGTGTGGTGAAATTCAAGAGTAGTGAATTTTTGAAAAGTGTGATGAATTTCCAGGTGTGGTGAATAAAATTGAAATTCACTAAAGTATCGTTATTCGAAATAGGTAAGGTATTACAATAGATCACTGTACTGTCAGTGGTGAATTAAGCGGTGTGTGTCTAGAATAAGTAATTTTCACCTCCATTAGCGCAGCCATTTGAGTTAAAACAAACCCACTATACATAAATTTTGAATGCGAAACAGGGATGGATAAAGTTACATAGTGTTGCCATTGTGTCTGTAAATTCTATTTACTACGCATCTCAAAAAATTATAGAAAATAAAATTTAAATTATTTTGTAATTAAACTTTTAAATAATTTTTTTACTCTTTTGAACGTATTCAACTTATTATTTCCAATCGAGCTGAAAGGAATACATTCTATCTTAAAACTGGAACAAATATTAAAATCCAATTTTGCTTCTCTGCTAAAACAATTATAATAAAACTCTAAACACTCATTAGATAACAGAATGGAAACCAATAACAGCATGTGAAAATATTTTTGAAATAAGCAATAACAGTAACATAGTAATTTTAGGCATTTTTGTAGCGATTTTTTAATAAAGAAGTCGCCGTAGTCTAGTAGGTAGGGTGTTGGCCTATTAGACGTAAGGCTACGGTCCAAACCACAGAATATATATTCTGTAGTCCAAACCCCAGGTCGGATATCAAAACGAAAATATATGAAAAATATATCTTCGGCGACTTCCTGTCAGCAGATTTCTGGCAAAAACTCTGAGAGTAAATAAAATTGCCATGAAAAGTTTCTCAAAAATCTGTCGTTCGGAGTCGGCTTTAAACTGTAGGTCTTGCGACTCATGTATAAAATTAACACGCACAAATTGAGTGGTGTCAGAAGCTAGCCCGTAGTCCTGACTGAAGGGTTGTAATGTCCAATTATGTATGTATGTAGATAGCATCGAAATATTGATCTTACGATTGTACATTGTTTGTTATTGATTCAATTTTATTGGATAAAGTTTTTTAAAAAATAATACTTATATATAAACGAATCCATTATTCTTCTTCGAGTATATCTTTAAACATATGCAATATAATAGAAAGCATATGATATTTATACGTTTACCACAATTTATCACTGAACACAATTTCCTTAAATATGCAGTCCTGCTTGGCAATAGTAACCATAGGTTTCTTCGACTGATTGGCATCCTGTACCTTTTGACGTATTTCTGCTGCTTTTACGTCATTGCGTATGTAAAAGAGACGCACAATTAGATCTTCTGTTAATGAAGGATAGTTGCCCAGGAGGGTATGCAAATCAAGTAGTAAAACTTCTATATCGCACACTAAAAGACCGGAGAGCATAGATATTAATTTCAGCGGTGAATCACTTAACGACAGGTTTGGTGCAATTTTTTCAAAGAATCTTTCTAAACGTTTTGCTTCTAAATTTATTTTTGTCTTAATGGTCTCACAATCTGAAGAGGGACGCGATAGACGTTTCGATAGCAAAGCACGTATGTAACGTTTTGCCAACTGTTTTTGAGCTTCATTAATGACCATTTCAAAATTGGAAGGCGTTAAATGATTGTAATCCTGAAATTAACATTTGAAATTATAAAATAAATTCTTAAAATTTACGTAGCGATAAGTACCTGAAAATAATCTTCTAGTGTAATGCAAATAGTATCTACAGATATAGTAGAGGTCAACCATTTTTGTGTAAACAAATCATTAAAATGGCCATCTAAATCCAAAAACGCCTCTTCTAGTAAATAGCCAGCTGCTTGAGAACGTATTCGTTGGAACGTATCGACAAGTTTTTCAAAATGTTCATAGTGTTCTGTACGAGCGTTCGGCCAGTATTTCTGCTTTAGCTGATGTGCTGAATCTAACATTTGTTGACTATTGTTAACGATTGCTATAATATGATGAGTAAAGAATTTTATTTGATCCCGATTTCTGAAGTGATGCTCCTTCAACTCTGCTATATTTTTCAAATATGTTTGACCAAATGCATCCCATTGACGTATGCCCATTACTAACGCTTTAAAAGTCAAATCACTGTGTATACTATCAGTAACCTGAAGCAGTTGGTTGATCATATCAAAAATTATAATTGATGCTGGACTACGATAATATTGTTCATCCTGGTCTGGTGTCTGATCTGAAAACCAATCCGTTTTATCTTTTTCAGCTGTTTTTGCCATCCAATCCTGGAAATTACGTTGCATATTGCCTAAGTATTGATCTTCAAGTGCTGTCAAATGTTCTGGAGTTAATAAGGAACCTGCTACTTGTTGAATATTAACATTTAAATCGGGATGACGCATTAGCTCATGTCCTGGATATGTGTTAATAACCCATTGCAACAATGAAACATATTCATTACCCTCTAAGCCAGGAACTATATTTTCAATCTGAAATTATGTGTGTATTAAAAATATTATCACCTCAGAAGATTCAACTTTTCGGTAAAGGATAGAAATTTAATTTTCATCTCAATTGATATGAATCTCCCAGCAACGAGGAGCATACGTTCTATATTTTCATCAATAGTTGACTTAAGCGGTAGGTTCAAATAAAGGAAAAATGGAAATTGATTTTAAAGACATACCAAAATAAAGCCTTGTTTTAAGAAGAAGGTTTTACTGTTTAGTCAGAAATCATTTGTTTAGAGCAAAATTTTAATTGAAATAAATTGCTTTTGCTTCTTTAAAAGCGCAATTACTTTTTTTTTTATTTGAGATCAACTTTAGATCAGCCTTTATAATAAACGTTAGGCTTTGGACTGTAAATTAAATAAACATGGAAAAATTAATTAATTTAATCAGTGAAACATTTAAATGAATGCATCAAGTCGTGTAATTTAAAAAATTTCGGAATCAAAGAGAAGGCACGCATTTACGAATTCTGTTTCTCGCGAGCGTTTTTCGCTTATTTTAGAGAGTTCTAGGTTGCGATAATTCGTTAATGCCGAATTGACAAGTAATATATTGTGTGAAACATACATTTGCACTCGTGAAACATTCATTTGTATTCGTCCTTATTAAACGACGAATACTGTATCAAAATTTTTCTTCGCTCAAAGTGTTTCCTTTGAATAAAAAGAATTACGCGGATGAGAACTGATTGGAAGAAGTCTATGCGTTTTAAATCGCAAGGTACAAATATTGCCAAAACATACTTACATAATTCGATAATCCCTCATGATACATTTTAACATATTCCTCAAATATGTTGTAGTGCGGCGGAAAGCACGGCAAACAAAGTGATTTAACTACTCTCAAATCGACCAGAATATTTTGTCTCAATATTTCCAAATTTCGTACTAACCACATTACATTGTCGACCCGTTCCTCTAATTTAGAACCCTCAATGCGAATTATGACTGCCTCTTTGAGTACATCCATAGCCATTGCACGCCATTTGCGCGGACGACCTGGCGGCAGGAATGAAGTTACTTTTTGCTGTTGCAATGCAAATTGATCATTTTTCTCTTCACGCTCTATTATTCTTAGGGCTGTAACTATAAATTTCGGTTCTTTGCGCACCGTATTCAAAGTACGGCTTAATATTAAACGTAATTTTTTTTCTAAAGCCTGCGAAACAGTGTCGATCTTCTCAAAATGTCTCTTAAGCGTAATTTTGTCGGAGGCATGTTGTTTTGGCTGTTTATGCAATTCATAAAGTAGATCATCTCTAGCATTTTCCAAATCAGCCAAACATTGGTGGGCATTAAGGAGTTTATCTTCTTCAATTAGGGTCATAGTTTTCTGGACACTGGCCTCGACATTGAAAATATGCTTCAAATTCTCCACGGCAGTGGCGTACTGCGAATGCTTAGTATTCTCCTCTCTAACATCCTCCAGAGCATCATAGATTTCGGGAACACCTTCCATTAACTTTTCAACTTCAGCCATAGTTTCACTGACATCACGAACGTCTTTTAGACAAGTTTTTAATTGCTTTAAGCCCTCTCGTACGCCTTCCAGCTGATTTTGCATGCCAGTCTTAAGCAGTGCTTCCACAGACGCCTTTTTGCGTGCCACTCGATGACAATATTGCTCCACTTTTTCAAGTTGACCAGGGCGCTGCAGCATATTTTTAATATCCTTTAGAGCCGCTTGGCGTGCCTCCTCTTCTAATTGTTGTAAATCCATGGACGTTTTTCTTTTCTATAATTTTTGTCAAACACTATCAAATTGTTGACGTTATTAAATGAAAAAATTGTTTTGATTCTTCTTTTTGCTCCCAACAGCTGTTTTTCATTCACTGGCATTTGATAACAATATAAAGTAGACTTGGTACCACTGACGCAGGTAAGAAAAAAATTCAGTTGAGAATTTAAATTTGAAATTTTTTTAAAGGATTTGAATTAATGAAGGGGAGTAACCAAAAACAAACTTTCATTATATGATAATATTTTATTTTACTAGGGTCTGTGTGCTTCAGATACATGAAATGTATAGGAAAATTTGAAAAGACTTTCACGCTGCAATCTGCAGTGCAATCAATTAAGCAGACTGGGCAACAATGAGGTTATAATTATTTATGGAGTGCCTGTGCTTCTCTTTCTCAATGTATTTTCTTAGTTAAACAAACTGGTAAAGCAATAATAAGGAAATTAATAAGGAAAAACTGAGTAATTTTTTAACCCGAATACTCTTCACCATTAAATTATAATAAAAAACTTTGGTGGCCCAGTATCAAAACCGAAACTCCCTTGATACGAATCTCATTCGTTATATACGAGCGTTTTACTTATTATAGGAAGGCATTATACACTACGAATATTTAGAGTTGAGAGATATTCTAGAAAATAAAATAAAAGTTATTAAATCACGCACAAGACTGTGCTCTTTCCCACTACTATTTATTAAAACTCTTAATTTGAAGTTTAAATGACTATGTGACACTATCCTGACTATACAAGCTACTGCTTTCAAATCAACACTAAACATGCACAATACGAATGATAAAATGCTGAAAGTAAATACTACTAACCCTTCAATTTTTTGCTCAAACATTTACATAGTTATATACATGGATAGGAAAGAAAACTTGTACAGAAGGAGAGTTGCTCTAGTAACAACAAAAAAATTAAGATATATATCACATTAAAGCGTTATTTAGCTTCTACTACAACAAGGAGTCTACTTCGCCATATTACTAATCATCTCTGCGTTCATAAGCTTCGGTATGTCCACTAGAGCATTTTTCAATGAATTCCTGTTTATAACGCGGTACTTAGATTATTAGGGTTTCATATAAGCCCACAAATGTACAACTAGATTCATGTATGAGCCTTGTGGCAATCTGAGGCAAAATTTTTTTGTATTACAATATAGCCCTTGTTTGATTACAGCGGCCGAGTACTTGGTGCGCTACCTGGAAGGAACACAAAGGCATCTCCCCAACCCATTTTTTAAGGAGATTGAATCAGACTATTTTCAATAATGTTTAAACGTACTGTTTTACTAATATTTCCCTTAACCCTTTAACAGTTTAATTTTTTTACTCAATTATTTTCTATTAAGGACGAGTATACTCGACAGAGTAAAATGTTTCTGCCTAAGAATCAAACGTTGCGTATTGATTATTTAAAAGATATATTTGTTTATAAATATAAATTTTAAATATTAATTTTTATAAAATATATATTTTGTAACGGCATTGTTCCAGAAATTGTTATTTCAGCTTAATACAAGCTATTGTTGCCAAACTAACGAACGTAGTTGTACATTTTCTAAAAGAACTTTATTTGATTTTCCTCAGAGGAAAAATATTCACCAGACACGATTTATTTTATTCAAGACGAGTAAACTCCAGATTATGCAAAAAAATTTCATTTCGCTTTGGCGAGTATACGCGTCATAGACAGTTAAATAAAGTTTAATAAAGACAAAGCTAGCAACTCCGTTGGCGCACATTGGGCCCCAAAATCATTATATTTCCAAATCTGTGTCATGTGTCGTTTTTTGAGTCTTCTCCCACCTTTCTCTACATGGACTTTCAACAATTACTACCGAATTTGTTAATATTCATGTATTTTATATTGTTATATATTTTGTTTCTATATGTATTTATTAATTATAATCTTTTACAGTTTTGTTGTTGTTGATTTTTATTTTTTTTAATATTACACGTGAATGTATTAATAATGTACATGTAAATTAATTAGAAGGAGTACATCCAATAATAGTACGTATTTTAAATCTTTAAAATAAAATAATGTTTTCCTCTTTATATTAAATACAATAAAATAATACAATAATAATGGCATACGTTAAATTTGTTGTTTGTTAAATAATATTTGTTTACTTAAATAAATACAAAATACATTTGTAAGTGTGCTTATGTTGTTCTATGATTTAAAATTAAAATTTTTAAAATACTTTTAAGGAAGAAATATTTTATGTATAGTTTTATGGTAACATGATTGTTTTTAAATTTAATTATTTTATTTAATTTATTTTCATTTCATTAAATACAACATTTTACATACATACATTGTTTACCTTATGTGTAAATTTCAATGTTTTGAGTAGACTTTCTATTTATGCTAACCTCTCTCTACATAAATAAATTAATAAATAAATAAATAAATAAAAGGAATACATAGTAGGTTTTAAAAATAGTAAAGAATAATACGATAAAACATAGCGAGCATAAGAGTTTTAAACATGTTTGCAATAAATTAATGAATAATGATTAAATACATAAATAGTCTACGAATTAATCTCTACAATTATTATTTAATAATAAATACTGAATATGATAAGTTGATATGATAAAGAAGTTTTTGTTCTTGCCTTTTTTCTTTTGATTTTATAAATTATAATTTTCTTTTCAATATTTTTATACCAATCATTAAGAAAAAGGAATACCATATTAGTTGCCTACATTAAGTAACAAATTAAACATTATGAAGAATATATATTTCAATATAATTGAAAAATATAACAACAATATCGTGTTAAATATTACATAAAAAATTAATTTTGAAGTAAAATATATCGCAAAAATAAAATTCTTCAGTTTATTACATAACATACATAATTGGTCATTACAACCCTTTAGTCAGGATTACGACCTAGTTTCTCACGCCACTTATGTTGTGTGCGTTAATTTTATACATGAGTGACGGGACCTACAGTTTAAAGTCGTCTCCGAACGACAGATTTTTGAGAAACTTTTCAAGGCAATTTTTTATTTACCCTCAGAGTTTTTGCCAGAAATCTGCTGAGAAGTCATCGAAGAAATAATTTTTTTCATATTTTCGTTTTGATGTCTGACCTGGGGTTTGAACCCGGGCTTTACGTCTAATAAGCCAACACACTAGACCACGGCGACTTCTTCAGTTTATTGGCATTTGCAATAATATACGATTGAATTTCATGATATTTCAACGTTTTTTCCATTCAATTTAATATTTTTTTATTAATTTCAGCATAGCCAATTTGAGTCTCTAAACATCTAAGCCTTGATCCATATGAATTACATTTTAAGTAATAATCACTAAATCTTTCTCAAATTTAATACAATTACTATATCCTACAAGATTAAACTTAAACTGCTCAAGTAGGCTTCACACAGAATAGCAATTCTAAGCTGAACCATTATTGGTGAGTGAATTCAACTGTAGCTTAAGACATAATCGTTTGTAATACAAAATAAGAATTGTAATGTTGAATTAAAACCATGTGTTGTTGTATCCCATGACTATAGACATTTGATATTGCCTGCGCCTAAGCCCAAGAAGAATATAAGGAGGTGAATTCGTAAGACAACACAAATGTTTTATATTTTATATATAAGTTGTCACAATTATTAATTTTATCTACGGGAGGATAAAACAATTTTACAACAGTTCCTATTCTAATGTTCAGCGAGTCAAAAAGAAAAGAGTTTTGAAAATCTATTCAGAAAACAGGTTCTAGAGATCTTAAATAAAAGGACTACTGAAAATCTCAGATGTAGAAATTGGAAAACTGTTTTCTTTTTACGCAATTTTTCTTTACCTTTAGGGTATTACAGCTGCATAACAATAAGTATTGATGACAAGTTGGGTATTCATTCTTCGAAAGCACTCTCTTAAATTTTTATAAAATTTAATAAAATTTTTCTTAAAACTTATAACAATTTTGGCTGATAATACTAGTAATGCTTTCAAACAACTTATTATAGATACATTAACTGATATTTATATCATAACATTCCTTAAAAAAGCACTTTTATGAATATGGCGTTCATTCGACTTATTATTATTATTACTTTTTCGAATATTTCAAAAAGGAAGGTTAACATGTTTTTTAACTGAACCCAATTTGAATGCTCACTCATTTACTATTTATTTGAATTTCAATAAATTTCGAAAAATGTGTTCCAAACAAAAGTGGTAAAAAACTTGTGTAATACAATGGAAATATTAATTTTCAATAGTCATATACAAATTCAATTAAGTATGGACGCATAAACATATTA
Organism: Sarcophaga subvicina; assembly: GCA_936449025.2. NCBI lineage: Eukaryota > Metazoa > Arthropoda > Insecta > Diptera > Sarcophagidae > Sarcophaga > Sarcophaga subvicina. Next base: position 46,597,535 of record OW388084.2, read on the forward strand.
TTGGGAGGAAAAATAGTTATAAAAAATTGATTCAATTTAAGAACTTAATCACTCATACATTATAACTTATAAATAATTTTTTATAGAAGAAAAAAAAACGGTAACAATAGAAATTAATTTTACAAATGTATTCAGCTATTTTTAAAAAATATTTATAAAGTTGCTCGTTTTATAAGGAATATATTTTTAATTTATGATAAAAAGCCATTGATTATTATCTTTTCATGCATGTCAGATTTGCGTTAATAGTATTAATTATTTAAAAAATTTTATTCTTAATAATGAGGTACTTAGCAAAGGGGGTAATAATCTAATTATTCGTTTTTTTTTTGTTTTGTTTCTGTTAGTTTAACATTTAATTAACGTTACGCTTTTTTTTATTGGATTAATAAGTTCTATTATTATTTAGAAACAAAATAATTTTGTTTGTTGTTTTATTATTGAAAGCTTGAATAACAATTAAATATCTTTTAATGCGCAATGCTTTATAAACGTTTACATATATATGTATGTATGTAAGTATATCATAATATTTTGTTGTCAGTTTGCAAATTTAAAATTTTTATTTCATTTTAACAAAACTTTATACAAATTTTAGTTTAATATACCTGATTTAACATAACCTTTTTTATTTAGCTTATTTATTATTTATTTATTTATATCATTTTTGTTTTTTGTAATAAAAACAAGTTATGCTTAAAATAAAATCATTCATGGCAGCACTAATTGCACAAATATTTATTGTAATTTTTATATTCTCATATGCAATGTATTTCTAATATCTACTACAATTTATTAATTTATGAATCTATTATGAACAGCAATCGAATTTCAGTTGCGTTACCAGTCACCAACTAAAAATATGTATGTAGTTGCCGTAAAAAAATTTTTACAAGTAAAAATTTAAAACATTTTTTTTTGTCAATTGCCGTCTGTAATGTCTTTTTTTGCAACTGCCAATGCAACTGATTTACTTCTGCTATTTTAAATAAATTTAATTTCAAATTTTTTATATTTTTGTATGATTTTATTGTTTTCCTATTAGTTGTTGTATGTTTTTCAATGAAATGTATAGAGATGATTGAAGTTGTTTTTAAGATAAATTTTTGACCTACATTTATTTGAACTGCAATAAAATCTTGAGTTATACTAAAAGTAAGTATGTTTAATGTATACTTCACTCATCGATTGCATTTAGTTGGTTGTCAAATAAGAATGTCTTAAGAATTAAATAGGAATTCGTAGTATCCGATCGAATAATCTCTATCTTAGCAAGAATTTAGATTATTTATCTCAGATATTTCAGGTTTTCAATTTTTAATCTCGACGCTCCTGCCTGCCTCTGGTAGATTTATGTGTTACTTTTACTTTTTTATGCTGTATTTAGAAAATATTGCCCTACTCCTTTCTTTAGATGTTTCATTGAATAGCCGTTTAGTAATATATTAACGAAGTTTAATTTTTTTGTTTTTCATTTTAAAAACATTTTAGAATTTTTTCTCTTTGTCATTTACATGGAAATAAAGGGCTTCTATAAGAAACTTATATATGTTTTTACCGTACTATTTCATATTAATTTAATCGAAAATTATTGTTGTCTTTAAACTTCTATCCATTTAAAGATTGCATTCTAACGACCTCCGTGTTATGCTATATTTTCTCATTCCAACATTTCATCTTATTATTGATTGTTCGTTTGTAATCCTCTACAGTACCGAAATTGTTATACTGTGAGTCCAGTAAATCAAAATTTCTATAATTGTCAAAGCTATGGTGGCCATTACATAGTATGCAGTTGTCCAAATGCAGTTCGAGTTCTTTTAAGTCTACTAGAAGCGTCTTCCTCGGATAACATTGAGCCCAAATAATAAAGACGTTTGATGTATTTTATTTCCTGATTATATGGTTTTAGGTAATCGTCTACTGTGTTGCTTTCCAACATCAATTTCCAATTCTGTATTGTTGCTAATTCGATTAATATCATTGTGATATGTGGCAAATTATTTATTTGATCTGCATTGCAGATGAAAATTTTTGGAGTGATTTGTCTCCACTTAACATTGTATATCGTTTTTTAGGTTAGGTTTGATTTATAATGAGCTTAAAAATTCTAAATTCTTTCATGACCTACAAAGTATCTATTGTCGTAACACTTCAACACCTGCAGCGGGGTTAATTTGCAAAATTTTTCGTTTAAAGTTGTGCTGCAGATTTCGTGGAGTCGACTCTACTTTACCAGCATTAGGGGAAATACGACGCCCACCATCTGAGTACTTGGTACGCTGTATTTATAATTACTTAACTTTGGTAAGAACTTTTTTGGGTTAGTAATGCGCCCTATAAGGTAATGGAACTCTCTCAATTTGTACGATGTTGTTATTGTGTCTGCTTCGTCAGTCAAATTATTTTTTTATCCGCAGCATATTTCGTTCCTGAATTCATAAATTGACTACACAAAGACCAAATATATAGAATTTCTTCCTTTTTATATAAAATTATCTCCTGTTCCGAATACAAAACAGGATATGATGTAGGTTCGATTAGGTTAGGTCAGAGGACGAGTACCTGTCAATCAAGACAAGTACAGTACCCGGAGGTCGGATTGACCCATTGTACAACGTCCTAAAGGAGGGAAGGATAATATAGTGGTTAGGATGAAAGGGGGAGTGCGAAACGGAGGAATCACACAGACCAGACACAACAAAAGTGTGGGAGAGCGCGACTACACCGATGAAGTCCTAGCACCTCTTAACCAGCCTAATATGATATGATGTAAGAAATATTAATTTATTTCTTAATAATATTTTTATTTTATTACAAATGAGGAAGCCGCTAAACAAATCAGTACAATCCTATCTTTTGAGTTTTTCATCCTTTTATAGATTTGTATTTTGCAAATTTAACTGTATCTATATAAACATTATTACAAAATGAAAAACGATGTGAAATGTTTCAGAAGAAAATGCAACAATTTGAAAATTAAATAATAAACAAAATTTAATTAACGTGGGATTAACAGAATGTTATAGATTGCCTAAAATAACAGCAGCGTAGCAGATGTAGAGTGTAATGAAATATTTGAAATTTTACTGCAGAAATCTGCATGGTAAGCTAATAACAATGATAAGCAATTGTGTGTGATCTATCAAAAATTGATAAATTTTATAAATTAGAACTCTTCCGGTTGGATTATTCACAGGTTTAAGATCTTGTATCGCAAAAATATGACATTTGATTATTTAAATTCGATTCGAATTTGAAATACTTCGAGAATTCCTTACCGAAAATACAAAACATTAATAATAAAAATTTAATATTCGAAAAGAATGTTATCGAAAGAACTTTATTGTGTACTGTAAGTGAAATTATCGTGGTTATTTTCTACTTTATCACTTTCTGCTATGGCATTCGAATATTAGATAACAGAAGGTTTTAGTTAATATGAATACGAAGGAAAGGAGTGTTAGTTTGTTATATTCGTCCTCATTGCAACGACCAAATTATCGCTATTATTATGAATGCTGATTAAATCTTCAATCATCTACCATTACATGTACATAAAACAATTCCATAATTAGTTTAGACAATTTTCTCAAATGGTTATATTTCACAATTTATTTGTTACCATTCATTGAATTAATTTGATTATGATTTAGTGTTCTTTATAAAATTTAAAATTACATGTATTGGATTAAATATATTTTACAAAATTTTCTCAACATTATTTTTTGTTTTTTCTTTATTGTAGTTGTTTTTGTTAATAAGCATAAAATATAATTGTAAAAATAATAAAGCAATAATAATGAATACTATACAGTAGAACAGTAATAATATAATAATGAATACTATTATAAAACATACAACTTAAGGTAATAAATAGTTTTTTTTTTTAAACGAAAAATATAAAATGAAATGCTTAGGATACATTTCTCTAATTTCCATTAATTATTCACACAATCTATGTATATATATATATATATATATATATTTATATTCTCACCTATTGTTAAAAAAGTAGAGTATTATAATGGATATCGTAACGAGTAATAGTAAAAATTCAATTTTAGTTTGAGTTTAGTAATTAGCTTGTGTTACTTTTTTGTTTTGCATTTTTTTCTTTTTTTGATTTACATTTAGTTTGTAAAACAATCTTATAAAATATGTAATACATGTTTTTCATTCACTTTTTACTGAGTAAAATTTTGGAGCCCAACAAAATCTGTGGTGTTCTTTTTATATTTAAAAAATACGAACTATTAAACTATAGTTTTTGTTTTTTTTTACATCATACAATACATAAGAATAGTATTATTCTCGTGTGTTTTAAATTTAAAACATTGAATGTTGTTGTGTATCATTTCGGGTTTTTTCTATTTTTATTAATCGGGTAACATATGGACGAAACTTACGGGAAACATTCCACGTCGCGTGGGATTACCTTCAATAATACCTTCCATCCAATTTTCATCGTCTGTTCGTTCATTAAGCACAATTAATATTTCACCTTCTTTGAATTCCAGCTCATCATCATTGTCGGCCGAACAGTCATATAAGGCACGACAACGTCGATGACCGGTCTGTAAGCGGGAGAAATTTGTCAAATTATTTATTGAAAATCTATAAATAAATAAATAAATCGAAATTGGCTTATTTAACTTACGTAGTTAAATTTATTTCCTGTAGTTGTTGTTGTGCTTGAACTTTTTAAAAGATTGTCGGGCGATGAATTAATACGATCATTATCACTAGATGATAAATTGGAATCGGCAGAATGATCTAAACCTCCACCACCACCACCACCACCAGATGAATCCATATCCGCATGCCAAGACTCGTACTCTGTGTAATTTGTTGTTTGATTCATTAACTAAAATAATAACAATACCGCTATTTTAACAACTTAGTAATAAAAAAAATACACGAAAAATATTAAACAATTAAAAGAAGTCACATTTATATATTTAAAAAAATAGTAAGTACATGTTCTTTATGTAGATGTAAAGGGTCCGCCAAATAACTTTTTTTTTTTGAAAATGTTTAAAAAAAACTACTGAATATTTTCTCAAATTTCTTTTTTTATTTGAAAGTACAATCCTTCCGGTTAATAATGGAAAATAATTTCATTCAAATGGCTGCCTCGGCTGGCCATGCAGTAGCCTAGCCTACACGATCGGTCCAATTTTTAAGCACATGTATTTCACTGTATTTCACCAATGGCTTCACGAATATTGTCCTTTAAAGCGTCAATTGTCTCTGGCTTGTCGGCATAACACTTATCTTTGACGGCACCCCACAAATAATACTCCAACGGTGTCAAATCGCAGCTCCGAGGTGGCCAAACGACATCAGCTCTGCGGCTGATAATGCGATCTTCAAAAACAGGGCGCAAAACATCGAGTGTAGCTTCAGCTGTGTGGCACGTAGCGCCGACCTGTTGAAACCAAATGTTGCCAATATCCTCCTCTTCAATTTTTGCGAACAAAAATTCGTTCAACATGGCCCGATAACGATCGCCATTGACTGTAACGGCCACTCCTTGCTTATTTTCGAAGAAAAATGGCCCAATTATGCCTCTGGACCAAAATCCGCACCAAACAGTGACTCGTTTTGGGTGCGTCGGCTTTCCAATGTATGCGTGCGGGTTTTCTGTGTCCCAAATGCGACAATTTTGCTTGTTTAGATCAAAATGAGCTTCATCTGAAAAGATGATTTTTTTTGCCAAAATCGCCATCCTCTGCTGTAGGCTACTGCATGACCAGCCGAGGCAGCCATTTGAATGAAATTATTTTATTAACCGGAAGGATTGTACTTTCAAATAAAAAATAGAAATTTGAGAAAATATTCAGTAATTTTTTTTAAAGCATTTTCAAAAAAAAGTTATTTGGCGGACCCTTTAGAAAACGTGATGTTCGAAATAGTTTGATTTTAAAGTAAAGATTCATCTTTTTTCTCTCTCTCTTTTGTTTGAGAATTTATTATTGAAAATACGATCAATAAGGATCAGTTGTAAACTGCAATTGTAATTGTAAAAAGGAATTACTCTGAATTCAATTTAGGCGTAAGAAGAAATTATAATACATATATACAAACACATATACATACACATTTTTATAACTTGCTTATGTCTTACATTTAGAAAAAACTTAATCGTAGTACGCAATTTAGATTTCTATATTAACAATTAAGTTTTGGATCATAATGCCACACGTTTCTCTAAAGAGCGGTGGAGTAAATGTCTTCTGTAGTTCAAAAGAGTACTTCTTATTAACATACAGATTATCATAGTATTGTCATTCAAACATCTACTCAAATTCTTTAAATAATTATATGTTTAATTATATAAATCTAGAAAAAACAAAATATAAGATGATATACTTTCTAATATTAAACTTTTCTTTATAAGTGTTAGAAAGATACAGTTAGCAATTAAAGCTTTTAATTAACGGCAGTTTCGTTAATGTGTCAAAGCAGTCAGTAGAGGCTATAGTTAAAGATTAAAGCAATTTCTTTTAAGACTTAAGATGCTAACAACAAACAACATTTAAATCGTTCTGTTTTATATTTAAAATATTAAGATTAATAAGTTTAGGTATTTTGGATCTATTAAAAAATGAAATTTTACGTTGATTATTCTCCAATTAGTATGTGAAAATATATATTAAAGAGAAGATTTTAATGATAATTAAAATTATATTGGCGTGTTGATCGCATCGATTGCAGGTGATTTAATACTATGTTTATTCAGAAATATAACAATAATTGTCTGAATAATTGAAATAGGCTTTTTATTAAATCACTTTTAATCACAATATATTTATGCCTGATTATGGCCTTTTAGTAAAAACAAAAAAATTGAAAATTAAACAATAGACAAACAAAACAAAACAACACAACAAGTTGCTAACAAAACAGCGATATTTTTACCGTTTCTTCACTTGGTTGTGATATTTTCATTAACCTGTTATGTTTGCGCTGGAAAGAACATTTAAAAAAATCCTTTTTTGAAATAGAAAAAAATATTCAAAATACGAGTGCCTACAATATAAAATCTGATTTAGAATTTATGGAAAATATTTTAAGCCTTTCCTTTCGATTAAAAATTAAAATGATCTTGTGTGTTTGGCTTACCTTACGCGGTGGCGCAATAGGACCCTCATCTATGGAACTAATACTTTCGTTTGATTGGCCATTTGATATTTCACGTTCTTAAATTAAACAATTAATAAAATGTAATCAATAAATGCGCTATATTAGCAATTAAAATCAGTTCATTGTAATAAATAACAATGTTACAATTAATGGAATTAAAAAAAATAAATATTACATATTTTCAATATATCGTATCAATACCTGATGACGGTGGCCCTGGAGGTGGTATTTTTGGACGTGTTAATGCGGATTTATCAACATGTTTTAATGTTGGTATTTCACCTGCGGGTGGCAATACTAATTTTGCACCAGCCAGATGTAAACTGCGATTTAATGATTCACCGCTGGGCGAACGTTTATGACCAAATGTAGTCATGGCTGGTAGAATATGATGGCTTGTTGGAGGTCCACCGTTTGGATCTTGTGAAACGATTTTGTCAAAGCGATCATAGAAACCGCCACCATGCGATGCTGAACTATTGTGACCTATAATACGCGGACTACTGTCGACGGAACGTAAATGGGGTAAAGTGCCATACGAGGCATCCATAGACTGATTTTTATGATTGTGCGTTCGTATATCACTTGCGTCGAAATTTTGTGAATGTCTCGGGGCATGTGGAAGTGTGCCATAGAATGTTGATGTTGCAGAACTAGTGCCTGGAGGCGGTGCTGGAGCTGTACGTTTTTTTAATGAATTCATATTGGCTGTAATGATTTTGGAAATAGAAATTTAACACTCTCGATTGATAATTGAAAAGTAAATAATTAACCTGTTGACGTTGACTTTCTAGCCCCACCAACAAACTCGGTATTACTCCTTGAGCCTATACGACCACTTTGGCTAGATGCTGAACTGGGACTGGAACCACCACCGCCTGCCATGGCACTATTTGTGCCACCTGTATTAATGTTCCCAGCACTACCTAAATATTGACCAAGAGACATTTGTTGTTTCGGTGATGTTCCAGCAGATTGCTGATACATAGGCATTGTAAACTGGCGACTTGGACAGTTGGCTATAGGACTAGAACTACTCTGTATTGAATCACAAGTTGAGGAACGTGAACGTAAAACGGGCGAATCCCCACCAGCAAAACTGGGCGGGCGAGAACGTTTCTACAAATAATAAAATAAATACAAATATAGGGCACATGCATATAGAAAATTTAATTTAATTTGTTTAAAAAATTTGGAAAATTAGCTTTGATCCTTAACAGTTATCTAACAATAAATTATGTAAAAATATTTAAATATTTATGGTATCGGTATAGAACCATTCAGAAACAGTTTTTAAATTAATTATTTGAACTTATGATTTAATAGTATTATTTTAACAATATATGTTGATTGATTAGGCAGCACTGAAGGCTGGTCTGAGACTGTAAAAGGATGCTAAGCGACTTTATGTCGGATTAATGAATTAATTATGTAGGGTACCTAATCATTGCAACAATACTGGCAACAATAAGATTGCAGCTGAACTGACAACGTGAGCATCAGTCTTACAAGTAACGACAGAAGAGAGATCAATGAAACCACCAATAGATAAGTTTCTTCTTTGGAATTATTGAAGAAAGGTTCGATTTCCTCATCTACCGTGCATGGAGATGTAGATCGAACTGTGGGATTGCAAGAGCTCAATCCTACTGGTACAAAACAAGTCCTAAACATGGCTAGTATTTATGTATATGAAGTAGTAGAATTAACAGTGAATCATATTTTATGTCACGAGTTCGTAAACGGGATTGACTGGCGAGGAAGATATCTATAGCATGGTATTTTTTATTTATCGGAGATTATGTTATCTTTGTTTTTCTCTCCTCCTTTTTTCCTTATTCTTTGTTTTGTCACTTTTCTCTTCTTTTCCTTTCTTCACTTTTTCTCTTTCTGCATCTGACTATTTTCATTTCATATTTTGTTATTTTTTTTTTCTGAAGGGTTTTTTTCACAATGCACCTACTACAATGGCCTATTGCTGAAAGCTAAAACAGTGGAATCCAACTCGTATAACCTAACCTAACCTATTATTATTAGATTATTTTGTTTAATACTATTATAATATTTAATTTTATATGATTTAAAATAAATAAAAACTGAAATTCAATTAATGCTCGATCTCAAAAAGCAATAATTTTGTTAAAATTTGTAATGAATTTAAAATTTATAAATGCTTCATTTATAAAATTTTCTAATAACAGATACATTTTACTTACACGTTCGTCAATGACAGTATCGTCATCTGAAAAATCTGTAGAACCATCTTCATTTGGTAGATTCCAATCAGTATTGATGTGATCAAAAGCGCTTTTCTCTCTTCTCATGGCACATTCAATCTGTCAAATAGCAGAATCGTCTATTAAAGATTTAAATTATAATTTGTAAATATATTTAAAAACTTACTAATTCTTTACACACAGTATGGCCCATTTCTTTGGCTATATCCAGAGGAGTTTTATTTTGTGAATTACGTAGTTCATAGTCAGCACCGGAACGTAACAAGAGTTTAATACATTCACGTTTATCATGTAGAGCACATAAATGCAAAGCAGTATTTTTACCGGTAACATTTAATATACTTGGTGGATTGGTGGCCTTATTAAGACCTTTGGGTGGCATATTTTGTATGAGAAAATCAACAATATGTAGCGTAGAACCTTGTTCGCGTAGCACTGCCAAGTGTAATGCAGTTTCACCATCATCCCAAGAAGGTAAACAACATGTGAGATCAGCACCCTCAGCCCACACTTGTAGGAGCTGACTCATGTCAGCATTAACCACAGCCTGTTCCAGGTCACAGCGTAAATCATTTTCATCCACACATGTGCGCATAACATAACGTTTCGCCACATATTTAGCTCTTATAAAGTCATAACGTTGTTCCCTTCATATGCATATAGTGAAAAAAGTAAAATTTTTTATTCCCTAAAATTTCAAATAAATAACACAACTTACATTGTACTGTCAGGTGTTAACTTTCCTTTTCCCAAAGTTGCTTCCATAATCTCATTTAAGGTATGATTACCCATGGCACGAGCTATCAACAAATTGGCAGTTGTTAGATTATCTAACGTTAAACTTTGTATACGAGAATGGTGCACGCCAAGATCTCGATGTACCCCTGAACATTGTATACAAACAAGTATACCAAAATTTAGACTTGTCCATGTTACATCGTTGCGAGAACCACAATCGCAACATTGATCGTTGCCGGGCAACATTTGGACGTATCTAAACATATTAAAAACAAAACAAAATACGTTTTCCAGAAATATTTATTAAACTCAATTATACTTATTTTATTCACCGTTTTAAAAAAAGGAAATAAAATTATGCAATCGAATGTACATATTGAAGAAAGCACTATCAACTAAATATTTAAATTTTTTAATAGCCAGAAGATTTCGTTTCATACTGATTGCCAGGGCTCAAGTGAATGAGAAATGTCGATAAAACATTTCACCAAATTGTTGTAGGAAATGGATCTACTAAAGGCTACAAGAATAAGAAAGTCTTTAATCAGCACCTTCGCTTTCGTTCAATGTAAAATTGCAGAGTAATCTTTCAAGACCCTATTATGTATTAAGTCAATGTATAATGTCGAGAACTGTCGACTATTAGTTTCAAATATTCTTGGTTTAAAGGATGATTATTTTGGATGAAGGTTTTGGTCATAGTAACATAACCGTCGTTTAAGGCTATGCGTTTATTTACAATCAAAAATTATGTACCGAGTCACCGATTGGAAAATTCATGAAATGTGCGAAAACCGTCAACAGCAACAACCATATGTGTAAGCAAGATTCGAAATTTAGTAAGGTTTTCGAAACGATGAATACATTTACGATCACATTTTTAATCTTACCTTATAACAGTCTTTTGTAGCTCAACTAAACTAGGACTCATTTGGGGATTTGCATGCTGGAATGCTTTAGCTAAGGCTTTCTCTTTACAATTAACCAAAACAGCCATCCAGGCTTTTTGATCGGCTTCATCTTCGGCTTGAAAATGATATGGACGATTATCTGTAATTTTTCAATCATTTCATCTATTTATATTTAGTTATGATTTATTATTACTTACAACTGATTAGATCGAAGCCCCGTTTATCATCTGGCACTGGTTTAATCTGGCATGTTAATAAATTCACTCTTGTAGGGGGTTTCGCTTCATCCGCGTGACAGATATCAAGAAATCCATCGCCAGTAACACGACAACGTCGTTTCTGCCATACTCTACGCACTTTGCCTTCACTTTTCTTAAGCAAATGCCCAGAACGTGTTACCCCGTGATGTTTATCACCCTGCAATTGATGTAACGAATAACCAGTACCTCCTCCTCCTTTATCGGTAGGCACATTTTCAACACGGTCAAAATCTGGTGTACTCCTCAACAATGTTCGCAACTCCAATAGACTGCGGCGATCTTCATCTTGTCGCTGTTTAATTTTATGTAATTTATCACTCAAATCACCAATGTATGTTCCAAAATGTTCAATTGTCTGTAGGCCATCCTTAAAGTAGCTGAAATAAGCGAAATACAAATAAGTATTTTCAAGTATTCCATAAATGTCAAAATAAGACATAAATATACTCCGTTGTCATCAAATATAATCATACTCTACTCAGATTTAAACTTAAAAAAATCAACTAATCTGTACGTTTCAATAAACTTATCGATACGAATTTAAATTGTGATTACATTAACAAACTGAGAAACAGAATTAGTTTGATATTACACACTAATTGCCGTATTCGAATTTATATGCAAAACATGTCTGATGTCAATGTTATATTGTTTGTGTAGTGTTTTTAGACGATATTGTCATATTTGTAATTATCTTCATTCGAATTAACATACCAATTGTCATATAATAGCTCGATTATAAGGAATACTTACTTATTCAACGCGTGATAATATTCTATGAAATGCTGCAGTAACTCGATGCCAGTTTTTGTTTTGATTTCCTTATATTTCAGTAAATACTAAAGAGAAACACACAAAAAAAAAACGAAAAAATAAACAATTTAAAATCATACGTTTATAGATATTCTTAATAAATATAATAAAAACACAGTGCTCACAAAGAGAAATACGATAATAAATGACAAAGATGTAAAACAAAACCAAACCAAATAAAGATTCTCCGAAATAACCTCCATTTTTGTATATTTTGAAAAATTGATTTCATTAATAATTTTTTGTACTCAATATGAATATGAAACAAATTATGGCAGAAAATATTGTCTTGTTTAAAGAAGTGTGTTAACTTATATACTGTTGTAAAATCTAAAAATACGGATAAAATAAGTCTTGGTGACAAAGTTCGACAGATGTTTTACTCTAATCTACGGTAGAAACCATCAGCAAGCTTTTGTAAAAATATTTTTTCAACTTTTCACACATTAGAGGCCAGAAAGAATAGAATTACAATCTATTCACGATGGCAACAAGTTATTGAATAAAATATTCCTAAACAAAGCCTTCAATTTCATATAAAATTAATGGATTTCTTTTCATCATATCTTACACCTTCTTGTCGAAACTATAAAATATTTTTTATTAACAATTCATTCATAGCTCGCGAATGGTTAGACATCTAATTTACCTCACACGTTTGTAGTTGATAAAGTCGCCTTTCTTTTTCCATTTCATCAGCAACAACGGCAGCATCTATTTCCGTTCTTACCATACCGGCTTCTTTGGCTTGAGCTTTCTTCTCTTTTTCGATTTTGATAAACTTCGCTTCATAGTCTTTGGCTGCCTTATCAAATGGTCGTTTCATTTCGCCCTTCACACCCCGCAGTTCACTTTTCAACATCGTATCAACGGGAAACATAACAATATTATTAATATTTTGCATCTGTAATAAAAGATAAACGCATGCTTTTATATCAATAGACTTTTTAACTCTTGTAAATATTTCTGTTACTGCTTAAATTAGATTTTAAGTTTTTTTTGTTTCGAATTCCTACTGTATTAAGGAATCTAATGTTTTGTATATAAAACATATCTCTTAACAATTAATCACGTTTGTGAACATTACAGTTAAAAATAATTGATTCTGAAATCTGACGCTCGTGGAGTTGCATTCAAAATAAAAATTAAAAAAGGTTAAGTTCTAAGTCACTTAGCTCGTAATAATAAATTAAATAAATAAGCAGCCATTATTTGTATGTACGGACTTGTTAAAATGTTCTTACCAATGTTTTCATTAATGCGCTTAACTCTTTTGTTACTACAGAAAATTTCAGGAATGCAGCACCAATATCTGGTTCATCTTGATCTATTACTTTACCACCCAAACGTTCCAAAGCTCTGACTAAAAACATTTCGTTGTCAACATGTGCTACAATAAAGAAATACAATATGAAATTAAAAGAAAAAAAATTGTATTTTTAATTACTTCAATTATTTCATGTACATGATGACTGTATTTTTAAATAATAAAAATACATTGATTTATTTTTTAAAAAATTTGTTAGAAAAACTTACTATTTCCTGAATTGTGTATGGCTTTGACTGCCTTTTTTAATTTCGTTAGTCCTTCACGGTCGAATTCCAATCGCTGTAAATTCATAGAAAGACAAAATAAACTGATTAGATTTAAAATAAAAAATAAAAGTCTTGTTGCAATAAACAAATAAATTAAGTGTTTTCATAAAAACATTAAAAATTGCAAAATTGAGAAATTGGGCAAATTTATGTGGCCTTTATTATTAGAAGTTTTTGTCCAACTGAAATGAATATATACACAAAAATAAATTACACGCAGAGTTTTTAAAAATTTGAAATAATTACATCGACTAAATTATTACAAATGGCTGAAACGTGGCACTTTTCACTTACTGAAAACGTTTAGATTAAACATCCAATGCTTCTTCAGTTCTGTCTGTAGGTAAGAAAGGACATTGTTTGCTTCAACAAAGTTTGCTCGTTTACCTACACCTTCTTCTCATGCCTGATGCATATTAAGTAAGGCTGCTGCATAAAAACAAAACAAATATGGTCGATGTCATTATGGTTCCACCTGTCGTTGCTTCTATCTTCTTCTATCTTTTATCTGAAATTATCAATCTCACCCACAGTTAAATCTGGTTCAGATACAATCTGAGTCATTCGTTGTGTCTTGACTTTTCAACTTTTTCAGATTAACAACGTTTGAGGTTGGATTGATAAAATGCATTTGACGATTTTTGTACTTGGTAAAATAACAGCGCTGTCACAAAAACTAAGTTGTCTAAATCACAACTTTATTGAGAAATAACATGTTATCATTACAACTATAGCACTATTGGAATTTGTATTCTACTTTAAGTAAGGAGCAAATTATGCCCAGACACCTCTAACTAAGGAAACGACATTTGAGAGTTATAAACTTTCTTTTATTCCCATTCGAATAAATAACCACAGTGCAGCACAATGAAGTTAGAACTACAGTCGAACTTCTATAAATTGAATCACCATTATCCAGAAAAAAACTTCAACTTATAGAAACTTCAACTTTGGGAAGTAAATTAACAAATGATCTAGATGCCGTTGCCACGACATGTGTTTCAATTTATAGAAACTTCAAGTCATAGAAGTTCAAATTATAGAAGTTCGATTGGTAGAACTTATGTCTAAAATTGGACTTCATAAAGAGGAATACTACAGATGTCATCTTACATACACATATACATACATAATTGGCCATTACAACCCTTTAGTCAGGATTACGGCCTAGCTTCTCACACCACTCATGTTGTGTGTGTTAATTTTATACATGAGTGGCGAGACCTATAGTATAAAGTCGACTCCGAACGACAGATTTTTGAGAAACTTTTCAAGCCAATTTTATTTACTCTCAGTGTTTTTGCCGGAAATCTGCTGAGAGGTAGTCGCCAAAGAAATATTTTTTCATATTTGCGTTTTAGTGTCTGACCTGGAGTTTGAACCGTGGCCTTACGTCTAATAAGATTCTTTGTTTTTTAATGTGTTTAACTGAAGATTTATGCAAGTTTCACTTTATTTAAATTGTCCCGGAATCTACATCGTAAAATTATATTAAGAATCATATGTATAGCCTTAAAAATGCTTATGACATCCCTTAATACCCAACCAATAAAAATTCTCCCACAGCTAAGTTTGAACCCAAATCAATTAATACATCTTGGCCCTGCATTAAATAAAACTGTATAAAATTTGTCAAAATCAACATTGCATGTGCAGAACCAGAATATGTTAATAAATAAATAAATAAATATTTCTTGTGCAGAACTGAATACAAAAAAAATTAAGAAAGTACAGAAAGAACAGATTTTACTTTCAATTTAGAAACATTTTATGAAAGGTATTTTATAAGGCTTATTTCTCAACAAACAAAAAAAACTCATTTGTTCTATTATTGTTGTTAAATAAAGTAATTTCGTATATGTATGTAATTATTTCTTAAAGAAAATATTAAATCACTTAAATAAAATCTTTGTCAACCCAAATATAAAATCTTCAATGTAAACAATTTCAAAATAATTCAATTCTTTCTTCAAACATACATATATTAAACATCTATATACGTGTGAGTGTGTCATTATCAAACATCAGCAAAAATTTAGCATTCCACATACAACGAACTTGCATGTATATAGTTGTAAACAATCGATGATAATAAATGCATACATATGTATGTGCAACTCGCATGTGGTTACTCGGTTCTATAAATAATATGGAGTGTGACCAGATAAGCTCTTGTAAGCAAAATTTAATTAATTAATCTGGTCACATTTATAACTTTTTCGGAGTGGCAACACTGCATTTGCTTATCTTTTAAATTTTAAACAGGGAGTTTCCCATTCAATTCATTGTGGCTGAAGCGTTTTGATAATTTCTTTATTCAAACTTGCAGTGCAGATCAAATTTTCGCAAAGAACGGTTGTTATTTTAAAGACTTGAGCAAGATGTCAAAGCAGTACGGAATTTGCTGTGCAACTTGTAATGTGCCATTAAACAATGAAGACGATATATTCGGAACCAATTGTGGCCACTTATATCATTTTCCTTGTATTATCGGTAATCACGGAAAGTAAGTAATATGCCAAAGCATAATCAAAAATATCTTTATCAAGTCATACATCATTGTTGTTGTATTTTAATTAGATCTGCAGAATGCATGGATTGTGATGCTTATAAACCGATGCTATATAAAATGCATTTGGGATTTGCGGATACCCCTCTATCGGAAAAAGATCGGGAAAAAAATATTGAACTTTGTACTAAACTCAACGGATACGAGAGAATTAATGCATTCCTTAACACTTCTAACAACGCCGCGAGACAAACTGTTCAGGAGCTCGAAGGGAAGATCAAAACGTTAAAAGATGCCCTACAAGTAAAGGAGGATATTATAAAGCAATTAACAGATCGTATAGAAACGCTTGAAGTATTTAGTGAATATTTAACGAGCAGCACCAAAAATGCTTCAAATGTTGGCAATGAATTTCAAAGCAAACTGGAAAGCAACAAGCCTATGAACGAAAACAACAAGAAACAGCAGCCAAACAAAAACAATAAGTTTAATAATAATAAGAAACAAGGAAATAAAGGAAAAGGTGGAAACAATAATAAAAATGAAAACGTTCCCAGTAAGGAATTGCCATCAAACATCAATAAAGAAATACCAACTGATAATGAAAAAAATAGCAGCGACGATGATATTGAAGATGTCGCCAGTGCCATTAAAGAACAATCAACATCAAATGAAAAGCAAGATATTGTTACTAAAACAAACGTAAGCAACACTGTTATGATAAAGAATTTTAAATCTTCGGATTTAGATAAAGATATCGCAACTGCTAATATTATTGCATTAGCCGAGATAATGGGTTTATCGCTTACTATCGAGCAAATTAAAGATATACATGCCATTCGCGAAAATGAAAATTTTGTAAGTTACATAGTTGAGTTTTATACCAAACATATGCAAGAGGCATTTGTAGCCAAAAAACATATTTTAAAAAAATTTCCACAAACAAAATTTTTATTCATACTTTAAAACACAAAATATCCAATACCTTTATGCATACAATTTTTAAATATTTCCTTTTTTGTATTAATTCTTGTTTGATTTACTTTTTCTTAATGAATTTATAACTAAAATATTTTAATTTCAAATAAAGAGAATAAAAATAAATAAACCTTGTCTTGTCTTACTGATTGCCTTTTTCGAACAGATTTTGTAAGTTTTTTTTGAAGTTTTACTTTTTTTTTTATTTATTATAAAGTCAAAAAACATTTTTGACCAACAAAGTTTTAAAATATTAGTTATCAATCGCCTACTGTAACACGAATTTATAGCATTTTTGACAGCTTAACTTGGTTTCGATTGCCATTCATAATTGACCTTTTATACACAGTTAAGCAAAAATACTGCATGATACCACTTATTTTAAACTTGTAATTGAAAAGCATATTTCGAAGACACACAAATTTGAAGGTATAAACAAATAATTTTACTTATAAAACAACAAAAATTGAGAAAATAACGTCAAAAACTTAGCAAATAAAATCTATCCGATTTTTTCAAAGTAAAAAAGTGGTTATCGCAAAGATCACCTTAGCTATCAATTACAGTCTAGACTAAGAGGTATTGACATAATCCAACTACGTTCTACTGAATGGCTACAAACAAAATTATCAAATTTAGGACTATACCAAGTCACATAATATTAAAGGGCACCCGAAAAAGAAAATGGTGTACATTTTGGGCTGCTGACATGTTCAGTCCATATTTGTTTGTGACCGACATTGGCCAGGCCATCACTCTCAACGGACAGCACAATAGTTTGATGATTAACAATTTCTTTTGGTCTGAATTGGACGAGTGAACTACTTAAACTATATAATTACTCGGGTGTATTTTCACTGTCGCACCGTGTAATTGTTCGTATTTTTGGTATAATTTTACTACATGGCATGACAGTTTATTATACAACAAACGAAAAAAGTGACACATTAATCAAAAAAAATAATCAAAATGTCGAAGAATAAAAGAAATTCAATATCAGAATATTGGATTTTTATTTCAAAGAAATAATTGAACTCATGTGCATTTGTAAATAATCTTATATATGAATAATAATAAATGCATGTGAGTAAATAAAATCAAAATGGATTAAAGCTGTTATCGTTTTACATGTCACTGCGCTTACTACGAACTAATAACAAACAATATTTATGTTCGTTTTAAGCTAGTTTTACTGTAATACAGGGAAATACATATACAACCGCAGTATTACTTTATAAAACACTTTAAAACACTCATATGTAGTTTACAAGTAAACTGGCAACAAATGGATGAACACAACACTCAAAAATGTAGTTTAAGTGCAACAAGCGTACTCAAACACAAATGTAACATGCAAGATTTAATAGTAGATTTTAAATATACATGTATATGTATAGTATATACATACATACATAGATTTCTTGTGCGATATTATTATACGGATACAGTGGTCTAAACAATTAATCGACGAAAAGCCATAAGTGAGTCAGGAATTATAATTGAAGGTTACAAAAAAGATACGACCAAGACATAGGAGCACAAAGTCTGAACACTTTGTGCTACTTTTTCCATGTACATACAGACATACATTGTGACATTGCAAAGAAAAAAATTAGAAACACATTTTCATTAAAATTTCACTTACACTTGATTACAGTGTTAAGAATAATTTTAGGTACAACTATAACTTTGATATTGATGCCCTTGCTAGCAATAAATTACACGATTTTTTAAAACGTAAAAACTTATTAAAAGAAATTTATTTTGATTATAGCGTATAATAATAACAACGTACATAGGCTACCTGTAAGTAGTTTCCAACTCTCTCTTCTATTGAGATTGTGTAATTTTATTTTTCGGTTCCCCTTTATCTCATATAATGTGGTGGTACAACTTTAAATAGTTTTTGGCCGCCCGGTAGCCGTACTGCTCTGTAGAATGTATGTTTGTCTGCATATTTCTGCTAATGCTTAAGGATTAAAGTTTACCCCGAACGACAGATTCTTGAGAAACTCTTAACCCTTTCATGCCCGAATTTTTTGGGCCAGAGCTAAAAGTTTTTTAAGGACATGTGTTTGTTAGTCATGGCCTAAATATGAAGTGATATTAAATTCAGAGTCCAACGTATTCTGGTTTTACACGTTTTGAACCAAGCTTGTTTGCACAAAAAAAAATCTTTTAAAAAAAATAAAAATTACGGAATTTATGAACAAAAATGTACAATGTTGCCTATAGGCAACATCGGGCATGAAAGGGTTAAGGACATCTTTATTAACTCTCTAAGTTTTTTGCCAGAAGGCTGCTAAGGGAAAGTCGCCAAAGAAATATACTTTGTTCGAGATGTCTAAACTGGGGTTTAGACTACGGACTAATATCAATAAGGCACTATACTACCATTAGACTACGGTGACTTCATAAACCACAACACACTTTTGTTAATAACACTACTAATGAACTAAATCGCACTTTCAGTTTTCACTGTGCTTAACGTCACACTTTTGACAAATAACTACTCCCTACTTCTTTTATTTTTGATATTTGTTTTGTTATCCCCTTTGTACATTCCTATGTTGTTGTTTGGGCTATTTTTTGTATGGCACGATGAGTTTTGTTTTTGTGTTGGTCGTCTTGCTATTTTTTGTCGTGTTCACTTTGTTTTGATTCTTGTAACAATATTGGACCGTTCTAGTTCAGTCCATTATAATTATATAATATTTGCATATACATATATATATATATATATATATTTTTTTTTTTTTGACTACATATCTAGTGAGTAGAATGTCGGCTTGCCGGACAAGAACTCAAGAGTTCTAAGTTCTAAGATTTAATAAAATCAAATATTTTATATTTCTTTTAGTGACCTCCAGCAATCTTCTAGGAAAAGGTGTTAGAATAAACGAATTGCCATGAAAACCCTTCTCAGACCTGCCGTGCATATAAAACTAACTTATATGGGATGAGTGAAACGACATGCCGTCTAAAGATGACTGTATTTTTCGTTCTAATGCAGTACACATTATTGCCCTATACTTTTTGCAGTGTAGTAAATGCTCCAAGTCTTTCTAATTCTACTTTCGATATTTTTATCAGCATCACCATTTCACACACAATACAACCAAACTATTGGTATTCGATCACGATATTTATTAGTGCCCCATTTAGATTAAAGACTCATCTAAAGTCGAGTTGATCCGCATTTGCTTAGTTTTATTTTATTTTTAGGTAAATTTTCTGAGATTCGTTGGGCAACTCAACTACCTTAAACTGAATACTCTGTTCTCTTAAATTTTATGGTATCAAGTTACTTCTCAAACAGTAATTGCTTTTGCAAGACTGGATTTACGCTTGGTAACCAGAAAACAGTCAAAGTTGAATAAGCCTTTCGGTGGTCAGTACGCAAAGCTCAATTAAGTTTTATCATCTCCTTGATAACCTGATACCAGAATGGTTACTACGAGGCTGGTAACTGAACAAGTATCAACATTTTAAAAAATATCAGACGTCTCAACCGATGATGTGAAGTTTAGCTCTTTAAAGAGTAAGAAGAACTAAGTATGTATAGTAGAATTAAATAAACGTGTTGTCTAATATCATTTGTGAAATGACAAGGTGATACCAAAAACTTCAACGCTTGAAACATTTTTATTACTTCTAGAGATTGCTCTTTTTGGATAGATTTAATTCCGCCCAAGAGAGTTTCCACTGTACCTCCAAAACGGATTTAAAATTAGAATATAGAATACACAAACGGGAAATGATATATGATTGAGAGGAAAGCTCATACTAATTTTTAAGGTTTGCATCGTTAATTGAGTAACAAGTGAAAACATACACCAATATCACAGAATTTTGATTAAATTTCATTTAATTGGTCATTAAAACCCTTTAGTCAGAATTAAAACCAAGCTTCTCAGACTACTCATGTTGTGTAAGTTAATTTTATTCACGAGTGGTGGGAGTCCTACAATTTAAAGTCGATTTGAGAATCTTTTCATGGCAATTTTCTATGCACTAAAATTTTTTGCCAGAAGAGTGCTTAGAGCAAGTCGAAGAAGAAATTTTATTTCATAATTCGTTTTGTTGCAGATGTTTGGGCTACCTACTAGACTGCGGCGACTTTCAAAAGAACATATGTATGCCAATATCACAGAATTTTGATTGATGAATTTCATTTGATCAATCAAAATTTTATTTAATTTAAAGTATCAGTGTAATTGTATAGTAATTAATAAATAAATAAAATAAATAAATCAAAATTAAGTTTTCAGCAGTTTAACGGTAAAATCCGTTTAAGGGTTAATATTGTTTATATAACAGCTATTGCATTTTTAGGTTACAATAGTTAAATAAATAATATTAATCAAATTGAAAACAATCATTATTTTTATTATTGTAGCTTTAAGAATACTTCTATAAACCACTGTTCTGTAATTTTAAAAAATAAAATATGTTATGAATTTAAGCGATAATAACCTCATTTAGCACACAATTGAAGAGTTAGGCTGTCAGTAATGGCGCTCAAGTGGAAATAAGATATAACCACTAGAATAATAAAAAAAAATCTTATACAAAGCTGGAAAAAAATTTATATTAATCACTTCATTTTTATTTTAAATACCATAAATAATATATTTAAAAGAAAGCAGGGTGTATTTATCAGTAAAAACTGTTGTGCAGCAGTCATATAAGAAACTTCAAATCAAAAACTATCAGTAATATTTAGTTTAATATATTGTTTTTAATTAATACTTAAAACAGTCAAATTGAGACATTAAAAATAAATTCATAATATCTTGAAGATACAATATTTTTTTATACCATATTTCTAGTTTATTTTCGAAGTGCAAATTAAATTCACGTTTGTAATAGAAAGTTAACATGTTTCTTATTTGGTTTAAACCAAAAACAGTTCTAGAATAGACAGTTCCTTGTTTATTCGACCGACCGGGTCTTATCAAAACTTGTTAAAAGGCAATATTTCAAAATGAGTGAGATTCGTTGCACATATCGCCCATCTGGAATACCTATTGTTGTTGTGATTATCTTTCAAGTTTGCTTTGCTTTGCAGATTTTAAAGGCGGTTAGGTTTAGTTTTTCTATTCTTATAACATTTTTTATGATTTTCTTTTTCCATTTTTTGAAAATGCTTCATTATTTTAGCTTAACCGTCTGTGTTAATTTTACATCCCTAAATTTTAAGATTATGGCGCCCAAATTGTTTCAGAATTTCAAATGTTTATACTTCTCAGCAGAATTCGTAACCAGGGTAACATGTCACTTTTTATTGTTAAAACCAGTTATTGTCGACATGTACATATATCGGGTCCGCCATCTAACGTTTTTTTTTTAACTAGTGCTTATTTCGTGAATGGTAACACTTAGCTCATGTCTGATTTGACAGATAATTAGTTTTATCCTTCCGCTGAATGAAAATGGTTGTGTATACGCTTGAACAACGCTGGGAAATATTGCGACATTATTTTGAAATTCATGGTAATGTTGCAGAATGTGTGCGAAAATTGCGTACGGATTTTGGAAGAAGAGAAGCACCGTCAGCTCCGTATGTTCGTTATCTTGTGAAAAAAGTGAAAGAAACTGGCATCCTCATTGATAAACCAAAGCGTGAAAAGCCAAAAACAGCGCGTACACCCGAGAATATTGCTGCTGTGGCAGAAAGTGTGCGTGAAGCGCCATCAACATCAATTCACCGTCGTTCTCAACAATTGAACATTTCGGAGACATCATTGAGATGAATTTTGCATAAAGACCTTGGTATGACGCCATACAAAGTCCAATTGGTTCAGGAGTTGAAGCCAATTGACCATCCAATGCGTTTTCGCTTCGCTAAGTGGGCCTGCGATCGACTTACAGAAGATGCCGATTTTATCAAAAAAAAAAAAAAAAACATCTTTTCAGATGATGCTCATTTTGATCTTGGCGGGTACGTAAACAAGCAAAATTGTCGCATTTGGGGCACGCATACATTAAAAAGCCGACGCACCCAAAACGAGTCACTGTTTGGTGCGGATTTTAGTCCAGATAATTGGGCCATTTTTCTTAGAAAATGAGAAGGAGTGGCCGTTACAGTCAATGGCGATCGTTATCGGGCCATGTTGAACAAATTTTTGTTCACAAAAATTGAAGAGGATGATATTGGCAACATTTGGTTTCAACAGGACGGCGCTACGTGCCATACAACCGAAGATACACTCGATGTTTTGCGCCCTGTTTTTGAAGATCACATTATCAGCCGCAGAGCTGATGTCGTTTGGCCACCTCGGAGCTGCGATTTGACACCGTTGGACTATTATTTATGGGGTGCTGTCAAAGATAAGTGTTACGCCGACAAGCCAGAGACAATTGACGCTTTAAAGGACAATATTCGTGAAGCCATTGGTAAAATACAGCTGCACACAATCGATAATGTGCTTAAAAATTGGACCGATCGTGTAGGCTACTGCATGGCCATCCGAGGCAGCCATTTGAATGGAATTATTTTCCATTATTAACCGGAAGGATTGTACTTTCAAATAAAAAAAGAAATTTGAGAAAATATTCAGTAGTTTTTTTTAAAGCATTTTCAAAAGAAAAAGTTATTTGGCGGACCCTTTATAATTAACAGTTAAGTAAAAAAGTTCTCCATAAGTCACGACTTCGCATCCTTATTAATATCCGCTTATCGAAAATTAAGATTCATGTTCTTCTTATAATACTATTTAATTCACAAAGTCTTGGAGTTCCTACAGGTGACATTATTAGTTCATTATGCATATCCGCACGAAAAGCAAGAAAAATACTAAGAGGACGACAATAAAATTAAAAATAGAACAAGAAAGAACTTAACTAGAGATGCACAATCAATCATTGCAAAGACAAGGTAGATAGACACTAGTCGTGATATTAATAAACTTATGCAAAATGATTCGAGATACATATTTGATCTACCATAAAGGCAAGCACTTTCTATTGTCAAAAAGCACTGTCTTCCGATTCGCCACAACCCACAAAATGTAACAGCGTCTACACAAATAACACATGCAATTAACCGATTCGCCAAAAAAAGGAAAAAAATGTCTGGAACATGATCTGGAAGACTTTTTAAAGACTTTTTAAAGACTTGAGCAAGATGTCAAAGCAGTACGGAATTTGCTGTGCAACTTGTAATGTGCCATTAAACAATGAAGACGATATATTCGGAACCAATTGTGGCCACTTATATCATTTTCCTTGTATTATCGGTAATCACGGAAAGTAAGTAATATGCCAAAGCATAATCAAAAATATCTTTATCAAGTCATACATCATTGTTGTTGTATTTTAACATAATTGTTCGTATTTTTGGTATAATTTTACTACATGGCATGACAGTTTATTATACAACAAACGAAAAAAGTGACACATTAATCAAAAAAAATAATCAAAATGTCGAAGAATAAAAGAAATTCAATATCAGAATATTGGATTTTTATTTCAAAGAAATAATTGAACTCATGTGCATTTGTAAATAATCTTATATATGAATAATAATAAATGCATGTGAGTAAATAAAATCAAAATGGATTAAAGCTGTTATCGTTTTACATGTCACTGCGCTTACTACGAACTAATAACAAACAATATTTATGTTCGTTTTAAGCTAGTTTTACTGTAATACAGGGAAATACATATACAACCGCAGTATTACTTTATAAAACACTTTAAAACACTCATATGTAGTTTACAAGTAAACTGGCAACAAATGGATGAACACAACACTCAAAAATGTAGTTTAAGTGCAACAAGCGTACTCAAACACAAATGTAACATGCAAGATTTAATAGTAGATTTTAAATATACATGTATATGTATAGTATATACATACATACATAGATTTCTTGTGCGATATTATTATACGGATACAGTGGTCTAAACAATTAATCGACGAAAAGCCATAAGTGAGTCAGGAATTATAATTGAAGGTTACAAAAAAGATACGACCAAGACATAGGAGCACAAAGTCTGAACACTTTGTGCTACTTTTTCCATGTACATACAGACATACATTGTGACATTGCAAAGAAAAAAATTAGAAACACATTTTCATTAAAATTTCACTTACACTTGATTACAGTGTTAAGAATAATTTTAGGTACAACTATAACTTTGATATTGATGCCCTTGCTAGCAATAAATTACACGATTTTTTAAAACGTAAAAACTTATTAAAAGAAATTTATTTTGATTATAGCGTATAATAATAACAACGTACATAGGCTACCTGTAAGTAGTTTCCAACTCTCTCTTCTATTGAGATTGTGTAATTTTATTTTTCGGTTCCCCTTTATCTCATATAATGTGGTGGTACAACTTTAAATAGTTTTTGGCCGCCCGGTAGCCGTACTGCTCTGTAGAATGTATGTTTGTCTGCATATTTCTGCTAATGCTTAAGGATTAAAGTTTACCCCGAACGACAGATTCTTGAGAAACTCTTAACCCTTTCATGCCCGAATTTTTTGGGCCAGAGCTAAAAGTTTTTTAAGGACATGTGTTTGTTAGTCATGGCCTAAATATGAAGTGATATTAAATTCAGAGTCCAACGTATTCTGGTTTTACACGTTTTGAACCAAGCTTGTTTGCACAAAAAAAAATCTTTTAAAAAAAATAAAAATTACGGAATTTATGAACAAAAATGTACAATGTTGCCTATAGGCAACATCGGGCATGAAAGGGTTAAGGACATCTTTATTAACTCTCTAAGTTTTTTGCCAGAAGGCTGCTAAGGGAAAGTCGCCAAAGAAATATACTTTGTTCGAGATGTCTAAACTGGGGTTTAGACTACGGACTAATATCAATAAGGCACTATACTACCATTAGACTACGGTGACTTCATAAACCACAACACACTTTTGTTAATAACACTACTAATGAACTAAATCGCACTTTCAGTTTTCACTGTGCTTAACGTCACACTTTTGACAAATAACTACTCCCTACTTCTTTTATTTTTGATATTTGTTTTGTTATCCCCTTTGTACATTCCTATGTTGTTGTTTGGGCTATTTTTTGTATGGCACGATGTGAGTTTTGTTTTTGTGTTGGTCGTCTTGCTATTTTTTGTCGTGTTCACTTTGTTTTGATTCTTGTAACAATATTGGACCGTTCTAGTTCAGTCCATTATAATTATATAATATTTGCATATACATATATATATATATATATATATTTTTTTTTTTTTGACTACATATCTAGTGAGTAGAATGTCGGCTTGCCGGACAAGAACTCAAGAGTTCTAAGTTCTAAGATTTAATAAAATCAAATATTTTATATTTCTTTTAGTGACCTCCAGCAATCTTCTAGGAAAAGGTGTTAGAATAAACGAATTGCCATGAAAACCCTTCTCAGACCTGCCGTGCATATAAAACTAACTTATATGGGATGAGTGAAACGACATGCCGTCTAAAGATGACTGTATTTTTCGTTCTAATGCAGTACACATTATTGCCCTATACTTTTTGCAGTGTAGTAAATGCTCCAAGTCTTTCTAATTCTACTTTCGATATTTTTATCAGCATCACCATTTCACACACAATACAACCAAACTATTGGTATTCGATCACGATATTTATTAGTGCCCCATTTAGATTAAAGACTCATCTAAAGTCGAGTTGATCCGCATTTGCTTAGTTTTATTTTATTTTTAGGTAAATTTTCTGAGATTCGTTGGGCAACTCAACTACCTTAAACTGAATACTCTGTTCTCTTAAATTTTATGGTATCAAGTTACTTCTCAAACAGTAATTGCTTTTGCAAGACTGGATTTACGCTTGGTAACCAGAAAACAGTCAAAGTTGAATAAGCCTTTCGGTGGTCAGTACGCAAAGCTCAATTAAGTTTTATCATCTCCTTGATAACCTGATACCAGAATGGTTACTACGAGGCTGGTAACTGAACAAGTATCAACATTTTAAAAAATATCAGACGTCTCAACCGATGATGTGAAGTTTAGCTCTTTAAAGAGTAAGAAGAACTAAGTATGTATAGTAGAATTAAATAAACGTGTTGTCTAATATCATTTGTGAAATGACAAGGTGATACCAAAAACTTCAACGCTTGAAACATTTTTATTACTTCTAGAGATTGCTCTTTTTGGATAGATTTAATTCCGCCCAAGAGAGTTTCCACTGTACCTCCAAAACGGATTTAAAATTAGAATATAGAATACACAAACGGGAAATGATATATGATTGAGAGGAAAGCTCATACTAATTTTTAAGGTTTGCATCGTTAATTGAGTAACAAGTGAAAACATACACCAATATCACAGAATTTTGATTAAATTTCATTTAATTGGTCATTAAAACCCTTTAGTCAGAATTAAAACCAAGCTTCTCAGACTACTCATGTTGTGTAAGTTAATTTTATTCACGAGTGGTGGGAGTCCTACAATTTAAAGTCGATTTGAGAATCTTTTCATGGCAATTTTCTATGCACTAAAATTTTTTGCCAGAAGAGTGCTTAGAGCAAGTCGAAGAAGAAATTTTATTTCATAATTCGTTTTGTTGCAGATGTTTGGGCTACCTACTAGACTGCGGCGACTTTCAAAAGAACATATGTATGCCAATATCACAGAATTTTGATTGATGAATTTCATTTGATCAATCAAAATTTTATTTAATTTAAAGTATCAGTGTAATTGTATAGTAATTAATAAATAAATAAAATAAATAAATCAAAATTAAGTTTTCAGCAGTTTAACGGTAAAATCCGTTTAAGGGTTAATATTGTTTATATAACAGCTATTGCATTTTTAGGTTACAATAGTTAAATAAATAATATTAATCAAATTGAAAACAATCATTATTTTTATTATTGTAGCTTTAAGAATACTTCTATAAACCACTGTTCTGTAATTTTAAAAAATAAAATATGTTATGAATTTAAGCGATAATAACCTCATTTAGCACACAATTGAAGAGTTAGGCTGTCAGTAATGGCGCTCAAGTGGAAATAAGATATAACCACTAGAATAATAAAAAAAAATCTTATACAAAGCTGGAAAAAAATTTATATTAATCACTTCATTTTTATTTTAAATACCATAAATAATATATTTAAAAGAAAGCAGGGTGTATTTATCAGTAAAAACTGTTGTGCAGCAGTCATATAAGAAACTTCAAATCAAAAACTATCAGTAATATTTAGTTTAATATATTGTTTTTAATTAATACTTAAAACAGTCAAATTGAGACATTAAAAATAAATTCATAATATCTTGAAGATACAATATTTTTTTATACCATATTTCTAGTTTATTTTCGAAGTGCAAATTAAATTCACGTTTGTAATAGAAAGTTAACATGTTTCTTATTTGGTTTAAACCAAAAACAGTTCTAGAATAGACAGTTCCTTGTTTATTCGACCGACCGGGTCTTATCAAAACTTGTTAAAAGGCAATATTTCAAAATGAGTGAGATTCGTTGCACATATCGCCCATCTGGAATACCTATTGTTGTTGTGATTATCTTTCAAGTTTGCTTTGCTTTGCAGATTTTAAAGGCGGTTAGGTTTAGTTTTTCTATTCTTATAACATTTTTTATGATTTTCTTTTTCCATTTTTTGAAAATGCTTCATTATTTTAGCTTAACCGTCTGTGTTAATTTTACATCCCTAAATTTTAAGATTATGGCGCCCAAATTGTTTCAGAATTTCAAATGTTTATACTTCTCAGCAGAATTCGTAACCAGGGTAACATGTCACTTTTTATTGTTAAAACCAGTTATTGTCGACATGTACATATATCGGGTCCGCCATCTAACGTTTTTTTTTTAACTAGTGCTTATTTCGTGAATGGTAACACTTAGCTCATGTCTGATTTGACAGATAATTAGTTTTATCCTTCCGCTGAATGAAAATGGTTGTGTATACGCTTGAACAACGCTGGGAAATATTGCGACATTATTTTGAAATTCATGGTAATGTTGCAGAATGTGTGCGAAAATTGCGTACGGATTTTGGAAGAAGAGAAGCACCGTCAGCTCCGTATGTTCGTTATCTTGTGAAAAAAGTGAAAGAAACTGGCATCCTCATTGATAAACCAAAGCGTGAAAAGCCAAAAACAGCGCGTACACCCGAGAATATTGCTGCTGTGGCAGAAAGTGTGCGTGAAGCGCCATCAACATCAATTCACCGTCGTTCTCAACAATTGAACATTTCGGAGACATCATTGAGATGAATTTTGCATAAAGACCTTGGTATGACGCCATACAAAGTCCAATTGGTTCAGGAGTTGAAGCCAATTGACCATCCAATGCGTTTTCGCTTCGCTAAGTGGGCCTGCGATCGACTTACAGAAGATGCCGATTTTATCAAAAAAAAAAAAAAAAACATCTTTTCAGATGATGCTCATTTTGATCTTGGCGGGTACGTAAACAAGCAAAATTGTCGCATTTGGGGCACGCATACATTAAAAAGCCGACGCACCCAAAACGAGTCACTGTTTGGTGCGGATTTTAGTCCAGATAATTGGGCCATTTTTCTTAGAAAATGAGAAGGAGTGGCCGTTACAGTCAATGGCGATCGTTATCGGGCCATGTTGAACAAATTTTTGTTCACAAAAATTGAAGAGGATGATATTGGCAACATTTGGTTTCAACAGGACGGCGCTACGTGCCATACAACCGAAGATACACTCGATGTTTTGCGCCCTGTTTTTGAAGATCACATTATCAGCCGCAGAGCTGATGTCGTTTGGCCACCTCGGAGCTGCGATTTGACACCGTTGGACTATTATTTATGGGGTGCTGTCAAAGATAAGTGTTACGCCGACAAGCCAGAGACAATTGACGCTTTAAAGGACAATATTCGTGAAGCCATTGGTAAAATACAGCTGCACACAATCGATAATGTGCTTAAAAATTGGACCGATCGTGTAGGCTACTGCATGGCCATCCGAGGCAGCCATTTGAATGGAATTATTTTCCATTATTAACCGGAAGGATTGTACTTTCAAATAAAAAAAGAAATTTGAGAAAATATTCAGTAGTTTTTTTTAAAGCATTTTCAAAAGAAAAAGTTATTTGGCGGACCCTTTATAATTAACAGTTAAGTAAAAAAGTTCTCCATAAGTCACGACTTCGCATCCTTATTAATATCCGCTTATCGAAAATTAAGATTCATGTTCTTCTTATAATACTATTTAATTCACAAAGTCTTGGAGTTCCTACAGGTGACATTATTAGTTCATTATGCATATCCGCAATGGTGGCACGAAAAACAAGACAAATACTAAGAGGACGACAATAAAATTAAAAATAGAACAAGAAAGAACTTAACTAGAGATGCACAATCAATCATTGCAAAGACAAGGTAGATAGACACTAGTCGTGATATTAATAAACTTATGCAAAATGATCAGAGATACATATTTGATCTACCATAAAGGCAAGCGCTTTCTATTGTCAAAAATCACTGTCTTCCGATTCGCCACAACCCACAAAATGTAACAGCGTCTACACAAATAACACATGCAATTAACCGATTCGCCAAAAAAAAAAGGAAAAAAAATGCCTGGAATATGATCTGGAAGTTTCCGATAAAATAATCTTATTACAGTGAACGTAAGAGTTCGTCAAAGCTATAACTTGATTTAATTCATGTTTAAAATAGTTCTTAAGTTTGTGATAATCCACTCTTGACACCAATACCGCAAAGTCGTGCCATAACCGCAAAAATATCTCAAGCGACATATTATTCATATATCGCTTTTTGTAATAAATAAATTCATTGGCATCAATTGCTTCATCTATAAAAATGTCATGGTCACACACTGTACATTTATGAAGTTATAACAAAAAAATTTAACTTTCTAACTTAATTTGCACTCGAAATAAATAATAAAACCTTCCCCTGTAAAATTTCGTTGTTGTCGCTTGAGATATTTTTGCGGTTATGGATCGAAGTATTACGAGAGGCTTTCATGACGGTATTGACTTTGGCTTCTTGTTCAACGGTTCTCAATTGTGTTTACTTCACGACCCTAATAGTAGTATATATCAAATAATCGTGGTATTCAAGAAAACTGCCTTCGAAAAGATAAATTTTCTGGAAGAAATCAGGCGTCATTTTAAAAATTTTGTGATAATTTTTGAAAAATATCGAGAATACATATCACACTATCTATATACAAGTGGTTTTCCGGATGGAGTTTTTTGAAAATCTAGAATAATTTTGTAAATTAAAAAATATAACTCAAATAGTCATTGGGCATTTTATTGTTCATGTGCATGCATAAAAAAATAATAATTAATAGTCAAAATTCAAGTCTCAAGCGTTTCGATTCAATTGAGTGTACATTACATTACAATATCTTCCTTTTTATTTCACAATAACTGATGTGCTGCTAGGACAGGTCGTTATACATTTTAAGTATGTATTCCTAGACTTTATAATTTTATTCAGCGATGATTTTATTAAAGCTCAACTTGATAGTTTAAATATTTTTATTGTATATAAATAAATCTACAGCTGGCGCCACTGGAAATAACTCAAAATCAATTAAATCGTAAACTGTGCATTTGATCATGTTATAATCTTTAGCAAAGTTGTTGCACATAAGCCGACGAAAGTTTCTAAGTTGCTATGATCAACATCCGATAGGTGGCGCCACTGAAAATTACTCAAAATTAATTTAATCGTAAACTGTTCATTTTTTAACAAAGTTGTTACCCATGAGTCGACGGAGGTTTCTAAATTGGTGCGATTAATTTTCGATAGATGGCGCCACTGAAAATTATTCAAAATAAATGACAAGCAATTGGTCGACCAACACATCAAGCACGGAAGAAAAGAGCATTACGAGCCTTAGAATCAGACAAGCAACGAGCATTGAGACTGGAAAATCTTCGAGTATATGCCGCTGAAACCCGTTCTCTTGAACCACAAGAAGCAAGATTAGAAAATGATCGAATGCGTACTACTAAGGCCCGTTCATCTGAATCATCTGGACAACGGGAAGTAAAATCAATAAAATGATTCAAAATTAATTGGACATTTGTGTAATGTCTTTCCTTCAAATTTATTTTAGTTGGTGGCGCAGCAACATGCGCAGGGTACAGCTAGTATGTTATAAAACAAATGGAAAATGCTTACGCTTAACTCTCATGAAAATAAACAAGATTAAAATTATTTTTCTTCGTGGTTGACCATAAATCATCATAAGAAATATGGTTTTTATAAATTCTAACCATATTTACCATATGTTTACATTTCTATTGTATGTGTCACAATCAGAGTTATCAATAAAAAAAATGTTAAAATAAAATAACAAAAAAAACTTCGAATTGTAAATAGGGTACGACGTACAAACCTTTAATGAAATAAAATAAAAATCTTTTTTAATGGCCACTTTTTTGGAAAGAAAGTAATACGCACCACTACTGCATATATGGCTCAATTAGAATATTAACAATTCATTCAATATCCATACCATACTTCTATTCATTGTTTTTGCTTAAGAACGATCAGGAACAGATTCAATACTTGAAACTACACTAACCACAGCTTTGTAAGCTTTGAAATCAGTTTTAAAGTAAAAACTACCCTATGTTTTTGCAATTGCAAAAATATAAACGTGATAAAAATATTAAAAAATGAATTACGTACGTAACTCTCAGATAAAATCATACGTACCCATATTTGCTATGAACGAATTTATAAATTACGCAGTATACAAATTTGAGTATTCTTGTTTTAGCATTTACTTATTTATTTAAATAAAATTCGATATTGTTGACCTCAATTCGACTTTTTCATTAGCAATTAGAACACTTCTTCAAAATTTATCCTCTCGGACATATGAAATATAATCACCTAAACCCTGCATTTATTGCTAAACATATGGCTCATTTTAATGGATAAACGTTTTATAGAGTTCTAGTTGTTTGCAGACTTTACTTTATATGAAAATGTTTTGTCAATCTTATATTGAAAGGGCTTCGAATGTTCGTACGTTCATACGAGTCCTGTTAAATAGTCAACATATTCGCATCGAGCTAATCTCACCCAAACTTTCCTACAAATCGGGTTATTTTTTGTAATTCCTTTACTATAAATGGCAATTAGAGCAATAACACAATTAAGGACCGCCTAGGCAATTAACAATTATTACAAGTATGGAACGGTACACATTATATGGATACCTAGTCATCAAGGAATGATCGGAAATTTCAAAACGAATATTCAGGCTCATACTCAGCCAGTGCTGACTATTGCATACCATAAGCTTGAAACCCAATAACTTCCTATAGAAAGTAGGCTTGGTATCCTGTAAAGATGAGCGCTCAAGAAGTTTATTTGATGATTTATGTATGTGTATGCCGATAGGAATGAGCTTCCTGTTAGCTGTTCTCTACCCCAGCCTACCCACAACAAATACGGTTTCATAATAGAGTGACATTTGCATATGGTGACACAGGTGTACCCTTGTGTATGTTTTAGAACGTGAACTTTTCAATGTCAATACCATGTCACTGAAGTCGCCGTAGTCTAGTAGGTAGTGTGTTGGCTTGTTAGACGTAAAGCCAGGGTTCAAGCCCCAGGCCAGACATCAAGAAAAAAAAACAAAAAGTAGTTCTTCGGCGACTTCCTCTCAGCAGATTTCTGGAAAAAACTCTGAGAGTAAATAAAATTGGCATGAAAAAGTTTCTCAAAAATCTGTCGTTCGGAGTCGACTTTAAACTGTAGGTCCCACCATTCATGTATAAAAATTAACACACACACAACATAAGTGGTGTGAGAAACTAGGACGTTGTACAATGGGTCAATTTGACCTCCGGGTACTGTGCTTGTCTTAATTAACAAGTACACGTCCTCTAACCTAACCTAACCTACCATGTCACTTTACAAATTATTATTTTTTTGTTATATGAATAGGCATTATAGCCTTCATTTAATGTAGTATGGTACTATTGGATTTGTATACCGTATATTCCGTATTTGTATACCGTATATATAGTTATACCTAATGAAGTTGGTCGAAACACCCGTATAAAATATTCAAACGATTTTAAAGTGTAAAATTCGTTCGTCATTTACGCAAAAGTTTTATTTACAACCAACGCCAAATTTGATTC
Organism: Sarcophaga subvicina; assembly: GCA_936449025.2. Taxonomy (NCBI): domain Eukaryota; kingdom Metazoa; phylum Arthropoda; class Insecta; order Diptera; family Sarcophagidae; genus Sarcophaga; species Sarcophaga subvicina. Next base: position 46,631,837 of record OW388084.2, read on the forward strand.
TGTGAACAAAACATAGCTACAAGATCCCTAAATAAACAATATCCAACAACTTTACTACCCGATAAGAGCATTCCATACAAAATATCGTCATAAAACGTATAAAATTAAACAATAAACGAAAATTTTAAACGTTTTACAAACCGTAAATGGGAAAAAATAAATGAAATAACACGAAAAGGAAATAAAATAAAATAAAATAAAATAAAATAAAATAAAATAAAATAATACAATACTATTGATTATACAATTTTTGTATTGACGAAAAAGAAATGCATTTACGTCAATGAGACGCAAGTTAAAAAATTGAAAAAAAAATTTAAAAAAATATGCGGCAGAGACCAGAATGAATGTGGCACACTTAAATTTTAATGTATTCAACTAGACTTGGCAATTGAATAATAAATTAAATTAAAAAATTAAAAAAAGCAAATAAAACTTATTCAATATCATCAAGTTTTTGCAGTCGCAATTTTCTCAAGACTAAATTAATCTTAAATTCTTAAAATTGTTTACTCTTTTTGTTGTTCAAATGAGAGGTTTTCCAATGAAGAAAATGGATAGTTTAAAATAAAGAACATATAAAACTTACTACAAAACAGGTGACTCAACGTAATTAATTTCCAAACATTGTTGGATGAGTATAGCTGTCAGAACTGAACTACTGAACTGTAACTAGCAGGACTAAAAAAAATTGAAGAGACTGGAAACATTACAGATGTATGGACATCGTTTCAATGTATGCACTGCCGAAAATATCGAAGGAAATTAAAGGAAGCGATCACGATATTTTCAGCAATTGGAACTGTTTTGCGGCTCATTAGGGAGCATTTTGCATATAAAGTTCAACTCAGACAACAATTAAATATGACCATTCGAAATGTCTTAGATACATATGTCGATTTGGTATTAGAACCAAATGACAGATATGATTGTGAGACAGCAACTACATTTTTGGTACGCATAATGGTCTGGAGGTGATATTGGGCCATATTTTTTCCGAAATTAACCCTACAAGAACTGTTATCGTCAATTCAAAGCGTTACGGTTGTATAATAACGAGCTTTTGACTTTATTGCATGAGCATTTTCCAGAAAGAGAAATTTTAACGTCATTAGACTTTCTTGTGAATCTACGTGAAAGACCTTGTTTACGCGAATAATCCGCTAATATTGGAGAATTCAAAATTCGTCAAATGTTAGAAGTGACAGAACAAACTTCTAAAGGACGACCGTTCCACACAGGAACAAATTCCTTCGGTAATGCATTGTGCATTCCTTTAACCAAATCCCGAGGGCACATTCCGATTACACATCTTAGCACATCTTGTACGAGACTTTCCTATAGCATTCAATTTTGAGATTTACCCGATTTGTTGACAATTCAAATTCTAGTGATGCAAGTTTCATACAAGAACCACAATGTCAGATTTCCTTAACATTTAAATTCATATTTATTTTAACTTTAATACATACATACATAATTGGTCATTACAACCCTTCAGTCGGGATTGCGACCTAGTTTCTCCCACAACTTATGTTGTGTTCTAATTTTATACATGAGTGTCGGGACCTACAGTTTAAAGTCGACTTCGAACGACAGATTTTTGAGAAACTTTTCATGACAATTTTTATTTACTCTCAGAGTTTTTGCCAGAAATCTGCTGAGAGAAAGTTGCTGAAGAAATACTTTTTGTATTTTTGTTTTGATCGAACCCTGGCTTTACGTCTAATAAGCCAACACACACTACCTACTAGACAACGGCGACTTCAATGTAAAAAATATATTAAAAATTATTAAATCTATAATAAAATATTTTTATGAAATAGAATTGAATTTTACAAAAACGAATTACAAATTTTTGCTTGGACTATCTCTTAGAAATAGAATGTATTTTGAAAACATAAAATTGTAGATATTTTATGATGATATTCAAGATTTCTTCAAGACTATTGTGAAGACTTAAAAACAAATTTGTCCGAAATTCTAATTTTTTTTAGTCTTCAGATCGTAGTCATACAAGAAGTTTGAATACAAAGAAATAAAGAAAGAATTGTCTTTTTTAAATGAACTCAGTTAAAATCCTCGTTGATAGTCTGCGTGTCGTTATTCAAATTTTGTATTCTTTTAATAAAATTTACAGGTTATTATTAAAAAAAAACTGTAAATTGTGAATTTTTGTGAATTCAATTTTTTAATTAAATCTATCACAATCTATTTAACTAAATCAATCACACAACAGAAAATATATTTATAAATCGGTTCTTTCTTTAAGCGCTTCCCATCTTTCATTAAGTACACAGTACACCCAAACCTTTTTTTACACGGTAGATACGTTCCAGCGGATACCGTGTAAAAAAACACGTAAAAAAAGACAAATATTATGTATGTATGTAAGTGTATAAACAAACTGAAAAGATGTACATAGAATTGATGCAGCAGCCTACATATGCCTATAAAATTGAATAACTTTATAAAAACGCAAAGATTTAGTTCAATAGTATCTCTCTAAGACATTCCCCTTTTGCTAGCCTGTCCAGAATTTTTACCTTTCCTTCTAAGGAAATAGCGTTTCGTTTTTGTTTACTCATGGCTAGGTTAATGATTTTAAATTAATAACAGAAAACCTCCATAGATAGTAAAACTATTAACTTACTTTGTTAACATCTAAGATTAACTTTTTTCACTTTAAATTACCGCTGAATAGCACTGACCTGTCGAATGTCAATAGAAACTGAAGTGTAAAAACAAGTGCACAGACAACTACATATGCAAATACATTCGTAATTTGTGAATCCCCGAATAATAAACGTAGAGGGAAGTTACCAAATCTAGTTTTATTTTTTAAAGCGCAAAAAATGATGCCGCATTATTTTTTATGCACAAACTGGAAGTTAAACGGGATTAAACGATTTTATCCGTATAAAAAGGAGCGAACAAAAAAATGGTAAATTTGTTAAAAAAAACCGTGTTATTTCAAATTCGCGTAAAAAAAATGTGTAAAAACAGGTTTGGGTGTATACTATCGTTCAAATGTCCATCACGGCTTCTCTGGGCGAAGCATAATATAATAGACATTTTCTATTAATGTGATGAATAAATCGGGTTAAATTTTACCGCTGAAATAGTTGATCTTGACTGTGAGGACCACTAGGTTTTGTGTGTTATTCGCATACACCTATGACTTAAGAAAGCCCCACAAGAAAAAGTCTGACGGAATCAAATCGCTCGAGCTTGATGTACACGTCAACACTACGTAAGATGATCATGACTTCAAATCGCTCATGCAGGATATCCAATGTGGCACGACTGAGACTTTTTCGGGTTTGCTTTGAATGCTCTTGGATGGATGTGAATTGGTATCGTTCCATATTTGGCAATTTTGTTTGTTCACGTACCAATTCGAAATGATTTTTCGTTAAAGATTTGGGTCAGTTGCCAACTGCTCCAGAGGTCATTCTGCAATCACGCGTCGTTGTCTACGATCGTTTACGTTCTGTTCCTGTATCATTTGACTTATGCGCGACTACCGGTTCAAGTCACGGATCAAAATTCACCATGTTGTGCCCTGCAAAAGTCGGAGTTGTTGTGAGCGACTCGAAATGGCATGTCTTGGATTATCTTCCACACTGTCACTCTGTACTGAAACAGTGGACTAGAATTTATTCATCATCATCACGAATGGAATGCCTAATTTATAACGGCAGAATATACTCCGCTTGTCTTCCTTCTACGAAACGACGAGTATGAATAGTACGAAATCGACCGATAAAAATTTTACGTGTGTGAATGAATGAATGGTCCACTCTCATTTGAATAAAGTATTAAACAAGCTGTATTATCAAACTCAGGTAAACAAACTTTAAAATCTTTAAGCAAAACAAATGTATATACAAATGTATGTGCGCATATATATTTTGAATATATGTAAATAAATAAATAGATACAGTGGATAGTAAAAGTCTTAGCAGCTTGAAACAAATCTATGAATTTAAAGCAAAATTTTGTATAAATGATTAGTTTTTATATTTATTTTATTAATTCATTTCTGTTTTATTATAAAACAAAAAAATTGTTTAATGTTTTTCACAAAACAAGAGAAAAATAAGGAACAGTTTCTGCTCTTTACACCACAAAAGTGTAAGTACCCCCAAAAAAACTCAAGAGTAAATTCAAAATTCAAAGGCCTAATATACGAGAATATTATCCCTTATATTTATTAGGATATCTCTATAGGTCATATACAATATATGTATGTATGTACAGTGGTGGCCTTATAATTAGAAACGACGTAGCAACATGTATGTTTGTGAATTTGTTTTACAGTTTTCACTGTGTACCTAGGATCAAAGGCTTTGTTTGGAGGACGTCTTACATAAGTTTTTCCATCAGATTGGGACAAATTAAACTTAGATTCGTCACTCCAGAGAACTCTGTTCCAGAAACATCGTTTCTAATTATAAGGCCAGCACTGTATATAGTATATGTATGGGTATTAAAGACATTAAAAATTCTTTTGTTTTATAATAAAACAGAAATAAATTAATAAAATAAATACAAAAACTTTAATTATTTATACAAAATTTTGCTTCATGAATTTGTATTGTGGTACAAAGACTTTTGCTGTCCACTGTATATGATAGTGTCAACATAAGAACGAGCATTTATTACTATTTTCAATTTGCATAATAAAAAAAGATTTTAAATTAAAAATTTACTCATCATTCTTAAAGCAGACAATGGTAAATGAATAATGTGTGAATATATTTAACTTGTATTGCTTTATAAACTAAAATGGACGTGTTAAAAAAGAAATATTTCAAAACACCGGCATTTAAAAAGCGGGTGTTTTTGTTTATAGCTTATTGACCGTTAAAATATTTGCTTAAATGATTATATCAACTTTTGTATGTGGAACTGATATTTATAAGTTAATATTATAAATTACAAACGATTAAAATAACTTATATTGAAGAAGTGCATCTACAGTTGTCACGTTTTGTGAATCTTGAAAACTTTCAAAAAAAAAACCGAAAAGATGTACATCAAAATCATCGAAAGCCAAAATAAACAACTCATATATACTTAAATATATTGTATATATGTATGTACATTATATGTAATATGTAGTATTTTCTTATCTTAAAAATATTTATAAATTTTTATCTTTTCAAAAAGGAATGCTTTAATTAATTAGGGTCAATATATCCCAGCACACAATATACATAAAACACAAATTGGGAAAAGTATAAAGACACTTAAACACAAATGTATTTAAAACTTTAAAATAATTAAATAAAATGAAAATACTTTTGTATCCATACATTCATTTATTTATATTTCTACTTATTACCCATACCACCTTGCAAATTATGTTGCCGTTGCAGCAAGTCTGTTATATGGATGGCAGCTAAAAATCTTCATGTTTTTAAAGAAAATTATTTTATCGCTTTGAACAACTTAAAAGAAATATTATAGAATAAAATTTTTAAATGTTTTTCATTGAGTTACAGCCACTGATGCTACTTGTGCTACTCTGCTATATACTCATACATTTTAGCTGTAGATATTGTGTGGTAAATATTTGTTCACAATTTTTCTTCATGGATAGAAATGAATTTGTGTCAGACAAACGATAAGAGAAGCAACAATAATAATCAGACAGGCAATAGACACGAATTTACAAATGTGTTCAAAATAATAGCAACAACATATTAAAATAATTGCTAAATTACATACATACATAATTGGCCATTACAACCCTTCGGTCAGGATTATGGCCCTAGTTTCTCGCACCACTTATGTTGTGTGTGTCAATTTAATACATGAATGGCGGGACCTACAGTTTAAAATCGATTCCGAATGACAAATTTTTGAGTAACTTTTTATCGCAATTTTATTTACTCTCAGAGTTTTTGCCACAAATCTGCTGAGAGGAAGTCGACGAGGAGAAATATTTTTCCATATTTTCTTTTTGATGTCTGGCCTAGGGTTTGAACCGTGGCCTTACGTCTAATAAGCCAACACACTACCTACTAGACTACGGCTACTTCTAATTGCTACATTAGAATGTATAAAAATCTTCCACAGATCAAGACTTAAATCAAATTAGTTTTAATTATCATCAGCATGCTTTAAGAAAAAAGTGAAGCCGAAAGCTTGTAAAAATTTATTTTCAGTTTTCTTTTTAAGGCAAAGTAAATATCAAATGGTTATTTGAAAAGCATGTACATTAAATAGGTAAACATCTTTTATTGCACTATCTGTCAATCTCCCACAGTGGTTCAGGGTTTCTAAGCCTACATGTAACATGTTTGCTTTATCTAGTCCTAGATTAACTAGAAACAGCAGCAGCGAAACAATTCTAAATGGCTTCAAACGTATATCGAATGTAAAAAATGTTAAATTCCTTTATTTAAAGCATTTCTTATTTCTTCAAAACTGCAAGCTTATGCTTTACAAACTAAATAATTTTTAAATAAAAAATCAACTTGTTTGTAACAATCTTAATGATATATTAAAACAATTCCAAATTAATATTAAAAAAGAAAAGAAAAAAGATCATGTTAGCCGTGATGTCATAGTAATTTAACAACAAATAAGAGGCCTATCAAAAATATTTTTTCCAAATTGTATCAGTCAACGTTGCATTAGTTTTAATTTAATTTACAATAAAAACTGATCATTTCTGAAGTTTATTCATAGTTTTATAAATAAAATTATTAATTAATTAACCAGCATAAAACACTATATATGCTAGCAATACTGTAAATATAAATACGTATAACCAAGTTGAATGATGTATTAAAAGTAAAATAGCTTAAAATTTATTAGTGGCATTCAAATACAACAAACTAATAAAAAAAAAACAGACCGACCGACATACAACCACTTCATTTGGCTGTATGCCAAAAACTGACAATAAGAACAACAACAACTAGAAATGAAAATATTGTATATACAATATTGTATATAAAATTTAGTGGAAAAACAGATAAAATAAAATAAAGAGAACAAAATCAAATAAACTGAATTCCTCCAGCTATAGAATAAAGTAATTATCAGTCTCATCTCCACACAATGCATTGTATCCACACGACAATAACGCCATCGTGTAGTCATATGCATGCATACTCCACAAAAATAGCAATAAAAATTAAAAATGAACAAAACGAAAAATTAAATTAAATATACTATCTATTTAAGTCTTATTTATTTGATCTAAACTAAATTTGTATTTGGTTTTGTAGTTTAAATTTCATAGAAAATTAAAAAGAAAATAAAATAAAAATACCAATACAGCGATGATCAGGTTCGAATTGTTTTTCAATGGTGTTTTGTTTCTTCAGTTAAAATTTTATTTACGTAGTTGTTACAAAGAAAGCATTCTGGTTACTTAAAATGATTTCATTCCTACACGGGAACTTTATTAAAGTGATTAAATTGTGGACATTTTTGGTCCTCATAATTCTGTGTCGATTGATTAGATGCACTTGAAAATATTCCGCTGTACGTGAAAGATTGCAAATTGACTGATTTAGATTGATTAAGAATTACATATAGCCAACTGACTATCGGTACATCGACAACTCATTAATTTCATTGGAAACCGGACAACTAATGGGTTTTTTGATAAAATCATATTCATTAATTTCATTTTATTCCGATTTGAGAATGTTGGTGATATTAATTCAATTTTCTTTAAATTGTGAATACTGAGATTTTTTTTATTAATTTATAATATTTCTTTTCAACAGGATGGTGAGTCGTTCTACACTGTCCACTAAACTCTGAGGATAATTAAAAACGAATAACGACGAATTTGACTGACAAAAACGTTCGATTTAATGTCAAGACTATAAGGTGCAAGCGATCGCAACTTTCTGTTAAATACAATATTTAAGCTTTAAAAGAAATTGTTTTTTCCACAATTATGCCGAAATCTCACCTAAAAATTCAACATAAGAATGTGTTCATATGCATGCGGGGAGGTCTTTTTGCCGATATCAAATTATAGTGGCTCTAGTATATATAAGTACATGACAAATATCCGCTAAATATAAAAAAATATGTATATAGTTTACCTCTTTGAGTGCTTTAAGTATGCCGAAGCGCGAGCAAAGGTACAGACAGGTCGGTGCTATAACTTGTTGTAAAATGATTTGTTGCATAAGCATCTTATGCAGTGTTCAAAAAAATACTCTAAAGTATGCAACGTTTGTAGTACAGTATACAATGTATACAATGTCGTGGGTAAAGAACACATATTCACTACAACGAGATCAAAACTCTTCGTTTCTATTTTAATTTTTGTGAACATGTACTCAAACTCTAACATAACGTACTGAACAGAGTTCACAAACACTATTTTTTAGTTTTAGTTCAGTACACAACGAAAAAAAATTGGGTTTTAGTGAACTTTTTTGAGTACACTAAAAAAATTAGTGTACGCGAGTGTTTATGTTCTCTCATTCAGTATTGTTGTGGTTTTGATGTCATTTATTATTCTTTAGGAACAATAGACATACATATTTCGCTTAAGAATACAAAGAAAAACTGACCATTTTTCTCTCTCTCTCTCTGTCTTACTGAATGAGAACAACAACTCTCGCGTTAAGGACACACTCAGGCATATTGTAGTTTAGGCACATACAGCAAGAGTATTTGCACCAATAGCTTCGCGTTAATCATAGCGCTTAGTTTGTCATCAACCCTATTGAGGTGCAAAATAGATCCGATTAATTACAAATAATTGTAAACATTATTTTCTTTTCAACATATTATTTCCACATACATACAATACTCAGCTGAAGAAAAAATCTTTTATAATTTTTAACAATTTTTACGCAGTTACTATGTACTTTAAAACAATTTTCTAGTATAGGATTCATATGTTTTCATCATTAGGGAGAAAAAAATCGGTGATTTAGTCTTCCGTAAAATACACCAATCGAATTCAAAAATTAATTGATTGTATATTGCTCTGATTTTCAATTCACTGGGTGTACAATAAAGCAAAAAAAGTCAGAAGCCGAGATTTTCGCTAATATTCACTTGTGGTCTATTTCAAAAAAAAAAAAAAAAAAAAAACTGCCAGCCTAACAAAAAGCATTCGTTCTATATCTCTCAAGCTAAATTATACTCAAGTGTTTTATTTATAGCGTGAAATGAGTAAATGGGCAATTTCGTGTCAAGTAACCCAATTTTTAAAATCGATTTGGATGAAATTTGCACCAAGGTTTGTACTATTGGATAGTAGCCCAGACATAAATTTTCAGCTCTATCAGTCAAGAACTGCCGGAGTTAGAGGGGTCAAAGTTGGACATTTTGGTCATACAGGGTTTTTTTTAAATGTGTGTAACTTTTCACCTATTGGCGCTAGCAAAAAATTTTCCAAAGGATATTAGATAGCTATTTCTTCAATCTTTCCAAAAATAATTTTTTTAATTTTTTAAAAAAATTTTTTTATTTTTTTTTTTTTAATTAATTTTCTTTAATTTTTTTTTAAATGGGTTTTTTTTGCTCAAAAGAAAGCTTATATCATTTCCTTTAAGGCCTTTATAATCGCTTACTGGGATGCGAGTGGGATACATATCAAAAAAAATTATTTTTTAAGATTAAGATTTTTCAATATTTGGCATAAAAACGTACTACCTAAATGATCTTAAAAAAGTATTTATTTGCATTCTAAGGACATTCGGAAATTAGTTTTTTATAAACAGTGTTAAAGTTTGTTACTAATTACTTATATAATTAATCTTCACAATGGGTTCCGCTTCCAAAAAGGAAATGTTGACTTCTTTTTGTTGTAATCCCTTAGACAAAAAGAAGCACAGATCATCAGATACGCCGAATATTTCCGACAACTTATTGATAAAATTCCCAAATTTCAAAATCATCCAAATCGGAAGACATCGATTTTAAAAATTGGGTCACTTGACACGAAATTGCCCAAATATAAAACAACAAATCATTGCCTTTTATGGTAGGTGAGATTCGTTGCAAAGGTTTTATTTAGGAACAATTGGATTCGTCAAGGGAGTCATTAGGAGGTATTTTTTATCAATCTTCCACTAAATTAGCAATTCTAAAATCTCGAATATATTTTAGAGATTAAGATTATAATCGCTTAGCTTATTTTTATTAATACAATATAATAATATTTTTTTCGAATGCAAGGACTTTTGGACCAGACCGTATCCGTTGGGTGAATGGATCGGGTTGTTATTTAAGGTTAATTATAGGGTTTATCACAGGGCACTGCGAGATTAGGTTGCTGATGGGATCTGGAGTAGATCCCAGCCGGACTACTGCAGGGTATGTTGCGATGAGGAGGAGTTGGAGACTGCCGAGCACCTCCTCCGTAACTGCCCAGCCCTTGGTAGGTTGAGGTTGAGGACCCTTGGCAGGGGCTTCTTGAGGGTTTGAATTCTGTGTCAAGAGCCGACATCAAGGCTCTCCACAGGTTTATTAGTAACTTGAGCTGAATGAGAAGTGCTAGGGCTGCATCAGTGTAGTCGCGTTCTCGCTTTTTGTTTTATTTGGTCTGTGTAATTCCTTCGCTTCCCATTCCCCCTTCCTACTTCCGCTCCGTTTTCCTATCCCCTCTTGTATCCTTCCTTCTTAAGAACGTTACGTACAATGGGTCAAACGACCTCCTGTACCTAACCTAACCTAATAATATTTTTTAATAAAACAATGTTTTTCATAGTTATTTTTATTAAAAAATTTGTGGCAGTTCTAACTTGAGTTTAACTGGTCAATACTGCTAGCATAAATTTAAAAAAAAGAATAATTAAGTTTTAATTTAAAATTACATTTCATTAAAACATCAACTTTTTAAAACATTTAATAAATTTTGACTCAAGCCTAATAAAATGTGAAATAGCCTTCAAGGCAATTCGATATTATTGTCATGACTCTTTTACTATTACGACAAATTTAAAGTAAGGCATCTGATAATATTGTATGAATACATCAGAACGGTATCCATCCACTTGTCGAACGAAAACACCTTAAGCAGTTGTTATTTTAGTCATCATAATGTCTATATTTCCTAAAATAATAAATTTTTTCTTAACTGCCACAGTTTGTGGGTCAATTATTAAACTGACACTAATGATTTATTAAATTTATTTCAATATAAATTTATAGAATTACGTACACAAGCATACAAGTGTAAAAAAGTACCCACGAACAAGGTTGATCATTTATTTTTTTGTGTTATTTTCTATACGATATCTATTTATTTATTAAAGTAATGATGGCATTTCAAATCAGATACTAAGGAATGTATTTAAAAAGAATTAAGAAAATAAATAAAAAATACAAATGTTTAAAAGAAAATAACAGATTGTGTTTCTTGTGCAAACAACTGGTTTTTGGAACATTTTGCAATACTTTTTATTGGTATTTATTTTTTTTTTTTTAAATTTCTTTATCAAGTGAATTCTAAGAAAAAAAAACGTTTTTTTTTATTAAATATAATCAAACAAACAATATAAATAAACACAATGAAATGTGGTCTTTGTATCAATAAAAAATATTAAATACGATATTTTTAATATGATGTATCCGCACATACATTTTATTTTTTAACATTTCAGTCTCTATAATTCTAATCACAGAAGAAGGAGTGTAAAGGAATGTCCACATTTAGGAAACAAGTAAAAACCATATTTTTTCTAAACTTTTACTTAGCAAACGTGAAATGTGTTTCGTATAGTAAAAAAAAACTAACAAAACCAAATAACAACTTCAAACTAATATATGTTCGTAATGGTTACCTTTAAATTCGAACAGAGATGGATCGCAACTGCCTACATATGTATATTATATTGTAATTATAGCGTTTACTCATTCGAACTGATATATTGTAGGACCTGAGTAAATTTCTTCTTTTCGACAATTTTTAAAATTGAATCATTACATTTTCATTGATAGGTTCAAACGAAAATCTAAATAATTCAATCACGATTAACCGTATTGATACAAAATTAGATCGCTATGAATATATTATATTGTATACTTCACAATCGAAGCTGAACCCTTACATTGTATTAGGCAGTCCTAAATATTTCAACAGCCAATTACCACGTTACTTACAAGACTTGATGTTCTACGCACTGCAAATATCACATTATTGTCTAGACCCAAGCGGGAGAGCTGACATTTATCCCTTTCCTATCCGCCGAATTTATTCTGACTTTGAGTGACTAAACTTAAAAAAAATCTATAAGTTCAAAGAAATTTTTTGACTAAGCTGGACACTTCTGAAGCTACAATTTTGTCTGAAACTGTCCACTGGTTTCATTTAGTAAATAAATAAATGTTCATATTTAACATATTAATACATTCATACATACCTCCTCCAAAATTGCTATTGTTTGGCGACAATCCGGCATACGAGATGCAAATGTAGATGTTGTTGGCGAATTATAGTCATCTCGTGTCTCCTCCACAAACTCGGCAATACCAATCAGTGCAGGCGGCATTTTTTACCAAACGGACACAGGACACTGAAAACAGTGCCAAGACTGGGTGCCCGAAATATTAATTTTAAAAAGTATTTAAACGGCAAAACAAATTTAGCACTAATGAATAGACGACTAAACGACAGTAATGTTATTAAAAGGCAATGTTTTTGTTTATTTGTTGGTCTGCTTTAAACAATTTAAAACAGCTGGGCTTTATCATACACACACACTCGCACACACATACACGCACACTAATGCACATGGACGTCAATCGCACGCACTAATTGTGACAAAAAATGTTGAAGAGAGAAAAATTAAAAACAAAACAATATTTGAGCAAATAGCATTTTTGTTGTTGTCAATACACAGTTCTTGAAATAGAAAATCTTTTTCTAAACTCAACAACAACAAAATACTAAAATGTGAAATACAATCCAAAACAATAAAGATGAGGATTTGTTTGATACAACAACAACAATATTGTTGTTTTATAGACATATATTGTTACAAATATTTATTACTGAATTGTTATGTTATTTCCTTGCATTTCATTTTTCTCCTTTTTACGTTATTTTTGTCTTCGTTGATTCTTTTTATGACAATTCAATGTGCAAAAATAAAAACACTAACGGCACGGGTAAAATACATTCAGTGCGCTGTTGTTGTTGTGTTGAGTGGAGCCAAAATGATTCAAATTTATTTATACTTCACAACCACACATGAATACAAATTGTTTTATAGTATAAATGCTTATTACAAATCTGTCTCATCTCTATACTTCATCCGAGCATTGTGCATTTATTTCCTTTAATTCACTTAGTTTCATTAACTTGTACGATCGTTTTGTAAATTAGATTATTGTTACAGGATTTTCACTTTAAATTCGTCTTGTCAATTTCGCCTAGAACGCAATTTAGAGGCACAAGAAAGAGAGAAACAAAACCGACGACAGGAATTCTATTTTTTACTATTTATATGGACTGCTGCTACCACCGCAATTTGTTGTTGTAAATTATTTTCTATTACTGCCTTTGATATTTTTCTTGTTGTAGTGGTTGTAGCAACACCCATTTTTCGCCACTTGAAACCTTTTCCTACATTTTTATTAAAACAAAATACATACGAAAATAATTTCATTGTTTTTATAACACTTATTGCATTGTATTATTCATTTCAACAATTAATAAAATGTTGATTTTTTGCATTTTTTTCTTATTCTCGTTACTTAAACAACCTTCAATCGTAATTCACTTTTTGCTCTTTTCTTTATTTTTGTTACTTCTTTCGATATCTTCTTAGCTTTTTATTGTGTTAATTCATTGATTCATATCTTCACAATAAGACAATTTGCTTCTTTATACATTTGTTACTAATAGAACTTTATGTTTCATTGCGTTTTATTTTTCTTTCAATTATTTAACTCGGTTTTTGTGCCTTCCTTTATAAGATGTTTTCACACAAAATATTTTTTGCCAGTATCACTGGTGTTGCGCACAAAGGCAATAAAAAAGTATAAAAGTGGTGTTATGTCAATATTAGTTCTTCAGCATACCGCTAGTTAGCGCAACAGTTCTTCAGAGACGTTCTCGCTTGTTTGTATACTTCTGTCATTCATTCAATTAGTGTTGTCAATAAGTGGAACAATTATAACGCTGAAATGTAATATTTATACACATAAAAAATAATTCTTTTCATATTGTTCGACTTTTAAATGATTTTTTTATTATTGCAATTAATGTGCTTAAAAAAATACTGTTCAATAAAGCCAACCACCTTCCACAAAAATGATTACAACACATAATAGTTTATATAAGAGAAAAAATAAGAAATTGCCAAAGAAATTTTTCTATATTAAATTAAAATAAAAATTTGTAAATTAAATAAAATCTAGACTTGAGAATAGAAAATAATTGCGTAACTATAGAAAATTTTAATGAAAGAATATTAAGAATGCTTACTGTTTTTTATGGAACGTTACAAAAATATTAGTTTTATTTCATTTTCTCATTTAAATAGCTCAAACTACTATTGCAGCTGTAGCGACTTTACAAACTCAATATTAACCCAGTTTTGTTGGAGATACATCTAAACCGCTTACCTCCTTCACATGACGATCAATTTAAAATGTTAAATTTTAACTAAAAAATCAGTTTTCTTTTAAAAGTTTAATAAATTCTTTAAGTGAAATGCGTCACAACTAGTTTGTTAAATAAACTACACAAAAAACAAAAAAATCTCAAAAAGTAACCAGATTTTTAACTAGAAATAAATTTTGTTAATACACATTAATTTATAAACGCAAAGTACAATAATCACAAGATGTGGAAAATATTTTCCTTAGTAATTAATTCAGAAACCGACTGAAATTATAAAAAATTTGTCATACAGAATGCTATATTTTTCTCTATATCTATTACGCTGAGGAATCAATCTCTAAAAATAAAAACTAAATGTAACTTCAATATATTTCTTTCAGTGTTGAAAAAATTTTTACTCATCAAAAACATTTGGTATTTAGGTGTTTGAATGTTTTTACATCACTAATTGCCATTTGAAAAACCGCACGTTTGCTAAGTAGTGTTTGGTCAGAAGAAAACTCAGAAAACTGTTGTTTTGCAATTTAGTGAAGTTGTTGGTGATAAAGAATGGCTGCAAAGAGGCAAGCAACGTCTGATTTAAATCACGAAAATTGGGATCGCGAAGAAAAACCAGAGGACGCTGGAATATTTCTGACGGCATCTGAGGATGAACTAAAGAGTCGCGTAATAAAAAAGGCCAAAAGAAAGTTGGCTACGGGCGCGGGAAGTGATACAGCTGATGCTGGTTCCGCTCCCAAAAGTGTTTTTAGTGGTTTTTCGGGTTTTGGAAAACCGACGACGCCTAGTGCTACTGCTTCGTCATCGCCCTTCTCATTTTTAAGCAAAATTGCTGTTACTTCAACGAGCGCACCAACAACAACAACAACAACATCTTCCAGTGGTTTTGTTAGCAGCAGTACAACAACAACTAGTGCCACACCAACATTTTCCTTTGGAGGAAGTACTGCATCTACTTCAATAGGTAAAACAACAGAAATTGCTAAACCATCATCGACATTTTCTTTTGGAAATACCACACCCTCAACGTCTATCTCTGGAGCAGCAAAGACTGTCGCAACAACACTAAAAGATTCTTCGACGATTTCTTCAGAGTATTATAAGAAATTGAGCAGTCTTAATCAAGCTGTCAGTGAATGGATAAAGACACATGTCGATAAAAATCCTGTATGTATTCTTACTCCGATCTTCAAGGATTATGAAAAATATTTGCAAGAATTAGAAGATGAAAAGAAAAAAGATGAAAAAAAAGAACGTACGGAAACAACCTCAGCAGCGTTCGATAAACCGGCTCTATCTACAGCGCCATCAGGTCCTGGAACTTTTAAATTTTCGTCTACTACACCTAGTTCCGCAACAACCACTGCACCTACATCGACAACGATAGGAACTGCACCCAAAACGAATGGTTTTAGTTTTGGATTAAAAAAGACTGAAGATTCCACTGGCTCAACAACAACCTCTACTTTTTCTTTTGGATTAAAGGCAACCAACTCTGAAACATCTACTTCCACTGCAACTACAACACCGTCGAGTGGATTTTTTTCATCTTCTACAGTAAAACCATTTTCGTTCACTCCCGGTGCTACTCCATTTTCATTTGGCAATATTCAACCACCAACATCATCTAGCTCCACCAATTCAGGAGCAGCAGCCGAAAATGCGGACGAAGATGAAGAACCACCCAAAAATGAGTTCAAGCAGGTTGTTGAAGATGATGCAGTATATTCAAAGAAATGTAAAGTTTTCGTTAAAAAGGATGGAAATTTTGTCGATAAAGGCGTAGGCACTTTGTATTTGAAGCCAGTCGAATCATCGGGTAAAACTCAACTACTAGTGCGGGCCGACACAAATTTGGGTAATATTTTGGTTAACTTAATATTAAGCTCGGCTATTCCCACTCAACGTATGGGTAAAAATAATGTTATGATGGTTTGTTTACCAACACCAGATGCCGAGAAACCAACCTCTATGCTATTGCGCGTAAAGACTGGAGAAGAAGCTGATGAACTTTTAACAAATATTGACAAATATAAAAAGTAAGGTCTATGAGTGTGTTGTTTTCTATATTTGTGCGTAAAATGTTCATCGTAGGCTTAGCTAATAAAAAATTAAATAAAAAATGTTAAACTTTACTCACTATAAAGTCTTCGTAATGTAAATGGTTAGTTTCAATGTGTAAATGCTAGGTTTAGGTTAGAGGACGTGTACTTGACAAGTACAATACCCGGAGGTCAAGTTGACCCATTGTACAAAAAAAAGTTCTTTAAGTGAGAGGATAATAGAGGGGATGATAAAAAAAGGAGAGGAAGTAGGAAACGTATAGTAGGAAATTACATAGACCAACAAACACAAACACCAAATGTGTAAATGTTTGCTCCATTAAATTTGGACAGAAGGTAAGAAAATAAGTAAATTTTTATTTTATTAATACCATAAACTCGTTCGATAGGATATCAATCGTAGTTGTTGGCTTGAGCTTCATTTTCTGTTAAAATCAATACATTTCCGTTTCTCGTGCAGCTTGTTTTTGCTGTTGGTTCACTAGAATTGTCTGCAAGTGCTTTAGTGACTAGGAAAATATTGAAACAGTATTAGGGTAGGTTAGAGGACGTGTACTTGTCAAATAAGACAAGTACAGTACCTGGAGATGGAATTGACCCATTGTACAACGTCCTTAAAGAGGGAAGGATAATAAAGGAATAAAAAGGAGAGGATGTAGGAAAGGGGAGAATGGGAGGTGGAGGAATTACACAGATGAGACACAACAAAAAAGGGGAGATGGCGACTACACTGATGATGCCCTAGCGCCTCTTAACCAGTCTAAGCCACTAATGAATCTGTGGAGAGCCTTGATGTCAGCTCTCGACACAGAATTCAAACTCTCAAAGAAGGTCCTGCCAAGGATCCTCAACCTACCAAGGGCTGGACAGTTACAGAGGAGGTGTTCGATAGTCTCCAACTCCCCCTCATCGCAAGATGTCCTGCAATAGTCCGGCTGGGATCTGTTCCCGATCCCCGTCGGCGACCTAATCTCGCAGTGCCCCGTGATAAAACCGACAACTGTATTGGTTTTTCATAAATTTTGTTTTTTATTTGAATATGTATAGGTATTTAGGGCATTGTTTTTTACTTTCATCACTTTATTTGTATATACTGGAAAATAGAAACCATTACTTAAATTATAATTGCTTTTGTTTACGTTTTGTGGATGGATGAGGATCCAGGATTGAAAAATAAGTTTCCCCATAGGAAGAAGCCATGTTTAAAAAGCTATCAATATAACACGTTATATAATACGTTAGAACAAATTGGATTGGAAAAGAAATAGCTTTGAAGAATTGTCTTCTTTTTTAAATAAATTTAATTCGAAAAAGATCCCCAACTGACACGTCTGTATATGTCAAGAACTTGCTGTTGCATAAGCACAGCAGACGTAGATAGTCAACTAGGTTCTATCACCAGTTGATATCCATTTAAAGAATAGACAAATAAGCTTAGTTTACCTGAGTTCCTTGTGGGATCTTATGATGTCATATCGCTGACTAAGATCTTTACTTTTGCAGGATATGTGGAGGATTCGGAGACGATACATTATTTTCTTCGTGATTACAGGTTCTTGATAGCAGAAGATTGAAGTGATAGGACTTCGTTGAGGGTTTAAACCCTATGTCAGCAGGAGATATTCAGGTTCTACTGAAGTTTATAATGGGATTAAGCTGACCCAGGACAAATACAAAGAATGGGTCACATTACCTCTGAGTGTTTTTGTATATCTGCCACTAAGACTATACCCGTCGTTAAAACTAACCTAACCTAAGGAGCTCAATGGTTGGGAGCTACATATGATTTAACACACTTCCATATCTATTTGCGATACACAAAACTGGAAGTGAACCTACAACAATATTGTACGAAAAATATCGTCAACGAAGCAAGGCAAAGGCCAGAATTATCGCCAAGTATCTAATGGGATTGAAGTGCTCGCTTCTCAAGCAATTGATTATCTCTACTGTCAATAATTAGAACAAACGACTCCATTAAAACAGCCAGAATCGATCAACAAACAAGGCGTTGAGACAACGATAGACAACACACTTCAGAAGAACCCTGTAGAAATTAAGAAAGCTTGATAAAGTTATGTTGCATTCATCATATAGCCTAGACCTTGGAGCCCCAGATTATCATTTGTTTCGATCTCTGCAAAACTCTCTTAGTGGTATAAATTTCCTGGAGGCCTACAAAACGTAATTCCATCACTTCTTCACCTCGAAATGTTTACGTATCGACTGTCATATATTGATTCCATCGTTTCAAATATAAGAATAATGTGATTAATTTCGCAACAAATATTTAATCGAACTTTTTCGAATACCCAATATTTCATTTATAATGAGAGTTAGCACTTAAAATACTAAAAAGTTAATAAAATTAAATTAATCCAATTATTAGAACAAACCTTTTTTAATTTTTATTTATTTATTGTTATTAAATTGCTCATTATTTCAAATTACAATAGAAAAAACACAGCTATGCCGTTACAAAAGTTTAATTTAAATTAATTAAATTTTTTTAATTTTTATTTTCTATACAATAAAATAAACGGTAAACTATGGATTTTATTCTACAAATTATTCCCTAAATTTTATATTTAGATTTACATTCGACTTTAGATTTATAGTTTCTAAAGCAAACGAAAATATCTTTAAATATTTTTCTGAATACAAATTACAACGGAAAAAAAGGAACAAAAAAGACACACGAATATAATTCGTTTTTTTTTTTATTTCAAATTTAGTTTCCTTAACTATTTACTATAACAATTTAAAGAAAGAAAGAAAAAAAAATAGAAATTATTGAATAACAATTAAAATTAACATTTGATTTTTTTAACTTTTATATTTAAATAAACAAAAAAAAATTGGTTATTATTTATAAAATGAGTATGATAATGCAAAGCAATAGACTAAATAGAGCAATATAGACTAAATTACATATAAGTTATCTTTAATTTTTAAAAGTTTGCAACTTCAAAAATTGATACCCATTTCCATTTCAAGCATACATACATATGTTCTTTCATTTGACAAGCAATTATTTTTTTATAACCATAAGAATGCCTATATCATCAGTTAAATTTTCTATGTCATAATATACAGTTTTCTCTATCGCCACCATATCGCCAACGTTCATTATCGTCACCTCATTATTTGCAGTTACTCGGAAATTACCTACTAATGTTACAAAATGTAAATGGAATCGTTTTGTTTTCTTTTTGGGCTTTTTTTGTCTAGGCTTAAAACGCAAATAGCCCAAACTAGCTTTTTCTTCCGTATCGTAGAAAGCATATTCGACACCTTGTAGTTCTGTAAAAGAGAGATATGCTGCTGTAGATATGCGCATTTCTTTGAAGATTGTATCGTTACGTTGAGCCACACTATGAGAATCAGTGACATTCTTAAGCCATGAAATCAGTTCGTAATTGGAATTATTGCTTGTCCCTATTGAAGAGCACGAAATGGACGATGTAGAAGTTGTATTTGATGTGGAATTAGATGTTTGTTGACGTTTATTGACAGTGGAAAGAGCACCTTTGGATACAGTGCTTGTTCCTGCAGATTTTATGCGGGCGACACGTACCCTTACGGGTTTGACTTTCAGCTCATTGATAACCGTAGGGTGAGGAGGAGGACATTCCGAATTAAGAATAGAACTTGAATTACGCAATTGATCGAAAACATTGTTTAAGTGATCAATAGGTGGTGGGGTAACCATTGTTAAGCGACTGCATTCAAACGCATCATTAGAAGTTTTGAATTTTTTATTTTTGTTCTGATTTCGTTTAGCTTTCTTGTTTGTAGATATTTCGTTAGCGACCTCTACATTCGGATATGTTGTCGCTGTTAACAGATCATTTTCCGGTACTGTCGGTAATGTGGGTTTTACGTTCCTTGTGCTTTTAGGTTTCTGGGTCGACGTTGGCTTATAGCTTTCACTTGATTGCCCATTTATTTTCAATATCTTCTTCTGCTTTGCTCTTTTTTCTCTTTCCTCCCAGCGAGTACGAAGAGTTTTTTCAAGAAACTTTTGAAATATTGGAAGAGATTGTTTTAAAGGTACATGACCACGCTTCGATCTACGAAGCGTACTATCTTGTTCGTTAGTACTTTGATCTGACTGTTGGGACGTCGTCGAAGTTTCAAGCAATACATTCGATCTAGATTGAACAGTTTTATCTTTACGTGCTTTTCTTTTTGGTGGCGGATGTAAAGGTTTTTTAAATATTTCATCATCATTTTTATTAGTGTTATTGGAAATTGCATGCGTTATTCCTTCAGTAGCTGTTAATTTAGTTGTTTTTTTACTATTATCGGCAGAGGTGCTTGAGTTAAAATTAATTGGACTAATATCTCTGAAATCACTTTCGAAAGTTGGCGGTGGAGGAGGTAAAAACTCATTTTCTTCGCTTGTAGTGGGTGATAGTTGCAGTGGCCCCAGTTCCCTCTGAATAGGAGACATTGGAGGCGTTATAGGTGGTGGTGGCGATACAACTTTTGGAATTGTAATTTTATTTGATTTTGGAGGAGACTTTAAACATGGCAAACTTTCCTTTCTATTTCGAGTGCTGTAACGTTTTAATTCTCCAGAAGTATTTTCTTCTGAACTATTCTTATCGGGCGAATCCGAGAGTTCTTGACTATAGAGTGAACGCCTGGTTTGATCAACGGAGGAATATTTTTTTTTCTTTTCAGTTATCATTTTCGATACCCATAAATACTGCTTTAGTTCCTCTGGCACTTCTTTTTTCTTTCTTCCTCTCTTGGATTGTCTATTGTTTGAAGAGTCTTTTCTACTTTTAAAAGAAATGCGATCTGTTATTTGTTCACCTACCAAAGAAGACGCTCTTGCATCACGAAACTCATCAGGAACTGGAGGAAATTCATCAATTGCACTTTGCACTTCCTGAACAAGAACCTCCTTGTTTACATTAGACGCTACAGCGTCATTAGAATATTGCGTAGAGTCATTCCCTTGAAGATTACGGCGCAATAACTCCATATCAATTTGATCGTCTAATTGCTGCTGTATTCTAACAGCATCTTCACTTGCACGAACTGATTTACGGCCAGAAATGCTAAAAATTTTACCCAAAGAATTACGCTTCCGCAAATCAAGTATCTCGTAATTGCTCATTCTTGCCAGCTCCTGAGCAAATTTTTCACCATTTAACGGTGTTCCTGGGGGCTTATTTAAAGTTAATTTTTTCCTCCTAAGAGTTCGTCCCCGATTTATTGAATAGCTATTACTGTGAGCCAGTGGAGGTGGGTCGTTTTCAGTTTCAGTTAAATGCTGGGAATTGTCCATTTGTAATTTTCGTCGGGACATTGAGCGTTTTCGTAAACGTTTAGTTCGTATTTTAGAAGAACTTAAAACCAAATTTAAGGGATCCCGGCTGTTTTCTATACTACAGTGTTGTTCTGGTGCTTTGGGTGTCTCATCTTCATCATCTGTGATTATGTCGGTTAGCTTGACATTGTCTTCGTTAATCTCATTCAATATATTATTGTCATTTTTATGCACATCAGGCTGGTCTATTTCTGTTTGATTCGTATTGATAACTAACTTAGGTGATTCAGTCTGTGTTGTAATAGCAGTTTTATTAGCAAGAGCGGTAGCTGTACTAGTCCTACCGAAATTTTGTGTTACTGGTATAACTACCACAGAAACTTTTTCATTATTTGTTTGTAATTCAACAATATTATTTGATTCAGGTTGATAATTTTGAGTTTCAGGTATCTCCACGTCCATGGAATCTGCAGTAGGCAGCACTATTGATATGTTATTTCTCGGTGGAGGAGTATTAGGTATTTCATGAGTAGGTTTATTACAATCTAAAGACTCATTTTTTTGTTGATTAAAAGACCGACTTATGGATAGCATCGCTGCTGCTCTACTGTGTTGTTGTTTAAAATCATCTTCAACATGGGAAGTTGTTTTATTTAGATTTTTGGGGGATAAAATATTTTTAGAATTTGCAATTGTCATTGAAGCCGTTCTACGTTCGGGTGTTTTTAATGTTCCCTTCGGTAAGTGTTCCGCCCGAGATCTTAACATATGCGAATGGCTTGGACTACTAACTCTGGGTATTTTCTCGGGTGTTAAAATAACTTGACCTGCAGTTAATCCTTTTTCTACTGTATATGTACGCTTCAAAAGCGAATCTGGTGAATTCAAGATATTGTCTGCATTATTTTCTTCTTGAGTAGATTTGATCTCTTCCAACCGACTTTCATTATTAACTTTATTTAAAGTGGCCTCTAGAAGGTTATCCATATAATTCTTTAATTCTTCATCCTTGCGTTGTAGATTTCTTATTAATGTATTAGTATGGTCACAACAGGAATTATTTTCATTTGTATTTCCTTCAGCAGTAATAGGCATATTTTCCGATTCTGGACAACGAACAGAAGGCGGCGGTGACGCCGATTTCCTTGGCGACACCCGAGAAAGTGGCGGTGACGCCGACTTCCTGGGCGACGCCCGAGAAAGTGGTGTACTACATAAGGGAGGTTCAAAATTAGAGCTGGAAACTGTACTCTCAAATTCCTGTAATAAGGTCCGCCTGCCAAAAATTTTTGACGATCGCTTCAAAGTATGACGCCTTAATCTATCACTAGGGGAGACCCCACCACTGTTTCTTAAGATTGACAATCGAGGATTAATGGGCCCGCACTGACTTAAAGCTCTTGAAGGACTCTCCGTGGGCACCGATAATTCTCTTTGAACACTTTCGACATTACCTTTTGAAACCGCTTCTACATGATTATTGGTGTTGGAGCGAATATCTTTCTTTAAAATATTTTTAGATAACTTGTCGTTCACTTCACCTATGACATTATTCGTTAAATTCGTATCTTTTACTCCTACTACAGTTTTGTCTTCATTCTCATTCATTACATTATTTTTGTTGTTGTTGTCGTTATTATTATTTATTTTCGCTTCTTCTTCCGGCTGAGATGGTGGCAATTTTTCCAGCTGTACCTTCAGGCTTAAACGCTCAGGTTCACTATTCAAGAAAACAAAATTTTGTCTCCGAACACCACCCCGTCTTTCTTGAAGAAATTCCGCCAGACGTTGGCCATCGCTGTCGTCATTATTAAAAAACTCCGATAAGTCTAAGCTAGTACTGGCCTGTGACATTTTCTTAATAAATTATATTACTCTTTCAAACTAATGAAATAAAAATGTCAATATTTTTAGCAAATTTACATTTTATTTATTTACATTTTCTCTTTTCACTATTCAAAACCACAGTTAAAACAAAAACTTTTATTTTTCACCACTTCGTTTAACAAGCTTATGAGCTGCGCGTCATTTAATTTTCTCACAAATATTGAGTACTTGGTTAACGGGTAGTCTTTAAACAGTGTTGTATTTTAAAATACACTTACGAAAATATTGCTGTTGTTTCCATACACTGCAGAATAATTACATTTCGGAAATTTTTATTCAGATTTATTGAAAAAAGCAAAATATTTTCTAATATCGTAAATTACGTTGTACACAATATTCCCATTTACCATATAAATACAATACTCGGAATTCCGACACAGCTTCCTAAACCGCTTAAATTGTTAGCATGAATATTGTCCATGATTGGCGGCACCTACAGCTTAAATTTGAATCCAAACGAGAGAAGCTTTTCGTAGCAATTAGTACCTCTTGGCTATTCATCAGAAGATTGCTGAGAGGGTCATCGAAAGAAATATGGTTTTTCATATTCGTCTTATTTCAAGATGTCTGAGCTGTGATTCGAACTCTGGGACACGAATTTTATAAGTAAAAATCAAACTAACAGCAAAAATTCAATAGGGATTTTATTTGCAGGGCTGGCATAAATATACGTGCAACAAAAGATAGGAAGAAATCTTTAAAAGGAATAAATAGCTTGGTATTATTATTCTAGCTAGCTAGAATAAAAGAAAAGTGTGTTGAAATTGCTGTCTTAAATTGTATTACATTGCATAGCATTAATAAAAAAAGTGCCTAGACACTTGTTTCCGGTACCTTATGGCATTTATCCTGTAGCCTCTGCAAGTTCTAGAAAATTGGAGCTTCGTAAATAGATAATTTGGTTCCTTTAGATAAATAATCTTGTGTAGGAAAATCAGCATACGATATTTCAAAAGACTTCCCAGAGGCATTGTAGATTTTATAGAAAAAATGCGAGAGACTACTATATTTACTGCGCTATGTTATAAGTTACGTTAATTTTTGAGCTCACATCCATACTAGAGGGTAGGAATCATATATGTTTTCGCCAAGAGCATAAAGGACTGAGTCCTAGAGATTCCTCAGCATAACATACGTCTTCCCAGAAATCGTATTAACATGGTTAGTCCAGGAAAGCTGACTATTAAAAATAATACCTAAGTTCTTGGCACATTGTACTAATTACAATTCTAGTACCCAACGACTAATGGTGGCAGTAGGTTTGGCAAAAGACCAATTATGATAGCCTTAGATTTATTCGCGTTTAAGCAAAGATCATTTGCAGTAGTCCATTTAAATATGTATATTGTCAAGGCCCTGTTTCAGCTTTAATATACAATTGTCGATGTAAGTTTTCAAACAACTAATGTGAGAGTCGGACGTCATTGACACATTCAGAACAATTTTCAAAAAATTCATAGCAATATAGTGTTACAAAGTATTACAAATAAAACACGCAGGCCCTGTACTCAAAAAGCACTTAAAACTTTAATAACTATTTGTTATCAAAATGCTGTTATATTAAAAAAAAATTATATTTATTTGGCAGTATTCATTTCAAATCAGTTAAATTTTTTATTTTGTAGTTATTGGACAGACGTTTGCCTTTATTTATTTTATTTATTTACATAAAAATTCATTTCTAATAAAATATGATGGCTTTGGAAAAGTTAAAAATTGAACTTTTAGTTTCATTTCTAATGCTATTTGCATGCCACAGGTTTTTTTTGATATTTGTCAGTTGGTTGAAGCACACTTCCCTATAATACCAGGGAAGACTCCGTAAGAAAGAATAGTGTCAGTAAATAATAGTAAATTGAGCCCTTAAAGCAGCATAAAAAATCAGATTTCCCCACAGGAACCACAGTATATCAGCCAGGGACAGTACTATGCCACACTTTTCGGAGCTTGGCAAATGGTATTTTGATATTTCATCTGGAATGTCCTGTTTAACTATCCAATATCAATTTGCAGTGATCCTGTTTTGTTGATATTAATCCAAAGGTCAACCTTTATCGACTTTAATTGCACGTCCTGAAGTAAAAACAAAACAATATCATCGGCGGGTTGAAAAATTTATAGACATTAATTAGGAAGTTGGTATAGTTGTCCAAAATCAATCAGCAACTGTGAAATAGGACGTACCTGCCTTACACCATAATCGAATAGTACGCTATACTTACCGTTGAACAGACATTTAGCACCGTCATATCTGTTAATTAATTTATAATTATATTTATAATCTACGGTGATACTATCTTATTTTCGAAAACTCTACGGATTTGTTGTTAGCAATGCTATTTAGGATAATCTTGCTATTAGAAAATTCACATTCTCTACTATAAGGGATCCTTTATATTGGATGGACCCGTATATTATATAAAGCTTGATGTAACATGTCTAACATAAAGGCATAGTTTTTAGTGTTCGGCGTATTGAATGCTCAGTTTTCCTTTTCTTTGAGGTAGAAACGAACTGGTTTTAAATGAACAAGGACCACACGACATGGCGCGCCTCTTTGGATGCGTTGATAAATCGACAACCCTTCGACTAGTGGACTTGTGGCTGAATCCAACGCTGGTAGCGGACTTCCTCGGACTACCAATTACCTAACCATGACCACCAACGTACACACCTCATAATATCATCTCTCAATCCATATTATCTCCGTCAGTATCACATTGGCATACAATGAACATATAAAACTTACATTCTCCTTAATATTCAACAGGGAGACAATTCCGGAGATAGCAGCAGAGCTGTTACAACAGCCAACTATTAAGTGATTTCCAAAGCGAACAACAAAACTAAAGTTCGTTTACTATTTATAATAGACATATGAAACCAAATAGAACCGTTCACTGACTTATTATTTGGAAACCCAGCCTTTCGTTAGAAGACAATCTTTTATTATATTGCATAAAGCAATCAAGTACTTAAAGTGCGAGGACTGTCAGTAATTCTAATATTGAGATAATTCAACGTTTAAATTAAAAATCTTTAGGCAAATCATACAAGCTCCATGGAATGTTTCAAACCAAACTATAATGACGTAAAATAATAATTTAGGCCGAAATACATGACAAATCTTAATATCCGTTTTAAACGCGCAAATAAACGTAAAACTATTTTTGACCTATCGAAACATTTGTCTATATACGCAACTTGAAAAAAATATATAATAGTTTTATATGTTTGTCTGGTATGTAAATATTCCAACAATATTAGTTGATTTATAAAATACATATGTGCTACATACTGAACTTGAGTTTTTAAGATTGAAGTATTATTACACAAAGGAGAAACTTGTCTATATTTACTAGGGATCTGCTATATTTCCTTTGTACTAGAGGAAAATCTGTAGGGTGGTTTTCGAAACTTCAAAACTCGTTTGCAACAAAATTCATTTCTTTGAAAAAATCCTTTAGAAATATTCC
The DNA here is from genome assembly GCA_936449025.2 of Sarcophaga subvicina. Taxonomy (NCBI): domain Eukaryota; kingdom Metazoa; phylum Arthropoda; class Insecta; order Diptera; family Sarcophagidae; genus Sarcophaga; species Sarcophaga subvicina. The sequence goes on from OW388084.2 coordinate 46,659,116, forward strand.
AGAATAAAATACTTTTTAAATGAAAACAGTCCCTTCGGATGAATTCTTAAAATCGTCGTTTTAAACAAAAATCAAGTTTGTTTCATCAGGAAAAACAAAAACTCCACATAAATTGTTAATTTTCATCCCCTCTTCTTGAAATTAAAGAAGCTATTCTTGCAGAAAATAGGGTAGAAAAAGGAAATAATCCTGACAAAGAAATAAAAGATTCTTTCTACAGGTAACAAATTTCAAATGTTTTACCTGAATTCAAGGATAACGAAAAACGCATGGCTGCTTGTTACGATCCCAAGTTTAGTTACTTTGTTGTTCATCTTTGCTGAAAAAAAAGAAAGAAAACATTTGTTTTCTAGATTGGATTATTATGTACTTACATACCATACATACTTCTAAATTTTGTTACCACCATTAAAAATTCAAGTAAGTGATGTTTGCAACTTTTATTTACAGGCCGGGGATTGTGCAATATGATAAAAATATCAAATTTTAAACAATACATAATTGCAACAAACCACGGTCTTCAAATAATTGTGCATAATTCCCAAAGTAAAATAAAACCAATAATGCCAAATGGATTGTAGCAGCAACATAACCTCACATTAAAAATTTGTAGATTCGCGGCAAAGTTCGAAAGTATGTTTCACATAAAATTGCTTGTTAACAATTTTGAACAGAAAACAATTAAATAATTGTTTCCAAGGATTAAAATAGTAACTTTTCTTGGAATATCACGCTTTAGCAACTTCTGCATTTATAACTATTAGCTCTTTTCTTTTTAATATTTGTTTCCGTTAAAACTGTTAATTTAAAACGGTAATATGATCGTTGTTGCAATAATAGTTGTAATACAAAAAACTTTTCTTCGAATTTCTGATGTGAGCACCCTGATTTTAAAATGAAAATGAAATCAAATTTTGTGCCAACATTTTCAGAAGGTAAATTTTTTGTGAAGGGGAAATTTGTAGAAATATAGCGAGTGATTTAAAAATGTTGCCACTTTGAAATTTTACGAAATATTGCCAAATTGTTTACTAAAAGGCATTGCCAGATATGTTTAACTAAATACTAAAATACACTGGAAAAAAACTGACATTAATTTCCATCGCGCAGGTATATTTTCTTAAATCGGGAGTTACACGTCTGTTTTCAATCGAATTATTTACATTTTCATTTAAGAAAACCTGTAAATGTGTTTTGTGAAAAATTATGACGTAACAATTTTTTGTTGTTTTCGAGGTGTATCCGTAAGGGTTTCAAGTTGCGTGAAAATTACGCCAGTCACCAATTTCATTACATTTTAACAAGCTGTATGTGTTATGAAATAGCCGTGGTCTAGTTGGTAGTGTTTTGGCTTATTGGACATTAAGCATCGGTTCAAACATCAAAACGAAGATATGAAAAAATATTTCTCGGCGATTTCATCTCAGCAGATTTCTGGCAAAAACTCTGATGGTAAATACAAATTGCAATGAAAAAAATTTAAACTGTAGGTCCCACCAGTCATGTATAACAACATCAGTGGTGTGAGAAGCTAAGTCGTAATCCTGTATAAAGGGTTGTTGTTGTAGCAGCAGAGCTGTAACATGGTATTACGCGATGTGAGTTGAGTATGTTGGTGGTAGTCGTCGTTAAGTGGTCGGTAGTCCTAGAAAATCCGCTACTAGTGTTGGGTTCAGCCACAAGTCTATAAGTCAAAGGGTTGTCGGATTTGTGGGGCAACCAAAGAGGTGCAAGGTCCCCTATAGCTGTTCAGGATGTTCACCCATCCTGATCGTAGCTGTGTCTGGACGGTTCTAGTGACCCTGTGTAGTTCCTTTTCATTATCCGAGATTGGCGGTGGATGTTGATTTAAAACCCTGTTGTGGCTAAGTTAGTCCATTGCTGTCGTCACTGTCGTTTGGCGTAAGGAGTGCTGTGCCTCCCTTACTGGCTGGAGGTCTACTATTGTAGGTATAAGGTGTATGATGTCCGTGTTGAAGGTTCTGAAGTCGTGTCTAATACGGTGGAGTTGGGTCGTCCATGACTATATGATGGTTGGGATGGGAGGGTACATAGCAAGCTATACAAGCTTTTTGACACGATCTAATCTAGACCCCTTAGTCGAAATCGGTGAAAAGAGTTCTATAATTAAACTTAGTCCGCAGACAACTTTTCACCCAAAATCTCCACAAATTTCAGTAACTGATTAAATAGGCAAAAAAGTATATACTTAAATATTTGTTTAAATAAAAAAGGTTTAATTTGCCCACGATATCCTCAGATATAATTAAAGTAGAATTTGTAACTTGAGAGAAACCAGATATTTGTAAAAATCTATTTACTTTTTCTGCACTTTTACATTTATTCTTCTATTATTTGGTCTTCGGAAATACGTATCCGTTTAAAATCTGTAGTTCTCACTGAATAACCCTTTACATATGAATTCTTGTATTGCAATAACCAATTCACTTTTTATTCCATGTATGGACAATAAATTCAGATTTATTGGAGAGAAAAAGAGTAAATCGTGTTATCGAACGAATCAAAAGAGAAATTCTGTTCATATAGTTGTATCCATCTATGGCCATTAAAAAGATAAGATTATTAGATTGATTTCGAGTTTTTGTTTTACTAACGCGAAAATTTGTAATAGCCAAAAACAAATTGACGGCACGAATCGATATTAGTTTTAGTCGATTAACCATAGGAACAACAGATCATGACGCCGCTTGAAATTTGCTCTATTTCGGTAGGATCAAATTTGCCTTCCTGGTTACAAAAAATACGAATCGAAAATTCTATACAAAAATTGCTAAACAATAGTGCTAACAAAATTCTTAGTTTAAAAATTGAAAATATTTCTAAAGGTGGAGAGAATTATTCATCATTACTGTTGCGTATATTAGCCAATGTTGAACTAAAAGGTAATTATACTTCTACCTGAAATACAAAATTATTAAAATTTCATTTTTTTATTCAAAAATAAATTTAACAACGTCTAATCGTGTTTTAGAAGTACCCTTTATCCTTGTTTGTGTCAACTAATTTTTATCAGTTAACATTTAACCAATTTGAAATTGAATTACAGTCAGCGGACCCATTGGTTTTGACTGATAACTTTTAACAAAAAGTGTCAGTTAAGACCAGATACATTTTAGGAGCTAATCATAGCTTCACTTTTTTATTTTTATTTATTTATTATTGTTTTTTGTTTTTATTTAACATGATAGAACGTATCAATATTTTTCTAATTTTTCCATTAGTTTTTAAATGAAGGGTATTAAATTGAGAAAGTTCAATAGAATGCTTATCGGACAAATAAAACATTAGAATTACATACTTTAATTATAAATCGTTGAACGCATACAGGTGCATACATACAGTGGAGAGCAAAAGTTTAGATAATCAAATATATGGTTTTGGTTTTCACAAACCAAAGGAAAACTTTCTGGTGATTCCATATTTTTTGCACAGTAAAAGTGTAAGTACTCCTAAGAAGAACTTACTATAAATTTAAAATTCAAAGGCCTAATGTATTAAAATCTTATACCTGATATTTAGTGAGATATCCCTTAAGGGTTGGAACTCCATTTAAATTATTTGGCATTGAATATATCAATTTTTTTTTTGTTATTTTTGTTGATATTTACCGGCATTCACTCATAAGCAAGTTTTTTAGTTGACTTTTAGCGAGTACGTAACCGTTCTTCCAAATGATTCGCTCTTGGAGTCATATCGGAACTTTATAGAAGAGTATTAAGTCTATGGGTAAGCAAATCACATGTTCACGTATTTGGGTTCATTACTAATTCTTCCGTATTTTAGTTGAATTTGTTCTTTAAAATGTTTAAATACACTCTTTTATTCATTATTTCTTCAATAAATTCCAAACTGCCGACAACTGGCGCTGACACACATCCCCACAGCAATGTACCACCACAATCCCGCAACCGTTGGTACCCCTGCATTAAGGCAACGGATAAAGTTCTTCAACTTTTATCCTTTGACGTTTTTATCCTTTGGCGTTAAATACTTTGACAGCTTTTTCTCTTTAGATTTTTTTGTTGTGTGCAGGCCAATTCAATACACGTTGAACTACTGATTGTGTCAACCTGTTACTTTGCTGTCAAATTACGACGTAAGACGGATTCCATGTGACTGGGCCTTAAAGTCTAATAAGGTTGCGAAGGTAACAGCGTATACCCGTTAAAACAATATCCTCTTGGAAGCTTTTTAGGAGAGTATTAACTGTAACATCTTGAGGAAGGATAGCGGAGGGAACCATGATGATGGACTTGTCTTGATTATTGAATGCGATATGCGTTATACACACACAAAAACCAGTCTCTAGTCCTGATTCTTTACTGAAGGTAAAAGTCTCGGTCATTAATTAGTATTAGGAATTATTTTTAACCCATAAAGGGTGAATATAGGACTTCAGTTTCCTACACCATTTGACGATTAGATATTGCCCAAGTCTTAGATCATATCAACATAGTGATCTCTGTTGAGATACCATGTGACTTTGTGGAGTCTATGAAACGCCCATCAAGGTTGTTTTCGCCTGAATGCCCAAAATTATCCTAATAGCAGCAAAACTTTTCATTCCAACCGAAGGAATTTTTAGCACAAGATGTAACAACGGTTTGGCCAATTGTTAATCAAGATTATTGTCGAAGCGCACCTTCATACAAATAGACCTAGGATCGTCACAGCTTTAGCATTCAACAATAGTCAGTACACAAATGACAGGAAATGCAAGTGTGACATCTTATGGAACCGTTATGGAATAGGACTAAACGGGTCATAATACGGTGAACCAAAAATATCGTTCCAGATCTTTGGACACCTTTCTTTTCGGAATCCTTTAAAGCGATTGGACGGGATGCAATCTCAATGCTAATTATCAAAAATTTGCGACAGATTCAATCGAATATATATCCAATCTCTGATTGTACAGGGTATAGTTGACGCTTAAGTCTGGACAAATTTGCCCGGTTACTGTTCTCCCATACCGATCACTGCTGCACCTGCTAACGCGAGTTTATTCTAAAGTATTCGTCCAACGATGAACTTTTCCAAATGGTACTTGGCCTCGTAATGAAAACAATTTCTTTAATTTTAATTGCAGTCTTCGAATCCACATAAAATTAAATTTAAAAAACGTAACAATATGCATTGGATATGTTATGTCCAATACTGAAAGCTATTAGGATAATCGATAAACTCCTTTACTATTCTAAACACGTCATTTACGTCTAAGAAAACGCATCAAGGGGAAAAGAAGTAATCTTTTGTAATCTACGTAGCCCCAGTCGGGACAATCTTCGCAATGAAGACGCCTCCAAAGAGTTCAAAATGGTGCATTATGAATCACCACAGGATTGTGTATGAATGTCTAGCAAAGGATTCTACCAGCAAATCAACACAACTTATTGCTTTCAAGATAATTTTTAATATCGTACTACCATACATCGTGTGGGCTAATCCAAGTGCCGATGCAAATGAGATTGATTCTAGCATGTTAGGTAGCGGATCCCCTTAAAGGAAGAGGTCCCACTTAGGCCAGCATTTAGTCTCATTGTGATACCAAAATTAATTCTGCCCGGGGGTCAACCCTTCCCGAGTCCAAAATAGCATGAGTTAGACCTGGCTAGAATAATTTGCGGCAACACAAGCCCCAAACATAGACCAATCGAGTCAACGATTTGTCCTTCAATCATCATCATCATAACAAATTTATCCGAATCATCAATCACTTGTAAAATCCTTTTACCAGAGAATACAGGGTCTTTCAAGAACAAATTTCTTTTTCAAAATAACTAAAAAATATGAGATGTCGACTCATTTGAAGGGATTTTAAGTGATGTGTTTATTTTAAAATTTCATGTAATTATTCTCCACATATCGTCAGTTATTACTTAACAATAAAAAAAAGGAAAAATCGATCATCTCATAATTAATCATTTGAGTAAATTGTACATATTTTGAATGCAAATCTCTAAAAGAAATAAAAGGAGGATGTAATTGAACTTGAAAGCCCCTGTTTAGTACAGATTTATAAACGAATATTTTCATGTATTGATGGCACACAATAATATTTTAATCCATTTTCCCTGCCTTAACTTAATTATTGAATTAATGTAAATAAAAAAATAATATTCAAATGAAAAATTAGATGGCAGTAGTTATTGTTTTCATGTTCTTAATTTCGTTGATTTAAAATACATATATTTTCTGATTTCAGATGGTAAACTTAAGACCGTCTCATTTGTTTTAAAATCCGACCATATTGATCCAATGATATCTCAAATTTTAAGTGCGTTCCGTATATTCCCAAAAGAAGAAGAAATGTACAAAAGGATTATACCAGCATTTGAACAATTTTATAAGGATATTGGTCAACCTATACAGTTTGCTCCGAAACTAAACGAATTGGATCAAAACATTGGCATCGACCTCATTCTAATGGAAGATTTACATGCTAAAAATTTTCGAAATGCTGATCGAATCAAAGGCCTCGATATGGCACACTCTCAAGCAGTTCTTAAGAAATTGGCTGAATTTCATGCTGCTTCAGCATGTTATGTCGAAAAGTATGAACAGTTCAGTGAGGACTTTACCGTTGGTGTGTTTAGTTCTAAAAATATTGATCTTCTAAAGCAATTTAATGCTTCTGGTAGTTTTTTAGCCCGATTAAAACAGTGGCCAAATTGTCAAAGTTTTTATGAGAAATTACGCGATTCAGATGATTATTTGGTAGAACGGCTGCTAGAGAATCAAACAGTCGAAAGAGGAGAGTTTAATGTACTAAACCATGGCGATTGTTGGTGCAATAATATTATGTTTCAGTACGATGCATTCGGGAAAATCAAAAATACTTTATTCGTTGATTTTGCTATTTGCAAATATGGTTCTCCGGCTAATGATTTATACTATTTTATACTTTCATCTTGCGCACAAGATATAAAATTATCACAGTTTGAGTATATGATACGTTATTATTACGACCATTTGGTGAAGAACTTAAACCTGTTGCAATATAGTCGTCCTTTACCGAAATTGGTGAATATTCACTGTTCACTGTTGAGAAATGGTTTAGCAGGCAAGTTCAGACATTTAATTCCTTTAAGCTTTTAATCCTAAGCTCTATGTAATTTCAGCATACATGGTGGTATCAAAAGTTCTACCAGCTGTAATTTTGGAGAACACTAAAAATGCAAATTTGGAAGGCTACATGGAAGATAAATCAGAAATGAAAATGTCAATGTTTAATAATCCCAAATATGTTCAAGCAATGTTAGAGATTCTTCCATGGCTGGATAATCGTGGCTTGCTCGATTGGAAATAAGTGTGTTGTTAAATGCATATAAGCATTGTTAAAGGAATTTAACATCAAAATCTTTTTAATAAAAATAATTTATCTTTATCTATTGTATATACATGTACATTTTATATGGAATATTGCTTGTGAGTTTAAAATGGGACATTAAAAAATTATTTTCACTTTCATAATTTGTTCATGTTTAAATGGTTAGTGGGCTAACCATATTATGCTTACGTTGGCTTAAAAATCGCCATAGGATGAGATCGTGAGATTGCTTATTAATTTTGTCAGCATGTTTTTGACCAAAAGTTCAAAACTTGACGAGAAAGTCTTGATGTTTGTAAACTCAAACTAACTTTAAAATAAAACGCTAAAAACTTGTTGCTCATAATTAAGTAGTCAGCCGAATCTTGTTGTGCACTAATACCAATAATTTGATTAAATTTTTCGACGAAAAACATGGTTGTGCTTAAAAAACTTAAGCTTTCCTACAGCATTATTACTGTAAAGGGACAATAGCGACATTTGAGGCAACCAAGCATATACAAAAGTTAAAGAAAAAGTATATAATCTGCACCGTCTCAGTCATTTGTGCAAAACATCCACAACACCAAATATTATCACAAACAGAGAAACTGATTAATTGGTAATTATCATAGAAATGTAATGTGGGTTCCGAATAGCAAATTTACAGATTTTATTGGTAACATAGCACTTAAATGTTCTCTTCATCTTATACTTAATCAACAATATAGACAAAAATGTCCCATGACAATAATTTAACGAAAATAATATTTTGGTGTCGTTAGACATGCCTACTTTTCTAACATTCGTATGTATTTTGTTATGTTCTTAAAAGATATGTAGATATGTGCATGGTAGAAGAAATATATTTATTTCTATATTTCTTGTACCATGGATATGTGTATCAATGAATTATACTTCTACTATTTTAAAAAAATATTGTCCTGATTTGGTTCTAAATTTTCATAACCTGCAGAAAGTATTTGTTCATGTAATTCAATCATTTCTGCTTTGGCCAATTGAATTTTATTACCAGCATTACCTATTAATTCCATTAAATAAATACGTTCATTTTTAACATCTTGTATGCGTTGCCTCTGGTCAATATTTTCTTTCATTACTTGTTCCAATTGCTTATTTTGAAAATTGAGTTGCGCCTGTAAATATCGAATGCGATTTTCTTTAAAGTGCACGCGTATAGGTCGTGTTCGTTCCCAAGGTGTTTTGGCGTCCATATTCCTATCAGCATGTAGAAAATAAATTTATATTGTTTACTTTAATTATCATTAACTCAACATACCATTTTTGGCCTTCGTACGATTTGAACTTTTCCTTGCACATCTCCAGGGAAATTAGAGCTTCTGAAACACTATTCGAATGCCAGAAGTTGTTTAAAACCTGCTGTGTTTGTTGCTGCAAGTTCTTTCGTATTGTCTCTACAAGCTCAGTTTGGCCTTTCAAAGCGATATTTTCATGTTCCAAGAGAGTTTTAACGAATGGTTCCATATGCTCCGATTTTAAATTCGACCACATTTGTGTGTAGAGATTTGAGTATTCTTCAAGCACAATATTTCCAAAGTTTTTAAACTTTTCAAAATTTGCTTCAACATTTTCTTTTTTCCCCGGAGTTGGTTGTGTCATTCTTTCGAGTAAAAATTGTATTTTGTGGTAAAAATGTTAAAAAGGTTTAAAAATTACGCGCCTCTATTTATTGAAAGCATTCGTGTTTACACTTTTAAAATTGAATTGTGATCAATACCAAACATTAAACCGCCTTTGATTTCTAATGTTAACGCCTTCATTTGTCGTTTTATGGTCGCCTAAATGAAGCTCATGAGTTATAAAAATCGCTTAAATAAAAACAATCTGATAAGTTGTAGATGAAGCTGATAAATTTATTGCAAAAAATTAAGTGAGATTTTTTTACAGTTTGATGACATAGGTAAATGATTATAACATGTACACATGCAAATATTGATCATTTAAAAACAATTAAAATCTTCAAAGAAAGACAGCTGCAACGGCGACACCAAAAACGTTTAACCGACTTGGTCTTCTGACAAGCGTTGCCAATTACTACTAATCCCAACTACAGGGTTGTGTTTTTAGTAGCAAGAGGCGTATTTTTATTAGTTAAAATTTCTTTGAATGGTCTTAACTTAAATTTAAAACTATATCAAACATCAATTAAATTAATTTATTTATAGCAAATCACTAAATTGCATTTACAGTAAACAGTAGATTTTGTAAACATTACAGGGTTGCATATAAATCAAATTCGCCTTTTTTTGTTTGTCGCCATTTGCAATTTTATTGAATTTACTCGCGCATTTTTACTAGTTGTTTTTTCCGCCGTCTCTGCTTGTTTGTAGAAGCCGCATAAAAAACCTATAGATTTTTGCTAAAAAAAAAAATTGCAAATAATTAAGGAAATTTTCCAAAAATAGAATTATATAAAAACACTCTAGTGTACAGTATAAACATAGTTAAAAGAAGTTTAAATAAAACCATAAAAAAGAAAATAAAACTAATATAAAATAAATTTAAGGAGATTCAAGAACACACTTAGAAGGTGAGTAACAAAGCCAATTAAATTAAAATTTCTTCCACAACGTCGGTATGGGGAAGTGAATAGTGATGTGCTTTTATTTGTGACAAAAGTGAAATAATTGTCTGCAAAAACTAATTTTTACATATTGTTAAAAAAAACATTTAATTTGCAAGGCGAATTTTCTTTTTTCCTTCAAATAATAATAATTTGAGAAAATGAACGGTGTTCTTAATGCTCTGCTGGCTTTGTTGTTGGTATTGTTATGGTTGGGCTGTGTATCATTGAGAGCGTGAATGAGTGTGTGCTTTGATTCCTGGGTTTATTATTGTTAATTTTCATGTCAAACAATCGTCAATAATAAGTATTCGTTTTTCTTTAAAAAAGCAGTGTTATATGTAAATGATTGTCTCCTAAATTTAAATAATTTTTGCCTTCATTTTTCATTTCATTTATAGTCTCTATTCTATTGTACATTTTCTTTGGTTGACCAACATTTTTACGCACGCGCCAATAGAATTAGGTCCAGTGTTGCATTTTCTGTGAACTGAAATAGTGGAAGAGAATATTAAATATTTTTTCTGTCATTTAAATCGCTTTATCAAGGTACATTAACCTTTTTTTCTTATAACAAATACACAGTTTTATTAAAATTTTAGTTGCACTTTCAATTAACAAGTTTTTCTAAAGTTCTTCTATTCAGTGCTTTGTATTATTTTGCCAATGAATATTCTCAACTATGTATGTGTTATATTGTATATAGTACAATAAATAGTAGAGAATTTATGTCCTATTTTCCTATAAACTAAAGTGGCATCGTTCCAAAGTTTTGTTTGTATCAATTATTAGAAGTAATAAACCTCTTCCACCCAATAACCTAATCCCTTAGTGTAATTATCATAAATCTGATATAAAGGAGGATTAGTTATTAAATGAAGTGAATCCGAATGCTTCTTTTGCAAACATAATTGAGAAGACAACAGACGAATATGATATTACTATTCATACATTAGGAAATAGGGCATATTACTTGCAAGACTTGGTAAAGGTTGGTAAAGGTTTGTTTAATATTTAATATTATTATACTCAATATAGTCCTCTATATTGCGACTTATGCGATCAGAATTTGAATGTTTTTTATGGTCTTAAGTAATGTTCGAAATTACAATTGGTCGAACCCTTAGAGGATATCCTTGGTTGATCATCCAATCCAAGTCCTGTAAAGTTATGTAGATACAACAATTTATTCGTAAGCATAGGCTCAATGAAATATGTATGAACAGTACCATGTTTCATTTTTATAATTTTTTTTTTAAAACATACCTACATAACTGTATATTTGTATTTATAGCCTTAAATTACTTTGTTTCGATAAATAAATAAACATTCAATTTTTATACTTTTTGTTTTACCTGATACCTATTTAACATTTCTTAAATTCTCATATCTCAATAAAATACAGTTAAAATTCGGTCTTCGTGAGAAATAAAGAATTCGGTTTCCAAAAAAAAAAATAATGTTTTCCATGTTATATTGCTATTACAAAGTATTTACCTTTTAAAACAAGCGATAAATTCATGCTAATGATAAATTCATTTTAAAATTCAAGCGTCAATATGGAATAGTTTTGCATATTTACCACATTTTTTGTTAATTTATGCAAAAAGGATTTATGTGTCGTTAGAAACGCTATTAAGAGGTACTAACTAAATTTCATTTTGTAATCAGAGAGTTTTTGCTATTAAAACATGCTGTAAAAACACCTTTCTTGTTTTATTAATACGTCGCGATACAAAATACCTGAAATACTTTGTTATACTGTTCAATAGAGGATTAAGTGAATAAGACTGTAAACCATTAAAATAGTGTAGAAAATTATCAGTATTATCATAAGCAAATGCGATGTATTCTTCCGACAAAGGTATTTTAATAACAAGACGGTAACACCAGTGTATATGAACCGCCAGATTCCAGCGATTAAAATCGTAGTTTTAATTTAATTATGTTTAAACTATACAACTATACATGCCTTTGGAATCTAAATCTTCCATCTGATTTTTAAAACTTGAACTTAGACTTGTCAAACCATTGTATTATTTTCTTATGTGAAGGCCAAATCTTATGTGCTCAAGCAAAGTTACCATGCTGTTTTCTGTTCTTTTTATCCTTATAACTTCTGAGCCCACATTATCGTGCTCTTATGGTTATGGTTGAAATGCTAACGTTAATGGGAATTTCATTTTCCAATTTTCTGTCTTCATGAGGTCCTTTCTTCTTTTATGCATCCTTATTATTCGACAAATTGTTGATTTTGGAATATAATACTTCAGTGAATTTACTTTTTGTGCAATTTCGCTACAATAACCATGTAACGTTTTTATTTTTGATATGGAATTCTATTTACTACCACTATTTTTAAAAAAATTTTAATTATAATTCGATAAATTTGCATTATGAAATACAAGTAGCAGAAATTTAAAATATTAAATCTATACGGTTGCGATTATTTGTACAACATACATAGGTGAATAAAAAATTTGGTCATATCATTCATACACTTCGATTTTTGAAACTAATTTTACTTCTAAATTGTTCTTGTAGCATCATGTTGGTTGTCTTTTGAATGAAAATCAAAATATTTTGATTTTCAACCTACCGTTGTCTAACAAGCCCACCAACGTTACAATTGGTTACAATGTGCAGGGACTGCATTACATCTTATATATAAAAAAAATTACAGAGAAAAGGAAAAGAAACGTGCTCAAAGATGATTTTTTTATTACAAACACGAAATCAACAAAACTATAAATGTACTTAACATCAGGTATTAAAACAAATTGGAAAGTAATATCTAATGGAGGAAGAGGAATATAATAACTTTAGTCATAAATGTTTTATAAAAAATGTAACGGGGTCTGTATAGTCGAATTTTTGTGAAATCCCAAGAAAACCCATCGATTTAAATAAATATTTTAAGTATTGCATCAATTCCTGAAGCTTTTTAGTACTGTAAGACCCCCAGATGCTGAATTCTACTCAATTTTGTCTGTAAAATTCAGAACCGATTTCGATTTCTATTAATTATTGAACCGCTTTATGTTTTATATTTATAGTTACATTTCCTTACATTAAAACAATACAATGAGTGTTTTAAATTAATTACAAATATTTCACGTAACTAATGATTGCGTAAAAATGTTTTCAACTAACAAAAATTTTTTGCGTTTGAAAACTGTCTAGATTAATTATATGATTTCTTTCGAAATCAAAAAAAAAAACATTTTATTTATTTACTATATCTGCTAATTCTTACTAATTAAAGGTACGAACACTGGCTTCATGCAAAATATACATAGGTGTGTTTGTAGACACAACAATGAAACCGCACAAAATAAGTTTTCGTATTCATTGTTGTAGTTATATTTGGATTTCTTGCTTGTTTCTTTTTTGTTTGTTTGTTTTTAATTCATTTTTATTTTAAGTTATTCAGAATATTAATGCACATGTTGACATTGAACTAAATGTTTCTCAGAACATAATTTCGGCTTATTGTTATTTCTCTTATTTGGGTTTTGTATTTATTTTTATCTTCTCCAAAATGCAGTTTTATTGCACATACATTTTCTTATTTCATTTGGTTTTATTTAGATGTATTGGCTTCAAAAGGAAAATACAACTTTGCACAGTTTACTATTTTGTACAAAAACAATTGTTCGTTTTTTTAAATATTAATTGTATAGGCAATGTAAACAAACAAATCAATAAATAAATAAATATTATTAGCGTATAAAAATATGCACAAGATATTTTCAACTCCAGTATAATTGTTAAAAAACTATGTATGTAACTTTATGACAATAATGTTTGTTTGTTTATTTTTTTTATTTTTTCAGAGTTAAACTTTTAACAAGAAAAAGTGATTTCTACAGCAATTTGTAGCAAAACATTTTTCTTGCAATATAAAAACAAACGAAAAAAATCATCAACTGGTGTTCTTTGCTCACCACTTGTTTAGTTCAATATGACAAGTAAGTAGTTGAAAACGTTTGGGTACTTTTAGATATTTTCATTTGTTAGATTTTTGTATTTACATACTTATTTTTGCAATATATACGAATGTATTATGTATTGTATAAATTTATTTTAATATTGGGTCATAATATCTATTATTTGTTGAGGCTTACTAAAAGTTCGTAGGATTTAAATTTATAAATTTATTTTAATATTGGGTGATAATATCTATTACTTGTTGAGGCTTACTAAAAGTTCGTAGGATTTAAATGTATTTGTTCATTCAAATAATTTTTTTTTTGTAATATTTAGACATTACTCAATTACACTGTGCAGCGAAAGTGAATACTTTCAACTTAATGCTCTTTTTCGTTAAGTAAAATATTTCTCTTTTTAGTAAGAAATCATTAGTAAGTGATAATTCCCATTGTATTAAGAATGCAAAAAAAAAAAATAATAATCAACAACAAAATTCTTCAACGTAAGTATTGTTGTAATATAATCAAACAAAGCTATTGTTTTCATTTTTGCACATGCGAACATTTGTTCAATTCATAAAAAAAAACCGAAACATTTTTTAGGCAATCCGTCACCAACTTGAATAACTTTACTGGGCAGTTAATTTAACTTTTGTTAAATATAAGAGTTAAGCTTAAAAACGAATTCAAATGGGAAAATTTACTCGTGGAATGTGAAGGAATAAATATGCTTTTAATCATAGTTAATGAAAATCATGGCCGGAGGAGCCAATACGCCAAATTAGTCTGCGAAAGCCATTCATTCTGAAACTAGTGTATGGATTGTAAGCCATACACTCAAGGATGTTAAAATGCTTTCAACCAAACAAAAACTTAAACACTAAAGGCTATCGCGAAATATGAGACCGTCATCTACTCTAGACCATAGAGGTCAGATGAATCGAAAATAAATTTTGTTTATCGCATCAATTATAACTGATCCAATACCGGTAAATCTACTAAAAAAAACATTCGGTGATAAAGACAGTAAAACATGGTGGTTTGGGGGTGCCTCTCAGAATATAGAGTTCACCCTCTAGTTTTGGTGGAAGGTAGTTATGAATAAAGGAATGAATGAAAGTTTTCTAGTTGAATGTAGTTTCGGAATGATAATGAATGGAACACACATAGCGAAACTGGCTAATTCTTTTTTTGCGCACAAAGACGTGGCATATTTAAAGTACAGATCCTAATGTTATTGAAAACTTATTGTTGATAGTGAAATGACGACTGGAAAGATATGAAAAACTGCCAACCAGATTTAAAAAGCTTTGGGATAGAGTCATATGTCATATTAATAGCGAAATAATGTGTGGTGTAAAACTGAAAACTATAGATTACAGGGCCGAATTCAGTGTTAATCGTTACCTTGATGTTTTCGATACTGTTTTTGTGTATAAATATATAATTTTGTGTTCAAACTATGTGACAAAGCATATATTTTTTACCTCTAACTAAAAATGTAAAGTTTTATAAACCTAAAAAACGACTAAGTGTTCACTATTCGATTCTAAAATATATTTTAATCTTTTATAGGTTATGGGGAAATTTATAAAATTAATTGCAGTGCAGTTCTTCTACCTTTTTTTAAATAAAATAGAACGCATGTTTATTGATAGGTGACACAAAAAATTCATTAACTTCAGAAAATTCAATTTAACTGACTATTTACGAGATGTACAGAAAAACAAACATAATCTTTAAAACATGCAGTAAAGTCACAATATTTTTCTTTCATACTATCGAAAATTCTTTAAAACGAAGGTGCATTCTATTAGACGTCCACTCTACATACATATGTATGTATGAATGTTGATTCGATCTAAATGATCATTTTATACGACAATGATAATTCGAATGAATTAACCATTATGAAGCACTATTTTTTACATACAATAAACGATTTCAATGAATGAAAAATGTTAAGTTATATTTAAGTAAACACAGTGGCTTTCAATAAAATAGAAATAATTTTTTGTCATACTTTTCTGTACTTAAATAATGTCAATGATTTCTTTTTCTTTTCTCTCAATTTTAATACAAAAAAGTAATTTATGTATGACATTATATAAAACAAAATTAAATTAAATTAATGGCTCTATTATGGATGGCAACTTAAACTTAGTTGCATTGTCGGTTTGCAAGAATTGTATTACAGACGGCAACTGGCGTTAAAATTCATTGATTTGAAATACATTCGCGTTGCCAACCTGATAGCCATAAATTTGTATTTATCGAGAATTTTTTACAAGTGAAATTTTTATGCGTTAGTTGTCAAGGTAAAGTGTTAGGTTCTGTCCAGTATAGTAACAATCTATACCCTAATTTTGTGGTATGACAACCTTCAATTAGGGTGGCTTTACTTGATCGAACACCACAATAGAAAGTTTATAAGTTAATTTTTTCCTCCCTTAGTCAATCGCTTTAAATTCTTTATGTTTACCTTAGTTGCGTTGTATTGTGTAAATCCAGTTTTTATTCGAAAGAAACGACTAACAATTGATGACACTAGCTCTGAGAATATTGCTATGAAAATTGGCAAACAATATGTATTAATACAATAAGTTAAATTATGGATATGACTCACTTATAAAGATGTTGATAAAGATCTTTTGTAGATAAATTTATGTTAATCCTTATTAGAAAAAAATATAAACCAGAAGTATATGTTTCTGAACAAAAAAAAGTACAAACTGGTTTTATTGTTAATTATTGCATATTCTTTAAAATAAATATGTTCGGTCAACAACAAACAACATCTCACATATAATATAATAATAAAGGAATTTGCATATTTATGTTTATTTTATCGTCATCAAGTAATTTTTAAATATTAGAAAAATTACTTAATTGTTTAATTAATATTTTTTTAATATTTTTAAAGATTTCGAGTAGATTGCATGTAATTATTAGAGTAAACAGTATCGAACTTAGTTGTTGATCCAGGAAATTACTCTAAATAATAAAATAAAAAATTATTTTGTTGGCAAAATAGTAATAAAAAATGGTTAAATTTAAAATTCTACAAAATATTAATAAAAGTTACTTCATGTTATATGTTACTTCATAATGCTTTAGTGATGGAAAAAATTATTGATATACGAATTATATATATAAATAGGCTTCGTTCTTTTTAAGTAATTGAATCGCCTTATTTCTGTGACAACAATTATACGTTTCCAACAATACCTGCTAGAAAAAAATTGTTTTATTAAATTAAGTGTTCGGTTGGGACAACTTATAGAGCGCTTTACCTATTTTATGATCGCAATAATCGCTCTACCGTTAGTTGAGTCCACGACAGACCAACAGCTGTACGTCGACTAAACGCATGATCCGTCGAAAACATCGTCGCTGTCCGTGAGAGTGTGCAGGAGAATCAGAGGTAGTCGATTTCGAGACTCTAACAAGAACTCGACCGTTCGAAGACCGCAATATTGCGTCGGGATTTGGGCCTGCACTCGTACAAAAACCAATTGACCTAAGACCTAAAGGTTAACTGTAATTTTCATCAAAAAATCATATTCTGCGGCCCATAAGGTCCATTTCTGGGTAAATAGATATGTGAACAAACGAACATCACTTCATTTAAATAATCCATACACATCCCGAGATTTTTGACCCCAATCGATTTTGTCTTGTTGGATTTTCTTAAGTCGCAGGTGTATGCGAATAAGACACAAACCACATCGGTTCTCAGAGCACGTGGCATGGGTCAAATTCAACCTGATTTTTGATGCTCTGTACTCAGAGAAGCCTTAGCGAACATCTGAACGATTTTATATTTTACAAAAAATGACATCAAAAGGTCTTTAAAACGAATCAAAATTTCGATGATGTCTTACACACATTTTGTTTTATTTATACTTAAAGATAGAAATCGCTTAATGAAAGATCTAATATACCCATATCGTACTGTATAAAAGAAAACTTTTTATAAATGAACAAATTAGTTATTCTTCCAAATAGGAAGTGAAGGGAGTAATGTCATGTAATTGCACGGCTACTGCAGTTGCTGACGAATCCTCATCTGCACGAATCCTCATCAGCACTTCATCTGAATTTGATAATTTTTGTTTTTCTCATTTATACGGCATTGATTGTGCCATCCAACTCGGAAAAGTTCGAAAGAATTTGAAATTACAAAGATCGAATCGAAAGAGATTTTCATACAAGAATCCACGCTGATAGAATTAAATAATTAATTACTATAATATCAAGAAATTGTATTTAATGGCATTTTATTGTAATGTTTGTTTAATTACACTAGGTGTACCGTACTATTTATTTTAAAAAACTGCATAAATTTTTGGGAATTATCTCTCAATAAATACAATTATCAACTACTACAAGAAGATAGAGTTTTAAAAGTACAAAACTTATTTATTCTCCTTTGTATTGTGGCAATATATTTGTTTTTCCTTTTATGGAGGTTTGTTATTCGAACTAAATATGTTATATACAAATTATTAGCTTATTTGTATATAGAAATTTTTAGCCAAAGTGTTCACCGGGAATAAAAAATTAAAAGTTAATTGAAATAATCTATTTTCGTAGGGAAACAGTCAAATATAACAAATTTTGGTGGTTACCAATTTCGAGATATTTCAAGTGCGGAGTTAAACAATTTAATTTACCGGTTTAAATATACCGAATTATACCGGATAGGGCACAACGGAATGATGAGGATACTCCAGTGGTATACCCATCTTCACAGATGGGTCTAAGTTAGGTGGAAGTACAGGTGCTGGGGTTTTTCTGTAGGGAACTCGGTCTTGAACTTCACTTCAGGCTAAAGAATGACTGTAGCGTGTTTCAGGCGAAGATTCTCGCAATCTTGAAGACTTGAGGCCATAGCTGGTGGGCGCGCTTCGGATTCGGACTCTTACATGATCTTTGTTGACAGTTAGGCTGCCCTAAGGACCATTGCGTTGGTCTGGTGCAAATCACGGCTCGTTCGCGCGTTTAAAAACTCATTGAGGACTTTTGGACTAGACCGAATCCTACTCTGAGTTCCGGGTCATAATGGAATACTGGGCAATGAGACGGCGGATGCCCTCACTAGGTAAGGTTCGCTTTCTGGGGGCGATTTGATAGTTGGTCCGGACTCCCCAGTCCGTCATCTCTTCGGCCTCATCAATAGATGGGTCAGGGAGGAAGAGCAGAGGCGTTGGTGGAACAGATCGGGTAGTTTTGTCTCTAGATGTCTATGGCCTGCTGTGGACAGTAGGAGAACAGGTTGGCTGCTGGGCTTGGATAAGGCCAGCTGAAGGTTGGTTGTCGGTTTTATCACGACATTTCTTTAATTTCATACATGAGTGGCAGGACCTGCAGTTTAAAGTCGATTCCGAACGACAAATTTTTGTGAAACTTTACATGGCAATTTTATTTAAGAGGAAGTCGGCGAAGATACATATATTTTTTCATATTTCGTTTTGATATCTGACCTGGAATGTCAACGCACTAGCTAATGGACAACGGCGACTTATTTTAGTTACATAAAATACAAGAAAATTCTTATTTTATTATGCAATTTTTATAATTACGATCTTGTCGCTATCTATTCGCTATATTCGATTTATAAAACCATTATGACTTTTTTTTAAATTAGACATTCTATTATCATACATAACCTTGGTGCATTTTGTTCTTAATTTCATTATCCATAGTAATTTTCATATATTGAGTTCGAAAATACACTCGTTTATCATACAATTAAATTCATCGAGGTATGTATGAGTGAGAGTCCAAAATAAAGTGCACATGTTAACTATTCCGTTAAAAGTTCGGAGCATGTGTTCTTTCCTATATTGTTGTTGTTTTTCGAATATTATTTATGTATGTATTTACTTATATACATTTATATAAATATGGTTTTTAATAAAATAGGCATATGTTTGTATGTATGTGTGGGTGGTATGATTAGTAATTGTCATAGGATATAACTTCCATTTAATATTTTTCCGCTAAATTATAGTGTGTGTCCCAAGGACTATTGAAAAAGTAGATTAAAAAATTGGTAATGTTTACTCCTTCTATGTACTGTGGACAACCTTCCTTCCGTACTCATTTCCGTTTTTCATATTTCAATAGTCTTTGTTGCTTTTCGTATACTACGACGTCGTCATCATCATTATTATGGTGGTGGTATATTACAGTTGTTGTTATTCTTTTGGTTTGCGTGCTTTACATTATGCATGTCACATGTGTATATTTGTTTGCTGTCGTGTTGTAGTTGTAACAGTGGTTTTGTTGTTTATGCCCTGGTCGTGTCTCGATTTGGATTGTCGTGCTACTAGTTTTGTGTTTTAGTTCCCTTTACCTTGTATAGACTATATGTAGTAGTTACTTCAATGCTCTGAGAATAATAATTTTTTTCTCTATCTTTCGGACTTTGTATGTATTTCTGCCTTTGCTTATTGTAGCAGTAGTCCTTGCATGATTGTATGGTTACTCATTTACTCAAATGGCTAACCGCTTGTCAATCTTCTATCATCATTATACTGCATTTCAGTGTGTCAATATGTGCGAGAATGTATGGAGAATATCTCATATTTTGCTTTTCGAATAAGAGCGACGATTTTAAGTAATTTGAAGATATTAGAAGTGAATACCTTAAGGTTTCTCAAACCAAGAGCTTATATTACTATGAATATTATCTATATTTTGTACATGTATTTGTTATGAAAATTTATTTTAAGATTTTTAGGATAAACTACTGTACTTATTTATAAAAACAACTAACATCGTAAATAATTTTCAATGCTAATTTTTAACGTTTTTTATAATTTAATTTATTATTATTTTATTTATATTATTATTTATATTAAGTAGTTTATAGCAATTCTTACAAATATATTTTTTTAATATTTATTGATTTATTTACAATTTATTCACAATGCTGTATCATGTTGTCTTTTTTTTTGAAATATAAAAAGCAATTTGAAGCAAATTTAAATAGATAAACTCTTTAAAAGAAATTCCTAGTTCGTGTTGTGTACATGAGTTACTCAAGTAAATGAATACATACCTCCCTTAAGAAAGTATGTATGTATGTACGTATGAACAATGAAAAAATTATAAAATCACCAAATTGCTTCAATTATATAATTAAATCATTAATATTTACTGATATTTATTTGAGCAATTTTAGAAAGGACACACAAACATTAATTAATTATACGTATGCATAAATACTTTTAATTCAATTGGTGTATTCGCATAGTGTCATAAAGTCTTATGCTTTTACAACAAACTGACTGTTGTGAACAAAATTTTAACTCAGATGATACAAAAATAGACAAGGAATTAAACGAAATCTGGGTAAATGAGTAACCATACAATCATGCAAGGACTACTGTTACAATAAGCAAAGGCAGAAATACATACAAAGTCCGAAAGATAGAGAAAAAAATTTATTATACGAAGAGAAACGAAAACTATATTCAGATTGCTCAGAAGATACATTGTGAATAAAGGCATAATACAAAGGATTTTATTAATTTAGTATATTTTACATTTGAAAATAAAGAGCAATATTTTTTAGGATTACTACGGAATATGAAACTATATTAGCATTATCTCAATATATGGAAATATCGTTTGCTTTATTGTATACATACATATAAATATATTAAAAAATATGCTCAACTTTTATAAATTATAGGTTTAGGTATTTCTCAAAATACATAATTAACATTTTTCAGTATTTTACAAATATTATGTTCTAATAAAGTGTTATTCGTTTTTATTTTATTACTTCAATCTGAATTTTTTCTAATAAAATTTATTGACTGAAGTTTTACAAATTAAATTGTCACAAATGTTCCCTTAAGTAGAGTTGTCATAATAAATTTATTTATCAGTAAAAAAGATTATAATGAGTTTTTATTTTCAATGTGTACGAGTATATTTATTTTCTTACTTATTAAAAGTTTTTTTTATTATTAAAAAATGTTAAAATATTTCTTAACGTCTCAGTTTCTTGCATTTTTTATAATTATTGCTTTAAATAATATATAAAATGTAACAGGAGCCTTCCACTACAACATTATATTCTAATAATTTTTAAATGTATATTCCTTATGTGAATATAAGCATCTGATTAATAATCACACACATTGCGGTTATTAAACAGTCATGTTACATATAATTCGTTCTACAAAATCTAAATTTATATACATACATAAAAGCATTTTAAGAATTAACCGCAAATGTATAAATCATACTTTAATAAAGAATAGTACTTTTCAAATGGCGGCTAATAGAATAATATATGAAACATTGTTTGTCGCTATACCCTAATTTTAACATAAACAATTTTCACATACATACGTATCTAAATTTTTTACATTCTTGGATTTTTGACAATTTACTTAATTAGTCATTACAACCTTTTACAACCTAGATTCTTACGCCACTCATGTTGGGTTTGTTAATTGTTTTCTGGGTCAATTAATAGGATCTTTAGTCAAAAAAATGCTTTGAAAGTTCCATTTCATAATTTATTTCCATTTTACCCACATAATACGTTATAAGTAAACATCATACACTATATAATAATTCGTTACCAATTGAAAGTTAATTTAAATCGTTTTTGGGACTAAAATTTATAATCATTGTTCGTTTATTGAACAGTCTTATGAATATTTGTAATGCGGAATATTGATTGGAATTAATTAGGTTAGGTTTAATGGGAAATTCATCACCCACTGTATAATTCGCAATTCATTAGTCCCATTGTAGTGGTCGTTTATTGGAATATTTGGTTTTTGGAATATTGACTGGAATTAATTAGGTTAGGTTTTATGGACCGGTTCATTAGACCCATTGTGATACCCTTATAAAATCAGTCCGAGATGAGGGCTTTTAAGCTAACGTTTGAAATACATATGTTCTCAATTCGTAAGCCAATAATTGTCAAAGTAAATATAAATATGCTCAGTTCGAGAATATCTCAACTAATTACGTTCACCAAAATTGATTACTTCTGCAACTATGTATGTATGTATGTATGTATGTATGTATGTATGTATGTATGTATGTATGTATGTATGTATGTATGTATGTATGTATGTATGTATGTATGTATGTATGTATGTATGTATGTATGTATGTATGTATGTATGTATGTATGTATGTATGTATGTATGTATGTATGTATGTATGTATGTATGTATGTATGTATGTATGTATGTATGTATGTATGTATGTATGTATGTGTCTATATATTTACAACACTGAGAAGTTGATGAAACCTTCAAAAGTATTTTTAACCCGCACAAATGAATACCTCTGTAATTTGCTATCTTTAGTTACTTAGTTTAACAGTTGGGCTGAAAAGTACGTAGGCTAATACATAGATAGAAATTAAATCCAAAAGATTTTTAGTTGACCTTCTAAATACACATGGAAATTTTATTATTCATTAGTTCGTGGGATAGAGCATATTGAGTGAATTAACTTTTGTTATGGAGAAGACAGAGTTCTTTGACCGAGACAATGTACCGTGTCACAAATCAATGAATGCTTGTCAAATTTGCATGAATTGGGCTTCGAATTGTTTCGGTGTCCAATGTGTTCCCCAGGTATAGTTCAATTTCCACAATTTTGGCAACGTAAAAATTAACTTTTGCGAAAAAACAATGATTGTTGAAATGAATATGAATATTTAGAATGAAACTTTTGTATTAAATACGATTAGGAAGTCTATACTTTTGGATAACCGTTAACTATCTCATATAATGAAATGGTTCTGGGTAAAGCTAAAGGCGCACCTTGAAGGCAACATAAAAACCATTGTTTTTTTTTATCAACGTTGAGTGTACTATGTATATATACATATATGTATATATCTACTATATACAGTAGAATATAATACAGTATATGTATATATATTCAATGTATATAAATACATATATGTATGTATACATACACAATGTACATACATACACAAAAATCGATGTATGGAATACGTAAATAAGTGGTAACTTATCATTTTTAATAACAATAATTTAAAATGTTTATAAACTAAAAAGGCTTTACTTTCTTTAGGGAGATATTTTTTATTAGCATTGTACTAATGTTAAACCAATTGTATTTGTTAATAATTTTACTCGAATCTGAAATCGATAAAACAGTGAAATAAATATTTTTGCAAATTAATTTATAAATATAGTTTTATATATGTATTATTTATATAACATATATCAGTGTCTGACACTTCATTTCATAGCATATAATGATAAAACCAATTGGTTTTTTTTTCAATTCTAATGTAGTATGCAAGTAATATACGATATCCAAAGCCATTAGAGTATGGTATTATCTTTGAACGTTTAATTATATTTGAATAATAAATTATAAAAATTTTTACATCGTTTAACAAATATTTGCTTAGAAAATAGCGCACAATTTGTTTACTTTCTCAACCATTTAACTTTAATGTAAAATGATAAAACGTCTTAGCCTTCATCGTTCTTGTAGTTGTTTTATTGTTATTTTTTTTATTTTAACTATTTGTAATTATAAATATTTAATGAAACAACTTAAGAACTAACATTGTGGACTCTTGCTACGAACAAAATGACAATTTGTCACCTCCCTCTAATACTCTTTTTTTTCAATATTCTTTAAATAGTTTCTCTTGCAATTGTAAGCGCCTTCTGTAGCCATTCATAATAAAATATGCAAAATGTGAAAAAAATCAGCTGATATTGACACAAGTAAAAGGTCTTTATTCTACGATAGAATATTACCATCTTTGCAGGCCTTGTATTTTCTCTGTATGGGAAATATAAGTTTACCTGTGTTTTTTTAATTTTTCAAATCATTTAAAATTCATAAAACAAAAAAAAAACCAACATATATAATTAAAAACTAGTCCTTAAGTTGCAGTAGGCTAGTTGCATACCCTAGACCACATACAGTCAACTACAATTTGTTACAAAAGAAAAGGATGACCAAATTTATATGCAAAACTTTTAAAATAGAATATATGTTGCTGGGATCAAAATGCATAAGAAAATTTAGACCAGCGATTCTTAATGACATTGTATTATTCTACAATATGTATATCAAAAAAATTTTCTTTCTAGATTTCTATTCTTTTTGTACACTAATTCCATTAAGGATTATGGAGTAAAAATCAATCAATACTTCTACAATACTTCAATGTAAAATTCAAAATGCATAAATTGACAACAGCCATCGTTTTTGTTTAATTGAAAACTTTATTTGAATTAAAAGTAATTCCAACCCCTACATCTGACAGTTATGTACTATATCTAAATAGAAATATTATAAGAATTCTTAGGCAAAATGTTTAGACCTTAAGATTATTGTACCTACAAATATAGGATTCTTTATTAATGTTCATTCGATTAATGTGGGTATTGTTCTGTTGTAATCAAAGCTATAATTATAAAATTTTATGCCCTGAAGAATAATATGTATGTGTTGGTCCTTTACTACTTTGTAAAGTATTTGTGGTCACCATAAAAAATGTTTCATTCTCAAAATTACTTGTCAATATTAAATGTAATTCAAAAAAAAAAAATACAAACTTTTTTGTCCTTTTTACTACTTCCATTTATCATTAATGTGTGGGTTGTTTTATTTGTCTTTTTTGTTGTAGTATATTACTTTTAGTTTGAAATAAATAAATAAAATAAAATTATTTGTTGTGGCACTTTTAGGTGGACTTGTAATTATTTTGGTTGCTAGGGACCTTAGTAAATATTTCCCCTAATTTTTAAGAGAGCAAAAAGTATAATTTTCTCGTAATTCATTGCATTTGCAGCACATGCTTTTTTTTGCTTTCTTCTCATAGAATTTTTAATGATCAATTTATGTGTAGGATTTTTATTGGCCCTTGTTTATCTCTGCTATTGTCCTTTTGGGTGTTGTAAAAGTGTTAATATTTCCTACCCTTAACTTAGCATTATCTAGTAGTGCAGGAACTATTTCTGATCTATTTTAGTATTTACTAATATATGGTCGTATTCTATACTATTGTCAGCTTAAATATAACAGGTGGAGTTTATCTATTAAATTCTGATTGGTCAATTTCCGTTTTGACCGCGGTCAATAGAATATATAGCTGCTTCTCTCAACGTTAAATCTTTCAATCAATATTCATTTCTTCCATAAGTCTAGAATGGAAATTTTCCTAATAAATAACCAGCTCTTTATATCAATAGCCGTTAGTTAATAGTGTATTTTAAGGCAATACACTACTCCGATATTTTGATAGTTAGTTTTAAAAAAATTAAATATCTTTTTTAAAATTGTGATAAATAGTGCAACTATAATAAAAGACAAAAAAAAAAATACTTATAATTTTCTATAATAATTTGTGATTTAAATATCTGTTGTATAAATATTAATTTTTACGTTACTAATAAAAGTTATAAAAAAAATTGTATAAAAATTTCCTAAAAGGTAATAAACAAATGCGAAATCTAGCAAATAACATTTTAGTAAATGAAATTTATGTAATATCAACACTGTTAAATAATAATAAAAAAATAAAATTAATTAATATTGCATACATACATAATATGTAGTTCATATCGAATACTTAATTTAGAAAACGCTATCGCTATTTGTTCGAAGTTTCTTCCTTAGGTACTTACATATAAGCCATACAATTTTTTGAAAGTAGCAAAAAGTGAATTCTGCATTACTTTTCTACATTAAACCAAGAAATATATATTTTTTTATTATGAAAAAATCCTATAAATTTAACATTTCTAATGCGTTTTTCTAAGAAAACACAGGGAATTAAAAAAAACAAGAATAATTCTTGATATTCTTCCAGAATGTAATGCAGTTTAAAAAATTATAAGAAAATAATATTTACGAAAGAAAACAAATTAAAACAAAATAAATTAATTTCGCATATAAAACAAATCTTTGTTGATTTTCTTTCTCATATCCAAAAAGCGGCAATGATTCACGTACTTTTTTAAAACAAATACAATATGTACTTGGTTTCGGACATAAATTTTTGTAGTACGAAATCTATAAAAAAACTACTTCATTCACTGTTTTTATTTACTATTCATTAGCGCACTAGATGACTGCATAAATATACTTTTCAATCTCAATTGTCTATTCAATAAAAAAATAGAAACATTTGTGAAATTTGTTGTTTAAACTCAATAAGTTTTTAGAAGTGTAGGTTTGTTTTGTGATAAAAATATCTGATAATTGGCAGGCTCGATTTAAAGTGTAAATAAACTTTTAAAAGTAAAGCATTCTGCCTACATTCGAGCACATTATACATTATTTTTAACTAAACAATGTTAAATTACCTAACGAAATACGATATGTTCGTCAAATTGCCAATCAAATTGTTATTATTTCTGAACAATTTAACTCGCTCTACAACTTGAGACTACTTGAATTTAATTTTCATTCCAAATTTAAAAAAAAGTATGTTTTTTAAATTGACATGTTGAGGAGATTGAGATTAATGTCGTACATGTGGAAATAAAAGCAATTGATTAAGTTTTCTAGGTACGTAGGTTTTAGATCATTATAGCGAGAGTAATGTTTTTATGGAAAGGTTTGGTAATGAAAAATTGTCTTCTGACAAAGGGGAGCTATCTATTGATCTATTTATGTTTGAATGATTGTCATTTACACTTTATAGCGCTTCGTGCTACATTAATTCTCATTAAACTGAAACTTATCAACAAATATGGATATAGTTAGAATAATATCTCAATATGGAATTTATTAAAAAGATTTCCAATTTTAGATTTATGCAATAAAAAACATCACCTTTAAAATGAAATGCAGTTTTATACATTAGTATGCCCACCCATGTTGTAGTCGTGATTGTGGTTTCTATAAAAATGTTTTTAATATTTACTCAAGCGTATTTCAATAGATAGTGAACAGCACTCTGCATAAGAAAAAGCACTTAAATACTCGAAATTAACAAAAAATATGTAAAGATCACATTAAAAAAGTATATACTTTTACATTCTGAAAGCGATTGGTAAAGGAAATTGTTAACTATTATTACTACTTTGTAATTAATATTAAATACTTATCAGAAATGAAATAAAGTTTAAGATGTTTCTGTAAACATAGTAATATTATTGAAAATATTTTTACAATAAAGCTTAACTATTAATCTAAGCTATTAGTTGTGCTTTGTAACGTGAAATCATACTTATGGTTAGTTATTGCAGTTTTCAATTGCACAATACTGTATATACCAGTGTGTATGTACAGTGTCTCCCAACATTATTTCAACCGGCACCTTTAAAAAATTATACTCATATAATTTCGAAACGAAACAAGATATTTAAAGAAAAGTTTTTATTCAGTTTTAAATCGAGTGAAAATGAAAGAAAAAATAGGCAAAATAACCCCCCAAACCACTAGAAAGTTAGTGGAATTTATGAAAGAATTCTGGCGTCTGTAATTAAGCAAAAAGAGGAGGTCATTATTAAATTATAAAATTAAAAAAATTAGTTAATCATTTAATTGTTTATTTATGGAAAGTATTTGAAATAAGCTGTGAATAATTGTGTTCCTATATGTTTGGTTTTTAGTATGTAAGTTTTTTAAAGTACGAATTTGAGACTGAATAAAAGTTTTTTTAATTTTTAAATATGTTCTATAAACTCTTATTCAATTCTTTTTAATATCTTGCTTCGTTTCGAAGTTATATCAGCTTAATTTTTTTTTAAGGTGCTGGTTGAAATAAGACGTCTTATAATGAAAAATATATAATAATATAAAATATACTTATAATTTATTGTATTGCAGTAATAACAACTATTTAAAACAAAAAAAGCATTAAAAGCAATGAGATGTTAGTTAAAATTAGTAGTTGCAAGTCTTAAGCATATCCTAATTAAATATGTATGTGTAATATAATTATTTTTAGAAAATTGTCTGAAATTGTTGGGTTTCCTTATGAAAATTATATTTTTTATTTTGCCTCAAAGTTAACCTTAATCTTATTGGCTGTGTTAGTAATTCCGTTGATACAGTAACGTTAGAGACACTAATAAACTTTTGTCAACTTTTTTCTGAATCAAATTAAGAATGAATGATAGTGTTTAACGTGATTTTACCTGACAAAAATCTAAAAATATTTATAAGTTGGAAAAATATTTCTACAATTTATGTACACTGATATGATCGTATTCATATGTTTTTAAAAAATATTTCTGCAATTTATGCACATTGATATTCACATTCATATGATTAAAAAATATATAACAAAACAATTTGTTCAGACAATTTCAAGAAAAATTAAAGTTTTCACTTAGCAAAGTAATGGAAACTGTAATGGAATGTTTCTGCATGAAAGCCGACAAAAAAAAATTAAGTAGATAAGAAAATTTTAAAAACACATCATTATTGCAATTAATTTATGTTTTTACTTTTTCGTAATTTGTTTTTTATTTATTTATTTATTTTGTGTTTATTCAGTGTTTTAAATAATTGACTGAAAATGAATAAAATTTAGAATTTGAGAAAAAGATTTAAAAATTAAACTAAAAATTTGTATTGCTTTTAAAAATGTTTTTAAATATTCTGATTTATTTTTAAAACATACATATTTTTATAAATTCCAATTTGTGCCCAAATACGTAAAGCAATAGCAATAATGTATGCTTAGTAGAGACATAGATACTGTTACAAACATTTCATGCTGTAAAATTAAATACAAAATATGTATTTGAACCAATTGTTTTTTTTATATATTTATTAATATATATTGGACACAAATAGGTCGTATAGGCCTATCATTAATAGCCGTCGCACCTTGCCAGGGCTGTCTTAAAAGAATCAATCTTGGGGTAGTTTTTGTGGCAAATCGCGTTTTCCAAAACTGTCAACAATTTGTAATTCTGAGGGTTAAAATCAGGACTACCAGAAGGTTGTATTCCGTAGCAAGGGAACGCTGGTAATTATTTTCTACGGCGAGTTTTTCAACATAGAACGGTTAAGTGATTGATAAGCGCCTCCAAAACGGTTTCTCGGTAAACCTCGGCTGATGTTCATGTTCCTTGACATGGAAGTCAAACAATATAATGCAAATAAAGACATGGCCGAAGCTGTTCGCATGCATGCTTAAATGACCGTGTTTGCGCCCTATTCTATTCTTGTTAAATTTTTGCTGCACGGTAAAAATTTTTCATCGGTATCAACAAATATTTTCTGTGTAAATTATCAGTGTGCTTCACTAAAAGATGAACGATTTTTCAATCTTATTTTTTTTAAATGTTTGGAATGCGTTTGAAAGCATCAAGTTCCAAGCATTTTTTTTTTAATAATTTGACTCAATTTTTTGTTTACGGAGCATTTCACTGAATTCTAGATGGGACTACGACTGCTTTGACTTGCGTCGTTCGAACATTGCATGTACGGTCCTACCGTTGGCGATCTTTAACATCTCCTGTAGAAGAACGTGCGACTAATAACGTGCGATCGAAGGGTTTTGAAGATACTATCTTTACTCATATCAGACTTAAGTATCGTTATAATAGAGATACGCTTCTCGTTATCTGACGCGGTATTGAATGAATGCCGTACAGATTTTATTTCATAACCTATAATAACGTGGTATGTTCAATTCTTCTATTAGAATGAGTGTGTTTAATGTTGTAACGATATTTACATAAGTAACAAAGACAATTTGATCTTTAATAGGGAAAATCACACCTCCACTAACATAAACTGTAATTTAAAAAAATAATGAAGACTATTCTTCTCAAGCAAAAGGTATTTTTAATAAGAAAAGGCAAACCAGCACAGAGGGTGTAGATTTTAAACGTGGATGTATTACTTCTAAAATGGATGCAATAATGCAATTAATGCAAATTAAAAATAGAAGAATTAAATTGCAGTCAAATAAGATTTTGAAAATGTGTTTCATGTTTTAATAAATTAAAAGAAGTGTTGAAAATATTTAAAAAGTGATTCTTTCTTAAGTGTAATTTTATTATTTAACAAACATTCTATATTATTAATATTCTGTTAAACAAAACATTAACACCTGTTGGTTTATTAAACAAAGAAATTATTTTGCAAAGTATAATCGCACATTGAATTTAATGTATTCTTAAAGTTGCTTATGTTTATTTCATTAAGGAATAAAGCATCCCACTGTGGTATCGAACGTCAATCAGCATGTACAGTGTTATTCATAATAATAGCATCAATTATAATTATTTCTTGCAACACAAGTTGTGAAAACATATTTACGATGCATAGAGTTCGTAAACTCATATTTCTAACTTTTTGTAGTATCAACGTAGTTTGATGAGTATTAGCTACCAGATAATTTATGTGCGAGTCACATTCCTTAACGCCGTTTTTATTTTCTTTCTGAACGTGATTATTTGTTGTTGTAAAGGTCTGCCCAAACACTATATAATCAACATTATATAATTTGTGTACACTGAGCGTCAAAAGTGAGTAAACACCACTGAAATAATTAATTTTCTTAGGATAGCGAGAAAAGTAAATGAGAATAGTCGAATAAATTTCCAATAATAAAAACGTTATCTATTACTTATAAAATGTTAAAACAAAAACAACAATTCATGATAAAGGAACTTTTTTTTATAAATAAGAACATAATAGAAAATTTAAAATTTTAGTGGGTGTTGACTCACTTGTGGCGCTCATTGTATGTACATATAATTAACTGGTAATCGATATGTTTAATTTATTCGTTTGTATTTCATATTACTGAATTACGAACACTACTTACCTGTCTGAATGAAAAGATACATGTCATGTCGAAAACATATGTTTTTGCTTCTAACACTGAAACTTTTCGTATTCTTCATGAGCTCTACCGAACTTTAAGTAGTATTTTGTATAGGGTTATCCATTTCGTGGTTTCAAAAGTAAACGTAAATAAAACACATATAAAATATTTTTTTCATATTTCTTTTTTATTGTAAAGTTTGAACGTTGACATTATGTGTGAAACACTACATCATTTAAATGACCTCCACGCGAAGTGTTGCAAGCATCGGTTCTTTTGATGTAATTCGACCACTTTTTGTCACATATTGGGCGGTATCTCAGCCATAACTTGACGAATGTTGGTTTTTAAGTGCTCAAGAGTTGAAACACGGTCTTTCTTTCGCGTAGCCTCACAAAAAAGTCAAATCGCATGATCTTGGTGGCCAGTTGATATTGCCACGACGAGAAATTACGCGGCCAGGAAATGTCTCTTGCAATAAAGCTATATTCGCTCGAGTTGTGTGGCATATGGCACCGTCTTGTTGAAACCGCATATTCTCCAAGTCGTATTCTTCAATAGCAGGCAAAAAAAGTCGGTTATCATATGACCATAACGCTCCGAATTGACGGTGACAGTCGTTCCATCGTCGTTTTCGAAGAAGTAAGGTCCAATCACACCTTCGGACCAAAGAGCGCACCAAACCGTGCCTTTTTCTGGATGTAATGGCCTCTCTTCAATTACTTGAGGATTCTCAGAACCCCAAATATGACAATTTTGTTTATTAAAATACCCGCCGAGTGTGAAATGTGCTTCATCGCTGAAGAAAATTTTGTTCGATAAATTGCCGTCCACCGCCTGTTGTTCAAGCATTTCAATTTGTTAATTTTTATGCGTTGTGTGATACTTAAGCGATCCATTTTCGTCAATGTCAGACTTTCAACTGAAAAGAAAAAAATTGGTTTCACAACTTAGTTTGACAGATGTCGAATTCCAGTCCCATACTTTTGAAACCACAAAATGGATAACTCTTTATATCAGCAGTCCCCGAAATGGACCAATTTTTTTTTGTTTTGTTTTTGTCAATCCTACGATTGATGAAATGGTACCATGAAGTATTTCTTTTTACTTTATTTATTAATTGATTATAATAAACATCGAGTTTAAATATTTATTGTTTACATTTTGCATAAAAGCACATTTTAAGAGGCGCATCTAAAGTTATACAATTTGTTTATGGTGCTATTATTATAACTTCAGTTTTGTGTTTGCAAATGCAAAATCTTAACAATTTCGTCGATTAAATCTTTAAATGTATGTATGTATGTTTGTATATAAATGAAATACTCTTTAAAATGTTAATAATGGGTAAAAAGTACGGAAAGGCAAAAAACAAAAATATTTGCTGCCACTTCTGCTTGAATGGTTGTTGATATTTCTTGTGCCATGTTTGTATCTGTTTGTGTATATATTTCAAACAAAACATTTTTTTGTATTGCAAACATACAAATTTGTATATGTATAGATTTTATTTGTTTTGTTTTTTTTTATTATTGTTATTCATAAAATTCAAGATTTAGTTGCTTTTTAACGTTCAATAACTCAAGATAATTATTTTTGTTCTCATTGTTAGTAAATAGCAAGTGGTTGTTTCTTACCAGAAATATCATATTTATTTGTATGTATGTATCTAATTGAAAGAAGATGAGCACTATTTCGTTAATATTAATTTGTGTTTTGTTTATTGATATTTGAAATATTTTATTTTCTATATTTTCATTGATTGATAATAAAAAGTTGTATATTTCTCTTGTATTTGTAGAAAGAATGAAAATGAAACGTGATAATCATGATGATGGTCCCCATTCCGATAAACGTAGTCGTCGGAATGACGATCAAGTTCGAGTTTTAATACCCAGTAACGTAAGTAGAGAAGAGTATAATTAAATTTTACTTTTTTTTACAATAAATTTTATAAATTAAATTGTTGAATTTGAGTAATTTTTCAATCGAATAGTATCGATATAAAATATTAATCGAACATATGTACATATGTACACATTTTGCAGTGGATATGTTGACAAATGTTTTCTTTGGCGATTTTATTTATTTATTTACTTACTTATTAATTACAATACAATTACAAAATATATTTAATTAGTACGAGCTGAGTAACATAGACCTTATGATCGGTGAGAATCAAAACCACTAGACTACCAGAGCACCCGAGGCCAATTTACAAGATTAACGTTTAAATATATATCCTCCACAGACGTAAAATATGTGTCGTGTTTTTAAACCTATAGCTTATTTTATTTAATCTCTTTTGAAAATATAAATACCACATAATTGCTAACAAGATATTAACAATATTCAACAGAAGATTTATTAAACCCGTTTCAAACTTGGAGATTTATTATTCATTCATAAATTTAAATGTTAAAAAACATACACATTAAAAAACAAAACCGTACAGTCAAGGAAAGAAGTCAACATACGCTGTTGTATGTAGGATACACGCTAATTTTTATGTTTTTCGTTCACAGCGAAAAGAGAAAAATATAAGAGAAATTATTGGAGAAAAACATAAAAATTAGCATGAAAACGTCGTTGAATGTATACCTACCGTTGCATGGACACCGTGGTACTTGGCATAGTCACAGCTTATTTCAAGTAATTATTGGGACGAATCATTCCAATCATTAAATAAATATTTTTTTTAGTTCCAAACCCAGTTGGATCTAAATTTCGATTAAATACAATTTTCATGTATGTTTAAACAGTCAATTTGGTATGACGAAATATATGGTCCCACAGAAAGTACTTCTGCAATGGGGATAACCACACTTCTCGTCATAAAAATTTTCCGTAATTTTTTGAACGCATGCATTTTTATGCAGTTCTTATCTACTGAATACCTACAATTATGAAGAAAATAAATCCCCATTGTGAAACGAGATGAACAATAGTTTATTCCCTGCTGAATAGGTTAGTTGTTGTCCATTGTTAGCTCTTCTATAAGGTCTGACATTGATAACGGTCATGTTGTTGAAGCTACATCTGCCTAATTGGTTGCAATTTATTCAATCTGACAACGAAGTTGTGTTCGCTGAATTGACTCTGAAGCAGTTGGCAACTGGCCCTAATATTCATCAAAAAGCCATTTTCTGCGATGAGGTCCATTTCTGGGAGAATGGGTACGTGAACAAACAAAATTGTTGAATTTAGGACGTTATCAATCCACATGTGATCTAAGAGCGTTCAATGCATACCGAAAAAGTTACGTTTGAGGTGAATTTTGACTGGCGGACAAAATTTCTTTGATAACAATATTAGTCAGGCCATCACTAACTGCGATGAGCACTATAGGTCAATGATAATCATGTTCTTGTGGCTTTGAATACGTTGATCTGGACATTACGACATGTGTATTCAATAGGAGGGTGCTATGTGAAGGTGATATTAACTGCTATTTCAACCCGATATATTTCTTCTTGTTTAATTTTCTTAAGTCGCATATGCTTGCGTATAAGCCATAAATCACATAGGTTTTCAAAGCCAACATAACTGATCCTATCGGTCAAATTCAACCTGTGTTATACACTGGTTAAGAAAAATTTATAATTTGGGACGACTCCACCAACATAATCCGTGGCGGACATTTGAATGATAGTATATTCCATACCAGGTCTTTATAATTAACAAAAAAAAAAAATGTCATTGATGATATCTAACTCACACCTAGTTTTATTTGCATTTAGTGATGGGAAGATCATACTCATTCATTAATATTTGGGACGTTTTCATATCAATTTTAATTGAAATAACCATGACCCAATAAGTATACGTAGAAAAAATATATAAACATGTGTTGAAGAACTTCGGTTAGATTGATAAATATTTAGTGGATCATTTTTTTTAAGTACTAAGAAGACTACCACTTGGAAAATTTATTACAACTATGCACATGAGTATACACGTCGTTATAAATATCTATTAAAAAATTATATTTTTAATTTAAGTTTACCAGTTAATACGAACATGATGGAATAAATATTTAATTTATCATTATTTTTACTTATAAAGTTTAGAATCTCATCTATCTACTTCTATCTATTTCTAGATTGCCGGTGCTATAATAGGTAAAGGAGGCCAACACATACAGAAAATGCGCACACAGGTATATTTTACTTTTTAGCTTTTAATTTTTTTTTTTTTCACTACAAGTGTACTTTTTTAAATCTTAATAAAATTAACTAAAATTAAACAATTGTAAAACCAGTCAGTTGTTGTTTACGTTTTTCAATACTAGACGTTTAAAATAATTGAAATAATTGTGTTCAAATTATTGTTGATTAAAAACCCCAAAAAAAAAGAAAAATAAATCTAGAATCTCTGTTATTTGTTTAGGATGTTTTAAGGACCAAAGCAACCAACATTTCTTTTTGTTGTTTTATAATAAAATTATTTTTAAGTGTCATCTACACACACAAAGGGTTTTATTGGCTTTTTTATATAACATTATTTTTAATGCTACAGTATTAATTCCATTTAAACTGCTACTGGTATTTGTTCTACGTTTTATAATTACAACACAATAATGATTTGCTAATAAAAAAAATACATTTTTTAACTTTAAAAATAAGACAAACATATTCATAATAATATCTTCTGGACCATATTTACAAACTGGCTAAAATTTGTAATAATATAAATCTCTTTAGCTTAATTAAACTTATCAAATTATAGTTTAATATACAATAAAAATAAACAAAAATATTAAACCTTGCAATTAACCATTAATTAAAATATAATTTTTTCTCTTTCTCTTTTCTCGCCCCCTCTAATACCAAATCAAATCAAACGAAATATAAATTAAAACCAAATAAATGATATTTAACTATATATGACCAACCACCAACTAAATCCAACAAAATTTTATTGATTTGTTGTTTAAAAAACTCTGCAACTACAAATATTAAAATAAAATAAATGAAAATCTCAATTGACCTACCACCACACCTGACCAATATCAACCAACAATCACAACAATAATGTGTGATTATGAATTTTATAAATCTAAATGCCCGTTTGACCAAAATCATCCTTAAAACAACTTGATCTGATCTGAATGCCTGTGACCGAATGACCGCCTGCTATGTTGTCGTTTAACTATGTCGAATTCTCAACTGCGTACCTTCTTAATTGTTGGATATTATCGTATTACCATACTGGACCACCACCACCACCATGTATCAATCAATTGCCGAATATTTATTCCAATTGATATATCTGTTGTCTATATTATTGTGCCCATCTAAACAACTACCATCACCAAATAAATAAACCAACCACCACCAATTATAAAATATATAATTAAAAATATCTCTTGCTATGCAGTACAAAGCAACTGTGTCTGTCGACGATTCCCAAGGCCCTGAACGGTAAAGATTTATCTATAAACAAACATTTTTTTTTACTATACTATTAAAAAAATAAAAATTTTAGGCCTAAGTTTCTTTTTATCATCGTATTTATAACAAAATTTTATTAAGAAATCTTTTTTTTAACTTTGCAGCAGTATCATTTTTATCAAATAATACATTTTTTGTTTGTTAGAAAACCTCTGTAGAAACTGATATTTTGTTGTAAAATTAATGAAATCTAAAAACGTAACGATCAAAATTTAACATAGATTCTGAAAATGTTTTACCCGCTAATTTTAAATAACTTTTGTCATCTTTAATGAATCTCATGTTTTCGAAATAGTGAGTGGATTATACAAGTTACACTTGTAATATTATCTGTTTAAATTTGTTAACTTTTAAATAAAAGTTTCTTTTTACATTAAAATGTCGATTAACAAAAAATATCGAAAAATTTAATTATTTAGCACAAATAATTTTTATTTGCATAATTTTAAAATTTTTTTATTCAACTTTAAAATGTTCAAGATATTGCTTAACATGAATAAATGTTGATTGTTTGATAAGACTATTGTTTTCAATCTATAGTAATAATTCAATTGATTTAATATAAATGATTTATTTAAAAATATACCAACTCTAATAAGCAGAATTGAATTAAATTGGCTAAAGGAACCTGCATAATTTCGAAACTTCTATTTGAATAACTATAGATTTTTTATGTGTCTTTATTTATATTTTATTTTGAAACAAAATTGTACATTTCGTTATTTATAATTGATTAAAAGTTTAAATGACGTTTAGTCATACTTTAACTTAGTTTTTTTTTAATAGATTTACTGTCTATGTTAAATTTTGGTCCACTTTTTTACGTTTCAACAAAATCAGCTAAGGTTAAAGAATTATTTTCTGTCATATGCACAACTTGAAAAGGATTTTTCTATGAAATTCAAAGTTAGGCCATTTAGAAGCAACCCTTCCCATATACCGCCATTATTCTAAATGTTAATTTTTTTAACCATATTTAAAAGTATGCATAAATACAATATAAAAAAACGAAGATTGCCTAAATCAAATCAAATTATCTGCAAATTAAGTTCAATTTTAATTATTAATTTTTTTTAGTATAAAAATAACCATCATTACGGTTAATCACAACCAATTAGTATTTCTTTTTGAATGATCTCAAATTCTGTTAATTGTAATTCTAAGTTTAAGTTTCTAAAAGCATGTTTTGTTAACATATCGTGTATCGAATCAAATTATACAATTAAAAGAAGTTAAAAAAAAAACTACACAATTCGATCAACGTATCCTATTCTCATATGTTCTTCCATATACCATCAATATCTGATTTCTTTATAAATCCGTGTGTGTTTTTTGTATGTTGGCATAAAACAAATTCCTTTTTTTTTAATTGAACTAATACGTAAACGAGTGTGTGAAAAAAAAAACCAAACTAACGAATAACTTTTAATTCAGAAACGCTTTTACAGAAAAAAATTTTTTTAATATTATTTAACATAATACATACTAATTTCAATGTATGGCCTCTTTAACACAAAATTGTAATGGCATCAACTATACATACATACATACGTACGTTAATAATGTTCTCCAAACAAAAAAAAGAAAACAAATTCATCATTATTAATAAAAAATAATTTTTTTTCTTTAACTTCATATTGCCTTTTGTCATTACTGTCACCGACTTCGTTACTTTTTATATTGTTTTAGTTAATTAAACCCTATTTGAAATCCTTTGCATATATTTTAACACAATGTCGAAAACTTAGTACATAATACTTAACGTGGTTGCCTTAAACAAAAGGATGTTGACCCTCTTTTTCTGACAAAAATAAAAAAATGTATGACATATTTAACGTTCAATATTGTAAAGATTTTTACTTCTTGATTTTGTTGTTGCTGTTGTAAATACACCTGATATCACCACAATGTAAAAATATAGAATAAGTGCTAGAAATTTTCATTTATTAAGTGTCTTTATGTCTGGGAAAGTTCTGTTAAATGTTCTATTTTGTATTTTTAATCAACGATGAAGATGATGATGATGATGAAAATATTTTACTAATAAAATAAATAATTTAATTATAATTTAAATTATGTTTAACAATTGTCCTTATTTCTTCATTGCATAGTACCATTTTGATATCGGCCGAACTGGATGCCACCATGTCTATCATAACAGAAATGTTGAAGTACTATGAAGAGGTAAAGTTTTTTTTGTTTTATTATTTAAACAGAATTTTTATAATAATTGATGTTTTTATTTTAGCGCGATAACGAATATGATGTTCGTTTGTTGATACATCAAAGTTTGGCTGGTTGCATTATTGGCAAAGGTGGTCAAAAAATAAAGGAAATACGCGATGTAAGTATGAAAATTATTTATTATATGTACATATATCACAATTTTCATTATTGAAAAGGAATAACTTAAAAACTCACCATAATTATTTAATAGTTTAAAAAACAGTATGTCGAAACTAATTCATAAATTAAAGTAATTTAGTTAAAAATATTTTCTCTTGCATCACATTATTATTAGAAAAATATTCCATAATCAATTAAATTAACTAATTACTCTATTAGAATTAAAATTAAAGTTAACTATATAGAAGTCGTCGTAGTCTAATAGGTAGTGTGTTGGCTTATTAGACATAAAGCCAGGGTTCAAACCCCAGGCCAGACATAAAAAAAATACAAAAAGTACTACTTCAGCAGAGTTCTGGCAAAAACTCTGAGAGTAAATAAAATTGCCATGAAAAGTTTCTCAAAAATCTGTCGTTCGGAGTCGACTTTAAACTGTAGGTCCCGCCACTCATGTATAAAATTAACACATACAACATAAATGGTGTGAGAAACTAGGTCGTAATCCTGACTGAAGGGTTGTAATGACCAATTATGTATGTATGTATGTTTGCCATATACATAAGGCATATTTAACTTTACTATGGATTATTGCCCAATACTAATTGGAATTTGTCAAATGAACACATGATCGAAAAATGAGATTAGAAATTAATTTTTCATCATTTACATTCATATTAGTCGCCGTAGTCTAGTAGGTAGTGTGTTGGCTTATTAGACGTAAAGCCAGGGTTCGAGCCTCAGGCCAGACATCACAACAAAATACAAAAAGTATTTCTTCGGCGACTTCCTCTCAGCAGATTTCTAGCAAAAACTCTGAGAGTAAATAAATTGCAAGAAAAAGTCGTTCGGAATCGACTTTAAACTGTGGGTCCTACCACTCATATGTATACATAGACGATTATTATGACGTTTGAAAAACACTCATAACAGCACCATTAAAAAAATGTTATAAGTTTTGAAAAACAAATATGTTAGAAGCAACAGATATACAGAGTGAAAACTGGCGGATAAAGTAGAAACATTAAATGTAAATAAACATTCATTTTGTGTTAAAAAAGGGAAGATTTTGAATATTTTTTAATTTCTTCAATGAAAAGTTTAAAGATTCTTAAATATTTAAATATTAATCGAAATGTGGGTGATTTTCGGTCAAAATGAGTATAATTTCTTGTGAAGGAGGTAATTAAGAAGCTAAATACTACAAGATCAAAATAAGACGTACTGCTCATAAAATATTTTTCTTGCTGAAAATTTCCGATATTTTTTAATTTCTTGAAAGAAAATGTTAATTTTTTTATTGTTATTAGTTATTTTTATTATTTTTAATAGTTTTACATAAAAATTACATTTTTTATTAACTCTCGGAAATACAGAAAAGCCACCCCGAAAACTAAAGAACATAAATAAACAAAACAGAGAGAAAATCAGACAGGGACAGAAATGCTTTTGGTAATATTTGCTGTCCCTTTTTCAGTAATGAGTACTTAAAAAGATGAGTAGAATCGAATCAAACTCATAATTTCTGACACTTAAACGCATTCATACTTATTTTAATATTTTACTCACTACTCATATTCAAAGTTTGAAGGTCTCATCGTACTCATACTTAACAACACGAATAATGTTGTTGATTTCGATTATCCATGACTCAACATAGACAAGAATCACAAAATAAGTATGATTCGCGTACGAACACTACAGTACTCAGTAGAAGGTTGTGTGTTTGCCTTGCTTGCTGTCTTTGCCTTTTTCTTTCTTCTTTTTTTGTAAATGCAACAACCAAGACTGTAAATTTTGATGAATGATTCGAGTCACTCGTGTCATTTATAAGTATTATAAGTATTTTTCTAATGTTATGAATCTGAATGAGTAGGCTTATGAATCAAACATATTTCGAATGGTGTGACTTTGATGTCAACGTTGTACGCATACTCATTGCAACCTGTACTTATAAATAAACGTTTTAGTGAATATGACTGAATCAGAGCAGTTAAATTTCAATTTTGTTGACTCACTTATATTCAAAATTACATGGGTGCTTATGAGTAGCGAAAAAACGATTCATTGCTGATCTCTGGTATGTATGTAGTTTAGGTTAGAAAATTTTGTGAAGCCCTGTCTTCATCCATGGACTGGAAAAGGCTCATTCTGGGAACCTTTAATTACACAGGTTATCCAAAATAGAGACAGGAAAAATTGCAAGAGTATAGAGTAAAGACGTGCAGCCCTTGCGCTGACCAACTTTTTCCTTTTCCCTGATTTTGGTGAAACTTGGTTAGTACAGGGACTGCGTTCACCCGTGGCATCACAACGGGCCGCTATGCGTATTCAAGTGAGCTTTGTGATAACAGAGCTACCACTCCGACCTAACCTAACCTATAGAGAAAAGACAAACCGAAGAAATAAACAGAAGGATAGGTTAGTATCATTTGACTGATGTCATAGGTGATACTTTTAATCTGAAAAATTTTAACAGATTAGATTTTGCAGATTAGGGCATAGACACAGAATGTGTTCTACAACTTTATTATGTGCTCTCAACATTACGACTAACCTTGCAGAAAGAAGGGTCCCAGTCCCACGAACTGATCTTTGCTCTCGAAGCACAAGGTCTCATTTAAAAAGCTATCAGGGAAAATATCTTGTAGATTCTACAATTTCAATTTTACCGCCACGTAGTATTCACTTGCCGCCTGATCATACTGGAAGAAATGTTTCCATGCA
The DNA here is from genome assembly GCA_936449025.2 of Sarcophaga subvicina. Lineage (NCBI taxonomy): Eukaryota > Metazoa > Arthropoda > Insecta > Diptera > Sarcophagidae > Sarcophaga > Sarcophaga subvicina. The sequence goes on from OW388084.2 coordinate 46,701,294, forward strand.
CTTAGTCGCGCAATTGAAATGAAAACAGAAAGGATTCCTAAGCTATCATAATACTTCGCCAATGACTATAAGGCGTCTTAGATTTATGTATATAGTTAGCCCATCATTCGGTGTAATTTATTTTTAGACTTACAGGCTCTGCAGATATAAAACAGGAAGGAAGGTTAAGTGATCTTTTCTATTTATAAAAAATATAGATCAAAAAGAATTAAATTAAAAAAAATGCCTCTTTGTAGCCTACGTTATTAATTTGTTAACTTAATCAAATATTTTCATCTGATGTTGCTAACTATCAAGAGTTTCATTAATTTTTATCTTGTATTAACACGTTCGCAGACGTGGATGCTATAGCATTCAAATTTTAAAGTCTCTTTTTATTGATGTAATGTTACGAAATGTTACTAATTTTTAAATAATGACCATTTAATTCATTACGTCTATAGTACATACAGGCATAATTGGTCATTACAGCATTTCAGTCAGGATTATGTTGTTTGTGTTAATTTTTAAACATGAGTGGCGGGATCTACTGTTTAAAGTCGATGCCTGATTTTTGAAAAACTTTTCATGGCAATTTTTTCTTTACTCTCAGAGCTTTTGTCAGAAATCTGCTAAGAGGAAGCCGCCGAAGAAATATTTTTCCATATTTCGTTTTGATGTCTGACATGGGGTTTGAACCGTGTCGTTACGTCTAATAAGCTAACGCACTACCTACTAGACTACGGCGACTGCATACGTCTATTGTATATAATGGTAAAATAGGACGTTCTACTAATCTAATTCTACTAATCTAATATATTTCTAATCAGATTTCTGAAATTGTAATCAGCTTCATTTTATTTGCTTGTTTATTTTTGTAGTTTTCTGAAATTTTTAGCGTCCCTGAACCTGATAACATTCCATGCAAAGAGCTATGAACATTCGATTACAATTTTTTTTAATTTTGTGGATATTTCACTTAATGAGTATAAATTATTAAACAAAAGCGTTTGAGGAATAACAAAAATTTACCAACAGGTGGCTCCGTAATGTAATAATATTTACTTACCTACGTAACGAATTATATATTTGAATTGCATTTTAACATAAATCTTTTCGTCTGATAGACCTCAATGTGATTCTTAACGAATTGCTTTAATTCGATAGACACAAATTTTTTCATAGATGTAAATTTTATTCTAATTATTCGAGCCGAGCATACTTGTTATCTTGTAATCGATTAGTATCTATGTGTTTTAGGTGAAATACAATATCCCTTAATCTCAACGTACGGACTAGCACTCTAACCAGTAATTTATTTGACGAGAACCATTTCACAATATTTTTTTTTAATAATAATTCTGAGAGTAATAAATTTGATAAGCTTTCGTTATGTCAACTACAGCATTGCATCGTCATAATAATACAATAAAATTGTTAAAAAAAATCAAATTTATATGTGAGGAACACCTAACAAAGAAGGAGAAGAATTTATTTTGTGAAATGCGCATTCATTTGTTTTCTAAAACACATTTAAGTCATAATTAGGAAACTTTAAATGCTATTAAAATAAAACCGATGAAATTCATAAAAGTAGCTCATTAAAAATCTGGTTATAATCTAAAAAATTCACAGAAAGTAAAAATAAAAGAAATAAAAAGCAAACTGAACTACCTGAAAATCAACACAAAAACAGTAATCCAATCAAAGCTACGAAGGAAAACGCAGGCAACAATAAGTTAATGCAAGCGTTTATAAAAACACACAAAACAATGCGTTCGAGGGAAGCAGCTGGTTTAAATATTTGGCAGCATCCTTGTGTCTTCAGAAAACAAAAAGATAACATATATGGAATATATGAATAAAGGAAGCAATGTTTTTTTTTATAGTATTTTATCATGAAATATATTCCAAGCTGACAGCTGCTAAAATCCAGTTTTCTAATTGTTCTTTGTGTCTTTCTTTTAAGTTCTCTTTTTTGTTACCAGTGCATATGAATTCCTTTACTTAGTAGATAATTTAAAATAATGGTTTCTAAATTAAAAACAGAGAAACAATTCAATCCATGAGTATTTATTGAGAATTTCAATACTTCCCTATCGATTTTTGTTTAATTTTAACGCGTGTTCTCTAATTCATTCGTCTTATTCGAAGTAGTAATAGAGAAGAAAAAGTCAGTACAACCACCTTCCTATTCTATTTTTTGTTTTACTTCCTTTCGTTTTCACCAGATGATTTGAAACATATGTTATTACTTAATCACTTTTATGGGCGAAAGGTTTGACGTTGGTATAATTTATTTTTATGCCTTTTGTGTACAAAGTTGTCAACTGCATAGCTGATCAAAAATTTAGTGTGGGGATGTAAATGTTTGTCACATGTTAAATCTAACAAATGGCTTGAATCTCTGTTTTCTTTTTTTTGTTTTTTAAAGATGCGTTTTTATAGCAAGAAAATTTTATTTTGGTTTCAATTTATTCAGTTTTTTTTTAGTTTAAACAGGTGTTTTATAATTCCTTTAATTTTATTTAATAATTTAACGAAATATTTACCTTTAACAGAGTAGAGAAGCTAGTATACATACTATATAAAACGCCTCTAGTTTCTTAATTGTATTTCAAATGATTTAATCATTAAGGCTTCAGAAAGCAACAGCTGTCGGCTTAACTAATTTCATTCTTAAGCAGTTTTCTAGTGTGAATTAAAATATCTCCATTTCTATTTTTATACAATTTTTCTAAACCTAATTTCTATACAAAAATGCACACTCCTAGTACCTTGTTCTTTTTTTTTTCTTATAACGGCATCTGCTGTATATGTATGTTATTTAAAGGAATGCTTTGAAAATTGTATTTATTGTTCCTACTTGAAATATAGGATTTGAAACATCAATGTCACTAAAGAATTTCAATTTCTTAATTTAAGTGTAATACTAGCAACCCCTGAAATTCAACACAATTCTATTTTTAGTTATTTTTTAATATATTTTTATTTCTTTTAGACATTCTGTAGTGTAGATAATAATTATTAATTATTTTTGAAAATATTTAAATTCTTGGAATATATTTCAATTACAATGAGGATTTCTCCTGTGTTTAACACAATTTTGTTGCTGTTAAAATTATAAATTATAAATATAAATTATAAAATACAGAATATAGAATTCAATTAATATACCAAAACAAAAATGATTATTCTCTGTGATAAAAAAAAATAAATAAAAAAAATTATGAGAATTGGCAAAAGTATTCACACAAGAGATCAGCAATGAATCGTTTTTTCGCTACTCATAAGTACTTATGAAATTTTGAGTATGAGTAACAGTATTGAAATTCAACTACTCTGATTCATTCGTACTCCCTACAACATTTATTTATACGTACAGGTTGCAATGAGAATGAGTACAACGTTGACACCAAACTCAAAATATTCGCAATATGTTTGATTCATACGCCTACTTGTTCAGATTTAGAATTTAGAAAAATTCTTATAATACTCATAAATGATTCGAGTGATTCGAATCATTCATCAAAATTTACAGTCTTGGTTGTTGTTGCTTTCACAAAAAAAAAAAAAAAAAAAAAAAAAAAAAAAAAAAAAAAAAAAAAAAAAAAAAGACGAAGACGAAGACGAAGACGAAGACATCAAGCAAAGCAAACACACAACCTTCTTGTGAGTATTGTAGTGTTCGTACGCGAATCATACTTATTTTTTGATTCTTGCAAATGTTGAGTGAAGGAGAGGAAATCAACAACATCATGCGTATAGTTAACTATGACTACAATGAGTACTTCAAACTTTGAATATGAGTAGTACTTACTTACTTACTTACTACTGAATGCGTATAAGTATCAGAAATTATGAGTATGATTGGAATCTACTCATCTTTTTGAATACTCATTGCTTATCTCTGATTCACACATTACGAACAATTTTTCTAAGAAAATAATTTTTAATTCGTTTTAGTAAAATTGATATATTGTGGGACTACCATTAGCGTCAATAATTGCTTTAATATTTATGCTCTCATATTTTCTGCCACATTAAGGCTTTTAAGGACTCCTCGCTGATAATGCCAACTTCAGAAAATCAAAAAAATTTGCTCAACGATGTTTAGAACTAGATATTGGAAAGGGAATTGCAACTGACTCGGTGCATGCCGCAACCAATCTCACATAATGTTAACTATACGTTGAGAATTGTTATTCTATTGGAAAATGCAGTTTTAATCAAACCTCACATGGCTGTCAAATAGGGATCATCCCATGTGTTGATTGTTCTTGTAATAGGCTATCCACAAATACCACTATGAAATACCTTGACATTATAATGCCTCCACCGTAATTCACTGTTGACACAACATTCTTCGACTCAAGAGCCGCGTTATTTTTACATCAAATCTTTTACCGATTATTGTTTCTGAACAAGTTAAGCTTATTCTTACCCGTAAGCGTCACTCCTTTCAAAACAATCCCTTAAATAATGTACGTTTTTCCAAATTCGAGACGAAGTTTACGATTTTTTTAAAATATTTTTTTTGTTAGAAACTATTTGCATAACTATGAGTTCTTAGTTTAGATGTTGTATTTTATCCTTTCTGTTAATTTTAATTTATATTTCGCCTGAATAGCTTTTTGAGTGTGTTTATTTTTTTTTAACTTAAATAGGTACTCAGGCACTCGCAGTTTAACACCCACCTTTCCTCCGAAGCAAATCTCAATCCAAATTTGGATTTGAGTTGGACTGATTTTCGAAAAACCCAGCATTTTTTATAAAACTTATGTGTTGTTTCTGTAAGACGAATGGTTTTAGACACAAACGTATGCTTAAATACAAATAAAATTTATATTCATACGGAAAAACAGGGAACTCACTCTGCTCACTGCTCATTTTGCTATTCGATTTGTTATTATTTTTTCCTCTTAAAGAATTATTTTGTACGTCAATGCTAATTTCTTATACATTCTTGTCTTGACAATATTTTAAAATTTTAATAAGTCATCTATTAATCAGAGAGCTTATTTATATGGCAAAATAACTGTATATAACCAGCGTTTAAATTGGTCGGTCGGATTTGACATTAAAGTATACATATATATGTCCCGCCATTCACAGTCCATAATTTTAATAAACAAAAAGTGTAATGATATGTATGTATGTATGCACTTTATGGACACTTACTTCTATCTTTGTTTATTTTAGTTTGCCTCTGTAGATTCCATTATATTATTTTTTTAAAGATAATAAATATTTTTGCTTTTAATACAGTAATAAGTATATTTGGTATACAAATGTTTTCCTCATACTTCTTGATTATGAAATTATATTATGTATGGAGACCAAGTTCTTAACTGTATTGTAAATTCTTAAACCTAGAAATAATTTGTCTATCACCAAGGCGCCTTTCAATGTTTTTAATTCAATAATATATGATTACTTTGACCCAATTATTTGCTGTGACGACAAGCAATGAGAATAAAATGAAGTTTCTTTAAAGTGCATGGATGCAACAATCATAATTATGTACGCAAACATGTAGCTATTAATAGATACAACACCTTTAAATGCACGTATTCTGAATTTTTAATGAATTAAAATTTTATTCGGTACTAAATTAAATCTAAAGAAGAATAAAAATAATAACAAATCGCAATGAGAGATGTGCAAAATTAAAACTAATAAACGCGAAATTAATTTAGCTGTTTTTATTATATATGATATGATACTTGCGTTGAGATTTGCGGAGAGGATGTTGCGTCCCTGACTAATACACTGGTAATTGGTCTTTACAACCCTTCAGTCAGCATTATGGACCTAGTTTCTCGCACCACTTATGTTGTGTGTGTTAATTTTATACATGAGTGGCAGGACCTACAGTTTAAATTCGACTCCGAATGACAGATTTTTTTTTTTGAGAGACTTTTCATGGTAATTTTTATTTACTCTCAGAGTTTTTGCCAGAAATCTGCTGAGAGAAAGTCGCCGAAGAAATATTTTTTTCATATTTTCGTTTTGATGTCTAATCTGGGGTTTGAACCGTGGCTTTACCTCTAATAAGCCAACACACTACCTACTAGATTACGGCAACTACACTGGACAGAATATTTAAAAAAGAATTCGCTAAGTGTAATTGCCTTTAACATAATTACGTTTATTTGTTATTTCCCGTATCCCCTACCTATTTTTTTTAATAAGAAAGTGAATTTATTGTTTTTGTTTCTAATTCTGTATTTAATTTTCATTATGATTTTTAATTATTTTTTATTTTTGTACATGTTTATTACATAGAATGGCTTTTAAATTTCGTACAAAATTGCGTATATGTGAAATTTTCCAAAATAATAACCATATTGGCATACATCAAAAAAAGAAAAAAAAAATAATAAAGTATGGCTTTAATTGAAGTATAAAGCTGGATTCTTTTCTATAGTGCAGTTAAATTGCAATTTCATGCGTTTGAAGTAACATGCTCCACCAAAAGGCATCATAACCCAAACTACTTTATAGAATACAACAGCAGAAAGAAAAACTGCATGCGTGTTGACTTTATTTGAGCACAATCATTATTCTTTTGGTTAAAGGTTGATACTTTGTCGTTGTTGCTTTCTTTTGGTTTCCACAACTTATGCTGACCGAGTACACATTGCTAAAACATTTAAGGAATATAAGGAATATGTTTGACTGAAACGATACGACGATGTAGTAGAGTCAAAGACAAAATATACATTGAAATATTTACAATGAAAGTATTACATTTTTCTTTCTTTCGTTTAGTATATACAAATAGTATATACATACATATATAGTATAATATATAAATATATATACTTTTTACTGTTACCAACTCTGCTGGATATATTTTCAAGAATGGAATAATAAAGTTGAAAAAGAATGAGAAACAACTGTAACCTCATATGAGAATAGAGCAAAAATGCATGTGTATTTGTGTTAAAGGATATTTATCAGCACAACTAAATGCGTGACTTAATTCTACACTTTCTTTATTCACAACTCTAATTGTACTTTTTAAATTGTTTTTATTTAATTCCCTTAAAAAATTTCATCTTTTTTTACAGCAAAAAAAGATCCTCTAAGAAATTACAAAAACAAGCTATTAACTAAACAAATGACATCACAATTAATGTATAATTTTTTTTATTACATACACATTTAATTACAATAAGTATTTCCGTTTTGGCCCAAGTTCTTTCTTACAATGTGTACAAATATCAGTTCATGACCAATTTTACAATTGTTAGCCTTAATACTGCTGAAGAATTGAACACGGTTAATGTTATTAGTTTTAGAATTAATCAATCAGTTGCTTTAATAGAATAACTTGAGTAATAAACTTGAAACAAAGATAATAAATATAAAATGTGGGATATACTTTGTGCAGCGTTTTGTTCATTAAATAAACAAAGGAGACAAATATATTACCAGCAAAGGTGCACCCCTGAGTAAGGATTGTTCCTTATAAGTAAACATGTATCTTTTATAACAAAATTTTGTGCAGTGTAACAAGGTATTCAACTAAGCTTAGAGACGATATTTTTGTTTTTGCATTGTGAATTCTTTTAGTTCGAGTATATAATATTTAGATGTATTAAGCTTAATGCGTTTAATTTCAAAAATTTTTCGACGCAAATATTTGTTAAAAAACGGTTGAATATTTAAAAAAATGATGTAGTTTGCATAGAATACCGAGTACCGCAAATTTTCTTCAGTAATTTTATATACAGGATAGTCGCCGTAGTTTATTAAGTAGGGTGTTGGCTTATTCGACGTAAGGCCGAGGTTCAAACCCCAGGTCAGACATCAAAACAATGTTTGAAAAAATATTTCTTCGGCGACTTTCTCTCAGCAGATTTCTGGCAAAAACTCTGAGAGTAAATAAAATTGCTATGAAAAGTTTCTAAAAAAAATCTGTCGTTCGGGATCGACTTTAAATTGTAGGTCGGTCCTGTCACTCATGTATAAAATTAATACACACAACATATGTGGTCTGAGAAACTAGGTCTATAATCCTGACTGAAGGAGGGTTGTAATGGCCAATTATGTATGTATGTATGTATGTATGTATGCAATTTTATGTACAACAACGGATACTTAGACATAATATTTAAAAAAGCAACAGTTATTCATTGTTTATAATTGCAAACTTTTCTTCTTCTTTGTATAAATGTCTATTACACTTGTAAAATTGTCTATTTTTATAGTATATTTCAAAATCCTCCTTCTCCTTCTCCTTTTAATAACTAAATTTAGTGTCTAGATTTACATTTAATTTAATTTCTTAGTAAAAATAATTCTATAATTACCTTATATACGAATGCAAACAGACAACAAGTGCTGCCGTAATGTATTAATTAATAAAATTTCAGGTAGAATTGAATACACTACTGTGCTTGCATATCGCTTTTAATACTATGCCGGATTTTCTAATAAAAACTTTAAAAATCTCTGTACATATAAGCATATGATAGCGTTCGTAAGCATATAAACAAAATAGTTGTTTTAGCAGTACATACATAGATTAGTACTTAAATTGAACGTATTTTGTAGTCCTATTGCTTGACATACATAGCTGATGGTTTCCTCCATTCTAAAATGCTATTAACTTTGTCTTGTGCCGCTCGTTTTTTTTTGTTGTTTCTAAAAAAAGGTTTATTTTTCTTCTTAATGTAAAGAAACTACTCTTTTTTGTTTTCTAACATAAATGAAATTCATCGTTAAACACGTGTGTGTTTTCTCTCAATAAGGTTTTTTTTTTAAATTTTTAATTCTCTTTAACAACTGCCCTGCAAAATCATTCAGCTGTCGTTTTGTTGGCGTCTTCTTGTAACTGTGTGTGGAAGTGGCATTTATTTTTAACATCAGTTAATGAATGCCTAACAGGTGTTAAGAAACAATGTTTTTTTAATTTTGTTTTCAGACTGTTGTTCTGCTCGTCTGTTCATTTGTTGGTTCCTTTTTAAAAGGACTTTTTTCTTTAAAAACCATCTGTCTTATTGTGTTGCATATCACCTTTACTTTACTTTCTGCTGTTAATCCTTAAGATCTTGGACGTTTGGTTTTCATGAAGTTAATCGAACTCTACAAATATCTCTACAGAGATAAACTGTCTAACTCTTACGCAAATGTTTCGCTTTTTTATGAAAGAGAAGATTTTAATGACGAATTAAAGCTGGCTTTATTTATGTTGTTCGGACAAAGTTATTTTTACTGACAGTTTTCTTCAGCTCGATTCACTCATTTCGAAAAGATTTTCCGGAAAATCAAAACTGCCTTGCGACTCTTTAAAGTAACCTTTGTGTGATTTATACAGTTATATATAACCTATTGGCATCTGTGTTCAAGTTTGTGCGGATAAAATATAAAATTAAATTACATCGAGAAGAGTGTTGTTCGTAAAAAATCGTTTCTTTCTCACAGGAAGAGAGCTGTCAAACTACATATAAAAAAATGTCGTCTGGATAAATATTTTGTCTGAACAGCATGGGTGAATCCAGCTTTACTGCATTGAAAAATATTGGACTGCAATGTACATATCAAATGCATTTTAGAAAAGTCTTGAAGCAATACAACAAAAGGCTCCAAATTATTATCCTAATCTCCTATTTTGAAGTCGCCGTAGTCTAGTAGGTAGTGTGTTGGCTTATTAGACGTAAGGCCACGGTTCAAACCCAAGGACAGACACCAAAACGATATATGAAAAATACTTCTTCGGCGACTTCCTCTCAGCAGATATCTGGCAAAAACTCTGAGAGTAAATAAATAAAATTGCCATGAAAAGTTTCTCAAAAATCTGTCGTTCAGAGGCGACTTCAAACTGTAGGTCCCGCTACTCATGTATAAAATAATACACACAACATGAGTGGTGTGAGAAGCTAGGCCGTAATCCTGACTGAAGGGTTGTAATGGCCAATTATGTATGTATATGCCCTATTTTCATTTCATTATTAAAGTTTATATCAAAAACATAGAAGCCGGAAAGTACCCTCTTTTAACACAAAATGTGATTATAAGGCAAAATAGAAGTGTGTGAAGGTTAGGTTAGGTCGAAGTGGTAGCTTTGATTACCAAGCGCTGTCCCTTTACTGACCGAATTCCACTAAATTCATCGAGGAAGTTGATCAACGCAGTGGCTGCACGGTGTTTGTAAAATATAATAAAGAATTTTTTTATGTAAAATAATTTAGTTTAACTACTCTTTATTAACTTCAATATGTTTTACAAAAGCCATTACCTTTATTTATTTAAGTCAATGGACAAATTCCTTACTGACTACTAACAAAAATAGGTACGAATAAAATTAAAAAGAATTACAAACAGTTTCTTCAAAAATACAAGTAATTTTTACAATAAAAATATGAAAAGTTATGAATTGAGAAAAACAATAATGTTCCGTATTATAACGCAAGAATTTAATGAAAAATCAACAAAGTCTGACAAATAATAAAATTGACCGTAAATTCTAGTTAACGGATCAGCAACAGCATAATTAGTTCTGCAGAATTGAATACAAATAAGATTATAACAGCGGAAGTTACGACAAGGAATATTGAATTTAACAGATCTTAACAGAAATTCACAGCAAATATTACCATTCAGGTTAATAATAAAGGATATATTTAGCTTTGTTCGACGACTCTTAAGGGTAGGCAGTCTTATTAATGTCAGTCTGCTAGTATATGAAGCCATATCCAAATAATTCCATCCAAGGCCACGCAAACTGAAGAGTAGAAATTGTTTCTGCACAGATTCGATGTGTTCGCTGTAAATATTATAGTGAGGATCTAATACAATGGATCCTTACTCCAAAATTGATCTGACAAGCGATACGTATATATAGCTGTTTCGTAATAAATGGATCAGGAAATTCTTTTGCCCAACGTTTAATGAAGCCAAGAGTGCTTCTTGCCTTATGTACAGTCAAAGTGATTGTGTCTAATAGGATCCCAAGATCAATAAAAGAATCCACAACATCCAATTGACCTCCAAGCAAGTAATTAACCGCGATAAAATTATTTCTTGAGAACCGCATACATTTGCATTTTTTTAATATTCAGCTCCATCATGTTGTACTCGCACCACCAAAAAAAATTATTGAGATCACTTTGAAGATAGATTTGCTCGATGAAATTATTAAAGGAGAGAAAAACTTTTACATCGTCAGCATACATCAAAAGATATTGGCAAAATTAATTATGTTGGGCAAATCGTTTATAAACAGCGAAAAAAGAAGTGGACCAATAATATAATATAATAACAGTTGCCGATTTAATGTTAAATATTTTGATATTGTTGCTATCAAATATGTTTCAATTAGCGTGAAATTCCTAATATTTCGAAAAATTACAACTTTGCTACTATTTTCTACGGAAAAAAAGGGGGAAAAATAAATAAGAAGAGTACAGAAAGAAAGAATCTATAGTGACACATTATCATTATTGAAATTTCGTTCATTTCCGTTCATTTAATTCTTTTTTCCCGCTTTAAGAGATTTTCCGTTTCTTATTTATTTAAATTCTAAAAGTCCTTATTAAATTTCCTAATAAAGTTGTTTTTGTTTCACCATGTTGTACTTAATTTTTATCTATTCCTTTTTATATTTCTTTTATTTTTACTTTGTTTTGGTTGAATGTATTACATTGCCGTCACAATGTCGTGTTATTAAGTTTCATTCTTTCTTTTTTTAGTTTTACATTCTTTTCGGAATTTAATTTTATTTACATAGATTTTTTAATTCTAACATATGTATGTATGTATGTATGTATGTATGTACATAGCGGGAAATTTTATTTATTTTTTTCGTATTTGTTCTACTTCGTGCCTTTTTCTTTTAAAATATTCTTCGTGATCTCTGTGTCCCCTCATAACTTCGTTTCATTCATATCCTCGAATCTAGTTCGTATTTATTTAATATTTAACTTTTGAGCACTCTATTGTGGGTTCAGAAGTTGTAACTGAACATTGAATATATATTTTACAATATATGTAACTTTATTTTCTATAGTTTATTTTAAATTATTGTCTCCTTAATAGAAATTAGCAATTGTTAATTATTATTTTTATGCCAGTGTATGTATACACACTATAATTTTATATATTTTTTTAATCATAAGCCGTTTTAAAACTTCTGGCGAAGACATAGCTAGAACTGTTGTAATATAAAGGACTTTTTTAGGTCCACTAGCTTCTAAATTGCATTTAAATTAGAACAGTTTAGAATTAAAAATACCTCAAATAAATAAAGATTTTGTTTTTAAAATTCTTATACAGTTTATATGCATGCACATACATACATAATTGGCCATTACAACCCTTCAGTCAGGATTATGGCCTAGCTTCTCACACCATTCATGTTGTGTGTGTTAATTTTATACAATTTAAAGTCGATTCCGAACGACAGATTTTTTTTAGAAACTTTTCATAGTAATTTTACTTACTCTCAGAGTTTTTGCCAGAAATCTGCTGAGAGGAAGTCGCCAAAGAAATATTTTTTCATATATCGTTTTGACGTCTGACCTGGGGTTTGAACCGTAGCCTTACGTCTAATAAGCTAGCACACTACCTACTAGACTACGGCGACTTATTTGCATGTACATATATGGATTAAATTATCATAAATATAAGATATGTTAGTTGCTCTTTTTTTATTCTATATTTCTTACGCCTATATATGGTACATAAATTTATAAACGTTGAAATAGATTCATATATTTTTTATATATATTTATTTGAACATAAGGGTGTAAATAAGGTTTAAACAAGTGAACTAATAACTTATTTTATTTCAATCCCCAATTTTGAAAGCTATTTTTAATATCTTTCGAAACAAGTTATTTAGAAACTAGTTTCACGCCGCCAAACTTTGCAATTTTTTTTTTGTTTGCTTTTCCTTTGAATTTGTCGTTAGATGAGTTGTACAAATGTAGGGCATTATATAAATATTTATTCTTAATTGACCAACAATTGTGTAGCCTCTGGTTCATTTGTTCTCATTCTCTTGACTGAGTTTTAGGTCTCATTTTTTTATATGAATTTCGTTTTTCTTTTTAATATTTTTTTTTAAGTTTTTAAATGCGCATGTTTTACATTACAAAGCCTGTCGAATGTGAATACCGGTTCCGTTTAAATTTTTATATGTGTATATAGTGAATTTATTGAAAAATTTCTTTATACACGCAACAACAAATAGCTTTTTAAAGGCATAACAAACTACATAGTATACATATATAACATTTTATGTAGTTGTTGTTGTTGTTACTGTCATTGTATTGTTTTTACTATGACATCACACAAAATGGGAACACACAAAATGATGCCATTGTACTTCAAAAAGCAAAAGAAGCACAATAAAAATCCTTAACACATCCTTTTTGAAGGAAGAAAAAGTATAACAGCAACACAATTCCAACAAGAGTTGAAAAGCAAACACAATGAGAGAGCAATGAGAGAATTCTCTTTGCAAAACTAAAGCCACTTTTATTTCTCTGAGATGTTGAAAAGAGAGGAGGCTGTTCCGATTTTTTTTTACTTCTTTTCATTTCAGATGGTACTTTTCCAAATGAGTTAAATTTTTGAGTAGTACTATATTTAACAGTTAAATACGATTTGTTAAAATTTTCAATGTATTTAAAGAATAAATATTTTAAAGTTAAGAAAACAACATATGGCTGATTTCTATGAACACTATTCTAGTTAGTAATTTAAAGCCTCCTCGATTTATATGAAAATAGTACCAAATTGAAGTACTTTGTAATTATTTCCAGCTGTTACAAGTTATACTTTCTCTTATGTGCTTTTCCTTCATTCATTCTCTCTCTCTCTCTCTCTCGAATGTTTATTGTTATTGTATTTGTTTATATTTGATATTAGAATGAAGAGGATTTTCGTTCGTTTTCATATGAATGAGTAAAACACTACCTGCCTGCCTGCCTGCCCTCCTGTTTGACTGCTATACCAACTTATATATTGTAGTACTTCAGTTTTAAGCCTGGATATCATTGTTGTCGTTCTTTTGTTACTGCTTTTGTTGTTTTTGTATATTTTCCTTTTTTTCAGAAGGGATGAAAAAAAATGGAAATGAGAAATAATTTTACTTAGTCTTACATAGTCATCAACAATTTTTAATCATACTCAGTACTATATTAACTTTGGTCGTGTTAACAACTCGCACGTAGTTTTCATAACGTTTCAAACACATTTCAAAAAATAAAACGAATGTTTTTATTAAATAATAAATAACATTTATAAGGATAAAGACTTAATAACGATAAAATCAATCAAAAAAGTTATGGTTCAGCGAAAAACTAGACATTCAATACATATATAATGAAATTCTATTCTATAAATATTAAATAAATTAAACAATTATTCAAATGTGTGGACTAAGGATTACTCAAAAGTAGTATGCATTTTGATTGTTATTAAAAACATTGGTAAGAAGGTAAATAAACAAATTTTCACTTTTTCTTTTTCATTCAAATTGATGCTGTCATAATTTTGTTTCTTTTAAGTATTTTCTTTTCACATTTTGTCTTGTGCTTTTTTTTGTTTCTCTCATTTTGCTTTCTCTAATATAAAAATATTACTCTCTTATTCAAAAATATATTTGTTACCTTTTTATTATTTTTTTGGTTTGTTGCAAGGTGCCTACTACTATCTACACTATTTCCATGACCAATTCGAGAAATTTAAATCAAGAATTTTTGACCTTACGGCTAACCTAGCGAAACTTGTATATTTCATTCGTTAAGTTCTTTTTAAATTGTAATACATAGGCAAGAATGTATTTTGTAGTTTAGAAACATCATTCTGAAATTGCTATAAATGGAAAGATTCAAAAGTTTATATTGGCAGAGTACATATCTAAATGTACAATAAGGAATTGATTTCATTACAGTTAAAAAAGTCAAAATCATATGACTTTCATAGCTCGACTTTATGTGCTGTCAAAGTAGCAAAAGTGTTTAACTGAAAAATTCACTCCAAAAAGCAGAAGAATATGTTTACATTAGCATTAAATAATTGACTATAGCTACCATAATCATTAATTAAATTAGTTCGTAAAATTGTATACCTAATCTGTTGTTCGATATATGTTTTCACAAAACGCATCTAAAAAATTTAATTTGAATATATTTTATCTTGAAAAGATACTAAATGTTTTAAATGTTGAGATGTATTAAACAATTTTATAAAATTTTAAATACAAAGGAGGACATTCCTTTAAAAAAGTAGTGTTTTCCTGTAGGTATGAAAGATTTTAACTTGCAATGGTATACATTTTGCCTCGGCAATGGTGTTAAAGTCGCTCTTGTTGGAACTCTCTTTTGATATACGAGTATAAACATAAATTAATAATTTAAATGTTAGTTTCATGTTGATTTCAACTTAAATTTCTAAGAGAAAATGAGACGAATATAATAAACAACAATAGCAACTAACACTCTAACAAAAATAATAATAATAAAACAAACTTAGCTAATATATAGGTATATATGTATGTATAAGTATAGTACATATAAACAAATATACATACATATGTATGTATATATGTAGATGAAAATGTATACAAATAAAAACTGTTCTTACTACATCAATCAGCCAGCCAGCCAGCCAGCAACCATCATAATATTACTCCCTTTGGATAGTGGCAAACAAGAAAAAAAAATAATAAAAAGCGAACAGAACGATATATAATGTAAAAGGACATTTTCAAATCATTAAACCACGCTATGTATATATGTACGTATATGTATATAAGTGAGTCATTGGCTTTTTACTTTAGTGTATATTCTTTTGATAAACGGAAAAAATATGACATAATTAAAGCAACAACACTTCATAATTCCTTATAGTATTTCCAATAAATAAAAATATATACGCTCCTATGACAAAACAGCACGGCAGTAGCAAATTATAATAAATTATACCCAAAGGAATTATAAGAAAACAATACTGAATTCGATTCAATTTTTGGTTTTTCTTTTTGTATATTCTCATATATTTTTCCATTAAGTAATGAATTTATTTATTTATTTACTTTATTTTTAGAACAAATAATAACATTTTGGATATTTATTTTGTTTAAGGACTAGAGAGTTTCAGAAAGAGGGAATATCATTTGAATTGGAAAAAATTTGAATCTACCATCCGATAAATCCTTATTTGAATCAACGTTAGTTCAGTATAATTTTAACTGTATTTATTGAATTGAAGAGTAGAAATAATTGGAATCAGTTCTCAAGGATTTACGGTTTAGGAAGAAATAATGTTTAGAAATAATAATTCAGTTGCTAGTTTGCTTTTTAATAGAGAACTTCATGGACTTCATTTGTCAATTTTACCTATGGTCCTATAAGATTCTTGGCAATAATTGCGAATTATTGTCAAATAAAAATTTCCCTTAAATTCCGATATACACTTTCCAACTGAACAGAGTATAAATACATATGTATGTGTATATTTATGGATAATTAGATATTTTTAAGAATTAATTACAAAATTTTCTACGAAATTAGAATATTTAGGAACAGAACACAATAAAAGACAAGATAAATTTAATATCAACAATTCTTTCTACAGGAATTTTTACTTTTTTTAAAGGTAAATTAATACATTCCGAAAAATGTGCACAATATATTAACCACTTGTGTATAGTTTATTTTATACTTCTTCCCCTTCATTTTTCAACTATGTATGTATGTACAAAATTTGTCTCTAAACTCTGACACAGGATGTGCATTTACTAACTGCAGTTAATAGTTTTTTTTTGTCTTCGAATATTTACCGGATGTAAATAGTTTGCTTTCTTTACTACACTGTTTTTTTATTTTGTGTGTGTGTGTGTGTGTGTGTGTGTGTGTGTTTGCTCCCCCAACATTTTCTTGTTTTAAAGTATTTTATTTTACTTTATTTCATTATTTCACTATTAATATAATAAAAACATCAATTCCTGTTCTCTTAAGTTGAAAATAAAAAAAAAGAACTCTGAACAGTAAAAACTTATAAGTGGATTTCTCTTTGTGCGGTGCTACAATTTTAAAGTGATTTCTTAAATTTAAAGGAATTTACAATTTCCGGCCACCTGTTGATAATGGCTGAGTATTTGGTGTTTAATATGTATAAAATAGTTGAAATGTTAAAAGGTGATTTAAATGATATATATAAACGAGTGCAGTTGTATCTCACAGTTGGTGTTTAGTGGGCAACAAAAGTCTTAGACGGCAATATATTTTATCAAAAAAAGTCCCCACATGCTTAATACTCTTGCACAAAGTCCCGATATGACTTCAAGAAAGTATTTAGGAGATCATTTGAAAGAACGTTTACGTAATCACTAAACCAACCGAAAAATATACTCATGGTGCCACCAGGAAACACTAAACAAAACTTGTACATTAAGTCCAAATGAGTTAAATGGAGTGCTTGATCTTAAGGGATAATCCACTAAATACAAGGGATAACATTTTCATATATTAGGCCCTTGAATTATAAATTTACTCAGGGTTCACCTTTGGGGGTGGGGTACCTATGGAGTCATCTGAAATTTTTCCTTATTTTTCTCTTGTCTTATAAAAAAAAAATAACATTAAAAATTGTTTGTTTTATCATAAAACAGAAATAAATTAATAAAATAAATATAAAAACTATAAATTTTTATATAAACTTTTGGCTAAAATTCATAAAATTGCTAAACTATATTGCCGTACTAAGACTTGCTGTCCATTTTATACATACATACATATATTATATCTGTGGCAACAAATGATAATGGCTTAAGTTGACATAAGTGTTTTTTCATTTTATTACAAATTCTTATTCTCTTTTTCAAGATCTATCACTCAGCTAAATTTCATGTATAAAATGTCATTATTAATAAAACTATAAGCGTTTACATTTATGTATTTGTATTACCAAACACAATTTATTTTAGACAAACCCCTCAATATCGTGTTTTTTATTTAATTAATAAATATTATTATTTAATGCCACAGATAGATATATGTTTTATTTGATATCTTTTTCAACTCACATCAAAATGTTAAAGGAAAACAGTAAACTAACACTTTAAATCTGTTAAGAATCTATAAAATTTTTTAATATATGTATGTACCAGAGATCAGCAATGAGTATTCAAAAAGATGAGTAGAATCGAATCATACTCATAATTTCTGATACTTATACGCATTCATACTTATTTTAATATTATACTCATTCTACTCATATTCAAAGTTTGAAGTACTCATCGTACTCATACTTAACAATACGTATGATGTTGTTGATTTCGACTTTCCATGACTCAACATTTACAATAATCACAAAATAAGTATGATTCGCGTACGAACACTACAATACTCACTAGAAGGTAGTGTTTTGCTTTGCTTGCTGTCTTGGTCTTTTTCTTTTTTTGTAAATGCAACTACAACTAACCCTGTAAATTTTGATGAATGATTCGAGTCACTCGTGTCATTTATAAGTATTATAAGTATTTTTCTAAAGTTATGAATCTGAATGAGTAGGCATCAAACATATTTCGAATGGTATGAGTTCGATGTCAACTTTGTACTGAGTACGAATGAATCAGAGTAGTTAAATTTCAATATTGTTGACTCACTTATATTCAAAATTTTATGAGCGCTTATGAGTAGCGAAAAAACGATTCATTGCTGATCTCTGATATGTACGCAATATTAATATAAGCCAAAAGGTAAAATGGTATACTTTTCTTTGTGATATGTTTAGAAATTAACCTTCTTCTGTTGCAAAGAAGTTAAATTAGGGATTCCGTCATTACGATAGTAATTATTTATGTAAAACAATATTATTAAAGTATAATTTATTTATTTATTTCTTTGGAAAAAGTAATTTAAATTCGATCGAAAATCGACAATTTCTTAAAAACATATGAAACATAGTTGTGAAAAAATAAAAATAATTACTTACAATGGATAATTAAGTATTTCGGCTTACTTCAAATAAGTCTTCACATACTACAGTGTATTTGAAAGAGTAGCACTTCTTATTTTTTAAGAGTTTGCATATACATACATACATATTTTTGTTTTAATATGTGTACTAGTGTTACACATAGTAAGTGTTAGCAAAGTATATTCGTACACAATATGTACACTATGTACGTACGTTGTATAAACAACATAAATAAGTATATGACCTACAAAAATAAAAAATAAAAATAAAAAAAAAATGTCATATACAAGAATATTCAAGTTATTTCATGAGAATTATGTGTACATACAAACATATGTATGTATATGCATGTGTGCCTATAAGCCAAACAGTACACATTTTCACACATACGAGTAGAGCCTCCTTATAACGGGTGTTTGAAATGACAAGAACTCATCTCATTCTCCTAATATTTTTTTTTATTTTTTATTATTGGTCTTTATACTCATAACCTCCCGTGTGCCTGTCAGCCTTAACAACACAACATAACATGCTTGTCAATTGCAGCAGCAATATATATTTTTTTTTCTTATCTTGAAGGTATTTACGTACGTACTATATAGTATGCATGATCTACCTACATGATATATCCATTCATCCTTACGTACATCCATTCACATAAATATAAATGTTGTTATGTAGACAGACCAGACCAACCATCTAACTATTCATGTTTGCGCCATTGTTTTTTAATTTGAGATTTTTGTGGTTGACATATTGGATGTGTGAGAAAAAAATGTACAAAAAAAAAGGAACTAAAAAAATGATTCCTTAAAATAAAACATGTTTAATTGTATTTTAATACATTTTACCTAAATAAGAGAGAGAATATGCAATAAGAAAAGAAGTATGGGAACAACTTGTTTTTTTTAGACAGCACAGAGATCTGATGACACTCGGGGTGATGTGAACTTTTAATATAGTCAACTATCCAGTAATTTGAATACCTTTTTTTGATATGAGTTCCTCATAAAATGAACAAATTTTAAGTGCACCGCAATTTTGACAATTTTTTGTTGATGATGTCAGTTATAAATTTGTAGAACTAAACGAAAAAGGTCACAAAAATGATAATAAATTGTATTCTTTACTAAAATATTTCTTTACTCTTTTAAAAATATGTATTTTAGTTTGCAATAAGTTATACGTCATATTACAATTCCTTATTGGAGTTTGTAAAGCAAAAGAACTTCCTTGATTTTAATTCACATTCACCCAGTATGTATTCTATGTTCATCTATACAATATTGTTCGTTTCATAATTTTGTAAAATAAAAAGACATTTTCTTATTTAAATACATTTTCTTTTATTTTTTTTTAGAAAATCGGATGCCGTATTTTAAAAGTATTTTCAAATGTTGCTCCCCAAAGTACCGACCGTGTTGTCCAAACTGTGGGTAAACAAAGTGAGGTTATTGATGCCGTACGCGAAGTCATTAGTTTGACAAGAGAAACCCCCATTAAGGGCCCTGTCCACAATTATGATCCCTTGAATTATGACCGCATGTATGCCGATGAGTATGGCGGCTACGGCAACATACCTGGTAGCAGCCGTCCTTCCAGAGACGGTCGCAGAGGTGGCGGTAGAGGTGACGATTATGGAGGACGAGGTGGTGGCCGTAACGATCGTAGCCGTAGCGGAGGTCGTAGCCGCGATAACAATCCCTTCATAAACCCGTGGGCTAATGATGATGGTGGTTTTGGTAACGGAGGAGGAGGAGGCAATGGCGGCTTTGGTGGTGGTAACTTTGGCGGTGGCGGCGGCTTTGGAGGCAGCTTCGGCGGTAATAATGGTGGATTCGGTAACAATGGTCCCATGGGCGGCAACAACTTTGGTGGCAATGGAGGCGGATTTGGCAATAATGGAGGTTTTGGAAATAATGGCGGTTTTGGTGGAGGATTTGGCGGTCCTGGTAATCAAGGAGGTGGTTTTGGTAATAATATGAATCAAGGAGGTTTCGGCGGCCCTTCAAATATGGGTAATGGAATGGGACCTTCTGGCTCAGGTGGTTTTGGTCCCTCCAATAATGTACCGAACAATATTACTGGCTCTCTTCCTGAAGGCCATGATCCGAAAAATAGCACACAAGTTTCCATACCAAAAGATGTAAGTTTCTTTGATTCTTTTTCTACAGCGTGTTTTTATTGTTTTTTTTTTCCTTTTCATTTTACTTTAGCTGGCTGGTGCTATTATTGGTAAAGGTGGCGGCCGTATAAGACGCATACGCAATGAATCTGGTGCTTACATCACAATTGATGAACCTTTACCTGGGTCTTCAGATCGTATTATAACAATTTCTGGCAACCCTAAACAAATACAAATGGCTCAGTATTTGTTGCAACAGAGGTTGGTGTCAAACAAAGCCTAAAAGTACGCATTCCTTCCTTTCATTTATTTATTTTTTTTCTCATTTTTTATTTTATTTTATAATTAAAATTCATCACATTCGTAACATTCGTTTTGTGTAAGTCACTAACAATTTCAATTCATTTCAATTATAATCAATTACGCTATTAACAACATGGTTTTGGGATTTTATAAAAGTACGAATTAAAAAGTGTTTGAGTGTGCTTATGGTTAAATATAATATTTTAAATATTTCATTAAAAAAAGACAACAAAATACATTAAAAAAATAACCATTGTATGGAAGACTAGTGATTTTGTTGTTTTGATTTTTAAGTAATAACAATAAATCCCTTGTCTTCTTATAATGTTTATTACTAGCTACATTTAAAAACAAAATTATTCATTTAAAAAAGTTTAATTAATAAAACAATCATTTAAAAAATTCATAACTAACATTATAATAATAATAATAACAATAATAATATTAAAATATAATTAAGATTATCATAATATTAACGTTAACATTTAAGTTTCTCCCAAACAAAATATGACTTAACAAAAAGTAAAGGATAAAAATTACCATATTGAAACTACTTAGCAATCTTAAATTGAAAATATCTTTTGATTAAAACAACGGCCTCGGTTTTTAGAATATTTAATTAGTTTTAATTCTCCTACTTACTATAATTTTTTCTAACAAGAGTTTCTAATATTCTGGATAATTATATTGTATTAACCTTTGTGTGTCCTTTACTCGTTTTTGCTTAATTTTTATTGGACATTGATCCTCTTTGTCTACAAAATTTATTTATTATCAAAACAAAAAGAAAAGAAAAAATAACTTACTGACGTATTTACTACGTATTTATTTAATAGCAATAATCGATAAGGACTTTACTCGTGTTTGCTTCAGCAAAATTGAATATTTTTGCACTTTTAGTATCCAATTTTGGATTTATTTATTTCTTTTTGGTTTAGAGAAGAAAACTTTAAAAAATTGTTATATGGCTAACCAATTGAGAAAGATCTTTAGCTACAAAGTTAGCTAACACATCTTTTAATTCGGCGACAGATTATTTCTTTCTATAAACTAAAGAGAAATAGATATAAAAATAAAAAAAATTCATATAAAATCCCTTTACTTAACAATGTGCATCTACACCAGTGATCAGCAATGAGTATTAAAAAACATGAGTAGAATCGAATCATACTCATAATTGCTGATACTTATACGCATTCATACTTATTTTAATATCATGGAACCTCTACTCATATTCAAAGTTTGAAGTACTCATCGTACTCATACTTAACAACAAAGTCAATGTTGTAGTGAATTGAATTTCAATATTGTTGACTCACTCATACTCAAAATTTCATGAGTACTTATGAGTAGCGAAAAAACGATTCATTGCTGATCTCTGATCAACAGTAATATTAACAGATAACATAATCTTCTTCATTCAATGTTGCAATAAGGCTGTAGGTATGTATATGAAAATTAACGAAAAAAGCTAGGATTTCTGTTTTGTCTTTGACTGATTTAAACCGATCAACTTAATGATAATAGCTTTATTTTGCAATAGTTTTTACGGCAAAACTTTGACTTTAACTAAACTGCGTAATTTTCCTAACATTTTTTAACAGTTTGTCATTTGAAGCATTTTTTTCTAAACTTCCAAATAAGTAATATAGTAAGATAAAGATTTATTTATATGTTACACGCTTTTCATGTCCTTAGAGTGTCCAAAATTTGTCCAGCGTGATATTCTAAAGGTTATATATTAGTTTGTAAGATTACAATATATTAATGGATTTATTTCGTGCAAGAAACTATCTTTAACTTTTATAATAAACATAAACATTGTTAATTAATAAATATTTTGAATTCTTATCTTATCATTTCAGTGTGCATGACAACAACTCACGTAAACCATTTTAAATGCGCTATTCCTTAATAGATCAACATCAATATTTTAAGTTAGAATTCCACCAAAATTTCCAATAACCAGCTCCATTTGTAAACACGTGGGGAGAGAGAGTTTTTATAAATGTATGTGTTACACACAAAGATGAAGAATAACTTAATTATAAAAATACACGCATATATAAAATAAATACATGTGTATTATTAAAATACAACAAGAAAAAAACAATTATATTTAAAAATCTATCTATTATTACTTCATAAATTGTTTTCTTTTTCTAATTTATATTTAAGTTAATTATTAAAAACAAAACAAATATAAGAACGCATTATTTAAACTTTATATACATATTGTATGTCGCTAAGTTGTAATTGGTTTAGAATAATGTAAAATACTGTCCATTTAGGAAAACTTTACATCGTATACTACTTTGGAGTCTTTCATTAAATGATTATAAAACAATTTTTATAATAAACTTCTTAAAGAAAATAAATAAATAAATAAATAAAATGAATAACAAACACAAGCCCACCATCAAAATCAAGGCGCTTTTTTCTTTTTCATAATTTGATTAAAAATAACAAAACTACCATAAATTTCATTTGTATACTTTTTTTTTAATAATTCGAGCCATATTTTGTACATTGTTAAAGGCAAAAATTTATTCGAATGGAGCGCCTAAATTCAAATACCAAAATATTATAATTAAACATCAATTAACACACATTAATAACAGGTATAACAAATATAATTCTCATCTAAAAGTCGAGTCAGTTCAAGTTAGAAATAACATTATACACACAAACACGTTTAAAGAATAAAAAAAACTTGAATATAATTTTTTTTATTTCTCAAAACATGCACTCTACCGTATAATTTTAGTTTTTTATAAAAGACTACATGAACTTTTTCGTTTACCAACAAAAAGAATATCAACGTTTACTAAAAATTTATGATTTGTTATTAAATTAAGACAGAAAGAAATTAAGAAAATATAAATTCCATTAATTTATATATATTTCGATAAAATTTAAGTTAAATTTCTATTTCATTTGTAAACACACAAACAAAAAAATAAGCAAAAATAAAATTAAAGTAAAATTTGAATTAAATATGTTTTTGTACAGTAAAATATACTAAATTGCGGCATATTTAAGCTAGTTTAGAGATGAATTTAGTTTACGCTTCTAACTTAAGTAAGAAAGTGAGAAAAACCGTTCGAAAATGTACTGTAATTTACAAACATTATTGATCGTTAAGGTCGCCGTAGTAGGTAGTGTGTTGGCTTATTAGCCGTAAGGTCAAGGTTCAAACCCCAGGTCAGACATCAAAACGAAAATATGAAAAACATATTTCTTCGGCGACTTTCTCTCAGCAGATTTATCGCAAAAACTCTGGGAGTAAATAAAATTACCATGAAAAGTTTCTCAAAAAAATCTGTCGTTCGGAATCGACTTTAAACTGTAGGTCTCGCCACTCATGTATAAAATGAACACACACAACATGAATGGTGTGAGAAGGCAGGCCGTAATCCTGACTGAAGGGTTGTAATGACCAATTATGTTATGTGCGTATTGATCGTTACAATCTTTTATTCAGGAGTTTGTTCTAAACTTCTCAGATCAACTAAAATTTGTATGTGTGTGTTGATTTTTTTCATGAGTGTCGATGGGACATAGTTTTATGCGTATTATGTTCAAAAGTACAAATAATGACCGCCAACGCTGGTGTATAGTGGGGCCTGTTCGTAAATTCATCACTGCGCTGCATAATATGATTATTTTGCGCTCACACTGCTAATCACATGTTGCTGATGCTTCTTTTTGCCGTGTTAAAAAATGTAACACAAAAATATATTTGGCGCAAATTAACAAAAATCTTGAAAATGGCTGATTGAATGGGTAAAAAAATCTGTTGTTTTGTTGGTATAGGTTGGAAGGGAAGCGCATCATTGAATCCACAGACTCCCACCCACTCCCAGAAACCAAAGAAAGAAAATAAAAAACAACCAACTATTATGTCTCAATTGACAATGTTTTAAAGACAAAATTGTAGTTCTAAAGATATCCCTCTAGCCAGTTAATCCTGTTTAAAGTAGGCAAGATCGACAGTTATATCACAAAACAATCATGTTATGCAGCGTAGTAATGCATGTACGAACACACCCGATAGTTAAGCCAAATCCGACAGTTTATTACCTGCAATATGTAAACTCTCTGCAAACGTGCTAATGCCGAAAGTGACGCAATTCTGAGTGTGAGTACGCGTATATATACATACATACATACATAATTGGCCATTACAACCCTTCAGTCAGGAATACGGCCTATTTTCTCACACCACGCATGTTGTGTGTGTTAATTATATACATGAGTGGCGGGACCTACAGTTTAAAGTCGATTCCGAACGACAGATTTTTGAGAAACATTTCATGGCAGTTTTATTTACTTAGATTTTTTGCCAGAAATCTGCTGAGAGGAAGTCGCCGAAGAAATTCTTTTGTATTTGATTTGAAAACCTACAATCAAACTTAACAGCTTAAGTTGTATCTGATGTTGATCGGATCTAAACAATTTTTGATTTTTAGTTTTTAAGATCTGGACACTTGTTACTTCAATTTGTAATTGAAGATCTCACAAGTGAAGGAATTGATTAAAACTAACATCATTTTAAGATATGCGACTACTCAGTGACCGTCTATTAATCATATAATAATATAATCTGATAGCTATGGGTAGCAAAACATAAATGTAAAAATTATGTATTATTAAATACTTCACTTTCATTTTGCAAAGAAACAAATACAATTATTGAACACAAATACCTCGTTGTAGGACACACATAAATGGAGTGTGACTTTATACATTCAATAATAGAATGAAAAATTAAAAATAAGCGAATTAACTCATCATATCAATTTGTAGACTTAATAAAAGTCATTCGAAATCTTAGTTCCACTCATAAGAGTTAATCATTCGAATCATGAATATTTTCTCGGCTAAGAATCAATTTCTAAACCTTATTCGTGAATATAATCAGGTAAGTAATTTTTTACTTTTAATAAAGACTCAAATACAATTTTTTCCTCTTAGACAAAAATGGTTGGAGATTCCACGGTAAATATGATTTGTGTGTTAGCATATGATCCCATCGGAATAGTTAATATTCCAGACGATTATGAGGAACTTTAGCAAAGAATTGAATAAAAACGTAAAAGTTTTTGAAACTTTGAAAATACATTTGCAAAGGCAAAGGAAATTGAGATGTTATGCCAGGACTAGAAAAGAAGTTGCATGAAATCGGAGTTAAGATAATAGTGCGGTCAATACTAACATAAGTATAGCTGTAGCTTTATTTGGTAAGCGCGCCTTTTCACCTAAAACCCGCTTTTTTTACTCAATTGGTTCTGATAGCACATATATTGTACGGATTGCTCTAAAGTGAGTTAAGTCAACATTTGAGAATTTTTCCTCTTTGCGAGAAAAATATATATAGGCATAACATCCACCCATTGTAAAAATCTTATATCATTTTCTTTACAAAAATATTGTTGTTTCGCTCTTTTTACATATTAATGAAAACCATTTTTTTTTGGCTTCTACTGAAAACTTCTGAAATATGAATTGACTCACTTTCTCATTTTGAATTCACTCTTTCATTAGTATCTGAATTGTATCAAAACAGTAGATGTTTCCGAGCGCACCACCAATTAAAAAAATTATTTTTACGCCATCCATCTCTAAGCGTTTACTTAATATATACAACCGCCTTTTCATAAACAGTCAGATCGAACAAATATAATCTTCCGCGGTCTAACTCTGAAAAGAAATTTTATATTTACTAATTTTACTTAATAGCTATGCTATGCGTGCTCAAGTGAACTTTGATATCAAAGCTACCACTCCAACCTAGCCTAACCTAAGCCTCTTCAAGCCTATGGTCTCAAATGCCTTCTTTGGTGCATTGCTTATATATTTTATTGTATTTCCAATTTTTATATTAAATTTACAATAGTTGTCAAATCTTATATCTGGGAAAAAATGTATTATTATGCCTGATCAACGCCAGGACTAAATTCATTCAGCCTTATTAATTTTTTTCAAATTTAGAATAATTTGTTCAAATTTGGGAGGAGATAAGAGCTGCTGCAGTATACCTCTTTTTATCGAACGTGTTCATGGTAATCCAATATATTACGAATCAATAAATTTCAAACAGTTTCAATTTCATTTCATGTAATACGTATGGAGTTTCCGGGGTAGACGTCTCTTTAGGTGAATGGCGAAATTTTTTTGTTCATTTACGTTAATTAGGGTTGAAGACTATTCCCAATTGCACAATAAATAAATTACCTTACTCAGTAATATTTCTTATGCGTTCTATAGATAAAGATCAGAAATTTCCTTTGCGTTATTTAAACAAAACCGATTGAGAAACTTTTTTCGAGTTGAACAAATAATTTTCAAAATTAGTTTTGGTTGAGAAATTTGATATTATTGAAATATAGCGTATTTTAAACAAATAACTTGGACAGACTGGTGAAATATACAATGGTTAATAATTCAACTCCCACGTATATTTGTTTTGTACTACTTTTTTAATTGAAATATAAATATTTTTGAAATTTAAAAATTACACTATGCGACAAAATACAAAAAAATTAAATACACCCGAGTAAATACATAGTCTAAGTTGTTCACTAGGTTGAGTAGAACTCAAAAAATACTTTTTTTACATTTCTCGAACCCTCCAAACTCGTTTTATTTGACAAAAACTGTTTTTTTTTGATATTTTCACACAAAATTATTGATTACCCAAATATTTATGAACCTATTTTAAAAATCGAAAGTTTTTGTATAAAGGGTAGAGATTAGCTTTTAAAACGGTATACATAAACATTTTGTTCAAACTTATATGTTACGAGATTTGATGGGGTAAACTTTGAAAATATAATTTTTTCTTATTTTTTCGAGTTTGACCATTCTTAATTTTAAAATTTAATTAAAAACTATAAAGCAAGTGGTGATATTCTTAAAGAGCATTCTCTTGTGAAGAGATTCATATGTCGTTTGATAAAATCGTTGTTTTGTTGGACCAACCAACGGAAGTCGGCTAATGTTTGTGTAAAGTGAAATAATAACATTTACGAAGAACGCAAATATTGAACGATTTCTGGTAGTCGTTCAAACGTGCAACGCTCAATTTCTCCAGTAAACAATCAGTACAAATTATATTTAAATTATATACGAGTTGAGTAACTTTGACCATATGCTGGCTGTAGTGTCACAGACTAGAGTCTCTCGTGGGAATCGAACCAACGACCCTCACGCTAATAGTGTAGCACACTACCCACTAGACTTAGGGCACCTTATTTTTGAGTTCTACTCAACCTAGTGAACAACATAGACTATGTAGTTACTTGAGTGTACTTTTAACTGTTATTTATTATTTTTGAATATAAAAAAAAATAAATATTTTTATTTTTTACATTTTATTTTTATTTGTAAAGAAACGTATAGGTTTTCTTATATTATATGTATATGTATGTAAATGTATACATATAGTATTTATAATTAATAATAATAATATACAAAATATTAATTAATAAATGATGCAATAATAAAAAAGATAATAATTTATTAATATTTCTCATAAAACTTAAATACTAAATAAGTACGTACAATACATATGTAAGTGTTTTTGTGTTCGAACTTAATTACAACAAGTTATGATTTATTAATACAATATTTAAATTAATAATTATTAAAATAAAATGTGTATATAGCCTGTGATGATTGTGTAAAAGTTTAAATATTTAAATAAATTATTTTAGAAAAGTTAATATATTTTTAAGATTCCACATTAAACATTTTATATACAAAGATCGTTTAATTATTATTAGTTTCGTTTTTTTTTATAAAAACATAATTTCATTTACTATATAACTAAGAAAAAATATTATTAAACGATTAATTAAATATTTTTGCACTTTAATAAATGAAATATCTTCGTCAACTATAGCACCAAGTGTCCTAATATTAATTTTTTATTGTTATACGCATGTCTTCTGCAATATCTTCTATTCAATTGTTATTAAATTAATAATTTTTTAAATTATTAATTATAATTGTTGTTATTAATATAACATTTTAATTATTAATTGTATATCAACCTAACATTAATTAAAATTTACAACTTAATACACTAAATAACTTGTTAAACTATTTTTATTTAACTACAGTACATTAAAAAAATTTAAAAGTATTATTAGAATTATTATATGCATGTATTTGTAGTAAATATCAAGTTTTTGTGCAACGTTTGAAAAATCCTGAAATGCTGATCTATTCCTTTGTCTCATACTGTTCTTGTTTCTATTTATTTGCATATAATTAACGAACATCTATATATATGTACATATAAAGATACATTTTTGATACCTATACGATTACTAACGGGTGATTTTTTAGACTTTGAAAATTGAAAGAAAAATTCTCAAAACTTGCAACAGTGAATAAAATATGATGTGAAAAAGAATACGTTGTGATCGCCGACGATTGCCACAGGCTTACAAATTGTATCATATTATCTATCTCCCAAGATTCATTGATAGCCCTTGAACTGCCTCTGACTGTTCTATTTCCTCAATTTTATTTGTTGACGTACCAGAGATCAGCAATGAGTATTCAAAAACATGAGTAGAATCGAATCATACTCATAATTTCTGATACTTATACACATTCATACTTATTTTAATATCATATTCATACTACTGATATTCAAAGTTTGAAGTACTCATCGTACTCATGCTTAACAATACGCATGATGTTGCTGATTTCGACTCTCCTTTACTCAACATTTACAAGAATCACAAAATAAGTATGATTCGCATACGAATCCTACAATACTCACTAGAAGGTGGTGTTTTGCTTTGCTTTCTTTTTTTTCCTCTTTTTTAAATGCAACAGCAACTAAGAATGTAAATTTTGATGAATGATTCGAGTCACTCGAATTATTTATAAGTATTAAAAGTATTTTTCTAAAGTTATGAATCTGAATGAGTAGGCTTATGACTGAAACATATTTCGAATGGTATGAAATGACTAAATTTCAGGGAGATTTGTACGATCACACAAGTCGTGCGATCCGGATAGTATCGAGTAACCCCAATATGCAATGAGAGAAAATATGAATGGAAATTTGGCAATCGTACGGCTCTATTCGTTTTTCTTTTTATTGTTCAAAAACCATCACACTTCAGTGGATCAGAGAGGTATTAATTTTATTTTGTTTTGGTTTTATACTAAACGTGCAAACGTACAAAAATGTTTTGTAAGATCTTTTGTAAAATACGGCTGGAATTCTGTAATATTTTAAACGCTTATTTTGTAAATTAGCCTTTACTGAGCATTGGCCTTTACTGGTCCTGTCATATGTTTTGAATTTTTGTTTATACTGAATAAAATTACAGCAAAAAATTCACCTGTTGTAATCCGTTCTATAGTATTCGATATGTATATTGTGTATGTAAATAATAATTAAAAAACAAAACAATGTAAAACAAAAAACCTCTGGTATTTCAATACAATTTTATAATTCTCATATTAAATTGATGCACATTGACAGTTAAAAATCTACAGAAAAACCGTTTATTTTCATATTGCCGTATGCAATTTGTTCCTAACGTATGTTTATGTATCGAATTACATACATACTGACTACTTATACGATAGGCAAAATGCATTCTATGTATGTAAGTGTGGTAATTTGTTTGGCATCAATGTACTATTTAGTGTTGATGTAAAATAATTAAAAAAAACAAAACCAAAAAATGTGTAAAGTGCATGCACTTTCTCACTTTTTCCCTCTCCAGTTTTCAAAGGTTATTTAAGCAAATAACGAACGTATTAATTACGTTTTGATGAATTAATTAAATATTTACAACAATGTGTCAGCAAATGTTTTTCACTCGATGATGTTGAAGAGGAGTTATTGTGATGATGACTGTGATGTGGTGGCGCACCCAATTCACGTGTGTATATATCCAAACCATATTGACCTTCTTCCGGGAAACTGAAAGGTGATTAAAAAATAATTAAATTATAATCAATAGAAATTAAATAAAATAGTAATTCAACAGGTAAACATTTGATTTAAATAATGTATTTTCTTTATTCTCGTGATGAGCATTGCTTTTGAACAGAAAGTTTTGTTTTAGAAGAAAAGCTATTGATGTAAATAGCAAGTCTTCAAGTAAGTAACTTAAGTGAGGAACAGAATAGTCGTTGTAGTGTAACGTATCGAGTATCGCTGCAAGCGGTCAAAAATTAAAAACAGGTACTCAAATTGGTATCAACAGAAGGTGCAAAATTCGAATTTTTGAAATTTGTAGCGGGACAAATGTAAATTGTAAGTAAGGTTTCCATGCTTTTCAATTGTGAAACATTGAAATTAATAATTTATTATACAGTTTGATATAAATTTTGTTTAGAAAATTCACATAGCACTCTTGCATTATACATTATTATTGCAACGTACCTGTAATAAATAGAAGACTAAAAAAACGAAAAGTAGTCCATGAAAGACAAATATGACAATTTCAAGGTGACTGATAAAAACTCAATAAAACGGATTTTATTATATTCTTATCGATTAATTTCATGTTGAAGTTTTTAAAATAACTCAACATAGAACAAAGGCTCAAACTGAAGAGTATTAATTTTACACGGAAAATTAAAAACAGAGAAGTACCAGAATACTTAACTGAACAAATAACTTATAACAGAGACATTCAACCGTACAACCTTAGAAATATCGAACATTTTAGAAATGAAAGGGCATCAATGATCACTTTATTATAAGGGTTTATAACTGTACAACTCCCTCCCAAAGAATGTGAAACTGGAACGTAATGCTAATATATTTAGAAGGAATATGATTTGTTTTTGAAATATGTAAGGGAATAATAAGTGAGACAGAAAATAAAATACCGTAATAGGTAAACACTTAATAAGTAAAAATCTTTCACTGGGTACTAGAAAAGGAAATTATCGAAGAATACTCCAAGTGCTGCCTAGTAATGCCAACAAAAGTGTAATAAGCCCAAACAGTAGTGTAAAACATTGTCATTCACGATTTTATCGAAAGATAACAATGGTCAACAACTCAAAGTTAAAGTAAGATATCGATATATACGTCATCAAAAATTGCTTCGATTTCGAAAGTTACTAAAGATGAAAATGTATTTCGGCAAAATCGATTTCCGTTGATGTTTATTTCGCTACAATTAAAAGCGAAATTATAGGCTAAACAAAAATACAAGTCAACAATAAAGACGATTTCCGATAGATTGTAGAACTTTAAAGAATGCAACGTTATATACCACGTTCCGTCTGTATCAGAGTTAAATTATTCATTGTAACGTGCGACTAAACCTTTAAAGGCCTTTTAGGGTTAAGACTTCTTTGTGAAACTTCACTTTACGAAACTACACTGGGACGACAATGCCACGCACGGGTTCTATTTGTTATGCTTCCAAGTACCCCTTTGTTTTGAGTTTGGAATAATTCCAAACAGTATTACCGGACTCAACCCGAAGGAAGCTCACGGTATAAACAAAATCAGTAATAGGATGGTAACAGAGCTGTCATGGCAGCTCTTTTTCACTTTTAATGCTATTTGATGTTAGGAATACTGCTCTTCACTTTTTATAGAAGTTTCCCAAATATTCGAAAGATTTTGGTAAGAAGAACTAGTACACTAGTGGGTTGCAACTAAAAATGCTTAAAAAGTTGAATTGGCCTCTTTTGAGAGCTTGCCAGTCCGATAGAAGTTGGCGTGTCAAGCCATTTAGTAGGGATGCTTACAATTCTTCTTTTGCGTATGATGCGGGGCATCTGGAATAAATTTTCCAGCACGAGAACGGCATAAAAAATTATGGGTCAATCAGCTTGATAGATGCCTGATTTGAAAATTTCACAGGGAAGTAAATGTAGAACAAATTCAAATGCGACAAAACAAAAGCAATAACAATTATTACAGCAATTATTACAGATGTTAACTATGCGACCGGTCAAAGTAAAAATTTAAAAGTAGTCTGAGAAAGCTTCTATGCCAACCTAATCCCTTAGCTCGCATAATCCTGGATTAAGAGAGATAAGCTGACTTCCAAAATGATAGTTGCTTTGTGTTTGAACAAAGTATCGTGTTTCATAATGCCGCTGTACAAAATATATACAATGTATTCTATTTCAAAACGTCGTCAATGTGTATTTTTAACGCAGTCAAAAAGCAATCAGGCATCGGATTTATAGTTGATGCATTGTTTGGTTACTTTGCATATCTACATAGTTTATATACAGTAGTAGAACTGCATACAAACTTTGTATTGATACATTTTGGAAGGCAGCCTTATACTGCAACTGACATGTTCTTATTGTATTAACATTAATGCCAAGGAAATTAATTAATTTTTTTCAGAATGGGCCTTATAAAGTTAATGATTCGCTGGGCTGTCTGCGAACATTTCATTTATAAATCGGATATATTCGTGCAACCCATTTAGGAATTAAAAAAATTATTTTTACAAGTTTTAGGAAGCTACAGACGACACACTTGGTTAAAATTAAAGCGTGATATTTATTTATTTATTAATTGCAATACAATTACAAATTATATTTTGTAGTGTAGTGTAGTGTTACGGTGTAGTGTTACAGACCCAGAGTTTCTGGTGGGAATCGAACCCACGACCCTCACGCTAATAGTCTAGCACACTACCCACTAGACTTCCAGGGCGTGATATGTTTTCTATTTTTTTTAACACAAGAGGTTTAAACAGGATTCAATTGAAGAAGAAGAAGATTTCTTTAATTCGTATTCCTCGCAATTAAATCTTAAAATACATTCCTCATGCGTTTGTAGTTCTAGTAACAGAAATCAGATGTATTAAAATCAATCACAATCGGTAGACATATTTTGTTTTCTAATCGAGAGTTGTAACATTTTTCAAAACCAAATACCCGGATATTTTGTAAGAGAATTTTTTTTTTATATTTAAGTTCTCAGAGGTCTATGTATTTAGTTTCCAATTGAGTGCTTTTGATTCCTGTAGATTTATTTTTTAATTCAAAAACCTGTACTTACTTTATAATAAAAGTGACGATTTCATCCAGTATATTGTGAGTGACATATTTGGAGAGTTTCTTCTCTTCGATTCCATTTTTATGCAGCGTAGCCATGAAATCAGTCAAGGGACGAGACATACGAAACTGTAAATCTAAGCTGCGGCCTGCAAATATTAAAGGATCCTGAAAATATTTCAAGAAAACAAGTCATTATTCAAAATGTTAAAATTAATATGCTGTTGTACTAACTTGATGTGTTATTGGTATTAAGCCAAACAGTCTTGTGGCTTTGGTGGGACCCCATTCACCACTAGCACAATCGGGCAGAGGCACCATAACAGTTTGTAATTCTTCACAACATATCTGAAATTATATCACAAATCATAAGAGATTAGTTTTAAAGCCTAAAAAATCATGAGTAGGGTATATTACTTTAAACTTGCAGACTGATTTAAATTTCATGGGTTCTCCAGTCAAATATTCCTGAGGTGTTACAGCATTGGCAAATATATCGAGCAGAAATGCGCCTGAGCAGGGAGCATGTACACGAAAAGCAACAATATTACCAATAACAGATTGCATTACAAAACGTTTCAAAGAAACAGCATCGTACGAATCCTCATCGCTGTCATAGAATTTTAAATTGTAATGGAATATTAAACAACTTTGCATATCGGTAGGCATGGCAATGCGAACAGTAGCGGCTCCTATATAAAGAAAATATATGATCACAGGCGGATAGACAAACCACAATGCTTAAAATTTAAACCTACCTGTGTCATCTGTAAACACTACTGCTCCATAACCTTCATCGGCAAAATGTAAACCGTAGCGGAAGAACAAAGAACGTACAAAGGGTAAATTTTCAAATTCTCTAAGGGTTATAGGTCTCTTGAGCAGTTGCCATTCTTCTTGCAAAGGGAAGAATTCATAGATGAATTCACGAGGGTCTGTTAGGAAATAATGATCATCATATTCGTAACTAAAATTTGTGAAAAAAATTATGATGAAAAATTTATTCAAAAATAAAAGTATAAAAATGAATTTGGATTACCGTAAACTATCGTTTTTGCCCCTTCCAGTTTTAGGCGCCTCCTTTGCATTGACCAGATGGCGGGCACCCCAATTACATTGAACAAATCGCCAAGCTCCCGCTACATAAACAGCATTCCAAGAGTTACGAAAACGTGAATCTTGGAACTTAACTCCCGGTTGATAGCCGGCACTCTTTGAGTAGCCTTTAATAACCACACAGTGTAGACCAGCATAACTGCAAAGCCGTTTAAATAGAACGTGATAGCTTTCAGTGCCGTATTTAATGCCGCGCAAGAGGCCCATGGGAGTATCCCCACGTAGATCGTCGTCAAAGTGCATGGCATTTAGATTTTTCACTGTTATCCAACGGAATATGGTACGAGCCTTTTCAATGTCAGTGGTACAGCGACCAACCAATTGACGCACTAAATCGGTAAAAGTCTTTTGATCCTCTTGAGCTACTGAAATGGCTATGCGATCTACATCTTCGAATTCAACGGGATCTGTATAAATTTGGAATTTACTAACGGCTGGTGGAGCAGGCAGAGGTGCTAACATTGGATATTCCATTGGTATTACACCTTCACTGAACTCATCGTCCAAAAAGATACTTTCGTTTTGCATATACTCCGAACGACGAGCACTTATCAGTTCCAACATTTCACTAGATTGACGATCGACTAGAGCTGCAGTTTCAAAACGTTCATGCTCCAACATTTTTCGTGTTATACTTTCTTTCTTTTTACTCCGTCTAAGTGTCATATTCTTTTCCAAATCCTCCTTTTGCTGTTCATGCCGCAACGTAAGTATATTTTGTTCTTCTCTATTGCGTCTTGAAGTGGACAACTCCTTTTCGAATTTGTGTGCTAATCTTTGCAGTTCACGTTCCCATTCAGTTTGGAATTCCGATTGTATTTTACGATCTTCTTCTTCACGTTTTCGGGCAAACTGTCGATACAGTTCATCTTCTTCTTTGCGATGTTTCATTTCCAGGCGGGCCTGTTCCTCTCGTGCCTAGTAGAGCGTAACATAAAACAGTTTTCAAGGAGAAATTATTAATTACTACAACTACAACTGCTCATTAACATTAATTTCTTTTATAAATTTTCATTTATTTTATAACAATACGAGTACAACGAGAAAACGAATTAAAACTTTTTTATTAGACAGAGATGTGCTATGCAGTGAATTTTGCGTTTCTCAAATGCTTAAATTAATTAACCACCTCATTTTCATTAATTTTATGATGCAGACGTTCTCAAACAATGTTTACCACTAGAAAGTTCAATGAACCCAATTTTTATTCATGATACTTAAAAAAAAAATAATGAACGATATGAACAATATTTTCCGAAAAATCAGACGCTTTTCAACTTTCTTGTGATGTTGTGTTAAGTCCAACAAAGTTATGAGTTATGACATGATATCGGTCGTTATTTTATTTTATTTATTTAGTAGTTACAATACTACGAGTATAACAAATTATTATAATTCTTACGAGCTGAGAAACGTTACGAAACCACGCTCTTCACGCTAATAGTCTAGCACAATACCCACCACTAGACTATCTGGGGACACTATCAGTCTATTTATTAGTTATTACAACACTGTATTAGGTTTTTCCCCCGATAACAAATTGTACACAAAAATGCTGCTCAAACTTAGGAAAGAAAATAATCGCTCCTGGAAATATTGGAAATCAAATCAACTATTAAGGGCTGCTACAATACAGTTTTATTCTGATTTTTACCAAAGCAATGCAACAAATTGACTGCAGTTGTCTGGAAAGTTTTCATGCACGAATCTGTTATTCCTATCGTTCGAATTCTAAACAAATTTCTTCAGCTGTCTTGTAATAAGTCTAGGCAGGTCTAATAGTCGCCGTAGTCTAGTAGGTAGTGTGTTGGCTTATTAGACGTAAAGCCACGGTTCAATCCTCAGGTCAGACCTCAAAACGAAATATGAAAAAATATATCTTCGGCGACTTCCTCTGAGCAGATTGCTGGCAAGAACTCTGAGAGTAAATAAAATTGCCATGAAGATCTGCTAAAAAATCTGTCGTTCGGAGTCGACTTTAAAATTAACACAGACAACATCAGTGCTGTGAGAAGCTAGTCCGTAATCCTGACTGAAGGGTTGTAATGGCCAATTATGTATGTATGTATGTGTCTTGTAATAAGTGATATGGAAAGTATGCAAGTTAATGTGAAGCACCCTATACCTGTCAAAACTTCTAGAATAAACTTAGAAAGACGATTCTTTTGAAAGATATAGATTGTAATGTAAGTAACATCTGCAACAATGTTTAAAGAGTAGAATAGAAAAATATTTCGAACTAATTTACGATTATTACATAAACGCTAATTTCTTACAATTACAAAAATAGAATCAGAAACATCACCTCATCAGATTTCGTTTATAGACGACATTGTGAAGATATTTGAGAATCCCTGGCTTCGATGTTCAGTTATTATTATTATTGTAATATAAACAAACTTTTCGAGTCTTGTTCATTTCGTAATGGTTTACTGGTTAATTTAATTAAACAAAAAAAATCATGTTTTAACTGAAATGCATCTCTTTCGGCCAAAACTCTTCATCAATATTGTGTTTTAACGGATATCACTACCAGTCGCAAACATAATATTCATTGAACCTAGTGGTAGCACTTCTCATTGTTGCTGTTGAAAGCATAATTGTTATGCCAGTGTTTGAGGAATCGTTGCAATTACATTTACAGTAAAATCTATTTAAAATTTTAATTTGCCATTGCATTTGCCTTAATTTATAAAGGTATTCGTTAATTTTCTATTCTACTGTATATGTAAGTATCGTTTGAATCGTTTTATTACTATGTATCTGCCTTTTTCAATTGTCAGTCAATTACGATTCATGATTTTTTGTACAGCTTTTTACGCTTTTGATCAGTTTGAGCATCAGTGTTAATAAAATTTTGTTAAACTTGTATTATGATTGTCAT
Organism: Sarcophaga subvicina; assembly: GCA_936449025.2. Classification (NCBI taxonomy): domain Eukaryota; kingdom Metazoa; phylum Arthropoda; class Insecta; order Diptera; family Sarcophagidae; genus Sarcophaga; species Sarcophaga subvicina. The sequence goes on from OW388084.2 coordinate 46,739,666, forward strand.
TATTGTTGGTATTGTTTTATTTATTTATCTTAAATCTTGCTAATGACCACAATTGCAATCACTGAATGGAATGACTAAATGTTGATATTTATCAAAAACCAAATTACCTACATATATATACCAAACCAGATGATTATTCAAAAAATATTAAATCATTATGGAAAAATGAAAAATTTATATTAATTGCATCATATATTCTATAATTCTCCCAACGGGCAAAGACTTTTTAATTTCGGTACTCGAAAGTTCTTAATGTGATTTTTAGTTATAATAAATTGAAATTCCTTTTCCCTTTAAAAAATTTTAATAAATTTTCTCTATTAATTGTTGAACAATATTTCAATACATCTGTACTACATATAATATCATTAGAGTTCTTTTTTAATTTTTCTCTGACAAGAGCACAATATTCTTAAATTAAGGACTATTGGGTGAGTTCATATATGTTTATATTATGCAGATTTGATCTGCTACAGCTTTGAATAGTGGCAGGAGACAAATCGAGACAAAATTTTACTGAAAAATGGTTACATTTAACAAAATACAGAACACATTATATCTAATAAGCGCTAATAAACAACGATCACATACATAATTGGTTATTACAAGCCTTCAGTCGGGATTACGACCTAGCTTCTCACACCACTTACGTTGCGTGTGTTAATTTTATACATGAGCGGCGGGACCTACAGTTTATAAGCCGACTCAGAACGACAGATTTTTGAGAAGCTCTTCGTTTCAATTTAATTACTCTCAGAGTTTTTGCCAAAAATCTGCTGAGAGGCAGTCGCCAAGAAATATTTTTTTCATATTTTCGTTTTGATGTCTGACCTGGTATTTGAACCGTGGCCTTACGTCTAATAGGCTAACACACTACCTACTAGACTACGGCTACTACGGATTTAACATTATCAAAACAAAAAATGTGAATTTTAACAATGTTTCATAAATGGCAATTGATAACATTGACATGGTCACATGTGAATCCTTGCTAAGGTCAAGTGCTTAACTGTAGATATCATCTGATCTACCAAAACCACACAAATTTTTCTTCATGGGGTGGTTGCATCACCTTTTCTATGGACTTTTGTAATATATGAACTTCTGCATAAGCTAGTAGTGTATGAAAATAGCTTGCATTTAAATTTGGCATTAGTTTAGATATCAGGAGAAGAACTATGTCTTACTTACATATTTAAATGGTCATTACAACCCTATAGTTCATGAGTCGACTCCGAACGATAGGTTTGATTTTTCAAGGGCTATTTTATTTTCTCTCAGCAAGACTGCTGGGTGGAAGTCGGCTAAAGAAATATTGTTTTTCATATTTTGTTTTGTTGTTTGAGCTAGGCTTTAAACCACGAGCTCTCGTCTAATAAGCCAACCCATTACATACTAGACTGCGGCGAACATTGACATTTTTAGGGATGAACACATGGTTTTGAATGCCTCCACTTATCCTGGCATCTCTTTTAAAAGTTCAAGTCATACGCCACAATATGAATAAAGAATTTGACTTTGGCGTTGCACTAATACATTCCTAGGAATTTGTACGGGATGTCGTAGAAGATAAACCGAGGAGTCTTCTCAACTATTTTGTACACTCTCTAAGTCTGATTTTATGTTGAGGCCTGAGCTGTAGCTACTATTTTGATGAAACAAAATAATTTTTTGAGAGTTTAATAAAAATATTTTGATCAAAAGTCCGAAGGCCTAGTAGGTAGTGGGTTGACTTATTAGACGTGCGGCCTCGGTTCAAACTCCAGGTCAGGCATCTCCAACTAAACGAAATATGACAAAATATTTCTTCGGCGACTTCCTCTCAGCAGATAGCTGGTAAAAATTCTGAGAGTAAATAAATTAAATTGCCATGAAAAGTTTCTCAAAAATCTGTCGTTCGGAATCGACATTAAACTGTAGGTCCTGCCAGTCATGTATACAAATTAACGCACACAACATAAGTGGTGTGAGGAACTAGGTCGTAATCCTAACTAAAGGGTTGTAATGACCAATTATGTATGTAAGGGATTCGCTATTGCTGTCCTAAAATTATAAAATTTATCACACCAAGACAAAAAATGTTTATGGAATTCAATATACTGTTTAAGGTATGTCTTGAAAAGTTCTAGATTGTTTTGAGATACTTTTTAATAAAGGACAAAAGGGTAACAATATTTAAATTTTTAAAAACTTGAAACTTGGAAACCGATGTAAAACTTCATAGAAAATACCAACAAAAGTGTGTTATACGTTTAAATGATGTAGTGCAACCAATACGATTTTACGCAAAAAAGAAAAATAATTTCATAATATTACCATAGCCATCTACATTGGATTTATGACACAGTGACAGTAAGAATGTTACATTCGACCAAGTATACATTACAAGAGATTTTTGAAAAAATAATTTTTTTGTATAGAGATTGAGTGAAATATCTTTGAACTTAAAGTTTAAGGACGACTTTCACCAAGTTCGACACTTTGAAGGAAGTTTACGACAATCTTATTTGATCTTAAATTCCTTCTATTCTATCAACTTAACTTTTCTACATTGCTTACATGGATTTTTGACATCCTTAAGGGAAAGAAAGGTTAATTGTGGACCAATTTCACTAAATGAGATGCCATTTATCTGGAGAAAATTTCAAACATTTTCTAGATCTCACAACGTGCGTGATTATTCAGTATTTTAATGAACTTTTAATGTTAAGCATGGGACCTATTAATGTCGCTCTCTCTCTCTCTTAGTTGACCGTTGTATGAATATCAAACACATGACCAGAGGCACCATCAAATGTACGCATTTGATCTTTATATGGATAATTACTTATGGGGTTATCGATTTTGTGTAAGCTTTTCTCTAATCTGCATGAAAGTCGGGTAGCGTTGAGAAGAGCCCACAATAATTTAGTGCCAGATATCGTTAATTCCGGGTAGATAATGTTTTTTTTTATTATTTTACACTATTTGCCGATTTCTAATGAATAAGTCTGTATAAAAATAAAATTTTTTTAATAATTTTTTCTTTTTGTTAAAAACCTAACCATGCAACCAACAACTTATGGTAGAAAACATGCGTATTTCATCTTGAGGCATAATTTTTGGGATAACCAACACCAGACGTCAAATACAAAGTGTACGTTCATATAACAAATATAATTTATATTGTTATTGTTGTTGCTGCTTTTGTTATTGTTATTATGTTGGCTATGATTGCTGCAAGCATAAATTTAAGATCATGAGAAGGTGTGTGTGTGTGTTTGTATGTGTGTGTATTCATTGTTTATATTATCTGTTGTAAAATGTTGTTTAAGTTGCAAGCTGTAGTCAGGTCTGTTTTTTTTGTTGTTTTGTTTTACAAATATGTGTGTACATCAGTCAGTGTCTGTTTTGTTTTCTTGCCTTCATTTCTCATTTGTTTGTATTTTTTCTTTTCATTTCTTTGCATTTCTTCCGTATTTGGTAAGTACTTTTATTTTTTTCTTTCTTTATTTCTTTTGTTAAAATCGTTTTTTATACGTTGCTTTCTGTATTTCACTTGTTGCAGCAATCATTTAGCAAATTTTATTGCTACAACTTGATTTTGTTTTTGTTTTATTACATATTACCCTACAGCCATTAATACAGCTGTAAATTCGTTAAATAGATTCCTTGCACCGAAAATATTACAAATTTGTTTTATTTTATTTTTTATGGTATTGAATAATTGAATAACACAATAACTATTGTGTGATTTTTGTAGTTTTTCAGTATAAAAAAACATTCGTAACATGTGGCAATTCCATAAAATTCTCAGTTTTTCTTTCCACTTTACCATGAACAGATGAACAAACGAACAATGCTTGTAAATCAATGAATTTTATTATCCAGCAATTAATGTAATGTGAGAAGTCTATTTCTATAAAAAAATTATCTTCTGCGACTTCTGCTCATTTTTGACTTAATGGGTAAGTTAACACATAGAATTGTCGAATCAAATCTTCCTTCAAATCATCAAGAAGCAGTTTCTTGGAATGTACCCTGAAAGAAGCCTATCTTGAAGCAATTTACATATCGTTAGCATTACTGGACACTACTTCTTCAAAAACGATGAAAGTCGTAATATTACAGTTAATGGAACAAGGTAGCTAGCTTGACGTGATTACTGAATTTATTTTTGCTCAAAATTTTAGGAATTTGGTTGACATGCGGTGTCACATGCCATACTGCATCGCTCTATTGAAGGCCGATTTTGATAAGCAATTACATACATACATACATACATACATACATACATAATTGGCCATTACAACCCTTTAGTCAGGATTACGGCCTAGCTTCTCACACCACTCATGTTGTGTGCGTTAATTTTATACATGAGTGTCGGGACCTACAGTTTAACGTCGACTCCGAACGACAGAATTTTGAGAAACTTTTTCATGGCAGTTTATTTTACTCTCAGAGTTTTTGCCAGAAATCTGCTGAGAGGAAGCGCCGAAGAAATATTTTTTTCATATTTCATTTTGATCTCTGACCTGTGGTTTGACTCGTGGCCTTACGTATCAAACACACTACCTGCTAGACTAATAATGTAGTTTATTCGTCGCCAAGGTCATGCAATTTGACCTATTTTTGTGGGGATACTGGAAGTGTATGGTGTATGTATATACAAGAGGTATGTTCGATAAAGGAAGAGATGTTGAAAAAAGTATGTCAAAATTGTCATAGAGGTCCCAGAAGGGCCACCTACGATGTGCCGGGGTCAACACTTACATTAAATAACTTTTAATTTTTTAAATGCAAATGACAGGAATACATTAATCGCCACAAATTTCGTTTCTTCGTTCGTTTAATTGGTTTTTGGTATATACTTGACCAATTTGTTCTTTTCTAATAAAAACTTACTGTTAAGTTTAATATTCAACCTATCAAAATAAGCTTAGTCGAGACATGCTATAGTCACGGCACTCGTCCAGAATTAATGTAGCCTTAGGTTGTAGGGTTCAAGTTTAACATGCCGGTGCTGTATTTTATTATAATAAAACTATAAACAAAAATCTTTCCCTGAGGTTGCTTGCTGGAAATATTAGCAGCAAGAAGACTTGGACTATATTAGAATTCCTCGTTACTATGTATGTTGTATTAATAGCTTTGTAGTTTTTCAATCAGTGCAATAAATTTGATTGAATCCAAACCAAGGACTGTAGCACAGTGTATTCTTTTACGGTATATACAGTACAATTCGCAATGCAGTGTTGGAATAATGTATTTAAGCCATACATACATGCATAATTGGTCATTATAACCCTTCAGTCAGGATTACGACCTAGTTGTTGTGTGTTAATTTTATACATGAGTGGCGGGACCTACAGTTTAAAGTCGACTCCGAACGACAGATTTTTGAGAAACTTTTGATGGCAATTTTTATTTACTCTCAGAGTTTTTGCCAGAAATCTGCTGAGAGGAATTTTTTTCATATTTTCGTTTTGATGTCTGGCCTGTGGCTCGAACCCTGGCTTTACGTCTAATAAGCCAACACACTACCTACTAGACGACGGTGACTTCAATTTAAGCCATAGAACTTTAAAATTGTAGCAAATAAAAGTGATTGAAATATTTTTAAAATTTCGTAATTTTCGTTGATTTGAAAACAAGAAACAGTTGTCGATGATACATATTAAAACCTCACTTAAAAATAAACATAAATTTTAAGCCTTTAATGTACACTTGTTGACCGTTCAGGTTTCTAGCATTTATGGGTTAATTGCCACTCAAATAAGTCTCTTGAAGTGTTGTTTTCTGCTACATATGCTACTCACTTTCAGTGTACAATAGCTGCGTTTGTTGTTACTAAATTATGCATTCAAGTGAAAGTAACAGAGGCAATCATCCATCTATACTCTGTTAACCATGCTTATATTTTTTTTTACAAGTATACATACATACATATGTACTAGTATGGGATAATAAAGACATACATACATACACTCATATGTATATGTATGTGTGTATACAATATGACCAGAGCCATCTATCCATTTATTCACTCTTTCTTTTTCATCATCATATTTTAACTGCTGCTGCCAATAAAAAGAAATAAAAAAAAACAAAATTAATTTCATACCAGTTCCATTGGATTGCATTTTATAGCCGCAATGAAAAACCCGAGTACATTTTTGGCAAACGCTTTTCATGTTGATCACTTTGTAAGTCAACAACACCATAAAATATGGCTCATCTATGTATAACAGATACGAGTTTAAATTTGGCTGCAAAGTGCTCTCTGTATTCAAATTTAAATCAGTTGCATCAAATATTTAATCGTTGCGATTATTGTATTAACGTATACGTTTTTGAAGTCAAAGTTGTATTTTAATCTCTAATTATGCCATCACAATTGACAACTTAGTCCTCATTACCTTATAGGTTACGTTTATCCTCTTCTTAATGACATTGGTGAACTATGGACCCACTTCTGTTATGTCTTAAGTAATACTGCTCGAACAGCGTAGTCATAATCGTCGCCTATGATAAAATGTTTGCAGTCTGCAGCATGACATCAGTAGAGGGGGCAGGAAAGGTAAGACCGTGAGGAAGTCAAGTTGTGCAGATACATGTAGGAATAATGCTCAACAATGATTACCACAAAAAACAAGGTAATAAGCTGCTAGGGTTCGCCAGTTTATTTACAAAATATGGCTTGAGGAAAGTAAGCCCAACGATTAAAGCTCAGTGTCCTCTGTTCTGTCCTTTATGAGGGGGACTCCACGATATGCACCAACTCTCTATTTCATATAAGGTTCTTACGACAGTATTGTGTAAACGACTTAAGGCACTCGTCAAAACACTGATTGGACCTTATCAGTGCGGCTTCAGACCTGGTAAGTCCTCTATCGGCCAGATCTACACATTACGTTAAATTCTGGAGAAGACCTTTGAAAACCAATTCGGTACACATACTATCTGTTTATCGACTTTATGGCAGCCTTCGACTGCCGTATAACGCATATTTTTCCTGCAATGTTTGAGCTCGTGTTTCTCTATGTAGCAAAAACAAGGACGCTGTTATTGCACCGATGCGGCAGACTTGAGGGCATGCTAGAGAAAAGTTATTCATAAGATCTTAGGTACAATGCGATTTGTAAATGATTTCCGTATCCGATCCAACAACGTTGTGCAGTATAATTTTCAGGAATTTCGGATGTATTTCATCGTAGCCAATTGAATCTGAATTGATGCTTCGAAATGATCTACGCATGTCCGCAAGCTTGACATTCGAAAATTGAAAGTCATTGGCATTCAGATCAAAAGCAACACTTGAATCCGTGAAGTTGTAGTAACTTGTAGTAGTAGTTGCATACAATTTTATGAATTGCCAGTTTCAGTTATAAAACTGTTTAAACTGTTTAGTTTAATTTTATTAAGTATTCATTAATTAAAATATTATTTTTAATTTTCCATTACCTATGAATTCTACGTGTAAGAATTATTTTTATAAACTGAATTCGAAGAACTTTTGTGCATTCTTGTGGAACTAAAAGTTCCAATTTTTTTAAAGAATTTGTATTGCTCTGCTGAAAGTTATACTTTTTTATTAGCGAATACTGTTTTTAAAACCAATCTATCTGAATAGTCGATGCAACACAATATATTCGTATAGAACTATAGAGCATCATTGAAATATTGCTTATACAGCACACTGTTAGCCACGTTTAAATTATTTGCTCCCCCATTTCATAAAGTTTGTAATGGTCAGTGTAATGTTCTCATAAACTTTATATGAAAAGTGTTTTATTTAAAATGTTTTTTCTTCTTTTTTTCTGTTTTTTGTTCATTCAAACATACATACATATGTACATATACACAATATGTTAACGTTATAAATTAAGAGATTATTCAGTGCAGAACATTCGTCTTAAAAGAATAACAACAGAACGGCTCAGTATGTTTAAGAAAAGTATGGTCAAGGGAGAGATGAACGGTATACAGATAGCTGTAGTTTAGAGAACGAGTAAATTTAAGCGAGTAACAGACCAAAAACTAGCCATTAACTAACCAAACAAACGATCAACTAACCAACTAAACTATACTTAAACATCATCATTTAACAGGTATTATTTGTTAATGTTTCATACATAGTTTTTATTTCATTTTTAGTTGCTGTTTTTTTGTTTGTTTTTTTGCTTTATTTGTTTATTAGCTATACCATAGAGCATCGGTAGTAAAATGTTATTCCCATTATACACCCATCTACACTATGATTGTGAGTTTTGTTGAGTAGAACTCAAAAATCTTTTTTTATATTCCTCGAACCCTCTAAACTTGTTTTATTTGACAAAAACGGTTTTTTAATCTTTACACACAAAATTACTGATTACCCAAATATTTTTTAATCTATTTCTAAAATCAAAAGTTTTTTGAAAAGGGGAGTGAGGAGGAGAGGGAGGGCTTATCAAACGGTATACATAAACATTTTGTTCAAACTTATATGTTATGAGACTTGATGGGGTAAACTTGGAAAATTTTATTTTTTTCTTATTTTTCCAAGTTAGTCCATTCATAGTAGCAAACTTTAATTAAAAAATATAAAATAAATGGCCACGTTCTTAAAGCGCATTCTCTTGTGAAGAGTTTAACACCTTGTTTGATAAAATTGGAGAAAAATTACCGCAATTATTATTTAAATACTATAGCAGTCGTGTTATATTTTTTTATATACAAATGTCATCTTATCAAATGAACTTTCATTTAAAAATTTTCAAAATTTTTAATGGATCTTGATTGTTTGTCTGAGAATTTGCTCTTTGCACGTTTGAACGACTAGCAAAAGTAGTCTAATATTTCCGTTTTTCGCAAATATTATTATTTTGCTTTGCGCAAAAATTAGCCAACTTCCGGTGGTTGGTCGAACGGAAAAAGGACACATTTTTCAATAAACATTTAAGATCCATTCAAAATCTTGAAAATTTTTAACTTAAAGTTCATTTGATAAGACAACATACATATATAAAAAATATGACTAAGCTTTTATACTTTTTAAATAATAACTACGGCCATTTTTGTCCGATTTGATCAAACGAAGTGTCAATCTCTTCACTCTCTTTTGCAATTAAGAATGGCCAAACTTGAAAAAATAAGAAAAAATAATATTCTCCATGTTTACACCATCAAAACTCATAACATATAAGTTTGAACAAAATGTTTATGTATACCGTTTTAAAGGCTAGACTAACCCCTTTCTAAAAAACTTTGGATTTTTAAAATAAGTTCAAAAATATTTGGGTAATCAATAATTTCATGTGAAAAGATCAAAAAAACCGTTTTTGTCAAATAAAACGAGTTTGGAGGGTTCGAGGAATATAAAGAAAGTATTTTTGAGTTCTACTCAACCTAGTGAATAGCTTAGACTATGTAGTTACTCGGGTGTATTAAATTTTTTGTATTTTGTCGCATAATTATAATTATTATTATTATGAGTTACGATTATAATTTCACTAATAACACAGCCCTGCATGAGTTTTGCAAATAAGATGGCTCCAAGTGTTTCCGAAGGCTGATCACGAATCTGGGTTAAAAACTTTCGATCAGTTGAAACCCCTAAAAATAGCGTTTTTGGACATTTTTTAAAAATTATAGAGCTGATCACTGACGTGCTAAAACCATCGCTATTGTCAGAAATTGACAATTTATCTTTGCTATTTAAAATGTGCCCAAAGCCAAATTGTTCGAATGCACCCTTAAAGTAGGGAGTGGGTTTATGTCAAGAGGTGAAAGAGAAAAAGAAACACATTACGGAGATCCTTAAAAATAAATCAGATTTACTTGAAAATTGCTACTAAGAGGTTTTTGGGGTCGCTGATTACAGATCGTCATTCAGATTTAAAAAATTTAAAATGGCGGATCCAATATGGCAGTAGAGTTTTATAAAAATTATTCAGATTTACTTGACCGTCATATTGGATCCGCCATTTTTAATTTTTTTAATCCATGCCTTCGGAAACACCTGGAGCCATCTTATTTGCACAAAATAAGTCCAAATTTGTAGGGCTGTGTAATTATTACCTTATTATTATTAAATATAAATATATAAATTAGAATTATAATATATCACTACAATTGAAGAATATTTTTTTTTATTTTTATTAAATTTACTAATTGAGACTAAGTTAAAAAATATTTCTTTTCCATTCGTTATTTTTACAATTGCGACTGGTGCTTTCGAGTCGTTCACAATATTTGTTTTCCCTGACCATCTGCGACGTTGCATCAAAGAAATGTTATATGCTAAGAAATTTAAATTACCTAATTAAAGTCAAATTTTGACCAAATACTTTTTGATGTCTGATTGAAAAGGGTATAAAAACCAAGAAGTTTAAAAATTAAAGTATTTAAATATTTTAATTTTCTATTCCATTCATTTTTATTTATTTTCTGTAGGACATCATTAATAAAGTTTGTTTCTTAAGTCTTTTGTTTATGTAAAATGTATAAAAAAAAATAATTATAAATATATACATATGTATGTACACACAGTTTCAAATATATTGTATAAATCAACTTTCAACTGTGCCTACGTTCAATTGTAAACCTACATTCAATATATTAATGTACAGTAAGACCCCGATTAACGCGGGGGATACGTTCCAATAAGTTCCAGTGCTAAACGAAACAGGGTTCGTACTGTGATTGCAACTTCGGAAAATACGGTTGGAATCTTTATTCTGGACAGGCTAACAAAAGAGCGTTGGAAAAGATACATAGCATACACTGTCGCTATATAGTGCACCGCTTTTGGTTGGTGCATGGCCGTTCCATTTGCACACATATACAACAAGTATCAATATAGTGTGCGATTTAGGGGAATCCCAATACAACTGCGTAATACTGAAACAGCGTTAAGCGGGGTCTTACTGTATGTAATGTGTTTAGAAAATTCGGAACAGAAATTATACCTTGAAGAGTAGTAAAACTGCAGAAAATATGTATATAACACTGCATGCAAAGCGGTTATTCAAATAAATGGTGAAAACTTTAAGTGCCAATGCTTAAACACCTCAAACTCTTCAAAATTCAATATAAGTAATATAGAACTTGAGAGCGTTCACACGCTTACACACTTGGTCAGTACAATATCTTTGGCAGATAGTTCACGAGGTTATATTGTAAACGGTTTGAAAAAGTTTAACCCGGCTTATAAGGTATGGCCTAGAATTCATGAGAAGCTAAAATTCCAACTTTTCTCATTAAACGGGTGTTCAGTACTACTCTATATCTTGGAACACAGCGATCAGTGACTTGTATTTGTTATGTGACCATAGTGGAAAATTTTAAAAAGTATTTTGTCTGAATGTCATTTCAAATATAGATCCATTTCAAATATTAATCCATGACAAAGGGTGTTTTTTATAGAGGTTTAGAACTTTAAGTTGCAATAAAACAACGATGGATTATTCTATTGACATGAATTTTATTTATCCGAAAGATAATCTTGTGGCATTACATTTTAAATATGATTTCTGGCATATGACCGCCACGGCTGGCGCGGATGCAGTCCAATCTGGACGTCTAATTTTCGATGACTTTTTCCAACATTTGTGGCCGTATATCGGCAATAATACGGCGAATGTTGTCTTCCAAATGGTCAAGCGTTTGTGGCTTTACCGCATAGACCAATGACTTTACATAGCCCCACAGAAAGTAGTCTAGCGGTGTTAAATCACAAGATCTTGGAGGCCAATTCACAGGTCCAAAACGTGAAATTAGGCGGTCACCAAACGTGTCTTTCAATAAATCTATTGTGGCACGAGCTGTGTGACATGTTGCGCCGTCTTGTTGAAACCACATCTCCTGGACATCATGGTTATTCAATTCAGGAATGAAAAAGTTAGTAATCATGGCTCTATACCGATCACCATTGACTGTAATGTTCTGGCCACCATCGTTTTTGAAAAAGTACAGACCAATGATTCCACCAGCCCATAAAGCGCACCAAACAGTCAGTTTTTCTGGATGTAACGGTGTTTCCACATACACTTGAGGATTACCTTCACTCCAAATGCGGAAGTTTTGTTTGTTGACGTAGCCATTCAACCAGAAGTGCGCTTCATCGCTAAACAAAATTCGCTTATGAAAATCGGGAACAACGGTAATCTCGTTTTGGGCCCATTCGACGAATCTACGCCTTACTTGATGATCGTTTGGCTTTAAATCTTGCACGAGTTGGATTTTGTAAGCACGCAAACCAAGATCCTTCCGAAAAATCTTCCATAAAGTGGATGGACACAGACCCAATTCCTGTGCTCGATGGCGGATGGACTCATTCGGGTCTTCCTCAATGCTACGCTCTACAGCAGCAATAGCTTCTTTTGTACGCACCGTACAGCGTCTCTGCGGATGCGAGTTATTAATAAGAGTAAACGTGGTGCGAAAACGTTCCATGGTTAATCGAATTAACTGCTCTGATGGACGATTTTGTCGACGATAAAATGGACGTAGTGCGCGATACGTTTTCCGCACAGAACCTTTATTTTCGAAATAAAATTGCACTATTTGCAAGCGCTGTTCAGCACAATGTGCTGTTCAGGCATGAGTCTATTCATGATGAATTGCCAAACCAAACTGAGAATAAATCACTTGACAGCTGTTAAATCGGTCGCCATCTTGAAAATTAATGCCAACTTAAAGTTCTATACCTCTATAAAAAACACCCTTTAGAAATAGAAATGGATGAGCCACGACACTGGCAATTAGCTAGAAATCTTCAGGAAGGAAATCTGCTAACACCTTCTGAAGGCGGATATAAACTGCAGCCAGCTCAACAGAAATGATTTGGCTAGAATTAAAATCAGAGTAGAAGAATGAAAGAAGAAAGAATGTAGTTGCCGTAGTCGAGTAGGTAGTGAGGCTACGGTTCAAACCCCAGATCAGACATCTCCAACAAATCGAAATATCAGTAGATTTCTGGCAAAAACTCTGAGAATAAAAATAAAATTGCCATGAAAAGGTTTCTCAAAAAAATCTGTCGTTCGGAATCGACTTCAGGTTCCGCCACTCATGTATATAATTAACGCACACAACATAAGTGGTGTGAGAAGCCAAGGTCGTAATCATGTATGTTAGAATTTAGTTGCACCTCTTTATTCGTCTACAGAATCTTACAAAATACATTTACATATACAGTGGACAGCAAAAGTCTTAGTACTCCAATGTATTTTGACAATTTCATGAATGTTAGCCAAAAGTTTGTATAAAAATTTCAAGTTTTTATATTTATTTTATTAATTTATTTCTGTTTTATTATAAAACAAAAATTTTTTTAATGTTTTTCATAAAACAAATTAAATTTAAGGAAAAGTTTCAGATGAGTCCATAGGTACCCCAAGGAAAACCCTGAGTAAATTTAAAATTCAAAGGCCTAATATATGAAAATGTTATTTCTTGTATTTAGTAGAATATCCCTTAAGGTTAAGCACTACATTTAACCCATTAGGAGTTGAATGTACAAATTTTGTTTAATGTTTACTGGTGGCACCATGAGAAAGTTTTTCGATTGACTTTTGTTTGAGGTTTAGCAATTGCTTAACCGTTCTTTCAAATGATCTCCTAAATACTCTCTTGAAGTCATATCGGGACTTTGTGCAAGAGTATTAAGTCTGTGTGGACTTTTTTTTTTGTCAAAATATATTGTAGTACTAAGACTTTTGCTGTCCACTGTATATGGTATACAATAAATCTTGTTTTTACACGAGAAAAAGGAGCTGTACCAAGGGGTCTCCAATGTAGGATTTCTGCATTTCATAGATAAATTCGTTGTTAAAATAATTAAACCATTAGAACCTGAAAATTCAGACGTAGTAATCATACACTTGGACAAAACTGATTTTTAATCATTGCAGCGCAAAAGACCGTGTGCTTACCATCAGAAACTGACACCGAATAAAATATTTTCAAGTTTTTTTTTTTGTTCACAGAGCGAAAACTGCCTAATAAAATCAAGAAGATTTTCTCTACGAAACGTTTTTGGAGTGAGGGGTATTACAGCAGAAAGAAACGAAGATTTTTCGTAGAGATTTCTTATTATTTTTATGTTATAAATCTTTTTAATTTTTTCAAGACGTAAAACACATACATTTAAGAAGAAAACTTATTATTTACAATTTTTTTACTCAAATTCCGTAATTTTTGCCACAAAAAATACAATCCATAGAGAAAAACTTATTGATTCTATTGTGTTTTCTTCTAAATTGTATAAAACAAGAATTTCTTATTAATTTCATTGGGCTACCTAATCAATTTTTTCAAAAAGGTTTTTCTTATAGATTTCATTAGGCTACACTTCAAAGTGAATAAGTGGCAAGTAAAGAAGTGGAAAAAAGTAATAAAAATATTTCTTAAAAAAAATCAAACTTAAATAAAAAAATTTAATTGTTTTAATTTCAAAAAAAAGTGTTATAAAAAACAAATAAAATAAAGAAAATGTAGATATTGTCCCAATTTTTAAATCCTCGGAGATCGTGATGAAATCAACAAACATATTAAAAAAATGAAAATCGAAGACGTTGAAAATTTATTCAAGAAGGTGGACCAAAAATGGTCCAAAGGTCTTATGCTATCTGCGAAGTATTCCCTAACGAAAAACCGGTAAAAAAATCTAAATCTAAAAAAATCTCCTATTTAATGTACGTATCTTTTTATTAACAGTTTTTGTTATTCTAGGAAACATACTTTTTGAAACGGAAAGACGGGAAGAAAAATCCAACAGGAAAGTTATTTTCTCGTTGGACTAATGTTGAAAAGGAAAAATTCGATGATTATTCTGTCACTGCGGACGAATCTTTTAAAGATTTGAATAATGGTATGAATATTTAAAACTCCTTAAATTAATATATGTACATCTTTATACGTCTATCTTTCTCTTTCAACGATAAATATTTCGAGCAAAAGCTCGTCATTTGCAGCACAATTGCAGTCCATGGGAACAGGTGCTTTCTTTCTGGAGGAAAACAAAGAAAAATAGAATTGATGAGATACAAATACAAATCTTTGACGAATATTTTTCAATAAAAAATCTATAATAATATCAATCAAAATCAAGAAGTATCATTTAAAAAAATAAAGGGATAGTCTTCTAAAATTAAGAAGAAAATCTTTTTGAAAAAAACAAAAAGAGGGCCTCATAAAATCTTGAAGAAAACCTTTTTGAAAAAAACGAAAAGAAAGCCTAATAAAATTAAAGAGAAAACCTTTTTAAAAAAATCAAGAAGACTATCTAGTAAAATCCCTAAGTTTTCTTCTTGATTTTTTCAAAAAGGTTTTCCTTATAATATAATATAATATATAATATAATATAATAAGAATATCTTCTTGAAAAAAAACCATAGAGAAATCTTATAAACTTTGTTCTAATTTACTATGTATTTATTAGGTTCAGTTTTCTCTGTGTTATTTCATAGAAAAATTAATCTTTCAGATCACCTTATAGGTTGAATAACTTTATGAAGATTTTTTTACACGATGATTTCGTTGCATCATTTCCACAATTTGTTTGCTATTATGAATTTCAAAACTTAATATTTTCAACTCTATTTTTATTATGTTATCCTCTATTAAGTTTTGAGGAAAATTTTCTTTCATTTTATAAAAACGTGTTAGAACAGAATATAGCCCATAATAATGTTGACAGCCATAATTTTAAATACAATTTTTTTTTCTTGCTTACAATTGATAAATAAACAACAACAAATACACTTTTAAATATTTTCTTTTCGACGAGCTAAAACAGGAAATAGAATGATTTTTTTTAAAAAAAAAGAGGCCTAAAATTTCATGAAAGTGTGATAAACATTGTTTGGTAATTGTAAGTTAAGAGAGTTAGAGAAAAACGCTACCAAAATGAAATAAAATCTGTCGCACGAACGAATTTATAGGCGTTCTTTAACTTAACAATTCATATAGAAAAAATCGTCACGGTTGTGTTCTGTATTCTTACACAAAAACTGGGTAGTTGTTAGGCATTGAACTTTTTTCTTTTTTATTTAATTTTTATTTGTATTTTTATTTTTCTTTTTATTTTTCCTTTTATTTATAGTAAACATATGTAGGAAAAACACAATAACAACAACAAAAAAAGAAGCATAAAATAATAGAATAAAATTTCACTTACCAAATAGAAATCAATTGGTTTTTCTCTTGCCTTATTGTAGGCCTTTTGTATTTCAGTCTGTTTAAGAGCATGTGCAATATGTAGCGCACTGGCATCGAAACGGCCATATTTGTAATCGGAATCATTCTGTGATGGTGAGCTAACCTCACGACTGCCATAACCATTTGGTGTTGATTGTCTTGAACCGAAACTGCCTTTAAATAACAAATAAAAATGCAACACGTTTACACAAAATTTATACAAAATAAACTGAAGTGTTCTTTTTTTGTTTTTTTATTGACATTGTTTTCTCAAAATGATCTTGGATTGTGTTACGAATATTTGGTTTTTTTGTTGTTAAACAATCCATATAGAATTTAATGAATGAATGCGGTTAATTGCCAAGTAAACTTACCATCAACTTCGGAACGTGCACCACGTATTTGTTCATTCACAAATTTATTTGTGCGTGGAGCATTTAAAGCTTGTCTTATACCCACTGACGTATTATCCAAATGACCAGGCCCACTCTTTGGTACATGCGAATGACAATAGACCTGGGAAAGAAGTAAAATAAAATTCCATTAATATTATTAATATTGTACAACGTACATATTGTTATTGTTATTACAAACTATTTTCTTTAACTTTTTAATAAATTATTATTTTACTGTTGAAAAATATTTTCCTGTTTTACCTTATAAAGGTTTAAAGAGTTTAAAGAAAAAAAATGTTAGCTTTTGAGAAAATATTTCTGTTTTTGTATTTTTTTATTTCGCAGAGCATCAATGCATAAAATTTATTTCGCAATTCACAAAATAAAAACAAAAAAAAAACCTCTTCTTGAGTATAGTTTAACAATGATTATGAAAACGTGCAGTCGGGCAAATTGAATTAAGGGCATGTACCCAGTCATTACCCGCATAATGTTTGTTATGAACGAACGAAAAGAATGAATGAGAAAAATCTTCATAATCGATTAGAAATTGTGTCATTGAAATATTTATGCATCATCTTTAAATTTTTAAAATTCAGAATAAGAGGTTATGTATAGTTTTATATTTTAAAGTTAACAAAAAACAAAAAAAAATATTTATTCTCATAGTATGAACCGAACTCGTTTTATTTAACTAATAACACTATGCTACAAAATAAAAATAGTGATGAAATACACCCAGCTAATGATATAGTGTAAGTTTTGAGTTTTGTTGAGCAGAGCTCAAAAATGTTTTTTTTATATTTCTCGAAACATCCAAACTTGTTTTATTTGACAAAAACTGTTTTTTTTTACTTTATACACAAATTTATTATTTACACAAAGGTTTCTGAACCAATGTCCAAAATTTAAACCTTATTAGAAAGGAGAGGGATGGGTCTTTAAAACGATATACACATGTATAATATTTGACTTAATATGCTATGAGGTTTGAGGAAGTAAACTTGACAAATGCGAATTTTTTTCATATTTTAATTAAAAAATGACTTTCTGAAACTGCATTATCTTATGAAGAGATTGACACTTCGTTTGATCAAATCGGACAAAAATTACTGGAGTTATTTTTAAACAGTCTTATAGTCGAGTTATATTTTTCATATATAAATATTTTTCAAATGAACTTTTAGTTCAAACTTTTTCAGAATTTTTGATGGATCTTGATTGTTTATCGGAAAATGTATTAATTTATGTTGAGCGACCAACAGAAGTTGACCAATGTTTGCGCAAGGAGGAATAATAATATTTCCAAAAAAACATAAATATTAGCCGACTTTTGGAAGTCGTGCAAACGTGAAGTTGGCACATTTTGCGATAAACAATCAAGATCCATCAAAATTTTTGAACTGAAAGTTTTTTTGATAAGATGACATATTTAAAAAATATAACACGACTGTTTAAATAACGAAGTGTCAATCTCTTCATTAGATAATGTACTTACAGAATGATATCACTTATTTTATATTTTTTAATTAAATTTTGCAATTAAGAACAGCTAAACTTGTAAAACTGAGAAAAATTTCATATCTTCCAAGTTTACCCAATCAAAACCCATAACATGTAAGCTTGAACCATATGTTTATGTATACCATTTTAAAAGCTCATCTGTCCTAAAAAAATACAATTTTTATCAAATAAAACAATTTTTGAGGCTGCGAGAAATATAAAATTATTTTTGAATTCTACTCAACAAAACTCACAACCTACACTATATCATTAGCTGGGTGTATTTTGACTGTCGCACCGTGTTATTAATTTATTTCCGGATATTAATTAACTAATAAGTTATTAATTAAATTTAAGGCAGCAGTTATGCTTAGTTATGCAGTGGTTTAGAAGAATAACTAAATTGTTTTCAAATTTGCAATTTGTAAAGTGTTTTGATATCTACATAATGCGAATACCATTAAAATGCTTAAAATTATACCCTGGGTTGGGTTAGAGCACCTCACAATATCACTAGGAAGCTCTTTGGTCCATTGTGATACTCGGGTATATTCCACCATTCTAATTCAGCTCCATATACATACTTGTCATATGGTCACCTTAGAAACTAGAAAAGTACTTCTGACATATTCTTTCAGATTCTACGCGGACACATTTCCGATATAGACTGTCTCTGAAGAGTCTTTGAACCGATGTGCTTTATTCTAGTGTCCAATGGAGCATGATATTTACAATAAGAAAAATTTTGTACCGATTCTGCCTCCTCATTTCAAAAAGTTCATTCAACAGTCATAACTTTGAAGATGAGCGTATACATCCGTAAGGTGCTTGATTCATTTCATGCCACTTCTGAACCACTGTCGCACTATTTTGAGTTGAATCTCACTATAGTGTATTTGCAGTAACCGATGGAAAATGTTTATAATTGTCTTTATTAGACAGCTTTGTTCTTTAGAATGGTTTCGCTTCATCTAGAACAAAACAAAGAAACTTTTCAATTCATTCATTCGCATACTATATGACTGACTATGCATGCCTTTTTTGTCTTACTCGTTGTTATTGTCATTTCGATTATAAAAACAAAAAAAAAACTAAAATAGCCGGTTAACAAAATCCAAACAAACGTTAACCTTTTTTAGAGTTACAGACATTGTCGACATACATTCTCATTAAAAGGCATTCAAATGCTTTAAAAAATAAAAACTTATTCACCTACATATTATTCAGTTTGCCTTTAAATTCTGTTTTTTTTTTATTTTAGAAACGATAATAAGAATTCGTTTATACTCTTCCTTCGTCTTAATGGGTTCGTTAAATGAGTGTTTTTTAATTATAAAATCAAAATAGTAAAAAATTTAAAATTTTAATTATTTATTCAAATTATTGTATGTAATTAAAATTAAATTAGTATATGGTTTTTATTATCGATAGAAGCTATAAATTAAAAAAAATCAATTTTGAATTGTATGTGGATTTAAAAAATTTACTTTATTGGTCATTACAACCCTTTAGTCAGGATTGCTACCTAGCTTCTCACTCCATCCATGTTGTATGTGGCGGACCTACAGTTTAAAGTCGACTCTGAACGAAAAATTTTTGAATATTATTCATGGCAATTTTATTTACTCTAAATGTTTTTGACAGAAGAGCACTGAGAGGAAATAACCGAGAGAAATATTTTTTTTTCATGGTTGAATAACGAACTCTCGTTTAAAAAGCCAACACACTACCTATTAGCCATGAAGCAGTAGAGGAAGCAGTGGATCATATTTTATGTCACAGTCCTTGATAACAGATGCGTTCGATTTGTTTATTAACTGGTAGATCTAAAAGACTGTAGACTTGAGAATCTAATAGGGTTCATAAGTGTGAGCGACTGCCTAGAGGGATATTTCTAGAGGTAAAAGTTTTTTTAATCTACGTGTGCCTTTAAATGACTGATTATAGTTTCGTCTATCTTATGAAGAGAAAAAGTGTCAATAATATGTAAGAGAATCATACTCGAACAAGTCTGGCTATATAATTCCTCTCATTATAATATAATTTTAAAAATTAAAAATTTTTTATGTTACATTATTGAAAATAACGATAAAAAAATTAAACATTTCAAGTAAATAATGTTCAAATAGTCCTCGAGATGTACAACGTAAACATCTTCCGTCATTTTAACAATTTTCTCTACCACTGTAAATAATCGATCTAATCAATCGAACTTGCTACAGTATCTAAGTTTCAGCATATGCTATCGAAATTAAATGTGTTTTTGCAATTCAATATCATTCAATATTTTGTATTCAATAATCGATATATGTAATATATATATATATATACATATGTATATACACAAATCGTAAATAATTCATCATATACAGTAAATTTTAAAGGTAAATACAGGTCCTGGAATGGGATGGGATACATGCAAACAAGATAAAGTTTGTGACTGTGGTCAACGTCAACCTCCAGGACGATTCTTGTCTTGCTGTATTCAACTGACACGCAACCTCTACGCGGCCCCTCCTGGACGGCATAAAACACCCGTTAGATGTTAACTAAAGCGTGCAGCGAAGTCTAATCCCCTGGATTTTAAATTTGGGTTGTGCGTAGGGCTTGGAACCCACCACGTAAAATATCAAAACACAATTCTGTATAAAGATCCCCTCAAAAGTTATAAAGAACTATAATTTATGAATAGGCACATGGAACGTCCGCACCCTTTACAGGGTAGGCGCTTCCGCCCAGCTGGCGGATGCACTCATAAAATGTAGGACGGACACGAAATGCGATGGATAGGACAAGGATGCAAAAGGCTTGCATCTTAGGATTTACATTACAGCTGCCATGTGGATAAGCACGAATTCGAATACGGATTTGTGGTTAAGAAGAGGAAAGGATAGCCACAACCCGCATCAGGGCAAAATTTCATAACATCAGCCTTATTTGTTTATTTATATAATAAAAATAATAATATTTTTTTTTTAACGAAAAGGACGATGTGCCTTCTCCCTATCATATATAAGGTTCTTACGGGCGTATTGTGTGAACGGCTGAAACTTCTCGTCAAATCACTGATTGGACCTTATCACTGCGGCTTCAGACCTGGAAAGTCCACCATCTACCAGATCTTCAGACTACGTCAAATCCTGGAAAAGAGCCACGAAAAACAAGTTGACACACCCCATCTTTTTGTCGAATATAAGGCAGCCTTCGATAGCCCCATAAAGGATCGTATTTTTGCCGCAATGTCTGAGCTCGGTATCCCTGCGAAGATGATAAGGCTATGCAGAATGACGTTGAGCAATTCCTGCAGCTCCGTCAAGGTAGAAATGGACCTCTCCTCTTCAACTTCGTCATAGAGAGTGTTCTGCATCGTAATGGCACTATTTTTCAAAAAAGTGTCCAGTTGCTTGCGTACGCTGACGACATTGACATCATAGGGCGTACCAAGCGAGATTTTACTGCTGCCTTTAGTGCTATTGAACGGGAATCTACTAAGATGGGGTCTGGCAATAAATGAGGGCATAACGAAGTATATGTTATTGAAAAGTAGAGACGTGCTGAGTATTGGATTTCAGATTGCGGTCGATAACTATACTTTCGATATGGTCAAGAAATTTATTTATCTTGGCTCCGCTGTTACCACCAGAAATGATGTCAGTTTGGAGGTCAAGCGCAGGATCACTCTTGCTTACAGATGTTGTTATGGTCTGAATGGGCAATTGATTAGTAGAGACCTTTCTCTAACAATAAAACTAATATTCTACAAGACACTAATCCTTCCCGTGCTTCTTTATGGCACAGAGGTATGGACTCTATTAACTTCTGATGCAGCAGCCTTGAGGCGCCTGGAAGGATGTGTTAATGCAGGCAGAATTCCTCTAATCGTAAGTAAGTAAATACAGATCGCAAATTATGTAATTCTGAATTACATTTGATATGGATAATCGTTTATCATAATTTCCAATTTAGTAAAAAAAAGGCGCTTAGAAAAATTATCTTAAATTATATCTGATAGCCATGCATGGTAGTCTATTTTTATATTTTTTTCTTATAAAAAGTTTATTTCATTTCTAACTCTCTTGCGAAATGCTTTAAGAAATACTAATTAAGTTTGTTTACAATTTAAAAGAAAACGAAAAACTTACTTC
This sequence comes from Sarcophaga subvicina, assembly GCA_936449025.2. Classification (NCBI taxonomy): domain Eukaryota; kingdom Metazoa; phylum Arthropoda; class Insecta; order Diptera; family Sarcophagidae; genus Sarcophaga; species Sarcophaga subvicina. Next base: position 46,761,870 of record OW388084.2, read on the forward strand.
TTTGTCATCCTGTTTATGTTGATTGTTGTAATAGGTTTTCAGTGTTAGTTTTGTGCCGCAGTGTACGCACTTGAAACAGCCAGAATGGAAAAATGTAAAATCCTTTAAAGGCCCAACACGATCCACTTGATAAACGGTTTCATTGCAACGTAAACATGTTGATTCATAAAAGTTTGGACGATACATTTTCTTTGCTCGTTTATTTAATCCGTTTGATAAAAATTATTTGATAATAATAAGCAATCGCGATATACTGCCGGTTCGTTGGTTGGTTGGTTGCTTGGTTGACTGACTTTTGCAAATGACTGTGTGAGTTGAATTTAAACGCCAAAAATTTCACTTTACTTCACTTTACGATGGCTCCTGTTTTACATCCAATAATTAATTTTTAATATTTTTTGTTTTTGTTTTTGCATACAATTCTATTGATTTTTGGTGTATTTTAGCGATATTTTTGGAAAGCATTTAAACGGTTGCATGCAACATGAATTAATCAACATGTTGTTGCTCTTTTTGTATGATTTTCAGTTAATGTCTTCCTTTAGTGGAAATGAAATTGAAAAATTTTTAATTGTGCATTAATTTACGATCTTTTTAATTTAATTTCGCTTAATTGTGACGACAATCGATTTGTTATTACAATTACTTGGCAAATATTGCTTGCTTATCACATACAAAGAAAAACGATTTATTGTTGATTTTGTTTTCTCTCTTTTTTTTTTTATTTCATGCATGAGGTATTTTCTCCAAGAGGTGAACAAATTTTTAACAAAATTTTCTTTAAAATATTTTTGCCAAAAAAAGCACACCACAATTTATTTTCAAAACGAAAGAGAAAGAAAAAAAAACAGAAATTTTTGATATTATGGCGTGTGAGTTTTTACACGAATTATACGCAGCTGTAGTGCACAATTATAAATTTCATTTACATTACCATGCGATTGGAGTGCGTGAGTTAATTTTCAAGACTTTTGAACAGAAAAAAAACTACTTGTGTTGTACGTTTTTTCGATTCCATAAGAAAAATTCAAATTGTTGTTACTGCTTCCAATGGGCTATAATGAAAGAAGAAGACAAAAAAATATAATAAAACAGAACGAATTTATAAAATTAATTGGTTTATAAATTGTAGAAAAGAAAACAAATAAAATAAAAAAAAAATAAAAAACATTCCATTATTCGATCATGATTACGGCTAATGAAAGTGAAAAACTTAATTTTAAATGATAATTTATTTGAGTCGCTACGTATTTAAAACAGATTTTTAGTGTCGATTTTAAACATGATACAGTTTTTTTATTTCATTTAATTCTATTTAAGTAATTTATTTTAAATGCGTTGATTATGTCAACAAATGTTCAAAATGAGATTGAATTTGATTAATGAAATTGGTTGATGGTAGATATGTGTGGGTGTTGTACCGGAGCAATTAAATATTTAAGAAATTAATTTTTAAATAAAAGTAATAAATGAAATATAAAAAAACCAATTTAAATATTTGATTGTATGTTTTTTTGGCCATACTTTTCCCTTCCATCATAAATAAATTTAAATGACATTTTTAATACATGCGACAACGAAAAACATAAAAGGCTGACATGACAGTAAAAAAATATGTTTTTTTCACATCGTTTTTCCCATAATTACAAGTTTTTGGAAAAATCAAACTCCAAGACAAATGTAATTCAATTGTCAAAAAAATATAAAATTAATGATCTTTCGTTATTTCATAATGGAATACAAACAAACAAAATGCATGAAAATTTTAATTTTTAATTATATTTTATTTGTTTTATATAGGCAAACTTATCACAAAAAAAAGAAAAAATTCATAATACAGGGGACAGTAAAATTTTTATAACAAAAGACTTAAGGCGCAAACCTTAAATTAATTGACGACATGCCTAACAGAGGAAGTGAATCATTATATACGGAAGCGTTACTGTATTGTATTAAAAAGCGAAATAAACTAAAGTAAAGTGTAATAAATTTAGATTTTGAAATGGAAAAATAATTTAATACCAATAAAAAATTAGGAAATTCTTTCAGTATTTACATCTTAAGCAACATTAAACAATATATGTACGTCAATAATGCCTCTAAAAAATTTTAAACTGACTCAGTTACTCTCTGTAAGAGGTTTGAAAAATAAAAACTGTTCAATGTAAATCGCATGACGTAGGATAGCAAGATTAGAGTTACAACCTTCAGTGGCAGTTAGGGTTGCGACTAGAGATCAGCAATGAATATTCAAAAAGATGGGTTGAATGGTATCATACTCATAATTTCTGATACTTATACGCATTCATACTTATTTTAATATCATACTCATACTACTCATATTCAAAGTTTGAAGTACTCATCGTACTCATACCTAACTATACGCATGATGTTGTTGATTTCGACTCTCCTTTACTCAACATTCACAAGAATCACAAAATAAGTATGATTATTGTCTTTTTCTTTCTTCTTTTTTTTTTTGTAAATGCAACAACAACTAAGACTGTAAATTTTGATGAATGATTCGAATCACTCGAATCATTTATGAGTATTATAAGTATTTTTCTAAAGTAATGAATCTAAACGAGTAGGCTTATGAATCAAACATATTTCGAATGGTATGAGTTTGATGTGAACGTTGCAACCTGTACTTATAAATTAACGTTGTAGTGAGTATGAATGAATCAGAGTACATAGTTAAATTTCAATATTGTTGACTCACTTATATTCAAAATTTCATCAGTGCTTATTTGTAGCGAAAAAACGATTCATTGCTGATCTCTGATTGCGACCTAGCTTTTCTCACCACTTATATTGTGTTAATGTTAACATGTGTGTTAAGTGGAGGGACCTAAAGTTTAAAATCGACTGCGAACGACAGATTTTTTGAGAATTTTATTTACTCAGAATTTTGTCCAGAAATCTGCTGAAACAAAGTTGCGAAGAAATATTTTTTAATATTTGGTTTTGTTGGAGATGTCTGACCTGTCTAATATGCCAAAACACTACCTAGACTCAGACTTGGATTGTAAACATGAATTTTATACTATTACATGAGCTGGTTGGTTTGTTAACAGGTTGTTGCAAATGTAATAGCCGCTTAAGATACAAAAGAATCCTTTCTATATCCCTCCCTATTAGCAAAACTGTAATTCTGTCTATTATTTAAGGGGGATTTAGACGATGGCACCAGTCGTAAGGCATGTCAAGTTTCTGTGCAGAAAAAGAGCGGATATGTAATGATAGCACATGACATTGTGAGAAAAATACTAATGAAAATACGGCTGTTGTAAGGTTCTCTTAATTTTTTTGAAATTTTTCATAAGCTATCACTCTCCAGTAGCTCAGGGATGGATATTTATGTAAATAAATACATGTACGGAGAAATGCCTCTCTTCATTTTACTTTACTTTTGTTTTCTACCAATCGTGTAAACACAAAAAGATCTGCGGTACGATTTTTACTTGCATTTTTAAAATACGGGTGGAACTCTGTAATATTTTCTTCACGTATAATAAGTCCTTATTGCGTAAACTAGTCTTTAACAAAAATTATTCCGTTTTTAAACGAAATGAAGTGGATTTTTGGAGAATTTCAGTTTAATATAATAGAAATGCATACCGTCGTTCAATAGGTAGGGTGTCGGCTTATTAGACGTGAGGCCTTGGTTCAAAAACCAGCTTAGACATCAAAACAAAAATATAAAAAAAATATTTCTTCGGTGAATTCCTCTCAGCAGATTTCTGACAAAAACTCGGAGAGTAGAAATAAAATTACCATAAAAAGTTTCTCAAAAATCTGTCGTTCGGAATCGACTTTAAATTGTAGGTCCCGCCACTCATGTATAAAATTAACACACACAACATCAGTGGTGTGAGAAGATATTGCATGATCTTATCGAAGAAATTAAAGGTTTTTTATTACATAATATTTACATTACCATAGTGATTATAGAATATATAAAAATTAATATTCTTATAAAATTAGTACTCAAACATTTAAAGAAATTATTTCTTTCTTTCAACTTTACAGGAATCAAAATTTTTTTTGTAAACCATCAAAAATTCATTAACTTTTCAAAAAAAAAAAAAAAATAAGAAAATTAAAAATTCAAACAGAAATGAATGAGATTTCAATTGAATTTTCTATTTTGAAGTGCCTATTAATCATGTTCATTATTTTTGGGATATTGACAAGACAATGCCAGCAAGTGTTTGCTGGTACAAGGCCTATTAGTAAAATGAAACAAACAAATTCATGGATTTATAATTGACTGACTGAGTTGCTGTTTGGCAGGCGGCATGCATTATAACGCCAACTAATTTAACAGTAACAACTGCAGCACGGTTCAATGCAAGCAAGCAACCAACACAGCTCAACAATATTAAAGAAAATTACCAACAATTTTACAACAAATCATGTGTACTCGTATGAATGCAACGAACTTTCAGACAAGTGGTAAAATAATAAAAAACAAAAACAAAAATATTATATTGTTGTAAACTGTTTCTTTTGTTTATTTTCTATTTTCTGTTTTATCTTTATACATGAAAAATGAAAAAAACTTGAATTTTTTCTGTTTACTTAAGAGTTTAAATGTCTTATACCAGCTTATAACAGCTGCATACAATAGACACAAAAATATTACACACTGAAAATCGTCAAAACAATAGGCGAATTCACACAATTCAACAATAACAACAAGAAAAAAAAACAGAAAAAAAGCAAGAAACCAATCCATTAAAAAAGGATAGACAACCCTGCTCTTGTGGTCTACTCAATTTCATTCATTCCATCCATTCCATCTGTCCTTATATTTATCTTGTGTTGTTTTTTCTTTTCTTTTCTTTACACAAAAACAAATTTAACAATAATGATTGAATGGATACGTAAGTTACTAAATGACTACAATTTGTCAGAGGTCAATGGCAATGACAATAGCAGCAATAGCAGCGGTGTCATCATCGTTTATGATCATTATGATAAAAAAAAACTGCCTTTTTATGGTCAATGGAAATATGACATGGCATGGTGTGTGTCTACAAGCTATAGCCACTAATGCCAGGGTGAGACGTAAGCCCAAACCGATAAAATGGCAGAAGATAATCGTAATTTTTTTCGAGTTTCTTTTTTTTGATCACTTCTCTACATTGTTGTTATAATAAATAATAACTATTAATGCTAATAATTTTCAATTGTTGTGGTGTTTTGTGAATTTTATAATTATCCATGCATTTGCAATATTCTGCAAATTACTGCAGTTATTGTTGGTCATATGTCAACCAAGCACAAACCACATGGTGTCATCATATGACTCAGCTGTATACTATACAATACAGTTCAGATACAATGAATATATGTATTTGGTTCTGTTACATCGTTTGGATTGAAAACCCAGAATTTACAGTAACAATGTAAATATTTTTAATGCATGAAGAAATAAGAAATTTTTTTAAATTTAAATTTTTTAAATAAGTTCGAAGTGAAAATAATTTTTCCTTCAGAATGGTTTAGGGTTAATCCTTTCTTCTAATGGTTCAAGAGTCGTTCAGGCGAAGATCTTGTCCACTAAGAAGATTTGCTCATTATTATTTTAAATAAGGGTGATTGGTGAATCAATTTCCGTATTGTCAGGCAAACGGCTATTCTTACCATGGCTCCACCTGCTTAACATGCCAAGTACTACTTGACTGATCCGCAGATTTCTTTTACTTCCTCGAAAGTTTATCTTCCAAATTTTCTTGATTCGTTGTTCCCAAAGGGGTTAATTAATAAATTTTCCAATAAATATTTGTATGTAAGCACAAATTGTTGTAATTCTCTTGATTTGGTAGCAAAGTTATGCTTTTATTGTTGGTTCATACTTTTTATACTTCGGTTATTACGAATATTATGAATATTATGAAAAAAATGAAATATGTATGTATGTCGGAATACATTTTTTATGTGCCTTTGAAGATCATGCTTATTTCGGTCAAATGATAGGATATCACATTAAATGCTTTCAAAATTTTTATAACTTTAACGTAGCAGTACAAAGGCTTATAAGTTTATACATTCACTTGCAATTTTAAAATTTTACAATGACGCTAGTTTACAAAAAAAAAAAATTCACTTTATCAAACTTTCAATGTAAAATTCAAGGGAATCCCATATGTGTGCTCTGTAGGTTGAGTAGCTTTCAACAATTGCTTCAATTTTTATGTGCACTTTTCATGCATTTTAAATAGAAAGGGAGACAAAAGATTCAATTAAATCTGCTGTTTAGAATTGCATCAATGCATTAATGAAAATATAAATGATACTTTACAATATTATGAGTAGAAAGCAATTAAATTTGTATAGTATTTCTATAGAATACTGTTCTAAAGTTACAAAAACCTTCTGAAAATAATATTTTTACTTTACGTTACTTAAAAGTGTCAGGTATGTAAGATAGAAGTGGTGTATTAATAAACGCTATACTAAAATATTACTACGATGGAGAGATAATACATACATACCGGAGATGAGCAATGGATCGTTTTTTCGCTACTCATAAGCACTCATGAAATTTTGAATATAAGTGAGTCAACAATATTGAAACTACTCTGATTCATTCGTACTCAATACAACGTTAATTTATAAGTATAGGTAGCGACGTTGACATCAAACTCATGCCATTCGAAATATGTTTGATTCATACGCCTACTCGTTCAGATTCATAAATTTAGAAAAATACTTATAATACTCATAAATGATACGAGTGATCATAATTTACCGTCTTAGTTGTTGTTGCATTTACAAAAAAAAAGAATGAAAAAGACAAAGACAGCAAGCAAAGTAAACACACAACCTTCTAGTGAGTATTGTAGGACTCGCACGCGAATCATATTTATTTTGTGATTATTGTAAATGTTGAGTAAAGGAGAGTCGAAATCAACAACATCATACGTATAGTTAAGTATGAGTACGATGAGTACTTCAAACTTTGAATATGAGTAGTATGAGTATAATATTAAAATAAGTATGAATGCGTATCAGAAATTATGAGTATGATTCGATTCTACTCATCTTTATGAATACTCATTGCTGATCTCTGATACATACAAACATAATTGGCCATTACAACTCTTTAGTCTGGATTACGATCATACCACTTATGTTGTGTGTGTTATTTTTATACATGAGTGGCGGGACCTAAGGTTTAAAGGTTTAAAGTCGACTCCGAACGACAGATTTTTTTGAGAAACTTTTGTGGCACTTTTTTATTTACTCTCAGAGTTTTTGCCAGAAATCTGCTGAGAGGGAGCCGCCGAAGATTTTCTTTATATATTATTTGTTTATATTTCCATTTTGATGTCTGGCCTATGGTTTGAACCGCGACCTTGCGTCTAATAAGCCAACACAATACCAACTAGACTCCTACAAATATATGAATAACTTAATTGCTGTTATTGGGAGTAAGACTGTGTATAATAAAACTGATCTCTTAGCGATTTTGTGTCCTTTGCACTCTATGGAATGGATTCAGCTTATTCCCTTGGAATAAGAATATAATATAATTTCCATGGTATAATTTTTTTTTAATTCATTGTTTTTTGATTTATACACACTCCTTGACGGTTAGTGTTCTTCGGGAGTTATTTTATTGTAAAGTATTAAAAAATAGCATTGGCACTTAGCATATTTGATGATAACCATCATTTCTTATACTCGTACTACACTTTAGCAGTTGAGTGGGTGTTTGCATCGATTTTTTTTTTAATTTTTATTTTGATTTCAACTTTTTATTTTGTTTCAATTTAAAATTGATTTGTAATTTTATTCCAACAAATATGACAGCATCATTGAAAAGTGCGTGGTATGCATGCCATAGTTTATCTCTTTTTTTAGTTTTTGTTCTTATTTAGTTATTCGTCTGTTCAATATGGTCATTCGATATTTTGGTCAGTGGCATATTTTCTCACCAAATTTAGTTTTTGTTTTATTTATAATGACTTAACTCTGGTGTGTAAAAATAGCAAATGATAACTTAAAAATCTTTTTGAAAAAAAAACTGTGTACAATTTAAATGTTGATACCACAATCATGACTAAATTTAGCCAAAAAAAAGACTCCATTCAAATAAAAATGTGTCAATATGTATGCGATTAGATAAGATTTTGGCGACTTTTAAAACTTTGAAGCATATGGGACACCGCTGTGTGAAATGTTTAACATGGCGTATCTTTGAAAGTAAAAAAAATTTTGGTAATTAATGGCAAAAACTAAAGGAATATTTATAAACAATATTCTGTTTCGTCTATCAGTCATGAAAAGCATAATTCTGTTTCACCTATCTTTCGTGAAAAGCAAAATGGCACATTCATATTAGGTGGAGAAGAACAGTTATTCTCAGAACAAGACATACAAGTTGTTATCTCCAAAGTTATTGATTCTGCTTTGCAATTACTGCCAATGCCATTCATCTTCAAGTCCTTTGTGGTTGAAAATATCACACAGTCTAACAGATCCAACTTGCACTTTGAACTCATTCTTATCTATTTTTTCATTGTTTGATTGCGTTCCTGTCGAATTGAATTGAAAAACTAAGCCTTATAGTTTTTCTGCTAGAAATTTTGAGTTTGGTAAGACAAGTATTTTTATTAGGATTCAATACGAAAAAGACTTCTCGATATTTGCCAGAAACTTTACACTCTTCAAACAACAATAGATCTGATTTACAAGAAAAATAAATGTTACCTACTATTAGAAGCTATGTCAAGCTATGTTATGCAACGATCAATCGGAATCACTAATATAATCGCTCGGCATATAAATTTTAGTTAATTATTGATTACTCCGATTCAATTGATCTATTGATAAATATATATTCCTAGATACATCCTCACCTTTCATCTTTTATTACCATCAACTATAATACAAAAAATAGATCCACAATACCGGCATTAAATAATTTATGCTTTCACAATACGCCAAGACTGTAGGGAATGCATTAAATAATTAATAAAATCTCTTTTTCAATCATATGAATTTGCAAATTTATAAATTAGCTCGTAATACTAATTGCTCAGTTCAGTGACTGACAATCGTTAAAGGATATTGGGAGCCTTAAAACATTCTTGTTAATCTACTACTGTTTCTACTTTTTTTAATTACGTTTAAAATAGCTTTTTATAGTTCAAATAATATACACAGATTCTGAAAAACTTTTACGCATCAGTTTTGTGTATAAAATTGTTTTTGATTTGTTTAAACAATTGTTGTCCTTAATAATGATATTTAGAAAATAAAGTAAAATTTTATGCTTTAATTATTTTCTCTCAGTGTAGAATAAACTCAGCTGTTTAGTATTTCAGTTAAAAATTTCAAGTAAACGTTGCAACTTATTCATTAATAAAAGGGCAGAGAGTTATTGTTGACTTGCTGGTCATGGCAGGTCTTATTTCTTTAAAATGGACTGAAATGTCGATTACAAAATCAAATGAGTGACGCTTTTGCAGTATAAGAGGATATGCAAACGTCAAGTCAATTGCAGTGCAACTCTGCTTAATTTGTCAAATGAAGATACTGTGTAGAGTAATAAATTCTTTCAAGTGTAACATGAAATTTTCTTTAACGTTCTTATGTTCGAAAATGATGAAATAGATGTGTATGAAAAATAAATACTACGTTCTATGTAATCAAATAAATGCATATACACAATTGCAATGATTTGAATCGTATTTATTGTATATAGGAAAACTTTAATTTCAATTTCTTAATTTAATACAAAAAGTTAAAAATTGTTTTTTTTTAAATATATGTTCGCAAGAAATAGTTAATAAAACAATATCCAAAATATGTTATATTGTTTATTAACACACAAGAGCAATACGTCATTTGTAGCTATGGGTGATGAAAATATTAGGGAGTCAAAAGCACTTGATGTTCTGGGTTGTGTTTGATGGAACCGTAGTCAGGTAGGTAGTGTGTTGGCTTATTAGACGTAAAGCCACGGTTCGAGCCCCAAAACAAAATACAAAAAGTATTTCTTCGGCGGCTTCCTCTCAGCAGATTTCTGGCAAAAACTCTGAGAGTAAATATGGCCATGAAAAGTTTCTCAAAAATATGTCGTTCGGAGTCGACCTTAAACTGTAGGTCCCGCCACTCATGTATAAAATTTAAAACACACAACATAAGTGGTGTGAGAAACTAGGTCGTAATCCTGACTGAAGGGTTGTAATGACCAATTATGTATGTATGTATGTTTGATGGAACCAGTACATGTTTTGAGTGTCGGAAGGAGCATACAAGTGCCTCGGTTTCTTAAGACGATGGCAGAAATACTTCACCTTATCTGATCTTTCTTACTATTTACACCACTTACTATATTAGATCGAGAATGGAGTACAACTCTCATGTATGCGCCGGTGCGTCGAAGATTCGTCATTGGAGCACTGACTTATGTTTTGCTGGTCTATCGCTACTACAGCGGATAATTTGCTCAAATGAAACAAAGGAACTCATTCTCGAATATCCTATATTCTTACTCAACACTCATTTTTTTTGCAGACAACATGCTTTTGTGGTAGATCGGCCAGAGGATCGCACATTGTATTACAGACAGAATTCATTCTTTAGGACTATACATACATACATAAATACATACATAATTGGTCATTACAACCCTAGTTTCTCACATCAGCTATGTTGTGTGTGTTAATTTTACACATGAGGGGCGGTACCTACAGTTTAAAGTGGACTCTGCACGAAAGATTTTTTTGTAAAACTTTTCATGGCAATTTTTTATTTACCCTCAGGGTTTTAGCCAGAAATCTGCTGAAAGGAAGTTGCTGAAGAAATATTTTTTTTCGTATTTCATTTTGTTGGAGATGTTGGACCTGGGGTTTGAATCGTGGCCTCACGTTTAATAAGCCAACACACTACCTACTATACTACGCCCTTTTCCTGCATAGGTCTTTACTGTTCCTTATAATATAAAGAGATTAAAATCTCACGTTTACAAATTTTTTTCCTTCTTTCCATAACCTATTTTTCTAATTCCAATACAGTGATTAGGAGCCATTCCCCATGTGTTGATCTTAAATAAAAAAGAAATTGTCATAGAGAATAATCGATTAGTTTTCGTTTTATAATACCTGATATTTTAAATTTGTTATATTAATACTGAATTATTAAAAACAACATTTATTAACAATTTATGTGCTCATCTTTAATAAATTGTGTGTTTGATTATGCATATGTTACCGTTCGCATAAATATCGCTGGCATTATGTCATTGATATTATGAAAATAAAATAAAAGAAAGAAAAGAAAAAAACTAAAGAAATATTGTAATAGAAAACAAAAACAATAACAAAAACAATAAGATTATAATAAGAAATTAAGCAAAAATTGAAAGTATTAATTCCATTTCTATTTCTTCATGTCTTTCTTTCATTTGCATTTTTTTATATAAAAACCGCAAACTGTTTTATAAAAACAAAACAATTTACATACGTACGTATGTATATAAATTCGATAAAGAATAAAGGAAGAAAAGAAAAAGTATACATATGTTTTCTATGTAATAAAAGGAAAAAGAGACGCAAGTTTATCAACTATTATGCATAACAATTGATTTCTAAGAGAAGTTTCAACATAATAGTGCTTGCATCTTAAGTCTTTTGTTTTTATTGAAATGGACGACATTGCTAAATACCATAAAAAAGAAAAACTGTTAGAAATGTAGATAAACTATTGCAAAATACTTATCTGGGGTGACCTGGTAGTCTAGTGGGTAGTGTGCTAGAATATTAGCGTGATGGTCGTGGGTTCGATTCCCACCAAAGACTCTGGTCTGTGACACTACATCGAGCATATAATTTGTATTTGTATTGTAATTAATAAATAAATAAATAATACTTATCTGGCTCTAATTGAGCTGATCAAAGTTTTGTTAAGATTCTGTAAAAATTTATAAAATATACTCATTGTGTTTGAACTACCCCGACTGTTTGCAGAAGAATTTACTGAATTTTACCAGTTATGTATTGGTTAATAACTTAATAGAGAACCACGATACGATTTTATAAAATTGGTTTGGAGTCATAAATATGAAAAAACTTTCTATTTCACAAAACAGCCCAGAATTAATTTTCAAAATCAATCGTAGTAAAGACAACCATAAGTCTATTTGTGGAACAATTTGAAAGATAATTCCTTCAGATTTAGCATAAAATTTAACAGATGTAAATAAATAATAATGCTTTCTTTTATCGGGAAATTGAAATTGATAAAATCTACAGTAATTGATTGAGTTTTATCGCTTGTCCTTTCCTTCTCTAAGTAGTTTTGAAGGCGAAAGATTGCTACAATTTGTGAATTTGTAGTCAAATTTTATACAAAATATTTCTGTTACATTTTTCTGTTTTAAAATCAAGTATTTTGCGGTGGACTTCAGGAATGAAATTTGAAAAAAGATTTTGTCTACTTTCATCTGTTCTTATTTACTTATTTGAAATCAATTTTACAATCAATAAAGCAAGGCACCTTGCGCTGACGTTTTTTCCACAAAATTTGGTGTTTTATTCTCACAATTCCAGACCTGAAAGACAACATTAAAGCGACTTTTGTTGTGATATTCCCTGAAATACTAAAAAAATATATCAGATTGGATTTAATGAATGGGTCACCTATGGCATAGGAGCAGGTTTTTCATTAAGCGCTTCGTATCATACATACATAATTGGTCATTACAACCCTTCAGTCAAAGTTACGATCTAGCTTGTCACACGCCTTATGTTGTGTGCGTTAATTGTATACATGCGTGCCGGGACCTACAGTTTAAAGTCGACTCCGAATGACAGATTTTTAAGAAACTCTTCATGGCAATTTTATTTACTCTCCGAGATTTTGCCAGAAATCTGCTGAGAGGAAGTCACCGAAGAAATATTTTCTTCATATTTTCGCTTTGATGTCTGACCTGGGAAGCGCTTCCTATCTTTAAATTAAAATAAGGCAAAGTGTGTATGAGATGTGATCGACAGTTTTTATTCATTTGAAAAGTTAATTGATGTCATTATGTGTGAAATACCATTTTTCGTTGGAGTGTTTCCGGTAAGACCAATTTGCCATGACTTTGGCGCATAAATCAGGCTGATTTTGACCGATGGCATGAGTTATGTTGGCTTAGGGCACTGCTATATTCTGTGGCTTAAGAAGACCCAACAAGAAAAAGTCGAATGGGGGCAAACCAGTGACCAGTTTACGGCACTTCCACGCGAGCTGACAATGCCTTCAAATTGCTTGTGCAAAATATTCAAAGTAGTAGCATGATCACCTAATTCAAGGCAAAAGCAGTTGGTAGTCATCGATTACGTTGCTAGTTCAAAATCCACTCCAAACAGTGACTTTTTCGGGATACATTGGATGCTCTTTGATCTCTTGTGGATTGGTATCACAAATACGACAATTTTACCTGTTTCCTCATTCCCATTTCATCCAGAATCGTGCCTCATTGCTGAGTATGATTTTTCGATTAAAATTAGGGTCGGTTGCAATGTAATACTAAATTGCTATTTCATAATTTACTGATCGAAATACATATTTACCAGAATAGAAATCTATTACTTGGTATTAATATTTCGATTCAAGAAAACAAACTTAAGTTCTTGTTGTTAAATTCATAATACAAAAACACAAACAATTAAAAAAGAAATACTGATATATTTATATAAAAAATAATACGATATCATATTATTGTTGACATAATATGAACACTGGCTGTAACCCGTTTTCGTTAAAAATAATATTTAATAACCATACATAGCATACATAGCTGCGAGTATACTCATGCATATTGTATTTTGTTTTATATTTAATGGTATACGTCATCGCAAAGAAAAGCTTGAAGAGACATTTAATCATTTAGAATACTTTACACTTCGTTACAATAGAGAAACATACATACCATATTATTGCATTAGATTCTATTTCTATTCCTATTTTTTTATTTCACTTGTGACAGAACACAACACATGACAACAGTAGTTGCTTTTAACAGTTTTCACCCATAGCATACAATCACGTGTGTGTATCAATTTCAAAACAAAAGACTTAAGCGACAAGCTTTTATTTTTCATAGGCATTAAAACCAAACCATTCCATCGCTTTTAACGAAAATATTTCACTTCAAAATAAAGTTTGACAAATGATTTAGAAAGTTATACCTAAAAATTATATTCGTGTTTTGTATATTTGTATGAATGACTAACAAAATCTAATTTTTACATTCACTGGTATGCAAAAATAAAACCATATTTGAATGCGATTAATACCGAAGAAAAGTCTTCAATATACACTCTTTATGAGACATTTTTACGCCAGGCATAACAATTCAACACGTGCGTAAGAAATACTGGTAAGTTTATTGAAATTCGATTTAATATTTGACAAAAAAAATATTTCGTAAAAAAGATACTTCAGCATATTCGTACATATAAATTCATTAACTACAGTATTTAATATCTGCACAGCAGTCTTAAAAGGTTTACCTTATGGTAATTAAATTCTACTTAATAATACCAATATACGTATGAAGCTAGTATCCACAAAAGCTATTGGTTTAAATTTAACGCTTATCGTAAGGGACTACTTGTATCAATTAGATGGGTGACTGACATAAATAAATCTGTATATTTCATAATTCATTACTATACTGTTTAATCTTATTGTTAGGTTAGGTGGATGGCCTATCATTGATGAGTTTGATTGAAGTCTTAGCTCATGAAGCTTTTTAAGTTTATTTGTTTCCATTTTCCTTTATAAGTTTCTACGAATCTCGCTACATTAAATCCATACCTCTTGTATAGTAAAAGCAATGCGTACTAAGGTTCATAACTTTCAATACCTTTTTGTGATCCTGTGTGAATCAACTCTGTTTTCATTCTCTCTAGCTTCAGTTGTCAATAATATAACATACATAACATAATTTGTCTTTACAACTCCTCAGTCAGGATTACAACCTACGTTCTCATATCACTCATGTTGTGTGCGTTGATTTCATACATGAACGGCGAGACCTACAATTTAAAGTCGACTCCGAATGACAGAAAGGAATTCGCTACAGAAATATTCTTTTTAATATTGCGTTTGGTCGAGATGTCTGACCTGGAGTTTGAACTGTGGCCTCAAGCCTAATAAACCAGTAGTTAACTACTTTGTACTTTACGACAACTACACTTGCCAATTATTTTCTAAAAGACGTTCACAAAACAAAAATTGGTTTCTAGGTTAGATAAGATCAGCAATATTTGGCCATTTCCTTCATGTATCCTGCAGATCTTGGAATAACCTTAATTCCCATTTAACATTACAATCTTACTCAAGCCTTCCTATAGAACAATGACGAAACCTTTGAAATCAAATTTTGAAGAGTAATTTAGATAAATGCTTGAAATTAAAGGTTATTATCAATACAACATAGACCTACAGAAGCCGTAGTCATAACAAAATCTTCCATACTATTGATCTCCCCATTGATCTGATCCCACTTTCAGTGGTGCTTTTTAAAAAAGTAATGGAATGTTTCATAATGAAAAGAGCTTACATCTCTCTGGTAATACCATCCATATATTTACGTATCAAGATTAAATACACTGTCCTTTAAACTATAAAATTATATGTACTATGTAATCTAAAAAACACATTGTAATCGTAGTAATGTAGTAGGTAGTGTGTTGACTTATTAGACGTGAGGCCACGGCGGATTTCGTGCAAAAACTCTGAGAGTAAATAAAATTATAATAAAAAAGTTGCTCAAAAAGCTGTCGTTCGGAGTCAACTTTAAACTGTAGGTCGCGCAACAACTGTAGGTCGTACAAGAAATTAACACACACAACTTAAGTAGTGTGGTAACCTAGTCTGTAATTCTGATTTAAGGGTTATAATGATCAAATATATATGAAGTCGCTGTGGTCTAGTAGGTAGTGTGTGGGCTTATTAGACGTGAGGCCTCGGTTCAAACTGCAGGTCAGGCACCTCGAAATGAACGAAATATGAAAAAATATTTCTTCGGCGACTTCCTCTCTGAGAGTAAATAATATTGCCATGAAAAGTTTCTCAAAAATCTGTCGTTTGGAGTCGACTTTAAACTGTAGGTTCCGCCACTCATGTATAAAAATTAACGCACACAACATAAGTGGTGTGAGAAATTAGGCCGTAATGCTGACTGAAGGGTTATAATTACCAATTATGTATGTATGTATGTATGTATGAATGTATGTAATGATCAATTATATATGTATGTATGTATGTACACAACACGTTGAAAATTGTCCAAGAATATCTGGTGTCCTTGGTAGGAAATAGGCAAATATGGTATTTAACGGTTATTAGTAATGGAGTACCATATAGAAAATAACGACTTAACAGACATTTTTATTTTATTTATTTAAGGAAATCAGATGAAGTGGATTCCTTGCAGCATGTTAAAAAACCGAGGAACTTGAAATATTCTTTCGACACTTGGGAAATGCTTTGGTATCAGCGAACTCACACTGAATATTAATACCCAGAACATCAAGAGCTTCTGACACCCTAATATGGCATTCACATCACCCATAGCTATAGATGATGTAATATTTTATTAATTACAATACAATTACAAATTATATTTAATTATATACGAGTTGAATAACTTTGACCATATGCTCAGTATAGTATCACAGACCAGAGCCTTTGGTGGGAATCGAATCCACGACCCTCACGCTAATAGTCTAGCACACTACCCACTAGACTACCAGGGCACCCTATACTTAACAGATATATTTACAAACTGGTATAAAAAGTAATTAGAACGAATTCAGTACTGAGTGCAGTAACGGGATTTTTTCCTTGTGGACAGATTTAATAAATCTGGTCCTCTTTGATAGGGCGGACATGATTTGTTTTACATTTACCTCGAATCGAAAGGCTGTTAGTAGTCAGCAATAACTTCTTCAGAAATGGTACTGATGTAAAGCATGAGGAGATCACTGTAATTTTACAGCAATTTTTTGGAATTCAGAATTTACCAGTTTGTCTTAGAACTGCTAGGAAGCTGCGGATTTAACCTAACCTCACTTTCTATATGAAAAATTCAGTACCTTTGAATTTGAACGCACAAATATTTTTTGATTCAGTTCACATTCTTTTTGCTATCTGCTATATAAAGATTTATTTGATGAATTCAAACACGCAATTTAACATGTAAAAGTTTTTTTTTGAAGCTTGAAGAAAGTGTTTAAAATTTAAACTCTTTGAAGGAAACCTAATCAATAACGATTTATATTGGAAGTCATTGAACAATATCTAGTGATCGTGAGCTAAAAATTTAAGTGAAAAACTTACATTAAATAGCATGTGCTTATATTGTCTGTTTATTTTTTTTTATGTACATATGAATGTATGAAATGCTTGAATAATTTCGCTTTTTACGAAATATATTCAGTTTCAAAAACGCCCACTTAAAAAGTTTTGCAACAAATAATAGATTTAATTAAGCGTAGATTTGAAAAAACAAAAACAACAGCAAAAATAAAAAAATAAAAACAAAAACTATAAATATTTTGCAAAATGTTTATTTTTTCTTTATTTTTTTTTTGTTTTTCTTTATTTTTAATGCCAGTCCGTAGAATGTTGTATTCGAAATGTATTGCCGTGTGGCTGGTTAGTGACTCTGGTTGGTCTCTATTAAATGACCTTGCAGCTATTAGCTATTTTTGTTGGATACAAAAAATTGCAGAACCTCAATCAATACAAAATACCGGAATAAAAAGGAAAAAAACGTCATAAAAAAACTAGTACTCGTAGTACTCAATTTTTTATTTCGGTAATGATTAATGAAAAAAAAACAAACAAAAAAAATTGCTGCAAAATAAAAACAAAAAAAAAACAAATTTATTGTTATGTTTTCTTTTTGTTTATATTTCGGACAGGTGTAAGGAACTATAAGTCTTTGCATTAGACGTGGCGTTTTGTGCCCAGGTTGCCTGAACACCAATTGAACGGTTGGTTTAATGTTTGGCTGTTACGTATCCACTACTGTCTGTTACGATTTTAAGCGCCTATAATACGAAGGCGTTAAAATATGAATACATAACGGAAAACATTAGCAAATGTTGAGGAACAAAACACAATCACAGTGGTAAAGCGTTTTAATCTGTATTTAAGTTGAAATGCAATCTAAAAATTTTCACTTCCGTTTTTAATTCAATTTGTTAAAATTTATTTCTTGTTGTTTGTCGATTTAAAATCATTTTTAACTCAACTTAAAAAACAATCAAAACTTCATTCACTTTTCATTCATTCATACATATTTTGCTGTTTCCTTACACAAAAGTCCGTCATTGTTATTCATGAACGGAGTTGAAATAATTGTTGAATCTTTTACTTTCTTTTGTCGTTGTTGTTGTTGTTTATATTTATTTTGTTTGTGCGAGAAGTTGCGGTGATTTCTGTGCCACCTTTCAATCATTTTTGCATGTGTACAATTTTATTTAATTTCTTTATTTTGTTTTTATTTTCAATTTTTTTGTAATTTTTTTTCATTTCATTTTACTTTGTATGTATGAATTATACAAATGTTGTTATCTTATAGTAGAGCTTTATTATGGGTATTTGCATTTTAAAAAAAATTTAAAAATCGCTAAGAGGGGTTAAACGCATTAAATTCAAATTATTAACAAAAAAAAATTGAAAAGAAAATAAAACTTCAAATGGATTTCATTGAAAGAATTTAAATATTCGTCGGATTTGTTGTATTGGCAACAAGAAAAATAGTGAAACACTTTCATATGTCATGTTGATTGAGCATTTTTTTCGATTTCGGACATTCGATGTGATTGCAATGTTAATGTTAATTGTCATCGACATCGTCGCCGTCACCGGCATCATCATTACGAACTTTAACGTAAGCAATAGAAATAATTGATGAACAGTGGAATGTAACTCTAAAATTATACAACTAAAAGTAAACTTTATTGAAGTTATAGAAGTTGTAGATTATATGGCTAAAACTCCCATTTTCTATTTCGATTTTCAATGGGTTCTCTTGTCGTCGTCGTAGTCTAGTAGATAGTGTGTTGGGAGTGGACGAGAGGACACAGATTTCTGACAAAAACTCTGGGAGTAAATAAAATTGTCATGAAAAGTGTCTCAAAAAACTGTAGGTCTCGCCATTCATGTATAAAATAAACACGCACAACATAAATGGAATGTGGAACTGGATCCGTGGTCTACTCCGATAAACTGGCACTGAACGGAACAAGGACAGCGTATTTCAGACGGAAATTTTTGCTATTGAACAAGCTGCACGTATGGTTGAAATCGGGGAACTGCCTCTTCGATCTTGATCACATGTGTGGACAGTCAAGCAGCAATCAAAGCTGGGATCGCATGTCCTGAGATCAAAGGGCGTAAGGAGTTGCATGGACTCTCTACACCCTATACGTAGACATAGGGAAATGAAAAGACAGACGAAGTCAGGATCGGAGATGTCTGAGGAGGAAACGATAGAGGGAATATATGTATGCGTTTCTACAAGAATACTATCCAAATTGGAAAAAGCAGTATGTAATTCAACAAACCGTCAAAGCTGCTGTGTCTAGCAGTGGACAGCGGGAGAACCAGGGCGCTACTAGAGTTTGACAAGAGAACGATTCGCATTCTAACAGGAATTACTGCAGAAACTGTCATGATGTGGAGGAAACGGAATCGGTACTACACCCTTTATGCGAGTGCTCTGCACTTAAAACAAACGTCATCGGTTTCTGTGTGACAGAACGTTTGAAGATCTAGGCATGGTGGCTAACGTGCCACTAATGGAACTGGGCGGTTTCATCCGCAGGTCGGGTTGGTGTAAAATTATCACTAACGGATCATGACAAGGGGGTTGACCTCACACTGGGTAACACAGGCAAGCTACCCGCTAATCTGACCTAACCTAACCAAAAGTTAAACGTTTATTTAACACTCTGGAAAGAATTATCCATCATAAGTTTAATTGTGTGTCCGCAACCATACATATATAACAGATATCATATCAAATACAATGTAAATACATACGTATGCAAATATTTGGAACATATATGAGAAGCTTTCAAACAAAAGTAGCCATGGGTTCAGTAAATAATTTTATTTTAAATTTTAATTTTAAGTTCGGGGTCTCCAAAGTCTATGAAGGCTCGAAATATTTGATCCTACCTTAACATAAACTTAAATAAATTATTTCACATTGAATACAAGATTCCGGTATCGGTATTTCGATGTCAAACTGAAACAAAACGTCAATGTTAGTCATTTTATTAAAACTTTTGCTTTCTACATAAATTCTTCTCTAAAATTTAATTTATGTATGTAATATTTCCTCTCATTATTCTCTTTGCTCATCCCAGTGTAGTTTTATATTTTGGCATACATACATATCTCAAAATATTCAAATCCAAATCTCCGAAATTTGTATAAAAAATTATTATTTGAATTCCTGTTGTTTCAAACGTGTTTCTTTTCGTAGTTGATTTATTTTGATTTTTGTTTTTTACTTTTGCTTTTATCTGTTCTTGTTTTTGTCTAAAGTTGTATGTTTTAATTTCACCTTTTCTTTACACGTATGGTATTCGTTTCAGTTGTTGAAATTTATTCAAAAATTCAAATTCAAATTTTAATTTCAAGTAAATTTTTCATTTCACTGTATAAAGTACTAAAGTCAGTCAAAAATTAAAACAAAATTTTTGGTAAAATATAGGGTGTAGTGAAAAATAGCCCCGATAAATGTCCGATAAAAGTGTCCGATAAATCCAATTATGCAATGTTAAGAGTAAGAAATATACGATATAATATTAAAAAAATATTTTTGGAGAGACTAATGACCAACTACCAAACTGTTGGTTAGGACCTGTGCTTTCAAGCTTTGACTTTTCCTCTTGCACACTCTTGCAAGGCGATAATAAAAGTAAATTTTTCTCATACAAAATTTCAATTGAAATGTTTTCAAAGAAAAATTCTAATATTCAATTGACTCCAACCAGTTCAATTCGATTTTATTTTCAATGTTTAATCAAACTTAAGATCCCAAATAAAAATTCCTTTAATTGAGTGTGACAGTTTTTTTTTAAATATTTTTCCTTATAAATGAGAAAAACAAAAATAAATTGAAGTAGTTATGAAATTTAGATCCAAGTACCTTAAGATCGGTTTGTGTAGACCTATTCTTATTTACCATCAACTTTTTAATAAACTCTTATAACTTCATTTCATAAATGGATTCAATTTTTGTATATTAGGGAATTATAAATAAATTCCAATAACTTTTGAATATATCTGTGGTGCCAAGCAATAACAGTCTAAGGGTCCTTATTACAATTTGCCGTTAAAGTTGGGTTTAGCTAAAGGTCACTTTAGCTAAAGTGAACTTTAAAGTCACCTTTAACTTCTTTTCGTTATTACAATCTACAGATAAAATAAAGTTAACTTTTTCAAAAATATGGCAGTGCCGGAGCAATGTCGATAACACTGCTCAAATTAAACAAGTTTTTTTTTAAACGCAGTGGCACCGACGTGCTTTTTTTGTTGTATTTGCTTATTTTGTTTATATTTGAAGTTGCCATATTGAAAATAATATATATGTATGGCAAGTTCAAACATAAACTTAACTTTAAATGTTAAAGGTATGATGATCCTTTAGCTTAATGATCACTTCTACCTTATCGTCAACTTATAATAATGAAAACAATTTATCTGCCCGTCAAAATCCTCCCTTTAGTTAACGGCAAGTTGTAATAATGGCCCTAAGTCGAATATGATAGTTTTGATAAAAATTTTGGCTGACTTCCAAAATGTATCAATACAAAGTTTGTATGCAGTTCTACTACGGTATATAAATTTTGTAGATATGCAAAGTTACCAACTATAAATCCGATGCCTGATTGCTTTTTGACTGCGTTAAAAATACACATTGGCGACGTTTTGAAATAGTATACACTGTAAACATTTTGTACAGCGGCTTCATGAAACACTATACTCTGTTCAAACACAAAGCAACTAATATTTTGGAAGTCAGCCTGTTTCCGATAAATTTGAGATAAAATATCTTGTGTTCTTATACGGGCAAGCCTAACATCAAAAACGATAATGAAAGATTCATTTGTTTAGGAGAAGTGCATATTAATAAGTTTTTAAAAACCATTGTTAGAGAAAAGCGAATTTCACGTAAATATAAAGTTTTGTTATTAGAATAAGATAGCATACATAGCTCATATTGACCTACGTCCAGTTGAATAAAAAGTTGATAAATATTTGTGCATACAAGACATTTCTTTTTTAACTTTTAAAATAAATTATTAATTACGAAAGGCTGACGGTAGTTTAAAAAATGTCAAAGAAAATTCTCAAATCGCTTAAATAACAAAATAATTAGCGCCACACCCACATTTCTTTTAGCGCCGATTTTGAAACATTTTATTTGAAATATTTTTTTTTTTGTTTTTTGTTTTTCTCATTTTATACAAACACCTACAATACATTGTGTAAACAATCATCTTCTTTTTATGGTCATAATCTTAAATACAATTACAATTGTTAAATGGTAAATGATAGTAATTGTAATTGGCACTTAAAAAGATCAATTACCATCGGCATAATAATTATTTAAATGTTTTAACATACAAACAAACAAACAAAAAAAAATCTCCTAATAAGTCACTAGAGTCAGACAGCAACCCACAGTCATATTACGGTAATTTATTGAAATATTTAATAAAAGATGAAAAAAAATCTTTAACATTTTACCGAAAATATATCACAAATTATTGAGACTAGGCGCAGTGGCCATACGTACATATGTGGCTCAATGACAATATTTTGTTTACTTGTTTGAAAATAATTAAGAGTGGCAAGTAAATGAACACATCCATGCTTAACTACTACACATATTTTAATCCTCTTTAATATTTTCATTTTTTAATTTAAATTGCTTAAAATACAACTTAATTTGACAGTTGTTATAACTGTTCTTGGTTATTTTCATTTCCCAATTTCACTTTTCACTTTATTTAAGAAAGAAAATTAAGAGAAATTTCACTTTTTCACTTGGCACTCGTTCGGATTTCATTGATGGAATTAAATTTCAATCGAAAAAGAAAACTTTTGATTCGAATATCACTTGTTCTAATTAATTTAGAAAATTTATGTGTGTTAGATTGTAAAAATAAAAAATGTGTATGTGTGTATGCACGTCTTCATTAGAATTATCACACATGTTTTCTAACGCATTTTCATTAACGCAAACAAACAAAAAAAAGTGAAAAATAATCATGAAAAGTCGTTTGAGTAAAAAAAAAAAAAACGTTGGAAAGAAAAGTTGTTTAAATACACGCAAATGATTTGAAAAATAAAGTTGTAGTTGTTGCAATTAAAAATCAAAAAAAAATACGCACACATTGCCAAAGAAATTTGAAACTGGAATTCGGATATTAAACGACAGACATTTTGATTTTTTTTTTTAATTTTCATATACTTATGCTTGGGTCTTAAATATCGAAATTGAAATCTTCTCTTTTAATAGCCAGTTTTATAACTCGAAAATAAAAAAAAAACAAAAATAAATAAAATAAAATAAAATAAAATAAACAAAATTGAGATAATAAAATAAATAAAATGAAATTAATTTCTAGTTGTTAAAAGCTTTGCTTATATTGTATATTAATTTTTCTGTTTTTTTTTATCAGATTTTTTTTTTGATTGTTTACGATCAACACTTAGGGAAGGGCCTCTACAATGTGTTGTATTTAATTTAGGAAAAAGAGGTTATAGGAAAGAGGAAGCAATGTGTGTGGACATTAGATTTGTATGTATTTATATTACAAGTGACAGGAAATACCTCAAAAGAAAAGATTACGATCTAGCTTCTCACTCCAATTATTTTGTGTGTTAATTTGGAATGGTGGGACCTACAGTTTAGAGTCGATTCCGAACGACAGATTCTTAAGAAACTTTTCATGGCAATTTTTATTTATTGCCAGAGTTTTTGCCAGAAATAGTCATCGAAGAAAAAGTTTTCATATTTCGTTCTGTTGGAGATGTTTGATATGGTGGCAAATGGCAAGAGGCAAGAGGGAGCAATGTTTGTAGGCATTAAATTTTAATATATTTATAGTTACAGCAAAAATCTCAAGAGAAATGATTACCTAGCTTCTTACGCCACCTATGTTGTGTGTTTTAATTTTTATATACAAGTTTTATATACAAGTTTTTTTTATACAGTTTAAAGTCGAACGATAGATTTTTGAGAAACTTTCCATGACAATTTTTATTTCCTCTCACAGTTTTTAAAATCTGCTAAGAGGAAGTAGCCGAACAAATATTTTGTCATATTTCGTTTAGTTGCAAATGCCTGATCTGTGGTTTGAACCATGATATTACGTCTAATAAGCCAACACACTACCTACGGCAACTTCGGATAGTTCGGCTAAAGAACAAAGTAATGTAAAGTAATGAGCGATCAGTTGGTCAATCGACCACATACGAATGTGCTCTGCGGGAAAGACAAGTATTGCGTAAGAATATATGAGAATCCGGGATCAAGTCCGATAAAGCAAATTTGTTGCAGTGCTGCACCAATGCTACAAAATAGATATAAGTGATGTAAATAGCAAGGACATCAGATGAAATGGATTCCTTGCATCATCTTAAGAAACCGAGGAATTTTAATTCTTCTCTCGACACTCTAAAAATGTTCTGGTACTAGAGAACATCACATTTAACTTTATACCCAGAAAAGAGCCTCTGACTCCCTGATATGGTATTCACATCACCCATAGCTATAGATGATGTAATATTTTATTTTATTTATTAATTACAATACAATTACAAGTTATATTCTAATTATATACGAGCTGAGTAACTTTCACCATATTCTCAGTGGGAATTGAACCCAGGACCCTCACACTATACATAGTTTATCACACTACCCACTTGACTACCAGGTTAACCAACGATGTAATATTATTGCTACGTTTATGTCTCAATCAGTGTTAAAAAATTGAAATTTTAAAATGGTACTGAACTATAACTGAAAAAGTACCTTTTTGCATCGAATGGTAAAAAATTTGTAAAAAAATACGTACGTAATTAGTAATTACAAGCTTTCAATCAGGATTATGATCTAGTTTCTCCTACCACTTATTTTGTGTGTGTTAATTTTATACGTGAGTGGCTGGACCTACAGTTTAAAGTCGACTCCTAACTACAGATTCTTCAAGAAACTTTTTCATGGCAATTTTATTTACTCTCAGAGTTTTTCCTCTGCTGAGAGGACGTCGCCGAAGAAATATTTTGTCATATTTCGTATCGTTCCCATGGTATTACGTCTAATAAGCCAACACACTACCTACTAGACTACGGCAACTTCGGATAGTTCGGCTAAAGAACAAATTCTGTCTGTAAAGTAAGCGATCAGTTGGTCAATCGACCACATACGAATGTGCTCTGCGGGAAAGACCTGTATTACGTAAGAATATAGGAGATTCGGGGACAAGTTTGATAAAGCAAAATTCGTTGCAGTGCTAAACCATTGCTACAAAATAGATATAAGTGATGCAAATAGCAAGGAGATCACATGAAGTGGATAGGTTAGGTTAGGTTAGAGGACGTGTACTTTTCAATTAAGACAAGTACTATACCCGGAGGTCGAATTGACCCAATGTACAACGTCCTAGTTTCTCACACCACTTATGTTGTGTGTGTTAACAAGGCTCACGTCTAGTAAGCCAGCACACTACCTACTAGACTATTTATTTATTTATATTTAATACGCAAATGGAATGGAACAGAAAAACTAACAACTTATACGTGTCCCTCATTTACAAACCATAAACAGCTGACTCGGAACGTAACAAAACGTAAATGCCCTGTTTAGTAAAACATTGCCGGAACGTAACAGAACATACGTTCGTTTTCATCATATGAAGAGCAATGCAAATGCTTACTGAAATTACATTACTGTTCGGCAAGCGTTCACATTGATTTTCGTATTCTAAAAACTAACGTACGTTTCGTGGACGTTTGGCTAACCGAGGCTAAAGACTAATTCATCATTTAGCATGACGTTGAACGTGTTGCTAATGCATTAATAGTTGAAAAGCGCAAAACATAAAATATGGAGCAATAAAAAAGTACTGCGGTATTTTTAAAATGGAAAAGTAATGAAAAAAGTACTAAAACACTGAAATTTTCCTCAATACACAACAATTACAACTTTGCAATGAGTATTGCAATTCAAAATATTAAATTTCTTTCTTTTTTCAATGCGTTAATGTAAACTAATAGTAGAAATGAATGCGTCAAACTGACACTATGTTCAGTAAAATAACGTTTAACTTTAACACCAAAAGCCTACTCGTTGTACTGGAAAAAGAAATGCGAAATTAAATCATTTTTCCTGTATGACTTCTAATATTTATTTGGTTCTGTACCATATTCGTTGACCTATCAATGCTGTCTGGAATTAAATTTTTATAAAAGTTCTTCTAAAGCTTATATAATTTGTCTACAAACTTTATAGTACTTTTTTGTAACACATATTAAGGGTTAAACTTTTTAATCAACACAATTTAGATATTAAATCTTGCAATTAATTGTTAAAGTAATTACATGCGAGAGTTGAAAACTCGATCATAATATATTTGACATTAAAATTTTCAAATGACGATCACAAATGTGTGATTATTTGCTGGTTTCTGTTTATATTTTAAATTATTGTTTTAAAGTTGTTTAAAGCGTTTGTTAATAGAAATGAATAGAAAGAACACACAATGATTATTGCATGATTTTTTTGTTTAATTTTCAATTCAAAATATCTGATATTTCAATATTTTTAGAACTTTTTTTTGTTGTTTTTGATATTTGAAACGAACAAAAAAATATCTTCATGACAATTAAATTGAAATTCTTCATTCTATGATGTCATAACTTAAGTTTTAGTATTTTTTAATATATGGAGTAGCTAGGAAATGATGTAACAAACAGTATTTGTATTATGATAATAAATTTCTATTAGGCTTGCGATCACTTAAGGTATTTTTTATACATTGTAAATTAAGATAAAAACTTTCTTAGTCAATATTTTATATTTGACACAAATGAGCAGTTAAACTGAAATTATACTGTTGGATTGTACGAACATTGTGGATAAAACTAAAGATTGATTTTGAAATTCACAAATTTCAAAGGATATTGTAGAACGGAGCAAATTTTATCATGTAAATCAGTGTTGAAAAATTAAGTACCTTTGTACTTTTTTCAGTACTTATTCATTTCAAATATACTGGGAGAACTGTGGCTACGCTTACATTACTCTTTTTTATTATTACATATTTTATGGTTTGCGCTTTTCAACTATCAATTCATTAACGACATGTTCAACGTCATGTTAAAGGTAGAATTATTCTTTAGCCCCGATTAGCCAAACGTCCAATAGGAAAAGCAACGAAAACGTTTGCATTTTAATTGCTCTCCAAACGAACATGTGTTACATCATTACGTTCCATTGGCATGACTAAACGGACTAAATATAAATAAATAGTCTATTTAGACTGGCTTACTCGACATGAGCCCACGATTCCAACCCAATGGCAGACATTTCCATCAAAACAAAATATAAAAAATATATCTCCGGCGACTTCCTTCTGGCTAGAACTCTGAGAGAAAATAAAATTGCCACGATAAAGTTTCACAAAAATCGTTCGGTGTCGACTTTAAAAACAGTAGGTGCGCCACTCATGTATAAAATTAACATATACAAAGTGGTTCATTGTATGTATCTTTTACAAAAGTACTATTTGATACAAAAAAGTACTTTTTAGTTATAATTCAGTACAATTTCAAAATTTCGGTTTTGCAACACTGATTTAAATTCAATACGTAATGTGAGCGTACGACATTGAGAGAAAATACGAATGCAAATTTGGATTTTGTAGCGGAGCACTTTGTTTTTTGAAATTTCAATAACCATTACACTTTATTAGATCAGGAATGCATTTAATTTACTTTATTATTGTTTTTTTTTACTAATTTAAATAAATACTGTATTTATGTATTTAGATCAAGAAATAGCAGCAGATTAAAATAAGCAACAAATTTTTATTCAAATTGTAATTCTCGAATCCACAGTAAATACTTTGTTTGAAAGGGTTTAAACATAAAAGTATTTGCACTGTAAAGGATCCGAAAAATTATTGTGCTGATCTACTAGAAGCGCTTATTCCAAAGGTTAAGATTTAATCTCTTTTGATATTATTTAAACATGTTATTCCGCTTTAAATAATATTTTCGAATGTCTAAATTGTGTTTAAAAGTACATACCATTTTTAAAACATTGTATTTAAATGTATTAACAATCTTTGAAAAAAATCAAATTCTATCAGTTGAATAAGTGAGTAAGTGAGTGAGTATAAATATATAATTTCATTAAATCTTGATTATAAAATTTCAAAGATTTCAAAACCCCACGACACTAATGCACTAATGAAATATTCAATAAACTATTCAAAGAAACTTGTTTTTAACGGCAAAGAGAAGGCAAAAAAAACACAATTTTTAATTAAAAAAGATAACTTAAAAATAAGATAACTACTGATGTCATTTCATAAATTTGTATTAAAAAAAAGTTCATTACCGGTTAGAAGAATTTACGTTTTTTTTTCTGTACAATGCATTACCATTCGGTTCAATAACTACATATATACCATAAATCCTATATATCTTGCATTTTCTATTTAATAATTAATTGACACATTTATGTCGATTATAGTTTTACACAATAAAATATAATTTTCACTTTTTTTATTAAAAAATAACAAAAAAAATCAAAAGACTTAAGACACAAGCGAAATAAAGTCGTAACATTGTTTTAATCTTACACACTCTCTTTCTCTCTTTTTCTTTCTCTCTCTTTCTCTCTGAAAGAATTCATTCCGTTATTCACTTGATGATGCTACTGCTGTTTTTGATTTGTTTTTGTTTTATTTTTATTTTTTATTAACAATTAAATGGTTTAAAGTGACAGATTTTTTATTTAATGAAGCTTATATTCGGTTTCTCAAAGATACACGGGGATATTTACCGTGAACAAAATAAAGAAAAAAATCCATGTGTTATAAAGTAAATCATAAAAAAAGAATTTCATTTATACTTTGGGTTTAACATTCACATGCCCTCCATCTGAGAGTTTCTTTATCTCTTTATTATTTTGTTTTGTTTTTGTTTTTTTTTTTTCAATTCCCAAATGAATGTTTTTTTTTATTTTCTGTTGCCTGGCTTATGGGGACTTCTTAGTATTTTTTGTTGTTGTAATATTTTAGCAACTTTTTAGTGTTACTGCTGTTTTTTCCCAAAAAAGCTTCTCACGAAACAAGTTCTTTACGTTTATATTGCTTGCAGACACAGGCTTTGAACCCCAGTCACAGTCAAAGCAGAGAAAACAGTCACAAGCACATGAAAAATTTTATTTTTGAAGGAAGGAAAAAAATAGAAATTTTTGAATACAATAACAACAAAAGAAAATAAATTCTGTCTTAAACTTATACTGAATAGTAGCAACAGCAATAATAACAACAATAACAACAAAAAATTAACTATGTATGTCTAGCTACACTAAAACAGTAAAACTTACCAAACCATTCATTTCTAGTTTTGCATGCCATTGAAATGTTGTTTTTTATTTTCTTCTGTTTTATCTCCTTTCCTTGTAAAAGAAAACAAAAACAAAAAAATAACAAAATACCGAAAAAGGTGGTCTAATGTCTTGACAGGTATTACTTTTTTTTCGCTCGTTTACTATTTTTTTTATTTACCAGTGCCAATTTGACAGAGCATTCAAAGTAAATAAATTTTTGTAAACAAATAATTCATTTGTATCTGTTCTGATGCTGTCTTAAATGGCTGTAAGGCTGGCTGTGGTATGGTATAGTATCGTATGGTATTCGGAACTGTGTGGCTGTGTTACATATGTTGTTATTGTATTCAAAACTGTCGGCATTCAAATGTATTTTTTTTTGTATGTGTGTGTGCGTAGGTTAGTTTTGCCTCCACTGGTTGGCACATTTTCGTGGACCCTCTAAATAAATTCATTTCAATCCGGTTTTTCCATTTTTCTAAAGTTATTTGCCGTTGTTTAGGTTTTCAATTTACACATTTTCTAAATTGTTTTTAAAAATCAAATGTATTGTCATTATTCTGTGGGTTGTTGCTATTTGTTGTTGTTGTTGTAGCAGTTTGCTAATAATTTGTTTTACCACATACTCGTATTGCCAGTAGCACATTGACAATAAGAAGAATTCAATAAGAAACTGAATGAATTAGATACCAGATAATGTTGGCGACTAGGGATGATTGTTCAAATAAAACCAAAAAAATATGGAAAGAAAAACAAGAGTTTTCACAGCTTTCCCTGCATACATAACATACATACATACATAATTGGCCATTACAACACTTTCAGTCAGGATTACGGCCTAGCTTCTCACACCACTCATGTTGTGTGTGTTAATTTTACACAAGAGTGGCAGGACCTGCAGTGAAAAGTCGACTCCGAACGTTAGATTTTTGAGAAACTTTTCATTGCAATTTTATTTACTCTCAGAGTTGATGTTTTTTGTTTAGTAGAACTCAAAAATATTTTTTTTATATCGAACTCTCCAAACTTGTTTTATTTGACAAAACTGTATTTTTGATCTTTTCACATAAAAGTATTGATTACCCAAATATGATTGAACCTATTTTCAAAATCCAAAGTTTTTTGAAAAGGGGACAGATGAGCCTTTAAAATGGTATACATAACCATATGGTTCAAGCTTACATGTTATGAGTTTTGATAGGGTGAACTTGAACAGTTTTTCAAGTTTAGCTATTCTTAATTGCAAAATTTAATTAAAAAATATAAAATAAATGATAACATTCTAAAACTGCATTATCTTGTGATCAAATCGGACAAAAATTACCAGAGTTATTATTTATATAATATAAGAGTCGTGTTATAGTTTTTATATATGTCATCTTATCAAATGAACTTTTAGTTCAAAAATTTTCAAAATTTTTGATGGATCTTGATCGTTTATCGCAACATGTGTCAAAGTCGGCTAATATTTGTGTTTTTCCCATATATTATTATTTCTCTTTGCGCAAAAATTGTCATTTCCAATAGACAATCAAGATCCATCAAAACTTCTGAAAATTTTTGAACTGAATATATGAAGAATATAACTCGACTATTAGACTCTTTAAATAATAACTACGGTAATCTGATCTGATCAAACTAAGTGTCAAATTCTTCACAAGATAATGCACTTTCAGAATGTAATTTTTTAATTAAAGTTTGCTACAATGAACGGGCAAACTTGAAAAAATATGAGAAAAATTCGCATTTATCAAGTTTACCTCATTAAACCTCATACCATTTTAGGTCTAATAATTTACATATGTACATCGTTTTAAAGGCC
The DNA here is from genome assembly GCA_936449025.2 of Sarcophaga subvicina. Taxonomy (NCBI): domain Eukaryota; kingdom Metazoa; phylum Arthropoda; class Insecta; order Diptera; family Sarcophagidae; genus Sarcophaga; species Sarcophaga subvicina. The sequence continues at coordinate 46,793,366 of OW388084.2, forward strand.
CATCCCTCTCCTTTCTAATAAGGTTTAAATTTTGGACATCGGTTCAGAAATATTTGTGTAATCAATAAATTTGTGCATAAAATCCAAAAAACAGTTTTTATCAAATAAAACAAGAAATATAAAAAAATATTTTTGAGTTCTACTCAACAAAACTCACAACTTGTCATTAGCTGGGTGTATTTCATTTTTACTTTATTTTGTCGCATAGTGTAATTAGAGAGAGAGAGAGATACTTACCGGCAAGGGTCAGTGATGCCAACTCTTAGGACACCAAACGCGTGAACAAAAATGAAAAACGGGCTGAAACGGGCTAAATTGAAAAAAAATACGTTTTCAGTACAATACAATTTCATGTTTTTCAAAAAAGCGCAAAAAGGGGGCTAAAATTAAAATAGTCTTTTCAGATAAAAACACCACAATTCTTAATCGTTTTTTCGTTTCTGAATGCCTGACCAGGTCATAGTGTTTAGCGGCGATTTGCGTGTTGCAGTAAATACATACTGCTTTAGATTCATCTTTACAAGGCTTTACCCATTTCTTAAAAAGGGGATCTGTTCCCCACATTTTACGATATCTTTGCGTGTAGCTCTCCATCTAAACATAGCATAACATTTACTTTAAAGAAACATTCAAGAATATTAAATTATGTCTTATACACTCATATACTTATTGAAATGTTTTTAAATAAAATTTTAAACTTTCAGCAAAGCTTCTGTTTCTCGGTACTTTTGTTAATTCTATGTAAATGACAAAGAAGAAAACAAGAAATAGAAGAAAAAAGCGCTGTCACATTGGCTTACAATTCGACATTGCCAGAGAAACATAAGATAATATTGCCATACAGAATTAAAGGAAAAACGGGCAAAAAGGGCTAAACAAAAATACTGAAAAGGGCTGAAATTGCGCGTTTTTTAGTTTAGGGCTAAAAAAAATTTTTCGCGTTAAAGATACTTCAAAAAGTGCTAAATCTAGCCCGAAAAGGGCTAAGTTGGCATCACTGGCAAGGGTTGCGTCTGTGTCTGTTTGTCGCTTCTTCAAATATTTCATTATTTCCAACAAATTTTTCTTGTTCTAATTTTCTAAGACCTGAAGGTACAACAAGACCTTGTCATTAAAGCAACTTTAAGTTCAACTTGCGCTACCAATTTCTCTACAATTACAAGAATTATACGAATTCATATAAAACTAACACCAACAATAACAGCAATAATAATAATAATTACAATAGAAACCCATATTGTTAACCCTAAAAGGTTAATAAACATACATATATTATATATGTACATACATACATATGCATATACATGATATTCATAAATTAACACATATTGTATGTGGTAAATGAAAAAAGAAAACATCACAGCGACGACAATAATAATAAAATAAAAAGAAATAAATAATAATTCTTAATAAAAAAATATTTTTTAAAAATTTGAAAAAAAATGTAAATAAAAGAGATAAACAAACCAAATTAAACAAAAACAACAAAGAAAAAAAGCTAGTTAATGAAGAAAGAAACATTTTTATGATCATTTCATACACGTTGTTGTAACTTTGAAGCTACGGTACTATTTAAGTATGTACATACACACTGTATGTACACACACACACATGTATGGTATGTAATAGTATTAGTTTTAGTAGTAAATTCAAGTGTATGGTATATAACAAGATTAGCAGATGAATAAAATATAGTTGGACGGACAAAGAAACTGACTGACTGTTTGGCTGGTTGGCTGGCAGACAGAATAGATTTGAGCATAAACTTTCTTTTGCACACATTTGGTTAGAGAGTGGAAGCAAAAAAAAAATAGCAGCAAATAGAAATAAAACAAGTAAAAATAAATAAAAAAGTAAATAAATAATAAAACGGGTCTCATCATCACCACACCATAACGCAGAACATCCACAAACAAAACATATGACATTAAACCCACAGAGTATTAAAGGAATTAATTAACTGCATCATGGAAAACAAGTAAGAAAGTGACCTGTAATACAATAACACAACAACACCAAATTGTATGTACTATGTACTCTTTTTCACACAAATTAGCGTCTTTCGAAGCAGGAACATTAGAATTCGAATTTATTATCGTTTTCTATTCCAGAAACCATTCTTCCATAGATACGTACGTAATAGTTTTGTGTATTGACAGTTAGTAAATAATGTCTTATTAGTCCAGAATATCATTCCTTCCTTAAAAAAAAAACTGATAAGAATTAGATGAACGTATATTTGGAATTTTAAGATGTATCCATTAAAACTGTCTCACATCAAAAAATTATATACATACATACATAATTGGTCATTACAACCCTTCAGCCGGGATTACGACCTAGCTTCTCACACCACTTGTGTTGTGTGTGTTAATTTTATACATGAGTGGTGGGACCTACAGTCCACACTTGTCCACTCCCAATGACAAATTTTTGGGAAACTTTTCATGGCAATTTTATTTACACACAGAGCTTTTGCCAGAAATCTTCTGAGTGGCGAAGAAATAATTTTTTTCATATTTTTGTTTTGATGTCTGACCTGGGATTTGAACCGTGGCCTTACGACTACTTTTTCTAATCTAACCTACGCTTTTTTAGTTTTGTTTCTGTTTAAATCTTATAATCAAAGCTGAAGAGAATTTTCAGTCTGATAAATGTATCCATTTTATGGTGTGTAGATTTTCGAATAGAACATTCAACTTTAGAATTCCAACAATGGACTTCTGGTCTAAAGATTCACAAGTTTTTAATGGGACGCTTGATATGTATACCGATGACTCGAAGATGCATACGAAACTTTCTTATAAGCTATAAGTGTTTTGCAGGCGAAGATCATAGCCATTTTGAAAACGGTATAATGGTTGCTGAGTGAAGGGTTTTTTCTCTTCCTCTGAATCCAGAGGATTTCTGAATCAAATTGGATATTATCCACTTGAAGTCGCCGTAGTCTAATAGGTAGTGTGTTGGCTTATTAGACGTAAGACCACCGTTCAAACTCTATTTTAGAAATCTCGAACAAAACGAAATATGAAAAAATATTTCTTCGGAGACTATCCTCTCAGCAGATTTTTGGCAAAAATAAGAAATAAGAAAACGAAAAAAAATTTCTCAAAAATCTGTCGTTCGGGGTTGATTTTAAACTGCAGGTCCCATCAGTCTTGTGTAATAATTAACGCATACGACATAAGTGGTGTGCGAAGCTAGGTCGTAATCGTGAAGGGTTGCGCTGACTTGTTTCATATGGAGGCTCAATTTTTAATCAGCAAGAGGGTACGTGAAATATTGATAGACTCTGTTGGACACGCATGTGTAAGAAGAAGATCGACTCACTTCGATCCTTAAATAGCATGACCATACATCGACCAATTACGATTCACACGGGCCATTCTGTAGGAGCTGGCAGTCGCCTGTCCTTATTATAAAAATTCGATGGTTTTCGACTTCTCACTCTCTGACATCCTTAAAGATTGCTACAAAAGCAATTTATTTCGTATTCGGGTTAGTTTCCTCAAGGGAATTTCTAATCCATGGATTGAATTATAATTGCGGTATCCAATGGACGCAAATGCTGACCTAAGCACGACCTCTTACATCACTGAGGATCCGCCACCTTACCTAAGAATGTTTGAGATTGAAAGCAGAGCGTCTAATTAGAATATTGCTGTTGCAATCAGAGATCAGCAATGAATCGTTTTTTCGCTACTCATAAGTACTCATGAAATTTTGAGTATGAGTGAGTCGACAGTATTGAAATTCAACTACTCTGATTCACTCGTACTCACTCCAACGTTGATTTATAAGAACAGGTTGTGTACAACGTTGACATCAAACTCATAGCATTCGAAATATGTTTGATTCATAAGCCTACTCATTCAGATTCATAAATTTAGAAAAATAATTATAAATGATTAGAGTGGCTCGAATTATTCTTCAAACAGTCTTAGTTATTGTAGCAACAACAAAAAAAGAAAAAGTCAGCAAGCAAACCAAACACACAACATTCTAGTGAGTATTCGTACGCAAATCATACTTATTTTGTAATTCTTGTAAATGTTGAGTAATGGAGAGTCGAAATCAACAACATCATGCTTATTATTAAGTATGAGTACAATGAGCACTTCAGTAGTATGAGTATGGTATTGAAATAAGTATGAATGCGTATAAGTATCAGAAATTATGAGTATGAGTCGAATCTACTCATCGTTTTGAATACTAATTGCTGATCTCTGGTTGCAATTGAAAATTTTTCATGTTCTGCTTATAAATACTTAACTGCAATTGAAAATCTGATAAAATCAAAAACTATAATCAGTAACATGTTCGCAGGTGTGTTTGAAGATGTAATCTTAAATCGTTGAACAATATTTACGGCTCATCAATATGTAAACAAATGAAAATATTGAATATCTAACCCTAACCAGATCAATCGACAATTTCGATGAGTTTATCGCCCTACGGAGGAAAACGCCTCTGCTAGTAATTGTTAGGGCCGCTGTAATTGCTACACTGGCTTTCAATTTAGGACATAAAGTTCAATTAAGAAATCTACTATGAAAAGTAAATAATTTCGGCATTGAATCGAATCAAAAAATTATGATCTTTGCTTATAAATATAACAAGAACAGGTATTTGAACCTGCATGAATGAAATGAAGAACGTGCTTACGTATGAATGTGTTACCAACAACTAATTTAAGAAATTTTAATTTTTTCTAAAATTTTGGTTAATTACATCCAAATTTACACATATTTCTTAATTGGTTGCAAATGAATTCAAGGATAAATCAGAAAAAAAAACTAACACTGCCAGCTGTTGTATTAAAAGGCTTTCAGTAGATTTTGTAAAAAATTTAAAAGAAAAGAAAAATCGTAATAAAAAAATAGAAATAAAATAAAAATAAAATAAAAACATGTACGAATAAAAATAATAAAAAGAAAATACAATAAAAATGGTGAGACATTAAATGTATGTTGTATGTATGTTTTCTACGTACATGACGATAATTTTGAAAATGTAGACACTTGCTCCAAGAGGCTGAAAAGTATTTAATTTTCTTTTTTACTTCTTATTCTTTACAAACAATGACGTCTACGTGTATGGAACTTGTTCGTTTGTTAGTGGATTGTAAAAAAACAATTTTTATTCTTCTTTTTTTTTTGTAGTTATTTCAACAAATTTCTGGAATATTTTGAAACTTTTCTACTTCAAACTTGAATTATTGTAAAATATGCATCAAATTTATTATTTTTTATTTTTTTATTTAAATTATTTACTCGTTATACACTTGTAACATACATATTTTACTCTCTCTCTCGCATATAATGATCATCAGGTTATACGAAGAGAGACACTAAGAAACATAAAAAAAATTAAGCCACAATTATAACTACGCTTTAGAACTTTATAAGCGAAAAGAGAAATTTATTTCAAATAGTTTTTTTATTTTTATTACTTTATTTAAATTCTCTTTCTAATATAAACTCTGCTGCTGTTCCGAATCGTAAACGTTTTGAAAATAATAATTTAAAGCTTTTTTTTAAGTTGTTTATCGAATAATTTAATAAATTTTTTTTTTATAATTTTTTTCTTTTTTTGCTTTTGTGTTTAATATCCGCTTATGAATACTCTTGTACTTTCAATGGCAACGTTCGACTCGTAACTGTTGTTGTCGAATTGGCAGCATTATGTGTTAAGGCCGGTTCGTTAACAAAATTTACACATACACGCTCACTGGGATAGAGACATAGCAATGGCCAAATACAGATATACAAAGTCTAAATACATTTACAAATGCATGTGTAAACAATTTCCACTTGCAGTTCGTCGATTTAAGCCAGACTGTAGTCATGTTGCCAGACGTTCATAATTTAAAATCAAAAGTCTGGATTTAATTCTAAATCACTAATGTTATGTACTTAGTATTATTTTCTGTACGGAATCTGATCTAAAATTGCTGCAGCGACAGATAAGAATTAAAAAATTATTCCGGTACAGGCAGCTTAGCAGGGAAAAACCTTGTGTTAGTCATTAAAATTAAGGGAAAAAATGTTTAGCAATGAATTTCTGAAAAAAAACTAAAACTGGAATTATAATCTTTATTTACATAAGATAAATACATAATTGGCCATTACAAGCCTTCCGTCAGGATTACGGCCTAGCTTCTCACATCATTTATGTTGTGTGTGTTAATTTTATACATGTGCCGCGGGACCTACAGTTTAAAATCGACTCCGAACGTCAATTATTTGAGAAACTCTTCATGTTTTTGCTCTCAGAGTTTTTGCCAGAAATATGCTTAGAGGAAGTCGCCGAAGAAATATTTTTGCATACTTCTTTTTGATGTCTGACCTGGGGTTTGAATCGTGGTCTTATGTCTAATAAGCCAACAAACTATCTGCAAGAATACGGCGACTTCAATCTTTATTTATTTAATTTAAATTTGATTTACTGACAATTATTTTGTTTATTTATTTTATTTATTAATTATAATACAATAACAAATTATACTAAAACTATTACGAGCTGAGTAATTTTAACCATATGCTCGGTGTAGTGTAACAGACCAGAGAGTCTGGTGGGATTTGAAACCACGACCCCCACGCTAATAGTCTAGCACACTTCTCTCTAGACTACCAGGGCACCCTACTGACAACTAAAATATTTATATTCCATTGTAAAATGAAGAAGCAAGTCAAGTTGACCCACAAGCCGACCAAATTTGGCAAATGGCTTAAATTGTATTCGATAATTTCACTAACGTAGAACCTGGATGAAAGTGTTCAGTGAATACTGTTCATGTAAGTCAGTTTTTGTATATAATTTGTATATAAATTTTGTAGTATTTTTGATACACATATTAAGGGTTAAACTATTTAATTAACACAATTTAGATATTAAATCTTGCAATTAATTGTTAATGTAATTACATGCGAGAGTTGAAAACTCGATCATCATATGCTATTTGACATTAAAAATGACGATCACAAAATTGTAATTATTTGTAATTAATGTTAAAATATTATTTGAAATACAACTTATACTAACGAAGTACGATTCTACTAACATTGTTTGCCGTTAAGAATATGTAGTTATCAAAGCTAAGTGTTACGATCGCTTGGCAAATCCTTAGTTTTTTAAGCTGATGTATAAACACGGCTATGGTCAGATTGCTTTGCCTCGATATCAGAAGACTTAAATATGACCGTATGTCTACAACTGAATACTAAATACAAGTTCAAATACGATCATATAGCATGTATAATACGTAATGCTCTTCAGTGAACTTTTAAATACATACTATAGCGCTATTGCGTGTTCTGAGATATACTATAAATAACATAGATTTTGTATAGGCATAGATGGTACCTCGCACCATATCTGGCTACATACTACAAGATTTTACTTCACTTATCATTCGTTTCCAATACCACTTTAGATAAAGAAGTTAAATTGCCTTTGCCTATCTTCAATTATAAAATTTCCACAATATTTTTACTTGAATCGTTCTATAGTTTCAAATTCCTGCCATACAAACATGTGTACGTAATTAATGCTTTCTATCTTCATCATCGGAATTTTTTTATTCGTTTGGTCTTGATCCCATTATGTGTAGAGTATAATAGCATTCAAATGCGAAGCACATCCGAAATGTCCAATTTTCAATGACTACTTCCCACAAGAAAAAGTCACAGGATCTCGGTGGCCATTTCACATTACCTCGTAGCTTCATCCTGATTGTCCAATATAGAATAAAACAAGTTAATAATCATCGAACCACAGAGATGGCCTGGGCAAAGTCGTTCTCAAAGAAATAAGGACCGCTGACATCGCTAAAAGTCAACACAGGATCAGGGGTTACCAAAAACTTTTTGGTCATGTAAGAGAGAGCAAATAAATTGAAAGAATTTATTTATTTACAGTCAAAGTGTTAGTAATATACGTTATTTTGATTTTCATTTCATCAACATACATAAACCTATTCATCTTTGACTCAAAAATTAAAGAATGTTTTTTAGATATCCTTTCAATTTTTCCATAAAAAAATTGCTTTATATCTACAAAAAAGTCTTTTAAATGTTTGAAAAATTTCCTTTAAGAACATATAAGGCATTGGATTTGAATAAAAGCATATTTTAAACTAAAATAATTTTTGAGTGTAAACTTGAAAAAAGTGCTATAGCATTCGCTAACATGTACACTCGCCGCAGTCTGGTCGACGACTAAATAAAAGGGCATAAGCAATGTGTGTGAATTCTCTCTGCACAATTGTGCTATGAAATGGTAACCACTGCATTGAATGCTCTTCGATCTCAAATCGATCCAAATTTGACAGTTTTGTTCGGGTACCCATTCATTCACAGAAAAGCGTCGAATGTGACTTTTGCAAATTAAGAGAAAAAATAGCTTCGATAACAAATGTTCTTCCAAGTTTATTATTTCAAAAAATACATATGTATGTATTGTAAGGGGTTTATAGTAAATTAGCAATTTTGTTAAGAAAAATTAGCAATTCAAAATTATCGTCTACTATTGTGTCACCCTTTAAAGTTTAATAGGCAAAATATGTATAAAGGTGAAGTTATTGTAAATAAACTGTTTAAAGAATAATGCAAGGTTTTGTACTACAATGTGAATCATTGAAACTTTTTACCGTGTTTTATTTTAAAAGCCGTTCTTTATTTCACGTCTTTGATGTTATTTGGCAACGTTTTAGAAAAATTTCTTACACTGCATACATACATATGTATGTACTCGTATACTTGCATACATATTCGTTTACATTCAGTTTACTTTGTGACTGTTTTCAACAATGTTATCATTTCTGCAGTTGTGTTGCTTATTGGCGTTAAAATGAGATCATCCAACTCATACTCGAAGACCCCTCTCATACATAATTTTAAAGCCAAGTTGTTAATAAACAAACAACTAATTCGCCTTCTCGTTTAAACGATTTACGTAAATTCGCTTCATCAACCGTAGCTGTTCAATCCAAACGAGCCAACTAGCGATTCCAACTTCCATTCACTTGTTTGGGTCTGTTTTACGTTTTTGTTTGTTTTCAAAAACTGTTTTTAACATTGAAACAGAATAAGACTGCACAGATGCACATACATCAAGTCTGCTTTACTAATATTTCTTTGATCTCTTCTGAACTTGTTACGTTAACGTACGTGCACAGAATGGTTTTTTCATACATTTTCAACTTCCTTTAGAATATTATGGATAAGAAAGAAAGAAGACGGTCAAGTTTGAACTATCTTTCTATTAATACTTATTATTTTGAATCCATTTAGTAGTAATGTTGGCTATAATTTTTGGATTGTAAATAACCATATACCTCCTAGTCTGCAGTCGAAAACTTCAGTACAAGGTGGATAAGATTCCTTCAAAGTTTCTGAATAACACTTGAACTACAATAATATCTTGAACTTATCTAGAGGCGTGCCTCAAGGTTCAATTCTTGGACCACTTCTTTTTGCAATGTTTATCAACGATTTGCCAAGCTAACTCCAGCACTGCAGAATTCATATGTACGCAGATGATTACATTTGAGTAGTCCTGTGTTATCTATTAGTGTGAATGTAAACAGACTCAATGATGACTTGGATCGAATATATCATTGGGCAAAGGGAAATGGCCCTCGTTTAAACCCTCATAAGTCTAAGTGCATGGTTATTCGTAGGAGGACGCTTGATTCCAATATCGGTCTCGATATTTTGATGAACGGGGAGAAGATCAAGATTGTGGATGCTGCCAAAAACCTTGGGTTGACTTTTAATGACAATCTTACATGGACAAATCATGTTAACACACTCGTGGGTCAAACTTATATGAAGTTGAGGTGTCTTTGGTCGACACAATACTTTACGCCTTTGAATATAAGACAGTTTATTGCAAAATGATATCTTCTTCCTGATTTAATGTACGGTATTATGTACTTTTTGCGAGTTGCGATTCCGTTAGCAAGGAGAAGCTCAACGTCTTATTCAATAATATTGCGAGATATGTCTATGGTTTAAGGAGATATGACCATGTGTCCCGTTTTTCCTTGAAGCTTTATGGTGTATCGTTTGACAATGTTTTGAGCATCCGTGTATTATTACTTCTGCATAAGATCATTTATTCAGAATCTCCAGGATATCTTAGAGATAAAAAAAGATTTGCTAGATCACTTAGAGGTAAAAGGATCATAATTCCCCTACATCGTTACCTTGTATCTGAATGGCATTTTTTATTCATGCTGCACGGCTTTGGAATTGTCTTCCATATTCTCAGCAACTTAATAGCAACGCAATTAGTTTTAGGACATTTTTATTTAATTTTTTTGCAACGTAGTAGATAACAATTTTTATAATTTATGCATGATTTATTACTATTGTTATTATTATTATTATTTTTTTTCTCTTGTACTTTATTCATTAGAAAAGTTTGATCTCCAAATGTTGTTTATGAACACTTCTTTCTTGTACTTTAAATATAAGATTAACACTTTTCATCAATATGGCCTTAACTTTACTGGTCATTTCTTTTCAGAAAATGTAAATTTTGAACTCCATACCAATTAATTATTTCTCTAAATGTTTAATGTATAGTATGTTGTACATTACAAAAACCGTTTGCCAACATTCATTTTTCAAGTTTTCAATACGATTTAGCCGCTCACCAATTCCCGTCCCTCACTCTTTGTGGCGCCTGAGTCTTTCTGATTGGATACATTAATTCGACGTATTTTTTTAATTACTTGTTAGCCCCTTTGTACAGATGACATGAGAATCAACCGAAATTTTTGGGCATTAACTCATTCGACACTTTATATTTTGTTTAATCAATTACCATTTCGAATTGAAAAATTATTAATTTTTCATACATTGCACATACAGACATACATAATTGGACATTACAACCCTTTAGTAATGATTACGACCTATCTTCTCACACCACTTATGTTGTGCGTATTAATTTCATACATGAATGAGTGGCGTGGATCTAAAGTTCAAAGTCGACTCCAAGCAACAAATTTTTGAGACTCTTTTCATGGCAATTTTATTTACTCTCAGAGTTTTTGCCAGAAATCTGCTGAGAGACAATCGCCGAAGAAATATTTATCGCAGTTTTTGTTTTTCTTGGCGATGTCTGATCTGGGGTTAGAACTGTGGCCTCACGTCTAATAATCCAAGAGACACTACCTACTAGATTACGGCGACTTCATTACACTTACGCTAGAGGAAAATATGCTTAACGATTGGTTCTCAGATATTCACCAATTCTCTATCGCATATAAGATTCTTACGATCTTATTTGTAAACGCCCACTCGCCAAAACATTGATTGGACCTTATCACTGTGGCTTCAGACCTGTTTCTACTATTTTGCCGATCCTCACACATACATAATTGGTCAGTCAGGATTACGACACCACTAAAGTTGTGTGTGCTCATTTTTTACATGTTTGGCGGGACCTACAGTTTAAAGTCGACTCCGAACTTCAGAGACATTTTTCATGGCAAATATGATTTCATACCTGCCTAGCGGAAACCTCTATGAGGAGTGACTCAAGTAGTTTAGTAAACTTATAAAGAATTCAAATTGCGATTGCAATTGTTTACTTTGATTAAACAAATACAATTCAAAGGTTTTCAACTTATTTTTTCATGTGTATTGAAATACTTGTAATATTGTCGCAAACATATTTAACATTCTTTCAGGCGTCGAAAAATTGGTATTCTTATCCGACAGTTTGCGTTTTTTCTGTTTCACTTATTGTTTGGATTCCCATAACCAATTCGAATCTTAAATATGCTGTTTAAGGGTAATTTATACGTTAAGGGAAATTACTTCAACTTGCAGTTAACTAAAAGAGGGTTTTAACGGTCAGATAAATTGTTTTTCATTATTATAAGGGGACAATAAGGTCGAAGTGAGCATTAAGCTAAAGGAAGAAGGAGCCCGCCGTTGCCACTGCGTTTTAAAAAAAATTGTCTAGGTGAGCAGTTTTATCGACATTGCTCCGGCACTGCCATATTTAAAAAAAAGTTAACTTTATTTTATCTGTAAGTTGTAATAACGAAAAGAAGTTAAAGGTGAATTTAAAGTTCACTTTAGCTAAAGTTACCTTTAACTAAACCCAATTTTAACGGCATGTTAATTTTTCATATAGTATAATGGCCCTAAGAGTTCTGCGCACGTAAAGTGAGACAGAAAATATTACAGATTTCCATCCGTATTTTAAAAACAGGAGTACAAATTATACGACGCTTTTTATTTCATTTACATGCATCAGTAAAATACAAAAACAAAACAAAATGAGTAAGAAAATTTGTTTAATAAATTATTATATTATATACGATTGTAATATGGCAGACAGCTTTGAAACATTTCAATCAAATTCATAAAACAGTCGATTTGTGTACAATTTTATTTGTTTAAAAATCAGCTAAAGTACAGTCAGTACCTAAAAATGTTTTCCTGCTATCTAACAATTTCTGAAAAATTTTCTTTTAAAATATGAAAACATGTTAAACATACATACATATCAAATAATTCTACATGTGTTTCCCGTCTCCATAATCATCAACGATACCTGGATGATATTGTAGTTGATTCCAGCTGATTTAAATACTGCCAAATACCTCACGTTTAATATCAGCGCTTCTTTTAAAGGCATTAAATTTCTTTTGAGATCAACATTCAGGTGATGATCCATATTCATGCAGTGCATTGTATTGGAACACAGGAAATATAGTTTATAGGAGAAAGGAGAGAGGGGGTAGTGTGTGACAATTCGTTTTAACGACCTATGTATATAGGTCCGTCACTTTTTTCGAGAATAGGTTCTTGGCAATAATTCCCACTTTCTTTTTACTATTGTAAGTGATCCTTTAAAATGTTAGACAAACAATCAGACAATCATATCAGACATCCAGAGTCTCTGGTGGGAATCAGACCCACGACCTTGGCACTCGAAGTTTGGTACACTTACTCCAGGCCATCGGGGCATCAATGGACTATCTAACGGTATTTAGTATTTCAATAGAGTTATTTCTTCTTGGTAAAAGTTAGGTAGGTTAGAGAGTGGCAGTCTACAACAAAGAATTTAGTTTCACTTTAAAGATCTCAACGATTGTATTTCGATCATTCAATTAAAAATATTGACGCTATAAGTAAAGATAACATTAAAGTAGACCAAAATAATTAACCCTAGCGTCACAAATTTTACATTAGCTTAGGTTAGGATCAAACATTCCCTAGAAATCAACTCAAATCCAAAATAAATCTTGCAATTGCAGCGATCTTTCTTTATATATGAGAGCTCGGTTAAGGATTTTAGAAAGTGAGGGGTTAAAAACTCAGTTCTTTTTATGGCAAGAGCAAGCCACTGATACATGAGTTAAAAGACAGCCTATAACTCCTACTCAGACTCACAGTCGTTCGTCGGAATGCCTATCAAAAGTAGAATGGCATTTGACAATCACTATTGTTCGATGAATGGTCATGCGATTTAAGAACAAAAGTATCCATATGTATCAAAATTACACGTACCCTCTAGCTGTCAAATGGAATACCTGTGTCTGTAACATGTCGAAGATTGCCGGCCCTGATCAGCTCATCAGCAATGCAGTTTTTATCGAGAAATCTGTATCCCGGAATCCATATAAAAGTTACCTTTGAATGATTCACAATTCTCCTAAGAAATCCTCGGCATTCATTAACAAGGACGAACTTTGAAACTATGTTCGGTAGGGATTTAATTGCAGCCTGGCTATGCGAGTAAATCAAAATATTTTCAGGAAAACTGCCGCCAACCAACCAAACATTGCAGCGTTTTTTATAAGAAACTTTGATATGAGAACCTACAATAAATATATCACAGCTCACCCTGTCATGCATATTTAAGGCATCAGTTTAAACCTCAAGGGATCCATTTGAAATCTGCGGATCTTAAAACCAGAAATCTTTTGTTGGGGTTTTAAAATCGAATGTTCTGTAATCGTTCCGTCTTTGTGCAAGGTTGCGTCATGATTGTTCTCTCCTTTAATAGAAGATCAGAGGGGCACCTATTCAGTATAGCAGGTAATGCAGTGGTTGAAGTGGAAAAGAACATACTGGTGATCAAGACAGCTGTCGGATTGTCTGCATTGCCGCTCTGTCTATCAGTCGGCAGTGTCATTGGTGTTTGTACACAGTTTGCTATCGAAAAACTATAGAACTATTACTATTAATAGTAAGGTGTTCTTGAAAACTATATTATGGGTTATAATTTAATGAAAGTAATTTTGTAAGTGCTATTCAGTTGACGGCTACCGGTATGAAACAGGGTGATATATCGAAATATAAATAAAATATATTGTATTAATGGGTGCCCTGGTAGTCTAGTGGGTAGTGTGCTAGACTATTAGCGTGTGATGGTCGTGGGTTCGATTCCCACCAGAGACTATGGTCTGTGACACTACACCGAGCATATGGTCGAAGTTACCCAGTTCGTATATAATTAAAATATAATTTGTAATTGTACTGTAATTAATAAATAAATAAATATTGTATTAGAAATTATTCTTCGTTATCTTCTACATAAACCTATGACAATCTTCAAGAAAAGTCTCTGTGCCATCAGGCAAACATTTTCTAGCTAGTGAAAACGTAAAAACTATGAAAAAAATATTTACGTAATGTTTGCGTTACGACGGCAAATATGCTCCCAGGGCGAATAAGTAGTCAAGTTATAATTCGGGAATTTCTTATTGAATCAAAATTAGTTCAAATTAAGTGAAATCTCTTTGAAATTATTGCGCTAATTGGCAGAAACTGACGACTGTAGTTAGTTACTTGCAATTCTCTTCTAAAGTGGTGTTATGGTACCGTTTTTGTTCTGCTGCTCTCATTGAAAAAATTCGTATTTGAAAACAAAACAAGATCTGACATACGATTATAACAATACCATGGTATGCCAAAAATTCGATCACAGATATAATTCTGAATGTGGCAATGCGGCATTATTCAGGACACTACCTGAAAAAAACTTGAAAAAACTCGCAATATTTTACACTATCGCTGCTGTTATCTCTATAAAACACACAATATTACCTAGTATACGTAATGATGAGAGCCGAATTTGCAATTTAATTACTCATTGTTATTTCATATTTAATTTAATGATTCAATAAATAATTATTTAGAAATAAAATTGTTAACAAATTATAAATAAATCGTTAAATTTACTACACAAAGCAACGAGTATAATAAAAATTTTGCTAGTAAGAGTTCTAATGGTTTGAAGAAGCAAAATTATCGATAAAATGTCTGGAATTTTTATGATGAAGTCAATAGCCATAGAAAATTGTTTTTTTTTGTAACAAAAAAGAAAAGAAAAGTCTGCCTTATTTAGGTGAAGTATTTCGGTTAACAAACAAATTTCACGAAATCAGTTTTTCAGAAAATGATAGCCAGCAAAGCGATCACAACTAAGGCCATAATAGTGAATTCTACTACAGACATAGTTGGCCATCACTACTCCTCAGTTAGGATTACGAATTAGCTCCTCAGCTGATTTTTGTTGAGTGAATAAGACAATACACTACCTACTAGACTCCGGCGACTACTATACTTAAAAATACTAAATTTACAAATATTATTCAGTTCTTATAATCAACCATGAATTGAACTTAAAATCATTTTGTGCATTGTATGCATTAATGTCTTGGAGTCAAATTTTTAAAAAACATTTTCAGATATATAGTTAGTTATACTAGTGATTTATAATGGAGGAGTTTCTAACCAATTGTGTTTTGAAAATTGGAAAAAAAATCAAAGAAAATATATAAAATGTACTTACATCTGCAAAATAATTGTGTTTGAAGACTTACCCAAGAGTTAAAGAGCTTCGTCGCTGCAGATTGTTTTTCAATAAAAATACACAATCAAGCATTTGCAAGCTTTGTTCTTTTATTAGAGTGTTCATGGTGAAAAGGAAAACTTAACTGAGCCATTTTGGCATTGTCACATGTCCTTCTTTATATTGAAAGAAGAACCATTTGCTCTTGCCCTAAATTTACATACACAAATAATTTGATAAAGAAAAAATAAGCTTTTAATCTAAATAAATAATGAACTGTAATGCATAAACTTCAGTAATTCTCTTAACGCTGGTAGTGGATCCAATAGCCATAAAACATACAATATTTTAAGTTATCCATGTGTCACCAATGAAAACGTTATACACCCAGAATTTAAAAGAAAATATTTAACTGTGAAACCAAATATTGCAACAAACAGGTGTTATTGACATAACCCCACCCCATCCTTGTCAAATTCTTCATGTGGAGTAACAAATAATTAAAGTATGACAGTTGCAAAGAGCAATGTAACAATATGGTGTATCGTGTTCTAACAAAAGACAACAGAATAAACAAGGAAAAAATCCAATATTTTGAAAAATTTCTTCGGTACCCAAAGCTTAAAAATTTGCAGAAGTTGCTTTCGATTGCTCAAGAATCTGCTAAAACAACGACAATTAATTTCAGAGTAAGAAGACGAATTAGGATCATAAAAAAATTACTTTTATGTTATTCAATAAAGCACCGAAATGGAGATGAGATATACCTAAATAATTGGTCATTACAGCCCTTCAGTCATGATTACGACCTAGCTCGTCACTGCACTCATGTTGTGTGTGCTAATTTTATGCAGGAGAGGCGGGACCTACAGTTTAAAGTCGACTCGGAGCGACCGATTTTTGAGAAATTTTTCATTAAAATTTTATTTATTCTCAGAGTTTTTGAAAGAAGTCAGCTGAGAGAAAGTCACCGAATAAATATTTTTTATATACTCCTTTTGAACCATGGCCTCACGTCTAATAAGCCAACACACTACCTACTAGACTACGGCGACTTCAGATGACATATTAATACAAGTAAATAATGGAGGTGAATACAGCAAAAAGTAGGAATAAGTGTTACTCCGTAAAATCAAAATTAATGATGATCATGAACAGGATCCGTTTAAACTGTTAAGAGAATGGGTGCATATTGTAAGTGTGATTATAACCATCCTCCAATGAACACTATTGGTATTTATTCTTGACTATAGCAGTCCAACTGTAGCAAAGTATTATTTGCTGAGTCAGTAAAGAGTAGCAAATAATGCAGCTCGTATCTAAACTCAGGATATATGAATATTTCCAAGCATAAATAGGTAGGTATGCAAAGAACAGTGTGAAAAATTTAACTTTTTAAGAAAATTTTATTTTTAAATTCATTTTTTTTAATTTTTCAAAAATTAAATTTAATTTGCTTTTTGAATCCACGTAACTCTATTGACAATTTCAAATCCTAATTTCCTATGTAAGGCCAATGACGCCTCATTTTCGATGGTGACAAAAGAATATAAGTTGGTATTGTGAAGAGCCTGCAAACGCTTAAGTTCCATTTTCATTATTAAAAAGGCATAACCTTTCTTTCTTTCCGTCACGATGGTATGTAGAAAACTGGAAAAATAAATTTTTATTTAATCGAGTTGTTCTCTTTTTTTCAAGAACTAATCGATTACTAACCCCGGTGTAAAGAAATCATTTGTGGATATCCAACATATAGGCTGCTCCGAGCCGCGACGGAATAGGCCAGTGCCTCCATTCAGCTCTATCGATTGCTGTATCAACTGTAAAGAATTTTCCGTTTTGTAGTACCAATGGTCATCGATTATTTTGGAGTGTTTAAGAGCATCTAATGGTGCGACATATAAATCATCTGGTAAAACTCTATAGAAGAGAAGATTTATTTTACACATAATTTTTAAACATTCGAAAATATATACTCACTCATCCATAGGCAATTCTCTTATTTTCTTGGTTGTAATGTGCAGGATATTTTCCAATGGCAAATACAACCATTTGCTGTCCTTTTCACAAACAACTTCGTTAACCGCTTTAAATACGGATTCGTCACACATGACATTAAGGTCTTTGTGATCCCAAAGTATGAAATTTGTTCTTCGCAGGCATTCCTTCAATTCAGCTCTAGACTCCTCCAACGTAAATGCCGTTACAACGTAATCGTTATTCTTAATAAGAAATAAAAAGAAATGTTTAAACGTTTTAGCTCAATAAATCAATATATTTATTGTAAATAAGTTTTAAATTTGATTAAATATTCTGCAGAAGTTTTACTCTTAAAATACATTCTCTACCCTACACTTAGACCTTATATTTACATACATATGTATTGACTTAAGCCCAGTTTTGTGCTGGAAAAACAGTGAAGAATAAGCAGATAAGTGATTGGATTGCTAATTAATTACTTACTTAATTGGTCATTGGTCAGGATTACAACCTAATTTCCCACACTACTTGAGTGGCGGCACCTATAGTTTAAAGTCGTCTCCGAACGACAGATTTTTTGAGAAATTGTTTGCTTTTTTAAGCTTTGATTACAAAATGGTGCTCAAAATCTTGATTTTATTTCCTTTATTATTTCAGCCTTTCAAGAATTTAAAAAAAAAACCGCATTGATTTCACATTGCTAGACTGTGCTGTATATGTAGAGATAAGAAGAGGACCGTCTCACTTCTATTACTACCTTACGAGCCATTGTCCGTTTGGTAGGCAGGTCTTGGAATTTCGTCTAGGGACTTTTGCAGAATCAGTGGACCTGAGGACGAGGAAGAGACTATCTTTCAACTCACGTGTTAGTGTCCTGCCCCTATCAAGAAGATTAAAAACCCCGAGGTTTTTGAACTCCCATATTTTGGCATTTGCGATTAAGCTCTCTAATATAAATATTGCAGATTTTTTTGGATTTGGGTTGGTTTCCTCTCGGGAATGTTTTATCTTGTGGTTTCACAATAGACCGAAATGCTAATCTAAGTGGGATCTCTTTCTTCAAGGAAGGTCAGCTACTTTCACTAATCTAACCGCACCAGAAGCCTATGTGTTCTTACAAAGTTAGTATAAGTATAAGGCAGAATTGCACAGTATCTTCTGTATTGAACGTTAAGTTTACTCAAACGTGTCTCAATCATTTCCATACAGAGTTCAATAAAAACTAGTAAAACATTCTTAAGCAGAGTATTTAAAGACCCTTTTTTCGTTATCATTATCATTCAGTATGGAAAACAAATGTTTTATCGTTTTTAAGAAGGATTTGAATAAAAAAAGTTGGAAGAACCTCCCTGAAAAATTATGAAAAAGAATCCATTTCGATTTGTGGTTTTAAAAAAGTAAAAAATTTAATTTCGCTAGTTTTGTTCTTTTTTTTGATTTAAAAAAATTACTTGGGATCATGTAAAAACTGATATGTTTTCACTCAAAAAGATATTGCCACCAGAGTTGATAAGAATAAGAATCTTGTAATAAACATACAATATTTAAATACATTAACAAAAGTGATACCCACATACATTCATAATTGGTCATTACAACCCTTCAGTCAGGATTACGACCTAGTTTCTCACACCACTTATGTTCTTATGTTGTGTGTGTTAATTTTATACATGAGTGGCAGGACCTACAGTTTAAAGTCGACTCCGAACGACAGATTTCGGAGTAACTTTTCATGGCAATTTTATTTACTCTCGGATTTTTTGCCAGAAATCTGCTGAGAGCAAGCCGTCGAATAAATACTTTTTGCATTTTGTTTTGATGTATGGCCTGGTGTCTGAACCCTGGCTTTTCGTCTACCTACTAGACTACGGGGGGTTCAACAAAAGTGATAAGGTTACTTTAAAATTCGTATAAACTTCTCAAGTTCAAATTCTACCTGTAATTAATTAAACGTCATGTAGAAACAAGGGTTCGACAAATTCTATTTGTAATTCTTAAGAATAATGAAAAAAATTATAAACTCGGATTATATTTGAAATTTAGTCAAAGCATAAATAAAGTTATTCGCTAAAGGCACGCTTGTAAAGACAGGAAAATACGTTCTTGATAATATTTATAGGAACTGGTTGAACTGTAAAATTACACTGAAAGATATTTCTGAAGTAAAGTGAATGAATTGGCCAAAGACTTGCTTCTAGCAAGTGGTATATCGTATTAAATAATTATTTAATATGATGCTAATATTAAAATGTACGTATTTAATACGTTTTTAAAGTCGCCGTAGACTAGACGTGAGACATCAAAACTAAAATATGAAAAATATTTCTTCGGCGACTTCCTCAGCAAATTTCTGGCAAAAACTCTGAGAGTAAATAAAACTGCCATGAAAAGTTTCTCAAAAATCTGTCGTCCGAAGATGACTTTAAACTTAAGATCCCGCCACTCATGTATACAAATTAACACACACAACATAAGTGGTGTGAGAAGCTAGGCCGTAATGCTGACTGAAGGGTTGTAATGTCCAATTATGTATGTATGTGTGTATAGTACTTAATACAATGAATTTCATTTGCAGCCATTGTTGCATATTATTTTTTATAGTTCATACAGTAAAAAAAAAAATTAATTATTTAGAAAATAAAAATTTTTAAAAAAATTAACGTCTTTTAAGATAACAATTCAAATATTTTACGTACTTTGTTGTTATACAAAATATCGGGTATAATTAAAAGGTTTATTATTAATTTTATTGTACTCGTTAAATAAAACGTACGTATAACGTACTATATATTATAAATCTGTAGTTCCTAGCCATAACAGCCTAAGTCGGAAATGATAATTTCGAGAAAAATTAGTTTTTCTTAAACATGTTTTTTTATTAATAACTTTAAAAAAAAAACATGATGAATATGATGCATACGTAACTTAATTCGACATCGGCTGTTATTGCAAAAATAATAATTTAATACCAAATAAATATAAAAATAATAATAAATAAAAGTAGTAGCGAAATATCGACAAGAGTTCTTATGTTTGAAATACAAATATCATAAGGCACATAAATGTCTGTTTATTGTTTATAACATACCTACAATATTAGTATGTATGATAGTTTCTATTGCTTATAAAGATTTTATACATATGTACTTACCTTACTGCCAGTGATGGTAATGATGGTACAATTTTCTAATTTTCCATAACGATGACCATAAAATCGAACATTCCAGCGGTCCGATTTTATTTCATTACGATTTTCATTCAACGTATCGTAATGATATAAATAACTGTACAGGTAATTATACTGACGTATTTTGTGTGGTAATTCATCTTTTAATATCCTTAACAATTTATTTAAACCTTCTTTATCGAATTCTATTAAAATATCTAAATTGGCATCAGATTCGAATGACATTTTCAATGATGTGATGTGATATAAACGAACTTTAAAATGTAACTGAAAACAAAGAACGGCAATGGAAAACGTCTCAAAAATAATCGAATACTGGCAGGCAGGTATGCAGACCGATAGTGAATAATATAAACGTTTCTAAATGCAAGAAGAATAAATTTAAAATGAAACAAAAGAAAACTAGAAGAGGCGAGACGAAACGAAACGATTGAAATTAAAACAGGGGTTGTTTTGCTTTCATTTGTTGATAAAATAGAAAACAAATATAAAAACAAAAAGAAAAAAAAATTAAATAAAATTTCTCAAATATAATCAGAGAGAGGAAATGATTTTTGTTTATTTTTATTGCACACGTGTTGTGTTTTAAATACGCTTGGGATAGGCCTGAGATTTTTTTTACTGATACTCAGAGAAAATTCGTAAAAATTCTGTCTAGAATTATATGGAATGTTATCGTAATTAGTTTATGAACTTTGTTCAAACGATGATAAAACAACGAAAAATTCTATGGAAATTTTAGCTGAGAAATATGTTTAGAATTACTACAAAATATATGTATGCATGCATTTGTTTATATTATTTTATTATCAATTACTATACTCTTTGGATCTAATCACACGAGAACAATTGTGCAGGCGTAAAATGATAGTTTATAGACAAGAAAGGTGAAGAGAAAGGTTTTTCGGTGGCGTAACGTTTCATCCAGCTACAATCCCGCATTACCAACACAAAACTAATCCATGCACATTTTTAAAAATCAAATTAATGCAAAAACACTAATCCATACAAAGCTGTGTATACATACGTATACATTTCATACCAAACTAATATTCATCCCTTGTGATTTGAAAATAACAAAAATTGTCCTACTAAAAATTGTTCTCGTGTGATTAGAGCCTTTCACTATACTAATAACAATAGCATACATACTTATGTACATATTTAACTAAATATACATACATATACTCAAATTAATACAACCAAGTATCGTTGTTTCGCAAAAACGTGACAAACTGAGTGAATTGTATTGAAATGAATAATTTTTGTTTTATTATCACCAAATAAACAATGAAATTTGATTTCCTATAAATTGAGGAATAATTGCTAAGAGTTTAAACAAACTTAATTTATTATTTATCATTTTATAAACAATGTTTATAAAACAAGTTTCTTAAGAGTCAATAATAAATATCACTTTAGTCAAGATGGGTGAAGAACGGATCTTGGAAGAGCAGCGGCAGTTTCTGGTTTAGAGTGGAATACCCTGAGCCTATAACATAACATAACATACATACATAATTGGTCATTACAACCCTTTAGTTAGGATTACGACCTAGTTTCTCACACCACTCATGAGTGGCGGGATTTTTGAAAAACTTTTCATAGCAATTTTATTTACTCTCAGAGTTTTTGTCAGAAATCTGCTGAGAGGTAGTTGCTGAAGAAATGTTTATTCATACTTCGTTCAGTTGGAGATGCCTGACCTGGGGTTTTAACCGAGGCCTTACTCCGAGCCCTAGCGAAGGTTTATGCCATGTAAAGATGCGCTGAATCCAAAAGACAAATCATAGCAATAATTTTTGAAGGCTAAAATCGAATCGTCTGTGGAAGCTAAACCAGCTCAATAAAGTTACCCTTTGATGGGTCTCAGGTCATGTGGACATTCTCGTCAATTAGCAAGCAGACGAGCTTGCGGGAAAGGGGCGTCTACGCCGTTGTTGGGGTTAGAAAACTTTTGTGGAGTGTGGACGGATATTTGCATATGCTCAACCGAAAGGAAGATAAAGGCAAACAATTGTTGCGGTTAGAAATGGAATATTATTTCATTTATACGACTGCCGCGGCTGGCATAACAGTACCTTATTCGATCGGACCAATTTTCATGCAGTTTTTCGAGTTTTCTCGGTAATGGTATCATGAACGTTGGCCTTCAAATGCTCAATTCTCTGGTTTGTAGGCATAACACTTTTCTTTAACGGCGCCCCACAGAAAATAGTCCAACGGTGACAAATCACAGTTTCTTGGCGGCCAATTGACATCACCATTTCGGCTAATTAAATGGCCATCAAACGTTTGACGCAAAAATCTGGTTTGGCAAACACCGCTCACATCAAATCAATGCCGAGCGGGTACAAATAATTGGTTATCATGGTGCGATAGGTGCCTTCATTGGCCGTAATGATTCCGCTGTCTTCATTTTCAAAGAAATATGGGCCAATGATGCCACTGCTCCACAAGTCGCACCAACACTCACTCGTAAAGGATGCATTGGCTTCAGTAAAACCACATGTGGGTTTTCTGAGCCCCAAATACCGCAATTTTGTTTAGTAATGTACCTACCAAGATGTAAATGTGCTTCATCCGAAAAGTTAATTTTTTTTTTGGCAAAATCGACATCATCGCGCAGTTTCGCGTTGGCCCAATAACTCCAAACATAGCTAAAGCGTAAATCGATTCATTACGTTCAGTGGAGATAATACATTGAATTTTGTGACAGAATAGAATGACATAAGTATTGCCAGGTTTGGCATATCCGATAGTTAAAATTTTAATCGATAAATGGCCCACCCGATATTATTAGCACAATAATAAAAAAATTAAAACATTTCGATAGTTTGTTCCTTACTCGTACAAAATAGTACTATTATCGTCATCAAAGGCGAGAAGCTAAGATAACAAACATAAATTTTTGAAATTATTAATCAAAATGGCTATGCAGAAAGCAGTGGGAGCACTTCTTTTGCGCCTCAACTATTTGGTAATTCATTAAGTAAATAAAAAATAACAACAACAGCCTTAAGATAGAAATATCTGCTTGTTCCTGATATACAACAGATGTGTTTTTCTTCCGTTTTTATTGCTGTGTAATAAAATTTTAACTCCAATTTTTTATTCCTTTTTTATTTTTTGAAAATTACAAGATCAAATTATTTTTATGTTGATTTAAGTTTTTATTTAAATAAATTATATTATTACTTAAGGCAACTAGAAATGTATTTTTTAGTATAATTTTTTATAATTATTAACTATTTATTGTTAGAAAATGTTTAACAATGAAACGTTTGGTGCTTTTATTTTAAATTTGTTTTATAATTTATTTATTTTTATTGTAAATAATTTGAATTTGTTTGATATAAATTTGCTGTAGTTATTAAATTAAGTAGTTAAGTTTAATTAATACTCTTAAGAATTAGGAAGACACTTGAGGTGCTCAACTGGTCAACTACAATTGATTTGAAATACATTTTTAACGAGTGTACAACAACATTATGTTTTTAATATTTTATTTTGCTTTAGTTTTTATTAATTTTTTGTTTTATTATTTAGTAAATAATTTTTAACAATTGAATTGAATTGAATTATATTGCTTATATTGCTTTTTAAAGTGGTTTCATCTTCTAACATTTTATCTATGTGTGTATGTACGTGTGTGGGCATGCGTATAAATCACTTTTACTAGTTACATTTAATTTAATTTAATTATTGTATATTTCATACTTTAGTAGTCTGAGTTTGCGAGTCTGTATTTAAATAAAATTAACAAAAAAAAAAAATAATTAAAAATAAAATTAAAAATAAAATATTATTCATAAAATTCCTAATTTTAATATCTTAAATTTACTCTTAAAATTATTACAAAAAATAAATACTTTTTGTATTTGTATAGAATGTTTCACATGAATAGTGTATGTATTGTTTTTATCAGTGTTTTCTCTACGTTTTCACTTTCTCTTCCTTCATAAATTCAACAATAAATAATGTTTTCTTTTTTTGTTTGTTTTTGTTTAAATAATTTTAATCTTTAATTAATTACCATTTGATGTTGATGTTATCGTTTGTGGTGGAACATCTTGCATGGAATGAGGTAACATATATGACTTTGAAGATTTCTTGTTAAATAAATCCGAAACATAATTTGCCTGAAATTACAACAAAACAAAGTTCCATTATAGGTTTGAAGACAACTTACGACAATTTTTTTATTTTACAGAAGCCCAAAAGTATGCTTAGATATTAATTATTATATGAGAAAAATGAAGCCATAATTCCAACTTTACTTGAAAAAATATTCCAATGAGAATATGGTGGAAATAATAATTTAAAGAATGTTGCCAGATAAACATTTCTTTTTTTGCTAAATTAAACCCGTATGAGACCAATCATTTGTTTTCATAACATGGAAAATCTTAGAAGGCGTATTAATATGAAAATACGATATTAAGAATGTAAGATAAATAAATATTTATCTGCGTAAGTTATTTTGAATTAAATTGAGACTTAATTTCTACATTTTCACAAGTATTTTTAATTTTTAGTTAATAAGCATACCGAGTACCTCAGCACATTATGTGGTACTGTTGTTCTTTTGAAAACTTCTTTATCTTGCATCGAATAATTCGCAAGAATGTCCCCTGGGAGATAATTCATAAGAGGCAAGCATTCAAAGCTGGAAAACACATTCTAAAGGCCTATATCATCATTCTTACTACCTACAAAGATAGACTGGGTACGATATTTATTCTATGACAGTACAAATGCCCATTCATTTGTAAACTATTTAATAGAAACGATACTCGTTTACTGAATTAGTCATTACAACCCTTTAGTTAGTATTACGACCTAAATCATCACATCATCTATGTTCAGTGTGTTAACGCCGACTTGGAACGACGGACATAAGAAACTTTTTATGACAATTTTATTTACTTTCTGCGTTTTTTGTCAGACCACTGCTGAGAGAAAGTTGGGAAGATATATTAAAGCTAGGGTTCGAGACCCAGGCCAGACTAAATACAAAAAGTATTTCTTCGGCGACTTCCTCTCAGCAGATTTCTGGCAAAAACCCTGAGAGTAAATAAAATTGCCATGGAAACGTTTCTCAAAAATCTGTCGTTCGGAGTCGACTTTAAACTGTAGGTCCCACCACTCATGTATAAAATTAACACACACAACATAAGTGGTGTGAGAAACTAGGACGTTGTTCAATGGGTCAATTCAACCTCCGGGTACTGTACTTGTCTTAATTGACAAGTACACGCCCACTAACCTAACCTAACCTATTTCTCATATTCCGTTTTTCGACATGTTTGTGCTGGGGATTGAACCAAGAGCTCATGTCTAGTAATCCAACACAATAGAATACAGTGACTTTGAAGCCTTTCTTATTATCAACAAAACGATATGTCTTCTTTTACTGAGTATCCCTACCCATCCATATTTTAGAATATACAGATTTACAGAAAAAAAACCAATAAAATCTTATATTGATTAGTATCCAGTTTGTTTACTAGCAATAGAAGATTGTAATACGTTCTATATGTATGTAGTACATATGCATATAATTGGTCATTACAATCCTTCAGTCAGTATTACGACCTAGCTTCTTACACCACCTATGTTATGTGTGTTAATTTTATACATGAGTGGAGGGCCCTACATTTTTAAGTGGACTTCGTACGACAGATTTTTGAGGAACTTTTCATGGCAATTTGATTTACTCTCAGAGTTTTTGCCTGAAGTCGCCGAGAGAAATATTTTTTTATATTTCGTTTTGTTGGAGATGTCTGACCTTCGAGTTTAAACCTAAGCCTCACGTCTAATAAGCCAACACTATACCTACTAGACTACGGGGACTACACATTTAACTCCCACTCCCTGTACACAAAATATTCTTCAGTAATTTACTTACCAATTTTCTATTTTAATGGGTTCACAACTAATGGCAACAAATAGTTCCATTTAATTGCACGTTAATATGATTTCCATCAAAAGAAACATTGTAACAACCATAAAATGCAAATGTCAAATTTAATTACGGAGATTAAATCTCTGATAGCCTGTCCGCCTGTGCGACAATAAGGGAAATATGCAGAATCAAATAATTTATGGTGGAATGAAATATTTTTTTTCTGCTTTTGTTTGCCCGTCATTGATAAAGAATTTTAATTTTTACGAACTATTTATTGCTGAAGTAATTTGTTGCAATTCAAGTCAAAAAAATGACATCAAATACATTTGCTATTATTACGATGCTTTATATGCCATGCATTCGGACACTAAATTTAATAGAAGAGTTTAAAAGCACGTTAATTATGAATTGCGTGTCGAATCGATAGTTGAACATTCAAAAGAAATCGTGTTTTACTGTTGCTTCTTTGATCTTTCCAAGATAAATTTAATTGCCGCAAAAGATATGAATTTTTCAAAGTAATTATCGCTTGTATCTAAAATTTCGTATTTTATTTAGACACGTAGTAATGAGTGGGGACCATGGAACACTTTTTTTCAAACAAAAAAAATAATTTTTTTCCATGTTTCCTTTTGCCAGATTATCTGCGACTGTTTTAGCATTTATACAGTATTTATGTGATTCTAATCTTGTATCTTTTAATGTAACTGCAAGTGTTATTATGTTAATTGCATGACCATTTTGACTTTTTAATGTTCCTGCTGTTTTACCTGTTTTATTAATGTCTTGTGTTGTTTGGTTTTTCTTATTTTTCTTTCTTGTTTAACGATCGAATGGCCACCTTTGACGTGTTCATTTCATATTTTTTTTTGAGACTTGAAGTGCATTTTTAATGATGCAATTAATCAAATATTTGTAGTAAATCATTTGGAACCGCTTTTATGCGTACGTAGAAAATACAGGACTATTGACTCCGAACGACTTTAAACTGTAGGTCCCGCCGCTCATGGATTTAATTAACACACCCAACATAAGTATGTAGGTCCTGACTGAAGGGTTGTAATGACCAATTATGTATGTACATATGTAGCCTAACAGTTTCATATAACGGAAGAATGCATGTCTGGGAAATGTGTTTCTATCAAAAATTATCTTCAGTAATGATGGACATTCTTGTATCAATGAGTACGTCAAAAAACAAGTGGTGACACATGTCACACGGCATGCAATACAAAAACCTGACGTTTTGGAACCATAAACTGTGTATTTTATGTGGCAACACATGAAGTGTCTAGTACATAGGGATAAGCCAGTCACAATTCCAGCCCTGGAAGATATCATAACAGCCGCCATTGGTGACTTATCGGTAGAAATGCTGAAGAACGTCTCCTACAATTAGAGCCAACGAATAGACCAACGGAAAATATTTAAAAAGTAAATAAAAGGCAATAATTTTTCTCCCAAAATAAATATTTCATGAACTTATAAAAATTTTCTGTGTCTTTTTTTTTAATTCCGTGAGATGTTCGAGTATTTGCAAATTCTAAATAGGTTCACTGCAGCACAATGTGAATGTTTTTAATCAATGAAAATTAGAACAAGGGTAGACGTTTCGTTCTTTACAAAGCAAAATTTTCGGGTCCATTGATAAAGTGTACAGTACATTGGAGTTGGCTGTAGTTTTCTTATATATCTTGCTCGACATGTTCTTAATTCAATAGGTACTAGAAGTTATGGAATTCAGTGAGAAATTGAAAACAAGTTCCTTCTAATGTATGCAAAAGGAATATGCTTCCTGTCGCTGAAATAAGTGACTAGGTCTCCAGAAAAGGCTGCAACATACGTGCAAGGCAAAATCATTTATTATAGAGTTCGGTAGATCGACGACGTTGATTATAAGAGACTAATCGGAGGACTATGTTACCAATTTCAGCTACCAGGGATGTGGAATTCTGATTTAGATGCAGCTGGTAAAATAAGAAGGATAACATAATTCTTTGGTAAACGGGCTTCAATAAGGCAAAGCAAGAAAGTCAGCCTTCACACTACGCAGCGCATTGTTTTAAGCAAATATTAAATTTATATTTTTCTGTGGAATTACAATCTTAAAGTCACAACTATCACACAATGGCTTCAAGGTTTTGTTAGCATTCCTTAATATAGTGAGCTACTGGAATTTGTAACAGTGTACATGCCATACTCTTCGACAAAACGATGACAACGTAGCTAATTCTTCTTCGAAGGAAAATTCTTTTTAATCGCTTTGGACGACAAACTGGTGTATAGCAGTGTCGATTAATCACAAACGAAATGCGAAGATTTCGAGTATTTTGATGACTAAGATTTACAGTCCAAAATTGTATCAGATTAGCTCCCCATGCTCCAATGAGACTTAAAGAAAATTCATAAATAAATAAATTGTGATGTGATCTTGTTAATAATGGATTTAAATTTACGTTTACAATATACTAGAGGCAATTTATAAATGTTTTCTTCATGCCTTGTCTCTCTTATAAACTTTAAATATAAGAAATAAATTTTTCCTGTGCTATTTCGGTATATTCCCAGTATAGTATTCCTTTTTTTGTATTTTTGTTTCTGAACGTTTAACCAAACATCTCAATCCTTCCAAAACTAGGGGTAATGGAATGGAAAAACTTTACTTTTATAATTTTTAATTTTTTTTTATTTAAAAATTATGATTTTTTAAGTGCAAAAGAAGTTACATTTATACTGTAATTAAAGAACATAGGCTTTGTAATTGGATTTTGGAATCTAGTTTTCTTTACTATGAACAGTGGGCCAAACAGTGTTCCAATTAAACCATGTATCCGGCACCATGTAACTCTAAAATGAAGGTGAACGTTTGGAAATATAAATGAAATGCAAATTTATTAAAAGTGTATAAGGGGTTGGTGGTGTCAAATTATTATTTAAGCGTCTAAGACAAATCCTGGTCATGGCAAAGACACCAGGTCGACTTAAAGCCAAACAATAAAATAAAATCAAAAAAGAAATTGCAATACGTTTACTAAGTTCTGCAATACTGGGAATAATACATGCCAGACTAACATTTTACTGTATGAACATTGATTTAAAATACGAGAGATTAACTCACCACTACTACAGCCGTTAAGGAACCAATTGCTGATCCGGCCAACACATCGGACCAATGATGCTTATAATCGGATACTCGACTCAAAGCTGTATACCAGGCAATCATAATAAAACCAAATTGCAGGAAATGTCTCAACAATTTCGAACCGTGCCAAGTCATGCGGGCTTGTAAATATAACTGCAAAAAAATTAAAACACAGTATAACTCAGTAAATAAATTAAATACAGTACATTTAAAATGCTCTTGAGGTTAAAATTTGATGGACTTACTGCTAAATAGACCATTGTATAGAAGGCAAAACTCGAATGCCCACTGGGAAACGAAAGTCTAGATTCTTTTAGTACGCGTTGCGTCGTTTCCACATTGCCACAAGTAAACTTTACAATGTATTTGCCTAGATTTCGAGGATCATCGCATGTCGTATTATCTGGCATTATAGGTGAGCAAACCTAAATGATGTAAAAATAAATACACAATTATTATTTAGAATTAATAATAAATTTATTGTTAATAATTATCATAATAAATTCATATAAACATTCATGTACATATTATATACGATATTTTAAAATGTAAAATTTTGCCATTTTTTTCATAATTTGACTACGTTTACACTATCATACAATAACGTAATGATCGTTTACATGTTTTTTGTGAAATAATTTTTAATGTTGCGTGCTTTAAATGCGTAATTCAAACATTAAAGCGCATTTATCCCAATGACACTTCAACAACACACTTCTGGTTTTAAATGCTTTCGTGTAAAAAATAGTTTGCAAATACAAGAGTGTTTTAAATAGAAGGCATTTCATTATCAAAAATAAATCAGTTTATGGTGTTAGAAAAAAAAAACAAGAAAAACTAATCAATAGTATATTAAAAAATGCTATTAAAATAATTTAAAAATGTACATATGTATGTGAAATAATAATAAATCAACAGGTGTGAGTTATTTCGCTGAAAAAAATTTACTAAATATTGGCTGTCTAGTTAAGATCAGAGTTGTAATGCAATTAAATTATCAACTAAATATGTCAGGGTTACGACCTAGCTTCTCACACCATTTATGTTGTGTATGTTAATGTTATGCATGAGTGGCGGCACATACAGTTTAAATTCTTCGGAGTCGACAGACTTTCGAGAGACATAAATCATAATTAGACCGATGACATGGTTTATGTTGGCTTTGAGGAGCACTTTGGTTTGAAATACATCTGCGATTTACGAAAACCCTTACGAGGCTACAATGCAAACTTTCGGTGGCCCGTTCACATCACCTCTACGTGAGCAGACTACACCCATATGTGACATAAGCTGTATGCCACGTAGCACTGTCCCGTTGAAACCACATGCCGTTGACATCCAGATCATCCAATTCGGGCCAAAAGAAGTTAATAGTCATCGAAATATAGTGCTCGCTGTTGATATTGTTCAATGTCGTTCTCAAAGAAATATGACTCGGGGTCGCCGCCTGCTCAAAACCCACACTAAACAATGACTTTTTCGGAATGCATTGAAAGTTCTTAGCTCTCAAGTGAATTGTTGGTAATTATACATACATAATATACATAATTGGTCATTACAACCTTTCAGTCAGGATTACGACCTAGTTTTTCACAATAACTTACAGTTCAAAGTCCACTCCAGACGAAAGAGTTTTGAGAAATTTTTGAGTTTTGCCAGAAATCTGCTTAGAGACAGTCGTCCAAGAAATTTTTTTTTTATATTTTCGTTTTGATGTCTGACCATGGATATGAACCGTGGGCTTACGTCTAATAAGCCAACGCACTGCTTACTATACTACGGCGAATTTCATAGGTTCTAATATTTTTTTTTCATTTCTTCTAAAATGTCTTTCATTAAGGCACTTCATAGTATTCTCTGTTGCCATGTGGTTGGCAGAACTCCACTTCCTACTGCTCTCTATTTAATTTTAAACAGTGGTCTTTGAATCATGCAAATTTTCTTTTTTTTTTGTACTTATGGTTAGAATTCTGGGCAATTTGGTGCATTAGTTTGCTTTGGTACATAATCAACAGGTCTAAGTACATCTTATGATGCTTTCTATGTGACTCGGTCTATACATTTTTATCAGTGTGCCGCTAAAATGCTAGCGTGTTTTAATTATGTATACTTTATGCATCACGTTTGTAAAATCTCTATTTCATGTAATTTAATGGATTGGTAGCATTAACCTGTTCATTGTCGCAAAATGTCAAATGCATACGCGTATTCCTTGTTTGACAGATTGTAGTTGATAGTCTGTAATCAATGATAGCCTGTATGCATTTATTGTAGAATTTGATCTGTGTTTTGTTCATAAATTCACATATTACTTATAATATACAGTGGTGGCCTTATAATTAGAAACGACTTAGCAACATGTATGTTTGTTAATTTGTTTTACAATTTTTCACTGTGTGCCTGCGATCAAAGGCTTTGCTTGGAGGACGTCTTACATACGTTTTTCCATCAGATTCGGACAAATTAAACTTAGATTTGTCACTCCAGAGAACTCTGTTCCAGAAACATCGTTTCTAATTATAAGGCCACCACTGTATATACATAATTGGCTATTACAACGCTTCAGTCAAGATTACGGCCCAGCTTCTCACACCACTCATGTTGTGTGTGTTCATTTCATATATGAGTGGTGGGACATACAGTTTAAAGTCGACTCCGAACGACAGATTTTTTGGGAAAATTTTTATGGCAATTTCATTTATTCCCAGAGTTTTTGCCAGAACCGTTTGAACCGTGGTCTTACGTCTAATAAGACAACAGACAACCTACTAAACTACGGTGACTTCTTGTTCATAAATTCACATATTATTCTTGCATAATTTCTTCAGTTTCTGAGGAGGCAATTTAAAAGCCACATATTAAGCACTGATGCAGAAGCCTTGATAGTTTTCGCGAGAAAAGTCCTACGTAAGTTCTTCGGTCCAGTGGGAGTTGGTGATGATTTCCGAATCTGATCCAACAGTAAGTTGCATGAGCTCCTCAGCGACAGTGTCTGAATATCCAGCGGCTGCGCTGGCTCGGCCATGTCGTTCGAATGGAGAATGATGAAGGACGACTTTGTTTGCCTTGGGAGGACCAAATCGGGGAAGCCTTGCCATCGAATGGTATGAACAACTGGCGTAGGCGCGCAAGAAGCAGAGGCACCTGGAAGGATGTGTTAATCGGGTTGTTAATGGCCAATTAAGTAAGTAATCTTTTCGCATACTTTCTTTTTAGCCTTTTTATTATGACGTCAGCTTCAGCTTTAGCTACTACTACAAATAATTTATTGTTTTCCAGATTTAATGGTACACGTTCTTCTGATTGCGATAAGTGCACATCAACTTCTATATGCGAATGGAAGGAAAATTATAAATTATTCAAATCCCCGTTTTCGAGTTGGTTTGATATCGATCAATTAATTCTTTACAAATTCTGTTCACATTACGATTTTATTAGCAATAGACTAACGTGTTCGACATTTTTACTATCAATATCAAACAGAAATATATTCGAATATTGTATGTGACATTTGGCGGTTGGACAGACGCATAAATGCTACTGTTTAGTTTACATTTTTCCACTTTTTTTGTTGGGGTATAATGTGAATGGGGTTTCCTTTTTATATGTTGATTTATTACAGATATTTATGGACCGTATACCATGTGTAATTTGAATGGTGCTTAAAGCAAAATTAAAACCAAATTAAAATTTTTTTTGTAGCGATTTTTCTTTTGCTTGCATTTACATTTTTTAAGCAGCTTTTTTTATGCCTTTTGTTTTTCCTGCATTCGTTACCTGCATCTCGTATTAAATTCAAATTAGATCTATTCAAAGATATTAATTTATTTAATAATTTTACACACACACATGCAAATGTACATACATATATGCAGTGTCATAATGATTTGGCAGATTTAATATTTATTTTCATTTTCATTCTCATTTCGATTTTATGCAATTTGAGTCCATTCCATGACTTGCCAATGTTTTTGTTTTTTTTATTTCTTTTAAAAATGAACACAAAAGCTACTTAGAGAGGAGTATGAGCGTGAGTACGAGTATTATATTCCTTGTTTTTCACAGTATTTCACTGCTGATCCTCCTTTATTTTTTCCCAATTTCGTTACACCATTATTGTGTAATTTTTTTTTGTTTCTAATGCTGCAATACGAATCCATCTCCAACCGATCATTTTACAAAAGTGTGAGAATATTTTTTTTATAACAAAAACAATTTTTTTCTTCATATTTCTTCCTTGGGTGGCATAGATTGGCAAGAAAATATCCGTTGAGCGCATTTGTGCATTTGTTTTTCATTTTATTTATAAATCCGTCACCACAGATCTTTTTAAAGTCGTTCGCCAATTGTGTTTAACTTGCATTCTTAATTATATTCGATGAATTGATTCGTTTTTTTTTGTTTATTTCCATTGAATATTTGAAAGTCAGTCATTCATTGTATGTACCACAACTGTTGATTGTTTTACTCAGGTGTGGCCAGGAATGTGCAACCGTAAAAACGTTTCAATCTTTGTTTTTTCAAAGATTTAAAAATTACAAAAAATCGTTTACATACTCGTACATATAAATTGGACAAATAATAATGCTGCACACATGTAATGAACAAAAAACCAAGAATCTCAATAAAAATTTATCTTCAAAATTACATATAAATGTACTTAACACACATGCATACAACTTATTATGCTGCTGGAGAAAAATCGCTCCACGGGTTGGCTTAACAATGACCCGAAAGACACAAAGAATCGGGCAACTTTGAGCCAGACTTTTAACGTCGGTCTAGCTCAGATCTTTATAAATAGCTTGAAGCTTATCTAACAAGCTTCTCCGCCACATCCCTCTGTGCTGACAACGGCTTCACGTTCTATGCGACGATTGAAGTTTGTTTGCAACTTCTTTAAAGCTCTGAGTTGGAAATTCAGTTGTGTGGCCACCATATGCAAAGTATATTGCTGAGGTAACAGGTAATATAGGCCGTATTTTGGTCATAAACGATAGTTGCCGAGAGCGCCATAATTTTTGAAGACGTGCAAATTTTGTCTTCGCAAGTCGAGCGTCGATTTTTGGCAGCAGCATCTGGGATGATTTGTCTGCCAAGATAAGTAAAACTTGGCACTTCTTCAACAGGCCTATTATAAAGAAGGATGCAACTGCTGCCTAAGTTGGTCGCCCGCTTGGCCTTTGTTTTGTTGACGTAGATGCGCAAATTGCACATTTCAACACATTTTTGTTTTGTGCGTCGTTCTACTTCGAGGAAATAAAACAATATCATCAACATAAGCCATATCGTTAAGATGTTCGATACTAATTGGGTGCCAGAAAATATCACTATGGGGAGAGAATACATGCTTGTCGGATATCTGAAGCAATATCAATATTCCATGCAAGATTCTACGTTGAAATGCTGTATACTGGGCCTAAAAGAGACGGACTCATTTGCCTGGGACCTCTTTTCTTTCAAGTGAGCTCCAGACATTCCGATGCTTCAGCCGAACGAAAGCCTACTCGAAATCAACAAAAACCATGTATTAAGATTGCTAGAGATCGTTAATCTGTTCCAGTATGATTCATTCGGAGGGATGCAATATGGTTCAGATAAAAATATGATCCTGTCTGTGGGTTTTGTGGTGTGGCTTATATTTTACTATTCGGTTCAGCATGATCCCCTTCACGTTGTTACAGTCTGTTAACGCGGCTTTGTCGGAATCTCTACAAAAGGTCCTTGCTGCCACTTTGTCGGAACGGAATATTTGGTATCGTCACTTGGTTTTCTTTGTTGGTGTTTTAGTCGATGGGTATCTAAAAGACTGCTGCCAAGTGCTAAGTGCATCTTTATAGCTATTCAGTTTAATCGGGTAACAGCTTTCCGCTCGAGCCTTTAATAGCCTTGGTTTTATTTAATATATTAATGCAGTCAAATAGGAGTTTTGAGTTCCCAATTGTAGCTACTCAAACCATCTACACTTGTCGTCCCTGCATAGTTGTGTCAAACTGGTGTTGATCGTTTCATATATCCGCTGTGCTTGATATGCCTCACTAAGGATTTTCGTATTGTAGTTAGTTTACCGTATAGGCACTTGTGTTCGCCAAAATTGGGCCATCTAGCTTTGGAAAAGCCTATGATGGATAATTCGCTCAAATTCTCTTTCTTGTTGGGCAAGTCTGATTGCTTGGAATAATGTCTTTATGTTCCAAAATCCTATACGTTTTCTTTGTTTCATTCCAAATGTCGTTGCCTTAAATCATTTGTTCATTCTTGATATTTAAAATATACATACATTATACATACATTTTCCAAAATTAAAAAATAACACGAACTAAATACGAAATTCCCAGTAGTTTCGTACAAATAAATTATTATGAAAGATAAATTAAAAGATTTTAAGGAATATGTAAAGCAAAAAGCAACTCGAGATTGATTATTAATACGAGCAGAACCACAGTAATATTCTTTAAGGAGAAGGAGGAAACTCCTTAAATGGAAGAATATTTGATTTCTAGGTGAGTTATTTTCACGAGAAACGGAGGCGAAATATCTAGGACTAGTACTGAACAGTAAAATGGTGTGAAGGACAGATATCAGAGCAATTGATGGCGTATTAAACAAAATATATTGATATGCAGAAGACTTGCAGGAAGATCTTGGAGGTTAAAATGAAGAACGATGCATTAAGTATATATCATGATAGTCAGGCCAATTAATACCCATGGGCCCAGGCAGGACAAATTTCAAAACAGCTCAAGTGATGTTGGATAAGATGCAGAGGTGTTGGCACGAATGGAGCAGTGAGAACCAGTGGTACGACTAAACTAGATGCTTCGTTGATTTTAAAACTTTTTGTTATTTGTTGTTTTGTGTTATTGAAGACAGATTGTGTGATTGTGAATTATTAATAATATAACAGAATTGTTATTCTTACTAACGGTAAATATTTTATTTTATTTCGCCGCTCACCCTCACATTTTGGTCCTTCGAGCCGATGGAGACAATGGTTAGGATAATGGAAAGCAGTTGTAACATGAAATGACGTGATAATAATAATTTTGGGAAATGCTTTGCAATAGAACATAGTAATAAAACTTATTGGAGGAATATGGGACAGGAGCTTCAAGTCCAATAAGTAGTTTCTGTGATGAGGAACATGTATCAGTAGAACATTTAGTTGAAACTATTCGCCGTTACTGTATTTCAGAAAAAAAATACTTGCTAATAGAGTTCTAGGCAGGAAGTTAATCTTTCTAATATGTATTGGGAAACATTCTGAAGTTAGTCAGGGCAATATGGTTGAGGGAACGTTACAGGTTACAAAGATTTTGAATAGTTCTTAGAACCCATTGCATTTAGGGCACTTAATGGTTTGACTGTACAATAAAGAGATCACTCTTGGGGTCGTGGCAGTCAACAACTTTAAACTTCTTCGTGCCATTGTCTATCTATCTCCTAAACATGGTTAATAATATAATAATTTCGGAGCAAAATGCTATGAATATTAAAATAATTATTGATTTGTAACATTTGTTTCTTTGAAAATATGCACAATTTATTCAACATCAATAACTATTGATCATGCTTGTCAATTAATGCCAATTAAAACGATAATTTTTTCTTTGGCTGTCTGAGACAATTCCCTACAAGTTTAAGTAAAAGTATTAAAAAAAGTGTAAATCCTTTGAAAAATACAGAAGAATAAAAGCATTTTTGCCTAAATATAAAAAAGTTATTGACGTAAGAAAATAATGTTTTTGTTTGTAATGTATACAATTTTTATTATTAATATCCGTCCAGTCATCATTTATCATTTTATGTTTTTTTTTTTTATTTAAAATATATTGTATTTAGATTCAGTGGATGCGTAGATCATCATATGATCGCTTCGAACGTCTAAGTAACCTTGAAAATGAACTTGATACACATTTTAACCACAAGTAGAATGAATTCTTTTTTTAATACAAAACTCAGCTAACATCTGCTTTGGGTAAAAAAATCAACATTTCTTTTTTAATAATAATAATCATATCCACGCCTAATTACTCCAATAATTCAGAAAAAACTTCAACAAACGTAAATCATTTTCTAGATTTATTTTGAGTAGAAGAAGGGTAAAACTCTTGAAGATAACAACTAAAAAAAAATCGTGGTTGCTGAACACTGCATGGTTGCTTGATTGGCTGGCAGACATTGAATGAGTTTTTGAAACAAGAACATGACAACAGCTGGCGACAAACTTTAATAAAATTTTGTGAAATTTATTTTTGTTTCCCCAATATTTTTAGATGACAAAATATCTTGCTAAGATGGATCATGTTCCGCTTTCTTTTTTCTTTTTAAATATTCAAGACAATAGTAGAAAGAAAATATGACAACTTGATTTATTAGCGATCCACTTTCATATTTTGGGGGAAATATTAAAAATACCACCACTGTTAATATTGTTAACAAAATTATGTTTTTCAAAATCATAAAACTTTTAATGGCCATTACTGCAACTTTCCGTTAAAGTTGGGTTTAATTAAAGGTCAATTTAGCTAAAGTGAACTTTAAAGTCACCTTTAACTTGTTTTCGTTATTACACAGATAAAATAAAGTTAACTCTTTCCAAAATATGGCAGCGTCGGAGCAATGTTGGTAAAAATGCTCACATAAGTTTTTTTTAAACGCAGTGGCAACGAATGGGTTTGTTTTTGTTGTATTTGCTCGTTTAAATTTGCCGTATTGAAAATAGCATATAATATGGCAAGTTCAGACATAAACTTATCTTTAAGTTACCGGTAGGATGATCCTCCCCCTTTAGCTTAACGCTCACTTTTATTGTCCACTTATAATAATGAAAAACAATTTATCTGCCCATTAAAATCAATCGGCAAGTTGTAATAATGGCCCTAATTCTAATTAAGTGTAATTGTTTTGATTGTAATTAAATAAATGATTTCAGAACAATACTTACGCTTAAAAAATGTGGTCTTAAACGCCCAATGGAATATTTGGCAATATCGGTTGTTAATTGACTGACCGCAGCTCCAAAACCAAAAATACCAATTTTCTTGTAACATTCCACCAACCAATCGGGAATTTCGAAATCCATAAAAATATAACGTCTTGATAGAGCGTTGCCATTGGAGAATCTTTCTTGATTTTGCGATCGAATAATTTCAACGATTAACATCTGAAAATTTAAGGAAACAGGAACGATATTATTGCATTTGTGAAATTCTGAATTAAAAAAAAAATTATTTTATAATCGGCTGTTTTTCAATAATTTTCACAAATTTTTTGGTTCATTTGAGTAATTTAGAGGAACCAAAGAGGGACTATATACATAATTGGTCATTACAACCTAGCATTACGACCTAGTTTCTCACACCACTTATATTGTGTGTGTTAATGTTATGCATGAGTGGCGGGACCTACAGTTTAAAGTCGATTCTGAACAACAGATTTTTGAGAAAGTTTTCATGGCAATTTTATTTACTCTCAGAGTTTTTGCCACAAATCTGCTGAGAGGAATTCGTCAAAGAAATATTTTTTTCATATTTCGTTTTGTTTAAGATGTCTGACCTGGGGTATGAACCGAGGCCTTATGTTTAATAAGCCAACACACTACCTACTAGACTACGGCGACAGGCCAAATAGACTTTTATATAGAGGTTGGAAAATGAAAGGAATGCGTGGCACAGATTCTCACAAAATTTTCCATAATGCACACACTAAAATCAAATGAGTAAATTTAAGTAATTTAGAGGAACTATGCAAACCAGAGCAAAATGGTTTGCCCGTTTCCGATCTGATAATTTCGATGAATACATAACCAGCGTGGAAATTAATAGGCAAACAGGCATTCATTATCAAACAATTACGAACTATGTATTTGAAGAAAACTGCATTAACAAGCGAAAACGAATTCAAATTGAAACATTCTGTTGCGAAGGGAATTGTTTATTATCAGTTTGTAGAACCAAGTCAAGCGATTGGTTCTGACCTCTACTATCAACAAAAAAAATTATTGTGTTCCAACTGAGACACGTTGATGATCCATCACTTATATAGCTACGATCCTTCAGATTATCATTTGCTTCAATCTTTGCAGAACTCTCTAAATGGTGTAAATTTAAATACCATTGAAGCCAGCAGAACGCATTGGGATGAATTTTACGCTTAGAAGACCCAAAAATGGTAAAATTTGATCGATTAAAATGACACATATACGAGTATGTTTAATAAAGCACGTTCCAAGTAAAAAAAAAAAATAGTTTTATCGTTTGGTAAAATTGCTTTAGTTTTTACTTTCAACAGGTATCACGTATAATTGTAGTAAATTTATTTTATTTATTATTATATTTATTATTATTTATTTATTTATTAACTCTCAATAATATCTACTAGTTTGCAGATGGCAGCAACATTTATCAATATTTGATTACAAGTCATTGGATAAGAATTGAGAAGGCGTACTATGGAGTATTCATTAACTTTTGGATCAAAGGCAACCAAAGAGTGGGTGGACATAATACTCAATGTTATTTGTTAAATCAAAAAATAACATACACGAGAAAGTCAGAAGTTCTAAATACGAGAATTCATTACGAAATTTACTCTAACAAGTATACTCTAAATGCGTCGATAGAAGTATTCTCATCATTTTACCATCATCTGATCATTTGATTTCCTTACTATTAAAACCATCCATGACCGTTTGAAAATGGAGCACAATTCTCATACATTGACCGGTGTCTCGAAATCTATTGTCTCTATGCAATATTGGAGAGGAGTCGCCGTAGTTTAGTAGATGGTGAGCTGGCTCATTCACGGTTCTAGCCTCAGGACGGACATCTCCAATAAAATGAAATATGAAAACATATTTCCTCGGTGGCTTTCTGTCTGCAGATTTCTAGCAAAAAATCTAAGAATAAATAAAATTGTCTTGAAAAGCTTCTCAAAAATCTGTCGTTCGGAGTCGACTTTAAACTGTAGGTTCCGCCACGCATGTATATACACATCATTGTAAGTGGTGTGAGAAGCTAGTTCGTAATCCTGACTGAAGGGTTTTAATGACCAATTATGTATGTATGCATGCATGTACATATACAGGAGAGAATGGTTGAAATTGATTTATTTATGAAATACTCCAGGTAATGGTGCTTGTAATTTCAACGTAAAGAAATGTGTTTTATTGTAATAAATTGACTTGTTAAATTAACAGTTGTACATTTTTACGTATTAGCCAACGTTTTCGTTTTGCACATTTTTATTGGCCTTACAAAGAAAGTTCGTTGTTTATCGTCC
Source organism: Sarcophaga subvicina (assembly GCA_936449025.2). Lineage (NCBI taxonomy): Eukaryota > Metazoa > Arthropoda > Insecta > Diptera > Sarcophagidae > Sarcophaga > Sarcophaga subvicina. The sequence continues at coordinate 46,834,697 of OW388084.2, forward strand.
TAACCCTTCCTTACAATATCCGCATACACTTATCTCACTTTCCCCTTTCAAAATCAACTTTTCTAGGTTCAACACAATGCATGGGTACGATTCCTCTAATATATGTAAATTCATATATCTATACGTATACACATACATACATACATACATATGAAAATAATAAAAACTGAATTACATCCTGATAAATTATAAATCTGATGTATTATTATTTGCAATTTCTGTCACAATGTTTTGTATTTTGTTCAAAGTGGCGACCGCCATTTCCGCATTATTGCGGCTCTTTTTTCTTCCAATAAATTTTAAAATTTTTGTCGTCAATTCGTAAATTTGCCAACGCAACATGTGAGTTTGGAAAAAAAAACACTGGATCCGAACAAGTCATTGCCAATAATAAGCGTGTAACCTAATTTAGAGGGTGTTCTTTTTCCCAAATGAATTGAGCAATTAAACCATCTGTTTTAAAAATGAATGATTTAAACAAACACCCGTAAAACAACAAAAATTTTTTTTGTTAAGCATATGAAAAGCGTAAAAAAATTGTGTCAATAAATTACCAATGATTTCAAGATTATTTCTACGATACTGTGAAACACTTGTTTAAATTAAAATCCATGAAAAAAAATATAATTGAACTGAATGGCAAAAGTAAAGAAGAGGAAAAAAAAAACAATGAAGAAAAGATTTAAATCGAGTGTGCAAGTGTTAACATATGGCAGCTTTTGTAAGAAAACTGACCCAATTTTTTATTTCCTTCAGCCTGTATGAATTGCCATGTTTTGTTGTAAATTGTAAAGATTCTTTCTTTCTGTCTTTATATTCAGATTATTTATTGTATTTTGTTTTAAACAAATGCATTATGGTACATATTTCGTATACCATTAACACTTTCATTAAAACAAAAACAAAAACAAAAGAAACAAAACAATCCCTTTCATTTATGTATGCTGATATCTGTTTTCATACAAATTTACAAAATATGGCAACAATTAAACACATCGGAACATAATAAAATTTTATGGCACGATTAAATAAACAGAAAATTATGAATGCCTTTAAGAAACTTTATTAAAAATTTAAATTTATTTTCTCCATTTCGTAAATTTTTTGTAAAATTATTGTCTATCGATTCGAAAAACATATGCCCGCTTTGAAATTTACTTTGGATTTTGAAAAACATCTTGTCTTCACTCATTCAAGTGGGAGTTGTTTTTTTATTTTGATTTTCTTCCAGACAATATTGATTTTTTTTATTTCAAAGCTATTCAAATTCTATACTTTTAATGTACATGTAACACCTCATAAAATATTTTAATTATCGAATATTCGTACAAACAAACCCGAATGCAATAAGGCAGTCAATTGAGCAGACTTATCGGAATGCAATGCATTGGGGTTTATTAGTATAGCATTAGTGTTGCACCATTATAATGCAAAGAACATTAAAGAAGAAAATATTTCGTAAATAAAATTCAAGAGCCTGCATAATATTTGTGAAGTCTTCAACTCCAAATTACCTTAAGAAATTTCAAGAGACTAACTAGTGCTCCGATAAAAGGTATACTAGTTCCGTGAGGAGTTTTTCTGTGTTTTACAGAAAGCGCTTGAATACTTTTGTACACCTCAAAAGAAAGAAAGAAAGCCTCTAGCAACGTGGCATGTGTCAACACTTACTTTGAGTTGAATTCCTTTTTGGTGCCACCACCTTAAAATGCTCTTGATCAATTAAGTACATTTCAAGTATCACTCAATCATAAACTCGCTTAGTTGCACATGTGCCCAATTGTTTGTTTATTTCGTTCTTAACTCACATTAATGCGAGTACATAAGTTATCCGGTCAGAGATGGAAAATAATCATAATAATGCTTTGGTTAGTAAAAAGTATATGCTTTTACCAACATTTGTATTCTTCGATAATATACGATTATTGAATGTATTTTAGACGTCAACAAATTTCAATATCGCTCAAGATATTTACAGAGTTCGAAACCTCTAATTATCGTAGGAAATGTACAAGAAAAAAAAAACTTGGAAAGAACATACATTGAATCCTACAACTATTAAGAAACATCGAATTCCTTTACGCATCATTTATAGTAAATAATGGAATTATTAGACGCAAGCCAGTGGTTCAAATCCCAGCTCAAATATCACTTACAAAATGAAGTATGAACAAATATTTCTTAGGCGTCTTCTTCTTAGCAGTCTCCTGGCAAAAATGCTGGATGTAAATAAAATAGCAACGCAAAGTCCTTCAAAAATCTGTAGTTCGGAGTCGACTTTAAACGGTAGGTCCCGACACTCATGGATAAAATTAACACACACAAGCTTGGTGACGGGAGAAGCTTGGTCGAGACTAAAGACATGTAATAACCAAATAAGTAAGTGACCATAATTTAAAAATCGATCATTTAAATGGCACCCCTTGTTTATGGGATCATTATTTCTTTCACGATGAAAAGTCATTCAAACTGCAAATAAAAACAGTATTTGTGGAAACTTTTTGAGGCACTTTTTTGCGAAGAAACCTGCAAGTGCGAGTCATCGTTTGTTTATGGAATGATACGCCCTATCGCAAAAAAATAATACAGTAGAAGTCCATTCGTCCGACATCCAACAGTCCGGCATGCCTGATAGTCCGGCATCGCACCGGAAAATTTTAAAAATTTTGGTTTTCTTCAAAAGTGTGTTTTTAAAGCAACTAAAAACGCTCGAGAGCTATTCGGAAATTTTCGGAGTAGTTCGGGATCATCCGGAAGCGCTCGGTATTGTTCGAAATCAATTAGCGACCTGCTAATTCAAAATCTTAAAGAACGCCAAAGTCAAGAAAACAGAGACATTCGTGACTTTTTTTAAACCCAAGTGAAATATGTTTTACTGTACGTGTACATACATTATATGAAATGTAAAATAAACTTTGTTGTGTGTATTTGCATACTGTATTTGTAGTTTAATTATTAACCTAATTGTTTTTATAATTACCGCCCGATAGACCGGAATTTTCGGTAGTCCGGCATCGAGCCGGTCCCGAACGTGCCGAATTATCGGACTTCTACTGTATATCGAATGGCTTACTAGTTTGAAAAATGTTGATTTTGGCTTTGAAGACAAAAAACGTCTGGGACAGCCGAAATAGTTTGAAGACCATAAATTGAAAACATTACTGTATCAAGATTTGTGTCAAATGCAAGAGGACATTGCTCAATAGATAGGAGTGACCATTTCAAAATGTTTAAAAGCAGCAGGACCCATTTAAAAACAAGGAGCGATGTTGAAAGGCTATGTTGCATATCTGAAACGCTGTTTGATGGTTTAAAAAATAATTTTTACATCGAATGGGTTTCTTAATGGGTTCATTTCGACAATCCCAAGCGTAAAATATTATATGTGAAGCTCGGCCAAAGAGTAAAAGCTACATCCAAGCCGAATACTGATTACGCCAAGGTAATGCTAAGTACTTAGTGGAATCAGAAGGGTGTAATCTATTATAAATCATTAAAACTGTGAGATCTATATAGACAACACTTAATTCGCCCTGAATAAGTAACCAGACACGAGGCCATAATTGTCTATCATGGCAACGCTCGGTTACATATTGTGGCGGCGACCAAAAAACTATTTGAAAACCAGCGGATCTAGTCCCTTCTGAATACCATGTCTTTTAATCAATGCAGAATATTTTCACTGGAATACGATACACTTTAGAACAGGGTACCAAAAATTGGCTTTGCTTCATGCTTGGACTCAAAAGGCGAGCGGAATCCGTAAATTATAAAAAAGATGGAAAAAAGTTATAGCATCCGATAGACAATATTTTGAATGACATACATAACATACATACATACATAATTGGTCATTACAACCCTTCAGTCAGGATTACGACCTAGTTTCTCACACCACTTATGTTGTGTGTGTTAATTTTATACATGAATGGCGGGACCTACAGTTTAAAGTCGCCTCCGAACAATAGATTTTTGAGAAACTTTTCATGGCAATTTTATTTACTCTCAGAGTTTTTGCCAGAAATCTGATAAGAGTAAGTCGCCGAAGAAATACTTTTCGTATTTTATTTTGATGTCTGGTCTGGGGCTTGAACCCTGGCTTTTCGTCTAATAAGCCAACACACTACCTACTAGACCACGGCGACTGCGAATGACATATACTTCAAAAAAAAAAAAAACAATCTCAAAGCATTTATTTTCAATAGAAATTGCCAGTTTTCACGTTACACTACAAATAATAACAAAAACTAAGGAGTTCTTTTTAATAATAATAACTAAAACTCGAATTAAAAATTTTTGAATATCGATTACTAAAGTTATGTACCAGATAGGCTGACTTTCAAAATATATCAATACAAAGTTTGTATGCAGTTCTACTACTGTATATAAACTATGTAGATATGCAAAGTTGCCAAACAATGCATCAACTATAAATCCGTTGCCTGATTGCTTTTTCACTGCGTTAAAAATACACATTGACGACGTTTTGAAATAGAAAACATTGTATATATTTTGTACAGCGGCTTTATGAGACACTATATTTTATTCAAACACAAAGTAACTAAGATTTTGGAAGTCAGCCATATTAGCTACTTCGAGAAAATCAAAGTGATATAATAACGAAGAAGATATTTGGAAGATATTTTATTTACAATTTATTAAATTATTCAAAGCAATTCAAAATTACCATCTCTGGTTTTGTATCCCTAACGCATGAGTGGTGGTTGTCTCAAAAGTCTTAATTTATACCCTTAAACTCTTTGGGTACTTCATGTTGGAAAGGTCATGTCTTATAATATAAACAAATAAACAAATGAAAATAAACAAACAAACCAAAATAAATTTTATTTCTCCGCTGAAATTAATGCGTAAACAAATTCAAAAAAATATATAAACAAAGTTTTTAATTAAAAGAAAGAAAAGAAAAAAAAGAGAGAAATTACTGTTACATCATATGGAACAGAGTACATACATATGTACGTATCTACTGGCGCATGCCAACATTGACTGACACTATTTCTATGGGTGTAATCGTTACGTTACATTGAATGCACTTTCAGTTGCCAGTTGCCAGCTTTGCCATTTAATGGTTTGTTGAACAAACAACAGCAGCAGCTGCATTGTATTGAGCGATTAGATAATGAAAGCATTTCAGTTTTTTTTTAACATTTTAATTAAAATTTCATCCTTTGCATTATGAAAGGACATTCACATTGCGACCGCTAATGTAATTTTTTATTCCATTTCTTATTATCAGACTGCAATGCCTTTACAATTATAATTATTTAATTACGTACTCATACATTACATGCATACATATTCATATTAATACTCTACTGAAATTCTGAAATTGAAATTTTTTAATAGCCGAGCCTTAAAAAATATCAATTCATTAAGGATTTTTTATGGCGATTACTTAAGAGGTAATAAAACTATTTGCTATGAAGAGACTAACTTTTGTATTTTTACGAGTATATGGCGCATGAATTTCAATATGCCATAAAGACATATGTACATATGTATGTACATATGCAATGGATTGCAAAGTTACGATCTAAATGTTTGCAATACATACATATTTCAATTAAAGCCTTATACACTGTCTTTTAAGTTTGGGTTTCTGCTTCAATAGAGTTTTATTTTTTCAGTGTCTAATTATTTCAAGTTTAATAGCCAGGTATACCGAACAAAGATACAGACATACATTTATTGATGGCAAATCTGCCTTTAAATTCCGAGAGATTGCTTAGATAGCAAGACATTTACCGCTTACAAGTAATATGTGGGGAACACAGGGAAATAGAAGACAACAAACTAAAGTGGGTTCACTTTCACTAAAGAATTGTATAAAAAAGATTACACCGTCAAACTTGCACCCACAATTAACAAAAACTGAGGATGAAAATATCGAATTGATCAAGTAAGGGAAAGCTTTTAAAAAGAAAACAATTTGTCACTTGAACGGTGAGTTCGGCGAATGAGCCTGTTTGCAGCCAACACACCGCATTTTAAGTAAGGGTTTAGCTTAAGCTCCCTTAAGTTTAGTTACTGCTGACATTTAAATCAATAATAATGCCTAGAAAGTTATTATTTTCATTGAAGAACAAACAATCCAATAGATTTAATGAAAAAATATTTTTTTGAATGCTTAATGTAAACAAAAAAAATTCTCGATTCAGCCATTTAAAAACATAAGTCAATATGTAGAGAACTTCTAACATTCTCCTCGCGTACCTGTCTCTTGAGCATAAGGGTCCGGTTGAGTTTTTTTAAAATGCTGATGGATGCAACGTACTATACATTTGCTATTAAATTCAAACTCGGAAGAGTCTGTATTAATGTTAGACTGTATTTAAATACCGACGAGTATGATTCATTTACGCAGTCAAACAAAGTTTAGAGAATTTGTAATATAAGAGGCCATAAATAACTTCTATTTCGTTGAAGCAGGGCATCATGTAATTGCTTAAACATTTCCGAAATATTCTACATGGGCATTGCACATTGTTGAAGAATTCAGTACTTTAGTACTTTTTTCAGTACTTATCCATTTTAAAAAAACCGCAGTATCTGCGCTTTTCAACTATTAATGCATTAGCAACGTAGTGCTAAAGTTAGAATTTGTCTTTAGCCCCGTTTAACCAAACATCCACGGAACGTATGTACGTTCGTTTTTAGAATACGAGAAGTAATGAGAACACTTGCCGGAACGTAGTACCGAAACGTAATGTAAAATACTTTTTCGGCGACCCTATTCCATCAAAATCTTATCCATGACTAGCGGGACCTACAGTTTAATGACGACTCCGGACTGCAGATTTGAGAAACTTTTCATAGCAACTCTATTTACTCGCAGAGTTTTTCCAAGAAGACTGTTTTTTGTCTGAGTTATCAGAGCTGATGTTTAAACAACCCTTTACTTATTACACTATGACGACTTCAGATGTTATTATCATCGCGTTGGTGCATACAAGGATGCTTCGAAAATTATATTCTAAAAGAAATGCGAAGTCTATTTGTTTATTTATATTTGTTATGAACCCAAATTACATCTAGAGACTCGCTTATATCGGGTATTCCAACAATGACTTTTGAATTTTGACAATTGATGACGGTCATGATAAGAAGCTATGTATATCTGTCAAAAAAAGTTATCATTTATTCAATCTATTTTAACAAATCACCACAGCAGACCATAGACAATGACGTGTGTTCACTGAATGGACTCTGAAGCAGTTGGCAACAGGTTATAATTTTTTGTCGAAAAATCAACTTGAGGTACATTTCTGAATGAATGAGTACGTAAACGACTAAAATTGCCGAATTTGGGTTGGTACTAATCCACATGCAATCCGCAATTGTAAACGATTAAGCCATAAACCACAGCGTTCCGCGAAGCTAACATAACTTATGTCATCGGTCAAATTCAGGTTGATTTATGCGTCAGAGTCATGGAAAATTGAACATTTCGGATGCGCGAAAAATCGTGGCGGACATTTGGACGATGTTATATTCCACACTTACATAATTAGTCATTGCAACCCTTCAGTCAGGATTACGACCTAGTTTCTGGCACCACTTATGTTGCGTATGTTATTTTTATGCATGAGTGGCGGGACCTACAGTTTTATGTCGACTCCGAAAGACCGATTTTTTTGAAAAATTTTACAAAGCAAATTTTTTGTTTACTCTAAGAGTTTTTGCCAGAAATCTGATGAGAGGAAGTCGCCGAAAAATATTTGTTTAATCATTCGTTTTGATGGAAACGCCTGACCTGGGATTTAAACTGTGGCCTCTTGTCTAATAAGCCAACACAATACCTACTAGACTACAGCGACTTCGATTTGAAGTGTTTTAATTTCTATAAATGGTGTATGGTTATGGTTATGTATCAAAAATTCGGGATCAAAATTCTGGATTAACAATAATGAATGCCCCGATGGTCTAGTAACTAGACTCTAGTTGCTAGTGGTTCGAGTTCTACCATAGACTCCGGGTGTAGAAAAAAAAGTGAGAATTATTACAAGGTAATTCTCGAGAAAGTGAAACGTGAAGCTTTTACACTGGTCATGAAAAATAAAAAAGCGATGTTTCAAAAATAAATTTATCGCACAATACGCCTCTTTACTTTTTCCTACAACTAGCTTTCGGGTATTAGAATATAGAATGCATTGCATGCATAGTAGTCATCTCCTGAGTGTGGACCTCAAAAATATTGAATTAAATTCTTAATACATAAGTTATTAAATCGTTTCAAAATCTATCTGAGGTTGTTTTCATTTTTCTAATCTTCATTTTTATTTCTGTAATCTTCCATAATACGTTATAACTTCAACGATAATAATATTTTAGATTACAAGTAATTTTAAATTTTTTTCTGACTTTCTAATCTTAAATAATCCCAACCGTATTTGATGTATACGAATGTGCAAATTACTTACCACACCAATGGGTATCACCAGTCCAATGACGTACAGCATCCAACTTTTCACGGTGGATGTTTTGAAGGGATGCATCAACGATTCATCATCACAGAAAAAACCACGTTTATATGGATCGCCCCATAAAAAGAAACATAAAATTGGAAAACCAACTGCAAATAAAAGAAGAAAATGAAAAGAGAAAATGAAAAGAAAAGATCAGAATATAAATACGGAAATTATTTCTTTACAACTTCTACAGATATTTTCTCAAAATGAAATAAAACCAGCCACAGAGTTTGTTTATAATAAAATGTCTAAATTAAAGAAAAACTCGTAAAAATCACTACGAAACGAAACAACTTCCTCAATAATCAAAATGGTAAAAACATTTTCACATAAACAAACAGAAGAAATCCAGAAAAATCGGTGAATCCAAAAGGTGAAACCACATCAACTCATAATAATAATGAACTCCAAGACATAATATTTGAAAAATATTTTTACATTTTATTTTATACGTGTTATGATGGTATATTCTTATGCGATGAAAAATAAAAGAAAGATTGGAGTGCTTCAAGTAATTGTGAGTGTTCTTCTTAGTTTCTAGTACATAAGTAAGTGCGGTCATATTTCAAGAGAAACTAAAAATTTTATATGACGAGCATAACAAATTTTTCGAAGCGTTTATAATTGGAGTCTTGAACTCGTAAAGTTATGGATTGGTTTTCCACAAACGGAAGTGAATAGTGTGAAATACAATAAAATTCGGTAGATCAGAGAGATTTTAATTTTGCTTTGATCATATAATCATTTAATATTTGGAGTTAATAAAAGTCAAAAACAAAAAAAGCAAATCTCCTTGTAAACAAATCGAATAATTTGATTGAACATTCTTCGGTTTAATGAAATTAAATAAAATTTTAATGATAAAACATTCATTACAGAGTCTTTCAAATAAACAAACATAATAATTTATATTCAGGCAATAGAAAGTCCTTTATATTTCTCTGGTCATTTTGTTTGGTGCACATTTTGATCTGGTTAGGGCTTTGGACACAGTTTCTTTAGAAATGCAGCTGGGAATTTCCTTAAAGTATCGTGAAACCTGTTCAACGGTCTTTTCAATTGTTAATGACATGTGGTGTCCTGTAAGGACGCTCAGACGTTCATGTACATACACCATGCAGGGTAAAACACTTTTTATGTTATTTGCCCGGCTTCTTCGTAAGTGCGAAATACCAATATTTTATGGAGTAGGCATTACTCATCTCAGAAGAGTGGTGCGGTGGACATTCTGAAGGTATGTATCTTGTATAGACTTCATGTAGACAATATTATTGATTCCTTTTATGATGTGCATAGGCAAAAAGGAGGCGTTGTGTCGTCTACTTGAAATGGGTTAATGATCAATTAGCATTCCGCCGATTGCTGTCTATTATTTGGTTAACATTACTGAAAAGATGTATAAGATTGCAGTAATAAAGCAAATTCCACCGTGGTCTAGTAGGTAGTGAGTTGGCTTAGTATACGTGAAGCCACGGTTCAAACCAGAGATCAGCAATGAATCGTTTTTTCTCTACTCTTAAGTACTCATGAAATTTTGAGTATGAGCGAGTCAAATTCAACTACTCTGATTCATTCGTACTCCCTAAAACATTGATTTATAAGAACAGTTTGCAATGAGTATGAGTACAACGTTGACATCAAACTCATACCATTCGAAATATGTTTGATTCATAAGCCCACTCATTCAGATTTAAAAATTTAGAAAAATACTTATAATACTCATAAATGGTTCGAGTGATTCGAATTATTCGTCAAAATTTACAGTCTTGGTTGTTGTTGCATTTACAAAAAAAAAGAAAGAAAAAGACAAAGACAGTAAGCAAAACAAAACACTACCTTTTAGTGAGTATTGTAGTGTTCGTACGCGAATCATACTTATTTTGCGATTCTTGTAAATGTTGAGTAAAGGAAAGTCGAAATAAACAACATCATACGTATTGTTAAGTATGAGTACGATGAGTACTCCAAACTTTAAATATGAGTAGTATGAGTACGAAAAAAACTAAGTATGAAAAAATATTTCTCCGGTGACTTTGCTTCAGCAGATCTCTGGCAAAAACTCTGAGAGTAAATAAAATTGCACATGAAAAGTTTCTAAAAAATCTGTCACTCAGAGTCGATTTTAAACTGTAGGTTCCACTACTTATGTTTAAAATTAACACACACAATATAAGAGAACCCAGGCCGTAATCAAGACTGAAGGATTGTAATGAGCAATTATGTGTGTTTTATTAAATTATTTATTATTAATCGAAATAAATCGAAAAAGATTACGATGATTAATGTTAAAATAATAAATTCTTAGGAAAATAGGTCTTTTTATAATTTTAATCACGTAATGGAGAGCAGAGATTATATTGCTCTGAATTAAATGCATTTGGAAATCATTTGAAACATTTGTTTTTCAAATGGTTGCTTAATTCACTTTAGAAAGCTAACAAATAAATTAAACAGTAGAAAACATTTGAAACAAAAAAAAAAATGTAGTGAAACTATTTTAATATGTTCAACATTAAATACAAAAAAAGACCACATAATTTATGTTCAATACATACCAGGGTATAAATAAATAAAAAGAAGGGGGTACTTTTAAAAAAAGCATGAAATTGTGACATCCGAACACCCATAATCATGTCTTGATAATATTACGACATACAACAAGTTCCAATTTAATTGCTGAGGATTACATTCAAAATACGATTGCTCTCCCATATAAAATACTACGAAGTAATAATACCCACTTAAATATGTACACAGAGAGTGTTTCATTCACATACTCGTACATACATAAAGTCGCATGTAATTAAATCGACATTTAAATCGGATACCAGCAAACATTTTTTATGCTACAATTGTTGCAGTAACATTCATTAATTTACCATCAACAATAGCAATAACAACAACAACAACAAAAACAGACAAACAAAATAAAGAAACAACACTAACATGCACGGGGTATAGTATTTACCGAGGGTATAGTATTTACCGAGGAGTTCTATGCAACTAGTTAATCTTACGAGTGCTGTGTAATTGTATCGTTTTCAAAAACGTACGCACAAGTTCGCCTCGATTATTTGTTATACAAAGACAACAGCAACGACAACAACAACAGCAAATCATTTGACAATCGATGGTCTTTTCGTAAAAAATCAAGGGGCCATGGCATAAATTTCAATTACGCGTAATACCTGCAGAAATCGTATTGTACGTATAGCTACAACAACAACAATAATAACAATAATAACTACATGAACAAAATAAATTCACTCGTTTACAGAAAATGTTTTTTTATTATTTATTGTTTAGCGGTTGTAGTAGCTTTTATGCCATCGTTATATTATTTTTTTATCCAAATGCAGGCAGCCGTCAGCCGGGACAAAAAGTGTCGTTAGTAGGTTTTTAATTTCTAACAAAAAAAATCTACTACACTTTAACAGTGGTGGGTAACCTCATGTGTATGAAAAACATCAAAAATGTTCAATTCGATATCTTACTAAATTATTCATAGGGACTTGGCTCGCTCATAAGCCTTAAAAGGGTTAATTAAAGCAATAATTGAGATCATACATTGCCTCAGCAACGTTGACATTTAAAATGTTTGAAGGCTAGAATGGTTACACTGCAAAGCTGATTTCCGAAGTTGTTTAGGTTTAATATTTCTGAATATCAAAGCATATTGTCGTTCGTTTAAGGCTAGGACAATTTCGCAATAATTTTAAGCATCTTATTAAGGATGAATATGTAATTATATTATATAGGGTGGGCAAACTATCGGTTTAAATTTGAATCACTGGTTATTTCGAATCTGGCAATACTTATGTCATTCTTATCTGTCATAAAATTCAGTAAATTATCTCCACTGAACGTAATGAATCGATGTACGCTTGAGCAACGTTGTCTAGTAGGTAGTGTCTTGGCTTATTAAACACAAGGCCACGGTTCAAACCCCAGGTCAGACATCCAAACGAAATATGAAAAAATATTTCTTCGACGACTTCCTCTCAGCAGATTTCTTGCAAAAATTCTGAGAGTATATAAAAAATTGCCATGAAAAGTTTCTCAAAAATTTGTCGTTCGGAGTCGACTTTAAACTGTAGGTCCCGCCACTTATGTATAACAATTAACGCACACAACATGAGTGGTGTGAGAAGCTAGGACGTAATCCTAGGTTGTAATGGCCAATTATGTATGTATGTATGTATGATGGGCCATTAAGAAACTGCACGATAATGTCGATTTTGCAAAAAAAAAAATCATCATTTCGGATGAAGCTTATTTCCATCTTGGTGGTTAACTTAATAAGCAACATTACCGCATTTTGGGCTGAAAAACCCAGAATTGGTCTGACAGAAGCCAATTGTGAGTGACTGTTTGGTGCGGCTTGTGGAGCGAAGACATCATTGGCCCATATTTCTTTGAAAATGAGGACTCTATGATAACCGATTTTTTTATACCAGCTCTTCATGGTATAGATGTGAGTGATGTTTGGTTTCAACAGGATGGTACAACTTGCCACATATCCGATGCCACAATGGGTTTATTGCGTCAAAGGTTTGATGGTCGTTTAAATGATGATGCCAATTGGCCGCCAAGCGGCTACGATTTGATGCCGTTGGACTATTTCCTGTGGGACGTTGTTAAAAAAAAGTGTTATGCCGACAAACCAGAGACAGTTGAGTATTTCAAGGCCAACATTCGTGATGCCATTGCGGAGATACAAGCCCATACACTCGAAAAAATGCATGAGAATTGGTCCTATCGAATGAGGTACTGTAAGACCAGCCGCGGCAGCCACATGAATGAAATAATATTCCATTCTTAACCGCAACAATTGTACTTCACAACAAAAACATAAATTTGGCAAAATTTCAAACCGTTTTCGTTTTATTGCATTTTTAAATTTCCCTCCTTATACAACATATAGCAATTAGTATTTACAATACTAAAGTAGCAATTGTGGCGTGCCTTATCATTGCCAAGTTTATTGCATAAAAATTTAACATGAAATAGAAAAAAAAAAGAAAGGAACAACCACTCAAATACACACTCTGATCACAAACAACATTAATGGGAAAACAAACTCTTATGGAATACAAAACGATTCGTTAGCATTTGTTTTCTATGAGAGTGTCTAAACGAAAAGAATAGGAATTCTAATGCTCGATTCATTCATTTATTCTTTCATGGCCAATGTCTCTAAGCGGCACTTCAGTTAGGCAAACAAGTACAAGTCATTAGATTTCATTTTATTTATGCATTCACTGTGTATGGCTTTGAAAGAAGAGAAAAGAGGAAAAAAGAAAATGAATCGGAATTGTAAGCTGCGATTTTGTATACATACATTAGCGGTACAATGTCCTCTACAAGACAGAGATACAATGTATCTATAAAGTATTTTTAAGACAGACATACTGTCTGCTTTTAAGACGTCTTAAGATTGCGTATCATTTACTAACGAGGAAATGCACAATATTTTGGTATCAAGACAAATACCTACACAGTGAAGTTCTGGTATTTACTTGAAAATGTCGGTTTATCGGCTTCTTTTTAATTTCTAATATGGTTAGTTGGGATTTGTTGTTTTGCCTTAAATTGCGAGTGATATGGTCATTGTGTTCAATATTTGAAATCACTTTGACTAGACACAAAAGCAGCAAATTTCGTAACTAATTACTCAACAACTGGCAATTAAAGTGTATTTAAAATAATGCCATGAATAATTGAAATATTTCGTTTTAAAATTATGGCATTCTAATTATATGAAAATTTAATTGATTTTAAATTGAATTGCAGCATGTATTAGGAAATTGTGAAATATTTCTTAATATGCAATATATGTATGTTTTTTTTAACAAATGTAATTCATAGAATTTTATATTATTGGCACAAAGAGAACTACAGTAAACTGAAGTTTAAAATTTATACTTTAAGTGCACATTTAGTACTGCAATGCTTAGTAGGCAATTATTGTTTGACAAACTATCAAATCTTTCCAAATATATCACAATCAATAACGAAGTTATCGAATAGACAAGGGCGATGAAGAATATGGTCACCAGAGGATGATGTGTACTTTTTATAAGAAATATTACTCACACAGTCTAGGCATTGATCCAATGTTTTTTTCTTTTTTTTTTTTGGGATTACCGTTGTTTATGTGTTTTTGTTTTTTGGAAAGTTCAAAGGTTTAGCTTCGTCTTCCGTCCATTTTTTCTCTAATTTATCCCTCTTTTTGCGATTTTTAATCGATTTTCTTTCCTCCCTTTTCCAATTTTTTCAATTATGTTAACTTAACACTGTCTGTTAATATAACATTCACTGTACAAAAAAGGATATAACTTTCTTAGCTAACTTCATATACATCCGTTTTTTTTTTGAAGAATACAAAATAGTAGGTTTTTTATTGTAATTTCACTTTACCAGTATTTGAACGTTATAAGGTGGTTGTTGCAATATGTCTCTGTTATGCAACACATTTGCAATAGTTGCAAGAAACTTTAGTACAATAAGTTTAAAGTCGACTTCGAAAAACAGATTTTTGAGAAGCTTTTCATGACAATGTTATTAAGTCTTAGGGCCATTATTACAACTTCCCGTTAAAGTTGGGTTTAGTTAAAGGTAACTTTAGCTAAAGTGAACTTTAAAGTCACCTTTAACTTCTTTTCGTTATTACAACCTAATGAAAAAATAAAGTAAATTTTTTTTAGAAATATGAAAGTGCCGGAGAAATGTCGTTATTTTAAACGCAGTGGCAACGACGGGCTTCTTTTTTGTTATGTTTGCTTATTTTATTTATATTTGAAGTTGTCATATTGAAAATAATATATAATATGGCAAGTTCAAACATAAACTTAACTTTAAAAGCTACCGGTAGGATAACCCTCATTTAACTTAACGCTCACTTCTACCATATTGGTCAATTATAATAATGAACAAAATTTATCAGCCTGTTAAAATCCTGCCTTTAGTTAACGTCAACTTGTAATAATGGCCCTTAGAATTTTTGCCAGAAATCTGCTGAGGGGAAGGCGCCGAAGAAATATTTTTTTCATATTTCCTTTTGTTTAGATATCTGACCTGGGGTTTGAACCGAGGTCTCACGTCTAATAAGCCACTACACTACCTATTAGACTACGGTAACTTACTATTTAGTAGGCTTGAATGATTTCAGTTTAAATTAAAATAAAATTATCAGGTCTTCCAACAGGGTTTTCAGACGGTCTTTGACAGTTGATAACGGCCACACTGTTGTCCACTGAGTTGTCATTTATTTAGACTGTTTTACCAAACACACCATATAGCAACTACACTTGCAAATAATAAAATTGTTTTATCAAAACTCACCATGTGCTTTACCCATTGTTCGATCGCCATAATCATCCTATTGTAAGGACTTTTAGCATTGTGGTGGATAAATTCAGTAACGCGACCTTTAAGGCCAACATAACCCAAGCCATTGGTCAAACTCATCTACAATTATGCACTAAAGTCAATGATGAACTCTACTCAGAGTAGCTATGGCGGAAGTATGAACATTATTATATTTCACACATAATGGCATCAATAGGTCTTTCAAACGAATAAAAAATTTCAATGTTATCTCACACATACTTTGTTTATTTAAATTTAAAGATAGGAAGTGCTTAATGCAAAGCTTGATACACATTATAGGTCAGCAAAGAATCGTTTCTTCGCTACTCATAAGCACTCATAATATTTTAAATATAAGTGAGTCAACAATATTGAAATTTAACTACTCTGATTCATTCGTACTCACTACAACGTTGATTTATAAAAACAGGTTGTAATGAGTATGCGTACAATGTTGACATCAAACTCATACCATTCGAAATATGTTTGATTCATAAGCCTACTCATTTAGAATCACATAACTTTCGAAAAATACTTATCAATGATACGAGTTATTCGAATCATTCATTAAAATTTATAGTCTTAGTTGTTGTAAGCAAAAAAGCCAAAGACAGCAAGCAGAGCAAACATACAACCTTCTAGTGAGTATTTTAGAGCTCGTTCTTATTTTGTGATTCTTGTAAAAGTTGAGTTATGAAGAGTAGAAATTAACAACATCATACGTGTTGTTAAGTATGAATATGATGAATACTGCAAATTTTGAATATGAGTAGAGGGTTCCATGATATTAAAATAACTATGAATGCGTATAAGTATCAGAAATTATGAGTATCATTCGATTCTACTCATTTTTTTGAATACTCATTGCTGATCTCTGGTACACATATAATCTTAA
This sequence comes from Sarcophaga subvicina, assembly GCA_936449025.2. Taxonomy (NCBI): domain Eukaryota; kingdom Metazoa; phylum Arthropoda; class Insecta; order Diptera; family Sarcophagidae; genus Sarcophaga; species Sarcophaga subvicina. The sequence goes on from OW388084.2 coordinate 46,851,452, forward strand.
TATGTTTTTAAATAGTTATACAACACAGAGTGCCCTGGTAGTTTAGTGGATAGTGTGCTGGACTATTAGCGTGAGGGTCGTGGGTTCGATTCCCATCAGAGACTCTGGTCTGTAACACTACACCGAGCATATGGTCAAAGTTACTCAGCTCGTATATAATTAGAATATAATTTGGAATTGTATTGTAATTAATAAATAAATAAATAAATATACAACACAACTAAAATGTGTCTTAAAACGCCCTCTGTTAAAATAATTTCTATTTAGAACTTTACAGAAAAAAAACTTGTATATAAATTATTCGACTATACAGGGATAATTATTCAACCGAAGTTGGTTGCTTTAATTAATAACTTCAGCCAATTGTTCCAATTGTTGCCTTCCAAATTAAGGATTTGATCTTTGAGTTCATGTAGACAATCCCATAGATACATAGGAATAGTTTTAGATTGAACATCGTTTGATGCATTGCTGCGCGGCTCATTGCCTAACACTTCGTGTTTATCACGAATCATCCGATTCGTAGGTATAAATATAAAACTCGTGTGGAACGTACATTTTTATCAATCTTATTCTAAATGTTCGATATGAAATGTTTGGCTACAAGGCAATTAAAGTCAGGCGTATATTATGTTCGGTCTCGGGAATTCCAATTAAATTATTTTCTTGCAATTTTCAACGATTTGCGTTCTATTTTGCATTTTTGATTTCAAATTATCTGAACAAAATCGATGTGATTGCCATAATCTGGAGCATAAAAATTGTCCGTTTGGCTCTTTTCGTAACGATCTCAAGCAATATTAAGCAAAGCATACTTATAAAAGAAGTTTTTTTTTGTAGGAAATCTGCCGCCATTTAGTGTGATATATTGGAAATATAATGGATTTCTTTCTACTACATCTTACAAATTTTATAACAAAATTTAAATTGTTTGGTGGCCTCTCTCGTTAGTATAAAGAAACAGAATGATTATAAACCAACAATTGTTATAATTTCCTAAACATAAGCTATCGAATGAATGTCTCAAGCCTTTAAAAGAAAACAAAAATAAATAAAAGCATACATACAATATTATTATGAAAACTAATAAATTGTGTGTTTAAAATTAACAAAAAGGGAAGAATTATAGCCGAACTGTATGTATCGTTTTATGAAAGAATTAAAAATTTAAAAAAATTTTCGATTATTTTAAGACTGCCATCATAAACTTAGGATGCAAAGAACAAGATCAATAACGAAGAATGAAATTAAATTTTTTTTATTATTTTTACAATTTAAATGCTACTTGAAGCATTCTTCAATGAACACTTCCATTTTCAAGTCAAAAAAAAGCCATTACTTTCAAACAGAAGCTTAAGAAAGAGCCATAAACCGAAAATGTTAAAGATTGAATGTGGAAGTGGATTATTTAAAATGAAATTTACTATGAAATCAAGAATTTCTATTAAAATTAAGCTGCTGGGGGATTTATTGATTATGAGAAGAAAGAAAGGCTTAACGTTTTCGATTTAAATTTTGTAACACTTTGAAAAGCATTATGTGTCTGACTTTTGGCACAGGAACATCTTTTCTACTCGTCTATTATTTTATTTTTTATGTTACATTCGTTTTCATTTATTCCAACTAACAATGAAGACTTAATGCAACTGCTGATGAGGGGTTTGAAAAGATTAGAAAAATATTTGAATGAATACAACCTGAATATAATCGTATCGAAACAAGTATTGTTTTCCCTCATTCTTTCAAAAGTCACTCGCTGCTACTTAAGGTGACTGTTTGTTTCTTTGGCTTTTCAAAGATTTTCTTATAATTTTGTGTTTCGTGTGATTATTTTTGTAGCACCTTTTGCTACTTATGCCAGTTCTCATTTGAATTGTCATTTTATGGTTCGTAAATTGATTTCAATAGCCAGAGTCATCACGATTATTAATTTTTCGTGTTATTGTTTTGAAAACAAAGTCCAATTGTAATACAGACATCTTGCTTTATAATTCGATGGCATTTGATAGAAACACATTGTCTTGGCAAATATTACTGATGGTTGTATTTCTACTATGCAACCTGAAAGAAGTTGAATTTGGTGTAAAGGCTATTGTTTTTTTATATAGACAGGTATAAATATACATTTCTATAAACCCTTTTGAATTAAATATTAAACGACAACTCCTGACTAATAACTACCTTCGTTTCTTTAAATATACAATTACGCTGCTGTTGCTAGTAGTTGTTGATGTACATCATCATCTGGTACGAATACCAAAATTTAAAGGAATACTATTGTAAAAATTTATGTCAACAATAACAAATTAATAACAAAGTGTTAGAATTACAGTCTACTACGTTTACGAAGAATCTACTACGAAGTCGTCGTAGTCTAGTAGGTAGTGTGTTCTCTTATTAGACGTAAGGCCACGATTAAAACCGCAGGTCAGGCAACTCCAACTGAACAAAATATGACAAAATATTTCCTCACAGATTTCTGACAAAAACTGCGAGAGCAAAAACAAATTGCCGTGAAAAGTTACTCAAAAATCTGTCCATCGGAAACTGTAGGTCCCGCCACTTACGTACACAATTAACACTCACAACCAGCGTTGCCATTTGCCAAGTTTTCCTTTTTCCAAGTTTTTTGAGATGCGAAAAAGTTTTCATTGAAGTTGTTTTCAAACAAAACAAGGTTTTGCGAAAAATTCAAAATCGCAATAAATTCAACAATAACACGAAATATTTACATTTTTATATAAAATATTGTGTATTTTATTAGTCCCGGGTAAAAGTAGCAAAGAAACACTAATAGAGGGCACAGGTCTCCGGTGTTTCCGTTAAAAATGTTGATACTTTTGTAGAAAACAAGTTTTTTCCAGAATTAAAAAATTAAAAAAAAAAAATACTGGCAACGCTGCTCACAACATACATACGTGGTGTGGTTATTTATGTATGTATCTACTACGTTTTGTGTAGTTCTACTTAAGGGCTATGCTAAGGTGCCAACCATGATCGCTACAATTATCCAAAAGCTACAGAAAGATTACCTATTTCAGATGTAAATTTCCTATTTCGGATGAAAATAAAACCAAAATGAAATGTTATATCGCCTTGAATACGGTCTTCTCTTATTTTGACATGTTTGTAACATTAAGAAATTTTTATAATTGTGACTTCATTCAAGACTTTAGTAAACTATCATATACATAAGTATACAGTGCGCAGCGATAGCCTAGATACTATAATTTATGTTAACAATTTTATTAATTATAAGCAAATATTTTGATAAATTTAATTCTCTTTTACAATAAAACAAAAATATTTATGTATTCAACAAAACAAAAGAAAATTTTCTGGTGACACTATATTTATATTTAAAATTCACAGCCCCAATGTATACAAATGTTATACGTAATAATCAGTAGGATATCCCTTAAGGTTAGGTACTCCATTAAACTTATTTGGAATTGAATATAACAATTTTTTGTGTGTTTGCCGATATTTGCTGCCTTTCACTCATAAGCAGGTGTTTCAGTTAAGATTTGTTTGACACTGTGCAACTTGTTTTTCAAATGATATCTTGGAGTCATATCGAGAATTTGTGGATGTGTTTGGTTAATCTAATCCTCATCATCACATTAGCAGCAGTATTCTTAGGAACAATGCCCTGTTGGAAGTAACAGTCATTACAAATTCCAAATTCTTCCGGATTTTGGTTGAAGTTGTTCTTTAGAATGTTTAATTACGGTGTCATATTCATTGTTTTCTGAAAAGATTCCAAACTGTCTACACCAGGTACCGACACACATCCCCAGAGCACCACCACGTTTAACTGTTTTACGAAAATTCTTTAACTGAGCTCTTCTTTTTCCTTCTTCAGTTGTGAAATAAGGTGATTTTTGTCAGACGAGTCTAAATATATCTATTTTTGCTCTGATGGAGGCTCGTGGCATTTAATTCTCTTTCCAAAATAGTTTAAAAAAATTGGAATTTTCTTTTGTAAGTAGAAATTTAAAAAAAAGGAAGCTAATCTGTTTGAAGCACTGTACGCGACCGCGAATTCTTTGATCAGATGAGCAGTACAAAAAATTAGCGTGTTTTTTCTGATGTAATGGCTTTTCTACAATCACTTTTTTCCATCGAGTATGAGATGAACTTCTTCGCTTCAGAAAATTTTGTTCGTAAAATCAACACTGAAAGCACCCAATCAGTATATTTACAGCTTTAATTGTTATATGGGTTCGACGTTTTATGAATGTGGATGCAAATCCTAATAAGAAATGCGACATAATATCTTACTTTCTCTAATAGAACCCATATTTACGAGATAATTAAATATATTATAATGCACAAGGCTGACCACATCTCTCTCTTCCAGTATCTTCAATCAAATTTCTTTATAATCATGCCAATTGCTTATACAGCCTGTCAATTATTACGCCTCTTTTGTTATTACTTTCAACTACTGTTACACGTTTTCGGCTGTTAAATAAACCCTTCACTAAATAAGTGACAGTTCACGTGAATGTTATTTAAGGATATTAGCCTCACCGGACCAATAAATAGATTGATTTACACTTGTGAAGACATTCCATTATTGATTTAAATAATTTGATCGATTGATTGATTTGATGATTTATTAACTTTTCATCGCAAGTATAAACTTTTCATATTCCAAACAAATTGAAGTCCGAGGGTGGGTCAACAAATAAAAGCTCATCCTCTACCGAGGTATACAATTAAAAAATAATTCAATGCAATTAAACATATCTAACGTGGAGAATAGTGTTGTAAAATTGAAATTTTGAGATGGTGCTGAACGGTAACTGAAAGAGTACTTTTTTGAATGGAATGGAATAGAAAAACTAACGATTTATACATGTTTCTTATATACAAAACAGAAACAGCTCATTGGGAACGTAACAGATTGTAAAAGTCAAATGCCGAAAGAACGTAACGGAATGTACGTTTATTTTAGCATATGAAGACCAAATTAAATACTTACCGAAATTACATTACGGGTCTGCAAGCGTTCTCATTGCTTTTCGTATTCTAAAAACGCATGTACGTTGCGAGGACGTTGGGCTAACCGGGGCTAAAGACTAATTTGACATTTAGCATGACGTTCAACATGTTGCTAACGCATTAATAGTTAAAAAGCACAAACCATAAAATATGTAATAACAGAAAAATACTGAAATTGTAGCGGAGGTACTGTGGTATTTTTAAAATGGAAAAGTACTGAAAAAAGTACTAAAGTACTGAATTTGATAAAAATGAAAATGATAAAAAATGATAAAATTAGAAAAACCTATTAAAATATAATGAATTTTTATGCAATTTTGTAATTTTATTTCATCTTATTTATACAATAATATGTTTGACAAGTGGGCCAGATTCATTTTAAATGTACCGTTTATGCAACTAAATGGTCAATTATATATTAATTGGGTCATAATTTACTTCAGTAAATAGTTGTGATAATAAAACTGTCTTGTATTTAATTTCTTTTCTATGTGCTATTAAAAGAAAGATCTATTTAAAGCAATCATTTGATCAGGTTTATAAAAAATAAAAACATTTTTTGAACAGTTTAAACAAATTTCACCATCGATAAAATAAATCTTATGTGCCAACTGCATTAAATTGGAAATAAACGAGAGGAGAAAAAACAACGAAAAACAACTCAATACTTATGAGATTTAAAGTGTATTTAATGAAAACTTTATTAGATTTCCATGATAATATCGTAGACAATTCAATTTCTAAAGTGTCAGTGTCGGTGTGGTCTTTTAATTTATAGCAGCCATAACAGAATAAATACTTTGAACTACTTTCTACACATAATCACACACATAGAAACACATGAACAGATATTTTCGACTGGAAGTATATTTCATCGAATTATACAAAAAGAGGCCGTAAAAGTTTACAAGTGTTTGAAAATGTTTTGATATAAAGTATGTATACAAAAATGTTTGAAGCAATAAAAATAGAAGAAGAAAAAAATTTACACAAATTGTGTGTAATTTTTAGGCCCACGCACACAAATGTTAAGAAATCAAAAAGACATCTCACCTGATAGCATTCAGTTTTTTTTTTGGGTTTTATCAGTATCCAGTAACAAAAATAGAAGATTCAACCATCAAGTCAATAATAAACGCATGTAACGTCTTATTAACTGGCATGTAAAATATCCCAAAATAGTCTTGAAATGTAATTGTTGTTGCCCTTATTCATAGTCTTGGCTTACGCAAAAGAAATACAAGCGAGCGAGTATTTTTATTTGTTGTTGGCATTTTGGAATTTCTACAACTTCCCAGAATTTCACATGTTTTCCGAGTAAAAATTCCCTTTAAATCAATTGAAAAGACTCACATAATTTGGTCGGAATTCTAAAAGAGTTCTGTACATATCTAGTATGTATGGAGAGAAAAAAAAAGGTTCTATAAATTTATTTTATTTTCTTTTATTTTGCTTGGTTCAACAGAAAAACAATGTGGAAATAGTTTTGCCATTATTTTACATTGTTTTCTGTTCTTCTTTCGATTCATTCGTGCAATCATTATCGGTATTTGGAAAAGACTACCTTTGCTGTTCCTATTTTAGAACAAAGGTTACTTACATACTTAGGTTTTCTACTGTCTGACTGACTACCTATTCTTAAGAAAATCTATTTCATTCCTTTGTCTATTTTTTATTTTAACTTTTTATTGTTAAAAAAACATTGCACAAGTGATCTACACTGGAAATAAGAATGCAATAATGATATTAGGGCAGTCCCTATTTTTCCAATTCCAATAACTGATAATCGAAATTCAACAATTATTAGTTAATTGAATTAAAATTAAGTAAGAAATAAATTAAAATAGAGGTCGCTATAGTCTACCAGGCAGTAAGTTGGCATATTACACATAAGGCCACGATTCAAACTCCAGGTCAGACATCAAAACGATAATATAAAAAAATATTTCTTCGGCGACTTCCTCTCAGTAGATTTCTGGCAAAAACTCTGAGAGTAAATAAATAAAATTGCCATGAAAAGTTTCTTAAAAAATCTGTCCTTCGGAAACGACTTTAAACTGTAGGCCACGCCACTCATGTATGAAATTAACATACACAACATAAGTGGTGTGAGAAGCTAGGTCGTAATCCTAACTGAAGGGTTGTAATGACCAATTATGTACATATGTATGTAAAAGTTAAAAGTCTGCCAAGTATAACGTTGTTATGCTCCACAATAAATCATTGGACGGCAACTTACAAATTTTATATTTTATATTAGACGTGAGCCCGTGATTCAAATCATAGCTCAGACATCTCGAATGAAACGTACTATGAAAAATATATCTTCGGCGAGTTTCTCTCAACAGTCTTTTGTTAAAAATTCTGAGAATAAATAAAATTGTCATGATAAGTTTATTAAATTTGTCATTAGGACTCGACGATAACAATATTACAACTTGCCGTTAACTAAAGGGAGGATTTTAACGGGCAGATAAATTGTTTTTCGTTATTATGAGTACCCAATAAGATAGAAGTGATCGTTAAGCTATAGGGAGGAGCATCCTACCTTTAACATTTAAAGGCCACTTTATGTTTGAACTTGCTATATTATATATTATTTCAATATGGCAACTTCAAATATAAACAAAATGAGGAAACACAACAACAATAAAGAGGCCCTTCGTTGCCACTGCGTTTAAAAAAATCTTGTTTAATTTCAGCAGTGTTATCGACATTGCTCCGGCACCGCCATATTTTTTAAAACAGGTAACTTTATTTTACCTGTAGGTTGTAATAACGAAAAGAAGTTAAAGGTACAGTTCCCTTTAGCTAAAGCTACCTTTAACTAAACCAAAGTTTAACGGCAAGTTGTAATAATGGCCATTATTCTTACAAATTTTAATAGACGACAAGATAAAAACAAAACAAGATTGTTTCATTTCATTCTTTAGAAATTTATCGAAAATTTTTTCGAATTTAAAATTTGAAATCGTTTCTCTTGCGAATTTGTGTTCCCCTAATAATATCAGTAAATGTATTCACATATACGAGTAAATTTGTATGTATGTACATACATACATATGTTTAGCAAACACTAGTTTCTTAAACATTTACCTGTGTACTACCACTGAACTTTACTGACAGTTTATGTTCTTAAAAGAAAGATCTTTGTTGTGTAAATGGTTGCAATGCAGTATCATTGTAGATGTCAACTTCCTTTTGTGGAACATCTTCATGTCTGGGGAAGCAATGAAGCAGCAGCAAAAGAAAATTATTTCTTCAGGTTCATTGTCTTCGATGGTTAAATTATTGATGATCAGGGCCACAGTTTATTTAACGACCACAACACAAGGCCAACCAACAAATTGCTTTGCAATGTTTCGACCATTTAAGGCCGCCGGTACAGAGACAAACAAATAGACAAGCAAGGCAAAGACAGTCAACAGTCATCAGTTGTTCATAGTGCAATAAATAAATAAATATTCAATAAGGTTTTCGAAAAAAAAATATGAAATAAAAATCAAAACTGACTTCAACAAGACACACAAAAATTCTTGTTCAAAGTCTAAAAACATTCCTTCTCCTACAAATAATCTTATGATGTAGGCAGGCTGGCAGGCAGGCTGGCAGGCAGGCAGTCATCAGAGGCATGTAATGCATTTTAGATTTTCATCTTTTTGCAATTTGTTTTCTATGTACCCCCGTATACAAGTTGGCCATAAAATTTTGAGTCTATCTGTTGGCAAGTAATTTGTAAAGTCATTAAAAAAATCATCTTTTAATGACATGGAGGAAAATCGATAAATATTATGATTGCAATCACATAAAATGTTTAACAAGTTCGAAAATCAATTTTATATGCGAATTGAACTCCAATTAAATTTAATGAAATTATAATGCGAAACAAAATTTATTTTCATTATCAATTCGTGAATAAAAATTTTAATACGAGTATATGAACGAAGTAATACCGCCCAAGTGGCAACCAATAAATGTACATATATTTTCAGATATTCAAATTCATTTATCTGTCGACTGGTCGGTTGTGTCAATCATCGTTCATAACTGTTAATATTTTAAATTTCAAACACTTACTACATATATCCCCACACTTTTAATACTGCCTGCTAATGTGATAATATTAAGTGTGCTTTTGGCATGAGCAGCAAGCATCATTAACACAGATTGCTTAGTTATGTATATAACCCGACAAACGATTTGAACAAAAATTAAATTGAGAGACTGGATTGTAAATATAAATAATGCCACGAGAATGAGACAAAGAAGGCACCTAAGCTGCAATCGAATTTCAAATTTATGCCGTTTTTCTGTCGACTTTATTTATTTGGAATTACATACATACACACATATAGAATTGGTCATTACAACCCATCAGTCGGGATTACGACTTAGCTTGTCTCACCACTTATGTCAGCCCGGGGGTTTGAACTGTGGCCTCACGTCTAATAAGCCAACACCAACAACCTACTAGACTACGATGACTACATTTTGAACTTATTCACGAAAAATCTGTAGCTGTTGCATATTTTTAATTTTAGACACGAATAACTGTGGTCTTTTGTTAGTATAATTAAAAGATGGTATAGTAGCGAATATAACTTTTAATATAATTTTTGGTTCCGAGTAATTAAATCGCTCTTTTAGACAAGCCATACTTCAGTCACACTTTATGTGAAAAAAGTTCAAAGCACTAGAAAATAAATGGCAAAAGTATCATTTGTATTCGCTTATATCGAAGATTTTACGGCAACCATTTTAAAAAAACTTGATTTTGAATTCATCTTTATAGATGCCGAGTAATTTGATACAATGCTGCAGAAGATATAAAAAATTAATTGCAGATACAGTTTATCAACTTAATGCTTGAAATGTAGACGGTATTGAAGTTTCGAAAGAGAAAAAAATGTTGCCAATAAAATGAAAAAGAAAATAAAATCTGATCTGATCTATTGGAGTCAGAGTTACACTTTTATAGTGGATCAGAGTAAATCCATTGTATGTAAAATGTAGCCACAGTAGTCTATTAGGTAGTGTTAGATTATTAGACGTGACACCGTTGTTCAATCCCTGGCTCAGACATCTCGAACAAAACGAAATATGAAAACATATTTTTTCGGAGCCTTCCTGTCACAGATTTCTGGCAAAAACTCTGAGAGTAAATAAAATTAGCCATTAAAAGTTTCTCATAAATCTGTCTGTTAAAACTATAAGATAAAATTAACATACATAACATGAGTGATGTGAGAAGCTAGGACGAAATTCTGACTGTAGGGTTGCATTGATCAATTATTTATGAATACTGATCTATTACTAGAGATTAAATGGTGTCGGAGTTACTGGAACTTTTATAGTGGACCAGAGCAACTAAATTCTATGTAACTGTTACCTTATACATGGTACCTTATACATGAAAATACAAAGGCCCAGTTGTCAGATGACCGAGTTTTATTATCATAGCTAACTTTTATCATTTTGGTCTTAAAGCTGTCATAGCACTGAAAACAATTGTTGATATCAGATTTCTTAAAGGAGTATAGAATATATTTTTGGTCTAGCAGCAAAGCTAGTTTTGGCAATCATGAATATTTACATTAAGAATATCCAAATCGAGAATGTAACTCATAGCTGTTATATTTTTATCTTTCAAGCGAAAGTCGGTCGGATATATGTATATTAGAAGTGTGACCTTGGATGGCCGCTTCAAATATTTCAGTGAAAATGATTTATTCCCGTCTCATTATTTGCAATACTTACTAAATCTATTTAGTTTTCAAACGAGAAGGAACCTTAAAGATATGATCCATTAATTATTGCTACATATTGTTTAAGCAAATTTAATAAGCTATTATTACTAATATGTGTTTATGGGTTTAAATTACTGAGAAGACGAGACTAATGCTATCGTAATTATACAAAGTCGGCGTAGTCTAGTAGGTAGTGTGTTGGTTTATTAGACGTAAGGCCACGGTTAAAATTTCGACAAAACGAAATGTGAAAAAAATATTTCTTCGGAGACTTCGTCTCAGCAGATTACTGGCAAAAACACTCAGAGTAAAATAAAATTGCCATGCCTCAAAAAAATATGTCGGTCGGAGACGACTTCAAACTTTAGGTCCCGTCATACATAATTGTATACGCGGGACATACAATTAACACACCCATAATAAATGGTATGAGAAGCAAGGTCGCAATCTTGACTGAAGGGTTGTAATGACCAAATTGCAAGTCTATAAAGTGTATATTAGACATACATATACATAATTTTGTTTAAATTGCGTAATATTCACTTGGTTATCTCAACTGAAAAAAACCTTTTTATTGCATTGTATTTATGATCTGATGTGGCACTCTTTTTCATTTATTTATTCCTCTTTCGGGTAGCTACGTATGTGGTTTATCTGTTCTGCATACCGTGTACAATGATTACATTGGTTTTGTAAATCTCAGCAATATTCAGGTTTTTTAGTTGCACAAAATTTAACGAAAAACCGCAAGAATATACAAATGTGCTAAATTTTATATGTATGTACATCAGCCTGCGCAAAGTGTTTTCTATAGGCTTATATCCCCTCTTATATTTATTCGTATTTTACATTTCGCTCAAGAATTATAATTAAAACGAACTTGACACATTATGCGGTTGTGTCAAGTGAGTGTAAACAAAATACAATGTATGCTTGTCATACATACATACATATGTTAGACAAAGAACACTTTATATGATATGATAGATATGAAATGCATCTAAAAAAGAGATCAAGTTTAGGGGTATTCATGATGTCAAATAAAAGATTAGAGTTCTTAAAAAGGTGTGACAATTACATTCGACTGATATTACACTTTGGAGACATTCAAGTGAATACCCTTAATGTTTATATTGTCTTAATTTGTTTACTGTGTGTGTGTAAATGTTATTTAAAATACAACACTTGCGGTGTAATATTAAATAAAAATGCTTTATATGACAACAACAACAACAGCAATAATTGATTTTTTTATAATAAATAATAAAAAATAACATTCACAATATTTTTAACATAATAATCTACTTCCGCTAAAAATTATAGACCCTCCAAAATAAATCAAAGCTCTAACAAATAATACAAACATAAATTAAAAAGAAAAACAACAGAACAAAAATCATAAACACTAGAATGTAAATAATTGATGAATAAAGGTTTAACAAACAACAAATCTAATACAAAAAGAACGAATGAAACGAATGAATAAAATTGATTTGCTGCGTTGACCCGAACTGATTGAATGTTTATAAACATGTTTACAAGCATGTTACACTTGGAATGTTCTGTGCACTCCATGAAACAACAAATCTAATACAAAAAGAACAAATGAAACAGAAGAATAAAATTGAGATGTTGCGTTGACATAAACTCATTGAATGTTTATAAATATGTTTACAAGCACGTTGCACTTAGAGTGTTCGTGTACTCACTGTTGTAAAAATTGAAGATTTCTTTGCATTTTGGCGATTTTTCTAAATTTTAAGTTTTTTATAAAAGGTGTAATGTAATAAATCCCATACGAATGTATTCGATGTTTCGAATACTATTGGAAAAATATGCGGCAATCGCTACCGACAATATTAATAAATATTTTATATATATATATTTAATTTAATATATGTATGATGTATTGATGCCCGAAAACCCGTGTGGAGGAAGACGGGAAATTACTTAAAAACGTGCAATAGCACATGGATTTGGAAATGCGTGCAAACGGAGTAGGTAATATTGTTTTTATTGAGTGAAATATGAATAAAACGATTTTTTGAAATAATTTGGCCTTGTGGTGGATCGAGACAAAGACCCACAGCACTCGATTGGTTCAGTCAAAGTATGATTACATTAGCTTGTACAGAAAACAACTTAATTATCTAAATACGAGTTTATCAACAAGAATGTATTGAAAACCGCTCCTGAGGATATATGAGAACCTATACCAGCGGAGGAAAGTAGAAATCTGGCAAAGAAGAGGAATAAGATCGTCATATAAAACATTCCTAACATTGTGGATATTTTTGCAGTTACCAGAACATTTTCTTTATTGTACAAGTTATTGTTTTTGCCTAGAAATTTGGTATTCTCTAGTTCTAAGCACCTTTTTTTCTTTATTCAAGGCCACGCACATAATAATTTAAACTTAAATTTGATATTATTTACATAATAAGTCGTTAGAGGTCTTTTGTTGGGATTACGACTTGGATTCCTACACTGATAATGTTGTATGTGTTAATTTTATCCATGAGTAGCGGGACCTATACTTTAACGTAGAGTCCGAACGACAGATATTCATGTCAATTTTATTTACTCTCAGAGTCCTTAGAAGACTGTTGAGGGGAAATCGCCGAAAAAGTATTTATTTATATTTCATTTTATTGCCTATGGGTGAGCTGGGGTTTGAACCACTAGATCGCATCTAGCAAGCGAACACACGATTTTATTTGAAATTATTAACATTATTAATTTAATGTTAATAGCAACAAAAATTTCTTTTATACATATTTTTTCTTCAAAAATTTATTTTGAGATAGTCAGTGTACAAGTTTTTTTTGCACACTGTAACTTTTGATAGTTCTGGCAATACCACATGCAATTGTGCGTATATACATACCTTAAAAAATTAATATTTTTTTCATGCTTTATGCAGTTTAACTCAAATTAGTTAGATTGCAAGCGCCGTAGTCTAGTAGGTAGTATATTGGCTTATTAGACGTGGGGCCACATCTCAAACCCCAGGTCAGCCATCTCCAATAAAACCAAATATGAGAATATATTTCTTCGTCGACTTCACTCAGTAGATTTTTTGCAAAAACTTTTAGAGTAAATAAAAAATTGCCATTGAAAAGTTACTAAAAAATCTGTCGACTCCGACTCCTATAGGTGCCGCCACTCATGTATAAAATTAACACGCACGCAACATAATAAGTGGTCTCAGAATCTAGATCGTAATCCTGACTGAAGGGTTTGTAATGACCAATTACGTATATGTGTGTAAATCTAATTAGTCTTTTGGTTAAATAAGCATACTAAACAAATGTTTAAATGGTGTTCCCAATTTGTGAATTTGGAAAATATTAAAAAACATCTGAAAATCTTTAATTTTCTGCAAAGGACAGTCCACTGTCGGGAAAATATTTGAAACTTATGAAGTCGCTGTAGCCTAGTAGGTAGTGTGTCGGCTTATTAGACGAAAGGCCACGGTTCAAACACCAGATTAGGCATCTTCAACTAAACGAAATATGACAAAATATTTCTTCGGCGACTTTAAGCTGTAGGTCCCGCCACTCATGTATAAAATTAACACACACAACACAAGTGGTGTGAGAAACTAGGTCGTAACCCTGACTGAAGGGTTATAATGACCAATTATGAATGTATGTATTGGGAACTAATGAGAAGCAACGTTTTAGTAGAACTGTACTAGAAAAATTCCTTTGGTACATTTACATTTAAGACACAAAACTCTTTAACTTGTTTGGTGTAGAATATTGAGTTTCATTTATTATTTCGACACTTTCCCTAATAATTCATTCAATAATAATTTATTTACATTCCAGTTACAATTGATGACATTTTTAAAAAGCCATTTACAGTCGATAACATGTGTAAATACCTCTTAACAGCTAACAAATCAACGAAATGAAAGTGCTTTTAAAGAAACACACCCTCCGTCCCACCTTCATTACTTCATTTGGGTTTTAAAAACTTAGAAATTTCTAATCGAAAGCCTGAAATCACTTCAACCAAATGTGTAGAATAATTCGGATAAATTTTAAACCGTAAATGATAAAAAACAATTGTTTCTTTTATTTTCTTTTCTTTAAAAATGTTCTTTTTTTAATAAATTTAGAGAAACAAAACAAAAAAAATTATCAAAAGACAAACAGAAAACTCCATCAATCAAAACCGTTGTGATGATTTAAGGCGATGAACCAACACACCTCCAACAAACAAATCAAATTTAAAGAAAACTTATGTTTTTTTGGTTTTTAATTAAAAAGTTTCAATATTTTTAAGACAGGTTATAAACAAAAAAAAAAAACGACATTAAAAATAAAACATATGATTAATCAGATAGCGCCAGAAGTTCTAAGAAATGGAGAAATTTTATTTTTAACGAAAGCGATATGATATGTATGATACGTTGTTTCGATTTGATTTTCACTGCAAAGTAATTTCAATATTTTCGAAAATAAAACATAAAAAACAAAACAATACTTAAAAAAGAAGAAAACAAAAAAAGGTATATAGAAGACGTTGACAAATCTCTTGTTGACTTGTTGACACTGGCACTTAAAATATCAAATGTCACACTTACTAATGACACCATGATACGGTGATGCGACGACCGCCACTAAAATGATGGGCTATGCCACATAGTACATGCAGCACTGAGAAGAAAATCGAATGAGGAAAAAATGTTTCATTTCATTAAATCACAGACAAATAAATCACTTCAAATACTTAAAGAGGAATACGAAAATAGCTTGCCGAGGGAAATATGGAAAATACTCTTCTTGTTCGCTTTTCAGTTATTAGGAGCCTCTAATTAAGTCTAATTGATATTCCAAAAATAGTTCCTTTTCAGTTTAAAATAACAATCCAAATTGTTGTAAAAAATATTTTTTAAAATAACTCAAAATCATTGCCTTGTCTCCATCAATAAGAGAAAATATTTCATGAATATTCAATCATACCATGATTGATCAAGGTGTTTTAAAAATTTAAAGAGCAGATACTAACAAAATTTAATTTAATTGCTTAAGAAATTTGTTTGGTTAAGCATCATAGCGGTCCGTAGATGGTCCATACCAGAGATCAGCAATGAATCGTTTTTACGCTACTCATAAGCACTCATGAAATTTTCGGTATAAGTGAGTCAACAATATTGAAATTTAACTATGTGCTCTGATTCATTCGTACTCCCTACAACGTTAATTTATAAGAACAGGTTGCAACGTTGACATCAAACTCATACCATTCGCAATATGTTTGATTCATAAGCCTACTCATTTAGATTCATAAATTTAGATAAATATTTATAGTACTCATAAATGATTCGAGTTACTCGAATCATTCATCAAAATTTACAGTCTTAGTTGTTGTTGCATTTACAAAAAACGAAGATAGAAAAAGACAAAGTCAACAAGCAAAGCAAACACACAACCTTCCAGTGAGTATTTTGGTGTTCGTACGCGAATCATACATATTTTGTGATTATTGTAAATGTTGAGTAAAGGAGAGTCGAAATCAGCAACATCATACTTATTGTTAAGTATGAGTACGATGAGTACTTCAAACTTTAGATATGAGTAGTATCAGTATGATATTAAAATAAGTGTGAATGTGTATAAGTATCAGAAATTATGAGTATGATTCGATTATACTCATTTTCTTGAATACTCATTGCTGATCTCTGGTCCATACCATTGTTTCAATTTTAGCCTATGTTTTCCAGCAATTCGGTAGTTACCTCACCAGTGGCAGATGTAATGTTATCTGCCAGGACTAGGATTTATGACTGACTTGTGTTTGTATACGCGAGTGAAAACATGAGATACATTTTTGTCAAACTTACTTCGCAATAGGTTAACGGATTCATTTTTCGTAGGGTATAGTATGGTATCTAACTCTTTATTTTAGGCAAACAATACAATAATCGTCGCAATGGGTATGGAATGTGAAACATGCAAGCAAAGTAAAGTTTTTGATTGTGGTCAACATGACGACCCCCAGAACGATTCTTATTTTGCTGTATTCAAGTTGACAGCATCCTAGCAGCCGCTGGATTGTTATTGTTAAGTAATACGTACGTGGTCCAATCCAATGGAATTTAAATTTGGGTGGCGCTTAGGACTTTTAATTCACTACGTAAAAATGTTGTCCGACCCCAATATCAGCCGGTAGCAAAATCCCCTAAAAGAATAACGATGACAGCAAGAAATTTAAGAAATGATTTAAGAATAGGTTCGTAGAAGTCGACGTAGTCTAGAAGGTAGTGTGTTGTGCTTATTAGCCGTAAGGCCGCGATTCAAACCTCAGGTCGGACATCAAAACAAAATATGAAAAACTATTCCTTCGACGACTTCGTCTCAGCAGATTTCTGGCAAGAACTCTGAGAGTAAATAAAATTGCCATGAAAAGATTCTCCAAAAATTTGTCGTTCGGAGTCGTCTTAAAACTGTCCCCCCCACTCATGTATAAAATTAACATACACAACATGAGTGGTGTGAGAAGCTAGGCCGTAATCCTGACTGAAGGGTTGTAATGGCCAATTATGTATGTTATGTATGTATAGGTTCGTAGAACGTCCGGACATGTACACCTCCGAACTTCGGAATGGCGGATGCATTCATGAAATGTAGAATTGCCATCACTGTGGGGGATAGGACAAGGATGCTAAAGGTAAGTATTCAGAAAAGCACGAAATTAGATGCGACGTTGCCATCTTGTTTCTGGGTTCACTTCCATAAATGAAAGATTAGCAACAAACCGCATCACAGCTAAATGTTACAAAACTACAACTCTATGAGCTCTCGCTCAGCATTGTGCCTTGCTCCGTTTATCGTAACGATGTTGTTCTTTTCTAATAATACTTTGATTTGATATACATATGTATGCGCGATGGTCAGTCAGCAAGACTGTGACTTTTTGAATTTCAAACCTGTCAACAAATTGCAAAATTTCTTTTGTGTTTGGCCGTATGATTTGAAGAGACAAAGGCAAAGATTTTCCGCATTTGGCCCCTAGTGGATTGTCTATACTAATAAAGAAATGGTTCCGCCAAAAAAATGTTTAAACCCAACTAGGAAATGGTCTTCCAAACAAATCTAATTTGATGATCACAACAAATTTAATTTTTTTGAACAAATGAAAATTCATACAAACGTAGTACTTGGCTTAGAACAGATTTTATTGAAGAATAAAATGTTTTTTTATCTCAAACGCTTCATTTCATTAAAAAGTCATGGAATCAAACTAGTATTTTAGCTTCTTACACTTCCTGGTAATTTAATTTCTTGCTGGTATACATTAATTTTTATTTTCAACATTCTAAAAGAAAAGCTATCGATAAAAAGTTATCGATACAGTTAATTTATGTCAATTTTATATTTAATTTCCTTCTTAAACTTGACACCATATCTAATGATTTACCACCAAAGAGAGAAAAATAAAATCTTGGATAGTTTAATACAAAAAGAACAGTTAAAAACTATTAAATGCCATTGACATTCAAAGCTGTAGAGACGGAAAACAAAAAAAAATGTTTTTTTTTTTTTTCAAGAAAAAGTATCGTATAATACTGCGTGTGTTGCTCTAGATTTGATTTCTGTGATATGGAGTGCATTTGGGTCTTTTTATTTTTTTTTTCTTCTTTTTAAATTTAATATGGCCAACGAACGTTTCATTAGAGACCAATCGCTAGAACAGTGGGCTGATGTTGCCTTGTAATACTTTTGAAAAATAAATTTTTAAACGCATTTCGTTTGTGGGTTTTAATTTTTGGTTGATTTTATTGTTTGTAAATATTTTGAATGAAATTAGTTTGAATGGAAAATTATTTAAATTTTTATTATTGACTCTAAGAATTTAACACAAACCATTAAGATAAAATGCCACTAATGTGTGGGGAAATAAAATACTTGAAATCAAATATTCGCTTCTAACGAACGGATAACAATCAATCGATTATTTACGACATTAAAATGAATTTTCTAAGTTTTGAATTATCGATTTAAATTAAAGGAGTTATTTGTCTTCGAAAACTTTTAACATTTTTTTTCAATAAAAAAAACAAGAAACCGCTTTTGTCAATATTTTGATGTTTACGTGGATCACTAGAAATGAGTCAGAAATTTATGGAATCGACAATTAGACACAAATACATATGGGAAATAATACCAGTTGAATAAACAACAATTAAATTTGCTTTTATATTTCATTAAAACTCTATTGAAATTGGTAGTACAATTTACTTAATGACGCATACGACTAAAGTTGTTAACTTTAGACGACACACGCTTCCATTCTAATTTTAATTGGAAAAATCCCCTTTAAACTAAATTTAGTTTTCTTGATAATAATTAAAATTATTTATTATATTTATTTATTTTTCTTTTAAAAATTTTTAGAATTTTGATAAGATTCTGGATTGTCGTAAAAAGAAATTCAATAAAAATTGTTGCTACTGGCGGCATATTCAATGATAAGAATAAAAGACATTTGTGCAATACTTCTCCCTCCTTTTAACATATTTTGATTTAGTTTAAATCAAACAACACAAAGTAAATTTTACGAAAATAATTTTCATTTCAACCAAAAACAATAAAAACTGTAGAGCACTGCATAAATATATTAGAAGAGTAAATATTTCCATTTTACTTACTTAATTGGTCACTATTCACGATTATCGGGACCTATAGTTTAACATTGACTTCGAACGCCAGAGTTTAAGATATTTTTCGTGACAATTTATTTACGCTCAGACCGCTGAGAGGAAGTCACCGAAAGAAATATTTTATATTTGTTTAAGATGTCTGAGCTGAGCTGGGTTTATAACCGGCTCTCGTCTAATAATACTACCAACCCTATTGCCATGATAAATCTTAGGATGCTGCTCGGTATCTACAATGCCAATTCCCTGCCCAGCACCAAGGCAGGTGTTTCCTTCTGGGATGCATTAATGCCTTACAGATTCCAAGAATGTGTTCCAATGATTCATTCTCATCGTCATATAATCTACATGTTGGGCTCTTGACAATCCTCATTCTGAATCAGTTTAATCTGAGCAGTGCTCTGTCAAGAGACGGTTTATTAACCTTAGGTTGTTTCCTGATAGTCTGATGCACGACTAATATATTTTGATTGCCTCAAGCCTCTTGGTTTGGGAAGAGTCTATGACTCTCTTTATCTTCCCATTCGTTGAGCATACCTTTATAAAGAACAGCCCACCCACTATAGAAGGGTTCTGGTCCCATCAACTGCGTGGAAGTTCCCGTCCTCGGACACGACCTTGGGCCCAGCATAGGACAACTTTATTTCGCCTGTCTATCTAATTCAGCATAAGAGTCGAATGGCGGCCTAACTATCAGACAATACGATTATGTCTGGGTTTTTGTACTTACTATTCAAGATGAATTGAGAATTCTTTATACGATTAATTCTATAACTTTCATTTTTTGAGGCTGTCCAGTAGAGATTGTGCCGAATTGTAGCGATCTTTCCAGAAGTCGCCGAAGTCTAGAAGATAGTGAGTTGGCTTATTAGACGTGAGGTCACGGTTCAAACCCCAAGGTCAGACTTCTCCAACAAATCGAAATAGGCAAAAAATATTTCTTCAGCGACTTCCTCTCTACAGATTTCTGATAAAAACTCTGTGAGTTAATGGAATTGCAATGAAAAGTTTCTCAAAAAATCTGTCGTTCGGAGTCGACTTTAAACTAGAGATGAGCGATATTTTCAAAACTGTGATTTAATCACGATGATTGATAATTCACTGGTAACTACAGTGATTGAAATTGCCAAATAACAGTTACTTATAATGTCGTTCTTTGATGACATTGATTTTGTTTAGTAGTCTTTTCGTAGTATGTATCTAGTTGTCTCTTTCTTACGACTTAATAAAATACTTTATTGTCATTATTGCTTTCTTTTGGAATACTGTGATCACAATCACTGTTTTAAAGAACAGTGATTAACAAATCACGTTCACTGAGAACAACGTTCTTCAAAAATCACTGGATCGCTCATCTCTACTTTAAACTGTAGGTCCTTCCCGCCACTCATATATACATTTAACATACACAACATAAGTGGTGTGGGAGAAGCTAGGTCGTAATCCCCACTAAAGGGTTGTAATGTATTAAAACTTTTCGATCTCGATTGATCAGATTGCTAGAAGTCATGTTTAAGAATTGTATTTATAAGCAACGAAAAACGATTAATTAAAAAAATTTAAAAATCCAGAGGAGAAAAACCCCATTAATCATGACGCTTCTGTGATAACCTTCAATGTAGGTATTTATGGCTTGCAGTTAATCTTCTTAGGGCCATTATTACAACTTGCCATTAGATAAATTGAGGATTTTAACGGACAGATAAATTGTTTTTCGTTATTATGAGTACGCAATAAGATACAAGTGATCGTTAAACTAAAAGGAGGATCATCCTACCTTTAACATTTAAAGGTCACTTTATGTTTGAGCTTGCCATATTATATAATATTTTCATTATGGCAACTTCAAATTTAAACAAAATGAGCATATACAACAAAAAAACCAAGCCCGCGGTTGCCACTGCGTTAAAAAAAAACTTGTATAATTGAGCAGTTTTATCGACATTGCTCCGGCACTGCCATATTTTTGAAAAATTTTATCTGTAAGTTGTAATAACGAAAATAAGTTAAAGGTAACTTTACAGTTCCCTTTAGCTAAAGGTACCTTTAACTAAACCCAAGTTTAACGGCAAGTTGTAATAATGGCCCTTAATCTACCACAAGCTATTATTTCTGAAAGCTTGGTATCATAAATATTATAACCATGTTTTGCGAAGTCAAAATAGAACGTATTTTGCGTTACGTCAATACTATTACTTGAGTCTTTAGATGATTCACCGTTACTCTCAGTCTGCGTTTAGTTTAAACAGTAGAAAGTGTTAATCAGATTTCTATAATCAAATCACATAAAAGTTTAAAAGAAAAAATAATATAAAGAGGACAATAATAAATAAATTTTAATTTTTTTAATAACTATGTAGATAAACAATGTGAAACTGCTACCTACTTAATAATTAAATTTCTAACAATCGAAAAATCAAACATGCAATTTTAAAATACTAGACAATGTAGCAATATAACTATTCGGTTTTTTATATGGTTTTTGCCATGGGAAAATACATCAATCAACGATAGAAATAACAACAACTAGGTATCACACAGAGTGACAACATTCGCTACGGAACCACTTGACTCCCTGTGCTGGCGGAAAGAAAAAAGAGTAGCAATTTTTAATACCGAATAAAAAGCTTTTTCTCAAAGTGTTTTTTTCTCAAAAGATAATAAAAAAATGAGCGTAAAGAGAGTTACTATTTTTACTATAAAAATTGAAAACATTGAAAGCAATAACAAAGGAATGTAAACAAAACGAATAAGTGTTTTGCTCTCTCTCTATTTATCTCTCTGTGTTTCACACATGACTCAGAAAACGTCATCACTTTGGTGTGTTTGTTTTCTTAAAAATAAATAATAAAAAATAACACAAAATAGCAAAACTACAAAAGACAAAAATCCAATAATAATTTGTACAAAAACATTCGCAACTCTTTTGCTACAACAAAAACAAAATATGAAAACAATAACGAATAGAAAGCAAATAGTTTATGATCTTTAAATTGCTTTTTTAAGGTGATTAAAAATCAAGTTGCCAGATTTCGTTTTATACCACACACAAATAAGGCGGGGAATTTTTATGTCACTTAACGGACATTTAAAAATAAAAATATTATTTGCAATTGTAAATTACAAAAATTAATCGTTTACTTTTTTTTAGTATTTTTAGCAATGCACCCACTTAATTGTTTTCAGTTTTTCTTTTCTTTTTTTTTTTTTGTTAATTTTGCATTTAGCAGTACACACTGCGTTCATTCAACTGCTGCGTTGGCTGCGATGGAAAAAAAATTCATTTGAATGCATTTATGGATTATGAAACAATTGCGGGTTTTTTTGCTGCTATTTTTTTCCTTTTTTGAATTCTTAGCACTTTCTTCTTATTTTGGTTTCGTATTGTGTGCCGTACCTGTTTTATTTTTGATAATAACGAAATTGTTGGTGCATTTATTGTTGTTGCATGAAGAACAAGTGAATTTGCAGAATTGAATGTGACAATGAAAAGCTTATCCAGCAAACATTTACATATGAAAGTAACGTTCCTACCCACAACACTTAATGTTAATTTGTACAAATTTCAAAAATGTTTTAAAAACTACTCTTAATAATCAATTGTATTAGAGAAGAGTACAATATGCAAAATACCATCTACATACATACATATGTATTGGATTTGTTACTGAAAAACATTTTCTGATATGAAAATAAATTTGAATGGCTTTATAGAATGATGACCGAGTCTGTTTGTACGTAATCTAACCCGCGGCAGAAGCAGCTAGCATTAACCGTCTTGACAAAACTATGTTATAATCGAAACCGTTACTTTACTAAGGGCCATTATTACAATTTACAGTTATAGTTGGGTTTAGTTAAAGGTAACTTTAGCTAAAGTGAACTTTAAAGTCACCTTTAACTTCTTTTTGTTATTACAATCTATAGATAATATAAAGTTAACTTTTTCAAAAATGTGGCATTGCCACATTTTAAACTCAGTGGCAACGACGGGCTTCTTTTTCTCTTGTATTTGCTTACTTTGTTTATATTTAAAGTTAACGCATTGAAATTAATATATAATATGGCAAGTTCAAACATAAACTTAACTTTAAAAGTAAAGGTAGGATGATCCTTCCTTTAGCTTAACGCTCACTTCTAACTTATTGTCCACTTATAATAATGGCCCTAAATGACATAAAATGAATTTTCTATGTCATTGCTTTTAGGAATAATATTATATATGTACGTATATAAAATTTCAAGCTTTTTGCTTGTAAAGATGTCACAGAATTACAATTCAGTAGAAATCTTTTAGTTTTTAATTCTTATCAGGACTCTACAAACTGCATCTTCTTACACCGCTGCACTGAAAATAAAAATTTTCAGTACTCTCCACATTATTCCTAAATTCAAGAGCCATTAACGTGAGATTTAGACGATCACCTAAGTCATACGACATCATGTCAAGATTTTGTGTGGAAGATAGCAAATAGTTTCGTGTAAACTAAATACGAATGGAAATTAGGTACTTTGTTTTTGTGATCCACAAATCGTGTAAACGCAAAATATTAAAATTTCATTTTTACAACACGAATATAATTCTGTAATATTTTCTCACTGACTTTACATATTCCCAAGCCCCTATCTATTCTGAATAGATCAACAAACTAAGCTGAACGCAGCCCTGATCTAATAAAGTATGGCGGTTTTTGAAAAATTCCAAACAATAGAGAACATCGTACAACTGCGACAGCTCGACTAACCATACTGTGTCATCGTACGCGAGAACGCAAGTAAACGATAAACAAATAGATAACAGCCGAGTATATGCAGTATCAGACTCTGTGGACCAACAAGTAACTGCAGTATTTACACGACGTCAGCAGCTTTGATGTAAGTGACTGCCATTAATTACCTGGGTGAATTGCACTTACAGTGTTATCATATATATTTAATAACTACGATTTATGATTGACGGAGAAAGATTAAGAAATTATTGTTTTGTATTTTTTCTATTCCATGCGCTCGATTCTTAAAAAGAATATTTTCGATAAATTTATGATCCGATAAATTTCTTTTCTTTATGATATGTTATGAAAATTTTGTCATTCTAATCGAAAATTAATTTCTTAAAATTGAAGCTTCTAATCAAGAATAGGTATAAATAAATAAAATAAATCCCTCTATTAATACCCACTTCCCTTCACTATGAACGTGCTCTTATCTTTTTATTCCACATTTTGCGAAACTAGATTAGATTTTAGATTAAAATCAACTCCTAGTAAAACAGTGGTAACTCGTGCGCAAACATTTTATTTTTTACAGTTGTTTTTCGCAATTTGAGAATGAAATTTGAGTAACTGTTTTAATCTCCATTTAAAAGCGAGGCGTTGTTACGTTGTGTAATTTAACCTTAAAAGCAACAGGTGGGAGAACAATTCGAAATTACTGAGACAAATGGTTGAGTAATAATAATGACAAAAGCCAACACAAATAATTATTATTTGTTCATATTGCAGATCTGGAAATTGTAATCCGATTAAAAATAAATTGTTTGAATTTAAGTTTTGTAATTGAAAATGTTAAACACAACGTAATAAATAATTAAAATAACAGTATACTTCCCACAAGACGTACTACTATGAGTTTTCCTGTAGAATTTTGCAATAAATAAGCTGCAAACGTGGCTAGATGCCATATCCTTTAGAATGGTGATCTCATGCGATCGTTACGTCAAAACGTTGTAATTATCAAACAAGTGTTTAGCTTGAGAACGGCTTTGCCTCCCTCTATCTTTCGTCGAGTGTACCCTTCCAAACATCTCTTCCCACTCCACAGAACAGATTTGGCACCATCAGCACCCACATAACCTGGTATTCACCAGAGGTTAATGATCCTATCTGCTCAGACAGTCCCATAATATGCTCGGGTTAACCACATGCGAGTCGAGAGCTTCGAAACCATAGATGGTTTCTAGTACTATGTATGAATTTGTAAGATAAGAGATAGTACAATGGGTCAATTCGACCTGCGGGTACTGTACTTGTCGTAATTGACAAGTACACGTCCTCTAACCTAAGATAAGAGAAAATGCACGAACTGAACTCTATGTTCAAAGCCTTCTGTGTGGCTTTAAAAATTGTATCTCTCGAGAAAACTGTAAATGTTTCAATCAATAAAGTCATTTACTCTCCTCGACACTTTTGACGACTGCTAGAAAAAGTCTTCTTAAGATTTTGAACTAGCTAAACATTGGTTTGATACTGAAAAAGTCCTTAGACTTTGTTTTTGAAATTATTATAGAAATGTACGATAGAACGGTAAACGGAGATTCTATATTGATTACATTGTTCCTGCTCTCCTGATTGATATCAAATTCTCTGTTCAGATCAAAGGTAACAAAGGGAGGAACAACATTACCAGTTTTAAATCGCATGATAGGTGCCCCACATTTTAGTCGCTTCAAGATGAGGTAGAATATGGTTTCGGAAGATTTTCTCTTCCCAAGAAGAGAGCTGTCAAACTGCATATAAAAAATGTTATTTGAACAAATATTTTGTCCAAACAACATGCGTAAATCCATATTGAGTTGTTAAGATTCTGTAATACTGTGTTCAGATATGCACCTTTATTGGGTAAATCGCAATAAACGCCATCATTGAGCTCAATATTTCATATAAAGTTTCAATTAATTATTGCACAATAAATGCGCAGATTGTTATAATATTGAGTAAAACTTAAAATGCAGCACTGTCATAAGTCTGTTCAGTGCGCATATTACAATTATACGAACACTTTCTGTTGATATTTGACATCTCAAATGTCAACAACGACAAAAAACAAAACAAAACCCAAAATAAAAACAATGTTGTTGAAACAACCAGCTGTTTTGTTTACCAGCTGTCAAATCAATATTGTATAAGCAGCTGATGTCTGAACACTTAAATTATTGTACTCAATAAACCGAATATTGGCTCAATAAAAGTGCATATCTGAACATAGTATAACATATACATAGATAGATTTGTGTTATTTCTGATAATAAGAGATCCCCTAAACCGACTTTTCTTAATAGATTAACATTTCGTGTGTAATTGGGTCATGTTTTGACCAAAGCTTGAAACAGCTAAAATTGTACAATTTCTGAGGTGCTGAAAATATTGTGGTTCGGACGCTTTTGAACTTTATTATCCAGCAGGCATGTAACTAACTTATATGACTGCATTAGCTTTTGTCTTATCTCGATCTCAATAGGAAAAGAACTTTAACTGTCCCTTCAAACGTTTTATGATCATTGACAATTTTTATGATTTGAATATCTCTCCAATTGTAAGTATAGTACGTATGCATGGAATGTAATTAAGACCCCCCAGGCCTGATATCTATTTATGAACATACATACATATATTTTTAATAACAATCTATTTAAAGAAGTTATTTATAACGACAATAAAATTCTTTAATAGATAATAAAAATAAAAAAAGAGACTCTAAGAGTATTATTTCATTGAGAGCATCATACCATTTGAGGTCTTTTTTATGTTACGATTGTAAAATCTTTCTAAACGTTTGTATGAGCAGAGCAACCGGTTTGTTTTTGTTTTGCTTTTAATCGTTAATTTATTTAAAGAACTTTTGTGTCGAGTGATGAGAATTCATATTGGAAACACAGAATAAACCGGTTAATGGCAATGAAAACATTTCAAACTTTTGTTTTTTTATTTTTTTGCTAAAGGTGGTGAATGCATTAGTACAGTATTGCCAGACTGTAAGCTTTCTATAGGAAGGATATCGCCATGGTAGAAGTATATGTCATATTGCAACTGATGTTCTAACAGATAGCCACAGAGTAGCAGCTGGTTTTTCCTCTTCTTATTGGACAATGAAATGTCAAAATCAAACCAATTTGATGATTTTATCAAACCGATCCTAATTATAATAGATTATATCTTTATATTTTCTTTTTATGTAGTTTTTTGATTCGCCAGTTGATTCGCACGAGACCTGTACCAGGTCAGATTACTAGAAAAAGAGCTTTACAAATTACGAAAACCGAACATTAGTGGACTACAGATTTACTATCAAATAAATAATTGGTCCTTATAACCCTTTAGTCAGGATGGCGACCTAGCTTCTCACACCACTTATGTTGTGTGTTAGTTTTATACATGGGTGGAGGGACCTACAGTTTAAAGTCTATAGATTTTTGAGAAACTTTTTCATTGCAATTGTATTTATTCTCAGAGTTTTTTTTTTGTCAGAAATCTGCTGAGAGGCAGTTGCTGAAGAAATATTTTTTTGTTGGAGATGTTTGACCTGGGTTTTGAACCGTGGACTCACATTTAATAAGGCAAAGTTTCTCACTTCACAACTATACACAATACGCTCTGTGTGAGCGTTGTTTTTAAGCAACGGCATATGTTGAACCTGAAAGTTGTGCCTCAAAATTGCCCAAAACATATTACAAAGTGTCGAAAGATTATCAAAAAAAAATTTCAATTTGCTAAAGCTCAATTGAGAATGAATAATTATTATAAGAAAAATGTCTTATTTACTAAGGAGAGAAGTACAACATGGTCGAACGGTAGTGGCACATAGTAGCTTGGGGGACTAAGACCTCATATATACATGCATATCACTACCAACATATAGGAATGCAATTTTAAAGACATCAGTTAATGTCTTTTGAATATTGTTTGGGGGGATTGCTTCTTATATTATGCGCACATAGGGTTTAACTAAACTTTAAAACAATCAAGCATATAGTATGGCTTTTATTAACTGACTTTTTAATAAATTTTTAAACTTTCTTTCATTTCTCTATTAAGTTAATTCTTAAGATACATAAATATGTATGTCGAACTTTTTTTTTAATTTTCTTTGAAATAACATTATAATTAGTGAGTCATTCAATTTTTAAATTTAAAATTTTTTGCTGCAGACAACAAAATAATTTCGAATTTAAAGTTATTTATGCGATTTTAATTGAAACCCTTTAAATTTGTACATAACAAATGATATGGCAACTCTTCTACACATTCACCAAACATTTGTCGGTGATTATTTCTGTCCGACACATCAGCAAAAAACAAACAAACAAAAAAAAAACACAAAATAAACAAATCGTTGCAGCTTTTTATTGCTTTCCTCTAACGTGGAGAGGAAAACGAACGAAAAAACAAAAACAAATACGAAAACAGAATTAACGCCAAATATTTGTTTTAATTGTTGTTGCTTTAAACTTACCACATAATAAAATTAAGACGTCCAAACCAACTCGATAGAGAATCCGTTTATTTGTTTCCATTTTTATGAATAAAACTTCACTGGCACCACCACCACCACTGGTACTGCTGTCGTTGTAATTATTGTTGTTGTTGTTATTATTATAACTGCTATTACGTCGCTGATGACGAGGATGGTTCAAATGAACTTCAATACTGTTGTTATTGTGATTTGCTATGGCGACCGTAGTTGTGGCCAAACTAATAGTTGGATCCGTAACCGAGGAAGTGATATTGGAATTTAAATTAAGCGTACGATAATTATTAAAAGCTAACGCCGATGATGAAGTTGCCTGCTGTGGCGAATTAATATGATTGTTGATTTTTTCGTCTGGCCGACGTAGCGGTGTTGTCTCACTCGCAGACGATTCGTTACTCATTTGTGAGCTGTTTTCTACACAACGTGTTTGCAAAAAAAAAAAACGACAATGAACGAAAAAAAAGCCTTTAACACACGGAGAGCGCGAGAGAGACAATGAGAATCAAATAAATGGGGAGCTCACTAAGAAAGAGCGCCAACACGAAAGAGCTTTTTTATATTCTTTGATAAATGCTTTCTCTATAAATTATGCATGTATATTGTACATATGCGGTTGTTGTTGCTGTTCTTGTTCCTTGCTTTCTCAAATGACTTTGAACTTGATAAAGAGTATAAGAGACAGAGAGAGAGTGTGTAATAACTTTACGCGAAATAATTGTAGCAGTGATAAGCTTTTTTTTTATTATTTTCTATTATTTTGTTTTTGTTTGACAATTTACTAGTATCTGTTGTTTGCTGGGCTGGTGTAGTTTGACAATTCTTGACAATTTGTATTCATTGACAATTTCTATACAAAAATGTTTGTTGTATACGATTGTAGGTAGGTTGCCGTATGAATCATTCTCATTACCACTTTAAAGGCCAGGTAGAAATACTTCGCAACGAAATCCTGCAATAAGAATAAGAAAGACGGAGAGTATTAAGAAAAGAAAGAGGGATTAAAATTTATGTTCTCAATACATCATAAATAATAATGCGAGACAATGATCATTACCATCGTAGTATTAATGCTCTTTGATTCATGACCCATAAAATTTTCGTTTTTTCATGCAGCAAATATGTATTCATGATGTGTTTGCAAATGTGTGTGCATTGATGTATGATTAATGAGAAATTTCATTTATGATTGTGCGAATCTTCTTTCAATTCGTATTGATTCATCTGTTGCAGAGTCTTAAAATGATTAAATCTTATGCAAAGAAAATAAAATTTTCCTGTATTGATAATAACTTTATTGGAGACATAAATCCTATACACATGCACAGGTGTAGGCAGGTGTGGAAAATATTCTAAAACATTGTAGTTGGGTGTGTTGCTTACAAATATTGTGTTTTTGTGTTTTAGTGTGTTGTTGTATACAGTGTTAACGAAACTAGTGGTTGTAGGTTCAACATAATTTTATATTGTGTAGGCTGTCCTGCTGACATTTTGTTGCCCGTTGAATGTTGTGCATTGTTGCACAAAGTGTTGCAAGTTGTGTTTAAGTTGTAGACGTTTTCCCTGCGGGAGTTTTATGTTCTCTACAATTGTTATATGAAATATGAAAATTCTTATAAAACGAAGAAAAATTATGAAATTTTTGATTTTATAGCCAGAGGCTAATAAGAAATTTTAATTTTTTTAAAATTCATTGTACTTTTATTCTTTTATTCTAATTTTACGATATCTAAATGGATTTTGTGTTATTGTTTTTTAAACGTGTTCGGAAATTAAGTTGCACTCTTACACTTTTGTGACACTGTCAAAGAGGGTGTTTTTTTCTCTCGAGTTAAATTGAGAATGGCCGGTTAGGGAGTTGGGGGACATGACAAGCTCTTGCTAAGGTTACAAGGATTTGAAACAGATCCCAGCCTAACTATTGCAGGGCATGTTGCGACAAGGAGGAGTTGGAAACTATCAAACACCTACTCTGCAACTGTCCAGCGCTTAGTAGAACGGGGTTGAGAGCACCCCAGGCAGAGGCTTCTTCGAAGTTTTGGACTCTTTGTCGAGAGTCAACATTAAGGCTTTCCATAGATTCATAAAGCCGCCGTGGTCTAGTAGGTAGTGTGTTGGCTTATTAGACGTGCAACCTCGGTTCAAATCCCAGGTCAGGCATCTCCAACTAAACGAAATATGAAAAAATATTTCTTCGGCAACTTCCTCTCAGCAGATTACTGGCAAAAGCTCTGAGAGTAAATAAAAAATTGCCGTGAAAAGTTTGTCAAAAATCTGTCGTTCGGAGTCGACTTTAAACTGTAAGTCTCTCCACTCATGTATAAAATTAACACACACAACATAAGTGGTGTGAGAAACTAGGTCATAATCCTGACTAAAGGGTTGTAATGGTCAATTATTTATGTTATGTATGTATAGATTCATAAATAGGTTGAGCTGGGGCTTCAAGCTTTTAGTCGCGCTCTCTTGTGTGTTTCTAGTCCACATGTTTTTCTCCGTCTCTTTATCCTTACTTTCCTAGCTCTTCTCCTTTTCCAATTTCAATATTCGATCTCTCTCCTCTAGGACTTATTTACAATGGATCTTTTTGACCCCTTGGGTATTGTACTTGTCCCACAAGTACACGCCCCCAAACCTAACCTAACGTAACCTAATTTTTTGTGTAGGAGAGGGCGAGTAGTATCGTGAAAACACAATAAGTAATGCAAGCGTACGACGTTGAGATAAAATACGAATTGAAAATTCGCAGTCGTACGGTTCTTTTCGTTTTTCTAAATTTTTCATAAATTCATTAGATCAGGGATGCATTGATTTTACATTGTTTTGGTATTTAACTAATCGTGTAAACGCGAAAATAGACCTACCGACAGATTTTTGTCCTCATTTTAAAAATACGGATGAAGTTCTGCGATATTATCGCTCTAACTTAACGTACGTAAAAGCTTATCGTGTAAATGAGCCTTTAGGTGTAGAAAAAATATTCTGTGAGTATGAATGCATTGACGTATGCCTATTTGTTGTTTTAAACAACCAACAAATAATAAATTTTTGAAATTTGTTTTGCACGCTTCGCCTAATTTTGTGGATTGCATGTTACGGATCGAGTCCAAAGTTTAAGTTCGAATTATAATGAACTCTCTGAACGATAATGCAATTCGGCAATGCATTTCATATTTCGAACGTCAATCATAATCATTATGGTTGTGTTTTTTTTTATTCATATGTTTATTGTTGTTGTTGTTATTTTTAACATAAACCCTCCAGTAAACGCAATGAATCAGTAAACGAATTGAACAATTTCCAAATATTTGTTTATCCATCTGACTGACTGTCTGTCAGTCACTTGAATCATGTGTGTGACCCATGTTAGTTGATTGAATAAATCATAATGAACGGGTAAAAAAAACAAGAGTGATAATAATGATGGATACTATTATTGTTGTTGTTGTTGTTGTTCTTATTGAAGAAATATTGATTTTTACCAATCAACCCACCCTATTGTAAGTGATAACAATGAATGAAAAGCCCTTTTTTGAATTGTGTTATGTTACGCTTTGTGTTTTCTTTTTTCTTGTTTTTTATGTTCGTTTCCACACTTTTCTTTTCATGGTTAATTTACACCTGATGGACTTGTTACATTCAAGAGAAGCTTTTCTTACGGTCTTAGTTTCGATTATCAATCATCTACTGTTCGTTACCACCATTTTACCATTCAGTTTTCAGTCATTAAGGCAGTGATGAAGTCATTCAATAAGAGCCGTCGTAAAAAAATATGTTTTTAATTAATGATTAATGAATGATAAGTTTTACATTTGAATTCTTTTCAATTGTTATCCATCAAAACAATTTATTATTTGGATTGTGAACGAACTGCTGCAGCTGGGAAGTTAAAAATTTGAAAATCATACTTCCAGTTAAATTCAGTAGTAGCGACGAAAATGATTGTATTTGGAAATCTATAAGGAAGGAAACGAATATTTCAGTGAGTTTCGTGAGACTTATTAAAGCGAACTTGAAGATCAAATTTTTAAATAGTGGGAGTATCGAAGTCGCCGTGGTCTAGGAGGTAGTATGTTGGCTTATTAGACGAAAAGCCAGGCGACTTCCTCTCAGCAGAGTTCTAGCAAAAACTCTGAGAGTAAATAAAATTGCCATGTAAAGTTTCACAAAAATTTGTCTTTCGGAATCGACTTTAAACTGTAGATCCCGCCACTCATGTATAAAATTAACACACACAACATAAGTGGTGTGAGAAACTAGGTCGGAATCCTGACTGAAGGGTTGTAATGACCAATTATGTATGTATGGGAGTATCAAAAATTAACCCTCTTTTGCAGGAAAGTGAAAGTTTAGTTTCTCACACCATTTATGTTGTGTGCGTTAGTTTTTATACATGAGTCGCGGGACCTACAGTTTAAAGTCCACTCCGAACGACAGATTTTTGAGAAACTTTTCATGGCAAATTTTTATTTACCCTCAGAGTTTTTGAGAGGAAGTCGCCGAATAAATACTTTTTTTGTATTTCGTTCTGATGTCTGACCTGGGGTTTGAATCCAGTCTTTACGTCTAATAAGCCAACACACTACCTACTCGACTACGGCGACTTACAAAAAAGAGAAATGGAAGTGTTTTGCAACGAGACTTAGTAACAGAAATTAATGGAGTAATCTGGAAGCTGCATACTCTCTTAAAAGATGAACTATTTTGTAGTAGACAGATGGGTTTTAAAACGGATCTTGGCACAAGAAGCGAGGGATGAAATACACAGATGGGAAAACTCGCAGGTATCTTCCAAGCAGAAGTCTACGCCAACGAAAGATGTGCTCAATTCCAATTGGATAGGAGATAAAAAAGACAAGACACATCAGTTCTATCTGACAGTTAGGCCGACAGTCGATCACTCGAAGCTTATGAGGTTAAATCGAAGATAGTGTGGGACTGTCTGAAGAAGATGAAGTAGCGATGTAGGCAATATAAGGTTACCGTCTGCTGGATCTCAAGTTATATGGGAAGTTTCTGTAATGATAAAACCAAGTGGGTTTGAGGCAATCAAAACAATAAGAGGAGATGTAAGTTAGGCATCAGTTTTTAAAGAAAATATCCTGAGGTTGGTAACAGGACAGGAAACTGTAGGCCCAGAGTACACTTATTTAGAAAGACTCCATTTCGAGTCCAACATGTAGATTTTGTGACGATAATGATGAATTATCAAAAGACATTCATGATACCTATGAGGCATTAATGAACGAAACATTCGAGTGCATGCCAGGTGCTGGACAGGGAATGGGGTTTGTTGACATCAAGCAGTGTAATGAAACTTGTCATGCAATAATAGGGATAAAGATGGGACATCCACAGTACATTTTCTATGTCGAAACGTATAGGCAAAGGTGATGTGGAAAAAATCCATACTTTCAAAAAACTATCGGGATGCTTGAGAGATGGCATTCGGAAATAGCAAATTAAATAAATTTAATCAGTACTACAATCAAATTTTTTACGATTGCAATTAGTTTTGTGTTCTAGGGCGACTGCTAATTAAGCCCAACCTAACCTTATATTTACAGTGTCAAGCATTTGAAAAAGAAATTATTTTATTTTTGTTCGTGAAGTTTTACACGCACTATCGGCCTAAGGAACATAAATTTTCTATTCTTTTTTTTATTTTCTTCTTATTTTGAATTCATTTTTTCGCTTTTCTAAAGAAAATCGTTATTGTTTTCAATCAAAATAATTATTAATTCGGAGTAATTTCAACGAATTATTGGAATTCAATCACAAATGATTCAATTTGACCCCATGTATTGTATTCTGATTTCTTTTGGTTTTTATTTTTTTTTCTCCATCATTAAGAATGTTTGATTGCAATCGAGCTTATCATGAATTCAGGCAATAGTTTTGCTTAAATTACAGTCTAATGGAAAGTCAACAATAAAATAGAGAGGAAAACAAATAAGAAAAATGAAAAAAATATTTCTCAACCGCAGCAAATATCATGATTTTCTTGTACGAGATCTTAATGTTAATAAGTCCAGTCAGAATCAAAATTGAAAACAAACAAATCGATTCTGCATCGATGCAATTCTAAAGAATATTCAAAAAAAAAAAGAATAAAAATCAACTTCAACTTCAACTCAAGCATATAAGGTGGTATTCAATTCGTTTTCATTTGAATGCAGAATACCATGTTGCTGTTGCCGTGCTGCCGGCTGGCAAGCACGTGCAGTTTTACGGCAGTATGTGTTTTCTTATATTTGCGGTCTGCGGCAAGTGTGTTACGCTTAATACAGTTTCCGTTCGTTTCGAATAGCAAAACTTTGTTGTGATCCTTATCGTCTCACGTCACTATCCGCTTGCAGTTGATGAAATTAAAATACGGGGATGAAAAGAGTAGAGAGGGAAAATTGAAAATCATCTTATTTAACACACAATTAAACTGAAATGCAATGCAGTAAAGCGTTGTGAATTAAAAATTAAATGAAATTAAATGAACGACCGAACAACCGATTCGAGGGAACGAGATGTAAGTGTAGACGAGATGTGACAAGATGGAAAAAAAGCGACGCTGAAATGTTGACATTGGCCGTGTTAATGTGTCTGATAATAATGTTTAGCAGCAATGTGTTGAATATTTAAAACCTTTAGTGCAGTATTATAATCGCAACTAATCTGAAATGATGGAGTACGTATTACAATTCGCAAACTTTTGCTGATGCAATTCTCAAATGAAAATCTGTTACATAAGCTATTAGAAGCTTTGTTTTCTTTCTGCTTTATAAATATGTTCCATAATAGCTCCGTGACACTATATTAACGTTTTACGAATAATTGTAGAACTTTGTTGAAGGAAACTTCGGTAAAAATTGACCAATTAGGTGGTACAGCATTAACTCCTGTATAATTTTGAGATTCTTCTGGTCTATACACGATAGACGGATGGCTTCTGGACGCCATAGCTTGTTAAAAATTATTTTAATGAAGACTCCAACTCCGGCAATTAAAAGGGTGTAGAGTATCCAGTAAACTAAATATGTGATGAGAGCATACGACATTAAGAGAAATTAAGGATGAAAATTTAGCAGCCGTAAAGCTGTCTTCGTTTTTTAAAATTATTCATAAACCATCAAACATGATTAGGTCCAGGGTGCAATTATTTTTATTCATTTTAGTTTCTTACTAATCGTGTAAAGGCGAGTAAAATCTAACGTAAGATTTTTATCCTCATTTTTAAAATTCGAATGGAATTTCATAAAATTTTTTCTCTGACTTTACGTACGCAAGCCCTTATCGTGTTAATTGGCCTTTAGAAGTGTGCAATTCTTATCTGCGCTGTAGCTATTTTACGGTCTACTATTTAATAGCCAATAACGAAGTTAGAGGCAATTGAATCAGATGATACTCGAAGCACTTCGATTGACCCTTAACTGCGTCAACAAATCAAAAGATTTCTGTGGAGAAAGAGCAGGAGGTGCACATACTCCTTTTCACTTATGAAAACAATTGTGACATTCATACTAACTTGTTGTAAAAAACATATTGTTTAAAATACATAACTCCATATCCTCTATTATCCCTTCAAGCATTATTATTTTTTAAAAAACAACAAAAGAAAGAAACATTGAAATCGAATTGTTTTTTAAGAAACTGTACTAAGAGCTCAATTGAACTAGCTATTGATTCCTACCGGATTTTTGTTTCCAGAATGAAACCGTAAAATCTTTCGAACGGAAGTTGCTTAATTCAACTTATATAGAAGGTACAAATGATGGGACATAGTAATTCTATCTGACAAACAGGTCGCCTTTATAGCATTTGGCTCTTATAAGATGAAATCGAAGATAGTATGAGAATATCTGCATACATACATACATAATTGGCGGGATGAGTGGCGGGACCTACAGTTTAAAGTCGACTCCGAACGACATATTTTTGAGAAACTTTTCATAGCAATTTTATTTACTATCAGAGTTTTTGCCATAAATCTGCTGAGAGGAAGTCGCCGAAGACATTTTTTTCATATTTCGTTTTGTTGAAGATGTCTGACCTTGGGTTTGAACCGAGGCCTCATTATTAATAAGCCAACATACTACCTACTAGACTACGAATACTGAGAATATCTGGGGGTTGGAAAAATTAGGTTTCCCTCTGTTGGAGACTTTTACGCCGCTGATGGAGGCATAACTTTTCTGTGGAGTGAAGATATGTATATGTTTGGCAAGGCGTGCTCAACGAAAGGAAAGATAAAGAGAGGCTTAAAGACTGTTCTGAAATCAAGTGAGTTTGAGGCTGTCAAAACCTTAATTGGGCAATTACAATAAGAAGAGATCTGATGCTATCCAGGAATAATCCATAGTTAGTAACCGTCCTTTTGACACATCATTATAGACTTAACGTACTCTTGTTCCGAATTGGGATCGTGTCGAATCCAACGTGTAGATTCTGTGATGGTGATGAACATAGTACCTATTAGTTACTAATGCACATACATACATACATAGTTCGTCATTACAATCTGTCAGTAAGGATTATGCCCTAGCTTGTCACACCACTGCGAGTGTTAAATTTTATACATGAATGGCGGGATCTACAGTTTAAGGTCGACTCCGAGCGACAGATTTTTGAGAAACTTTTCCATGGCAATTTTTTTATTTACTCTCAAAGTTTTTGCCAGAAATCTGCTGGGAGGAAGTCGCCGAGAGAAATATTTTTTCATATTTTGTTTTGCTGGAGATGTGTGACCTGGGGTTTGAACCGTGGCCTCACGTCTAATAAGCCAATACACTACCTACTAGAATACAGAGACTAATGTATCCAGTATTCTTCAATACTAAGATAATTTTTAGTAGCCTTCAAAAGACACGTGTACAAATATTACAACTGTCGGACAAATAGTTTGTGGGATAAAGCATTTGATTGAAGCAACTTGTTCTAGTTTGAAGAAAATTGACAAAGGATTGCTTTTCGGCGAAGCCAAAGCCCGAGTTGATAAATATTATTCGATATATTTTGCACCAGGAAATCAACTGGTTTATTAAGTTTACACGACGTTAAGTGAATACCGCGTAAGATGCCTGCAGTGGACACCACAAAGAGGTTGTTACCAACGAAAAAACCCCACAAAATAATTTTGATTGACTACAAACTAAAGCTAATCCAGATAGTTGAGACTCCAAAGATCTCAAAAGAGTTTTTTCGGCATATCGTATATGAATATTTAAGTGAGGAAAACTCTGTTCATAACGAACTTCGCACCAATTTGACCTTCGTTAGGTTAACTAAACAGTGTTTGAACAAATTTGTGCATCACATTATACGGAATATACATACATAAGTCGTGTATTCTACAAGTTTATGCAACGGTGTATTGCATTGAACAGAATTAGTTAGTGACTAATCCTATTACCATTTAACTTTTATTTTACAGTCCAGAAATGAACGAGAACAGCTTTATTAATTATTAATGATGACTGCTTTAGTGGGCGCCACAACTGCACAACGTTAATTCTTAAATATTTACTCTTTGTGGTATGTGCTGCTTCTTTAGCAATTGTTGCAATAGGGAAATAAAAGCAACAACTTTGTTGCCACTTCTAATATTTACTGACTTGAAGACTGAATGAGTTTTCTTAAGCCAGCAGCAGATTTACTAACTGACGCCTAGCCAGCCAGTTATGATCAATGGCTGGTTGGTAAATTGTTGAGACAGACGCTGATACTTATGGCTGTTAATGCGGCTACAGTGGTATCTTTAGTCATTATTACTCGTACATACCAACGTTAATGTCATCGATTGTAAGTGTAAGTAAGAATGTAAGGAGGGAGTAGTGCGTGTATGAACGAACGCGTTTACAAGGCAATGTTTACCAACTTTCAAATGACTGTTGTTTGTTAATGCCACAGCTACTGTTTCTGTTCTTGTGCAAATACGCAAATGCTCATGCATTCCGTTTGTCTGCAATTGATCAAATAAACTGTAGATGTGACCTCGTCCCTCTATCCTGCCACATCGACCGGCAGTATTCCCTTAATGATGAATATTCATGGCCTGAGGACAGGAAGTTAGTCAAACACTCTGCGCTTGTCACAGAGAAAGAATAAAAATGATGAAGCGTTTCAGATAAAATGTGTTTATTTGTGCACTTAAATTGTTGTTTTTTTTATTTCAAATTATTGTTTGTGTTGTTGTAATTGTTGAAATATTGAAATCATTTATCAATATTTCGCAGTCAACAATAGTTGTGGTGTGGTGTTGGCATTATTGTCGTTACACGATCAATTTTGATTTTTTTTTAGTTTCGTTATTGCGAATCATAGCCAATGGATTCCTGTGGTTTCCACAATAATGTTCTGAAATCAAAAAGCAATTTCTTGACCAAATTCTTGATTGTTTAACATTTTTACGAAATTATAGTTTGTGATGAAAACTTCGTTGGAAAATAAGCTGAATTAAAGAAAAAAAATTGCAAAATGGGGCGGAGTAATAAGTATGTTGCAACTGGTAAAAATAGCTGAAACATCGCCTTACAACCAGAACAACAACAACAACAACTATAACAAGTTAGTCAATGCAAATCCAACAAACTGCCAATTATGCAAGTGCAACAAGACTGACTGCTTGTTGGCAAAATGCCACAGTCACAGCCATCAACCATCAACCATCAACAGCAACAGTAAAACAGAAAAAAACAAAAAAAAATTGTGAAAAGAGATTGGAAAATAGAAGAAAAGAAAAATCATAATCACAGTGTTATTTAGTTTCTTAAATGGGAATGATCTTCACTGGAGCAATGGGAATAGGAGGGAGTATGGAGGCGATCTTGGTAAAGATCTTGAAAGAGCCATGAAATATTTTTTTATGATTTAATGACAGTCTAGACAAAAATAGAAGATCAGTTTTTATTAATACTCGAGAAGAAATACCTCAAGTCTAAAGTCCTTTCTATGAAGTGAATTTATTGAATATCTTTTGTAGAAATTAATT
The DNA here is from genome assembly GCA_936449025.2 of Sarcophaga subvicina. Taxonomy (NCBI): domain Eukaryota; kingdom Metazoa; phylum Arthropoda; class Insecta; order Diptera; family Sarcophagidae; genus Sarcophaga; species Sarcophaga subvicina. The sequence continues at coordinate 46,891,104 of OW388084.2, forward strand.
TCGAAAGAGAATGAGTTCTTGAACGTAAAGAATTAAAAACCAAAATCGATCAATACATTGCCATACAAGAACGCATTTTTATTGTTTTGAATTAAAAATAAAATCAGTTGAACTGTATCAATGTGGAATCATTACAAGTTTGTCCTTGTGATGCTATAAATTTGAGTGAATGACTACCGCTCTACTAGTGTTCGATTGTGGTAATAATTTTCAATTAGTTCAACTTGTATTCTCATTTTTCTCATTCTTATAACTTTTTTAACATCACACCTCTTACTTGAAAGTACAACATTTTTCCTATCAGTTGACCACTGCGTCCAAGTTGTCTCATTTAGTTTATGTTTGGCAACCATTATTAGCAGACTATCGGAGCAATATATTTAGTGGAAAAACATATCATCAGTCAAACCAAAGCTAAGCTTGATACATACATACGAACTAGCTTCTCACACCACTTATGTTGTGTGTGTTAATTTCATGCATGATTGGCGGAACTTACAGTTTAAAGACGACTCCGAATGACAGATTTTTTGAGAAGCTTTTCATAGAAATTTTATTTACTTTCAAAGTTTTTTTTACCATAAATCTATTGAGAGGAAGTCGCCTAAAAAATATATTTTTTCGTGAGTTTTGGGTAAGTCGTTTCAATTTTGAATGATCACTTGGGCATGAAAAACTTTGCACAAGAAAAGTGCCGCGATTACTCATAATCGATAGCTCGTGGGGGTTTTGGCGTTATTTTAATAAAATGAGGATCCAGCACAATGTACCAAAGGCTGAAAAGCTGTCAAAACAATGGGTTATTAGGCCAAGACTTGTTGATCAGCAAATAAAACAAACTTTTTTGAGATGCCAGTGCTATAATTCACACTGGCTACTATCAAAAGTGTAAAACGATCAGTGGTGATCGTTATTGAATATTGAGTTAAGTTTTTGGGTTAAATTGCAGTTAGTTTGTAGTCGCCGTAGTCTAATAGGTAGTGTGTTGGCTTATTAGACGTAAGGCCACGCTTCAAACCCCAGGTCAGGCATCAAAACGAAATTTGAAAAAAAATTTCTTCGGCGACTTCCTCTCAGTAGATTTCTGGCAAAAACTCTGAGGGTAAAAAAAATTGCAATAAAAAAGTTTCTCAAAAATCTGTCGTTCGGAGTCGATTTTAAACTGTAGGTCCCGCCACTCATGTATAAAATTAACACACACAACATAAGTGGTGTGAGAAGCTAGGCCGTAATCCTGACTGAAGGGTTGTAATGGCCAATTATGTATGTATGTATGTTAATTTGAAAAGAGCAATTCCATTTGATAACAGAAAAAAATTGTTTGAACCAAGACAATGCAAGGCAAATTTCAATGTCAAAAGTCCATGTATTAAGGTACGAATTGCTCCCTTATTCAATATATTCTTCGGATTTATCCCAAATAGTGATTAATTTTTTCAAATTTCGTGAAATGCCTCAGCGCAAAGAGGCTTGATTTCAACGATGTAATCGTCTCACAAACAAATGATCATGACCAAGTTACTACAATTAAACAAAAGAATTTTCATTACAAAACCCATATTTCATCAGAAGGTTTCCGAGTTCTGGACCTGCTTTTGGTGTTTCATTGAAAAGTGGTGCAATCTTTATATGCCGGCAGTACATTGTAACAATAATAACAATTTGAAATCCGTAACACAGTAGCACCTATTTAATGCGCAATTACTTTTCAACCAACAATTATTTCAAATCTTAAGAGATTTTATGTTTTGTTATTAGATTTACAACAATTTTGTCATGGTAGACACGACATAATTCTAATATTTTTCTACTGTTTGAGTAACTTACCCCCTTGGTTGTTGGCTTGCTACTGCAATTTTCTTAACGTTCAGTGGTTGATGACATTTTCGGAAACCTTCTCTTAGAAAATTTTATTAATGATTTGATCATTATTGTTTTGAATTGAAAAAAAAAAAACAAATACATTGCCTATGCGCTTTGAATAGGAAAGTATTGCAATCATGAGAAGCGTTTATAATGAAAGACCGCCAATCGAAAGTAATTTTCCAATTAGTGAGCCTTGTTTGTTGGAAATCTTTCGTCAGGCAAATGACTGACTTTGAAGAAAACCCTGAGACCAAATGAGTTGATTTCTTCCTATTTGCAACATAGTTGTTGTTATTTTGATTGTATAATCATGTAATTAACTACAGTGAAATGAAAATTTGTTACGATTTGTTTACGATGATATTGTATCGTACAGTGGAACAATAATTTCGATGGCTTGTGAATAGAGTGCATTTGTGATTGTGATTCTTCTGATGCAGAAGATTATTGAAGTGGATTCTAAATCGGTTTTTATCCAGAGTGAATGGTTTTATTTTACAATCGCCATGATTGTCCTACTGTGAGGACTATTCGCAATTTGTTCGATAAAGCCGAGTACACCGGTTTCATAAACTCTCGACCAATACAAGTACGGCAACGGCAAGATCGGCGAAAAACATCCTCACAGTTCGTCAGAGTGTGCAGGAGTATCCGAGGTCGAAGTCGATTTTGTGCCGTTCACAAAAACTACCCGTATACAAAAATTCAACTAACTCAAGAACTGAAGGTGCATTGAATGGAGTCTGGAGCAGCCAGGAACTCACAGTAATTTCTTCGAAAAATCATCTTCAACGATTAAATGCATTTTTGGATGAATGGGTGCGTGAACACACAACATTGTTGAAGTTTTGACGAACCTAATCACATTAGATCCCGAAAAAGTTACTGTTTGGTGTGGATTTCGGACTGGTCAACATTTCTTTGAGAACGACGTTGGCCAACGACGGGCACTACATATCGTTGATTACCAACTTCATTTGATATGAACACCAACGACACTTGGTTTCAATTGGAGCCACACAGCTCTTGTTTTGTATGATCGTTTTGATGGCAGTGTCATCTCAAGGGGTAGTAATGTGAACTATAGGGTGGGTGATTTAAAAGTTTAAATTTAAAAATGCAGTAAAACAAAAACAAATTTTTTTGTTGTGAATTACAATTGTTGCGGTTAGAAATGGAATCTTATTTCATTCACATGGCTGCCACAGCTGGCCTCACAGTACCTTATTCGATCGGACCGATTTTCGTACACTTTTTCGAGTATATGGGGTCGTATTTCGGCAACGGCATTAGAAATGTTGGCATTCAAATGCTTAATCGTCTCTGGTTTGTCGGCATAGCACTTTTCTTTAACGGCGCCCCATAGAAAATAGTCCAATGGTGTAAAATGAAGTTTCTTGGCCGACAATTGACATCACCATTTTGTCTAATTAAACGGCCATCAAACGTTTGACGCAATAAATCGATTGTGGCATTCTTTTTTGTCTTCCGCTTTGTATACTTTAATATCAGTTACACTGTACTGTTTACATTGTACTGTTTCATGTACAATAAAAATATTATTTTAATTTAATTTTAACCCGCATATGTATGTTGCTGTTTGTAGTTGCAAATGTTGGTAATTTTTCTTTTTTTTCCCCTATTTTAGATGTTTGTTGTCAATAATGTTGTTGTTACCATTGCTTGTTGTTTATTTACATTTGTTTGTTGTTCGTTGTTGTTGTTTTTTTTCTTTATATGTTGTTCATCGGATTGTTTTCGATTATAAATGTTGTTGAGCATGATTATAAAATTAACAGGAATTGTTTTTTACAATTCAACGATTATTTGAAAACATTAAGAAAAATTCAAAATGTTGCTGACTTTTCAAGTCAAATCAAAAGAAAAAAGAAAAGTGATTGAATGAATGCATTATCCATTGTAACTCTTCATAACCAGAAACAAGAAAAATTTGTGACAATAAAATAAAACTCGATTTTTCCTACTATTGCATCCTTGGCAACAAATTCTCTTTAATATCGGATCTTTTTTAAGCGCTTCCTTTTGTTTAAATTTAAATTTAAACAAAGTAAGTAAGAGATATCATCGAAACTTTTTATTCGTTTGTAAGCCAAAAGTGGTGATATCTGCAGCTAGACCCATTTTTCCACAAAATTGATCATCCTGTCTAGACATTCTTAAAACAAAAACATTCTTTTTTGTCGAAGTTTTGCAATTTTTAAATGAATTTCCGTATTACCACACCTGCTGTTCCACTCAGGAACGTGTGAAGCACAATTTTAAGGGAATGGAATAGGTACTCCATTCTTTGATATCGTATATATATTTCGAACGTACCCGGCCGCACACTAACCCACCCTCACCCGACCGCGGAGGGCTCGTCCACATTACGTAGGGGCACGTACACACTACATTCCGGACTGTAGCGGATAAGGGAAAAGTAACGGCTACGAGAACATAAATCAGCTACAGAACTTAATCACAAGCTGAATAAAGTAACAATAAACATGAACTACCTATGACAAGAACGAAAATACATTTTTATATAATAATTTACAAATTAATGCCAGCATATAAGCTACGTTTTATATTACAAACCCTACTATTAGAATCAATAAAATCATAATATAAGTTAAAATCATTGCATAAACTACGAAAAGGAAAATTACATCCATAGTTCGTTCTATAAAAATCTAAAGAAAGAGGACGATAGTGCCGTGAAAATCTTGCTGGAATACTGAAATTCAGGTTACAAAGCAAAAACTCAGAATCGATATCACCTTTAACCAGATTAAAAGCAAAACAAACCCCTAAAACAGCCCTTCTACGTTCCAAAGTTGGAAGTTTTATCAAACCTAATCTAGCCTCATATGACGGAAACCCATTGGCACAATCCCATCCTAAGCCACGTAAACAGAATAATAAAAACTGCTTCTGCACAGACTCTATTGAATCACTATGACAACGATAGTATGGATTCCAAATAATAGACGCATACTCCAAAATAGGTCTAACAAGTGAAATGTATAGCATTCTCGTTATATAAGGATCAATGAATTCCCTAACCCATCTTTTCACAAAACCAAGAACAGCCCGAGCCTTGCCAATCATCATACTAATATGATTAATAAAAGACAGTTTCATATCCAATAATACTCCCAAATCAAGAAATGTAGTCACAGTTTCCAAAGGGCAAGAATTAATCACATAAGTGGATGAAATTACGTCCCCGCGACAGTAAACCATGCATTTACATTTTTTCAAGTTAAGATCCATTAAATTAATTCTGCTCTGCACCAAGTTACAAACAAATCAATATTTCGCTGAAGAACAGCCTGACCATGATCATCATCAAAAGTATAAAATAATTTAACGTCATCAGCATACATCAGAATATTACAATCAGAAATAGGACAAGGAAGATCATTAAGAAACAATAAAAACAGTAAAGGACCCTGCGGAACACCAGAAGTAACATATACAGTCTCACACAATACATTCCTAAACAATACCCTCTGAGTCCTAAGGGAGAGGTAGGAGTCTAGCCAACGATGAATAATATCAGAAATACCGATTAATGAAAGTTTAAGTAGCAAAATTCTATGATCAACCCTATCAAAAGCTTTACTGAAATAAATATATATTACATACATAAATACATACATATTACATAAATATATATTATATTATAAATTACATCAGTCCGAGCTCTGGCAAGAAAACCCCTGAAAACATGTGTAGTAAATTCAAGAAGATTAGTGACAGTCGACTTACTCTTTAAAAAACCATGCTGGAAAGGGGATATTAAAGATCTCGTATTAAAAAAGAGATAATCCGTCACCAGTTTCTCCATCAACTTGGGAATAGCACTGAGTTTGGAATACCCCTGTAATTGGAAATATTGGATTTATTACCCGACTTATTCAAGGGAATTATAAACGAACTCTTCCAAATAGATGGAAAATGACCAGCCCTCAGAAGCCCATTGAATATAAAGGTCAAAGGACCACTCAAGACAACAGCGCACTTTCTTAAAATACAGGCCGGTACCCCGTCAGGGCCCGGCAAGTATGTAAGTTTTAGTCCAGACAAAGACTCAACTTCCTTTCTTCTTTCTTCCTTAACTATTTTTTGTATTTTCTGTTAATCACTTAACATTGCTCTGTTAAGTTTAACATCAGCTCTGTTAAAATTGTTGGTTTATGTCTTTGCTAGTTAAATTTGAATTTATCTTCTCACACATCTTTTATAGGAAGGCTGAATCTCGTTGGCAAGCAAGAAGGTACGCGCAATATTGCTGGACTCTGCTGGAAAAGAAAAGTACTGACTTACTTCTGTCCTTAAATCACTTGACCATCCATTTCACAATATCAATTCTTACAGGTCACTGTCTTTTTGACCGATCCATTGATTAGGTTGGCTTTAAGTAGGATTTTTTGAAGAACATAAGGATCGGTTGTCAACTCCTAGAGAGCCCATTCAGAAAACCATAGTCGTCCGTGTTGATATGGCAAAACAGACTAAATAAATGACAACTACTACTACAACTGCAGAGATATAGCCTTCATAATATGACCGTTATCAACTGGGAAGACCCTATATAATCAGACGCACCGCACCGTCTTGTTTGCTTTTAGTTTTATGACACAACAACAATAAACGATTACAAATATTTTTTTCCTTTTGAATTAAATTTTCATTCATTTATTTAATTAACTTGTAAAATTAAGTTGTTTTTTTTTTAATTGTTTATTGTTTAATTTGTTACAATGATTACATGTTTAATGGATCCACTTAATTATATGAGACTTCCCTTGCTAATCAGCCTTAATTAATCTGAATGCCTCAGTATTTTGCAATGCATTCCAGTTGATTACTCAACATGTAGTATAGTAGACTCGTATTTGTTTAATTGAAATTGAACAACAAATGAAAGAATCATCAGATGATTGAATGAATTTAAGGATTGGAATTCGAGTTTGTAACACTTGTTAGCCGGTTGTCATAATCTGGATGCGTAATTGCAACTGAAGTGATTAAATGATTAAAGTCAGTTTATTTTTTTTATCGCAATTAGGTAATGAAGGAGTGAATCAAACAGTATACAAAATATGTGTGTGTGTGTCGGTTTAGAAATTTTGGCAATATTTTAAATGGACGATCATTGGAAGGCAATAGGGTGGATGGCTCTGCTATATGAGACGTATAAATGAAGAATATTTTAAGAATTTTTGAAGCAGAAATAAATGAGGTATCAGGGTTTCGAATTAAAACATGATTGTCTTAGAATCAAGTATTTAAATCTAGCGATCGATTTGATTTTAAATCAAATAACGTCAGCCTCCATAGGCTATCGAGAAAGGGTTGACCAATACTTGCTTCCTGCTTAACCGATCTATAATCTCTGCAGCTATTGTTAGCAGCTAAGTGAACAGCTAAGCTCTGCACATGTCCCCATTTCCTCAATCAACCGTGGGTATAGCTACAGTAACAGAGATTTCCCTACGATCCAGTTTAAATAGTTAATTGGTTGGCTTCCTATTTATTTCAATCGAAACTCGAGTCTTGTAATAAAGTAAGATTTGATTTAAGTTAAGAATTATCAACAATCAATTGGGTGCCTCGATGATCTAGTCGTTAGTGTGCTAAACTTCAAATGCAAAGGCCGTGGGTCGGAGTGCCCAGTGATCCTGGGTGTTTTGTGATGATCTGATTGTTGACATTTTATATGACTAACTCGCAATAGAAAAAGAAATTGAGAATTATTACAATCCCTTAAGGCAAAAAAGCATTGTTTCAAGAATAAATTTGTCGCGCACTACCCCTCTTTCTTTTCCCCTATAACTATGTTTTTGTAATTCCAAAGCAATGCACTAAATAAATAGGAGACACATCCTGAGTGTTGGACTAAAAAAAAAAAAAAAAAATTATGGACATAGGAAAGTAGTATTTCCATATGCAGATTGGTAGGTACTAAAACCAGGGTTCGAGCCCCAGGCCAGACATCAAAACAAAATACAAAAAGTATTTCTTCGGCGACTTCGTCTCAGCAGATTTCTGGCTAAAACTCTGAGAGTAAATAAAATTGCCGTGAAAAGTTTCTCAAAAATCTGTCGTTTGGAGTTGACTTGACACAGACAACATAAGTGGTGTGAGAAACTAAGTCGTAATCCTGACTGAAGGGTTGTAATGACCAATTATGTTTATGTTATGATTGGTAGCAGCATGTCTTCTCTGGCACTTTTACAATTACTCGGAACACTCCCAAGGCCAGGAAACTACATGAGGTTGACACATAACTTATATGAGAGTCGATCAACAGAGTCGCGGCGAATATTAACCAGTTTAGATCTGAAAATCGTGTCTAAATTGTGATCACTGTTTGGATATCAGATCAGATGGATATACCCAGGATTTGCGCCATTAATGGCCATTACTTCGACCTGATATTCTAAGTCGAGTTTTCGAAGGAAGTTCTGCAGTGCGCCTTAATCTCGAGTTTAGAACTGTCTGTGTAGACATCACTGAATTCTCAGAGATGACTGTGTTAGAAAACTAGTGTTCCTTGCTTAGAATTGTAATGTGAAATCTCCAATCAGGATTATTTTCAGACAAGATATAGACGATGTCACATAGAGTCTGGGTACTCTCAAATAGAGTGGAATAGAGTGAACAATGGAACAGAGTGATTTGATTGCGTTTAAAAAACCTGGTAAATGACGTTTGTTCCGCCTCTACCTTAAATCTGACATCGAAACCAATTTTTCCCTAAAAATAATTTTTATTTTCAGTTTAATTGCTCGTCTACTCACTCAATAATTTGAAAACAAAATTGTCATTGAATTCATTACTTGTATTGAATAGTTAATGGAATTAAATGTGAACAGCCTAAATGTATTTTATGAAACATGTACATATGTATGTATTTACTTAATATGATAATTTCAAAATATTTTTTTATTATCATGTAATAAAAATAATAAATTTCATTCATTTCATTTATTATTGAGGTGTGTACGTTGTCGTGAATAATATTTTTTGCTTTTTACCATATCTTATCACAAGCAAATGTACGATATACATTTTATTTTATTGACTTTATTTATTTACGTATCATTTCTTTTTTATTTATTTTATTTTATTTTTAATTGAATCCTAAAATAATTACATAAACCGTGGCACAAACTTAGTAATTTAAAATTAATGGTTTTAAAGAAATTTAATAAATATTCTGTGAATATTGACACATTTCAACATATAATTTCATTGGTTTCATCATAGAAAACGAATAAAATTGTTGAACAGTATTCCAACTGACGTTTCCCAGATATTAAAACAACAAGAAACACAAGGAAGTAGCCGCGGATTCAAGTCAAAGATGACTTTTATTGAATAACTAAACATTTGTGTCAATAACTTCCTCTCACACGAATTTAAATCACAAACCCATGCACGTTTCAATGATAAAAACAAGAAGAAAAAACATTCATTTTCATTTAAATGTGTGTGTCGTCTCGTTTAGCAATTAAAATCGCCGTCTAATGGATTTGCATAGCCAAAGTAAACGCAAAAAAACAAGCGAGGCATGATATATGAACAGTTAAATTCCTTTGGGGGACCACACGTGTTACCATAATCTCTCTAAATGATGGCAAACTGGAGGACATTTTCCCATCAGTCCATTAGCCAACCATCTATCTATTCATATACAATCATTAAATTGCCAAACTCATACAGAAATCAATTTTATATACATTTCCGCTTCACTTAATGATGGTTAAACATGCTAAATGATCATTAATTTTGCAACAAATCTCTGGCAACATGTCATAATAATTCAAACGTGTACCTAAACATATGCATACAACAACATTCAACAAATGATGACAGCAATAATGATGCATACGAGTATGTATGCAAAGAATCAAACGAAGACAAAACCGTGAAATACAATTTTAATGAACTGTAAACGGTAATGGCTTCTTAGAAGCTTTTTGAAAACAGTTGTTCGTTGCAAGCCTTATTTAACTGTAGTAGATTGCATGTATGTGTGTGACTCAAATTATATGCCAAGAAATCCTTTCATGATTCAGTATAAAAATTATGAAAAATGATGAGTCTTTGTTGTAGACGTTGCAAAGAAGCGCATGTGCAGAATTTTAAATTTGATTTCCTATTGAAAAAGAGATTTCACAACAGGGATGAGAGATAAGGGAATGCAAAAGAAAGGTTTAAAGTTTAGTTAAGTACCTCATTTTTCTTTAATGGAGATGATTGAACATTGAATTTATTCGTTTGGTTTTATTCGAATATTGTATTGAATCTAAAGAATAAACACGTTTACCTCGGATATTTCAGGTATATTTAGCCAGTTAGTAAGGAAATGTTAAAACGAGTGTGATAAAAAAGTTTGTACATTTTCATGGTAACGTAATGTGACGTGGATTAGATTCTGAAACTATGTAAGGAGACACAAAATGTTAGCTCATCCCCTTGGAGAAATATCGAATACGAATGAAAAGTATTCCATCTGAAAACTATTTTTCTTTGGCATAAATTAAAAGATTCAAAAACCAGTAAATTTTAATAAGTTATTCTACTAAGAAGAAAGAAATTACTACAGCCCACTCTATGAGTAAGGTTTACTTCTTCTTGATTCTTGCACAATTTCAAACGTATGACAACATGAACTTAGATGGCCTAATCTGTTCTCTCAGATCCCTTTAATCATAAATTATGAACACAAGTACTGCGGTTTATATCGTACTTTAAAGAATACTACCATTAATCTAATAATTCTCAGGTAAACCTACTAATAACAAGCCAACGATCTAAACTAATATAGGGTGGGCCATCTATCGGTTTCAATTTGAACCATCGGTTATTTCGAATCCGGCAATACTTATGTCACTCTATTCTGTCAGTACAGTGCACGCGCGTTAATGTGAACACCTCATAATATGAACACCGCTTAATGTGAACAATATTTTTGCTTCAGTGACTTCTCTAAAAGATGAAAAAATGTAAAAAGTCCTATAATTTTAACAGGTTTTTTTTAATTTGAAACGTTAAAATTCTATGTTTATTAGTAGCGGGAATCCCCGTTTTAGGTGTACGTATATATGTATGTGTTAATACATCTGCTTGTATATTTATTCTTCAATTGCTATTTAGATACTGTGAAGAAAGTTTGTGAAGATTCTAAAAAAATAAAAAAAATCATAAATAATGATTTTTGTTTAAAAGATGGTATAATTCTGTTTTAAAATTTTCGGTATTCGGAAATGTGAACAATTCGCAAAAGTGAACAACGCCGGTTTTAATTAGTTCACATTAGCGAGCGTGCACTCCACTCTCTCTGAAAGTAATGAATCGATTTACGCTTGAGCAACGTTGGGATTTACTGGGCCAATGAGAAACTGCACGATGAAGTTAATTTTGTCAAAAAACATCACCTCTTCCGATCAAGATGACTTACAGCCTGGCGGGTACGTTAATTAGCAAAACTGCCGTATTTGGCGCTCAGAAAACCCACACGTGGTCTTACAAAAGCCAATACACACATTACGAGTGACTGTTTGGTGCGGCTTGTGTAGCGGAGGTATCATTGGCACATATTTCTTTGAAAATGCGGACGGAGACACCTATCGCACCATGAACACCGATTTTTGTACCCGCTCTTCATGGTATTGATGTGAACAATTTTTGGTTTCAACAGGATGGTACAACTTGTCCCACATCTCATCCCACCAACGATTTATTGCGTCAAACGTTTGATGACCGTTTAATTTGCCGAAATGGTGATGCCAATTGGCCTCCAAGAGGCTACGATTTGATGCTGTTGGACTATTTCCTATGGGGCGTTGTTAAAGAAAAGTGTTATGCCGACAAACCAGAGACAGTTTAGCATTTGAAGGTCAACATTTGCGTTCCCATTGCCGAGATACGATCCCATACACTCGAAAATGTGTAAAATATATTTTCCTTTTATTTATTCTGAATTAAGTAAGTGATAAATTTAAATTAGTCTAAAGTAATAAATATTGAGTGCCCTGGTAGTCTAGTGGGTAGTGTGCTTAATTATTAGCGTGAGTGTTGTGGGTCTTTGATTCCTACCAGAAACTCTGATCTGTTAAACTACATCGAGCATATGGACGAAGTTACTCAGCTCATATACAGTGGACAGCAAAAGTCTTAGTACGGCAATATATTTTAGCAATTTCATGATTTTTAGCCAAAAGTTTGTATAAAAATTTATTGTTTTTATATTTATTTTATTAATTTATTTCTGTTTTATTATAAAACTAACAATTTTTTAATGTTTTTTATAAAACAATAGAAAAATAAGGAAAAGTTTCAGATGACTCCATAGGTACCCCCAAGAAGAACTCTGAGTAAATTTAAAATTCAAAGGCCTAATATACGAAAATGTTTTCCCTTGTATTTAGTTGAATATCCCTAAAAGTCAAGCACTCTATTTAACCCATTTGGAATTGAATGTAAAAGTTTTTTTTTAAGTTTTCTAGTGGCACAATGAGCAAGTTTTTCGGTTGACTTTTGTTTGAGGTCTAGCGATTACGTAAACGTTCTTTCAAATGATGTCCTAAATACTCTATTGAAGTTTTATCGGCATTTTGTGCAAGAGTATTAAGCCTGTGGGGACTATTTTTTTGTCAAAGTGTATTGCTGTACTAAGACTTTTGTTGTCCACTGTATAATTAAGGATAGTTTGTAACTGTATTTTAATTAATAAATAAAAATACATTTATGAATAACAATAATTAAACGAAGACAATTTATTGAATTTAAAAACTGCAATCCTTGAATCCGTAAACGCTTTTAAAAAGGACACAAAATAGTCCTTCATAATTTAGAACTTTAATATTTTATAATAAATTTCTTAAAAACTGTATTAAAATTCGTAATTAAGATTTATTTTGTATACCGTTCTTTATACTTCAGCAACCTTTTGAAAACACAATTTCCAAATGGCAACAAAGTCAGGTACTTCTGCGATATAAACAGTGCTCGAAAGAAAGTACCAAAAATGTATGTACGTATGTATGTTGCATGTTCACTTTTCTTTTTATCTTTGTGTTCTAAAAATAAAATTGTTAATATTTGACCATTAAAACAATATGACCGAACAAAAGGTTAACAAGGACATGGAGTGCTGTGCGATGCCATGAGGATGACCGCATTGCCAAATGCCACAAGATAAACACGGAGTATAAAGTACAAGGTGAGTTTGGCTTGTCATTTGAAACAGAATTCATAATTTGAATAAATATTTCAACGAGTGAATTTTTTGTTTTGCTTGCTTCAATGAATGTTTTTTTAAATAAAATGCATACGAACGAGCACTCAGGGTTAAATGTTTATAAAAGCCGATGAGAGTTAAGCATATACAAACAATTTACGATTAAACAGAAAATCTTTATTAAAATGTCAATTAAACGATATTGTAGATGAAAAAAACAACAACAACAACAAAAATAAAAATAAAAAATTTATGAAAATGGTAAGAAAATGAAAAAACGTACAACGCCAAACAGAATGAGGTCAATGAGTGTGGCAAGAGGAGCTTGATTTATAAAATGGTTGGCAAAAATAAATTCGCTAAAAATAAATACGACGAAGCAAAAAAAAAAAATCAATTTATGGTCAATTATTTTTTCAATGAATTAACAACAACTTAACGAATAAAAAAGTTCAATGAATTTTCATACGATATTAACAAACCAAAAAAAAAAATGGAGACGTGAAGATAAAAATGATAAATTTAAAGCGTTTCGTATTTCATTGTCATGAACATGGGCAACTGCAGCGAGCAGCCGTCATAAACATGCTTAAATGACATTTTAAGTCGGCATATGGATTTATGGACGAAGTTATTAGAGACTGTTTGGCTGGTAAATAATGAAAAAAAAAATACATGACGGTAGGAATACGTAGCTTTTTTTTGTCGGAAGGGAAATTAAAACCCTATGCTTTGTTCGTAACGGATATCTGGACATGTGTAATACGAAATGTGACTAAAGAATTAAAGAAAGCTCATTTAAAATGTAAAATTATGAGACAAAATTGAAGGAATAATTTAAAATATTAAATTGCAAAATAAATTTACTGAAGTGGTGTTACTTTTTGTTCTTTTTTTTTGTACAAGCAAAGCAATTTAAGACCATAGAAAGCATATGAAACTATTCATTCATTCATGAAATCATTCATTCATTAAATGTATTTGAAAATTATGTTTAAAAAGCATACGCTTAAGTGCAACTCTGTTTTGATCTTGAAATAATTGGGAAAAAATTTTATTTCTTTTAAATCAAGGTCTTTATAAATACTCGAACTTTTTTCTAAAATGTTTATTCATGAATACATACAGTGGACAGCAAAATTCTTAGTACGGCAATATATTTTGACAAAAAAATGTCCCCACAGGCTTAATACTCTTGCACAAAGTCCCGATATAACTTCAAGAAACTCTCTGGAGAGATCTTGGAGATCATTTGAAAGAACGGTTACGTAATCGCTAAACCACAAAGAAAAGTCAACCGAAAAACTTGCTCATGGTGCCACCAGAAAACACAAAAAAAAAACTTGTAAATTCAATTCCAAATGGGTTAAATGGAGTGCTTGACCTTAAGGGATATTCTACTAAATACAAGGGATAACATTTTCATATGTTAGGATATTGAATTTTAAATTTACTCAGGGTTTTCCTTGGGGGTACCTATGGAGTCATCTGAAACTTTTCCTTATTTTTCTATTGTTTTATGAAAAACATTAAAAAATTGTTTGTTTTATAATAAAACAGAAATAAATTAATAAAATAAATATATAAACAATAAATTTTTATACAATCTTTTGCCGTACTAAGACTTTTGCTGACCACTGTACATACTTGATCTCTTTAGGATGGGAAATCTCGGAAGAAATCTTTTCGGTTTCATTTTCATTTGCGTTGCTTTCGTCATCTGCTCTCAATTGTTTACAGAGTTTTTGTTTATGAAGATTGCCTTTAATTTGTTCGTTTATTTTTTTGTTTTGTTAATTTTTTGGCATTTCGCCACATATTTTTGAAATGGGAATACCATACATTACAGTGTAATAACAAAAATTTTTAATTGTAATGAAAGCAAATTGTTTGATTTAGGAAAAAAAGATGTATTCCACCGATAAGTGAACTATACGAGAATGCTGGGAGACAGCGTTGTTGTTGTTAAATAACTCAATTATAACTTAAGAGCCGTGTGTTATATCTAGGTAAGCATTTGTTATCTTAAATGTAGGACATTCGGAAACAATAACCTGTCATACAGTGCATTTAATGTATTAATATTAGGAAATTAGGCTAAAAGAGGAAACAGTTTTTATATATCATTTTGGTATTTTAGGTTATATAAGACTGAACTATTCCCCTTGATTCATGGCAGCAAATTCATCATTCATCATTAACATTCTGTCTCATTTAAGCAAGCAAATTTCAATCGAGGTTATATGCCTTGGCCCCTTTATGTCTAACTTGAACGACCACGGTTATGCAAATGATATCTGTATTACGACGCACAACACCGAGAATATATCAGTCACAGTCCTGCAGTTGTTAAAATCCTACAGAACAGTCTGGGTGACATTGACAAGCAATTCACATTAATTAAATAGAACTCGCCGCAGTCTAATAAGTAGTGTGAGACACCTGGCTTAAACCCCGGGTCAAGCATCTCGAACAAAAGGAAATATAAAGAGATTCTAAGCAGACGCCGTAGCCTAGTGTTTTGGCTTATTAAAAGTGAACACACGGTTCAAACCCCAGCAAAAAGAAATATGAAATAGTATTTCTTCGGCGACTTGCTCTCAGCAGATTTCTGGCAAAAACACTGAAAGTAAATAAAATTGCCATGAAAAGTTCCTCAACAATCTGCCGTTCGAAGTTGACTATAAACTGTAGTCCCGCCAATCATGTATAAAATTAACACACACGACATAAGTGGTGTGAGCAGCTAGGTCGTAATCCGAATCGAATACAACACTCTCTCTCAGTTTAGCAAGCAAATTTCAATCGACGTTACATGCCTTGGCCCTTTTATGTCTAACCCGAACGTCTCCGATTATGCAAACGATATCTGTTTTTTTACGTTACACAACTTCGAGAATATGTCAGCCACAGTCCTGGAGTAGTAAACTCCAACAGAAGAGGCTGGGTTGATGATCAACACTAGGTTAGGTTAGGTTAGAGGACGTGTACTTGTCAATTAAGACAAGTACAGTACCCGGAGGTCGAATTGACCCATTGTACAACGTCCTAGTTTCTCACACCACTTGTGTTGTGTGTGTTAATTTTATACATGAGTGGTGGGACCTACAGTTTAAAGTCGACTCTGAACGACAGATTTTTGAGAAACTTTTTCATGGCAATTTAATTTTATTTACTCTCAGAGTTTTTGCCAGAAATCTGCTGAGAGGAAGTCCCCGAAAAATACTTTTTGTACTTTGTCTTTGATATCTGGCCTGGGGCTCGAACCCTGGCTTTGCGTCTAATAAGCCAACACACTACCTACTAGACTACGGCGACTTCATGATCAACACTAGCAATTCACGTTAATTTTACAGAAGTCGCCGAAGTCTAGTAGGTAGAGCGTTGACTAACCTGACGAGAACTCATGAATCAAATCCCAGCTCAAGAATCTCCAACAAAAAGAAATATAAAGTGACTCTAAGAATAATAAAATTGCCATGAAGAGTTTCCCAAATCTATCGTTCGATAGATAGAGAACAAATTCCTTGTCAAGACAGTTTTGGAAAATACGGTGGATGTGCTAACATTGTAATTTTCTTAATCTGAGTGACCAGATTAAAAGATGCTCTAACTTTCAGCTCTAAAATTTTTATAAGTGTTTTTTGAATATTAGGGTTCACTAAAAATGAAATGTATTTAATACTATATAGTAGCGCCTTCTGCCAGTTAGCCTTTTTAACTCAAATGTTACTTACTAAAATATACAGAAATAGTAGATAGATACATATTTACTAATCAGTATAGGACTTCTGTCCAAGTTAACAACTTACAACATCTACTTGCAACTGGCATTAAAATACGTATTTAAGTAGAACTATTTTTATTTATTAATTAATTACAATACAATTACAAATTATATCTAATTATTACGAGTTGAGTAACTTAGACCATATGCTCGGTTTAGCGCAATTCTCTGGTGGGAATCGAACTCACGACCCTCACGCTAATAGTCTAGCACACTAACCACTAGAGTACTAGGGCAGCTATAAGCGGAACTAGATCGGCCATATTTTGTACAGATTACCACAAAAATTGCTTTCGAGTAGAATACGCAGGGTAACCATCGAATCGAATGCGGACATCTACGCATACAAGAATGCACCAAATAGAAATTAAAAACACGTAAAGTCGGGTTCAAATATAATTTTTTACCCATGATATTATATATCTCATTTGAACATGTTTATTAAGGCCCTATATTATTGGAAGGACAGGTAAGTATATTAAAATTAAATTAAATTAAATTATTTAAAAATAAATCAATAAAATAAACAAAAACTTCGAAATGTTGCTATTATTTTCCACAGTTTAAATTTATTGAAAAACCAGACATTCTACGGATTTAGTTGCAAGTGCCAATCTATATTGGAGTTGTCAGTAACTGATTTGCCGTGGTATTAAAAACGTATCAATCTATTAAATTCGATAAATAATGATTCAAAAAATATTAATTCTTTATAAACATTGAATATAAAAGAGTTTACTTTCTGATCGCTTAGTACTGACGATTTCGTTTGAATTATAAAAATGATGGATTTCACTTTCTGTGGAAATTAATGGCAAATTTTGTAAACAATTTTTGTTAATATTCCGTACGAGGTGTTTGTATACAATCAATATTAAATTATATTGTAACAAATAAAGGAGAGTGTAATAGGGGTTCTGTTTTTTAATCTGAATGGTTCATGCCGTCATTTATGAATTTTAGAAATATGAGAGACTTTTTTAGACAGTTGAGAGCACATGTAGATCCCGCCACTCATGGATAATATTTACACACACAAAGTGGGTAATGTGAGAAGCTAGGCTATAGTCCTAACTCAAGGGTTCTAATGGCCAATTATGTAAGTGAAGTTCGTCTAGCCAATTACTGTAAGTTAAAGTTGTCATAGTCTAGTAGGTAGTGTGTTGGCTTATTAGACCAATCCACAGAAATATGAAAAAATATTTTTCCTATGATTTCCTCTCAGCAGATTTCTATCAAGAACTTTGAGAATAAATAAAATTGCCATGAAAAGTTTCTCAAAAAAATACTGTCTTTCGGAGACGACTTTAAACTGTAGGTCCCTCTACTTTTGTATAAAGTTAAGACACGCAACATAAGTGGTGTGAGAAACTAGGTCCTAAACCTGACTGAAGGGTTGTAATCGATCACAACTTTCTTCAAATGATTGATAATTGTTTTGTAATGAGTGCCAAACACTATATTTCTCAATTTTTCCATAATTCCAGCTATTTTTTAGTGCTTAAAGGATCAGAAAAACCTCGAGAAAACAATTTTCCGGCTGTTTTTTAGTTGCAATATCATCACCGTAAACTTCACAAAATTTTGTTTGTAGCCTCCGGTACATTCTTAACTTTTCTAAATTGGAAAAGCTGTTTAACCCCGTCTAACCACACAATTCGTAAGTCAAACACCCGATATGATCAAAACCAGTGTTTTGAAAAGTCTCCCATCTTACGTATACGTCCAGTCGATTTGTTTTAAGTAAAAACCTTTTGAAGTTTATTTGCTTTGATCTAAAAATAAATTTCCTTTGTACTTCAATGCCACTAATTGAACGTTAATTTAATTTAAACCATCGTTACCATCTGTCCGTACCGTATTATTGTATTTTCTAAACAAATAAAAGCTCTTTAAAGAACGAATACCAGACATATTTGCCACCTCTTTACAACGCCCACTTACTACCAATGACCATCGGATAGTTCATTTAAAGCAGTCAAGATAAATTAATGAATGACAGGTAAAAAATAAAAACAATAGCGTAGTACTGTGAGTATAAAACGGCAACCACATGGGTGTCTGGTTAAAGGGAAGAAAAACATCAAAAATACATCGAGTTTACAAGATAAATCTTCCACATACAATAATATATCACACATACATACATACATACATATGAGAGTATTCATGTATATCTCAAAAAATCAATATATAGGGTGAGCCATCTATCGGTTTAAATTCACAATATTATCTTATTCATTATCTTGAACGTAATGAATCGAATTACGCTTGAGCCCAACGTTTGGCTTTATTGGGCCAACGAAAAACTGCACGATGATGTCAATTTTACGAAAAAAATTATCTTTTCGGACGGAGCTCATTTTCGTCTTGGTGGTTACGTTAATAAGCAAAATTGCTGCATTTAAGGCTCAGAAAACCCACAAGTGGTCTTACAGAAGCCAATGCGCCCATTACGAGTGACTGTGTGCGGCTTGTGGAGCGCAGGCATCATTGGCGCATATTTCTTTGAAAATGAGGGAGGTGCAACCATTACGGTTAATGGAGACACCTATCGCACCATGATAACCGATTTTTTTGTACCTGATCTTCATGGTATTGATGTGAACGATGTTCAACAGGATGGTATAACTTGTCACACATCTCATGCCACAACAGATTTATTGCGTCAAATGTTGATGGCCGTTTAAATGGTAACGTCAATTGGCCGTCAGGAAGTTGTGACTTGACACCGTTGCACAATTTTTTGTGGGGCGCCGTTAAATAAAAGTGTTATGCCGACAAACTGGAGACAATTGAGCATTTGAAGACCAACAATAGTGATGCCATTGCCGAGATATGACTCCATACACTCGAAAACTTGCACGAAAATTGGTTCGACCGAATGAGCTACTTTGAAACCAGCCGCGGTAGCCATATGTATGAAATAATATTCCATTCCTAACCGCAACAATTGTAGTTCACTGCGAAAAATCAAGAAAATTTGGCAAAATTACAAACCGTTTTCGTTTCATTGGATTTTTAAATTTAAACTTTAAATGGCCCACCCTTTACATATGTATGTACCATAGACAAATACTTTAAGATACAAAACTTAGAATGCAAAATAAAAACAAAAACAAAACAAAAATCAATTTGATGCATGTGATTGCCAGGCAATATTTGGTTGGTTTTTCTTTAATTTCATACGAAATAAAGTTTTTCGTAGTTTTGTTTGTACAGCGAACCCGAAATGAGAGCAAATCGACCAAAAAAAAAAAGACTTGTTGGCTGTCTGTGAGTGAATGAGTGAAAAAGAGTGTGGGAATAAATGAGTGAATGAATGTACATACTGACTGAATAACCGACCTTGACCATGAAATCTAAAATTTTGTACGCTGCGGTATATACAATTCGCTTCTCAACACAATTCAATTTGGTTCGATTAGATTCGATACGATTTATTTGATTTGATTTTATTTTCGGCAGAATTAAATTGAACGTGTGGCACTGACAGTTGAAACTAAATCGCCAATAAATTTTCATATTGTGGGAGTAAACGTGATACGGCAAAAACGCTTAGAGCTACAAATGGTTTTAGCTCATGTCCATGTATTTTTAATGCCTGTGGAAAATTACAGAATTTCGAATTTGTTTTTCCATTTTATTGATTTATTTTTTAGTTGAATTTTATTTATTTATTGATTTTGTTGTTGTTGTTATTCTTAAGCAAACACTTGCAGCAAGTAAAGGAGTCAAGTTTTTTGTTGCCACTTACTTACGTGTGTTTTGGAATGCCTAAGTTGGTGGTGCATGCCAATGCAGTTCACGACCTCAAGGCTTAATTATTTATTTATTCATTCGGTTAATTGCTGCCAACATAACAATTTATTAAATCTTGTACAGTAAAGTAGTAAAGTACGTTTACAATTTTATGTATTTCTGTACAAGTGCATAGGATGTAATCAAATTTGTATGTATACTTTATATTTACGTGTAATCCCATATCTATAAAAATGTTTTTTAAAAAGCTGTTAATAAAATAATATGTTTACTCAAGACATAATAAAGCTCCATTACATTTATAAAAACAGCGAATAAATGTAACAAGTGAGACTTTCATTATTTTGTTTGGTCTTAAACTTGCCCGGATAATTATGCAATAAATTTTCTCCAATGCACTTTCATAATTTCTTTTTTTCAGAAACATTTCTGTATTTAAAAAATGATTTTTCTCGAAAAGCTGTTGGGACCAGAGATCAGCAATGAATCGTTTTTTTCGCTTTTTTTTTTGAATATAAGTGAGTCAACAATATTGAAATTTAACTCCTCTGATTCATTCGTACTAACTACAACTTTGATTTATAAGTACAGGTTGCAATGAGTATGCTTACAACGTTAACATCAAACTCATACCATTCGAAATATGTTTGATTCATAAGTCTACTGCATAAGATCTTCTATCTCCTATATATGTATATAAAAATGAATGTTTGCCTGTATGTCCTGTATAGAATAGTAAACTTATAGAATATATAATAAATTTACAATATATCATGTTATGATCTGTAGCAAAGTTGTTACACATGAGTCGAAGGAGGTTTCTAAGTTGGCGCGATTAATTTCCAATAGATGGCGCCACTGAAAATGATCAAAATGAATTGAATCGTAAACTATGCATTTGAACATGCGTTGATCGGATTTTAATAACATTTAACTCATTCCCGTAAAATGTCAATCACAAATTTGAAACCTTTTAATTCTGGAATAATTTAAAAAATGCTGTTGTTTGTCTCTCAGACATTTAATTTTTAAAAATATATTGTATACATATTTAGGGTCTAAAATTAAATCAAAATATTTCAAAAGACAAGACATCGTTTTGATTTTTCTTCATTTAATATACATATGTACATAGGTATAAGTTTACGTTGTTTGGAAGAGATATAAGGTAAATATGTACCACAAAAATACTACGCTTAAATTTCTGCTACAAAATTTTTAACATCGATTTTAACAATTTTGGAATGCTACTTTTTGCCTCTTCTTATTTCCCTCAACTAATTGGTGATCACCGTCAATATTAACATTTCCAGCCATGTCTCAACATCCGGTTCATTTGAATTGGGTACACTGTGAGATTCTAATAAATTTAAACGCATTTTTCTCTCCGATCCCGTGCAATCATGCCTCCAAAGCGACACGCTATTGGTGGACCTACACCACAAGCAGGGAAGAAAAGAGTATTAAGAGCCTCAGAATCAGATGAGCAATGAGCATTGGGACTGGAAAATCTTCGAGTACATGCCGCTGAGACCCGTGCGCATGAATCACTTGATCAACGAAAAGTGAGATTAGAAACTGATCGAATGCGTACTACTCAGGCCCGTTTGTCTGAATCATCTGGACAACGGGAATCAAAATCAATAAAATGATTCAAAATTAATTGGACATTGGTGTAATGTTTTTCCTTCAAATTTATTTTAGTTGGTGGCGCAGCAACGTATGCAGGGTACAGCTAGCTAGTAATACTTATAAATGATTCGAGTGACTCGAATCATTCATCAAAATTTGCCGTCTTAGTTGTTGTTGCATTTACAAAAAAAGTAAAAAGTCACATAAGCAAAAAAGGCAAAGACAGCAAGCAGAGCAAACACACAACCATTTAGTGAGTATTTTAGTGTTCGTATGCGAATCATATTTATTTTGTGATTCTTGTAAATGATGAGTTATAGAGAGTCGAAATCAACAACATCATACGTATTGTTAAGTATGAGTATGAAGAGTACTTCAAACTTTGAATATGAGTAGAGGGTTCCATGATATTAAAGTAAGTATGAATGCGTATAGTATCCGAAATTATGAGTATGATTCGATTCTACTCATCTTTTTGAATACTCATTGCTGATCTCTGGTTGGGACCACAAATATATTACAATAATTACTAATAAAATGAAAACCTTTATCAAATAAAATGGGATGTTTATTTTCATGTGACGTTCACTGTATGTACGCATGTGTGTATAATAATGAAGAGGAGGGTGCCCTGGTAGTCTAATGGGTAGTGTGCTAGACTGTTAGCGTGAGGGTCGTGGGTTCGATTCCCACCAGAGACTCTGGTCTGTGACACTACACCGAGCATATGGTCAAAGTTACTCTGCTCATATATAATTAGAATATAATTTGTAATTTTATTGTAATTAATAAATAAATAAATAAATACATAATGAAGAGGATAAAATAAATAGAAATTCGCAATAAACGTTTAAAATGATTTCATCCTCATCTGCTTTTCATAGCTTTTAATTTTTCGAATAGAAGATAGTGAATTCCAGCGTTTAAATATGTCACTTGTTGAAAGGAGTATTTCTAAACAAGTGTTGATTAAATATTGACTTGTGAATACAATTTAATGCTCCATAAGAGCTTTTCTGAGTACAGCAACATGTGACTATAATACAATTTGTATTCACAAATGTTATTACAAATATTATAAATGTTTGTATGTATGTTGGCTTAAATTTTTTTCTTCCTAGCTAGTCCTAAAGAAGGAGGGTTTATACTGTAATACAACATGTCCAATTATTGTTTAAGGGAGTGAGAATAGCCATCGTCTAAACTTAATAATGTAATGAGTGCGTGCGCCATTAAGAGAAAATTACCAGGTGTTTGAGCAAAATACAGACAACATATTTTGACTGAATGTTTTTTGCAGAAAGATTTCGAAAAATTTGTCCGTAAACTCATGAAGCTTTACATGATTTACGCGGGCAAATTAATTGAACTTTGTATGAAAAATATAACCTATTGGCAATGATGTTTAAGTTTCCCTGGACAAGATATAAAATTAATTCAAGTCGGGCTGAAAATTGTTTGTAAATCATATTTTTTTTCAGCTAGTAAGCTATCAAAAGATTATAAAAAAATTTTGTTCGAATAACATTGATGAATCCAGTGTAAAAGTGCCGATAGAATAAAATGTTGTCTCTGATTTCACGTATGTAAAGTCTAATAGCCGAAGCGCAAAGAATCTATTACATGTTGTACTTTGACTTTTACTACTGACACCAAAGCAAAAATGCATGAGATTGGCAGATATTGAGGTTGCCTCCACACAACAAAAAAAAATTAATTTAAAAAGCTAAACAAATCAGCTGTCAAAATATTCGACGTACGTCATAAGTTGCTCAAATTTATGTATTTTGTTAACCTAGAAATGGCAAATGAGTGCGAACAGGCACAAAGTATAAGTCGTAGTCTAAGATGTAAAGATTGATGAATTGATTGATTGCAAACTTCAAGGGGAACCGCAGAGTAGACTTATAGATGGTGTTGGCAGATTGGGAATGATGGACAGATCTGAACATTGTTGCTATTTACCCACTTTAATTGAAATAAAAGGAAATGAAATCATGTACAACCTTGACTTTAAATATTTCAATAAATTTGTAAATTCTCCGGAGTATTTATATACAAAAACAGAAAATACAAGTTGTAATCATAAGTGCCTTCAAATTTAAGGCTTTGTTGCCTTAATGTCAGAAGTCATAATGAAAAGGAGATCGTACTTTTTAAAAAATATATTTTATTTGGATTTTCCTTTCTGTAGTATATTCGAAATGTGTTAAAAACACTGAAGCACTTCAGGGCCGATACAATCATGCTTAAGATCTTCTTTTGTTGTCTTTAAGTTTCTTATTTTCCTCTGCGTTACAGCTTCCTTAATTGAATAGCGATTAAGATTAAGAGTGCTAGACTTTTAGTATAATTTGAGCTAATTTTGCTTCAATGTTCATTTTTCCAAATCAAGCGGTTAAAAGGAAATGAAGTCTAGTAATTTTCATTGTGATTATTGCAACACGACTTGATTGTTTATTTGAATACTTGCTGACATTTTAATAAAGAAAATTGAACCATAGCCACACGTCTAATAAACCAACACACTACCTACTAGTCCACGGCGACACCTTAAATAATTGAATTAAATAAAAAAAAACTACAAGACAAGAGAGTTGCCTTTTATACCATTGTTATATGGGTTCAAAGCATTCCTAAGATGGAGCACGATTTATTCTATATAGTAATCATATAGTATATCATCGTCATTTTGTTAAATTGAATTATTTCTGATAAATAGATTAAGATCTTAATGTCTGAATTGTCATTTGATAATTTCTCAAATTGCATTATCAAGCTATTCAATATTCAATACAGTTGCCACAACTTTTCTGAGAGACAAATACTTTAAACAAAAACAGTGTAGTATTGTAGAAATCGCTGTTATTCTGTTATTAAAATCGAAACATAACTGGTAACACATTTCACATTCTCGAACTGCGTCATAACTGCTCATGTTTAATAAACCTGTTTGTTTTTAAACATTTAATTTAATTATTAACAAAAATTAATTTTTAAGAAATCTTTCGTAATATTTTATTTTTAAATTATTACCATATTAGGATTATTTGTTGTTACTTACAAAACCAGCTTACACAATATTATTAACTTTATTATTCCCTTCGGCTAATGTCAACGCACTGAAAACAATTGCACTAGATTTGCATTAATGCTTCTATAAAAACGTATTCCTTTAAACATATATCGACGCCTCCGTTCTATAACATTCTAAGTCGAAAAAGTGTGTATTGAGTTATGAGCTCTCAAAGTTTTCGCGCGACATACGACTATTGTGTATTCTAAGTAGATTTTTCCCTATAACTTCGGAACGGATCGGCGCATCTTAACCAAATTTTGACAGTAAGTTAGAGAACGTAGAATTTAAAAATGCAAGAACATTAAAAACGTTATAAGTACACTTAGAACGTTATAGAATGAAGGCGTCGATATAATCTGTAAGCCTATAATGTTAGTCTATGATTTGCTCTGCGGTTTCAAGTCACTACAGTACTGATATTTGGCCATACGGTTAAAAATTACCGAAAGTGTTGGCATCCTAAACGCAGGCTAGATCGACATTTTCTTGCAATCTCCCCCAAAAGATAACATACCAATATTTGTGGTTAACACTTTTCTACAGGATTAAAAAGCTCTTGAAACTTTCGACACTCTGATTTGTATTCTAAGACGGCATGTCACTTTCGAACCTAGAATCAAATCTAGGTTGGAAGGTCTGTAAGCTTAAGAAGTGAGACAATCATCCAATCATCATAGGCTTCGTGGCATTTCTCATATCTGGTACACTCTAAAGTATTCAAGTTCAACTTTTATGCGACATTTTAGTCCGCTCTTATAGCTCTGTTAGAATCACATCTTAATTCTTTGTCCTATCGTCTTTGGAAGTTGGAAAAATATTAGACTTCTGGTAAAGAGTACTAAGGCCACTTCGCAAACATTAGATACTTAAATAATGCTTAAATATGCTCAATTATAGAGATGCATTTGATACGCATAAATTCTGAGGACACACAGGACCTTTATGTCATTGCTCTGCTTTTGAATGCAATGAGTATACTTTACCCGGCTTTACTCATCTAAGACGAGCTGGGTTCAAAGGAATAGAGCAAATATGCGCTCAATCCAGATTTACTATAAATTCACTTCATAAGACTTTTAGACCAATAGACTAGATGATGGCCTCCTCTTTTCAACGTACCCAACGACGTTCTGCAACGTAACACAGAAACTATAAGTCTAGGACTAAGCATTTAGTTGCTGCGTTAAACGGTGTTCACATATGCACCTTTATTGCGTAAATCGCAATAACGCCATTATTGAGCTCAATATTTCATATAAAGTTTCAATTAATTATTGTGCAATAAATACGCAAATTGTTATAATATTGAGTAAAACTTAAAATGCAGCACTGTCAAAAGTATGTTCAGTGCGCATATTACAATAACCGAACACTTTTTGTTGATATTTGACAACTCATGGGTTTTGCAAATAAGATTGCTCCAGGTCGCTGATTACAGATCTTCATTCAGATTAAAAAATTCAAAATGGCAGATCCAATATGCTGGTCAAGCAAATCTGATTAATTTTTATAAACCTCGACCTCCATATTGGATCCGCCATTTTGATTTTTAAATCTGAATGAAGATCTGTAATCAGCGGCCCCAAAAAACCTCTGAGTAACAGTTTTCAAGTAAATCGGATTAATTTTTAAGGACCTCCGTAATGTGTTTCTTTTTCTTTTGCACCCCTTGACATAAGCCCACCCTCTACTTTAAGGGTGCATGCAAACAATTTGGCTTTGAGCTCATTTTAAAGAGCAAAGATCAATTGTCAATTTCTGACAATAGCGATGGTTCTAGCACGTCAGTGTTTAGATCTACAATGTTTCAAAAATGGCCAAAAACGCCTTTTTCTCGTGATGGAAAGTTTATGAAACCAGATTCGTGTTCAGCGCGCAAAATGCCTTCGAAGACACCTGGAGCAATCTTATTTCCACAAAAAAACTTCCACATTTGCAGGGCTGTGTAATTTGTAGGCTTTTTCTTTCACTGTAATTATTTACATATCTAAATGGGCATGTAGCGTATCAGGAAAATTCGTTGTTGACTATACTTTCATAATTATGTATTAACAAGTAAGCACGTTCATCCAATTTTACTTCAATCAAAGCACTGTGCAAACATTTATTATTTTTTTTTACTCTCCCTTAATTGCACAAGAACAAGTACAATAACAATAAAACAATAACAAAAAGACACGAGAAATAATCTGAAAAAAGCTCAATGACGACTATCTTATAATGATTGATGAACAAGCGTGCGAAATGGTAGCTGAGTGATGATAAAACCAAAAAATTAAAAACAAAACAAAACAAAAGACAGTTAAAATGTTGCAAAAGTTAAAACTAAAAGCAGATTATTTTTAATAAACTCCTCAATTTAGTTAAAAACCAAGAATGCAAAATCATTGAATTACCTGGTATTGTTTGGAATATTGACGATGGGCAGCTGTAAACACTCAAAATATGTTCGATTTAAACTTTTAAAACATCTTTGGCACGGCACAATGAAACACTTTTGCTTACATATTTCTTTTTTGTTTCCTTTCTTTATTCTTTCTTTAATTAAACACTTTTTTTTTGCTTTTGTTTGTTCGTTCTTTTTTAATAATTTTTATTTTAACTTGTATTCTTTTTTCTCGGGTTTCATTAGTTTGACATTTAACTATTTGTTGTTATTTTCACGCTTTATTTTGTTTGTTTATCTACATTTGTTGTTATTGTTGTATTTACATTTGTAAATTTATATAAACAAGTAACAACAACACGAGTGTACGCACTTATGTTACATGATTTTACGCACCATTAAAAAATATTCTTACTGTTTGGCAAAGCGAGTGGCCGAGGTAAAAAGTCGACAGGGAAAAAAACACTATCAACAACAACGTAAAATCATTGCGTCCGCTACTACCACTAACCGTCACCGTTTCTTATAATCAGATTTTCACGACTAACAAGATTTGAAAAAAGTGCTGTTTTATTTTGTTGCCCACATTGAATTGGTTTGTTTTGTTTTTGGTCTTGTTATTCTTCTCTGCTCGCTCAGTTCTATCAGTGTTGGTGAGTTTTTGAGGAAATGCTTTTGTTTATCAATATGTTTATAAGCAAATATTTAAGGGTAATTTGTTGCTAAGGTTGGAGAGTTAATTTCGCAGTTTAATTTTGTATATAAACAAACAGTTGCAATAAAGTTAAGGCAACATGTTGAATCAACGTTTATGAAACAAAGCATATATACATATGTTTAACAATGTAAATTACTTATTCATAGATTTTGCTACTTCAACAGGTCAATAATATATTATCATTTGATTGGGTTGCGGTCTTTTTAAAATCTGTCTTACTACATACTTATTTTTATTGTAATTAAATACGACAATAGAATACATTTCATATACATTTTTAAAGCAGTGTATAACTTGTTACTTTAAACGGTTTCGATTAATCGCTGTTGCATTATTCATTTTTTAGGAAAGCTTTCTAAAGTTGATGATAAACGGCTTCTGTCACCCATTACCTGTCATTCATTAATAGTTTAAGTTAATCAAACGTTGTCTATGACGTAAAATCATCTGTAAAATCATTTTTCAATGTTGTGAAATGTTCTGGTGTAAGAAGTCACTAGCAATTGTAAACCACCGAACACATACGGTTTTGTAAACATCATCCTAAAAATAACAGTTATTAATAACAAAGTTTAATTGCGTAAGACTCTTCTGTAGCTAATTATCTCCTGCTTAGAAGGAGATAAAATCAAGAAGTGTTCCTAACAATACTTAACCTGCTGTTAAACCATGAACAAAAGACGACGGGGAGCTTATTAATTTCGGAAACAAAACAGCAGCAGAGAATCTAAAAATAACTCAATTAAACTATGCTATGAAAATATGATTATTAAATTTAAATTCAGTGAATGTGAATATTCCAATAGAATATTAGATATAAAATAGAATTAATATTACAAAGCGACTAATATCGAAATATTAAAATTTTTCCGAACAACAACAATAAGTATACAATTCTATTATTAACCAATTTAGAAGACTAGTCTCCGTAGTCTAGTAGGTAGTGTGTCGGCTTATAAGGCCACGGTTCAAATCCATGGTCAGACATCAAAACCTAAAAATGTAAAAAATTTTCTTCGGCGACTGACTCTCAGCAGATTTCTGGCAAAAACTGTGAGAGTAAATAAAATTGCCACGAAAAGTTTCTCAAAAATCTGTCGTTCGGAGTCGACTTTAAACTGTAGGTTCCGCCACTCATGTTTAAAAGTAACGCACACAGCGTAAGTGGTAAGAAGCTAGGTCGTAATCCTGACCGAAGGGTTGTAATGACAATTATGTATGTATGCATCATTTGATCGTACTTTTTCAAGAATGATGAACATCAGAATATTACAGCCAAGGAATTATAATTGGTTGTCATGTGAATTGTTGCAGTTACCATTGTTACGAATATGATCGAAATGTTAGAAAAAGTATGTCAAAATGGGAGTTCGCGGATAGACATTTACATGAAATAATCTTTAAAAAGTAAATAAAAAGACATTCACTTATCACACCGAACAAATTACTCATTAACTTATTGTTAAAATTTAAAAGATGCTATTAAGAATTCCAGAAGATGTACATGGTATTATAATAACAATAATAATAGCTAATAAGCCAACACAGTACCTACTAGACTACGGCGACTTAATATGGTATTATGTCAAGTTATAATTAAAACGAACTGTTCATCATGTCGCTTCCGCCAGATAGATACCTGAGGAAACATTGGATTGCATCATGGAAGCAACCGGGAGAATTCAAATAGAGATTATGAATTGTGAGTTCAAGAGGGGTGTCTTGCTGACGAAGCTATCTGTGGACTAGTACCTTTAAAGGGCATATTAAAGGACGACTCCAAGTTAGAATTAGAGAGCAAAAAACACTATCACAGTACTCATAAAAACATCGGCTTGTGTTAAATGATATGATAGGAAATTGACGTCGAATCGCATACACCAGGATAAAGGCGATACTCTTCTTGTGTTGGACATACACCTGCGACATACACTGCGATAAAAGATATAGCTTTTTTGTATACAATGCTATATTCTTCCAGATTATTAAAACTGTCATCGGCAGGGCTACCAAACATGAGAGCCCACAGGAAGTCAAGGTATCTAAGTCACTCAACTGCTAATACTGGCGGAGGAGGCATCCACCAATATTACCAACTCCCAAGAGGTCGTTTACTTGAGGACCAGTGATCGAAGTTATCCAAATCAATCATGACCGGACTGAGACCGAAATTAACGCTCTATTGGATAAAGTGCACAAAGATAATATACATATGTACATACTGTTTTAATCCAGGAACCCTGAACTAACCGGAACAGAGTTGCCATACTGAATTATATGAATTACAAACTAAATTGCACAAATACAGAGCCTCGCCCGAGGACTTTTATGTTATGTCCCAGTAAACTTATGTTTTTTTTCCTCTTCAGAATTGTCAATATTTTATGACACAGGGATGAAACGATTCCAATCCATTTGCCGTTCAATTCCCCGACACGAGCACCAACGACGAAGATACAACGTCTTGTCAGGGAAGCGAAACAAAGAAGGAAGCAAGTATTAATAGGATGCGATGCTAATGTACAACATACACATAGCATGGGGTAGTACTAACTATAAGGATACGGGAATAGTCCTCATAGAATATCTGAACACAAATATTCCAGTCACACTTAATATGGGTAACAAAGCTACTTTTATTAACTAAATTAGGGAAGAAGTGTTAACGTGGTAATTCGCTGAGAGGATTTTATTGACTTGGTCCAAGAATGGACGGACTTAGATGAATACTCTTTCTCGGACCATCAGTTTATTATGTTATAGGATACGGGAACAAAATGAAGACCAGCAGTACAAATGTCTGATAAGAAACATCCAAAAGTAGATATGCGAACCTAAAGAACGTCAGATTAGCTTAACCTCGTTTTTTCTCAAAACCATGGAACGGATGTCGAAGAGTTAAATCTCTGATGGAAGGCTAAGGTTTAAACAACATGCCTACATCAAAGATTATTGGAAGAGTAACCCCTTACATAGAGAGGGCCCTAAATGTCAAAGTAAATTCTTTTGCAGAAAGTAAATTTAAGCAGCATGACCATACATTAAGGAATGGATAAGTTGCGAAGCTTATAACACAACAATGTGAAGAGAGGCATACTTTCATTTCTTTCTTGAATGATCACTATTCACAGTCTCCTGAGTATATACATTAATCGTCGAATGATTTGAACCAGTCAGTTACGCGTAAAACGTATTAATATTTCCGAGGAGTAGGAATCCTAACCCGCTTTAAAGGCTATGAACATAGCTCATCTATAGGTGTGAACCTGAATAAAACCGAAATATGTTTATTAACAAATAACACGAAGATCGCTTATTATGAAAATCACTCAATAAATCGACAAAGAGTTTAGAACACTCAACCAGGTAAAAATACTTGGGGGTAGAAAATTGAAGTGGAAAGACTATCTCAAAAATAGGGCAGCAAATCCCACAGATACCGGAGAGACATAGATTCTAAACAGGACCTAATTGGTGACTGAGAACTGGTTCGATATAAGTCTGCGCTTGTGGTGTATCGTCTCCATGCTATGGGGGAATGGATTGTTGCAACATCGATATCTCCAAACTTGGAGATAGGATGGGACAGGGAGACTATACAGAGAAGAACCAGAAACCAGAGTATGCCTCCGCCTCCCGAACCATGATATGTCCTCCAAAGGGATGCACGTGCGATTAGGGAATGTATGATCTGGGCAAGTAATAATTTGGGAAGCTTGACTTATAGGGATTTAAATATCGTGGTGATCAAATGACAATTAGGGTTATAACATCTTCCGGCGAGGAATCAATGACTGTAAAGGCGTAATTACGAATTGCTCCAGACATGGAATGGCACGCTTTCTGAGTCATCAATATGAGCCATCAAGAAGAGATTTATAATGATGAAGCGAATATTGGCTGACTTCCAAAATGTTAGTTGCTTTGTGTTTGAACAAAGTATAGTATTTCATAAAGCCGCTGTACAAAATGTTTGAAATGTATACTATTTCAAAACGTCGTCAATGTGTATTTTTAACGCAGTTAAAATATAACTTATAATTGATGCATTGTTTGGTAACTTTGCATATCTACATAATTTATATACCGTAATAGAACTGCATACAAACTTTGTATTGATACATTTTGGAAGTCAGTCATTCTGTCTAATAGAGCCAGAGTATTACATACCATATTCCTTTCACTGCACTGAAGTCCAAGCTGAGAGAGTGTAAGGAAATGACACATCGAGTATAGCCGACTGCAAGATATACAAAAATTTTAATTTAAAAAAAGTCATTTTCAGAAATTTTTTAATCTTCACTCCAAGAAAATGTTTATTTGTAAACCATTCACATATGTATTGTTTGCTAACAGTTACCATAACACATAGAACATTACATGTATAATTTTAATTTAAAATTTTTATACAATAATTGCATTAGACATGAGCGGTCCAGAAGGAACAAGAACATAATTTCACTTATAAATTAAACTACTCGTATCAGCTAAAGTCATTTGATAGATGCGCAAACTGTCATAATTTCAAAATCCATTAAAACAATAACCACCGCCTTAAGAGTGTTCTTACAATTGACAATGGAGACACGATTGACACTGAATCAATGGCGAAATGACTTGATTTCGAAATAATAAATTGAAATGTTATTGAAATAATAGCGGCTAGTGTTACTGTAACGGCAATATTAACATTTAAAATCAACTGACTGGAGACGAAGCTCCACCATGTTGGCATGCCGACCATAAATATGGATCAATTAAGAGTGACACATAAAAACAACATTTTGCGTAATTTCTAAACACAACGCCTTGGAGTTTGAACAGCTCGAAAGCATAGATAGAGAACGCATTAGAACAGTAGACATCAAAGCTTGAGGAAATAAAAAAAAAATCAAGAATTTAATGTTGTGCTCTTCAATCGACTTTCTGGAACCAAGAAAATTTCTTCATAAACAATCCAATGCGTTTTAATAAGTATGCGTGGGCATTTTCGATTCGATTGCATTATCAACTCAAAGTGATTTCCATGCTTCATCGTTCCATCCATCCAACTCGCCACCATTCCACACAGCAGTCGCTAAAATACTCGTGGTTTTGTGCATCCATTCAACATTGACTTCTTCTATACCAGGCTGCTAGCAGTCATTGTGTATATGTATGTTGGTATTGCTGCAAAACATTCTTCGGTTTAACAGAAGAGAGGCACTTGGTTAAATGATCATTGTTTAGGCATTTGGAAATACATACATACATATGTACATGTATGCATGTCTATGGCCCATGTTTACGCATGCCTTTGTGATTGCAGATGCATGGATGAATCAATGCTTGTTTGTTTATTGTACCACAAAACAATTGGAAAATCTTGTCAAGTGTCATTAACTAACGTGTCCAACTACATAACACCACAACACATTTCGGTTGCAAGCAACACCGTACCCACTGGTGTGTTGTGTTTTACGCCATTCGTATGTAAATACCCGTGCCTATGGCAGCTTCAAACGAGTACCATAAAATCACAGAGAATTTATATGCAAATTGTATTTAGCAACACTTGTCTGCTTGCTAGGCTTAGTTGGTTAGTTCGTTCGTTGGTTGGCATCTATCTATCTCGTCATCAATATATTCACGTCATATGCCACAAGCACACAAACCAAAAATTTATTGAAATTATTTTTCTTCATATGATTTCCTTACTGTTAAACGGATTTATCGATAAATCATGACTTGTCCTGGTCAATTGTTTACCTGACCAAAGAACATGAATGGAAAAAATTTTTGCGAGAGAAATACGAAAAATTAAAAAGTCACAAGAAGGCTGTGCCTTAAAGTTCATTTAGAACAGAGCAGAAGATATCTATTGTTGTCTCCAAAAGATTTATTAGAAAATATTCCCGGGTTTTAGCTGTTCGAGATTGTTTCCCATACCTGTAGCAAAATTTATGTTATGCCCATAATAATGATTCAAAAAATTGGTGTAAATCTGTATATATTGAAGGGTTTTTTTCTACTAAGAAGCGATAATGTTTTCTTGCCTGAAATATTGAAACGATTGTAAGGTAGTAAGCTAAGGTACCGTAGTGTAAACAACCTAGTTTGGTGGAGTACATTTTCCCTAAAAAGCTCACGTTTAACTCGGTCGGTCAATCTGTGATTAAGTCCCTAACGAACGTATTTTCAACGTCCGTTCTTGTCCAATAATGCCGAAGATTTCTCCGGATTTTGGATCATTCAAAGGCAACTCTTATATGGGTTCGGAGACATGGGGATATCTCTTTTGGTTGACATGACCTTGTATTCTGGCAAATGGCTTCTGCAATAACTGTGGATGTAAGGAAGAGGAGGGGACTATCTTTCATATCAAATGTCAGTAACCTATTCCTGTTACAAGTAAGACAAAATTTTTTTACCTCCCACTTTCTGACATTCCTGACTGAGGTCTCTAATATAAAGATTGCTGCAATAGCACGATTTATTTTGGACTCGGGACGGTTTCCCATAGGAATTGTGTGATGGCAGGGTTGCATATTGACTGTAGTAATACTTACTTACTTGCTTAATAGGTCATTAACAACCCGATTAACGGATTTCGGCTTGCCGCAACACATCCTTCCAGGCACCTCTGCTTCTTGCGCGCCTAAGCCAGTTGGTCACACCAATGACAGGGCTTAATCGATTTGGTCCTTCCAACGCAAACAAGGTTGTCCTCTTTGTCGACTTCAGCAGATCCCCGCATCAAACACCCGTCTCGCCGGAGCATCATCCTCCGTTCGAACGACATAGCCGAGCCAGCGCAGCCGCTGGATATTAATACGCTGCACAACGTCTATGTCGTTGAGGAGTCCATACAGCTCACTGTTTAATCGGATGCGGAAATCATCGTCAACTCACACTGGACCGAAGATCTTAGGACTTTTCACTTGAATAGTCTCAAGGCTGCTGCATCAGTGCTTAATAGAGTCCATGCCTCTGCGCCATAAAGAAGCACGGGTAGGATGAGCGTCTTGTAGAGTATTAGTTTTGTCATACGAGAGAGGTATCTGCTACTCAATTGCCTATTGAAATCATAGTAACACCTGTTGGCAATAGTGATCTTGCACTTGATCTCCAGACTGACATCATTTTTGGTGGTAACGGCGGCGTCAAGATAAATAAATTCCTTGACTGTATCAAAAGTATAGTTACCGGCCGTAATCTGAGAATCAATACGCCGCACGTCTCTACTTGTCGATAACATATACTTTGTTTTGTCCTCATTTACTGGCAAACCCATCTTAGTAGACTCCCGTTCAATAACACTAAAGGCAGCGTACGCAAGCAACTGGGCACTTTTTTGAAAAATAGTGCCATTGCGATGCACTCCCGCCTTTCGCGTGCTTAACACTTGCACAACATATACATGTTCTTTGAAGGTTTTCTTAAGTATGCAGGAACAGTATCAACGCATGTTTACGTGTTGCATTTTCATATAAAGGGTGTTTTTTATAGAGGTATAGAACTTTAAGTTGCAATAAAACAACGATGGATTATTCGATTGACATGCATTTTATTTATCCGAAAGATAATCTTGTGGCATTACATTTTAAATATGATTTCTGGCATATGACCGCCACGGCTGGCGCGGATGTAGTCCAATCTGGACGTCCAATTTTCGATGACTTTTTCCAACATTTGTGGCCGTATATCTGCAATAATACGACGAATGTTGTCTTCCAAATGGTCAAGCGTTTGTGGCTTTACCGCATAGACCAATGACTTTACATAGCCCCACAGAAAGTAGTCTAGCGGTGTTAAATCACAAGATCTTGGAGGCCAATTCACAGGTCCAAAACGTGAAATTAGGCGGTCACCAAACGTGTCTTTCAATAAATCTATTGTGGCACGAGCTGTGTGACATGTTGCGTCGTCTTGTTGAAACCACATCTCCTGGACATCATGGTTATTCAATTCAGGAATGAAAAAGTTAGTAATCATGGCTCTATACCGATCACCATTGACTGTAACGTTCTGGCCACCATCGTTTTTGAAAAAGTACGGACCAATGATTCCACCAGCCCATACAGCGCACCAAACAGTCAGTTTTTCTGGATGTAACGGTGTTTCCACATACACTTGAGGATTACCTTCACTCCAAATGCGGCAGTTTTGTTTGTTGACGTAGCCATTCAACCAAAAGTGCGCTTCATCGCTAAACAAAATTCGCTTATGAAAATCGGGAACAACGGTAATCTCGTTTTGGGCCCATTTGACGAATCTAATATAAAATAATAAAATTGCACTATTTGCAAGCGTTGTTCAGGCGTGAGTCTATTCATGATGAATTGCCAAACCAAACTGAGAATAAATCACTTGACAGCTGTTAAATCGGTCGCCATCTTGAAAAGTAATGCCAACTTAAAGTTCTATACCTCTATAAAAAAACACCCTTTACATATACACATTGAGTTTCGTTATAGCATAGCTGTAGGTAGTGTTTTGGCTTATTATACCGTAAGGTCACAGTTCAAACCCCAGGTGGTCAGACGTCTCGAACAAAATGAAATATGAAAAAATATTTCTTCGGCGACTTCCTCTCAGTAAATTTCTGGCAAAAACTCTGAGAGTAAATACACCTGCCATGAAAAAGTTTCTCAAAATTCTGTCGTTCGGAGTCGACGTTAAACTGTAGGTCCCGCCACTCACGTATAAAATTAACGCACACAACGTGGGTGGTGTGAGAAGCTAGGTCGTAATCCTGAGTGAAGGCTTGTAATGGCCAATTATGTATGTATGTGTAATTGTAGGGGTTATCTAGTGTACTCATTCCTAACTACCATTAAATGCTGATGCTGTGAAAAGAAACTGTTCGTGGTGAAGGAATCTTCAACTGAAGTTCCAGTTCATAATTTTTGTCGTCCTTAAGTTACATTTCATAAATTGGTCAATGAACAGCTTTATGACTAATATGAACGGTTTAGTGTTTATAATGCAGTCCACATTGCTGCAAGGGTCGATTGCAGTCTAATCAGTTACTTCAGAATCTACTTCTGCAACAGCATCCGGCAACACCAACTTGAGATGAAATTGGCACAAAATTTGCACTCGAAACACATGTGACATCAAGGAGTCGACTTAAAACTTCTGCTAACACATTACTTGCTTGCTTGGGATACAGCAAGTTGGGTTTTGCTATTCTAATAAATCGCGACTTAAACATTGTCTGCTGGGAATTCTGTGAGAAGATTAACTAGAAACAACTAACGTCTGCATTGAGGACTTTCGTCAAAAATTATCATCGGTTTAAATCCCTAGAAGCAGGATATCTCGCGTCTACAATACAAACATACTTCCTAGAGGTCATGAGATCTGTGATACATTATTGAAAATGGGTTTACCCGTTGTCGCGAGTAGAAAATCATTTTACTGAAAGAGGACGAATTCATATTAGCACGCTATGCGGTGAACGATTATAAAAATAACTCAAAAACAATCAGATTACAAGTTCTTTTTGACCATTAAATTAAATCGGAATAACTGCTTTAAAAAAATTTATACATTTATTAATTAAACATTAATTTCTTATTTATAATTAAGTCCGTACTTGTAATTGTAATTTATTG
Organism: Sarcophaga subvicina; assembly: GCA_936449025.2. NCBI lineage: Eukaryota > Metazoa > Arthropoda > Insecta > Diptera > Sarcophagidae > Sarcophaga > Sarcophaga subvicina. The sequence continues at coordinate 46,929,193 of OW388084.2, forward strand.
GGTAATTGAATCCAAAACAAATTGTCTTTGGACTTTACCGGAACTCGTCTTGGGAATGGAGTCAACAAAAAAGACACCACCTTTCAAATGATATACACTCGCCATATTCTCTTTTACATGCTGATCGATGGTCTCTTCTGTTAAATTCGTTCCAAACTTATCTTGAGTACGTACGACAACGCAAGCGGTTAGGTTCGAAGCAATCAAATCGGGTATACCGATTACACACACTTCTGCTACGCCAGGTACTTTTAAAATTAAGTCTTCAATTAATTGTGGGTATATTTGAAAATTGCTCGACTTGAAAACATCTTTGTCACGACCACACACATGCAGGAAACCATTGTCGTCAAAGTAGCCAATATCACCGGAATAAATCCAACCATTATTTAAAGCCTTTGCGGTTGCCTCAGGGTTTTTGTAATACCCCACAAACTTATATGGCGAATTCACCAATAATTCGCCAAGTTCATTGGGTCCCAAGTAGTTGCCATGCTTATCTACAATGCGTACCTTTTCGTTTGGAGCCAATTTACCTTCGGTTAACCTTGAAAAATGATACGGTGGACCACTATTTAAAGACAGCATTCCACATAATTCTGACATACCGTAAATTACTGAAAAGCCAGGTCGTTGTCTGTTATCAGATAAAATTTCTACCAATTTGTCTTGTACGATTTCGGGTACCTTGGAACCACCACACATTAAAGTATCAATAGATGTTAGGGATTTTCGTGTAGTTTGGTCCTCAATGTTTAAAATCAATTCCGCCATCTGTGTGCCAGTACAGAGAATGTGTGTAATTTTATAGTGTTTGACAAGATGAAGAAAATATTCGGGTGTATATGGCTTATCGGTAATTATACGTAGAACACCATTTAACAGAGATGATAGGAGTGTCAGTAGTCCTGATGCCCAATACATGGTACTAAAATTGAATACCACCGAATCAGATGTAATGTTGGAACTGAAAAGAGAAAAATTGTGAATTAATTTCGAATCTTTTTTTATATTTCACTTTAGATTATTTCCGATTACATTGGTTCAAAAACACTTTAATTTTATCGATTTATTTACACACCAATGTTCACTAATTGACTGACGGTAGATGCAAGTGAAGTTCGAAGGTAGTATTACGTTTTTTTTTACTGAAGCTGCATTGTTCCCAAAATATGACACTAGACTTCTGCTTGTACGCTGGTAAATGCACATTTGTGCCGCTATAGGCGTAGTGCTTAAAGACGACCTCTTTGTTTTGAACGGCTATAGCCGTCATGCCACACAGTGAACTTAGCTTTGCCGGCTGTTGACACAAGCGTTTGTTAAAGTGTTAAAAAGGTTTTCATTTAAAGAATTCGAAAAATGCGACACACAATAAAGAGGGAGAGTAATGCTGTATTTAAGAAAGTTATTGTTGAGTTTCAAAAATATTGTTTTTCGAGGGAACATCAGCTTTAATATGATGTGGGCGTCAAAATAAAGTGCACACTACCTATAATTTCCATAACTGCGTATTCAATTGAAGTCACTGTAGTCTAGTAGGAAGTGTGTTAGCTTATAAGACCTGAGGACACGGTTCAAATCCTAGGTCAGCCATCTAGCAAAACGAAATATGAAAAATATATTTTATCGGCGACTTCCTCTTAGTAGTAGATTTCAGTCAAAAACCAACTAAACTAAGAGTAAATAAAAAATATAAAATTAACACACACAACATAAGTGATGAGAGAAGCTAGGCCCTAATCCTGGCTGTAGGGTTTTAATGACCAATTACGTATGTAATGTAAATATGTACGTATTCAGTTCAGTGTTGAACTGAACAATTTTTTTTTTGGAAAATATTTTTAAAGGTTAACAAAACTCTTGAAAAGCAACATAAAATTCATACTTCACGCTTAAAAATGAAGTCTGCAGAAGTCTTCTTCTGATTGACAATAAAGTACAGTAAAGGAATACCGTTAATCAATATTTCGTTGTTTTCTGTCTTGTATTAAAACTCCCCTTTAATTAAAAATTCAACGAGAACTTCTGTCAAAATATCGTATGACATTTCAAAAACATCAGGTGCAAGCGTAAGTTTGAAATACCTTTTGATGCCATTATGTGTGCTTCTCTGGGTGGGTCGCATCTGAAATGTTCAATTTTCCTTGACTTTGGCTCACAAATCAGGCCGAAGTTAACTGATGGTATGGATTATAATGGTTTTGAGGACTGATGTGGCTTATTCTGACTTATTTACTTGCACCTGCGTCTTTAAAAAGTTCCATAAGAAAAAGTCTAACGGAATCAAATCGCACAATCTCGGTGTCACATACACGTGAGATGACCATGTTCTCATTGAACTACGTACCAAGTAGCGCCGTCCAGTTGAAACCACAAGTCGTTGGTGTTCAGATCGTCCTATTCAGGCCAAAAAAAAACAAAAAAAAAACGATAACAATCGACCTATAGCGCTCGCCGTTGACAGTGAACACCCGACCAACGTCATTCTTAAAGAACGGATGACCGGCGTCATCCGTCACCCCGAAACAGTGACTTTTTCGGCATACATTGGACGCTCTTGGATCTCATGTGAATTGGCACGGTTCAAATTTTGTTTGTTCAGGCTCCAGAAATAGGCCTCACCGCTAAAGATGACTTTTCACGCGATACGTTACCCGAACAGGGCACCCATTTTGATAAAGTAATTTTATTATTTGCACATGTTGCTGAACACTATTTTCGTCCATGGGCATTTGGTAGGACTGATTAAACAAAAGACAACTAATTTAACGGATTGATTAGCTTCAACAAGATGTCAAAGTTCGAAATTTATAAGAAAGTTAATCTTAAATTCGTTTATTTGTCACAATTGCAAACTAATCTCTTAGCAAACATAATGTTTGTAGATAATTGAGTAAGATTGTGAATTGTTAAATGAGGTACCAAGATACCGGTATAACATTCTGATATATCTTTAGTACTCCCGATCGTTTATTTCCTCAAAAGGGATGGTCAACAATTGCCTAAAACTGTCAAAAAAGTGTTGGCTAATGTGTTGGAAAAGCATTATAAAATATTGCAAATAATAGATCCTGGCTAGTGCTAACAACTGTCAGTGTTGCGAAAACGAATAAAAGTTCCCCTTTGTAAATACAACGGGAACCTTAGCTCGCGTTATACGAGTATTGATAGATTTTCGAATGGACTACATATTAGCAGAAGTATAGAAATCTCAATCTAATCATTATACTGCCATAAGTCAACACCGCTCAATATTGAATTCAACATATATTTTTCGTGTTGTTCTTAATTTTGAGAAAATATTTCAAACTTTAAATTTTGTTAAAAACTCTATAAAATAATTAAAAAAATGGGGCACTTATTGAAAATAAATTAATAAAACCTCAGAAATACTTACTAGAGGGCCTTGTTGAGTAGAGCATAATGACAGCACATTACACCTTTTGGAGTTCCTGTAGTACCGGAGGAACATACAATTACAGCTGTATCGTCTCCTTTCAAGTCCAAACACGGCAATTTGAAAGCTTCCAATTCACCATTTTCAAGTTGTTTGTCACACTCTAGCAAATCCTTTATATTGCTTACGCCTGATATTTCCCCGTTCATTAGGAAGATGGGGGCATTTAAATTGAGATTCTTATTGACTTCTTTGGCATTTGCATAATTCTCAATATCACAGAAAATAATTTTAGGTTGGGTATCCTTATAAATCAATGACACATTATCTACACAATAAATATTTATTAGTTGTTAGTCGGCAAAACCTTTCTTAAATCGATCTACATACCCGTGTCGAAACCCGGAAACAATGCGTTCACTGGTGCTCCACATAGAAATGACGCCAGCATTACTGTCGCTACATGAGTGCTATTCTGGGCATACAGGCCAACAACATCTTTACTTTTTATATTTAAATTCATCAGATTTCTGGCTAAAGTCACAGAATAATCCATCAACTGCTGTCCGGTCAATGTCTCGCCAGTGGCATCCATAATTTGTATGATTTTTTGTGGATTTTTACTCAATTGTATTAGCGCTGCTTCGCCCAGTGTCATATCTGCATTGTACAGATCTTTTCTTCGAGGACCCTGCCATATTTTTTCGACTGGGTCGTAATAAGTTCCCGTTAATGACATCATATTTGATGCAGGCAGCTTGAAAGTTGGTTCAATACTGCATGAATTCATTCACTGCTTTTAAATAATTTTTAATTTGTGCCTGTCTTTCTGTTTGCAAATATTGTTGCGAAATGATAAGACGGAATTTGTGTATCTTTAGGTGGTTTAAAAGTATTCGCAACAAGTAGAGATGATAGAGCTTCATTGATAAGAATTCAATTGCATTTGTTTATACAGTACAGATCATATAAATAGATGCTAGCAACCTCGGCAGGTACTTTATGAATTAAAAAATGTCTTTAAGACTGTAAAGAAGTTTCTAAAATTATTTTTAGCGCATTTTCACAGAGCAAACTAAATTACTTCGCTCATTTGAAGGTCTAAGGGATATAAATACGGTACATTGGAAATGGATAAATGGAAACAAGGCATAGTAATAAGTCTCAAGCATACCTATTACATAATTGGTCATTACAAACCTTCAGTCAGGGTTACGACTTAGCTTCTCACACCACTTATGTTGTGTGTGTTAATTTTATCCATAAATGGCGGGACCTGTAGCTTCAAGTCAACTCCGTACGGCATATTTTTGAGAAACTTTTTGTGGCAATTTTATTTACTCTCAGAGTTTTTACCTGAAATCTGCTGACAGAAAGTCGCCGAAGAAATATTTTTTCAGACTTAGTTTTCTTGGAAATGTCTCACCTGGCATTTGAACTGCGCCCTCACGTCTAATAAGCCAACACATTATATATTAGCTTATTAGACGCAAAAGCCTGGGTTCGAGCCCCAGGCCAGGCATCAAAGACAAAAATACAAAAAGTATTTTTGCGGCGACTTCCTCTCAATAGATTTCTGGCAAAAACTCTTGAGAGTAAATAAAAATTGCCATGAAAAGTTTCTCAATAAATAAAAATCTGTCGTTCGGAGTCGATTTAAACTGTAGGTCCCACCACTCATGTATAAAATTAACACACACAACATAAGTGGTGTGAGAAACTAGGACGTTGTACAATGGGTCAATTCGACCTCCGGGTACTGTACTTGTCTTAATTGACAAGTACACGTCCTTTAACCTAACCTAACCTGGCCTGATGTCCCAGATGTAATTGTAAATTCCTGATTAACCGGTCTTAACAATCAACATTAGGGCCTCGCATTAAAGCATGATTTTCTTAGATTCAAGCTGAAAAGCAATCTGAAGGTTAAACTCTAGTAGGTGGTGTTTAATTTAACACTCTGTTATTATCACAATCTCATCAGTGATTGACTATGCATGACTAACTGGCAGTATTGTTATTCACTCTATTTATACCGCTTTATTTTGAAGTCTGGCAATTTCTTTCGATTTCTCTACGAGTTGCTATTGCTATTGATTTTTGACCTTTTTGTGTAACCTTTCGAAGTGTGTATTTTGTTGTTGTCTGTTTGTATTGTTCACTTTTATACAGTATTTTTATCCAAATACCAGTATTTTTAAAAGCCTGTCTGCTTTTGATCCTCAGAAAACGAATTAAAGCAATTGGAAATCATTGGTATCACATTTTATTTGAGTGGCCAAAGGATTTGAATGAAATGGAAATTTTTGTTTAAATTTTAAATTTTGAATGAATTGCCTTCTGGCTTGTATGGTGTAATATATAAGTAACATTTGCTACCCTATACCTTCTGCTTTAGCGTTATTCAACAGCATTTACTATTTATTTACTATTTATTTACTATTTATCACACGACGTCAAATTATGCCAAAACGCTTTAGAATCTCTTTTAATGTAATCGAATTGAAACCTACCAGTTATAGCGCAGATATTACCGTAGCCACTACTATTTTATGGTATTCAGATGGAACATACCGAGCCTGTGAGGATATTCGCATTTATCTTCCTAGCGGAAGTCTATGTCACCGAAACATGTGACAGTCAGGCTGCCATTCAAGCACTCGCCTCTTATGAGGCTAAATAGAAGATAGCAGGGGTCGGTCTGGACCAGGTGGACGAATAGGTAGACAAAATAAGACTACTTCCACTACTGGATCCCAGATCATGTGAGAATTTTGGGCTCTAAACAAACAGGCAAACTTGCGAGGGAATTTTCAAGCCGTTGGTAGAACCATAATAATTTTATGAAGTGGAGGCGGATGTATTGAAAGGTCTACTCTACGACATAGAAGGTAAAGAGACTCAAAGACTCTTCTCAAGATCTGAGTCATGCATCAAGGACTATCCAGGAATAACCTGAGGTTGGTAAACGGTCTTTTGACAGAGACTCACTCAGGGTACACTTATTCAGAATGGGGATTGTTTTGGAACCAACATGTAGATTCTGAGACTATGGGAATGAATCATGGAAAGACGTTTTTGGGAACTGTGGGGTGTTAATGCATCCCAGAGAGCAACGCTTGAGTGCATATTCGATGTTAGGCAGGGGGAATTAGCAACATTCCTGAATTTAATCAGAGCTACAGAATTGGAGGGTACATTTTATGGATACTCTATGAAATTTTATGGAGTACAACATATCGAATGGTCACAGTATTAAGGTACCCCTTGATGACAATAATAATAATACTGGAGCCAGTATAGTTTCTCTTCAAAAATATATTTCCTGCATTTATGTACGACAGAAACTGTGCTCACTAATAGATTTTATAACCACTATTATCAACCACTGTCGCACATAGTTTATAAAGGTCTTGCATTCTTGATAGCGAAACATTATTTTGAAGATATTAATCAACGTAGTATTCTTTTTGTTAATTTGTAAGTCTAGGAGTTCTATTCGCAATTGTAAGTTTTTAAACTCAATTGGAAGAGTTCTACAATAATAATCCAATTCGCTCGTCTAAATGCCAAAACAATATTTATTTTATAATCGCTCGCAATATTGCCTTTGAATAGATTTTGTGGTATTTGCCGTATTTAAGTTAACTGGAGTGTAAAACTTATCAATATGCCAAGTCATTTAACAACGTCATACAAATGTTTTAAATATTAGACACAAATCGTTTACTACTGTTTGCAAATATTCTGAAATTCTTCACATTTTTTTTGTTAAATTGATAAACGAAAAACATCTGTGAACTTTCAAATGTTCATTTCACAGTTTAAGTTATTAAAAAATCTTCTTCTATCCTGTTTTCTAAAATAAATAAAATATTTATTGTTCTTATTCAGCAATTATGACAACAATTATGACATATTTTTTGATTTGATGATAAGAATTAATATCGGTAGCTACCTACTATAAAAAAATTAGAATTAGAATGATGACTTGCATATTTCAAAAGATTTTAATTTTTCATTTCACATTGTCATTCTGCCACACCTAAAAAATAAATTTAATCCGATCATGCCATTACCTACAGCAATACTTCACCAATTGGAGAAAAAATTATCATGAGCAGGAAAAAGCGGGAAAATGGAATTTCACAGAAAGGGCGATTTTTTTAATTGTTTGGGATTTGAAAACTTAAATAAAGCGAATGAAATATTTATTTAAGTTGGAAAATGAATATTTTTAAATGAAGTCGCCGTAGTCTAGTTGGTAGAGTGTTGGCTTATTAGACGTGAGGCCACGCTTCAAGCCCCAAGTCAAACATTTTCAACAAAACCAAATATGAGCAAATATTCCTACGGCGACTTCCTCTCAGCAGATATCTGAGAGTAAATAAAATCGCCATGAAAAGTTTCTCAAAAATTTGTTGTTTGGAGGCGACTTTAAACTGTAGGTCCCACCACTCATGTATGAAATTAACACACACAACATAAGTGGTGTGAGAAGCTAGGTCGTAATTCTGACTGAAGGTTTGTAATGACCAATTATGTTCGTATGTATACGGGTGGATGATATGTATTGCAACCAAGTTCAGGTTGTTATCATTTGTAAACCGCTCGTCTGACAGCTGACAGATTTATTCCAGTGACAGTTCATTTTATTATTTACAAGCTTACAAAAGCATTTTGTTCTATTGCATTCAGAAAAAAAGTTATTCGTGATGGAATTCAAGCGTGATAGTGTGATTGCTTTATATTTGGCTGGAAAACCACAGGTGGCTATCGTTAGAGCCCTCCAGCATTTAAATATGAATAAATCTTTTGTTTCTCGTACCATTGCTCGTTACCGTAATACTGGCAGTGTTGCATCGCGTCCAAAAAGCGGACGAAAAAACGGTAACAACACCAGAAATGATCCGAAAAGTGATCGAAAGTGGATTTGATCGAAATCCACGCCGCAGTGGTAGAAAAATTGCTCGTGAGCTGAACATATCGCGAGAACGGATGTAACACATATTGAAAAATGAGCTTGGACTAAAGCCATTGAAGTTCCGAAAAGTGCGAGAGCTCACCGATGGACAAAAAAAGGTTAGACCGGAAAGAGCCAAGGAGTTACTTCGCTTGCATGAAAGTGGCCAGTTACCCAATTTGGTTTTCTCCGATGAGAAGCCATTCCAAATTGAGCAGTTTGTGAACAAACAAAATGATCGGGTTTACTTGCCAAAGAGGTCAGCTGAAAATTTACACCTGCGATTGGCCACCAGAACTCAAGCGCCGCCGATGGTAATGGTGTGGGCCGCCGTAACGGCCGATGGTCGCTCCCCGCTCGTATTCATCGACCGTGGGGTCAAAATAAATGCCGAATATTATCGGGAAAATGTCTTAAAGACAGTATTGAAGCCCTGGGCAGACAAACATTTCGGCCACAGACCATGGACATTCCAACAGGACTCAGCACCACCGCACTCAGCGCGCGTCAACCAAGAATGGCTTAAAAAGGAGGTTCCTCGCTTCATTTCTACCGCACAATTGCCACCAAAATCTTCGGATGTCAATCCGTTGGACTTTTTCGCCTGGGGCATTTTGGAGAGTAAGGCTCTCACTAAAAAATACCAAAGTGTCGATCATCTCAAGACGGTGCTTCGCCGGGAATGGGCCAAAATACCGCAGAGCCACTTTTGTGCAGCCTGTGATGGCTTTGTCGGCCGTTTGAAAGCCATAATTTGTACCAAAGGTGGCCAATTCGAACAAATCTAAACTGATTCTAAAATTTTATGTTATTTCCAACCTTTTTTGCTTTTGAACAATAAAATTGAAAAAAAAAAATTAAAAAAATATAGCGCTTTACTTTGTTTCCTTATATATCAGCCACCCTGATAACTGAACATTTGTCATTTACATTTTATAAATGCTCGCAGCTAACATCTATAGCGTTCATTCGAATACTAAACTTTCAGCATATTTTTACCCGCATTTCGGGCGACATCTCAACAATAGCAGCGGTAGTGTGTGAAGTCTCCGTAGTCTAGTAGGTAGTGTGTTGGCTTATTAGCTAAGTTTCAATGGTTCAAACCCTAGTCATTTTAAACAAAAAAAAAAAAAAAAAAAAGCGTAATATAAAGAAGTAGTTTCCTGGCAAAAACTTTGAGTGTAAATGAAATTGCGGTGAAATACTTTTCAAATCTATCATTCAAAATAGACGTTTAATTGAAGGTCCTGCCACTCATAGATAAAATTAACACAGACAACAAGAGTGGTATGAGAAGATAGGTTGAAATCCCGAGTAAAGGACTGTAATGACCAATCCACAAAAAAAATTGTCTATTGATGTTAAATGGCGACCCAGTCCAATACACGACGTCAGTTGCTCAGCCTTCTATATAGATTTTTGCTATAGCATGCAGTAGCATATGGCCTGTGGCAGCATCCATATATCAACCAAGTCCAATTCTACCATTTTTCTACGTTATCTTGCTCCACTGATGGTCACCTTACGATTTTCCTTGTTCGTAAAGCAGTATGATCCAACAAGGACACTGGTCCACATACCAAACCGCACCAAATCGTGCGCCGCTCACTCTTTCATACCAAATTCTATACGGCATGAGTTTTTATAAAAAAAATTTAAAAAAATTTGCAAACGTTTTCCATGTATTATTCTATTCATGGTGAAAGGGAAAAAACGATGCTTATGAAAGTGAATTAAAATAAAGGCTGATTTTTAAATACCATGTTTCGATTATTAGTTTTCTTTTATTTTATTTAGAAAAACAATTTGATAGTTAGTTATCAGCCGTGATTTCAATATAAAATTTGCAATTCTACTGAACTGAGTAATAATTGCGTCAACCTACCTACAACATTCGAAAGTTTATACGAAACAAAATTTTTATTAGTAAGATAATGGCACCGGTTATTCAAAATTTCCATCAGAGAGTTAATCATTTAAAAAATTAAAAATTTCTCAATTGAGATTCAGCAGAACAGATGTACCTTGAGAATTTTCCACTAGTTTTTATGCACGTGTTAATTTTTATGGTTGTTCGCATATTGTTTTTATCAAAAATTTTATTAAAATTTAAAAGAAAAGAAAAAAGTAGACTTAAAATTATTTATAATGAAAAGATTAAGTTTAACTAAATAATGTGCAACTAGAGTGAATAAACAATATTTAACTACAAGATATTTTTGAATAGTTTTAGTTGAATACATTGCAAATAATCTGAGATAACAAACCAGAAAAAATATTCATGTAAATTTCAAAATTCGCCAATAATTTGATCCTCAAAGTGGCAAAATATGCAGAAAATAATGATGAATTGAGTCAATACTGTTATAAGGAACTTTTATACATACATAATTGGTCATTACAATCCTTCAGTCAGGATTACGACTTAGTTTCCCACACCACTTATGTTGTGTATGTTAATTTTATACATGAGTGGTGGGACCTACAGTTTAAAGTCGACTACCAACGACAGATTTTTGAGAAACATAAACTACGATGACTGGCCCTTTTTACCAATGCTATTTTGGAAAATACATAACTATTTCTGGGTACTTTAGTTTCCAACAGCCAGACTCTCATTTGCTCTTGATCTTACGAATGGATCCACATTTAACTTTTGTAACGTATAAATTTGTGCACGGTGATTGGGCAAAAAGCGCAGAACAGAAAGTGGACGTTTTTGCCAAATACTTAGAGAATGTTTTTACACCAAACAATTCTGTTTCTAGTATTGCCCCAGTTACAATCGACGATGTGGTTAGTAGGCCGATCAAGTTCCGGCTGTCTGCAGTGATTGCTGTCATCCAGAGCCTAAAGCCGAACAAATCACCTGGTTGTGACAAAATAACTGCGACAATGATTAAAAATTTGCCTACATCGGCCGTGCGTTTTATATTGTTCATCTTTAACTCTATGTTGCGAATAGGCTACTTTCCTGCATCTTGGAAATTATGATTTAGTTTAGTGATGATCCCTAAACCAGGCAAGGACATCACGCAAGTATCACCATATCGTCCAATAAGTTTACTCCCAATACTTTCTAAAATGTTCGAAAAAATGCTAATAGTTTAATATTGCATATTGATGCCAACGCCATAGTTCCCGACCATCAGTTTGGTTTTAGGCAAAAACAGCACGATTCAGCAAGTGCACAGAATTACCAATTTAATTAGACGTGCTTTTGAGAAACTGCTTTTGTATAAGTCAGTATTGAAACCTATTTGGCTTTATGGTATCCAACTTTGGGGAACAGCCTCGCCATCCAATGTAGAGAAGCTTCAAAGGCGGCAATCTAGACTTCTTAGAATAATAACAGGTCCTCTTTGGTATATCAGAAACAGTAACATCCACAAAGATCTGAAGGTGCCCTTAGTTCGAGAGGAAATAAAAATAGCAAGTGTCAATTACATATCCAGGATTACAGAACATCCCAACCGTCTTGTAAGAGACTTACTTGTATTCGAGGGTCACAGACGTCTCAAAAGGGTTCAAACAAATGATCTGATCAGATAAATTTACTTTTGATGTGCACTTTTAGTTGTACGTTGCAGTGGCAATAACAACTTTTATTATTGTATTATTTTATGTTAAGATTTGAATACTTATTGTAAATTCCGAAAGGAAAAATTCAATAAATAATATATGAAAAAAAATTTGTGCAACTAGTTTCCGAATCTTATTAGGCTTTTATTAATTAAGGACTGGAAACTTTTTAAAATACTTTTAACACTCACTGAAATTAATGTAACAATACATTTTATAATACATACATACATACATACATATATAATTGGTCTTTACAACCCTTCAGTTAGTATTACGACCTAGCTGCTCACACCACTTATATTGTGTGGGTTAATTTTATACACGAGTGGCGGGACCTATTGTTTAAAGTCTACTCCGAAAGTCTGTCGAAAAAACATTTTTCTGTTGGAGATGTCACACCTGAAGTTTGAACCGACGCCTTTAGTCTAATAAGTTAACGCGCTACCAACTAGACTACGGCGACATCATCTGTATACCCATAATTGCAGTTGGCTACAACTAATAGTGGTACGTTCTTAAGTCGAAACCTTTTCATGACAATTTTTTATTTACTCTCAGAGTTTTTGCCAGAAATCTACTGAGAGAAGTCGCCGATGAAATATTTTTCTGTTGGAGATATCTCACCTGAAGTTTGAACCGACGCCTAATAAGTCAACGTACCCATAACAGCAGTTGACTACAACTAATAGTGATACGTCCTTAAAAGACAATGAAAAGTGAAAGAATATGAACAAAAGACCTTAACTTTAGTTGCATTGCCTAATGACAATGAATAATTTTAAAATATTGGTTGTCAGTTGCCAACTGTAATACTAATTCATAAAATTTTTTGCAACGAGCAATTCAACTTGATTTCGGTTGCCGTCCGTAATAGCTCCATCAAGAGAACTCTGTCAAATTTTAATATACACTGAAAAACACTATTTTTATACAAGTTGCAGTAAGGTCCCTGCTTCGACCGTATATATAATGTTCTACGCGCAGTGAATACAATCACTACAATCTTACTCGTTAGTGACTAGCTTGAACCACCACACCAACGAGTTAATAACGAGTAAGATTTGAGTGGTTGGTAACTGGTCGGTTTCATCCGGGACTCGGCGTGATTCAAACCCACCATTAACGGATCATGACAAGGGAGGGGGGGGGTCATATGCGTCATCGAGTGAACTTGCCTGTGAACGACAAGCTACCCGCTAACCTAACCTAACCTACTAGTTAGTCATCATTGGTAAAATCTAAATTTTTGGCGTGTTATTAAAACCCTGGATCTGTTACTTCTGTGCTAAATTTTAAATTATTATCATCACATGTGAGAATAAAAAGCTGCATATTAAATATTAAGGGGGGGGGGCATTCTAAGGACATTTGATAAGTATCTTAAAGCAATCACCTGAAAGCACATATTTACCAAAGTGTTTCATTTATTGTAAAATGAAACACTTAATCTTCAGAACATCATACAGAATTTGTATTATTAGTCGTTATTTTATTTATTTCCTATTTATTTATTTTTTATTTTTATATTTACTACATGTATGCGTTTATTTTTTATTTTTTTAATTGTTCTATAACTTCCAAAACTTTTGCCCTCTGTGGTTTACCGGAACCGGTTTTTGGTATAGCATCCACGAAATACACACCGCCATATAAATGATACATATTGCCCAGTTTTGATTGAACATAGGCCATTACATCTTTGTCTGTCAGCTTGCGACCTGTGTCATCTTGTTTTCTGACTACAGCACAAGCCGCTAAGTTTGTGGCCACAAAATCTGGTATACCGAAAACACAGGCTTCGAAAACTCCAGGCAATTGCAATACAACATCTTCAATCAATGTAGGATAGATTTGGAAGTTTCGATATTTAAAAACATCATTATCACGTGCACACACATTAAGAAAACCGTCATCATCGAAAAAACCAATATCACCGGTATACAGCCAGCCATCTTTAAGGGCCTTCTTAGTGGCCTCCTCGTTGCGATGGTAACCGAACCATTTACAGGGTGTTGAGATAATTATTTCACCATGTTCGTTTGGACCTAAAAATTCCCCATTCTTACTAATGATGCGTACTTTCTTGTTGGAAATTAATTTGCCCTCGGAACCCAATTTACGTTCACAGACATAGCCTCCATTAAACGAAAGCATACCCGATAATTCAGACAAACCATAGGCTACACCAATGCCAGGACGTTGATCATTCACACTCATTATTTCTGCGATCTTTTGTTGTATAATTAAGGCAACCTTGGAACCGCCCACAAGAAATGTGTCTATGGAGGCCACACACTTTTGAATCTTTTTAATATCGTCGTACAGAGACATTTCGGCTATTTGGCTGGCATTCAATATCATGTGAGTAATTTTATGACGTTCCACTAATTCCAGCAAATAGTCAGGCGTATAGGGTATATCGGTTATAATACGTAGACAGTTTTTTCTTAAGGCTGCCGTTAAATTCCAAAGACCAGATGCCCAGTACATGGTACTAAAGGTGCATAACACCGAATCGGACTTTGAAGTGACACTGTTAAGGAATCGATTCAATAAAGAAATTAGAAATGAAATGTTTTAAAGAATTCTTAATTAATTTCTACTCACTAAATATCCTCATTAAGCAGAGCTCGGTGGGAGCAAAGAACTCCTTTGGGAGTGCCCGTCGTGCCAGAAGAACATAAAATCACGGCTGTATCATCGCCATTCAAATTTGCACAGGGAAAACTGAAAGTGTACAAAAGAAAAGAAAAACACTGAAGTCACTTAGAGGAAAATTTTTTCAATCATATTGAACGTCTTTTGGAGGTGAATTAATTTTCATTTAAAATTAACGCCGGTAATCATTAGAAAATATGGTACAATTGGACATTAAATTACACACAGTTACTAAAGTATACATACGGTTAACAAATTTCAGAAATTTTGTAACCAATCCGTTTTCGTTGAAAATCCTTATAGTTTCCTTGATGTTAAGACGGTCTTTTGCATTGGTTAAAAAATTTCTGAAATTGAACTGAATTGTGGCCCTGCAAAGGCCCACAAAAGTATACATCCGATTAACAAATTTCAAAAATTTCTGAACCAATGCAAAAGACCGTCTTAAAATGGATATCAGACAATTATAAAGATTTTCAACGAAAAGAGATTGGTTAAAAAATTTCTGAAATTTGTTAACCGTATGTATACTTTTGTGGCTCAGTGTATGTGATTGATGATGTAATAACTTAGGAGTCGCCGCCGTAGTCTAGTAGGTAGTGTGTTGGCTTATTAGACGCAAGGCCACGGTTCAAACCCCCAGGTCAGACACCAAACGAAATATGAAAAAAATATTTCTTCGGCGACTTCCACTCAGCAGATTTCTGGCAAAAACTCTGAGAACAAATAAAATTGCAATGAAAAGTTTTTAAAAAATCTGTCGTCCGGAATCGACTTTAAACTTTAGGTCCCGCCACTCATGTATAAAACTAATACACACGACATGAGTGGCGTGAGAAGTTAGGCCATAATCCTGACTGAAGGATTGTAATGGCCAATATGTATGTATGTATGGTGTAATAACATCTATTTAGTATCTCAAAATTACAGTTACTTCTGCCCATAATCCCTGAGTATTTGTTTATGAATTTGACTTTAAACTTTGAAATTAAAAGAAATACAGTTTCATTCAAATATTATGTGAATGTGAATATACAAATTAAAACACACGCAGATACGATTTAGCTGATATAGCGCCATAATTTATGATTTTTCATTGGTACTTAAATTGTTGATAAACCAAAATACTTACGAAAATGGTTCATTGATTGCTTTCCTATCCCACTTCAACAAATCCAAAATGCTAGGGACTCCTTCAATTTTGCCATTCATTATGTAAATGGGAGCGTTCAATTTTAGTTCCTCGCACACCTGTCGTGTTACTTCATAATTTTCCACATCACAAAGGAGAATTTTTGGTGTCGTTATATTGTAAACTAATTTCACATTATCTGGGAGCAAGAAATGGAAAATTACTTTATAAATGCCAATTCACTCGCATACGTCAGTAGGTTATTGCACGTACCTTTATCGAAACCCGGAAACAAAGCATTTACTGGTGTACCGCACAAAAACGATGCCACCATTACAGTTGCAGCATGTGTGGAATTGTGCGCGTAGAGGCCAATAACATCGCCCACTTTAAGGCCCAATTTTAAGAAATTCTTACTTAATGCCCATATGTGATCTTTAAACTCTTGGGCAGTCAATTGTTCTTTGGTGGCATCATGAATTTGTATTACCTTCTGTGGGTTCTTGGATAATTCCAACCAGGCGACTTCCCCCAAAGTAATTTCTTTACTATAGAAATCCTTTTTGCTCGGTCCGGACCAGAGTTTCTCTTTGGGATCATAGTATGTAGCTGTTAGAGGAAACATGACTGACGACGACTGTCTCGTTTGAAATTTAAAAATTTACTGATTCTGATTAAATCAATAAATAGGTATGTACTCCTCCTCTGAACGCAATATTTTCCATTCACGACATGTATGAACAAAACTGCAAATGAGTTTGCAACTGATAAAAAAATAGCACAGAAAAGAAAATACAAATAAAAAGAAATTAAATTCAGTTGAAATCTTTAAGACTGCTTGCTACCCTACGTTTACTCTTAGCGCAATGTTTATTAGCAAACAATTTCAAGATCAGCTGTTCCATAGCAATTCAATTTCAATGTTATCAGTCTTATCTTCAAGTGTACTGTAATAAATATAAGTACAATGACTATTAAGTTGTTACAAACATCAGCACAAAATTAATTTAATTAAAGTAGACACACTTAATAAGCCACCTGAATAATAATAAACAAGAAAAGCTGTCGCTTCAGTAGCGTAATTTAATTTAATCTTTATGATTTATGAATACGAATGAAATTATACTTGAAGAAATTTGTTTAAAAGTTCATCAAAAATTCAATATTTTATGAATTAAAGAAATTTTTTTTAACTATAATTAATTCGGAAAATTACATCGTCATATCTAATCTATTATATAAGGTTGGTGATTTGAAAGTTTAAATCTAAAAATGCAATAAAAAAGCGGTTTTAAATATAATTATTCCGGTTAGAAATGGAATATTATTACATTCATATTGCTGCCGCTGCTGGTATTTCTTTTGATCGAACCAATTGTCGTGCATATCGCGGCAATGGCATCACGAATGTTGCGAATAATAAGCTTCACCCGAAAATTTAATTTTTTTTTTTGGCAAAATCGATTACATCGACCAGTTTCTCGTTGGCCCATCTACTGAACAGAAAACGAAGCATAAATCGAATTTTGTGAGAATATAGAACGACATCAGTACTGCCCGTTTCGAAATAACCGATAGTTCAAATTGAAACCAATAGATGTCCCACCCTAAACTAGGTTACTTGCTGTAAGTCAATTATAATATAAGTGTTCGCATGTCGCATGCAATGATTTCGTTATTATTTATGGAATTAAATTTCAAAATTTTTGATTAAAAAATTTTTTCGCGTGTAAAAAATTCTGTTTCTTATCTACAAACTTCTGCATACAGATTAGTGAGGTGAAAGCACCGGCAATTTTTTAAATATTTAATGAGATAAGAAACTTAATCGAAAACAGATGATTTAACTAAAAATCGCATGAGTATTTAATTAAAGATTTGCTTGTTATATCCAACAACATCGGAGACGGAGGAAATCCTATGACCAATTTTAATTATTTTTATCAGCTCAAAAACATAGAACTGCAAGTCATTATTTGAAATTTTTTTTATTTTTATTTATTTATTTACTTGATGTTCTATACAACAAGACCTATGTATGTATGCTCTTATAATATATGTTTACAATTTATAAATGAAATAAAAATGAAAATCAGAACAATAAGCATAATAGTGTTACGTTTTTACGTTTTAAAAACGTTTGAAATATACGAGCTCACAATTCTGTGTGTCACTGTTCACAACTTAATGTAAACAATAACAATTGCTTTGTTTCTTATTCTGCTTTACACTCGTTTGCGTAAACCATAACAATTGTTCGACCGATCTTTATAGCGGAGATCTTCAAACCATAATTATTCTCTTCACACGGAAAGCCTCTTCACACAAGACGGACTGAATTTTTACTGACCCCGTAGCCTGCTTTGCCTTGCCTTTTATATCGCAGTGTAATAAAGCTGATAGATGTTCGTGAAGGAGAATGACTTCTCTGTAAATGTAAACATAGGTGTTTCTTTATTGCTTGTGTATTTTGTTTACTTATATTCTAGAGAAGTCGCCGTAGTTTAGTAGGTAGTATTTTGGCTTATTAGACGTAAAGCCAGGGTTCGAGCCCCAGGCCAGACACCAAAACAAAATACAAAAAGTATTTCTTCAGCGACTTCCTCTCAGCAGATTTCTGGCAAAAACTCTAAGAGTAAATAAAAATTTGCCATGAAAATTTTCTCAAAAGTAATATGTCTTTCGGAATCAAGTTTAAACTGTAGGCCCCGCCACTCATGTATCAAATTAACACACACAACATAAGTGGTGTGAGAAACTAGGTCGTAATCCTGACTGAAGGGTTGTAACGACCAATTATGTATGTATGTTATTCTATTAATGTTTGTTGTCACTTCTTGCTTACTTGTTTATTTCCTTTTTTATACTGATGTTGTTGTTAAATTTTTGTTTATTCGTTGATCATGTAAACAAGTCCATTGTTTTCGTTTTTGTAGCTTTTGTTTAACATTTTAATGTTAAACGATGTAACACCATTTCCAATTTTATAACAATAGTATTAAACAAAGATATAGCAATATTAAAACAAATTAATTAAATAACAACATGTTTAATTATATTGAGATAAAGAATAATATTGGAAAAGAGTGCCGTTTAAACTGTAAAGCCTTGCTTAGCAGTTTTGTCCCCGTATGTAATGAATTCCAAAGAAAAATAGCCGAAATAAAAAATAACCATTCTGATACTAAAGTTCGGTGTCGAACATGATGATATTATTTAGTCTCTGAGACCGAAGAAAAGTATTTTTTTAAAGAGATATCTTGGGTGACAGGTGTATAGGATTTTGTGTAAATGTAAGAATAACTTAAAGCAGGTTATTAACTGTTTCAGCATAAAGTTTAATTGTAAAGTCATATTACGATAGCCTATAGATAAATATATCTTACTTCACCATTACAAACCCATTTAATTTTCTTAAGCCTGCAGAATCACAGTAGATTTCACTTCCGTACAAGAGTACTAAGTCTAAATATGATTTAGCGGGTAATAGTTTAATAGTAATAGTAATATTGGAGTAAATAAAGAATTTGTAACTTCTCATTAAGATAGAAGTGAACTTTTAAAGTTAAGTTTATGTCTGAACCTGCCATATTATATTTTATTTTCAATATGTAAACTTCTAATATAAACAAAATGAGCAAATACAACAAAAAGAGAAGACCGTTGTTGCCACTGCGTTTAGAAAAACTTGTTTAATTGAGTAGTGTTATCTATTATTACTCCGGCACTGCCATATTTTTGAAGAAGTTAACTTTATTTTATCGAAAAGAAGTTAAATGTGACTTTAAAGTTCACTTTAACTAAACCCAACTTTAACGGCAAGTTGTAATAATGGCCCTAAGGGAGGATTTTAACGGGCAGATAAATTGTTTTTCGTTATTATAAGTACCCAATAAGATAGAAGTGATCGTTAAGCTAACGGGAGGATCATCCTACCTTTAACATTTAAAGGTCACTTTATGTTTGAACTTCCCATATTATATAATATTTTCAATATGGCAACTTCAAATTTAAACAAAAAGAGCGTATACAACAAAAAGAGAAGCCCGTTGTTGCCACTGCGTTTAGAAAAACTTGTGTAATTGAGCAGGTTTGTCGACATATATTTTTGAAAAATTTGATCTGTAAGTTGTAATAACGAAAATAAGTTAAAGCTAACTTTCCAGTTCGCTTTAGGTAAAGTTACCTTTACCTAAACCCAACTTTAATGGCAAGTTGTAATAATGTCCCTTAGTGTTTATTTATTTATTTATTGTTCAACTTTACGGTGTTCTGTTTTGTTTGTTTTGTTTTCTTTTTTCTGTTTCACTTAATTTTTTTTCACATTATAAACACACGAACGTCAAATAAATCATTAAAATGCAAAATAAAATCGAGAAGAAAAAGAAAAATCCATTTAATAATTAATTTGCTAATGGTAGTTGCCTTTCATTTGATTACGATATAACGCATACAATATACACTGACTCAAATAATTGTTCGTACACCAAGCAATTGAAAATATACTCCATTGGATTTCAAAAAATATCAGCTCAATTTGAGTCAACTAGAATTTTTTCAAGAGATGAAAAAAATCTGTAAATAACTAATATAACAAAAAAATTTAACATGTACTATAAAAACCAATCAAACCAAAAAAAAACTTCAGTTATATGCTCAAATAGTAGCCCGTGCAGCTTAGACAGAGACAAATATACCTAATCCTTAACGTAAAGATCTTTTTAAATTTGTATTGCTTTCGCAAAAACTAAGAATTCTACTTTATTACTACGTTACTCGGCTTGATGGAACATAAAAATTTATTTGAAATCACATCAAAGCGTGTTCAAATAAGAAAAACCACAAAAATATCGTATTGGCGTCAAAGAGTTAACTGTTAAACTGCATAATGATGGCAAAATTTTGCGAAAAATTGCTAAAAATATTAGACCAAGATTATCTGTTCAATAGGTGACAGAAACCTAAAACCTAACACAAGTATACGCCGAAGGAAAAGGTCCGAGCAAAAGGCAAAGAAAAATCAAACAGAAAAAGAAAAAACTGTTTATGAAAACGTGTTATAAAATGCACAAATCTTGCGGAATTTGCTGCCTAATTTGTCAGACTTTTGACTAAATTAAGTCATTTTCGAAAAGAGGGAAAGACAAATGCAGGTTGAGTAAAGCGAACGGCTTTTTTATCAGCAAAAAATTTAAGATTTATTCCTGTCTAAAGCGCGAAACTAATTGTGTTTAGTATTACCACACAATTACTCTTATAATTAAATTTTTTAGCTATTAAATTACGCTTCTATTTATGTGAAACATAACTCCTGAGTAACTTTGGCCAATATATTGGCAGCTAGGCGAGACGACTTACAAATAAATTAACACACAGTAAAATCTTCAAAATTTTCTCAACTATTTCCATTTAATGCCTGAAAGGGTTAAGAAGTCAATTTACTTCTGATAAACGTTTATATTAATAGAGAAGAGTAAATTTACCATATTTGGATCAGATTGTAGACGATTATAGCAGATCGAAAAAAGAACTTAACGCACCCGTTAAATATGGAAGTGGTTTATTGGTGATGTGGGAAGTGCAAAGACTGCTATAAGTACTTCAAATATTATGTTTGTGAACAAATTTCATTATTTAAATATTTTTAAAGAAAATCTGTATAGTGTGTTGGCTTATTAGGCGTCAGGCCTCGGTTCAAACCCCAGGTCAGAGATCTCTAACAAAACGAAATGTTAAAAAAATATTTCTTCGGTGACTTCCTGTCAGCAGATTTCTGGCAAAAACTATGAGAGTTGATAAAATTGCCATGTAAAGTGTCTCAAAAATCTGTTCGGAGTCGACTATAAAATTGAAACTGTCCCGCGACTCATTAATAAAATTAACACACACAATATATGTGGTGTGACAAGCTAGACCGTAATCCTGACTGAATGGTTTTAATGGCCAATTATATATGAATGTGTACCATTTACAAGTCATTCACAATAATAATCCGAATCATTCATCCAAGATTGTGATGAATTATTGTTATACAGTATTAAAGAAGTAATACTTAATTAACGCAAACTACAGGTTTAAGCACAATAAAGTATTTAAGGTGGGGTATTTTAGAAAACCCAAAAATTTGAAAGCACAACGGTACTGTATTTCCAGAAGCAAAGTCATGCTTTTTATATGAAAAAGCGTTTAGAAGAAGTTTTTGGCACTAAAGGACATCAAATTCGTTGTTAAAAATAAATTTCAATCAATCAATTTAAATGTTCATTCTTATACGTTGTTCAGATATGCACCTTTATTGCGTAAATCGCAATAAACGCCGTTATTGAGCTCAATGTTTCATATAAAGTTTCAATTAATTATTGCGCAATAAATACGTAAATCGTTATAGTATTGAGTAAAACTTAAAATGCAGCACTGTCATAAGTATGTTTAATAAGCATATTACAATTAACCGAACACTTTTTGTTTATATTTGACAACTCAAATGTCAACAACGACAAACAAAATAAAAACAATGTTGTTGAAACAACCAGCTGTCAAATGAATATTGAATAAGCAGCTGAACTGCGTATATTATTATGTCTGAGCACTTAAAATATTGTACTCAATAAACCTTGTATTGACTCAATAAAAGTGCATATCTGAACATAGTATTAAAAGGATTTTATGAGTTAGGATTTTGAATAATTTTTTGAACTTCTTATATAGAAAACTAATGAAAAAAATGATGTAAATCATTATTAGAGGCACAAATTAAACTATTTCATTCAAATCTGAAATATTACGAAAATAATCTCCGTTTGCTTTGTGTAAGTACAATTATTTCACACAGTGTACCACATGTATACAAACTCAAGCACTATCTATTGAATTATCTTTGGCACTTTTGTCTTACAAACAATTATGCAATCTCTGAGATTTAAATGCACGATACGGTTGTCCCCCGACTGTGATACCAAATGCAGTAGTCAAGCATACAGCATATGCAACTTTCCGCATATGGTTTCATTACAAAGACAATCAATTAAAAAATATTTTCTATTCATTTTAATTTCAAAAAGTTTTTTTTTTAATTTTTAAATTTATCTGCTTAGAAATCTCTACAAAATTTTGTTTTGTTGCCATTATGATTAATTGTTTAACATTAAATTCCGTTAACATTATAATTAATTACAAAAACAAAAAAATACAATACTTGAATATTACTTTGTAACGGTGAAAAGTATTAATAACAGTTACAAATGAAATTGTATCGATTGATTCGAATAAAATATCGTATTTATCCATCTGAACGTACGTTTAATGAACGCATAGCGATGAATGAATGAATCAATGAATGAACACTACATATTCATATACTCTCCTTTATTTGTGAACGTAATTAAAGTCATTTTACACGCATAATAAAATAATCCAAAGATAAAAGGAAAACAAACAATCAAGTCATTTAACTCAACCATAAATTTAGTACTGTGATCTAAGAAAAACAGACCACTTTTGTGCAGGGGCCACGAAATTCATACATACATACATACATACATACATACATAATTGGCCATTACAACCCTTCAGGCAGAATTACGACCTAGCTTCTCACACCACTTATGTGGTGTGTGTTAATTTCATACATGAGTGGTGGGACTTACAGTTTAAAGTCGATTCCGATCAACAGGTTTTTGAGAACCATTTTCATGGCAATTTTATTTATTCTCAGAGTTTTTGCCACAAATCTGCTGAGAGGAAATCGCCGAAAAAATATTTTTTTAAATTTCGTTTTGATGGCTGAGCTGGGGTTTGAACCGTGGCCTTACGTCTAATAAGCCAACAAACTATGTACCTTCTGGACTACGGCCACGAAATTCAGTGAAGCAAAAAATTCTGATAATGTAAAATCAATAATCAAATGCAGATTAGCGCTAGCGTTAGTATACAAATTTTAACCGTTTTAAATGGTGAAATACTTACTTTTTCCTTTTTCATTTTCCACATACATTTACTTTCTGCCTTATTTTGTCAATGCTTATAATTCTTTAGGTCAGATGGATTGTTTACCTAGATCACAATACAGTAAGACCCCGCTTAACGCTGTTAAAGTATTACGCGGTAGTATTGGAATTCCCCTAAATTGTGCACTATATTGATACTTGTTGTAAAAAGTCTGCCAAATAACTTTTTTTTTGAAATACTTTAAAAAAAAACTACTGAATATTTTCTCAAATATCTTTTTTTATTTGAAAGTACAATCCTTCCGGTTAATAATGGAAAATTATTTCATTCAAATGGCTGCCTTGGCTGGCCATGCAGTAGCCTACACGATCGGTCCAATTTTTAAGCACATTATCGATTGTGTGCAGCTGTATTTCACCAATGGCTTCACGAATATTGTCCTTTAAAACGTCAATTGTCTCTGGCTTGTCGGCGTAACACCTATCTTTGACGGCACCCCACAAATAAAAGTCCAACGGTGTCAAATCGCAGCTCCGAGGTGGCCAAACGACATCAGCTCTGCGGCTGACAATGCGATCTTCAAAAACTGGGCGCAAAACATCGAGTGTAGCTTCGGTTGTGTGGCACGTAGCGCCGTCCTGTTGAAACCAAATGTTGCCAATCCTCCTCTTCAATTTTTGTGAACAAAAATTCGTTCAACATGGCCCGATAACGATTGCCATTGACTGTAACGGCCACTCCTTGCTCATTTTCGAAGAAAAATGGCCCAATTATGCCTCTGGACCAAAATCCGCACCAAACAGTGACTCGTTTTGGGTGCGTCGGCTTTTCAATGTATGCGTGCGGGTTTTCTGTGCCCCAAATGCGACAATTTTGCTTGTTTACATACCCGCCAAAATCAAAATGAGCTTCATCTGAAAAGATGATTTTTTTTTTAAAAAATCGGCATCTTCTGGTGTATGCTACTGCATGGTCAGCCAAGGCAGCCATTTTAAATTATTTTCCAATTATATTACCGGAAGGATTGTATGTACTTTCAAATAAAAAAAAATTTGAGAAAATATTCAGTAGCTTTTTTTTTAAGGCATTTTCAAAAAAAAAAAGTTATTTGGCGGGCTCTTTATATGTGTGCAAATGGAACGGCTATACAGCAACCAAAGGCGGTGCACTGCATAGCGACGGTGTATACTATGTATCTTTTTCAGCGCTCTTTTGTTAGTCTGTCCAGAAAAAAGATTCCAACTGTATTTTCCGAAGTCGCAATCACAGTACGCATCTTTCCTGCGTCACAGTTGATTTATTAGTTGCCTCGTTTAACGCTGTTTCGTTTAGCTTTGGAACTTATTGGAACATATCCCTCGCCTTAAGCGTGGTCTTACTTTAGTGATCTCAGATCGAAAAAGGTAGCTGAAGATGCAATGACATTTCGATTATGCTACCGAACAAAAATCTTGGTTTAAGCGGTTGTCGAAGCTTACAGTCATAAACAAGTCAAAAGGTATCTAGAAAACGGCAGGACAACAAATGGATGCCAAATTATTTTCAACAAAAAAAATTACCCATAAACCTGACACTACAAGCTCCAATTTACTGAGTTTTCATCAAATGGCGTCTACCGATATTGATAATGGAAATCATCACATATCCAAGCCACTTTTGAAATGAAATCTGTTCATTACCCGCAATTTTGCGAATGCAATTCAAATTGTTGCCAAGCAACGATTAAAAACATCAAAATAAGAATTATTTCTTCCAAGCTAAAGAACAAATTGACTTTGACTTGATTTGTATTTGGATGCCACGCTAATACTATTCTTACAATATTGTACCACCTACCACAAATATATTTACAGATCAAATACCCCGTAGATGTTGAAATGCTAGTTACTCGAAAAAGAAGAGATCGAAAGCAATGACAAACGGCACAGGTTCCCTTAACATTAAATCAGGCTAAGCGCATGCTTCCTTAATGCTTTAGTCAGGACTACAACTTAACTTCTCACTTCTGAAATTTGTATTCTTTAATCTTTGACAAGAAGAAAGTAGAGCTGGATGATCGATTATCCACATCTCGCTTTGCAGTACTCTCGCAGTGGCTGGCTAGGAAGACTGTAGCGCAAGGTACAGTGCAGTTGATAGATCCTTTGATACCTCGAAAAGGGACTAACGCCAAGCGAAGTCGGAAGCAAGTTGTTTAAAGAGGAGGCAAAAATATTACACCACCCTAAAGGACAGAAATTAAGAGCAGAAAGTATCCTGATGCTCCACCAAAGAAGCCAATGAGGCAAGTTAACATGCGATAGTCCATAATTATTTTTTTTAATAAAATTAAAGAAATTGACTTTGTTGGCATGATAAGAAGCTATTGAGAGACGTGTTTGATGACCACTTATTCTTACGTTTTGAAGCCGCCAATATCGTATGATTTGACACTATTAGACTCTATCCTGTGAAGATATGTGAGATCCTAAAAAAACATAACAGCTGCCATTGGAAAAATACTGGGAGATATGCCATAATTGGGGCTCATGGGTAGAGAGTGTGGACACGGAAAATATTTACGTAAATACATACATACATACACACATAATTGGTACAACCCTTCAGCCAGGATTACAACCTAGCTTCTCACACCAGTTATGTTGTGTATGCTAATTGTACATGAGTGGCGGGATCTACAGTTTAAAGTCGATTTCGAACGACAGATTTTTTGAGAAACTTTTTAACGGCAATTTTATTTACTCTCAGAGTTTTTGCCACCTACTGAGAGAAAGCCGCCAAAGAAATATTTTTTCATATTTTGTTTCGTTGGATATACATATCCGACCTGAGTTTGAACCATGACCTCACGTCTAATAAGCCAACACACTATCCACTACACTACGGCGACTTCGGGAAATAAATCTTCCGTTAATTTATGCAATTTTTTTTTTCAGTTACGAAAACCACCCGTTAAAAATCCATGTTATAGCCTAGTCCCGATTGGAATAGTGTGGATGTGTTTTTCATTTTAAAACGATATGAACGAAACGCATGTTAAAATTAAAGTTGAGGAACTAGAACTAAAATGGGAGAAGCTAAACTGGTTAATCGGGGGGAAATCCAAGCTGTCTATTGAAAATATATTATTAATATATAATCAAATATTAAAACCTATATGGACTTATGGGGCACAATTGTGGGGATGCATAAGCGAGAAAAATATATCTTCATTATTCAACGTTTTCAAAACAAAGTACTCAGATGCATCTTAAACGCATACTCGCAAGTGATGTACACAAGTGTGGTGTAAATACATTTAAAACAGAGATTGAAAACATTGCAACGAAATATAACACCCGACTCAAAGACC
This sequence comes from Sarcophaga subvicina, assembly GCA_936449025.2. Classification (NCBI taxonomy): domain Eukaryota; kingdom Metazoa; phylum Arthropoda; class Insecta; order Diptera; family Sarcophagidae; genus Sarcophaga; species Sarcophaga subvicina. Next base: position 46,956,230 of record OW388084.2, read on the forward strand.
ACGTAAATTCAGAGGCTAATCCCATTGGTTTGGAACTTAGACTTATAAGAAGGGTACCGACCGCCCTAATTAGAAACGATCTCTTCTGTCTTAATGACGAAATATCATTATAACTATATTTTAAAGAATTGAAGTTTATGTCTAACTGCTTCGAATTAAATTACTTGATAGTTATAATAACTAGTTGTAATAACTAACAAATGAGAATTTAAACAAAAAAATTTAAAACGATACAAGAAAGTATATTTCCATTTGAGCTTGTAAATTTGTTTTTCAATTTTGAAATTAAAATTAAAAATTACAATTTATTATAAGCACTAAAAGCAAAGGAAAATAATAAATTTTTCACGTTTATATTACGGTTTACAGTTTCCTTTAAAAAAAAATGTGGAACGTAATCGTTGTTTAAATCAAAATATTGGTATTTATGGTGGAATAAAAATTCATGATTTTGTTTTATTTTTTTTTTTTGTAATTTAATTTCTTTTTTGTTGGTTTATTTATGTTTACCAAAAGATAAATAAAATATTTTTATTATTGCACAAAAATTCATTTAAAAAAAATACTATGCGACGGACAAAACAGAAAAACTTGTAACAGCCGTTGTTCACATAATTTTCTGGTACATTTATGGAGTTTTTCCTTTTTTTATTTTGTTGTGGACATAAAACAGATAATTTTAAATAAAAATTTAAGAAAATAAAAATTAACAAAAAAAATCAAAATTTACTTGCCTTGGACTTATCGTGCGTTTACTTTAAACAAGAAATAAGAAAAAATATCGAAAAAGAATTGTTTATTTTGTCTTAAATATTATTGCGTTTATTATTGTTGCTGTTGCTGTTGTAAAAATAATACATTTGAATTACAATAAATACTTGTGTTAAAAACTAAAGTTAAAATTAAAATAAAAATCTAAGGGCCATTATTACAACTTGCCGTTAAAGTTGGGTTTAGTTAAAGGTAACTTTAGCTAAGGTGAACTTTAAAGTGACCTTTAAATTGTTTTCGTTATTACAACCTGCAGATAAAATAAAATTAACTTTGTCAAAAATATGGCAGTACCGAAGCAATGTCGATAACATTGCTCAATTAAAACATTATTTTTTTTAAGCGGAATGGCAACGACAGGCTTCTTTTTTTGTTGTATTTGCTCATTTTGTTTATATTTGAAGTTTCCATATTAAAAATAATATATAATATCGCAAGTTCACACATAAACTTAACTTTAAAAGCTAAAGAGAGGATGATCCTCCATTTAGCTTAACGCTCACTTCTACCATATTGTCCACTTATAATAATAAGAAACAATTTATTTGCCCGTTAAAATCCTTTCTTAATTTAACGGCAAGTTGTAATAATGGCCCTAAAAGTGAAACTTAATTTGTATGTAAACAGAATACATATGTATGCGTACAGAATAACACTGAATGCGATTATAAAATGCGCACATAAAGAGGATACAGACAATGAGTTAAAAATTATTATTTTGTTATCGATAATAAATGCACTAAAAATGTTTTTTTTTTTTTAAATAAATGTTACAAAAACAAAAAATATTTCTTTTTTAAATACATAAACAATAATAATAGAAAAATAAAAATTAAAGCAAAATATTGAATTTAATAAATAAAATATATAAATTTTTTTTAAAGGATTTCATCCCAAAATTAAAACACATTCACAAAAAAACATTTAACGCCGCCTTAAAAATAATAATCTCCCGAATATGAAACAAATCCACGTTTAAGTTGCCAGTGAACCATCATTCGGTGTTGCCATTTCTACCACATTGAACATGTCTAAATGAGAAAAAAAGAAAACAAAATTAAAAGAAAACAAAATTAAACAAAAAACATGTAAATATTTCGGTAAATAACTGTTTTTTTAAGTTGAAATTTTTAAATAGAAAAGCAGAGGCAATCCCCTAGTCATTATATTGGTTTCAACAGTGGATTGTCTGCAGTCTAATTTAAAAAAAGAAAAACATTCAATAATATTTTGCACATTTTTGTTCGTTAACTTTTATTTGTCATAAATTTAATCATTTCTGAAGTTGAAAAATTTCTTCTTGTAGATGTCGAAATGTTTCGCGTACTCATAAAAGGAGTGCCATCAGCAAAGGTAGCGGAATGCGCATTCCTCGTCACTGGCATATCCGAAGTATTGCATTTAAAAATGCAATAAAATGAAAACGGTTTGAAATTTTGCCAAATTTAATTTTTTGTTGTGAGTACAATTGGTCCGGATAGAAATGGAATATGATTTCATTCATATGGCTGCCGCGGCTAGCCTCACAGTACCTCACTCGGTCGGACCAATTTTTGTGCACTTTTTCGAGTGTAAGGGATCGTATCTCGGCAATGACATCATGAATTAACATCACCATTTCGTCTAATTAAACGGCCATCAAACGTTTGACGTTATAAGGCGATGTGGCAAGTTGCATCAACCGGTTGAAACCAAACATGGTTCACATCAATACCATGAAGAAAAAACGGTTATCACGGCGCATAATAGTTGCACCGTCACATTTTCAAAGAAATATGGGCCAATGATGCCTCCGCTCCACAAGCCACACCAAACAGTCTTTAGTAATGGGGGCATTGGCGTCTGTCAGACCAAGTGTAGGATTTCTTAGCCCCAAACACGGCATTGATTGATTATTAACCTACCGTCCAAAATGAAAACGAGCTTCATCCGAATGAGTTTTTTTTTTAATTTTTCACAAACCATAATTCTACAATAGATCGGAGATGAATTCATTTTACAATGTGTTATTTTTTTATCAATGGTGACACTAAAAGATGTTTTTCGTATTTTTAATAGCTACTATATGTATATTCTATCTATCGCTTTTTTAAAACACTGACTTTTTGCATCTTATTATATTGACTAGCAAACATAGAATCCTTTAAAATAGCCATTTCCCTATATACGCTCGTATTCTATTTTTAAGACGTTAGCGCGCAGCATTTGGTGCCTCTTATGTGTTCGTAGCATCTGTCTTAAGGTTTTTACTCTCATTTTTAAAAAACGAATGGAGACCTTTAATATTTTCTCCTTGATTTTACGCATGTAAATCTTTATCGTGTAAATTGGCTTTAAGTGACGATTGGATGAAATAGAGTAGGAATTCGATGAGAGAGGCTTTTGATATTGAAGAATGAATTCTTCGTGAGTAGGCTACGGCATAAGAATTCCTTTTCGAAATTTATGCTAAAATCGAATTTCAAACTTTTGAAACGATTTCGTTACTTTAGTCGTAAAATGTGTTCTTTCCTGGATGCGAGAAGAACAGCAAAGACGTAGTTAATACCTTCGAATTGTCAATAGGTTCATCTTACACATGTATATCGCTCTTAATACAGACTAAATTATACAGCACACATAATTGGTCATTACAACCCTTCAGTCAGGATTACGGCCTAGCTTCTCACACGATTCACGTTGTGTGTATAAATTGTATACATGAGTGGCGGAAACTACAGTTTAATGTCGACTCCGAACGATAGATGTTTTGAGGAACGTTTCATGCCAATTTTTTATTTACTCTCAGAGTTTTTGCCAGAAATCTACTGCGGGGAAGTCGCCGAAGTAAATTTTTTTTATTTCGTTTTGTTGAAGACGTTTGACCTGGCCTGTAATAAGTTAACGCTTCAACGCTTTTATTATTTCATCAAGCATTATCTCCAGTGTAGAAATGAATAATATGAGCGATAACATGCAGACTTGTTTATATCCGGTGAGTTAAAAGGATATCTTTTACTGCCGCTGTAATCAATCCTTGCACTTGCTTCTTCGTATCGTGACTTGATCAAACTCATTTATTAAATGCTACTCCATTACTTTTCAATCGAATAGAAAGAATTTTATTAAATTTGTTTGTTTGACTGTTAATGTCAGTGCAGTTTAGGAAAACTTTGTATAGACCTTTGTATAGTTGGCGTAGCTACTTAATGGAAGCGCAAATAATTGAGGATTAAATGAACTTTATTAGCAAAATCACATTATAACTGAAGGCAGTATTAATAAAATATATGTTGATATAAGTCGACGGCTTACTCCTAAATAAACATTATTTAAATAAAGATATTAAGAGTATAGTCTGCCACATTTTTATTTTGTTATTCCTTTTTAAATTCAATTATCTAAATTTGTCAGATTAGTAAAAATTTTCTAGTATCCTACTAGAAAGACGCCATTTGTTATGTTATAAATTCAATACACGTAACGCAGCGAACGCTCTCTCACATCCATCAAAAATAGAAAAAGTCAGCGCGACAACAAACAACGATTCTGCTGCTTTGCATTTAGACTAATTTCTAAATGCGATGTAAAAAATACAACGTGAATATTGATAAATTAATAACAAATTATTCAACTGTTTTGCTTATGATTCGCTTCTGCTGTCTTTATTATAACTAATACACATGCAGCTTACCTTAGGCTGCAATTGCAAAATTTGTATGCTTGCTGCGTTGCGTTTATTGTGTTTATAGCATTGTTGATACTTCTGACTTTTTCGTTTTCCTTACAACAATTTTAGTCAAATAAAACCAAAACATTCAATCGGTTAAAAACAAAATAAATTGTAATTGCACCACAATTTCAATTTCATAAAATAATCTTTTAACCTGCAACCTATTATTTCGTATCGTTGGGGATATCATATCAAAAATTGTAATTTTCATTATTCAGGCAGAGTTTTTCAAACGAATAAACATTTAAAAAATTAATAAAAGTATTCTTATAATTTAAATTAATACGCCATGTCTTAGGCGTTATGAGGTCAAAAACTAATACTTATAAACAGAATGCTTAACTTACCACTATAATAGCATAGAGAGTGCCAATGAGCGAACCAGCCAATACATCAGTCCAGTGATGTTTATAATCGGAAACACGTGTCAACGATGTATACCAGGCGAACATAAGGAATACGAACTGTAACAAGTGTTTGAACATTTTACTGCGCGAACAGGTCATCCGCTTATGCAGATAAATCTACAATAATACACAAAGCAAATACACAATGCAACAAGTTGCATCGAGAGGAAGATTACAATAACAATTTCAAAGAATATATTTGCCGCACGACGGCAATAATCTATATTTGTTTTCTTGCTCTTTTCATATCGTATGTTAAAGCTTGCTTTTGTAACTTACCGCGATGTAAATCATTGTAAACGAAGTAAAGCTGGCATGACCACTAGGAAATGAGAGATGGGCTTCTTTAAGAATTTTCATGGAATAGCCAAGACCACGACAAGTGAAATCTTCAATATAACGACCTTCATTTAAGGGACTATCGCATGTTGTATTATCACTTAATATGGGCTGGCAAACCTTTAAATATTTATTTTTTTTTGTTTTAATAAAATTACAAATTGCCGTTTAAAAATATACATATATTTGCCATACAAACAAACAAACCATTATCATTAATTTAAACAATTGCTATACAGACTATAGAGTTGAACTTACCGCAAAAAAGTGTGGCCGTAATCGGCCAATTGAAAATTTGGCAATATCTGTCGTCAGCTCGCAAACACCTGAACCGAATATTAGCAAACCGATACGTTTATAGCATTCCACCATCCAATCGGGTATTTCCAAATGCAAAAAATAATAATTGCTGCCCGATAAATTACCAAAACTATGCATTTTATGTGAATTCGATTTGAAAAATTCAACGATTGTTATCTGCAAAGCAAAACAAAACAAAAATAAATAAAAATACGAAACAAAATAAATAATCACCAACAGAGAACAGAGTATAAGCCAACAGAGAATAAATTTTATTTCAAATTTATATTCATTAACGTCATTCGAGCTGAATTAAAATAATTAATTAATTAACACTGTATCTACTAAAAGTCAATTACTAGAGAGAGAGAACAATTTACAATACTATTATATGTATTGACATACGGGCTATGTACGTAAGATAACAAATTGTGTAATACACTTAAACCTCATTTGACAGCGTATACCTTTATCGGAAATTTTGTTTTGAAAGGTATGAACTGTTTGTGGCAAGATTTAACCCACTAAGGGCAATTATCACAACTTGCCGTTAACTAAACGGAGGATTTTAACGGACAGATAATAAGACAATAAGGTAGAGGTGAGCGTTAAGCTAAAGGGTGGATCATCCTACCTTTAGCTATTAAAGTTAAGTTTATGTTTAAACTTGCCATACATATATATTATTTCAATATGGCAACTTCAAATATAAACCAAATGAGCATATACAACAAAAAAAACGTGGTCCGTCGTTGCCACTGCGTTTAAAAAAATTTGTTTAATTGAGCAGTGTTATCGACATTGATCCGGCACTGCCATATTTTTGAAAAAGTTAACTTTATTTTATCCGTAGGTTGTAATAAAGAGAAGAAATTAAGGGTGACTTTAAAGTTCACTTTAGCTAAAGTTACCTTTAACTAAACCCAACTTAAACGGCAAGTTGTAATAATGGCCCTAAGAATTATCAGAGTAGTAGTAGAATGGTGTGAAAAGCTAGTTCGTAATTCTGTCTGAAGGGTTGTAATGGCCAACTACGTACATATGTATGAACACACTCAACGTATCACGTAGCATATATGTGAATTATTATTTTCAAGGCAGCACGTAAATAAGCGTACACGGTATTGCTGCTCATTTGGTTTAATTTTTATTTTTACTACGAGTCTCAAAGGTATTACATACACATACATAATTGGTCATTACAACCCTTCAGTCAGGATTACGACCTAGTTTCTCACAGTGGCGGGACCTACAGTTTAAAGTCGACTCCGAACGACAGATTTTTTGAGAAATTTTTCATTGCAATTTTATTTACTCTCAGAGTTTTTGCCAGAAATTTGCTGAAAGAAAGTCGCCGAAGAAATACTTTTTGTATTTTGTTTTGATGTCTAGCCTGGGGCTGCAACCCTGGCTTTACGTCTAAGTCAACTGTATTAGAAAAGCTTTATTCAAGATTCGTATCTTGAACATTTCAGGCAATTTTCGCTCCAAATGTAATTTGCTTTTGGGTTAAGAAAATAATAAAAAAATTTGTATTGCAAACCCAATGAATTAGAGCTCCAACTCCAAGGTTAGCTAATACTCCTTTAACTTCGGGGATTGAAATTGCGGATTGTAGAATTTTGAAATTTCATAAACTTCAGTTTATAAATACATAAGAAAATTTTCAAACGTGATCAAAAACTGAAGAGTAAAAAAATAGTAACAAGTGGCTTTTTACGCTGTTTGTGATATGAAAAAAACCAAAATTTGTTTCATATAAATTCGCTCTACATATAGTCCACCAGAGAATTACAATTTTGTTATACTTTTTTAGTGATTCTGCCAGTATCGCACCAATGGCAGTGGTCATGCAACCTTCCAAGGATGGAATTGAATTATCCCTATTCACGAAAGTTTTTCACATATTTATACCAAAAGTGAACATAACATAACCTTTGCGAACCAATGGATACAAGCCGAGTGGCTTGTCGAACAGTCTTGTTGAAACCACATGTTGATCAAGCCTAATATTGCCATCTTTGGCAAAAAACGAGAATCTTTACTCAGTACTCGCCTTCATTGACTGAAACGCTGCGATTTTCGTCTTTCTTGAAGAAGTACGCTCCACTGATGCGACCGGCCATAAAATTATACCAATCTGTACATCTCAAAGGATGTATTAGTAGCTCCTGAAATGCTTCTAGCTAATCCTTGCACCAAATTTGAAAACTTTTTTCGTACCGAAAAAACTTGCGCTGAAAAACCAAATAGCAAATGCATCAACCATTCTAAATACATACATATGTACACATACATAGTTAGGATTACGACCTAGCTTCTCATAACACTCCTGATGTGTATGTTAATTTTATACATCAGTGGCGGAACCTATAAGTTAAAGTCAACTACCAACGGCAGATTTTTGAGTAACATTTCATAGCAATTTTATTTACACTCAGAGTTTTTACCAGAAATCTACAGAGAGGTATTCGGCGAAGAAATATTATTTCGTTTTCGTTTTGAATCGTGGCCTTAAGTCTAATAAGCCAACACACTACCTACTAGACTACGGCGGCTACATAGAATTTGATAACAACTGCTTATTTACGTTAATAAGAACAAAAAAAATATTTTAAATTGTATAATACAATGGACTATCTACAGTGAGCGTCAAAAGAAACTGTACATTAGAAAAAATATACATTAATAAATTACAGTTATTTTTATTTTAAAATTGTTTAATTGCCAGTTTTAAAACTGAAACAAAGAAAAATTACAAAAAAATTTCGAAATATCAATTTTTTTCGGGCACTCTCCTTAAGTGGTAAAAGTTTAGTTTAGTGATTGTTAGAATTTTATCCATAGTGTACACTGTACAGTTTCTTTTGACGCTCATTGTATGTATAATTGGAATATATGTACATATAAACATTATAATTTAATCTTATATGTACATACATACATAATTGGTCATTACAACCATTCAGTCAGGATTACGACCTAGTTTCTCACACCACTTATGTTGTGTGCGTTAATTTTTATACATGAGTGAAGGGACCTACAGTTTAAAGTCGACTTCGAACGACAGATTTTTAAGAAGCTTTTCATGGCAATTTTATTTACTCTCAGAGTTTTTGCCAGAAATCGGCTGAGAGGAAGTCGCCGAAGAAATATTTTTTGTATTTTGTTTTGATGTCTGGCCTGGGGCTCGAACCCTGGCTTTACGTCTAATAAGCCACCACACTACCTACTAGACTATGGCGACTTCGTTTAATCTTATATAATTATCGGTAATTAGCTGTTATAACCTCAAATTGTCCCGCAATTGACTGTTATAAAGATAAACCATGTAATTGCTACTAGAGTTGGTTTGAATTCAAATTGAAAACCTCGAAAACTTTTAAACTTCCCTTTTAATATCTCTTTTGCTTAAAGCTCAATGTAAATTTGATCATATTATTTAAGACGGTCTTCAGTATTTTAATGTGTTATTTTCATTTTTGAATGCCATAAGTTACAATTTATTTTCGATATCAAGCATGTATGCATACGTTGCACTTTTAACAGTTAAAGAGATTTAAGCGATTTAACGTCAAATAAAAAACAGCTTTTGAAGATATTTTTCTTTTTAATATTTTAATCTGTGAACAAATCTACAAACATATCGTCTATTGTAACAGCAAATAATGAAATTCAATTTGCCGACACGAGAAAATAGTTTAAATTATTAAAGTTTTGCTTGCGGTTACGAGTTAAAAGTTTAACAAGTTCTTTAAGATAAAAGCCGTTGTAAATAAGTGGAATTGTCTTGTGCTAGAATGCCTCTAAATACAGTTGCAGATGCAGCTACAGATGCAGATGCAACTGAAGATACTTGTTGTCTTATGTAAATAGAAACAACAGTATGGGCATTAAAAGGAGCGAACGTTTAGATTAAGATCAAAGTGAGCATAAATTTATGCTGCTACAGTCGACATTCTAATGTTAAATATTTATGCAGACAAATATTGTAATTTCATGCCAACATGATTCTCTCATGATTCTCACATGAGGCCATGAGGAATACAATGCCAAGCAGCTGGAGAATATGTATCTTTTTTCTTTCTGGTGCTGCTGTTTTCTGTTTTTTTTTTAAGGCGGCATAAAGTTTTTTTAAGTTTATTTTATTTATAACAGATGCCTTGTAAAATTTCTTTTACTTTTTGAAATCTGAAATCTTCTTTCGGCTTTCACTGAAATACCCGTACAGCAGCACTGGCAAGTAAACAACACTGTCATGCAAAATACAATCAAATAAATATTGTGGACGGCATTAAAATTGTTAAACAAATTAGTGATGGGCACGGGAGTGCAATGTTTCGTGAACATAATTCGTTTCTTACAATCCACAATTGCTTTAAATTGTGAGAAACTTACAACACAAACTAGGTGATCGTAGTATAACCCATTGAAAGTTTGTTTGTGGCATACAAACTAAAAGTATACATATAATATTGGAGTTAATAATACGTGTAAAATATGTAAACAATACTGAAAAAGTTTTAAAAGAAATATTCGCTGTAAAAATATTGAGAGATCGTAGTAATAACGTCATACTCTACATATGTATTTAATTTGTTGTCAACAGTAAGTATTTAAGCGAAAATGGTTTCGGACGAATGTTAATGTCAAGATAAATAAAGTCGCCGTGGTCTAGTAGGTACTGTGTTGGTTTATTAGATGTGAGGCATTGGTTCAAATCCCAGGTCAGATATCAAAAAGAAAAAATGGAAAATATATCTTCGGCGACTTCGTCTCAGCAGATTTCTAGCAAAAACTCTGAGAGTAAATAAAATTGCCATGAAGAGTTTCTTAAAAATCTATTGTTCGGAATCGACTTTAAACTGTAGGTCCTGCCACTCATGTATAAAATTAACACACACAACATCAGTGGTGTGAGAAGCTAGGTCGTAATCCTGACTGAAGGGTTGCAATGACCAATTATGTATGTACATATGTATGTTAATTTTTCTAAGCTTTCTTCAATAATAAACGATTTAATCACTCAATTCTTAAAAAAAAGATGAGTGTTCAAAAACAATTGTGATCATGATGCACTAAAGTTTAGTAACTAAACAAAAACCTGCTGCTATGATTTCCAAAAGCAGCCTTCAATTAAAATAATATTTCCCACGCATTTGGAATAAAACTTTTGCATTAATAACGGCAACTTTATTAGAAGGCATCTACAACTTGCCATAGGCTTACTTTCTGACTTTTTATTTTCCTCGCAATATTAGGTATCAATAAAACTGAACACTGTGCGGTATCTGTATATTATCAATTGGCGTAAATACCCGTCCATTCAAAAGTTGCGTAAACTTGGGAAACAATAAAATTCTAAAAGTACTAAATATCGTGTTCATATGTTTGCAAAAATAAGTGAGAAGTAAAAGAAACAAATTACCCTGTAATACGTATTGGAGATGATTACATCATCAACAGTTGCTCATCAGATCTACTACACATCTGTAATTGCTATAAACACACTCAACGCGCCATGTTCTGCATATGGAAATTATTATTTAAAAGGCAGCGCTACTGCAGCACACTTGGGTTAATTTTAATTTTTGCTCGAGTCAATGAACGAGTTGATGATGTTGATACAATAAAATGCACAAAATAGAGGCTTTAAAAGCACGTTGTTAACAATAAAGCCATTAATAACGCAAAAAAATTGACACCATTCATAAAAAGTAAGCAGGTGGGCTCTTTTTTATTTTATTCATACTTTATCGCTGCTTCTTTTAAAATAATTAAAGCAAAGGCGGCAATTGCAAAAGTGCTGCGTCGAATGCATAGTCATTGATTGGATGATGTCAATGGTACTTTCTCATCACCAAAATATGTTATCAACAAAAATTTTACTACACTTTTTTCACGATATGATATAAAATTATTTGAATTTTCATACGCTGATTTAAGGTACATAGATATCTAATGGCATCTATTTTTTATTATTTATACGAAAATCACAATTCATTTCATATAAAGTGAAAGTTAACAAATTTATTTGATTTTTATAGCGTTTTTTTTTTTTGACTCTCTTAATCTATTGAGTATTCACAATTTACAACCCAAGATGTATTTACTTACTAGGTGGCAAACGTTTATTATATTTTGTGTATTTTGTATTGATAATTAAAATCGTATTTATTTTAACGTTATAACCCTTAAATGTTCATTGTTTTACTATATAAACACAATAGACGCAATGCAGCAAGTACAACAATTTGTGACTGCTGCCTCAGGTAAGCATTCACATTAATTATAATAAAGGCAACGGCGTTAAATCGGCAAACAAAACAAATAAAAAATATTCAGTTTATTTGTTTTTTATCACTGGTGCAAATAAATTATTTTTTCGAATTATATCTCATATATCTGGTTTTTAAAACCTCTATTTTATACATGTTACTAGCTGTACCCTACGCGTGTTGCTGCGCCACCAACTCAAATAAATTTGAAGGAAAGACATTACACAAATGTCCAATTAATTTTGAATCATTTTATTGATTTTGTATCCCGTTATCCTGATAATTCAGTAGTACGCATTCGATCAGTTTCTAACCTCACTTCTCGTTGTTGAAGTGGTTCAAGCGAACGGGTCTCAGCGGCATATACTCTCAATGCCCGTCTGATCCTGAGGATCGTAATGCTCTTTTCTTCCGTGCTTGAGATGTAGGTCGATCAATTGCTGGTCATTCATTTTGAATAATTTTCAGTGGCGCCAACCATCGGAAATTAATCATGCGCAATAACTTTGTTGAAGAATGCACAGTTTACGATTTAATTAATTTTGAGTAATTTTCAGTGGCACCACCTATCGGAAATTGGTCATACCAACTTAGAAACCTTCGTTGGCTCATGCGCAACAACTTTGCTAAAGATCATAATATGATCAATTGCATAGTTTACGATTCTATAAGGTAGATACAAACAAACATTCATTTTTATATATATAGACTATGGGAGGTGACACGACCACTATAGCTAATCCGCCCATTTTGTTCATATATACGTCAAAGTCGTCCATACAAAATTTGAGGGCTCTTGCTGTTGCAGTTTATGGGATATGCGTCATTAAATACTTATTGGGTATGTGGGCGTGGCATCTCGCCTACTTGAAATTTTAAAATAAAAAGTAGCCTATAGTTCCTTCCAGACATACAGGAAGGTACTGTTAAAATTTCAAGAAAATCGGTCAAGCCGTTTAGCCGTCTATATACCTCAAACAAACAAACAAACCCAAAAACAAATAAACACGCATTCATTTTTATATATAAGATTGTATTGACAGCACTAGTCTTCTCATTGCCAGTACAAATCTTTTCACTCTCACCAATAAAAATAGAAATTGAGCTAAATGCAAAGCAGCAGAATTGTTGCATGTTATCGCATATACACAAATGTATTATATTTTTGAGATGTTGCTGTGTTTACTGCGTTGCGTCTATTGTGTTTATAACATATCTTTCAGAAAAATTTTCAAATCTTTTCGTTTGCGTGCGTTTAATGTACTTCTATAAAGTCTTTATTGGCTATTTTTCCCCTTCAGATATAATAACTTTGGGGCGAAAATTCAGAAGTCAGTGGCCATTTCAAAGCATATTTTTTCGTAAAGTGGATATGATATCAAATTCGTCAACATATGGGTCTTGACGGATTGTTACTCAAACAAACAATGCACCACTTCTGTAATAAAATCTGCCCAATGCCTCCAACATATGTAAACTAACTGAAGGAGAAAAGTTTTTAGGTTTTTGGAGGCACTTTTGGGGAATTTAACACGCTGACTGCCGCTGCAACTTTCAGAAAATTGGCCAAAAATGACAATTTGATTTTTTTCACATTATTTTACTAAAAACTCTATTTTTAGATCATAGGTATCATCAAAAAGCAAAAATGATGTTTTTTTAGGAGAAAAAGTGGTTTAGTGAGTACGAGATAACTCGTTGTTGGCTCCTTAGGAGGGAATGCAATCTACGAGTTATCTCGTAGTTGGCAGTCAACGTGTTAATATACGAATATTTTGGTAAAACTATAGGAATTTAATAATCCAAGGAATTAAATAAAATAGTATAATAGGTCTTTGGAATTTAAAATAATTTTTTTTACAGAAACAAATAGGGTCACCTTATGCAGTTACATTTTGCTACAAACGATGCCACCACACGTTCACGATATTTTATACATTTTGTAAACAAATCCATGCTTTTTTTCATGAAGTTGACGTGTCGAAAACTAATCAAATTAAACACAATTGTTCATGCTTGTGCATCAATTACGTGGCCTTTTTATTTTTGGCAGCATTTTCTACTGAAGTAAGAGGCAGTAAATATTGAGGATTTTAAAAAGTTGAACTAATGTTGTAAGCGAATGTTAAGTCTCTACTGATGAGAAATCGATTCAGATGAATAAATGTTTGTTTGATCAACCTTACTCAAGCGACTCTAATCACATACATACATATGTATGTACGGTAGTTAGCGAACATAACTCTTTCTCATGTATGCAATTACGTAGAGCCTACAAATAGTTTTTAATTGTTTTACTACACACTGTATGTTATCACTCGCTCAACTCTATAACACGCACACACAGTAACAGACACAAATTCATTTAATTTAAACCACAATGTTTTATTTGTTTGTTAACGAATAAACAAAAACACAACAACAAAAATCATAAAAATATTTCAAGTTTTTTTAAACAAAAACAAATTTTGTTTCTTTTTTCTTTTTTAAGCCGATTGTTTGTTTGTTTGTTTGATTTTTTTTCTGTTTTTATTTTGTAAATAAATACTCGTATGGATATAATTGTAGACAAACAACAACATTTTGACAGATTTGACATTATTGCAACAACAATAACAATAAAATAAAAACAAGTATTACAACAAATTACAACAATTATCGCAAATAAACAAAGCAATTCAAGCAAAAGAAATAATTTCTGCCTTTAAAGGCAACAGAATGAAATTGTTTTTTTTTTCTTCTGAGCAAATAAAATAATTTTTATTGTAAAACATTGTTAAACGAATAAAAGTATTTTAAATGATATAAACAATTATAGTAAATAAGCAATAAAAAATATGTATATTTTTAGAAAACTCAAAAGATATGTTAAAATTCTCATACTCACTATTGTTATGGGTATTAAAAAGCACATCAAATACAACATCCAGCTGGCAACGGTTGACTCATGATAGGGATGCATGAGGGAATCATCGTTACAAAAGAATCCACGTTTATATGATTCACCCCATAGACTGAAACCCAATATAGGTAAACCAACTGAAATATTTTAAAAGAGAAATAAAATATTAAAAATATTAAATATAAATATTAATATTTATTATATAATATTTAATATTTTTTATAATACAAATTAAATATAAATATTAAAGGAATCTTCAAGAAAAAACATAAATGAATGAAAATTTTAAAGAAAAGAATTGCATACATACTCCTATGTAAATATGACAAATCGTTGTGAAAATATAAAAATAATTCAAAGTTTATCTAGTTATTACGGCTATTGACTAGAGCTTGCTTGTAATTACAGACGAATTTTCTGATATTTTAACCCTGGACGGTTACTCTTCATTTTTGTACATTAAGGTTACTCTGCGTTGAATCGACGAACACTTTCACCCTAATTGGTTACTGTTCGTCGAATCGTCGAAGCTCATTTACTCTTTATCATATAATTCTTTTATGTTTGACCAAATTTCGCTCTTTTTATCAACAATGTTGCGTGATAACGAAAGCTTGTAGTGAGTAAACGTATCCTGGCCGCCCATTTTTTTATCCTGGATCGTCATTTTTGTACAGTAAGGTTACTCTTCGTTGAATCGACGAACAAAAAAAAATTTTTTCTGCCGACTTCAAGCTTTCATTATCAACTAACGTTGTTGAAAAAAGTGCGAGATTTGGTCAAACATAAAAGAATTATATGATAGAGAGTAAATGAGCTTCGACGATTCGATGAACAGTAACCAATTAGGGTTAAATCCTTTCATTCTGCTTTATATTGCAAATTAAAAATAAATAAGTTAGTTTTGCTCATCACACTCTTAATAAATGACCACACAGGCTTTTTCACCTCCTAAGGGATATTCGACAACTACTCAATACAGTTGAAGTCATCGTAGTCTAGTAGGTAGTGTGTTGGCTTCTTAGATGTGAGTCCACGGTTCAAACCCCAGGTCAGACAGCTCCAGCAGAACAACATATAAAAAATATTTCTTCGGCGACTTCCTTTCAGCATATTTTTAGGAAAAACTCTAAGAATAAATAAAATAGCCATGAAAAGTTCTGAAAAATCTGTTGTTCGAAAACGTAGGTAGGTTTCGCTACTCATGGATGAAATTAACACATCCATCTTGGGTGGTGTAATCCTAATGGGAGAGTTCTAATGACCAATTATATATGTATGTACTCAATACTGTTTTATACCAGAATTATATTTGGTTTTAATTTAATTCGGTTGCATGACAATTAAATATTTGCTAAAATAAGTCTTGAATGTTTGTATCAATATGCAGCTGGATGGATATTGATTTGAATTTCAATCACTTTCTTTTTTCATTCAAAAAACATTTAAATTAAGACAAGATTTTATAGAGTCTTCATGTTGAAGTTTACATCTATTTATTTATTTATTATTAGTCATAGCACAACAAGATAATATGGTCAATTCACACAAGCCGTTGTATCGTTGTATTCATTGTATTGTTGGAAGAACATACAACAGTGTATGATTGTTGTTGATATTTTTCATATAAAAATCCGATACACTTATACACATTTTTTTCCTATGTTTTTGGAAGTTGTATTGGTTTCGTGCTGTCAAATTTTGTGAATGAAAAAAATGTGTATATGTTTTCATATGTTTTTAAAAAGTTTTGTTGGTTTCGGGCTATCAAATTGTTTGAATGCCGCGAGATACACAATACAGCATAGCATTGAGCGTTCACAAACAAACAAATGTATTCCATACAACATACACGATACAAAGTCGTGTGAATTGCCCAATAATCTTATAAATGAAAGTGCTATGGGAGTACATTAAAGAAAGAAAATAATAACAAATCATTGATTATATATGTAATGAAATGTTTGAAATAATGTAGAAATAAAATCGAATAAGAACGTGTTAAAATCACGAGAAATAGCAATCGATACAAAAAAGGATAAAAAATAATGAAAATGTGTAAAAAATAAATTAGGAAAACTACAAAGAACAGTATATACAAATATAAAGAAATATACAAACAAAGTAAAAATATATACATATACTAAGATACAATGAAATTTAAAGATATATTAATTAAAAAAATGAAAAATAAAAAACAATAATCATTAATAGAAACAGCGAGAAAAAAAATTTACAAAATAAATCAAGATATGCTAAAAACTACTTGAACAGATTGTATAACTCCTTTTTGAACTTAACTGCATTGCCTATATTCTGAATATAATTCGGTAAAGTATTGCAAAGACTGATGGTGTATATAAAAAACTGGCGTTGTGACAAAATGAGTCCTACGTCTGTGTTGGATAATTTTCATGCCGCGGTTGGATCTAGCAAATGTAATCCTACTAAAAACATATCTGGCTATATTATTATAAGCCATGTTGAGTTTCCGCTTATCTAGTTATCCTTGATTCAGTTTGTTTTGCAAAATAACTATGTTCGACCATCGACAATGACGTATGTTTGCCGAATGACCTCTTGAGCAGTTTGTAACTGACTATCATTTTGACCGAAAAATCATCTTCATTCATAAGACCTACTTTTTGGGTAAATGGGTACATGAAAAACCAAAACTGTCAAATATGGTATGATATTAATTCACTTGAAATCCAAGAGCGTCCAATGCATCACGAAAAAGTTACTGTTTGATGTGGATTTTAGGCTACCGGCACCATCCGGTCCATATTTCCTTAAGAACACCGTTGGCCGGATCAGCACTGTCAATGCCATGTGGTTTCAACACACACGGCGCTACATACTACACAGCTCATGCCACATTGGATAATTTTAAGGCATGGTCCTCTCCAGAGGTCAGCAATGAGTATTCAAAACGATGAGTAGAATCGAATCATACTTATAATTTCTGATACTTATATGCATTCATACTTATTTTAATGACATACTCATACTACTCATACTCGAAGTTTGAAATACTCATGGTACTCATACTTAACAATATGCATGATGTTATTGATTTCGACTCTTCATGACTCATCGTATACACCAATCACAAAATAGGTATGATTCGCGAGAGGACGTATGGAGTTAATGGAAATAGGCCACCAAGATCATGGGATTTAACCCCGTTTGACTTTTTCTTGTGGAATTTTCTTAAGCCTCAGGTATATGCGAATAAGCCACAAAAAAACGAATAAAAATTTCTGTGATAACGCACACATATTTAAATATAGAAAGCGCTTAAAAAGACCTCATATCTATGGCACCCCAGGTCAGACATCTCTAACAAAATGAAATATGAAAAAATAGTTTTTCGGCAACTTCCTCTCAGCAGAAAAAAAACTCTGAGTAAATAAAAATTGCCAGGAATAGCTTCTTAACCCTGGACGGCTTTTATGTTTGACCAAATTTCACTCCTTTTTTCAACAACATTAGTTGATAATGAAAGCTTGCAGTCAGTAGACGAAAAAAAATTTTTTTGTTTGTCGATTCAACGAAGAGTAACCTTACTGCACAAAAATGCCCATCCAGGATTAAAAAATGGGTGGCCAGGTTCCGTTTACTCACTACAAGCTTTAGTTTTCAACCAACATTGTTAATAAAAAGAGCGAAATTTGATCAAACATAAAAGAATTATATGATAAAGAGTAAGTGAGCTTCGTCGATTCAACGAACAGCAACCAATTAGGGTTAAGGTGTTCGTCGATTCAACAAAGAGTAACCTTAATGTACAAAAATGACTTGTTGGACCTGTAGGTCCCACCATACATGTATAAAATGAATACACAACATAAGTGGTGTGAGCAGCTAGGTCATAATACTGACTTATGTTATGCATGTATGTATAGTTATGTATGTATTTATGCCAGTTATGGGTCTACTATAAAGAGCAACTAAATATGAGTTGCGTTGACAGCTGGCAACCAAAAATTCTTAGTTGTTGAAAAATTTTTTTTATTTAATTTTGTTTTGTTTATTGTTAGGCAATGTAACTGAACATCTTCTATTGCTATGCAAAAGCGAGCCAAGTAGATGTTTTTTGTTTTTTTTGTAACTTGAATATCCTCAAACTTACTGACTTACTCAGTGACAGTAGGAATTTCTTACACCTTTTAAAAATGTCTTCTTTGAAATATAAATTCCCATGTCATGTCATTGTCTGGCACTTTATTTAATAGAAAATATTTCATTGTCAATATTTGTTAAACAATTTGTTTTCAACAAGAATAAAAATGCCATTCTTATTAAATTAGTTGTCAACTGGAATTTGAAAGACGCTTCTGTCAAAGAATTCGACAGCCATCATTTAAGAATGTAACATTTGGTAACGTTTGAAAGCAGTTCAATTGATTTATGTTGTGGCAAAATTACTACGTTATATAAGTTAACTACGACCAAAACTAGACTGGCCCACTTTAACCCATCACTATTAAGATGCAGATGTAGTTTAGAATACCATTTTAATACCTATTGACACAATACATATGAAAAACAATGTACCACACAACTCTTGTTTTACATTTCGTTTTTCGTTTTTCGGTTCTTTTATTTGCATCACTGGCATCATGATCGCATTAATTTACAATTTGCTTAAAATCATTAAAATTGTATGTGAATGGTGGTGCTGGTGGTGGTGGTAGAAGTAGTAGTAGTCGATCGTATTTAATTGCAATGTGTGTTAATACATATACAGTGGACAGCAAATGTCTTAGTATGGCAATATATTTTTAGCAATTTCATGAATTTTAGCCAAAAGTTTGTATACAAATTTAAGGCTTTTTATATTTATTTTATTAATTTATTTCTGTTTTATTATAAAACAAACAATTTTTTAAGGTTTTTCATAAAACAACGGAAAAATAAGAAAAAGTTTCAGATGACTCCATAGGTACCACCAAGGAGAACCCTGAGTAAATTTCAAATTCAAAGGCCTAATATATGAAAATATTATTCCCTTGTATTTAGTAGAATATCCCTTAAGGTTAAGCACTCCATTTAACCCATTTGGAATTGAATGTAAAAATTTTGTTTAATGTTTTCTGGTGGCACCATGAGCAAGTTTTTCAGTTGACTTTTATTTGAGGTTTAGCGATTACGTAAACGTTCTTTCAAATGATCGGGACTTTGTGCAAGAGTATTGTGCCTGTGGGGACTTTTTTGTCAAAATATATTTCCGTACTAAGACTTTTTCTATCCACTGTAGTTGAAGGCAGGTGTTCGTTCACATGTGGCAAATGAATAAATTTTCAGTATCAATTGCAAATAAATCTACAAAAAAAACAACAACAACCAAAACAAACAAATTCACACGAATACAAACCAACAAACCTGTGTAGAGTCAAATTACCCAACAAACTGAAGTAAACAACATTCGTATCCACATTAACGGTGTTCATTTACACAAAGTATAGACGGCAACATGTACAAATCGATGAATACATGGACGGACGGACAGACGGCATTTGAATAGATAGGCACAGAGAAACTTTTAAAACCAGAGTTTTTAAATAGTAAGAGACACATTGAGAAAAACTATTCATAGATATTTTTTTTGTATTTAAATGCTTAAAAAGTTGCATGCAACAGTGCTAACTGCCTATGACAATTGAATGATTGAAACGATTTTTTCTTTTTTTTTCAATTGAAATAATATTTGGTATGATCAGTCTTGGGGGTGGAATGTATTAAAAGTTTTTATCTTAAAATAATCAAAAATTCTTTATTGTATTATAAACACAATGAATTTATTGAAAAACTTCAATACTACAGTCTTAGATTTCAAATAATTCAGTCTAATCATTGTTAATTTAATAAATCGTTCTTTATTATTATTCAAATGCTTATGAATTATACTTAATCACGTTGTAATTTTACTTCTAACTTCTTTCATTTCATCATTACATTTTATTCTTAAAAGCTTTAAATTAATCGCTAAAAAAAATAACGCTGTGATCGAGGACTAGGTTTGATGCTAACGGGCGATCTACAGTAGCATTTTTTAAATGTTAAATAAATAAAAACAAAACAAAATATTGAATTAAATTTATTTTTAAATTGTTATTAATAAAAGCATTTATCAACATTTGTTGTAATGTTTAACAGTTCATTAATTTCTTGAAATCAAACAGCAGGCGATTAATTGTTGTTTAATGTTTGAAAAATAATTTATAATACACGAGATATAGCATGAGAATTACGTGAATGTTAAATGAAATTTATTGTTCAAATGGTAGATGTTTTCAAAATCATTCTCAACTCAGATATAGACGAACATAATAATATTTTATAGTCTTTAAACAATATCTACATTCGATTAAAAAGTTTTCAAAAAAGTTTTATTGTAGCAGACCCTCCTTAAAAAGGAAAGGAGCCCCATTTAGGCCAACATTTATGTCCATGCAGTCAATGTTGCACCCTTTAATCTAACGTTCCTTAGAGGAAACCAACCTTTCTATTACAGCAATCTTTGATTAGAGAGATCAAAGGCCTTAAAAACGTCCATTTTTTTATGACAAGAGCAGTTCACTAACACATTATGTGAAAAGTAATTTCGTCCACCTTCTTACACCTATTTTTTCCTGAATTCCAAGTCTTTCGAAATGCGTACCAAAACAGTGTAAATCTCCATTGTACAATGGATGGGATTTAAGAATATCATTGAGCAGGTCCTCTTGTTTTTCCAACGTGTTCGGCAGAATCTATACATAACCTCATTTCAACATCAACTTAAGCAATTGGAATACTTATACCCAGTAAAATGTCTGGTATTGCAAACTCCATTCCGGTCCTGGCCAGCTCATACACATACAAAATTGATCATTACAACCTTTCAGTCAGGATTACGACCTAGCTTCTTACACCACTTACGGAGTGAGTGTTCATTTTATACATAAGTGGCGAAATCTACAATTTATAGTTTACTCCGAACGACTGATTTGTTTGAGAAACTCTTCATTAAAATTTTATTTATTCTCAGAGCTTTTGTCAGAAATCTGCGGAGAGGAAGTGGCCGAAGAAATATTTTTGCATATTTCCTTCAGTTGGAGATGCCTGACCTGAACCGAGGTCTCACACTACCTACTAGACTACGGCGGCTTCATCTCCAGCCTTAGCTCATCATCAATGCAATTTCCAACAACATCCCTATGCGGGAAAACATAAACCCTTGCATTTGAATTGTACGTAATGCACTTAAGAAAATCCCTGTATTTAGAAGTCATTCGGATATTGCTTAACTGTGTATATACAAAGATAAGCTTAAACCATCCTTCATCGTCGAAGTGGCAAGCTTTTTAACAAAACCAGAACAACTGGTGAATGGATATTTCATGAGACTAATAAACATGAGCTAAGGTCTGCTACTATACAGACGAAAATTACTTCATACAGGAATTTATACGTTCACAATGAATCCTCTATTGAAAACAGCTGACTAATCTATGGAATCTCTAGATTGTTTTCAGAAACGTGATCTTAGTTGGACTACCTGAATCACTGAAACGCTTTTCCTACTTATAGACGCTTATATTCCGATGTGTGTTACAGATTAAATTCTCAATCATGCGTATGCAAGATCAATTGCAAAATGTTATCGTTTTTTTAACATTTTAATCCTTTTGATCACATGAAATCATTCCTGTTGACATTTATAATGAGGCGAATTTTATTCTTCCCTAGTTAGCAGCAATGTCCTGGAGTACCTAGTTGACGTTTATTCCCAAACTGATAAATTATCACTTACTAAACCAAGATACTTTGGCACATACTTCTTTCTTTTTTCATAGAAAACTATATCCAAATCTCAGCCCTGAACTAAGCTGAGGGAGCTCTGCAGTAGCGCACTTGGTACAAGATTGGAATTTCGTTTTCGAGTGGTTAGGTCGATTTATTAGATGGATATCGAAACTTATCTTCTTTAAGTTTTATTCTGGACGATTACCCGCTAAAACTTGCAATGGGCGACTATTTGGTTAAGTGAGGAGATCTCTTGCAGTACGGATTACAGATGTGTTGTGCACTACACCCACAGCGGCTCATTTTGTATTACTTGATTACTTTTCATCTTGATGACTAGAAAACATACTGCACTTAAATGGCACATTAAAGCACTCCTCTATCCTATCTGAGGATGACCAGGCACTTAATAAAATTGACTATACCTCTTTTGAACCTAATCTTGAAAAGGATTTTACGCAGGGTCTTCTGACATGGTCATTCTGACATTCAGACTATGTAGTGTCTTTCCGTTGACGTCATGGCTATTAATAATACTGCGAAAATGATGCTGTGTAAAGGGTGTCCTACTATTTACATTTCTATCTTCTTTGCCAGCCAAGCGACAATCGGATTCAGCTTTCACTCTAATCTGACTGACATTTGCCGTGATATCTTTGATCGTCTCTCGCTGCAGTCTTATGTCAAACAAATACTTGTTTAACTATTGAAATTGCTAGAGAAGAACACTCTTACTAAATGCTCGTCCTCCGTCTTACTTTCGCAAACTAGCTGACTAATCCTAGATTGAGGAAGAGCCTTAGTGCATTGGCAGATTCACCTGGCCTAAATTGTATGGGACGCACACCTATCAAATATTTTAACTAAATTGTAGAGACATTTTTATCACTGTATTCTCACATGGCATGCGGATAGAATTCGCTTATTCTAATTCTCTCTGCTCATTATTTCTGCGCAGATTGCAGAACGGTTGACGAGTAAAAGGATAGAGCCCACTTCAATTGCCAACGTTCGTCTCTAGCTCGAGGCAGTCTTCACTTATTTGACTATTCCTTCCTCAATAGTAGAACAACGATGTACACTTAAAGCCAAAAGTGAGTAAACACCACAGAAATAATTCAGTTTCTTAGGCTAGCGAGAAAAGTAAATGAGAATAGTCGAATAAATTTCCAAAAATAAAAACGTTTATTTATTACTTATAAAATGTTAAAAAAAAAACAACAACTCATGATAAAGGTACTTTTTTATACTTAAGAACAAAACTGTTTTACACTTAAGAACAAAAGTGTTGACTCACTTATGGCGCTCAGTGTATGTATTTACTTGATGTCAAATCGTTGAGCTTTATTCAGTTGTGAGGTGAGGAACTTTTTCGCTGATAAAAAGGTGAAGATACGTGACTTTCCTTTATTGTACGCTGTTGATGTTATAATCTATGGAGGTACAAGTGACGGAAAGATTTCTACATAGATTTTTTAGCATGACAAACACTCAGTGGATGACACCTACTCATGCACGGTAACTATGAATAAAATTTGTTTTGATTTTTCCATGATTTGAAACGTAGATTTTGTTGTCAGACACTTTAACCACTAAAAGCCATCTCAACTTTATTAAACAGTTATGCTGTAAACACATTAAACGCAACGCAGCAAACACAGCAATGTATATGTGAAGTGATTACTTTAAAAGCAGCGCGACAACAAACAACGACTCTGCTGCTTTGCATTTAGGTTAATTTCTATTTTTATTCGCAGCAATGAGAGAATTAGTGTCAATAGTGAGAGGATTTGTGCTGGACAATGATAAGATTAAGGCTATCAATATCAATAATAATAATATACACAAAATTGTTGTGTTTGCTGTGTTGCGTTTATTGTGTTTATAGTGTGGCGTACGTTCCCCCACATACGATCTGACAACAACATTATTTTTGTACACTTTGGCAACGCTAATGATTGTTAAAATTCTTCTAGAACATTCTTCTTTTTTGATCGACAGACGCTTAAGTCTTTTTTGATATTCAATCTTTTTTCATTAAATAAATAGTTTTAAGTTAATTTAAGAATTAACTATATTTGTTTAATTTGAGCTATCTGCTTCATCATCGTAAGTATATCTTCATCTACATTTGGTGACCCCGACAAAAAGAACACAGCGCAATGGACAACGATGGCAAGAATGCAGACGTTCTTCCTGGTGCCTCACATAATTTACCACCACCACCATTACGGAATCTACCAACAGCCTCAGGTCAACACACCGAAGAATTGGCACGCATTTCCGTGAAGATTCCCCCATTTTGGCATGCTCGCCCAGAACTTTGGTTCGCTCAAATTGAGTCGCAATTTGCCACAGCCGGGACAACGGCCGAGCTGACTAAGTACCACACCGTGGTAGCAGCTATCGATGGTACAATTTTGTCCCAGGTGAGTGACATCATATTGAACATGCCAAAGGAAAATCAGTATGCAACCCTTAAAAAACGCTTGCTGGAAGAATTCGCCGACTCTGAACAGAAACGGTTAAAAAAACTTTTGCAAGACATAGAACTTGGGGATATGCGACCATCGCAACTTCTTCGGGAAATGAAAAATTTGGCCGGTAACCAGGTCGATGACGCTTTTTTGAAATCTATGTGGATGACGCGTTTACCAAACCACATGCGTACCATAATTTCGATAAGTCGTGAGACTCTTGACAATATCGCTGTAATGGCCGATAAAATATCAGAAGTCAACGACAATTCATCAATTCAAGAACTTTCACTGGCAAAAGCCCCAACAACAAACAACACAACTTTACAACAACAACTACAGCAATTAACAAGAGAAGTCGCTAGTTTGAAGACACAATTTCAACGCTCGCGTAGTCGTAACAGATCCAATTCCGGCAATCGTAATCGTAGTAATACTCGTGAAGAAGCTCAATCCAATGGAAAATGTTGGTACCACAGAAAATTCGGCTCTAAGGCTAAAAAATGCAAAGAGCCATGCAGCGAAAATTTAAACTAAGCAGTCTGTCACTATCGACGGTAAATGACAGACAGAAAGTTCTACACCGCCGTCTTATAATTTTTGATAAAAATTCAAATTTAAAATTTCTCGTGGATACCGGAGCGGAAGTCAGCGTTATCCCTCCTAACCGACATCAACTAAAGTCTCCGGACAACAACATTTTTTTATTTGCTGCGAACAAATCGCCGATTAAGACATATGGTGAAAAAAGCTTAACACTTAATTTAGGCTTACGTCGACCTTTTGCATGGAATTTCGTAATTGCTGAAGTTTCTCAACCTATTCTAGGCGCAGACTTCTTGGGTCATCATAATTTGATAATAAGTATGCGGCAGCGTAAACTGTTTGATGGTAACACTAATATGGCTAGCAATTGCAGTATTGCGACCATCGAATCACCGATTCTTGGTTTATCTACCATCGACATCAACGACACGTTTCAGGTACTTCTCAAACAATTCCCTGGAATTACACAATCACAGCATTCAATCAACAACACCACCCACGATGTTACACATCATATAATCACAAGTGGACAACCTGTTTTCGCCAAACCCCGTCGCCTAGCACCTAATATGCTTAAAGCCGCTAAAGCTGAAATGCAATCGTTACTCGACGCTGGTATCTGCCGACCTTCATCTAGTCCTTGGGCAAGCCCACTTCACATGGTAAAGAAGAAAAACGGTGAGTGGAGGCCTTGCGGGGACTACAGAAAACTGAACGCCATTACCGAACCGGATCGATACCCGATCCCACACATACACGATTTTACTCATTGGTTAGAGGATAGTAAAATTTTTTCAACAATTGATTTGCGAAGAGCATACCACCAAATCCCTGTGGCGCCATCCGACGTGCCAAAGACAGCCATAACAACGCCATTCGGCATGTATGAGTTTACTCATATGACATTCGGATTGAGAAATGCGGGACAAACTTTCCAGCGCCTAATGGACCACATCCTTCGTGATTTGGATTTCGCCTATGCTTATTTGGACGACATTTTGATCGCCTCAAAAGACTTAGAGCAACATCAACAACACGTAAAGTTGGTCTTTGAAAAACTACAAAATTTTGGCATCGTTATAAATCCATCTAAATGTAATTTTGGTAAGTCCGAAGTAAAATTTCTTGGCTTTACAGTTAACGTAAATGGCATCCGTCCTCCAACGGAAAGAGTAGATGTTATAACTCAGTACAAATTACCGGAACGAGTTTGTGACCTTAAACGTTTTATGGGTATGCTTAACTTCTTTAGAAGATTTTTGCCAAAAGCCGCTACCCAGCAGGCAACTTTATTTGAATTTATACGTGGTAATAAAAAAAACGACAAATCAGTTATAAAGTGGACCGAAGAGGGAAAACTTGCTTTTGAGCAATGCAAGGCACAGCTCCGTGACGCAACATGCCTTGCTTTTCCTAAACACAACACTTAACTTGCTCTGATGGTAGACGCCTCAGACATTGCCATAGGTGCCGTTTTACAGCAAGTGGTGAACGACAACTTTCAGCCACTTGGTTTTTATTCAGAGAGACTAAACGAAGCTCAACGAAAATACAGCACCTACGATAGGGAGCTATTGAGTGCATACAAAGCAGTCAGACATTTTCAGCACATGCTGGAAGGTCGTGAATTTTGTATATATACGGATCACAAACCGCTTCAATTCGCATTTAAACAGAAACTCGACAAAGCAAGCCCTAGGCAAATTCGTCACCTAGATTTTTTGAGCCAATTTACTACGGACATAAGGCACATACCTGGCAAAGAAAACGTAGTTGCGGACACTCTGTCACGCCTTGAAGCAATTCATGTAAACAACACGATCGATTTTGCAAAATTGTCATGCCATCAGAACGACGATGAGGAAATCAAATCATTTCTCAACTCTAATTCAAACTTGCAACTTAAATCGTTCGTATTGCCTAACACAAACTTTTCTATATATTGTGATATTTCAACCGGAGTGGTGCGACCATTCCTAACTAAGGAATTTCGTAAAACGGCATTTGATTCAATCCATAATCTATGCCACTCTAATGCAAGAAAAACCACAAAGTTGGTTACTGAAAAATTCGTCTGGCCAAGTGTAAAAAGGGATTGCCACCTTTGGGCAAGGTCTTGTATCGCCTGCCAAAAAGGAAAAATTCATCGCCACAACAAAGCACCACTTTGTGAATATTTTACTACTTCCGATCGTTTTGACCACGTCAACATCGACATTGTTGGGCCATTACCACCATCTAAAGGATTCCGATACTGCTTAACAATGATCGATCGTTTCTCCCGCTGGACGGAGGTATGCCCGTTAGAGGACATTACAGCCGAAAATGTCGCTTTCGCTTTTTATTCAACATGGATATCGAGGTTCGGCATACCATTACGGGTTACTACGGATCAAGGACGTCAATTTGAGTGCAATTTTTTTAAAGAATTGACTAGAATCCTTGGCATACAACATCTGAGAACGACAGCTTATCATCCAGCGGCGAACGGTATCATCGAAAGATTCCACCGCCCATTGAAAGCTGCTATTAAATGTTATGAATCAGAAAATTGGGTAGAAATTTTACCATTAATTCTTTTGGGATTTCGAGTTACGTATAAGGAGGACATCGATGCAACGCCATCTCAACTAGTCTATGGATCTAGTTTACGTCTCCCAGGTGAGTTTTTAACAGAAGGTGATAAAAACGAAACCTCTCAAAATGAATTCGTCAACAAACTCAGAAACTTTATGAACGATCTTCGACCCACCAAAACTTCTTTCCACGCTAAGGATAAACCATTTATTGAAAAAGATTTACATACATCTCCACAAGTATTTATACGTAATTCAATGGTCTGCAAACCACTGCAAACTCCGTATGAGGGACCATTTCCCGTTTTAAAACGTCATTCGAAATATTTTACTGTAAATGTTAAAGGAAAGAAAATGAACATTAGTTTGGACCGTTTGAAGGCAGCATTTATTTTAAATCCAGGAAACTCTACAAATGATAATCACAATTGTAATAGACAACCGACATACATCGAACCACCAACTAATGAATCAACAGTCAACGAACCATCGGTCATCGAACCATCAGTCAACGAACCAACGTCCAAAGAATCAACAGCCAACGAGCTACCTCTAAGGGAACCTGCTAACATTCTCCTCGATCCTAACGGCGAGCCAAGGACCATCACTTCGCGTTATGGTCGTAAGGTACGATTTTGCCTCAACCGGAAGGGGGAGTAATGTGGCGTACGTTCCCCCACATACGATCTGACAACAACATTATTTTTGTACACTTTGGCAACGCTAATGATTGTTAAAATTCTTCTAGAACATTCTTCTTTTTTGATCGACAGACGCTTAAGTCTTTTTTGATATTCAATCTTTTTTCATTAAATAAATAGTTTTAAGTTAATTTAAGAATTAACTATATTTGTTTAATTTGAGCTATCTGCTTCATCATCGTAAGTATATCTTCATCTACAATAGCATTATTTGTTGTTATTATCTCTGTATGTTTATGGATAATTAGAAATTTAATAGTTTTGTAAAACGATTTTCTTAAAGCCTTTACTTCCTAACGTTATTACGTTATTGGATTTAAAAAAACAAAGATGTCAACATTTGTAAAAACAAAATATTTTGGAATTTGTACTTCAGTTTACAAATTCAATTAAAATTTTGTTTATGACATTAAAATTCTATGAGCAGTTATCTAGCCACCTGGCGATCTTAAGCAACATTCCAAGAATTTAAAAAAAGAATTCTTTTTAAAGATGTTTAAATTTACAAAAAAACAAAAACAAAAACAAAAATATTATTATTATTTTTAAATTATTTTTAGATTTTCATTTATCGAAAACATTTGTAATAATTTGTTGAATAATTTTATATTCACTTGTATGTGTTTAAAGTTTAAACATTTAACAGTTCATTAATTTTTTAACACCAAATAGGAGGCGGTTGTAGGCTAAAATTCTGTTAATAATTCATTTATTATAACGCTTACAAGAATCTTACATTATATACTGTGGTAGAGAACAAATGAATTTCGATAAAATTAAAAAAAAAATGTACGGTAATGGGATACTATATAATTCGAATTGAAAAAAAAATTAAATATAAAAAGTTTTTAAGGAATTAAGACTATAAATAACCGAGAGATCTGATTTACATTTAAAGAAAAAAATATCAAGTATATTTTTTATTCTATTAATTAATCGTTAATTACCCATATAAGGTGTACTTTCCTTTCCTTCAGTCTATTCTTATGTAACGTTAAGACACCAAAGTAGTGAAATACTACAAAGAGTGCTATAATATTGTATTAGACATACATACATAATTGGTCTTTACAACCCTCAGTCATGATTACGACCTAGCTTCTCATACCACTTAGGTTGTGTGTGTTAATTTTACACATGAGTGACGGGACCTACAGTTTAAAGTCGAACGACAGATTTTTTTGAGAAACTTTTCATGACAATTTTATTTACTCTCCGAGTTTTTGCCAGAAATCTGCTGAGAGGAAGTCGGCGAAGATCAGTGTTGTAAAACTGAAATTTTGAAATGGTACTGAACTATAACTGAAAAAGTACTTTTTGCATCAAATGGTACTTTTGTAAAAGATGCATACATACGTACATACATGGTCATTATAACCCAACTTCTCACACCACTTATTTTGTGTGTGTTAATTTTATACATGAGTTGCGGAACCTTCTGTTTAAAGTCGACTCCAAACGACAGATTTTTGAGAAACTTTATCGCGGCAATTTTATTTACTCTCAGAGTGTTTGACAGAATGAAGACGCCGGAGAAAAATTTGTTCATATTTTGTTTTGATGGAGATGTCTGCCAAGGGGTTTGAATCGTGGTCACACGTCTAGTAAACCAGTACACTACCTACTAGACTAAATTATTGTTTATATTTAATAATAGCACAAAACAGCTGATTCGGAACGTAACAAAACATAAAAGCCCCATATAGTCCAACGTCGACGGAACCTACATATGTACGTTCGTTTTTAGCATATGAAGAGCAATGCAAATGCTTACCGAAATTACATTACGGTTCGGCAAACCTTTTCATTTCTTTTCGTATTCTAAAAACGGACGTATGTTCCGTGGACGTTTGGCTAACCGGGGCTAAAGCCTAATTCTACTTTCAGCATTGCGTTGAACATGTTACTAATGAATTAATAGTTAAAAAACGCAAAATATAAAATATTTAATAATAAAAATGTAAAAAAGCGGGGTTTCTGCTGCATTTTTGAAATGAAAAAGTATTGAAATGAAAAAATATTGAAGTACAAAAGTACTGAATTTTGTTTCATTTTGTTGGAGATGTCTGAACTGGTGTTTGAACCGTGTCCTCTCGTCTAATAAGCCAACACACTGCCTAGTAGACTACGGTGACTTCGATTTTCATTATACAGTGTTGGTTAAAAGAATAGTAACAATTTATTTATTCTCAGTAGCATGATAATATTTTTTATAGCGAGATTTTATTGATGCCACTCACTCTAAAGGTCATTCAAATGCAATATAACTTCAGATTTGCACTAATTTCTGGTGTGCTCTGCTTAATTAATTGACAACCGGACTCTTCGTCGTAGTAGCTCGTATAGCCTTATTTCAACTCTGACACCCAATACTTAATAATCGTAAAACCTCATTTAATTTTCAAATTCTCTAATCTCGTTGTAGAGTGAGTACAAACATTTAAAATAAATTAAACTTTGACCTGATAAGTATAATGATAACAAATGCAATGTAAAATACAAATTGATACGAGCAATATATGTATATTGTATTTCACAATTAAATCCGTAGTGAAGAGTACAAACTGTCAGCTATGAAATTTAAAGGTAAATTGTTGCCAACCATACTGACTGATATAAATAATAATATTCACCCAAAGGGGTAAATTGTTTTGATTGTTTTTGTTTATAGAAGTGAGTAGAAAAATATTGTAAATAAAAAAATGAAAATGAAAATGGAAATGGAATAAATAAATTGCGATTTGTTTTTATTGTATTTTTGCGCATTTTCATTGTTTACTTAATCAGAAAATCAGAATTATACTCCACACCACAGCGTAGTACCATATTCCATTCATACATTATCCACGTATACCACATACTATGTATACCACCACACCACAAACACTCATTGGATGCTCTACATCCAAATAAATTATTCATTGTTCATTAATTTTTATAAAAACAAAAGATTGAAAAACAAAATACGAAATACAAAAACAAATTTACGAAAAAAAAATGATGTTTTTATTTCATTATACTCTCATATACGATGTACACACATATGTACGTAATGTATGCATGTGGTGGCTTATTTAGAAAAATCTGTAAAAAAAAAACTGAGTATTCATCTCTCAATGGTTTACATCCAAACTAGCCAACAACCCATCAACCGACCAACCCACCAACCGACCAACCAATTAGTTATTCATCTCCCCCAGACCTGATTTAAGTAAATTACGTTTTGAAATAATGTATACGAGTAACAACACTGGTTGTTTGCATTTTGCAGAGATTTTTTGAAATCATTTTTAATTTTTCAATTACGATTTTCAGTAAAGTAACGCATTATTTATTTCCCTTATTTAAATTTATTCAGACTTTTTGTTGTCTTTTTTCCTCTATTTCGCTTTGGCTTTTCGCAAGAAATTTATACTCGTATGTATTGTGGATATTGTAAATCTCTATGCGGTATGTTAAATTCATATTCAATTGAAAATCGCAGTTTGATAGTATGTGAGATTATGAATTTGAGTCTAGAATTGTACAATATAAAGTACCTTCAGACCTGATTTATTTATATTTCATCGTTTTTTTTTTTAATGTAAACAGTTTGATATAGAATTTGAACCTTGTTCTCATAAAATATAGGTACCGTAGATACCTTGTAGTTAAGATCAATTCATTTACTCAATTAATTAGTCATCACAACTCTTTAGTTAGGATTACAACTTAACACCCATGCATAGCTGCCAGATTTGACGATTTGGAGCTCTAAAAATATCATATTGACGATTTGACGATTTATGTCCTTATTTTGACGATTTTTGGAAATTAAAAATTTAAATCATATTCCGTATTTACATTACAATTGTTATTATTGGAAATTTATATTAGTAATAACGAGGGGTGAAGTAAAATATTTCTAAGTTATTTGTGAACACCAGTGATGATTTTTCTGTATCCTAAATAACCTCGTAGTTGAGAATAATTTATCACTTGTCGTTGCAGACAATTTTAAAAATTCAAGTAAACTTCTAATATTATCATCGGAAGAACAAAAACAAGCGCTGTTATTTTGTTTCACATGACCAACACTCAAGATCGATGGCGTTGTGATTGGAACTATGAAAATATGTTATGAGAAGAAGGAAAGAGAGAACAGTGTTTATGGACTATATATAGGCTTGTATATATTTATACCATAAGTAACAGGAAAGACCTCTGCAGGAATTGAGTTCCATATACGAATAGTTCGACTAAAAACGTATTTCTACTGTAATGCAGTGTACGATCCATTGGCCAACCGAACACATATGGAAGTGGTGGCCGACAAAGACGAGCGTTACGTAGAAATATATGATTTTAGGCAAAAGTCCTCGTACTTCGTTCGAGCAATATCTTTTTGTCGAAGCGATAGAACAGTGAAACACAAACCACATTGCAACGACGCTCCAATGATTCAATGGAGTTGGATACACTACCGTCATTAACGAGCTACTACGGCCTCCCTACAGCGATCGTTTAACCTCAAAATAGACGTTGAGGCACCGACCCATACATGAGAGTTGTATTCCAGTCACGGTCGGTTACAAATGGTGTAAGATCATAAGATCTTAAGAATGAGGGTGCCCTGGTAGTCTAGAGGGTAATGTGCTAGACTATTAGCGTGATGGTCGTGGGTACGATTACCACCAGAGACTCTAATCTATGACACTACACCGAGCATATGGTCAAGATACTCCGCTCGTATATAATTAGAATATAATTGGTAATTGAATTGTAGCTAATAAATAAATAAATAAATAAGAAGGAACTGAAGGAACTGAAAAATGTGTCTGTTCCAGACAACATTACACTGAATTTTCATGCTCAGAATGTTAAAAGCTTCTGACTCCTTCATATTTACACCACCCATTGATTTATATGATGCAATTTTACTGTTGCGCTTATGTGTCAGTAAACAACACTGGGATAGATTGTTTAATCCTTTAACAATTTTTTCCTGAAAATTGTATAAAATATCTCCGTTTTTTGAATAAAATTAATTAATATTTTTTTGACGATTTTTTTACGATAAACGTCTTTGACGATTTTGACGATTTTTTTTCAAATATTTGACGATTTGTTGCCTCATTTATCTGGCAGCTATGCACCCATGTTGTGTGTGTTAATTTTATCCAAAATTGAAGGGACCTACAGTTTCAAATCGACTACATACATACATAATTGGACATTACAACCCTTCAATCAGGATTACGACCTAGTTTCTCACGCCACTTATGTTGTGTGAGCTACAGTTTAAAGTAGACTCCGAACGACAGAAACTTTTCATTGCAATTTTATTTACTCACAGAGTTTTTTGGAGAACTATGCTGAGAGCAAGTCGCCGAAAAAATATTTTTTATATTTCGGTTTGATGTCTGGCCTGGAGTTTGAACCGTGGCCTCTTGCCTAATAAGCCAAAACACTACCTAGTAGACTAGGGCGACTAGCAACCTTACGGCGACTTACAACCTTACAACCATATAATTAAGATCAATTCATTTCACTCAATTCAATTCAATTCACTCTTAGTTACTTACTTAATTGGTCATTACAACCCTTTAGTCACGATTACAACTTAGCTTCTCACACCACCCATGTTGTGTGTGTTAATTTTAACGATGATTGGCGAACGACAAATTTTTGAGAAGCTTTTTATGGCCATTTCATTTACTCTCAGAGTCCACGGCAGAAAACTTCTAAGTGGAAGACGCAGAAAAAATATTTTTTCTAAATATTTCGTTATGTTCGAGATGTCATGGGCTGAACCATGAGCACACTTCTAATAAACAAACGCAATACATAGTTACTAGACTACGGTGATTACAAATTGTTATAACACAGCTTTTAAATGCGCACAACTACTTACTTTAAAAATACCAATCATTAGAGAAAAAGAAAAAATAAATAAATAAATATGCAGAGCCACATTCGTATTCCCTTCTTATGATCTTAAACGATTATGATGTGTCGTCTATCGCAAATAAGATGAAGAGAATAAATACTAATTGGTTACCAAATTTAGGACCATTATTACAACTTCCCGTTAAAGTTGGGTTTAGTTAAAGGTAATCTTAGCTAAAGTCAACTTTAAAGTCAGCTTTAACTTCTTTTCGTTATTAAAACCTAATGATAAAATATAGTTAACTTTTTCAAAAATATGGCAGCGCCGAAGCAATCTCGATAACACTGCTCAATTAAAAAGTTGATTTTTAAAGGCAGTGGCACCGACGGGCTTCGTTTTTTGTTGTATTTGCTCACTTTGTTTACATTTGAAGTTGCCATATTGAAAATAATATATAATATGACAAGTTCAAACATAAACTTGACTTCAAAAGTTACCAGTAGGATGATCCTCCCTGTAGCTTAACGCTCACTTTTACCTTATTGTCCACTTATTATAATGAAAAACAATTTATCTGGCCGTTAAAATCCCTCCTTTAGTAAACCGCAAGTTGTAATAATGGCCCTTAATCGGCAATTATTTGCATATGGTAAGCCTATTGCGCATTTAAAAGGTTTTATATTGTCAGAAGACATTATTAAAGTCAAAATATTCTCTGAATATTTACATATTTAGGTCTAGAAAGGAGTGAAAATTCCAAATATTAGCTTCATATATTTTATTTCTATTTGGAAAAGATAGGAATGCGTCTCAAACTACGAAAACGATGGTGTAACAGTTAAAACGGCAACGAAGTGGTTACTGAGTTATTGGGTGCCCTAATTTTTTCAAATTGGGGTTTTTCAATTTAAATTTAAAAAAATGTTAAAATAAAAACAAAACTTTTATAAAACCGCAATGCAATTTGTTCTTTTGTTATATTAGCTGAGAGTAAGTGCAGTTACTCATCAGCAATTTTCTTATTTTAATTGCTTGCTGATCAAATCTCTAAGTGTCATATTGGTGTCCTTATTGATTTTTACATGACTGTAAATCCATGATATTAGGTTACCTTCATCCAGGTTTCCTAAGTTCTCCTTCAATAGAAATTTGTATCTCAGCCGAGGGTACCTAACAAGCCGACAAGATTTAACAAAATACACAACCCAGGAACTAGACCACACTATTCTTAAAGATTTTTGCGCACTGAAACCATGAAACATTTTAAATATGAGTCAACGTTTTATTTGTCAACTACCAACTGAAAGAAGAAAATCATAAAGACTTCAGAAACAAAACTTATGTATAAAAAAGTTCTTAAAAACTGTTCTCTTCTCACAACATATTTTTACATCTGACCTGTCATTAATGTGTCAAATAAAGTTGTACATCTAAATACGATGCGTAATATTTGCATTAGTGTATGCATCTGACTTGGTCCCCATTAAGTCTCTGCTAAAAACGTACGTTATAGTACAAAACCATATCCAAAGGATCAAATTGCTCTACTACAACCGGGTTTACATATGTATATTTTTATTTTATTTTATTTGTTCATTTATTCGTTAAAAATATCAGAGTCAAGCTGCCGTTATGTCGTCGGCT
The DNA here is from genome assembly GCA_936449025.2 of Sarcophaga subvicina. NCBI lineage: Eukaryota > Metazoa > Arthropoda > Insecta > Diptera > Sarcophagidae > Sarcophaga > Sarcophaga subvicina. The sequence goes on from OW388084.2 coordinate 46,992,546, forward strand.
TTGATGACATTGTAGTTCATGTCTTATGTGTTGTCAGTTAAAATATGAATATGAAGTTCCAATTAAAATTTTGACAAAAAGTTTTGACAGATGACTGCTACTGAAGCAATGCTTTAATAATATTGCGCAACATGTAAACATATTGCATTGCAAACCAAATATTCATACATTGTAGCAGAAGTCTTCACGTCAGACATGCAAACGCATTGATGTCTTCAATATTGTCTGTATAGATAATTTCCGTTCGTGCTTAATGTTATCTTAAATTATTTACACATGACCTACTGCTTGTTATGAAGGCTCAAGTTTTATTGATATTGCTTAAGCGCGTCAATATTTGAACAATACAAAGTATGGTAAGTTACATCTTCTCTTCATAATCACATTCATTAGGCATCAGATTTAGTAAATAAAATGTTATTGAAATTAAACTGAACAAATAATTACTGCGCGCTAAGATATATTAAGGATATGCACGTGTCAGCAAATATTTTTGAAATTTTAAAAATCTAAGGGCCATTATTACAACTTCCCGTTAAAGTTGGGTTTAGTTAAAGGCAACTTTAGATAAAGTGAATTTTAAAGTCACCTTTAACTTATTTTCGTTATTACAACCTGCAGATAAAACGCAGTGGTAACGACTGGCTGCTTTTTTGTGGTATTTGCTTATTTTGTTTATATTTGAAGTTGCTATATTGCAAATTATATATAATAACTTAAAAGTTGAAGGTAGGATGATCCTCCTTTTAACATAACGTTCACTTCTACCTTATTGTCCACTTATAATAATGCAAAACCATTTATCTGCCCTTTAAAATCCTCCCTTTAGTTAACGCCAAGTTGTAAGTGCCCTGAGAAGATTCAATATTGTGCAAGCTATTCTTCTAGTATCATTCACTAGATATGATAACATAAACTGGGAAAATAAAAAGATAACGCAGTTCCACATCTTAATATAATGACATAATATAGAAGTCGCCGTAGTCTAGTAGGTAGTGTGTTGGCTTATTAGACGCAAAAGCCAGGGTTCGAGCCCCAGGCCAGACATCAAAGACAAAATACAAAAAGTATTTCTTCGGCGACTTCCTCTCAGCAGATATCTGGCAAAAACTCTGAGAGTAAATAAAATTGCCATGAAAATTTTTTTAAAAATCTGTCGTTCGGAGTCGACTTTAAACTGTAGCTCCCACCACTCATGTATACAAATTAACACACACAACATAAGTGGTGTGAGAAACTAGGACGTTGTGCAATGGGTCAATTCGAACTCCGGGTACTGTACTTGTCTTAATTGACAAGTAGACGTCCTCTAACCTAACCTAACCTATCCACATCTTTCGAGAGAGATGGGCTCAAAGACACTTCACTTAATGCAGTCTTTTAGAGGGCATTGTTTCCAGGCATCGACAGAAGACACCGCAATCTTAATAGAACCTACTACAGCAAAGCAATCAGCTGATTAGCTGAAAAAAACTTGATTAGTGATGCAAAGCTAAGAAATACTAAAAGGCGTATAGCGACGATTTACGAAAATACCATATTGCCTTAAAAAAAGACAATAAATAATATTAAACTTGGTAAAATCTATATGCGTATAACAATAACCACTTGAACGTTTTGATAATGCAGTCACCCTCAAAGGATGTCTCCTACTAAAGAATTGTGTAGAAATACTGGAAAGTAAGTCCTAGGCAAATAGAAACCAGGAATAGTATCGAAAAAATTGGTGTTGAATTATTTTTTTTTCAATTACTATTTTAGACCTTCATCATGATTAAATTTTTAAAAAATTCTCAAATTTTAACAGATCAGAGTTTCTGCTGAAATCCGAACCCCCACCTCCACACTCACGAATTAGCACACTACTCAATAGATAAATTGTTAAAATGGTTAAATTTTGAAGACAATACTACTTACTTAATTGATCATTACAACCCTTTAATCAGGATAACGACCTGACCCACTTACATATGTGGTATGTGTTACTTTTATACATGAGTGGCGAGATTTACAGTCTGAAGTCCATTTCAAACGACAGATTTTTGAGAAACTTTTCATGGCAATTTTATTTACTCTCAGAGTTTTTGCCAGAAATCTGCTGAGAGAAAGTCACCGAGGAAATATGTTTTCATATTTTGTTTTGTTGGAGATGACGACCTGAACCGAGGTCTCACACCACCTACTAGACTACGGCGGCTTCATATCCAGCCTCAGCTCATCATCAATGCAATTTCCAACGATATCATACATACATACATACATAATTGGCCATTACAACCCTTCAGTCAGGATTACGGCCTAGCTTCTCACACCACTCATGTTGTGTGCGTTAATTTTGTACGTGAGTGGCGGGACCTACAGTTTAACGTCGACTCCGAACGACAGATTTTCGAGAAACTTTTCATGGCAATTTTATTTACTCTCAGAGTTTTTGCCAGAAATCTGCTGAGAGGAAGTCGCCGAAGAAATATTTTTTTTTTTCATATTTCATTTTTGATGTCTGACCTGGGATACGAACCCGGGCTTTACGAATAGTAAGCCAACACACTACCTACTACACCACGGCGACTTCCAACGATATCCCTATGAACTAACCCATATAAGCGAAGACAAAGGCAGACGGTAAAAATACGTTCGTTAGGAACTTAAGCGCAATCGTTCGGATAGTGCTTAACTGTGTATATACAAGGATAAGCCGAAACCATCCTTCAGCTGAGAGGAAGTCAATCAGGAAATATGTTTTCATATTTGGTTTTTTTTTTTTTTGTTGCAGATTTTAAACCGAGGCCTCGTGTCTAACCTACTAGACTGCGGCAACTACTACCTATCTTCTTAACTTTATTTATGAGTGACCATACCTATAGCATAACGTTAACTCCGAACAACAGACTTGCGCAATTCTTCATTGCAATGTTATTTACTTTCAGAAGTCGCGTAAAGGAATATATTATTGTTCATATTTCGTTTTGTTTGAGATTTCTAAAGCTAGGGTTTGAACCCATGGTTCTCGTCTAAGAAGTAAACACACTACCTAATAGATTACGGTTACTTCGAAAGTAATTATATTGTAATTGTAAAAATGACAAGCATTAATCCGAATACATTTTTAGCAAACAATTTCAAAACATTGTCAGCCAACAATGCATAAAAGGCCAATGGTACAGCACAATATTAGAAAGGATGACGGGACACCATAAGGGTTGCTGTGAGAGTTTAATTCTGGAACAGCACAATCGATATAAACTAACTTAGCATTTTAAAGTAACAGGAGGATAAACTAACTCTTGATTGGATGCCCTGGCAGTGTACTAGTTGCCAAAGAGTCTGGACTGTTACACCAGATCGAGCTTAAGATCTAAGTTAATCAGCTTTTAATAATTCTTATATAATTTATAATTGAATTTTAATTAATAATTAAATCATAATAATACCACATTGCGTTCGGGTACGAGCTGCATATCTCGTTTCGATTAAATCCAACATTGCGGCCATTTTACGAGATGTCTCGTTTTCAGGTTTATGTTTTCGATTAAATCGCCAACTTCAGCAACTAGCGGAAATATTCCTTCCATATCAGGAAGGCTTATCGGAGGCTCTGTTTGAATCAACTGTCATTCTTAAGACAAATACTTAGCGATATGATTGAATTTCGGCATTCAGTGAATGTGGAAATGATCAGCTGTTATAACCAATGCATCCGTAGATCTGTGCCGATTTTCGTACGTATCGTATTTTATCAAATATTATATTATTGTACACTTTTCAATTTCAAACTACCTACAAACATAATTGGCCATTACAAGCCTTCAGTCAGGATTACGGCTTTTTTACGGCATTTTATACATGAGTGGCGGAACCTACAGTTTAAGGTCGATTCCGAACGACAGATTTTTGAGAAACTTTTCAAGGCAATTTTATTTACTCTCAGAGTTTTTGACTAAAATCTGCTGAGAGGAAGTCGCCGAAGAAATAATTTTTTTCATATTTCGTTTTGATGTCTGTCCTGGGGTTTGAACCTTGGCCTTACGTCTAATAAGCCAACACACTACCTATTAGAATACGGCGACTTCATAAGCTCCCAATTCAAACTTCGTATTTTAATTTGATTTAAGCCCGTATTAGACGCGCAGATCACCGAACGCAACTAACTTTTGATGAAAACTTCATCAAAGAACAACAGCTGCTGAGAGTAAATCGATTCCACAGACACATCTGACCACCCTGGCAACATATTCTTAATTGATTGTTTTCTTCTTCTTCTTCATTACAAAAACTTAATGATTCATGGTCACTCAATTGCAATCAAGACAATGTTTTCATTCTTGTATGAAATAATTTGGCATTTAAAAATGATTTCAAATTGTTTTTTAATTGTTTTTAATTAGAAATGAATTGATTTAATCGTTGTCGTTGTCGTTGTCGTCGTCTTGTCTTTCTTCATTTTTAATTGAAATATTTTATTGAAATTTCTCAATTATTTCATTTTCTCATGAGTAGAAATTAATTGTTTTTATTATTGTTTTTAATTTTCATTTTCACATTGTATTTCATTTCACTTTCATTCATGAGAAGAGTGTTTCTTTTTTTTTTTCCTTCATCCATGTTTTCACTATTAAATGTGTCGTTATCATCATCATTTATTCTCAATTGAACTTTTTGCACTTTGCTCGTGATCTTAAAAGAAGAAGAAGAAGAAAAGAAAACGAAGATGTAGGAATAATAGAATTCTGAGTTCCAGTTTTAATATTCGGAATATTTTCAAAAGAAAACGAATGAAAATAATTACGATTAACATATGAGAACTGGAAGAACAATGCATATTGTGTTGCTCAGAAGCTTGAGCAGAAGCTCTTTTTAAAACCCCATTAAATACTCTGTTTTTAAAGAAATTTATGCTCGAATCCTTAGATCTTTAAAACATTTCGTGTGATTCGTTTTCAACATGGTTCAGCTAGGTTGTGACGGAGTATTCATCGATTCTCTAAATTTCCTTGGCCTTAAATTGAAAATTATTGCATGAAAACGGGAATATTTTTCAAATGCGATGAAAGCATTTAAGAGCGCACGCAGTCACGAAGCAATCGAAAATATATAGACTGGGAATAACATCTAAATTAACACCATTGTCGCCTACACAGACTTAAACGAATACAACACTGTAAAAACACTTTAACTATGTGTCAAAATAATAAAACACTGTAGTAAACAAAATCGAAGTCCCCGCGGTCTAGTAGGTAATGTGTTGGCTTATTAGACGTGAGGCCTCGATTCAAACGCCAGGTCAGGCATCTCCAACTGAACGAAATATGAAAAAAAATATTTCTTCGGCGACTTCCTCTCAGCAGATTTCTGGCAAAAACTCTGAGAGTAAATAAAATTGCCACGAAAAGTTTTCTCAAAAATCTGTCGTTCGGAGTCGACTTTAAACTGCAAATCTCGGCACTCATGTATAAAAATTAACGCACACAATATAAGTGGTGTGAGAAACTAGTTCGTAATCCTGACGAAAGGGTTGTAATGACCAATTATTTTAGGTATTAAACAAAATCACTTAATTTTGTTTCTGTTTTGCATACGAACAGACGTTCTTCTGCAACCATTCGTCAGAAACTACATTTTGACATTCAGTTAATCATCAGCTGTTGCTTACAAAGCAAAATGTATAAATACACAAAGTAATGCGATTATAATTCCCGTTGTGTTAATTTGTAAATGATTTCTGAAGAAAAAAATAAAAAAATCTAAACCACCGAAAAAGCTTAACTACCTCAATAACTGAATATCCATAATATTGTGTGTGTGTTTTTTATTTTATCACTCTCACTTTCAATCACATTGTTATTGTTTTTAAATTGTTTACAAAAATTGCATGAATCACTTACCGCACGCCAATATTATCAAATCGACTAATAGACGGCAACATATCTTCCGGGTGCCGTACAGCTCCATGTTATGCTTATCACCTGTTGCAATTATGACGCCACCACTACTGCTGTTACTGCTGCCTCCAATGCCGTTAGTTCCAAAAATATTTAAATTTTTCTCGTTTTTATTGTAATTATTGTTGTTGTAATTATTAATATGATGATGATGATGCTGACTATTCAACGACAATGTTGTACTTGTTGTTGTGGTCGATGCAGAAGTTGTTGTATCACTACCAAGACCAGTAGCGCTCAGACCATTAACACCCACTAGACAGACATTGCCGTTAGGAATTGTTGCAGCCCCAGCTGCAGCAGCGGCAATTGTTGTCGTTACACCCACACACAAGCTACCGTTCAATGTTGGCGAAGATGGTTCACTGCAACTGCTTTGACTCTCCAGCCTCTTTAGAGGAGTCGTATCACAAACACTGTTCGGTCTCAAACTATGCATTGCTATTCTTCTTCTTCTTCTACGTTTTCTTCTCTAGAATCAATAACTTTTTCACAATCCACTCATTCACTTGCAAAGGCAAAAAACCAAAAAAAAAACGATACTCTTTCGCTCAACTACGGAACTGATAATTGCCCAGAAGAACTCTTTACAATGTTTGTGTTGGTTGCGCTTACTCTATGTAGTAAGTATTATTACACTGAGCAGCTTCTGTATGACTTATTGTTTGATTTTGTAATTTATGTATGTGACGTCATAAATTATTATTCGCTCGTTTGTGTTTCTGTGCTGTGCTGTAGAGTAAGTAGTGCTTCTCAGTATTTATTCTTCGTATTCAGAATCAATTGACGACAAGAATGTATCTTTGTTTGCTTGTCGTTTAGTTGTTGTTGCTACTCATTTACAACAAATGATGAGAGGCGTTACTTTTATTCGTTAAATACTGATGATGATTTCAATAAATAATACAACAATAACAAGTTGGCTGAATGGCTGGTGGCGCTTTCTTGAATGTTTTTGTATTTTTTTTTTATTTCGCATACAACTTTAAGAGTTTTTTGTTGATTTTTTTCTGCCTTTATTCGTATCTCTTGATTTCAATTAATAAAAAACGAAAATAAAAAAAGGAAACATGAAAAATTAATGATGGTGTATGCCTTTGTTGCGCGGTATTGTTGTTGAAGGATTTTTCATTCGTTTATCCGTAATTGAGGTTATGTACCTGAAAATTATAATTGAAAATTAATTGGGTGATCAAAATTGGGTTCAAAGTAATGAAAATAATTTTTAGAAATGTAAACAAGCGAAATGCATTGATCAATGAGCATACGTGGTATATGGTTTTTAAATAATCTCAACATTGTATCATAGATTTGCTTTCCAAATAAGATTTTTTGGTCGAGCTATGCTTAAATCACAATTAAAATTGTAATTAGAGCTGTATTTCAGGTTTCCAAACCATGCAGAATCATTAGATTTATGAATGAGACTGGTGACATCGGTCTGCAGTCAGTATTCCTCTCAACACATTACTTTTATTACTATTAAGTCTTTAGGTTAGTAGCATAGCTGTCAGATAAATGAGGCACCAAATCGTCAAATATTTGAAAAATAAAATCGTCAAAATCATCAAAGACGTTTATTGAAATCGTCAAAAAATCGTCGGAAAAAAAATAAATACAAAAATAAAATTTTTAAAAACCAAAATTATTTCTATTGCAGTAAAACATATCAAAGTCAATGTATGTATGTACATATCTGAGTTCAAAAGTAAAACATTTAAAAAAATGTTTTAGAAATTAAAAGCTAGCATCCCTCATCTTAATTTATTAATTTATTTTCTCGACCGTGTACAGGAGAGGTCGTAGTAGCTCGTTAATGACGATATTGTATCCAACTCCGTTGAATTATTGGAGCATCGTTGTAATGTGGTTAGTGTTTCACTACTGCAAAAGGATTTTTCTCGAACGAAATAGGGGGACTTCCCGAAAATATATTACTACGTAACTCTCGCCTTTCTCGGCCAGTATGTGGTCGATTGGCCACTGGATCGCACATTGCGTTACAGAAAAAATACGTTTATTAGTCGGACTATTCGTATGTGGAATTCAATTCCTGCAGAGGTCTTTTATGTTACTTATGGTATAAAAATATACAAGCCTAATGTCCATAAACACTGTTCTCTCTTTCCTTCTTCTCATAACATATTTTCATAGTTCCAAACACTATGCCATCGATCCCCTGAGTGTTGGTCGTACGAAACAAAATAACATCACTTGCCTTTTTCATCCGATGATAATATTAGAAACTATACTCGAATTTTTAAAATTGTCTGCAACGACAAGTCATAAATTATTCTCAACTACGAGGTTATTTAGGAGTTGTAATTTTTTGACTTTTAAGGGATTAAAAAGGAATAAAATACAGAAAAATCATCACAGGTATTCGAAAGTAACTTAAAAATATAATTCTTTACTCCTTGTTTTTACTAACATAAATTTCCAATAGTAACAATTGCAAAGTAAATACAAAGCTTAAAGTGGCTTTTAATATACTAAAGTAAATAATATGAAATTTTAAATTATAATTTAAATTTTTAATTTTTAAAAATCGTAAAAATAAGGGCATAAATCGTCAAATCGCCAATATGATATTTTTGGAGCTCAAAATCTACAAAATGACGACAAATTGTCAAATCTGGCAGCTATGGTTAATAGTGTAAGATCTTCTAACCCATGTACTATTTAATCCATTTATCTCTTCTCTATCACTCTTCAACTATCCACATGATAAACAAATGATATGTGTAGGCAAAAGCCACTCTATTTTTTTTAAGTCTGCATCAACTGCAAAAGTATGCAAAACGATCTAAAACCTTCCGAACAACCAAAGACAAGTTAAAGAGAAGTTGAGAAACTACTTAAAGCCGATGTCTTAAAAACTTTTTGACCGCTACAATTTGCAGGGAAAGCACTGAAAGCACTGAAAAAAACATGGTCGCGAAGCTATCTAAAGTCGTTAAATCATTTCTAAAGCCGTTGAGACTCGAATATGACGATCTCTGTAATTAATGTTCTTTTTCTGCCCCTGAATTTAGCTCATCCAAGATTTTTGAGTTTGTCTAACACCACGTGCGTCCTCGAAGTTAATTAACATACGACTGTTTGAGTTTGTTTCGATTACAAAATAAAAAAGAAATTCATGTACAGTGAAGTAACAGTTATTATGGTAATTTGACAAGGAAACATCATTCTAGCAAATTAATAGTGAATTATACGTCAGCAAAAGTTCCTGTTGTGACAGTTTTACCTCATAAATGAATTTTAATTTTAAGTTTAATTTCTTCATTTAAATTATAAAGTTCATCATATGCGAACACTCAACTGTATTCGAATATCTTTAAATAGGTTCTTATCTTAAATATTTCAGACAATCTAATCAGAGATCATCGATGAATCGTGGTTTCGTTACTCATAAGCATTCATGAAATTTCGAATATAAGTGAGTCGACAGTATTGAAATTCAACTACTTTGATTTATGCGTACTCATTACAACGTTGATTTATAAGTACAGGTTGCAATGAGTTTGAATACAACATTGACATCAAACTCATACCATTCGAAATAAGTTTGATTCACAAGCCTACTCATTCAGATTTAAAACTTTAGAAAAATAGTTATAATACTCATAAATGATTCGAGTGACTCCGAATCATTCATCAAAATTTACAGTCTTAGTTGTTGTTGTATTTACAAAAAAAAGAAAAACGGACATAAGCAAAAACGACAGAGCAAACACACAATCTTTTAGTGAGTATTTTAGTTTTCGTACGCGAATCATACTTATTTTGTAATTCTTGTAAATGTTGAGTCATGGAGAATCGAAATCAACAACATCATACGTGTTGTTAAGTATCAGTATGATGAGTAATTCAAACTTCGAATATGAGTAGAATGAGTAGGACATTAAAATAAGTATGAATGCATATAAGTATCAGAAATTATGAGTATGATTCGATTCTACTCTTCTTTTTGAATACTCATTGCTGATCTCTGACTCAATTTCTAATTTGCTTTTGGTTTAGAAAAGAAAAGCAAAGACATTTTTTCATCACCCAATGAGTTAGGGCTCTAACTTTAAAAGCCTTCTTTAACTTTGAGGATAGAAAATAAGCATCAGGGTTAAATGATCTTGGAAAAATACCACATTATCCATTCCTAAATGGAACCTGCTGCAGGTATCCCACTAACAATCGCGATCATCTTCAAAGCATTGGGAACAGTACTCTTTATCCCACGGATTAAGATGCGATATGAGGCGGCACTTATTACGTACTTTCTCCAGGCTATGGGGTCCACAAATCCTATCATAAAAATATAATTGGGACACTGAAAAGGTACTCGGGGAATGGGGAATTATCTGACAGGATATGTTAGACATCAATCGTGACCAATTGTATCACTCTGATTGCAGATAGATTTTCATAGTCAAAGGAAACCATGACTCGGATGCCCGTGGCGACATGTTACTTCATTGGTGGCTTTAAACATGGTAGCATCTGGCCTCGGTTTTCGAAGCACAGTTACGTGTGATCAAAGGGAGTAGTGCACATTTGTCTGAGACTGTCCTGGACTGTAAGTAAGCGATGAACAATTCCGCCCGGCATAGCACAGTATGAATTACATGGACACGTAGTGATCGAGGAGTGATTGAAAATGAAAAACAATCAAGCAAATAAAGCAAGAAAATTACAGAACATAAACCTGAACAACCCAATCTCTTTTAGAGCATTGAAAATGTCGCAAAAATTATTGTGGATCAATGAGACAGCAAAAGAAATTGTAAAAATACGCTGATAAGATGAAAACCATAAATATATTAAGACTAAGCAAAAGCAAATTCAATAATTAGCATCTTTACGGGACACTCTGCCTTACATGTACATCTGAAGCACAAGGCATGCTGCAGAATATACGCAGATGACATTGATGAAGCATTTCTAATGTTATTGGCACGTCTTTTTAAACTCAAAATCCCAATTTTTAAGGACGGATTCTATAACAGACATAAGTCATCTGAGAGAAGTGAACTGGAAGAAGTTAAGAAAGTTTTTGCAGGATACAGATTTCCTATAGAAAATATGGATGGCATTATAATGGTGAACGCAATAGAAACCGACACGATGGATTAGGTGTATGGCATTTGGAATGATACTTTGAACTCTTATGATTGGTCTTCTCACCTTCCACATACCTATCTAGCTGCCTAAATGTTTCTATAGAAAAAGCATCTTCAGCAACGCAGTTCATTATCGGCTCAGTGTGTACGTCAACAGATAGATTTACCGAATTTAGTTTGAAAGGCAGCCGAAGGCAGTTTGAGCATCGTCAATAGACACTGAAAGATGCAATGTTCGGTAATGTTTGTGAGCAGTTATCGTCGTTGATCGTACTTCATGAGAAGCAATGAGTATCTCAACGTCAAAGGTGCAAAGTACCGTGCAATGATTACTAACATTTTTCACTAAATTTAAAAAATTGAATTTAGTTGGCAATAAGGTTTCCACAAAAACGGTGTCACATGCCGCGCGATATCTTGAACAATTTTTATAAATATTTATTATTTACCGGTACTACCTACTATTAGCGTAGGCTCTCTTCTTGCGAAAAATTCTCGACCTTAGAATGGACTAGAAAGTGGCGAAAAAATTTGAACTACTTTATATTAGCATATGTTGACTTCACATACAAATTTATTTTATTTTGCCCCAGGCGTATACATAGTATTTGCCCTATATATACAGTGGACAGCAAAAGTCTTAGTACGGCAATATATTTTGACAAAAAGGTCCACACAGGCTTAACACTCTTGCACAAAGTCTCGATATGACTTCAAGAAGAAGAACGGTTACGTAATCGCTAAACCTCAAACAAAAGTCAACCGAAAAGCTTGCTCATGGTGCCACCAGACAACACTAAACAAAACTTGTATATTCAAATTAAAATGGGTTTAAGGGAGTGCTTAACCTTAAGGTCCCTTAAGGGATATTTTACTAAATACAAGGGATAATATTTTCATATATTAGGCCATTGAATTTTAAATTTACTCAGGGTTCTCCTTGGGCGTACCTACATACGGGGTCATCTGAAACTTTTCCTTATTTTTCTCTTGTTTTATGAAAAACATTAAAAAAATGTTTATTTTATAATAAAACAGAAATAAATTAATTAAATAAATGTAAAAAGCTTTAAATTTGTACACAAACTTTTGGCTAAAAATCATGAAATTGCTAAAAATATATTGCCGTACTAAAACTTTTGCTGTCCACTGTATGTATGTATGTATATACAATATATAATATATTATTTTGCCCAGACGGGTGCCGTATACAAATGTAGCAAAGAGTTGTATTATGTCCCTCCATACAAAGTTACTCTGGAATAAACACGTTGAAGTGGACAAAGCTAAATCGATTTATCCGACAGAAATTTTAACTTTCTATTGACAATAAATTGATAATTTGTGATCCGATATATAAACCTACATATATTGTATATGCTATAAACATATGGTACACAATTTTAAAAGTTCTTTAAAATGAATCACTCAGATTCATTGCAGAAGTACCGTATTATATTCCCCAATAGAGTGGCGTGATCTACACAACATCCTAATACTTCGAAGTTACGTTAATTCAAAAGCATCATCCCTTGTTGTTAAAAAAAATTGGAAGTCTCCCGATATGGGTAGAAATTTCCATTTAGCTTGGCCAATAGCATCATATTTATGCAACATACATATGTCATATCAAGAAAATGTTAATTTATCTGTTTTTAATTAATTTGCTTGTTAGTTATAATAACTACAGTGAAATCTCCAATAGCCGGACAACGACCACAACGAGCTAGTTTTGTCCTCTAAACACTGCAATAAAAAAGCATGAATGCACTTAAGGCAGTTACTAAAAAAAAAGGATTGCCAACTAAAATTAAAAAGGAAATCTGTATATTAGGTTCAATGAATTAATTTTTTTTTAGATTTTTGTCTCTAAATGTTTTACCAAAAACTAGTATCGGCGCCCGGCCAAGGGAAAGTCCGTCTGACGGAGCATCTAGGATCTAGCATAGAATCAAGAAATTCCTCTGTAATCGGGAACTGTCCGCGTATTGGAGGTGTCCATGAGTGGAGACTTCGTAAAATAAAGTCATTGAGAAAAATCGTAATTATTTTGACCTTTGCGATCGACTAGTTTATGTTTAATTCGATCCAACAATAATATTTAATAAATTGGTCATACCTGTTCATACATGCATACATACAATATACATACAAACATTTTCCACGGTACAGTACGGAAAGTTATCCTTCTGATCACTATTTCTTACTGCCAATTCATTTACATACTTGTTAAAAAGCAACAAATTTTTGCTTTAGAATATTTTCGCATTTTTAATTTCATTTAACTACGTTAGGTTAGGTTTGCTAACAAGACAAACAATTTCAAACTATTGTCAGCACTTTGCAGAAGTAAGAAATGTCTAATCCAATAAGAAATGACCATTCTTATCGGACTATCTGCTGACAACTCTCCTAAACATATTTCAAAATCGAACACCTTCACACAAATATTCCTGTAAACAATTTGAAAATTATTGGACTTTGTATTTGTATTTTTTTCTGAATTTTTTTTTTGTCTGAAGTCAAAGAACCAATCAATGCAACATAAACAAAAATTTAGCTGCGGTTGTAGATAAATATTTCATTGTAGCCAATAAATTTAGTTTTCTCTGGTTTTTGTTTTTGTTCTGCTACAAATCCCCAAGATTTCAAGAAAAAAAAAACAATTTATTGGTTTTTGTTTACCTCCGTTAAATAAATAAAAATATTTTTGAATTTTTCCAAATATTTTGTATAAATTTTTCTTTACGATGTATTTGTAGCCAAAACACTCCAACAGACTTGTAGAAAAGCAGCAAAAAATAATTAACTTTAGAAAAAAGAAAGAAATAAAAAATCCATACTTGTATGGGAAACTCTTTAAAAATATTTTTATTTTAAAATTTCACTTTCACACGTAAGTAAGTAAGTGCTAATACTTAGCTGTGTTTTGTTTATCTAGTGGATAACAATAAATTTTCTATTAAACATCTCAAAAAAAAAAGAAATAAAAATTTAACGAGACAAGACACAAATCAGGAAAACTGACACAGGCCAACGTCAATACAAGTACTTGGCGGTATTTACGTATGTTGAGTATGTTAATGAGCCACTCAAGTACCTTGTTAAACAGCTTAGGTTCAGGTACCATACATATATCCTTAAAATCTCATTCTTTATTTCCTTTCATTTGTTTCAGCACAATTTGTTAATTTTTATTATTTTTTTCTTGCTTTTAAAAGAATGCACACAGACTTGTTTTTAATCCTTTTCTTGTTTGTTTTTAATTTATTTCGTATTTGTTTTCTTTTCTTTAATTTTTATTTATTTTTCAAAAATATTCGAACATTTCTTGAAAACATAAACACTCATTCTACTAATGCCGTTTGTTAGTATGTGTTCGTTTCGTTCAAGCGCACTCACTTTCCCGGTTGTCTATTCAACGAACTTATCTATACAACTGTTGTGTGCCGATCGTGCTGTAAGTTAAACAACTTGTGTATTTTGGTCATGCAACATTAGCTCACGCGACTGATAATCACCAATGTTGCAACATTTGTTGTTTGTTAAACGCAACTGAAACATTTTGAAATCAAGTTAAGGGATGTTATTTGTGGAAATGTTGCGATACAAGTTGTTTTCGAAAATGTTTTTTTTTTAATACTGTTGGATGGGAAACGAAAAATTCTATAAAAACTTTTCCTATTATCTTCGAGTTTGGGAATATTTTTGAGTTTTTAAAGATAGTATGACCATTACAATTAATTTTTAAACATTATTTATAAACAATAGGTTCCGTTACGAACTGCTTTTGAAGTCTCATTCACATGTTTTGAACATATGAACTAGTCAGCCCATAGCTTATCTTGAATTTTTACAATAACACGACCGACTTACGTCTTTGCTATTGCTGTACCTTGTACCTGCAGCACATTAGAATTCCGCGAGATCCAGAATATTATATTGAAATCAAAATGCTGTATAATATAGTATATAATGTATTTTGAATTTCAAAAATAATATTCTGGATCTCGCGGAATTCAAATGTGCTGCAGGCTGAGCAAAAAACATCCGGTACAGGCAGAATAAGAAATAAAATGCTATTAGAAATACATAAATGCTATTTTCACTTTTTAATGCTATTTTCAATTTTTAATGCTATTTTACAATATTATGAACATAATGCGCTGCAAGCTGAGAAAAAAAAACAGCCGGTACAGGCATAATGAGAAATAAAATGCTATTAGATCTGCTCTGTGTAGCCGTTTTTTTCACTTTTTAATGTTATTTTACAATATTATGAATATTACGTCGAGGATGCAAGTGTAAGTGGAAGGAATAGTAAAGACTCTTCCGACTATGGTAAAAATCATATACCATACATATATACATGCATATACAATTGGCCATTACAACCCTTTAGTCAGGATTACGGCATAATTTCTTACACCACTTATGTTATGTATGTTAATTTTATACATGAATGACGGGACTTACAGTCTAAAGTCGGTTCTGAAAAACAGATTTTTGAGAAACTTTTTCATTGCAATTTTATTTACTTTCAGAGTTTTGCCAGAATACTGCTGGTAAGAAGACGCCAAAGAAATATTTTTTCATATTTCGTTTTGTTGGAGTTGACTGACCTGAGGTTTGAACCGTGGACTCACGTCTAGTAATCCAAAACCCTACTTACCAGACAACTGTGACTTCGACTTATGACTTAAAACTTACTTAAGTTAAAATAGAATTCTGGGCTCTTCAGTCTCTCTCATCAGATTTAGAAAAATCATATTCTACCTGATCCTTAATAAACCTCTTACCTTTTCCGCAACACCAACGAAAATCCCCTCTTCTCTCGTGTTGCTCCAATCAGGATATTGCCAAAGTATGTGTTGAATAGCGGATGTGGTAAAATACAGCATTGCCTCATACTCGTATGTTTATCACTAACTATGATACTTCTCATATGCTATCGCATTTCTAGAGAACTAAACCAGAAACAAATCAAAGTATTTCTTGTAAGAAGAGCAGAAAGAAGGTCCGTAATATAGTGATTTGTTTTTACTCATTTCAAGGTAAAACCTCTAATTACTTCCACAACATTAGTAAAGATTTCTTTCTGTTGGTGTTCACTGCAAAGTCTATACAATAAATAGAACGCATTTGGCGATAAAATCCGTCATTCATTAAACTTTGACTTTTCCAAATGACAGCGAAGTTGAAATACATGTTTTCTTATGCGTTTCGTTTCATTCGGTACTTTTTCGTGAATGCGTTGAGTACTTTTACAACTATCAGCGGCATTCTCTTGCTTTTTTATTTAAAAATGTGTCAAACACCACAGGATCTACTTTACAGACCAGAGGATCTACTTTACAGACCAAAGGATCTACTTTACAGGGTACCTCTATAATGTCTCCTCCAAGTCTATTGTATCAATAATTACTATTCCCTGTCCAGCACCTATGCAGATGTTTCCTTTCGGCATGCGTACCAAAAGTACAACGACACATGAGAACAGTTGTTGAGCGATGAATGGCCATGGGATTTAAGGATAGAAGAGAGTCCAGCAGAGTCTATCTTCTGTAAAATAAGTGGATAATACCCCGTAATACGTCGGAGATTGCGAGAAGCGTATCGGCCTTGGCCAGCTTATGAGCAGTGCAATTTCTAATGACATCCCTATATTCTGTAAGAGTTACGCTCGATCCCTTGATCCAAAAATTCTTTTAGAATTGAAAATACACTCATTAGGGACTTAATTGCAATCTGGTTGTGCGAGTAAATTAATAGATTTTTAAGGAAAATCCAACAAACATTGTGCCGCTTCAAAATGGCCAAGATCTCCGCCTGGATAACATTGCGGTAATCAGGCAACCTATAAATAAGAATGTTTGATATGAGAATCCACAGCCCACTATATCATGCATGTTTGAGCCATCGGAATAGACTCAAGGGTCTCGTTGAATCCAAATCTTTAGACCAGAAGACTCTAGTTGGAATTCTAAAATCAATTGTTCTATTCGGTAAGTTATAGGTAACCATGTAATTGACCCGAATCTATATATTCCCAGACATGCATGTCAACAGCCTCGATTGATTCGGAATTTAAATGCTTAGCGACCGATCTCAGGACTATGAGTCGAAGGGGAGGCAATTGTGTACAAGGGCAAGTAAGCAAGATGGCCCTGACGAGATAGCGGCCGAAATGCTAGGAAAAGTATATCAAATTTGAAGCCAATATATGTACCACCTACACATGAATCCTCGGAGAACATTGACATGAAATAATAAATAAATAAATCATCATTAATCTAAATAAATAATCATTTTCTATATTTAATACTTTTCCTTTTAATTTTCATAATCCAAATGATTAAAAAATCACCCTTTACTACTTAAATAAATAAATTTTATTTTATATAATAATATTATTTTATTTATTCTCTCTTATGAAGCCCTGGAAATCTAGTGCACGGAGTGCTCGACTATTAGCATTAGGGTTCGTTCGATTCCCACTCGAGGCTATATGTATCCAGGCCATTAAGGCTAGGATAACTATGTAGTTCACAATAGATATCTTAGAATTTGTAATCGTATTCTAATTAATCGATTAATATACATCTCTCTTAACATCTTAAAGAAAAGAATTTTTTTTGGATATTTTCTTTAAAACATTATCACCATTTTTTGTGGAAATATAGTTGAAAGTCGAAGTCGCCGTGGTGTAGTAGGTAGTGTGTTGGCTTACTATTCGTAAAGCCCGGGTTCGTATCCCAGGTCAGACATCAAAAATGAAATATGAAAAAAAATATTTCTTCGGCGACTTCCTCTCAGCAGATTTCTGGCAAAAACTCTGAGAGTAAAATAAACTGCCATGAAAAAGTTTCTCAAAATTCTGTCGTTCGGAATCTACGTTAAACTGTAGGTCCCGCCACTCACGTATAAAATTAACGCACACAACATGAGTGGTGTGAGAAGCTAGGCCGTAATCCTGACTGAAGGGTTGTAATGGCCAATTATGTATGTATGTATGTATAGTTGAAAATGATAGTGGCAACACTCAAGAGTAAAGTACTTGTATTCAAAAAAAAGTGCATTCAATCTAAAGCGTTCTTTAGTCTCTTATAAGACACAATTTTTTTATCTTCTCAAAAGACAAAAAACGTTTCTTAATTAAATTCAAAATTTAAAAAAAAAAAAGAATAAAATAAAAACATTTTTAAGCACAACACCTGCGTGTCAGCGCTTACAACTTCCTTAAAATTGTTACACAGACAGTCATTTATAATTTAATGCGATGCGATTTAAGGCGAATAAAACTCAAAAGTAAAATTTCTAATCGATCAAGCAGAAAATCGTCACACACTCTCAGTATGACTCCATCAAGAGCAGTCAAATAGCATTAACGCAGTTAACGGCATTCTAATAATGGTAGTGGGTCCGAGCAATCTTTAAACGATTGCGCAACGATAATAACGAAATCAAAGCCCATTAACACGATTTTTTCTTTATTAAATTTTTTTACGCTCTTTTGTTTAATTGTATAATTCGTTCACACATGCATTACTTTATTAACGTAGCTGTTGTTGTTGTTTTTGTAATATTTTATATTCAATAGCAAAACCAGTACGAAAAGCAACAATGACACTTGAAAGTATTAAAAAAAATTCAACACTTATTCGCTATTTTTGAATAGAAAATAGAAAAATGAGTCTTAAGGGATTGGAAAAAAGTATATGCAGCGTTACAACAATGTTACTGAGGTAGCTGTCGTTGCCATTGTATTCGATACTGTCATCGATAAAATATTATGAAAGCAAAACACAACAAAAAAAGAAAAATAAGGAATAAAACCCTATTCAAATTCAATACATTGCAATTCAATTCAACTACAATGATTTAGGATATGAAATGAAGTGAAGTGAAGTGCATTAAAATGAAATAAAGTAAAAAGAATGAAAAAAATTTATTTTACAGACACTGTTAACACTGTTCTAACAAGTAATCAAATTAGTTTTTTTCAAAAATAATTCGTACATACAGTGGACAGCAAAAGTCTTAGTACGGCAATATATTTTAGCAATTTCATGAATTTTAGCCCAAAGTTTGTATAAAAAATTATTGTTTTTATATTTATTTTATTAATTTATTTCTATTTTATTATAAAACAAACAAATTTTCTAATGCTTTTCATAAAACAAGAGAAAAATAAGGAAAAGTTTTAGATGACACCATAGGTACGATCAAGGAGAACTCTGAGTAAATTTAAAATTCAAAGGCCAAATATATGAAAATGCTATCTCTTGTATTTAGTAGAATATGCCTTAAGGTCAAGCACTCCATTTAACCCATTTGGAATTGAATGTAAAAGTTTTGTTTAATGTTTTCTGGTGGCACCATGAGCAAGTTTTTCGGTTGACTTTTATTTGAGGTTTAGCGATTACGTAACCGTTCTTTCAAATGATCTCCTAAATACTCTCTTGAAGTCATATCGGGACTTTGTGCAAGAGTAAGTTAAGCCTGTGGGGACTTTTTTGTCAAAATATATTGCCGTACTAAGACTTTTGCTGTCCACTGTAAGTGAAAACATGTGTGTTCACATTAATTGACTGTCTGACTATGAAGTGTTGCTGTTATTGTTGTTGTTATTTTGAAATGCTAATTGTTAAAAATAAAATTAATGACTTCATGAGTTATTGTTATTGTTGTAAGGCTTAAAAGTTGTAAAGAATTGGCATTAACCAGCAATAAAAGTGAAACAAAATGCAATAACGGCCATATCCAATATTCAATACACTTAACGAAATAAAGTGAAAATGTTCATTCAGATATTTTTCTAATATTTATAAGGAAGGAAATAAGATTTGAAATCAGATTATATACATACAAACATATCCACTCAAACTAATATAAATGTCCTCAGGCAATGTCGGATAATAGCATAGTGGATCTGCAATACATCATTCACAGAAGACATTATAATGTAGATGAACGATCCTTCAACTACCCCATCTCTACCAATTTGTCTTCGCCCTATTCTGTTGCTTCCAAGATAGCTTGTCTAATGCTGCAACAAAAAGAAATGGTTCTTCTTCAATATCTTAAGTTTTTTCGATTTTTCTTACAATCTTTGAATTTTCTGCAATATTTTTATTTTGTAAAGTTTAATTTTCAATGATGGGCCTTAGTCACCATATGAATAACGAGTGCCTTATTGCCTTCCAACTATTTATAATCTTTTCGATAACAATTTTTTCTAATTTGTATTCGTGGTGTTCACTCCACTAAATTATAAAATTATCACGCTGAACAAGAATGATGTGAAAATTCTGGTCATAATCACGACTAAAATGTTGCAAAGAGTAATACTGTGAAGTTGCCGTAGTCTATTAGGTAGTGAGTTGGTTTATAAGCCCAGAACATCTAATTAAAACCTCAAACATCTGGAACATAACGAAAAATTAAGAAAAAATATTTGTTTCTACAGCCATACATACATACATACATACATCATTACAACTCTTTAGTCAGGATTACGACCTAGTTTTTATATATGGGTGGCGGGACCTATAGTCGACTGTGAACGACAGATTCTTGAGAAACTTTTTATGGCAATTTTTATTTACCCACAGAGTTTTTGCCAAAAATCTGCTGAGAGGAAGACGCTGAAGAAATATTTTTCCATATTTCGTTCAGTTGGAGATGCCTGAGCTGGCGTTTGAACCGAGGCCTCACGCCTAATA
Organism: Sarcophaga subvicina; assembly: GCA_936449025.2. Classification (NCBI taxonomy): domain Eukaryota; kingdom Metazoa; phylum Arthropoda; class Insecta; order Diptera; family Sarcophagidae; genus Sarcophaga; species Sarcophaga subvicina. The sequence continues at coordinate 47,013,327 of OW388084.2, forward strand.
AGCCAACCTTATACGGTGTTCAGATGTAAACCTTTATTGCGTAAATCGCAATAAATGTCATTATTGAGCTCAATATTTCATATAAAGTTTCAATTAATAATTACGCAATAAATACGCAAATTGTTATAATATTGAGTAAAACTTAAAATGCAGCACCATCATAAGTGTGTTTAGTGATCATATTACAATTAACCGAACACTTTTTGTTGATATTCGACAACTCAAATGTCAACAACGACAAACAAAAAAAAACAAAACAAAATAAAATAAAAACAATGTTTTTGAAACAACCAGCTGTTTTGTTTACCAGCTGTCAAAAGAAAATTGAATAACCAGATGAACTGCGTATATTATTATGCCTGAACATTTAAAATATTGTACTCAATAAAGCGAATATTGACTCAATAAAAGTACATATCTGTACATAGTATTAGTCTCATACAACAATGGTAATTGAATTAATTTGTTTTTGTTTTTTCATTCAAATCAGAGATAAGTTTTGTTTCAGTGTATTAAACCATCAACATACATATTTTTGGACTTAACGAGGGGTGTTTTCTATTTTGTAAAATATGGGAAGAAAGTGCTCTCGCAGCCCTTTCAGTATTCATGTAAACGTGTGCGAATCTAATTACAGAGCTGGGCGTTTCATTCCCATTGCTATTGTTAACTCGTGTTCACATACATACATAAATCGTAGATTCGTTTTGCTTCGTGTGTCTTTTTAATAGTTTCTCATAAATGTTTCAAAGTCATTAAAATATTTTGTCTGTTCGTCTTTCTTCTCTCTAATATTGTTTACTAACTTGATTTCAGTGTGTTATGAAAGGGATTTTGTTTCTTTTCAAAGTATATTGTTGCTGTAGAACTGGTTTTTATTTCGCATTTAAACATGCAAGGGATTAAAAGGAATTAAAATGATTAAAAAATAAAAAAAAATTTTAAAATAAAGTTTCAAACTTTGGCCTTAGATTTATGGCTTCAAATTTTGTTGCTGTATAGCAGTTGGAAGTTTATGTATGTATTTGAATGCAACTTATTTGTTGCACTAAACAATATGCGAGATACAAAAATTTGTATAAGACAGCGATATCTAGTAGCCATGTCGTACTATTTTTACGTCTTTTTTTATCGAATGATTAAAATCTCTCTCACACACATACACATAGACACCATCATTTTGCACAGTGCCATTGTGCTTTGGGCAAATGTTGCAACAAAAACAAGACAAAGTAATCGTTAAAACATTTAACGCTTCATTAGCTGCGGATAGATGCAACACCTATTTCTTTATACACTTATATTCATTATTTCTTTTCCGTATTAATTTTCAACATCGTGATGCATTGATTTGAAACATTTTCGGACATTGAGTTGTCTGTTGTCCGTTGCTAGCAGCTGAAACTATGTGCATACTTGACGTGTGATGGTGATGGTTGCGGCAAAGTAGTGATTAAAGTCGTGTTTAGCTGACCCATCGAGCATGTTTTATGCTGATTTTTATCTACAGCATGTTGCAAAACACTTTTAAGCGACGTTTGTCTTGTTACTATTCAAAAAGTTAACTTTTTTCTCTTTCTTGTGAGTAAAAATCATGCCTATTACCAATGGCATGTATCATGAAGTGAAGGTTGACTTCTAGTTTCATTACTGTAAGGGGCATTAGTAGAGAAAAGGCAAGTTGTTATAATTTATTGTTAATCTGGACGATCCATGTATTTATTTGACCATTGAACATTAATCGACTTATTCTAATGAGGAATATTTTTTTAAATAGCCGTAGTCTAGTAGGTAGTGTGTTGGCTTATTAGACGTAAAGCCCGTATTCGTATCCCAGATCAGACATCAAAAGTAAATATGAAATAAATATTTCTTCGGCGACTTCCTCTCAGCAGATTTCTGGCAAAAACTCTGAGAGTAAACAAACCTGCCATGAAAAAGTTTCGTTCGGAGTCGCCGATAAACTGTAGGTCCCGCCACTCACGTATAAAATAAACGCACACAACGCTAGGCCGTAATCCTGACTGAAGGTTTGTAATGGTCAATTATGTATGTATGTATGTAAGGCCGATTTTTATGATTGATTTGCTCTATAAATTATACATGCGGAAAATTCAGTTTGAGTTTCAGCAGAATATTCTTAAATAGTTCATTGGTTGGCAATCCTTTGTATGGACTATCTACTCAGCATTTCCAGCATTAAACTGATCATATTTGTCATAAAACTACGCATGAGCTGTAGCCTTAATTGGACTTTTTTAATGGCTCCTTTAATACAGCATCAATATAAGACATCTCACGGAAGGTTGGCGGAGATATTTAAGTTTTTATGTACCACCGAAACCAATAACTATTAAAAACAAAAAAAAAAAACAAATTTCAAAAAATCGTTCTGGTAGCTTGTCCATATCTAAGGTTATGTTAGGTTAGAGGACGTGTACTTGTCAATTAAGACAAGTACAGTACCCGGAGGTGGAATTGATCCATTGTACAACGTCCTAGTTTCTCACACCACTTATGTTGTGTGTGTTAATTTTATACATGAGTGGTGGGACCTACAGTTTAAAGTCAACTTCGAACGACAGATTTTTGAGCAACTTTTTCATGACAACTTTTAGTTACTCTCAGAGTTTTTGCTAGAAATCTGCTGAGAGGAAGTGGCCGAAGAAATACTTTTTGTATTTTGTCTTGATGTCTGGCATGGGGCTCGAACCCTGGCTTAACGTCTAATAAGCCAACACACTACCTACTAGACTACGGCGACTTCTGTCCCTATCTAAACTGTACGGATAATTGTTCGACCTTCTTTGTGGAACAGTACATGATTTACTGACAATCAGGTACCATATTTGTAGCTTTTTTCTTGAAAAATTCTAATTGACTCAAATCGAGCTGGTAGTTTTTGAAATAAAAAGCAATATATTCTATGTAATAGCATGGTGTACTGACAATTATTTAACTCAGTGTATGTGTTTAAAAAGAAGAACGAATGTTTTAATATGTAAAATTGAGTTTAAATTCTGTCGAGTTCTTGAATCGAAATTTTCTATTCCATTGACTGAATACTCAGTACAGTACAGAAACCAAAGTACAGAAAGTTGTAACTGAACTTTATAACGATTCTTATTTTGGTTTATTCCTTAAAAAAAATATATGCAACAATAGAAAAGAGGGAGTCACAAACATTCTATGCATTTGCGGCCACCATCGCGACCAACATCTACTACATGGTATTTGTCAACCAATTGCATGTACAATATAAGGAACTACAACCATCTCTGTCAAAAAGCTCATAGTGCACCTGCAATCAGTTGTGCGTCGTACTTCACAATCTCCCTCAATAGAATATACTGTTAGAAAATATTGTTTCTTGTATAGTACAGAAGTGTTGAAATATTCAGTACTTTAGTACTTTTTTCAGTACTTTTCCATTTCAAAAATATCGCAGTACCCACGACAAGCTTTAAGTACTTTTTTATTATTACATACATATTTTATGTAATCATCTATTAATGCGTCAGCAACATATTCAGCATTACGTTTAATTAGTCTTTAGCATCAGTTAGCCAAACGTCCGCGACGCGTACGTTCGTTTTTAGAATACAAAAAGCAATCAGAACGCTTGACGAACCGAAATGTAAATTTGGCAAGCATTTACATGGCTCTTCATATGCTAAAAACGAAGGTAGGTTCAGTCGACGTTTCACTAAACGGGGCTTTTATGTTCGGTTACGTTCCGAATCAACATTAAATCGTTAATTTTTCTGTTTACAAAAGTACCATTTAATGAAAAAAGTACTCTTTCAGTTACAGTTCAGTACCATTTCAAAATTTCTATTTTGCAACAGTATTTTATATACTTTTCAATATGGGGTTTTCTTCATATCAAAGCAAGCGCTCCCAATTCAAATTAATTTTCAAACTCAACCAAATTGTGTAGTAACAATGTTGTGTACACTACAACTTCCTATATCCATACTCAGAAAAGTTTTTACAAAATGCTTATAAATATATTTATCATGATTTTTTCTTTTTTATTTCAATTTACAAATGTACCATACATATTGCTTTTTAATACAACAAAATCTATTATGTATTCTATTTATTAAATTAAATACAAAAAAAATTTCATGTACAATACAATTATTCCAGTTCAGATCATAATTCAGATAAGTTTTGTGAATATTTTATTTCAATAAATAGCGTTTAATTGCTTACAATTCCTGTACAAATTATGTTAACTTTTTATTTACATTAATATGTACATACACGCATACATGCATACATACATTCGCTGCACTGCATTGCACTATTCAATTACACGAAATATGTACATGGGTCCTTCGATGCAATAATTCATAATTTAAGCATTTATTTTTCCTTGTCAAATTGTCCACATTCTTGGTCTACAAAAATAGAGAAAAACGAGTAAAAAATAAAAATCAGAATAATTTATTCATTTAGAGCAAACGGCTTAAAATTACGATTATTATTGAACTAAATGGGCTTAAAATGTTCACATACACACTCACACACACACACACACGCTGATGGAAACATGATTAAACCAACAACAACAAGTAACAACAGCATCAATTGCATTAAATAACAGGCAAGAAAATTACACAACTTTGGATTAAACTGAACAACGACAACAACAACAGAAACTGTAGCAAAAAAAAAAGAAAAACTCAAAACTCCGCCTCAAGGAGTTTGACCACCTCTACACTAATAAGCTTACGACTTGCCTCTAAAGTGGCCACACTTGGTGGCACTCACTGCTTTTCTAATCAAAACGTATGTGATTCTATTAAATCGAAAGCAAGAAACGAAAAAAGCGAAAAAAATTAAAATCCCAAATGAACTACAGGTTTCAGCAAAAGTAGTAAATTTATTACAGCCTCAAACTGACAACTGTACACAACTGTATTAAAGATTTATCGAATACTCGTATACTGTATGTAAGTACAAGTACAGAGTAAGAGAGCAGTACTGCTTGTATTTTTGAAATTGTATATTAACAGAGACGTTAACATTAATAGCATTTCACTGAATTAACATTAACAGTAGAAAAACGATGAGACTTCAACACTCCCGTTTAATTAAAATGTTTGTATTCCAACATATTTGTGTTTTGTGTCATGTGTGGTTGCAATTTATGGTATAAGATTCGTCACATAAGCTTCTCACACCACTTATGTTGTGTGTGTTAATTTTATGCACGAGTGGTGGGACCTACAGCTTAAACCCCACTCCGAACGACACATTTAAAAAAAATTTGATTTCTCTCAGAGTTTTTGCCGAAAGGAAGTTGCCGAAAAAATAGTTTCTCATATTTCGTTTTGTCGAAGCTGTCTGTCTGTCTGGGAGTTGAACCGTGGCCTTACATCTAATAAGTTAATACACAACCTACGAAACTAAGGCAGCTACAGATCGTTTACATACATAACATAATTGGCCATTACAACCCTTTAGTCAGAATTACGACCTAGTTTCTCACACCACTTATGTTGTGTGTGTTAATTTTTATACATGAGTGGCGGGACCTACAGTTTAAAGTCAACTCCGAACGACAGATTTTTGAAAAACTTTTCATGGCAATTTTATTTATTTACCCTCAGAGTTTTTGCCAGAAATCTTCTGAGAGGAAGTGGCCAAAAAAATATTTTTTCATATTTCGTTTAGTTGGAGATGCCTGACCTGGGATACTACAGTTCGTTTAAATATTAAAAATCAGGCAGACCAATATCTAAAATTCCTTTATAACCAATCCTCTGAGCAATTGCTTTAACGTCTATGTTGAATAAATTGGCATTGATGCCACATATTAGCACATTGAATATCGAACTACAATATAACTCGTAGATTGCGTTCTTTTCTCTTTTGTCGTGATTAGTCATCGTGTATGTTGTGCAATAACTTCATTTATTACATCCTTGGCAGCAAACAAAGTGCTCGACATTTTTATGATCTTGTAATATGTCTTCAGCCAATGAGACTATACTTTAGGATAATGTCTTTCTACTCTCATGTTCAAGCTGCTAAACCGGGCTATTCATATCGATATACAGATTCCGTCTTTTTTGCGCTTATCCACTGCCTTGACCATATGAATGCATTCAGCCGAGTTTAGTATTTAAATCCAAAATACAGTAGAAGTCCATTAGTCCGGCATCCAACAGTCCGGAATGCCCGATAGTCCGGCATCGCTCTGGAAAATTGTAAAATTTTGGTTTTCTCCAAAAGTGTGTCTTTAAAGCAAATAAAAACGCTCGAGAGCTATTCGGAAATTTCCAAGGTAGATCGGGATCATCCGGAAGCTCTCGGTATTGTTTGGAAACAATTAGCGGCCGGCTAGTCTAAGCTGTCACAACAAATTTAGGTGCAGGGCAGCTCCGGTAATCAATCACGAACTCTACAGACTGATGAGGAAGAAAACTATCAAGACGCTCTGACCAAAGTTTTAGATGTCGTTAGAAGTGCTGACGATCCCTTAAAAAATCTGCCTGAAGATGAGGTAGAGGAGTGGCTTCTAATCGACGAGAATGAGCTTGTTGAACAAGATCTAACCGATGAGTACATTATCAACATTGTAGTAAACCCTCAGCCTATTCAAAATCTTGAAGAAAGTAACTCAGATGCCGAAACGAAAGAAAAGGAAAAATCAGCTGGGCAGAAGCCGCAGAATCTCTAAATAAGTTTATCTCTTTTGCTGAGGCTATTTATTACTACCTACAGTGCTTCAGAAATTATATATTTCCATTAGATTAGAAATAAATTTTATACTAAACTCCAAAAGTCAAGAAAACAAAAAGACATTCGTGACTTTTTTAAATCTATGTGAAATATGTTAAATGAAATGTAAAATAAACTTTGTTGTATGTATTTGCACATTGTATTTGTAGTTTAATTATTAACCTAATTGTTCTTCCATTAATTGTCGCCCGATAGACCGGAATTTTCGGTAGTCCGGCACCAAGCCGGTCCCGAACGTGCCGGATTATCGGACTGCTTCTGTACCTGTATTGTATGCACATTTCTACATAAAACGTAGACCTCAACTTGAAGAGCAATTCAAATTAAGAACAACTGATAGATGCAGATATTTAAGGATAACCTGTAAACACTTTAGCGAATATAGCAGTTGAAAGTTATGTTAATTTATGTTAAATTTCAATTCAAATCAAGTGTTCGAATTTTTTTTATTGTATTTTATTTATTTATTCAACTACAATTGCCTACTGTTAGAAGTTGACAAGAGTTGACAATCTAAACTATAATAATCCCATATTTAATTAACAGTACAATTATTAAATTATTCAATGGAATACAATTTTATTTTTTTTATTCTTTATTCAAAAACTTAAAATTGCTACATCTTCAGTACTGTGTAACAACGCCTACTCCACTCAATCAACAACGTTGGCAGTTATCTACATAAATAATTTCATAATCTTTTTACACCTTTTTAAAACTTTAGATTATAAACATAATAATAATAATAGTCGATGCTATTTATTGGAACACACTTGCACATGTGTGTACATACATATATTGTTCTCTATGACGAATGAAATGCGATACAACATGACAGATTTGCTTGATATTTTTTGAATCACTACATCGAGAGCAATTGATTGATTGAATTTAATTTCAATATGAATTGAGGAAATTTTTCAAAAAAAAAAATAAGCAAAGTTTTGGTCTATCAGACCCTGATATCTGGTACCCTATAACATAATGTGTCTTTTAGATTAAACGGTTGCTAAGAATCACTAAACAGAGCAGCGGAATAGTCGGCTTAAAAAATTATTTATATGAACGTTCTTTGCTCGTTACACGGAGCAGCAAATAATCAGTGAATTCTAAAATTCTATAAAATGAGAAACTATTACTTGCTCTACATTTAAAAATGTTGAATAAAAATCTGAGATTTTTGGAGTTTTAGTTGCTCTAAGAATTCTAAATTGAATACAGAATTCCACATGACACCTCTCTGTGTTTCTTTAATGATTTCCAAAATATATCTTTCAAATAGATCAGTAGTAAACTGCAAACCAATAACCGCCACATCATGTGGTCGCTTTACCCTTAAGAAAGCTAGCTAAATAGGTTGAAAATCACAATATTATTTTAGCAAAATGGCCTCTGCAAAGAAGAAAAAATTCTTTGCCCAGCCTTTGTAAACCTTTTTCTTTTCATCATAAAAACCTAACGTTTTGAAAAAGAAATGGGATATGAAAGGCCTTAGGAAAAATAAGGGAAGAAAATATTTTCTGTTGGAACACACACTGCTCTACTCCTGTTTTTACCGAGTTTGGAAGGCATAGAAAAAAGGATATTCAAGAGTACTAGTTTTTATTACCTCTGTTTACTGAGCTCCAAAAATTAAATTTAACAATGCCTTTAAAAATTTAGTTCGATTGCACTCCTGTAGCATAAAAAATTTAATATCACACTTCTCTGGTGATTTCCGAGCCAAAATCATTTTATTTATTGAGCAGAGGTAAGTTACTCCTCTCACCTCGCATTTTGTGTGTGTTAATTTTATAAATTAATGGCTGCATCCACAGTTTAAAGAAAGACATGTTTTTGAGAAACTTTTAATGGCAATTTTATTTATACTCAGAACTTTTACCAGCAGACTGCTTAAAAGGAAGCCGCGGAAGAAATATTTTTTTTTAGATTTCAGTTTTGTTCGAGATATCTGAGCTGGGGTTCAAACCCACGGGCTCCTATATCCTAAGTCAACACACTACCTACTAAACTACGACTACTTTAACAGAAGTTACTCGACGATTAAAATAAAATTAAAAATTCTCAGTTGAACATGGTCACTGAATCGAGGCGTATTACAAACGCAAGCACAAATCCAATGGTATACCCGCTTATCGGAACGTAGAGTATAGAGTATGGCGTTAATTTAAAACTAAAGAAGGAATGATTTAATTAAACTTGTTTCAATAGATCTGACTATTGATTAAAGATGTCACAATTTTATTAACTGATAACATGAAACAGATACGTAACGTAATGTAACGTAACGTAATAATAAATTAAATATTTTATTTATTTTAGTTGAGAAAGATTTGTATAAAATATTTATAATAAATAAAACGAAAATAAATTGTCATCAATACATTGTAACAAAGTAAAAAAAAGTACCTTTAATGGCAGACTTATCGAATCAATTATGATTATTATTGTAGACAATCGAAGCATGCTTGTAAAAAGGTTGGGCTATTAAAATTATTGTCTTCATTAACTCACGAAAATAGCATTTCAATGAAACCAACACTTAAAGGAAAAATTACAATTGAATTCATTATTAAGTGCAGACACTTAAAACCCGTCCTTAAATGTTCAACAACCGGCACGCTTGTTCTCTTAAACAGTGTGATTTCAGAAATGAAATTATTGATCGACTCGTTATTTAATTTCAAATTAAATGAGGGCGTTTATTTAATCGGCTGTCAATAGCTTGGCGAAAAATATGAATCATAAAATTTGGAAAACTGAAAAGCCAAATCCAAATTTCCACATGCATTAATGGGTGCGGGTGCGTTTAATTTTCATGTTTTCCAAATTTTTTTTCTTTTTTTTTTGTCTACAGACATACAAAATGTTTTAGTTTTCCTCTGATGTTTTTTGTTTTTTGTTTTCTTTTTTAAAGTCAATTGTCACATTATTTGCATAAATTAAATTTAAATTCTTAAACATTGTATGTGTCTACGGATAATTTATTTCCCTATACAGTGAAATTCACATGTGACAGGCAAATCATATTCGCACAGGCTCCTGCTGTGCTGAAAGTCAGTGCTACAACAAGAAACATTTTAATGTGTTGCCTGCTACCAGTTACAAAACAACACAAGTTTAAATAAAACGAATATTCATCCATCCAGCTCGGCATTTTTTCATTCATACAACCATTCGTGTATTCATTCATTTCATGAATTCATTCAAACGTTTGTATTCCCATTTGAATCCAGTGCAACTGATTCAGAGAAGAAAAACTCTTATTAAACACGATAACTTACACCTACGCCAGGCATTAAGCTCTAGAATACCATACAGTGTGACAAAAAATATTTGAAATTTATAACAGACATACATACATATATAATTGGTCATTACAACCCTTCAGTCAGGATTACGACCTAGTTTCTAACACCACTTATGTTGTGTGTGTTAATTTTATACATGAGTGGCGGGACCTACTGTTTAATGTCGACTCCGAACTACAGATTTTCGAGAAACTTTTCATAGCAGAGTTTTGCCAGAAATCTACTGATAGGAAGTCGCCGAAGAAATACTTTTTGTATTTTGTTTTGATGTCTGGCCTGGGGCTCGAACCCTGGCTTTACGTCTAATAAGCCAACACACTACCTACTAGACTACGGCGACTTATAAGTATGACATGAGTGACTAAAACCTTTTTCGGGATCTTTGTAACTGGACAACCACTCAACAGTGTGTTAGACGTTTTAAATTCAAATTCAATGTTTCACAGTATCGAAGTCTTAAAATATTCAAAAGAGCTCCTTCAGCATGCGTATAACAGGTCCGAATCATTTTCTAAAAATTGTTGATGGCGACTGTAACCTTATTGCAGCTATACGAGAATGAAATCTGGATACAAAAATTGCAGAATGAATATTTTGTCTTCTATGGAAGGACATCAGGGTAAAAGACGATTTCTAAGTCAGCAGTGCTATTAATCATTGAAATAATACCAATAGACCTACAAGCCAACGATCAAAAAAGACTGAGGGAAGCCAGAAATATTTACGGGAATTCTTGCCAATTAAAGCCAATAGGTGAAGATGATATTTACAAGCATACATACAAACAATTGGTCATTACAAACCTTCAATCAAGATTACCTCTCACACCACTTAGGCTGTGTGTGTTAATTTTATACATGAGTGCCGAGATTTGCAGTTTAAAGTCAACTCCGATCCGACAGATTTTTGAGAAACTTTTTCAAGACAATTTTATTTACTCTCAGAGTTTTTGTCAGAAATCTGCTGAGAGGAAGTCGCCGAAGAAATATTTTTTTAATATTCCATTTTGTAGGAGATGACTGACCTGGGGTTTGAACTGAAGCCTCACGTCTAAAATGCAAACACACTACCTATTAGACTACGGCGACTTTGGTGAATTTAAGGCAGCTGTTGACGATCATGGTGATTTTTGCATATACATATCTCTGTCAAATGAGCAAAATAGCTGACTGCAAATAGGATGACGGGGTGATCAACGATGCTGAATATACATACTTCTTCCATACGCAGCGTAAATACTAATTATAAGGGTAATGAATCCATAACGAATTTATTAAAGTTCATTTTTGTTTTTCACTACAACTAATCTAATTTTACTTAACTGGAGGGCGAATCTGGCTACTAAGGCACGCAAAGCGGCCTGTGCTGCTTACTGCTGCAGTAGAGCAGTTGGACAATGTCAGATCCCTTAACGATCAGAAGGTCCACAGATATTCATATCACTGGTGCTCTACGCACCACCCCCACAAAGGTCTTATTCGCAATGCTTAACTGGCTTCATACTGAGCTCCTCGCTAAGCAGGTGGCTAAGTTCAATGAGACAAGACTCAATACCCTGTCTCGTTCGCGCGTCGTCCCCTCTGGTCACTCCTCTATTTTGGAGATTCATCCTGTGGCACCACTGGATATCGATTATCTCCCTGTGGAATATTGTTGTGACAGGGGTTTCAACTTCCTGATTCCGATCAGGAGCAACTGGGCCCCTGACACGATCGTACCCCTGGAACTCCTGGATGTGTCTACCGATGGCTCCAAACTCGATGGCGAGGTGGGTAGCGGAGTCTACTCTGGGAAACTGGACCTGAACATTTCACTCCGGCTGCCGGACTATTTCAACGGGTTTCAGGCGAAGTAATGGCCATTTACCGGTCCGCTCAATGGATCCTCGCCTACGGTGTTCCTTTCACCCGCATCTCGATCTTTTCTAATAGTAAGATCTCTGTCGAACGTTGTTAATAACTCCAGCATCGTCAGGGAATGTCGCCGCTGTCTCAACCATCTTTCTTGGAAACTGTAGAGCCGACGAGCTCCCCAGGGTTGGTACACTACTTCCGGAATCCTCATCAATCGACTTAGGAATGTCACTTACCTCTTTTAATCGCGCGGAAATTCTTTCGAGACGCCAACTTATCCTGGGTCAATGAAGAGTCCTACTCCACCGCTAGGCTTACTTGGCCCTCAGTGAATAGAAAGCGCACCAACCAGTCACTTGGACTTGGTCGTAACATCATCTCGATCACAGTGGCCATGCTTACAGGTCATTGTGTTAAGGAAAGACACGGGGAAAGAATGCAAATCCCACTTAACGATTTCTGCCGTGAGTGCATATCCGCTGAGGAAGAGGAGACTGTTATCTACTTTCTTTGTCAATGCGCATCTCTTGTGAGGTGCAGATATAGGTTATTTGGCTTTTAATCCTTGTCAGCTTGACGGAGCTATCGTCCATTGATCTCAAGGATGTAGCTTCGTTATCAAGCTTTCGGGCTGGTTTTCCAGCGTGGGGTAGTCGTGCTTTAAGTGTGTAGCCCTTGCGCTGACCAACTTCTTGCTGCCTGGTTTGGAGGAACTTGCTCAGTACTGCGTTCATAGTTACGGTTGCTATTGTTTGTCACACTGTAAGTACAATGTACCAACCAGGCTTATAGAGAAAAATTGGAAAAATCATAATTAATTTGACTTGCAACCAAAAACAATCAATTTGCAAGTGTGAATAATGTTGTAGACTTTGTTGCACCACCAGCAACAACAAGACAAAAACGGGCAAAAGACATAAGTAGGCAAGCGCAGTAACATTTATTAGCATGTGGCAGGCAGGCAAAAATATGGTGTGACAATCACTAATAAAACCAATGAAAGACCCACCTTTTAACGAATAACGAACGAATTTAGCGAATTATCGTGACACGAAAAGGCCAGCAAACGACAGAACGTCGGACGAAAGAAACTCTTTCACAGTAGAAAAACGAAGGAATTAAAGAAAAAAAAATCAATAAAGAATGAAGAATTTGTTCGTGACGAAGCACTTAAGAAGTCAAAGGTGCATGTAAAACGGTTGCTTCGTAAATCATTACGTTAACAGCAGCAGTCAAGTTAAACAGCCAGCCGTTGAATTGTTAACAAGAATAAGGCAAATTAACACGTTTTTAAAAAATGTTTTTTTTTTTGTTCGATAAATACTTTCAAATACAATCACTGAACAAAAATAGGAAAGTTTTACTGAAAGCGAAACGTATGGTGAATATTTGCACATCAATTAATCTAACAAAGCGTTTAAAGGTGAATTTAAAGAATAGCAATTAGTTGGCTGTTTGTCTGCAACAGTTCATTATCACTTAAGTAAGTCTAGTAGGTTGTGTGATATCTTATTAGATGTGAGGCCACGGTTCAATTCCTAGATCAGACAACAAAACGAAATATTTAAAAAATATTTCTTCGGCGACTGCCTGTTCTGAGAATAAATAAAATTGTAATAAAAATTTCTCAAAAATCTATCATTCGGAGACGAGTTAAAACTGTAGGTCTCGCCACTCATGTCTAAAATTAACACATACAACACGGTGTGAGAAGCTAGGTCGTAATCCTGACTGAAGGATTGTAATGATCAATTAAGTATGAAAGTATGTAAAAGAAGGTTCTTCTATTATATAATTCAAAAAAGGCACTGGAAGAGCAAACAATAACAAAAAATTAATTGGTGGAATGGAAACAAACAACGTCCAAATTACAATAACAAAACTATACAAGAAGACCACGTACACTGAGCGCCATAAGTGAGTCAACACTTGTGTTCTTAAGTATAAAACAGTTTTGTCGTTAAGTATAAAAAAAGTACCTTTATCATGAATTGTTGTTTTTGTTTTAACATTTTATAAGTAATAAATAAACGTTTTTATTTTTGGAAATTTATTCGACTATTCTCATTTACTTTTCTCGCTATCCTAAGAAACTGAATTATTTCTGTGGTGTTTACTCACTTTTGGCTTTCAGTGTATGTCTGTAATTATGTGATATTATACACTGCGCAGTTTCCAAATTATGTAGTTTTAGGCCTTGGATCCACATGAGATACTCATTTTTTAAACGTCAAAACGAAAGAATATAAAAAATCGCATGAAGGCAAGCTGAATCCCAAATTAATTCGATTAACTTCCGTAAAGGATAGTGATTGGTTGATGTCGTCGTTGTCAAGTAGGTAGTATGCTGGCTTATTAGACGTAAGGCCAAGGTTCAAACCCCAGGTCAAACATTAAAATGAAAATATGAAAAAATATTTCTTCGGGGACTTCCTCTCAGCAGAAAACTCTGAGAGTAAATAAAATTGCCATGAAAAGTTTCTGAAAAAGTCATCCGTCGTTCCGAGTCGACTTTAATACTATGTTCAGATATCCACTTTTATTGAGTCAATATTCGGTTTATTGAGTACAATATTTTAAGTGTTCAGACATAATAATATACGCAGTTTAGCTGCTTATTCAATATTCATTTGACAGCTGGTAAACAAAACACCTGGTTGTTTCAACAACATTGTTTTGTTTGTTTTGTTTCTTGGTTTTGTTTTGTCGTTTTTGAGTTGTCAAATATCAACAAAAAGTATTCGGTTAATTGTAATATGCGCACCATGGCATATTTATAAGAGGTAAGAGCAATTCAACACCTGACGAGTTTTTGAATGTCAAAAAAAAATGTTTGTTTTTTATGTATTTTGTTTCGATATTCAATTTCGTACTTATATTAGTCATAAACCCTCATATGTACCGCATGTATCCTTAAGGATACGCACTCTAGAAATTCTTTAGGATTAGTATTTTAAAGCCAATTATATTAAAATTTTTGCAAGATGATTAACAATATTTAAGCCTTTAACACTAAATACATATATCTTTGTAACTACAACCTAGATTTACTATATTGATAGATATTTAGATGAAAGTGATGAATTACCAGAAAAAAAGAAAAATTCCATGTCTCCAACTAGGTGCCTAAACTATGACTGAAATAACTTGTGTGATATTTTTAAAACAAAGTCTCTTTCAGAAGATTGGGATATAGGGATTAAAACAGATTGGGCCAATCTTCTGTTGAAAATATGTTTTTATATAATTCAAGAGAAAATAGTTTAAATAAGTATTCAATTTCAAAATTCAGTCATAAAATACATATAAATTAGGTACAAATTTTAATTGGTACAATAATAAATAAGAAATAACGTTTGCAGCTGATATTTTTTTTTTAATTTACAGGTGCTGCTCTATTGTGTAATTTAGCTTAACATAAAAGTCATAAGAATTTTCAATGTATAAAATTTATTTAGTTTTTTTTAATTGCTTTGACTAATTTCCTATGGAGGTTTGAGAGTTAATTTTTTTGACATACTGAGTGCTCTTTAACAAAAACAAAATGCCTGTTGTTTTTGCATTGTTGTACTTGTTGTAATGTTGCGGCTACCTCTTATGAATATGCCTTGATGCGCACAAAACACACTTATGACAGTGCTGCAGTTTAAGTTTTACTCAATATTATACGAATTTGCGTATTTATTGCGCAATAATTAATAATAACTTTATATGAAATATTGAGCTCAATAATGGCGTTTATTGCGATTTACGCAATAAAGGTGCATATCTGAAAACCGTATAAACCGCAGGTCCCGCCACTCATGTATAAAATTAACACACACAACATAAGTGGTGTGAGAAACTAGGTCCATAATCCTGGCAGAAGGCTTGTAATGACCAATTATGTATATTGTGTATGTCTCACAGTGATTGACGATAGAAGTGGGTCACAGTAAGTCCAGCAGATAATTTTGGATTAAAAACATAAATGTAAACGCAAAACAATACCTCCACTATAGGGGATTAAAATTGAAAAAGAAACAACACATGTGACATTAATTGAGCATTTTACACACACACAGGATTACAATAATCGGATTATAATTTTGATAATAATAATGGAAGCTTTTCTTAAATATACAACCAGATTATCGCTTTAAAAATTTAAATGTTATTTTTTTTTTCAAATTAAAAAAACTGGCATTTGTTGCTAAATTAAATAATGCGATTTAAAAATATTTTACAAAATTCTGGTAAATGATAGTATTTGTCAGGTTTTTTATATTTTTTTTTTTCGCCAACTCATTGTGTCTGCTTAACATGAATATGAAAAACTTGTAAAATGTTGCCTTTTTAAATATTATGTACCTCAGCAAGCTTTGTATATATCAGTGATATTGCTGTTATTGTTGTTTGTATTTTTTATTGTTAGTTTTACTTATAATCTTTTGAAAACATTATCAAATGATGAGCCGTAGTAGTAAGCACCGTATAAACAGTATCGAAACCATTGACTTTTGACAAACGCTCATAGCAGCAAATTACTAGCCAATTTAGAGGGAGAAAAAAAATGTTATAATGTTTTGCGAATCAAATGTGTTAGAAGCAACAGATATACAGAGTGAAAACTGGCGAATAAAGCAGAAAAATTAAATGCAAATAAACATTTATTTTGTGTTAAAAAAGGGAAAATTTTGAATATTTTTTAATTTCTTCAATGAAAAGTTTAAAGATTCTTAAATATTTAAATATTAATCGAAATGTGTGTGATTTTCGGCCACAATGAATATAATTTCTTGTGCAAGAGATTATTAAGAAGCTAAATATTACAAGTTCAAAATAAGACGTACTGCTCATAAAAAATTTTTCTTGCTGAAAGTTGCCAATATTTTTTAATTTCTTGAAAGAAAAAGTTAAAAATTGTTATTGCTAGTAGTTGTTTTTATTATTTATTAATAGTTTTACACAAAAATTACATTTTTTATTAACTCTCGCCAATATAAAAAAACCCACCCCAAAACCTAAAAAACATAAATAAACAAAACAGACAGACAATCAGAAAGGGACAGAAATACTTTTTGGTAATATTTGCTGTCCCTTTCATAATTCGCTGGTAAACGTCAAAATTGCGTTTCGATACTGTTTATACGGTGGTAGTAAGTTTAGTTTGGCAGTCAGTCGGTAGCTAAAGTTTCATAAATCACCTGTACAGGCTGCGATTTTACCTGTACAATTAAAGATTGCAATTTACGATTGGCTTCTACTTCGGCCTCTTCTTCTATGTTTAGTATGAAACCCAAAAATTTTATTTTGATAAAAATGCCAACCACAAGTGCTTATGCACACACACTTTAGATTTGACGTTTTAATGCGCGTCTATATGACTTAAATGTTCGCCTAAGCTGGGTGTCTGTAAGTCTTGTTTTTTCGACTGATAAGTATTAACACCTGCATTTATTCTGTGCAATTACCAGATGCAAAATAATACTTTTCCATGCATAAACAATAATCGTAATGTTTGAGTCTGAAACCCTGGCAACTTTAAAGTAAAGCCAGACATTTGGTCACCTCCCCCTTACAAAGCCTTCTCTTTATTGCACTGATGTAACGTATATTCTGTTAAAATTTTTTTATAAAGAATTTATATTTTTTTCTTCTGTTCTTTAATTTTAAAAATCAAATTTATTAAAGACGTTCTTTTTGAAATACGTTTGAAAATGTTAAGTTCTGCATTCAAGGCTAAAATGTTTGTGTTTTTTTTCGATTTAAATAAAAACAAAATATGTAATAAATTAATTGTTTGATTTATGCACACTTCAATTGACCTTTGAATGTAAAATAATTTAAAAACATTTTTCTTAAATTAAAAATTTTATTTGAACATGCCTGCGGAGTTAGCAATTTGTCTTACTGACTTCAATCTAATGACTACTAATGCATGTTTTGAAATTAAGAAGAAGAAAATTATAGAAAACCACTTCGAATTTTATTTTAAGTACTCTGTTGTAAGTTTTTATTTTTTAAAAAACTATTATCTTCTTTGGATCGATGATAATATCGCTTTATTAATCCAATTGTGGCTAATTCGCATACACCCTTACAAAAAATACTTTAACGATTTCAAATCGCCCGACCTCTGTAGACAGTTCACATCACCTTCACGTGAGATAACTACATCCTCAAACCACTTGCGCAGAATATCCAATATCATGAGCTGTGTGGCACGTAGCGCCGTCCTTTGTAACCTCCTGTCATTAGTGTTCATACATACATACATAATTGGTCATTACAACCCTTCAATCATGACTAAGACCTTAGTTCTCACACCACTTATGCTGTGTGTGTTAATTTTATACATGAGTGATGGAACCTAGAGTTTAAAGTCGATTCCGAACGACAGATTTTTGAGAAACTTATCATGGCAATTTTATTTACTCTCATAGTTTTTGCCAGAAATCTGCTGAGAGAAAGACGCCGAAGAAAAACTTTTTGTATTTTGTTTTGATGTCTGGCCTGGGGCTCGAACCCTGGCTTTACGTCTAATAAGCCAACACACTACCTACTAGACTACGGCGACTTCTTTAGACTTCATTAGTGTTCTTATCATCCAATTCAGGACAAAAGGAATTGATAATCATCGACCTAGAGTACTCACCGTTCACAATGATGGCCTGCCTAACGTCATTCTCAAAGAAATATGGACTGATGACTTTGACATCTGAAAATGCACTCCAAGATGTGACTTTTTCGATATGCATCAGAAATCAGCAATGAGTATTCAAAAAGATGAGTAGATTCGAATCATACTCATAATTTCTGATACTTATACGCATTCATACTTATTTTAATATCACACTCATACTACTAATATTCGAAGTTTGAAGTACTCATCGTACTCATACTTAACAATACGCATGATGTTGTTGATTTCGACTCTACATGATTCAACATTTACAAGAATCACAAAATAAGTATGATTCGTGTACGAATACTACAATACTCACTAGAAGGTTGTGTGTTTGCTGTCCTTGTCTTCTTCTTTTTTTTTTTTTTTGTAAATGCAACAACAACTAAAACTGTAAATTTTGATGAATGATTCGAATCACTCGAGTCATTTATGAGTACTATTAGCATTTTTCTAAATTTATGAATCTGAATCTGAATGAGTAGGCGTATGAATCAAACATTTTTCGAATATTATGAGTTTGATGTTAACGTTGTACTCATACTCATTGCAATGTGCACTTATAAATCAATGTTGTAGGGAGTACGAATGAATCAAAGTAGTTGAATTTCAATACTATTGACTTACTCATACTCAAAATTTCATAAGTACTTATGAGTAGCAGAAAAAACGATTCATTGCTGACCTCTGGTATGCATTAGACGCTCTTGGATCTCATGCGAATTCGACAATTATGGTTTTACACACCCATTCGTCAAGAAATCGGCCTAGATACTGAAGATGATTTTTTAATGAAAATTAGAGTCCAGAACCCATTCAGCAACCACACGTCGTTATTTAAGGTCCTTCATGGTGAGTGAGCCCTGTTGGAAAATCCCATACTTTAAGGTGACTAAATTTATAACAGAAGACTTTTGTTGAAAGTAAGTATTCAGTTTAGTTGCCAACAATGGTTAAAGACGGTGTTATCCCTCACAACATTATCATAAGATATCTTAGTGAAGACTGGCGGAAAAATTCAAATATAATTAAGAATATTTGCAAGACCCTTTAGAGTACAGTTAACTGGCTTTATATTAGCAGACAAGTTACTAATTTCGGTCAGTGCAAGAAGTCTATTGCATAATGAATAGACTGTAAAATGAGTTCACTGGCTAACCTCTTTATTTCGTGGTGTGATTATCATCACACCTCGTGTCGGCTAGAGCACACAGCGGGTAGCTTACAATACATCTTCATATGACACTACTTTTGACAATTAAGGCGTTGAATAATAAATTGATGTGAATAATTTGACGTCTTTAGGATCAATTTTTATTTATCCTTTACGGCAGTTAAGATTTTCAGTATTTATTTATTTCAGATCTTGAAAAAATTTAATTGAAATATTATTGTCGGATGAATAAAATCAATTTCATTTTAATTCTCTTTAATTTCTCTTCTCTATAATTTCTATGTATTACTACGATATAATTAATACGCAATAATACCAGAGAATATCACAGAAAAATTTAATAATACTTACATAATACATTCATAGTAATTTTATCATATAATTTTCTAGAATCCTAAATAACATTATATGAAATTAGAACAAGACCAAGCATTTTTTTGAAACACTTGTGCCTCTTTTCTTAAAATGGGCTTTTGTAATTTAAATTCAATTTTTTTGGTTCTGTTAAAAAGCATGCTCTACTAAACCACGAAATACATTAAGAAGATTTGACAAAGAACCTGTTAATTTTTATTTTGTATTAAAAAAAAATTGTAAACTGAGATTGGAATAATGCCGCATAGGTAGGTTAGGTTAGGTTAGGATAAGTTGAAGTGGTAGCTTTGATAGCAAAGCTCACTCGGGCACGCATAGCGGCTCATTGTGATGCCACAGGTATGCGCAATCCTTTTACCTATCGAATTCCACCGAACTCATCGAAGAAGTTGGTCAGCGCAGAGACTGCACGCTGAAAGCACGACTCCCTTAAGCTGGGAACCAATTTGAAAGTTTTACAAACGAAGCTATAACCTTGATATCAATGAATGATAACTACGTGAAGCTAACAGGGAATGGAAGATGGGTATTGGCAAAGAAAGTGGATAACAGTTTCCTAATATTCAGCAGACCGACAACCTCGGCAAAAGTCGTTTGCTCGGCTGCTACAGTCTTTTCACCTGTTTTCCCATAACGCAATGACCGATAATCATGGCCACTGTCATCGGAACGACATTTCGATCAACTTTGAGTAGTTGAGTGGTCTTCTATCCACCATGGGCCAAGTGCGTCCCAGGATATGTAGGCGTCCAGAAAGAATTTTAGCATACATACATTTTTTTTAAAACATTTGCTATTTGGAAGAGAATCACATAAAGACTTGAGGCATTTTAAAAAATTTTGTTTAAAGTTTTTCATAGCTTCTAATACATATTCGGTAAATCGACAAATTTTCAGCTATGCATCCAGCTCTAGATGTTTTCGACAATATTTAGATCTGACGAGTAGAGTGGCCATAGTCGCCGTAGTCTAGTACGTAGTGTATTGGCTTATTAGACGTAAAGCCAGGGTTCGAGCCCCAGACCAGACATCAAAACAAAATACAAAAAGTTTTTCTTCGGCGTCTTTCTCTCAGCAGATTTCTTTCTTTGAGAGTAAATAAAATTGCCATGAAAATTTCTCAAAAATCTGTCGTTCGGAGTCGACTTTAAACTGTAGATCCCACCACTCATGTATAAAATTAATACACACAACAAAAGTGGTGTGAGAAACTTGGTCGTAATCCTGACTGAAGGATTATAATGACCAATTATGTATGTATGTATGAGTAGAGTGGCCACTGCATTGTTCTGAAGTTTTGTGCGAGTAATTTATACCTCTGGCGGTGGGTATGAGTGTCATGCTGTTAAGTCCATGCTGTTAAGTCCTCGCTGTCATTTTAGGACTCTCAGAAATTACTTCCCATATTTTATAGTAAAACAAAGCACCCCAAACCATTTCACCATCTTCAAGGGAATGATGTTTTGCCATTAACCGTGGTCCTTAATTAAATTAAATTAATTTTTGTAAGAAAATGCCTACGTTCTCTATTGGCATATCCACGTCATTTTAGCACACTCCAACTTTAGCCTCTTTTCTTTTTACGTTTCTTTGTTTAAGAGCGGCATAATTTTATAACTTGTAGAACAGTTGACAAACTAACTTTTACAACAGTTTGAAATGGTATTTTAAATAATGAGAAAACTGAATTGAAAGACTTTCATACAATTAATATAATTAGGCAATTCACACGAGCCCTTGTATCGTTGTATTAAGTGTATTGTTGGACGAATATACAACAGTGTATGCTTGTTGTTGATAATTTTCATATAAAAATTCGATACACTTATACACATTTTTTCATATGTTTTTGGAAGATGTATCGGTTTCGTGCTATCAGTTTATGTAAATGCCAGTAATCAAGAAGAAGAATAAAAATACAAAATATTTTCTATGTAACTTGAGTCAACAATTTACATTTCAGAATTATATTGTTCGCACAGATAAATCAATTAATTTACTTTTTTCCGTAATATTTTTAATTTTGTTGCTTGAAAATCAAATTATGAATACTGGTCTTCTTATTATTATTGCTTTTTACGTTTAGAATACGAAATACAGCATAGCTTTGAGCGTTCATAAACAAAAAGTGTATTCAATACAACATACACGATACAAAGTCGTGTGAATTGGCCAAATATTTTGTAGAAACCAATCAGTTTTACTTCTGTCATTCTGCATTGGCGCGACCGTAGCAACTTTATTCTTTATATGCTCCTATTTTGCATCTTACCGCTATGGACAATAATGAACTTTTATCCATAAGTACTTAAAAAGCTTGCAAATAGCTTATTAACGTTTGTTGTGTTTCTTTAGCACCTTAGTTCACTCATGTAATAGTGCAACTGGCCAGTACCATTTAAATAATAATCAGTATCAATTCTCAGTATCAATTTCTCAGAAGTGTTTAATTCTCTTTTTCGTTTAATACAACAACAATTCTAAAAATTTTCTGATAAAGAAGATGCATAAATTTAAAAAAAATGAAAGAATTAAAGTCTTATTCTAATGACAAGCAGTGTACATCGGAATACAATTTTCAATTACCATATATGCACGATCTAATTACAAAGTATGATTCAATAGATCGTTTACAACTATGCCCCCAATTGGATTCCTTCTGCATTGTGAGCTGCAACACAAGAATTTAAAGAAACCATCCACTAGAAGAGTAACAGAATTTTATTTCTCAAATTAATTGGTGTATAATCATTTCAATTACCTACGATGTACTGGCAAAATACATGCAACACCAGTATACATACGATAGATGTGAAACAGTCCCAGTAATTCATATCTGAGTGGCTTCCATAGTTTATTTTGTATTTTAAAATTAATGATCAGTTTTCATAAGATACGACAGACAGCATAATTTCGTTAAGAGTTGATTATAATAATTATAATGGAAGCATTTCTTGAAGTGTATCTCCGTGATTTCCTTGATGAAATTTGAAATTCTCTCTGTTTGTCTGTCTGTTTGGTTGTCCGTCAGCAATTTATGTGTCAGTCATCCTGTCACTCAACAGTAAGCCTGAGAAATAGCGTCGACACCAATCTCGGCCATATAAAAATCTGTCTTAATCTATTTCAAACTGAGGTGTGTATGAAATCCTTTAAAAAGTCTACAGAAAAAAAGAAAAGCAAATTGAAAGACAGGCCACCACATGGCAGAAGCCATATTTGATTCAGTTATAGTCAGGAAAATAAACCAGATGTGTGGCGGCTACTGGCGCCAGTTTTTTCAACAGATTAATGGGGTTTAAGTGCCAGTGTGGACTATATTTGTGTTTTTTATTTTTTGTTTGTTAATTTTTGCTCTTTTTCCGCTCTTTTAACGAATCTATTATTGTTATTGTTATTATTATTATTATTATTTGTGTTGTTTCGCTTAATTTTAAAATGCCAACTTGCAACGATAAACAATTTGTAAAATTGTTGTTGCTTAAAGCTTTAAAAAATAATACCACTTAGCAGAGTTTTAATTTTACAACAATTTACTCGTAGCACGTTTTAAGAAACAAATGAAATAAAATTCCGTTGATTATAAAGTGACAATGTTTTTGACAACATAATTCTAATTGAACTTCCGATATCAAAACCAGAGATCAGCAATGAATCGTTTTTTCGCTACTCATAAGTACTCATGGAATTTTGAGTATGAGTGAGTCAACAGTATTGAAATCCAACTACTCTGGTTCATTCGTACTCACTACAACATTGATTTATAAGTAAGTTGACATCAAACTCATACCATTCGAAATATGTTTGATTCATAAGCCTACTCATTCAGATTCATAAATTTTGAAAAATACTTATAATACTCATAAATGATTCGAGTGATTCGAATCATTCATCAAAATTTACAGTCTTAGTTGTTGTTGCATTTACAAAAAAAGGAGACAGAAAAAGACAAAGACAACAAGCAAAGCAAACACACAACTTTCTAGTGAATATTGTAGGATTCGTACGCGAATCATACTTATTTTATGATTCTTGTAAATGTTGAGTCATGGAGATTCGAAATCAACAACATCATACGTATTGTTAAATATGAGTACAATGAGTACTTCAAACTTTGAATATGAGTAGTATGAGTATGATATTAAAATAAGTATGAATGCGTATAAGTATCAGAAATTATG